>OW964177.2:7678620-17678620 GCA_943136025.2 Agrotis puta | reverse complement strand
GTTTGTTTTTGTTAATTTTTTTTCGTGATAACATTATTAAATGAGTCCTCCCATTACTGTCAGACTTGTACTGACTAAAATCCACGGTGATCCTTCAATAGGCCTTCACGTTCCAGGGTCACGGTTTCCGGATGCGACATTCCGTTGTGACGTCCCGTTGGTTTTGTTCATGGCGTTACAAACTTAAATGCTGAAATGTGTGTCTTGTACTAAACTAGTAGTAAACCTTTGACCTTATTGACATCTTGGTAGTAAACGCGACTGCTGATCTTCAGTACTATTTTCTGGGCAGGACAAGAAGTCTTGTTGGTGTTTTTCAGAAGCCGAGAGAAATCTCGAAAAGAGCTACGCAGGTACACTCTCTATTCCGCCAGAGATGAACCTGCGTTCGCGCACACACTTGTGCGCTTTAATCCCGGTTGACATTAATACGTACTTTACCTGACATGCAGTTGTTTTATTTCTCCGAGTCGTGGTTTGCGTAAGAATCTGTTTTTGGCAGACTGACATTTTTTTTTTACTTGGTGAAATCATCTCATGAGTCCTCCCACCCAGGGTCAGACTCGTACTGACTAAAACCCACGATGTCCTTCAATAGCCCTTTACGTACCGGGGTCACGGAAATTCGCGAGTCCCGCGACCACAGACTGACATCTAGTCAAGAAATAAAGTCAGAATAACATACTCGTAGTTGTTGGTTACTTAAATTTATTATTGAGGGCAATTCAACACCAGTTACCAGTTGTGCAATTTTCAGGTAACAATTTTATAACTTTTAAATGATCCTTATTGTAGTGTTTCAGTACATACTTCCATGAAAGAAGGTACTTTAAATTATAATAAACAACTATACATAACCTTCTAACAATTCCTTCAGTAGCCCTTTACGTTCCAGGGTCAACTTACCTGCTTAGACAGTCTTGCGGTTACGAATAAAGCCCTTACGTTTACATCTTCTTTATATTTTAAGGGTATTTTATGCAACACTGTAATGGTCCAGTTCTTTAACCCACTCAGCTTGGGTTGCCAAATGAAAATATAGCCCAAACTTGTAGGCTATTCCTCTCTCTTTTGACCATATATCGTATTGTATTTGTCCAAATGCTGGATAAAGGTCTCCTCCATAAGCTTCCATTCCTTCTTATTTATAGTTTTCTCTCGCCAATTTCATACAAACCCGTCTACGTCATCACACTAGCTTTTTCTAGGCCTCCACAGTACATGAAAAAAAAAGTTGTAAATATTTGGTAATTATAACTGTAGACACGTTAATATTTATGACAATACATCATAATAATCAATCGAATAAAAAGTTATATAAACATAAATACAAATAATAAAAGGAAGAAAGTATAAAGTTGTAACTTGGCCTGTTGGTCAAGAGCCTCGACGAGCATCTCTTGAGGCTCTCGTTGGGTAGTTGGATCAAGGGCCAGATTCAGAAGGCAGTACTCCTTGATACGGCTCGCATTGCGAGAAGGTTCCTGTCTCTGGAACCCTAACCTCCGGTAGCTTGGACCCTGCTCCCACGCCGGCGGACTACTATTTTTATATTTTTAAATAATTTTTATTTCTTTTTTGGTAAAATATTTAAAAATGTAAAATATAAGTGAAAAGATGAATAAAGGAAGATATTCAAAGGGCGCCAAAAATACAGTGGTAATACAGTATAAAAAAAAACAATAACAACAACAGTCTTTGAGTTTCTCCATCACAAACAAATACTTCATAATATTTGTTTTAAAAACAGCCGTCAAATATAGTTATAAATGTTGTGGCACACGACAACCCTACTACATTCCCAGCGCCCTCTTGGCAGGCAGAGACCTGAACATTCATACTGGTATATAACGTATACTATTATATACAGTATATTATTATATAGTTACAGTGTATAGAGTGCAAGCAAAGACGGATGGCTTAATTATGGACCCGTGTGGGCCCTGTGGGTCCATTTATTAGGTTTATTTGAAGGTGTTTGAGTTTTATCGCTAGTAGTTTAGAAGAGGCCGTTGTGTACATAAAATTGTACTGCAATATCTTTATAGTTTAGCTCGTAGTTAGACGTCCGAAAGTTTCAAAATCTTGCAAAGGTGTACGTACGTATTGCTCTGGGTTATGGAGGTTAGATAGACTAATCCCAATTCTATTATTTATGGAATAGACTTAACAAAACAATCATGTGTCTAGAAAAGGATTTTTTTAAATTAATTTGGTGTTTTCTTGGAGTTTACTTTCGCATAATAATATTCTTCAATTACTTTACGCCAACAGGAAAAAAACTGCCATCAAAAATCTAATAAATCTTCATCGTAATATCAAAACAAATTTCGACGTTTTCACGAACTTTTCACAGAAAAAAAAACCGCTTCAATTGCTCTAATATATTCGAAAATACCGACTTCTTTATCGAGCCATCGAAAAAGTAATATCGAAAAGTAAAATTCAAAAATTTTAAAAGTTAAAGTTAATTAAGTTAGCTATGTCAACAGCGGGGAATTTCTTCTCATAATTTATTCTTCGTATCGATGAAGTGGACTAGCCGGGTCGGAAAGTAAATCGATAGTAATTAGATGTGCCGACATCGACTCGGCACTAGTAGGAAGGTTAACCTGCTTTCAAGGAATTGTGGATTCGATGCAGTTTGTATGGTAAGTAGTTAGTACCCTATACTTATTGGTAAACAATGTCGTCTGTGAATACTTTATTTTGTGTGTACAGGTGGGGCTTACCAATACTACGTCTTAAAACGAGAGTAATTCCAGTGTGGGAACGAGGTGGCGCTAGACGACTTGTATAGCTCTGTCTCTTTCCCACACTGGAATGGTAGTTAACAGATGAGTATTAATTTTTTTTAACACAGAATATAATTCAACCAATAATTATTTATCTACCTACCAAGTTCATAAAAACAATCTTGTAACAGAAAATAAAACTTGAATGAAGCAAATGTGAACAAGCTGACGTCTTTATAAGTAAAACAGAAAATAAATCTCAAGTTACAGCAAAACATTTTAGAAAAGTTTTGAAAAACAAAGTCTTAATCACTCGGTGCCTTTACGTGGGTTACGTTCAAATTAGATGACAACAAAATTCACTCAGTGAGTTTAATGTGTAGGTATTATTTTTATAAATAACTGTCACACCTTTGGATAAAAATAATTTGGAAAATATAGCCTCTGAGAAAATTGCTAAAAGTCTGCAATTCTATTTTTATAGTACCAGCTGGAGATCTACCCAAAGTTAGCATAGTCGTTATGTGTTATGTATAGTCACGAGCAACATCACCATCATCTGCCTGCCTTTTCCCAGCTATGTTTGAGGTCGGCTTCCAGTCGAACCATTCGGTTGGCAGCTGAATAACAGTATTTTACATAGATCGGCTGCCTATCTGACCTCTACAACCCAGTAATTGGTTAATACGATATCTCTTGATAAGACTGGTTGTCAGGCTTTCGAACTTTTAATTAACAGTAACGACTTATTTCATGAGCATATCAATTTATAAACTTAACAACATCCAAAAGTGATTTTCCCGTAAGAAGAAAATTGTTGAAAAGTGTTTGAATTTTATAAGACTTATTTATGCCTTTCATTGACTGTAACTGTACAAGTAGGCCTCAACGTTGCTATTAAATATTCTCTATATCGTTCAGTGTTGTCAAAATCGACTCCGTCCTTCCGTCCTCGCCGAAGTCCGTACCCCAAAGGAGGTGCCCTTAATGTGTGGTCGCTTAGTTTTAACTAAGTTTGTTGCCCTGGCTGGAGGCCTTAAATTCTTAAAGCATCAACAGAAAAGTCCGGTTGAGCAGTACACAACCTGCTAGAGGTTGACCTGCGAGATGCCATTCACAAAAAAGTCTTGTCAAACCTACGCACTCATCAAGATAGCCATCCACTTATTCATGAGGCTTCAATAATATAAAGGTTGTTTTAAAAATCTATTTACAGAAATAATCAAATGTTAAGTACAACTCCAGGAGCCTTTAACTCTTTCTGCCTTTCTGTAGAAAATATGAATAAATCTTATTGAATACTGTATTCATTACGACTCCTGTAAAAATCAAAATAGAAACATTATGTCAGTTGTATGGGCACAGTTTTCATTACGATTTCAGCGTAGGATTTTCATTAAAGCACTTCAGTTTTTTTAAAGCTTCATTGAATTGAAATGTGAATGAAGCCTGAAATATGACGAAATTTCAGTCCGCGGTTGTCCTAAAATAGCTGCGTATTGAATTGTGTTTTCAGAACTGAGCTTTGAATTCCATTTCAATCGTTTTGTTGGTTTTGTTTTGTGTATTACTGCGTAAGGAATTGAGCATCCACGAAATTATCGGAATAATTGGAGGATTCTTAGCGAAATGTGTGAATGGCGATTAGGTATTCACGATTTCAATTACCCCACTTTGATAATACAAAGCCTGAAGCCGATTGAAGCCAAAGGCGTACTTTGAAGAGGGTTTAGCTCACTGAGGTTATATGAAGTGAAATTAAACTTAATTAGCGAAACTCCGGAGGTTGTTTGAAATAATAATAGCTGCGTAAGTTATTTGTAGCATAATACCTTATTTAATTGCCATTAAACAAAATTATTTAAAAACTGGACATGAAGAGTTCCTAAATGAAAATAATTTATCTGAAGAACAAACTGAATGGCAAATACGGACAGGCTTCATCCCTCGTAGAACTGTTAACCGATGGGAAAGAAAAGATCTCGAGTAGCGATCACGAACCATAAGACATAGTGTAGGCAGACCTCTCGTTAGGTGGACCTAAGACATAGTGAGAGTCGCGGGCAACCGATGGATGCAAGTGGTGATATTGTTTGGAGGCCTCTGTTCAGCAGTGGGCGTCTTTCAGCTGATGGTGATAATGATGAAACACAAAACACTGTAGATAATAAATTTCAACTTTGGATTTTTATCAATTTTTTTGGCATTCATATCAACCTGCCCACCACATTCTGAGTCGACAAAGTGATCTTATAAGGATTCCGTTTTTTTCCTTTTGAAGCACGAAAACCTAAAAATAACTAACAGCGTCATAAACTCATTATTTTACGCATGAGTCAAAACTTATAAATACCAGCCAGACTTCCTTGCTTGTGCCAAACACCAACATTCTTACTATATCCAACTATTACAGACACGCTAATAGAGCAGTGAGTGTAAGAACAAAATTGGTTGGTATCTTGGACCCGCCGCCCGCATGTCTTGACCGTACCATTGTTAGCAGGACCAGCACTAGTGTATAGAATACCCGGGACATTGTCCGACACTACAATATGCTGCTATCTCATGTATTGTGTGAGGTACCCGCATGTTTTCACTTGAAGAATTGAATGTAGGAGTACCTTTTCTAGTTTTATCTTTAAAACTGTGACCTATTTTACTTGACTGTTGTTTAGGGTTATGATTTCTACGCATTTGTGTGTGTTTGTTTGCAATATTATTCTAAACTACTGATCGTCGGTCGCGGGACTGTACGAATTACCGTTACCCCGGAACGTAAATGGCTATTGAAGGACACCGTTGATTTTAGTCAGTACGAGTCTGACAGTCCCTCCCGCTCTGCCCTGGGTGGGAGGACTCATTAGATGATTTTACCACGATAAAAAAAACTACTTATCGTTATTTATCAAATGAGATATGTTTAGATGCATCTCTATCGTTCGCTGAACCAGTCACTTTATAAAATATCAAGTTGATACTCCTTGTTTCATACTTTCCAGAGAGCCATTTCTACGTAGCCGGTTTTTTTCCCTAGAATTTTACCCTATTTTTTATCATTGTGTAAGCAAGGATCTTTAGATATCTTGGAGCTAATCAGAGGATTTGGGGTGAGGTTATTAGGTGTCACACTGGAATAGAATCTCTTTCATAATCTTACAAGAGTCAAAAAACAGAAAAAATGGGGTTGTTTCAAAATCCCACAGGAAAAACCAAATTAGTAGTAAATCAATTAGCCATGCCAGTGCATATACAAAATTCGATGTGAGAAGCAAAAAAGGCCATCATTCATTTTCCTTCATTAGGTACTGCGGGAACTTTTTAGAATGAGTAAATATCAATTTACATACAAAGAGTTCTAGAAAACCCGTATCAAATTCTAATGGTAAATCGATTTCAATCAAGTGATAACACGGTGATAATTAATGAGCGGTTCGTTAAATGGCTTACGTGAATATTACATTGAAATAGCAAATCTGTAAGAAAATTCTAGAAAGTTTTATCGACAATACTCTGTGTATACCTTCGAATGTAATATTAAAATAATTTTTTGAGTTCGTAAGTTTGTTTATTTGAGTACTTATTTTAATGTTTGTTTTAAGAAAAGAAAAGACTTGAGTAAGGTTATAGCACTTTGTGTCAATGCTTCATTCTAGAAAGAATTATTCTTGAAGAAGGACGTGCCTGAACAGATCCACAAACCTTCGAAGGCGGCTTCACGCTATCTTGAATCACCACCACCAGGAATACTAATTTTCGCATTGCACGACCTCTTGTGAGTCGGGTGATGTCTCATCAATCACGGACATGTCTAAGGTGGAGGAGGCGAAAGCCGCCGCTAAGGGGTCACGACACGTAATGCAACGCAGTACTAGGGGCACCTTCAAGAAAAAGTCTGGCAGGCAAATACAGCGTAGTTTTTAGGTTTTTAAGTCCATCCTAAGGTTGTCTGGAAGATATCGCTATTAGCGAAAACACAGCCGTTTTATCCTTAGAATTGACAATATTGTAAATTTGTATTTATTAATTTTAGTGTACAATAAAGTATATTCTATTTTATTCTATTTATTATGTGATGTTGTGGGGTAGGAAAAGGTCTTCGAGCAAAGCCACGGGCAAAAGCTATTAATTGTAATAAACCTACTCGTACTTATTTTTCTGTGGGAAAAAAATATGTCAATGTGATGTAATGTGTGTGTTCCCAGAAAAAATATTTGTACGTCTTCCGTATTTTCTTTAGCCTAATTAAACACGTGTAATGTCAAAAGGCTTCCAACTTCCTCCAGTCAAATTTTCTCATCAAAAGAAGCCAATTTCTTTTACGATGTACTTATGAGTACGATTAATTTGTTTTCGGTAACTTTATAAACATGTAACTCAGGTTTTGATGAGCAAAGTTAGAGTTTTCCATCAATATTTCATTATGTGAAAAACGGGTTTACTACTTCATACCGAATTTCATTTAGCCGAAAACCACTTTGTCGACGTCATCAGACCGAAAGTCCGGTTTACCGGAATTCCATAAAATCGATGTACCACGACACCGAATAGCCATTAGACCAAACGTCCGATGAACAACTCAGTTGAAATGTGTGTGTCACCATTGTCAGACTAGTTCTAACGACATATTGAACTCTTTTTTACGACTGAAAATTCATAATTTTGTTTATTGTTAAAAATATTGAAATTGCTTCATATTTAGAGCCGTATGCAGGTTCCAAATGCGGGTAAAATGTGAAATCTTTCACATTAAACCTATACCCTGTATAAAGCCTTTGTCAAACAGACAGGCGTGACGAATGCGAAGCGAAAGCGATCCAATAGCGTGGCAGAACTATCGGACTGACGTCTCGCCTCGGTTCGGTATCGCTTTGGACTCGCTTCGCTTTCGCCTGTCTGTTTGACAAAGGCATAAAGGTTTGCACAGACACGACAACAAAACCTAAGACAAGAAAATATTCCACTTGTTCGAACTGTCTACACAGGCCTTATTTCTACAATGTGGATTGTACTTGGCCTATAAAACCAGATTAATAGTGAGCCATGTAGACCCGTGATAATAATAAACTTAGGTTTTCGCAGTATACTACAATAGACTTGAATTCCTAGATGGACTCGTAAAGTTAAGGGTATTGTTATGTTAGTGTAACATCGTTCCACTCTACACAGATGAATATAATATTGTTGGTTACAAGATCCATACATAAGAGTCAAGTACACTGTGCGGCATTTTATACAAATTAAGTCTTATTATTCGAAATGACATAAACGAATTTAAGCCTTTGTCAAACAGACAGGCCTGGCGAATGCGAAGCGTGACGTTTTTATTTGTAATGTATGGAATTGTTTGAATCCAGTCACATAGAAAAGCGAAAGCGATACGACAGCGTGGCAGAACTATCGGACTGACGTCTCGTATCGGTTCAGTATCGCTTAGGACTCGCCTGTCTGTTTGACAAAGGCATTATGGTATTATCTAGTTAATGCAGGGTTGTGGAGGTATTCAGCTATATCTGGTTGGAATGGAAGCCGACCCCAACATAGTTAAGAAAAGGTTAGGCAGATGATGAGTGCAGTAGAAAATCCCTCAGTTACTGCGTAAATCTTTGTGCCTCAATGTGTGACCTGACTATTATTGGCAACTGTATAAGCCCTTTACTCGTAAATACCTACACTATTTGTTAATTTATGAACAAAAGCTGTTGGTGTATCTATACTAATATTATAAAGAGGTAAATCTGTTTGTTTGTTTGTAATCTCAGCTCGAACTGCTCAACCGATTTTGAAAATTCTTTCACCAGTAGAAAGCTATATTGGTCCTGAGTGACATAGGCTGTAAGGGGGGAGGGGGGGGGTTAGGAGCAGGCGAAGCCGCTGGCAAAGGCTAGTTAGTAAATAAATAAATGACTAACTATCAGTAGCCTTACCACCGCAAGCGGCTTATCTTTACAAACCAATTAATTTAATTTCCCACAAACCATTAAACAGACGAACGGTTTACTGGCAATAATCCTAATTGAAACACATTCATTGAAAATCGCTGAAATGAAAGGTATGGCTGACAATAATGACTCACTTTTATGGTAGCACTGCAAAGCGAATTAATTCGACTGACACACATAAACTCATGCCTTTTTCCCATGGAGGTAGGCAGCTACTAAAGAGCGCCAGCTTCTATTCTAGCTTACCCCTTTGCTTACCGTTCATCCAGGTAGAAAGTCTTATCGTATGGTATTATCTAATACCTGTTGGGTTGTGGAGAGCAATCGCTTCATGTAAAATACTGGTACTATGCGTTTTAACTAAGAACAAGACGAACTTTTTTTTTATCGTGGTAAAATCATCAGAAGAGTCCTCCCACCCAGGGCAGAGCGGGAGGGACCGTCAGACTCGTACTGACTAATATCCACGGTGTCCTTCAATAGCCCTTTACGTTCCGGGGTCACGGTATTTCGTGAGTTCCGCGACCCCGGCAGGAGAAATGATAACTTGGATTTGTGATATCATTAATATATTTTACTATTATGCAAAGTTACAAATAGAAGAAACCCGATATTCGGTTATTCGTACAGTCCCGCGACCATCAAACAAGACGAACTTGGCGCCATAATTTTTAGAGCATTTAAGTTATAAAAAACGTAGGTACATGGTATCTTAATATAGCGCCAAAGCCGTTCTAATCTCAATTAAAACACTTGCATCAAGTTAGACTGGAAGGCGACCCCAACATAGTTGGAAAAAGCCAGCCATAGATGAGTCAATGTCAAAGTCAAATCATTAATTTCAATTAGGCCACCAAAGAGGGACTTTCATACATCGTATATTAAAATTAAAGGAAATGGGTTTTTTTTTTTTTTATCTTGGTAAAATCATCAAATGAGTCCTCCCACCCAGGGCAGGGCGGGAGGGACTGTCAGACTTGTACTGACTAAAATCCACGGTGTCCTTCACTAGCCCTTTACGTACCGGGGTCACGGTAATCCCTTGGTCCCGCGACTCCATGGAAATGGGATGGGATGGAATTGATTCTTCACCCTACTATCAGCTACCTATCCTTTCCACATACGTTCATAGCTTAATTTGATAGAACCGTGTTGCTATTGTATAAAATCCGCTTCGAATGGCACAAAAGTTCATTCACCCCGACAGGCAGTGAGCCAACATATGATCAGGAACTATTGCAGCGTGAAGTCATAATCCTATTAGTTGGTAGCTGGCAACTCCTCTGTGTCCCACGGGTGAAACGCATTCAAATCCACTTATAATAGAGTTGAATGTTGACTGGCAGTTGTTTGATAGACTTTTGGTATCATTCTAATGTTGGCTGTAGACGGTGCGTTTATATGCGCTAAAATCATATACTTACAGGCTATCATATATTTATATATCAAATATTTACAGGCTAAAAAAATGATTATTTTTACTTACAATTTTCTATGTTGTCTAGAAAGACTTGGCGACCAAATTATTATCTTTTAACTGTGTCGTATAATTGTAGTAGTTTTTATTTATAACTTGAACTTGAAAGACCAAGAAAATAATAATTAAAATATTTGTATCTAATATTTACAAAAACAGACTAGACTACATAAAATAACTTAAGGAAATATAAGATTTTCCATCAGGATTTTTTTCAGAAATAGCCACGGAGTCTAGACTGTCTGGCTGATAACAACACCTCTGTCTCACCTTTCGGGGACCACAGGCGTGATGATATGTTGTTATGTATTAACAACAAGCTGACTTGTAAACATTTCTCCACTGAAAGAAATAAACATCCCTTAGGGAAATGGACGTATTATGAAAACACACCTTTCAGCTGCGACATAACTTGCTACATTTTCACCCCTGAAGGAAGAAAAACAAAAAAATTGCAACTTCCGACCCCAGCTCGTGACCAAAAATCAGGTGTTCCACGAAATAATAACGAAATAATATAAAACGTACATAGAAGATATTTATAAGCTCCAGCTGTCTATATTAAAGACCATTGTACCTCCTAAAATAAAAAATATGTATTGTAACGATTACGGTAAAATATTTGAATTCTGTAAAGTGTTGAATGTTTTCGATAAACTAAAATTAATGATAATAAGCGAGGAATTCATCAACTTAGGTTCTATTACTGAGAATTCGAGGCCAGGTAACCTACGTAACCTTACATATTTACCAATATATAGGTTACCAACATACACAAACGTATATGGACAAAGAACGAGACAGTATATGTTACCGTCCATACTAAACAACTTCCCAAAAGAATTAGTGCAACAATAAAAAAATTGTAAAAATGTAAAACAACTTAAAAATATATTAAAATTGTTTTTCCTAAAGGTAAATAAATAATCGATAATTAAGGAGATATGTATATGTTACGGCTAAAGGTAGGTGTGAACCTAAACTTAAGATTAGCCGGCTAAACTTAGGTGTAGCTGCAGGTCCTTGGCTAAAAATGTAGAAGGAAATGGAATGGTCTTGCTTTCGCGGGGCGTCCACGCTTCCCAGCATGTCGACGGAGCCCCGCTTCGCGGGGCTCCTACTTCTGGGTGGTTTAAAAAAAAAAATAACCACGAAGAGGATGGCGGGGTCTTTCAGACCCCGCCATCCTCTTCTAACCCAAATTGTCCGAGTCGGGGTGCCAGCGAGTCCCGAGCTCGCTTCGCTCGCTCATGTGTAATGAAAGTGATTATTTTTTAATAAAGTTTTCGTGTCAAAATAGTAAACATTATTACATTGTTTCCTTTTCCATTTCCTTCTACATTTTTAGCCAAGGACCTGCAGCTACACCTAAGTTTAGCCGGCTAAAGATAGAACAAACTAACATTAACATTTCGTCGAAGATAAACCTAGGTTTAGCCGGCTAATCTTAAGTTTAGGTTCACACCTACCTTTAGCCGTGACATATACAATAAACAATTATTATTATAGTACGTTTCAAGGAAGAAGGTAGGCGCCAATGACTTTTATCGGTCAACTGTCACATGAAAATAATTTTTAACATTGAAATGATTGTGCAAAATAACTGTTAATAGTAGGTACTTTATCTTTATTACCTTACTGGAGTTACTTAAAATGATATTTTTTATACTATATAAAAGCGAGTGTATGTATAAGCTTGAATAAAGTCACAGCAAACCTTCCTTCTTATTTGAAACGCATAGTATGTAAGATTAATTTTTCACGTACAAATTAAAGTGCGATAAACAACTCAAGCCGTCTACACATAAACCCAATGTACGGGTTTTTAGTAGGCTGGTTATAGATTTAAGTAACATAATGTAAAACGTTGTATTGGATAATAAAAGAAAAAAAAAAAATGAGTACGCAGTGAGAGATGAGTATAATTTGAATAAACATTCTGCCCTGACGTATTTGGCGGGTCAATCAATTTATACCTGGAATCTTGATTATCAATTATTTGGAGCGCTCACGAAATAATTACATCCATACAATTTTCAAAATCATTTGGTTCCCTGATAGTAAAATAATCTTCGTTTTTCCAGTACATGCTTCAATACATACCTAACCTAATATACGTCATACGTAGACTATGATAGTCGTTACATATTACAGTCAGTAACAACGTTGCACTTGGTATTTTTCCTTTAAGCCTTTGTCAAATAGACAGGCGTGAAGAATGCGAAGCGAGGCGTTTTTATTTGTAATGTATGAAATTGTTTGAATCCAGTCACATAAAAAAGTAAAAGCGATCCGATAGCGGTACAGAACTATCGGACTGACGTCTCGTATCGGTTCGTTATCGCTTCGGACTCGCCTGTCTGTTTGACAAAGGTATTAAAATACTATTACGAACAATTAAACTGACATACACAAACGACCTGGAACAAACTACTAGTAAGCCATACAAATATTTGTTCCTTACGAGATTCGAAACCGCGACACGCAGAGCAGTCGAATACTCAGTTACATCGTCAACCGTATCATCTCAAGCCTACATAAAATAAATACTCAACACCTCCATTCGAGAGAGACAAAGTAATCTAATATAGTAAGGTTCTCTAAGATCAGCCTGCGTCTCGCACAAAGCAATGAGATCATTCTCGCTAAGGTATTACTTCAGTCAATTAAAATGTACTCAAATTAAGCTAGCGGCTCCTCTTTCTTAGACAAAGCTCTTCGTTTTGTCACGTTAGTATAAAGTGACACTACTTAGTTAGTAATGAAGGAGTGTTCTGTTGAATGCTCAAGAATTAGGCTCATCGTACACAACGCAGCGCAAGTCTCCGATGCCTACGACTTTGGTATCCATTGAATCGTGCCTGTGTACGAACTTCTATGGATTTGTATTGCAATAGTCGCCTGTATACCAAAGTCGTACGGTATCGGAGACTTGTTTCGCGTGGTGTGCGAAGGGGTTTAATCTTTATTAAAGCTCTTGTAAGTAACAAGTTGCTTGTCTATACTACCTATAAACAGTTAATGCACAGCCAGATTCGAAAACTAGATGTACCTGGTCAAGTGGTCATATAAATACTGGTTCCGTGTGGGAATTGAACTGGAGATCTGCAGCGCAGTAGTCAGCTCGCTCAGCCATTGCGCCAATTGTATTTATGTATTATTTTTGTCACACAGTTTATGGTCTGGGTTAACACTGAAATTGTGAAACTACATAATATTGAACAGAAGAGACATTAAAAATATAATTAATATTAGGGAAACAGTGTCATTTGCAAGCGACCATCAACAAATGACGTCGTGTTGGCGCTTGCGCTACGTAAGTATTACGTTAAGTTTGCCTTAAGTGTGTTTTTCCATCATACTCCGCGTCCCCGTCTCATACACTGTACCCTTATCAGTTACAATTTTTTTTTAAAGAATCGATGAGTTCTAAACTGTTTTAAAAATTAAATTGCATCGTGTAAATGAGGCTTTAATTCCATTTCATTTTCCGTATTATAGGTTCGTTTTCTGAACGAAACAAATATGTGTGTGGGTACTGTTTATAAACTCACCTGCAACACAGAAAAAAATCCTAGTGAATTCAAAATGTTTTTTTTTTCTATTGTTAAAAAAGAAACGAATTCAGTATTTACAAGCTTCCATTTTGTAACCCTCCTGCGGAATCCTAAGAAATGTAACATCTAGATAAAGATGGCATTCAGTGGAAATCTCTGGAGCCATTTCCATTATCCTCTGCCACGGGAGCTTGATGTCATATTGACACATTTGCGACGAGGGCTTTCGGGTTTTCACGAGATATTTTTGTAATTTTTTCCTTGAAATTTCAGTGGTAATTTTTTGGTTAGAGTATAGTTCTTACTTACACGTGGTTCTTTTGCGAGCGAATTACATTGGCAGGAGAGTGTTTTTGCTAAGCTTTTATGAAATTGTCTTTGGAAAAGGTTTTGAAAGAAGAAAGCCTTAAAAAGTGCCTGGTTTTGTTTCTACTGTTACCATAAGGCAAAAGAACATTATTTAACTATTGATATTAATTTGTGTCGTCGTTAATTTGTTAAAGGATTGTATTAGTCAGTACAAGTCTGACAGTAATGGATGGGAGGACTCATTTGATGATTTTAACCCGATAAAAAGGGGTTTTCATCTGGTTGGAAAATCATCAAAAGAGTCCTCCTGCCCTGGTTGGAGTAGATGGGACTGTCAGACTTGATTGACTAAAATTAACCTGTTCGCTCAATTGCCATTTGAAGACAGTCCCGCGAGGGTTAAGGGAGATGTCACGTCAACTTATAACTTGCTATGACAGTAATGGCTTACGTCTCCCCACAGACAATGGGCCACCTTCCATCTTGCGGTACTTGCCCTGATATTTGTGGAGTTTCTGTACCTGAATTTAGGGCTAAACATAAAAAAAACAGTTTCAAAATTCGAACTTATGTTTAAACAGCGTGCATAATAGTTATTAATGTACATTCAAATTAATTCTATAGAATTCCTATGTAATTTGAGTTCCGAACTAATTGAAACGCTGCGTTGGCAGGCGTATCAATTCACGAAATTCCTATGTTGTGTTTATTTATATTTCATTCGCTCAAATTAAATGTGTAAAAAAAGCATTTCATAAAACCAGGAAACCGTATGAATACATAAAAAATGCATTCAGGTTGTACTGTGGAGTGCATTCGTCTATTTTGTGTTTAGAACGCGGGAATTTAATAGTGGGCTCGTTGGTAGCCATCTTTGTTTTCATTTTGTGCTAGTATACTATTGGATATTAAGGCAGGTAATTGAATTGAAATTAAAGACAATGTTAGCCCTTTTCTCGAACCTTATAATTATTTAACGAGGAAGCTTATTTTTAAAGCTCGGAAGTTGTTTAAGCTCGTTTTTAAGTAGGTATTTTTTGCTCTTTAACAGGAACATGTTTTTGAAAGAATATTCTTTCGGCTTTAAAAAATTTCGGAAACAGTTCACATTTAATTGTTTAATCGCGTCATACTTTTTTTTAATTTGAGTGATATCTTGAAAATCGATATATTTTTTGTTAATGTGTATGAGTGTTAACAACTTACAGCTTTCAGTTTGTATCATGTGGTCTTTCTTCTTTAATTTTAAATCAGTTCTTGTAAAAATCATATTGAAGATCCCGTGGCACCAACCGTGTAGTTACTGTTTTGCACTAAGAGAAGTTTTCCACCAGGTTTTTTATGACTATGTAGAATTAAATTTAAACTTTTCCTTACATTAAAACTTAATTGGTTTTATCAGTAACAAACATACATACATACTGGTCAAAATCATAACCCTCCTTTTGGCTTTGCCATAGTCGGGTAAAAAAGAATAAGGAAAAAGACAAAAGGCACCGTGTGTTTCACGTCTCACGACAAATAGAACCTACACTCTTCAAAGGAGTAAAGTACTAAAACAAATAAAACAGCAACCAAAATGTATCATATTTCGTGAATAGCAAAACAAAAACAAAATCATACTAAAAGCCGTAACGTTCCATCTGTCAGAACTATTCGAGTCATCAATCTAGCCTAATAGCCAGGCCGAGATTAATCCTCAGCCTATCTGAAAAAAAAAACTGGAACAATTTTTTCCTCTGCGAATCCATACAGAGATACATAGTACGAATTGCGTCACTATCGAACAGAAACTATTTCTATGAATGGACATAAACTGATTTTGTTTTGTGTTATTGGAGTGTAGTGAGGGGTTTCTGCAAACCTGTCCTATCAACTTATTATTTGTTACAAAAAAGTTACGTAAGTCGTTGTGTGGGGTACGTGAGACCCTGGACGAGCAAATTAAATAGGAAATTCATACAAAATCACGATTTTGCTCGATGGTTGATTTTTAAATGAAATTAATAATGTTTATGATGAAATGATATTTATTTTTGCAAGTAGGTTAATTTCAATACTTTTACTCAAGATGATTCTTATTTTACAAACTAGATGAGGCCAGTGTTTCGTACCTGATTCAGAGTTCATTTTTAAAGTCCAGACATTATATTGGTGAAGACGTCGTACTATATCATATTATATCATGTGATTAACGTAAGCGGGAACTATATTATAGCCCTAAAAATATTGAATTAGATAAGCTCCATTGAGGTTAAGTTTCACTATGTTCTAAGATGTATCGGCGAACAAAGCCGCAGGCAAAAGGCAGTTGATTGTTTTAAAGCCAAAAATTGCTACCATAAAAAAATGTTTTTTTGACGGACAAAGTTGATCACAACATTTTAGTTAATAACCTGCCCATTGCATAATACGAGTATTTCTATCTACAGTATCCACCCCCCCGCAAACTCTTAATGATATAGTAACATAGACGAAAAACAAAAGCACTCAATCACCATTTCACCAAATCAAACCAAATATCAAGAAATCAAAGTATCAACTCTTTATAAGAAACAGCAAGAATGAACCAAATTCCATCCATCACATTGAAAGCCACAGACAAAGTTAAAAAAAAGAAGATAAATAATAATAAAAAAAACAACTTGGTATTCGCCGTGTAGTCTCTAGTAATCGCCGAGTTGAGACAGCTCCAGTCGAAGCACCATTAATTAAAAAAGTTGCCCGCAATATTGGCGCGTGCACACGAACTGGCAAGCGGATTAACCGACTAAAATAAACATCCAACCTTACCAACCCCTTCATAAAGTTCATATTGAATCGAGTACACAGGTAGACAAAGAAGACTGGCTGGCTAAAAGTTGCTGACGTCAATTATCCAAGTTGCTATCCTCGCTTCGATCATTAAAACGTTCGATCGGTTTGTTTCTGAATAGACTGGTTTAACCGCGAATTGGCCGGTTAATTTGAAAACTGGCCAGTGTATATAATTGCCGTTTGCTCGCTTAAAATTAGAGTTTTTTTTATTAATCTTTTAAAATTCACGTTCATTTATTCATTGACGTTAATTTGCCGTACTTTTTTGGTTCGTTATCTTGAATGAATTTTTGTAAAGGAGATTTTAAGAATTGTTCATTAACACGAGGTGTTAATTGTCAGCTGAAAAGGCATGAGGCAAATTCTTCGAAATGTTCTCCCTTCTATGTACATGAGCATAATTAGTTTAGTTGCACTGACTACAGACGAGGATCTTTTTAATTTAATTTTAGAACAAAATGGCTGGATTTCGTTTCTAATTACATTTGAAACTTAGACTGTAGCAGCTGTTGCTAAAGCCGTTAATTTGAATCGATTCGAACAGCCATTCGATTGAATGCTTTTAAAACTTGCCAGACTGTCTCATTGGCTTAGTGTTCGCAAATGTGCCTAAATGCTGAGTGTAAAGTTTTGGGTTTTATTCCCAGGTCGCGTAAACCAATCTAAGAATATCGTTAAACCCAATCGCGACCTTATTAGTCTTATTAAGTGAAATAACATAATATAAGTATCTTTTTCACTAGTATTATTTCTTTCATTTAAAACTAAATGAAACCGTTCTAAATACATTTGACATAAGAGTGCGGAAATATTGTTACATTCATCTTTAGGAATTGACAGTTGATATTCCTTTGATGCACAACATTGGCAACATTATTATCTTTGCGTGAAAATGTTACAAGTTTATTATTTTTATTTCTTCATAACATCTTTGAATTGGAGTTTGCGTGGAGACAGACTTTTCTTTCTACGTGGGGTTCACGTTCAAGTTTTTATTAAGAAAATTGTTGGGAACTGTAATAAACGTACCTTGAAGTAAAGATCCAGCAAGTTGTCTATCAAGTTCTGGAATAAAAATTGAAGAAATAGTATTTTGTTTTTGTTTGCTGTTATAAAAGTGTACTTTGAAAGGCTAAAACAAAAATCAATAATATTTAAAACAGTATTAGCATTAAAAACCTTTAAAACATTTTGGGGTGTGAAAATCATGAATTGAGTCCGAGCCCTAGGTGAAGAGGAAGACTTACTCCTTAGCATGCCTTATGGGTTCCAGGGCCGCAGTATCTTTCTAAGACTATTCCGTGACGTGGGGTATTTTCATTTTAGCGCGTTTTCTTGGAGCACATAACGCAAAAAGTTATAGGGTTTTTTTTTTAGTTTTTTTTCTTTCTAAAACGCGTATCCTGTGTCGTAGGTGCGTTTACAAACAGATAAACTCACATACACAAAAGCCCAGACCCGAAACAACTACTTGTCGATCATACAAATATTTGCTCCGTGCGGGAATCGAACCCGCGACACGCAGCGCAGCAGTCCAATCGCTCAGCCACTGCACTAACCGTGCCGTCTATCCATCTTTAACCGTGCAGTATCATTATTATTTGCCCACTCTTTCCCTGCACATAGCAGGGAAAGAGAAGGCAAATTAAGTGAGGCGATATCTAATCTACAGCCTATAGCTGCAGCAGTTATCAACAGTATTTTACATGAGGCGACTGTCTTTCTGACCTCCACCACACATTTAAGCCTTTGTCAAACAGACTGGCGTGGCGAATGCGAAGCGTGACGTTTTTATTTGTAATGTATGGAATTGTTTGAATCCAGTCACATAGAAACGCAAAAGCGATCCGATAGCGTGACAGAACTGACGTCTCGCTGACGTCTCGCTTCGGAAACGCGAACAGTATGTGAATACTTTCCATAGTACCCACCTAACACTTCACGCGAATACTCGTAACTCTAGCTATGGTGATAAAAAGGCGAGCGAAGCATAATGCTTTTATTTCCCCTGTAACAAGGTTCGGCACCGGCGGACATACATCACATTCCAACTGCTGACGATGGTGTTACACCGATTAGGGTTTGTACAGACGTGTCACACCACGGTGGCAAAATGTGTCCGGGAATAAAGTTTTATGAAAACGTGTTGTCCTAAGCGTATGTCAGTATAATAAACTACATTTCCATAGTTATGAAATTGACACTGGTTATAGCGTTATGCAAATGTTTTCAAAGTTAGAGTAATGATAAAATTTAAAAAAAATGAGTCTGAATTCGTTGACTGCTACACCAACATTTAATCCTTTGTCAAACAGATAGCGATATCGAACCGATACGAGACGTCAGTCCGATAGTTCTGTCACGCTATCGGATCGCTTTCGCTTTTCTATGTGACTGGATCCAAACAATTCCATACATTACAAATAAAAACGCCTCGCTTCGCATTCGTCACGCCTGCCTGTTTGACAAAGGCCTAAGTAAATACCAATGACGTTTCAGCAACTAAAGTAACCATATACGACACTCAATAGTGTACTAATTTCCTCTAAAATCAAATTGGTAGTCAACAGATGCTCGCTAAATAAACACGTAGTTTTATAAACGATCATATTTGTTTCGTCTCTGATTTTAGTAAATCGAATTAGCAAATAATAACTATCTGTACCTACCTAGTAGATAAATGTTTAGGTTGCACGATTATGGTTATGGCTTACAGGCAGTTGTTTCATATTTGGCTATTTGCGTTTGTTAATTTAAATATTTGTATACACACCCACGACATGCATAAAAATCCAAATGAGTAACTAAGTTAAAAAAGAAATACCAATGGTCGGACAGCGAGTTGCCCATTACTCGCTGCCCGCACGCCCGGGCCTACGGTGGCCGTTAATCGTCTGCTCACGTCCGTCGCCGTGGGCGTCTACCAATCACTACCTGGCAATATTTTTCCCACCACAATGTACTAAAAATTGTACAGCATTTGAACAGACCCTAATACAGTCCAGTAATCCCAAGAGCCACGTCACAACGATTACATTCGTTACACGTGGACGTGAAATTGACAAACATGCAATTAGTTCACTATGACATCACTATTGACAATTATTTATACGTTTGTTTTGAATAACTGGGCCAAAGACATGTGTATTTTGTTTTTGATTGACGAACGTTACAAAAGTCGTAGATAATGACTGTCCGTTTTAGTTTTTTTTATGGTTTTGTGGGTCAGGGATTGTTTCATTTAATTGATTCGAGAATTTATCATGTCATTGTTTCAGATCGATGCTTTCGAAATTACAAAAAAGATTCTGATGCAGTCCCTTCCATTATTTTAAAAAGAGTGTTATGGAAAAGTGTTCATTTACAAATTTTTTAAACATCTGATTGATGATTAAGATATTTCTTGAATAAATTAGTTTTTTTAGGCCCTTGCTCAGCCAGACACAAACTATTAAAAATATATAGTTTAGCAAACTTAAAACTAACTTTATGTTAATCACTCACCAGGTAAAGATGAGCACATGTTTTCTTGCTGATTGTTGTGGAATTTCTTCACCAAGATATAATTCTATGGTCGCGGGACTTATCGAATTACCGTGACTCTGGAACGTGAAGTGCTATTGAAGGACACCGTGGATTTTAGTCAGTACGGGTCCGACAGT
Organism: Agrotis puta; assembly: GCA_943136025.2. NCBI lineage: Eukaryota > Metazoa > Arthropoda > Insecta > Lepidoptera > Noctuidae > Agrotis > Agrotis puta. The sequence continues at coordinate 17,658,124 of OW964177.2, read as the reverse complement.
CCCTCCTGCCCTGCCTTGGGTGCGAGGAATCGTTTGATGATTTTACCACGATAAAAAAAGATATAATTATTTATGAACGTGAGTTATTAATTGTTTTATTTTATAAGCATGAAAAATAAACAATTTTACCCCGAGTTCTTATAAATGAGAACCAGAACCGCTATTCTTGTTTCAATGTCGTTCCTTTTCATTACAAGTTCATTTTTCATTTCTTTCTCAATAGCGGGAAAAATCATGAATTTAATAAACTACGCTTGCTATTCAGCAATATAAATTAATGTTCTATTTACTGCGACCCAAAGACAACAGCTGCTCGGTCCAATATTAGACTAGATAGGTATGTTATAGACTGTTTCTACTATTTATAACTGATTGCCTTTTTATTTTTATTTTTTGTTGTGGAAATTATCAAGTAAATCCTCCCGCCCTGGGAGGAGCGGAAGGGACTGTCAGTAAGGTGGTTTTTAATCAGTTAAGTCTACTGATTAAAACCACCCTATTCTTTTAGTTGCTCTTTAAGTTTCTCGGTCGCGGTGCCCTTTTCAGACTGCCTCATGACCTGTGTAGTCACGCGATCCACAAAATGATTGTCAGTTAGGGAATCAAACGTGACTTGTATAGTTATTGCACGACGAAATTAAAAAAAAATTGATGAAAGTCTTTTTTTAAGCAATAGACTATAATGTGAATTAATTTTAAAATATTCATAAAAGGCATTTATTTTTGAATAAAGAAAATCCAATAAGAGATATTTTTATTCAATTTCAAGAATAAGTTAAGACTTTGAAGTTTTGATTTAAAATAAAAACCTTTCGCGAATATTTTTCAACTCTCCATCCATGCTAGAATTTTATCTAAATTTCAAAGATCGAATCGTAAAATCTAGGGCACACTTTACCTAGAAACCGTTGGCCTACATTCCACATTTTTCCCTCAACGTTGTGCGCCATCTATATTAAACGAAACTCATTAAAGTTCTTAAAGAAGATTAGTTCGCGGTACGACTAACAAGTAATTTGGTTTATATTTTGGTTCCTCGCATCTTGAAGCATCCAATCATTGATGAATATTGTATGAGCGGCTTCGAATGTGGGTTTGGAGATAAAAAGGTCGTTCTATATTCCCTCACGGAATAGTTATTTATTTAACAATATTGAATTCTTTTTCTTATTTAGTTTTGGTAAAATTGAGTTATAATAGCATTTATTATAAAGGTTAAAAAGTTAGGTCCCAAAGTGGCTGGATGATTCTTCTTTGACTAGACGTGTGGTAATTACGATAATTGCTGGATGAACCTTTGTATGTGCATCATCTTCTTTAGTCTGACTTTCTCCATTGCAGGCTTCTTCTTCGTTATGTCAACCTCCACATTCCTGTGCCAGCCTCATTCAGGATATTTAATCTATCCCATGTCATCGCTGGATGACCAACTCTACAAGGGGAGTGTCTGTGCGGTATACGGCCTTCCAGCATTACTTCGCCTGCCATCGCTGCGTCTTGTCTGGTGTCTTGCTCAATTTTCAGTTCAGTCACGCCATTTCCAATATCGCAGTCTCCTGATTTCGACGTTTCGACGATCTGCTACCGAACTCTATGCCGTCTTCTGTTTGAACGTCTTGCCTTAATGTCAAAATCATCATCTATTTCAAAATCAATCCTGTTGAACGATTCTAAAATACTAACTCTTCAAAGAATATTTTTTAATAATTGACACTCTATTTTATATTAGTTTATTACTGAAATCCATTTTTTTGCGTAGTACAATAACCAAATGAATCCTGCCCTTGGAGGAACGGAAGCAACTGTTGGATTCTTACTGGTAAAAGTCCGCCCATTCCTTCGGTGGCCTTTTGCGTTCCAGAGCCAGTGTAGTATTTTGCTCAAACAGTCCTGCGACCCCAGATCATTCAAATCCCTGCCTCACGAAATACTGAACGTGTTTTTCCGGATATGAGACTAATGACGAGGTTATTATTATGAGTCATTTACTTGCTAAATAATGCGATTATTTCTAATTAGCTTAAACATGAATCAACTCCTACGCATTAACAAATAGGATCACGTGAATATTTAACACGATTTCTGGTTAGCAAGAATGGTAACAATGCTGTTTTTATAGGAAAGAGTGATTTATTATTTGTTTCTTTCGGAATAACTTGTCTCCAAATTATATCAGCCTCGGATAATGCGATTAATATTAATATAATTAATTATAAGACAGAGGGATAGGTAATTACGATATGTTGCCAACTCATAAGACGTATTATTATTTTTCTTATTAGACACGCCGGGGTCGAGTGGAAGTGACGTGCGGTGTTCTTGGTTTGATTCTGAGTTTGAGCAAAATGTTATTAGCAGAGGTCGGAGTTAGGTAGTTATTTTAGTACTTGCATCGAAATGTTGATATTAATCTTCCCGGGGTTTCTAATTGTCAATATCGTGTGTAAAACAGTATTACAAATAATAAATAGTAATAATAAAAACATCAAAGATTTATTAGACAAATAAACTGTGTTAAACTAAATAACTTTTTATTTAATAAATCACGAGATTTTTCTGCTCTTTAAAAGCAATTCCGGGATTTAGAGCATATCCACTTTATTCTTTCGCTGTATGAAATCAATGTAAGTACACGAATAACTCTACCTAATTCTGACCTATGATTATCAGGGATACGAGTAGCAACCCGAAGTTTGGGAGTTGGAAGTGTTACACCTCTTTTTCGCGGTGTTTATTCTGTGCTTGATCTACCTTCATTCTTATGGGATTAACATCCAACTGGACTATGGCGATTCTCACACGATATGGCGTTATGAGTTTAATTTTTTGCATACGCACTCACGATACAGCAGTAATTCCTAGTGTGGGGCACAGTTTTTTTTTTATAAAAGGAATAAGTGATTAATATATATTTAAAACAAGAAACTTTTGCCGGTGTCGTTTTTAGATAATTTCTGAAGACTCCAAAACACGTATAAAATTAAACTGATGTTGGAAAGGAAAGGCTTGAATACCTTTAAACTGAGTCAGAGAGGAAAATTACCTTAATATTCATGCAAAGCAGTCTGGTGCTATCAATAAAAGGTCATTAGTATGCAGGTGGGTGCTGGTTCTTATCTGACTGAGTCCATTACTCATCTGAAGATATGCAGGGAGAGATATAACACTAATAACCTTTTTTTAAACGGTTAGTTCTCATAGGACATTACTATCGAGTCAAAATAGAAATTTACGAAGGGAGAAAACAAATATTTTAAAGACAGTGTGTTTTTTGAATCCAGAGCGGAGCGAAGGATTTCAGAGTAAAACCCTAAGCGTAGCAAAGAATTGTGGTTTGATCTCTATATACGAGGAACAAACTCTTTTTAAACAGATGTGTTAACAAATACAGGGAAAGGTTTTTTTCTTGTTGAAAGGGCGATGCCCAAATTAGTACAGAGATGAGCCCCCAACGCCCAAAATTCATGCAAATAGTTCTTTATCAGTACTTTTAAATTTGATTTTTTAACTCAGATTGGGAATAACACAGGATACCGTTTATCCCAGTATTTCCTTCCCGATGGTTATTTTTCGATTTACAAGCGGTTGAAACCGCTTGGGATATAACCAAGATGGCTTTCAGTCAGCTCTTATTAGCTGTACCTTTCTCATTAAGTTGGTTTCTTTTAACGTAGCAAGAGAAATAATTTGCAAAAGGTGTTGCTGTTTTACAATTAAAATTCAATTTGCGGTAGTAACGATAAAACGGTGACTTTACCAGTTATATCTTTTATATGTATTTAAGACGAAAATATGATAATTTACATCAAATATAGATACTTTCATGAGGGTTTTTTAATTTTTTAAAAAATTAATGATGATACCTTTATTATTTCGTTTGTCATTACTAACTGCAAATTGAATTCAAATAAATATTCACTGTAGCATAGCAAAGCCCCTCAAGGTGTGTCAGCATAATGACGGGGCCCCCCTGTAGAGGGCCAAAGCCTGCCGGGGTCGCGGGACTCACGAATTACCGTGACCCCGGTACGTAAAGGACTATTGAAGGAAACTGATTAAAAAGTCAGTACGAGTCTGACAGTCCCTCCCGCTCTGCCCTGGGTGGGAGGACTCACGTGATGATTTTACCACGTAAAAAAAAGCATAGCAAAGCCCAATAAAAAACCTTACAATTCACAAAAAACTACACGAAAACGCAAAAGAAACGTTATTTTATCAATTTCCTGGTGGCGTCCATTTCCGAAATCATCACTTAACTTCTAAAATATGGGTCGGAGCTAATTTCCCAGAAGGGCAGCGGGTGATTGTCGTTCATAAATCTATAGGGACTCTGAAGAGGGCAATTTATTAGGAAAATATTTCCACTTTGATGGAGTCACGCCCTGGTCGCGACATGAAGACGTTTTTAATCTGTTTGCGTTGCCTCCATTTTAATAGAAAATAGTCTGCTATTAATTGGTCCTTTAGAGCGGAATATGCCTTTCTATTTTTATTTAAATGAGGTCAATCCTAACTAATATTATAAATGCGAAAGTAACTCTGTCTGTCTGTCTGTCTGTCTGTCTGTCTGTCTTTTCTTCACGCCTAAACTACTGAACCGATTAGTGTTAAATTTGGTACAGACATAGTTTGGAACTTGAGAAAGGACATAGGATAGTTTTTAACCGACTTCAAAAAAAGGAGGTTTGTATTTTTTTTAAATGTTTGTTACCGCATTACGACCGACTGGATGAACCGATTTTCATGATTCTTTTTTTGTTTGAAAGCTGGTGCTTCTCGTGTGGTCCCATTGTCACCAAATCAGGATCTGATGATTGGATCTTGGAGAAATCGAGGGCAAACCTCAAATTTTATAGGCTCACCCATCGTTTTTCGTAAATCTTATGAAGTAATTTAAGTACTTGCGTATGGTAATCATCATCTTATGTAGCTGAGCTGATGATGGAAGGTACAACTCCTTAACAGTAGTTTGTTACCGCATAACGACCGACTGGGTGAACCGATTTTCATAATTCTTTTTTTGTTTGAAAGCTGGTGCTTCTCGTGTGGTCCCATTGTCACCAAATCAAGATCTGATGATTGGATCTTGGAGAAATCGAGGGCAACCCTCAAATTTTATAGGCCCACGCATCGTTTTTCGTAAATCTTATGAAGTAAAGTAATTTAAGTACTTGCGTATGGTAATCATTATCTTATGTAGCTGAGCTGATGATGGAAGGTACAACTCCTTAACAGTAAGGAGTAGGCATCGACTGATTCATTGTTCGCATATCTCCGGAACTTCACGTCTGATTTAAATAATTCTTTTTTTTTTGTTCTACGTATCGTTCAACTTAGGGAATACTGCAAGTTTCATCAAAATCGGTTCAGTAGTTTTTGAGATAGGGAATTTTATTAGCTTATTGTGTACATGAGGGATGTTTTTAGCAGTGCTACGGATCATATTATATGTATTTGGCAAGAATTTGGGTTGAATATTTTAACTAAAACACGAAAAATAAAAAACTTTTTCAAAAAAAAAATGTAACCGCCTTCAAAAAGAACCACAAAAAAGGGTAAAATAATCTTTTTTTTTTAAGTTTTTTAATTTATATTTTTTTTACGGGTTAAGCTGCGCTTGCCGAGGTTGGTCTGTGGATGGGTAAAAAACACTCGGAAAGCACGTAAAGCCGTTGTTCCCGGCTGTCATTTGAAGATCTTTGACAGTCGTTATACTGTCAGAAGCTCTAAAGTCTGACAGCCAATCTTACCATGGGGTATCATATTACCCAGTTACGGGGTTGTGGAGGTCCGACAGGCAGTCGCTCCATGTAAAATACTGATATCCAGCTGCATCTGGTTTGACTGGAAGCCGACCTCAATATAGTTGGGAAAAACGCTAGGCAGATGATGAACGGAGTATAGATAATTCTATTAGTACTATATGTCGAGTGGTCCTTATGTTCGATAGATGGCGGTGATCGCGCAATGATGTCGATCGTTACACGAGTTCGATTGTTACACGGGACAAAGAAAGCTACTTTGTTTTATACTATGTAGTGATTTAATGCAAGTAACATTGGTCCGACCTGTTTATTAGTCAGTGTTTAGTAATCCGTTTGTGCTGGATAGGATATTCTCAAGCCCGGGGAAGGACATAGGGCTACTTTTTATAAACACACCATACAGGTAAAGATTGATGAAGAAACCACTGGTAGAATTTTGAAATTTGCAGAGTTCTGTTATTATTATTTTATCGTGGTAAAATCATCAAATGAGTCCTCCCACCCAGGGCAGGGCGGGAGGGACTGTCAGACTTGACTGACTAAATTCAATTCAATAGCCCTTTACGTACCGGGGTCACGGTATTTCGTAAGCCCCGCGACCCCGGCAGGCTTTGGCTCTCTAAAATAATGAGCACTTAGAAAGGAATTCAGATAATTCCACCCTCAAGAGATTCCCTCTAAATATTAGGTATAGGTGTTCGAAGATTGTATGGAAACATATTTTGAAGTTAGAAATCTGGGATGTACGATGTGAAGTTACATAAAAAAAATGTCACGTAATTTAATGAGGCAGACCAAATTCTACGCGAGCGAAGCCGCGGGCAAAAGCTAGTTTAAATATAGTTCGGTATGTATGAACTCAGTAGGCCGAAGCTGATACATCAATATGTCGTGTGTGTTATGTGTATTTCTACAGCAAAGGTGGCATAATAGCCGACAAGTTTACTGCTGCGCCACGTGTCGCGGGTTCGACATTACAAATTATTTTTTAGTGTGTAAATAATGAATCTACACACGTCCGAAGTCAATCTATCCTCCTGTTGGCAACTTTCGTAAGATTAGTTGATAATTTGACATGTTCTGAGAGTCTGTTAACAGTGTACATACCTTTCTACCTTTGTATTTGTTATTGAAAGAAGTCGAATCGTATTTCAAATTAACAACAAGAACGTTTGTTTACTGTACCCCTTACATAAATTCTTGTTAAATTACTGTAAATTCGTTGAAACAGCCCACAGTTTTGAAAAGTTTACCTATATAGGTAACCGATGAGACTAGTACCGAGAATTTGACGGATGTTAGGCAATATAGTTAGTCAGTGAATCAGAATCACTGGCCGAACTCGTAACTTTCAAACTACACTCGAGAGCAATGAATCCGGGTCACTTAAAGAATCCTAAAAATCTCGGTAACTAAAAATGCTAGGTTAATGCAATAAATTGTATTTAATAGACAATGTAATACTCCTTAAATGAAGGTATTAAAACTTCTTAGTTATTGTAAAGTTATATCATAAAAAAAAAACAAATTTGAAAAAGGGCCACTTTCGAAGATGGAACTACGAAATTACAGCATTTGGTTTTGCTTTTGTTTGTAATCTGTCATTTATGTGGGTACATAAACCATGTTGATAGCGCTCTATATTCGTTATTCAAGCTGAAATTATGTCGCTTACGCCTGAAGAATGCACCAGAATACTTACAATGCTGGAAACCGGCCGGAGTCAGCGCGATACAGCCAGGACTGTCGGTGTGTCGCTGTCAACAGTACAAAGAGTTCTCCGACGTTACGAAGAAACTGGTTCTAACCTACGCAGACCAGGAACGGGCAGAACCAGGCGTACCACAGCACGAGAAGACCGATACTTGGTGAACACCATGCTTCGAAATCGCTTTCTCAAAGGAACTGAACTCACCAATCAGTTTCGACGCCTCGGAGGAAGTAACCCAAGTGCATGGACAGTAAGACGTCGGCTTGCTGAATCTAACTTAAAACCCCTTAGACCTGCAAACGGCCCTAAACTGGAGCGTGGGCATCGTATTTCAAGACTAAGATATGCCCAGAGCCACGTAAATTGGAGTATTGAAGATTGGTCAAAAGTTATGTTCTCCGACGAATCAAAATTTATGCTCTACAAGCACGATGGAAGACACAGAGTGTATCGAAGACCAGGGGAAAGATTCAAGCAAGCATGCATCGAAGAAAAAGTAGCCTACGGTGGTGGGTCTGTACTTGTGTGGGCCGGAATTTCTTCTGAAAGTCGCACAGAGCTGGTGATCATAGAAAACGGCTCTTTAACTAGCGTAAGATATGTGGAAGAAATCCTCAATGATCACGTTGGTCCATTTATGGTCAATTTAGGTGAGGATGATTTATGCATGACAATGCCCGACCTCATACAGGTAGGATTGTGAATGACTACCTTCAAGAGATGAACATTACTCGTATGGAGTGGCCAGCGCGCAGCCCGGATATCAACCCGATCGAGCATGCTTGGGACGAGCTAGGCAGATGCGTAAAACAACGAAACCCTCCCCCAATCACGCTTCATGAGCTCAAAATTGCTCTCACAGAGGAATGGGAGAATATTCCCCAAAATCGTATAAGGAACTTGGTGTACAGCATGCCAAACCGCGTAAACGCAGTAATGGAAGCACGAGGAGGCAATACGAAGTATTAAAATTCAAGAAAATCGTAATAAAGTTCAAAAATTTCATGTTTCCTATTTTTGTTTTAGGGAGAGATCAGCAGTTTTTTTCTTTATGTAATTTTGTGTTAATAAAATGTATGGTGACTCATATTTTTTTTTTACTTTCATTTAAGGAGTATTACATTGTCTATTTTTTTTTTTTTTTTTTTTGCGTGGTAAAATCATCAAATGAGTCCTCCCACCCAGGGCAGGGCGGGAGGGACTGTCAGACTTGTACTGACTAAAATCCACGGTGTCCTTCACGAGCCCTTTACGTACCGGGGTTACGGTGATGGCTAAGACCCGCGACCCCGGCAGGCTCTGGCCCTCTACAGGCCCCGTCAGTTTGCTGACACTCCTTGAGGCGCGCGTGGAACACAACGCGCCGTCGACCCGGGCATGGTCCATGGTCGGGCAGCGAGTCGCCCATTACTCGCTGCCCGCATGCCCGCGCCTACGGTGGCCGGAGATCGTCTGGCGACGTCCGTCGCCGTGGGCGTCTACCACTGCGGGTGGGTCGGAGGGAGGACACTGTTCTCTCCCTCACGCGGCACGCCTCCTCCTTCGCGAGCATGACTGCTTCGCAGAAGGAGGCGACCGCTTCCCACTCCGTCTCGCCCCGCAGCATGGCCTCGACCAATGCCGGGCGCGAGAGGTCTCCGCCTATCGCCGTCGTGAGGACACGGCGGTGCTCTGCCCAAGCGGGGCAGTCCTGCACCGTATGCTCCACCGTGTCCTCAGGACGGTCCTCACAGTGGTGACACCCAGGCGTTTCCTCCCTCCTTATCAGACACAGGAACCTCCCGAAACTTCCGTGTCCGGTGAGGACCTGCGTCATGCGGAAGGTAAGGACGCCGTGACGCCTATCCAGCCACTCCTCAAAGAGGGGTCTTACCGCCGCGATTGCGGCGTGCCCGGACCTCGGTTGCGACAGTCGCTCCCTCCATACTGCCCTGAGATCGCGCCGGAGCTCTTCCCGCCGCGCCTCGACCTGTCGAGGCAGCGGGGATTCGCCCCGGCGCTGCGCCTCCACGCGCCATTCGTAGACGCGCTGGAGGGCAGTCGCCTCCAGATCCCAGGGCAGCAATCCGGCAAGGAGGTTGGCCGATTCGCCGGCGATCGTGCGGTATCCTCGGACCATTCGGATTGCCATGACCCTCTGGCATGCGACCAGCTTTAGTGGTCGCGTCCGAATGCTCAGGGCCCACACAGGGGCCCCGTAGAGGGCCATGGACCGCACGACACCAGCGTACAGCCTCCGGCTGGAGGCGTTTGGCCCGCTGAGATTGGGCAGGAGTCGCCTGAGGGCGGCTGCTGCCCGGTTCAGCTTCGGGGCCAAACGTAGGAAGTGCTCCCTAAAGTTCCACCGGCTGTCGAGGACGAGTCCCAGGTACTTCATCGTCCTCCCGACGCCGATGCGAACCCCCTCCACCGTAATGTGGGACTCTGAACGTGGCGCGTTCAGACGGCCATGAAAGCACATGGCCTCTGTTTTGTGCAGCGCCACGTCGAGTCCCAACTGCCGGATCCTTTGAGCGACTGTCGCCACCGCTTGCGTCGCCAGGTCGGCCGCCGCCTGGTGCGACACTCCCTCCGCCAGGACGAGCGTGTCGTCGGCGTAACATATTACGCCGACGCAGTCAGGGAGGTCGCCGCGCAGCACCCAGTCGTAGCCGATGTTCCACAGGAGCGGCCCCAAGACCGATCCCTGTGGAACACCGCACGACATCTCTCGCCGGTTCCACTCTCCCCGGTGACCGGGGTAGATGACGGCCCTGTCCGTCAGGTAGTCCTCGACCGTGCGACGGAGGTAGGTCGGCACCCGGTGATACCGGAGTGCCTCCCTGATGCAACTCCAGGGCAGGGTGTTGAAGGCGTTGGTGATGTCCAAAGACACCGCCAAGACGACCCTGCCCCGGGATACCGCATCCCCCGTCGTGAGGGCTCTTACGCGCATGATTGCGTCCACCGTCGAGCGCCCCCTCCGGAAGCCAAACTGGCTCTCCGAGAGGTCCGGGCCCACCCGATTCAGGTGCCCGACGAGGCGGTCTGCAATAACTCTTTCAAAGAGTTTGCCCACCTCGTCGAGCAGCACGATGGGCCGGAATGCGGACGGAGAGTCCGCAGGGCGCCCGGGCTTCTGGATCAGGACCAGTTTCCCCGTCTTCCAACGAAGCGGGAACTGGCCCCTCTCCAGGCATGCGCTAAAGAGCCCCCCCAGTCGAGGCCCGAGAGTCCCCGAGGCCAGGACCCAGGCTTTTCCTGGCAGGCCGTCGGGTCCTGGGGCGGTATTTTTGGCCTTGAGCCGTTGTACCGCCACTCTCAGGTCCACCCCGGTCACCTCTGGAGCATCGTAAACGTCGTCGTCGCTGTGGTCCGCGTTTGCGTCAGCTTCTCCGTCAGAATCCGTCAGAGACGGAGCCATAGGCGGGGGAGTGTGCTCTCCCCGCGATGGGAACAGGGCGCTCACCACGTCCTCCACGAACTGAGGCTGGAGACTCTGCGTCAACGGGGGAGCCCAGGGGCGGAGCTTTTCTCTCACCCACTTATAGGGCCGGCCCCATGGGTCCCCGTCCAGGGTCTCCAGCATCTCCTTGCGGGCCAATTCCTTGGCCCGCAAGATTTCGTCGCGGAGGGCGGTCTTCGCTGCCCTGTAGCCCTCGTACAGCTCCGCCTCTACAGTCGCCGCATCCGGAGGTCGGGTGCGGCGCCTGCGGAATCTGGTGTACCGGCGTCGCGCGGCCACGCACGCCTCGCGCAGCGATGTTAGCTCGCGCGACCACCAGTACAGCTGACGCCGGGCGCGTCCTTGCCGGACCCGGGGCATGGCCATGTCGCAGATCTCCGACATGGCCTCCCGGAACCACTCCGCCTCGTCGTTTATGTCGGCAGGCCTGTCCGGTGGTGACACCCAGGCCTGCACGATCGAGGCTTCCAGGAATAGCTCCCGGTCCAGCTGCTTCAGCGCCCATCGCGGACCACATGGGTTCCGTCGGACCGGCGCGTCTGAGGTCTGGGCGGAGACATCAAACCGGATATACCGGTGATCGGAGTAGGTCTCCACCTCCTCTACAACGCGCCAGTCGGTGACGCGCGGCGACAGGGCGGCGTTGGCGAACGTTAAGTCCACCACCGAATCGCCCGTCCACCGCACACACGTGGGAACGGAACCCCGGTTCTCGACGACCAGGCCATGCGCCATGGCCCAGCGCTCGAGCGTCCTGCCCCGCGTGTAGTCCGTAGTCCGGGAACCCCAAGCCACATTCTTGGCGTTGAAGTCCCCGAGGACGAGCGCGGGGAGGGAACCGAATGCGACGACGACGTCTCCCAGCTCCAATAGGGAGTCCTGGAACTCGGCGAGAGTTCGGTTCGGGGAGAAGTAAACGCCTATAACGGCGATCTCCCCGAACCGTGCTGCGACGATCCCGCGCCCTCTCTCGACGCGATCGAGGGGCGGGGTACCGGCGGCGGCCGACGAAATTAGGGTCACCGAGCCGTCCAGGTCCGCTACCCAGTCATTTCTGGGCAGGACAAAGTACGGCTCGGCGACCACGGCGACGTTAATCAACCACTGCGCCATGCTCTGGAGCAGGAGATCCTGAGCAGCGGCGCAGTGGTTGATGTTCGCCTGGAGGAAGCGCAATGGAGCCATTAATTGGAGTCCATTGCGGCCTCCTCCAGGGCCCTCTGTGAGGGCGCAGCCACGGCGGCAGCGGCAGAAGCGGCGGCGGCGGCGGCAGCGGCGGCGGCGGCGGCAGCAGGAGCTGCGGCGGCGGCGGGGACGGCGGCGGCAGAGGGCCTACCTCTGCTCCTGGTTTTGGCGGGGGGCGCGCAGGCCTTGCCCCCTGCCCGGTGATCGGCCGGCTTGCCGGCCGCCGCACATGCGAAGCAGTGCGGCGGGGCGTTGCACGAGCCGGCCTTGTGACCGGGCTGACCGCAGCGGAAGCAGTTGTCGCTGCAGTCGACCTCTGAAGTGCACATGCATGCCGCGTGGTTACCCACTTGGCAGCGGAAGCACCTCAGAGGCCTGGGCTCCAGCAGTTTCACCTGCGCGGACACCCAGCCAACCAGGAGCCTTCGGCTCTCCTCTATCTTTTTGGCCGCCGGTACGGGGCAGCTGACTGTGATGGTCAGCAGCCCCGCAAAGCCAGGGCGTAGGATGCCTGCCTTGATTTGGTCGGCAGGGCATTCTCCAGCCCTGGCGACGGCGGCCACCACGTCCCCCTCCGAGACCGAGTCGTCCAGACCCATGATCCGCAGATCTGCGCGCTTGACGGGCCTGGACACCCGGGCCTCCTCCGCATTTAAGGACGCTCTGAGCCTTTCGGCCAGAGCGTCAGCGGTAGGGCCGCTATCCGCGCCGGGGATTGACAATAGTCTGGCCCCCGTCGCGGTAACATGCACCCGGAGGCCCCCCTCGACACCCAGCTCTCGGAGGTCGACCGCCTCCTTCGCCTTGGCGAACACGTCGCGGTACGTGACGCCCCTCTTGGCCGCCTCCGGCTGTAGTGTAATTACTACAGCCGCGGTCTTGGGGGCGCGAAGTCTAGCCGCGACGGTTCGTCTTCCTCGTTTCCGCTGCCGCCGTCTCTGCCTCTTTTTGGCAGCCTTCTCCCCGGCCACCTGCCATTCGGCGTCGGCCGGAGAAGCCTGTGAAGGCTGCGGAGGCGTGGCGGGTTGGGACGGCCGTCCCGCCGCCGCCGCCGCCGCCGGGCCACTCTTCTTTGGCTTCGCCGGGGCCAATGCTGGGGCGGGGCCCGGCGTGGCCGAGGCCACGGGAGCTGCCCTGGATGGACCTGGACCTGCCCTCACCGTGGCCGCTTTCCCCGGGGCCTGTTTCCCCATTACATTGTCTATTAAATACAATTTATTGCATTAACCTATCATTTTTGGTTTCCGAGATTTTTAACATTCTTTAAGTGACCCGGATTCATTGCTCTCGAGTGTATTACGTAAAACTTACGTTAAAGCAGCTCGTATTGCTGTTGAATTAGGACAAATTGTTTCGTATTTTATTTAGAGTTAGACCGCAATAGAATTTTCAGGCGATGTCGAAACCTTACTTATCAACAAAATCGCTTCCCGCTGTCTGTCTGTCCCTACGCAACAAACCCGCATCAAAATGTGGGTTTTTTTAATAGATAGAGTGATTCAAGAGAAGGTTTATATGTAGGTATATAACATGCATAATATATTAGAGAATGCACCTGCAATGCTTTAAATTTTTTACATTGATTTTGTCCTCTAATCCTTGAAGTATTAGGCAAAGTCAACTAGTTTTTCTCATAGAAATTTCTTTGGCTACGAAAATCCCAATAACTTTATCCGACCTGTAAATTGAACTTGTGAACTTAATAGGTATGTTAAAGTTAATGCACTTACCAATAAACATTTATAAAATCTCTCATGTTGATTTTAAAACAATTGATTCTATAAAACATTGGTCCTTCTAGACGTTAAGAATTCTGGCGAGATCGGTATTCAATTAATGTATTTCTAACTTCGAAGGGTGAGAGAAAGGTTTTCCTTGAAAAAGAGGAATTTATTTCCCCTTTTTTATCTCTCCGATTTAATATCGTGATTATATTTACTTCTTTACGAAGATATTTCTTCAGAGGAGGGAAGCGAATTAACAAATCTTTTTTATCAGTATTAGCTTTTCATTTAGCGTTGATTGATTTGATTGTGTTTTTGTGGTATACTAATCTGATTACCAGGATTTGGGCAACGATTTATTAGTGTGAAGTTTTTCCTGCTAGAGTATATATCAAGATAAATTGTGGGTGTTGTGTGTGTAAATTCGCGTTGGGTGGAGCTAAAGAGACTGTCGGATTCTTGCTGACAAGAACCACCTTGTTCCTCCAGATACTTTGTGAGTGAATCAATTCCACCCCATTTTCTTTTAATTTTTATTTTAGTCGTTCAAAAATGTCTTTTTGATGGCCTCACTGAAATAAACGATTGACTCTGTGTTTCCAGGGCGCATTAAACAACTCAGACAGTCCCGTGATATCAATAAAAATGCTTCTTATTTCCAACTTATTAGTCATCTTTTACGATTAAAATCTAAATTCGTCTCGCTTCACAAGGGGCGGGTTTTTTAATTCGTTGTCAAAGTATAAAATCAATAGAGTTTTAAAAACCACAAAAACAATGTGTGTGAGCTGTGAGCGCTCAGCCTTCACTCGCTCGCGTAATGAATTCAGTCTCTAGTGACGGCTTCGAATAATTACTGGAATAATTTTGTTCCTGAACGAGACGGTTATTACAAACAGTTATGAAAAATATGCATGCATTTCGTTGGCTCAAACGCGTTTGCTTTCGACATTAAACAAAGTATTCCTAATTTGTTTTAGGTTTGTTTTTGTTTACTTTTTACGTTATTCTAATTTTTTTGTACGTCTTTCTTTAAGTATTTTAAAAAGCATATTTTCACCATATTCTTAGATTTATATGTATTTTACGAGAAACAGTGGCTCGCCTCGGCTTCGCATTATTTCAAACTTTACAAAAAAAACGAACACAACAAAAAAAAGAATTATTCAATTAGTT
This sequence comes from Agrotis puta, assembly GCA_943136025.2. Taxonomy (NCBI): domain Eukaryota; kingdom Metazoa; phylum Arthropoda; class Insecta; order Lepidoptera; family Noctuidae; genus Agrotis; species Agrotis puta. Next base: position 17,643,118 of record OW964177.2, on the reverse strand, counting down.
GCAGTCGTTCGGAAATTATAATCATTCAGAAAGACTTAAACGATTTTATTTTATATTGTGTGAAGAAGATCCAAAAATATTCTAGGGATTCTAGGGATTAGAGATTTTAGTTTTTTACTGGAATTTTCGGGCAGACCTGATCGAATGTATAAGTAATGACTATTTTAAATTCTAGTAACGTGGTTAGGTCCCAAGTTGCATATAAAACACCTAGCTCAGACTATGTTATAATTTCTGTTTTACCGAACAGTGATTTATATGCTTCATTCACTTTTAATCCATCCTTCGCACCTGTATTTTAAATTTCACGGCTCAACGTATGCTATATGGAATCATTATGTTTTTTTTAAACTTTGCCCCACATTAGGAATTTCTCATGTGTCGTGGGTGCGTTTACAAGCATATAAGCTCACATATACAAACGCCCAGACCCGAACTACTAAAACTACTTGTAGGTCATACAAATATTTGCTCCGTGCGGGAATCGAACCCGCGACACGCAGCGCAGCAGTCCAATCGCTCAGCCACTGCGCCAACCGTGCCGTCAATATGACCTTTGGCCTCACCTTAACCAGGTCCTGAATCCACTTTCTTCCTTCAATTGACCTTTACTTTCCTGGGTCGCGGTAACCTGCTTAGACAGTCACGTGAACCACGCGGAAGTTTGAGTGAATAGGTTTCCTCTGGTTTGACTCACTTCATCGTCGACTTTGTCTTTGTCACTTCTGACCCAGACTGAAGTAAAGCCATTTCAATTTAAAAATAATATTCAGCGGCGCAAAACTGACGTTTCTGGGTATACGTTATTAATAAAAAATCAATATGTGTCATTGAGAAATCAAGCATAAAGCGTTATTTCGATAAATATAACCATTCACATCTGTGCGTTCTCATTCCATCTCAATTATTACAGAAAATGTTCACGTATTAGCACAAACCTTCGATAATTGCCTACAAATTGCTACATCACGGAACATTCTGTACAATCATTACGCAATATTGTTACAATTTCCTGCTTTTCATAATTCATCGTGTATTTTTGGTCTTTTGGTATAAAACGGTAAGAAAAAGGATACATCAAGCATACACGTAGACAATATGTTGGCTTTATTTTGTTTACAACTAAAAATCGGCGTCTTTTACAAAAATAAAATAGAGGGAGTCGTCATGGAAAGTAGAGGAGACATCACAAGCACGTGACTAGAGAGTGATGGATATGAATGTGGATGGATGGAGAAGAAGAGGAGAACAAATATTATGTAAAGTGATGAAACAAAAAGGAGTAAATGATGCGCTGCCGGCACACAAGGCTGAATGGAAGAATTAAACGTGTTGTGTCAACTCAAGTAGAATGAGATAAGGCCAGAAAGATGACAATGCTTCGATATTTCGGTCCATGAAAAACATGTCATCAAACATATTTGGTTTGGTATCTGCCAAATAAATTTACTTATACATTAAATAAATATTTTTTAGTCTTTTTTTTTTAGTTTTAGTTATTTATTTTTAATATAGTATTTTGTTGTAAATATTTAGTTTTATTCTTAAATTTCTAGTTTTAGTTATGTAAATACTTTTAAGTAGTACTATTTCTATCAGTTGAATCCATAAAAATTTCGGTTTTAAGTAGAAAATAAATAGTAATAAAGAACTTATGGAACAAATGAGGGAAAAGATGAATAAAGATAAGAACTTAAAACAACATTTGTTATTACAAACATAAATTGTTGGTTGAAGTACGTAATTCCACTTATAAAGCTTAGTTGATTCCATAGACATCTGTTATTAAAGTTAGAATATTAGTTATGAAGTGAACAATGTTATTGGCAAGTCTGGAGTGATTGTTTAGATAAGGTTGTTTTCAAGCCGAACTTACAGACGCACATCAACCTTCCGATACACCGATTTTCCGAGGTTTTTAGTCCGATTTAATTTTTTTTTTCGATGCGACTTGACGTTTGGTCCCATAAAAATTACATTCAATTTGGCTTGATAGTTTTTTTATTGAGTATTAATTTTTTTTTCATCAAGAAATACATAACAAAATCTTTAAAAAAATATACCAATGCTTCTATATATACGAATAATAACAAAATAAAACTGCCCGAACTGTGATTAAAACCTATGATTATAATATGTGCTTCCACTAACAACAAACGTGGCATTTCAAAAACGAATATACTCGTATGATTGCACTCATTACGACGGTAATGGAACTTAAAATACCTACCTACTACACTAAAAGTCAAGACAGAAAAGTCAAGTCAGACTTAAAAATAGTTTTCAATATAAAAATTCCGTGAAACATTAATTTAGTAACACTCTGAGTGGCACAAATTGCGTGGGCGCTCTTAAAAGCCTGTCAGGCCGCGGACACAACCGATTACGATGCGACGCGACGACGCGACGCGACATCGGTGAATCCTTAAAAACGAAGTCAAAAAAACTTGATTGCCAGTCGCCACACCGCTGTACCGTGAAGCGAGACCGAAGTCTATGTTTTAAGAGCTTATTAATACGAAAATAATAAAATGCGTATAATAAATACGGTCCAGAGATTGTACGCCTTCCTGCCATTATTCGTTTTTTTGCGATTGGACTGCTGCGCTCCGTGTCGCGGGTTCGATTCCCGCACGGAGCAAATATTTGTATAATCTACAAGTAGTTGTTTCGGGTCTGGGCATTTGTGTATGTGAGTTTATATGTTTGTAAATGTACCCACGACACAGGAGAAATTATTAGTGTGGGGAAACGTTTAAAAAAAATGCAATTAATGAAACTTGCTGCTTCGAATAAAGATGCCCCATTTACTCGCTGTATATTATGTGCCATTAATTATTGGTTCATCATTGCTGTCAGTGGCTTAGCACTGTGAGCGTGGCCTTAGAGGGCTCAGTATGAATGAAAATAATATTATAATTATCCGCAGTTACAATAAGGCATATTACGTGGAAATATGTTTTGTAGGTGACGAAAATAATGTCGTGAATGTTACAATAAACAACACTATGTTTTCATACAATAATGCTTATTGTGTTAGTTACACTATTATTTGTTCATGAAAGTAAGTTATCAACGTAGGCTTTTCTAAGAATAGCTACACATTTGAGTTTACATTTACAAATAGTTTTAGTTTGTAGCTGTCAAATTATTATGCAACAGCCAGAATAAAATTGATATGTAAGGGTGGAAAGATTTGATTATTCTGAATTTTTTAACAATTTATTCAAATCAATGAACCTTATAATCTGCACTAATTAATATATTATAAACATTACTTAGACTTTTTTTATTTTCCATGCAATTAACGTCATTATATTCAAGTATCTGTACAGTAAAATACGGAAATCTTGTGTTAAAACCTCTGTCCAATTGTTTATAATAGTTCTCTCGTTTTGAACCTCGTATTTCATCCTAATATTATTTGGTATACCAGGCTCTTTTGAACTCTAATAGATACCACATAAACCTGCCATTCAATCAAGAACAATAAAATGCCTTCATACCACTACGAAAACACTTTAACCCTACATAATCTACGACGATAACCCTTAACACAAGTTAATGAATAAATGATGAGAGCGGACATTCGTGCTATATCGGTCATCAGTGACCCTACGTGAGGACCGATATAGAGCCGGTAATTACGGAAAATAAGGGTCCATGGAGAATATTTTTGGTGCGTAGGACATAGAATGGCATATTTGGACACATGCTTGAAATACCTTGCGTATTTGCTGTCATGTACGCAATATTCAATATGTAGTTAGACATAGGATGACAGATTAGATTAGTTTTCCGCATTGTTAATAATAACAGATATCATATCGGCCCATGGCTTAATTGCCAAGAGCCTCGACCAACACCTAAGGAGGCTCTCGTTAGGCAGCTGGATCAAGGGCCTGATTCAGAAAGCAGTTCTTCTGGACACGGCGCGCATTGTTAGGAGGTTCCTTTCTCTAGAGCCCTGACCGCCGGTAGCTTGGACCCTGTTCCCAATACCGGTGGGCCACTATTATTTATATTTTATTTTGTTTTTTTTTTTAATATTTAAAAATGTAAAATAATATGTTGAAGAATGAGTTGGTTTTGGCTGTTATTTCGATATCTTTGACAGTCGTTACGTATGCACGGATATTTGAGAAACTACATTTTTATAATGCAACTAGCTGTTCCCTGCCACGCTTCGCTGTGGCACAAAAAAAATGATTTTTCGCAGTCGCGGATATGTGACTGATGCAAAAAAATAGATAAAAACAATCCTTGATGCGGATTATATATCATGCTAAAATTTCAGCTCAATCGGTGCAGAACTTTTTGAGTTTTTGAAACGTACACAAACCAACATAACATTTATATATATATATATAGATTATTATAAAAATGTAGTTCCTCAAATATCCGTGATGTAATGACATAGACATTAAAGCCTCATTTAGGTGGAGCAAGAACTCGCATACGAGTTTCACTACATTGCGTTATTTGTTTGATCAACTGAATTCGTTGTATCTATAAAGTCCGCGATGTAACACAACTCGCGTGCGAGTTCTTGTATCGTCTAAATGAGGCTCAAAGGACTTGACTCGTGGCGCGGAATCTAATTGTTGTCGTTCTACTTATGTAGTCTGACAGCCGAGTTACAAAGTCTCTAAACTCTTAATTTTCCAGACTTTACATACTTAAAGTAATGAAATCTTGGTAAATTAAACTGAATCACATAGGCTCAGTTTGTTTTTAAAGACGAACTACAGTTACTTGTTGATAGCTGTTTTTCGTAAAAATCTCCAAACTAGTATAATTTAACATTAGGTACATCAATTCAATTCCACAGGGGACTGGGGCGGAGGGATCCGTATGTACTTTCGAAAGTTGTTACATGGGTTGTCTAGCTCACGACCATCTTATCGGAGTCTGGCAACAAACAGTTCCAAGTGGGTTCCGTCGATGCATAGGAATTATATGTTCATTTTGGATATGCTCTCTACATCATAAGTGTCATCTTTACATCTGGATTAGATTCAGGTCAAGAGCCATTTTAAATGAAAAATATTATGTAAATTGTGCTATAGCTGAGCAAAGTCATATCACAGAAAAAGCTGTGGACACATTTTAAACCCTCGTCAGCAGTTAAAAAACTAGGGTAAATTATTACCTAATTAGTTATCTAGATCTATGCAAAGAATACATCATAGACAAGTTTTTTGTGGTTAATGAAGTTACTCAAGCAAAAAGCACGGAGTCTAGTATTTTAGAGTGCTCATTGAAATGAAACTAGATAGCTACGAGTACACGCGGTTTTTTTTGTAGTTCTGAAGTTTCAATCTCATTATGATTTTCATATAAAATTTCGTTTGAAAATTATCTATACAAATACTATATAACAAAGAGGAAACATTTGAATGAACTCTAAACTTAGCTTACGAAGCATATACGTAAAATCACAGGTGGGTTCCACAGGTATACCCAAGTTAATAAAAATACCTACTTATCTTAGCTGGAGCGTGTCATACACCCATCGATAGCCTCTGTAGGGCAGAGTAGGCGTTCGTTGTTCTTGACAATATGAAAGGATATAGTCAAAAAATAGGTTGTAGGGTCTTTTGAGACCCCGCTCGTGAGCTAAGCTTAAGCTAGGCTTATTGTCTATATTTCAGGACACCAGGTCTCCTTGGTCGTTTAACAATTTTTGACTGAATTTCACAGTAGGTTGTGATTGGAAATTTTACACCACAAACAAAAATAGTCAGCTTAGTGTGTGTGTAAGATGTGTCTAGGTGTGATGTCATCTATCTGTAGTCTATTGAACATCATTTCCATTTTTTTTAAACGTTGCCCCGCACTAGGTTTTTCTTCTGTATCGTGTGTGTGTTTACAAACATAGCAACTCACATACACAAACACCCAGACCCGGAACAACTACTTGTACGTCATAAAAATATTTGTTCCTAAATAATGAATTCTATGGCCCTGTGATACCATAGGTGTTGTCGAACAGAGCAACATACGTAGTACGTAATCTAATATTGCAATGCGTATGAACTTAATATCCTTTGTCGTATACAATTTGGTCAAACTAAATGGATTGCATGTGAGGGTATTGGACGGTAATTGGCTCAGAGCATTGCTTCGAACGTACTGACGTCGATGGATATTGATTGTATTCGGGGTTTGTACCGGGTTTCAATAATACAAAGGAACTAGTAAAGGAATATCGAAATATAAGACACGATAAATACGCACGTTTTAAACAGGTGACACATTTTTAGGGTTCCGTACGTCTGAATACAAAAACGGAACCCTTATAGGATCACTCGTGTGTCTGTCCGTCCGTCGCTTACAGTCAATTATCTCCGAATCTATTAGACCGATTAAGTTGAAATTTGGTACACATATCAATTCCTGTGACCCAAACACAGAGGTGTGACGTGAGCAGATGAAATCTGTATATGGGGGGTCATTTTTGGGGGGGAAGGGGAAAATTAAAAAAAAAAAATCTGAAAACTGCATCGTGTGGCATATCAAATGAAAGGTCTTGTTGAGAAGATCTTAAATGTATTTTTTTGTAATTTTAAAATAAATAGTTTCCAAGTTATTCAAGAAAATAGACGAAAATTGACCATTCCCCCCCCCTTATCTCCGAAACTACTGAACCTAAAATTTTGAAAAAAATACAGAAATTAGTTTTCTCCTTATAGATTATAGGAAAACCTATAAGAAGTCCATGATATTAAAATAACATGGTAAATCACTCAATATTGTGCGTACCAACTTACATTTTTTTTTTAATACGTCATAAATCGTAAACCGCAATTTATCTTTCAAAGTTACAACCAACTTTTATATAATGTTACTTGCTGCTACGGAACCCTTTAAAGGCGAGTCCGACTCGCACTTGGCCGGTTTTTTTTTTAAATCAAATAAGACAACCTTTGGATGGATCAGAGGCAGGGAGGGAAACAATACAAAACGTGATTTGTTTGTGAACAATTTATATTTGTACTTGATACCTATACGATGTCTTTACGGCATCGCATTACGAGTACCCACGCTTTGTAGTCCTGAAAGCTGAAATTTAAAGCTGTTTCAAATATCGAGATACTGGGTAAAGGCAAACAATATTGGTATAAAATAATGTATTGGAAGCTATTGCTGCATAAAGGTTTTATATAATGACATCATCATCATTTATTTGGCTTTTTCTTTTTTTAGCAATTTAGCATTGTTGTCATTTTTTTTTCAACCGACTTCTGCTCAGCGTGTCGATGGGGATCGATCCTCGCACGGAACAAATATTTTTATACATACAATTAATTGTTCCAGATCTGGGTCTTTGTGTATATGGGTGTCTGTCTATATTTATGAACTAGCACTTTGCCCGCGACTTCGTCCGCGTGGGTTACGTACTATCCTAATTACCCCTTTTCACCCCCTTAAAGGTTAAATTTCCAAAAACCCCTTCTTAGTGCTCCCCTACATTATAAAAGGAAGCCGTGTGCAAAATTACACATTCCTAGCCCCAGTAGTTTCGGCTGTACGTTGATATGTCAGTCAGTCAGTTCTCCTTTTATATATATAGATATGAATATAGCAGTGAAATATTATACATTATTTTGATTTTGGATCAACACTCATTCAAACCCACATACACACAGTACACACAAACGAACACACTCTCATCCTCACACTTTAAATTGCATTACATAATTTAATTAAAAAAAATTAACTAGGTAGCGTTTTTGTATTCATTTAAAATTATTACTGTTTCTTAAATATCCCTGCTTCGTATACTCGTAAAACCTGTATCAAATCAACCTTCTGTGTAAAATCATGTTTTACTTATACTTTTTTCCACGTGGGGTGTGGGACCTGGTGAATTGTAATACAGGCATTTTTATGCCTAATTCAGACACCAGCTCCTCACAAATTGTACACCATAAACATGTTTGTCACTTGTATTTGATTTGTATGTTTACTGTGAGGAGAAATAAATAAATATATTATTATTTTTATATTATTATTATATTATTTGTAAACATACCCACGACACAGGAGAAATTCTTAGTGTAAGGCCAATTTTAAAAGAAAAATTAAGCAAGTACAATAGCAAGTATTATTTTAAGTTTCACATTATCAGTCATTAGTCAATCTATTCTCAGTACATGTTCTTGTAGGGAAGGGTCTATCCAAAGGTAGTCTCTGGGGTCCATGGGTATTTGATGAAGGGACCGGCTTATAGTGCCAGGGGACTGACTGCCGTAATGAAATCTGCCCTACATTGTATGTTAAGAACTTAAGAGGTTTTTTTTTGCTTTGATCTCATGTAACTGTTTCTTGTTCGCTTAATTTAGAAATGCTTTCGCTGCATTTAGAAATGAGAAGAAAAGCTTTAGAAGAGAAGTGAGAATTCTCACTCGTCCGTCGAATGGTGCAGGCGGAGAAACTGAATGTAAGTTGGTAACCGCCACTTGTCCGCGCGGTCTTGTGATAGGAATCGATGGGTTTTATATATGCGACCGCCATACCGCGCGGATGGGCGGTGCTGTGCAGAAACGCCTAAAGCGCACCGACCAATAATTGTCTTTAAAATACGGACGATGCGTTTAATAACACCTTTTTTAAGCTTGAAATTCTCGATTGTTCGATTCTATGAATAATATGAATAGTTAACAGGTAAGTCTGACAGCTAAGTGAAATTAAATGTTTATAAACGCACTTCACGATACATAGATTATACATAAGATTTATTTTATACATTCTCCTATTATCACACAATGCATTTAAAACATAATTGCACAAACAAAAAAACATAATTTAAAATAAACGTGTTACCCAGTTGCGACTGAACACATTTATTAGCAGTTCATTCAGGTGTTTAAATTGAACTTAATTAAAACATTGTTTCACAGAACCATTCTTACTTACGATTGGAACGATAAGACTCTTTTTTGTTGAGAGCAGAATATTATAAAATGAAATGTGATATTATGGTATATATATATTTTTATTTATATATATATATATATTAGGTTTTATTATTATTACAAACTGTGAGGCCACTGTTGAATATTCAACTTCTTATGTACAAGTATTTAAGTCTTAGTCAAACAGACAGGCGTGACGAATGTTCGCATTCGTCGTGACGTTTTTATTTGTAATGTATGGAATTGTTTGAATCCAGACACATAGAAAAGCGAAATCAATCCGATAGCGTGGCAGAACTATCGGACTGACGTCTCACTTCGGTTTGGTATCGCTTCGGAAACGCTTCGCTTTCCCCGGTCTGTTTGAAAAGGCATTAACGATGTGGCTAATAAAATATTGATATAATTACGAACACGAATCAATGATAATTGTTCGTTTTACACTTCGATCATTAATAACAACTAATGATCGAAGGTTTTACATAATCATAATCACGCTGTAACGTTTTACTGCTTGATTAGAGACTGTCTTTTGGAATATGTCATGTCCGACAACGTATGTATTATGCCTGTACTGGCATAATAGCATAATAGCTTAAAGGCAATGTTCCCACTGTTGGGACGCAGCCTCCTCTCTGTGTTAGTGGGCTGGTAATCCACCACGCGTTCCTAGTGCGGCTTGGTAGATGTCAAAGTCATGTCTTTGCATATTTAGTTCTAAGACACCAGATTCCTCCCGGCATTGGTCGAGGCCATGCTGCGGGGCGAGGCGGAGTGGGAAGCGGTCGCCTCCTTCTATAAAGCAGTCATGCTCGTGAAGGAGGCGGCGGGCCGCGTGAGGGAGAGGACAGCGTCCTCCCTCCACCCCAGCCGCAGTGGTAGACGCCCACGGCGTCGGACGTCGCCAGGCGATCTCCGGCCAGCGTAGGCGCGGGCATGCGGGCGGCGAGTAATGGGCTGACCGACCATAGACCATGCCCGGGTCGACGGCGCGTTGTGTTCCACGCGCGCCTCAAGGAGTGTCAGCATATTGACGGGGCCTGTAGAGGGCCAAAACCTGCCGGGGTTGCGGGACTCACAAATTACCGTGACCCCGGTACGTAAAGAGCTATTGAAGGACACCGTAGATTTTAGTCAGTCAGTCTGACAGTCCCTCCCGCCCTGCCCTGGGTGGGAGGACTCATTTGATGATTTTACCACGATAAAAATAAAAAAAAGACACCAGATTCCTAACGATGTTTTCTTTCACCGTGTTGAAATCTGTTGTGAAAAAATTGTACTAAGAAATGCTGATTACAACACGACTTGTTACTCGTAAACCGGGGCGGTTATTACTGGGGCAAAATAACTTGTGTCACATATCGTTATAGGTAGATGTTTTAAAGCCTCAATAGTACAGCTGTGTAGACACTCTGGAGTCTCCAAAAGGTGCTGAGAAGCCTTGTCAGTAGCACTGTACACCATCAAACATAGTAATGTTAGTCCCTTTCCTTTATTTCTATAAAGTCCAGTTTAAACCCCTTTCTTACCAGAAAATGGCGTGGAAAATACTGTATCAATATCACAGTAATGAAATAAAAACAATTTCCCGCCTTAATGATTGTGAGCCGACAAATTGTAAAATTGAGGTCAAATTATATTTAGAGCATCGTACTGTCCATAACAATCAAAATATTGGAAAACTAATGCTCGCTTTTCCTGTTTCAACCCTTTTGTGGTTCGAGGGTTAAATTGTATTGTTATTATAAACACTAAGGGTGCGTACACACTGACTAGTGGTCAGCGCTGGTGCTGGCGCTGGCGCTAGTGGTGCTTAGCGCTTAGTCTAGTGAACTAGCTTGTACCGCGAATGTTCTAGAATTTTATTATATTTATTTGGTCTCATAGAAGGCACAGTTGGTGCGGTGGCTGTGGCACTGCCTTTCTTGGGTTCAATTCCTGCACGGAACAAATATATGTGTATGGTCAAAAGATAAATATGTTGTTGTTCCGGGTCTGCCTGTTTGTGTAGGTATGTGACTTTCAAAGTTTTTAAACACTAAGTTTTTAAGACTAGTTTATATTCAGAGGTTAACGTACTCGTTTTAATATATAACTTTGGTGGTTTTTATAAAATAATAAAATATTCAAAAATTGAATGAACAAACTTCACCTTCCCACGAGAATTCTACTTAGCTTTTACAAAAGTTACTGTACAAAATTAAACGTTTTATTTAGTACAACGACCCCTAAGTTTGTCTGAAATGAGTTGGACTTTTATTTAATTAAATAAAACTATGAAATAACTTCTAATTAGAGTAAAAAGCCACCTGAGATCAGATTCATTAGCCGTGGGAAAAACGCGCAGTTTAATAATTTGCTGTTACAGTTAATGAGCTAAGATTGCAAAATATAAAAATCACAGGGGAATATTTTCATAATAACCACGCCTAAAAAACGACTTTATTTTTATTTTTACTGTGCACACAGCTGAGGAGTGGATCTTCCTGACAGGCCTGTTGGTCTAGTGGTTAGTGACCCTGACTGCTATGCCGGAGGTTGTGGGTTCGATTCCCACCCAGGACAAATGTTTGTGTGATGAGCACGATCATTGGTTCTGTGTCTGGGTGTAATTTATCTATAATATGTATGTATTCAGAAATATATAAGTATGTTTATCAGTTGTCTAGTACCCATAACACAAGCTCTGCTTAGCTTGGGACTAGATGGCGTTGTGTGATAGTTGTGGAATATTTATTTATTTATTCCCTGCTGGAGTTTGTATTCCCTGATAGCTACAACCTTGGGGTATTTCAGTCGAGAGTTAATTGGTTATTTCTAGGCAAGCGTGCTGCACTGTCAACCACTTCTTCTTCTTCAGGCGAGTTAGTGTAATGGGCAACTCGTTGTCCGACCATGGACCATGCCCGGGTCGACGGCGCGTTGTGTTCCACGCGCACCTCAAACAGTGTCAGCATAGTGACGGGGTCTGTAGAGGGCCAAAGCATGCCGGGGTCGCGGGATATTTCCATTACCGTGACCCCGGTACGTAAAGGGCTAGTGAAGGACACCGTGGATTTTAGTCAATACAAGTCTGACAGTCCCTCCTGCCCTGCCTTGGGTGGGAGGACTCATTTGATGATTTTACCACGATAAAAAAAAGGGATTAACTGAGACGTTATTTTTTGAGTTTTTGATAGATATTTGTTTTTAAAAATAATTAGCCAAAAAGATGCGCACAGTTTGTCATTTTTTTTTTTTTTTGTACCCATACAAATTAGAATGCCGTTTTATGTTGCAAATAAAAAAAGGTACTTATAAATAACTTATTTTTGGTTAGCGCAGTGGCTGGGCGATCGACTTCTGCCCAGCGTCTCGCGAGTTCGATCCCCGCACGCAACAAATATTTGTATCATCTGTATGTGAGCTTCTGTATTTGTAAAAGTACCCACAATACAGAACAAATTCCAAGAGTTTTTTTCTTCCTCTTACACTGTATCAGTTCCTATAATAAAAGTATCTTTTCTTTAAACTAAGAAAAAAGTCCAGACGAAAATTGTAACAAATTGCTAACAGCGGTCACCGATCGTCCTCAAATATACTGGACATTAGGACAAAGTATTTTCAAAGAAACTTATAGAGCTTTATCCGAGCTCTTAACGTATCGCCACAGGAATAGTAATAGTAAGGAGAAAATTACAAAAGTTTTACTGGAATCCCCTGTCCCTAGGTGTTTTATTGTAAGTAACGTGAAGGTAGATTACACTTTGAAGAAAAATAAACCGTATTTGGGACTATTTTAGGATAATAACTGTAACAATCATCATCTATTTAGCTTTGTCCTGACTTTTTTTATAAGTCTTGGTTCTTAGTAGCTATTACTCTTGTATTTGACGGCACGTTTGGCGCGGTGGCTGAGCAGTTGGACTGCTGCGCTGTGTGCCGCGGGTTCGATTCCAGCACGGAACAAATATTTGTATGATCTGCAGTAGTTGTTCCGGGTCTGGGTGTTTGTGTATGTGAGTTTCTATGTTTGTAAACGTACCCACGATACAGGAGAAGTTCCTAGTGTGGGGCAAGGTTCTTTAAAAAAAAGAACAAATACGCAACGTCCTTATCAAATCACGGAAGTAACTCAGTATGAAGTGGGTGACTTAGCCTTGACTTATTGATTAACCACAAGTCTCAAATAAATTAAATTGGTCGGTAGGTAAAATCGTAAAGTAGGATATACAGAAATGCCTAAAACTACTATAACACTATAGCATTGGAAAACACTTTCAGTGATTTTCTATTAAGGTTCAAATTGTTGTGAGCAAACGTTATAGCTTAAACGAAGACCATTTTTTTGGAGAAACAATTACTGTTGCCCTCTGTGCCCCTCCGGTAATAAAAAGTCAGAAGCGGGATTTGCCCACGTCTGAACTTAATTTCGAAAAGGATTATAGAAATTTGTTCTTATGTTAAGCCACGAGTTACTCGTACGGCGTGTTTTGAGCGTTGTTTAAGCAACAATTTTAGAGCACCGATGTTAAAAGGCGTCTAAAAACAAAAAAAAAACGTTTTTAACGTTTCAGGGTCACAGTAAACTGCTAAGATGGTCTCGCGACCACGACAGGTAGATTTTTATTTGAATTACTAGCTGGCCCGGCAAACTTCGAACCGGCCTATAACTAATGTCACTCAATTGTTTTGCCTTCCCGGAATCCTCCACTAACACTTAAACTTTATGGTATGGTATTAAAGTTCAAATTGACTTTTAAATACTTTTATGAATCTTTTGTATGGGATTATAGAAAAGTGTTGTTTTTATACATTTTCAGGCATTTATTTTTATTTTTTTTCTAGCCGTAGGAATCATCCTCGTACTTCAAGGAATATTATAAAAAGAAATAACGAATTTGGTTCAGCTGCTCCCGAGATTTGCGCTTAGCAATACATTCAGCGATTATTTTTTTATATTATAGACTGCTGTACCCTGCCACGCTTGGCTCTGGCACAAAAAAAATACTGTTTTTTCGCGGTCGCGGATATGTGACTGATGCAAAAAATAGATAAAAGCAATCCTTGATGCGGATAAAATATCATGCTAAAATTTCAGCTCAATCGGTGCAGAACTTTTTGAGTTTTTGAAGCGTACACAAACCAATATACCATTTTATATAGATTTTCTTTATATAGATAGCGTTTCTTTTTTAGACGCCTTTAAAATCCATGCTCTTAAAGCGTAGCTCAAACGGAAATACCTCTGTAGTGGTAGTAGGTTAAAACTAGCCCCTTGTAAAACGCCCTAGTTGACAAAACACCTCGTCAAACAACAAACTTACTACTCGGAACTACACGCGAGTGTGGCCACTGTTGGCGTATAAGATGGCCGAAGCTGAGGGCCATGTCTCGTGAGAGGTGGCCTCACTGGTTAATAATAAACGAAACTGAGTTAATAGGTACCATGTTTTTTTTAATTGTTTAAAAAATGCAACTTTAAAAACATAACCCTCTTTTTAGCGCAGCCGGTCAAAACTAGTTGGCTTTATACTTAAAAAAAGTCTTTTCTGATTGTAAAACGTTAAGATTTCTCATAGTTCCGTGGGAAGCCACCATTTGTCTAGTTGTAATGTTCCATGCACCCCGCTTGAATAATAAACTGATATGAAATATTCATACTTACGGACTACGCCTCGTGGAAGACCGGGGGCTGTAGATCTTGACTCTAGTCGTTATTCGAATAGCTTTAAGAAAACCTTTGTTTTGTATAACGTTTCTTAACGTTCTGTTTTTTTTTATTCTAGGTAGTTTTTTTATCGTGGTAAAATCATCAAATGAGTCCTCCCACCCAGGGCAGGGCGGGCACGGCGACGGACGTCGCCAGACGATCTCCGGCCACCGTAGGCGCGGGCATGCGGGCAGCGAGTAATGGGCGACTCGCTGCCCGACCATGGACCATGCCCGGGTCGATGGCGCGTTGTGTTCCACGCGCGCCTCAAGGAGTGTCAGCAAACTGACGGGGCCTGTAGAGGGCCAGAGCCTGCCGGGGTCGCGGGTCTTACCCATCACCGTAACCCCGGTACGTAAAGGGCTCGTGAAGGACACCGTGGATTTTAGTCAGTACAAGTCTGACAGTCCCTCCCGCCCTGCCCTGGGTGGGAGGACTCATTTGATGATTTTACCACGCAAAAAAAAAAAAAAAAAAAGGGCAGGGCGGGAGGGACTGTCAGACTCGTACTGACTAAAATCCACGGTATCCTTCACTAGCCTTTTACGTACCGGGGTCACGGTAATTCGTTAGTCCCGCGACCCCGGCAGGCATTGTAGGTAGAATAGTATTGAAGAACAGTTAGAAGATAGTATGCTTTGACTTGTTGATTTTTTCATCATCATCATCAACCTTTATTCGTCCACTGCTGGACATCTCTCCCATTGTACGCCATTGAGCCCGATCTTGAGATTTCATCATCCAGTCTCTGCCGGCTGCCTTTCGAAGGACGTCCTTCCACCTGGCTGGCGGGCGTTCTACACTACGTTGGCCAAGTCGCGGTCTCTACTCCAGGACCCGTCTACCCCAATCTCAATCTCTGTCCTGCGAGAGATTGAAATATTTTTTTCGTGAAAGATGAATTCCGAATTGCCAATGTGTGAAATGAATCATATTGATGGTTTTGTTATTGCTTTTTTTTCCAAGCGTCCTTGTTATCATTTACCCTTTTAATTGCGTCTATGGAATAAGAAATATAATGCTTGAATTATCAGAACGGCTGAATGGACTTTGATGAAATTTAGCACAAGGCCCAATGGTAGATTAGTCATTGGACTTGGACAGTTTAACTCGTGGGACACTTTTTTAGTCACGGTAGTATAATGTACTAGAACAATTAACGAACACCACACGAGCAACGCCACTGACAGAAGTCACTAGCTTGAATATTTAACTAAAAAGTCGTTACCAGCCTACTGCATATTCATTTCTGTCAGATATGAATCGTCTTCAATAACCGTTTCTGCTTGTGTTCTTGGCTTTTTGCCCACTTCCGCTTTGTTTAGAAATAGCTGTCATTTCTTGAAGATTTTCCTACTTTATAAGGAATGCCTGAAGTGAACATAGTTTGAAGAACAACAACAACGACAATCAAAGAACTAGCATATTTCCTAAGCGGGAGATCATGTATTGTGGCTCATGCAGTATACTGCATAGGCTGAAATTATGATGATAAACATTAATGTAGGATTCGAGGGTGAAGAAATCAATAGTCTTCATGCACTTTAAAAACAATTTAATATTTAAAACATCTTTGACATATCCACATGGCGACTGCCCCTCATTCTACCACTCTCTCATTCTCTTGCTTTTTCTTTCACTTATGAGATATCCTTCCGGAATGTTCCAAATCCCACATTAATTAAATGTGTTTCCATATTTCAGTAAAGACTCTCCAACTGACATCAATCCGGAAGCAAGCATTGTTTTCATAAACTCCTGTACTCACAAGAAATGAACACTTTGTAATCACGGTAAGAGCTTTATTTCACGTCGTCAATCACAGTCGCTGTCTGTTTGGTGGAGGTAGAAGGAAACACTCACCCACACGCCCAGTACCCACCGATCGATCTGACACAAATATTGATAAAAACGGTCACGTGAGGTTTGCTTTGTTACGCTACAGGGACGATAGAAGATTCACTACTGACTATCGTGTTGTTTAATGGATTGGTTGGGCTTGACTCCTGGCTAAATAATTTCAGCCGCGCTTGCCGAGGATGGTCTGTGGATGGTTGACTATCAGCTGTCATAGCGAGTTTCCTCCGTGCATCGGAAAGCACGTAAAGCCGTTGATCCCGGCTATCATTTGACCTTTGACAGTCGTCAGAAGCTCTAAAGTCTGACAACCAGTCTTACCATGGGGTATCGTATGACCCAGTTACTCGGTTGTGGAGGACCGATATTCTTTTTAAACATGACAGACAGGAGCCAATTTCAGTGTCATTCAAGTGCAGAAATATCTCTAAAGCCCTGGTAGTGGTGCCTGCTGGGGTCGCGGGTCTTGCGAATTACCGTGACCCCGGAACGAAAAGGGCAATGGAAGGACACCGTGGATTTTAGTCAGTACGAGTCTGACAGTCCCTTCCGCTCTGCCCTGGGTGGAAGAACTCATTTGATGATTTTACCACGATAAAAAAAAGCCTTGGTAGTGGTATTACTAAATGTCTCTCTTATGTGGTACCATGTTCCTAGTTATATCACGGTAGACTACGAGCATTTGTTTTGCTTCAGTTTGGAGTTTGTTGACTCAAGCCGCTGGTTCCTATCGATCTGTACCTACCAGGTGTAACCTAGTAACAACTTCATATTATTGAACTACAAGATTAATGTTTGTAGACCTGTCTATGTATTTACCACGTGATTGATTGGGGACGAAGGTGAGTTATAGATTTACTAATAATTACGGGTCAAAAATATTCGTTGTCAGTCGGTATATATTTTGTTTAAGCTGAGAGTTAACACACACACCACATCACATTTGGATGTGTGTGAAAGATGCCTGAGGGTGCCTCGTGTTCCACGCGAGCTGTCAGCAAATTGATGGGGCCTCTATAGGATTAAACGTGTGCCAGGATTTGCTGGACTCTCTCAACAGGGTATGGGCCTGGAATACAAAAGATAATCGAAGGAACAGGATAGACTTTTAGTCAGTAAAGTCTGACAGCCCCTTCTGCTTCATCCAGGGCGGGAGGAATTATTTGATGATTTTAGCAACCCAAAAAATTTTTAGACTTCTTTAGTTATAGTCGGTCCATTTGGTTCGACATTATGATGTGCAAAACAATAATGACAACCTGAAAACACACGTATTCCCCTAAATGGATTAAATCAAGCCGTATAGTTTTTTTTTTCGTGGGATATTTATCGATTTTCATGCGGGCAACGCTACGAGGCATAAGCAAGTTTTAATAAGTGCTAAAGCAACATCCACAAAACCGAACCAAAGTCGGTTCGGTTTTCACGTACAATAAACCGTAAATCCCATCGAACTTTCCATTCAAAAACCTCAATTCAACCCGTAATATCGGAAACTCGATGCAAATACTTGAATAGTGAACCACAAGTTCTCGGAACTGCTTCCACAATCGACGTCTTACGTATCAACTTTTAAAGTTGTAAAGGTCGACGGAGGTCAACCGACACTGTCGTTAGTGCGCAACAACGTTAGCGTTCACAGGATATTTCAATATTGTTGAGTTTAACTTTATGGGCAAGTTTGTTGGATGTGAGGAGTTAATGTTGTTGGTGTTTAGTAGTTAGCGATGAAATGGAATATTCCATACGTAATTATAAGGCAACTGGGGTGTGTATTCAACCAGATTTTTAGGATATTTGAGGCTCGTAGCAGGTCGCGTTCTGTGGTTTCTACCCCTTGAGAAAATAGCGTGAGTTTTTTGTGTACCTAAGTACGTAAGTGTAAATAAAGAAGAATCTGAACTTCTTTTTTCAGAAATTTTAAGTAGTCAGCAGCCAAAGCCAAAGCCAAAAGTGACTGGATTGTGGAATTCAAATAATCAGTCACTCTATGTAAAATATTGGTATTCAACGGAATCCAACTAGACTAGAAATTAATCCCAACGTGAATCTCTTGGACCCAACCATGTTAATAACATAGTAAATATTGCTTTTTTATTCCCAGTTTTAGTTAATTATGTAGATAACTTCTTGCAAACATATTTGGAGACACGGGCAGAAGAACGCTCGTACTCCTTTACTTCGGAGACACGGTCTGAAAATGCCCGTTCTCCTCTTGTAAGAAATCATCAAATGAGTCTTCCTACCCAGGACAGGGCGGGAGGGACTGTCAGACTCTTACTGACTAAAATCCACCCGTGTTTCCACGACGCGCCACCGACCCGGGCTTGGTCCTTGGTCGGACGGCGAGCTTACCCATTACTCACCGTCCGCAAGCCCGCTCCGCCGCTGTGCCCTCTGCTATTCAGAGGGACACGCGTTGGAGCGTCCACCCGACAGGCTATTCGCATACGGACAAAGAGACCCCTTAGGCACACAGTGCCTAAGGAAGAGTTTTTGCCCGCATCCCAGGGTGCACCGGCCCGAAAAACTGGTCTTCCCCCTGGATCTATCCGAGAGGGAACTCCAGTCCACGGACGCACGTGGAGGTTTCCTGTCTTAGCTCCCCCGCTTTAATGCTAACCAGAATCTTCCGAGACTGTCACCAAAGTCAGTAGGAAAATATAAAAAAACACTCGACCAAAAATTCTTAGTGGCCAGGAACATAACACAGTGATAAATGAGAGTAAACTATAATTTTATAATATCTAAAGTGATTTATTATATATCAATAAAATTTTGATAAGAAATTGATACAACGAAACGTTTTATTGATCGGTGACATACTAACCTTTACCTCAAGTAAAACTTTGGTCTAATACCCGCGGCAGCTGTATTATTCTGTGTCATGTTATTTGAACTCAAGAAACACTGATGATTATTTAATCAAACGCAAGTGGACATATCATGTTTATATGAATTGAAATGTAAATCGAAGTTAATACACTCATGAACGTCACTCATTTTATCGGAACAGTTAAGAAAAAAAATCATTCATTCAAATTTTATTCTATCACGTTGACATGACAGATGTAACAGTGGCAGTGTTAGGTTTATTTTCGTTATGTAATTTCTCGATTCGGTCGCCGTCCTCAAAGCCCGCGATAAAAGATATTCACTAGCTTAAAAAAAGGTATATTTTTACCCGTACGAAGGCACTTCCTATTATTTTGGGCAGCCTTCAACTCTTACCGTTTAGAACGATATCCATAAAGCGTGGGTGATATGATACATATACATACATTTTTATTATCGTTAGGGTCTATGTAGATATTTTGTTTTTATTTGAAAGGTCGAGCAAAGTTTACGAACTATGGCTTCATGAATGTTGTGAGCCATATACACTCAGGGGCACATTTAACCGGCCACCTAGATTTTGTTGATTATTTCAAAATTGAATCGGATTTTAACTAATTTTGTTATAACTTTACTTTGGGTGAATCTTTGAGAACACATTTAAAACGTGTGTAAGTTGCAAAATGGTTTAATCAACATAAAAAAAATTCAAAATGCGAATATGGAGTTTTCTGACCAAAACCTTAATTTAATTTAAAAAAAAAGTATGATCTAAATTATCGCACTAATAACGTGTATTTCCTCCTCTGGCCCTAATCACCTCTTGTAATCGATTTGTAAGCTCGTCCATTATGTCTTGGATGTCGCTTTGTGGAATGTTCCTCCACTCTTCAACCGCTGCAGTTTTCAGTACACTGATGGTCGTAGGAGCTGGTGTTCTACTCCGAATTCGTCTTTTTAGGTTGTCCCATACTTGCTCTATCGGGTTCAAGTCAGGGCTCCGAGCTGGCCGTGGTAATCTCAGAATATTGATGGCGTCTGTGACAATTCTCACGGCGTGTGCACGAGCGCTGTCGTGCATTAAAACAAAATTATCGCCAATGAATGGAGCAAATGGCATCACATGTGGTTCTGGGACTTCTGTCACGTACCTGTGAGCATTAACGCTGCCTCTATGCAAGACCACCAACTCTGTACGGGCCTCGTAACAAATGCTACTCCACACCATAATCGAGCCTCCCTCGTAGCTCACTGTTTCTCCACAGCACATTCAGCATACCTTTCACCACGGCGTCTATACACCCGCTGATGTCCATCAGGACCTCGTAAAGTGATTCTTGATTCATCAGAGAAGAGAACTTCTTTCCATTGCTCTCATTTCCAATTTAAACGATATGCAATTTCGAATGATTGGACGGTTAAATGTGCCCCTGAGTGTATAAATAAATGAATAAATAAATATTCCAGAACTATCACACAACGCCATCTAGTCCCAAGCTAAGCAGAGCTTGTGTTATGGGTACTAGACAACTGATAAACATACTTATATATTAATCACACAAACATTTGTCCTGGGTGGGAATCGAACCCACGACCTCCGGCATAGCAGTCACGGTCACTAACCACTAGACCAACAGGCCTTCGTTTATTTTGAGTTGAGACTTTTTTCAGCTGTGTTTTTGAAGAAATGTAAGACTAGAGGCTCAAGTATTTATACGGCGTATTGTGTGAAAAATGAAAAAAGTGTTTCTCGTATACAAACAAGGAAATTAATTGAATCCATCACATTAACCGTCAAGGACTTTACGTCACAAAAAACGTATAAACTCGTAATAAACCGTCAGAGGGCCACAATGACCCTGGACCAAAGAAACTGGAAGACATTGGGAGAGGCCTATGTGGATAGGGTATCAATTTATGGGAACAGTGTATAAGACATACACTCTTAAGGCATTCTTAACACGACACTAACGTAGCGCAACGATGCGCTACGTTAGTATTGAGTTAAGTAAATAAATATAAATAATAAATAAATATTCCACAAGTATCACACAACGCCATCTAGTCTCAAGCTAAGCAGAGCTTGTGTTATGGGTACTAGACAACTGATAAACATACTTATATATTTCTAAAACCAATACATTTCAAAATAGTCACCGTCAATTACAATTTTTCACACTTCACAACATAACTTAGAGTCACAATTTAACTTAACCAAGTGATAATCCGATAATCCATACACAAACTTACAACTTCATACATTACTGTGAGCTCAATTCAATATCAACTCTACTCGTAAACATATAGAGTACAAACTCGTTAATTTCAAATTCAAAATTAATTCTATTTAATAAAAAAATCCTATTCTAATTTAATTATACTTAATATAAATACAATAATTAAGGTAAAAACATTATACAATTCTAAATTATTATAATTCTTAATTAAAATCATTATAATTATAACAATGAAATTTCAATAACGTCATATTAAGTCAATAAGATTCGTCAAAAAATAAAAATAAAATTTAATTAAAATAAAAAAATAACTGCCCTAATCAAATAAACCACCCCGTGACGTTCCTGGCACAAAAGACCCCAGAATACAAGCAGCGTTACCACGCTGAATGGCAATAGCCAGTCTTTGCACCAGAAACGAACCGGCGCGATGGTCCAAACCACTGGTCCTAAGTCGCTGACCAATTTCCCTCACAAAAACTTTAGCCTCTCTTCCCCAAGCACCACACGTCTCAAATGCCACGGGAACAAACAAGTACCGTGACTGAAGGACAGCATACTTGATATGTTTTGACGCCGCGGCGGTCTCAGCCGCAGCAGAAGCGGCTAACGACGTTCGCGCCAAATGACAACAAGCGAATGTATTGACGCAAGTAGCATCCCAAATCAAGCATCTGCCCCTCTGCCACGGAACCAATGTCAAACCGTCCGGCCTCTTACCGTCAGACCGAGAAAGACCAGGAGGCTCCAACAAGCAAGGGACACCAGCAGAAATTAAAGCCCTACGGATGATATCATTCAGAGAATGATGGCGAGGAAAACGACCCAGGCAACGACCGCAACTGAGCGCATGATAACCACAAGCATCGACAGTGGATCCACAGATGCAAACGTGAGGCTCGACTACTTCACAGCCCACGCGAAGACCCACGGCCACACGCAAGGATTCATCATCCAGAAGGGTGCCTAAGTTCGGAGAAGGCAAAGCATGAAGCCAAGCACCAGCCTCCAGACCAGATACACCCCTAAGCCTCGCCAGATCAAACCCTGATGCATGTCTTAAAAGGCTGTCCAAAACCCCTCTGGAGCCAATCTCGTCCCAGCACCGCTGAGAAGTAGGAGTACAAGGCGAGTCCATGCCCGGATTTCGGTCGCGCCATGCTTCACAAGCCTCAGAAGCATAAGGGATGATAACTTGGCTACCGTTGGGAGAGAGAATTTTAGTAACCAAAGCCACCACCCCATGCACCGAGCCAAGGAAAGCCGGCAAGCCTACATCAGCAATCCGCCTCACACCCAAACCCCCAAAACGGACCGGCAATGAAACCTGATCCCACTGCGAGTCGGTCAAGTTGACGTTGAGAATTTCCACGACTGACTCTCTAAGCGCCACGTCGAAAGCAAAAACCTCATTCGAATGCAACCACGTGGGCGCTGTACGCAGTAAAAACATAACTTTCGGAGCCGCAAAACACATCCTTAGCAAAAGCAAAGCGACGTGACTGGAGAGCTGCTTCAAACGTGCTACCGCAGACAACAGAAGGAGTCTACGTTGTTCCAAGGCTATGGGAACAGCATCGATGAAGATGGGAGAACCCAAAAGAAAAAAGGACGAAGAAGTCAGAACCCTGAACCCTGGCAAAAGGGCATCGAACAAAGTACAAGATGAAAGAGCCTCAGAGCCACAAGGAAAGATTTCACACTTTGACCCATTCACCTCCAGCCCAAGTTCAGCAAGACGAGGAATTAACACTCGTAAATCATCACAAACCTGATCAGGAGCCCCACCTATGGTACCATCATCTAAATACCAAACATTCAGCGGGGACTTCAGATCCATGATGACTTTATGTAAACAAAGGCTGAAGGCGAGCGGGCCCAAGGGATCCCCCTGCTGTGCTCCCACCTGAGACAAAATCAAATTATTATTATAAAACAAACTCGAGGGGGACCTGTACACTTGATAAAGAAATGGATAAAGAGTAGGAATGTGCTCCAAAACCTCTCTAAGCAAAATATCCCTTTCGAGGGAATTAAAAGCATTACGAATGTCAAGCTTAATGACAACAGTTCTGGAATTCGCCTCATCGGCCACGAATGCCCGAGTAGCATGAATAGCAGCCTCGCAGCCTAAATGAGTACCAAAGCCAAGCTGACGAGGCTGCAGATAATTAGCCATCGCCTCTTTCACAGCTCCACACGCCAATTTAGCTGCGAGACGCCTGAGGGTACTACCCACAGCAATAGGACGTAGCCCACCGTCCTTTTTGCGGAGCGCACACAGAGAAGCACCGTAAAGGTATGGTAATACCTCCAGGTTTACTTGACCACTCAGCATAAAGTTCATGAAGGTCGTAAGGCTCTTCAACAATCGAGGACCACTATCACCGGCCGAACTCGACACCAACTCCTTCAGATGGGCCGGCCTTAAACCATCCAAACCAGCCGAAGAACCTGGCCGGAAGGAGCTCAACGCCAGGGCAACCTGCTCACAACTAACCACTAAAGGTGCTATTGAGATACCTGGGGCATCTGGAAAAGACAGGGACCTAGAAGGCGGCGGATGCTTTGACCGGAGTGAAGCGAGAGTCTCGGGGCCAGGCTTGGCGAAAGAATCATCAGAAATGAGTACTCGAACCGCACCGGACAAGTCGCCCTCAAAAACCTTTGATTCGACAATCTTGGTAAGAGTGGCTGCCGAAGAAACCCTTTCAAAGTCCCCACCTGTGGGAAAAGATGTATCCAAGGATATAATATTATTTTTAACCTTCTGAGTAAGACTACCACCACCAGAACGAGATGGTACCTTAAATGCCCTGAAAGAAAACGTGAGCAAGGCGCACCAGTCTTCAGAACTATTGGATTCCACACACCTGTCCAGCAAAACACTGAGCCGACTAGCAGCAGAGTTACGCGCTGCCTTGGGTATATGCCTTAGAACTGCAGTAGACTTTTTAATCAAACCTAGATCTTCCAGACAGCAGTCTTGCAGACCCAGGCGAGGCTGAATAAGCGCGGCGTCGACGTCAAAATCGACAGCCTGTGATGCGGACGACGCAACATCCTTATGCTTATGTCCGATATGCACTTTAAGACCGTGCTGCGAAAAAAGACGTGTTGAGCCCGGGCAATGAGGACACGCAGCTCTCGTGGGAGAAGTCATCGTTAAAAATAGACAGACGCCATACTTTCAAACAACAATTCGCTGTATATACAAAAATACATTTCAATTTATAAACTAAAAACAAACATAACAACATAAAAAAAAAAAATATTGAACCTCTCTCTGAAGCAGTCGCGTAATAATAACAGAAATAGACAAATAACACCAAAAAATATTCAATTGTCCTAACATAATAAATCGTTGACAAAACGAAAAGTAAATGTCAAATAAATAATTAAATAGGTACAAAAAAAAAAAAAAAAACTTACGCAACTAGGTGAGTCAATAACAAAACAAACATGTAAAAAAGAGGTTCATGAATTAAATGTAAAAAAAAAAACAAGGGTATAACGACAAAAAATCAAAACACAATTTCACAAACAGAGCAAGGCCATTAAAAAAAAAACCCATACAATAAATTAACCTCACCACTAAAATTATATTAAAATATTATGATTACGTTGAACAATGAAGAGAAAAAAAAAAGTCTACATAATTTTATAATTACCAATAATACATAAATAACTAAGACAACCAGTATAAACAAATACTTAAGGACCTTTCATTAAAAGTAACTCGAAGAATTGTACGACGAAATTTAAGAAACACAAAAAGTGTCGAACGTGGTTGTGGATCGAACTTGGGACATCGAACATAAATATCTGTCGCCGATGAAACCACAATGCGAGTACCAACCCGTAATTACGATATAGTGTTGAATACGGTGAGTGAGAATAATCTTATTATAATATTGTGCCAAAGATTGTGCAAATTCCTTGTTGTAGACTGCGGGCGGCTTCTAAATATAATAATTTAACTATTACAAAAAGATGCCAGGCGGGTCGGATTCGAACCCGAGTCGTAGTCGATGCAGAGTGGAGTGCGATACCGCAGCGCCACGGGTACGTTAACCAACGAGCCGAAATTAATGTGTGCTTTACTACATATGGCAGGGGTGATTAGCGTAGCTTCGACGACTCCTTTGTTTTGTCACTGGGGTCAAAGTCTAGAAAGGTAGCCACATTTAAACTTTTTAGATCGTTGTGATTTAAAAATGTACACACACAAGGTTGTAGTGGAACTTTCACTGAGATTTTTCACACAATCGTCACTTATATGTTATAGATGATCACTGTAAAGTTTCATACTTATTTGAACACTTTATTCACGGTTTTAGGAATTTAAAACACAGAGGCGATCGAGAGTACGTGTGTTCACGTTAACGAGTTGATCTATATACATATTATAGATAAATTACACCCAGACACAGAACAAATGATCGTGCTCATCACACAAACATTTGTCCTGGGTGGGAATCGAACCCACGACCTCCGGCATAGCAGTCAGGGTCACTAACCACTAGACCAACAGGCCTGTCAAGATTGGCTTAAGTGTGTGATTTCCCATCATACCTCGCGCCCCCTTTTAAACACTGTTCCCCTTTACGGACCGACAATAAAGTGATTCAGTAGACGTTTCATTTTTTCTTTTGTGATACCACACCTTAAAAATGATAATTTTACCGACGCTTCCTGCAGAAGAATTTTACGAAAGAATGTCTACCAATCCGAATAAACATGAGGAGTTTTCCGAACTGTGATCTTGTACGGGAAAATCTAGTGTGAAATGTCTTTTGGAATGCGGCAACGCTTCCTTCTCACAGAGTTAGCTAACAATGCAATATGTTGAGTCCGTTTGTGGTTCACCGGGTTCCGAGCTCGTACAGTGTGCATGTAGACTTATCACGTATTCCGTGGGTATATAAGGAAGGGATTTTGTATGAGATTTTGCTTGGCTATGCAAGTTGGTGTAGGAGCATTCTGATTTATTTTTGTTTCGATTTTTTTTACTGCAATCTTTTTGTAGAGGACACGGTCGCGATCGACTGTGTCGCAGGTTCGATCCTCACACGGAAAAAATATTTGTATGACCTACAAGTAGTTATTCCGGGTCTGGCTGTTTATGTGTGTGTGTTTGTTTGTTTGTAAACATAAAAATATACGGGAAATTCCTTGTGTTCATCAAAAAAAGGGAAAAGGGACAAGCAATACGAAATAAAACATTTTGATTACTGGGATAAAAGTTTGTATACATTGTTTTCCACCCATTTGTTAGTGACCGATTGAGACGTGTTCCAGGAACTGGTTACAAAATAAATATTAACGAAAATTCTGAAAAAAATCTCTCAATGTACAAATACATTTCTACAGTTGGTGTGGCTTTTTTGTCAATTTGACATTTGCGTAAATAACGACTCAAATTTTTTGTTAATAATAATTATATTCGTTAAATCACAGTATTGGAACATTGGAACAGTTTTATTTGTAAAACTGACACCCACGTGCGGCTACTATGTACAAATAAACTGAAATATCAACTGTATGTATTATTTGTAAATTTATTATGAAACTTTAACAGTATCATGGATTGAGTAAAACAATTTTTCCTTTTCTTTTTTTCAGATATATATATAAGTGTAGGACAAACAGCCCCATGTAAGTTTTATAATTATTATGCATTCTACAGTCTATATAGAATAATATGTTTTTCTATCATGTTTAAATGAAACTCCCTGTTTTTACCACACAATAGTGAGTTATTCAACAAATGAGATATCGTTAGAAGCGTCCTTTTTTTTTTTTCTGATTTTATGTTTGTATATAATTAACGCAGAGGCTATGCGACATCACACTAAATTGATAAAAAAGAAATGTATGTTTCATTATTCCTATTTCTTTCATTATTTCTGTAGTACTTGTAGTGATTTTGATTCTCAAACTAATACTTGTAAATGTTACTATTCGCAACACGCCTGCTTGTATGAAAACATGTACACGTATGTACACGGACGAGGCGAAAGGAATACATATGCATCGTAGAAGGTGGCGTTCTGTAGTTTCTGTCTAAAAAGCTTGAATTTGTTTGTGTAAGCATTCGAAAAAGACGCTTCATTGTGTAAAAATATGAAGAAAGCTACTTACATTCTTTTCAAAAACTTCCCTCTAAAAGTCTGAGATGCACAACATTTTACTCTCTCAAAACATATTTATGAACAAGAGCCGGGGAGGCGAGTACACGAGCGAGTATTCCGCGCACAATATACTGTCAGTTTATTGAGGCGTGCCTTATGTTACATATCTCTGGAGCGGGTTAGGCGGAAAATACATAACATAGAGAATGTATGAATTTGTTAACACGCTTGCTTAGAAGGATATTTAAAAGGCTGTTTTCGTAAAGAGTTTCATATGTCTCGAGGGTGTAAATGATTTTGTAGTTTACGCTTAAAAATAGGCCTTACATTTTACAGCGGATTTTTTTACCAGTCCCGATTATTTTTAATGATTAATTAACCCGTATTTTATTTACTATAAAAAAACAACTCAAGTTTAATGATAATTGTTTTGAGATATATTTTTAAATTTTTGAACACCCACTGATACACATATGACATTTAGTACCCCAAATGCGCCTGAGACGTTGTGACGTCAGCCAGGTTCACAGGTCTGTCTTAAAACCGCAACGCGTTAACTGGAACGCAAAGAGTTATTGAACCCACACTTGGTTTAGTCAGTACGAGTGTTTCAAGCCCTCCACCACTCATTCGATGACGTCTCACCACAAAAATCGTATAAAGTATCGTAACAGATAATTAATAAATTATACATAAGTAGTAGCTAATTTATATTGTTATAAAACTGACTTCGCCCACTTATTCTACTTAAAATATTTTTATTGCGATCATAAATATTGATATTGTTAATTGTCGGTCGTAGTGAACAGACGTATCGAGCAATTATTGCAATAAACAAATAATCACTTGCGAAATTGTGACCTAGTTCAACCAGTAGTACGCATTATCGTACATTAGACTTGTGTAAGGTGTATTATTAGAGAATGACCGGTGTTTAAAAGGAACAAAGTAACCTGCTTCGCGATGGAGGATAGTCCATTCAACCGGAGTAGTAAATGTGTTCGCTCCCCACCTTCTACGCCTGTGCCCGTGGCCGTACCAGCTTCTTCCCCTAAACCGCCTGTCCAAAGGAACGATGCTCCTGAAGTTGTCTCGACACCAGAAGTTCAGAACTGGATGTCAATCATCGAACAGAGCCTTAACGAGATCTGCAGTATTGCTGCTGACGGAAAACTGAATGTGGAGCAAAAAACGCGGATTAACAGCCTATGCCGGAAGGTTGGGCACGGGACCTCGCAGATGGCCGTCATGTACCAGTCCGTCAAAGCTAAAGCGCTCCAAGCACACTACACTGTTCGAACTCTTGAAAGCCAACTCGATCTTTCGCAGCAATTAGAAACCCTTAAGCTGACTATCGCAGATTCGACGAAACCTGCCCGTGGATCTTCGTTTGCTGACATGGTAAAGAAAGGTGCCAACAATTTTATCCAGCCGAGTCATCTAAGTTCTGTGGCCATCTATCCAAATGACAACTTGAAGACCAGTGACGAAACCAAATCTCTTGTCCAAAAAATTATCAGCCCTGAAGAAATGAAGCTCCAAGTGAGAGGTCTACGTAAGACGAAGAACGGTGGTGTTATCATCAGTACCGAGACGAAAGACGATATCGAGAAGCTGAGGAAATCGGTGCAGCTGACCAAATCAGGCCTAACAGTCGACGAGCCATACAAAAGGAAGCCTAAGGTTGTTATTATAGGAGTGCCGACATCCATGCAAGAAAATGAGGTTTTTGCTTGTTTGTACAATCAAAATCTTGCCGAAAAACTTCAGGACTGCAGCCTTGAGACATTTTTGACCTCAATTAGACTAAGTCATAAGTCAGGTAAGAAAGATTCTGAGACTTGTAATTTTATTGTCGAAGTATCTGCAGTCATACGCAAAGCCCTGGTATCACAAGAACGAGTTTTTGTAAATTGGTCGTCATGCCCTGTGAGGGATTTTACTTTGGTCACACGTTGTTATAAGTGTCAGCAGTATGGACACGCGGCCAAGTCATGTCGACAGACCACGTACACCTGCGGTCACTGTGGTGAACAAGGTCACTCGATTAAAGAATGTCCAAAGAATGCTGATGAACCAAAATGCGCTACTTGCCTGCATTTTAAAAAACCTGCGAAACATAACACAGGTGCTGCAGACTGCCCAGCAAAAATAATGGCTGAAAAATGGTAAATCAATTCTGTAGATTATGGAGGCGCCTAAGAGCGCCGTTAATTAGTTATTTGTTTGACCTTACTACCTTACCATTATGCTAAATAATTTAATATATGATTTAGATAATTTCTCTGTATCCGAGTCCAATGTTTGTGAAGCGGAAAACTGCAAACAATATCTATCTGGCTTCCAATCTCCGCTAACCATACTAACACAAAATATTCGCAGTGTTTTTAAGAATTTTGATAGCTTTAGTACATTTCATAAACGACTAAACATAAATTGTGATGTTATTGTTTTAACTGAATGTTGGCTTGCTAAACAATATAACATACCATTAATCCCGGGTTATAATATGTATAAAAGTACTATCAATTACAATCAAAATGATGGGGTGATAGTTTATGCACGAAATCATTTGAATGTTTCTATAGAAGAACCTGAGATGCACGACTGTAACAGACTGTTAGTTAAAATCGGATCAGAATTTGCGATATTAGCATTATATCGACCTCCGTCTTTTAGAAACACTAGCGTTTTTATCGATTCCCTGAACGACACTTTACAAAACCTGTCATTCATTAAAAACACGGTTGTAATCGGAGATATAAATATCAACATTCTTCCAGGAAGTGTTGATTCGTCAGCTCAGGACTACCTCAACCTATGCGCCTTTCATGGCCTGCTCCCAGCACACAGCTTTCCTACACATCACAGTGGCTCCTGTTTGGATCATATTATGTTAAAATCGAATTTCCCTTCACTTGCACTTGTTGTTAACTCAACAATAACAGACCACAATGCTGCCCTACTAACCCTAAATTGTAAATTACCTAAACAAGGCACTCGCAAAATGTCACAACTGAATATAAATAAACTTGAAGAAGATTTACGCGTCATCGATTTTGATCCAGTCTATAATTCCGCTGACCCGCAGTTTGGCATGTTGTATGTAATTGAAAAATTACGAAATGCTATTCAGAAAAACACAGTCCTATCCCACTTGAGTAACAAAAACTACAATATAAAACCATGGATCACACCTGGTCTCATCCGCTGTATGAAACATAGGGATAAACTGCATATGAAGGCTAAATCTTATCCAGATAATATAGTATTGCAACTTTCGTACAAAAGATATAGAAATTACTGTAACGACCTCCTTAAAAAAATTAAAAGCAACTACGACAAAGTGGCATTGGAAAAGGCTGGAACAAATAGCAAAAAGATCTGGAAATATATTAAAAACGTGACGTATACTACGAAACAGTATGAGTCATCTTCAGGTTTATTACAAGCACACTCGTCCCCGCTGGAATCCGCTAACATAGCAAATAATTTCTTTGTTAATATTGGAAAGAGTCTGGCAGAAAAAAATACGAATCAATCTCACAACATAACAAGTACACCATCAACATGTAACACTGCTTTAACATCCTTCGCACTGTTAGATACTGATGAGACTGAGGTAGAAAGTATAATCATGACCTTGAAAGAAGATTGCGCTGTTGGCTGGGATAACATCTCTAATAAAATTATTAAAAAATTCAAGGACATTTTGGTACCACCTCTAACTTATATTTTCCGCATTTGTTTGTCTTTGGGTCATTTTCCAGAGTGTCTCAAAAAAGCTGTAATTATACCTGTCTATAAATCGGGAAGCAAAGATCAAGTGACAAACTATAGGCCTATTTCTTTACTGCCTTCTATGTCAAAAATATTAGAGAAAATTATAAATAAAAGATTGTTAAAATATTTGGAAGATAAATCAATTCTGTCTAAACGGCAGTTTGGATTTAGGCCTAGAGTTTCAACTGCTGATGCGGTACATCATCTAACTGACTATCTTGCGCAAGAACTTGACAGGGGTAACCATACAGTAGGGATTTTCCTGGACCTAGCTAAAGCTTCTGACACAGTTTCCATTCCGATGCTGCTGCGCAAGCTTGAGATCATGGGTGTAAGAGGCACCCAGTTAAAAATTTTCCAAAGTTATTTGGAAAATCGATCCCAGTGCGTAAAGATTGGCAATGTTGTCAGCGCTTTTCAAAATAATACATTTTATGGTGTTCCCCAAGGAAGTATCTTGGGGCCCACTCTATTTTTGATCTACATAAATGACCTTTGCGATTTAAAACTAGAGCGCGGCACTATCATAACTTACGCTGATGACACTGCTTTGCTTTTTTCGGCTGACTCAGAAAACGAAGTCTACAATCTTGCGCAACACGGATTCAATATTGTAAATAAATGGCTTCTAAATAACTCACTAACTCTAAATGCAGACAAGACAAACTTCATTAAGTTTTCGATGCGCAAACAAATATCCAATATCCCCTCAACATTGCATGCTCATTGTTGCCAAGTGCCTACAGAAAGTCAATGTAAGTGTCCCAATATTAAAAAGACTGACAAAATAAAATACCTAGGTATTATAATAGATGAAACCCTTTCCTTCAAATACCACATGGAAGCATTAAATAATAGAATTCGTAAGTTGATATTCGTATTCAAAAAACTACGGATTATTGCAGATGCAAAAATAATTAAGCAAGTATATTTTGCTCTTTGTCAGTCAATTTTGACTTATTGTATTACTGCATGGGGTGGAGCGAGTAAAACACTGTTATTGCCCATTGAACGAGCTCAAAGAGCTATTCTCAAGGTGGCTACTTGTCGGCCTTTTCTGTTCCCTACTAACCTTCTGTATAAATCCTGTGAGGTACTAACAGTTCGACAGTTATTTATAATCAGCACTGTACTAAAACAACACACAGCTCTTCCTTATAGCACTGAATTTACTAACAAGAGACGGAAAGATATAGTTTGTCCTCAAAAAAGTACAAAGCATGCTTTCACAGCCAAATTTTATATGTACCTTGGACCGCTACTTTATAATAGGTTAAATGAAAAAGGAAACATCTACTCCTTAAATTTCAGTAACTGCAAAAAAATCCTTAAGGAAGCTTTACAATCAATGTCCTATGAAGATACAGAGAAGTTACTACTTGTTCTTAAGTAACGATTGGTCTTATTGTAATTTTCTATTTATAATTAGTTAACTAAGTTAAACAGCATAATTTTTAAACATCTTATATTGTATAGTCTATAGATTATTATGCTTATTATGTGATTATTTAATAAATTAATGTTACCTCCCTTCGCCTGAAACACAGGAATTCCTAGTTCAGGCATAGATTATTTCTGAACTCGACATAGATTTAAGAAAAATTGTATTTAACGTATACCTTATGTTTTTTGAATAAATTTATTATTATTATTATTATAAAATCAGTGCAGTGGCTAAGCAATGTGCGGTGCGCTGTTTGTCACGGGTTCGATCCCCGCACGGAAAAAATATTTGTAAGATCTGCAAGTAGTTGTTCCGGGTCTGGATGTTTGTGTATATGAGTTTCTATGTTTGTAAACGCACCCACGATACAGGAGGAATTCCCAGTGTAAAAAACTAAAAATGGGCAGGGAACCACACACAGTATTCACACATAAGGATGAAACACGTTACCTTCATTTTGGGCCGCAATCGAGTAAAAAGTACACAATACAAAAGAAGGAACCGGTAACGTCTTTATAATATTGCGATTGACACTTAAAACCCGCCATAGACCTTGCGATCAATCGCCTTTTTATGTTCTTATGTCATGACACCGATCTATTTTATGTTGCTGTCGGTAAATTGGATGGGATATGGCACACTTTACTGTTTTTAATCATCATCATGAAGTAATGAATCTAGCCATATGAAGTTGGTGGAGTGCGACTATTTATATTTCAGATTAGGAAGGTAGGGTCGCGGGACTTACGAATTACCGTGATCCCGCAACGTAAGGGGCTATTGAAGAACACCGTGAATTTTAGTACGAGTCATAGAGTTCCTCCCGCTTTACCGTGGGTCCCCACCCACGGTAAAGCGGGAGGACGCATTTGATGATTTTAAGACGCTAAAAAAAAAGAAAAAAATTAGGAATGTTAGCACTGTCCCGGAACGTAATGAGTCAAGTCTGAAAGTCCCTTCCCCTAGCTTCTAAACCTTAAAAAAATGAGCCTATAATATCTTAAAAAGGGTAATTGCGAAATTCACTGACAGTTTTAAAGTAATTCGTTTTATTCATTTCCTATAAAGTCTTTCACATAGTTGTACAAACCTATTTTTTTTATCAACAGTCATTTACATAAAAAATAAATTTTTTGAAGGTCCATTTGTATAAGACATTTTCGTAAAGCACGCGCTCTCCATCAGTATACCTAAAATAAGCTGAAATTCATATTAATTATTTAATATTTATTTCAATCAGTAATTAATACGTTTTCAGTAATGAAAACAATATTTAATTTTTACAGTAAGTTTGAAGTAACACAAGCCGATTAAAATTAATGTGGATTGTGGTTTTAATCGTTAGTTAATAATTTATTAGAATATCAAAGACCGACAACGAGGTCTCTTGTTAATATTTCATTAGCCTCAAATCGAATTGTAATTGGATGGATTCAACATCTCTTTCTTTCGAAGACAAGAAAAAAGAAGATATTAAAAAAGTCCATTGCCGACGTGGTCTTAACCGCGAAACTTGTTAGCTGTTCTAAAATTAAATTCTATTTTAAACCATAATAACTACTGGCTTCATGGAATCGCACACTGATACGAGGTTTCCTTTTTATTTTTAATTCCGTCTCCATGGAGCTACCGGGAGCTAAATTAGATTTCCTAAAATAAAATTTATTCGTACGCAGGCTATGATGAAGGCTGTATGACATTATGTAGTTTTCAAAAACCCGGAGGTTTTATTTTGGTCTCAACTTGATGCCATTTGGCTTATATGGGTTGAGTCAGTCTGTTGACTGGAACACGACGCACCATCTTCTCGGGCCTAGTCCTTGGTTGGACGAGGCATGCTGGGGCGTGAGGGTCGAAGAGAACCCTGCCTCACTCTCACATATTCCATCTCCTCCTTCACTAGCATTATTTACTTGGTGGTCTCTTGCCACGGAATCCGATATCCCGAAACTACCGAGTCCGGTCAGGACAGAAGGTGAGGATGCCACGGCACATGTTCAATCACTCCTCAAAGAAAACGATTTCCCTGTCTTGCGATAATCTCAATTTCCATCTCGATTTTTATTTTTTAATTAACATTAGTCGATTTGCGGCAAAACTCATGACAGAAAAAAACATTGCATATAAAGCGATAGCTCGGTTAACATAATTTGGTTAAAACTTTTTGGGTGCTAAAAATAGGTCGCGGGACTGTACGAATTACCGTGACCCCGGTACGTAAAGGGCTATTGAAGGACACCGTCGATTTTAGTCAGTGAAGTCTGACAGTCCCTCCCGCTCTGCTCTGGGTGGGAGGACTCATTTTATGATTTTACCACGATAGAAAAGGTGCTAAAATTAACCACTAAAAACAGGATCTTTCGCAGTATCATTATCATTTCATAAACATCACAATCACTGATTAAAACCAATGCAAACTGAATATGTAATGGCACGTGATTGCTATCAAACAAACAAGTTAATAATATGTCTTCGCAAAGTGCTTAGTGACACGGGAATGTGACATACAAACACACGAATACAACAAGCTTAGTTATTAATATTCGTATTACTAGGTTATGCTCGCGACTTTGCCCACGCAATGATGATTTTCGCAATAGGGTATTTTAACTTTCAATCAATTGACATAATTTTTTATGAGCAGACAAAACGCGAATCTACCATAGATTTTTATGGCAACAGTAATCTGTGACGTTACTGACTAGTTAATTATTTTCTTACTGTTAATATTATTTCGCATGCCGGGGTCGCGGGACTCACGAATTACCGTGACCCCGGTACGTAAAGGGCTATTGAAGGACACCGTGGATTTTAGTCAGTACGAGTCTGACAGTCCCTCCCGCCCTGCCCTGGGTGGGAGGACTCATGTGATGACTTTACCACGTAAGAAAAAAACAGTGATCATACACTATCTTATATTTTTAATATAAGATAGTGTATGATCACTGTCTCGCCTGATGGTAAGCAGTGATGTCGTCGACAGCGATGCACAACGGAAGTAACCTCTATTAGGAATATCAGAACTCTGACAGATAAATCCACAACTTAGCTGTGCACACAATGAAATAACGACGTTATTACCAAAGAATAGTAACCAAATTCAATTAAAAACAAATCATTTACGTGAGTTCCAATGACTCTCCAACGTTGAGAGCATGAATGTTGAGAGCTTTGAAAATGTAACGTAGAACCACAAAATAAAGTTGAAATACAAAATGTTACCGTAAAGCTCCGAATACTACCCTTAAACTAAGTAATGGAGGGTATTACTCAGCTCTTAACAGGACTACTTTGTACAAGCTTCGTGAAATTAAAGATACGGTCGTTTTATTAAGTATTTTGGTTTGAATTTACATTTATATTATGTGGAGTTATTACAGTACAGAAAACGTATTTGAAATATCTTATAAGCATTTGTTCAGATAAACTTTTTAACATACAGTACTAAAGTGATGCTTTAAATAATATTTGTGAATCGTTTTCCAGCCACTAAATATAATTTTATTCATACAATTACGAAGTTGCTATGTCGTAGCACGCGGCGTAGCACATGCTACGGCGTAGCAGTGACTGTCGTAGCGAGGCAGCCCAGACATTTCTCGTAGATTCAACTTAAATTTTGTATTACTCATTCTCTGAAAGTAGTTCATTAGATG
Organism: Agrotis puta; assembly: GCA_943136025.2. Classification (NCBI taxonomy): domain Eukaryota; kingdom Metazoa; phylum Arthropoda; class Insecta; order Lepidoptera; family Noctuidae; genus Agrotis; species Agrotis puta. The sequence goes on along the minus strand of OW964177.2, from coordinate 17,606,559 downwards.
CCTGATGAGCGGGTTGAAAGTTATGCATTGCAGCCCTAGGGAGAATCACTTTCACTGACAGCTGCCAAATAAAACAAAAAACTTGTTCTATTTTGACATTTTTATTGAACCATGTACTAACTTTATACAGCCACTAAATTACAGCGCGATTTAAATTTAAAATAACATAAAGTTAAGTATTCAGAATATATATCATGATTTTAATGTTATTTAGTTTCAACTATTTCACTAAACTAACATAGGTTTCAGCGAAATATTTGCCATTTTTTTATAATAATGACTATAAAAAATACTGGCTGTATAACTTTACCACCACAGGACAAATATGAAAAGAAAAAACTAAATAAGCGGGAAAGCGACAATCTGATTAAAACTCATTTTTTCTTTAGCTATTAATTTATGTTCTAATTTTTATTTAACTCGTATTCGTAATGTTCACCTCGGGTAAATAACTTATTTAGTCCCTCAAACTAAGTAACTTTCAGCCCTTGGGTAACAATGTACTATTATCAATAAAATTTTTATTTACCAACCAAAATACACCACTTAATTTTTTTAGTAATCGCTAAAAAAACCAAAGACGTTAAAAATTTAAATTAAAATCGCTAAAAAACCAAAGACGTTAAAAATTCAAAATTCTATTTCAAATAATTACAAAATTTAAATTGATATCTGACCTCCACTTTGTTATGAGAAGTAAGGATAAAAGGGAAGTATAAAAGCAATTTCAAGAGCTTCATTTGAAAATAAAATCTTGAGTTTCTCGTCCCTTCGTTAATTAAATCAATTACTGATTGAATTCTGCTTAATTGGGTGAGATCTTCCTAATTATTTTGATTCCTACATTGCGTTTGGTATTTTTAGAATATCAATCTCAATAACTTTCTAATATTTTCACTCACAAAGGACTCCCTTTCCGTGCATAAGCATTGCGTAATTAACCCTTAAGCCTTTGTCAAACAATCAGGCGTGACGAATGCGAAGCGTGACATTTTTATTTACAATGTATGGAATTGTTTGAATCCAGTCACATAGAAAAGCAAAACTGATCCGATAGCGTGACAGAACTATCGGACTGACGTCTCGCTTCGGTTCGGTATCGCTTCGGAAACGCTTCGCCTGTCTGTTTGACAAAGGCATTATATAATGTTCCCACCACTAAGACACTCTGGGCCTCCTCTTTGAGAGAGGGAGTAGCCTGTAATCCACTACGCGGGCCGAAAGGCAGTTGGTAGTGTCACATGTTTTCGAAGTTTTGGTTCCATGACATGCCGGTTTCATCACCTTATCTGTCGCCGTTTCGAGAGCAAGGGTGATGAAAATAAATACTCAAACTAATAAGCCTGTTCGGATGATCTACAATTCGTGCCACCAGTGCTCTTTTGGACGTAGGTAGCCCCGAATCATCACGTGAGAATGTTAGTTGTCCCACACCTAGAGTTTTTCTTGTATCATGGATGCGTTTATTAATATCTAAACTCACATTACACACAAACGCCTAGACCCGACATAACTACATGTACATTATAAAGATATGTGCTCTGTGTGGGAATCGAAACCGTGACAGGCAGCGCAGCAGTCGAATCACTCAGCCACTACGCCAACCGTTGTGCCGTTTGTTCAACAAGAAATCCGATTAGGAGCTATATAACTTACGATTATCATTCGTATCATCCATCGAATGGGCAGTACGCATGAGTTTTTTTTTTTTACTTGGTGGAATCATCTTATGAGTCCTCCCACCCAGGGCAGAGCGGGAGGGACTGTCAGACTCGTACTGACTAAAATCCACGGTGTCCTTCAATAGCCCTTGACGTTCCGGGGTCACGGTAATTCTTACAGTCCCGCGACTCCGGCAGGCTTTGGCCCTCCTACTATACTCTAGTACGCATGGGTTAAATATTTTATTTGTTTCCGGTGCGGGAATCGAACTCGAAAAACGCACGCATTGTTACATGGCCTCTTGTCGTTTTACACACTTTCTAGCAATATCGTCATTGACACAAATTCTTTAAATATTTCTATGATTTTTCTATTTTTATATAAAACAGAAACTGACTGTCTTGAAATGAATTCCAAGAATAGATAAAAATACTAAGCTTTTTTCTGTAATTGGCAATGTTTAAATAAACTTGTTGCGAAAATTGCTCGACGAAAGATCCCCGTTTAAGCCTCAAGGTGAGAATAGGGTGAGGTAATAAAATTTTATGTTCTTAATAGGTGTCCGCGGGGCTATAGACGGGCTAAGCTTGGTTTCTTTAAATAAAATATCTTGGAAAGTGTATTCTTTTAATAATTTGTACTTAAGATAGATATTCTTGTGAATAAATATTGTTTGTGACCATTTTCTTTACAACTTTTTTTTTGTGTGGATTTGGGGAGTCTGGTGTTGTTTTTTAATAGATTCTTTTTATTTATCTATTTGTCTATCTATATATATAAAAGGAGAACTGACTGACTGACATATCAACGTACAGCCGAAACTACTGGGGCTAGGAATGTGAAATTTTGCACACGGTTTCCTATTATAACGTAGGGGAGCACTAAGAAGGGGTTTTTGGAAATTTAACCTTTAAGGGGGTGAAAAGGGGGAATTAAGAAAGTACGTAACCCACGCGGACGAAGTCGCGGGCAAAGTGCTAGTCTTGCATAATATACAATGAAAACAATATAATAACCTTAACTTAAAAGTAACTGAATATTTAGTTTCAAATTAAAAATAAAGACATTTTACATGAAACTTATTATTGTCATTAGAAAAAATAAAATTGTACAAACGGTTATCGCATATGTTAAAGTTGTATATGATTAGAAATATGTCATTTCGTAAGCAAATCTAGCTGAAAACATAGTAATCCTTACCCTATCTACCTGGGTCGTGGGACTTATGATTTACTGTGACCCCGGTACGTAAAGGGCTGTTGAAGGACACCGTGGATTTAGTCAGTACGAGTCTGACAGTACCTCCGGCTCCGCCCTGGGTGGGAGGACTCATTTGATAAATTTACCACGTAAAGAAAAAAAACCTATCTACCTGTTAATCTTACCAAAATTGAACCTCTAAAGTCTAATTCATTTGACACAGAATTAAACAATTTAATTCTACGAGTATCGTTTTACGCCGGTCCCGCGGGTCCCCAGCCGCGCCATTCCGGAGTGAATTTGTAAGTTCTATTAGGTTACGAGCTCGCGACACGTGACAACGTCTCCGCCATTATCTAAATTGTATCCAAGAGGCTATACCGAGCCACTGATGTAGCCATGGAAGGAGTATTACGTTTTCATTTATTTATATTCTATACTAGCATAAAGAGGACGCGGGACTCACGAATTACCGTGACCCCGGAAAGTAAAGGGCCATTGAAGAACACCGTGGATTTTAGTCAGTACGAGTCTGACAGTCCCTCCCGCTTTGCCCTGGGTGGGAGGACTCATTTGATGATCAATGGTGGCCCATTGGTATCGGTTCCGTCTTACGAATTGTAAGTCATCCAAATAGGCGTATTAGTTTGTGTATTTATTTTCATCACCACTTCTCTCGAAACGGTGGAGGAAAACATCGTCAGGAAACCGGCATGTTCTAGAACCAAAAATTCAAATACATGTGACATCTACCAACCCACACAGGGCCCACGTAGTGGAACTTAATGACGCTTTATTTATGTGCAAAATTTAAAAAAAATACATTGATTGCCCTAGGTTGTTAGCACTTTGTAACTTTCGTGCCCCTTCAAGAATCCCACGCAGCTCCATCACTCCACTCTGTCCTCCACTTATACGAACTGTTTTAGCATCTAACTCTCCCTACGCCCGATTCTGTAAGGTCGTTAACGATGGTAGTGATTTAGTCGACTTACATCATGACTCACTATTAAAGCTAAAGTCAAACTATATGAGATTTTTGCCCGATATATTATAAGTAATCTAATTTTATATACTTTTTATTCCCTTTTAATTAATTTTGTTTGCCTATATAGTTAATATGTTATTTTCTAACTACAATTTGATTATTGTGAAAATGGTTAGATTATTAGAAATAGATTAATGTGGCACTTGTGGTGTTTACCTTTAAGTGAGTGTTACACTGTGAATTTAGTATAAAATAGTTTTAAGTACCCATGTTATTAGTGTAAACAGTCGTTGGTGAACCAAATAAATAAATAAATAAATACCCTGGGTGGGAAGACTCATTTGATGATCAATGGTGGCCCAGTGGTATCGGTCCCGTCTTACGAATTGTTAGTCATCCAAACAGGCGTTTTAGTTTGTGTATTTATTTTCATCACCACTACTCCCAAAACGGTGGAGGAAAACATCGTGAGGAAACCGGCATGTCCTAGAACCAAAAATTCAAATACATATGACATCTACCAACCCACACAGGGCCCACATGGTGGAACAGCCCACTACCTCTCACGAAGAATAGGGCTGTGTCCCAACAATGGGAACGTTATAATAATAATAATAAATAATTAATGTTCCACAACTATCACACAACGCCATCTAGTCCCAAGCTAAGCAGAGCTTGTGTTATGGGTACTAGACAACTGATAAACATACTTATATATTTCTAAAAACATACATATTATAGATAAATTAAACCCAGACACAGAACAAATGATCGTGCTCATCACACAAACATTTGTCCTGGGTGGGAATCGAACCCACGACCTCCGGCATAGCAGTCAGGGTCACTAACTACTAGACCAACAGGCCTGTTGTAGGTTAATGATGATGATGATGATGATGATATTCTAAACTATTAAATGAGAGCTTGTTGAGGTGGGTCTGTGGATGGATGACCAACTGACCATCTGTTATAGCGAGTTTTCTCCGTTCTTCGAAGAGCATGTAAAGCCGTTAGCCCCGGCTGTCATTTGTAGATCTTTGACAGTCGTCACTGTTAAGCCTTTGTCAAACAGACAGGCGCGACGAATGCGAAGCGTGGCGTTTTTATTTTGAATGTATGGAATTGTTTGAATCCAGTCACATAGAAAAGCGAAAGCGATCCGATAGCGCGAAACTATCGGACTGACGTCTCGCTTCGGAAAGGCTTCGCTTTAGCCTGTCTTTTTGACAAAGGCATTAGTCAGAAGCATTTAAGTTTGTAAACCAGTCTTATCAAAGGGTATCGTATTACCCAGTTATCGGGTTTTGGAGGCCAGGTAGGCATTTGCTCCATGTAAAATACTGATATTCATTTGAACCAAACGTTACACACGATAATACAATGGCTAACCGAAAATAACCTTAAAATAAATATGAACAAAACGAAAATTATACACTTTCACCAGAGAACTCAAGTCACGAATATAAACGTTAGCTACCAAGGCGATACTATACATCCTGCTACACATACAAAGTTTCTAGGAATTAATATTGACAATAAACTGACATGGAGAAAGCATATAGAAGACGTTTGCAAAAGAATTAATAAATCCGCATTTGCTTTGTACAAACTAACAAAAATTGTTAATAAAGAAACCGTATTAGCTGCCTATCATGGACTTGTTGCACCAGTCCTAAGATATGGTATTATATCTTGGGGCAACGCAGTCGATAAAGATTGTTTATTTAAAGCCCAAAAGAAATGTATTAGAGCCATTTGTAATTTGGATAACACTACTAGCTGTCAACCCTACTTTAAAAGTTTAAAAATTCTGACACTGCCTGCTTTGTACATTTATGAACTCAATGTTTTTGTAAAAATGAATTCTAATTATTATAAGACTGCTTTTAAAAGTCACTATAGACAAATGCGTGACAAAAACAAATTAGAAATACATATCCCTTATGGAAAAACAGCATTGATTAATAAAAGTGTTCTTTGTATGGCATCATTGATTTACAATAAGTTGCCTGACAATGTCAAAAAATTACCTGTACCTCAGTTTAAGTCGAATCTGCATAAATTTCTTGTCAATAAATGTTATTACAACGTCAAAGATTACCTACAAGATAAAACTATAGATATGTATTTTGACATAGAATAATATTATGACAGTACAATATATATAGCGTGACATTGTTTTATTATTGTTTGACAACTGTAAAATTAGATTTAAGTATTGACATGTTTTTTTTTTTGCCCAATATACTAGCTTAATCTATTAATTAATTTGTCTGTTTATCTAACTGTTGTATAAAACATTCGAATATCTTTATTGTGACATGTATCTCTGAACTTATATTTAAATTTCTATTTCCTTTTTTTTATCTCTAAGGATAAATTTTGTGATAATTATCATTATGTTAATATTTTAATTATAATATACACATGAACATTTGCATACCGTAACTGGTAATAATACAGCGCACATTATATTATATTTGTAACATCTGCCTATACCTACCTGTGTTATGCAAATAAATGAATTGATTGATTGATTGATTGATTGATTGAAACCAGTTCGAATAATTTTAGGGTTGGCTCTGGGATCCGACTGGCATGATTTATTTGCAGAACTAGGTATGTTTAAAATCATTTCACACAACGCCCAGAACCGGAATAACTACTTATAGATCATACAAATATATGCTCAGTGCGGGAATAGAACCCGCGACTTACTCAGCCACTACGCCAACCGTGTCGTTTGTTCAACAACAAATCCGACTGGAAGCTATTACTTACGATTATCTTTCGGCTTTTACAAATCGGATAAATCTTTTCGAGACCTACTTTCGGTGAATCATGTCTAATCATTCCGATCCGAATATGTGTGAAGGACGCTATGCTTGGTTATTCAATCTATCAGAGACACTTTCAGGCAGGGAGAGTGCGAAATGTAAATTGAAGCACTTTTTTAGCCTCGGCAATTTCTGTTTATTTTTTTGAGTTGCCCCGCACTAGGTATTTCTCCTGTACCGTGGGTGCGTTTACAAACATAGAAACTCACATACACCCAGACCCGAAACAACTACCTGCAGGTCATACAAGTATTTGTTACGTATAGTGATCGAACCCGCGACATGCTGCGCAGCAGTCGATTACTCAACCACTGCTTGCCCTACCGACTTGTGTACTTGTTGTAGTAGTATCATGATGTACGAGTAGTAAATATAATAAAAGTCGGTTGATTCGGCCACGATGGCCTATCTCAACGGAAATTAGCAATCTGCGCCGGACATATTATGGTTCACAAGTGAGTGCGCAGGCACGGCACTCTCTGTTCCTTTCACTCTCATAGTCCCATGGGAAGGCAATCTGACAAGACTGAAGAGAGACTGATCTCTCTAGGACTGATCTCTTTAGTATAGACTGATCTCTTTCGTTGGTTGATCCTGCTCCTGAGAGCAGGATCAACGTCTTAACGTGCTTACCCAGGCACGGCAGTATCATACTGCCAACTTACAAACTCCGGGCTGCTACTGAAAAATTCTTGAAAAATCTAATATCACTTTTTTTCCGTCTCGATAATCGAACCTAGGACCTCATGCTCAGCAGTCTTGCTGCTTGCAACCAAGAGATCTATAAGTCAGTAGTCATTGTAATTATATAGTTGTCAATAAAGTTCAGTTCGTAAGACGAAAATTGTTATTTTTAGGTTTTTTTTTTCACTCCACTCAAGTGTACTCATAACCCAACTTTAAAGTCAGTGTTTTGTGCGAAAGCCACTTTGTATTCTAATTAGTAAGCACTATCATCAATTACTGAAAACAAAATGAGAGTTAATTATTGTGATTGTATTCACTTACATTCATAATTATCTTTAACTTTGTTTTAAAATGAATTGCACACATTAATCACTACAATACAAAAAGCTCATCTATAATCAAATGCTTGCAAAATTTACATTTTTTTTAAATAAATTGCAATCATTAATTACTTTCTTAAATAAAACCTGATAGACATGTTTGTTGAACAGTATCATAAGCTTATTTTTTCGACTAAAATCCGTAAAGGGTTAGGCAGTGCTGAATTTATTAGTAAATATAAAGCGAGCCTATTACAACACAATTCCAGACAGAGGGAAAATCTTACTTATCTTACGCTTACCCGAGCCACAAATCACGGTAATTTCTATAATCTACCTACGGATGGGTGGTACTCAATCGCATATAAATAACTGAACAAATCTTCAAAAAAAAAAGATCTCTGAGACAGCTTTTTTATCGTGTTACAGACGTCAAATGAGTCCTCCCTCACCCGGAGCCAGACGGGAGGGACAGTCAGAGTTGTACTGACTAAAATCCACGGTGATTCTTCAATAGTCCGTTTGTTAACATTCCAGTGTCACGGTTATCTGATCAGTCAGTCCGGCGAACAGAGACATAGCTTATAGTCTAGAATTTTACATAAAATACAGTTTACACCGGTATTATAGTTAAAATGGTATCATTTTTGAGTTGAACGCGGGCGAAGCCGCTAAAAACAGTACGTTAAAAATAAAGTGTTGAAACTTACTCGAAACGCCCATTGATTTCACTCGACCAACTCAGACGGGACACGAAACCGAGTCAACAACTTTTACAAATATAAAGTATGAAATTCAGATACGGGTGCGTAAATACGATGCCTCTCCGCATGAACAACTCCGTAGTTTCGAATGAGAATCACGAGTTGTTCTATATGTGTTTTGCCTCATGTGGAGAAAGGTTTCGAAAGATGTTTGTAATATTATTTTAACTGATATCAAATGAGTCCTCCCGCACTAAGTGGAACGAAAAAGACAGTGCGACTAAAATTCCCAGGGTTTCTTCAATTGGTCGCGGGATTTATAATTTACCGTGACCCCGGTACGTAAAGGGCTACTGAAGGACACCGTGGATTTTAGTACGAGTCTGACAGTCCCTCCCGCTCTGCGCTGGGTGTGAGGAATCATTTGTAGATTTACCCACGATAAAAAAAAAAATGTGAAGAAAGGTTTCGAAAGAAGTTTGTAATATTGTATTAACGATCCGCCCTTTTCTATGTGGTAAAATCATCAAATGAGTCCTCCCGCCCTTAGTGGAACGAAAAACACAGTGCGACTAAAATTCCCAGGGTTTCTTCAATTGCTCTTTACGTTCTAGGGTCATGGTTACCTGTTTAGACAGCCCCATACAAGTAAAAAACTGATTTTGGAAATTCTTTCAATAGTAGAAACTTACAGCTTTCTACTATTGAAAGAATTTTCAAAATCAGTTTACTAACAGAGATTACTACTTTCCACAAAGAAACTTACAAACTTTACCATGCTATATATTAGTATGTATGTTATTTGTGTCAACGTGTTATTACGTGATTATTCAAGTAAAAGTGTGGAAGTGGGTGGAAACGTTGACCTTTGTTACGTATTGTAGTGTTCGATTTTTGCACCTGCGACTTTATTCTTTGTCGACAAAGTTTGGTTTCGTGTTGTTCGGTAAAATAAACAGAAATTCAGGCACAATCTGTCATCTTTCTGTAATATAAGAATAGCTTTTGATCGCGGCTTTAATTTTCCGACGGGAACGTCAACACATTATTATTACGATAGTGTTATTCTCAAATTCATTTTTCGTATTTACCGCAATTCATTTAAAGATTCTGCTAAAGCAGCCTTTTCAGAGCCCCTGGTCCCCCTTGACTTTGATGCAAACCCCTTCAGTCGTTTCTGCGTGAAAGATTAAATATGACAGTGGTGAGCGATTGGACTGGCTTGCGTGTCGCGGGTTCGACTCTTGCATGGGACAAATATTTGTATGATATAGAAGCAGTTGTTCCGGGTGTATGTGTATATTAGTTTAAAATCACTCACGACACAGAAGAACAACTACTGTGGGACAAAGTTTTTCCGACACTTATTTCAAAATAAAATGTTTGTTATTTTGAAATATCGGAAACTCAAAACAAATAACAAACATGGTAAACATGGTACTGAGTTCTAATGATAGACAAATAATTGTTTCCCTTTTAAGTCTCGAATAAAAACATTCAAGAATAACCGATGCGCCTCCGGCTGACATTCGAATCTTTATGAAGGTACAAGCAAACAGGAAAAGCTACTTATCGAATACATTATTTATACAAAATGTTTGTTTCAGTCCCTTTTTCCAAGGCTGCAAAGCCACGGTAATATATTCTAAAACTTATTTCCGCAGCAGCAAGATTAAATTTCCTTTGCAGCGCGCTGATGCACCATCTACTTCTGATATTTTTCTTCGAAAGATATCTTCGATTTATATCTTTTTTTTCGTGTGGTGATGTGGCCACTCTCAGTGTAGAGTTAAATAAGGTACCTTTGGGATACCCACCAACCCGCACTGGGCCCGCGTGTTAGATTATGGCTCACGCCCTCTCACAGAGAGGAGACCTGTGACCCAGCAGTGGGAACATTTATGTCTTTGTCAAACAGACAGGCAAACGCGAAGCGAGTCCGAAGCGACGCCGAACCGAAGCGAGACGTCAGTCCGATAGTTCTGTCACGCCATCGGATCGCTTTCGCTTTTCTATGTGACTGAATTCAAACAATTCCATACATTACAAATAAAACGCCTCGCTTCGCATTCGTCACGCATAGCCACAAGTCTCAGACTGTCGATTTAATGGTTTTAAGTGCAGATTTCCTCACGATAACTTCTTTCACCGAAATCAGTGATGTCAAAGATAAACTTAGGAACTACATAAGTACATGTGCATTAGCCCCTTCGTATGCAAGGCGACGCAAGTCTCCGATACCTTACGACTTTGTTGTATCCAGGTGACTATCGCAATACAAATCCATAGAGGTTCGTACACAGGCACGCGTCAATCGATAACAAAGTCGTAAGGTATCTGGGACTTGCGTCGCCTAGTGTACGAAGGAGCTTAAAAAGGATACATTATAAATAATAAATAAATAATAAATATTCCACAACTATCACACAACGCCATCTAGTCCCAAGCTAAGCAGAGCTTGTGTTATGGGTACTAGACAACTGATAAACATACATATATATTTCTAAATACATACATATTATAGATAAATTACACCCAGACACAGAACAAATGATCGTGCTCATCACACAAACATTTGTCCTGGGTAGGAATCGAACCCACGACCTCCGGCATAGCAGTCAGGGTCACTAACCACTAGACCAACAGGCCTGTCAACATTGACATTGGTTCTAGCCCGGGATAAATGTGCCATCACGATTTACGAAACTGATTATAAGGTTTAAGTAAAGATGCTGCTTACGCCTTTCTATAAATATTAGTTTCAATCAATATTTTCTTTGAGATATTGGTAGAAGAGGATAATTATTTTGTTCGGCTTTTAATGGGCTTAAACTTTTGATAAGCAGCGTTGCCTTTGAAACCAACCGAAAACTTTTTAAGTGAGCTGATCTTCAAATCTATTGTACTGATTTTACAGGCATTATGACAGTATCAATTAATTTTATATAAATTTATTCCATTGATTGGGCATTCAAATTAACACCTTAACATCGCATTATTTTGGTCGGCTTTTAATGAGCTTCAAAGTTTATTTTTAGAGTCAACCGAAGAGTTTTTGAGTGTCTTATACCTAGTTTTTCTCAGCCATCAACTTTCACTTTAATTTCCAGCGACTTCTATTCATAGTTGAAGAACAGTTTCTTACATTAAACAAACTACACTTTTTGTAAACACAGCACAAGTAATAATTCCTGTCCATCGATATAAATGTAAGAATATTGACAGTTTATCCACCTCCTGGCGGTCCACCTCTTCTACGGCATCACAGGTTGCCTTTAATCACTTGATGATTCCAATGGTGGTAGGCCTCACCGGGGTTGCCTGCCTCGTGACCACTCATCATGTCGGAGTCCGGCGACAACCAGTTTTTACTATGTTTTGTCGGTGCACAAGAATTTTAGTTACTTCTAGGTGAGCCCGCTCCATTTAAGGCCTCATCTTTGCCTCTCGGCTAAATTGAATCAAAGAAAACCATTTTTTTGATTAGCCGTTTATATCCCACTGCTGGGCAAAGGTCTCCCACAAATCCTTCTAAGTTTTATTTTCTAGTGCCGCTCAGACCAGCCAGCATCAAGGTAGGCGTTAAGATCGTTCTTTCACCTTTGAGTGCACATTTTTGTCCTGCGATTATTGTGTATGCGCATAACGTGACCTGCCCAATTCTATTTGAGCCTGGCCATACTTTGGGCAAACCCATTTTTAAATAAATAAAAAAAGCAACACCGAGTCTTCCATACGAATATTTAGAAATACAGAACAAGGTATTTTATTAACCCTAATGCGACTTTAATGTTGCCTCAAAATGTTACTCGTATGTTCACAGTTAGCGATAGTTTAAACTGTTTATATGCAGTCAATGTCCAATAATAACTACGATCGAATAATGGGAGGGTGTAGCGTCTGACGTCACTCCTTCAATGAATAATTGAGTGACAACTTTCAGTTGAGCTCATTTTTGTGAAGAAAAGACTTGTTTTTTTTTGTATGAAACCTACCCTGTCTGATATCGATGATTTATTTTTTTAAAGATGACTGTCTTAATGACGGCTCTCCCCTTAGAGGGCCAAAGCCTGCTGGGGTCGCGGGACTTACGAATTACCGTGCCCCGAAACGTAAAGGGCTATTGAAGGACACCGTGGATTTTAGTCAGTACGAGTCTGACAGTCCCTCTCGATCTTTCCTGGGTGGGAGGACTCATTTGATGATTTTACCACGATAAAAAAAAGAAGATTGTCTTCTGGCGGCGAGACAAAATACAAAAAAGTTTGGAATCTTCTGGCTTAGACTATTTCTTAACAGTTTGTTTAATCACTGAAGACTTATAAACAAAGCTCTCCAAGCATACCTATACCTTCCTTCTTGTCGTGACCAAAGATCTATTTCAAAATGAAACAGTTTTTGAGTAAGATAATGTTATCGTAAACACAACTCCACTCTAATGGCACCAGTTACTCAACTGTGGACATTTATTTTCGGACTAATGGTAGGTTGGTAATGGCGGCATCACATCGATCGTTATTAGTTGCCGGCAGGCAGTAGGACCACGCCAACGAAGAAGGTAAACTCTATACAAAGAGCGAAATAAGGAATATTTCGCTTTACTTTTTGATAACGTTGCCCCACCCTACGAATTTCTCCTGTGTCGTTTAAAAACATAAAAACGCCCACAAAAAACACCCAGATCCGGTAAAATTACTTGCAGGTTATACAAATATTTGAACAGTACGGGGATCGAACCTGCGACTTGCTACGCAGTAATCGATAGCTCAGCCGCTCACACGTGGTTTTTAATTAATTAAATGAATTCAAACAAGTCTGACAGAGTGGGAGGAATCATTTGATAAGTTTCTTCTCAAAAGTTTTTTTTTGAAGTGAAAACTTCTTTAGCGGCGTTGAGCACTTTTCTGTAATGGGTATAAAATCTTAAACTCGCGTCAGGACACTCGCGTCAGGACACGTGACCCTGACCGAAAAAGCGTAGGACGGCGCAGGGCGCTTACGTGAATGTTCGTGTGACTTTATTACTTTTAAAGAAGTTTGTATGCTGGATACATTCGTTGCTAGGTAACATTGTTTATAAAAGATGTACGTCACATTGGAAAATTATTGAAATAAAAAGTCAACCATTTTTGCGAGTTTTACTAAAATCTGTTCACAAGATATTTCCAACAATTACTATTCAAGTTTTCACTTCTGCCGGCACTCCCAGAGTGCAACCCGTCGGTTTTTGAAGTGAAAACTTCTTTAGCGGCGTTGAGCACTTTTTCTGTAATGGGTATAAAATCTTAAACTCGCGTCAGGACACGTGACCCTGACCGAAAAAGCGTAGGACGGCGCAGGGCGCTTGCGTGAATGTTCGTGTGACGTTGCTAGGTAACATTGTTTATAAAAGATGTACGTCACATTGGAAAATTATTGAAATAAAAAGTCAACCATTTTTGCGAGTTTTACTAAAATCTGTTCACAAGATATTTCCAACAATTACTATTCAAGTTTTCACTTCTGCCGGCACTCCCAGAGTGCAACCCGTCGTTTTTTTTTTTTTTTGTTACGACTGGTGCCTACATTAAGAAGCAGGTAGGTACGGGTCGGTACTGATCGATGCAGGTAAAACTTGTATGAAGTAAATTAAAAATCTGGACGAATTGCCGTTCGCGTGTTCGCATGTACTTGTTTTTATTTTCGGCTCATCCCGAACTGACAGCCCACATTTTAATTTTTTTATTTCGACCCATATTACTATTTATTATAAGTCCTAAATTAGGTTACAAGTACATACTTCAAAGTCTCTGTACTTGTAACAAGCTTGTTATATATCGATCATTGTATAATCCTTCTGCACCCAGATGTTTTGTGTCCAAGCTATTATTATAGGGAAATAAATTCTTAAAAGGAAGGGAATCGCTAAGAATATTGACTTGTTTTTTATGGAGGCATTTCGGAATAGTCTATATTTTGATGGCGTGTCTCTGGGCTATTAGTAATCTTCTTTGCTTTGGGAAGTCGGTCATGCACTAATTTTGAGGAGAATGATTGTTTCTTTCATAAATAAATGAATGAGGTTTTGCTATTTACATAATGCTATGACGGCCAGTTCACGATCGTGCTGCTCTGAGCGTTGACTTATGCCTTTGTAAAACAGACTGGCGAAAGCAAAGCGTTGCCGAAGCGAGACGTCAGTCAGTCCGATAGTTCTGTCACGCTATCGGATCGCTTTCGCGTTTGTGACTGGATGCAAACAATTCCATACATTACAAATAAAAACGTCACGCTTCGCATTCGCCACGCCAGTCTGTTTGACAAAGGCTTAAGCGCGGGGTGGCAAGCGGTATCGATCAAATGTTAATATACATATGTTTGAAACATGCCGCAAGGCGCTGCCAGTGAAGAATTCGCGTACTTACAAAGTAATTAATATCTTGCGTTGCCCGCCGTACCGCTTACCGATTATACCAAAGTCATGTACGGATCGGAAGCCCCTTCGTACACAACGCGACGTAAGTCTCCGATACCTTACGACTTTGATATCCAGGTGACTCTCGCAATACAAATTCACAGAGGTTCGTACACAGACACGTGCCTTTTTTTAATTATTGCCCCGCTCTAGGAATTTCTCCTTTGTCGTGGGTGCGTTTACAAACATAGAAACTTACATACACAAACAACCAGACCCAGAACCACTACTTGTAGGTCATACAGCTAATTGTTCCGTGCGGGGATCGAACCTTCGACATGCTGCGCAGCAGTACAATCGCTCAGCCACTAACAGCGCTAACCGTCGTCAAGTAAGTGTCGTCAATGGATGGATCGCGTTGTGTACGAAGGGGTTAGGGTAGTCCGCTCTGCCCTGGGTGGGAGGACTTATGTGTTAGGGTATTTTTTGGTTATTAGCTCTTTTTCCTGTCTTAACTCAGTAAGTTCTGTTCAAGAAAAGATTTTTTATTCATTGTCAAATTAATTATTGAAACTCGAATGGAAATACGAGAGTCCTTGAATATAAGTCAGTGTAATTATTTATTAATTATTGTAGTGTTAGGTATCGTTTTTCTTTAATATTTAAAGGAAAGCATGTTATAAAATATGGTTTCGTGTTTCTTTTAGAAATTATTTCAGAAGTGGCTTACTTTATGCGAAATAAAAGCTTCAAAAGTAAATTCTTAGATACTACTTTTTTGGGGTTGAAAATCATCGAAGAGTTCTACCACCCTGGGTGGTGTGGATGCAACTGTCAGACTCATACTGACTAAAAACCACTACAATATGGATGGATTGATTTTTGTTACTATTTCACTGAAAAACATCTGAACTATTTTGTTTGTTGATACACACATAGTTTACAACCTGTTTTTACATATAAAATACTATTTAGTCCAAAGTTACGTTCCTGTGGGATAATTACCGAAGTTGAAGCAAACAACGCCGCGGGCATAACCTAGTTTTCCATAACTATGAATTCTTAAACGTTGTTACTAAGACCGATACGTTACCAACATACTCGATATCTACAGTCCAACTATTGATTACCCAGTTATAAAATGTATACTAGCCGCTGCTGTGTCTTCGCTCGCTACAACTCGACCTACATTCTTCATTTTGGTTTTATGTAATTTTACCTTTTTTGTTTAGTTTCAAGTTATTTAACTGTGTTTTTTTTGTGATACTGTGTGCACTTGTGGCGTGTGACAATAAATGTTTTTTCTTTCTTATTTCTATTGTAATCCCACGGGAGGATAACATCGGGATAAAAACTATCATTATATTATTGTGTCAATTTTGGTTTTGAACTATCTGTGTACCAAACAACATCCAAATCTGTTCAATAGTTTTACGTGAAACAGTAACAAACATCCATTATCCATCCATCGTCACAAACTTCCACATCTATCTATACATATAATAAATCTGTAGAAGGGTCAATTCTGTACATTGGAAATATTGAAAAAATAAATAGCGGGGGGTGTTGCTGGATCGATACCAAACCCAAATATATGATTAAAAAATTTTTTGTCTGTCTGTCTGTCTGTCTGTCTGTTTGTGCAGGCATCACGTGAAAACTAACGGTTCGATTTCGATGAAACTTGGTATAATTATTCCTTATTATCCTGGGCATAACATAGGATACTTTTTATCCTGGAAAAATACGTAGAAAAATAATCTTATTTTTCAGTTTTATTCATAGACGTTGTTCTGTAGAACCGCGAACACACGTTGCATTACCCACAGTGGATACAGCGCCGTAATATTTATAAGATGTCATTGTCAGAGTTACTCAAAATGGGGAAATAAACCATCCACGCGAAGACCGACATCCGCGCGGACGGAGTCGCGGGCGGAAGCTAGTTTATAATATTAATAAGATACCTACTAGTCTACATCTAGATATATTACTTTAAGCTGGCACTACGCTAGTCCCAGCTGTGGAGTAAACGTAATTTATTACAATTTAACCAATTCGAGCCTACACGTATCCGTTGCCAGATGATTTTGTAAGTAGGTTAAGTAAGTTATTTAGGTACTTTGATTGTATATGTGGCGTGGTTGGTTTCACAAAATTTTGTAACTTAATCTGGGAATACTTAAAGTTGAAAGTCTAGGTAGGTTTACTTTTTTTATCGTGGTTAAATCATCAAATGAGTGACCTAAGGCAGAGCGATAGGGACTGTCAGACTCGTACTGACTAAAATCCACGGTGTCCTTCAATAGCCCTTTACGTTCCGGGGTCACGGTAATTCGCAAGTCCCGCGACCCCGGATGTTATATAATATATAATAATAATATTCCACAACTATCACACAACGCCATCTAGTCCCAAGCTAAGCAGCGCTTGTGTTATGGGTACTAGACAACTGATAAACATACTTATATATTTCTAAATACATACATATTATAGATAAATTACACCCAGACACAGAACAAATGATTGTGCTCATCACACAAACATTTGTCCTGGGTGGGAATCGAACCCACGACCTCCGGCATAGCAGTCAGGATCACTAACCACTAGACCAAGAGGCCCGTCAAAATATAGGTACTTGGATTGTATTTGTGGCGTGTTTGTTTCACACAATTTTGTAACTGTGGAATTTAAGAATACTTAAAATTGAAAGTCTAGGTATATTTACTTACTCCGATATTATTGTATTTTATTGTAATTTGAATATTGTCAGGTAGCGTCTCCCATACGGTACATACACAGTTTGGGGTCTACAGACTGACTAGGTGTTTAAAAGAGCGTACAATACAAACTTATTACAGTATTATAATCACTAATACTACTTAAACGATTTTTTAATAGTTCTATTATTTTAACTTGTCCTCTTTTTATTATTTAATCTTCTTAGTACTTACCCAATCACTTAGCTTAAGCTATCTCTAATGTCACTCTCGGGAAATAATGCCTAGGAAAGATATAGCATAAGCTTTAAACATTGAATTTTTTATTTATGATCTTCACAAATTAAAAAAAAATTAAAAGAAAAATTACATAAAAATCAGATCAAGTTGATTTCACTGCTGTGCAAAAGTGACAAAAAAAACTTGAGAAAGATTTTTTAAATTGTTTTTTTTTATTTTCTGTGAAACTTTTCCCCACACTAGAAATTTCGCCTGTGTTGTGGGTGCGTTTAGAAACATATAAACTCACATACAAAAACGCCCAGACCCAGAACAACTACTTGTAGATCACACAAATATTTTCTCCGTGCGGGAATCGAACAAGCGACACGCAGCGCAGCAGTCCAATCGCTTAGCCACTGCACCAACCGTGCGGTCATAGTCAAAATGTGGGTAGTCAAAAAAAATAACAACGGCAAATACACACATCAAAAGTGTCTAGGGATCAAGCATTTTTATGCGGATTTCTTGAGATTGAGATGTGGCTTTGTAATAAATTTATGATTTTATAAATTTATATGGATCCTTTTCGGTGCATTTCATAATTTGAATCAGGAACTGTGAATCAAATTCGAGTAAAAGATGAAAATCAGCTGTCAATATTTTCCCTATAAAAACATACAACGCATTGAAGACATTATTAGTGCTCCTGTTTCCCTACTACTGATTAAAACCAACGTTATTATGGAGCGGCGACGTCATTTAAGCAGGGAAGAAATGCTCAGAGCCGTGGGAATGATAGAAGCTGGTTCCCGGCAACGTACTGTGGCTTTAGCTCTGAATACAAGTCAGAGTATTATCAGTCGACTTTGGACACGTTACCGGAGCACTGGTACCGTGGCTGAGCGCCATGGAGGACGGTATCGCTGCACCACACGGAGACAAGACCGATACATTCAAATCTTAACTCGAAGAGCTCCAACAATAACCGCCATGATGTTAGCCGTGAGGCTTCATCACTCTTCAGGGAACTTAATTAGCGACCAAACAGTCAGAAACCGCTTGCATGAAGTGAACCTTCATTCCCGAAGACCGCTACGGGTACCACCTATAGCAATGCACAATCGTAGGATTCGATATCAATGGGCTCTTGAACACAGAAATTGGGCAGAAGAACAATGGCGTTTCGTGTGCTTTTCTGATGAGTCTCGTTTTGGTATGAGACCGGATACAAGACGTATACGACACTGGAGAAGCCCTGGACGCCAACAGCGATTAAAATCCTGCCAGGAAGTCCATCCTTATAGTGGTGGAACCATCATGGTATGGGCGGGTATTTGGATCGGCGGAAGAACTGAGTTGATTTGGATCAGAGGCAACCTCAACGCTCAAATTTATGCTGAGACGATTGTATCAGACGTCATCGTTCCTCTACAAGTGCAAATCGGTCCCTTATTTCAGTTAATGCATGATAATGCACGACCGCACACCGCAAGACTTGTAAGACAGACTCTCGCCGCAGCTAACATCAATGTCCTGCCCTGGCCTGCTCAGTCGCCAGACTTGAATCCGATTGAGCATGCATGGGATATGCTACAGAGAAGAGCTCTGCCGAATATGGAGGGTATCCAGTCGCAAGAAGACCTTTTTTTGTTGTTGCAACGAACATGGGCGGCCATTCCACAGCGTGATTTGGATGAACTCATTTTGAGTATGCCAAACCGATGTTCTTGTGTTGTTAGTGTTCGCGGTAGAAACACGGATTATTAATTGTTTAAGTTACCCAATAAAATTTTAAAGAAGACTGTTATTTCAGTCTTTTTTTCGAACTTTTGTGTAATTGGTTCAAATGTCAAAAATCCCTTTATTAGGAAAATGGCAAATTTCTTTATTAATGCAAAGGTGACTTGGTTTATCGTTACTGTGACAAACGAAAACACTTTATTTGATGAATCCTTAAAAAAAATTTAATTAATATCAATCAGGAGAAAAGTTATTGCAAAAATATATGTTGATCCCTAGACACTTTTGATGTGTGTATAACAATTTATTTTATACTGTTACATAATATTTAATAACAATAAAATAGTTATTACTGTTGTATTCGTTTCAATTATAAGGTTATTATTATTTATCTAGACGGTTACTTGATCAGAAAAATTTAGTTTTGGGGCCGCAAATTAAAACAAACTTTTCGGAGCACCCTAGGTATATAGCAGCTTTACTATTGAAAATTATTTCGAGCATCATTATGTTAGTAATTACAGGTAGCTTTCTGGGCAAAAGCTCCTTTCTTTTTCATGAGTTCCAGGTGTATTTATCCAAAAACAAAGTCAAATCATTTATTTCAATTAGACCATCAAAGAGGTACTTTTTAACGTCGATTATTAAAATTAAAGAAAATGGGATGGGAAGGGATTGATTCTACACCTATTCGCAAGGGTAGGTTTGTATGGAGAAGAATGGGCAAGAAGGAGTTTCTTGCCCTACTCTTTTTCAAAAAAGTTTCACAATGTTTTGATATCATAAATTTAAAAATAAATGTAAATGTGATGTACCCATAAAGTCTAGACCATTTAAAGGATAAAGTGAAAAACAAAAAAAAAAACAATAATTACACAGCTAAAAGGTACACGGTGTTCATATTTTCACAAAATATTGCAATTATAGCTATTATACAAATACAATATAGGCAGTGTGTGAGCATCCCTGGCTAATGTGGAGAGTTGACTGTGAGAGCTGCCTTCTGGCTCTGCGCGTCATATGCTCCCCATATATACTACTATAATATATACTAGATATTGCTCCACATGTATGCTACTATAATATATGCTACATATAATAAATATATGCTACATAACATATTTTATGCTACTTTATAATACAAAAAAGAAAAAGGTGCTGCCCCAAATGTATCATAAAACTCACAGATATTGTTATTGACACGTTTTGACCTTGGTTTAAATCTCTGACTTTCATTTTAACCTTGACCTTCAACCTCATAAGTAGATTTGACAGTTGACACTGACCTCCGCTTTAAATTCTACTTAATTCCTAAGTGAAAGCTAGTTGGGTACTCAAAAGTCTAGAGATTGCACATTAGGCTCTAGGGTTGAAAGTCTTAAGAGGCAACCGCACTTAATTTAATACTTTACAGCCAAAGTAATTCTCTCAACGGGTCTTAATTTAAAAATGAAGTCGTAACTTTAGTAACTTTAGTGAAGTTATAACATTTTGATATCTATTTTAATGTTTTTAGAACATGTTTTAAATGACCGATTTACTCTTTAATAACATTATTATAATGGTAAATAGGCCGTTAATCCATGAACAGCCTCATACATCCCGGTAAAACTAAAAGTCAAACTGAACATTTTTGGGTGAAATACAAAACAGATTTTTACGAGCACTTAGAGCAATTTAAAAGTAAAAAACATTTCTTTACATTTTACTTCTTACTATTTACTATCAGGACGAGATAGTAGCAAAATGCAAGCCGATGATGAAAAATAAAAAAGAAGATTCAATTTGTTCATAAATGTTCAACTGTGGAAGTTTATTTAAGATTTCTTTGCCCAGTAACGGGAGAGTTAAAAAAGAAACTTTAAACATTTTAAATTTCTCCTGTATTGATATGGCTGTATTTAGAAACTATTAAAATAACATACACAAACAGCTAGAACAAAATAACTACAATTACGCAATCCATGCACAAAACAATGTGATTTGGGATATTGTAGGCAAACTCTTAAATTTCAAACGTTTTTATTAAAAATATATCGCAAAATTATGTTAAATTATTTATCGTCTTATAAACGTCCTTTCCGTTCGCTCTCTTCTAAAAACTCCCTGTCATCTTTACGTTCTTTCTTAAATTCATTTCATTCTTCCCTTTCACTCATTCGTCTGCGTTCCGTGCCACACACGTAAAGAGTCTTTTGCACCAATCCTACAACAATATTGATTGCTCTCTTCGCATTAAACCTTGTATGTCTTTTTCATCCTATACCCATCACAAACTTTCACGGTCGAATTCCCAGCCCAGATATTCCAAGAATCTCTCACAACAAAAAAATAACCTACAAATATCCGACAAATAACATCGCTGCTCTCCTGGGACTTTCACAAAACCTCAATAATTTCTCATATCCACTGTAAAAAGGCAGAGGTTGGAATCAATTTCCGTTTCATATCCGACGCTGGCTTTGTCCCGCGGTTCAACGTTAATTTTATATCAAACACTTTTGTAAACGAGTGTGAGGTATTTGTAGGAGATGGGGAATATATCGAGTTATCTTTTAAAGGAAAAATTGAGACGAAACTTGTGCATTTTGCTGTGAAGTTTTTTATCGTTTTATTTTTGTATCTGCCTAGCCTAGTCATCTAGCTTTTCCCAACTATATTGGGGTCGATTTCCAGTCAAACCGGATAGCTGAATATCCGTTTTATTGGACCTCCACAACCCAGTAACTGGGTAATACGATACCCCATGGTAAGACTGGTTATCAGACTCTAAAGCTTCTGACTAACAGTAACGACTGTCAAGTATCTGCAAATGACAGCCAGGACCAACGGCTTTACGTGCTTTCCGAGGCACGGAGGACACTCGCCATGACAGATGGTCAATCTATTATTCAGTTTATTTATTGAGACTCAGATTATATAACGACTGTTTTTACAGTTACGATACGGTTGACTTAGTAACTAAGGGATGAACTGCTGTGCTGCGTGTCGCCGTTTCATTCCCGAATATTTGAATAAACTACAAGTAGTTCTTTCGGGTATGGGTGTTTATGTTGGTGTGTTTAAATGTTTATAAACACACCCTCGATACAGGACAAAATCCTAATGTGAGGGCAAAACGTTTAAAACAAACCTACTAGCAACTTGTAAGATAAATAAGTAAATTCTTTATTTCACCAAAAGCCATCATAAAAACAATATCCGTAAATCTAAGAACATAAATTATAGGCTTATGACTAGGTCATACTAAATAGTAACTCTGGCTCATAAACTAAGCAGATGTTTTATGCAGGCGCCGATGGTGGCCAGTATATTAACTTGACTTTTTAAAATTATTTAAACCCCTTGTTACTATCGCATCCAGGCGTAATTTCTTACAAATCTGTGTTACAAATAAACACACCTCCAGCCTCCGACGTACTCAACCATATTATTGTACCGTCGTACTCGACAAAATTTACTCGAAACTTTAATCGCTTGAACGCTTCAACAGTCGAGTATCCCAGAGCAGACTGGCATTCAGGTGTTACGGATTCAAGTTTTAATGGGTTTCCGAAACTACAGTTTACATTCTAGAAAATCCTTACTGCATAATACTGTCCCGTTGGTCTCGTGGTAGTGGGACTATTAAGCGTGAGGTTATTAGAATTTCTTAGGAGTTATAGAATCAGAATTAACCCAGAATTTGTTATTTGGTACCACCGAGCCTAAGAAAGCACGTTAAGCCGTTGTTCCTGCGCCTGATCTCTCGCTGGGGTGTCTCATCCCGTCCGAATTTAAGAGTAAACGGAAAGAGAGTATGCTTGCGACTGCGCACACACTTGTGCACCGTAATATCTCCCGCGCAGATGGCTAGTCTCGATTATAAATTCAAAAGCTTTGATATTTGGATTTAAGTTTGTTACTTAATTACGTAAAAATTACTGAACAGATCGCAAAGAAATTTGGCCCAGAGACAGGTTGTGTAGTCTGGAGTCACAACAGAATACTTTTATCCCGTAAAGCCGCTGGAAAAAGTTAGTACTAACACAGTTTGTAAATTCGTCGATTAAATGCGCTCGAGGGACGCGGACGAAACTGGGGTACTCCAGTTAATGTGTACTCAAGCTCATAATGTAATCACACCTGTAATCCCTGAAGAGTTAAACAGAGATATACCTATAGTAGTTCTACATTTTGCAAGTTATGTTTACGTTCATGTAATTGGGGACGATGTTTACTTGAACCCGACGATGTATAAACCTCAATATACTCGTACGTTCTCATTGCTAAACTTTCGCTTTAGAGAGATTGTGGGGATATAGTATTAAAACAATCTATTAAGAACAATCCATCCGTCAAAGTATCCAAACTTTCTCATTTATAATATTAGTTAGGGTTTACAAATCATCAAACGAGTCGGATCATATAAGAGTTTTTTTTTGGGAGTTTATAATTATCTCGCCTTGTGTGGAGCCTACGGCCCAGAGTGGAGAAGGTTTCGACATAGTAGAACTAAAAACCAATCTATAGTGTAGCCTTACTATCATGTATAGACAGTGTCATAAACCAAGCCGTCCTAGAATTACAGATTGATAGTTTCTAGGTAAAAAGAAAAATCGTATTTTTTTAGCTCTATTAACCTTACTCTTGAATAACCTAAAGCAAAACAATTTACAGCCACGATTTTGTTTCTAACTGCTCATATAAATACAAGAGAAGCCACAAAAACCAATAATCACGTACTAAAACACGTTAAAACCGGTTGAAACCTGCGAACACGAACACAGCGGTGGCACGATCCTTCCATAAATATTGGTCTGCAGGCAATCTGTTAGTAGAAACTAAACAAATGGGGTCGTACGCAATAAAAACGGCATTACTTTGATCTAGCGCTTTGTTTAGCTATCGGGGAAGTGAATTAAATGTGCGTTAAGACCTTTCTTTGTGTTTACGGTAGGTTTTTTTTACGGGAGGACTGGGCGGAAGGGACTGTCAGACTTGTACTGACTAAAATCCACGGTGTCTTTCAATAGGCCACGGTTATTCGTTAGTTCCGCGCCGGAATGTTATGACAAGATGGTGTCACTTCTGACAGTCGAGAATTGGTGAAAAAGTGTTCTGTGCACACGCCAAGTAGAATATGATAATGGCAAGAAGATGATAATGAAGTCTGATCTCTCTATCTGTAACAGGAGGACTCATTTGATGACTTTCCACTCCGAAAAAATGTCTTTAAGTTTTATGAACAGTTCTTTACAAAGACAAACAAAGCTTATCATTATATGATTGTTCAAATACTTCTCTTGATTCAGAAATCACACTATGAATTTAGAGAAAGTCGTACCCCATCCATTAATACCGGTTTGCCAACAATTTGTTAGAGCGGCCACACAAAATAGCAGAATGGGCAATAAATACCGTATTTGTATTACGAAGTAAGTTGAATTTTGGTTGGGTCAATTAAACACGATCGGAATTAGTTGAGGTGGTTTTAGGGGTATTTTGGTCGTTAGTTGATTGGTTTGGTCTTGTATGTGTTGAAATATTATTGTAACAGCTTCTTAATTTTTACATAGTACAAAGTCGCTTCCGCTGGCTTATGTGGGTTCGTCTAATCCAGGTCTACAGCTCAGCTACCATTCACTGCTGGTCGTCTTGTCACCGGGGTAAACTGATAAAAAAAATATATATATAATAAAGTTTAATTGACTGCGCTAGACTCGGCATGTAACGGAACGGGTAGCACATAAAGAAAAGAAAGAAAGAAAGAAATAATATTTATTGGTACAGACACAGGGCATACTCAATAATCTGCAAAATAAAAGAGAAAAACTAACAATGATTTTAAAAATAACCTAAAACTATGGTGCACATTTGTTTGCCCCACGTCTGCCAGATACCTAGTGCCTGACGCTGATTTTCAACAGGACATTACACATATAGTTTTGTTTACCCCGGCGCTGGTTTTAACGGCGGATTGGCACGGATTAAGTTTCATTGTATTAGAAAACTTACATTCGTTTACCGAAAAAGAAACGACATGGATAATGTCGTTTCTCATCGTGCTCGGTTCCTAAGGGTGGGCCAAGGTGTTTTTTAATCTTTCTCAAGAATTCAAATCAAATCAAAAATATATTTTTTACCTTCAGACTTTTTGCTCCATACAAACTCTTCGACTTTATTGTATTGGTATTAAGATACTCTTGCATCTTAAGTCACAGTTATCCTTGTCGTTCATATTGTCGTGACGTGTGACGTCATACCCTTGACACGGGTCCGTGATAATTGTTGTCATAATTCCACTTAATTCGAACACCATTTTGTATTCTGACAAATGGTAATCGGTGTTTAAGTGGCGTGGACATGTCTCCTGCCAACCGTAAATGAGACGGTTTTCATAATTTTAGTAAATGTTTTTAACAAAATTTTGAGGAGATCGTGGCTAAATAAATACAGCCGCACAGGCCGATTTTCCGGGTTAAGCCGCGCTTGCCGAGGTTGGTCTGTGGATGGGTGACCATCTGTCATAGCGAGTTTCCTCCGTGCCTCGGAAAGCACGTAAAGCCGTTGGTCCCGGTTGTCATTTGTAGATCTTTGATAGTCGTTACTGTTAGTCAGAAGCTCTAAAGTCTGACAACCAGTCTTACCATGGGGTATCATATTACCCGGTTACTGGGTTGTGGAGGTCCGACAGGCAGTCGCTCCATGTAAAATACTGATATCCAGCTGAATCTGGTTTGATTGGAAGCCGACCCCAATATAGTTGGGAAAAGGCTAGGCAGATGATGTTTTTAACAAAATTTTGTGAAGCGTTTTTTGTAAAAAATAACAGGTATTTTTAACTGACATGGCAATGAGACATTGCGTCACAAATTTACAAGTTTTACGCAAAGAAGCGCCATCACAGATTATATTAAGAAATCACTTTTCGTGACTTTTTGCGAAATCAGCAATATTCTTAATTGTCCCTCGTATTTAAATATATACATTCAGAACATTATTTATTCCGGAGCGAAAATCATGATATCACACGTGTAAAACTAGATTTAAAAATAAAATATTCATGATTTGTCATATCGTAATATCGGTTCAAAGCAAGAGCAAGTTGAAAGAATTGAAAATAACTGAATTAAAATGATGACTAAAATATGGAATTCCTCTAAAACTCTTTGCAAATTATTCTAATGACAGCTTGAAATTGTAAAAAAATACTATTGTTTGCTAAAACTAATCTTGTCTGTAATGGTATAGGATTATTGTTAAACACAACTGGCCATTAAAGAAAATCAATATTCAGCAAATACGCGTACAAGTAAGTTCACGATCACTGCATATTCATGAACAGTTTCCAATACCAGATTTCTAGGAAGAAAACCCTGTTTGTTCAAGCTTGCCAAAGGAAATACCTTTAGTTTGCATGCAAAGACTGAATAAATGCAAATACTTGGTGGTGGAAGCTGGATGGTTTCGTATGCACTGATGTGTAATGTTCCAGCGAAACGATTTGAAGAAAACAGTTTTATTAAATTCTTTTACATTTTGGTTAAGTTTTATTTTGCCTTTACGCGAATAAAGCCATATTTAGACAATGCAATAACGTGCATGCAGGCTGGTCTAAATAGGCTTTAAAGAACTGTCAGCAATTTCCCGGAACCCGGCAGGCTCAAGTCCTCTATTGGGGTCGTGTAAGTATCTCATCAGGTAACCGTGACCCTGAAACGCAAAGGGCTATTGAAGTAGACCTTGGATTTTAGTCAGTACGAGTCTGACAGACCCTCCCGTCCTACCCTGGGTGAACGAACTCTTTTGATGATTTTACAAAAACAAAAAACTGTAATCATAACACCCAGCCTGGATGGTTTTGGAGGTCAAATTGACATCCAGTTGCCCTTTTACCTACTTGTCAACTTATTGTAAAGCCAAACAACTGATCCAATTTCTATCAAGAAAAATAAATGTAATGTGGTTAGAGCTAGGTTCGTGTATGTGCACGGATGTGTAAATGTTCCAGCTGCACTGGTCCACTTATCTTGCTTTCCGTTACCGAGAAACACCGGTTTAAACCAGTATATGAGTACCACATTTAATAGGGACTATGTAGTTGAGAACTTTGAAAATAGTGTGGTGTTTATTTCTTTACTTTGTATATTTTTGCTTATTATCCAAATTAATTCAGAAATTATTTAATTATGATGACTAGGCCTGAGATAATTATATCATCTCTTTTTAACGTTCAATGAGATTATAAAACATACTTTAGCCCACACATGTGCAAATAGTTGAGTTTGATTTTATTTATAGTAGGGGAGGCCGGGATGCTAAATTTGCAGTTACTCGAGCGTCGTCGAAACCTATTGGGTTCGATAGTTTAGGTCTCAAAATGAAAAAAGTACATTACAAGTTTTATATTTTAGCGATTGGGAGAGCGTGTAAAAATTTTTTAAAATGTAAAAAAATATAGTTGTATAGAAATATTCGAGCGCGTCAGCCATTAGCAGTATAAACGCGCTTTATATTCCTGATAACCATTATATATTAATCTGACAATTAATGTGAGGGGGTTGCCTTTAACAAGGGGTTGAAAAACGTAAAAAAAAAAGTTACTCGAGCGTGTCAGAAATACGAAGTGTAGGCATATTAAACCCTTAAAAGTGTCGTATTAAAATGTCTGACGTTTTAGATGTGACATATAAAAATTATTGATTTTTGAATGTGTAAAAAAAAATGTCACCTTGAAATACTCCGGCGCGTCAGATTTTTATGCAGGGGGTTCATATTGATACAATAGTACCTCTGTAGAATAATCTGACAATTATATTGAGGGATATCGTTATTCTGACCATTTTTAACGAAATTGAACAACAAGATATTCGCATTTACATATAAAATAGTTATAATTTATTCATTTATAAAATTAAAAATAAATCATTACAAATAAAAACCCGTATGTATAATTGACGTATGAAATATAAATGTTAATCTTCATCTTCGCTGGATGATTCAACTTCCTGGACGTCCTCGTCATCTCGTGGTTCTGTAACCATGAATGGTTATGGTAGATTATTGTGCTGCATTTATGTTATGGTATTATCATAATTATAATAAAAAAACGTGTGTGTGATAGACATCGTTCAAAGAATTTTCTTCAGAAAGATCAAGAGCAGCATAAGTTGCTTGATTTTCTCACCACAGGCGTCACTTTACGATACTCCAAAACATAAAACATTTCTAACGTTTCTGGAGTAAAATGTTTGACTTTTTCACCCGTTTCTTTTTTACAAAAAACACATATTCCACGTATGTCACTCATGATTGTAATTGATGTAAAAATAATCACATTAAATTGACAAAACACAAACACACGAAAGCGTCTAGCGTCTACCAAACACAACCACGCTATTGTGATCAGCTGAGGTGCCATCATGGCGGCGAACATTAGTTTGGGGACGGTGCGAGAGAGTGAGAGATAGAGAAAGAGTGAGAAAGAAAGTGACACGCGGAGTGGGGAAGATACAGCTCTCAACCGCTGTACGCTTCACCTTTCCACCACGATTTTACCGACATCGCCCCATGGAAACTGTCA
Organism: Agrotis puta; assembly: GCA_943136025.2. NCBI lineage: Eukaryota > Metazoa > Arthropoda > Insecta > Lepidoptera > Noctuidae > Agrotis > Agrotis puta. The sequence goes on along the minus strand of OW964177.2, from coordinate 17,577,520 downwards.
GATTAGTAGTTTTTCATGTTTCTAGCAATATTCCCCATAGTTAAAAAAAAAACAGAAGCGCGCTCGAGTATTTCAAGATGACGTTTTTTTTTTTCAACTTTAGAGCTCGCTAATTTCTCAACGCCACGCTGAAATCGTCAGATTATTGAGATATACACCTTTCTACATGTAATTAACTTACCTTTACTTAATCTGACGCGCTCGAGTTTTTCAGAGGATCGATTTTTTTTTACTAATCTGACGGGTTCCCCTCAGCATACCCCGCCATATGAAGGGTTCATATTCGGTAGATGTACATTAAAAGGGTACAAGGATTCTCCCTGTATAATAATCTGACACGCTCAAGTCACTTCAAAAAACCCCGCTTCGCCTCCCCTACTATTAAAAGCTAAAGCTAGGATTTTCCACCTCAATACAATCATCATAATTACAATTAGTAAAATCATTCAGTCGATGAATTTAATCAATCGTCGTGTTTGATTAGTTAGTTTAAATTAGTGCAAATCTGAATTAATCAAACCTAAAACTAACAACCTAGCCTCAATATTGACGAATGACCTATAAAATAGACAATTTTACGTCTGTATTTTCTATCATATTGATACTTACCATTAGGCCCGCTTAAAGGATTTTACAATTTCCCGTTTGAATAACAATAGGTACCATAGTTTTTTTAAATAACTGTTTATTAGAAAAAAAAAAGTAATGGCAGTCGTAATTATTTACGTTAATACGAGCAGGTATTTTGTAACCTTTTGAGTTTATAAACTGAAAGGAACTCTCCGAGATTGATTGTTAACTAAGCTTATTTAATTTTTAGCAAGTGTTATTTAAATAGCTGTTTACCGCAGTGTCGTACGCTGCTCAGCTCCTAAGAGTCATAGCGTGATCTTGTACAGCCTGTCTTTTCTCACGAATATGGCGATTCAAAGAATTTTTCAAATCCGACTGGTAGTCACAGAGATAAGCGATTTTAAGAAAAAAAAAACAGCTTAAGAGCGCGTATTCTGAAAGTTGGCAACGTCGCAAACAGTTGTCAAATGGTAGTGCACTAAAAAATATATTAGGTAATGCAATAATTAATATCGTAACACCGAATAAATAATTTTAGATGTAAAAAAGTATTTGAAACTTAATCATGTGCTTACAAGATACCAGGGATCCATAAATCCAAGCAATGTCTTAACTGTGTGAAACATTCCTAGTGACTGGAAAAGTTTTAAGCCTACGAGAATTTTTGAAATCCCGAACCAATAACGACTTTCGGAGAACACAAATGGGTACAGTCAAGAGCAATATATGTATACACTAAGCAGTATTCAAAAGCGATGTTCTGCTACCATATTGATTAAACTTTTGCCTTTTCATTAGACTTCTATTTTGGAAGCCACACTATTATAAAATAGGTTTTATTTCAAAGTGGAAACCAGTATTTCACGAGTAAATTGCTTTTTTTTGTTAAGTGTGGGACTTATGAATTTCCGTGACCCCGGAACGTAAAGGGCTATTGAAGGATACCGTAGATTTTAGTCAGTACGAGCCTGACAGTCCCCTCCGCTCTGCCCTGTGTGGGAGGACTAAGTTGAAGATATTACCATGATAAAAAAGGTGAATACATGTTATACATATGCTCGTGACTGTACATATCAATTAGTGGGGGCACCCTATTTTCCAGCCCATCGGGTCCATTCGGATGTCAGGCCGGAGGATTTAAAACGTGGAATAGATTGGTTTTGCTGCAAGCGCTGCATAGTTCTCCATCTGCTATTGAAGAGGGTTCGGTTCCGATTTTTGCGAAGTAAATAGGGCTTCGTCTTTTCGATTTTTCTTTTTTTTTTGCGTCCATATTACTTTTGAAGTCTACAATTCTTTGGGCTTTCTGTCCAACTAAAAAGGGTGAATTCTTTGGGCTTTCTGTCCAACTAAAAAGGGTGCTTAACGGTGGTGATTTGGATCTAAAAACCACGAGTCAAAGGCTTTAACGCAAGATTTTCGTATTTTACGTACAGCGTACTTGGAGTACGTACGTTTCTGTATGAAAAATGAAAAAGCGTCGTACGTAAATGTACTACCGAGGAATTATTTTTTTCTAACAAATTAACCTTAAAGTTCCTGTTTAATTTACGTCACTTTAACGTGAAAACTCGTGCCCCTGTCCAGTCTTATAATACCTAGTTAATTTTATTTTAAAATAAATAAATAAATATTCCACAACTATCACACAACGCCATCTAGTCCCAAACTAAGCAGAGCTTGTGTTACGGGTACTAGACAAATGATAATCATACTTGTATATTTCTAAATACATACATATTATACATAAATTACACCCAGACACAGAGCAAATGATCGTGCTCATCACACAAACATTTGTCCTGGGTGGGAATCGAACCCACGACCTCCGTCATAGCAGTCAGGGTCACTAACCACTAGACCAACAGGCCTGCAAGTAATTTAACGTCTGCTAAAACTCGTACTGGGACAATGTAGTGAGAAAAATTTAAATAAATCTGTCACGTTATCAAGATATAGTAAATTTTTCACAGACAAACCTATTAAGTTGGTGTATCCATTTATGAATGTTTTTACAGGTAAACGACCCTTTTAGTGTTTGCGCCCAGCTAGTTTATGAATATTAATGCAAACATTGTCACGGTCCAACGAATATCTGAATTTAACTGCATTCAGACTGGTTTAAAATAAATTTTGTTTGTTAGTTTATGCGTTTATTACTTAAAACTTTTATAGAGATTTCATGAATATTATTTCATTTTTTTTCAGATAATCGAGGAAGTCAACAGGACAAAATTATTATGTAAGTTGGTAATCCTAATTATGCAAAAGGAAAAACTACAGGAACTCATATATTATTACGATCCTTTGTTCTACACCAAAATTAATGTATTGTTTTTTTAATTAATTAAACTAATGTACGCAGTTTCAGGAGTTTTTTTTTTTATCGTGGTAAAATCATCAAATGAGTCCTCCCACCCAGGGCAGGGCGGGAAGGACTGTCAGACTTGTACTGACTAAAATCCACGGTGTCCTTCAATAGCCCTTTACGTACCGGGGTCACGGTAACCCGTCAGTCCCGCGACCCGGCAGGCTTTGGCCCTCTACAGGCCCCGTCACTATGCTGACACTCTTTGAGGCGCGCGTGGAATACAACGCGCCGTCGACCCCAGTTTCAGGCGTAGGCTACGTTTTGTTGGAATATTATGAAAAAAAAAGAGAAAACAGTATATTCTATCTATTTGCATGCTGAATAGTAATAAGTAGATTATGTAGAGCTTTTTAGCTGTGAAACTTTAATGTACTTTTCACGAAAACAAAGCTTTCTTTTCTACTCTAAAACATTCAGTATAAAACAAAATCGTATGTGAAAACAGTACAATTCAGTGCTATTCAGAATCCTTAGCCCTTTCGTACCCGGGGTCGCGGGGCTGTACGAATTACCGTGACCCCAGAAAGTAAAGGGCTATTGAAGGACATTATGGATTTTAGTCAGTACGAGTCTGACAGTCCCTCCCGCTCTGCCCTGGGTGGGAAGACCCATTTGATGATGTTACCACGTAAAAAAAAAGCCCCTGCGTACAGAGGACGACTCAAGTTTCCGATACCTACGACTTTGGTATCCATTGACGCGTGCCTGTGTACGAACCTCTATCGATTTGTATTGCGATAGTCTTCTGGATATCAAATACAGTGTACTTGAAGTAATTACGGCGTTTATTGTGTGGAAAATGAATTAACATCTAGTGTATGAACAAGGCACTAATTTTAAATTAACGTCAAATTTCCCGTTTACTTTACGTGAAAAACGTGAAAACTTGTAACGGGCATCGTCACGAGTTTTCACGTTTTTGACGTCTTATCGTTTTATTCAACTTCATGTCTCACAATATTGAAGCTCCATGATATACTATTATAATACAGTTCAACCACACATTCTCCATTCCCCTAGTGGCGTGAAAGGTAGACAAACTCGTGTTCCGCTCGTACACACGTGCGGTTCAATTCCCGGCGTGCCTGTCACACGCAATTGTTACAAAAACTAACTTGTTTCGTACATGGAGCCGAGCCTGAAAGTTTTAGTTGAAGGAAAATGTGTTTGTTTTTATACACCTATTGACATTAACACAATATTGGGCCTATTTTTTTGGCGTTCGTGATTTTTTGGGCATGTTACCGAGAGAGTATTTGGAGTGCAAATCTATGTATTGTCTAAACTTATGTTATGAAGAGAAAAAAAAATAGGGTTTCTGTATCTTTGTTGAATATTCTTTATATAAAACAGCTACTCGCTCATAGTCGGGCTCAATTAAAAAATGAAGATACAATCGGCACATATAACCATGTTTTTTTGTACAGATCTTTTTTATTAAGCGATAGTTTTGCGTTTGAACACTTTACATCGCTTGATAGTAAGCAATGATGTGGTCAACGATGAAACACGCTTGCCGCTGGTTAGATGTAAGCTATTTACTCTTGAGTTTATAAGTTACCCCACAGTTGCTTCCCTCATCAAGCGATTGGGAGATACATAAGCGTTTTTCTATAAGTTACTAGTTGCATCGTGCTCACTTTAAACGACATAAAACTTAAAGAGACCCCAAAGTTGTTGCCATCAGGAAACAAAAGAACAACACAGATACCGAAACTTTGGTAAAAAAATTACAAGGTCAAACTCTGTTCTAATAATATCTTAACATCCCACAATAGTCCTTACAACTGTCTACTCCCACAAAATATCCAACATTTCTAACAATAACATACTTAACATTAAACCCTCATCACAGTTAACAGCATTATATTGTTATTGTTAACAGAATTATGTTATAGTTAACAAAATTATGCTATCCGGCGTCAAAACTAACTGGATTACAAAGTGTGCGGTTAATCCAATCTTGGTTGAACTTAGTTTAGGTGTTAGACGCACGATTAGAGCGGCACAATGTTTGAAGAGATTATGTGTCTGGAGAATATACATTTTGGATGGATAGTTCGATAAACTGGTAGATATGGATTTGCTGATCGAGAACGTAAAGTCTATTATTATTCTAGAATTCTATAACACGACTTTGACAGTGGTTATCAATCAAATAAATAAACAGTCCATTATTCAGTATTTTTTAACAGTGATTTATTTTTGGGCCATTATCCACCACACTCTAAATCTCAGAATTGCCATAATCGGAAAATAGACACAGAAAAATTTGTTTTATGTGAATTCAAAAACCTTGGTATTAATATAATAATTGCACATTGAACTCATTAATTTTGCATAATTGAGCTCCATCTAATATATAATCTCTTTAACAAGAGCTCTCTATATAAAAAAAAAACGATTCCCACCAACCTTAAAGTGTAATCTACTAACGATGTTCTAAATCGGTACATTACATTACGTATCTACCCAAAATAAACGAAACCTTCCTTATCCAACTGCTAAGGTTACACAAGTAATTCTATTTTCGTCCACAGCCTTCCGACACAGATATCTTATCGTCCATAATGTCATGACATATGACGCCACATTATGACATTAAACCTGACACGGGTCCCTGATAATTGTTGTCATAATACCGCTTAATTTCAACGTCATGTCACTTTGAATTTTGACTTTAAACGGATATCGGGATAAAGGTCAAAATGTACTTACGTTAGTAAAATGCTGCAGAATTATAACGTCAAACTCGTATATGTACGAGTAAATTTGGAATGTAAGTAATTAAAGTGGAATTCTTTGTAAAAGAGTTCATCATCATCATCTCAGCCATAGGACGTCCACTGCTGAACATAGGCCTCCCTTTAAATCTCCACATGGACCGGTTGGAAGCGACCTGCATCCAGTGTCTTCCGGCGACCTTTATAAGGTCTGTCCATCTTGTTGGTGGACGTCCTACGCTGCACTTGCTAGTCCGTGGTCTCCACTCTAGTACTTTTTGACCCCATCGGCCATTTGCTCTGCGAGCAATATGGTATATATTGTATAAAAAAGTTATTTACGAAAAATACGAAGCCTGTCACTATTCCCTTTGGCCAGCACTTGGGAATGTTGAAGGTTCAGGTTCAGCCAAATAGGCTTGCTTTTGGTCGTAATTCACCTTTCCTAAAGAAACATTTTGAATCATCTTCAGTAAGTAGGTATACATAACTTTTTTTTTGTTCTTTTACGTGGTAAAATTATCAAATGAGTCCTCCCACCCAGGGTAGAGCGGGAGGCACTGTCAGACTCGTACTGACTAAAATCCACGGTGTCCTTCAATAGCCCCTTACGTTCCGGGGTCACGGAAATTCGTAAGGCCCGCGACCCCGGAAGTATACATACCTAGAAACTTTTTAAAAGGTACACGTATTTTTCGTTTGCTTATTTTAAGCAATATTTTTATGAATAGGTACGTCAGTACATAATTATTTATTTTGCTCCATACTCCATGTTTTTCAATTATGTCCATGTCCTTGTAAAAATTATCGTTCCATCTGTCGACAATTCATGCCTCAGTACTTCGTAAAGAACTCTAGATTACGTTAATTTATAAACATTCATTAACGAGATACCCAAAGTAATTAGTAAGGACGTGCTTTATAAATTAGTTAAACAAATATTGTGCTAACGATAAAATAGGTCATCGGAGAACGTACTACGTTGGTAATCAAGTTATTATATATTATAGCCTGTTGGTCTAGTGGTTAGTGACCCTGACTGCTTTGCCGGAGGTCGTGGGTTCGATTCCCACCCAGGATAAATGTTTGTGTGATGAGCACGATCATTTGTTCTGTGTCTGGGTGTAATTTATCTATAATATGTATGTATTTAGAAATATGTGTATGTGTGTTATGGGTACTAGACAACTGATAAACATATTTATTATGTTTATCAGTTGTCTAGTACCCATAACACAAGCTCTGCTTAGCTTGGGACTAGATGGCGTTGTGTGATAGTTGTGGAATATTTATTTATTTATTTATTTAGAAGGATACATAAATTAAATTAATTTACGTTGGTAGGTTTTAAAAACACTTTTAAAAGTCTTTTTTACAAACGGATGTGATCGCTTTTTCCTACCTGACTACTTTGAAAAAACAGCCGAAACAAAACTCAGAGGCCACTGTCTCTTTTTAATTAAATACAGACAATTTTTCTTGGCGACTCAATTCATGTTAGGACTATGTAGGTTCTCGAAAGGACTTTTAAATAACAAGAAGTTATCTCTTTCAAATCATTTTGAATTTTAACAACGAATTTAAAAGCATTGACATAAGCTTTTCGATATCATTAGTTAGAAACATTTCTGACTTCTGCAAAATTGTTTTTGCTGAAAAAATAGCAAATGCTAAATTAAGCTTAGCTAAGTGTGACCTGACCTCCTGCCGGGGTCGCGGGACCAAGGGATTACCGTGACCCCGGTACGTAAAGGGCTAGTGAAGGACACCGTGGATTTTAGTCAGTACAAGTCTGACAGTCCCTCCCGCCCTGCCCTGGGTGGGAGGACTCATTTGATGATTTTACCACGATAAAAAAAAAAAAAAAAAAAAGCTAAGTGTGACCTAGTACTGACTTTTAGCTGCAGTCACCCATAATTGTCAAACAAATACATATGTATAAAAGAAGTATTGTTATTTATATGTAAGCTTGCTTTTTGGAGTACCTAATTTTACACTTCTTAAGTTAAATAATAAAATTAAAAAACATAAAATATCCATTAAGTCTAAAAGCAACATGAATATAATACGGCGTTCGTTTTTCTCAGAATACGATTCAATAATACAACAATGTCATTTCTTGAAGAGCAAATAACTCTCTCTGAAGCACACAGTCTGAGAACACAGTATTTTAAAAAGTTCTCGGAATAGCGTGGCATTTAGGTAATTTACTGTACTCTTAGGGAGGTACCAGAAAATCAGAAACACTTGTAAATAATACTCTTATTGTATTGTGTAAGACTATAAAAATAGGAAAAATATGTGGCTTTGGTATTTTTTTACACATTTTATAAAAAAAACCTAAAGTAAAACATTCAAAAACATTAAACATAGCAGTCCACCAGCAACGTGAGCAAGGTCCGGGCTACCGGTGGTCAGGGCTCCTGAGAAAGGAACCTTCTAGGAATATGCGAAATTATTTTAATTATTGTAAAATTAATGATTAAATTATTATTTTTTATTTGTTTATTGAACCCGGTGATTCTTTACTATATACTATGATCTTCTCAGAGTATTTAGTAAAACAGTCTCTTTCGAGTCAAGTCATAATCTTTGTCAAATCACAGCCACAGTTCCCGAGATTAGCGCGTTCAACCAAACAAAATCTTTAGCTTTATAATATTAGTATAGATTATTATAAATTAATTTAACGAATTTTCAGTGTCCCAGTTTACCGTTTGAACAAATATCTGCACTTGAAATGAAATGGCTATCCCTTCATTTATACCAATTAAATTAGAAAAATAGCGTTATTTCAGTACACAAATAAGAACGTATTTCCAGCAGTAAAATAATCACTGCATGAAACCTCACGTCAATTTCTTTCCTGTAAGAAACCTCAGGAGGTTTATGCAAAAATATTTTCAACAAACTCCCGAAAATTTAAATTCAGCCAGCTCATTAAAATTAATAAAAATTCATTCATAAAAAATGTTCAAGTCACCTCAATTCGCGTGGGTTCGTTCACAACGATCTGTTTTGACGTAACGATCGTTCATTCGCAAAGTTGAGTGATTGAATGAATGAATGAATGGCTAATGGGGCAAACGCTCAGGTGGTTCGGAAAGTTCCAACGTCATTCTCGACTTCTGACTAATGAGAAACGAAGTTACAATTGAATTTTAAGAAGTGTAAATAAATGATAATGGCGTCAAAGCTGACAGAATTTTTATGTGGGCAGGTACTTCTAAAATTAGTGATGTTGCTATTCTTAGGACCTTCTCAAGAAAGGTCCCTTACTAAGTGGATTGGAAATATCAATGTCTGCTGTAAATCTGAAGAAGACTCGACTACTTTGAATAACTATATTAAAATTAAAATGTGTCCTTTACGCTCTGTTAAATATTGTTGCGAAAAATAGGATTTACATTTTTCATACTTGGTAGAGAATTTTTATTTATAAACCGATTCATAGTCAGTTGGTTATTTTTAATTAGAGTGGATTAATTCAAAGTGCCTTTTGTCGAAATTTTAATAAACCACTAGCTTATGCCCGCAGCTTCCCTCCCTGAAGTCAGGTTACGGGAACGTCATACCGTCATTAAACGTAATAAACTATCTGTGTATCAAAATTTCGTCCAAATTCCTTCAGTAGCTTTTGCGTGAAAAAGTAAAAATGACTACTCTCACTAATTATATTTTTTTACTCTTCATGAGATATAATACAATGTTTAAAAACTCTTTGACATTATGTAAATCCCATAGAAACTTAACCACGTAGATATAATCAAGAAAAACTCCCCAAACGCAAAAAATATAACGAATATTTCATTCCGACCTCGTAATTCAAATTTCAATTTCGAATGAACCGACATGACACGATGTCAGCCGAAGCGGTTATCCAATGAGAATGCATTAGCGATCTGCGGGGACCATTCCAATCTGAACGAAGTGTACGGGTAGCAAAATAAAACCAATCGGGTAATTGAGTTTCTGAATGTTTCAATTAATAGCTGAACTTTCGGTAAAATGAGTTCTATCTGATATTGTTTGAGTTGTTTTTTAATTGGGTATTATGATTCGGTTTCTATATGGATTAAAGACATGCTAATGAAGGATTATGCGATTTATTAATTTGCCTCGTGGTTGTTGTTGTGCGGTTCATATTTTGTGCGGTTTGGATTAAAGCGTTCATTGTTTTATCGGAATAATGTATCACATAGTGTGTTGTGTATATTAACTGTTTTTTTGTTTGAGTTATTTAGATCGTTTGCTTTTCTAACAGCATACATTAATAATTGTAGTTATAGGTTAGGAAAATGCATAATTAATGTACGAGAAAAATCATATTATTGTGTGTAACAATATTTACATAAGATTTTCTAATAAGACCTGTAAATGACAGTTATATGTATTAACAAAAGAATTATTCTTTATTTTGATGCTTTCACAAACATTTTCCAGTTAGCAGTATGATGGAACAAGATTATTTATTTTGATAAGTTTATTTAATTAATACCCTTTTTAGGCAGTTATATCATCAAATAAGTCCCTCTGGTTTGGATGTAGTGGAAAAAACTGTCAGACTCGCACTGACTAAAATCAACAGTGTTCTTTCAATTGTACTTTACGTTCCAGGGTCACGGTTACCTATTTGGACGGTTCTGCAACCCCGGTAGAATACATTTTATATCTAAATTTATTTTTAACTATCTTTTGCCAGCGGCTTCGCCCGCGTGGAGTTACACGTGTTATTGTGAGTCAAACATAAAAAATAGACATATGCTGTCAAGGAATATTTTTATATAATTTTAAGGAGAACATTTCCGTCATACATGATTTCTATGTAGCTTTAACCATTAAGGCTGCACACGCGACGGAAGCTTAAAAAATGGAGTAACTTCTCTCGTTTTCCCAATATTTCCCTTCACTGCTCTGCTCCTATTGATCGTAACTTAATGAAAAGTATACTATAACCTGCCCAGGAGTATGAAGAATAATTGTGCCAAATTTCGTTAAAATCCGTCTAGTAGTTTTTGTTTCTATAATGAACATACAGACAGACAGACAAAAATTTTACTGATTGCATTTTTGGCATCAGTAGCGATCCCTAATCACCCCTTGATAGTTATTTTTTAAATATATTTCATGTACAGAATTGGCCTCTCTACAGATTTATTATAAGTATAGATAATAAATATCCTGCATACATAAATATAAGAACTAAATCTAAGTCAAATAGAACACTGTTCCAACAGTAGCAACTGACCGCAACAAGCTAATTTCCGACCACGCACCGTTTACTACCTAACCACTTCATTAATCTTGTGCAAATACAGCAGCTACGAGTGTAGGATTGTGGTTCTATACGGTCAAGTTTGATCTCTTTTATTATTATTATGTGCGCGGGCATGCGGGCAGCGAGTAATGGGCAACTCACTGTCCGACCATGGACCATGCCCGGGTCGACGGCGCGTTGTGTTCCACGCGCGGCTCAAAGATCAGCAAAATGACGGGGGACCCCTCTAGAGGGCCAAAGCCTGCCGGGGTCGCGGCACTGTACGAATTACCGTGATCCTGGAACGCAAAGGGCTATTGAAGGACACCGTGGATTTTAGTCAGTACGAGTCTGACAGTCCCTCCCGCTCGGCCCTGGGTGGGAGGACTGATTTGATGATTTTACCACGTAAAAAAAAAAACTATGATAAATTTATTATAATTACATTTGCACACGGTTTTGTCAATGTAGAGTTCGGTAATTGTTCGTATTTACTTACTAGTTGTTGCCAGCGACTTTGCCCGCTACAACTCGAAAATTATCCCACGGGTCTTTTGTACTAATCCAGGTTATAAACTATATGTGTATCCAATTTCATCCAAATCCGTTCAGTCGTTTTTGCGTGAAAGAGTAAATAAATAATAAATAAATAAATAAATAAATATTCCACAACTATCACACAACGCCATCTAGTCCCAAGCTAAGCAGAGCTTGTGTTATGGGTACTAGACAACTGATAAACATACTTATATATTTCTAAATACATACATATTATAGATAAATTACACCCTTATTAGTAACAAACGTCCAACCTCACAAACTTTCTCATGTAAAATATTTTAAAGAAGTAAGGTACCTTGGTCGCGGGACTCAAAAAATTACCGTAACCGCGGAACGTAAAGGGCTATAGATGGACATCGTGGGTTTTAGTCAATACGAGTCTGACAGTCCATCCCGCTCTGCCCTGGGTGGGAGGACACATAAGATGATTTTACCACGTAAAAAAAAAGATGCCAGGATTTTAATATCATAATATCAAAAAATCTGAAAATGTAAATGATCCTACTGTGAAATTGTGACAAAATTAAAAACTCGTCCCATTAGAAAACATGAGTACAATCTATATTCTTTTAGTTACGGAGTTATATTTCCTCGACCAGCGCCATGCCACCCTAGTTACAAACTCACTATTAACTGAACCAACATCCATCGTCCATCCATTAGCCCATGTCTGCAAACAGAGTCTATTATAAATTAATGAGTTCACACTAATTACCAACTGTGATTGTTTACAACCAACATGACGGCCCGGGCCCGATATACGTGGAATTATTCATGGAAACAGAAAAGCGGGAAAATCTTGCTGCCAATGAAATTTACCGCTGCCTGGCGGGGTCGCGGGACTCTGGAATTACCGTGACCCCGGTACGTAAAGGGCTACACCATGGATTTTAGGCAATAAAGTCTGATAGTCCCTCCCGCCCTGCCCTGGGTGGGAGGACTCATTTGATGATTTTACAATTATAATTGTGGGTATTTGTTATTGCAGTTCTCGGCTCCTCAACAGGCTCGCCTACGGCTCGGGTGAGAATTCTGCTTCGAACGCAATAGTAAAATTTCCCCACTTGTATCAAAATATTTCAAATGCTGTTATTGATTTTGTATCACTCTTCTAGTTTCCGGAACATGACATGAAAAGATTAAAGGGATCGATGAACCAGGCTTCTAGTTTAATTAATTTTTTTTGTCTTTGACAATTCAAAAGTGCCTGTAACCTACTTGAAATAAATGCTTTGATTTTGATTTTGTTACTAATTACGCTGTTTGCAAGGTGGCGGTTCGCTGTTTCGACAGTCTTTTTTTTTTTTTTTTTTTTTTTTTTTTTTTTTTTTTTTTTTTTTTTTTTAGGGTGGCAAAATCATCAAATGAGTCCTCCCGCCCTGGGCGGGGCGGAAGGGACTGTCAGACTCTTACTGACTAAAATCCACCCGTGTTTCTTCGGATGCCCTTTACGTTCCGGGGCCGCGGTATCCTGGATTAAGAAAAAAGCCGCGACCCCAGCAGGCATTTGGCCCCGTAAGGGGCCCCGTCGGTGACGCGTGAAACACGACGCGCCACCTACCCGGGCTTGGTCCTTGGTCGGACGGCGAGCTTACCCATTACTCACCGTCCGCAAGCCCGCTCCGCCGCTGTGCCCTCTGCTGTTCAGAGGGACACGCGTTGGAGCATCCACCCGACAGGCTATTCGCATACGGGCAAAGAGACCCCTTAGGCACACAGTGCCTAAAAGAGTTTTTGCCCGCATCCCAGGGTGCACCGGCCCGAAAAACTGGTCTTCCCCCCGGACGTATCCGAAGGGGAACTCCAGTCCACGGGCGCACGTGGAGGTTTCCTGTCTTAGCACCCCTGTTTCGACAGTCTTGCATCAAATAATGCCGTAATTAAAGTAAAAAGAAACCGGAGAACAGATCTATGAACAACAATGTTATTCTTTGGAAATTTCCTTTCTTTTTTAATTTTTAGGCAAAATTTGGAACAAAGAATTTTAAAGAAACAAAAGTCCGCCGCTTTTGTAAGGTATCAGGAATCCTTATCAGAGACAATTCAAAATGGCCGCCGTTCCTCGATGAAACAATTTTGTTTATTTTGAAATCGTGCAGAATGAATGTTTTTTTTCACATTCTTTGTTTTCATCCTGTTATCGCCTTATCTTTCTTATTATTCCTTACCTATCGCGTAGTCTGATTTTATTTTAATGTGTTTACAAAATACCAGATAAGTACCAAAGAAATCTTTTATTCTTTGCACACTTCAACTATTTTTTACTATACTATACAACTAAGTTTTTCGTACCATTTGCTCAAAAAAGTAACATTCTATGCCACAAAAAGCGAACATAACAATAGTCATTTTTAATCTGTTAAAAACAGGGAAAGAAAATTGTACTGAATTTCATTCATCCTCTAGGAGGAGAATGTGATTTAAATTTGGAATACTTACCGAAATTTATACTGAACTACATCTGTGTTTACACCATTGAGTTTGTATATAAAGCATCTTTTTGAAAAAGGAATACGCATTTATTATGCAATTATGATTATTAAATAAAATTACGAAAACCGACGAGGCCGTATGAGCTTGATGCCTTTGCTTTTCCGACAAAAAAATATTAGTCTAGGAATTTGCTGAACCAATGTTTTGAATGTTGTGTTGTTAATAAATGCTTATCTCATATTATTATTTTTATAATTTTTTCGCAAATGGTACGAAAAGTAGGGTTTGTTCCTCGGTGATAAAGCTGTCTTAGTCTTAGGTGAACTTAAATCCCTCGCTACACTCAGGACCCGTCGTTTGTATCACCCTCGCTACGCTCGGGAGTAAACCTCAACTCCTTCGTTACGCTCGCAATTTAAATCGTCACACGCGCCAGAAGACACTGCTTTATCTCTTTGGTTAATAATCTACTATTTTTTTCTGTTTTCTTTATTGAGCGTTAGTAGCTCTCGGTTTTGCTTGCTGCTAATTTCAACCACTTAGAGAATTTAACCCAGGGAATCACTTGGGACAGTAAAAAAAACCGGCCAAGTGCGAGTCGGACTCGCCCATAAAGGGTTCCGTTTACGATTTATGACGTATTAAAAAAAATATGTTCTCCCACACATTCCACCTGCAAATGTAAGTTGGTACGCACAATATTGAGTGATTTACCATGTTATTTTAATATCATAGACTTCTTATAGGTTTTCCTATAATCTATAAGGAGAAAACTAATTTCTGTATTTTTTTCAAAATTTTAGGTTCAGTAGTTTCGGAGATAAGGGGGGGGGAATGGTCAATTTTCGTCTATTTTCTTGAATAACTTGGAAACTATTTATTTTAAAATTACAAAAAAATACATTTAAGATCTTCTCAACAAGACCTTTCATTTGATATGCCACACGATGCAGTTTTCAGAATTTTTTTTTTTAATTTTCCCCTTCCCCCCCAAATATGACCCCCCATATACAGATTTCATCTGCTCACGTCACACCTATGTGTTTGGGTCACAGGAATTGATATGTGTACCAAATTTCAACTTAATCGGTCTAATAGATTCGGAGATAATTGACTGTAAGCGACGGACGGACAGACACACGAGTGATCCTATAAGGGTTCCGTTTTTGTATTCAGACGTACGGAACCCTATAAAGGAAATAGGCCTCTTTTTGTAATAAGACGGTTGCTGACGTGTCTTTCGTCTTAGAGTCAGGGTCCTTAGTGTAGGGAGTTAGTTTTGAAGTTTTGTTTACTAATTAATTATTTTTACACGCAATATCGCGTGCGACGCGCATCTTAAAGATGATTTTTGGGAAAAAATTCAGTTGCAACTGGTATTTAAATTTTTATTACATAATTTTTGTTTACTACCTGTAATGCCCGTCAAAAACGTAAAAATGACAGCCAGTAAAGCTCAGAATGCATTGTAATTTCATATAATAGATGGTCATGGAAGTCAAGGTAAGTCTGTAGACCGGTATCCTATGGACATACCTTGGTTAGCACGACTTAGCCTTAATCATCGTTCCATGCGTCTGTTAATATTTAGCCTTATTTTAAGTAAACAAACAAAATAAATGGTAGCTTGTATATAAATTATTTAATACTCCATTATGAAAACGAACATCATTGACCTTCTCATACAATATTTCCAAAAGTTCATGACATTCTTGTCAGATTGAAGCTACAGTTGACAGGACTGACATCATGACATCACCTCAACAGCTGTCGAGAAATGCTGTCTATTAAACTTCAAACAAGAACCATTAAATTCAGTCAGTGTAGGCTCAAAGGCTATTAACATTTATCGTTATCCGAATGCCTAATCAATTTCCAGTTAGGCAAACATTCATATAAGCACATTAGGTACATAGGATATTCACCTCAAATCGATGACCTCAAGCCTACAAAGCTTAAAAGGTCGTGGATGTGTAAATATTGAGACCGTATTTATTGAGTTCTGGGAAAATTGAACTGATTTGAGTAATTCAGTCAAACGTGAGATAATTGTGGACAAACATATATTCTTACAAGAATTACATACGAGTTGAACTAAGAACTTCATTTTTTGAAGTTGGTGATAAAACATCTGGGTGAAACTTTTACTTTCAGTATTATTCTCAGATTTATCAATCGTCATCATTTGTTAATCGCTCATATTTTAAAAGAGTTACCATGGAGTTTCTTGCCGGTTCTTCTATTTTAAAAGAGTAACCATGGAGTTTCTTGCCAGTTCTTCTATTTTAAAAGAGTAACCATGGCGTTTCTTGCCGGTTCTTCTCCATGGAATCGACCAACCCGAATCGAGCACCTGCTGTCGACGTTTTATAAGTGCCCTCATGGGACTATGTCAAATAAAAACATTTGATTTTGATTTTGAATCAATACTGGTAAACACCAGGATTTTTTACACGGAGCGACTGTCTACCTGACCTACGTCATCAATTGGCACGGCTGATCTGGCGTAGTGGCCAAGTAATTGGTCTGCTGTGCTGCGTTTCAAGAGTTCGATTTCCGCATGGAACAAACACCAATTTTTATGATCTGCAAGTAGTTGTTCTGGGTCTGCGTGTTTACGTATGTGATTTAATTTCCACTACGATAATGGAAAAAAAACCTAAACTAGAACATTCTTTAAAAAGATATTATGGTACTTAAAATTAAATTCGAAATTTCGGTTAAGTATATTGAGCGAATCTTACATTGCTGCGTATATTCCCACATCACAATTATTCGTAAGTACCTATATAAAATAAATAGGTAGCTACCTAACCGTAATAATCAAAACAGAACCTCGCCAAGCCTTCAATAGAAATCGTTCTCAATATAATTCACAAATAGAACCGCCAATTGAATGCGACACCAATTGAATTTAGACATGTAAATAACGCTGAAGAGGTAGCTCGAGGTTTAAATACACTCACTTGTGTAGAAATCTATTTACTTGGCAGAATGGAAGCCGACATTATTGTACCAATAGAGGTAATATATTTTGCTTGCTGAATATATACGTTTATAAGTAAGTAACTAAAATTTTCACGCAACTCCGTCTGAAACTTTAAATACCGTCTTTAGTGCACTTAGCAAAATGTGCACTTATTTCAAAATAGTAATTGGCAAGAAATACCGAGTAACTTGGTAATTAACGCAAGATTATTATCCATTCCTGATTAATTCACTTGATAACAATAGTGGTGATCCGCAGTATTCAATTTGTATAGGATCTTCCAATTTTATTCAGAAAAGAGATGACGATATATGATGTATTTGAGTAAGGCATTCGAATATACATGATAACATAAATGCGAACAAATTGACTTAATTACTAACGTAAACGTAAGTAAAATTTTACAGCTTTGGGTAGGTTGATCTGCTGGCGTCTGTGGACCTACTCGAAAAAAGTACCAAGTTGACCTCAGCCAGGCGCATTGTGTTTGTGTCATCAGCACTGCTCTCAAAAATGTGAAGGAAACCATTGTGAGGAAGCCGGCATGTCGTAGAGCCAAAAATTAAGAATCATGTGACATCCACCCGGCCCGCGTAATGTATTATAGACCACTCCCTCTCACAGAGAAGAGGCCCGTGTCCTCTTATCAAAAGTCTCCATAGCCCGAAATCTCAAATAAAAAAAAAACAAATGAATAGACGACAAACTCTCAACTCAACAAGAGTATACAGGAATTTTATTCAAAACATTTAATTGGTCCTTATAGAGCGGCCGTATCATGGCGCAATAGACTGTCCGTTCACTTATGACTTTCATGAAGTTGTGAAAGAAAACATCTACCTACATACTTGAAAAACTCTTCAGTGAAATATAGGTTCGTACCTAATTCAATCCCTCGATGCTTTTGTTAGAACTTTTTTGTCAAACTTCCTCGGACAATGATCATCGTATTTCAATTCTTCATACAATTTAAATGGCGTGTTCAAGCTCTGACGGCGATTCTGAATTCAGTATTATTGGATGCGACTTGAATTAATTTTCTCTTTGAATCAATTTGAAAAAGCACAGTGAGACTAAAAAAAGCTAGGCTAAGAAAATAACGTAGTTCGTAGTTAGTCGGGTCGACAGCGCGTTGTGTTCCACGCGCGCCTCAAGGAGTGTCAGCATAGTGACGGGGCCCCCTGTAGAGGGCCGAAGCCTGCCGGGGTCGCGGGACTCACGAATTACCGTGACCCCAGTACGTAAAGGGCTATTGAAGGACACCGTGGATTTTAGTCAGTACGATTCTGACAGTCTCTCACGCTCGGCCCTGGGTGGGAGAACTCATGTGATGATTTGACCACGTAAAAAAGAAGTTCGTAGTTAGTCAGAAAAATAACAGGTATATTGCCAATTAATATTTCCTCAATGTGTTACTGTAAACTCGGCTCCAACTTACGAGTTGTAGTTCGTGGGTTCGAACCCAGACAAGCGTATTATTTTGTTTAATTTATTTTATCACCACTGCTCGCAAAACTGTAAAGGAACATAGCGTGAGGAAACCGGCATGTTGTAGAAACAAAATTTTAAGACATTTGACAGCTACCAAATCGCACTGCGCCCGCGTTGTGGTTTATGGCCACTTCCTCTCACAGAGGAACCTGTGTCCCAGCAGTGGAAGTATTATTTTATAGGCTGATGATGATGATGATTACTAAATAAAATAATATATGTATAAAATTTTCTCGACAAAGGCAAGCATGGAACAAAAAATGGGTGTCCGTTTATGTGATTTTGACACCCAAGACATGGGAAGAAATTCCTAGTTTGGGACATTTTTTTTAGACAGAAGCGTGCAATAATATTGCCATTTTCATTAAACTGAAAATCTTCCACTGCTTTGCACAGGCCTCTCGCATGAATCACGACAAGATTACCAGCAAGTATCAAAATGGTTCACAGTACCGTTTTCTTAATAAGATACCTTTAAACTGTTCTGTACTTACATTCTTGGGACTATCTATTTAGTTCTGAACTATTTTTCGTACTCGTCTTTAACACTCTTAAACGTGAATTTTAGTCATAAAAGGTAGGTACTTGTATTTTCGTTTAAAATTTATAATTAAATAATCCAAAAATCAGATTATAGTGACAAAGAATTCCGTTGAATATTAAATTCTGAGTATCCTCAAAATTTCTCTTTTAAAATGTCCATTACGCAACGTAATGCATGAAAGTAAATTTAATCTATCGCGCTTGACGATCCGCCATTTTGAGCTGCCGGCGCTGTAAAAATTAAAATGGTTGCCTATAAAAATCATTCGAGTGGACTGTTTTAATTGCAGTTCCAATTGCTTTTTGTTTTATGTTGGAGTACATCATTGTAGATACAGTTTTTATTGTGAAAGTCTGGCATGTATTTTTTTATTGTTGGATTTATCGATTGACAATAAAATAATATTATGAATGCTATCTTTAGATCGTTAATCTGTTATAATTGGTAAAGTAATATGAGTGCTGGTATTTGTGTGTTTGTTGAATGATTGCACAATGTTTCGTGTCTATGCTTTGTGTTTAGGAGTTAAAGAGCGAGAAGAGACGATCCCAGGTGCAGGATCAAGTCATGTCTGTAAAAAAATGTATTGCTTTTAAATGTTGTTGGGTGTTAAGGCGATGTGAGACGCAAAACCGTCATTTTGTATTGTGTATTATTCCTTAATAAAAGGGATTTAAATTTTGAAAAAAACATAGTACATATTTCAGTCTTCGGTCTACAGGTTTCTGCTCTTCGATACACGATTGCTTGCACTTTACTGCATTCAATTAAATCGCAAAAACAGGTCCAACTCATGGTTTGGATACCATTTTATTTGAGTTATACTAGGCTTTGAATAATAAAACTTATACCATCTTAAAGAGCATCAAAAATGAGATAGAATTTAGCAGTATTATTGTGAAAGGATGAGAAACCATACCAGTAAGTCCAGAATTAGGTGATTTCATCTTTTCATACACTCGACCCGTGGCATTTAGTCGGTCTTGGACCGTGTCGGAGGTCGGATGTACGTCAATTTTTTTGCAAACCCACCACCACGCTTAGTTCTATTACTGACAGAGACAAACATTTATTTTAAATAATAATACCTGTATATATATTAATTTTCAAAATACTTGTAATATTGTTCATTTTATAAGGTTATAATTTTGTAAACAAATGGGCAGAAAAAGTAAGAAGTTGTCATCGCTGGCTCTTCGAAGGCTGAATAAACAAAAAAGGTAAGGATGCATTGGAAAAATTATTAAAACCTCCTTTGCATATTTATTTCTCTTTACTAATAGTAGGAGAGCTACTGAACCATCCGACTTACCTGTTTTCCACAAAGTTAGAATTAAAAAATTATAGTCATACTGTGAGAGCAAAAACAAAATAACTTTGTCTCCGTTTTGAGGAATGATAATGCAACCACATAGATGCCTGCTACAACGTTACTTTTCAATAATACAATTTTAAAAAATCTAGCTTTGTGGAGAACGGGTGGGATGTTTCAGTGGCTCCTAGACTATAACCACAGAATATAATATAATGGTTTATTTTTCTAGCGGATTTACCAACCGCATCAAATATTTAAGACAGTTAAATTTAGACCCTATGTCAGAGTTCATAAAGCCACCGTGAACGCACTTATTATAATGGTTTACTGTCTCCAAATGTGAAATAGGTAGTGGTCATAGTGTGGAAGTGTACACAGTATGATCATTTCCTACAAAAATATTAGTTATTAACTGCCGTGATCCCTGATTCACCTCCACGCTTTAAAATTACCTAGATTTTTTATATTTTAGAGCAATGCCGCTGCAGGCCAAGCGCAGTGCGCATATATCGACTAATGATTCAGGGGATAACGAGTGAGTAATTTACTCCACTTTTTTATTTAATTAAAAAAAGTATTTAGTGGTAATTATTGCGAACTAATCAAAATCAACATTTGTATTATAGGTGAATAGAGCATACGGAAGGGCGTAAGGTGTCTCCGTTAATTACTTTACAACTTGTTCATTTGAATAACCCTAAAATTGAGGAGTATGTAACTATTTTTTTTTTTTTTTTTTTTATCGTGGTAAAATCATCAAATGAGTCCTCCCACCCAGGGCAGGGCGGCAGGGACTGTCAGACTTGTACTGACTAAAATCACGAGCCCTTTACGTACCGGGGTTACGGTGATGGGTAAGTCCCGCGACCCCGGCAGGCTCTGGCCCTCTACAGGCCCCGTCAATTTGCTGACACTCTTTGAGGCGCGCGTGGAACACAACGCGCCGTCGACCCGGGCATGGTCCATGGTCGGACAGCAAGTCGCCCATTACTCGCTGCCCGCATGCCCGCGTCTACGGTGGCCGGAGATCGTCCTGTGACGTCCGACGCCGTGGGCGTCTACCACTGCGGCTGGGAAGGAGGGAGGACGCTGTCCTCTCCCTCAGGCGGCCCGCCTCCTCCTTCACGAGCATGACTGCTTCGCAGAAGGAGGCGACCGCTTCCCACTCCGTCTCGCCCCGCAGCATGGCCTCGACCAATGCCGGGCGCGAGAGGTCTCCGCCTATCGCCGTCGTGAGGACACGGCGGTGCTCTGCCCAAGCGGGGCAGTCCTGCACCGTATGCTCCACCGTGTCCTCCGGACGATCCTCGCAGTGGTGACACCCAGGCGTTTCTTCCCTCCCTATCAGACACAGGAACCTCCCGAAACTTCCGTGTCCGGTGAGGACCTGCGTCATGCGGAAGGTAAGGACGCCGTGACGCCTATCCAGCCACTCCTCAAAGAGGGGTCTTACCGCCGCGATTGCGGCGTGCCCGAGTATGTAACTATAATGTACTTAATGAAAACAATTCTACTGATGATATCCGTTGAACTTACAAACAACAACAAAACTTCATTTGTTTTACGAGTATTGTTACAGAACGACTACTAAAGGTTACACCCATGTGATACTTGACGCTGAAATGCCTTTAGATGAATGCAGTCATGTATCACCTGATAATAATATTAATGAGTAAGGACTTGAAATATACTGCAAGCGGGATTTTCGGGGCCGGGCTTTCCCGGTTCGATACCCTACTTTTTAGAGAAATAATAATATTAGCTTTCATTAGCTTCTATTTTATTAAGGTTCCGG
This sequence comes from Agrotis puta, assembly GCA_943136025.2. Lineage (NCBI taxonomy): Eukaryota > Metazoa > Arthropoda > Insecta > Lepidoptera > Noctuidae > Agrotis > Agrotis puta. The sequence goes on along the minus strand of OW964177.2, from coordinate 17,555,468 downwards.
CGCCAAGTAATTTCTCCATTCAAACATAATACCAAAATTATTTGCGATACGAACATATCACCAACTTAAAATAATGATAGTGGAATAGAAACGGCATTTATCTAATGGTCCAAAGGTCCTGAATTTTTTTTTACTTTTTAACATTGTAACATTTTAAGATTGTAAACATCATATTTCCAACTTAATTATTCTGTATGTTCAAAAATAATGCAATATATGCGAAGGTAGTTTTACATTATATTAATCCATATTTCCAAATAAATACGTTAATCGTCATAAGTATTTCATTTTGAACAAAATTGCCAAAACAATACCGCAACAAAAAAAAATTATACATACAAACGTGCCTATAGTAATCAATTCAAGTTGATTTACTGCTTTGCTCTACTCTGTAACTACTACCTAGACTTCGCAAGTTTTGGCGCGCGTGTCATCGCGCATCGTAATTCATTACGTATCCGCTAGTCCTTGCGGGCGCTGCGGTAAGCGTTGAATGCCTGCGGTGCTCAGGAAAACCTCGCCTTAATTGATGTGTCTCGCTCGTTCCTACCCACAGTATCTATTTTCACAGTTATTATGTCTTGTGATTGAGCTGTAATATACACAAAAAATACTACAGATCATTATTTGTGTAGTATTTTTATCTTTTGAAAATTCAAAAGCGCCCATAACTGGACTACTTGAATAAAGATATTTGTTAATGAGAGTTTTATTGTCACTAAAAGTCTATCAATCCTGGTTACTTTAACCTTTTAGTCTTTAATTGTAAGTTATCTTTAGAAGGTCATAAAGACAGATTCTTGCGACCTACTTTACTCATCAAATCAACAAAAACTTACCAGTACCAATTTTCCACATTTATATTTACAAAAACCATTTATTCTCACAAAAAGGTTCGTTCTGAAACGTTCCACAAGTTTTTACTTAGTTTTTGGAAAGCGTTTTCGTGTCCTTTACAAATGAATAGTTTGCTGCAGGAAAGTTTTCTTCATGCCATTTTATCTGTCTGGTCTTATGTCTATTAAGTGTTTCTATTCGATTTTAAACGAAATGTTCTTATGTCTTTTTCCACAGAGTTAATGTTTAAAATTTAATGTTGGAATAAAAGAACACGATTTAAATTTTTAACGCACAGCTTAGTATCGATGATTAATTATATAATCATCAACGCGGTTTTAAACGATTTTCACACGATAGCGCTCGTCCGCGCAATCAGGAGGACGCTTAAATGGCCATCACATAGCTTGTATGAAATAAATTGATTCTTAACACCAACGGGTGTTATACACCATATATATACATACCATATATATACATTCATCGTGCATCGCAAAACATTTCGCGGATTCTCTTCTCAAGTGTACAGTACAGGGGCCGTATTATGACGTCTTAAAACCAGGCTTGTTCCAGTGAGTGAACGAGGTGGCGCTAGACGACTTGTATAGCTCTGCCTCTCGACGTCATGATACGCTTATAATCTGGTAAAACTCGTTTCATTCCTTTTGTCGACGTTTTGAGCACCTGCTGTCGACGTTTTATAAGTGCTCTCATGGGCCTATGTGAAATAAAAGCTTTTGATTTTGATTTTTCTTATTCGAAAGCTAAACAAAAGACTCGCAAAACAAGTGAATAAGAGTGCCTTCTCGCACATTTTGATTCTATCACTTGTTAATATTTGTAAGAGACTGGTGCCCTAGGCATTAGAAACAAATACCTGTAGTACAAATCCCCAAATAACAATGCTCCTTCTTTCACAAACTTCTAAGCAACTTCAAGACTAAAATCACAAGCTCTGAAACAAAACACAATCCTCATTGTTTATTCTTGAAAGCTGGTGCAGTTACTTCTCTACCCTCTCTTACTTCTCCATACAATAGTAACAAGTAGTACCTAAGTTGGTATTGTTCCGCGGGCATGCGGGCAGCGAATAATGGGCAACTCGCTGTTCGACCATGGACCATGCCCGAGTCGACGGCGCGTTGTGTTCCACGCGCGCCTCAAAGAGTTTCAGCAAAAATGACGGGGCCCCCCTCTAGAGGACCAAAGCCTGTCGGGGTCGCGGGACTTATGATTTACTGTGACCCCGGTACGTAAAGGGCTATTGAAGGACACCGTGCATTTTAGTCAGTACGAGTCTGACAGTCCCTTCCTGGGTGGGAGGACTCATTTGGTGGGAGGTCTGCGGATGTGACGCCACGTACCGCGGTTTGTGTGGAGTGGACTTGTTCGATGCATTGGGGAGTGTTGTGTTCTGAAAAATTTACTCTTGGTATAAACTCAAAATTTAAAGCAATTTTACCAGATTGACAAAAACAATACCGAATAGAAATTGTCATAGCAACCCCTTTACAATATCTCGCTTGAACAGTAACTTTGAATTTTTTCGAAGGAGATGTCTTATAAAGTCACAGCAAAACTAATCAAGTGAATTTTAACCGAGAGTACTTTAACGTAAAGTTTATTTCGGTGTAGAGAAACAAATGCGTATTCACATTTGTTTCAATAGTGCTAGACAGGGTGTCGACTGCGTAATGGGTATATGTGTTTGTTAATGCTTCTTTTTATCCTCACCACCTTCAACAGAAGATTTAATAATTCAGAGGCCTTTATTTTTTTATTTTTTAAGCGTGGTGAAATCATCAAATAAGTCCTCCCATCCAGGGCAGAGCAGGTGGGACTGTCTGACTCGTACTGACTAAAATTCACGGTGTCCTTCAATAGCCCTTTACGTTCCGGGGTCACGGTAATTCGTGAGTCTGACAGTCTCTGCCCTGGGTGTGAGGACTCATTTGATGATAATACCAAAAAAAGGCTAGATAGAGAAACTACTACTAAAACGAAGTAAATGTTGTTTCTCAAAAATGTTCTTATACATTTTCGTAAAAACGTAACTGAAGCATTTCAGATGTCATCTTATCTACTTTAGAAGGCACTGAAGTCATTCACTTATGAATTATCCCTCCATTACTTTCACTTAAAGTTAGAGTATTATATTAAATACTCGTCTATTTGTAACTTAATATTTGATATTGTTTTAGTATTTTGAAGATAAACTTCAAAAAGATGAACTCAAAGAAATTTGTTAAAACATAAAGTTTTTAGAAGCATTTATTTAGATAAGAAACTTTGAAAAACATTGAACAATTTAATTCATACTCTGTATGAAAAATCGTTATCAAACGCTAAGAATCCTATCTTTTTATATAACATTTCAATTTTGTTGTTTTCTCTTTCAGAATCTTTTTGTTTATTTTCACGACACCCACCACGCCTATACAGCATTGTTTGACTGTATAACAAATTCCTTTGTCATAAAAATCTATTGTAAAACATTGAAAGTAAATATCTGATGTAGAAACAAAATATTTCAAACGTCTGTATTTTATATTTTTCTATTTTTCAATATGTTTGAATAAGCTGCTTATACGTATGTACAGTCACGAGCAAAATATTAATACAATATTGTCACCTATCTATTCGTTTAATAAAAAGTGATTTTGTCGTAAAACAAGGATGGCAACGTTGAAATAGGAGTTAGGTATTTCTTAAAGGTAGCAAACGCATTTGCGCTGCGACACAACAAACTGTAATAGTGTGTCTCTAACTAAATATAACACGTCAATTATACTGAAATTATTCTAACTGATTCAACATAACAACATATAGTGTTGATGCTGGAGTGTCTGAGGTATCTGTTTATCTACTTCGACAACATGAACAACGCATTGATACTGCAATGAAGGTGGCCATTTATTGGCCCAAACGTTACAATAATTATGGAAATTACAGCAATATGAAAAAAAATAGAAATGTGTTTGTAGTTTTGTATTGTTTTTAAGCAAAACAATTTTTAACAGCACGAAAAAAGAAATACAATCGAAACAGTAGGGTTATTTTAATCACTTTAATAAATAGCTGTGCGTAGTTTTACGAGTAAATAACAGTGCTCGACTGTACATATATTTTATATATGTATTTTGGTTTCGGATCAACTTGTTATTTGATAAACATACAGACGGGTTTATTTCTAGTACAACACTGGAAATTGTATTCAGATTATGTTTATGTTTACTTTAGAAATTATTCGGGCGCGAACAATGTTAGAAATTCATTGAGGGAGGAAGCTTTCAGTAATTTCATTTTCTGTTTATTAAAGAATAATTTTATTTACGTTTTATTGGTAGGAATTCTCGTTAGGTCTCTTTTAAATTAAACTTGTAATAATCTAAGCTGTTATGCTTTATGAAATACTTTTGGTTTCTGGTGTTCTCTGAAAAGATCAGCCCTTCTGACTTGAAAAGCACGTTATAGCACTGATGAGCAAACTTTCTAAACAGGAGCCAGAAAGTTTTAAAAAATTCAAAGGGATTTCATCCTTTAGAAGTTTAAAATATTAGTACATTTAATATTATTTAACATAGTAGTGATAGACTGATCAGTGCACCGCGCAATGATAATCGATGTTACCATCCCACATGACGGGAACTCGTGAAAGCTGAGAAAGATAAACAAATCAAATATCTCGACCTAGCGCGCGAGGTTGTTGATATGTGGAATGTAAGCTCGGCTATCATTGTGCCGATTGTCGTTACTGTCAATGGCCTGATGGCAAAGAGCCTCGACGAACATCTTTCGAGGCTCTCCCTAGGTGGTTGGAACAAGGGCCTGATTCAGAAGGCAGTGCTCCTCGATACGGCTCGCATTGTGAGGAGGTTCCTGTCTCTGGAGCCCTAACCACCGATAGCTTGGACCCTGCTCCCACACCGGCGGATCACTATTTTTATATTATTAAATGTTTTTTTAATAGTTTTGTTTCTTTTAAAAAAATATTTAAAAATGTATCAATATGTTTGGATAAATGAATAAACGGAAAAATGTGACAGCACTAGCACAAATTATAAAAATAGGCATGTTGGCAGTATCAATAAATAATAATAGAGCCGGCCCGCGTGTCGTACTTTGCCCATCACTGCGTTATAGGATTATCATTGAGTAATGACATTTTTTGTATGAAGACTATTTACATAATTCATCCATAGGTTGTCTGGAAGATATCGCTATTATTTATACAGTTCTTTTCTACGTGGTAAAATCGTGATGATGAAATGATGTCTCCCACCGAAGGCAGAGCAGGAGGGACTGTCAGACTCGTACTGACTCAAAATCAAAATCAAAAGTTTTTATTTCACATAGGCCCATGAAGGCACTTATAAAACGTCGACAGCAGGTGCTCGGTTCGGGTTGGTCGATTCCATGGAGAAGAACCGGCAAGAAACTCCATGGTTACTCTTTTAAAATATGGTATGGTTTTACAATCAGATTGTTACAATTTTTGGATACTTAGAAATGTGAGAAAAACGTAGGCCTGGTAACAAGGGCGAAGTCCTTTTTAAAATTAGTGCTACAAAAAAAAAGAAATATATATATATATACACGACTTACAATGTTCTCACATTCACAAACAAAGAGTAAGGAAGAATCTATACAAAAAAAGAAAGCTATAAAAGCTGGGTTAATTCTATAATGTCTTACAAACTGTAACAAATCTGAACTGGTGTTAAAGCTAAGGCAATATAATATTGCAAAACGAACACAATAATAAGAATAAAAAAATAAAATAAAAAAACTTTATCCTAATCCTAACTAATATTATAAATGCGAAAGTAACTCTGTCTGTCTGTCTGTCTGTCTTTTCTTCACGCCTAAACTACTGAACCGATTTGTGTGAAATTTGGTACAGACATAGTTTGGAACTTGAGAAAGGACATAGGATAGTTTTTAACCGACTTCAAAAAAAGGTGTTATGTGGTAAAAGGTGGTATGTTTGTTACCGCATTACGACCGACTGGGTGAACCGATTTTCATGATTCTTTTTTTTGTTTGTGAGCTGGTGCTTCCCGTGTGGTCCCATTGTCACCAAATCAGTATCTGATGATTGGATCTTGGAGAAATCGAGGGCAACCCTCAAATTTTATAGGCCCACGCATCGTTTTTCGTAAATCTTATGAAGTAATTTAAGTACTTGCGTTTGGTAATCATCATCTTATGTAGCTGAGCTGATGATGGAAGGTACAACTCCTTAACAGTAAGGAGTAGGCATCGACTGATTCATTGTCGCATATCTCCGGAACTTCACGTCCGATTTAAATAATTCTTTTTTTTGTGCTAGGGAATACTGCAAGTTTCATCAAAATCGGTTCAGTAGTTTTTGAGAACAACAAAGCCATCGACTTCCGAAATAAAAGTTATTTTGTAGATTATTTTACCCTTTTTGTGGTTATTTTTGAAGGCGGTTACATTTTTTTTGAAAAAGTTTTTTATTATATATATTTTTACGGGTTAAGCCGCGCTTGCCGAGGTTGGTCTGTGGATGGGTAAAAAGCACTCGGAAAGCACGTAAAGCCGTTGGTCCCGGCTGTCATTTGAAGATCTTTGACAGACGTTACTGTCAGAAGCTCTAAAGTCTGACTGGGTAATACGATACCCCATGGTAAGACTGGTTGTCTTACCATGGGGTATCGTATTACCCAGTTACTGGGTTGTGGAGGTCCGACAGGCAGTCGCTCCATGTAAAATACTGATATCCAGCTGCATCTGGTTTGACTGGAAGCCGACCTCAATATAGTTGGGAAAAAGGCTAGGCAGATGATGAACGGAGTATAGATAATTCTATTAGTACTATATGTCGAGTGGTCCTTATGCTCGATAGATAAATAAATAAAATAAATATTCCACAACTATCACACAACGCCATCTAGTCCCAAGCTAAGCAGAGCTTGTGTTATGGGTACTAGACAACTGATAAACTTACTTATATATTTCTAAATACATACATATTATAGATAAATTACACCCAGACACAGAACAAATGATCGTGCTCATCACACAAACATTTGTTCTGGATGGGAATCGAACCCACGACCTCAGGCTTAGCAGTCAGGGTCACTAACCACTAGACCAACAGGCCTGTCAAAAAAGATGGCGGTGATCGCGCAATGATGTCGATCCTTACACGAGTTCAGTTCATGTTATTGTTTTTATTCATCGGAAAATAGTAAAAAGGTATGAAAAAAATAATATCAATATAATAAAACTTTTAGTACAAAGAAAATGCCCGAACGCAGTATAGGTATATAATCCGAGTTGTCACTATGCTTGATAGATGGCGTTGTTAGTTTATAATTATCAAACTCTTATCAAAATGAATACATTTCTCGCATGAAGTATTTAATTTAGATAAACTTTGTCTTTCACACTAAGTAATTTGGCCGAACAGTTAAAAAGTTATCATGATAATATGATTGACTTGAACGGAGCGCCTAACGGCGGCGGCAGCACGGGCGGAGCGCGAAACGGCGTCGCGGCGAACAATGCAATCCAAGCAATTCGCTATTGCTCGCAATCGCCTCATCGCCGAGCGTAGTTTTAAAAATTGAAGCATACATGGGGACAAAGAAAGCTACTTTGTTTTATACTATGTAGTGATTAAATGCAAGTAACATTGGTCCGACCTGTTTATTAGTCAGTGTTTAGTAATCCGTTTGTGCTGGATAGGATAATCTCAAGCCCGGGGAAGGACATAGGGCTACTTTTTATAAACACATCATACAGGTAAAGATTGATGAAGAAACCACTGGTAGAATTTTGAAATTTGCAGAGTTCTATTATTGTTATTTTTTATGGTGGTAAAATCATCAAATGAGTCCTCCCACCCAGGGTAGGGCGGGAAGGACTGTTAGACTTGACTGACTAAAATCTACGGTGTCCTTCAATAGCCCTTTACGTACCGGGGTCACGGTAATTCGTAAGTCCCGCGACCCCGGCAGGCTTTGGCCCTCTAAAATAATGAGCACTTAGAAAGGAATTCAGATAATTCCACCCTCAAGAGATTCCCTCTAAATATTAGGTATAGGTGTTCAAAGATTGTATGGAAACTAATTTTGAAGTTAGAAATCTGGGATGTACGATGTGAAGTTACATTTAAAAAAATGTCACGTAAATTAATGAGGCAGACCAAATTCTACGCGAGCGAAGCTGCGGGCAAAAGCTAGTACAGGAATAAAATAGAAGAATCATATTATCCTAACACGTGGATGAGAGAAGTTAAAGTACAAATAGGTGCTGCTGCTGAGCTGCCAGGGAAGCCACATGTGCAGAAGGAACTATTGCCACACATCCTTGTCTTCAACGTAGTCCTTAATTTTGTAATATGCTTTTTTAATAAGGACACGTTTATTATGGGTTTTAAACTTTCCCTCAGTTAGTCCAGTGACTGACTTAGGTAATTTGTTGTAAAAACGTATGCTGTTTACAAGGAACGACTTGCTCGTCTTTGCTAATTTGAATCTCGGTATTACAATTTCGTGTTTACTGCGTGTATTGATATTATGAAAATCGCTTCAAGTCTTGAAGAGTCCTAGATTTTTGCGAACATACAGAATGTTTTCTAAAAGGAACTGTGAAGGCAGTGTTAAAATATCAATTTCTTTGAATTTCTCTCTAAGAGACTCACGAGGGCCCATTTTATAAATTGACTAAAATCCAAGGTGTCCTTCAATAGCCATTTACGTTCCGGGGTCACGGTAATTCGTATAGTCCCGCGACTACGGCAGGCTTTGTACCCCTAGAGGGAGGCCCCGTCACTCTGCTGACACTCTTTGAGGCGCGCGTGGAACAGACGCGCCGTCAACCCGGGCATGGTCCATGTTCGGACAGCGAGTTGCCCATTTATTTATACAGTAGTACTATTCTATTAATTCACATGTTTCTCCGACAAGCAGCTTTCCTGTTTTCCTCTTTTGGTAGAATTAGTTATAATGTATTATTTCATCCATAATTATATGCGCTGTTATTGTTTTTAGTCTCGGTTTGTTAACTAATTATGCGAAAACTTTCGACTGTGGGTGGGACGACGTTTGTCTTAGATACCGAAATGGAATACTAATTATTATGGTTTGGGATAATATTGCTTGTTTGTGTACATTAGCAAAATGTTTATATCTGTGTGTACTTTAGAGTAAAGGTCAGATCAAAACAGTTTAATTTAGACGCAGGGTGATGAACTGTCTTATGTAAAATTGATCTTCAAAATTACTGACTATAAAATAGTTTTTAATAAATGTTTAATAAAAGAAGGCAGGTCCAAAAAAGCACTAAAAAGAGCACTTGGAAGGATATGGGGGACGCCTTTGCCCACCAATCAAAAAGGTTTTTTTAAAAAAGGCTGATAATTACTTATTAGTTAGCTTTTTTTTTAAACTTTGCCCCACACTCGGATTTCCTCCTGTGTTATAGAAACTCACCACATACACGAAAACCCAGAACAACTACCTGCACGCCATACAAGTATTTGTTCCGTGCGGGGATCTAACCCGCGACACGCTGTACAACAGTTGATCACTCAACCACCAACCGTGCTGTCATTTCAGTAATCTACTAATACAATGGCGTCGTCATTATCACTTTTCAATGGTCAATTACAGACACTCCACTGAAAGGAATGGCAAGATTACCTCTTGAACAATATTTTTTGTTATATACAAACTTCTTAATACACACTTCAGATTGCTTATAACAATAATAAATAATGAATGACGAATTTATATAAATAGTAGACTAGGTCTCCAGCTAGTTGGCCACCAGAATTTTTTGTTTGGCGCAGTGGCTGAGAAATTGGACTCCTGCGCTATGTGTCACGGGTTCGATTCCCGCACGGAACAAATATTTGTATGATCTGCAAGTAGTTGTTCCGGGTCTGGGTGTTTGTTTATGTGAGTTTCTATGTTCGTAAACGCACCCACGATACAGGAGAAATTCCTAGTGCGGGGCAAAGTTTTTATTTTTTAAAAAGAGAAAGAAAGAGAATTTTAAACGAACTTTTAAGTGTTTCCCTACCAAAGTTTCCCGTTTTCTCTCAAGGCTTCGGGTTCCTCTATATTGCCCTACTTAAAATAATCACTCTTTATAGTAGTTCTAAGTATAATTGCACTATCGGTTAAGGACTGTAATTAACTTCCTCATCTGCCGCTTACGTCTAAACGAGATATCAGATTCCTTAACTGACTTCGATTAGTCATAATTGCAATTCGATAGCATTCTGAACTATTTTCTTCAGATTCCATTGTTATTACGAAACTTAGCTTTAACTTAACTATAGCTAAACTATTATTAATTTTATGAGCAAAGTTCGAAAAAAAAAAAATTTGTAATATTTCTAGATTTTTATCGTAATTGTAAGTATCTAGGGGTGCTAAGACAGGAAACCTCCACGTGCTCCCGTGGACTGGAGTTCCCCTTCGGATACGTCCGGGGGGAAGACCAGTTTTTCGGGCCGGTGCACCCTGGGATGCGGGCAAAAACTCTTTTAGGCACTGTGTGCCTAAGGGGTCTCTTTGCCCGTATGCGAATAGCCTGTCGGGTGGACGCTCCAACGCGTGTCCCTCTGAACAGCAGAGGGCACAGCGGCGGAGCGGGCTTGCGGACGGTGAGTAATGGGTAAGCTCGCCGTCCGACCAAGGACCAAGCCCGGGTCGGTTTATCGTGGTAAAATCATCAAATGAGTCCTCCCACCCAGGGCAGAGCGGGAGGGACTGTCAGACTCGTACTGACTAAAATCCATGGTGTCCTTCAATAGCCCTTTACGTACTGGGGTCACGGTAATTCGTACAGTCCCGCGACCGTACAGTCCCGCGACCATTACGACAGACATAATAATTATTTATCTGAACATATACGCAGCAAATGGAGGATAGTATACTTTCTCTAGCTTTTTTTTTGTTTCTGACTCTTTAGGAGGCGTTCTGTACTTTTAGCCTGAGTTCATTTACTAACGTAAAAGTACAGTATCAGAGGCCTTATCACGAGTCTTCATGTTTATGTGACGTGAAGTAAACGGGGATTTTGATGTTAATTTGAGAGATATAATTAATTACTTGTTTATACACCGCTTTTTCATTTCCCATACAATTTACGTCCTAAAACTTCAACTACACCGTACGGCTAAATACGTAGAATTCATGCTAGGGTCTGGGAACATGACGGGGCTTGTGTAGAGGGCCAAAGCCTGACGGGGTCGCGGGACTCAGAAATTACCGGCACCCCGGTACGTAAAGGGTTATTGAAGAACACTGTGGATTTTAGTCAGTACGAGTCTGACAGTCCCTCCCGCTCTGCCTTGGGTGGGAGGACTCATGTGATGATTTTACCAAGCTAAAAAAAAGGGTCTAGGAACATAGAAATAATGAAACAATCCTCTTTAGTAGCCAGTCTCTGAGGAAAGGAGCAGACATTGCCTCTATTCTTGATGTCCCTCAGGAGATCACGGAACGGACAGTTTTCTCTGTTTGTAGTGTATTCCATCTTCATCTAATATCTTTTTCGACCATCGAGGGAGATATTTTGTTATTCACTTTTAGTTTTTATTAAAAGCTAAAGGATGTTTTTTTTTATACAGGTTTTATGGATAATTCAGAGAATTTTAAATAATATGTGTAATATTGAATATAATTTTTATCCCAATTCATTGATTTACTTTTCTTTTATCGTCATCTCGTGAGTCCATTTCTTGAATCATTTTTTAAATAGCTAATCCTCTCATCTGGATTATTTTACGCCTTGTAATGTCCAAAAACACAGAGTTTTATAAAAATATATAACAAAGGAACTGTTAGTTAATCAAATCATTTATTTCAAGTAGGCCATATCATAAGTACATTTGAATTGTTAATAGAAAAATAACAACAGAAATATAAGTTATGACCTCCTTGGTAAACTATTATAGTGAGTAATTGTTTTGTTGTTGAATTACATTGCCCAAATACACGATATCTATATCTACATTAAAATAAATCTGTAGAAGGGTCAATTCTGTACATTGAAAATATTGAAAAAATAAATAGCGGGGGGTGTTGCTGGATCGATACCAAACATGTGATTAAAAAAATTCTTGGCTGTCTGTCTGTATGTGCAGGCATCACGTGAAAACGAACGTTTCGATTTCGATGAAACTTGGTATAATTATACCTTATTATCCTGGGCATAAAATGGAATACTTTTTATCCTGGAAAAATACGTAGAAAAAAAAACTTATTTTTCAGTTTTATTCATAGACGTTTTTCTGTAGAACCGCGAACACCCGTTGCATTACCCGCACAAGATTCAGCGCCATAGTATTTATAAGATGTCATTGTCAGAGTTACTCAAAATGGAGAAATAAACCATCCACGCGAAGACCGACATCCGCGCGGACGGATTCGCAGGCGGAAGCTAGTATATATATATATATATATATATATATATATATATATCAATTGCTATATCACACTGTACGTCTTAAATTATAGGAGAACCAAAATTATCCTTTTTTTATTTCTTACTCTAAAATAGTATGCTCATTTATTCTACTAGATGTTCTCTTTCTTTCCTAGCGGTAAGTTATCTCTTCACTGTTTTGTCCGACTCCTTTGTGTCCTAATTTGCCCACTTGAGCCTTGTTCTATTGTCCAAGTTCATTCTTTGTTAGATTACCTGCCTCTTGATCTCGATAACCCTTTTTAAGATAAGATAAGATAAGATAAGATATATTTATTTCTGAGTACATGGTACATTGAGATCTTAAATTATAATTACATTGTTTCACATATACTACCATAGCTGGTGTAGAAATATTAAATTAACTAAGTACATGCAAAGTCACTACAAGAATTTTAATAACTTAATAAAATAAAATTGTGCAATAACATTGATTAAGATTAATTGGTTATGATTATCATTAATGCAAAATAGTATATATATTATATAAGAAAAGAAAATTACTATCATTACGCCCAAAAAATAAAGTTATGTCAAAAATATAAGTTTTAATGTCAGAATATAAATTATAATTGAAAGTAGTAATAGAACGATGTCAGAAAGTATGATTCAAAAATTCATTTACCGAATAAAAACACATGTCCAAGAGCCAAGCAAATATCTTAAATTTGAATTTGTTGATTGGTAATGTTCTCAGGGCAGGTGGTAATTTATTATAAATTTTAATTGTCATACAACTGGCATTTCTGCTATAAAGTTGCAATCTCTGAGGAGGTACTAATAATTTCCCGGCATTTTTTTTATTTAATCTTTCTTTTTTTATGTTCATTTCATTCATTCTTGACCGTTTTAGGTACATTTCAGAATGGGCTCTTTTACATTAGACGATAATGGTACACGACATCGGTAGTTTCATACATTTGTAGGGGAAATGAGTGAGACCTCGACATTATGTCAGTGTTCGTTACCGTTATCGTCAAAATGCTCATTATTGGCTGGTATGTATGGTAAGCTACAGAGAAAACTCACCCCTTTTGTTAGTGACATCACCACCAAAGGGGTTAGATGATTTGGCATATGAGTGACATTGACAGGGCTATTTTGTTTAGATTTACGTTTCATTTTCTTAGTAATCTGTGTACGGCTAGCACGAGCCAATATACATAACATCTTCTTCCTTTCTTAAAAAAGTTATTGAAAGAAATAAACATTTCCAATCGAAAACTTTTTCTTGTTTTTGTCAGTTAACAATAAGATGGCAGCGCGTTGCTTTATTTCAATTTTGCACAACAATACCTACTCCGATCAACACAATATAAATTACCAATCGTCAAATTTCGGCAATCTTCGGGCTCTTTGATCAGAATTTCTGAAGGGAAATAATTAATTTTCTTAATATTAAAACGGGAAATTAATGCGGTCGCGTCTCTGGTATCAGAGGCATGTTTAAGTCTTTAACAGATGTTTAAGGGTTAAAGGTGAAACATTTCAATTTGAGCGAAATATCGAGTATCTGATACCAAATTATTATTAAAATTTATGATAGAGGATGGTTATGGAATTGGAATATTAATGTCATGATGAAAGCAAATCAGGATTTGGTTATACTTCTCGAAGAATTGTGCTGATGATATTATGGCCATGTAAGATTTCGGTTGATTGCGAGTGTGCATTAGTAATTAACCCCACGTTGGGCGTCAGTTTCTTGTATTTCATGGAAGAGAGAGCGGTGTTTTGTACCTGACTGCTCTGAGAGGAAACAGCCAATTCAAAATCAGAGGTCACTGTCTCTTTTAAAGTCCAAAAATTATATAGGTCAGGTTATACGATAGAACATAGGATAAAATAAATTCTTTGTCCATACACCAGAGGGGCTTTATCATTATTCATACAATTGATGTCAACATAATTCAAGTACGAAGTACAATCAACAAAATAAAGGCCTTGTAATCATCATTATAAAAAGGGATTTAAATAATTTTTGAAGCATCATTAGTGACTTCAGATATTGATCGATCTATTGTAATAAGGTCTATTTTACAACAGCTTTAATTACCTCGGTGTCCTTTGAAAGCATAAATTATGTGTAATTTGTATATGTTATAGGCGATGTTGTTCTATTCTAGCATCATTATTAATAATTGATTTTAATTCGATTCTCGTCTCTATGAGCTAATTAATTATTAAATTATAGATATTGATTGAAAATACAACTATCCTTCCCACGGTGTATCGTATTACGGAGTGTCTTGTTTGTGAAGGTCGATAGGCAGTCACACTATATAAAATACTAGTGGTATTTCCATTTGGTTAGACTGGAAGCCGATTCTAACACTTGGAGAAAAAGCCTAGAAAAAGTAGATAAAATAGTAAATCATCACCAGCCTGAAGTCGACAGCGGGCAGCTGGTAATGGGCAACTCGCTGTCCGACCATTGACCATGTCGACGGCTAGTTGTGTTCCACGTGCGCCTCAAAGACTGTCAGCAAAAGACGGGGCTCTAGAGGGCCAAAGCCTGCCGGGGTCGCGGGACTGTACCAATTACCGTGACTACAGAACGTAAAGGGCTATTGAAGGACACCGTGGATTTTAGTCAGTACGAGTGTGACAATCCCTCCGGCTCTCCCGGTGGAAGGACTCATTTGATGATTTTAACAAGCAAAAAAAAAAGCTTGAAGTTGACCACTGCCGAAAAAGGAACCAATGACCGCCATGCCGAAAATCAATTCGCCACTTGAATTCATATGATGCCCGCGAATATCACCATGTCGTCGGTCCATCTATTGGGAGACCAGGGGCCGTATTATGACGTCTTAAAACCAGGCTTGTTCCAGTGAGTGAACGAGATGGCGCTAGACGACTTGTATAGCTCTGTCTCGTTCACTCACTGGAACAAGCCCCAGCAATACGACCCCAGGTGGCCTATCAAGACGTCTTAAAGAGAGAGAGTAATTCCAGTGTGGGAAAGAGACAGCTATATAAGTCGTCTAGCACCACCTTGTTTAATAGTAAATACAAAATTCAAATTAAAATAAAACAATAGAAAATCTACCTTACACAATAACTGCATGATTTGGTTTTGAATTCTCATAAGAAAAGCTTTTAATAAGTACCAAATCCATAATCACTGCTACAATGGACAGTTATTTTCGCAGAATCATTGAAATATCAACTTTAAAACTTAAGGAATAAAAGTTTAAATGGACTGGTGTTCGTTGTCTAAAGATTTCGACTATTCAAATGAAATACTTGTCAAATTGTACTCATGATTTTAATTGAATTATGTACTTCGCCGAATTGAAATTGTTCGACAAAGTTGAATAACAGATTTAAGATTGTGTAATATTTAATCATTAACTTGACATGGAAATGAAGATTTGAGTTAGAAGTAATATTAATTTTTGGGTTTCAAAAGATTTTTACTTTATTTAATCTCGAAGTCTAACATTTTCAGAAATACGAAATTATTGAGGAGTTTGTGGATAATTAAGAATAATTAAACTGGTCGATCTTTTAGGTTATGTTGCGTTTACCTAGGTCACTCTATGGATGGGTGACCAACATTACATACCAAGTTTTCACCATGTCTTAGAAGTACGTTAAGCCGTTGGTCCCGGCTAATGTTTGTAATACGTATTTAAAATTGGTAATTTTTCTGCAACCGTTTTCCGATTGGGCGACTCGCTGTCCGACCATGGACCATGCCCGGGTCGACGGCGCGTTGTGTTCCACGCGCGCCTCAAAGACTGTCAGCATAGTGACGGGGCCTGTAGAGGGCCAAAGCCTGCCGGGGTCGCGGGACCAACGGATTACCGTGACCCCGGTACGTAAGGGCTATTGAAGGACACCGTGGATTTTAGTCAGTACAAGTCTGACAGTCCCTCCCGCCCTGCCCTGGGTGGGAGGACTCATTTGATTTTACCACGAAAAAAAAAAATTCTTAGAAGTACGTTAAGCCGTTGGTCCCGGGTAACGTTTGAAATACGTAGTAATACGTTTGATTCCCAATTCCATGACAAACTTACCAATTCACAGTTAAAAGAAAAATAGTTTTCGTCATTAGATAAAAACTTATTTTCTCTTCAAAAACAAAAAGACAGACATAATAACCTATTTTCGCATTATAAAGAAAAACTCGTGGAAATAAAATAAAGTACAATTTTCTCGTTGGATAAAAAAACAATTGATGACAAGCCAGACTAAAAGACGTAAAAAAGTAAAACGGTAGCTAGCCCGCTTAAAGAATATTAGATTTTATTTATACTTTGGCGACAAACGGAGCGAGTAAAATCGCATTTGTTGAAAACGAAGAAAGCTTACGAGAAAGTAGATATTTAATTATTCATTCGTGATCCGATCGGGGAATGATTGGTTTTAAACCGAGAATAAAAAATCGGACACCAACCCCCACAATATGGCGACTGAGATCCGACCTTTTTTAAACCAACCTTAAAAAAGGTCGACGTTCTTAATTCGACTGTATTTTTTTAATTTTGGTTGAGCGCGTTAATCTCAGATACTTATGTTTCGAATTTAAAACATATTTTTGTGTTGGATAGTGTATTTATTGAGGAAGGATATATTATATTACAACAGAATTTTTTTTGCGTGGTAAAATCATCAAATGAGTCATCCCACCCAATGCAGGGCAGTAGGGACTGTCAGACTTGTACTGACTAAAATCCACGGTGTCCTTTACGACCAGCAGGAGTGGTGCAGCTGGGATGAAGCTACGGGGAACAGGTGGTCTAACATCTTCGTTTGTCTAAATCACCACAAAAAAGAAACAAAAAATCATTGAAAACCTGATAAATACCTAATTCTCCTTGGAATTTAGATTCAGTTTAGGGAATTTCGACTCAATTTGCTCCTCTCTTAAGTGATTTTTGTTTTAACGATGTAATGTCTAGGAATCAAGAGTCGACTTTGAAAAGGGTAATCCTTAGAAAAAAGTAAAAAGATGATATTGTTAGTATAAAGATTAAAGGATGTCCTTCAATGAAAACTATATCATTTGGGTCAAGTTGTTATAAAAAACTTATAAGTATTTCAAAGAGCAAGCTAAACCGTTACCATTCCTTTTTTTGCTTTACGTCATAGAAAAGTTGGTTAATTATTTATCTAGACTTATATAGCGCTATCACATGCTCAACTTTTTTAACTAATCAAAATGGCTTCCAGTCTAACCAGCCTGAATACAATTAGTGTTATATAAAGTGACTGCTTATCTGACTTCCACAAACAAGTTAGTACTGGATAATACAGTACCCCTTGGTAAGACAGTTGTCAGACTTTAAAGCAACTGACTTTTAAGAATATCTTAAGTGTACAAATGTCAGACGGGACTAATGAGTTACCGTGATTTTTAAGGCAGATGGAAGAAACATGGGTCGACGGCGCGTTGTGTTCCACGCGCGCGCCTTAAGAAGTGTCAGCATAGTGACGGGCCCCCCTGTGCCTGCCCAAAGCCTGCCGGGGTCGCAAGACTCATGAATTACCGAAAGCCCGATAAGTAAAGGGCTATTGAAGGACAATGTGGATTTTAGTCAGTTCGAATCTGACAGTCCCTCCCGCTCTGCCCTGGGTGGGAGGACTCATGTGATGATATTACCACGTAAAAAAAAATGGAAGAAACCAACTGACAGGGCTACATTCACAAAAACATGTATAAAAGCTCGGTAGTAAACAGGAATGAAACAAAACGTAACAAAAGGGAAAGCAATTCTCAGTTTTGGACTGTTCCGCTTTGGACATGTGACGTGACGTTGATTCGTATTACTCTGAACGACACAATGACGTCAGAAATTCAATATGGCGCACATTTACACGGAACTCGACAGTAGAATGCCGAATACCATCAAACGTCAATCGTAATGTTCATAAAAGCTTTATCATTGATGTAAAATGTAACAGAGCGAAGTGAAATGAATTTAACGAAAGTAAAGAAGGAATAAGGCAAATTGAAAACTGGGGAATTGATTTTTATTACGTTATTGTACATCCTTTACATCTTTTTTGTTTCCAATAAACGTCATTTCATGACAATTGAAAAAAATGATGTTTAAAAGAATATCATAAACAATACGTTTGACTATTATTGGGAAACTACAGAAAAAACCGCGCTCACTCCGAATGATTTCCTGAAAAAAGTAATGTCTTGCTGAAATAAAGCAATCATGTTCAAAAGTTCATCTGTGCCTACCAGATACTTAATGTGCCCCATTTCATTCACTAATGGCTTCAGTCAACATTCTGAAAAATGCTTTAATGGGTACTTTGGCTAAAAGACCGAACTTCACAGTTTCACGCTTCAGGAATTTCAGATTTACCTACATAATGGTTTAAGAGTAGTATTGGCCCAGTTTAAGTGCGGTATGGCTCCGGCGCGGCGCCTGAGCGGGCGGTATCGTAACGGTTTCCTACATATGTTAACGTTACATGGTATGCTACACGGTACGTCCGGCGCCGCAACGCAGGCGTACCGGACAACGGCGTGAGGTAGACGAGGTGAGGAGGGGTGCAAGCAGTGCGGTACCGCAGCGGCACCTCTCATTTGTTTGTTTATTGTAGACTGTCATCAACTGGGCAAGCCAAGGCAACCCAGTTGCAGTGCCGCAGCGGCACCGTAACAATATTGCTACGCCCAGCGCACTGCTCGAATGGCTGGCTGCAAGTGCAATGCGGTGTAATGCGGTACAGTGTCACGCCGCATCGTGTGGCATAGCCCAGAATGGTCCAGATTGTAGAAAGTCAGGTGTATTACTTTGTGTAATTGAAACGGGCATATCCTAAAACCAAAATTTGAAGATTCTGAATGATACATGGGATGGGATGGTAGATGTATTAACCCTTAAGCCTTTGTCAAACAGACAGGCGATAGCGAACCGGACCGAGTCCGAAGCGATAACGAACCGATACGAGACGTCAAACTGGGTACAGCGAACCGAACCGTGGCAATTGTATTAGCTGGCTTTTTATGAACGTCGTCAAACAGAGCAAAAACGCCTTCGCCACGTCTTCGCATCGGTTCGGTCACGCTATCGGATCGCTTTCGCTTTTCTATGTGACTGGATTCAAACAATTCCATACATTACAAATTAAAACACCTCGCTTCGCATTCGCCACGCCTGTCTGTATGACAAAGGCTTTATTGTGCTCGCGTGGATCCTCTTTATTAGAGGGAGTGGACTGTACCACTCCCTCTAATAAAGAGGAGGCCTGTGACCTAGCAGTCGGAAACATTATCGGCTGATTATGCCAATAATGAAGATGAATGAAATGAAACTGTTTTGGTCGAAGTCAAAGACGTGAGACAAAATAGGTATTACTATGAGTATTTAGGCGATAAATTATCCGTGATCGACACAACTATAGCGGTGTAGTACCTAGAAATTTCCATCATGAACACCTGTCTGTTCGAAGAATTTTCCATTTTCAACGGAGTGTTTTTTATTTATTTAAACAACAATGGCTCATAAAGTAAAGAATGACCAACATTCTATGTAAATAAATGATTTGATTTAAAACATGAACAAATGGAACTAATAGAAACTGCCTTAAAGTGGCTTAATGCCACAAGGTATTTTCTATCAGTCAATCTTTAGAATCGAATACTCTCTTCCTTATAGTTTTAAACAACAATTCAATTGGTTCCACACACTGTGTCATATACTTAGTTGTAGTTATCAAAGACAATGTACCAAATGTACAAATGTATGAAGTATATTAAGCACGTCAAATACCAACAAAGTGCGTTCTTACGTCTGAGCACGGTTTCGCAATTTCCGGCATGTTTCCCGCGTAATCGTGTCAGGATGTACGGCCGCCATTTTAACTTTCAAGTGGAAAGTTTTTCGCCTTTGCCACATGAGTGTTCAAAGAAAATACTCGTAGTTAGTTACCTCAGTTTGTCTTTGTCAGCGCACGTTCGAACTTCGAACAGATATTAGTCTGAGATGTTTCAAGTTTTTGTTGTCATTAAGTTCGTGATTGACAGTTTGTAATGGCTTGAAAATAAGTCTCTTGTGAATACTACAATACAGAGTATTCTAGTACAAAGTCGACCAACTTTACGTAGAACTTTTTTTGTTTTATGCGTAGTTATAATGGGCGAATTTTCAATTGTTCGTTCTTTTTTTTTTTTTTCTTTTTTTTTTATTAAGCCGCAAGGTTCCATTCCACCCCACAATAAAAGCTTTACATATATGGAAAACTTGTTCAAACGGACACTAATGCAGACTCGGGACCTCATGGTCAGCAATTACTCTTGCTACCACTTGGCCAGGGAGCAGCTGATATTAAATAGATAATCAATTATTCTCTTAATAGCTTATTATAGCCATTACTTTTTCCAAATGTCGTTACATTGTCTTAAGCAGAAATAATGTTTCAATTATAACAAAAAACGATTATGGAGCCTAATCTGTCGTAAATGCGTATCTTTTTCGAAACGAAATAGAATCTATTTTCATCCTACATTTGTTGACAAAAGCGTCTACCATGTAAATGCCTAATATTTCAGGCTAAACTTCAGCTGAAAAAAGTCCTAACAACAACTTATGTAAGACAAGTAATCTGAACAAAATCGTTCCCGAGTTGAGCTATTTCTTAATTTAAAAGCAAAATAAAGCCTTTTAGATAGAAGAAGACTGGCAATTTGTTAATAAATTTAAGTGAAGCGTTTAGGCTCGAGCCAAATACGGTCAATATTTCAGAGAGCCGTTTCAATTTGCCGTGTAGCGTGAAAAATTGTGAAGAAGCTCTCTCCTTAGTAATTGAAGTGCGCATCGAGAGAGGATGCGGGAATCTGCCTTGATTGCGTGATTTTTGAGATAAGTTACACCGGTCTTGTAACACTAAGGGTAATCGAAGAAACAGGGTGATGGTATTTAGTCCACTTGTTCCTCGAGAAAACGTCTTTTCTCGAGGTATTTACGACACTATTTCTTAGAACAGAACTGTTTTTGCTAAAGATACAGAGTGACAGGAATGTGCTCGGAACCAATAACAAGATATTTACGACACGATTAGTTATACTATAATAGGAGAACGATTAAAACATTTAGCTATTTATTTTTCATGTCCCAGGGTCGCGATACTCCGGGGTCGCGGGACTCACGAATTACCGTGACCCCAGAACGTAAAGGGCTATATTGACGGGTACCGTGGATTTTAGTCAGTACGAGTCTGATAGTCTCTCCCGCTCTACCCTGAGTGGGAGGACTCATTTGATGATTTTACCACGCTAAACAGAAAATATTTTTCATCTTCTTTCGTGTCTCTTTTCCGTATTAAAATATCATTATATTCATTCCATATAATTTCATCAGTCTGTCAGAATACCATACCTAACTACAATCAACTGATATTGTTACTACTGGAACAGAAGCCTGCTTTCTATAATCCAGAGTTAGTTCAAAGCGAGTTGATAGATGTATAGATCTTTGAATTTTTGGTTCCAGAACTCGGTTCCTCATGGTGCATTCCTTTACTGATTTGCGAGCAGTGGTGATGAAATATCATCACAACAAGTAATGCGCTTGGCTGGATACGAATCTATTAAGCCTTTGTCAAACAGACAGGCGTGACGAATGCGAAGCGTGACGTTTTTATTTGTACTGTATGGAATTGTTTGAATCCAGTCATTGAAAAGCGAAAGCGATCCGATAACGTGACAGAACTATCGGACTGACGTCTCGCTTCGGACTCGCTTCGCTTTCGCCTATCTGCTTGACAAAGGCATTATGGTTTATTATTTTTTTAATGAACATCAAACCGAAAACATTTATAAAAATATGTAGTTGGCAAAAATTGGGAAATCATACGGCCCCCAATAATGTGTAGGCACTAGGAAGCGCAAAGCCCTAGTTGTTAAGCATAGTACCCGTTAATGTGAACATAGCCTAAACTTAATCATTCGAGAGTGACTAATGCCACAGTAATCAGTCAGCTAGACTCATCTACTCCATTGAGCTCACCATATACTTCGACACATTCAAGTGAAGCTTGTTATGTTAACTACTTTGATTACACAACATCAAGACTGTAATCAAAACCGTAAAGCTTAGGTAGAAGAATAGCTTAAGTACGCGCTCTCATTGGTGCTCGTATATTTCTCATGTAATAGCGGGCGAGCTTCAAGTCAGCCCCTGCCTCATCGCAATCCACTGCTAAGCATAGACTTCTCCAAAGCTGATTGATTGATGGGTGAGCCTCAACTGGATACAAATGCGGAATCCGTGGCTGCTACTGAGTAATTCCGTAAAGAAAATACCCAATAATACAGATGCATGACCTGGGAATCTAAACCTCGACCTCAAATTTAGCAGTCGCGCTGCGCACCGATGCCGTTGCCCCACACTAGGAATTTCTCCTGTATCGTGGTGCATTTACAAACATAGAAACTCACACACACACAAACACCCAGAACCGGAACAACTACTTGCAGATCATACAAATATTTGTTCCGTGCGAGAATCGAATCCGCGACACATAGCGCTGGAGTCCAATTACTCAGCCACTGCGCTAAACGTGCCGTCATTTACTGCCGTGCCGTAATTGACTGGACACTACAATTATTCATTCCTGAAGAGCTCCGAAGCGACAACAACCATTACGTATGTTAGTTGTTTTTGGATATAATTTCAATGAGAACAATATCTGTTATAGTTTGACACAGACAACTTTTCTCGTTTTAGTGACGTAAAGAACTTTGACGTTAATTTGATATTCGTTCGTACACTAAATGCGTTTTTCTTTTTACCATACAATTTACGTAAATAGTATAATAATTCAAGTACGCTCAACGGCCAAATATGTAGAGTTCATGCTAAGGTCTCCGAAAATCCAAAAACACTACCGTCACCACACGGAAAAAACGAAAATAGTTTAGTTTTGGTTATTGTATGTAAATTAGGTTACATGCAATAACCGAAACTAAACAATTTCCTCTTTCAGTTAAACAAACCACAAAATAATACAATTTAAATCAACTGTACAACGCCAGAGTTAACTAAGTTTTAGTCGAAAACCAGCGGACAGTCCGTGCCAGCGAAATATTCTGTAGTGAAACTATGCTGCGTTTACAAGCTCCCTATTTGGCAAGTACTGCGGTGAATACATTAACTATTTATAGACTGAATGACTTAATGTTGGTGCTACCGTGTTGGCTAGGGAATCTGCATTGTTTATTTGGGTTTGTAGCGTAGTTGTAACTGTGTGAATAGCAAATTGGTGATTCAAAGTGAAAATAAGCTCGTCATCTTGTTTTACAATTTAAGACATCTAATCACTTACTATAACAAAACTACTAATTGTGCGCCATATTCAGACGATTTTTACAATTTTGTTCTAAAATCTTCGTTTTTTCAGACTGTATTTCTTTCGGAAAATCAGTTAGGTACTAATTTTAACAAATAGTAACACCCTGTAAAAACATCTCTAAATAAAAAACTTTCTATTAATAAACAATTCCTACAATATAACAATATCTCAAGCTCACAAAACCCTATATTAGGTACTCAAACCTATTAAATAGCTAACTCACAAGATTGCCCACAACAATACTCTATCAAACCTCCAATTGGCAGGCTTATGTGGCCAAGATAATACTCTGACATCCCCAAATTGCCCAGGACTTGCCCTTTATTGCCCAAAATGGGGGGGTTACATAACTCTTACGTCATAGCGAAGTAATAATGAAACATTTAGTTGGTATTAAAGTGACCGGCTGAATTGTTGGTAGTTTCAGAAAGTTAGTGACAGGGTTAGTCCGGGCAATCCGATTGCGTAATGGAACTGTTACGGTTGATGGAGTTGAGTGTGGCTTTTGGAAAATTGGGTTTCATAGTACTTAATTTGACTAATTACTACTACTAAGTACTGTTATAAATACTAATGTCTTTGAGGATGGATGGAGGTTTGTTACTCTTTTATACAAAAACAAGTGAATAATTTTATAACCAATGGGTGCCTGAGAATGGACGACGCTGCCGAAGCTGGCCCAAAAACAGGCGGCAGGACGATCTAGACACGTACTTTGATGGCTGGCACGAAGCGGCACTAGAAAAGAGCTCTTGAAAGAATATAGGAGAGGTCTTTTCCCAGCAGTGGGACATAAACGTCTGTTAAAAGCGTTTCATTAAAAAGCGGGAATCAGCGGTAAAACTGGTGTATCGAACAGGTATGCAACATAATGCACGCAAAGGACGCAGTATTCAAATATGGCAGTAGTACCAACTTACAAACTATAAAAATTGCTACTCGCTACATCCTCTATCTTCTTCTTCTATCTTCTATATATATAAAAATGTTATGTTGGTTTGTGTATGCTTCAAAAACTCAAAAAGTTCTGCACCGATTGAGCTGAAATTTTAGCATGATATATAATCCGCATCAAGGACTGTTTTTATCTATTTTTTTTTGTGCCACAACGAAGCGGGGCAGGGTACAGCTAGTATAGTATGTAACCGAGATTAGCACATACGATATTTGTTATTCCGATATGGAATTCGCGTGAAATATTTACCGAACTTACTTTGGGCTACGCTGCGGTCATAAGATAATCCCCCATCAACGAATTTTAATTCAGTCATCGTAGAACCCAAAGACGGAAAATTTGTTTTTATAGCATTTTCTGTTGCTTGACAAACTAAACTTATAGACTCAGGCCTTTTGCCCATGATGATAGGCAGAAAACTCAGTAAAAAACAACTGTTTACTATGGCTGGTTACTGTGTGAGTGTGTGGTATGTCAAGAAAACACATCTTAGTCAATAAGATCCTTTCATGTTATAAATCTGACAACTA
Source organism: Agrotis puta (assembly GCA_943136025.2). Taxonomy (NCBI): domain Eukaryota; kingdom Metazoa; phylum Arthropoda; class Insecta; order Lepidoptera; family Noctuidae; genus Agrotis; species Agrotis puta. The sequence continues at coordinate 17,530,352 of OW964177.2, read as the reverse complement.
CTCCTGCGAGAGATCAGTCATCCATTATTACTCAACACAGGTCTTACTACGCAAAAGACTTAATTACGTCTTGATGTACTTTCCATGTAACACGAAGAGGCAAGAGGCCTTATTCCGTAATGAATCATCATAATTGCCTAACACCTACAGAAAGACGAAATGTTAGAAGTAGAATTAAATATTATACCTTTGTACGAAATATCATACGAAGCAAACGCCACAATAAATTATAAGAGATTATACGTCCCAGCTCATTTTATTTAAACAGACTCAAGATTCATGGCCCAGACTGTAAACAAAGAAGTTGAAATTGCGGCTTTAAAACTGGATTATGAATTTTAGTTATAAATTTTGTCGTAAAACAGAAAAGAATAATAATCCCTAAACACGATCGTGAAGCTTCGTTACTAACTACAGGTTATTTTTGTTCCAGATGAAATGATGGACCGATCACCGGAGGCGGATTAGTGGGCTAATTGAATGTGAAAAGACGTCAAAATGCTTCATAGAACGTCATCGTCGCGGCGACGGCGAGCTTCCAGAAGTGCTGCCACGTCACCACAAGCGAGGTCCCCGAGAGCATCAGCAACACCGTCTCGAAGAGCCTCGTTAGCAGCCACAGAAACGGATGAAGAGATGGAACCAACTCCTCCTCCACAGAGAAGCCCACGAGCCAGCCTCGCTCCTGATGCAGCACTTGATGGCTATCACCGCAGTCCACGACACTCTCTGGTCCCCGAAGCTAGATCAGCCAGAAACTCCATAACACCTGATGCAGCAATACCTAACAGAAACACTTTAGGACCATCCAGAAACAATTTAGCAGTTGAACTGAACTATGGATCGAGACTAAGCTTGAATCCCCAAGACTTCAACAGAAGTCCAAGAAACAGTATTACACCAGACGTTACCGCCAGGAGCCCACGACGAAGTTTGGTACCTGAAGGAACGTCATGGAATCAGCCACGAAACTCCTTGGTGCCAGACGTTGGTCGAAGTCCACGTCATTCTGTAGCCAGTATTCAAATAGATCCAGCACGAAGTCAAAAAGACTTGGGTCCGAGTCCACGCACCAGTCCAAGAGGCAGTACAGAAGTTCCTATGAAGAAAGAAATGCCAGAAATTAATAGAAGTCCGAGGGGATCGTTGATTCCTGATTCACAGAGGAGCCCTCGAGGAAGTATTGCGCCATCAGAGAGGAGTGCGCGGGGCAGTTTGGTGACGGGTGAAGGGGTGGGGGAGACGAACAGGGTGAGCCCAAGGGGATCTTTGACGCTGACATTTCAAGAGCCATTGGTTTCACGGGAGCGTCGAGCAAGCGAAGACAGTCAGACTGCGGGTGAGTGCCTTTATTGATCTCACCGTAACATAACCACTCGCTACAAAATATTTACGACAGAAAATCAAAGTAGAAATTACGGCCAGCCCTGTTAGAATATTATTACACCCGAAATCCTCGTCGTATTTAAATTAAGTGGCTTGACGGATTCCTCGGAATAATCTCTCTATTTTGACAGTTGATCGTGACTTGAATTGAGTGCTTATTTTGTGAGTTTAGGTCTCGAAGTTAATACTCGTTCCTAGCGTGTGTATATTTGCATAACAAGAATATAATGTTCTTCAATATTTGCATTCAAATAATGATATTTCAAGACAGTCTCATATTCACAGATCAACTTGTTGAATTTTGATGGGACATATACAAAATATATTAAACATAAATGGTTTATTAGAATACAATAATCACGTTAAGCTTTTGTTCAATTCAAAATTTAAAAGAAAAGTCACAATAAATTAATTAGATTCTTTTCATAGTATCGAATTCCTCGGGCACGCCGCAATCGCGGCGGTAAGACCCCTCTTTGAGGAGTGGCTGGATAGGCGTCACGGCGTCCTTACCTTCCGCATGACGCAGGTCCTCACCGGACACGGAAGTTTCGGGAGGTTCCTGTGTCTGATAGGGAGGGAAGAAACGCCTGGGTGTCACCACTGCGAGGATCGTCCGGAGGACACGGTGGAGCATACGGTGCATGACTGCCCCGCTTGAGCAGAGCACCGCCGTGTCCTCACGACGGCGATAGGCGGAGACCTCTCGCGCCCGGCATTGGTCGAGGCCATGCTGCGGGGCGAGACGGAGTGGGAAGCGGTCGCCTCCTTCTGCGAAGCAGTCATGCTCGTGAAGGAGGAGGCGGGCCGCCTGAGGGAGAGGACAGCGTCCTCCCTCCATCCCAGCCGCAGTGGTAGACGCCCACGGCGTCGGACGTCACAGGACGATCTCCGGCCACCGTAGGCGCGGGCATGCGGGCAGCGAGTAATGGGCGACTTGCTGTCCGACCATGGACCATGCCCGGGTCGACGGCGCGTTGTGTTCCACGCGCGCCTCAAGGAGTGTCAGCACATTGACGGGGCCTGTAGAGGGCCAGAGCCTGCCGGGGTCGCGGGACTTACCCATCACCGTAACCCCGGTACGTAAAGGGCTCGTGAAGGACACCGTGGATTTTAGTCAGTACAAGTCTGACAGTCCCTCCCGCCCTGCACTGGGTGGGAGGACTCATTTGATGATTTTAACACGCAAAAAAAAAAAAAAAAGTATCGAATTCCTAGACATCTGCTTTTCGATTAAAACATTTAACTTTGTGTCATCATGTTTAGATTTTGATACACATCTTCCTATAGCTGCTTTTATGTCACTCTTCTCTGTTCAAAGGTGCTTGATTTATAAATCCATTAATTTCATCACGTCAATGTCATCTCACCAGGTACCCGTGGCAGAAGCGTGTCTCCCTACAGGGCTTCAGTGGCGGGCAGGCAGGCCGGAGCACCCTCCGACACCGGGTCACGACGAGCCTCGAGCTCTGTAAGTCAGGTAACTATCAACTCCTTTTCATTTTTTTACCTTTATACAGTCACGAGCAATATAATGTATACACAACAAAATTCAAAAAGAGATTTTCTCATGAAATACTGGTTTCTACTTTGAAATAAGACCTATTTCGTAATAGCATGACTTCCAAAAAAGAAGGTTCATGAAAACACAAAAGGTTAAACATTACCAAAGCCCGGAGTAGGTAGATTGATTTGGGGTCAATAACCTGAGATGTATAAATAAATATGGACATGCCTCTGGGATTCCTTCGGGAAATTTTAAAATTGTTAGGAACATGTAGTATGAAGACATATAAGCATTCGCTGTTCCCCGCGGCTTCGCCCGCGTGCAATCCCGTAAGTACTGAAATGAAATCCCGGGAAAAAGGCTTATCCATTTTATGATTTCTATGACAGTTAGTGAAACAAGTACATTAAATCAATCTACTTACTTCGGGCTTTGATCTTTATGGTAAGAGAACATAGCTTTTGTGTTTCCCTATAATTGCTCGTGACTACACAGAGTGTATAACGAAAACTTTTTTGTCCTGAATCGTAGGTGCTTTTTCAAACATTTAAATTCACGTACACAACCGTGGGAATCAAACCGTCGCATCGACGTCGATATGCAGCTATGTCGATCGCACAACCACTACGCAAACCATGCCTTTAAAATCAGAATATTCTTATAACTGACATAAAACTGAACTGTTTAAAATAAACAGTTTTATTCCCATCATATAGCTATGAGATAGGAATAAAACTGAATTTATGAAAGACTGAAATCCCATATTCTTCACAATAGTGCGTTCAACGCGTAATATAGGGAATAGAAAAGCTATTAAAATCTCCGTTTATGGTAAGAGCGTAAACCTCAGTTATATTAAAGTGTTTTCTTGATATTATGATTTGAATATATTTTATGAGATGCAGTTAAAAGTCCAGCAAGATAAAGGATTTTTGTTAAAGATGCAGCTTCTGAACGCTTGGCTGCTTGAAGAGAGTTCGATTCCTGCATGAAACAAATATTTGTAAGGCCTACAGACCCAGTTTTGGGGTCTGACTGTTTGTTTAATGTATGTAAACGCATTCACGATACAGGAACAATATAGGTACTACAGTAGAGAAATGTTTTAAAATTATATTCTATGTAATTTTAAAAATGCGAAGGAACGAGTTTCTATTTTTGAAAAAACTGAACCGATTGTCCTGAAACTTTTCATGTACGTCGGCAGGTATACAGAGATGGTCATAGAGTACCAATCATAGTACTGTTCCTAAGAAAAACAACAAAAACGTTCATATGATAATAGGTGGCGCCAAGTGTACGATCTGAATTGATTGTCAAATTCTAAATAAAAACGAGTGAAGCCGCGGTTAAGTAATAAATAATCGTAAAATTGGAGTTTTTTCAATAAAACGTGTGAAATGCAGAATAAAACTAATCGGATTTAAATGAATTCCATTAACATAATCAGGCCGGCGAACTTTATATTTAAAAAAAAACACAAAAAAACAGTTGAATGACCTATAAAATGGTGTGATATTTAATTTGAAGTGTTTCCAACAAAATACATGCAATTTAATAAACCTTGCATGCGCTCAACACTGCTGCCAACATGCAACAGCGATTATCTACTTACTGGGTTACTAATTAAGATTGATATTTGAAAGTTAATCTAAATTGAAATTAAGTGTTCAACTTACACTTAACTTTTATTAATTTAAATTTGTTTTTAAAGCGCAAGCTTTTTTAATTAACACATTTAGGGTTGCGAAGCATATATTATATTATGGCTTATATTATAATCGGTTTGGCATTACTCGGTAATGCCTTTGTCAAACAGACTGGCGAAAGCGAAGCGTTTCCGAAGCGATACCGAACCGAAGCGAGACGTCAGCCCGATAGTTCTGTCACGCTATCGGATCGCTTTCGCTGTTATATGTGCCTGGATTCAAAAAATTCCATACATTACAAATAAAAAACGTCACGCTTCGCTTCGGAAACGCTTCGCTTTCGCCTGTCTGTTTGACAAAGGCATAAAGGTAGACCGAATAACCGGATAATTTTTTTAAAGGGTTCAGTTAAATCCACTTTGCAAAAGAATATGATACTACGACACTACAACAGTCAACAGTCTACAACAGTACTACTAACAGTCTGAATATGTCCACTGCTCTGCGCACGAGATCTGTTGCGTAATGAAGGCCTAGCTACGAGTTTAGGTGACTGAAGCACATAAACAAGAAGTCTGGCAACGTGCGAAACAGGTTTTTTTTTTTATTTGTTACATCATCGCGTTGTTGTCAAGTGTTATCGTCCTGCGTCTACCCTATATATTTTTACTTACTTTCTTTCCTATTTGTCTTTACTTCCTTATTTATTATCTTGTAGGTACATGTATATTTAATTTATTTTAATATGTATATATTTGTTTCTTAAGTTAATATAAGTATTTATGTACTTCACAAACAGACACATTTGGATGTTTTAAGACTGCTTTGCGTCCGTCACGTCATCGACCGGGTCTAGTTGAAAACCAGCGTCGAGCACTTAGCTGCTCGACAAATTGCTGAACTGGACCCATTTGGCGTGGCCGTGGGACACACAATGTTATATAATTTGTTATTTCGTTGTTGTTTTTTTAACGTATAATTGTATCTTGTTATTTTTTTTATTTTTTTCTTCCTTTATGCTGTGTGTACCGGTCAGCCAAATAAACGTTTTTTCTTTCTTTCTTTCTTTCTTTACGAGGATATTTGCCGAACGGAGTTGATCAACATCCAATGTGCCGACCGTCATCAAATATCACTTTCTGGCATAATTTTAATAATACAGTTTCTGTGCTACGACGTAGCAAACGCAGAGGGTCTACGACTGCTACGAATTGCTACGACTATTCACGCCGAATATATTGGCCTATACCAAGAGTTTGGTAAGAGCAAAGAAAAAGATTTATTTTCGGATATAGTAACTGGGTAATCGATCAAATCCTTTTAGCGGTATTGGATACGGTAAACACGCAAGTAATGGAGGCCTAATATAGAAAATTGTATTTACGATTTTATTACCCAGAAGCATACTATAAGGTATTTTGTGAATACTTTATGTTCGTAAAGTGATGAATGTATGGGTCAGTAAGTTTACTAGATCTCGTCGTAGGGTAAGGTAAGGTAACCCGAAATATCCAGGTATTTCGTTGTAAATTGCCATACAAAATATTCAAAGGTTCCTTTCATGAAAATGGGTACTTATTGTAAAAAATATATCTACTAACTCAGAATAAAATGTTTTTTTTTTCTTTTTTTATAGTGCTAAAATCATCAAATGAGTCCTTCCCACCCAGGGCAGAGCGGGAGGGACTGTCAGACTTGTACTGACTAAAATCCACGGTGTCCTTCAATAGCCCTTTACGTACCGGGGTCACGGTAATTCGTGAGTCCCGCGACGAACAAATGATAATTATTTATTCGCCAGCACCTCTAGCGAACGATCATATTGTTATATGAGTATTTGACCAATTTCTCAATTTGAAAACATAAACTTTCAATGCTAAAAGTGATTACACCAACCTTTTTTTTAGGTGGTAAACTCCTCCCTTAACGTAAACGTTTATGCAAGATTTCAGGATGAGGGGTTTAGTGGTGTTGAAAGGTAACAAACCACGTTTGGCGCAGTGGCTGAGAAATTGGACTCCTGCGCTATGTGTCGCGTGTTCGATTCGCACACGGAACAATTATTTGTATGATCTGCAAGTAGTTGTTCCGGGTCTGGGTGTTGGTGTATGTGAGTTTCTATGTCACCCACGATACAGGAGAAATTCCTAGTGTGAGGCAACGTTTTTTTTAAAAATCCCACTTACTTTAATTAAATCCTTGCTTCCCCAGGTATCAGGCGACGAACAGCGCCGTCTGTGCGGCGAGCAGGCCAAGTACAGCGACCGCACAGGCCTGGGCCTCGGTATGGGCCTCACGACCTACGGCTCCGTGGCCTACCAGCTGAAGGATGCCAACATGGAGGCCTCGGGAACTGTGGACTTTGTATGCAGGGCGGCTAAGATTATGAATAGGACAAGTAAGAACACATTTTTAAATTACTTAGTCACTAACTGCACTGCTTTGAACTTAAAAACATGATCTTAAAACTGGATAAATCTAATTAGTTTATCCGTGATAATGGTGCTTGCATAGCGCCGAAATATGTGAATTCCTGAACAAATAATAACATGCTAAATATCCCGTTTTAAGTTTAAATGCATAATTAAATACTATTTGAATGACTTTCATACAACTTCTAAGGAAAAGACGATCCTGATTTTTAAACTAACATGTACACTTCCATGATCATGACTTTTTGTAAAACTGCAGTCTAAATATATGAAATCACAATCAAATAGTAAATATGGTACACTAGCACTTCGCCCGCGACTTCGTCCGCGTGGGTTACGTACTTTCCTAATTCCCCCTTTTCACCCCCTTAAAGGTTAAATTTCCAAAAACCCCTTCTTAGTGCTCCCCTACATTCTAATAGGAAGCCGTGTGCAAAATTTCACATTCCTAGCCCCAGTAGTTTCGGCTGTACGTTGATATGTCAGTCAGTCAGTTCTCCTTTTATATATATAGATAAATCTCGTTTTAATGCCCTTGTCAACAGACAGGCGAGTCCGAAGCGATACGAGACGTCAGTCGGATAGTTCTGTCACGCTATCGGATCGCTTTCGCTTTTCTATGTGACTGAATTCAAACAATTCCATACATTACTAATAAAAACGTCACGCATCGCATTCGCCACGCCTGTCTTTTTGACAAAGGCTTAAATTCTAATGATAAGATAGTCTTTGTAGTAAAAACACTCAAAAATGCACTACAAAACGAACTTTCAAAGAATTAAACAGACATGACCACTAACGTATGTCAATGTGCCACGTTATACACACAACACGTATAAATCTTTAATACACAAACAAAACGATTCAATAAGTGATACTCTATTGTTGTAGTAAACGAAGCCTTTTGTTTCAGTTCTCATGACTGTGTTCCTGATTTGTCTGGGGACTCTGCCTATTATTATGATGATTATGGGTGAGTTTTTAGTGTAAGGTCTTTTTATATTTACTCATTTAAGCTGGATTACGAGCGTATTGTCGGATTGCTAGTGATAGCAATGCTGCTGAGCTGAGGTTTTAGATTCGTTTAAGCTGCCGTGGAGTCTAGATTTGTGCTTGGTTAATCGTAATATATGCTTAATAATAAGAATGGGACTTAAAATACGGGGAAAATGCGTGTTTACTATTAGATATACTTAGAATACCTACCTATCTCTGCCTAATTCTTCGTGGATCATAGTTTGGTTCCGTACTATTATAATTTATAGAGGTGAAAATAAACCATTAAGAGACCTCATTGTTGCAAAACTTCAAAGCTTATTCTATGGCGATGTTATTTGGTCGCGGGACTGTACGAATTAACGTGACCCCGGAACGTAAAGGGCTATTGAAGGACACCGTGGATTTTAGTCAGTACGAGTCTGACAGTCCCTCCCGCTCTGCCCTGGGTGGGACGAGTCATTTCATGAAAAAATGGCGATATTATTATGGTAGAAAAAATATTGAAAAACCCTTTCCAATAAATTGTGCTTGTAACAGAATATCATCATACTGAATATACGTGTTCTAATATGCTTCTGTAACAATCTTTATCCCAACAAAACCGCGATAACGACTCAATAGTGCGAAGAGATCGGTTTTTTAGGAAAAACGACGCCATTACCAGTTGTAGCTGAATTTATCTTGCAATGTTAGACTATAAAGCATTTTTCGTGATATGTTTGAAGAAAAGTACGTGATGTTACACCCAGTCTGAGATGAAGAGAAGAAGAATGAGAGAGAAGAGAGCGAACTTATAATAATAAACAAGAAACTTAAGTTTTTGCATGTTAGGTGAAACCTCCCATGGCGACAGACGTCGCCAGACAATCTCCGGCCACCGTAGGCGCGCGGGCGGGAGTAATAGGCGACTCGCTGTCCGACCATGGGCCATGCCCGTGTCGACGGCGCGTTCAAAGCCACGCCTCAAAGAGTGTCAGCATTATGACGGGGCCAGTCAGTTACGTTTCACCAATTTTTGAAGTGAAAACTTCTTTAGCGACGTTGAGCACTTTTTCTGTAATGGGTATAAAATCTTAAACTCGCGTCAGGACACGTGACCCTGATCGAAAAAGCGTAGGACGGATGGAGAGTAGACAGCTATCCCCTCTCTACGGCGCGGCGAAAATGTATGCCTGGGCCTACTGTTACAGCGTGCCACGAATCGAGGTCGAGGTCGAGGTCGAGGTCGAGGTCGACCTTGACCGTGTACGATAGCGCAATAAATGAATATTGTATTCTACCACATAAATGATAGTACTTTTATACTGATAAAGCAATTGGTGCAAAATTATTCCCTAACCATTCCAAAATATCAAACATGCTCAACGTTAATAGTCAAGTTTTCACTTCTGCCGGCACTCCCAGAGTGCAACCCGTCGTTTTTATTTTTATTAGCGTGGTTAAATCATCAAATGAGTCCTCGGATTTTAGTCAGTACGAGTCTGACAGTCTCTCCCGCTCTGCCCTGGGTGGGAGGACTCATGTGAAGATTTTACCACGTAAAAAAAGAAGGCTCCTAAAATGGCCGACCTTCGCGCTTACAAGTTTTAGATTTTGTAGTTCCCAGCCTTAATATGGAATACCCAGACGTTTTCATGAGTTTGTTGATAAGAAATTGATGCTACATCGAAAAGGTCTGACCTCCATTTAAGTGTGCAATTTTATCGGTTCGTGTGCACTGGGGTCGTAATCTTATGGTTCTTTACGACTGCCGCCGAAAAAAGAGGGTAAACACGGGAGTTGGAATATGTAGATTAGTAGAATATTCAATTTTTTTAACAATATTTCGTACCTTCTATTTAATAAGGGATATACAAATGATTTAGTAATAAGCGTTAACGCATTGTCTATTCTTATTTAAGAACAGATTTCTTTTATTTCCGTAGTAATAAAATAATTATAAAGCATTATCACTGCGGGGCCGTGTGTGAGATGGAGTGGACTTTAATCCACAACGTAAACCCATTACTGGTCTATAAATAGCATTCTGTACTGAAATTTTCAATAAAGGCTTTTTTTAATATTTTTATAGAAAAATAAAATACGTTCAAAAATAAGAAACGATCAAATGTAAGAAACGATGTCTGACGAAAATTACAGAACAACTCGTGCCTAAAAATTTGAAAAGAAAAACACTTTTCTTCTCGTCTGTCCAAGTAAAAGTCATTAGGGAAGCTAGTAGCTCGCGACTCGTGTACAGTCACCGAGATAACGTTTAAACCAAACTTGACATAAATCTGATAAGTCCACGAGACGCCAACGTAATGAAATTAAGGGCTGACAGACGCAACAAAATGGCGGACGAAAAAATGAAAGGAAAAAGTTTATAAATAAGTTTATTGATTAAAAGTAGGTTTTAATGGACGCTCGTCAAAGAACTCCGTAATATTTGAGTGAAGTTAGAAAGTTTGGACAAGTTTGACTTAGTTTGAGGGGTAAGAGTAATGACGTCAATCTGTAAGTTGGCCGGTAAATTGAATAAGATCAGGTGTGTTTTTGTCACCGCGAAAATAACAAAATAATGTTTTAAAAATTGAAATTGAAAACCATGGCTTTTTTAATTTTCCATTATTCTTTAAATACGAATAACTATAATTCTAACCTATAGTTAAAATAGACAGATTAATTTGCAGCGTTTTGTAACATATTCGTTCATATTGTTTAATAGTTTGTAGGGCGATATATTGCCTATGTACCAATAAATTCGATATACCTACAAGAATGGATATGATGACCAAATTGTGTTTCATGAAGTATTATAAAAATTAAGTAATGTCAACGAAGACCCGCTGTGCGGGGCTTTTATCTCTGTGTGAAGGGTTTAAAAGAACCTTCATTGAAAAGACTACGAATAAGACGCGAACGGAGAAACTGCACAGATAAAAAAAAAAGTGGACGGCTGTTCTGGAAGACCTGTGCCCAACAATGGGGCAAAAAAATATAAAAAAAAAACATGAAAACGATAACTCAACGTGTCCAAAGAAGTTTTCACTTCAAAAACTTCACTAAGAAGTCGCCGCCACCTCTCACTCACAATACCCCATCAGCTCCACACACAAGTTCGTTCCCATGGATTCGCTCATGAATATTCTAAATTAATTACTACTCAGCTGATTGAGCTGTTTTACTTGGTTGTACCCGCTCCAATAACTTCGGAACAAAGTTGCTTATAACACAGCACGGATATGGTACGTGACAGGGTAATTAAATTGAATAACCCTTTGTGTAGCAATGTGGGGATAAGAAAAGCTGAACTTGGCAGAATAACTTTGGAAGGAAGGATTTACTGTTAACTGAGTATCAGGTAATTTTCTTCTTTGTGGCGAGATGTTAATTTCTACGTATATTGAGTTCGCCCACAACTTTGATATAAGTTTAGCGTAGAAATAAACCCTCCTTTTGTTTTTAGAAACGATACGGGTTCAGATAGGTACTTAAATTTTGTCAATAATGTCGGATGTATATGTCTTAGATTGTCTAAGGAATGATATGGAAGAAAAAGGAGTAAATGATACTTGACGTCTGATAGAGGAGAATGGAAGAAAAAAACGTGTTGCGCCGACACCAAGTAAAATGGGATAAGGGCAGGAAGATGATGATGATGAATGTCTGATGTATCTTCAAATGTACACGTGTTATTTTCCCAAAATCGGTATTGATCCTTAGCGTCACGAAATGAAATCATAAACAAATAATTCTTCTCGATAAAAGCGCCAACTTACCAACACCACAAAAAGCCACATCAAACGATAAACTCGACTTTTTAGGTCAAACCTTAACCTAAATTATGATGATTCCGACCCATTTTTCGCATTCGATTCGGTAATAAAATTGAGTTAAAAACGATCATTCGATGTTGAACGGCATTCGATCGGCACTTGAACCAATATTTGTACAGTCAAGCACGGTTTAATCAACGCTTTGATCTACAAATCCGGTGCGTACTGGTTTAATCCGGTTTCGTGCGGACCGGCAATGGAATTAGGTCGACGACACATTATCGGATGCTTGCTGCCTGTTGCATACAGTAGTGAACTTTGACCTAGTTTTACTTCGCATAATAATCCTCGGTAGATGGAAGCATCTTCCATGAATGCTCTGGTTGCTATCGGATTAAATTAACTAATATTATAAATGCGAAAGTAAATTTCTGAACCAATTTTGATGAATTTTGGTATCTACAGAGATCCATCCGTGAGGATGGTTATATGCTGCTTCTTGACCACCACTTCACCATCTGCCTAGCCTTTTCCCAACTATATTCCCCAATATGCCAGTCAAACCAGATGCAGCTGAATATCAGTATTTTACATGGAGCGACTGCCAGTCGGACCTCCACAACCCAGTAACTGGGTAATAGGATACCCTATGGTAAGACTTGTTGTCAGTCTTTTGAGTTTCTGACTAACAGTAATGCCTGTCAAAGATTTACAAATGACAGCCGGGACCAACGTCTTTACGTGCTTTCCGAGACACGGAGGAAACTCGCTATGACAGATGGTCACCCATCCACAGACCAACCTCGCCAAGCGCGGCTTAACCCGGAAGATCGGCCTGTGCGGCTGTATTTATTTAGCCACGAGCTCTTCTGCTACTAACTGCGATCATTGATCTTAGGAAAGAAAAGCGTTCTAAGCTTCGGGCAAAAGCTAGTAATGCACAAAGATTTGCACGTGCAAAAATTCTGAAACAGTAAATTAACAAAAAGTCTTGTAATGTTTTTATCGTTTTGTGGATATTCAAATCTTCTTAGTACCGGCAATCTAAAATAGGGTTAACTTTGTCAGTCCTTTGTCTGTATATATAAAAGGAGAACTGACTGACTGACATATCAACGTACAGCCGAAACTACTGGGGCTAGGAATGTGAAATTTTGCACACGGCTTCCTATTATAACGTAGGGGAGCACTAAGAAGGGGTTTTTGGAAATTTAAACTTTAAGGGGGTGAAAAGGGGGAATTAGGAAAGTACGTAACACACGCGGACGAAGTCGCGGGCAAAGTGCTAGTAATGTATAAATAGCGAGATTTATCAGAGGGTTATAATTAGATGAAGATAGACAATTGATAAATTTAACCTGTTTTCTTAGAACTTCTTGATGGTTAAATGTCACAAGGTTATTGTAGTATTTTACTTTGAGTTTGTTGTTTCTTCTTAGTTATGACAAGAAATATGAACCACAACAGCAGTTATTTTTGTGATATTATTGTTGTATAACATATTAAAGCGATTCTCACACGTTGTCTAATCTGAGCAGAGAGGGAGGAAGTGTCATACTCAGACTCATACTGACTAAACCACCCTGTCCTTTTAATTGCCTTTTGTGTTGAAGATTATATTTATTGTATTACTGTGAACATAGTTATAGTTATTATTGTAAACACCTATAATAAAATTTTATCAGCGATAACGAGGTCTGGGCGTTTGTGTATATGAGTTTATATGTTTGTAAACGCACCCACGACACTGGAGAAATTCCCAGTGTGGGGCAACGATTTATTAAAAAAAAAAACATAGAAGGCATAAAAGGCCAAAAGAAAAAAAAATAAGGCCTAAGATGGCGACTTCACTTCAGCTCACCCAGAATGAATTTGAACTTCTGCGGACCTACAGAATACAGTACAAAATAATTAGCGGCGGATTCTGACAGGAACTCATGAAAATAAAATATTCCGAAGATACTTGACACTAGTCTCTAGCCTCTAGAGTATATTTTATTTAGCTGTCAGACTTAACTATGCGTCTTCTCCAGGTGTCCACTATGTGCGCGACTGTCCCGCGGAGACACGTATCCCGGTGTACCTGATAGTGGGCGGCGCAGCAGGCGGCGCCGGGCTCGGTTGGCTGCTATGCAACCAGCTCATGGGCAGGCACTCCAACTCCTCAGCCAGCGTGCCTGGAAGGATCCTCGCGTATCTGCTCACCTTGTTCCTGATGGCTTGGTAAGTTATAAGATTGTTAACCACATAAATGAAGAAAAAAAATACTGACTAAAATCCATAGTGTCCTTCAATAGCCGTTCACGTTCCGGAGTCACGGTAATTCGTGGGTCCCGCGACCCCGGCAGTACGCATGTAAAATTGTACCGAACGAGCGACGTTTTGTGATTTTTAAAAGCGTTTCATCTTCGTAAATTTTGGTTTAGGTAACAAAAGAAAAAATCCGGGTCTAATATTTTTTAATAATCTATATTTCTAAAAATGTACTTGACTAATATTTTTTTTTGAACATTGCATGAGTACAAGAATGTATTTCTGTCAGTGGCTTACATTCAATTCCTTAATAACGATACCTACAGCACTGAATTTCAATTATAAATCAACAATACCTAACTACCAAGCAGAAACCATCAATGAAACAACTAAAATAAAACAGTACAAGGTAACTTCGGAAAATATTGTTGAAACAAAATTATATTGAGTTTCATGTTCGTGGAGGCAGCAAACTTGCGGTCTACCTATTTATTTAATACTAAAGTAGTTTAATAGCAGTTGGAAGTTTGTTTTATTTCGCACTAAAGTACACTTACATTTACGAATATTTGCCTACTCTTACTAAACATTAAAATATGGTTTAAAAAAAAACTTTGTTATAAACTACAAAGACATCATTTGTTTGAGAATACTAGTTACAAATTCTTCGAAAAAAAGGGCTGTGGTTCCTTTTTTTTAAATATAGAACTCTGACTTGAATCCTGGATTATTATATAATTATTTTCTCGGGGATTAATATAAAAACTCGCCAAAAACACTATCTAGGAACCAACGTAAACTGTCGTGAAAAGTGCCATAACATAAACTACAACTATGTAGATTTAGAAGAAATATTGTAGAATATTCCAATTTTCATACTTCATTTTGTATACGCAGTGTGGGTCGGTTTTTTGCTCAAAAGTGTAGTTAACAATGTCGTTATTTGTTTGGAATAGTTCGCGGAGTTCAGAATTATGTTTATCATCTGAAAAATTTAGAAATGCAATTTATTTTGTCAGATTAGTTTTGTTTGTCTTTACCTATTACCTACATTGAACGAGAATAAGGTTGCAAAATAGTTTTATTATTTCTCTTTTTCCAATTTTTATTTTGGAGTGGCGTAAGGCAACCGGCAGAGAATGGATGAGGAAAAATCATGATCGGGCGCAGTGACGTATGTACATTGGGATAGGCATATGTCCAGCAGTGGACGCATACAGGCTGATGATGTTGTATAAATCAAATCTAAAAAATTACCTAAAAAGTAGATTTTATACATGTCGGATACGAACTACCTGTGTATGAAGCCGCCAGAAACAGCTACTTTGATTTTATAAGATATTTTGTTAAATAATAATGGGTTAATCAAATCTTATTATTTTATAACAAAAGAAAATAATGATTTTACGGTTATGAATTTTCCTAATGAGATCATTATCATAACCCAACCTTTTCATAAGGTTTTAACTGGTCGACGATAAAATAAACAAATTCATACCCGAGCCTTAAATATTATGGCAGATTTAATTAAATACAAACGAAACGGTTATGTGTTCGAAAACAGCTGTGATGTTAGGAAAGTAATCACAAATTTTCTGACAAGACTTAAGTATAACCTCAATTTCAAGCCTAATAATTGGTCCTTCGAGCAGGATCTAATATTATTTAAATACGCGTTCTTCTGCATACACTCGATTTCGAGGTCGATGATCTCAGCTGTCACGTAGTTCTTTGATAGTCGTTACTGGCAGACAGTGGCTTAGAAAACAAGTTTTACTAAAATATGGGTCTCGCTTTACCCAGTACCCACTGAGAAGTGAAGGACATGCAGGCATACATGGAGGAACTCCCTATGTAGGTAGTCGTTCCATGTAAAATTCCGGTATTCAGCAGCATCCGATTCGACTGGAAGCCAAACCTAGCATAGTTGAGATGGTCGCGGGACTCACCAATTACCGTGACCCCGGAACGTAAAGGGCTATTGAAGGACACCGTGGATTTGAGTCAGTACGACTCTGACAGTCTCTCCCGCTCTGCCCTGAGTGGGAGGACTCATTTGATGATTTTATCACGTTAAAAAAAAAGCATAGTTGGGATAAGGCTGGGCAGATGATGAATTGGTCATGCTTGGTTTTCAAAATATTACAGTTAATATAAGAAGAGGTTCAAAACATTGAAAAATAAGATGATCCATCAATCTAAAATTGTTCAGATTGAAAACGAATTCAAATTGACGTTTGAAAAGATTTGATTCCAATCAATTTAGTCAGATTTTCATGAATACTGTGAATTCAATTTTCTTTAACAATCGATTTATTCAAAGTTGTTCAATATTCATTTATTTAATCTTACGTTTGATTAATGACTGATTGTCAAAGTTCATTTCAATATCATAACTCAAGTTAAACTAATTGAAAAAAAAAACTTTTGTCATAATTATATAAGTACCTACTTCTAATGCTTCCAGTTATTTTACTACTCGGAAATCCAAAATACTCGTAGCTCTAGAAATAAATACAACTATCATTTCGACTCCCGCCCTGCACTGGGTGGGAGGACTCATTTGATGATTTTACCACGACAGAAAAAAAAAAACTATCATTTCGAAATATTACAGTCAACTTCTGTACATCGGCCTCCCCCAAAGTAGGCTGTGCGCATGATCTTCCGCTTTTTTCATTCAGCTACTGCCAGCTACCTCTGGTTCTGGTACCTCTCTCTTCTTTAGGTCATCGGTCCATCTAGTCGGGAGGCGTTTACATAGACGCGGTATCCATTCGAAAACCTTCCTACTCCACCTTTCGCCGGTTTTGCGACATGACAATTTCGAATTGACGTATAATGTGAATGTTCTATTAAATTGTATACAATCTTGATTCCTCTAACCGTACAAATATAGATGTGTTACTGGGGAGTTTGTTCCGCCACTTCTTCTTCCCAGCCAAAACACTAGGAAGTGTCGACAGGGGGGCGCTTAAGTAAAAATTAATCTTCAAAAAGTGCTGATAAATCAGCCAATTTGAATAAATGACTTTTGATTTTGATCATGCATGTCCGACCCCCTGCCACTTCAGATTGCGTATGTATTGAGTTTCTTGCCCATTCTTCTCCATAAGAACCTACCATTGCGAATGAGTGTAAAATCAGTCCCACCGCATAACATTTCCTTTAATTTTATTATTCGACGTTCAAAAGTGCTTCTTTGGACTTCGATGGCATAATTAACCTCTCGGGCGATTTATAATTGAAAATGATAAAAATCAACGTCCAATGAGCGACTGTCTGCTAATTACAGACGTGTGTACGTAAGGCGCTGGGGCGTTTTCGCTTATGTACACCCGGGTGTACGTAACGCGCCCGAGAGGTTAAAATCAAATAATTTAATTTTGACTGTGCTACATTTTGTAACATCACTAAATACATTTGATTAATGTACAGGTTTGCCGCCGGCAACTATTGGACCCTGGGCATCATGTGGCCAGACTACGCGCCGACCCTGTTCGAGCCCAACCAGTGGTGCCACAGGACATTGTACGTGTTCTCTCTCACCCAGCTGGCAGTGGTGTGGGGTCTGATGGCACTGTTCCTGTTGTTACTACTGGCTCTCGCTGTTTGTCAGGTAATGGCTCAGGTATACTATGACCCTTATCCAGATTAAAAATTAACTGTTTTTCTAACTAGTTGTGTCATAGTATAAAGAAGGGAAGTACGTTTTCTTCATACAAACGCACCGCGCGCGGCTTGTATGTGTGCGTCGTCGCACGCACACTTAAACTAAAACTCGACCCGTTTCTCAGTGCGCCAGTCGAGGCTAGCACTGCACAAGGTTCACACGTCACGGCTTTTCGGCTCCGCTAAATATGTGTGAATATCGCAAGAGAATGTATTGTGTGATTCAATAGATATGTTTGTATTATTTATGTTTGTATTAATTAAAAATAAAATTATGTATGGTCCTTTATGTGTAAAAATAATAGATTACGCCTATTAAAAAAAATACAAAAAGATAGTATTTTGTAACTATTGCAAATTTTACTTTTAGTCATGTATTTACCTGTTTATAAATATTAATCTAACCATTTTTTTACTATTTAACCTCTCAACATCGATCATCATTTTTCAATAAACTGCGTTGTAGAGAATTTATTCATCCCCTTTTCTAAACGTATAAAGTACATAAATATTTAGAAACACTTAACTTATTTCGAATGTAATGGGTCTTTAGTCTAAAATTTACGTTTAACTCACATTATCAAGAACGCTTATAAAAGGCTTTGAATAACTTTTATGAATACTTTGTATATTAAAATTCTTGAAAGTTACTACACATAAAAAGGGTTCGAGAAGATTGGGTACGAACATAGCCTATGCAAATGTCTGAAATAAAGTTTTAAGACTATGCTAAGTAAAGACCTATCGTAAACCACACAATTTGTGGTTTACGATCAGCGTTTATGAACATACTAAATACTTGATACCTTTTAAGGGATCGGCATTTTTATGAGAGATAAAAGAGGGTTCTTCAAATAAAAAATATTGACTACCGCGTTTAGTACGTGTACCAGGTACTAAGTTCTATTTCTGGGTTAATGAAAACTTTTTTTAAGTTTTTAAGGTTATTAGTAGGTCGGAATCTGATATTGCGTTTAGATGAAGGCAATCGGTTCACTTCTTAAAATGGGACTGAAACATAACTGGCGAAAGTGGGTATCCTGTAGGTACCCCACGGCGTAATCCTACAGGGATTATAGACTTGATGTTATTTTACGAACTAGTACACAAAAAAATGCGAACGCATCTTAAGATACAGACGGTTCCACACAATTTCAGAAGAATCCATCAACATCTGTATTTGGAGCCACAACAGCAATTTATCTTTTACAAGTTTGAATATTTGTTACCAGTTAGGATGTCTGTAACCAATTTGATTACTGTTACTAATTTAAACGCTTGTTACCAATTTAACCAAATTTTATTTTCTTGACCAGGTATTCGGCTGCGGCTGGCTAGGGCCGCCTAGATACAAGTAGCAACGGCGCAGCGTCGTGCTAGAGCTATGGCACAGGAACATCAACAACACCATGGACGTGGCGGGCGCGCTGCTGCCCTTCACGCAGGTGGTGCGGCCGGAGCTCACCATCCACGTCCAGGAGGTGCTCACTCAGGCCGACAAGGAAGCAGACGGCCCAAAAAGAAACACGATCCCACAAATCAATGAACCAAGTGATAAAGACGATGAAGTGAGTCCAATTAATGTTGACGCTAAAAGTGTACATATTAATAAAAGTGCTAGTAGAGAATACTATGAGAAAAGTGCTAATGGTAAGAATAGTGAAGTAAGAAGCTGCGATGTGGTTACAATGAAGAATCCTAGGAAGGGAAGCCCTGCCTGATGGTTGTTCGTCGTGCTGCCCCCGCACGGCAAAAAGCATGTACATTTCGAAGCAACAGATAAGGTATATTACTTCTGAATTGCTATGGACAATTTTGACGCTGGAGAGCTAAATGTCGAACTAAGATTTTTAATACAAATTTTTATAAATATTGAAGGAATCAACATTGTTTTTTTATGAATAGTAGTAATTGTAGAAGAGGACAATATTCAAATTACATAATCATTTATTTCTTTTATTCATAAGAATTTTCATAAAATCTAGATAATGTTTTTTCTTCAGAAACATACTTAACAAAGTGAATATTTTTTAGAAGTTAAGAAAAAGATATTTTTTCTTTAAAAGATAGTCTTATCTGTTTCTAAAGTGTTGGTACATTAGAGAGACTTTTAAAACTACTGAACCTACAATCTAAGTTAAAGCCCAAAAGATTCTCTCTGGTTGACATTTGGAAACCAGGCTTAGGTCTGACCTTTGGGATGAAACTTTTACATTCACTATTTTTGTCTTTAAGGATAAAACTTGAAAACACTTTCTAGTAAAATCGATGTTACTTTCACCTAAAAAAATGTCATCTTAATAATGAGTGAACGTTGATTTGAAAATGAATTAATAGTGGATCCTCTCGAAATGGTAAATTTAAATTTTATTGAAGTTGCAGCGCAAATGGAACCTTATTAAATAAGTTTTAAGGTATTATTTCTCAAATATTTAAATATTTTAAAAACAAAACTATTATAGAATAGATGTAGTTCGATATTTATGCTCGCCAGTTCACCGTTGCTTGACTGTCACTGCTTTTCGAATCCGTGTTCAAACTGTCTATATCTGTACTTCTTACATAGTATATCTAAAATAAATGCATAAAATATTAAACATAGTATATGTGATAGTAGTTATAATTTCATATCATTTCGTTGTCTGAGGTATATGTGCTATTTCTTTGTCATTAAGATACAACGAATATTTATTAGATACTAGTGCTTTTTATATTGTATTGTAAATATTGGGAATTGTAATTAGTATATTGTAGGTATATGATATCAGCTGACGTATTGTAGTATACATATCCTATGTAGTGTTAATATTAAGTGTAATCCGGGAACGAATGAGTGGGATAAAGTGGATCGGTTGTGGCTGCCACGGCCTGTAAATAAAGGGATAAAATCACTAGAAATTTCTCTCTCATAAAATTGCGTGACCGTGTAATATTCTATCTTGTTTATTTATAGCGTATGAAAAACCAACAATTGGGTGTATGTTAGTTAACTTTATCAATAAGTTTTTTTTTTTTTGTTTTTCATTTAAATAAATATATTTGCATTTAAATTCTATTTAGAGTTTTTTTAGAATATTGGGATCGGATGACCCGTTATTACAACCAATCAAGAACAAGCAACGTCCAATAGAAACTATCTAATTTAAAGTATACACTAATTATTAAAATTTTGTAACGGTTTCTATTAAAGTTATACAATTGTTCCATTCTTCTAACTTACGACGATTTGTGATATCTGTTGAAATTGTTTTAAAAGAAAACGCGGATTAAATCCATACATAGAAATTGCTAAAGCCTTTGTCAAACCGACAGGCGTGACGAATGCGAAGCGAGGCGTTTTTATTTGTAATGTATGGAATTGTTTGAATCCAGTCACATAGAAAAGCGAAAGCGATCCAATAGTGTCACAGAACTATCGGACTGACGTCTCGCTTCGGTTCTATATCGCTTCGGACTCGCTTCGCTTTCGCCTGTCTGTTTGACAAAGGCCTAAGCGTGTTGATCCTAGCCTTGTTATAAGTTCCATAGAACCAACATTGCTGCGAATTAATATCTGTAGTTCATCGTCTGTCTAGCCTTTTCCCAAATATGTTGAGGTAAGCTTACAATCTCACCAAATGCAGCTGAATATCTGTATTTTCGTATAGTAATCAACATCTATGACGTCACATTATTGTTGTCTCATGTTTATATTAGCTATCCCATTCTACCGTTCCTCGGGTGATTTCAAAGTATACTGATAGACACCATTTAAATTGTAGATTGTATTATAAATAAAATATTTTGTGTGCACCTAATATCGATATTTTAAATTTAAATAAATGTCTGATTATCGTATGTGATACATGTGATGGAACTTGAGATATTGTGAAAAATATGCAAAAATAAATAAAATATACTTTTATTGAAGTCAGTTTATGACAAAATTGCAAACAATTATTTTGTTACTTTTGAAAATGTATTTACTTTGTTTCAAGCCAGTGTAAAAAAGTAAAACAATAGACGGTGAAAGAATGGAAAAACAAATTTCATAAATTCTCGAGTTTCGACACAAAGTGATCACGAAAACTGCATGGAACAGGCTTTAATAGAGATTTTATGTGAAATCATATTTTTATAGAGGAGAAAATATAAAAGATGTGTTATGTAAAAATATTCGTATCAATGTGCTTTTAGGTAAAATTGGGAATCATTCAAATGTACTGTAAATGCTGCATATTTTATGTTTGGCTCTAAAGAGGTTTTCTTTAAATAACTTATAACAAACACTAATATTTTACTATTATACTTTTTAACAAGGGTTAGGAAGGAATTGTTTGGTGGGAAGTTTTACTATAATATATCCAATAATGAATAAAAACATAAAATAAAAGTAACAGTTACTTTATTCTATTTGAATAAAATTCTCTTTACAAATGGATTTTATACCAACTTTTGAGGGAATTTACTTTAAAAAACTTATAACCCGTCATCAAAAAGGATCGCACCATAGACTTATAGGATGGACTGTGCCTTCCCTAGCTAAATGTCATGAATTAATTGCTTAACTCTCTATAAAGAGAGAAAAACAATTTTAGGGCCACCTTTCTCTTTCTTTTATATTTATTGACATTATTTGTCTTATAGGAAAGAGACAGATTCTTGTATTTGTTTTTCTTTAGGCAGATAATGTCCGGTCCATACTCTATGTCTATGAATCAAACAAACGGCTACGGACAAATTACTGACAGACTGCCGGGTATCATACATCGACAGATCTGTCAGATAAATAATAATCTCTCAGGAGTAGAAGCTTCAGAAGCTTTAGGTTACTCACGCGACATCCTAAAATGAACATCATCATTTTTCTAAAAAAAAAAAATTTGCAAGCGACTGCAATTAAGCGTACCATATGACTACGGACATTGCATTTAATTAAATAAGGTTTATTTTTGGAATAAGTGCATCTGAGCTAGGTTTGCGCTATTGATTTGGATCTAAAGGTTCAATCCTCAGAGCTATATTTTTGTTTGTAACGGTACAAAAAAATCTGTACTTCTTATAAAATTTCCGTCTAGTACTAGAATTGGCTCAGACATGTACTAAATATAAATATTCTGAATATAATAAATTTATTGTCTAGACTATAACAATTTATCGAAAAATGTCGGAGGTACTTTACGAAACTAATAATGACTAATTTTGTTTTGACTTGATGGCAAATTACGTACAAATTCTATGATAAAGAAGTTATTTCTCTTAATATTTATGAACTTCGAGGATATTCGAGTATATTTATTTTAGGTACAAAGTAGAAATGCTATTGAAACTATTATGTTTTATTGGCATACCTAGTATTATTTCTTTAAATTAATTTATTATATTAATAAAAAAATATTATTATAATCTGAAGTATAAATATGCTGAAAAGTAAATTAAAGAATTAGCTAAGGTATGCTGTCCACTAAGGTGTAACACTTGAACCCATTTTGTAAAATATGTACGTAATAATAAATCCTCAAGATAATTAAAGATTATAAAGAAGCTCACTGTATGGTTTTCCAACCTAAGAAACAATCCCAGCAATACATTCCTATTTTTTATGTTAAGTAGCTAAACTGCGTGTACAGATTTCCGAATTGGCCTTGAATGTAAAGCCACTCAAGATTATTAAAATTTACACGTTTTTCTCACAGCGCAGTAAGCTACAAAGAAACGTAGACGTAATAACTTGCTAAAATACAGTTCAAATTCGTTCAACCACAATCTCATCTCCTTACTTATGCAGTGAACGTTCTCTGTGTAAAAAGAGATACTCGTAAAAGCACTCTAAGTGATATGCATTTAATTTTTCCTTTACAAAGTGACATACATTTAGCTTGACCTTTGAAAAAGTTACAAACAATTTTCGTCCATCTCGCGTTGATAGGAAAAAAAGAAGTTCTGTACAGAAATGCGGCTTAGGATTCCGCAAAAAGTCAACGTAAATCCCGATTTTCTGCACGTGCCGACCTTTTTCTCGCTATAATAATAACTGTCGGTTGTAATTCCCGAAGGTTGAAACAAAGAGGGTGGATAAAGAAAAAATGTCCTTCCCTCATCGTTTGTCGATGGCTACAGGAATTATGTTGTAATTCGATTGTAAGATCATGAATTTTTCGATTATCAGAATGGCTAAACTAGGTTCGGAGTTCTTAATTTAAAAAGGACTGCTAAACATTTTCGGTGTTTTTTTTTGTCAGTCAGATTTATGATTATTATCACCGAACTTAAAACGGGATATTTACTATTAATATTATTTATTTTGAATTTCCGATTTTTCGGCACTGTTGCAAGATCACAGTCAACATGCCATTAAAAATATATATATTAGGTTCCATTTTAAGATCTAATGATAGTGTTAGAGGCGACGTCAGTATACAAATTATTATATTTTGACAAAATCCTTTTTTTTTCAAGTAACGCCTTAGTGGACAGCTAACCTAATATAAAACCCTGTAATTACCCTGCAAAATTCGTCCTCAACTGTAAAATACGTCCTTCTGATAGTCCAATTATGAATTAAAATAATGCGTAATAAAATATTTTTGAAAAAATCTTGTTTTACAATATTTTTGCTGAACGAAATTTTATTCAGGAACATCATTTTACTGACGGTGCTTTGGATATTAAATTAAAAAGCTAAACAATAAATTGTAAAAAATAGGCAATGCGGTATAGAGTTGAAAATATTTAGAAAATAAGTAGGTACCATAATGCAGTTGACCACAGAATTCATGGTCAATACTACTCACAGTAAAAACATGTATTTAAAATTATACACCTTATTCATAGCTTAACTGCTGAACTACATTATGAAAAAGAAACGATTACAGGATTTTCAGATTTGCAGTTAAACTGTGAAATAAGACTTTCTCTAGTATTATAAGTATTAGGAATTTATAGTACTGGATTTGGGAACATAGATGAATTTGTAGTTATTTTTGTATAGAAAACAATGTAAAATTTTATTCACCTCCTTATAATCTTGGATAAATCTACTGAATAGATTCTTTTTTAATAAACCTATTTAGTCTTAAAAATATCTTATTGTGTGGTTACATGCAAAAGAATTTTCGATATAATAAATCTGTACTGTACATGATAATATTTATATTAATTATTTATTAAATTATTTATTAAATTTAGTGTTCTTATAGAAACTGCTATGCTTTGCTAATCTGGATTTGAATCAAAATATAGAACTTAGTCGAAACAATTTTTAGTAGGATTATACCAAAATGGCTCCAGGTACTATTTAAAACTCAGTACTTTTTTCTGTTTAGTGAAAATTATTGCGAAGGTAGTAATTCCAATGCTGAAACAAATTCTGTGAAATATTTTCTCAGATTTTCTCTTTATCATTTATTTCAATGCAAAAAAAGTAACTCGTTTCTTTTATAAAGTAACAAATCAAATCAAAGTTCTAAATTTTTCTCAACAGCTCTCAAAATTGACCTTGACCTTACAAATTATCTCAAATTGTCAGTCAAATACTAAATCATAATGCTGAATGTTAAAGATCCACTCTAACATTTATGAAGGTGATATTGCCGCGAAATGTCTCAATAAATTATCGTGACCTTGACCTTGAGCTTCGACCTTCCCTTTCGAGCTCGACGCCATTTCCATTCATATTTATTTTCACGTTTTGGAATAACCTAACAACATTGGGTTTTGGGAACATTAATATTAAAATCAAAACATATGAATTCTATGTTGCTTTCTATCCTGTATTCTTGTAAAAAAAAACTGTATTTTGAGAATATTCTTAGGCATTAGTGAACTTAGATATTGTATTATGATTAGTGCCTAAAAGAATAAGCTTTTAGCATCGCGGTTTCATTGTCCGCCATTTTTTTCCTTTATACTTTAAGGCCCACTTGCACCACGATCACTAAACAGGTTTAGCGCTAAACTGATTTAAAACATCGTTCTGTCTCTGTCAACTTCAAACAATATTCTAAGGCAGTTTAGCGCTAAACCCGTTTAGTGATTGTGGTGCAAGTGGGCCTTAACCTCGTAGGTACTTTAAACGACTTTTATATAATGATTCTTATTATTTCAAATTATGTCCTTGGCTGGTCTTTTGGAAATCAGATTGAATGAAGTTACAAATGTATAAAACTATAATATTTTGTCTGTACCGTAGAACAAATGGAAGTTAATGTTTTTAGTGGTTACCTGTGTGTTTTACTTCTTGGACAAGAAAACGCGATATTTGACGACCACAAAATATGTCCTAGATTTTAGATCCCCATATCAATGTCCACTTTATATCCTAAATTATATAATATATTATAGCCATATTTACACTAATGTGCGAAGTGGAATACAATTAATTAAAGACTATGTAAATGTCTCCTACATTATATCATTATTATTATAAAATCGCTGGAAGCATGACCTATAGGTATTATTATAATATATGATTATATAGGAAACTGTAAAGATTGTATTGCGTGTATTTATTGTGATGACATGAGTAAATAAATGTGTTTTTATTTAATCTGATTTTGAATTATTTTTTTCTTAAAAGACCCAACGCCTTTATCAAATGAGTCAGGGACCTTAAATTGCATGTAACATTAAAATCAAATATGAAAAGGATGCACAACTGGAATCTTAACTTTGCGTTGACAAGGCACAATAAAAACTGTTTTATGTCAGACAAGATGGTGGTTTGGAATACTGGTAAGGCCTACCACTGTCCTTGAGTTCGCTCCGTCATCATCTGCAGGTTATAGGTATATAGTGCTGCAGCCCAGGGTGAACCGCAGGGAGATGATCATTACCCATCCCAAAAATAATAATAATTGTCTCTATCCCTACAGAGTTTCGATAACTCATGAATTCGAAACTAATACAGCCTTACTACAAGAAAGTTTAACATCTGTTGAACACTAACCTAAAAACATGTTAATGTAAAACGGAGTTTAACGCTGATATAATGGCCGTTTCGCAATTTTTATAGACAAGTGTTTAATAGATGTTTAACTTTTATAGAAACACTGAAATGTATGCAAATGGTTTGAATCCAGTCACATAGAAAAGTGAAAGCGATCCGATAGCGTGACAGAACTATCGGACTGACGTCTCGCTTCGGTTCGGTATCGCCTCGGACTCGCTTCGCTTTCGCCTGTCTGTTTGACAAAGGCGTAATAGAGTCTAAGATTCATTTCGAAGTTTCGGTTTACTTTCTGAGAGTAAGATATTATTATCTTCGTTGCCGGATTTAAAGCGTAGATTTCTTGATACAAAATACTTGAGACTCTAGGCCCAAAATCAATAAAAAACATTCAAAATTGTAAGGGAAAATATTTATATAACCTGTTTACTCTTAACTTATTTCTGAATAAGTAGGTATAATAGTAGATTATGCACCGAGGGGCTAAAGTTGTGTCTTATGTCACGGGCGTCATATTGAATCTCGAGCGCAAAGAAGGATTCGGGATTTAACTCCCGAGCGTAGCGAGGGCGTTAAGAGTTTAACTCACGAGCGAAGCGAGGGAGTTAATACAAGAATCCTGAATGCAGCGAGGGATTCAAGCTAGCCCAAGGCAAAGACACCTTTAGCCCAGAGGAGGATACTCTACTTTTTACACCTACTGTGAGAAAATAATAGCCATAGTACGAAAAACAAAGTATTTATTAAATAAAAAAACAGTAAGAATAACATTTAGAACTAGTTATATAGGTACACTTTTTTTCAGATTTTCGAAAAAAAAAGTATCTTCTATGGTTTTGTCGTGTTTGTCCTAATGACATCACTCTCATGGATGTGGCGTTTGTGTAAACTAAGTTTTATACAGGGCTGGTAGAATGGTTTTGGATGATTGGCTGTATGCATTTTGAATTTAGAACGTCATTGGAGACGCTCGTGAAAATAGAGTATTTTTGATAAAATGTGATAAATCGACTATATTATAGATAGGTTTTATTATTTATTTATTTATTTACAAAATCCACAGCAATCTTAGTGCAGTTTATTTAAAATAAATTAACTAATGTTACAGCCAATTACTATTACCTACGGTATTACGGCGCGGTACGGTATTTGTTATTATTAATGCCAGTTTTAATGTTATTTCATTCCTTTTAAAAAATGGTTCGTAGGTAGTTATCTAATTATTCTTACAATATAATGTCTTCGAAAACATGGCAACGATATGAAGAAGCAATCGTTATGATTTTTTAGGAAATCGAGAATATCATCCACGCGTAGTAAGGGTTTCGAGAATAGCTTTCCTCTTTCTGGCACACTAAATCAGACTTGGCTGTATGGGCTCAGCTCCCTTTGCCTGCCCCAAAGAGGGACGAAAAGAACCAAAAAAAAAAAATCTAGGCTGCATGGGCTAGATAGATCCCTTTGTCTTCCCAAAAGGGAAAAGAAAATTTAAAAAAAAAATCTTTCTGGCACCAAAGGGTGTTTGTTGTTTATAAACATATTCCAAATTCAAATCACATTATTGACCAGCGGGTAATAATGAAATCCAGTACAACATTATTGACCGGCTGTGCCCTCGGCCACTAATGACTCACTTTAGGTTAAGGTTGCTTGACATATAATTTGACATTTTCGAGCAGGTGGTGTGAAAAGTTTATTCATCGACTTGAGTAAACAATAATTGGAATGTAACTATAGAAGGTTTACCTTTAACAGTTGTAGACAGCGAAGAGCGAAAGCGATAAATAATCGCTGTTTTATAACGTGGGCGAGGTTAGCGAACAATGTTTTATTAAAACGGTTCGAACAATTATCGGGTTCAGTGGAGGCGTTTGAAATACATTATGTAACGATTGACGTTGTTTTATTTTCGGATAAAAGCAACTTGTTGCCTTTCTGTTTTTTCACCCTTCACCCGTTAGTATTCAAAAATTATCCCACGTTAATGTCTTACCGAGATAAATATTATTTTCTGTGGCTCAATTTTCATCCAAATTCGTTCAGCGTTGTGTTCCACACGCGCCTCAAAGAGTGTCAGTAAAATGACGGGGGCCTCTAGAGGGCGAAAGCCTGCCGGGGTCGTGGGACTCACGAATTACCGTGACTCCGGTACGTAAAGGGCTATTGAAGGCCACCGTGGATTTTAGTCAGTACGAGTCCGACAGTCCCTCCCGCTCTGCCCTGGGTGGGAGGACTCATGTGATGACTTTTCCACGTAAAAAAAAGTGGTTTTAAAAGTAACAAACATCCATCCATCCATTCATTATTTTATTTTGATTTTGATAGACTGATTGTGGCTAACTAAAAAAGTAGCGTAAAAATGCTTGCGTCCCATCAATTCTCCTTTTTTGAAAACCACCGAATTAAAAACAATAAAAATCTTCCCCATGAGGTAGAAACAACAGAACGCCGACTGCTGCGACACCTTTTCTTTCTTGACTTCTTTTTTTTTGGCTACAAAATTATTAAATAAGTCCATCCACCATGGGTGCAGCGGAAGGGACAATCAGACTTGACTAACTAAAAACTGTTCTGTGCTATGGGTGTCCTTTGTATTCCAGGGCTATTTTAAAGACAATCCTGTTACTCCTATCATTAAATAAAGGTCTTAAATTTAACAGAGAAAGGCAAGCTTTGTGGATCACGATTGGCTCAGTGGCTGAGCGAACGATTGCTGCGCAGTGTTTCGCGGGTTCGATCCCCGCATCATCATCTGCCTAGCCTTTTCCCAACTATATTGGGGTCGGCTTCCAGTCAAACCAGATTCAGCTGGATATCAGTATTTTACATGGAGCGACTGCCTGTCGGACCTCCACAACCCAGTAACTGGGTAATACGATACCCCATGATAAGACTGGTTGTCAGACTTTAGAGCTTCTGACTAACAGTAACGACTGTCAAAGATTTACAAATGACAGCCGGGACCAACGGCTTTACGTGCTTTCCGAGGCACGGAGGAAACTCGCTATGACAGATGGTCACCTATCCACAGACCAACCTCGGCAAGCGCGGCTTAACCCGGAAGATCGGCCTGTGCGGCTGTATTTATTTAGCCACGGTCTCCTAACTCTCACGAGGGTTCGATCCCCACACGGAACAAATATAGGATCTGCAAGTAGATGTTCCGGGGCTGGGTATTTGTCTATGTGAGTTTCTATGTTTGCACAGGAAGAAATTCTTAGTGTGGAACAAAGTAAAAAAAAAACTATTTATTGCATTCCATTTCTTAATTTTCTCAACACTTACAACTTTATAAGAATCTGGTAATTCAATTCCGTACAACACAGTATCACTTCAGTTTGCACAAGATCAGAAATAACTCTACCAAAAACTGCACCGGTAAGATATACCAGGAAACTTTAATATAGTCCGGGTTCCCCGGGCTGATTGCACGGTGTCGTCCGGGCAATATAGGGAGATTTTTTTTTTTTTTTGCGTGGTAAAATCATCAAATGAGTCCTCCCACCCAGGGCAGGGCGGGAGGGACTATCAGACTTGTACTGACTAAAATCCACGGTGTCCTTCACGAGCCCTTTACGTACCGGGGTTACGGTGATGGGTAAGTCCCGCGACCCCGGCAGGCTCTGGCCCTCTACAGGCCCCGTCAATGTGCTGACACTCCTTGAGGCGCGCGTGGAACACAACGCGCCGTCGACCCGGGCATGGTCCATGGTCGGACAGCAAGTCGCCCATTACTCGCTGCCCGCATGCCCGCGCCTACGGTGGCCGGAGATCGTCCTGTGACGTCCGACGCCGTGGGCGTCTACCACTGCGGCTGGGATGGAGGAAGGACGCTGTCCTCTCCCTCAGGCGGCCCGCCTCCTCCTTTACGAGCATGACTGCTTCGCAGAAGGAGGCGACCGCTTCCCACTCCGTCTCGCCCCGCAGCATGGCCTCGACCAATGCCGGGCGCGAGAGGTCTCCGCCTATCGCCGTCGTGAGGACACGGCGGTGCTCTGCCCAAGCGGGGCAGTCCTGCACCGTATGCTCCACCGTGTCCTCCGGACGATCCTCGCAGTGGTGACACCCAGGCGTTTCTTCCCTCCCTATCAGACACAGGAACCTCCCGAAACTTCCGTGTCCGGTGAGGACCTGCGTCATGCGGAAGGTAAGGACGCCGTGACGCCTATCCAGCCACTCCTCAAAGAGGGGTCTTACCGCCGCGATTGCGGCGTGCCCGAATATAGGGAGATGGGGAAATTTTCAGAGTCAGAGGCGACAGAGTTGCATTCCAGTTAAAAATAGAATTGGATTGCTCGGTTTATTGCATGAGGAAAAAAAATATAATGTGGGGATATGGAATTAAGTTCATATTGAGGAATGTATAATTTATTTAATATAAAAAGAATTGCACACGAACCCAAAGCGCTCATTATGAAAACAAGACTACAAATAATCGTTCTATTTATAAGCTACTAAATCAAAAAGTTTTCCTTAAATAGTGGTTGGTAGTCGTAAATAAAACGTTAATAAAACGTATATTAACTGTTAATAAACGTTTTATTAACGACTCCCAAACACGATGGCAAAACCCGTTAAAAAAGACCCGATGTCATGACAGAAGCCTAAGAAAGTCGTATTTCGTGTGTGCTAACAATAATCTCCGGGTTTATGCGTGTTTGAGCCGTTTATCTATTTCTGTAACACCCTTTATGTAGGGGTGGAAACGAAAATATTCAATTTGGGTGAAAGCGGTCTTGGCATAGAATTTAGATCAACACGCGTGTGGAGTGTGGAAAGTTTATAGAAGTGGCTGGCTTTTAGAAAATGGGTTGGGTAACTTACTACATACGTCAGACTGTTTTTTTTTTGGGTTTGTTAAAATCTTGATGTAATATTTTGTTATTTTTAATACAATACAATATCTTAAGTATCAGTAGCTACGTCTACTAATAAGTGTAATCATCAGTCAAAAGGCAGCAATAATTGTAAAAGAATTAGAACGAAATAGATTAAATTTCACGAATATTTTCCCATTCTGTGTGTGTGAGTAACACACATTTAGAGAAACGCACGAAATTGGAACACAGAACACTGGAATTCACTTAGCTGTCTGTCAATCAATCTGTGCGTCACGACATTCGTTTTTCAAACCAGCCAGTAGACAACAAAAAATACTGCGTGTGAGGCAGAAGAAAGGGATCTATAAAGGCCACACACAAATAGAATTGCTATAAAATTGCAATACAATATAATATCTAATTTAAGCCTTCTATGTCGTTTAATTGTTGACGTACTACGTATCACACGCGTAGCGAAGCGATCAGTGGATATGCGAGCGAAACGTCAGAAGGGATACGCGTTCGGCTAATCTGGCATAACGCATTGTTGCGGTTACACTATGCGATGAAAAGCTGGAATGATCGCTCCTCCGAGGAGTTTACTCAACGATAGAAGCCCGGAATCGTAACGACCCTCTCGCTCGTGTATAAGGCCCCTTACATCACCAAAACTAAACTCAAAACACGAAATAAATTCGCAAATTAGATTAACGTCCCAATTTCCCAGAGGAAATATTATTCATCATTAATTAAAGTTGAAACTTCAGAACCCATCTCAAATGAGATAAACTAGAATATCTATAATTGCGATGAAACCTAAATAACTTTCTCTAAACTCTGAACCGGTAGAAACTTATCTTAGAGAATATTTCCGTCTCGAATTTATCTCAAATTCTCAACTAGTAAAAGGTAGGAATTTACTGAAACTTTTTTTTATCGCGGTAAAATCATCAAATGAGTTCTCCCACCCAGGGCAGGGCGGGAGGGACTGTTAGACTTGTACTGACTAAATTTCACGGTGTCCTTTAATAGCCCTTTACGTTTCGGGGTCACGGTAATTCGTACAGTCCCGCGACCTCGAACCTCTTTAGTAATACTGCAAAAAACTTCGCTTATTTGCGAAGCGGCTCAAAACACAGATGCTTAAAGTAGTTGCTAAGTATTAAATAAATAACTCATAAGGGGGGGGGGGCGTCATTGTGCTTACTCTCTTTAAGGCTCGCGTGGAACACAACGCGCCGTCGACCCGGGCATGGTCCATGGTCGGACAGCGAGTCGCCCATTACTCGCCGCCCGCATGCCCGCGCCTACAAATGTTGACCAACTTCTTTATTAAAGAGGTCGAGTTTGCATTCCTAAGGACAGTCATACACAGGAACTTGAAGCAGTCATCAATCATTAGCGGAGAGTTTTTTGTGCATCTACACAGCAAGATAATGTGTAATGAGCCATTTTTATGTACAACTAGCTTGCCCAGCAAACTTCGTATTTTTTCATCTCATGTTTTCAGCTTCTCCCACTCGATTTAAGAGAACAATTTTATTCAGGTAGGCGTTAATGACTGCAGGAGCCAAAAATATTGACTATTATTACGAACAATGTAACCGCTGCTTCACATGCTTGGCAGGAGCAGTAAAATATTTTTGTTATAAAATCGAACCCTCATTTAGTCCCAAGATCCGTTTCTAGAAAGGAAATAAATACGGAATCGGGAAAATTTCAAGTGATCTTTAGGCCAAGTTTTCTTGTTGACAGGAAAGATCCCGAATTTCCGGATCAAATAACTCATGATAAAGAAAAATATGTAATATACGAGAAGTCTCCGAAGATGTTTGCGTTGACGAAACTTGGGACAAATATATTGGGACCTCAAGTTTGGAAGTAGGCAAGCACACGACGGCAGTGAAATCTTGTTAAACTTGACTTATTATTACTTAACTTGCTGGTTACGACTGGGATCTAATTAATCTTCTATATATATAAAAATGTTATGTTGGTTTGTGTACGCTTCAAAAACTCAAAAAGTTCTGCACCGATTGAGCTGAAATTTTAGCATGATATATAATCCGCATCAAGGATTGTTTTTATCTATTTTTTGCATCAGTCACATACCCGCGACCGCGAAAAAACAGTTTTTTGTGCCACAGCGAAGCGTGGCAAGGTACAGCTAGTTTGATATAAAATAGTTTATTAGTGTAACGTTATGATGCCTGAAATTAAGTAAGGCTTGTAAGAAAGCCTGCCGGGGTCGCGGGCCTGACTTATCAGATAACCGTGACCCTGCAACATAAAGGGCTATTGAAGAATCATCGTAGATTTTAGTCAGTACAAGTCTGACAGTGCCTCCCGTCCCGCAGTGGATGAGAGGACTCTAAAGACTGTTTTACGATAACACGATAAAAATGGCTGGTAAAAGTGTTTCTGTTATAGTACAGTCACAATAATAAGATCTCGAGTGGCGACCATGGACCGGAAGAAGCAGCGTAGGCAGGCCTCCCACTAGACTAGACTAGACTGGACCATGAACATCGTGATACTCGCGGGCAACCAAAGTGGCCAAAAAAGTGGTGATTGCTTAGCAGTGGATGTTTTTCGGCTGACGATGTTGATATGTCAATGTTCCATACCATTTTAAATAACTTTTTTTTTTTAATTTCTCTTTCCGTTATAAATTCCCCGCTCGTTTCCGTGTCTTTAAGCCTTTGTCAAACAGACAGGCGTGGCGAATGCAAAGCGAGGCGTTTTTATTTGTAATGTATGGAATTGTTTGAATCCAGTCACATAGAAAAGTGAAAGTGATCCGATAGCGTGAACAAACCGATATTAAGACGTGGCGAAGGCGTATTTGCTCTGTTTGACGTCGTTCATAAAAAGCCAGCTAATACAACTGCCAGGCCTCGGTTTGCTGCATCCAGTTTGACGTCTCATATCGGTTCGTTATCGCTTCGGACTCGGTCCGGTTCGCTATCGCCTGTCTGTTTGACAAAAGCTTTAGTTCTTTATATTTTGGTGACTATTTCGTACATACTTATCGTTATTAAGTAAAATAATAATAGGTAGTATAACGTAATAATTACGTTTGTTAATAGAACTTGTAATGCCAACTGAATGGTTGCTGGTATTGTCAATGTAATAATTATGTTGCCGTGCCCTAACCGGGCTTCAAGTTGAAACTTATAGGTATATATTTCTGTAACACCTATGTAGACATGAATGCAATAAAGAGTGAGTTTCAGTTTGAGTACATATTACGTCTAAGCCTACTGTCAGAATCAAATCCAGCCTTCACCTCGTGTGTATATGTCAGGATTTTATTTAACTAAGCCTAGTCTTGAAGCATGTATTTTATTATCTGAACTTTATAGCGCCTGTGTAATAAAATGTTATTTGAACTTGATTGAATTCTGTTTTCAGATGCCAAGATGGTTTCTTTTTTGTTTCTGGAATTCCATTTTACTCGCTCACTTGTACCCGCTGGCATTCTTTGTAGGAAGTGTAATGTATGTTTGTATTTATGTTTTCGTCGTCGTCAAAATGGCTGCGAGATTTTGCTGAATTTTGGCACAGATATTAATGAGAATACTTTTTGGGTTGTAATGTCATTAAATGAGTCCTCCATCAAACGGAAGGAACTGTCGGACTATTATTGACTAAAAATCCACCCTGTTTCATTAGTTGCCTTTTGCATTCCAGGGTCACGGTTATATTTGAACGAGACATTATTATTCAGACAAAAAAATTTTTGATGCTGTTTGTTATTTAAATTACACTTTTAATTATACTTTGTTTATTTAAATTGTTAATAGGTTAGTTAATTCAGAATTTTAATAAATGTTAATAATATTTTGGCTGATATTTTTTGAAAACCTGTGTTTCTATAATTGAATAATAATTGAAGGCTATAATTGAATTATTTACTTTAGTGACGGTTTCTGTTTTAGTTTAATTTTGCTATGTGGAAATAATGATTTGTTGTCGACTCTTCTTTGATTGATATCAAGGAAAGTAGATAATTATCTAAAATTTTCATCTGAGAAGCTGTATCCCAATGGCAATGCCTAGATGAGTTATTTATTTAATACTTAGCAACTACTTTAAGCATCTGTGTTTTGAGCCGCTTCGCAAATAAGCGAAGTTTTTTGCAGTATTACTAAAGAGGTTCGAGGTCGCGGGACTGTACGAATTACCGTGACCCCGAAACGTAAAGGGCTATTGAAGGACATCGTGGATTTTAGTCAGTACGAGCCTGACAGTCACTCCCGCTCTGCCCTGGGAGAACTCATTTGATGATT
This sequence comes from Agrotis puta, assembly GCA_943136025.2. Classification (NCBI taxonomy): domain Eukaryota; kingdom Metazoa; phylum Arthropoda; class Insecta; order Lepidoptera; family Noctuidae; genus Agrotis; species Agrotis puta. Next base: position 17,494,658 of record OW964177.2, on the reverse strand, counting down.
TAACCACGTAAAAAAAAAAAACTGAAGAGGAATCCCAAATATCGCACTTCAGAACTAATCTAGTTTTGGGCCATCAAAAGATATGAAGAAGTACAAATATCCAGATTCCTACTCTCTACTGATTTCCCTTGAAACCTAAACCAAACAAAGTAATGAAACAACAACTCTAATACCAGATTATCACAACATAGCGAACTAACATCCTAAACAGTTTCATGAAACGGCTCCTAATCGCAAGTGTTTACCTCCATATCTAATGTAAGTGCTGTCATTACCCGCTGCTAGAGTGGGACACTGCTATATACTGTGTATAACCGCATCTCTGTCTAACATAGTAAATGGTTGTATTATGTTTTAACTATTGGGTTGTTTTAGGGGTATTTGGTAATCTAGGGGTATTTATTCAGGTTGGAATTTGCTACTTATAATTGTATTTTAACCCATCATTTTTTTTGTAATATCATCAAAATATGTGTCCAGGACGGACTGTCGTACTCGTACTGACCAAAATCCACGATGTCCTACAATAGTCCTTTACGTTCCGGGGTCACGGTAATTCGTGAGACCCGCGACCACACTTATATGCATTAGGTACGAGTATATTTATTTTTATGGCATGCCAACTGAGAAAATATTCAAATAGCTCAAACCTATGTTGGTAACATTTTTGTTATAATAAATTATATTATAGCTTGCTTATTTATTAAGTGGAAGCAATTATGATGGCAGCTCGCTGTAGGTATTTAAAGCATAAAACCTTTTCAGGAACATTTTCTTTTATGGAGCGCTTTTCCTAGTAGAAACAATTTTTCCTTGAATACAATTTTATTTATTTTGATATCATAAATAAACTCTCGGTAACATGGTCCGTGGAATTAGACCCACGTATAAATATCATGTGGGTGTTTAATTATTTTACACGTGTTTTGTAATATTTATGTGAGATATAAATAAATCATAATAGCATTTTATGAGTATTAATTTTCTCGAATGCCTCATGATAGAACCTAAAATTAACTCCTCCCACCCAGGGCAGAGCGAGAGGGACTGTCAGACTCGAACTGTGTACTGTACAATCCACGGTGTCCTTCAATAGCCCTTTACGTCCCGGAGTCACGGTAATTTTTAAGACCCGCGACCCCGGCAGGTTTTGGTCCTCTAGAGAGGGCCCCGTTTTTTTTTTGCTGACACTCTTTTAGGCGCGTGTGGAATACAACGCGCCGTCGACCCGGGCATGGTCCATGGTCGGACAGCGAATTGCCCATAACTCGCTGCCCGCATGCCCGCGCCTACGGTGGCCGAAGATCGGCTGCCGACGTCTGTCGAATTGCTATAATTACTAATGCTAAAGTTATTTCTGCGTTTAAAAACAAAGAAAAAACATCAGGTGGCATACCACCTGATGTTTTTTCTTTGTTTAATATATTTAAACAGGATTTCTTTTTTTTACATTCTTGGTAAAAAGCTTTATCTTGATAAAGGTTTTAAGTTTAATGTTAAAAAATATAGGAACTACATTGTAAAAATTACTGTGGAATATGCTGAAAACCACTGTTACATCTTTGTGCCTATCATTATTGACATGCCTGTTGGTCCAGTGGTTAGTGACCCTGACTGCTATGCCGGAGGTCGTGGGTTCGATTCCCACACAGGACAAATGTTTGTGTGATAAGCATGATCATTTGTTTTGTGTCTGGGTGTAATTTATCCATAATATGTATGTATTTAGAAATATATAAGTATGTTTGTCAGTTGTCTAGTACCCATAACACAAGCTCTGCTTAGCTTGGGACTAGATGGCGTTGTGTGACAGTTGTGGAATATTTATTTATTATTTATTTATATTCGACGAATAAATGTCTATTTCTGCTTATTTAATATTTTATTAGTTGACACTAGTGCGTCATCCCAAGTCGTTTTATATTCTAGTTATTTTGACCCAGGGCTACCAGAATACTACTGGTTTACTAGCCAGCTCCAGATTATGTATAGCTAGAAGTTTATTATTTCAGTCCTGTGTGTTTGGCAGGTGTCTCATGGCTTAATTTCTTATAAACCTAAAAGCAATTCAGTATTGTTTTCATAAATTATTTCCATTGGGTTTGTATATTTTAGAATGTTACATTTTAAACCTTTAGATATTTAATTTGATACAGCTAAACAGTAAAAAAAACTAAATACAGGTATATTGACATACTAAATATGTTATGTATGTAGGCATACTGCAATTTTACCTACTACCTACATTAAATGCATAATAACTTTTATATCTGTAATAGCCCACCCTGTTGCAAAGTAACCTTTAATAAAGTTAACTTTAAGTTTCATTCTGATTTAACTCAATTACCCTGGAAAGGTAAAGAAATTCAATTTAGCTTTCTAACCTTCAAAGTTAAAAGATCAAATGTATAGGTTTTCACAGGTAGGTAATAGTCACAGTGCAAAAATAAAGCAGTAAATCAACATTTTAAATTGAACTTTTTTTTAACTTATTTATCATTGCGTCTCATACGTATACGACGCATAATTCTTAGTAGTTCATAAAACTGTTAAATAAAGATTATTAATACATAAGTTATGTGAAAGTATAATGTTTTTTAGTATCACATGAATGTTTACACTTAGTTAAATACTATAACTATGGCAACTAAAACTTATTTAATTGAAATCACCACTCCAAGTAATAATTGTATTCATAACGGCCCAATAAAATATTTTACCGAAAGGGGTATGCGCTGGATCGCGGATCTGTCTTAACAGGTAACCATGACCCTGGAACGTAAAAGGCTATTGATGGAACACGGTGGATTTTTGACGGTACCAGTCTGACGGTCCCTTCCGCAATGTAATAGAATTAATTAAAATGATTTTCTATTTTATTTTTTCCCAATTAAAAACATGAATAAATAAATAAGAAAAACAACAATCTGTTTCTATTTGAATAACAATCAACGAAAATCAGGGAAGGAAGAAGATGATTTGTTATCCATGACCACTATAACAAAATATTCGTTCACAGATAACATATCTTATCTTATATCTGACTGTCATAGAAAAGAAAACTACTTTCAGATAATATTTTCAATACAATCGTTCAATACAATGTTACAGAAATTACGGAATTAATTTCATGATTGTATGCTGTGATTATTTATGTTTGTGGCGATGAATCGAGGTCATTAGTGTTTGAGCAGTTTGAGTTTAAAAAGTGTAAAAAACATGTGTGAATGACAGACTAAGAGATTGGTGAATCTTTGAACAACTCGACATAATACGGTACGTACGTTTAAATTGTTTTTTTTTTGTCTGGATATAGAGTATAATAATTCCAGTAGCTTTGTGGTACCGTGATATTTCACCGCAGAAATAACTAGGAGAATTGTATGAAGCAACAAGTACTTGGTATAAAATAGTTCTAGTACTCGAATTAAAATCAACGCCCGGAAAAAATCAAGTGATTAGAGTCGCAGTACATGCATAAACTCCAACTCACACATACATAAATACCTAGGCCTGGAACAACTAATATAATTAATTTGTATTTGTATGAACTCGTAGTTGTTCCAGGTTAAGACAAAGCATTGTTGCTTTGTTGGTATAGTGAGTGCAAATCCGCAGACCCCGGGTATTTTTGTGTCTAATTTTCAAACTTTTGTTGGCAGTTGTCCTACTGTTCCTCATGCACTGTAATTCAGGTACATTATAGGAAAGGGGTCGCATACGTGACCGGCCCTTTCTGATTCACTATTTACACTGGCTGACCTGCTACAATAACTGGAAAAATTGGTGTTCCCTACGTGCTTTGAAAAGTATTGAGGAACAAATTGTTAAGATTTGCTAGTGTTTGGACTTGGGAGGGACTTACCAGAGTGCCCTCTGTCGCTGGAGAATAATAAGTAAAAGGTTATTGGGTCAATTCTTCTCATGCCCTTATCATGAGTTCTTCGTATTCACGTCGTGAGGTATTATTACTATTTATATTCTTATGTTTGGTAAGTAGGTTGGAAAATATTTCCGGAACTGGTTTAGAATTTGAATACCTTTTTTGAAAGAAATTGAATGAGTATATGTTAAGTAAGTACATACATTCCACCTGAATATAATTTACTGTTTTTTCAGATTCAGATTCAGATTCTTTATTCGCTCAAACATGTGTGTACATACAATACATTGCATGCAAGGTGTTATAAATAGTACATGGAGTTGTGCTAACATGTTTACCATATTGTCATGGTGTGCAAATATTTAAAAGTTTAGAATTAATTTTTTATGAACCAATAATAATAACATTCATTACATTACAATACAATATATAGATAAGAAATAAGAAATTGGATTAATGTATAGATTTAAATAACAATAAATTATAAAAACATACTATAGTAAAATTACATAAAACAAGGATAATGTCAAGTACTAATATTCAATCCACACGTCATTATCAAAAATCATTATCACATTAAATTAATTTCATTAAAATATACAAAATAGCATGTCAAATTAAAACGATTCACTTAAAAATTCATTAACATCAGGTGCATTATTGAACACCGTTAACGAGATCCGTGATCTTGGCGTCATAATGGATAATAAAGTTAATTTTAGAAGCCATATTGATAGCATAGTCACAAAATCGGCACGTCTGCTAGGTTTCCTTAAGAGGAGTACTAGAGGGTTTAAATTGATTAGAACAAAAATTGTACTCTATAACGCCTTAGTTCGTAGCCATCTGGAATTTGCCAGCGTGGTGTGGAACCCGCACTATGCCATACATTCACAGAGAGTTGAAAGCATTCAAAGGGCTTTCACAAAGCACCTAGCCTATACGTCTGGAAAAATCTCTCCTCGGTGTCCATATGAACAACGTGTTCAGTGCTTCGAAATGGATTCTCTACGCAACCGTCGACTGATACAGTCATGATCTTTTGTTCTTCTACAAATTGATAAACAATAAATTAGATTGCAATAAACTGGTTGAGCGTGTCGGACTAAAAGTACCTTACAAAATACCTAGATATCCCATAACCAACTTATTCAATACTCAAGCATCAAACACAAACATTGCAGTAAACTCGCCACTGGTCAGATTAAGCAGAGAGATGAATTCTTTCAACAAATCTTCACCCGATATTGATGTTTATCAAGTTTCCATCAACACCTTTAAGGCCCAATTATTGAAGTCCCAAAAATCACAACACAGCGTTTTGTTAGATATTGTGTAGTAATTATATATAGATCTCACTGCTGATCTCATTCGCAATTTTATATCTTTTAGTATTTTTAAGTTTTTAGTTTAATTATTGTTTTCTATGTTAAGTTCTTAGTTTTTGCATTTTAGTAATAATTTTCAGGAGTTTTAGTTTTAGTTGCTAAATTTGTATAATTCATTTTTTTTTCTTTGATTAAGTTTGTAAAGTTATCACTTATTTCTGTAAATGCTGGTTAACCTATAATTGGCGACTGTGTAAGTCCTAGTCCTATTTTAATTCCATACCTTTTCTATACTGTACACAGAAGCTGTTGGAAAACCTTTTTTAATAAATAAATAAATAAATAAATAAAATAAATAAACATCATAGTATGCTTTACTAGCAAAAAATGATTTCAATTGTTTTTTAAATGCTTCTACATTTAACTCTTTCCAGGCATTGGGAAGCTTATTATAAATTATGGGAGCCATACAAAAAACACTCTTGCGCATCAGTGCCGTCCTACACGTATGTTATTGTTTTTACTTTTTTTTTTTCTACAGTTTTTTTTTGGATTATAGTTTTTGTTCTACCTTCATAATCTACATAATCATGAGCTTATTTTTGTCCACTGCTAGACATAGACTTCTCTTAAATGTACACCACTGAGTCTGATTATTCTAAACTCAGAATTCATATTTTGTATTTTTAATTTCCCAGTCTAAAAACTTACAGGCAGCGTCGAAAATTCTTTAATTTTGAAAACCCGTCCTATATGAAGTTCGTAGACCCCGAACCTTCCAGATTTTTGTACCATTATAGCAGTCAACACGTTCTTCCCAGAGGGGCCATTGCGTTGAATCGCCGTTCACTCCCAACTTCATATAAATATTTTATATCACCCCCGAGACTTGGTATCTATAGAATTTACTGTTCTTTTGTGATAAGGATAAGTATGTAAAAGTTCTGTTTTCATAAAACATTGTATGTTGGCTAGCTTGAAGTTGGGCCATTTTTTTACTCTCATGAGAATTCCCACCATCATATTTATGTGGAATCCTGAAAATTGTGCAAGTGTTTTACACTTTTTTTCCTCAAGAAATAATTGTGCTCTTCTCGACCAAAAATAAGAGACGAGGAGTTCTATTTTTAAAAACTTTTCTTCTACAACCAACGGTTCACCAGAAAAACAACGCCGCGAAAGTTGATGGATGTTTTAACTTTTTAGCCTTTTCGAGGATGAATTTTTACGACTCTCTGACCATCTATTTTATTTAAAGCCTTTGTGAGTTTATTCCTAATGTTTATATAAAATCCTAAGTATGACAAATTACTGCAAAGTATAAATTCATATTAGTTAAGAACACATGAACTCTCTTTATGGAATGTTTAACCAAATAATTTTGAGCATTAATACTCGTATATCAAGATTATTTTAATTATAATGATTGTGTAGAGTAAGTCGAAGCAAAGGGGAGATATTGTCATAAATGGTGGACCTGATGAATAGTAGGAACATGATGATACAATTTTGTTAACCTTTTCCACGCAAACGGTGCACATCTATTGGTTGCCATCTTGGCACCCCAAAGGACTCTGACATGGTTTTTGACTTATTCATTTATACTGGACTAGCCTTTGCCAGTGGCTTCGCCCGCTACCAACCCAACCAAGGCTATAAGGGGGGGGGGGGGGGGGCTTACAGCCTATGTCACTCAGGACCAATACAGCTTTCTACTGGTGAAAGAATTTTCAAAATCGGTTGAGCAGTTCCTGAGATTACCCCCTACATGCAAACAAACAAATTTACCTCTTTATAATATTAGTATACATAGCATACATTACTATAGATAAGTCCAGATTTCCTCACGATGTTGTTATTTTTTTCATTTATTAACCTTTTTACTCTGTAACTGTTTTCCACATTGGTCTCACATGCATATAACTGAGCAACAAGATTGATGTGTCCAAAATTCTGTAATCATGTTTTAAATTTGAAAGAGTGTCCATGTTATTTCTTGCCCATTCTTCTTCATAGCGATCTACAAATTGTAATCACACAAATTGACAACTTATTATGCCTTGTAACAGGGACTGTAGGCATGTAGACTGGTAGCATCATTATAATATTTTTTTTGGCAATTTAAAAGTTCCTATAATGGTTTTCCTTCACCGATGTCAGTAAAGTAAGTTACGTAGATTAATCAACCAGCAAAACCATTTTTTTGTACATAATTTAAAAGTAACCTTGTACCTAAACGCTGGAAGTTTTCCACAGAGCGTTGAGGTTCGATAAATACGATCGTCAAGTGTCTCGCCTGACCTTGACTTCAGCTGGAGTGTCCTCGACAATACAAATCATGTAAATCGTTTATACGTAATGTTCTATGTAGATATGTATGTAAACAAGTCTGATGACAGATGAGGGTAGCGCTACGTAAATAGGTTATGAAAATATTTCTGGAATATGCGTATTTCTTATTATGAAGGAAATTTCAAATCCTAACTAATTTTAAAATGCAAAAATAGAGATCTTTTTTATATCTGAAATAATAGAATAATTTGTATTAAATAAGCGGGTCTGTATGGGGGGATTTTTTACCCCCAAGATTCCGAGTTAAAATAAATTGGTTAATTCTTCATCGTTGTGTAGATGTTTCCATTCTGATTAATTATTATTGAGTTAAATTAGCTCCGAATTTCTATTTATTTATTGAAGAAACTTCAGAATATTACTGAAACTCGATTCTGTAGGAAAACCTTCAAAATATTTCAGTCATTAAAACATCTCGTTACCCAAACTAAAAACAAAGTAAGTCAGGCTTTAATCCCTTAATTAACCCTCCTAAATTCTAAATTAATTTGGTTGAAAGAAAAATATGCAAATTAATTGTTCTGTAGGGTCTACCTGACCCCTGGCCTTGAATTATGCGTGGTTACTGCGAACCGGTGCGAATCGGTGCGGACCGCTGCGGTTACGCCACGTCGTAAGTTCCGATATGTAATTACGTTTTTGGAATCGTTGAACATACGGGATCATATTTTGGAGGGACTCCTGGCTACTTTAACAGCTACGCGAGCCCCCACTGTGTCTTGTAAAGCAGCTACTATGCGACCACGATAAGAAAGAAAACGTCAACAACCTAGACCAGAAACATGGTCCACCAGAATAGCATAAGCCGTTTGCGAAGCCAGGTGATGTCGCAGATTGCGACTGCGAAGTCTCATCACAATCGATGGTTTAAAGCCTTTGTCAAACAGACAGGCGTGGCGAATGCGATGCGAGGTGTTTGTATTTGTAATGAATGGAATTGTTTGAATCCAGTCATATAGAAAAGCGAAAGATATCCGATAGCGTGACCGAACTATCGGACTGACGTCTCGTCTCGTTATCTCTTCGGACTCGCCTGTCTGTTTGACAAAGGCTTAACTCCTGTCCTGCACTTTGTGTAGTTCCAGTTAGACTGTAACCCAACCTCAAATAAGTTCTGAAAAAGCTAGGTAGAATCATACTCTTTCGTTTATTTGGACTAAAGTTTTACGCCTGCAGGCAGCTTCGCTACAGAGTACTGCAAAACATTGGCATGTTCCACTGAATGACGACTTTTAATACGGCTGAACAAAGTTTGGGTCGTTGATACACGTTGCAAAGTTTTTCATTGAAGTTAATAAAGTACTAATGAAAATTTAAAGTCAAAATATAGATTTTACTAAAGTGAAATTGACATGGGTTAGGTACCAGTTTTAAAATTTATTTGACAGATTTACATTGTTCACGTGCGAACGCACCCGAACACAGCGCGGGGCGGGATAACGCTGCGTCATGCGCCACCGCCGGTGCCGCCGGTGCCCACAAAATTAGTGACGAATAATCCTCGTGAACGAGCGGGTCCCATCCATTTGCCATTTTATTTAATGAAGTTTCTTTTATCCATCATTATACCATCATCATACAGTCCACTTCTCATTGAAGAGCGCCCAAACCCCAAACAAACGTTGAATTGACTTATGCTGTTCTGAGGCGCCTAATACAAGTGCGCGATGTAAACGTTTGTAGATTTACAATTTTTTAAATTTTGTTTGTTTTTTTTATACATTTTGTTTTCCAACTTTTTTTAGGATCAGTCTAATTTAAAGAAAGTCGATATACCATTGCTTTTTCGATGTCTTTTCATGATTTTCTTTTTTGTTATAAATCAGTCAGAGCTGCAGTTGTCCCAACAACACACTTTTTAAGACAGTGTAACACATACCCAGTGCTGGTTTCAAGGAAATCGTTCACTGGCCTGTTCAAAAGTCATCGTACGTATATTTCCACAAAAACAGATCGACTTTGTTAGAAGTTTTACCTTATTACGCCCACGTGTGTCCTTTTGTTATTAGTCAAATATCCCGAGGATTTCAAGGCACAGAGCTAATGTAAAATAGGTCCAAATACGGAATAATACTGAGCTTCAGGCCTCTATTCAAAATTCAGTCATAGTTAGTCGGGTTAGGACTGATTTTTTGAACGGCTGCAGTTTTTAATCCTGTCTGAAAAGTTTTCTATTGAATAGTGAAACTTCCGAATGATTGTGATAGTAGGGCTCAGAGTAAATAGGTCCTTAGAACTAACTGTAGTCCAAATCGACCCATTCCAAAAGAAACATTCAGCCATATTTTGATCTTCCAACACTGTGATGCGAATGGCCCCATTCAGAAACAGTATTTCGGCGATACACACCATGGTCTGAACCGCTCGCAGTGCGTAACGACTGAAGCTCTAAATAAATTACTTAGTAAAAGCACAGATAATATAATACTAGCGGTAAAAGTTCACGAAGCAAAAAATTCCGTGACCATTATGACGCATGAGTTTAACGGAAATAAACGAAAATAACCACTCTTTCGTGTCAATCACTGTTTCTAATTGGGTAAAGAACGATATTGCAGTAATTATTACTTTATAACAAGGGGAATAGCGTGATAGATTAGCGATAGCAAGTTTATTTTATTTAGGTATAATTTCTATGAAATGTGAAGTAAATACATTGACGATTATTATTATTATAGAATTATACTCACAATGTTTGACCTTCGTAATTGAGCGAAGTATTTCTGATATATTAATATCAATTAACTAGCTAATTTCAGCAGTACTTTATAAGTACAGGAGGTATCATGAAAAAAACTTTTATTTTTCCATACGATAAATTACAGCTTTCAAGTACCGTCTCTGAGCTAAGCTGCGGACAAAGAGACTGACGGACCGGACATGACGATACTATAATGCCTTTGTCAAACAGACAGGCGAAAGCGAAGCGAGTCCGAGGCGATACCGAACCGAAGCGAGACGTCAGTCCGATAGTTTTGCCACGCTATCGGATCGCTTTCGCTTTTCTATGTGACTGGATGCAAACAATTCCATACATAACAAATAAAAACGTCACGGTTCGCATTCGCCACGCCAGTCTGTTTGACAAAGGCTTAAGAGTTCCTTGTTGACTAAATACGGAACCCTAGAAATAATTAGAATAGATTTACACATAAAATATATTATAGATAAAAAGTTATCTTTATCTGTGTCCCTCAGACATCGTTAACACCAGTTTCAGAAACTTTATACTTATACAAATCGTAAATATTTTAGTTCTACTGTTTTACGCCCACATGAAAAGTGATGTTATGAATTGAAATTCGTCTCACAGTGTAGTCCGAGATCTTCCGTATGATTTATGAAGACATCACTGTTACGTGATTCTACGTACCTTTATTATTGCGTGGCTTTGGAGCTCGCTTTCATGTCCTTCTAGTTTTATACTTCTTTATTCAAGACACGAGTTTTATACTTCAAGGCCATTTTATCGGGGTGCTAAGACAGGAAACCTCCACGTGCGCCCGTGGACTGGAGTTCCCTCTCGGATACGTCCGGGGGGAAGACCAGTTTTTCGGGCCGGTGCACTCTGGGATACCCGGCAAAACTCTTCCTTAGGCACTGTGTGCCTGAGTGGTCTCTTTGCCCGTATGCGGATAGCCTGTCGGGTGGATGCTCCAACGCGTGTCCCTCTGAATAGCAGAGGGCACAGCGGCGGAGCGGGCTTGCGGACGGCGAGTAATGGGTAAGCTCGCCGTCCGACCAAGGACCAAGCCCAGGTCGGTGGCGCGTCGTGTTTCACGGGTCACCGACGGGGCCCCTTACGGGGCCAAATGCCTGCTGGGGTCGCGGATTTTTTCTTAATCCAGGTTACCGCGGCCCCGGAACGTAAAGGGCATCAAAAAAAAAGAAGGCCATTTCATCACGCGGATAAATGTCGTCGTTTCCCTACTTTTTGAAGTGAAAACTTCCTTAGCGGCGTTGTGCACTTTTTTTGGAATGGGTAAAAAATGTTAAACTCGCGTCAGGACACGTGACCTGATCGAAAATTCGTAAGACGGCGCAGGGCGCTAGCGCGAATGTTCGTGTGTGTTTATTACTATTCAAGTTTTCACTTCTGCCGGCACTCCCAGAGTGCAACCCGTCGTTTTTTTTTAAAGTAAAGTTTTATCTACTTTTCTAGTATAATTGTTATCTATCTGAACATAATTAATAATTATCAGAAGGTAATTTCTATCAGAAGTTTCGAATTACTAGTTTTTGCCAGCGTCTGCACCCGCTAGTTTGTAGAAAACTATTCCACGAGATCAAAATACTGGGTTGGAGGTGCAAATTTGTTATTCCATTCCAGACCGATCTCCCTGCATTAATCCAGGTACGTTCAGCCGTTTGGGCCTAGTTAAGTAACAAACAGTTATTTTATATCGTTTTTTACCGTATTAAGTTAAATGTGATTCTTTGATAAGATTTTAATATTTTATTTATGAACAGATTGAAATGAAACAAACGTTGAATTCATACCAACATCGCTCTAGCAGTTGCACATAGACAAAAAATGTTACCAATCCGAACGTTGATAAAGACCCCCGATAGATTCTCAAACATTATCTTCAATGTACAAAAAGCAATCAGAAGCAGTTTTGTTTTGTGTTTTAATATACATAGATTATGATAAAGATAAAACATTCAGATATTTATATGCGTGCATGGCAGGTGGTCGGGTGTGGTGTCAACCAAGATAACCCAAAATGGCGGAAGAATCGCAGAAGAGTTCGAACAACGACATGAACTCAAAAGTTTCTCCAGAATCTGATCGTAAACTAGACCTAGACACAATTCTTCTAGAAGAAATTGGACAGTTCGGGAAGTACCAGCTCCGGATATTCTTACTGTCCTTGTTTTTGGTGATATTCGTCGCATGGAGTGCTGTGGAGTACATGTTCACCACAGCTAGAATAAATACCAGGTCTGTAAATTATTAATTTTCTTCCTGCCTTTGTCTATATCTCTTTTTTTAATGGGTTTGTGGATTAGTTTGGGCGAGTGTTTACTTCATACCTTTCCAGTCTTCTCTTTATGTTTTGTCCTTTTATTTCATCTACTCAATCATTTGTACGGTTGTGCTCATATTTCCCAGCTCTTTGTTTTTATTTTCATTTACAATTTCTCTTTCATCAATATCGTTATAACATATAACGTACAACGTTCAAATAGTTGAACGTATGAAAATCATATTTGGGTGTTTCATAACAGATGCCTGATCCCAGAATGCGAAGGTGAACCAACGAGTTTCTCTCCATACTGGTTGACGAATGCAGTGCCGCAAGGTGAACAATGTGAACGTTTCGCCGGGAATGCGACGACTAGGGTGGTTGACAGCAACACCTGTCCAGCATCACTCTTCGACCGTAACAACCGCGTGCCCTGCGATGACTTCGTGTATCAGAATACACACTCCGTTGTCTACGATGTAAGTCAAGGCATAGATGATTTCTCTTATGTGATTGATAGTGAGCATAATTCTTTAACATAATTTTTCTGCTTTTATCGCAAGTCATTTGGGGCTAGTGTACTAATTCTTCTGTTTCGTAATTCCATAAGTTACCAAACTTACAAATATTATCTTTTATATAGTGATATAGTCCATCATATTTTTTTTTTTGTTCTTAGCCCTGTTGTATTGCGTACCTAAATTCACAAATCTTACGGTTTTAGATACTCTTGATTCATTATTCTTGTTATTATGTAGTACGGGTTGGCATGCGAAGAATGGAAGCGATCGCTGATCGGCACGGTCCGCACGTTCGGTACGCTGACGGCGCTACCCATCACCGGCTTCGTATCAGATCGCTGGGGGCGACGCGTCGCGCTCGTGCTCAACGCGTTCAACACGGCCTGGCTTGGTGTCACGCGGTACTGGGCTGACACCTACATCGGCTTCATGATGTCTGAATTTTTCGAGGCTACTTTCGGATCTGGAGGGTTTTCTTGTGTTTACATATTGAGTAAGTAATGTTTTTCAGTGTGTCTCACTTCATCATTATAAATAAGGGCTCTATATAATTAAGGGCAGTTCCGATTTTTAATATTCATCACGTTTTGGTGGTGCACGTAACACACAATCACAAGAAAAGTTAGTACAGTAAATTTTTAAGTGAACAGTTGAAGAGTTAATACCTACTGTCATTTAATAAATAAAAAATGAAGTAGTATTGTACTGAGGAAGCGAGTGAAAGATTATGACTAATGAATGTAAACAAGCCATATCTCGTGAAAGATTGGTCTATAAACTTTATGGCTTGAGATTATGATAACATCATTTTATTGTGAAAATCGCGTGGTTCGTGGTTTTATCAAAACACGTGACAAAGGCATTATGTATATTTGATAAGTTAACTCTTTTTAAACTGAGCAACACAACTCCTCAAAAATACATAATTATTATTTTTATTCAAGAAACCTAGCCAAATGATAGGAAAATATACATGTAATTATGTCATTTCATCAAGGGCTTATTCTACGTAGCAGATGCTAGCATTCACATCTTATGATTAAATATTGTTTCAGTAATGGAACTGGTTGGGCCAAAGTATCGAGTGGCCGCAGGAGCCGTGATAAACACAACCTTTGCACTAGGTCAAGTAACGATGGGACTAATAGCATGGGGTGTACCCAACTGGAGGAAGCTGACCCTTACGCTCTATATCCCTCAGTTCCTCACCATATTCTACTTCTGGCTCATAAGCGAATCCATAAGATGGTACATGAGTAAGGGACGTTTCGATGAATCCGAAGCTTTGCTTAGAAAAGTTGCAAGGGTCAACGGGAAACATGTATCTGACAAATCCCTTGAAGTATTACGGCGAACAGCAGAAGAAAAATTAAGGATTAGTGCATTGGAGGCAGAAAAGCGAGGTGGTGAACCTTGGTTGATAGTGCAAGTGTTTCGACACAAGAAAATATTGCTTCGTGTTCTCATTTCTCCTGTATGGTGGATCACAACCACATTAGTCTACTACGGACTATCGCTTAACGCGGTGAACATGTCTGGCAATAGATACCTGAATTATGTGGCCGTTGCAGCAGTCGAAATCCCTGGCTATTGGATTGCATATTTTTTGATGGACAGGATCGGTAGGAAGCCAGTATTGGCTGGATCTTTTTGGTTATGTGCGGCATGTCAGATTGCTTACATTTTCATCTCCCAGGGTGAGTATCGCAACTTAATTGAATAACATATTTTAAGTTCGTATGTTTTTATGTTTGGTTTTTTTGTGCAGATTTGTACGCAGTATCACTGACAGTCTACCTGATTGCAAAGATGGCGATAGCTTCGGTAGTGGTATCAGTGTACGTCTATACTGCGGAGCTGTACCCCACAAAACATCGGCACAGCTTGTTCGCTTTCTCTTCCATGATGGGAAGGATTGGCTCCATGCTTGCGCCACTCACGCCCGCCTTTGTAAGTTTTTCAGACCTCTACGTAGCTTTCAACTTACTCAAACGTACTATTTTGTGCTATAAAATAATTAACCAAGTGTAAATTAAATTGGAAGTATCTTTTGCTAAATCAAATCTCTAGTTTAATAAAATATTCATATTTTAAACAAGGAAAAATTGGAATCTCAAATGAATCCTAACAGGAGTGCTACAGGGAGTAATGCTCGGTCCTGTACTGCTTCTAATTAATATGAAAAGTAACCCCACTTTTTGTAAGGTTTGCTATACTATATAAAGCAGATCAAAGAAAATGCAGTATTATGTTACCGTTTTTAAAATAGGTTTTGAAATTTTAACGCATTTAACTAATTCTGTTGCAGGGTTCACAATGGTTTGAAGAGCTACCATTCGTGTTATTTGGCTCCTTCGCGCTTTTATCCGGAATTTTAATCTTCTTAACACCGGAGACTCTCGGTCACGTCCTACCAGACACCTTCGAACAGGCAGAGGAGATTGGGTTTACAGACAAATCGAAAAAGTGATCGGTAACAAACAAAATTGCATGGATAATCTCGTATTAAAACATAGATTTAAGATTATTATAGGAATAAAAATTAAACTTTTGAATGTTTTTTATTTCCACATTTAGAATTAACAGAGACAATATTATGGCTATTCCTATTTTTGTAACGTAAAGTAAACCGGAAACTTAAAGGTAATTTGAAGGAAAAAATAGTTTCTTGTTCATAGTATAAAATAGTTTCGTTACCCAATTGACTTATTTGCTGAAAAAAGACACAATGAGGTTTCTTACGCATTCTCTTAAGAAAAATTGACATGTACCATAAAATAAGAGTTTTTGCGTTTTGAAAGAGCAACGAATAACAAATCCATGTTTCTTTTTATAACTATAGTCACATACTACCGCATTTATAATAATAGTAGTGATTTCTATATCAGGCTGTCCTCTAAAATGTTGTAACATGTCACTGCAAGGTAACGCGTCCAAGGAGCAAACGATCAGCTGATGCGAAACACTAATCCCCATAAATATCAATGTTTTTTTATTCTTAGGAATTAAGAGATCATTTTATCAGCAGTTTATTTATTACTAGCTTTTGCCCGCGACTTCGTTCGCGTGGAATAGTGACTTCCAGCAGATTTTTGGTTTTACCCACATAGTTCCCGATCTCGCGGGATATTCTAGGGAACTCTTCAAAAATCAACATAATGAGCTCTGCGTTTGAATTTAAGAGATGTATACTCATTTAGGGCATTAAAGCCGTTTTGCCGATCGAAAAAGGCGAAAATGTTATTTTTCCCTTATTTTCTCATCATTCTACTGATTTGACATTTCAGTCCAAAAGGAAAAAAGACTGTTTCTCCCTTGACAAATTTTCTATTATTTTAGGTTTTAGAGATTATGAAAGTTTCTTACACCAAGACATTTCTGTTTACCACGTTTTTAGTTTAGCCATCCTTTGCAAAAATATAAAGGTTTTGTGGTTTCGACACTCTTGAGCACGCAACGTAGAGTTGTCCATGGGAGAAACAGTCTTTTTCATGATGTACCCCCGCAACTTTTAGCGTTTGCCCTTGAGCTTTATTTATGGTCATTGCAAACGCAGTTTACAGCGGAAACTGAACTCTTTTGAATTGGAATGGCAAATCAGTTGGAATGATGGGAATACGGGGAATAATAAAAGTTTCGCCTTTTGCCATCCCAGTCATAATAACGGCTTTAATGACATTCCGTCCTAAATAGATTATTTGTAACCGTATATAGTTTCTCATAAGCATCACAGGAACACCAATTATACAACGGAACAATTTAAAATTTACGAAACAGGACCAGTCCACATAAACTATCATACAACCGACAATAAGTACAATTTTGGTTCCAACGCCATCTATCAATCCATAGTGACAACTCGTGTAACGATCGACACCATTGAACGATCACCGCCATCTATTGCGAGTTTAAGGAATTATCTATACTCCGTTAGAGCATTTCATAAATTTTATTTTTTATTTTTATTTTTTTTTAATAAAAACTATCCTATGTCCTTTCTCAAGTTCCAAACTATGTCTGTACCAAATTTCACACAAATCGGTTCAGTAGTTTAGGCGTGAAGAAAAGACAGACAGACAGACAGACAGACAGACAGACAGACAGACAGACAGAAAGACAGACAGACAGACAGACAGAGTTACTTTCGCATTTATAATATTAGTTAGGATTAGGATAACATAGATAAAATTTTCACACATTCAGTATTTTGCAAAATTTGCGCAAAAGTGATCGCAGGTGGTCGCATCACGGACGTAATCAAAGATGGCAGAGGCACAGAAAAATTGGAACAATGATAATACAAACCCCAAAGTTTCATCAGAATCCGACCGCAAAGTAGATCTGGATACTATCCTTGTAGAAGAAATCGGTCAGTTAGGGAAGTACCAATTGCGAACTTTGTTATTGGCCATACTTTTTGTAATCTTCGTCGCTTGGAGCGCTGTTGAATACATGTTCACCACAGCTAGAATAAATACCAGGTAAATTATTGTACATATTTATCTTATTTTCACATCGTTTCTTGAATTTCAAAAATTCTGTCTTTTTAAAACCTTTGTTTTTTTTAACTTGTGTTCGGCCATCGGGCAAGGTTTGCAACCGTAACAAAGAGTAGTGAATCTATTAATTTAACCTTTCTAAAATGTTGTTTATGTACTTCAGATGTCTAATCCCGGAGTGTGAAAGTGAACCAACGAGTTTCTCTCCATACTGGTTAGCGAATGCAGTGCCGCAAGGTGAACAATGTGAACGTTTCGCCGTGAATGCGACGATTAGGGTGGTTGATAGCAACACCTGTCCAGCATCACTCTTCGACCGTAACACCCGCGTGCCCTGCGATGACTACGTGTATCAGAATACACACTCCGTTGTCTACGATGTAAGTTGATGAAATATTAATAGATTTAATGCGATTGTTGGTAAAAATGATTCCTTAACATCATTCTCCTTTTTATTCTACATCATTCTCTCCTATCCTTATTTGTTTTGGGTTAACGCAGTATGTTATTTTCAGCATTTCATGAGTCACTACATTTAAGCCTTTGTCAAACAGACAGGCGTGGCGAATGTGAAGCGAGGCGTTTTTATTTGTAATGTATGGAATTGTTTGAAACCAGTCACATAGAAAAGCGAAAGCGATCCGATAGCGTGACCGAACCGATGCGAAGACGTGGCGATGGCGTAATTGCTCTGTTTGACGTCGTTCATAAAAAGTCAGCTAATACAACTGCCACGCTTCGGTTCGCTGCACCCAGTTTGACGTCTCGTATCGGTTCGTTATCGCCTCGGATTCAGTCCGGTTCGCTATCTTCTGTTTGTTTGACAAGGGCTTTAGTCATAATTACGAGTATCATCTTTAACACAATACATCGTTTCTTTGAACTTCCTCTATTCTAACAGCCACATTTACAATTAAATTAATGTTGTTTTTAGTAACTTATTCTTTATATATTTGACGCTTTGCAGTTAGGGCTGGCGTGTGAAGAATGGAAGCGATCGCTGATTGGCACGGTTCGTACTTTCGGTTCTCTAACAGCGCTGCCGATCACCGGTTTCATCTCAGACCGCTGGGGGCGCCGCGTCGCGCTTGTCCTCAATGCATTCAACACGGCCTGGCTTGGTGTCACGCGTTACTGGGCTGACACCTACATCGGCTTCATGATGTCTGAGTTTTTTGAAGCCACATTTGGATCTGGAGGGTTTACTTGCGCGTATATATTAGGTGAGATATTTATTATAATTATAGTCCATCTTACGTCATCAGTATGTGTGGCTGCAGACGTGACTGACTTTGTGAGGTGTAATTTTTTGTGGATGGTACTCCTAATCATCTTAGATGACAAGGACCAAAAATAGACTAGACTTAGTACGCATATTTATGTACTAGAATATTATTTCGGTCGCGGGACCAAGGGATTACCGTGACCCCGGTACGTAAAGGGCTATTGAAGGACAGCGTGGATTTTAGTCACTACAAGTCTGCCAGTCCCTCCCGCCCTGCCCTGGGTGGGAGGACTCATTTGATGACTTTACCACGATAAAAAAAGAATATTATTTCAGTTAAACATAAAATAAATTATCCGTTACTGGTTATATATATAACGCCACTTAATCGTAATTATCTCGTGATAAATTAGTCAATAAACTTTATTTACGACGTGAGATTATGATAATATTATTTTGTTTTAAAAATTGTATGCAGCATACCTATAGTCTTATCATGCCACGTGATACATGAATTCATTTCTATAGAATAGGATTCAAGGTGTAAATATCATTTGGGATACTTTACATAGATGCAAAATTCAAAGTTTATTCCACATAGCTTACTATTCATACTGAGTCACTTTTCTAATTTCATTTGAAATAAATCATTGATTAATAAAACATTTCCAGTAATGGAGCTGGTTGGCCCGAAATTTCGAGTAGCCGCAGGAGCCGTGATGAACACTACCTTCGCGGTAGGTCAAGTTTTGATGGGGCTGATCGCGTGGGGAGTACCTAACTGGAGAAAGCTGACCCTTACCCTCTACATACCCCAGTTCCTCACCATCTTCTACTTCTGGCTCATAAGTGAATCCATAAGATGGTACATGAGTAAGGGACGTTTCGATGAATCCGAAGCTTTGCTCAGAAAAGTTGCAAGCGTTAACGGAAAACATCTATCTGAAAAATCCCTTGAAGCACTACGGCGGACAGCGCAAGAAAAATTGAGGATAAGTGCATTGGAAGCAGAAAAGCGAGGTGGTGAACCTTGGTTGGTTGTGCAAGTGTTTCGACACAAGAAAATATTGCTTCGTGTTGTCGTTTCTCCAGTGTGGTGGATCACAACTACCTTCATCTACTACGGCCTGTCGCTCAATGCAGTAAACATGTCTGGCAATAGATATGTTAACTACATGGCCGTTGCAGCAGTCGAAATCCCTGGCTATTGGATTGCATATTTTTTGATGGACAGGATCGGAAGGAAGCCAGTATTGACGGGATCTTTTTGGTTATGTGCGGCATGCCAGATTGCTTATATTTTTATATCTCAGGGTAAATATCGCTACATCGTTTTGTAATAACTTTTAACACTACTATTCTATGTATTTTGAATTTATAATAATATGTTTCATTCTATTTTTCTGCAGATTTGTATGCAGTATCATTGACAGTCTACCTTATTGCAAAGATGGCGATAGCTGCGGTGGGGGTAGCACTGTATGTGTATACTGCGGAACTGTACCCTACAAAACATCGGCACAGCTTGTTTGCCTTCTCTTCCATGATCGGAAGGATTGGCTCTATGCTTGCGCCACTCACGCCCGCGTTTGTAAGTATTTTGTCCCTAGCAAAGCTTTTAACAAATTTGGACAAAGCATTTTACGTTAAAATAATAATCAGAGTACAAGTTATGTTGGAAACATGATTGATAAAAACTCTCACTTTTAAGTAATATGTTTTTATTTTAAACAACTCAAAAGTGAAAGTTATGATTTAATCTTAGCAGGAGTGATACAGGGTCCAAAGTTCGGCCCAGTACTATTTTAAATTTTCACTTTTGAATTCTTACATTCTTAGGTTACTAAACAGACCAAATAAAATATTACTCGTATAAATAATTGCATATCATAAGCAACAACACGGTTTTTATTTTAGTCTTTCAATAAACACTATTATTCTATTGCAGGGTTCGCAGTGGTTTGAAGAGCTACCGTTCGTGTTATTCGGTTCCTTCGCGCTAGTATCTGGTCTTCTGATCTTCCTCACACCAGAGACTCTCGGTCACACCTTACCAGACACCTTTGAGCAGGCAGAGGAGATTGGGCTCAAAGATAAGACGAGAAAATGACCGTCATATAACAGACCACACCACATGACAGCTCAGACACAGACATACAGTACAATTTTAACGTATTTATAGTATAGTAGGTATTAGTATTATGTAAAATCTCTTACTATTATAACTTTAGGATAATAAAGAAAGTAAATAAAAATCTTACAGTTATGTTGTTTTAATCTAATACCATGCGATTTTTTAATAATAATGTTAAATTAGCCGATGTTTCAATGTCGATAATCCTTTGTGGATTATCGACACGATTTCATAAAAGTCCTTATAATTACTTAAAAAACTGAGATGGCAGCACCAACATAGACGGTGGGAAGCAATCGTTTTTAGAAAACAGTTAACGTTTAAACATACTAATAGCAATGAATGTTTTATCACATTTAAAACAATTTATGCATTCTGTTTATTTAACCTCTCGGGCGATTTATAACTGAAAATGATAAAAATCAACGTCCAATGAGCGACTGTCTGTTATGTACAGACGTGTGTACGTAAGGCGCTGGGCCGTTTTCGCTCATGTACACCCGGGTGTACGTAACGCGCCCGAGAGGTTAACATATTTCATTTTAATAGTGAAGATAAAATAATAATGACAAAAAAAAACATGGCGAGCAATAATTTATTGATTTCCACAATGTGTATTAAGTAGGTATGTAGTTAACGTAGAATCTAATGAGATCATTTTACAATAATAATAAAAGAGGTCAGCGTCTGTATTATAATTATGTTAATTCTTATGTTAATTATTATAATTTATTATTAGTTATTTTCAAATAAAATATTATTTGACTCGACCTTCTATTTTTTGTAAAAAATGTATTAAGGATAATTTTAATTAAAGTATACTCGTAGAGTTTACAACTCTCAGCAATCTAAACTATTCACTAAATTAATGAGATTCATAAAACCATTTGACGTTTAAGCGCTCACACCTAAATAATTTGTTTGTTTATCAAGATTCTGAGAAGAAATCCATTCTTAAAATAAATTAAAAGTTTAAGAGGCCATACACAAATCGTAATTATTAAAGTTCTAGATACAGACACCAGCAGGTCAACCTACCGCAACCTATCGAATTTTACCAATCGAACATTAACCTTCCACTATTGTGATAAAGATGAAAATCTGTAAAAAAAATATTTACAGATTGAGGTATGTTGGTGTGCTGGCGTCTATACCATTTCACAATATTTTTTTAGGTGGTTAAATCTTAATCTTCAAATAAGTCCTCTCACCCCGGGTGGAGCGGAACGGACAGTCAGACTAAATACCGACTAAAATCTACCGTGTTCCCTAAAATCTTCTTTAAAGATTACGTATATCTGTTCGGGTATCTGTAGAAAACCCTTCGACTTCGGCAGGTTTCTGGCCCTCTATGGGGTCTGTCTGATTGAAGAGAGCTCTAGGAGGCTCGCGTGGAACATGCCCTCAACCCGGGCATGGTCATGATCAGACGGCGAGGCACCTATTAGCCGCAGTCCGCATATCTTCGCACTATTTCACGCTAACCAGTCTAAGATGGTCCCGAATTCTATTACTATGCAAGGCTGACTAGAGCTTAGCATGAACAGTGATCAGTGGCCTATAACACCTTCATATTCTTTTCATGATTTATTGTACATAAAAAAAAAATTGTATTATTCCAACTTATAAACTATTTGTATAAAAGGTAAGCCTATACCTTTTCTTTAATTTCAGTTTTATGCTTACTCACATAAGGACTAGGTTACTTCACACGATCGTCTTCACAGATTTCAGTGTAGGTTTTACATAATATATTCCGAGCCCACAATCTCTATATTGTTTCAAAAAATGTTTGATAAAGAACGACTCTCATAATTATGTCTCATAACCTACCTCATTAATAATAAAACTATCCTGAAATTAACAATTGGTTTCAATAAAATACACGATCGAAAAAGTTTACTTTATTCTTAAAAATTAAAAATATAATACGAGATTTTCCATGCGTTAAACTAGAAAGCAGGTCATTTTTCTCAGTAGTCTGGTAATTTTTTAGACTTGTCTGTGCTTCCGATCTCCTCTGCCTGCTCTATAGTGTCTGGTAGTGTATGGCCGAGAGTCTCTGGTGTAAAGAAGATTAGAATACCGGACAGCAAAGCGAAGGAGGCAAATAACACGAATGGTAGTTCTTCAAACCATTCTGCACCCTGTAATCGAAAAAAGAAATTGAATAAAAAAATAAAAAAAAAGCTGTGACCGGACAGGGTTATTGTCCTTTGTTTTACGTCTTTGAAACCTCTTTTAAATTTATATTGTGTAACGAAAAAAACGTGATCATGAATAAAATGAATAATCAAATTTTAAAATTCTCGAGTGCATTGTTTTTTTTTTGTAGAAAATTGTAAAAAGCGAGTTAATCATACATCAAATATATAAAGTACTTGTAGTCCACTGGAAAATACTTTGAGTGCTCAGAGTGGATTAAATATATCGATTCATAACTATAGTAAACAGAAGACCGAACATAAGCCCCTGTGGGACCCCTCAATGTTTAAATTGATCGTGTTTCTTTATATCTACAGTGTGTATTTTTGAGTCCAAATTCATGGATAATATTTAACAAATTTTATTAATTCTTAAGCTATGCTCAAACGTCAACTATCTAGAATACACAAAATAAAAGTTACTGTAGTCAATAGCGTTAGTAAAGTTCAAATGCGTTGTACCCATTATTCCTAAGCCGGTTAAATTGTCCTCCAAACCGTCCCATCGTACTATGAGAGTAAGAGAAAGAGAGTGCAATAACATAATTTATCCTCAGCATCGACGGGTAATCTTGAGATAGTAATTATTGGCCATCGTAATCAAAAGCGGTAATAATCATAATCATAAATCTTTATTTATCTCCACATCAATAAATTACAGGCACTAGTTAACTTGTACAATGTTACATAGAGAAAGGTGTCTGAAATAGGAAGATCCTGTGTTACAGATCACCTCACCAAATTAGATAGGACATTTCAACAATAGTTAAGTTATGATCTCACTTGAGATATGAAGACTGTAGTTAAGGAAGACTATAATCAATAACAACCAAAACTTACAAAGGCTGGAGTGAGAGGCGCAAGCATGGAGCCAATCCTTCCCATCATCGAAGAGTAAGCGAACAAGCTGTGCCGATGTTTAGTAGGGTACAACTCCGCAGTGTACACGTATACTGCCGTCATTACTGCAGCTATCGCCATCTTTGCAATTAGATAAACCACCAGTGACAGCGCGTCCATGTCTGTAGAAAAATAATAACTGTAATACAGTAATAGTACACTCACATATTTTCTCCAGTTGCGTTTAAGTAATTTACCATACATTATACCAGATTCAGACTCCGGTTGGACCCAAAGCATATTCTGCAGGAAAAACTCATTATTACTTGGCCCGTTCCAGAAATTGAACCGCTCGTTTTAAACATTAGCGTGTGAGAAGCCTAGACTTATTTGACAGTCGGTAATAAAGGAGATCCAAAATAAAAAATATAATACTGATATAATTATAAACATCTAGCTAGTGAAGCTTACCTGAAGGTATGAAAATGTAAGCAATCTGGCATGCTGCACATATCCAAAAAGCTCCAGTCAATACTGGCTTTCTTCCAATCCTGTCCATCAGGAAATATGAGATCCAATATCCGGGAATCTCGATAGCTGCCACGGCAACGTAGTTCAAGTATCTATTGCCAGACATGTTGACGGCATTGAGCGACAGTCCATAGTAGATGAAAGTGGTTGTGATCCACCATATGGGAGAAATGAGAACGCGGATCAATATTTTCTTGTGCTGGAACACTTGTACAATCAACCAAGCTTCGCCACCTCGCTTCTCGGCCTCCTCTGCACTCCTCCTCATTTTTTCTTGCGCTGTCCTCCGCAATTGTTGCAGAGATTTCTCCGATAAATGTTTCTTGTTAACCTTTGCGACTTTTCTGAGCAGAGCGTCCGCGTCATCGAAGCGTCCTTTGCTCATGTACCATCTTACGGATTCGCTGATGAGCCAGTAGTAGAAGACAGTGAGGAACTGAGGGATGTAGAGGGCTAGAGTGAGGTCCCTCCAGTTGGGCACTCCCCAGGCGATAAGGCCACATGTCACTTGTCCTAGTGCGAAGCAAGTATTCATCGCTGCTCCGGCTGCGACGCGGAATTTCGGCCCCATCAGCTCCATTACTGTGGGAATGTTAAATATTAATGGTAATCTATCTTCTATATATATAAAAGGAGAACTGACTGACTGACATATCAACGTACAGCTGAAACTACTGGGGCTAGGAATGTGAAATTTTGCACACGGCTTCCTATTATAATGTAGGGGAGCACTAAGAAGGGGTTTTTGGAAATTTAAGCTTTAAGGGGGTGAAAAGGGGGAATTAGGAAAGTACGTAACCCACGCGGACGAAGTCGCGGGCAAAGTGCTAGTTGCTCTTATAACTTACAACTAATTATTTGGGAACATTTTCAAGTTAACCTGATTCGATATGACTTGGAGTATGCATGGAGCAAAAATAAGTATTAAATATTGCTAGACTGTGCCTTTGCTTAATTATTTCGAAACAAGGTGTGTTAAATGCTATATATTAAATTAGATTTCAAATTCAAAATAATTCAGTTATTTGAATAGCACATATTTTAGTGGAAACTGAAAAGTGTAATGTTGATGCAAAGAGATGCACATTCGTAGAACACGATGCCAAGTCAAATATCGTTACAGCATGCATACTCCTCCTGAGAATTTTCTGTCACGACAACCTATCTTAGAAACTAGCTATCGTTAATGGAATTAAAGAGTTAATAGTGTGTGCACATACAAAGGTGCAAAAAACACTCGATATTGTTATTGAAACAGTAAATATCATCATCTGCCTAGCCTTTTCCCAACTGTATTGGGGTTGACTTCCAGTCGAACCAGATGCAGCTTAATATCTGTATTTTACATGGAGCGACTGCCTATCGGACCTCCAAAACCCAGAAACTGGGTAATACGATACCCCATGGTAAGACTGGTTGTCAGTCTTTCGAGCTTCTGACTGTGAAAGATCTACAAATGACAGCCGGGACCAACAGCTTTACGTGCTCTCCGAGGCACGGAGGAAACTCGCTATAACAGATGGTCCACCATCCACAGACCAAGCTCAGCAAGCCCGGCTTAACACGGAAGATCGGCCTGTGCGGCTGTAATTATAATCAATCATTTTTAGCCATGTACTTGAACATATAATAAAGTACAAATATTTTAAAAACATTGCATGTTGATTCATAAATGGGCCGCAAATCCTTTAGGTACATTCCATTAATTCCATTCAAAGCTAATAAAACAAATATTGACGCATGTTAAATGACAATAAATATGAAACGATACCAGACACGCGATTTTTTAGGTACCTAAACAAAACAATGTAAGCCTTATCGCCTGCTTTAAAGTTTATGGTGCAATCTATCACTCGCGTGCGTTAATACGTATATTTATAAAATAGTACTTATTTAATTGATATCTAAAGAATTTATGCGAATTACGATTAATTTGCATGTGATTATCTATACATATAATAAATATGTAGAAGGGTCAATTCTGTACATTGAAAATATTGAAAAAATAAATAGCGGGGGGTGTTGCTGGATCGATATCAAACCCAAATATATGTTTAAAAAATTTTTTGTCTGTCTGTCTGTATGTGCAGGCATCACGTGAAAACTAACGGTTCGATTTCGATGAAACTTGGTATAATTATACCTTATTATCCTGGGCATAACATAGGATACTTTTTATCCTGGAAAAATACGTAGAAAAAAGAAACTTATTTTTAAGTACAGAACGCGAGCTCAACATCAGTAGCTCAATAGAGGGATCTCCTTAATTATGTGGCTTAGCCGTATTTGGGTCCAATAGATATTTATAAGATGTCATTGTCAGAGTTACTCAAAATGGAGAAATAAACCATCCACGCGAAGACCGACATCCGCGCAGACGGAGTCGCGGGCGGAAGCTAGTTATAAATATTTTGCCCAATGCTGTACTATTTCAAAATTATTGGTAATAGCGTAACATTATCAGCCCATACATTATCAGGCCTTTGCTCTGTGATAGGAAGAAGATCAGGTTTGTGGTTATTCGTTATTGGTAACTCACTTTTTTTATCGTGGTGAAATCATCAAATGAGTCCTTCCACCCAGGGCAGGGAGGGAGGGACTGTCAGATTTGTACTGACTAAAATCCACGGTGTCCTTCAATAGCCCTTTACGTTCCGGGCTCACGGTACTTTGTTAGCCCCGCGATCCCAGCAGGCTTTGGTCCCAAAAGAGGCGGCCGGGGTGGAAATCGAACCAGCAACTATTGCTTTCACGTTAGGCGTTCATCTGCTAGACTATGCACGCCCGTTATTGATAACTCACTTTATAAAAAAAAAAGTATAAGCATTCCGGGTGACACGTTGAAGCGTGTCCGTAAGAAAAGTACGTGATAACTGTTTCTCAAACAGAAACATTCAATTTTTGTTTAAACTTTGTTAGAACTGTTTTTGGACATGTTCGAAAATATGTTGTTGCATTATAATAACAATTATGGAAACGTGTTACGCCGAGCCCAAGTAAAATGGGATAAAGGCAGGAAGATGATGATAATTTTGTAATCAAGCTCTTCCTTTAGAAACGGGGGATGAAACCTTGAGATTGCATACAGATACATATTTCCAGTTTTTAATTACTCACTCAAAATATAAACACAGGAAAACCCTCCAGATCCGAATGTGGCTTCAACAAACTCTGACATCATGAAGCCGATGTAGGTGTCAGCCCAGTATCGCGTGACACCAAGCCAGGCCGTGTTGAACGCGTTGAGCACGAGCGCGACGCGTCGCCCCCAGCGATCTGATACGAAGCCGGTGATGGGTAGAGCCGTCAGCGTGCCGAACGTGCGGACAGTACCGATCAGCGACCGCTTCCATTCTTCACACGCCAGCCCATACTGCATGAAGAAAAAAAATATGCATCAAGAATCTGTCTCACTATGTATTAAATTAATGTTTGGATGTAGTCTCTCCACTGCTAATCAAAGACCTTTTCCCATGACGTCACTAGACTAGGCGTCGTTGTTGTTGGTAGTTTTCTGACCACGTTCACAACACTTGACTGCTTTCCTGACCACAAATCACTGATGTTGCTGATGTTCATGTTCAAAAGCCACTGAAGCTGAAGTGGGTCTAGGCTCTTCACGTTTACCGTATGAGCTCTTTTCTAAAATAGCCACTATGGAGCCCTTGCACAGCCAAAAAGCGTCGCGGTAGATTTTGTCAAAGATGGTGACCGGAGCTGGACAAAACGTGTGATTAAAAGAATACCATTTTAATAATTATTCCCACTTACATCATATACTACGGTGTCTGTATTCAGGTATACGTAGTCATCACATGGCACGCGGGTGTTTTGGTCGAAAAGTGATGCGGGACAAGTGTCGCTGGGTACAATTGGGGACGTCGCATTCAAGCTTGCGAAACGTTCACATTGTTCACCTGGCGGCACTGCATTCGCCAACCAGGACGGTGAGAAACTTGTCTGTTCAGTTTCACATTCCGGGATCAGACATCTGTAATAGAACACTCAAATATATCAAAATATCCGATATTGGAAGGTTCGTAAGTAATGGCCATTAAAAAGAAAATACCTACAACAATAAGCAGAAACGAGGTATTGTCAACATTTACAATAAAAAATGAGACAAGGAATTGAGTGGTTAAAGTGCCACCGGGCCTCGAGTTTGGGAGTAAATATGAGTGGAAAGCTATGGAGGAAAGTCTTGCCCAAAATTCAAAACACTTAATTTTATTTCATTGGGCCTGTTTTGCGCTATAATATAAAAAGAGGAGAACCCGTGCACAACCTTACAGTCAACATTGCAATAATTTAATTTACCTGGTACTTATTCTAGCGGTAGTGAACATATATTCAACCGCGCTCCAAGCAACGAACTGCACCAAAAGCACGGCCAGTAAGAAAGTCCGCAGCTGGTATCTCCCAAACTGCCCGATTTCTTCTACGAGTATAGTGTCTAGTTCTACTTCACGTTCTTCCGGGTCCACATTGTTTCGGTCTTTCTGTGTGTCCGCCATCTTGGATTATCCGGTCCACACCACGCCAAACTCCTGCGTGTGCGCATTAAGCAATGTGCAGAGTACCGTATTTATTAACATTTTTATCTATATTTTTAATAAATTGCTGATAAAATAACTATTAATTCCTTGCGTCTACACCGTCATGTGTAACAGCTTAGGCATTTATTTTAATACTAGTTAGGGACGCGACTTCGCTCATAAAACATTCCTCCTTCTCGTTTACCTATTTTAGGTGGAATTTCGAATACTTAGCAGTTTGACAACATTCGTGGTGTTTTAATACCATAAAGATGATTATTTTAAATATCTGTCTCTCATCTTTGTGCTATCACGTCGTGGTTGACTCTGCGATGTAAACTCAATGGCCGAGTCGGTCGCGAGTTCTATTAACAATTTGTATTAAACTATCGAAGAACATAAAAAATGCCATATTGCTTGCCAAAATTTTAACAGAACGTATTAACTAAGTATCATTAGAGATGAATACCAATCAGCCAACTAGCAAAAAGGACAAAACTCCAAAATCTCCTAACATTATCTCTTTCCAAAAAACTTCATGCTCAGACAACCCCACAAAAGCAAAAGGTAAAGGAGGTGGAATAATTCTATCAAGGGGCGGCATCTCCACCGGTTCTATCCATCCGTTCATGAGCGGCTGGCTAGGACGCGGCTGGAGGTGAACCAATTTCTCACAGGACATGGTTAAAAGTAAATTATTTTCTTTCAAGCTTGTTACCTCGCCTTTTTGTCAATGTTCGATATCTGACTGTGAATATGAACTGAAAAATCAGCACATCACATTCTATGGGACTGTATTATTAGGCAGAACGAACACAATATTATGTTGGATACTGTTCAGACTACATCTGGTGTTATTTACTACTCGGACCTTGTGGAAACTCGAATAAACTTCCGTGCGTTCAAACATTTTGCCATACCTGTTATTGGAATCAAATATAGCAGCTCTCAATTTAGGAACCATTAATATTAGTAGTCTTTTTTACCCGTGGTGCTAGGCAACTTGGCTTCTCCATCTTTCTTATTTTTCCTACTCCTCCACTATTCTTTTATATGATTATTTTCTTTCTCCGGAACACGTCGAGCTTCATTGTCTCGGCGATTTTCTCGTGGTTGCGACTGTTTATTCTGTCTTTCAGGAGTTGCAGTGGTTTGGGAATAGTGTGGTGGGTTTGTCCCATTAAAAAAAATACATTCCCACAATTATTTTGTATGTATAGACTGAACATTTTATGAGGATTAGTTTTCTGCTTAGTCATTATCACGCCAAATGTTAATGACATTATAATTTAGGAACTTGTTGTGATGTTTGTACCGATATGTAAGGTGATAGCACTAATATGCAACGTTATGTCTGTACGTAACTTTTTATCATAATATTGTCTAATTTATCATGTACAGTCGCGTTCATCTATATTGACTGACTGACATATCAACGTACAGCCGAAACTACTGGGGCTAGGAATGTGAAATTTTCACGCACACGGCTTCCTATTATAATGTAGGGGAGCACTAAGAAGGGGTTTTTGGAAATTTAACCTTTAAGGGGGTAAAAAGGGGGAATTAGGAAAGTACGTAACCCACGCGGACCAAGTCGCGGGCAAAGTGCTAGTTAATAAATAAAAAAATTGTGATCAAGATTGAAATTCATATATGTGACTGCTTTTTCTCAGTGACTTTTTTTCTCACACAGCCCAATGGACATTAGCGTAATATGAATATCGCAAAAAAAAAGCCCAAGCGCCAACAGGACGCCATTTGTTAATGGCCGCTTGCAATGGCTCGCTGCGTCCTGATGGCGCTTATGCTTTTATGTTTTACCTGGTAAAATGATCAAATGAGTCCTCCCACCCAGGGCAGAGCGGTGGAGACTATAAGACTCGTGCTGACTAAAATCCACGATGTCCTTCAATAGCCCTTTAGGTACCGGGGTCACGGTAATTCGTGAGTCCCGCGACCCTGGCAGGCTTTCGCTCTCTACAATTATTTTAACACAGCATTAAATTACTAAATTGTTCATTATCACTTATTATTGCCTAATGCACAGTACATATTATTGAACCGCTCACATGAGGACATATTTTTGATATATCTATAGTTTCTACAGCATTTATTGATCTTTCCAATCCTCACAATATTTTGAATCCTTTACAGTGCCAGTATAATATACTATTGAACTCGACTGTACTTAATCAAATTCCACATAATGATGATACTGAAAGTGTAATTAAGGAGCGACGCATTTGTTCGGGTCGGTATTTTTGCTTGTGAGTGTAGTGAATTGATAATTATATGACTCGGGTCGGTTTAATTTTTGTTGAAAATAAACTTTTTTTTAAATAATTAAATAATTTTAATATTTTTTAATGAAATTCACGTACTGCCCGCGACGAAAGAAAGTTTTCCTTCTTCATTACTATGATATTTTGGTTTTTTCAACTATTTCAAAATCTTTTTTTTTGTCCATATTCAACCTCTTCTTTCTATGTTACTTAAAATTACATTAAAGGAATATCTATAAAATATTAACAAAAATATTAAACATTTTATTTTGTACAATATTGTGTAATATTGCATAATAATAAGGTTGAATATGGAACGCCAACGATCTTGATAAGATTAATAAAAAATAAATTGTTAGTTTCCCACCAAATAACATGCAATTAATTATGATAATATTCTTCAAAATTGATTTGTATGGTGGGTTTCGTCATGTTGAGAGACACCTACTATTAATATTAAATGTTGACTCCATTAAATACATATACCTAATATTAATTGTATTTTTAAGTATTTCATAAGAGAACTGTCATAAATACGGGAAAGTTCTCGGTTTCACTCAAACAAAATCACATCTTCTAGGCTAGCCTCTTTTGCAGTTTATTAATCTTCAAATTAACCCTTATTGGGTTGATAAAATCATCAAATGAGTCTTCCCAACACGGGTGTAGCGGAAAGGATTATATGACTCTTCATGATGATGAAGAGTTCCTAGCCTTTTCCCAAGTAATATTAGTATAATTTTCCCAATATCTTGGGGTCAGCTCACGGTCGTACCGGATTCAGCTGAATGTCAATATTTTTACATGGTGTGACTCCCTACAATATGACCTACACTACCGAGTATCTAACTGGATATTACGGTGCTCTTTGTTATACATAATTATAATAACTTGATAACTAAGACACAATGTATAATTAAGGGTCTCAGTCAGAGTTTGTATTGTACACGCCATACAGGAGAAAATAAAAACATGAAAATCTTTTCTTCTTTACTGAAATGAAGGTTGAACTTGGAACAAATACATTCAAAAATTAAAACCCATGTTCAACCCCTTAGGGGTCGAACATGGATCGTCTGCCCGTGGTGCACCCTGCTGACTAACAATGCTCTGGCGCAGCGTCCTAACCCCCCTTTTATAAAACTTACAAACCATAAATCAACAAAATAATATCTTCAAAAAAAAATCTGTGTCTGAAAAATTATCTGCAAATCGAATCACTTAAACATTTTTATCGTAATCGTAATATTTATGTTTCTAATTATAAGATGATTAACAGAGATATAATGCAATTTTTATCTCTAATATACCAGAGCACACGCCTTTTTTTTTGTGTGGTAAAATCATCAAATGAGTCCTCCCACCCAGGGCAGAGCGGGTGCTGTCAGACTCGTACTGACAAAATCTACGGTCTAAAATCTAAAATCCACGGTCTTCTTCAATAGCCCTTTACGTTCCGGGGTAACTGTAATTCGCAAGTCCCGCAGTACACACGCCTACACAAAAAGCTATACAAATCCAGTTCATCGTGATCTTTCCGCACATTCAACAACCAGCTGACATTGGTTTTTCATGTCTGATGATCAACTGATCTGTAGTAGTGTGTACAAAATAATATTTTAAAAATTAGGATTTGTTACTTTCTTAAGCACATCGCGACTAGTTTGATTTTGTTGAAGTGAAAACTTCTTTAGCGGCGTTGTGCACTTTTTTGGAATGGGTAAAAAATGTTAAACTCGCGTCAGGACACGTGACCTGATCGAAAATTCGCAAGACGGCGCAGGGCGCTTGCGCGAATGTTCGTGTGTGTTTATTACTATTGAAGTTTTCACTTCTGCCGGCACTCCCAGAGTGCAACCCGTCGTTTTTTTTTTCTAAATCGTCTTTTAGATAGAATTTCTAGAAGGTTCTGGAACTCTAGAAATGTATATCGCCGCAGACAATAATGGGAAGAACAATCATCTTCAATACATTCCACAATGTCAAAATTCCATTCTGGTTTATTAAATATTTTATCAATACGTCATTAACCTTCAAATTAAATTTGATCTTTCTTATCAACCGGAAGAACAAATGCTGGTATTTATATTTATATCTATCAGGGTCATAAACAAATGTCTAGAACTAGATTAGGTAGACAAAGACGACATCGACCTCGATTTCAACCTATACTATCAGTAATTATTTATCAATATTTTGTCAAAATTGATATTACACGTATAGATAATAGGATTATGATAATCCAGAGAGATATTTACCTGAACTGGGAAAAAACTCGCTAATCTAAAAAATTACATTTTAAGAAAAACAAGTAAGGGCCGGCGCTCACTGCCGGACACGGCACGGCATGGCATGACAAAGGATTTTATTACTAATCAAGTTATTTTGAATCTTACTTCAATGAGTTAAGAGTTCATATTACTTTATTTCGATACCACGATGCCGCTACGTGCCGCGGGATGCTGTGGCATGACGAATCCTGCCTTTTCACTACACGGGTTGCCGCGGCACGCCATTTCATATCGAGAAACGTATTTAGGTCACTTTGTGTCGAGGAATTATGATTGCTAAGCTAGTTGAAATAAGGTTGCTGGCTGGATGTTGTTGTCTTGTTTATTTTATATCTATTTTATCTATCAGATAAACAGCTTCATTACGTTGTTTTTAGTAGGTATTCCTGAAATTTGGTAAAACGCGCAACGTCTAGGATAAAAAAAAAAATTTTTTTTTTCAACAATTTGTTCTTTTAGCTTTCATACTGGTTTCCAATACAACAATGAAACTTTTAATAATTAATTTTCATGATAAACTCCAGAAATAATACACGTTTTGAAAAAAAAACAAAACAATTAAATAAAAAAGTAAGCCACCGACTTCCAAAGGATAATAATTTGACACTTTTTGCGTTTGTATTTGAAGTCGGTTCCTTTTTTAAAAAAGTTTCAAAAATCGATAATAGTAGTACAATGATCGTCTTTAAAAATCCGCCATCAAAGTAAGTTTAATTACAGATACATACAGACAGCTACACAGTATATCCATTATTGTTAACGAATACTCTTCTGAAAACCGCATCAAAATCGGTTCAGCCAAACGAGAGACAATTGCGGACAAACGCACATACAAACATACGGGTTGAACTGAGAACCTCCTTTGTATTGAAGTCGTTTAAAAACAGTATAAAATTATTGAGGATTTCCATCTTCAATTTGTCAGAGGCTACGGAATCTGGATATATGCCAGATAGACTCTAAGCTATATACGATAAGGTACCCCTGTCCCCACCCTAACCCTTTTCGGATTACAAGTATATTATAAATTAATTATATTTTAATCCGCGGCTTAGTGACGAAAAGGCGATGCCAGACAGATTCTTAGACCATTAATACATTGTCATACCTAAACACAATAAAATTGCCCATTCATGCAAATATTATTATTTTTATTAATCTTTACGTGGGTAAAGATAATGCTATCTATGTGATAAAGTCAAAATCTTAATGACGCCAATTTATCACTTATCTGATTGTGAATTATGTCAAGATCTTTCTGTATCATTACTTTCACTAAGCTGCTTTTGATAAGCTTACTTAGAAGGGTTCCATAATTTTATTTGTTAAAGCACTACTTTTAAGATATAATTTTTGGGCTACAAACATTATTTTCCAGTACTTGAGCAAATGCCATTAGTAAATAAAATTACTTCTCACCAAAATAAAGTCATTGAGCTAAATTGGAAACAAGTACCTAAATAAAATAATCAGTGAGGAATTAATAGAAGTTTTATTCAACAAATTTCCAGTCCTCCTCTCGTGTGTAGAGACGAGAAAAATGTAAGACTCTTACTGACTTAAAATCTGCCGAGTTCCTTTGCGTGTCAGGGTCACGGTGTCCTTTTAAGACAACCCTGTAACTCGCCAGATACTAAATTAAGATTTAATTTTTTGCTTACATTATATTTCGTCAGCCCAATTTATTGGTGGTCGA
This sequence comes from Agrotis puta, assembly GCA_943136025.2. Classification (NCBI taxonomy): domain Eukaryota; kingdom Metazoa; phylum Arthropoda; class Insecta; order Lepidoptera; family Noctuidae; genus Agrotis; species Agrotis puta. The sequence goes on along the minus strand of OW964177.2, from coordinate 17,459,367 downwards.
AAATGAATTTACATGTTATACAAACCGTTTCATAAAAAAATATAATGAGATGCCGAATTTCAATCCCAAAAAATGTTCACAAAATATTATTTGAGTTTCAGCCAATTACTGAAATACGGCTCTTGATGTTTTCGTCCGGTCATTATACGGAATTCTATTCAATTAAATTATTTGAGAGGTACTTTTTAGACCTACGCCGAGGGGTTGAAAATGAAAAAATTAAGAGAATTTAAATATTTCATCTTTTTTTTCTCGAAAGTTCTGAACTCCTTTCGCTGATTACTTTCAGTTCTTATTTGGGTCACCAGCTTTGCCAGATGTTCCTGAAAAGAAAATACTGAAACTGAAAAAAAATGCCATCTGAAGTTCAACATTCAATGTTGGTTTTTCAACAAGCATTAGGTACGGAAACATGAAAGCAAATAAGCAAATTAGGCATTCTGACCCGGACTTACGAATGCAAAGTGTAATTAAAACAATTGTTTTAATTCCGCGAAAAAAATCTAGGCTTGGATGCAGGATGCAGTCCCACCCTTTTACCCTCATGCATATGCACATGCAGGAAAGGATTCATGTTTATGCATGCAAGAAAAGTGAGAAAAAAGTTTACACGACAACCGTTATTGACTTGGCAACCGATCAAAAATCTGTTTGATACACGTGGGTATTTGTAATGACATTTGAGGCGGCAGCCTAGCCGTAGTCGAGGGCGGTATGGAGGCCAGAAACTTTCTCGACGTATCAAAATGTACTATTACCTAAAAGGATTTTGTCTCGAAAGCCTTTGTTAAACAAACAGGCGTGACGAATGCGAAGCGTAACGTTTTTATTTGTAATGCATAGAAAAGGGAAAGCGGATCCGATAGCGTAGCAGAACTATCGGACTGACGTCTCGCTTCGGTTCGGTATCGCTTCGGAAACGCTTAGTTTCGCCTGTCTGTTTGACAAAGGCGGAAAGAAGGAGATTGAAGACGAAGTGAGGTACTTTTTTTTTACCAAACGCAAATAGGGATGGATGTTTTATAACATCCATCCCTATTTGCGTTTGGTAAGCAAGCTTATGCTTGACATCTAAGTGTATCAAATTCAAAGGCCAATTGAAGCGTACCATTTTGCATGAAATTTCAGGTTACTTTCAGAAAAAAATGCATGATAATTTTAAGAAAGCAAAGTTAGATAAATCATGCTTCGAGTTAACTTAGCAAGTCAGAACATAGCTACTATCATAATGACCCGCCCTTTGCCCTTTTCTAGAAACCGTCAGTGTGATCCTGTATTGTTTCATTCCTTTGTTCACAAAGAAATAAGAAAATTTTCCAACAATTCGTTGAAAGGGCAAATGCTATACAAACAAAAGTAATTGCCAAGATAACGGTGTGTTTGTATAAGATCGTGTATTTATAGACCAGTGAGCCGAGAAATAATGCAATGTTCTAGAAAACGCTTTTAATATAAATAGTTACATTAAACGTTTTTAAAAGAATAATCTAAAAATAATGCACGTGGATAAATCTTCTCACTTAATATTGTAAATGCGAAAGTTTGAGAGATTATGAATGTAACTCTTTCACGTTAAAACTACTATACTCATTAATACACAGCTGATTGTTTATAACATGGATTAACAGGACATAGTTGGATTTTACTTTGATTTTATGTTTCCAATTTTCAAGTTGTATCGGGCGATGCCGTTGACAATAGCTAGTACTAGGTATAATTAAATCCTGGATATTTTTTGTTCACATTATGATCCCAGTCTCTCGCAATTTGAGTGCCAAACACTTTTTGGATGATGAAGAACAGGGTGATAGGGGAACAGGTATAAAACTATGCTAACGTAGCACAAGCGCCAACAGCACGCCATTTGTTATTGGCCGCTTGCAAATTTAATGACGTCCTGATGGCGCTTGCACTACGTAGCACACAACACTATGTGTTAAGTATGCCTTAAGTGTGTGATTTCCCATCATACCTCGCGTCCCCGCCTTATACACTGTTCCCCTAATTGTGGGCAGTTCCTCTTACTCTATAGAAAACCGAAGCTTTTTTGACCATACGAGTGTCATTTGGTGTGCTACATTACTTACTGAACTCTCTTCATGCACAGAGAGTTTTAGCGCAACATCAGGTATGAAAGGTAGTTTAAATTTTCCGAAAAACTACAAAGTGCCTAAATATCATCATAAATCATCACCCACGTTACACCTCAACAACTCATCATAATGCTACCCACACAGTCATACATCAGTCTACAACCATAAGCGAAGGCGCACACTAACGACACCTCATTGCCACAACGAGCGCACATTAGCGATCGTCGCAGTTTGCGCCCGCACGCTTATGCGCAAACAATTTCTTTTTATAGCACATCGTTTTATGTGCCCGGACGATAAATTCTTTATGTGTCTATTTCGTATGTTCTGATAACAATCAGTCTTACCAATGGGTATTGTATTATTCAGAGTTAATTGGCGTTTTATTTTTCTGGTGCGGTATAATCATTAAATGAGTCCTCCCGCCCTGGGTGGACCGGTCTGACGGCACGGTTGGCATATTGGCTGAACTATCGATTGCTGTGCAGCGTGTCGCGGCTTTGATCCTTGCACGGAACAAATCCGTACCAGGCGTGAATAAGTCGACTTACATATTATTACATTTTTTTTTTAGTAGTAGTAGAAGTGAGAGAGCTGAGGAGCTTATGTCTAAATAATTACAGCCGCACAGGCCGATCCTCTAGGTTAAGCCGCGCTTGCCGATGTTGGTCTGTGGATGGGTGACCATCTGTCATGGCGAGTTTCCTCCGTACCTCGGAAAGCAAGTCATTTGTAAATCTTTGACAGTCGTTACTATTAGTCAGAATCTCTAAAAGTCTGACAACCAGTCTTACCATGGGGTATCGTATTACCCAGTTATTGGGTTGTGGAGGTCCGATAGGCAGTCGCTCCATGTAAAATACTGATATCCAGCTGCTTCTGGTTCGACTGGAAGCCGACCTCAATATAGTTGGGAAAAGGCTAGGCAGATGATGATGAGAAGTAAGAGAGATAAAGAAAAATTCACATGTTTGCTATGTGCGGTAAAACAGACCTATGGACTTGGTCATTTATTCAACCTGTAAAAGAAACAATCCTAATGCCTATTAGCATAAAATGATGTAAGTCGACTTATCAACCTATTCAGGCCTGGTACGGAAGTATTTTTATGATCTACAAGTAGTTGAAACGGGTCTGGGTGTTTATAAAAGTGAGTTTAAATGTTTGTAAACACACCCACGATACAGGACAAATTCCTAGTGTGGGGCAAGGTTTAAAATAAGTGACTGTGAGACTCACTGAATAAAAATCCACCCTGTTCCTTTAATAGCTCTTAATGTTCCAGGGTCACGGTAGCTTAGAGTACCTCAACCTATCGAATTATCCATTATAATGTGTGCATTGGGTACAATCCTAAGCTAATCCACTGCAAATTACATCCATTGCACACTGCAACATTCGATTGGCCAGCTATTTTCCAAGAATGTACTGAGGGCAGAGGCACGGAGGAACCTCTCTCCTCTAATATTTACCGGTTCATTCCACTTGGCTGCCCTCTCGGGGCTGTTGCAGCAACATATAATGGCGACGGCAAATTATTGCTCGGCGCATCGGCGTCGGTTCAAAATGTAGGGCAGTGTGATATTAAATTGTTGTGGGGAATTATGCGACTCACGGCAATTCTTTATTACAGGAATGAATTTTTCAGGTATCCGCTTCTTGAAAGTGTACATTTAAACGTAGTAATTGATGAATAAATAAATGTTTTTTACCTTATTTGAAAGCAAACATTTTGGCAGTTGACATTACAATAAGACTGTATTACTCAATTGTTCTCTATCAGTGACCGTTACTTATGTTAAGTATTTTATGTTATCTTATGTTCTCAACCATAAAGGCAAAAAGAACCACTTATGTGAGTGGTTCTTTTTGTCTTTTTGAGAAAAAATTGCTTAACCCTTATTGTAATCTCAAGTCTCTATTTAACCACACTTTATGATTTTTCTTGCCTGCATTCATATTCTATGCCAAAAAAAGTATAGGAAAGCTTTCTTTTAAAGATGACCAGTCGACCAAAACCGTCGTAACACCAAAAGATTAAACATACTTTTCTAAAAAAAGTGTCTCCTGCAAAACAGCATTTGTCGTTGATATAAGGGTCGTTTCGCAGTCACACTTTTTAGACACGTACAGAACATGTTTAATTAATATAAACCTTAATATACTGCAAAGGTACCTAGATAGTACGTAGTAATTAGTAATACGAGTAGACGATTTAATTAATTAGTTGCCTCAATTTGTAAAGCATTTGTAATCGTGAAGGAATTCCCACTTAATACCAACATTAAAGCCTGTGTCAAACAGTCAGGCGTGACGAATGCGAAGCGAGGCGTTTTTATTTGTAATGTATGGAATTGTTTGAATCCAGTCACATAGAAAAGCGAAAGCGATCCGATAGCGTGACAGAACTATCGGACTGACGCCTCGCTTCGGACTCGCTTCTCTTTCGCCTGTCTGTTTGACAAAGGCATAACAGACGTCTGCGTTGTTGTATTTGAATTTAACTTATTAACTAAAAGGAGTTAACAGCCCTTGAAAAGTGGCAGTGGTTCAATGTTTGCAAGTTTTACAGCTTAGCATGAGGTTCTGGGTTTGATACTTGGGTTGGTTGGTTGTTACAAAGCGTCATTGTCTTTTTGTTTTTTAGTTACTTCAGTATCAGCTCGGAGTATTAGTTTCGGGGGACTAGATTCGAATGATTTTAATAGACTCACATTGCATTCATATTGGAACTGAAGTTATAGGTTCACATTATAATATGATGAATTATACTCGATCAATATTTTTTTCTATTCATAAACATTTCATCATTTCAGCTCGGGATCATCCACGCTTAATTTATGGACCCCTTTTTCTATCATACTACTAGCGTCTCTTATCCATCTCTTTCACGCGATTTTCACGATATCGATAACCTAATGCGTTTTGAACTTTTTTTTTTTCAAAACTGCTTTTAAAGAGCTTATCAAAATCTATACCATCTATACTTATACTTAGTAGAAAGCTGTATTAGTCCTGGTGATATAGGTTAAAAGGGGACAGGGAGGAACGGACAAAGCCGCTAGCAAAAGCTAGTAAATAAATGTTTTGATTACTTTTATAACATACTAGCCTTTGCCAGCGGCTTCGCCCGCTCCTAATCTCCCCCCCTTTATAGCCTATGTCACTTAGGACTAATAAAGCTCTCTACTGGTGAAAGAGCTTTCAAAATGGGTTGAGCAGTTCCTGAGATTACCCCCTACATACAAACAAACAAAGGACTTCGACCACTTTGTATGGCGTTTGGGCTTGAACATGAACATAAAAATATTGCACTATTTTTGATTTTATGGAGTAGCTTACAGTACGTAGAAAACACATATATAGGAAGTTTTGTATCAAATTGATTTATATAAGAAAAAACTAAAAAAAAGTCGTCATGTAAAACGGGTTCATTATCCGAAGAAATGCCAGGGTAAACGTTTAAAGCGGGTACGGAGTCCAAGAGTGAGCCAGGGTCGTTAGATAGAAAATCATCAGCATCCATTTTCAATAGCGCAAGTGGTCAAAAATATCCAAAATCCAAATAATATTCGCAATAATATTCAAACAAGGGCGCGAACACAGAGCGAATGACATTGTTGTTGTTGTTTATTTTTTTAATTCCATTTTCCTTTTGGGAAGGCAAAGGGATCTAGCCCATGCAGCCTGTTCTTGAGTTTTTGTTGTTGTTTATAAAATTCGCCAAAAGGCAGGCAAAGGAACAGAGCCATACAGCCTAGTCTTGTTTGAATTTTCCAATGAATTTTCCCTGTATTTTTGAAGATCTAAGCCAAGTCTGATTTGTCCAATTTCAAAAGGCCAACGCCATGTCTGTTTTGTTTTTTCAAATAAGGACAAAGCCATGTCTAATTTATTCAAAGTCTAAAGGCTTAGAAGCCATGTCTCATATCAGTGCGAATGACTGAATGCATCTTGGACGCTCTAAGTATAATTTTATGTAATACTAATTAATGTAATATTTTAAGTTCAAAATGTATTCGACTGAAAGACTTGTATCTATGGTCATGAATAAAAATTATTAAAAAAAAAAGCATCTTGGACGCTGCACCGCAACTGTCACCATTCACAAAATAATCAATTGAAAATCTTTTTTATTCGTTTTTAATATTATTTATTTTGACACTCCCGAAATAGACCAATATTTACTAAATATTACTACTAAATTATTGATGAATTTCGTTTTTCCCAATGCAGCTGTTCACCTGTTAGCCCAGTTTGGTCGAAGTCCTTTACCTCTTTATAATATTAGTATAGATGAATAATACTCCTCTACCACATCTTTCTCAAAACACATGGTCTTTTTTTTATCTTGGTAAAATCATCAAATGAGTCCTCCCACCCAGGGCAGAGCGGGAGGGACCATCAGACTCGTACTGACTAAAATCCACGGTGCCCTTCAATAGCCCTTTACGTACCGGGGTCACGATTATTCGTACAGTCCTGCATCCAATCGTACAGTCCCGCGACCCAAAACACATGCTTGAGTTAATTTTAGAGTAACCTGGTTATATAATATTATATATTTCAAAGTTTATTGAAGTGAATTTCAATTCATTCTCGAATAGACATCACACGTGATAGAACAAGGATATTGAATATATTCCAATCAGCTATCCTTACAGCAATCAGGGTAATGAATTTGCCTGATTGATCTCTGAGGTTTTCACCTTCTAATTGGGGTTCTGGCTTGGTATTGTAACAAACCGATGTGCGAGTTCAATTAATCAATATACCGGTATTTGATTAGTTACTATTTGATTCTCATCATATCGTTTATTATGATTAGGTATCGTTCCCTTCCACTCCACCCAGTGCGGGTAGGACACACTTGATGAATTTACCACCAAAAAAAGGATTGTAGATTTTTGCCGGGTGTAGGCAGAGGTCGCCGGACTCACGAATTACCGTGACCCCGAAACGTAAAGGGCTATTGAAAGACACCGTGGATTTTAGTCAGTCAAATCTGAAAGTCCCACCCGCTCTGCCCTGGGTGGAAGGACTCATGTGATGATTTTACCACGATAAAAAAGGGGTAGGCAGAAACTACAGAAAAAAGGATTAGTAAGAGATTAGCTTTTTGCCGCGGCTGCGCTTACGTTCATAATATCGAATGTGGCGCCATCTATTTATCATGTGAACATTATTCTTGTTTTTGCTCGGGAACAGTACTTTTTTGGAATGAATGGTATAGGAAATTCAGGTTCTAACTCCTTAATAAAACGAGTTATTGGCTTCTTATAAAAAAAAAATGATTATTAGCCAAATTAAAAGACACTAAACACAGGTGAATACACAGAAGGTGAATGCGAAGCGAAGCGTTTTTATTTGTAATGTATGGAATTGTTTGAATCCAGTCACATAGAAAATCGAAAGCGATCCGATAGCGTGACCAAACCGGTGCAAAGACGTGGCGAAGGCGTATTTGCTCTGTTTGACGTCGTTCATAAAAAGCCAGCTAATACAACTGCCACGCCGCGGTTCGCTGCACCCAGTTTGACGTCTCGTATCGGTTCGTTATCGCTTCGGACTCAGTCCGGTTCGCTATCGCCTGTCTGTTTTACAAAGGCTTACGAGGATTATAAGTCCGATCGATTCAAAGTACAGACTAGAAGTGAGATAAGAATAATGTTAGGTAGCGAGGACAGTAGTGTTTTAGATAAGTAGCTACGATGTATTGATTATTACAGAATCAAGTGAAGATTAATTTTTGTACATAAATAAATCAACAAATGGTACCATAAATGCATTTTAGATTCATTCATTGATGATTTGGGCGTGAAAAGTTTTCAAATAAACTTACTTTCTCATCTTTCAATATTAGTTAGGAACGTTTAACACACTTTAAAGATTACATCAGGACGACAAATCCCCAACTTAAACACCATTAAGGCGACAGCAGACAGTTTACGAGATAAACACAGTAGTACATGTTCTACTAACGGATCTAATCTAGCTGTGAGCTCCAAATGGTGCTGAACACGGGTTTAACCCCCGTTTGAGGTAGTTGGAACGCTCCAATAACTGCCGAGTGAGCTTAAGTGCAGCAAATACTGAGGAGCTGAGCTTGTGTTTACGTTGTCCGTGTTTGTTAAGTTATAACTTTATAGCTTGCTAATTTTTCAACATGATTTCAAAAAGAAGGAGGATTTCAATTCGACAATTTGTTTTATGTTTGGCGGAGAATAAGAGCTCTTACAAACAAACAAAAAAAAGTTTGTGCACCGATTTCTCCGTCAATTGTCGATCGAATTTCAAAATTTTTTTTGTTGGTTGGCATTTTATGATTATGGAAAAAGAAGTTTAACCCTTTAACGCACACCCTAACTTTTTTTCTAATTCTTAATATTTTGTGATAAATATATTATTATATTCTGTGCCGTAAATCATAATGACATGTTCTTGAAGAAAGACCTGAAAATCTCTGTTTTTCGAGAAAGTCATGAAAATCATACGGCCAGTAAACTGCGGGTCGTAAATGTTTATAAGGTTCAATATATAAATAAAAATCTATGAGATAACGACCTTGAAGTGAGTGTCCAGTTTACTGGCCACTTTGTATGAGCCGTCCTATAAAGGGTTAAGTCATGTTTGTTTTATTTGAATGCCTTTTAAAATACCATAGTATCATAGACTCTGTAGTATCTCTGAGCTCTTTTTTTAAAGAGTAACCATTTGGTTTATTCACCTTGTAAATAACCAACCTGCAAGGCATGGGCTTGCGGACGTCGATTAATGGATAGCTCACCGTCAGATCAGGACCAGGCCAGGGTTGACAGCGCGTAGAGTTCCTCACGCGCCTCACGGGGCTGTCTGAAAATTGACGGGGCCCACAAAGACCAAACGCCTGCTATGACTGTTATGTCAATAAACAAAATAATTTATAAACTTAATTTAAATTTAATTTATTTTCCTAATAATAAAACGTAGTAATATTATGTATTTAGTTCTGAGATAACTATGGTCTGTGGTATGATTACGATTACGAATAATCATCATCATCTTCCTGCCCTTATCCCATTTTACTTGGGGTCGGCGCAACACGTTTTTTTCTTCCATTCTCCTCTATCAAACGTCACAGTATCATTTACTCCTTTTTGTTCCAAATACGATTTTAATAATATAGGTTATTAAAATGTCAAATTGGGTGAATTTCTAGCAATAATTACAAATCCGTTCAGTATTTATTTATCTACACTAATATTAAAAATAGGAAAGATTTGTGTTTTTGTGTGTGTGTGTCTATGTTTGTAATAAATAAACTCAAAAACTACTGTGCCGATTTCAAAAATGTAACCATCAGAAAGCTACCATTCACCTTGAGTAACATAGGCGACCCGTGCGAAGCCGAGACAGGCTGCTAGTTTAGTATACATTTATAAACTAATATATAGACGCTAACATTTATAGAAAGCCATCAAGCTTTTTTTTAGCGTAGTAAAATCAAGTGAGTCCTCCCACCCAGGGCAGGGCAGGACAGGTTATCAGACTTGTACTGACTAAAATCCACGGTGACCTATAGCCCTTTACGTTCCGGGGTCACGTTATTCGTTAGTCCCGCGACCATGCCATCAAGCTTACAAAATATAATACCTATAATAGCTTAACCCATAGCTACACCCGTAGATATACGGGCGTAGCTATATAATGCCTCCCAGGTATAATATTCCAAAAGCCTATGTCAAATAGACAGGCGTTGCGAATGCGAAGTCTGACGGTTTTATTTGTAATGTATGGAATTGTTCGAATCCAGTCACATAGAAAACTGAAAGCGATTCGATAGTGTGACAGAACTATCAGACTGACGTCTCGCTTCGGTTCGGTATCGCTTCGGAAATGCTTCGCTTCCGCCTGTCTCTTTGATAAAGACAAAACACCGTCTCCTCGTTGACCTAGAAACACCTAAATGACTTACATCGACCATTAAAGTTGGCTCATTAACTATTCATTGACGACTCATCATGCTCCGCCCATATATTGTTATTATAACTGAACTTTTACCAACTTTGTCTAACGATCGTACTTATCGACGTTAATGTTAGCGTTTCACTGTGGCACGTGTTAGGGACTGTGTATATGAGAGACTGTGAAAAATGTGAAATAAGTATATGACATTAAAACCCAGTTAGAGAAGAAAAATATTATGACATGATATACGTACATAAAAAAAAGAAACTGGGCTTTACAGTTTCTTTTTTTTACGTGATAAAACCATCACATGAGTCCTCCCACCCAGGGCAGAGCGGGAGAGACTGTCAGACTCTTACTGACTAAAATCCACGGTGTCCTTCACTAGCCCTTTAAGTACCGGGGTCACGGTAATTCGTGAGTCCCGCGACCCCGGCAAGCCCAGTAAAAAAAAAAATAAGCGTATTTCACATAAGTCAAGAAAGAACTAAATGAGACCAAAAAATACAAAAAGAATGATTTTTTTTTTAAATCTACACTACTACAAATGTATTTACCGTTTCTGTACCGTCAAAAAATTGTTAAAAAATTGCCAAACCAAAAACATAATATTGAGTGTCTTACAAAATGTCGGGCACCAATTGCCCGGTGTATATTTATAGCGTTTTTTGATATTCCTCATAGTTTCGGATATGGTCATCCACGCCCCGTTCATAAATAGGTTGTTAAAAGAGAGGCGGTGATTCAAAAACATCTTTTAAAATTTAAACCAGTCTGTCTAAGCCCTTACATTCATTATGAATTTATAAGTAGAGAAAAGCAATGGGAAATGGGCCAACAATGTTTTGATGAAGGAGTACCAATTTAGTTTTATTCCACTCTGTACCATCAATTTGACCCAACATTGATGAATTGAAAAGCATGTGATGTGGGAGAATTAAGAAAATGTCGTGAGGAAATTTTGAGCGCACGGTTAGCACATTGGCTGAGCGATTGGACTGCTGCGCTGGGTGTCACGGGTTCGATTCCCGCACGGAGCAAATATTTGTACGATCTACAAGTAGTCGTTTCGGGTCTGGGCGTTTATGTATGTGAATTTATATGTTTGTAAACGCACCCACGACACAGGAGAAATTCCTAGTGTGGGGCAATATTTGATCCGTGCGGGGATCGAACCCACGACTGCTGGGCAGCAGTCGATCGTTCAGTCACAGCGCCAACCATGACATACGAGGACTAACGGGATTTAAAAATTATGATGTAAGTTAAATTTTACTGTAACATTCTGGTCATAAATCAATTTTTGTATACCATACGGTTTACAAGCTCTTAAGAAGTTTTATTTTACTTTTTGTATTCGGAGAATTCACAAAATAATCATAAACATTCAGTTAAAACCTGTCCTACTTCTCCATGATATATTAAATTTATTTAATTCAAATAAAACTAGTGTGACCACGTAATGTGGGGCTTAAGTGAAATTCACTCGATCTGTCGGCACGGGTGAAGGAGTCTACACAAATAACAAGGACTCGTCTCAGTAACTTTCTTCAGATTAAAGAGGGTTAAGATGGGCTGTGTTTGTTTCCTTTTAAGCGTCGAGTTAAAAGGAAATAAACAACCCATCTTAACCCTCTGAATTGCTTCTGAAATGCTTTGAAATATCTGCGAATAGTTAATAATTACATTGCTTTTTGTTATCGTGGTAAATTCTTAAAATGGGTCCTCCCACCAAGGGCAGAGCGCCAGGGACTGTCAGACTCGTACTGACTAAAATCCTCGGTGTCCTTCAATAGCCCTTTACGTTCCGGGGTCACGGTAATTCGTAAGTCCCGCGACCCCGACAGGCTCTGGCCCTCTAGAGGGCGGCCCCGTCATTTTGCTGATACTATTTGAGGCGCGCGTGGATAACAACGCGCTGTCGACCCGCGCATGGTCCATGGTCGGACAGCGAGTCCGCCATTACTCGCCGCCCGCATGCCCGCGCCTACGGTGGCCAGAGATCGTCTAGCGACGTCTGTCGCCGTGGGCGTCTACCACTGTAGCTATAATTACATTGCTTTGCATTCGAAATATGAAACACGTGTTGTGAATATTTTTCGTGGGAAAATTTGATTGAGCAGGATTTTAATCTGACACCTTTTGATTAAGAACTCCAGATGCTCTTACCAACCGAGCTAGTATCACAGTCATACTCAATTCTATAATGATAATTCCCTTAGTGATAGGAAATGGTTATTCATCATAATATGTGATAATCAGAGGAAACGGTGTGGAAGGTTGAAGACTTGGCCTTTTTTTTATAATGGAGGTACTAAAAGTCACGCACGTTTTTGTTACGTATAGAAAGACGTTAATTTTTATTTGATAGAAAGTTCCTCGTTCATACACTAGAGGCGTTTTTTTTATATTATGATACAACTAGCTTTTGCCCGCGACTTCGTTCGCGTGGAATACTGACTTCCGGCATATATTTTTTTTTTTTTGTAATAAAAACTATCCTATGTCCTTTCTCAAGTTCCAAACTATGTCTATACCAAACTTCACACAAATCGGTTCAGTAGTTTAGGCGTGAAGAAAAGACAGACAGACAGACAGACAGAGTTACTTGCGCATTTATAATATCAGTTTGGATAAATTCAGTAAATGCTTTAAGGACAGAATTCTTGTGATAAGACCTGTCACATGAAAATAAATAAACGTCTATTTCAACAACTTTTAGTCTATTTTCGTATCAGAAATCCCTATAATAAACATTATTGTGATCTGCAGTTATTTGTAAAGAGATAAACGGTTACTTTTCCTTATCCCCAGGCGATAAACGAATTAGGTCAAGAGGTTACCAAATATCGGCGCTCTCTCTTTGTTTGGTGAAGACGGCAACCGTGTTTTTCATGTTATCACGGAAATACCAATTAGTTTCTCCAAGTCTTACATAAACAGTCATGCTCGCGAAAGAGGAGGCGGGCCGCGTGAGGGAGAGGACAGTGTCCTCCCTCCACTCCAGCCGCAGTGGTAGACGCCCACGGCGACGGACGTCGGCAGACAATCTCCGGCCACCGTAGGCGCGGGCATGTGGGCGGCGAGTAATGGGCGACTCGCTGTCCGACCATGGACCATGCCCGGGTCGACGGCACGTTGTGTTCCACGCGCCCCTCAAGGAGTGTCAGCATAGTGACGGGGTCCCCTGTAGAGGGCCAAAGCCTGCCGGGGTCGCGGGACCCACGAATTACCGTGACCCCGGTACGTAAAGGACTATTGTAGGACACCGTGGATTTTAGTCAGTCTAGTCTGACAGTCCCACCCGCCCTGCCCTGGGTGGGTGGACTCATTTGACGGTTTTACCACGATAAAAAAAAATGTCTTACATAAAGAAATTATTTAAGCCCTTCAGAATTCCGTAAAACATAACTGTCCCAAATGTAAATCGAACCATGTGAATCTAAGCTACTTAACAGAAAAACACAACAAGAAGACAACTAGGAAAGAATACCGTATAGCAGAAGCTATATAAGTATACGAGCTACATAAAGCTATATAGCATCTATATAGTGCCGCCCCGCCTGCACTTTTTTTTTTTTTTTTGCGTGGTAAAATCATCAAATGAGTCCTCCCACCCAGGGCAGGGCGGGAGCGACTGTCAGACTTGTACTGACTAAAATCCACGGTGTCCTTCAATAGCCCTTTACGTACTAGGGTCACGGTAATGCCCTTGGTCCCGCGACCCCAGCAGGCTTTGGCCCTCTACAGGCTGTCCCAAATGGTAAATCGAAACATGCGAATCTAGGCTACTTAACAGAAAAACACAACAAGAAGACAACTAGGAAAGAATACCGTATAGCAGAAGCTATATAAGTGTACGAGCTACACAAAGCTATATAGCATCTTTATAGTGCCGCCCCGCCTGCACTCAGAAGCATTAAGCAAGCGCTGAACAGCCATTAGACGTAATTGTGCAGCGGCTAGATTTTATCGTCCTAAACCTATTTCCAGTCATTTTAAAGGCTCTATTACATACGTCTCTTTGGCGGTCTTCACTCTATCATCATAAATCGCTTTAAAGCGGGACATGGTTTAAAATAGTATATGACAATTTTTTATTGCACTAGCGATGCCGCGTCTGCCTCGCTCGGTTTTTACGACTATGCAAACCTTTAATTATAGTTTTTACTTGTTTTTGCTACTGGTTTCTGGATTTCGCCACACGTAAGTCTTAAAATACACAAAAAAATGCCTAAAATACAACCACATCACCAGTGGCGTAGCGAAACCGAATCTGGGAGGGCCAAAACGCCAGATGCGTTTGCCCTCCCAGAAGCCGAGGCCGTATTCTTTCAGAACGAAAAATATGTCTTGCCTCTGCTGCTAGCGCGAGGCCCTCCTAATTATAAGATAACTTGGTATCAAGTTATCTACACCAAATGTGATTGTCAGTAAGAAATAAAACGTATGTTTGCCCCCTTTGTTGCAAGATGACTTGCATCTTGCAACAAAGGGGCCTCACGCGGCGCTAGGATGCGCTAGATTTAAATGAGATCGTTGGCAACATCAGTTTTGGCCCCGAACTCTTCTTTGACTCCATCAGTTCTCTAGAAATAAAACGTAATCAAAAGAACGAGGGGCCTCGCGCGAGCAGTGTAGGTGCTAGACCTAAATGTTATTGTCATCAGTTTTGCGAGGCTTTATTCAGTTCCCACTCAAAGGACACAAAAAATAGCTTTAGCGTTAACAAACATTTAATCGCCATTATCAAGAATTAAAATATTTTTTCTCTGGGCATGAGGCCCCATCAGGTGCGAGGCCGGGGCCTAGGGTCCGCTTCGCCCCCACCTAGCTACGCCACTGCACGACTTTCATTCATTTATTGTCATCAACTTTACAGACTCAAGGTTGATGTTGAAAAAATCCTTTGAAAAGCCGAAAACATTTCATAAAAACAAGTTAGATCTTCTATTCAGACTATTATTCACGACCTAACCCTTGGATTTTATCGCTGGAAAGTTCTCGATTGTTCCAGAAGAGCTCGTTGGCGACGGCACTTAACAATTAATGGATGTTTTCCGTCTTGAGCCCTGTCTCGAGAACCTTCGTAATGAAGAATGATCCTAGCTTGTATTCTTATATTGAGAGAGGTGGGTGGTTATTTCTTTTGAATTTTCTTCTTGATATTAATGTTGTGAATATTTTTAGTTTTGTTCGTTTAGTAGAGCACATTTACTCGTATTTTAATATTAAATTGATTTGACTGTTGTCAACGTTTGTGCTAATAGTAGTTTGATTACACTGCAATAGATATCTCGCCACCCTAAAGCGCGGGGTGACTCATTCGAAGATTTAAAAAAATATATAATAAACCAAAAACTTTTTTGACTAATATTTTTGCCTTTGGGTCTAGTTTGGCGCTAAGAGCAAAATACATTCTTTTTAAATAAACTTTCTTGACTATTTTGTTCTTAAAACTCAAAATGACCTCATTAGAACCAAAGTACCAATGAAAGCCCATCCCATTCCGACGTGTATGACTGCTAATCAACCGAATTGCATCGAGGATACTCTGAATCGGACGCCAGAGGTAGCGGCGATCAATTGTTCATGAAATTGGACGCTTCCATCATAGACGGACGTGCTGACGACTATAAATTTACTACAGAGTACATAACTGTCTACAGAAGATGGACTTTGTACATTAAGCCAACATTGATAAATTAGTAGGCCTCGATTAGGATGTGGCAGAACGTTAGAGGGAGAAGACATCCTCGAGCTCTCGTCGGACAATAGCGATTTCAATAGGCTTGCGGACGGTGAGTAATGGGTAGCTTGCTGTCCAATCAATAGCCAGGCCTGGAATCTCTTCCACACCACCCGGGGGTACCCAGTACTCATTTTGATGATTTCACCAACCAGAAAACCAAACGTGGTATCATTTCTTTCTTTCACGTGAGAGATTGAGAGTGAGTGGAGAGTGAGTGCGTGGTGGCGTACTGTAAATCATCTTTTTTTCTTCAATTTCTCCAAGTTGCTGTTGCAAAATGTGACTAGGAGCTTTGTCAAGCTTTTCAAACGCATATTCAGAATAATGCTAGGGCCATGTTAACGGGAAATGTCGTTAATTATTGCGAAGATGGACGTTTTTACAAAAAATTAAAGTTTATTATTACGAAAATCAAGGGCTTTTCCCGTCAGTGTAGCCCCGTATGATGTACCTCGTGATATTCATTTGTTTTATATCGGAGTGAGCACATATGTATGTGTGCATACATGTAATATTTATAATACACAACAATATTTTCGTCCATTCAATAGATTGAGCCTTCTGTAGTGGATTAACTCTGTGGATCTACTGTATAGTGATTTCATGATGATTTTCCGGAATAATCAGTTGCATCGCCATTGTATTTAGGTTCTAAAATTGAGTAACGAGATACATGATTTAGGTATTGCTAAATCACTCAGTACTTCGTCTCGGCTGGCAATTTTACTCTACACACTAGAAATGGCGTTTCACAGGCCACATCCTACCTAGTATTATTAAAGTGGCAAAACATTACAGACAGATAAAATTTAAAACAAGGGATTGAGTGACGTGCAATACATTTTGAGGATTTAATAAATAATCCTAATAATCATCATCATTAGCTGCTGTCCCACTGCTGGGAAACAGGCCTTCTTTCAGGGAGAGGTAGTGGGCCATAATCCATCACTATTTGATTTCAATATTTGTATGATCTACAAGTAGTTGTTATAGTTCATCATCTACCTAGTCTTTTCCCAACTATATTGGGGTCGGCTTCCAGTCACACCAGATTCAGCTGGATATCAGTATTTTACATGGAGCGACTGCCTGTCGGACCTCCACAACCCAGTAACTGGGTAATACGATACCCCATGGTAAGACTGGTTGTCAGACTTTAGAGCTTCTGACTAACAGTAACGACTGTCAAAGATCTACAAATGACAACCGGGACCAACGGCTTTACGTGCTTTCCGAGGCACGGAGGAAACTCGCTATGACAGATGGTCACCCATCCACAGACCAACCTCGGCAAGCGCGGCTTAACCCGGAAGATCGGACTGTGCGGCTGTATTTATTTAGTAGTTGTTATAGATACCCGTAACACAGGATTTATTAAGAGAGTGGAGCAAAGTTAAAAATAGAAACTAATATCGATTCCAAGTTCAGTACAGTAATCTATGAGCACGTCAAGTGGAATATAGGCCAATCCCCCTGAGGGCTGGATGACCCGGCCGTCACTCGACAAGACGTAAATCAAATCCGACTTATTTCTACTGAAATACATGGTTATACGAGTAACTCTCTGATGTTCAAGAGCAGTCTGATTTTTCTGGTGTCTTTAATTCATAATATGAAGGATTTATCTTTACAATTGTCATTGACTGCATGGTTAGCCAAATGGCTAAGCGATTGATTGCTGCGCTGCATGTCCCGGGTTCGATTCCCGCGCAGAACAATTATTTATGAGATCTAACAGTAGGTTGTTCCGAGTGTAGGTGTTTGTACATGTAGTTAAAAATTTTGTAACACGTTCAGCGATGTAGGAGAATATCGTTTTTATTTTACGTGGTAAAATTATTACATGAGTCCTCCCCACCTAGGGCAGAGCGGGTGGGAGTCAGACTCATACTGACTAAAATCCACAGTGTCCTTCAATAGCCCTTTACGTACTGGGGTCACGGTAATTCTAGAGTCCCGCGACCGGTGATATTCTCCTGGTCGCGAGACTAAAGAAAAATTGAATTGAATTTGTGAAAACAGCGAAATATTAAAATCATATTTGAGTCGTTACTAATTTAAGACTTCCTCTTTTCCAAAGGCGAGCATTTAGCCGAATTCCTCCAGTACTTTACATACCCAAAATTATGCAAATACCGGTACTTGTAACTTAATCTTTGATCAAAACCAAAGATGAAACAAATATTCATAGCTCAGCGATATTTTTCAAAGGAGACAGTCTCCATTCATGTTCGTCAAAGGTTTTGAGCAGCATTAAAATGAAGAGGGATATTCAAGTAAGGATAAAAAGTGTCCTTTCCAGGTAATTAAGCAGTGTTTAACGCCTCAGTTGTGCTCGCGATTGTTAGCTGAGCGTCCCGGATTCTCCCGGGAATCGTGGAGAAGTGTTTTTTTTTTTGTATGGAAATGTTTCTGAGATTAAATTGTTTCTTGTCTTTCTTGAAGTGGTTGTTTTTGTACTTGTAATTACTTGGATGTTAGGTAATCTTTTTATACAGATCATTTTGCTTTCAGTCTTTTTTATGAGTCCTGTCCCCTCCCTGGTTGTAGCAGAAGAGATTATTAGACTCTTGCTGACTAAAAGTCAATCCTGTTTCTTTGGTTGCAATCGTTTCAGGGCCACAGTACCCTTTAAAGATCGCCCCGTGATGCCGGCAGGCGATTGGCCCTATAGGGTTACCATCAGTTTGCTGGCAGCAAGGCCGGCGTAGAACACAAGCACTATGAACTCGAGCCTGGTCCTTGGTCAGACACCGTGCTACCTACTACTCGTCATCCGCAAACCCGTTCTTGGTTCTGGAGTATTTTCACGTCAATAGTAAAAGGAATAATACTCAAAGGTGTGGATAAAACATCATATTTTCTTTTATGCACGCTTTCTTCCCTAGGGAAAAAATTGAAACAACAAAAACTTTCACTCTCTTCACATCTACTCCCTTTGCGATGTCTACCGTCATAAATGTCATAGTAAAGAAGTATTTTCTCATTTATTATTAGAAGAGTGGAGGTCTATTAGAATTTATTATAGATCTCCGTGCAAAATAAGCAGAAATATCATGAGAAATAACAAAACCTCTCTATTTTTGGACGCAACCTCTGAATAAAGAGAACTGGAAAAATGTTTGTCATCTCTAACGATACCTACGAGAGCTAACATTTCTAGACGACAGAATTCTCGCACGAAAAAATCAAATATTACAACGACAAAACATATCCTCAGACTGCGGAATATTTCTTCGTAAATATTAAAAAAAAGTCCTTTGTGTTCCAAAATCACTTGAGCTTCGCGAGACTCTTTAATTATGTCGGCCTTGCAAGCTTCTCGTGGCATGATGGATGACACTTGATACCCCTACCTACACCAGAGTCTTGCCAGACGAGAAAATTGTTTGAAACCATAGTTGGTGGAAAAGAAAAGAGTTTTATGTGATACTTGGGTAGGCATTATGCATAGACATTTAATAGTCTAACGCACCGATGCGAGATGTCAGTCCGATAGTTCGGTCACGCTATCGGATCGCTTTCGCTTTTCTATGTGACTGGATTCAAACAATTCCATACATTATAAATAAAAACGTCACGCTTCGCATTCGCCACGCCTGTCTGTTTGACAAAGGCTTAAGTGTATGTGATGTGGCTGTACTTTTTTAATAAATAAATAAATAAGCCTCTGCTCGTAAAAATTAAATCTATATTAATCCCAAGAGACATGCAACAGGCGTCAAGCTACTATCGAACGAAATTCCATTGCTTCCATGAAATTCTGAGCCCTACACAACAATGTGAGGATCGCAGGTATAAAGCCATATACTGTATTGGATATTTGCTTTGATGATAGTATTCATAGCTATGTGTAAGACTAGCTTATGTACGCGACATCACCTGCATGGCGTTTGTTTTTGTCCCTTGGGATCGTACTACCGAATTAAATTTAACAGTTTTGTTCCAGTCGCTCGGCTTTTTTTAATGCTGTATTAAAAAAGTGTGTAAGATTAGCTACCTGCTCCTGTTTAGAGTGATTTAGATGTTTAGACAAAATAATTATGGCAACTTCCTGATAATTTTTGTGATGATAATATTGCTAATTTTTTGAGAAAAAAAAAACGCAATTAAGAACCACCTTTTTTTTTTCGGGGTAAAATCATCAAATGAGTCCTCCCACCCAGGGCAGGGCGGGAGGGACTGTCTCAGACTTGTACTGACTAAAATCCACGGTGTCCTACACTAGCCCTTTACGTATCGGGGTTACGGTAATTTGTGAGTCCCGCGACCACTAAGAGCCACCTTAAAATAATTTATTTGAGATTGACTGGATTAAACTGCACAGAGAATAGAGGAAAGGTTATGATAAGATCGTTGCCCAAAAGTGGGACAAGAATCCGCTACGTCTCAAGAAGAATAATATGGCAGCCGCATATTCACAAAAGCCGACTGTAATTTATGCGTAAGATAATGTCTAACATTCACAGACAGGTGATGTTAAGGACACGATATTCCAAGCGTGAATTAAAATGTAGGAGCGTTAAAATCGGTGGCGTGAGACCAAATGTGTTACAGATGTTGAATTTTCACAAAATTCGTGAGCTTTTTCCACTAAAGTCTCTCTGGAGCTAACGTTAGATAGATAACCCAATTTCTTTTTAAACATTTTTTTTAGGTCAAAAACATATGCCTAGGTTAATAAATTCCGCAATATGGAGCGTTTATAGGCTGCCTCCAACAATCCTGCACTGTTCCTAAACCACTGCAACTTCTTAAAGCCAAAATCAACAGTGACGATCATCAGACAGACGCAGACGCCGAGACCATGAAGCTCGACGTATTTCCAGAGAATGAATTTAACTATCTTGGATCCTGCAACGAAATTAATCAGAAAACAAATGGCGGAAGAGTAGTACGTTGGTACTACTGTATGATCATTATCATCAGCCTACATTCGTCCACTGCTGGACATAGGTATCTCCCAATGTACGCCACTGAGCCCGGATTTGAGCTTGGTCATCCAGTGTATGTCAGGTATGACTGTATTTAGCATATAATTTATGAACGTTTGTATCTTTTTAATTTTTATTTGATGATTGATCAGTCGGATCTGCAGGGCGGGATGGACTGCCAGATTTATACTGACTAAAATACACGGTGATCCTTCAATAGCCCTTTACGGTCTAGAGTCACAGTTACCTGAGACAGTCCCGCGACCCCTACATACGTTTGTAGTTTAGATATTTTTTTTTACATTTTTTATCTCCATGAAAACCCTTTGACATTCTGTTGAATTGAGTCGTTATTTTTCTGTATCCTATTTCTGTTTTTTTTTTTTTTCGTGGTAAAATCATCAAATGAGTCCTCCCACCGAGGGCAGGGTGGGAGGGACTGTCAGACTTGTACTGACTAAAATCCACGCTGTCCTTCACAAGCCCTTTACGTACCGGGGTCACGGTAATGGGTAAGTCCCGCGACCCCGGCAGGCTTTGGACCTCTACAGGCCCCGTCAATATGCTGACACTCTTTGAGGCGCGCGTGGAACACAACGCGCCGTCGACCCGGGCATGGTCCATGGTCGGACAGCGAGTCGCCCATTACTCGCTGCCCGCATGCCCGCGCCTACGGTGGATCCTATTTCTGTTTGCGATAAAGTTAGAACTAGTGTGGATTAAA
Source organism: Agrotis puta (assembly GCA_943136025.2). NCBI lineage: Eukaryota > Metazoa > Arthropoda > Insecta > Lepidoptera > Noctuidae > Agrotis > Agrotis puta. The sequence continues at coordinate 17,437,917 of OW964177.2, read as the reverse complement.
GGATACACGTGCACGCCAGAAATACAACTTGTTTGCTTATAGTTTTTGAAAAATGTAGTTTGAAACGGGTAGTTTGAGATTTCGCAACAAGTCTGACGTCACGGTCGTCATGTTCATATTCCTTAAAAGGCAGATGTTGTGTTTAATATTTAATTTTATATGTGACTAGCACTTTGCCCGCGACTTCGTCCGCGTGGGTTACGTACTTTCCTAATTCCCCCTTTTCAACCCCTTAAAGGTTAAATTCCCAAAAACCCCTTCTTAGTGCTCCCCTACATTATAATAGGAAGCCGTGTGCAAAATTTCACATTCCTAGCCCCAGTAGTTTCGGCTGTACGTTGATATGTCAGTCAGTCAGTTCTCCTTTTATATATATAGATAGATGTAAGAATTCAAGTTATGGAACGAGAATATATTTACATCAAATAGACACAAGTTTTTGGGGACCGGTTGAAAATTGACAATTATCATTTGCCTAGGTAACCCTTTCTTGTCAACATCATCAGTTCAGCCCGGGATCATGCACTGTTGGGTTTAGGCCTCCCCCTTTTCTTGCCATACTTCTCTGTGCGTCCCTCATCCATCTGTTCCCCGCGGTCTTGACGATATCGTCAACTTACCGGGTTTTTGGGCGGCCCTGGTTTCTTTGGCCGAACCTTGGTCACCATTCGAACAAAAACTTACTCCATCAATGTCATCTCTGTGTCTAGCCAGATGTTCTACCCAACTTGCCCAACGGCACGTCTGACACAGTAACTAAGCAATTGGACTGCTGCGCTGCGCGTGTCGCGGGCTTGATATCCGCCCGGAGCAAATATTTGTATGGTCTACAAATAGTTGTTACGTGTCTGAGCGTTTGTGTATGTGGGTTTATATATTTGTAAACGCACCCATGGCACAGAAGACATTCCTAATATGGGACAACGTTTTTTTTTTAAAAAAAGGGGCTTTAGGCAAATCGCCCTATCCATGACAGTCGTCCGACGCCGTCGGTAGAATTTCTCAATCAAAACTAAAACATAAAATCTTATCACATTTTTGACGTTACGGATTTCGTAGTGACTGAGCGATTGACTGTTGCAAAATAAATATTTTTGTATGTGTATAAATGTATTTTAATGCACTACTGACACAGGAGAAATTCCTAGTATGGGGAGAGGAACAATGTTCTTCTTCTTCTTATCGTATGGTTGATGAACAACCTGGTGTCAGAGTTTAAGCCGCCCGTAGGCCTCTGACATGGCTTCACACACCGTTGAAAAATCTCAGGTGTGCTGGTTTCCTCACGATGTTTTCAGGAACAATGTTAAAAAAAGCATACGCAAATAATCATCAGGACCTAAGTGGTTGAGAAAGTCTCTGAAACCCATTACTTACAACTTTCCATCTGCACAAAAATAAAGCTAAAGACACTTCTAACTGAAATGCCAGCGGCCTACGCAGCAATCTTGAAAATTGTAATCGTAAAGTACTTTACGGGAAGTGATTTAAGGCTCCGGAAATGAATCGCTCAAATAAATCGTGGCGCAACGGCCTGGAGACGGAGGATTGTTAAATGTACAGATGAGATATCTAAGATGGGAATTTTCCCAAAGTGCGTGTACTGTACGTCAAATGGTCACAAACACACAATCTTTCTATTTCAACAACTAAAGTTTACTCTGGTCGACTCACTCAATCGAATAGCAGAGCAAATTGTGAGCGAACATTAAAATTGTTCGCGCACACCTGGATACTTATGTGCGCGCACATATGAGCAGTCGACTCGTTATTTGTGCATGCACATCGCAATATTCAGTTTAATGAAAAAGTTTGCGTACAAATGTGCGCGCACAAAAGTTACGCATGTGAAAACTGAGGCTGAACGTGATACCAGCTTAGTGTGCGTACTGCTGAAGTGCTGCACAAAATGTTCGCGTACAAATTTTAGTGGAATCGTACCAAATAACAATATTGCACAGAAAATGAAGCACATTAGTATCTAAATGTTCTCAATTGACAAAGTCAAGTGTGGGCGTATCAAAAGCGGTAGAAAGTAATTCTCAGTGCAATTTGCGGCAGATAGGCGGCAGCGCGGGGTTTTGTTAATTTCACGCTCGACTTAGCTCTGGAGAGCACTGGCTTCGAGTACTCTCCTGGAGGAAAAATAATGGATGGAAGGAAGCATTGACTGGCCATCGAGAGGATATGAACCCGATCTACTATTAGAACCCTATTTCAGTAAAGGATATTAATACCCACACTCAGGATAACTCGATTATTTTATTTTTGGTAAAGGGTTCGTTCAGTTTTGTTATATTTGAAACCATCTAAATGTTAACGCGTGTTTTCTAGATAGAATTTCTTGAGATCATTGACCTTCATTAAAAATACCGTCCCTCATTTGTGGCCCATATGTGAAGAGGTCCTTGTCCTGTAGCCACTATAATACTGTTATGCTCATGAGAAATGTGAGGCAAAATTACAGAACAATATAGAATTTCTACCTAATAGTGACGTATTAAGATTTTGAACAGCTCCGTAGGTATATTAGCGACTTAGCTTATGACGGCGAATATTTAACGAAAATATCATCCCATCGTTGCTCTATGGGAAGTTACTCTACTAATTAGGCTATGGTCAAACACGTCAATCAAGTGAAACATCAAGAAAAAAATTAATTCATTAAAATTTTATTTATTCACGTTGACATGATAGATGCGACAGTGACAGTGTTAGGTTTAATTTCGTGACGGAATTTCTTGATTCGGTCGCCGCCCTCAAAGCCCGCAATAAAAGCTATGCAATAGCTTAAATTGCTCATTTGATCTTAAACTTATGGACTATGTTTATTTTTTCAATATCATGCCTAAGTTGCAATTTCATTCAGTAACTTAGTTTAAAAATGACATTTACAACAATAATTGTCAACGGAGAACAAAATAAAATCAAAAGAAAAGTATCCAGCATCCTATCTGCCTGTTAGCGATAAGGGCGGGTATAGACTGAACAAAGCGTGTATCTTGTTACGCTGCCATCCGTCACTTTGAAACCGAATGCGCGCCATCTATCGGCGAACAATACCAGGCTATTGCGTAGAGACTTTTTCCTTTCATTTTTTGACAGAGCATTGTCTTGTATTTGTAAAATATTGTGATTTTAAAGTTTAACTTAAAATACATTTTGAAGGAAACAAAATATTGTTGTTATTCGCGTGTAACACAATAAAAATACTGTAATTTACTAACGAGCTTATCCAAATAATCTAACAAAATGACAGCCAACAAACATATTCATTCACGCAGATAAAACAAATGCCACAAATGTGCTTGGACGGAGGCCATGCAAGGCAAGCCCTAAAATGTTCATTCACCAGCACAACTGGGACGAAAACGTATCCAAAGTGCCCCCCTAGCCTAAATGCGACTAATGTCGACGATACTCATCCATGACAGGTCTATTATAGCCTTTGATAGCTTTATAAGCTACCAACACTGAAATATCAAAGACCCAACTAACCATTAAAGCCACTACAAATTAGGTTTCGTTGGCGCAGACAAACTGCGGGCTTTCATTCGTCGTGCTCCAACGAAGATAAGCCAAAACGAAAACGAATATGGAAGTTGTTAAGCTTTTCGGCGACATTTTGGCATTTCCTTTTAAAATATTCAGTTTTAGATTCGTAGTTCATTAACTTTGTATCAATTTTACAGCACTAGGAAACAGGTTACCTGTATGTGAAATGGAAATGGATTTCATTCTCTGCAACGGTTCATTACAAAGTGAGTTGAGTGATGTGTCTTGGATTGTATGTTCCTTTTAATATGAATTCATCACTAAATAACCATGCTCGACTAGACCGCGTTCATACCACGGAATCCTGCGATCAAACGAAAGTCTACTAAATCGAGGGCATGGCGGTACACCTCAAGAGTAAGGCATGACCTTCTGACAAGTCACGGTGATGGCGGAGTGATGTTTCGACCAAATGGCGATGGTTGGGTTATGGATAACTCAGGGTAACAGATGGATTACGGACACACAGAATCGAGAAGTATGGCAGTAAAAAGGTGAAGCCTATAATTAACAGTCGATGAATTATAATTGAAAGAATGATCATCCAAAAATGTTGACGTCTTTTCTTGCAACGTTCAATATTTAGGCACAGTATAACAGTACTTCGACTAAGCTAATCGCATCGCATATTCAACACAGTACGACCATAATCAAAATGAAGTACCTAATAAACAAGCCCTAATCTTAGCCCGCTGCGATCCCCAAAATTATCTACTCGGTGACCTTGTAACCTAAATCCGGACGTGGGGGTTGTGACAAACGGTGTATCTGTCCTTGAGGACAAGGGTTACCAAATCTTGGGATTTGAATGGAGACTTTAAGATAATATACTAGGTTCGCTCGCAATAATTTAGAATTTGAAAATCAATTTGTCACGTGGCGCCATCTTAATGACGTGACTCCAGAAATTTCACATATTTGTTTTGGGAAGTGAGCTCCGGCCAGGAAGTTTAAGACACATACTAACTAAAACCCCCCTGTTACCATTTGCGCTCCAGAGCCATGTTAACATCGCGGGACCATCCAAACAGAATACTGCGGCCATGGAGAGCAAAGTGCATTTGAAGGAACAGAGTGGTTTGTAGTCGCGGCGTAGCCGTGGGACACACACCTTTGTTGTTTCGTTGTTGTTTTTAAACTTAATATTTATAAAATTTAATAATACATATATTTTTTTTATTTTTTTGTTTACTAAATTATACCAGTCTCCCAAATAAACGTTTTTTCTTTCTTTCTTTTCTAACCTGGTGACCCTACCTTGAAGACAGCACAGTGTCCTCAGACAGTGAGGCGTTGCCCTTAATGATGCATTCAGAGGATTCCGATAGAATGAGCGTTTAGCTACGTGGAACACAACGCGCCGTCGACCCGGGCATGGTCCATGGTCGGACAGCGAGTCGCCCATTACTCGCTGCCCGCATGCCCACGCCTACGGTGACCGGAGATCGTCTTGCGACGTCCGAAGCCGTGGGCGTCTACCACTGCGGCTGGGGTGGAGGGAGGACGCTGTCCTCTCCCTCAGGCGGCCCGCCTCCTCCTTCGCGTGCATGATTGCTTCGCAGAAGGAGGCGACCGCTTCCCACTCCGTCTCGCCCCGCAGCATGGCCTCGACCAATGCCGGGCGCGAGAGGTCTCCGCCTATCGCCGTCCTGAGGACACGGCGGTGCTCTGCCCAAGCGGGGCAATCCTGCACCGTATGCTCCACTGTGTCCTCCGGACGATCCTCACAGTGGTGACACATAGGCGTTTCTTCCCTCCCTATCAGACACAGGAACCTCCCGAAACTTCCGTGTCCGGTGAGGACCTGCGTCATGCGGTAGGTCAGGACGCCGTGACGCCTATCCAGCCACTCCTCAAAGACGGGTCTTACCGCCGCGATTGCGGCGTGCCCGGACCTCGGTTGCGACAGTCGCTCCCTCCATACTGCCCTGAGATCACGCCGGAGCTCTTCCCGCCGCACGTTACACTGTGGCTAGACGGATTTATAAAAATGTTAGTTTTAGGTAAAAACGCTAGTCATCATATTGACTTGAGATGAGGCGTTCGGGCATTTCTTTTCAAATGTATAAATATAGTTAATGACCTTTAATGGACAATCGCTTGAAGATCTCAAAAAAAAATCCCATAGGTGGTTATTTTTTCAGAGAGAGAGAGAACGTAGAGCGTCACATTTTAATACCAGTTGCTTTAATTGAAAAAAAAAACAACAAGTTCAAACTACGTATTTTTAACTTGTATGCATACCCAATGCAATGCAAATACTTGGTAAATATGTATACCAACAAATTACATGATTGTATAAAGGAAATGCGGCCTTAAAAACCAATTGGAACGGAGTTGTCCATACATGCTTTTGTTTTCAAAAAAAAAATTAAAACCCACAGTGGGTAATCTTTGCCGTAGTACTGAGGAAAAATAATAATTTACTAGGTTTTTATTTTCAAAGTCATTTTTGAACTAAAAGAAGTTATTATTAGCATCGTTTGTTCATCTAAAATCTTATTTGAATGATAACATTTGCAAATTTAAAACGTCTGCGTACAAAAATACGAAATAATTTCAACTGAATTTTGCTGCCTAAAATAAATTCAAAATGGTTTTTATTTACCCTTTCAATAGACAATTTAAATTTTAGAATTCTTGATCATTACGTTTCTGAAAATATTCATAATAATTCTTAGATTAAAGAAAATTAGCTATTTCAGAGGCAGAGCACAATATTTTCGCATTTTACCTACGACCTAAGTATTTATGGCGGTTTTTTTTTGTCCCACACTAGGAATTTCCAACCATCGTGGGTGCGTTTACAAACATATAAACTTACATACATCAACTCCCAGACCCGATACAACTACTTGGTTTACTTTAAGTCACAGAAATACGAACCTAACAGAGTACCTACGATTTACACTCAATTACTAAAAATATCGTAGGCATAGTAAAGTTTCGCGTGCTTCCGAAACGGTAGAAAAAACCGGTTATCCGGTTCGTGCTGGTACTATGTACCTTTCATAAACCGGGCCAGTATTAGTTGCTAGTCCCGCGACCCTGGCAGGCTTTGGCTTCATTGTGTGTGCGCCGTCGACCCGGGCATGGTCCATGACCATGACGCCCACGGCGACTCGCTGTCCGGAGTCGCCTATTACTCGCCGCATGCCGCCCGCATGCCCGCGTCTACGGTGGCTGGAGATCGTCCTGCGACCGACGTCTGTCGCCGTGAACGTCTACCACTGCGGCTGGGTCGTAAGGTGGATGCTGTCCTTGTTTCGCACGCGTCCCGCCTCCTCCTTCGCTAGCATGACTGCTTTGCTGAAGGAGACAACCACTTCCCACTCCGTCTCACCCCGCAGCATGGCCTCGACCAATGCCGAGTGCGAGAGGTCGGCGCCTATCGCCGTCGTGAGGACACGGCGGTGCTCTGTCCAAGCGGCCTGAACCGTATGCTCCACCGTATCCAGTATCCGTCCCGAGTTCGATTCCCGGTTCAGGTTAGGTACTGAGGTTTTCTATAACAAGCTCAGTAGATGTCTTTATTAATGTTGATGACAATAGACTTGACCCCTATTATATCGGACCTAAAATAAATATAATTAGAACTGGTGAAATGTGGGTGAAGGTACTATTATGTTATCTCTACCTAACTCTTTGGGGATTACAGGCCTGATGTTATAATGATGTGAATATAATACAATGCTCTTACATCATGTTCCAAGCACCCAACGTAAAACCAACCCGAAAAACTTCGCAGTTGACCACTTTTCAACCTTATAACTACACGAATAAAGATGAAAATTGGTCGACACTAAGTTTATACGCTTACTGATGGGAGACAGCTGATCGATGACGTCACGGTCCACGCATTCGTTTTCTATCATCATCAACTTTAGCAGAGGCAAAGTGGTGTACTTAATTTGTAGGGAGTTTTACTTGTAACTGAAGAGTAAGGTAGGTGTCGTTTGTATCCAATTCAATTACAGAAGTATCTATAAATTTCGTTAATTGCATAAATCTATTTTGTAGGTAAATGAAAAGAAATATACAAAAAAAAACAACACAATCATTATGTGTAGTTATGGCACGTACACACAGCGGGAACCCCTGTAGAAGCTGGTGTGATGCCATTTACAAAATCAACGGTCAGTGTTCTATATTAACTATCAACTTTCTTGGGGTCTTTTTTTTTAGCGTGGTAAAGTCATCAAATGAGACCTCCCACCCAGGGCAGGGCGGGAGGGACTGTCAGACTTGTACTGACTAAAATCCACGGTGTCCTTCAATAGCCCTTTACGTACCGGGGTCACGGTAATTCGTTAGTCCCGTGACCCGACTTTCTTGGGGTAGGTGAGATCCATCTCCTTGCAGTTCACTCCTGGCAAGGGGACACAAGGCTGCCTGTAACCTGCGGTCACGGCTGAGAGATCCCAAAGGCGACGGTAGACCACACCGGGACGATCTGGCTCGCGACCATCAATCGACCATTCATCCTGTCGGAATTCGGAGCCAAATTGTTTTTACTGTGTTCCGTCGATGTGCAGGAGTGCCAGTACCTTCGGGGTGACCTCCATATTAGCCTTATTTTTGCCTCTCGACTACATTGAGGCAATAAACAAAACCCAGAAGACTAACACAGACTAAAAACCAAAATAAACAAAGATACCGTTGAATAAAAAAGATTATCCTTTTTAAAGTCAAGCTTCAGAGAACAATCGTCTATAAATTACTTTAAAAAGACATTACAGGCACGTTTTTCTTGCCAAATAACAAACGGCTTGTCGAGGCCTTATTCAACGTAATCTGTTGTTCTCGGTTCCGGCGACTACGCACGCAACCTTTCGTTCTATGCTTCCTTAGTACCTCTTTTTTATTCATGTTTACCTAGTACTTAGAGTTTTAAACTTGTCTGAAGAAAACGGATGAAAAGGAGGAAATTAGATTTCCTTTCTGATTGTTTAAACTTCATGTACTTATGAGAAAGTTCCTTGGTGTTTTAATTTTCTTTATGTAATTTTAGTAGTAAGTATTGCAATGATCGTCACTTACTGGTCGCTTGAGGGGGGGACATCGCGGCGCCGTCGAGGTTACAGCAGCGGCCGTGGTGTAATTGTTTGGAAGGAAAATGGGGAGGCCTTTGCCCAGCAGTGGGACATAAAAGAGGCTATAAAAAAAATTAAATAACCAGACCTAGTTTCTCGGGAATGACTCCTACTGTTCGAGATAATTAAAGAACTAGTGATCTCTTAAGCCTTTGTCATACAGACAGGCTATTCCGAAGCGATAACGAACCGATACGAGACGTCAGTCCGATAGTTCGGTCACGCTATCGGATCGCTTTCGCTTTTCTATGTGACTGGATTCAAACAATTCCAATTATATTAATAATTATAAATAAAAACGTCACGCTTTGCATTCGCCACGCCTGTCTGTTTGACAAGGACTTTAATGTTTTATATTTCAGCACCGTAACAATTGTCAGAACAATTTCGATGACAAATTGAACTAATATTTTGTTTCAAGCTACATTATGAAATAAAATTAATCTCGTGCATTAATAAATGAAATCATAACTAATTAGTTCAGTTAATCACAACAGATTTTAAACTCTGTTATACGATTAATTGCACGATATTCACATCGTGACAAGTTCGCCAAACAGTATAAGGCCTTTGGTCAAACAGACGGGCGAGTCCGAAGCGAAAACGAACCGATACGAGACGTCAGCCCGATAGTTTGGTCACGCTTTAAGCCTTTGTCAAATAGACAGGCGTGACGAATGCGAAGCGAAGCGTTTTAATTTGTAATGTATGAAATTGTTTGAATCCAGTCCCATAGAAAATCGTAAGCGATCCGATAGCGTGACAGAACTATCGGACTGACGTCTCGTATCGGTTCTTTATCGCTTCGGACTCGCCTGTCTGTTTGACAAAGGCGTAAATGATACAGACGAGCCGTAGGTTGACTATGAAAATAGTCACTGAAACTTAAAATAAAATTAACGATAGGAATATAAAATAGTTAAACTTAATAATTACAGAGCATACCCAACGTTGTCGCCGCTGGTAATATACCCAAGTGTTCAAGTGTCGCCATCTTCAGTGTAAAATTGTTACTAAAGGAAAATTAGTTCTTAATTCTAATCACAGATGGCGTTGTTAGTTTATGTCCATTTTCTAGATCGCGGTGTTAAGATTCTCCGCGAGCTAATGACTCTCCGCGATTATTTTTTGTTTAGTTAGTTCAGTACTACATTATACGTGATTGTGATATAGACAGTGGTTTTTATTAGTATCCCTGGAATATCCTTCACTCAGCCAGATTGGCAGTAGTACAAGTTCTAGCAAGGAAGTGCGTCGTGACCAATTAAACATTGGTCCTTACGAGCCGGAGGTGACATAGTCACAGTGAGTGGAGCCGGGCGAGTTCGAGTCGAGTGGAGGAGCCGGGCGAGTACGAGTCGAGTGGAGGAGCCGGGCGAGTACGAGTCGAGTGGAGGAGCCGGGAGCGTACGTGAGCAGCAAAGCCAGGAGAGTACGTGAACAGCGGAGCCGGGCGAGTACGTGTTACAGCGAAGTTATGTGTCAGTGGCATGTTCAAGTGGAAAGTGTATAACAATAATTTTAACATTGTTGTTTGCAAGTAAGATCTATTTATTTAATTACGACTGCAACTAAGTCCGTACACTGGTTTATAGTTTGTTAGTTATTGTTATTGATTGTTTAGTGGCTTTATTCAATTATTTACTAAGTCATTTTAATAGTTAAATATGGAATCCTTATTCAAGTTACAAGACAATTTAAAAAACACAATTGAGAAAGGGAGAACTAATTTCAAAAAATCTCCCAAAGAAAGAATAACTCTTGGTTATATGGAAACCAGATTAGAATCTTTAGAAGAACAATGGTCTACATTTAATAAAAGGCATGAGGAAATGATTGAAACTGCCACAATAACGGATCTTAAACATAGTTACTTCACTTCTGACTGCCACAATGAGACTGAAGAAATTTATATAACGTACAAATCAGAATTGAAAGATGGTATTCATAAATTAAAGTCTGTCAGTAAAATAAGTGAACCTTGTACTACAACATCTTCAAATGTCAGATTGCCAAAAATTAGCATACCTTCATTTTCTGGCGAATACAGTGAATGGAGTAGTTTTAGGGACCTTTTTGTATCGTTAGTACATTCCGAAAAGGGCTTAGACAACGTACAAAAACTTCACTATTTAAAGGGATGTCTGACAGGCGAAGCAGAACTATTACTTCGACAAATACCAATAACGGCTGGAAATTACTCAGTATGTTGGGAGCAGTTAGAACAAAGATATAATAACAAACGTCATTTAGCAAATTCAATTCTTCAACGTTTATTTTATCAAAAACAAATTAATACAGAATCAGCTGTAACCATAAAACAGTTATTGGACACAACGTCGGATTGCATGAATGCATTTAATAATCTAGGTCTTAGCATGAACACCGTTGTAGACATTATCGTAATTTATGTAGTTTCTTCAAAACTGGACCCAGAAACCCGTAAGCAGTGGGAGTTGAAGATATCCTCTGACGCAGACGATCCAACTGAGCCACCAACTCTATCACAATTCAAGACATTTTTAGAAAGTAGATTTAGAGCGCTTGAATGTATAGAACCACAGAAAACATCGGGACAGGGGCGAGCGGGTTCGCGAACAGAAGGGGTTTCCAGTCAAAAGACTTTGCTCGCTCGGAGCGAAGATCCTGGCCCATCTGGTCAAACGAAAATAAGTTGTGAATATTGCGGCGATAGCCATAAACTATGCTTTTGTATTCCGTTCACAAAGATTAGTGTTGATCAAAGAAGAGCCTTTGTGCAATCGAATAAAATTTGTTTCAATTGTTTGGGTGGCAACCATTTAATTTATCAATGTAGGAGATCATCAGTATGTCATATTTGCAAAAAGAAACACCACACACTTTTACATGTTAACTATGAACAGAAGGCTAAAGAAGAGGAGCAAATTGCTAGTTCAGCTAACAATGATACACCAACCGATGTAAGTCCAGTGGTCTCGTGTATGTCGACTAAACACATCGTAAGTCCTAATCAAGTATTGCTAGCTACTGCGTTGGTTAAGGTTCAAACCGCTACGGCGAATTATCATACAGTTCGAGCCTTGTTGGATCAGGGATCCCAGGCTTCCTTTATCACAGAAGCTACGGTACAATATTTACGTTTAAAGAAAAGTCCGGTTAAGAGTGTTGTTTCTGGTCTAGGTAGCATCGAATCAACAGCAAATTCAATTGTAACCTTGGTGTTAAAATCAATGACAGAACCCAGTGTTATGTTAGAAGTTACTGCATATGTTTTGAAAAATATTACCTCATACATACCGGAAAGACAGGTAGCCCATCTTGATTGGTCTGAATTAGAGCAACTTGCACTGGCAGACCCGCAGTTTTCTACACCCAATAGGATAGATATTTTATTAGGTGCAGACGTGTACAGTAAGATACTGAAAGAGGGTCTTAAGAGAGCGCCCAGTGGATCAATGGTAGCACAGTGTACCAAATTAGGTTGGATTCTTTCTGGTGTCACACAAGTTGAAAATAAAGATAGCGCGGGTAATATCACAGTTATGCACACAGCGGTAGACCAAAATGATCTACTAAAGAAGTTCTGGGAGATCGAAGACCAAGTTCCGCAAACTAGTATCTTAACCGATGAAGAATTAAGGTGTGAAGAGCTTTATAAAGCTTCTACTTCTAGAGGCGAAGATGGACGATACATAGTTAATTTACCATTTAAGGATGCAATACCGGCCTGTGTAAATAGTAATATAAAAGAAATAGCTGTAAGAAGATTCAAGGCATTAGAGAGAAAATTCGCGAAGAATTTAAATCTGAAAGAAAATTACACAAAGGTTATAGAGGAATATTTACATTTGAAGCACATGAGAAGAGTACAGAAACCGGACAAAAAGTTAAATAAAGCAGCTTACTTACCTCATCACGCCGTCATAAGGGAGGATAAATCTACATCAAAGGTGCGCGTAGTGTTCGACGCGTCCTGCAAGAACGAAAAGGGAGTATCACTCAATGATACATTAATGATAGGACCTACCTTGCAGTCGGATTTGCGGCATATCATTCTTCGCTGGAGAGTTCACCCCATAGCACTTACTGCAGACATAGTAAAAATGTACCGACAAGTGAGAGTAGTCGAAGATAATGTAAGATACCAGAGAATAGTTTGGCGGAAGGAACCTGATGAAGAAATACAAGATTATGAGTTATTAACCGTAACTTTTGGTACAGCTTCAGCACCTTATTTGGCGGTTAAGACTTTGCATCAAGTCGCCTTGGATTATAAACAAGAATTTCCAACAGCATCGGAAATAGTACCAACAAGTTATTATATGGATGACCTAATGACAGGGTGTTCCACAATAGAAGAAGGCAGGACTTTGTATATTGAAATGAAAACCTTGTTAGGAAAGGCTGGATTTGAATTACAAAAGTGGAACAGCAATAGTTCGGAATTAATGAAGAAAATCGAGACATATGAAGGGAAGGATGAAAAGGAAATATTAAATGATAGTACAAAAATTTTAGGACTTACCTGGTGTCGTAGTGTAGATCAGTTTAAGTACACGGTGCAGCTTCCTTCAGCATCTGAAACTTTAAGTAAACGTATTATTATTTCGGATATCGCGCGTTTATTTGACCCGTTAGGCTGGATAGCGCCTAGTTTGATCCTAGCTAAAATACTTATACAAAAATTGTGGCTAGCAGGTGTAGGATGGGACGATAGTGTACCGGATAAAATAAAAGAAGAATGGGTCACTTACCGTCAAGACTTGGAGAATCTATGCAAAGTGCGTGTTCCGAGGTGGTTAGGAACATCAAATGGTTCGGTTATAGAGTTGCATGGCTTCAGCGATGCTTCAAAGGCAGCCTACGCAGCAGTTGTGTATACTCGATGTATAGATCCTTCAGGCAATATACAAGTCGCTCTTTTGACAGCAAAAACAAAGGTCGCACCTATAAAGACAGTCAGTATCCCTCGCCTAGAACTATGTGCAGCAGTACTTTTGACACGTTTGTTGACTGATGTGGCACGGGCTATGAACATTCCCAAGGAAAAGGTGCGCGCTTGGACGGACTCCACAGTAGTCTTGGCATGGCTAAATAGCCACCCAAGCCGATGGAAAACCTTTGTCAGCAACAGAGTCTCAGAGATCTTAACCACATTAGAAGCAAATCAATGGGCACATGTATCTACGAAAGATAATCCCGCAGACTGTGCATCAAGGGGAGTTTTACCGTCTCTTTTACATGAAAATAAAATTTGGTTTCATGGACCTCAATTCTTACATAATGTAATTATAGAGTATAGTAGACCATTGAATGTAGATATTAATTTGGAGGAGAATATAAAATGCCATGTTACGGTAGAACATAAAGGTTTACCGTGGGATAAGTATAGTTCGTTAAGGAAATTATTAAGAATAGTAGCTTTATGTAGAATTTTCTTTTATCATTATGTTAAGTCTAGAGATATACCCAAATACATAAAGGGGACAGAACTAGACGAAGCATTAAAGTGTTGTATAAGAAGATGTCAAAGAGTGGAGTTCGAAACTGAGTACATACAGTTACAAAGGAATATGCCTGTCAATAATAAGTCAAGTAAAATTAGTTCTTTATGTCCCTTTTTAGATAAAGACGGTATAATAAGAGTTGGTGGTAGATTACACCATGCTTCATTGAGTGACAACGAAAAACATCCTATAATTTTACCACATAATACCCATTTTACTAAGTTGCTGATTGCAGACGCACACGATAGGACGTTACACGGTGGTCCTCAGATAATGATTAACTATCTAAGATCAGCTTATTGGATAATAGGAGTAAAAAGTCTTGCTAAAAATTATGTAAATAAATGTGTCATTTGTGTAAAAAATAAAGCTAAAGTATATAGTCAGTTTATGGGTTCGCTTCCTTCATCACGTTGTACTCCATCGCGACCATTTCTGAATAGTGGTGTAGATTATGCAGGTCCAGTTCAAATTAGGACGACAAAGGGTCGAGGGCATCGCTCTCACAAGGGCTACATTTGTGTGTATGTTTGTATGAGTACTCGAGCGATACACTTAGAGGTGGTGAGTGACATGAGTACTCAGGGTTTTCTCGCAGCCCTTCGTCGATTTGTAGCGAGACGTGGCCATTGTGCAAACATCTGGAGCGATAATGGCACCAATTTCGTAGGTGCAGCAAGAGAACTTAGGGAACTAGCTTCGATCCAACAAGATATTGCAGAAAAGTTAGAAGATCGTAATACTACTTGGCATTTCATACCACCGCATGCTCCAAATTTCGGTGGATTATGGGAGTCAGCAGTGAAATCTACCAAATATCATTTAAAACGCGTAATAGGTAGTTCAACATTGACTTACGAGGAGATGAGCACTCTGTTGAGTGAAATAGAGGCGTGTTTAAATTCCAGGCCGATGACTGTGATCAATGGTGAAGATATTCATGAACCGATGCCATTGACCCCAGGTCATTTTTTAATCGGTGAGCCGCTAGTCACTGTTCCGGATATTAGTTATGAAGGATCTAATATCAGTTCTTTATCTCGATGGCAGCATGTACAAAAAATGGTCCAAAGTTTTTGGAAACGCTGGTCGGTAGAATACATGAGTAGCTTAGTTCATAGGTATAAGTGGTCGCACAAGACTCCTGAGCCTAAGGTCGGGGATGTAGTTCTCGTTAAGGAATTCGATATGCCCCCTGCTTGTTGGTTTCTGGGTACAATTATTGAGAAACATCCAGGACCCGATGAAATCACACGAGTAGTAACGCTACGAACTAGTAAGGGTTTGCTGAAACGTCCTACGTCCAAGCTCTGTATTCTGCCAGTTAATGAATAAACATAATTGATTGTATTTAAAACCAGAATGTTTTGTGAAATCTGTTCTTTTATTGTTAAAGGTTACATTAATAGTTCAGTAACTGAAGGTTTATTGAATAAAAGTTTTTGTTAAGTAAGAACTGTTTATATCTATACTATATCTAGGCAAGTGAATATACCTAAGCGCTAAGTTGTTGTGAATTTGTAGTTAAGATTTTAGGTATTTAAGTTAGGATTCTGATTTATTTTATGCAAAGATTTATTTGACATAAGGGTAAGGTAATTGTTAACTTTGGTTAAGATTTAAGAAGTTAATATTAAATACTTATGTTTGATTTTATATAAACATTTTACGTCAGGCTATGATAGTTAATAGTAGAAACAACTTGTATGTCATTTATTTTTTTTTATTTTTTTTTGCCTTTAATGTAAGTGCTAGTTCTAAAAATATTAATGTACACAGAATATTATCTTTTTGTTTGAAGGACATTCCTCAATAATGTCCTTCAAGCCTGGCGGCGTTGCCTCTTTTTATGCTTGAAACATGAAAACTCGTGATAAGGCCTCTAAAAGCGTGTTTTAATACTGGCTAACTGAAGCTCTAGTGTGAAGTCGCGGGGCTTATAAATCCGTGAACCGGAACGTAAAGGGCTATTGAAGAACACCGTGGATTTTAATCAGTACGAGTCTGACAGTCCCTCCCGCCCTGCCCTGGGTGGGAGCACTCATTTGATGATTTTATCACGATAAAAAAAAACTATAGCACGAGGTTTCACGTTTTGCTGACGAAAGTAAACGAGGACTTTGATGTTTATTTGATGGATACAACTAGTTCCTTATTCGTTCACTAGAGGCGCTTTATCACATTACATACAATAAATGCCGTACTTCAAGTAGGACACAGTAAAATACAGAAAACTTGTGCTAATCCCTCGGATAACTCGCTGTAAACGTAAACGCTCGCGTTCCGCTAATGAAGCTGTTTCGCTGCGACCCCGTCTCATTTGGCGCGCTTTGGCTGCAATCACACCGAGCGTCTGTTGTCCTGGCTCGCTGTCAATCTGTAAACACGCTGCGCTTTGTAATGTTAATCCCGTGAACTTTCTGCTGTGGAGGTTATTGTGTTTCTTTGTTGACGGGTTGATTGCAATAGTCCAGGAATTTAATGGAATAACTTATTAAGAGTTTGATAAGGTTAGAAGTTTCAGCGTCCAAATTTAGTCTCGTATTACTTTGACAGGTTATTTTATTATTATTGTTGACACGATCCTGAATTACGCTGTGGGAGAATAGTAGAGTTTTGACTAGCATGCAGTAGTTTTTGTATTATGTTTACCTTAAAGACAGACTAGAAGTAAGCATTAGTAGATTTAATGATAGTATTATGTTGGCTAGAATGCAGTTTTAACGATGTATTGCTTAAAGCCTAATTTATAACATAAGCTTCATTTTATAGCAAAAACGGGTTGCACTCTGGGAGTGCCGGCAGAAGTGAAAAGTTCAATAGTAATAAACACACACGAACATTCGCGCAAGCGCCCTGCGCCGTCTTACGAATTTTCGATCAGTTCACGTGTCCTGACGCGAGTTTAACATTTTTTACCCATTCCAAAAAAGTGTACAACGCCGCTAAAGAAGTTTTCACTTCAAAAATATTTTATTCCGATTTTGTTACAATTCCACGTGTAGACCTAAACCTAGTTAGTTAGTAAATAAATAAAAAGGCAAATAAGGAGAAAATAAACATCCAAATACTTAAGATCACGAACGTATCCTGCAAAAAGTAATCATTCAAAAAGAATATGACCCATAACCGAACACATTTATCTTACAGGGTAACAAACAGTTTATATGCCTACAATTTTACATAATATCGAGATGAATACGAAAATAAAGACTCCCTAATAAAATAAAAGTAACGATGAAGTTCATCGCACGTAAATATTTACGATATGACGATGAAAAATATCGTCGTATCGGAAAAATATAAAGTCCCACTCGTAGTGAGATTGCGACTTTTTAAAACTTTGCACGCACTTAGGGAGTTGTTTAATTTATTCATTAAACTTGTTATAGAAAATATTGTTAAGTAGCTTGAGAACGTCGGAAGTTGCGATGCGTAAAAGTTATTAAATATTCTTTTATTGTGGCATCTTTGGTTGGAGATGTTTGGTACTTTGTGGTTTTGATATTACATAGTACACAAAAATAGTATTTTCTATACACTAATAAAAGCCCTTGTTTAGAGAAAATACTGTATTTTGTGTAAAGAAGGTATTGAACTGGACCACTCACATTTTCAACGGATCCGTCATCCCAAGATGTATTACCGATTTTTACCAAAAACGAGTTTTCATGGCCTTTCTTTATTTAATCATGTTTGATGAATATTGATACGGATTTAGAGACGACCTTAGAGACGTTTAAGCTGCAGGCAACAGTAATATTTAACCAATAACACAATGGTCTCCAAATAAAGTAAAAATGATATACCTAAATGTTCATTTTCATAATTTAGTCGCGAAATTCTAAAAACAAAATGTTGTAAGCAAAAAGTATACTCGTATATATGGCATGAAAGGAGTATTCATTCGGGGTGAATACGTGGAAGTACTCATGTCATTATGTAAAATTTTAACATCAAAAGCATTTTCAAAATAATAGTCAGTCTTTAGTTTTTCAATAAGTTAAAATGTTTTAGTGGAAAGAAAAAATAAACTGCAAATTACGTCGTTTCGTCTTCTGAATAAGTACTCCAGAAGCATTACCAATTAAGCCATCGCAAAACGACACTACGAGGCTAAAACTTTCAATCTTACTATTATTTTAGTATTTTCGGAGTTGTTTTCTTTCCTCAAAAATATCTTTAAAAAAAAACAGATAAAAAGAAATATTTTAAAGGGGTTTCTACAACAAACGTGATTACATGACTGCGTGTTAGTTGTAGATTCGATAAATCGGACTCTATTATAAATTAATTGTATTTTATTTTAAATGTGAATGTACAGTACACCGCCACCTAATCTTTGGAACAATTTTATTTCCACATAATTTATTCTCATATTAGTTGTGGACCAATGTTATATTCATCAAAATATTGTACTACACAAATCGCTCACCAATTCATTTGTTTGTGTATGTAAATGTCAAGCATTTTCGTGTACGGATCTCAAGAGACAATGTGGGTGGACGTCTCACCACGTGTTCAAATATTATTGCTAAGATAACAGTTGTATAACTTATTTATTATTCCAATAGGTTATATTATTATCTTCGAAAACTGTAGCAAGCTGAAGTGGCAGTGGGCTGGTCAGGTCTGCCGCAGAACCGACGAAACGTGGAATACGAAGGTTCTCGAATGCAGACCGCGTGTAGGTAAACGTAGGGTGGGACGCCCCCGGCAAGATGGACCGATGACCTGAAGAAGACAGCTGGCAGTGGCTGGATGAAAAAAGCGGGAGATAGTGCGCTGTGGCGCTCCCTGGGAGAGGACTATGTCCAGCAGTGGACTGCAATAGGCTGAAATTATGATGTTATTATCACGTTTCTTCCCTACCTATCAGACACAGGAACCTCCCGAAACTTCCGTGTCCGGTGAGGACCTGCGTCATGGGGATGCGGTAGGTCAGGACGCCGTGACGCCAATCCAGCCACTCAAAAGGGGTCTTACCGTGCCCGAACCTCGGTTGCGACAGTCGCTCCCTCCATACTGCCCTGAGATCGCGCCGGAGCGCTTCCCGCTGCGCCTCGACTTGTCGAGGCAGCGGGGATTCGCCCCGGCGCTGCGCATCCACGCGTAAACGCGCTAGAGGGCAGTCGCCTCCAGATCCCAGGGCATTGAAACTTACCTAGCATCAAATGTGAATTTAGTTAAAAAAGTATGGGATTTTCACCCATAGATAAATCTGTAAAACAATTTTTCTTTATGCACGTGCTTACTTTCTGTGCGACTGAGCGGGCCAAATCCCACCACTAGGCTACGACGCAACGAGGACGTAGCACTCGTAGCGCTACGAACTAACTGCTACGAAGTTCTACGAAATTCGTAGACTGCAAGCTGTCGATTCCAATTAATTGGATTCAAAGATGACGGTTCGATATTATTGAATGTTCTGAGAGTTTCCTTGCTAGGATGTAGGTAATGTTGAATTTACAAATTTCTAATATTATTAAGTGCACTCACAATATTTTTGTTTTGTATTTCTAGGTTTACAGAACTTATTATTTTAATGTAGTCAGTTCTCAGAAAACCCTAACAAGAAACAAAATGTGAAGTAAAAAAATCAAATTCTGTTAAATAATAGGTTATAATGATGCAAGTTAACGTGCAGAAATACCAACTAAATGATTATATTTTCTTTGGTCAAAAAATTAAATATTATTGTGTTGGTTAGTTTACGATGTTAAACATACGATTAATTATCCCAAAGCATGACTTAACATTAAGCTATAAGCAACTATAAGTAAACCTCTAAAATAACGAAACAAAATAGTAATTTGAAAGTCCCACGGCGGGCGCCAATAACATTAAACATCTACCAAATTGGCGCCCACGGTGGGACCACAAACCCGCTATAACAGTATCATTACTAACTACCCTCAACAAACAAATAAAAGTATTTAGTGCATAATCTGCGGTGATGAGAGTGAGCGCAATAAAACTACTCCGAGCGACACTCGTGTACTCAACGAGGACGATAAAGGTGAACGGGGTTCGCAATTAGGATGGGGCTTGAAAAATGGCGGGTTTTTAGGCATGTTTGTAATATGAAGTGCTTAGGTAGAACCAAAATGACAGTCACCGTTTAGTTTTTCTTTACTTGTTCTCTAAGGATGGAGTAATAGTACCCACAACCGTCCAAAAACGTATTGAATAGGTACTGCATAAACTGGATATTTGACCCTAAACCCTTGCAATTAGATACTGAGCATATTGGCCAGACTGTGTTAAATTTTTTGTGAATGTCAAACAATGTATTTGTTACTTTTATTATTGAAAGTTTAATAAAATGGATAAAAAAGAGTAGTTTCAAAGTCGTTATCAAATAAGCATTATAGGCTTTTTTTTTATCGTTTTAAAATCATCAAATGAGTCCTCCCACCCAGGGCAGGGCGGGAGGGACTGTCAGACTTGACTGACTAAAATCCACGGTGTCCTTCAGTAGCCCTTTACGTACCGGGGTCACGGTAATCTGTGAGTCCCGCGACCCCGGCAGGCTTTGGCCCTCTACAGGCCCCGTCACTATGCTGACACTCCTTGAGGCGCGCGTGGAACACAACGCGCCGTCGACCCGGGCATGGTCTATGGTCGGACAGCGAGTCGCCCATTACTCGCTGCCCGCATGCCCGCGCCTACGGTGGCCGGAGATCGTCTAGCGACGTCCGTCGCCGTGGGCGTCTACCACTGCGGCTGGGGTCGAGGGAGGACGCTGTCCTCTCCCTCACGCGGCCCGCCTCCTCCTTCGCGAGCATGACTGCTTCGCAGAAGGAGGCGACCGCTTCCCACTCCATCTCGCCCCGCAGCATGGCCTCGACCAATGCCGGGCGCGAGAGGTCTCCGCCTATCGCCGTCGTGAGGACACGGCGGTGCTCTGCCCAAGCGGGGCAGTCCTGCACCGTATGCTTCACCGTGTCCTCCGGACGATCCTCGCAGTGGTGACACCCAGCATTATAGGCTAGGACTTCTAAATTGCTGAATTTGAATTTGACGTGAATCGGTACCTAGATATATCTTGTTAAAACCCTCCAAACACACTGACATAGTTTTAATGGCCGCGCACCAAGCGCTTTTGCTCGCGTCATGTCAGAATGCAATTACCTACAGCGCGGTAATGCACCGGTGCGAGCGCGGGTTCGCTTCCCGGACGCTGCATATTTACTTTTATTTGCTGCCTTTTGATGCACGGTGGAGTCGTTTAGGGCACTCCAGTGAGTAATCTGATTTTTAGGTTAGTAGGGGTCGCATGTAGGGAAGAGTTTAAAAGTTCTCTTGACGATATGGTTGGCGCAGTATTCAGCGATCGATTGCTACGCTGCGTTTCAAGGGTTTGATTCCCCCACGGAGTTAATTTGTATGGCCTAAAGATAGTTATACCGGGTCTGATCGTTTGTATATGTGAATGTAAATGTTTGTAAACGGACTCATGATACAGGGAGTAATTCCTAGTGTTCAACGTTTTTATAAACAAAATAGCTTTAAAGTAAAATGACATTATAGAAAAGGAAAAGAATGAAAATGATTTTTATAAACTCATTGCGTTATGTTGGCTTAAGAAACATAGGCGTTAAAATGCGAATACCTACCAATTACAGCTAAACACATAGAAAAGTAAACCAGCCGGTAAACGCGGCTATTACCCCTGGACATAAAACAACACCTTTTAGTGTAATATTACCATACACTGTACACATACATGGTGTTACTTTAGTGCGGGATCAACAAAGTGAGCTTTACAATTGCCGAACATTGTAACATGGTAATGTTGTAGTCACGCGATGTGTACGCGAACAGTTTTAGTGCATGGCTTTGATTTATTCATAGTTTCAATGTAGCTGAACACACAACATGATAAGACGTCAGGTATTTCAATGAATGAATGGGTTAGAAGCGTTATGACTACTTTATTCACGTTATCAATACTATTATTGATAACGTGAATTTTATGTTTATGTGGTTTATTTTAGATTATTAACAAAAACCGATAGAAAACAATAGAGAGCTATGGGGACCCAGTGATATGGGTCCTGACTTACAATTTGTAGGTTGAAAATTTGAACTCAACTTACTTTGTTTTCGTGTAAAACACAGTTAAGAGTTATAAGGGAACAGTGTATAAGACGGGGACGCGAGAAATAATGGGAAATCACACAATTAACCCTTTGTTAAACAGACAAGCGAAGCGAATGCGAAGCGTGACCTTTTTATTTGTAATGTATGGAATTGTTTGAATCCAGTCACATAGAAACGCGAAAGCGTGACAGAACTATCGGACTGACGTCTCGCTTCGGTTCGGAAACGCTTCGCTTTCGCCGGTCTGTTTGACAAAGGCATTAAAGCATACTTAACACATTACTAACGTAGCGCAAGCGCTAAGAGGACGCCATTTGTTGATGGCCGCTTGCAAATGACGTTCTAATGGCGCTTGCTCCCCGTTAGTGTTGTGTTAAACATGCCTAAAGAGTGTAAGTCCCCATTTTACCTCGAGTCCCCGTCTTATACATTGTTCCCCTACGTGTACCTCTTTAATAAATAAAGTGACTAATCTGGGTTCAAACTGCGAAAGGCGCAACATACTTGAAACCTGCTTATTAGTAATCAGCTAATGAGATGGAGATAGTTAATGTCGTAATCAAAGCAATCAAGTAAGATCAAAAATAATTAGACCAAAGTTTCCTGAATGACAAAGTTGAAAGCTACCTGAATCGTGAGCTCTTATATTTTTGCATAAATATTGGCATAAGTTATAGGAGGAGGCGACTAATAAAGTAGATTTAATTTTCTTGATTTTACCCTAGACACTCTCCGTGAAAGACCCCGGCATGTCACGGAACTGTTTTCACAGGTAACCGTGACCCTGGAACGTAAAGGACTACTATTGAAGGAATACGGTGGGATTTAGTTAGTAGGGGAACAGTGTATAAGACGGGGACTCTGAGTATGATGGAAAATCACACACTTAAGGCATACTTAACACAATACTAACGTAGCGCAAGCGCTAAGACGACGCCGTTTGATATTGGCCGCTTGCAAATGACGTACTGATGGCACTTGCACTACTTTAGTGTTGTGTTAAGTAGGCCTAAAGAGTGTATGTCCCCATTATACCTCGCGTCCCCGTCTTATTCAGTGTTCCCGCACGAGTCTGACGGTGACGGTCACTCAGGGACTCCATTGTTTCATTGATGATTTTACCTAACCTAATTTCACAAAGTATTGCCTCATTAAACCTAATAAGATTGCAATCTATACACAACATTATTTTTGTATATGCGAAACCTGAATATAGTTTATTCAGAACCAGTAACTGAATCGATTCAAATAATTTTTACATCATGTTGTATTTTTTTCCAAAACTATTTTAATTAATTTTATCACCAGTTAATTACAATACAATCACTTTACGGTTAGGTTCCTTTTGCCAAATTGTTATCAATGAGTGTACGACAGAGGAAGCGCGAGTTGAGCGAGGGTACCGAGTCCCGCCGCGACATTTTGAGTGGACAACCAGTTAACAAGCTTATAACTTTATGATTTTTTATGATACAGATTTGAAATTTTGTAGATAGATTCTTTACACAAAAATACTAGACAGGTGTAGCAGGTTTCGCATAAACAAAAAATAATGTTGTAGTTGGAGATTTTTGCGTTTTAATAAACGTCGAATCTTAAAGTTACAGACTGAAGTTCCTGAAATCAAAGTAAAAGTCCATTTTAAGACCCAAAAAGTAAACACACCTCTTATAACTTTCACCACATCATTATTAGAACTTCTGTTGTAAAACCTATTAGTTTGATACTTTTTGTTAGGTTTTGTTGTCACATTGTAATGTCGATAAAAAGTTAAGTTTAAAATTCTGTTCTTACGTTTGAAGTTTAATATAGCAACCATCGTACACGTTTACTAAGTTTTTCATTTTCGTATATTTCCACAGTATTTAGATTCTTCAGACCTCAATTACAACACGTTATCAGCACGAAGCTCTGTATATTTTATCTACGATCGAATTTAAAAGGAGATTGGTGGTAAAATTGTAGACATCTAGTCAACATGTCGTCTGCAGCATCTGGTATGTTATTTAATGGTATTCCTATACTTTGTAATAGAGAAGGATACACTGTATGGAAATTTAAAATGCGAATGCTATTAATCCATGAAGGATTATGGGAAACTGTAAGCGGAGTAGTAGTCGAAGGGAAAAAGACGCCCGACGATGTACGGAAGGCTGAAAAGGCTCTTTCTAAAATATGCCTTACTGTGGATGGTGCTACTATTTCGATTGTTCGACCAGCTAAGACCGCAAAGGAAGCGTGGGATGCTCTTATGAAATCCTACGAGGATCGAAGTTTGGGTCGTAAACTGTCGTTGGAACGTAAGTTGTACAGGTACTCCTTATCTGATTTTTCTGATTTAGAAGCTTACATAACGGCAATAACTACAACAGCACTAGACCTGGCCGATATTGGCAAAACTATAGAAGATAGTTCTATAGCAGCTATTATATTGGGAGGCCTAACGTCTCGTTACGAGCCCATGATAATGGCGCTTGAGAATGGGAGCGTTGAAGTCACAACAGATTTAGTGAGGACTAAGTTGTTGAGCGAAATGACGAAGGAGACTAAAGATGATATGGCTGCGTTGCGTGCAAACAAGCAGGTTATTTGCTTTCGATGTAAGAAGCCAGGGCACAAGAGTCCTAATTGTCCTCTCAAAAAGAAGGAGAAAAAGGCAAAGGCGAGTTGCACTACAGAAAGTTGTTCTAAAGATAAGGGACTGACTGCTTCTAGTTTAGGGAATATGGATGCATGTATCACGGAATTGGCTTTGTCTGCGCCAAGTGTTCAGATGTCTGAGAAGTGGATTATCGACTCTGGTGCGTCTACTCACATGACTCCACATGCTGAATGGTTTAATAGTTACCGACTCTGTGATGGGAAGATAACTGTAGCAAATGGTAAAATTTTGCCGGCTGTCGGTTTAGGAGATGTTGCTATTGACACAAAAACTAATTTCAAGAAGATTTCTAATGTTGTACATGTTCCTGGCCTAGATTGTAATTTACTCTCAGTCAAAAAGGCAGTAGAGAAAGGTTTCTCGATTGTTTTTGATACGACTGGCTGTAATTTTTATAATTCTAATGATATTTCTTTTATAAATGATCCTGTTTTACATGGTTCTGTTTGTGGTGGACTGTACACTTTAGATTGTACAGTAAAAACGCAAGGTGTTTCAGCTTATAATGTTCACACTAGTTTGTCCCAGTTTCAGCTTTGGCATAAGCGTCTAGGACATCTCTGCCGTATTGGTATGGATCTACTCAAAAAAGGTCTAGCTATTGGTGTGGAGTATACTGACGTTGACAAAGAACCATGCGTACCTTGTGTAGAAGGTAAGCAGGCCCGGAAGCCTTTCAAAGGGATAAAGTATAAGAAGGCTTCGTCACCATTAGAATTGGTCCATACGGACGTTTGTGGTCCCCTGACCACTGAATCTTTTAAAGGTAATAAATATTTTATAATTTTCGTAGATGATTATACACGTTTTATATCTCTTTATTGTATGTCATCTAAGACAGAAGTTCAGAAGTATTTTTGTGCTTTCCAAGCACTTGTTGAGAGACAGACTGGCACTAAGATTCGAACCCTTCGGTCAGACAATGGTACTGAGTATGTCAACAAGAAATTGACAGACTATTTGCAGGATCAAGGGATTCGACATGAAACATCTGTACCATACAGCCCTCAACAAAATGGGGTAAGTGAACGTTGCAATCGTAGCATTGTAGAGAAGGCCGGTTCCTTACTGGCACACAGCTCTCTGTCGAAAGCTTTTTGGCAGGATGCTGTTGAGACTAGTGTTTATTTAAAGAATAGGTCACCTCATCGTGCACTTGATGGTAAGACGCCATATGAAATGTGGTGTGGTAGTAAACCCGACCTGTCTCATTTAAGGGTGTTTGGTTGCCGAGCTTTAGTTCACGTGCCTTCATGCCAGAGAACTAAGCTAGACATCAAAGCTTCTGAACATATCTTCGTTGGATATTCAGACGATCCAAGGAGTTATTATTTTCGTAGCGCGGAAAACCCTCGGAGGTTGATTAAGTCACGGGATATTACGTTCTTTGAAAATAACTTTTCAGGATTGAAAGAAAAATCTGTTCAACCTGAAGTTGTTTTAAGACCTAATGTCATTAATCTTTTTTCACAAACTTCTTCAGATACCACATCGCCACAGGAGATTTCTATCTTCTCTGCTTCTACTTCTTCACCTACTTCAGAAAGTGTTAACATGGAGCTAGAGCAAGTTGACGATTTTGTGGACGCGACTGATGAAGCTGGTGGGGTTGGTGACACGGAGTCTCTATATTTGGGTGAACAAGTTGATCTGTCCCTGATTCCTTCAGATGAACCTAACGATGTTTGTCCTGAGAGAAGATATCCTGAAAGAGTTCGTAAACCTCCAGATTATTATTCATACGGTGCTCACGATGTCGATTTATTATATGATGATCCAAAAAGTTATCGTGAAGCTATTAATAGCGATGATAAAGATAACTGGATCTCCGCAATGAAGGATGAGTACAATGCCTTATTGAATAAGCAGACTTGGACATTAGTGAATAAACCAAATAAAAAGGTTATTCCATGTAAATGGGTGTTCAAGATAAAGAGGGACGCGAACGGTGCAATAGTCAAGTATAAGGCGCGACTAGTTGCGAAAGGTTTTAGTCAAGTTTGGGGGACTGACTATAACGAGACTTTTGCCCCTGTGGTTCGAAATTCATCTCTGCGTACCCTTATAGCGTTGGCGGCAGAAATGGATTTAAAGATCCAACACATGGATGTCGATACCGCATTCCTCAACGGGGATTTAGAAGAGGAGGTGTACATGCAACAGCCTGAGGGTTTTGCTGAGCACGGGGCAGAAGGTAAAGTCTGTTTGCTCAGAAAATCCATTTATGGTTTGAAGCAGGCAGCTCGAGCTTGGAATATCAAATTGCATCAAATTTTATCCAAAATTGGCTTTGCACGAACATCTGCGGAATCATGTGTTTACTTAAAAAGGTTTGGTAATGAAACCTTAATACTTGCAGTCTATGTTGACGATTTAATTGTCTTTTACAAAGAAAAAAAATTGTTTGACGCTGTCAAAAGGGAACTGAAAAAATTTTTCTCACTAAAAGATTTAGGTGAATTATCGTATTGTTTAGGGTTAAATATTAACCAAGATAAGAACAAAATCGTGGTCAGTCAGAAGACGTATATCCAGGCTGTGTTGGAGAGGTTTAATATGCGAGATTGCAAGGAGATTTCTACACCTTTGGAGAATAACAAGTTGGAGAAAGGTAATCCAACATCTCTTGGTGAATATCCTTACCAAAACTTGATAGGATGTCTCATGTACTTAGCTGTGAATACGAGACCCGATATAGCTTATGCCACAAGCTATTTAAGCCAGTTTAATAACTGTTATGATAAGAGACATTGGTTGGCAGCTAAAAGGGTGTTACAGTATTTGAAAGGTACTATGGATTACTGTATTACTTACAGGAAAGTCGGTGTACGTCTGTGTGGATACACGGATGCTGACTGGGCGAACTGTGTACATGACCGTCGGTCGTACACTGGTTACTACTTCACGCTAGCAGGTGGACCTATTAGCTGGGAGTGTAAGAAGCAGCCGACGGTAGCCTTATCATCTACAGAAGCTGAGTATATGTCCTTGACCAGTGCTGCAAAGGAGGCTATTTTCCTCAGACGGTTAGTGTGTGACATTACTGGTTATACAGATAGGGTGTTGCTATACAACGATAGTCAAAGTGCACAGAAACTTGTGCTCAATCCAGTCCACCACAATAGAACCAAACACATTGATACGAGATATCATTTTATTCGTGAAAAGGTTACTGAGGGTCTTATAGATATAAAGTTTATACCTACGGATAAAATGATGGCCGATGTTTTAACAAAGCCCTTAAGGCGCATCGCTCATCTTAGGTGCATTGTTAATATGGGTTTAGTGATAAATAGGTAGAATAATTTTCTATTTATTTATTTTTCGTCGGTTTATGTTTTGTTTTTCTGTTTAGTCTGGTAGTAATGTTGTTCTTTTCTATTGTGTTTAACATTACTACTTTATCTTTTTATTTCCATTAAGGGCGGATGTTGTAAAACCTATTAGTTTGATACTTTTTGTTAGGTTTTGTTGTCACATTGTAATGTCGATAAAAAGTTAAGTTTAAAATTCTGTTCTTACGTTTGAAGTTTAATATAGCAACCATCGTACACGTTTACTAAGTTTTTCATTTTCGTATATTTCCACAGTATTTAGATTCTTCAGACCTCAATTACAACAACTTCACTAGAGTCACCCGCCGCCATAATTTTAATTAAGAGAAATTCTTAAGAGCGACAACTTTTAATAACTTAGTTAAGCGACTTTCCAAGCGACGTGGCAAGACAATATTGTGGCTGAATAAGAAATATGTTGCAATACGAGGCGCTAGTGGTCAAGGGAATATTGTATTTTCTTTATAAATTCTAGAAGAAACACTGTGTTTTGTTGCTAATTAATTAGAGATTTGTAACTTAAGAATAAGTTTTTGATATTAAATGTGTTTATTTCTTGATTAAATGTCTTTCTACTTTTTTTATAAAATATTTATTTCAAGAAGGCCAATTACAGGCACTGTTAAAATATGGTGCTACAGTCCTAGTCGCGGGAGCTATTAACTGTAAAAGTACTGTAGGTGCTAATTCGAATGCTTTTTAGATTAGATAATAAATATTTGTACCTATACCGATGAAGCAGGGTGCAATTTAATTTATCTATAATATGTATGTATTTATAAATATATAAGTATGTTTATCAGTTGTCTAGTACCCATAACACAAGCTCTGCTTAGCTTGGGACTAGATGGCGTTGTGTGATAGTTGTGGAATATTTATTTATTTATTTTAATTTTGGATTTGCGCACGTGAAATATTCAAATTATGATCACAATTTTTTTCTGTGGAATATTGATTTCTTTCTGCCACTTTTTTTTAAAGATTTCCGTTGCCTCAGGATCGAACCCGCGAAACGCTGAACAACATTATATCGCTCAGTCACTGCGCCAACTGTGCCATCAATATTAAAAAGGTGGACAATTTTCTCGAACTATAGACGCAATAATCTTACAAATTATGTAATATTTTTTTCTGAGACCTTTTTCGGGAAAATTAATTTTACAAGGAGGTTTTTTTCCTCTTTTCTTTGTACTCACATTTTATAATGTTTCATTGCAAAGGTCACACAATGAGAGCTCTTAAGTTAAATAGAAATACCTTTGGCCTTTTATGGGTCTGGCGTGGGTGATTAATAGGGGAAACAAAATGAAATTGAATACTAAATAGAAACAACAGTGAAAAAAATCAAGTATTAGTCAAGTATTTCACGTTGACCCACGGTTTTTTTTATCGTGGTAAAATCATCAAATGAGTCCTCCCATCCAGGGCGGGACAGGAGGGACTGTCAGATTAGGACTGACTAAAATCCATGAGGAACCTTCAATAGCCATTTACGTTCCAGGATCACGGTTACCTGATGAGACAGTTTCGCGAAAATCTCATGTTATGTTTAATTGGAAAATAAATAGATTCTGGTCAACTATTGATTAAAAACGAATTTCAATATTCTTGTTGTTTATTTTATAGTAAGAAACTTAGTCATTCACTTTGAGTTCAATTTATTTTTTGTGAGAGTATTAACAACATTTGCCAAAGCATTAATATTAAAAGATTCGGATTTTTACTAAAGCTTGATATTTTTACAACCTTCATTACATTATAAATATACAATTCGACCAAAACAAGTACTATGTACTCTATTTCACAATTTTTTAATTTTTCATCTCAATAATTCAGCATAACTTTACCACTTCTTTTGCTATAGTACTTACATTTTTTTTTAACGTTTTACAATCATCAAATGAGTCCTCCCACCCAGGGCAGAGCGGGAGGGACGGTCAGACTCGTACTGACTAAAATTCACGGTGTCCTTCAATAGCCCTTTACGTTCCGCGGTCACGGTAAATCGTGAGTCCCGCGACCCCGGTAGGCTTTGGCCGTCTACAGGGGGCCCCATCACTATGCTGACACTCCTTGAGGCGCGCGTGGAACACAACGCGCCGTCATAATACTTACCATAAAGTGTAAAACAACAAAAGTCTTTTCAAACTTCTCTAAAAATCTCTTTGTAAAATCTCCGAACGTCTTACAACGAAAAGCGTAGTAAATATCAATTTTATCGGCAAGTTCTTGGCTTGCCGGGTTCAGAAAGGGATATAAAATACTTGCACGTAGGCAACACCGGTAGAGCCTTAGGAATGTAATTTTACCGTAGCTCGCTTGGCAAGTATGTCGGAGCTCTGAAATTAAGATGTGCTTATACGTAAGTACGCGGTAGATATTATAACTGGGCTGTGGAGTCTCAAAATTTCAATAATAGTTAAAAAAAAAAATACTAATATAAGTAAGGTATTGATTGGTGATTTTAGAACGATTGATTGCTGAGCTGCGAGTCGCGAGTCTGATTCCCGCACGAAATAAAAAAATTGTATCATCTTTATGGATATAACTACCAGTGTTTGTAAGTTTAAATGTTTGTAGACAAACCCAAGATACAAAGGTAAAGGCACTTTATGCTCTTGTGACGTGAACTTTGATGCTCATTTTATCGATAAAATTAGTTCCTTATTTGTATACTACAGGCGCTTATTCAAATAATTTCATGACATAGTATTAAGTTGCAACGTTGTAACTTTTCAGTAATATTAGTAGCTCATAAAAAGTTTAGCAAAAAATCACTATGTTAGCTGTTATACAACTCTATAAGGATAACCTTGGACGAACCCACGTCTTTCCGATTAAAAGTAACGAGGGGCACTACGGACGTTATGGTTATTGCACCCTAATGCCTTTGTCAAACAGACAGGCGAGTCCGAAGCGATACCGAACCAAAGCGAGACGTCAGCCCGATAGTTCTGTCACGCTATCGGATCAAATTCAAACAATTCCATACATTACAAATAAAAACGTCACGCTTCGCATTCGTCACTCCTGTCTGTTTGACAGAGGCTATAATGCCTTCAAGTATATTAACTCCCAGTTCCACAAAAGCAGTGACCTGAACGATTACCAGCGATAGACTTTAGAATTGTGCTACCTTTTTATTTTATACCTTCTGAGGAAACAGGCATAGATATTCAAGAGCTAATATTTGTGCTAAAGCAAGTATATGAATTAAAAGAGCTAGCACAACAAACACTATAAGCGAGCTTGCTGATAACGCAATGCCACGCAATTCGACCGATAACTATTAAAAGTGAAAATCCATCCTTACCATTACGACGTAATTAGGACATAAAATGTGCGGTTATCTACGGGTAAATGAAAAACAAAACACGCTCACCAGGATGACGTCAGTTAGTCAAATTGCATCATTATATCGTAGTAGCAAGGACGATTTTCATTTATAGTTAGTAGATATTGCAAATCACACGAATCGCATCATGAGCAAGCTTGCTTATTATGTTCTTCAACTTTTGGCCACCCCATGTTGAGTTTATTCTTATGTCTTCTAAATCTATCTATCCTTGCAGTTTTATGTCATCGCTATCCAGTTTTCTTCGTCTCTCTTTTATAAATCACCATCTTCCCGCTCGCTCTCGCTCACCACCTGGGTAGAGTGATAGAGATTCATTTCATCATTTCTTTCATCATTTCATTTCATCATTTCATTTCATCATTTCATCATTCCATTTCATTTCATTTCATCATTTCATTTCATCATTTCATTTCATCATTTCATTTCATCATTTCATTTCATCATTTCATTTCATCATTTCATTTCATCATTTCATTTCATCATTTCATTTCATTTCATCATCTCACTTCATCATTTCATTTCATCATTTTATTTCATTGGACCATCAGACTTAACTGACTTAAAGTCACCCCGGCCATTAAGTTGTCTTTTGTGATTGCCACAGTGATCTTATAGGACAGTTCAGTGAGCCAAGCAGGAATCCTTCATTCCTTAGTTTTCTTATCACAACAACACTTTCTTCTTCTTGCTCCATCTTCCACCCATCCGGTGGCATTAAGGCTTCCCGATCCTCCTTTTGTACTCCTCCTCATTATAACTTTGAATTTTACATCTTTTTATAATACACTAGCTGTTCGCCGTGGTTTCGCTCCCATTACTCGGCTCCTATTGGTCATAGCGCGATGTTATAAAGCTTATAGCCTTTTTCGATAAATGCACTATCCAACACAAAAATATTTTTTCAATTCGAACCTGTATTTCCTGAGATTAGCGCGTTCATACAAACACTTCAGCTTTATAATATGACCTAGTATACTCGTAGATCCTACTTATAATAATTATTATAAATGCGAAAGTTTGTGAGGATGGATGTTTGTTACTCTTTCACACAAAAACTACTGAACGGATTTGGATGAAATTTGGTACACAGATAGTTTATCATCTGGATTAACACATAGGATAGTTTTTATCCGATTTTCCCGTGGGATCGTTTTCAAGTTGTAGCGGGTGAAACCGCTGGCAACACCTAGT
The DNA here is from genome assembly GCA_943136025.2 of Agrotis puta. Taxonomy (NCBI): domain Eukaryota; kingdom Metazoa; phylum Arthropoda; class Insecta; order Lepidoptera; family Noctuidae; genus Agrotis; species Agrotis puta. Next base: position 17,405,128 of record OW964177.2, on the reverse strand, counting down.
CCAAACTAATATTATAAATGCGAAAATAACTCTGTCTGTCTGTCTGTCTTTTCTTCACGCTTAAAGTACTGAACCGATTTGTGTGAAATTTGGTACAGACATAGTTTGGAACTTGAGAAAGGACATAGGATAGTTTTTATTACAAAAAATAAAAAAAAACTGCCGGAAGTCACTATTCCACGCGAACGAAGTCGCGGGCAAAAGCTAGTACTTTATAAAGTTACATTTCCTTCTCTTTAACGTAAACCTCTTATCTGTTCTGGCTTTAGTTACAAGGTACTGCATTATGCTGTGTGTTGTAACAAGTAGTTTCACAGTGTCGTTAGGTTTTATCGCTAAACCACATTACATTATTGTAGTTAATATAAACTAAAGCTCTGCTGTTGCTTGCACCCACGTTCAGTCGTTTATACTAACTCCATTTTCATTTTACAGTGTTGCGTAGGAGTCAAGTAATTTGACGAAGGATTTCCTTTGATTATTGAGAAATGTAATTATTATACTGCATAAATATGATAGCCTTTTCCAGAAATTGTCATCATCGTATCTGCGAAGTCAGTTTCTCCGCTTTCGTCGAATTTAGATATTATTCAGTTGTTAGATTTTCCGTCTCTTTTGCTCTACCCAGAGGGAGAGGACTCTTTTAATGATTTTTTACAAAAAAAAAGTTTATTTACTGATTAAAAAAGTATTTAAGTTACATTGTAGTAACTGACGGACGGCACGTTTCAAGCCGCTGTAAGTAGTAATTGTTCCGAGTCTGTTTGTGTATGTGAATTTTTGTTGTTTGTATACGTACCCACAATACAGGAGAAATTCCTAGTGTAGAGCATCGTTTTTTTATTAAAAAGAAAGAAATTAAAGGAAAAATTGTAGTCTTTTTTCTGCCTCTGAATTTGATAATTTGAACAACTTACAAATACTCATACACGTTTTGCCAGGCTTGCAGTAAATCCGTTTAATAATAAACAAAAAACACATAACAAAACGACGAGTACCTATTATGACAAGACAGTCGCAAAATTAACTTTACTAAGAAACTCCGTTGACTCAAAGTTATATTACTGCAATCAACCCTCGTTCGTCAAACCAAATGATTTTCTCCAGCGATCCTTCACTAATTAAGTCTGTGGGATGATGTCATGATTTATGAACCACACAACACTCGGCTCATTACACAGTCTTAACATATAAACTCTAAAATGATTTTGAAGTAAAGCTTCGTTCGCGACTTCGGAAAGTGCGACTTATGTCGCGTGCTTCAATCGTTTCTGTTTATCAGCTCAGGCAATTGCAACCCGTTGAATTGTGTCATGATTTTGTTTTTTTTTTCTATTGTACTTGACGATTCCTGCTGAGGTCGCGGGACTAACGAACTACCGTGACCCCGGTACGTAAAGGGCTATTGAAGGACACCGTGGATTTTAGTCAGTACAAGTCTGACAGTCCCTCCCGTCCTGCCCTAGGTGGGAGTACTCATTTGATGATTTTACCACGCTTAAAAAAAAAAAAAGTACTTGACAGCGATCTGTCACCTGAGCCGCTGGCTTCTTATCAACTGAATAAAGGTAAACCAACAAAATTAAGTAATGCAGAGCAATACGGAATATCTAAGGAAAAACGACTGCACTCACCAGATGAACACAAGACAGGCGAGGGTACGTCTTCGTTAGTCGTATCGCTTGAGGTTGTTAACGGAGTCTCTCTCAGTGTTGTGATGGAACGCTACTACGTAGTTCTATCTCGACTTTAAGACTCCAGGATACTTAAAGAGTCTGAGGATATTTGTGGTACACGATACGGTTACGATTCAACTTTGCCTCAGAGACTTAATAAAAAATCACGCTTTGTTAAAAGCATAATTTTAAGGTGGCGCTTTTTTTTTTGTGGTAAAATCATCAAATGAGTCCTCCCACCCAGGGCTGAGCGGGAGGGACTGTCAGACTCGTACTGACTAAAATCCACGGCGTCCTTCAATAGCCCTTTACGTTCCGGGGCCACGGTAATTCGTATAGTCCCGCGACCCCGGCAGGCTTTGGCCCTCTAGAGGGGGCCCCGTCACTTTGCTGACACTCTTTGAGGCGCGCCTGGAACACAACGCGCCGTCGACCCGGGCATGGTCCATGGTCGGACAGCGAGTCGCCCATTACTCGCTGCCCGCATGCCCGCGCCTACGGTGGCCGGAGATCGTCTGGCGACGTCCGACGCCGTGGACGTCCACCACTGCGGCTGGGGTGGAGGGAGGACGCTGTCCTCTCCCTCACGCGGCCCGCCTCCTCCTTCACGAGCATGACTGCTTCGCAGAAGGAGGCGACCGCTTCCCACTCCGTCTCGCCCCGCAGCATGGCCTCGACCAATGCCGGGCGCGAGAGGTCTCCGCCGATCGCCGTCATGAGGACACGGCGGTGCTCTGCTCAAGCGGGGCAGTCCTGCACCGTATGCTCCACCGTGTCCTCCGGACGATCCTCGAGGTGACGCTAGACTACTTATATAGCTCTGTCTCTTTTTCACAATGGAATTACTCTCCCTTTAAGATGTCATAGTAGGCCACCTGGTCGTAACGTATAAAATATTTTCGCAAAGAAAAACAGAGAAGACGTTCATTTGTTTTGCATTTACCTTATATTGTCACCAAGCAATGGAACATTACCACTGAAACATCACGATGAATCTCACTTCGTGGGTTTTTCTCAAAATATTTCTTACATCGCTATCGCACGAAGAATGAACAAAGTAAACTTCTTTTCGTGAATATGTAGGCCTTTGGGAACTTACCGACACGGTTTATAAGAAATTTTATTATACTTTAGACAAGTTTTCCGACGCCTATTTAAAAAATCATAGCAACATTTTGCGCTTCTAAAACTTTATGCTACAAGTTTAGGAGACGGAGTTTTGTTGAACTTTTTTTTTCGGTTTTTTGAGAACATCCTTGATACAAGTTATTTATACTGACTTATTGTTGATGGTTTTCAGAAAGTTCAGATGCGAAGTACTTGCAGCTAGCGTGCGAGTATATAAGAATCGTTTTAGGAGGCGATTTGTAATGTATGCGTGCATATGTTTTTCCCACACCGGTACTTGTGTTGGTGAAGTTATAACAACATGAATTAATGAGATAGACCCACATATTCACATAGTGATGAGATTCTTCAAAAAGTTTAGATGTGAGTACTAAAGGAAAAAATATAAGGACACATTTTTAATTTATTATTATTTCACATAGAAAAACACCCGGACCCTTAACAACTACTTGCAGATCATACAAAAAAAAATCTGTTCGGGGTCGAACCGATCGTGCTATCTATTATTAAGGAATATGCAACTACAGTAGAATCCTGATTATCCGAAAATCCGATTATCCGGACTCATTCGCCTCGGCTCTAATTACTTGGCCGCAATGAAAAGATATGATTCATTACGTCAAACATCAATAACAAGTTACTTCCAACCAAAATTTTAAATTAAATATGTATTATGTAATTCATTATCTATCGTTATAGCTCGTTTTTAGTGCTCCGTCCGTAGCCAAATGTCAAAAAAAGGAACCTCATGCATGTCTGTCTGTCAGTCTATCTGCCTGTCTGTCCGTCCGTATGTCGTGTGTAGAGCTAACCTGTGAAACTTGGTAAGTAAATGTATTATGTGAACCGCATTAGGATTCTTACACAAAAATTTAAAAAAAAAACCATTAGATAATAAAAAAAATATTAATTTTTAAATATTGATATTATTTGAAATGCTTTGGAATCGGTTATCCGGATATCGATTATACGGAATACCCCTGGTTTTAATTGATCCGGATAATCGGGGCTATACTGTATTGTATTTACACTTTTTTTGTGTTTTTTTTTACGTGGTAAAATCATCAAGTTTGTCCTTCCACCTAAGGCAGAGCGGGAGGGACAGTCAGACTCGTACTTACTAAAATCCACGGTGTCCTTCAATAGCCCTTTACGTTCCGGAGTCACGGTAATTCGTACAGTCCCGCGACCATTTTAGTTACACGTAGAGGTTATCTTAGTTTTGTATCCTGTTTCGTTCTTTAAGAATCCCTGTTATATAATCTCATCAAACCAAAATACTCATGAATTATTATGTCTAACAACAATGCTCATCGATTAAAACACACATGTTCTAGTTTCATAGAAAAATTTATAAACGCACAGAAGATCGAGGTCATGACTTATTCAGGAGGTACAATGGAATGGTTAAGAAGTCGTTTGGGTTGCCACACTAAGAGTATTACTACAATGAACCCAGTGGGGACTTGGGACTGTCAAATTATTTTCTTCCTTTGTTCGAAGAATATAATGTTATGACTGTTTTACATTATGATATGGGTTTGACAATATAAAAGTAACTTATGTAAGAGTTCGTGAATTAGTTTATGAAATGTTACTGGAGTATTTTTATCGAGGCAGAATCATACTTTTTTTTTTTTTTTGTTTTTTTTTGCGTGGTAAAATCATCAAATGAGTCCTCCCACCCAGGGCAGGGCGGGAGGGACTGTCAGACTTGTACTGACTAAAATCCACGGTGTCCTTCACTAGCCCTTTACGTGCCGGGGTCACGGTAATCCCTTGGTCCCGCGACCCCGGCAGGCTTTGGCCCTCTACAGGCCCCGTCAATATGCTGACACTCTTTGAGGCGCGCGTGGAACACAACGCGCCGTCGACCCGGGCATGGTCCATGGTCGGACAGCAAGTCGCCCATTACTCGCTGCCCGCATGCCCGCGCCTACGGTGGCCGGAGATCGTCCTGCGACGTCCGACGCCGTGGGCGTCTACCACTGGCAGAATCATACTTGCCTTTTGTTTAATTTATTCATTTTAAAATGTAGGAATCTTCATTCATATTAAAATGTGTAACTATTGTTTTTTAATCGTGGTAAAATCATCAAATGATTTCTCCCACGCAGGGCAAAGCGGCAGGGACTGTCAGACTCGTACTGACTAAAATCCACGGTGTCCTTCAATAGCCCTTTAAGTTCTGGGATCACGGTAATTCGTAACTCTTTGAGGCGCGCTTGGAACACAACGCGCCGTCGACCCGGGCATGGTCCATGGTCGGACAGCGAGTCGCCCATTATAAGAAGGCGACCGCTTCCCATTCCGTCTCGCCCCGCAGCATGGCCTCGATCAATGCCGGGTGCGAGAGGTCGCCGCCTGTCGGCGTCGTAAAGACACGACGGTGCTCTGCTCAAGAAGGGCAATTCTGCACCGTGTGCTCCACCATGCCAATACTATACGACTGTGGTATCCTCTGTAGCGTGGCTGTACCTCCACGGATTTGCATTGCGATAGTAAGTAGATAAAGTTGTAAGGTATCGGATACTTGCGTCGCCTTGTGTAGGAAGTGGCTTAATCTGGGAAAAGAAACGCACGTTAATAACTTGTTTCCTTCGCACCGGTTCACAAGTCACGTTGCTCTGGCTCGTGGCATGCTTAAAGCAATTTTTTTTCATTAGTGTTCTCGATACACGAGTATCACTTAAGCTACATGTTTAAGTGATACTTGTGTAACTACACGTGGTACAGCTTGAACCAGGCAGTGCAATATCGGTGCAAGGTGCATCGATCCGCACCAGGTTGCTTGAATTTTATTCTTTTTAATTTATTTTAATTATTTAATTAGTTTTTTTTTTTTAATCTAAATCTATATTTTTAAACAAAGAATCTTAAAAGAAGAAAAAAACATTATATAATGTACTGTAACAAAAAAGATTTTTGATGTGTTTATTAATCTAGAGATTTCGATTAAGTTAGGAGGCAAAATGCATACACATAATAAAAAATTCAGCTCCATGCACCTTCTTAAAGTACCTACCTACTTTAAGTAGGTGCCTATCTAATGTGTCACTTTTGGAGGACTCTCCGAACATTAATTTAAATGTCTGTATGAGATTCAGTTGGCAGATAAATCTTTCAAAGATGCTCGGGGCACGTGATACACGAATTTTCTTGTAATTTTAATACCTAAGTGATATCTGATTACTATCTTAACATATACCCAATTTATTCTGAAAGCGTCTGTGGTTTAAACATTTTTACCTAACTTGTCTCTGCTTGATTTGAACCGTTCGGCAAAATTCGTTCTTGGAAATCGCCACGAGCTCTTGGCTAAACGTGGCGGTATTAAAACAACCACCTAGCATTTTGGTCTAATTTTATTAATTAATTTTTTTTTCCTACTCCTCCACTATTACTTTCTGATTATATTTTGTTGCAGGATCCAAAACAGATAAATTCATTCTCCGGTACACGTCGAGCTTCATTGTCTCAGCGCTTTTCTTTTCTGGTGGTGGCCACTGTTGATTAGTTGCAGTGGTGATTGTCCCATAAGAAAACCCCTTACAGATTTAAATAAATTCTGAAAATCAATATGATTTAAATATTAGTGAAACCAATAGTTTAAATTATAAGCATTTACGTTTACGTCGCACCGATGCCTCTGAAATATTTCTGTGATGGTGAGTGTTGAAAATAGGTTGCCGTTCGGCATTTGCCGAATGAAAATAAAACACAAATAAATAAGTCGTAATTGTAATTGCTTCGAGTCAGATTATCTTTTTGATATCAACACACTCTACCGAATCGGAAATGCCGACCCGAACAAGTGTATAACTCCCTTAGAATAACTTGTCTTATTTTATCGCTGATAACCCCAGATATGAATTTATTATTCAATTACAATGCAATCAACACTATTAGTGACCTCATGTATAGACGTAGGTACAGATTATTTACTCAGCATAATTAGTTAACTTACTTTTGACTTCGACTTTTTCCATTTGGAGGTTCGATTATTCTAAGGTAAAATTTGATTTAGGGTCAATTCATTCTAATAGAGCGACCCAAAATCTAATTTCATGAGAAGACACGAAGAGATACATATTTCCAGCGTCGTCGCGTCACGTCATGTCGGGTTGCGTACTTGCGTCTCGGTGTGTATTGATCCTTAAGCGGTTTAATTATATACAACTTGGGGCTATTTTATATATACTAGTGGGCATCGAAATCTCTTAAACCGTTAAGGCTAAAAAGTGACTGATAAGAGAGAGGGTAATAAAGGCTAGGCGGTATGATGTTTGGCGCAGAGGCTGAGCGATCGACTACAGCACTTTATGTCACTCTTTGAAGAGCTTACCGTACCTACCGTATGCCGAACGGTATTTCATGGAAACTTTCAAGTTTTTTCGGGATGAAAGAAACGATGTTAATAAACTGCTTAATGCAGGATACAAAAAATATCAGAAAACCTTTTCCCAGTCGCATTATTTCTTTTTAAAACGTGACTCTGAAACCTTGCCCTCAATTTCAAAGACTCAGTTCATCGTAAACGATTATCTGGGCCGACAACGAGCCCACGACGACGTCCACCATAATCGTAGACCCTAATAAAACTTGTAACACTATCTCTTTCTCTTCAATTTACCGAGTTCTTTCATGAATCGTTATTGCCTTTGGGTTGGTATCTTGTGACGTAAAAAAACAATTTTATGGATCTTCGCGTAATGCGTTTTAACCTAATGTGAACAACTACAAGAGCACGAAAATATCTTAACATTATCACTCATTTGTTCAAGAGTTAAAACATTTCTAGTAGCGAGGACCTTCCCGGGTCGACGGCGCGTCCCGGGCGACGGCGCGTTGTGTTCCACGCGCGCCTCAAATAGAGTCTCAGCATATTGACGGGACCTGTAGAGGGCCAAAGCCTACCGGGGTCGCGGGACCAAGGGATTACCGTGACCCCGGTACGTAAAGGGCTAGTGAAGGACACCGTGGATTTTAGTCAGTACAAGTCTGACAGTCCCTCCCGCCCTGCACTGGGTGGGAGGACTCATTTGATGATTTTACCAAGCAAAAAAAAAAAGCGAGGACCTTATCTTCATTACAATTTGTAACATTACCCTTTAATGTTCCCCCTTGCTGGGACATAGACCTCCTCTGAAGAAGGGAGCGATTTGTAATCCACCATCCATGCCCAGTGCGCGTTGGTAGTTGTCGCTATTCTATTATATATCTTCGAATTTTTGGTCCCAGGATATGCCGGTTTCCTCCTTCTGAGAACAGTGGAGATGAAATCAACTACACAAAGTAATGCGCCTACTTGCGTTTGACAACAACAACATCCTAAGTCGGGACCGTTACTACTGCTACTTCTGCTACAACCATCAAATAACTTTATCTATACATATAATAAATCTGTAGAAGGGTCAATTCTGTACATTGAAAATATTGAAAAAATAAATAGCGGGGGTTGTTGCTGGATCTATATGAAACCCAAATATATGATTAAAAAAATTTTTTGTCTGTCTGTCTGTCTGTCTGTCTGTTTGTGCAGGCATCACGTGAAAACTAACGGTTCGATTTCGATGAAACTTGGTATAATTATTCCTTATTATCCTGGGCATAACACAGGATACTTTTTAACCTGGAAAAATACGTAGAAAAAAAAACTTATTTTTCAGTACAGAACGCGAGCTCAACAGCAGTAGCTCAATAGAGGGATCTCCTTAATTATGTGGCTTAGCCGTATTTGGGTCCAATAGATATTTATAAGATGTCATTGTCAGAGTTACTCAAAATGGAGAAATAAACCATCCACGCGAAGACCGACATCCGCGCGGACGGAGTCGCGGGCGGAAGCTAGTTTAACATAAACATAATGGTATAGTAGATGAGTTGTAGTTTTCTGGATACCTTAATGAGTCACGTATTAAACACTTGCGACACGCATGTATTCGTGCAACTACTTTGGTACGAGATCAAATAAATCTTAACAAAAAAGTTACCGTTACGTAACCAGTAATTTAATTGTCGTGTGTGCAAAGTCACAATACTCTGAAGAAAACAGTATAATATAATATAAATATTCCACAACTATCACACAACGCCATCTAGTCCCAAGCTAAGCAGAGCTTGCGTTATGGGTACTACACAACTGATAAACATACTTATATATTTCTAAATACATACATATTATAGATAAATTACACCCAGACACAGAACAAATTATCGTGCTCATCACACAAACATTTGTCCTAGGTGGGAATCGAACCCACGACCTCCGGCATAGCAGTCAGGGTTACTAACCAGTAGACCAACAGGCCTGTCAAACACAGTACTTACCCGGTATTTTGTCACAGACTAAATTCGTAGGATATTAAACTTTTATTCAGATCCCGGCCAACCCCGTGTGAGTTTTGAAATGCAAATTTTTCAGGCGCTTCAGAATACGAAATTCAGGACGAACGGCTGTGCTGTCTTGAACACAAATATTTAAAGTTTGCTCCAAAATCTTGGATTCTCGGCCAAGGAGACATTTTTATGAATATTACTTTTGCTTACTAAGAATATACATACACTTGAGAGCAATAAAATCGCACACCCCTTGTAATTTGGTTTATTACTGATTGTTTTCTAAAATCGAAAGATATTGAGTAAAAATCATTAGACAAAATTAAAGCATACAAGCTTAGCTTTACAAAAACATAAAATTAAAATCATTGACCTTCACGTAACTTACAAAAACCGACCGTACACCGAATTCCCGAAATTCACGCGTTTGCGTTGTCACTACTTGCACCCTTAGCCGCAGGTATAAAAAGGTCAGTTTATTGGAATTTTTATTCAGCTGCATACCGACGGTCAACGTGATAACATCTCTACTGGAAGCATACGGATTTACTGGAAAAATATGGATACCACGCCCGCAGAAGCCGCTCAAGTTATTGCCTTGCTCGAAGCAGGCCATAACCAAAGTGAAGTTGCTCGACGGCTAAATTTGAGCCGCTACTCTGTTCGTCGTGTATACCAGAGGTTCCAAGAGACCGGTGGCTACATTCGGCGACCAGGATCTGGCCGGCGATGCACAACATCAGAGCGTGATGACCGCTTTCTTGTGACAAGGTCTTTGAGAAATCGGCAACTGAACGCGGTTCAACTGGGACAACAGCTTCGAGAAGTTCGCAGTGTCAGTATAAGTCGGTGGACAGTTCGAAGAAGACTAGGTGAAGCAGGAATGACTTCACATCGCCCAGCAAATGGTCCCAAATTGACCACAGCTCACCGACAAGCCCGGCTACAATTTGCTAGGGAACATTTAAATTGGACGTATGACCAATGGCGGGCTGTTATGTTCTCTGATGAGTGCAGAATGACTTTACATGGTCATGATGGACGCTCTAGGGTCTACAGAAGGTCATCAGAGCGATTTTCACAATGCTGCATAAGCGAACGTGTGGCTTTTGGAGGTGGATCGTGTATGTTTTGGGGTGGCATAATGTTGGACACTAAAACTGACATTGTATTCATCACTACGGCGAATACCGGCCCGAGATCGAGAAGTTTGACGGCTGCACGATACGTCGAAGAAGTGCTCGAAGAACATGTGAGGCCGCTTGCGTGGCTTATGAGAGAAGATTTTCTCTTAATGCACGACAACGCCAGACCGCATGTCGCTAGAACAGTTTGCGACTACATGGAAGATGTTGGAATCACCGCGATGGAGTGGCCAGCTCGTAGTCCTGATCTCAATCCGATTGAGCATGTCTGGGATGAGCTAAAAAGAAGAGTTCGAGCAAGAAGCCCTGCTCCTACGCGCCTCCAAGAGCTTCAACTTGCCATTGAAGAGGAGTGGAACGCCATACCACAAGATTTCATGGTGAAATTAATACGGTCCATGAAAAACCGATTAAGAGCTGTAATCAAGGCTAGGGGAGGGAATACACCTTATTAAAAAACAATTTGATCAAGCATTTTGAGTTTTATTTTTATTCTTTGCTAAGCTAAATTGGGTAATTTTATCCGTATGTTGGGTTTTGTGCCCTAAAACTCCCTATGGGTACTTTTTTTACACTGTATTTGATATCATTAGAAAGGTACTGAAGTAAACATTCAAATAGTGTAAGTTTTATTTTAATATGTATTCACATTTATGAAAAAAACTGCTTTAACAACAAAAAGTCAACGTGTGCGATTTTATTGCTCTCAAGTGTACTTTATAACTTATACCTTCCTTTGATGTCACATGAGTGGTGAATATGAGTGCTTTATGTACTTACATTTTTGGTTCTGGTATTACAGGTATGTTTGTAGTTTCAACCCCTTTCTTTTATTCCTTTCGTATTATTGTATAGGATATTGACCTTGAGCTACGAGCTGACGTTTTTCCTTACCGCTTCAGTTATTTTTTTTAATTATGTGTTATAATTTTGCCGCGGTATCCGCTATCTAAATAGCTTAGTAGGTATAAACGTTTCTATACACCAATATATACGTATAAAAACGCTACTTTGTCAATATTGCTAATAGAATTTCGATAAAATTGTTCTTCATCATTATGTTCTTTACTGTTTGAGTAAAAGAATGAAATATTACATCTGACGAATTTAATCGCAATGCTTATTGGGAACTTGCTAAATTGGCCTTTTTTAGACCCGCTGACAACTAATAAAATAAAAAAAACACACACAAACTCACTTTCAGATTTATACTACTGAAGCTAGAATATCTCTGAAAATAGATAATTCCTTCTTCTTAATTCAAAAAAAAAACTTCACAAGACAGCTTTCAGAACCCGTATATCTCATTGCATCGTGAAACCTTTTACTACGACATCGATCTCCTTGATTGATGCGTTGTCAAGGGAATTTCTTTCATGTCTGAAGTACGGGCCCACGCCGACGCCCCCCAGGCTTCAGTGCTGTCGATACTTTTATTTCAAAAGGTCTATTGACGGGAAGATGTTTTTCGAGACTTAACATGCAAAGGTTTGGTGTATTATGGAGTTTAAGAGATGTAAATTGAAAATGTCGATGCTGTTAAAGAATTTTGCATTGGATTTTTTAAATGTTGACGAAAAGTGAAATAAAATGAGGGAACTTTTATAAAAATGTTAGACTTAATGTTGTCAAGAGGGAAGAAGAATCTAGCTTTTGGCTCTTTGCTATAAAATGGAAGAAATAATGACGTCAGACTATCATTGACTGAAATTTTAAGCAAAGCACCCGGAATATAGTTAATGGATAATGGTTAAAGAAATAAGTAACGACCTCGACTTTCGAGTAACAGGTCATAAGTTAAAACCTAGACCGGCGCATAACTATAAGTAATTTATTTCATCACCATTGCTCTCAAAGCGGTGACGGAAAACTTTAAGAGGGACCCGGCACATCCCAGAACCAAAAATATCAAAAAATGTGACATTTACCAACCCTCACTACGTGGTTGATAACTTCTTAATTGTGAAAATGTGAACGCCGTGTACCTTTTAGCTGTGTAATTGTTTTTTGTTTTTTTTTTTGTTTTGTATTTTATCCTATAAATGGTCTAGATTTTATGGGTACATCGCATTTACATTTATTTTTAAATTTCTGATATCCAAACATTGTAAAACATTTTTGAAAAAGAGTAAGTATGGAGTTTCTTGCCCATTCTTCTCCATACAAACCTACCCTTGCGAATGGGTGTAGAATCAATCCCTTCCCATCCCATTTCCTTTAATTTTAATAATCGACGTTCAAAAGTGCCTCTGATGGTCTAATTGGAATAAATGATTTGACTTTGACTTTGACTTTGACTTAGAAACAAAGAAAGAAAAGAGATTTATTGAAAACCGTTCCGTCGCATTTGACACATTCAACTACGAATACCAACTCCAATCAATGCATCCTTATCTCCAAACTTTTCTCCAACAACAGACTACACCGTGACAACAAAGAACACAACAATATCGACAGACAGTATTGCGACAATATTCATTGACCCATATAGCGGTGCTCGATATAAGCAAATGTCAATGACCGGTCGAGTGGCTGACCTGATAACCTCGCCTAGCATTTTATTACAGTGTAGAGAGGAAAGAAAGTTCAGTTAAAACAAGGCGAGGACAATCACAGAAACAGTGTCCGTCGTACCACAAAAACTTAAATAGCTGATGAACACTTGTCTAAAAAAGTGTAACTGCAAAACGACTCTAGTATCAATGTCAATTGCAGTTGTCAGTGTCGTGGGCCGATGATCTGCAAGTAGTTGTTCCGGTTCTGGATGTTTGTGTATGTGAGTTTAAGAGCGCGTATTCTGAAAGTTGGCAACGTCGCAAATAGTTGTCAAATATTAACAAGTTTTCATTAATTTAGCAATGTTACTGTATGGAAATAAGAAATATGGCTCTGTAGTGCACTAAACAATCGATAAAGGAATGCAATAATTATCGTAACAACGAATTTATAGTTTTAGATGCAAAAAAGCATTTGGGAACTTTAAACATGCCTTTTATATGTATAAAAGGCATTTAGAAAGTTCCCAAATGCTTTTGTTGTTTGCTTTTTTTGTTGTAACCGTTTCAGGTATATACCTGAAAAACAAATTCAGTGTTTTAATTGCATCCTATATCAATGTTTTAGTGCACTACAGAGCCATATTTCTTACTTTCATGCAGTCAATTTCCCAAATTAATTAAAACTTTAAAATATTTGACAGCTATCTGCGACGTTGCCAACTTTCAAAATACGCGCTCTTAAATGACTGTGTCAGTACAATTCCATAAAAATGTACTTAATATGAAACATCTAATATGACCAGTATTACTGTTAGGCACCAAAATATCAAGATAGCTTTGAAGCCGACTGTTTTTCTAGAAAATGTTTGTTAGAACAAAATATTTCACAGGTCTGGTCTGGTCAAAATATTTCAATCTTCTCAATTTCAGTGTTTCAAGATGAGGGAGTAAATCTTCTGTTCATCATTGTTGAGTGGTAAACGACACCTCGAGACTCGGACGTTTTGAAGAGTTTCAATGTAAGGAGTTCGTGTATTATGTATGTGCTAGTGGTCGGCTGGAAGTTATGTTTTTGAGGACTATCGACATTAGCTGTTATCTAAATGTTTTAACAAGAGTGGCATGCTTATTTTTTTTTTGTTAAGCCCACACTATCCCACAGCTGGGCAAAGGTTTTTGTAGTGTTCTTGTCCAGCGTCTCTTCGAACCAGACCTCACGGTATGAATTCAAATCGTCTCGCCACCTCTTTCTGGGTCGGCCTCGACGGCTCCGATGGCTCCATCTCCAGGCACCCACTGTGTAGCGGCTTTCGCCCAGCGGTCAACGTGCATGCGGCTAACGTGACACACCCAGTCCCACTTCAGCATGCTTATTACGTTATTTTATTTTATTGAAATGTCCCGTCAGGTGGTCGCTCGACGATCACTATGATCAAGTTTCCACTGGATGTGTTCTAAGACATGGACGTCGTCGCTAATGCTGATCTAGGAGAGTGGTAAGCTTCATGTTACGCGTCCAGGTTGTTTGGTGATGGGTCCAAACACTCCTGAAAAGCCTTGGCTCAGCAATCTGATAGTATGGCTCAACGTGACACTATAATACAGACAAACATTCAATTTAGAAATCATTCATTCGCTGCTCAGTTCAACTCACTTATGTAAGAGGAGAAATTCCTATTATAAATTTTAATAAAGACGGGCAAAGCTTTTGCCAGCTAGTGATAAGAACCAGCACGCATACTATGACCAATTCTATCTCTTTTCTACCAATGAATAGACAACATTATTTCTATACTATTCGACTTTTGCCCCAGTTTGGCACAACCAGCAGGTGACAGGGATTTATCTTAATGTAACCATGATTATAACGGCAGCACAAATATTTTTACTTACATATTGTCATTTTGTCTGTTCTACCATCAACAAAACCAGTTTCTGCGGCGCTAGGCCAAAGCAAAGTTATTTCTATTCAATTCGAAATTGTTTTTGCTCGAGCATGGCATTATTGCAGACGACAGAAGAATAGATTTTATTTCTACATATTTTTAAATATTGCTTATGACAACAGCAGAAATCATTTTTTTTTTTTTTTTGACAGCATCTACAAATTGAAAATCAAATTAGTACGTCAGCTAGAGTTTTGATAATTAATGGATACGTACTTTTTCTTTTGCTAAATCAGTGCATATTTCCAAAGATGAAACGCATCAAAATTCGAGAGTGGGGGCTCGTGATGTCAGTACTAAGTAAAATCTGTGCTTGCCTGTGACGTTTCAGCAATTTTTAAAGTGCCGTAAGTCAATTACGGTTTACGTAACAAAAGAAAAAAATACGTGTAAAATACTGGGTGGGAGGACTCATTTGATGATTTTACCACGATAAAAAAAAACAAAAACTCATATTTTTGTAGTAACGTAATTCCGAAACCTATCCTTTTACCCCAAAAATCCAGCACAACAATACAAGTAACAATAATAACCTTCCCATCAGGTCCAGAGTTGAGCAACTTCAACTCTCGAACTGGAGCACACTGAGCTCCGATACTATTTAATTGTGTTGGTCTGGACGTGACGGGAGAACAGATCAACTTGTGTGGCTGTATAATCTGGTAGTGGAATGGCAGTATAATGATGTTGTTTGTATGTTGATAATGCCTTGTTTGGATGAGCTAATTTGTCCAGGAATTGCTCATTGGTTTAAAAGTTAACAAAGTTAGCTTTAATTAAAGACCAAGTGGCCTACCATGAAGTATCATCCATCTTAGAGCGTGAGTAGTCAGGATGTGGGAAAGAGACAGAGCTATACAAGTCGTCTATCGCCATCTCGTTCCCTTAGCGGAACTACTAACAATTTAAGACGTCGTGGTAGCTCGGCCACCAGGTTTTTTTTGGGTGGCTAAATCATCATGTGAGGAGGAAATCTCCTGCACTGAGTGGAGCGGAGAGAACTGTCAGACTTTTGTTACTGACTAAAAATCTCCCGGTACCTCCAAATGCCCTTTAGCCTTTGTCAGACAGACTGGCGTGGCGAATGCGAAGCATGACGTTTTTATTTGTATGTATGGAATTGTTTGAATCGAGTCACATAGAAACGCGAAAGCGATCCGATAGCGTGACAGAACTATCGGACTGACGTCTCGCTTCGGTTCAGAAACGCTTCGCTTTCGCCGGTCTGTTTGACAAAGGCATTTGTGTTCCATGACTAAAACATGAATAACTCGAAAACTATAGAAAATCGCAGAACATACATGAGGGTGATTCGAACACCCCACGGCATGAGGGACCTAAAATTTTCTTTTGGACGTCAATCAACCGGCCGCCCTGTATGTATATTATTCCTTGACTTTTAGAACAAGATGGAAACACAAGTATAAAGTATACTTTTCTCTCTCCTCCAATTAACAATTCATAAATAACCAAAACAATAACCTATCGTTTCAATAATCTATCATTCTATATCCACTACTAATCGCACTTAGAAACTATTAATGCGCCACATCCAAATATGCAAGTCATACGATCATATGACACACTTATATCACTAAACAGATTACACTAGTCATAATAATATTATTTACCTAACATGGTAACTACGCTTAGGGTCAATTCATACTAGCGCATTCAGTAGCGTGCAGTGGTTCCAGACTAAGGGTAGGCCAGGAAAAAAAAAAAACTACATTCTCAATACTGACGATGCGAATGGAAGAAAGCTTCGGCCCACTTCAAAACTTATAATTTAAAACACTCACCACATTCTTCACGTAAGATTAATAATCACGATATTCTGACGATTCAAATAGAAGATCTGTTACCTCAAATATCGTTCCAAGTGGGTGATAGTTACAAAACACGTCACTTGCAAGAATAACTCTCGAAGATTGAAATTGTTGGATTAATTCTCGTTCATTGTCATGTCATTTAGACAAAATTTGAAATTTAAACGAAAATATTAGTAGTTCTTCCTAAGAGTTGTGAAAAATAAGTTTTCACAACTATCGTAATCAGTATAAACACACATTGTCAGCACAAGTCACACAAACTAGGACCATTTTAAGTAAACAAACGAATCTTCTTTAATATTTACACTACTTTTTGTTTCAAAATGTATTACTTATAGCTAAATATGATTAAATAAAACTAATTTTAGCCGGCATAAACTGACACTTGCACACGGAGTTGCCAGTATTAATTTACACAATTCCCCAAAAACCAAATTCGAAATAAAATTCTTACAGTTTTTAATTATTATAATAGGTCTTTGCTATTCCTTAAAATATAACATTTAATTTGAAATGTATAGATTTGACAATACTACTCTGTTTTTTTAATTGTCTTTATTAGTCTTTTACGAAATTGTCGTTTCTTTGTGTAATCTGTTTCCCGAATTGGCAACTCTGTTTATTTTACCCGTGCGTTTTCATTCATAAAACGCGTACTCGTCAGCTACAGCGTAAGGAGCTGCGTAGTAATTTATACATGTGTGCGGTTTCATATACACGAAAATATGAACACGGATGCATACATATGCATGAATTATTGAATGAATTTTAGAATTTTTGAGACCACAGGACCGCTTGCCTTCGGTTATAGTAATCTGGACGTGATGACGTCACACGGCGGCCGCGCGGAAATTTGCTAATGCGTTATGTGAGGCGTTATGTTTTATATTTTTGTTTTATTTTATTACAAGGTTACAATAAATGCGTTTGTTTTATTTATGCGATTTTGTGGTAGGGTAGGCTTGGCCTAAATCAGTACTATGAGAGACCGCCCCTGAGCGCATTCGATGTGCATCGAAGCGCCAAATTTTTTACGTTCGAAGAAACTAATCAGAATTGGTCGCGCTCAGACCCGCGAATTGTGTCAAATGCCCGAGTCTTTTTTTCTCCGAAGAAATATACATAATCATATAAGGACAGCTCAAACTTGATCAAAACTAAAAGGAACGTTAAAATAGTTAACAAAAAAAAGAGTAAGTTTCCTGAAAAAGTATTTTCGTATCTCATAAGGTTTCAGATTTTCCCCTGTTGACCAACTTGTAAGAATGACTCTAAATAGTTTAAGTGAAGGGTGAAATTGCAATGTTAAGCTTGAGATTGACGCTTCGATGCGCTTCGACTTTAGTAGCTTCGGTAGTATGAACTGACCCTTAGTGATCACTGATGATTAGATTCCGATCGCTTGCGGCTCCACATGTCACAATATGCATGCGGCTAATTGGAATCACGCGCTGTAAATTATGTACGGGGTCTGTTGAAATCTGAAAATGATTTGACATTCGTTCTGGGTGACCGATGTTTCTATTACCTGCTGCCTGCTGATTTTTAATGGACACCCTATTTGATTGATCATGTTTTTTTTTAATGCAGCGAGTGTCCAGTTGACAATGGCGGCGGTATTCTGTGGAAACTAACCAATCAGGTGTGTTCTTATGTCATTGGTTCATCACTATTATTACCCTTTCAATTTTGAAAGGTAACACAGGTAGCCCGCGGTACCCTGGCAGTGGGGTGAAATACCACGAACTGGATCCCGGCTAGGCTACCAAAAAAAAACTACACGTTTATATTTATGTCCTTAATATTTCTTATGGATAAGTGGAAAATTTCCAGATAAATATAGAAAATATCAATAATACATAGATAAGATTTCACATACAAGCAGTAACCGAAACCAAACGATTCTCTTCAGTTCTAAAACGTCGTCTCCGCCATTTCAACTAATTCCCATACAAATAAATGAAAGCATGTATTTCTTCAGAGAATTTTCTATATTTGTCGAATAGAGAATAAACATTGCCTCTAGCTGTTCGCAATCTAGTCAAAATATCCGATAGATAAAATATAACGTACGGAAAGGTGCAAAAAACATGTTCGGTGGGCGTGTTGGTTTGTTTTAGTCAAGATAGAGGGTAAACATCGTTTGTTTCTCGCTAGGGGATAGTGTGGGGGTAGAAAACCAGCAGAGCTACCTAGTTGTTAGGGTCACTTCCACGAAAAACTAATGTTACTTATTTTCAAAAATTAAGTTTGATTACTCTTTCACACAAAGACTACCTACTAATGGATTTGTATGTTATGAACACAGAATAGCCTTTGTCAAACAGACAGGCGTGGCGAATGCGAACCGAGGCGTTTTTATTTCTAATGTATGGAATTGTTTGAATCCAGTCACATAGAAAAGCGAAAGCGATCCGATAGCGTGACCGAACCGATGTGAAGACGTGGCGAAGGCGTATTTGCTCTGTTTGACGTCGTTCATAAAAAGCCAGCTAATACAACTGCCACGCCTCGGTTCGCTGCACCCAGTTTGACGTCTCGTATCGGTTCGTTATCGTTTCGGATTCGGTCCGGTTCATTATCGCCTGTCTGTTTGACAAAAGCTAAATTGACATCTAACATACTTTTTATTCCGGAATGACGTGCTCGTGGAATAATTTCCAAGTTAGAACCTGCTGAAAACAGCTAGTTTCGTGTGAGGTTTTTTTATTGTAGTAAAATCATCAAACGAGTCCTCCCACAGTGTCCCACAATCCACGGTATCCTACTATAGCTAATTACGTTCCAGGATCACAGTTACGGCTTTGGCCCCCGTCAGATTTGTGTGAGGAAGTGGCCGTTTCTGAAAACCCTCGATTTCCAGGTAGGACAGAGTGTTATTGTGTTTTTCCATTAGGAATTTATCAGAAGCAGGCGGAGTCTGGATTAGTACCTGGTTAAACAGGCTCGCCCGCTTTTACACGAAACTTGAACATTACTGACAAAATGTGGGTGTACTACGTACACCTCGACCCTTCACGGATTTCAGTGATACTCGTATAATGTTTTATGCAATGTTTTCGTAGCCATACCTCACGATGTAGCGGGAAACGTAATGATGTTTGTTTGCGAATAATTTAAAACAATCCGCGCCCTAATGAACCGTCTCATGCGGAAGCTGGTTTACACCAGAAGCTCATTTACAGGGATTGAGTATATACATGTAAATGAGTACAGCATTGAAAGGATGCTGTTAACTCATAATTAGATGACTCGTTTTAATTAGGGAGGGGTCGTTTTGATAATATATTACAATTTAAAATATACTCTCTCAATGATGATGAGGACAAGTATTTAAAATTTTCTCTTTATAGTTGAGCAATCAACTGCTGCACTGCGTGTCACGTGTTCGATCCCCGCACTGAACAAATATTTGCGTGATCTGCAAGTAGTTGTTCCGGGTCTGGGTATTTGTGTACCTAAGTTAGTATCTATGTTTGTAAACGCACCCACGATACAGGAGAAATTCCTAGTGTGGGGCAATGCTTATAAAAAAAAACGACGGGTTGCACTCTGGGAGTGCCGGCTGAAGTGAAAACTTCAATAGTAATAAACACACACGAACATTCGCGCAAGCGCCCTGCGCCGTATTACGAATTTTCGATCAGGTCACGTGTCCTGACGCGAGTTTAACATTTTTTACCCATTCCAAAAAAGTGCACAACGCCGCTAAAGAAGTTTTCACTTCAAAAAAATGTATGTACTCTTGTTATGATCTGAATTTCTATAATCGAATTCTACCGTGTTTATGCCTACCAGGAATGTCTGAAACGCAAAGAGCAACTGATGGAACATCATCGATTATTCGTTCCAGTCTGACAGTCATCCACTCCGCCACGGCAGGGATTCATTAAATAATTTTCTAGTAAAAAAAGTCCTACCGTTTTCCACCGTATCTCAGTTGTACGGGTTGGTCACGGGACTAACGAATTACCGTGACCCCGGTACGTAAAGGGCTATTGAAGGACACCGTGGATTTTAGTCAGTACAAGTCTGACTAAAATCTGTCATCTGTGGAGATCTAAAGGGGAGGCCTATGTTCAGCAGTGGACGTCCTATGGCTGAGATGATGATGATGATGATGAGGTCTGACAGTCCCTCCCGCCCTGCCCTGGGTGGGAGGACTCATTTGGTGATTTTAACACGCTATTAAAAAACCTCAATTGTATAACTTTTTTACATTTTGTTCATTAATATCTATAAGATAAAAAAATATGAACAGAAAGAAACCAAAAATCATCCTCAAAAGAAATTTAATTTTCATGTTTCCCGTAAAATATGCCAAAAAATATGGAGGAAGTTAAGTTTTCTCTGTCATGAACCTTTAGGGGAGCCTCATCACCGCGTTTCAGGCAGTTAGCTAAATATTTCACGTCTCATTTACATCACACGGTACCTACGCATCTCGACAACGTCTCTCATGGGAGCAGCCATCATTTAGGGAGTCCTCGTACGGTGGGGATCATGCAAAATGGATACATTTCCTGGCCCAAACCAACCATGTTATATTATTTTTTGACGTTTCTTCCCGTCGTTATCATATTGCGCGTAAAGTTGTGACGATGGGTTTTTGTAACTCTTTAACACAAAACCATTAATCAATGAACGGATTTGGATGAAATTTCATATATATAATACGAGATATTATTTATGATTTATATTTTTTTTAATAAACATAGTGAATGTTCCGTTTCATATACACGTTTTTATCCCATGGGACTTTCGCCTTTCTACCTCTGACCATACAAGCACTCGCAGGACCGTCTGCAACAGTAACTGTGACCCTAGAACGTAAAGGGCAATTGAAAGAACAGAGTGGATTTTTAATAAGTAAAAGTCGGGCAGTGTCTTCCGCTTCATTCACGGCGTGAGGACTCATTTGATGATTACATCACCAAAAACAAAGAAACAAACACGCTGATGACATAATAAAATCTTGTGGAATCTGCCCTCGATACAATCTTATACCGAGGAAGCAAATGAGGTAATATTAAAAACAGGCAAGCATTTCTTGAGATAAGAGCCACCAGATAAACACGTGCCAGTAATTAAAAAGATATCGGTGACATGCCCTTCGAACCTTATTTTATCAAAACAAATATTTGCAGCACTAACTAGTGCCAACCAGATTACGTTTCTAACTGTTCAATAAATACTGTGTGATGGACTGGTATTAGGTTAATGTAGAATTTATTTGACAACTAGTAACAGATTCCAAAGTATTACCGTATTACATCAAAAGGATTTTTTTATGGTAAAAGTCAATGCGAAATCACTCCTGAAAGTTAATCACTACTAACCAGAAAAATGTTAAGGCAATAAAACTTGTCGATGTCCCGGAGAAACAAAAAATTGATCTGACTTGAACTAGTGATAACAGCGGAGAAACGAAAGGGTATTTTAAAGTACGTGGAGTTTCAGCTTCAAATATTGACACATAAAAATGAATCTCTTCTATTCATCTCACTTCAAGAACACAATCTGGCTAACTGCCTTAAGTGTGACCACAGTGATCGCCCTTTCCGATGTCAACACAGACTGCATTGCAAAAAATAACGGAACTATCTCAAACGACTTTCTACTTGGAACTTGGTACAAGATATACTACTTTATCTCCCGTGGACCATACCCTACGTGCTCATGCCCTAATGTGACATTCACCAGACCAACAGAAGAAGAATTGAGAGGATACAGAGAGAAATTCAGATCAATAGACCTTCCTCATGAAATAGGCGATGATGCTGTAGTAGCCGATCGAGGCTATATCAAAGGTCTGGTTCTTGGAGGAGCAGAGACAAAGACGTATATCATAGACCCCAAATCTGTGATACGAAGCAACGATGAAGGTTATGAAGTGTTCGTGTATAGACGTATTAGCGATAAGTACATGTTGTGGTGGCAGTGTTGTTTGAGGGGTCATGTGAAGTGGTTGCTGACGAGAGACCGGTACGCTCCAGAAGCAGAAATGCAGAAGATTATTAGGGAAAGGCCTGAGGTTACGCATAAGGAGAATGGTGTGAGATATTGTAATGTAACTTGTTATAGATGATCCATATTATAAATATTTTGAATTTTCAGTAGTCATATTTGTCGTAGAATATAATATTAACACTTCTTCAGGGTTAAATAAAGCTACTGATACTCCGCAAATGTGAAATTTTTACACATTTAATCATTTCCATGTTTCATTTAAATTAAATAATATGATTGTGTTAACTCGTCAAAACAATAATTAGAAAATATCTAGGTAATTGTTTTACTAACTTTTAAACAAATATGTTTCAATCTATAAGCTTACGACTTCATTCATTTGTATGTCGACATATTGATAACAATTTTTGTGTCACCGTTTATAATCTTTGGTCGCGGGACTTACGAATTATTGTTACCCCGGTACGTAAAGGGCTAGTGAAGGACACCGTGGATTTTAGTCAGTACAAGTCTGACAGTCCCTCCCGCCCTGCCCTGGGTGGGAGGATTCATTTGAAGATTTTACCACGAAAAAAAAACCGTTTATAATCTCAAAACTTTGACCATAAACTAACAATGCTCACAATTACCGTGATTTTCTAACGCCTTCTTGCATTGACACAAACAAGCAAACATAATTTGCAAGCATTTTAAGACAACTATAAAGATTACTGAAAGTCTACTTAGGTCACAAGTCGTAAGTGCCAAGCCATGGTGACTAACGATAGTTGATGAAAGTTAAAGTGACGAAGACGATTTAATGGATCTCTAAGCTTCTCTCACTAAAGAACATGCCACTAGTTCACTCAGTAAAAACCTAATGAAAAGCAATGATGGAAACCAATTGAGATAACTGACCTTTCTTTTGTAGGTCTAATGTATTTGAAGATCTAGGTCGAGTTGAATTGAATTGAAACATCTGGTGGATATACTATATCATAATGATGATGAATTTTTCTGCCTTGCGCTTTATGTAAGTCGTTTAAGATGTACTTAGACACAGAATTGTGTGGGATGAGTTCAATTTTCGTCTTAAGTGGATCTGTGACCCAGTTGTAAAGGAGAGTATTGTATTAAAACTTTTATGGCAGATGGTGATCAATTTTACTCCAAAATATAACGTCAGGTCGCGGGACTCACGAATTACCGTGACCCCGGAACGTTAAGGGCTATTGAAGGACACTGTGGATTTTAATCAGTACGAGTCTGACAGTCCCTCCCACTCTGCCCCGGGTGGGAGGACCCATATGATGATTTTAATACGAAAAAGAAAACAGTATAATGTCAGATTTCATAGCTTCCCGTGACCCAAGAGCTGGCTTTTACCTTGACCACAGGCTTAGTATTGCCATACAGAGAAGCAACGCCGCCAGTCTCTTGGGCACATTACCAGCCTTCAGCATGCTCTGTAATAGTTTAGTTTAGTTTTATTTCAATTTTGTATTTTTATATTTATGTATTTTATAGTTATATTAATTAATATTTATGTATTTGTACAGTAAAATTATATAGAAAAATAAGTTAAATGTGTATCATATTTTACAGGCCACAAAATATTAGCCTTTAAAAAAAATCTGATGCTCAAAACCCAATATAACTATGCATTCGATTTGAGCATTGGCGCAGTAGATGAGCAAAAGGCTGCTGCGTGTCTTGTCGCAGATTTGATTTTCGCACGAAACAAATATTTGTATGGCGTACAGGTATAGTTTTTCTGGGTCTGGCTATTTGTGTGCGTAAGTAAAAAACCTTCTAAACACATTAAAAATCACAGGAGTAATTCATAGGACAACAAAAAAAGGACTGTTTGATTAGTAAAAGCGCTTGCGGTGGCCTCTAAAAAGTGTATGACTAATAAAGACATAAAAACTCAGAGCCTACATAAAAATGGAGCAAGATTTAAAAATTCACTGCCAAAATCTCTAAAGAAAACGACAAGCCCTCTCCTACTATGAACAAAGATATAACAGCGCTATCACACGTTCTGCGAGAATCATATTTTGCAAGTCTCGTTAATAATTTGTTCGTTTTCACGCCGACGTTTCGCCTTTAGGCCCGTGACGCCGACTGAATAATGGATGCACAGCCAGTTGAATATTACATGTCTCACGACGAACCTTCTCGACGTAGGGTTACGCAAAACAGTGTCATAACCTGGCAATTTGGTGGGATTAAGGAGAGAGGTGTATTTAAATGAAAGGAGCGGTGCTTATACAAATTGGATTATGTTTTTTGTTTCTACGTCGGTAGGCACGACGGTACCTGTGGAATTTTCTTGGTTACTGTGACAATTTTGGTTTAGTCAATATTTAAAAGAAATAAAAATATAAAATAATTAAATCTCCATACATAGAGTACTCTATGTATAAATAAATAGATAGTAGATAAATAAATAGATAGTAGGACTCGGACTGAAGATACTAGATCTTCGGTCCGAGTCCTAAGTGGAGTGGAAGGAATTGTCAGACTTGACAGAATTCAGTTACCCTTTGTAGTCCATGGCCCCGGTGCCCTTTTAAAATAGTCAGACACAAGTTTAGCCCTATAAGCCCTGTCAATTTGCTGACAGGTCATAGCAGTGGGCTTAGAATAAGATCCGCCATTGACTCGGGCCAGGTGCTTGATCTGACGGTGAGCTAACCATTACTAGAAATCAGTTGGTCGGAAATAGCATAGTTTCCGATGCCCTGAGTGTTTCTAGCATAGTAGAAGTCCCCTGATTTCTGTCAAACTTCTCGGGCTAAAAGTGATAAGGAAATTAATCACCATTTTTTTTGAACAATTTGTCACTAAATGAATTTTCAACTAAAACATTTCAACGAATACAAAACTTCTATGTTCTATAGCGACAGAAATAAAAATGTAATAAATGTGAAAATCTCGTTTATGTCAGTTTTGCTCAACACGTCTCCAGAGACGAGACAGCTCGACAGTTCCATACATTCTTTGTACTACAACTTTGAACTGAACGTTTTGTCCAATTGCATTTTGAAACTGGCACTTTAAACAAGAAATGATTTTTAAAATAGAAATGTATACAGAGGGATGTCACTTCAATTTCTTAACGGAATGTGAAAATTGAAACGAAATTGTACTTTGGAGGGATAGAGGTAGTCTTTATTGCACAGCAGTTTTGCCAGGGAGACAAGGAGGTGAAATAACTGGACATTTTAAAAATAGAACAATATTTTTGAATTAAAACAATTTTGCTTAGCTCATCTAGATGTGAATTCGCGCGGTGTGAGAAACGTGACTGCCCACTTCGATTGTCTTAGGATCAATCCACGTTGATCAACGGCGGCGGCGTTCGATATAAGTCCACTCTAAAAATATCACAAATTATGGCTCCTGTCGAGTTTTCCCGCCCTTAACGTCAGCAATCAATGTGTTTGTTTGGTTGACCTTTATGAATGCACTAGTTAAAACACTCCGAAACAAATAGGTACTTTGCTTCAGTTTGGCCGGACATTTAGTATTTTACATTAACATAGATTTATCACCTAAAACACGTTCTGTTACAATATCTCACACCACTCTTATTCATAATCTCAGGTCGCTCACTAATAATCTGCTTCATTTCTTCTTCTGGAGCCTTCGGATCTCTCGTCAGCAACCACTGCACGGCACCTCTCCAACCACACTGCCAGAATAGCATATACTTATCATTAATCCGTTTAAACACATACACCTCAAAACCTTCAAGGTTACTCCTCATCATAGATTCAGGGTCTATGATATACGTCTTTGCTTCTGCTCCTCCAAGAACCAGACCTTTGACGAAGCTTCTGTCTTCAACAACAGCATCATCACCTATTGCATGAGGCAGGTCTTCCCTACCGTACTTCTCTCTATACCCTCTCAATTCTTCTTCTGATGGTCTGGTGAATGTCACATTAGGGCATGAGCATGTGGGGTATAATCCAAGATGGATGAAGTTGTATATTTTGTACCAAGTTCCAAGTAGAAAGTCGTTTGAGACAGTTCCGTTATTCTTTGCAATGCAGTCTGTGTTGACATCAGAAAGGGCGATCACTGAGGTCACACTTAAGGCAGTTAGCCAGATTGTGTTCTTGAGGTGAGATAATTTAAATATATTCATTTTCATGTTGATAATTTAATACTTAAGAATCTCTATCTGTTTACTTTAGAGTCGGTTACTTGTCGTTGATGAAATGAATCTAATCAACAAAATACAGTGTTTATGAAGCAATTAGAAATGCTATCTAGTTATAGTTAGTACTACTAGTATTTGTTTTGATAGAATAGAGTGCAAAACACATGTCATTGATATCTTTTTAATCGCAGGCACGTTTTAGATTGGTAGCTGTTACACTATGTTTCTAAAAATTGTAGATATTAAATTCAAAATTATGATTTGAATAATTGATGTTTAGCTAACTAAGTTATTTGCTTTTTTTCAGTAACAGTGTACCTAATATTTCCATCTGTTCCACCCAAGGCTGCGTTGGTGATTTCTACCCTCTTTCTCTAGAAAAAAAAGCTAGATTGTTAAGAAAGTCTTTTATTTATAAGCAACCAAAAGACACTACACTCTGTTATCGTGTTGGCCTCAATCAGTTTTGCGTCAAAACTTTTTGGTTCATTCATTTATATTTTTCCGTTGATCCAACACAATGCGAATTCTTCGTAAGAAGAGGGAACATTTTTTCCTAACAATAGAACAATATCGGTCAGAAATCTATCAAACTATACTTATCCAATAATCCCATAACGACCAAAAAGCACAACAAAGCGGATTATTCCGAGATTCCCTAAAAACGGGTAAAAATACCCAAAACGGGATTCGAACCCGCGTCCCATTGTTGAGCGCGTGCGGTTGACAATCATCCGATAATGACGTGTTTAGCGTGACAGATAATAGAGGGACACGTCAATCATTGCGTAATAAGCGTGTTGGTATGACAGCTTTTACGCCGGGACGTATAATTTCGATTTAAAAAAAAGGTGAAATGTTAAAAAAAACCAATAGCCGCGTAATGAGGTTATAATCCAGGCAATCAACAAAAAAATTGAACTTAAAAAAAAATGTCACTTCGAACATTTTGAAAATGGTATTTCAAAAATGTCATTTTTTTTTAATGATTCTGGCTGGTTGCAGTGCCTTGACCATATTTTAACTCAAAAGGGCTAAAGTGTGGTTAACTCGAGATGTAAACATCTGCTATGACTTCATTGGTCATGCCTTTCGCTAGCAATTTCGTCAACGTGTTAATCGAAAATTAATTGACGTAAATATAATACGTCACGTTGTTAACATTTGACGTTCCATGTTAACCCTAATCGAGTAATCACGTAAAGGTCAATCAAGTTACGATAGTTAGGAAACTAAGTTTGTAAGACTAGTTATTTTCCAATCAGAGCAGTTAGGCACTGTGAGAACTACGTAACACAACGATCATTTGTTCTGTGTCTGGGTGTAATTTATCTATAATATGTATGTATTTAGAAATATATATGTATGTTTATGAGTTGTCTAGTACCCATAACACAAGCTCTGCTTAGCTTAGGACTAGATGGCGTTGTGTGATAGTTGTGGAATATTTATTTATTTATTTATTATTTATATTTATTGTTATTGGCAGGCATGATTGTTATTTCTCGAAGAGTACGCAGTGGTGTACCGAATAGTAGCTTTTAAAAGCGTAAAAGTAAAGTGGCAATGATCAGGCTAGATCGCTCATAGGACTGCTAACTGATGGGGAAGAAATGTTCTCGAGTGGCGACCGCGGACCGGAAGACGCAACGTAGGCAAACCTCCCGATAAGACCCTTCGCACACAACGCGATGCAAGTGTCTGATGCCTTACGACTTTAGTATCCAGGTGACTATCGCAATACAAATCCATAGAGGTTCGTACACAGGCAGGATTCAATGGATATCAAAGTCCTAAGGTATCGGAGACTTTCGTCGCGTTGTGTACGAAAGGGCTAAGTGGATCGACGACGACATAATGAGACTCGCGGGCAACCGATGGATGGTATGTTCAAATCCAAACTCTGTAACTACTGCTTTAAAATCCTTATTAGAAAAGTCGATAACACTTTGCCCGACCTTAGAATCAAATCTGGGACCGTATGTTCAGCAGGCGTGATTGTGAACACGAGACTGGCAACGCAGTCACTTTAATACCAATCTTCTCTGTCTCATGGAATCAAGCTTCCGATATAAAAGTATGTGTTAATATTTAGGTTCGTGGGCATGCGGGCGGCAAGTTATGGGCGACCCGCTGTCAGAACATTGGACCACGCGCACCTCAAAGATTGTCAGCATTATGACGGAGCTCCCCTTTAGATGGCCACAGCCTGCTGGGGTCGCGGACTCACGAATTACCGAAACCCCGGTACGTTAAGGGCTATTGAAGGACACCGTGGATTTTAGTCAGTACGACAGTCAAGACGAATCTGACAGTCCCTCCCGCTTTGCCCTGGTTGGGAGGATTCATTTGATGATTTTATTACGCTAAAAATGTGTTAATACAGTTTATGATCAGTTTACGTTGTAAGTTTAGTCTAAATCAATTCAGCAATTTATGCGTAATAGAGTAACAAACATCACAATCCATCCATCCTAACAAACTAAAGCTTTTATAATAGAAGTAACCAATCGGATTTCCGTATACTAATTGGCAAACAGTTGAGAAGTAAATGCAACTCGAGAAAATCCAACTGCAAGTTTGTGCCGCGGACTGCAAGTTGGTAGATAGTTCACGAGAGTTCGATGTTCACAGTTCAGGCGGTGGTTAGAAATTTTGTAGAAATACTCGCGTTAATTCAGAATTTGACAAACAATTCAGGTTTTACTGTGCTTGAAATGATATTATTTGAAATACACACACACACTTGGAGCCATCTATTACGAGTATCATGAAAATGTTATTTAAAAGTAAGTTTCTGTACATCTTTTTTCGCAGTTTGTTGAAATTGGATCTTAAGGAATCAAAGAATGGTCTAATTTAGGCTGACATGCAAGTCTGAAGGTATTTAGCTCACGATATTTTAATTCTTCGTTTAAAGAAACAAACCTGAACTCTTCTTAATATACAGTTGGTTCGTTTTTATACAAATGGTTGGAATTTGATAATTCTTGTTGGAATCGCATCTTTTAAAAGGTTAAAGTGTCTAATTGGTTTTTATAACTTTTAATATACATTTCTTATTTCGACTTTTTTCATTAGTTGTTCACAAAAAGTTATTTCTTGTTTCTTTAATTTAAAACTATATTTTATTTTTTTCTAATTGTTCTTATCCAGCGCCACTTCGAACCAAATCAAATCACCACTACAATTAAATTCATCTTACGTCAAAAATTTATTTTAATTAACACTAAAATCTAATCTTGAAACAAGCCACATAAACTCATTTCTCTAACATTTCTAATTAGACTCCAGACCTCTTTTAGCCTTAGGCAAGTCGTTAAGAGCTTCTTGTAGCCATTTAGTTAATTGGCTGAAGTAACGTGTGGATGGGCTGAAGTGAATTAGCCGGCTAGACTTATTGCCAGTCCGTGTGAAATTGGCCTTAATATTTTATTACCTAGTGTGTATTGGAGTGGTCTAGGCCTTCGGTTTGTAGTCTGTGTTAATCCTGGTTTATAATTGTTTTAGGTAGCTAGGTCTGATATAGGTAGCACTGGGTTATCTGTAAAGCCTTTGTCAAACAGACAGGCGTGGCGAATGTGAAGCGAGGCGTTCTTATTTGTAATGTATGGAATTGTTGGAATCCAGTCACATAGAAAAGCGAAAGCGATCCGATAGCGTGACCGAACCGATGCGAAGACGTGGCGAAGGCGTATTTGCTCTGTTTGACATCATTCATAAAAAGCCAGCTAATACAACTGCCACGCCTCAATTCGCTACACCCAGTTTGACGTCTCATATCGGTTCGTTATCGCTTCAGACTCGGTCCGGTTCGCTATCGCCTGCCTGTGTGACAAAGGCTTTATAGATGATGGGCTTTTTGATGTTTTTGTTGTTTCAGAATATAGATCTTACTGTTACCTATATTTTCAATATAAACTCGTTGTTTATTTAAAGTTAAAACACAATTTTTTTTTGTACTTACATTCACAAATTCAAACATCCATTTTAATTTTTCTGTTCCTATTATCTGTATGTCTGTCTGTGATACATTTCCACACAGTTCTGCCGATTAGTTTGCCAAAGATCAGGCATTTAGCTTGAACTTTACCAAACTTATCTATAAATGAATTATAACAAAACAGTAATCCCGAGTCTGCAGTTGCCACACAAATGTAACCTTTTCACTAGCCAATAAGCCTTGGTCGCGTGACTGTACGAATTACCGTGACCCGGGAACGTAAAGGGCTATTGAAGGACACCGTGGATTTTAGTCAGTACGAGTCTGACAGTCCCTCCCGCTCTGCACTGGGTGGGAGGACTTGTTTGATGATTTTACCACGATAAAAAAAAACCACTCAACCAAATGTAAATAACATTTCGTCAACATTAAAAAGAACCTTTCGGCGGCGTTAGCAAAACCTTTTTTTTTATACTTTTTTTCCTCTTTTGTCAAAGATATGTATCATGGTTAAAAAAAATACGCAATCCTTTACATGTTCGCTTTATTAAGCAACAATGGCGACGGTGATTTGTAAAGCGTGAGTTGTTGAAAAAAAAAAAAGATTATATGTTTTGATTGTGATCAGATGGTCGGGTTTTAGAGTTCGCGTCTGTAATTGCTTATTTTTTTTATTGTAGTAGGAAAATAGTATTTGGCGAAAAGGCAACACTGTAGTGACTTATTGACGTATTTTTTTTTAAACGTTGTCCCACACTAGGAATTTCTCCTGTGTCGTGGGTGCATTTACAAACATATAAACTCACATACACAGACGCCCAGACTCGAAACAACTACTTGTAGATCATACAAATATTTGCTCCGTGCGGGAATCGAACCCGCGACGCGCAGCGCAGCAGTCCAATCGCTCAGCCACTGCGCTAACTGTACCGTAGAAAGAATGAAAGAGGATTTGCCCAAGAGTGGACAGGCAACTGTGGGAAGACAACCGATTATGTGGACAGACGAACAAATTTTTTTTTTAGGGTGGCAAAATCATCAATTGAGTCCTCCCGCCCTGGGTGGAGCGGAAGGGACTGTCAGACTCTTACTGACTAAAATCCACCCGTGTTTCTTGGGATGCCCTTTACGTTCCGGGGCCGCGGTATCCTGGATTAAGAAAAAATCCGCGACCCCAGCAGGCATTTGGCCCCATTCAAACACGACGCGCCACCGACCCGGGCTTGGTCCGGACGGTGAGCTTACCCATTACTCACCGTCCGCAAGCCCGCTCCACCGCTGTGTCCTCTGCTATTCAGAGGGACACGCGTTGGAGCGTCCACCCGACAGGTTATTCGCATACGGGCAAAGAGACCCCTTATGCACACAGTGCCTAAGGAAGAGTTTTTGCCCGCATCCCAGGGTGCACCGGCCCGAAAAACTGGTCTTCCCCCCGGACGTATCTGAGAGGGAACTCCAGTCCACGGGCGCACGTGGAGGTTTCCTGTCTTAGTACACCTAACGATCCTATTAGAGCGGCCAGAAGATACTGTATACTCATGACACAGAGATGTGAGGGCCTACCATGGCGTCTTAAGCG
The DNA here is from genome assembly GCA_943136025.2 of Agrotis puta. Taxonomy (NCBI): domain Eukaryota; kingdom Metazoa; phylum Arthropoda; class Insecta; order Lepidoptera; family Noctuidae; genus Agrotis; species Agrotis puta. The sequence goes on along the minus strand of OW964177.2, from coordinate 17,372,919 downwards.
AGAGTAGTTCCACTGTGGGAGAGAGACAGAGCTATACAAGTCGTCTAGCGCCATCTCATTTCCACAGTAGAACTACTCTCGCTTTAAGACGTCATGGTAGATGGATTTTTTTTTATCGTGGTAAAATCATCAAATGAGTCCTCCCACCCAGGGCAGGGCGGGAGGGACTGTCAGACTTGTACTGACTAAAATCCACGGTGTCCTTCAATAGCCCTTTACGTACCGGGGTAACGGTAATCCCTTGGTCCCGCGACCCCGGCAGGCTTTGGCCCTCTACAGGCCCTGTCACTATGCTGACACTCTTTGAGGCGCGCGTGGAACACAACGCGCCGTCGACCCATGGTAGGTGGAATAGAATTAAACTCAGCATTGGGTGGCTAAAGGTTTTAAAAATGAGAGAGAATTAAAACTAGGAGCACAGTAAAACTGTCGTTCAAAATACATCAGATCTGTCCCAATAAAATACAAGTAGGTAAACTGAACGCTGAGGTGCTGTAGAAATTCCGTGCTACGCTAGGGTTGTTCAAGGTGGCGGTACTGTCTCATCAGGTAACCGTGGCCCTGGAACGTAAAGGGCTATTGAAGGGTAGTCATGGATTTTAATCAGTACGAGTCCTCATTCACTTTCTTCATTGACTCATTTAATGATTTTACCAAGATTAAAAAAGGGTTGTTCAAGGTTGTTGTGTTTCCTTTTTTTTTGGAGGGAAGAGTGTGGTGAATCATCAAATTCCTTCTCTCACTCTAGGTGGAGTAGAAGAGACTGTCAGACTCGTAAGAGCTGACTAAAGCTGAACCTGTTCCTCTAGTTGTTAAATAAGGCCTTATTAAGCCTCGAGAATGTTCTATCTGACGTTCAGTACGAGATGGGACTTTTTTTTTTCGTGGTAAAATCATCAAATGAGTCCTCTCACCCAGGGCAGGGCGGGAGGGACTGTCAGACTTGTACTGAGTAAAATCCACGGTGTCCTTCACTAGCCCTTTACGTACCGGGGTCACGGTAATTCGTAAGTCCCGCGACCCCGGCAGGCTGTACGAGATGGGACTTGAGTGAAATATCTAAGTCAAACGTAATATATTCAAGACCTAGGTAGAAACCACCAATTAATCTTATTTCGATAAGACAAGTTTGACATTTGCTTTTGTTAGCGATGGATTAGTGCTTCTTGCCTAGAGATACCCACTTGTAGCTTTATAGCATCAGTTTCTTATAAAATGTTCAAGCTTGACACAATTTTTATCCTCTGACTCTGTACCTTTATTGTTTTTCGTGTGGTTAGTTCGTATGTTTGCAAAAAAAATAGCGTTAAAACTAGCCGTTCCGTTTGTTGCGTTATATTCTTCTATAAGATAAACCAGTTTTGTTCATTGAGCGTTAACATTATCATCTTCATGGCCTTGTTTCATTTTAATTGGGGTTGCTGCAACTAAATTTCTCCTTCGATTCTCCCCTATCAAATGTCATGGTATCATTTACTAGTTTTCCTTTCATTTCCTTTCTTACACAATCCATTATATTCTTCCTCTTTCTTATACAATCCATCCATATATTCTTTGGCTTTCCTCTTCTTCTCCATTCTACATTTTATGTAAAATGTTAACAGCAAAATTGTAAATAGGTGATTCTTCCGCATTATTAGCTGATGATAATAATGATGATATTTTAACTGCTGGAACATAAGAACATCTTCTTAAAGAAGATGAAGAAGATACTCAGTTGTATGCTATAATTATCCTGTGTTGTATATTGTGTGTACATAAATAGTAAAATAAATAAATAAATATTGTTCGGAACTTAACTAGCACCATGACCAAGTGTAAATTGGTAAATTTCACAGACCACTGCTGTCCGTCGCTAAATTTCTGATATCTCGTATCTATTACATTACGTTGACTTTAAAAGCATCTTAAACAATCTCAAGTTCTGTAGCAAAAACAACGCAGTCACCATTAATCCAAATCAGGGCAGCTGCTAAGTTTGTGGACCATTAATTTAAATTTCCACGACGCTGTATTGCTTTCTGTTACCTACGAGTAACAGTGACGCATTGATTTAAGATAAACTTAATGGATGACGCCGGGATTATAGCACAGTTGTTTCTTTTTGTATGGCTTCTCGTAGATCGATTTAGTGGAGGTGTGCTGCTTTACCGGACAACTTGAATGGTGACCTTCAGGCAGGAGATGATTGTTTTTTTTTTGTTGATATTCTTGTAAGCCATACACGCTACGGTTTTGTTGGCCTGTTCAAGTCGATTGCATGCCTGTGGTGTAGAAGGACAGTCCGGAATTTTCGTATCAGAGCGGTTTTCAGTTCGCTCAGTTTCTCTACGCTGCAGTCTACCGAAGTGAGAATCTGTGCAAGTTTACCTGTTCAAGTCGATCGCATGCCTGTGGCATGTATAAGGACAGTACGGAATATCGGATCGGTTGCCAGTTTTCACAGGGTTACCGTCACTCAAAAGAATTAATATTTTTTCCATGCGGGAATCGAAATCGTTCAGCATCTGCACCAACCGTGACATCAATTCGTATATAGACTTCGGAAACTAACAAGACACATAAAAATGCTTTAATGAATTAAAACTTACTACAACATATCCCTAAACCCCTTAGATAAACCACCCCAATTATTATTATTTCTAAAAAATTAAAAATATAAGCCAGCTTAACGTTGCAAGATTTATTTACTCCTAAACTGTTTTATAAGCCGTGTATTATAGTCACTACATTATAACTAGAATGTACTTTATTTACATTGTTTACACAGCAATATTTCTGTATTATCGCATTATGAAATACTTGTAATAATTCAAGGGATATTATAAATAAAATGGGGAGCGGTATTGAAATGTTCAGTTTAAAATACATGTGTAAGCAGTGTGGGGCTAGGAAACCCGGGTTTGCGTGTCTTGGCAGGTAGGCGTGTTTTTTTACAGAAACTCATAACAAAAAGCCATTTAAAACAAAAATATAAATTTTAATAATTATCGTTTGATCCTTTTAATATTTTTTATATAAATAAGTGGATCAGAGGACGTGACGTCCTAAAAATTATATCACGGCGGGACCGGCGCGGCGCGGCGCGGCGGGCGGCGGCTTGATGTAATTGTTAATGTCAAAAGTTTTAAAATTGCATTGTTTTTCTTCGTCAATTGTAATTTACGTAACAAAAGAAAAAAAAAAACAATCGGTTCAAATGTCTTTTGATAATCTAGCTATCGGACATTCAAGACTCCGCTGCTACAATCCGCTAATCGGCCCGCTGTTTTAAGCGCCACCCTTAATCAAACAAGGTCCAAGTGTGAGAACAACAAATAAATATGAATTGATAGGATCATAAATCGCGAGCGGATACGGAGTACAATCCAGCGGATATTTGTTCATCCCTATCGCCATTTTTTAAAGGTTGTATGCCCTGTGGCACAGTATGGCGACCTTTGTTGTAGGAGATCAAAGATCTGTTTGATATTCGCAATGTTTTTTTCTTTGGGACCAAATCAATCCTTTTGGTTTGAAGGTTAATCCTTTTTGTGTTTAGTATTTTCTCTTTGGCCTTTGATTTTTGTCACATGTCGATGAATATTAGGAGTTGATTTTTATATAAAGGTGTAGGCAACGGATTCATGACTTCATTATCCCATAAAAAATAAGTTAACTAAAAGCCAACTATGAAAAAATCGCGCACTGAAAAGTATAAAACAAGAACAATGTTCATTACACCGAGTAATAGCCGTGGTCGTGTGCCACCTAGCCAATAAAGATTGTCTGAAACATATAGCATACAGGACTCTCTAAACAGATAACGGGATCGGAACACCATGGACTTTAGTCATTACGAGTCTGACAGTCCTTTCCGCTCAAACCTGGGCGTGAGGACTCATTTGATAATTTTATAACGTAAAAAATATTTCCTAGTTTACTGGTGGCCTACCATAACATCTTAAAGCGTGAGTAGTTCAGCTGTGGGAACGAGATGGCGCTAGACGACTTGTATAGCTCTGTCGCTTTCTCTCCGCGGAACCACTAACGCTCAATTTTCAGGTCAGTGGAATTCGTAAAAATACACAAATAAAAAATATCATTCGAATGCTATAAGCTGACCTTTCATTACACTAAAACTTTTAACAGTACCAGGTCAGTTTATACTGGATATGTATTTATCTATACCTCGTTTGGTTTTCGTCTATATTCAATGTGAGTTCAAAATAAAAGGCACGTGGAAACCAAATAGTCGGGTGTCAAACATTCGTGAATGTTCGCAACTGAATATTGTACGTTGATCAAAAAGAACGGAGTGTTATTTGATATCGGTTTTTTATAGCTATGTCTTTTTTCTTTCATAATAGGGAAAGCAACTTTCTTTTGAAAAGTGTGTATAGACGAACTGCCTCACTAGAAAAAACAAAAACAACTTTCAGTCTTCTTCTTGCTGCCCTTATCCACTTTTTACTTCGGGTTGGCGCAACACGTTTTTTTCTTCCATTCTGTCCTACATTCTTGTTTGGCTTAAATATAATATTACTTTAAAAGATTGTTTAGCTGTAAGTTTTTTCTTTGTTTCTCTGTGATACTGTTGTTTGCACTTGTGACGTGTGCCAATTAACGTTTTTCTTTCTTTCTTTCTATCTATCAGTCGTCACAGCATCATTTACTCCTTTTTCTTTGATATCATTCCTTAGACAATCCATCCATCTTTTCTTTGCTTCTTCTCTCCATCGACGTGACATACCGATACTGCAAATGTGTATCTTTTCGTGTAGGAAATAGAGTTAGATTTTGAGTAGATCCATTGAAATGTTCGCGCATCAGCGTCACGTCTCAGTCTGAGCTGACCCTTAATTCAATAGTAATGGAAAAAAACTGTACAAAATGTTCCATAAGGTAGAAAAGTACCTAGTCTGACAAATTAATAAAATAATTATTGACTTTTTCTAAATTAATTAATTTCGTTACTATCTGATGAATGGAATTTAACGAGTTCTTCGAACTATTAGTTAGCAAACAAACTATAATATCTGCGCTCGTTAAAACGTAATATTTCATAGAAAATAAACAAGTCTAGACAATCATAATAAGTAGGTGGATTCTATTCTGTCTCGCCTAGGCTTAGTGATGAAGGCAATGAACCTTTGGTTCTGCCTGTTTGTGTATATGTGTGTAAATGTACTGTAAACCTACAGCTGGGTACTCACTTAGCAGTGTTGCATGTAACGTATCAGATACTGTGCAACCTGCAAGTGGGTACGGCTCGTCCGAGCACACTGCGAGCCGCCTTTATGTTCGCAGTGAAACCGCCACTCGGCGGGTCACTGTGAGCTTACAGCGCTCCACACGCGAGCGGTTCGCAGCGGGCTCGTGCCTACGTTCTCACTTGATACAGTATCTGATACGTTACATGCAACACTGTTAAGTGAGTACCCAGCTTATCACATTAGAGGAGAATCTCCTAGTGTGAAAAAATCTATAAAGGACCGGAATCCATATTTTAAGTTTTTGGTCAACTTGACTCGCTTTTAGACCCACGGGGTCTTTAACCAAATAATTTGTTTTCTGTATTAGTATTGGATATCTGGACACATACCCGAGTCGATTTAGTTGAGCGCAAAATTACTCAAAATATAAAAAAAAAACGTAATTGAATAAATACGTACTGTGTATCTATATATATAAAAGGAGAACTGACTGACTGACATATCAACGTACAGCCGAAACTACTAGGGCTAGAAATGTGAAATTTTGCACACGGCTTTCTATTATAATGTAGGGGAGCACTATGAAGGGGTTTTTGGAAATTTTACCTTTAAGGGGGTGAAAAGGGGGATTTAGGAAAGTACGTTAACCACGCGGACGAAGTCGCGGGAAAAGTGCTAGTTGAGAATAAAATGTGAAATCACATAATTTTTTTTTTTTTTCGTAACTGTAATCTCTGTACTGTAGAAATGAAATAGGGCACTGGGTGCAGTCGATTTATTTAAAATGAGATAGGATTGAATGATCTCGCGAGCCCATTTTGAATGGGCCCAGTTGACCAAAGACTCAACAAATTGTCGTCATGTTGTTTCAACACCCGTATTACTTCAAAACATTATCCATTTTGTTTAAAAACTAAAAGAAAATACATTTAAAAACCGGTTATTGCGGGCTACGTAGGTATAAATAATAAGATTTCCCATGAAGCGGGGCCAGTCGGGTTGAAAATTGTGTTTGTGCTACATTTACGGTGCAAGCTTTAGTGCTGCTGATCATATTAATCTAACAAGGTTATCGAATCAGGCTGTACTTTATAGTAGAGGTTATGATGAAATTCTGTGAAAAGAGACTGTTTTATTTTATACTTTTAAGGTTATGCTAGTAAGTTACACATAATTTTTGAACCTGGTAGGTAGTACAAATAAGGACAACGAACAAATACTACGCGGACAAAGCCATAGGCGTAAACTAGTTATTTATATTTAGCGAATTTTATTCCGGAAGGTTTATAGTTATGTATAACTTTTTGTCTGAACATCACATAATTATTAGAAACAAAACAAATCATAAAAAGACCAGCAAAAAGATTTAAATATTAGCTGTTGGGAGCGTCTTTGCCTCTGTGTAACTCGAAAATTATCATACAGGGACGTAACACAACAAAATTATCCTATAATTTATTAGTTATTTATTAGTATCCTATAGTTTCATTCAGTAGTTTTTGTATGAAAGTGGAATATCCATCGGGCATGCGGGCGGCGAGTAATAGGCGACTCGCTGTCCGACCATGGACCATGCCCGGGTCGACGGCGCGTTGTGTTCCACGCGCGCCTCTTAGAGTGTCAGCATAGTGACGGGGCCCCCTGTAGAAGTCCAAAGCCTGCTGGGGTCGCGGGACTCACGAATTACCGTGACCCCGGTACGTAAAGGGCTATTGAAGGACTACGATTCTGACAGTCCCTCTCGCTCAGCCCTGGGTGGGAGGACTCATGTGATGATTTTACAACATAAAAAAAGTGGAATATCCATTCATCCTATCCATCCATCTTCGAAACTTCAGCATTTATAATATTAGTTAGATTATAACTCCCTTCTAATAAAATTTAATCACATAAAAGTCGTTCTTTGCATTCAAATCATTGTGCACTACACTTGCGGACAATCATAATTGGACACTCTCTGGCGACCGCGATTGTACTTTACAGTGCACGGCAGCTAAAGTGTTCCGCACTCTAATTAATTTGCCTGCCAGTGTACTGTTTGCAATGCTCTTGGACCTGTAATTGTACTGAAATAATATAGTTGTGATCTTCTTTTCAAAAGAGACCTCTCGGGGAGAGTTATTTAATTCTAGAATTTTTGTTTAAATAGGTACTTAAATATTTTCTAAGAGACCCAGTTCAACAAGCTTACATAATTTACCTTCTAATCCAAATAATGGTTATTTTCCAACGTAAAATATAGCGACTTTGAAAATTGTACGCTTGCGCATTCTGATGTAATCGCAGTGTCAAAATGCTTGGAAGTAGACGACCCCTAAAGCGCTTCACACACGGCTAAGATACTGTAATATTTTATCTTAAGATACCATATAGCACGCCATGCAATTCTATCTTAAGATAAAATATGAAATATATTTTATCTTCGTCTTGTGTGATGCTCCATTGAATTGTATGGCGAGCGATATGGTATCTTAAGATAAAATATTATAGTATCTTAGCCATATGTGGCGCGCTTAACAGTCTACTTTTTTATATAAATTATAGGCCCATTTAATGGTAAGCGGTCACCGTAGTCTATGGACGCCTGCAATACCAGATGCATCACCTACGCATCGCCGTATGTCTTTGGTATTGCATCAAACTTTTTCACACGCTTTTTGAAGTGTAGCTCATTGGAAAAACCTTCGAAGTGTTCGTTGTGTGTTGCTCATTATACAGAGGAAGTGTAAAACAAATCATGATTGGAAGTTGCTATCTATAGATTTTAGAAAATATAATTATTATCATCTATCTCTTCTCAATGTCAAAGTTCTCATAGACTAAAAACTAGAAATCATAAAAGAGCAATGAACTATATTCGTTTAGTTTGGACAGAATTTATCTGAAATATAATGACATCGAAAGAGAATATCGAAGAAATCTTTGATGTGCATTTACTTGAACATGATCGAATCATTGTGTTCATAAGAAAAATTAACCGCTCAAAAGCTTTAATGGATTTCTATTTTTTGTTGTGTTTGTTGTTGTCTCAACAAGGTTAGTAATGTAATAAGGTTTTCGAAAAACACACCGGGTAGGTCGAATATTTTAATCCATCCATAACCATCTGTCCGACAACGAAATCACCTCATAATACTACCAAGGAATGGATATTATTCATGACAAATTCTGCAAACAAAAATATACAACTACATAATATCACGATTTATTAATATTGGCAAAATTTGAGTGTAAAACTCTACGGTAATTACTACGATACTCTTGAGAAAATCATCCATCATCTGCTTGACCTTGTGACGGGGCCCCCTGTAGAAGGGCAAAGCCTGCCGGGGTCGCGGGACTCACCAATTACCGTGACTCCGGAACGTAAAGGGCTATTGAAGGACACCGTGGATTTTATCCAGTACGAGTCTGACAGTCCCTCCCGCTCTGCCCTGGGTGGGAGGACTCGTGTGATGATTTTACCACGTTAAAAAAAAAACTGCTTGACTTTTTCCTACCTGTTGGGGTCGGCTTCCATTTTAATTGTATGAGCTCAATACCAGTAATGAAGAAAGTGAATGAAGAAAGAGATTCTCAATTAGGCGATTTTTTTTTGTAGGTTCAAACCCCGATTTCTCAATTGCGCCTGGATCTTTTTGGACAATTCTTCTTGTGTCTGAAGGTAAACTTCACAGATGGGTAAGTCAGGATCTGATGACGGGAACTTGAAGAAAAGGGAACTCTTCAATAAATGACAGCAAATCAACCGCGTTTGCTGCAATCGCATAATTATCCTTGTTTTGTTTTCCCACAAAAAATGATAAAAATACATTTTTTGAAAAAATTAACTGACAAAATGTAAAGTAACTTTTTTTCCGAAGTCAGTGACTTTGTTTCTTTATCTTATTTTCCGACTTTTTTGCCATCAACTTCCAAAAGAAATTTCTTTTTAAACTTTTTATTAAGGTCCGACCGAAACTGGTTTTTCAGCCGTAACCGAAACCGAAACCGAACATTCGGCCGTGGCTTCAGTTCCGGCCGAAACCGAAACCGAAAACGAAACTCACGTGGTCAAGTATAGAATTCCTTAAAATACTGAAATTTGGTGCATTTTACCCATTATTCTGCATTAGTTAGAACATGAAATGGAAACACAGTAAGTTTGTTTTAATTTAACACACAGTTAGTTTGTTTTAATTTAACAAATTAAACACTTCACATTATTCATTTAAACAATCTCTTTTTTACATGTGACTTGATTTGTTAATAACAACAAAACAAAGTTACTGACTCAATATTTATTTAATTTAATTAAGTATTTAAATCATTCAAGTGCAGAAACGAAACAAAACCTTACATTTAATAATCAGTTCCATCAAAACATAACCTCTAAAGAATGATTGAGTCGGACGAAAACGCACTGACTAAGTTTTGTTGCTACAGAGCTATCCAAACGGCGCACGACAATTCCCGAACAGGGCCGCGAGCGCGAGCGTACGCCAAAGCGTTGCCGCGAGAAACGAAGTTAAGCGAGCGTGCACGACAACTTCCGAAATCAGTTTCGGTTTCGGCAAAAGTTTTGGTAAACTTTGGCCGAAACCGAAACTGCCGCAGAAACTTGATTTTTGGCCGAAACTCGGCCGAAACCGAAAACGAAACCGAACCTTCGGTCGGACATTACTTTTTATGCTTGTTTAAGAAGTCGATTTCAGCATTTTCAAAAAAGTTTTTTACGTACAAGGAAAAAACACGCCCACTGAAAAAATAAAAACTATATCTCAGATGTAGAAACCCCCTCTTGTTATTCCGGTCGAGTTTATCATGAAGTGTGGGTCCAGGAGCACCCTTATCACAGTAGGTATAGAGCGGCGAATGTCAAGGTCAGCTTCGAGTTCAGATAAGCATCGCGGCGGATAGCGATACAGCCTTCGTGCTGAAACGTTACGGGGAAAATCTCGTGATGAATGATTTTTTACAAAGAAAGATTCATGTATTGTGTTTTTTTTTAATTTGTTTGAAAATGGATCTTCCTTTGGCCTCAATCTAGCCCAGAGGCAAAATTAAATCCTCAGATGGATCGAGTTCACTCAGAAAGAACTGGAACTCCTGCGCAACGACAACGAAACATACTAGAAACTGTTTGGCGCCGCGCAGGATGAAAGTCGCGAGACAAGAAGTCCAGTGGCTTTCAGTGAGTGAAAGAGACAGAGCTATACAAGTCCTCTAGCGCCACCGGCCCTGGTGAGGCCTACCACCGACAATGTGATCGCTCAGCCTTTACCGTGGGTTACAGGAAGCCTGTTGTGCCATTGCCCGGGGTGGAAAGCTAGGAGTTTGATCCCACCCACCCCAAAAAATGCCAAGGAATGTATTATTACTAAATTAGTTTAAGTCCCGAATTTTATCACAAAGATTCGATCACATCCAAGATGTAGTTATTGATTAAATACGACATACTTGTACATTCCCATTTTGTACGGCAATCACGTGCCCTACACTGGAATTTCTCCTGTATCGTGGGTGCGTTTACAAACATTATAAACTCACATACACAAACACCCAGATCCGAATCAACTATGTACTTGCAGATCCATACAAATAGTTTGAACCATGTGTGGATCAAACCCGCGTCACTCTGCGCAGCAACTGATCGATCAGCCACTGCGTCATCCATGCCACCAGTGAAATAACGATACATGTTGTCATCACACAATACAATATAATCCCACATAACTCTAACAAAAGGTTTTCACACACAACAAATCTTCGAAGACCCACATTTTTCATTAAAATCTCCGCAATGCGAGAACAAAAATACAAAAAGTATTATCTAAAGTAATATCGTCCGAGTCCCTTTCGACACGACACGGGCTGGTGAGCTGAAATATGAATTTTGTGATCTTTTTATTTGACTAGCTATTTCAGTGCTGCTTCGCTCGTGTTTTGGTGTGGAAATTATCGGACGAGGAAGGTTCAAATATAACCGTTGACGTTTTTTTTTCCGTGGTAATTCATCAAATGAGTCCTCCCACCCAGGGCAGAGCGGGAGGGACTGTCAGACTTGACTGACTAAAATCCACGGCGTCCTTCAGTAGCCCTTTACGTACCGGAGTCACGGAAATCTGAGAGTCCCGCGACTCCGGCAGGCTTTAGCCCTCTACAGGCCCCGTCATTATGCTGACACTCCTTGAGGCGCGCGTGGAACACAACGCGCGTCGACCCGGGCATGGTCCAAACCTTTGACACTTGGTTTAAAACTTTGGATTAGTGAAGCAGCTTTTGGATGAGTAGTTCCGACGATTACATCAATCAAACCAGATCAGGCGCAGGACCATCGGTTTATCGTGATTTTCGAGGCACTGGGGTATCGTACCGCTAACTTCAATACCCCCTTACTTCTACTGAAATAGAAAACCCAATAGCACATTTTGCCCGACCCAGGAATCGAACCCAGGAACCATGCTTTTATTATATTAATATTGTAACAACTAAAATTACTGAAATATTCTTAAATTACATAAACAAACCTAACTACGAGTAAATCTAAATATTTACATAAGAAACTATATGAAGATTAAAACTAAATATATTATAAAAATAAAAATGAGGAGGGAGGGAGGTTATAAATTAATTAATTATAGATACGGACTGTTGGCCATAGACAAGAATAATGGTTATTTTAAACTCCCCGTTGACGTGAACTAATGTAGTATTGTTAGAACTCTCTGTAATCTATACTTTCAGTTTGTTGTTTAGTTTGTTAGCTGCCAAAATAATGAAGATCAGATGGCCTTTATTTTGACTAGTGTAATTTATTGTAGGCAAATACTTTCAGGGTTGAGATTAATATTAATTATTCGTGTACTAGCTTTTGACAGCGGCTTTGCCCGCGTAGTATTTAATAATTAGCCGATAGGAAAGGTTATACCGGAATAAAATGTTGCTTTTGTATTAATCTAGACTTTATACTATAGCTCTGAAAAAATTAGGAACTGTAAGAAACAAAAGCAAATCAAATAAATATAGATAGGTATACCTACAATCGAACAAAAAGATAATAATATCAACACAATTCTACAAATCGGATTACATTTTATTTGATTCAACAAAACACACGGAGTGGTGAGGACAGGAGGGAAGGAGGAGTGGAGTATTTCAGGTTCGGTTTTCATCAATTTAGCAGGATTAACCGGAGGCACGGTTTTACGATGGTCGCACGACATAGAATATTGGGATTAAATTATCATTAGACCAGTGTTTGATCCTTTGAAAATTGACGGAACGGTTAGCGCAGTCGCGGGCATGCGTATGGCGAGTGACTCGCCGTCCGATGATGGAACATGCCCGGGTCGTCACCGTGGATTTTAGTCAGTACAGGTCTGACGGTCCTTCCCATCACACCCTAAGAGGACTCATTTTATTATTGTGCCAAAATAAAAATATTAGCGCTGTGGCCTAGCGATCGACTTCTGCACTGCCTGTCACGGGTTTGATAAACATTTGTTAGATCTACAAGTTTTGTTCAGGGTCTGGCTGTTTGTATGTATGAGTTTAAATGTTTGTAAACACTCAACACTTTTTTTTTATCGTGGTAAAATCATCAAATGAGTCCTCCCACCCAGGGCAGGGCGGAAGGGACTGTCAGACTTGTACTGACTAAAATCCACGGTGTCCTTCAATAGCACTTTACGTATCGGGGTCACGGTAATCCGTTAGTCCCACAACCAAAAACACACAACACTGGAGAAATTAACAGTGAAGAGTCAAATTAAAAAAAAGAAATGGTATTTATAATTGAAGACTGCGTGAGATTTATTATTTATAATGCCCTAGTTTTTGTCGTAAATAATAATTCTCAATAGTTTTGAAAGTGACTTTAACGCACATTCTTAAGCTCAATTTGTTTGTAATTATGTATCTTAACAGGCACAAAAAATAGATTACGTAGGGGAATAGTGTATAAGACGGCGACGCGAGGTATAACACTCTTTAGGCATACTTAACACAACACTAACGTAGCGAAAGCGCCATCAGGAAGTCATTTGTAGGCGGACATTTACAAATGGTGTCCTGTAGGCGCTTGCGCTACGTTAGTATTGTGTTAAGTTTGCCTTAAGTGTGTGATTTCCCACCATACCTCGCGTCCCCGTCTTATACACTGTTCCCCTACTTAAAAAGTTTTGGAATTCCCATGCGTGAACTTATTACAAAGCTACCTACGATTTTTTTTTTTTAATTTTCAATACATAAAAACACCTATTTCTACCATAAAACAAAAAAAAAACTGCCGTCTCTCAACGAATAAATAACAAAAATGACTAAACCAAAACTTCACACCACTTGCACTCCTGCGATTGACACTCTTTGATATATGACGTCATAATCACGTAGTGTGAATGAAAAACCATTAGAAACATGAGTCGATCAGTACATGAGCTGTGAGGGTGACGTCACAGGCAGAGACTGGTGATGATGGGGGCGGGGCTCGCACGTGGCCAGAGAAAACTACTTCCATTGTAAGTGCTTATTTACTAGCAATAATTTCATCGCATTCATCTATGTGGCAGAATAATTGGGTTTCAAAGACAATAAAATAGGTTTGAAAATATCATATCGTATTCCTTACACTAAGCTGTTTATTTATGAATATGTTCAACGGATATGTCGACTAATGATACTTTTTTTTAACGTGGTAAAATCATCAAACGAGTCCTCTCACTCAGGGCAGAGCGGGAGGGACTGTCTGACTCGTACTGACTAAAAACCACGGTGTCCTTCAATAGCCCTTTACGCTCTGGGCTCACGGTAATTCGTACAGTCCCGCGACCGTATTCCTTACACTAAGTTTTTTATTTATGAATATGTTCAACGGATATGTCGATTAAATAGTAGTACTAAGGATACTTATGATACTAAAAAAGAAAGAGAACTTACACTAAAGAGTACTTTAGTGACAGTGGTTCGGTTCACAATATTTGGGACATGAAATGGTTGAATTGTGAAAATTGAAAAAAAAGTAATACAGTTAGGCACAAACGCCAGCACATCAGCTTACCGCAATCTGCGCAATCAACTTTAATAGATTTTCAACGTTATCACAATAGTGGAAGGTTAATGTTCGATTGGTAAATGACAGATCGGAGTAGGTTGACCTGCTGGCATATAGAAGATGTATCAGTAAAGAAAGTTCCCAGTGCTAGGCTACAGGCCTCTTCTCGGTGAAAATAAAACCATTTAAATTCCCATACATTGTGAACCGAAGAATTACTACTAAAGAGTACCAGCCAACCGGACTAACAATCAAACTAATGTGCTACACCGTTTTTATTCATTCAAATTATCTTTACGTATAGGTCCTACGTAATCAAAAGATATAAAAACACAAATTCACGGACGGTTCTTATACGACAATACGTAACATTATTCCAGCCATAAACGGTCCAGTTTACCGTCAAGTTGGAAACAACCTCTTCTTCGCTTACCATCAGGTCAGAAGGCGGCGCGGTAAGGATGACTATCAGTATGCATGACAAGTCTCCTACTGATAGCCATATACCGTCAAGTTTTAGGATCCTATATGGCTAGCATTTTGTTATCAGAATATTGTGTCATGTTTTTTCTAAGTTAGTCTGTCAATAAGCCCTATTTATTGATAGATAAATAATGGCTACGAGTGTGTGGTCCTATTGCAAATTTCAAGCCACTTGAACCCAACTTACATTGCAAGCCCCAAGTAATGTGTATTTGAAACACCATATCCAATAGCCACTACATTAACAATAGCACTTCACACGCAAAATCAAGTCAAAAGGCAATTCATTCACAAAATATTCAAAAGAAAATAGACAATCGCAGTAATAAATTATCTGTGCGCATTTTTACCACAAACAAGAGTTTTAAAAGGCAACAACAATGGAGCTCATTCAAAAATCGAACGCCATTTCAATGAATGAACGTAGAATGAATGAATGAATGGTCGGCACAGACAGACTGGCGTCGTTCATTTCGCGATTTGAAACCATTTTTTTTCTCGTCTACTGCTTTTTTTTTCGGCTTACCTGCCAGCGTTTGATAGGCCGCTTTAATTTATTTATTTTTGTTTATAGAGAAAGTTCTCGATAAAAATAACGATTTTTGTTGCTGAGAATTCATCTCAAATCTACATAATACTTATTCGCAGCTATAACTTTATTCGCAGAAAATAAATTCAGAACTTAGTGGCAATAGTTTATTTTCTCTAAATATACAAAGAAAAGGGAAAAAAAGAAAACACTTAATTTATTATTTGTGTCGAATAAAATAGGTTTACTACATCGTCTGAAAAACCAAAATGAAACTGGAGTAGTAGCATAGTTGAATCCATGCAATCCATAGAAGTTGCTTTACTTCAAACAATAGAAATTCCATCCCCATCCGTACACAGTAACCGATACTAAACAGCGTTAGACGCAACAACAGATCGATATAAACTTACAAGTCTTCTTGCAACTAAAACAATCAACTTGTTTGCAAACTTAGTTACAGTTTGTTGGCCAACTTCCTTATCTTGACGGACCAAATGGCACTTTTGACTTGTAGCAAATGTTTATTGGCGTTGGCTGTCAAATGTTTGGCACGAAGTGAACTTTGTGTGACGAAGTTGATAAGTGGTGTAGTTTGTGAACTTTTCATAAAAGGGTTTGACTTTTGTCCAGCTCTTTCTTGTCAGCATTGAATGTCATTATAACTTTATTTTAAAGACTAAAATATTTTCTACTTTTAATTTCAATAGACGCTCAATTTTTTCAACTACATCGTAAGATACTACCAATCAAGCGGATTGCACCAAAGTATAGGTAAGCATTACCTTTCTAACATTACAAATGCAAAAGTTTGAATGTTTGGATGGACCTTTTTTTTAACGGGTTAAAATCATCAAATGAGTCCTGCCACCCAGGGCAGAGCGGGAGGGACTGTCAGACTCGTACTGACTAAAATCCACGGCGTCCTTCAATAGCCCTTTACGTTCCGGGGTCACGATAATTCGTACAGTCCCGCGAACTTTGGATGGACCTACGGATTGATAGATGGATGGATGTTTATTAGTTAGTCACGTCGGAACGGCTGAACAGATTGATACAATTTGGCACAAAGGTACATTGTAGTCTGGATTAACACAAAGGATACTGTTTTTCCCAGTATTTCATTTTGTTGGGATCATTTTCGAGTAATATGTGGGCGAAGGCGCTGGCAGCTAATGGTAAATGTTTACGATCATTTTCTTCTTCTTAGATGAAGACTGTCATTGTCTTGTGAGGCCTTATGAGCAACTTCTTTCTATACAAGGGTCATGAAGTATGCGGCGATGGTTTTCAAAGCATTTCTGTTTTTTACATAAGCTTTCAGCAGCTTCGTCGTCAATGGACGTCGCGACATCCGGACGCGCGGGCTTGCGGACGGCGAGTGATGGGCGACTCGCTGTCCGGTCATGGACCTTGCCCGGGTCTAAAGAGCGTCGGCGCGTCGCGTTGCACGCATGCTTCAAAGAGCTGTCAGCAATATGACGCGGGCCCGTGGTCCCGGAACGTAAGGGGCTATCGAAAAATACCGTGGACTTTAGTCAGTACAAGTCTGACAGTCCCCCCGTCTTGCGCTGGGTGAGAAGACTCATTTGAAGAAGAACATCTGCGATGTAGTACTGTTTGCAGACGATACTTCGCTAATTTTTAAAGTAGATAGGAATAGACAAGTGTTTGACGACGTGAACAACGCACTATCAAAGGTCACAGATTGGTTCACAACAAATAACCTTGTTCTTAATGCCAAGAAGACTAAATGCATAAAGTTCACTTTGCCCAATGTCAGAAACCTGGGTCCCAGCATTGTCCTTGGTAATGTGGAGCTTGAAACTGTTGATTCAGCTGTGTTTCTGGGTATAACAGTGGATTCAAAATTACAATGGGGTCAACATATATCAAGCCTAGCAGGTAGGCTTAGTTCGGCCGCCTACGCTGTTAGAAAAGTTAGACAGTACACTGATGTTGACACAGCTAGATTAGTCTATTTTAGTTATTTTCACAGCGTTATGTCCTACGGTATTCTGCTGTGGGGTAAAGCCGCTGATATCCAAAATATATTTGTACTCCAGAAACGAGCGGTTCGTGCTATTTACCAATTAGGTGCACGAGATTCTCTAAAAGATTTCTTTAAAGAGATTGGTATTCTAACAGTGGCTTCACAGTACATATTCGCCAACATTTTATATATCAGGCAAAACATACACCTGTATAGTAAAAACAGTGATATCCACAACTTTAACACAAGGAATAAGCACAAACTACGTGCTCCCTTTCATCGGCTTCACAAGGTGCATAATTCATTCGTTGGGGTTGGTATAACCTTTTATAACAAGTTACCATCCTCTTTTATAAATTTGCCGTTTAACGTTTTTAAAGCAAAAGTAAAAGCTAATCTCTGTGCCAAAGCATATTATTCTGTAAGAGATTATTTAGATGATAAGCATAGTTGGTCGCTGTGTTGAACACAAGAAATTGTTCATGTTCTTTTAACATAATTAGCTAGCTGACACGGTTATAAGACTCAACAGCATACTCCTCTCATACAACTCTGTATTATTATTGTATTTTACATGAGTTTTAATTCGTTCTTTTTCTGTGTGTGTCTTTTATCTTTATTACGACAGTCGTAGGGTATCATTTAGTACTATTGTCGGAGCTGATGAAGATTGTAAACTATCGTTGCGTTGTATAGAGTCAATCATTCTAGTATTATATAGTTTCACCGGAAGCATTGTGTGAGTACCGTGTACTTTATAGCTTTCAATGAGTAGATACCCACGTCTTTTAATGACTTGAATGACCCTGGCAGTTGAGATTATGTCATGCTCACTCAAATGTCTCGCTGATGGTGGCGCGTGTGTCGGATCACTTAGTTCCCTTCAAAATGGTTGAGCTGAGTGATGCTGATGCATGTGTCATGTTCGTGAACGGGCGCTGTCAGTCGTGAGTGGTCATCTCTTAGCAGCCGCGGTTTATTTTAATTATTTATAATTTTATTGAATTGTCTTTTTTTTATATTAATTTCCTATGGACACTTTACTTGCTACATCGTTCTCACATAATGTACCATCTCAAGATGAATGATGTAACAAAGGTTCTGTTATAATTTTGGCGATTGAAAAAGAGTGTCCATGGAGTTTCTTGCCCGTTCTTCTCCATAGAGATCTACGCTTTGGAATGGGCATCTACAGTACTTTCACAAGTTTTTATGTCTTGTGACTGGGACTGTAGCACCGTAACTATTTTTAAACTATTTTATTTTACTTTTGTCTCTTGACAATTCAAAAGTGCCTGTAAATGGCCTACTTGAAATAAATGATTTGATTTTGATTTTGATGATATTTCCACTTAAAAAAAAACCCACATAATTGACCATTCCATTTTATTTTCAAATTTGCATTTTATCACTTTTTTATTGATCCTCAAGAGTGACGATAGGAATTACAAAAAAAAGGTATAGAACTACAAACTGTGCAGAATTTCCCCTAGTTGATTTCTGCAGAAATAACTATAGAGCCTTACTAGACTTGAAACGTAATAAGCCGTTACATAAACATTGACGACTGCCCGTCCTCGTCTGACCGTAATCACTGAAAACTAAAATACATAGATACAATTTGGAACTGAGATAATGTTCTCTCCTGGTCTTAAAAACGTGTCGTAAGACGTAATTTTGTTCAGGATTAGGTACAGTGTTCTATATTTCAGTAGGAAAAGTTTGATTTTGAGCTGAATTTGTGTAGTATGGTTTCTACACACTTTAGGTCAGCGCACAATGAACTGTAAAATGCTTGCGTATGCGCATATGTACTGCTCAATCATGCAACCGGCATGCTCGCCCGTCTGAGAGTAAGTTCCGTTGAAATAGCTCTGGTTTTTGAAGTGAAAACTTCTTTAGCGGCGTTGAGCACTTTTCTGTAATGGGTATAAAATCTTAAACTCGCGTCAGGACACGTGACCCTGACCGAAAAAGCGTAGGACGGCGCAGGGCGCTTGCGTGAATGTTCGTGTGACTTTATTACTTTTAAAGAAGTTTGTATGCTGGATACATTCGTTGCTAGGTAACATTGTTTATAAAAGATGTACGTCACATTGGAAAATTATTGAAATAAAAAGTCAACCAGTTTTGCGAGTTTTACTAAAATCTGTTCACAAGATATTTCCAACAATTACTATTCAAGTTTTCACTTCTGCCGGCACTCCCAGAGTGCAACCCGTCGTTTTTTTTTTTTTTTTCATGGCGTGGTGGCCGTTTTTCTAAGATATTCTGACGCCGGATGCGCTGAACACACATTCAAAAGTATGTTTTGGCCAGGGTGGCATTCTGGCGCGGCGGCGGCGTCAAAGCGTGGTCGAGCATCACATTTGAACGTGTCATTTTATCAAGGCGTGACTAAGGTCGATCGCTAGACTACTGATGCGCCTAGTCCGAAAACGCAAACCGGAAGCGCCGAACTAGTCCCAAAAAGAAAAGTCAAGCTTACATTGTTTGATTTTTTATCCACGCTGCTAAGCGACTTACTGTGTATTACATAAAACTTGTAATCTTAGTGGACGGTCCAATAGCCACAATTTTTGAGATTTGTGGTGGCTATAGTGTCACGTAATGTAATATTTTGCCATAAAACTCTGGCTTAGTCTCACTTTTTTTTTGAGAAAATCTTATTTATGCCGTACCAAGAACCTACCTAATAGAACACATTTCTTTTTTAAGGAAAGAAATCAGGTTTTTATTTTTTGTAAAATCATCAACACAGTGGGTGAAGTGGAAGGGACATGGCTAAAAACAAACCAGTTTTTTCAGTTGCCTTTTGCGTTCCAGGGCGTCGTAGGCGAGGCGCAGACCTCTAGCGTCTGGACCTGGGTCAGGTCATGATACGGAGCAAGGAGAAAATGAAATTGAAATGAATTTGAAATTTTTAATTAAAATTCCGGGTTCACGGTATTCGTTAGTCCCGCGACCACAAACTTGGATTTAAGTTAACAATAACACCCCCTTGACATCTAAAAAATAAAGCTCCGTCCTACATAAAACAAAATTGTTTTCTCTTCAAAACCAAACGCTCACCAATGACATCCATACATCATTGTTCTCATAACTTGTAGCTACAAAGCTATCTCAAAAAATATCGCGA
This sequence comes from Agrotis puta, assembly GCA_943136025.2. Taxonomy (NCBI): domain Eukaryota; kingdom Metazoa; phylum Arthropoda; class Insecta; order Lepidoptera; family Noctuidae; genus Agrotis; species Agrotis puta. Next base: position 17,352,549 of record OW964177.2, on the reverse strand, counting down.
AAGCCTGGTCGTTTCGTTTACTCGCAATTTTTCTCCAATTTCCTATAGAAAGGGATTTGTTGTCTCAACAAACATTGCTATGATACTCGTATGGCCATCAAAGATTTTTCTCTTTGCTTTATTGTCTGTAGATGTAATATTAGATATGTTTGCACTGTCGGGGCCTTGTGTACGTATTGATCGAATGACAGCCGATACTATTATGAATTCGTTCAGTTCAGGATCAGTAATGCTTGTATGGATAAATTCGTTTTAAAATTAATACGATAAGCAAAAACCTTGCATTTATTTTCAAGAAAATTATCTAATTGTAGACTACGTCCACCTGGATGGAGGAATCTGTTTGGCACTGTTGAAGTTTTTATGGAGGAGAAGATCAGAAAGCTAGGTTTTTATTAAATAAAGTTTTATGATAAAATTAATTAAAATTTATAGACTCTTTGAGGCGCACGTGGAACACAACGCGCCGTCGCACACTGGTCCCAAATTAAAAAAAAGTGGACATTGATAGTAGACCGCTGATATTTTTTTTTATTGTTGATACAATGATAACAGATAAGGCAAAAAAATATTATTGTCCTACTTCAAATACTTTTCTGTAAAAAAAATATTTCTTTTTTTTTTGTATGGGAGCGATTACATTTTACTCAATTTCTCAAAAACTTTAAGCGATGTCGAGATGGCAATCACATATGTTAGAAAACTAATAATTCTGAGTATTTGGCTCGAAGAAACTTATTGCTTATCTCTGCGTACTTTCGAGATAATAGTGACAGAAAATAACATTTTTTTTTAATGTTAATTGTTTGCTTTTTTTTAATCATAGCCTTACTTTAGCACATAATTATAATGTATGCGTAATGTCAAATAAGTAAAAAGAGACTTCTCTGTAAAAGAGGTTATGGGGGCTCACTAATGACTGAAAACCTTTCTGAAGGAGTACTTTCATCAGTTCTAAAAAAACAATCAAAATGAAGACAAATAAAGCTGCAAACATAAAGTTGAATATGTTCACAAACGATTCTGAAAAATTTTTATGGTGAAAGATTAATATTTGGGTCTATATTCTCTTGAGAAATCTCTATTTCCTCGTTTTCCAACGAAAGCAATTCATTGTTCAAGATCAAAGCACTAGCCTCTGGAAGCAACTGTTTATGTAAACGAGCAAACTTTGGTTTGATATGGCTGATGTAAGGATCTGAGCTAATTAGAAAGCTGTGGATAATGTCTAAATTAGTCTGAACTCTACCGATTTTTCTTGTATGTGCCATTCTAACATTCCGGAAATCTTTATTCCTCGCTTCGGAAGCTTCTTCGGAAAGCATGCCTATCGGAATAAAGGAGAAATTTCATAAATATCAGCACCGTGTATCAACAATTTATGGACACTTGAAGGCATGTAATACCATGGATATAAGTTTACATACAGCATTGCTGTTTCTTTACAATATTCCCTAAACAAGTTGGTATTAATAAGTTGACCAGATGAAATTGTTTGTAAAATGACTGCAAATCTCTTGATTAAATCAGGGTGGATACCCGTTATTTCAGCAGATACTTCATAATTTTCAAAAAACCTTCTTGCCGTGTTACCGTCATTGGTTGTACCAAATCCCTGTTTTACTATGTCAATTAACAAACCAGTTCTTTCCCGGAATTCTTCTTGTGTCAAATTCTTTTTAATTTCTTTTAAAAATTTATCTTCTTTTCGTGCAGCCCACTTTTTGAAGTCTATAAGTTGTACGAAATGTATAAAATACATTCCATACATCTTATCTACATATGAAGCGAAGTCAGACCATATTTATACATATCTTCTCTGATGAGTCTTTTGGATACAAAGTTCAAGTCATTCATTTTGCTAGGTAGGGTATTGCAAATATTACAAACAGCTTCAGAAGAAGTATTGGAAATCACAGTAGAAATTTTCCCATCAATCATAGTCATGTACAAATCATGTTTAATATCAAAATTATCTACAATTGTGGGAACAAGATTACGAATTTCTTCCTCTAAGGATGCATTTTCCTTCTTTATCAATTCATTTGTTTCTTTTGCAAATATAAAGCCAATTGGACGACAATAGTTTGTTGAAGAGGGAGCAGGATTTTGCCACAAGATAGTACCACTCTCTTATTCCAAACGAAGCGGAACCAAACTAATCATGAAAGCTGAATAATCGTCAATTTAGTGTCGGAGTGTGACTTTTGTTTATAATTACTTTGAGAAGATGACCCGTCAAAACCCCATTTACTTATTAGTTTTAGGGATTTTTTGTCGGCAGAGTTGTGCTGAATTGTTTTTAATATCCTATTAGTTGTCAAATTAGTTACGTCATGAGAGGCGGCCATCTTGTTATCCCGGCAAACTCGCGTCGAAGCTCCATTTTGCTGGCCAGCGGACCTATTGCGATATGAGTAAGGCTATGATTAAAAAAAAGCGAACAATTAACATTAAAAAAAATTGTTATTTTCTGTCACTATTATCTCGAAAGTACGCAGAGATAAGCAATAAATTTCTTCGAGCCAAATACTCAGAATTATTAGTTTTCTAACATATGTGAATGCCATCTCGACATCGCTTAAGGTTTTTGAGAAATTGAGTAAAATGTAATCACTCCCATACAAAAAAAAAGAAATATTTTTTATAGAGAAACGTATTTGAAGTAGGACAATAAAATTTTTTCGCCTTATCTGTTATCATTGTATCAACAATAAAAAAAAATATCAGCGGTCTACTATCAATGTCCACTTTTTTTTAATTTGGGACCAGTGTGCGTCGATATGGTCCATGGTCGGACAGCGAGTTGCACATTACTCGCTGCCCGCATACCCGCGTCTAGCAATCATCTAGGTTATTTCTGAGTGATAGAGGCACAATTTTTGTACGGCAAGTTGCAATAATATTTAAATAATTATTCCAACTAGGAGGATAAGATGTGACGCAGTCAATCGGGAGTCAAAACTTCACGCGTATAAAGCCGCGGATAGAAGTTATAGTTTAACGTGGTTTTTCAGTGTCGTGTGAGTATCCCTTAAATGATATAATATTTTCAAATCTATATGAAACATTAGGCTGACTCCTATCTAGTTAAGTGGCTAATGAAATAAAGTGAAATTAACTAAAGTGATTTGTAGTTCTATAAACAATTAATTTAGACTACACTTAGAGCATCAGTCTCACTTGTTGAAATAAGTCTATTACGAAGCAAGATTGCAAACATCAACTGCATGCAAGCTCGCAAAAAATTGCAGAGTTGCATGCAAGTTTGATTACATTGCGGTATTTGTTTGATCATCTGAATTCATTGTCCATTAAACTTCCCAATGTAGTCAAGCACGCATGCAACTCGCATGCAATTTCTTCCAGTGTGTAAATGGACCTTTATTGTACTCTGTCTTGAACAAAATTCAAATATACTTTATACTACGCTAACCGTTGGCAGCTCGGCACATCAATGCGATTTTTTTGTCGCAAACTTTCGAATCAACAAAACGTGCTTCTTCACTGACATTTTCCGCTTTATTGAGAAGGTTAATCTGATAATCGATGACATGATCGATTCGTTTACTCGAGTGACTCAAGTGCCCAAGTATTCGTTTGTGTTCGCCGCAAGTTTTGACAAAAGTTGCGCCGGGTATTGTCGGAGGGAAATCGAGTTAGTTTTGTTTGATGTAGGAATCGAGTAAACCAATTAATATGGCTTGGGAGTTACAGATAATAGTGTACGGACTTCAAATTAAATTAGTGAGCTTTCTGAAGCTTTATGAACTTTTGTGCTAGGATTGTTATACCTTTATTGTTTCATTTAGTTTTAATTTTAATTTAGTGTCTTATAATAACTATTTAGATTTAGTTAGGAATATATATGTAATTTAAGAACATGAAAGTTGTAACCTATTAAATATTTGACAATTTTTGTTGGATTTCAAAAATTCACTGTACCTACAGCAGTACCGGGCACGCCGCAATCGCGGCGGTAAGACCCCTCTTTGAGGAGTGGCTGGATAGGCGTCACGGCGTCCTTACCTACCGCATGACGCAGGTCCTCACCGGACACGGAAGTTTCGGGAGGTTCCTGTGTCTGATAAGGAGGGAAGAAACGCCTGGGTGTCACCACTGCGAGGATCGTCCAGAGGACACGGTGGAGCATACGGTGCAGGACTGCCCCGCTTGGGCAGAGCACCGCCGTGTCCTCACGACGGCGATAGGCGGAGACCTCTCGCGCCCGGCATTGGTCGAGGCCATGCTGCGGGGCGAGACGGAGTGGGAAGCGGTCGCCTCCTTCTGCGAAGCAGTCATGCTCGTGAAGGAGGAGGCGGGCCGCCTGAGGGAGAGGACAGCGTCCTCCCTTCACCCCAGCCGCAGTGGTAGACGCCCACGGCGTCGGACGTCGCAGGACGATCTCCGGCCACCGTAGGCGCGGGCATACGGGCAGCGAGTAATGGGCGACTTGCTGTCCGACCATGGACCATGCCCGGGTCGACGGCGCGTTGTGTTCCACGCGCGCCTCAAAGAGTGTCAGCATATTGACGGGGCCTGTAGAGGGCCAAAGCCTGCCGGGGTCGCGGGACCAAGGGATTACCGTGACCCCGGTACGTAAAGGGCTAGTGAAGGACACCGTGGATTTTAGTCAGTACAAGTCTGACAGTCCCTCCCGCCCTGCCCTGGGTGGGAGGACTCATTTGATGATTTTACCACGCAAAAAAAAAAAAAAAAACCTACAGCAGTACGGTCAACGTACTCTTCGAATGCGTAATAACAAAAATATTAAATGATATAATTATTAATTAAAAAAGAGCAGTGGCGTCATACATTTATATGTCTTCTTCCTTCAAGAGGTATTTAAAAGAAAGCTATTAAAATTCCGCTAGCTACGGCTGCTGACTGCCAAGTGCCAATAAGAACGCTTTCAGGCTATCAAGCTGTAAGTACGTGGGTGTTTTTCAAATTAAAGTAATAAACAATACTTAATTTATTTGTTCCCTGATTTTTAATTAGTAGGTATAATTTTTAAAACTGCTACATCGTCCCGGCTTTGCAAAGGGGTAGTAGAATAAATCTCTTTGTCGCTTTGATGTTTTCGACATCAAAAATCATCATCATAATTTCAGGCATATACATGAACCGTAATGAACTAACAATCTTCCTCATTAATCATGCTATTCTAGTAGTCTATTCCTGAAAACTGTCTGAAAATCTATTTAGTACTTTTTGAGTTTCTCTTATTCAGACGTTCAGACTTTTTTTATTCTTAAAGACTTGCTAAGCATCAATCAAATAAACGATTTAAAAACACAATTGCAATCATAACGCTAATAGCTGCAATTATTAATAATTTTAAGCTTTTAATTCTTTCTGAAATGAATTATTATGCCACTAAATCATTTTCTGAAGCAATTATAAAAACAAATTATACTATTCTTCTAAAATAAAATAAAAAATAAGTACCACACACCAATAATTGCAAGACTTTGATCATCAAAATAATTTAAACTATACGAAGAGTAAAGGAATTAAAACTTTATTAAGGGAGAGCAAAGTTTATTTTTGTATGATGTACGATAGGTTATAAATCGCAATTACAGCAGGTACGGAGAGAGAAGCAATTATTCGTAGCCCGTGACGAGGAATTATTCAAATTAGGGTTAGGGTGTGGTACAAGTTAAAAAAAAAGAAGCGGTTTGATGAATGAAAATATGCGTAGTTGCAAAAATTATAAGACCTTTTATGATTGTTATTTTTTAATTTATAATTACTGCTGCAAATTCTGTATTCAGGTAAGTATGACATGCTCTTTTACGTTTCAAACGTCGTAAGCACATTTTACTGTGGCATTAGTTTATTTATGAGGCCGAAAAAATGTCAAGAAGTATTTTAGTTAGCTAGCTGTTACCCGCAACTTTGCTCCTCCGCCCAGTATAGCTAACATTAACTATCCTGTGCGCCTTGGGTCACGCTTCGCCATTTTCCATATCTGGCTATGCATGCATACAAAGCAGAACTAAGCTAAACAGTGAGATTGCAAATTCGCTCGGCAAAACCAGCCGGCATTTTCTTTTTGTTTTGATAAAATCATCAAATGAGTCCTCTCGGCATGGGTGGAGCAGAAGGGACTGTCAAACTCGTGCTGACTAAAATCTACTGTGTTCTTTCAATTACCCTTTTGTTCCTGGGTGACGGTTATCTGTTTTAGGCTTCGGCTCCACTGAGGCGGAGCGGAGAGAAATTCACCAATGACATGGCTTGAGTGGAGAAGAGATGTGAATTGCAAGCCATGTGATTGGTGAATTTCTCTGCGAACACCTGTGGGTGGCATAACGTGTTGGAGCTTCAACAGATGCCAATCGTTCCTACAGCCTGATGCTAAAGTGAAAACCACTAACCTCTCATAACTTATCCCATGCCACAAACAACGTGATCAACCCGTCATTGTGTTGGATGCGTACCGCGTACCGCGTACTGCGTATCGCTGGGATTTTTATTAAACCGTATTGTCATTTTATTTTCATTATTTGCGCTCGCAGATGAGGTCGCCGGTCACGGTCAAACGCAACAGTAATGTGTTTCTGCGCTGGGATTTGTTTTGATGAAATAGTACTCGGTTTTTGATTATTCATTCCCTTTTCGGTGTAATCCGAAATAATTTAAAAGCGATATTCCTCGACATAAATTTAAAAGTCTTTAATCGAAATCGGCCAGAGATTCAGCACAATTTGAACGTCAAAGGTATACATGTAACCACTTTCTTATGACAAAGTTAAGCCACCTCTCGTGACGCCTCGTGATTCTGACATAACTTTGTTTTTATATATTGGTCATGTAAGTCCACATTTCCTCACGATGTCAGTGATGTCCAATAAAGACAATGCTTAGAAAGAACATTTATTTGCATTGATAAAGAAACATTGGTAATAAGTTGAGAATCAAGTTGAGACCGTCACCACTATATCATTCGATGACATCTACACATCTCAGCCACACTCAAATACAACTTCAATTCCAAAATCCTCTTATTCCTCAAGTAAAGATAACATACCTATTACTTATAAGATGAAATCTGTCTTCGGTGACCCCGCGAACTAGCGGTGGACAGCACTACTCTCCGTTGTACCGTTGGGAAATTTACTCACAAGTCGCGACGCAGGCAATTTCATCAGATATCATAATATTATTACTTTCTTGCTTTGCTGTGGAAATGTTGGAGATTTCTGAAGACATTTTTGGTTTCTTATGAGTGTCAGTTTAACTTTGGTTGGAAATAAACACAGATATAGAAATACCTAGATAACGCAAGAGCAACTACTTCGCGTGCCAAAAATCCGTGCTAGCTTACGACCAAAAATCGTAAGTGGCCATTTTTGCGCTCGTCCAAATCGGTCTATCGTTAGTTGGACTTCAGTTTTAATATTTAAATGGTTAATTGTGATGTGGGACGAGGGCGTTAGTTGGACGTTAGCGGGGGCACATTTCAATCAATTTGGTTTTCCCAAGACTAAATAGTTTTTGTGGCGTCATATCAGGTAGCCAAAAAATGGCACGCTTGGTTTTCATACAGATCGTGATACTTGCGTTATCTAGGTATATCTATATCTGTGGAAATATAGGACTCGTCGTATTAAGATTGCAAAAATAATAATCATAAAGGTATATTATAAAGCTAAACTTTACAGTTTCCATACCACACTTACACTCGTTTTCAATTTTTTGACGGCATTCTGATGTGGCTGAGCGGTTGGACTGCTGCGCTGCGTGTCTCAGGTTCGATTCCCGTTCCATGCAAATAATTGTGCGATCTACAAAATAGTTCTTCCGGGTCTCGGCGTTTGTGTATTTGAGTTTCTATGTTCGTAAACGCACACATGTTTACTCGAAATTCCTAGTGCGGAATCCCTACATTAGAGCACGCTCTGTGATTTAGTATCGCTTATACATCGTTAGACACAAGAGCGCTGAACAAGAGGTCCTGATAGTTATTAGTACATCGAAATTTAAAATAACGGGCAAAATGTATAGCTTTTTTATGTTCAATGGGTTTGCTCTTGACCTTAGTCTAGATCAAGAGTGACTAAGACAAGGTCGACGATGGAGCGAGCTTACCCAGAAGAAATCTTTTCACTGTAACTTTGAAGAGATTAGGGTTGTATGCGTTCGGAAACACAGTCGCAGGCAGAGAGTTCCACTCCTTTAGACTAAACACGACGTTTTCCTTCACCAATGTCAATGATGTCCAAGATAAACATAGAAAGTACATAATTATGCATTGAAAGCAACACCTAAGACATTTTTACTAACTCGGTTTTTACGCCCACGGCGACGGACGTCGGCAGACGATCTCCAGCCACCGTAGTCGCGTGCATGCGGACGGCGGGTAATGGGCGACTCGCTGTCCGACCATGGACCATGCCCGGGTCGACGGCGCGTTGTGTTCCACGCACGCCTCAAGGAGTGTCAGCATAGTGACGGGGCCCCCTGAGAGGGCCAAAGACTGCCGGGGTCGCGGGACTCACGAATTACCGTGACCCCGGTACGTAAAGGGCTATTGAAGGACACCGTGGATTTTAGTAAGTCAAGTCTGACAATCCCTCCCGCCCTGCCATGGGTGGGAGGACTCATTCGATGATTTTACCACGATAAAAAAAGTCGGTTTTGAAGTCAAAATCTTGTCCAAATGTAAGGTGGACCTTTAGGCCAGAAAGATCTGGCAAAAAAACAAACATTAAAAATGTAGCCTACCCGGCTTTTATTTCAAGATATTATTTAATGTTTGTTTATTTTAATGTACCTACATTTATGTGTACGTCTTGTATATACGAGGTACCTAACACCATTGCTCTTACTCACTGAGCCTTAACGAGACTCGAAAAAAGAGAGATCTTATAAAGGTAAACAGTCTACTGCATATTCTAAACACAGGACGCAAACGCAGATTAAAGACCGTAAAACAAATCCATTTTCATCCCGACGATCGACGGGTTAATTCACGCGTCGGGCTAAATCTTGCAGCGGGCATAATCCCGCGCCTGACTTAATTCCGCATTATTATTCCGGGCACACTCTTCGGGCATAAAGAAAACGGGAAGATGCAAGTATTTCAAGTTTTTGTTAGTCTAGACTACTTTGGGCTCGACGTTTTAATCTTGGGAAGTGAAGACCGTTGATAAATATTCAAGCACGAACATCATTAATTCGGCATTGTTGACGCAATGCCTGGGTAATTGGGTATGAAGCTGGATTATGTAGGTTTGATTCTTGTCAAGAAAACTATAATTGTATGGCCTACGGGTTGTTGTTCCATCTGGCTGAGTATGTATGTATGTATGTATGTGTGTTTAAAGGTTAATAAAAGTGCGTTGTTGTTAAGCATCCACGATACAGGAGGAAATCGATGAGAGGAGAATAAGTTACAAAAAAGTGTGTCGTGTTCTTCGTCTTCTTCTTAGTCGTACACTCCTGGCGGACTGGTCGTGATCATGGATAGTCTGCTTGGTTGGTTGCGGTTTTTGCGAGTTTTCTCCATTTCTCTCTATTAGTATCACTGCGTGTATTGAGTAAGGGTACACTTTTTAGATGATTTAATGAGATCTGTCCATCTGGTCGGTGAACGGCGGCGAGAACGTTCATCTGTCATGTTACAAGTTCTTATTTCTCATGGACATATTATTCAAGTAGACCTTGAGTAAACACCCTAATCCCGAGAAGAATAAGGAAAAGTTTTTTTCAGAAACACATTAATCTCGTTGAATTATGGCAAAGCGAACTGTACAAAAAGAATTAGCAATAGTCCACATTAATTCTGAATTGAAAGTAAGAAAGACTACACAGAAGTAGCATTATAATTATGTAACAGTACTAGCTTCCGCCCGCGACTCTGTCCGCGCGGATGTCGGTCTTCGCGTGGATGGTTTATTTCTCCATTTTGAGTAACTCTGAAAATGACATCTTATAAATATCTATTGGACCCAAATACGGCAAAGCCTATAATAATTAAGGAGATCCCTCTATTGAGCTACTGCTGTTGAGCTCGCGTTCTGTCCACGTATTTTTCCAGGATAAAAGTATCCTATTTTATGCCCAGGATAATAAGGTATAAGTATACCAAGTTTCATCGAAATCGAACCGTTAGTTTTCACGTGATGCCTGCATATACAGACAGACGGACAGACAGACAAAATTTTTTTTAATCACATATTTGGGTTTGGTATCGATCCAGCAACACCCCCCGCTATTTATTTTTTCAATATTTTCAATGTACAGAATTGACCCTTCTACAGATTTATTATATGTATACATAAATTAGTCCAGTTTCAATTGTTACAAAATAATAATGTTTTTGATAAGCCCAGCCATTTACTCGTAAAAGTCACCATAACTTTATGCAGATTAGTAGGCGGGGCTAACGGCTGTCATACAAGCCCCGCCTCCCATGGAAGGGGTAGCCAGATGCGCGTGAGTCGGCGAAACGGATGCCTTTGTTGAAAGCTTCCTTGATGTGTCAAGATAAAAATTATATTTATTTTGTTAAAAGGAATGAAAAAACGTAAAAAGTTTTATCTGAGTGTTCATCATAGTTTTGTGTGTTATAATTATTATTTAAACTGTTTTCTTAAGCTAGTTTGTTTATTTGGTCGCGGGACTGTACGAATTACCGCGACCCCGGAACGAAAAGGGCTATTGAAGGACACCGTGGATTTTAGTCAGTACGAGTCTGACAGCCCCTCCCGCTCTGCCCTGGGTGGTAGGACTCATTTGATGATTTTACCACGTTAAAAAAAATATCAAAAGATTAAAGTGTAGAAGTCCTAACAACGAAACATACATCCATACATCTCAATAACCAAACCTAGGCACAATCTAGCATACAATCTTGGCTCGGAACATGGCCAAGCCCATGTATTAACAAACATATACAAAGGCGACATACAAACCTTCCTCAGCCTCCGATCTCGTTCATCTCTCGAGAATTGGGAGTGGTCCAGTTTGATTGCAGATTCGATTTGTTTCTAAATTATAGATGCTGTTTCGATTGGTAGGTCATTGCAGATGGGAACGTTTGGTAGCTGGTAGCTACTGAATATTCGAATACTTGTGTGCTGTCAGGAAGGTCTTAAAAGGGGAACAGTGTATAAGACGGGGACGCAAGGTATGATGGGATATCACTCACTTAAGGCAAACTTAACACAGTACTAACCTGACCTGCTGCTCATAAAATAAATAACTCCTAGAAATGCTTAGGAACGTACAAAATAAGCTTTAAACGACATCACTTAACACCGTATTATTATATCCCCATTACTATAACTCGACAACTTTTAATAAATACATTCTCACCTTTAACAATAAAAACGATAAAAATCACTTTATCTCCGATCTCATAATTAATCGGTATGAAGTGACAATTGCTGTACAATACAGTTTATTATAATAGAATGTAATTGGATGCTGAACATTGTGATTTAAAGCTGTCGGCGTAATATTTGTAACATGAAACTGTTGAGGAATGATTGGTGTAACACGACTGATTTGGTTTCATCCCTTCACGTTTGTGATTTTTTTGTGAGTGATGCTATTAAGTGAGATATTTTCTATAAATATCTTGCAGTAAATACTATATTTATATGACAATTATTGTAGCAATTTACCTACATCTAGTTGCCGGGCTTTTTTTACTTTTTTTTTGTATTTTTTGTTAAAAAAACGTGCGTTATATTGTGTCCAATATAATTTTTTAACCTTTATTTTTCTTCTATTTTTTCTTTCAGTACGTTATTGATAAAAAATAAGCCTAACAGTAAAATAGAGAACAGTAATGTCTACTTACTTTTTCAAAAAACCTATCAATATTTATGTTAATTTCTGAAAGCACTTAAAAGCAGGGGTGCTAAGACAGGAAACCTCCACGTGCGCCCGTGGACTGGAGTTCCCTCTCGGATACGTCCGGGGGGAAGACCAGTTTTTCGGGCCGGTGCACCCTGGGATACGGGCAAAACACTTAGGCACTGTGTGCCTGAGGGGTCTCTTTGCCCGTATGCGAATAGCCTGTCGGGTGGATGCTCCAACGCGTGTCCCTCTGAATAGCAGAGGGCACAGCGGCGGAGCGGGCTTGCGGACGGCGAGTAATGGGTAAGCCCGCCGTCCGACCAAGGACCAAGCCCAGGTCGGTGGCGCGTCGTGTTTCACGGGTCACCGACGGGGCCCCTTACGGGGCCAAATGCCTGCTGGGGTCGCGGATTTTTTCTTAATCCAGGTTACCGCGGCCCCGGAACGTAAAGGGCATCCGAAGAAACACGGGTGGATTTTAGTCAGTAAGAGTCTGACAGTCCCTCCCGCCCCACCCAGGGCGGGAGGACTCATTTGATGATTTTGCCACCCTTAAAAAAAAAAAAAAAAAAGCACTTAAAAGCAATTTATATTTAAATGCAAAACTGTCAATCGTATTAGTTAGGAACCGAAAACAAATCTCAAGAGGATTTATCAATTCTAAACCGCAACCATTTTGTTAAATAACCCACATTCCATTAACCCAAAATACGAAATTGACTACATGCGAAGCGCCTAAAACTGCTTAACCCTTTGACCGCCACGTCAAAAAAACAAGAACGTGCTCTCAGCGCCAAGCTAAGCATAATAAATACATAAGTGCATAAAAAACAGTAGTGAATTTAGAGATATTTTAATAAGCTACATATATTGACGTTTAAAAGTCTTTCGTGTAGTCGCGACGCGCGACTGTGGCGAGCTGAGCACTTTTTGGCTTGTCATCTATACATGACACTGGCGGTCAAAAGGTTAAACGAGTTATACCGAGGAAACGCGACAAAGGGTGCGACATTTTATGACCCCGCTTGTAACCTTATATTACAACCGAATTGCGAACAAATTATAGCCTCATGTAGCCAAATAATAGCTTCATATAGCCATTTTATAGACCAGCAATTGAGTTCATACAATTCAGTAATCATATTTATGTATGAAAAGGTAATTCGAACTTTTTAAACACTTCTTTTATGATGAAGAAGTTAATAGCGGGTTTTAAAGGACTTTTTAATGTGTCAACGGAATTGTTATTTTGATATAAACGTTCGTAAATTAATGGGGCTGAATTATGAGGAACGTTAAACTTTATGATTCTTCTCTGCCCCGAATTTTGAAGCGTTTTGTTTTTACCGTTGTTTTGATAATGCTTTTTTATTTGGTTTTCTATGCACTTCTGAGAAAATACGTCATTTGCCAAAAATATTCTATAAACCAATATGTAACGTTACCAGGCGTCCGGAAAAAGCCGGCAAATACAAGTATGGCACCTCCGGCTGCGTCTATAAATTCTGACGATTCTAGAAAAGCTAGTAAAAGCAGAATTTCACTAAGAAACTGTAACCAAATGTGAGATTTGATTACTGTTTTACCGACAAAGATTGGCCTTGTGGTTATTACAAGTTGTTTCACTTTAGTCTCATTCACTGTAAATAATATCTAATCAAAATTGTGTGAGTATTTATTGAAAAAAAAATTGCCCTCTAAAATTTCTCCTACATCGTGGGTGCGTTACAAATTTAATTGTTTATTTTTTATAGTTTTTGCTACAAATTCGGCATTAATTTAGGGAAACAAACTTTCAATATTCTAGGTATAGTTTCTGTTGAAATTCCAATACGTTGCCACTATGTGTTCCATGTATATAGGTACTTATAAGGTCTGAATCTTCATGGAAACTGGGTCATCGCAGTATTGGATTCATCAGCGTGTGTCTACATCCGACCTGTACAATATTCTAGTTCAATGGGAGATGGTGAGTCGATATGTCTTAGTATTGCGGGAAATTAGGAGACATTTATCTAGAAGTTAAATTATGAGGTTAGGTTAGGTTACCACCCGTAATGTATTTTTATTCAATTGTATAGTAGTTTTGTGTGTATGTACTGTTATAATCATTATGTACTACTTTACATAATCATTATTAAGTAAGAAAAATTCTTTGTTTTCGTCTATAATTAAGTTATCGTATTTCTTTGTATAAAACCAAGAGTTTAGCGAAAAAAGCATATTTTGGAATCACTCATTCACGCCGCGTCAGAATTCTGTGTACTTTTTTTATTTTCATGATTATCCCCAAAATATCATTTTTCTCTCACTATTTAAAAATATGCTTCAAAAAAAGATGAAACCCTACTGATAAATAAAATGCAACGACAAAGTAACTAGAAAAAGATGTAGTGATACACATCATTGATCAATGTCGCTATCTGGTTGTGATGTGGTTACATTCATAGGAAGCCTGTAGATTCAAAAATGCTCACGGCATAAAGTATACCCATTATTTCCATTATATTTCAGTGACTTAATGAACACAGCAAACTTCTCTATAATAGTGTGTGAGCAAAGTGTTAAATTGCGTTACATTATTGCGTTTAGTTGACGCCCGCAGCAATCTGCCTCCCATCGCACTTCCGCTGTAGCGTCAGCGGAAAAGTTAGGATTAGAAAAGTACAATAAGATTCTGTAAGCTCATGACTATTGTATTGTTCAACGAACTGTTGCCAAAATGACGGAGGTATGTAAGGCAAATATTTCTATGAAATGATACGCCTGCTGATGCCGGGACCGTCTGTAAAGGTAACCGTTATCCTGCAACGTAATAATAGTCCTCCTGACCGATTTCGGCCACGGCGGCCAATCTCAACGGAGATTAGCCAACTGCGCGGGACATATTATAGTGCACAAGTGTGTGCGCAGGCACAGATGCACTCTCTGTTCCTTTACTCTCATAGTTCCGATACGACGGCAATCCGACACGTGCGGAGAGAGATCAGGCGCAGGACCAACGGCTTAACGTGCTTTCCGAGGCACGGGGAATTAAACCGCCAACTTCTAAAGTCCAGGCAGCTAGAGTAGCAGAGATTTTTTTTTTTTTAAATCTAATAGCACTTTTACCCGCCATAATACGCCCCCTGGGAATTGAACCCAGGACCACACGCTCAGCAATCGCGTTTGCGACCACGAGACCAACGGCGCAGTTACCCTGGAACGTAAAAGGTAACTGAAGGAACAGGGTAAAGTTTTTAGTCAGTAAAAATCTGGCAGTCCCTTTCGCCCCACCCAGGACGGGAGGACTGATTTGATGATTTTACCAACAAAAAAAAAAAACAGAAAAGTTTATCGTCTTAATGTTTAGAAACTGCTCGGACTAAATCTGGGTCCAGCCAGACTCGGACTGGGTCGGAAGGATCCAGATGACTCCCCAGAAATCCTGCTTATAAGCCGTTCAGAAATTTTCAAAACTAGTTCCAAATTTACCCATTTTTAGACCTGTCTTTCTTATTTCAACTCTCTCTTGTATGAACGGAATATCTGATCTCATTTACATTTAGGTCAAAAGAGCTTTAAACTAGCCTGCGCGGGCTCCCGGTCTAACCTACCACGTGGTTAGTGGAAAGACCCTGAACCAAGGCCAAAGGAGCCCGCGTGAGCTAAGACCCGACCCTGGGTCTAGCAACTTTACCCTAAGCTTTTTATGCTAACGCTACTACTAACTAACCATTACAGGACTTAATCTTGGACAGCCGACAGTGGCTAGTCAGGACGTGTTGTTGCAGACCCTCTGGGATTTGTGACTTGATAAAACAATTTTTCAAGATAAATAATCTTGTAAAATCCTAATGTGCTTGTAAATTGACACTTAAAATTCACTTCTATTACTAATACGTTTAGGTTCACAGTGTTATAAAAACTTTGAAAAAATAAACACGCAGTTTTTGGGTCAAAGTGGTAGTAGTTGTTTGTGGATGTCACATGTCTTCGAATTTTTGGTTCTTTCCCCCTGAAAACTTTGTGCTTACCCCTTTTTAGGACTATTACGTCGATGGCGCAGTATTTGATACAGTTAAATATAGTGAAGGAGAGTTTTACTTTAAATGTAACATTAACCAATTTCCGTCTTCATTTCAGTATTGGAACTACTACTACAAATGCCGTGTCCGGGCCAAACAAGCCGGAACAAACAAAGCTGGCATGACCACCAGAGGTAGACCCATCAGGGCACTAAAGTAAACCTCTTTCGAAGAAAGAGTGATCATCCTTTTAGGAGAAGATACTGGAAGAGGTAGGACTAAAAGGATACCAGAGTTGACACCACTAGAGGGAAGGGTGGCTGCTCTTCTTCTAAGACATAGTAGTCCAGCTAGACAATCTTCAGCTACCCCAGACCTCAGCACGGTGAAGGTCTAAGCAGTTCCAACGGAGGCAGTTGGGACACCTCCAATTTAGACAGAGCAAGAGAACAAAGATGCAGGAAATATGGAAAGTTTTGAGCAGCCAGCTAATGAAGGCATCAGCCCAATGAATTGCAGGAGACAGGTACTCATCAGTGTCAGCGATCTGCCCTAGTTTACACTAAGTTCTCAATCTTCTTCTTTATTCTTTTTTGCGTGTCGATTTTTTTACCATTAGAAAGCTACATTCACCCTGAATAAAATAGGCTACCTCTGTAAAGCCGGGACGTGCCACTGGTAACTAATATGTATATTTTTATCTTTATTTTCAGTCAGGCCACAACTGCATCATTGGATTTTAGAAAAATCAATCGTTCTGACCAGGAATCGAACTCGCTCATTTTGGAAAAAATAATCACACCCCGTATTATTACACCATTCGATAGTGTTGCTAATAAGGATCGGTCGCGACAGTTATTAGTATTCACTGAACAGCTTTGAAGTTGGTACCCAATTTTGATTAGGTTTAGCGTAAATAAATCAAGCTTTCCCTAATCTGTTTATTTAACTTTCGAGTAAAAAAAAGGGTACTACCTATTCCTGAAGTCTACAGTCTCAAATATCATTGAGATAGGTACCTACCTAAATGATATTTACTAGTAGTGGGTTAGTATAAGTACTAGTAGTGGGTTATAGATAAAATTATTGTAATTGGTTGATAATTTCAATAGCTTTATTTTTGCGATGGATCTGCACCATTTGAATACACCGGCCTTTTTAATCATCTGACTACAAGACTATAAGGGTACGGCAATGCTATCGGTACATAGTGGACATCCCACCCATACGTACAAAGCATTTTGCCAATACATTTATTGTGCGTACAGCTCAGGAGTGGAATCTGCCGGGGTCTGTATTTCTTGATAGCCGCAACCTTTGGGTCTTTAAGTCAAGAGTGAATAGGTTACTGCTAGGCACACATGTTTCATCATCAACCACATCTTAGTGAGCAAACGCGAGCCTATCGCTAAATACATTTTTTTAGCATGGTGTAATCATCAAATGAGTCCTGCCACCCAGGGCAGGGAGAGACTGTCAGACTCGTACTGACTAAAATCTTCGGTGTCCTTCAATAGCCCTCCTTACGTTCCGGGGTCACGGTAATTCGTGAGTCCCGCGACCCCAGCAGGCTTTGGCCCTCCAAAGGCGGAGCCTGTCATGGTAATCGCTAAATTAATAGAATAAAAAACTATTTACTGCTTTTTATTTTTCCCCACACTTAATTACTCCTATATCGTTGGTGCGTTTACAAACATAGAAACACACAAACACCTAGACTCGGAACAACTACTAGTAGTTGATACAAATATTTGTTCCAAGCGGGGATCAAACACGCGACACGCTGCGCAGCGTCGATCGCTCAGTCTCTGCGCCAACCGTGCAGTCAAAAGTTAAAACCTATCGTGTTTTGAATGCTATGTACATTAAAAATAGAGCACATTATCGTAGCACAATAACCTATAGATCAATAACTCATACCTTAAAACTGTTAATACATGAAAAATATTTAAAATGCACGTGTTTCTTACATTTGGTCCTGGGGCGTGGTCCTGTAAGGTTAATTTAGTTTTATAAATGGCCACGGGCGACGCCAGGTGGGCGACACGAGTCAAAGAAAGGACATCTTGGAGTTTATTTTTCTTTTTTTGTGATAAATATGTATTCTACTTTGTGTATGGATGTACGAAGAATTGGGAAATATGTTAACGTTATTTGTATGGATAAATAACATTATTTTCAAGTAATTTGATAGTCAAAAACTTCGTAATTATTATTAACAATTAAAATTATAGAACTTACAGATAGAAAAGTAAACAATAGTAATTATTTCATTCCACATAATATAAACGTTAATCGTTATCGTATAATCGTTATATCAATCCTAATAAAACTTATTATTAACAATGTGCAAGTATGTTTCGATGGATGTTTGTTATTCTTTCACACATAAACTACTGACCAGATTTGGATTAATTAGGCAGACAGATAGTTTATAATCTGGATTAACACATGGGATAGCTATTCTAGATTTTCGCATTATAGTGGGTGAAACCGCTGTTACCGGCTAGTATGTAGTATTTAATGTTACATTCGAATGTTACCACAATATAAGTACAGACTAGCTTTTGCCCGCGGCTTCGCTCGCGTAGAATTTGGTCTGCCTCATTAAGTTACGTGACATTTTTTTTAATACTTATATTTTTTTATGTAACTTCACATCGTACATCCCAGATTTCTAACTTCAAAATATGTTTCCATACAATCTTTGAACACCGATACCTAATATTTAGAGGGAATCTCTTGAAGGTGGAATTATCTGAATTCCTTTCTAAGTGCTCATTATTTTAGAGGGCCAAAGCCTGCCGGGGTCGCGGGACTTACGAATTACCGTGACCCCGGTACGTAAAGGGCTATTGAAGGACACCGTAGATTTTAGTCAGTCAAGTCTGACAGTCTCTCCCACCCTGCCCTGGGTGGGAAGACTCATTTGATGATTTTACCACGATAAAAAAATAATAATAATAGAACTCTGCAAATTTCAAAATTCTACCAGTGGTTTCTTCATCAATCTTTACCTGTATGGTGTGTTTATAAAAAGTAGCCCTATGTCCTTCCCCGGGCTTGAGATTATCCTATCCAGCACAAACGGATTACTAAACACTGACTAATAAACAGGTCGGACCAATGTTACTTGCATTTAATCACTACATAGTATAAAACAAAGTAGCTTTCTTTGTCCCGTGTAACGATCGAACTCGTGTAACGATCGACATCATTGCGCGATCACCGCCATCTATCGAGCATAAGGACCACTCGACATAATTATAGTACTAATAGAATTATCTATACTCCGTTCATCATCTGCCTAGCGTTTTTCCCAACTATATTGAGGTCGGCTTCCAGTCAAACCAGATGCAGCTGGATATCAGTATTTTACATGGAACGACTGCCTGTGGGACCTCCACAACCCAGTAACTGGGTAATACGATACCCCATGGTAAGATTGGCTGTCAGACTTTAGAGCTTTTGACAGTAACGACTGTCAAAGATCTTCAAATGACAGCCAGGACCAACGGCTTTACGTGCTTTCCGAGTGCTTTTTACCCATCCACAGACCAACCTCGGCAAGCGCAGCTTAACCCGTAAAAATATATAAGTATAATAAAAAACTTTTTCAAAAAAAAAATGTAACCGCCTTCAAAAAGAACCACAAAAAAGGGTAAAATAATCTACAAAATAACTTTTATTTCGGAAGTCGATGGCTTTGTTATTTTTTATTTCATTGTTTTTTTTTTGCCACCGACTTCCGAAATAAAAGTTATTTTGTAGATTATTTTACCCTTTTTCTTCTTCTTTTTGAAGGCGGTTACATTGTTTTTTTTTTTAAGTTTTTTTTTTTCGTTTTTTAGTTAAAATATTCAACCCAAATTCTTGCCAAATACATATAATATAATCCGTAGCACTGCTAATAACATCCCTCATGTACACAATAAGCTAATAAAATTCCCTATCTCAAAAACTACTGAACCGATTTTGATGAAAGCAGTTGCAGTATTCCCTAAGTTGAACGATACCTAGCACAAAAAAAAGAATTATTTAAATCGGACGAGAAGTTCCAGAGATATGCGAACAATGAATCAGTCGATGCCTACTCCTTACTGTTAAGGAGTTGTACCTTCCATCATCAGCTCAGCTACATAAGATGATGATTACCATACGCAAGTCCTTAAATTACTTCGTAAGATTTACGAAAAACGATGGGTGAGCCTATAAAATTTGAGGTTTGCCCTCGATTTCTCCAAGATCCAATCATCAGATCCTGATTTGGTTACAATGGGACCACACGGGAAGCACCAGCTTTCAAACAAAAAAAGAATCATGAAAATCGGTTCACCCAGTCGGTCGTAATGCGGTAACAAACATTAAAAAAAAAATACAAACCTCCTTTTTTTGAAGTCGGTTAAAAACTATCCTATGTCCTTTCTCAAGTTCCAAACTATGTCTGTACCAAATTTAACACTAATCGGTTCAGTAGTTTAGGCGTGAAGAAAAGACAGACAGACAGACAGACAGACAGACAGACAGACAGAGTTACTTTCGCATTTATAATATTAGTTAGGATTGTGGTTTCTTCATAGAGAAAATCCTGAAAGGATTTTCATAATATTTTGTACGCAGGTAGTTTATAACCTGAATTAAACCATGGGATACTTTTTATCTCTGTTAAGTTCCTGTGGCATAATTTTCGAGTACCTATACAAATTCAGAAAAAAAGAACATCAAATAAGTGCATTGCGTGCACATAACGTAGATAAGACTGAAAGATATTTTCTTCTTTTACACCATTTAAGAAATCGATTTATTTTACCTGTATCAAGTGTGGATGAGTATAAAGTAAATCTGCTGATGTTTTATTGACTCAAAACACGCGATTCATCGATAAAGATCATGACGATTTATTCTTTGTAAAAGGTTAAACTGTGGCGATTTATGGTGCACTTCGTTTATTCAATTTTGATGGGCAATTATGGCAATAGAATACCTCAGCTCTATTCTTAAAATAAAAAACACAGCGATCTATAGCAATGTGAATATGGATGGATGTGTTTATGATACGAAAACTACTGAATGGACTCAGATGGGTACACAGATAATCTATAACCTGGATTGATACACAGGTTTCCTTTTATTCTGACATATTCAAGTATAACGTTCCCGTATATAATTACTTTTTTTTTACGTAGTATAATCATCACATGAGTCCTCCCACCCAGGGCAGAGCTGGAGGGACTGTCAGACTCGTACTGACTAAAATCCAAGGTGTCCTTCAATAGCGCTTTACGTACCGGAGTAACGGTATATCATAAGTCCCGCGACCCCGGCAGGCTGTAGCCCTCTAAAAGAGAGGGCAACACGTAGTATAGATTTCCATTCAAATGAAAGAATAAGCTCATTTACTTACTAAACTTCACCTTGTACCGTATATTCTTATTAAGGAACTTAAGCATAACTGGTGAAATATGGGTGTGCTATTAAGCACCTCTGCATAATAACTCTTTGGAAATTACAGACGTGATACTAAGTTAATCCTAATAGTCTAGTCTCTTAGTCTTAACAGCAGACTTGATCTACCCAAATCTGTCTATCTGTGGCATAACCAACATGCAATGTACCCACTGTTGGGGTACAAACCTGTGAGAGGGAAAATGCTGCAATCTACCACATAGGCCCGATTTTTCGATATTTTTGTTCTAAGCCCCCTCGCACACTAGGCGACGCAAGTCTCCAATACCTTACGACTTTGGTATCCATTGGCGCGTAACTGTGTACGAACCTGTATTGGATTTGTATTGCGATAGTCGCTTGGATACCAAAGTCGAAAGGCGATTCCTTTCGACTTTGGTAAACTTGGTTCGATAATCGCTTGGATACCAAAGTCGAAAGGCGATTCCTTTCGACTTTGGTAAACTTGGTTCGATAATCGCTTGGATACCAAAGTCGAAAGGCGATTCCTTTCGACTTTGGTATCCAAGCGATTATCGCAATTCAAATCCCATACAGGTTCGTACACAGTTACGCGCCAATGCATACCAAAGTCATAAGGTATCG
This sequence comes from Agrotis puta, assembly GCA_943136025.2. Lineage (NCBI taxonomy): Eukaryota > Metazoa > Arthropoda > Insecta > Lepidoptera > Noctuidae > Agrotis > Agrotis puta. The sequence continues at coordinate 17,330,671 of OW964177.2, read as the reverse complement.
GAGACTTGCGTCGCCCAATGTACGAAGGGACCATGTTATGCCAGTTTTCTGACGGTATTTCCCTTCACTGTTCGTGTTCGTGTCGAGGTAATTCTTCCTAATTTCATTGTTCTTTTTTCTCCCCAAAAAATATATGGCAGTACTTGAAAAGTTAATCAAGTAGACAAGACAATAGGGTTTGGTGATAAATTCCGGGGAGCCGGAGCACCGAACATCGTAGAATCTAATGGGTAGCCACTAAAATTGGTACAAATAGCGCTTAGGTTACTTATAAAACGTTTGAGGATTTGGAGGAGGTAGATTTAATTGGTGCTCTTAAAAATTGCTATCTTGGAGTAATCTCGATATACGATGTCACGGTTGGCACAGTGGTCTAGCGATTGATTGCTACGCTGCATGTTGCTGGTTCGATTCCGGCACGGAACAAATATTTATATGGTACAAGTAGTTGTTCCCGATCGTGCCGTTTATGTTACAGATCGCGATACAGAATTTTTAGTGTGTTGAAATAACTCGCTATTTCTATACATATATGTATAAGTTCGGCCCAAAACTGGTTCTTTAAATCTCACGACGTCCACAAAATTTTTGTAAAACATTCGTTGTATTTTAATTGACAATTATTTACTAATTTTTTTGAAGTCATAGACAAACCAGAATTTCTTTTTGTATACTTAATCAAAATTTTAGGTGTTTTATACTCTTTGCATATTATTTTTATTGCATTTACTTTTGGTACGAAAGAATCACAATATCCTATATTTTCAAAGAGATTACTGAAAGGACAGCATTAATTTGGTTAAATTCTATTTTCACGGTCGCGGGACTAACGGATTACCGTGACCCCGGTACGTAAAGGGCTATTGAAGGACACCGTGGATTTTAGTCAGTACAAGTCTGACAGTCTCTCCCGCCCTGCCCTGGGTGGGAGGACTCATTTGATGATTTAACCACGATATAAAAAAAAGTTCTATTTTCACAAACTAAAAAGTGCGTCACAGATAGTCTGTCGTCTGCGCTGTACCTTTTTCTGAATTTCTAACCTATTTTTCTGGCTAAACATAATAAAACAAATAGCAAAAATACCATATCAACAGAACCTCGATCCTAGGTCGTCGTAATCTTGACAGCTGGGTACAATTTACGTTGTCCGCGCTACTACTAATCAAGCGTTAGGATTGAGATCCACGCACAATGCTCAACACAATCTGTAGTAACATCATTGTTTACTACTTTTAAAACATTTCGTCCTTTTGTTTCGGATAGTTTTACTTATATATTATTAGTATCTACCCCTTTTATACAAAATAAAAGTTGTATGTACTTACAAGCTTTTGTACTGAAGAAAAACATCGTCAGAAAACCGGTGTTGAATAAACAAATATTCTAAGAGATGTGGCTAGATGTCACGTGTCTTTGACCAAGTCCAACCCGCACTGGGCTCATGTTGTCTATTAGAGAAACAGTATATAAGAAGGGGACGTGAGGTATAATAGGGACATACGCCCTTTGGACATACTTAACACAACACTAACGTAGAGCAAGCGCCATCAGGATGTCATTTGCAAACAGCAAATAACAAATTATGTCCTGTTGGCGCTTGCACTACGTTAGTTTTTTGTTAAGTTTGTCTTAAGTGTGTGATTTCCCATCATACCTCGCGTCCCCATCTAATACATTGTTCCCTTACAGCCCAATTCCTCACGCAGAAAGATCTGTGCCGCAGTAGTGAGAACAACGACAAATAAGATTATAAATAGATTAAGCTATTACGCTATACTAGTTTTTCTCTACGGCTTCGCTTTGCTGTTGGTTTCATGAACCTCCATTTGGCTAGTTTTTTTTAACAAACAAACCAAACATTAATTAGTCATCATCATCTGCCTAGCCTTTTACCAACTATATTGAGTTCGGCTTCCAGTCAAACCAGATGCAGCTGGCTATCAGTATTTTACATGGAGCGACTGCCTATCGGACCTCCACAACTCAGTAACTGGGTAATACGATACCCCATGGTAAGACTGGTTGTCAGATTTTAGAGCTTCTGACTAACAGTAACGACTGACAAAGATCTACAAATTATATCCGGGACCATCGGCTTTACGTGTTTTCCGAGGCACGGAGGAAACTCGCTATGACAGATCATCGGCTTAACCCGAAATATCGTCCTGTGCGGCTGTATTTATTTAGCCACGAGCTCCTCCATTAACTAACATTATTTAATCAACACAAAACAAATTCTGTTGATACGAGTAGTGTTGTATTGAAAAATAATTTTAGTACCAAAAATAATAATTAAAAGACTACTAACACATTCACCATAAGAATTATCAAATCAAGTATTCCAAAACGATAGAATTATGCTAAATAATACGGAAGCATGAAGTCCCACAATTCTATGCAATACTCATCAACGCAATATGTTCGTTCTGCCCTAACACTCCATGCGTTCATTACTTCAATGACGTCAGCAAATCGAATCAGGACCATTGTCACAGAACATTGGCACTTAATAAATTCGAAACAGAATAAAGAAAACAAATTAAATGTTTAATTCAAACATACCAACTGGTTGCATTCGTCACACCACGTCAAAATGGTCGTTTTATGATAAACAATTGAACTGAGCTGCTAAATTAATCATACACCCTTATTGCTAAGACGATTAAGTCTAATGTGGAATAAAATCTATTTTAACGAACTGCAATTCGAATTTCAATTTCTAAACACTTTAAGGGCTGCACTTTCACAATAATGAAACGTCATAAATCGCATCAGTGCTACATGATTTTAAGCTCTATTTTCGTGATGCTTAAGTTGTTTACTACAGGTCACAAAAATTTCAGTAGGGTTTGCACATTTAGATATCGAAAAAGATTTATATCTAGAGAATGTCGCAAGCAAAATAGTATTAGAACGTGATGATAATAAGAGCTATTTTACTTTAGCACTTAGTAAAATTGCAGCAATACAAGAATTTCATACAAAACATATGCGCAATACTTGTATAGTATAAAAAGCTTATAAAATACAAAGGGTGTATGAATACAAATAATTGTATGTCATTGTGGTTTGTACAAAGTTCGCTTTTATAATTGGGTACTTCAGTTTGTTTCATTAAAATCATTATTTGTATTGTAAAAGCGTATTATATTCAAGTGGTAATCGTTAAAAAGAGTTACTTGAATTATAAAAGTTGTCAGATCGCCCTTTGATGGCTAAAGAGAGGAATATTCAAGAGGTTGTGTCGTTTCATCAACTTATTATAACAGGATTTTTAATTTGGCTCATTATTTTTCTAGCATCTTTATCTTTATGTTGCTTTACAATAAAAACATTACATCCGTGTAGGTACAATGCGTTTCAATTAAGAATAGACCTTTGTGCCATACTTTGACTTCTTAAATAAACAAAAATCATATCAAAATAAAATAAATCATATTAATAAAAATAATTGTCACAATGTACATTTCATTAAAGATCATTTTGTTTTTATTTTAAACGCATATTATATATATAATTTGAATATTTCTGGTTGTATATATTTCAACTCTTTAAAACTGTATAAACTCTCGATAATAATAATAACGAACCAACAGCATTATAAAAAAAGCCTATTATTAAATAATACCCAAAATAAATGCTGTCAACACCAAACACAAATTTTCAAAATCCAATATCTTTATCTGTTTACACTAAAATAATAATATTATCTTATTGTAAACAAGTAAACATGCTGACGTAGTAATTAGATGTAATCCAAGCCAGAGAATGGCCACGTGGCCTGCACAAGGCCCTCGTTAAGCCTCGCCGGAGGGAAGGATGGCCTCCAAGATAAATGACGGGTAATTGCACGCATTATACATTTGATATTAAATTATATCCCCGTTCGGAAACGTAGTTGTCAAAACAAAAGACTTTTTTGTCAGACATCAATTGTGAGAAGTTGAAAATTGGCTATTTGACAGTATCAATAAATTACAATTCTAATTAGTCCGTCATTTAGAGTTTAAAAACTTAACGAATTTGTTTTTTATCTTTTGTAAAATCTTTGAATATTTACCAAGATGTAACGAATCAAAAATCGAAAGTGGGGGCTGGTGACTTCAGAATTCAATAAAAATTGTAGTAAGTAAATTGTGAAGTATTGCCAATTTCTCAAGCACCTTATCACCGTTAATTTTGATTTACGTAACAAAACAAAAAATACTGAGGCCTTTTCATGAATTTCCAGTTATTGCGACGTAAAGCAAACTGGAACTTTTTAATTAATTTCAAGAACAAAAAAAAGTTCATTTTTCGTACACTAGAGGCGCTGTTCCATTTTTCCATACAATTAACGCAGTAAATACTTCAAGTACGCGCACTATGGCCCTATCAGAAAACCAGCGCTGTGACAAATTTAAAAATGTCGCAGCATCTGTAACAGTTACTTTTACCAGACAATTTTTTTTTTAGAATATAAAAAACAAGACACAGTTCAGCACTGTACAGTTCAGTCACGCACAGAAGGTTAGGCCTTGGTAAAGACCTCCAGCAAGGGGCCTCCAACAGGCAGGACCGCAGCACAGGTAGAGAGAAGACTGAAGCAGACCGTCGACTGCACTTAAAAAAAAGCACATGCTGAGATAGGAGCCTTTTGGCCTCGCACAGGACTAAATTGTTTTTTATTAGTTTTACCTATTGTCATTTTTCTTTTATATATTTTGTTTCCTTTGTTGTTTTAACTCATGTTTTTTTTTTATCTGTCCTGTGTGTCAATAAATCTCTTTTCTTTCTTCTTTCTTTCTGTAAATAAAATACTGAAATCTTGTGATCGAGCTACTGGTCGTATATTTTTTGATAATGTAACTGATGAACTAATTTAAATATTATTTTAGGCAAATAACCAATTATGAAAGAAAATCTAAACAGTGGGCACACTAATAAACATAGGTATTGGCTTTCGTAAGCATAGTAGGCTTTATGATGTTTTAAATTATTAATTTATTATTTATTATGTATATTTAAGTTTAAAATTATTATATATTATTATATTATTTGCCGATAAGTGTGACATATTGCAAAACAAATGCGTTGAATCTTCACAACATTGAAGCTGGTGAACTTTGAACAACAACTCGTTTAAAAAAAAAACGAAACTCTAACCCCAACCATATCAAAGCTTAGTACAACCCTAAAGTAACAAAAAATTAAATAACCCAAAAAAATAAACTCTCAATAACACTCAGATCAACTTTCCAAAATTACAACTTATCCTTTTAATTCAGAAAACAACAAAAACAGCGAAGCTATCAATTATTTTGAGTGGCCAAACACTCAATGTCACAGACCACTGCACTTACATCACGAGGACAAGCCATTAAAACTATGCCCACCCTAACCACAGAAACATGAATAAAAAACATACATTCACCACAATTTCATCACTAGAAGCCCTTCAAAGCATTATCGACAAATTTAACGCTAACGGGAGAATTTTTTGTCCATTCGGGCAAAAAATGTCGATACAACTCCAGATTTGTCTCTTTCGTATAATTTATTAGAAGGGGGCGGGGCTCAAAGTTTTATTGGCATAAAATTTATTATAGAAATGATATAAAAATGGATAATAAGTGGAAAGCGTGGAAGATATTTAATGACCCGTCAAATGACAGTCTGCGACAGATGTTTTTGCACGAGCCGGCTTGGATTTTTGTAAGGGTCTCATTGTGGACATATTACGCTATTTATTGTTGATAAATTGTGAATTATTGTTGCTATATAGAAAGATGAATGAGATCGAATGCTATGGTTATGGTATAATTGTTTGGTGATATAGAAATAGGTATAAAATTAATAATGTTAGAGGCAACATGTCATTGGTTGTTTTAGTTTTCGTTTGGTAGTCTTTGTCTGTTTATTCTTACGACCTTAGTTTATTTTTACCAGAAAATAAACAACTGATACACATTTGTACTTACATTTTATCACGATTTACATGTTCAGTAAAAGTATGGGTGAACATGGAAATAATTAAATTAAATTTTACTTAATTCATCATTTGTGTTTTTTTTTTAATTTATTAAAACTTATATGCTATCATATAAGTCTAAGACGAATATTTTATGAGTTTTACTTATTTAACCAAAAGAACATTAAAGAACTAACTCCATTTCAATAACTTCTAGAACTTTCGCGACTACTTCATCCTCGTATTAAACTTCACCTCTCCTCCGCCATATAAAAACACGAAGAGAAACTGTTCCAGAAGAAAAACTTCCATACGTATGAATATTATACGGTATATAATATTACGAGGATAAAGTTCTAATTTATTCGTCAAACTTCTATGAGTAGGGAAAGTATCAAAATTCTTATCAAATTCCCACTTCCAGTTATCAGTACTTACTGCCTTTTTAGCTTCTTTTTTTTATCTTGGTAAAACCATCAAATGAGTCCTCCCACACAGGGCAGAGCGGGAGGAACTGTCAGACTCGTACTGACTAAAATCCACGGTGTCCTTCAAGAGCCCTTTACATTCCGGGGTCACGGTAATTCGTAAGTCCTGCGACCCCAGCAGGCTTTGTCCCTCTACAGGGGGGGCCCGTTTTTACTGACACTCGTTGAGGCGCGCGTGGAATACTTCGTTGACCCGAGCATGGTCCACGATCGGACAGCGAAATGCCCATTACCTACGGTGGCCGGAGATCGTCTGCCGACGTCCGTCGCCGTGGGCGTCTACCACTGCGGGTCCTTCGCGTGTATGACTGCTTCGCATCGCTGGATGTCTTATAACCTATGTTTTTTACTTCTACAACTATTATAATTGCAAAAGTTTGTAAAAATGTTTGGTAATATGTAATGCAAAAGTTACTGAACAGATTTGGATTAACCAGATAGGTATACAGACACTCGTGCAAATCCGCGAGCATAAGCTAACAAAAGTGTTAAAGTATCAAATGATGTGAAAATACAAATTAAAAAAACTTTATTTATATAAGAATGAAATTGACCAACCTTTTTTTTCATAGAACTTTGAACGCAAAATTAAAATTATATTCGGAATAAAGTTTTTTGAAATCATCCCCGTTATCAATATTTGACTTTGTTCATTTCCCGTTTATAGTAGGTACCATTTATCTTGAAAACGTTCATTCGACCGTAAAGTTACCTTTTTCCTTGTCCCGTGTCATCGTATCTTCAACGGCAGTTGTCAGAACACCACCTTTTACCAAACAGCTGCCCAAAAAGGTCATACACATCAAATCAAACGCTAAATGCCCAAATAAAAATCGCTAAATTCATAGATAATCGTTCACCATAACTAATTTTTTTTCTATTCATAAGAATCACAAGTAGCACTCACAATTTTATAATGGCGACAATAGGTCTGACTTTACTGAAGAAAAATGGCAGAGGCATGCGTGAAATTCCTTTCTATAATACATTATACTATAATACGATAACTTGGTGTCAAGTTTTTGATAACGCAAGGGAGTCTGACCCTTATGTCTATGGAGACATGTCCAAAAACCATGCATTCTTCAATGAATATTTTGCGAAACTGATCGATTTTCAATCGAAAGAATCGTAAAGGAACTAAAGAACAAAGTCATAAGAACTAAAATCGATAAAAACCAAAATGTAACACGCAATCTAAACTTGGTTGACAACAACAATGGTATCTTTGCAGCCGATTTGTCGCCGATGTCAAATGATTCTTTGAATGAACGGCGAATGAATGAATGGGAATTATAGGCGGCAGTTATGCAATCAATTAAAGGGGGCGGTACCCAATTCCTGGGGCCTTTACCAACAACCGAACACCTCAGTCCACGAAGCCAAAAGTTTAAATTGAATTTATAATTTTTACAAACTGATAAAGAGTTTGGGCAACTTTTATTAAATTTTGTTTTTGTAAAGAAAGGAACGGCGTAACAGATAAAAGTTTATTATAATAGTCTGTTTTAATGGAAAATAAAAATATCTTTTAGAATAATTTTCGAACGAAAATGATATTGAGTATTAAAATTATTGAATTATTCATTTTATATTAAGTGTAAAGTTTTAGTGGAATCATAAAAAATTTAACAATAAAGATTCAGATGTCATTCACTCCTTAGCTAATAATAATGAGCGCTTCAATAACTATTTCGTTAAGTACCCGGATCAATTTTCCTAAAAGGATATTGAACCTGTCTGTACCGTTTTACCTTTGATCTCATAAATATTTTACGAATTTCTGAAATATTTCTGTCGAGAGTCTTATTTGGGACACTATAGTTGAGGCGTAAGTAATTTATTTTCTACATCTAAAAGTAAGAGTAAAGTTGAACAAGGTTCATCTGGATAGGCTTACTCCATCGACTCAGTCTGTGTTTCCTCTGACCTAGACTAGACTAGAGTCAAAAAACACACACAAATCTCAAATTAAAAAATAAAAAATCATATCAACTTTTTTTGGCCTGGTGATTAACTATGCCCTGTACTTTTCTTTTATGCTTATACCGAATACCTGACGAACATCCATACTAGCTCTCATCTCCGATTTAAATTAATATCCTCATCAGAACCTCACTTTATTTTAAAAAATTCCACTTCTGCAAAATTTCATGCTTCTATTCTAGTCAGAGATTTTTCATCTTGAAACACTTTCAAAAACATCTAAACTCGCTGTCGCTAACTCTCCTCTACCCGCCACCTTCATACCCCCACAATCTTCACACGTCTTACACAAAGGCCCGCGCACACGACTCACAAAGATACCGCTACCTAAATACGGTGACATTTTACACCCGAATAACGCCGCACAAAGTCTCACGGAACACATTCATAACACAAATGAATGGGCTAATGTATTATCGCACTTACAAGGACCGAATGAATGGAATGGAATTTTGTCAAGTGACCGTATCCAAGGAGCAAAAATTGTAATAGTATTTCATATACTCTCCTCATGAATGAAGATCGATTTGTAGTTTGGGAAAAAATGCTGCTAGATTTATGAATGGCTTAATGGCAGTAATAGATGGTATATTATGTCTTTTAGTATACGTATAACTTGTGTAAGTACCGATGTTTTGTAGTTCAAATGCACGTTTGAAAAGTAAACTGTTGCTAAAGTTGGTAAATAAAGTACTTGGACTCAATTGAATTCCAAAAGTACGTCGCTTGAAATGTACAGCATTTCGTGTTGCTTCACGCTTTTTACGTTTCAAAACGACTTACATTATTTTGTTGCAGTATTTCTTTTTTTGACTGAATTCTGACCTATGTATTTAAATTAAAACTGTGTGAAGTATGAAATGGGTAGAAAGGAAGTGATTCTTGAGTTGTTGGTCAATATATAAGTATGAAAGAAGAAGAAGACATGATGAACTCACTCTAAATTAATTGGGATGGTGATGATGTGTTATCAGGTTTAAGATATAGTAGCAGCCCGGAGTGTGATGAAAATCCTGGTTGCATCGCCTGCTGTGACCTGTAATGATAGAATTAAAAATTATCACTACGAAAGAAATGTCACTGAGTTTTTGTTCAAACAATAGCAATATTACATCACATTCATAAATAACAGAATCATTTCTGCGTGCTGCTCTCATGTAGCGCTTTTAAAAAAGTATTTCATGAGACCAGATCGAGAAATGTAACGACTATTAAAGCGATAACTCTGTCAAACTCTTCAGGAATTACAGGCGTGAAACAAACAAAACATGCATTTTCTATCAAATCGATTAGATTAGATTCAAACCCCACAAAATCCAATTTATTTGCACTATCATTGAAAAGCACCATTTAATACTAACGGCATTATAACTTCCTGTTATAAAATACAGGAAGTGATGTCAAATGTGTCCGGCACGCGGCGCCAGCGTCGCTCGACCGGAAGTGCGTCGCAGTTCAATTTGCCGCCATATTTAAAATTAATAGATGAATTTAACAGGCTATTGGTTTTTCCTAACTTTTGTTTTAATATTGATACAAGGGATATTTGATTAGATATTTATAATGGTTTTTGAGGTTATGCTTGAATAGCTTTTATGTAGCAATTGTGGTGTAATTGTGGGACAATGGCTTTATTGGTCACGGTATATACAGGGTGGCCAAAAAGTCGTGGATCAAATGAAACAGGGAGATAAAGGAGGTAATTACCAACAAAAAATCTTTCCCCAGCATGGCCATAACTTCATTGCACGAAAAGATATGAATTATTTTAGTTTTTTCAATGAAACTACCGAGTTTTATTACAATTTAATCAGTAACAAATTAAATTGATTAAAAACAATAAAACAAAAGGTGTTGTATTATGAGTCGATAATGTATCAAAACTACAAAAATTGTATTGCAGCTCTTGGTATCAAACTTAACGAGCAAAGATTTTTTTCCGTAAATTTTGAAGCGTTACAAAAAATTACTTCTCACTTTAAGACCACCATTTGAAAAAAAAAATGTATTACGGAAAAGTGACCTTGTATTAAAAAAACTTGCTGGTTTAATGCTGATTCAAGTGAGATACAACACTTTACTCTTTGATCTTTAGTTTTGGATTTATGGTCGTTTTTTCGTATCAAGGTGCAAATTTAACAAAATGGTAAATTTAAGGAAAAAAAGATTTTTTCTCATACATACTAGGTAGTAATTTCAGAAGCCATCATGAAATAAAAGAACGATTATGACTTAGTAATTTTTATTAAAATACAATTTTTTACATTAAATGTTCAAAGTTCCTACCTCTGACCATAATGCACAATCTGCACCGCCTAATAAAATTCGCACGTAATCGGCGGAATGCACGTCTGTTATTTAGAATTTGTAACTTAGCAAACTCGAGCTTTTGTCGTAGTTCTTGTTCGGTGTTATTCTCACTTTGATACACTATTTCTTTAAAATAGCCCCAAACAAAAAAGTCTATGGGATTTAGGTCGGGCGACCGGGGTGGCCATGCAATAGGTCCGCCTCGACCAATCCACCGGTTAGGGAAGCGCTCGTTCAAATGTCCTCGAACTGCTCTAGCGTAATGAGGCGGGGCGCCATCTTGTTGCAGCCACATTTCTGCCACTCTATCTTCAGGAATCTCAGCTTCGTTCAGTATTTGGTTCAAATTATTTTGTAAAAAATTCAAATACTCAGCATGTTTGGGGCTATTTTAAAGAAATAGTGTATCAAAGTGAGAATAACACCGAACAAGAACTACGACAAAAGCTCGAGTTTGCTAAGTTACAAATTCTAAATAACAGACGTGCATTCCGCCGATTACGTGCGAATTTTATTAGGCGGTGCAGATTGTGCATTATGGTCAGAGGTAGGAACTTTGAACATTTAATGTAAAAAATTGTATTTTAATAAAAATTACTAAGTCATAATCGTTCTTTTATTTCATGATGGCTTCTGAAATTACTACCTAGTATGTATGAGAAAAAATCTTTTTTTCCTTAAATTTACCATTTTGTTAAATTTGCACCTTGATACGAAAAAACGACCATAAATCCAAAACTAAAGATCAAAGAGTAAAGTGTTGTATCTCACTTGAATCAGCATTAAACCAGCAAGTTTTTTTAATACAAGGTCACTTTTCCGTAATACATTTTTTTTTCAAATGGTGGTCTTAAAGTGAGAAGTAATTTTTTGTAACGCTTCAAAATTTACGGAAAAAAATCTTTGCTCGTTAAGTTTGATACCAAGAGCTGCAATACAATTTTTGTAGTTTTGATACATTATCGACTCATAATACAACACCTTTTGTTTTATTGTTTTTAATCAATTTAATTTGTTACTGATTAAATTGTAATAAAACTCGGTAGTTTCATTGAAAAAACTAAAATAATTCATATCTTTTCGTGCAATGAAGTTATGGCCATGCTGGGGAAAGATTTTTTGTTGGAAATTACCTCCTTTATCTCCCTGTTTCGTTTGATCCACGACTTTTTGGCCACCCTGTATATATCTTACTATTTTCTAATAAGTTATCTAACTATTATTGTAAAAAATTGATGAATGGATAGATGTTTGTTACTCCATCACGCCAGAACGGCTGAACAGATCTTGATAAAACTTTTTCAGAGATAGATTATAGTCTGAAATAACACAGGTGATACCATTTATCCGGGTATCACATTTACACGTATAATTTTCTTGTTACACGTGGGCTGACGTGGGCTAAGTCGAAAGATGCATCTATAAAAGCAAGTAATGTCTTACAAAATCCACACTAACATTGTGAAGAGGTAAGATTTGACTGTTTGTTTGTATTGAATAGGCTCCGGAACTACGCACTAGCAATAAGGGGAGGGGGGGGCTAAAGCTAGATATTTTATAATCTTAAAAAAAGCTCATCATAACACTTATCATTGATAAACACGATAATACAACTTAAACTAAAAAAAAATAATACTATTCACAACCGTTACCGTGCCATCGATATTCCAAAATTCCTTTTCACAGATTACAACCACAACTCGAAGTCAACCCTTTCAATGCTCCCGTCACCCGCCATTCAATAACTTATAAAACCATCACAATCGGTCCAAAGGACCGGAAGGGACTGTCCAGTTAACCCTTTACTTATTTGTATCCGAATACAAACCTGTCAATGGATAGTTTACGTTTCTATTCGAATTTTCGGATACAGTTTTGTATTACAATCTTGACTTTTTTTTTCACGAATAAATTGATTTTAGGTGGACGATTTTTAGTACATCTGAACAAAAATTGCAAGATGGACTAACAAAGATTTTTAATCTATTTCTAATAGGTACCCATTATTATGTTTAGTTTTAAGTTATCTTTTTCCTTAGTCCTCCAATTTCTTTCCTGATTTTTTTTTTGCGGGCCGTTTATAAAAAATGAATTCAAGTACACAAAGCCAGACCCGAAATAACTATCTGTAGCCATATAACATATTTTCCGGGCGGGCATCGCGGGCATCGGAACCTCGTTACGCACCACAACGGTCGATCGCTTAGCCGCTGCGCCAACTGTGCCATCAAAATCAATATTACAGGCGAGATATTTACTAAATTTGTATCGATTTTCTAGATAAAACTTTCGTTACTACATTATTCTATGGATCTGAAAGTACAGGAAAATAAGTTAAGGAGGTCATCACTCAAGGAGATCGCAAGTCGAAGATCAATGTCGACAACGAAAATGGATGACTTTGACTTAAGGCGAGCGATGAGTCTTAACGAAAAAAACTGATTGATATTCTTGGTTACTGATTTTTGTAAAGGCATCTCAAATGGCTTGAAAAAAAAAAGATTCCGATGAGCAGAGAACCTCCTTCTTTTTTTAAGACTGTTAACGAAAAAGAGGTTACCTAGTGGCACATGGTAAATAGGATACATATTTTTACAACTTTTCTATTCTATCCTGTACTTCTCACAGTAGAAATTCTTAATACAGGGCAATGTTTTTCTGTACTTTTTGTTTAAGAGTAAAATCATGGCGCCTAAGATATAAATGATTTCAACTTTGATGATGAAGCTAAGAAGCAATAAAGATTAGGTACACAATTTTTATTTGAATTATTCAAGTTATTTTAAAGTAACAATGACCGCGAAGGCATGAATTTATGTATGTATCTAATGACCAAGAATAAACAGACAGACAAAAGCATTAGGTAAGAATTTTTAAAAGAAGACGACAAGAAACAGAAAACCTAATACTTACCACAAAATAAACTCGAACACTCTTACAAAAAGGAAACATCGAAGTGCTAGTTCAAAAAGACTAAATAAAAAACCTAGCAGCTTCACTTAGTTCACTACAGTGACCACACACCAAACTCCTATACGGACATTCCCAAAACTAATAAAACTGGTCCCCTTATCCCCAAACAATGACAAAGCAATAACAGGGACGAGTGTGCGAATCTAATCGTGTTTTGGCGTGAAACATCAGCTATTTCATTATAGCCCTACGTTCTCTGCTTATGCCCCAAGTGTATGGTGGTGATTTGATATGGCATTTCATTACCATACGTTTTCGGCTTTGAAGTAATAATAATGTTGACGTGCAGTTTTGGTGCTGAATTTGTTGTGTTAGTTTATTATTTTACAAGTACTAGCTAAATAGAATAGAACTGAACAAGATGAAGAAGAACATTTTATAGTCTTCAGTTAAGCCTTCGCATTTATAATATTAAGTTAAGTAGACAGCTCTCTGTAAACAAAATCATAAAAAATGTAATTTATTATTCTGTCTTTAATACTTGTAATTAAGCTAGGAGAGCAAAGTTTTAACCAACTAATTCGAATAATGTACTATGTATATTATTGTTGTAACGATGCATACTGTAAATAATACATAATCCCTTCAAAACATTCTTATTAATACGATTCAATCCAGAACGGCAAAACACGTGGTATGGTTACAAAATACCAGTAACATTTCTGTCACAGTATCCCTTTGATCCCTAATCAATCTGTAGGTACAGATGCCAGCTCATTAACCTACCTCAATCCGACAAATTTACATTAATAGATTTTCAACCTTATTACAATACTGGAAGGTTAATTTTCTATTGGTAAAATTTGGCAGATTCGGGTAAGTTGACCTGCTGGCGTCTGTACAATCTTAATGAACTTTATCAAGGGACGAAAATAATCCTAAACTACAAAGCAAACAGGCACCTATCAACACCACTCAACAGCCAGGACAATCCCTAAGTCAAAGCGGGACTAATTGATATTTTACAACACAACATTGTCACCCTTTCGTTTGTATTTATTTACAAACACGTGTGGACACCCTAGTGCTAATGACACTCGTAGCTAATGCGACATTTATACAGTGTTGCCGACAGATAATTAATTTAGTTTTCATTAAATTTAAAGTTTTCACGGTGTTCTAGCGCACAGCTGAGGATAATTTGTAATCAGAAAAAAAGATATATAAAAAGTAGATCTACTCATGTGTCGTTTGCAAGCAACAAAAAGAGTTGGCTCAGTGATTGTCTGCAGCAATACGTGTCGCGAGATCGATTCCCGGATGAAATAAATATTTGTACGATCTACAGCTGTAGTTGGTAGTTGTTCTTGTGTTTGTTTAAATGTTTTTAAACTCACCCACGATAAAGGAGAAATAATAATGAGAGGGACAACGAATTTTTAAAAAGAAAAAATAGCTAGGACGTCCCGTCTCGTCCTTTTTATCGTTGTAAAATCATCAAATGAGTCCTCCCAACCAGGACGGAGCGGGAGGAACTGTCAGACTTGTACTGACGGAAATCTACGGTGATCCTTCAACAGCCCCTTACGTTCCAGGGTCACGTTTCCTGATGAGACAGACGATTCAGCTTTGGGGCCAAATGAAGGAAATGTTCCTTGAAGATTGAAGATCCACCGGCAAGGTGTACCTTTAAAATAGTCAAAGACACGTTTATTAGAGAAACTAAAAATATCATCCCAAAAGGACTAAAGTAATAGATCATATGACTCCCAAAGCGTATGTTAGCAAAGATCTAATACCTTCAACTAGCACGATAAATCATAAAAATACATTCTGTATCGTCGCCCAGGGAATATATCTCGGGCTTCGTTTGCAAGTATAATCGTCAAAAATATTAATTAACTACGAACTTGGGTTGTCTGTGTGCAGACTTTAAGAAATATTGGATTTGGAAGAAAAATATTGAAGAATTAAATAAATGATAATGAAGACCATTAAGTACGGATAATTGCATTTTCTGTTGAAGTTTTGAAAATTTACGAATAAATTCTCGAATAAAGAGAAATAAAAGCCAAAAGTCATCCAATGCTGTGTAGGACTCGCATCATGTAGGGTCGCGGGATTGTCTAAGCGAGATACCACAGCCCTGGAACGCTAAGGACATCCGACGGAACAAGACGTTAAGTATTTTTAGTTAGTAAGAATCTGACAGGTAGGGGGAAAGACTAGTGGTAATGATATAATAATCACAAATAAGGCTGGTTTTTTTTTTGTCGAATGAATATTTATATTTTAGTGTTACTGGTTCTGCTCAAGATCGATCTAGAATATTATAACCTAGAGTTTCATAACTTACAGTGTGTAATGTGCCTTCTCTAGCAACTCTGGTTGGGTAACAAAGCCTAAACTAAAGGGACTGAAATAACAACAATCAATATAGGTAACTTATTTACAACTTACGTCATTACTCCTTGAAAGTAAATAAATTAATAAGTCTCACACAAAGTTTAATAATAGAGTCCAGTTATGAGCACAACTAGTAGCGAAGGAGAGGTGGGACGCGTGAGGGAGAGGACAGCCTCCGGCCTCCTGTCGGGGTCGAGGGACTGTCTCATCAGGTAACCGCGACCCTGTTACGTAAAAGGCTATTGAAGGATAACCGTGAATTTTAGTCTGTACGAGTCAGACAGTCCCTCCCGCCCTCACTTTATGATTTTACGACAGTAAAAAAGCACTGAGACAGATATGATGATCACAGAAGATAATCATCATCTTCTGCGGGCACTAAACTCTTGGACCAGTATTGGCCCGACTCAAGTTAGATTTTCATTGACACGCCAAGAAGATATATGCATTGCTATTTTCTTTATTTCGATTCCAGTTGAAGCTAAAGCCCTTGTCAAACAGACAGGCGAAAGTGAACCGGACCGAATCCGAGGCGATAACAAACCGATACGAGACGTGAAACTGGGTGCAGCGAACCGAGGCGTGGCAGTTGTATTAGCTATCTTTTTATGAACGACGACAAACAGAGCAAATACGCCTTCGCCACGTCTTCGCATCGGTTCGGTCACGCTATCGGATCGCTTTCGCTTTTCTATGTGACCGGATTCAAACAATTCCATACATCTATACTATATAATAAATCTGTAGAAGGGTCAATTCTGTACATTGAAAATATTGAAAAAATAAATAGCGGGGGGTGTTGCTGGATCGATACCAAACCCAAATATATGATTAAAAAAAGTTTTGTCTGTCTGTCTGTCTGTCTGTCTGTCTGTCTGTCTGTTTGTGCAGGCATCACGTGAAAACTAACGGTTCGAGTTCGATGAAACTTGGTATAATTATTCCTTATTATCCTGGGCATAACATAGGATACTTTTTATCCTGGAAAAATACGTAGAAAAAAAAATCTTATTTTTCAGTTTTATTCATAGACGTTGTTCTGTAGAACCGCGAACACACGTTGCATTACCCGCAGTGGATTCAGCGCCGCCGCGCCGTAATATTTATAAGATGTCATTGTCAGAGTTACTCAAAATGGGGAAATAAACCATCCACGCGAAGACCGACATCCGCGCGGACGGAGTCGCGGGCGGAAGCTAGTTACAAGCTAGCTTCACATTCGCCACGCCTGTCTGTTTGGCAAAGGCTTTATATGTCAGTTAGTATTTTACATGGAGCGACTGCCTATCTTTTTCACACTTTTTATCACATTTACATTTTTAATCATAGTTTAAAAACATAACGCACGTTACAACTAATCCAATGCGAGAAAATTACATTTTACAAATGCGTACTGGACAAAACATTGCTTAGAAACATGATCTTACTGCTGGTGATTGTACGTAAATGTTAGACCATCCCTATATGTTCATTTATTGCGAAGGACTTTGGAAGTTTAATCATAAATATCAATTTATACTGTGAGTTTGAATTTATTGGTAGTTTTATAAATATTCCGGAGTTTGAACGTATGTAATGAATTATATTAAACGTAATAGTTCAAATCAGCACTTAGTCATTGGCAACCCTGTTGAAATGAAATGAAATGATGCTATGATATTTATTTTTGCAAGCTTTTATCCGTCGTCTTTTTACAAACTAAATGAAGCCGGTGTTTCGTACCTGACTACTCTGAGAAGAAACAGCCGAAACAAACTCAGAGGTCACTGTCTCTTTTAAAGTTCAAGTACGTTAATGTCTGAGATAGTCTTTTGAAGAAAGAGCCACACAGATTTGAGTGAACCTGTCCAGTTAGTGCAAGCATTTGTCAGTTATCGTGTAGCTCGACTCATAATTCAAGGAGCTCAACGTTACGACGAACAATACCAAAGAAAGGACATTTGTGCCGCAAAAGTTACTCAAATGTTAAGAAAATCAATATAAATAAGCTTTTTTTTTTTTCGTGGTAAAATCATCAAATGAGTCCTCCCACCCAGGGCAGGGCGGGAGGGACTGTCAGTCCTGTACTGACTAAAATCCACGGTGTCCTTCAGTAGCCCTTTACGTACCAGGGTCACGGTAATCTGTGAGTCCCGCGACCAGTATAAATAAGCTGGACAAAAAACCGTGATCTACATAAGTCCTCGCATTCACAAATAACAGTAATTATCATGATGTCGGATTGTATATAAAAGAAAAAAAAACAATAATAATCATATTGTCAGATTGTATGAAAAACAAAAATAATTATAAATGTTCCACTCACTGGTCTGCCACAGGTTATTCTTATCTAAGCTGAAAAAGGTTAAATCAAGTTTTTCTCGCGACCTTCTTTTCAAAAACCGGGTCTAAAATGAGGGTTGAAATTAATATCTCCAAACAATATTTTATAAAATAAACAAAAGGTTTTCTATTGCTCCGTCAAAATCAATTATACCTACTTAAGCAGCTTTTGATTTCAATTATATCAACATTGCCTTCTCAATTACAATAACTTCACTTAATAATTGTTTCAATGTTCAATTCGTACATTCAATCTTTTACCAAAACTTTGTCACCTTAAGTAGCCGAGACCAAGAAATAAACAAAAAAGTACTCGATCAAAGAAAGGGGCACAAAGGGCTTGAAGCATAAAGCGTTTCAAGCCCGAAAAAACGTCGGCGCTGTACAAAGCATAAAAGCGTTTCACGTATTTATTGGTAAAAAGTCTTGTACAATAGCGAATAGCAATTGTGATTGCATTTTGTGGCGAGCTTTCAATTGTTGGTGTTTGGTCGAAGGTATAAAATATAAACTTTATTGAGGTAAGGGAAGGATCAAAAGATCGGAATTTTGACAAAGGATTTTCTTGTAATGACAGCACCATGTAACAATAGTAAAATTTTGATTTAAAAACATTGACAATTACATAATGATGGCGTTGTAACGCCTTCGAAAGTACGATGTACTGTTAGTACAACTGAATTTATTATCTTTGGTAGTCGTCATGAGTAGTCTGATCTTGGAAAGTTGTAGAAGTCAGATAAGTAGACTTTCTGCTGCTTCAGATAGATTTGAAATATACCTACATAATATAATGACAGTAACAGTAACATTTTTTTTTTTCTCTCCTTGTATTTAATTTTTTTGTCATAATTTCACGGCTTCCTCGTGAACACAGAATCGAGAGAAGTGGAAGAAATAAAGAATATAAAAAAAATAAACTTGATTTCAATCAACATAACAATAACATATAATAAATCTGTAGAAGGGTCAATTCTGTACATTGAAAATATTGAAAAAATAAATAGCGGGGGGTGTTGCTGGATCGATACCAAAACCAAATATATGATTAAAAAATTTTTTGTCTGTCTGTCTGTCTGTCTGTATGTGCAGGCATCACGTGAAAACTAACGGTTCGATTTCGATGAAACTTGGTATAATTATTCCTTATTATCCTGGGCATAACATAGGATACTTTTTATCCTGGAAAAATACGTAGAAAAAAAATCTTATTTTTCAGTTTTATTCATAGACGTTGTTCTGTAGAACCGCGAACACACGTTGCATTACCCGCAGTGGATTCAGCGCCGTAATATTTATACGATGTCATTGTCAGAGTTACTCAAAATGGGGAAATAAACCATCCACGCGAAGACCGACATCCGCGCGGACGGAGTCGCGGGCGGAAGCTAGTAAGAAATAAGTCCTCTTACTACTTGCACCACCGCCCAACTCAGCGATTTGTCAGCTTCACCAGCCACTTAGCAAGAAATCTTTGTTCGTACATTGTGCTGCAATTAATATGTGCTTGTATCGAGAGTCGTGAGAAACATACCCCACTAGGAAACTTGGCTCTTTAGTCGAAAGTAAAATAATATTGTGCTTAAGTAATTGGTAAGGGTCCCTTAGACCAATCTCGGATATTTTGATTTCAATGTTGTATTTAGATTTTTGGTCACTGAACTTTTGATATGACTTGTATGATTAAGAATTATCACATAATGACATTAGGGACATTTAGGAAACTTGAAAATTTTGAATTTCCATAAATAAGGTGTTGTAAATAGCTCAAAACTGGTGCCCTGAGACAGTAAGACGAAGTCGTGGCAGGCCACGTAGGAGATGGCGGGACGAACTGGACAGGTTACGTTCAAACTGGAAGGAGGACGCCCAGTACCGTGAACGGTGGAAGGAGTGGAGGGAGGCCTTTACCCAGGAGTGGGACAGAGCAAGCTTTGAAAAAAACGTTTTGATGGAAGTGCGTTGGTCACGCCAATCTGGCTAACCGAAACTAGGTGCAAAAAAAGGATTACGGTCAAAGTCAAAGTCAAATCATTTATTTCAATTAGGCCATCAACGAGGCACTTTCAAACGTCGAATATTAACATTAAGGAAATAGGATGGGATGGGATTGATTCTACACCCATTCGCGGTTCTGGTCGAATGAGTCTCAGTTGCCATGCAGGCGAAGCTGTTGCAAACTAGTTTAATAATACTTTTTAAAGAAATAATTTGAAAACAGTTAACGATCATTTTTGATAACATTTGCACTAAAAACATAAACGATTAAAAAAACACTATAAATATTGTATTTCCAGTGAAGTGCGTCGCCGGAATAAAATAATGAATAATATTTTATTTGGCGTCTTTTCACGACTAAGACATTTCCACGAAATCAAAATAAACTATTAAATTACAAGAATCAGCATCAAGTTAAATTTCTTTCACTTAATTTCTAAGAATAATCTAAAACTTAAAATAATAAATTATAGGAAAGCAATTTAAAGTTTTGTGACTTTGAATTAGAATAACGGTGAAAGCTGAAAGATACACAATTGTTTTCTAATTATTTTACGTTAAAATATTGTTGTAATCAAAATAACTTCAGTTTTAATGAAGTTTACTTTTAAAACTTTGCAAATGGAAAATAATTAGATTTAAAAATCTTAGAATTAAAATTAAATATTCCAGCTGAGTTTGTCCTTTTTTCATACTTTTCTATCTTTTTTTATCTTCTGTGAACAATATATACACTATTTGATACCTACTCAGCCTTATTGAACACATGGGGTGTTACACACACCATCGCACGTTTGAAGTTTCTGTATTTAGAGTTGTAATTCCCGTTAGCTTCACAAAATCACGTGTGCCTTTTGGTCAAGTGTCATGCATATTCGTCGATTTATTTACAGGGTATCACAGACCCCACACGACAGTTAATGCAACATTTTAGGCGCAACAAATTAAGGGTTTAAAGGACCAACATAATGAAGTTGGTCTTTGTATAAACGCTACTCATTGCTTATAATAAAATATGCGTGCCCTGTAATAATGCCCCGGTGCAACGGTAAAAGCTTTCCCGACTGCTTTTATCAACTTTAAAGCGTTCCTTGTTATTGTGTTATATTTTTATTGACTGCTGCTCTACTTGCCATTTTATTGGGTTAAGTTAAATTGCTTTACTGTTATAAAATATTTTCTTAATATGTTTATTATTTTTTATTTATCTACTTTTGTCGTGTTATGCAGTAATTGACAAATGCAATAAGTTTGAGAAGATATTTCGGTTCTTGTTGAAAAAGATAATGCCTATTGAATAATTTATTATTAACTGATATGGCTAGGGTATTAGAATTTCAGGCTTAAACAAATACTACGGTGACATACTATATTGTATATGCGTTTTATTTCAGAATTTTCTAGAAAAGAAATCCAAGTTGTTATTTTGTCTTTGGTAAAGCCTATCACAAAATTAAAAA
The DNA here is from genome assembly GCA_943136025.2 of Agrotis puta. Taxonomy (NCBI): domain Eukaryota; kingdom Metazoa; phylum Arthropoda; class Insecta; order Lepidoptera; family Noctuidae; genus Agrotis; species Agrotis puta. The sequence goes on along the minus strand of OW964177.2, from coordinate 17,308,835 downwards.
CATAAAACCTCATGTGGTAGCACATTAGGTACTATGCATTATAATTCCTTTTTTGGAATTTCTTTGTTTATTTTTATTATTTTGGGTCATTTTTTAAATAAATAAATAATAATATATTCTTTAGTATGTCATAAAAAAATGACTTTTTAAAAAAGGAACACAAGCTGAATTTAAAATAAAAAGAACACCTACCCTTTGTACCGTAACCCAATGAATCGTGTCCATTAATGTTTCGCTTTGATCTTAAAATTTACCATAGCTAGCATAGGAGTGACTTTCGCTTTTTTTTTAAATTGCACCCCTCTTATTTTTCCGTTAAAAGCTGTGTTAAGTCAGATGTTTTAATCGAATTTAATGGAACGGTAGTAATAGGGAGATTGTTTTGATCACGTTGATAGTAATTTTATAGTCACTGACCTGCGGCCGTAATATGACGTCTTAAAACCAGGTTTGTTCCAGTGAGTGAAAGAGACAGAGCTATACAAGTCGTCTAGCGCCACCTCGTTCACTCACTGGAACAATGCTGGTTTTAAGACGTCATAATACGGTCCCTGTTCCTTATTTTGGTTTTAAATTTTTCCTCTTAGTTTCTTTTTCGATGTATACTAATTGATATACATGGACTCTTTTTTTTACATTGATCCAAGAGGGTGATAGCCTGGAGATCTGATCCAGAACCCACTATAAACTCTAGCTCTCACAGAGGTTGAAACCTGATTTAACCTAAACCATGAACCAATTATTGTACCTTTTTCTGAGAGAAATAAATAAATATTGTAATGGATTGTATTGTATTGTATTGAACATGTAGCCAAAGGTGGAAAAAAGTCTTTTCTTAATTGATAATTCTTTATTCATTTTTTAGCTTATTCGTTTTTTAAATATTTTTACAAAAAATAAATAAAACTCATTAACAAAAAATTGCAGTCCACCAGCACTGGGAACAGGGTCTGGGTTGCCGGTGGTCAGGGCTCTTATAATAAAATTATTATCTACGGGATTTTGGTATATTTTTTCAAAAACAATCTGAACACAAGCTCCATGTAAAACACTGATATTCAGCAGCATCTAGTTCGACTGTGAGTCGATCCCAAGATAGTTGGGAAAAAGCAGGTTGATGATGTTGATGACGTAATACCTAGCCTACCTAGATGCTACTGAATATCAGTATTTTACATGGAGTGTTTGCCTATCTGACTTTCACTCAACGGCTTTACGTGATTTCCGAGACACGGAGGAAACTCGCTATGATAGCTGGTTAACCATCCACAAACCGACCTAGGCAAGCGCGGCATAACCAGGAAGATCAGCCTGTGCGGCCGTTTTTATTCAGCCAGGTTCCATGTATCATTCATTAATTCATTAAATTCACGATCAACATTAATGCATCATCCCAACAGTAGTACATGAACTAACTCCCCAACAGTGCTAGTACTCGTAGTTTGAGTGTAAACAAGATGGCACAAGTTGGACGGCGGGATGGATCACCGTCTTATCTACCGGCGCCGCGCTCCCCTCATCAATCCTGAACGTCACGTGTTTATTATATCGTGTACCTACGTGTTGCTGGGGAATCCAGGTTTGGGGATATTCTAGAAGCATCTGTGCTTTTAACAAAAGCACAGGCACAAAGTAAACGATTTTCAAATGACAGCTAACCGCGCGGACGAGAGGCTCATATATCGTCACTCCGCGCGGAGTACTGTTAATATTTTTGATACGCCGCCTTCACCCGAACACTCGGACCAATTGTGTCTCGTCTATTAATTTTCTACTCTAGACTAGAAAGTTCATCTTGAGTGGCAAGTTAAACATAAATTCTATTACATCGTGAAGTCGATTACCACTTTTTGCACTATTCAAATAAATTGCATACCTTTAGCACGGTGTAAAAGTGTTCACAGAAATTCTAATAATTTTTCAAAGGTCAGTGAATGTTATAAAGTGTTTGAGAGGTTGATACATTAAATTCATCATATATCTGTAGATATGTTGGTCACATAAATCTTTTTCTGATTACCGTGACCCCGGTACTGTAAAGGGCTATTGAAGGACACCGTGGATTTTAGTCAGTACAAGTCTGACAATCCCTGCCGCCCTGCCCTGGGTGGGAGATTCATCAAGATATTTTTTTGTATCGTGGTGAAATCATCATTTCATGATTTCACCACGATAAAAAAAAATGTTTGCATTTTATTTTTCATTTCCAAAACTTAATAAACTGTTGGAATATCTTAAGATTTCCCAATACTCAATCTCGAACCGCAACATTACATTAAGTGTTTCGTACTGAGGTGATGTCAGTATAATTTTCGAGTTAAGCTGGGACAATATTGTCAATTCATAATATAGTGCTCAATCAATCAACGTAGGTATTCATAGCTCAGTCTTAGACACCACACTGTCAGGTAGGTTACTGAAAGTAAGAACAGAAAATATAGTGGAAAAGTAAGCCGTGAGGGCTACAGCTTGTCACGATGAGACTATGCTTCGTTAATCTTTAATTAGTGAAAGAATCCGACATAAACGACACAATCTAGAAGATCTATCAAGCGGGAAGGTAAGGAAAAATCTTCTGATCCATTTTGATCAATGAAGTGAATAAAGGAAATCTAATGTGTATTAATATCAACTGGCCACTAACACCACACAAACTATGAAAAGGAAAGATTTGAAAAGATACCAGTGCGTAAAAACTTAGTCAGCACTTCTGGACCGCTAAAGGAAAGTGATACTTATATAAAAAGGCCCAGTAGTAACACAGAACTGCCCACGCCTTTATACTCTCTAAAATCCACCACACATTCGCCAAACAAAAAAACTATTGTCACAAACATTCGTACAAAAACGCATTGTGACATTAATGAACTTAAAAATAGTACAATAGTCGCGAAAAATGAGATCAACACTACACTGTTACAAGACTCAAATATTTACCAAGATAACAATTTACCAACCAAAATCAACATTTTGCTCGAATTTGTATCTTGTAGAAAAGAAATAGAAGTTACAGTGGTTGAGAAGGAGGGTATAAAAAATGGTAGCCAATCGATACCTGTCCCGCGAAACTTATCGGCAAGCACAATAGAACAAGAATTACAATAGAAACGATACTCCATTCATAACCGTAGCTAAAAACATGAATGAACGTTAGAATCAGTGAATTTATGAATGAAGTGGACAAGTGTACCCCGTAGTGACAAACTCAGACGAACAGGCGACAGCATTGTTAGACGATTTAAAAGCAATGTTCCAAGAACGAAGCCATCTTAGATTTTAACGGACAATACGCAGGTGGTCATTAAATGTCTTTTCCAAATTCATTTCCGTTTGTGATTGCGTTTTAAATGAAGTGCCTTTTTGAATTTGAAGATGAATTGAAGATTTTGTATCCGTTGTTCGGTAATTAGAAATGGTTCTTCTTTGTATTTTGGAGCGTTAATTTGAGATTAATTAGACGAACCGTAGTATATTTGAATTAAGATGTAAAGCTCGAGTTTTTCTTTGGCTATAATTAGTGGGGACTAAGGATGAATTTTACCGATTAAATTAACGTGATCAGCACGTTTAAAATGAATTTTGAGCGGGTCTTGAACACGGTTCAAATATACACTATTGATGACTACTATTCGCTCTCACAAAATGGGGTGGTTCGCAAATGTTTGACCAAATTTGTGGTGTAAGCGATTTTGTTTTGAAGAACGTAAAGCATACATACCTATTCGATGACTGCATTGATTGTATTTAGCTTAATTGGTGGAATTAGCCATATAATACTAATAAAGGTTCCAAACAAATTTTGTTTTCGGAAATAGTAAAGCATCTCGGTTTGTCACCAACATTCAGTCGTTTCTAAACATTTTCGCACATGGCAAGGTTTGGCGCAGTGTGACGTCAAAGCTAAGTTCAGTGCACAAAGCCTGGATGAAGCTTCGAGCATGACGTCACAGCTTAACGGATTTATGCACCGTGGACCCTAACTACGTAAGTACTTTACGTACAACTCTGATGTTTTTAGAATAAATCTACTTTATTAAATGTTCTAGCTTAGTTGACCCTGTGACGGCAAGTACATAATTATATAAATCAATATAGATAATATGTTCCTACATGTAAAAAACGTTTATAAAGTGTCTGAAAGGATAGAAATAGAATAGAAATAACCATTCGAAACTTTAGTTTTGCAATCTATAATTAAGTTTGCAAGCGCAAAACTTTAAATAAAGTATTTCTGTCGAAAATGAACAAAATAACTGATGTAGAAGTAATACGAATTAAAATCAATTTCAACTATCAAAAGATAATCACGTCAAAACACCCCGTTATAGAACCTCTTTTATTTGAAAACAGTTACCTAATTTGCCATATTTTCTATTGAATAACATAGAGAATTATCATTACCGTGTCATACGCCACCTGGTGTAGTTTGACGTACACACAATTAGGAGGATACCCTCGATTTTATTCGATAATAACCCTTTATACCTATCTGATTTGTGGGGGAGTTAGATCCTCGATATTTCACACAACATTCACCTTTATTTTAACCCTCAAAAGGGACGAAACTTCTTTGCGAATTTTAGGAGGATCAGATACGAACAGTAACCTAGTAAAGTGCTGTTTGCCCAAACATTGTTATTTTCGTCCTATTGTTTGGCTGACGCGATTTCGTGATCGTATTCAGTGCCGTCAGATTTTTGTAACAAAGGAACAAAAATGTGTTGCAAAAAATATTTGCTGATGATAGCAACTGATTTGTAGTTTGTGTATTTTTGCTACTTTTTTCGTCAACAGCCTTGGGCCCGGACGCATCCCTTTACTTGAGATGATTCTCATCTCACTTGATTTTGATATTTCTCAAAAGGCCATGCGCCAGGAAGCAGCCGTCGGCTCTTGTTTAATTTTGGCCCTTTGAACTCTTTGATTTATTTGCAAATTCAATTGCGAGGTCTTAGCAATTCTATTCGGAAGGGGTGAAATTTAAAGACGACGATCGTGACGTCGAACATTTACTCGTAGGTATAGCTATATTTCTTACAATTTGTTCTGATTTTCTTCTAGGTAAACAATGGAGGTGGTTTATGGTGGACGAGCGTACCCAGAAGACAATAAATACTAGTTAGTCCACTTTGAAGCTGTGTTGAAATCGTAGTTACGTAATTCTCAAAAGCTAATTTCCGAATTTATTTGGCCATGTCAATAAGGCTCAAAATGAAGTCTAGATTGAATGCCATGAATGAATAGATGGTACAGATATTAAACAAATCACCGTTGAGAAACACAAACTCCTCATATTTACTCAAATCCAAAAACTCCCATATGAAACCACTTATGCACACAAAAGAAAATGTTACTTTACAAATTGATACTGACATGATAATAACATGAATTGCTTCACAATTATAATGCTGTCGAATATTAGGGTGCTTTTAATATTTCATAAACTAGTTTGGCCAGGGAACGAAAGGCGGGGCTTCAATATCCCCTCCCCAATTGGTAGGGTTTCTTTTGCAAGGATCACGCGTGCACCATAAGGATTCAATTATGGAGTATTCATATTTAATTAATATGGTGCTTTGTAGTGCGAGCGAGTGGTTTTGATCGTTGGCTATTTATAACCCTGAGATTTGTTTTGGAAAAACGAAATAACTCATTTTAATTTTAGTATAGCATTTATTCGGGGTCGCGAGGTCACGAAATACCGTGACTCCGGAACGTAAAGGGCTATTGAAGGACAACGTGGATTTTAGTCAGTACGAGTCTGACAGTCCCTCCCGCTCTGCCCTAGGTGGGAGGACTCATTTGATGATTTTACCATACAGAAACAAAAAATAATTAGCATATATTATTGAATGATTGGGCACAGAGCTACACCTTGCTTATAACATATATTTTTGCTTTAACTTGTTTTATAATGATCGATTTCATTTGAGCTTAACACAAAATATCTGTTAGTATGTCCCTTGACTTGAATAAAGTAGATACAAAACCTATTTTATTTTCTAAAAATAATTCAATATGTATATGTAATTCAACTTATATCATTAGTTCAACATCAATAAAATTTAACCCTAGGCTTTATTTTATAAAAACATAATTCTGTTGCATTATCTACAGAAACATGTTTTCTGTCCAATCCCCTAAAGACGTTAAGAAGTAATAAATAATAACAACACTTTCACATCTTCTTTTACAAAACCTGAATAATTTAGCAACAAAAAAATCAACGTACACATCCACACATGCATTCAAAACAGTAACCAAATTGGATTTAATGAGACAGATATTAGGGATGTTTCGTGCCATACAAAATTATTCATAGCTACTAAAATGCTCTATTCAAACTTTTTTTCCCTAACACTGGGGTTGACGTCTCACCGACAAAGGGGTGGGCCGGGCCAAATAATTGCCAAAACGCTTCGAGGTCCATTGTGTGTATTTACAATGGGGTGCACTAAGTGGGGGTAGTTTTTGTAATTGTTACTTTTAGGAGCGACGCACCCCATATTCAGTAGTGTTCCAGAGTTGGAAGCGAAAGCTACACACATCAAAATGTCTCGGTCGTTCTTAGTCGACGCTTTAATAAGTGATACGAAAGATTGCAAGAAAAATGAACTGTCTAGTGAACCTATACATCCTTACGCGTTGATCGGTCATCATTTGGATCCGCGATCGAAGTACTTACCGTACCCTTATCCTGGGAACTTGAACAATCTGCTGAACATCGGTCTACATCAGCAACGGGCCCCAGATTTGTTCAGGCCGTTTTTGGAGCAGCTGAATTTTCGGTATCCTCTACTGCATCAGCTGCCTCGTCCTGATTTTTACGAAACTCAGACTGAGCCTAAGCCATTTGAAGGATATTTGAAGACTGAAGAGCAAGAGCCTGTCAACTTTGTGCACAGACGAAACAAGTCCGTTTCTCCTTATCTGCACCACCCTTACAAAGTGACTACGTCGCCATCGAAGAGTCAAGGACAACGATCTCCTTCATTATCCAGCGAAAGCAGGAATGGAACTCCTAGCCCGCCGCTTGGTCACCCTGAAGAACTTCTTCCAGGATACTCAAAAGATTTGAAACGCATGCCGCTAAAAGAAGACTCCAGCAAGAGAATCAGAACAGCCTTCACAGGAACGCAACTCCTGGAGTTAGAAAGAGAGTTCTCAATGAACATGTACCTCTCAAGATTGAGGAGAATAGAGATCGCGTCCAGATTGAAGCTGTCTGAAAAACAAGTGAAGATCTGGTTCCAAAACCGCCGCGTGAAGTTGAAGAAGGAGGAATCGCCAATGTCCTCAGACCCTCGTGCGAAAAAATGCTGCTGTGCGAAGAATACCTGTTCTTCGAAAGACCAGGAACCTTGTGATCAGGAGCAGATAGACGTAGTCAGTGACCACGACAATAGTTATGAGGCCCAAAACCTTTCGCAGTATTCTTGAGTGACGGAGTTGTGAACATTTTGGTTTGAGTTGTCTATTTTATAATAGAGGTTTTAGGATTGAATCCAAGGTTGATTGATTGAAAGCCTTTTGTAGAAAGTTTTTATGACTTGTTAACTTGATTGAGAATGCTTAGAAGTTCTAAAAGCATTTTGAAATGTGTGTGAAAATTCTAAAGTGCCAATGTTAAGGTTGTGAAGAATTTAATACTTCTTTCCATAACATTCTTGCAGAATGTTGCAGAAATTTTTGCTATCGATATTTAATTTGAAATTTTACAGTTTGAATACCTATGAACATTAGTTGTATCTTAATTACGTCGTAAAATCAAAGGTAAAATCGATATTCAATTAATTTGATACTCGTAACTAATTAGTATTATCATTCGCTGCAGTTGTTCCATTTAATTTGATGCTGAAATAATTAGTTTCAATAAATCGTTTTGCATAAATAAGTTTAATATTTCCAGCATTTAACGACTTCAAATTGTGATAGTAATAAAGTATATTTCGTAACTTATTGGAAGTAAGTTATATCTAAGTTCAAATTAAGTAAGGACTAAGGAGTGCTTTGTAAAATATTTGTATATTGTTAATAATGTAAATAATAATTTATGAACTGCGATTTGGTATAAATGGAAAGTATATTTTGATAAAAGTTTACAATTTGTTAGTGTATAATAAAATTGTACGAAACTGAGAGTTGACTTTTTACTCAATTGTCCTAATATTTCGAGTCACGAAACAAACAAATAATTAAATTGATTTTATTCTACTTTTATGAACAGCAAGTAATTTGATTATGCAACCATCAAAGATAATTTGAAGTAATAATTAATAATAGCTGCCTATATCTTAATTAATAAAGCGAAGACACTTTCCTTAAAAACATTACAGTGGATTACTTATAGCCTTTAGTACTTTTAAAAACTTGCAAGAAAACGAGACCGCTCTTTCTAACAACCCAATTTTAGCCCAACATCCATAGCTGGATAATTGTGTTGTTGTACGGGAACAGGTAAAGGTAATTCAAGTTATTAAAACATCATCATCTATCTAGCCATTTCTAAACTTTGCTGGGAATTTATCTTCTACAACCTTAGTAATTAGATAACACAATATCAGATCAAAATTCCGAGCTTTTGAGTTACGGCAATCAAATATTTCATACAATTATCTTAACTTCCCATCAAATATAGAAAGCCATCCAAACACATTACATCTGACGTGAATGTTCTTCAACTCACTTTTAAAGAGCACTTTATGTCTGAGCCTTAAAGTACACTTAGATTTATAGGGCATTTCTCATTTTCACACTTTCTTAAAATACCAAAGAAATATTGAAAATCTAAATATAAATAGTCATTAAACTAACTACAGTATAAAACTACAGTTTGTATAAAATTAAGCCTCATTTGTTTCGTAGCGCTCGTAGCATCTTGCTACGCTCGTAGACGCCTACGCATTGAAGCTCGTGTTCCGTAGCGAACATAGCCAGCTTATATGCTACGATAGACGATCGTGGGATAATATTGTTGCTGAAACCTGAAACCTGAAGAGGCTTTGCTAGGCTATATTTTGCAGCAGTGTTTAATAGAATCTCAGTACAACTGATTATTATTTTCTTTACTCGGAAAGTATCGGCAAGAATTATACCTTTTGCATTTTGAGGGGTGCGTACTCAAAGAGAGAGCCTATTCCTAAGACTACGCTGTCCGTCATTATATCACCAGGCTGTATCTCATGAACCATCATAGATAAACAGTTTTTTTTACTATATTTAGTATTTGTTACATGTGTATTTCTGTTGTCGCTAGAACAACAAATATTTAAAAAACATGGTGCCTTTTTTATCGTGGTAAAATCACCAAATGAGTCCTTCCACCCAGGGCAGAGCGGGAGGGACTCTCAGACTCGTACTGACTAAAATCCACGGTGACCTTCAATAGCCCTTTACGTACCGAGGTCACGATAATTCGTGAGTCCCGCGACCCGGGCAGGTTTTGGCCCTCTACAGGCCCCGTCACTATGCTGACACTCCTTGAGGCGCGCGTGGAACACAACCCGCCGTTGACCCTGGAGCTTACTTTGTAAACTATGTAACAAGTAACAGAGCCAATATTCCGTTAATAGTTATTAAATATAATAGAGTATTTATAAAATTAAATATCTGTTCAAAAGTATACATACCTAACTTTAATAAAAAAGTATTACTAATATAATTACAGCAGATTGTAATGTAAGGGGACAACAACATAATGATTTCATTAAGAGCAGAGAATTTGAAGAGCTCCAAAGAATCTAGGGGACACATTAATGTGTGGACCTCTAACAATGTACGATCCCATAGTTGGGCCTGGCGACTGGAATGTAGTACAGAATTTTAGTAGTGAGTGTGTTTTTAATTAATTTTAATATTGTGTTAGATTATGTTTGGAATTTTCGTGTGAGACAGGATGGCGGGAGTATTGTTGCAGGAATGAAAATATTACGTATGAAAGGAATGTACCGAAAATGTACCTTTATGTACCTCTAATGAAAGTCGGTGTACCTCCATGAAGCAAGAATAATGCTTGTTACATAAACCAAGCCTGTCTAATCTATAAACTTTACCTAGAACTATCAGCATTGCCTAAATCTATCAACTTTACCCAAGACTGATCCTTCAATAGCTCTTTAGAGATGAGTCCTGCGACCCTCTGCAACACTCTTTTTTATTTATTTTTAGCGTCGTAAAATCATTAAATGAACCCTCCCACCCAGGGCAGAGCGGGAGGGACTGTCAGACTCGTACTGACAAAAATCCACGGTGTCCTTCAATAGCCCTTTACGTTCCGGGGTCACGGTAATTCGTGAGTCCCGCGACCCCGGCAGGCTTTGGCCCTCTAGAGGGGCGCCCGTTATTTTGGTGACACTCTGAGGCGCGCGTGGAACACAACACGCCGTTGACCCAGGCTTGGTCCATGGTCGGACAGCGAGTTGCCTATTACTCGCTGCCCGCATGCTCTCTGCAACACCCTAAAGTCAACTGGTAGAGAATTGCCAAGGCATTAAGTCCGCCAGTTGTAACTGTTTTTACTTGTGCATTAAAAGTTAATAAATATAAATACCAATTTAATATAAATCAAATTGGTTTACTGAGTTTTTTACAACTTTTTTTAGGATATTTATACTATCTAATGTAAGATCAAATCAATGAGCTACATGAAATAAACCAAGCAAAACTATGGAAATGAAAATACAATTCAAGTTACGAACTAAAAACAAGAGGAATGAAAATAAATCGATCTTGGCCCAGTTTTCAGTTCACTAGAACACTTGTTTCAGTTGAAAATGCTTTGGAACAGTTATAGTTTTGATATTCCATTTCAATGAAATTTCGCGGTGAACTTAATTTTACTTCTAGGACGAAAATACACTCTTTGTAATGAGACTCGTAGATGTGTCTAATAAATTGATGCTTTTTTTCTTTCCTTTTTTCATTGGTAAAATTATCCCGCCGTGGCTGGAGCGGAAAGGACTTTCAGACTTGTACTAATTAGAATCCACTGTAATTACCCTTTACAATAGATTACAATAATATTTATTTGCATAAAAACATGGTATAAAAAATGATACAAAATTAAATACAGTGCATACATGTTCTTGCTTAACATTATAAGCGTGCAAATTTTCCGTGCATACAATTAAGTCCATTTATTTATTTTTTCAAGAAACTCTCTTACACTATAAAAACTATTAGAGGACAGCCAATCATATAATTTACTTTAAAATAGTCTGGTATTTAGAATATTTAGGGTCGCTCGGTATCTTATTAAATATTTCTACACACATAAACAAACAGCTTTTATTATATTATTTACATTCAGTGTCACGGTTTCCTGTTTAATCAGTGTCGCGACGTGTTATCCAAATAGGCACCTAATCTTGTTACATTAGAATATCTAATTGGAATTTTATCTTAAACAGTTTTAGTAGCTCTTCTAACTAGAATGTTTATGTAATGTTGCAGAACAAAAATACAACAAGGCTTTTACCAGAAACATTATAGATTGTTTACTGATAAGACTCACCATCATCAAGATAATATATAGAACAAGTCGGTACTCCTTGGTAAGACTCGTTGTTATACTCGGCGCCATTTGACTGACCTAAAAAAACTGTCAATGATCAACAATTTATATCCGGGACATGGCTTAACAATCATGCTTTCTGAGACACGGAGGACACATGACTGTGATGACCACCAAACTACCGAGCAACCTAGGCAATCTAGGCAATCGTGGCTTAACTTTGAAAACCAACCCGTGCGCCTGCTATTAATTAGGCAGTTGGCACACTGCTTCGCATGATGCTGCGTAGCGTGGGAGTACGTATTCTTAAGCCTCATTTAGGCGGAGCAAGAAGTCCAATGCGAGTTTCACAACATTGTGATATTTGTTTGATCAACTGGATTCGTTGAATCTATAAAGTCCGCAATGTAACACAACTCGCGTGCAAGTTCTTGCATCGTCTAAATGAGGCTTTACGTTTCTTGAAAGTTTCTCTATTTGGCTTTGCTGCCACGCGTCTCGCTGCTTGATGCAGAGCAAAGTGCCAATCGCTTTATCCAAGAACTCCTCAATTAATGATATTCAATAATAATAAACTACAAATAAATATCCTGTAACAATACGAGTAAGTAAACACCACAAAATAAAGAGCACCTAAACTGTACCGAAGAATTTATTTAGTTTCGCCCAGCAGTAGACGTTTCGATACAAAACAAATTAATCAAGCGAAGTCATTTGTAGTTTGCAACTGGCAACACCAGGAACGCTGACAACACTGGCTGGCAACTAGTTTGACGTACAAATTACTCGGCGAACAGAAATAATCAAAGTTGTGTTGTCTTTGGGTATAAGTGAACTCTAGGGTTGTGTTCGTTCGCCAATGAAATGTTGTCGAAAGATTTGCTCGGTCATTTTGGTTACAATTAAATTGCTCGGAGTAGCTAAATAGGTACTCATGGACGATATGTAGGCGATCTAACTCTAGTGGTACTTATTCAGCAAGTAATTGACAGCTAAACTATTTGCTTACTTAATAGTAAAGTAAAAATACTTACATTAGTTGTTGAGGAACATTCTTGATACACTCAGGTAACATTTTAAAATCTGGATCAACCATTCTTACGTCACAGCAATGAATATTCCAATAATTTATATGCAGTGGGCCTGCACAATATCTACTTAATTCCGTGAAATCTGGGTCTCCGTTGTGTATCGAAAACTTTCCAGTCCACTCCACGTTTCAGTAAAAAAATACTTCAGAAGGTGTACGATATAACAGATAGAAAAGAGAAATTATTATCATTATTGTTTTTTGAAATATGAATCATAAACGCTGATACGTATTTTAAACATTAATTTATTTTTAACAGCGAAGAGATTCAGTAGTTACTGGTTTCACAATTGTAAATTTAATTTTTAATGCGAATAATTTGAAGAAATTTAATATCCTTTAGTAAAGATAAATAATTCACGATCCGAAATTATGAGCAGGTTTGTTTTTTGATTATTGTCTTATATATAATATCAGCTCGAATACGACAACATTGTAATAATAGTTAAAACTACAAAAAAAAACTTATAACAACAAGGGTTATCCTTCTGATCTACTATACTCTGTGGTCCCTATTTAAATCACCAGCTTTACTCATTGAGCGCTTGGCTGTGCCATTTATTAGAATATTGAATTGGTCGGAGGTATTATGAATTGAGTTATTCAATTATAAGATATCTTGATAAATTACTTTGACAAGTTATTGGTTGTTTAGTTAATGGAAAGCTCCCTTTGGACGTGATTGAGGTGCTTCAATATTTCTAACTGAAAATAACCTAAAATACTTAAGTAATTCCTGTTTGATTTATTAAAGTAACGATTTTAGTATTTACGGCTATTGTCTTCTGGTGGGAAAAGTCTTGTAGTTGTCTACTTCAGGATAATTTGCTAGGATAAAATGTTCAAACAGGGTCACGATAGACTGTGGAATGCAAAAGGCAAATAAAAGTGCACGGTAGATTTTTTTTTTTTTTCTTTACGTTGTAAAATCATCACATGAGTCCTCCCATCCAGGGCAGAGCGGGAGGGACTGTCAGACTCGTACTGACTAAAATCCACGGTGTCCTTCAATAGCCCTTTTCGTACCGGAGTCACGGTAATTCGTGAGCCCCGCGACCACGGTAGATTTTAGTTAGTGCAAGTTTGACAGTCCCTGCTGGACTCATTTGAAGATATTACCAATTTAAAAAAAGAAAGGCTAATTTGCCAGACTGTCTTTGATTCTTTTCCTGGTCATAATTGAAACTTAAATTACTTTAGAGTTCTCATTAATCTTAAATTCTTATTTCGTGTAGCAGCACGCGATTTGACAGAGATGTGAATTAAGTGGGGGGGGGGGGCTCTTGCGGAATAATTTAGTAGTCAAGTTTAAAATACATAACCACAACTTTTATGCACGCACGTCAGCAGGTAAACCTACCCAAATCTGTCAAATTTTATCAATCAAACATTAACCTTCCACTATTGTGTTAAGGTTGTAAATCTATTAAGAAAATTTGACAGACTGAGGTAGGTTCATGTGCTGGTGTCTGTACTTTTTTAGGTTTTATTTAATTAAAAAAAAAAAAAAAAAAATTTTTAGTTTTAGCAAAATATCTCATTAGCATGAATTAGCAGATCATATTTCTCTCAAGTTTTGGTCATGAAAAGGTGCTGTCATTGCGCACAGCCTATAACCATGCGTAAAAAAAATGTTTTGGATTTAAAGAGCGCGTATTCTGAAAGTTGGCAACGTCGCAAATAATTGTCAAATATTAACAAGTTTTCAATAATTTTGCAATGTTACTTGTTTAATGTTGTTTGGAAATAAGAAATATGGCTCTGTAGTGCACTAAAAAATTGATAAGGGAATGCAATAATTAATACCATGATACCGAATATAGTTTTCCAATTTAAAAAAAGTATTTGGAAACTTGCCAAATTCTTTTTTTACACCTGAAACGGTTTCAATATCAAATTCAGTGTTTTAATTGCATTCCTATATCAATTTTTTAGTGCACTACAGAGCCATACTTCTTATTTTTATGCAGTTTTGCCAAATTAATTAAAACATGAAGTATTTGACAGCTATTTGCGACGTTTCCAACATTCAGAATACGCGTTCTTAATTGATAACTGATTATAAAACTGGCCCTTATTTAAATAATTTCCAACACAAACTATTTCATGACCCTTAAAACGCAACGCAACACGCTTAATAAAATATCTCCCACGTAGGGATTCCCAATGTTTGCCCAACGACCATCATCCATCTAAAATCAAATAACGTAATTATTTGCCAAAAGCATTTGTTATCTACGGAGGGAAGCGTTGCCGCGTGGCAGCCATATTAAAACTCTTGGCCCCTTTTGCTGTTCAAAATTGATAGTTTTTTCTAATATAAACCGTAACACAACCTTATAACATCCAATTTGGTTCTGTTCATCGTTTGAAAAATGCATCAACATTTTTGTTTTTCCTGACACTCACATGCATTACTAAAATAATCTATTGTTGTCAATAACATGAAGGACTTTTATTGATAGGACGTAGCGATCAAAATCGAGTGTTTTTTTAGTTACTAACTACTAAATAGAAATTGGTTGCCGTATAGTTCGCCACGCGGCATCTTTTCATTGGTATCTATTTGAATTTCGAACTTCAAATTCGGAATTTGTTTTTCATCAGCCGGTTCCCGTTTACAATTGGACTGTCATCAAGTGCGTTCCCTATTGTCATTTTGATTTATTTGTCTATGGGATTTTTGGTCAGCAATTAGGGTGGGAAATTGATTATTTGTTGATAGTATTACGTTAGTATCATTAAACTCGATATACTTCAAGTAATTTCGATTTAATGTTTGAATAATTTAACTACGGCAAAAGGTTACCACAGCAAAATTAAGAAAAAACACGTAGGCTGAATAACTTATTATCTTTACTTAAGAAACGTTTCCGTGCTTAAAATTCTGTTAAAGAAGAAAAATGAAAAAGACATTAAGAAAAACTTAGTAAAAAGATTGTATTTTTAACAAAAAGTTAACGAATTTTGTGTACAACGTAGTCATGATAAAGTAATCTTGAAAGTCATGATTAAACATGATTTATTTCTTGCCAGACGGAGCTTAAGCTTTACTGACTTTAGATAAGGCTTCAAGTTGATCAAAGTTTTTGTTTTTAACCTTGCAAACTACCAAAGCCTCAAGCTTTGGTAGTTTACAATGAATAATTAATAGGTACCTAGCAACTATAAAATATGCCTGTGTACTGTAAAATTTCCAAGATGTTCCTGATTATATAAGAGCTAGCCCGATTTACCTTTTACATACCTAGTCTACTTACTTTTTTTTTTTCGTGGTAAAATCATCAAATGAGTCCTCCCACTCAGGGCAGGGCGGGAGGGACTGTCAGACTTGTACTGACTAAAATCCACGGTGTCCTTCACTAGCCCTTTACGTACTAGGGTCACGGTAATCCCTTGGTCCCGCGACCTAAACTAACTACTACCAGGAGTGTAAAAAAGTAAACCTTGAGTAAAATCGTTGTTTCTTTTTCAATTTTTTTGACTAATTTAAAGCTACATTTTCAAGAGAAATCTACACCTACACACAAAGAGTGTCAGCATTATGACGGGGCCCCCCTTTAGAGGACCAAAGCCTGCCGGGGTCGCGGGTCACTCACGAATTACCGTGACCCCGGAACGTAAAGGGCTATTGAAGGCATCGTGGATTTTAGTCAGTACGAGTCTGACAGTTCCTCCCGCTCTACCCTGGGTGGGAGGACTCATTTGATGATTTAACCACGTTAAAAAAATGCTATAAGCTGCTGACAACGACTCCATCCAATCGATTGGACGATCTCAAAGCTGTCGCGTCGAAGAGAACGTCTTAGAGTCCAGCGATGTGATTTTTAGCTTAGCTTTAGCTTAGCTGTAGGAAGCCAATACGCTAGTAGCGCTTGGTTCACTAGTATGTAGTTCAAAAAAAAATAAAAACGACGGGTTGCACTCTGGGAGTGCCGGCAGAAGTGAAAACTTGAATAGTAATTGTTGGAAATATCTTGTGAACAGATTTTAGTAAAACTCGCAAAAATGGTTGAGTTTTTATTTCAATAATTTTCCAATGTGACGTACATCTTTTATAAACAATGTTACCTAGCAACGAACATTCACGCAAGCGCCCTGCGCCGTCCTACGCTTTTTCGGTCAGGGTCACGTGTCCTGACGCGAGTTTAAGATTTTATACCCATTACAGAAAAGTGCTCAACGCCGCTAAAGAAGTTTTCACTTCAAAAACATCGGTTATCATTCAGTTTTACGTTAAAAAAAACATTTCATGGTTTAAATACGTCAGTCACCAACAAAAGAAATAAATAAATAGTACGGAACATTCAGGCAGCTTACTAGACTGCTATACGAAAACGAACCTTATTATCAAACGTAACAACCTAACAATAATGAATGATTTGGGAACAAATGACATGCGAACATATTTGCATGTCATTCGAAACGCTCCACTCTAGTACTCCAATAAATCGCATCACGTTGACAACCGTATGCTTTGATAATAGGTTCCCGATTTCAAAGACCCCCTCTATTTGTATTGCCAATTGAAATTGAACTCATTTACTAAGTTTTTAATGTTTAAATTGGCTTGTAGTTAAAAGGGTGACTACTGCAGTTGTATTGCTTCAATAAAGTGTAGTTTACTGTGCAGTTTAATCATGATTTAATAAAAAATAAGAGATTCGTTATATTTTTCAGGGCAATTTTAAATATAAATTACTTAGTTGGGCTCCTTGCTTATGATGCGGTGTGATTCCATTGATTTGCGAAACTAAATAAGACTGGTAGGGTAAGACTAACGGGGCGAGACGGAGTGGGAACCGGTCGCCTCCTTCTGCGAAGCTGTCATGCTCGCAAAGGAGGAGGCGGGCCGCGTGAGGGAGAGGACAGCGTCCTCCCTCCACCCCAGCCGCAGTGGTAGACGCCCACGGCGACGGACCTCGGCAGACGATCTTCGGCCACCATAGGCGCGAGCATGCGGGCAGCGAGTAATGGGCGACTCGCTGTCCGACCATGGACTGCGTCTGACAGTCCCTCCCGCTCTGCCCTGAGTGGGAAGATATTTTATGATTTTACCAAGTTAAAAAAAAGGGTAACACTAACACTTATAATAGGCCAACATAGCTCTTGGTGCTTCAAAATGCTTAAGTAAGAAAAAATTGGTTCTAGAAATAGTCTAGGTTTACTTAAATAGGTACACGAAACCTTTTGACCTATCTACAAAAGTAATCATTTTTATGTCTGCCACCGTTATTGCTAATAATTGTACCAGAACCAGCATAGGTAGGCCTAATAATCTATTGGCATCCCGTATTACGCTAGGCCAGCTGGTAACCACTTTAAAAATGGTTCGAAGTCACGACAGCACGAACGGTTTTTGTATCATTGTGGAAAACAAAAAAAATAATCTTTTTTTTCTTTTGTTTTCTCTTACCGTCTTGTCTAAAAAGGAAGGCCGATTTAGACAAGTCGGTTAGAGAAAAATCAGCAAGTAAACCTACCCGAATCTGTCAAATTTTAACAATCGAATATCAAACTTCCACTATAGTGATAAGGTTGAACATCTATTAAATAAATTTGATAGATTGAGGTAGTTTGATGTGCTGGCGTCTGTACAAGAAGTTGTTCCGGGTATTGGTGTTTGTGTATGTGAGTTTATATGTTTGTGAAACTACACACGTTACAGGAAAAATTCCTATTGGAGCAAAGTTAAATAAAAAGAAAGAAATAATTTGTAGTTTAAAAACATTGCTGGTAAACCAATTAGTTTGTTCAGAATTTCACCCTTTTATTTTCTTGTACCCTGACTATTGTCATGGAGATGACAATAGTCAACAACCGGTATGATTGTGTTTAAATGTTTATTGAAATCTGTTTGCGAAACATTTTGATTCGATTCGCGACGGCTATGACAAACGTTGGTGTCGCATTGTTTAAAGGGGTCTTGTCTTTTAGAACAGAGTTTTAGATCGAATAATTAGCTCTATTGACATTATAATTAAGTTGCAATTGACATGAAATAAAATGCTTTAATGGTTGTTAATTTAAGTGTATTGTCATTACATCTGCATAACGTTTTCCACAAGCTGAATGCTAGTATTTTACATAGAGTCCTGTCTCTCTCTAATGGGTACTGTGATGGCCCTTGGTTAGCATGGTTGTTATTCGTTAATGGGGTCTTGAAGCGAGAGTAGTTCCAGTGTGGGAAAAAGACAGAGCTATACATGTCGTCTAGCGCCACCTCGTTCTCACAGTGAAACTACTCACCAGGCCACCGACTTAAATATCAACAGGATGTTTGACACCACCAATCAATTAACACTCTTTATGAGCTGTCAAAGCGCGATTTCGTATGGACGGTAATAGGAAACCGTGACGTAAGCAACTAGTGCATTCAATGATCTTACCGTTTATTGATTTTAGATGTAGTAAAAATGAAGTAAAGTTTTTTTCAATGTTAACCAGGTTTTCTAGTGTATATTTAAGAGAAATTGTGTTTTTAGGGTTCCGTACGTCTGAATACAAAAACGGAACCCTTATAGGATCACTCATGTGTCTGTCCGTCCGTCGCTTACAGTCAATTATCTCCGAATCTATTAGACCGATTAAGTTGAAATTTGGTACACATATCAATTCCTGTGACCCAAACACAGAGGTGTGACGTGAGCAGATGAAATCTGTATATGGGGGGTCATTTTTGGGGGGGAAGGGGAAAATTAAAAAAAAAAATCTGAAAACTGCATCGTGTGGCATATCAAATGAAAGGTCTTGTTGAGAAGATCTTAAATGTATTTTTTTGTAATTTTAAAATAAATAGTTTCCAAGTTATTCAAGAAAATAGACGAAAATTGACCATTCCCCCCCCTTATCTCCGAAACTACTGAACCTAAAATTTTGAAAAAAAATACAGAAATTAGTTTTTACTCATAAAATTCATAAATTTTTGACATTCCTCTCTTTCTCCATTCATCAGACAGCTGATGCCAACATTAACTTTCCACCATAAAATATTAACTTCCAATACCCATAATTACTTTAATTTAAATTATAACATTACCGGCGGCCATTGCCAAAAAAGATGGATATCCACTGGAATACAACACCACAGTAATTTCACGCAACATTGAGCACTTAATCAATTTTGTTGGCCCACCTGTTCATTGATATGATATTATACTTACATATGTATGTGATACTTATTGGAATAAATCATTCTTTACTGTAGTGCGAATATTTTTTCCTCACTTAATATATGTATATGTATTTTATTTTTTAAACATGCATTATCTTCCATTCATAATTTTAGTACAACCTAGTATGTGACAGTATGACTTAAGTCACCAACAAGCATAATTATAATGACCTTATAACATAGCAATAACATATTTAAATAACATATAATATGATTGGTCGTGAAAGGTGTAGAGTGGAGTGAGGCCTTTACTCAGGAGGAGGACAGAAAGTGCTAGGAAATAATAATAATTATTATTATATTATTACCATTGCGTCATATCCTTTTTTTAACATGGTAATATCATCTAATGAGTCCTTCCACCTAGGGCAGAGCGGGAGGGACTGTCAGACTCGTACTGACTAAAATCCACGGTGTTCTTCACTAGCCCTTTACGTACTGGGGTCACGGTAAATCATAAGTCCCGCGACCCCGACAGGCTTTGGCCCGCTAGAGGGGGGGCCCTGTCATTTTTGCTAACATTCTTTGAGGCGCGCGTAGAACACAACGCGCCGTCGACTCGGGCATGGTCCATGGTCGGACAGCGAGTTGCCCATTACTCGCTGCCCGCAGTGCGTCATATCCTTGAAAAAAATATGAATGGGATTTACAGATGAACAACAACTTATTGTTACTAGGAACATGCTATAATGCAAGTAGTAACAGTTAGCTGGATTTGATAAAAAATAATTTTAACATAATAAAATTCTCTTATGATACTGCTAAAGTAGTATTTTCAGCCATTCCATTACTGTCACTGCATTAGACACTACAATACCATTTATTGACATAATAAACGACTACCATCGATTAACTGTAACACGTTAACCCTCAATCAACTAACGTAACAGCCCACAGACACAATGATAGCCAATTCGTCACGGATTGACATAAATTAACCATTATTTCACACCGATCTATGGATCCTCGATCAATATGGCCACCGATGTATGAAACGAGTGGATCCCATGAATGAAGGGCTCTCACAATCGGTGATTCGTCATACAACTTGTATAGTTTTGTATGAGAATTGTTCTATTGTGTAACTGGTACTTATGTCTTTTGTAACATCTTGTATCTGAAGTGTGCAAGATGGAGAAATTGCGCGGAAAGTGTAAGAGGGTTGAATTCAATGGCTGTCATTGGAGTACACGAATGTAATTTTATGGTGTTTTATTTTTTAAATGTGTCTTTGAGTCTCTTAATATTTTAAAGTAGCCACTGTCTGGGTGTGAATATGAAACGTCAGTGGTTCCCTGCCATAAATTCGAAAACCGTTTGAAATGTGATTACCAAGTGAAAAGGTTGTAATTCTAGGTACTTAGTGTTATCAAAAATAACTTTTACTTCATTGGAATCACAAGCCTACCTTACATAATGACTGACCCAACAGAAAAGTCAATATTAGAAGAAAATAATTCGGTAGCTACTCACAATGATGTAATAATAATTATTATAATCGATAAAATAGTAAAGCTCTAAGGAATCCCTTGTTCATTTATTTTTAACTAAAATTTTAATTTCGAGAGACAAAAATACAGAGTTGGATGCAGGATACAGTATCTTGAACATACAAGGTGCTGTCCAACCAGGTGAGAAAAAAAATCAAAACGGATTACCGTGACCCCGGTACGTAAAGGGCTATTGAAGGACACCGTGGATTTCAGTCAGTACAAGTCTGACAGTCCCTCCCGCCCTGCCCTGGTTAGGAGGACTCATTTGATGATTTTACCACGATAAAAAAAATACCGGAAAAAGGTATTTCTTGCCGTTATGTGAACTAATTTAAGTATAAAGTAGGTATATCTTTTTGTACACCTATCTACTATATACTCCGAAATAAATGATGTTCTTTTGTTTACTTTTTCCCTATTTTACTTGTTAAGATGTTATTCTTACAGCCGGTAAATTTAACACTAGAGTGCACGCGCGGGCTACATATGTAACCCAGCGTCTAATATTGTCGTATATAATTTTTGTTTGCCGCGCTAGAGCGCAACCGTCTAATGTATTCCTCAAGCATTACCCCCCGCTCCCGCCAGTAGCGTGCCGAATCCCGTGGCTCACGGACGTCTGCATAAATCGCCCTTGAAGTTGGTGGGCTACGCCTGTAGCCCGCGCGAGCGTTGGAGGAAATTAAGTGTTTAGTGTGCAAGTGGTGAAATAGAGGTAAATATGAAACATTTGTTGCAGTATTACTACAAACCGTACTGTTAATTATTTTTTAAGTGTTTGTTGTTTGTACTTGTGGGTTTTTCATGTATCTTTATTCTGTTTTATTCACTTTATAGATGGCGGGTAACTCGAACAGATTGTGCGACCAAATACAAAGATGGCTGCTGGAAGATAATGAAGACGACGACATTCGAGCGAAAGTGAGGAAGGCGGAGAATCCGCGGAACAAAGTGGCCCGCTTGGATCTCCTCACCATTCTGATACGGAACAAGATGGTGAGGAAAACGAGGACGAAGATGAAGACGTGCCTTTATCGACTTTGGTTTCCTATCAGTCTCGTAATGGTACAAAATGGAGCAAGATTGCACCGCCCACTTCAAGAACCAGATCTCAGAACATTTTAGTCCGTCCACCAGGCCCAGTAGGTGTAGCAAAAGACGCTAAAACGGCTCTCCTATCATTCTTGCTGTTTTTTGACGCTGATATTTGGAAAGTGCTTGTTGATTCAACAAATTTGATATCATAAAAAGCAAATACCAAAGAGACAGAGATGCGTCTCATACCGACGTGATAGAAATCAAGGCACTTATAGGTATTTTATTGGTGATTGGAACTTGCCGTGCGATATATCAGATGAATAACCCTCAAATAAAAGTGATCCGTCGTCAATACCTCCTAGAAGTCGGATTTGATCTTGCAAGACCTTCTATTGAGCGTCGTATATCCCAATAAAATATACCCAGAGGTATTAAACTGAAAGGCAGACTACTTCTAGGATTGGCAGAACAACCCCTGCAACAAAATATGCCTATTCGGGGAGGAGTTGGTCGGTGTGCTTTTTGCAGTAGGGCTCGCGACCGTAGCACGCGCAAGCAATGCAGCAAATGTATGAGGCGTATTTGTAGCGAACATCAGGCAGTCGTGTGTCCGGAATGTATGCCAATAGACTGATTTATTACCCGTTACTGTGTTAATAGATTCAATTAAATTAAAATAAAAGCCTTTTGTGATAAATATTACGTTCCTAAATAAAAATAAGACTGAGATAACTCAACCCTTCCAAAAATAAGTTGATTTTTAAGAAGTTTATGTTTAAGTTTCAAATTATAATAAATAATCTAAATTTTGTTGATTTTATGAGCTATTTTGATAAAAATAAATATGTTTAGTAATTATATGCTGTGTTTTACTCATTTTTTTGCCGTATTTAGAGAAATAATTGACCCATAAGTGGCCTACACCTGTAGCCCGCGCGTGCGCTTAAGGAGTATTTATGGGCGCGTGCACTCTAGTGTTAAATTCCTAAAATACTTCTACATCCCACCTATAATTTCGAGTACAAATAAACAAAAACATTGTGAATTGGGACAGCCTACGAACAATTTGTATACTTGAATAAGAATACTTTGTACATTTTCACAATTTCGTTTCTCGCGTTATTATGTTCTCTCATTTTTTCAATTACATCCCGTCTTCAACTTTTGTTACCGTAATTTAAACCTTAACTTCAAAGTTTAACGTTTATTATCGTTAGGTATTTGTTTTCGTGAAGAGGTTTGGCGCTTGGGAGAATATTTGTTTCGTAATTCGTAATTTTATTTCGTATTGCCGATTTGAATGTTTTGAGGAAAGAACTCATTTTAGAAGGTAAGTAGGCATTCACTGTAAGTTAATAATCTGTGAAATATTGAAAATTATGAGCTATTGTCTGTCTTATGAGTGTAGTATCCAGATCTTAAAATCACTTCATGATGGCCATTTATTTATTTATATAACGTACACCAACAGCAAAACATACAAGAGCAGTAATTGAAAACAAAAATATAAAGATATGTGCTAGTATGTAAGTCTATGACAGGTATAAGCAACATTTACCATGACAATGCCAACAAAGTCAATGTCATCATCTAATGTCATGGCCATGACATTAGATGATTACTATTAGTAGGTACCTACTTACTTTAGTACCTAACTGACAACTAAGGAAGAAATATTCTAAAGTACAACTTTGGTTGTAACCGTGGAGGATAAAAAATGTAACTAAATGAATAAACAATAACCGTTTTACCACAAACAGTTAAACATCTGTTAAACACTTGTCTAAAAAAAGTGTAATTGCAAAACAACCCTTATATCAACGTCAAATGATGTTTTGCTGTTAACAGTTCTTTTAGACAAGTGTTCAATAGATGTTTTACTTTTTTGTAGTGAGATGGTAAAGATTTTCAATGCGTGTTTCTGTATGCGACTTTAAGTTCAAAGAGTGAGCCAAAGTTCAAAAAAAAACTTATTTAACTAACGCTACTTGTATTATCTCACTTAACATTATTCAAAACTTTTTTAATGTGTATTGAAATAGAAGTTAAGAAAAGGAACTTCTCCATAAATAAATTAAAAACAAGATAGCAATATTATTTGTTCAAAAAATGTGGAACGCTTCACGATTTTGCGTGTCATCCTTGCGCAGGTGCCATGCTAATCTTCTCTGTATCGTTCCAATTTTAGTATATGTACTGCCGAAGCAAGTACAGTTGTATGACACAATCAGTTGAATATGTAGCGAGTGACGATGAAAACTTTACTTGCGCGATGTAGGATTCTATTGTTGTAGAATAGGCGAAGGGTGACTACAACATTCATTCTCAATATTGCGCCATATTTTTAAAGACAGCGTGTTCGAATCCTACGGCGTGTTTTTCTTTTTGTATGTTTAAAAAATATTGTTTAATTTATCGTTATTTTTCTTAAAAAAAAAATCTTATTTAAATGAAAATGTATTTAAATTACTTTTTTTTCTAGAAGAATATTGTAATAAATAATCAATCGAGGTGTGCAAATCAAGTTACGCAAAAACTATCTATTATTAGAGATTAGTGCAAATGGTGTGGTTGCGAAATCTTTGGAAATATTAGTATTCTAATAGCAGTATTTCTGATAGAACTTTAACAGCAAAGGGATGAAAACTGCAATATGGCACATACGTCAATTTGTGCAAAAAATGTGGAACGCTTCACGATTTTGCGTGTCATCCTTGCGCAGGGGCCATGCTAATCTTCTCTGTATCGTTCCAATTTTAGTATATGTACTGCCGAAGCAAGTACAATTGTATGATACAATCAGTTGAATATGTAGCGAGTGACGATGAAAACTTTACTTGCGCGATGTAGGATTCTATTGTTGTGGAATAAGTGAAGGGTGACGAGAACATTCGTATCCAATGTTGCGCCATATTTTTAAGGATAGCGTGTTCGAATCCGACGACCTGTTTTTCTTTTTGTATGTTTAAAAATTGTTATTTAATTTTTTAGTTGTTTTTTCTTAAAAAAAAACTTATTGAAATAAAAATATATTTGAATAAGTTTTTTCTAGAAAAATATTGTAATAAATAATCAATCGGTGTGTCCAAATCAAGTAACGCAAAACTATCTATTATTAGAGATTAGTGCAAATGATGTGGTTGCGAAATCTTTGAAAATTTTAGCATTCTAATAGCGGTACTCGTATTTCTGATAGAACTTTAACAGCAAAAGGATGAAAACTGCAATATGGTATGTCATTTTGTCCAAAAAATGTGGAACGCTTCACGATTTTGCGTGTCATCCTTGCGCAGGGGCCATGCTAATCTTCTCTGTATCGTTCCAATTTTAGTATATGTACTGCCGAAGCAAGTACAATTGTATAATACAATCAGTTGAATTATTATTATTGTAGCTAGTGACGATGAAAACTTTACTTGCGCGATGTAGGATTCTATTGTTGTGGAATAGGCGGAGGGTGACGAGAACATTCGTACACAATATTGCGCCATTTTTTTAAAGACAGCGTGTTCGAATCCGACGACCTGTTTTTATTTTTGTAATTTTATAAAATGTAATTTCATTATTATTTGTCAATGTCACAAAAAAACTTTTAACTTTTATCGTTAATAAAAGTGTTGTATTTTCCAGTCGTTTAATCTAGGGTTCACAATCTCTAAGAACTAGTCCCGTGGTTTCGGCCTTTCAATCCAATTCAATAATCTGAATAATAAAAATAGTACATTTGAATAGCTAGTTGTCCCTCTAGAAATGTCCCAATCATATTGGTCCAACGAACTCAACTTGCATATTTATGAAGCGAATCAGAAACAAGATGCATTCGATTATTACACCGTGTTCCGATGAATAATCGAATCAAATCGATGCGCGGAATTTAGAATAACAAATCAACGGATATTGTATCGAATACGGTATCGATATTCAAATTTCGAATACCTTCCCATTTGCTTTCCAAATTATTTTGTTTGAACTTTTGTGGTAGTTATGGTAATTTTATTCGGTTTTTCTTCAATCAAAATCTTTGGGAGAAATAAAAATAGTTCCTACTTTTATTTTATTTTTGTACGTAAACAACGAAGAAATTGATGTTTATAATGTATTAAAATTCAAGGAAAAATTGCTCATAAATATTAAATCACCAATTTTGGATTTCCAACAGGTAAATTATTTTAAGAAGTATATTATATTAACATACATAAATATAAAAATACTAAATTTAAATAAAATTAAACTAAAAAAGCAACGAAAAATTCATCCTTAGCGCTGTCAGCTGGTAATGTGCCCAAGAGACTGGCTGCGTTGCCTCTTTGTATTTCAATACTTAGCCTCTGGTTAAGGTAAAAGCCAGCTCTTGGGTCACGGGAAGCGTCAACAAGTCTTTTAGAAATGTCTTTGTAGAGGCTGCGAGCACTCGGACCCCATGGCCCTATAGTTTCAACCCCAAACGGCTCAAAAATATAGTACCACTAAGGTTGCTATATTTACGCCGCTTGAGGTTCTCAGCAACCGCAGCAGCAGCGCCAGCAGGGCACGATGAACTTGGAAGATGATGCGGCGCAAGAGTATCGACAGAGGTTGCGTCCCACACTAGAGGCATACCCATCTTCCAAGGAAAAAAAGCCTTTCCTTTTTTAGAAGTAACTTTAAGGGAGTATTTTAGTATAGTAACGAATGTCAGAGGCTTTGTTCACTTGGCTCAGTTTTTTTATGTTGCGGTTTCATTGAATCCCGCCCTGGATTTAACGAAAAGGACTGTCAGACTCCCACTGACTTAAGTTCACACTAGACAGTCACGCAATCCAGGCAGGCGCTGGTCCCCCTCTATGGGACCACCGTCAGATTGCTGATAATTCTTTGACGCGTAAGTGGAACACAACGCGCAGCCCGCCGACTCGGGCATGGTTCTTGATTGGGCTGCGATCTACCCATTTCTTGTCTAAAAATCGCCTCGCTACGTCTGACGTCCTAAGATGAACACTATTTGTAAATAGTATTTGTTCAATCTGAAACGAATCTAAAAGAAGGTAACTTCCAAGCAAAAAAATATCTACAGAAAATAAAAAACACCGAAAATCCCGACTAATCAAGGCTTGAAATGAAGTCGTAATCACAGAGAGTCCTAACAAAACATTGTCTTAGATTAGTGTTAAAATCCCCCAACCGTTGGCTAATTGTTTAATCCTTATTAAGTCGTGAAAAAGTGATTAAAAGTCGTGTCCGCCGAGTGTTACAACATTTTAAGGGTGCTTTGTATTTGCTGTAATCCTGGTAAATAAAAGGGTGCGGTAAAACAAGTAAGATTTATTTTAAAGAGCTGGGCTCTGTTCTTATTAAAGTAAAATATTACTGTAAGGGTCAATTCACACAGAGACGCGACACTGGGCGCACAAACAATAAGAGCGACTCAAAATTTACCCACCACCGCATCGACTTCGCACATAGCGTATAACGGTACTCTTAATATCAGCATGGATTAATCTTAAACGTGTCTTCAAAGTTGAGCCATGGCCAGTCTTTAGATCGGTGGTTTTATTCACGAATCGGAAAGCACGTTGCGCAGTTGGTCTTGGTCAAACTGGACCGGAAGGGCCGGGGTGCCTCCCCACAAACCTAGGTTATATACCGTGGGGGACCCGCGCAACTTGGGGCCTGGCTGCCAAAGGCCATTCGACTATAATATTGCAAGTTTGGCACTAGTCTTGGCTGTCATTTGTTTTACTTTGACATTCTTTACGACTTGATAGTGGTGAAAAGTCTGAGTCATAAGCTTAGGGCCTATGCATACCACGTCTTTTTAACCCGCCGTCGACGCGTGTTTTGCGCGCACTTTTTTAAACAGAGCAGTTTTTGTCGTTTGTATCGCGTCAAACGCGCGTTTGCATCGCATCTAAATAGCTACACACGCACGTTTGCATCGATTCAAACGCGTATTAGAATTTATACAGGTGTGCAAAGGTCTACAGGCTGCGTGTGACTTGCGTGCGTATCGCGTCTGTATCGCTACAAACGCGCGTCAACGGCACGTTTAAAAAATGTGGTGTGCATAGGCCCTTAGGTTTGTAAAGAGAGCTACGTTCTGAAATTATATTTAATAAATATTGTAATTCAATATTCTCCTAAAAGTTACAAAATAAAAAACATCACAAATGAGAATTTATTATTTCTTCAAGTTTTTTTTCTCCGCGTTTAACAAAAGTTTTTAAGGCAAAATCTCACCATATTACATTACCTACTGAAAAGATTTTCTTTTACGCAAATTCTTTGTTAATTTTTCGTGGAAGAAAAAGTTAAGATTCCCTCTAACTTTAGTACGTAAAATTTGTGTTAGTTAACTTCGGCAGGGGGCACCAGGTGCACTTCATAGTTAACGATGAAGTAAAGCCAGAAATCTAATGTTGGACTGAACTTCAAAATTTTTACGTACAGGACCAATTAGCACTGTCGGCTTTAGTCATCGCAGTCTATCGGTGGAATCACAGATTAGCCATCATCATCATTATCAGCCGGAAGCCGTCCTCTGCTGAACATAAGCCTCCCCCTTAAAGTAATGATCGCGACCTTATGTGTCTTCTGTCTGTGTCTCGCTCGCAAACTGCCGCTCATACATTGCCTAATGTTAAGTAAATGATGCAGTCGCGGTCTCCTGTCGCGGTCCCCGGTCGCGGTCTCCTGTCTCTGTCGCGGCGCGAACCGCCACCTTTAGACCGCCACGCCGAACGGCAATTCGGGACTTGCATCCATCGGTTGCACACTCATAATTTCGGCGGTCCACCTAGTGGGAGGCCTGCCTACGCTGCGTCTTCCGATCCGTGGTCGCCACTAAAAAACTTTTCTTCCCCATCGGTTATCAGTTCTACGAGCGATGGTGCCTGCTCATTGCCAATTCAACTAGATGTAGACTAGCCTTACAAACAGCACATGTATTTAATTTATGTTTTTACAAACTTTTACACAGAATTATGGTATTTGTTTTTTTCAACGTTGCCCCACACCACGAGGTGGGCTTGTAGATTGTGGGTGCGTTTACAAACATATAAACTCACACCCAGACCCGGAACAACTACTTGTAGATTATACCAATATTTGAATTAGTATAAAGATAATTTTAGTTCACGATATTACGCACCTTCTGAAGCCATCTTTCGACTTGAACTTCTGCAATTCACCCACACCATGGTGGATAGTTGAGAATGTATAACTTTGATCGTCATGCTTCATCTTGAAGACAACTTAAGTAGTAGTAGTTTTAGTTACTAAGCAGTAAACTTAAACTTTACGCACCTATTTCCTTCAAATGAAAAAATGGAGAGTCGTCTTAGGGATATTTAATAACATTTCAAATATAGTTTTTGGATTCTGTGGTGGCTCAGTGGTATCTGTTCGATTTACGAGTTGTAGGCCCATTACTTTGTGTAATTTATTTCACCACTGCTCTCAAAACGGTGAAGGAAAACATCATGAGGAAACCGGCATGTCCTAGAACCAAATCGAAGACATGTGACATCTACCAACCAGCACTGGGCCTGCGTGGTGGATAATGGCCCGCTTCCTCTCACAGAGAGGAGGCCTGTGCCCCAACAGTGGGAACTATAGGCTGATGATGATGAAAAAAAATTGCGGCCTGAACTTAAAAGACCTATTTTCATCTGTGTCTGCTGGGACACCACCGTATGCTTACAGAGAGAAGAGAGAGAGAAGATGTCTTCTCTGAAAGCATAGCGTGGGTGAAATCCACTTTGAGAGGTCCATCTCAGGACTATCTCTAACCTGTGATGACAGCTGACTGATCCCATTGGTGATCCAAGCCCTCATTGACCGCCTTCCTAGCGAACTGTGTTCCGTCGGTGCACAAGAGTTAGGCTCTTCGTATACTACGCGACGCAAGTCTCCAATACCTTACGACTTTGGTATCCAGCCGACTATCGCAATATAATCTATAGAGGTTCGTACACAGGCACGCGTCAATGGATACCAAAGTCGTAATGTACCGAGACTTGCATCGCGTTGTGCACGAGGGGCTTTATAGTTCCTTCTGGGTGTCTTCGCAGGTTAAATGCAAGTTGGTAGATGTTGCGAGTAGCGGTTCTAAAGTAACCCGATATGCTTACGATGTTTCCTGCACTGTTTTGAGGGCTCAATGGCAAATTAAAGTTTTGGTTCACAGACAAAACTTCTTAGAATTATTACTACTGTGAAAAATATCGTCTGTTATAATAGTACGCGTCCTTTTTATTTTATCGTGGTAAATTCATCAAATGAGTCCTCCCACCCAGGGCAGAGCGGGAGGGACTGTCAGACTCGTATTGACTAAAATCCACGGTGTCCTTCAATAGCCCTTTACGTTCCGGGGTCACGGTGATTCGTACAGTCCCGCGACCAATAGTAGGCGTCTACGTTCCTCACAAAATTAATTCGAGTATAAGTTCTTATTTTATTAACAGAGAAGTTTTGAGAGAATATTTCTTAACATAATGTTGTTAAACCACAGACCGTGTTGTTCTTATATGGTTTATATGAAAGTTTTTTGGAGAAAACACTTCAATTTGATCAAGTTTGTAAATTTTCTTACAAAATTTTACTAACTAGGTTTATACAGGCTTAGTTAATTGAATATGCTTAGAATTGCTAAGCAAACAAGATCCATTATTTCGCCATTTTTAATACCAGCGTATGCCCGCAGTTGGATAATTTGCCCACGAGATTGTATACTATTACCGGAACAAAAAGTAAGGTTCGCATTCAAATCCATTTAGTAGTTTTTCATTAGTAGTTCATCTTTCTGTGTCATTAAACTTCTGCATTTATAATGCCTTTTGAATGAAAATTTGGCCCTCTAAATGATTATAAATCGTGAAAAATGTTAGCCTCATCTTAAAAAAAAAGAAAAAAAAAATGTTCATTTGACCGAGTAATAGCCGTGGTTTTAAATATCGTGTTCACGAGTCATGTAATGATAAGTAGTTTAGAAGTTATGAGGGAACAAACATACAAACAAACATAAATACCGGTCACAATCATAACCCTCCTTTTGGTTTTGCCGTAGTCGAGTAAAAAAACAAAAATCATAAAATAACACGATTCCGTATGCAATATGAACGTCCACCGATCATGAAGAATCGACAAATGACGTTTCGTCAACGACGTGAGTTCCGTGTGAATAAGCCCCTTAAAAAGCTTTTAAAGTCATCGATGATACGTTACGAATCACTCAATAAAAAAACGTATCAGTTGTCGATATAAAGGGAAACATTTGATAGGTATTTTATGGGTGACCGCAGTCACCTGTCGGTGCGGTCACCGTGAAATTGTGTAGGCCCCATAACGTATAAGAGAGTGTAATGAAGAGCCCTTTGAGCGCTAATGGAATGTATTGTTTGTTGGATTAGTAACGGTATCCTTAAGTTGAGAGGATGTCGTTGGTAAATTACTTTACATTACCGTATCTACCTTATAAATCAATAAAAAGACTTACTATCCTACTATCCTACTAGTAGTATTATAAATGTGAAAGTTTGTTTGGATGGATGTTTGTTACTCTTTGACGCAAAAACTACTGGACAGATTTGAATGAAATTTGATACACATATAGTTCATAATCTGGAATAACACATAGGATAGTTTTGATACAAATTTTATGTTCCCGTGGGATAATTTTCGAGTTGTAGCAGGCGGAGCCGCTGGCAACAGCTAGTTCTACTTTTTACCGGAATGCGACAGGAGGGTTATTTTTATAAAAATACTTTTTACGAAAATTAAACGGAGGAAAATATAATATGAATTGTAAGTTAAATTATGTAGGAGTGCAGAAAACATCCATATTTAAAACGTCAATAAATTATGATCCGATATTCGTAAAAAGAAAGAAATAACTTTTATTGGCATAGACTGTTAATACAGGTAAACCGAATTCTGTATTTAATCCAGATTATTATCTACAAATATCTTACTATATTCTTGTAGTATAATATATGCTCATTTGACGGAAGCAACCAACACGATCCACATTCCAC
Organism: Agrotis puta; assembly: GCA_943136025.2. Lineage (NCBI taxonomy): Eukaryota > Metazoa > Arthropoda > Insecta > Lepidoptera > Noctuidae > Agrotis > Agrotis puta. Next base: position 17,276,518 of record OW964177.2, on the reverse strand, counting down.
CGACATAGAAAATAAACATAATTCTATTATACGGGCGATATCCCCACATCGCCAATCTTGTAGGCAAGTTCGTTCAATACCAATTTACACTCAACCAAATCCATGTGAAATACCTGATCTGATCTGACATAAAGCGTGGTGGCCCTGCCACGAACCTGCGACGCAAAAATAAAATATGATTATACGTAACAGCATAAGAACAATAAATAAAAAAATAAGTTTCCTCCACAAATTCCTCTATTTTTTCTCTCTAACTCTAATGATAGCAAGAACCAATTTTTAATATTCGAAATTCTCGTTCCATTATACTAATTTGATTATTTTGAACAATTTATTCATCGGTTCTCTTGCTTCGTGTTCGTTGCAAAAATGAATATACACGATAAGTATACAACGTCATGCCTTCATTATTGAAAAAGGTATCTCAGAGTGAAAAACACAGAGAGAGCATAGACTGTCTACTCAGCACCATATATTACGTAGGGGAACAGAGTATAAGACGGGGACGCGCCTCGTCCTCATGGCGGTTGCGCTACGTTAGTGTTGTGTTAAGTATGCCTGTAGGATGTATGTCCCCTTTATACCTCGCGTCACCGTCTTATACACTGTTCCTCTATCTACTATGTAATCATTGTAGTAAGGAACAAGTAGTTCCACCGCAAGCCCTTTTCCCATCTATTTGAGGTCGGCAATAATTTATCTTCCATTTTTTTTTTCGTGGTAAAATCATCAAATGAGTCCTCACACCCAGGGCAGAACGGGAGGTACTGTCAGACTTGTACTGACTAAAATCTACGGTGTCCTTCAATAGCCCTTTACGTTCCGGGGTCACGGTAATACGTACAGTCCCGCGACCCCGGCAGGCTTTGGCCCTCTAGAGGGGGGGGGCCCGTCACTCTGCTGACACTCTTTGAGGCGCAATGGAACACAATGCGCCGTCGACCTGGGCATGGTCCATGGTCGGACAGTGAGTTGCCCAAAGTCGATCAAAAAATGGTACGACTCTATATTACATTCTTCGTCACACGTTCATGCTAGGGTTTCTGATTCTATCACCCGTGTCACCTACTTCCAGTGAACTTTATGATCGAAATCCAATAAGATTTCCACGTGATTTTATAAAGCCTCATACGTTGAAACGACTGGTAGGTTAACAAAAACGACTTTTATTGATACTTATGCTCGTTCGGGTCAGGTCAATGTGTCGTGCGCTTTTTGTTCGTATAATATAAATGGGTTCATGTAGTATTATCAGCAGGATTTATCGAATGTAAAATAATGTTTTTTTTTTTTCAAAATCTGGCTGTCGTTTGTAAATTTTTGACAGTTGTTACAGTGAGTCTGAAGCCGAAAGTGGACTAGTGTTACAAAGAGGTGTTGTTGGTAAACACATTTCTTCTTTATTTTGATCTGTGGACGTTCTCATAGACTTTCTCTAACCGCGGAAGACGGAGGAGCATGATACTCGACTGGCTAAAAGCCTCACCGGGAGCATTTGCGTGTAATGTAACATTATAGATTTAAATTTGAGCATTACATTACAATGCTACCTCCCTGTCTGACGAGCATTCGCGTACAGATTTGACAAGGTGCGGATTGTAATGCTTGGTTCTCCTCCTTCACTGATGTAAACTCGTTTTGTATCAGTACAAGGTGCGCATTGTGACACTCGGTTTTCCTCCCTCACTGATGAAATGTTCGAATCTGTAACGTTACATTACAGGTGAAATGTTCGCGGTGAGGGACCACCTTAAACCACAAGGTGTAACCACGGTGTAAAAAATCTTCCTCTACTGCCTTAAGCCGGAGATACGGATTCGCTCGGGCAATCACCGCTACCTAACAGGCCAAAGCACATTTTAATTTCTAGGATTGGAACCTCCAGTTTTACGAACGGCAAAGGGATTTGAAACCTCCGGTCTATTAAAAGTTAACCTCTGAGTACTATGGTTAGCTGTTTACTTCTACGATTGAGAAGATCAGTTGGGCTGCGTCCAATTAAAATACCGGTAATCACATCTATGGACATTTACTATAAAAAGGACTTTAACATAATTGCGTATGGCAATGCAAATAAGCATCATTTACCGACGTCGCATTAGTTAATATGTGGGATTTAAAAAAAAAGTAGCTCAACAATTTTTCGTCTCTCACGCGATTAACCACTACTTTTTTTGCACATGACAGCAACACCCCCAGGCCAGGATTAGATCATCTAATAATTATAACTATACAAACACACTAATAACTTTATTTACGTTCATATCGCTGTTTTACTTGGGCACGTGCCGTCCGTGTGCGTTTACGAAGCTCGGTACGTTGTGAGGGGTGTTCAATTTCTTCATTGGCCTAGATAGTGCAAGTGAAACTTCGGGTACTAGTATCGAGACCCATGTTGGTCAAAGCGATGTTTTTTTTTTAAGTAATTTATTTGAAGCTAATGTATACAGCAATGGTAAATAAGTGAACTCCAAACGGACTCTCTACTAATCAAACAATACCTTGTTGTTTATGGTAATTTGTCATACTACCCCAGAGTTTTGATTAATTTGTACACGTTTAAACTCTTTGACTTAGCTTTTGTAGGGACTTCTACCTATGCTAAATAGCAGTACTGATGATGTGGAGTTGATGACACTAGCCCGATAAACAAAATTATAAAACTACCTACCTACGTATTGAGGGTTACATTAATAACTAAATGTTGATAGTTCTCTCCTTGCTTGCTACTCCTTATGTACGTGTAATATTTTGTTATTACTGTATTTTACTTCGACACGTGTCGATCGTGTGCGTTTACGAAGCTCGCTACGTAGTGAGGGGTGGAGAGGGACGTAATTGGGGGTAGATTGTAATGCCCTGCATTATCTGATAGGTAAACTGTTATTAAAGTATTTTTGTGCCTGGGTAATAATTACTTTATTAATGGGTAAGTATCAGTTACGTTTTTGATGTAGTTTTTAATAATAATTGTGAAGAAAATAGTGAAATTACTGGTTTATTACTTTGTTACGTACTTATTTAGAGACTAATCTTATGGAAAATATTCTGTTTTTGTAAGAAAGAGGAAAGGGGGTGTTCTACTACTTAATCTGTTATTTTGAAATATCTAGCGCTGCACTTATTTTATTCAGTGAGCATAGTGCTTGCGTTAGTCTAAATTGCTTCTGTTCTTAGCTTTGTAGGAGCCAAATTATTATCGTTGCCTATAAATTCAATACGAAAATAACTGTTTCTGTTACCTATTTACGCCTTGTGACCGATGAATGTCTAAAAAGGTTTCGATAAATAAGTGAGTATGAGTTAAAAAGTGAGAGAGGTTTGATAATGCTAATGACTTTAGTTTCGGTCGAAGGTGACGGACACAAAGTCAACGATAGAGTGAGTAACCACACTTCACTTTAAGTTTGAAGATTGTTGTGTTCAGATTACGATGTGAAACAGGAAGGCTATAAAATACTTATTAGTTCAGTAACGCCCGAAATAACCATTCAGTCTCAATTAAAATCCTGTTCCTTTGTTTTTGACGGCATCTTTTCATAACAAAATAACGACATCATAAAACAATTCGGTCGTTAATTACAGACAAAGTCCAATCGCGATAGATTATTAATATCAGCGCTAGTAATTTTCCTAGATCCTTGCCATACGGACAGATCGACGAACAAAACGTAGGTAGTGGTTTTTAACATGAATTACAAAACTGATGACATAATCATCGTTAACCTTTCCAAAAATAATCTACTACATATAATATTATATGTATACCTACTTATATAACAATAGCCCAATATATCTTAAAATACGATATGTTGCGAAACTAAGCATAGGGATTCAGTTCAGAGTAATGCTCCCGGGCTCAAGCCATACAAATAGTGCTGACAACTTGTAGCCCGGGATTTGGCAGCAAAAAACGGGAATTTCAGTGTAAATTCGAAACGTTTAACGCTAGTTTTGCAATTTATGTGAACTGATAATTCTAGGCTAGGATTTCGAATAAATTACTGTGTGACCTATATAGTTATTTTTATGGATATTATCTATTTTTTTATCATTGTACTGTAATAGATAACAAAGTATGGATTGTTAACTACTATGAACGAAAGATATGGGATCTACTATGTCTATTGGGGATAACAAGTAAATACAGCCTACACTGTTCAGCATATAATCGAGGAAGTGCCCGCGACTTGTGATGGACAATCATCTTAATACTTAATACCCACTATTTACTGTCGACTCTAAGCTCCAGAGCCTTGGACATGACGCCGTGTTGCCTGCCTGACGGTTTTTTATCGGTTTCATTTCGGAGTATGCGATGGAACTGCGCAACTTGATTCCACCTGGCCCTTTCCATCATCGGACTACAAGAAGTACGGTAATGCGCCATCGTTATATGGTGGACATCCCTCCGGTACGTATTGCCAATACTTTTATTGTGCGCACAGCTAAGGAATGGTAACATTGGGGTCTTCAAGAGTGAGCAGGTTACCTCTAGGCAAGCGTGCTTCACCGTCGACCACATCTTCGCTTACCATCAGGTAAGATAGTGGTCAAACGCGAACCTATATTTAAATTTAAAAAAAAACTTAAAAAATCTCAAATTATCACACATATATTTGGATACAATATATTATCCTGTTTGAGTTATTTCTGCATTTTTTTAATATATGTTTTCTAATCGACCCTATATTATTTTTCAATAAATATCCTCTCGACATCTCACTCTTTTCACTTTTTCACCGTCTTCTCTTTTTTACCATCCGATCAAGGGACAGATAAGTGTCGGCGTGTTCCAAGCGCGCCTCAAGGAGCTGTCACAAAATAAATTGACAGGAGCCAATGGGGTCAAATGATAATAACCTTGGTCGCAATAATATTTTAATGGGTTACCAAAGCCATAGAACATAAAAGGCAATTGAAGGATTATGGTGGTTTTTAGTCAGCCGAGTCCGAATGTCCCTTCGCTCCTCCCAGAGCTACTTATAGAATAGGTACTCTCTCGAACGTTGTCTAATAATGTGATGATTTTTAGCTACCCAATACATAGTATTCTTTAAGAAACAACGCCGAAATATCTGAATCAAGTCAAGTCCACCGCGAGAGTTTTATATTTAGGTATTAAAAGAACAGCTGGTGTGGTTAACATAAAATTAATTAAAATCTCAATTATAACTTTCATGTAGGATTTAGGAAGGCATTAAGGTAAGACAAGACAGCCGATTGAAATTTATAATTTAATTTTAATTTCATTTATTTTATATTTTGATTTTTATTGTCGATTTTTGCTAATAGGTAAACTTTCCTATGTAATACAGAAAAGCCAGTATCTACCTAATTAACTATAATTGCATTTTCTTACTAAAGCATAATTGAAAGAAACATTTAAATAACGTCTTTATGTCACTGGGAAGAGGAATTTATTTATTTATTATTGCATCACTGTCGAAGTCATTGTGATCCATAATCTAGTAACAGTATAGATGCTTTTCGGTTGCTGCTAATGAGAGAATGAACAAATGTGGTTACGGTTGCCCGATAAACGTATTTACCATCTTACGGTGCTGTAAGAAAGTTCCCGTATATCCCGGCACACATCCCGGGACACGCCCCAACACTACTAGTCCACGCAACGTTTATGTGTTTCAGTATATCACTATTATTATCATTGTTTATAACTCTTTTGTACTTACTAATGACTGATGGCAAGCTTCTGTCGGACATAACAGTCGTTTTTAGGGAAAATCTCGGAAAACGTGCCTGGAATGGCTACGTGAGTGATTAAGATATGTCTGTTGAAATGCCGTGATTTCAGTTTTGTTTTGTCCAAGGAAAATCATTACTTAAGTTTTTTTTATTAAGTTGTTTAACTTTAAAAAGTTTTATGTATTCTACCGTACGATAGTTTGTGCCCCACGATGAGTTTGTTTATACTGTTCTGGAACGGTAGTCCACAGCTGAGTCATCATCACAAATCTCTACCTGAGCAGGTTTTCTTTGCTTCGGCCACCCTTGTCCTCGGTGTATTTAAATTTAAAAACTACCAAGTTAGCAGTTCAAGATTTTTTGCAATTAAAACTTTAAGAAATATTTTGTATTTGCAGTATATTCATGAAATACCTAAAAAGGTAAAAAGGCTAAAAAGCCTCAAGGGTCAGCTTACGCCTCGGTTCACATTTGCAGTATCGACTGCAAATGTGTATTTTTTCGTGTAATAAATAAAGTTAGATTTTGAGTCGCTATTAAAACGCAGCGCGGCGTCACGTCTCGGTGTGACTTGACCCTAATTGGGTAAAATAATTCTATTTTGGTGAAAAGCGACATCTACTAAACAGCACGGGAACAACGCTAACTTTGACACAAGCATGGAGTTGAACTGTCCGTTAATAGTACAACTTTATTAGCACAGATGGCGTTTCCATCAAGTCTAACTAACGCTATCTGTGAAAGAAACAGAGTACCTAATTTGTTAAAATAATTATAACGTTTTCTCAGGTCACAATTGTGTTAATGACAGTTATCTTTTTGTAAAACCATCGAACAATAAATTCAGTATTTTGATACAATTTTAAAAACTGTTGTCAAGGACACACCAATGTTAAGCTTTCGTTTTTAAAAGAACGAAGTTTGCACCGTATTCGCCAGATGGCGCTGTCAGCATATTTTTACCAAATATTTTTATAATACTCTTTTTTATAAATAAATCCATTTTGTTTTAATACTTTTAAGAATGAAAGTAACATATGAATGTGTTTTCTTTTGATATCAATATAAATTTAAAGGGAAAAACAATATGACAATTTTATTTCACTCAAAAAATCTACATCGCGCAAACAATATTTTTATGTCACGAATGATACATACAATAACTTTAACATAACGAGTGTACTTGCTTCGGCAGTACATATACTAAAATTGGAACGATACAGAGAAGATTAGCATGGCCCCTGCGCAAGGATGACACGCAAAATCGTGAAGCGTTCCACATTTTTTGGACACTTTAGATTCGTTTCTGTTTTTTAGAAGAGATTTTAAAACACAATGTTATTAGCTTTTAAGATTCGTTTAATATTACTAAAATGGGAGGCAATTGACACAGAGCCTACAAGTGGCTCATTTTATGAGGGGGCACGCCTGTCAGACGTTATGTGCGTTTTAGAGACCGTACGACAGACTTTACGTCAAACTTTTTCGGTAAACTTCTTGCATATCAACATGGTGTTGATTGCCTCGCGTTAAGTTGCTTGCAGCGGATCTCATTATGAAGAGGCACGTGTCTCAGACTTATGCATCGTAATAAAAATAATAAAATGGAATGGGGCAAAAATGTTGTTTATAATATTTTGATTACGCTTATGTGAACTTTTTGCCCTCCTTTTGTATTTAGTATTTTTTTTTTTAAAGATAAATTTTCTTAGTTATCATTATCGTTAATTAAGAAAGACGATGTTTATCAAAATTCTGAATTATTCATTCCTCTGCAAACATTTTAGTTAAATTTTCCTATTAAATAAATCACAGTACCTACCTACAAAAGTATGGAGGGAGCGACTGTCGCAGCCGAGGTCCGGGCACGCCGCAACCGCGGCGGTAAGACCCTTCTTTGAGGAGTGGCTGGATAGGCGTCACGGCGTCCTGACCTACCGCATGACGCAGGTCCTCACCGGACACGGAAGTTTCGGGAGGTTCCTGTGCCTGATAGGGAGGGAAGAAACGCCTGGGTGTCACCACTGCGAGGATCGTCCGGAGGACACGGTGGAGCATACGGTGCAGGACTGCCCCGCTTGGGCAGTACACCGCCGTGTCCTCACGACGGCGATAGGCGGAGACCTCTCGCGCCCGGCATTGGTCGAGGCCATGCTGCGGGGCGAGACGGAGTGGGAAGCGGTCGCCTCCTTCTGCGAAGCAGTCATGCTCGTGAAGTGGTAGACGCCCACGGCGTCGGACGTCGCAAGACGATCTCCGGCCACCGTAGGCGCGGGCATGCGGGCAGCGAGTAATGGGCGACTCGCTGTCCGACCATGGACCACGCCCGGGTCGACGGCGCGTTGTGTTCCACGCGCGCCTCAAAGAGTGTCAGCATAGTGACGGGGCCTGTAGAGGGCCAAAGCCTGCCGGGGTCGCGGGACCAAGGGATTACCGTGACTCCGGTACGTAAAGGGCTATTGAAGGACACCGTGGATTTTAGTCAGTACAAGTCTGACAGTCCCTGCCGCCCTGCCCTGGGTGGGAGGACTCATTTGATGATTTTACCACGATAAAAAAAAAAAAACCTTCCTACAAAAAAAAACCTAAAATGATCCAATTCCAATACACTTTTCATTCAACATTCTTTGTGCAGTCTCGCCCGACGTTACTCAAGCAATCAGCGGACGCTTTACAGCGCTGTCGGCTCTCCCGTGGGAGAGAAAAAAAGCGCTATCTTGTCTTAACTCTTGAATCAAAGTGAGCAGGTTGCGGATGATTTCACATCTGCATTCACTCTATTGTATTGTGTCTCGTGTCGAGTTTTGTCCATAGAGTTGAGTGTAACTGATGTGCAATAAGTATTTTTTTTTACGTGGTTATGTCATCACATGGGTTCTCCCAACCAGGGTAGAGCGGGAGGGACTGTGAGACTCGTACTGAGTAAAATCCACGGTGACCTTCAGTAGCCCTTTACGTACCGGGGTCACGGTAATTCAACACTTTTGTAGGAGAGAGACAGGTGTTACATTAGGGATTCTGGAATAAGATCTGTTTAACTGCTGCTTAAACACTGTATTTTAGACTTAAATACTATGAAAATTTTGGACCGCGTGGGGACGGCTAAAAATAATATTTTGTGAATACGAACAACTGAAAAAATACCAATACCTACTTATTTGGTGCAATTCTTCCTCACACTCCATTCATTGTGAACGTGTTTCATTCTGTTTTTTTTTCTCTGACGCCCACAGCTTTCATCATCATCATCATCCACAGCCTGTATTCACCCACTGCTGGGTAAAGGCCTCTCCTTGCTTGTGCCAAGCTCCACGATCTCGCGCCAGCCTCATCCAGGACACTCCCGCGATGGCAGCAATGTCGTTTACCCATCTCGCCGCCGGACGGCCAACACTTCTTTTCACAGCTTTACTAAGTTAAAAATTTAAAATTTTGACAGGCCTGTTGGTCTAGTGGTTAGTGACCCTGACTGCTATGCCGGAGGTCGTGGGTTCGATTCCCACCCAGGACAAATGTTTGTGTGATGAGCACGATCATTTGTTCTGTGTCTGGGTGTAATTTATCTATAATATGTATGTATTTAGAAATATATAAGTATGTTTATCAGTTGTCTAGTACCCATAACACAAGCTCTGCTTAGCTTGGGACTAGATGGCGTTGTGTGATAGTTGTGAAAAAAAAAAAAAAAAAAAAAAAATAAGTTTTAAAAAATTCGAAATTTTAAAAATAAGTATAATGTTTGTTGACTAAAGTGTTTTTTTTTGTATTTTCTAAATTATTTGAAGTGATTGATTAAAACTGAAATATTGGAATTGAATATTCGCATCCGCATTCGCGAATGTCAAAAAAATAAAACATTCATAACATCACTATTAGGTACCAACGGTAAGCATCCATTATTTGGGTATCAATAGAATCTCTACATTGTCTAAAACAAAGATAGTGAAACTGAAAGACGGATTTAAATGCGGTTTTCATCAATAGACAAAGTGCTTCAAGAAGAAAGTTTATTACGAATACGTTCAAGTTTTGTGTTATTTATTTAATTACCACTGCTCTCAATACGGTGAAAAACAGTGAGGAAAATGCCATGTCTTTATTTTATGGTAAAATCATCAAATCAGTCCTCCCGCCGTCGCCTGGTTCAGCATATTCTGGAACCAAAAATTCGAAAACCCTTTAAACAAACACCTCTTTAAGACCACGAGGTCCAGTGACTATGCCCCACTTGCATCCATCGTTTGCCCGCAACTCCCATAATGTCGTCGGTCCATAAAACGGAAGGTCTTGGTTATAGCGGTACGTAGGTAGGGGAACAGTGTATAAGACGGGGCCGCGAGGTATAATCGGGACCCTCTTGAGGCATACTTAACGCAACACTAACGTAGTACAAGCGCCATCAGGACGTCATTTGCAAGCGGCCATTAACAAATGGTGTCCTGTTGGCGCTTGCCCCACATTAATATTGTGTTGAGTTTGTCTTAAGTTTGTGATTTCCCATCATACGTCGAGTCCCCGTCTTATACACTGTTCCCCTATTTCTTAGAGTCGAAAATTGAGACCATTGACTTCCAGACCGGCATCCATCTTAAGAGTCATTATCACGTCTCACATTTAACGAATCTAATTTACAAAAAGCCTGACCATATACGACGCTGAAAACTTAATATTGTACCGTCCAGATATAATATTTAAGCGACCGACCATTCTAGAAGCGTTCACCTGGTCGTCAACAACTCCGGTCAGTTCGTAGATGGGTGGGCGATATACCCGGACTTTGTGGAGTTACGTGACCATAACTGGAACAGGATTTCCTTAGAGCCGTCTTTTATGATTTCCGTTTGAATACGATCTTGTGTTTTTGTTAAACTTTTGCAATATTATCACGTTTGAGTTCTGCTAATAATATTGGTCCATATAACAAAACCATTTATGTACTGACATTTTTATCTAATATTTTTACAAACGGTAATGTGGCGTCTGCCATGATAAATTAATCTTCTTTTACTTGATATAGCTTTTGTTTGGTGATTCAACAAAGGGGATCATCGACTTAGAATATTTTAGTAGAACAATGTTAAATTTTCAGTCTATTTATGCAGTAAACTACCCTGTTCTGTAAGTAACAAAAATTCCACAAGAACCCTCTCCACCCCTTTCCCTGTTACCTATACTTCAAGTGGATACTTAAATGGGTTTTAGTAATGAGTTAGCGTGTCTAGACGGGCCCAATGCCTACATACTATGTAAATTAGCTCTAAGCCTGCCACCACCCTTTAGTTGTCCACCAGTATTAAATTTTGAATTACTGAAGCTTATTTCAAATCATAATGTTGGAGAATTTGTGGGGGCATTGTGAACTCGGCTCTCTGCATGAGGGGATGAAAAGGGTGCAATTTAGGTAGGTATGTGGAAATATAAATTATTGTGGTTTTGAATTTGAAAATTGCTTTTTCGTCTGCAATTTATTTGGGTTCGTTTTATTTTGTTTAATATAATCTGAATGACTAGGATTTATGTATTTTTGTTTTTATGTATCTTTGATATAACTATTCAGAAATGTATTTATTTAATAAGTATATTTTATAAGTTTAATTGTGTGATTAATTTGAGATTTGTCTACTAAACAGACATGATTAATTGACAAATCTCAAATCAGTCATTGAAATACCATTTAGGTACTTTTGACATTATTAAAAGCATTTATTTAGCCTCCTCCCATTATAATATAGCCTATAACCGCCTCTAAGGTTGTGAGGTTTTCAACTAGCAATAATCGCACCTCGGATTAACCTCATTGGTTACGATATTGCCTCTGCGCAAAGTGCGACATATCCGTTGAACATATTCATAAATAAACAACTTAGTGTGAGGAATACGGTCGCGGGACTGAACGAATTACCGTGACCCCGGAACGTAAAGGGCTATTGAAGGACACCGTGGATTTTAGTCCGTACGAGTCTGACAGTGGGTGGGAGGACTCATTTGATGATTTTACCACGATAAAAAAAATGGTTGTGAGGTGTATGTACTTAGTAAGTAAAGATAGACTGTATTAGCATAAGACTGTTTTGACGTGAAGACGGACTGTACAAACAAACATAGGATTGGAATAAGATTTGAATCAGCTGTAGCTTAGAATCTTTGATATTTTGACATGACTCCAATGCCATAAAGACAGTATTTTAAGTTTCTTGAAAATGTTTTGTATGTTTTTAAATTTTAATATTATCTAATTATCTCTCTTTTCCCTGCATTTAAACTTTGTTTACACCTTCATAAATGTGCATGCTGTGGTCTCCTATAAGTGAAGGAGCACACACAAAAAACCCTCTGTGTCATTGTTGTGTATAGTATCTGTGTATTCTTTGTTGGAGATCCTAAATTAATAAATAAATGACGCCATTGCAACCTTTGCCAAGCAGAAGCGGTCATAAAACCCAGAATCTGAAATCAACATCAAATTTAAATAAATTATAGTTTAAAAAAACTAAAAAACACGCTTTAATAGCAATCGAACTAAAAAGTAGAAAATAATGTTTAAGTATAAGAGAGTTTGTGTTACTGCAATATAAAATCCAACACTCAATTATCATAATTAATTTAGAATAAGATTAATATAAATATTAAGATATTAACAAAAATTCAAATAAAGCGAAAAAGCGTGGGGTGCTTGATATCGAATGTGATGATCATTTTATTAGTTACTGTTTGCAATATCAGAATTATTATAAAAATATCATTGAGCACCCCACGCTTTTTCACTTTATTTGAATTTTTGTTAATATCTTAATATTTATATTAATCTTATTCTAAATTAATTATGATAATTGAGTGTTGGATTTTATATTGCAGTAACACAAACTCTCTTATACTTAAACATTATTTTCTACTTTTTAGTTCGATTGCTATTAAAGCGTGTTTTTTAGTTTTTTTAAACTATAATTTATTTTCTGAATTTTTAGTCTCAAGACGACAATAAAAGAAATTAAAAGACGCAAGCGCGGATGCGCGCGCACTATTTCGGTACCAGTGACCTATTATAAAATTCAAGGATTGAGAACGGATGATCGCGCAGCAATCGTCAGCAGCGACCAATAAGGAAATTTGTCTTTTGAAAGTGGGAGAAGCCAGAGAGAGGAACAGGCCGTATGTAGCAGAGGGCCAATCGGCAGCAAATGACAGAGAATGACATTTTCATCGGCGTTAACATGCTCACCAATTTAAATATATTTTTTATTAGCACTCCGGCCGCGACTTCGTCAGCGCGTGTTTCTAACTTTGAACTCGAAATATTATTGTAGACAAACTGATTTTACAATGTTCGCCCGCTACGGGTTGATTTTTGAAATATAGATAATTACGCACCCTTTATTCGATTGGGAAACTATTTATGCCAAGTTTTGGGTTTGTCGAAGGAAGCAGTCTTCCCTTAAAACTTAATAACCCTTTTTCACCAACTTAGAGGGTGATTTTCGAAAACCCCAATAACACGTGTTTGATTATTTTTTATCTAATTTTTATATACTGAGTTTAAAATTTATCGGTTAGCGCGTTATGATTTTCCCACACAAACTTTAACATCGTCTAGATTAACAAAGGAGGGTAGTATTAAAAAACGAATAATTCCCATCTTTTTTATTTACTTTTACTCATATTCGTACCAAGTTTCAAGTTTATAAACCTAACGGATAAGATTTTACATACAAAGGTTTTTACCCCTTTTCACCCCCTTATAGGTAGATTTTCGCAAAATCCCTTCTTAATGATCACCTACATAATGAATCGCACCTACCGTCCAAAGTTCAGGTTCTACGTTTAGCGATTTTAGATCCTTCCCTTTAAACTTGAATACCCCTTTTCACTAACTTGAGGGGTGATTTTCGAAAAACCCAAAAACACGTGTTTCATTATTTTTGATCTAATTTATATATACTGAGTTTTAAATTCATCAGTTAGCGCTTTATGATTTTCCCATACAAACTTTAACATCGTGTAGGTTACCAATGGAGGGTAGTTTTAAAAAACTATTAATGTCCATCTTTTTTATTTACTTATACTCATATTTGTACTAAGTTTCAAGTGTATAAACCTAAGGAATAAGATTTTTCATACAAACATTTTCACCCCTTTTCACCCCCATAGAGGAGGATTTTAATATAAAATTTATAAGATTATTGTATTGTCATCGGCCCCCGACCCCTGTGCAAATTTTCAAGTTAATCAGACTGCTGGAAGTAGGTGAAAATGAAGTTAAAAGATTCCGTTACATACATACATACATACATACATACAGGTCAAGCTAATAAAAGCGTGTTAAAATCATCAGACGTGAAAGCCATTTCACCTATTACATTCTATGATTCCAAACGCAATCCATAAAAAATAAAACAAAAAATTTAAAAATTCAGTCACAAAAATAAAACTTCGAATAAACACACACACCTCTAACATTCATCCAGTTAAGTAATAAAATCAACGTACATTGAAGTATTTCATTTAGTAAAGAGCTTTCTTATGAGGAGTCACGCACCGGTGAACGGCGAATAAAACCATCAGTCTTGTTTCAAATAAAACTTCAGTCGAATGAAAACGTACAGCTGAAAAGTAGCTCAGCTTTTATAGAGGAAAATATTGTGGGTTTTCAGTTTACGAAAGAGTTGATTCAGTTTCAAGGCGAGGTTGCAGGTTTATCTATATACAACATTATTTTTTGTTGATGCGAAACCCGATACACCTGTCTAGTATTTTGTGTAAAGAATCTATGTACAAAATTTTAAAATGGTATCATAAAAAATCACAAGATTATAAGTTTGTATATTACCTGGTTGTCCGTTCAGAAACATGCTCATTGCGCGGTACACCCGCGTAAACCGCGTCTCCTGTGTTATACACTCGTGATAATAGCTTGGCAATAGGTACCTAACCGTACGGTGATTGTATTGTAATTAACTGGTAATAAAATTTAATTAAAATATTAAAAAAATATATATCATGGTGTAAAAATTATTGGAATCGAATCAGTAGATTCTGAACAAACTGTATTCAGGTTTCGCATATACTAAAAATAATGTTGTATATGTATAAAAACGTTATGTTGGTTTGTGTATGCTTCAAAAACGCAAAAAATTCTGCACCGATTTAGCTGAAATTTTAGCATGATATATAATCCGCATCAAGGATTGTTTTTATCTATATTTTTTTTTGAAGAAAGTTTTTTTGTGCCGACGAAAGGTTACAGCTAGTAGTATAATATAAAACAAAGTCGCTTCCCGCTATCAGTCTGTCTGTCCCTATGTAAGTATGCTTATTATATTTAAAACTACGCAACGGATTATGATGCGGTTTTATTTAATAGATAAAGTGATTCAAGAGGAAGGTTTTTATGTATATAACATGCATAATATAGTAGTGATTGCACCCGTGCGGAGCCGGGGTGGGTCGCTGATAATAAATATATGAGCGCACGACCTTACCCCCCGCCAAAATGCGAGCGAAATAACGTTTACCATTTTGCATGGAGAAAAATATTTAAGAAATTATAAGATGTGTTTTATAGCTGTATCTGTTGATATATCTTGCAATAAATTCATGACTAGATAAATCTTTTAACAGTACAAAATTCTGATAATGATTCAAAATTTTGATTTAGTGCCAACTTTGGCTTTTTTTTTTGTCCAGCCCTTTAGTCTAAATCGTGTTTCGATCTTTACCATTTACTTAAGTGTATGTTAATTTTTTATAAAATGGTTTTTATTTATTAAAAATCTCATATTTGATATGTATCCCGCTCTATCTGCCGAGCCTTTAATATTTCCTCCTTAATTTATTTCTAATTCTCCTTTATATCCGGGATAATTAGAACGCCCAGCTATATTGTAAACTTGTGGTAGGTATCAAAATTCAAAACTTCAAAAGATTTTTCTTAACAACATGTCCTAGCAATCGATAGACTTTATCCAATAGAAAAAGACATTAAAGTATTTATTTCTAGAAGGCAGATAAGTTTATTCGTTATAAGCAATATCCCGCCGAGTCAGGGTGCAACGGAAATTGTATCTCGATTCGATCACGCCTCCAATTCTACAAACGATCTTGTTATAATTTTAATATACAATGTTTAGAGTTATAAACTATTTTAAATTACCCGTAAAGAAGTATTAAGACGATATAAAGACGTGACGTTAATAATATAATAATAATAGACCTCCTGACTAATTTCGGCCGTTCCCAAGTCTCTTAGGCCGATGGGGCGGCAATCCGACACGACCGAAGTGAGATCAAGCGCAGGAACAACAGCTTAAAGTGCTTTTCAAGACACGGAGTTATTATACCGCCAATTTCTAAACTGCTTGCAACTGTACCTAAACCCAAAAGCACTTTCAGGACGACACATGAATCGAACCCAGCATCCCAAACTCAGCAACGCTGAGCCAAGACCAACGGAACAGTTGTGCTCACGTAAGTACATGAAAATAAATAATTTTTCCTCCTCACAACCCAACCGCTACGAGAATCATCCATCTAGGGCGTTTGTGATTACGACACAAATTACCGGGAGTTTTTCGATGTTACTTTATCTATACTAATATTATAAAGAGGAAACCTTTGTATTTTTGTATGTTTGTATTGAATAGGCTCAAAAAATACTGGACCGATTTCAAAATTTCTTTTACCATTACTTAGAGGGATTCTTCCGAATCCGTATAGGCTATATTTTATCCCGGAAAATGGATAGGATTTTTCGTGGTAGTGAAAATTGTGGAGTAAGGCGTCGAAAAAACTGCCGTACGTTAACGATTCTCGCGTCCGTTGACGTAAACGAAATGAAGCCGTCACAACAGAAAAACATTCCGGTAACAAATGTTGTTGAATGTTTAGCATGTGATGTTTTATGCCTTTCTTATTCATTCACCTACAGTTTGTGTAAGTTAGAGTAGGAAAAGTATACTCTAGACAGGCAATATTTGGTATTTAATCCGACCCGATCCACGAGATCTCCAGGAGATTCCTGACAGACGCGCGTATTTTGACAGAAATCTCCTGGAGATTTACTGATAGACAAGAGGTAAATAATTTAAATCAATATTTCTTAAATATATTATGCCTAAAAAGAAACGATCGCAGCTATCTGAAAGTACTTCCCAAGCGAGATTAACAAAAATACGTCGCAATGGGGAATCTTCTTCAGAAAATTCTGAACGTCTCGCAAGTCAAAGAGAATACGTTTCACAGTCGCGGGCAAGAGAATCTAGCGCCGAAAGTTCACAGCGCCTTGCTGGAAATAGAGACAGACTGTCACAAGCACGCGCAAGGGAATCTAGCGACGAACGTTCACTTCGCCTGGCGGAGCAGACTGCGAGAACATCACAGGTACACCAACGCCAATCGAGTGCCGAACGCGCACAGCGACTTGCTGAAAATAGAGTTAGAACCTCGCGAACGCGTGCTCGAGAATCTAGCAACGAGCGCTCGCAGCGACTCATGGCACAGAGAGCTAGACAACAGT
This sequence comes from Agrotis puta, assembly GCA_943136025.2. Classification (NCBI taxonomy): domain Eukaryota; kingdom Metazoa; phylum Arthropoda; class Insecta; order Lepidoptera; family Noctuidae; genus Agrotis; species Agrotis puta. The sequence continues at coordinate 17,259,303 of OW964177.2, read as the reverse complement.
CCTTAGCGACTAGAACGCGCAATAGAATTTTAGCCCATAGTAATAGATCGGCGTTTAGCTATGATCCACAACTTGATTATGCTCTTCAGAACAGCGTCCAAATCGGAGCAATGGATAAGATTTGTCCTAAATGCTTTGCTAAAAAATGGCAGGATGAAGCAAACGGTATGTGTTGCGCATCTGGCAAAGTTATTTTTCCCAATATTGAAGAGCCACCAGAACCAATAAAAAGCCTATTGACAAATAATCACTCTTTATCCGCGCATTTTTTGAATAACATACGTAGGTACAATAGCTTATTCCAGATGACTTCCTTTGGGGCAAAGGAAATTAAGTTAAGTTTATCATCTCATAGGAGACTTGCTACCGGCATCAGGGCAGAGCCCACAATTTCTGCAAATCTATTTTATTTCAGATGCTGACCAATTATCATTACGATCAAACATGGCCCCCATGCTAAAACTAGATTTGATCAGTGAATTGCAGACTATGTTAAACAGCCATAACTTATACATACGAAGTTTTAAACATAGTATGGAACTCAATACCTCAGAGAATTTAAAACTGGTTATTCACTCTGATCGCGCACCTCAGACTGAACACCGAGGCAGACATAATGTTCCTTCCGTAAATGAAGTGGCCGTTCTTTTAGTCGATGAAGAAAAAGGACCAAGAGATATAGTACTACACGGTAGAGACGGACAATTACAACGAGTGTCGGAATTACACCGCGCATATGATCCGTTACAATATCCGCTAATGTTTGTATCAGGAGATGACGGTTATTATTTGACGATTCCTCAGCATGATTCCGTTAGAAATAAGACTGTGTCATGCATGCAGTATTATGCATACCGTTTAATGATTAGGACAAACTGTCTTAACGCACTGCATTACTACAAAGATTTATTTAATCAATTTTGTGTGCATATGATGGCTAAGATGATTTCAGTACGGTTAAATTTTATTTCTCGAAACCAACAGAAGCTTAGAGCGGATAATTATATTCATTTGAGGGATGCTTTGAACCAAGATGCAAACGTAAATGCAGCTAATATCGGACAGCATGTGATCTTGCCGTCATCATTCAATGGGTCGCCAAGGTACCTCCACGAAAAGACGCAAGATGCTATGACATATGTGCGCAATCATGGAAGGCCGGATCTTTTTATCACTTTCACCTGTAATCCGGAATGGGAAGAAATAAAACAGGAACTATAACCCGGTCAGCGTTCTTTCGACCGACATGACATCATTGCTCGAGTGTTTCACTTAAAAATGAAACAGATGATTAAAATATTAACGTAAGACGCGATTTTCGGATCGGTTAAATGTTATACTGCTTTCTGCTGAGTGGCAAAAAAGGGGGTTACCGCATTGACAAAAATAAAAGAGTTAAGCAGGTACGAAACAAAGAAATGTAACACGAATAAAAAACCTATAAAAACATACATACAAAACATTTTTTTTTTTCAGAGAGCTTAAAAAATAAATGTCCACCCGTGCGAAGCCGGGGCGGGTCGCTAGTACCTTATAAAGCGATCGCGGGACTAACGGATTACCGTGACCCCGGTACGTAAAGGGCTATTGAAGGACACCGTGGATTTTAGTCAGTACAAGTCTGACAGTCCCTCCCGCCCTGCCCTGGGTGGGAGGACTCATTTGATGATTTATTTTACCACGATAAAAAAAACCTTATAAAGCGACTGAAATATTTTAAAAATAAGTTTTATCTTTTAATACGCTACAATATTATTATAATATTGTAATGTATTGTATTAAAAGATAAAACTTATTTCAAAATATTTCAGTCTCTATTGTACTGTCTTTCAAACAGAAGTCAAATTAAAACATCCCCGAAAACGAAACGTTACAAACTCATGATTCGTTTCAGACAAAAACGTCAAACGATTGTTCGTTTCGCAAACAAATTACCGCGAGGACCCGCGTCACTGTGCTGTAATTGTCCAGCGCTGGGCGTGGGATAAAGAGAGGACATTAATCTTTCAACAAATTGTGGGAATGTGAAATGTTATCCTAAAGAAATCGGTTGTGGTAAATGCTACATTTGTATTTTATGAATAAACTAGCTTCTGCCCGCGGTTTCACCCGCGTCATGTTAGGCGTTTGGCCCTATGGTCCCGTCCGGTCAGTTCCCTTGAGGAGCACGTGGAACACGACGCACCGTGGCTCGGGCCTTGTTCTTTGTCGGACGGCGAGCTACCCATTACTCCCCGTCCGCAAGCGGCTGGAATATGCCCCGCGATTTGTTGCCCCGTGGCTGGGGCGATAGGTAGAGGACATCTTTTCCCGCACGCATTCCGACTGCTCCCCATTCACCTCGCCTGCCGCCGAATCCCTGAGGTACCTCCCGCAATAACCGTGCCTGGGAGGACTTGCGTCAGGTTGAAGTTGAGGCTGAGGACGCCGTAGCGCATCTCCAACCACTTCTCAAAGATGATCTTACGACCGCAATTATGACTTGCCCAGGCAGTCATTATTTTATTGTAGTATTATTTTGAAACTATGATATCTCCTTAGATATTAATTAAAATCAAACGATGTCAAGGGAAATTTTGTTCAAAATCAAATGCTTGTGATGATTAACGTATTTATTTGGATAAGGATTAATATCATGTTAATGAAAATACCTTCGCAAATAATAAAGCTTTTTAAAATCATATTTGATTTCCACAAAAAAGGTTATAGTGACTTAACCTTAAAAGATAGATATATGCTCTCGCGGACTTTATTTTAGAACTTTTCATGAGAAATAATTCCGTAGTACATAATTTTTGCGTATCTTTAATCGTTTACGCAGCGCACGCAACGGAAGCTCTCGAAAAGGAATTAATTTTCCCGATTTTGAAACATTTCTCACTGCTGCTCCGCTCCTATTAGTGATAGCGTGATGTTACATAGCCTATAGCCTTCCTCAATAAATGGACTACCCAACACTGAAAGAATCATTCAAATCGGACCAGTAGTTCCAGAGATTAGCGCGTTCAAACAAACAAACTCTGCAGCTTTATAATATTAGTATAGATAAAAGATATACGTAACGGACTTGTGTTTTTTGAAGAATGCGTTCCAAATATTTATTTATTCACTAGATGTTGCCAGCAGCTTCGTCCGCGTGGAATTCATCAATAGGCATGTTGACAACATCTAAAAACTTGCAATTTTCTTTTTAAATATTGCCCCACATCCATATAATCTCACATACACATCATACAAATATTTGCTACGTGCGGGAATCGAACCCGCAACACGCAGCATAGCAGTCAGATTGCTCGACAACTGTGCTAACCGTGTCCCCAACCAACAAAAATTACTCTTGCTTATCGTCAATTCAATTTAAATAGTACGTTAGTAAGAGTTACGAAAAATTATGGAAACGTACTTTTTGTTGAATTAATGCATATTTACAAAGATATAACGCATCAAAATTCGAGAGTGGGGGCTCGTGACGTCAGAAGGAAGTTAAATCTGTAATTACTTGTGACGTATTGGCATTTTTCTTTAGTGTCGTATCTTCGTCAATTTTGGTTTACGTTACAAAAGGAAAAATATGTGTTAAATATTTTTTGATAATGTAACTGACGGACTTTTTTTTTCTAATTAGATTTTTCAGTCAAATACTCTATTTTCAGATACTATTGTACATATAAAAGGAAACAAAAAGTTAGTTTTCACATAACATCATCCATTTCCATATTATCTTGTACTCTACAATAATCAAGTCATCAGTGTATCTAAATCCCCACATGCGCTGTGTCAATTTTAAATAATATGTCGCACCACATGTTGAGATAGGAGCCTTTTGGCCTCGCACAGGACTAAATTGTTTTTTATTAGTTTTACCTTTTGTCGTTTTTCTTTTATATATTTTGTTACCTTTGTTGTTTTTATTCGTGTATTTTTTTTTGTTCTGTCCTGTGTGTGTCAATAAATCTCTTTTCTTTCTTTCGCTGCTCCATACTTTTTAATCTAGTGTAATAAAATCTTCAAGCCTTGCGCTGCACATAGATTCAAGCGCTTTGAAGCGTACGTTTGAAGCAATTAACTGCGCTTTGTCGGAACAACGTCAGAAAGAACTTCGATGTTAATAAAAACTTTTAGTAGGTTACGTTTGAACGTTGATGCTTACAAGCTTTTATTTACTGGCTTTGTTAGGGTTATTTTACACGTACCAAAAAGTTAATTAAACTTAGAAGAAGCAAGATCGCGTTTACAAATAACATATGATTGGATTTGATTACAGTTTGTGCATTATGTAATTTTTAAGTTTATTTAAGCCTACGTACAAGTTTCCGGGTCGACAGTGCGTTGTTTTCCACGCGCGCCTCTAGAGGACCAAAGCCTGCCGGGGTCGCGGGACTCACGAATTACCGTGACCCCGGAACGTAAAGGGCTATTGAAGGACACCGTGGATTTTAATCAGTACAAGTCTAACAGTCCTTCCCGCTCTGTCCTGGGTGGGAGGACTCATTTGATGATTTTACCACGTAAAAAAAAAGCCTCTATGGTTACAAGTGAGGATTTGGATGGTCACAATAGGCTATTTTACTCAAAAAAATGAATTAGTCCGAAAAAAAATCAAAAATTAGTTGACCCGTATTTTTCTTTTGTTAAGAAAATCAACATTGACAAAGATACAACGCTTCTAAAAATCACAAAACGTCACTCGGTGTAAACAGGCATTATGACGTCACAACCCCACTCCCAAATTTCGAAGCGTTAAAAAAATGAATATGAATATGCAGTAAACTATCCTATTTCAGACAAGGAAGACTGAAAGTTAACCAATTGCGTTTATTTCAAAAGCTCAAGAAATCAAGGTCATATAAGTTAACATTATTATAAACTTTTCTCAAATAAATACATATAAAACAGAAAGAGAAAACTATAACTCAACAACAAAATATGTAATTCGTTGTTCTAGAAATTTTTCTAACCGCGGTGTTCCAACGCTCCCCGGAGGTTTATTCAATAAAATGCAATCCACTACACGATCGCTTGCTTTTACCAGAAACACGTAGAATAGAGACTAGTACCCTACCCCGAGTACACTTGGGTTACTGTTTGAAAATCAAAATTAAGCTCATGATAATTACTGGCAATTAGGCAGGTAAAATCTACAACAGCAGTGGTAGGCATCGGCCCCAACTTATGCCTTTGTCAAACAGACAGGCGAAAGCGAACCGTTTCCGAAGCGAGCTGTCAGTCCGATTGTTCTGTCACGCTATCGGATCGCTTTCGCTTCTCTATGTGACTGGATTCAAACAATTCCATACATCACAAATAAAAACGTCACGCTTCGCATTCGCCACGCCAGTCTGTTGGACAAAGGCTTTACGGCGTATTACTTTGTTTATTTTATTTCATCACCACTGCTCTCAAAACGGTGAAGGAAACCTTCATCTCCTAGAAACATAAAGAAGACATGTGACTTCTACCAACCCGCTTTGGTCCTGCGTGATGGATTATAGCTGATTCCCGCTCACAGAGGAGTCTCAGCAAAGTAAACATGATGGCTGATGATGATGAGAATCTAATGTAACTTAGTTTATAAATGGTTTGTAAGGATTCTGTCTGATGTCAGAATTTTAACATAGCTATAAGTGCGCCACACATGGCTAAGATACTATAATATTTTATCTTAAGATATCAAAATATGAAATATATGTATATTATCTTCATCGTGTGTGATGGCTCATTGAATTGTATGGCGAGCGATATGGTATCTTAAGATAAAATATTATAGTATCTTAGCCGTGTGTGGCGCGCTTTAGCATTATACGAGTACCTTCACCTGCTAGCTCTAAACATAATAAAGCAAATTAATTTGTACAAAACACAAAATGTTTCGTTATTATTTATTCACGAGACTTTGAAACTGAATTCTCTTTGTAAACTTCGATGTGGTTTTGGTTTTGCTCTACGCTAATGGCTGAAAAAAGCGGTTTGGTAACAGAATAAGTCACCTTTCATCTGTTTGTTGACTTTCCTAATGACAAGAAAACGATTTTTGCCTAGATCAACTATTTTTATGGTGTTTTCACAAAGAAGCAGGGTTTCGGTACACACAATCATGTCGATACTGATCGGTGCAGGTAATACCTTTATTAAGAAACCCTCAAATCTCATTCCTCTCAATCTACAGATTGAATGTAAAATATGGAGGACAAAGTAAGAGACTTGGTTAAATGGGCCCTGGATATGTGGGAAACCTTTATGCCTTTGTCAAACAGACAGGCGAGTCCGAAGCGATAACGAACCGATACGAGACGTCAGTCCGATAGTTCTGTCGCGCTATCGGATCGCTTTCGCTTTTCTATGTGACTGGATTCAAACAATTCCATACATTACAAATAAAAACGCCACGCTTTGCATTCGCCACGCCTGTCTGTTTGACAAAGGCTTTACTACTTTTTTAACAGCACTGTTGTCGGAGTGGCTGAGCGATCGACTGCCTCGCAACTTGCGCGGGTTCGATGCCGCATAGAACAAACATTTGTTTGACTTAAAAGTAGTTGTTACGGGTCTGAAAGTTTGTGTTTGTGAGTTTAATCTTTGTAAACGCACCCACAATACAGGAGAAACTCGTAGTGTGAGGCAACGTTTTTATATGAAAAAAAAAAACATTCATTCACACATTCATTCATCCATTTTACCGCATAAAATGTCTAATTCCGACTGTTTTAAATATAGATCATGCATACAAATTCGGGGGCTAAAGCCAGTTAATAAACGAGATCGACTTATACATACATAATAATGCTTGATGCGACAAAATATCCGTACATATGATATGCTTTTCCCAGTTATGAACCCCGACGAGTTATTCGCTAGCATTCACCGGCGAATGTATGAAATATCATACAATATGCGTGTAGTCACAGGCTCCTGCCCGGCTCACAGGTGACAAATACACCGAGCGTATCTATTGTGACTAGACAGCTCTGTTGCACTGTCGAAAGTTTAATCTGGAGTTTAAACTATGATTAAGGAAAAAACTAGTATCAAATAATAATTATAGCTTCCTGAGAGTCGTGGGCAATTGTTGGATGCAAGTAGCTGCCTCTGTTCAACTGTGGACGTCTTCCGGTTGATGATGATGATGATATTGATGTTTTAGTTTTAAGTTTGAGGATGAGTAAAATAAAATAGATTAAATTGAATATAGTAAACTAGCTTTCGCTAGCAGCTTTGCCCACGTGATAATTGAAATCTTCCTACAGGAACAAAATACCCGTAGCATTGATAAGAAACTTTCGACTATTTTGACGTGAGTGAAAAGCAAACATTTTTCGATCCAAAATTTCGCATTTACAATATTTGTATGATTAGATTACAGTTTGAAAGAAATTCATAACTAATATTTTGCATCATTAAGTTCATCATCTATTGATAATGAATAGCATAACCATTCCAATTACTGCAAAGAATGGAGTAATATCTAAAAAAGGTTAAAAGAAAGCGGTTGGAATACAATAGTTTGAAAATGATAAACTGTTCTTTCATGTTATTTGGACGAAACTTTCTATCCATAGAAGATTTTATTTATCAGTTTTTAAACGACGGTTAAAGAATAGTGCCTCCGGCTTCATCTATAAGAAATAGAACAAACCGGCTGAATCCACAGGGATCGTGTTCAGATATAACCTACCATATAGAATGATTTCTGTTCACCACCGCCATCCGATACACACTCCATAGTTTGTCTATTTTTTATGTCTGGGAAATGGCAGGTGAAAACGTGTTTCACGTTAGATTAATATTTGGCTATGTATGGTTCTGAAATGAACCAGACCGTCAATAAAATTGCGAAGCTCAGAGGTCACAGTCTCTTTTAAAGTTCAAAGATTCGTTTGGGTATTTCTTCGAAGTTTAGTTTGATGATGCCAATCTCAGAAACAAAAAGTAAAACAGAAAGTTCAACAGACGGTTCATTGATCAGTCGTTAACTAGTGGTAGGTAGTTAGTTTTATTTGTAACGAATGGTTAATATCGAAATTAAATAATGATATAAAGCTCATTTAAGAAACATCTTTACTTATAAGTTTTATAGTTTTATGACCTTGAAATATGGTCTGTAAAATCTTCATGAGTAAACGTCCGCAGCAAAGGCAAGTTCATCATAAATAATTAATAAATACCACTTAATATGGAAGCCTATAAACAGTAAATAAATAAATACACATGCTCTCATCTAACACCGATATACTTCTCAATATTAACACTCAAAGCTGAACGTAAAATCTTATCCATTCCCAATACTTTTAAAAATAAAAGATAATAAAATGGAAAGCTCTCACATCTCTTGAAAAGCACCCGAAGGGTTATTCACATACCCCGAATTCCCGACCCATCCTAACCTAATAGCTATAGAAAGAAAGATGGAATGAAAAGATAGTACTATCGGACATTTATCTTCTGAAGTCGTAAAAGTCAATAGAAAGTCGACTACAACGCAGATAAGCGACTCGCCCTCAAGTTAAAGGGTGTTGACTTACAACTGAGGCATTTCGTGTTTTCCCTCTAATTCCCAAATGAGTAGTAAATGGAAATTAAGGGAAGGGCAAAGGAGTGATGTATTGTGTCTGTTTGTTTCTTTAAGTAAAACCTTCTAGGTCGCGGGACTCACGAATTACCGTGACCCCGGTACGTAAAGGGCTATTGAAGGACACCGTGGATTTTAGTCAGTACGAGTCTGACAGTCCCTCCCGCTCTGCCTTGGGTGGGAGGACTCATGTGATGATTTTACCACGAAAAAAAAAAACTTCAATAACGTTTTTTTCATCACCATAATTTTAACTGTAGGACGTCCGCTGTTAGAAATAGGCCTTCCCTATAGATTTCTTATAGGACCGGTTGAAAGCGGACCACAGGATCGCGCTGGATGTACAGCGCGATCCTGTGGTCATCATCAGATCCATCCATTCGAGAACCTAACAGCCGCATTGGCCATCAGTTTCATGTGTACTGTAGCCTGCCCACTGCCTGTTCAACTTGTTAATTCGCTGGGCTATGTATGTATGGCTAAAGAGACTCCGAGCATAGCTCTCTATGAATGAAATCAATGAAACAATTTAAACAAATTATACTGCAAACCTAAAAACCTCATAGCTGCGATAATAACTTTACTATTTACCTCAAAATATACCAAAATCTTTTCAGCAGAAACTTCATAAAGAAGCCTGTATTATTCCGGCAAAGACCATATAGTAATTTAACACGGCCGTTTAAACTTATTCGGACTGCAGCTGACAGCAACTAAAGCCTATACAGCGCTGAACAAAGTTGCCAAACATGTGTCGGAGTTTCACTGCTGAACCTTTCGAAAGCGCTAAAGCGGCTGCATGGGCATAATCGTGTAGTATGGTATGTTAAGTTAGGTGTATTTTTAAGGTAAAATAGACTTTGTCATGCAGTGACACAATGATGATAATTCATTGCCATTGCCAACTGCTCAGTTATTACATGCCAGCCATACGCGATGCATGCCGACAGCGAGTAATGGGTGACTCGCCGTCTGATCATGGACCATGCTCGGGACGTCGTGTTCCACGCGAGCGTCAATGAGCTGTCAGTAGTTTGATGAGCCCCCCACAGAAGGCCAAACACTAGACGGGGTCGCTAGATTGTTTAAACAGGTAACCGCGATCCTGAAACGTAAAGGACTATTGAAGGAACACCGTGGATTTTAGTCAGTACGGGTCTGACAATCCCTAAGGCTCCACCCAAGGTGGGAGGACTCACTTGATGATTTTATTTACTGTCAAATTTCCGTAAAACTTAACGATTTATGGCTATCAGATGATATATGATAACCAAACACCGTCAAGTTCACCGGCAGCTAGCTTCGAGCTCGCTTGACAGTAAATTGGATCGTGTATGGCTGACATTGGGAGTTACGGAAAAATATTGAAATATTACAAACTTACATACACTGTAAACAAAACAAGGTCTTTACCAAGGTCAGAAGTATCTACGTATATCGACCTTAGTTTTATCATTTATAATGTCGAGGTTGAGTCAAGCGAAGGTGAGGTGATGATCTGATTAGCACGAGTAGCATGGCACCGTAGAAAAAGATTTTGTCGACGGAAGCATCGACAAGATTACAAATTGTAGATTTTTTTTTGCGTCGGAACTGAAGCTTGTTTTTTATTCTTTAATGGTATTCGGACCATGCTGTATTTATTTAAAAAAACGGTTGAATTGTATAGAAACTTTTAATATTTAATTGTATTATGTGTATAGAATTTCTTGGTAGAATAGATATAGAATTGGCCATGCTACTAGACGTGCTAGTTCGCGAGGGGAATAAGGCCAAAACGCATAACATTACACCGTAGAAACAGGTTTTGTCGACGGAAGAATCGACAAAATTACAGACTGTATAAATATGTATAGCGTCTGAAGCATGATGTTGTTTAAACACAATTCTGTAAAAAAAATGTGTAAATTGTGTAAAAAAATGTCTTGCCCATGGAAATTAAATTGCCTAAAACTTTACCTGAAAGCTGAAACTAATTGGATAGGTTTCTAAAATACAAGTAATGAGATAACATTAGCTCCCAGCAAAATGATTTTAAGTGTTGTTTTATTTCTTCCAGCAAACTTGTTCCAACCAGATGGCACCGGTATGATCCGGATTAAAGCGGAGAATGTAGAACTGGACAATGTTGTTAGAAGATAATGATTTTTATAACTTATTAACATTGTATGGAGCTAAAAATTTAATTAGTGAACCTACTAAGTAATTAATCTTATGTACCGGTTAATAAAAGAGACATTTATACATACAGCAAGATTTAAACGGTTTTCATGTATGGCATAACGATGTATGTTTGCACTATTTGGCTGTGTGCATACAGTCAAAGATATACTTAAAAGAAAAAAAAAACAAAGATAATTGGTACGCAGGCACAGTTAAACTTAAAACACAATATTAGAAAACTGTTACAAACTATTTATATACATAATTATATCTCTTATTAACTTTGTTGATAAAGCTCTCTGTGTATCCCTCCACGGTAATCTCAACGGTAATCTTTGACGGCACGTTTGGCGCAGTGGCTGAGCAATTGGACTCCTGCGCTATGTGTCGCGGGTTCGATATAAATAATAATATAAATAAATTAATAAATCCATTTAATTTTCGTTTGAATAGATTGACATGTACTTTAGTCTCCATATTCCTCCTAAAAGAAAAACCTTACTAAATCTCAAAAGGCAACATTCCAGTTCGCACCGGTTTTATTCGGATAAAACCGGCTAAATGACCTCTCTACTTTTCCACCCTCATTATGGCTCTACCAAATTAAGTTCAGTGTTTTTTCGCTGTTTTTTCAAGTAATTAGGACCCACGGTTTGTGTGGCTCACGTCAAGGGTGAGTTCTGATCTTAATCTTTTCATGGTGTGGTCTCTGAGGTTTTAATCTTATTTTATTGTTGGATTTATGTCGCACCTTCATTTTGGTTTTTGTTTTTAACTCTCGATGCAAAAGAGAGAGAGATGGATGTATAAGTTTTGACGACCGACTTACCGACGATAGACCGACTTAGATGTCGTTTTTTTAACAATTAGTTGTTTGATTGAGAATTTTCTTAGCTACCATTTAAGAAGATCTATTCAGATATTTGATGACGATCAGCTATTTTTTTTTTTCGTGAAATAGAATAATCAACATCAACCTACCGCACTCTGTCAAATTTTCCCATTCGAACATAAACCTTTGTGATAAAGTTGAAAATACATTAAAGAAATTCGACAGACTGGGGTAGCGTGATATGCTTACGTCTGTACCTAGGTACTGTTTGTTATTTAATAACCTTTACTTATTTATTAGTAATTTATTTACCAATTTATTTGTTTCAATTTTGTTACATTAAAAACTTATTTCACTAACTACGAGTTATAAATTCAAATTGAAACTTCATTTGCATTCCACTATGTGTACTTAGGTGGTAAGTTGAAAATATTCATGATAAAACAATAGTTACTAATGAATTTATATTCGTAACAAAATAAATACAAAAATGTGGTCGGATCACGCAACAGAGATAAAAAAACAAACTTAAGAAAAAACCGGATATAATTTATCAGTAGGTTGGAATGTAAATAGAACAGTGTTCATTTTACCGTGTGAGACAGATAACGTTTACGCATTTGTCTTGTGGTTTTTGCATTAAATTAATTAAGTTTTAAATGTGTTATAATGAACTAAAAATGTTACTGGTTCCATTATTTTTTCTGGCTGTGGTAAGATGTTTTACTATAATTTCTAGTATGAGCCAGCGCGTTGTGTTCCACGCGCGCCTCAAAGAGTGTTAGCAGAGTGATGGGGGCCCCCTCTAGAGGGCCAAAGCCTGCCGGGGTCGCGGGACTGTACGAATTACCGTGACCCCAGAATGTAAAGGGCTAGTATGAGCCAAGGGCTCTGCCCGTGTGGAGTACGTTAAATGTCCCAGGAGATTACTACCGGAATAAAAAGTCCCATAGAATAATACGGCACAGGAGAAATTTCTAGTGTGGTGCAAAGTTCTAGAAATTCTGATTAGAAAAACACAAAAACCTATGCTTGATCTGGTAATCGAACCAGTACTACTTTCTAACCGTTTTTGTTAACTTTCTTAGTGTTATAATTTCTTTTTAGAGCTTGACCAACGTGGAATGTGTCTTAGTACAAGTAGAGCAAGGAATTTTGAGAGGGGAAGTTCTGCAGAGGTCCACTGGCAACGGTCGGTATTACAGCTTCAAAGGTATACGTTATGCTGCACCACCTGTTGGAGACCTCAGATTTAGGGTAAGTTCCATTTTAATATATTAAACTATTAGCTTATCCGAGTACCAGCAGTTTAGCCGGCGCAGGTAGCAGTAGTGTGCTACAGGATCACACTAACGGGATAAAAACTATCCTAAATGTTAATTGAAGTTCTAAAACATCTCTATGACAAAATTCTACTAAATCCGTTGAGTAGTTTTAGCGTGAAAGACTGACGAAGAAGACGTGACTTTCCCATTTACATAACTTTTTTTAACGTGGTAAAATCATCAAATGAGTCTCCTCCCATCCAGGGCGGGACGAGAGGGACCGTCAGACTTGTACTGACTAAAATCCACGATGTCTTTCAATAGCCCTATACATGAAGGGGCCGTTGCCACGGTTACCTGACAAAAAAATCCCGCGACCCGGCAGGCATTATTCTTAAACCTAAATATTTTTGTTTATAGGACCCACGGCCTCCTTTACCATGGCAAGGATTAAGAAATGCACTGGCCCACGGCTCTGCATGCCCTCAGATAGAATTATCCACAGAAAAAATCCTTAACGGTAGCAATGAAGACTGTCTATTTCTAAACGTGTATACTCCTGAACTACACCCTAAGACAAGATTGCCAGTAATGTTCTACATACATGGTGGATTCTTCGCGATGGGAACTGCCAATTCCAACCAGTTTGGACCAGATTTTCTCTTAGACCATAATGTGGTCGTTGTCACCATAAACTACAGATTAGGCGTTTTAGGTTTCCTCTCTTTGGACATAGAAGAAGCTCTAGGAAATGCTGGATTGAAGGACCAAGTGGCAGCATTGAAATGGGTGAAGAAGAACATTGCCCAGTTTGGTGGAGATCCTGATAATGTTACTATTTTTGGTCAAAGTGCTGGTGGAGCCTCGGCCACTTTGCACACTTTGTCACCAATGTCCAAGGGGTTGTTCAAAAGAGCGATAGCATTAAGTGGTGTGTTCTTTAAAGATTTTGATATACCGTTTCAACATAAGAGACGAGCTTTTCTACTGGCTCAGCAGTTAGGATTATACACTGAGGATCCAAAGGAAGCTATTAACTTTTTGAAAAATGTGTCTGTAAAAGATTTAGTGGAAGCAAAACCATTTTTACTGTATTCTGAAGGACCCAGAAGAGAGGTGCTTGAGTTGTTCAATTTCAGACCGATTGTTGAGAAAAATTTGGGTGGTGTACATTTTTTTATAGAACATCCACAAAAATTGCTTAGTGAGAATAAAACAAACGTTGCTGATTTGATTATTGGTCATACTACCGAAGAAGGAATTTATAAGGCAGACGAGCAAAAAAAAGCTATTTTGAAATACTTTCCTTACTACAAAGAATTTCTAGTTCCATACAAAATAACAAACAAAGTAAACGCAACGGAAGTTTTAAAATTGGGAGACCGCGTTCAAAGACATTATTTTGGGAATCGAGAAATAGATGAAGGATCGTTCAAAAACGTAATTAAATTGTACACTTACTTCAACTATGTTTACAACATTTATAGATTCGTTGAAATGTGGGTTAAAACTGGAAACAAGGCATATTTCTATGAATTTACTTGCTTTAGTGAGAGAAATGTTAATGGTGTAAACGGAATCAAATATGGTTTGAGGAATTCAACGCATTCAGACGATCTCCGATATTTATTTGAGGGATCAAATTTGCCTTTGGATAAAAAGAGCCGTTCATATAAAATGATTGTGCAGACTTGTACGTTATACACGAATTTCGCCAAGTATGGGTATGTATTTTTTTTTTTTTTCAGTAGCATTTTCATTTTTCTCTTAACTTTAAAAAGACTGAAATAATAATTAATTATTTTCTCTTTCTTTTAGTTCGAAAACTACTACTAGTTTTAAAACAATATGATTTTTTTTGTTGCATGTCAATATGTCTAAATTCTTTGGATCATTGATTTCTTGAGTATCGTCATTTATGGCATTTGTTTTTTTTACAGAAATCCAACTCCGTCCGGCTATAACATAACCTGGGTTGATTACAGTAAGAACAACAGCTATTTGGACATCTATACTAATATTATAAAGAGGAAACCTTTGTATTTTTGTATGTTTGTATTGAATAGGCTCAAAAAATACTGGACCGATTTCAAAATTTCTTTTACCATTACTTAGAGGGATTCTTCCGAATCCGTATAGGCTATATTTTATCCCGGAAAATGGATAGGATTTTTCGTGGTAGTGAAAATTGTGGAGTAAGGCGTCGAAAAAACTGCCGTACGTTAACGATTCTCGCGTCCGTTGACGTAAACGAAATGAAGCCGTCACAACAGAAAAACATTCCGGTAACAAATGTTGTTGAATGTTTAGCATGTGATGTTTTATGCCTTTCTTATTCATTCACCTACAGTTTGTGTAAGTTAGAGTAGGAAAAGTATACTCTAGACAGGCAATATTTGGTATTTAATCCGACCCGATCCACGAGATCTCCAGGAGATTCCTGACAGACGCGCGTATTTTGACAGAAATCTCCTGGAGATTTACTGATAGACAAGAGGTAAATAATTTAAATCAATATTTCTTAAATATATTATGCCTAAAAAGAAACGATCGCAGCTATCTGAAAGTACTTCCCAAGCGAGATTAACAAAAATACGTCGCAATGGGGAATCTTCTTCAGAAAATTCTGAACGTCTCGCAAGTCAAAGAGAATACGTTTCACAGTCGCGGGCAAGAGAATCTAGCGCCGAAAGTTCACAGCGCCTTGCTGGAAATAGAGACAGACTGTCACAAGCACGCGCAAGGGAATCTAGCGACGAACGTTCACTTCGCCTGGCGGAGCAGACTGCGAGAACATCACAGGTACACCAACGCCAATCGAGTGCCGAACGCGCACAGCGACTTGCTGAAAATAGAGTTAGAACCTCGCGAACGCGTGCTCGAGAATCTAGCAACGAGCGCTCGCAGCGACTCATGGCACAGAGAGCTAGACAACAGTCCTTAGCGACTAGAACGCGCAATAGAATTTTAGCCCATAGTAATAGATCGGCGTTTAGCTATGATCCACAACTTGATTATGCTCTTCAGAACAGCGTCCAAATCGGAGCAATGGATAAGATTTGTCCTAAATGCTTTGCTAAAAAATGGCAGGATGAAGCAAACGGTATGTGTTGCGCATCTGGCAAAGTTATTTTTCCCAATATTGAAGAGCCACCAGAACCAATAAAAAGCCTATTGACAAATAATCACTCTTTATCCGCGCATTTTTTGAATAACATACGTAGGTACAATAGCTTATTCCAGATGACTTCCTTTGGGGCAAAGGAAATTAAGTTAAGTTTATCATCTCATAGGAGACTTGCTACCGGCATCAGGGCAGAGCCCACAATTTCTGCAAATCTATTTTATTTCAGATGCTGACCAATTATCATTACGATCAAACATGGCCCCCATGCTAAAACTAGATTTGATCAGTGAATTGCAGACTATGTTAAACAGCCATAACTTATACATACGAAGTTTTAAACATAGTATGGAACTCAATACCTCAGAGAATTTAAAACTGGTTATTCACTCTGATCGCGCACCTCAGACTGAACACCGAGGCAGACATAATGTTCCTTCCGTAAATGAAGTGGCCGTTCTTTTAGTCGATGAAGAAAAAGGACCAAGAGATATAGTACTACACGGTAGAGACGGACAATTACAACGAGTGTCGGAATTACACCGCGCATATGATCCGTTACAATATCCGCTAATGTTTGTATCAGGAGATGACGGTTATTATTTGACGATTCCTCAGCATGATTCCGTTAGAAATAAGACTGTGTCATGCATGCAGTATTATGCATACCGTTTAATGATTAGGACAAACTGTCTTAACGCACTGCATTACTACAAAGATTTATTTAATCAATTTTGTGTGCATATGATGGCTAAGATGATTTCAGTACGGTTAAATTTTATTTCTCGAAACCAACAGAAGCTTAGAGCGGATAATTATATTCATTTGAGGGATGCTTTGAACCAAGATGCAAACGTAAATGCAGCTAATATCGGACAGCATGTGATCTTGCCGTCATCATTCAATGGGTCGCCAAGGTACCTCCACGAAAAGACGCAAGATGCTATGACATATGTGCGCAATCATGGAAGGCCGGATCTTTTTATCACTTTCACCTGTAATCCGGAATGGGAAGAAATAAAACAGGAACTATAACCCGGTCAGCGTTCTTTCGACCGACATGACATCATTGCTCGAGTGTTTCACTTAAAAATGAAACAGATGATTAAAATATTAACGTAAGACGCGATTTTCGGATCGGTTAAATGTTATACTGCTTTCTGCTGAGTGGCAAAAAAGGGGGTTACCGCATTGACAAAAATAAAAGAGTTAAGCAGGTACGAAACAAAGAAATGTAACACGAATAAAAAACCTATAAAAACATACATACAAAACATTTTTTTTTTTCAGAGAGCTTAAAAAATAAATGTCCACCCGTGCGAAGCCGGGGCGGGTCGCTAGTTGGCTATAATTTAATTCTAAAAACGGCCAAAAAACAGCCTGAGATAGATTTTTGGAGAAGCATTTATGATTCTGCTGGGCTAATGTTCTCCTAATTCTTCATTAAATGTATTTTTGTATTTTATAAAGTTTTTTGCGTGTCTTTGTTTATTTGATTTTTTGAATGTTTCTTTGTTTTACCGCTCAGTATTAATTGACCCTTAGTGCTTGTGCAATGGCACTCAAAATCCTGTAAATTATGCATCCTCTGTCTATATCGTATCTAAGGTAAGTAGAGTGAGGAATACTACATTAAAGTATGATTATTTAATTAAGCTAAAATTATAGCATCGTATACGATATGTATCGTGACAACCTAGTAAGCTTAGTATTAATTGAGTAGAGTATTAGTAGCGCATTGTTACCAATTGCTGAAGTGTCGTACTGTAGGTTCCTCCCTCGTTTATGACAAACTTAGTCACAGTGGTCTACTTTTTTTAGGGGATTATAATTATCAAATAGTCCCCTAATTATACCTTATTATCCTGGGCATAAAATGGGATACTTTTTATCCTGGAAAAATACGAAGAAAAAAAATCTTATTTTTCAGTTACTACAGAACGCGAGCTCAATATAGGGATCTCCTTAATTATTATAGGTTTAGCGGTATTTCATATTCATTGTCAGAGTTATTCAAAATGGAGAAATAAACCATCCACGCGAAGACCGACATCCGCGCGGCCGGAGTCGCGGGCGGAAGCTAGTTTTTTTAATGAAACCGTAATGAAAAAAATATTAATATTAAGTATATGGTATAATTTCTTTGGTCTTGGTGAAACCTATAGGGGAACAGTGTATAAGACGGGGACGCGAGGTATAATGGGGGCATACACTCTTTAGGCATACTTGACACAACACGCGATTTGTTAATGGCTGCTTGCAAATGACGTCCTGATGGCGCTTGCGCTTCGTTAGTATTGTGTTAAGTTTGCCTTATGTGTGTGATTTCCCATCATATCTCGCGTCCCCGTCTTATACTATTCCCCTAAAAGAAAATTCAGTTTATAAAACAATCAGGGGTCGCGCGTTGCCAAACGCTGCTATAGTCTAAATCTACTTTTAAGGGAACTATAAGACCCATTACTCTTCGGTGGGTAACTGAGGACTCCCCGAGGGCAATACAAATTATTAACAAGTATAATATAATAGCTCAAATTATGGAGTACAATAGCGGATCTTAGGTTTGTATAAATTTTGAATTACATTATGTATTTTAAGAGTATTTCGACTAGAAATTGGTATGGGAATGTTGAAAGCACGTTTCTGTATTTTATAATAACCTAGAAACAACATAATAATAGGCAGAGGCGTACAGAAAAACCCAAATTCCGTCTGTTTATGGTATGACTAAATTGGAACTTTCTAGTAACAAAGGAAAAAGCTGTGTAGATTTTTATGGCTTGAATTTATTGGCACATTAGACTATTTCAACTTTAGATCTGTATATCAATTACAATGGTTTCGAAGGCGTTTCCTAGACATGAAGCGTGATGTACGAGATCTGTAGTCTTCAGGAATTATTGCTCAAAGTCAGCGATTCAGTTGAACATAACATTTTATCACATTCAGTAACTATTTTGAAGAAAGTTCTATATCCTTTCTTTTCTTTATTTTTTTGGGTAATGTACCTACAGCCTTTTTTTAACGTGGTAAAATCATCAAATGAGTCCTCCCACCCAGGGCAAGGCGGGAGGTTCTGTCAGACTTGACTGACTAAAATCCACGGTGTCCTTCAATAGCCCTTTACGTTCCGGGGTAACGGTAATTCGTACAGTCCCGCGACCCCGGCAGGCTTTGGCCCTCTACAGGGGGCCCCGTCACTATGCTGACACTCATTGAAGCGCGCGTGGAACACAATGTGCCGTCGACCCGGGCATGATCCATGGTCGGACAGCGAGTCGCCCATTACTGGCCGGAGATCGTCTGCCGACATCCGTCGCCGTGAGCGTCTACCACTGCGGATGGGGTGGAGGGAGGACGCTGTACTCTCCCTCACGCGGCCCGCCTCCTCCTTCGCGAGCATGACTGCTTCGCAGAAGGAGGCGACCGCTTCCCACTCCGTCACGCCCCGCAGCATGGCCTCGACCTCGACCAAACCAGGGGTCATGTACAGCCTAAGTTACGAAAAGGCTATTTCAACATAGATGGATTGATGGATGAATTGTGGCTATGACATTTAGCTACTGTGTTGGCAACTGAATTGCCTTCCTTCCAGATATATCACACTAGCTATCCAGCGACTTTACCCGCATATACGTAACAAATTAATCCCAGTGGATCGAAATACTGGGAGAAAAGGTAGCCTATACCTTAACCTGGACTATAGCCAAATGGTATCTAAATTCGTTTAGCCGTTCTAATGTAAATGAGTAATAAACATCTAAACTTAGAAAAAGAAGATGCAAAAGTCACTGGTGACCTAACTAAACCTAGTTGCAACAGACACTTTAAACTAAAATAAACTAAAGTTAGCACAACTGAACAGTGGAACAATTAATAACGCTAAGTGTCATAGCACTATAATTAGCAAAGCTTTTAAGTACTTAGTTGGCCGAGAATTTTAATTTAAGCTTAGAGAAGGAATAATGGCTGTGCGACAGACGCTCTTATCACTGAGAGTAGCATTATGAGAAGATACATCACGCTGGCTGAAGAATATTTAGGAGTCTGCTGTAAAAATTTGATGTGAACTATGAACAAAATAGTCATTTAAAAATACTATGTTCTTTAAAACACAAGCTTTTATTCTTAAAAAAAAATACTTACGATAGACAAATTACGTCCAGAGGAATCAAACGAGTCTGAACTCGATAGGTTTGCAGTGTTCTATTATAGAGTTTCTAAGGCCACCTTCCAGCTCCATCATCAGATCAGCTCAATGTCATCATAATATTGCAATGTCACGCGATATACATAATATGCAAAATGTTTGCTCTTCTAGTTTTTCGAATTCAGGAAAATGCTAGACAAATGATGATGCTTTCTTCAACATTATATTACAACACGCAAATCCAACTTCAGAAAATGTAGTTTTTCACATTCCATGTATTCATGTATAAACACTTCGAACCCTCACCACCTTTTTACCCTGTTCCCTGAGTCCATTTATCTCACTGTCCATTTAACACTGCCCTTTAACTCAGTCATCTAAATAATTCCGCACTTTATCAGTTAAGAGGAAGAGGGCGCTAGTGCGCTACGTAAACATCAGCTCCGCAATTAAAAATCTTTAAAATAAGTATAACCCACTTCTAAAACCTAAAAACTATGTTCAAATGAAGAAAAGTGTCTAACAGTGCCGTGATATAGTTATCCTACGGAAATTTCAATGACTTAATCAATAACGAAAGAAATTCACAGAACTCACTAGTGAAGAACAAAATAAACATTACTCAGTGATTGAAAGAAATAAACAGTGCTTTCTAACTTAATTTGGAAAAAGTAAGTGCTCCAGGATTGTAAAAACCGCAGTAAGTGCTTAACAGAAGATTAAATAAAAAGTGATTTATCAGTTATAAATTTAAAAATGGATATGTAAACAATGATTTGCATTAATATTGAACATACAACGCCATCTATCTATCCGTCGAAATAAAGTCCCAGTACCATCGACTACTTAACAGCGCCATCTGTTGCCAAAAATAAATAAACAGGGATCTACTTACTAAGTTGGATAACAGAGGGCAGCACCAGCCTTTTTGTTACTAATGATGGAAAACCGAGACAAAAACAACGCACTGATATGCGAAGGATGTCACCAGGATATCTCTAATAAGAGCCACATAGCTTGCCACGTGTGTGGACAACATTACGACCTAGAATGTGCTAACATCTCTGAAAAGCGACTTTCTAAAAGCGCTCTTAGCAATAAGTTGTGGAATTGTCCTGTTTGTACGGCGAAAAAACCAAGAAGGAACAACGAGAATATTCCAGCTTGCTCATCTACCATAGAAAATACTATAACCATCTCCCAAGATCCAAATGTCACTCTAAGAAAACCAGTCTCATCTAGAAAACAACCATCAACCGAACTGGAAAATAATGATGACTCCTCGATATACGAACTATCCGCTTTTGATGAGAGCCTCCTGGGAGACACGATACAAACCCATGCAGCGCCCCAAGAACGAGCGCTTGTACCCCAATTCACACTGGACCAACTTAGCCAACTATTGGATAAAAAACTTGAGAGAAACGAAAAGAAAATGCTATCGCTAATCAAAACAGAAATAAAATCTCTTATACAGGAAGAAATTAAAAATGTCATGGCGAATTGGATCACTGATATAACAAACAAATTTAATATTGTAAACACCACACAAAATGAACTAAACAATACTATACAAAGCCTAACAGAGAAAATAAATAATTTAGAAAAAGAATGTGATTGTTTAAAAAGTGACATTAAATCAATTCAAAACCACTGCAACTATAAACCTAAACACAACTATAGCAACAATGCAAAGAAATTAGTCATATATGGGCTTGAAGAATCCAACTGGGAGACAGAAGACGAACTCTATGACCGCATTCTATATGTGTTTCATGACAATATGAACGTGCATCTAGAAGGGCAAATTGATGAACTAACACGGCTTGGGAAACACGGACACCGAAGACCCATAGTGATGGAATTAACTAGTAAACAAATGACCAAGTACGTGCTTCAAAACAGACACTTTCTAAAAGGATCTGGAATTATGATTGATGAATTTTTGGAAAGTGAGGCACTTCAAAAACGAAACAAGCTAAGGAAAATGTTATACGAAGCTAGAAAAGAGGGACACCATGCAGTAATAAGAAATAATCTGCTTATAGTCAACGGCCAAGTGCACATGATAGAAAATGAAAACAATGGAAATGACACAATAAATAAAACAAACGAGATCCTTACAGAAAAAAGCCATATTAGAAGACCCACTGACCAAGCAAGCATCACTGAGATAAACGACCACAACAACTCCTTCAAGAACAACGCCACTACCAGTTCAGGAAAACGTTCCTTTCGGAACTAAACACAGTATCTTACTCCAAAATATACAAAGCATTAAAAACAAGACTCATTTACTGGAAAACCTACTACAAGAACAACAATACCAAGCCATATGTCTATCAGAAACGTGGGTCACCGAAATACAACAGCCTTATATGCAGATCGACGGCTACGAGATCGCCGCGTCATACTGTCGACGACAGCGTCGCGGCGGAGGCGTCGCCATCCTGTTACCAACTGGAACTGTGTATACTGAGAGGTCAGACATTAGCGACTTAACTATAGAGTATATTATCGAATGTTGTGCGGTAGAATTGAAACCTAATATTCTTCTTATTACTTTGTATAGAGCAGACCGACAAATAGATCAATTTTTCACATTTATTGAACTATTACTAACCAAATTAAAATCACACCACTACAAAAAACACATAATAATAGGAGGTGACTTTAATATTAACGCTGTCCCAAGTTCCAATCACTACAAAAAACTAATGGCAATTATGCTTCAATATAATTTACATCAAATTGTCAACAAACCTACTAGAGAAACATCTACATCGTCCACTTGTATTGACCTAATTTTTACAAATAATAAAAATTTCTCAGTTTCTGTCGAGGATAAAGGAATCTCCGATCATAAAAGCGTAACCTACAGATTTGAACTGTTTTCTAGGTCACAAATTAAACCTATTTACAGAAAAATTCGACCAATAAATAACCCAAAATACTTCATACCTTTTAAACTTAAACTCAGAGACATAGAATGGGAAAATACTCTAATACCTACAAATAACATAAATGAAAACTACAACCTATTTGAAGACATTTTAAAAGAAGTTTTAAACTCCACCATCCCACTTAAACGTATAAAAGTGGTAAATTCTAGCAATAATAATAGATACATAACGAAAGGAATAAATAAATCATGTAAACAAAAAAGACTTCTAAAGACACTAGTAAACCAATCAAAAGATAAAGTACTAAAGCACCACTACAAAACCTACTCTAAAATTCTCAAAAAATGTGTAAAAGCTTCTAAGAAACGGAACTATTCACAGGAAATGGAAAAATCTAAAAATAAAGTGAGGACAATGTGGCAGATAATAAAACGCATTACACAAAAATCTAATAATAATTACCGACAAAACTTAAAAATTAACATAAATAATAACATAACAAACTGTCCCTACACCATTGTCAACACATTTAATCAATACTTCGCTTCCGTAGGCGCGCCAAACTTGCAAAACAATAGCTCACAAGCACACAACTCCCATACAGTTATTACATCCGCCATTAATTCCATGTTCCTGGAACCAGTAACAGAAAAAGAAATATTCGACATTATCCAGAACCTCCCTAACAAACACAGTTGCGGCATCGACGAGATACCCCCTACACTAATAAAAGCATGTGTTCAGGAACTCACCTCACCGCTAACGTATCTTATAAACCAGTCTTTCGAGGAAAAGACATTCCCATCAAAATTAAAAATTGCCATAATCAAACCCATACCAAAAAAAGGAGGTAATGCCAAAGACCCCAGCCAATACAGACCAATAGCACTTCTTCCAGCATTTTCAAAAATATTTGAAAAAGCTGTTACTAAACGTATGTGTACATTCTTAGAAAAATATAATATTCTCGACAACAACCAATTTGGATTCCGTACTGATCGATCGACAACTCTAGCCGTTTATAAATACACACAAGAAATACTGACCTACATCAAGGACAAAAACTATGCAATAGGCCTTCTGCTCGACATGACTAAAGCCTACGACAAAGTCTCACACTCCACATTACTAACGAAGTTGAATGGAGTTGGCATAAGGGGAGACGCACTTGACTGGCTCAAATCATATCTCGCTGATAGGAAACAGTACGTACAGATAGAACACCTAGATGACGACACCTGTGAGCTACAATATGTACGCTCAGATATACTAACAACAAACTGGTCTATACCCCAAGGTAGTGTAATAGGATGTATACTGTTCCTCATCTACATAAATGACCTGCCTAAAATATGTGACCATCTTTGTGTGCTGTTCGCTGATGACATCTCTATTCTCTTCAAAAGCCCTTCAAGTAATCTACAATATAACTCCCAAATTATTGAAACTTTTAACCAAATAAAATGTTGGCTTCAAAACCACAATCTTGAAGTAAACAACAAAAAAACTAAAATCATACAGTTTAAACCCTACCAAAAACAAAAAATTAACTTAACAACTATCACTAATCATCTTAAAATTGAAGAAGTTGAAGAATTTAAACTATTAGGTATAACACTAGACTCTCATTTAAACTGGAAAAAACATGTCGAGCAAACTAAAACAAAATTATCACAATTCGCATACGGGCTGAGTGTTCTAAAATCCAACACAAAAACTCACTGTGCTCTCTCTGCATACTACGCGTATGCCTACGCTTGGTTACGCTACGGTATCATCTTGTGGGGACACAGTGTAGATGCCAATGATTTATTTGTTGCCCAAAAGAAATGTCTGCGAATAATTTTTAAAATTAAACCTCGAGATAGTTGCAAACCCCACTTTATAGGCGAAAATATTTTAACCTTACCCTCCATTTATATATTAGAAATAGCCACTTTCGTAAAAAAAAACATAAATCTATTTAATTTTGATAAGAACGAGCGCCGCAAAACTAAATTACTCCTACCAGCACCTAGAATACAAATGTATAAAAATAGCCCAGAGTACCGAAGCATTCAAATATATAATAAATTGCCCGAAAGCATAAGGTCCAACAAGTCATTATGTTTATTTAAATGTAAGCTAAAATCTTTACTATTAGAAAAATGTTACTATAGCATCCAAGAGTTTATGACAGATAAATTTTGACTATTTACACAATTTTGCTTAGATATTTTGTTTTTAAATATTTTTACTTTTAATTATTTTTATTTTAGTTATTATTCACGATTTTATTATATTTTGATTTTATTACTTTCATTGTGATTCTATGTATATTGATTTTGACTATTCATTATTTCTTTGTTACGATGCTAGTTATAATAATAGGTAAGTATAATGTTCTATAGATATATGTATATTATAGTTTTAAGTAATTTGCTGCGCCCTAACAGGGTAATGTGTCCATTAGTTTTTAAGTAAGTTTTTGTAAAGCTATGCTTGTAACTATGTGTCCATTGTGCAATAAATAAATAAATAAATAAATAAATAAATAAGACGTTACGTTGACCCTTCTTGTCCCTTACTCGGCGCCCTTAGCTACGTCGGGACGCATATACGGCTCCTGCCTTACCGCCGGCGATTAGCGAAAAGCGAGTCGAACGAGCGTTTTTTTAATGACAGTGGCCCAGAAATGGTCTATAATTTTTTTCACTCACTTGTGGATATCTGCACCCTTGAGATATTGTTACAGCGTCAGTGGCCGGTATCCAAATTTTGAGTTTTTTTTTTTCCAAAAAGAGTAGCAATATGAGTTTAACAAGTAACGAAACCATGTGCACCATCAGATGTGATCACCACATTCCATCAAGCATAATATCTACTACACCTGTACAGGTTTTCCCCTCGAACAGTCAGGGTCTGATTCCCAGGCAAAGTGGCTCAATTTCGAGTGGCAGCAGTTAGAAAGCCGTTCCGTTAGTACCTATTAGAAAATAAGTATGTGAAACGGCTGCCGTAACCAGAGTTTGAAATCCCAGTGAATGAACTCAATGTGCATGGTACGGTAACAGGTGGAGGTGACAACCCAATGGTTGTTACCACGGATAAGCAAATGTCCTTTTTCTTGAGCAAGAAAATTGCGGACACGTAATCGCTTCTCGCCAACGATGGAACCTTGTTCATGAACATCGTAGGAATACAGACGGTCTTAATACGCACGTAAATAGTAGGGTCTGAGTTGTTTTACTTAGAGGTTCTGAATGTTTTCATTACAACTGGGACAAGTTAAATGTGTTAGGTGTTGTTAGAGTATTTCTGGGAGAAATGATGCAACGTGTTGTTTGTCTGAATTTGGCCCCCTTAACTTTAACCCCTTCGTATACAACGCGACGCAAGTCTCCGATACCTTAAGACTTTCGTATCCATTGACGCGTGCCTGTGTACTCTACGATTTGAATTGCGATAGTCGTTTGGATAAGTCGTAAGGTATCTGAGTCATGTGAAAGGGCTTACTGGCTCCTTTCACATGGTAGGATTTCAATTATCACAATATAATCAAATACGATAGTCATCTTTATGTTCTACTTCCCACTTAAGTAAATAAACAAAACGCATATACAGTCTCCGTACCGTCGCGAGTAAAAAATTAAATGAAATTCAAACACCCCTCCGGTGATGAAAATTAAATTTATTTCCAAAAGCGAAGGCCATTTTACGGTTAAATAATACGTAGTCAGTTGATTACTAACGAAAAGTCAAAAGTGCAATTTATTTTAAAACGTTGCTCATTCATGAGTGCAAAGGAAATTGAGTGTGAACTAATTTTAGTAATTTTGTGGAATGACTTTCGTTGTGCGACTACGAAAGATAATTTTGTTTTCGAAAATATTTTCTTTACTTTATTGTTTTGTTTCAAAATGAATTAATTGTGCGTTTTTTTTATTTTCCGTTTTATTTTGACCGAGGCGCCTTTATGATTGAAGAAACAGATTGTTCGTACAGACAGGTTGATTGGGACTGGTACGGATCGGTGACGGAAAAATATACCTATTACCATAAGAGCTTTTTTTTATCGTGGTAAAATCATCAAATGAGTCCTCCCACCCAAGGCAGAGCGGGAGGGACTGTCAGACTCGTACTGACTAAAATCCACGGTGTCCTTCAATAGCCCTTTACGTACTGTGGTCACGGCGATTCGTGAGTCCCGCGACCCAGCGCTTCTTAACCTTTGAAAATTTCAGGCGTGATGATGCGTTTTTAGCATTCCTATCTGCAGAACCCACCACTCTACGATCTAACTTTTTAATTCGCTTAAACTGTATAAGAAGTTCAGCGTATAAAACTTCAGGCATGTAAGTACCGCAACACTGCCTCGCTGAAACTTAAATCTTCAACTTTCTTACTAATTAAACCACTAAATGGAAATCGGGTTACTTGCATGCTGTTCTACCCACATTTTGGCCATTGTACTTTGTTCCTGTAAACCTAATGGGAACCAGTCAAAATTTCCTGATTCAAAAACCTTATTGAGTTATTAATTATTATAATTAATTTTGATGGCACGGTTGGTGTAATAGCTGAGCGATCGACTACTGCGCAACGTGTCGCGGGTTCGATGCCGCCTACATGTAGTTGTTCCGGGTCTGGGTGTTAATGTATGTGAGTTTAGCTGTTTATAATCGCTCTCGCAAAACACGAAAAAGTTCTAGTGGGGCTAAGTAATGTATAAATAGATATACATAACAATACATTATCCGATAAAACACTACCTCTTATCCGGTGTCCGTCAATATAATCGTACTGTAGCTATATTAATAATCAGTTGCCTTTCGTAATAATACCTTTATGTAACTAACGTGTGTCAATAACAAATACCTCTTCTCTTGTTTCCTTATTATACCCATATTGAAAGATTATAGAAAAACATAACCCATTTTAATATTTGTTGTTACATAGCATCTGTTTTGTTCACTTTTGAAGTTCTCGTAGCTTTGCCTTTATTTGCATTTCAAGTATGGAATTATAAGTTGTGTAAATAATAATTATTATTAAGTAGTATGAAATGAATACACATATATCTAGGTATACAATGTGTCCAAAACAAAAATTGCTATCATTGAGTCGGGGTTTTTTTCCTTTTTTACGCAGTAGAATCACCAAATGAATCCACCCACCCAGGGCAGGACGGGAGTGACTATCAGACTTGTACTAGCTAAAATCCACAGTGTCTTTCGATAGCCTTTTACATTCCGGGGCCACGGTTACCTGATTAGTCTCGCGACCCTGGCAGGCTTTGGGCCTCTAAGAGGGGTCCGTCATATTGCTGACAGCTCTTTAAGGCGCGCTTTTAACACGACGCGTCGTCGACCAGGGCATGGTCCATGATCGGACAGCGAGTCGCTATGCGCGCGCCTGCGGTGGCCGGAAATCGCCTCGCGAAGTCTGTAGCCGTGGGCGTCTCCTAATTCAGTGGTTGTAGAGTTCTTAGAGTTTTTATTGACAGAATTGAGCAAGCTACCTACCTAAATTTGTACAGATCAACACAAAACCAAAATAAGTGTTGTTTTAAAATCAGTTCCCATTTGCATAAAGGCACGATTCGTGCAGCTGAAATTCAAGCGCTCTAACACTTCACGACTTGCAGCTGACAGCTCAAGTCCAAACAGTAAACAGTGAACAAAGTCAGCGCTTTATGCTTTATTGTAGCGCCAGCCGTGAATTAGGCAACCCAAACAGGTGACTTCATCTGTTGAAAAATACACGGTGTTGTGTTTGTGTTACGGGCATTATTCATCCATCTACGCGAGCTCAAAATAGTAGACCTAGGAGGACTAAGGGAAGACTAAGGATCTGCTCTCTCTGTCCGCCAACGATAATACGAGCCCATGTTAAAGTAATTCGAAACTTTTGAGTGAACCCTACTCCCTATTAGTTCTGTATTTACAACTTCAACACATCGGGATTCGGGACAGCTGTCCAATCATAAATATTATCCCCAATTTCTTGTTCGTACCACTAACTATTTTTATGTCCGTAAATGTTTCGGAGAAGAAATTGCCCGTAACTTCATGCGAAATTCCACGACGTGTCTCCGCGTAGTTTTGGAATTTTTAGGCCGATATCAAATCATCAACTGAGGACTCAAAACTTAAAACCCGCAAGTGTAATGAAACGTAAATTGAAATCTATACTCCTCGTAATTCCACACGACGGTTTAATCAATTCCTAAAGTTCGAACGTTGAAAATTCAATCAGGCTAAACACAGCCTTAGTCGGCACTTTGTAACTGGTTGCTAACCTGCTAACTTTCAAACCTATGGATGAGTTTGATGCAAGCGAGTATTAATTACTTTGCGATTCCTTCTTATAAAAGGATAGATTACAATCGACAGTTTGATGTTTGCACATAATGGATGTGCTAAGCCTATATCCAACCGCCCGGCATTGGTCGAGGCCATGCTGCGGGGCGGAATGGGAAGCGGTCGCCTCCTTCTGCGAAGCAGTCATGCTCGCGAAGGAGGAGGCTGGACGCGTGTGGGAGAGGACAGCGTCCTCCCTCCACCCCAGCCGCAGTGGTAGACGCCCACGGCGTCAGACGTCGCCAGACGATCTCCGGCCACCGTAGGCGCGGGCATGCGGGCAGCGAGGAATGGGCAACTCGCTGTCCGACCATGGACCATGCCCGGGTCGATGGCGCGTTGTGTTCCACGCGCGCCTCAAAGAGTGTCAGCATAGTGGCGGGGCCCGTAGAAGACCAAAGCCTGCCGGGGTCGCGGGTACGTAAAGGGCTATTGAAGGACACCGTGGATTTTAGTCAGTAAAAGTCTGACAGTCCCTCCCGCCCTGCCCTGGGTGGGAGGACTCATTTGATGATTTAACCACACTAAAAAAAATATTATCAGTGATTTAAGCGTAAAAATGTTACAAAAAAACCTACTTTCTTAACTTATTTAATAAAATAAGGTTTTAGAATTTTCCAGGACCTACTTACAGTGTACGGAATTTTCTCCTCCAAGTATTAGAATGCTTAATGTTATCCCTATTTCTTCTATATCCCTTATTTTCTTAAGTTACAGACTTCTCCAACATGATAAAAAAATGGATACATTACTAAAGCTTCATCAATCTAATAAAAACTAAAGTAATTTAATATCAAAGTAATTCAAAAAGAAACTACAGAATAAAATGTAAGGGAAAAGAAAATTAATGAATGTAGTTCAATCCGGATCGAACCAGTATTATCCGGAGAAATTGCTGGACGTTGCATGTAAAACCGGTTTATTAAAGGAAATTAGCTACCGGGGGGAAATTGCTTTCATAATCTGTGTAAAATGGAAATTTATTGTAGAAGTTGCAAAAGATTTTTTATAGTAATGTAGAATTTTCATTTCTCTTCTTCTTTGTCGTGTAAATTAAAGTACAATTTTCTTCGACCACATCATACCTAACTCTGCCACATTACCGAGGTTGGTGGCTTGGTTTTTGGCTTTATCTTCAGACAGGTTCCTTAAAGTGCAGATGGAATTACACAAAGTGCAGCATAGACCTGGGATATCGTTTATGATGATCCTCCTCAGACCGGGCTACTTTTTACCTGCAGCGGCCAAACTTTTCCAACTCCTTAGTCTACGTCTTGACGTCTCATCATCATCTGCCTAGCTTTTTCCCAACTATATTGGGTTCGGCTTCCAGTCGACCCAGATGCAGCTAAATACCAGTAATTTACATGTAGCGACTTTCTATCGGAGCTTTATAATCCAGTAACTGGATAATACGATACCTTATCGTAAGACTGGTTGTCAGACTTTAGAGCTTCTGACTAATAGTAACGACTGTCAAAGATCTACAAATGACAGCCGGAACCAACGGCTTTACGTGCTTTCCGAGACACGAAGGAAACTCGCTATTTTATTTATTATTTATTATTTATAGAAACTGCAGTAGGTGACAAATTAATGTTTAAAAGTTTTTAACTGAACATTTAAAACAAAAACAAACAGAGAACCATTACCTACCTCAACGACGCCCCTAATCCATCTTCACCCACAATTTTCTCCTCACAGACACATACCGTCCTCATGCATAAATCCGTCGCCCCATTATCCTACCCTGGCATCCTGGATCCGCCATAATCCCCCCTGTTCCTTGTAATTACGGGCAGGTGAGGGGTGCTATTACCCTGCCTCTTGTCTAAATACATCCTTGAAGGAAACGATTTGGTTCTAAGCGTTGAGGAAAAGATTGTTGAGTGCTTTTTTGAGATTTGTGAGTGGGATTGCTGTGGTATGATGGGTTGTCTATACACATATACATAATTATTAGCACTCCGGCCGCGACTTTGTTTGAATTTTGTATTTTCCCATGTGATTTTCTATTACCACTTTGGGGTTGAAATTTCTAAAAACCTTAATACACGTGTTTAATCAATTTGTTTGATCATTCTACTTTCAATGTAAAATGTTAAAAAATATTCAAATTTTCAAGTAAATCAGATAACTTAAATATTTTTTTATACTCATTCAATTTTTAACATTACATGTTGTTAGGTATTTTAAAATCACATAAACCAGTGAGTAAATAATACAAATAAATAACGTCATGCCCGGGTCGACGGCGCGTTGTGTTCCACGCGCGCCTCAAAGAGTGTCAGCAGAGTGACAAGGCCCCCTCTAGAAGGCCAAAGCCTGCCGGGGTTGCGGGACTGTACTAATTACCGTGACCCCGGAACGTAAAGGGATTGGATTTTAGTCAGTACGAGTCTGACAGTCCCTCCCGCTCTGCCCTGGGTGGGAGGACTCATAAGATGATTTTACCACGAAAAAAAAAAACAGTATTGGAGTCGATTTCCAGTCTAGCCGGATAAAGCTGAATATCAGTATTTTATGTGGAGCGACTATCTGACCTCCACAACCCAATAACTGTATAATATAACACCCCTTTTTTTATTTATTTTTTTCCCGTGGTAAAATCATCAAATGAGTCCTCCCACCCAGGGCAGAGCGGGAGGGACTGTCAGACTCGTACTGACTAAAATCCACGATGTCCTTCAATAGCCCTTTACGTTCCGGGGTCACGGTAATTCCTACAGTCCCGCGACCAATATAACACCCCTTGGTAAGACCGATTGTGAGCCTTTCGAAATTCTGACTGTCAATAACGGCTGTCAAAGAACCGCCATTTATGTCATCCGAGATATGGAAGAAACTCGTTACCCATTCTGGTTACCCATCCACAGACCAACTTCGGCAAGCGCAGCTTAACGTTGAAAATAGACCTGAGAGACTATTATTATTTAGCCACGAGATCCGACATCGAATACCGACACATACGGATAAGAAAAACTCACTCACTTAGAACCCAACGGTCAAACTAGAAATGGTACGCGCTTCTAATCTTCCAATTTTCGAACGACCCGGGCACGGTCCATGGTCGGACAGCGATTCGCTCATTACTTGCCACCCGCATGCCCGCGCCTACGGTGACCGGAGATCGTCTGCCGACGTCCGTCGCCGTGGGCGTCTAGCACTGCGGCTGGGGTGGAGGGAGGACGCTGTCTTCTCCCTCACGCGGCCTGCCTCCTACTTCGCGAGCATGAGAGGTCTCCGCCTATCGTCGTCGTGAGGACACGGCGGTGCTCTGCCCAAGCGAGGCAGTCCTTCACCGTATGCTCCACGCGTTTCTTCCCGCCCTATCAGACACAGGAACCTCCCGAAACTTCCGTGTCCGGTGAGGACCTGCGTCATGTGGTATGTCAGGACGCCGTGACGCCTATCCAGCCAAGCTTTTGAAGCTTGTTGAAGCTCAAGCTCGAAGAGGGGTTTTACCGCCGCGATTACGCTAATAAATGTTGGTGATTACCCGAACAGTCTCATATTTTATCTCTATCTATTATAACAGGTTGAAGGTATTTTTACGGTCAGCTTAACTACTCCAGTCGTAAATCATCAACTGCCACTCTAGAATTCTAATTACAATCCCTAAATTAATAATATTTTTCTTTGGTTATTTTTTGGCAGATTGAGTATTTAATCTATAGCTGTATTAAAATTTTAGTAACAGATGTTACAATTAAACAATCATAACACTGTTTAAGTTTTCACGATTTAATACTATTTTAAATATTACTATTGTTGCTAATTAGTGAACTCACAAAAATATCTACAGCGCAGGTTTACTCAACACATGCATTACATAACACATACATAAACATACATTACACTAACAAACAGACACAAGAACACAACACTCATACATTTAAACACACATGCACAAATAAAGATAGAAAGAAGAAATTACTTATAACCTTTAACATTTAAGTATTGTAATTTGTAACATGTCATTGTTCCAAATCCAAATATGGGGCAGGCACTGTTTCTCCTAAACACAGGTTGCGCTGCAACTTAGCTAGGAGAACAGAACTACACCCACAGATTTGTTTTATAACCTACATGTTTCATATATTTACTACCCTCCATACTGTACAAATATTGTTATTGGAAATAAATAAATTATTATTAAATTATTATTATACTAACTTTAAACTGAGACTTACGGGATACTAAGAAAATACAAGAATTTCAATCGAGATACTTCAAATTGTCGAGAATGTGGAATCCAGTTGTGGGTATAATAATAGGCTCCACAAAAATTAATGATACTGTGAGTGTGTTTTGCCGTGACTTAATATCGAGTTCCAGTAGTGCACGTAGCAAGAGAAAGAGGGTAGACAGATCTTTCTGCTCCTAAAAAAATATTTTCATCCACTCGCATTCTCCAGTCAACCCGCGATCATGGCGCTTACAACAGTGTCGAAATATCGGGAGTTCAAAATAATGAATAATCACGGAAGATATCCCGTAAATGACAGTTTAAAGTTTAATCATAACTATATTCGATGAAAGGTGATGATTCCTGCTTCTTTCCTTGGAGATAGGTAAGTTTGGCGATATAAGTACATGAACAGACTGGCCGGAACATTGACGTGACCCCGGAACGTAAAGGGCTATTGAAGTACACCGTGGATTTTATTCAGTACGAGTCTGACAGTGGTTCCCGCTCTGCCCTGGGTGGGAGGACTCATTTGATGATTTTACCATGTAAAAAAAAAGGTATCCGAGTCATTCTCATGTATGTTCCGCAATTTTTTAATAGTTTCGAGTTTGTGATTTTTTGGGAATTAAAACATAAACTAGAAGATTATTCGAGATTCATTTTTTGGAACTGTAGGCCTACCATGACATCCTTAAGCGAGACTAACTCCACTGTGGGAACGAGGTGGAGCTAGACGTCTTGTATACCTCTGCCTCTCTCCCACACTGGAATTACTCTCGCTCATGGCAGGCCAGCAGAATCTTCATGACTCTTCATTTCTTTTGACGGCAATATTTCGGCCACCCTGCTCATGCAATTTTCTTGTCACCAGTGTGTTTTCACTCGCTGTACGTAAGTGATGAGCGTATGTTTTTGTTATTTGTATGGACCGGTCTCTCTGTACTATCTATTCTGTGTTCCAGTGTTCGTATGTAGTAGCAAGCATCCATGTCAGATTAGAACATATAAGAGGCTTACAGCTTATGTTATTAAGGGTTTACGATGCACATTGTATCAAAGTTTCGCTAAATTATTATATTATTCTGCAGTTTAATTCCCAAGTGGAAACATTCACAACAGTTTATTCAACCCGGTAAAGTTTAAGGCTAAATGCAGAGGGAACCTAAAGAGCAACAATGCGAGTTATTACTATTTTTTTTTTATAAATTTTTTCATTTTTTTAATATTTAAAAAAATCGTAAAAACACCCATTTAAAAAAAAAACTTATTATGCATGAATGATTTTTTCTCAGCAATAACTTATTCCAATGTCTTAAATATTAATTTAGATATAATTTAATAAATGAACTCAAAATTTCTTTTCAAATAAATGTTCGCTCATTAATATTTATAATGATGAACGTAGCAAAAACTACATAGAGTATATAATAAATGGAGGCTCTTCAATTGGCGGTGAGACAAAGAGAAATTTTGATGTACACTCGTTACTAGAAGTGGCTTACACAAGTTTGAAATAAACGTTAGCGTTTTGCTTGATGGTCTTTGTTCACAAAATTGTAGAACTAATATTTTCTTTTGGTAACCATTTTTTATTTGAATTTCGTGAAATTATTCACATTGTTTCGGTGAAGGCGGCGCGAAATATTTATTGTTTGTTTTTTCAAACACAATAAAGACGGAATTGTAATTTTATTTAACGATTATTGAAGTCTGAGTTTTTATAGAAATCAGACAGTTAAATTTTTATTTATACACATTATCATGGTTGGAATCACCTCTATTTTATAAAGAGCGATTTTTTCAGAGTTCTTAAACTGTCATGTGATGTTGTACTTTTTTTTATTTGAGTGTCCGATATTTCCACAGAACATATGATATTTCGGCACTGATGCCCCATTAAGTTCTAATTTCATTTATGTACAAGTTACTTATGTGACTCAAAGTGTTGGTAACAATATTTCTTAATCACTATGTTAGTATTCCTAATCTACACATTTTTTTTTAATAGCCTACTTTGTTTCCCACTGCTGGGCAAAGGCCTCCCCTTTTTCCTTCCAAACCACTCTATTTTGGGCAATTTCTGGCCATGACTGTCCCAACTTATAACTATAAAATGTGTGTAGTGTGTGACATCCTGCAACAGGGTCAGCACCGAAGCCCAGCTTGCAGCAGCGGTTCACACACAAACTGTCCATTCTATTCTATAATGTTGGGGCTGGCCCGCACGCGGCTAATGACTATTATTCTTATAAAATTCAACTTTAAATAAACTATCAGCCGCTTCCGCCCACACTACATCCACAGCCCGTGCACCATTCGTTACCGGCAGGCAGTTCATTCCGGAATCTACTCGTAGCGAGAATTAGTTCCCCACCCGACCACTGGTCACATGCGGCATTAAACTAACTACTCACTGTGAAACTTATTACTACAGGACCTCTTGATATGGATATTTTGTGGCTTGGGACTGACGTGGTAGAGGGAAGTGAAGAATACGTACTTACGTACATTTAGAATCTGCGCCATAACCTTCGGAAAATACGATGATTTACTACGACTTTACCATAAAATGGTTTGAAAAAGTTCTCATAAGTCTTCTATTCTTTGGGGCTATCGGCATCTATTTGTAATAAATCCTATGCAATGTGAACAGATATTAAAGGTAAACAGGATTTTAATGTTATCTATATGTTTATTCCGCCTATATTGAATTCCGCCACTTAGCCATCCAGAGGCCCTATTATGACGTCTTAAAATCAGGCTTGTTCCAGTGAGTGAAAGAGACAGAGTCGAGACAAGTCGTCTAGCACCATCTCGTTCACTCACTGGAACAAGCCTGGTTTAAAGACGTCATAATACGGCCCCAGGAGGACCACGATCCAATACGGTCGGTGTAGGTCTTCCTAGGGCGTCTCCTTACGGGCGTCCACTCACCTCCGCCTTATAAATTCATTTTGTTAGTCGCCTTTCACTCATCCTCTCAACATTACCGAACCATATCAGCATACCCTTTTAAATTTTTGTCATCACGTCTTCTATCAACTGGCAACTTTCTCAGGGCTAGCCTATTTCTTGCAAATTCAATAAATGCGGAAAAAAACCATAATTTTTCTTCTTTTTTTGTCAAGAATGTCCTGTCTATGCATAAATATTGCACAAAACTCTTTATCTTCAGTACCGTAACAACAGCAAGTCTTACAGTATGCCAAAATATTTTAATAAGAATTTATATAAACTCCGTTCTATAAAATAAAGCAAGCAAGGCCCCACCTCGTGGCTCGCACGTTATTACAGACGGAGTGTTATGTTATTATATTACCGGTTGCATGCATAGGACGCTGGGAGCTCGGGTTTAAATAATTTCATTTAAGATCGAGGAAGAAGTTAGATTGCTTGGTAAGTTCAGGTTGCTTTCTTGATGATGTTGGTCTAGCTATGAAGGTAGTAAATAAACTTTGATTTTATTGTCATTGTGATTTTGATCACAATTAACTTTAATTAAAGGAGTAGCCAAAAGTGAGTAATTAAACTGGCTTTTTTATCAGCTTTAAGGACATGTTTAAAAGAAGACACGGTGTAAACCCCAAACACCTTTATTTCGCCAGCTATGTTAAGTCCCACGTATAGGAACGTATTGGCATCAACCTTGATCTGAACTCGCTGACTGAGGAATTCCTGATGGAAAACCCGATAGCACTTTGCCCAACCTGGCAATCGAACCGCCGCACGCCGGAAGATATCAGGATATCTAGCTCAGCATTCGCGCTTGTGATTACAAGACAAACAAATTGTGTCTTCAGCTACTTAGAATCACGAATAAATTCGATCCTATCACCACATTATCTTCTGTAGATTTAACTATGGTGATATCATAATCTTTAACTAAAATATGGGTACTAAAACGTGATCGATAACTAGTTTATCAGTGTAGTTCCTACATTTACAAGAAGATAAAAAAGTATGTAAAGATAAAACTAACTCGTACAGTTTCATCTCACAAATTCAAGGAACTTCTTATTATTTATGCAAAAGATGTCACGATATGCATTAGCGTTGCTCCTCGGCAAAGGAGATTACCCACTGAGCAGGCGAACTGCAGCTAATTTGACTGGATGGCGGATTTAAATCGAGAAAAGGTTTAACTTTTCAATCCAATCTGATAACATGAGCATAGTTTTGCGGTTGGATCGACATTTCTCTCTCCAATTGGTTTAAATCTTTTTATTCTGGTTATTACGTAACAGGGTTTTGCTGCATACGGAATTGGATATCGTTCCTATAAAATATTGAACTGACTTGACTGCTTTTGAGTCAATTAAAACTTCCCAAGCAGGTAAGTATTCAAAATAACACGCTTTTTTGGCTCAGTCAGGCCTGGCTCACTCCGCGGTGTAGGTATAAAACTGCAAGTACTAACGGGGGCAACTTCGTAGATGCCATTTAGTCGGTTGTCGCGCGCCGCCCACTACGCACGCGCTTACTTAAATAATATTTAAGTTTGGTGTTTGGTTGTATTTACGCATAAGTTTAAAAAAATATTTATATGATGAAGAAAAGCAAATACTGCATAACGTTTGGTTGTTTAAATAATAACAGTGATAGGAGCCTCACGTTTCACACACTACCGCGTGACTTCGAAAGGTAAGGAAAAAAGTGAATATTTATCTATGTAGTACATATTTATTAATGATCAAAAAACTATCTACCTGCTTGTGGTGTGCTTATTAATGTCATTCAAGTACCGGCTTGTAATCATGGTCAGTATGATTAGGTAGGTTACAAATTTGGCCTACAAGACGACCAAGATAAATAAAATAGACGAATATCAAATCTGACATCACTCTCACTCACCTAAGCTAAGCTGAATACGTAGGAATTATGATCGGTAGAAAGTAGGAAGATGTTTACGTTATTGTTTAGACACGTTCAAACTCAGAAAATGGCTACACTACGCATTCAAGGTCAGCGATCGTATTTCTCTTCGCGACTTTTTTACCTACTTACCTACAAAGACTAGTTACCTATTTTGCCGTAAACGATAACAATCGATCTTTAAAGTTATGACTACAACTTGGCCAGAACGGATTGAAACGGAACTAATCTTTTTGTTTCTGACAACGTTTTAAAATCTTTGATATTTGATGTAAACAAAGACCGCAGGTTTGTTAGATTTATTATTGTGCCACAAAACTAACGTAATAAGAGAATTAAACAATGCATAAATAATGTAATTAAACAATGCATAAAATACGTATTCCTACCTAACTGTGCCCAAACTCGCGAGTCGCAACCCTATTGAGCTTGACCGACAGTAACCTTTTAATGTCGTTGGCGTCAGATAAACTAAAATGAACTCTCGCGCGTCACTATTCAGTTCATTTTTGCTTGCGCACGGGAAGTTTAGGCTATTATAAAAGTAGGTGGGTGATGCGGCTGCAAGTAAAAATGGACTCTATTCTTTCGTGCATAGATTTTACATTTGTTTGTTTTCTTTTTGGGAGTAACACTTCTGTACCTTTAGGTACTATTATGTATTCTGTGGCTCAGTGGTTGACCGATTCACTGCATGTCGGGTGTTCCATTTCCGCACGTAATAAAATTTATAAACCCAGAAAGGCAATATTCTGGTCCGGGTCTGGTTTATTCTTTGAGTGGTTTATTTTTTTTTGTAAACCCACCACACGCACCGCACTCTTTTGATGACTTTTTACCCGGAAAAAAGTATGGCAGGCAGAAACTGTATTAGAATGCCACCTGCTACGATCCTTACATAGTTTTTTCATCGCATTCATTCAGTTTAATACAATGACAATCCGTGTAGTGCCCTGCACCTGCGCTCTATCCCAATATCCTATATATCCATTTCCTTCCTATCTTAATGAACCCCGCTCTATCTCAATATCCCATATATCTAGTACCTATCCTAATGAACCCAGAACAAATTTAAACGCAATACCGCGGCCCAGCTACTACATAATCCATGATGGGCCGATGAACATTTAACACGGGCCTAACTTATTCAAAGTCCGGCCTGAGCTCCGAAGGCAATTTCACGAAGCTAATTGAGTACTGATCCCTCGACGACCAGCAGATTGAATGGAAATACTTAGGATCGCTTTTC
Source organism: Agrotis puta (assembly GCA_943136025.2). Taxonomy (NCBI): domain Eukaryota; kingdom Metazoa; phylum Arthropoda; class Insecta; order Lepidoptera; family Noctuidae; genus Agrotis; species Agrotis puta. The sequence goes on along the minus strand of OW964177.2, from coordinate 17,219,646 downwards.
ATCAGAGCTGAGCGAGCGGAGCGGGACGGAAAATAGTGCGCTCATGGTGATTCTTCATTTTTCTAGCTTCGCTCAGAAAAGTACTAGTTGCGAAATACGTTTAGCGGAGCGGGCTTTTTAAATGCAATGCAAGCGATCATAGAAGAGTAACAATAGCCCGTTTATGGTCATTTTACCGTTGGCAGAAGGCCGTTATTAAAGAAGTAACCGTATTGTGAAGCAATAAAGTACACCGTCGTTCTAACAGAATTAAAAAAAGTAAGTGGCAGCAACTCTATCACATATACTTGTATTTTCGACTCAAAAATAAGCGTATTTACTTTACGTTTACATCACACACTTGTGCTAGCGTCTTTAAGCAGCACTTAGAACTGAGCGAGCAAGACCACCACGATTTACTCGTAACACACGGCTTCCTCATCCACCCTTCTCGCTCAGCTCTATTCAATCACACAGAACGCATCTCTCGCACCGCTCCGCTTCCGACACAGATTGTCATAGCGCCGCTAAGTGAACTGTTTTATCCGCTTCAGCAAACAGATTGGGAGGTTTCTGCCGCTTTGCTCACAAGGACTGGGAAGTGGACCCTGAAAGGGTTGGATTGATGAGGGCTGGCAGCAACTGGGTGAACCTAAATTGGTAATTAGTTTTACAAGAAACGTCGATAAGGATACCAAAATTAAATATTTTATACGCTTTATACGCGTCGTGAATTGTAAAACTCTTTTGTGGAAAGAAAAAATCGAGCAGGATTTGGTTTCTCGAGCATGACTGCGATGGTTTATTTGGGTTAATAGTCTGATGTATCTAATGAATTAGAAGGTAGTAGGCTCAAGCCTGGACATTAAAATTATTTTTCATTAAATGCACATGTAATCATCGAGAGGATGATTGCAGATTTGTATTTTAGTTCACCCACACAATAGGCCATTATGGACGATCATATTGCCATTAACTGAGCAAAAATTCTACGGAAATATCCTTAAATGGAAAAACCAACCAACCCAATAATATTCAGCATTGAACAACATTACTGTTTGATTATGCTATTATTATGGTAAGAAAGGATTATTTCAACTTCAACGTGAGTGGCGCGTGGAAAATTTAGTTAAACTTAAACAACAAAAAATAAATCAGAAGTTAAAGAAGCCAAACTTTGCAGTTTGCTTTAAATAACTAATGAATCTTTCAGGCTTCCCTTTATTATTTTCAAGATGGTCGAGTAAACTCTCTTTTAAAATATGCTGTACTGCATAGGATATGAAAACTGTAATTTACAGCTCATAAAGTTTATAATGTTTCTTACTCTTTATGTTTTCCATTGTCTTCTTTCTTTAGTAGGTCACTCATAAACGAGAAATGTGTTTTTCTTACCACACACATAAACTATTTTAAACCAGGGTTTATGAAGCTAAAGACGCCTTTTATCTCGAAGCTTTTTCCTTTTCCTCATTTCTCGGTATAAAGCCTTTACCAGCATACTTACTTTACAGAGCTGGATGCTCCATGATGTTTTCCTTCATCGTTTTAAGAGCAGTAATGATGAAGTTAATTACATGTTTGCAATAGGCAAAAGGTTAAACTCACGATCCTAAAAAGTACTAGCGTGCCACCTTTGCTGTGGAGCCGCCATTGGGACCAACACAATCCTAATTTTCAGCTGGAATCAACAAAATCGATTGAATGGTTAAGGAGATTAGCATGTTTTATGGCTCTGAGCGTAAGATTTGGAACTTGGCGTTAAAGTAACTTTTGGTCAGTTTTAACATACTTATCCAACGATGTATTACACATAGCTATTGGATGGTAGGACCAGAGTTCATACCAAACCGCACGTTCTTTTGATTAGTAGGGCTCGTTACCACTACTCAGAAAACCACACTCATTTTCCAACATTTTCCCCCGAAGAACCCATACAATGTTTTCGTTCCAGAAAATTCTCCGTCTTGTATTACACAACTTGTAAGGACCCTGTACTCGCAACTTGTTGGAATCTTCGAAAGCAATCAGAATCAAACTAGCAACAACATTGGTACAAAATTCCACTTAGTAGAGTGGAAACAGCATCCGTCGTCGATCCCTAGAGAAGCGAACTAAATTAACATGTCGTGTAAACAGCTAGTTACCAACTACTTACTACTAACAAGACGTTAGTAGAGTAATCTTTATTGTTTCCGTATTTACCGATGCAGTTAAGAAAGTTAGAGCAAATGTACTGATTGTAGAAAAGTTTTTTTTGTTTTTAGATTTATTTTGATTCGTATTAAGGATGGAGTTTTAAAGAGAAGTTAATTAACTGTCTTGGAGATTTTAAAAAGGTGAGCAAATAGGAAAGGAGTCGGAGAGAATTAAATGTAACTTTGGATGAAAAAGATCGATTAATCATACATTAATGTCTCTTTGGTGGGCCACAGTTGAGTAATTGGAGGTTACGACATGTCGTAACGTCATGTCGTTGCAATCATGTTTCTGAACCCAACTGTGTAAAGAGGAGGATTGCCTATTCTTCATGCGTTCTGACACCTCCTTCACTAGCATTACTGTTTAGCAATATTTCAGAAGGAGGTGACTGCTTTCCAATTCCCCTCGCTCCTTACCATAACGGCTGGGCGCGAGAGTTAACCACCGCCTATCGTCTATCGCCTCCATGAGGACACGGCGTGGCGGTGCTCCACTGAAGCGTGGTAAACCTATCCTCCAGGCGGTCACACACGGGCTAATTGTGTTATCTAAACTGACACTGGAACATCCCAAAACAAACGTTGTCCGGTGAGGACCTAAAGACCTGCATCGGCCGGACGGTAAAAATGACGCTCGCCGTGACATCTGCTCAGCCACTCCCAAAAAAAGCGTCTTTCGTGGGACTCACGAATTACCGTGGTCCCGGTACGTAAAGGGCTGAAGGACACCGTGGATTTTAATCAGTACGAGTCTCACAGTCCCTCCCGCTCTGCCCTGGGGGGGGAGGACACACAAGATGATATAACCACGTAAAAAAACAAAAAAAAAACCGCCGTGATTGCGTCGTGCCTATTATATTTCCTACAAAGAATGGATTCTGGGTTCCTTTTATATCGGCCAGAATATGTAATATAGAAATTCCTTACCATCATAAAACGATTAGCCTCCAACCCTAATTGGTAATCCTCAGCGTCGATGTTAAGCATGTCCCAATTACATAATTTAGTAAAACCATCCTGCTTGGCACACATAGTCTGGTTGAGGCATGCAATATAATTGCGCGCTATCCTATCACCGAGATATTAAATTCCTATCTTTCAACCTAGATGAAAATATCGTAGAGCAATCTGTGAGAGACGAGTGGCCTATATTTATTAGATTTCCCACATGCTAACATGTTGTGAAGATATTTGGGATGACGTTCATTAAGGATGGACTGATTTGGGTTGGCGTTATTTCGGACTGGAATTATTCAGGCTAACGAACCTTTCGGGGTATCTACAGAGATCCGGACTATTGTTTTTGGAAAAGGGATTTGATTCCCTTATCTGCCACATGATATGAAACTGTTTTACGTTTGTAACATCATTTTGGGTCAGTTGAAAATCTATGTCGGGCACTGGTTGCCGGACATTCACTAGTTTATAATCTTTTTTATCAAAATGGTTTTCATTGATTGATTATGATGATGATCAGGTATTTAGTCATCCTAAGCAGGCACAGGAGGCGCATTGTACTCCACGCGCTCCTCAAAGAGCTGTCAGCAATTTGATGTAGCCCCTATCCCCATACGCCTGCCGGGGCTACGCAACTGTCCAAACTTTCAAACTGGTAATTGTTCGTCTAGAGGTGGGCCGCGTCACTCTGCTGACACTCTTTGAGGCGCGCGTGGAACACAACGCGCCGTCGACCCGGGCATGGTCCATGATCGGACAGCGAGTTGAACTTTGACCCTAGAACGTAAAACTAAAATGTGAAGTAACACAGTGGTTTCTTTGTCAATAAGAGTCTGACAATCTCTTTCACACTACCCAAGGCGGGAGGATTCATTTGATGATTTCACCACGTAAAAAAATATGGACTGAAGTCAACTAAATGAGTCCTTAAATATTTTGTTTTTACAATAACTCGCCTTCCAATGGTATAACTTTTGGCAATTTTATGTCAGTATTTACCCAATTTCTAACTTAGTTTAGCAGGAGACTATCTTGCATACATACTAAATGATTGTTTGGTTTCAGAATCGATTTACGAAATGAATATTCCACTACCGTTTCACATACCAAGCGATGCACCGACAGTTCCAGGCATATTACTTGAATATCATTGTGATTCGAAGCAATTAGTCACGAGCCAGCCCGCAATATCGGCCAACTAATAGTTGTGCCAAAGTTATGCAACTGGAGCGAGAGAGGGTTACATGATAAACTCTACGTCGTAAACTTAAGGGGCTTCTGTCTCAAGAGAGAACTGAATTATTTATATTAAAATACCACGTGTTTCGGCACCGTGACCTGAGGAGCATAGGTAGGGAAAACTTGCTAGGATTGCGGGAATGTTCAAAAGAGTTACCACAACCCTAGAACGCCAGGGAATTAATTTATTGAAGCAAGGGAATTTTAGTAAGTACGACTCTGACACAATTTATATGTATGTAATCATCAAATGAGTCATCACGACTTGGGTGGAGCAATCCACAGCGTTTCTTCAATAGGCCTTAGCGTTCCAGGGTCACGGTTATCTTTTAAGGCAGTCTTACGACCGCTTTCGCCTCCCCCCTAAGCTGGAAAATACATTTGATAATTTTCCACACCTTTAATAAAAAATAACATGTTTTAGGATACTTATCGACTGAAATATCAACGTATTTACTCTTCGCTTACGTCAGCATTGCTGACGTAAGCGAAGAGTAAATACGTGAAGAGACGCGGTAGCACGAGTTGCTGACTCAGCAACTCGTGCTACCGCGTCTCTTCACCGGTTCTCCGGTAATCTAGAGTTATTAATCAAATTCAAGATATGTACATCAACGTTAAAGTTGCATTCACACTCATCAGTCACCGTCACGTCACGTTACCGGACCGGTTTAGAAAACAAAATGTTTCTATACTCCTAGTATGACTTTGTTCCCACACGTCAGTCCCCGGCCAGTCACCGGCACGTGATATATTAGTCACGTCACCCGTCAGGCATGTTAAATAATATTTCCATACAAGTATCATACTTTTATCCCCACACACCCGGGAATGTCACGTCTCAGTTCAGTCAGTGTATGTGTTCAATGATTCAGCCAAACCGGAGACGTGACTGACGAACGACGTGACGGTGACTGGTGACTAGACAAACCGTCACCGATCCGTTGTCGGTGACATGACGGTGACGTGACGTGACTGATGTGTGTGAATGCACCTTAAAAAGCACTTTCGCCGTATATTCTATTGTCAGTGGTTGTAACAAAAAACATTCGTAATACTCATGTTAACTTGCTTTACCGAAACAAAAACTACTCTTAACGTAGTCTTGTAAGAGTAGGGATAGTGTAACTAACTTGGGTGAACTTGCAAGTTTTTCTTGAACTGTAACATCTAAGTTGGGTGAAGTTAGTCCCTCGGTTGACTCTCGAACTTACGAAGTACAAGTACTTGATGTAAGGATTGTTTTTCTTTATGTGAACAGAGGGTGCGTAAATAATGGGACGCGTGTGCTATTTTTTGAAATAAACAAAATAAAAAAAACTCCTAATTATATCTTATTCTAGTAAATCAGTTGTCCTTTGAAGTGTTTTGTTGGCACGGTAAGCGCATTAAATAAATAAATAAATATTCCACAACTATCACACAACGCCATCTAGTCCCAAGCTAAGTAGAGCTTGTGTTATGGGTATTAGACAACTGATAAACATACTGATATATTTCTAAATACATACGTATTATAGATAAATTACACCCAGACACAGAACAAATGATCGTGCTCATCACACAAACATTTGTTCTGGGTGGGAATCGAACCCACGACCTCCGGCATAGCAGTCAGGGTCACTAACCACTAGACCAACAGGCCTGGCTGAGTAGCTGCTGAGCTGCGCGGGTTTGATTGCCGCACGGGTCAAATAGTTGTGTGGTAGTTGTTGTGGATCTGCTGTTTGTAAGCGCACCCAGAATACAGAAGGACAGAACACATAGTGTAGGTTCAACGGCTATGATTGCATTCTTCGGAAAAAAATGTCTAGTGGTTTAAAAATCGGTCATAGTTTATTACATAAAAATTATAACATAAAAGTTTGCATACGCCCTGATTAACTATGGTTCTTATTACCTACATTTAAAAGAGTTTTAAATAAAACAACGATATCAAATTACAAAATAAAAATGTATTTAATGGAATCTCCATAAATTAAACATTAAAACAACGTGTCCAACTAAATGCGAGGACTTACTTAATTATACAATAATATTAAAAACAACACAATCATACAAATAATACTTATTGCTAGGTTCCGTACCTAAAATAAATGCAATCAATATTTTGCCAAATGCAAAACTAAGCCTTATCATGTGTTTATTTAAAGTTAATTTACGGATTATTTGTTTTATCATTCAATTTAAGTATTCATGTTTTTTTTTTCTATTTTAGGATGTTCTATAGTTTTTAGGGATCGAATAACTCTAACATTTATTAATTTCATAACTTTTCCTCAAATAATCCGTAAAATTCTTAATTTAAAATTATTCAAATACATTTTGAATTCTAAATATTTATTTTAAATTAATAAAATTAAAAACAAAATTATATTCTTTGACACAAAATGACTAGAATGTTAAAGATTCGACATATAGTCGATTACTTTAAATTATAAATTATTGCACTGCCCGAAAGTCAGTCTTCTAATAAATATTAAAATAATTTGTAGACTGAAACTTAAGATAAACTACACTTTGGCAGCATGGGCACAGCGATGTTTTAATAATTATTATTTTTTTCATTTAATAAAAACTAAATAAATGTTACATGAGAACAATCAGAAAATGCAATGGTATTTATACAATGCTTGTTAAATAGAGTTTACTTGCTTGAAATGTAGAAAAATTAGTGTGTTCGTTGTTATTTTTCTTTTTAACAAAAAAATTACTGCATTTATTTATGTACTTTTGAGTAAGTAATTGTTTTGCATGTTTCTAGAATCAACCTATTTTTTTAAATAAAGCGACGTTTTTATTCGTTTATAATTTCGAGTAGGTAACGTTATTTTCCTCGAATAACGTTATTTTCTTTATAATTATTTGAATAACTCTTTAAAACTTGATTAAAATTAAACATATAAATATTTTTTTTACATTTCAAGTAAGCAATTTACTTCTAAAGTGACGGCCAAGTGGTTTCTACTATACTAATAACGATTAGCTTGATTATAAAACTCTACATAACTAAATGTGTGACTACCTTACATCGTGATAAATGGTACAATGACATTGAAAAATATTGTTTTGATGATATGAACGCTATATGTCGGAGTTATTCACAGATTGGTCCTTACACTCAACTAATGGGAAATGGGAGTATTTTGTAATTAAATTAAAATATTACCCCTTAATAATATTTTTTTAGATAGAACATGTTTCAAACATATATAATTTTTTTTAGGGAGACAGCCAGCCCGTTCATGACCTCAGGCGATGTGACTTCCGACGCGACCGTCAAATGACACGCTTACACAAGCGTTTGTGTTTTCTTCACGACTCTTGGCACGCTGTTCTCTTTGATTTCTTTTTTGCGCAGTCATTATCCGTGTCTTAAAATAGTGCGTCTTACAAACATAATTGTAAACTAGAATTATTAAGTGACTAGAATTCGGAAAAATAGGGGTAGGTAATTCCGGTACCATTTTTAGAAGAAAGGGGTACACGAAATGTTTTCCATCTACCAGGTTCCAACACCAATAACGAACTGCCTCCGAAACAAGTATCCTAGGCTCTAACATTATATTTATCAACAATTCTATTGCTATCCGGCGAATCGTCGGCGAATTTTATTTCGTTTGACGAATCAGAATTTTCGTCAGCGAATCTTATGTCGGCGAAATCGTTCCGTTTTAGTGTATCCGAGTCTTTTTCTTTAGTTTCGTTGACTCTTTTCAAAGTCGACGTGTCGAAGTCTGTTCGATTCTCTTTCCTGTGCACTCTGACTGGGGACCTCGTTAGTGTTAAATCCTTCATTTGTATCGTCACGGGACTTTCAGCCTTCTTCTTTTTGTTTCTCTTTGACATTTTGGGCGAGTTTTGCAGATCAGTTATGCTGAAGTTTAGTGGGTGTATTATGTTCCCTTTTTCTATGACTTTGCGGAATGATTTCATGGACTCGTTGGATCTGTTGAGTCGGTTGTCGGGGTTTCTCTTGAGGGTGCTGGATGATGGTCGGTCTTCGGGAGACTCGGTGTTGCTGCCGGGGTCTGGGTGTAGTTCCTTGGGGAGAATCTCCTGTGGACGGACATTTTATGTAATAAATTTACAGGAAAGCTTAATTTTGTTCCTTACTTTAGTGTCTTTTTTTCTAGGTCATATTTGCTCTGTGATCTTGTTAAGTTGTAAAGTAACTTTCTGAGTAACAAGTTTTATAGATTCGGTATGTAGTTTTAGTAGTTAGTAATTTTCACCATTTATCTATTGGATCGCAATACACGAAGAATTCGATATTTACTAAGTTTAGTTTGAATAATCCTCTTTTCTCCAATTCCGTCCATTTTTCGATGGTATGCTTCTTCTACTAAAATTATAAACTGAAAATATCTGACCATTTAAATACCTACCTCATAAATTGGCACCTTATTTTCATCGATCTCTTTCATAATATCTCCTTCTTCAAGCGGCGGGATCCAAACCAGGAACGCTGGATCCATTCCCAAGTATGATCCGGGAACTGAACCTGTGACAAATGACAATTCAGTTTCTTTTTAATTAATTTTACAGGGTATAAGGGACGATAAGGAGCTCTCGGGTAAATAACACAGTTGTCGCAGTGGCTGACCGATCGACTGGTGCGCAGTGTGTCGCGGATTCGATCCCCACACGGAACAAATATTTGTATGACCTACAAGTAGTTGTTCCGGGTCTAGGTGTTTGTGTATATGAGTTTCAGGAAGAAATTCCTAAATGGAGCAAGGTTTATTTTTTTAAATACTTTTGGACGTGTCAATCTTCAAAGCTGATCAGTGCTTTCTGAGGTTACTTTGTGGATATATGGCCATCAGAATTCCCTCCATGCCTCAGTAAGTACGTTTGACCGTTAGTACTATCATTTGTAGATTTTTAACTATCTTTACTCACTCACTCATAATGTACAATCTCAAGATGAATGATGTAACAAAGGAGTTATAATAATCTTATAGTTTTCTGATTAAAAAAGAGTATCCATGGAGTTTCTTGCCCGTAGAGATCCACGCTTTGGAATGGGTAACTACAGTCCTTTCACAGTTATTTTGTTTTGTGACTGGGTTTTATCACCATGTTTTTATATAAGCTTTTTTTAGTCTATTGACACTTGAAATAAACACTTTGATGTTGATTTTACCAAAAATAATCGTACTGTATAACCCAATACTTAATAGGTTGTGGAAATCAGATAGATTCGAATAAAACACTGGTATTTCATTCAGGTAGACTCGAAAACAATCCCAAAATTGTTTAGGTAAGCCTCAGCTGACAGATATTGAAGTGACTTTGAGTATGAAGGAGATAAGTTGGTTAGTTGTCTACTAAACCGTAAGTAGGTATCCCACTTTATATTTAAGTACCCTGTAACATTGTGAGTCTCTACACTAGTAGTAAAAAGTTTAACAGCTGAAAACAAAGTTGCTTTAGAACTTACTTATGCTTGCGACGTTTTTTACGAGTCAAAATTATTAATTTATGAAGGCAACAAACTCTTATTTAAAATTAAAGTTAGTCTGGAAATCATCCAACCATCAATATTGTCGTTTTAGTTTTCAGTATGTTAGTCTAGAATGGATCCTTTTTTTTTTTTGATAAGCCGTTTATGTCCCTCTAAAGGACAAAGGCCTCCCCCATATCCTTCCAATTGCCCTTTTCTAGTGCCACTTCGGACCAGCCATCAAGGTACGCGTCTGGGTCGTCCTGCCACCTCTTTTAGGGCCGACCTCGGCGGCACCCATTGAATGCATATTTTTGCCCAGCGACTGTTGTGCATGCGGATAACGAGAGAATGAATGAAAGGTAAAAAGGAACGGGATCATATGGGACCAAAGATGCTTGCTAGTTAACGTCATTAGTTTTTAGTCTAGGTATTATCGCGGATATCAGAGCACTCCGACAGTGGAGTGTCATTTGAGTTGAATGACATGGAGTGTTGTTAATGTAAGATACTTAGAGATAGTGTTACGAATGTGAGTTGTGAATGATATTGCCGTATGAATCAGACATTTTCTGGTGTCCGACAACACTGACCTCTCGATGGACTTAAATGAGCTATAAATCCAATAACACTGCCTATCCCGGAAATGCTTAGTTAGGACCATATATTTTTTAATTCTCAATTTAACTAATATCCAAGTAATCATTCAATTAGGAACGGTTGCACGACCCCCAGGACCTCTTAGACCACCAATACACGTAACCGCTCGAGCAGTTAAATCCAGCTGATTCTAAAATAATTCAACTTCTCCAGCAGTCGGTGTATTGCTATGCAGTCGCAGTAGCAACAACAGCCTGTATAAGTCTGGCCTCAATCAGCAGTAGACTTGGAAAGTTTAAGGCAACGGGGCAAGCAAGACCAAAATTAAAAACAGATGGTACAGCGAAGACCTTACCAGCATTATTGACTTCATAGTCATAGTAGTCGATCTCCATCTCGGGGTGTGAGGTGAGGCTGAGGTCTGACTTCAGCAGGCGACGGTTGCAGGACTCTTTTGTGTGCTTCGGATTGTCGCGGATCCTGGCCGCTGATACGCCGCTGAGCGCTGGTGAATACCAACCCTGGTGAGGAAAATCTAACGTAAATTGGAACATCGGTGCATAAATAGTTGGGTCGATAATTCTTAAAAAAGAAAAACGTTGGTAAATAAAACATTGTATTTTTTTCGTTTTCACGGTAAGTAGAAAATAAGCAAAAAAAAATGCCGTATTTCATAGTATTTTTTTTTGTATGGCATCTCGCAGGTTGCGCTCGCTCTAGTAGGTTGTGTACTGCTCAAACGGACTTTTCTGTGGATGCCTTGAGAATTTAAGGCCTCCAGCCAGGGCAACAAACTTAGTTAAAAACTAAGCGATCACACGCTAAGGACACGGACCTCGGCGGCAAGGGACATCAGGCTGAATCTCAATGATTTAGTTAGGGGCTAATTTTTTAACTAAAGACTCAGCTCGCGGGCTGGCTCTGCAAGGGTCGGGGAGGTCATAGTAACAGCTTCTGTACCGTATTTTACACGATTTCTTGATTATTTTAAGACAGGCATGTTGATTGTTAGTCTAAAAAGAAAATAATCAGAAACTTAAGATGAGACGCATAGAGTTGAAAACCACAAATCCGAATAACTCTTCTCTCTACACTACCACTCACGTTAGTCAGTGTAGCAGCAGATGCAGAAGTAGAAGTGGACGCCCTACTCTCACTGCGGTCCTTCTCCCACATGCTGTCCCTGTCCTTCTCGCTGCAGCTGTCCCTGTCGCTCGTGCTGCTGACGCTGGCACTCATCTCCACCACCAGAGAGTCAGAGGTCGATGGAGGTGGGGAGGATACCTAGATTATGGAACGGAATTTTAGTTTATAAGATGACCTGTTTGAATGAGTAACTCAATTGGATTAGACCCAATAGTTTGACACAAATACGTTTTATGCCTAGTTTGAATGCAAATGGTACAAAGTTAAAAAAGTTAGTCTGATTGTCCAATAATTTTTACACGGGTTAAAAATATCAATATCATCTGCCTAGCCTTTTCCCAGGTATGTTGGGGTCTAGTCGATTGGATGCAACTAAATGTCAGTATTTAAATGGAGCGATTGCCAATCTGACCTCCTCAACCCAATAACTGGGTAACACAATACCCCTTTAGTAACTTTATAACTTAGGAGACACAGATATAAAGACTATGTTAAATTATTAAAAAAACCGGCCAAGTGCGAGTCGGACTCGTCCATAAAGGGTTCCGTAGCAGCAAGTAACATAATATCAAAGTTCTTGTTTCGTTTTATCATTCTCTTATTTTAGGAGTTACAGGGGGTGGGGACATTTTAACATTTCACCACTCTGGAAGTGTCTTTCGCGTAAACTGTTCATTTGAGATAAAAACGATATCAGTAACCTCAGTATCATTTTAAAGACCTATCCATAGATACACCACACGTATGGGTATGGAGAAAAAAAATGAATTTGAATTCTAGGTATGGGGAACCCCTATTTTTTCTTTTTTTATTATTTTCGTGTGAGAATCCTAATGCAGTTTACTAATACATCTACTTACCAAGTTTCAACAAGATAGCTCTTATACTTTCGAAGAAAAGTGGCTGTGACATACGGACGGACAAACAGACAGACAGACAAGATGAATCTATAAGGGTTTCGTTTTTTGCCATTTGGCTATGGAACCCTAAAAATTAGAAAAAAATATATCAAATGAACAGAAATCCTGTTTCGTTGGGCTAATTCTTACCTGTTGCACCGTAACATTAGTTACAGACACAGTATGCGACCTCCTTAGAGGTGACGGTGGAATGTTGCCAGTAACAGGCGCGCTGCTAGACGACACAGTCTCAGGCGTGACAGTCGCTTGACTGGCAACACTGTCTGCGCTGGCGACGCTTGTGTTGTCACCGGCGTCAGCTTCATTGTCTGTCCCTGGGTCTTCTTCGTCCCTGCGAGACAGATTTTTATGAGTTTTACTTTTGGCAAAACCTTAGTCTGAAGAAATTGCTGCTAGGGTTGATGACTTTCAGTAAGTAATCATTTTTGAGCAAAACTCTTTGAAAATGTTTAAATTTATAAAGAAGTAATCTTTAATTTTGTTCTTAGGAAGCAATCTCTAGAATTAGTGAACCGATTTTGAAAATTCTCTCACCAGTAGAAAGTAAATTATTCTTGAGTGACAATTAATGCTGTATTTCATTTTCATTTCATTTCACCTGTGCGAAAGTCGGGTCGCTAGTTATTAATATTTATATAGAACTCCCAGCATTAGGTTCAAAAATACCTAACCTTTCATTCAAGACCACTTGAAATCCTCAAAGAGAATCCCTTCAATGGAGAGAGGAAAGAATAATTAATTAACAAACACTTGACGCTTTGGGAGCACGTTGTTAACTGCGAGGCCATTGTTCGAGCACGTATCGCATGTCAAAATAAAATGATGGCGGTACAATTTTGTACGTCCTTAGTGTTGTTAAATGCCAACATTATTCGGAAAAAAAATCATTCAGTAAATGCGTGACATTCAGTAAAAGGAGTCAATTTCATTCACATCATTTGTCATTCCTTTCTTTAATCACCTTGCTCGATTTCTTTAATTCAATATTGATGCCAAATGAAACCAATTGAAAGCCCGGTCATTCCTGGAGATTAACTATTGCCCGAAATTAATATACCATCCAAATATCGTTCCTTTGTTTGTGACGGCTGCTTCTGATTAGATATTGAAGATTCGGATGGTCGTTGATTGATTACAGACGAAGATCCAACCGAAGACAACAACCGAGATAGGTTATTAATTTACAGCGTTTAACTACATTGATGATGTGTTCACATAATCGGAATGCGCGAGGATCTTCATAAAGAAGATGAACGGCACATGAACGGCAACTACAGCGGAACTGAAGCAATCGTCTTGGCCGAAATCGGTCGGATCAGATAAAAATCATCATGGTCATTATTGGGTACATAAGATAAAAAAATCACTCCCATCACTATATCCCTTAAACATTCAGTTACCTCTGTTCCACATTTTCAGAGTTCCTGTCGGAGTCTCTCAGCCGGGTGTGCCTGGTCTTCCCGGACGGCAGTAATCTTCGCAGCGACACTCCGCCGCCGACCACCTCTGACAGCAAAGTACTGCGGGAACCCGACGGCGCACCACCGAGCTCCAGTGATGCTGAACATGCTGGAAAAGAAGTATTATTGAAGATATTTGTAGTATTACCTATTCCTGTATAATTGACTTTGTAACTACCAAATCTACCATTGTTTTAATTTCTTAGGGAAATCCTCACAGATGTCTTTCGCTCTAGGGATCGTGCACAATCTTCATAAACTACTTTTGATCGTTTTGTCTTGTCACAATGTCTTTGATTGTAGTTTATCTTGGACATCACTGTCATCTCTGAAGGAGAACATCGTGAGCAGACCTGGACTCAGTATCATCTTAGCCTATCGCAGTCCACTGCTGGACTGTGATAGGCTAATTCCAATCTGCCTCAGTCACCTTCTTAAGATCATCGGACCATCTAGCTGAAGGGAACCCACACTACGCTTGCCGAAACGCGGTCTCTACTCCAGGACTCCTCTGCTCCACCGGACATCGGTCTTTCGACAGATATTGCCAGCCCATTGCCACTTCAATTTGCTTACTCTGCAGGCTCTATCGCTTATTTAATATTATCAATATAAATCTAAAGTCATGACAGAGGCCTGAAATAACTTTCACAACAGAGTTGCCTACATCTTCACATAAAAAAAGGTAAGAAAGAAGAAGTACCGTCACTATCAGTCAGCGACTCCTTATCCGCAGCTCGCTGGTACGCTCTCGTCCGATGCGCTGAATGCAGCGCTAGACACAGCGCTGCGAGTGCTGCAGCGGCCGCCAGCGCCACAGCGGCCTCTCGCGCGCCTCCCCCGGTGCGCCACCACATGCCGCCGCTCACAGACGCCCACGCAGCTGACGCGTTGCGGATGGGCTCTGAATGATGAAGTGTTGTTTTAAAGTTTTTATAGTTGTAAGCTGTTCATTTGCTTAATTCAATATCTCTCTCTTAATTAAACAAATATTACTTATAGCAACTTGTCCCAACGGTAATGATACGCTAAAAAGGAGAGCAGTGTGCAAGTAGAAATAAGTTCTAATGAAAAGAAAATTAAGAAGCTTCCAATTTGACTGTATGAACAATCAGCGACGCAAATAACCATGTCTCTTGAGCTAGAAAACAGTTGATAGAAAAACACCTCTTTATCGGCGATAGGACAAGACAACATCTTATTTAATTGTGATTTACCAGTGAGTAAGAATTTAGAAGTTTATGTCCACTAAAAAAGTTACGAGAAGAAAAACGAGGAGAAGTCTTACCCATCTGTGTGGCATGCGCTAAAAATCCGCCAGCACATCTATCACTGGTATCCCCAGAGCGCAGCTCCACGAGGATGTGACGTCCACCAGCTATCTCCATCACACCACTGCCGTCCGTCGTGGTCTCCACGTCTCCGGAAGTCTGCATGGAAATTAGCTAGCTTAAAAGCTGGAATATTTCTTTTTATTTTAGAAAGAACTTGGCTTATTAAACTTATAATCTTGTTAAAATAAACCTGAGTTTAATTTAAAAAACAAAGCCACGAAAAGAAAACGGTGTGGTTACTTCTTATGCTCCGTTTTCTTTTACGCTCTGTGTTTTTCAGACTCTGAGTTACAACACCAACAGAATGTATCCCACAGGTTCAAAAGGCGCAGTAGTTGGTTGTCAACTCAAATCGATACGTCTGTGAATATTTTTGTTGAGCTCCTCCAGTTCTGAGTTGAGCAACACGATTGCTGACAAGTGATTGCATTGACCGGACAGATCCACTCAAATCTGGGTTATTTTTATCATCACAGGACTATCCCAGATACTACTCTTGCATCAATCTAGCATTGACTAAATGGACTGCTCTGAGATTTTAAGTTTGGATTTTAAAAGAGACTTGAGAAATGAGAACTCTGAGTTTGTATCAGATCTTTCTGTCCCGGATTTTTCAGTTAGTAAACATGGTGGGCTACCTGACAAATCTGGGATCTTTCTTATTTTAAGAATTATGATTTCACATTAAACTTAAAACACTTCTTCAACATTTACAAACCCCTTCAATGCTAGCTAATATACTAACTTACCACAGCGGTACTATCGGGTCCATCCCACGAGGCCAGAAGGGGCGACCCCAGGGAGTCGCCGTCTCTAGCCCGAAGCGACTGTCCGGCGCACGGCAACCGTACTGCTTCCATTCGCAATCTGACCACCAGACCTTCTTCAGCCTTGGAACAGAAACGAAAATTGTTAAAACTATTGGCTTTGATCTGAAGCCTGAAAAAATATAAACCATAAAGACACAATTATTCGTAATAACCTGTTTTTAGGCATAGTAGTAGCTAAAAACCCAAGTTTCAAATAACGGTTTCTTGGAAGAACCGAAGTCTGAACTTAAATCATGTTTTCACAGGACACAGGATGCCGATAATAAGTCTGCAAGAACAGCCCACGGGTAGACGGGTTCTTGATTCAAAATATTCTTTAAAATGTCTGAGTGATGACGCTTAACTCAGAGACACCATTGGAGAGGCTTAATTTGCAATTCAGTAGTATTACAGCAACAAGCTAACGATTATTTAGACCAGAGATTATCTGTTCTGAGATGCAGACCATCAAGAAGATACGATGGATAGATAAAATTAAATATAATCAAGAGAGGCTTGTCAGCACTATTAGCGCAGTGGCTGATCAATGGATTGATGCGTTATGTGTGGAAGTAATTATATGGCCTATAGGTAGTTAGTTCTGGTTATTTGTGAGTTTAAATGTTTTTAAAGTAACTCCCGACACGACCAGCATCTAGTAGAGAACTCTGAAAAAAGAAGACAGTATGATAGAAGTATTACACGCTATGCCAATCTTAAATGAATTGAGATAAATGAAGGAAAACGGTGATTAAAATTCGAGCAAAGTAGATGAATCTAAGCATGATCACTACATTGATTTCGGCGAATAAACAGTAACTTTTAATTGAAATACAACTAGGACAGATCAAGTTAAACAGAAACCGTTTATTGAACGGTTTGTTCCGGTATTTGAATGATATAATCAGAAAATGATAATGAGAAAGTTGTTTATCGAGCAAATTTCTTGATGAACAGTAGTCGGTATTTTGATAGAAATGCATACAAATTTAGAAACGATGATAATGTTGATGAAAATAAGGGAACTTCCTACTACCAGGACGCGTAGCATGACCAATCCTATCTCTATTCTACCAAGAATAGACAAAGATATGTCTTCGTTATTTCTATACAAATCGACTGTTTTTTTTGCACAGGTACCTATGTTTTTTTTTTTTCGTGGTACAATCATCAAATGAGTCCTCCCACCCAGGGCAGGGCGGGAGGGACTGTCAGACTTGTACTGACTAAAATCCACGGTGTCCTTCAATAGCCCTTTACGTACTAGGGTCACGGTAATCCCTTGGTCCCGCGACCCCATGGTCCCGCGACCCCAAGGTACCTATGATACGATTCGTAAACCATTAAAGAATATAAACATTTCTTTTCTATATTTTAAACATTACTACGCTTAAATCGATAAAAAATCTTTCTACGTTCTGTCATTTTGTCTTTTCTCCAGTCGACAAAGCCCGTTTCTACGGCGGCGCCATGCTACGTGTGCTGTGTGTTGCATTTGGTGCGCTACAGCCCCACAGATGTTGTTAGCTTTTTTACATTTAAAAACATTATCAAACACTAAGAAGAACAACATATACAAAACACCCAGACCCGGAACGTTTACTTTCAGAACATTTTTTGTCCCGTGTGAGGATCGAACCCGTGACACGCTGTGCAGCAGTCAATCACTGCTTCAACCGTGGCGTATTTTATTGTAATATCTCCCTCTATACAGTTTTCATTTTCATTTCATTTTTTTATAAAACGTTGCCCCACACTAGGAATTTCTCCTGTGTCGTGGGTGCGTTCACAAACATATAAACTCACGTACACAAACGCCCAAACCCGGAACAACTACTTGTAGGTCATACAAATATTTGCTCCGTGCGGGAATCGAACCCGCGACACTCAGCGCAGCAGCCCAATCGTTCAGCCACTGCGCTAACCGTGTCGTCAAATTGAAATCAATAACGACATTAGATACAATTTGGCTAGTTCCCCAGTTATTGTTACAATTTAAATTAAATCTCATACAATTACTGCGGTGAGTGCTTGGCTCATGATATACCTATTTGCTTTGCCAACACAAATTCATTAGCAAAACAATAATGTACCTAGTAAATTAGAGACTACTGTTGCCAATTCTACATTAATAATTATTTATGTTTGTTAAATAATAAGCAAAATCAATTTTCAAAATACCATCACCTATTCTGCCAAATATCGTAATAACACAAGTTTAGTTACTACCTTTTTTTTTGTTTTACTTGGTAATATCATCAAATGAGTCCTCCCCGACCCAGGGCAGAGCGGGAGGGACTGTCAGACTTGTACTGACTAAAATCCACGGTGTCCTTCAATAGCCCTTTTCGATCCAGTGTCACGGTAATTCGTACAGTCCCGCGACCCCGGCAGACTTCGGCCCTCTAGAGAGGGGCCCCGTCTAGTTAGTATAATGGGATGAAATACAACGTTATTAAATTGTAAAATCAACGGCTATTAATAAATATGGTTGTGGGAATGCCTTAACAGGTTAGCGCGGCCCTGGAAGGCAAAAGGCAAAAAAAAGAAAGTGGTTTTAATTCAGTACGAGTCTGACAATCTCTTCAGCCCCATACAGGAGTCATTTTATTTATTACCAGCACTAAAATATTATGAAACGCCAGAAACTAAGCTAGAAAAAATCATGAAACTCCACTAAAAAAGGTATGTTTAAGCAAACTTTTTAAGCAAAGCCATAAACAGTCCCAATCCCAAATTCGCATTGCAATTGGTGCTAAAACTTCTTGGTAAAAACATCAAATGAGTCCTCCTACCCAGGGCGGGGCGGCAGGGACTGTCAGACTTGTACTGACTAAAATCCACGGTGTCCTTCAATAGCCCTTTCCGATCCAGGGTCACGGTTTCCGGATGAAACAGACCTGCGACTCAATTGTTGCTAAAACTAAGGAGAAATGTTTAATTCCACCTTATAGTGAAATTTTAACCTATCCGGACTTATGATTGAAAGCGCTAAGCACTTTGCAATTAATGAATTGAACTTGCCGTAACAAGTTGTTATAAACTGCCCGAATTTCTTTCAAAGGAGTCACGTAGTACAGCTACTGTCGTGAACTTTAAACGATAATTAATTATACATGCTGAAGGCTTCATTCGCCTTACAGTTCAGTTAGTTCAAAGTTGTAGTTTCTACTAGTGATTTTGTGTGCTTAGATTTTACGGTCATTTTTGCGTTGAAATGAGTCAAAGATACAACACTTACCCTCGTCACTGGGTGCACCTCGATGCACTTCGGTGTGTCAGTGAACACGAATGGTGTAACAAAGGATTTGTAAGGCCGGTTTTAGTGCTTGATCGACCGTCGGTGCGTCGTCGGTCGTGCTTTTCATTTGTATGAATATTCACAAATCGTAACAGTGCTCTACCGACCGTACGCACGCGTATTGCTACGCACTGCGTACGAGGACCGTCGGTCAAGCGCGTCCGCATGCGTGCTGTCGGTCGACTGACGCGCTATGGAAACATGAACGTGGATGCGCGTATCATCATAAAATAATCGAACCTACTATTCCAAAGCTTCAATAATATTGTTTGATTTTATCTTTACTTTTTAGTGATTTAAGTACCAAATTTTGGTCAAACATTGACACCAAACGCCTAATTTCTGAACTTCGACTTCGTGAACTTCCTGACTTCGTGGTACAAAGGCATCGCTGTCTTTGTAAGACTGCGATGCCAAGTTAAAGGCCTGGGTAGAAGTTTGTACAGCTTTGTGTCCGAATTTCAATGAACAGTCGCAGAGCGAATGAAAAAATATAGGTAGCAGCAATTAAACAATTTGTAAACGCGTCCATTTCGTGTACGTGTTTGTGACTGTACCAGTTCGCCCTGTTTGCTTGGTCAGGAGAGCACTCAACGTTACAAACTGACGATCGGTTATGCGTGTCGTCATGAACGATGGTACGCACCGACGGTCGGTCAAGCACAAAAACCGGCCTAATAATTACCCGACTGAAAAAAGTGTTCATGGAGTTTCTTGGCCATTCTTCTGCACAGAGATCTACGCCTTGGAATGCCCATTCGAAGGCGGTTCTTTCAAATTTAGTATGTCTTATGACTGTAGTACTACAATTTTTGTAGTAGTAGTATTTGACTGCAAGGAGCCAACTGAAAACCAGCTCTGGGTGTCTTTCACCTAGATTCTGCTTTATTTCTAGCCATATCTTCACACAATTCATCCATATTTTCTTTAGTATTCCTTGATTCACCTCGTTTTCCTTCATCATCATCAACCTATTAATACTCCCATTGTTGGGACACAGGCTCATTTTCCTTATTCCATAGATATTACTTGGTAAAATAACAACAATTTCTTTTGATTTTCCTAAGTAATTTGTCAATACAATGCCTGTATTTTTTAAAGAATAGAGCTACAGCCTTTGTTCAACACTGAATAGTAGCTGTTAAAACTTCTAGAATCTTCATGGAGAATTTAGATTTACCGTTTTAAAGATCATTTTGAACCTTTGTTCAAATAGTTGGAGTCGCTTATGAAGAAGTTCCAGACTCTTTTGTAGACGTGACTTAATCAATCTAGATTTTGTGTTGATTAAAAGTAATAACTTCTTTTCATTCTTGATAAAAATTGACCTTAACTTACTTTAACCAAAATGTCAGTTAATATTTACATAGTCAGTGAATTAACTTAAACCGGTTAAATTTGTCTTTATGACCATGCATGTCTATGTTTTCTTTTTGGCTAGGACAACGGGTCTCAAACTGGTACATAGTTATTAAAACAATAACACGTCAAGCAAAGTGTGTACAAAAAGGAGACTCGTCATCGGCGCAAGGCTATACGATATGAAAAGTTTGATCATTCCCGTTTCACCATCATCATCAACAGCCTATGAATGATGACAACTGCTGGAACACAGAGCTCCTCACTGTGAGAGCGAGTGGGCCATAATCCACCACACAGGCCCAGCACAGGTTGGACATTCCCGTAAGAAGCTATATTTACTCGTACAATTAAAATTCAAAATGAATGATCCACTCTTACGTAAGCATATGAAATATAGGATTAATTTTGATCTGCTACGGTATTATCTAGCCGATCACACAAAATAGTTTACTTTTAGATCAGCTAACAAGTAATTTCGTTAAACCCGCACATTGTGAGTTAATTGCCAGTAGACAGTAACTTGGATGTCCCGTAAACAGTATCCGGAACAATATTAGTTTGTTAAACCGGGAGCGATCGGCAAAGCGACCTTACTTCCAAAATGGAAGTTTTAATGACTTCACGTCGATACAAATTCAACTGTGCTGCGTTCAGATTAAATACGGTTGGTGTGGCAAGTCGATGGACTAGTCGAGTTTAGGTAAAAAAACTATACAACTCTGAGAAAAAAGCGAACAGTAGCTCAATCACAACATTTCTGTATTTTATTTACAGCCTACTTGAAGTATTTACTGCGTTTACTGTATGAAAAAAAGGAACAGCGCCTCTAGTGTACGAAGGAGGAACTATTTTTTTCCTTGAAATTAATGTCAAAGTTCTAGTTTACTTCACAAAAACTGGAAATTCATGATAAGGATACGAGGTCACTTCGAGGTCCACTATAATTCACGCTCCGCCCAGAACCAAGCCCAAAATCACTTCAGTAGCCTCACTCTTTCAAATCCAAACTCGATGCTCTTGAGTCAATTGAGAAACGGACCAAGAGGCTTATTGGCAACAATGATCTGGTCCATTCTAAGCTCAAGAGACAACCAGAAAAAAAAGAAATCCAGTATTCGTATCAAACGCTCTCACATTTGTTAAACCTCTATGAAACCCGTAATGTACCGTCGCACGGTAAAGTGACAGCTTCATATAAGTTTGTATATCACGTTTGCCAATATGGACGTAGTCCTGTGACCGGTGCTTCCGGGGTTAAATACATGAAGTTAGCGTACGCAGAGTAGGGACAGTTCCCTTTTGACCTTTAAGTTCTGCTGTCACTACTAAGTGACGTAGTTTATGAAGTGATTTTCAACTTGAGCATTTGGTGTTTGTGACACTTGACTAGCGCAAGACATTATTAGTATTAAACACTGAATAACCTAAAGGTCAGTTCACACCGAGACGCGACGCGGCGCGACTTGACACAACGATACTGCAAATGTGTATCTTTTCGTGTGGCAAATAGAGTTAGATTTTGAGTAGCTCTGTTGAAATGTGCGCGCTGTTGAAATGGACTTGTGATGAGGAGGGATGACACTCATGTGACTAAGAGAGTGATCTTCTACTAGATGAGTGATAGGATAGAGAGGAAGAGGAAAGCCAAAGAAAAGATGGATGGATTGTCTAAGGAATTATACGGAAGAAAAAGGAGTAAATGATACTGTGCCGTTTGATAGAGGAGAATGGAAGAAAAAAAACGTGTTGCGCCGACCCCAAGTGAAATGGATAAGGGCAGGAAGATGATGATGTTGAAATATGCGCGCAGCGTCAGGCGTAGGTGACATTGAGGCAGGCGTGACAATAATATTGAAAATCAATTCCTGATCCGTGTATTTTGATTGCTTGTGATTGTTTGAATTTTACTCTGGTAGCTTAGAAATAAGGATCGAGATCCAGATTTAAATACTAAATTAATATTTTCCGCTGCGAAAGTATCACATGCGATTGTCATGCAAGTCTTCTGTCAAATCGCTTGAGGTCGTGCTCCAGGTGAAACAGCTACAAGTGGCTTACCATGACGCCTTAAATCGTAGTAGTTAGGCTGTGGGAAAGAGACAGAGCTATACAAGTCTAGCGCCGTCTCGTTTCCTGAGCAGAACCACGCACGCTTTAAGAAGTTATGATAGGCCACCAGGTCTTTACTAATAATATTCATTTTTGTAACATTACCCCGGGAGCTCGAGGCACTTAACAAGTTAAACAAAAACGAACTTATAACTAAGCGTCGAAAAACACGCTCCATTTAATAATGGTCATGAATTCCCTGTAGATAGCGTATTTAAATACTCGAACGTGCTATTCTCAAAACAAGTTATGATTCAATATAAACTGGGGCAGCTTTTTTTTTTACGTGGTAAAATCATTCAAATGCTTCGTCCCACCCAGGGCAGAGCGTGAAGGACTGTCAGACTCGTAATAACTAAAATTCACGGTGTCCTTCAATAGCCCTTTACGTACCGGGTTCACGGTAATTTGTGAGTCCTGCGACCCTGGCAGGCTTTGGCCCTCTAGAAACTGGGGTACCTACTACTATCTAAGCACGAAACCCGCTGCTTCGGCTTAAGTTTCGGGCGTTACCTACCTGATCACTTACTGACATAAGATTAGTTACGGAATAAAATTGATGACAACATGATGTGTCACTTGTCTGTCAGAGCTTATGAATTTAGAACTAATAAGGTGTAAGGTTCAAAAGTATCAAATGCATTTGTGCAAGCCCGTATTTTCTTTCACGGACCAAGAGAGTAGACCCCTTGGTACCATAGTTCTCTACTCTGTACAAAGTTTCAGAGAGCGTGATATTTTTGTGAATAAAGTCCTGACAAGAAGTTTTAAAACAAAAGTTTATTTAATACGAATGGCAGCCAGTCGTCAGACCGTATAACACCCGGGGGCCTTATAAAGAAATATTATAATGAAGTGAAATTGTTTGAAGAAATTCCTACAGTTAAAAAAATACGGAAAAAAACAGGGAAAAGAACGGAGTGACCTGTTTAAATAACTTGTGTAGGACGGTAGATCGATATTTTCCGAATTCGATATTTTCTTTTTCTTTTTTTTAACTGATCTGTCTTCAAGGCAATAAATATTTTCGAGACACGTTAATTTAAATGAGGGAAAAGGTAAGAGGGGAGCCTTTTTCTGAGGAGGAAGAGGAAAGTTGATAAAAGAGTGAAAAAGCGAGGTCAAAGCGCGCAGGTTTCATCTCTGCCGAATGGGCATCCTTTTAAGTTGTGATCTGTAGCTTGACACATAGTCAAATTTCTTCAGGTTGAATATGAACCGGGTGCAGTAATTAAGGGATAGACTCCTTAACAAGTTAACTTCTACGTCAGTCACCGGTGCCTGACAGAGTCAATATCTGTTCAGGCCATGTCAGACACCGGTGACTGACATCGAAGCATAAAATTCAAAAGACGGCAGTGTGCCGCCTGGCACGTTCACGGTGTTATATTTCTATTATAAATGAATAAAGAAATGCATTAGGAAGCGCACTTGAACTCTTGGACGTATGCCTATGAGCCTGACAAAATGATTGACACGGCGCAGGGATTACAATTTGTGCCATTCGGGCTACGTCAGTCACCGATGCCTGACGGTTTTTTAATTATGGTTTTTTTTTTACTAAAAATGAACAAAAGGGTACACTTTTTTATACATAATTATTAAATTTAAACCATTTGGAATCAATACTCGAGAAATTAAATTTGGAGAATCTAGAAAATGTACCTTGGCAGTTAACATAATAAAATATCATTATTTAGTAACTGCACCAAGTTGGTCCAGAAATGAAAAAAAAAAAACCTACCTGTAGTAACCAGAAGGATCTAGCAGGACAGGCTCTCGCAGAGCCGGCCAGCAACCTCGCAGCAGGTGCC
The DNA here is from genome assembly GCA_943136025.2 of Agrotis puta. Lineage (NCBI taxonomy): Eukaryota > Metazoa > Arthropoda > Insecta > Lepidoptera > Noctuidae > Agrotis > Agrotis puta. The sequence goes on along the minus strand of OW964177.2, from coordinate 17,194,966 downwards.
AGATGGAGCACGCAGCCGCAACGACACCTGGCGCCGACCTCTGCAACCACCATAGACGAGTCTCCAGCCCATGGCCGCGCGGCGCATTCGCATGCCGCCAACTCCACTGCTTGACCCTAAGAACATTACCATCAACTTTATTTTAGATGTGATCGCCCAGGACTTGGCACATTGCGTCAAAACGCTAATATCACATAGCTGCATAGAGGAGAAAATCCGTTACAAAATGTATTACCAATTTCCGTTGATATACTACCTAACCAGTAATAGCCCTAATTTTCTGGTCAGACACTGACTAAGCCCACATTGGCACGAGCGCTTTTTCTTCTTTCTTTTTCGGGCGTTAAAAAGCGCAGAGTTGGAACAAAAAGGTAAACTGAACTCAAATGTCACCGCCCAGCACTTAAAATCAAATACAGTTCGAAAAACTGACTGGGGAGATGTGAACATTTTTAGAAAAAAAAATATGAAGTTGGATATCTCCGAAACAAGACAGTTTGGACCCCATGCTGTCGGGATTAAAATTATAACAAATTAGGTCAATGATCGCCCATTCCAAAGAATGCACCCAGTTACTAATAACTCTGTATAATGTAAGTTTGTTTGTAATGACCATGTTTATGTTTTATCCATTTTTTTTTATCGTGGTAAAATCATCAAATGAGTCCTCCCACCCAGGGCAGAGCGGGAGGGACTGTCAGACTCGTAGTGACTAAAATCCACGGTGTCCTTCAATAGCCCTTTACGTTCCGGGGTCACGGTAATTCGTACAGTCCCGCCACCCCGGCAGGCTTTGGCCTTCTAGACCCCTCTAGGCCCGTCATTTTGCTGACACTCTTTGAGGCACGCGTGGAACACAACGCGCCGTCGACCCGGGCCTGGTCCATGGTCGGACAGCGAGTTGCCCATTACTCGCTGCCCACATGCCCGCGAAGCGCACCCATGATACAGAAAATTACTAATGAGGAATTTACTCGTGTAATTCAAGCTTTGAGAAACGTTGTAAGAAGTATGAATTGCTTATAAATAATCAAACCCAGAATAGAACAGTATTCCACAATGTATTTAAAAAAGAAAAAGCTATAAAATCATTACAAATTAATACAAAAAAAAAAAAACAAACACTAAAATACGGATTAAGTATCAAATCATTTGAAGTAAATACGAGTACTATCAAACTCACTAAAAACAGTTACAAATAAATTATTCTAAAAAAGATCATTAGAAAACCAGCTAGACATGAAATTTAAAATAATTCTGCGCTCGCTTTATTTCTTTTTATCCTCTTCATCACCTTGTTGGCCACCAGTCACCGGTTCACCGAGTTCTTTTGTTGGTTCATTACCAATTTGTGTGGTTTCATCTGTAGATTTATCAAAATGAACCTGTGAATGCGCTGCTTCGTTTTCAGTTTCCTCCAATTTAACTGGTTCATTTTCTGCAGGAATCATACTAATAGATTTTTGACTAGCAGTATCTAACATTAACTTAGAGCCTAATACGCTCAGTTTTTGTTGGGACATCATAGACATAGCTAAATCAGCCATCAATGACTTTTGTACTTCAAGTCTGCTCATATCTAGCATCTTGGACTTGCTGGTTGCTGGACTAATTGTTTCCTCAGCTTCATGGCTACTAATTATACTTGAATGCAAGGACATGACAGTAAATGACGGAACACTATCTTTAGGTGTTGGAAGGGACTCATCTTCATCTACAGACACCAACTCTATACTAGGTATTGTTTTTAAACTTTTGTCTGGAGATGATTGGTCAGAGACCGAAATAACGCTTCGCTTATCCCCAAACGATAGTAATGACTTTGAATCATAACCAGTCATCAAAGGTGTCTTTTTAATTGGAACTTCAACGCCAAGATCTCCCTTGTCATAAATATGGCCAAGCGAAACTAAGGATTCCGTTGATTCAGCTCGGACAGCGTCACGATATTGATTTATAACATCAAGAATCTTGTTTAGTATGACTTTTCTTTCAATTAACTCACGAGAACGATCCACAGCAGCCCATTGATTCATTTTTAGCGACGCTTGTACTGCAGACGCAGATTCTTTAAGAATCTTTTTGAACGCTTCACGTTCCCTTAGATGTTTGGCTGTTTCTACTGCAGATTTATTTTGATCGCCCAGAGCGGCGTGCATATTTTGCTCTAATACACGTACTTGCAGTAAAAGCTTATCATTAGCCTTGGTCAATTTCTGGACTTTTGCTTTCATGTTGTCAGCATCAAACTGTTTCTTTTCATATAAAGCTTTTTGCTTTTTCACATCTTCAAACGCTGCCGTCAATTGATCTATAACTTTAAGCTGCACGATACTTTTGTTCATTGCTTTCTTTCGTTGCTCTTCAGCTACTTCCATTGCACAACGAGAAGCTCTCTCATCCTCTCTCAACTTTTCATTTTGTTCTACTGTTTTGGCTTGTGTCATTAACAAACTATCTAATTGATTATTTAAAGCAATATTTTCTCGAATAACCCTATGTGTAGAAGCAGCAATTCTCAATTCGCTAGCATCTTGAAATTCTTGTGCTAACTGCAGAAGTCTTGCTTCCATTTCTTTCTTCAACTTATCTTTACTAATTATGAATTTCTTTTCAGTATCATAGATTATTCTTTTATATTTCATTTCTTGTTCTTCAAATGCACGCGCTTGTTTATCGAACTTCTTCATTAGATCGTCTTTTATTGATCGGAACTCATCAAGCGTGTTTAATTTACCAGCCAATAATTTATTTTCATTAGTAAGTTGATCTTTCATCTTATTAAAATTACGCTCCAATTTGTTTACAGTCTCATTGAACTCTGCTGTTTCTATCACCCTTAATTCCTCCAAACTTCTGACTCTTTCTTTTAGTTCAGCATTTTCTTCACTTTTCACACTGAGATTTTTTTTCAAAAAGGCAATAACATCAGCCCTATCTTCGTCAAGTTTATCGTAAGCTTTTTGCAATTCTTCATTGCGGATTTCATAGTCTAAGACGGATCCTCTGAGACGAGCAAGTTTTCGATTTAGGTCTGCTATCTGGAGATCATAAAATGCTTTTTCAGTTTCGGAAAACACGGCTTTAGCGTGTTCAGCTGCTGCACGTTTGGGACCCATATTTTGTAGAAAATGCTAATTAGAAGAGTAAATATATATTATATAGGTAAACATAATAATTGGAACAAGAATACCGAATTGAAAACAAAAGAGTTGACATTAATATGTTTGACGTTTAATCACTTAAGGTGTTCGCACATATATTAGTACGCGCTGTACGCATCGTATGCGCCACATTTACTGATGACCAACACGAGCCGTACGCGCCGTATGTGCCGCATTGTTGTTGCCAAAGACGTAAAAATATATACGAGCAATAAACATCACGGGACATCACGAAGAAAATTTGTGATCCACTACTTGTTACCACTAGGTAACAAGTCAGTTAGTCTTGTTTGAGACGTCCGCCTGACAGATTGCATGCGTTTATTGTGTTTAAATCTAAGATTTAATCCAATCTTTGTTCTAAGGCATAATATTCCTGGTCGCGGGACTGTACGAATTACCGTGAGCCCGGAACATAAAGGGCTATTGAAGGACATCGTGGATTTTAGTCAGTACGAGATAAAAAAAGAACTGTATCAAATGTACTATTTTCGTTTGTTTGCAATTTTTCATGATTTTAAATACCTTAAAAGAAAAAACAGAACCTTCATAGAATCACTTTGTTGTCGCTCTGTCCGTCTTTATTATTAAGACATTGGAAAGTTTTTATTCCGATTTTATTTATTTGATCTTTTTCTTGTGTGATAATTTTCAAGTTGTAGCGGGTTAAGCCGCTGGCAACAGATACTTCGAGAATAATGCCAAGCTGCGTATAGGATGGTCGCGGGACTGTACGAATTACCGTGACCCCGGAACGTAAAGGGCTATTGAAGGACACCGTGGATTTTAGTCAGTACGAGTCTGACGGTCCCTCCCGCTCTGCCCTGGGTGGGAGGACTCACTTGATGATTTTATCACAGTAAAAAAAAACGACGGGTTGCACTCTGGGAGTGCCGGCAGAAGTGAAAACTTCAATAGTAATAAACACACACGAACATTCGCGCAAGCACCCTGCGCCGTCTTACGAATTTCGATCCGGTCACGTGTCCTGACGCGAGTTTAACATTTTTTACCCATTCCAAAAAAAGTGCACGACGCCGCTAAAAAAGTTTTCACTTCAAAAAAAAAAGTTGCGTATTGGATAAATCATTTTCAACTACTGAACCCATCATTGTGCGTAGTCAGACACGCACGCATTATATGACATTATCAGCACTGTAAGCATTCTGGCATCAATGTTTGGATGCTGACAGCGTTTCCCGAATATCGGCGAGAACGGCGCGGATAAGTGTGCGAAATCATAATTGTGGCGCGTGTGGTGCTGTGCTGATAAATGTGCGATCACCTTAAGACGTATATAAAAAAAATGACATTTGAACTGTCATAAAAAAAACTATGCATTTTTTTTGGTTGAGTTTCTTACCATGAAGTACTAAGAAGAAAAGTGTGATTGAAACTTCTTGTTTGACGATTGAAGATTTTATTGTGAAAACAGTTTGATCTAATAGAAAAAAATATTCAAAATAATATTATTTTCTTTAATATTTTCAGTTACACTAATAAAGTCTATATTCTTCGTGATTTCGTTACTAAAAACAAGGTTGTCAAAAAAATCATTGCCCACACTACGAATTTCTCCTGTGTCGTGGGTGCGTTTACAAACATAGAAACTCACATACACAAACACCCAGACCCGGAACAACTACTTGTAGGTCATACAAGTAGTTGTTCCGTGCGGGAATCGAACCCGCGACACGCAGCGCTGCAGTCCAATCGCTTAGCCACTGAGCTAACCGTGCCGTCAAACTTAGTTTTCGATATTTAGTTGTTTTCAAAACTCATGCAGTCCTCCTACTCACACTTTTTTTTTTACGTGGTAAAATCATCAAATGAGTCCTCCCACCCAGCGCAGAGCGAGAGGGACTGTCAGACTCGTACTGACTAAAATCCACGGCGTTTCCTACTCACACTTGGGTAGTTTTAGTATATACTCGTACTATTCTTATCCTCACTAATGTTTTAAATGCAAACATCCTGAAATTATACATATACGTTGTTAATCCTGAGAAAAAGAGCTGCATGATTACAGCTGGCGCTACTTGTAAAATCTCAATTATTAGTCGAACTTTAAATTAACGCAAGCAACGCCACAGGCATAAACTAGTTCTTGTTTATATTTGTAATTAGCCATCATAATCCATGTCAATCCGTTAAGTAGTTTTTGTGTAAAATAGTAAAAACAACATCCTCAAAAACTTACGTATTTATAATATTAGTTACTATTGTATGTTCGAAAGCGATACGCCGAGTAGTAGTTGAAATATACAACAATATTGACTGAACAAAACCGTGCCTGTTGTCGCTAAAAACCCCGTCGATATCCATTTAACACAGTTTCAGGCCTCAGTTTATTCCCAGGGAAATCAATCTTATCTGAAGCATTTGGTCGCGGGACTAACGGATTACCGTGACCCCGGTACGTAAAGGGCTATTGAAGGACACCGTGGATTTTAGTCAGTACAAGTCTGACAGTCCCTTCCGCCCTGCCCTGGGTGGGAGAAATCATTTGATGAATTTACGACGAAAAAAAAATAATAAAAAAAATCTGAAGAATTTACATAGATTTTTTAACATTGACACACAAACGGCACTCGTAATCGCATATGATTTAGCAGACGCTCTACTTAGCGTTCGTTAGTCCAGAAACATTACAGAAAACCGCTTAAATCTTAAAGAAAAAAAAATGTAATGATACTCATAAGTAACTTTATTAAAATACTTAAAAACAAATCTTAAAAAAAACTTAAAATAAATGTAACACATTAAAGTACGTGCAATCAGAAATCACTATAAAACAAAAAAAAATTGAAAGAAATTTTTAGTCTGCGCTAGTTTCCTTTTTTTCATCTTTGTCAGCGTCCTTGTCAGCAGTTTCTTCAGCAGTTTCTTGTTCAATTGTTTCTTCAGTTTCTTTTTCTTGTACAGATTCACTTTCATCTTCTCCGCTCACAGTTTTGCGGTGTTCATCGTCAACATTATCAGACCCTTCCTTTACAGGGACAATAGAACTTTGGCTACCATCATCTAACCTTGCTTTGGAACCGAACATGGCACTTAGTTTTTGATGAGATAATTGACTGTATGCTAAATCTGCCATCAATGATCTCTGCATCTCAGCTCTACTAAGAGCTAGCAACTTCGATACATCAGTAATATCATTATCACTTTCTGTTGACTCCTTGGTACTAGAGCTATAACTAGAATGTAATGATGTAACAGTGAATGAAGGTATACTTTCTTTAATTGTTAGTGGAGACGCTGCATCATCAAACGGCACCAGCTCAATACTTGGTATAGTCTTCATACTTTCGATTGAACGTGACAGAGAGGAAGATATATCGCTACGTTTATCTTCATAAGATATTTGTGATTCTGATCTAGTTACACTTCCTATTCCCATCACCATGTGCGATTTTCGGGAGGGAACTGCTTTAACGTCAAAGCCAAGATCTCCTTTTTCATAGATGTTGCTAAGCGAAACTAAGGATTCCATCGATTCAGCTTGAGTAACACCACGATATTGATTTATAACTGCAAGAATTCTTCCAAGTACAATTTCTCTGTCTGCAATTTCACAAGAAGGATCCAAAGAAGCCCAGTGATCCATTTTTAGTGATGCTTGTACTGCAGACGCAGATTCTTTAAGAATATTTTTAAATGTTTCACGTTCTCTTAGTAGTTTCGCTGTTTCTACGACAGATTTATTTTGTTCACCCATAGTGGCGTGTAAGTTTTGCTCTAATACACGTACTTTTTGCAAGAGATTTTCATTACTTTTAATCAATCTCTGAATTTTGGTTTGACTTTTTTCAGAATCAAACTGTTTCTTTTCATATAAAGCTTTTTGCTTTCTCACATCTTCAAACGCTGCCGTCAATTGATCTATAACTTTAAGCTGCACTATACTTTTATTTATTGCTTTATCTCGTTGTTCTTCAGCTACTTCCTTTGCACAACGAGAAGCTCTTTCATCCTCTCTAAACTTTTCATTTTGTTCTGCTGTTTTGGCTTGTGTCATTAACAAACTATCTAATTGATTATTTAAAGCAATGTTTTCTCTAATAACTCTGTGTGTAGAAGCAGCAATTCTCAGTTCGCTAGCATCTTGAAATTCTTGTGCTAACTGTAAAAGTCTTCCTTCCATTTCTTTCTTCAACTTGTCTTTACCGATTATAAACTTCTTTTCAGTATCATATATTATTCTTTTATATTTCATTTCTTGTTCTTCAAATGCACGCTCTTGTTTTTCGAACTTCTTCATTAGATCATCTCTTATAGCTCGGAACTCATCAAGCGTGTTTAATTTACCAGCCATCAGCTTATTTTCAGAAGTAAGTTGAGCTTTCATCCTCGTAAAATTATTCTCTAATTCATTTACAGTCTCTTTGAACTCTGCTGTTTCTATCACCCTTAATTCCTCCAAACTTCTGACTCTTTCCTTTAGTTCAGCATTTTCTTCATTTTTCACACCGAGAGTTTTTTTCAAATAGGCAATAATATCAGCCCTATCTTCGTCAAGTTTATCGTAAGCTTTTTGCAATTCTTCATTGCGGATTTCATAGTCTAAGACGGCTGCTCTGAGACGAGCAAGTTTTCTATTTAGGTCCGCTATCTGAAGGTCATAGAATGCTCTTTCAGTTTCGGAAAATACGGCTTTAGCCTGTTCAGCTGATACACCTCCCTTTACACGTTTGGGACCCATGTCTTGTAGAATTAATAAACTACTTAGTAAAAAATATATTATTCAAACATTATTAATTGGATCAAGAATACCGAATTCAACAAATTTAAAATAAAAGAGTTGACTGTAATATGTTTGACGTTTAATTCTACCATAATTCTCTATGATGTGCAGAAACTTCTTGGAGTTTGTATTATAATCACAACTTTTAATCATGTTACAACTATTAATCGGGGAAAAATCGGTTATTTATTTATTTTTAAGGAAAGCTTTTACGGACCAATAATAATTATAAATATCATGCAAAAGTTAGGACATTTGCTAATGACAACCTTCGTACAACTTGTACGAACTTGTCCACATAGCTCCGTGTCAGGCGTATCCTGAACGACAGTGTCCTGGAACACGCTCGGACCTTCGTGTGTGCGTGAAAAATTTAAAATGGGATAATCTATTGTGTGCGTATCAGCTAAAGAAACGGATTACATTGATACCGACTTCCCTGATATGAATGAACACGGGTGTTGGATGTCATGTCTCCGACAGGAACAGACTGAAGCGAACATCTCGGAACACGGATAGCTCTGACCCGGAAACGTGTGGATATGTCTTTATAATTATTATAAGAAGAATCTTGGTTGAAACCTTATTCGTCTTATACCACAAGAAAGATAAACATCTATTGAACACGTGTCTAAAAAACTGTCAACGTTAAAACGACATTTCGCGTTGATTTATGGGTCGTTTTGCAGCTTAGATTATAAATATTTAATCTAAGTTTTGCAGTTGCACTTTTTTTTAAACAAGCATTCAATAGATATTTATCTATTTGTGGTAAGGCGGTATTTGTCTAAACTACACTACATTCTATTTTTCAACGAATCTAAAACTTAACCAATGAAAACAACCAAATTGCGGCCAGTTTTGCGATTATCTTAAACAATACGAGCGAGGAATAAGAAGACACCGATACATTTTTTTCTTTCGGTTATGGAAAAAATGGTAAGTATGTTAATGTTCGAGGTCGCAAGACTAAACAACTACCCTGACCCCGGAACATAAAGGGCTATTGAAAGACACCACGGATTTCAGTCAGTACAAGTCTGACAGTCTCTTCTGCTCTGCCTTTAGTGGGAGGATTGATGATTTTACAACGCTTTTTTTATTTTTTATCGTGGTAAAATCATCAAATGAGTCCTCCCACCCAGGGCAGGGCGGGAGGGACTGTCAGACTTGTACTGACTAAAATCCACGGTGTCCTTCAATAGCCCTTTACGTACTAGGGTCACGGAAAAAAGTATGATAATGTAACTTAAGTACCTATTGTTTTTTACGTTTCAGAAGTTTAGTTTACCATATCCTAATGACTTTATTTATTACATTATTTTATAACACAGCATTCGGTGAAATTAACACATATTTACGTTCAACATACTATACATTGTTAAGAATGTAAGTGAATTAATCTAATGTGAATAATTGTCAAGTAACATAAAAATCTCTCTCTCATAATCTCATAAACTAACAATCAGTGGCTCACATTAGACCAAGATCGAAATAGTTGGAAGTCTTGGGATGACACAGGCTGACAGTAACAATAACATTATTTTATAAGAATATGCGCTTCAAAATGGCCGTAAGAGTTCGTCTTCCATTAATGAAACTTTCATCATCCGTTTGATGGTAGTTGTGTCACCATTTCGAAAACAAAAATATATGTGTTTCTACCAAAGACAGGCCTGACAGGCCTTATGGTCTAGTGGTAAGTGACCCTGACTACTATGCCGGAGGTCGTGCGTTCGATTCCCACCCAGGACAAATGTTTGTGTGATGAGCACGATAATTTGTTCTGTGTCTTTGTGTAATTTATCTATAATATGTATGTATTTAGAAATATATAAGTATGTTTATCAGTTGTCTAGTACCCATAACACAAGCTCTGCTTAGCTTGGGACTAGATGGCGTTGTGTGATAGTTGTGGAATATTTATTATTTATTTATTTATTTAAAGATTTATTTTTAAGTTGAACACGAAAATAGGTATTAGAACTAGTAAGGTACGTATTACCAATATAACATAAATTCACAATAATATAATAACATATTCAATGTCTTTTATGAGTCTAAAGATCTATGTAACACTGTAGAATGCAAAGGGATTTTGTTTTTGTTAGCGTGGTTAGGGCAGGGCAGAGCGGGAGGGACTGTCAGACTCGTACTGACTAAATTCCACTGTGACCTTCAATAACCCATTACGTTCCGGGGTCACGGTAATTCGTACAATCCCGCGACCCCGGCAATGCAAAGGGATAATAAAATTGTAAAATTTATGAACCTCTTGTGAAAAAAATATAATAATATTACGGTCATTCATCGGTGTTAGAACTATGGGCACGTATTGTGTTATTTTCAAATGACATTTTAAATTAAAAAATACTTTATTAAATAGAACCAATCATCAAAGCATCACACAATATTAAGTTAACACGGCATTCGTTGAAATTATTACATATTTACGTCTATCATACATTGTTAGGAAATAAAACGAATTAATCGAATGTAAATTAGAATAAATCTATCTGAATAAAAGATAAGTAACGTAAAGATCGCTCTCTCATAATCACATAAACGGCCTTCTTTAATAAATTAATTACAACCTTATATGGTTTCATATAATAATGATGTGATTAATTATAATAAACCACGCTAATAAAACTACTCAAGTTAATACAAGTGCCAGAAGGCAAACGCACATTGGAAACTATCCTATTTAGATATAATTATAAAAAATATACAGAATGTATACAAAAAATGCACATAAATATAAATTACGATAAACTTCTTAAAATGAGGTTAGAAAAAGCCTATTAAAATAATAAAAGATAAATAAAAAATTGTGATTCACATTACACTTAAATAAACCCTAGAAAAATGTAAACAAAAATACACTCACAAAAAACTTGATAAATAAAAATAATACATTTTCTGGTTTTCCTAACGGTTTTTAAGGAACATCAGTTTTTATTTCAGTTTCCTCAACGATGTCTTCCTTTTCGCTCATACTTAGGCTTTGGGCCTCTGTTGTCTGGATATCTGATTCTTTATCTAGTTCACCTTTCTCAAATTCATCCGTTGCTTTATCTATTGTTGTTGGGATTTCCTCACTCACTTGTGATTCAGCATCAGCATCATCGGCACTAGCTAATTTTAACTGAGGTTTCGTTTTATTTTCTTGCTCCATTGCTAAATTCATTTGCGATTGCATAGTGTATGCCAATTCATCCATTAAAGATTTTTGCATCTGAATTTTGCTGGCGGCTAGTTGCTTCTCGATATCCATTTCTTTAACATTTTCTTCCTCTTCAACGACCTCACTATGTACTGAGGGCAGAAAAGTTTCAGCACTATCCGTTTCCACTACCTCTTTTTTTGCTTTCGGAGGTATTATTTTAATACTGGGTATAGTTTGAACGCTGCTTTGTTGTGAAGAGTCCGACAACGACGCAATCGTTGGTATTTCAACTTCAGATAAAGAGACGTCTTTTACAGGAGTAACCACAGCTGCGGTAACAAGTGCAGTTGCAGACTTCTTCTTTTTTGGTTTAGGCACAAAACCAAGATCACCCTCTTCATAAACTCTGCTAAATGAACTTATTGTGCCCAAAGATTCAGAATGCTCAAGTTCACGGAATTGTGATACTATTTCAAGTAAATGTGATAGCAAAACATGCCTATCCATTACCTCTCGTTTATCATCCACTGAAGCCCATTCGTCTAATTTTAAAGCCGCTTGAATAGCAATCGCTGCTTCTTTCAGAATTTTTCGCAGTTTATCGCGTTCTTTGGTCATTTTCGCAGCATCTACGATGGCTTTGCTTTGGTCACTTAACTGAACATGTAAATTTTGTTCTAAAACACGAACTTGTTGGCTGAGCTTTTCATTATCATTAGTGAGTTTATTAATTTTCAATTGCATTGATTCAAAGTCATAACTTCTTCTTTCAAACAAGCCTTTTTCCCGTTTGAGGTTCTCGTATGCACCTGTTAGCTGCTCAATAACCTTGATTTGTACAATGCTCTTGCTAATAGCCTTATCTCTTTCTTCTTCAGCTAATTCTTTAGAAATTTGTGCCGCTTTCATCCTTTCTTTGAAATTTTCATTTTGCTGTGCTAGTTTTCTTTGAGAAGCTAAAACACTTTCCAGTTCATTGTTTATAGTTATGTTTTCTCGAATAACTCTATGTGTTGATGCCGCAACTCTCAATTCGGTCGCATCTTGAAAATCTTGGGCAAGTTGTAAAAGTCTGGCTTCCATTTCTTTTTTCAGATTATCTTTGCTAATAATGAATTTCTTCTCAGTATCGTAGATAAGCCTTTTGTATTTCATTTCTTGTTCTTCGAATTCTTTCTCTTGGTTTTCAAATTTCCTCATCAAGTCGTCTCTTATAGCTCTAAACTCTTCTAAGGTATTAAGTTTTCCTGCCAGCAGCTTGTTTTCTGAAGTAAGTTGTTCCTTCATGATCATGAAGTCTTTTTCTAACTGTTTCGTTGTTTCGTTGAAACGGCTATTTTCAATTTCTCTAATCTCCTCAAGACCTCTTACTTTTTCTTTAAGTTCGTTATTTTCTTCATTCTTTACAGCGAGTGTCTTTTTCAGGTAAGCGATGATATCAGCCCTATCTTCGTCTAACTTATTGTACGCCTTCTGCAGTTCATCAAGCCGTACTTCATACTCATCTACAGCGGTCCTGAGCCTTGCCACCTTCCGGTTACTATCTGCTAGCTGGAGTTCCAAAAATGTTCTTTCTACTTCGTTGAAGGCTCCACCTTTCTCGTCTTCTTTTTTGCCTTTGTCCTTTTTAGGTGGCATTATTCAAATATGTTAACTTAGAGAATTAAATGAAGTAAGAAAATAAAAGGAAATCTTTTGTGTGTATGTCCGACCGAGTGAATTAAATCAATAATTTGGTTGCTATGGCACCCGTTACCTAGTTACAAGCAGTTAATTGTGAAATGATTCCTAATACAAGGTCCTTTGCGCCTAGAAAACAAATAAGTTTTGCCTTTCCTGCAGGTTTACATATTGAATTATGACGACATTTATATATATTTACTGCACAAAGTAACTTATCGCATTTATTTAGAATACCCTTAGTTATCATATTACTACTCGTACTTCCATGCTTAAACTAAAATATACGACTTTTAAAAATAACATAACCTATGATGTTCCTTGCTGGCAACCGTGAACGCCATTACTATGGAAACCAAATCACAGAAGTGGAAATGCAATGACGGAAAATTTATAGTCAGAATGGCGCCTTAAATGTACTCTGTGATGGCGCCAATGGACGATAAATAATTTATTTATTATTGATTCTTCGGGTCAACACAATAATTACTTATTTGCATGAAATCATCAATCAAAACGCAATAATCAATCAATCATCAGTCATAGTGTATTTTTTACTTAATCACCGTAATCAAGCCACTTACTTCACAGAACTTAGCGCCATATGCTGGGGGCGGGGAGTCGCAGAAGCGGTGTCGACTGCGAGTCCGTGTAGAACAATGCGCAGGCGCCGGGCACGCTGACCACGCAGACCACGCCCCCCAACCGCCCGCGCCTCCGTCTGCTGGGGAGGTACATATAAAACTATGTTATTCTGCATTATCCCTAACCTGTAATGAAGCAAGCTATTCTCCAGATTTTCTGCAAAGAATAAGAACGAAATTACCAGAAGGCCTAAAAACAGACAAACGATAAACTAAAACGCTCTGTAGTAATTAACAGATTTTCTACTTTATACTGGAGTCGTAGAATTGAAAATCTATTAAAGATTACATAGCGTTCTCGTTCGTTAATGTCGTAGACTTTAATATTAGATTTTCAACTTTATGCTAGCTCCTCCCTGACTTGATGTCTCACCCGAGAGCGGCAGCGTGGGAAGGCAGTCCATTCTGACGTCGGCTACTGCGCCAGTGACTGCCTGCGACACGTACACGAAGCAGTACTCCGGATACCGCTCGCTGAAGAGTCGGCAGTCGAACGATGCTGTGTGCTGACCCCTTCAACAAAGATAAGGTTAAGATACTAGTTTATTGCCCAGTAGTCGGTTCCACCTTATTTTTTTTATTCATGATTGGCTCGCGTTTGACCAAAATTTTGCCTGATAATAACTTAAATTTTGTGGTCAGCGAATATCTCAAGGTTGTAGCTATCAGGAAACACAGACTGACAGTGAATTCCACTGCTTAGCTGTGCGCACAATGAACAGAACTTTTCTTAATTCGATGAAGATAATATATTATGAGCTTTCTACATTCTGTTTCTGTAACTTTCCCTATCATGCTTTTTTATCATCTTAATTTCCGTAATAATTAAAATATACCTAGGTAATATAATTTTAGTTGACTATGGTATTGATTACTAAAAGTAACAAATGTGCATCATTATGCTCATTGTATTGCAGGATCATTACTACTTTTTTTTTACCCAAAACTAAGAATTTTTATTTCGTTTTTCGGAGCGTTTACAAACATTTAAAATCAAATCCACAAACAGTGGAACAACTATAAATGTAGACCATGTATACATATATATTTTGTTCCGTGCGCGAGCGCAACAAACAATGACTCTGCCACTAAATGTGTGCACAGCAATAATATTTGCCTTGATAGACCATTTGAATAACGACATATTATTTAGAAATTGTTGAGTCTAATTTTAATGAATTTACAACTAATTGTTTAGACTAATAAATTGTACTAATAAGAATAACACTAATTTATTCACATTTAGACCCCGACATTAGCTGAAAATTAACGCCGACACCGACGCGTAATGGCCCCCAGAATATAAATTAAAACCATTAATTACTGTGATAACGTGTTTACACCTCATTAATTAAATCGATACTGATTATCGAGTAAATTATGACAATGTAAAAGTATATTTTAAATAAAATAATAATAATTGAAATACGAAAGTAATTTTCTTGTTTACAGCAATAGTTTGCGACTATTTAAAAGTAGGTAATATATTATCAACGATTTTTAAAACGCATTTATACTTACTACAATTTCTGCAGAAAACCCACAAGTTTTATCCATCATTTCTTCAACATTTAACTCAATTATTTTGTCTGTTTCATCAAAGTAGTGCAAGCAGCGTGTGACAAAGTTCTATTCTAGCACTCCCAGAATTATAGGAAAAAAGTATAAAGTGTATTTGTGCCTAGCTATTTGCTTGCTGAATTTTAAGCTATTCATGATCTGAAACTTTTTTCAGTATGAAATAAATAAATTCAAATTCAAATTCAAATTCAAATTCAAATTCAAATTCAAATTCAAATTCAAATTCAAATTATTTATTGTTTGTTACATGTCGAAACAGATCTTAAAGTAAATGTATAGTAGCAGTGTAACATACCTATAAGGTGTACAATATTTTTAGGGATGCATGGGTTACATATTATTTATTAATTTATGTTAATATTACCAGCAGTCGGTTATATTATTATTTGGTTCAGTCACTCTTTCATTGGTCAAATATTACATTAAATTATACACTAAATAATAAATGAATTAACTATAGATTAAAATATACATTCAATAGTCCTAAATTGTCAATTAAACCTGATACATTATTACAATTACTTGTCATTAAAAAATTCGTTAATTGTGTAATATGCTTTATCTATCAAAAATTTCTTAAGCTCATGTTTAAAAATATTGAGTGCTGAAATATTTTTTATACAATTTGGTACTTTATTATAAATTTTCACTCCAATTCCAAATATACTAGATTTAAATTTAACTGTTCTACATCTGATTCCGGACAGTACATTTTTGTGTCGTGCACTTCTCAGTGTTTCGTATTTACCAATATCACTTTTTATCATTATTGCCGCTTGATAAATGTACAGTGAAGGCAGAGTTAAAATTTTTAACCTCTTAAACTCTTCCTTGCATGAGTCAGTCTGTTTTAGTCCACAGATACTTCTCACACATTTTTTTTGGGCTTTAAAGGCATTTTCTCTATTTGAAGAGTTTCCCCAAAACAGAATGCCATAATTTAGCTTAGAACCCACATACGCGTGGTAGGCACTTAATAATGTACTTTCGTTTACAACTTTCCTTAGCATGTAAAGTGCATATGAATGTTGGTTTAATTTTTTACACACCTGATCTACCTGGATCGCCCAATTCAGTCCATGATCAATATATAAACCTAGAAATTTTGTGTTATTGACTTCTTTTATTGTTTCACCCATATAACTTATTTGCATTGTTTTATGTTTTGTGTTTTTATTAGTAAATGTCATGTAATTTGTTTTGTCAAGATTGATTTTAAGATTGTTTTGAGTTAGCCAGTTAATGATAGCTTCCAATGATTTATTAATATTTGTATCATATTCCTCTTTATCCTCATCAGTAAAAATGGCCGTGCTGTCATCGGCGAATAATATCATTTGGTGGTTTATTACTTTTGGGAGATCATTTATGTACACTAAGAACAATAAAGGTCCAAGGATGCTTCCTTGGGGCACGCCATATTGGACTATTTTTGGATCTGACATATAAGTCTGTTCGAACCTTGTATCACTTGCTATTCGTTTTATTTGTGTTATTTGAAATCTATTTGTTAGGTATGATCTTATAAGGTTTAGTGCATTTCCTCTTATTCCATACTTTTCTAACTTAGTTAATAATATCTGATGATCCACATGATCAAAGGCTTTAGACATGTCCATAAAAACCGCCGTTATCTGTTGTTTGCTATCAAGTCCTGTCATTATTTTCTTTAAAAAATTAAATAGTGCGTCACCTGTTGACCTGCCTGTTCGAAAGCCAAATTGCTCATTAGCGAATATGTTATTAACTTCGAAGTAGTTGTATAAGTTGTTATAAATGACCCTTTCAAAAATTTTAGCAATAACCGGTATTAAAGCGATTGGTCTGTAATTTCTCATGTCATCTTTATTTTCTTTTTTAAATAATGGATTTATAACTGTAATTTTAAGTTTTGAAGGAAATACTCCTTGTTCAAGACAGAGATTTATGATGTGACTGAGTATTGGTGCAATGAGATGAGCCACTCTTTTAATTATCTTTGTATTTATGTTACCGTGGTTGTAAACCGCCCGTAATGTCTAAAGATTTATGATGGCATGGTTAGCGCAGTGGCTGAGCAATTGGACTGCTCCGCTGCGTGTCGCGGGTTCGATTCCCGCACGTAACAAATATATGAATGATCTACAAATAGTTATTGCGGGCCTGGGTGTTTTTTGTATGTGAGTTTTTATGTTTGTAAACGCACCCGCGATACAGGAAAAAATCTTAAAAGATCAATGTTTCAGACATGCTATCAAGAAAGACAGGTATTCCACATTAGGCACTTACTCAAATGGCACCAGAGTACAGCACCCAAGGGATGATCAAGTCAAACATTAATCCCATGAGATCTACAAGTCAAACATTAAAATGTTCAATCATAGAAACCTAAATTACACTACACAATTATAAACATTTTAGATTGATCAAAACAGTAATCCGGGCAACATTTGTGTGGTCAAATAAGCCGATTATTGTCACCGCAAATTAGAGACCCCTATGTATCTATCATTAATTAAACTCGCCAGAATTTAATGAGGATTCCTCGTGATAACCGTCGTTGTAAATTAATTTGCGATTTCATTTTAATGATCTAATTACATTAGCATTGACTGCAGCCATGTGCTTTCATGGCCGTCTGAACGCGCCACGTTCAGAGTCCCACATTACGGTGGAGGGGGTTCGCATCGGCGTCGGGAGGACGATGAAGTACCTGGGACTCGTCCTCGACAGCCGGTGGAACTTTAGGGAGCACTTCCTACGTTTGGCCCCAAAGCTGAACCGGGCAGCAGGCGCCCTCAGGCGACTCCTGCCCAATCTCGGCGGGCCAAACGCCTCCTGCCGGAGGCTGTACGCCGGTGTCGTGCGGTCCATGGCCCTCTACGGGGCCCCTGTGTGGGCCCTAAGCATCCGGACGCGACCACTCAAGCTGGTCGCATGCCAGAGGGTCATGGCTATCCGGATGATCCGGGGATACCGTACGATCGCCGGCGAATCAGCCAACCTCCTAGCAGGATTGCTGCCCTGGGATCTGGAGGCGACTGCCCTCCAGCGCGTCTACGAATGGCGCGTGGAGGCGCAGCGCCGGGGCGAATCCCCGCTGCCTCGACAGGTCGAGGCGCGGCGGGAAGAGCTCCGGCGCGATCTCAGGGCAGTATGGAGGGAGCGACTGTCGCAACCGAGGTCCGGGCACGCCGCAATCTCGGCGGTAAGACCCCTCTTTGAGGAGTGGCTGGATAGGCGTCACGGCGTCCTTACCTTCCGCATGACGCAGGTCCTCACCGGACACGGAAGTTTCGGGAGGTTCCTGTGTCTGATAGGGAGGGAAGAAACGCCTGGGTGTCACCACTGCGAGGATCGTCCGGAGGACACGGTGGAGCATACGGTGCAGGACTGCCCCGCTTGGGCAGAGCACCGCCGTGTCCTCACGACGGCGATAGGCGGAGACCTCTCGCGCCCGGCATTGGTCGAGGCCATGCTGCGGGGCGAGACGGAGCGGGAAGCGGTCGCCTCCTTCTGCGAAGCAGTCATGCTCGTGAAGGAGGAGGCGGGCCGCCTGAGGGAGAGGACAGCGTCCTCCCTCCATCCCAGCCGCAGTGGTAGACGCCCACGGCGTCGGACGTCACAGGACGATCTCCGGCCACCGTAGGCGCGGGCATGCGGGCAGCGAGTAATGGGCGACTTGCTGTCCGACCATGGACCATGCCCGGGTCGACGGCGCGTTGTGTTCCACGCGCGCCTCAAAGAGTGTCAGCAAATTGACGGGGCCTGTAGAGTGCCAGAGCCTGCCGGGGTCGCGGGACTTACCCATCACCGTAACCCCGGTACGTAAAGGGCTCGTGAAGGACATCGTGGATTTTAGTCAGTACAAGTCTGACAGTCCCTCCCGCCCTGCCCTGGGTGGGAGGACTCATTTGATGATTTTACCACGCAAAAAAAAAAAAAAAAAAAGCATTGACTGCAATAAGTGATTTTACAACATATGGTTTAGATTCGTGGCAAATTCATAATTGAATATCTGATTTGCTCAATTCAGTAGATATTTAATTAATGTTGAATTTCTGAAAGAACGGTCTTTTCATATTGGAATGCGTTTCTGGTGTCCTGTTGCACGCTACAACTAGAGCGAGTCAAAAATTATTGCCATATCGGCAACGACAAATTTTTGACGAGATTTATTTGAAAAGTAGCGTGCATGTATTATACTTACAAAAAAGAGGTGACAAGATTATCTGGACGCGCACTATGATGGCTGTTTCGAAGTTACAAACAAAAAGAGTTCATGAAAAGATATCGGCGTGGCCCAGCTTATCATACATGAACAAAAAATTCACTGGCTGTTGTACTCTTGATTTTTTTTTATTCCTGTGTATATAATGCTGGAGCCTATTTTCGCGAAAATGAACTGATCTCCCGTTAGTATCCCCCCCATGCAAAGATAACCTTTGCATTTGTAACATCACAGTTATTAAGATATGTCTTACCTGCGCACACGTCTCTCAGCGACATACCGCAGCCGGTCAGCGTCTCTCCCGAAGACCCTGACCCTGTCAGCGCCTTCCAGCACACACTCCGGGTACTGGAACAGCACCCTGACTCCATCGCCGCAAGGGAACACGGAACCGCCGTGAACGTTCAGCACGAATTGTTCTGACCAGTCCGCCTGGAGAAGAAAAAATAAGTAAAAGACTTTTTAATTGGGGCACGGGACTGTCTTAGCAGAATATAAAGGCACTAGAATGCAATGGGCGTGTGTTTTTAGTCAGTGATAGTCCTTCTATCCGCCTAGGGAGCAAGACTCATTTTTTCTCATCTTCTACAACCCAATAAAAGACAGTTCTTGGATGGCATGTTCCACGCGCGCCTTAAAGATTGTCAGCAAAATGACAGGGGCCCCCTCTAGAGGGCCAAAGCCTGCCGGGGTTGCGGGACTTACGAATTACCGTGACCCCGGAACGAAAAGGGCTATTGAAGGACACCGTGGATTTTAGTCAGTACGAGTCTGACAGTCCCTCCCGCTCTACCTGGGTGGGAGGACTAATTTGATGATTTTACCTCTATAAAAAAGGGGGTGTTTTATCATCATTTTCAAGTTAGAATAATAGTTCATAATTATAATAATAATTCTTGCGTTAAAAAGACTAAAAGCAACACAATCTCAGAAATATTCTGTGCAAACAGTAAATCGCGCTCACTTCGTGGGCAGTAGAAGTAAGAAAGCATGATTACCTTCCTGCACTTTACAGAAAGTGGTTCCACGCTAATGCACGCCACTTTATTGGTTAATGGCCTGAAAGAAACTATCCCACTATCTTTTCTGGTTTACTTTTAAAACGATTAGAAACTTGAAATGTAGTAGGATTTTAAAATGGTTTTCAAACTGCTAAATGACGCTGACCATAAGCCCCATGGAAAATTAACTATTTTTACTAAATATCTGCGTCTAAACTAATAACAGGTATTATATTTTTCTGATATTAATTAATCTTACTACTTCCAGTCTGTAATAAATGAGAAAGCTTCTGAGGATGGATAGATTTCACAAAAAAAAACTACTGCACGGTTTTTGTTACAGTTCGTTTTTAACTTGGACTAACACGTGTGATACTTTTTATGTCCATTACACAATCCCGTGGAATCGTTACTAAGCACAGAGAAAGCCGCGAGCATACGCTAGCTGCTAGCTTTACAACAATCACAGGAATTAAACTAACTTAAAGTTGATGGCACATAAACAAGACTCACACACTCGCCTTGATAATAATATCATTTAAAATACCTCATGTCCATAAAATACAACATTAAGGCAAAAGGTTCCTCATTCTATTCAGAATCACTTTTAGAACTTCCAAAAGTATTGTTGGCAACAGATAAAATTTTAACCATAAAAAAATGGTGCCGTCGCACAATAATGGTATTCAACACTTAAAGCAGGACCCATTTATTACACATAAACTTTTATGTAGATTGTAACACTGAAGTTTTTGTAACGACCGCTGTAAAACATAATAATTTTCCTTCCACTCATCTTCTACAATAAAAAAAATAACGAACAATATTGTTAAAATGTTGACTCTCAATTTAGATCAAACGGAAATCTTACAGAGTTAATATAAGCCCGACTTGGTTGGACAAAGACTTTGGAAGTATATTTGGAACTTGAAATAAGAAAGATTTTTGTTCAAAGACTTTGATAGACAATGTTTGGTCGTGTTTGAGATCGATCAAGCGTAGATTTTGACTTGAAATTAATTTGGATATTGCGACGAAGGATTTCAATGATTGAAATCAAAGTTTATATTAAAAGTAATTTATTTTGAAAAAGAAATAAGAGGACGCATTGTGATTTTAATTTTGAAAAGTCTTTAAAATAATTTCAGTTCTGGAGACAAGTCTCATATTCTTTGTTTATTGATAAAATATGAGAGTTTTCAATTTCGTAATGACAATAGTATTCGACATTTGCGTTCCTGATATTACTGACAGAAAAGGCCTAAAGATATCCTCTCCTCCTCCTATCCTCTCTAATCTCTCCTAATGGTGGCTTTGAAGAGGTCGACGGTGAAGCACACTTACCTAGAATCAACCCTTGACTTATATTAATTACTAGCTTGCGCCCGCGACTCCGTCCGCACGGATGTCGGTCTTCGCGTGGATGGTTTATTTCCCCATTTTGAGTAACTCTGACAATGACATCTTATAAATATTACGGCGCTGAATCCACTGCGGGTAATGCAACGTGTGTTCGCGGTTCTACAGAACAACGTCTATGAATAAAACTGAAAAATAAGATTTTTTTTCTACGTATTTTTCCAGGATAAAAAGTATCCTATGTTATGCCCAGGATACTAAGGAATAATTATACCAAGTTTCATCGAAATCGAACCGTTAGTTTTCACGTGATGCCAGCACAAACAGACAGACAGACAGACAGACAGACAGACAAAAATTTTTTTAATCATATGTTTGGGTTTGGTATCGATCCAGCAACACCCCCCGCTATTTATTTTTTCAATATTTTCAATGTACAGAATTGACCCTTCTACAGATTTATTATAGTATAGAATAGAAGATTACAAGTTGCTTTAACATAATTTAAATATTCAAAATCAATTTTCTAAACTAAACCATAGCAGATTCTCGTCGACTGGCAGCTGCTATCAATATCTATCAACGGTTCTCTTTCAGCTTGTTTGGCGGGAATTATGTACGATCTCCATACATCTCCCGCCAGGTGTTCAATAAAATATGGGAGAGATACGGTTGCCACAATGTTGAGGAGAAAAACGTGGACGATACCGAAATGGTACTTTGAATGTACAAAAAGTAGACATTTTGCGAACCAGCTTCTTTCTTTCTATAGTCGCGATGGCCTGGAGGTTTAGCACCTCGCTTCTCATGCATGAGGTTGCAAGTTCAAACCCAGGCAAGTGCCAATGTGTCTTTTTCAATTCTCAAGTTTATCTTGAATTTCACTCAGAAAACACGATGTTTCCTGTCGCCGATGTCAGGAGGAAACCTAGTCTTATTGAATAAAAATATAAGTCTAAATCCATGCCAGAAGTCTGTGGTGTTCCCAAAGGCGTCTTAATTAACTTTGGTGCCAGAGGGTGGCCACATCCTCACATGAAAAAGAAAGAAAGACGACCCTTCTATACACACGTTATACATAATGTAAAAGCATGGTGTAACTTAGTAGAACATGCCTTACAATAGGGAATTGAGGCCTATTGTAAAATTGCCCGAGCGTTACACGTATACCATACTTAAGTAAGTCCGATAAATTTTGATTTTTCGATAAATACTGTTTTATCGTCAAAATCTGTTAAAATGCAAAGTCAATTTTCGTTGAATGCTCAAAATACATGAAATTGGGCTACAATATTCATGTATATGTAAATAAATGTGGAGGATATAGGACAAAATTTCACAAAGCTCAATATTTAGACAGTCCTTTCAACCTCCGAGCGTGTGGCTATCCTTCTAACCTGTGCCCTGTAAATAT
Organism: Agrotis puta; assembly: GCA_943136025.2. Classification (NCBI taxonomy): domain Eukaryota; kingdom Metazoa; phylum Arthropoda; class Insecta; order Lepidoptera; family Noctuidae; genus Agrotis; species Agrotis puta. Next base: position 17,172,000 of record OW964177.2, on the reverse strand, counting down.
TTATAGAGGTGTTCATTTGAAAAGGCTTTTTATGAGAGTGGAAGTCAGACGAGGCTCCATTTTGATTGCCTGCAGCAAACATTTTTCACAAATAATTAAAAACGTGGAGTTTTAAACGAAATTCTGACCATTAAACGCGGACAATGAGTTGTTTAATGTTGACAATTAAACGTCGACCTCGATAAATATTTAGTTTATGGGAATTCCTTATTGCCACAGTCATAGACTCAAGCACCAATAGATAAGATTTAAAGCTGAATTAAAACGGTTTAATTTTGCGATATTATTTGCCAATGGCCTTAAATAAGGGACCAATGAGTCCTCCCGACCTGTGAAAGGGACGGAAGGGATTTTGAGACTCTAACTGACTGAAAAACAACCCTGTTCCTTCCACGGCACGGTCATCTTCACATACGGTCCCGCGACGACCAATGGAAAGCTAATCTTAGGAGTAAAAACCACATCACCAAACATTGCGTGGCATTCAGTAACGCCCTGGCGATGGACTAACGACCAACGACATGGATGGGAGAGAAGAGGTGCCTAAATCCTGTAAGCTGGCAAAGATCCGTATTGTTTAATTTTATGAAATGAAATATATTTCTGAAGTCTTATTGCTAAAAACAACTCGAAAAGATTTCAGGAAATCAATGTTCGTCACAGTGAACACTGCTTTTATTGTCGTTAAAAGGGGCCAAAATAAAAACACAACGTATAACAAAAAAAAAATGTAAATGAAAAAACCAATTGCGAGGATTTTTACCATTTACAAAACAAAGTTTTATATATTTTTTATTACATTTAAGACTGGATACAGATGGTCCAAGAGAGAGGAAAGACGTAAATCTTGTAGGGAGTCTGAGTCGAATGATATTTTGGACAGACGTTAATTGTAAGGGTTTCTTTACTTACTTTGATAAAAGCGGTGGCGAGATCCTGAGGTCCAGCTGCCGCGGCCGGCCTCAGTGTGAGCGCATAGTCCCCGGCCTGCCCGAAGAGTTCACAACGCAGCGTCATCGTCCGACGACCTGGGAACCCGTGCATCTGCAAAAACACACATCAATTAATGTGTCACATTTTTAAGGAAGATTAAAAAGAAGAGAAAAAAGAAGAGATTCCAGAGTACTCTGTAATCTCTTTTTTTTTAAGGTGCATTCACACACATTAGTCACGTTACGTCACCGACAACGAATCGGTGACGGTTTGTCTAGTCACCAGTCACCGTCACGTCGTTCGTCAGTCACGTCTCCGGTTTGGCTGAATCATTGAACACATACACTGACTAAACTGAGACGTGACGTTCCCGGGTGTGTGGGAATAAAAGTAGGTATGAAACTTGTATGGAAATATTACTTGACGTGCCTGACCGGTGACGTGACCGATAGATCACGTGCGGGTGACTGGCCGGTGACTGATGTGTGGGAACAAAGTCATATTAGGAGTATAGAAACATTCTGTTTTTAAACCGGGCCGGTGACATGACGTGACGGTGTCTGATGAGTGTGAATGCACCTTTAATAGACTTAAAAAAAGAAGGAGGCTGAGATATGTTTTTTTTTTCGAAATGTGAAACAAAGAAATGTGAAACTTCCGAAGCAAAGAAAGTAAAACAAGTTATTTAACAGTTTTTGTTTTAGAAGTTAATCAGGTTTTTTTTTCATCTTTAAATGCTTTTTTTACACAACTAATTCACACACAAAATTCACTCACTAAAATGGCAGTGATAGTAACGGAAAATTCATGTTTCAAAAACTACTTGAATGTTGGGAAGGGTGGGAACTTCGTAACCCACGAATTAGACAACTTTTTATTTTTGTTGCGCAGTCTACATTCTCATAAAAGGAGCTTTTAGCGTCGCTCTTCCTAGGAAACTGACGCTGGCAGCTCAATTTTCAGCGTTAGTCAAAGCTTAAACTTAAATTAATGTACCCTCACCTGTTCGGAATATAAAACATGTGCATGAGAGCTGGTATTCTTCCCATCACAAAGAACTGCCCCTCCGCTTGAATGCCCGCAGTACAATAACTCCAGCCAAAAATCCGCACTGGACTCAATAGGAGTACACACGACCCTCGGGAACTCCAGTATCGCCATCACCTGCCTCTCAGGATACGTCTGTATCTGTTCTGGAGTCACATCCAGGTTCGCCGTCGGCCACAACACGTCGAACTTCCATGATTTCACGACACTGTCACCAGTCTCCATGAGACTGCCTTCACTAACGTCTCTCTTAATTTTGTTGCCATCGAAATCACGTTTAGTATCTGTAGTGTTATCATAGTCTGGTAAGTAAGGGTCTTTATCTGATATAAGTTCTAAGTAGTAGGTGCCTCCTCTTGAGAAGTATCCGCATGGAAGTGTCATGCGGTTTTCAGCGTCAAGTGCTAGAGGCATGGTGGCGAGAAGTGCTCGTCCGTCATCGTCTTCTCGAGCGATGCGGACCTTGAGGCCGCCTCCGGAGACGCCGTGGACTCGGATGTGCACGTCCCCGCCCAAGGCCACGAGTGTCGATGGTATCTCCACCCATACTTGGTTGAGGTCGACGCGGTCTTCACTCACGTATGGGTTGACGAAACTGGCGCCGCCTGAGGAAAAACAATTGTTAATTAAATTACAATTATAATAATATTTGCTCACAAATCAAGACAATTTTGACGACTTGATTTTGACGGTATGGTTGGTGCAGTGGCTAAACCATGGACCGCTGCTCTGCTTGTCGTGAGATCGGTTCCCACACGGAACAAATATTTGTATGAACTACAAGTACTGAGTCAGAATGTTTCTAAACGTACCACGTTTGATTTTATTTATAAAAGATATTCTTCACTATTTTAGCTTTCATCCCTACAATACTGTACCTTTTCTTGACTTGACTTATGAAGTAGACTGTTGTAGTAAAACGAGACTTGGACCGTATAAAATCTCCTATAAAAGCAGTTGTTCGAGCTTTGCTTTGTTAGCAAACTCTCTCCAATCTAGTGCTAAGTCAACGTGAACGGAAAGCACTTTACGTTACTGTCACAGAGATAATCGGACAAACGTTGTAAAGCTTCGAACAAAGGAAACAACCAATTTTTTCAGTTGCACTAATTGTAAACACAGTTTTTTTTTAACAGTTCAATTCATTATCCGTGTACACTTTTTTATTTTTTTTTGCGTGGTAAAATCATCAAATGAGTCCTCCCACCCAGGACAGAGCGGGAGGGACTGTCAGACTCGTACTGACTAAAATCCACGGAGTCCTTCAATAGCCCTTTACGTTCCGGGGACAAGGTAATTCGTACAATCCCGCGACCCTGGAAGGCACCTTAAAACAGAAAAAGTCTAATCATGAGAAATTGATTTTGAATTTCACTTAGTGCTTATGACTATCCTTGTGATTATACAACATTATTTTTTGTTTATACGAAACCCGATACACCTGTCTAGTATTTTTGTGTAAAGAATGTATGTACAAAATTTTAAAACCGTATCATAAAAAATCACAAGGTTATAAGTTTGTATATTACCTGGTTGTCCGTTCAAAAACATGCTCATTTCGCGGTACACCCGCGTAAACCACGTCTCCTGTTTTATACACTCGTGATAATAGCTTGGAAATAGGTACCTAACCGTACGGTGATTGTATTGTAATTAACTGGTAATAAAATTTAATTAAAATATTTTTGAAAACAAATATAACATGGTGTAAAAATTATTGGAATCGAATCAGTTACTGATTCTGAACAAACTATATTCAGGTTTCGCATATACTAAAAATAATGTTGTATATTCAAAATACTGCTAATTTTTAACAATAAACGGTCAACCTACGAAGTTTTCTTTAAACCCAATTTAATCTGAAATAAGGACATTATTTTTTATGAACATGCAAGTTTTATTATATAAACTCGAGTATTCATCAAAACATTTTAAATTACTTCTTCGCGAAACAGCTCAAGCGATGTTTTCAAGAAAAATATTTCATAAAACGATCTCCCTCGAAAGAAATGATTTAATTTTTCCTTGATTGAATACTTGCTAACTTTTAATGCAATAAAGCACTAATAAACTTGGATTGAAATACGTTAATAAATTATTTTGTGTTGCATTTAGGCCTATTAAAAATTTAATTTCATCGTTAACGGCTATTGCTGTGAAAATTATAATTGTATTTAATAAATAAACGGCCATTAATGGTTTTACTGTTCAATCCAAATTACCTGCCGACATAGAAGGTAGGGTAATAATTTTACGACACTATAGTGAGGTGTGAAATTCAGGATTTACGAAAGCAGCTTAATTTATTGACATAAAATTGAATTGTATTTAAATTGTGATGTGGATTATAATGATAGTTATTATCCCTTTATTCATTTTTTTTTCCTATCTGTTTACATTTTTAAATATTTTTACAAAAACAAAACAAAAAAAAAAACATTTAAAAATATAAATAATAGTGGCCCACCGGTATCGGGAACAGGGTCCAAGCTACCGGCGGTCAGGGCTCTAGAGAAAGGAACCTCCTAACAATGCGCGCCGTGTCCAGAAGAACTGCTTTCTGAATCAGGCCCTTGATCCAGCTGCCTAACGAGAGCCTCCTTAGATGTTGGTCGAGGCTCTTGGCAATTAAGCCATGGGCCGACACGACTATCGGCACAATGATCGCTGAATCCACATCCCACATATCGATATGATATAGTTTATTATTAAGGTTCACACTCCACTTCATTTGAATTGCTTCTTGTTTATTGATATAATTAGCATTGTGTATTTCGTACTGTTCAAAAATATTTGCTCAGATTTTGAAAAATTTGACTGCGTTCGGGACTTGAACCTGCGTCTTTCTCGGGTCAGCTCTCCAGACGCTTAGCCAACTAAGTAAGCTGCTCAGCTCTATAAGCCAGCTCAAATCTTTCATTCCATTGTTAAGCGTCTTTCGGTCGGGATCGCGGGACAAACGAATACCATGACCCCGGAACGTAAAGGGCTATTGAAAGACACTGGATTTAATTAGTACAAGTCTGACAGTCTCTCCTGCCCTGCCCTGGGTGGGAGGACTCATTTGATGACTTTACCACGCTAAAAAAATTAATAAGTTATCTCCTAATCGTGTCGATGACAATCTATATCGACTCTGTCCAGAATTGGGGCACGGGTTTACCGCTCTCCAAAACATCCATCAGCTCCCGTAACGAACAGACGGCAGGGCACGCAGGGCACGATATTAAGTGCCTCATCGTTTGTGGAGCAACACTTACACTCCTAATCCGAGTTATCAATGAATTTCCACCTGAGCTTTCTTCCTTCGGTCTACCTGGGTACGGAGTCTGTTTATAGATTTCCAGGTCATCCAAAGCAGCTCATTTCCAGAAGGATTTTCAGCAGGCGGCACGAATGGATTTGGTAGTGACACACTGCCTCGCCACAGTTTCAATCGCTCCTTAGACCGATCGCCAGTAAGTGGGAAGACACACTTTAAAAAACTGTTTCGGCTTTTCAGTCTTTGCGGCGGCCTAAGTTATTATCATAGTGGTGTTATAAGCACAAAAAATACACCACTGCCTTTGGGCCATAGGAATTGATATGTGTACCAATCGGTCAAGTAAGCTCGGAGAAAATTGATAGAGAAGGGCGGACAGGCGGACACACGAAAGATCTAATAAGAGTTCCGTTTTTTCATTCAACGTATATAACCCTAAAAAATGACTACGCTGCCCTTTCCCTGATAACCTGCGCATAATTACGACTCTAACAAGTAAAGCCGAGAAATACTTTCCGTGATTTCCACACGTAAGTATGTAGGAAAACGTTACGTACAAAAACGTTTAAAATATTCAAAATGCATGAAGCGTGATACATCGTACATCAAAATTTACATACATTTTGCCATTAAATGCAAATTTAGGGTTAACGCGGTATACCCATGGAAAGAGCTTTACCTCGAAGTATGTTTGTAACAACTGTAATTACTTTGTGTAAGCGAATAACATTCATAATGAACTTGAATTAAGGGTCTTTTTGGGGTGAAAATTAGCAATTCTTTTACGATTGCGAATTTAACCCTGTCTCGGAATGGACTGACAATGCGGCGATGTTGTTAATCTTTTTAAACGGACTCTCTGGGTTGAATTAAATGTAATTGTGTATTGTTATTGACTTCACGCTGCCAGAGTAAGAAGACTATAAAAAGGAAGGACTTTTCAGTTGAGAGTGGATAGTTTTTTTTTAATTAAAACTATGTTTTGCCATTGTCCTCAATCTTGCCTAGAAGCAAAAATAAGACTTAATATGGAACGAGCTCACCCAGAAGGTACTCGAAATTCTACGCACAGACAGACGGAACCCAGTAAAACTATTTGGCACCGGACTCCTACAGTATGCTGTTACGAGTATCCTGTGGAAAGTGTTGAACTGCTAAGATGTGGTTCCCATCGACCCCAAAAATTTTGTCATTTAAACCTTAATTTTTTTGACTATGTATAATAGTATATCAATAACTACTTCTAGAGTCTTATCTTTTTTGGTCGCAGGACTGTACGAATTACCATGACCCCGGAACGTAAAGGGATATTGAAGGATACCAAAGATTTTAGTGAGTACGAGTCTGACAGTCCCTCTCGCTCTGCTCTGGGTGGGAGGACTCATTTAATGATTTTACCACGTAAAAAAAAAGTCTTATCTTTACAGAAACAAATGAAACTACAAAGAAGTTGAAGTTATGTCTTCGGAACTATATTATTTTCAACCGAAGAAGAATATCTATAGTGTGGTCGACTACCAGGTACCTTATAATTCGTTAAAGAAGAACATTTTTGCCAATTCCAACAACTTATCCATATTACTTGTATTCTTAATGGCTAGTCTATATCATATCAAAGAAAGAAAGATAACGTTTATTGCTATAATCACGTTCAACATGAAATAATTATGAAATCAAAAACTTTTTTTACGGTCAAAAATTCGAATTAATATTTCAAGTTCCTACTTCACCAACACAGTCCTAAACACAAGTACACCAAAATCACATTCTTACGACCTCACAACAGAACAGAGTGCCCTCACATTATTCAGAAGATATTTCCCTGGAGGGGAGCAGTGCCGTGTAACCAATATGTAGCAGGATCCTGATTAATCTTGGCACGACAACGTTGATAGCCTATAACATACCTGTAGATTTGTTGTGGTATGACATGGCTCTGAAATTGGTGATAAGAAATCTATGATGCGTGTAGATGAGATTTTATCTTGTTGGAAATGTTTATTGGAAACTTTTATTTTGATGGACCATCATTTTAATAAGACCAGCCCTAATATAATTGAATTACCTTTTTTTTTAGCATGGTAAAATTATGTAATGAGTCCTCCCACCCGGGCATTTTTTCCTTCCTTATCCGACACAGGTACCTCCCGAAATTTCCGTGCCCGGTGAGGACCTGCGTCAGGTGGAAGGTCAGGACGCCGTGACGCCTATCCAGACACTTCTCAAAGAGGGGTCTTACCGCCGCGATTGCGGCGTGCCCGCGGAACAGGTAGCTTTTGGGCATTGGAGCATTTGGGTGGTTAAAGAAAAAATGTGAGCAGTGCAAACCAATAGATATGTTCTTATGAAAATTTTCACACAAACTAACACAAAACCGACAGAGAACCGTACGGTGATTTGTCTACCTTCAATCTTAAGGTCTACCTTGGATACACTAGCAGAAATAGCTTGAAAAAGTCCCCGTCGGTCCCATTTATGCTAAACAAGTTATTCAAGAACTTAAGTCAAAACGTTAATAAATCAGAAATATTCTGGATTTTCCCGAAAATTGTAAGTTTCATCAAAAATATAGCCCAGACTAAAATAGTAAATCATGAAATTTCAAATACTAAAGAAAGAAATCGTATTTCTACTTACCTGTTAACCCTTAAATACATCCTTAAAGTACTGATTGCAAAACATCGACTTAGCTGCTACGAATGCTAAAATTCTTCACATTTCCTGAATAAAACCAGCCCTAATTGATGTCTTTAGCTTCTTCAACTACCAACTTATACAGACCCCTTACCATTTAAAGGTGTCTTTGAGACATGTAGAAAACGCTACAAATTACGGTTGAAACTGAGGGACCGAACTATAATGGGTACCTCAGTAGCGATGTTTAGAATAAATCAACACGTTTTAGTATTTATTTTCTGTGACTGATATGTAAAGAAAAAGCTATGGTTCATTAAATTGTATGTGAACTGAGCTGTATTTAACTTAATAATGTTTTACCTAGGTATTTAGTTCTTTTAACCTGCCGTAAGACGTTAAGACCGCAATGAAAAATACAGCCTTGTCGAGCATGACTTCGATTGTCTTGTTAATAAGGCTGGTGTACTGAATCAGAAAGTTGGAGGATCAAGTCCTGCTCGCAGTCAAACTTTTCATAAAAATACTTTAAATACAATCCACGACACAGGCGTTTTGTGTATTAAACTTAATCATAACTTAATACAATAGCTGGGACTGTTCTTTATATCATCAGTTTTTTTACTTATCTCTAGGCGATGCTGGTTTCTTAACAATGTTTTTAAATTACGCATTTTTGAATTATATAATATCAGTTATTCGTTTTGGAATTTCTAATCATTACAAATCTACCCTAGAAATGAACCCAAAGGAAAAATATTTATAAAAATAGACGATTTATTTATCGTTACTCTAATAATGATTGAACTGTAACCTTGTAACATCGTAAGTATAAATCTCCTGTTTACAGTTCCGTTAAAAAGTCGTACTTAAGTAGTACTTTTCCAATTTCTGAAAGAAACCTAATTAGGTGATATGGTAGCTAGGGAATTAAAAATAATTAGACACCAGTGCTGGCTCTATTCCAGTTTTGTAAACGAAACACTATTTTCAGGTTATTTTCAGTTGGATATAATTGGGTCGACTGCAGCAATATTATTCTTGTACGTGGATTCTATACCCAGGTGGGACAAAATGTTGTTCAGGGTTATTCTCTTTACAACTTATTGTGTTTGTATACGAAATACCTACATGTTGCTGGTTAATCGCATTTGCACGCGGCGTATGCTGCGTCACCGCCCCATCAAACTATGTGGTACATTACTAGTAGAACTGACCTGCTATGATGATGAGCCGCAGCAGCGCGGCTAGCGTCTCGCGGTGCATGCTGCGTCACCGCCCCATCAAACTATGTGGTACATTACTAGTAGAACTGACCCGCTATGATGATGAGCCGCAGCAGCGCGGCTAGCGGCACACGGTGTATGTTGCGACACCGCCCCATCAAACTATGTGGTACATTACTAGTAGAACTGACCTGCTATGATGATGAGCCGCAGCAGCGCGGCTAGCGGCACACGGTGTATGTTGCGACACCGCCCCATCAAACTATGTGGTACATTACTAGTGGAACTGACCTGCTATAATGATGAGCCGCAGCAGCGCGGCTAGCGGCACGCGGAGCATGCTGCGTCACCACCCCATTAAACTATGTGGTACATTACTAGTGGAACTGACCTGCTATAATGATGAGCCGCAGCAGCGCGGCTAGCGGCACGCGGAGCATGCTGCGTCACCACCCCATTAAACTATGTGGTACATTACTAGTGGAACTGACCTGCTATAATGATGAGCCGCAGCAGCGCGGCTAGCGGCACGCGGAGCATGCTGCGTCACCACCCCATTAAACTATGTGGTACATTACTAGTGGAACTGACCTGCTATGATGATGAGCCGCAGCAGCGCGGCTAGCGGCACGCGGAGCATGCTGCGTCACCACCCCATTAAACTATGTGGTACATTACTAGTGGAACTGACCTGCTATGATGATGAGCCGCAGCAGCGCGGCTAGCGGCACGCGGCGCATACTGCGTCACCGCCCCATTAATTCGTCGTCGTACGCGCCGTTCCGTCTAGAACAATGAAATTATATTACGTTATTACAATAATTTTGTATTCCTCCGGTTATCTACTCATTACGTGAATTATTCACACGTGATTGTGTTTATTATTTACACCGTCTTCGTCAGCTACAAATCGATTTAATAAATTACAAGCGTATGTTTTAAGGAACAATCTTTGTATAATAATAATAAATAATCTTTTGTTAAAGTCAAAGCTTTATCCAGTTGTGATAAACCACCGAACACAAACGTCGAACAACAAGAATTAAAAAATTGAAAAATATTCAGTTTCTACTCAACTTGCCACTCCGATGTGGTCTGAACTTTATTTGAAAAATTCTCGTAACTCTCTCAGTCTTCAATGTTTCTCTGGGAAATAATAAAAAAGAAACTGCCTTTAAACAACGGTTCCGCTTGATATTGTGTTCTTTATTTCAAAACTCGTACTGTAAGTATTCATTGAAGTTGGTGCTAACTTTGTCAGGAAATACTATTTTTTCTTTATTTCTTTAGAACAGTGTATAAGACAGGGACGCGAGGTATGTGCAAGCGCTAGCAGGACGACATTTGTTAATGGCCGCTTGCAAATGACATCCTGATGGCGCTTGCGCTACGTTAGTGTTGTGTTAAGTATGCTTAAGACTGTATGTCCCCATTATACCTCGCATCCCTGGTTTAAGTACTGTTCCCCTACTATTTTTCCTTCCTTTCTTTAAGGTTTTTTTTTTTCTTCACAAAAAATCTGGCTTTTTTGAGTTATGATTGTTTGGCCTAGGTAATAGTGACCTCTTCTTTATTATGACTTGAAATACTCAAGCATTACTTAATAATGCTTGAGTATTGAGTGACGTTCTGTAATACGGACCTTAGCACTATAACCATTTTTGTATATAGATGATTTCATATGATAGATGTAATGCTGCGTTGACCCCAAATAAATAAGGGCAAGAGACCTGTGTAGCTAGCTGCTATAAACTTTATTTTATTTTATCTAGATACTGAAAACCACTAATTTATTAACCTAACATAAAAGATAAAACCTTATCGTAAAACATTGGAAGGTTGCTAAGTAAATCTTATTGAAGGGTGAACCATTAAATTCACTTGCTTCTACATAAACTGCCTATATATTTTAGTCTTAATTGATTGTAGGTTAATAGTAACTAATTACTTTAGTCTAACACTTGTTTTATGTTGTAGCTGTCTTATCTGTGCTTGTTGAAAACCAAAATAGGTAATTATTTGATTTGTATTAATAATCGCTGAGGAACTCTAGTTTTTCGTTTACTTCTAAGTAAACGTGTCTTGCACTTAAGAACACATCATCACTTCACCACATCAGGTGAGTTGCAGTCGAATTAAACCCTTTTACCTACCCTTTATACAATTCGAGTGTTAACGAATAAGGCTAAACTGTAGAGCTTTTATCCAGTGTCAAAGAATGAAACCGTTTCACTATTAGAACGCTAATTTGAAAATATTGACAACCATGTTTTCAGTACTATCATTAATTCTAGACAAATAAGAAGTTCTATGGGACTGTAACATAACACTGTCTAAATCTTCGAGAAATACAGCTATCATAACATCTATTTTAAACTCAGATGTTATCTTTTATTGTTCAAACAAGGGCTCAACGGCAGCCCTTGCGATACCCCAAAACATCCCATCTTTTGTCGTACAATTTTTCGATGTAACAACCGAACACGGAGTCTTTCAAAGCTTCGCGTCACTTTGATTATTCAACTCCGCCATCCTGCTGTTTCACAAAAGAATTCCCATTGATTCCCTATTAATTCACAAAAGGGAAAACTTTCTGATCAAAAACATGAAAGATGGGGTCTTCATGATTTTTCTGCCTTTGAGCTCCGCCTGGTGGAACACAATCAGTATGATTCAGAGTCACTGTTGCGTAAGGAATGATTTTGTACGATTGTATTACGATTCTGTATGTTAACTTTGTATTTTTCATATTTGCATAATCAGCGGGATTTTTATAATAATATGTAATGAGGAAGATTTCGATTCGTGTGATTTTTGTCACGATTTTCCTTATAAATGATTATTGTCGTTTTTATCTTTATTGTGTATCTTTCAAAGCTTCTGCTCTACAGAGCAAAAGAAGCTACGAGTATATACGTTTAAAAGCAGTTTTTAATTTTTTTATCGAACAGTTTTTTTTTATTTCTTAGCACGGTTAGAGGAGTGGCTGAATGAGTGGCTTTTGCTCCGCCTATCGCGGGTTTGAATTCTTCACACAACAAATATTTCTATGATCTACAAGTAATTGGTATGGCTATTTTGAATGTGAATTTATTTTTTTGTAAATGCATCTACGATAAAAACTTTTTGTAAGTGAATTTAAATTTCCTATTTTCACAATCAATGTCACAAAGTAGTTTGGAAACCAAATTACGACCACAAAATATGATTTATATCCGACATAACTAACATCCCTTTGCACTGAAGATGCGTCGCGACATAGATAACCCATCATTTCCCATAGGTGTTGTAAGCAGGAAATAAAACTTCAAGTCTGAGGAAGAGTTGAATCTGACTTGTCTTTTGGGAATTCATCTTTTACTGCACTTGGTTGTAAAATATAAATGGCGTCTAGTTGACCTGGTTGTATCTAAGAGACACAAGTTTAAATTAGATTGTTTGTTAAATAATTGTATGTGCTTCCGAAAGATAAGTACAGTAACGAGCAAAGAAATATATGCACACGTGCTGCGTGTATAAATTTTTGGCTCGTGACTGTACCTAAAAGTGATTTCTTCTTCTGTATTGGTCAAAGTTTTCACGAATGCACTCGTATTGCAATCTTCACAACTCTTCTGAACTAGGTATTATAAGCAGAGATCTATATGTAATACCCGGATAAACGATATTCTATGTGTTGTGTCCATTCATCAACAAAACGATCCAGTCCAGGGATAGTCTCGACGAACGCGTTTCCTCAAAACATCGTACAATTTGCATAACGAAATAATGATAAATGAAACAAACCCGCTGTAATAGCTCATACATCACGCCATCAACCTTTACGACTCGCCATAACTACTTATTACTTGATATTATTAAAACCGTGTATTACAACACTAAAGTCACGTACACACTTGTCACGTCTCGCATTTATGTTCCGGTACAGAGCGGCACTCACCGGTTCTAACCGGTTCCAACCGGAATTTTCCGGAAAATAAACGCCTCGGAGCTATGAGAGCTTCTTACATTTAATACAGGTGGAATTCAGTGAACGCTAAACGAGCAATTTAAATTAAGCAAGTGAATTTCGCTGTTAATAATAGTTTTAATAAGAGTTTTCGTGATCAAATTGAGGATTTTCTTAGGCGGCATTCATTAAAAATTCAAAGCTTGTGGCGTGATGAAAAGTAAAGTTGAATTTATGTTCGTGCTTTAGTTTAGTGATGGGACTGTGACAGATGATGCGGAAGAGTATCGATGTTTTTTGTGGACACCTATTTTGGGTTATTGATTAAATCCACAGAACTGGATAGTGTCGACAATCCATTTTCATATTATCGATATGGATGATATGGCTGAAAAAGTAATTACTGCTAAGATGTCGAATGCTAAGCCTAAGAATCAGATTTGCTGTGCCAACAATGAATTGTAATAAGGGCAGGAAGGTGATGATGATGACGTTCCCCAAATGAATTGTAATTAGCGCAGTGAGGTGATGGTGACATTAAGTTGGATAGGTGGACACCAAAAGCACTGCGAATTGCCGCAAGGAGCTGACAGCAAACTGGCGATGACGGGGGCACAGGCCAGGCCGTGTCGCAGGCCTTTCGTAAAAGACCAGCGCTGACTTGGAACGAAAAGGGCATTCGAAGGAACAGTGTGTACAATCCCCTCAGGTCCCTTCGCATCATCTTCTACACAATAAAAATAAAACAAAATAAACAGCTCCGTTAAACAAACTCCTTCGTTAAAATATTCACGAGCACGCGTACATCTCTTTAACTCAATTTCTCGAAGATTTTTTTCACAAAAGTATTTGAGGAAAGAGCCCGGTGGCGCCATTTATGAATACTTTTTATAACAAGCTTAATCTCTGAACACAAATTGGCTAAAACTGTACAAATTAGGAGAGGCATAACGTGTTTTGTTAATGTAAAGAGTTTTTTTGGAACAAAATAAGAGAAAGATTTTGACATAAACATTTATGCTTGTTAGACATTTTTGGTTAAAGAAAGTTTGTCCCACACAGGTACTTGTCCTATGGAAAATTCAGGAATTCAGGTGCATTCTATTGTAAGACTGGAAACAGATTAAAACAAAGGTGAGAAATGACTAGCATAACCTTCTTTTCTTGTGCTAAAGTAGAAAATTTAGATTTTTGTAGGTTGCTTTGCTGGTGTTCAGCGGGTAGTAAAATCGCCGCTTTATCAATGTTGCTAAAATTGTACTTTGTTCATTATACTCTATTGTTTGAGCAGTTGAGTACAATTGATTAAAAACAATATTACGTTGAAAAAGGTTCATAAAGTGGTGATTTTAGACCCACTGTAGCACACCAATGTGGTGTTAACATAATCTTGTGTTCGTGACTTAACGTGAACATCGACACGTCATCGCAGCAACACCACAGAACACGTTTGTTTCAGCAGATTACAAATGATCTCACTTTTATCCCGCGGGACGTGCCGGCTTATCATTGACCGACCGCGTCGCTCAGCGAGGTGCGAACAAACAGGTAAAGCGCGGGTTAATGAGGTATTACGACGGGTTAGTTATCTGAGTAAAAAATTATGTGATCGTTTGTGCTGGATAAAAGTTGTTACATCTTTTTTTTTTAGCGTGGTAAAATCATCAAATGAATCCTCCCACCCAGGGCAGAGCGGGAGGGACTGTCAGACTCGTATTAGCTAAAATCCACGGTGTCCTTCAATAGCCCTTTACGTTCCGGGGTCACGGTAATTCGTGAGTCCCGCGAACCCGGCAAGCTTTGACCATCTAGAGCGGGGCGCCGTCGTGAGGACACGGCGGTGCTCTGCCCAAGCGGGGCAGTCCTGCACCGTATGCTCCACCGTGAAGTTGATACATCTAGAGGAATTAAATATTTTGTGAGATTGATAATACATATTTTTATGCTTAGAGATTTCACTTTCCTCCACAATAGTCGGCAACACTGAGATATCTATTATGATGGAGTAAGTAGAAATAATATTTGTCTAAGGTCGCGTCATTCCGATCTTTGAAGCATTCATGGAAAGTGTTCCTTCAATCAAAGTATTAGTATAATGTACATGTCTATGACACTCATTTTACGATTTAAGATCGGCTGGAAACTTTTGTAACAGTTTATCGTAGTGTTTTTCCATTACCTACTAAATAAACCAGAACAGAACAACAGCGTCTTTAAAATTCCGCTTACCACATTACCCACAGCTCTAAAACACAAACTTTTAAACAGCATAAAATGGTATACCGTGCTAAAAAGTTAAAATATTCAAACAATGCACGTTTGCCGCAAATTAGTCATAAGAAATGCAAACGGCCAACCGTAATACATTTCAGTGTTCGTATTTTTGCTGCGTTCGACCAGCGCGCTTGCTCAATCGCGATGCAATTCCACCGATTTGTGTCACTAATCAATAGCTATCACCATTACTACTACGATATAAAGGCGATGCCATTATAAAACGTGTGATTGTCTATAGGTACCTAGATAGAAAAATAAAATAGACTTGCCACGACGGTATAAGTTAGCCTAATTGCATCATTATGTCTTAGTAGTAAGGACGATTTTTAGTTACTAGGAATTGCAAATCGCTCGAATCGCGCCATGAGCAAGGGTGCTTGCATCCATTCACTGAATGTGGGTTTGAAAACATTTTGGTCTCTAATTAAGGTATATCCCTGATTACTGCAAGCCTCTAGATTAGCGAGCAATCAATATTTTTGTATCTATGACATGTTCAATGAACTGGAAAGGAATCGGGGAATGTACGGATGGGAGATAAAAATATTTATGGACTGATCAGAATATATATTAGTAGGAGAATAATTTCAATATTTCTCGTCCACCAAGTTTATTATAACTGACAAAGCTCTTCATATTTATGTCAACTGAACTATCAATAATTTTAGGACAGTTAAGAGGGTTATTGAAAATTATTTCAGTGATAAATTTTACAGCAATTCCAAGGAAAAAAAATATATTGGTGAAAGGCCTTTCGTAACAGGAAGATTCGTAGAAAACTCTGCTCCTAATAGCGGGTGATGAGCAGACGTTTTATGTGGGGAGGAAAACATTATTTCTTCATAAACTTTACCGGCAAGTTTCGTGGCCTAACACTATAAATTCCAGCGGAATTCCATCTAAAGCCTATGGCATTCAACAAATTGTTTTCACTGGCCACGTCAGTCGGCCGTCACGTCAGACTGACGCGGGTCACGTCACGTCAGGCCACGTCATTACTGGCCATTCTCGCGTCAAACTGACGGCTTATGGCGATATGTGGTCGAGATATGTGTTTATAGAAATTCCTGTGTGTTTGTAATTTCAAATAGTATTGAGAATTATCTTCTACCTACGACTTGTTTGTTTCCTAAAGGATCAATTTAAAATATTATTTTCCTCGCTTTCTTCGCATATGGTAGTTTACTGCATAAATAAATTGAAAATCTGTTTAGTCCGTCAGGTAGAGTAATAAAAACAATGAATACGTATTTTTTTTTGTAAATCAATGAATATTGACATAGATAAAACGCTTAAACTTCGGGAGTGGGGGCTTGTTGGATCATAACGCCTGTAAAATTACACCGACCGAGTGACGTTTTGTGATATTTAGAAGCGTTGTATCTTCGTCAATTTTGGTTAAAGTAGCAAAAGAAAAATGGGGTCAAATATTTTTAGAAACTCTATCTTTCAGACTAATTACATTTTTGAGTAAAATAGCCTATTTTGTTTAATTTTTAGATCAGTTATTAAAATTAGAATAACATTTTAGTAAATTACTCCTACATCAAACTAAGTCTCTTCTATTGAATTTGTCTAAATTGGAAAATAATTTGCCTTTTGATCTAGATATAGAACAACTTCTAAGAGTTGAACGTAGTCTGCGTCAAAGTTATAAGCTTTGAAACTTTTGCAGCTGTCCCCCTTTTATTATCATATTTACAAAAGTCTAATCTAAAGTATTTTGTTCTAAATATAAAATTTATTTATTTTCCCCTAAAATATCCAAGTATTTATTATGAATTTCCAGTTTTTCTGACGTAAACTGGAACTTTGACATTAATTTCAAGGAAAAAATTAGTTTCTTCTTCGTACACTAGAGGCGCTGTTCTATTTTTAACGCAATAAATACTTCAAGTACGCTCTAAATAAAATACTGAAATCTTGTGATCGAGCTACTGTAGAAAGTAAAATACGGAATGTACATTTTTTTACACGAAGATAGCTTGAATTTAACAACAGCAACACAATGTTAGGGGAAATAAAAAAAAAGAAAACAAAAATACTGAACCTAAAATAAGAAACAAATATTTTTTCATGCAAAAATACGCAAAGGCAACATCAATAAATCCAATACGATCTAAAAAATCCTGTTCTTATATCCAGGACCTCTTTATAAATGCACCCCGATTGTTAAAGTCTACGTGAAGTCGTAAACAATACCGGAATATAAAATAACTGTAGAAAAAAGGCGTCTATCGTATTCAGTAATATTCAATTATTCTTCCCCTCCAAAGATTTCCCGGCAGATTTCATGATCCGCTTTCGAGAGTGGTCAGATAAATCATGGTTACTGGGTTGTGGCGGTCAGATAGGCAGTCGTTCCATGTAAAATACTGATATTCAGCTGCAACTGGTTTGACTAGAAACCGACCCCAACATAATTTGAAAAAGGCTAGGCAGATGATGAAAAATATTTGAAAAATAAATAAAATTGAGTTACTAGAATCCACATAAATGTTCCTCTTTTTTTATAACAGCATTATTTTTTCATAATACTCGGGTATTAAACACAGTAGATGAATTACTGGTTGGATATTTCTTGAAAACAAAAAAGTAACGTAAAATTTGAAACCTCACATACCTACTTAATATCCTTCGTAGCCGATTCTTCGAAATAGACCAGACACTATTAAAATGTTTGAAGGACACCGTGGATTTTAGTCAGTACGAGTCTGACAGTCCCTCCCGCTCTGCCCTGGGTGGGAGGGCTGATGTGATGATTTTACCACGTAAAAAAAAACAAAAAACAATTTTAACCCTCGTAAAACAGCTGCAATGCACGTATTTCTTCTTAGATAATTAAGAGAAATGCGGGCTTATATGCATAAAACATTCTGTCGAAAGCACACACTTTTATTTTTTGTGGATTTTACATATTGGAGATAATGGTGAATTTGCTTTGTTAAGTTTCATATTGACGCTTCGATGCGCTTCGACTTTTTTTTTAAATAAAAACTTCTCTTAACGTTTTTTTTTAAAACTCTGTGCTAGTATTATCCCTTAGTCTTCAGCTGTTCCAACTAAGAGCTGAAGAGTGAATAAAACAGCTTGATATTTTCATTTCATTCGCTCTTACGTCTCTCTGCAAGCTAGTTGCTACTAACGAAGAGCGCTTTATCCAGGATCAGACTGTTTCCATCGATGTTCTGCCAATGAGCCGCTTACTGTTCATTATTAACTTTGGCAACCGTTCGTACTGTACTCGGTGAAGTTTCTGAACGTGGAGTTAACTTGTCTCTATGTGACTCGTAATTAAGAAACAAGAGTAATGGTAGAATCAGGCTGCTTTAAGACCTTTGTTGAAGCACCATGTTTTTACCATTTTTAATTGAATTAGAGCTTTAATCAAGAATTCAATTATAATAGTAAAACGAAAGGCAACCAATTTATAAAACAATAGTGCTGTAATTAACAGAGTGAAAAAAAAAGCGGGACAGTTTTTAACATTTTTTTCTGGCTATTGTAGTGAGCCGTCACTTTCAGTATAACATACAATAAGCAAAAATAAAAAGCCAGCGAGATAGCCTAAAAATAGATTTTTATTTTTGAAACGAATATGAAAATTTATAATTAAGTAAGTCATTATTTATCGAGGCTATTTCAGCTATGTATGTGTCCAATCTAAACTGATACAGTTGAATACCAGTATTTTACATGAAGCAATTGCTTCTCTGATCTTCGCAACCCAGTTACTGGTTATTGGCAGCAAAGAATCTTGATTTTTGCAAGATGCCGCTGTTGAAAAACATATAATGTAAAATATCAATTATCGAATACAACACGAAGTTATTTGGTAAGCTGGTTGTTCGGCTTCTGTCAGTCATTAGTTTTATAAAATAACTTTAATGACATTTTTTTTTCATTTCATGAAAAATCATCAAATGAGTCCTCCCACCCAGGGCAGGGCGGGAGGGACTGTCAGACTCGTACTGACTAAAATCCACGGTGTCCTTCAATAGCCCTTTACGTACCGGGGTCACGGTAATTCGTGAGTGCCGCGACCAACTTTAATGGCTTTTAAAAATTTTGAACACATAAAAAAATCATACCATGGAAAATTATCGGAAATTATACCGATCAATATAAACACTAAACTCTTGAGCAATATTTTGGTGAACCAACCCGTCACACAGTTAAAAGTAGGTTATCAGTGCATTATTGATGCGCCTTTGATGGCTCAAATATTTATTCCAAAAAATAACACCCACATGTACAACCTTTATTGTCCCACTGCTGGGCAAAGTTCTCCCCCTTAACCATTCACTCTTCCCTCTATGCGACTTTCTCCGCCAATTTGACATGAACGCGTCTAGGTCACGCCACGCCACGTCTACGTCACGCCAGCGTTTCACACCCACCTAATTCTAAAAATACCTAACACTACCCGAATTAATTTTCCATTCTATCTCGTAAATCAACTGGTCAAGCTACACTACACTCTTGAGTAATATTTCGGTGCACCAACCCGTCACACAGTTTAAAGTACTTACGTTGGCAGTGCGTTATTGATGCGCCTGTGATGCTCTGACTAATGGCTGAACTTCTACCCGCCCTCGAGATGCGCGGCTGATTTGTGGATGCCATATCTCATAGACTGTGGTGTGTGGTGTAAGTGAAGAGAGAAAGCGGTGGCTAATGAATTTTTAAATAAAGAAAATAGGTTGTAAAGACGTGGAAGGATGCCTTGACTTACATTACTACAACAATGAGGCTCTGAATAGATCTTTTGTGCCTCAGATGTACATTGTTTAAGGTATTTATTTGATCTTTTATACCGTTTTTGTCATAGCAGTAGCAAAATGTTTTAATGTGAAGTCTCACCAAAAAAAACGTCACTTGTGAATTTAATTTGATTTCTGAACGACTTTTATTTTATTTGATTTCTGAACGATGCGTTGAACTTCAAATATTTAACAGGTGGGAATAGTTTATAAAGGAAAACGAATTGTTGCTTAAACTATGTTCCTAATTTAATATAATTTTTATCATATTTACTCACCTTTTAAACCTTCCATGGACTTCCATAAATAATTTTAAGCCAAAAATAATGTAAAACCAAAATTAGTCAAATCGGTTCAGACGTTCTCGAGTTTTAGCGAGAGTAACAAACAACAATAGATTTGATGAATAAACGAAACGTGACTACCGCAACGAGTGCTTTCTCTCTAGAAACTTTGGCAGTATCCCAAGACGGATATTCAACAAACCGGATAGTAAATCGCTATCCGTCCATTACTCGGGCCGACAGCATAGATTGACCTCCAGTTATTAACAAAGTTTATCATAGTTCAGACTGAGCCATTTGTTTTGTTAAAGGATTTTCTTGATATGCTAGTTCCGTGTTCTTGTTTGAAGCTTCTGAGACTGAATTGTGAAGTTATCTTCACTAAACGTTAATTAAATTATTAATATAAGTAGGCAATGGAGGATAGTACAAAGTAGCTTAAAGTTTGGAGGCATTTAACTACATCAATTTTTATCATAAATCACGGGATCCGATAGAGCCCAACGCCTGACGAGATCCAATAGAGCCAAACGCCTGCCGAAGTCGTGGGAATGTCCAAAGAGAATACCTTGACCTGGAACGCAAAGGGCAACTTAAGGAACAGGTTGGTCTTTAGTCAATCAATTCTGACAATACTTCGACTATACAACATAACAATATTTTTCATTTCGGACCAGTAGTCCTTGAGATTAACCCGTTCAGCCAAGGAAACTCTTCAGCATTGAGTATAGATTTTATGCACGCACAATAAAAAGGTTATAAATTATCGTCTGTGTACACAATGTTGTTGATTATACTGTTTTTATACCTTTCTCATTCAATTACTGAACAAAGGTCTCCCAAAACTTTGACCTAAAACAAAATCACCCAGAAATAAAATAAAGCTAAATAATTTCGGCATACTAAATCAACATCTATTACACACAATCCACCATCCATTACGAGCAGAAAGTATACGTAACAGGCTCACTAATTCCGCCAAATTGGTCTCGAGTGCTTCCAAGCTCATCGTATTGCCACAAAAATTATACCGTATGTACCCGACCTAAGTAAACACATTCGCCCGCTGTTTTGTCTCTCAACATTAGAATGACCTCTAGGGATGTCGGATTTTGACCTCGGATAATTTACTTTTACGAGTTGTTTTTAGGTTTTTGATGAAATTAGTACTCAGAGCAAGTTTTCAGTTGGACATTGTGAAAAATATTAATGAAACATAAAACATGTTTATTATAACCGACGAATATAAAGGAGAAGGTTCTAAATTTGACGCATAACTTTTCCTTTTTGAAACTTAACATCATTTGGTTGGTCACAAAGTTAGTTATCCGTAGTCAAAGAAAATTCTGTCCTAAAGTACGGTTTGGAAAGTAATTTCTTTCAATCGACTATTCAACATAGCTTCAAAATTCAAATATGTTATACTTAGGCCTGAAATCTTTGGGTCGACGGCGCGTTGTGTTACACGCGCGCCTCAAGGAGTGTCAGCATAGTGACGGGGCCTGTAGAGGGCCCAAGACTGCTGGGGTCGCGGGACTCACGAATTACCGTGACCCCGGTACGTAAAGGGCTATTGGATTTAAGTCAGTGAAGTCTGACAGTTCCTCCCGCCCTGCCCTGGATGGGAGGACTCATTTGATGATTTTACCACGATAAAAAAGGTCTAAAATCTTTACAAGCTAATGCAATAATAGGGAAGTGTTTAAAAAGCCATTACGGAACACTTTTTCCCCCTTTTTGTTTTAAAGTGACATTGCCACTTTCTAAGAACTTCTCGTATCGTGGGCATATTTACAATCATAGAATCACACATACACAAACGCCCAGACCCAGACAACTATTTGACCAGATCACACAAATATTTGTTCCCTGCAGGAATCGAACCCACGACACGCAGCGCAGCAATCCAATCGATCAGTCACTGCGCCAATCGTGCCATCAAAGTCGAGTCGAACTTCGAGTCGAGTCAAGTTAAAAGACAAAATCATAAACAACATACTCTTTAACCCCGGGAACTATAACTTGGTACATCACTAGCATATCCCTGTTGGATAGCATGAAGAAGCCTCAGCTCTGCTCAGCCCTGAAGAGCGCTTAACGCGACCTCAAGCCGGGACCCGACGGCTTATTTACATAAACATATGAATGGCCATTTGCTTCAGGAATTAGGATACAATTTTGGTGGCCTGCCTTAATCCTGAGGACCGGCAGTAGGTGTAGATGCTACTTATATGCATGTGAGAAGCAGATAAGCTTTTCCGTGAAGATAATGGTATTAGGTATCTATCACAAAAGTTATGGAACTGGCGAAACTATAGGTAATAATTATCATCACTACAGCTGACGTGACCCTTTTAGGGCCAAATGATTACTTACTCCAAAAATACAGAAGCCTACCATGCTTCTGCCTACTGTGACTGTTAGCCTCCATCATCGCTCTGCAAAACGACTCTCCTGCCGACTTCCAGGGCCAATAATGACCACTGGTCGCTGGTTCTGTCGAGCTAGGGTTGCCATACGTCTGGGTTTCCCCGGATTTGTCCTAGTTTAGAAGGGCATCCGAGGAGCGTAGTCCGGGTTTAAAAATTTAAAGTCTTGAGCCGCCCGCGACACACGCACACTTCACTGTTCCTCCACCCCTCCCGACGCAGTTGCCACGGTGCGTACTACTACTACAACCCTATGTCGGGCTCACTCTGCCTGAGACCTCCACGCAACATGTTCGATATGACGCGATTTAATTTGATTGCTTTTGCAATTTGGAAAACAATAGCAAATATTAGGTTGTTCACATCAAACGTGTGGTGACATGTAGCGCGATATTTCGAGAACGGATGCATTGCAAAACCTGTTGTAATACGAGAGTATAAATAGACAAAAGACGTGTTTATTACTGCATTTAATTCTAAATTTATTTCACAATGGATCAAGAGCAATTGAAAAATTCGATCGACGACTATCAGCAGAGGATTTTTATTAAGTTTGGTGTGGGTCTCGGTTGGACTGCGAAGCAAATTCACAAACAACTAGTGCAATTATTAGGTGGTCAAGCTTATAGTCAACGTACAGTAGAATCGTGGGTGACTCGATTTAGGAAGAATGAATTTGAGGTTGGAGAAAGAAGAGGAGGTGACCACAGAGAATCAACAGATTGGGAGCAGAGAAAGCATGATGTTGAGGAGCTGTTGAAGGATCATAAAGGTTATTCAGTGCGTCACATTTCCCAGCGATTAAACTTGCCAATCAGTTCAGTTTGGATGATTTTGACAGAAATTCTTCATTTAAAAAAGAAAGTCGGTAAGTGGGTACCACACAGTTTGACTGAAAATCAAAAAGATCATCGACTATTAGCTGTCAAATGTAACTTATCTGAATATAACAAACACCCTGCTATGCTCAAGAGAACTCTGGCCATCGATGAAACTTGGGTGTCCCTGTATACACCTCCGGACCGAAATCAGCGAAGATTCTGGCTGGGAAAAAATGAACAGGCTCCGCATGTTGTGGCATATAATGTTCACGAGAGGAAGAGGATGCTATTGGTAGCATTAGATTATAACGGCATCGCATTTCACAGGCTTCTTGATGAAAATCAAACAATCACTGCCTCATTGTATATTTCTATACTAGATGAAGAAATCCCAGGATGGATGAACAAACAAAAATGTACTCATCCTGTACTCCTCCAAGATAATGCCCGCCCGCACAGAAGCAAGATAGTTACAGAATTTTTGAAAGAAAAAAATATAAGGCTTTGGACACATCCACCTTACTCGCCAGATTTAATGCCGTTAGACTACGGCTGCTTTGGTGAATTAAAGAGGATGTTACGAGGGAACACGTATGATAATTGGGAACAATTAATAAATTCACTAGAAAACATAATCACACTAAGTAAAGAAAATCAAAAATTCAAAAGTGTACAGAAACTTCCAGAGCGTTGGAAGGCAGTAATGGATAGCGAGGGAGATTATGTATAAATTATTATCATACTATTTAATAAAAATCTCTTGTATGTCAAATGAATACTTTTTTTCTTACCACATGTTTGGTGTGAACAACCTAATACATACAAAGTAAGCTGTGTTAGGTATATGACCATAAGTTATACTTCTCCTTTTTAGCATACTTCTTAGCGTGATGGCAAAAAAATCTAATGTATTTGAACCACTGCATATTCAGCTACACCATAGATTATATGTACGTCTACGGTGCAGTCAATTCAACGTAAATAAAACCGTTGAAATAACACGATAATTAAATTAAATGTTAGCATCAACAAGCTGAATCATTATATCAAAAGAGATTTAATAATAAGCTACATCAAAAATATACAGAAATACACCTAATCAATCAAAACTCAAAGGTTTTCCTTTGTAATTCTGAACAATACATCACATCACAATGTTAAATATAATATAATATTATCAAGGGATCCTCTTTATGTTATAATAGTAAGTAAAGGGAAAAACGATCTTATATCTGGCCGGATACTTGTGACACATGTCGCTCTGAAGTGCTGACAGGAGAATCAAAGAGATTGTATCTGGTACATTCTTTTGGTCTTATTGACTATTGGCTGTCCTTGAAGGAAAATACTTGGCATGTTACGTGGAGTGACGTATCCTCCTTTGTTGTTTGAAACGAAAGGCTACAAAAAAGTAATATTTTTAGCTTCATGAAACACACACGTATCTTATGAAATAATATTATAATAGTATTTCATTTTTTCGAGAAAAGATCATGTAAAAAGGTCTTGAAACTTTTATTTGAAAAAATCAAAATCAAATCATTTATTTCAAGTAGGCCAGTTACAGGCACTTTTGAATTGTCAAGAATTAAACGGTGTTCTTTATTTATTTAATTTCAGAGGCGACAGGGACAAAGTCTATGATGGAGTGGGCTTACCCAGAATAAGCCATCCTGGTGCAACTCAACACAGAACTTGAAGGCTGAAGGCGCTGAATCAGCAGTCTTTACAAGTGAGCAGGCTTTAATCATTCTCAGTCTTCAGAAAGTCTCCCAAATTAAAATATCATTAATTTATCCACTTTAAAATAAACATACAACTGCCTGAAAGAAATACTTTCACGCCGAGCAAACTGATATACAACGAACATCGAAATGTAAAGTGAGCCAATTTTTCAAATAAAAAGAATCGGTGCCGCGTCTCAAACAACTTATCAACACAATACAATAAATTAAGAAACAGGAGTGCGTAGTACTATCAGTAATCTCGAAGTACGGATAGATTGCTCAGGGGATCTACTTATCTACTTTCTTAGTACGTCAACGAAGACACAAGTCCGTACGAAAGTAACTCTAAACATTTACTCCATATTAGTTTTGAATGCATAAGTTCTGACAACACATCTGGAGTCGGTACAATTGTCCAATCATGTTGTCATACATAATTTTTAGTTCGTACCACAAACTAATCTTATGTCCGTGAGTGATAAAGTGTAGGTCGCTTTCAAAACTTCGGCCGAAGCTACGGGTTTCGTGCTTAGTTAGTAGTACCCCGGTTCTGGACGGTAAGTACGGTCTACTGTTTATCTCTATCAATGGGGACACTTCAGCCCTACCCCTAATTCTATTTGTATTTAACTACCTTCTTACCTCACTTTGCTTGTGTAGTTCGGGATTAGGCGAATGTGTTGATTTAGTAAAGTAACTGTGTGTTTCCTTGTAGGGTCAAAAGGTTGGTTTTGGAGCGTTTTCAAGTTTCTATTTTGAAGGATAAAAAAAGAACTAGCTTCTGTAGGAGGCACCATACCGGAATAAATTACTGTAATATTCAAAAAAAAATATAAATTACTGTAATATTCAAAAAAAAATATAAATTACTGTAATATTCAAAAGGAATAGTTACAGGTGTATTTGTGAAGTGTTTTTTATTGTTATTAAAAACTTTTTATAACTTTGGGAATTCCTCCGGTGTCGCGGGTGTGTAAAAGCATTTAAACACACATACACAAACTGTCAGGCTCGGCTTGTAGATAATGCAACACGCAGCGCGGCAGCAGTTCATTGCCTGGCTACTGGGACAACCGCAGGGGCGGTCTCTCATAGTACTGATTTAGGCCAAGCATATCCTACCATAACAACGCATAAATAAAGAAGAGGCATTTATTGTAACCATGTAATAAAATAAAACAAAAATATAAAATAAACCATAACGCCTAACATAATGCATTAGCAACTTTCCGCGCCGTGTGACGTTTTCACGTTCACTTTACTACGAAGTTTAGGCCAAATAGCGAGCTGCCTCATTCTCATTCATAAATTTATGCATGTTTGTTCATATT
Organism: Agrotis puta; assembly: GCA_943136025.2. Taxonomy (NCBI): domain Eukaryota; kingdom Metazoa; phylum Arthropoda; class Insecta; order Lepidoptera; family Noctuidae; genus Agrotis; species Agrotis puta. The sequence continues at coordinate 17,145,317 of OW964177.2, read as the reverse complement.
TTCGTGTGTATTAACGGCACACATGTATAAATTATGAGCGTTTTTATGCTCGCTGTAGCTGGCGGTAGCCCATCGGTGGCTACTACCGTGGCCACCGATTTGGTCTTAAGATTTGCTAGCGGGCGATGAAGCGCAGCATAATAGGTGCGAAGCGAACGGATCGAATCAGAAACACCACCCTGCGCTCCATTACATCAGCTACTTTGGATGTGGGAGTAAAAACAGCCAAGCTGAAGTGTGAGTGGGCGGGCCACGTTGAACGTATGCGCCCGGAGAAGTGGACAAAGATCGTCACTGGACGCCTGAGGGAGGACATCGCCGTCGAGGTCGACCGCGGCGGAGGTGGTGTGACGATCTGATCATGTTCGCACATGGCACACATGGCCAGAAATTGCCCAAAATAGAGTGGTTTGGAAGGAAAAAGGGGAGGCTTTTGCCTAGCAGTGGGATACAATAAAGGCTATTAAAAAAATAAAGAAATATTTAATATTTACCTGTGTCTACTCACCTGAAAGATTTAAACGACAAAGTTACAAAACAGATTTTCATCGAATTCTCTTAATAAGGTCAAAGATTTACCCTTCAGGACAAATATTATAGTAGCTATTAATAATTACAAACCATAATTCATGAACAAAACATTTCAATTCCCAACAGAATCGTTTATACGAAAGCATCTTAATATTTTGAATATCCGTGTAAAATTCGTCTTAGTGAAGACAGTGTTAAGTAATATCCGGACGATGGAATATTAAATTAATATTCGGCGTCGGCCTAAGCCCAAGAGACAAATGCTGTTAATGTTAATACTATCATAATACAAGAAATATGAGACCTACCACTGCCATTAAGGTTTTTCAGAAAGCAGAAAACCCATTTTTGATCTCTTTCATCATGGTCTTCTTTCTTTTTCGTGTGAGGATGTGAAATCAAGTGTCAAAGTTAATTAAGCCACCTCTAGGAAGACCGCAAGCCTCTGACATAGTTTTGGATTTAAATATAGCTTCCTCACGATGTCTTCCGTCACCGTTCAAGTAATGTCAGTTATTTGTGATGGCCATCATGATACCCTTATCAATTTATTTACAACTTGCAAGCCTCAGACCAAGCTCGTTCAAAAATAAACTACTTCAACTGGTTAAAATCTATATCTGATTTAACCATTTCTTTATTATTATTATTGTTTATTGAATTGTCAGACATGTAACATCCAATATATTATCAATACATTACCTTAAAAATCACAATAAAAAAATAATAAAAACAAAATCAAAATTAAAAATCAGAATTAAAATCAAAATCGTAATCAAAACAAAGGGGTATGCAACTTATTGGCAACAAAATATTTTTTTCTTTCGCCAGTAATGAAATGTTGGTCATTAGTAGACTGCAACCTAAGAACCTCGTAAAAAATAATAAAAAAAATCTAAACCGTAACCAACCATAGATATAAAGGATTTTATTTTGTTCTAATCGGGAGTAAATCACTCCTGATTAGAACAAAATTAAAACCGTTATATCTCTGGTTGGTTACGGTTTAGAAACTTTTTTTTTTCTATGGACTTCTTAGGAAGTAGTCTAATTGTGTCCAAAATTTAGTCACTGGCGAAAAAAAAAACAAAATTGATGCCAAGGTCCATACTAAAAGTTGCATGGGCCTTTAAATTGAAATCAGAATTAAAAATTAAAATTAAATTAAAATAAATACCAGTTCATCTCTGTGCAACAAAAATCTCGCGTCAAAATCTCGTTACCAACAAGTTGAAATCTTACAAAGTCGAGATTGCAAGTTTGAGAAGTTTCCCGAATCTCGTTGAGTTTCCAACGATTCAATTCCCACACCTGTTTCTTTAATTTGAGTGCTAAATCGAAAATCTATAATGGTTCCGTGTCTCGAGAAATGCTTACACTTTGTGGGACAAGTGTTGGGATTTAAAGTTGGAGAAGTAGGACGAACCTACCTACCAGAATTGTAGGAAAAAAGTATAAAGCGTATTTGTGCCTAGCTATTTGCTTGCTGAATTTTAAGTTATTCATGACCTGTAAACTTTTTTTCAGTATGAAATAAATAAATAAATCGCCCGTAATACATAAAAAATGTACCTACATTGGTTTTGCTGAATGTGCGTTATGCACAAAACTTCGACTGCCATTCAACGCTATTCAGTCAATCACCCCATAGACAAGCGGTTACGTCGGGTGTCAATTTAGTACATAATTTATTTTATTTTAAAAATGTTATCTACTTGTTATACTTGTATATTTACATCTTGTATTTGGTTATTTATTTATTTATTTTATAACAACATATAGGTACGTACTGACCGTGACATCACTTTGGGCCCTATCAGAAAACCAGCGCTATGACAATTTTAAAAATGTCGCAGCAGAAATTGTTTTTATTAGTTTTACCTTTTGTCGTTTTTCTTGTTTCCTTTGTTGTTTTTATTCATGTATTTTATTTAAATCTATCCTGTGTGTGTCAATAAATCTCTTTTCTTTCTTCTTTCTATTTGTTTCTAAACGTCAAAATCATCGAGATACGATTATTAAATATTTTCAATGCCACCAGCGTTGAACAAAAAGCGTCTATATGCACTGTGACAGACATGTACCAAACAAATGTGGATTAAGTTCATCATTACCGGATTACCAGCAAGTCCAAAGGAATGGCCATAATACTTTCGACATTGATGGCAAACTTGAAAAGTTTTTGGCTCCTGTGTTTTCATTTCTTACCAAACCAAAATACGATATTAGGACTTCTGAATAGTAATAAATTATTCCTCAGACATACCCTTTGAATAAGGGCTCTCGTCTTACATCTAATTTGATTATATCAAAGTTGGACTTCAGGTCCGATGTTTTGTGCTTAACTAAGTGGAATGTCTGTCTGGGATCCTTGACGTGTCTTGTAGAAGGTACAGACCTTATTACTATTGATTTAGGTAAAACGAAAACATTATCAGCCTGTATCAGTTGGGCTCGGAGTCATGACTTCGGCGACATGACGTGTCGCGACGTCTGGTGGCCTACCATTATGACGTCTTATTGCGAGAGTAAGGCCTCTGCCTCGAATCTTGCGGGCAGCGGGGCGGCGGCGGCGGCGGCGCGGGAGCGGCAGGATCTTAGGCATACATTCAAATGGACCGGCCCTCGGAAACAGCGGCGCGGCAGCGGGGCGGGTGCGAACAGCGACCGCCGCCGCCGCCGCCGCCCCGCTGCCCGCAAGATTCGAGGCAGAGGCCTAATTGCAGTGTGGGAACGAGGTGGGGCTAGACGACTTGTATAGCTTTGTTTCTTTCATGAACGATGTTCATTTGTTGACGTCATAGTGGGCCATTATGATGTCGTCATCTGTTGGTTAGCCATCTTTTGTATGTATCTTACGCTTCGCTTTTTCCGTGAAATTCTTCATTAACTTTCGCTTTTTTAATAGCAGTGATAATATAATATTTTCAACTTAAAAGTTTGTGATGAATGTTTGTTACTCTTTCACACAAAAACTACTCAACAGATTTGGAAAAGGTACATGGATAGTTTACAACATTTCTTTTTTTTATCGTTGTAAAATCATCAAATGTGTCCTCCCACCCAGGGCAGAGCGGGAGGGACTGTCAGACTCGTACTGACTAAAATCCACAGTGTTTTCAATAGCCCTTTACGTTCCGGGGTCACAGTAATTCGTACAGTCCCGCGACCATAGTTTATAACATAGGGTATTTTTATCTTGATATAATTTTTAAGTAACACGCGGACGCGAAGCCGCTGGTAGGTAGTCACCACTGAACGTGAAAAGTTGGCCAGAGATGCACGACACGGTCGCGGGACTGTCTAAACAGGTAAGTGACCCTGGAACGTAAATGGCCATTGAAGGAACACTGTGGATATTGGTCAGTACGAGTCTGGCAGTCCCATTCGCTCTACCCAGGGTGGGTGAACTTATTAGATGATTATACCAAGCTAACAAAAAAAAAGATGTACGACACAAATAAAACCAAATGTTAAAACATACATTTGTTTTATTTCAAACATTTTGTAGATATAACATATTGAATATATTATGTTGTCTAACTAGTGTCCTATTGTTAGCATACTTTAGGGTACCCCAAATTCCATATCCCATTCTATAACGGTCTTTTGTTTTACAGAACCATACAGTTAGGAGAAGTTAATTAGTGAAGGTATTTGGATCTTTTGTTATAAGTTTGGTTTAGCTGATTAGAAACCTATCTAGCTAACTTACAATTATATTATTAGAAATACAAATAAGGAACTAGTCAAGTATACGTGTTGCCTGAATTGCTAGGGACAAGCGCCGGTCGCGGAACTTTTGATTTACCGTGACCCGGGTACGTAAAGGGCTATTGAAGGACACCGTGGATTTTAGTCTGTATGAGTCTGACAGTCCCTCTCGCTGTGCCCTAGGTGGGAAGACGCATTTGATGTTTTTACCACGTTAAAAAAAACGGACAAGCGCCAACACATCATCCAATATAAGTATCAATTAAATTAGGAAGTTTCAGGTCTGACATTAACCTTCTTGTTTAGTGATAAAGTTGAAAAGTCTATTCATGAGATTCAATAGATTTGGCAAGTGCTAGCGCCTGTATCTGTACAGCGCTCAGCGCTTATTAAATAATATACTACTATTTGCTGCTGGTCTTTCGGGACTTAGGCTGCTTTTCCACTCGAGATGTGCTATGCTACGTTGCTATGGATGCGTTTGATATCCACCAATCATATCCATTTGTGCACATACCATAGCACTGGCGGAAACGGATTCAACTTTTTTTTTTTAGCCTGGTAAAATCATCAAATGAGTCCTCCCACCCCTACTGTCAGACTTGTACTGACTAAAATCCACGGTATCCTTCAATAGCCCTTTAAACGGATTCAACTAAGATATGTTTTTATATGGAAGGATGCGTGTTATGGCTGTGTGCTATGGATGAGTGCTATGAATGCGTGCTATGGATGTGTGCTATGAATACAAATGAATACAAAGTAGGTATTTGTAATATCCGTAGAAACTGATTGACAGGCCTGTTGGTCTAGTGGTTAGTGATCCTGACTGCTATGCCGGAGGTCGTGGGTTCGATTCCCACCCAGAACAAATGTTTGTGTGATGAGCACGATCATTTGATTTGTTCTGTGTCTGGGTGTAATTTATCTATGATATGTATGTATTTAGAAATATATAAGTATGTTTATCAGTTGTCTAGTACCCATAACACAAGCTCTGCTTAGCTTGGGACTAGATGGCGTTGTGTGATAGTTGTGGAATATTTATTTATTTATTTTAAACTATCTATCACGTTTATCGTATCCTCATTTCATCAGTTCACGATTGACTGACTCCCTTCCACATTTCCAATCATTCCAGTAATACTAGGTCCAATCATTCATTTGATTGCCGATTTGGTAGTCTGTTGCCACTTAAAGTGCACAATATCTACACAAAATCTCATTTATTGTCCTCTACACTCGTAACCTACATAAATTCAACCTTTAATGTACCAATTATAGGAATACAATTAAAATATTGGATAAAGGGAAACATCGTTGAGAAACTGGTATGCCCTTTTTTTATCGTGGTAAAATCATCAAATGAGTCCTCCCACCCAGGGCAGGGCGGGAGGGACTGTCAAACTTGTACTGACTAAAATCCACGGTGTCCTTCACTAACCCTTTACGTACCGGGGTCACGGTAATGGAAAAGTCCTAGAACCAAAATACCGAAGACATGTAAAGTCCAAAAACCTGCACTGAGCCCGCATAATGCATTTCTTATTAGTCCACAAAGTGGAAAATATGCAATGTTTATTATGTCATACTATGATACTTTTGTAGGACCGACCGACCGAAACAATAAATTAATAACGAAACAAAATAAGTTATGAAATCTACAACAAATACTAGATAACAATCATCAATCATTCATGAAGAACAAAGAGTAAACAATTATATATATTTATTTATCCGCAAATTATGATTTATTGTAACCAACCAACTGAACTTCTGTGGTTGGGCCACAGAAGTTCAAAAACAAACCAATCATTTAAAAATTTGTCCCCTGAAACTCAGTCCAACCAAAAACCCAACTGAATTCCAACCGACACCCGGCAGTCTGCATGAAAACTTTGAAAGGATAAAATTACATATCTCCAAAGAATTGTAATGTATTCTAAACGAACAGTCACATAGGATGAAAAGTTTTCAGACTAGCAATTTCAGTTGGGCTAGAATTTATATGTGTTGGTGGAAAGTTTGGCCAAAGTATGCGAGGGGAGGTGCATGTTGTTTCTACGGCGGCGAGTTGAAGAATGGCCGCTTTGAGCTATCTCCGCTAAGTATATAGGATACTTTACTTTACATAGTTGGGAAAAACACGGGCAGATGATGCTGGAGTATATAACACACTTGTTTATGTCTAAAAGTTTAGGAAGACATGTTGTACCTATAGTACATGTTTTCCTAAACTTTTAGACGAGTACTTAGTAAGCTCGTTAGTTTACTATGTAACTACAGACACCCGCACGAGACTTTTTTGTATTGGCAGCGCCATTATGTCGCAGTGGTAAGGATGATTTTCAGTTCTAATTAGTTGACGACGCAAGACAGTCATGAGAAAGCCCCTTCAAGTATCCATTGACTCGTGCTTGTGACAACCCTCTATGGATTTGTACTGCGATAGTCACCTGGATACGAAAGTCGTAAGGTATCCGAGACTTGAGTCGCCTAGTGAACGAAAGGGCTAACGGTCTAAGAAATGTTATAAATCAAAACACAATTACAGTCGCCAATCATTTAATTTCCATTTTAGACAACTATCCGCCTGTAGTACAATTCCGGATTATAGTTCAGTATGACACGACGTGTCGACGGATACTCGAACCGATATGTCGGATACTCGAACCCATATGACGACGGATACTTGATCAAAATCGTTCGTGGTTCGGTGATTACCGGATATTGGCCATAATCAGCCTTCCATTCTATGTTTCTGGCTTCGGCATGCACGTAGATAATGGCCAGTACTAGTAGGATTGGTAACTTCATCTAAAAACAAAATGATGATGTTCAGAAGATGAGTTGAAAATCTTTCCAAATAATTAGCATTGCAATTGTACACACGGCTACATATCAAGCTATGAAGAACTATTATAAGCTGACCAAAGTGCGAAGAGATTATACTCAAAGACAAACTGGTTTTGTATGGCTTAATGTGCAGTCCTGTGTACGTGTCTGCACGTCGTCTTGGCATGTTTCTAATGAACAATATTAACTTACAGATAAGAAATAGAACTAAAAGTAAATCTAAAGTAGACACCCATGATTAACATTTCCAGTAAACATCATAACACAAGGAATAGAAAAATGAAATAGTGTCGAAAATTCGGCAAAATTGCCATGATGCAAGGTAAATTCTGAAACGAGTTCTGAGGACCAAAAGGTTAATAGTAAAATTATTTATCAAAGGTGACCATAACTGGAACTGGCGGCAATAGCACCATTTTTGGCATAACGCTGCCATTTATTATGGATTAGAGTAACATAGTAAACAGTCGTGTCGTGGTCTTTTATAGCGCTTTGCTGTGGGTTTTAGATCGCGGTTGCTGTACTAAACTGAGCACATTTTTATTAATAAAAGTATACTTCATTTAAAATGCAGTAAATTAAAACAAAATTGAACATACAGGTGTACAAGATTCGTGTCCGTGCTTTAATCGTTGGCCCTAGCATGAATTCTATGTATTTGGCCGTACAGCGTACTTAAAATATTTACGTTTATGGCATGGAAAATGAAAAAGCGCCTCTACCCCGTATATGAACGAGAAACATGTTTTTTTCCATCAAATTAACGACAAATTGGTTTACCTTATGTCACAAAAACATGAAAGCAAGTTACATAAAACCTTGTTTATACGTATGCCTTACCTTATAAATTATTTTAGTAGAAGATGGAAGATAAAACTGCTCCTTTAATTCACAACAGAATACATAATAACATATTGTTTTGTAAGTGGTTGCTTTATACCTAACGTGATCTATCAAAAACCGATTAAAAATAGATGAAGTGGTTATCTTAATTCATTTACCGATTCAAGTGATGAGACGTTTAAATTGTTATATTTCTGATTACCGTCATGTTACATAATTTATTTTTCAATAATAGTCCGGAACAGAAGTCTTTGTTATGAACGATAACCAAACAGCTTGATTGGGAAAATAGAATATGATTAATTTTATATTTGGGGTAGGCTCCCTTCCCCTAGCGGAGGTACCCAGGTCAACGGCACCGCAAGGTACATGTAATCTACAGGAACAGCTGAGCAATCCCACTGAGATGACGGTGGTAGGCCTCACCAGGGCCTAGCGACCACCAACCTGCCGGATTCCGGCGCTAAATAGTGTTGGTAGTGTTTCATCGGCGCGCAATAGAACAACAATAACTTGCTCCATTCAATGTCTCATTCTTTGCTTCAGGGAGCTATGTTAAGGCCAAGCGCAATCAAAAAGTAAAAACTTATATACAATCCATAACAGCTAAGATCACTTTGCCAGGCAGCATAATAAGTATTGTAAACAAAGAAGATCTTGCTATCCACTCTCCGGGCACTATCCCTCGGATTACATGGCACGGAACTCATTATTCAGCGCAAAAACCTTGCAGTACACTCCATTACATTTTCCATGAAAAATCTAGCAGTAATCCTTACAAAAATATGCTTCATCTGGCCTGAGCATAAACAGAGCAAGCCGTTCTTCATGCAAAGTTATATATATATATAAGTGGAAATCCTATAATCTTCGTACCTCGCACGAAGCCAGCCGTAATGAGAACTTGAGACTCGGTAAATATTGCGGAGCAGATCGTGTGAGCATGTGGTGTTCAGTGAGAAAGTAATTAGACAGTGTGAACTAATTTGAACTTTTATTGTACGTACGTGGTGACTTAAACCCTTTTTTTATTTTAAGTTGAGGATTTTTGTGGCGTTGTCACATATTTAGTGTATATTGAGCATGAGATCAATGTGTCCAATAGTTAGGAATTAATAAAAGATTCCATTAGCGAAGCGATCATTATGTATGATGCAGAATCTGTGTATGTAACTTAAGACGTTAAAAGTCCCTTTTACATTAAATCACTTCACTGATATAATTTCGTGATTCTGTGCCTTTTCTCATAGAAAATTTAGTAATTTTCGTCTGGCTAAAGATAATACGTATTTATTTATACTTCATTTAGTGATCTAATGGTACAAGGCTTGATGCCTCAAGGCATTCATAAATGAAGCAACATTGTTATATTGTAATAGAGAGACATCTTCGCATTTTGCTATATTAATATTTTGTAGGGATATGACAGTTACAATGGGACCTAGAGATATTCAAATTTCTAAAAAAAGTACAAAAAGTGCCAACAAAAAACGATACTGTTGTGGAATTTTAATCACAAGATATTTTCAGTTGAAAAATACTGTTACATTTTGTTTTAAACTGACTATTGTTTTCTAACACTAGCTACCATTAAACATAAAACAAGATGCTTAGCGTGTTTTTTTATCCATGTTCATATCGATTGCAACAAACAGTACCGAAATCATGTCTAAACAAATAATAAACATGGTAAATATCCCGTTTTAAGTTCTAATGATAATACTGTTGTTTTCAATTATGTTTTTATTTACAGAGCCTGTTGTTTAGTCTAAACAACAGGCTTTGTGTTACAAAATTATTCGAATAACAATGAATACACAATTTAAAACGTAGGTTATCTGTTTTTGTTGACAAAAAAAAATGTTATGATTGACGATTCATTTCATTAATATATTTTTGATCAGATATTTTGATAATTGGCACACAATAAACATAAAATGGAAACCATAATTATTCGTTTTGTGTGAATTTGGTGACTCCTACTCACTTGTTGCTTAAAACTTTATAAAATATCGTATAATAGTATCTCCCTATGACTGCAGCCAAACGAGAGACTGTGAGTAGACTTTTCTATAAAACCGACCGAAGTTTCGCGCCTCACAATGCAAAAAAAATATGAAGGCTTCGATTTCGATTACCGAGTCAAAACTAGTGTTTTGTACTAACCCAAATCTCTCAGTTTTTTAGTGCAATCTAGATTTCTGGCCAATTAAATCACTGTGGTGTCTTAGCCCCTTCTTATTAGTAGGCGACGGCAGTCTCCGATACCTTACGACTTTGTTTTCCATTGACGCGTGTCTGTGTACGATACCTCTAAAGATTTGTATTGCGATAGTCACCTAGATGCTTAAGTCGTAAGGTATCGGAGACTTGCGTCGCCTAGTGTCTAAAGGGGCTTATAGAGATAGCATTACAGGTCGCTAGAAGGACTCCTTTCATGATTTTACTACAAAAAAAAAAATACGTGTGGCACTCGGGGACTGCTGCGGTAAAGCTTTTGCATGGCATTTTTATCAACTTATGCAATTATAATTAATTATTTATTTTATAAATGAAAACAAAAGAAAAATTATCGCCTTCAGCGAATATCTAACGAGAAGAACATCCCACCGTGGCTCTATGGAAAGTTACGTCAATTTACGTCATGACAATCAAGTGAAACGTCAAGAAAAAGAATCATTTACTCAAATTTTATTAATTCACGTTGAATAACAGATGTGACAGTGACAGTGTCAGGTTTATTTTCGTAACGGAATTTCTTGATTCGGTCGCCGCGCTTAAAGCCCACGGTAAAAGCTATGCAATAGCTTAAAAATGTGTTATGGCTACCTCATAACATGCAATTCTGCCAACTATTTACTAGCCAACATTTAGAAGTACATTTGTCTGTATCATTAGAGAATCCCTCTCGCCGTCAAACAGAGAGGAATGGCAACTAAGTGGAGCTCATTACTCTTTGATTTCCGGCTGTATGTTTGAGCACCGGTAGATACACGGTAATAACGCTGAATACATCACTAATAGGGACTGATTTTGCTGTACATATCAGTCACTAATAATAGAGGCAGTAGATAATACGTATTTGTGATCATTGAAGAATTCCGCAGTAAACTTTTTCCTACAGAATTTTCAATTGTGAACCGATTCTGTTGAAATTAAGTTAATATATTATGTAGGTCTGAAGACGTAGTGTCTTCATACATATAGCAGAGATAAGCAGAGAGGAGAGCAGAGATGGAGAAAATAAAAGGATTCATCACATTTCATCCCCATCATCAGATCAACTCCTCATCTTTGTTATGTTGTAAAGTCAGTTACAAGAGGTTAACACCTTTATTCGTGTTTGGGCTCATTTCACTCATCTTGATGAGAATTTTAGACCTAGTTGGGTAATTGACAAAAAATTCTTTTTTCCTACCCTTAGAGGCCGATTTTACTTTTGAAATTTAAATGGACCAACTTTAAGGTACATAATGTATACACTTTCCAACAAAAAAAAAATGCAATTGGACCACGCAAGGGAAAGTTATGCATGGTCATAGACAAAAAAATATACATGTCGAATTGAAAACCTCCTCCTTTTTTTTCGTCGGTTAAAAATAGAGTCAGTGCCTAAAACCTTTTCATAAGTTAGTCGTTTCGAGAAAATAAAAATATTTCGGTTTAGGTTTTGAGGTTTTTGAGCAAAGGGGCATGAATCCAAAAAAAATAACCTAAATATCATTTCTTAAATTGGGAAGTCGTGGAAATATTGCCGGGGTTGCAGTACTGTATTAAAAGGGCGTTGCGGCCCTCGAACACACGGGTCATTTTATATATGAAGAGCGGTTTTAAGTCAGTAAGAGTCATTAGATGCTTTTTTGCATCCAAACAAACCAAAAAAAAAAAAACAAATAATGTTAAAACTATTTATTCATCATATTCACTTACAATCAATTTGTAACCTTATAGTCATAATGAAAAGGTAAATAACTTCGAACAGCAGGATAAGAAATAACATATTCTTGTCCACCGATACGGTAAGGGAAATAAGGGTAAGGATAACCACGGTAGAGATAACTGTCACTGTCAAAGATTCTGTACTTCTTGATGAAAGATGTACCGTCTAGTTTCAATCCTTTTAAAGGCACAGTTGTCGCAAGATCATCTTCATAGGGTTCCGTGATAAAGATCCGGTATTGTCCGTTGGGGTCCCACCGAACTTCAGCGTGTGTCATCGCGATCACGCAAAGGGTAAGGAGAATCACTTTCATCTGTCAAGTAAAATTTCAATATCAATTTAAATGTAACATTAAAGTAATATTTCTTCTCAATTCAAAAACTGATCAGTGTTCTTTGAAGATTGCTTGTGATTGGTCATCTTTAAAAATCGGATTGAGAAAACGTCGTTGATTGTTTATGGATAAAGACCAGGATCAAGATTGCGATAGCGATACATTATTAATTTCCGGCGTGAATATGTGCTTACGCGTTGTTATCTTAAAATTGTTAATGAAAACAAACGGTAAATTAAAAAGGTAAGCTTAAAAAAATGAAATCCTTTGTCCTTTATAACAGAATTGGAATGTTATTTAAATTATAGAACGTCGAAATAAATTTATGTCTAACATGAAATTCGTAATAAATCCTGATACTGAAAACTTGTACTTCACTTTTCTGCAGATGTTTAAAAACCCTTGGAACACTTTTATGCTCTCAAAAATTATATTCAATCAAGAAACGTGTGCTTCAAAGTAAATAAAAAATCCTCTCGGTGAAAACCTTTTAATTCGTTTGCAAGTAGTGATGAAGTATGGTCCGAGGAGAAAATTAAATTTTGCTGAAGTGAGGTTTAAGTGAGAGAGGGACAATCATAATTAGACACACAGCACCCGGGCCCATGGAGCACCCTCTGATTTTTAATATCCATCAATTTTTTTTTTCAGACTCTCTAGACATTCTTTTTATGTAAAACATTGCCCCACAGTAGGAATTTCTCCTATATCGCAGGTGCGTTACAGACATAGAAACTCACATACACACAACAACTACTGGCACTGGCTGAGTGCAGACTGCTGTGCTGCGTGTCGCGGGTTCGATTCCCGCACGGAGCAAATATTTTTATGATCTAATATCTGAAAATAGTAGTTTCGGGTCTGGGCGTTTATGTATGTGAGTTTACGTTTGTAAACGCACCCACGACACAGGAGAAATTCCTAGTGTAGGGCTATGTTTTATAAAAAAAATGCGAATATTTGTTCCATGCGGGGATCAACACGCCACACGCTGCGCACGAGTCGATCACTCAGCCACTGTGCCAACCGTTCCAAATGAATGAGGAAAATTAATTTAAAAATGTTGTTGCGACGTACCCTTGTTATTGGTTCAAATCCATTAACTAGTATCATATTTCTTTATTGCAACATTTTATATAATGTCAACTAATTGTTAATGCAATTATATTTTTTATACAAAACTATACTTGTCTAGAATTTAATTGAGACCGATAAGTGATACGTGTATTAAAAACGATTCCAGTGACCACGAATTATAACATTCGTAGAAAAAAACAATCTGGGTATACCTAATTCGATTTTGATTAACTCAGTTTATAACGATAACATTCTTCCATGACGTTTTACACGTACGCATAGTTTCTTGTCTTGCTGTAAAATGAACACGTTAAAATATAATTGAACAAAATTAACAGACATTAAAACCCATTCAATTCAAACTCATAAATAGGATTCAAAGATGGCCGCGCATCAATTTGACGCTGAAAACCGCACAGTTTCATATAAAACTCTCTTGCTTATTCGCGCTGCTTCACCTGTGCTATAATTAATTGAAGCTTTTATAAACACCCCCATCCTCCTTCGGTCTAGCCTCCTCTGCGGCTAGTGGTGTGGTCTAAGTCTAAAGAGGAGAGATGTTCATAGGAATTAATTAAGTTTCGTGTTTTCCTTATTAGTAGGTTATTTTAATTATGATAAGTCGTGTACCTTTTTTATCGTGGTAAAGTCATCAAAAGAGTCCTCTCCCATACAGGGCAGGACGGGAGGGGCTGTCAGACTTGTACTGATTAAATTCTACGTCATCCTTCAATAGCCATTTACGTTTCGGAGTTACGAGTACCTGATAAACAGTCCCGCGACTATCACGTGTACCTAACATTAAATATCGCCACACCAGTTTAATAATTCTTATATAATTCTCCTGCTAGCTGTTGCTTTTTTTTTAGGTTATTTAACGTACTAATAAAGTTACCCTCTGTCTGTCTTTCATCAGACAATATCACATGAACCGTAATAGACAGTTGAAATCTCTCTTTCAGTTGTCGCTGTTTTAATAAATACTTAAAAACAGAACAAAATGAATATTTAAGGGGGCTATCCATACATTTTTTTTGCCATTTTTAAAGATAATGGTACGGAACCCTTCGCTCACGAGTCCGATTAGCACTTGGCTGGTTTTTTATTCAATTTTACAAATAGTCACGTTTTTAACTTTAAAAAAAGTAGGAGGTTCTGAATTAATGTTTTATGAAAAATTTTCGAGTGCTCAAAAACCCCTTACGCAATTTGGAAAATTATTTTTTTGTAACTTAACTTAATGAAAATTATTTTAGCTTCCGTTTTTCACTTACACCACACACCTCAAGGATAAACTACTATGGCAGAATTGATGGCAAAATGCAACAGCCATTAACTTGGCAATAGCTTTCCTTCGGTATTGAATGACAAGAAAATACTCCCCCCCCCACACCTGATGCTATTCTTTCTACTCTATAAGACTTAAAGTTTCTTGTTCTGTTAGTAGATGCAATTTTATAATGCTTTTAGAATTGTTTCAAGTTTTTATTTTACGAGTATATCAGAAAAAATACCTTCTATTTTTGTATGAAATATTTGTAATTGTCCTTAGAAATGGATAGTTTACATAAATTCAACTGAAGTAGAACAAGTGACAATGTTTAAAGGTTTTTGTGTTACTAGATGCAAAAAATGGGTGCTTATTTTTGCAAATTGTGACATTTTCTCATATTTTTACATCACCCCTTAACAGAATCCTTTTAGCATTTATGAGAAAGTTTGTAAGGATGCAAATATGAAGCTCTTACAGGCAAAATCTACTTACTAGATTTGGATGGATAATAAACTGGATACAGAGATGCTGGTTGTACATTAAGCTTCAGAGAAAACTAACCTCCCGTGATACTAACATAACTACCAAAGGGAACTAGTTTTCTCTGAAGCTTACTATACTATTCCATGGAGAAATTATTGAACTTCACGCAAGCCTGTAGTTTAATAGGCAAAACTAAATAATATTCCTGTTAAATAGCGAACATAAACTCCCACGACACGTTCGTGACAAAATTAAGGGTCATGTCAAACTCATCTCATCTTGGAAAACCATTATAATAACAGTAAGATAGAGGGAGACGGTCTCAATCCGACAGGCCATGTCAGGCAGAGCAGTGCACGTTGCACGTCGCATGTCAGAACATGTTACTGCAGTGTCAGCCCCCGTAGCGCGCAGTGAGACCATTTCATTTATTTTATTGATATTTTTGTCACTTGACGTCCAGAGTTAGGGCTGGGATATACTGATGACAATATTTGTAGAGAGATGTTGGTCAAAGTTTGAGGTTTATGATATCTTATTAAAAATGTTATATTATATATAATATTTGATGGTTTGCGTAAACGATTATGTGGATATCAAGACTGTGATTATAACCGAAATTACAAAAGTAATGCAGTATTTCTTCAAACCCCTATTATTTTACAAAGTTTGTTGGCAGTTCTTCTATTTAGAAGCTTATGCTACGCCGACAATAAGCATATTAGAATAAGGCTAGAGAATAATGATAATAAGTCCATAGACCAGAACGGCTCAATACTTAAGTACTACATCAGAAGAAAAAGACAGTTATCAAACCATTTCAAATAAAATACTTGACTTCACAAAAGTAATTTATTTTACTACCGTTTCAGGTATGAACAGAATTTTAAAGTAGCAACAAAACCAACAAAATATGGCGTAATACAATGTCGTATTGTGTCCGTACCCTAATCTAGGGGAGTCTAGGGGAAAATTGGCAGAAGACAGAGGGTTGTTCAGGGGTGTTTGTTCAGGGTACAAATGGGGTACTTTGGTGCATTACCAATTCTCTTGCAATTTCCTCGGACTTGGTTTTGTTTTCAAATTACCGTCAGTGATCGTGGTTATTTGCTAGGTGGCGGCTATAGCCATTTAATGGAGAATTTACGGTAATTCACTGTGGAAGTTCCTGAAACTTATGAAGTCGTGTAAATGTTGCTTGCCTTCTATTTCTTTGTAGCAGTCTTGAAATACGCGTACATTTTTTCCAGCCAAGCAATAAAAAAATACTGTTGACAATGAGATTAAATACAATTGAAATCCATAATAATGGATCAACTTGCCCAAAAAAATAGAAGGGGAACAAAAAACCTTTCAGCCCCAAGTGTTTAAATAAAAAGGATTTTAATAGACCCCAAAGTAATTTCCCTTCAATCATGAGTAAAAAGAAATCAATTTTCTTTTCTATAATAAACTGGGATTGGATCCAAAATCTATACTTAAGTTGTGAAACAATATTGAGAATTCTCTTGGGGGATGAAGATTATAAATATTTTAAAGAAAATTGCCAATTTATGATGTTAATGCGTTATTAGATTGGTTTGAAGTTGAATTTCGATGTGTACTTAAAGAATTGGCAACATAAACTTGATTTATGATTTATTTTATACTCATTTAAAAAACGTTTCATTTGATTTATAGCGGAGGAAAGACATTCAGAAAAAAACAGTCATACGTAGGATTTATTATATAATCTACGCTCGGGCAACGTTAACAAAACGCTGTATCGTTAAAGAACAGCTACCCAGTATGAGCTACCAGACTCTATTACTAGCTTTTTTAAATCTAGAAGTTGCACGTGGTTGTGTGAGATGGACAGACAAAGGGTTGAGGCAAGTCCTGTTGAGAGGCTCCACTCTGGCATTATATCTGGGATAGGTTGTGTGAGATGGACAGACAAAGGGTTGAGGCAAGTCCTGTTGAGAGGCTCCACTCTGGCATTATATCTGGGATAGGTTGTGTGAGATGGACAGACAAAGGGTTGAGGCAAGTCCTGTTGAGAGGCTCCACTCTGGCATTATATCGAAGCCCAATTAATTCTAGGCAAGCGTGCTTCACCGTTGACCACATCTTACCGTTTACCTTCAGGCGAGATAGTGGTCAAACGCGAACATAGTTACAGTTAAATAAAAAACAATCTAAATACGGTAAATATTGTCGCGGGATGCACTAATTACCGTGACCCGTACATAAAGGGCTATTGAAGGACACCGTGGATTTTAATCAGTACGAGTCTGACAGTTCCTCCCGCTCTGCCCTGGGTGGAAGGACTCTTAAGATGATTTTACCACGTAAAAAAACGGTAAAAATTACAACATCATTTTATACAAAACAAAATCATCAAACGCAAAGATTAGAAACATTGATCCTGTATAGTCTCAAGCAAAAGTGTTTGATCCAATTATTAATCCTCCCTTTCTGTGTCACCCCCTTCCAGAGACGTCATTCATTCATCACGATCATTTGGCGTGCTGAATTACAACCTTCATTTTTGCAAAAGTACTGAAAACTTCGGGAATTTTTGTACACATTTTAATCCCGAGAAAATCTAAATTTTTTGCTTGAGACGCTGGTTTGATGAACTGACGTTTCATTTTTATTAGAAAAATGTTAAGATGTTGTTTTAAGTTTTGTTAATGAAAATAGAATCTAAATAGACATGAACATGTCGTTTTCATCAATCTATTTATTTTAGCTTCTAGTTCTCTTTATACCAAGAACCCTAAATATACAAAAGCTTACTTAATCTTTACCTGCCTGTCGTTGTCGCGAGATCTTCTGAAAAGGTGACCGTGAACTTGGAAAGCAAAGGGCAACCAAAGCGCTAGAGTAGTTTTTAGTCAGTCAGAATCTGGCAGTCCTGTCCGCTCCATCTAGGGAGAATTGTAAAACTTAGTTTTTTTCAATAGCCTCAAAGTTTACCTTTGTTTATAAAGACATTTGTACGTATGTAAGCGCACACCGCGTCACGAGTTTGATCCCGGCGCGGACAAATAGTTGTTGGGCCTGGGTGTTTAGTGTATAGAGGATCTATATTTGTAAACATACCCACGATACAGGAGAAGTTCCTAGAGTAAGGCAAAGTAAAAAAAATGTATATAAAATCAATGACAGCCGGGACACATTAACGGCATTTCCCGTTGATTTCCACGATAATAGTCTAAGTATATATATAAAGACTTTGTCAAATAGACAGGCGATAGCGAACCGGACCGAGTCCGAAGCGATAACGAACCGATACGAGACGTCAAACTAGGTGCAGCGAACCGAGGCGTGACAGTTGTATTAGCTGGTTTTTTATGAACGACGTCAAACAGAGCAAATACGCCTTCGCCACGTCTTCGCATCGGTTCGGTCACGCGATTGGATCGCTTTCGCTTTTCTATGTGACTGGATTCAAACAATTCCATAAAATACAAATAAAAACGCCTCGCTTCACATTCACCACGCCTGTCTGTTTGACAAAGACATAAATGTTTGCGATTTTCGCGATAATAGTATTTCCCGTTGGTGTAGCCCTAGTATAAGAAGACTTTGTAATAACCAATTTAGGCAGGCATCAAAATATCTTCTAAATAATAAATGAAATACATCAAAAATCAAACTTTAACATTTTGTTTCAATTACCGCTCCGTTCAAAGTGATTTCCGCACTAATCAGTTTCTGTCTATTCTCTCAACGAATTACTTCTCCGGTCCAATACCAATTTTGCGGGACTTCCTCACTCCTTTGTCGTTTGATTGGCTGACGGGTTTTCTTAGACGTTTTGTTAATGTCTGGCTGTTAAATGGGCATACCAGAGTACGGACGTAATGAGAGAAGAGCAAGGAAATTGTAGACGGAGAATTAGGCTGTTAACAAATTACATTTCTTTATTGAATCAATGTATTGGCTTGAGTGTCTTATCTTTACAATTTACTTCTTACTATCATGAGGATAAATGGATGTTTGTTCCTCTTTCACACAAAAACTACTGAATGTATTTATGTGATATTTTTTTACACAGATAGTTTTTTATCTAGTTTACCACTTTATGGTACTTTTTATCTCGGCAATACGATTCTGACTGACTTATTACCAGATCTGTCGTACCGGCGGGTATTAGCTAACTCCTTTATAATTCGAAAGGTACTATGCTTTTTTTTTAAGTGGTAAAATCATCACATAAGTCCTCCCACTCAGGGCAGAGCGGGAGAGACTGTCAGACTCGGACTGACTAAAATCCGCGGTATCCTTCAATAGCCCTTTACGTATCGGGGTCACGGTAATTCGTGAGTCCCGCGACCCCAGAAAGGTACTAGGCTTAGATCTTAGAATGTCCAGACTCCGTGTTCGAAACGAAACGTAATGTTTTTCGTGAAGCCACTTTTAAATGTTTTCCTTGGAGATGTTCACTTGTTTTACGTAACAATTGGACGACGGGGTTAATTTTTCTACTGTGTTTTGGCTTCATTTCTCAGTAGCCAACTAGGATCTGGACATTTTAAGACCTACTAGGCTTTATTATTTATTATGCTAGCTTAATCTATTAATTAATTTGTCTGTTTATCTAACTGTTTTATAAAACATTCGAATATCTTTATTGTGACATGTATCTCTGAACTTATATTTAAATTTCTATTTCCTTTTTTTTATCTCTAAGGGTAATTTTTGTGATAATTATCATTATGTTAATATTTTAATTATAATATACACATAAACATTTGCATACCGTAACTGGTAATAATACAGCGCACATTATATTACATTTGTAACATCTGTCTATACCTACCTGTGTTATGCAAATAAATGAATTGATTGATTGATTGATTTATGCCGGACACATCTCCAGCTAGATGGACCGATGACTCTAAAACAGGTTCTGGGGCACATTTGTTGGCAACTGGATAACGTGGCGCGGTTTGGGAAACAACCGTGTTCCTGCGCAGTAATAAACAATTTAGTGTTAAATTATTTAAATTATTATTGTATTATTCTCTCTGGACACAAAATATCCTACACTGAATCATGAATGCGAACCACTAAAATAAATACGAGTTTAATTCTGCATAGTAACTAAATACAAATTCAAATTGGTATTCGGTTTAATTTGTATAATATACGAGTATTCAACCATGTCAAACGAACGCAATTCAATTCCTACTAAATATTTTCCATACTTCAAACATGTTATGTTTCACGAAAATTCTACGTAAAAGCAAATTGTATACGCACTAAGACTATTATTATTTAACAATGGGATACTTTAATTACATCGGTGTTATTCCAATTTAAGTTTTATTAACGCTGTAAAAGATCCACTTAAAATTAAATTAGTATAACGCTATTATTCTCAACAATACAATGTTCCAATTTATTACGTTAAATTCAAAACTGAGCCTTAAAACTGGTGCTATAAGCTCATTTTGGACTGAAAACGGTGAGTGTCAGGGGGTGAACAACGAGAAACACTTTTGTACTCGCGTGTACCGTGAATAAGATAGCGAAACATGTTTTTGTCGTGATTGTACCATTCGTTAGTGTACGGGTGTTATCAATACAGGGTGTATTTTGGGGTGTCCATGAAATATTCAAATGAATAAAATTCATAGGTTCATTTCATTGCTTCCGTGTGCGTACAATCGATTAATTTTCCTTGTAGTATTTTTTCTAAATTTTCATACAGGTATTGTGTCAGTAATTAGTAGAGCAGATGACCAGTGATTGACTAGAATGAGACTAAAAACATAAAAATGCATTTTTATTTTATTTACCATTGTATTTCAGCCACAACTGGGACACAAGCCTCCTGTTTTTGATAGGGAGTAGGCTGTAATCTAACATGTGGGTTCAGTTGGTAGATCATTGGCATTGGCATTTATGTCTTCGTAATTTTCGTTATAGGACGAGGATTTCTTTCACCGTTTTAAGAGTGTTTTGAGATCATTTTAATTAAATAAAAATATAAATAGACACAACAACCTTTTGTCTGACGAACCTTTCATTTCAACGACAAATCGAGGAACTTGACACCTTGTTCCTCTTACTCTAATTATGTTTTTCTAAGAACATGTTCGTTTCTCAAATTACAAAAGCCACGAAAAATCATACAAGTAAAACAAATTCGTACGCAAATTAATTTTCGAACAAAATGGCAATCTCTAAAAGGTTATACTTTAATTTAACGATCACAAAAGACGTCTTTTCACCATTAGGGTGATTCTTGGAACTGTTTCCTAAAATATTATTATGCTTCGCGAACGACTGACAATATTCTTGAAAGTGCCGCGAGTTCCACTAATGTTTATTGGGAGATGAAATAAAAATTAATGTGTTGATTTTAGTCAAACTCGTTGTGCTTTTATTAAGATTTTGTAACAAAAACTATTGAAAACATTACTTAGGAGTTAGTGTGTGTATGGATATTTGTATTTATTTTTTTAAGGATACGATGGCGTCGATCACTATCTCGCTTCCCAATTAATTGGAATATTAATAAGTGACTGTTTTAGACCTTCACACAGTATCTTTCAGTAACATCTTGTGCACGTACTGTATCCAGTTTAGATTTGTGCCATATTCCCCGATCTGCGTCAGTCTTTATCGTAAGATTTGGCCCGCGTTCTTCTGAATTTCGTCCACCCTTTTGGCATATGCTACCAGGATAAAGTATTGTATGTCCACACTCAGGCTACAGGGCACCAGTGAGCCAAGTTTCATCGACAACCGTTCAACTATTCATGCTTGGAAAAGTATTGGACAACTTACACACAGCAGAGTTTCGCATTCACCTACACTAAGTAGTACAATAAGTTTATCATTAAAAATAAAAATACTACAGAAAAAGGTATGAAATTAGACCGATGATACTACTTAAAAGGCATACAATATTTAACGAATATATACAGACTATAAATAAAAACTTGTACAAAAAAAAAAAGAAAACAAATATCATTCAAAGGGCGTCAAAGAATACGTCCACATCGCTGTCAACGGGAACAGTGCCCAGAACGCTGGCAGCATTGCCACGGCAAAGGCATACATAAAGGAGCGCTTAGAGGAAATAAATTTTAATATTTTTAATCGTTCCTCCAAGCGCTCCTTTTGGGAGCGCTTCGAGGAACAAAACGGGAGCGCTTAGATGGGAGCGCTTCAAAACGGGAGCGCTACGAGGAATACCTCGTACTCGCGACAGAAAATGTCGACCTATATACGGAATAAAAGCTGCAAACACGATATTGCTGTGTTACAGAATTTCTGATTGGCTGGCTAACAGACAATATTTAGTTTGCACCTGCTTTTAAAACCTTTTTAACCTCTGAATATGTGACTTGCAAAGCGATTTTCGTCAAACGCATGTATTTTCAAAAACCGAAGCGTAAAGTATTTGTAATCGAGCCAATCTATATTCCAAAAAAAAAAACTTCTCCTACTCCGTTGACAAGGAGGATCCTTTAGAACCAGAAGGCGGTTGTTTGATGAAGTTACTGCCTGACATTTTTTTGCCAACTTCTTCTAAAATGCCATGTAGATGTTAGTTATTGATCCGCACCATACAATTAGTCGCTGCACTACTTTTTTTGTAGTATCGCTGACACAGTATAAACTAAATATCCAAACTAATATTATAAATGCGAAAGTAACTCTGTCTGTCTGTCTTTTCTTCTCGCCTAAACTACTGAACCGATTTGTGTGAAATTTGGTACAGACATAGTTTGGAACTTGAGAAAGGACATTTTTTTTTTCTTTTATCGTGGTAAAATCATCAAATGAGTCCTCCCACCCAGGGCAGGGCGGGAGGGACTGTCAGACTTGTACTGACTAAAATCCACGGTGTCCTTCAATAGCCCTCTAAGTACCGGGGTCACGGTAATCCCTTGGTCCCGCGACCCCGGCAGGCTTTGGCCCTCTACAGGCCCCGTCACTATGCTGACACTCTTTGAGGCGCGCGTGGAACACAACGCGCCGTCGACCCGGGCATGGTCCATGGTCGGACAGCGAGTCACCCATTACTCGCTGCCCGCATGCCCGCGCCTACGGTGGCCGGAGATCGTCCTGCGACGTCCGACGCCGTGGGCGTCTACCACTGCGGCTGGGGTGGAGGGAGGACGCTGTTCTCTCCCTCAGGCGGCCCGCCTCCTCCTTCACGAGCATGACTGCTTCGCAGAAGGTGGCGACCGCTTCCCACTCCGTCTCGCCCCGCAGCATGGCCTCGACCAATGCCGGGCGCAAGAGGTCTCCGCCTATCGCCGTCGTGAGGACACGGCGGTGCTCTGCCCAAGCAGGGCAGTCCTGCACCGTATGCTCCACCGTGTCCTCCGAACGATCCTCGCAGTGGTGACACCCAGGCGTTTCTTCCCTCCCTATCAGACACAGGAACCTCCCGAAACTTCCGTGTCCGGTGAGGACCTGCGTCATGCGGTAGGTCAGGACGCCGTGACGCCTATCCAGCCACTCCTCAAAGAGGGGTCTTACCGCCGCGATTGCGGCGTGCCCGTGAGAAAGGAAATAGGTTAGTTTTTATGTGGGTAAAACCAAAAAACTGCCGGAAGTCAGTATTTCACGTGAACGAAGTTGCGGGCAAAAGCTAGTTTTAACTAAATAAAATAAATAAATAGCAATAGACAGACATTTAATACAATTAGGAAAACTTTTACCGCCAACTTTACGAGTTAGACGTCTCACCCAATTTCATGGCCACCGTAACCTGAGTCAATGGGAAATCCAGCGCTGAATTATGAAGGCGTCGATCGATGCTGTCTGCACGCAAACTGTTACATAATTAAAGGTTTTTTGTCTTCTTATTGCATTGTTATTCCATTAAACGCATGGGGTGGAAAGTACATGCAATATAAGTGTTTAAGGCCACGTTTTAAACCTGTTATGCGTGTGTTTTCTGACAAGTCATCGATATCAATCGTCTAAGGCTATTTTCGCCTTTAAATATCTTTTTGTCTGAATAAATAAACTCTTTTTTATTATATTAACTGCACAGTGTATTCTGATTTTATATAACTAATATTATGAATGCAAAAGCATGTTTATCAGTCGTTTTAACGACAAAACGGCTGAACTGATTTTAATTTATTTTGGTGGATGGGATCCTAGAGTCGGTCTTGGGTTATATGAGTGTCGTAGCTGCGGGCTGCAAAAATTTTATAAAGCTTCTGCTATTTCGGTTTTAATTTAAGGTCGAAAATACCTTGGTGTTGTTGGTGAGATTAAACATAGATGTGAAATTCGTTTGTATTTAAAGTAGGGAATTTGAAAGGTTAGCCAAATGCTACCTGAAAACAATTTCATGAAAATAAAAGTATAAAGGTAAAACAATACGAGGTTTCTAATTTATGCAACTGTTGTATAATCAGGGGTATTAAAACACGAATGTGGGTTTATCACACGAGGCGTAGCCGAGTGTGATAATAGTATCACATGAGTGTTTTAATACCTAATTATAACAGTTGCATACAAGACTTTATCTACAATCATGATGTGAATTCTCTATAAAAGATTTTCATACCATAGGGTGTTGTACAGAACTATGTGAATTCAAGATGGCGGGAAATAACACGATAAGACGAGAATCCGAAATTACGAATTAGTCTACAATTTATTGTTCTTTTTTCAAAATGTTAGCGACCTGGTGGTAAAAATGTCATTGCATGAGAATGTTCTTTTTTTGAAATTCATTATAACACGCGTTTGGATGATATAATGATCATTATATCATTGAGTGTTTTAATGTTGGCAATAAGCTAATTGTTATAGGTTCTTTTATAGAGGATTAATAGCATGATAGTAGATAAAATAATTTATCTACTATCATGCTATTAATCCTCTATTATGATATATTAATGATAGTAGATAAAATAATTTATCTACTATCATGCTATTAATCCTCTATAAAAGAACCTATAACAATTAGCTTATTGCCAACATTAAAACACTCAATGCTATAATGATCATTATATCATCCAAACGCGTGTTATAATGAATTTCAAAAAAAGAACATTCTCATGCAATGACATTTTCACCACCAGATCGCAAAAATTTTGAAAAAAGAACAACTCGTCTTATCGTGTTATATCCCGCCATTTTTTCACTCGAATATGGTATGCGAATATGGTATGTTATGAGAATCTTTTATAGAGGATTCACAGCATGATTGTAGATAAAGTCTTGTATGCAACCGTTATAATTAGGTATTAAAACACTCATGTGATACTATTATCACACTCGGCTACGCCTCGTGTGATAAACCCACATTCGTGTTTTAATACCCCTGATTATACAACAGTTGCATAAATAACTATAATACAACAGTATAATTTGGATGAGGGTGGCACAAGAACGCCTAGCAGTAAGCGGATTAAGGCTATGTTGCCACAGTAGCTGAACAATTGACTAAGAACTGCACTACGCGTCGCAGGATCGATTAGACGACACGGTTAGTGCAGGAGCTGAGCGATTGGACTGCTGCGCTGCGTGTCGCGGGTTCGATTCCCGCACGGAGCAAATATTTGCATGACCTACAAGTTGTTGCTTCGGGTCTGGGCGTTTGTGTATGTGAGTTTATATGTTTGTAAACGCACCCACGACACAGGAGAAATTCCTAGTGTGGGGGCAACGTTTTAAAAAAAACCCACCACGTTAGAAGAACTAGCTGTAGTAAACAAATTGTGAAAGCTTACAACAGAATAATATCATAAACTGAATTCACAAGACATGCTTCAAAGCAGTTGAAATAACACAGAGGGAAAAAAAATACCGCTATTATTTTTCCTACAAGCTGCCAACGGCACCACAAATCTTCAAGAAAAAGTGTCGATAAAAAAGCTATAATGTTTGGCAGGAATTTTTTCAACGCCTTGTCCCATGAAGTGCGAAAATAAAGTCGAATTCATCACGCTAGAAAAAAAAACACTTTTTTTATTATTCCGATAAAATTATGGTAGGAAAAAAATACCTGGTCTATTCGGAAAAAAACAGATACAAAGAAAATTGGGAGAAGATGATAATGAACCATAAATTAAAACTTTATTCGGCCTCATAACAACGGACTGACCCAACCTAATGCCTGATCAAAATGAACATCAGGGGATTAAATTCAGTAAAAGAGCAAAGTTAGCAAAGCAATAAAAGAAGTTAAAGTGAATAAAAAAATATTCATTTTTTGCCCGAAACCCGTAAATATGAGTTTGTGTGTTTTTGGGCTCATTCCCGGATCTCATAACGAGGTGAGTATCAAAAAGAGCATTTCTTTATCATTATCATCAATCTCTTACCCTCATTTTAATTTATTTGTGGCCAGCGCAACATGTCTCCTTCTTTCATACTTCTCTTACTTGTCATCTCAGTAATTCTTTTCATCACATCAGTCACATAATAAATTCATCCATTTCTTGTTTTCCTTGTACCAAAACATCTAGCAGTTTTAATGTATAAACCTTTCACAAACTTAACAACGTGAACGACGTTCAACGCTTTGTTTCAACTTGATTTCGCAAACAAACGAGCGAATTTGTGTAACATTTCATCGAGCGAAGAGACGAAAGCGGGCAAACTGTATGACGCACGTGCGGGCAAAATGCACTCTTGCCCCGATTATTACTTTGGACACTGCGCCAAGTATTTGCAGAAATATTGCATACCATAAAAACCCTCGAGTGTATGTATACTCACCTTAAGTTGTGATTCTCGAGTTTCGAGAATTCTTAAGATTTGGTATTTTTTTCTCGTCTCGAACTAAGCCAAATTTCTCGAGTTCGAGAAAGCTCGAGCAGAAACCTTACTATTTATAGATATGGATATAGTATTTGAGTAATATGCGCCATTATTATCTTGTATTTTCGCAAATAATAACGACATCAGCCTAATAGCTGTTATAATGATACCGGTGTACTCGTAACTATCAGAAAATATTTTTTTAACTTCCTTTGTAAGAGGGGAAAGTCTTGAAACTATTTTCTTTGCGACTGTCTTTTTTTTCGTACTTTTTTGTTCTACAAATGGCTTTTCCGGCGTTGTTTCGCCTCGAAAGTGTTGCGAGAAATTGAATTAACATAAACAAAGCTGCCTTGTGTAAATAAAAAAGATTTCGTAAATGTAGAATAGTTTGTAAATTTTTTTTTTTCAAACGCTGTATCTAATTAATATTAATGAATTAATACATGTTTATAAATATGATTACAGAATGATCCTTTAGTTACATGCAATAGTCAAGGGTATGGTTCTACCCATCGTAGTTAACAAGTTTCTATACGAAAGTCTTAGTAAGATCTTGAAAAGAAAACCTATCCATCTATAAAATGATGTGAACGTTATTATATTGTGTAATGTATAATGTTTTATAATTCAATGGATCTCTTAAATACACGGACTGTTTAAGGCAGTCATATCGATTGATTCCAGGTTGTGACTGCTCGAGCAGTCCGTGTTTGCCTGTAGAATAACTGCTTGACCACACCGACCACCCGAAGCTTGCTGTTCGAGCAGTCGATTGTCACTGCTTTAAGCAGTTCGTTTATGGCCAGCCTTATATGCTTCGTAGGAAAGTTTTAGGAGTTAATCGCTATCTAACCTATTAAAGCGCAACCTGAATTCATCATCAGCATTCATCAACAGTATAATGATCCCACTGCTGGGATACAGGCCTCTCTGTGGCTGGGCTACACCACGCGGGCTTAGAGCGGGTTGGTAGATGTCACATGTCTTACATTTTTGGTTCTAGGACATGCCGGTTTCCTCACGATGTTTTCCCTTACCGTTTTGAGAGCAGTGGTGATGGAATGAATTACACAAATTAATGTGCGGTTCGAACCCACGACCTACAACTCGTAAGTCGGGGCCAATACCACTAGGCCACCACTGCTCTCGACCTGAATTATTAATGCATTATTATTTATGTAGCACAATTGAAACTAAGTACATTAGTGACATTTCCAACTACAAACCAGTATAAACAGCAATCCCAGCGAGCCTTAAATCCCGCATCTTGGCAATCGTGCCCGTTGCATATAAAGCAGCTGCAGCGCTTACATTCGTCGCTTTCACGTAATAAGCTGCAGAACTATGTCACGTCATGAAATAAACGTCACTAATGTCTTTATTATAAAGAAATTGGAGGAATACAGTGAAAAGTATGAAATTTGAAAAATATTTTGCAGAGTATCACAGAGCTCGGCGCGGGACGACGCGACGGTAGCGTGGCGTGTACTTGGCGGGGCGTGGCACGCCACATGTTCAACTAATAATCACAATTATCTTTATGTTGAGCAAGTATTGAAGGTTTTTCCTCTTAATATTCAATGGAGAAAGTTGATCTGATGGCCTATCCTAAGAAAAAGATACTTCAAACTTTACGTTGTAAAACAGCTAGACTTCTAAAACTCACTAATTAATATTAAGGCTGTCACGTATCACTCAACGATTCCCAAAACAAATTCAGTGGAAGGTCATACATAAAAATCAACTCCGCACCTAACTGATGATACTCGTAACCATAAAGATGGCCGATTTACGATCCACTCCTTTAACTTTTGTCAAGTGCGCAGCTTTTGTCCAAGTAGGCACTAAAGAAAAATGCTAAGACTTTATGAGGATTCTATCAAGATAGTAAAAGTCAGCTCAAGTATACAAATAGCTTAGTGTCGGTTACTAGACTATCCATCAGTTAACGGTTCACTACAATGCGGGCTGAGTTTTAGCCTGTGAGCATAGCATGAACTAGTGATTTAAAAGTTATCTATCTCGCTTCACATATGACTAAATTGACTTAGATTTGAAGACTTGAACCAGTGAGGCAAAGGAAATATGAAAATTAATGTATTAATTATTTATAAATCAGGTGAGAATAGTTCCAATTCGCGAGTAAAAGTCCCGCAGCGAAAATACACAGAGCAGCCTAAAGGAAAGCATCGTCAAGAATCTGCCATTGACTATGTCAAAAATATCGTAAAAAATATCCGCGTAAAATACTGGTATTCAAATCACTGGTATTCAGTTGCATCCGGTTTGCCTGGAAGTCAACCCAACTAAGCAGATGAGATGATGCATAATTATTGAAATTAAAGTGCTATCACATATAAAAAAAAAATTCAAGAAACAAAATAACGTTCCATTATACTTTGCAAATTGAAACAGTTTATACAACAAAAAAAAAACGCTGGCGGTTCATAAAACTTTCCTCTTTTTTTTTCAGGAAAACGGAAAAGGAACGCCGGCTGAAAGTTTCGGGCGACAACAAATTGTGTGCGCCTGTCTCGAAACTTCGACAATGCCGCGTCACTTAATGGCGAAGTGACAAAGGATTTGTCCCAAATGAGCAAAAATTATGGAGTTCGTAGTTAGTGAAATTATATCGCTTTATAACGACTTTGTGTGCTTTATGTCGTAACTTTTAGTGTTGGATTAATTATTATAATAAAAAAGGCGTCTAACAACTTAGCATCACTTTTTAAGTTCTTCGTCAAAGAAGAATTATGACGTCTCCAACATTGCGTCACATTACGCATTTCTTTACTATCCGTCTTTTGACATTACAGTTGATGTTTTTATTTTTGCAAAGATTTTGATCCTCTCATTAATATTTTTTACCTGTCAATACGGTAATTGACTGAAACAATCTTATTAGTCCTTTCAGACTTAATTAGATTATGAAAAAATGTTAGACACGTATTATTTCTTTTGTTACGTTAACCAAAATTATTCGAAGATACTCGTACGATTAAAAAAGACAAAATTAAAATAGACTCTATTAAAATTAAAATTAAATAGGCGCTATTTAAAAAGGCAAAACGTATCAAGCAAGTATAGTTTTTAACTTGCTTGTGATGTGATGATTTTGATGCGAAAAAAAACGTGTCCATGATTTAAAAAAAAATTAATGACGAACTATTTAGATTTACAATTTATTGATGCTATCAAATGCCCTATTCAAAGCGACATCACCGTAATCTTTTTTTTAATGTACTTTTGTGTGTCTTAGTAGCACGTGTCAAATATATTTTTTCTTTCTTTTTAATACTTCTGTAAACACAGACCGCCAGGATACAATAAAACATGTCAATATTTAAAACAAATCCACAATAGCATAACAGCATCCTAATAGCCAACGAAAGAGCCCCATAAAGATAAAACATCCCGTTTACGTTTTCCTGTACGACCGTGATATCGGATCCGTTACGTCTAACGTACCGAATCGTACCGTACCGTACCAATAACGGTACCGTACCATATAGTCGAGGTGGTATTTGCCCTGTGGGCCCTAGCCTAGGCAGGCCCCAGGGGCCTGTCTTGTGGAACTTACCCCAATCCAGATGGTAGGATGATTCGAGAGCCTGTGCACTCTAAGTCTCAGTACTTGCGACCTAATTATAAACTAGCTCAAATAGTTTGTTCATATAATTCGAGACCAATGAAATTCGAAAGATGGTTGATACTATGCAGGCCATAACTTTTTTTTTTTGGGTTGTTAAATTGTCAAATGAGTCTTGCAACACTGGGTGGAGCAGAAGGGATCGTTGGATATTACTGACTCAACGTTCACCCTGTTCTGTCGGGGGCCACGGTCCCAAGAAGGCAGGCGATCCTTTAAACTCATCATCTGCACTCATTCTCTCTGGCTTCCAGTCGCACCGGATGCAGCTGAATATATGTATTTTACATAGAGCGCCTGCCTATCGTACCTTCACAACATAATAACTGGATTATACGACACTCCATGGTAAGATTGGTTGTCAGACTTTAGAGCTTCTGACTAATAGCAACGACTGTCAAAGATTTACCAATGACCGAGATCAACGGCTTTACGTGCTTTACAAGGCAGGGAGGAAACTCGCTATGACAAATGGTCACCCATCCACAGACCACCCTCGGCAAGCGCAGCTAAACGCAGAAGATCGGCCTGTGCGTCTGTAATTATTTAGCCACGAGCTCCTCCGTAATGAAAATTTATGAACAGCGAAAACCCGGGCTCATGGAGGCCTGGGCCCTTCCGACCCAGTCCGGCCCTGAATAAAAGAACGGGTTTAAAACACTCAGATAGTTACTGGTTTCAGCTCCACTGCTTGTGATTACTATTGACCTGTTTCGTTCGGGTGAAGCTGATGACTGTTTTCAGGAGATAAGCTGCTTATTCTCGGATTTCATGGATGTTATGTTTTGTTTTCGGATATATGTTTGCCTTTTTTGTGCGGTCGTATTGTTTTTGATTGTCGGTTTTATGAAAAAAATTAACTACAACAACTATTATTGTATGTCCTAAACTAGCACAAAACACTCATTTTGATAGAGAAAATGGTTGCAAAAGGTTTTTTGAATAGTATTTCCGTTAGAAAAATCCTTCAAATTCGTACAAAAGACCGAACGTCTGCATCGATGGTAACGTTGTAGCTTTCGTAGTAATATGCCAATTATAGTAGCTAATGATTTTGTGGTACTTTATAGATTGGAATGGCGCGCAATGATTGGTGTAATAACGGTTCATATGAAAAACCCTTGTGAAAGCCGATAAAGATATGCAGATCAAGATCTTGAATTAAAATATAGGCACTGTTGAAAAGATTTTCAAATTAACTAAAATATTTGAGCTGTTTCCAGTAGTTGAACCGAATAGTCTTACCAATAGTACCTCTAGGAGTTGCTTACCCAATATCACAATACATAGACTTCATTTTCATAAAACACTAGCACTTTGCCCACGACTTCGTCTGCGTGGGTTACGTACTTTCCTAATTCCCCCTTTTCACCCCCTTAAAGGTAAATTTCCAAAAACCCCTTCTCAGTGCTCCCCTACATTATAATAGGAAGCCGTGTGCAAAATTTCACATTCCTAGCCCCAGTAGTTTCGGCTGTACGTTGATATGTCAGTCAGTCAGTTCTCCTTTTATATATATAGATAGATAATGTATCTTTAACTTTGCACATTTTTACTCTTGCAAGAAATAAAGGTATATATAAAATAAACTACGTAAAAATCGCTCATTTCATTTCAATCAATTTTGAAAAGGTTCAAATATATTTTTCAATGGAACAGTCATTAACAAAGACACAATAACAATATAATTAAAAACCGATCAGGCCGCGTAATGGGCAGTTGGTAATGACTTTATATCTTCGATAAAGTCACACCGCGTGGATCATCATTAATAAACGGTACTAATTACTGTTTCGGGCGGGGTGCTAAGACAGGAGGGGTGCTAAGACAGGAAACCTCCACGTGCGCCCGTGGACTGGAGTTCCCCTTCGGATACGTCCGGGGGGAAGACCAGTTTTTCGGGCCGGTGCACCCTGGGATGCGGGCAAAAACTCTTTTAGGCACTGTGTGCCTAAGGGGTCTCTTTGCCCGTATGCGAATAGCCTGTCGGGTGGATGCTCCAACGCGTGTCCCTCTGAACAGCAGAGGGCACAGCGGCGGAGCGGGCTTGCGGACGGTGAGTAATGGGTAAGCTCGCCGTCCGACCAAGGACCAAGCCCGGGTCGGTGGCGCGTCGTGTTTCACGCGTCACCGACGGGGCCCCTTACGGGGCCAAATGCCTGCTGGGGTCGCGGCTTTTTTCTTAATCCAGGATACCGCGGCCCCGGAACGTAAAGGGCATCCGAAGAAACACGGGTGGATTTTAGTCAGTAAGAGTCTGACAGTCCCTTCCGCCCCGCCCAGGGCGGGAGGACTCATTTGATGATTTTGCCACCCTAAAAAAAAAAAAAAAAAAAAAAAAAAAAAAAAATTACTGTTTCGGGCACAAATAATGTTTATAAACGATTGTCAGTAAATTCTGATAACTCTTTGAGTTCAATAATAAATCATTATTTAATATTTGAAACAGTTAAAGACTCAAAGTAATGATAACTCGTAGTTAGAAATGATTTATCTTCTATACTTATAATAAATCTGTAGAGAGGCCAATTCTGTACATGAAATATATTTAAAAAATAACTATCAAGGTTTGATTAGGGATCGCTACTGATGCCAAAAATGCAATCAGTATTTTTTTTTTTATCTTGACGCCATGTCTATCTTTTATGGTTGACTCATAATAACACGTGAACTCCACGCGGGCGAAGCCGCTGGCAAAAGCTAGTTTATATTATTAAATAAATTGTATATTATTATTTTTTAGTTATATTTTATACGCTGCCTAAGTAATATTTGATTTTTTCATTTTTTTTCATTTCATTCACCTACTAACATAAAATAATCAGCAGTTAGCTCTTAGTTCAACAGTGCAACAGATTTTTTTGGCCACTGTTGGGCAAAGGCCTCCCATTTCTCTGTGCTCTTTTCATGCACCTAGTTCTGACTTCTGATAAATTAAAATCGATAGTTCTTCAAATAAAACTAAGTATTGGAACCTTAAAATAGGTCTAGACAGTTCAAGTACGTATGTACTTACTAATAACCACATTTATTCAGTAATTGGTACTCAAATAAGGTTTATCTTAAGTCTGCTTTTGTTTTTTTGAAAAGTTTTTGCACTTTTTCATAACTCGGTATCGAGCCATTACTCGCCAACTTTGTGCTCATTCATCCATATATTGTTTACTGTAGTTACTAATATGTTATTGTGTTCTGTACGTAAATAAATAAGTCGGGTCAATAATTAAATAATAAGGGTAATTCAAATAAGGCTATCCGTAGCATATCTATTCGATCATACAAAGTAAGAGTTTTAAGATGATGACGGAAAACATCGGTCAGGAAACCTGGACTTATAATTATAATAAATAAGTCCTAGCTATGGCAGAGGCCTGTGTTTTTCCCAGAAGTAGTTTAATTACGTCAAAAGCCAGCCACATTCTCACACAACGTTTTGATTTTTATAAACATCACACGAACGTATTATTAGACGAAACTTCCATTCCTTCCATGGTTATAATTTCTACTCCCCTAGGCATTCCCTTCTAATAATCGTAATAACCTTCCCCTAAGCTAAAACTGGAGCCACCATAAACAGAAACTTCGCAAACCATCAAAAGTTAAAACTAAAAGAAGACTTAGAAACTTCCTTCCCATATCGTACAAGTTTCCCATAAGTCCAGCGCGGTTAAGGAAGCGGCAAACGACGTCACGAGTTAAAGGCACCGGTCCACAAAAACCCACGGCTAAGCTACGCAAATGTATAAACTCGCTGGTCACCGAAATTTAAAAAAAAATTAAATAATAGATTCGACTCCGCCGTTTCCGAGACAGCCTAGTTGGTACAAGAGAATCTTTTTTTTTATCGTGGTAAAATCATCAAATAAGTTCTCCCACCCAGGGCAGAGCGGGAGGGACTGTCAGACTCGTACTGACTAAAATCCACGGTGTCCTTCAATAGCCCTTTACGTTCCGGGGTCACGGTAATTCGTACAGTCCCGCGACCCCAGCAGTACAAGAGAGTCTGGAGTGCTTATCCAAAAGGACACAGGTTCGAGTCCTGCTCGCTGTCGAATTTTTCTTTCCTCAAAAAATAGTAGCCTGATACTACAAGAAAATGTACAGCTTGACCAGGCGTTCGTTCTCCCGCGTGTTAAACTATGATTGACTACTGAGAATATAAATATCTTATAGTTTTATTTTTAATTACCGCTTACGGATGGCAAATATATTCGTCCATATCTTTAATAACAGTGGACGTTGGACTTAATACAAGGGTAGGTACGACACGACATAATATAGCACTCCTCTGATTGAAGTTATTGTCTCCATAAAAGTGAATTGTTTCCGGTCGATGACCTCGTGTGTTTAGGTAAAGTAGTATTTTTGTAAATATTTTTTGCTACACTTACGATGTATGTTAGAGTATCTTTTATTCGTTCTGTTCTGTACATTTGTCACTCCTGGAAATCTAGAGTATGTCTCTAGACTAGAGTACTGTATATGTATTTTGTCGCATGGTAACATGTTCCTAAAGACCTCCATTTTAGAGTCAAAAATTATTTTCCTCCGTCAGTTTGATTATGTCAAAAAATATTTGACACGCGTATTTTTTCTTTTGTTACTGAAACTAAAATTGACGAGTATAACGACGCTTTTAAAACTGCCAATTCGTCACAGGCAAGTACTGTTTTTACTTGTTTCTGACGTCACAACCCCCACTCTAAATTTTGATGCGTTACATCTTTGTAAATACGCATTGATTTAACAAAAGAAAAAATACGTAACCATTCAGTTCCAAAACTCTAAAGCCTTTGTCAAACAGACAGGCGTGGCGAATGCGAAGCGAGGCGTTTTTACTTGTAATGTATGGAATTGTTTGAATCCAGTCATATAGAAAAGCGAAAGCGATCCGATAGCGTGACAGAACTATCGGACTGACGTCTCGTATCGGTTCGTTATCGCTTCGGACTCGCCTGTCTGTTTGACAAAGGCGTAACTGACGGACTAATTAGATTTGCAATTTATTGATACTGTCAAAATGCATGTTGCCTTTTTTTCTTTAATTATGAGTGGTCAGTTCCAGAAACAGCCAGTATGCTCTAAGTATTATGACTACACACTGTTCGATATTCAACAATCTTCGTAACAGCTGTTACCAAGGTCATAATGTCCGTAGCAGCCGCAACATGACGTAGGCACCACGTCACAGCCAAGTCTTGACCTGTCACACTGTCGGCAGGGAGACCACATAATGCTGACGTAACTTACGTATGCACATAATTGAACGAACATGGTGTTGGATCGCGCCCAAGCATGCCACGGTCACTGCCTTTGACATATCGCATAATAGCGTTAATGTACTGCTCGTTTTAGTGGTTTTACATTAGTGGAAGGTTTAGAGCATATAATTGATACGGGATTTATGTGTTAAAGGGCTTTTTCTAACTGTTCATTGTTTTAAGACCAATATCTTTTTAATGACTTTGTCAAACAGCCAGGCGAGTCCGAAGCGATAACGAACCGATACGAGACGTCAGTCCGATAGTTCTGTCACGCTATCGGATCGCTTTCGCTTTTCTATGTGACTGGATTCAAACAATTCCATAGTTTAAAAATAAAAAATGCCTCGCTCCGCATTCGTCACGTCTGTTTGACAAAGGCTTTAGAACTCTACTAGCTCTTCGATTTCGCTTGCGGAGGCTTCGTAGTTCTCCATAAGAATTTCAGTGGTCTCAGCCTAAGTTAATTTATGATGATTTCATTCTAATTTCGAGTAAATAGATTATTGTGACTTCCATTGAGCAGGTCTTGTTCTGAATTTATGTCCTGTGCCTAGTTTCGTTATACAGTTACTAGCACTCCGCCCGCGACTTCGTCAGCGCGTGCTTCTAACTTCGAACTCGAAATATTATTGTAGACAAACTGATTTTCTGATGTTCGCCCGCTAGGTTGATTTTTGTAATATAGATAATTACGCATCCGTTATTCGATTGGGAAACTATTTATGCCAAGTTTTGATTTTATCGAAGCAAGCAGTAAATCCTTCCCTTAAAACTTAATCACCCCTTTCCACCAATTTAGAGGGTGATTTTCGAAAACCCCAAAAACACGTGTTTGATTATTTTTGATCTGATTTCTATATACTGAGTTTCAAGTTCATCGGTTTGCGCGTTATGATTTTCCCATACAAACTTTAACTTTGTCTAGATCACCAATGGAGGGTAGTTTAAAAAAAAAATAGTGCCAATCCTTTTATTTTGCTTATACTCATATTCCTACCAAATTTCAAGTTTATAAACCCAAGGCATAAGATTTTACAAACAAAGTTTTTCACCCCTTTTCACCCCCTTAGAGGTGGATTTTTGCAAAATCTCTTCTTAATTCTTACCTACATAATTAACGGCAACTACCATCTAAAAGTCAGCGTTCCACGTTTAGCGTTTAATATCCTTACCTTAAATCTTGAATACCCCTTTTTATCAACTTAGGGGGTGATTTTCGAAAAATCCAAAGACACGTGTTTAATTATTTTTGATTTAGTATTTAAATACTGATTTTCAAATTCATCGGTTCGCACGTTATGATTTTCCCATACAAACTTTAACATCGTCTAGATTACCAATGGAGGGTAGTTTAAAAAAAATAATAGTACCAATCCTTTTTATTTACTTATACTCATATTCGTACTAAGTTTCAAGTCTATAAACCCAAGGAATAAGATTTTTCATACAACAGTTTTCACCCCTTTTCACCCCCTTAGAGGAGGATGTTCGCAAAATCCCGTCTTATTGCTCCCCTACACGGTAGACTGCAACTGCTGTCCAAAATTCAACTTAGTGCGTTTAGCGGTTTCGGCTGTAGTCGAGTCTTAATAAAAAACCCTGTTCTTTTATATATATAGACTAGCTTTTGCCCGCGGCTTCGCTCGCGTAGAATTTGGTCTGCCCCATTAAGTTACGTAACATTTTTTTTAATACTTATATTTTTTTATGTAACTTCACATCGTACATCCCAAATTTCGAACTTCAAAATTAGTTTCCATACAATCTTTGAACACCTATACCTAATATTTAGAGGGAATCTCTTGAGTGTGGAACTATCTGAATTCCTTTCTAAGTGCTCATTATTTTAGAGGGCCAAAGCCTGCCGGGGTCGCGGGACTTACGAATTACCGTGACCCCGGTACGTAAAGGGCTATTGAAGGACACCGTAGATTTTAGTCAGTCAAGTCTGACAGTCCCTCCCGCCCTGCCCTGGGTGGGAGGACTCATTTGATGATTTTACCACGATAAAAAATAATAATAACAGAACTCTGCAAATTTCGAAATTCTACCAGTGGTTTCTTCATCAATCTTTACCTCTGGTGTGTTTATAAAAAGTAGCCCTATGTCCTTCCCCGGACTTGAGAATATCCTATCCAGCACAATCGGATTACTAAACACTGACTAATAAACAGATCGGACCAAAGTTACTTGCATTTAATCACTACATAGTATAAAACAACGTAGCTTTCTTTGTCCCGTGTAACGATCGACATCATTTCGCGATCACCGCCATCTATCGAGCATAAGGACCACTCGACATATACTACTAATAGAATTATCTATACTCCGTTAATCATCTGCCTAGCGTTTTTCCCAACTATATTGAGGTCGGCTTCCAGTCAAACCAGATGCAGCTGGATATCAGTAAACAGATCGGACCAATGTTACTTGCATTTAATCACTACATAGTATAAAACAACGTAGCTTTCTTTGTCCCGTGTAACGATCGACATCATTGCGCGATCACCGCCATCTATCGAGCATAAGGACCACTCGACATATACTACTAATAGAATTATCTATACTCCGTTAATCATCTGCCTAGCGTTTTTCCCAACTATATTGAGGTCGGCTTCCAGTCAAACCAGATGCAGCTGGATATCAGTATTTTACATGGAGCGACTGCCTGTCGGACCTCCACAACCCAGTAACTGGGTAATACCCCATGGTAAGATTGGCTTCTGACAGTAACGACTGTCAAAGATCTTAACCCGTAAAAATATATATAATAAAAAACTTTTTAAAAAAAAAATATAACCGCCTTCAAAAAGAACCACAAAAAAGGGTAAAATAATCGGAAGTCGGTGGCAAAAAAAAAAAACAATGAAATAAAAAATAACAAAGCCATCGACTTCCCAAATAAAAGTTATTTTGTAGATTATTTTACCCTTTTTTGTGGTTCTTTTTGAAGGCGGTTATATTTTTTTTTGGAAAAGTTTTTATTTTTCGTTTTTTAGTTAAAATACTCAACCCAAATTCTTGCCAAATACATATAATATAATCCGTAGCACTGGTAATAACATCCCTCATGTACACAATAAGCTAATAAAATTCCCTATCTCAAAAACTACTGAACCGATTTTGATGAAACTTGCAGTATTCCCTAAGTTGAACGATACCTAGCACAAAAAAAAAGAATTATTTAAATCGGACGTGAAGTTCCGGAGATATGCGAACAATGAATCAGTCGATGCCTACTCCTTACTGTTAAGGACTTGTACCTTCCATCATCAGCTCAGCTACATAAGATAATGATTACCATACGCAAGTACTTAAATTACCTCATAAGATTTACGAAAAACGATTGGTGAGGCTATAAAATTTGAGGGTTGCCCTCGATTTCTCCAAGATCCAATCATCTGATCCTGATTTAGTGACAATGGGACCACACGGGAAGCACCAGCTTTCAAACAAAAAAAGAATTATGAAAATCGGTTCACCCAGTCGGTCGTTATGCGGTAACAAACTACTGTTAAGGAGTTGTACCTTCCATCATCAGCTCAGCTACATAAGATGATGATTACCATACGCAAGTACTTAAATTACTTCATAAGATTTACGAAAAACGATTGGTGAGCCTATAAAATTTGAGGGTTGCCCTCGATTTCTCCAAGATCCAATCATGAGATCCTGATTTGGTTACA
The DNA here is from genome assembly GCA_943136025.2 of Agrotis puta. Taxonomy (NCBI): domain Eukaryota; kingdom Metazoa; phylum Arthropoda; class Insecta; order Lepidoptera; family Noctuidae; genus Agrotis; species Agrotis puta. Next base: position 17,105,922 of record OW964177.2, on the reverse strand, counting down.
ATGGGACCACACGGGAAGCACCAGCTTTCAAACAAAAAAAGAATCATGAAAATCAGTTTACCCAGTCGGTCGTAATGCGGTAACAAACATTAAAAAAAATACAATCCTCTTTTTTTGAAGTCGGTTAAAAACTATCCTATGTCCTTTCTCAAGTTCCAAACTATGTCTGTACCAAATTTAACACTAATCGGTTCAGTAGTTTAGGCGTGAAGAAAAGACAGACAGACAGACAGACAGACAGACAGACAGACAGAGTTACTTTCGCATTTATAATATTAGTTAGGATTACTAAAACGATATAAAAAAATGTTTTGTTCCGTTGACCATGGATTTGACTAATAATAATTTCACAGTTTTTCATTTTATCATCTATTTTTAAATATATTCGTTTAAAGTCAGATTTTGACTTTAAAAAAAAGTATTTAACTAATAGTCATTTTCGACCCTTGTCAACCCCCTTTGTCAACGTCAAAATTTCCTTGTACCACTTTTTTTATTTTACGTGGTAAAATCATCAAATGAGTCCTCCCACTCCTCAGACTCGTACTAACTAAAATCCAAGGTGTCCTTCAATAGCCCTTTACGTTCCGGGGTCACGGTAATTCGTACAGTCCCGCGACCTCCTTGTATCACTTAACAGTACTAATTGTATTAACAACAAAAAGAAGAAACCTTTTTTGTATTTATTTACAAAAATACACGTAAAAGGTTTCTAAATTAAGCAGTAGACTGCAGGAGTTTACAAATGGGAGTAGAAGCAGGCGAAATTATAGTTAGGGACGACGCCGTCGACGGTAATAACGTATGCCGGTTCTAAATGCTTGGGAACAGCAGTAATGTCTGCCACCTGTATAGAAACATCTGTCGTTTACTTATTATGTATATTTCAGAAGTATTGTATCTATGTTGTAAATGTAATCGCATTGTTATGTTTCTTTATAGTGTGATTAGTGTTACCTTGTGGATTACTTTGCATTTTTAGTTGTAAAGCCTTATTTATTTTCACAGACACAGATAAAAATGCGAGGTGTGTCAAGTAATAAGAAAGAGTATCGCAAAACCATCAAATTTTTTCGCACATTAATTAATTTCATTGAGGTTCAGCTAAGTACAATTTATGTTTATGAAAACTTAAGCAATACTAAAACACACTCGTATTTTGTAATCTTTTAGCAAAATAAAATTGAGTTTTAAATGTAGAACCACCTGCTTTTTAGAAGTCGACTAAAAATATCGAATAGCTCCAAGTTTATATCAGCTCCTAAGAGATATTGACATAATTATGATATCAACAACTTAATTTGCTAAAACTAAACTTGTCAATTCGTAGTTGACGTCATGTCATACCCGTCGTGGTCATTAAAAGTTATCCAATGATTACGCGATGTGGGTCACGAGTGTCAAAAAAATCGCTCAATAAATAAAAAAGCTTAATCAACACAATCAATAACTTTCCATTTAATTCCTTTTACGTTTCCACATATCATGCTATAAATCATTAACGCAATAAAAAAACCCATATTGTACAATATAAATATTAAAATCATCGTAGATTTATAATAAAATTTTGGCGAGAACACGAGCGCCGAATGAAAATATTGGTACATGATAAAACGGCGACCGTTTGGCAATCGGCCAACGTGTAAAATGTAACATAACGCCTGAATTTTACATGCATTATGTTACGTTTCGATATTTTCAGTATGCTTGTTGTTGGCTAAAGGAAACAGGATGTTTTTCCTTCTCCGATAATCGGCGAAGAAAAAACATCGCAACAAAACCTTTTTCTTTTTTGGATTGTAAAATCTTCAAATAAATGAATACTCACACACCATCCGGGGTTGAAGCGAAAAGAACTGTCAGAATTTCACTTCCTTCGGTTGTCCTTTGCGCTCAAGGGCCACGTTGGCAATGTGGAGGCGCGCGTGGAACACTCGGGTTTGATATTTGGTCGAATGGCAAGGTTCTCATTACTCGCCGCCCGCCCGCGCCTATGGTGGGTCGTAAAGAAACCTGGACTTATGATATAATAAACAAAAGCTCAAACATATATCAGAGGCCTATCATTGAGTTATCAGAGGCGGCTGAAATAATTAGGTCACCAGACAGTCAATCACATCCTCATACGTTAAAGAAAGACGTAGAAATTTAGGTACCTACTTGTACCATATCATATACCGTGTAAAACAGTTTATGTTAAAAATACAGTCTATCAGTAATGAAGCCATAAAGCGCTGGAGAATGAAAACGTAAACCGATTTAATCGCTAGAAAATACTTTTTACAATGTAACAAGAAGTTAATAAGAAAGATGGCGGCATGCTAGAATAGAATAGAATAGAATTAGAATTCATTTATTTGTCAGAATATTGTACAAGGTTGTTATGTGCGTTATGTATAATTACGATCATAATATTCTGCCGTTTCCGGCGTACAAATATGGTTTATAAGGTCATCAATTTATACTACATTAGAATTCGATTAATAATGAGAATTACAATAAATTATTAATTACAAATAATTTTAATAAATTGAACTACATAAATTAATTTAGTCAAGGAGATACAATATAATTTATAGGTAATAATGTCAAATATTTAGGAAATTTTTTCGTTCATAAAATCTTCAGTCGAGTAATAACATTTGCTTAAGAGAAAGTTAAATAATTTAATTTTAAATACTCTGAGGTTGAGAGTTTTGAAGCCGTCAGGTAATTTATTATAAACAGTAATAGACATACAGTAAACATGATTGGAAAACAATTTTATTCTACGTCTGGGAACATTAAGCATATACACTTTGCGGCTGGGTCTAGATACAACATCATTATACAATTCAAATTCATGTCTATTTTGGTGTATAAAGATACAAATTTCCGTCTCGTTTCACACGAGACTAAATTAACTTAGATTTGAAGACTTCAACCGGTAAGGCAAAGGAAATATGACAATTATATAAAGAGATATGTCAATTATATAAAGAAATATGGCAATTATATAAAAAATCTGGTGAAAATAGTTCCAATTCGCGAGTAAAAGTCCCGCAGCGAAAATACACTGAGCAGCGTAAATGCATCGTCAAGAACATTGCCATTGAAGTGACTATGTCAAAAAAATCGTAAAAGATCCGTGTAAAATACTGGTACTCATACGAGTAATACTGGTATTCAATTGCATCCGGATTGACTGGAAGTCAACCCAACTAAGTAGATGTGATAATGCATAATTATTGAAATTAAAGTGCTATCGCAAATAAAAAAAACATGTTTCAAAAAACAAAATAACCTTCCATTATACTTTGCAAATTGAAACAGTTTATACAACAAAAAAAAAACGCTGGCGGTTCATAAAAACTTTCCTTTTTTTTTTCAGGAAAACGGAAAAGGAACGCCGGCTGAAAGTTTCGGGCGACAACAAATTGTGTGCGCCTGTCTCGAAACTTCGACAATGCCGCGTCACTTAATGGCGAAGTGACAAAGGATTTGTCCCAAATGAGCAAAAATTATGGAGTTCGTAGTTAGTGAAATTATATCGCTTTATAACGACTTTGTGTGCTTTATGTCGTAACTTTTAGTTTTAGATTAATTATTATAATAACAAAGGCGTCTAACATTACTTTTTAAGTTCTTCGTCAAAGAAGAATTATTACGTCTCCAACATTGCGTCACATTACGCATTTCTTTACTTTCCGTCTTTTGACATTACAGTTGATGTTTTTATTTTTGCAAAGATTTTGATCCTCTCATTTAATATTTTTTACCTGTCAATACGGTAATTGACTGAAACAATCTTATTAGTCCTTTCTTAATTAGATAATGAAAAAATTTTAGACACGTATTATTTATTTTGTCACGTAAACCAAAATTGTTCGAAGATACGATTAAAATAGGCAAAATAAAAATAGGCTGTATTAAAATTAAAATAAAATAGACACTATTTAAATAGGCAAAACGTATCAAGCAAGTATAGTTTTTACTTGCTTGTGATGTGATGATTTTGATGCGTTATATATCTTGGTAAACATTGATTGATTGACATTGATTTGACAAAAAAAAACACGTGTCCATGATTAAAAAAAAAATATGACGAACTATTTAGATTTGCAATTTATTGATGTTGTCAAATTCCTTATTCAAAGCGACGTCACCATATTTTTGAAGTGAAAACTTCTGTAGCGGCGTTGTGCACTTTTTTTGGAATGCGTAAAAAATGTTAAACTCGCGTTAGGACACGTGACCTGATCGAAAATTCGTAAGACGGCGCAGGGCGCTTGTGAGAATGTTCGTGTGTGTTTATTACTATTCAAGTTTTCACTTCTGTCGGCACTTCCAGAGTGCAACCCGTCGTTTTTTTTTATGTTGGTATTGTTGAGTGTCTTAGTAGCACGTATCCAATATTTTTTTTTCTTTCTTCGTAATACTTCCGTCAACATACACCGCCAGGATACAATAAAACATTCCAATATTGAAAACAAATCCACAATAGCATAACAGCATCCTAATAGCCAACGAAAGACCCCATAAAGATAAAACATCCCGTTTACGTTTTCCTGTACGACCGTGATATCGGATCCGTTACGTCTAACGTACCGAATCGTACCGTACCGTACCAATAACGGTACCGTACCATATAGTCGAGGTGGTATTTGCCCTGTGGGCCCTAGCCTAGGCAGGCCCCAGGGGCCTGTCTTGTGGAACTTACCCCAATCCAGATGGTAGGATGATTCGAGAGCCTGTGCACTCTAAGTCTCAGTACTTGCGACCTAATTATAAACTAGCTCAAATAGTTTGTTCATATAATTCGAGACCAATGAAATTCGAAAGATGGTTGATACTATGCAGGCCATAACTTTTTTTTTTGGGGTTGTTAAATTGTCAAATGAGTCTTGCACCACTGGGTGGAGCAGAAGGGACCGTTGGATATTACTGACTCAATGTTCACCCTGTTCCGTCGGTGGCCCACGGTCCCAAGAAGGCAGGCGATCCTTTAAACTCATCATCTCCACTCATTCTCCCTGGCTTCCAGTCGCACGGGATGCAGCTGAATATTAGTATTTTACATAGAGCGCCTGCCTATCGGACCTCCACAACATAATAACTGGGTAATACGACACCCCATGGTAAGGCTGGTTGTTAGAGTTTAGAGCTTCTGGCGAATAGGGCCTGTCAAAGATCGCCACAGCCGGGATCAAAGGCTTTACGTGCTTACCGAGGCACAGAGGAAACTCGCCATGACAGATGGTCACCCATCCACAGACCACCCTCGACAAGCGCTGCTAAACGCAGAAGATCGGCCTGTGCGTCTGTAATTGTTTAGCTACGAGCTGAAAACCCGGGGTCATGGAGGCCTGGGCCCTTCCGACCCAGTCCGGCCCTGAATAAAAGAACGGGTTTAAAACACTCAGATAGTTACTGGTTTCAGCTCCACTGCTTGTGATTACTATTGACCTGTTTCGTTCGGGTGAAGCTGATGACTGTTTTCAGGAGATAAGCTTTTTTTCTAATTATTCTCGGATTTCATGAATGTTATGTTTTGTTTTCGGATATATGTTTGCCTTTTTTGTGCGGTCGTATTATTTTTGATTGCCGGTTCTATGAAGAAAATTAACTACAACAACTATTATTATATGTCCTATACTAGCACAAAACACTCATTTTGATAGAGAAAATAGTTGTAAAAGGTTTTTTGAATAGTATTTCCGTTAGAAAAATCCTTCAAATTCGTACAAAAGACCGAACGTCTGCATCGATGGTAACGTTGTAGCTTTGGCAGTAATATGCCAATTATAGTAGCCAATGATTTTGTGGTACTTTATAGATTGGAATGGCGCGCAATGATTGTTGTAATAACGGTTCATATGAAGAAACCCTTGTGAAAGCCGGTAAAGATACGCAGATCAAGATCTTGACTTGAAATGTAGGCAAACAATCGAAAAGATTTTCAAATTAACTGAAACATTTGAGCTGTTTCCAATAGTTGAACCGAGTAGTCTTACCAATAGTACTTCTGGGAGTTTCTTTCCCAATATAACATTACATAAACTTCATTTTCATAACACATATTGTATCTTTAATTTTGCGCAAGAAAAAAAAGGTATTTATAAAAACTTATTACGTAAAAATCGCTTATTTCATTTCAATCAATTTTGGAAAGGTTCAAATATATTTTTCAATGGAACAGTCATTAACAAAGACACAATAACAATATAATTAAAAACCGATCAGGCCGCGTAATGGGCAGTTGGTAATGACTTTATATTTTCGATAAAGTCACACCGCGTGGATCATCATTAATAAACGGTACTAATTACTGTTTCGGGCACAAATAATGTTTATAAACGATTGTCAGTCAGTACTGAGAACTCTTTGAATTCAATAATAAATCATTATTTAATATTTGAAACAGTATAAGACTCAAAGTAATGATAACTCGTAGTTAGAAATGATTTATCTTCTATACTTATAATAAATCTGTAGAGAGGCCAATTCTGTACATGAAATATATTTCAAAAATAACTATCAAGGTGTAATTAGGGATCGCTACTGATGCCAAAAATGCAATCAGTAATTTTTTTTTTATCTTGACACCATAACATGTCTATCTTTTATGGTTGACTCATAATAACACGGGAAACTCCACGCGGGCGAAGCCACTGGCAAAAGCTAGTTTATATTATTAAATAAATTGTATATTATTTTTTTTTTGTTATATTTTATACGCTGTCTAAGTAATATTTGTTTTTTTCATTCACCTACTAACATAAAATAATCAGCAGTTAGCTCTTAGTTCAACAATGCAACAGATTTTTTTGGCCACTGTTGGACAAAGGCCTCCCATTTCTCTGTGCTCTTTTCAAGCACCTAGTTCTTACTTCTGTTAAATTAAAATCGATAGTTCTTCAAATAAAACTAAGTATTGGAACCTTAAAATAGGTCTAGACAGTTCAAGTACGTATGTACCTACTAATTAGGTATATTTATTCAGTAATTAGTACTCAAATAAGGTTTAACTTAAGTCTGCTTCTGTTTTTTTGAAAAGTTTTTGCACTTTTTCATAACTCGGTATCGAGCCATTACTCGCCAACTTTGTGCTCATTCATCCATATATTGTTTACTGTAGTTACTAATATGTTATTGTGTTCTGTACGTAAATAAATAAGTCGGGTCAATAATTAAATAATAAGGGTAATTCAAATAAGGCTATCCGTAGCAAATCTATTCGATCATACAAAGTAAGAGTTTTAAGATGATGACGGAAAAAATCGGTCAGGAAACCTGGACTTATAATTATAATAAATAAGTCCTAGCTATGGCAGAGGCCTGTGTTTTTCCCAGAAGTAGTTTAATTACCTCAAAAGCCAGCCACATTCTCACACAACGTTTTTATTTTTATAAACTTCACACGAACGTATTATTAGACGAAATTTCCATTCCTTCCATGGTTATAATTTCTACTCCCCCAGTCATTCCCTTCTAATAATCGTTATAAACTTTCCCTAAGCTAAAACTGGAGCCACCATAAACAGAAACTTCGCAAACCATCAAAAGTTAAAACTAAAAGAAGACTTAGAAACTTCCTTCCCATATCGTACAAGTTTCCCATAAGTCCAGCGCGGTTAAGGGAGCGGCAAACGACGTCACGAGTTAAAGGCACCGGTCCACAAAAACCCACGGCTAAGCTACGCAAATGTATAAACTCGCTTGTCAACGAACGTAAAAAAAAAAAAAAAAGATTCGACTCCGCCGTTTCCGCCTGGTTTTTACAAGAGAGTGTGGAGTGCTTATCCAAAAGGACACAGGTTCGAGTCCTGCTCGCTGTCGAATTTTTCTTTCCTCAAAAAATAGTAGCCTGATACTACAAGAAAATGTACAGCTTGACCAGGCGTTCGTTCTCCCGCGTGTTAAACTATGATTGACTACTGAGAATATTAATAACTTATAGTTTTATTTTTAATTACCGCTTACGGATGGCAAATATATTCGTCCATATCTTTAATAACAGTGGACGTTGGACTTAATATAAGGGTAGGTACGACACGACATAATATAGCACTCCTCTGATTGAAGTTATTGTCTCCATAAAAGTGAATTGTTTCCGGCCGATGACCTCGTGTGTTTAGGTAAAGTAGTATTTTTGTGAATATTTTTTTGCTACACTTACGATGTATGTTAGAGTATCGTTTATTCGTACTGTTCTGTACATTTGTCACTCCTGGAAATCTAGAGTATGTCTCTAGACTAGAGTAAGTACTGTATATTTTGTCGCATGGTAACATGTTCCTAAAGCCCTCCATTTTAGAGTCAAAAAATATTTTCCTCCGTCAGTTAGATTATGTCAAAAAATAATTGACACGCGTATTTTTTCTTTGTTACAGAAACTAAAATTGACGAGTATAACGACGCTTTTAAAACTGCCAATTCGTCACAGCCAAGTACTGTTTTTACTTGTTTCTGACGTCACAACCCCCCACTCTCAATTTTGATGCGTTACATCTTTGTAAATACGCATTGATGACAAAAGAATAAATACGTAACCATTCAGTTCCAAAACTCTAAAGCCTTTGTCAGACAGGCGCGGCGAATGCGAAGCGAGGCGTTTTTATTTGTAATGTATGGAATTGTTTGAATCCAGTCACAGAGAAAAGCGAAAACGATCCGATAGCGTGACCGAACTATCGGACTGACGTCTCGTATCGGTTCGTTATCGCTTCGGACTCGCCTATCTGTTTGACAGAGAATTAACTGACGGACTAATTAGATTTGCAATTTATTGATACTGTCAAAATGCCTGTTGTCTTTTTCTTTCTTTTATTATGAGTGGTCAGTTCCAGAAACATCCAGTAAGACCCACTATTCGATATTCAACAATCTCCGTAACAGCTGTTACCAAGGTCATAATGTCCGTGGCAGCCGCAACATGACGTAGGCACCACGTCACAGCCAAGTCTTGTCTCCTGTCACACTGTCGGCAGGGAGACCACATAATGCTGACGTAACTTATGCACATAATTGAACGAACATGGTGTTGGATCGCGCCCAAGCATGCCACGGTCACTGCCTTTGACATATCGCATAATAGCGTTAATGTACTGCTCGTTTTAGTGGTTTTACATTAGTGGAAGGTTTAGAGCATATAATTGATACGGGATTTATGTGTTAAAGAGCTTTTTCTAACTGTTCATTGTTTTAAGACCAATATCTCTTTAATGCCTTTGTCAAACAGACAGGCGAGTCCGAAGCGATAACGAACCGATACGAGACGTCAGTCCGATAGTTCTGTCACGCTATCGGATCGCTTTCGCTTTTCTATGTGACTGGATTCAAACAATTCCATACATTACAAATAAAAAATGCCTCGCTTCGCATTCGTCACGCCTGTATGTTTGACAAAGGCTTTAGAACTCTACTAGCTCTCCGATTTCGCCCGCGGAGGTTTCGTAGTTCTCCATAAGAATTTCAATGGTCTCAGCTTAAGTTCATTTATGATGATTTCATTCTTATTTCGAGTAAATAGATTATTGTGACTTTCCAAGGAGCAGGTCTTGTTCTAAAATGCCCTGTGCCTAGTTTCGTTATACAGTTATAACTAAAACGATTTTATAAAATAAAAATTGTTTTGTTCCGTTGACCATGGATGTGACTAAAAATAATATTACAGTTTTTTATTTTATCATCTATTTTTAAAAATATATTCGTGTAATGTCAATTTTTGACTTAAAAAAAAGTATTTAACTAATAGTCACCTTCGACCCTTGTCAACCCCCTTTGTCAACGTCAAAATTTCCTTGTACCACTTTTTTTATTTTACGTGGTAAAATCATTTAATGAGTCCTCCCACCCAGGGCAAAGCGGGAGGGACTGTCAGACTCGTACTGACTAAAATCCACGGTGTCCTTCAATAGCCCTTTACGTTCCGGGGTCACGGTAATTCGTACAGTCCCGCGACCTCCTTGTATCACTTAACAGTACTAATTGTATTAACAACAAAAAGAAGAAACCTTTTTTGTATTTATTTACAAAAATACACGTAAAAGGTCTCTAAATTAAGCAGTAGACTGCAGGAGTTTACAAATTGGAGTAGAAGCAGGCGAAATTATAGTTAGGGACGACGCCGTCGACGGTAATAACGTATGCCGGTTCTAAATGCTTGGGAACAGCAGTAATGTCTGCCACCTGTATAGAAACATCTGTCGCTACTTATATTAATATTTCAGAAGTATTGTATCTATATTGTAAATGTAATCGCATTGTTATGTTTCTTTATAGTGTGAATGGTGGTATCTTGTGGATTACTTTGCATTTTTAGTTGTTAATCCTTATTTATTTTCACAGACACAGATAAAAATGCGAGGTGTGTCAAGTAATAAGAAGAGTATCGCAAAACCATCAAATTTTTTCGCACATTAATTAATGTCATTGAGGTTCATCTAAGTACAATTTATGTTAATAAAAACTTAAGCAATACTAAAACACACTCGTATTTTGTAATCTTTTACCAAAATAAAATTGAGTTTTAAATGTAGAACCACCTGCTTTTTAGAAGTCGACTAAAAATATCGGATAGCTCCAAGTTTATATCAGCTCTTAAGAGATATTGACATAATTATGATATCAACAACTTAATTTGATAAAACTAAACTTGTCAATTCGTAATTGACGTCATGTCATACCCGTCGTGGTCATTAAAAGTTGTCCAATTATGTCAAGCAAAGAAACGTTACGCGATGTGGGTCACGACGGTCAAAAAAATCGCTCAATAAATAAAAAAGCATAATCAACACAATCAATAACTTCCCATTTAATTCCTTTTACGTTCCCACATATCATGCTATAAATCATTAACGCAATAAAAAAACCCATATTGTACAATATAAATATTAAAATCATCGTAGATTTATAATAAAATTTTGGCGAGAACACGAGCGCCGAATGAAAATATTGGTACATGATAAAACGGCGACCGTTTGGCAATCGGCCAACGTGTAAAATGTAACATAACGCCTGAATTTTACATGCATTTTACGTTTCGATATCTTCAGTATGCTTGTTGTTGGTTAAAAGGAGCAGGATGTTTTTTTTTCACCGACAATCGATGAAGAAAAAACATCCCAACGAAACGTTCTTTTACTGTTTTTGAGTTGTGAAATCTTCAAATAACTGACTCACACTCCATCCGAGGTTGAAGCGGGACTGTCAGAATTTTGCTTCCTTTGGTTGCCCTTGTCGCTCTAGGGCCACGTTGGCAAGTTCGCGCGTGGAGCACTCGGGCCTGATATTTGGTCGAATAACGAGATTCTCATTACTCGCCACTCACAAGATCGCGCCTGTGGTGGGTCGTAAAGAAACCTTGACTTATGATATAATAAACAAAAGCCCGAACCTATGTCAGAAGCCTATCATTGGGTTATCAGAGGCGGCTGAAATAACTAGGTCACCAGACAGTCAATCACATCCTCATACGTAAAAGAAACACGCAGGAATTCAGGTACCTACCATTTCATTTACCGTGTGAAACAATTTGTGTTTAAAAAATACAGTCTATCAGAATGAAAACGTAAACCGATTTAATAGCTACTTTTACAATGAATACTTACAATGTTACAAGAAGTTAATAAGAAAGATGGCGGCATGCTATACGATCATCAATGAATATCAGCTAAGCGATGCTTACTTTTGTCATGGATTTCAGTCGAAATTTTATAATATTTTCTCAAAAATCAGTAGAATATAGAATAATTATTCAGTATCCTTTATAACCTTTGTAGGACGGTATTTGTGTTCTCGCGGCCTCTTTGTGTAGACACATACAACTCCATTCAAGTCCAAATTAACATTGGTCGTTCATCTGGAATTCCGGACCCTTTTCAAGTAAATTATACCCATTTTTTTACTGTACCTTTGTTGAATAGGATTTTTAGCAAATATATTTTTTGATTCTCGAGTGATTTACGTCTGTTTTACGATTCTTTTGATCAAATTCTACAAGTCTTGTAATAACGTTGAACAAATATTTTGTGATTGTAAGAAGTAGTTTTCTTCCGTTCAGGAAATATTCTCTGAATTCTTATCAAATCACAACATTAACAGCAGTTGAAAGCATTTTTTTAACGTGGTAAAATGATCAAATTAGTCAAAGTGTTAGTTTAATAAGTAAATAACAAATCAAGTAGGTGCCACCTAACAGTTAAAAAAATTAACACAATGTAAATTCTTACTAAGACCGTCAAAATGAAAAGGAGGATACCCAAATTCGTCGCAGAAAAAAGCTTTAGTAACATTTTTATTTTTCCTTTTTTCCTAAAAGAAAATTTCTCCCGTTCAAGAGACGTTTTACAGGCAATCCCGTAAAGAGGCATGAGGAGCGCCGGCCTGCATTTTCCTTAGTAAATTAAACGGGTGTCAACGTCTCTCGGGAACCGTGTCCGGTATTCACCCGGCTGTCCGGTATTTACTGTTACGTCCGGATTCTCATGACGAGAATGTAATACTAATTCTTTCTGTTTGCAATTATGGTGTTTATTAGATTGATTGTGATTTTGTAGAATATTATTCAAATTAGCTTATATCTTTACTAGTTAGAAACAACAACAATGAGCTATTGCCAAATAGCAATAGTTCGTATTTCCCAAAATTACTCCTAACTCCCTGCGAAATCACAATTAGGATCATTTCATGGAACTCGTATGTGCTTCCTTTAGTTTTCAAATCCAATTCGCTAATAATTTTAAAAGTCTGCGATATTTTATACAACCTCAATGTATTTGAAAATTGGTAGAAACAACATTAATATCGTACGTTGATATGTAATTCTATCCAACTTCCTGATTGCCTCCCCGTCTGCGTCACCCCGTCACCCCTCACAACGTCGCACCCCTTTGGACGGAAATCGTCGTTTTACACATTGATTAGTACTTTTATTTTATTTAGAGACATATCATACAATATTTCGTACGTGTTTTGCAATAAAATATATCATAAGGACTTATATCTGTATTGTCGCTGTGTATGGACACTTTTTTTTTACGTGATAAAATCATCAAATGAGTCCTCCCACCCAGGGCAGAGCGGGAGGGACTGTACTGACTAAAATCCACGGTGTCTTTCAATAGCCCTTTACGTTCCGGAGTCACGGTAATTCGTACAGTCCCGCGACCGTGTATGGACACTTGGACAGCTTTTAAAATGTCATCTGTCTTCAAAATAGATAGTTTGTCAATGTCACACAGTTCCCTTGAAAATGGTGATCTATTGCAAATGAATTTCCTGAATAATTTACTTTTACGGACTTACGCACTAAATAGTGGATCTTCTACTTTAAGTTTCTACAAATGTTTATTTTTCTAACAGGAAATCGATTTTATCCCCGTGGTCTAGTTTGTGTTAAGGGGCCTCTTACATAACAGTCCACTAGCGCCGCCAATCGATAAAATTTCATAACTCGTAAATAAAATCAGAAATACAAAATGTGGTCTGTAATTACTGTAGAAAAGGCAATAACGTAATTTTATAACACATTGTCAACACTTGAAATATAGCTGTTTAGCTAATTTTTTTTATTTGTTTCAAAAACGGCCGTTTATGTTTAGAATGCATTTAGCTAAACAGCTATATTTCAAGTGTTGACAATGTGTTATAAAATTACGTTATTGCCTTTTCTACAGTAATTACAGACCACATTTTGTATTTCTGATTTTATTTACGAGTTATGACATTTTATCGATTGGCGGCGCTAGTGGACTGTTATGTAAGAGGCCCCTTAACCTCTTTGTACATTAGGCAACGCAAGTCTCCAATACCTTACGACTTTGGTATCCACGCGACTATCGCAACACAAATCCATAGAGGTTCGTACAGGCACGCGTCAATGGATACTAAAATCGTAAGGTATCGGAGACTTATGTCACCTTGTGTACGAAGGGGCTTACAAAGTTTCAAACTTTTTTTTTACAGTTAATAGAACACTTTTTCACACGCGTTCGGTTCGACAGTTCTCCCACTGGCTTGCTACAACAATGACTGCTGTTATGAATCCACCAAGTGTTAGAACTGGTGCTTTATACTCGCATTAGAAAATAATAAATAGAAGTTACGATAAAACTCACCCAATCTTAGCGCGTCTGGCAATTATCCTGTAACAAGAAAAAATATAAAATTAATATCAGTGGTATAATATATATTTTTTTTATCGTGGTAGAGTCATCAAATGAGTCCTCCCACCCAGGGCAGAGCGGGAGGGACTGTCAGACTTGTACATACTGACTAAAATCCACGGTGTCCTTCAATAGCCCTTTACGTTCCGGGGTCACGGTAATTCGTACAGTCCCGCGAGCAGTGGTATAATATAGGTATTCGAGTGAAAATAGATGATAGATCTTCCTTTCTTTTCATTTTCCAATCTTCCTGCACGTAAAGCATGACCAATTATATTTCCCCTTACATAGTAATTGTCTGTCTCTGATACATTAATAAGAACATTTTCTTTTGTTGTTTAGTACAAATTGATAAAGATGGTTACTTGGCTATGTGACGGAACGTGGACGAGAGAAAAAGAGTATCAAAAATCGGAGAAGAACGTAACCTGCGTTCTACATTTTCTGCCTACCCCCGTGGGAAAAAGACGTAAGTTTATATAGGTCTGTAGTATATCAAGATCTACAAGAACGAAACCTATAGCTCTAGAAACGAAATAATTACAAAAACAAACAGTTGAAATATACTGTCGTTCCTGCATTTTTTTTAACGTTGTTAAATCATCAAATTAAACCTCCCACCCAGGGTAGCCAGACACCACAGAGGGACTGTCAGACTCGTACTAATTAAAATCCACGGTGTCCTTCAATAGCCCTTTATGTTCCGGGGTCACGGTAATTCGTTAGTCCCGCGACCCCGGCAGGCTTTGGCCCTCTACAGGGGGGCCCCGTCACTATGCTGACACTCCTTGAGGCGTGCGTGGAACACAACGCGCCGTCGACCCGGGCATGGTTCATGGTCGGACAGCGAGTCGCCCAAAACTCGCCGCCCGCATGCGCCATTACCCACGCTGTATAGGTATTCTCGTCCCCTTTCATCCAACATATCTGCAAGATCAATAAAGCTATAAAATGTATTGCTTTCTAAATCAACATAACGACTTTTTCTGCTAACGCTTTAGTAGTGAGTGAGGCATCAGTGAGCGACTTTGCTGTTAACTGTCGTGTCGAGATAAACGGCATCGCCCTCTTGACAAGCGGAAACATTAGCCGACTGCTCGCGACAAATTATATAGAAAATATACGAAGATGGAAATTGGACGGGAACGTTTATTTGAAGTAGGAGGTTTAAACTGCCTCGTATTCTAATGGACGTTAGTGCTGATGCGAAGTAAACGGTCCTCGTGTCTCGGTTTGATTCCCAGATTCAACAGGATTTCGAAACTTTGGTTTGTGCTCGATTGACGACAAAACGCTGGATCTTTGTTATTTGGAACTTAAAAGTAGCGGTCGAAATGTGAGGTTAGTACGGCGTGAAAAAGTTGCAGGGTCGATGCATTTAGTGTTCAGGTGTCAAAGGTTATGGTGACCGTTTCACCAGGCGTGCCGTATGCTTTTTTGTCACCCTTTATAGTATCAAAGAAAAAGATCAGGTTCTCAGAATATTGAAGTGTAATGTAAACTATATGTGCTATTTCATCTTATTCGTCACGATGTATAGATATACAGTTCTGCTATATAAGAACAAAATCACGTTCCATGGCTGATTTACTTGCCAATAGAAAAAATCTTTTATATTTAAATAATGACCCAAAGTTAAAAGCCTTGCTGCGGTCGAGGGACTAACGAATTATCGTGACCCCGGAACGTAAAGGGCTACTGAAGGTCACCGTGGATTTTAGTAAGTACAAGCGACGGCACGTTTAGCGCAGTGGCTGAACGATTGGACTGCTACGGTGGGTGTCGCGGGTTCGATTCCCGCACGGAGCAAATATTTGTAAGATCTACAGGTAGTTGTTTCGGGTCTGGACGTTTGTGTATGTGTATTTATATGTTTGTAAACGCACCCATGACACAGGAGAAGTTCCTAGTGTTTTTTTCAACGTTTAAAAAAATAAAAAAAAAATAAGAAGAAGACAGGCCCTTCCGCCCTGCCCTAGATGGGAGGACTCATTTGATGATGATACCACGTAAAAGTTAAAAGCATTTCTCCTCAACATCTCCTTCCAAAATACTCAGCAATATATTCCAGGAAGAGGCCTCCCAAGTCGGTAAAGAGGATAGTAATGAGTTTGACGACAATCGGAACCGACAGCGCTTCAAGACCACTTTATTAAAGACAATAAATTCTGTGTGTGGCCCGCTTTTCCTAGAAAGTCTTTTATTGAATGGTAATATTATCTTTGAACAAAATGGCGGTGAGTACAATGGAATTTAACTCCTTTGAGACGGTCATGGAAATTATATTAATGTTCAATGGCTGCTTTGAATTCTGCGGAATTATTTTCGGTAATTTATTTTGTTCTAATTATTGTAAATTGGTTAATTTTTGACGTTTCAATGAAAAGGTTAATATTATTATTATTCGTGACCTGAAAAAAGGGTGCAATTTACTGCCAATATTTTTCAGAATTTACTTAATTGCTTTTTTTTAGGTGCTTTTTAGGGTTTCGTACCTAAGAAATGTAAAATCGAAAGTCTTATAGTGCTACTATATTGTCCGCCAGTCAAGACCCTTATTCTTAGGAACGTGTGGAGGTATCAACTCAAACTCAAATTAATATAAAACATTAATAAAAAACTTCTACCTCAATGCAAAAGAGACGACCTCTTATGCTCGGTTATGTCGTATATTTTGACGCTCGCAAGGTAATGAAAACCTTTAAGGCAGACCCGCTATTCATTAAAGGTAAAAAATGAGAACACAATACAACCACATAGAGCATGGTTCTAAAATACTACACAACCAAACAAAGTGGAACAGAAGTACAGTCATGCACGAAAAGATCACACACAGAATAGCTACGTATGTACTGGCGACAGTTTTAATGTATGTTTTAGCTCTGCGTAGCGTGCAAACATGTCTAGCGTGAACAACCACACGTAGTTCACACAAAAACATCACGCATGGGGATCCCTGCGGGTTCCGTAGAGATAACGTGTTTATTTTGAACGTATACGGGTAATACTGACGTGTTTTGACGTTGATGGAATCAATGAAATATCCCGCACTATCTTTTGGGTATATTTCTCGGAATTCAGCAGCACTAAGCTTATGCTAAAGCAACACTGAGTTTAACTTAATCTATCAATACCTGCAGATTTCCATAAATAACTTTTTGAAACTTGCTCTGATGATGTTGGGATCATAAGGAGGATTCGCGTGTAATGTAACGTCGCAGATTCGACTTTCGCATGTAATGTAACGTATGCGGTCCGCCGGACACATTTTATAACAAGTGAAGCGCATTGATGTTATAAATTGTTTCATTAAAAGGTGCGCAATGTAACATTACATTCAATTTCCCTCCCTCACTGATGTAGTGCTCGAAAGTGTAACGTTACATTACAGTCGAAGGCATTAGAATTCGTAATTCAATGTTAACTTGTGACATTCAGTTAAGTCCTGATGAAAATCTAGCAATTAGTGTCATCCGCACGCGTTATCTTCAGCTCCTAACAAGCAATTTAGAATGCCTTCAAGTAACAAGACGAGATCTACTTTATAATGGTTGGGGAAATTACTAACTGACATGTTAACACACTAATTTTCTGTCTAGAACGTAACCAGTCATTTTAGACTAATAATAGACTGACAAATTATTACACTTTGACGCAGTCTACAGTAGAATGTCTGGTAACATGGTAGTAAGCGCAGCTGCATTGCTTGGTTCGATTTCCAGGAAGTATAAAAATGCAACTTTAGCTGAATTATTATAAATGCATTGTGATAAAATTATTCCAAAACTATTCTATATCTACTGCTTGAGCAACAAAATCGAAATTACCATTTTACGTTGCTAGGATAGTCTTGAAATCACCAGGTCGCGCAAAACGGTATATTGGCTTTTTCTGTCAGATATTCTGTAAACAGTTCAAAGTTTAGAAGTTTACTTTGACCCTAGTTTCTCTCTCACACAAACACCAGACCCGTAGGTCATACAAAATAAATAATTTGAGTGGGAATGTGGGGTACATTCATGCTCAAATTATTTATTTTATATGACCCCCCGCCATCAGCCCTTGCTCAAGCCAGCGCACGATGCTGAGCCTGTAGTTTGAAATTCTTACAAAAATATTAATGTCAGTCAAATCCAGACTGACCCATACTGTCCTCCGCAGCGACGGCAGGCCTTCGCCAAGAGTCAAGCACCACAGCACCCCCCTTAGCGCGTGGTCGCTTAGTTTTTTATTTTTAGCTCTAAGCCCAGTGGCTTTGACATTCACGACACCACATGATTGTCTGGTTGGTCCAGCAAGGTCAACAACAACTAGAGCAGGTTGGGTGTGCCAGTCAAAAACAAATGCAGATAAATACCGCGCAGTTAAGCCTTTGTCAAACAGACAGGCGTGGCGAATGCGAAGCGAGGTGTTTTTATTTGTAATGTATGGAATTGTTTGAATCCAGTCACATAGAAAAGCGAAAGCGATCCGATAGCGTGACCGAACCGATGCGAAGACGTAGCGACGGCGTATTTGCTCTGTTTGACAAAGGCTTTAGGGTGCCTATCAAATCCAATCTCTCCGCTTCTACAAAATATTGTTTCATTACAATTTTCCTTGCCATTTCCAGCTACACAGACATCGCGGTACCCAAGCGAGTGTGCTTGAAATTCATTAAGAGCATAGATGATGAGTGATAGCTAAGACCGGATTAAATTCAACTCGTGAGTCAGACTGAGCGTGCTTTGTTCACGATGTGACGTCATGGCTGTGACGTCAACGTGAGATTGAAGTGTGTTAGTGTTGCGTCATTGGTTAGTTGTGTGTGGTCTTTTTTTTTCGTGGTAAAATCGTCTTCACGACTCCACGAACAATGATCCTCCTAGCAGATAACGTTATGTTTAGACCCTATTCATTAATTAGCATAATAATTAATTTGTTATACAATTCAGTAGTGGCATTGGTCGCGGGACTGTACGAATTACCGTGACCCCGGAACGTAAAGGGCTATTGAAGGACACCGTGGAATTTAGCCAGTACGAGTCTGACAGTAACTCCCGCTCTGCCCTGGGTGGGAGACAAAAAAGTAGTCGCATTTTCACAATCGGCAACATCAGCAGAGTGGTTTAGTGATAACAACCCCAACTTTGTGTAATTTATTTCAGCTTGCCATCTACCAAGCTGCACTGGGCCCGCGTAGTGAACACCCACTCTTTTTTTCAGCCCACTTCCTCTCACAGTGAGGTTTGTGTCCTAGCGGTGGATACATTATAGGCTGATTGTTATGTTTCACAACCAGAGTAGAGAAATGTCTACCTTCGTCAACTGAAAAATCATTTATGCTATACCTATATATATGCATAAGTTAGCTTAATATAATGTATATGTAGGAGCTCGTGGCTAAATAAATACAGCCGCACAGGCCAATCTTCCGGGTTAAGCCGCGCTGGCCGAGGTTGGTCTGTGGATGGGTCACCATCCGTCATAGCCAGTTTCCTCCGTGCCTCGGAAAGCACGTAAAGCCGTTGGTCCCGGTTGTCATTTGTAGATCTTTGACAGTCGTTACTGTTAGTCAGAAGCTCTAAAGTCTGACAACCAGTCTTACCATGGTGTATCGTATTACCCAGCTACTGGGTTGTGGAGGTCCGACAGGCAGTCGCTCCATATAAAATACTGATATCCAGCTGAATCTGGTTTGACTGGAAGCCGACCCCAATATAGTTGGGAAAAGGCTAGGCAGATGATGATAATGTATATGTATATGCTACCATTTATGTTTAATGATAACAAAACGTGATTTGACTTTTCTAGTTGGCACCAATTGTTGGTTTGCCTCTAGTTAAGCAGTTTAGTAGGTACATTTGGCTCCTATTTAGAGCCCAATTATTTAAAGTGCCAACTCAACTTGCATGAACAATGGACTTGGCTACTATTACGCGTTTAGTTTTTGCATACCACTGTCCTGAAAGCCATTGATAATTCTTGAATATTTTTTGGCTTACTGTTACAGTTATGTAATATTTAAAGAAAAAGTGTTCTAACTGAACAGAACTTCCCATGTAGATACTTTCAATATGAGTAAACGAGATAGTACGATGCAGACCAGCCAAGAGATCTACGAAACAGTTACTTTATCATTTTCTCACGATAAAGCGAACGTATAACTAACCTTTTTACTCACAATCATTCCTTTTCGTTAAACTAAAATAATATTGCTTCCAATACCGGAGAAAAAATTAACTTCCCATTAAAAAAATGGAGAAAAAAAAACATTCTCTGAGCCATCCACCGTGTTACATGCCGATGCTGAAACGAGCGAGGTCGATGATAGAATTTTTCACATCTACCCCGTTGACGGGGCAGGGCATCGCGGTGTATGCATCCAAAATATGTATTTCAGCCTGCTCTATACAATATCATTTAGTTTCCATAAATTACGATAACAATTTAATATTAACTGCTCTTGCAGCTGGCTATCTGGCTAAACTTTTTACTACATATTGAGGAATTCTCTAATCATGGAAGCTCAGGCCAAAGATATGAGTAGATTTTTTTTTTTCTTTTTTTTTAAACTTTGCCCCACACTAGGAATTTCTTCCAGTATCGTGGGTGCGTTTACAAACATAGAAACTCACATACACAAACACCCAGACCCAGAACAACTACTTGCTGATCATGCAAATATATGTTCCGTGCGGGGATCGAACTCGCGACACGCTGCGCAACAGTCGATCGTTAGGCCACTGCGCCAACCGTGTCGTCATATAGTATAAGTCTACTTCCGCGGTTTCACCCGCTGCTCGGCTCCTATTTATGGTAGATTGATGTTATATAACCCGTAGCCTTTGTCAATAAGTGGACTATGCAACACAAAAAAAAACGACGGGTTGCACTCTGGGAGTGCCGGCAGAAGTGAAAACTTCAATAGTAATAAACACACACGAACATTCGCGTCAGCGCCCTGCGCCGTCTTACGAATTTTCGATCAGGTCACGTGTCCTGACGCGAGTTTAACATTTTTACCCATTCCAAATAAAGTGCACATGCACAACGCCGCTAAAGAAGTTTTCACTTCAAAAAATACAATTCGAGCCAGTAGTTCATGAGATTAGCGTGTTCAACCAAAAAAAATTCAGCTCTATAATATTATTTTAGATTCGTGAATTTTACTGAAAATAATATTTAATACCTTCACATTCGTTTTTGAACTCGTTAGCAATTTCAGTCCAATTTATGAATTCATCGCTCAAGGTCAGCACACACACAAATTAGATAAGCAAAGGTCCACAGACCTAAATCCTGTAGGTACCTCTAATTGAATATGCTGGCCCAAAGGCCTAGGGGTCAAAGTGTCATGGCGGCACATTTTATCTCTGTTTGCCCCTATTTTATTAATATTGCAAAACCTCGTGAGGGTAAAACGTTTAATTTATTGTTAATTAAAAATGTGTTTTGTTGAGTTTGTACTTACTAATTTGTTAAATTAGTAATTATTTTTCTTTGTTGAATTTATGTAAGTTTAATTTAGTTTCGTTTGTGTCTAGGATTTAAATTAGGATCGTCAGAGTAGCTAAATAAATTAGTATTCATCGGCAGCCATATAAAACTTTTCAATGTTATTTGAAATAATTAAGTTTGAGAGCCAATAAAATTATACAGATTTTTCCAAGAACAAATGGTTGGTGAGTTACTTAAATTACTATTTTTCTTCATCAGCAATCAGCTATTTTTATTCAAAACGAATGTTGTTAATTTTCTATTATTTAATCTAAACTCTCAAATGGTTATGATTTCACTCCAGTCTTAATCATTATAATGAGTTGTCAGCTTTAAATGAAAATTTAACAGATTATTTACACAATACACGTCAATAATTATCTCTCTATTATAGCAGTGTCGATCCAACTACAAACACCCTATTAATTACAAAAGCAATACAAACAAGATAATTATAGCAGTGTAAACATGTTCTATTCTCCCCAATAATTAATTTATGAAGAGACTAGCTTTCACACGCGACTACGCTAGCGCCATTTATTACTATATGAACATTATTATTAGAAAACAGCACTTTTTTTCGTGTTGAAACGTACCCTATGTCCGTCTCGGTATATCTGACAACTTACTCGTTTATGAAAAATTTCAAGATGATAGGTTCGGTGATTTAGGTATGAAAATGTAACAAACGAACACACAAACTTATGTTTGCTTTTATAGTATTAGTTTAGGTAGGTCAGTGATAACTATAGATACTGCGTTTCCACACATAAGCATAGCATAATAAATTATTCTAGAATGTTCTCACCGCTGGAACACGGACCTTGGCCTCCCTGTCAGGGAGTAGACTGTAATCCACAGGTTCTCTATTTCAAATCGAATGATGTATGATTGAATAACAATTGCTCGAAAATGTTAGCTCGATAGTACATGAATTCGACAGCCAATTAAAGTGTAGTTTCTACCCTACACTTTAATTGGCTATCGAATATTCTAGAACGTATCCCAAAAAGGGATGGAAGCTATAAATCAACTTACCGTATCGCAGTTTGCTGGAGGCCCTCACTACATTAATCAATCACCAAGCTAACGTGTGACTTTGCCAATGATAAAAAGTGACCTAATTAGGATTTTTGTTGTGAGTCAATATGGGCTGTTATTATATCACACGGTCTTCCCAGCGGTTTTTACCGGGCTACGGCACTGCAAGTACCTGTAACCCTGAGTGACAGATGAGCAAATGGCGGTGGAACGTTCGCCAGAGCCGCCCGTTTTGCAACTACAATCCTGTGGAGTCCGGCGCAAAACAGTTTTTTCATTACTCATTCTCTGAAAGAAGGTCATTACATGCCTGATGAGCGAATTGAAAGTTATGCATTGAAGCCCTAGGGAAAATCGTTTTCAACTGATAACTATCAAATTAAGAAAAAAAACTAGTTATTTTTTGGCATTTCTGTTGAACCATGTTCTAATTTTTATACAGCCAGTAAATTACAGCGCGATTTAAAATTAAAATAATATAAAGTTAAGTAATATTATGACTTTAACATAATTAAGTTTCAACCATTTCTCTAAAATAACATAGCAAAATCTTTGCAATTTTTTTAATAATGAACATGAAAAATACTGGCTGTATAGCTGGACGACCACAGGACAAAAAAAAACAAATTAGCGAGAAGACGACAATCCGATCAATACTCATTTTTCTTTAGCTGATTATTTATATTTTTTATTTTTACTTTCGTCGTATTCGTAATGAAAAGCACACTGTTTACCGTCTGTGAACAGTACTTCCAGTTCCTTCTCGGTGAGCTCGTTCCATCTAATGCCTCATCATGTCTTCTGGGCTTGATTGATACCAGAAGCAAACCAAATTATTAGAACTTCAAAGTTTATTTGACTTTATTCGTGATCATTGCAACTGTACTGCAATCTTGGTAAACGATAAAAATGGTAAATATTCGTTTTCATGTTCTAAATATTTAAATAAATAAAATAAGTATGTCAGTTGTTGTTTCAGTAGATATATCTCATTGAATTTGTTCAACTAAATCACCAAATTGAATTTGATGAATTTGGGCAGATAGATGAGTTAACTTGGAAGGTATATGTGAAAGATACAAACTTTATTATACAAGCTTTTCTGGCGTCGAGTTTGTGAACTAAGTTACTAAGTACCTACCGACAAAAGGTATCCTCATTTAAATAATGTAGTAACTCCTTATTGAAAACATAATCATCCATGTGAAAAACAAGGAGTCGTTGGAGGCAGTCTGTATGGACATCATCTTCATCATCAATTTCAGTCGTAGGAATTTCACTGCTGAAAATAGGCCTTGCCTATAGGTTTCCAATAGGACCAGTTAGGAGCGGCTTACATCCAGCCCTGTCCTTTGGCCTTCATCAGATCGTCTGTCCACCTTGTGGGTGAATTTCCTAAGCTGCGCTTGCCGGTGGAGGGACATTTTTTTATTACGTGGTAAAATCATCAAATGAGTCCTCCCACCCAGGGCAGAGCGGGAGGGACTGTCAGAATGACAGACAATAGCTTTACGTTCCGGTAATTCGTACAGTCCCGCGACCCCGGCAGGCTTTGGCCCTCTAGGCCCCGTCACTCTGCTGACACTCTGAGGCGCGCGTGGAACACAACGCGCCGTCGACCCGGGCATGGTCCCAGTAGCGTGTCTATATCTTTCCAAGTGGGTGATAGTTACAAAACACGTCACTTGCAAGAATAACTCTCGAAGATTGAAATTGTTGGATTAATTCTCGAAAATATGAACACGGATGCATACATATGCATGAATTATTAAATGAATTTTTGAGGCAACAGGACCGCTTGCCGTCGGTTATAGTAAACTGGACGTGATGACGTCACACGGCGGCTGCGCGGAAATTTGCTAATGCATTATGTGAGACGTTATGTTTTATATTTTTACTAGCTTTTGCCCGCGGCTTCGCTCGCGTAGAATTTGGTCTGCCTCATTAAGTTACGTGACATTTTTTTAAATACTTATATTTTTTTTAATGTAACTTCACATCGTACATCCCAGATTTCTAACTTCAAAATTAGTTTCCATACAATCTTTGAACACCTATACCTAATATTTAGAGGGAATCTCTTGAGGGTGGAATTATCTGAATCCCTTTCTAAGTGCTCATTATTTTAGAGGGCCAAAGCCTGCCGGGGTCGCGGGTCTTACGAATTACCGTGACCCCGGTACGTAAAGGGCTATTGAAGGACACCGTAGATTTTAGTCAGTCAAGTCTGACAGTCCTTCCCGCCCTACCCTGGGTGGGAGGACTCATTTGATGATTTTACCACCATAAAAAATAATAATAATAGAACTCTGCAAAGTTCAAAATTCTACCAGTGGTTTCTTCATCAATCAAACCTGTATGATGTGTTTATAAAAAGTAGCCCTATGTCCTTCCCCGGGCTTGAGATTATCCTATCCAGCACAAACGGATTACTAAACACTGACTAATAAACAGGTCGGACCAATGTTACTTGCATTTAATCACTACATAGTATAAAACAAAGTAGCTTTCTTTGTCCCTATGTATGCTTCAACTTTTAAAACTATGCTCGGCGATGAGGCGATTGCGAGCAATAGCGAATTGCTTGGATTGCATTGTTCGCCCAGACGCCGTTTCGTGCTCCGCCTGTGCTGCCGCCGCCGTTAGGCGCTCCGTTCAAGTCAATCATATTATCGTGATAAGTTTTTAACTGTTCGGCCAAATTACTTAGTATGAAAGACAAAGTTTATCTAAATTAAATACTTACTTCATGCGAGAAATGTATTCATTTTGATAAGAGTTTGATAATTATAAACTAACAACGCCATCTATCAAGCATAGTGACAACTCGGATTATATACCTATACTGCGTTCGGGAATTTTCTTTGTACTAAAAGTTTTATTATATTGATATTATTTTTTTCATACCTTTTTACTATTTGTTTACATTTTTTCCGATGAATAAGAACAATAACATGAACCGAACTCGTGTAAGGATCGACATCATTGCGCGATCACCGCCATCTATCGAGCATAAGGACCACTCGACATATAGTACTAATAGAATTATCTATACTCCGTTCATCATCTGCCAAGCCTTTTTCCCAACTATATTGAGGTCGGCTTCCAGTCAAACCAGATGCAGCTGGATATCAGTATTTTACATGGAGCGACTGCCTGTCGGACCTCCACAACCCAGTAACTGGGTAATACGATACCCCATGGTAAGACAACCAGTCTTACCATGGGGTATCGTGTTACCCAGTCAGACTTTAGAGCTTCTGACAGTAACGTCTGTCAAAGATCTTCAAATGACAGCCGGGACCAACGGCTTTACGTGCTTTCCGAGTGCTTTTTACCCATCCACAGACCAACCTCGGCAAGCGCGGCTTAACCCGTAAAAATGTATATAATAAAAAACTTTTTCAAAAAAAAATGTAACCGCCTTCAAAAAGAACCACAAAAAAGGGTAAAATAATCTACAAAATAACTTTTATTTCGGAAGTCGATGGCTTTGTTGTTCTCAAAAACTACTGAACCGATTTTGATGAAACTTGCAGTATTCCCTAGCACAAAAAAAAAGAATTATTTAAATCGGACGTGAAGTTCCGGAGATATGCGACAATGAATCAGTCGATGCCTACTCCTTACTGTTAAGGAGTTGTACCTTCCATCATCAGCTCAGCTACATAAGATGATGATTACCAAATGCAAGTACTTAAATTACTTCATAAGATTTACGAAAAACGATGCGTGGGCCTATCAAATTTGAGGGTTGCCCTCGATTTCTCCAAGATCCAATCATCAGATACTGATTTGGTGACAATGGGACCACACGGGAAGCACCAGCTCACAAACAAAAAAAGAATCATGAAAATCGGTTCACCCAGTCGGTCGTAATGCGGTAACAAACATACCACCTTTTACCACATAACACCTTTTTTTGAAGTCGGTTAAAAACTATCCTATGTCCTTTCTCAAGTTCCAAACTATGTCTGTACCAAATTTCACACAAATCGGTTCAGTAGTTTAGGCGTGAAGAAAAGACAGACAGACAGACAGACAGACAGACAGACAGAGTTACTTTCGCATTTATAATATTATAGTAGTTAAAGTAGTTAATAGTTAATAGTTAATAGTTATATAGTTAGGAAGTTAGGATTTTATTACAAGGTTACAATAAATGCGTTTGTTTTATTTATGCGATTTTGTGGTAGGGTAGGCTTGGCCTAAATCAGTACTATGAGAGACCGCCCCTGCATGGTCCATGGTCGGACAGCGAGTTGCCCATTACTCGCTGCTGGAGGGACATAGTTACACCGATATAATTAGTGAGATTCTTTAAAAAGGTCAGGTTTTTAGTATTTTTTGACCAAAAAGGTACCTAAATGAACATTCCATTGATGAATTTAAAGAAGTATGTAGGATAAGCTGCAGGGAAAAAGTAGTGACATACTACCAAAGCGGGTTCCTCTGCAGCAGACTGCGGGTGATTTTCTGATATTTTTGGCAATCTACATTGGAAGAAGAATTTAGGTATGTATGAACTTTAAGTTTCACACATTTAACACTAACACCAAGAGCTTCGCAGCAGGACTGATCCGGATGAATTTGAGACCACTACAACTCTGAAATATACATAAAAGATCAGCTATTAACAGCTACCGAGTCTAATCGACTGCTAAACGTTTGTTACCGATCCCGAGATTGAGTATCGATAAAAAATCGTTTTTTTATTGGAACATCCCGTAATCTGATACTGAAATCCTTTGTTGAGCTGCTTTGGATATTTGGGGCAACGTTTTAAAGGTGTTTTTTGTGCAAAATTAAGGGAGATTTTTGGAATATTGCCCGTCAAGTGATTAAAACGTGAAATTGCTATCATAAAATTTGTACCTTATTACAACTGAAATTCGTTTAGCGCAGTCGTTTACCGATTGTGTATGTGTGCATGTCGGTAATTTGATTCCCGTACGGAACAAAAATTTATATAATTGGTTGTTCCGGATCTGGCATGCAAGTGAGCTTAAATGATTGTAAACGCGCCAAAAATACAAGAGAAATAACTGGTCTTAGGCAGTGTTTAAAAAACTAAGTACTTGGTTAACAATGGCAGTTTTTTCTTCTGTACTCTTATAGCCTTTCACATTAAATACTTCGTACGTCTGTACCTAAATAATACCTAATTAAATAAAAAAAACTTGTGAAATATTTCCAAGCGCTCGTTCTGCGTCTGCATTAACATATTTTACACGGAATATACCCTCAACACCAATAAGTATTTATAATTAACGCTTTTGTGCAGCGCAGACTTCCGACCGCGCCGGAACACGCCGCCCCAGACCAAAGGTCTGGCAACGCGACGCCAGCCAGCTGTTGCGACAAAACGCATTCAGAAAATTACATTTTACAATATTACACAAAATGTATTATACAAATAGGTATAGAGCAGTTTTTATATTGCTGTAGGTACGTGGAAAAAAAATTATCTGGTAAAAATACAAAACAAATTGAGAACTGTATATCTCATTCTAGTTTTCTCTAAAGATATGAGTTCGTGTATGGCTTATAAAGCGCGCCACATACGGCTAAGATACTATTATATTTTATCTTAAGATACCAAAATATGAAATATATATAATCTTCGTCGTGTCCATTTTATTGTTCCGTTATATATTATGCTGGAAGTTCAAAGTATACCTCAGATGAACAGATCCTTCACGAACCTACACTGCAACGTTCCATTAAAATGAACTACGAAAACAGAATAGAATTCTCCATACACTTCAAATACCACGACAATGGCGACGAAGTAAAGCCAATAAAAAGATCGACAACATAAACTTTTATATTTTCATATCGTCAGTAAGCATATTACTCAAGCCGACTGATTCCTTTGTTCGCGACTTAATATGCTCAGTGGAGCCATGTTTGTTAAATCTAAAGTATCAGTAGAAATACCTCGAAGAAATATTAAAGAAGAAATATTCCTGGATTAGTTCTGAAATGGGAAACGTTCGTTTGATGTCGTTTGAGTGGGGCTCGAATGTTTATGTGAGGTAGAAGTAGGTGTAAGATCTGATTCCTGTGTTACTCGGATCTTGTCAAATTGGCATAAACAGATTTATGATACTTGGTATATCCTAACTTCACTATCACTACACAACATAAATAAAGTCTTCTGCCGCGTCTGTCTGTCTGTTCGCGATAAACTCAAAAATTAATCCACCGATTTTCAAGCTGCTTTCAGTTATGGATAGAGTGGTTCTGGAGGAAGCTTTTAGTATATTATTTGTCAAGCTTTTACAAACAATTATATACCCGAAGTGGGCGGCTAACGGCTAGTAATATTATAAACGACAAAGTAAGTTAGATGAATAGAATACTCTTTATTATGCACACCATGCAAATTACAGATACAATTATCAAATTCACAATATCTTTTAAATAGCATGACACAATGGGCGGTCTTATCGCTAAAAGCGATCTTTAAGTTTGTTTGTATGTTACCTTATTACGCCTAAACCATTGAACCGACAATCATGAAATTGTACATACATGTTTTCAGGTATACAGAAACGAACATCTTTCATCCAAAAAAGTAATGCTTCCAAAGAAAACAACTATTAATTACCTATTAATCGATGACTGGAAATTTTCATAAACGATTTGTATTTTAGTGGGGTCAATTGGCGTAGTGACTGAGAGATTCGCTGCTGTGCAGCGTTCCCCGGGTTCGATTCTCACATGGAATAAATATTTGCGTAGCGAACTAGTTCCGGGCACGCCGCAATCGCGGCGGTAAGACCCCTCTTTGAGGAGTGGCTGGATAGGCGTCACGGCGTCCTGACCTACCGCATGACGCAGGTCCTCACCGGACACGGAAGTTTCGGGAGGTTCCTGTGTCTGATAGGGAGGGAAGAAACGCCTGGGTGTCACCACTGCGAGGATCGTCCGGGGGACACGGTGGAGCATACGGTGCAGGACTGCCCCGCTTGGGCAGAGCACCGCCGTGTCCTTACGACGGCGATAGGCGGAGACCTCTCGCGCCCGGCATTGGTCGAGGCCATGCTGCGGGGCGAGACGGAGTGGGAGGCGGTCGCCTCCTTCTGCGAAGCAGTCATGCTCGTGAAGGAGGAGGCGGGCCGCCTGAGGGAGAGGACAGCGTCCTCCCTCCACCCAAGCCGCAGCGGTAGACGCCCACGGCGTCGGACGTCGCAAGACGATCTCCGGCCACCGTAGGCGCGGGCATGCGGGCAACGAGTAATGGGCGACTCGCTGTCCGACCATGGACCATGCCCGGGTCGACGGCGCGTTGTGTTCCACGCGCGCCTCAAAGAGTGTCAGCATAGTGACGGGGCCTGTAGAGGGCCAAAGCCTGCCGGGGTCGCGGGACCAAGGGATTACCGTGACCCCGGTACGTAAAGGGCTATTGAAGGACACCGTGGATTTTAGTCAGTACAAGTCTGACAGTCCCTCCCGCCCTGCCCTGGGTGGGAGGACTCATTTGATGATTTTACCACGATAAAAAAAAAAAAAAAAAAAAAAAAGCGAACTAGTTCAGAATCTGGCTATTTGTGTATGTGAGTTTAAATGTTTGTATCCTAACCGTGATATATCCATTGAGTGGAGCAAAATCTACAGTGCCATTACGAAAAGCATTTTTCAATCAACAAAAACACATTTCCAGTAACCGGCATTTATATGAAAATACCTTTACACATTTCTCGGAACTTTTTCGATTTCACAGAACTTTTCAGTTTCAGTTTTTCCTGGAACCAGGTGTTAACAACTCAAATAAACTGTTGAAGCTTCGAAATTGAAAAAGAGAAATGTATTTAAAAGTTTAATAATCCATTCTCAATTTTATTGCTGTTTGAAATGTGTTTTTTTTTTGTTTTAACACAATACAAATGATTATGGTAAAGTTTATCTCTGTTGAGAAAGGTCTCCCCATACTGCTTATGAAAAATATGACAATAAATACATTCAATATTTGACCTTACTTTTGAGGAAACGAGATGCCATTTTAAGGATTTAATTATCAAATGTTTGTCACGTGCTTTTCTATACTTATAATAAATCCGTAGAGAGGCCAATTCTGTACATGAAATATTAACTATCAATGGGGGATTAGGGATCGCTACAGATGCCAAAAATGCAATCAGTAAAAATTTTGTCTGTCTGTATGTTCGTTACAGAAACGAAAACTACTCGACCGATATTAACAAATTTGGCACAATTATTCTTCATACTCCTGGGTGTATAGTATACTTTTCATTACGCTACGATTAATAGGAGCAGAGCAATGAAGGGAAATATTGGGAAAACGGGAGAAGTTACTCCATTTTTTAAGCTTCCGTCGCGTGTGCAACTTTAATGGTTAAAGCTACATAGAAATCATGTATAACGGAAATGTCTCCTTAAAATTATATAAAAATATTCCTTGACAGCATATGTCTATCTTTTATGGTTGATCCACAATAACACGTAAAACTCCCGATTGCTTAGCAATTCGGAGCTTTCAAATTTATATTTGTCTACTCTTACGTTTACAACACTCTCACTCATCCCTAATTAAAAAAAAGTTAACATTATTACTTATTCAATAAAAAAGAATCATGTAAATCTATGTAGAAACACCGAAGTTACACAAGAAATACGCTAATAAGTTATCGCGCGTGAATACAGAATCATGCTATAAGGATTATTTTTGCGGCGGGAGGTATAAAAAGGCGGGGCGGCCCGCGCGCCTGGAGGTCCTAAAATCTTAACCTCCTCAGACCCCAGACCACTTTGCGTTTGCTAATGAAACATTTTTTTATAGGTAAACTTAAAGATCCCTAAATGACAAAAAGAAATATTATAAGTTATCAGTTTTTTTTTTAATTGCATGTCTCCTATACAAGACTCTGGGTTTTAGCATGTTAAGTTACACTTTAATAGGAGCTAGAGGGCAATACTAGAAAAAAAGGTCTCGTATAGGGGACGCCAGGTCCAAGGAGGTTAAGGTTCCACAGACTTCGTAACTCCTTAAACGATTGAACGGCTGATTCAATTATAAACATTATTGTTAGTTATCTTATTGTTTTATTCTTAAATTTCTAGTTTTTGTTATGTAAATACTTTTAATTAGTACTATTTTGTATTGTTCATGTTTTTAGAAGTAATATAAATATTAACTACTTGTTTCTATGAAAAACTTACATTATTTAAGGCACCATAAACAATTTCAGTAAAATGTTGAACAATAAAAACATTTTTTTTTAAAATATGATAGCATAGAATGTGTTTGAATACGTCGCTATAATTCTCAATGCAAGATAGCGAGCGAGCGAAATAAATTAACAACAAGATTCTGTACATGAGCCGCATGTGCAATGTGCTAACACTAATGCATTAACAGACGTAGTCACATGTATTTGATATTAATATATTTACTTCTACTAAATCTCACTGTACGACAAATGTGAAGTATAAACTTAATTATTAACATATTGTTAAATGTTCATTACTTGAAAAGTTTATTAATAACGAATTTTAACATTATTTTCTTATCGGCTATGCCCGCGGCTATTTTACTTGAAAAGTTTATAATTGGCCGTGTTGTGTTGTATTGTATGTATTTTTATTGCTAGGAAACAATAATCGTGTCATGCTTGCGGGCTACAATGAATGGACCGCTCGCCGTTCGATCAAGGGCCAGGGTCGACGGCGCGTAGAATTTCACATGCGCCTGAAGGAGCTGGCAGAGAACTGGAACTCCTCCCACCCAGGGCAGGGTGGGAGGGACTGGCAGACTTGACTGACTAAAATCCACGGTGTCCTTCAATAGCCCTTTTTGTCCCGGGGTTACGGTAATTTGTGAGTCCCGCGACCTTGGCAGGCTTTGGCCTCGTCACTATGCTGACGACACTCCTTGAGGCGCGCGTGGAACACAACGCGCCGTCGACCCGGGCATGGTCCATGGTCGGACAGCGAGTCGCCCGTTACTCGCCGCCCGCATGCCCAGACATCGTGACCCTACAACGCAAAGGGCAACTGAAAGAACAGGCTGGATTTTGAGTCAGTTAAATCTGACAGTCCCTTCCGATCCACATAATAATGATTCTTACGAGTAGGACTTCTCCTTGCGAGATGGCAACAGTACGGTTTTAAAAGGCGTTAACGTTTTAATATTATCATGAAGTACTAATCTACGATCCAGTATTTGCATTAAACGCCGTACTCCCAAACGATCCTTACGTAAAACATCTACAGTGACATTCTTAACTCCGAACACTGCATTAACCGCCATAATGAACTCTATAAAAACTCTCAAACTGTAAATTGAAACTTGCCTACTTTAAGCTATAGTTCTAAGTTGAAACTTAAATTCAACTTAGAGGGAGCCGCCTGAGCTCCGTAGTAAACGACATTTTAAACTTTCGCCTTATAATGTTGGAGTTTATAATGAGTGTTATAGTTTCTGGTAGATGAGGGTAGCAGGGGCGGGGTGGATTATCATGTTATGTAGGCAAGTGAAGTTAACATGTGTTTCGGTAAAGACGACGGTAAAGGTGTATTAAGTGTTGGGTGAGAAGTTTATAGCAATATTGAGTTGGTATTTTGTATGCATAAGTAATGGAACGGGATGAACTAAATAAGTTCCTTTTGAACTGCAAGAGCTTGCAAAAAGTGGAAGGAGTTGTGAGGCTTTTGGCCAGAAGTGTCATAAAGAGGGCTCAAAGGGAGTTCTAGGTATGTATGAATGCCCTTTGTATACCTGAGTATACAAAGGGTATACATGAATGGCATATAACTTTCAAACCAAAACGGTAGAATGTAAATGATACAAGCATAGTTACTCTCTGTGAGATAAAGTGAATTCAATTTTGGTTTGGATCATTCCAGTTCCATTGTAATATTTTCTTTCACCTTTCAGTTTACCATTAGAAAATTTATATCAAAAGCAAGAATTTTTCTTTGCGTCTCGAAATAATATCGGACCGCTATAAAAAGATTTCTTTTTTTTTATCGTCGTAAAATCATCAAATGAGTCCTCCCACCCGGGGCAGAGCGGGAGGGACTGTCAGACTCGTACTGACTAAAATCCACGGTGTCCCACTCCGTCTCACCCCGCAGCATGGCCTCGACCAATGCTGGGCGCGAGAGGGCTCCACCTATCGCCGTCGTGAGGACAAGGTGGTGCTCTGCCCAAGCGGGGCAGTCCTGCACCGTATGCTCCACCGTATCCTCCGGGCGATCCTCGCAGTGGTGACACCCAGGCGTTTCTTCCCTCCTTATCTGACACAGGTACCTCCCGAAACGTCCGTGTCCGGAGGACCTGCGTCATGCCGTACCGCTATAAGAAGATTAGAATATTAGTTTTTATAATTACCTGAAGACAATCCAATGACTCAACGAAGTAAATTTCTGATTCCTTCGAATACCAACAACCTAAAACGGTGTGAATCGTTGGATTATACTATAAAAATGCACTACGGGTTTAAAATCCAAAGTACTTCAGCCAATAATTTCTAATTTTTTAATAGCCTAGTTTGTGTCCCAATGCTGGGCTAAGGCCTCCCCTTTTTCCTTCCAAAACACTATATTTTGGGCGATTTCTGGCCATGTCTGCCCCGCGAGATTTTCATAATTTCTAATACTTATACCAATTATATAGAAATATGAAAACAAAAACTATCTCAGTAGACCAGTTTTCTTCTCACACACAATGAGTACGCCCACTTTTCAGTGCTTTGAGATCCTCAAAACCCACATAAGGTTCTGAAAAGTCAAAGAAGCGACACACTTTGCTGAAAGTGCTGAAACAAAAGACGCAAGCTACCAACAGTAATAGCTTCTTTTCAGCCGACATCGGGTACAGTCAGCAAAAAAGTTCTAGTTAATTAAAGTTTGAAAGTTCGGATCAATTCGCTGACATGGCTTTATGAATTGAACTCAGTTTCCGCTCTATCGTGTAGATAATTTTGTGTTTCGACTTTCTTGGAGTTTACGCTCACGTTCATTTTTTGGATGATTAGAGGCGTAAGGGACTGTATACACTGTCGTTTGTAGACGACTCTTTTATCTATTTAATTTGATAGCGTTCAAAGATTTTTTTACGGAGCGTTATAATTTCATTTCCTTGTGTCGTCCGAAATTTTTGCCGTGACAAAAAAAAAACTTTATTTTTTATGGGTTTGTTCTTGACTCTAGTCTATATTAGGGGTGACAAAGACGAATTCGGTGATGGAGCGAATTTACCGTTTAAGAGCACAGCGTTGTATGCGTTCGAAAATTCAGTCAACTTCCCAAAACTTTAGTTCAAGTTGCTATTTTATCTAAGTATTGATTCAAAACGAAACAGACTATCGTTTACATTAACAATATCTTATTTTACTATAAACCAGCTAGTTTCCATAAAAAAGTCTACATACATTAGCTTTCGTTGCCTCTATTATGCAAAATTTTCTTCACAATTTTCATCTTGTTTTTATTTCTGCTCTTGAAGCATTTTTCCTGTCGCTACGTTTAAGAAAAGTGCAGGTTGAATGCAGGGGAACTCTTTGTCTTAGCACCACATTCTTCTAGCTTAAGTAAGCTATTATAATTTGCAAACCGTACGTGTTAAGGTGCAGTCTTAATGACAGCGAGTGTAAGTTTGCATAATCAATTGATTTTATTCAATTAAGATTAATGGTAGAGACAGGCAAATGTGCTGTTTAACATTTGTTTATTGAGTTTCACAAGCTGTGAATTAACTAATCCTCATATACAACGACATGTAATGCAGATCTTTTTTTTCAAATTTCACCTTTGGTACTGTTGGTGCATGGGCTGAGTCATTGTCGCGGGTTCGATTTCCGTTTGGAACAAAGATTTGTGTGATCTACAAGTAGTTTCGGGTCTAGGTGTGTATGCATATGAGTTTAATGTTTGTAACGCATCCACTGAAATGAAATTGTTGTATACATTCTTACAAATCCGAGGAATCGTTCTAACCATAATCTTCCCGCTTCCGCTCTCCGCTCTCAACCTCACCTCGACTTACCACGCCACGGGTAATTAAACTTCTTGAATTCTTGATTTATGTGCGAAAGAAAATTTTATTTCCTTCTCCGTAGCTTTTAGGCGAGTGAATTAAATTCAGGAGCATGGCGGAAATAAATGGTGTGTTTATGCGCTGTAGAGTATGTGAGAAAAGATTGCGGTTATTTACTGCCGAGCACTGATTTTGGAGCTAGATTTTGAGAAAAGAATTGGAGACTAGATTTTTAAATGCGCTTTAAAAACTAGTTCATGGTTAAACTGGACTGTACCAAATATGTAAAGCAACTAGCGTTGACCACGACCCTTTTGCGTTGAGCTCGTAAATCTTTTTGTGGTTTATTTAACAATTATTATATCTTAGCCCTGAGTCTCGTGGCCGCAAACACGATTGCTGAGCCTAAGACCTCGGTTTGATTCACGAGCGAGCCAGAGACCAATTTCCCAGAGTTTGGAAATTGGCGTTAAGATAACCCCATGCCCCGGAAAGCATGTTAAACCGTTGGTCCTGATCTCTCTTCCGACAAACAGATTTGAGTATCGCATTCATAATAATTGTTGTGTGGAACCGCATAATAAAATACATCTTTAAACATCAGAAGATATTATGTTCCACAAAAACTTATCTCTGTTTTGCATCGTACACTGCAGAAAATGTGCTCCAGCACTCAATATTAAACCAGGACCTTATAATCCTACATTTTACATTTTCTTCACATATTTTCAAGAGCCTTCCTTCCTTTATATTAAACCCTACGCCTTCACTACAAAGTTGCCTACTTCAATACACTCCAAATCTCTTCTATCAAAGCATACGAAACCTTATCTCGATTGGAATAAAGTTACAAATACACGTGTGTGGCTATTTTATTGTCAAAGCGAGGTCGCAAGGGTTATGGTGGAAAGTTCAAGTCACCACATGGATTCAGAATGGCGGATGTATCCCAAACATGTATTAAATCCACTATTAAATCCCAAGGGTTATGGCTATTATGGTGATCCCTCCACCCTTGGACAATATTAGTTCTGTTTAACATTTTAACTGCTTCGTTTGGGTGAAGGCGGACCCATGGGCAATTATTGCCTATGAGAAGATTATTCAGGGCGAGAAACGTATATGTTCGTGATTTTAGATACGAGAGCTTGTTGAGTTTATTGAGCTCAGTAAACTGAATTTTTGTTTTGGGAAGAAAAAATCGATTGAGAGGAATTTAATATAGTCATATAATCAGAAGATCCTACCTAGACAGGCCTGTTGGTCTAGTGGTTAGTGACCCTGATTGCTATGCCGGAGGTCGTGGGTTCGATTCCCACCCAGGACAAATGTTTGTGTGGTGAGCACAATCATTTGTTCTGTGTCTGGGTGTAATTTATCTATAATATGTATGTATTTAGAAATATATAAGTATGTTTATCAGTTGTCTAGTACCCATAACACAAGCTCAATGCTTAGCTTGGGACTAGATGGCGTTGTGTGATAGTTGTGGAATATATATATATATATATATACCAAGCTACCGCAGCCATCCTCGCAGAGTCAAATTCTTCATTCCGTTCTTAACGTCTGTTTATTTAAGTAATAAAATCGTCAAATGAGTTCTCCCATCGTACTGACTCTTACTGATTAAAATCCACGGTGATTCTTCAATAGCCCTTTACGTTCCAGGGTCACGGTTACCTGATAAGACAGTTCCGCGACCCTCCATTCTTACCTAACGTTCTTTTTATGTGGTAAAATCATCAAAATAATTTAATGATCTCGCTCTGGGACTTATTATAAGAGACTGTCAGACTCTTACTGACTAAAATCAATTGCCCTTTACGTTCCAGAATCACGGTAACGTGCTTAGACAGTCTCGCAACTCATTCTTAAAGTCACAAAGTAACGTTGGCACCATAAAACATGCTGTTATTGGGTAATTTCTTGATTCTCATTATTCACAATCTTCACATTCGAGTTCATTTTAAGAGCAAATTTCAAAATCTTTGAGTTAGCGTGAAATTACACAAACGCTTCTAAGAAAATCAATTTTTAAGGCAAAATTATTTGAAATAAACCCTTTGTTAGTCAAAATATACAAATACAAGGCTTCGAATTGAAGATATTATTATTATCAATTTTACTGAATACAAATTGGTCAAAGGGTCTTATTTCACAAAGGGTAAATATATCCAATGCTTCGTTTTAATGTTTTGACAAGTATTTTAAAGTAAGTCTGTAACGGGTATTTTGCAATAGGTCATAGGTAAATTTTTTGTACTTTATTAAAGTCGTCAAATTAGTCCTAGCCTGGGTGAAACGGAAGGATCTGTCAAACTCTGACTAAAAGTCCACCCTTAATCATTTAAATCCGTCCATCCAAGATATAGGAAACAGACAGAGTTGAGTTCAAATTTGAGACACACACAGTAGGACACGTAATAGAAAGAAAGAAGTTTACCCACTGCTCAACTGTAAGTGCTCAACTGCGATTAGTTGAGCAGTAAGTATGTATCCCTAATGCTCAACTTACATATCTTAATTTAACCTGGGCTATGTCATCCAACAAATAGCAAATTCCAATTTTGCAACAAAGTGTTCAGGACCAAATGAAAATAATTGTCGATTGATAACTTTGTGATAGAGAGGGATAGATCTTTTTATTAATTAAAGACAAACAGGCCACTTTTCAAATACAAATAAAGCAGTTTGTAGTTGAGCAGTAGGGAATGTAAACGGCACAACTCAGTTGAGCAGTTTAGTTGAGCCATGGGGTAAAAAAGGGTTTTGATTACTTATTTCTTATTTCATCCCAATCAGTAACACAGATACCTATATTACATACAACGAGCTAGTGTTTCTGGTTGATAATAAAATGTTTTATCGAGTAATAGTGTTACCCGATTTGAATTATTTTTTACTAACCAGCAAAACGTGACGTTTTTATTTGTAATGTATAGAATTATTTGAATCCAGTCACATAGAAACGCGAAAGCGATCAGATAGCGTGACAGAACTATCGAACTGACGTCTCGCTTCGGTTCGGTATCGCTTCGGAAACGCTTCGCTTTCGCCAGTCTGTTTGACAAAGGGATAAGGGGTGATACTAGACGGGAATAAACCGGAGTTACTGAATAACCCTATTTATGCCTTTCAATTATTTTCGTATGATTCTTTTTTAGACGTTATGTGCCTTGATGGATTGGTTTTTAATGGAATGTGATGTGCGTCTTTTGTCGCACTAAATATTTTTTTATCTATTATTTAAATGATTTAAATCGGTGGGTGACACTTACTACAAAATGAATACACAAGTGATATTCCCATGGCGCCAATAACGGTGAAAAGAACTGGTATAACTAGTGCGGGGGATAGCATCACGTTTGTTGAAGAACAAAGACTAAAGTAAAAGCGCAAGTTTCGTCACAAAGTACGACTTTAGAGGCTATCTGTCTTTGTCCACTCCATTAGATAAAGAAGCTATGTTCACACTGAGGGGAGCGCTGAATTAAGATCTGGTATTAAATATAATGTACATGTACCTACGCCGAACGTCATTTCATACAAACTTAACCTTATTTTTCGAAATGACTGAACCGATTTTAAATAGAAAATTCATACGCAAAAGAGATAGTGCAGCATATGTTTTAAAATGTATACGAAACAGCTTTTGAGATTTTTGTAAATCGGCTAAAAGATTGCCGATTTACAAAAACCTCAATCAAGCTTTGAGGTTTCTTATCACTTATTTCAATATCCATTGTAAAAGTCCCTTGCATCGTATAATGTTTAATCTTCCATTATTTTTTTGTTTTGTTTACGACGGATCCTAAATTTTACTAAGTGGATACTTTTGTTAGGATCGGCCTATTTTTAGAAAGTCTCCTGAAGCAGCACGCTAATTAGATCCTTCGTAAGTGACGAATTAAGGGTCGTTATTGTTTAATTACACGTTGACCTATACCTTACAAAAATAGCTAGCTGAACTGAAAAAAAACCTCCAGAATTTCATTATACATTTGATCCTAAAATCGACCTATTGAAATATAATACGAATAGAATAGCTGTTATTTCCGATGGATTATAAAATAAAATGTGTATCTATTCTACACACACATTTCACTTATTTTAATTAGGACAGCACGGTTGGCGCAGTGGCCGAGTGATCGACTGTTGCGCAACGTGTCGCAGGTCGATCCCCGCACGGAACAAATATTTGTATCATACAAATAGTAGTTCCGGGTCTGGGTGTTTGTGTATGTAATATTTAATTGTAATTGTGTGCCTAAGACGTGTCAAATAAACTTATTTTCTTTCTTTCTTTCTTTCTATGTTTGTAAACGCACCCACGATACAGGAGAAATTCCTAGTGTGGGGCAATGTTTAAAAAAAAAAAAAATATCACGTAATAAATCGGTTGTTGCATTGACCGAGCAGCCGATTGCTATTCTGTATGTCGCAGGTTCTAAACATTGATATGACTTGAGGTACATATAGCAGGCTTGTAAACGCCTGATGCATTAAAAACGGGCAAGCCAATAGTCATGAACCGAGCATAAAATTCAAACTTTGGGCAACTACAACTGAGAATTCCTAAAGGAAATAAAGTCCTTTCGAAAGGAAAAGAAATGTCAGCAAAAAAGACGAATATAGCACCACACAAAACAGTGGGTTTGTAGTTTTTCAAACCGAATCCAACAAAGGTTTTTTTTCAAACAAATGGTCAAGTCGCTGCTGCTACAACGACAGAGCGACAATCTGTCTCCCACTCCATTAGTTAGCGGATCCGGCCGGATCCGACGAGCTTGACAAATTAAAAGGCCCAATCTGTTCTCCAGATTGGATCAGGTGACCTGTTCCGTGATGTAGAGGTTTATTGGAACGTGATTTAGACTTTTTTGGAATGTTTTTTAGGTACGATGTGTTTTACTGAGGAAAATAATGAAATTTTCGAGTATTACTGCGGATGAATATTTAGTTGCTTAGGCAGACAATAGGCTATTTTGTTCAAAAAAAATATTAGACCACAATATAGATTATTATTAAAAAATATTAGACCTTTACTTTTTCTTTTGTTACGTAAAGCAAAATTGACAAAGATACAACGCTTCTAAAAATCACAAAACGTCACTCGGTCAGTACAATTTTACAAGCGTTATGACGTCACAAGCTGGAAAGCAAATTGGAAGCAAATTATCTTTGTCAATATTCATTGATTTAGACAATCAAAAAATACGTTTCCATTATTTTTCAATATTCTAACTGACGGACTAAACAGATTTTCAAATTATTTATACAGTAAAATACCCTACTCAACCTCTATTTTAAAACGTTGCCCCGCACTAGGATTTTCTACTGTACGCTTGGCTTAGGTACTATGACAATAAATTAATAAATTGACATTGAGCTTTTTTTGGATATATCCATACGTATATTTTGTTCGGTGTCCATGGAGTTATCTATTCATTCTTTTGACAAAGAAAATAAGGAGTCTTTCAGTATTTTTTTTTCAAGTGGGTTCAAAATTGCTCGTAATATTTGACATTGTATTAAATACATTTGAGTTTATGCATGATTGGATTTTCTCTTTTTAGGGCTCCTGTGTTAATCCTACAATCAATGTGCCCATGTCTGCAATCTACCCTTTGAGTCCCGTTGAACATGTGATTCCATTATTATCTGGAAATCCGTTCACGACGCGGTCACAACTATCGGTCATTTGCATACTGAAATCAAAGGCTTTTGACAGTTCAACCATGTTATAATTTACCAATGAATAACACTGAATATAAATTAGATTTAGCTTTTAAAATATGTTGAGAGGACATACATCTCTTTGATTACGAACAGTTTTAAACATAGGACCTAAACCAAACAGCGGCTGTATTAAGACGTCTTAAAACCAGACTTGTTCCGGTGTGTGAAAGATACAGAGCTGTACAAGTCGTCTAGCGCGACCTCGTTCACTCACTGGAACAAGCCTGGTTTTAAGACGTCATAATACGGCCCCAGGTCGTCAAAACTATTGCTGACAGCCGTTAATAGACAACTGTCAAGATGAGAATAGTCTATTTAATTTTGGCGGGACAGTGATTCCTTTGGTTAACCTGAAGATCATCAAACAGACACGTAGATTGATCAAATAAATTCAAATATGGGGGAGTATTTAATTATCGGTCTCTTACAACTTTAGTATTTTGCAACGGTGCCCTAGTCGATAGGCACCAGGTGACAATATGGTTTCAATAGGGTTGTGCAAAATCCCAGACGCCCATTTTTTTCTTTCGTCCTCATTTTTTTTTTTGAGAAAAATTGTTGAGAAGTTCCCTCTTCTTTATCGGGCCTACGCTGTTCTCGTTTATGTATTAACAAACTGTAACAATTACATTGTCAAAACAAAAAAAGAATAACCACAGAGTCTTGGCAGTTCTTCTCTATGGAAAGGACCACGACATTTCGATGTTTTATAAGTGACCATTGAAAGAAAACGTAAATCTGGATAAACGAAGAGATTTAGATGGATAGATTTATATTACAGTAAATAAAACGTGTTGCTTTGCTCACAGTGTTATAAGTTATAACAAAAAAAAAGTCATCACCACTACTCTATTATAATGAAGCACTTCACACAATGGTGACCGCGGACCGCGGGCTGTGACGCTTTGAAAAACTTTCACTCCACTAATTGTTATTCAAAAACAGTTAATTTTGACAAAGTTCTATCTATTTTCATTGTTTTATTTTTTAACGAGTTGTAAATTTTAGTTGATTTAAAGTGAACTAGTGGTTTTCAACGGCGTCGCCCGAACGTAACTTGAAAATTATCCTCCGGGGTTAAAATAATATCATGACGATAGGTATAAATAAATGCAAATGTTTGGATGTTTGTAAAGTTGTCTGTCCACAAAGCTGGTTTATGAGATGCACAGTCTACCAGTTTTTGTTAAAGAACCAGTAAATTCAAACATTTTGGTTGCGACAGACAGCCAGTAAGTCATGGCAGA
The DNA here is from genome assembly GCA_943136025.2 of Agrotis puta. Taxonomy (NCBI): domain Eukaryota; kingdom Metazoa; phylum Arthropoda; class Insecta; order Lepidoptera; family Noctuidae; genus Agrotis; species Agrotis puta. The sequence goes on along the minus strand of OW964177.2, from coordinate 17,063,260 downwards.
AACTAAAAGTTATACTTACTAACTGAGTTAGCGTGACTTTGTTTGTTTTTATGCAAACCCAAAGACCGCCACTTAAAATATTTCAATTTGTTTCTTTATTGCGTCAATTTGGTAAAATATGGTAACTCCGTACCATCCTGTTTCAAAATGAACTCTTTAATTAAATATCAGCTCCTGTCAAAATCAATAATTTTTATGAAAAGCTGCCGAAATAAATTGTTTATGCGTGATAGTAGGAAATCAGTTTATTTAAATCATTTGTTGGGGATCAAACGGGACCAACGGGGCTTAGGGCTGCCCCTAACTTTGATGTTTCGGCCAAGAACGTATTGTATCCAACTTGTTGCTATTTCTTATAGTTTTTTCCTGTTTTATATACGTTCTTGCTTTTTTCGAGAGATGTTATTTTGTAATTCGCTTAAAAAGTATGATAACCTTTTATTTAGGTCCCTACTATTTATGAGTGTCATGTTATAATGTTAATCCCGTATTTTAGTCCCGTAAATGAATACTGCCGCAATAATATTAATGTTATTTTTATATTCGTGTGATTACAAAAGTCACATCAGTCGGATCCAAAATGACATACAGGTCATATCATAAAATATATATTACAGACGTGTATGTAAAAGTTAACATTGCTAGCTAGACCATGTAAACAAAAAAAATCGTGCCTGCAATCATAAAAAGATATGCATCAGCATACTTCGTGGCTGCTACTAAAATTCTGAACAAAAATCCTAATGACATTTCAGCTATAAAGAAGCTTAGCAGTAAATAAAGAAAATACGCAGTACATACTTATTTTCTCAAACGTCAAATCATAAAAACATACTGATCTTTTGACAGCCCTCAACCCGGCTAGCCCGAGCCATTTCCTACCGTATTGGGTGTGCAATGAAAATATTTCCAAAGGCCTTTTTGACTTTCAAATTGAATCGTCGGAAGCACGAAGACTTAGGAATCAATTCGATACTTTATTTGTGATCTGTCTTACGATGTTACGATTTGGGTTCAATTACCGTCTAACAATAGGAAAAAGATTAGTTTATTTACATTTTTGCTCGTAATACTCTTCGTACCTAAATTCTAAAAGCTGTGATTTTAATTACTTTTTTTAGCGAGTGTCATAACGGCGTTGATTAATTATGTTTTAAACTAAATATTCACTAATTAAAAAGATATTAATAACAGTATTTAGTGTTTGTAATTTTGTTTGATAGTTGCATAGTTGGATAATTGGTATCGGACAAGGTAATTTTAATAGCTTTTGCTGAGAGTAAATAGGTAGTTTGATGTAATAATAATTTCAACAACAATAACCAATATTGATAATTCTGTATTGATCGAGGTGAAAAGGGCATGGAAAGATCGTACCTGATTGTATACTTAAAATGTAACTTACTTCCATGGGAAAAAGGCAAGTTTTATGTGTGTTTTCCCATGAAATAGACAGGTCCTTTACACACAGACAGAAACTTCTTCTCACTTGAAAATTACATTAGAGAAAAATCGTGCAAATAATTTGTAACAATTATCTTCGTAATTATTTTTTTGTGTTGTTTTCACAAGATCATTATTTAAAATTAAGAGCGTAATAAGTGTTACAAAAACGTGTATGGCCATCGTAGATGTGCTGGTTTAAAAGCAAATAAAGTTAGCGTTCGCGTCAGTTGCTGCCATAATATTTCTAAAGTCGACGTTACTTTCAATATAATAATAGTATCTTGATTACCTTTGTATAGAGCAGCGTAGCACGTATAATGTACCTATATTCAATAACCCATTCTAATTACGCCAATACTGTGTTACATTCTTACCTATTGGAGCCTATTATGACGTCAATCACAGCTTAATTAGCTCTTAATTCAGCTCCAGATGAGCTGTCAGTAGCTAGACTTGCCGATACCTCATCTCATGTGTGTAATAGATAGTGTGTTAAACCCGTAACGGGTGTATTTTGTAGAACAGTTGGAATAAGTTCACAAAAGCTAGTAACTGAAAAAGTTTCAGAATCACAAATTAGTCGATTAGTCCGTCAGCTAGAGTTTTGAAAAATAATGGACTAGTATTTTTCTTTCATTAAACCAAATCATATTAACAAATATATAATACATGAAAATTCAAAAGTGGGGGCTCGTGACGTCAGAACCAAATAAAAACGAAAAAAAAGTGTCGTATCTTAGTCAGTTTTGATTTACGTAACAAAAGAAAAAATACGTGTCTAATATTTTTTGATAATCTAACTGAATGACATAATTAGATTTTAAGTCAAAAAACCTATTAAAAGCAGATGAATGAAAGAAAGACTAGGTTCCTATCTACACAATTCAAAATTCATAGCATACTGAACCTTATTTTCATAACATAAAGTTATATAGGTACCTAGGTTTTATGAGTACGCTAACATCGGCCAGACAATCCCTGTTTGATTTCTACTTCTCGGATATTAGATCGTAAATGTGACTCATTTTGTGTGAAATATGGGCTATGTAGGCACAAGGGTTTTATGACTGTGTCGATTTTGGTTACGTACGTACCTACTCAATTAGTATTTAATATGTAAAACCCCCAATATACCGGATTTTATAGGCGAGTGTTGTGGAAGCAGCTCTGGTAGATCTCCAAGGTGAAGCGGCTCCTTCCAGGGTTCCTTTGAGATGGCTGACTCACAATAAAAACTGAGTTTCGAATGTGTCTTAGTAAGAAGGAACGTTCAACTGTTGGTCCCGGCTGCCACTTGTAGTAGATCTTTCATAGTCGTTTCACTTTGTCAGTAGCCCGAAAGTACCCAGTAACTGGTAATTGTCGAGTTGCAACCAGTTATATTGGAAGCCGACTCCATTGGAAAACACCGCTACCGATGTGACTGACACAACATTTTTATGATTAAGTTATTTTTTTTATCGTGGTAAAATCATCAAATAAGTCCTCCCACCCAGGGCAGAGCAAGAGAGACTGTCAGACTCGTACTGACTTAAATTCACGGTGTCCTTCAATAGCCCTTTTCCTTCACGGTAATTCGTAAGTCCCGCGACCCTGGCAGGCTTTGGCCCTCTAGAGGGGGCCCCGTAATTTTGCTGACACTCTTTGAGGCGCGCGTGGAACACAACGCGCCGTCGACCAGTCAGTCAGTCACTTAGACGAAATTAGAAATTAGATCAGTTGTGCATCAGTGTCCTTTCAGTGTATGTATGTAAGCAGTTAAAGACACTTCACATAAAATCGCGAACATCTCGGTATGTCAACTTGAATGCGTACAAATTCCCCGATCAGGCTTTGGTGTAATAAAATTCCATTATTAAATTAGCTAGGTAGCGCAGCTGCTCCATTTTTTACATTCGTATTTTATTTCACACATTACATTACCGTCTTGGTAATGAAAATAACATAAAAACGTTAAATTTCTAAGCGTTATCAGTGAGCGGGAACACGCCACAGACGCGACTCGCATAATGAATTGATTCAAATCGAGACAAAACGCTCCGGTGAGCAGAAGCCATTAAATTATGTATTGTGTGATGTGGATATATTTTATTTATAGTGTGTTGATATATGTATTTAGAAGGTACCTAATTTCGTATATGCATAGTCACAGCGGTATTGCATTTCATTTGACGGTAACTTTAATTTACACAGTAGAAGAGATTTCATAAAAAAAAATATATAAAAGATAATCCACCAAACTGCTTGGAATTGACGTTTTTCCGTACCGCTATCAGTAGGAATGCAAAAGCGTTTGCCCGATCATCTCCCCGACTACGCTGTCCGCTTAGTGGTATAATAAGCATTGATTTTATTCGTCGATGACCACGGGGGCGGATCCATGCAACAGATTTTTGAAGTGAAAACTTCTTTAGCGGCGTTGAGCACTTTTCTGTAATGGGTATAAAATCTTAAACTCGCGTCAGGACACGTGACCCTGACCGAAAAAGCGTAGGACGGCGCAGGGCGCTTGCGTGAATGTTCGTGTGACTTTATTACTTTTAAAGAAGTTTGTATGCTGGATACATTCGTTGCTAGGTAACATTGCTTATAAAAGATGTACGTCACATTGGAACATTATTGAAATAAAAAGTCAACCATTTTTGCGAGTTTTACTAAAATCTGTTCACAAGATATTTCCAACAATTACTATTCAAGTTTTCACTTCTGCCGGCACTCCCAGAGTGCAACCCGTCGTTTTTTTTTCTTTATTTCTGGTTACACTGGTGACAACGCGGCTTCCACCCGTGGACCACTCTTCAACAACCAATCGCCTTCGACTGACGAGGCGGAGCTGGTCGGGTGCTGGGTGACCCTAATGAATTATGACCTTACACCGAATTAACCACGACGGAAATGGGCTACCGAAGTAGATACAATAAAACAAAAATATTATGGGATGAAAAAAGCGTAGATAACAAATCTTGATAAAACCAACAATACTGAAAAAGAACCTTCAAGAATCACAATTTATTTTGGTTAGTACAAAGTAGAAAAATAGGTATCTCAGGTGTCCAACAGAATGAATAATGACTGAAAGCTAATTGAGTGAAAGAGAAAAATTACGACTTGCTCGAACTATTACCGTGATTTATTATTATTTTCATTATGTACCTGTTATATTTTTTTTCTATTCGGTTAAATTACGTAGTATTTTCTTAATAGTGAACACAAAACCTTTCGGTAACCAAACGGCAAAGTTATTCTTATTGATCAAAGAAACAAATTAGATCCTCAAAAGGTTAGGTGTATGTGTGAATACTCCAAACATAATCGGAATTGAACGGCGACACTTTTCGCATCCTCATTGGATATCAACCAGGTTTATCGTAAGCATGGTACCCCATTTTTTAACTTACAAATTGTGCATTGCTCTTGTCGTCAATCCAGTACAGAAGCCAATATGATACCTGAGATAAAACGAGCTCACCTAGAAGGAACTAGAACTGAACACAGTAAACATTGTTTAGCGCTGGACCCCGGTCGCGAGACTCACGAATTACCGTGACCCCGGTACTTAAAGGGCTAGTGAAGGACACCGTGGATTTTAGTCAGTACGAGTCTGACAGTCCCTCCCGCCCTGCCCTGGGTGGGAGGACTTATTTGATGATTTTAACACGCTAAAAAAGAAAAGCGCTGGACCCTGACAGTATGGTGGCCGCGAGGCAGGTAACTGCCTCCGCCAGTAAGATGCCTGATGGATCGCAGGTTCCAGGTACCCTGTAGTACCTTTGCCCAGGGTGGACCGCTAAAAAGTGGATCCCACTTACTTCAATATAAAAGAGTTGGTACCAGGGTTGCCATGATTAAAAAAAAGTTGTTTTAAAACGCATGTAACTGTGTTTAATACAGTTTGAATTTAAACAGTGTCTTTTATCACACGTTTTAACTACTTTTCATGACGAATGAATGGATATAAAATGAAAATAAATTAATATTAAGTACCATTTGTGTCAATGCTAATGTTGTGTTATATTTTTGAACTTTTATTTGCATTTGAATTAAATAATATAATTACTTAAATAAAAACATTGAAATTTGACGTTTTTTTCCATTCTTCTTTTTTTGTAAATATTTAATTATATAATTATGTATAACTGAATAACAAGTTTAGAAATCGATCTCAGGTCGAATTGATTTTAAATGGTGACCTAAAATGAAAAGAAGAAATAAAATACTTGTTTTAAACAATTTGAATTGTTTGTATCATAAAATAAAAAAAAAAACTGTTTCTTTTTTCAACCCTGGTTGGCACATAATATTTAAATTAGTTACTCCAAGCACGAACAATCCTTCAAACCAACAAACCTTGATGGAACACTGTAGGAAAATCAGAACCAAAAGCGTAAAAACAAATCAATTCCAACACTTTCCTTATCACCAATGCCGCGGAAAATATTCCACCACACGCAGGGGACATGCGTAAAATTAAAGGTTATACACGACGTCATAACTTGCGATCCTACGCATAAGGCCCCGTTAACGGCCTCAGGCGATGCGATGAGACTTGCGTCAAGAGAAAACCAGGTGACCTACCATCGAGAGTAATTTTGATGGGAACCAGTTGCATACAAGGAAAAGAAAAGCCTCGTATGGAACCAGTTCCAAAACTCTGGTTCCATACGCGGCCGAAGCGCCGTGGTTCCATACGCGGCCGAAACGATTCCAGTACGGGAAAGAGACAGAGCTATACAAGTCTTCTAACGCCATCTTGTTCCCACACTGGAATTACTCTCGCTTTGAGACTTCATGATAGGGCATCAGGCTTGTTTTCTTCGCTTGAAAATCGTCGCTTCGATCGTTATTGCCACGATGGTATGCGATTGTTGTTGATTTTCGCAATCACTGTTTGAATGTAGCGTATCGTTCGTGGCCGCGCAGTAGTTACCAAAAAGGAAGTAGGTACACACGTATTTACCTAGTGAGCCTTCTAGAAAATCAATATGTGACCTTTGACGACGTGCGTGAAAATCGTGATTAGATTGGGAAGTTCATTTTGTGAATATCCGACTGATTGGTATGCGAATGGCTGGTATTTTTATTTTTATTTGAATGATGAACTATTTTGATCAAAAAATTGCCGTTGTCGATGGCACTAGAACGAAATTACACCTAAATTGTAACTGTAATTCCAGCTGCTTTGTTTAATGCATGTCTTGGTAGCCTTTAATTAAGGATACAAAAAAAAATTAAATGTGGCACCATATTACATGCTAAACAACATATTAAGCAAAAAAAAAACTAAATATTATTCTGATGTCCTTTTACAAATAAATAATAAATGAATACCTGCTGTCAGGACTTATTCGTCAACTTGCGACTCTAAACCACCTTCCGATTTTACCAATTTTTGCTTTTTACTACACCGCAACCAGAAAAATTACATCTATGTAGTTTCGACCAGAAACCACAAAACTGTCCATCAAATATGAAAATGTAATTCCAGCGATAATTGCTCTGACTCTGTTTCATTAGTTCTATACTACGTTTCACGCATCATCGAATTAATTTAAAAGCGATGACATCATCAAGTCTAACACTTCATTAGTCATAAAGGGATACCCCAAAAATAAAATATATTTAGAATAGGGTTTGTAACATTTCGCATAACATTTTTTAGCAACGTCTTACTAAGACTATCCATCCGTCTGTCTGTCCGTCTGTGAAAAGGCAGTGTCTCATGAACCGTAATAGTTATAGAGTTGAAATTTTCACAGATGATATATATTTCCGTTGCCAATATAACAACAAATATAAAAAAACTATTTATTCAAGGAGGCTTCTTGCCTTGCCTTCTTGTGTAACAGACATAGTTTTTTTTACTGCTTTTATAAACAATAATACGGAACTCTTCGTGCACGAGTCTGAATCGCACTTGGCCGGTTTTCACTGTTCTAAATAAATCATTATCCCACTCTAGAAACTACTCCTATATTGTGGATACATTAACAAAATAATAAACTCACATTCAAAAACAAAAAGATGTTCCGTAAGTACGATAGATGAATTAAATTATTCATATACTTACTTACTGGAATTTTAGAAACAAAAATAACATTATACCTGTCTTATTTAACAAGAAGTAGGTAAGGAAACTGAAACGTCATCGGCGTAATGTGGGTGTTATCTAGGTTACCTCTGCCTTCGGGGTAAACATAATATGTTATTCCATAATCATCTTTTATTCATACTGAGCAAGATAATTCTATTTTTAAACATTCCTGTATCTTATTAACCCAACGAATCTCATGTTTTCCCGATATATACATTTCTGGAGTTAGTAAATTTTGGGTTACGGAGATAGGACATTAGTTCCGGAAACATTGTTCGCAACTCGTGTAATAAATCAAGGGAAATGTATGCAAATTGTAAACGACGAGTAATCACCTCCAATTTGGCGCCCCAGCCAGCCGTCCATGAGCAGTGATTTGAAACTAGTTTGGAATTGTTCCCGTTTTACAATAGGGAAACATGATGCTAGACTTGTATGTTCCCAATTATAGAAAAAAATAAAGTGCACAAAATATACATATTTTAATGTTTTATATTTATTTTAATCATCATCATCATCATCTCAGCCATAGGACGTCCACTGCTGAACATAGGCCTCCCCTTTAGATCTCCACATATACCGGTTGGAAGCGACCTGTATCCAGCGTCTTCCGGCGACCTTTATAAGGTCGTCTGTCCATCTTGTTGGTGGACGTCCTACGCTGCGCTTGCTAGTCCTTGGTCTCCACTCTAGTACTTTTCGACCCCATCGGCCATCTGCTCTGCGAGCAATATGGCCTGCCCATTGCCACTTCAGCTTGCTAATTCGGTGGGCTATGTCGGTGACTTTAGTTCGTCTACGGATCTCCTCATTTCGGATTCGATCACGTAGAGAAACACCGAGCATAGCTCTCTCCATAGCTCGTTGAGCGACTTTGAGCTTTGAGATGAGGCCGATAGTGAAAGACCACGAAAAACTTGGAAACGTCTAAAATATTTCCTTTTATACCAGGTACACTTTAAAAGCACACTATAAAATATAAAACCAGAAAATTTCACTTAAATAGAAAATTCATCGAACATCATGATTATATAATACGAAACGGAAAATCCCTTTACTGAACAATAAAAAAAAACACAATTAAAAGTTTTGATCAAAAAAATACGAAACAACAAACCCGATTTATTAGCCCCAAATGGATTCATCATAAAATTAGGAATGCGGGAGTCGAAATAAAATACAATCGTATCTCGTGGAGTTTTCCATTTGTTGGAAAAAACTCGGCAGTGTTAAAAGCTATTTTCGAATACTTTCATCGCATACGGCTTTTATTCATTAAAAGTATTCAATCTCGTTACTCTTAACTCGACATCACAGTGAATGTAAAAGTCCTTTGTTATGAGTGACAGAAGTTTCCTTTCTAACATTTTCTGCGTTCTTTAATTCGTTATCAATTTGACTACATGTGTATATTATTAAATGTAATTCTTAAATAACTGTCACAGTTTTAATTACCACCGACTGATTTTATCTACCAAGTGCCAATGTCCTTTCCACAATCTATATGACTTTTTTATTTATTTATACCAAATACTAAAATATCACATCGATAAACAAAGCCTCAGGCATAACTTGTTCAATAACAAAACAAGCAAATTCAGTAACATTTTTCCGGCCAAAAAACATTGTCAAACGGTTCTGCACCGAACGAATTTGACTCTGTAATTAAACGTCAACTGCCATCATGTCATTTTGATAAAAACATAGATCACATGAAAATAGCAAACTCTGAAATGAAAAAAGGAAAACACCATTTTTTCAACTTATGAAAGCGAATATCATGTGCAGACAATCTCTAATACATGAATATTGTTGTACAGTACGGCACTTTGGCGCGTCGCCATAACCTGAACTAAATCCACCATTTAAAAAAAAAACATTGCATAGACAATTTAATTTTTAAAATTCGCTCTTTTGACTATAATTAAGCGAAATTAGCGCCTTGTAGTGCTGTAGTTATAGAGCTAGAGCAAAAATATCAATTTCAATATCAACACAGACTTTTCCCGCCTTACGCCAGACGCCATATTCCCGCGTAATTAAACGTCAAGCAACCATTTTGCGTATAAACATGCATGAGGGAATCGGCGCGTCGTGCTGCCTGGAAAATGTTTTAACGCCTTTTTTATATTTATTCGTGGATGCGAATCGAATATTAATTCAGGATCCCTTTGAAGCATATGATGTGTGAAGGAATTATGAATGAATATGAAAATTGGCTTTCAGAAGTCTTAGTACCATTTAATAAAGAAATGTAGGTAAAGAACAGCTGAATAAAATGTTCTATTAGCTAGACAGATAAACAAAATAATATATCTAGAAGTTTCCCTCCAAATTCATTGACTGGAAAAAGCAACTACGCTACATTTACACGATTGAACACATCTGGCAGAATATCATCACATTACTACACAATTTCGGCTAGACATACATTCACAAATATCTTTCAGTATATTGGAAATATGGAGTCGTAAAACCCTAGTGTTATCCAGGATTTGGTTCTCTGAGCCACGCGGGCGATATGTTATCCAGCTTTTGCAATACATTAATTTTATGTAAGTTAAAATAAGATAACCTAAAAGCCCTTAATAGTTTATTTCTGAACCACCAAAGTATTCTATGCTTTATTCAACACACTGGCCGTATTTCCATCTAAAATTATAAATGCGAAAATATGTAGACATACTGTCTATCCGTCGTTTGTAAGCCTATATTAGTTTAGTAGAGAGAATGTTAGACTGTTCATGTCATAGCTTGCTAAATATTCATATTGGCACATGGATAAACCACAACCTGGGGGAGGATATCGAATACTTAGTCGGGGGGTCCTTGTTGCCTGCCGGGGTCGCGGGCCTTACGAATTTCCGTGACCCCGGTACGTAAAGGGCTAGTGAAGGATACCGTGGATTTTAGTCAGTACGAGTCTGACAGTGCTTCCCGCCCTGACTTGGGTGGGAGGACTCATTTGATGATTTTACCACGAAAAAAAAATAAAAAACGGTGTCCTTGTTGAGTCTTCATCGGTCAAATCAATGTATGTGCAAGCTGAGTCGAGTTTTTAGTTTTTTTTTTTAACCTCTTATTATGATTCCGTGGGGAAATTACCGAACTCTGTGCAAGTAAAGCCGATAATTTAAGATAGTTTCCATTCAAAATAATTGAACTAACCGCTACCAGTATAATAACAATAGGCCAAATGAATCACTGCTTTCGAATTCGGCCACGCATGTTGCCAGTAACATTGGCACCTGATGCCAACTAACACCGTAATTGACTGCCAAGGAGATGTGCACCATGCATAATACATACCATACATTGCACGTTACTGTAATGGGAGCTATTGTACGACTTAGTTGAGCGACTGTTGTGCGGTAGTTGTGTTACCATTGGATGAAGTTGTGGGTGATTTGAAATGATATAATGTGAAATGGAGCACTACTCGTATACGTCAAAACAAACAGTAACAGCAATTGAAAAATAATTTGCAAAAATCATAATCGAAAGTGATCAAGAATAGTGTTTAATTTTCATTAACAGAAAGGAATCTATTACTTAAATATAATCACTGAAAATTAATATTGTAATGAACGGTAGTAATTGAAAATAATGGTCCGTTTCAATAAACGTTAGTAAAATAACTAAGCACTGGGCTTCACCCAATTTACTTTGCTAGTTTTCAGCTGACACAAATTAATAGTACTTTAGCTTAGAATAAACAATCAGAAACACAAGGACAATTTCTCGTTGTAACAACCACCCGCTAATCGCAATTTGCATAATGAAGATACTATACAATTCTGCCCCAGCACTTTAATTACGTCAGCCAACTGGTAATACAGTCCTTTTAGCCAGTGATTACACGAGCCGACCCATTATGACCACAGCTGCCAAATATTCAGTAATGAGTAAGCCAAAAGAAAGCAGTTTGCTCCACATTCATGAATTTTAATAAAAACAACACTTTTGTTAAATCTGGGGGCACGGCAGTGCCCCAGCCAAGTCTCGAGCAAAACGGGCACGGCCGTACCATCTTTTCTCGATGCGATTCGCGGCTGTTTCGCCCCCCCTATATCTTCGACGTGGACAAAGCTAGGAGTTTCGGTTTTCGGTGAATAATAGTAGGCATTAGAACAAGCTTAAGTTCGAAATTACATGCCAATTGAATTAATAGTTTAGGAGTTACGGTCGATCAAAGTTACACCATTTTGTCACTCACTCACTGACTCACTGACTCACTGACCGATCATCAAAAATCTAAGGTACTTCTAGCAGACTTAGAAACTTCAAATTTTGCACCAAGATAGGTCATTAGCCACATATAAAGGAAAAATTATAAAAACATTAAAAAATAATATAACATAGAAAACAATTTTATATTTGCGGTTTGGCAAGAACATTATGTATGGATTTTGACTGCATTGTTAACTTTGTTCGTTGTTTAAGTATTCAATTGGATGAATAAATACATAGAATAGGAAAGAATAATATAAATGTAATACATAGACTATAATTAATACATAAAGTTCATAATTCATTAAATTAATAAAGCTAAAACTCCATTGTATTGCGATAAATTTCGATTGTATGCGCGCTCGATAGATGGCGTTGTACCTGTCTGAATCGCGCTATGGTTTCGTTACCGAGCGCAGTTTAAGTAGTACTTTAAAATAATTCGATAATTTTCATTTGATAGCGCCATCTACCTATGAAAAACCATTTCGAAACTAAAAAAATATTGTAGCTGTATTCGGAGAACTTAAGTTAGCCGGATTAGATAGTAGATTTATTATTGTTACTGAAACAGTTATTTAGGCAAATAGTTTATTAATATAACATAGACATAGTTACAATATCTAGTTGTTTACGTGTTATTTAGTTTAGTTATATTTAGTTTGTAAGTTAGTAGATTTACGTTTATTTAGCTCGTTGAAAAGAAACGATAGAGATAGAGAGTGGGTTCTAAGCAAAGCAGTAGCTGAAGTCCAAGAAATTATGAGGTCACCTAAAAAAAAAGAAAGAAATACACTTACAAAAAATAAATGAGATCCCACCAAAAACATTAAATGTAAAAAAATGCCAAGTCTCTCGATGCAGTCTTTCCATCGTAAAAAGTTTTGAGATCTCATAGAAGCCAAGTCCTATTCAAATTATTTTGTAGTTATAAATCAACATTTAGTAATTGTATCAATAGTTTTCTTTATATTATAATTATAGTGACTTGGCAATGAGCACAAGAAGAAACAAAACGGCATATTTGGAGTTGAAAGTCACACACCGCATGCGTAAACATTAATATCACAAAATTAATTTTCTTTTGGTTTATCCGTGTCGTCCCAACCGAATTTCGGCAACGGCAGTCAGTCTCATCCAAGACTAGTAAACTGCGCAGGACATAAATTGGTGCTCATTGCCAAGTCACTATAATTATAATATAAAGAAAACTATTGATACAATTACTAAATGTTGATTTATAACTACAAAATAATTTGAATAGGACTTGGCTTCTATGAGATCTCAAAACTTTTTACGATGGAAAGACTGCATCGAGAGACTTGGCATTTTTTTACATTTATAAACTGTACGCAAATCACGTCCGTACAATGACAAGTCCTAATCGTACATTACACAACCAATGATCGTCGGCTGCGAGGCCAATGTCGCGGTCCACTCGCCCAGAATATCGATCATGGAGCTCAGATGACACATCCGGTGATCACGGAAACTTTGAAAAAGGGAAATGTATATAAGCCTGCCGCAGGGTGACCACAGCATCATTCGTCTTCAGTCAGTCGAAGCAATCAGTTCAACATGAAATCTTTTGTGAGTGTACTCCTGCTCGCAGCTGTAGTGGCAGCTGAACCTCCTCGATACAGAGTTAGGTTCCAAAGACAGGAACTCGAAAATGGTGCTGATAGCGTGGCAGTTGCAGCGCAAAACGGCGATGCCCCTTATCCAGCGGCAGGCTTCAGACCGGCAATAGAATTCAACTTGCCAGCTCGTCAGGAAGCGTCTCCTCCCTCAACTTCATACGGCGTTCCTGACGACAGCTACGGTGCTCCTCTGAAGACTTACACAGCTCCTCAAACTCAATACGGTGCTCCAGACACACAGTACGGTGTTCCTGATAAGAGCGAAGGCGAAGACAACGAAGAAGTAGAAGATAATGGTGAACAACAATCGGACAAGGAAGAACAAAAGAATGGTGACGCTGAGAAGGCAAACCTTGAGGATGCGCAGAAGGATACTGAAGTAGTTAGTGCTCAAGGTGTGTACTATGTGCTGCTGCCGAATTCACAGCTCCAGAGAGTGCAGTTCCAGACCCAGAACGACGCAAGAAACATGGCGTATACTGCCCGTCTTCAGTACAGGGATGAAGACCGAGCCCCAGTGTATGTGTATACCTCAGTGCCCCAATACCAATCCGCGGCTTACGTACAATTATTCTAATTCCGGACCCTTTCAACCAATGTTACCCCCAAACGGATGCAATTTAGATTTGTGAGGATTATACCAGATCCGATACTGAGATACGGAAAATACCGTTTTTCAAACGAATTTATTGTTCAATGTCGTACCCGGATATTTATACTGAATCGTTTTCAGTACAGTAAATGGTAATAACCACCAAATATATTTTTATGTAATTTATTCAGAGAGGTTGTAAATAAATGTCTTTGTTTTACATAATTTGATGTGTTTTGTCTATTTTACGAGTAAAGTTGAAAGGTTGATGTGGTAGAGGTTCATGTTTCTGAGGTAGAATCGTAATCATTTGCATAACAACTGCTTGAACAAACTATAGAAGATTTGTTTTCACAGTACCTAAATACAAATGATTATAATTCCGTTCTTAGAGTATTCAATATTTATATAGAAAACTGAATTGGATTGGTTTAAAAGGGTATGAAGTTTTATCAAACTATTCAAAGTTGAATATGATTAAAAGTGATTACATCTCAATAGAAAGTCTTAGCAATCATAACATCTGATATGTTCATTAATATTATTCATTTTTTTACGAAAACGATAAAGAGGGAATTTTCAATGAAAACTGACTTGACTAAGTACAATAATGTTTAATTAATTGCACTCAATGTTATGAATTAATTAACTCTACCCTGTATCAAGAGGCAATCAATAAAGTAAATTAAAAAACATTTCTGAATTTAAAGCGACGCCAACGGAAAGGTTTATTGATATTTTTATTTTTATGAAAAAATAATAATTTAATAAGAAGTATAATTCTTATTTAATCAACTAAACTACGATATAATAAACCTATGGAAATAAAAATGCTCAATTTTTCTAAAATTATAAATCTGACAATAATAATAGAAGTTTTGACACCTAACATCTCACCTCATTGGTATTGCATTCAGTAGCGCTTTTTGAAACTATCGAGTTCGAGTCGCAGCTCTTGCATGGAGTTATCGGGATTTCCATCGAGTTTTCATAGTAACCAGGTGGAGGTAAAGCTTGCTCCTGGTTGATGATAATAGGCTGATTCTCTAACTTCTCTTACTTTAGTAAGCGGGATTGTATCCGTAGGAACGGGGTAGTTTTGTTAGTAAAAGTTGACAGTCCCTTCGACGTGGAGCCGAGACGAGAGTCCTCCTGTCATGGGATTTTTTGGGGTTGTAAAATCATCAAATGAGTCCTCATTTTAGAGCCCCAAAAAAATTTGTTTGTTCGACCTATGTACCTAAACAAGTTCGTAACAGTAACACAATAACATCGTAAAACCAAGTCAAACTCGCTGAAACAACAAACAAAAATGTTGACAAAGCTTTACACGTATTAACATAACAAATAATGTCCCGATTTGGTAATAACAGTTTTACTTACAGACCTACCGCCGGCCATCGTTATGTCATAATAATGCATATTTCAAGCAACTAGTGATTGTAAAATAAGCAAAAATGTTTTTGAAATAGGTATGTGGGTTAGGTCTTTTGTTGTTCGATTCCATTGTTTTTGAGACTTTATTTTTGGCTAACACTGTTTTCTGAGGAACATATAACGTTCTACTATCAACTGATATCACGGTTGGCACAGTAGCTGAGAGCAATTGACTGCCGCGCTGCCGCATATTCGATTACATCTGCAAGCTAATATTTGTGAGACCTACATCGTTGCCTGCCGGGGTCGCGGGACTTACCCATTACAGTGACCCCGGTACGTAAAGGACTCGTGAAGGGCACCGTGGATTTTAGTCAGTACAAGTCTGACAGTAATGGGTGGGAGGACTCATTTGATGATTTTACCACGCAAAAAAAAAAACCTACATCGTTCCAAATCTGGCTATTGTAAGTTAAAATTATTTTAAACGCATCTACGACACAAGAGAAATTAAATATAAATAAATTCTTGGGGTGCCTAAAAATTTCCGTAAAAAACTACAACTATTTGCTGTTCCTTTTACATGGTCTCAATTTTGCCCAGAAGCAAAGATGGACTTAACTCACCCAGAAGCCTGCGCATCGATGGAACACGGTTAAAACTGTTTGATTTGCTCTCCGACAGGAAGATTTTTGCAAGCCCCATTAAGGCCTACCACCACAACCCAAAAATATATAAAAAAATACTCTTTAGTATGTCATCATCGTCGTATCAGACATCCATGGCACTGTCTTTGTTATTTACACCATACGAATTACAATGTTTAATTAAGGTGATAAAATAGACAGTCCAATATCGCATCGTAAATTAATGAAATCTTTAAACTCCTCAACTTCAATTTCGATTTCCTCCTCTGCAATTGACTCATAAATTAAATGAACAATAGGTTCGTTCCCCTATCCGTCACTATTGAATTCGTCGGCAGTATTTGGTAGTATCTGTACAGGCGTGTTCCCACATGTCTGTGGTTTCCTGAAATCCAACATCATGTCTTGTACTACTCGTACATAATTGATCTAAACGTTGGTTTCGTCGTACTGTCGGCTAGAGATGTGCTAGTCGATTTGAATTTGCTATTGAAACATCGATCTCGGGGAATTTTTGATGTAATTTCTGAGTTAGAGATTTAGCCCAAATAAAATCTATTGATGAGACATTTTAAATTAACTGACAGGCATTGCAAAGCCTAAACTTCTAATAGAGCAAGAAATTGTGGACAAAATTTATATGACTTAAATGAGCGCCAAGGAGGGATATTCAAAACACACCACATAATTGTAATAAAGCAGATTTTTTATATTCACGACCTTAAAATTTATATCTTGTCAATTAATTTGTCAGCAAAACACATCACCATTGCGCAAGTAGTCACAATGACAGAGGCACTCCCTGTTCATATAATCACTTTGCCCATC
Source organism: Agrotis puta (assembly GCA_943136025.2). Lineage (NCBI taxonomy): Eukaryota > Metazoa > Arthropoda > Insecta > Lepidoptera > Noctuidae > Agrotis > Agrotis puta. The sequence goes on along the minus strand of OW964177.2, from coordinate 17,046,409 downwards.
ACGTCATTTCTGCCATGGCTTTCATCACGGCAGCATTCAATTATTTCATTCAATCAACAAATGAAGTTTGTCGCATCAAACACACTTCTATGGTACAGATAGAAACATAATTAATTAAAATAGTCTAATCATGCGAAAAGGGGCATGAAATTACTCTGTATTAACCAGTTTTCAATGTAAATCTCAGAATAAGCAACCTGAAGTGGCGATGGGCCTGCCATGTTAGCCGTTAAAACTGGGGTACACGTGTACTCGAGTGAGGATCTCGAATTGCCTAAGGTAGGTGGGCACATCAAGTTAGGTGGAGCCAAGATCACAGCAGCAGATTACAGTGCTGGAAGCAGCCTACGTGAAGCTTCCCGAGAATCACGTTGTTAATTGAAATAAAAGAGGCCCTTTTTTAGCGTGGTAAAATTGTCAAATGAGTCCACCCAGGACCGAGCGGCAGGGACTGTCAGACTCGTACTGACTAAAATCCACGGTGTCCTTCAATAGCCCTTTACGTTCCAAGGTCACGGTAAGTCACGTGAGTCTCGCAACCAAATAAAAAAAAGACTTGTGAATTTTTTGATGCACGATATTCAAAACAATCTTTTTTTGTAAGAATCGTTGAATGTTTATTCACTACTATTTCTACTTAATTTTGTCTAAAATATTGGACATCGAAAAGACACTTTAAGAGCTGTTTTTTCTTCAAGTTGATAAATCTTGTTAACAATCAGAAACTTTGTACTTTGATGGCCTAATCAAAACAAAAAGGCTTATAATAAACATCAAACATTGAAAGGCCCTTACAAATCACGTCGTATTAGAACTTTATTGAAGTTACAACTTAAGCTAAACAGACGCTTGCTTTGCAAGACTTGGTCCTTCTTAGATTTAAAAAGTTTCAGACTTTAAGCTGTCCAACTTTTATAAACAAAAAACAGTGCTTATCTACTTATTGTGAATCTTTCGCCAACTGGTCGACACTTCCCGATACCAGAAGGCTTTTTTTCCGTTGTAAAATCATCAAATGAGTCCTCCCGCCCAGGGTGGGACGGGAGGGACTGTCAGACTCGTACTGACTAAAATCCACGGTGATCCTTCAATAGCCCTTTACGTTCCTGGGTCACGGAACGTATGATTTTACAAGTAGGTACCACAATAAGCGAAAAATTCCCATAAAATAAAAACTACTGAAGCAAAAAGATTTTTTTTAAGACTGTGAGAAATATACTGCATCGAACCAAAAAGAATCATCAAAATCGATTCACCCAGTTATGAGATATGAGGTAACAAACTTAAAAAAATATAGTCGAATTTGAAACCTCCTCTTTTCTTTTGAAGTCGGTTAAAAACAGTTACTCAAAGAGCTTTCCAGTGAAAGTTTTGCGACAACACAAGATGGCGATTCTTTACGATTACAAGACGTTTGTAAACCAACTCGACCCGCGGTCTGAGACATGTTTCGACATCCATCCACACACTCATCCCTTTCGAGGAGTATTCTCGACTGTCCTCAACATGCTGACTCCGGGAATACGTAAGCTTGTTCAAACATGATTGATTGCGTCTAGGGTTACCTTGTATCCGAATTTGTCCGGATAAGTCCGGCTGTTTGGATAACTGTTTGTACTTTGTATGGTCTTGTCAATTGTATTGACTTTTCCACCAAAGCAAAATCTAGTTAAAAGAAAAATAGAAAATATTAAGTGATTACTACGTAAACTTTGTGAGAGGAAGGACTTGAGCAATCAATTTAGACTTCGCCAAATGAACTTAGCTCTTCAAAAAAATATCGATATTTTTGTTTTTTTTTTGCCCTTCTTTTTATAATTATATTTTTTTGTTTAGCTAATATTGTCCCACTGCTGGACAAAGGCCTCCCTCAAGTTTTTCCAAGTGTTCTTGTCCAGCGCCACTTCAAACCAGCGGTGACCGTTCATGTGGCTGACGTGAATAATTAAAATAATAAATTAATTACAATTTATTCACAAACATTTTACATGTATATGTGTTTTGAAAATAACTCACTTTTTATTAATAGTTTTATTTTAGTTTTAGTTTGAATTTAGTATTTTGTTGTAAATATAGAGTTATGTTTTAAATTTCTAGTTTTAGTTATGTAAATACATTTAATTAGTACTATTCCAAAATAACTCACTCCTAAGTAAAGTCTCCTTTCTCCTTTCAAACTTCTCTATCAGTCTTTTAATATGATCCTTGGCCATTGACTTCGATCAAATTGTTATTCATATTTTGAAATAGGCTCTCACTTTTTTCCGATAACTATGCAGAAAAAGCAAGCAAAAAGCAAAAGTGATTGCTCCATTTATAATTATTCTTTTTTACCAAATGTCCAGATTTTACTCAGAACATGTCAAGTTATGAAATGGTGACCCTAATTGCGTCCGAATGTGAACGTATCTCTATTTATTTGTTTACTGGCACCGTTTCATTTTAATTACGCTTTCATGGCAATTTGGGTTATTTGGATCGATGATATTTAGCTATATTATACGTTTGCGTTTAGGAGAAGAGTGGTATTTTGGTAAAATAAATAACGTATGTCTTTAATCTTTACAGGCCTGTTGGTTTAGTGGTTAGTGACCCTGACTACTATGCCGGAGGTCGTGGGTTCGATTCCCACCCAGGACAAATGTGTGTGTGATGAGCACGATCATTTGTTCTGTGTCTGGGTGTAATTTATCTATAATATGTATGTATTTAGAAATATATAAGTATGTTTATCAGTTGTCTAGTACCCATAACACAAGCTCTGCTTAGCTTGGGACTAGATGGCGTTGTGTGATAGTTGTGGAATATTTATTTATTTATTTATTTATTTAATCAGCAAGCGAGTGAGTACTGTATGACAAAGATGAGGAGTCATTTACATAAATATAAATTCATTAGAAGTATTATATTAATAAACTAGCGACCCGCCCCAGCTCCGCACGGAAGAAATCTCTACTATATTATGCATGTTTTATTACATTTAAACCTTTCCCTTGAATCACTCTATCTATTAAAAAGAACCTCGTTAAAATCCGTTGCGTATTTTTAAAGATAAGAGCATACATAGGGACAGACAGACAGCGGAAAATATTTATTATTAATACTAGCTGACCCAGCGAACTTCGTAGGGCCACAGAATCAATACTACTATACTACTAATACTACTACTACATCATTTGTTACAAAAAATGTGATAAATGAAGAACCGCTGGACAGATTTTGTTATCTTAGATTATTGAGAGTTGTTCGCCATATTATTAAAAGGCCTCAAATTCTGACTCCTTGCTGCTACTGAGTAATTGTAAAAGTAGAAACTTTAGCTAGCTATAACTATAAAGAGTTCTTAGTAATGGTGGCCTACCATGACGTCGTAGAGTAGTTCTAGTGTGGGAACGAGATGTCGCTAGACGACTTGTAAAGCTCTGTCTCTTTTCCACAGTAGAACTACTCTTGCTTTAAGACTTATCTTAGCTCTTTTTTTTTTACGTTGTAAAATCATCAAATCATCAATCGTCTTTGTCCTCCCACCCAGGGCAGGGCGGGAGGGACTGTCAGACTTGTACTGACTAAAATCCACGGTGTCCTTCAATAGCCCTTTACGTACCGGGGTCACGGTAATCCGTTAGTCCCGCGACCCCGGCAGGCTTTGGCTTGGATCGCACGGAGGCTTTGGCCCTCTAGAGGGGGCCCTGTCATTTTGCTGACACTCTTTGAGGAGCGCGTGGAACACAACGCGCCGTCGACCCGGGCATGGTCCATGGTCGGGCTGCGAGTCGCCCATTACTCGCCGATCGCCCGCCCGGCTTCTCTCTCTATCTTAGCTCTAGGAAACTTTAAAGTGCTCTCCAACCTAGTCATCATTCTCAGCTAATCTTTAAAGCTATCAAAGAGAGAGAGAGATCCGTCAATGATTAAAAGTTGTTAAACGTCCGAGACATGTAAAAGTTTTAACTGAGAAGTAGTTAACGTGCAGCTGATCGCTGTTTTAAGGCGACGTTGCAGTACAGTGTGTAAAATGTATGGACGCCCGACCTCAACCCCGCCAAAAGGCGAAAATAACCCGCACTTTAAATGTTTTTCGCTTCTTGTAGAAAAACAAAAAAATATATGTATATAAAACATGTTTCTAACATTTACTTTTAAATAAAAAGCTCTATATATTGATATAACTTGCATATAAATCTATGATGAAATCTCTTGACATTACGCGTTTAAAATTGTTATTTAGTACCATGTTCGGCATTTTTTTTTTATCGAGTCGATTATTCCAAATCGCGTTTCTACCTTTACTACTTGAGAATATGTTCAATTTTTATGTAATAATTTTTATTTATTAATAATCTCACATTTTATTAGATTTTCCGGCGTTCAGAAATCTTAAAAAGTACTGCAATCTCCCCTTAATACGATTCAAGATGTTCTGTTGAAAACATACGGGAATGGTAAAAACTCTTCGATAAAATTACTTCATTTGTGTTTGGTGATGGAACTGTTTGGTGTACCTTAGAATTTTGCGCTACCTCCCCCCACAGACGGGCAAAGGCCTGCCCGGGTTATGAGACTAGCTCTAGGTAACCGTGACCCTGGAACGTAAAGGGCTATTGAAGGAACGCGGTGAAGTTGAGTCAGTACGAGTCTGACAGACCCTTCTGCTCCACTCTGGGTTGGAGGACTCATTTGATGACTATAATACGCTTAAAAAATGAAACTTTTAGGAATATTAATATAAATAACATAATTTAAAAACGCTGCGGTGTACGGATTAATTTCCTGAATCCCGTATAATATAGCCATCACTTTTTTAACAATTTCGCACAAACCGAAACGCACACAGATTTTAATTAATCACATTACAAACATGAATATCCATAATCCGTGTTAGCTTATTGAATATTCGTATCTATCAACTGCTCCCAATACAATTACTCGATAATTACTGACAGTAATTAATTTTGTACCTATTAAACAGTGACAAGTTATAGGAACTGAGTAAGCAATCAATCCAGAAAGTAATTAAAATGTATTGTGCTCTGACAGTTTAATCATTACAAATCATCAAGTGAACTCAAGTTAACTCAACTATTTAGCACGGCGGCGACCTCTCGTGTACGGCCGAATCAATTACGAAACGAGTAGGAATGGAAAATATACACCTCCTTCAGCGAAGCAGTGACCTAGCGAAGGAGGAGGAGGAGCGTGTAAGGGAAACGACATCCTCCACCTCAAGGGCCCGCTAACCTAAACTAAAGACAAAAGCAAATCATAAAGACTCTATAATTTAAATAATTGCCTTCACTCCATACATTATTCCAACATAGCAAGTGCAGACAATCAGTTGCTAAAATATACCGATACATCAATTCCAGGGGAAATAAACAGTACTAGGGAGTACTAGTACTCAATCTCCATCGAGACCTAATCGTCCGCGCCGGTTTCCATTACCACCCCCTGTGTTTTAGCAGACTGCCGCTCGTCTAAGGAAGACATAAAACTGTCGGTAGATAATTAGCCAAACGTTCACACTCATACTCTTCGGAAACTCTTAAGTTCCTTTATTTTAATAGCTCATTTAAACTTTTTCCTTATTGAGTAGTTTTACGAGCAGTGATATACTAGTTCTTTGTGAAATGGCGACTGCTGATGTGGCCGGCTGTCATCTATAGATCTTTGATAGTCGTTACTGTTAGTCAGAAGCTCATAAGTCTTACCATGGGGTATCGTATTGCCCAGTTACTGGATTGTGGAGGTCCGATAGACTGTCGCTCCATGTAACATACTGATATCCAGATGCATCTGGTTCGACTGGAGGCCGACCCCAATATAGTTGGGAAAAGGCTTTTTTTTTTTATCGTTGTATTATCATCAAATGAGTCCACCCACCCAGGGCAGGGCGGGTGAATTCGTGAGTCCCGTGACCATAGTTAGGCGCTGGCAAAAGTTTCAGCAACAGCGATGGAGCTGAATATTATCTGAATAATAATTTTGTTTTGTTTTTCTGACAATTTCTGGGTGGCCTGGGATCAATCTTAATAAGATGAGTTAAACCTAAACCCTTGTAAAAAAAAATAATTTCAAACCTTCGTATAGAAAACTTCCATGAAAACCTAATCAGACGATAGAAGAAATAACAATGTGCCAAAATGGTATGTCAGAATACATGACAGCAAAACTAATCCATTGTGTTGAACGTATCGCATAGGAAAAATAATTGCATTAATCACATTAAGTTCAGTCATAAATATTAATATTATAATGTTCCCTGTATCTGAAACAGAAACTTCTCAAGTCATTCCTTTTTCTCTGCAGCCAAGAACTAAGACGGACTGTCTTGTGATAGCTAATGTTATATTACTACAGTGTAAGTTATTATTGTTTTACATGAATACATACATTGCCAAGTGGGCCATGGCCATACATTACCTGCTAGGATCCTTACATACTTTTTTCGCTTCGTCCAAGTTCATAAATCTGGTCATACAAGCACGGCAATTGTAAGACACCCCATTTTGCCGGGGTCGTGGGACTGTTGAGTAACCGTGGCCCTGGAACATAGAAGGACATTGTGGATTTTAGTCAGTTCAAGTCTGACAGTGCCTCCCGTCCAGCCCTGGGTTGGAGGCTCATGACACCCGATCTTTCTGGAAAGCCTCACGAATAAGGTCAGTGTAGGTCTTCTGAAGACGTCTCCTCCCGGCGTTGCCACTGACTTATGCCTTAGAAATTCCCTTTGTTAGTCACTTTCACTCATTCTCTTTACATGACCGATTCACTAGAATAACCTCAACTCCGACTGTGTTATTTTAAGTTACAAAACACGTCTTGTTCCCAAGGGAAGGATTTCAAGAGTATTGCTTATTAGAGCCACCTGACACCCGAGCAACATCGCTTCGTCTTTAGGCGTACTATGTTCTACTTTCTCCACCAAATTTTTTTGGTGGGCATAAAATCGTCGGTGCCGATTAAAAGGAATTAAAAGGTCGATCAAATTAAAATTTAATATATTGAACCCTCGATGTATTTAGTGTTCGATATAATTAACCATTCAAATATTATGAACGTTCAAATATTTAGGTTTTTGATGTACAAGAATAGTAGTCGATCAATTGCAATTCGATTATTTGGCATTCGATTCGGCATAGTACACTCCTCGTCTTTGGGCATCCACTCATTGTCGATAGGTGACTACGAGTTAACAATATACCAACTGGTGATAGCGGAGGAAAAATCGTGACGTGTACTAAATTGTTAGTTTCTTGTCTTAGGTGTCCTTGTGATCATCGGTGCCATTTCAGTTCTTACCTGTACATGGAAACCCGAACATTCGAAAAGTGACTTCGGAAAACTAGCTCGTATAATGTACTTGTATGATCACAACGCCTGCGGCCGCAACTTTCGAAAAACTGAGAAGATCGCTGACATTCACCTGAGCAATGATACTCATGGTCTGAATGTGCGTCCCATCAAATGGTTACCGGCACTAACTTCTGAGTCTACTCGGTTGTCTGCAAAGACTCGCAAGTAAGTAAACATAACAAGAGTCACGAGTTAATCCCGTGTTAGGCAGAGGTTGACATACTCGTCATAGGACACCTATAAAATGGGGAAGTCTATTGCCATCAATCGTGCAAAAATGTAGCCTCTTAAGGTTCTAATTAGAAATTCCTGATGGAAAACCAATAACAGTTTGGACCTGACTTGATCTGACCTTGGGGTCGAAACAGTTTATGGTTACTAAAGGTCATCCAGAGGCAGAAATGCGACCGTAATTCATTTAAATTGTATGTTGGAAAGTAAATAAGGTTCTATTGTCATAGGCCACTTTGATCGATGTTTAACTCCACAACATTTTCGCTTCAATGAACCAAACCCGTTCATAACGAATTATTTCTAAACTAGCTTTTGCCCGCGACTTCGTTCGCGTGGAATAGTGACTTCCAGCAGATTTTTGGTTTTACCCACATAGTTCCCGGTCTCGCGGGATTATTTTTATTATTTGTAATAAAAACTATCCTATGTCCTTACTCAAGTTCCAAACTATGTCTGTACCAAATTTCACACAAATCGGTTCAGTAGTTTAGGCGGGAAGAAAAGACAGACAGACAGACAGAGTTACTTTCGCATTTATAATATTAGTTTGGATTGTCCAGAATTTTGTCGGTGAAGTCATTAAGATGAGTAGAGCGGTTTTAACCCGTAAAATATTGGTAGAGCCATAGACTTATGTGTTGTCAATTTGTTCTACTATACACACAATATCAAATTTTCTTTCGCAGTTACATGAACAAAAGCATAACCTTCCATGCGATATGGGGCATCCTGGCCATTGGTTTTCGAATCATCATTGTACATAGTACAGAAAGGCGCACGGTAAAGTTCGCACTTGCCGCATTCTACTATTACTGTCTGTTCATCTTGTGTTTCGACATGACCATGGCCATTGTGTACGTTACCCACATCAAGCAAAGTTTAACCAATGGCATGATTTTGAGGTACAGCGGCTGGAGTAGCGAGTTGAAACTACAATCGTATGACGACTTCGGCGGATGGCTTCCTATAGCAGCTTCCGGATGCTGGCTCCGAGGTGTCATAATCTACATGCTAAATGTATACTTTTGCAAAGTATTATATACAGTGAGACAAAAAACTGAATTGACAGAAATGTTTAAGATGAAGTTGCGTACGGAAAAGTTTCATCCTATTCCCGAAGCTGAGCAAGTTCGAACAGGTAACGCTAACGTTCTGGTCTACCGGCAGGGTGAGACTCAACCGCAAGATACGTCATTTTTCGGTTTTCGCTGGATTGGTAAGCAATAGTTTTAATCTTCGAAATATTACTATAACCAGGCATATACTTGGGGCAAAATCCTGCGACACGTGTCGCTAGAGACGTCGGGTGAAGTAGTGAGACGTTGCCAGACTTCGCTCGACATGTCTTTCTAATCATCACCCACCATCTTCTGGGTCTATGATTTTTAATTATAATTATGTACCTACGCCGCAGTCAACAATACCATCTCGGCGGGTGTCGTGACATCGCGTAACGTCACTACGGACCTACATGGCGCGATGTAGCCAGGCGAAGGCGAAGTTTCGCGAAGTTGCACGACTTCGCCCGACGTCGCTACGGACATAAAACGCGCGCTGTCAGATGTCAAGCGAAATCGCCCGACTTCCCTTGACATGTCGTGGGACATTTGTCCGCTAATGTACCCCTGGCAAAATGCTTTTAAATTGGTAGCCATATAAACCCTATGAATTAAAAATTTAAAACATTCATTCGTCTTTTATTATCTGGATGATTTTTTCCCAAAGGCCGTTTGGTAACGAGAAACGAAATGAAGCGGTTGTTCTTGAACGAATTCAATTTCGAGCGGTGGTAGAGGGGACGCTATTAAATTTTTCATTATCACCTCGACGGGAGACGTTGCCCATTAATTCTGGACTTTACCTGTAATCAAAACATGGGACGGACCCGTTTTAGTGACAGCAAATTGGTACGCGGCCCTCCTGAAATTTGTTTGCTCTCTAGATTTTCTCCGAAACGTTTTGTAACGAGTTTGAGTGCGGCCTTGAATTGGAAAAGGTTAATGTTATTTAATAACTGTCGCAATAATAAACCAGAGTAATGGGATCATTAGAATTTTGGAGCATGGTGACAATTCTGTACCAAAGTAAGTGTGGTTCTAATATTTTAATTAATCGCAATATTAAATAGAAATGATTTATTATATCTAAGCAATACAAACCTGTTTCTTCTTATTGATTAATGAATATTGTATAAAATACTAGCTGACCCCGCGAACTTCGTAGGGCCACAGAATCAATACTACTACACTACTAATATTACTACGTCATTTGTTACAAAAAATGTGATAAATGAAGATCCGCTCGACCGATTTTGTGCAAACTTCACATAATCCATCTACTAAATAGTCCGGACAAAGCCTAAACATTTCGTTTGGATAGGTGAGCCCGTTCTTGAGTTAGGTATAACATTACAACGAAAAGTGGCATTGATGTTTATATACATGTAAAAAGGGTTATATTTTTATATAAAAAAGAAGGAATTAAAACTTACGACCAGGACCGGCGCAGCGTGTCCATAACGAACAAACATACAAAATAAACCTTTTTCCATTTCAAAAGTTATTTTAATTAAAAGAAAAATCAGGTATTTCAGGTCATTTTGAGTCTTATTCCTCTTCAATTTTGTTCATTTCAGCAATCCTAGTCGTTGTTATGAGCTGGATGACTTTGGATTGCAAATTCGTGCCCAACGTGGCGGACCTTCACGAGACGACGTTGATGAAGATCCTGTACCTGTACGATCCTGAGGCCTGCGGGAGGATACACTTCTATAACCTGACCTCCACTATCAGCTACGAGAGGGTCTACACCAGCGTCGTGTGGCCTGTCACCAACAATGTCGCTGCAAGATTCCGGACGTAAGTAGTGTGGGCTGAGTTGCGAACGGCGAGAATCAAGGACCATGACCCGTTCGATGGTGCGCCGTATTCATCGTCGTGATCTACCAGGAAACTGACGGGGCCATAGGGGCAAACGCCTGCCGAGGTTGCGGGATTGTCTAAGCAGGCTATCGCAAACCTGAACAGAGTGGATTTTATCAGTAAGAGTCGGACAGTCCCTTTCGCTCCACTCAGGGCAGGAAAACTGATTTTATTAATTAATAGTGTATCCTCATAGACCTGACACACTCGACATGGTTTAAAGATATTGATACTCGACATGGTTTAAAGGTATTATTGGTTTTATGATATTTGACAGGCCTGTTGGTCTTGTGGTTAGTGACCCTGACTGCTATGCCGGAGGTCGTGGGTTCGATTCCCACCCAGGACAAATGTTTGTATGATGAGCACGATCATTTGTTCTGTGTCTGGGTATAATTTATCTATAATATGTATGTATTTAGAAATATATAAGTATGTTTATTAGTTGTCTAGTACCCATAACACAAGCTCTGCTTAGCTTGGGACTAGATGGCGTTGTGTGATAGTTGTGGAATATTTATTTATTTATTTATTTATATTACACCGCCATCTATTCGACCGATGACACAGTTGTCGCTGAACGATTGACTGCTACAAAGAGTTACTTATTGGTATGGCCTCAGTTAGTTATCCCAGGTCAGGCTATTTGTGTTGTAAACCTTCCATGAAACATGATTATGACTAGGCTGAAGCAAAGTATTTATTTTATTGAAACGCAAAAGTATGAGTACCTAAATGAAACACATTTTAAAGCATGCGCTTAAGCCTTTGTCAAATAGACGTGGCGTGGCGAATGCGAAGCGTGACGTTTTTATCTGTGATGTATGGAATTGTTTAAATCCAGTCACATAGAATAGCGAATGCGATCCGATAGCGTGACAGAACTATCAGACTGACGTCTCGCTGCGGTTGGGTATCGCCTCGGAAACGCTTCGCTTTCGCCTGTCTGTTTGACACAGGCATTAAGGTTTTCAGCTTTATAAAGACCGCAACCAATTTTTTTTTGTGATTGATTTGTTTTTGACACAAATCTAGTTCAAAGGTAACAGAGACAAAGTTTACGATTGTGTTTCCATATTTCAGAACGATCCAGGTATGGTTGTCTCTACACTTGATCTGGCTGTTATTTGCGGTCATCAACGTGACTCAAGGGGAGCGGTCCTGCAGCTTCTACGTCACCTTACTGCCGTTCACCATCACCGGGGTCTGTCTCCTCATTACAGACGTGGTCAACGCTATCATGTTCCTTGTTGATGCGAGATATACCTTCAGCGAATGTAAGTGTAGCAAATTTTAAACTTTATTTTAAAACAAAGATCGATGTACTGGAGTCTGTACGAACAACTTGCTACTGTATTTACTTCTTGTACCAGAAGTTGAGCATTACTCATTTAAATAATTAATGTCGCGGGTGGTTATAAGTGGCTTATTGAAGTTTTGGCGTAATGGTCTAGGAAAGGGAAGCATTTGTTTAGCAGTTGATGCAAGTGATGATTGCGGTGATAAATTTCTGACCTGTATCCTCCTAAAGCATAAGAAAATCTTTGAAATTACCTAAAGCATAAGAAAATCTTTGAATTTAAATTCTAAGTATGGGTATGTAAACCCCCAATTTTTTTATTGTATTTTTGCATTTGAATCCTACTGCGGTTTACATATTACATCTACTTACCAAGTTTCAACAGGATAGCTCTTATACTTTTGAAGAAAAGTGGCTGTGACATACGGACGGACAGACAGACAGACATGACGAATCTATAAGGGTTCCGTTTTTTGCCATTTGGCTACGGAACCCTAAAAAGCGTTCAAGGATTTAACGAGTCACAAACAACAAAGCATACGCAATCCGATCATCGGAGCACTAAATCCCTTTGTAGAATAATATCGGAGCTAGCACTCCATCGATTGCGGCGTTTGTGTTTAACCCGACTTCCATTATCCTATTATTTATTAGACGCTCGTTTGAAAGTAAGATTGCGTTCATGCTCTTTCTCCAGATTTATTTTCCCGACAGGTTGTATGATTTCATATAATTGTTTATTTATTTTTGACTTATTTAAGTCATTTAGTTTTATTTTTATGTATTTTTTTTTCTTTTTATGTGTGTGTTTGTTTTTATATTATGTTGTTTTTTTTTTATTTCATTTTCTTATTTGAATAAACAGTTTTGCACTATGATAAACTATCGACCACGATTTTTTATCTTACTTTATTAGTGTTTTTGACGGAGGAACCGGCAGTAAGTTGTCATGCTCCCTTAGTTGACATTGCTTGCGTACTCGTGAACTTTGGTTATGTTATATGTAATTTAATTTCTTCTTCATTAAATTGTTATTTACTGCGTTGGTCCTAGTTTATAAATGTGCCTTCTAGTCACAGTAGGGATGTTATTTTGGATTGATGTATAATGTGAATGTTCTATTAAATTGTATACAATTTTGGTTCCTCTAACCGTACAGACAGATGTGTTGCTGGGGAGTTTGTTCCGCCACTTCTTCTTCCCAGCCAAAAAACTGGGAAGTGTCGAATGGGGGGGCGCTTTGGGGGACTGTCTTATGTAAAAATTGACCTTCAAAAAGTGCTGATAAATCAGCCTAATTTGAAGAAATGACTTTTGATTCTATCAAAGGCAGCAATACGAGCGTATGTGAAATAAGAACAATGGTGGACTGGTGGCTCAGTGGAACTGCTGTGTGTCTGTCTCATGGGTTTGAACTCAGGCAACACCATTTATGTTATTAACCAGCTTATGCCAGTGATTTTTCCCGTGTATACTTCTACTATACTAAGGGGAAAATGTGTCTTGCGAGTAAGATGTGCTATAAAGATGCGCCGCCACAAAGTAGCTGCGCTACGAAGAAGCGCAGCTCGAGCTATGCGATGTAGTAGGGAAAACGACCCATAGAACGTATCCATAGCACGCAGCCACAGCACTCAGCCACAGCCATAATACGCATGGTCGCGGGACTGTACGAATTACCGTGACCCCGGAACGTAAAGGGCTATTGAAGGACACCGTGGATTTTAGTCAGAACGAGTCTGACAGTCCCTTCCGCTCTGCTCTGGGTTGGAGGACTCATTTGATGATATTACCACGTAAAAAAAAAGCAGCCATAATACGCATCCTTCCATATAAAAAACACATCTCAGTTGAATCCATTTCCACCAGAGCTATGCTATGTAAACCAATGAATATGGTTGGTAGATATCAAACGCATCCGCAGCAACGTAGCATAGCGCATCTCTGGTAGAAAAGCAACCTAGGGTTTACACCCGACTTTTAGTAATTGATGCTAACTACACTCAAATCGGCCACTCCAGGACAAAAATCTAAACCTAATAGAAATTCCTGATTGAAAAATCCAAGACGGACCTGTTACTCAGCAGTTGCGCTAATACCTATTATTACTCTAAGTGTAAATTAGATGGAATTTTGTACACAGAAAACACATCAACTAGTGGTCTTATTTAGTTCATTTTATTCGGTTCATCTTTCACCAACTTCTCGTTACAAAAACCGGGCTCATTTCTATGCCAAATTAAGGTATTATTCCGAACTTAACTGCACGCAGCAGTTATTGCACAACACTATTGGTCCTTCTTTACAATCTCTGGTGCGGCTGCGCGGCACCAAAATGGCAGCAATACTGAAGTAGCACTGCTGCATGCTATCGAGATTTGAATCATACTTTTAGTAATATCATAAATATTAGCCCCTTACTCTCTCTGCTCCACAGCTGCAATTCTCCGCTACCTGGCCACTGGCGGCCACCTCCGCGCCATGCACAAGAAGCCGATCATTCCAGGGAGAGCCAGCAATGACGACACATCTTGGATCGCTGTACTTCTGGCATACATCAGCGTGAGGGGATTCGTCCAGTGGATTGTCAACTTCTGGATTGTGAAGGACAATTATTTCGAGGGCTTGGACCGTTATCGTAAGTTATTTCGATATATTTATAAAAATTGGTGCTTTGGAAAGATAGGCTCAAAATAGTCCAACAAGCTATGGAGAAGGCTATGCTGGGAGTCTATCGAATCAGAAATGAGGAGATTTGTAGACATTTTTTTTTTAGCTCTGTAAAATCATCAAATGAATCCTCCCGCCCAGGGCAAAGCGGGAGGGACTGTCAGACTCGTACTGACTTAAATCCACGGTGTCCTTCAAAAGCCCTTTAGATTCCGGGGTCACGGTAATTCGTAAGTCCCGCGACCGAAGATTCGTAGACTAACCAAAGTAACAAACCACACACAAAGTGGACAGACGATCTAATGAAGACCACAAGATCGTGCTGGTCGCAAGCCGCTTCCAACTAGTCCTATTAGAAATCTATGGAGGAGGCTTACGTTCAGCAGTGGACAAACTACGCCTGATATAATGATGAATAGAAAAATTCAGAAATCCATGAAATTAATCACATTTGCATGTAATACAAGCGACCTGCCCGGTTTGGTACGAGTGTAACTAATGATGAGAATTGATAGAACAAGTTGGGTATAGTCAGTAGAATTCTGACAGTCCCATCGACTCCATCTGGAGCGGTAGGAGCCTTAGAAGGTTTCCCATCCATTGATATCATTATGTGTACCTGGCCGAGGAGCATCCGGCATTGGTATAGTTAGCCCATGCTTTTACAAGATAAATGTGCAAAATTATTATACAGGGTGTAAGAGACATCGACGCACAAACGGTTACCATGGGTCCAGGACATGATTCTGGACGACCCCGTGTTGGAATTTTTCGTCGGTTTCTTACCAATTTTTTTTTTTAATAATTGTTTCTTTTTTAAATGTGCCGCGCTTTAGGTACTACAGGTACTGCGGTACTGGACACAGTATTTAGGTATACGTTGACCTTTTATTTGAACTTTCATAAACAGCTGAGAAAACACCCATTTCTAGTATTATTTATATTGCTACTTTTAGTGAAAGTAGCGTAATAATTACTTTTTTATTAATAATATATCATTGGTTTAAGTAAGAATAACGACTATGAACAGTCCACAGTAAAAAAAAAGAGAAAAAAATTTAGAAAATTTGGGAAAAACCGACGAAAAATTCCAACATGGGGTATCCAGAATCATGTCCTGAACTCATGGTATCCGTTTGTGCGTCGATGTCTCTTACACCCAGTATACTGTAGATAAAGTTTTAAACAAGTTCTTGAATTCACTACAACCGCTTTTAAATTATGGAGCCCATAATTTATAATCTACGCTCAAGGGACTATCCTAAGTTCCGAAGTTAGGATCTGAAGTTGGTCATCCATTTTAACGTTTATTAGTTGACTACTAAACCCTGAAACTTCGCTTGCCAGGATATTAACCCTACTTATAATCATCGAAATACTTAGCGATTCAGAACACTTAGAAAAGACGTTACATGGAAACGTTTTTTCTAATCTAAACTAATATTATAAGAGAGAAAAGATTTGACTTTGTGTAATTTTGTTTGTAGTGTATAAACTGAAAAAAACATTACCCTCCTTCGGTTACAGTCGGGTAAAAACCACTTCACCGATTTCAATATGATGTCACCTAAAAAAAGGCACATTTTAGAATAGATTAAAATATACTTTATTGTACACCAAAATTTACCCTATTTTGTAAACTGATTTTATTTATTAGTTAGGATAAGACTAAAGTGATTTTTGTAATTATCTCAATAATGCTAGTACCTGTTATATTTGCAGGTCGAAAACAAACTCTGCCAAAGCCCAGATTGCGAACAAAAAGTTCATCATCATTAATCTAATTTTGAAGAGAATAACAAGGAAAAATTATTTAGATATTTAATGTAGTTATGTACTTAATTTGTTTAATAAATGGGTAATATTCGGTACTCAAAGAAGTTTAATTTGACACTACATAACGCAAATCCTCAATATTTCCTTGCCGTCAGAAGTCTGACGTCTCCCGTCTCACGTATGACGTCTGACGTCTGAAATCTGACGTCTGAAGCCTGACGTCTAACATCTGCAGTCTTACGTCTTACGTCTAACATCTACCGTCTTACGTCTTTCTTCTCATATCTTACGTCTTAAGCCTTGCGACTTACGACAATTTCCAACTTTTGACTTTCGACTTTCGTCTTATGACATCCGACATCTTACATTTTATGTCTTACGTCTGATATCTCCCGTCTCAGGATGACGTCTGACGTCTGAAGCCTGACGTCTGACACCTGCCGTTCTACGTCTTACGACTTGCGACCGATTACGTCTAACGTCTTACGTCTGATGTCTGCCGTCTGACGTCTGACATCTGCCGTCTTGCGTCTGACGTCTAGCGTCAGTCGTCTTATATCTTAAGTCTTACGACTTACGACTGCTTAATTCTAACGTCTTACATTTCATGTCTGACATCCAGCTTTCGACTTACGACTTCCGTTACGTCTTACGTCTGACATTCCCCGTCTCACGTCTGACGTCAGAAGTCTGACGTCTGACGTTTGACGTCTAACATATGCTGTCCTACGTCTTACGTCTTATACCTTACGTCCTACGCCTTACGACTTCTTACGTCTAACGTCTTATTGGATGATTATTAGGATTGTAGTTTGATAGTTTAGTAGGATGGTAGTTTGGTAGTTTAGTAGATTTGTAGTTCCGTGGTTTGGTAAGATGGTAGTTCGGAAGTTTAGAAGGGTGGTAGTTAGTGTATTGACACTCCCACTTGACAATCGGATTATAGTAATTAATTACTGTAATAATTGAAAATCTCACTTGAAAATCGGATTTCCAAGGCCCAATTTCCCCACCACCAATTTTCTAATCAAACGATGCTAAGAACACTCGATTAAGTCATCAATATTCCCTTTCACTGCGCTTTCATTTGAGACTCCACTCGAGTTTAATTGTAGAAATTCGGTTATTCGTCCCCATTTTCACCCCCACAACTTTTAAACGGCACAACTGATTTTCATCAAACATGTCTAAGAAGGTAACGCACGTAAGTCATCTTTAATACAAAAACACAAAAAAGAAACTGAATTGAAATCGCTTCATCCGTTCGAGCTCTATGATGCCACAGACAGACACAGAGAGAGAGGTCAAACTTTATAAGTTGGACCTCTTTTTTTCCGTAGGGAATTAAAAATGAGAAAAACAAAATCTTTAAGAAAAATAATTCCTTTTAGCGGATTTAATACATTGACAAAGATTTTCCTCATACACACCAAAAGGGAAACCCTATACAGTTTGTTATTCCCCCAAGAATTTATTTGTCATGTAAATTACGTGTTTAGCACTCTCCCTCCAGACCAAGTGTGACTGATATGGGGTTATGGTGTCCATTGGGACAACAGGTGGGTTATGATCTTATCCTATTTGTGGTGGCCTGCGAATGGACGGTCCATAGCATCATTCAAGCTTTTTAGGGTTATTATATTACATTTTTTGCTTGCTGTTTGATGGAATATGAATAAGAATGAAAAGTGCTGTCTTATTTACTGTCTTTGTAGTATGTGGTTTATTTTTCATGTAATGGTGTGGGCACTTAATTAATATCTAGGAACCCCGTCGGCCTTTACATCGCTTTAAACTAGTCTATTGATTTTATTTATGCGGAAGATTCCTCATACTAGTTTTTGTTGTTATTTTATATATGAAAATACTGGAAGTACCTATTCTCCTATTTTGCCTACGATTGAATGTACAATTTGTATTCATTCAGTCTACGAACTTTAGACTTGAAACAAAACCAATGCGAGTTGAAAATAATCACTCATTAAAACATTACAGAATCAGCAACATCAAAATTGTAATTCGCCGACCTACATCGGAAACAGTTGCTTCGTTTTAAGGGCAAACACTCACACAAACAGCTAAAGTAAATGAATGCCAGCGGATGAATGCGGGCGGAGCAATTAAAATCCTTCTCCATTATAAATGACATAATTATTGCGGAGATTCCGACGTTTACCGCCACCCCTTAATGAATTGAGCTGAGCGAAGATTTAAATACTTAGACTCGTGCTGCGTCGCAGTAGCAAGAGTGAGCAGAAGTCTGCTTCGATGACATTTGAATATAATGACCTCCATTCCACTCATGCTGTCAATCTATGTTGCATACATAATATCACGTGCTTGTATCATTGTATTTTTTTTTACTTTCACACTTCGAAAGATTTAAATCTGTGAAGCTTGGGGCTGAAGCTGTTTCTTATAAAGACCAATGATTGAAATGTGTGAAGTCTGTATGATGTTTTGAGTGAGCGTTAGTGAAGTGATAATTATTAAGACTAACTGACTGACTACGTGTATGATTATATATTTTATCAAAAAATACTAATAAAAGACGTTACTATTATGTCCATGTAAAAATAATCATAGTCACTGCTTGGTCTGCATTTTTTATTTATTTTATTTATTTATTTATGTAGGTAACTGTACCCTATATAAATAAATAACTCTGTTTCAGAACAAATTTGATCACTAATTAAGTACCGCTAGTAGAGTCTGTCAAATATAACAATCTGCTATTTATTAACTAATTTAAAATCCAAACAGCACACAAAAACATAAACATTATTATGATTCAACAAAATTCAACATTTGAAGGTCAAGGTTTCTACTTCAAAACGACCGTCTGTAGGCCTCCAAATTAATTGTTTTCGGAAACTTCTTAGCTTTAACCTACATTTAGCTATCTTATTGTTAATTATGTTAGAATTTGAGATAAAGACTTGAATAGACCACTTGCTACTTTATCATATTTGAATTTTATTATTGTTTACCCTTGCACTAATCTAGTTAAAAGGTAACAGAGAGAGGTCTTTCTATATTTCAGAACGATACAGGTATGGTTGTCTCTATACTCGATCTGGGTGTCCAAACAAAGCATAATTAAAAGTATTCTATCTACCTATCTATTCTCTACTCCTTGACAATGTGAAGGGTTTGTTCAAATTCATAGCTTACGTTTTTTGAAAGTAGAACTGTTTAGAATACAATGGAAGTGACATTTAATATGCGTGAAAGGACCTGTGCAACTAAAAAAAAGAAAGAAAAACACCTTTGTATTTAAATGGAGAACACTGCGTCAGATAGTCATACACTCACACACACACACACCCGAAATATAATATTCTGTCTCAACCTAAATCATGATCTGAAGTGAATTCTTTGGCAACTGCTACTTATTGGACATCTTTAAGAGTCGTATAGGCAAAAATGGGGATCAAGATTGCAAACCGACATAGATTATTCATCGTATCTTCTACAGAAAAACGTTTCAATTCACTAAAAGTGTTCACAAATAACTTTGCCAGTAAAACCTTTTCCCGATACCCTCTAGACGTTTCTAAAGGTTACGACTGGTAAGCAAAACGGTCCGTTTACTCGTAAGATTTCGGTGAAGGGGCACTTTCGGCCTTTTACGACGTACTTGGCGAAAGCCGCTGATTTCTAGTCTAGACAAACAGTAAGCTAACACTGATTTCTATAATAATACTAGTCTTTTACTATCCCACTGTGGAGCAAAGCCTGCTTCGCGGGACTTTTCTTCTACGGACTCTGTGGCCCTGGAACGCAAAGTTTTTAAGTCAAGAGTGAATATGTTATTTCTAGTCAAGCTTGTGCTTCACTGTCGACCAAATTATTGTTCACCAACGGGCAAGTTAGTGGTTGAATGCGTGCCTATGGATTAATAAGAAAAGGCAACCGATGGAACAGGGTGGATTGTTAGTCACTAAAAGTCTGACAGTCCCTTACGCTCCACTAAGAAAAAAATCAGCTCTCACAGAGAAGGCGAAATACTTTTTTTTACGTGGTAAGATCATCACATGAGTCCTCCCATCCAGGGCAGAGCGGGAGCGACTGTCAGACTCATACTGACTAAAAGCCACGGTGTCCTTCAATACCCCTTTACGTACCGGGGTCACGGTAATTCGTGAGTCCCGCGACCCCGCCAGGCTTTGGCCCTCGACCGTCACTATGCTGACAGTCCTTGAGGCGCGCGTGGAACTCAACGCGCCGTCGACCCGGGCATGGTCCATGGTCGGACAGCGTCTCGCCCATCACTCGCCGCTCGCATGCCCGCGCCTACGGTGGCCGAAGATTGTCTGCCGACGTCCGTCGCTGTGGGCGTCTACCACTACGGCTGGGGTGGCGGGAGGACGCTGTCATGTCCCTCAAGCGGCCCGCCTCCTCCTTGAAGGCGATATACTTCCGTAGATATATTATACATATGAACCAGCCTATTGAATCATTCTGTATAATGATTAAAAACCGTACAGAGGCGCTGAGAAGCTAGATAGTTATAGCGTTTCTAGATTCTGTCACGATTATTCTTCACTGATATTAAGGATGTCCTACATAAACTTATAAAAATTTAAAAACTTTGGTCCGTATTAAACCCCCAGCTTTTCGTTTGAGCTTAACCATTGGACGATAGGTATATTTTTTCTTATAAAAATCCCTTTTCTCCTTTCCTTTAGAAAATTCCGCCATGCATTAAATACTAACACTGAAGCTAGAAGCCTCATACGTAAGACACTCATGACCCAATTCTTTAGGTTGATTCACGAAATCCGTTGGGAATATCGTCACCTGCCCCGCATTGTGTATCTTTTGTACGCAGTTACTGAAGAAAATGTAAAACAAACTGGCAACAGAATTGTGTGGAGGTGAAGGAAAATAAAGACTGATTTAAGTATGAAAATGGATTATAATTAATAGTTTTAATTGGGCCAAAAAAATTATGATTTTCAAGAAACTAATAATTTACTTAATTTTGCATGTGGTATTGCTCTGTGTCTTTCCTTTGCATGGAAAGTAAACAATAGATTAATTTCTGACCTACAGACTAAAGAAAACTACCTACTATCGAGGAAAACGGTTGGCATAGTGACTGAGTAATCGACTGCTGAGGCGCGGATTCCACGTAACACGGTGATAGTTGTTAGATGATCTAATGTTGCCGGGTAAATAATTGGTCAGAAATTAATCACATCATATGAGTTTTTTTTACGTGGTTAATTCATCAAATGAGTCCTCCCACCCAGGGCAGAGCGGGAGGGACTGTCAGACTCGTACTGACTAAAATCCACGGTGTCCTTCAATAGCCCTTTACGTTCCGGGGTCACGGTAATTCGTACAGTCCCGCGACCCCAGCAGGCTTTGGCCCTCTAGAGGAGGGCCCCGTCATTTTACTGGCACTCTTTGAGGCGCGCGTGGAACACAACTGCGCCTAACATGTGAGTTTTGGGAAAAGAATAGGGAAGAATAGGGATAATTTACAAAGAAAAATTACGAAGAGTGCAATTGAAATTCTCTTACTGTGATACAATTAATGAAAAAGTTAAATTCGTGCCGCTGAACCGAGACTCGTGTTAATAAAAGCAATAAAAATATTGCAAAAACGTTTCATCACTGAGGAGTCAAGTGTCAATATTACAATGTTAATCGACATGGAGAAGATTCAAATATTCAAAATTGCGTGAAATACTTCGTACACCACTCTTATTTTGGCTTTTTGAAATTCAAAAGTGCCTGTAACTGGCCTACTTGAAATACGAGTAAATAAGTGATTTTGAATCATTATACTTTCACTGAATTGTTACTTTGCTTTTTAAAGTTATTTAAATAGTATTGCGGAAGGATAAATGATTTGGTTTTATGTTACTCAATCACAGAAACGAGACTGGCTTAACAGCTAGGCTACCTTTTAAAGTTGTCCCACGGGACTACATCGAGAGTACTAAATTCGTGTGGGATAACTTTCAACTACAACCACACTTAAAACTGCTGGCAAATGAAATGAAAGTTTCACATTATGATAAACACTTTATTATAATACCAACTTTACAACATCACAAATTAAGGTCTGAGCACTAGAAGAGGAGCAGGGTTTCGTAGCTGAAGCCTCGCGGAATACTTCATGTTCTGGACATCATTCTCTGTCACAAATTCCACTTTCTGCAGCTGTCCATTAGGAAGCAGGACGAAGTAAGTTCCAACACTCTTCTGAACTTCAACTGGACCTTCCAACTTCTCAGCCAGAGGGTTGTCAGTCGTTGGAACTTCAGTAGAATCAGGAACTCCATAGGTGTTGTCGGGTACGCCATAGCTTGTTGCTGGTGGCGTCTTCGGCAGTTCGAAGGCTTGACCCTGAGGCTTCCATCCAGAAGCGGGGTATCCTGCATCAGGTGCTCCATATTGGTCAGCAGGCGCTCCATATTGATCAGCAGGCTTCTCAGGCTGCTCGTTCGGCAGTGTGAACGGTTCACCTGCAGGCTTCCATCCAGATGCTGGGTAAGGTCCAGATGGCTCGGTGGTTGCTTCCGTTGGCGAGTCGGTGGTAGTCGGAGCTAACTCTTGGCGCTGGAACCTGAACCTCGCTGGTCTGAAGCGAGGCAGCTCAGCCAGAGCTCCGATCACAACACAAGACAGGACTAGGAACTTCATGATTGCTGATTAGCAGTTGAATGATGCTGGTTGTCAAGCTCCAGACCAATTTATACTATGATGATAAGTTTATGGTGCTTTGTTGTATCATAAATGGTGTGATAAGGACGTTGTAGAGGATATTCGGTGATCTTCATTCAGGTCACGTCGTGGTTGACTGACATTGACCTGATGACGGCGTCCGTATGACATCAATAACTGATTAGAACGTGTAGCTAATTAATTAAGTGTTAATTAATGCAGTGGTTTAGGACTTACCTTGTAATGTGATCGTGATTATTATTTGATTTCAATCAAGGACTTTTTCCTGTTGAGTTTTCGTTTGTATTAAAAATTTATGTTCCTGCAAAAGCGTGCCTGTGTTTTTGATTCGGAGTCAACCACTTCAAAAGCTAGATAAAATCAAATCATGATCTCATTTGACTCGTACTAGAATAAATCTTCCTTAACATTATATTATCTAAGTCTCTTATCTCACAAAATAGTGTAGTATATCTTTATTTCCGTTAAATTTAAAGGTTTATTTTTCTCCAAAATGAAGGTAAACTGGTGATAATAAAAAGCCTATATTTTTAACAAGAACAAACAATCTGACGATTGTAATCGTGAAGGGCTCGGCTCACAGCTTGAAGGACCATTGTGGAAAATAAAAGTGCTATTGCCTCCTCATTTTATAAAAATGTTTAATGTTTTTTTCTCTCTTCTCCCTGTTTTGTTGTGAATTTATATATCTTCTTCACAATAACAAACTCCATGTTGACAAACGCCGTTGTTTGTAAACTAGGTAAGTACTTCTTTTTTTTTATCGTATTATAATACGTATGCTCTTTATTCGGGCGACGCCTGAATACAGAGCAGGCCTAACACATTGGTCGGAAAAGGGAAAATATAAGAAAGATATGGGGTCAGAATTAGTACAGAATATTGAGTCAGTCGTATGTTTATCAACACAGAGTGACACGTTACTAAAGTACTACAATGTACGTGTGTACATTGTAGTACTTTAGTAATGTGTCACTCTATCAGGATCAGGCATGATGTGTATCATGCCTGATCCCTAAAGTGCCAGGCATTGCTGTACCTATTATACACTCACTCAGGCAGAGGTGTACCTAATATACACTCGCGTTTAAATCCCAAGTAAATGGGTCTATTGAGATCAACGGGACACAAATTCAAACTCCATGACGACAACTGAGGGTCCATATGGAATAACACTTTTCCCTATCTGACAATCGAAGACTGGACTAACGAGAGAGTCCCATTTATTAGAGCCACAAGCATAATAAGCCTATAAAAATCCTCCTGCACACTTGACACGGGTCTTCTTTCTAGAAATGGAGTGGGCTGTTATCCACCACGGTGGGTTGGTCAATATAATATTCACGTTTTATAACGTTATTCAGACAGATAAAGTAATAAATAATGCACACGAAAATAGCGTGAGTTTGCACCTGCACATGAATATTAATGATTACCTACTAATGCTAATAGCCTGAAAAACAAAAATTAAAAAAAAAAACAAACTAAAGTCAGCTCAAGACCACCAAGTTATCTATACTTATAATAAATCTGTAGAGAGGCCAATTCTGTACATGAAATATATTTAAAAAATAACTATCAAGGAGTGATTAGGGATCGCTACTGATGCCAAAAATGCAATCAGTAAAATTTTTGTCTGTCTGTCTGTATGTTCATTATAGAAACAAAAACTACTCGACGGATTTTAACGAAGTTTGGCACAATTATTCTTCATACTCCTGGGCAGGTTATAGTATACTTTTCATCAATAGGAGCAGAGCAATGAAGGGAAATATTGGGAAAACAGGAGAAGTTACTCCATTTTTTAAGCTTCCGTCGCGTGTGCAGCCTTAATGGTTAAAGTTACATAGAAATCATGTATGACGGAAATGTTTGTCTTAAAATTATATAAAAATAATCCTTGACAGCATATGTCTATCTTTTATGGTTGACTCACAATAACACGTGAAACTCCACGCGAGCAGAGCCGCTATCAAAAGCTAGTGCTAATTAATAACTTAATTATATATGCAGACATCTTTTATGATATTCGCCGCAAAAAATAAACCTTTACCTGATTTTCCACCTCTTACGATCAATGGCGACAAAATCAATCAGTCTAGTCACGAAAAATATCTCGGTCTGTGGGTAGATGACAAACTAAGTTGGAAGCTGCACATCGAAAATATTAAAACAAAATTAATATCACTATTAGGAGCGTTACGTAAAGTTACAACATGTATCCCGAAAAAAGCACGTCTAATTATATATAACTCCTTAGTCAAATCAAAACTAGAATACTTGATCGAAGTGTGGGGATCAGCAGCTAAATCTTATCTTAATCCACTGCAAAGAATACAGAACAAAATTATTAAAGTACTATTCCACTACCATTATCTATATCCAACAAAAAAATTATACAACAAAACTAAACTTCTAAATCTCAAACAGCTTTACACCTACTACACTTGCATTCTCATAAAAAAAATAACCACGAATTCCATACAATCAAATATACAACTACACAAAAAAATACCATTATATAACACAAGAAGTAAAAACAAATTCCAACTAATGACCACCCGAGCACGGACCAATTATGGTAAAAAAACAATATTAGTGGAGGGAGCGCAACTGTTCAATAATTTACCAGAAGATTTGAAGAAGTGTGATAGTATTAACATATTTAAGCGTAAGTTGAAAAACCATTTAAATAATAACAATATAATGTCGCCATAGCCCCAGAGGCAAATATTATGTTACTATTAAGAAATAACATTGTATCTCATTTTAAGTGAACTTTATGTTTTTATGAGAAATAAATGTCTTTAAACCTATGTGAGTGATTGAATGGATACATTTTAATACGAGACTGTACCACATCCGTCAAACATTTCGAAGATGAATCTGAATGTAGAAAGTTCTATTTTACTTGATTCCTTTTTTTTATATTTCATACGCGAATCAGACGTTAAGAAAGGACTGAAAATTAAGAACTAGCTGAGTATGACTGCGATAGCCCAGTTGATAAAGCAAACCTATATAAAATGTTGTTTTTATTTTTACAAGTAGTAAAAAGAGAAGATAAAAAACCCGACTACGAAAAAATCGTGCACTGAAAAGTATAAAACAAGAACAAGCCGTGGTCATATGCCACCTGCGGTTGTTT
This sequence comes from Agrotis puta, assembly GCA_943136025.2. Classification (NCBI taxonomy): domain Eukaryota; kingdom Metazoa; phylum Arthropoda; class Insecta; order Lepidoptera; family Noctuidae; genus Agrotis; species Agrotis puta. The sequence goes on along the minus strand of OW964177.2, from coordinate 17,020,305 downwards.
CACACAATCTTTCTTGGCTAGGTGGCATACGACCACGGCTTGTTCTTGTTTTATACTTTTCAGTGCACGATTTTTTCGTAGTCGGGTTTTAGTTATTTTTAACTTATTTTTTTATTTACACTATTTTGGGGTTATATTACTAGAAGTAAGTAATTTATGACATATGTATAGTTTCTGAGTTGTGAATTGATTTATCATTTGATACCCATGTTGACACTGTTAGAAACAGAAAATTAGCTAGTAAAAGCTATATAATGTATATATATTTCAAATGTGCTCATCAAGCCCTTTAATTTGATACCCATGTCGATACTGTGCGAAAAAAATTTTTTTTTCGGCATCTACTTCTCATCCCCTAGAGGGCGCCATATTGGATTTGGTGACATGTCACCTACCCTATAACCAGCGGACAACTGAGACGCTTCTAACGAGACCTCATTTGTCATGTAATGATAAGGAGTTTAGAAGTTATGAGGGAACAAACAAACATACATACATACATACATACATACATACATACATACAAACAAACATACATACCGGTCAAAATCATAACCCTCCTTTTGGCTTTGCCGTAGTCGGGTAAAAATAGTTGTTCTTACAGAATTTAGTTTTCTCTGAGAAACATACCTAAGTAATAAGAGTTGTTTTCATTATGATTTAACAAGTATTTTTTTTTACTTTTCAAACATCAAATTACTTACTAATTAAAATATAAATCACAGTTACAAACATTTGGTACTCACCCGCCTGTAACTGAAGTCTTCCAATATAATCTGTGAAAAAAGAAAATTACGTTAGAATTAATTAGGTTTTTAATTAACTAAAAATAATTTGGATATTTCAGTAAATTTTAAATGGCCCCGTAAATATTAAATGGTTTGACGATATTAACGTTTTATCCCCGTTTTATATTCAAGTTAAAAAAAATGAATTTTAAGACACGCCTGTTTGTTTGATTTTTGTTGAGCCAGTTGAGCTATAACTATTCTTTAATGAGTCAATTTTGTCAATGACTACAGGAAATAGTTATTTGTTGACTTAATTTTCTTCATCATCTTATCAAATCCTCATACAAATCGACAACATCAAAGCTGTTTAAATTCAACACCAAAAACAGTGTTGTTCCACGTTTGAAGTTTGTAAATCGATAAAACAAACTACCGACCTCACGCTTGCCATTCTCAGGCATCGACTTTGGCACGCGAAATTTCAAAATACATAGCCCTGTACGGGATGGAACAAAATTTGTGCATACGATATGCTGTCTATTGCAATAACCCCGTCTCCTCCATCGATACCGCTTGTATAATGCAAGATACATGGTTTATTTTGTATCCCTCAGGCAACACTTGCTATTTACCAAATGGAATTGAGAATGAGTTTCAAGTCCTCGCTAGCCAGTGGCCACCACCCCTTTATAACAGTACTCTTGGGCATTGAAATGTTAAACATGTATTTACATTATAGCTCTAGATCGACGAAATCGTTACCGATGCATACTCTAGTAATAGTTAGATAGCTACGCTATTTCAAGTGAATTTATTTTGAAATAGTCGACTGGTTTCTTTGACCGGCATTTTCTGAAATTGTTTTTCATATTATAAAGGTCCGGTCCGCCTAAAGTAAAGCTGTCACCGTATCCTGCAACACCAGATAATGCTTCACATTGCCGACCTGGGAATATTTCCACGCCCTTTTTAAAGTTTTATTAGGAAGAGCCTATTGCCTGCCGGGGTCGCGGGACTTACGAATTACCGTGACCACGGTACGTAAAGGGCTAGGGAAGGACACCGTGGATTTTAGTCAGTACAAGTCTGACAGTAAAGGTGGGAGGACTCATTTGATGATTTTACGACGAAAAAAAAAAGGAAGTGCCTATTGTTTTCTAAATTATCAATATCTTCGAAAACTTATATGAAACAGAAGTAACATTAGATTTAATTCGTACACACGCCATTACATCAACCTACCTCAATCTGTTCAAATTTCTTTCATAGATTTTCAACATTATTAGAATAGTGGAAGGTTCGATTGGTAAAATTTGACAGATTCGGGTAGGTTGACCTGCTGGCGTCTGTACCTAAAAATAAATATAAAACGGTTAAAATTTTAAACAGCAACCAACTAAATTAATAACATTCTAGAACAAAATTAACTGGTGAACTCTATCGGATGGTCCGACCAAACTATTTAATTAGCTGTTCAATCAAAATGTTTCAGAAATTAATGGCTGCCTCCGAGTCACCGGTCAGCCGAACTTAGTTTTAATGTAGGTCCTTTTAGTTTTCTAAACCGAGCTATAAAAGCCCTCGGGGGAGACAGTTTCCAAAGGATAAAGTCCCTCAAAACATTTGGGAATTGAATTTTAGTCTGGGAGACGTATTACGAGTATATTGTCCGAGAGACGTATTATATATTATGTTGCGCCCAATGGACGTACGGGATTGTGGTTTGAAGATTTGTTGTTGTAAAATGTACATTTTATGATAATAATAATAAATAAAAATTCCACAACTATCACACAACGCCATCTAGTCCCAAGCTAAGCAGAGCTTGTGTTATGGGTACTAGACAACGGATAAACATTCTTATATATTTCTAAATACATACATATTATAGATAAATTACACCCAGACACAGAACAAATGATCGTGCTCATCACACAAACATTTGTCCTGGGTGGGAATCGAACCCACGACCTCCGGCATAGCAGTCAGGGTCACTAACCACTAGACCATCAGGCCTGCAATGTTGTTGTTTTTTATTTTGTATGTTTTACTTGAAGTAGTTTTTTGCTAATTGGCAGGCACTCTCAAAGTGCTAGGTTAATGATATTATTTATAAAAATATCCTTATTATTCGTGTTCCATAGTTTTCTGCTTTAAATTATGCCCGTTTTGATAACGCGTGATGTACTGAAAAACAATGATTTATGTATTGAAATCAATTCAGGTACCTTTATCTCCCTATGTTTTTAAAAGCGACAGGTTTACTAACAATCTGATTATAAATTAAAATGGGATACTCGTATTTATCACGTTTTTACTTGTTTTGAATTTCGATATAATTTGCGTTAACGTAACTATCGGAAACCCAATACAAATGCCTATATATGGGTCGCGAGAGTCTGAAATTACCGTAACCCGGGTACATAAAGGACTATTGAAGGACTCCGTGGATTTTAGTCAGTCAAGTCTGTCAGTCCCTCCCGCCCTGCCCTGGGTGGTAGGACTCATTTGATGATTTTACCACGCTAAAAAAAGCGTTAATAATATAACCAAAGATCTATCACACATAACAACATACTCCAGGTACTGCTCATATCAATTTTTATGCACCTACAAATCCGAATCCACTCCAAGCTACAGATATTGAAGTCTGTTTATCGACGACACAGCAGCCATTGGAAACTGTAATCGTATGAACTCAAATGGAAAATTGAATCGGATCTGACATATTCAGTTAGAAGCTCTAGTGACATGCCTTTGCAGACTTTGCACTCGAAATTTGATCCGATTTCACAGCTTTGGTCGTGTCTCCGTGTTAAATTGCAGCTTGCAACAGTAATTGGAGTAGTGACTTTTCAATTTGTCCACTTGTTATTTTCTTGCTGAATTCGGGGAGATAGTCTTGTGTCACAGTCATTTTAATAGGAAAGTTGGAACTGAATTTAGTTAATTGACCATTCTAATGGCCTTTCGTTGCTTTCCGCAAAAAACGATATTCCCTCTACGACCAGAATGCTTTTCTGTTATGATCAATCAATGATATTTTACGAGTATACTCATTGTAAAATAACTATACTTGTAGAATATCTAAATAAGGTTCAAAAGCTATATAAACATAGGTATTATTAGGTATTCAAATTAAATCTCCCAAAAATACCATTTAAATGTACTGCACGACGTACGAAGCTTGCTGTCAGAGTTCCATGCATTTGTAGATTTCTCGTTACCGTCTAAAAATAATTAAGTCAAAGCTCTTTTTTTTATCGTGGTAAAATCATCAAATGAGTCCTCCCACCCAGGACAGAGCGGGAGGGACTGTCAGACTCGTACTGAATAAAATCCACGGTGTCCTTCCATAGCCCTTTACGTTCCGGGATCACGGTAATTCGTACAGTCCCGCGACCCCGGCAAGTCAAAGGTCTAGTAAATAAGAATTTTATATTGAAATTAGAATCTTGATGTGGTTATTAGTTTGAACTCACAATGTCGTGCATGATAGGCGACGGTATTAGGATGATAGGTTAACCCGTCGCCTATCATCCTAACTATAACCTGATAGTCTAGGCTATCACGATTTAAATAAAAAAAAGGGAAACTAATTTGGGTGAAATGTTTCTACCCAGTCCATCCAAATAGCGTCCCATTCTTTTCAAAGAATGTTCGTACTAGAATTACTAATAATAAAAATCAAATTATTTTCAACAAATCACAATTTATTATTCTAACAAAATAATAAAGTTAAATGAAACCGGCAATGATTTACAGCTGTATAAATCATGGAAGAATAACATCTTGCAGATTACGAGTCGACGACGGTTCGTCACAATCACAGAGCGGGATGCGGGAATTAATCCCGCAAATTGTCGACACCTGGCATCGCAATCGTCACATTTTCGCCACAAAATAACTTATAGCGTGACATTGGAACGATAATATCAAGAAAAATATTACTCATTTATTTTTCCCGGTATTTAGTATTTAGATTTTGACTGAGAGTTTTTTATTGATGTTTTGGATACGGTTAGACGGCACGGTTAGCGCAGTGGCTGAGCGATTGGACTACCGCGCTGCGTGTCGCGGGTTCGATTCCCGCACTGAACAAATATTTATAGGATCTACAAGTAGTTATTCCGGGTCTGGGCGTTTGTGTATGTGAGTTTTATATGTTTGTAAACGCACGCACGACACAGGAGAAATTTCAAGTTTTTTTTTAATCGAAGCTCGTTAAATAAAAAAACAAAAACAATACAAAAGGTGTCACTTCGTCTGATAAAATACACTGGTCTACAAAATGTAACTTTTTGTGTGCCTTTCAATTGAATACTTTATTTTTATATTGCTTTAAGGTTACTGAATAGAAAAACAAGAATATGTTTTTTTAATTAGCTCTTATTTTGAAAATATACCTAATATACAAAATTTGGCTTCTAGTAACACGTTGAAGTACAAAACATTTTATTAAAAAAAACTATAATAATTATTTACTATTATTTTTCGCTTTTTACTTATATAAAATTGGAAATATTACAATGAAAAAAAAATTACGTATTTATTTAAGATTTTCTCTTCTTTTTCGTTTGTCTTTTGTAATCACTGTTAGAGGTATCTCTTTTCAAATTCCAGCAGTAGTCCGCTAACATTGACGCATCCCATCGGCCCTGGTATCTCTTTCCCATTGTCGAGATATCTTGGTGGAATCGTTCACCATGTTCGTCACTTACATCACCGCAGTTAGAAGGGAAAAAATCAAGATGAGAGTGAAGAAAATGAATTTTTAGGGACATATTGCAACCCAACTGTTGATACTTTTGAAGAAGATTGTTCACAAGTTCAACATAATTTTCATTTCTCTTATTGCCCAAAAAACCATGAACGACTGCTCTAAAAGATTCCCATGCTTCTTTTTCAAAGCCCTGTAAAACTGAATCAAAGTTTTGGTCCTTTAGAATCTCTCTTATTTGAGGTCCGATAAAGATTCCTTCTTTAATTTTGGCGTCGCTTATACGTGGAAATTTACTTCGCAGGTATTTGAATGCTGGTCCATCCTTGTTGAGAGCCTTCACAAAGTTTTTCATTAGTCCCAATTTGATATGTAAAGGTGATAGAAGAATTTATTGGGAATTAACTAGAGGAAGGTGCTTGACGTTCTTTTCTCCAGGATTCAGGCTTAGTCTAGGATTCCAATCTTTTTTTATGTAATGTAAAGATCTAGCCCGACTATCCCATTCGCACAAAAAACAACAGTACTTGTTATAGCCCATTCTATTAACACATTTACGCGACATAACGAAAACTGTAGTTTTTTCACTAAAAATGTAACAAAAACGTAACAATTTCACGTTTTAACTGTTGAACAAAACACAGTCAGCGTTAAACGCAACAAACAAATGTGAAATAATAGAATTTCCGCGGATAATCACTAAATATTTTGAGTTATCATCATTAATGTGATATATCTGTCGCGCTACTCGCTATTATATTTATATGGCATAAATGCACAATAAGAGCTAACTATGAATTTTAACTTGTATATTTATGTTCAGCGCGTGGAATACAATCAATATAGTATATTTTCATGTAAAAGGCAATTTTGATGTAGACCAGTGATATTTGTCTTTGTTTTGGCAGGACAAGATATTAAGACACCTCTTCACATTACCAGGATATTCCACTGGTACAAGGAATTTTAACTTTATTGTTAAGGGATTGTGTTTCTTGTTAGCTATTGGATTATTAAGCTAGAAAAAAAAGGTTCTGAGCGAGCGTACTTCAGCGTTGACTAAATCATTGCTTACTATTAGGCGAGATGGTTGACAAACGCGAGCCCATCATAATTAGGCACATCGCCGGAAACGGCATTCATAACAATAATGTTGTGTTTCCAGCAAGCAACGAGGAAAATTCAACATTTTAATGTAATTCATAACGCAAAAGCGATGCCGAGACAGACAACAAAAGCAAGTAGGAACAGCTGAAAATTGTAAATATTGTATTAGTAAAATTGGAGCGAGACAAGAACCATGCATACTATTTCGGAAATAATAAGAAGTAAGTTATAAGTATTTGTACGACTGGCTCGTGATGATGAGTTGATGAATGGTTTGTTAGGCCCGGTATTAACTAGGTTGTGGAAGTCAGATAGGCAGCAGTCGCTGCGTTTAAAATAGAAGTAATAAAATAAAAATACTAGGACTATGATGAAATGAAACTGATATAAGAAACATTATTCTGGAAAAAATCAACATAGGTACCGTGACCCCGGTACGTAAAGGGCTATTGAAGGACACCGTGAATTTTTGTCAGTACAAGTCTGACAGTCCCTCCCGCCCTGCCCTGGGTGGGAGGACTCATTTGATGATTTTACCACGATAAAAAAAAAAATAAAAAAAAAGGTTTCGGTAATTATAATTAAAGTTACAAATAATACACGGTGTACCGGGAAATATGATCAAATTGAACAGAGGCATGCGAGAGGTAATTTCCAATATTTTTACGAGTACCTCTCTTTAGACTTACGGTGCTATTTTGTACGTCTTAAAAGTTGTGACCAGTTTTTTGTTTTCAGATAGGCAACAAATGCCTAAAGATTACATTTGAATTAAATTCTCTAACTTTTAAACTAACTGTAAAATCCCAGTTATTAACACCTCTAAAGAATTTCTATGTCTTGGGGAAGTTTCTTAAATACAATTTCAACTTTTGCTAGTGTAACACATAGCCACTATCTTTGCAGAACACTGGAATTGGCGCTCAGTAAACTTGGCGGTGTAGAGCTTTTAGCAATTGTGCACATTGATATAGCCAATACTTTCTGTACTGCAAATTAAACTATAAACTGGATCGTGTATGGCTCGCATTAGAATTATTTACGCCGTAGCATACGAGTCAGACAAAATAAGATGGCGGTATTATTTGCCCTGTCTGTTGATTTAAGTGCACTTAAATATACATCAGTCGTCGAAATTATATTAAAATTCTAGGAAACACATAAGTAGCATCATCATGAGGAAATAAATGAGAAAATTAGCTAGCCGAAATTTATATTCAATCTCATTTTTTGTTTTCAACGGCTACTTCTGATTGTGCATCTTAAAGACTCGGCAAGACTCGTTATAGGCAAATTCGGTATTTGATTGGTTTTAGACAAAGGTCCAAACTAAGATAGCAATCGAGACATATTATTAATTATTTCAAGTTAAAGTTCATAGCAATTGTATGAATATTTCCTTTATCCCTTTGGAGCGCGGGCATGCGGGCAGCGAGTAATGGGCGACTTGCTGTCCGACCATGGACCATGCCCGGGTCGACGGCGCGTTGTGTTCCACGCGCGCCTCAAGGAGTGTCAGCACATTGACGGGGCCTGTAGAGGGCCAGAGCCTGCCGGGGTCGCGGGACTTACCCATCACCGTAACCCCGGTACGTAAAGGGCTCGTGAAGGACACCGTGGATTTTAGTCAGTACAAGTCTGACAGTCCCTCCCGCCCTGCCCTGGGTGGGAGGACTCATTTGATGATTAACCACGCAAAAAAAAAAAAAAAAAATCCCTTTGGAGCGGGTCGACGACGGCGCGTTGTGTTCCACGCGCGCCTCAAAGAGTGTCAGCATAGTGACGGGGCCTGTAGAGGGCCAAAGCCTGCTGGGGTCGTGGGACCAAGGGATTACCGTGACCCTAGTACGTAAAGGGCTATTGAAGGACACCGTGGATTTTAGTCAGTACAAGTCTGACAGTCCCTCCCGCCCTGCCCTGGGTGGGAGGACTCATATGATGATTTTACCACGATAAAAAAAAAAGATCCCTTTGGCGCGAAACCTGAGCTTTCTGTGGCTGACCTTGACTTGGGCAGGGGACACAGGTCCCCAGACACAACCTTCACAAGATATTGAAAATTTATCGCTGTGAAGGGTTCAAATAAATCCTGGATATAATATATGACACTTGGAGACAACAGTGGGATTGTGTTTTGTGAATAAGGATAAAATTAAAGATACATTTTTATTTTATAAACCTAGAGATAAAAGTATGCCTACCAGACTAACGCCTGTTATGGAAGACATACACGTTAGGGTTTGCATGATCATAACCGATACATGCACCGATGACTTACATTGATATACATGTACAGTTTTAATACATACACGCTTTTTTATTTAGCGTGCTAGAAAGCTAAGCGTGGTAAAATCATCAAATGAGTCCTCCCACCCAGGGCAGAGCGGGAGGGACTGTCAGACTCGTACTGACTAAAATCAACGGTGTCCTTCAATAACCCTTTACGTTCCAGGGTTATTCGTGAGTACCGCGACCCCGGCAGGCTTTGGCCCTCTAGGGGGGCCCGTTATTTTGCTGACACTCTTTGAGGCGCGCGTGGAACACAACGCGCCGTCGACCCGGGCAATGCCAGGCATAGTCCATGGTCAGACAGCGAGTTGCCCATTACTCGCTGGCCGCATGACCGAACACATACACGCTAGGGTTTGCCCGTCGGTTATGCATGCAAGGTTAAAACCATCATGCAAACCCTAACGTATATAGCCTCCATTATATTGTATTGGTAATTCATACTTACTTATCTCCGAATAGTTCCTAAGAACAATTTTCCTTGAAAGAGATTGAAAATGGCTTTTTTAGGGTTCCGTAGTTAACTAGGAACCCTTATAGTTTCGCCATGTCTGTCTGTCTGTCTGTCCGTCCTCGCTTAATCTCTGTGACCGTTAGCATTAGAAAGCTGAAATTTGGTACCAATATGTATATCAATCACGCCGACAAAGTGCAAAAATAAAAATTGGAAAAAAATGTTTTTTTAGGGTAGCCCCCCTATATGTAAAATAGAAAGTGATTTTTTTTTTAATTTCAACCCTAACGTGTGATATATCGTTGGATAGGTATTTAAAAATGAATAGGGGTTTACTAAGATCATTTTTTGATGATGTCAATAGTTTCGGAAATAATCGCTCCTAAAGTCAAAAACAATGTGTCCCCCCCCCCTCTAACTTTTGAACCATAAGTTTAGAAAATATGAAAAAAATCTGGAAAGTAGAACTTTATAAGGACTTTCTAGGAAAATTATTTTGAACTTGATGGAAAGAACAGTTTTTGTGCAAAAAAAACAAGAAGGTGGTACAAAATTCCTGGACTAAGTTTGTAGTATAATCAATTTATTTAAGTTTAAAAAAAGGCTATTTGTTAACACTTATTGTAACGGACGGGAAACTACGGAACCCTACACTGAGCGTGGCCTGACACGCTCTTGGCCGGTTTTTTATTATAATGCAAACTAATATTATAATAATGTGAAAGTGAGTTATTTTTCATGCTTTAAGGCTTAAATAGCTGAAACAATTTGAAAAAGATTTTTTTTACAGGCATTTTTGGAACCCTGCAAAAAAGGTTATACTATTTGTTTGCGTAAAACTTAAATGGAAAGAAATAGCCGATTGTCGTAAATGAAATAAGTGAAAGATTCAAACAGCAAACATTGGAAGCTAAACCTGATGTCGATAAGACACATGCTCTTTCAAATCAACTTGGCCCTTGAGAGTGTGGGTAAGAGAGAAACCAGAGCTTCAGATAATATAAAAGCGGATCACATGCATCAAAGAGCACACATTAGTAAATTAAAAAGCTGAGGAAAGGGATACGCGAAGAGGAAAATAACGTACGTATCCCTTTGTGAGTTCACTGAGGTTGCTAAGTACGTACTTCCATAATCATTACTTTGATATATGGCAATGTAATGTATTTGTTTGTACATAATAACGAGGAAAGGGTTGGTTTATTCCACTTTGTTCACCCAGGTGATATCACCCAGGTGAACAAAGTGGACAACTTTGGTCACTTTCCACCCATCTAAAAAGCAACAGACAACTTAATATTTAAATTGTACTAGGAGAGCAGAATCATGAAAAAGGTATTAGTCGCCGGAATTCAATGTGTAATCTGAACAAAAATACTAAGAGAACAGGATCATGAAGAAAATGTTCTTGTCCCGTGCTGTCTTCAATAGAATAGAAATACAATTTTTGTTCGTATTTTTAATTTCAATAAATATTAGGTTGCCAGTTTTTTTTTTGCTTCTGTTATGCTTGGCTTGGGTGATAAAAGTCCACAAGGTCGTAGAAGAAAAGTCGCCTTTGTTCACCCAGGTGATATTTTTCCGAGATCAACAAAGGACACCCAAGTTGTCCACTTTGTTCACCTGGGTCACCAAAGTTGTCCACTTTGTTCAGTGGACACCAAAGTTGTCCACTTTGTTCACTAATTCTCTATAAACCAAAGAGTTATAGAGAATTAGTTGAAATCTCAGATCTAATTGAAGAAATTAATTATAACTTGACAGCTGAACAGGAAACAGCCTTCCTTTTTTATTCATACCGAAAAGCTCTATGAGTACAGTTCGCTTCATCAATTGGTTACCCCAGTAACGAACATAAGTGATTTCAAAGGGGATACCCACATCGTAAAACGAATGCGTTTCGAAATAGTTTAAAAAAAAAAACAATAGAATGACGCAACCTTTGTTCAAATTAAAACGTTTTACAGTTTTAATTAAACAGACAATAGATCTAGAACAAAGCATTTTTAATTTTACAAACACGGAATGTCGATTACAATTTCAATTTCAAAAGTATAGAATAGGCTTAAGACTTTACTGGCTGTGTTTATCAGGTCAGGTCAGGTAAATCACCAAAACTAAACATTATTTTAACACGTTAAGCAATTGATTCTGGCGTTATGGCTGGCTGATTCTGACCAGCAGCGGATGGATGCGGACTGCCCAGGACCGGGAGGGTTGGCGCTCTTTTGGGGACAGCAGTGGACAGCAATAAGCTGATGCAGCTATCAAACAGAACGCGTATGGAAGTTAGCAGTGTGGCCCTGTGGCCAAAACGGACGGCGATTTTTTCTAATCCAATAGAAATAACTGTAGTTTTTTTTTATCGTGGTATATCATGAAGTGAGTTCTGCCACCCAGGGCGGGACAGGAGGGGCTGTATGACTTGTTGGCTTCAATAGGCCTTTTCGTTTCAGGGTCATGGTTACCGGATGAGCCAGTCCCGCAACCCTGGAAGGCTTTGGCCCTCTAAGCCTTCTCGGGGGCGACCCCGACAGTAGTTTGGAGACTGTCGTAAAAGGACACCTTGGCCCTGCAACGTAAAAGGCAACTGGAGGAACAGGGGAGATTTTTAACGGGCGTGGCGAATGCGAAGCGTGACGTTTTTATTTGTGATGTATGGAATTGTTTGAATCCAGTCACATAGAAAAGTGAAGCGATCCGATTGCGTGACAAAACTATCGGACTGACGTCTCGCTTCGGAAACGCTTCGCTTTCGCCTGTCTGTTTGACAGAGGCAAAAGTTTCTGATAGTCTTTTCCGTTCCACCCAGGGAGTGAAAAGACTCATTTGATGATTTTACCATCTAACCAAAATAAAGGTTTCTTAGTACATAGGTTTACATCTCTTTTTATTCTATTCCCCACAAATTATTGTTGAGTAACACAAAACAAGATTGTTTGTTTCCGAAACCCGAATCATTCCTTTGAGAGATCAAAACAAAAGTTATTGTCGTCCCAAAGGAACGCAGACGGAAACTAGAGCAATTTATGCGACATTTTATTATATCGATCTCTGACGTGAAAGAATTCAAGTTAAGTTACCACTTTTTTTTACGTGGTAAAATCGTCACATGAATCCTCACACCCAGGGCTGGTCAGGAGGGACTGTCAGACCTGTACTGACTAAAATCCATGGTGTCCTTCAATAGCCCTTACGTTCCAGGGACATGGTAATTCGTAAGACCCGCGACCGGCGCACACACACTAGACGCACTTTTTCATTTTCCATACAATTTACGTCATTCGTACTTTAAGTACGAACTAAGGTCAAATATATAGAATGCGAGCAAGAGCCTGAGTACATGAAGGTACCTTGTTACGTACTGTCATCTCGTATAGATTAATGGATGTTTGTTACTCAATCATGTCAAAACAGCTGAACGGATATTGATGAAATTTAGTTCAGAGATAGGTAATGGTCTGGAATAACATACGTACAGTACCTTTCACTTCGAGATGATTTACGTCATACACGCGGGCGAACCCGCTAGCCACAGCTAGTAACTTAAATAACTAAACTAATGTTTGTATATTTACTTTGATACTAAACCCAGTAAATAATTATTTTACAAAAAAAATATTCACCAGACAAAGTTTTTCAGTTTGTTTGGACTTAAATCAAGTCCGACGAGAAGCGATTAATAATAATGGGTTCCGTCGAAGCGTAGTGAAATCTCGTTATAACTAACGTTGGTAAGCACAGCGTTATTCTAGATATTCCCATTACTATGCTAAAGCGACGGTCAGCAGAGAGTATGATCTAAATTAGAGGCAGAGACGTATGAAGAAAGAGAACCTTAGTAGAGAAACAATAAAAAAGAAAATAACAGTAAAAAAACAATTTTAAAAACAAGCTTTTATTTAAATGCTCTAAAAAGGACAAAATAAACTTTAAATTAAATCAAACATATAACTTAAGTATAATATAAAAGCTTGTCGCGAGATTTACCTGTGTAAAGTACGTTATGATACATACATTTTGTCGTTGAATTATTTGTTTGTTTTGTTTGTGACAAGTAAATCTCGCGACAAGCTTTTATATTATACTTAAGTTATATGTTTGATTTAATTTAAAGTTTATTTTGTCCTTTTTAGAGCATTTAAATAAAAGCTTGTTTTTAAAATTGTTTTTTTACTGTTATTTTATTTTTAAATTTTTAGTTTTCGTTGGACATATTTCGCAGTCTTTCCATTTCATTTAGTGCGTCATTGTTGCATGGTCGATTACCTGTTAATCTCGTACAGTCAAGTTCTTCAATAAGGAGACCTTCTGACGATTTGACTCTACTTAAGGCCCCGTATGCTTGGCCAGCAGCGAAGAGCTTTGAGCCTAAATAGACGACAAAATAGTTTTTTTTTTTATCGCGATATAATCATCAAATGAGTGCTCCCACCCAGGGCAGGGCGGGAGGGACTGTCAGACTTGTACTGACTAAAATCCACGGTGTCCTTCAATAGCCCTTTACGTACCGGAGTCACGGTAATCCGTTAGTCCCGCGACCCCGGCAGGCTATGGCCCTCTACAGGCCCCGTCACTATGCTGACACTCTTTGAGACGCGCGTGGAACACAACGCGCCGTAGACCCGGGCATGGTCCATGGTTGGACAGCGAGTCGCCCATTACTCGCTGCCCGCATGCCCGCGCCTACGGTGGCCGGAGATCGTCTGGCGACGTCCGACGCCGTGGGCGTCTACCACTGCGGCTGGGGTGGAGGGAGGACGCTGTCCTCTGCCTCACTCGACCCGCCTCCTCCTTCACGAGCTATTGCTTCGCAGAAGGAGGCGACCGCTTCCCACTCCGTCTCGCCCCGCAGCATGGCCTCGACCAATGCCGGGCGCGAGAGGTCTCCGCCTATCGCCGTCGTGAGGACACAGCGGTGCTCTGCCCAAGCGGGGCAGTCCTGCACCGTATGCTCCACCGTGTCCTCCGGACGATCCTCGCAGTGGTGACACCCAGGCGTTTCTTCCCTCCTTATCAGACACAGGAACCTCCCGAAACTTCCGTGTCCGATGAGGACCTGCGTCATGCGATAGGTCAGGACGCCGTGATGCCTATCCAGCCACTCCTCAAAGAGCGGTCTTACCGCCGCGATTGCGGCGTGCCACGACTTCGATTGCGAAAGTCGCTCCCTCCATACTGCCCTGAGATCCCGCCGGAGCTCTTCCCGCCGCGCCTCGACTTGTCGAGGCAGCGGGGATTCGCCCCGACGCTGCGCCTCCACGCGCCACTCATAAACGCGCTGGAGGGCAGCCGCCTCCACATCCCAGGGCATGACAAAATAGATTAATATAATCATTATTTTTTATTAATAGCCTAAATAGATTTCATTGTCGTTGTGATCATATTCTATCGGGAGCAGCTGATCCTGGCTGCACGACCAAGACACTGTCACCATATTATTGTATTATTATTTGGGTTGCCATATATTATGTTCAATGTTATAGCTCGGTACTATTAACCATTGAGGAGTTCTCTCGTAAGCAGATGTCCCTTGCTGCACCAACAGGTTGTTATCATCATATTATTGCATTGTTACCGGGTTTCCATATATATTTCAAGTTTTAGTTGTGTACTATTAACCATTGAGGAGTTCTCTCGTGAGCAGACAATCCTGGCTGCACCACCAAATCGCACTTATCATATTATTGCATTGTTACCGGGTTTTCATATATATTTCAAGTTTTAGTTGTGTACTATTAACCATTGAGGAGTTCTCTCGTGAGCAGACGATCCTGGCTGCACCACCAGGTCGCTGTCACCATATTATTGCATTGTCATCGGGGTTCCATATTAATACCAAGTTTCAGATCGATTGAGTAATTACAAGTGATTCTAATTTGACTTGCAAGATTTGATCTAAACAAACATACAAACATTGCAAGTTAAATAAAAGCTTGTAATAATAAAATCAACAAAAAAAACGTTTACATTAGACAACATCTTTCGTAGAACGTAGTATCTGACATTTTAGATATCTTATTGAACTCCCAATGTCCCAGAAGTTCACATCTCGCTGCTCATTATAACTTTTTTCATGTTTAATTTTACCATTTACTTTAAAATAAAAAGCTCTATCTATTGAAATAACTTGCATATAAATCCATGGTGAATATAATTGTGATGATTAAATGCCAACTTAATTGATTATTTAAAAAAAATGAAAATACATAACTACATTTAAATACTAAATTAAAACTAAAAAAATGAAAATTTACAGGATGTCAAAAAGTTTATCCACATTGCTGTCAATGCAGAAAGTGCCCAGAACGCTGGCAGCATTGCCACGTTGGATGGCAATGCTGATCCTTTGACCAAGAAATAGGCCAGCCCTCTGGTCACGCGAAGCGTCGACTATACGCTTGGCGATGTCTTCGAAAACTTGGGGGGTATTTGGACCCCATGGAACTTGTGTTTCAACCCCAAACGGCTCAAAAACATAGCTAGTAGTCGAGCCATTGTTTTTGCGCCGTTTGAGGTTTTCGGCACTTGCAGCAGACGCACCAGCACAGCATGCAGTACCAGAAAGATGGGATGGGTTCTAAAATGGCTGGCACCCAGGAGGTGACAAGAGCACGACGGATAATGTCATTT
Organism: Agrotis puta; assembly: GCA_943136025.2. Taxonomy (NCBI): domain Eukaryota; kingdom Metazoa; phylum Arthropoda; class Insecta; order Lepidoptera; family Noctuidae; genus Agrotis; species Agrotis puta. The sequence goes on along the minus strand of OW964177.2, from coordinate 17,004,371 downwards.
AAACTAGCGTGCCGTGCTAGCCGACCTGCTCATGGTGCCCGAGGCAGTCGACGCCTTCGCCACACTGACAACGATATGGAGCCCCGTAAGGAGCGCCCAGGCGCAGGCATGTAGCGATCCGGATGGTTTCGTCACCCAACATGGTACCTATGTTGGGTGATGATAGTGCCTGAAGCCATAGACCCGACTCCGACTCGCCCACAGTCAGCAGGCGGACACGCTCTACAGATTATACCGTACCAAACTGCAGAGCGGCTCATCCCACTGCCTTTGAGAAGATGGGTTCACGGGTCGATCTGAATCCGGGCAAGTCATTTTCCAGGCGTTCTCCGCATCGGTCAAACACGGCAGTTAAGAGTCAACTAGGGAGAGACTTAAAATCTTCCTGGTTAAGGTTTCAGTGCTGTGGACAGAGGACAGGAACTAAACTCACATTAGAAATTTTGCGGACGCCCAGTCCACCAAAACCGATAGGGTCGTCCAGGGCCACTTTTAGGATGGATGTTAAAGATTCACGAACAATTTGGTCAATTTTGCCCAAAATGTGTGAGTGCTCCGACAGAGGAGAACAACGGAGAAAGTACATAAAATTTGGACCAAAACAACAACACCTACGTGTTATAATGGTGAATGCCGAATGTAAATTAATTTGGGAGCTATTGCATTCAACTTATCAAGGGCAAATTATCTCGTGCACGCCGCAATAGCGGCGGTAAGACCTCTCTTTGAGAAGTGGCTGGATAGGCTCCACGACGTCCTGGCCTACCGCCTGACACAGGTCCTCACCGGACACGGAAGTTTCGGGAGGTACATGTGTCGGATAAGGAGGGAAGAAACGCCTGAGTGTCAACACCGAGGATCGCCCGGAGGACACGGTGGAGCATACGGTGCAGGACTGCCCCGGTTGGGCAGAGCACCGCCGTGTCCTCACGACGCCGATAGGCGGAGACCTCTTGCGCCCGGCATTGGTAGAAGCCATATTGCGGGGCGAGACGAAATGGGAAGCGTTCGCATCTTCGTAAAATATTAGAACCGGCAAAATATTAAAACAAATACTTGTAACATATTTTTTTTTTATCGTGATAAAATCATCAAATGAGTCCTCCCACCCAGGGCAGAGCGGGAGGGACTGTCAGACTCGTACTGACTAAAATCCACGGTATCATTCAATAGCCCTTTACGTTCCAGGGTCACGGTAATTCGTGAGTCCCGCGTAGTAGTCACCTCGGCAGGCTACACGTAACATATAGGTAAATCTTACTTCTCAAAACATTTGAGGTTCCGCTTTCATCAGACCGTTTCCCGCTACAGCGTATGCTTTAAGCCAACAAGCACCGTAGTCGTCAGGCTCCTCGGCAATTAGACGGCATTTTAATGGTACAACGGGAATAAGATATTTCTAGAAATTATTGCAAAGTTTACTTATCCAGCCCTCGCTGTGATGATACGCAATCGTCCTTATTTCTTTTCACGATTTGAAATATAACGTTGTTTTGGATTGCTACTCGCAATAATATATTCATTTAATAAAGAATTTGGTTTATTCGTGGAAATATTATGGCACACAATATTTTTTTACAGACACACACTCTAAATCCCGTTTAGTTTCCATGGGAGTATGCGGTAACTACAGATCGTGCTTAAAGCCTTTGTCAAACTTACAGGTGAAGCGTACCGAACCGAATCAGTAGCAAATGCCAACCGAAGACGAAGACATCAAACTAGGTGCAGCGAACCGAGATTTTGAATGAAGACAGTGCCGAATGTAAGTACGTATAGCGAACGAAAGGCGAAGGGAAGTGTTTTTGTTACGTCATGTATGGAATAATAATGCAATATCGCGCCGAAACTGAAGTCGTGTGAGACCACGAACGTGCTTTATTCTTTACACACTGTACGCCCCTTACACGTTCATACGCGGACATAATAAAGCATTTTGATTCCAAAAAATTGGTTACAAAGCCCCGCACATGACAATAAGCGTGTAATCAGGGCTAACCAAGGTCGTGGCGGTGCTGCCCGCTTTGATAACAATTTGTTTTATCAATATCATCGCGTCACCAAGTGACAACAGACCATATTTTTGGCGCTGTCGAAAAATCACAAGTTTCGACTGATTTTTGAACACATTGAACTTACATAGACACAATAAAGTTGTTTTGTTATGCTACGTGTTAAAACTTAGCCCAAATTATTTGAAATTAATCCTCTCTTTTCTTTCTTCTTTCGTTTCTTTGTTAAAAAAAAAACGAAACGTTGCCCCACTCTCGGAATTTTTCCGTCGTTTTTTGTGTCGTGGATGCGTTTACAAACATAGAAAATTACATGTACAAACACCCAGACCCGGACCAACTACTTGCAGATCAAAAAATATTTGTTCCGTTCGGGGATCGAACCTGCGACACGCTGCGCAGCAGTCGATCGTTCCAGCCACTCGGCCAATTTTTTTATAGATCATTAACAATTTCAAGCTTTTAATTTCTTCTATTCGACTTTGGTGGTCAATAGATCCTTTATTTGATAAAACTGGAGTGAGGACGCTCGGTGTGGTCCTATAAGCTTAAATCTGGAAGTAGCTGAAGAATTTGTTAATTTCTTTCTTGATGTACCGGTTAGGACTACGGAGGCTCTGAATTCCTCAACTGATATACTAATAGCTTTATTAAAGGCGAACGTTTCTCCCATACAAAAAACGCCATTATGTTTTCGAGAATACTTATGAAATGTAATACCAAAAACATGTTTTATTTGTCTCATTACCAATTTTCTTTCATGTGACATGACATCATTATGTACATTTCCTCAAGATGTTTTCGACCACCATATTGTGATCGATAGTACACTTATTATGCGCCTGACTGAGTTGGATTCCACGATCTACAGCTCCTAAAAGTAAAAAAAAAAAGAAATTCTATCTTTTAATTTTTACGTATTGGTTTTCTGATTACATATCCTTTTGTGTATTGTACATCACCGACCTTGTTTGTCCCTCCTCTGACAGAGGTCTACAGTCCCTCGTTGCGCACTTCGTTTAATATAGATTTATTACTATTTGCTAACATGCGCATAAATTGTGGAAATACGAGGATGTGCAAAACATTTTAGCATTACAACATTCTGATTCTGTACACCGGACATTTTTATCAGGCGGGTTCTCTCGGTTATGTTCACAACCGCCCATTATTTTCTTAACTCCAACATCAGCAATTCAGCATTTAATAATCGGTTGCAGTATCTTTCATCTTTTAACCTGGCCAAAAGCCATAACTCAAACATATAGGTCGCGCAAGTGTCTTAAAAGGTTATCGTGACCGCAATGAGCAATTATTGTCAGAACAGGGTAGTCGGTAAGAATCTGACAGTCCCTACTACTGCAACCAAGGTGGGAAGAGACACAATAAAAAAAACCTAGTTGTGACAACTTAATGGATACTCCTCGTCACAGGCGTGTTTTAAAGAATGTACCATATTCTATATATACTGCTCTACCAATCGCTTAGCACAAAATCGTGTCTTCAGAAAACAGTTTTACAAAAATTAGTACATCCAAAAGATCCAAAACAGCTTTTCTGTTCCTCAATAACAATTTCTTTCCATACCTACATGGTATGGAAATTCTTGCACAACATGACATCATGATGTACATTTCACCGTTTCGTAGATTTTACGGATATTAATTTCGAAAAGTTCTGGAAAATTAGTTGCAGCAGGTTGTGTGGAAAAATTCAAGCAAAATTCGACAATTACATTAAATAATGTCCTTCAGAAACGTTCCGCCATCCCCTCCATGACCTGCCGTGATTAAGTCTATGACTGTATCAGGCTTCTGTTCCTGCGATATTCGAGTTCAGCTTTGTGCCGTGCAATGCGACTAGCCCAATCGATAAGTATAAGTTTCGACAACTTTCGTGATTGAGGCCGTATACGAGTAACAGCAATCCGAGTGATTGGTCCTGGTTTATCATCATACATTGTAACATACATCGTACTCGTACATTGTAACTTCGCATGCAGTCAAAGAAAATAACGCAAAGGTGTGTGAGATCACATGATCGCGGAGGCTTGTTTACAGGTCTTTTACTTTACTTGAAATTATGCGCTCTTCAAATGTTTTCTTCAATACAAAATATATCGCAAGTATTTAGGAAGTAGTGCACGCAATTCGACATCGTCAATCCTTGCGACTCTGTTAGCGGTGTGGCTGGCAGCGATATAATATATAATTATAGAGTGCGTAATCTAATATTCATAACATGCAAGTTATAATACTCGATATAAATTAAATAAGTATTGACATACATTAAACCTATCTAATATTCATTTCTCCTTCCAAACCACTCTATTTTGGGCAATTTCTGGCCATGTCAGCCCCGCGAACATGGAAGGAAGGAGAAAGGGGAGGCCTTTGCCCAGCAGTGGGACACATACTAGGCTATTAAAAAAAAATATTCATTTATTCGTGTTTAACTTTTTTAGGGTTCCGGAGAATTTAATCAGTTTATCTATACATTTAATAAAATCGTAGAACTGTCAATAAAAAATATATTCAATGTACAGGGCATAGAATATATTTAAAAAATATATATATTCAACGAACAGGACATTGAATATATTTTTTTTTTATTTGCATTTTTTTGAGATAAGGAATCGATTCTGATGCCAAATCAACCTTTTTTTTTCGTATTACTTTTTGTTTGTATGTTTTGAGTTAGCTCCTAAAGTACTGTAAAATAGTCGATCAGATTTTCCTAATAATATGCTTCTATTAATTATTATAACGCTATTTCCTTCATTCTGTTTTAAACGACAAGAAGTTTAACTTACGCTTCAAATAATTTTGCTATTTTTTACGTATCACGCGGTATAAAAAAGGGGCAAGAGCAATTAACAATTTCGTTAGCAAATTGCAGCGATACTGAAAAATGATATTGTAATGTTGTAAGATAAACACGGATCTTTGAAATGAATATCAAACAAGGACGTTTCCTATGCAAACTATGCACTAAATTATTAATCTAAAGTAATATTATAAATGCGAGTATGCTTGTTTTTTACCTTTTTTACGCTCAAACTACGAGTACCTACTGAATCGATCGTCCAGAAATTTTGCATATACGTTGTCAGGAGTACAGACACGGAAATAGGGTGTTTTATCCCGAAAAACAAAAGAGAGCTGTAATTGCCGAGAAAAACAACAAGCCGAGAAAAAGAAAAACATATATTGTGCGTAAAATTCTAATTTAACGTAAGCGAAGCCACGGGCAAAAGCTAGTTTATAATAATCTAACTACCTGGATCAGGCAATTCTTTAAGGACTCAGTAACATTAAAGGTTATGCAAAATATTTTGTTTTGACGAAGAACGCAAAAATAAATGATTATCTGATTAAATAAAGGAAACAGTTATTTCGACATTGCCAAATTCCAGAACATAATATAACAAACAGTTGAAAAAACTGCATTTAATCCTGATTTTGCTAATAAAAAGTTCATCATATACCATCATATACTTAGTCAATTCTTTAGCAATTGTCATAATAGCGATACCTATACGGGTAATTAAAAACTAATTACGTCACGGCTGCCAATTTTCACATCAATACACTATTTTATACTTTACCATAAATTGTTTTTAACCAAATATGGTTTATTGATTTTTCAGTTATTGCCAGATGTCCAAATACCTGGAAACATGCATAATACATTGTTTTCAGTGTATAAAAGACGTTGCGAGTATCTCTCAGTGCACAGTTCTTTACCACCCCTGCATCTTAAAGGTGGACAATAACAATGAATAACATTTTAACATTCTACATCGCTGCTTTTTGGTAAGTGTTGACTCATAATTTAGTATAGAGTTTACTATTACTTTTTCTAAACCTCATTATTTCTATGTATTCATTCGTTGCTTTGGAAGCTAATAAAGTAGCAATAAATCTATACATATAATAAATCTGTAGAAGGGTCGATTCTGTACATTGAAAATATTGAAAAAATAAATAGCGGGGGGTGTTGCTGGATCGATACCAAACCCAAATATGTGATTAAAAAAATTTTTGTCTGTCTGTCTGTCTGTATGTGCAGGCATCACGTGAAAACTAACGGTTCGATTTCGATGAAACTTGGTATAATTATATAAATTGTCACCAAAAGTAACACATCAAAGCATTATAACGGCAGTCTTACAGCATTTCTGTAGCGTTTAAGCATTTTGGAAGTAGTCCTATATTAGCATTATAAACGTTTATACGGCTACTGTAACTCTTATTTGGTATTAAAGTATTAAATAGGTTCACAAATAGCTGGTTAATGGCATTACAAGCACATTGTATTGACATTATTGTGGTCAACAAAAATGCCAATAGCTTAAAAGAAGCATTATTTTGGTGGAAATTGCCATTGGCTTTTTATAGCATTGGGCTGTGCTTAAATAATGATTGGAGTACTTTATGTGGTCACAATAAGAACTCAAATAAACCCTACGTCATTGCAAAAACATTTCTAATACCACGGTACAAATGTTATAATAGAATGAACGTTCTAATTTAACTATTTTGTCTCGCAATAATGAACAATCGAAACTGAGTTGATGACGGCATATTTGTTTGTAGCAGAACAAAATATTTTCAAATTTTTCACTCATTTGTTATTTTATGCCTTCAAATATTACTACGCAGTGCAGTTTACTGTTAATATGTATATGTATAAGTTTTATAGAACATTTTCAGGCACATTCAACATTTTGTGGTTTTGATATAACTTTTTAAATAAAGATATTATGTAAAGTTACAAAACAATTTTGTATGCGTAGTTTAGAACGATTTTTGGATAATTAACATAATAGGGATATAACATATTGATTGGACCTTTAAAATTACTATATGATTTAATGTATAGTTATACATTACATCATAATTATAGTAATTTAAAAGGTCTATTGCTATAAAAAAAAGATCCGAATGATAATATATTTAGGTTATAAAATATTTACAAAATAGTAATAGCAACCTGATGAGCCTTTAAAAAACCTAATTAATGCCGTCAGCATTATAAATACACACACGTCAATTTTGTTAAGTCAAATGTCAGATTGAAGACTTTTGGTGAACAATTAAAGTGCCAAAGGCTGTTCAACAGCACTTAAATGGTCTTTAATTGTGCAAGCTTTATATAGATTCACGTTCATGCTATTAAGCAGCCTTGGGCACTATATTACTACATAAAAATGCTACTGTAGTCCCTAAGACACTAAAAACAGCTGAAAGCTACATAGTTGATTTACCTGGCATTACACGCTTATCACGCAGTTCACGCTTATGCTATTAAACAGCGTAAAGCATTTATTTCCTACTTTAAAATGCTATTATACATCCAAATGCACTAAAAACAGCTTTCAGCACCCTTAGGGTTTGCTAATATAATGCATGAAGATGCTTTGTGAACCTACTCGTATATAAGAGTTTATACCGACCTTAAGTTCTACATAAGTTCACTAGTTGTATCTTAAAGTGCTAACTGTGTTACTTGGGAAGATACCACCTCGTCGAGCAGGACTTTTTTTTTTAGCGTGGTAAAGTCATCAAATGAGTCCTCCCACCCAGGTCAGGGTAGGAGGGACTGTCAGACTTGTACTGACTAAAATCGACGGTGTCTTTCAATAGCCCTTTACGTACCGGGGTCACGGTAATTCGTTAGTCCCGCGACACCGGCAGGCTTTGGCCCTCTACATGCCCCGTCACTATGCTGACACTCTTTGAGGCGCGCGTGGAACACAACGCCCCGTCGACCCGGGCATGGTCCATGATTGGACAGCGAGTTGCCCATTAATGTACCGGGGTTGCGGCAAAGCCTGCCGGGGTCGCGGGACTCTGAAATTACCGCAATGTACTGAGGTTGCGGTAATTTCAGAGTCCCACGACCTCGGCAGGCTTTGGCCCTCTACAGGCCCCGTCACTATACTGACCCTCCTTGAGGCGCGCGTGGAACACAACGCGCCGTCGACCCGGGCATGGTCCATGGTCGGACAGCGAGTCGCCCGGTCGAGCAGGACTGCGTTAGCTTTTTTCAGTACATTCATTGCATAGTCTAAACAGTCATTTTCATACATAAAAATTACAGCGCGATCCAAGCGGTTACCTGTGATGACCCCATAGTGACCGTTGCGCAAGGCAAGTTGCGTGGTAAGCAGCAAGAAGGTGTTACTGGAGGCGTTTATTTTAGCTTTGAGAATATTCCTTTTGCCAAAGCACCTGTCGGAAGCCTCAGGTTTAAGGTAAATATAGTATTTAACTTACAATTAACTACCGGTATTTAGTATGAGGAACAGGGTGTTATGTTCCTTGAATACTCTCTTGAACAATGGAATGACTTAAGGTTCATATGGTCCTAGAATGCCAAAGGTAATAAAGAATCGAAGTCTTCTAAGTATGTGCGCATAATGTTTGGCCCAAAGCTACGCGACCTCCGCTCACTGATGCAGTCATACAAACATCAAATGAACACAGAGGATTTTAGTCAGTACAAGTCTGACAATGCCTTGCGCTCTCCCCCCCCCCCCCAATGATAGGATTCATTTGAAAATTTCAAACTCTAAAAATAAAAAAAACGTTCCTCAGACCAGTGCTGTACCAAGCAGGCTTTCTTTCCAATAGACTGATTTGACCTTTTATCATTACAGGCGCCTGAACAGCCGCAACCTTGGGAAGGAACGAGAGACGCCACCGCACTAGGGCCCATGTGTCCGCAATTCAATCCCTTAACAAACAATATTATCAGGGACGGTGAAGACTGTTTAACTTGTAACGTGTATTCTCCTGATTTGACAGGAAACTTACCAGTCATTTTCTTCATTTCCGGGTTTGCTTTCTCTTTCGATGCAGATTATGTTGATCTATATGGTCCCGACTTTCTGGTTAAAAAAGCGGTAGTAGTGAAATGTAACTACAGAGTAGACGCTTTAGGATTTCTTAGTCTTGACACACCAGCCGTACCTGGCAATGCCGGTTTGAAGGACCAGGTTGCAGCGTTGAGATGGGTGCGTGATAATATTAAGCAGTTTGGAGGCGATCCGAGCAGCGTTACGCTAGCAGGGATAAGTTCTGGAGCGGCTTCAATTTTCTATCACATGATGTCACCGATGTCCACTGGTTTATTCCACAGAGCTATTATGTTGAGTGGTGTACCTTCATGCGACGCTATATATCCATACCAAGTTCAGAACGAGTCACAAAGTTTAGGCAGTCATTTAGGTTTTCATAATGGAAATCAAGATCATTATCTAATGGAGCTTCAATCGCTCCCTTACCATTATTTCATAGGTCAGAGTTATTCTTTATCTAGACAGGATCCAAATAATCAGTTGTTCAAAAAGATGGCCGTGTTTCTGCCTGTTGCCGAACAAGATTTTGGTCAAGAGAGGTTCTTGACAAATTTGAATGGGGGTCTCGTGAACAAGGTCGAAGTCATGATGGCATACTCTGACAAAGAATCTCTTATTGTCGTTAATGAATACGCACAGTACTTAATCGATCTCTACAAATTTTATCCAGATTTGTTAGTTCCAAATAAAATTCTGTACAAAGCAAGTCCAGAAGAAATCCAATATCTTGTCAGTAAAATCAAGAATCACTATTTCGGTGACAAAGCTATTAGTGTTGAAAATATGAATGAATTTGTTGATTGCACCACGTTTTCAAATATGATATATGATGTGCTTAAAACTGCCAAAGAAATTTGTCAGTTAGTTGACACATACCTGTTTAAGTTCAGCAGCTATTCAAATAGAAACATGTATGGTAAAGAAGGTGAAAAGTACGGCATTACGGGAGCTGCGCACGGGGACATTCTCGGATACCTGTTCCACATGAAACCTCTGAACTTGTCAGTAGACGTCAATAGTCCAGAATATGCAATGATTGAGCAACTAGTGAAGGCTGTGACAAGCTTCGCCAAATCTGGGTATGTCTGCTTTAATACTGATGAACGTATTACTTTAACAAATAATAATAAATTATGTCGATTCAAATAAGTTTTCAACTGACATGGAAATATTATCAAATCTATTTTATATATATATTATATATATATATAAAAGGGGAACTGACTGACTGACATATCAACGTACAGCCGAAACTACTGGGGCTAGGAATGTGACATTTTGCACACGGCTTCCTATTATAATGTAGGGGAGCACTAAGAAGGGATTTTTGGAAATTTAACCTTTAAGGGGGTGAAAAGGGGGAATTAGTAAAGTACGTAACCCACGCGGACGAAGTCGCGGGCAAAGTGCTAGTCATTATATTTGAAGTTGGCTAGTTATAGGCAGGTTTAAATAGACAAAAGACGAAAAATAAAACTACTACTACTATTACTATTTTATTTTTCGTCTTTTATTTATGTAGATGAATTAAACATTTTCTAGGACGCGCCCGGGGTGCTAAGACAGGAAACCTCCGCATGCGCCCGTGGACTGGAGCTCCCTCTCGGATACGTCCGGGGGGAAGACCAGTTTTTCGGGCCGGTGCACCCTGGGATGCGGGCAAAAACTCTTCCTTAGGCACTGTGTGCCTGAGGGGTCTCTTTGCCCGTATGCGAATAGCCTGTCAGGCGGACGCTCCAACGCGTGTCCCTCTGAATAGCAGAGGGCACAGCGGCGAAGCGGGCTTGTGGACGGTGAGTAATGGGTAAGCCCGCCGTCCGACCAAGGACCAAGCCCGGGTCGGTGGCGTGTCGTGTTTCACGCGTCACCGACGGGGTCAAATGCCTGCTGGGGTCGCGGATTTTTCTTAATCCAGGATACCGCGGCCCCGGAACGTAAAGGGCATCCGAAGAAACACGGTATTAGTCAGTAAGAGTTGTGACAGTCCCTTCCGCCCCACGCAGGGTGGGAGGACTCATTTGATTTTGCCACCCTAAAAAAAAAAAGGACGCGCCCGGCGTCAGCTGAACTGGTGGTCGCGCGAGCTAGCAGCGCTGCGCGAGGCGTTTGTTACCGCGCGGCGCCGGTACACCTGGTTCCACAGGCGCCGCACCCGACCTCCGGATGCGGCGACTGTAGAGGCGGACGGCGTACGAGGGCTACAGGGCAGCGAAAACCGTCCTCCACGATGAGATCTGGTGGGCCAAGGAATTGGCTCGCAAGGAGATGCTGGGCACTCTGGACGGGGACCCATGGGGCCGGCCCTACTAGTAGGTGAGAGAAAAGCTCCGCCCCTGGGCTCCCCCGTTGACCAACCGTTGACAGAGTCACCAGCCTCAGTTCGTGTAGGACGTGGTGAGCGCCCTGTTCCCATCGCGAGGGGAGTATACAGTGGACGCCATCATGCGCGTGAGAGTCCTCACGACGGAGATGCGGTATCCCGGGGCAGGATCGTCTTGGCGGTGTCTCTGGACATCCAGGGAGGCACTCCGGTATCACCGGATGCCGACCTACCTCTGTCGCATAGTTGAGGAATACCTGACAGGCAGAGCCGTCATCTACCCCGGTCACCGGGGAGAATGGAACCGGCGAGAGATGTCGTGCGGTGTTCCACAGGGATCGATCTTGGGGCCGCTCCAGTGGAACATCGCTTACGACTGGGTGCTGCACGGCGACCTCCCTGACGGCGTCGGCGTAATATGTTACGCCGACGACAGGCTCGCCTTGGCAGAGGGAGAGTCGTAGGCGGCGGCCGAACTGGCGTCGCAGACGATAGCAACAGTCGCTGAGAGGATCCGGCAGCTGGGACTCGACGTGGCGCTGCACAAAACAGAGGCCATGTGTTTTCATGGTCGTCTGAACGCGTCACGATCAGAGGCCCACATAACAGTGGGAGGGGTTCGCATTGGCGTCGGGAGGACGATAAAGTACCTGGGACTCATCCTCGACAGCCGGTGGAACTTCAGGGAACACTTCCTACGTTTGGCCCAAAAACTGAAGCGGGCAGCACCCGCCCTGAGACGACTCCTGCCCAACCGGGCAGGAGTCGTCTGAGGGCTGCTCATTGGAGCATACAGAGTCATGCTCGCGAAGGAGGAGGCGGGAGGACACGGTGGAGCATACGGTGCAGGACTGCCCGTCCTGCACCGTATGCTCGACCGTGTCCTCCGGACGATCCTCGCAGTGGTGACACCCAGGCGTTTCTTCCCTCCCTATCAGACACAGGAACCTCCCGAAACTTCCGTGTCCGGTGAGGACCTGCGTCATGCGGTAGGTCAGGACGCCGTGACGCCTATCCAGCCACTCCTCAAAGAGGGGTCTTACCGCCGCGGTTACGGTGTGCCCGGACCTCGGTTGCGACAGTCGCTCCCTGCCCTGAGATCACGCCGGAGCTCTTCCCGCCGCGCCTCGACTTGTCGAGGCAGCGGGAATTCGCCCTGACGCTGCGCCTCCACGCGCCACTCATAGACGCACTGGAGGGCAGGCGCCTCCAGATCCCAGGGCAGCAATCCGGCAAGGAGGTATGCCGATTCTGTCAGTGATGATAGGTCGATCCAGTTACTACAAAATAATGCAATTTTCGAGAACTGGGTCGGGCGCTACTATAAGTATAGTACGCCACAAGGTTGTACTTCAAAGCAAGTTGCTGGTGGATAATCCTGGCTTCGAGGTTGTGTCTAAGCAAATATTCTCAAAGATTATAATGATAATTATCATTATCATAAACTGCACATGATCTGAACTGCACTTTTACTTTGTTCATGTGTTAAATGCCTGTAAGTGTAAAAACTGTTATATTCATTGTTATTTTATGTTACAGCAAACCGGATGCTGGAGATATTTCGCCCTGGTCTAAATTCACACTGGAAAGCATGGACTATGTAGAGTTCACCGACACGACGACGTTGAAAAAGAATCCTGAAGAAAAAGATTACCAGTTCTGGAAGAGTGTCTATGACTATTTTAAGAATTAAATGAGGGACTATATTTCTAAGGCCCGATTTCATAACATTTGTTATACATTGAATATTATGTTGATTTCAATTTTCTTTTTTTTGTGAGTTAATTTAATAAAACGAGACATTTAATATATCACAGACAATGGTGGAACGAACTGTGCCAACGTGTTTTTTTTTACCCACGTTATGTAACCTGGGTTACTTATTAACTAACTTAGGCTGTCTTGCTGGGCAAATTTCTCTTCCATAATCTACCACTCTTTCCTTTATGAAGTTTTCTCTGGACAATCTCGCATAAATGCGTCTAAGACTTAGACGCGTGATATCTTAGACTCTAAGTTATCACGCGAGCGTTTTCTGGGCCTCCCGTGACAACGATGCCCCTTTTCTAGCACCTTCTGAATGACGACTCTGTCCCAGCAATCTCGATGTATTCCGGCAGACCACAGCGACGACGATGACTACGACGCTCCAGAGGTACACCTGGCGGTACAACGGCTCCAGGCCCGAGAGACCCCGAGGCCAGGACCCAGGCTTTTCCTGGCAGACTGCCTGGAGCGGTACTTTTGGGCTTAAACCGTTGTACCGCCACTCTCAGGTGTACCTCTGGAGCGTCGTAGTCATCGTCGTCGCTGTGGTTCACGTTTTCCGTCAGCGTCAGCGTCAGGCACTGTTGGAAGCGGAGCCATGGGCGGGGGAGTATGCTCCCCTCGCGATGGGAACAAGGCGTTCACCACGTCCTCCATGAACTGAGGCCGGAGACACTGCGTCCAAGGGGGAGCCCAGGGGCGAAGCTTCTATCTCACCCACTTGTAGGGCCGGCCTCATGGGTCCCCTAGAGTCCCCAGCATCTCCTTGCGGGCCAATTCCTTGGCCCGCCAGATCTCTTCGCGGATGACGGTCTTCGTTACCCTGTAGCTCTCGTACAGCTCCACCTCCGCATCCGGAGGACGGCTGCGGCGCCTGCGAAATCTGGTGTACAGTCACGAGCAATAGAATACGTACACTAAGCAGTTTTCAAAAGCGATGTTCTGCTACCATATTGATTAAACTTTTGCCTTTTCATTAAACTTCTATTTTGGAAGCCTTATACTCATACTATTACGAAATAGGTCTTATCTCTAAGTGGAAACCAGTATTTTACGGGTAAATTGCTTTTGAATTTTGTTAAGTGTTTACATGTTATTGTTCTGGACTGTACCGGCGTCGCGCCGCAACGCACGCCTCGCGCAGCAATGTTAGCTCGCGCGACCACCAGTACAGCTGACGCCGGGCGCGTCCTTGCCGGACCCGGGGCATGGCCACGTCGCAGATCTCCGACATGGCCTCCCGGAACCACACCACCTCGTCGTTGATGTCGGCAGGCCGGTCCGGTGGTGACACCCAGGCCTGCACGATCAAGACTTCCAGGAATAACTCCCAGTCCAGCTGCTTCAGCGCCCATCGCAGACCACTTGGGTTCAGTCGGACCGGCGCGTCTGAGGTCTGAGCGGGGACGTCGAACCGGATATACCGGTGATCGGAATAGGTCTCCACCTCCTCCACAACGGGCCAGTCAGTGACGCGCGGCGACAGGTCGGAGCTGGCAAACGTAACATCCAGCACCGACTCGCCCGTCCATCGGACGCACGTGGGGACAGAATCCCGGTTCTCGATGACCAGGTGATGCGCCAGGGCCCAACGCTCGAGCATCCTGCCCCGCGCATAATCCATGAACCGGGAACCCCAAGCCACATTCTTGGCGTTGAAATCCCCGAGGACGAGCACGAGGAGGGAACCGTAAGCGACGACGACGTCTCCCAGCTCCTATAGGGCGGAGAGTTCGGCAAGAGTTCGGTTCGGGGAGAAATATACGCCTACCACGGTGATCTCCCCGAACTGTGCTGCGACGATCCCGCGCCCTCTCTTGACGCGATCGAGGGTCGGCGTACCGGCGCCGGCCGACGAAATGACGCCATTCAGTCATTCCTGGGCAAAGTACGGCTCGACAACCACGGCGACGTTGATCAACCATTGCGCCATGCTCTGGAGCAAGAGATCCTGAGCAACAGCGCAGTGGTTGATGTTCGCCTGAAGGAAGTGCAATGGGGCCATTAATCGGAGTCTATTGCAGCCTCCTCCAGGACGGAGAGACACGGCGGCGGCGGTGACGGCGGCGGCAGTAGCGGTGACGGTGACAGCGGCGGCCGAGGGCCTACCTCTGCGCCTGAACCCTTTTAAACATAAGAAGAAGATTGTGCAGATCACTCTAAGTATAGGTTTAAATACATTAAGAAAAAATTAAACAGTTGTTTCTAAATAACCTTGAAAATTGCCATTGTCTTACTCAATAAAGGAAATTAAGAATTTTTATTGCAAATGTTGCGGTTTAAATATTTGCTGTTTAAATGTGACGCACATGGAATCGTTTTTTTTTAGGGTTCCACTGTAAACAAGGGATCCTTAGAGTTTTGTCATATTTCGCCCATCCGTCTGTCTGTCTGTTTGCCACTTAGCTCAGAGACGTACGTACTAGAAAGCTGGAATTCGAGTGGTAAAATAAAATCTTAAAATCAAAAAAAAACGAAAATGTCTTTGCCTAGGTCTTTAAAATATATTGAGGGTTTGTAAAAACAATTCTTCGATTAGGTAACGGATCCATTCGTTAGTGAAATATTAAGCTTTAACTGGATTTTAATGTTACGCGTATTCGCAAAAGCTGTTCAAGCGCGCGCCCGTCTAGCAGCGTGACTATAAAACCAGCTTTTTTTTAGCCAGAAGCTTACAAGTAAAAAAATACTACAAACTAAGTGACCACACGCTAAGGGCACCCCCTGATGGCTACGAACCTCGGCTTAGGGCGTCCCGCGTCATTGAGGGAGGGCAGCAAGGGACAGGCTGAATCTGAATGATATCATTATTTAGGGGCTATAAAACCAGCCTTAAAGTGCCATTTTTATTAGATTCAGGTGTCCCCTTGGTTAAATTTGACAGATTCAGGTAGGTTGACCTGCTGACGTCTGTACTTAGATAACGTATTTTGCGTAAACATAATGTATGGGAGAAGACTTTTTCAACTGAGAATGTAAGTTTGTTTTTTATTATTCAACCCAGACTACGGAACCTTTCACTTTGTGCGTTCCGACAGACACCAGACAGTTTTTTTTTTATGAAGTAAGTAAATGCGACAGTTTTTCTTTTTAAATTAAACCCGAGGTATAAAATTTGCATACCACGTGAAATGCTCGTTATAAAAGGAACTGTAAATGGTAATTCGCTTCAAAGGATGAAGATTAGTTAAAAACTGTCCGATTGTCCAGTTAGACACGATGTGGGTTATTTCGTCATTTGCCATACTAATTATTGCTATCTGGTAAGTTTTTTTTTATCTGTTTTTTTTTGCGTTTTTTGTTTCTATCTTATAATAGGCATAATGACAGCATCAATAAATTGCAAATGTATTATGAACATGCATTTTCTTGTTTTTTTTTGTCACTCGGGAATGTGTCATATCCTCAGAACTATGAAAAATAGGCAATTTTATAGCATCAATAAATTGTAAATTTAACTAGTCCATCAGCTAGAGTTTTGAAAAATAATGGACACTTTTTTTTTTATTCGATTTTTTTTTTAAATTGATATTCCACAACTATCACACAACGCCACCTAGTCCCAAGCTAAGCAGAGTACGTACTAGACTAGACAACTGATAAACATACTTATATATTTCTAAATACATACATATTATAGATAAATTACACCCAGACACAGAACGAATGATCGTGCTCATCACACAAACATTTGTCCTGGGTGGGAATAGAACCCACGACCTCCGGCATAGCAGTCAGGGTCACTAACTACTAGACCAACAGGCCTGTCAAAAAACAATGCATATTGACAAAGATATAAAGCATACAAATTCGAGAGTGGGATCACGTCTTTCAGCTCGTCCCGTCAAAAGCAACAGCTAACTAATAACTGACGCACTAATTAGATTTTTTGAGTCAAATACCCTGTTATAGCTCGTAATGACTTATAGTGAATTAAAAGAGCATCGTATCTTCTTCAATTTTGATTTATTTAATAAAAGCTATAGGTAAAATAATTTGTGATAATAATTGACGGACTAATTAGATGTTTTCAGTCATCTTGCCTATTTAATTGATAAAATAATTAGTCGTTTATAATAAGTGTAGTGTGTGGGGGGAGAAGCTAGGGTATGTTTTGGTGGGAATCGCTGTTGGTGAGACCAGCATTACCTATAAAGTGCCAAAAATACTTTCTGCTGTACTCGTGGCGGAGTACCGTATAAAGCAGAGCCCTAGCCAGTCCGAGTCATCCACGTCCCCGTCGTTCTCCCTGGGACCTGCTGCAACCGCGCCGCCGCGCGTCTGCCACCTCGAGTTGCAGCTGAGCTAACGGATGCAGGGCGAAGGGCGAGTATCCTGCGCCTTAAAACAGAATCATCTCACTAGGGAGGATACCCGAAACAAAACCGAGCACATCCGAAGGCTCTGAAGCGGCAGCCCCGCTATCGGAATAAGGCATAGTGGGCTAATCACCCGCTTGCCCGACAATTATTTGATTCCTGAAACTGAAACAGAAAGAAACCGGATCGATCTTTTACCGACGACTTTTGGCATGAAAAAACGGACACGAATTGCTTATTGGAACGTACGTACGCTTAGCGATGATAGCCGACTAGCCCAACTAGAACCAGTAATGCTTGGCTACAACCTGCAGATACTCGGTCTAAGCGAAGTGAGGAGAAACGGTTTTGGTGAGCTGAGAACGTCCAGGGGCTTGACTTTACTGTATTCAGGTAAAGAAAGTGAAGAAAATGTGCGCGAGTATGGCGTGGGACTCCTCCTTTCAAATGCAGCTACGAATAGCCTCTTGGACTGGAAACCGATCTCAGACCGGATCATTTACGCCCGCTTCAACTCAAGAGCCCGGAAGATCTCCATTGTGCAGTGCTACGCTCCAACCAATGCATCACTTAACGATACCAAGGACGACTTCTACAACGCCCTCAATGCCACCCTTAGGAGCATCAAGAAGCAAGACATCGTCATCGTCATGGGGGACCTGAATGCAAAGGTTGGGAGTGTTAACACTAATCGCGAGCGACATATGGGTACACAGGGACTTGGAGTATGTAACGAGAACGGGGAAAGATTTATTGAGTTTTGCCAGAACCACGACCTTACCATCGGAGGAACATTATTCATTCATGGCGACCACCATAAGTACACGTGGAACTCTCCCGATGGGGTCACCAAGAACCAAATTGACCACCTTGCCATTAGTTCCAAATGGCGTTCCTCATTGCTCGACGTCCGCAACCGCAGGGGCGCCGATATTGATAGCGATCACCACCTGGTGGTTGCTGAAGTCCAGCTTAAAGTTGCAGCAGCCCGTGCGGCTAGAGGTCCCGGCAAAATTGGAAGAAGGTTTGAGGTGAGCAAACTGCATGACTCAGATACGCGTAAGACTTTCCAACTCGAGTTACGCAATCGCTTTGCTGTGCTCGATACTGGACCGGACTCGTTGGACGAGGAGTGGAACCGCATCAAAGTGGCCTATACAGAGACCAGCTCCGCCGTCTTAGGGCACAAATCGACTCACTCTCGGGAAGACTGGATGTCAGAACGCACATGGAACCTGATCGAAGATCGCAGGAATCTTCATCTGCGACTGCTTGAAACTCATAACAACGTCATACGAGCCGACCTTGACACCCAATACCGTCAGAAACGCAAGGAAATTTATCGTAGTACCCGCAAAGATAGGAGGCAGTGGGCTGACGGTATTGCTGATCGTGCTCAACAAGCTGCAAACAGCGGTAACCTGAAGGAGTTGTACAAGGCTACCAAAACCTTGGCAGGTCGAAGCATATCAAGAAAGAAGCCATTGAAGGACAAAGATGGCCAGCTCGTTGTGACGTCAGAAGGGCAGCTATTACGCTGGCGTCAGCACTTTGAGGAGGTCTTCCGCTTGTCAGCTACTTCGACGTCTGACGCACCGCAATTAAGTTCCCCACCATCCCGGCTTCTCGACATCAACACGGAACCACCGACAGCCTCAGAAGTTGCGGAGGCAGTCCGCTCTTTGAAAACAGGCAAAGCACCAGGACTCGACCTGATAACTGCGGAAATGCTACAAGCCGACTTATCCTCCGCCGTCGACGTCCTGACGCCTCTTATTGAAAAGATCTGGACCGCCGAAGAGCTCCCTGATGATTGGAACAAAGGTCTCCTTATAACTGTTCCTAAGAAAGGGGACCTAAGCCAATGCGATAACTGGAGAGGTATTACGCTGCTCTCGATTCCCTCTAAGGTTTTCTGCAAAATCATCCTGGATAGACTGTCGAAGGCCGTGGAGCCTCTTCTACGCAAGGAGCAGGCTGGTTTCCGGAGGAACCGCTCATGTACGGACCAGATCAACACCCTGCGAATTATTCTGGAACAGGCATCAGAATGGCAGAGGGAGGTATATCTAACCTTTGTGGACTTCGAAAAAGCCTTTGATACCCTGAAGTGGTCTAGCATCTGGTCCCGCCTTTTGGAAATTGGAGAGCCGCCGAAAATAGTCCGTTTGCTACAAAGCATTTACAAGAAGTATTCTTGTAAAGTAACTCACGACGGCCTCATATCGGATGACATTGCGGTTCACGCGGGTGTTCGCCAAGGCTGCCTCCTGTCGCCGCTCCTCTTCTTGGTCGTTCTTGACGGAATAATGCTTCGCATCTTAGAACACAGGCGCCGCGGCATAGAGTGGGGATTATCCAACGTCTTGGAAGACTTAGATTACGCCGATGACCTATGCCTGCTGAGTCATACCCACGCCGATATGCAAGCGAAGTTGAACGACCTAAGTCAGGAAGCGGCAAAAACAGGGCTTAAAATAAACATCCGGAAGACCCAGGAGATAAGAACTGGTGTGATGAATCGCTCACCGTTGCTGATTGGCACAGAGGCAGTGGAACGCGTCCACAAATTTACATATCTCGGGAGCGTCGTGTCCGAGACTGGTGGTAGTGAAGAGGACATCGCTTCACGGATAGCCAAAGCCCGAGCTACCTTCGCGCAGCTGAGACCTGTTTGGCAATCGCGGAAACTGACCCGAAGGATCAAACTTAAGTTATTCGGGTCCAATGTGAAATCCGTGTTGCTTTACGGGTGCGAAACGTGGAAGGTCACAAAGGACATCTCACGCCAAATCCAAGTCTTCGTCAACCGCTGTCTTCGTCGCATTCTCGGTATTTACTGGCCCGAGACCATCTCAAACGTTGAGCTGTTGGAGAAATGCCACGAGAGCCCGATCGACAGCCAGATCAAGCGTCGCAAGTGGAGATGGATTGGCCACACGCTCCAAAGGGACCCCGACCATATTCCCAAACAAGCTTTGGAATGGAATCCCCAAGGGAAAAGAAAGCGCGGCCGTCCCCGTCAAACCTGGCGTCGCACCGTGTTGGCAGAAGCGGCGAGCATCGGATTGACGTGGAGCGAAGGGAAACGTGAAGCTCAAGATAGATCGCGATGGAAGACATCTGTGGACGCCCTCTGCCCCATCTAGGGGACATAGGACATTAAGTAATAAGTGTAGAACTTATATCAAGCTTTCAAGTGGTTTTATCACTTTTTGCAGAATTTCAGGATATAATGTAGGTTTTCCTGTTACTATATTTTCAATTCGAATTTCAACAAATTCTGATCATATTTCATTTAGGCTACTGGCATGAGACTGTAGCGTTTCGTTATAATGTCCGATTCGTAACTGCCCGTTTCATCATCTGCCTAGCCTTTTCCCAACTATATTGGGGTCGACTTCCAGCCAGATTCAGCTGGATATCAGTATTTTACATGGTGCGACTGCCTGTCGGACATCCACAACCCAGTAACTGGGTAATATGATACCCCATGGTAAGACTGGTTGTCAGACTTTAGAGCTTCTGACTAACAGTAACGACTGACAAAGATCTACATATGACAGCCGGGACCAACGGCTTTACTTGCTTTCCGAGGCACGGAGGAAACTCGCTATGACAGATCCACAGACCAACCTCGGCAAACGCGGCTTAACCCGGAAGATCGGCCTGTGCGGTTGTATTTATTTAGCCACGAGCTTCGTAACTGCCCGTTTGTTGAAATAATTTAATTATTCTGCAGCATTCTACAAAAGATTTCCTGCGAGGATATCGTAGTGGATGTAGAACAAGGACAGTTGCGTGGAGAACTCCTAACCACAGTGACCGGCGAATCAACATACTACAGCTTCAAAGGCATTCCTTACGCGAAACCTCCCATTGGCACACTCAGGTTTAAGGTAAACCCTCAGTAGACTTACTCAGTACACATAAAGTTGAAAATTTATTAAAGACTTCTGAGCCTTTAAATAGTTTTGTTGCAAACTTATATTAACTAGGTTCAGACGTTGATATTCCATCGGAAAAGTATGAATTCAAAGGTGTGACTGTCTTTAATTTATAACAATAAGCACTTAATGAGGGTCAGGTATTTCTTTTTCGAAAAATCTTAAAAGTTAGATAGGTATTTAGTAATAGTTTGGTCCTCATGTTGTGGGCGTTAAAATTGTTACAAATAAGGTCTAGTATCACCCATTTTAAGGAATGCACCCAATTACAAACGAACATGTAGGTATGAATGTTACTAGGGAAAGGACGGGGTTCATAAAAAATGCCCAATCTTCTTTAGCTTACCTACCTACATAGTTCACATAATAATTATAAACAAAAATATAATTTCTTACAAACAAGAGTCCTCATATTCTGTGTGTATATATTTAGTTGTATCAAAGCAATTAATAAAATGCATTTTGTTACAGGCACCACAGCCACCTGAGCCATGGGAAGGCATTAGGAATGCCACCGAGCATGGCGCTGTCTGCCCTCAAATAGATCTACTCAACAGCATCTACATACCCGGCAGTGAAGACTGTCTGTTTCTCAATGTTTACACTCCCACTGTAACCCCTGAGACTCAACTGCCAGTCATGGTTTTTATTCACGGAGGGGGCTTCAAATTCGGATCAGGAAATGATGACCTTTACGGCCCCGATTTTCTGGTCGCCAAAAACGTAATACTAGTCACAATGAACTACAGGCTAGATACATTAGGATTCTTTTGCTTTGGCACAGCAGATGTACCTGGAAATGCTGGTTTAAAAGACCAAGTGCTTGCTTTAAGATGGATAAAAGCCAATATTGCAAGCTTTGGAGGTAACCCCAATAATATAACACTTTTTGGAGAAAGTGCTGGCGCATCAGCCGTTGGTTATCACTTGGTTTCACCGATGTCAAAGGGCTTATTTCATAGAGCCATGTTACAAAGTGGTGTGCCCAGTATGGACCCTCATATTCCATACAAACCTGTGGAAAGAGCTTTTCAGCTCGGAAAAGCTTTGAATATTACAACGAATAACGCCACTGAGCTTCTTATTCGCCTTCAACAAGTCCCAGTTAAAGAATTACTTAATAGAACCTCGTTTATATTTGCATCCGAAGAGATAACTCATATAATTTTTAAATTTACCCCATTCACTCCTGTCATTGAAGAAGACTATGGTCAAGAAGAAATATTTATTTTCGAAGATCCGTTTGACACTCTCGATCGAGGCAATGTTAACACTGCGGATGTAATGTTTAGTTACAACACATACGAAACTTTAATCATGATTCCATTCTATGTGAATGAAACGAATTACATCAATCGGTATTCAAGGTACCCCGAGCTACTGGTCCCCAGCAAGATACTAATTAAGGAAGACACCGACGACATTTGGAATTTGGCGAAATTAATCACTAATTTCTATTTTGGCAACAAAACAATAAGCGTTGAAAATATGCCCGAGTTTATTAAATATTCCAGCTTCGCCAGCTTGGTGTACGATGTTCATAGATTTATTAGAAGATGGCCTCGAGTTGGAAACGTTTATTTATTCAAGTTTGAAAGTTATTCAAGCAGAAACTTCTACGGTCAACTGGGTGCCCCCTATGGTTTAAAAGGATCTTCTCACTTTGACGATTTGTTTTACTTGTTTTACTCGAAAGCACTGAATTTAATTTTAACAATCAATAGCAGAGAATACGCATTAGTACAGCAAATGGTTGCCATATTCACAAACTTCGCAAAATTTGGGTAATTATTTATAACTATTTATTTTTTGTACTTTTTGCTGCCTGACGCTGCCAGTTATCAGAATTATATGGCATTGCAGCAGCCAGAAATTTGGTTTGATTTATAGACAACTGCAACTCTCTCTTCGAACTTTCAAAAGTAAGTTTGCCGTTTGATCTGGTCTGCCGCTACCATCAGTAAGAGTCTTACAGTCTTGTCCGCTACACTCAGATTGGGAGGTCACATTTAAAAAAATTCCCACCAAAAAATTTTAAGGAACAGTGAGGAAAGTTCCATCAAGGACCTACACATAGTAAATGCATTAAGAAAAATCCTTCGGCCGGTAGGGTATTCCGTCTGCTGGACTGCTGTCCAGTTGTTGTCGGAATTTTCTTTGAGTTTATCGCGTGGAGGAGAACTTCGATTTAGGAAGTTAAAGTGCCTCTATATAGTGTGCTAACGAGGTAATATTTTTTCCAACAAATTTATTTCAATATCCCAGTTTACTTTACGTCTTATAAACTTGAAAAACCACGCTAAGGATTCATGCAGTTCTCCTAAAATACGATTACAGTACTTTCACAGTTATTATGTGTTGTGACTGGGACTTTAGCACCATATTTTAATACTATCTTTGTCTTTTAATAATTCGAAAACGTATGTAAATGGTCCCCTTATTTTTTTTTTTTATTTACAGAAACCCGACTCCTGACAATTCTCTAGGAGTTATTTGGCCTCAGTTTAACACAACAAAACTAGCTTATGCGAGTGTAGCTGATAAATTAACGATTGGTTACAACCCTGATAAAAAGGACATCCAGTTCTGGAAGAAAATCCTCAATCTTGCTGGCATCAAATTTTAAAACTAAAATGCGAACTACACCAATAATAGTGAATACGATCATCTAGAACTTGTTATAAGTCAGTGTCAAACTTTCGTTAATATGTTATTTTGTGTCTACATTATTTTTGCGAATATGGTTGTTAAGTTGCTACGAGTATGTGGCGTTAATAAAAAAAAAATTGTAACAAATATATCTTTTTATTACATAATGATAGGTTCGCCTTCGTCCACCCACTATCTTGCCCGATGATAAGCAAAGATGTGATCGACGATGTATCACGCTTCAAATTTTCTGTACGACAATAGTTTGCCAGAAAAAAACCGTCCGCACCCTTTTGTCCAAGATGGCTGCAGTGGTTGTCCCACGGCAACGGGTTGCGAACTTGCGACCTGATGAACTTGGATTTAACTTAACACTAACCCCTCCTTGACAACTAAAAAATAACTGAAAAAAATGTAACTTTTCAATGGACTATTGTCTTACTAATATTGTAAATGTGGATGATGGATGGATATTTGTAAACCTATATCTTTGCCCCGGAGAGGCCAGAATGAAGATGGATACTTTTGGAAAATCTAATAAATATCCAACAGAAAGAGACTCCTAACACATGTAGTATCGAAGTTTCATCCAAACTATGAACCCCAAAAAGAACTGTCTTATCAGCCCCCATTACGAACAGGGATATTGCAGGTAACCACGGATTATGGTCGGCATCATGCCCAAGTAAAAAATAATGATAAAAGAATTGATAATTATTATAAACTATTTTGTGCAAGTTGGGCGCAATCGCGGCGGTAAGACCCCTGTTTGAGGAGTGGCTGGATAGGCGTCACGGCGTCCTGACTTACCGCATGACGCAGGTCCTCACCGGACACGGAAGTTTCGGGAGGTACCTGTGTCTGATAAGGAGGGAAGAAACGCCTGGGTGTTACCACTGCGAGGATCGTCCGGAGGACACGGTGGAGCATACGGTGCAGGACTGCCCCGCTTGGGCAGAGCACCGCCGTGTCCTAAATTTTCACTTCTACGTAATTAAATTAATAATTGCCATTGAATATTTACTAGGCACTTGACTTAAACAACGTCCTGCGGCCAAAAGTTCTCCTCCGCACACCACAAAAGCCTTGAAGTTGACGTTGCGGCGCGATTCAAGTAGCAGTGCTGTTGTAGCGGGTGAACCCTGTCGGGCACGCAATTTTTTTTTTTTACGTTGTAAAATTATCAAATGAATCCTCCCACCCAGAGCAGAGCGGGAGGGACTGTCAGACTAAAATCCACGGTGTCCTTCAATAGTTATTCCCTTTACGTTCCGGGGTTACAGTAAATCTCTTTCCTCTAAAGGGGGGCCCCTTCAGGCGACACTTGCTGACACTCCTTCAGGCGCGGGTGGAACTCAACGCGCCGTCGACCCGGGAATGGTCCATGATCGGACAGCGAGTCGCCCATTACTCGCCGCCCGCATGCCCGCGCCTATGGTGGCCAGAGATCGTCTGCAGACGTCCATCGCCGCGGGTGTCTACCACTGCGGCTGGGGTGGAGGGAAGACGCTGTATGTATTGTATATTTTGTCTCAGTCACCTCTGACCTAGACTAGAGTCAAGAGCAAATCATACTCAAAAAATAAGAAAAGAAACAGGAATTCTTCTCATATTTGAATATAACTGTAATCTCACAGTTTCGTCGTTTCGTCATTCTGTCGTTTCTTCAATATAGAACATTGTGGACATGTTCACAATTAACATTAAATAGAATATCTATACTAATATTATAAAGAGGAAACCTTTGTATTTTTGTATGTTTGTATTGAATAGGCTCAAAAACTACTGGACCGATTTCAAAATTTCTTTTACCATTACTTAGAGGGATTCTTCCGAATCCGTATAGGCTATATTTTATCCCGGAAATTTTTTTTTTCAGAGAGCTTAAAAAATAAATGTCCACCCGTGCGAAGCCGGGGCCGGTCGCTAGTATTTAATATGACGTGAACATTGTGGAAATTCAATTTGCATTATACTAAAATTAAAATATTTACAAAAATGACTAAATTAAAACTAAAATTTATAGGGCGTCAAAAAATTCGTCCACATCGCTGTCAATGGGGAAAGTGCCCAGAACGCTGGCGGCATTGCCACGTTGGATGGCAATGCTGATCCTTTGACCAAGAAATAGGCCAGCCCTCTGGTCACGCGAGGCGTCAACTATACGCTTGGCGATGTCTTTGAAAAGTTTGTGGGCACTCGGACCCCACGGCCCCAATGTTTCAACCCCAAAAGGCTCAAATACATAGCTAAAAGTTAAGCCAGTGTATTTGCGCCGCTTGAGGTTTTCGGCACTTGCAGCAGCCGCACCAGCACAGCATGCAGTACCAGGAAGGTGGGATGGTGCAAGGGTGTCGACACATGTTGCATCCCACACCAAAGGTCTACCCAACTTCCATGGCATTAATAATAACTGTAATTGGTTTCCTGATTACATATCCCTTTGTGCGCCGACCTTGTTTGTCCCTCCTCTGACAGAGGTCTACGGTCCCTCGGTGCGTCCTTCGTTTAATATGGATTTATGACTATTTGTTAACATACACATAAATTGTGGAAATAATGAGGACGTGCAAAACATTTCAACATTATGACATTCTAATTTACTACTTACCAGTCGGGCTCTCGTCTCAACCGCCCATTTCTTCACTCCACAACATCAACAATTTAGCATAGAACAATCAGTAGCAGTACCTTTAAACCTGCCCAAAAGCCATAACCCAAACATATAGGTCGCGCAAATGTCTTAAGAGGTTATCGTGACCGCATAGAGCAATTATTGTAAGAACAGGGTAGCTGGTACGAATCTGACAAACCCTTCTGCTGCACAGAAGGCGGGAAGAGACACATTATAAAAAACCCTACGACATATGAGTTTTGACTAGTTAATGGATACTTCTCATCACAGGCTACAACTGCATTTACAATATGGTATATTATTTACTTACTGCTCTACCAATCGCTTAGCACCAAACCGAGTCTTCAAAAAATTATTATTTCAAATAAGTATATCCAAAAACACCTTTTCTTTGCTCTCTCTCAATAATAATTTCCATACCTACTTGGTATGGAAATTGTTGAACAACATGACATCATTATGTACATTTCTCCGTTTCGTAGATAATTCAGGAATATTAATTTCGAAAAGTTCTAGCAAGGTCGTGCGGAAAAATTCAAGTAAAATTCAACAATACTACTCGTATTTTAATAATGTCACCGTTAAAGTTTTGACCTCTGTTATTTTTATTTAGCCTATACTTTAGCGCTGGGCAAAGAAAAATGGTCGTCCCATTTCTTTCGTAGTGTAATTCCTCAACTAATAAAGAGATCTTTGAAAGCGTTCCACCATCCCTTCCATGACCTGCCGTGACTAAGTCTGTCATTCCCGCGAGATTCGAGCCTAAAGCTTTGTGCTGTGTAATGGGACTAGCACAATCGATAAGTGAAAGTTTCGGCATCTTTCGTGATTGGGGCCGTATAACAGCAACCCTAGCGTCTCTGGTTTATCATCATATTATTATACATTGTAACTTCGCATGCAGTCCAATATGCAAAGGTGCAAGTGTGCAGCAGGATGACTCGTTAAAATTAAATATTCATTAATTCGTATTTAACTTTTTTAGGGTTCCGGAGAAATAACAAAACCTGTTTATTTATAATAATCTAACTACCTGAATCAAGCGATTCTTTGAGGAAATCAGTCACATTAAAAGTTTTGTAATATTTTTATGTATAGTTTTGATTACGCTAAATTAAATGATTATCTCATTAAATAAAGGAAACAGTTTTTAAGACGTTGCCAAATTCCAGAACATAATATAAAAGAATAGTTGAAAAACTAACTGCATTTAATCCTGATTTTACTAACAAAAAGTTCATCATAACAGCGATACCTATACAAGTATTTGACGACTAATTACATAGCTGCAAACTTTCACAACGCACTATGTTATATTACTCGACTCGTGCTTTACCAAAAATTGTTTTTAACTAAAGAACAATTTACAATTAAATTGCAAGGCCCGATCACAAGATTTCTTTATTTTACCATACAGCGACTTTCTAGTATTTAAGCCTTTGTCAAACAGACAGGCGTGACGAATGCGGAGCGAGGCGTTTCTATTTGTAATGTATGGAATTGTTTGAATCCAGTCACATAGAGAAGCGAAAGCGATCCGATAGCGAGACCGAACTATCGGACTGACGTCTCGCATCGGTTCGTTATCGCTTCGAACTCGCCTGTCTGTTTGACAAAGGCTTTACAGCGTTTTTTGTATGGAAAATGAAACGTGCGCCACTGGTGTGCGAAGAAGGAACTATTTTTTTAAATAACTAGGAAAACGCTGTGTTTGGGACGTGAACATTTTACCGCGTTTCCATACAATAAGCTAGTTAACAGCAAATCACGAGCATGCAGGAATTTATAGTGAAGTCCGTAACTGTAAAAGTTTTGTAAAATGTCAATGATATCTGAGCGCGCTTGCCTAGGCTGAGACACGTCCACACTAACCGAGCTGCTTCTCGCGGCAAATGTGTCGCGCGGCTGCTCGTTCCGTGTGGATGCTCTTATTAAGATTTGTGAATAAAAGATAACTATTTATATTTCCATAGTTATTTTAATGATAATAATTGATTCGTTACACATAGTCTATAATATTAGGTAAACTATTACTCGTATTGTCATGTTTTAAGTATATTTCTCTTGCATGATTTGAAGAACAGCAGCGAAAATGAAAGTAATCCTTGTGCTTATTGAGCACAAGGATTACTTTACTCACTGTCCAAAGATAAAATAATCGGTAAAAATAACCATTAACCATTTTTTATAATGCAAAAGACATTAACTAAAATGCTAGAGTGAACAGTGGTGATGGCTCTTGCTTGTGAATATGCCCTTGCTTATGAGATCACAGTAAAATTGTACGTGCCTTCTTCGCACACCAGAGGCGCTGTTTCATTTTCCATACAAAAAACGCTGTAAATACTGGAAAGACGCTGTAAGGTAAAATACAGAAATCTTGTGATCGAGCCTCTGAAAAGTAAACATGGTTTATTGATTTTTCAGTTATTGCCAGATGCCCAAATAACTGAATACATGAATAATACATTGTTTTTCAGTATATTAGGGCGTTGCTAGTATCTCAATGCACTGTTACCATTACTGATCTGAACAGTTGACAACAATGAATAATATTTTAACATTCGGCGTCGCTGCTTTTTGGTAAGTGTTGACTCATAATTTGGTAGTTATCAAGTACCTATATTGTTACATTTAATAATTTTAGTTTTAAGTAGCTTCTGACCGGGGCCCCCGTGTGGGCCCTAAGCATCCGGACGCGACCACTCAAGCTGGTCGCATGCCAGAGGGTCATGGCTATCCGGATGATCCGGGGATACCGCACGATCGCCGGCGAATCAGCAAACCTCCTAGCAGGATTGCTGCCCTGGGATCTGGAGGCGACTGCCCTCCAGCGCGTCTATGAATGGCGCGTGGAGGCGCAGCGTCGGGGTGAATCCCCGCTGCCTCGACAAGTCGAGGCGCATTCACATTCACATTCCTAGCCCCAGTAGTTTCGGCTGTACGTTGATATGTCAGTCAGTCAGTTCTCCTTTTATATATATAGATATGCGCGCCGTGTCCAGAAGAACTGCTTTCTGAATCAGGCCCTTGCTGCCTAACGAGAGCCTCCTTAGATGTTGGTCGAAGCTGTTTTTGTTATAATTACATTTGATACATTGAAAGTAATATTTACTTTGACTTTGAGAAAAAAGAATTGTGTTTCTTGCCTTTTACTACAAATTTGGTTTTTTTTTTACATAGAAAACCGGAAGAACATTTCAAATCGGCTTTTTCATATATTTGAGATTTTTTTAAATTTTGTTTTTATCTTAAATATTACAAATAGTCTATAAATAATGTGTGTATAGCATTACGCTATGACCAATAGGAGCAGAGCAGCAATGAAACATGTTGACAAATCGGGAAAATCTTATTGAGAGCTTCCGTTGCGTGCGCTGCGTGAACGGTTTATATTACGCAAAAAATGTTTTTGATTGTGATTAACCGTAATTTTTGCAGCATTCTACAAAAGATTTCCTGCGAGGATATCGTAGTGGATGTACAACAAGGACAGTTGCGTGGAGAACTCCTCACTACTGTGACGGGCGAATCAACGTACTACAGCTTCAAAGGCATTCCTTACGCGAAGCCTCCGATTGGCACACTCAGGTTTAAGGTAAAGGCCCGGTAAACAAGTGGAAGCGGTAACGTGAACTTTCAATAGTCCCAATAATTTTTTCAACTTTAAACTCAAATAAATAAAGTTGAAATTTTATTAAAGGCTTCTGCGCATTTAATTAGTTTTGTACAATACTAGTATTTACTAGGTTCAGTCGTTCATATTCTATCAGTAAAGTATGAATTCAAAGGCGGTCACGTCTTTGATTAATAAAAAAAGGATGGCACAATGGTAGTAAGTTACAAATACAGGGTCCATTTTGCATATTTATTTATGATATTTAAAATATATTTTTATTTATTTTTTAGGCGAAGAGGACGTGTTTTATGTTGTGTAGATTAATGTTTATTATTATGAAAAAAAAACCTGTAAGGTTTACGAAAAAAAGAGGTGGTTCTTAAATGAAGCCCAATTCACGTATATCTACGCCTTAAAGGTAGAGGTGAAAAACCAATCAGTTTAGACTCCATGTTGTTGGGGTTAAAATTGTTACAAGTGTAGTCTAGTTTCACCCATTTTAAGGAATGCAATTACAAATCAGCCTGCAAATTTGAGTGTTACTAAGGAAGGAACGGGTTCATACAAAAATGTCTATACTTCCTTAGCCTGGTTCTCTACTGCGTCACCTAACTTTTTTTATCCATAATCAAAAGTGCCATAATTTCTTTTCATCTTATTATCGTTTATCCGAACTTATTTCACATAATATCACATGCAATAACATTGAAATTCCTAAACACTAAATTCCTAATGTCCTAAATTCTTCTTTTGTTTTTTTACGTGGTAAAATCATCACATGAGATCTCCCACCCAGAACAGAGCGGGAGAAACTGTCAGACTCGTACTGACTAAAATCCACGGTGTCCTTCAATAGCCCTTTACGTTCCGGGGTCACGATACGGCCTTGGCCCACTTAAAGGGGGCCCCCGTCAATAAAACTGACACTCTTTGAGGCGGGCGTGGAACACAACGCGCCGTCGACCCAGGCATGGTCCATGGTCCGGCAGCGAGTCGCCCATTACTCGCCGCCCGCATGCCCACGCCTACGGTGGCCGGTGATCGTTTTGCGACGTCTGCCGCCGTGGGCGTGGCTGTGAGGTGGACGCTGTCCTCTCCCTCACGCGTCCCGCCTCCTTGGCAACTTTATCATTTTTCCATTCCGTCGCGCTCCGCAACATGGCTTCGACTAATGCCGCCTATCGCCGTCCTGAGGAAACGGTGGTGCTCTGCCCAGCCGGGGCAGTCCTGCACTGTATGCTCCACCGTGTCCTCCGGGCGATCCTCGCAGTCGTGACACCCAACTCCCGAAACTTCCGTATCCGGTGAGGACCTGCGTCATACGACACTTCCGTATCCGGTGAGGACCTGCGTCATACGACAAGTCAGAACGCCGTGACACCTATCCGCCACTCCTCAAAAAGGGGTCTTACTGTCGCGATTGCGGCGTGCCCGAAACAGTGACTTGCTTACTTTTAGTCATATATTTAGTTGTATCAAAGCAGTTAATAAAAATGCATTTTGTTACAGGCACCACAGCCACCTGAGCCATGGGAAGGCATTAGGAATGCCACCGAGCATGGCGCTGTCTGCCCTCAAATAGATCTACTCAACAGCATCTACATCCCAGGCAGTGAAGACTGTCTGTTTCTCAATGTTTACACTCCCACTGTAACCCCTGAGACTCAACTGCCAGTCATGGTTTTTATCCACGGAGGGTGCTATAAATTCGGATCAGGAAATGATGACCTTTACGGTCCCGATTTTCTGGTCGCCAAAAACGTAATACTAGTCACAATGAACTACAGGCTAGATACATTAGGATTTTTTTGCTTTGGCACAGCAGATGTACCTGGAAATGCTGGTTTAAAAGACCAAGTGCTTGCTTTAAGGTGGATAAAAGCCAATATTGCAAGCTTTGGAGGTAACCCCAATAATATAACACTTTTTGGAGAAAGTGCTGGTGCATCATCCGTAGGTTATCACTTGGTTTCACCGATGTCAAAAGGCTTATTTCAAAGAGCCATATTACAAAGTGGTGTGCCCAGTATGGACCTTATAATTCCATACAAACCTGTGGAAAGAGCATTTCAGCTCGGAAAAGCTTTGAATATTACAACGAATAACGCCACTGAGCTTCTTATTCGCCTTCAACAAGTCCCAGTCAAAGAATTACTTAATAGAACCTCGATTATATTTGCATCCGAAGAGATAACTCAAATACTTTTTAAATTTACCCCATTCACTCCTGTCATTGAAGAAGACTATGGTCAAGAAGAAATATTTATTTTCGAAGATCCGTTTGACACTCTCGATCGAGGCAATGTTAACACTGCAGATGTAATGTTTAGTTACAACACGTACGAAACTTTAATCATGATCCCATTCTATGTGAATGAAACGAATTACATCAACCGGTATTCAAGGTACCCCGAGCTACTGGTCCCCAGCAAGATACTAATTAAGGAAGACACCGACGACATTTGGAATTTGGCAAAATTAATCACTAATTTCTATTTTGGCAACAAAACAATAAGCGTTGAAAATATGCCCGAGTTTATCAAATATTCCAGCTTCGCCAGCTTGGTGTACGATATCCATAGATATATAAGAAGATGGCCTCGAGTTGGAAACGTTTATTTATTCAAGTTTGAAAGTTATTCAAGCAGGAACCTCTACGGTCAACTGGGCGCCCCCTATGGTTTAAAAGGATCTTCTCACTTCGACGATTTGTTATACTTGTTTTACTCGAAAGCACTGAATTTAATTTTAACAATCAATAGCAGAGAATACGCATTAGTACAGCAAATGGCTACCATCTTCACAAACTTCGCTAAATATGGGTAATTATATTATTTATAACTATTTATTTTTTGTACTTTTGCTGCCTGACGCTGCCACTTATTCGAATCATGTAGCATTGGCTGCAATGCTACATGATTCGAATCAGTAATTTGGTTTCATTTATAGACAACTACAACTCTGTCGTCGAACTTCTAAGAGAAGTTTTGTCGTTGATCAGGCCTACCGCTCTCATCAGTTAGATGACTGGAAGGACTCATTAAAAAATATCCCACCTAAAAATTTTAAGGATCGGTGAGGAAAGTTCTTTCAAGGACCTTCACATGCTACATACATTACAAAATTAGGGAAATTCGAACAGTAGGATATTCTGTCTGCTGGGCTGCTATCCGCCAGTTGTAGCTGGGATTTTCTTTGTGTTTATGTTGTGTGAAAACTTCGATCAATGAATTTCATTTCAGTTGGCACTCCTGATTTTTACCCTGTGCCGCTACCAGATACACATTGTTTATTTTCTCCTACAGAGGCCTTATCACGAGATTTCTGTGTTTTATTTACTGCATACTTTTTTATTGTGGTAAAATCATGAAATGAGAACCATACCGTCAGACTAGGACTACAGTAAACTAAAATCCACGATGTTTCTTCATAGCTCTTTACGTTCCAGAGTCACGGTTACCTGAAACACAGTGCCGCTACTTCGTACTTACTGCGTTTATTGTATGGAAAATTTAAAAGGCGCCTCTAGTGTACGAATGAGGAACTATTTTTTCCGTCAAATTAACGTCAAAGTCTCCGTTTACTTCACGTCTCATAATAAACTTGAAAACCATGCTAAGGATTCATGCAGTTCTCCTAAAATACGATTACAGTACTTTCATAGTTATTATGTGTTTTGACTGGGACTTTAGCAACATATTTTAATACTATCTTTGTCTTTCGATAATTCGAAAACGTATGTAAATGGTCCCCTTATTGATTATTTTTTCATTTACAGAAACCCGACTCCTGACAATTCTCTAGGAGTTATTTGGCCTCAGTTTAACACAACAAAACTAGCTTATGCGAGTGTAGCTGATAACTTAACGATTGGTTACAACCCTGATAAAAAGGACATCCAGTTCTGGAAGAAAATCCTCAATCTTGCTGGCATCAAATTTTAAAACTAAAATGCGAACTAGAACTACACCAGTAATAGTTAAAATGAGCACATCTAGAACTTGTTCAAAAATTCTCAGTGTTAATTTCTCAAAATTTTGTTAGTGTTTTATTCTGTTACTACATTATTTTTGCGATTATGGTTGTGGAGTTTCTGTGTAGCGTCAATTAATTATTGTGTTATTGTAGAATAAAAATTATAGTTTAAAAAAACTAAAAAAACACGCTTTAATAGCAATCGAACTAAAAAGTAGAAAATAATTTTTAAGTATAAGAGAGTTTGTGTTACTGCAATATAAAATCCAACAATCAATTATCATAATTAACTTAGAATAAGATTAATATAAATATTAAGATATTAACAAACATTCAAATAAAGTGAAAAAGCGTGGGGTGCTTTCGAATTGGGTTGATATCGAATGTGATGATCATTTTATTAGTTACTGTTTGCAATATCAGAATTATTATAAAAATATCATTGAGCACCCCACGCTTTTTCACTTTATTTGAATGTTTGTTAATATCTTAATATTTATATTAATCTTATTCTAAGTTAATTATGATAATTGATTGTTGGATTTTATATTGCAGTAACACAAACTCTCTTATACTTAAAAATTATTTTCTACTTTTTAGTTCGATTGCTATTAAAGCGTGTTTTTTTAGTTTTTTTAAACTATAATTTATTTTCTGAATTTTTAGTCTCAAGACGGCAATAAAAGAAATAAAGATATTAAAATGCGATATGATATTAACTATTTCGCTAGCAGTGACTAATTATAAAATTCGAGGATTGAGAACGGATGATCGCGCAGCAATCGTCAGCAGCGACCAATAAGGAAATTTGTCTTTTGAAAGTTGGAGAAGCCAGAGAGAGGAACAGGCCGTATGCAGAAGAGAGCCAATCGCAGCAAAAGACAGAGAATGACATTTTCATCGGCGATAACATGCTCACTAACCTAAATATATTTTTTACTATCACTCCACCCGCGACTTCGTCAGCGCGTGTTTCTAACTTCGAACCCGAAATATTATTGAAGACAAACTGATTTCGGGCACGCCGCAATCGCGGCGGTAAGACCCCTCTTTGAGGAGTGGCTGGATAGGCGTCACGGCGTCCTTACCTTCCGCATGACGCAGGTCCTCACCGGACACGGAAATTCGGGAGGTTCCTGTGTCGGATAAGGAAGGAGGAAACGGTGGAGCATACGGTGCAGGACTGCCCCGCTTGGGCAGAGCACCGCCGTGTCCTCACGACGGCGATAGGCGGAGACCTCTCGCGCCCGGCATTGGTCGAGGCCATGCTGCGGGGCGAGACGGAGTGGGAAGCTGTCGCCTCCTTCTGCGAAGCAGTCATGCTCGCGAAGGAGGAGGCGTGCCGCGTGAGGGAGACAACAGCGACCTCACTCCACCCCAGCCGCAGTGGCAGACGCCCACGGCGTCGGACGTCGCAAGACGATCTCCGGCCACCGTAGGCGCGGGCATGCGGGCGGCGAGTAATGGACGACTCGCAGCCCGACCATGGACCATGCCCGGGTCGACGGCGCGTTGTGTTTCACGCGCGCCTCAAGGAGTGTCAGCATATTGACGGGGCCTGTAGAGGGCCAAAGCCTGCCGGGGTCGCGGGACTTACCCATCACCGTAACCCCGGTACGTAAAGGGCTAGTGAAGGACACCGTGGATTTTAGTCAGTACAAGTCTGACAGTCCCTCCCGCCCTGCCCTGGGTGGGAGGACTCATTTGATGATTTTACCACGCAAAAAAAAAGACAAACTGATTTTACAATGTTCACCCGCTAGGGGTTGATTTTTGAAATATAGATAATTACGCATCCTTTATTCGATTGGGAAACTATTTATGCCAAGTTTTGGGTTTGTCGAAGCAAGCAGCCTTCCCTTAAAACTTAATCACCCTTTTTCACCAACTTAGAGGGTGATTTTCGAAAACCCCAAAAACACGTGTTTGATTATTTTTTATCTAATTTTTATATACTGAGTTTAAAATTTATCGGTTAGCGCGTTATGATTTTCCCACACAAACTTTAACATCCTCTAGATTACCAAAGGAGGGTAGTTTTAAAAAACGAATAATTCCCATCTTTTTTATTTACTTTTACTCATATTCGTACCAAGTTTCAAGTTTATAAACCTAACGGATAAGATTTTACATACAAAGGTTTTTACCCCTTTTCACCCCCTTATAGGTAGATTTTCGCAAAATCCCTTCTTAGTGATCACCTACATAATGAATCGCACCTACCTACCAAAATTCAGATTCTACGTTTAGCGATTTTAGATCCTTCCCTTTAAACTTGAATACCCCTTTTTACTAACTTGAGGGGTGATTTTCGAAAAACCCAAAAACACGTGTTTAATTATTTTTGATCTAATTTATATATACTGAATTTTAAATTCATCAGTTAGCGCTTTATGATTTTCCCATACAAACTTTAACATCGTGTAGGTTACCAATGGAGGGTAGTTTTAAAAAACTATTAATGTCCATCTTTTTTATTTACTTATACTCATATTCGTACTAAGTTTCAAGTGTATAAACCTAAGGAATAATATTTTTCATACAAACATTTTCACCCCTTTTCACCCCCTTAGCGGGGGATTTTAATATAAAATTTATGATATTATTGTATTGTCATCGGCCCTTGACCGCTGTGCAAAAATTCAAGTTAATCAGACTGCTGGAAGTAGGCGAAAATGAAGTTAAAAGATTCCGTTACATACATACATACATACATACATACATACATACAGGTCAAGCTAATAAAAGCGTGTTAATATAATAATAATGTTTATTTGCAACAAAAATGTATTTTATTTACTTAACGATAGATTCGTTTTACCACTATCTACATGATGATAAGCGAAGATGTGGTCGACGGTGAAACACGCTTCTTATCTGTATGACCAATAGTATGCCAGACAATGATATTATAAGTTACTTTTTTACTTATAATATCATTGATGCCAGATAAAAAGAGGTATTCCCGTTTGAGCAACTTTTTCCAGAGCACCTATTTTAAGAGTAATTATTTATTCCCGATTGAACACAAAAATATTGACGAGTTGCTCAAACGGGAACGGAAATATTTATAATTCATATCTATTCCCATTACAAACCTTTAGAAACAAATTTTGTAGAATCCCATATTAGTGAGCACCTAGGAGTTTCAGAAAGTTTTCGTGATGAGTTAGTGAATCAGTGAGTGACGCTTCGCTTTTATATGTTAGATAAAGGACCGGTTCAAAAGTTGTGTAATCATTAATCATAGCTCTGTAGTCTGTTCTGATGATTTTTTCGTCATACCTTTTCGCTTCTACGTAACATTGCTATTGAGTATTCACTAGGCGCTTGACTTACACAAGATCCTGTGGCCAAAAGTCGTCCTCCATGACGAGGTATTGCAAACATGTTGATACGCGCACCACGAAAGCCTTCAAGTTGACGTTGCGGCACGATTGAAGTAGCTGTGCTGTTGTAGCGGACGATGGCAACAACTAGTGTATAATAGTTATCAGATTATTCTAAGTATAAATCGAAAAAGTCAAGTGCGACACCTTGGCAGTCACGGTGTAAAAAAATCACCAAAATTATTGTCCCTCTGAATGTCGGTACAACGTTCCTTCCTACTTTCTTCACACCCTGAAAAACGGCTGTCGATCAAAGTTGTTCGACGGCACGGTTGGCGCAGACGCTGAGGGATCGACTGCTGCGCAACGTGTCACGGGTTCGATCCCCGCACGGAACAAATATTTGTATGATCTGCAAGTACTTGTTTCGGTTGTAGGTGTTTGAGGTGTAAGTTTCTAAATTTGTAAATGCACCCACGATACAGGAAGAAATTCCTGGTGTAAAAACATAGCCCCATTAAAGAGAATGAATAGAATGATTTACATAAAAGTAATGATTGCTCTGTGGTTGAAATAAGTCCAACGCTTATTAATATTTTAAGATTGAATCATAAGCTTTTACTTTGAAACTCCTTGAAAAATAACCATTTTGTTTTATTTTTTAAAAGAAACCCTTCCATTTCACAAATTACACTTTTAATTCTTTTTTTTATAAATATGTTTTCTACGTTATAAATCTATATCTATATATATAAAAATGTTATGTTGGTTTGTGTATGCTTTAAAAACTCAAAAAGTTCTGCACCGATTGAGCTGAAATTTTAGCATGATATATAATCCGCATCAAGGATTGTTTTTATCTAAATTTTTTTAAATCCTTTTTTTGTGCCACAGCGAAGCGGGGCAGGGTACAGCTAGTTATTAATAAAGTAAGTTAAAACTCTTCCATTTTACAAAACATCTTTATTTGTGGAACAAAAATATTAAAATGTTATTCATCCGTAAGTAAAAATGCAAATGAAAAGGTTACACTAGTATTCTATTGAATAGTTTGTTCGATTATCGATTAAAATTATCGATTTGATTTCAAACTCAAGAGTGAGATCGATGACGAATTAATTCCTTCTTATAAAAAATCATGAATTATTGGGTTTCAATTAATATCTTTTTATCAAAAAAAAATAGGAATACAATTCTCGTAAATTAATGACGGTCCGGCTGGCTCAGTGACTGAGCGACTGTGCGAATATTTAACGAGAATATCATTTATTTAAAACTAGCTGTTCCCTGCCCCGCTTCGCTGTGGCACAAAAAAAAACAGTTTCTTCAAAAAAAAAAAGTTGACTTAAAACAATCCTTGATGCGGATTATATATCATGCTAAAATTTCAACTCAATCGGTGCAGAACTTTTTGAGTTTTTGAAGCATACACAAACCAACATAACATTTTTATATATATAGATGTTTGTGGTGCACTACTGTAGTAAAGTAAAATAAATTATAATGAAGCTATAAGTGGGTCTTTTAGATACAGAATTCCCAGGTCTCACTTCCAAACTGGGTCAACATTTTCAACAGGTTATGGGCCCAGCACGCTTCCACTGCGCCACTATGCTTTGTTGTAGGAGAATTTTATAAGTAGGTTTTGTTGTGAAAACCTCCTTTTGTAGCTGGCCGTTTAGAATGAGTACGAAAAAGTAAATTGTCTTTATTACGGATGTTTTTATGATTGTCGAAGTCTCCCGAACTGAAACGACGTTAGATGATGCGGGGTGTTAGGTATTTTTGTTGGGTTTTTTTCCTTACGTATTTTCGTTACGGAATTTCTTGATTCGGTCGCCGCGCTCAGAGCCCGCGATAAAAGCTATGCTGTAGCTTAAAAAAAATCATAGGTTCTGAACAAAAAACAGAAGATATGCGATGATAGCCATGCAACAATATAAATTACATCGCTTCTAATTTAACGATTAATCGAATAAAAAACTGTACTTATTCGATTTCACTCGAATATAGAAAGTCGAATGATGTCCGAAACTTGAAATTCTTTTATTGGTACAACTGGAGCTATCTTTTGCAAATATTTCGGAAATTAAATATTGAAGAAAGCGACACAATAGGATGATACCATATAAAAAGGGGTTTCGATATACGATCATCACAGTTTCCGGCTTACGGTTACTCCTGCTGTAGACATCAAGATGACACTACTAGCAACTTTTGCTATACTTATTTTGTGGTAAGTTTTTATTGATTTTGTTGTTTTTTTTTTCTTTATTATTATCTTAGAACTTTAAACGAACTAAAGAGCAATTATTGTGTGCATAATGTATACATAGTTATGTATATAAATTTTATTACAAGTACGTCTGAAAGGGGTTAATATCAATTCAAAGTTAATAATTCCAGGATTTAAAACAGCTCCTTAATTTAAAATCAATTTAATTACATTCGATCTTCAAGGTTAAGGTGCTCTCGCCGAGTTTGGTCTGTGGATGGGTGACCCTATTTCATAGCGAGTTTGTGCGGCTAGCACTTAAGGCCGTTGGTCCCGGCAATCGTTTGAATATCTTGATCAGTCAATATTGTTAGTCAGAAACTCAAAAATCTAACAATCAGTCTTACTAAGAGGTATCGTAATATTATATATTACCCAGTACTCAGTTGTGCAGGTCAGATAAGCAGTCGCTCCATGTAAAATTCAGCTGCATTCGGTGCGACTGGAAGCTAACCCCAAAATAGTTAAAGGCTAGGCAGATGATAAGTTATGATTTTAGAAGAAATGGAAACCTTAACTAAAAATCAAAATGTCTTTGTTCTTAGTACAATACACAACATCGCCTGTGATGAGGCTGATAGCAACTCTGCTAAAGTTCGAGTAGAGAAGGGTGAGATTCGAGGTGAAAAACTTAAAACTGTCGTCAGAAATGTTCCGTACTACAGCTTCAAAGGTATCCCTTACGCCAAGCCACCCATTGGCAGCCTCAGGTTTAAGGTAAGAGTCTAATCAGTCCAAATTAACCAATGTAAACTTATAACTTAATAACTTAATTTGGTTGACATAAATAGAAGGAAAGAAAGAAAATTGTGTTTATTGGCACTCAAACTTAAAACTAATTAATACAAATATAGTTATAAAGGGAGTAAATTCAATGGAAATAAGATGAAAGAAAAACTAACAATTTTTAATTTCTTAGGGCCTCAGCTCAGCATAATGCCAGATGGCAACACATAGTTTGCCACCTGACGCTGATTTTCAGCTGCTGCCCATATTTTCAGCTGAAGCCCACAAGTAGTCAACATAATTATAACTCGTAGCATACATGATTACTTTTTAATGGACGGACATCGTCTCCAACTCCCAGGTTTGACCAAGTCATAGTTATAAAATTAACTAGAGAGCCAAAAGATCTATCTGTAGGACACAATTATTTTTCATATGTTGTTCTTTTGAATGTCCGTAGCGATGTACTGACTGTATTGAAATATTTATTTATTATAATTTGGGACGAATTGGGAAACTCCAAGCTGTTCCATAAAATCTTATAAAACTAAAAAAACCAAAACAACAAAAAAAGTTTAAAATACCTTAAAAACTTTTCTTTGCTTTGTAATTTATTTCATTGACTTTTACTACCGATTTCCGAGTAATCGGCAGGTAGGTACATAAAAAAAAATACCAACAGAATTGAGAACCCTCACACTTTTTGAAGTCGGTTAAAAATCGACGATAATATTGCTCTAAAATGATTCAGCATTGTTCTACAGGACCCGGTAGAAGCTGAGGAATGGGAAGGAGTGCTAGATGCCACCAAACATGGAAGCGTATGCCCTCAGTTTAACCCAATAACTGCAATATACACCCCCGGGAGCGAGGACTGCTTGTTCCTCAATGTTTACACTCCGAAAATTAACCCTGACCAACGGTACCCAGTCATAGTTTTTATTCATGGCGGTGCTAATATATTCGGCTCTGGGAATGATGATTTGTATGGTCCTGATTACTTAATTGAACAAGGCGTAATGGTGGTCACGATTAACTACAGATTAGGCGCTCTGGGATTCCTCAGTATAGGCAGTGAAGATGTTCCCGGTAACGCAGGATTAAAAGACCAAGTTTTAGCACTAAAATGGGTGCAAAAAAATATCGCAAACTTTGGAGGTGATCCTGAACAGGTTACTGTTGTTGGAGACACTGCCGGCGGCCAATCAGTTACTCTACATATGCTGTCGCCAATGTCAAAGGGACTTTTCAAAAGAGCAATTGCAATGAGTGGCGCACCTACTTGTGATTATGGACTTACTTACAAACCAGAGCAAAAGGCACAGATTCTCGGCCAACTAGTCAACTGTACGAACGTTGAAAACCCCGCAGCACTTCTAGATTGCCTTCAAAACACTCCAAGCGACGCTTTCTATCCTTTGACCCCTAC
This sequence comes from Agrotis puta, assembly GCA_943136025.2. Taxonomy (NCBI): domain Eukaryota; kingdom Metazoa; phylum Arthropoda; class Insecta; order Lepidoptera; family Noctuidae; genus Agrotis; species Agrotis puta. The sequence goes on along the minus strand of OW964177.2, from coordinate 16,962,504 downwards.
TGTTTTGGCTGGAGAAGAGATACTCGATGTTTTATTTAAAATGGAACACTTTGCACCAGTAATTGAAAGGAAGACCGGAAATAACTTCCTCACGGAAGAATATTACACCACGTTAACGAATGGAAATGTTAACAATGAGGTGGACCTCATAATTGGTTATAGTAGTAAGGAGGCTATACTTCTAATTGATCTGTACAACTCTCAATATGTAAAACTATATAACAGATACCCAGAACTGTTTGTACCAAGCGAAATACTTACCAAATGTGCTCCTGACACAAACCTCGAGGTTGCTAGCCGAGTAAAGAAGTACTATTTCGGGGACGAACCAGTGACTACTGATAATCTTCTCTCATTTTTAAATTATGCCAGCAATGCCAGCATAGGATATCATGTCCAGAGATTCGCTAACAAATGGGCGCCCTTGGGGCAGAAAACCTATTTTTTCAAGTTCGACTGCTATACAAACTGGAACGTCTATGGTCAACAAGGCGCAAAATATGGAGACGAGGAATCCGCGCATTTTGATTGGGGATTCTATGTATTCTACCCTCATTCACTGAACTGGACTGTGGACACAGATAGCTTGGAATACCGACTGTCTCAGATAATGACTACATCCGTAGCTAACTTCGCCAAAACAGGGTAATTATTTTAAAATACCTTTAGGGCGAATGTGCACTACAAGGAATTTTACTGTCCGGCAGTCCGATTTTTTACGGTCCGATATGGCACGCCATATAATGTACTAGCACTTTTCCCGCGACTTCGTCCTCGTGGGTTACGTACTTTCCTAATTCCCCCTTTTCACCCCCTTAAAGGTTAAATTTCCAAAAACCCCTTCTTAGTGCTCCCCTACATTATAATAGGAAGCCGTGTGCAAAATTTCACATTCCTAGTCCCAGTAGTTTCGGCTGTACGTTGATATGTCAGTCAGTCAGTTCTCCTTTTATATATATAGATATACTAGTTTGTGCACTATACGTAATTTTACCGTCCGACATTTTACTTTTCCCCATTCCGGAACGGTCATCGATAATCGGGATTCTACTGTAATTTCGCGTGGGTGGCGTGTAGTTTAAAAGACAGAGCTACCCTAAACTGAGGCGTATCATCCGAGTATAGACGGACAAGTGCACAAGCCAATCATCCGTTTTTTTCATGCCACTTCGGACCGTAAAAAATCGGATGTTCGGACAGTAAAATTCCTTGTAGTGCACAATCGCCCTAACATGATTATTTTGGTGGTTGAATGACCTTGATGGTGGTGCTGCCTGTAAGGTTCTATAAATCTGTAGGTGCCAAATGTAACAAACAAAATATGATGGCTCCTTGAGTTCTAATTTATGATTATTTACAAGCGACAGTCACTTTTTGCTACAAGCCACAATCATTGTGGGCGTACACATGAAATGGACCACATGCACTGGCTTGGCCGGAGTCTCCTATTCTGAGGACTGGAGAACTGGGGTCCCTATTATTAACATTGCCACACTAACATTTTAATAACATTATTTTCAGTGATCCGAGTGTCGAAGGAGTGAAATGGTCTGTCTACAATCCTTCTGAAAAGGCCTTTACGACCTTCACTAATGATGGGCCGAAGGTGGGCTATAGACCTGACGAAAATGACAATATCTTCTGGAAAGGAATCTACGAATACACTAAAATTCCGTTCTAGTAATCCTGTAGAATTAAGAGAATGTGAAAAATATGAGTAAAATGTAATAAACTCTTCTTTACTTCATTTATTTTTTCTAAAACTTCGTTGATTTTGCACAAAAATATCTTTTTTTAGATTTGTTCAGTATTTAACACCAATCTTGCTTTTTGTAATGTATTTTTTATTTCATCAATTGTCATAATTTTGTTAGCATCTGTTACGAACTACAAAAACAATAATTTGTCATTTGAAAATAATAAATTTGCTTTAAAATATTACATCTCCTTCTTTTATTACTAAAATCATCTTAACATACCTAGATTTGCTATTCTTTATCATGTGTCATACAAGATTGAATTTACATGAAAAGAAAACATTTGTCAAGAGGTCACACAATGGGCGGTATAATCGCAAAAAAGCGATCTTTCCAAGACTACATTTGGGTCGATTGAAGGTCGATGGAAAAACAATATAGCAAGTAGTGAACGATTAACACATTAAGGAAACAGAGTTTTGTTTTTCGGCCATTGTATTTTTTTTATAAATAACCGATAGTTTATAACCTGGATTAACACAGAGTACAGCTTTTAGCTCCGTATGCTGCTCCTGGGATTATTACCGAACAAACGTGTCATGAAAAAGGGTGTAGAATTTGTGATATAAACATGTAGTGCATTGTCACCTCTAGCTTCAGGTTTATTAACATTTTATTTCGTACTAATGTTTAAACACGAAACTTTGCTGAAAAAAAAACGTTGCCCCACACATTTCTCCTATGTCGTGGGTGCGTTTACAAACATAGAAACTAACACACACAAACACCCAGACCCGGAACAACTACGTGCAGATCATACAAATATTTGTTCCGTGCGGGAATCGAACTCGCGACACACAGCCCAGCAGTCGAATTGCTCAGCCACTGCGCCAACTGTGCCAAACTCGAATCTTCAGCTATCGTTTCAGGCGTTTCTTACGAACTAAAAATTAGTGACAACGCGATTAGACTGTTGTTCCGACGATGTTTTGCCAGAACTTTATCCAGAACTAATAGGGAGTAGTGTTCACTCATAAGTTACGAATTACTTTCGTTAGGGCCCGTATTTTCGTCGACGGACTATCAGAGTAGACCGCTGATATGAGAGTTCCACTGAAGTCTCGTCTTCTTAATACCCAAACATTACCCCACATTTTTTTTTATCGTGGTAAAATCATCAAATGAGTCCTCCCACCCAGGGCAGGGCGGGAGGGACTGTCAGACTTGACTGACTAAAATCCACGGTGTCCTTCAATAGCCCTTTACGTACCGGGGTCACAGTAATCCTGAGTCCCGCGACCCCGGCAGGCTTTGACCCTCTACAGGCCCCGTCACTATGCTGACACTCCTTGAGTCGCGCGTGGAACACAACACACCGTCGACCCGGGCATGGTACATGGTTTGACAGCGAGTCGCCCATTACTCACCGGATCACCCATTACTCGCCGAGTCGCCCATTACTCGACGAACATTACCCCACTCTAGGAATTCCTTTCTGTATCGTGGGTGTGTTTACAAACATAGAAACTCACATACACAAACACCCAGACCCGGAACAACTACTTGCAAATCATACAAATATATGTTTCGTTTGGGGTTCGAACTCGCGACACACTGCACAGCAGTGATCGCCACTACGCCAACCGTGAAACGTAAAGAAATGATTGTGGGGATATATCACTACATAATATAAAAAGTTGCTTCCCGCTGTCTGTCTGTCTGTCCCTATGTATGCTTAGATCTTTAAAAGTATGGAACGGATTTGAATGCGTTTTTTTTTGAATAGATAGAGTGATTCAAGAGGAAGGTTTAAATGTATTTAACATGCATAATATAGTAGAGATTGCACCCATGCGGATCCGGGGCGGGTCGTAGAATATAATTATAGAGTAGTTGAGGAAATGGCATTTTTTGAAACGTGTTAAAATCTTAAAATGAATCCCCCAGGGCGGGGCGAGAAGGACTCTCAGACTCGTACCGACTTAAATTCACGTGTCCTTCAATAACCGTTTACGTTCCAGTGTCACGGTAACGTGACGGGACAGACCCGCGTCCCCGGTAGGCTGGGCCTATAAGGGGGGGGGGGCAGATTGCTGACAGCTCTTTGAGGCGCGAGTGGAACACGACGCGCCGCCGACCTGGGCATGGTCCATGATCGGACGGCGAGTCGCCCATCTCTTCTTTGAACTTCCTCGTCCTCTCACAGAGTGTCATATAGCTAGTTATAAAACTTCTTTTTTAGAACGAAATGAAATTGCATTATTGAAAAATTAAATAAATTGGCGTCAGTTTGTTAATTTGGATGTATTTCTTAGAAATTATTTCTTTGCACAGGTGAAAGTATGACGTGAATAACCCTGAAAATAACAAAAGATCGAAAATAATTAATAATTATAATTCCTTAACTTATTGTTTTATCAACTAAAGGAAATGATAAATGGTGTGTGATCAGATGGTTTATAATTTAAAAATACATTAATTAACAACACTTTGCATTTTATTTTACTATTTTATTTAACAAGATATCTTAATTTAAAACGTGATGTAAACGGGATCTTAAAAACTTAAGTTATTGAAAAAAAAAGATCGTCGTTCATACACTAGAGGTGCTTTTCCTGGGGTGCTAAGACAGGAAACCTCCACGTGCGTCCGTGGACTGGAGTTCCCTCTCGGATACGTCCGGGGGGAAGACCAGTTTTTCGGGCCGGTGCACCCTGGGATGCGGGCAAAAACTCTTCCTTAGGCACTGCGTGCCTAAGGGGTCTCTTTGCCCGTATGCGAATAGCCTGTCGGGTGGAAGCTCCAACGCGTGTCCCTCTGAATAGCAGAGGGCACAGCGGCGGAGCGGGCTTGCGGACGGTGAGTAATGGGTAAGCTCGCCGTCCGACCAAGGACCAAGCCCGGGTTGGTGGTGCGTCGTGTTTCACGCGTCATCGACGAGGCCCCTTACGGGGCCAAATGCCTGCTGGGGTCGCGGATTTTTTCTTAATCCAGGTTACCGCGGCCCCGGAACGTAAAGGGCATCCGAAGAAGCACGGGTGGATTTTAGTCAGTAAGAGTCTGACAGTCCCTCCCGCACCACCCAGGGCGGGAGGACTCATTTGATGATTTTGCCACCCTAAAAAAAAAAAAAAAAAAGAGGTGCTTTTCCGGACAACAAACGCGATAAACACTTCAAGTAGTTAAAATACTACACACTACACTGTAGGTAAAATACAAAAATCTTGTGCTTAGGCCTCCCAATTTATTTTGAAATTACATTTACAAATTCCCAGTTTAAAAAACATCATAAATCGGCTAATCAACGCATGGTAAGTAGTCACTCGTAGTTGTAAATTTAACACGACAGGGAAATTAACCGCCTTACCACAAAAAGACAAACATCTATTGAACACTCGTAGAAAAAAAGTGTAATTGCGAAACGGCCCTTACATCAACGTGAATGAGTGGCGGGCCCCCCTCTAGGGGGCCAAAGCCTGCCGGGGTCGCGGGACTTTACGAATTACCGTGACCCCGGAACGTAAAGGCTATTGAAGGACACCGTGGATTTTAGTCAGTACGAGTCTGACAGTCCCTCCCGCTCTGCCCTGGGTGGGAGGAATCATTTGATGATTTAGCCACGATAAAAAAAAGTATCAACGTGAAATGTCTTTGACTTGAAATTACTTTTTTGTGGTAAGACCTTTAGGTACTATTATATATTCTGTGGTAAGACAGAGATGTTTAACTGTTTAATATTCTTTGAGACAAAAACTATTGAACGGATATCCACATAGACATAATATAGAATAGATACACAAATAGTTTTCAACCAGGAGTACATAGGATAATAGAAGCTTGTTTAACGTTACTAAGGGATAATTGACGAACTTCACGCGAGCAACTCTGTGGGGGCAAACTAGTTATCAAAATGTTATCAAAATGTAATAATCAATCAATAATGTTATCACGAATCATATCACCGTGATAGATGACACATATTTATTTACGTATTCAATTACGATGACTACGAAAAGTCTAAATCATGCTCATCATGGTCGTGAGTCGTGATTGATCAATTTTCGACCTTATGGAGCAAAACATAGGAGTGGTCGACTAATGAATTTGTTCAATGTGTACTACGTCCGATAAAAATATGGTCGTTGGATATTTGCTTATTCATTGTATTTGACCATTATCTAAGTATGATGACTTTCGTATCGCAAAATATACATAGTAGGCGTCGATTACATCAAAATATTTAAGTCTGCCTGCTCTAGAGCGGTGCACGTGCTTGTTCACTTGTGCACAAATAGTAAATTACAAGTGCTTTTACTTTAGTTCAGTACAGTATTGAAGGTATGGTAACTGTGTTTATACATATATTTTTTTTGGGAATGATAAGTGAAAAAGATATATTATGTAATTCATTTTACATCATATTTCTACACACTTCAAAATAGTTTGCTAGCTTAAAAAACAATGCGATGTTGTTTAAGATTATGAATTAGGTTTATTTAGTACTGTTGTTATCATAATATTCAATAAACAATATGTACGTGTGCGTCCTTATTTTTAAGTAACCAACACATCATTCTGTTTTGTTTGCAAGTCTCGCGACGAGACTCTAAAGAGAGGACTTTCAGCCTAATATATTGATTTAGATAGTATTTTTAGTGCATATTGTGTAAAGCATATTTTTCATCAGCCTATATTGTCCTTACAGGGTAAAACTGATCAGAAATGGCAACAATCAAAGTGCAACAGGGATGGCTATCTGGAGCCATCGTGAAGACTGTCACAGGTGACAGCAATTACTACAGCTTCAAAGGCATCCCCTACGCTCAGCCACCGCTGGGAAAACTAAGATTCAAGGTAAGCCATGAATTATTTTTCATTATCTTTCAGTCCTATGTAATTTGGGACGAGTCTATAGCTACCAACCGAGCATAAATCTCAGTAGCCTGTACTGAGAAATTCCTAAAAAAACACTTTGCCCGACTCAGGAATTAATCAAGGGAGCTCTTGCTTAGCAGTCGCGCTTGCAACCTCTAGACCAACGAGGCAGACTTATATCACCATGCGTTTGAGGATAATAATCTGTACTCCATGAGCTTAACGCGAAAGTACCGCTGTAGTATGCAGATGACGAGACCGAGACCCCATATGTTCTGTCCAACGACCTGCTCTGCAGCTCTTATAGTCTTTCACTGCATCAACACTTGGCACTAGCTGTACAAACCTTTATGTATTTTTTATCAAATGACACAGTCCTGGTTATCTTACCATTATTAAGCAACAACAAGCAAAGCCCGCAACAAAAGCTATGCAACAGCATAGCGGGCTTTTAGCGCGGCGACCTAAACAAGAAATTCCATAACGAAAATGAACCTAACACTGTCACTGTCACATTTGTCATGTCAACGTGAATGAATAAAATTTGAATGAACTAATTTTTTTCTTGACGATTCACTTGATTGACGTGGCTGATCATAGCCAGAGATTAGTAGAGTACATAGAGCAAGATGGGATGATATTCTCGTTTAGTATTCGCGATAGGCGAAAAATGTTTTCATTTTTGATTCATAAATAAAATAAATAAATAATTATAATTGCATAAGTTGACGTATTTTTTTGTTTACCAATCTAACTAACATTTTGACACAAATAGTACAAAGAGAACATCGCTAAACATGAATTGTTGCTACCTGACTGATATCTTGTACCAAAATAATAGATTACATTAAGATTTTCATCAATTGAAGTGATGGAATTAGTAGGTCGCACAAGAACATTCATTTAAGAACAAAAACCTTTCCTTAATTAATAAAATAAAATATTTTCCAGGCCCCGCAACCACCTCTTCCTTGGGAAGGAATACGGAAAGCCACAGAACATGGTCCCAAATGCATTCAGAAAATAGATGGCGTCGAAGTAGGGAGCGAAGACTGCTTGTACCTAAATGTGTACAGCCCAGAAATCAAACCCGCTTCTCCATATCCAGTCATGGTGTTCATTCATGGAGGAGGTTACAAAATTGGCTCTGGAAACGACGATAGCTATGGACCAGATTTCCTTGTTCCACATGGAGTAGTACTTGTGACTATTAACTACAGATTAGAAGCACTTGGTTTTTTGTGCCTGGACACAGCAGAAGTACCTGGTAACGCTGGACTAAAGGACCAAGTTGCTGCTTTGCGATGGGTACAAAATAATATCGAGTCTTTTGGCGGAGATGCTAATAATGTCACAGTTTTCGGTGAAAGCGCTGGTGGTTCGTCAACTTGCTTCCACATTATCTCACCCATGTCTAAAGGACTTTTTAAGAAAGCAATTGCAATGAGTGGGGCACCGTCTTGTGATTGGTCTATCTCATTTGCACCTCAAAAACGTGCATTCATACTTGCCAAAGATTTGGGCTTTGAAACGAGTGACACCAATGAACTTCTAGAATTCTTACAGAGCGTTCCAGTGGAAAAACTAGTAGATACGAACCCAGTCGTGTTATCATTTGAAGAATATAACAATAATCTTATCAAGTTTTATCACTTTACTCCGGTTGTAGAAAAAGATTTTGGTAAGGAACACTTTTTGACAGAAGATTCCTTTGAGGCCTTGAAGAATAAAAGAATAAACGATGTAGACGTCTTTATTGGATATACTAGTGACGAAGCCTCTTTTATTATCCCTCTATTTGAAGAATCACATCTACAACGGTCCAACCGTTACCCAGAACTGTTGGTTCCGAGAAAAATCCTTAATCAATGCACACCGGAGACAATTCTTGAAGTATCGAAGAGGATACACGATTATTATTTCAATGGAAAACCTATAACAGTTGATTTAATGAAAGAATTTGTAACCTATGCTAGTCACACTTACTTCATCTACGACGTCAACAGATTCATTTTACATTTACCAAAAGTTGGAAGTGGTCGAAGATTTGTGTACAAATTGTCGTCCTTCTCTGGTAGAAATGTCTTTGGAAGTAATGGACCGAAGTACGGAATACATGGAGCTTCCCATTTGGATGATCTCATGTATTTATTTAATGCCAACAAGTATAATTTGAAGCTTGAGAAAAACACGAAAGAGTATGAACTTGTTAATTTAGTTTGTACTGTATTTACCAACTTCGCTAAATATGGGTGAGTAATTGATAAATATTGTTAGCAGCACCTTCAGTTCTTGCTACATTATATTTAGTTGCTTGTGCAATGTAATTGCATGGAAAATTACATCAGTATAATAGCGAAGATTTAAATAGCACTTATATCGAAGAATATCAAGTCGAAAAATATCCAATTTTTTTTAAATTAGTATTCTTTAATAGAAATCTTGTCAATGACATCTATGGATGGCCCTAAGGAGAGCAGAGGACTCTGTGAGACTCATCCTGATAAAAACTACCTTTGATGGGACTTCCGCTGCTCCAGGCTTGTGCCAGCCAGAGGTGAGCCTTTCACTATTTTAACCCCAATTTATTTGTTCACAGCAATCCAACGCCTAACTCATCTCTGGGTACAACCTGGCCAGAATACGACAACTCAACCAAAGCCTACGTGGAGATAGGCGACACACTGATTTGTAAAAATTCACCGGAAGCCAAAGCCCTGGAATTTTGGAAGAGCATCTTCGAATACGCTGGACTAGAGTTTTAAGCAATATATACACTACTATTTTAATTAAATTATTTTGTGCCATATAAGGCTTAGTTCCTTTTGATTTCATTACAAGTTTCAAGAATGATAATCTTTTATTTTTTGTTCTTGTGTGGTCATGATCATGGAAGTCACGAGAACGATATAGTATGAATTGGAAACTATGACAAAGAAAGAGGAGGCATTTACCAGCAATAATAATATATTGATATCGGATATCAAAATACTCATAATCAGTAAGCTCTAATTTAAAACATAATTTAAGAGAACCACAATTAATGATTTGCCTATGAAACAGGAACCTATACACATGATGTTCGTTAGGTCAAACAGGCAGTCGCTCTGTGTAAAATTCTTGTATTATATGTATATCAATACAAACTATCATATTCATAATACTCCGGTATTTTATCCCCTCCCTGTACTGTGTGTTTGCTTCTCACTCAGCTTTCTGCATCGTCAACCTACTTTAGGCCGACGAAGCATAATAAAATGTTATGTATGACGGATGAATTTAAATATAGTGAACTCTGTAGTTGGCTTCTGTACATATTTGCCCTACCAGTTCCTCTTACATAGATGACTTGCGGTCAGAATTAAGCAAACAGTTTTCATTAATATTTCTATACTAAATAGGTAAGCGTAGACATAATTTTAATTTTTGATCACAAGGCTATTTATTATGCCATATCGCAGTCAATATTGAAGGACACATATACATAGAGATAGTTCGTTCGACTGGCCAAGTGTGTGTCGGCACCCGCATGGTGAAGGGTTCCATGGTCGGTAGGAATCAAGTTCTAAGTTACTTTTGATTTCATTACAAGTTTCGAGAATGATAATCTTTTATTTTTTGTTCTTGTGTGGTCATGATCATAGAAGTCACGAGAACGATGTAGTATGCGAGAACGATGGAAACTACAATAAAGAAAGAGGAGGCATTTATCAGCAAAAATAATATATTGATCTCGGATATCAAAATACTCATACTCAGTAAGCTCTAATTAAAAAATATTTAGAGAACCATAATAAATGATATGCCTATGAAAGAGGATATGATACACAAGAACTTGCACAATGATGTTCGTTAGGTCAAACAGGCAGTCGCTCTATGTGAAATTCTTGTATTATATATCAATACAAACTATCATATTTATAATACTACGGTATTTTATCCCCTCCCTGTACTGTGTGTTTGCTTCTCACTCTGCTTTCTGCATCATCAACCTACTTTAGGCCGACGAAGCATAATAAAATGTTATGACGGATGAATTTAAATATAGTGAACTCTGTAGTTGGCTTCTGTACATATTTGCCCTACCATTTCCTCTTACATAGATGACTTGCGGTCAGAATTAAGCAAACAGTTTTCATTTATATTTCTATACTAAATAAGCGTAGACATAAGTTTAATTATTGATCACAAGGCTATTTATTATGCCATATCGCAGTTCAATATTGAAGGACACATACACATAGAGAAAGCGTTTGACTGGCCAAGTGTTTGTCGGCACCCGCATGGTGAAGGGTTCCATGGTCGGAAGGAATCAAGTTCTAAGTTACTTTTGCTAAACCTGTGCAGCCAACTAAGCTGATAGTTTTTTCTTTTAATTTCATTGTATTTACTTCTGACGACGTATTTAAAAATTACCATTTAACTAATATTTTATTCTGTCAAAAATTTACCTTGAAGTTCAAATCTTAATATTTCCTAAACGGATCACCAAACCGACAAATGGATTTCAAACAGCCGCAAAATTTGACAAACACACATCACGCGAAAGAAAGGAAAAGAAAAATATTCCACCATTGAGATCTAAGGACATAAAAAGAATCGAGTCATTTTAAATTTCAGCTTTCTAATACTTTTGATTTAAAACAGAAATAAGACAGGCATTTGTACGGACAGACATGCAACATTATTTATGAGGATTTCTCACTTAAAGAATCCTATCAATTAATTATATTTTTTTTTTATCACTGATTTAATATTGCCTTAAATTTTGCAGATCATTGTAGGTAGTGCACAATACTGCGCATGATACTTTGTTCAGTCCATTAGTATAAACTACAGATTTATATATTGTGACCACAAGTGGATGGTCATACGCTTATGAACAATACTGTAACTTCGGGTACTAAATATAAGATAAGATTTACCTTTATATTCATTCTCACACACTTCAACCACATTTACACACCCTCACTCGCACTCACACACTCGCACTCCCGCGTGCATGGCATTGTTTTATTATTTATTCTATTAGGTAATTAAACTTATTTAAGGTATAGAAGAGAGGAATTTCGGTAATCCGAACCGAAACCATCAAATTTTTTATCCATATGTACATTCCGATATTATAATACTGCACCCTCTTAATGTTATGAATTTATGTTTTACTATTTTTATTTTATTTTATCTTAGTGTATGCATAGTCTCATCGATTTTACTAATGTACTAAATTTCAAATAGGTATTCTTAATTTTATTATTGATTTTACCAATAATTATGAGTTACCTCAAAATTTCAAATCAAATCAAGTAATTATTTTTTGTGTGTACCTTTTTGTCAAATCCCCAATATAAGCGCTTATTACTAAGTAAGTTAGCTTATTTTTCTAATTCATTGTTGTATGCATGTGGTGTTTACCTATAAGTAACTGATGCACTGTTATGTTATTCATTTAAATGTATTAATTGTGTTTGTATCAGTGTAATTAGTTGTTGGTGAACCTAATAAAATAAATATAAAATAAATAAATAAACCTTATCTGCCTTAAGACAGACCCTATAACTATCTTTTCATTTTTTTTTCAGATACATTACAGTTTGACGCTACACGTAACCAGATTGTTTGGACTTGTTTTGGTTGAGGTCAGACAATCGACCTTATTGGCACATTTTCTAGTGTTATGCGAGCGATTTATTTGACGCCTTATAATTCAATTTGATACTTATTTCAAAGTGAAATTTTTGGTAAATTACAAATACGGTAAATTAGCTTGGCAGCACGCGATGGCAATACACCCCATGGTAATACCATAATGCTATGGAAGATGGGTAGACCTTTGATGTGGGATGCAACTTGTGTCGACACACACTTGTTGCGTCGACTATACGCTTGGCCATCGCCAGAGGGCTGGCCTATTTCTTGGTCAAACGATCAGCATTGCCATCCAAACATCCAACGTGGCAATGCTGCCAGCGTTCTGGGCACTTTCCCCATTGACAGCGATGTGGACGAATTTTTTGACGCCCTATAAATTTTAGTTTTAATTTAGTCATTTTTGTAAATATTGTACCTTTAATTTTAGTTTTTAAATATAGCATTGAAAGGTTGAATAACAAAAAAAACTGTAGTAGTAGAAGCAAAGAGATAACTGTAATAGGAGTGCAAATTAATTCCTGACTTACGGTTGCATGGGACTAGCAATGATTATTTGACCTCGGTGCACAATTGCTCAATTCAAACGATGACTGTCAATGAGCTCTCATTACATAGCAGTCACAATGTGTTTTTATGATATAAGTCTAGATAGAAATATTTGATGATGTTTGTATTCACAAAGTTAATTATTAACAACTGAAACTATGTTAATATACAGGGTGAATTTTCCAACTGGGCGTAGATGGCTATATCTGAAACAATGAAGAATATCGAAATCGATGCTGAAAGGAGTCTCGAGGTCTATTATGCCGAAAACTAAAACTGCATTATTAGATTTTAGAAAAACGACGAATCGTAGCCAGGAATCGAACTGGCTAATAAGCATCAAATTCTGTAAAACAATTACACTAAAGTAATATTTTTTAGTCAATTACGAAGCAGAACGCAAACAATTAGTAGTAATCAACGACACTGAACAAAGTCACAATTCCGCCCATTCATATTTAATTCTAATTTCAATTATTTGTTTTTTGCCGTAAAGTGTTTAAAAAAATTGAAATGAAAACACAATAGTTTAGAAGATCTAGAGCTCGCAGGTTGAGAGATCTCTAGCTGCGAGTATCAACAATCAAGGCCATAATTGCCCTGGGTGGGAGGACCCATTTGATGATTTTACCACGCAAAAAATAATATAAAAAGGCCATAATTAAAATTTGAATCGATTTATTGAAAAACATCATTTCCATTAAATTTTCCGTATATCTTTACTATATTCCTTGTTAGCGACGCTATCGAATGGCGTAATAATCATCATCATCTTCCTGCCCTTATCCCATTTTACTTGGGGTCGGCGCAACACGTTTTTTTCTTCCATTCTCCTCTATCAAACGTCACAGTATCATTTACTCCTTTTTCTTCCATATCATTCCTTATACAATCCATCCATCTCTTCTTTGGCCTTCCTCTTCCTCTCCATCCATCAACATTCATACTCATCACTCTCTTAGTCACATGAGTGTCATCCCTCCTCATCACATGTTCATACCAAGACAGACGATTCCCTTTAATTTTTTCTGTAACAGGCGCCACTTTCAAACTTCCCCTTATAAACTCATTCCTTACTTTATCCATTCTTGTCACTCCACACATCCATCTTAACATTCTCATCTCCGCTACATGCAAACGTTTCTCATCCATCTTTTTCACAGCCCAGCATTCCGATCCATACAATACAACAGGTCTAATCACGGATTTGTATATTTTCCCCTTTAACTTGAGGGGCATCCGTGGGTCGCAAGTTGTTCCAGTGACCTGTCGCCATTTCATCCATCCCGAGTTAATCCGGTGTGTTATGTCCCGGTCTACATCGCCATCTCCTTGGACAAGCGACCCGAGGTACCGAAAGTCGGAACAGACTGGTATGGGCGTTCCGGCAAGTGTAATGGGAACAGGACTGGAGAGACCGCCAAAATCGCAAAACAAATATTCGGTTTTGGTTCTGCTCAATTTCAGGCCAACGTTCTCCAGTCTTTGCCACCACGCCTCCAATCTGCTCTGGACCTCTAGGCCGCTCTCGGCAATAAGCACAATATCATCGGCAAACAGCATACACCAGGGGGCCTCCTCCTGAATGTCCGACGTCAGAGCATCCATTATCATCAGGAAGAGGTACGGGCTGAGAGCCGACCCTTGGTGCAAGCCAACCGCCACATTGAAGCTGCCGCTAGTGCCCGCTGTAGACCGGACTTGGGTACTGCATCGACTGTACATAGCACGGATCAACTGCACATACTTCCCAGGTACACTTTTCTCCTTAAGGGCCCACCACAGAACCTCACGGGGCACCCGGTCGTATGCCTTTTCGAGGTCGACGAACACCATGTGCAAGTTTTTATGAGCACCTCTGTATTTCTCGCACAGTTGGCGGATAGCGAAGATGGCATCCGTCGTACCCCGACCAGGCATAAAACCGAATTGGTTCTGTGAAATTTCGCTCTCCTCTCTCAGTCGCCTTTCAATAACTTTCTCCCAAACCTTCATACTGTGTGACATCAGCTTTATTCCTCTATAATTATTGCATTCCAGCACATCACCTTTGTATTTAAAAATGGGCACTAGCGAACTATTGCACCATTCGTCAGGTATGGCTTCTTCCAGCAACAGCTTATTGAAGAATAAAGCTAACCACGTCCAACCATACATCCGCAATATTTTCCACACTTCAACAGGTAATAATATAGGGTGTAATTTTTTTTCCAAAAACAGCGGTCAGGATTATTATTTTTTCTAAAATCCAATGATGCATTTTTAGTTTTCGTCAAAATCGACCTCGAGACTCTTTTCTGCATTATTGGATATTCTTCACAATTTCAGATATAGCCATCCACACCCAGGAAAATTGAAAAATTCAATTTGTATAATCTGTAAAGAGTGTGGGTAAGAGTTTTTTTTTGGTTTTAAAAGTCATCAAGTGAGTCCTCCTGTCCTGAGTGGAGCGGAAGGGACACTGACCAAAAACTTCCATGTCTTTTCAGATGCAGAGTCGCAGTATCCTTTGAAGACGGTCCACAAAGCAGGCCGGAGCAGTTTGCTGACAGCTTCTTGAGGCGCGCGTAAAATTACCCTAAATCTCCTATTCTTCCTTCACGGAGATACTGCAGGTCAACGTTCCGTTCAAATGTTTTTTGAAAAGAGTGTCAATGTCGTACTTTCTTTAGCGTTAATCTCATAAGTTAGTCACGAAATCGTTTCGTGATTACAAGAAACATTTCGGTGTTAAACACAAATCATGAAGTGAACACGCATTAATTAGGCAAGTCACAATTGAATAATGACGATAATATTAATACGTAACAAAGATACCTACTACATTCAGATACTACTAGGTATTACATTGAAATATTTATAAATGTTTTGATAAAAAGCAAGTCACTTGTTCATATAGTCGATATTATGTTTGTCATCTGTAAAATGTAGATGTTTGTGGATTGATAGCATCAGTTATCTTACATAACTGTGGTATAAACAGAGTTGTACTGTGATTACTCATGAATCCTGTTTATGCGCACACGCCAGTTGCCGGCTCACTTCGGTTCGAAAACGGCGTCTCACTCACACTACTTGTGAATACAGTTTTAAAAACGGTAATAATTTTACTTTTCACAATTATTTTACTTAGATGTCAATAAATTAACTTTTAAGTGGAAATCATCATTTACTTCAAATTAAATTACATTTATAAGTAAAATGTAAAACACCTGTGACCTCATGGAGGTAAAACAAACAGTTTTAACTTTTGCAGCTGCTGTTACTCATATCTGTTTGCTATTGTACTATTTCTGTTCCAAATCTTTATTTGTAAGCCATAGGAAATTGATAGTTTGTTTCCATTTTTGTAATTTTTTTTTCATTTTAAAAATATGCATGTACGTAACAAAAGTAAATATTACTTTAAACTATTACTTTATATGATCTAGATCTTCAAGCAAACATTACAGATACACATTACGGTTCATTGTGCGTTTGTTAAAACAATTAATCTATTTATTTTTACTCGTCATGCAATTAATGTTCCGTTTATACACCAAAGATATACACACATCAACAGAATCTAGGGATATCTTAATCGTAAATTATTTACGATTGTTTAGTTTAAAATCTTTTTAGTTTTCATAAAAAGTTTGTATACAGATTGAAACCTCATTTATTCTATTTTCAAAATTTAAAGAATAAATATTAAAAAAAAAAGAAAAAACAAAATACGGTGGCAAAATTGTTAGTGATTCGTTATGTTACGGAAAATTAAAATTGTTTTATTAATATTAATTAATGAACAGGGATTAGATTGGTATTCTTTTTTAATTTAACGTGTCGTGTGAGCTTTAGGAGTCATGTCACGTCGTCATTTGAGTCGAGATGAAATGTTACGAGCCGTGGGCATGCTATAAAATGGTGCTATTCAACGCTTCGTTGCCGAGGCCCTACACACCAGCCAAAACGTGATATCAAGGTTGTGGTTACGTTATCGCAGTATTGGGGATGTAGCTGAACGGCACACGGGTAGATATCGCGTTACTACGCAGAGACAGGATCGATTTTTCCAAATAACCGCTAGAAGACAACCCAATATCACAGCGATGCAACTAGTACAAAGGCTCCAGGAGGACCACCAGCTGCTGGTAAGCGACCAAACCGTGCGAAGGAGGTTGCATGAAGTTGGTCTTCATGCTCGAAGACCGCTACGTGTTCCAGCATAGCGACGTGGCAATCGCGGTCGGCGGCTTTCGTGGGCTCGGGAGCATTTACCATGGAGTGTCGAACAATGGTCTTTGGTGCTGTTCACCGACGAGTCCCGGTTTGGGTTTCATCTGGAATCACGAAGAACACGCGTTTGGAGAACTCCAGGGACAGTTAGCCGTCTAAGACACCCTCAGGAGATCCACTCATACCAAGGCGAGACAATCATGGTGTGGGCAGGAATTCGTCTTGGCGGACGAACCCAGCTCATTTGGATCCAAGGTAGCATGACTGCACAAAAATACCACGAGGAGGTAGTAGAGCCTGTTATTGACCCACACAGAATCCAAATGGGCCAGGAATTTCTACTCATGCACGATAATACTCCTTCCCATACGGCGCGGCCGGTGTCGACCGCTCTCCGAGACCACGATATTCAGTTTTGGATTGGCTTGCACAGTCGCCCGACTTAAATCCTATCGAGCATGCCTGGGACATGTTACAACGAAAAGCTTTGAGAGATTTCCCGCCAAATTTGACGACACAACAACAACTTTACGACCACTTGCAAAGAACATGGGACCTCATACCGCAGCAAGACATTGACAATCTAACTTTAAGCATGAACAATCGATGTTGATGTGTAATTAATGTAAGAGGTGGCAAAACTGATTATTAATAATTAGATTTAATAAGATTTTTTAAATTTTCATTAAAATTAATAGCTTTATAAGAAGAAATGAAGTTTTTTACCATATTAATTTGCTACGGCGATTAAAATAATTAACATTTCTATTTAAAACAAAAAAATCACGAAATGATTTTTATTTTTTACTGTACACCTTAAAATAACCTATCATTCTTCCATTTACTATATCAGAAAATTCTTCATAGATTTTTAGATATTTGATGAAATATAAAATATCCCTAGATTATGTTGATGTGTGTATTAACATTACTACTAAAAATCCTATTTGTATTTACAGTTGACAATGGTAGAAGTTAAAGTGCAGCAAGGATGGCTCTCTGGAGAGGTTCTGGAGACCATCACAGGTGATGGCAAGTACTACAGCTTCAAGGGCATCCCCTACGCTCAGCCACCGCTGGGAAAACTGAGATTCAAGGTAAGATGCAATTTGAGTCTCTTATAATTTAATTCATCTAATCAATCTTGCGAAGATAAAATCAAGTGATGCTCCGAAAACTTAGTCCAACGAATATAATCGATTTAAAAAAATTGTAAGAGCAAACCTTTAAACCCAAAAAGAAATTACTAAAAAAAAATATTCTGAATCATTGCGATGACACAAATAGAACAAAATGAACAACACGTTACGTCTGTTCATTAAGTATGCGGTCTAAGAAGTAGTTGGCATTGAGAATACAAATTATATCATCATGCTAATCGTTTGCTATGTAAGGTGGAATCGTACCGTAAATTCGCAAATCCTTGTATTCGTTACTATGATGCAGTGATGCAAAGCAATGATTATTATTTATTTTTCCAGGCACCACAACCACCTCTACCATGGGAAGGAGTACGAAAGGCAACAGAACACGGCCCTACCTGCCCTCAGAAGTGCATATTCACAGATGCCATAATACTAGGAAGCGAAGACTGCTTGTACCTAAATGTATACAGCCCTGACATAATGCCCACATCTCCATTACCAGTTATGGTCTTCATCCACGGAGGAGGTTATAAAAGCGGCTCTGGTAACGACAATAACTATGGACCAGATTTTCTTGTTACTCATGGAGTAGTACTCGTGACTATTAACTACAGATTAGAAGCACTGGGATTTTTATGCCTGGACACGGAAGAAGTCCCTGGTAACGCTGGAATGAAGGACCAAGTAGCTGCTTTGAGATGGGTTAGAGATAATATTGCAAGCTTTGGTGGAGATCCAAAGAATGTCACAGTTTTCGGTGAAAGCGCTGGTGGAGCATCCACTTGTCTACATGTTATCTCACCTATGTCAAAGGGGCTCTTCAAAAGAGCTATCCCAATGAGTGGAGTACCTTTTTGCGATTGGTCTGTGGCATTTGTACCACAAAAACGCGCATTTATGCTTGGCAAAGACCTTGGCTTTGAGACCAATGACCCTAAAGAGCTTCTAGAATTCTTACAAAGCGTTCCATCTGAGAAATTAATCCATACAAATCCAGTGGTACTATCTTTTGAAGAGTTCAATAACATTCTTAAGCTGTACCATTTCACTCCTGTTGTAGAAAAAGATTTTGGCCAAGAATCTTTCTTATCAGAAGATCCTGTAAGGTCGGGTGTCAGATGGAATGAAACATCACAAGATATTGTACAAGACTGTCCTTTAATATGAGGTTACACGTTTATATATTGGTTACACACATAGAAATAGTAAGTACTTACATACTACATCACACCTCCCAAGGCAATAAAAAAAAAAGTATTTCATTCTTTGGATACTTTTTTTTTTTTTTTTTTTTTTTTTTTTGATCTGATTATTACTTATACTAAATATTTGGTTACATAATTATTGGAATGTATTAATAATGATTATACCTAAAATTACAACAGATGTTCCGTCAGTGTTTATAAACAATACGTGTACTTATTAGCTGGCATAATCTATCCAGTGTAACACGAGTGTATGTCATTTTTCAGCCACAATCGCAATGTAGCTCTGTAACCTAAGTGTTGTTACTATACATAGTTATGAGTAGTACAACTTCGTTCTGTCTTTATGAATAACATCATTTTTACCATTGATGTTTACCTCTACATTCGGAGACAAATCTCTAATAACAGGATAAGGACCACTATAAAGATTTGAGAGCTTATTACCAGTTTCATTTTTTATCAAGATTTTATCATTTGTCTTATATTTTATTGGTCTTATATATTGATCATGTCTGTTTTTCCTTTCTAGTTTTGTATTAATTAAATTTTTCCGTGCTTCTGTTTGTGAAATCTGCAATCTATATTTAAGCTCAAGGGGATAACTGTCATAATTGTAGAGTGGTTCTACTGTTCTTAAAAGGTTACTTGGTAAGTTACATTTCTTTCCGTAAACAAGTTCGAAAGGAGTAAATTTTGTCGATGAATGTACTGTGGTATTGTATGCGAAGGCCCAAAAAGGTAACCATGAACTCCATGAGTCTGGTCTTTGATTGATGTGTATTCTTAAAAAGGCCCCTAGGGTTTTATGGGAATTCTCTAGTGCGCCAATACTCTGATGATGATATGCTGTTGAGTTCAGTTTAGAAATATTTAGAATTTTACATACCGCTTTGAATGTGTCTGACATAAATTCCGTACCTCTGTCAGTAGCGATTTCCCGTGGCACCCCGTGAAGGAGAATGAAGTTGTTGACGAACACACGAGCGACTTCAGCTGATGTTTTACTCATTAGTGGAAAAGCACATACATATTTTGACAGTTCGCACTGAAGTGTTAAAATATATGTGTAATTATTGTAATCTCTATCAAGTGGCCCCACTATGTCTAAAAATATTTTTTCAAATGATGATTGCGCCGTTGTGGTTATAACCATGGGTTCTTTTACTATAACAGTATACTTTTGTTTTTGACAAATAGTGCATCTTTTAACAAAGTTGTTTATATCCTTTTCGAGCCCCGGCCAGAAATAATATTTTTTAATGTTGTTAAACATTCTTTTTATGCCTGCATGGCCACTTGTCGGTAACAAGTGGAAGTCATTTAAAATGATTCTCCTGTCTTCTAAATTATCTACCCTTTCTATATCATTTAAAATACATAGCCGTGGTCCTTCCCATTTTTTATATCCTTTAATCTCCTTAATTATTTTGTCTAAAAATACGTTATTGTATTTATTCTTCACAAAATATATTTCATTTATATTATTGCCATTACAGAAATCGCACATCGCTCTCACAAATGCGGCTGGCGTCAGTTGTGATCGAGCAGATGGATTTATATACAATACTAATTTTTCATGATCATATGAAAATATACCATTTTCCTTTGATATTCTATTTATTTTTTGTAGCCTGTTTAGGCATGTTTTATCAATAAATTGCAGCTCTACTGCATTATTAGGTTTAGTAATAGTTCCTACAATCCTTGCTTCACCTGAGACACAGTTTTCTACGGTAGCTTCGGGAATCTGTGATGTTGTTTCTAATTGTTTGATTCGTGCTCGTGTCATTATAAATAAGCAGTCGTGCATACTCTTTAAATCCTTCGACGATATCGGAATTCGAGATAAAGCATCGGCGGCTGCATTTTGTTGACCTTTGACGTATTCTATTAAATAGTCATATTCTTCTAGACATAATCTGAATTTGAGTAATCTACTTGACGGTTCCTTTAAACTAAATAAATATATTAGTGGTTTGTGGTCGGTGACTATTTTGAATGAACGCCCATACAAATAGGGTCTAAAATGTTTCACGGCCCATACTATAGCCAGGAGTTCTTTTTCAATAGTCGGGTAATTCCGTTCTGCTTTGTTTAAACTCCTACTGGCGTAAGCAACTGGGCGACCATCGCCATTGGATAAAACCGCTCCTATTGCGTAACCTGACGCGTCAGTTTGTACTATAAACTGATTTTTATGTGATAAATCCGGATATTGTAGAACTGGAGGTGTAGACATACATTCTTTAAGCGTGTCAAATGCCTTTTGTGCGTCACTATTCCAATTAAATTGAACATTTTTCCTACACAAATTATTTAAACTGTGCGCAATTTCAGCAAATTTTGGTATAAATTTGCGATAATAATTCGCTAAAGCTACAAAACGCTTTACTTCATCTGTGCTTCGTGGAATTGGATAGTTTTTTATAGCACTAATCTTTTCTGGATCGGGTAACACACCGTTGTCTGTTACGACGTGGCCTAAATAGAGCATTTCTTTCTTAAGGAAGTCGCATTTCATCGGATTTAATTTTAAATTAACAGTGCGCAATCTTTCTAAAACTTCGATTAAATTTTTGTTATGGTCCAATAAGCCCCGACCCATTATAATCAAATCGTCCTGATAACATAAACATTTTTCGTAATTAAGGCCCGCCATTGCCATTGTCATCATTCGGGCAAATGAGTTAGGACTTGTCTTAAGCCCCATTGGCATTCTAGTCATTTGAAATTGGCCTGAATGAAAAGCTGTAAATTTCCTGCTATTGGGTTCGAGTTCCACGTTATAAAACCCTTGACTTAAGTCTAAGTGTGTAAAATAGATACAACCAGAGAGTGAATCTAATATTTCATGAATATTTGGCAGAGGGAATTTATCATTTTGTACACTGTTATTTAGCTTTCGGTAATCAATGACTAGACGCCATTTTTTCTCTCCGTTTGATTTCTTTGGTACTAAAAGAACGGGACTAGACCATTCGCTATTACAAGGTTCAATTATACCTTGTTCGAGCATGTGGTCAATTTGATTCTGTATTTCCCCTTTTTGGGAATGTGGGAGCCTGTAGGGTTTGCTATAGATTGGTCTAGTACCGGGTTTTATAGTTATTGAATGTTTATATATGTTTGTCGTAGTTAACTGGTCTCCTTCGAGATAAAAGGTATCATTATATTTTGCACATATATTTATAATACTAATTTGTTCCTCTTTATTTAAATGCGTTAAATTTAATAATGGTAACAGTTTTTTGACTCGTTCTGTATTTTTACTGGGCTTGTCAAATGTACAGATATTGTAATCACTTGCTTTATGTATATTAGGTTGAATGTTATTTATATAAAAATCATTTTCAGTGGTATTCAAGATTCTAATTGGTAACTTCCCATTCGTAGGATTTGCCAGTGTGCTTGCTAAAAATATTCCGTTTCCTATTTCCGCCGCGCAGACTACACAGTCCTCCGCTATGTCGGTCGTAATGTAATGCGTACTTTCGGATCTAGCCGGTATAGTTAGCGTCTCATTATGTAAGGTAATCGGCAGACTGATTTCTTTATTGTTATTATTTATAATCAATGATTTAGTCCTATAATTAATAATCGAATGATATTTGTTTAAAAAGTCTTGGCCTAAAATGCCACTAGCCTTACAGGGTAAGGAGTCAAATACGTGGAATTTATGGTTTAGAATTTGATCGCCTGTTCTTAATTCAAGATAAACAATACCGATCGCTTCTATTTTTCCACCAATACCTTTTACGACAAGCTTCCTTTTTTGGATGGGTACATTCAACTCACAAATGTGTTTATATTTTACGGCCGATATGGAAGCTCCGGTGTCGATTAGCCACGTATATGTAAGACTATTATGCTTGGAGTTTAATGAAATATGATATATGCTATTACATGACATTATAACACTTTTATTCACGAAAAAACTCTTCTAAATTTCCATTACTATTTTCGGATTGACTTTCCCGCGGGTTTGTATCTGTCAAAATATGCATATGTTCTTGCTGTTCCTGGTTATTAGCCTGGTTGTAAAATATCTTACCTCTGGTTCCACGGTTTGATGTACCACGGCCGCGAGATCTCCATCCACCGCGACCTGTTTGCGATGTTCGATCATCCCTCCGTTCCGCTGGTAGGGTTGCTTGTCCTCGTCCTCGTGACATCCCCTGACCTCTGGAATTCCTATATTGGTGGTAGTTGTTATTACGGCGCATAAATAGAATATCACCTGAAGTGGACGGTGTTGAAACTTCTTCATCGACGGCTGCTTGTATAGCATCACTTAAAGATGTAAATTGTCGTGCTGCGATTATAGTGCTTAGCCGACGATTTCTCAATCCGTCGGCAAAACTTTTAATGGCTAATTTTTCGTTTATAGGTTTTAATATACCGAAGTTTGACTCATTACCTTCAGATTGTGAAATCGTCAAGTCAACAAACAAATCAGTTATCTTCTTCCCATAGTCATCTATAGAGAGATCGTTTTGTTTCTCATTGTACAATTTGTGTTGCAGAGCCGTTGCCGATTTTTTTGGTAACAGGCTTGTTTTCATAGCCTTGACTAGCTCATTTACACTGTCATATTTTGTGTTAAGTTTGAGTTTAGCAGACTGCGAAAGTCGGCTTTTTAGAACAAAATTTATTAATTTAAGTTGACCGTCTGAGTCAAGTTCCGTTTGATAGTATTCTATCCCATCAATGAGCTGTTTCGTATTTGTGCCGTCGTCATTTAAAACTGGTAATAAGCTCAAGGCGATCTTTAAATCAAATTTTGCCATATTTAGTTCGATTATCGATCCTTCAGCTGATGGTGAATTATTACACAAATCTAAAATATTGTCATACAAGCTAACAAAATCTTTGTTTAATTTATCAAATTTACGTAATTCCTCGTCTTTTAATCTAGTTTTAAGCAAATTTAAATGTTCTATACTGTCATTGAAAGTACTCAATAATTTATCGGCCTCTTTTAGCTTTTTCAAAACAATTTCACCTCTTCGTCTACTTGGCCCTATTTTTATTAAATATATTCTTATTTTAACAAGGTCATTATATAACTGTAACAACTCCTCATACATAACTGTTCATAATTATATAGTTCACATACCGTAATCTCGATTATGATTTCACTGCTAAGGCACGTGTACACAGTCCGAATTAGACTTGCCGCACTTTCATACATTTATTAGGACACTGAACTCACTAGAACACTTGCCGAATTGTAGAATTTGTTATACGCCTCTGTGTTGTTATGGACCCTTGTTGGAACCATGGACCCGACATTCCTCGCTTGCATACATGCCACCAGCACCGCCGCGGCACCTTCCGGATCGGTCCACAGAACGCCTTAAGATATGTCTCGTTATCTGCTCTCGCGTCCAAGACTCATGACATCTCTTGTATATGTTATACATGAAATATAACGTACCGAGGAATAAAATCGTGCAAATGATTATTAACACGATACTTATGGCCGACAAATGTAATTTGAATTCCTCCACTGTTGCGGTGTTTTTAGCGGCGCTATTTTGATTGAGAAATACCTCTTCATTAGTTACTTTTGAGTTACACATGATTGTAAGTCACTTTTAATATATCTTCTCTCACTTAAACAGTTGCCGCGTAGAGCAAAGTCTATACTAATCGCGCACATGATTCAAGCCCTGTTTAGTGGCAGGGTCGCCATGTAAGGTCGGGTGTCAGATGGAATGAAACATCACAAGATATTGTACAAGACTGTCCTTTAATATGAGGTTACACGTTTATATATTGGTTACACACATAGAAATAGTAAGTACTTACATACTACATCACAATCCCTTGGAGGCGTTGAAAAATAAAAGAATAAATGATGTAGATGTTCTAATTGGGCATACAAACGAAGAAACTGCAATTGGAATTCCATTATTTGAAGAAAAAGTTTTGAAGCATTACAACCGCTATCCAGAACTGTTGGTACCAAGAAAGATCCTGATGAAGAGCACGCCAGAGAAAATTCTAGGAATATCGAAGAGAATACATGAATATTACTTTAAGGGTCAACCTCTGAAAGTGGAATCTATGAGAGAATTTGTGACATACGCTAATCATGCGTGTTTCTTGTACGATGTCAATAGATTTGTATCACGTTTGCCGAAGGTTGGTAATGGTCGAAGATATTTCTACAAGTTCTCCTGTTTCTCTGGTAGAAACGTCTACGCGAGTGGTGGATTAAAGTATGGTATTCAAGGAGCCGGCCATTTGGATGACCTGATGTACTTGTTCAATGCAAACGCACATAATTTGAAGGTTGAACAAAATACTAAAGAGTATGAACTGATAAATTTCGTGTGTACAGTGTTTACCAACTTCGCTAAATATGGGTGAGTTGATAACTTGATAAGATAACTTTGTGTTTGTTTTGAGTAATACTTTTTTATCAGTAGAGACCAATATTTTTTATTGAACAGAGATAATATGATTGTATAAGACTATATCAAATGCTATGTTGGAACAAACCATCACAAATTTTAAATTTTATGTATAGCCCATTATAAAAAACATGATACCTAGTGACTTTCAGAATCTCTGTATGAATTACTGATTTAATCAAATTATATGTAATAGCCTCCAATTATTTTGAATTATGCCTGTAACGTTCTCATTATTATTTACAAACTATTAATAGCAGTTCCCTTTCATTTCTGCTCCTTAAAACTTTCAAAGTATCATAATTCATCAAAATCGGTTCAGTGATTTAGGTAGAGAAGTATTTATACTCTTTTTGATAGATCATAATTTTAAAATTAAAATATTTCTATTTACAGAAACCCAACGCCCGACTCGTCTCTTGGTACAACTTGGCCAGAATACAACAACTCGACCAAACCCTACGTAGAAATAGGAGACACCCTGACTCCGAAGACTAATCCTGAACCAGAAGCTCTGGCCTTCTGGAAGAGTATCTTTGATTATGCTGGAGTGGAATATTAAAACATTGTATAGTACAGTCAGTGTCCAGCATTATTTGACCTATGTATTCGTCTTTGTAAGAGCTCTAGAAGTTCAGGGCACAGCGATGCATTTTGTTTCAATAACCAATTTGTTTTAATATAATAAATAAGACTGCATTAATGTTATACATATTATGTTTTAGTCACATGAAATGTGGCATGTTTTAAAAGTGTAAATGACAATCACGATGCAACTGTAATTGCTTTTTTGAAAAATCCACAGTAATTTTATAAAATAAGGTTGTCTTGTTACGATAATTTGCGTTATGCGTGTACAAGTGATATGTCATTTATGCAGATACGTATTGAGTCCACTTTTTTTTGTTAAAGGGGTCTTTTTTAGTTTTCCTTTGTTTAGGATTCAATAATTTAACGATGTTTTTGAACGTATTTTTTGGTTAAAGATGGAGCCATCTATCAGAGCCGAGACCTTTATTCGAATATAGTAACTATAGCCTAGAGCAGACTGGCTACCATTAAGTACCAGTTTATTCTTTGTGTACTCTGAAAGTAAGGTCAATTAACACGAAACAGTGCATGGAACAATCACGCGACAAAACCGGTTCCATATTAAAATAAAAAGGTCAAGTGCGCGTCAAAACACACAAAGTGAAGGGTTTTGAGTTCAAAGTTGAAAGAACTATCCTACGACAAGCAAAGGCTATGAGAAATAAAAATAGACTTCCCCACGTTACGTGCACAGAAAGTACCCTAAAAAAAAATATTTAAGCACTTTATCGGTGTAACTAATCTGTACGTTCATGCAAAATTACAGCTCTCTAGTACCAAGTATCTCTGATAAACTATGGACAGACAGACAGACAGACGGACGGGCCGACATAGCGAAGTTATAAGGGTTCCTTATTAACTACAGTACCCCTACAAAACATTCTATTTCGATATCCAGAATTGTTATAACGTCATCATTGCTCGTTCTCGTTTTATGACTTGTTGATATAAGAAATTACTCAGAAATCCATAACCAATGCAATAATATTACGTAACCAGGCACCGCAACCACCTCTTCTATAGAAAACCTGGTCTTGTCATGTGTATCTCAAAAGCATGCTGTCATGCTTGATAAAGTTCTGAGTTTTGGAACCAAACTCAACACCATGACAGGACCAATCCAAAACATCAAAATGATTATTATTGCTTGTTTTTTTCTTTCTTTCCTTCATATAGGACTGGTCTGCAGCAGCAATGGAACGAATTAAAAAAAAACGACGGGTTGCACTCTGGGAGTGCCGGCAGAAATGAAAACTTCAATAGTAATAAACACACACGAACATTCGCCCAAGCGCCCTGCGCCGTCTTACGAATTGAAATTAAATTACGCCGTCTGACGCGAGTATAACATTTTTTACCCATTCCAAAAAAGTGCACAACAGGGTATTTGACTCCTGATGCCTGCTGGAGTCGCGGAAATGTCTCATCAGGTATCTGTGACCCTGGAACGTAAAGGGCTATTGAAGGATCACCGTGGATTTTAGTCAGTACAAGTATGACAGTCCCTCCCTTCCCGCCCTGGGCTAGATGGCTCATTTGATGATTTTACCACGATACAAAAAGGGGGAATTGACTGAAAAAAATTAGTAGATAAGTCTCTTTTTTTGTGACGTGATGGATGGATTGTCTAAGAAATGATATGGAAGAAAAAGGAGTAAATGACTGTGACGTCTGATAGAGGAGAATGGAAGAAAAAAACGTGTTGCGCCGACCCCAAGTAAAATGGGATAAGGGCAGGAAGATGATGAAACCAAAACTGACAAATGTACTACTGCAATTTTAAAATTGCCAATACAAGCAAGTGCAGTTTTTACTTGCTTCTGACGTCACGATCGCACTCTCGAGTTTTGATACGTTATGTCTTTGTAAATATGCATGAATTCAACAAGAAAAAAAATACAAATCCATTATTTTTCAAAGCTCTCACTGACGATGTACTTAAATTTGCAATTTATTGATACTGTCAAAATGCCTATTTTATCATAAAACTATTTTGGCAGCACTTATCACAAAGCTTCGAGAACCAATATTGACCTGCAAATACAATTTCAATATTTGCAAAGGATTTGTTTGTATAGCAGTGGAGCGGATCCAGGATCCGAATTATGTGCCTAACTGATCAAATAGAAACCTTTGACCCTATATCTTTACTTTGAGTTATAGAACATGGAATTCTGATAACTGAACGATTTGTTGAGCCTGTTGTTCAAGGCTCGAGCCGGGTACGGTATAAAGTGTTAGGTTTTAAAAAAAAATACATTTTACACTAATGATTTCTCCTGTATCGTCGGTGCGTTTATAAAAAAAACTTTTTAACAAAAAAAAAAACCGACTACCAAAAATACAAACGCCCCACCTAAAACCACTAAAAAGAGAAAAATAAACTACTATTTATCTATTTCAGAAAACAAAAGTGCACGTATTTTTCAAACGAATTAAATAAAAAACTTATTACCTACCAATTCTAAATCAACTTACAATATTATTTATTTAACAAACAAGATAATTATTATGTATTTACAAACAACCTATAATGATTTATTTACAAAATTACAATGTGACCATTCTTGTCTAAACCTAATTAGCTATAAATTTAATTATAATATTTTTATAATGTTGTGTGCTAGGCACCTACTGATCTGTTTGAAGTCGGTGCCAAGCCAAATAGGTATTCCATAGGATACGCACGTCTAGCCCCGTCACGCCATCGCGCTACATCTAAATCACACCAAATCACCCTGCGCTTGCGACCGAACGCGCGATCGTGGGTCGGCAAGTCTTGAGCGATTCAACCCAAACGGGCAGACACGAGCAGGCAGGCGTCTTTGACGGTCGTCTTGAATGTAATTAAGTTTTGATGCGTTATAGTGCTGTTGATAAATTTTGTATTTTTGATAGTCGCTTACGTGTTTGTAGGTTGCTATTTGTTTATTAAAAAAAAAAAATACATACAGTCGAATAGAGAACCTCCTCCTTTTTGGAAGTCGGTTAAAAATTGAAATTCACTTACTCAAACACCCAGACCCAGAGGCCTTCTTATAACTTTCCCGTTTTTAAAACGTAAATTAAACTGGAACTTTGACATTAGTTTGATGGAAATAGCTATTTGTTATGCAAGGCTGTAAAGTTGTTTTTTGGCGCGAGTACCTACTTGAATTGAAAACTGAGCAAGAGAAGGATTCTAGGATTGAACCGCGAGCGAAGCAAGCTGTTCAAATATAGAATCCTGAGCGTAGCGAAGTTTTCAAAGGTACGAGACGCAGAATAACTTTGCTGCCGAGTGCAACACACAACTTTTCACCTCACTACAGCGAGGAAATGCAGTGGGGTATTAAAACTAGTACTGTCTGCGATTACACAGGTTCATTTAACTTAGATACATTAAATTATTTCATAGTTTTATGAGAAACAATATCGTTTTCATAAATTTAAGACAAAAACCGCATACTCTGTTTCATTTTGCGACAAGCTCGGTCAAACGCCTGGTAAAAATATAGTAGCAAAAGCGAAACTTGAAACTTTATTGCATATAAAAATGTTGTAGGCGCTTAATGCCAATAAACACAATTTTCTTTCTTTTATGATTATGATACTACTGATTATAAAAGGTGACTGTTTGCTAAAGATAAATACATATCCAGACTTAAAACGCATAAAAAATTGGTACAATCTACTTACATTAAACTATGGTTTGCCAGCGGCTTCGCCCGTGTGTAAATCGAAAATTTTCCCACGGGATCGTAATACAGAGATTAAAGTATCCTATATGTAACTCCAGACTATAACCTATCTTTAAGCTCAGTATCATCAAGATCCATTACGCCATCTTGAAGTGATTGAATCACAAATATCCATCCATCTATACATACATCCAAACTTTCGCATCATGATACACCATCGGTTTCGCCCGCTACAACTCTAAAATTATCCGACGGGAAGGTAAAGTCGGGATAAAATCTTATGTTTTAATCCAGGTTTTAAACTATGTGTGATACAAACATCCAAATCTATTGAGTAGTTTTTGTGTGTAAGAGTAACAAATATCCATCAAAAACCTTCATTACACTTTCGCATAATATTAGTAAGATACGCGCACGATCTTTTACCCACAAATATATACAAACAAACCGATAATTAGGTACTACTACCAAATTAATGTTTTGTTTCTAAATATACACATTTATGATTTATGGATTAGAACAACTTCCAACGCGAGTCCATAAATTATAAAAAAAACACGTTGCTCGATCTCTTTAATGAACAAAAAATATACACATTTTGTTTAATAATCCGTTTATAATCGTACAAGATTAGGTATAATTATCATTGAGACAGTTATTTATATCCGAATTAATCTGATTTACGAGTTTATTAACAAATACTTTAAAATTCTGAGAAGATCTACTCTAGGAACTAGTAGTTATTTATTATACAATAAAGAATAGTCTGAAAAAACCTTTTCTTGCCTTTTTTACTACTTTAGTGTCCAAAACAGTCACCTACGTCATCATCAATCATTTGTATGCGGATTTACTTAGCCTGCCAGGAAAATCCAAAATGTAACATAATTATTCTTTAGTAATTTATTCAGATAGCAACACTAATGTGTCCATAGACACAGCAGCTAATTATTATATACGAGCGACCCGCCCCGGTTCCGCACGGATGCAATCTCTTTTATATTATGAATGTTATATACATCTATCTATCTATATATATAAAATGTTATGTTGGTTTGTGTATGCTTCAAAAACTCAAAAAGTTCTGCACCGATAGAGCTGAAATTTTAGCATGATATATAATCCGCATCAAGGATGGTTTTTTTTTTAAAACAATTTTTTGTGCCACAGCGAAGCGAGGCAGGGTACAGCTAGTTCATAATATAATAGAGATTGCATCAAGAGAGATTGCAACCTTCCTTTTGAATCACTCTATTAAAAAACACAGCATCAAAATCCGTTGCATAGTTTTAAAGATCTAAACATACATAGGAACAGACAGACAGACAGACAGCGGGAAGCGACTGTTTTATACTATGTAGTGATATTTCTTTAAGTTTAAATAAGTAATCGTAGTAACAGAGATAAATATAAGGAGTAGTAGTAAGAGAGATAAACAAAAATTCACATGTTTGCTATGTGTGGTAAAACAGACATATCGACTTAGTCATTTATTCAACCTGTAAAAGAAGCAATCCTAATGCCTATTACTTATGTATAAGAAAAAAATATGAAAGTCGACTTATCAACCTAATCACGTCTGGTACGGTATTAGTCGCAACGTAAGGTTATATAGCTTATAAGCCTTCTTCGATATATGAGCTATCCGACACAAAAATGTTTTTTCAATTCGATCCTGTACTTCCTGAGATTAGCGAGTTCAACAAACCCTACAGTTTTATGATATTACTATAGATATTTACTGCAAATAAATTACTCGATTTTCATTCAAAAAAGTTACTTAGTTACGATTTTGGGAAAAAGGTACAGAATGTTGTCCTACGGTTATGGTCACGATTTAGAGTTAAACCATCTTGTACAAACAAAGTTACACATAAAATATAAAAAAGTGCACACAAGACATTTACAGTAACAAAATGTCTACTCATATTTAAACAGCTATTAGCATGATGGGTCGTTATATATATGTTATTATAAGTACGCCATTACTACGTACACATTACATATGTGCCGACTAGTCAGTATTAGCATGAGTAGAAGGCTAATAGTCGGCGACTAGTCGGCCAAAAGTAAAATCATAAACTTTATTTATTGTTTTTGTCTTTACTGTTTATTGCATAATTTAGGCATAGACCTAATTATATTTCACTTAAGTTTTGTGTAATTGTGTTATAAACTTATTATTAATACTCCGTAATTTAATTTAATACAAAAGAGAATTAATACCAAAGTAAAACAGAAAAACAAATGAATTTCTATTCATTCTATGTGGGTTTTTATGCGTTCATGTGGATTTTTCAATGCATTCTATCCAAGTGACTCGATTTTAACTAACTGACATTAACGATAGCTGAAGAAAATCGCCGACAAGAACGACCATACAGCCACTCGCTGGACAAGAAACATCGGTTCGGCTGACTAGTCGGCTTTTTCAGCCGATTCGGCCAGTTAACCAAAGTCACAGTTGGCGCATCTCTATTCATATTGTGTAACCTGTGTAAAAAGGGATCTTGCAAATAACTCAGTTTCAAAGCAGTTCATATACTAGCTCGCTCGCTCCGCAACGGACGATTCAAAACAATTCCTCACGGTGATAAAAAATCGTTTATCGAACTTACACAAAGATAATTTGTTTTTTAGAAATATTATTTTTATATTTAATTAGAAACATATTAGATTAATTACCAGTAGGCATACCTATACATAAAAGGCGAGGCCACATAAAAACTAAACATAGCGGCTGCTCGATAACAAGGGGCAATAAATTTAACATTTCGGATATAAACGATTTCTAATCTGAATAATTTTTTTTTTGTCATTTGGTTAACTATTAAATGAAACGGCTAACGAATTTTGACTCAGTTATTAATATTTTGTCAGGGTAGCAAGTTGAGCAAGAGTTTGTTGACGATGGTGCAAGTGAGAGTGAGTGAGGGGTTACTGGAAGGCGAGCTAGTGAACAATGAGTACGGAGGCTCGTACTACAGCTTCAAGGGCATCCCCTACGCGCAGCCGCCATTAGGGGACCTAAGGTTCAAGGTAAGAGAGTTCAAATTCAATAGTTCCGTGACCTACTGACTGGTTGATTGACAAACAATACTGTTAAAATATTTAACATTTGTATTTAGAGCTTTGTATTTTTTTTGTAAAACGCACTTGAAACAGCACATTGGTATTTTATCTAGAACTGAAAGAAATAAAGAAAAAACTTTTATTGACACATACTACAAATACACATAATAAGAAACAAATACTAATAAATCTTAAAAACTAAACAAACAAATGGGTAAAGACGTTTGCATAATGACAATACGAGTAAGAGATTTTTTAAATTTATCTTAAACATACTTTAAATCATAATATTAATTATTTACTATAATTCTATTGTCAATACAAAATAATAATACATGGAGTTTTAATTAGTCCGATAAGTCAGACTATATTTATTACTATACAATAATTAAAAGTATATACATAACTAAAACTAGAAATTAATTTAATTAAATCAAAGAAAACAATTATCTTAACCATCAATAACCATCTTTAGTCTCATCCTTACGGAAAGCTTATTTAGAAATTTATGCGTTTTTGTTTCAGGCTCCACAGCCAATTAAACCATGGCAAGGTGTACGCAAGGCAAACGAATTTGGCCCAGTCTGCTATCAGTACAACTCAACGAACCCTGGTCTAGGTAACATGAGTGAGGACTGCTTGTACATCAATGTTTATACACCAGAAGTTAAGCCTGATAAACCCCTTCCTGTCATGGTTTGGATACATGGCGGTGGATTTGTCTGGGGAAGCGGCAATGATGACCTTTACGGCCCAGAATACCTCATCAGACATGGTGTAATTCTGGTTACATTTAACTACAGACTTGAGGTCCTCGGCTTCCTCTGTCTTGACACCGAAGATGTACCTGGAAACGCTGGCATGAAGGATCAAGTATTAGCACTCAAATGGGTGAAGAAAAATATTGCTAATTTTGGAGGAGATTCTGATAACATAACCATTTTTGGAGAAAGTGCTGGAGCTGGAAGCGTTTCCTATCATTTAGTATCACCAATGTCAAAGGGCCTCTTCAATCGAGCAATACCTCAGAGTGGAGCACTTACATGCTTTTGGGCACAAGCGTTTGAACCACGAGAAAAAGCATTGCTTCTAGCCCAACAATTAGGGTTCGAGTCTGAAGACGACAAAGAACTCTATGAATTCTTCAAGAAGCAACCTGTCGAGTCTCTTGTTAATTTGAATCTCCAGGTGACGCTAGCACAAAAATCGTATGAAATCCATTTCGGCCCAACAAGTGAGAAAGATTTTGGAAAGGAAAGATTCTTCTTTGGAGATGTCATTGACGCAATAAAAAACAAAACACATGAAGGTGTTGATATTCTGGCCGGTTACACCCAAGACGAAGGACTGATAACAATCGCTCTTGGCGGTCCTTTGGAGGACATAGTAGCTAAAGCGAAACGGTACCGGGAAATGTTTGCTCCTAAACTTATCCAAAACAACTGTAATATAGCTGATCAATTGAAAGCTGCACGGAAGATACGCAAATACTATTTTAAAGACGATGATGTATCAATGAAGAACTATGTGCAGATGTTGAAGTTTTTAAGCGTAGATATGTTTGCTCATGGAGTGATGCTATCAGCTAAACTGAACTCAAGGAAGAATAAAGTTTATTTTTACAAGTTCACTTGCAAATCTGAGAGGAACTGTTTCAACCGTGTGTTTGAGGTTGAACATCTTACTAAAGACATGTCGGTGGTGTCACACTGCGATGATTTGACGTACCTCTTTCCTGTTCAACTGTTTAGTAAGAAAGTTGGAAAAACATCGGAGGCTTTCAAAATGATAGATAATGTCACTAAGCTCTGGACGAATTTTGCCAAATACGGGTTAGTAACAACTTATTTATTTAAATATAATTGTAGGTTTTGTTATTTTTCACACGATAAGGCCAGGCAGTATATTGATAGTACGGCATGATATTGGTTTAAATACAGTTTGTTTTCCTTAAACTATGCCCTATGTGTCTATGATGTTTATTTTTTTTAATGGTGGCAATAAAATTGCCACCTATTTATAATATGGAACTTAAGCATAACTAGCAAAATGTGGTTATATGCGTACATGTACGTACAGATGTGTACACTTCAAGTATAAGTTATATTATTTTTCGCGGGTTCGTTTTCCGCACAGAGCATATATTTGTATGATCCATAAGTAGTTTGTTTCCGGTCTGAGCGTTTGTGTATGTGAGTTTATATGTTTGTAAAC
Source organism: Agrotis puta (assembly GCA_943136025.2). Taxonomy (NCBI): domain Eukaryota; kingdom Metazoa; phylum Arthropoda; class Insecta; order Lepidoptera; family Noctuidae; genus Agrotis; species Agrotis puta. The sequence goes on along the minus strand of OW964177.2, from coordinate 16,927,187 downwards.
GCATCCACGACACAGGAGAAATTGCTAGTGTGGGGCTACGTTTTTAAAAAAATAATTAAATGCATACTTTGTTTCTAGAAACCCAACCCCAGATGAGAGCCTCGGTGTGAAGTGGAAACCGTACACCATAAACGCATCCACGACACAGGAGAAATTGCTAGTGTGGGGCTACGTTTTTAAAAAAATAATTAAATGCATACTTTGTTTCTAGAAACCCAACCCCAGATGAGAGCCTCGGTGTGAAGTGGAAACCGTACACCCTAGCTTCACAGGATTACCTGGACATTGGCAATCAGCTGGTTGTCGGACAATCACCCGACAAGGAAGAGCAGGACTTGTGGGAGAGTTTGTACCAGGAGTATTTGCCTAAATATAGTGCACGTCAATAGACGCTCGGAACAGTGTCGAATTAACAGAAGTTTGAAACAAATAATAAACATACTTAGTCTCGCGTTTTCAATATTTTATACGCGTAAACATCTGTAGCGCTAATTCTAAATATTTTTGTGGAAAGAAAAATAACGCTTTACTAAGTTAGCACGCTTAGAGCCAGTTACGCGATCATTGGTTAAGCCAACTTCAAGTTAACAACCTATACATTAAAAAAAAAAAACGATAAAAAAGATATTTATAAAATATAGCATGTATAGTTGGTTCTATTCATCATGCAACTGGCCCTCAATTGGTAAATAATAATAATCATTTAATTCGGACTTAAGTGGAAATCCATAATGTGTTAGTAGCAGAAAAACTTAAAACTATGTTAGTAACCAAAATAAATTAATTTAAAATCAATCAATCAAGAGTTTAGTTCAAAATCTTTCCCTCTGCACCGGGCCTGAAGGCATACGTAAGACATACAAGGCTACGAGCCTAGTGCGCCAAGGAAGGGCAGTCAGGTTTTTCAGCATATTTTTTTAAAGATTTTTATTTTGTACAGCGTCATTGTAGCAGGTTAAAATTTTAAACTCTAATTATAGTTTTAGTGACCATGGCATTTTAAAAGCTTACATAAGAAACATACATTTACCGGTTATCGTTAGCTTATTAAAACTTCGCTAAAAGTTATACATATAATTGCTTAAAAACACTTGGCTTGGATAGTAAAATAATTCTTAATTATCTTTCAATCTATAACGACGTTATAGATTGAAATGTCAGGGTGACAGAAAAAAAACCATTGCACTATTTTTTTTAAATTGAGCCACTATCTTTAAAATAAAAATGTTTATATCTTTTTAGACCGGTTATTTTTATTTTTAGTTACGAGGAATCACCTTTTTACCCACTCGACAATTATGTTTGGTTACTTTTCGTTATTGAGCATTTTATTATTATTTAAAAAATCCGCCATTTTGTTTTACACACCTATCTTTGGACACTTGGGAATGAGACGATACCTTTACTGTTGATTATACAGCCGTTTGAAGATACTTTTTTTTTTTTTAGCGTGGTATTATCATCAAATGGGTCCTCTCACCCAGGGCAGGGCGGGAGGGACTGTCAGACTCGTACTGACTAAAATCCACGGTGTTCTTCAATAGCCCTTTACGTACCGGGGTCACGGTAATTCATAAGTCCCGCGACCCCGGCAGGCTTTGGCCCTCTACCCCCCGTCACTATGCTGACACTCCTTGAGGCGCGCGTGGAACACAACGCGCCGTCGACCCGGGCATGGTCCATGGTCGGACAGCGATAACACTGCCCAGCGACCCCAGCAGGCAATAATACAATCACGCCTGAAGTACCTGTAAGGATAGGCAGAGGTATACCTCATAATTCACCCACACTTCGCCAATTATATTTAGCCTATTGCCAGCCACCAATCTAGACTACCATGACTGCTAAAAACCCAATAATACTATGCCCGTCTAGAAATCGTACCCAGGACCTCTTGCTCATCAATCACGCTTGCGACGAACTACAAACTAAATTTGCAACGCGTTTCAAATTCGTATTCCACATAGAAATAGTCCCGTATTTAGTGTTGTTTGAAACGTAACACCTCGCCAATTAGTTCTTTGACTGATTCTATTTATATATTGATGTACCAACTGACGCTAAACCCACAGTAAAGTCCCTACAACAAATTAGCGTCTGACAGAAAAAAAGAATTAGTATTCGTCGGGCCAACTGGTTACTATGTTTTGTAGATTTATTACGTTGTAAAAAAACTTTCTTGCCTTCTAACGTGACCGAATTAGTAGGAATACTCGTAGGCATCAGAACTAAGCTGCGCAACTATAGTGTTGAAAGATTTATTGTTAGTCCAAAAAGTCGGTGCGTAGTAAGTATAATTTTAAATTACGTATTTTTTTGACAAGAAACATCCATAATGCCTTTGTAAAACAGACAAGCGAAAGCGAAGCGAGTCCGAAGCGATACTGAACCGAAGCGAGACGTCAGTCCGATAGTTCTGTCACGCTATCGGATCGCTTTCGCTTTTCTATATGACTGGATTCAAACAATTCCATACATTACAAATAAAAACGTCACGTCTATCTGTTTGTCAAAGGTTTTTTCAGCAAATTGAACCTATTTTAAAACATGCCTAAGGCCTGAATTCTTTCGGGGTCACAGGACTGTCTTATCAGGTAACTGTGGCCCCGGAACGAAAAGGGCTATTGGAGCACACCGTGGATATTAGTCAGGATTCTTTTGATGATTTTACCACGTAAAAAAAGACCTGCCTTTCTTTTTATTTGGGAGTCACGCGTACGAATATACATTGTTCAGTATAGCATCATACTGCCACGCTGATGTCCATCGCGTACGTTTGGAAACACATACGCAGTTGAGACCGGCGTAAGAAGCTCAGTTCTATGAAGAATCGTTAAAAAACTTGCTTGTGTATGAAAAAAAAAACAAATCTGTTCACCCGTTTAAGAGCAACGATGTCAAAGACAAACACAGTTACATAGCGGTCAAAATTATGATATCAAAGCATGGTGGGTTTAAAACTCCATAAAGTCCTCTCAAACATTGTGAAGTTGCTAAATAACATGCAAAACACTGTCACAATGACCCCCATCTACCTACATCTAGACAAGCCATTAAAAACGTTTACCTACAAAGGCTAACATAGAAAATAGTCCCCGAATTTCTATGTGCAAGATAATAATGGAGTACAAGTAAAGTCCATACATTATTCATCGGGAACCTTTGAGACGGTGCACGATACCGTCTGAGCAAAAGCGTTTTAAATTTAAAGCGGCCATGATTCTACTAGCTGAGATTTTGTGACGATAATTCTTGCAGGACATCGGGTTTAGGGAAATAGATAGGAGTGGAAAGAAAAGCAAGGTTTTATCATGCCTCTTTCATCGCGCTGAGCATTTTATTATATGTGTAGAAGACTGGCCCGTCACGCTCGGCAGTCTTTTACTGTCTAGGGAATTGGGCCGAACATAATGATGGCCGCATATCAGAATAGCTGGAAGCAAGATTAACAATTTATTAATTTTGTGAACAAAAGGAAAAGGCCTTATTTCTAAAATACAGCCGCCATTTGAATTCAAAAACATATTTTATTTGTTTCGTGAAGATCAATTTCTGAAGGAATCCCACTTTCGCGTTAAATACCAATCGTTTCAGAGCCTTTATCCAACTCCAACCTTATGTCAAAACAACAGCTTTTAAAAGTCAACAACTCACAATCGCTACAAGTTTTTGAACTCACAAACTAAAAGAGCAAAAAATACACATTGACAGCCAAAAACACCAATCTATTTGGCTAACACCCACTTTAATTTGTACACATTGCTACAGTGGAGCAGTATCTTTAGTCGTAAACCGGTAATATCGTGGCAGCATAATAACTTGGGGTGGCAGAACAATTTACTCTGTTTACACTGTAGACAAGTATTGGGGGTGAAGGGGGGCGGGGGATAGATAAACCGGCAACATTCTAGCTTAATAGACGGTAGACGGATGGCCTTAAATCTTCAGCACTGTTTAATGAAAAATAACACATTTTTCATTAACAACTTTGTTGGGTTTAAAATAGTCCAACCATTTTTATGGACTGTCATCATATTACAGCGACTATCAGAAAGGCGTGATTATACTTAAGGGTAAACTGAATGTGCCGCTCGCGAGATGCACAGGAAAAAGTCGCCTACTGTCACTCACGCCTGCAACTGAAACTTACAGTATGAAAATGGGGGAACTGCACTGCTGCAGGGACCATCAATGCAATCCTAGCATAAGTTGTGATAAAACAGTTGCAGTAACTGCACACAAACAGTGCGTGTGCAGTGGCGAGTGTCGCGTACGCCAGATCTGGACAGTACCCTTAGGGTATCCTAAGGGTTACGTACAAACCATCATTACATACAGAACGACGAAACTTGTTAAACTTCATGGTTTGTAGTTTGTACGTTCAGACCTGGTATCGAAAAAAAAATGTCATCTGTCCTATACAAGTGGATTAGGCATTGTAATTTTAATTAGAACCATTTGATTAAAATATTATTTTTTGGCCTGTGTTATACTATTTTCATCCGTGATCTTGTACAAAAAGTTAAAGTTGGGAAAATTCCTTGTTTACCTACACATTCTTGTGTTTCTGTCATTGAATTTATTCATTGGAGTACCGAAATAAATCAAAATCCAGACAAAGGGCGACAGCTGTTTTTTACCACATTCTTAAAATATGCTCTAACCTTTGGAACGCAGCGTATTATTTTTTTCGGACGAATATAATCACAGCTATTTTTAAATATCATTAACTCATGTCAGACCACTAAAGCCAGTTAAATTAATCGATGAGTAGGCCCGTGAACAAAAATAAAATAAAAGTTTTAAATGACAAATGTAACTTTAATATAAAATCGTTATTTTAATTCTTTCATACAATTATAACATTAAAATAACAAATAAATTATTGTTATTTCTGTTTCCATCATTACATTGTTGTTCATTACAAAATAATTGTTAAACAGTAACCGTTTCGATTTTAAATGTTTATTTAGAGCAATTAATAATAATTGTTACATAAATAGCAACAACCTTCCACTTTACTCAAATAATAAATACCCGCAAACTGTAAATACACATCACTAGTTTATACTTATATAAAGTAAATTAATAATAGAATAAATGGTTTTAGTATCGTACCGTTATTTTAAAGGTTTATGAATCTACATAATTAGGTTATAACCAGTAACATATCTTCGGTGGCGAAGTTAATAAAAATTGAAAAATCATTCTTCATAATATGCACAGTAAAAAAGTGGAAGTCACTTCGTCTGTGTTCCCGAACGCAAAGAACCCAAATCTCTTCAAAGTTAGCGCGAACAAGATTCCTTTGGGTAAGCTGCTTCCTTCGGAAAGCTCACTCCATCGTGGACTTTGTCTCTATCACCTCTGACCTTGACTTGAGTCAAAAACAAAACCATAAAAAATAAATATGTACCTCTACATATATCACTACATAGTATAAAGCAAAGTCGCTTCCTGCTGTCTGTCTGTCCCTATGTATGCTTAGATCTTTAAAACTACGCAACGGATTTTGATGCGGTTTTATTTAATAGAGTGATTCAAGAGCAAGGTTTATATGTATAATATCATGCATAATATAGTAGAAATTGTACCCATGCGAAGCCGGGGCGTGTCGCTAGTATACTATATTTGCTAACTAGTACTATCGATATTTTGAACACAAACATTCCACCCATTCTAAACATCTGAAAAGTATCTGTATCAAAGGAATTCTATTCTATATAAAATTGCAGGTCCTTAAGAAATTCTAGAATTCTTACTATTATTATCTCTAAGTAGCGTTTATACAAAGAGCTCGAATAATACAAGGTATTGTGACAAAGCAATACGGTTCTTTGTCTACGATGTCGAATACACTGTCATAAGCGTAGGGAGCATGAGAAAATTGTCGATATAGAAACTGTACCCAACAGGTAAGTAGAACAATTTCCGTGAATGCACGACACGTGAATCGTTCTTTTTATGTTTTTAAAAACGTTGCCCCACGCTATGAATTTCTCCTGTATCGTGGGTGCGTTTACAAACATAGAAACTCACTTACACAAACACTCAGACTCGGAACAACTACTTGCAGATCATACAAATATTTGTTCTGTGCGGGAATCGAACCCGCGACAGATAGCGCAGGAGTCCAATTTCTCAGCCACTGCGCCAAACGTTGGGGTCGCGGGACCAAGGGTGGGGTCGCGGGACCAAGGGTGGGGTCGCGGGACCAAGGGATTACCGTGACCCTAGTACGTAAAGGGCTATTGAAGGACACCGTGGATTTTAGTCAGTACAAGTCTGACAGTCCCTCCCGCCCTGCCCTGGGTGGGAGGACTCATTTGATGATTTTACCACGATAAAAAAAAAACTGCGCCAAACGTGCCGTCATGAATCGGGATCCTCATCATGCATCAGAATAAGAAATTGTGTTTGTTTACAGATTATTTTGCTCTTGATTTATGTTTGTCTATTTGCGATAGTCTGTATCTTCAAAACAAGTGAAAATTAATACTAACTAACTAATAAGGCTATTTCACTGAAAAATTCTAATTAATCCGTCACTTGGACCATCAAAAAATATTCCACCCGTATTTTTAGATTTGTTATGGGCCTACCACACGCACAAGCTTCACCGCAGTTTTGCCTGCGCAAGCTTGTCGCATGAAAAAACAATACACGGTCGGCAACACTGAACGCCCAACCACACACACAGTCAAGTACGCGCAGGCCGGGCTTGCACAGGCAAAACTGTGGCGAAGCTTGTGCGTGTGATAGGCCCAAAACGTAAACCAAAATTGACGGAGATACGACGCTTTCAAAATTGGCAGAACGTCACAATTGAGTACAATATTTTTTTTATTGAATTCTGACGTCATGAGTTTTGATAAGTAAAGTTTTAATAAACAAAAGATAAAAAAAACGTGTTCGTTATTTTTCAAAATTCTAAATAACGGACTAATTACATTTTTAATTTGTTGATACTGTCAAATAGCTAATTGGAAAATGAGTGTGTGTGTGTGTTGTCAGAGCAGAAAAATTATGATGTATACAAATATGATGAGACATTTGTTTTAAATACAATTTCGGTTGAAACTCCATAAAATTAAATACGTATTGCTTTTTTTTTCAATCAACCTTCATGTTTACCTTTTATAAAAATAATATTAAAACATAATTACTGTTAACTTTGAAGTTGATTGAACATTTAATTTTAGAAAGCAGAAAAACCAATATTTCTTGTTAAAATAAAAAAGTTACTGCGCCTAATTAATGACAAAATTGCTTTCATAATTACTTTAGTTTGTTTTTCACAAAAATAATTAATTAAAAAATCACGTAAAGGTATTAATTTATCAAAATAAATTTACATAATTATAAAATTTTAATTAAATTCTTGATTGATTTGTAATCTTTGTATTTAGTTGAAATAGGCAGATTGGGCTATTACTAACAGTACTCTAAATGTTCATAAACAGATATTAATTGAGACGAACATACCTATTTATTTTTAGCGTAGTTATATACAGACGCCAGCACATCAACCTACCTCAATCTGTCAAATTTATTTAATACATCAATTGATAAAATTTAACAGATTCGGATAGGCTGACCTGCTGGCATTTGTACATATTAGAGTAGACTTCTGTCTTCTTCCTGAACTTTTAGCAACAACAATGTCTTGGTCTTCCAAATCCTTTCACCTTTTTATGATCTGCTTCACCGCTATCTCGTATCTTCTGGTTATTCGTGATAGGAAAGTTATTTCAAGTAATTTCAATGTATAAAATGCGACACTTTACACTTTCGGTGCACCTCATAACGGTAACTTTATTCGGTACTTTTACACCCTTTGATCGCTACCGATTTTTACTACCTAGGTGAACTACAAACAAATAACAGCGAGTCTAAAACGACCAATCAGCAATATTCTTAATTATTCACTTCCTGAATGCACTGAAACAATAGGAGAAAAGCCAATGACGTTATTGGTAAAGCACGAAGTGGATCATTAGTAATATTGCTCATATGCTTCATAAATATCCCACGGAGGGTTTTATACAACACTTTTTGTAACTCCACAACTTTTAAAAGTGAAAAACGTGTCACCACATCCAGCTGTCAAAATATAATAATAAAAGACTTGCATAACAATAAGAGGACCTCCTGAATCCCCGAGTGACGCTCAAAGTAGGGTTACCATCCGTCCAGATTTCATCAGACTCTTCGTTCTTTTTACGAGTTTGTTCTGCGTTGCTATTTGTCCGGAATTGTTGACAAATTTTTAACTTTCAGGCTCTAATATTCTTACTAACTGACTTAAACTTGACCGACGTACCTACAATCTATTAATAAGTACTACTCATTGGATTTTTGTATACATTCTGGGATTACAATTTACACCATGCATTATTAGAAAATTAAAAAATATTTAATCAAAGTTTACCAAACAGTAAATATTTCAAAAAACATATGTTGTTTTTTATGCTTTACCTACTACTGATTTCCTCATATTATTTTGTGGTTTCCTTTAGAGTTAAATAGCGGTTTTTGGTACATATTAACAGCTGGGCCCAGAAAAGCTATTCTCCTTTATAAATGGCAACCCTACATAAGCCGCAGGTACGTCGTAAACCACGTGATATTACGTCACAAAACCACGCGCCTTTTGACGACTACCCGCTATATTAAAAGTGTAAAACTGAAATATTCTAACATTGTTCCCGAGGTAATATTTTGTGTGGTACATAAAGGAAGCTTGTTTACTTTGCTGTCGTGTGAAAAAGTAATTAAGTTTAGATAGTTTGAAATGGGATAGTTTTTTAAAAGATGCTGAATTGCTGATGAAATTCAGAGTATTTTGTTTTATTGTACAGACGCCAGCACATCAACCTGCCTCAATCCGTCAAATTTCTTTAATAGATTTCGACCTTTTTTTTTCGTGGTAAAATCATCAAATGAGTCCTCCCACCCAGGGCAGGGCGGGTGGGACTGTCAGACTTGTACTGAGTAAAATCCACGGTGTCCTTCACTAGCCCTTTACGTACCGGAGTCACGGTAATTCGTAAGTCCCGCGACCATAGATTTCAACCTTGTCATAATAGTGGAAGGTTAATGTTCGATTGGTAAAATTTAACAGATTCGAGAAGGTTGACCTGCTGGCGTTTGTACTTTACTCCATCATCATCTGCCTAGCCTTTTCCCATCTATATTGGGGTCGGCTTCCAGTCAAACCAGATGCAGCTGAATATCAGTATTTTACATGGAGCGAGTGACTGTCGGACCTCCACAACCCAGTAACTGGGTAATACGATGTACTTTACTCCGCACTGCTATAGATAGGTACCTAAATTATTTAGCCATCCGCGCATATGAAACGTCAGAAATTAGAAACACTGCGGTTCCTCTCCTCGGAAGCCGTACATTTTGCTGAAAAAAGAAGTAAGTGGAGTAAGTGTTTTATTCATTTTACTTGCTTGTTGAACATTTAAATACTATAATAATATAAATGCATGGTTGAGAATTGAAGATAGCAGTTGAATTGAGATAGCAGTAGATTAGCGCGAGTATTGTGTTGATTGTTCTGTAATCAGTGCCTATTTTTTTTTTTAATTTGTAATGTATAACATTTTCGATACAATGTAAAAATTGTTTGGAATAAATGAAATGAAATGAAATGAAAATGGAGAAACGGTAGTCTTGAAACCCTGGTGGGACCATGACTTCTAGGTTCGGGAAATGATGAATGAGGTCCTGACTCCATTGAATAGAAGAATAGAAGTCATCACTCCTGAGTGAGATTGGTAAAACTTACCGTTATTCTTTTCCACAGATTAAGAAGTTAATTGAGACCTGAAACAATGTAAAAGTTCAATTAATAAACTGCTACTTGCATTTAATTTTTTGGGTAAATATTCGGTACGATATTAGATGAGGATATATTTGTGTGTAAAAACGTGTAGTAGGTTTACAATTTTATTATACACTAGCTTGCGCCCGCGACTCCGTCCGCGCGGATGTCGGTCTTCGCGGGGATGGTTTATTTCTCCATTTTGAGTAACTCTGACAATGACATCTTATAAATATCTATTGGACCCAAATACGGCTAAGCCTATAATAATTAAGGAGATTCGCGGTTCTACAGAACAACGTCTATGAATAAAACTGAAAAATAAGATTTTTTTTCTGCGTATTTTTCCAGGATAAAAAGTGTCCCATTTTATGCCCAGGATAATAAGGTATAATTATACCAAGTATAACTCTGTCTCTTTCCCACACTTGAATTAGGCCATCTGTATAGTCAGCCTGTAATGTCCACATTGCTGGGACGCAGGCTTCCTCTCTGAGTTCTACACTCCCTTAAATTAATACATCTTTTTCCATAGTTTACCTTATGTAAGCAACATAACCAGCAGTAATCTACTCATGATACAGATCCCCAGTTATTTACAGATTTCTTATTTTCCACAATGAAGTACAACTTGTCATTAAAAGAATTATACAACCTAACACAACCGCTCCAGACATCTTTCATCTTGAAATGATAAAATAGAATCGAATTCAGCCGTCGAGCTTAACCGCGGGAATCTAATCACATTTACGGTTCTGTACCGTTTTATTTTACAAAATCAGAGGATTTACCTCATTTTGAATTCGCAAGAATACGATGGGCGACGATGTTGAAAACCGATGTTTGTTTTACTGTCATGATTGTTTCAGTTATCTAAAAAAGGTTTCTTTCATCAGTTTTAAGATCGTTTCTTTTTTTTATCGTGGTAAAATCATCACATGAGTCCTCCCACCCAGGGCAGAGCGTACAGACTGTCAGACTCGTATTGACTAAAATCCACGGTTTCCTTCAATAGCCCTTTACGTACCGGGGTCACGGTAATTCGTGAGTCCCGCGACCGTGTGACATGCCTTCAAAATTTTAATGTCAACGCCTCATTTATGATTTAATTTTCTGTAGCGGCTATCAACTATTACTTAGTTGGGATCATACGGTGTTAATTTAGTTTCGGATTACTGGAATTAGATCTATTACAAACTTAATAACACAGCAATTAATTACAAATAACAGCCTATAATCCCTCCTCCATTATATAAGTAAATACATAAATATACGATGAACAAAGGAATCAAAGTAGCAGCACACCGCGTGCCGTCAACGACTAACAAATTAATGTACAGTTTTCAGGGACCGCCCGCCTCTAATCATGTTGTAAATCCATTCAACAACCGCATGTCATGTTATAAATAGAAGATAAATTAACACTGTAGATTTCTAACACCTGTATGCAATCATCTCATCATCTGCCTAGCTTTTCCCAACTATATTGGGGTCGGCTTCCAGTCAAACCAGATTCAGCTGGATATCAGTATTTTACATGGAGCGACTGCCTGTCGGAACTCCACAACCCAGTAACTGGGTAACGTATTACCCAGTTACTGGGTTGTGGAGGTCCGACATCTTACCATGTTTACCGAGTCTTACCATGGGGTATCGTAATACCCCATGGTAAGACTGGTTGTCAGACTTTAGAGCTTCTGACTAACAGTAACGACTGTTAAAGATCTACAAATGACAACCGGGACCAACGACTTTACGTGCTTTCCGAGGCACGGAGGAAACTCGCTATGACAGATGGTCACCCATCCACAGACCAACCTCGGCAAGCGCGGCTTAACCCGGAAGATCGGTCTGTGCGGCTGTATTTATTTAGCCACGAGCTCCTCTAATACCTGTATGCAATAATCATGTGAAAATAACATTAAAAAGATAATAAATATCAGGGCTCGATTCAGAAAGCAATTCTTCCAAACACGGCGTGCATTGTTAGGAGGTGCATTTCCCTGGAGCCCTGACCGCCCCGATAGCTTGGACCCTGTTCCCGATACCGGTGATCTAAAATTACTTGTTTATTCAAACATCTGAGTTTCATATATCAGCACCAACTTTAAACAGAATTCACGTCGTGTAATTAAATAAATATTTCGGTATCTTATATTTATTTTTGATATTTCCACCATCAAATACAACTTTGTCCGAGCCCTCAGGCTGTTCCATGATATGTAGGTGACATTCAACCTAAGGTAAGGTCATCAGGAAGTCGAATACTTAACCAAACCCAACATAAATGATTTTAAAACTCAAGGTCAAACTTGACCCACTTGGTATTTTTATTACGTCACTGTAATAATATAATAAATCAACAAAAACAGTTTCTACCATACTACAAAATTAGATAATCGTCTTGTTTTCTGTTCGCCAATTATAAACGCTCAATACAAACGCTAATTTCACAATGACCTAACACAAAAGTAGATGAAACTGTCATGAAAACCGTTTGCTTACATTACAAAACCTGAACTAAACTTTATTAGAATAGGATTAAGATTCGAAATACCAAAGCAAGTGGTAGAGAGACGTAGTAATGGATGTCACTTATGGATGTCCCATTGTTGTGTGAACTTGTATGTTTAGGGTCGTAGCACACATATCAACTCGGAATGGGATCGTCACCGTATCACCTTTCGCCTCGCCGACAAACAGGCGTCAACCTAACGTAAGCACGTGTAAAGCGGATAAGCAGCTCCTATTCGTCGACTTGGCTACAGCTAGGCGCCGCGCTTCCAGTTCGCCGACGGCTGGTCTGGTCGGTCAAAGAGATGCAGGCGCGGATAAGGACTAACCTAAGCGCGGGGATTACGAGCCGTAATCGCGCTTGTCCCGAGACGAATCGTTTACATTGCGATTCCGATTGGTGTGCTTTTCAGTAGGGAATTTCATAAAAAGAATACTAATTGGCTCGTGGTACGATACGATACGTGGTATGATATGATACGGTTACGATCCGTTTCAAAGTTGTTATGTGTGCTTTAACCCTTAAACAGCCTTGGTATCATGTTGTTTGAAGTAATAATATAGACAATGCTCGTAGTAATTGTTAGTTAGAAGACTATTTGACCTTCAAGTGCGAAGAGCCAATTTTAATGATGAGGCGTGCCTTTTGAAAGAAAATAGGCAACTTCATGACTGTAGATGAGTTGATATTGAATATTTTGCTTTAAAATGACTTTATGAATGAGAATTTATGATTAGGTAGTAGGTATAGTCTTAAGCTTAATTATGGCAAGCTCTACCATCATTCCTAATGAACGGTTTCATTTTTTGGTATTCGATTTCGTAGCCAAGGACGTATATCTATGAATGTAAAATCACGCTTCCATTTTCCTTCTCTTTTATGTAGAGGCCTCTCATCCCTATTACGTTAATATGTTGACGTTAAACTAATCGAGGCTCCGTACTGTAACTTAAGAATTACTGATGGAAAATACAAAGTTTTAACCAGGACTAGGGAACTGAACCTAGAACTTTAAAATCTGATTATCTGCCACATAAACTTAACACACCTATTTTGTAAGGTGCTGAAATCATCAATGGATACTCCCGCTCTTTGCGAACGGTCAGACTTGTACCTACTGACAAAAATCCACAGTGTTCTTAACCTCTCGGGCGCGTTACGTACACCCGGGTGTACATAAGCGAAAACGCCCCAACGCCTTACGTACACACGTCTGTACATAACAGACAGTCGCTCATTGGACGTTGATTTTTATCATTTTCAATTATAAATCGCCCGAGAGGTACCAATCACAACCGTAACCTGACTAAGAGGCACACTTCTCTATATCTATATATATAAAAATGTTATGTTGGTTTGTGTATCCTTCAAAAACTCAAAAAGTTCTGCACCGATTGCGCTGTTTTAGCATGATATATAATCCGCATCAAGGATTGTTTTTATCAATTTTTCGCATCAGTCACATATCCGCGACCACGAAAAAACAGTTTTTTTTTACGATCAGCTGTGTACCGTGTGTGACCGCACCATCTACCGGAAGCGAGGAAAATTAAACTTATATGAAATGTATTCTTTGTTTTGTTTCTCATTTCTCAACCATTCAATCACAATGTGCCACAGCGAAGCGGGGCAGGGTACAGCTAGTTTTCAATAGAATCAATCTTTTCAACTTCCCTCAGAATAGCAAAGCACACAGTAATATCCCCTAGATTTCGTGCCGTTCGACAACATCTAATATTCCTAGCTCCCGCTGCAAACACAACAAACAAACACGGACTGTATTCCATTTGCAACGTTATTTCAAGATATTATTAAAGGCTCCCAGTGTTATTTCATAGCACTTCAAATCACGGTGGAATAGAGTGTTCCCTATCAAAACACCCCCTATGTTTCGGTTCATAGATAAAAATTTAATGCAGTATTTTATTTTTTTATTGCGCACGACGATACGCCATTCTTCCTAATGAGGTTGCCGTAATAAAATGAATTATTATTTGTGGGTGTGGATTGATTTCGGGAATCGTAATGCCAGGTATAATCCTGCGGCAAGGGTGTAAAAGGGCACATTGTGCTGTAGAAAGTTGTGACACTTTTTTTAACCGTTGCCCCACACTAGGCATTTCTCCTGTGACTTGGGTGCGCTTTACAAACGTATAAACTCACATACACAAACGCCCAGACCCAGAACAACTACTTGTAGATCATACAAATAATTGCTCCGTGCGGGAATCGAACCCGCGACATGCAGCGCAGCAGTCCAATCGCGCAGCCACTGCACTAACCGTGTCGTCAAACTTTATAACTAAGAAGGTTAAAAAATGTGTATTTGCATAGTTAAAAGTTAAAATGCCTTTTGAAAACATAATTCTTAACAGGTAGGAACGCAAATCACTCTTGTCACGAAACGGTCTTGGTTGAGTGGAAACAACCTTTAGACTCCTACTGTCTAAAAACTACCATGTTCCTTCACATGCCTTTGCAATTCAGGGTAGTGGTGCCTTTTCAAGACAATCCCACGACACCAGCAAGAGTTTGGCCATATAGGGGTCGTTTGGTCTTTTCAGTTTGCTGCCAGCTCCGAAAATTATAGCATACCTTGTAGTGCTTAACAATCCCATGAATAGCACACATCCTTTTTCTCATTATCACAGAGATCAAAGAACTTGATGCAAATTCTACATAACCATCTTTTGAAGCTCGGTCCCTCAAATAGTTTAACCATGTTCATTTTATCTATTCGTCAAGATCACCCTCCCATTTTGAATGCGCTTCACTTGTTGCCACCCTCTTTGAGACCTCCGCTCCGCGTGTCAAAATCAATACTGTCATCGTATCATATTTTAATGAGTTCAATGCCAATAAAACCAACGAAACAGTATATAATGCGTTTCAACTTAGAAGGTCAGTGTCTATGGTCAACTGACACTTCAAAAGTACGGTTAATATTAGACAACTGTTCCGATTTGACAGGTGTGACGTCAGTAGAAGGTGACCTTCTTAGTTGGATCGCACTATTCGTATTATATTTTGTTTAGTCTATTTCTTTATTCTCTAGACTTTTCAATCTAACCGAATATAGCCTAACGGAATGCCTACCATCTGACCTCCACAACCCAGTTAAATGGCAACACGATACCCCTTGGTAAGACTGTATATATCTATCTATTTATTTACCATATTGAATTTTGCCCGTAAGACAGCAAAAAAAGAAAAGAATCTGTCTTCCTAAATTCATTAAATTTTCAACAACAAAAAACTCAAGTCATCGGCACCCAACCAATCTTAATAAAGGTGGTAAAGCACAAAGAGTGTCCACCACCGAACTGGGGATACGCCGAAATACCCCGGAATATAGCGGGGTGCGATCTCCCGTGAAATATTGAGAGGGTCATTTCTCAGCGGTTCTCAAACTATGGCCGATAAAAATTCTCTCGGCGATAGACTCGTGTCGTGTTATCGTTTTGGGATCCTTTTCGATGATGTTTGCATGTGACATGTGTGTCAAATGGTTTTGTGCTGTGGGGGAAATTGGTAGTAAAAGTGACAAAGGTCTAACCTACAGAATAATAGACACAGACATTGGTTTCGGGTCGCTTTGTTGAAATTGAAAGATATTTAAAGGAATACGTTAGGTATTATACTTGTTTTAATTTAATCCTGTTTAAAAAAGAAAATAAATTATATTTATAGAAGAATAAATATAATGAAAAAATATGGCGGCCGAGCGTCCAGCAACACACAAGACACAACAATGAAATAAAAAGACCAACATACGACAGACCTAAAATCCTACATAAAATATACAGCTGAACAGCCGGCCTGGAAATAATCTGCCGACTGTCCAGAATACTTGAAACGACAGAACAAGGACAGAACTAATATTTAAACACATGACCCTATGTTAATTTAGGTACGACATTACATTCTCCTCTGGACGAACAAATATGGCGGAGCCTGGAAAATAAACTAGAGCTCATTTCCAAATACGTTGTAACCTACTTGTGAAAACAGGTAATTTGTCAGCTTTATATCTCTATACTTTTATGTGAATGTGTTTTAATACTTTTGTGTTGGTTTGTTTTTACATATGAATGCTCTTATGGATAAATGTGATGAGACTCACAGAGCAAAATATTGTATGCTGAAATAGCGAAAATGTTTGTTACAATCATGTTTTCAGACAGATTATTCTGTACGCACATTTATATTTCTGTCAACTGTAAACATAACGTACGATTGCCTAAGGCTGACTGAATTCATTTCTCAATGAAATAAAAATATATTCTTATGATTTGTTGTCATTGAATTCTAAACTAAACTAGGTCTTCGGATAAACCCCCGTCATCTATAGGTGCTTGAGATAATAATTTCCCAGAAATATTTCTGCTGCTTCATTCAACATTACGGCAAAACACGGGTACAATTAAACTAAACCTAGTATTTCCACATTAGGCAAATCGAGGTTTTATTTTGTTTAGTAAATCATTAGATATATCCACCGGCTCTACCCTAGGGACAGGGTCTGTCAGACTCTTACCGACTAAAAATCCACACTGTGGGCTCAATATTGTTCTATGAATTACAGGGCCGCGGTCCTTTTTTGAGACAGTGTTAAGAGAATAAACAAGAAAGGTGCATATAAGACCAAGAAGAATGTTAATTTCCATTCCCTTTTTCAGATGCGACCTTTTATCCTACCGCAACAGAATTTCTTTTCGATTTCGATCAACGCCAAATTAAAATTAATGGAACATTGCTGTTAATCAACATTCTTGTGACGGCGAATGTTTGCGGCCCAGCTTACCGAACATCGATTGGATTCGATCTCATTGCGGTTGCCAGCTAGCTTTGAATGATATATTCAGTTTCCCTGATCTGCGGCAGTCTATAAATTATAAATGTGAACGTGAATGCAAGTACGAATGATTTATGAACGGTAATGTAATGGAATGCTAGAATTTAGGGGACATACAGTATATCAAGCGTTAGATTAAGCTACGAGTATCATCATCAAAATTGGCAGACTTGTCTCATCCACTTCTGAGAAGCCCACCTTCTTTTTGTACTATACATATTTCTCTCCTGACCCGAGGTCTTACCCCTATCACAGGATACCCGCTTATATGACGTAAAGTAAATTGGCACTTTGACGTTAATTTATATAAAAAACAAGTTCCTCATTCGTATACAAGAGGCGATTTTTCAATTTTCTAAATAAAATACAGAAATCTTGTGATGAGGCCTCTGAGCATTTTAGTTAACAATAAACTGGAAATTCTAGTCAGATTAACATAAAGTTTAAACATAACTGGTTTTACAAAGCTACTACTTTTTGTTAAAAGGCATTAAAAAAATAGATTGCGAAACAGAAACGAAAAACAAAAATACCCGGATCTTACCCGCAGATGTTATCTACTACTTAAAACGAGGACAAAAAATCGTTCTTATTTACAAACAAATCGTTACATCTCGAACTGACAGAGCCAAACATTGTTAACAGAGGTCTTCATCCGTCTCTTCTTGAAATTAACAACACAAAAACTTAAATTTAATTAAAACTCAACAAAACAATAACAGAACGCCACTTTAACATTAAATGTAAACAAACTTGTGGCCATGTTTCTCTTTATTACTCATTTCTTCAAGCGGTTCCCTTTAAAACTGAAAATTGTGGGAAACTTGTCACTAACAGAAGACTGTTGTAATTAAATTTTAATCCTCGACGAACTATTGTCTGAGACAAAACCAACAAAGATGAAGGAATGAAAGTTGGGGCGAAGCGGCCGTGACTCGCGAGTTCGGTAGAACTATATGATAGTATAAGGTTGCTGGTATGTTAGTGTACTTAGCGAGTTGATGAATTAACTGTCTTAAAGAATTATTCATTTTACTTCAGTGTCAATGGGGAAAGTGCCCAGAACGCTGGCAGCATTGCCACGTTGGATGGCAAAGCTGATCCTTTGACTATGAAACAGGCTCTCTGGTCACGCGAAGCGTCGATTATACGCTAAGCGATGTCTTTAAAAAGATGTTGGGCACTTGAACCCTATGGCCTTAGTGTTTCAACCCCAAAAGGCTCAAATACATAGCTACTAGTCAATCCATTGCTTTTGCGCCGTTTGAGGTTTTCGGCACTTGCAGCAGCCGCACCAACACAGCATGCAGTACCAGGAAGATAGGATGGCACAAGGGTGTTAAGACATGTTGCATCCCAAACCAAAGGTCTACCCAACTTCCATAGCATTATAGTCATCCCATTTGGTCCCTTCCCATCGTTGCATGCCAAGTCACAAAGAATTGGTTTTATTCGAACGGTATTAGAATCTTATTAGAATATTTTGTGGGCACTGTAGTACCCAAAGAAGTATGTCCGGAAAAAATTTGGGTACTAGAGGACCCACTAACTTTGAAACGGGTCATAGACAAAGTAAAATGACATTATAGCAGCCAAAACTATAATTGTAATGAAAAGAGTCCGCGTCACCACTCATGACCTGCGGAAAATACGAGGCACTACTTTTTTTTAAACAATTTGATGTAATGACATCTGACACTAGCTTCAGAAGGACATGAAATCTAACATTTTCATTAGATCCACCATGATATTATAGCAAAACCTCAGCAGAACTATTGAACCTATCATATATTATTACGATAGTACGAGTATGTAAATAAAAAAAAACAATTTTCAGAAAAAGATGTACAGAGAATTAGCTTTTATCACAGCTGTCACTCAAATCCGTTGCGTATTTATTTTAATTAGGTACCTACAGTGCTACGCCCTACATTAGTAAAACAAACAAAAACATTCCGTACATTCTTTGCTCTGTCACGGGACTGTACGAATTACCGTGACCCCGGAACGTAAAGGGCTATTTAAGGACACCGTGGATTTTAGTCAGTACGAGTCTGACAGTCCCTCCCGCTCTGCCCTGGGTGGGAGGACTCATTTGATTATTTAAAAACGTAAAAAAAAGCATGCTTCTCTATTACTTTTTATCTTAATCTTCACCTCTTTTCCAGCCATTTCATCTTAGTATTCACACAGTCCATTTATCGTTATCTATGAACTTCCTCTACACTTATGGCCATCCACATCACACGCTTTATTCACCACATAAACAAGAATATCCCTTCTTCTTTATAACCACGCTATTTCTGTATCTGTTGCCATCCACCTGCTACAACTCAAAAATTCTGCGGGGCGAGACGGAGTAGGAAGCGGTCGCCTCCTTCTGCGAAGCAGTCATGCTCGCGAAGGAGGAGGCGGGCCGCGTGAGGAAGAGGACAGCGTCCTCCCTCCACCCCAGCCGCAGTGGTAGACGTCCACGGCGACGGACGTCGGCAGACGATCTCCGGCCACCGTAGGCGCGGGCATGCGGGCGGCGAGTAATGGGCGGCTCGCTGTCCGACCATGAACCATGCCCGGGTCGACGGCGCTTTATGTTCCACGCGCGCCTCAAGCAGTGTCAGCATAGTGACGGGGCCCCCTGTAGAGGGCCAAAGCCTGCCGGGATCTCGGGTCTCACGAATTACCGTTACCCCGGTACGTAAAGGGCTATTGAAGGGCACCGTGGATTTTAGTCAGTCAAGTCTGACAGTAGGGTAGGAGGACTCATTTGATGATTTTACCACGATAAAAAAAAATGTAACTATCCAGGTTATAGACTCTCTGGGTAAATTTCATCCAAATCCGTTACGTACTTTTTGCGTGAAAGAGTAACAAACATCCATAAATCCGTCGTCACTTTTCGCATTTACAATAGGTATTAGATTCCATCCCATCGTAATATCCTTATTTTTTATCGGGTAATATCATCAAATGAGTCCTACAGACCAGATTGGAGCGGAAGGTGCTCCTTTAATAGCCTTTTTTGTTTCAGGGTCACGATTACCTATTTCGACAGACCCGCGACCCATCTCTCAATCGCCTGACCGCTTCTGACACCCTGGTAGCAACTTAAGCTACAAAGTGGCAGTAATCTTGTAATCAATATACTTATCTCAAAGTTAGAGTGTACGGAACACTGTAGATAATTATATCGACGATGAAGAGTCAATATATAATATCTAACATTTTGGCCATTTTTGTTTTATTGCATTATTTATTGTAGAATAGAGTAATGCACATGCTGACAAAGATCTTAGGTCTGTTTCTTATTAATTTTGCAAGATAAACAATTATTGCAATATATACTAAGTGGTGTTACGTCATTTACGATGGCAATAAATACTAATAAAATCTATCTAAAATATATCTAAAAACTAATAAAATCATTGATTAATATATTAATATTGTAGTCATAAGCATAATATTGTAGTCAGTTTACATAAAACATTTAAAAAATCAAATATACTAAAAAAAATATTAAACGGACTTGGAACGTTTTTTACGCCTCCTGTAAAGTTGCGTTTTTGCAGTTATTATTTATTGACTCTTCATCGTCGATATGTAAAACTTGATCTGCCTTCAAAGTTATGTCAGTATTAATCCCTCCCGGGTCGACGGCACGTGTCGGCAGGAGCTGACACTCCTTGAGGCGCGCGTGGAACACAGCGCCTCAAGGAGTGTCAGCACATTGACGGGGCCTGTAGAGGGCCAAAGCCTGCCGGGGTCGCGGGACTTACCCATCACCGTAACCCCGGTACGTAAAGGGCTAGTGAAGGACATCGTGGATTTTAGTCAGTACAAGTCTGACAGTCCCTCCCGCCCTGCCCTGGGTGGGAGGACTCATTTGATGATTTTACCACGCAAAAAAAAAAAAAAAAAACGGCGGGTTGCACTCTGGGAGTGCCGGCAGAAGTGAAAACTTGAATAGTAATTGTTGGAAATATCTTGTGAACAGATTTTAGTAAAACTCGCAAAAATGGTTGACTTTTTATTTCAATAATTTTCCAATGTGACGCACATCTTTTATAAACAATGTTACCTAGCAACGAACATTCACGCAAGCGCCCTGCGCCGTCCTACGCTTTTTCGGTCAGGGTCACGTGTCCTGACGCGAGTTTAAGATTTTATACCCATTACAGAAAAGTGCTCAACGCCGCTAAAGAAGTTTTCACTTCAAAAAGTATTAATCCCTGGGTTTTAGTACCGGAGATGAATTTATGTCTAGGGATTAAACGTACAAATACGATTAAAATGGTAATGTGTATTGAAAAATCTGCTAGAATTGAGTACAGAGCTATAAATCTGCTCTAGAAATATGAGAAACAAAGAGAAATTGCAGTGGAATTATCAATAATGAAATGTAAATCATAGTGTGTTTTCTATTTCTGTCGTACGTTCAGTTTTACGTTCGCTGTACATTAAAATAGCGCACTATTTGTTTCATTTTCTTCGGGTTATCAAGTATTTCTAACAAATAAAACAGTTTAGCTTACTGCACGCCAACTCGCTGTCCGATCATGGACCATGCCCGGCTCGACGGCACGTTGTGTTCCACGCGCGCCTCAAAGAGTGTCAGCAAAGTGACGGGGCCCCCCTCTAGAGGGCCAAACCCTGCCGGGGTCGCGGGACTGTACGAATTACCGTGACCCCGGAACGTAAAGGGCTATTGAAGGACACCGTGGATTTTAGTCACTACGAGTCTGACAGTCCCTCCTGCTCTGCCCTGGGTGGGAGGACTCATTTGATGATTTTACCACGATAAAAAAAGCTTACTGCACGCAAAATTAACACATAAAACTTTGAGCACCACTCACCTCTCTCCACCGTAGGTTATTCCGTAGCCATTTTGCAATACATTGTTTGTTCAATTTATATCCCCAGTTCTCTAGAGATGCGTTATTCTATTGTTGCACCCATCAAACTACACGTCAACCTTATCACGAAAACATAAGGTTCAATGTCCCTTGAAACACAAATAAATGTTATAGTTGTCCGTTGTTTAGACTTCTTGAGGAAATGTAACGTTTTCGGCACTTAGAAGTCAATGAACTTTACATAGGGCAGACAACACTTGAATGTAACTTGAAATAACTTTCTTATTCGATGAAAAAACTTGTAAATGACGTGAAAATGTAACTTATTTGTCTCTGATTTAACGAATTAAAATTGTTTTCTTGATGTTTAAATACACACACAGGAAAATAAACACAATCACAGCAATTAGCCATATTTATGAGTGTATTTAGAAAAACACAGATAAGAAACAAAAAAACAATCAATAATAAATTCTGTTTTCAAAATAATATTTATCACATACTTTTTTATTTTTTAATGGCCAGCTATTTCTACATCAGAAAAATTATCATCGGAACTTTTTGGTAATTTAAATAAAATTCCAAAAAGTTTTTTGTTTGAATATTATTAGGCCGAAGGTCAAGATGTTTTGTCATAGATTGATCTGCAGCTATTAAACATAAACTTAAGGTTTGCTTTAATTAACATTTTACCAGAGTTGAAAAGTTATTGCCACAAACGCTACATCATAGAAATTTTGACAAAGGTTTCCTCCCAAATCGACTGAGTTGCTCATATTTCAGAAAGCAAAATACCATTATTACGCATGAGGAACTTCTGGCTTTATCTAATTTGCCAATTAAAATAACTTTTTACAAATCAATTTATTTGAAGCAGAAACCCATTTGGGTTAACAAACTTTTAATGGTCGAATTTATGTAATCCATCCATTTATTCACAAACTACTTAGTGAGTACTAATCTACGTACAAAATACAATGAATAATTTAAGTTTCGCCGCAGTTAAAGTTGAGATACTGTTATTTACAGTATCTCAACTTTACAGACTTAATTACGAATGGCCGCGTTTGGCATTTTAGCTGGAATTTAATATTAATTGACAAACGCATGGTTTCGTGCATTAATGGCGGGGGAGGCATAAGGGGTGGAGGGGGAGGTACTCATTTGGTATAACATTGTAATATTCCACATTTAAATGTAGTCACCGGACTTTCAAGTGAAGAGCTATACGGAAAACATACGAATGTACTTTGTGATAAAAAAAATTCAAGTTAGTTAAGTAAAAAAAATTACATTTTAATAAGCCATTTATATGTCAATTTAAATTTAAATATAATACATTTTAAAGAGTAGCTATGAAAATTCTTGCCGGTTCATCTCCATGAAATGAAAACACAACAGGGCATGATGTTTTTCCGAAGAAAAACTTTTTTGTGCAGAGCAAAGAATAATGAATAATAACAAAAACAAGCAATTATACGCAGTACATATCAAAGAAATACATTCACCTTTTTCTGATATAAAAATAAATAAAACACTTATTAATAACAAACCCTACACTGTTTGCTGAACAAACATTGATCAGCCGTCGATTGGCGATACCAATTTACTTTTTGCAACTGAAACAATAAATGCAGAACATATTGCTTGTTCTATAAACCATATTTTAATATTTATTCAAAGAAGGGTAAATAACCGCCGTTTCTATTCAGAGAGAGACTCACCTCAAGCCTTGCTATTTAGCTCTTCATTCGAAAATGAGCTTTATACATTGTGCCAAAGTTCTAATTCTTATTTCCAGCGTCCCCGTCCAAAACTGACCAAAAAATATTTCATCAACCGCATTAATTCCGACGGATTTAAGCAAAAATAACGATCGTCGGGGACATCGCTAAATAAACAGTACCTATTTCATTTGAATTCCCTTTTCACGGCCGGCGCCGGAGTTTCCATTTATTTGTGGAGCTACCCGAATTTACGGCATGCGAATAAGAACCGAAAATGTACTAACAAGATTAAATTTTCAGTTGCAATTTGTGTGTGCAAACTAGCCGTGTTCAACGTTGTAATGGTAAATATAAAATTGTTTTGAAAAGAAATGTTTGTGTTGAGTAAAAATAAATGGAAAGTATTTTTTTGTTTTGTTATTTTTAGGCGGTCATACTGCCCTCATTATTTTAGCGTAGCAACATTGCACTTCGGATTGGCCGATATTCCCGGCTGTTTTAACATTGAATCTCAATAAAAATATTTATGTTGGTATGTTGTGGTTTTCTCAATTCATTTAGAATCGGCGCAGCTACTAAAAATCTTCCCTGCTTTGGTCAGTACACATCGAGATGCGACGCGACGCAACGTGACAAGACGATACTAGAAATATGTAATATTTTCGTGTAATAAATGAAGTTAGATTTTGAACCGCTCTATTGAAATGTGCGCACAGCATCGCGTTGAGGTGCGAGTTGACCCTCACTTGTCATTTCAGCTGTCAGTTTCTTTCTAGCCATATCCTTCACACAGTCCATTCGCAAGATATTTTCTAAAGCAGATATTTTCCGGATTTGTTAATCTATTGGAACATTAAAACAATGAATTGCTTCCTTTTTTGCGACACTGACATAAACCCGGATGTGTAACTTACGTGTACACCACACAAGTTTTCCACATAAACACATGTTGTGCTTGTGCCAACGTAAGCTAGCACCAGATTGGTTACAGGAAAACTCCGGAAAATAAAGTAAATAAGTAAAACAGTGGTCGCGTAGCACCCTAATTAGCCATTTGCTTTACTTCGCAAGGAGTGTTTCGTAAAGGCTCTGTTCACGACCTCAAGCGATACGTCTTGTGGCTAGTCACAAGCTCATGTCACTGTCTTGTTTTGCTTTGCGTGAACAAAGTCGTAGTTAAATATATTCGTTAGATCATCGCTCTTTCAACTTATAATGTTTTGACAATGAGAAGAATCTTCTCATTATACGCACATTGCACAATCAGCTTCAAGCGATAAAAAATCAACAAAGCATGACCTAGATAGTACAAAATAAACTTTTGATATTTTTTTGACTTGCTAGCAAGTATAACAATATTTAAAATAAAATCTGTGGCAATTACTCATGGCATCCTAAACATGCTCTAAACTCGCTCTTTCATCTTACTTGTTCTATTGCAATAGTAGTCGCAACACGCGTGTCGTTTGAATGTGTAGGTCGTGGCCGGGTGGTAACATGTAAGTACACGTACACAAGTAGGTATACTCGTAATAGTCGGACATTCGATTAGTAGTCGATACGGTTACCGTAGTGTATCGTTCAGTCGCCCCCTTGTGTACATATCTACCTGCGGGAGGGAAATGAAACACGAATTTTTGGTACAGGTGTGAACGTAACTGTTTCGACAGCAATTTTATGATTTTTCACTTGTTCTGCGAAAGTTTGCGAAGATGGATGAATGGATGTGTTTATTTTCCTCACAAATATACTTAGCTAAGCTTAAGGCTCATTAGCACCGGGCACGCCGCAATCGCGGCGGTAAGACCCCTCCTTGAGGAGTGGCTGGATAGGCGTCACGGCGTCCTCACCTACCGCATGACGCAGGTCCTCATCGGACACGGATGTTTCGGGAGGTTCCTGTGTCTGTTAAGGAGGGAGGAAACGCCTGGGTGTCACCACTGCGAAGATCGTCCGGAGGACACGGTGGAGCATACGGTGCAGGACTGCCCCGCTTGGGCAGAGCACCGCCGTGTCCTCACGACGGCGATTGGCGGAGACCTCTCGCGCCCGGCATTGGTCGGGGCCATGCTGCGGGGCGAGACGGAGTGGGAAGCGGTCGCCTCCTTCTGCGAAGCAGTCATGCTCGCGAAGGAGGAGGCGAGCCGCGTGAGGGGGAGGACAGCGACCTCCCTCGACCTCAGCCGCAGTGGTGGACGCCTACGGCGTCGGACGTCGCAAGACGATC
Organism: Agrotis puta; assembly: GCA_943136025.2. Taxonomy (NCBI): domain Eukaryota; kingdom Metazoa; phylum Arthropoda; class Insecta; order Lepidoptera; family Noctuidae; genus Agrotis; species Agrotis puta. The sequence goes on along the minus strand of OW964177.2, from coordinate 16,901,178 downwards.
TCCGGCCACCGTAGGCGCGGGCATGCGGGCGGCGAGTAATGGGCGACTCGCTGTCCGACCATGGACCATGCCCGGGTCGACGGCGCGTTGTGTTCCACGCGCGCCTCAAGGAGTGTCAGCACAATGACGGGGCCTGTAGAGGGCCATAGCCTGCCGGGGTCGCGGGACTTTCCCATTACCGTAACCCCGGTACGTAAAGGGCTAGTGAAGGACACCGTGGATTTTAGTCAGTACAAGTCTGACAGTCCCTCCCGTCCTGCCCTGGGTGGGAGGACTAATTTGATGATTTTACCACGCTAAAAAAAAAAAAGGCTCATTAGAACAGGCACTGACATCTCTTTTTCAAAGGGTTTAAAAAAATACTAAAAGAAAACAAAATACTCTCATTACCATTAATCTATGTTTTTTGTCATAAAATCATTTTATTTTGTTTTACTGGCATAGATGTACGACTTATCTATAATAACAAGTTACGAGTTAACAGGAATGATGCCAAGTTATTACTTGGCCCAAAAACTTAACTGACATGATCTAAAATAAAGAGTTTAAAATTTACTACGATCTCATGCATGTTTCAGATACTTGAAACTTGAGTAGTGAATAAATTAGTTTAGATACTTCTTGAAGTTTCTCGAATGTCTCTAAATGAATCATGAGTTCAAGTGAATTGAAAGCTTGTAAATTCACGCTGTGAATTGACAAGCGCGCCGTGGGATTGGCGGCAGCCATTTTGATATTTCGGACAGATTGAATCAGAGGTTAGGGAGCTTGAGAATAGTATTTCAAAACATGGGTTACTAGTGGACTATGATATTCGTATAGATTACGCTTTCATGTCTATTGGCATTTTAAACGATCGTTTCGCTATGAAACGATATTCTACTAGAAAACCTTTTTAAGTTAGTCTAAAAATAATTATATGTAATGAATCGTGCTTTTTGAATTTTTACCATTAAGCGTTAAGTCTCGCTCCAAGATGACCAATAAAACAATGATGGTTTAAGAAAAAAATAAAATAACTACTTGAAGAAATAATATTATTATGAATTGTGTCAATTACAAATTTCTAGAACAATAAATCTTTATCGCATACGGGGCAAAGCAGGAAAAAAAGCGTTGATTGCCCGTGGTACTACCCGTTGTACTACCAGTAGTACAACGTGGAATAAACGAAAGAAAGCACGGTAAGTGTCTGGAAAAAGATCTCGTTACTCAAACATTTGCACAATATTTCCAACACGATGCACTTTTCATCCCGACCGTCCATCCCCTCTGTCCGGTCGGTACATATTATTTAAACTGTTTCCCCTACCCGGCTCCCCTTGCTACCAGGCGCGCAGTAGTCCACAGGTACTACAAATAATAAGGTTGACACTTTTCTTTATCCTTTACAAAGGTCCGGACAGTCTGTGGGTAGGGATAAATTGTTTAGTGATAAGTTTCAGTTTCCGTTGTGGTAAAATGTAATATCCGAAGTATTATAGGTATTCAACATTAGATACCTACTCGAATATTTCCATTCGATGAAAGTAAAAACATTAAAATTTCTCCTGGCTGTGAATTAAAAGTTAATTTACATAAAAAAAGTTTGTGTACATAATGGAAATTTATGTTTCCGCCGTTGTTTTAAACGTCTTTAAAAAAGGAGAAGGTTCTCAATTTATTTCTCTTTTTAAGACACTGTTCTTGAGTCATACATGCATGCATGCAATATACAAAAATGCGAAGCCAATCCAGCAATAAAAGCCGAAAATTCCGTAACAAAACCGGTACCCCGTATCAATTGCACTGACAATAATGCACCAATTTCCAGTTTAATAGCTTTAAACCAGAAGACATCCAATCAAACAGTCCAACTCACCCGTGTCGGATCCCGCATCCCGAAGCTTACTTTGTTTGCTTTACACAATAGATACAGCAGAGCTACTGACTCGTAAAACTTTAATAAACGCACGTTCTTCACATACCAACGTCAATGTTCCGCTACAACTGAACTCAACAAAGCCAGCCAAGAGAATAGAGGCCACAGACACCACAATACTCCAACAAAACTGGAAAAAACAGGCTGAAATTAAAAAGAAATACTGACTTTTTTCTAAAAGCCGAGTGTAACTTACGACCGTATCTAGTATATCAATGAGAGAAACATTTATCAACGTTGAGTTTCGAGCTATTGTCTTTTGGTCTACGAGCAATCGTGATTTATCTGTACTAAAGAAATACGAGCTACAAATGCATTGGCTACAGCTTTTTGCTACGAAAAGCTTGCCACGGCGTAGAGCGTCTACATTCCATTGTAAAACTCATTCGGCCTTATTACAAAAAATAAATAAACCTTGGTTTAAACCTGGTCTATCAAGTCCAGGCTTATCTGCAGAGCCACGGTTTAAATTTGTCCGTATTACAAAACTAAGATAAAACATCGACTTAAGTACCGCCATTTGAACGATTGTCTAAACAATTAAATCCACAATGAGTAAGAACAATTAAATCTACCTTATTTCAATCCATTTTGGGTGTAAATAGCACAAAAACAACAACTCAATGAAAAAGATGCTATGAGAAACTTTGACACACCTTTGACAGCTACTACTGTTAGACCATGGTTTATCACAAAACCACGATTTGTAATAACGTTTGTGTAAACCGTAGTTTTACAAGATTTAAACCTGGGTTTTTATTTAAACCCCTTTTTGTAATAAGGCGGCTTGAATTTAAACTGAAATGAGCTCCTTCCTAAAGTGATGTAATAAGGCAGTGTAATTACAATCCTCATGTATCCATAGGATTCTAACATAACGACTAATTAGCATACCAAGTATGTTAATTCAGGCATTGTTTACTCAGTGTCGAGAGCGCTTGCGTATTCAGTACAAATTACCGGCTTGAAAAGGAATTTCCTTTTACATTCATAAGTATAAATCTGCACCTCCCATACGTCTATGCCTCCCTGGTTACGTAACTAGAAATCCACTCGACATACTAGCCGTAAGTAGGTTATTATCTCGAAGCGGTTCGTTACCCCGTGACGTCACCTGAGTCGGTCACCGCATTACTTACATAAGAGATATCCAACCAACTGTGTGCTCCTAGTAGCCTAGTACTTTTGACCGACTCGTAAATGTAGAAAATACCCCAGATTAGTGGACTCATGTGGGACTGGACTGCAGCAGGATTGCTCCGGACATTAATTTAGATTTTATGGGTTTCTGGATTCGAAAATAAAATAGTGTTTTATGGACTGGTTGTTGTGTGCCGACATTTTTATGGATTCAACTGATAGAAATGGAATTTTACGATGTTCGCAGTATGTCACTCGGTTTACATTGTTGGAAGAAATATTGTAATACAATATTTTCCAAGGAAATCGTGAAAGGAATATGGAGAATTCTCAAGTAATGTCATCTATAAGATAAGGATCACATTTCTAATAGGATGAACATCAACTTACAAACAAAACCACTTCGGTTTTATTTCAATACGGTAACATCTCAAAAAATCTGTTTAGAAACGATCTTGTGCGGGCATGCGGGCGGCGAGTAATGGGCGACTCGCTGTCCGACCATATACCATGGACCATGCCCGGGTCGACGGCGCGTTGTGTTCCACGCGCGCCTCAAGGAGTGTCAGCATAGTGACGGGGCCCCCTGTAGAGGGCCAAAACCTGTCGGGGTCGCGGGACTCACGAATTACCGTGATCCCGGTACGTAAAGGGCTATTGAAGAAAACCGTGGATTTTAGTCATTACGAGTCTGACAGACTCTTCCGCTCTGCACTGAGTGAGAGGACTCATTTGATGATTTTACCACGATAAAAAAAAAGAAACGATCTTGTGACTGATGGAAGAAACCTTTTTTAGATAACTGAAACAATCATGACAGTAAAACAAACATCGGTTCTCAACATCGTCGCTCATCTTTGTATTCTTGCGAATTCAAAATGAGGTAAATCCTCTGAATTTGTAAAATAAAACGGTACAGAACCGTAAATGTGATTAGATTCCCGCGGTTAAACCCGACGGCTGAATTCGATTCTATTTTATCATTTCAAGATGAAAGATGTCTGGAGCGGTTGTGTTAGGTTGTATAATTCTTTTAATGGCAAGTTGCACTTCATTGTGGAAAATAAGAAAAAAATGTAAATAACTGGGGATATGTATCATAAGTAGATTAATGCTGGTTATGTTGTTTACATAAACTATGGAAAAAGATGTATTAATTTAAGGGAGTGCAGAATTCAGGGAGGAAGCCTGTGTCCCACCAATGGAGACATTACAGGCTGACTATACAGATGGCCTAATTCAAGTGTGGGAAAAAGCGGCACCTCGTTCCCACACTGGAATTACGTTTTAAGACGTCGTAGTAGGCCACCTGTGTTTATGTAGTTCTCATAAAAATGATCAACTATGACATTTTTTTTTATCTTGGTAAAATCATCAAATGAGTGAGTGATCACCCAGGGCAGAGCGGGAGGGACTGTCAGACTCGTACTGAATAAAATCCACGCTGTCCTTCAATAGCCCTTTACGTTCCGGGGTCACGGTAATTCGTAAAGTCCCGCGACCATCAACTATGACATAGAGAAAAAAAGAAAATGATCAAGTCGTTCTACATTTCGTCGACTTACAGGAACACACATAAATGATTTGTAGAACCTAACATATTGTAGACAGGTTAAATCTAATGACGTCGTAAAAAGGTACATGTTACGATAAAAAAATGTCTGAGGAGTGCGAACATAATTATTTTTAACCGACTTCCAAAAAGGAGGAGGTTCTCTATTCGACTGTATGTATTTTTTTTTTTTTTTTTTATATATGTTCACCGATTATTCGAAGACGCCTGAGCCGATTTGAGAAATTCTTTTTTTGTTTGAAAGGGTATACTTCCAAGTTGGTCCCATAGAAATATTGTCATGATCTGATCACGAACTTCGGAGATATGGAACGGAACTCTTCAATAATAGACAGCAAATCTGTCGTGATTGCTGCAATCGCTTGGATGTTTATTGTTTACACAACATCATAACATAACATCACGCCTGTATGCTCTGAGGGGGTACGCAGATGTGTACAGTATTCCCATATTTCGACAGTTTGGTATGTTAAGTTTCATTTTATTGGGGATAAGCCTATTACCATGAAAAATATTGTTAATAATAACAATGTAAAATAAATGCATAACAAATATTTGTATAGGATATTACAACTAATAAAAATAATTGAAAAATAAAAAAAAAACTTTTTTTGCAAAAAATAAAACCGACTTTAAAAACACAAAAAAGTGAAAAATAACTTCAGAAGTAAGTCTAGTCAATTGTTGACCGATTTTCAAAATTATTTTTTCATTGGAAAGAGTATACTCCCGAGGTTAGAAAGAGTATACATGGTGACAATGGGAGCACCCATTGTCACCATGTCAGGATCTGATGATGGAATCTGGAAGGTAAAATTCCTTAACGGTTAAAAGTCAGAATAATAACTCAAGTTATATGACGTGCCTGGGTGTCACCACTGCGAGGATCGTCCGGAGGACACGGTGGAGCATACGGTGCAGGACTGCCCCGCTTGGGCAGAGCACCGCCGTGTCCTCACGACGGCGATAGGCGGAGACCTCTCGCGCCCGGCATTGGTCGAGGCCATGCTGCGGGGCGAGACGGAGTGGGAAGCGGTCGCCTCCTTCTGCGAAGCAGTCATGCTTGTGAAGGAGGAGGCGGGCCGCTTGAGGGAGAGGACAGCGTCCTCCCTCCATCCCAGGGCATACGTAAAGGGCTCGTGAAGGACACCGTGGATTTTAGTCAGTACAAGTCTGACAGTCCCTCCCGCCCTGCCCTGGGTGGGAGGAATCATTTGATGATTTTACCACGCAAAAAAAAAAAAAGTTATATGACGTAGTTCAACTTACTATGTACGTACCTACGATATTTACACTAATAAAAATAGAAAAAAACAACCTACTGATCAGATGGGGTATCAAGACAGAGGGTTTTATAAATTACTAAATGTAACTAAAAGAAAATGACAAAGTTAACTTACTACATACGTACCTTTTTTTTTATCGTGGTAAAATCATCAAATGAGTCCTCCCGCCCAGGGCAGGGCGGGAGGGACTGTCAGACTTGTACTGACTAAAATCCACGGTGTCCTTCACTAGCCCTTTACGTACCGGGGTCACGATAATGGGCAAGTCCCGCGACCCCGGCAGGCTATGGCCCTTTACAGGCCCCGTCACTATGCTGACACTCCATGAGGCGCGCGTGGAATACAACGCGCCGTCGACCCGGGCATGGTCCATGGTCGGGCTGCGAGTCGCCCATTACTCGCCGCCCGCATGCCCGCGACTACGGTGGCCGGAGATCGTCTTGCGACGTCCGACGCCGTAGGCGTCTACCACTGCGGCTGGGGTGGAGGGAGGACGCTGTCCTCCCCCTCACGCGGCCCGCCTCCTCCTTCGCAAGCATGACTGCTTCGCAGAAGGAGGCGACCGCTTCCCACTCCGTCTCGCCCCGCAGCATGGCCTCGACCAATGCCGGGCGCGAGAGGTCTCCGCCTATCGCCGTCGTGAGGACACGGCGGTGCTCTGCCCAAGCGGGGCAGTCCTGCACCGTATGCTCCACCGTGTCCTCCGGACGATCCTCGCAGTGGTGACACCCAGGCGTTTCTTCCCTCCCTATCAGACACAGGAACCTCCCGAAACTTCCGTGTCCGGTGAGGACCTGCGTCATGCGGTAGGTCAGGACGCCGTGACGCCTATCTAGCCACTCCTCAAATAGGGGTCTTACCGCCGCGATTGCGGCGTGCCCGAATACATACGTACCTACGATAATTTATACAAAAAATGGAAAAATAAAAAACTTTTTAACAAAAAAAAAAACCGACTACCAAAAATACAAACGCCCCACCTAAAACCACTAAAAAGAGATAAATAAACTACTATTTATCTATTTCAGAAAACAAAAATGCACGTATTTTTCAAACGAATTAAATAAAAAACTTATTACCTACCAATTCTAAATCAACTTACAATATTATTTTATTTAACAAACAAGATATTATGTATTTACAAACAACCTATAATGATTTATTTACAAAATTACAATGTGACCATTCTTGTCTAAACCTAATTAGCTATAAATTTAATTATAATATTTTTATAATGTTGTGTGCTAGGCACCTACTGATCTGTTTGAAGTCGGTGCCAAGCCAAAAAAAAGAGAACAATAATACTTAGTAATATAATACACACAGGGTTATAATTAATAACATCTAATATTTTTATTAATAAACAAACCTACAAACACGTAAGCGACTATCAAAAATACAAAATTTATCAACAGCACTATAACGCATCAAAACTTAAATGCATTCAAGACGACCGTCAAAGACGCCTGCCTGCACGTGTCTGCCCGTTTGGGTTGAATCGCTCAAGACTTGCCGACCCACGATCGCGCGTTCGGTCGCAAGTGCAGGGTGATTTGGTGTGATTTAGATGTAGCGCGATGGCGTGACGGGGCTAGACGTGCGTATCCTATAGAATACCTATTTGGCTTGGCACCGACTTCAAACAGATCAGTAGGTGCCTAGCACACAACATTATAAAAATATTATAATTAAATTTATAGCTAATTAGGTTTAGACAAGAATGGTCACATTGTAATTTTGTAAATAAATCATTATAGGTTGTTTGTAAATACATAATATCTTGTTTGTTAAATAAAATAATATTGTAAGTTGATTTAGAATTGGTAGGTAATAAGTTTTTTATTTAATTCGTTTGAAAAATACGTGCATTTTTGTTTTCTGAAATAGATAAATAGTAGTTTATTTATCTCTTTTTAGTGGTTTTAGGTGGGGCGTTTGTATTTTTGGTAGTCGGTTTTTTTTTTGTTAAAAAGTTTTTTATCTCATCAACTTATGACGGCCTCTATTTTCGGACAAACACGATGGTTATGTTTTTACTTACGGAGTATCCCGGGTAGATGAACTTATAACTACCTGCTTAGATTACTACGTATAGCCACATCCGGAAAAATCTGTTATTCTGTTTGTTTTGTTTCACATACCACGTTAAATTCAACAAAAAATAACGCGGCGGAGGCTAAAACTCATTTTTTTGCGGTTTCCTCACTCGAAACTACAAAGCTTGTTTTAAAACAAACATTTATAGTACCAGCAGACAAGAAAAGATAAATACGAAAATTCCCATTTATCAAACGAAGGGAAGTTTCAAAAGTGGCCGGTTTGAGTTACGGAAAAAAAGTTTTTTTTTATGTTTTTGCGTTTATACGGGTATCAACGGAAACAGGGGAGTTTTTTGTCCTGCGTTTGATAATTACTCAGATAGAGTATACATTTTATTTTTATCTTTATTGGTTCACAAACAATGGTCCACCCTGATTTTAATTGCTTAAAGTATCTACCGATAACACTGCTAGTGAATGTGGCCCTGGATTCTATATCCCAATCGGGTGAACCTGAGTCTTGATTGGTGCGCAGTTGATAGCAATATACAGACTCGGAAGGACTCTACCAGTACCACGGGAAATTTTAATTTACCCGTGGTACTACTAGATCGATATTACCACGATAGTACCACGGGCCATAAACGAGAAAATCGGCGTGATTAATTTTTATGAGCCATATTAACGTATACAGAAACTAAAAATTACACAATCCATTTACATTATTTATTTTGTCTATTCAAATTTTGACACTTGACAGCTTCATAATCATTCTTTTAATTATTTTTGTCCTTCAAAGTTAGTAAGCAAAATAACTCGCGTTGCCGAGTTGAATGGCAAATTAATTCAATGTGCCATAAACATGAGGCTCGCGGCCTGAATATATTAGGTGTCTGGTCACGATAGCCTGTCAGTCTGGTAGACAGGGACGTCCTGACAGCTGGCTGGCAATCGCTATTAGACTGTCGACATACATAATTTAGACATTATGTACTAGGATATTGAGTTTGTTGGGTATCAATGGGAAATCTGATGAGCTAGGATATTTTGATAGGGGATTGTCTTTCCTAAATAATATTAGCTCAATTGAAACCCCGTGAGTCGTGGGACTATCTAACAGGCTAACGTAACCCTGGAACGTAACGGGCAATTGATGAAACACGGTGGATTTAGTCAGTACTATTCTGGCAGTGCCTTCCTAGAGGACTCATTTGATTTTACGTCCTAAGAGAAATAAGATTGCTTAAGTCATTGACGATTGCCTTGGGATCTGGAGGCGACTGCCCTCCAGCGCATCTACGAGTGGCACGTGGAGGGGCATCGCCGGGGCGAATCCACGCTGCCTCGAGAAGTCCAGGCGCGGCGGGATGAGCTCCGGCGCGATCTCAGGGCAGTATGCAACCGAGGTCCGGGCACGCCGCAAGCGCGGCGGTAAGACACCTCTTTGAGGAGTGGCTGGATAGGCGTCAGGGCGTCCTGACCTACCGCATGGCGCAGGTCCTCCCCGGACACGCAAAGGGCTATTGAAGGCCACCGTGGATTTTAGACAGTACGAGTTTGACAGTCCTGCTCTGCCCTGGTTGGGAGGAAAAAAAGGAATTGACGATTCCAGATTTTTATTATGAGTTGTCCGGAAAACAGCAGAAGGGAACCGTCATGATAGTTTCTTTAATCTATTGTTTTATTTCCTTCACGCAGGAGTGCTGGCCGCAGAATTGCTGCCACTATGATGCAGCAGTCGTGCTGCCTATCGCGCTAATCCCGGGCAAGGCGAGAGCAGTTACATGCTGCCCATATGTGGGACCAGTCAGCACTGTTGTGTGCTGCCGAGATCGAAATCACACCTTAACATAATTGTTTCAGATAAACTTAAAGTGAAATCATTAAATATCTTGTCTTTATCCTAACCGATTTGTGGTCAACGTATCTCGATCATCCATAAATTAAAATGTACATAAATTGTTCTTGCCGAATTTTAAGTTTTCGTAGATTAATCCCCCTTGCAAACAATATTTCGTCTTGTCTAGATTAATGGTAATTTCCAAGAACAATTTATGTACATTTACTAGATTAAGACTTCAAAAGTTTCAGTAATGAATGCCTGAAAAGTTTTGAATAGTTTATTTTACCCTGGGCGTTCGTTCCAATGAATAAATATTTGATTTTGAAATACAGAATAAAAGCCGGTAACGAAGTTCACATTCAATCAGAGTCAATTAATTTATTTAATACGGGCTTTTCGTTTTCAATGTTGCTCGTACAACGTGAAACGTAATCAAATTATTTACTTTTATATGAAACAGTTAACAGATAGTTGAATAATTATATTTCTAATGAATATTACAATTTTAATGGAGGTAAAAGACGGTAGGATAAAATCTATCTTAATAATGGTTGAATGGATGGATGTTTGTTACTCTACGTCAGAACGGATCTTGGTTATATGTTACTATAGTCTAGCTTTTGCCAACGGCTTCGCTCGCTCACCCCTCTTATCACTCCCCCCTCCCTTCTCCCCTTATTGCCTATGTCACGCAAAACCAAAGCAGCTTTCAACTGGTGAAAGAATTTTTGAAATCAGTCCAGAAGTTTCGGAGCCTATTCAATACAAACAAACAAGCAAATCTTTATTAGTGAAGATTTCTGCAGACTATAACCTATCTTAGAGCCAAGATAGCTTATAGTTTGGAAAATAATATGTTTTAGTATAAGTACAACATCTCCAATGAAGACTTCCTCCTTTGAAGACTCTCTCCAATACTAAAACCAATACTAAGACTTTCTCCAATTATGGAGGGAGCGACTGTCGCAACCGAGGTTCGGGCACGCCGCAATCGCGGCGGTAAGACCCCTCCTTGAGGAGTGGCTGGATAGGCGTCACGGCGTCCTTACCTACCGCATGACGCAGGTCCTCACCGGACACGGATGTTTCGGGAGGTTCCTGTGTCTGATAAGGAGGGAGGAAACGCCTGGGTGTCACCACTGCGAAGATCGTCCGGAGGACTCGGTGGAGCATACGGTGCAGGACTGCCCCGCTTGGGCAGAGCACCGCCGTGTCCTCACGACGGCGATTGGCGGAGACCTCTCGCGCCCGGCATTGGTCGAGGCCATGCTGCGGGGCGAGACGGAGTGGGAAGCGGTCGCCTCCTTCTGCGAAGCAGTCATGCTCGCGAAGGAGGAGGCGAGCCGCGTGAGGGGGAGGACAGCGACCTCCCTCCACCCCAGCCGCAGTGGTGAACGCCCACGGCGTCGGACGTCGCAAGACGATCTCCGGCCACCGTAGGCGCGGGCATGCGGGCGGCGAGTAATGGGCGACTCGCTGTCCGACCATGGACCATGCCCGGGTCGACGGCGCGTTGTGTTCCACGCGCGCCTCAAGGAGTGTCAGCACAGTGACGGGGCCTGTAGAGGGCCAAAGCCTGCTGGGGTCGCGGGACCAAGGGATTACCGTGACCCTAGTACGTAAAAGGCTAGTGAAGGACACCGTGGATTTTAGTCAGTACAAGTCTGACAGTCCCTGCCGCCCTGCCCTGGGTGGGAGGACTCATTTGATGATTTTACCACGATAAAAAAAAAAAAGGCTTTCTCCAATGAAGACTTTCTCCAATGAAGACATCTTCAATGAAGACCTTTGCACTCTAATTGAACCGTCCCGTCTGTCCCTTACGGGTTCAGCATCCCTAGACCACCATAATACAAATTGATAGATGTCGAAATGTCAGCGACGTGTGTCTGTGTACGAACCTCTGTGAATATGTCACTTGAATTCTACACACTGATGTTATGTCGGTCGTATACGTTTGTCGAGAGTAGAACAGTGATGGCCCAGTGGTATCGGCCTCGACTAACGAGTTTTAGGTCGTGGGTTCGAACCCAGCCAGACGTATTACTTTGTGTAATTTATTTCATCACCACTGCTCTCAAAACGGTGAAGGAAATCGGCATTTTCTAGAACCAAAAAGACATGACATCTACCAACCCGCACTGGGCCCACGTGGTGGATTACGGCCCACTCCCTCTCACAGAGAGGAGGCCTAGGTCCACGCAGTGGGAACATTTATAGGCTGGTGATGATGATGATACATTTGTCTGGCGTACGAATGAACTGGGATGCTGACGTCAGGGGGTGCATACTTTACTCTTTCTGACGTACGCAGAAAACCGTTCGCCTTCGTCTCGTTGTATACGAAAGGGTTTACTCGAAGCCTAGCCATAAGAGAGGCATTCTTACTCCGCCACAGCCCCAATAAGCTCTACGAGACATTAAGTCATAAAGGGGCATCCCAAACCTCTCCAAAACACATTAGGACAGGCGGCGACCATTACAAACAACTTAATATATAAACACATTACTAGTCCAGTTACAAGGAGACGAAGAAGTAGTAATCATCCACTATATTACAGGCAAAAAATCTAGCCTAATCACCAGGCCGTTTAGAGGCGTTTCATCTCTAGCCAGATTTACTTACAACATAATATATGATGTCTCTAACAATCGACAATATTAACAATAAGTATTGTTAAAACGACCTCATCGTTATAATAGTTCCGTTCCATTCTATACAAAATACTTCTTCGGGGAACCGGAATGGGCTGGGAAATGGGCTCGAATTCGCATCTATAATCTATGTTCTCCTTTCTTGGAATATGTATGGAGTATAATAGATGAGCTTTCAAAACATGTGATGTGGCCCTTTTTTGGTTAGCAGACTCCATTATACTCCGAAAATAGATATTTTCGAGAATATTTAAATTAATAAACCAGCAAACTACAGCAATTCCGTAGACGGGATGAAAAGAAGATGTAAGGATCGTAGTGCACGGGCATGCAGACGGCGAGTTGGCAACAAGTGGGTGGGGCGGGGGCTCCTGGGGACATGGAACTGTTCAATGGAAGAGTTAAAAAGAGAGAGGAGAAGGCAATTAAACAAGCACGGCGGATTTTAATCAGTACGAGTATCCTATCTATTCCACTGAGGGCGGGAAGCCCCATTTGATAATAATAGCGTCTAAAAAAAGGGTCGTACCAGGTGACGTTCTGTAGTTTCTGCCTATACCTCTTTTTTTTTTGCGTGGTAAAATCATCAAATGAGTCCTCCCACCCAGGGCAGGGCGGGAGGGACTGTCAGACTTGTACTGACTAAAATCCCCGGTGTCCTTCACTAGCCCTTTACGTACCGGGGTTACGGTGATGGGTAAGTCCCGCGACCCCGGCAGGCTTTGGCCCTCTACAGGCCCCGTCAATATGCTGACACTCCTTGAGGCGCGCGTGGAACACAACGCGCCGTCGACCCGGGTGCCTATACCTCTGGGGAAAAAGGCGTGAATTTAAGCATGTATGTGTGCTCGCTGCTTTGAGGGCGAACGGCTCAGCAAATCCTTAAAATAAACGGTTACAATAGACAACCTTTACGTAACCCGAGAGAAACAATCAAAACTGTACACCTCACTGGACAGCAACAGGTCTAATCCCAACCTCTATATCGGCATTAGGATAATATGAATTACTAAATCCCGATACAATGTAATAACACAATTAAACAAAGGAGATGTCGTAATTCCAATCAGACAGGGTTCCACTATTGTGGTGAATCCATTACTGATATACCATATTACTATGCACACATGACCTGTCTTGATGGTACACCTACGCCGTCCTAAGTAAATTGCGAGATTTCTCACACGTATTAGAACTAGTACTGTTATCATAACATTAAGACTGGAATTCTCTAAGTAATAAGTAGAACTTAATTCGTACATTTCGCAATGTACGAATTAAGTCATAAAATGACTTAAATAAATATATCTATACTTAATATTATATAGCCGAAGAGTTCGTTTAGTTAAACGCAGTAATCTCGAGACTTGCTCGTTCGAATTGTGAAATTCTTTTTGTGTTGGATAGTGCATTTATAGAGGAAGGGAAGGTTACCTATAGGCTATAGGCTGTTTATAATATCCCACTACGACCAATAGTAGGGGAGTAGCGGGGTTGAAACCACGGGGAACAGCTAGTTATGTTATATGGGTTTTTTTGTTTATCGTGGTAAAATCATCAAATGAGTACTCCCACCCAGGGCAGACCGGGAGGGACTGTCAGACTCGTACTGACTAAAATCCACGGTGTCCTTCACTAGCCCTTTACGTACCGGGGTCACGGTAATTCGTACAGTCTCGCGACAGTGGAAATACCAACAACACTTATTCCGAACTGGAAATTTAACTTGGAACCTAATGCTCATTAGCCATTGCTTGCGAGGAAGCTATTACTATCCTAATTATTTATATTTTTTGTCTGTAATGTTAATTATCAACATCTTTTAATTGAAGAAACGTTGTTCAACCATGATTTAAAACTGAAAAAAGGCGACACATAAACAATATGTGTTGTGTCCGAGTGTACCTATTCACATAGTTATACATCAAACCCTTGACCTCGCTGTCTAACGAGAGCCTGCAGCTGTTCAAACTATTGTTTGTTAGAGAGTATCATACCTATCTCTGCCATAACATATTTTTGTAAAATATTTTAAATCTCGGCGAAGCATATGTCTAGTTTTTTTTTTTTTTTAATTTTGGCGAAGCGTATGTCTAGAGCGGCGAGTAATGGGCGACTCGCAGCCCAACCATGGACCATGCCCGGGTCGACGACGCGTTGTGTTCCACGCGCGCCTCAAAGAGTGTCAGCATAGTGACGGGGCCTGTAGAGGGCCAAAGCCTGCCGGGGTCGCGGGACTAACGGATTACCGTGACCCCGGTACGTAAAGGGCTATTGAAGGACACCGTGGATTTTAGTCAGTACAAGTCTGACAGTCCCTCCCGCCCTGCCCTGGGTGGGAGGACTCATTTGATGATTTTACCACGAAAAAAAAAAAAAGCATGTGTCTAGTAGTACCTTTTGACTGACAAAAATATCTTTTGTGGTGATTGGGATCCACCGCTTAGCTATCCAGTCCTATGAACGATATCGTAGGCTACCGGTAACCTACTCGAAGGCTGAGCGATCCCACTCGTAGCTGTGGCAGGGCTCACCAGGGCCGCGACCACCGTCCTGTTGAAGTCCGCGCCAATTAGTTGTCACTATGTTGCCTCGGTGCGCAAACCCATAAAAACAAATAGTGAAAACGATCAACAAGTAAACCGTCTCTGGAATCAATTGGGGAGATGAACTCCAACCTGATGAAGTGGAGCGCGTGATGGGGGGTGTGGATATAGAGCTTTGCCGCAAACCATGCTCATTTTGAGCTCGGTTTGTCTATCCTGCCCTCTTATTAAAGCTTTTTAAAGCTGAAAATCAGCGTCAAGTGGCAAACTCTGTATTGCCATCTGGCATTATGCTGAGCTGAGGACCTAAGAAATTAAATTGTTAGTTTTTTTTAAATTATTATTTCAGTTATTATATTGTATTACTCTTGTTATAACTTTGATTAGTGTTAAGTTGTAGTGCCAATAAACACAATTTGCTTTCTTTCTTTCTTAGCACAATATTCAACAAGTGACCTTATGAAGTCAAGTTTAGAAAGGATGAAAACGATTCGTCTAAATGTAGATCTCTCTTCTATTGAATAGGCATAATTATATGTCTAGGTAAAAACTACACAACGCCATCTGCTACGAGTACGTTTGTTACATATTTCTCTTGCCACGGCCACATTTGTTGGTCCGGTCATACGGATAAGAAAACTAGATTTAAAATAATAAAAAACATACTTTATGCACAGAGCATAGAGCCGTTTTCCAATATCGCTCCAATAGTAAAAGTTCAACTAAAGGGTAAACGTGCATTCGCATGGAACACAGTAATAGTCTATTTCCGCCATTTTCTATTTCAGTTGCTTCAGATTGTTATCTATTGAAGGAGACGACGACGCTTTCTTCCATACGTTATATTATCGTATTCACTGTCTCATAGAAAGTTAATCTGAAATTCTGTATGATTTTTATAATTCTTAGATTTAAGGAGGCTGATTATACAGCCTAGGTTGTATTAATTGAAGTTCAGTTAGTGTTTGCAAAGGGCATCTGAAGTATCAAGTCTGTTTTTAGCCAATAAGAGTCTGTAAGACCCTTCCGCTACATCCGGGCCTGGAGGATTCATTTGATGATTTTAAAACCCAACTATAAAGCTAACCTAAACCGGCGTTATTGAAAACTGATGAAAATGTTCCACAAGAACCGTTCTTGGTTGAATAGATTACCAGTATGGCGTACCAAGTTCCAAGCAACATGGTCTATTTTGTACCGGATCACGAACTATCTCATGCTCATCTCATAAACTCAAACTACCGAACTAGTCCAAGTTTCCATGGAACAGTCAACAAGTGAAGTTAGCAGTAACTTCATAGGAATCGATGTTAGCACTTACCACGTCATTCTGGGTATCTGCATAGCCTTTTACACTTCGATATAACTTTGAAATCTCATCAGATGTAGTAGCCAAGCAAAATCACTTTTCAAGTAATAAAGATTCGAGTTACTACAAATGTAATACATTTAAATGTGATTTTATCAAACTTGCCTTTTTCCCAACCATACTTTAAATTTTGCAATATGTTAATATCAAGTAACTCTTTTTTTTATTCTCTCTCGAATAGGTATTTTTTTTTATACAAATACACATTTTTGTAAATATTTTACTTTTAATTTTTAAATATAGTATTTTTAGGTTAAATATTAATTTAGTATCTTTTATAAATATTTTTTTTTTTTTTTTATCGTGGTAAAATCATCAAATGAGTCCTCCCACCCAGGGCAGGGCGGGAGGGACTGTCAGACTCGTACTGACTAAAATCCACGGTGTCCTTCAATAGCCCTTTACGTACCGGGGTCACGGTAATCCCTTGGTCCCGCGACATAAATATTTAGATTAAGTTATGTATATTTAATTTAAGAATATTTAAGTAATATTGTAATTAACCTTTCATAAATAAACAAAAATTTCATGGTTGGTTGTTTAAAACAATTGTAGAGGACAAATACATACATATTAATTAAACTATAGAAATATAAGAGACATACAGGCCTGTTGGTCTAGTGGTTAGTGACCCTGACTGCTATGCCGGAGGTCGTGGGTTCGATTCCCACCCTGGACAAATGTTTGTGTGATGAGCACGATCATTTGTTCTATGTCTGGGTGTAATTTATCTATAATATGTATGTATTTAGAAATATATAAGTATGTTTATCAGTCGTCTAGTACCCATAACACAAGCTCTGCTTAGCTTGGGACTAGATGGCGTTGTGTGATAGTTGCGGATTTTTTTTTTATATAAAATTACTAAATTAAGATAAAACTAAACTAAATTATTACGTAATAGTTTAATTTAGTTTTATTTTTTAGTCAGTACGAGTCTGATGATATTACCAAGTTAAAAAAAAGACTAACACAGTATATGGTATAACAGAATAAGCAGCTTATCCTGAATTTGTTACTACTGATATACGGCCTTTCCGTACTAAACCTTCCTGTAATACTAATACCCTAATACTGACTGTCGGCCTAAAGTAAGGGTATCGATATTCTGCAGTAATTGGGTTTCGGTTTAGAGGAAATACTAATATTTAGCCGCATCTGGGAGGCTGGAAGACAATCTTTACATTGCTGGGATAAGGTGCCGTTTGACGCCGGACTTCCTTAAATTATTATTGTTAGTAATCTTATTAATTTCACATATATCAGAGTTAATGTTCATTTATTTTACTTTGTTTGTTTTTTCACCCACAACGCAGGAGAAATTCCTGGGTGGGGCAACGTTATTCTAAAAAAACATGTTATGGAATTTTGCAATTTTGTCATTAGTAGTCACAAGCTTAACTCATATTATGAAAAGATTATGTTCAGTTTGTAATTTGGTATAAAATGCACACGATATTGAAACTACCACTGTAAATTATACGTTGTTTTGTATGTAAAAGACATAAAATAACGACAGTCTTTTAGTCAACGCAATCGGCCATGACATGACGAGCCAAAATGATGCATATTCCTTTGACACACAGAATAATAAATTGCAACAAAAACGTGTGACAAATTAATGACCACATGACCACAACGTTAACACGAAAACTGTCATATCACTTCGCACTAATAAAAAGAGCTGAAATTTCAAAAAAATGTGGCTTTAAAAATATGTAAATACTAAAGTGGCAACTTGATGAATGATGGCAGAGACTGTGATTAATGACCTACATCTTTGACGCACAGAGCTATGCTATATCTAGAACATAGGTAGATACTGTACAAAGTGTACAGTCAGGACCTTTAAAATTGTGTTTTTCAGAGTTTTTATCAAGTAAGCGTAAATAATACTTGAGGTTACAACACGACCTCCAGCTACCGTAAGAGCGAGCTTACGTATAGCAAGTAATGAGTAACTCGCCGTCCGATCAACGACCATGACCGAGTCGACGACAGGTTGCGCTACAGGAGCTGTCAGCAAATTGAAAAGTAGGACCAGCATTGATAATAATAATTATTAAAACAGTTTCTATGTAATGATTCGATAAAAACCTTAATCTTTTTACAGTGATTAAAAGCGGTTCTTAACGAGTCAAACGTATTTTGGCTGTGTCTGTACATATATCTGTGTAGGTACGTATATTTATGACCGGAAAAATGATACGTCCAAGCTTCGCTCAATAATAATGAAACACAAACATGTGACGAGGGGTGAAAAGTTATTTCTCTGACGCGACGCTAAATTGCTTGAAATGAAACACGTCCGTTGTTTCCAACGAGACGATGGATTTGCTAGCATTTCCTCTTTTTTATGTTGAAGACTTAATAACGTGTCTCGGTAGTCTACTAGCCGTAAGAGCGACTGCCGAACGTATGTTCCCGGGGTTCGATTCCCAAATCGGGCAGTGTTTTTGAATTTTTCTATTAGGAATTTCTCAGTAGCAACCATGGAGTTAGGATTTGTTGTGATTTTGGTTTTCGTACAATGTTCGTCTTCGTTTAAATTTTCCACCACATTGTATAAAATGTGAAACAAAATCCTAATCATTCATCATCATCATCATCATTTTCAGCCGTGAAATCTACACTGCTGAACATATGCTTCCCCTTTATACTTCCAATAGGACTGGTTGGAAGCAGCTTGCATCAACGCGATCCATTGGTCTTCATCAGATCGTCGGTTGTGGGTTTTGTCCTAACCCGTTGCTTCAAAAACATAGTCTGCTCAACTGCGTAACAAAAATAATGAATATTGCTGAATTGTTATAATGAATGACATTCATCAAAATCAAGTTTTTATTTCACATAGCGCCATGAGGGCACTTATAAAATGTCGACATCAGGTGCTCTGCCATTGTATGTTACGTAATTACCCCGTAAACTACCGACGCGAACTGGTACCTAACTAAACTTGCCGGGTTATGAAGGCAGCTCCACAAACAAACTCTTAGGCCACTTGTATACGTTTGTTGTTTCCACCGGACCGGTATCGGGTACATGTACACATTGTACACAATTACTGTAAGCCATACGACACTGCGTCTTGGAACCGCATGGATTGAAGGGTCTATACACTCACTGGTGAATGGCCTAAGGACCGATTGAAACTGTGACAAGACAATGTAGCCTTTCCAAATCTATTTATGCCACCAACTGTAAATCCTGGACATGAGCTGCCATGACTATGAAGATTTATTGATCACTCTGTTCTGGAATGTACATGTGGTGCTACTCTACACTGCATGCCGTGTCGATTGTTCATTGCAGGAACTCATGAACGCTTCTGAGTGCATCACACAGTAATTACGCTATTCGCTTACACCACGGTCCGAACCGCTCACGGTGCGAAACGACTAAAGCCTCCCAGTTCTGAGCGAAGAAGACTGCGACCGGACTAGTATCTAGTGTTAGCCATACAAAACCGTAAAAAAACGGTCCGTTGTCCGTTAAAAAAACAGACGTATACAAACGGCCTTAGTTCGAAGTACAGTAGTGTCAATGACCCCTACGCACGTAAGGTCGCTAATAAACCGATAAACTGAAACCTTACAGTTAACTTACGTATTGATTCGCTAGCCGGCTAAGAACTTTAACAGCTCACTTTACTAAGAATAAGGACTTTATTTGCTGGGCAGATCCTTGCTTCGATTGCTGGGTCGGGTAAAACAACAAAAGATGTCGGTCGAAAAATTCTAATAAATTCTCTTGTGTCTGGTTACAGGCAAAGGCTCACGGCCTATAACATGGGGCTCAAACTTAGTGGACTTAATGTGGGTGTACTATTTTTGTTACATCTTTTTTTTTCATCGCTGTATAAATTTCAAACGAGTTCTCTCACCCAGGGTGGGACGGGAGGGACTGTCAGACTTGTACTGACTAAAATCCACGGTGATCCTTCAATAGCCCTTCACGTTCCAAGGTCACGGTTACCTGATGAGTCGGTCCCGCGACCCCAACAGACTTTGGTCCTCTAAGTCCCCGTATGATTACTGAGAGATTGTTCATGCGCGCGTGTAACACAACGCGCCGTCGACCCGGGCATGGTCCATGAACGGACGGCGAGTTAGCCATTACTCGCCGTCGCTCTCTTGATAAACCGTTGGGGATCATCAAGTTAATGATGATGTTTTAATGTTTTAACATACATAATCTAAATGCACATAATTTAGGTAATTTAATATCAAAAGACGAAATTACGTGTAACCTTTTGTACCTTTAACCTTTTTACTGACACGAAAAACTAATTTCATTGAAAAAAAAAGCGTTTTGTCCTTGAACTTCAGCTACGTTACATAATATATGAGTTGCAAAATTAAGTATTTAATCATAATATTGGCTTTTAATTTGTATTTTTTTTTCTATGTTTTTTCGTTTAGTCAACTGGCATTCAGCCACAGTTTTTCTATGAAAACTGGCGTCAGGATGACTTTGCCAATTTAGATCTATGTTTCTGCTTTGCGTTTTTATTCTTTCACAAGCTGCGCCTGCGACAACGTCCGCGTGAATGTCGGTAAACACCGATGAATCCTATCCTATAAATCCAGACGCCAGCACATCATTTTCCTAGTCAGACATGAACTTTCCTGTTTCGAGATATAGTTGAAAATCTATGAAAGTTCACAGATTAGGGTAGGTTTCTGGCGATTGTACAACTTGTTCCACTGAGAAGAAAGGAACCACACCTTTTTCTGAAATATTAATACTGTTCTTTAAAATTCAAAATAAACTTTGTAAAACAACAAATTTCATTCACCAACATTAATAATGTTTCTACTTTACACTTTCAGAACGAAAATATCAAAACACCAAAGCGGCGTGTGGTTGCGTGCACCGCCATTTTAATAATCCTGTGTATGTAGGTACAAACGTTTGCTGTTTCAACCTTTATTTATAATTAATACATGTAAATAGTAACATAAAATATAACCACAAATACTGCTAGGTACCTCACTCACGAATGACCGCAATTATTGGTCATGTTGATAAACATCTACTTCTTGTGCTTGTAAATGCATTTCTAAGTTGCATGTATGCAGAAATACAGTAACAACCGGTATAAATAACTTCTAATTAGCCATTAAGCAGGCCTGTTTAGCTTTAGTTAGAAAAAGCTAACAGCAAAAGGTTCACTTAGCGTTCATTAAAACTTGAGTAAAGGTGGAGCGAGAAAAGGTGGACCGCAAGTTCGCGGTGTCGCTGGACAATCGAATTGCGAATTGAAAACAAAAATAACAATTGACTGAAATTGCCGAAAATACAACATGATGACATCATGACACAAGATTCAGGAGGGAAGCTAGCAAGCACGCGTGTAGCTAGGGGACTTGTCTTTTAAAGGAGTTTAAGAACACAATGCAAAATACTAGACAATGACCTCCCAACGATACTTTCCCGTAACGACAGGAAAACACTATCTTAAAGATATCACCGCCACCTCAAAAGAAAATCGTCCCTCTATAAAGTTTTAAATAAAGAGAACCCGACGCCGGTCATACCAGGACTTAAAAACAAAATAAAAAGCGCAGACACCTCGCCTTTCTAAACGACAACACCTGAACTTTAAAGATTGCAAGACACAATCTTTATCCACAATCTTCGTAACTAACTCAATAAAAAGACCACGAAATCGCCAGAAAGTTTCTGCCAGACGTTCCACTGCAATTCTTTTCTAAGCTTATTTGTCTGTTGAAGCAAAACAACAAACATGGCAGCTCGATGAACATGCCACATGGCAATGAATTATAAGGACGAGCACACGAACCGCTTCGTCATTCCGCCTCGTCACGCGATCCGGTGGGCATTCACGAAACTTCCTGGAAAAGTTTATGGAAGGCTATAAAATCTGCGGGAAAGAATGTGATGGTGTTTATTTTGTTATTTACAATAAGTTTTCTCCTTGGCTAAATCTAGCCCGGAACCAAAGATGAGACCTAAGATAAAGTGAGCATGACTGTTTCGTAGAAGGAGGCGACCGCTTCCACTCCGTCTCGCCCCGCAGCATGGGCTCGACCAATGCCGGGTGCAAGAGGTCTCCGCCTATCGCCGTCGTGAGGACACGACGGTGCTCTGCCCATGCGGGGCAGTCCTATACCGTATAGTCCATCGTGTCCTCTGGACGATCCTCGCAGTGGTGACACTCAAAGTAATCTATTACATATAATAAATCTGTAGAAGGGTCAATTCTGTACATTTAAAATATTGAAAAAATAAATAGCGGGGGGTGTTGCTGGATCGATACCAAACCCAAATATGTGATTAAAAATTTTTTTGTCTGTCTGTCTGTATATGCAGGCATCACGTGAAAACTAACGGTTCGATTTCGATGAAACTTGATATAATTATACCTTATTATCCTGGGCATAAAATGGGATACTTTTTATCCTGGAAAAATACGTAGAAAAAAAATCTTATTTTTCAGTTTTATTCATAGATGTTCATGCATTTGCGGGTAATGCAACGCATTACCCGCAGTGGATTCAGCGCCGTAACCTGTAGCGCCGAAAGTCGGATTTGGTTTGAACCATCTGTCAGTACTGCTACATGCTACTTATCAAAGACGAAATTACTATGAAAAAAATACTTACTATAGAACGCGAGCTCAACAGCAGTAGCTCAATAGAGGGATCTCCTTAATTATTATAGGCTTAGCCGTATTTGGGTCCAATAGATATTTATAAAATGTCATTGTCAGAGTTACTCAAAATGGAGAAATAAACCATCCACTCGAAGACCGACATCCGCGCGGACGGTCTACAATAATATTATAAAGAGGAACGATTTTTTATTTTTGTGCGGGTGTGTGTATGTTTGTTATGAAGAAACTCAAAAAGGGATGTACCGATTTCAAAATATTTTTCACCATTAAAAACTACATTCACCCTGAGTAACACAGGCCACCCGAACTCGGGATGGGCCGCTAGTCTTTTATAATAACGCTGATCGATGTTAACCGTATCAATAGATTACAAGCTCTGAACCAATTTGGGCTTCTTTTTAATTTTTGCTAAAGCCCGAATAGGGTTTCACGAGAAAGAAAAATTGGATATGTAGCCCGGAAAATTGGAAAATTCGATTAGGACAGGACACCATCTGGCAAGCTAGCTAGTTAATAATTAATACTACCTCCTGTATTAGAGGTGAGTTTACTGTCATCGGATTTGTAACTGTACAAAGATATCGCAATAATTCTTATTACCTATTGTTGATTATGTAAATGCGAAAGTCATTGAGGATGTACGAATGTTTGTACTTTTTTTACGTAAGAACTTCTAAACATATTTGAAGGAACTTTAACACTCTGATAACTTATAATCCAAGACACTTTTTGTCTCGGTAGCACTCAACAGCACGTTGGTGAAGTCGTGGACAAAATCAAGTAATCATTATAAACAATTATAGCATCAAAAGCTATCATGAACCTTGTTTTTATTAGCTAACCTTTTTACATTTTAAGCGTTTAATGGCGATAGAATTTTTTTTCTAATATCCTATATCATAGAGCCCTCTTTTCTCCCGCCTACTTTTATTACTTCATCTGCCCCCGCTGACTTCCTAGCCCTACCGTTACCACAAATCCGCTGGGAACAATTAAACCATCACCTAATCTTTATCTTGTGACAAACGTTTAAAGAAATACCGTGTCATTGTGGGAGGGTGAAAATTCTGAAGAAAAATAGGAGACAGAATTGGGGTACTGAGTTTTCTTTGTTTGATTAAAGACGAAAAAGAAAATTGTGTTACGATGTCTTACAAGATTTTGACGGCAACATGATGTACTTTCAAACATATACCTACCTCATTATTTAAGTAATTTCCGTTGTAACATTGTATCCAGCAGGTACCTTAAGTATACTTGTTAAATTACAACTGTTACGGCCTTACTGAATAATAAGTCAACCTGTTTACGACCAGACTGTTATGACCCCAGAGCGTTTACATACATAAATGACGTACATTTTTCCACTAATCTGTTACAACTCAAAGTGGTAACAGTTCATGCGAACCATTCTATAAGTCAAATCAATCTCAATGTCACAAAAGTTCAACGTTTTTCTTTACTGCCTCCTCAGGCAGCAATATCGATCAGTTCAACAAGGTGTGTCCGGTAAAATACGACCACTTGGCGTAGACCTACATTTTGAATTAACTCTACTTCGACTTCAAAAGAACGCTCCTCAAAGAGAACACAAAGTAAATGGAACGAACGTCTGTCGGGGACATCTCAACACATTACGACTTGAACGATTTGAAACCAATGAAGTCGACTCTTTGTTCGTCAATTTATCGTTCCATCTTGTTACTTCATTTAGAAGCGCCTGACGCAAAAACAACAGAATAACGCTCTGTCAACTTAAAGCGAAGAAAGAAACTTTGCTCTCATTATTTATGCAGGCTTTTTTATTTTGGCGCTAAATTGTGTTTCAGAGAAATATGGAATCGTAATGGAAAAAATGTTAGGGGAATTCATTAATACAAAAGCCATAAATATTCGCATTATTTCTTGGGGGCTGAGTAATAAATTCGTAATAAAGATGAAGAGAAGTGTGCGACGATAACGGCACCCCCTACGAGTGTGAGCGATATAATATATTGCGCTACGAATTCGCAACGCGCTGATTCCTATACACGGTTATGACATCTCTTTACATAAAAATGTGGTTTTATACAGAATGGTGCGTATTCTCGGGAAAATAGGACTAAAATCCCGGGAAATAAGACCAGGACGGATTCATGATATGGTTATTTTGTAATTCACGTTCTACCTGTTCTGGCAATCAACCACCAAATTTTACGACACACAAACCGCGGAGCGTTAAAGTGCGGTATGAAAACATAGCTATCACCATCAAAATCGAATTATGTAGGTGTGTGCGTAAACATTAGTTTATTAGGGAATCATGAGGACGATAAACAGGTTTATGGTTACAGATAAAACATCGCCGAAGATTTATTATAAAGGTTTTTCGATTTGGCAACACACTGAATATAAATTCAGTAAAGATTTAAGCTTTGAAAATCTCGTGGCTAAATAATGATAGTCGTACGGACTAGGGAGGAAAGTCAGTATTATAATAACAAGTTTTCGCGTTAAACCGTTGATTCCGGTTGTCATAATGTGTCTTATGTGTGTGAAGATCTTTGACAGTCGTTAGAGGTAGTCCAAAGTCTAAATCAGTCCTGCCCAGGGAGTATCCATTGAGTTTCTAGCCCGTTCTTCTCCAAGATCTACGCTTTAGAATGAGCACTTACAGTAATTATGTCTTGTGACTGGGACTATACATATAATAACTCCTTTGTTTAATTTTTTTTTGACAATTCAAAAATGCCTGTAACTGGTCTACTTAAATTAAATATTGATTTTGAATAAATTCAGTACTAATTGGGTTTTAGAGATTAGATAGGTAGTCTCCATGCAATTTTTTTACTCAGCATTGAATTGATACTCAGCGTCATTCAATAAGACTGGAAGCCGACCCCATAAAAAGTATAGGCAGATGATGTATTTCCTCCGAATTAGGTTGAATGACCCCTCCCTCGCTTTAATAGACAAAGCAATTCATGAGCTATAAAAATAGAGAATAGAATCAGTCGAATTCGTTTATTTAGGACTCGAAACCTTATTAGTACAGTTTATTTAATGTCCAAATGTATTTATTGTCGGTTTGGCTTGTTTTGTTTTACAATTATGCACGATTAATTAGCATTTCCATTGGATATGGGATCGTGCCCGTATTTATTTTCGAATAGTTGTGTTTTCAACTGAACAAACTATAATATGTACTTTAATAGTTTATTTGAAATGAAATGATATTTATTTTTGCAAGTAGGTTTATAAACACTTTTACACGTCGTCTTTTTACAAACTAGATGAGGCCGGTGTTTCGTACCTGACTACTCTGAGAAGAAAAAGCCAAAAAAAACTCAGAGGTCACTGTCTCTGTTAAATTCCGAACTTTATATTGGTCATGTCACACGAGGACCATGTAGCTTAGTCTGAGATGGTCTTTTGAAGAAAGGACCACACAGATTTGAATGGACCTGTTCAGTCAGTGCAAGCATTTGTCAGTTATCGTGTAGCTCGACTCATAACTCAAGGAGCTCAACGACATTTATTATTATAATGTAGGTACACTAGTTACGTTCAATCGTATTAAGAATTTAATCAAAATAAGAATGAACAAGAATTTTACAGCGTGTAACAATACTTGAAATAAACTAAAATATCTTGTTTCACAAAACAGTAGATCGTGCAAATATCCGTTACCTTTTTTTTATCGTGGTAAAATCATCAAATGAGTCCTCCTATTCAGGGCGGAGCGGTAGGGACTGTCAGACTTGTACTGACTAAAATGGTCAGCGTGCGTAAGAAATTTTCATGGTAGTACGGTAGTCTAGTACCGACTTAACATTTTTACGGACCAAGTCAATTTGTAAACCAAATCACACACTCTATTCGAAAACCGTAAAATTAGAAGTTTTACGATAGCTACCTTCACAAACGTCCATCATTTTCTTTGCTGTGTAATTCTCGCGGCAGTCGCTAGGGGGCTCTCGTCGTTTATAATGAAGTTGAGAATGTTTGACAACCCTTGCCAGAGTGTGGCGCGCAAATTATGACGGCGCCGGTGTCAGGGCTGGCAGCATTGTTACTAAGAGGGCCTTTAATTAGGTTGTGTGTACTTACGGGAAAGTTGTTTCCTTTGATCTGAAAAGAAAAACATAAATATATTTTACTTAAGTACTTACATAATATGTGTAACATGTTTTCATTTATGTTTTATTAACAGATTCTAGGTAATTTTCACAAATTAAAATAATGGCTATTATCAAAACTACGACGGTGCACAAAAGCAGTCAATGCAAT
Source organism: Agrotis puta (assembly GCA_943136025.2). Taxonomy (NCBI): domain Eukaryota; kingdom Metazoa; phylum Arthropoda; class Insecta; order Lepidoptera; family Noctuidae; genus Agrotis; species Agrotis puta. Next base: position 16,873,897 of record OW964177.2, on the reverse strand, counting down.
ATTCCATATTAATTGTAACTCTGCCAGTTCTTGAACGCAGTTAAAATATGTTAATCACGCTCAATCCTATTGATGCAATCAGTAAAAAATTTAAAATGTATTTTCATAACAAAACACTATTTATTTTCATACAAAACGAAACGCAAAAGTATTGACCAAAATATGTAGTTCAATTCAGCAACGAAATATGGAAACTAGCTCAAAGAAAGTAATATGAAACAAGTCAAACGCGAACAAGGAAAAACTTGTTTGTTCTTAGTATAAGTTCAAGTTAAAAGTGGCAACACGCCCGGCCAGTTCTCGTCGACTCCACAAACGTAAAGAAAACTTTATTTTCAACATGCTACCATTTACTTTTATAGGAGGAAACTTACTGTATTCAATACTTGGCTTTATAAGTTAAAACTAACTTAATGCTGGGTTAAAGAAACGAACGTAGGGAGTCGAGAAGTCGTAATTAGCCTAGTTTTCTTGCCATGTTCTAGTTGGTACTTAGTCTTGCCAGTTAGTTGGAAATTAAGACTCGAAAACGTTAATTTCTTAGAACGGAACGATTGCACAGTGATACGTGGAAAAAGACAAATAAATACACCTAATTCCTTTGAATAAGCTTATTTACTATTTTTATTTATGAAGATAGTGCCAACTATTGATGCCTAAATTCGTACGTTAAGATAGTAAAATGCTGATCCTTTGTCAAGACAAAAAAACACACAAAATGACACCCAAAGTTCCAAAACTTTTTGGTGTGCTTACATAACTATCCCAAACTTTCAACGCCCATATACAACTAACACATTAATATTAAAATAAAACCGGAACAGATAAAATGATCCCACATTTATTTCTCTAACACACGCTACACAATTAGCTGTAATCTTGTCCACGTTAAATAAAAACGCATTAGTCACGCGACAGCCCTACGAGAGCCCCTTAGTTATATTGTAAGGGTAGTCCCAATCGAAGTAGGAGCAACGAGAAGTCACAGTTTTATGAATTTAAGTTATTGCGTCGCTTTGTCAAGAGTTCATTTTGTACCTGATGATTTTTTTGTTTTTTGGCGGAATTATTATTCAAAGTAGGGTCGTGGTCGTTCATTTGTAACTTTTGGTTAAACAAACTTTGGTTTTGTCTAAACAACAAAAATTTTACTTAATTAATGCTTGGAATTCTATCGAGATTTTAACAATTCTTCATGCAGTTTGCTTTGACAGACGCTTTGTAAGTGTCTTCATGGGCCCATGTCAAATAAAAATATTTGATTTTGAGTTCTCATATTCAAACAATAATTTCATTTCTTTATTATTAACGTGGAGTGTTCGCTTTATTCGGAGTTAAATGCCAAAACTAAGAAACTAATAATTACACTTAATTATTAACTTATTTTTATTAAAACCTGGTAGGTTTACAATACCTAATCGTCTAACTGGTATGTACATGTTACGCCAGGGTTATCTAATTATTACGTGAACAAAGCCTTGAAACAACACCTTTTCGAACACAATTCAGTTGGCTATTGTTGACCAAAACTTAATTATTCAACTAACGTGCTCGGATCAATAGAGCGCTGACCTACCACAATCGATTAAAAAATTGCTACACCCCTAACTAAACATTGCATATGGTCGCGAGTGTGGAAAGTCACAAAGACACGGATAGGGCCATGTGTGCAATTGATCTTTTGAATGTTTTTTTTTCTTTAATGGAAAGATCATAATTATATTTATTTCATAACAAACTGTGGTTAATTTTTTTTTCTAATTAAGAAGTTATGTTACATTCAAAATCATTATTTGAACTCCGAACCGAAAACACGTCGACAGTGCCCGACGGAGCGGTGTGACGTCACTTAGACAATTTCTACACATCGATATTACGTGTTCTAACTGAAATTGTTATTGTAGATGCCAGTTGACACAGTACTAAGGAAATTCTTTGTCAAGGTGACGCCACAACCGAGCAATCGAGGTGCGTTTGTATTCACGTCAATTTAATTAAAATTTTATCACCTATAAATTGGTCATAATTAATTATTAAAAAGAATTATGATTTTTTCTCTCTCATTAATGTTCTTATTTGTGGTGGAATTAATTACAATTTGAAATAGGAAAAAAAAATGTTTTTAACAATTTTTTTTTCCTATTTCAAATACCTATTGTTGATTTCATGCAAGGGCAATATGATAGTAGGACTTATTACTTCTATACTGCCAATTGTTTTTATAATCATTATTCTATAATTAAGGTTACAAAAGAGATTCCATCCATAAAATTAAGAAAAATCTTTATGTTCTGAGATCTCATTGCTTTTCGCACTTTATTGGTCAATGAATGCTTCGATGAGTTACAATATTGTAGTGAAACAGTTTCTGTATTGAATTAAAATGATAGTTGCGCATTAAAAAGGCATTTTTGATTGATAGACATAACATTATCATTGAAGTTATTAAATACTAGCTTTTGCCAGCGGCTTCGCCCGCGTGGAGTTTCACGTGTTATTGTGAGTCAACCATAAAAGATGGACATATGCTGTCAAGGAATGTTTTTATATAATTTTAAGGAGAACATTTCCGTCATACATGATTTCTATGTAGCTTTAACCATTAAGGCTGCACACGCGACGGAAGCTGGAGTAATGGAGTATCTTCTCCCGTTATCCAATATTTCCCTTCACTGCTCTGCTCCTATTGATCGTAGCGTAATGAAAAGTATACTATAACCTGCCCAGGAGTATGAAGAATAATTGTGCCAAATTTCGTTAAAATCCGTCGATTCGTTTTTGTTTCTATAATGAACATACAGACAGACAAAAATTTTACTGATTGCATTTTTGGCATCAGTAGCGATCTCAAATCACCCCTTGATAGTTATTTTTTAAATATATTTCATGCACAGAATTGGACTCTCTACAGATTTATTATAAGTATAAATTCTCCTAAACTTAAGTCACTTTCTTATCTTTCACACAAGTTTTTTCTTAATAATGAAGCTTAAGCTATTTATTAATTTAGCTATGTGTATGTGCACTTATTACGTTCATCGTACATGTGTGTGTTGCAGGCGAATCGGGAGCGGCGCCAAAATGTGAGCACGTCACGCCATTTGCCATGAACTTAGGGCTGAATATTGATTTATCCCTAATAAGGAGTCCTGTTCACGGTCCGGCGAGACGGATAGCTGCGTTTTATTAATGGTGAAGTATTTATAGAGGGTAGCTTGTGTTATTCTTAGTAATGTTAATAGATGTACTAGGAAATTGTATTTTTCGTTAAATTTATTTAAGTTACGATAGAAGTTGTGTAACTATGTAGAGAGAGAGAGAGAGAGGGAAAATTGATTTATTTGGCGCAGTGGTGGGGCACATAATATTATCTGATTTTTGTTCAAATTTAACTTTATGATTCTTCCAAACTACATACTAATAGCGTGAAATTGCGTAGTGGTTATTTCATGATCGCGGGACTGTACGAATTACCGTGACCCCGGAACGTAAAGGGCTATTGAAGGACACCGTGGATTTTAGTCAGTACGATATTGACAGTCCCTCCCGCTCAGGGCAGAGCGGGAGGACTCATTTGATGATTTTACCACGTTAAAAAAAAATTAGGTCTAAATTATTATATTTTCTTTCTTTCTAAGTTCAAAACCTATTTGGAAAGACCAAAATTACATTAATAAAACATTAGGAAAAACTCCTGCCTTTCTACAACACAACAATAATCCAATCACCAGTCGCGCCGTGAACAGCGCGCTTTATATTGTCACCCCATGTTTATCCCTACACCTATGGTTTGCCCAATGCTGCACCTTATAATTTACGATCAGGATCACCGCCCCCTGGTGCCCATAAAATGCAACATCTATGTCTACGGTCAAAGTTTACCATGATATTGTGTATTTAATGAATTCCTTTCTTATCAAATTCGTGTTTTAAGTAATTGTTGGTCAACTAATGGATTAAACACATTTTTGTCAGTCGTTACCGTGAAAATATCACGCATTTATGACAGAACAGTGTAATTATTTGTTAATAGCTGTATTATGTTGTGATTTATGTAATAGTAGTAGCGTATGACCTTAATGGTACACGCACTGTGTCTGTCCCTTTCGTTTATAGGTACAGTCACGAGAAATTAAATGTATACGCTTAGTAGAGATTCAAAGCGATCTTCTCCTAACGTATTGATTGACGGAGGACACAGCGGAGCATACGGTGCAGGACTGCCCCGCTTGGGCAGAGCATCGCCGAGTCCTCACGACGGCGATAGGCAGAGACCTCTCGCGCCCGGCATTGGTCAAGGCCATGCTGCGGAGCGAGACGGAGTGGGAGGTGGTCGCCTCCTTCTGCGAAGCAGTTATGCTAGCGAAGGAGGTGGCGCGCCACGTGGGGGAGAGGACAGCGTCCTCCTTCCAACCCAGCCGCAGTGGCAGGCGCCCACGGCGACGGACGTCGGCAGACGATCTCCGGCCACCGCAGGCGCGGTCATGCGGGCGGCGAGTAATGGGCGACTCGCTGTCCGACCATGGACCATGCCCGGGTCGACGGCGCGTTGTGTTCCACGCACGTCTCAAGGAGTGTCAGTATAGTGACGAGGCCCCCCTGTACAGGGCCAAAGCCTGCCGGGGTCGCGGGACTCACGAATTACCGTGACCCTGGAACGTAAAGGGCTATTGAAGGACACCGTGGGTTTTAATCAGTACGAGTCTGACAGTCCCTCCCGCTCTGCCCTGGTTGGGAGGACTCATATGATGATTTGAAGTAAAAAAAAAACATATTAATTGACCTTTTACGTTTTCATGAACCTTTTTTTGGATGCTACGCTATTTACGAAATAGGTCATATTTTAAAATAGAAACCAGTAAATCGGGTTTCAAATATTGTTAAGTGTTTATATTTCATTGTTCGTGACTGTACTCTGCGACCACATAACCATGATGCTGTCATGGCCAAAAATTGTGACATCACGCACTCTTTTCTAACACTAGCGCGCTCTTAAATAAACAATGAAATCAGATGAAAATAACAACGATAACAAATATTCACATGGTTTAAATATTCAACCTAAAATTATTTAGGTTGAATATTTAAACTCAAAAGGATGAAATAAAAACTTAACTTTTCTAAAACTTCTTTAAAAAAAATGTAACCGACTTCAAAAACAACCACAAAAAACTTTAAAATAACCCACAAAGTTACTTTTACTATATAAAACATAAAATAACTAATTTTTTAAAAGTTTTTTATAAAGAATAGGTACGCCGCTTGTCGCAAGTCATTTAACAAGTCGCATTGCCAGGAGTCTGCAGAGTGAAAACGCAACGCCAACGTTTCTTAAATGAAACAATGAATCAAACGAAAAGCCTTAAACTCCAAAGTGCAAACATTTCTCACATTTCGTCCGCAAGAGAACAGAAGAAATGGCGTGTAGTCAGTGGCAGAGAATCACATATTTCAGCGACACATCCAACCGTGACTGTCTGACGCAGTTAAATAATGATCAGCATTATTTATTAAACCTACGCGATATCCTGTTCCCATTATTTTCTTATAATAGCAAGATTCAACAAGGCCAAAGCCTGCCGGGGTCGCGGGACTCACGAATTACCGTGACCCCGGAACGTAAAGGGCTATTGAAGGACACCGTGGAATTTAATCAGTACGAGTCTGTCAGTCCCTCCCGCCCTGCCCTGGGTGGGAGGACTCATTTGATGATATTACCACGTAAAAAAAAACCATGCCCTGGCAGATTACAGGCCAGCCCCTCTTTTAGAGAGAAGACCTGTGTCTCAAAAAGAGGAACATTAAATACTGATAATACTAAGTAACCAAATATTCATGTACTGAATGAATAGATTATAAGTTGTTAGTAGCGTAGAAACAGAATTCCCTTTGTATTCATATTATATTAATAACTCAATCCATTTTGATTATTAATAGCTTTTCAGAAAGCCATTATCATTAACATTCTAGCTGGAAAATATTCGTGTAACTCGAACAAATTCTCGGAACGAATTGATTCATTACGAAGTAATTTTTGTATGGAAGGTCGTCGCTCAGGTTTAGTCCGAAGGGAATTGATTACAGGCTGATAGTTCGGGATAGTTTTCATAATAACTGGATTAGGTCGCATTATACCTATATATTTTTAGTTTTACCTGTATGAAATGAAAGAGTTTCATTTTATTGCCTAAAACCATTAACGCTTCTCCTACTTGATAAAAGGTACTTTAATTCAAACCTCAATTCGTTACTAAACTATTTCCGAGCTAAACAAACACTTTGTTGATACACAAGCAGATTAAATAAGCGCTACCATATTCTGCCTTTAACGTTGCAAGTTACAAATCATCAACCCTTTTTTTACAACCCTAACCATCATTTTCACAAGCTAAAGATACGATAACATTCCATAATAGTCAACTACTGAGCCAAATAGCCCACATTTATCTCCATAACAATGGTTACGGAAAACTTCTTAAACTTCAGCACAAAGAATCATCGCGTTGAATAGTTTAGGACACGAGAGGCTTCACCTTTCGGGCCTCAAGGTCCGAAGTAGGCAATATTGAGGCCAAAACACACTCCTAAGGGACCGAAAACTACGCAAAGGGTTGTAATTTGAGGGAAAATACGCCAAATTCGTAGGAAAGGGGCAGGTTATAAAAGATAAACTAACCATATTCGGGGGCACGTTTTCGCGATGTAAAGTAATGAAATGAGTGTATTAATGTGTGTTTTAGAAGGTTAATGGTTAAGATTTTGGTTAATTTAGGGTGTAATGTAGCCAGTTATGGGTGTGTAGACTGACCCATGGGTTAATTGTCTACATGATTATGTAGGGTAGTAAAGATGGAGCAAATATGAATCTCAACCTTAGGGGAAGATCTCGCAGGGTAATTTAAGATCTGTTTCATTATCAAAAGTATCAAAAGGGAAAATATCCACATGTGTTAATTTGTATCCATGATAAAGTGAGGATTATTTTCAGCACTAAGAAGGATAAGGCAACAGTTACGCGACTGGCACTCTTGAGGAGATTGATAATTTTTAACCCCACCAAAGCTTTATATTCTTCTCCAACTATCAACAGGTTTGACTAAGCTTTTCTTTATATTTTACACGACTGTTAAAAAAAAACTTTTTTTGACTAAAGCCTTTAGTTACCTCTCTTGTCCTGCATATTGTGTTAGTTTAAACATTATTTGTTCCAGATTGCAGCTGATGTCAACTCATGTACTGATGCATAGCCTAGCAATAATCAACTAAGGGAAATTGGCTGCTGTGGTTCTGTTGGTCGACGGCTTCCGACCAATCAGACTAACTACATATTAGTTATGGCAGGCTTTGGATTGTGCGGTTTTGTTGCAAATCTGCTTGTTGTGGAATATAGAAGCTTACTGCTACAGAATTTAGGCTTAACCTGCTATAATAAGAAAACATAAATACGAACTAAGTATTTTGGAACCTGTTTAACAGAAAAGTCATCCGGTGATTTTGATGAGTTTTATCAAGCACATTTCGGCAATAGCCAAAACAATGCCTTTTTTTTTTTTTTTTTATCGTGGTAAAATCATCAAATGAGTCCTCCCACCCAGGGCAGGGCGGGAAAACAATGCCTTGGAAGACATAAGCGAATTTGGTAAAATGAATTAGACTCCTTAATCAGACATTAGTTGCCAACAGCCAAAATAATTATAATAGTGATTGCCCATCAGGGTAGTATGTGCTGGTATAAAAAATGTAACGTTAAGATCTGCTGAAGTTGGAATGCGAAGATTCTGACTGGATAAATATGCAGCTGTGAACATCTTTCGGCTGATAGCATGATGACGGTTGACGATTGATGTAAGTAATTTAACATTTTTAACTCTTGCAACAAAACAGAACTACACAACAAATTAACTAAGTTACATTTTATAAAGTTATGACTCCAGTACTCTCAAGATTACTCTTCCTTTACGACTTTAATGTTTATAACTGCACTTACCGTAGATACTCTAAACAAAGCAATTTATACACCGGTATCTCTCACAAAGTGTGGAGCACAGGTCTATCTCCAAGGATAAGACGTGGACGCCTAAGTAGATCTGCGGATGGGCGACCATCTATCATAGTGAGTTTCCTCCGTGTCTATAACACGTAAAGCCCTCGGTCCCGGCTGTCATCTGTGGACTATTTACAGTCATTACTGTTAGTCAGAAGTTCGGGCTTCTGACTAACAGTAACAGTCTGACAACCATTCTTACCAAGAGGTATCGTATTACCCAGTTACTGGGTCGTGACAGTCATTCGGCAGTCACTCCATGTAAAATACTGATATTCAGCTACAACTGGTTTGATTGGAAGCCAATCCCAACATAGTTGGGAAAAGGTTTAGTCGATTGATTTCTCACAAAGTAGGTGGCAAAATAATACTTAGTAGTATCAACAAGGATAAGTCAGGGGTGAGTAATGGAATGTCATTCACAGTGATGGATGCGTGGCCAGTCGGCGCATCCCCGGAGTTGTTTATTCCTGTCTGTCGGTAAGACCTATCACGAACGTTTGTTGGTGTAATTAAGTGAAGTCAGGCTATAAGGCAAGTTTTGGCAAAGCTTCAAAGGTCAATAACAGTCTACCGTAATGGCAGAACACGCAATTTAGTAGAACTTAGCAAGTTCTTCGAAATACAATCCCGTCAAAAGCGGCGGTTGATGGCCTTATGTGATTGTGTCGTAGTAACTGTTGCTACTACGGTTTCCATTTGCGGTTTTATTGAGAATATAGTAACAGTTTTCAACTAAGTTTGCCAAAACGATAACTTTGTTTACTTTTCCAATCAAAATGCAGTACCTATTCAAAACTTGAATAGTTTTTGTCGAAGACAAGGTAACGTAAACAGTTGATGTCGCGAGACTACAGCAGGATTACGTGGCTCTGGACAGCAAACGATAATCGAAGGAACTGTGTAGATTTTTATAGTAGTAACTAGCACTTTGCCCGCGACTTCGTCCGCGTGGGTAACGTACTTTCCTAATTCCCCCTTTTCACCCCCTTAAAGGTTAAATTTCCAAAAACCCCTTCTTAGTGCTCCCCTACATTATAATAGGAAGCCGTGTGCAAAATTTCACATTGATATGTCAGTCAGTCAGTTCTCCTTTTATATATATAGATAAGAGTCTGAGAGTCCCTTCCACCGAAGACTCGGACAAGTAGCATTTAAAGATACAACCGCAAAAAAAAAGGAAACAAAATCATTTCATAAAAGCATGTCATGGCCAGTTCCAACGCTCTGGGCATTGGAACTTGCAAAAACGGCATTCCATGTTTTTCAAACATTCCAAATTCAAACCAAATTGAGCATACGCGGCGCCATCGCACGCTACATCACGCTATCACATTGCTTTTTATTAACACGGCATCGGCAGAAGCGAAGTTACAGATTTTATCGCTCATACGCGCAGCTTTTCCATCAGAATGAAAAACGGGCAAAAACGAAGAATATTGGCGTGAAATTCGATTTTTCGGCGTCAATCGAAAGTTACTGTTCGTGCTTGGTCATGAGAAAATGGTTTTTGCTGTTGGTTGCCACATCGACGGCTCAGGATTATAACCGTGAAAAGTTATCCTTCACATCTCTGGCAGTAGCGTTTTCCCAAAGCCGAATAGGATAGCGTTAGCTGATAGTTAGGTAATTCTGAAATTAATAATTATTCAATAATTCTTATTAAGAACTCTATTTGGTCTCATCAAAAAAAGCCTCCTCTTAAAGCAAAAATAGACAGACCTCGGCAAAATTTGCTACCATCTGACGCCTTACTCTACCGCGCGCGCTCATTGATCAAATCAAATTCCGCATGCCCTATTCGATTTGACGAAACTTTTTCCACTACCAAAACGACGAATCACTCCCACAGAGGTGATAGTAAAGCTGTTGTTATACATAAAAAACGACGACCAAACCCTACATATTCCCAAATACTTGCTAAGAACACTGAAGACTGCTAGAACAAGTTGCGATGACCAAACCCTAGCTATACTCATAAGCCTGCCGGGGTCGCGGGACCAAGGGATTACCGTGACCCCGGTACGTAAAGGGCTAGTGAAGGACACCGTGGATTTTAGTCAGTACAAGTCTGACAGTCCCTCCCGCCCTGCCCTGGGTGGGAGGACTCATTTGATGATTTTACCACGATAAAAAAAAAGCTACACTCATAAACTTGCGACATTGAAGACGACCTTCAAAACTTTGGCAGTGTATAAGTAGTGGAGCTCTCAGGTATTTCATAACACTATAATGAGCAATAAACGCCAAAATAAACCCTACAAATGGGCAGGTTGTCCAACTACAGCAACGCGCACTCTCCGACCGCAGAGGGGTTAACTCTCAAGTTATAACGCGCTGTTATCCAGCTAATGACTTAAGTGCCTCGAGATATAACTGCGAAGTCCCACATGCTGTTAATTGTGGTCTCGAATACTGTTTAGTTATTTGTTTATAAGTAACTGGCTTGAATTGAACTTGAGGGAGTTATGGTACTTGATTTACGAGGAATCTGCTGGTGCTGATCAGTATCATATTCCTCCGGGCTCTTGTAAGTTGTAAGTTTTTTAGATGCCTTGGACCCCAAAATAGTAGTTTCGATGACACGTCTATCTTCACAACGTAGTATAAATCGCATCCCGCTGTCTGTCTGTCTGTTCCTATGTATACTTGAATCTTTAAAACTACGCAACGGATTTTGATGCGGTTTTTTTTTTAAATAGATGGAGTGATTCAAGAAGAAGGTATATACAAAACATGCATAATATAGTAGAGATTGCATCCGTGCGGAGCCGGGGTGGTTCGCTAGTATCAAATATCTTGGGCCCCGTACGTCATCACCTTTAAAGTACCGCACACGAATACTTTTAAAGATCATCGTTATCACATAAATGTGTAATCAGACGTGAACAACATAACTATGTGACAATATTTTAAATGAAAAGTGTCCATGTAGTTTCTTGCCTCTTCTTCTCTATAGAGATCTACACTTTGGGGAATGGACAATTACACTATTCTCACAAGTTATTATTTATTGTGATTGGGAGTGTAGATCCCTACATGTTTTTTTTGAGAATAAGATGTATCTGTGAAGTTATAATTGAAATAAATGCTTTGAGCTTGAGCCCATATCTGTGGAAGCTTCACCAATTCACCATTTCTCCTCTACTAATAATAACGAGCAGGTATTATTCTACACCACATTACCAGCCTTTCTAATATTCAACATATCTCTTCAAATATCGCTTCAGAAGCGTATTAACATAATATACGTATCTACACTATACATGTAACACTTGAAACCGATACTATTTAGTTTCAGTGATGCCTCGATACACTAATACATTCGCGGAGGCATATTTGATTACAAAGACATAAGGCTTCAATTGTGTTATAAACGTGGAGTGTCTTCATATAAAATTGATCGCACTTTGTAGATACGCGTTCGAAGAACTCGTAATTATATTCGAACAGATACACGAGTTCTTTAATGTTAGGCCGCGCTAACTTACGTCGGTCCGTGGATGGGTGACCAAGACAATTCATTTCCGAATTCCTCCTGTTTTCGGACAGCACGTATCCGCTGATTTTTGTTGATCTTTGTGAGTCGTTATAGGTCAGTCGTCTGAAAATCAGTCTTAAAGAAGGGTTTTTTTTATAACCCCATGTCGCCCCATGATGATAAATCGTGGTCGTGAGTGGGCATTACAAACATTTAACTCACATACACAAACACCCAGAACCGGGACAACTACTTGTAGGTCTGAATACAAATATTTTATAATTTTTTCCCGTGCGGGAATTGACCCCGCGACATGCATCTCAGCAGTCATAACCACAGCGCCAGATGTGTCAAGTTGGCAGAAAGCTATAGGCAGATTAGGTATTTACTTCGTATTTACGCGTCCCAGTTTGGTAGCATTTACTTATATTAGGGATATAAACTTCCAAAGATTTGTCTTTGAAAGTAAAACAGGATTGGAGTTCTTGAAATCGTATAAATCTTGTTTCTTTCTCGATTCAAGGGCTCACGAACGAAGTGACATTGGTCCTCTTCAATTTTCTTACAGATTTAAACAATTTATTTACGAATTCAGTTAGTCTTTTGTGAAGTAGGTAGGTAATAATACTTCTTGGTGGTGAAGATGGATGTATGGACAGATGTTTGTTATTCTTTCACACAAAAACTACTGATAGGATTTGGATTTTTGGTGTATAGATGGTTCTTTATCTAGATTACACAATCATATCGACGGCACGGTTAGCGCAATGGCTGAGCGATTGGACTGCTGCGCTGCATGCCGCGGATTCGATTCCCGTACGGAGCAAATATTTGCATGATCTAAAAGTAGTTGTTTCGGGTCTTGGCATTTGTGTATGTGAATTCATAGTGTTTAAACGCGCAGAGGACGCTGTCCTCTGCCTCACGCGGCCCGCCTCCTCCTTCACGAGCATTACTGCTTCGCAAAAAGAGGCGACCGCTTCCCACTCCGTCTCGCCCCGCAGCTTGGCCTCGACCAATGCCCGGCGCGAGAGATCTCCGCCAATCGCCATCGTAAGGATACGGCGGTGCTCTGCCCAAGCGGGGCAGTCCTGCACCGTATGCTCCACCGTGTCCTCCGGACGATCCTCGCAGTGGTGACACCCAGGCGTTTCTTCCCTCCCTATCAGACACAGGAACCTCCCGAAACTTCCGTGTCCGGTGAGGACCTGCGTCATGCGGTAGGTCAGGACACCGTGACGCCTATCCAGCCACTCCTCAAAGAGGGGTCTTACCGCCGCGGTTGCGGCGTGCCCGATTTCTAGAGAATAGTGTAATTTTGAAGATAGTAAATATACAAATATTTTTATACAGATATTTGATATTGTTTTTTTAATTAATTGGCAAGAAATAAATAGTCTTTTTTTAGTTAAATAACTCAATCCCTTATACCTATTTTGGTGTTATTACTAAAGTATTTAAAATAAAAAATACTACTCCCTTAACCTAACTTACTGTAAGCTCCTAAGCTTGGTCGCTGGACATACGAATTACCGTGACCCCGGTACGTAAAGGACTAGTGAAGGACACCGTGGATTTTAGTCAGTACAAGTCTGACAGTCCCTCCCGCCCTGCCCTGAGTGGGAGGACTCATTTGATGATTTTACCACGAAAAAAAAACTTTTTCAAAAAAAATGTTACCGCGTTCAAAAAGAACCACAAAAAAAGGGTAAAATAACCTACAAAATAACTTTTATTTCGGAAGTCGATGGCTTTGTTTTTTTTTTATTTCATTGTTTTTTTTTGCCACCGACTTCCGAAATAAAAGTTATTTCGTAGGTTATTTTACCCTTTTTTTGTGGTTCTTTTTGAAGGCGGTAACATTTTTTTAGAAAAAGTTTTTTATTGTACTCTTTTTAGTTTAAAAAAAAAAAGTTCCCAAATTCTTGCCAAATACATAATTTTCTTCTGCACTAGAATTCTGTAATCCGTAGTACTGGTAATATCATCTCTCATGTACACAATAAGCTAATAAAATTCCCTATCTCAAAAACTACTGAACCGATTATGATGAAACTTGCAGCATTCCCTAAGTTAAACGATACCTAGCACAAAAAAAAAGAATTATTTAAATCGGACGTGTAGTTCTGGAGATATGCGAACAATGAATCAGTCGATGCCTACTCCTTATTGTTAAGGAGTTGTACCTTCCATCATCAGCTCAGCTACATAAGGTGATGATTACTATACGCAAATACTTAAATTACTTCATAAGATTTACGAAAAACGATGGGTGGGCCTATAAAATTTGAGGGTTGCCCTCGATTTCTCCAAGATCCAATCATCAGATCCTGACTTGATGACAATGGGACCACACGGGAAGCACCAGCTTTCAAACAAAAAAAGAATCATTAAAATCGGTTCACCCTTTTAGTCCATTATGCGGTAACAAACATTAAAAAAAACAGTCGAATTGATAACCTCCTCCTTTTTTGAAGTCGGTTAAAAAAGAAAGAAAAGCTCCTAAGCTTCAGGAGATATATAGATAGATATAGCTAGCTAAATGAACTCTGTTTTGTCAGTAGAGTTACTCAGCCTTAAGTTTAATAGTTTTGCAACTAACAGAGTCCACAGTTCTAACCCCCGACCCTATTGTGGAGAACCTACTTCCAGTACGTTTACTAGAAGTTTAGGTGGCGACGCTACGACGCTAATAAATGTTGAAGGATCCAGTTCCTAGCTTATACCTAGTTTATACTTTAATTGGCTGAAAACAAGCTAGTTAGACCGTCCATTTTGTGTTCATATCCATCAAACCTGAATAGAGCAAGTTAGACTCGCACACGAATGCGAAATGTGAAACCAGCGCTGTGCAAATTTTAAAAATGTCGCAGCACATGCTGAGATAGGAGCCTTTTGACCTCGCACAGGACTAAATTGTTTTTATTGGTTTTGTCATTTTTGTGTGTGTCAATAAATCTCTTTTATTTCTTTCTTTCATTCTTTCACATCATCTGTGAAAATTCCAACTATTTAATTTTCACAATTCATGAGATACAGCCTGGAAACAGACGGACAGCGGAGTCTTAGGGTCCCGTTTTACCCTTAGAGTACGGAACCCTAAAAATGAGTATAAAGTACATAGTTATGAATAAAAGATCTTAGTTGACTATATAAAATATCGTATACTACGACTATTATTGTGTTACGTAGCACAGTTCTGCTACGAAACTGCGTAAGCCGCGCTACGAGCGTAGCGAGGTAATGCTCATCTCGTCACTCGTAAAAATTGTGTGCTCATTTATTCTAGACAAGTGTTACTTACATATAATATTTACTTTCATGAATCGTTCTAGTTTCTCCAACACTATATCCATTTTTTTTAGAGCGTGGTTAAATCATCAAATGAGTCCTCCCACCCAGGGCAGAGATGGAGATACTGTCAGAATCGTACTGACTAAAATCCACGGTGTCCTTCAATAGCCCTTAAAAATAGCCCTCGGTAAATTGTAAGTCCCGCGACCAACACATACACGACATAAATTAAAATACTGTTCTATATTATTATGTTTTAGATAATTTGGAACACTAAAAAGAACAATGACAGCCGGTTTTACCACAAAAACATTATAGCATAGAAATTGCTGTGTAAAGCAAGTTGTAAATTGCCTTCCTAAGCAACAAAGCCAAACCATTGATCAAATAACAAAGGGTCTCCAATTCCAGTCGGAACATCATTTGAAATACATCGACATTTACACTGGTCTCGATTAGAAGTCGATGAATCAACAGCTCAATACTATCGGATATCTGGCTCTCGACTAAATTAATCTCTCAAGTAATGCCCTGCAGAGTAAATTGAGACTCAATGTTGAATCGTATCGATACTTCTAGTCAAGAATCGTTATAATTGAATGGTCTACTAACATCGGTAAGTAAGGGATTGACTTTAGAACGGATACTCGGGTTGGAGTTTGGTTTAAGGCCGGATTATAAATATTAAGTTCATTAGAGTAATATCTTTTCAAAGCTATCACTTGGACATGAGCTACACGTTCAAGCGTTTTGTAATAGAAGCTGCAGAGGAAAGAAAATAAACGCAAAGCGACGGTACAGTGAAGAGGTTGTAACGTGAACAACTAACGCAATTATCGTAATTTTTCCTAAAATTTTTGCCTAAAATTCTATAGCACATAATTACAAAAAAAAAGAAATTCACGAAATGTGTGTTTGTAAATAAATTATAATCACTGTATTGTCTTGTAACGTGTAGCAGTGTACTCACGGGAAAAAAAACAAGCGACTAACGCGCGTGTCCCTTGACACAAGTCGCACTACCTCAAGTCGTGTACCAGGCATTACATGGGTAAATAAGTTCATATCCTTAGCACGGCTACTCTGATTGAATTTTGATTCGCTAGCTTGAGTCTAAAAGCAATGTTCAGTCAAAAGTAAATATTAATCTTCTTAGTAAACCACAAAACTTTAAAACTATTGGTTTAAGTTCAAGAGTCTTGGATACGAAGTCTCTTTGATACGTTATACGCCACGGTCTTTCCTCTATAGGTCAGTAGTTCAACGAGTGACAAAGTGATGTGATAAACCGCAGACAACGAAGTTAATGGGTAATGTGTATACTAACGATGCGGCCTGATGAAGACGTAGTGTTTTGTTTTTGTGACATTTTCAGGCGACTGACCACAAAATTAAAGTCTTGGTATTCACTGGAGCATTGAATTAAACAGTGGGAGCGCAGTGGTCACAACACTTTGAAGGACAGGCGCATTAGGCGCGTAGTAAAGGGTAACTTGTCGTCCGATCATGGACCATGCCCGGATCGACGGCGCGTCGTGTCGTCGGAGCTGTCAGCAATCTGACTGGGCCCCCTTAGAAACTGAATTAAAGTCTGTACGAGTCAGAGAGTCCCTCCCTTTCCGCCCTAGGCGGGAGGACAATAAAAAGAGCAGATCATCAAATGATGATCTTTCAACGACAAAAAAGGCGCATGGCTTCGCGATTTATTTAATCATCACTACTCTCAAACCGGTGAAACCATCGTGAATAGAAGGCAAGTCCTAGAAACAAAAATTCGAAGATATATGACAATTGGCAACTCGCACTCGGCTAGCAATGTAGGTTACGGACCACTCCCTCCCTTTCATCTGGATTTACTCAATAGTAATTTAATATATTTTTAATGAGCCTCGCCAATAAGAGAACCCTTAAATTTTGAGACTAGTTTGTTTAAATAATTGGTAGCACCACCAATTTATTTTACTTTACCTTCTAAAAACCACAACTGTAGCGCCACATTCTCACTAAGTATAATAACATTGACTACCTTCTCTTGTTATTTTAACAAAGGAGCCACAAACGCTGGCTTGTATTTTCTGGAACAGTTATATGTTTATGCAATGTGTACTAGGTGTCCTGGACTGTCCTGTTAGTCTATGGTCCTAAGAGCGATTGCTGACTAAAGTTGTATGAATGTATCGCCACTACACAGACTTATCAGAGTCGAACAAGGGGAATTCCGAATCCTAATGCGATACGAAAAAAGTTTCTTAGAAAACTTTTTTATGTTAATAATCTTGGCAAACATAAAATCCTAGTCCTTACATGAAACAGAGTCGAACAGCATTAGAAGAAAATTGCCCAGAAAAAATAAATACCTAGTGCAAAAACCATTAACATAACAATGGGGTTTTCTTAACTTACTATAATAAATCTGTAGAAGGGTCAATTCTGTACATTGAAAATATTGAAAAAAAAAATGCGGGGGGTGTTGCTGGATCTATACCAAACCCAAATATATGATTAAAAAAATTTTTGTCTGTCTGTCTGTCTGTTTGTGCAGGCATCACGTGAAAACTAACGGTTCGATTTCGATGAAACTTGGTATAATTATTCCTTATTATCCTGGGCATAACATAGGATACTTTATATCCTGGAAAAATACGTAGAAAAAAATTCTTATTTTTCAGTTTTATTCATAGACGTTGTTCTGTAGAACCGCGATCACACGTTGCATTACCCGCAGTGGATTCAGCGCCGTAATATTTATAAGATGTCATTGTCAGAGTAACTCAAAATGGGGAAATAAACCATCCACACGAAGACCGACATCCGCGCGGACGGAGTCGCGGGCGGAAGCTAGTCTCTAATAAATTCCTGGTGTTTCTACCAGTACGTATTGTACTGATGACTCAGTCTCTCTCTTTTAAGATGACCAACAATAGGGGGATCTTGAATCAATCCATCTGAAAGCATTAAGTAGTTAGTAATGCCCGTAGACCTTTGAAAAAAAAAAGAGTTAGTTTCGGCTTCCTCACCAACCATTACGACAAAACAGCGAAAGACGGCACGAGAGTGGTGTGTGACAGAGATAACGCTATCTCTTTCGGTCGGATGTGCATTATTTATTGGTAACGTAGTGTATGTATATGAAACCTTATGTTTATGTCGCCGGGCTAACGGTCAGGTGTTCACTGGACTATGAAAAGTAGTTTTTAATTGGAACGCCACTCCGCTTTCGGTCCGTGTGTCCAAACAAATTGATTCGACCAGTTGGCTCTCGTTTTCATGTTTGGTCTAATTTTTTTTAAGATTTTTTTTTCATCAGCAGTTTGCAACCTTCTCTCTATATCTCATTAACAGATCAATGATTGAAAAACTAAAGACAATTTTATACCAAACACAAAGAAAACTCAAATGTAGCAAATAATGACGTGATGAAATTTTCTTGTATTTCTTTTTTCGTTTTAAAAAACTTATAAAAAACCTATGCAGAAGCTGTGATCGATGACTTATCGTGCTCTTTTTAATATCATTAACAAAGGGGTCTCAGCTACAGAGTAAATCCAATACAAAAACTGACCTCGGAGTACAAAACCCTTTGGAAAGTTACCGTAATAGGTGCCATAACACATCCTGATTACTTCACCCACATCTCCATCCGATAACACTCTTTTCCGCGATGTCACGCCAACTATTAATAAAACCCTCGCTCTCAAAGACTGAACACAATCTCAGAATCCATTATTCCTTTGGAATTTCCAAACAAAGCATTTTTTTGCGCTCTTTTACAGTCTACTTGTCAGCCTGGAAATGACGTGAAGTTTTATAGCTAAGGCTTCAGAGAATAGGCTTTCGATTGGCAAAAACCTAGTGTTACGACCGTTTGATAGCTCTTAAAGCAAGCGGTTACACTGCGATCGTATGGCCACTCCATTTTATAGCATGTCATGGACGGATTTTTTTGATATTGGATACGAAATTTTATTAGCTCGACTTTATGTTCAAAATCTTATGAAGCATATAATTTTAAAGAGAACCTCAATATCTCCAACCTTATTATATTTTATTTTTTCAGTAAAAGTAGCGGAAATTTAAAAACAGCCAGGAGCAATCATCTCATAGATAGACACCGGATATTAATAAAAATATCAAATACGTCGACATTTACTCAGATGGATGGAAGTTTCCATTTATCAAAAGACAAATTAAGCAATAACTTTGGAAAAAAATTCACTTTTCAAGACAATAGCAATTTTTAACTGGCAACAACACTCGGATTACAGATGAATAAATTGCTGCTTTTATTTAACGCACAAATTATGAAAAACGGAACGCTTAAGGTGAGAAGGGTCATTCTAGGGCGAAAGTGGCACCCAGAGATATATTCATGGGGATATTTTAATGCTAAATTGTAAACTCTTTCCTCTTCAAAATAAGAGATATAAAACTGAAATCTTTAGGTTATACGTTAGCAAAAATAGTTGGAGGTTACTTCAAGTCTATGATAATATATTACACTTGTCTGAAAAACCTTGCTCTAGATACTAGAATTGGGCCAAGAAAATGTTGGCATAAACATGACAATATAAATCCTAAATGTACAGAAAACAGACCGACATATTTTGCAAATTCATCTCTATTTTAATAAAACCTAACCTAAAAATCTGTAAAGAAAAATCCCGCGTAAAATTCATCATTAATCAAACCTTACCGTAGTTTAGGTATACAACGACCATCGCGAGATTGGAATAGCACTGAGCCATAACAAAACCAAAAAAGGTCTTTCTTAAAAATAAATAAAAATACAAGTGTAAAAAAATATGAAACGCTGGCACTGAGGTTGACAAATTATAGTACACATACATAAAGAAAAAACATTTTCTTTGTGAGTCGGATTAGGAGTCTTGGTTAAGCAGGCGGCAAATGATATACTAACTCATGTGGGAGGCATTCTGAAGCTCACAATAGCCCGAATTCCGTACTTAAGTGGTTACACCCACGAAATCATGAAAGCGATATTGAAATGAACATTTGAATTCAAAGAATTTCTATAAATACTGGCAAAATATTTTGATTGAAATAAATTGGTCCTTTTAGTCCAATTTATTTCAATCTGTGAATTGTGCTAGCAGCTTAGCGAAATGTTGTTATTGTTGGCTGGTTCGTATAATATTAAAGTGTAAGGAAATATGACGTGAAGAATTTGCAATAGACTTAGCTCAAGCATTAGTCGCGCTGTATTCGAACATGGAGTTTTACTTGGCCGCAGTCGCTTGTAGAAATAACCACTCCAGATTTATTCTAATAAGGTCTACTTTCGGATGAAGCATGACGGACCTAAGTTAGAACTAAGTCTATAGATCTCATTCTATCTATTAGTCTTTTTTTTGTCGTGGTAAAATCATCACATGAGTCCTCCCACCCAGGGCAGAGCGGGAGGGACTGTCAGACTCGTGCTGACTAAAATCCACGGTGTCCTTCAATAGCCCTTTCAATCTATTAGCATTAGAGATTCAAATAAGTTTATGTAATCTCTCTCTAAAATTAGATTACGTAAAGCTCCAAATACCATCGATGCAGATGATCGTAGTATTAACTAACTGCCGTAACGCGTCATCCAAAACTACCAG
Source organism: Agrotis puta (assembly GCA_943136025.2). NCBI lineage: Eukaryota > Metazoa > Arthropoda > Insecta > Lepidoptera > Noctuidae > Agrotis > Agrotis puta. The sequence goes on along the minus strand of OW964177.2, from coordinate 16,853,466 downwards.
AGCGACATAAACTTCAAGTAATTCGCTAACAACATTCCCGCTAACAAATCCTCTATTGACACATCATCTCGCATTCATTCACGTCTCCCAAACTACATGGTATTAATTTGTGTGATGGCAAATTACATGTTTGTTGACGTTCTACTAAGAACACAGAGTAATTGTGTTAGCCAGCCAAATGTACGGATGTTATAATAATCTAGTTTGGTATGTATCTCGTTAGCAATTACGTGCTGGTTTGTCGACGTAATAGAAGATTTTGGAATGGTGTTGAAACGTTAATTTACGCCTAGTTGGATAGTGAAGCAAATATTAAATGCTTATGTTGTTGTTGGCTCTAGATTTTGTTAAGAATAGTGTCTTGTTGAGATAAATATTTGCTTCGTTTATGTCTCCTAATCTTCGCGAGACGATATTACTATTTACAATAGGTACAGTTATTTACATTACTCTAATTAACTGCTTAGTCCTTAAATTAACATAATGTTTGTAACAGAAGTGAGAAGTGAATATGGAATTGTACAATTACACGGTTGGAATTGATAGTTACAATCTTTGATACGTTCACCATTCAGAATAGAACAATATAACCCCACAGTACCTACCTCTGCCTAAGTTATACAGTCGTACGATTATGCACCTCAGTGCCTAATATATAAGGAAACATAAACCACACATTTATCCCTTCCAAAATCACACTCAAGCCAGAGATATTACAATCACGTAGTACCCCACATTGTCACTTAAATCATGGTTCTTTCTTTCAATATTCTGACAATTTATCCTCTTTGGTATCTCGAGCGGAATGTTCGAGACGAATTTATAAGATCTCTCCATCTATTTGGCGACTAACGGCCGGCGAATGCCTTCACATTGTCCCCCGTTAGCCGAACTTTCTGTTGACTTTTCAATTTCGGGGTTTTGCTTTACAAGGGATGTTTCGAGACAACCGTCGAGAAAAGGGGCACTGTTGCAAAAATAAAGAGTTTAATTTTTTAAATTTATGGACTTAATTATTAATGTAAGGGTTGCTAGTGGTTGCTTTACTCATAAGTGGTTCGGCAATAATCGGAACAGCCGGTCGGTAAAACCGAACCCGCATTTAATCAATTGGTTTCACACCTATCGAATTATGCCGGTCGGCTTCCATTGCACAAAAATTGCAGTATTTAAAGGTGTGTCGACCCGAATGAACAATCCGATCGGTACAGTCATTGTAACCGCGTAATTTTAGTTATTGCTTCGGGTTAGCTTTGTTGTTCGACGCTTATGTGTGTAGCAAATTAGCAACCCTTTGTGGCAATCTCCTGTTCTGTCGCATCTGCAACTAACGATAAGGGCAAATATTAATATGGAAAACAGTTACTTTGGACCCCTAATTGTTTTGGAACCTTATTGCCAAGGACCCTCGAACTATTTGAACAAACTATAGCAAAACATGTTACACTATTGACCTACATCGTGTACTGTAATGCAACCGAGGATCATAATCAGGGTTTTGCTAGAACCTCTGTGCAAAGAATAGGTGCACAAGCTTTTAGAGGTTAATTTAATGGTACGATTGGGTAAGTAGATCAGCGATCAACTACTTCACAGGGTGTCGATACCCGCATAGAACTACTTAAGTATATAAAATCTGCAAGTAGTTGTTCCGGGTCTGGGTGTTTGTGTACGTGAGTTTTTGTTTGTAAACGCACCACGACACAGTAGATGTTCGGGTAAATGTGGGGTAACTTAAAAAAAAATGAGTTTTTAAAGAATGGACATTCACTTTCTTATACCTAATTTCACCAAACACTTTGTAACTTACACTACGAAACGAACTAACATCCCGTTAAATGAATAAAATCTCTAATTAATTTCAAAATAGTTTGAGAGACAGAGGATGGACAGTCAACTGTCAGTGAAGGAAAGTAGAGATATAAACGCTAAGCTTATTTGCTAAACTACTTTAAACCATTTTTCGACGGACCGTCTAAATCCGACATTATTAGATAGACGCAAGACGAGTCCTAAAATACACCCAAATAGCTAGGTATTTCTAAAAAGTGTTTAGTTACAAATACTGTTCGAATTCTCAATGCTTGCACAGAGTTCCCCAAACGCACTAAAGCTCGCATTCCAAGAACTTCCAATATACTTAGTCCTTCTGCATATGTCAATATAGATGCGCATTTAACCTTGTAGCAGAGAATACTGAATAGAAGGAATGACCGGAGCATCGAATAGTAGGTATACCAGAAAGTAGAAAAGCAAGACTGATCTACTCATACGGAGGATACATAAAGGATTAAGACGATACAAAATGTACTAAACAATGTCCTTGACTTCTTTTATTTTTGGAGTGGTAAAATCATGCCGCGAATTACCTTGACCCCTAAACATAAAGGGCTATTGAAGGACACTGTGAATTTTAATCAGTACAAGTCTGACAGTCCCTCCTGCCCTGCCCTGGGTGGGAGGACTCTTTGTGATGATTTTACCACGATTAAAAGATTAAAAAAAAACTGTAAAAATCATCAAATGAATTCCTCCGCCCTGCGTGGAGCGAAAGGGAGTGACTAAAAGTAGTCGCCCTTTCCTTCCGATTGCCCTTTGCATTCCAGTTAGGCAGACTGAGTTTGGAAACGGTCTGCTGTTGACAAATCTGGTGTTTAAAAATATTGACCAATTAATTGAATGCTGGTCTCAAAAACCTATACAGAACCTCGTTTGATTAATATTTATTCCGTTAACCTTTAGCCACCTTCAGTATCTAGCAAACCACTCCAGATTTGACCGTTTTCCCTCATAGATATCCAGTTTCTTTCCACCAATGTAATAAACTTAGGTCTACCTATACGGTTGTCTTCGAGAAAACGGCAATAAAAGCAAAACAAACTTTCATTAAGTTAGAACACACAAAGGCAGATTTACAAACTATGAGAAAATAGATACATGCTCAAAAATGGAACAAAAGTCGAAAAAGGCCCGGGGCTGTCCAAAAATATGCTGCAGCACTATGCTTTAAAATACTGCAGTGCTGAATTTGGGGAGACTCGTTAAATTGAGTAGTGTTTCGCTGTTTTTCCGTTTTGCCTCCAGGCTTCCTCGAAATTCTATCTTTCAGTGGAAACGCTTGGTACCTAATATAAGTCTACATTGAACAGAGTTCAACGTTGTGAGGTCAAACTTAAGACACATTCATAACGTCACGACTATAATCCCCTAGGGATGAGACACTGGTGTACTAAAAACTGTGTAATGAAAAAGTCTTATAACACTTTACGCGACCTTAAAACGAACCCAAGACCTCATACTAAACAGTAACGTTTATCATCACTAAACCAATTAAATAAAATGCTGGTCCTCAGGCATACCAAGGGTTTATTTCGGACGTTAAATGCGCTAAAAAATTCTGTGAATGTAGAGTTACAAAAACAGTCTAAGTTCTGATTCTACTTCTATTTAAAATGTTACAGTATTTCCTTGATTTTCCAATACTGAGTATACTTACGCCCAAAGCTTTTACTGTGATAAGCTTCGATGGATACTCTGATACAGGTTTGATCAAATTACATACGCTTCTCTGTAGCGAAACCGACCGGACTGAACAAGACTTGCTGTACAAGCAAATACTTACTTCAGTACATTTTCTGTCAGTTCCTGAGGCAGATTCCTGATTTGACCTCACCTTAACCGTTAAAAAAACTTCAGTATCTGTCATATTTCGCTGTCCGCATCTTAGATTCTACTCTCAAAGTCCATCAACGAAGATACGGGGCCGTCCGAAAATAGCCCGAAATCGCACTTAAAAATGAATAATACTCCTCAATTTTTCTCATGATTTTTTAAAACACTTTACTGGAGAAAAGAAGACTAGCCAGTCGTGTTGGCATTAATTATTACTGATATAATATTAATTAGTTCGTGCCTCTAATTAATATTATATCAGTAACTAATACTGAATAGGACATGCTCGATAATTCGGCCGACACTACGGATATTGTCCACAATATATTCCAACATAAAAAATCTGTCAGATTCAGACGTTCGTGGTCAGTCCTCTATCTTCTTTTATATCAGGTTGAAATTGACTCTAAGTAAAAGCTTTCAAGTGAGCATGGAATTCTATATACATATAAGGCTGTATGCTTGCCTTGTTTACTGTGTCCGTTAAGTTTACATAGGCTCTGTTTAATTAAAGCTTAAGTGCGTATGTCGTACGTAAAGTTGTAAACACATAAATAAAGTCAAGGTAAATTGTCTTGGAAGGAATTTTCCGTGTTTACAAGGACTTCTCAAGGAATTCAAGTTGTGTTTGTTTTGAATAACTCTTACTCACAAGATGGGTGGCTATATTATGTGCTACAAATAATTGGCACTTAGAATCTTAAAGCAAAGAGCAGTGGGAATGAATATATAGATCAAAGATGCCTTAGAGATTAAATAGATAATCATGAAATGAGAATATTGATAATTTTTTTGAATAAATAAAGGATTCTTATTCATAATTTTAAAGATACTACACAGCAAAATACAAGTAAGTATAGATTTGTATCCAGCGCGATCCTGTGGTCTTGATCAGGTGGAACCTTATAAGTGGACTTCATACCGCTTGCTAGTACGTGGTCTCTATTCGAAAACCTCACGGCTCCATCGGCTATCATATCTGCATTATAGATAGATAATCACAATAAATAAATGGAATTAAAATTGTAAAAATTGACACAACGTTAAATCAAGTACCAACACTTACCAGTACATGTGACAATACCAAACCGTTGGCGTTGTACCGTTATGATTTTTTTGATATATTATATTTTATTTATTTCCCTGTCTTCCCCAAAAAGCTCCCTCCAAAGTGCTTGAGAAACAAACAGTCTCGCCCATGAAATATACTGAAGTCTTCTCTGTAGATCTACGTCATTTGATGCAGTAGCAGTCGGCTTGACCGCAGTGCAGTTCTCGGGCAACCTGCTGACATTTACAACCAATGGCCATGAGGGGGAATATTCGTCAAAGTTTGCAGTGTCAGCTACAAAATGGACACTTGGATGCGTTTATGTCTTGATACATGTAGATAACTTTGAAATGTTGTTGCAAGCGAACTATGAAATGTGACAACGTCAATGTTGGCAGGATAGCAGTGTTTGTCCTTGTAAATCCTTCAAAGATCCTTCGAAAAAATCATTCAAGGTGTTCGTGTATCAGATCCATGTTCATGACATGGATGAAGTGAAAGGAGTACTTATGTAAATCATCACTAGTGCCATTTTTAATATTTCTGTTTCCCACCACCATGGCAAAAGGTGCCTCATGACTACATTTTAACAATGTGTTCTTTTATGTATCGAATAGTGCAAAAGAATAGAAAACAAAGTCAAACAAGACAAAACAAAATTATTCTACAAAACATCGAAGTCCCTATCACAGCAAAACAAAAGGCATTGGTAAGCACCCACCGATAACATCAATTTAAATATATACATACATTGTAACATCGTAATAATTGTTCATACGTCACAGTCTGCTACACCGCTTTGTTGAAACGCGACACCGTGAAGCGAAAGCTCTCACGTTAATGTGCTAAAAATATTATCATTTTATTGTATGTAGATGTAGCAGTAAAACAGCCATTATATGAATAATATCACATTACATAATTATCATCTTGACTGTAATCCCTATAGAGTGAGGCAGAAGTGTGCGTATTTTAGAACAACTATATCATCTATCATCTGTTATGTTAAAGTTTCATGTAATAGGGACGAGATTATTCAGTCTCCAGACTGCTAGTAAGAAATTCCTGATGGAAAAAACCAATAACAGTTTGTCCGAACTGGAAATCGATCACAAGACCTTAAGGTCTGCGGTTAAGCGGTTCTTCTGAGCTTAAGCTCAGAAGAACCGCTTATAGCAACTGACTCAGCGAGATATACATAGTATAATACAATACAAATAGGTTTCTAAAATATACGGCTTGAATTTCTGATAATGTTTTAAAGAATAAATCTGTATAATATTTAAATATTAATTCAAATCCTTTGAGACGTTTACGATCAAATAATGAGCGTTCCTTTGACTTTGATTTATGTTCTCCTCCAGACAAATAGTGATTAAAAGAATATCAACGTCACAAACAAAACAAAAATATTGGTTTATTTTTAACTTATTTTAGGTGTGCAATACAAAAATAATATAAAAACATCATAAAAAAATATGCACAGACGCCAGCAAATCGACTAAAAATCTTCTGCTTTTGTGAAAATCTGGGTACTAAAGAAAGACAGATCAGATCAGATCACACTTAAAGACACCTTAGAGTCTAAGGCTGAGACACTCCAGCAAACAGGCGATAAACTGTTCGGGTTTTTGAATAACGGAAGGATCTTTAATCCCCAATCCATTTCTCATTTGTGTTTCCTCTAGTTCTCCTGTGTCGAGGGTACGTTTACAAACATTTAAATTCACTCAGACTCCAGATATTGTGTTTAAAGCGGCCTAATTGCTCATTAGAGGACCTCTTTTTTTTTAAATCGTTGCCCCACACTAGGATTTTTTCCTGTGTCGCGGGTTCATTTACAAATATATAAACTCACATACACAAACGCCCAGACTCGAAACAACTAAATGTAGATCACACAAATATTTGCTCCGTGTGGGAATCGAACCCGCGACACGCAGCGCAGCAGTCCAGTCGCTCAGCCATTTCTTTCTTTCTTTTTTATTTTTAAATTATTGAATTCATCATTTGAGTAGTCCCATCCTGGGTCATCATTTAGAAGCGAAAGGAACTGTCAGACTTGTACTGATTAAAATCAACTGCCCTTTACATTCCAGGGTCACGGTTACCCAGTCCCGCGACTTAACACATTACCTACTAGAAATTACCATCGATACGAAAGAAGAATTGTCATGTAACAAATGTTGCCCTACGAAAAGTTCCTCCATTTTGATGCACATGTAAATGTACCTAGTTACGCGTAGTGCTTCGTAACCTATGTAGATGCATTCAATTTTTCCCCGGGGCGATTGTACCTGACGTCTTTGTGAGTCAAAGCCTTTCGCTTGTAGCACAAACACGCTTCAAATAAAACCAATCACTGCGGATTTGTGAGCAATACTTATCTGATGACGAATTGAAAACTTTTTAGAACAGAAAATATAGAATACAGGGGTATCTTTATTATTCTCATATAGTGCTCGAGAGCCGGTTGAAGAGTTGTACAGTCAACGGCAAAAGTAGATGATCAAAGATTCAATACTAATTAACGGAATTCGCGTCAGAACTGTGTGGCGTAAAAATGATTCAAAGGTATGTGGTTGTAATTCACCAAACATTTACTATTAGTTCATCTACACAGGTCTGACGCGAACTCCGTACATTAGTATTGATTTTCTGATTTTGATCATCCACTTTTGCTGTATACTGTACCCGACTTACAGTCAACTAGATCGATGACTGCTCAAAGACGCGGTAGAAATGTCCAAATGATCAAAGACTATTAAAAAAGTATACATACATATTGAAGCAAAAACTTGAATATTGTTAAAGTTTATACGGGAAAGGAGAACAGTTTTTTTTTAATGAACCATAGCCAATTTTTGATAATTTTCCGACCTATTATTGAATAATTACGTCTTCGGTTTTTATTACAAAAACAATAACATTAATATCGCAAATAAATATAGCCTATTCATTTACGATATTAATGTTATTGTTTTAATTCCATCCAGACATAAAACTGTCAGAATCTGGATACTTCAACTAAATTGTTAGCTCATAATAGCCTAATAACACAGTTCCAATAATAGTTTGTATCGTCCTAGATTCAATAAGACTCATCAATAATAATTATCGTGACCGCCTGCTATCGTATTCATTAATATTATATCATAGACTGGGACACAGGGCACCGACCAAATGATCAACCTCATTAATAGAATATCCGATTGATTTCAATTAAGCAATGTTGAGAAAAGGCTGAAAATACCGAGATTTAAAATATCATCATCTCCCTAGCCTATATCTAGCTGAATATCACTATTTTACATAGAACGACTGCTATCTGACCTCCACAACCCAATCCTGGTTAATACAATAATACGATACCCTTGGTAAGACTGGTTGTCAGACTGACGAGCTTATGACTAAGAGTAATGACTAGTGTAAATAAAAAAAATGATTAGTATTCCGGGAAGTAAAATGAAGACATTTTAAGGAAATCCGCAGAAATTCGTGGGATAGACCAAAATGAAGACTCACAAACCAGGGCAACATGGGACAAAAGAGCAGAGGCAGCAGTGGTTGAAACACGGCTGCCCATTGATGGGTGAAGAGGATACCGGTCCAATATCCACTGTAAAAGGGTTTTAATAAGTTTCCTAGAACTATCTACTAACTTTGTAATCCTAAACATAATGAATACTATCCGCTTTCTCTAGTTAGGACATTGTTAGCAGTATTCTACGAAAATTAAAGCTCCAACATTGTTTATTCATTGCACCTAACTGGCAACACCCAGCAGTATAAATTAGAATTTTACACACCCTTTGCTAAAGAGAAATGGAGCGTGATAATAAGTAATAACCGCAGGAAACCGCCTGTAATAATTCCCGCTCAAACGCTTCAGATCTCCGACCAAAGACAATAATTGTATAAAAAAATTAAAGAATAACAGAATTATCGCCGTTATTCTATTACGCTACTTTGAAAAGGTCAGCTTAGAAACTGGTAATTTGATAACTTAATTTGTCTAATAGAAACTAGTTAAACAAGTGTCTTTTTTTTCAAACTGTCTACGATAATCTTTCGTAGAGCCTGCTACGAGATGTGCTACGAGTACTCGTAGCTCATAGATGATGAGGAAAATACATCCTGCAGTCACATTTTGATCGTTTTTGGTTATGATTTCACTCCTTATAATTTTTATATTTGATTTGCTCAGTATTTATAAATGCGAAAGAAACAGTGTCTGTCTGTTATCACTTCACGTCTTACAGTTAATAATATTTGTATAATATTTCGTACATAATTGAATTAAGACATAAGATTATTTAAATGGCGACGATACGTTCTCATTGCGTAATTAATTCCACCTCAAGAGTGAGGTCAGGGACAAAAGCTGATGTACGTGAAATATTTAGTGTATCCGGAAAGCCATACCGCTCATATACCACAAGTCAAGCTATTTCTTATTCAGTCATTTTTTTTAGATTGACTGAAAAAGAAAGTCTCCGTCAAAGAGACTAACCCCCTTGATGGAGAACTTAAAAACTGCATAGATCCATTAAGTACAAGCCATAAGCGGGGCATTCGCGCTACACAAGAGCCGGATTATCTCGGGAGGATACTTGAGACTTGATCCCCCTCAGTATAGTCTGAGCCGTTGCTATACTCCTCTTATAAGCCATGGTTTCATAGTTGCAGGTAGATAACATACCGCTATCACTTTTAATGTCGTCATTTGTGTTATTATGTAGCCTACATAATCACAGCGGGAAGTTTCACGGAGACTTCTAATACAATAAAATAAACGTATAGAACTTAGGTCTCTAGGATATATTATGTAGGGAACAGACTCACGGCGACAAACCCCGAAAACACACGAAAAGCGTGAAAGATTTCTCTAGGTATCTTTTACTTTACTTGAAGTCTCGAGGAGACTCTTCTAGCCGTAACTTCCGTGAGTTTGTAGGCATTACATGTCCGCTTGTGCTCAGAGTTTTTCGTCAAAAGTTTGAAATGCGAGGCACTGGAGAGCACATGTAAGAGCAGTGTACAGAGCTCTCAACATCTTCGACTCTAGACAGCCATCGAATGTAGTACCTGTAGCGGAAATCGGCTGGATGGTATCATCATCAGACAGGTTTAACATGACGTAAGTATCTGTACTTAGAGTAAAAACTACAAAAACTTCCTATTTGCGAAACTATTAATTGAAATTATTTATATATATGTACACACGGAACAGAACGTGAAATAATGCAATTAAACTATAGTACAAGGGTACTGCTTATTTCTTAAGAAATTTCTCCCAACAGACACATAAAAGGAGAAACGTAGAGAAAGAGTTCCTTATTCATTTAAATGGTTCCTTTATACTCTTAATGGTCTTTAAAGGTTATCTGCATATATTCGAAAAGCGTTAAATATCTGCTTTTTTTTTACGTAGTAAAATCATCAAATGAGTCCTCCCACCCAGGGCCGAGCGGGAGGGACTGTCGGACTCGTACTGACTAAAATCCACGGTGTCCTTCAATAGCCCTTTACGTTCAGGGATCACGGTAATTCTTACAGTCCCGCGACCAAAAAACACAGTAGTATAAAACAACCCACTTCCAAAAAAAATTACAAATCTTTTTCGGTAGGTTTTGTCAATCCAATACCTTTTAATATTCCTTTATTCTTATCGCTGATAGAACATCATTTCATATTGGTCCTTTGATTTCAATTATAATTTGGAAAGGTTTCCCAAAAATACCGATGCAAGGGTTTTTAAATAACTCGATTATGGCTACAACAGACGACCGACACCTTCCCTAAAACTCTGTTACAGATCTTCAATAGTAAGTATGAACGTTAACACAATATGGCTGCATGGAATATGTAAAAGTCACATTATGGCTGCCAAACGTTTCGGAACCCATTACGTCGTCACGGCTGGTGAAGAACCACCACTTAGCGTGTTTTTTCAAAAAAACTAAACCTGATGAACACCAGTTATCCGTGATCAAGAGCTGTCAGTATACAAATTGCTATGGAATATTGACAGTTATGATTTTTTTCTTTTTTTTTATATCGTGTTAAAGTTATCAAATGAGTCCTCCCACCCTAGGCAGAGCGGGAAGGACTGTCGGACTCGTACTGACTAAAATCCACGGTGTCCTCCAGCAGCCCTTTACGTACCGGGGTCACGGTAATTCGTACAGTCCCGCGACCCCGGCAGACAGTGATGATTTGAGCACCATTTAGATGTTCTAATCGTGATCAGTTTCCCTAGCTTTGATAGGTAAAACAAATTCAGCTTATTCTGAACAAAATAGGCTTTTAAGAATAATCAAGGGAAACTTTTTTCTTCCTGCCCTTGAGGGAAAACTTTTAAATTATAGCTTCATTTGTTCCTTTGTGAATTGCTTTTAATGTAATGAAATCCAATACTGTATTTTTTGCCGCGTCTCGTATAAAATGAGCTTTTATGATATCTTGTTTGCCAAGGATCGTCAAATCTCTATCTCGATAAAAATAGGTCATTACTAATATATAATAGTTCTTATCAAACAGTGTTTGCATTGTCAAACAGTCGTAAATGTGCCACTACCCTCAAAGGTTTATATAAAAGAGTGCATTAAAATCCAAAGCACTTTGGAGACATCCGACATTTCCTCAAACGTAACTTCCTCAGTCGACAAAATAAACCAAATAAACTGTAAAATGTTCACCACAGCGGCTGTTGACCCCTCACACATGGACAAACAGGGATAATAAATAAACGAACTATACAGCCTGCCTTTACTTACAACTACCCTGCTACAGCGACCCAATTCGTCCTTAATTGAATCGACTTCAGACCGGCCTTCAGACAAATTGCCTGTTAGAGCTCTCACTTAAGTTTTTTCAGTTGAAATAAACTAAAAGCAACGATTACTTCAGTTCACGAAAGCATTAAAGGTTACGAATGAAAGCCGGTACGTCAGAAACCATTCGCCATCTTTCCAATTATAACAAATTGGTCCATGTAACAAGGTAAAATTCAAAGAAAAGCAATCAGCAAGAAAAGAGTTCTTTTCAAGGTTAATAAAACTCAGATCAAAACGCAATGCAGTAAATACTTACGTAAGTTCGCTAAATGCGGATGTCCACAAACTATACACCAACACACGTCGAAAATATAATTACAAACAATACAACACTGGCTAGTAAAAGAAAATCACTAACAACGGTTCGTAACGATCAGAAAAAACAAAAGCAAGTGGAACACAAGTTGAAATTCGAATTGTTTTGACTATTGCACTAGTTCAGGAAAGATCGCGGTGTTTTCGCAGAGCAGCCGGCTAGCGACAAGCGGCCGAAGTGCGGGTAAAACGCGAACTGAACATTGTTTCCACGAGGGACGCGGGCATTGGGGTGAAAATAGGGTGAAGCGGGGGCGTACCGCCGACCCGGCTTGAATGGACGCGCCAGCTACGCAACGCATGACGGTTTTCCGTCGGACGATCACAGAAACGCTCCCCCGACGTTTCGCAATGAATGTTTCTCTAATTATTACGGGTTGGTATTTCGAATGTTTTCTTCTTGGCTAACAACGGGAATGTAGGAGATAACGATAATGACTTTGAGACTTGAAAAGCGTAAAATAACAAAGTTTAGGACGACATGGGTACGTTTAATAAGTTTTGTCTGTGGAAAATAAGCATAATATGAAAGTACAGGCTTTTCAGAGTATAGGCTAATATACGTGGTTTTTTATTTTACTTTTACTTAGTTTGTTTGGGTTGAAGACTATTTTAATTTCGTTGAGGGTATTTGAACATTTCCTCTCCTAACAACATAGATATGTAATTGCACCCACTTACCGGTCTATGTTTCTTACTACAATTTGAAGTTAGCATAAGTATGCTAACTTCAAATTGTACTGACTCCCTCACTGACTTCAACGTAATCTGTGCTTCAACAGACACCTTGTCGATGATTCCCGATGCCCACCCCCAATTTAGCCACCACTGGTGGACAGTGAAAATTTTTATAATAAATTTTCCGTTTGTCCACCCCGGAGTGATACGAATTTTATTAAATATTACAGTTGGTCACCACTGGTGGACAGCGAGGCGATTTTCTAACCTAAGAATCGATCCCAAAACCTCATAATCAGCAATGTTTCCTGCCATCTCCATGTTAGGGTGGACAGCGAAACTTTTCTAAAATAAATGTATAGCGGGGCAGTCCTGCACCGTATGCTCCACCGTGTCCTCCGGACGATCCTCGCAGTGGTTACACCCAAGAAACGCCTAGGTGTAACCACTGCGAGGATCGTCCGGAGGACACGGTGGAGCATACGGTGCAGGGCTGCCCCGCTTGGGCAGAGCACCGCCGTGTCCTCACGACGGCGATTGGCGGAGACCTCTCGCTCCCGGCATTGGTCGAGGCCATGCTGCGGGGCGAGACGGAGTGGGAAGCGGTCGCCTCCTTCTGCGAATCAGTAATGCTTGTGAAGGAGGAGGGGGGCCGCGTGAGGCAGAGGACACCGTCCTCCCTCCACCCCAGCCGCAGTGATAGACGCCCACGGCGTCGGACGTCGCCAGACGATCTCTGGCCACCGTAGGCGCGGGCATGCGGGCAGTGAGTAATGGGCGACTCGCTGTCCGACCATGGACCATGCCCGGGTCGACGGCGCGTTATGTTCCACGCGCGCCTCAAAGAGTGTCAGCATTGTGACGGGGCCTGTATAGGGCCAAAGCCTGCCGGGGTCGCGGGTCAAACGGATTACCGTGACCCCGGTACGTAAAGGGCTATTGAAGGACACCGTGGATTTTAGTCAGTACAAGTCTGACAGTCCCATAAAAAAAAAAAAAACACTGTCCACCAGTGGTGGACACAGAAAATACCCATGCTTAAATCGTCTCGCTGTCCACCAGTATACCCATTACAATATGCTCTGCGCCCGCTACCTACATTCTTATTCTTCTTCTTCTTATCGTATGGTTGATGAACAACCTGGTGTCAGAGTTTAAACCGCCCGTAGGCCTCTGACATGGCTTCACACACCGTTGAAAAATCTCTCAGGTGTGCTGGTTTCCTCACGATGTTTTCCTTCACCGTTTTTAGCAAGTGATAATTAATTTATAATACGCACATGAATTCTAAAAGACATTGGTGCGTGCCGGGGTTCGAACCTGCAACCTTTGACTTGGCAGTCCAACGGTCGTACCACTCGGCTATCACTGCTTTTTTACATTCTTTTTAAAAACACATTTGTTAACGACGAATGAACTTACTAAACTTTGGTAATTATATTTAGAGACGTAGACACGTGTTCGCTAGCACCCATGTTAGGCTGGAACAAAATTTCGTAGTCATGCGAGCATTAAGGTCAGAGTAGGGCCCGACTGACAAACATTACTGACAAGCTGTCGCGACTAATGTTGTGCTCAACTCTTTATTGCGAAACGAGATGTATAATCAAGATGATAAGTTGAAGTTTAAATTCTTTGAAATAATGTATGTCTACTAATAAATATGTAGACAAGGCGTATGTAAGGATCGTAGCAGGTGGCGCTCTGTAGTTTCTGCCTACCGCCATGGGAAGGTGTGAGTTTATAATACATTATGTAAAACGTGTAGTATGAACAAACCTGTGATGATCGCATGAAAATGATACTAAATGTAATGAAAATGATTTTCCAAAAAGTATTTTTGTTTAAAGAAATTTTCATGTGACCTTACCGTTCATAACGTAGAAGCATATTAATCGACTGTTAATAGATATATCTACAAAATCCAAAAATAAAAAAAAACGGTAAGCTAAATGTACGCACCTAGTAAACTTGAAAATTACAAACACTGCTCAATCTAATTAACATAAAAGCCCACCCTGATTCCTAATTTCATTAAAACAATCCATTAATAAAATAACAAGCAAAAACAGAAACAAAAGGGATCATGCGGCGCGATTCATTAAACACTTTAAAAAAATAATTCCCGTCAAATGTTTACTAGAGATGTGACGTTAGAGGGGCCATAGCGCGGTATTCAAATGAATTAAAATCGATAATGAGTACTCCACTAAATCTAGACGGCGCGTCGCGTCGCGTCAGGGGTTGTGCACCGCAGATAGCAAGGGGCGCTACACCCTCGTGAATTGCGCCCTCTTACTAGATTAGGTGCTTTGTTTCCCATTCTAAATACTACAAGTGTAGGGACGCTACCTATAGAAAGTGCCTGTCTATACAAATATTTTGTGACTACTGAACTGCGATGTTTCTTACCAATCTCTCATTTGGATTTAATTGGATTGCATATTGTTTCATCGATTTCGTTTACATTTTGGATGATTTACCGTCAAATTAATAATCTGATGAGAAAAGAAGAATTTAGTTACTTTTGGTAAGGCACATTTTTATAAAACCCATCTCAAACGGTTAATAAAAATGATTGTACTGTGTAGAAATATAGGTTCACTTTATATTACTACAAAAACGACTAGGTACTAAACGATTGGGTATTTTTAGACCCCTTTTTTTTATCGTGATAAAATCATCAAATGAGTCCTCCCACCCAGGGCAGGGCGGGAGTGACTGTCAGACTTGTACTGACTAAAATCCACGGTGTCCATCAATAGCCCTTTACGTACCGGGATCACGGTAATCCGTTAGTCCCGCGACCAGACCCT
Organism: Agrotis puta; assembly: GCA_943136025.2. NCBI lineage: Eukaryota > Metazoa > Arthropoda > Insecta > Lepidoptera > Noctuidae > Agrotis > Agrotis puta. The sequence continues at coordinate 16,838,095 of OW964177.2, read as the reverse complement.
TTGGCTAATAAAAGGGTGACGGTGAAACAGGTACGTATTCTGTCCCCTTGACTCGCAAATTGTATGGCTTTACTAGATATTGATCAGTGCCATCTGTCGGCTGGCGACGACGCAGCGACGTGACACGAGACGAGACGTATTTCAAGCAGATTCCTCATAAAATATAAGTATAATATTTGGTATATTAGGCTCAATGACGTATAATACTACCCGCAAGCCGACATTTATGAAAAAGACATCAATATTCTTTTTTTTAATCGTGACTAGATGGATGACTGAAGAAATTAGTGAAATTATATAAACCGTTGCCCTTTTTTTATTAAGTTATTATTATGTCGTACTGTAATTTATGCAATTCAGATGTTGATTTTAAGGTGATTCCTTCGCCAGCGAAATTCAAGTTTTCTTGTGTTTCTTGCAATTTGCATATCAGTGACAAGTTGTAATTTAATCAAAACATGATTCGCGAAAATAACAATAACAATTTTTTTAATTACAACAATGATCAAAACCGTTGGCCGTGGGGCGCCGGCTTAGAATTGCGTTCCCCCAAATCATCCCGTGGTTGTCGTAAGAGGCGACTAAGGGACAAACCGGAGGTCGGGCAGCAGCGTCCTCCGTGTACTGCACATCCTCACTGCGATCGCCAACCCGCCTGCCTAGCGTGGCGATTTAAGGCATTACCCCCTAATGAAAAGCACAGAAACCAGGCCCCCAGTCCCCGGCAGCTCCGCTATCCCTGGCGCGGGTAGCAGTCAAGGTAACGGCGGAGCAGGGGGTGCGAAGAATCTCCGGAAGAGATCCGGCTACCCACCCCGACGACGACTGGCCCTGGTAACACACAACATACGCACAATGAGGACTGACGAAAAGATCTGCGAGCTGGAAGAGGAGCTGAGCAAATTACACTGGGACATTATAGGGTTATGCGAAGTCCGTAGAGAGGGGGAGGACACCGTAACCCTGAAGTCTGGTAATTTGCTCTACTACCGGGAGGGCGACCAACAGTCCCAAGGTGGTGTCGGGTTTCTCGTTCACAAGTCCCTCGTAAACAACATAATAACCATCGACAGTGTGTCGAGCAGGGTGGTATACCTAATACTCAGAATATCCAAAAGATATTCGCTGAAGGTCATTCAGGTATACGCACCGACCTCGTCTCACTCCGATGATGAAGTGGAGACTATGTATGAGGACGTAAGTAGGGCCATACATAGTTCCAAAACCCACTTTACTGTTGTTATGGGGGACTTTAACGCAAAGTTGGGCAAGAAAAGCGGTGATGAGTTGAGAGTGGGGCAATTTGGATATGGGCAACGGAACCCTAGGGGGCAGAGGCTGGCCGACTTTCTGGAGAAAGAGGAACTCTTCATGATGAACTCTTTCTTCCAGAAGCCGCCTCACAGGAAATGGACCTGGTTGAGCCCCGATGGTTTCACGAGAAACGAGATAGACTTCTTCATGACCGACAAGAAACGGATATTCAGTGATGTCTCTGTGATCAACAGGGTAAAAACCGGTAGCGATCACCGAATCGTAAGAGGCTCACTGAATATCAATGTTAAACTTGAAAGGTCCAGCTTGATGAAGTCTACGCTCCGACCTACTCGGTCCCACATTCAAAACCCCGAAAGCTTTCAACTCGAGCTCTCTAATCGCTTTGCTTGCCTTGAGAACTTAGTTTCAGTGGACGAGATCAACGACGGGCTAGTGGAAACTGTCCGCACGGTAGGGTCTAAGTTTTTTAGACCCTGCCGTAAAGATAGACCTCAGAAATTGACCGAGCAAACCTTAAACCTCATGGCTGAACGACGTTTGCTACAGTTGCAGTCTTCCGATGACGCGAAGTCATATAGGCAGCTCAATAGACGTATATCTAAGTCCTTGCGACACGATCTGCGTCTCTTTAATACGAATCGTGTTAAAGAGACCATACAGCGAAACCAAGGCTCCAAAGTGTTCGCAAAGGACAAGTCTATTGGGCAAAGCCAGATGACAAAGCTGAAACGGGAGGATGGCAGCATAGCGTCGACCAAAGCAGAGGTTTTAGGCGAGATCGAGAGGTTCTATGGACAGCTATACACTTCGGTCGCAAAGCCCGTTGACAGCTTGGTAGGAGATCCAAGAGCCAAGCTGTCCCGACATTATACCGAAGATATCCCGGACATCAGTCTGTACGAGATTAGGATGGCCCTGAAGCAGCTTAAGAACAACAAGGCGCCGGGCGAGGACGGAATCACGTCAGAGCTTCTGAGAGCGGGTGGAACACCGGTACTTAAAGTCCTCCAGAAACTCTTTAATTCCGTCCTGTCCGAGGGCAAAACGCCTGAAACGTGGAGCAGGGGTGAGGTGGTGCTGTTCTTCAAAAAAGGTGATAACAGCCTATTGAAGAACTACAGACCCATCACGCTTCTGAGTCATGTTTATAAGCTGTTTTCAAGGGTTATCACGAACCGTCTCGAACACAGACTTGATGACTTCCAGCCTCCCGAACAAGCCGGTTTCCGAAAAGGCTATAGTACCATAGACCACATCCATACGCTGCGGCAAGTTATACAGAAGACCGAAGAGTATAACTTGCCATTATGCTTAGCGTTTGTGGACTATGAGAAAGCCTTCGATTCGGTGGAAACATGGGCTGTGCTTGAGTCACTCCAGCGATGCCGTATTGACTATCGGTACATCGAGGTATTGAAGTGTTTGTATAATAACGCCACCATGTCGGTCCGAGTACAGGAGCATAGCACGAAGGCGATTTCATTGAGAAGAGGCGTAAGACAGGGGGACGTTATCTCCCCGAAACTGTTTACTGCCGCAATGGAAGACGCCTTCAAGCTCCTGGAATGGCAAGGACTTGGCATCAACATCAACGGCGAATACATCACTCACCTTCGGTTTGCCGACGACATCGTGGTCATGGCAAAGTCGATGGAGGAACTCAGCATGATGCTCGATGGCCTCGACCGAGTTTCACAACGGGTGGGCTTGAAAATGAACATGGACAAGACGAAAATTATGTCAAATGCCAATGTTGTGCCCACCCCAGTCTCTGTTGGAAACTCGGTACCTGAAGTTGTTGACTCATATATCTACTTAGGACAAGTAGTCCAATTAGGTAGGTCCAACTTCGAGAAAGAGGTCAACCGCCGAATCCAACTCGGTTGGGCAGCGTTCGGGAAACTACGCAATGTCTTTTCGTCCGACATACCTCAGTGCCTCAAGACGAAAGTCTTTAACCAATGTGTGTTACCAGTGATGACGTACGGCACCGAAACGTGGTCTTTCACTATCGGCCTCATCTCAAAGCTCAAAGTCGCTCAACGAGCTATGGAGAGAGCTATGCTCGGTGTTTCTCTACGTGATCGAATCCGAAATGAGGAGATCCGTAGACGAACTAAAGTCACCGACATAGCCCACCGGATTAGCAAGCTGAAGTGGCAATGGGCAGGCCATATTGCTCGCAGAGCAGATGGCCGATGGGGTCGAAAAGTACTAGAGTGGAGACCAAGGACTAGCAAGCGCAGCGTAGGACGTCCACCAACAAGGTGGACAGACGACCTTATAAAGGTCGCCGGAAGACGCTGGATGCAGGTCGCTTCCAACCGGTATATGTGGAGATCTAAAGGGGAGGCCTATGTTCAGCAGTGGACGTCCTATGGCTGAGATGATGATGATGATGATGATCAAAACATTCGCTCTATTCGCTCTCACATAGATTTGGTCAAAATTGGTAAAATTTCCGAAATCTAACTTATTTACAACCCGTCACTGATATCCTTTGAAAAACACAAGAATATTTGAATTTCGCGGGTTACTACGAAATAAAAAGGATCATCAAAAAACAATTATATTCAATTAAATAATAAAAACGAAATTAAAAAAAAGTATACTCTTAAATAATAATCAGGTGCAAAACTTTTATTTTGTAAAATAAACCTTGGCTGGAAAGTTGGATGAAACAAAATCAAAAAGTTGATCTCCAAAAAAACAAGGTACGTAGTACGTTTAGTTAGTAACTCAAGTTATGTAAAGACGCGGCTTTTGCAAGATATTTCTTCTATTTCATAGTTACGATAATTCAATTATATTTTAACTATTGTAGTATTTTGCATATACGTATCTTTAGTAAATGTTTTTTGTATTATTTCATTTAAATAATTGTAATACATTCATTGCAATTATTTCAACGTGCTAAGTTAATGCAGTAACTAAACGTTCACTTCGTTATAGTTTTCTCAGCCGCTGTGTCTGCTGTTTGGTTTATCAATTTAATCATTTTTAGTATTGTGGAAATGTGTTAGTAAAGATTAATACACGTAAAGTAAAACTGGATATATTTTTGATCTATTTATCTGTTAGATAAGGTAAGATTGTTTGCTAAATTGTTCAATGGGACATCTTCCACAAAATAACGTTTCACCTTCCGTTTTGTATTAACATTTTATCGATTTTTAGTAAATAACCGAAGTACAGATCGTATTATCACTATAGTATTCTGTATTAAATGTATTCTCTCTTTTGCCCCACATTGATTTTTTTATTTCAGGTTATTATCGACCTGTCAAGAAGACATTTTTTTCGTGAAGCTGTACTTGCAAAATTCGCAAAATAGGAGACGAAAACCCCTTCAAGTTTTCAAATTTCATATCGAATCTGCCACCAATAGTAAGTAAGATTAATTTTCATCAAGTTATACCTTAAAATTACGCTTAACTTCTACAAAGGCATTTTATTTAATCTTTGAGGTGTGTAGGTAAACATTTTGCTGATTTCAGGGGTGTTTTATTATTGTAAGTTATCGATTGTGGATTGTTGTCCTTTTAATCAGCTTTACTTCTCTACATTGTGTATTATCGTTCTGCAGGCACGAATATTATGTGTATAACCTCTAAATGCTCACAATGTATCCTATATCATATGTTTCTGTCACACCCAGCTGTTTAGATATCTAAATCTTGCAAGGTTAGATTTAAATTAAACTTTTACATATTTGGGTGATGATTCCAAGAGGTACCATTTAATAGAGTATTGTACATTGTCTTTGAAAGATAAGTGGACATAAACTGTGTATTGTCAACACATAGCTGTGAGAATAACAATGTTTACTGACACAGATTAATCAAATAAAACATTAACTTAGTCATTTTCTCATAAAGTAAGTGCAACAGTGCAAATTGTACTTACACATTTACCTAATCAAGATATTTATTTTGAATTTATGCAGAAGTTAGGAACTAAATTTAATTAAAATTTGCTAATTCACAAAACTCTTGCAAAAATCTTCACCAATGGCAAAATGATATACTGAAATAAACATATTAAACCTGCCTTTTACTCTCCCACATCTCATAATTTTTGCACAATTTTTTTTTTTTGTAGTTCGTCATCTTTTTTATTCAGCTTAAAGTGTTTGCATTGTATCCAAATCTGCCTATAAAGATCTAGTGCAAGATGATATTTCAAGTCATTCAGGTTTCCTCATGATGTTATTCACCATTTTAAGAATTTCTTATTCGGTGATTCTTTATTAGTTATCATCTTAGATAAATTAATATTGTTTTTAATATTATTACCTGTCTACATCTATATGTAGACAAACCATGGCATCATAAGTTACCAGTTTCAACTTTAATAAATTGCTGAATCATAATTTTATCTTCAACTGTGTCACAATCATGTTTATCAAGCAAATAAACTAGTTTTGCTGATGAATATGGCTGCATAAATTAGTCAGCAATTATTGTTTATCAATTATCATCTACCTTTTTATGTTCATTGGCTATAATCTCTTGGTTAGATTTACTTGTAAAGAAAAGAGTACAGAACATTGTATTGCCAAAATTATGATGGTGTTAAAATTTCAGTACTTATCTTGTTAGATAATCTTGTGACATTGAGTAGAAAATACAGATGTCAGCACATCAACCTACCTCAATCTGTCAAATTTGTTTAATAGATTTTCAACTTTAGCACAATAGTGGAAGTTTGATGTTCAATTGGTAAAATTTGACAGATTGGGGTGGGTTGACCTGCAGGCATTTGTACATCATCATTGCTTCTTGTAAGTAATCATTTCACAGAAGCCTTTGACAAATCTGGGCACATCACTTAATTTTATTACTCCCTCTGTTCCAGCTGCCTGCCCACTCTATCAGTCTATCTAGTCCAGTGGTGTCCCATTTATTTAGAAATCAATCTTAACTAATGGATTATGCCTTCAGTTTCATCTCCTTGGAGTTAGATATTTTTGCCCCATGGATTAAAAAAGTGACATTAGATAATATTTTACACTATGTGTGTGCCAATTTAAATCCAAATCAGTTCAGCATTTTTTGTATAAAAGAGTAACAAAATCCAGCCATCTTAACAAACATTAGCATTTATGATAGTAGTAAAATGGTAGCTTATCTTTATCCTTGTTTTTACCATTCTGAGTTGCTGCGACAAGCATTATTTTCACTGCTTTTCAATATATATATTTTTTTTTTCAATAAATAAAATGCTTATATATATTATTATATATGTTCATGAATTTATACATAAATAAGCACTAATTTAACCAGTTCTTTAACACTTTATGAAAACATAAAACAACAATTTTCTCAAGGCCAGTAGCAATAATGTATATAGACTGAACATTTGGGAAACATTGTATCTAACATGTACAAAATGAATTAAAACTTGTACATAATGAAAAATCATCAGACAATCCTTATCCTGAGTGGTTTTTAGGAGATAACAGTAAGCTAATGTTAAAAAATCTGCTAAATAAGAGACTTAATTGCATCAGCTACTGCTGGTATACAATACCTTCAATGTCATATTCTTCTATTTAAATTTGTGGATATTCTATGAAACATCTTGCTACCAATCTGCTGTTCTATATGATAATTATTTTTATGTTATAATCCAAACTAATATTATAAATGCGAAAGTAACTCTGTCTTTCTGTCGGTCTGTCTGTCTTTTCTTCACGCCTAAACTACTGAACCGATTTGTGTGAAATTTGGTACAGACATAGTTTGGAACTTGAGAAAGGACATAGGATAATTTTTATTACAAAAAATAAATAAAATAACTGCCGGAAGTCACTATTTCACGCGAACGAAGTCGCGGGCAAAAGCTAGTAATAGAATATTATTTACAAGCAGATTGTAAATATGAAAATAACCAAATGCTGGCTTACTCTAGAATAAGACGGGGTCTTGAGACTGTCTTGTCAGGTAACCGTGACCCTGGAACATAAAGGCACATTCAAGGACACCGTGGATTTTAGTTAGCATGAGTCTGACAGTCCTGCCCTGGGGCGGGAGTACTCATTTGATGATTTTAACGTAAAAAAAAAGAAGAAAAAGATTTTTATAACTAGCAAACATCAACATACTACCAGCCTTACAAAACAACCCTGTGGAAAACAGCAATTTATTGTCAAAACAACAACATTAAACCATAAAGTTTCTTTTGTCATGTGTATTATATTCTAAAAATATGCAGTTGCATGGATATGTAATGTTTTTTTGTGTGTAAATTCAATTTTTTCAATGGTATTTTTAATTAGTCTTTTTGTTATCAATGTAATGTGTAAAATGGCATCTGTCTGTATGAAGATGAACCTATATTTTATTGTAATAAGCAATGTGATGGTTGTATTCTATTGATGACATTGACATACAACGGGTTGGTTGACAACAGGATGAGTCTATGATTCATCTTCAAATATGGATTGATAGTTATAAACAGAACTGATATATCTACTTTCTGTAAAAAGTTGGCAACATAGGTAATTAAATACAAATCCGGATCCAAAAGGTCACATCCTTGTATACAAATATCCATTACTGATAAATGGTGGTACAAGCAGTAATGAGAGCTTCAAGGATTCAAATCTGCAGAACATATTCTGTGTTTAGTTTTAATAAGTTATCAGTGTTCCTTCTGTTATAACTCTTTGTTGTCAATCAATTTGTATTGTCTTGTCAGCAAGGTTAACTCAGCTCTCTAATATGATGCACATACCTTTTAATATATGCAACATCTTGTAATGAATTCCTTTTGCACAGAACAATTATGTATTATAAAATATCTAGTAAACACATATTTACAAGCTACAAAAAAATATGAAGTATGCTGTTATTTATTGGACAGGGTGGTGGAACGATGCCACGCTGCAGCAAACGCACACGGAGCGGCGCTCCCGCAAGCGGGGGCGAAGTCCTGCCGGGGGCGACCGCAATTGACGATCACCATCACCACAAGAGATCTAGAAATAGCAGGTAAGAATAAATTCACACCTTGAAATGTGACTTAGGAACAAGAATTAAAACTAGGCTAAGAGTTTAGCACTTTAGAAGCTTCCATGAGTTCCTAACATTCCTGTAATATCAAATCATTCATAACTATATTAGTCCGGTCAAATTAGACATTAGAGTCTCTATAAATTCCCAATAAGCTAAAAATCGGTGAAATCGTTTAAAATATAAGTAAAATTGGAAAGTTCCCCATCTCTCCCCTGTTTGGAAAAAAGTATTCAAGGTGAAAGGTGGAAAAAAATGAGATTTTTTGCAAAATGGTAGGTTTTATCATAAAAATAACCCTGACAAAAATTGTAGATCATAAAATTATCTATAAAAATATAGTATATACTTTTTGCCTACGAGCCACCGTTTCTGAGATACTCGTATAATGATTCAAAAAGTTGTAAAAGTTGTAATCGTCATATTATGCATGAGTACGCCGAGTATATCTCCATCCCACCCAGGGCAGAGCGGGAGGGACTGTCAGACTTGTACTGACCAAAATCCACGGCGTCCTTCAATAGCCCGTGATCCGGGGTCACGGTATTTGTTAGTCACGCAACTCCGGCAGGCCCCGAATTTTGAACGATTTCACCAATTTGCAGCTTATTGGGAATTTATTTAGGCTCATTCTTATTTTTGATCTAATTTGACCGGACTATATGCGTACGAAAAGTTTAATGCCATTCCTGCAATATTTTAATCAATACGTTTTTTGGAATGCAAAAGAAGTGACTTTTATTTTATTTGCTTGTCTATTTCAGTTCACGTCGACATTCCAAATCAGAAGACACAAGTTTTAGCGTAAAGAAATGTTTAGCATGGTTTAAAGAATACACAACAGCCCTGGACCCAGAAGTATTGGGTGAGTAACATGATCATCATCACACAGTCTAATTGATTTGGGAATATCAGAAGTATCAAAAACCATTTATCACTACCTACTTCATTCCTTGGCTCCACTACATCGTCGCGAATCTCTTAGGGAACTATTTAAAAAGATTAACATAATGACAGTGCCTTGTCAATTTATTTATGAAAATATAATGTATGTTAGGAAAAATCTTTATCTTTTCAATAAAATAAGTGATAGACATAATTTTAACACTAGAAATAAGGATAAAATTGATCAACCTTATTTTAGATTGTCTAAAGTAAAAAAATCTTTTATGGGGTACTGTGTTAAATGTTACAACAAAATACCTAGTGAGGTCTTAAAACTAAATGAAAGAAAATTTAAAACTCATATCAAAAATACTCTAAGTAAACAAGCATATTATAAATTAGAAGATTATATTCAAGATAAAAATGCTTGGAAACATGCTGGTCCTGCTCCATAGTACAATGTAGGGCTTAAGCAGAATCAAACTGGTTGAAATTTGAATGCTCACACACTGCCAATATTGTACTTGTATAATAGCTATAATTGCAATATATTGTGAAAATGTGAACGCCGTGTACCTTTTAGCTGTGTAATTGTTTTTTGTTTTTTTTTTTTTTTTTGTTTTGTATTTTATCCTATAAATGGTCTAGATTTTATGGGTACATGGCATTTGCATTTATTTTTAAATTTGTGATATCAAAACATTGTAAAACATTTTTGAAAAAGAGTAAGTATGGAGTTTCTTGCCCATTCTTCTCCATACAAACCTACCCTTGCGAATGGGTGTAGAATCAATCCCTTCCCATCCCATTTCCTTTAATTTTAATAATCGACGTTCAAAAGTGCCTCTGATGGTCTAATTGGAATAAATGATTTGACTTTGACTTGACTTTGACACCTAACTAGCTAGGGCAAACTCACCTTTAACAGTCAATAAATGCGAGTTTAATTTGCTTGTACAGGTCCAGAAGGCATGGAAAAGTTTTGTGAGGACTTAGGAGTGGATCCTGAAAACGTCGTCATGTTGGTTATCGCATACAAAATGGGAGCGAAACAAATGGGTTACTTCACACAAGAGGAATGGTTAAAAGGTATGTTTGCAAATCTTCTGAAATATTATCAAATTGAATTTCAATGGCGAAAAACTGAGCAGCCAGCCAGTCAGTCAGTCCCTTCACGGTCCACCCAGGGTGTAAATCATTTGATGATTTAAGACAAATAAATAAGGTGCATTTGGAGGACACAACTACATTAGTCAGTTTTCATAATGTTGTTTTCCAACCTGTTTCAGGACTAACAGAGCTACAATGTGACAGTGCGCACAAATTGCAAAACAAACTAGAATACCTACGCAGCTTACTCAACGATCCCTATATGTTTAAGGCCATTTACAGATACTCTTATGATTTTGCTAGGGTAAGTATAGATTTTGTATCATAAAAATTAGGAAATGAAAATTGAAATAGCATTTTCAAGCTTTCGTATTATCACTTCAAAGAAGGTTAAAGAAATCGGCTAACTCAGCTTGCTATGTAAAGAGTTTTTATTTGGAGTCTAGATTAGTCGATGCTTATAATTATTTTACACTGACGAAACATGCACCCAAAACCAAAAACCTTTCACTATTTTATCATGTTGACAACAAGTATGGTGATCAATACTCTAGTCAGTGGAATCAATACTCTACTCAGGCTGGTATTAATATAAAAGAAACAGCAAGTTTGTATGTGAATGTTTTTATTGTTTTGTACCCTAAACACATATTAAAATATTGTCTTTTTCCAGGATAAGGACCAGCGCTCACTAGACACGAGCACGGCGCGCGCGCTGCTGGGCGTGCTGCTGCCGCGCTGGGCGCTGCGCTCGCCGCTGGCCGAGTTCCTGCAGCGCGAGCGACGGTACCGCGTCGTCAACCGCGACCAGTGGTGCAACATACTGGAGTTCAGCCGGACCGTGGACACGCAGCTCAACACGTACGACGCAGACGGAGCGTGTAAGTACATCGTAGTATTCATTTAGTGGAAACTACTTACGCCAGCAACTACGAACACTGCGTTACCGTCCTTAGGTAACAGATCTCGGCGTGAGTCTTTCGATGTATGGCCGACTTTTAGTATCATCTCAATAGCGCCCTGCACACGTACAGTTCGGACCGCGGGAAACACCACGCGCCGTTCCATCCCTCGCTCCGAACTGTACGTGTAGATGTGCTGGTCTAACAGTCCGATCTGGCACATCGACACAAGCGCATATCTCACAGTTTTACGCGCGCATCACGTGTAAACGTAAATTACATTTGACGGTTTGGAGCGTCAAAGCTATCACAGAGTTCATTCGTTTGTTCCGAGAACATCCGTGTCTCTGGAAGATAAAGCGTAAGAAGATAGTAAGAGAAATATGAGAAACAAAGCAATTATGACGCTTGTTGAATTTTGCAAGACAGTAGGTTTTTTTTAGCTGATCGCGATTTCGTCCGCAAAAAAGTACAGAATTTAAGAGATGCATTTCGCAAAGATTTGATGAAAGTAACGGGGACACGGAACAAAAGTAACTAACTACAAATTCAGCTAAACGCGATGACCAAACGATCGTCCATTTTTCTTACTACCTAAAAAACTTTTGAAAGTTTTAACGTTCCACGCGCCAGTCCAAACTGCAGTCCAAACTCTTGAAATCAAATTTACACGCACAGTTCGGAACGTTTGTCTAGATATGAAAGTTTCATCCGCAGTCCAAACCGTGAATGCATTTTTAATCGTATTTGGCACAACAGTTTGATCCGCAGTCCAAACTGTACAGATCTAACTGCGGTTTGGAACGCAGTCCAAGATGCGCGGTCCGAACTGTACGTGTGCAGGGCGCTAATGCGTCTCTTGGATGCAAAGGATGTCTACGACAACGAGATTTGTAGCACAAATTGAAAAGCATTTCCGATTTGCCCTGAAAGAACCCTTTGGCAAAAGCAGTGTTTCTAAGAAACTGACCATTAGAAACTACCATTATACATTACTTCAAATCTGCAATAGTCTGCTCTGTGAATTAAACATCTGTGATTAACATTTAGTAATAGAAACTTATTTATTTTTTCATCACTGACTTTGCGTATCAATATTTCCAGGGCCAGTAATGTTAGACGAGTTCGTGGAGTGGTTGCGGGCCGAGCGCGCGACCGACGCGGCCATGCCGGCGCACAGCTGAGAGCGAGGCGGCCCGGCCCGCGACCGTCGCGCCGCACGACACGCACCGCAGTTGTGAGAGATGAGGAACGGCAGGGAACAGAGTCATACATGAATGGAGTGCTAGCTCATCATACCACCTCAACCAGCCAAGCCCTTTCCAACTTTGTTTCGGTTGGTTTTGAGTCTGAGAACTGAAAATAACTGAATTATAGAAAAATTGTAGTGTCACGAACTATAATTACTGGCCAGCATACTAAAAAAAGGTCACCTTAACAAAGTTCTGAACAGTATAGCAATGTTTAATGAATTCGACACTAATTTAGATTTCTTTGGTTAAGCTTTTTGTGTCTCTTAGAAGCTGGAATAATATTAAAAGAAGTCATCGTGTGTATGAGGTTGTACTGATGTACAACCTCGTGTTTATGCAGACACTGAAAATGGCCTTTTTTTATTTTCTCATTAAATTCGTATGGACTAGAAATGCTGAAGCATTCCCTTTATTTTAAGGATCATATTTAAGTGTCGGTTAATACTTTTCATACCCTACAGCACAAAAGGAGCAGTAAAGGATCTGTTAGCATTCCATTTGTGTACTACTCCATGGAATAATCATTGTTTGGTCAGAGTTGACATACAATGTGGATAGGTTTTGTAATGAAATGGCCAATATACGCAAAGTGGAAAAGACTTGATTAGGAATGAAGGGTCGAAATCAGAGGGATGTTAGACTTAGGTTAGGAAATGTTCTTTTAAGAACAGGGATTGTTGCTCTCTCACAACACAATGGTAAGTCGGAACCTTCAATAACCTCCTTATTGTGTAGACATGACATTGATATTCATGCTTTCGGGAGGTTTCTGTTTTCAGAAAATGTTTTGTTTCTGGTTGGCAAAGAATAAAGATATGTTTTAAATATTGCTGATGATTCTGGATTCCATGTATGAAGATTTCATAGGCTAAGCCTCAGTATTGGAATGATTAAAATATTTTCGGAATCAGTGTCATGTCTATTTGCAAGCCTTAAAAATATACCAGATATTCCCAAACTGTACTGTGTTATTTTTACAACTTACAAACTCACTTGCTGATTTATTTAGTATAAAATATTTGAGCCATAAGGGGTCTGTAATTTATTAACAGTGATGAAAGCAGGGAAATTAAATTATTACTACTGTAATATGTATCGCGGGCGATAATCCCGTTAGTTTATTGTAACACTCGAAACGCAAACACAATTTTGTTTAAAAAAAATGTTTATAAAATGAACTTTAGTCTCGATTTTTACTCTAGCGTTGTCGCATAGGTCGCGGGACTCACGAATTACCGTGACCCCGGTACGTAAAGGGCTATTGAAGGACACCGTGGATTTTAGTCAGTACAAGTCTGAAAGTCCCTCCCGCCCTGCCCTGGGTGGGAGGACTCCTTTGATGATTTTACCACGATAAAAAAAAAAGGCGTTGTCGCATAGGTCGCGGGACTCACGAATTACCGTGACCCTGGTTCGTAAAAGGCTATTGAAGGACACCGTGGATTTTAGTCAGTCAAGTCTGACAGTCCCTCCCGCCACGATAAAAAAAAGCGTTGTCGCATTAATTTTTCTGTTTTTTTTTTAAGGCACCACATCAGTTTTTTTAATTTTTAACAATGCTAGTGTAGAAAGAAGGCATTCTGCCACTTATGCCAAATTGTGAAAATGAGTGAGAACATTTAGGTGTGTTTGCTTGGTCCCTTAATATTTTTAATTCATATTGTGAGAACGCATGTGAAAGCTGTAAATTAATGTACCGATTTTATTAAGTAATAAAACAAGCAGGTATTGTAATAACCAACAGTAGTTTTTCTTTGTAAAGAGTCTTGCTTGACATGCCCTTGTGACTACCCTTTTACTTTATTTATGCATTGCATGCTGCACTTTTCCATTATCATTATTTCACAAATTATGTAAATATAAAATTACTTACGCTATTAGTTGGCCACTCGAGGAGCTTCATATTTCAATGGTCAGTACATAATCTTGTATTTTATGTATTATTTGTGTTATTAACTTAGTAGACATAAGTTTACGTGTATATTTTAGCATTTATTTTAGATGTATGTATATTATGATTTTGCAATGCTCTTCTGATAAAACGATTATAATAAAATACGCAATCTCATTCATTATATATCAAATCTGTTGAGACATGTTGAATATTATATTGATTTGCCCACCGAACGTTATTGTTATATTTGCAATAGAACAGTACAACAAGAACACTTTCTTTTGACCAAGATATGTGGATATTTATTTTGAACTAGTAGCCAATCCTTGGTGGGATTAGTGTAATGTATTAAGATTCAGTAAAATGCTTATATTGTCTGGTATCTACTTCGACTGATTTTGAACACAATGCATAGAATTACTGTAATTTGAATGTGTGGTCGACATCTCTAGCATTATGAAGAACATGCTTCTGTCCCTAGCAATAATATTGGTTTAGATAGACTCAACTGCTGTTTATGTATATTATCTTAGTCTAAACAAGTGCATAGAGTAAGTTCTATTATTTTTGTAAAGATTCGTGAAGACTAATGCTAGATATGTATTGCACATTCATGTAAACTAAAATAGTATAACTCCGTATACACCACAAACTTTAGACTGGACTACTGAGGCCACTTCGAATCATGTTCCAATAGACTAGCTCTATGTCTAGTCTAAACACTAGGTTTAGGTGTAGATATCGTTTTATATAAGACGTGTAGGTAGTATATTCAAATTCTCTGATTGTAAGTAAATGGTTTCTCTGTAAAATACCGTGTATTCAAAATTATCGCAAATCGTTTAGGCCAAGTACCGGGGGTTATTACATGAGAAATAAATAAAATATTTGAAAGTGATTTGTGTTTTGTTTACCATTGGTTTATTGATTGTAACTTTGTGTAACTCTGCTCTCATTAAACGATTTCATTACTGAATCCGTAGTTATCATTTTAGGCTTGATAAGATAATATGCTTGCCTCAAAATAAGGTTCAGTTTAAGTGGTTAATTAAAAACCATGTCGTAAATTAAAACAAATTCTCTATGTACATGTTATTTACAATATCGATCGGCTTTCATCTTACTCCTACGATCTAACAGGGTTTCATGCAGGTTGCCCTCTGTCTTGGCTTTCTTTAGCTCTGATACGCCGCCGTCGTTCAAACGAAGCTTTTTGTCTTGGAATTTCTGGAACTTTTTGCTGAAAAATAAAATATAGAGTTTAGTTAAGTAGTGTAGTGCCGACCTCAAGTAAACTGGGATAAGGGCAGGAAGATGGTGATGAGTCAAGTAGTGTAGTAAATTGAGCATTGTGAGGTGGTAATAAAAGTAATGGAAAAGGAGGGGCCTGTTCCTGGGCCATTAGCATTTTCCATTGATTTTCTGACCTTACTATTACTTGGTGTCAATGCCAACAAAGATTTCATCTGAACCAAGGCGAAACGAGACTCAAAGAAAGATGTATTGTAAGGTACCAATAAATTAGTGACTAAATTATCGTGTTATTAAAATCTGTGATAAGGCAGTGTCAGGGACACGAACAGAAGAGTTGTCTCATAATTATTTAATCCCACCTCTGCACTCGTGTGACGAAACAAGCAACAAACATTAGACGAAAGACACGCAAGCAGGGCCAAAGCCTTGTGATACGCTAAATTTGAATAGTCTGTCCAGTATGCATCTTCACACAGCTTTGGCCGTGAACCATAGCTTTCAAGACTCTCTTCCTATCCGCGTAGCTAGATTCTGAGCTGTATAAGTAGCTAGTGCTTCTGATAGCACTCTCCAAAGTGACTTTGTGAGACAATTATGAAATTCTATTCACAAAATAAAATCATACTCACACATAGTTCACTTCAACTTGTGATAAATCAGCCTGCTCCTCATCAGGTAACACTGACTTGTTAACTTCCTTAGTCTTATTGCTACGGATGTTGCAAAACTCATTGGCTCCAGCAGCAGTACTCCGGGCCACCACTGCGTCATCTTCTGGGTCTACTGACATAAACTTGTTGAGGGAACTCAGAATTGCTGTTTTACCTGTGAATTTATAATAAAGAACCTAATGAATGATACAGCAGGGTTGAAAGTTAGAATATTAGGGTGATACAGGTGTTTGGTTGGTATAGTATGTGCCATTTAACATGGCAATAGCGGTCATTGTTCCGACTTTCATCCCGATATCTCAATATTAGCGATACTTCCACTTCACCCGTACAAATCTGTCGCAAACAGTCGCAAAACTGACATCGCTTGTGTCTCATAATACATAAAAAATGATCACAAACACAACACAGTGCACAACCCAAAATAATAGAAAATCTAGCAAACGTACCCTACGAAATTATTTTTTAAAAATATTGTATTTTTGTTTTTACACAAGTCTAACAAACTGAGACAATTTAACAAAAGTAAATATATTATTATGCATTCTATAATTTTGCAATAACCTATAATACAATACTGAGTAAATATAAAGATAATGCATATTGTATGGATATAAGTATATTACTTATATCCATACAATATGCACTAACCATATATACCACCCTGATATCAAAAGAAAACCTTATTTTTCCTAAAATAAATTAGAAAAACTATTTCATAACAGAAAATGCTAATTTTGATCTTATGTCGTTTTTGTTTTACGAGGTCATCGCGTCAGGGGTGCAGCACCCGCCATTTTGATTTGACATTCCGTGTGGAAATTTGCTTGCGTTCGGTCTGTTTCGGTGTGCTATAATTTCTTTGCTTTTATAATTTCGTTTATTTATCTTTTGTAGATATTAATAAAATTTTTAAATATTTCTTAAATAAAAGTAATAAAAAACATTTAAAAATATAAAAATAGTGATCCGTCGGTGTGGGAGCAGGGTCCAAGCTACCGGCGGTTAGGGCTCCAGAGACAGGAACCTCCTCACAATGCGAGCCGTATCGAGGAGTACTGCCTTCTGAATCTGGCCCTTGATCCAACTACCCAACGAGAGCCTTGAGAGATGTTCGTCGAGGCTCTTGGCCATCAGGCCATTCGCCGTTACGACAATCGGCACAATGATAGCCGAGCTCACATTCCACACGTCGACAACCTCGCGCGCCAAGTCAAGATATTTTATTTGTTTATCTTTGTCAGCTTTCATGAGGTTCTCGTTATGCGGGATGGTAACATCGATTATCACTACGCGGCGCGCTGATCTGTCTATGACTACTATGTCAGGCTTATTAGCAATAATAGTCCTGTCAGTAATGATAGGCAGATCCCAGTACATCGTGACATGGTCTTTTTCGAGAACTGGGTCGGGCACATACTTGTAATACGGCACCTCTGAATCCACAAGTTTGTATTTCAAAGCAAGTTGCTGGTGAATAATCCTGGCCACTAGGTTATGCCTGTACAAGTACTCGCCGTTAGCAAGACGAGAACAACCATAATATGTCTGATCGACTCACCCGGACGGTGGCATGCCCGACACACATCAACCGTCCCGTCTTTCATAATATGTCTCCGGGTGTTCCTAGTCAAGATAACTTCGTCCATAATCGCACAGACAAAACCTTCAGTTTCTCCGAAGAGGTCATCGAAACGTAGCCTGGATACGGACGCTAGAAAGTCTACATCGGGCCCGTGAAGAGCCCGGTAGAAGCGTCCGTATTATATTTTATTATTAATGTTTGTGTGTTATTGTATTTATATCATCGGTTATCAAATATTTGATGTACATTACTGTCTACCCTCATTTTTTTTTAAAGTTCTTCAAGTCCATCCTAATTGTCTGGAAGATGTCGCTATTAGCGATAAGAACACCGTTGTACCTTTAGTATTAAAAATATTGTAAAACTTGTTTTCATTTTGGTGTACAAGAAAGTATATTCTTCTATTCTATTCTATAATAATTTTAAATACTTATAAAAGTAAAGGTCGACGACTACCGGGTATACCATGAGTTGGACTCAAACCCACACTTTTTAGAAATGTGTACACTGATACCTCAACCACTAAGGGCCCTTTTCCTGTCATGCGTATTTTCACCCGCATGTGGATATGGTCCGCGTGCAGGCTGCCCGCATCCTTTCATTTCATACATGTTTTTCCTATGATGCGGGAAGCATGCGAGCGGACCAGATCCGCGCGCGGAAGAAAATACATATGACGGGAAAAGGGCCGTTACCTATCACTACATCCATTAAGTCCGTCACATTGAAACATTTTTTACGTCACGCGTAAATTTATAAGCACACAATTTGATTTCTAGAAATAAAAAATAATAATTTTGAATTAGAGCAACACAAGATTCACAACCCCTTTATGTCAAGCCGGCTGGTACCACGATACTGTAGCGATAGAAGCAACTATCGCTTATTGGTAGTTTTAGCACAGAATACACAATAGTACCTAAAGGTACAGAAGTGTAACTCCCAAAAAGAAAACAAACAAATGTAAAATCTATGCACGAAAGGATAGAGTCCATTTTTACTTGCAGCCGCATCACTCACCTACTTTTATAATAGCCTAAACTTCCCGTGCGCAAGCAAAAATGAACTGAATAGTGACGCGCGAGAGTTCATTTTAGTTTATCTGACGCCAACGACATTAAAAGGTTACTGTCGGTCAAGCTCAATAGGGTTGCGACTCGCGAGTTTGGGCACAGTTAGGTAGGAATACGTATTTTATGCATTGTTTAATTACATTATTTATGCATTGTTTAATTCTCTTATTACGTTAGTTTTGTGGCACAATAATAAATCTAACAAACCTGCGGTCTTTGTTTACATCAAATATCAAAGATTTTAAAACGTTGTCAGAAACAAAAAGATTAGTTCCGTTTCAATCCGTTCTGGCCAAGTTGTAGTCATAACTTTAAAGATCGATTGTTATCGTTTACGGCAAAATAGGTAACTAGTCCTTATCATTTCATTCATTTCATTGTCACAGGCCCCGTGTTGCGTGTCTTTGTAGGTAAGTAGGTAAAAAAGTCGCGAAGAGAAATACGATAGCTGACCTTGAATGCGTAGTGTAGCCATTTTCTGAGTTTGAACGTGTCTAAACAATAACGTAAACATCTTCCTACTTTCTACCGATCATAATTCGACCTACCTACGTATTCAGCTTAGGTGAGTGAGAGTGATGTCAGGTTTGATATTCGTCTATTTTATTTATCTTGGTCGTCTTGTAACCTACCTAATCTTACTGATCATGATTACTAGCCGGTACTTGAATGACATTAATAAGCACACCACAAGCAGGTAGATAGTTTTTTGATCATTATTAAATATGTACTACATAGATAAATATTCACTTTTTTCCTTACCTTTCGAAATCACGTGGTAGTGTGTGAAACGTGAGGCTCCTATCACTGTCATTATTTAAACAACCAAACGTTATGCAGTATTTTCTTTTCTTCATCATATATATATTTTTTTAAACTTATGCGTAAATACAACCAAACACCAAACTTAAATATTATTTAAGTAAGCGCGTGCGTAGTGGGCGGCGCGCGACAACCGACTAAATGGCCGTGACGAAGGGGCCCCCGCCGGTACTTGCAGTTTTATACCTACACCGCGGAGTGAGCCAGGCCTGGTTTTAGGTAACAATAAGTGTCATTATCGCTTAGTGATGAAAAACTTGGTAGGTGGGAGTGAATGACCGCTATTGCCATGTTAAATGGCACATACTATAGTATTTATGTTCATTAACACCGACATCAACTCTGAATTATTATTATTACTTATTTAATTATTATTTCATCTGTCATAGAATTATTATTTTATCTCATTTCTGGCAAAAAACTTAACACACATTGTATGATTGTTTGGTGAATCAGGTTTTTCTACTCAAATTTTAATACATATATAAACTCACAGCCTTTTCTCATAGGGTTAGAACTAAGCCACAAAGCGTGACCTGCCATGAGGAGTATGTGACGATTTACATGCTTCTTTCACCTCATCTATCATCTAAATATTAATTGAAATACCTATAACTGAATGAAATAATATAAATAAAATATATGTGTTAATTTGTGTACGTTACCCCAGCCAGATGTTGTCGAAAATGGTCATTTGAATCATATAGATAATTAGTTGTGCGGCTTCTGTAATTGTTGCGCACATTTTTAAATTTGTTGCGCTTATAGTTTTATAATTATTTCACAAAAACATTTCCTGCTGGCGTAACGTTACTCCAGCCAGACCTTTTTCTTTCTAATGGGAATATTTAAATAAGTACTAGCTATAAAATTAGTAGTCTAGATGAAGTAAATGTTGTGCCTTGTTTTGTACTTATTCGTTCTTTCTTCTGTCTGTCTAACTTGAAAAGACTTATTTTTTATCTAATCTACCCTGTTACTCTCATTTTTTTTTTAAATTTCCAATAATGATTCCTCACCCTCTTGCCACACAGGCTCCCACTGTTCCATCGCCCCCACAGCATCAGATCTTCCAACAACGGTCTCTTTCACAACTCCCAGATACTTTCCATATCCCGACTTCAAAGCAAACTTATTCTCGCCTGCTGGAAAAGCTGTAAAGATCTCTTCTGGAGATGGACCTTCTCCATCTCCATGGGGAGCTCCAAGAGTAAACAGGCCATTATCCAGTGCTGATACATAAGAGTTTTTTCCAAACTCTATGGATATAGATCCAGTTATGTCCTCAATCTTTTCAACCTTCCACCAACCTCCATGCTTCACAAAATCCTCATCTATGTTAGAGGCTTCCGAGTTTTCTTTTTTCTTATGCTTACGTTTCTTTGCCCTGAGAATAAATACATCGATATAGACTGAAGGTGAACGAATTAATTGCTGCCTGAGTACTGAGGCTCCCACTAAGTTTAATAAAATGAAAATAGGTTATGTATTGTTATTTTTCTAATATTATCAGTGCTAAAAAACTTACTTCGGTTTTTCTCCCTTTAGAATCAATTTACCACGCTTAACAGCGGCATACTCATCAGCCATAATTCTTCAAATTATTCTAAAAACACTGCTCAGTAATGATTTTTATTTGATAATTTATTGTGTAGAAATAGTTTCTGATAGATATTAACCACTACCACTGTGAGTGATTATGAAATCACTTAAGCAAAGGTTCTAATACATAAATTATGATTTCATGAATAAACAAATAATTTTAATAGAAATTATATTACTTACAAAACATGACATTTTCAATATTTTGAAACATTGAAATAATTTATAATTTACTGTTGCAACTTTTCACAGCACAGCTATGGAAAATCGAGTACGGTACTCGATTTTTTAAAGTGGTAAATATTTAATCGATGAAAATATTTAATCGATTAGGATTAAATACTTTTCATTTAAAAATCATGACCTAGAATTTTTTTTTTCGCAGTCCTACATCTGAACTATAATCGCGCTGTTTAAAGGGTCCAATTATTTTAATCACTTTTTGTAGTTCATTTCCTTGCTTGAGGAAACCAACTAATATGTTTAAATTTGATTAAAATGTTCAATTAGATGGTAGAATTACAATTTTTGTGACCCTTAGTGCGCGTATCTTTCTCATCATAATATCAGCCACTTGCTGTCCACTGCTAAACGTAAGCTAGCATGCCATTATGTAGCAAGCAAGCTATTCCGGTTTTAGGCAGTTGAACGCCATGCGGCGTTTGCCCTCAGGTGGCCGCCACTCTAACACATGTTTGTACCAGTGCTGTTTGGTAGCCTGCAGTTCACTTCCACATCAGCATAATTTTTCTTAGAGCAAGATTTATTAAAAGTTTTAGACCCTTGGTCTTAAGGTAATGTGCGCTCGTCAATTCACAGATGTTACGAAGATGAATTCGGCGCTGCTTAAGGATATTCTTCCAGTTGGCTCCTTCTCAAAGTTGTGCCACCCAATGAAAGTAAATTCAGATACAAAACTACTTGTTAATGAATAAATGACTATGACTATGACCCCAGTAGTTTAATTTACGTCATTAGAACCAATTTCCAAAACAGGTCTGGTCATGCCAAGCCGTACATAACTAGCAGTGGCGGCGCTAGGCGTCGGCGACGTCGGCGACCGCCCGACGGCCTCGCGCTTGAGGGGGCCTCGCAAAAAAAATTATTATTTAAAATTTAGTTATTCATTTTTATTTAT
Organism: Agrotis puta; assembly: GCA_943136025.2. Taxonomy (NCBI): domain Eukaryota; kingdom Metazoa; phylum Arthropoda; class Insecta; order Lepidoptera; family Noctuidae; genus Agrotis; species Agrotis puta. The sequence goes on along the minus strand of OW964177.2, from coordinate 16,815,612 downwards.
TTTCATGTATAACTTGTTAAGTGAGTGAGTTTCTCGAAAACTAGAAGTTCAGTAGTTTTTGTGCTATGAGCACTTTACGGGCAGAATAGTCTGGCAACACTATGAAAGTTAAACAACTTCGTGCGCGAGACGGGGAATACCCGTGTCGTCTTTGTATTTCTTCTGTGAGCGAAACGTAAACAATCATTCCTTTTGTGAATGCAACGCAACACTCGCAGACTAGGCTCGCATGGACAAAATTTCTTTTTATTGTGTTGTAAAGTCATTTATTGTGTTGTAAAGTCAGTCAGTACCCCGGTGGTTGAGTGATGATTTAGTGGACAAAAGTGTTAATTTATATTGTGATTTCGTTCATACTTCGAAGGTTATAAGATAAGGTAAGTCAATATGAACTTTTATAACAACTTTAACGTAAAGTATTTGTCAACATCAATATAATAATTTTATAAGTCTTAATTGCAATGTATTTCTTTAAGGATATCGAAATTTTAAAAAGTGGATAGTTTATGTAGTTTTAAATTCAAACTGTGCTAGTGTTTTTTTTTTTCAAGAACTAAAATTTTTAGCTGTTCGAGTATGTTTACAAGCACGCACGTGCTTATAAAAATATTAGCCTCAAAATTGTCAACAAATTTTTATCGAGTTTTTCTATCGTTGCGCCTAGATCTTTAGATCTAGATTACTTTGTATTAAAAGAACTCCGCACTAGAATCTGGTGTTGTTTCAGTACAAAATAACGTAAGTAAATAATTTTATTCAGTTGTCTATCAAAAGCATTGGCGTATCTATAGTTTTTATAATCTGCTACACAAAAAACATCGAACTACAGATCGATAGATCTCGTATCGCATTAATATTAACTTTGACGCTATTGGGCGTCACTAATAAAAATTAGTAGTAGTAATAGTAGTTATTTATTACATACATAAATATACCTAATTTATGATTAATTAAATAAACAATACTTCTAATTGTTATTTAATTTCAATGTTGTTGTTTTTATTTTTAGGTCATCATGTCTGCAGGACCAAGTAGAGACAGAGATAAAGGGAGGAAATGGGAATCCGGAGCATTCAAAAGAAAAAGAAAGGCTGAAGCTGTTATATCCAACCAAGCTCTAAGTTCCAGTATGATGAAATTTCTCAAGAAACCTTCTTCGAGTGTCACTGCTTCAGAGTCATCTGATGAAACTTTAGTTTCTGAGCCAGCATCAGAGTCAAATAAATCTTTTTTTGGAAGTTCTGATACAGTTTTACCGGCAACATCGAGCGAACCTACTATGATCCAAATGTCGGAACCCAATAAAGAGTTAGAAAGTGAAACGTTGTGTGACTCAGAAAATCAAGTGGAAGGAGTTCATTTAAAAGAGTCATTTATAGACTTAGATCCAGGGAAGTGGGTATTTCCAGTAAACGATGCGCAGCGTCATGACCTAATTCAAAACGGACCCAATCAAGATCTAGAGAAATCTGATGACAGTTACCAAAAAGACGCAAATAAAAGACATTTTTCTAAATTTCATTTCACTCGAAAATTAAGTAACGGCGAAACGCAACATCGCCGATGGTTAGTTTACTCCATTTTTCAAGATAAAGTTTATTGCTTTCCATGTAGACTTTTTTCAAATTTGCATACACAGATGGTAAAAGAAGGATGTTGTGACTGGAAAGATTTGAGTCGGATATTGCAAAGACATGAACAAAGTCAAGGACACATGGAATGCATGATTAAATGGATGGAATTCTATAAAGGAATCAAACACGGAAAAACAATAGATAAAGATAATGAGAGATCTATTAAAGAATCGCAAAAGTACTGGTATAATTTGTTTGAAAGAATGATTGATATCATAAACTACTTAGCCTCACACAATTTGGCATTTAGAGCTCATCGAGAAACCTTTAAATTGAACGATAGCAAAAACAGTGGCAACTTTATAGATTTATTTAAGTTGTTATCCAAATATGATCTGACACTACGGGAGCACATGCTACGTATTAATGAAAAGCAACTTTTGAAATATCGTGTGGATTTATTGTTTAGTAAAAGACTTTCCGTACACACGTTGGATAATTTTATTATAATAACAGTTCAACAAACCATAGATTTACATCACAGACATTCATCTTGACATAAGAGTTCCACAGACTAAAATTCTCTTCACATATCGTCCGTTTTGGACGGACTTTCAAATAATATATTATTCATGTTTTTATTATTAAAAGTAACTCTATTTATAGAAGTCAAACCAGGGATGCAAAATCTATCAAAAAAATTAAAAAGTTCATTAGCGTTTTTTCTGATAATGTTTCTATCTAAATACTGAAGCGACACACAGAGGTTACGGGGAAAGGAGGAACTAATATTTATGGTGCCTTATACACGTTCCACTCCTTTATGAGAAGGCGTTTTTTACACCACCCCTCAACATAATATTTTCCTGTTTTCCCTGTTTAAAAACACAAATATTAAAACATTTAATTCTGACTAAATTGTTAGTGATGCATTTTATACTGGCACATTCAAATACTTAACTTACTCCTTTATTTTTAACAGAATTTAACTCTAAAAATGCATGACCAACATTACATAGATTATGTGCATAGCCCTATATTCTTAAAAAATTAACTTAACAAACTTCTCAAAAACAGTTTTTCCTAACGGCTTGGTTAACAAATCAGCCAAATTATCCTGCGTTTTAATATACTTTACTGAAATACACTTATCCTTTATTTTGTCCATAATGAAGTGATACCTAATATCCAAGTGCTTTAACCTTTTATTATTTTCATTATTATAAACAAGTTTTATTGCTGACTGGTTGTCTTCATACAAGATCACTTCATTACCGACAACATCAAAGTCACACAACAAATTTTTCAACCAACATGCTTCTGAAATAGCCATACTTAATGCAATATATTCAGACTCAGTGGAGGATAATGACACACTAAGTTGTTTTTTACAACACCATACTACAGTACAATCAAATATTTTAAACAAATAACCAGTGGTAGATTTTCTATCTTGTGTGTCACCGGCCCAATCTGCATCAACAAAGCCTTGCAATTCTGTGGATGTGCTATTATATATCAAAGAATAATTTAATGTACCTTTTATATACCTTAGAATACGTTTCAATGCCTTGTACAACATAATACTAGCACAGTGTTGGTACCTACTGAGGAAACAAACTGATACACATAGATCTGGTCTTGTACCACAAACTGCATACATTAAACTGCCTATGAGTTGTCTACACTTTTTCTCTATTTCTGGACTTTCAGATTTTTCCCTTTTTAGTATTTCAAACTTAAAGTTTTGGTCTATTGGAGTAGAAACTGGTTTGCAATCTGACATATTATAATGCTCTAAAACTTTAGTAAGATATGTTTTCTGACTAATTACCGTTGTACCTTTCTTTTGATCAATATCGATACCCAAATAACATTTGGCCAAACCTAAGTCTTTCATCTTAAAGTTATTGCTTAGCTCGCTTTTAAAATCTTCCAAAACCTTGTTTTCAGTGCAAAACATAAGAATATCATCAACAAATAGCAAAACATATAGCATACATTCATTTACCTTTCTGAAATATAAGCAATGATCATTTTTAGATTTACTGAAATTTTCTTTACTCATGAAGTCATCAAACTTTTTATTCCAATATTTAGGAGACTTTTTCAAACCATACAATGATTTATTTAACTTGCATGTTTCACCGCTTGGTAACTTTATGTATACACTCTCATCTATGTCACCATGTAAAAAAGCACCTATAACATCCATCTGATGAACTGGAAGTTGAAGTTTATTTGCAACTGCTATAAAAACTCTAAAAGTAGGCAATTTAGCCACAGGAGAATATACTTCTAAATCACAATCAGACTGTTCAAAGCCTCTTGCTACCAACCTAGCTTTATATACTTTATTAGTACCTACTTGTTTAACTTTAAAAACCCATTTACTAGAAATTACTTTATTCCCCTCTGGTACGCTATTTACTTCTGTCCATGTGTTATTTTCTCTCAGAGTATCTAGCTCAGTCTTCATAGCAATCTTCCACTCTTCCTTTTCTTCAGAGTCAAGCGCTTCCTCTAGAGTAGCTGGCTCTGTACCGATGGATAGAAGGTTTGTTTCGTAGTCATCTAGCCTTGATGGTTTCTTTATTGCTCTGCCTCTCCGTGAATGTGTTGATACTTGAGGTGTTTCTTCTGCCTCTTCTTCTTTTTCTGACTCTGATGTTTCTTCTGAATTTAGAATTTCCTCTGTTTGTACTTCTGTATTTTCATCAAGATCTGATAACTGTGTTACATCTTCTTCACCTTCCTCATTAAAACTGTGATATTCTTCTCTTATTTCATCCTCTTTATTATTTATTTCTTCTTTTAATAATAATGGGGTTATATTATTATGATCTTGAAAAGTATTACCTAGCTTTTGACTACTAAAATTGCCTTTCAGGAATGTTACCTCTCTTTTAATCAAAACATCATTTTTATGGGGAAAATAAATTCTAAAACCTTTTGTTGTTTCACTATAACCTACAAAGTATCCTATTTCAGCTTTGCTATCCCATTTTTTGCGATAATGATCTGGAATGTGTACACCTACCTTTGAACCAAATACTTTTAAATTGTTTATATCATATAATCCCTTTTTATACCAGAGCTCATACGGAGTTACATTTTTAATCCTACTTTTACCAGTTCTGTTTATAACGTATACAGCTGTATTGACAGCTTCAGCCCATAGAGACTTATTTAAATTACTTGATAACAATATTGTTCTAGCCGCTTCAGTTATTGTACGCATTTCACGTTCTATGCAACCGTTTTGTTGGGGTGTGTACGGAGCACTATTTTGGTGTACAATACCTAAATGATTGAAGAGAGACTTCACCTCTTTGTTCATAAATTCTAAACCACAATCGGATCTTATTATTTCAATTTTATATTCTAAGTTTTTAGTAACAAAATTTAAAAAAGTTTTAATTTTATCAACTGTTTCAAACTTATTTTTCAGAAAATAAACCGTTCTATACTTTGAAAAGTCATCCTTTATGAGTAGATAATATCTTGATCCACCTAATGACATTGTTTCCATCGGTCCGCATAAATCCATATGAAGCCATTGACCGGGCCTATCTGCCCTATTTATACTTATAGGAAACGGTCTCTTATGTAACTTACCCAAAAGACATGGCTCACATGTTATTTCCTTTTGTTTACTAACACTGAAATCTATATCATATTTATTTAACATGTTTTTTACCTGTTCAATATCCTGGTGGCACATTTTTTCATGCCATTCAGATAAACTGTCACTTGATTTACCAACACAAGCATTTTGAATTTTATTAGACCTAAACTTCATTATAAACAAGTTATTTTTCCTATATGCTAGTGCACAAACATTTTTACTGTTATTTTTCCTCAAATAACACATTTTACTATTAATTGTTAAAACATAACCTCTATCTGTAGTTGAACTTGCTGAAAATAGATTCATCTTGATGCTGGGGACATGTAAAACGTTATTTAATGTTGTATTTATCCATTGTTTACCTGTAAATGCTTCTAAAGAAATAACTCCAATACCAACGGCTTGTATGATTTTGCCGTCTCCAATAACTATGGATCTAGGACATTCTAGTTTTTTATAGTCTATAAACATATCATAATCATAACACATGTGCTCTGAAGCTCCACTATCCATTACCCAACAATTATCACTTTCTAATTGACTGTAAAACAATGATGATAGCTCGAACACAGAGAATGCATTGCCTTGTTTAATTTTGTTTACATCTTGACTTTTCTCGCTTTTATTTTTAAACCAACAATCTGAACTTTTATGATTATTCTTCTTACAGAACTTACAACTAGTATTATTAATTATTGTACCTCTACTTTTCGACTCACTTCAGCGTTGAGATTCTTCAGTTTGCTCAGGAGAGACTCGAACCTTCCCAGGAAATCTGACACGGTTTCCCTTTCTTCAAATTTCATTGAAAAGAACTTCTGCTGAAGTATATGCACAGACAGCTCGCCTCGCTGTTCAAATATTGTATGTAGCTTATCCCAAATCTCTTTTGACGTCTTGCAGCTTAATATTTGTGGTATAACCTTTTCAGATATGTTTGTTACCAACATACCTTGAGCTTTTGAATCTTTCTGCATCCATTTCTCCTGATCCTCGTCGGCCTTGAACGTGCCTTCAACGACGTCTAAGAGACCCATAGCTCTTAGTAAAACGCGTATTTTGAAACACCACGCTGTCCAATTTTGTACACCTTGAAGCTGCTGAAAGCTTTGTCCAGAAGCCATATTTTCGACGGAATCCATCGCCCGTATTATTATTGCTTTACCGCAATTACCAGATTTATCAGAATCTGAGCCGGCGACCGCCACACCTGGTCAGACAGCCCTGGCCGACGTATGTTTATGTAGCTACTTTACCGCAGCGTTTCTTGATAAAAAACCAATCCAGCACGATTATTAGGCCGTAAGTCTGTGTCTGGGCCCATAACCTTTTGAAATATCGTGTGGATTTATTGTTTAGTAAAAGACTTTCCGTACACACGTTGGATAATTTTATTATAATAACAGTTCAACAAACCATAGATTTTTTTTTTTTTTTTTTTTTTTTTTTTGGTTCTTTTCGTCCCTCTTTGGGACAGGCAAAGGGAGCTGAGCCCATACAGCCAAGTCTGATTTATTTTTCTTTTTCTTCCAATTCTTCTTTTCTTTCTTGTCTTTCTATGTTATAATCAAGGCCGAAACCATGTCTTCTTTATTCAATGTCTTCGATATCCAATAGTCAGGCCGAAGCCAAGTCTTATTTTTTTTTCAATGTCTTCAATAACCAATAGTTAGGCGTAAGCCAAGTCTTCTTTTAATATATTCAAGTTCAGTACCATTTGTTAGGCCGGAGCCAAGTCTTCTTTCATGTTTCATATAACTCAATGTCTCAATATCTCAATATCATTTAATTTTATGTCAAAAGTGTAGTAGTTGTCAAATTCAAATTTCATCAACAGTCGATACAATAAAATCGTAAATTGGTAAAAAACAATCTTTTTTTCTCAAAAGTTGCTGAAGCGAGCGCGGGATATCTTCAGCATTTTCATAAATACCTAGCAGGCGATCAACTAAAATGATCCTTTGAAGAGCAAAATTAGGACAATCAAATACAATGTGATCCAATGTTTGTATAGCAGAATTACAATAATCACAAATTGGGGAAGACAGAATGCCAATTCTAAACAGATGTGCATTAAATCGACAGTGACCTAGCCGTAGACGACAAATCGTTGTATAAAACTTTCTGTTCCGATAGATATTTCCTCCTGTAAACCAAGGAGAAGAAATCTGTGTTTTAATTTCAGCTAGCCACTTTCCTTTGGTTTCAACTACCTGCTGCCAGAAATTGTGAAATTCACGTGCCAGTTTTGATTTGAAATAAGTCAACACATCTGAATTTGGAATGGGATTATGCAAAATTGGACATTCCTGATAATGATTAACAATGAATTTAGCCAGGTAATCAACTTGTTCATTTCCAGCTACCCCTATATGTGAAGGAGTCCAGAAAAGGACGATATCTTTGAACTTATGTAAATTATTGTATTTTTCTCTGATATTATAAATTATGTAACTTGTTTTTGCATTACAACTGGGATTTTCTAGTGCTCTCAATACACTCATACTATCAGTGATAATGATCCATTTATTTTCTTGCCTAGACTCAATATGCTCTAAAGCACTGAGTATTGCCATAGCCTCTGCTGTAAACACAGTTGCTACTGAAGACAACCTTTTTCCACACCCACTTCGAGCCTGAACGTCATAAATAGCCATAGATACAGCATTATCATTTTTAGAGCCATCTGTGTACAATTGATTGTAACCATTCCATTCCTCAAGCATTCTATAAACATCCTCTTTAAACTTCAAAGATTCATTGATTATTATTTTAAATGGGCAATACTTTGATTCATAGGAATATAAATAACAGGGCCAAATGAAGCTAGAAAAATAATTTTGATTAGAACAATCTTTTAAAATTTCAGATAAACCTTGTACTAGAAAAGGGGGATTGGTCCCATTAATAGCCTTCTTTAACTGCAGAAGAAGAGGATGATCACTGATAGAAGAAATCTTAATGAAGAATTTTGTTCTGAGATAATTGAATCTAATTATCAATGGAGGCAAACTACATTCGACTTGCATTGACACTATAGGTGTTGAACACATAGCTCCCAAAATGATACGTAAGCATCTATTTTGCACTTTTTCTAGTTTTTCTACTAGTTTTTGTACACCACTATAACAAAAAAAAGCATATTCAAAGTGGCTTCTTACTAAGGACTTATATAAAATCAGTAATGTCCCTGGATCAGCACCCCAATAAGTGCCAGCGAGAGATTTCAAAATATTGCAAGCTTTTAATGCTCTGTTTGCCAAGTAATCAACGTACACATTCCATTTAAAATTACTGAGAAAAGTAACACCTAAAAATTTTATGGAACTATCCACTAACATGACTCTATTTTTGTAATAAATTTTTATACCAGTAGAACCAACAACATTTTTGGAAAAGACAACAACCTTACTTTTCTCATTGCTGACCTCCAAACTGAGACATTCAAAATAATGTCCCAATTTTTCTAAGCTGGCATTAAGTTTTGTTTCAATGCTATTAAGGTTTTCTCCTGAACAATATACAACCAAATCATCAGCAAATTGTAAATTACAGACATCCGTACCTAGCACACTATTTAATCTATAAATATATAAAATAAATAATAGAGGGCTTAATATTCCTCCTTGAGAAACTCCTCTATAAGAATACCTAGGTCCTATTAATTGATTATTGACTTTTACGTACAATTTACGTTCATTTAAAAACTCAAAAATCCAACTTACAATTTTTTCAGGAACTTTTAGTGAAAGGAGAATGGATGACAATGTACTTAAATTTACATTATTAAAAGCACCAACAATATCAAAGAAAACACATCCCAACATTTTATGCTCGACAAGAGCACTGTGTATATCCAGAGATAAATGACTAAGACTTTCCCGAGCAGAACGACCACAACGAAAGCCAAATTGATTGTAAGGTAGTAGACTATTACTTTCAATGTAAAATATCAAACGTTGTTTTAGAAGCTGTTCAAATATTTTACCAACACACGAACTTAGACTAATAGGACGATATGAGTCAGCACTGTTAGGGTCTTTACCCTGTTTCAGGATAGGTATTAAACAATCTGTTTTCCATTCCTCAGGAATAATAGAACAATGCCAAAGTGAATTCAAAATATTTAAAAATATAGACAAACTGTATGAATTTAATAATTTGAACATTTTGTATGAGAGCCAATCTAAACCACATGCCGAATCTCTTCTTGATCTTAAAGCAGATTTTAGCTCTTCAATAGAAAAAGTTTCTACCATGAAATTATTTGTGCAATTTTGTAGGTTTTTGTGACTAACTGTGTAAAAATTTTGAACTGAATCAGGAGTATACTTGTGCAGAAATTGAGAGATCCATTCATGACTAGAAAACAAACTGCTATTTGAAGAAACATTTTTTAACTTCCTCATTTTTGCCCAAACTTGACTCATTGGAGTGAGTCTATTAATAGAATTACAAAACTCTAACCAACATGCACGGCGCTCCTGTCGTAGGATACGTTTTTTTCGGGCTTGCATATGTTTGAAATGTATAAAATTGTCTAGACAAGAATTTGATTTAAATAAGACATATGCTTGCTTACAATCGTGTACAGCTCTAGTACACTTCTCGTTCCACCAAGGGAGTCGAAGCTTCCTCCTAGATCTGCGAGTGTCAGAAGTGGTATTGTTTTTATTAAAACTAATTACTGACTTCTGAACTGCTTGTAGGATTATTGAACAGAAATTATTATATGTATCAATATGACTCAAGTTATTATACTGAAAACTTTCCATCATGTCATTTACAATCTTTTTATAAATAGACCAATCAACTAATTTCAGATTACAATGAGGAGGAATATTTGAAACATTAGAAGGATCCACATCATAAGCAGTATCTATAACATATTTTGTAATGGTAGGCAAATGATAGCTGCCTATAGAATCCTGATAAACCTGCCATTCACAAGACAAAGCCAAGGAAGAAGAAACCATAGTTAAATCAAGACCATTTGGTCTCCATAGATGAGACCCTACAGTAGTTGGCTGACCATCATTTAGGAGTATCAAGTCATTTTCATCCATGGAATTCATTATAGCTCTGCCACGAGAGTCGTCACTACAACAACCCCAAAAAGTGTGATGGGCATTAAAGTCCCCAGCAATTATCAATGGTTTAGGTATACTATTTATTAGTGAATCAAATTTGTTCTTTTCAAAAGTAGGACTGCAATTTCCAGGACTGTAAAAACTAACTACTGAAATGTATTTGTTATTAATTTTAATTTTAATTGCAATATTTTGAATAGAATCGTCAAAATATGTGTATAATAATCTAAATTCAATACCATTACGTATAAATATAGCAACACCATTGTGATCATTACCACAATCATTCCTGACTGTGGTATAGCCACGAATGTTGTATTGTATGTGTGGTTTTAACCATGTTTCTGAAATTAAAGCTAAATGTATGTCATTATTATAGAGAAACTGCTGAAACTGTAGTTTATTACTTAGCAAACTTTGTGCGTTCCACTGAGCAATATTTAAAACTTTGTTAGTGAATTTTATATTATAATATTTTTACCTTTAATAGTCTCTCTAATAGCAGATGTTATAGTTTGTGTACAAATGCTTTCATTTTGTGTTTTATTTAACTTAATCAAGTTAACTATAGATTCTGTCAGCAAACTTAATGCTGTGCTATTAGACAACATCAAGTTTATAATATCTGTCGAATGTTCCGATTTGTTCGGTGATGGGAAATTAACTTTATTAAATAAGTCTGAAAAAGGGGTTTTCAATGTATTTCTGCTTTCAGCAATCTTTCTTTTCTTAATGGGACATTGGCCAGATATGGACAGATGATTACCTTTGCAATGAACACATACAGCTTTTTCAGCAGGTATAGAGCACTCCTTGAAGGAATGGCCCTCAGTACATACTGAGCATCTTTGCGAATTTTTACAAAATTTGGCTAAATGCCCAAAACGTAAGCAACGGAAACACTGCTTGACTGGTGGAATATAGGGTAGAACTGGAAGCCGCCACATCTTAATATGAACGTAATCTGGTAAAGTTGTAGATGAAGCGAAAGTAATAACTACAGTTTGGGTAGGCTGTAGTTCAGATGAGCTACCTACTCTAACTTTTTTCATTATTCTCCTAACGCATATAATTTTTTTTGAACTTGATATTGCCTTAAAAATTTTTTTGTTTGACATATCCGTAGGTACTGACGTGATAACTCCAGACAATTCTGTCGTTCCAGCCGGAATCGACGCTTTGATCGACTGTTCTCTCAGAAAAGTAACATTATCCAAGAATGAGTTGGCTAAATTCGGGCGATCAAAAACTACGCCGATTTTATATCTGTTAATTTTTTTCAAGTACTTAATCCCTTTAACAAATCTAGTGAAGCATCCACTCAGGTACATCATATCCCTTTGGCCTATTGGTTGTTCTTCATTTGTGCTCTCGATAAATACAATAAAGTCATACCCAGCTACGGCATCCTCAGGGTACCTGCGACTGTAGTCTGTAACCCTATACGGGGCATACTTCTCTGCAGCCTTTTCTTCCGCAGTGCAGGAGTCAACGTAGTCAGACTCACTTGTCTCCGAAGATGAATCCGTAAGACCAGTGACAATTTCTTCACCAGGATCTTGTTTAGGTTTTTTCCTTTTCTTAGGCATCTTAAATCTTATAAGAACTACTTGTTTTACAAACTAAGTTAATCGTCAGGAGAATAAAAACAGGAAAATATGTACAAACTAAATTAAAATTGAAATAAAATTTCAAGAAGTTAAAAAAGACCGCCTATTATTTCACAGTTCCCGCGCTTTTTTCCCAAACCATAGATTTACATCACAGACATTCATCTTGACATAAGAGTTCCACAGACTAAAATTCTCTTCACATATCGTCCGTTTTGGACGGACTTTCAAATAATATATTATTCATGTTTTTATTATTAAAAGTAACTCTATTTATAGAAGTCAAACCAGGGATGCAAAATCTATCAAAAAAATTAAAAAGTTCATTAGCGTTTTTTTCTGATAATGTTTCTATCTAAATACTGAAGCGACACACAGAGGTTACGGGGAAAGGAGGAACTAATATTTATGGTGCCTTATACACGTTCCACTCCTTTATGAGAAGGCGTTTTTTACAGCAACTATCTCAACATTATCTGAGCCACGACGTCCAAAATGAATTGATTGCATTTATGTCTAAATCAGTTATTGAAGAAATCATACACAGCGTTAAACAAGCAAAATACTATGCCTTCTTGATCGATTGTTTACACACAACGGGAGAATATGTAACAAATTCCATATTACAAGAACTGGAAAGAAATGGTCTAGATATCCAAAACTGTCGAGGACAAGGATATGACAACGGCGCCAATATGGTCGGTATTAATAAAGGTGTCAGAACAAGAATACTTAATATAAACCCAAGAGCATTCTTTACGCCGTGCGGATGTCACAGTTGGAATTTGCTTTTGATGGATGCAGCTAAGTCTTCTACAACAGCCAAAACGTTTTTTGGCTTCATCAATAAAATCTATGTGCTGTTTTCAAAGTCAAGTAAGCGTTGGGATATTGTGAAAACTAAATTAAAATTGACATTAAAACCTCTGTCTGAAACACGATGGGAGAGTAGAATCGGAGCAGTAAAAGCAATATTTTTGCAATTTGATGATGTTATCGAATGCGTGAATGACCTGAAAAATAAAAGTGATGATTCTGAAACTCTCAGCGACTGTGACGCAGTTTTCAATGAAATGTTAACTTTTGAGTTTGTTGTTGCGATACACGTATGGTACGAGATTTTATTACGTGTGAACAATATAAGCAAACTATGGCAAACGGTTCAAGTCAACTTAAAAGTCGCTATTGATACTTTACGGTCATTTTGCAGCTGGATTCAAGAATTCCGTAATACAGGATTTGACAATAGTGTCGCACAAGCTCGATTATTTGTAGAGAAGAGTACTTTCGAAATTGAGACTCAATTTAAAGAAAAAAGAACAGCCAGGAGAAAACGAATGTTCGATTATGAACATATTGATGAACCTATTCAATCTTTTGAAATGCAGTACAGAGTTACCTTTTTTAACACTATGATTGATGCTATTATAGTTGATACCGAATGTCGATTTAAAGCGCTCAATGAATATTTTGAACGATTTGGTTTTATTTATGATATCAGATATTTAAATTCTATATAAAAGAAGATCTCCTCAAGTGCTGTAATGATTTAGGTACAATACTTCGGGAAGGCGAAAACAACGACATACAGCCTTTCGAACTGTATGAAGAACTCCAACTTTTAAAAACAAATTCACTAGACTCTATCAACGACGCGAAACAACTCATTCAATATATTTTAGAAAATAATTTGGAAGAAATATATCCAAATGTTTATATAAATTAGAATCATGTTCACAGTTCCTGTCAGTACAGCTTCCGCTGAGAGAAGCTTCTCAAAGTTAAAATTGATTAAGACCTACTTGAGAAGCACGATGAGTCAAGAGAGATTATCTTCGTTATCAGTTCTATCAATTGAAGCTGAAATAGCGTCTGGTATTAGCTATGACGTAATCCTGAAAAAGTTCAGTGAGGCCAAAAGCCGAAAAGTTCGTTTATTTTAACTTCTATTTATGTAAGTTTTGTCATCATTTGATAAGCAATAAAACTTGTTTAATAGCAATCAAATATTTAATAAAACTAATATATTTTAACTATAATTCTGCTTACGTAATTTAATATTTTCTTGATTGGGAAAAAAGGAGGCCTCGCGAACCTAATTTCGCCGACGTCCACGCGAGATCTAGCGCCGCCTCTGATAACTAGCATGGTCCAGGCACTAAACTCTAGATTATTTCCAAAATGTGCAAGATGTACTGATATTTGTACCCCGTCCTTCATTTCTAATGAAGTGACTGGAAAATGTCCCCCAAAGCGTTCGTAAACGGTTTGATTCTTAATAAATGTTCAAATATAATGTGATAATTACAAGGTAAATCAACAATAGAATAGAATTTTAAGGTGACAGACAAAGCATGACAACTAAATAAATATGAAAATGTTGTATCGAATACAAATACAATTTCTCAGGTACATCACTACATAAATAGCTACCAAAGAGGAGACTTTCTTCTTTTTAATGATAAACAGTAACCCGACTTTGGCGACGTTACTATGTTTGCTTTTTCCTTTTCATCTCAAGTTTTTCTCTCATTTAATTATATAATTATACGAGTGACAGCAAGATTTCACAGAAAAAAAGACCATGAGAAGAGTAGAATAATTAAAACCGTGAATTTAATGCTAAATTCTTAAAATGCTACAGTGAAGAGTTAATAATAATTTCTGAACGCAAGCTTCAACTCATGCCACTCATCCATAGACAACATCTTCTGTACACGCCATTTTGTAATTTTGAGCATGTTGACTCTCCTCCGAAAATGATTTTCTTCTCGCGAATAAGTTGTAATGGCGATGTAGTTTAATTAGTTTACTAGTAACGGAGACCAAAAAACCAAAATGGAAATGCCAGAAGTGAAATCGTTCAACGCGGAGGTATTCTTACTTCATAATTTTGTATTGAACAAATTGTTCCGTGGCATTTTATTAACAAAATTTTTCTTACAGTTATCCGCGTTGTACGACAACAAGCCGCCTATATCAAAGGCGAAGATGAGTGCAATAACCAGAGGTGCTATCAAGGCCATAAAGTTTTATAAACATGTAGTGCACAGTGTTGAAAAGTTCATTCAAAAATGCAAGCCAGAGTATAAAGTGCCTGGTCTTTACGTGATAGATTCAATAGTGCGACAGTCGCGGCATCAGTTCGGACAAGACAAGGATGTGTTCGCCCCAAGATTTGCAAAAAACATGCAACAAACATTTGCAAACCTCTTCAGATGCCCTCCTGAAGATAAGGTTAGTTACATAAAATTAATGTTTTAGGTTATATTTTGTCCCTCTCTTATCTATGTATTGAGCAAAATGTTGCTGGAAGTGGCTTTGTTACTTGAGCTTTTGATATGGTGAAGTTTAAGTTATTATTTTGATGACATTATCAGTCATGATACCCTAAGATGTATGTTCAGTATTAGATCCCTCACATATTATAATGAACTACAACATCATTCCGCTTATTTAAAATGCTAACCACTAGACTCCAAAAAAAAAAAACAGGAAATCATACCGAAATTCAAATCAAAGCCTTTCTAATTCCCAGCTATCTAATCTAAACACCCAATAGGATAATTTGAAAATAAAAACTTACTTACTTTCAGCGCAACATCATCAGAGTACTAAACCTGTGGCAAAAGAACAATGTGTTCAGCCCACAAGTCATCCAACCTCTACTGGATATGGCAGACCCTAACCATCCACTGCATCAAGAGATTCAGCAGCAGCAAAATAACACTGCTAATGGTAATATCATTATTTAATTGACTACCTTAAAAACTGTCTTGTTGCATTTATGTGGGACCCAATATTGCTGCTCATACAACAATGCATTGTTACTCAAATCAAATACACTGGTAATCTGTCAACTGATTGCCAATGGATTAAAAGAAAAGCTTCTAAATCCCATATCATTTAATTCGCTCAATCAAAAAAATGTTTAATAAGCTTGTTATTAAAAACTGATTGTAACAATAACATTTGTAAATGCTTCAAGACCTAAACTGGCATAATCGGCCTCAACTCGGTAAGAAAGAGTGGGCTAAAATCCATCACCGGGCAAAATATTAATAGTTCATATAATGTCTACTAATTATTCTGTATTTCTATTAAATAAAAAAATCTAACAATTTAATACATAATATTTCAGGGAGCAGTCTGAACATCAGTCACAATGCTTCAGACAACAAGATATCACCAGTACCACCTCCTCTGCATACACCACAGTCTTCCACACCTATGGGTGATCAGGTAAATATATTATTAAATAATAAAGGTGCTTCAAGTCATAAAATCTATCAACAAATATATTTTGGTTTGTTCGGTAGTAATTTATTTAAATTTGACTGACAAACAGTATTATTTGAATCATTTGAATGTGGCTATAATTTACTATATTACACCAATGTTCCTAAAATGAGGATAAGTATAACCATTCAATTCAAAGAACTTCTTAAGAATCAGATTAACAAAGTCACTTTTATAATATTTTGACATACTGAGAAGCAAAGGTAAATAATTAAATTATTTCTCAGTGATTTTGTGAAGAAAAGACACATAACAGAAACTTAGTATTCTATGATACTTGATATGTCTTTCTTATCAGTATTTCTTGACCTCTTTGAACTCATGAAGTCATAAAAAGATTTAACACTATGCAACTTGAAATACTCATTTGACAACTTGACTACTGAAATATTTAAAAACAACATAACCCAATAGAAAAATATGCCAATTTCGGATATATTTATCATCTTATCATAATAATATATCATCAACATTAATGTTATCTGGAACCAAATATAAACAAAGATAAATACACTACATACTTTGTTACCTTCTAATCTTGAATGTAATTAAGTTCCAATAAGAATGATCACACAACATGGAATCATTTGGAGTTAGCTATGGTCTGTGCAATAAAGCTCAAACAAAGTGCCTTGTTTGAATTGAGACAGTGCAACTCTATCATGGATAAATTTTGACAACAAGGCACACAAAAAATCTCTTGCTACATAAGCTGATTCCATGATCACGTTTATCGTACGGAAATGTGGATTTTTCAATTTTACTTTTTAACAATTTTATCTTCAACTTTCGAACCTTATTTAAATTTATAATTAAACTTTGACTTCTAAACCCCCTATCAGTTCCAGGACCAACCATCAAGCCAGCCGGCGAAGTTCAACAGGAAGCTGCTGAATGACTTCGAGTATGAGAGCGAAGACGACGCGCCGCCGGAGCCAGCCAGCCACAGCCAGCACAGCTCGCACACCAGCCACACGACACACTCCACTCATCAGGGACATAGCACGCAGCAGCAGAACCCTGCTGATGCTTTGGGGAGGTAAATATCAGAAAACAGAACTAAGAACAAGCTCGCCAGTTGCAGACAGACTTATGACAATTCCTAATCATTTTGAGTCTGGCATGACCTGTAGATGGTTGAAAAATACAACCTTTTTTCTACATGTAATCGTACCTTGCTTAGGATGATGAAAATATTTTTTTAAATACATTCTATCATTTTGTCTATTCTTCTCTTTACAAAACCCATTGTGATGATCTCTTGTGAGGATATCCGAATTTTAAAATTCTGTTAGGTATGCGTATCGGTTGACGGGAAGGGCGATCGTATACGTCAATCAATCAAACAAGCAAGCCAATTGCACACTGTTTATTCGCAAGGGGGCGCGCGCGAGTGCCCGCTGCTGCACATACATACGTTACGCACACAGATATAACAGAATCCATGTCAGTGGTCTGTTCTTGACTTACCAAGGGCCCAGCACGGTCTAACATAATTCGTGCTTAATTCCCGAAGGAAATTGCATATTAACATGATGAAAAGTTATTAAAACGTGTCATTTGATATTATAATTGGTTGTTGAAATATTTAACACTAGCGACCCGCCCCGGCCCCGTACGGGTGCAATCTCTACTATATTATGCATGTTTTATACACGTAAACCTTCCTCTTGAATCACTCTATTAAAGAAAACCGCATCAAAATCCGTTGCGTAGTTTTAAAGATCTAAGCATACATAGGGACATACAGACAGGCAGCGGGAAGTGAGTTTGTTTTATACTATGTATAGTGATATTGTCACACTTCAATAGTTGCTACTATGGTTGTTATCTTAGCATTATGTATCTTTATGTACTACCTACTAATATTTTGTTATTGTTTCAGTATATTAACAAATCCTGAAATCATGAGGCAACTGCAAAGTTTGCAAGCACAAATGCAGATGATGACTGGAATGCAAATACCTGTAAGTAACTATTGCTGACAACTTATTAGGACTAACCAGTAATTGCTTTAGTCGAAGGCCCAGATTTATAAAGCGAACATAGTCTTACCTCAAGCCTAGCTCAGTCACATTTCATCCGAAAATAAACCTTATGATACTGAAGGTAATGTGCATGTTCAAGTGACTGTATGAGAGAACATTAACTGTATCCAAATTAGATTCATTTTCAGATGAAGAGTGATTGGGTTTAGCTTAAGCTAAGTCTCAGTTCACTCTGTAGATTTAGCTATAAATGTAAACAGACCCTGTAATCTTGATCCTTTTATAATTTAACCTTATTTCTAAAGACTGGCAATCCTTCAAAAAACCACCCCTAAATTAATTAAAATTACTAAACGTAAATGTAAATTAACAATCTACCTTTATTGTTTTTAACAATATTAAAATTAAATAATTATCTAACAATCAATTCTTGATTGTTTTAGAATCTGATGCCTATGATGTCTGATCTTCAAATGCAACAAAATCAAAATGTTCCATTCATGGTAAGAATGTTTCACAAAGTCCCCTATTCCCCTGTCTTTTTTGAAGAAGGATTAGCTAGTGAAGTCTTTATATAAGAAAACTAATGTTTGTGTATGTTTTAAGGGCTCGCAGCAAGATTCACAGAAACAGAATGATCCTAAGGACGACATGGTTGAGTCCGACATTGAGTTCGTGGAGACAGGGCCTCAGGTTATAGAAATACCTGATGCTAATGATTCTAGGTAAGCATCATATTTTCCTCTTAGTAGAATAATTTGGCTCATTCAGCATGTAACTAGAAACTTTTGAGCTTTGTTATCTTTTCTAATTGCGTTCTGTATGCATGCATCTCTATTTTTTTCTGTTGTCTTTATAAAGCAAGGCTGTCATTATTGAGTAAAATTATCTTGGAAAGCACATTCCCACTGACTAAATTTTGTCTTAGTAGTAGAAATATCATTTATTTTTATAAGTTGCCTCATTCTTGAAATTCTACCTGTATTATAGATCTTTCTGTAGATCGTAAAGATACTTTTTGCTCGCGGGAATCGAATCTGAACGGTCAATCGCTCAGCCAGAGCGCTAACTGTGCCATCACAAAAGTCTAAAGAAAAGACAAAAGAAATAACACTAGCATGAGTTCTAGAAAATGATCTATGAAAGAGTGAACAGAACTTTTTCAAGCGTAGCGAGCCTTTTTACGCCTAACCACTTTTATCTTTCCACTGTGCTTCTTTCTTACTACCACAATACTAACAATAAGCTATGATATATATGTAGCATGTTTGTCAGCAGTCCGTCTCCGAAGTCCCGCCGCCATCGCTCGCGGTCCAAGTCCCCGCGCAGGCGCAGGAGAGGGTCGCGGTCCCGGTCCAGGTCGCCGCGCAGGAGGAGGGAGCGGGACCGGGAGAGGGACAGAGAGAGGTCAGATACTATTTAATAAATTCATATTTTACTACCTAAAGCTTCGACTCGAATAAAATTAATATAGAAAGGCGAAAGAAAGGCATTCGTCTTCTATTGGGCAAAAAAGGTAATTTTAATAATAAAGAAAATAAACTTGGCTTGACACGCTCCCACATAACTAGATTTACCTATCCCACAAATTGTGGCTACCACTTGACTTGCAGGTTGGTTAGTGAGCATTCTTTGGTCATTCCAGCATTTAGCTCAATGGCTATTTCTTAATTGAATTTGAGGTTAACCTTCTGTGTATATCCTCTAGCAATTCAATAAAACAATGTTGAAATACTCATTTCACTCACCATTACTTGCAACTGAACAATTGACGGTGTCTTATCCTTGCAATTTTTACAAGAAACTAAAGAAGAGCTTTCCTTTATTTTTTCCTATCTAGAGATAAGGACAGAGACAAAGACAGAGAAAAGAATTACAAAGAGCGGGAAGCCGAAAGAGAAAAGCAGAGGGAGAGAGAAAAGAAAGGTCTACCGCCAATTAAGAAAGAAAACCTTAGTGGTAAGTTCTTTTTCATGAATTTTTAACTGTGGTTCTATATTAAAAAAAAAATCAATCAATAAGTCGAGCGTGAAGCAATACTGACGTACCATCCTTTTCTGGAACCATTTCGCCGCATTTTAACCGTATAGTTCGGTACCGGGTCCTAAAGGACCCGAACACATAGACCTACGCCGGCTCAGTAGCGGGTCCTAAAGGGGCAGACGTTGTAGTCATACGACATCCTCATTATAAATTAAAAAAATATAATATTCTGTGCGTTAAATCCTACGAGTGCGCATTAATTAAGAATGTTAAATAAAAATCTGATTTGTTCACGCCATTAAATCTTCTACATTTAGCGCGCATTTTCTTAATTTACCATAACAAAATCCAAAAGTCTAAATACGATCGTCGCCATTTTGATGGCAGTGCTGGGTTGGGCTAAAAATCATAAAAAATGTGGTTTCGGGACATCTAAGGGATCATTATAGGAGGGATAAATAACTCGTCATTTAGTATTGTAACGAATTCATACATAATTCAACATAAATTAGCAGTGGTAATGAAGAATTTGATATCTGAAGTCGAAGTTTCGCGCCACTCGTGTTTGTTTACATTTTTATTTTTCACTTGGATCACACACATGCGTTTATACTCAATAACAATTACGATAAATATCATGTCAAATATTATAAATAACGTAAAAAAGCCCAGATCTTAGCGTAATTCTCTAATACAGAGCCAATAACACGTATTTTTCATTACCACTACTCAATTTGTATTCATTATCGACAACCATGCTTATTTTTTTAAATCGTAATGATGTGTGAAAGCGAGTATTCTAATCGATTCCATAATTGAATTTTTCGTCAACTCGAATGAAAAAAATAAGGAATTGAAGAAAACGATTAATAAAAATTAAAATAAATTTGTTTTAAGCTTAGAATACAATTATTAATTGTTATAATATTTTTTAAAGCTTTTATAATAATTTTACGTACCTACATTGTAATTACCAAAAAACAATAATAGACAAAAGAACAATGTCAGTAATAAATGTATGAATGCGCGCCAATTATTAATTCCAAAAATTGGATTTGGAATGCGCTCGCTGTGGTACTCGCTATTCAAAATAATAAATTTTAATTTATTATCTAATTTTTAGTGTACATTTTGTTTTATACAATAATATAAATAAGGTTGAATGAATATGGAATGCCTTGGATCTTGATCTATAGGCTTATTAGAAATGAGTTTGTTTCCCACCATATAAAAGATAGATAAGTAAATTATTATATTCTCAAAATTGTTTCGTAACATTGGTTTGGCCATGTTAAGTATAAACGCCAGCACACCAACCTACCTCAATCTATAAAATTTCTTCAATCGATTTTCAACCTTATCACAATAGTGGAAGGTTAATGTTCGATTGGTAAATTTTCACAGATTTGGGTAGGTTGATCTGCTGCAGTGCGTACAGATATTTAATCGTCAGTATTGACACCAGTATAATATTTTTATATAGGTATTTGTTAAGGATACTTTAGATGTGATGCAGTTCGCGACTTAATTCCAGTAAAACACGCGTTTGGCACTATTTTGGCCTCGTCAATTCGCTGATAGTTCCTTAAAGCCCGCTTGGAACACGACGCGCATTCGTCTCGGGCCTAGTCCTTAATCGGACGGTGAGTTACCCTATACTCGCCGTTCGCTAGCCCGCACCTGCAATCGCAAAAATTAAGTCTGCGACTTTAGATTTTTGCTGGTCAGGAATAGAGCTTGTAAATGAAAAAAAAAAGAACGTGCTATATTTTTACACTATTTGATAGTGTCGCTGTTAAGGATCAAATTCGTAATGATATACGACAAACTACAGTAAAGTGATATTAATTTGGTAAAATATGAACTAACTAATATTATACAAACAATAATTTAGTCATCGTACGCAGATCAAAATCAAAATTCGCGCCAATTCACTCAGAGTTCGAATTTCAAAAATTTGGTTATTGTATTTGTACCGCGAAGTGATTACTCGTAAAAAAAATTGAAATGAGAACACGATGTTGTGAACATGTAGTGAGCTACGGTCATTGACTTAAGTTTGAATCGATTTATTAAAGAAAACCTTTTATTTTATGTTTGTCGCATGTAATTACTTCACAGAACATTAATGGTTTGATTACTGGAAATTGATATTTCAAAAATTTAATTTTATGCAATGTAATTTACATTTTATCAAAATCGGCCACGAGACTTCTTTCAGTATTTTTCGCTATTCCTCATAGTTTCGAATTTAGCCATCCACGGCGCGTTGGAAATTTAAATTGTTTATTACTGCAAGGAATCATTTGGAAATACTCCCATATCTCTCCCTCCAGCATTTGATCCGAACCCGGTGTTTGTCTTTTCACGTTGTTTAGATTCGTTGTATAAAGTGAAATAATCGGGTAAATTGAAATTAAAAATAAAGAAGACACAATATGGGTAAAACTATATGGTTGAATTTAAATATAAAGTAATAAAAAGACACACACGTTTTGCCTCCAATGAAACACCAATATTTATTTCTATCTCAATCATTAAATTAAAAAAAATAATTATTTATTGCGTACCTAATAAAAAAATCATGTCGACGCCTACCCAACGAAACAATATTTTCAAAACGAAATAATACTTGAAATATTATACCAAAGAGTCTACAGATTCCGTTCCATAAATTTATTGCATGGAGTAAACCTTCTCAAGTCAAATAAGCAGATAAATCGGTCCATATCTTTGTACTACTTTTTTCCATGTTCGACAGGGGTCGAAACTAGTCAGTAAAATCAGTAAAAGTCAGTTTTTTTTAGCATGGTCAGTAAAAGTCAGTTTTTTGAGAAAATGGTCAGTTTTTTCAGTTTTTTGAGATACACACACATATATTATCACATATATACATATATTGCTCCATATATTTTTTTGGAATCTTATTAATTATTTACTGACACAATTTTGCCTGTCTGTGTCGTTCCTTTTTACGCCTACCTTCTTCATTCTAGATTTTGCTTAAGAAATATATATCTTATAGTATACCTACTAGCAGCCAAACCCGGCGTTGCTCGGGTTTCACCTTTCAAGTCCATTCATTTCATCAGTTGCAACACTTTTTCACATTTTCGCCACCCACAACCGCGACCAAACTTCCTTACTTTCACCAGGAGACCAAAAGGGGAGATGATTGGAGTTGGTGGTCATAGAGAAAACCCTGTCTTCCTGTCCTTACATTAGCATTTTAAATATACATTTAGATTGTGTCACACAAATTTCTACAAATTTCTAGTCATTTCTAATTTGCATTTGTAACAAAAACGGCCGTTTATGTTTAGAATGCACGATTTAGCTAAACAGCTATATTTCAAGTGTTGACAATGTGTTATAAAATTACGTTATTGCCTTTTCTACAGTAATTACAAACCACATTTTGTATTTTTGATTCTATTTACGAGTTATGAAATTTTTTCGATTGGCGGCGCTAGTGGACTGTAAGAGGCCTCTTAAAAGAAGGAATTAAGGACACGTTAATATGGCCAAGACATTACTAGATGCCGCTGTTAAAGAAAGAAAAAACTACGAGGAAAAAATTAAAGAAGAAGAAAACTTACAAAAAATTATAGATAAAAAGAAAATGCTTTGATTACTAACTTCTTCAAGAAATCATAATGTCTAATGTTTCTAACTTTTAATATTAAATAAATAAATAAATAAATATTCCACAACTATCACACAACGCCATCTAGTCCCAAGCTAAGCAGAGCTTGTGTTATGGGTACTAGACAACTGATAAACATACTTATATGCACACATCAAAAGTGTCTAGGGATCAACATATATTTTTGCAATAACTTTTCTCCTGATTGATATTAATTAAAAAATTTTTTAAGGATTCATCAAATAAAGTGTTTTCGTTTGTCACAGTAACGATAAACCAAGTCACCTTTGCATTAATAAAGAAATTTGCCATTTTCCTAATAAAGGGATTTTTGACATTTGAACCACTAACACAAAAGTTCGGAAAAAAGACTGAAATAACAGTTTTCTTTAAAATTTTATTGCGTAACTTAAACAATTAATAATCCGTGTTTCTACCGCGAACACTAACAACACAAGAACATCGGTTTGGCATACTCAAAATGAGTTCATCCAAATCACGCTGTGGAATGGCCGCCCATGCCGCCCACTAACACAAAAGTTCGGAAAAAAGACTGAAATGGATGGACTCTGATGAGTCTCGTTTTGGTATGAGACCGGATACAAGACGTATACGACACTGGAGAAGCCCTGGACGCCAACAGCGATTAAAATCCTGCCAGGAAGTCCATCCTTATAGTGGTGGAACCATCATGGTATGGGCGGGTATTTGGATCGGCGGAAGAACTGAGTTGATTTGGATCAGAGGCAACCTCAACGCTCAAATTTATGCTGAGACGATTGTATCAGACGTCATCGTTCCTCTACAAGTGCAAATCGGTCCCTTATTTCAGTTAATGCATGATAATGCACGACCGCACACCGCAAGAGTTGTAAGACAGACTCTCGCCGCAGCTAACATCAATGTCCTGCCCTGGCCTGCTCAGTCGCCAGACTTGAATCCGATTGAGCATGCATGGGATATGCTACAGAGAAGAGCTCTGC
Organism: Agrotis puta; assembly: GCA_943136025.2. Lineage (NCBI taxonomy): Eukaryota > Metazoa > Arthropoda > Insecta > Lepidoptera > Noctuidae > Agrotis > Agrotis puta. The sequence continues at coordinate 16,790,808 of OW964177.2, read as the reverse complement.
CGAATATGGAGGGTATCCAGTCGCAAGAAGACCTTTTTTTGTTGTTGCAACGAACATGGGCGGCCATTCCACAGCGTGATTTGGATGAACTCATTTTGAGTATGCCAAACCGATGTTCTTGTGTTGTTAGTGTTCGCGGTAGAAACACGGATTATTAATTGTTTAAGTTACGCAATAAAATTTTAAAGAAAACTGTTATTTCAGTCTTTTTTTCGAACTTTTGTGTTAGTGGTTCAAATGTCAAAAATCCCTTTATTAGGAAAATGGCAAATTTCTTTATTAATGCAAAGGTGACTTGGTTTATTGTTACAGTGACAAACGAAAACACTTTATTTGATGAATCCTTAAAAAATTTTTTAATTAATATCAATCAGGAGAAAAGTTATTGCAAAAATATATGTTGATCCCTAGACACTTTTGATGTGTGTATTTCTAAATACATGCATATTATAGATAAATTACACCCAGACACAGAACAAATGATCGTGCTCATCACACAAACATTTGTCCTGGGTGGGAATCGAACCCACGACCTCCGGCATAGCAGTCAGGGTCACTAACCACTAGACCAACAGGGCTGCCAATTATTTGCATGATTGTATGTGTGTCATTTGCTTATTAACAAATATTAAAACTGATAACTATTTGTAAACTTTTTAATAATAAAAAGGTGGTGATGGTTGGCTATGGGGATGGTGGAGGCTAATAATATTTTTTTTTCAATTCCACATGAAACTTTTATTTTAAGTTAGTTCAGATGGTCAGTAAAAGTCAGTTTTTTTAGATTTCTGGTCAGTAAAATCAGTATTTTTGAACACTGAACCTGTTTCGACCCCTGATGTTCGATTATATTGCGAGTATCGATTAGGCTGAATTAACCTTTTCAATCGTTATATGAACATTGGGATTGCGGTCAGCACTAAGAAGTGTCATGTTGCAACATAATTTTTGGTAATTTTTATCAAGTCTTTGATCGTTATTATTTATGAAATTATGTATGAACACTGGCAAATCTAATAATGCATATAGTAAGTTATTTCATTTATTTCACTGTTTAACCATTTTTTATCACGTGAGAAGCTTGTTTATGTACATATTTTCAGCACATCTAAATTACATAGTTTTTGGAACGACATAGCATTTTGTATGTTACACACATTTTACAGTGGAATGACGCAGTTTTAGTGACCTCAACACGTTCTTGGAGATATTGCTCACAAACTTATCGTATGAAATAAGTGTAGTAACATATTTTTGATAAAAAAATCGAATGCTGAAAATTGACAAAAATCTTCAATATTATCTCAAATTTCGAATCACCCGGTCGACTCAGCTGATGTGTCATATGTCAAAATGTTGTCGTGCAGAGTGGTTAAAGCCCCTATTTGAGAACCTCTGGATGGGACTAGAACGCTAAAATTTCGTCGTCATCTGGTAAACTATAATCACACACTTGATGTACAACATTTCAAGTCAGTAGATCATTTAGTTCCGAAGCTATGCGAAAGCAAAGTGTAGTGCTTGGACTAAGCCGCAGTGCCCCTCACCTACCTTCCAGTGTGCAGCACGACCCTGTGGGTGGGCCACCTGTCCAAGCTGGCCACGCCCGAGGAGCTGTCGGACCTGTTCGGCGGCCTGGGCGGGGTGGCGGCCATCGACGTGGTGGCGCCGCGCGGCTGCGCCTTCGTGGTCATGGAGCGACGCCGGGACGCCAGCAAGGCCATCGCCAAGCTCAACAGGCACAAGCTGCACTCCAAGGAGATCACGGTAACTCTTCTCACTCTGACGACACATTTAAAGGTGTAAATAAATAAACTACAGAATAATGGTTTTTCTTTTGACAAAATTGCGTTCGGCGCTCGAGGTCACAAACTTGGAATATTCATTGAGCCAAAATTATAAACGAGTCTGCAAAAAATCAAAACTAACAAATTTCACAAGATCCCCCGTATCGACGGAATTGACCCCAAGGGAACTGGGGCGGCAAAATGTTTTTTTTTGCCGCCATTCATTAATGTTGTTAGGTAACCACTTCAAAGGCCCATGCAACTTTTAGTATGGACCTTGGCATCAATTCTTTTTTCTTTTCGCCAGTGATTAAATTTTGGCCACAATTAGACTACTACCTAAGAAGTCCATAGAAAAAAAAAGTAAGTTTCTAAACCGTAACTAACCAGAGATATGGCGGTTTTAATTTTGTTCTAATCAGGAGTGATTTACTCCCGATTAGAACAAAATAAAATCCGTTATATCTCTGGTTGGTTACGGTTTAGATTTTTTTAAATATTTTTTACGAAGTTCTTAGATTGTGGTCTACTAATGACAAACATTTCATTACTGGCGAAAGAAAAATAAATTTTGATGCCAATAAGTTGCATACCCCTTTGTGAGCATACTTATTACCTACCACCAAACTTTGGAAAAATAAAAACGTGTACGTCCGCAGCTTTGTAACTATTACTTTAGCAGAAATGTGCATGTAATATTAGAGTAGTGATTCGGTCAAAGTGAATTATGAGTATGCCTAGGCACTTCGTTATACGCTGGCACTTCTTAATGGCTTAAGTCGATCGGATCAACAGGAACAATGTATTTTCCGTCGATACTGCCGTTTCAGATTAGGTTAAAAGGCCTTTATTTGGTCCTACAGGTAGCGTGGGCACCTGGCAAGGGCGTGAAGGGCCGCGAGTGGAAGGACTACTGGGAGGCCGAGCTGGGCGTGTCGTACCTGCCGTGGCAGGCGCTGCAGGCGCGATGGGCGCTGGGCGCGCTGTCGCTGGACGCGCTGGAGGACGGCGGGGCCGTGGACGAGGACACACTGCCGCCCTGGCTGCCGCCCCGGGTGAGTGTAGTATTGCTGGGAGGAGGACGGCGGGGCCGTGGACGAGGACACACTGCCGCCCTGGCTGCCGCCCCGGGTGAGTGTAGTACTACTGGGAGGAGGACGGCGGGGCCGTGGACGAGGACACACTGCCGCCCTGGCTGCCGCCCCGGGTGAGTGTAGTACTACTGGGAGGAGGACGGCGGGGCCGTGGACGAGGACACACTGCCGCCCTGGCTGCCGCCCCGGGTGAGTGTAGTATTGCTGGGAGGAGGACGGCGGGGCCGTGGACGAGGACACACTGCCGCCCTGGCTGCCGCCCCGGGTGAGTGTAGTACTACTGGGAGGAGGACGGCGGGGCCGTGGACGAGGACACACTGCCGCCCTGGCTGCCGCCCCGGGTGAGTGTAGTATTGCTGGGAGGAGGACGGCGGGGCCGTGGACGAGGACACACTGCCGCCCTGGCTGCCGCCCCGGGTGAGTGTAGTACTGCTGGGAGGAGGACGGCGGGGCCGTGGACGAGGACACACTGCCGCCCTGGCTTCCGCCCCGGGTGAGTGTAGTATTGCTGGGAGGAGGACGGCGGGGCCGTGGACGAGGACACACTGCCGCCCTGGCTGCCGCCCCGGGTGAGTGTAGTACTGCTGGGAGGAGGACGGCGGGGCCGTGGACGAGGACACACTGCCGCCCTGGCTGCCGCCCCGGGTGAGTGTAGTACTACTGGGAGGAGGACGGCGGGGCCGTGGACGAGGACACACTGCCGCCCTGGCTGCCGCCCCGGGTGAGTGTAGTACTACTGGCAGGAGGACGGCGGGGCCGTGGACGAGGACACACTGCCGCCCTGGCTGCCGCCCCGGGTGAGTGTAGTACTGCTGGGAGGAGGACGGCGGGGCCGTGGACGAGGACACACTGCCGCCCTGGCTGCCGCCCCGGGTGAGTGTAGTATTGCTGGGAGGAGGACGGCGGGGCCGTGGACGAGGACACACTGCCGCCCTGGCTGCCGCCCCGGGTGAGTGTAGTATTGCTGGGAGGAGGACGGCGGGGCCGTGGACGAGGACACACTGCCGCCCTGGCTGCCGCCCCGGGTGAGTGTAGTATTGCTGGGAGGAGGACGGCGGGGCCGTGGACGAGGACACACTGCCGCCCTGGCTGCCGCCCCGGGTGAGTGTAGTATTGCTGGGAGGAGGACGGCGGGGCCGTGGACGAGGACACACTGCCGCCCTGGCTGCCGCCCCGGGTGAGTGTAGTATTGCTGGGAGGAGGACGGCGGGGCCGTGGACGAGGACACACTGCCGCCCCGGGTGAGTTTAATACTACTGGGAGGCCGAGCTGGACACCTAGTCGTGTGTCTTTTATAAGTGGAAAACAATCGCCTTTGAATTTCATCTGATCAGGTTTTATTCTATTTCTATTATAAAATCCATTTTTTCAAATATGTCATAAAATAATGGTAAAATATTTTTGTGTCTAGATCCTCCCCAAGTCAATGATGGAGAATATGTCAATGCTGGGCATGCCTGGTCCCGGCGTGCCGCTGGGCGCTCTGCCGCCCGGCATGCCGCCCGCGTCCCTGCCGCCCGGCATGCCGCCCGTGTCTATGGCGGGGCCGGCACTGACACTGCCGCCCAACATGCCTCCCAACCTGCCGCCCGGGGCCAACCCTGGGATTAACATACCGAGGATGCCGCCACCTGGGTTAGTTCTTATTTTGTCATATAATTCGTGGTGGATTGTGATAAGCTACAACTTGTAAATATTGCACATAAAAAAAACCTTTATTTTTGACATACGAAATTAATAATAATTAGTTTACAAAGTAAATAATTCCATCAATATGGATTTAAAGATAATCTCGTTAGAATAATATATAGCTGTTGTCTTTGTTCAGATTCAAATATAAGTTGGAACCTGTATACTAATTTATTTTTTTACTGTTTAACCAGATTGCTTGATATCCACAGTATGTCAGCGGGCCTGCCGCCCGGCCTGGCTCCAGGCCTGCCGCCCGGCATCAGGCCGCCCAGTCTGCCCAACATGCCTGGCGGAGTACCTGGTACATATGACCTTTTTTTAATCATAATCTTGATATAAGTTACCTTGTTGGAAGTGATATTTTAATTCTGTGTAATAAAGGTGAAAGAGAGGTAATTTACCTCGTTAAAAGTATCGTCACTTCTTTATTGTACAGTAAAATATTATTGCGAAATTTTTACTACTAAGTTAGTAAATAAAAAAAAAGGTTCATTATTTCTTCATTAGACAAACAGATTGAAGGTGCTAAAATATTTGAATTAAAATCAATAAAATGGAAATACCTACTCAATCCCTCTTTCAAAGCGTATTTAGACTGCTAACGTAACCAAAAACAATATTGCAAAATTCAAAGAGTAATTGAAGTTTGCAGCAGCAGCCATGTTCACTAATACATCTTCTTAGCGTCAGCGTTTATCGCAGGTGTACAGAACGAGCCCGGCCTGCCGCCCGCGGGGCCGCTGCTGCGCTTCCCGCACGGACTGCCGCCGCAGTCACTGTCGCAGCCCGGTGAGACACAGTTGTTTATCGATATTCATTGCAATAATAAAGAGGCATAGTTAGAAATTATGCAATTTCCAAGCACCATAGAATGTTTATTACACTGTATACTTTATTTTATGCGTAGTAAAGCGGAACTTCAGACTTGTACTTAAAATCCACATTTTGACATCAATAGCCCTTAACATTCTAGGGTCACGGTTGCCTATTTAGATAGTCTTATGACCCCGGCAGGCGCTTGGCCTTCTATGGGGGCTCAATGTCCCAAAAAAATAGATGTATTACAATCTTCTAGACGCTTCTTTGCTCAATCAAAACATTAAAATGGACGGGCTTTTTAAGATTCTATTCACGATAACACAACATGTTCGAAAATTAGTGGTAATTTGATTAAATGACATTCTTGACTTCAAACAAACGGCGGTGGTAACAAGCGCATGTTTTCCAAAAAATTGGATACTAATATGGAGCTGTTCCCAGGCATGGTGGGTGGGTTCCTGAGCGGTCTGCTGGGCGTGGGAGTGGGCGGACTGGTGGGAGGAGTACCACTACTACATCACGCGGCACTACATCCTCGGGACACTCCGCCACCCAGTGTACCACAACCTGCTGTAAGTATCATATTATGTTTGTAACATTGAGAAATCGTGACCCATTGGTATCGGCCCTGATTGGCGAGTCCGAACGCAGCTTAACGCATTACTTTGTGTAATTTATTTCATCACTATTGTTCTCAAAACGGCGAAGGAAGTTATCGTGAGGAAAAGGGAATGTCCTAGAACCAAAAATTTGAAGATATGTGACATCTACCAACCCGCACTTGCTCCCATGGTGGATTATATTTCACCCCCTGTCAGAGAGAAAAGGCCTATATCCCAGCTGTGGGGACATTATAAGCTAATGACGAACATTGAAGGTTTTTATGATCATTTAAAAGGAATAACCACTTGTAGATTATACAAAAATGTTGGTTCGTATCTCTCAAACCTCGCCTCATTTCAGCAGAGAACGGGCGACGCACATCACAGCGACGACGCGATGGACCTCGACACCGAGGACAACCACGGCGACGAGCACAGCGACGGACACGACACCAGCGGACCGCAGCCCGCGCTGCTGCCTCAACAAGTGAGGACTGAGTTATATCACAACACACTGAACTTGAGTCACAGGACTCCACTTTGCATTATGCCACCGCCTTTCCATCTCCTTTTTTATTCTCGTGTCGTGGTGCATTTAAATAATCATACTGTTTGTGTCCAGTAAACTATTATAGCGGCGTTGGAGGTGAAGGCACATTTGATACAATCCAGTAGATGAGACATTGTTCAGGAGGACCGGACTCACCACGTATTCGATGGATTGATGATCCCCATTTCGGCAAATTGTATTTTCCATTAAAATCACAGTTATATATTTTCTTTTGTTACAATATCATTGGTGGTATTTACCTGCATCCAATTTGACTATCCAATTTGACTATCCAATTTGACTGGTAGGAAAATAACTTAGTGGGGAAAGCCTAGGTAGATATAATCACAAGGTTATGGGTTTGCTGCTGTCGAGAGTAGAAATGATATAAAAGTAGAGATGAATGATTACTTCTTTTTTAATTCCATCTTTACTTCATATTTTATTTACCAGACTGCCAAAAGAAAGAGTAATGTTTTTCACTGATACTTTGACAACTTTGTCTATTTCAAATAAATGCTTTAAAATAAAATTAGGCGTTCCATATTTCGCAACTTATGTCCTAAATTTAGCACAATGTTATAGGCACTTCATTTTGACGGGGCCCCCCTAGAGGGCCAAATCGTGCCGGGCTCGCGACTCACGCGAAGACTCACGAATTACCGTGACCCCGGAACGTAAAGGGCTTTTAAAGGACATCGTGGATTTTAATCATTACGAGACTGACAGTCCCTCCCGCTCTGACCTGGGTGGGAGTACACGTTTGATAATTTTACCATGCTAAAAAATAGGCATTTCATTTGACCTTCACTCCAGGGACGAAGCTATCTTAACATTTATCCCAACTTGTCTAACCATGGTTTCTTCTGCCCCACAGATCCAAGCACTACTATCAAAGCCTCCTCCAAACTTCAACTCAGCGGAACCTCCACCTGGGTTCAACATGTCCGAACCACCTCCCTTCAACGTCAACCAGCCGCCGCCTGATGACAAACAGGACGACGACAGGAAGGACCGCGACAGGGACAGGCGCGGCGGGGACAGGGATAGGGACAGGCGGGGAGACAGAGACAGGGAGAGGAGGGAGAGGGGCGAGAGAGGAGATCGGAGGGAGCGGGATAGAGGAAGAGATAGAGATCGGTGAGTTTTGGTGACTGTTATACAAACATTAAAAAAGTTTTGCGATCACTTTGGTAAATCGAAATCTATTTTATTACGGTAGATTATGATTATTTATTTATTTTTTAGCCTGCTCTGTCCCACTCCTGGGCAAAGGCCTCCCTCCACTCCTTCCACTTATGATTATGATTAATCTTCTTTTAAGATTCTTTATAAAAAAAGCAAAAATCTGTCCCTCCTGCTAAATCCAGAAGAAGAATATTCTATTAAGATTTTTATTTACTACTCGTGATCGCCAGGGGACTCTTTTTAGTTCCTAAAAACTAAGTACACTAAAAGCTAAAGTATTTATCCATATTTACGAGTCATTATGCTAACCTAGTCTCCAAAACAGTTTAAACAAATACATTTCTAATATTAATATTTTTTCATTTACACAGAGATGGCAGAGAAGATCGTCGGGATCGCGACAGAGACCGAGGTGGTCGGGACAGGAGAGACAGAGACAGGGATAGGGACAGAGAGAGAGGAGAGCGGTTCTCTTCTAGAGAAAACAGGTGAGAATTGTTAAATCGTCTTCTTTTTATAAAGGACTAGCGACCCGTCCCGGCTCCGCACGGGTGCAATCTACTATATTACTAATGTTATCTATACATATAATAAATCTGTAGAAGGGTCAATTCTGTACATTGAAAATATTGAAAAAATAAATAGCGGGGGGTGTTGCTGGATCGATACCAAACCCAAATATGTGATTAAAAAAATTTTTGTCTGTCTGTATATGCAGGCATCACGTGAAAACTAACGGTTCGATTTCGATGAAACTTGGTATAATTATACTTTATTATCCTGGGCATAAAATGGGATACATTGTATCCTGGAATAATACGTAGAAAAAAAATTCTTATTTTTCAGTTTTATTCATAGACGTTGTTCTGTAGAACCGCGAATCTCCTTAATTATTATAAGCTTAGCTGTATTTGGGTCCAATAGATATTTATAAGATGTATTGTTCAGAGTTACTCAAAATGGAGAAATAAACCATCCACGCGAAGACCGACATCCGCGCGGACGGAGTCGCGGGCGGAAGCTAGTGTACATATAAACCTTCCTCTTGAATCACTCTACCTAGTAAGAAAAAGGCATCAAAATCCGTTGAGTAGTTTTAAAGATCTAAGCATACATAGGGACAGACAGACAGCGGGAAGCGACTTTGTTTTATACTATGTAGTGATACAATGAAGTTGATGATGCCATAACTTTCTGATTAATATATGGTTTTTACTATTGATTGGTTGCAAAACCAACCAGTTATAAGTTGTATCGCTGCCGCGTATTTCTCGATATCCGTAACAAAGTAAATCATATTTTTTACCCTAACCCTACAGATATTAACTATTAACCCGTACTGGATTCACGCGGTCGGTAACAGGCGCCTTCCTTACACAAAGCATAACACTGTTTTAAGAAACGTTATACTAATTCCGCCTTATTACAAAAAGAGGTTTAACTAAAAGCCCAGGTTTAATCTTGTAAAACTACGGTTTACACAAACGTTATTACAATTCGTGGTTTTGCGATAAACCATGGTCTAACAGTCGTAGCTGTCAAAGGTGTGTCAAAGTTTCTCATAGCAAATTTTTCATTGTGTTGTAGTTTTTGTATTATTTTCACCCGAAATGGATTGAAATAAGGTAGGTTTAATTGTTATTACTCATTTTGAATTTAATTGTTTAGACAGTCGTTCAAATGGCGGTACTAAAGTCGACGTTTTATCTTAGTTTTGTAATACGGACAAATTTAAACCATGGCTCTGCAGATAAGCCTGGACTTGATAGACCAGGTTTAAACCAAGGTTTGTTTAGTTTTTGTAATAAGGCCGATAATGTTTATACAAGTGTTATTCTTCATCAAACTCCGTTCAGTAGTTTTTGTCCGTAAGAGTAACAAACATCCATACATCGATCCTCACAAACTATCGCATTTATAATATTAATAATAAGATGCTATCAACCATCGTGTGTTTATTTTGGTGACCCCTCCCTTTTCACTCTTACTGTTTTTGGTGGTCATTCATCAAATTGGTTCTCCCGTCCCGGGTGAAGCAAAAAGAACTGTCAGACTCTTACCGAGAAAACCCACCCTGTTCCTTTAAATGCCCTTCGCGTTCTAGGACCGCGATAATCTGCTTAGGCAGTCTCGCAACCTTTCTTGTCCCCTGCATCGTAAGTTTGATGCATGACAGATGAGACTGGATAGAAGTAAAAAAATCAATATACAATCTTACATTTTCCTGTATTCTATACTTAAACCACAGAACATCAACTGCTTTAATTTACAAGAAAATCAAACACTAACAAAACATTTCATTCGCAGAGAAAACACAAACAGCAGAGAAAAGTCCCCGCGTCCACCAGCCAGTAACGAAAATCCAGATCAGAAGAGTTTACAGGAGAGGCTGTGGGAGATGGCCAACGGGAAACCAGCCAGAGACGACAAGAGGGACGAGTTCCCCGAGCAGAGGGAGGACGGAAGGGACGAGCAGAGGACTGACAGGCCTCCGCTCATAGACAGAGTGCCTGCCAGGCATGATGGACCTCCGCCTGCTATGGATGGTGGTGAGTTTCATTATTACATTTATGTGTACAGTAAAATAAGTAGAAAAGCTCAGAGGTTCTAGCACGGCTTTTCACGTTTTTTTGTTAATTCGATGTAAAATAATTAGTTACTAATTCGTACACTAGAGGCGCTTTTTCATTTTCCGTACAATAAATACCGTAAATACTTTAAGTACGCTCTAGGTAAAATACGGAAATACTGTGCTAAAACCTCTGTATTTAAGCAAGCAATAATGAACCTATGAATGGCCGATCACAACTTAACAGGGTGCGAACCTGCGTGTTAGATAACAGCCTTGTTATTTATTTACTAGCTGTTGCCCGCGATTTCACCCGCTGCTGCTCGTGTTGGTCGTAATGGTTTAGGCGCAGAAAGCCTAATTCGCAAAATGGCAAACGAGTCGCAAAAGGACTCCAATTTATAGAAAATTTACTATATTGATCACTTGCCGTTTTGAGAATTAGGTTTTAAGAGAATTTGCCGTTTTAAGAATCAGGCTTTAAGAGAATTTGTCATTTTGAGAATTAGGCTTAAAACAACCAAAAAGGATTTTTCAATTAAAACAAAAAATAAATAAAAGAAAAAGAACCAGTGGTTTGCGCATTCAACAAAACAGACTAGCTTTATCATAGTAGTATAGATTAAAAAATATCCACTAACAGCTTTTCAAGTACGAAAGACAGCGAGTGTTGACAGCGAGGTACAAACGCCAGCAGGTCAACCTACCCGAATCTGTCAAATTTTATCAATCGAACATTAACCTTCCACTATTGTGATAAGGTTGAAAATCTATTAACATTTTAAGCGCTTGGCTAATATCAATTGGCGTGCCCCTAGCGCCCGGCTACGAATCGTGCTTTCCTTTTCTCCTCTCTTTCTGCTCCTTTTAAGCTCCGATTTGTAAAATATCATGGTGTACTATAAAAAGTATTCTATCTATCTATCTACATAAATAGAGAGATATAGAATAGATGCAATAAAATCGAAGAAAACAACAAAAATCCTGAATATTCTCTGTCGGATAAATACGACATGGGCGACAGGGGCACGGAAATGTTTGTCGGATATATACGACTCTGGCGGTTAAAGGGTTAAAAAAAATTACAGATTGTGGTAAGCTAACAAGCTACCAAGCTTGATTTGCAATACTTGTGATATTTTTTAACATTTATATAATTGAAATGTTTTGTCTATAAATATGAGATAACAAAAGAAACCTCAATAAGAATAGAAGGGAGAGAAAGGATATTAATGTTCACTTGCATCACTAATTACTAAATATGAAACAAGCTTTAGCCCGCAGCTTTGCTTGCGTAAAGCTCGAATTAATCCCATGGTAATGTACTCCTACGATAAAAATCAAATAAAAATGTATCTGATACAGGTAATGCTCTACCTGTGTTCGGACTTTAATTAAAATTTGTGTACTAAATCTATGAAAAAGTAACTGACAAATTAGCCTCCATAAGTATAGATTTTATTTATCTCTGTTCAAAAATTGCTCAAGCTATTTAGGACCATGCCCGGGTCGACGGCGCGTTGTGTTCCACGCGCAACTCAAGGAGTGTCAGTATAGTGACGGTCCCCCCTGTAGAGGGCCAAAGCCTGCCGGGGTTGCGGGACTCACGAATTACCGTGACCCCGGTACGTAAAGGGCTATTGAAGGACACCGTGGATTTTCGTCAGTACCAGTCTGACAGTCCCTCCCGCTCTGCCCTGGGTGGGAGGACTCATGTGATGAAATTACCACGTAAAAAAAAGCTATCTAGGCGTGAAAACGTAACACATAACCCACTAGGAATGACTTATAATATTAGTTATAACGCGGCCACACGATGCGGTGGCGGTGCGGTGTGCCGCGGCAATGTCATGTTACATACAAATTACTCTATCGTGCGCGCGCGACTTGAGACCTGCGACAAAAGACAGGGAGGGGCGAAGATGTCGCGACGACGAAGCGACGCTGCTCAGGGCCTGTAGCCATGTAACAAACGATAAACGTAAACGTTCAGAAATCTTTATTAGATTTTCAACTTTAGGCTCTAGGGTATAAAGTTGATATTTAATTGGGGAGTACCGAGCGTTTACGATTATAGTTTGCGACTTGGCTAGGGGGGCAGTTGTTTATGTCGACACAACTCGAAAAAAAAGCGGTGTGGAGCCTTACCGCACCGTTACCGCATCGTATGGCCTTTTATAGCCGGGTAACACTGACGGTATTTCCCGTTGATTTTCGCGATAATGATCTACAAATGTTCCCTAACGTGATATGGGTTAGTAGTCTAGTGAGCTAAAAGTATCTCATCACGAAAACAGTTTATTTTGTTACGGTTACGTTCATTCAGAAAGTGCGCGGAGCGAGCGTGTGGAGTGCATGCGCGACGCACGGTCGGCGCCTATTCAACTCGTCGAGCGCGCACCGCACTAGTTTCCCGACTAATGCGAGCGTTAAAGCGATAATTAACGGCATTTCCCGTTATTGTAGCCTTAGTGTTAGGATCATGGATTGCAATTAGTGCAATTCTAGATTGAGGTCCCCACACCTGACCCTGTCTCCCTGTTCCGCAGTGGAGGCGGGCGCGGGCGGGGGCTGGACGTCGCTGGCGCCGCCGCGACTGCCGCCGCCGCACATGGCGCCACACTTCCGCGCCGGTACGATACCATCTACTTGTACACGCAATAATGCATCAAGTCTATGAATTTTGATCCGAATTCTTTGTCGGCTGGTTATTTATGGTTTTTTATTGGACATTTAAAGACTGGAAAATCGTGTCGTTGATTTGATACAGACAAAGATCGGGATCAAGATCTAGATTGAGTATACTTACCTATGGTTTTAGTTGAATTACACCATTATCACATTTCGCGAGCAATTCCTTCTCCATTTTATTTCCATCTAAAACCTGATTAGTTTCGTTTAATTTCTTACCGTTTATTTATTTCACTTACATTTTAGTTCAGTTAGAAATGAACTGAATCAAAAGTCCATTGATCAATATCGATTAGTTTGAATGCAAGTACAGTCACGAGCAATAACATGTATACACTTAACAAAATTCAAACACAATTTACTCGTGAAATACTGGTTTTCACTTTGAAATAAGACTTATTTCGTAATAGTATGGCTTCCAAAATAAAAGACTAACGGAAAGGCAAAAGTTTAAGCAACATGGTATCAGAACATCGCTTTTGAATATTGCTTAGTGTATACATACTATTGCTCGTGACTGTACGTCTACGAGTTTATAGAATAAATGGCAAACTAAAACTCATTGTTTAAAATTTTCAAATCTAATATAGTTGGAACTAAATTTTCTCGAATTCTCAAGGTGATGCTTCTAGCTGAATATTAACGCTAGCTATCATTTTTATTTGCACTAACAAATGTGACTGTTCATTCTATTCATATGGGGTCCCTCATTTGTAATCAGCCATACAGTTAAATCAATACATTTTTACTTTGTTTTTATTACTTACCATAATTTTTGTTATAACTGGTATATCTCGGTATCTCAATAACATGTATCTTCTATTCCAACGTAAGAATAGTCCAAATCTAAGTTACGTCTATTAAAGACTATTTACATTTGCAGAGTTGAGAATGAGAGGACCGCCTAGGCCCCCGATGTCAGGTATGGCTGGACAAGGTTACCTCGTACTGTAAGCTCGCCCAGCACATCAGAGCTTATTGTAAAATTCCATCTCTTGTCATTTCAGGACCCTGGATGGATGGACCTGGACCAGGACCGGGACCCTTCGGGCCACGCTTCAACGGCATGGGACCTCCCTTCAATCGCCCTCCGTTTGATGGTCCGCGACCTCCTTTCGACGGACCTCCCATGTTCGAAGGCGGACCACGCTTCGAACGGCCTCCATTCGGTCGCATGCCGTTTGACGGAATGAATCGCCCGCCCTTCGACGGACCGCGACCACCTTTTGATGGCCCACGACCGCCATTTGATGGTCCACGTCCTCCCTTCGACGGTGCGCGACCTTTCGACGGTCCTCCCTTCGACGGCGACCGTCCTCCCTTCGACGGTCCTCCGCGCTTCGACGGACCGCCGGAATTCTTCGACCGACCAGGTCCTCGAGGACGGTTTGACGATCGCGAACAGTACGGAGAGCGAGGCTGGAGCGGAGACCGGGACCGAGACCGGGACTGGGGAGACAGAAGACCCGACTGGGACGACCGGCGGAGAGACCGGAGACAGAACAGAGACCAGGAAGACAACAGGTTCAACAGACAAGACAGAAACGACAGAAGAAGACCGTTCGATGATAACCAACAGAACAGAGCCAACGACGCGCGTCGTAGCGATGAAAATCAACCAAATAGGTCGAATGACAACCGCCGCGCCGATGATAATAAACCTAACGATGGCCGCCGCGGTGATGATCACCAACAAAACAAGCCCAACGAGACTCGACGAGCCGATGACACTCAACAGAACAAATCCAACGACACGCGACGTGACGATCACCAAAACAAATCCAGAGCGAGAGACGAGAGAAGTGATAGAAGTGAAAGGAAAGATAGACGGGATAGAGATAGAAAATCTAGATGGGGTGCCGCTGAAGAGGCTGAGTCTACCAGCAACGCTGAGTCTACCGGCAACGCTGAGTCTACCGGCAACGCTAAGTCTACTGAAAACGCTGAGTCTACCGGCAACGTTGAATCCACCGGCAACATTGAGTCTACCAGCAACGTTGAGTCTACCGGCAACGCTGAGTCTACCGGAAAAGCTGAATCTACCGGCAACGCCGAAAATGAAAAGTCACAAAAGCCCAATGAAGTGGCTCATGATGAATCAGCTGGTGACTCCATGAGTGTTGAGCCTAGTGAGCAAACAGAGCAAATGGATGCTACTAGTCGAGAGGAACAAATTGTCCAAGCTGGCATGAGCGAAAGCTTTCCTTCAAAGGAAACTGAGTCTGAAAGGCAAGAGGAGCCTCGCGAGGAGAGCGGTGAAAGTAATGGAACTCCTGTCGAGCAGGAACGCTCTGAGGAAACGAGCCAGTATAGTCAAGAGGAAGATAAACAGGAGTATTATCCTCCTGAAAAGTCCCCATCGCCGGCGGTGGAACAGAATGAACCTTCTAACGATCTGTACGACGCAGGCGACTCTGTCGACACCAGCTTCGCAGCTCCCGCTCCTATGGAACATGAACAGGAATCTTTTCAGTCACAATCTCCACCTCCGGTCATTGAAAAAGAAACCGTAGAACCAGACGCCGAGTTCTCGAAGACCGTCGACATGTTCAGTCCGGAGAGAGAACAGAGTGAAAGTTCTCAGGAGAACGAAGCAGGAGAGTCTCAGAGTAGCGTGGAGAGCAAGGAGGGTGCTTGACAGCGACGCAGGTGGAAGATGAACGTCGGACACTTCCGGTGGACTTGATTCGGGTGACGCTCGCGGCCCGCGCGCGACGAGCGCTAGCTACCTCGCCTGCACGGTCGCAGCGCATAGTGTAGCTACCGCTCTACCGACCGCCCAAACCGTTATAACGCCAAAGATATTTTTTTATACACGAAACAAAAAGTTGAAATATACGAGTGCCTTATTGGTTACCAAAGTGGTGTTTTGTTTTGATCGCCGGCACGCGAGGCGTAGAAGAGGAACAAGCCTGGGCGCTCAAGTCGAGTGACCCGGGCCAGGTACGGTTGCTAATGATACACATTCGTACGCGCGTCTAGAACAATTGCACGCTAATGCACACAGCACAGCGACGTTGCAACATGTCCGCGATTTCTAATCTAATACAATCAACATTTATAAAATTTGTCTCCCACAAATTCTACTTTGATTAAATTGAATTAACGAGATGTTCGCCATAAATTCAGCTAAATAATCGATTCTACATGTTGCAACCACTTTAATAAAATACAAAGAGATATGCACAATTGTACTCGGCGGGCGTTATTATTTTATTATTGCATAATGTCGAAATGGAGTCGATATAACATTAATCAATTATCTCTAATATTAAAATGAATTAGTTTTTTGTTTTATATAAACGATTACCATTTCGACATATTATATCGCTAGCAATGTGTGCAAAATACCTCGGCGGCGGCCGCGTCACCCGAATCAGCCACGGATAAACGGAAGGAATGCGACGGACGACAAAAACGGAAGATCACTTTATAAATGATATCGTACTGTTTAAACGGATTCATGTGTTTAGCTATTGTGTTACGTCCACATTATGACGCTCTTATTAAGTTCTTTATTATTTTTTACTTTACTAACTTCGATAATTCGAATTGTATGTGTATACCTTTCTTTTGGCAACACTAGTTGCAGTAACTTCATACAAATTCACCACCAAAATTTGTTAGACTATTTTGCACTTTCTAAAAACTATAAAGTATTTAAATTTGACTCTATTTTGTAGGTAATTTGGTGGCGGTAGGGAACGGATTTTAAAGTAACGACTATTTAAATCTATTATATAGATATAATAAACATGTTTTATAAATTTATATAGGCACTATATCTGTAGTTAAATTGTTTATGGATTTAGGTTTTATCGTAGGCTGGCAATAAGAACTTCTGAAGAACACAGCGCGACAACCACACTGTGTACTATGCTTCATAGTGTCGATGTTTATATGTAACATATTTTTTTCTATAATTATAATGCGAGTCTTATTATATCATTGAGATTTACCTACTCCATTAATTTTAAACTTTTCAATGTTAGGTATATTTTAGCTGTGTAGATAAACATTATATAATTTCAATGCATGCTTCAATGTTTGTCATATTTGCTTAAATAAAAATTTACAAAATTCATTGGAGCTATGTTTAATTAGATTTTGAATCATTCTGGACCGTTATAGTGCAGCATGTCTCCGTGGGTCCTCAGTCGACGTGCGGGGCTCCTTTTGCACACATTGACTAGTTTGTGCGTTGTTTTTGTTCACGTTACAGCTACAGCTTTTCCGAGCCTTCCGCAGATCAGAAGCTTCTACTCGCCCTGCCTGCAGAAAAATATACAACCATTGACAGAATAACTAATATTTCTAAGATTTTTTATTCGGTTTTGTTTCCCTCCCATTTTTTGATAATAACTTTTTCTTTTTGATTGCAAAAAAAAGTTGTTACGTACCTATCCTATTTTCGTGCTTGCAATCTAATCTCGAAAACCAATCAATGTTTGTGAATGTAAATGCAGTTAATTTAAACCAGAAAACATTATCAGTTTTAAATTGATGAGTATACATTGTTAATTACATTTCTTCCAAAAACTTTCGCAAAAAGTTCTTAATTCATCAAAATTAAGAACTTTTTTGCGAAATCATTAACAAAATTATTATTATACAAATGAAAAAAAGTTATACACTAATCTCAAATGCAAGTCTCTGATTATCAATATTCTTGACAATAAAATTACTTTTAGGGCAATATATTTATTTTTAAATCGACCCCAATACTTTCTGCGCACAAACCATACTCTCAACCACTCCTCTCATCGAGCTTGCAAAATATAGATTTTTGCCTGTTACACCAGCAGTGCCATCTAGTATTTAACAATAACAACAGTGATTTTTTGGCGCAGTGGCTGGCAGCATGTCGTGGGTTCTATCCCCGCACGGAACAAATATTTGTATGGCCTTCAAATAGTTGTTCCGGGTCTAGGTGTTTGTGTATGTGAGTTTATATAAGTTTTAGACTGACATGGTCACTAAAACTATTTTTTATATTTATTATTTTGAGTTTTTGTCCGATATTTCGGTACTGTTGCAAGCGCCTGAACGGATGAACAGTTCATCCGTGACCATGGCGGATACCCCGCTTTAAATCTAAATAATAGTGAGTTTATGTGTTTGTAACCGCAACCACGATACAGAAGTTACTAGAGAGTTTAAAAAAAATTGTCATCGAAGCTTGGGATTTAATATCAATTGGATTGTTTTTTTTTTTGGTGCAAAATGTACTTATGGCTTTTCAAAATATTCCCCCAAGGATCTGGGAATCTAAAACGCCATTTGCAATGTTGAAAAATTGTTCTTTATCAGTTATCTACTCAATTGCTTGGGCAATAAATAGAATAGAATATTTTTCATTTTTCGAATTTAATCGCAATGCTTTATTATGATGTTGCTAAAGTGACCTTTTTAAATCTGCAGACTATTAGAGAATTAAACGCAAAAAAACACGCAGGGAGATACAAGATACGGTCTGCAGGATTCCTTCCACACTGACCAATCCATTTTGTCAGAAAATGGGGTAAAAACAAAAACACTTGAACCATTAAGAGGCCTCTTACAGTCCACTAGCGCCGCTAATTTTTTTATTTGTTACATAAACGGCCGTTTTTGTTACAAATAAAAAAATTAGCTCAACAGCTATATTTCAAGTGTTGACAATGTGTTATAAAATTACGTTATTGCCTTTCCTACAGTTATTACAGACCACATTTTGTATTTTTGATTCTATTTACGAGTTATGACATTTTTTCGATTGGTGGCGCTAGTGGACTGTAAAAGGCCCCTTAACATTGGTCTGCTCCACTGATACCATAATTATGGTTGATCTAAACCAAATGCGATCGTCGACGACATCACCGTTCCAAGAGCTCATTCGCTCTTTCAGTTCCCAATAATCTGCGAGAAATGGTGAGGCGAAACGGACTCTGTTTAATTTAATAATAGGATAATATTGTTTATTTTAGTGGGACAGTGTAGACTGATAAAAAAATGTTTATTTTGATGGCGAATTTTCAAAGACGCTGATTATTACATTATTATTGAATATCTGAACTAAAAAGAGTAAAATTAGTAGATTATTAACCAAGGGGATAAAGCAGTGTCTTCTGTCGCGGGTGACGATTTAAATCGGGAGCGTAACGAAGGACTCGAGGTTTACTCCCGAGCGTAGCGAGGGTGTTAAAAACTTAAATCACGAGCGAAGCGAGGGATTTAACACGAGTCCTGAGTGTAGCGAGGGATTTAAGTTCACTCAAGACTAAGACAGCTTTATCACCGAGGAAAATACTCTACTTTTCGTACCATTTGCGAAAAAATGAACACAATAATAATATGAGACAAGCATTTATTAAAAATAATGCCAATTAAAAGTAAAAGTTAACATTCGGAACATTGGTCCAATTATTGATAGACAGAGTTACATTTTTGTTTGGTACATTTATTGTTGATGAGTTAATTTGAGTATTTCTCTGTTCTTGCGTCTGAGGAACTTGCGTTTCATTTGATTTAACATCAAATAGTAGATTATTAACCAAGGGGATAAAGCAGTGTCTTCTGTCGCGGGTGACGATTTAAATCGCGAGCGTAACGAAGGACTCGAGGTTTACTCCCGAGCGTAGCGAGGGTGTTAAAAACTTAAATCACGAGCGAAGCGAGGGATTTAAGACGAGTCCTGAGTGTAGCGAGGGATTTAAGTTCACCCAAGACTAAGACAGCTTTATCACCGAGGAAAATACTCTACTTTTCGTACCATTTGCGAAAAAATGAACTCAATAATAATATGAGATAAGCATTTATTGAAAATAATGACAATTAAAAGTAAAAGTTAACATTCGAAACATTGGTCCAATTATTGATAGAGAGAGTTACATTTTTGTTTGGTACATTTATTGTCGATGAGTTAATTTGAGTATATCTCTGTTCTTGCGTCTGAGGAACTTGCGTTTCATTTGATTTAA
This sequence comes from Agrotis puta, assembly GCA_943136025.2. Taxonomy (NCBI): domain Eukaryota; kingdom Metazoa; phylum Arthropoda; class Insecta; order Lepidoptera; family Noctuidae; genus Agrotis; species Agrotis puta. The sequence continues at coordinate 16,770,857 of OW964177.2, read as the reverse complement.
CATCGTTACGCATTTTTAGAACATTAACTTATTTATAAAAATAAAATAAACTTAAGGTTTTATTTGAAGAAAACAAAAACGCGGCAAATTCCTAGACTAAATTTTTTTTGTCGGAAAAGCAAAGGCATCAAGCTCATACGGCCTCTTCGGTTTTCGTAATTTTGTTTAATAATCATAACTGCATAAGAAATACGTATTCCTTTTTCAAAAAGATGTGTAATGCTTTATATACAAACTCAATGGTGTAAACACAGATGTAGTTCAGTATAAATTTCGGTAAGTATTCCAAATTTAAATCACATTCTCTCCCTAGAGGATGAATGAAATTCAGTACAACATTCTCTCCCTGTTTTTAACAGATTAAAAATGACTATCGTTATGTTCGATTTTTGAAGCATAGAATGTCACTTTTTTGAGCAAGTGGTACGAAAACGTATTTTTAGAACATTAACTTATTTATAAAAATAAATTAAAATAAACTTAAGGTTTATGTATTTGAAGAAAACAAAAACGCGGCAAATTCCTAGATTAACATTTTTTGTCGGAAAAGCAAAGGCATCAAGCTCATACGGCCTCTTCGGTTTTCGTAATTTTATTTAATAATCATAACTGCATAATAAATATGTATTCCTTTTTCAAAAAGATGTGTAATGCTTTATATACAAACTCAATGGTGTAAACACAGATGTAGATCAGTATAAATTTCGGTAAGTATTCCAAATTTAAATCACATTCTCTCCCTAGAGGATGAATGAAATTCAGTACAATATTCTTTCCCTGTTTTTAACAGATTAATAATGACTATTGTTATGTTCGCGTTTTGAAGCATAGAATGTCACTTTTTTGAGCAAGTTGTACGAAAAAATACTTTTAACTTTTTTTTTATAGGAACCGACTGCATAAACCAATAAAAGAGTGCAATAACTTTGAAGTCGGTTTTTTTGTTTTTATAAAGGTACTTATTTATGTCATTGTCTTGACCATTTTTGCCACCGACTTCCAAAAGAAAAGTAATTTTACACTTTAGGTGTTTTTGAAGTTGGCTCCTTTTGTAGAAAAGCTTTTTATTTTACTCTTTTTAGTTATATTCAACAAAAATCTAATAATCAGCGTCTTTAAAAATCCACCATCCAAATAAACAATAACGAATCCATGTGGACAATATCACATGGATATCTACTATTATTATATTATAAGCTAAAACCTCCAGAATGTAATGAACACTTCTGAAAACCGCATACAATTCGGTGCAGCCAAACGCGGTCAAATACAGGTCGAACCAAGGATATTAAAAAATTGCTGGATTTTGCACTTCGAAGAAATAATTGAAGTCAAGTTTATTCACCTTTCTTATGTTTTTTATCTCGCTTACACTTTAATTATAAGTTGCCATAATAAAATGTTTTTTTCCAAAAAATCTGAGCATAAATATATGACCAAAAGATAAAAACACACGTTTTAAATGTATTTTGAAATCCAGATACTGGCCTTAAAAATCCTAATATATTAAAAGTTATTTGTTATTTGTTCATGCTACTGTAAGGTACATTTTTATTAAAATAATTTTTAAGGTGTCTAAAGTTTACCCACTTCTAGCATCGAGTACAAAACTTGTAACACTGTTGGGGCGGTATAAACCAAAATGGCTACTCTGTCAATCACTTTTCTACAACTTGAAGTGTTTAATTAACAATTTTCGAGGATTTATGAGTTAATTTAGAGTGCCCTAATATGTATTGTGTAGTTAAAGATTGTGGAAGTGTGTGGAACCCAACATCAAATGTTATCTTTCACAGGTAAGTCCAGAAATACCATATTTTAAATTGCACGCAATCTCTACCTATTTCAAGCCAATATTTTTAAAATCGCCTAATATTTACATTCAAAACTGTGTCACAAACGTTGTTCTAGTAATTAATGTCATCGTATAGACACTTAAATGTTTAAATCGCATTTAAAAATTGAAACTGTTACGTTTTCAAATCTTGGACATCAAAATTACGTGTTTGTAAACAAAGATCAAAAGAGTGACCATATTTTTTTCCGTAAGGTGGATATTTTTAAATTTGTGGAATGGTTGAATTACATGTAGGTCTCGTTTCTTTTATATTTTGAGTAACGTGCTATAATGCCAAATGAAATTCAAAGGTATTCAATTATTTTCGTAATCAAAGGGGAAACTTGTAAATCAATTCACTTAAAGATACAAGGTTACTGGAAAGGTTACTGGAAATGAATGTCAATGGAGAAGTGCTAAACATTACAATAAATCACTCGAAGTATTTGAAACAAATACATCAGTTAACTCGGTTATAATTAAATGTCGGTTTTAAAAAAAAATAAAACAATAAATTTTTTGTTTCAGTTTTCCCAAGGACTCTGAAAAAAGACGGAAATGGTTATCCAGTATACCACTAAAAGGAACGTTTTACGAGACAGCAAAGATTTGTAGCTTACACTTCAAACCAGAGGATTATGATCCGTCAAGACCCAAAAGACTATTGATTGGTGCAGTACCGGTTTATTCTCTACAATTATGTTCGTGTGGTAATGTAATTATGTTGTGTTTCGCGCGATTTCCTAGAGTATTTTCCCACCAGTGCAACCTGACCACACGCTATCTGAGCGCAACAGCTTACATGTTTTAAAATATGTTCACATCTTAATTATTTATAAATAAAAGTGATGTTGATTTAAAATGACTTATTTTTTACATAACCTGACTGCTTCAAATATGTAAGTAATCCCCGTAGAATGTATACATATAGGCAGTTTATTTATACAAGTTAGGCCAACCTCGATATTACACACACAACTCACTGGCGGACTATAATCTCCGTTCCACCCAGGGCGGGATGACCCATTTCATTTTTACCACGAAAAATAAAAAAGGAGGCCTCATTCGGATTTGCCGCCTCGGGCCTCCGACATGCTTAGTCCGCCACTGACACAACTACAATATGAAGCACTAATGTAATTTGCAAAGGTAGACAGATTTTTTCAAATAGGTGGTACGGAAATTATCTTCCAGGTACAAATGAATTTACATTCGCACTCTTTCAGGTTTAATAGATTTTTGTTAATTTAAATAAAAAGTATTCAATATTAGTTTTTATGGTTTGAAACGAAAACAGAGACGTGACACAGGAAATTCAACTATGGGGTTGAAATCGAAGATTGGTAAGAAGTATGAAATCAGATATTAATATTAGCTTTTATCTACAGGTCATTTTTAGGCTTAATTGGAAAATATCAGATTTCCGTTGTAAATCTGATCCTAATGGGTAGGACCTAATTAACTTAACCGATTTTTAAGGGGTGTTTTTGAAAGTATTTCATTGTAATCCTAATTGTTTATCTGCCTTAGTATTAGTATCAAGTTTTATATCCAAAGAAATAAAATCTAGACAGAGATGTAGAGCATTACCGTTAACATACGTGATTGTCTGTATACATTAGTACTCTTCAAAGTATATTAAGTTTAAACCAAAATTAATACAATCTAAAACAAATTTAAAATGTTAATGTACCTAATTTGCTCAATTAATAAAATAATAAAGTACAAAATATCCTAGAGCAAGTAAAAATACTTGTCACCCTCATGAAAGAGACGCAAAACATAAATGAATTGTTTCAAGGTCATTTTTTTAGTCCTCAATTCTTTTTTCTTGCTGCAACATCCAGCAATTTTTTTAATATCCTTGGGTCGAACTAAGAACCTAGTTTAGGTTGGTTCAAAAGGTGTTTCGTTGTCTTTCCTATTGCTAGAGCGAGTTCATTTTTAATTTTACTTTTTTTAACCGAATTAAAAAAAGGAGGTTCTTAGACTATTTTTCTCTTTTTGTTTCTTACGTCTAAGAGGAACAGTCAACCGATTTTGATGGTTTTTTTGTTCGTAGCAGTAATCTCTATTTAGTTCCATAAGAAATCTATTCAGTTTGGTTCAGTAGTTTTTATTCTATAACAATTTTTCGCCGCTTATTGTATACTTGGACGATGTTATTACCGGTACTACGGATGAATTTGATCTAAAAAGGATAAAATAAAAACTTTTTCAAAAAATAACCGCTTTCAAAAACCACACTACAGAAAAATAATGTAAAATGACGGCTTTTGAAGGCGGTTCGTTTTTTTTACTCTTTAAATAATTCTGCGTTGGATACACGTTGCGAGGTAAAAGCAAGAAGTTGTTGGTAGTGGGTTGCTGGCTCGTTCTGGAAACCGGGCTTTAGAAATACAGCGTACAGTAACCAATAATGCGTTCGCTCTTTCAGTTCCTGGTTAGAAAAAAAAGTAACCAATTTTTTTTTCCTAGCCAGGAACCTCAGCTAGCTGTGGCGACGCAAGATATTTTTTTTTGAAGTGAAACTTCTTTGCGCGCGATGAGGGTAACTTTTCAAGGCCGCGTCACGATAATAATAATATGAGCGTCAGATTTTAGTGCGACGATTTTAAATTTTAAAGGATGGATAGATGTAAACAACTAGAGGAAAAGAGAATAAGCATGCTATATACTTATTTACTATAGGGGCTATAGGATTATTTTCTTTTCTTTGTGCTATATTCGTTGTGGAGGGAGCGTGCACACTAAAGCCACGCCTCCATAAGATTCTTATAGGAGACGTGAACGTAGACAATAGATCAAAATGTTTGTCCCAGTGGCTATACTGTGAACATACGTTTGAACTTGCTCTATACTTTAAATTCAAATAATATCGAAACAGAACTAAATATTAAAATTAAACACTTCATAGTGATATAACATTCATCAAACAAGTGTAATTCGGTTAATATTGTGTTTTAAATAGTGTTAATTGATCAATTTGCGGTGTAAACTGTTAAAAAGTTCAAATCTCAGCTGGTCAACGGGTGAGTGCATGACTTGTCAATTTGCGCGCACCGCACGCGACTCCCACGGTTACGCAGTGCGCATAAGTAACACATCGGCGTGCGCCCTCGCGCGGTGACGTAAGCGAGCGTCCGAGGCAAAGATAAATGAACGTAGACGGCGCACTGCTTTCTGCCTACTAGAGATTGCCTCTGAGAGAATAACATTACATTAAAAGGAACTGTTTTTTTAATTATTTGATTGAATTAAATTATAATCATGGCAAGTAATACTGACCGTTCTAAAATACCAAAAAATGACTCGACTATGTCGACTCCAACCCGTACTGTGGGGCCAAAGGCTAAAGGCAATAAAAGGTCTGCCAGTAAATCGCCATCTGCGCCATCACCTGTTTCATCGCAAGAATTGCAGACCATTATCGAGGAGATAATTAAAGCTGAATTTAGTGAGATGCTGACCCAATTTAACGAAAAAATGGTCACCACAATAAATAACGAAATGGAAACGGTCAAAGCGGAAATGAGGGAAATGATAAAATCAATGCAGTTCATTAACAACCGATTCGAGGAGTTTGAAAGAAGTCAGAATACATCCAATGAAATCATACAAAAACTAGAATTAGAAAATTCAGAGCTGAAGACATCAATGATCGATCTTCAAGTACGCATCACAAACTTGGAGCAGCAATCACGATCGAACAACTTGGAGGTCCAATGTATGCCCGAAACCAAGAACGAGAATGTGTATACAATTATCACTCAACTTGGCCGGGCTGTCAATTGCGATATTCAGGAAAAAGACATATTGCGCTGTACGCGAATTGCAAAAACCAATCCATCCAGTCACCGCCCCAGATCCTTGGTTGTTCAGTTGGCATCACCAAGGCTTCGAGATCAACTCCTAGCATCCGTCATCAAGTTCAACCAAAATAACGTTAAAGAAAAACTAAATTGTTGTCACCTGGGATACACCGGCAATAAGTCGCCTGTCTATGTGGTTGAACACCTATCTCCTGCTAACAAATCACTTCACGCTGCAACCAGGATCAAGGCTAAAGAAATGAACTACAAATACGTCTGGGTCAGAAATGGAAAAATATTTGTAAGGAAGGACGATGGCACCGAATACATATTAATCAAGAATATTAATAGCCTCAGTAAAATCATATAATTACCTTAATTAATTTCGGTATTACTGTATCATGTCATAGTACCTATCTAAGTAAAATTCAACAGTCTAACGATTTATTACCAAAATTGTAGAGGTTTGAGAACAAAAACCAACACTTTTTATTGTAACCTTTGTTGTAAAAACTACGATGTTTTAATACTAACTGAAACTTGGCTAAATAGTGGTATACTTAGCAGTGAGCTCTTTGATAACAGATATGTTGTATATAGAAGAGATAGGGAAACAACTGGCTTTCATCCCAGTAAAGACGGAGGGGGAGTTTTGATAGCCGTATCAACAAAAATCAACTCAAAACGAATGGAAAAATGGCAAAGTAATTGTGAAGATCTCTGGGTCACTATCGACATCTCGACTACACGACAATTAGCTCTCTGTGCAGTCTACCTCCCTCCACCAGTATGTCTATCAACAATTGAACATTTCATCGATCACTGTAATAACGTGTTTGAAACTAGGACCGTCCCAACCTGTATAATAGGCGACTTTAACTTGGGTTTAATCAACTGGACCCCGGGAGCAATTAACAGCTCGCTTCCCAACACATGTCTAAGACTGTTAGAGTTTATGGATGTTAGTAAACTAACACAACACAATCCTGTTAAAAATAGTTCTACTCGTATTTTGGACCTAGTTTTATCCACAATACCCTCATGCATGGTAAGTGAATCCACTATCCCTTTGACTACCGTTGATAAGCTCCATCCACCGCTTGATCTCACTCTTAAATTAACTAAAGAAAATCGACTGCCTTATAATCAACATGTCTTAAGGAAAAACTTCCACAAAGCTAATTATGTAGAAATTAAATCATATATTAATAAGCAAGACTGGGATCAACTATTTGCTAGTCAAACTGATGTGGATGGTATGGTAAATGTATTCTATGACGTCTTAAACACGGCTATAAATAAATTTGTACCTAACTGTAAGCCATTGTCCAGCAGTTATCCCCCATGGTTTGATAAGGCGATTATAAATTCTCTGAAAGAAAAAAATAAGCTAAGGTTGCGTTACAAAATATACAAAAACCCCTTGGATGAAATAGAACTTAAATTAATTGCAAAACGTTGTCAAAAATTAGCCAACAGTTTATACAGCCATTATATGAAAAACCTAGAATCTAAAATTAAAGATAATCCTAAACTATTCTGGACTCACGTTAAAGCTAGGCGCGGAGGTTCTAGCATCTATCCAAAGACAATGACTGACGGACAGACTGCAACATCCAATGGCTCGACTATCTGTAACCTTTTTGGTAGTTATTTCTCATCTGTTTACACCGCTGAAAATAACAGAGAATTTGAGAACAACTCAAGCTATCTTAATACCCTGGAAACCGATAGCCGATGCTTAATAGCACCAGACCTGAATATGGATTCTTTACTCAGAAAACTGCATTCTTTAAATACTGGAAAAGGAGCAGGACCTGATGGAATCCCGCCACTATTTGTTTCTATCTGTGCGCCGGTGTTGGTTTCTCCGCTACTTAGGATATATAAGAAGTCATTAACCACCGGAACGTTTCCATCCGAGTGGAAAAAAGCCAAAATCGTTCCAGTACACAAATCAGATAATAAAGAGACTGTCTCAAACTATCGACCCATTGCGATCCTCTCCACGTTCGCCAAGGTATTCGAATCAATGATCTGTCCCCATATCCAAAACCATTTTAAGCCTTATCTTAGCGATCACCAACATGGCTTTGTAGCGTCTAGGTCTACCACCTCAAACTTAGCGTCTTTTACTGAATCCCTGATAGAAACTATTGATTCGAATAAGCAGTTTGATGTTATATACACCGATTTCAGTAAGGCGTTTGATAAAATTTCCCACTATATACTGATAAAAAAATTGGAAATATATGGTATCACGGGACCCTTGCTAAGATGGTTGGAATCATATCTCGCTCACCGTGAATTTTATGTTGTGGTAAATGGTTTCCGCTCCACCAACAACTATTGCATGACTTCCGGTGCCCCACAGGGTTCCCATTTAGCCCCCATATTATTTATCATTTATATAAATGATCTTCCTCACTGCTTTCACTTTTCAAAGTGTTTTTTGTACGCAGATGACCTAAAATTTGCCAGGGACATCGTATCATCAAATGATGTTGAGCTTCTGCAGGATGACCTGAACAGAGTAATTGAATGGTGTGAGAATAACAAAATGAAATTGAATTTCAATAAATGCTACCACTTGTCTTTCTCAAGGAAAATTCACCCCATTCATTCGAGTTATCTTATAGACAAACAGAAAATCCAAAAAGTAGAAACTATCAGGGATCTAGGAGTGCTATTCGACAAAAAAGTTACTTTTATACCCCACATCGAAAACACAATTAAAAAAGCTTCTAAAATGCTAGGGTTTGTATTACGTAATACCAAAGATTTCAAACGGGTTAGCACTAAAATATTGCTGTATAATAGCCTTGTTCAAAGCATATTGGAGTATTGTAGTGTCGTATGGAGACCACATTACGCCACTCATAAACTTCTCATTGAAAGGGTCCAGAAACGTTTCCTATGGCATCTTGCTTTTTCCAAAGGAAAAAGCAAGCAGCTACCCTCCTATGTGTCCCGTCTGAAAGCCTTCAAAATGCACTCGTTATCGACTCGAAGAGAAGTTATGGATGCCCTGTTTCTATACAAACTCATCAGAGGGCAAATAGACTGCCAACAGTTATTGAATCTCCTCAAGTTCCGTGCCCCAAGCCGCTATCCTCGAAAACCCATCACTCCACTCCACCCGCCCTTGCGTAGAACTGTCTTAGGTGCTAACTCACCAATACCGCGGATGTGTAAAATTATAAACAGCTGCAGTGACCTAATAGATGTTCATTATGATAAAATAGGAAAATTCCGTAAATCAATTGCTGAATACCTTTCATACAATTATTAAGACATGTTAATTATGAATTCAAAATTGTTGTTTTTTTTTTGTTATTTAATTTTAACATACTGGAATGAAATATTTAAAATTAAACTTAGCTTAATTTAAGTTATTTATCTGTTATGTATTCTATTATTAGTCCATTTATTAATGTTAATTCAATTTTTTTTCTATTATTTTAATTAATTTGTTTGCTGAAATTACTTGATTTATTATTTGTCACACTATATTTTTGTTAAACGTATTGTTACGTCCAGTTCAAATAATGCATGTGGTGTTAACCTGTAATTAATTGTTGCACTTGTTAATGTATAATGTGTACTATTAGTTGAAATGAAGCGTGTTAACAATTGTAGGTTAACCTAAATAAATAAATAAATAAAATGTATATTTTCTTCCAGGTTCGACAAAGAAGTTTCACTTCTGACATGCGTACTCTGTACACACGCTGTTTTTTATTTCTAGATTTCTCAAAAACTGTGTACAGACGCCAGCACACCAACCTATCTCTATCCTTTAATAGATTCGGGTAGGTTGACCTGCTGGCATCTGTATAGACGACAGGTCAACCTACCCGAATCTGTCAAATTTAACCTATCGAACATTATCCTCCCTGCCGGGGTCAAGGGACTCTTAACTTACCGTAACCCCGGTACATAAAGGGCTCTTGAAGGACACCGTGGATTTTAGTCAGTCAAGTCTGACAGTCCCTCCCGTCCTGCCGTGGGTGGGAGGACTCAGTTGATGATTTTACCACGCTAAAAAAAAACGAACATTAACCGTTTCTCGTAATTGTTATAAGGTTGAAAATCTATTGAAGAAATTTTACAGACTGGTAGGTTGATGTGCTGTCGTATGTACAATAAAGTTTAAGTAAAGACAAGGACTCACAGTCATTCCGCCCGCTTCGTCCCCCCCCCCCTTAATTTGACCTGTCTGACAGTCCCTCCCGCCCTGCCCTGGGTGGGAGGACTCATTTGATGATTTTACCACGATAAAAAAAAAAAAAAAAAAAAAAAAAGCGTAGAAAGAAATAGGAGGTGGTCCTTCACTTGTTTTTCTCTCTTACACTAGGGACGTAGGGACACATTATTAGGAATTGCCGTTAATTATCGCGTTAATGGACTTTTGTGCGAACATTCGATAGACTGTTACAGCGAAAACCTGCTTGAAATGCTCTTATCGTGGCCCAGTTATTACAACAAAAGGTTCAGTCCATGCTTTATATCTATTTTTTTTTTTGGCCTAGACCGAGAATTTATTCATTCCTAGACCAGCATGCTCTATTTCTATGTCTATTGTTGTTGACAGTTATCATGCTGTCATTCCGGGCAGAACGCAGAATGACAGTGCAATGTAAGTTTCATACACAGAACGAATATATACCTTACGCATTTTTTATTCACCATCTCTATTTTACTCACTATGAAAAAGGAGAGAAGTAAACTTGATGTAGTCGTAAGTATAATACGGAGCATGACATTGACATGCCATGATGTCAACTTTGTTTGAGTGAATGAATCAGAATTTCTTTGTCAAGTCAATCGGTATATATATTTTATCACAAAATTATGGCAGATATTCAAGTAATTACTCAAGATTTTGTTAACGTGCATATAACGAAATCAGATAGCGAAGATGCTGCGCCCGTCGAGAGGAGATTCAAAAAAGCGATCACTGTCCAAGACTTTAAGGTTACAATTTACTGATTTTTATTTTCGTTTGTAATTCTTATATATTTCTACTACCACTATCTTTTAAGTTCCGGAAGATTTCTTAAAAGTATAAATTATTATCCGTACTTATAATATTACTTTTCAATAACTCATGAGAAATACCTTCAAAAGGTAAAAAACAAGTTTTCTGTGACCAAAAAATGTAAGCCTTACCGAACAAACACAAAATTTATCGCTTCATCTCTTTCCTTATCTTTATTCCAACATGAAGCAACTGCAAACTGTTCTTCAAAACCAGTTACTCCGTAATACGGTTATCAACCAATCCCATCCTTTGATAACACTAATTGTTAAACTTCCAGACTGCCAAATAAAATCAATGACTTCATTAAATAATAATTAAATTGCTTAGAATTTTCAATTTCTCTGTAACTTACCAACTTAAAATACCAATAACTTTGGATCATAGACAAAACTGGAACTGGTCACCGGCGGTAATGCTACCACAATGAAGCTAAAGCTGTATAACAAGAAGAACGCCTTTGTCTGCGACATAGATAACAATGAAGCTCTGCTGGGCTCCTACCCCATTGATGATGGCATGAGGATACATGTAGTCGACAAGTTTGCTCTACTTAATGATTTTGGATCTTCTGATAGCGCTGAAAGGTAAACATTATTAATGCACTATTGCTTCTTTTCTAATAGCTTTCAAATGACTGCGCCAGAATGGATTATTTTTTGATGTGTTCCAAGATTTGAATGTAAAAAGTTTAAACCTGCAACTAATAGAATCTGACAAAACCTTACGTACTGAGTTGAGCTTCCTTTCTCTGCCTCCTGCTTGCACTGACTGAACAGGTCCACTGAAAGTTTTCTTTGCAGTTCTTTCTTAAAAAGACCATCTCAGGCGAGAACCTACATGGTCCTCACAGGTATTGACGAAACAATTTTCCGATTGTTAGATCATTATTTATTCTTATTTTTTTTACTATTTTTTTTTTTTGTTTTTATTATACAATCTGACATGTATGAATTTATTTATTTTTTACAATCTGACATGTATGATTTTTTTATGTTTATACAAACTGACATAATAATTATTATTATTTTTTTCATATATATATACATTTTTTTTTTTCTATTCTTTGTGAATGCGAGGACCCATGCGAGTCAAGCTGGTTTTTTTTTTAAATCATAGTGATTGTCTGACAGTTTGAGTAACTTAAGCGGCCTACTCAAGTGTCCTTTCTTTGGTATTGTTCGTCGTGTCGTTGAGCTCCTTGAGTTATGAGTCGAGCTACACGATAACTGACAAATGCTTGCACTGACTGGACAGGTCCACTCGAATTTGTGTGGTTCTTTCTTCAAAAGACCATTTCAGACACTGACCTGCATGGTCCTCGTATAGCCTGATCTACATATAATGTCTGGACTTCAAAAGAGACTGCGACCTCTGAGTTTGTTTCGGCTGTTTCTTCTCAGAGTAGTCAGGTACGAAACACCGGCCCCTTCTAGTTTTATAAAAAGACGTGTAAAAGTGTTGATATAACCTACTTGCATAAATAAACATCATTTCATTTCAAAAAGTTTAATAAAAGATTTGGGTAGCACTTGATGCCTCAATGGCTATTTAATCATAATCACAGTTAATATTGTGATAATATGAATTGCATTGGGACCCCTGCTGCTATAATGGCCCAATTTCAATCTAGTACTATAATGAATATGCTTGAAATTTGTTTCAGATTCCGTTTATCAGAAGAAGAGTATCAGAAGAAAGGTGACACGCTTCGTTCATTCCTGCAGAAAAACCGTCTGGGCAAGTACAATGATGAGGAGATGACCAAACTCAAGGAGCAGCAACAGAAGGAACTTGAAGATGAGGCTAAGTAATTAAAACTTGACAAACTTTTTGACAGGATTTCAGATTGTTCTTAATTATGTCAAAATTGTAGCAGGTGGCGTTTTCTGTAGTTCTGCTTACCATCATGAGATACCGATGATTTGTAATATTTCATGAGTTTTTGCAATATTCCACATGACTGGTTGATGCGCAAGTAGATTATTGCACATTTGTGCAATAATCTACAGCATGAAGAAGAAAGAAATAAAGGAAACTTATTGCAAATTAAAAGTCACGTCTTTTTTAGCATGTGTGTCCTATTTTCACTGGGTCCGAACTGCGGCATAATAAATTTTGCATTAACTTAAAAAAGAAACATTAACTTAAACAAAGTGCAGAGGCGTAGGTAGGGTTTACATGGGACTTCAATTTTTTCTTACTCAAGTATTTAAGCTTTTCTCATATCACGGTAACTGTTTTTTGTCCCAGTTCTGCCTGTGCTTCCTCAAACCAGATCATCATCATATATGTAGCCTTAAAGTGATTTTTTTTATGTCTATTCCTCACAGGATAGCAGAGGCAGTGCTAGTGGGCGCTAGGTGCGAAGTGCGAGTACCACAGCAGCCAGTACGTCGCGCCACCGTGCGGTACAACGGACCGCTGGAGGGCGCTAAGGGACTGTGGATTGGCGTGCAGTATGATGAGCCGCGCGGCAAGAATGATGGATCGTGAGTATTTTGCTACTTAGGATGGTATTTGCAGTTATGTCGGTTCCCAATGACGCACGTGGGACACGACGCGCCGTCGACTCGCGTCTCGTCCTGGATCGGACGGCGAGCTACTCATACTCGCCGCTCGCAAACCCGCGCCTATGATGACCGGGAATCGTTCCCGCTCGCTCCGAAAAATGGCTTGAACCAGAGCTGTCATGCGAAATGTCTGTACCAATCAACTCCGTGAAACATTTAAATGAGGCAATTATTTTTTTTACCTATATTAATGAAAATGACCTTTCCATCTCCTTCCACAGTGTAAACGGCAAGCGCTACTTCACATGCCCACCGAAGTATGGTGGCTTCGTGAAACCAGTGTATGTGACAGTTGGTGACTTCCCTGAAGAGGAGTTCGACCTGGACGACGAGATATGATCAAAAGAACACCGTGCGGTTGTGGAGGTTCATACAATATTGTGCACTACCACGTAAAGGTTTAATTTTATTTTATTTTTCATATGCATATAAACCAATTAATGCATCTATTGCAAAACCTTAGAATTATATTAATAATTCACTTTATAGTTCACAATCACAATATTGTATGGAACCTCTTTGCTATATTTTTGTATGAGCACTGTAAAGCTTGCTGGTGGGCTGAAATAAACATAGGCTTTAATATTATGATTTTAAAAATCTAATAAATAACGCTTTATTTACCTAATTATTATGTCGAGCGAGATTGTGAAAAGAAATAATGAAAGAAAAATGATAGGAATATCTTTTATGTGGAAAATACAATTTTACTCATTAATGGTAAACTAAAGATAAAGAATGATTGTATAAATTTTAAAGCGATCTCATGTGCGTGTTTCGTTTGTTTAAACTTTTTGAATATTTTTAAATGAATTTCTCTCTATTTATTATGAAAATATGTATAGTAAACTGTAGGTAGTATTTTAATAACTGGCCACAAACAGGCAATAACGTAGGATTCCTGCAATTTCACGTACAAAAAGCTATAAATATAACTGGCCAGTTTTAAAGATACTATCTATAAACGAAAAGTATTAAAAGCGCATTTATTTCGCTACGGAGTACATAATTTTGTGTTGTCAACATTCCATGCGAATGAACCTTATATTTACGATAATCATGTGTGACTAACACATACATATATATTATCTTTGCTTTGTAACATTTTAGGTTGTAAAATTCAATTATGTAATACTTTTTTTAACAATAAAAGAAAAACACTGAATTCACCTTTATTTTTAAACAACTTTCGTTGTATTGGTCTAGTAGTTGCAAGCGCGGCTGCTGAGCGTGAGGTTTCGTGCTCGAGTCCCTGATCGAGCAGTGCTGGATTTCTTCAGTAGCAAGCCTGCCGAGGTCGCTGGACTGTACGAATTACCGTGACCCCGGAACGTAAAGGGCTATTGAAGGACACCGTGGATTTTAGTCAGTACGAGTCTGACAGTCCTTCCCGCTCTGCCCTGGGTGGGAGGACACATTTGAGGATTTTACCACGTAAAAAAAAAGCAACAGTTTTGGAGTCTGTATTTGTTCCCTTGAAGGCAATAAGTTGTCTCATTTCTTTGAACATTATTACTTCTGCCTGACTAAAGGATTACGCGTGATGTTAATTTGTATATTCGATGTAATCTCCAAAACTATTCATCAGATTTTGATAATCTGATTGAAAGCTACACTATTGGAACCACCATAACATTTCTTCGACTTTGTGGATCCGCGGGCTAGTTACTATAAAAAAAACCGAACTCACTGTCAAAAAATCTCCATTTATTATTGCAATAACTAAATTAAAACTTCCTCCTCTTCAAAATCTCTGGTCGCCAGTTGACAGGATGCGTCTCCTCAGATGCCGTGTCATCCTCGCGGTAGATTTTGATAGTCTTGTCAGCCTCTGTCGTGATGAGTCGGGAGCCTGAGTTGTCGAACGTCATCGCGAAGATACCGGCTTCTGAGTCCATTGAGCCAGGTTGAACTGCCGCCTGGGGGACAAAACATGTGGATTTATTTTACAATACATAGAATCACACTTTTGGAAAATTGTTGTAATGCAAGTTGATTGAAAAAAAAAAACAATTTGCTGGTCAGTTAGATTATCAAAAAATTATTTGACCCATATTTTATCTACTGTTATGTGAGACGCTTTTAAAATTCATAATAGTCACACAGTGGCCGTCCGTGTTTTTTTTTTTTTTTGTGAATGGCATCTCGCAGGTCAACCTAGAAGAGGTTGTGAGCTGCTTAACCGGACTTTTCTGTAGAGATGCCTTAAATTATTTTAAGGCCTCCAGCCAGAGCTTACAAACTAAATAAAAACTACAAACTAAGTGACCGCACGCTAAGGGCACCCCCTGTGGGGTTCGGACCTCGGCTTAGGGCGTCACTGAGAGAGGACAGCAAGGGACAGGCTGGATCACAATGGTTCATTATTTAGGGACTGATTTTTAAAACTCTACGGCTCAGCATCGCGGGCTGGCTCTTGCGAGTGACGGGGAGGGCATTGATTCGGACGTCGCGACGGTCGTCCTCGGCGGCGAGGACGGAATGACGGGATCGATCTGTGTTTGTGTTTGCGAAGTGTGCTGGTTTCCCTACTGCTCTCCTGGAGGAGAGTGATCGTCGGTCGTCGGGGGTGACAAGAGTATGCCTTGGTCGGCGAATTTTGCTGATACGGCCGTCCGTGTCCGTGGCGTCGCCATTTTAACTAGGTTCTGACGTTACGAGCCCCCATCACCGAATTTTGATCCGTGGCAAAGGCACGGGTCAGCTAGTTTTATACCAAAAATCTAAGTGTACATCCGTACGAGAATCACTGCTTAAGTAGTGAGTAACTGTTTTTTGATCAAAACCACTTTCTTTTCCTAAAATGAGACACATGACACTAATATACAAAAACTTGAATCCAAATCTCACCTGTAACCTCTGGAAGTTATAACCCGTCCTCCAGTCCCAGAAGTACATGGTACCGTTGTCACCGCCGCTGACGAGCACTCCCTCGGGGTTCACAGCCATGCAGTTGACGATCGCGTTGTGGCCTGACAGATTCTGTATAGAAAGATGGAAAAGATTTTATTGCAGACCAAATATTGGTGGTTATATATACTAATTAATTTTTATCAAAATGCATGAAGTTTATGATTATCCGTTTATTCAAAAATTTTTGAAGTGAAAACTTCTTTAGCGGCGTTGAGCACTTTTCTGTAATGGGTATAAAATCTTAAACTCGCGTCAGGACACGTGACCCTGACCGAAAAAGCGTAGGACGGCGCAGGGCGCTTGCGTGAATGTTCGTGTGACTTTATTACTTTTAAAGAAGTTTGTATGCTGGATACATTCGTTGCTAGGTAACATTGTTTATAAAAGATGTACGTCACATTGGAAAATTATTGAAATAAAAAGTCAACCATTTTTGCGAGTTTTACTAAAATCTGTTCACAAGATATTTCCAACAATTACTATTCAAGTTTTCACTTCTGCCGGCACTCCCAGAGTGCAACCCGTCGTTTTTTTTTTTGTTTTTTGGGTATTTTAACGTCCTTCTTTTCGTATTATAGAACGTTTACGACACGCGCCGGAATAAAATACCTATCAAGTTCGCGCTACGAATTGACGTTTTTCCGTACCGACACCAGTCTGAATATAGGCATAGACAGATAAAAATAGATTGACAATGAGTTAAAACTCCATCTGTGCATTATAGTGTCATCGCACATTTTGGTTTCAAAGTCAAATCATTTATTCCAATTAGGCCATCAAAGCACTTTTGAACGTCGATTATTAAAATTAAAGGAAATGGGAAGGGATGGGATTGATTCTACACCTTTATTACACACCGACTCATCAAGTCTGTAAAGATTAGGTCGTTCACCTCGTGTATATTACAAAGATCATACCTACAATGGCTAGTCTTTTGGTGATTTCTGCTTACCTGTATAAACTTTCCTTCCGGACACTTCCACTGCTTGATATTATCTGGTGAAGCTGAAGCAAACGTGTATAAAGTCGGGTGCACCACGATGGATCGGACCGACTTTTTGTGGTTCGTTAGCGTACACATCGACTTGCCGGCTGCTAAGTCCCACAAGCGGATTGTTGAGTCGTGGGAGCCCGTTATTATCTGGAAAAAAAAGAAAGAGTTGTTTTAGAGTTACTGCTTCCTTTTGCAAACCATTGTCTGTTCTCGTTAACATTAGGTAACAACTAAATTAGTGCCTGAACATTACTGTAGTATAGTCGAAATTTCAACACTACGCTCTTTGAAGCAGAGCACTACCGTGCTCTGTGGACACCCACACGAAGGCGATAGGCGGCGACCTCTCGCGCCCGGCATTGGTTAAGGCCATGCTTCGGGGAGAGACGGAATGGGAACCAGTCACCTCCTGAGAAGCAGTCATGCTAGCGAAGGAGGAGGCAGAATGCGTAAGGGAGATGACAGCCTCTACCTCATGATACAGCTACAACATAGTGATTTCCGGCCACCATAGGACCGGACTTGTAGACAACGAGTAATCAATAGCTAAGAGAAGTGCTGTAACTAGCCTTTTATGTGCCTAGTTTGAGCTTCTTTAACTAACTGGTCCTTGGTCTGGCCAATTTTGGTCCTGCGACCGTATTACGACGTCTTAAATCCAGGCTTGTTCCAGTGAGTGAAAGAGACAGAGCTATACAAGTCTTCTAGCGCCACCTCGGTCACTCACTGGAATAAGCCTGGTTTTAAGACGTCATAATACGGCCCCTGTTGTGGCTAGTTCTGCGTCCTGTGCCTGTCCACTGTTAGCACACTGGCTAAGAGTTCAACTATTTTACTACATTATAAAAAAAAATAATAGTTATTTATGCAACTGTTGTATAATCAGGGGTATTAAAACACGAATGTGGGTTTATCACACGAGGCGTAGCCGAGTGTGATAATAGTATCACATGAGTGTTTTAATACCTAATTATAACAGTTGCATACAAGACTTTATCTACAATCATGATGTGAATTCTCTATAAAAGATTTTCATACCATAGGGTGTTGTACAGAACTATGTGAATTCAAGATGGCGGGAAATAACACGATAAGACGAGAATCCGAAATTACGAATTAGTCTACAATTTATTGTTCTTTTTTCAAAATGTTAGCGATCTGGTGGTAAAAATGTCATTGCATGAGAATGTTCTTTTTTTGAAATTCATTATAACACGCGTTTGGATGATATAATATATATAATAGTAGATTATTAACCAAGGGGATAAAGCAGTGTCTTCTGTCGCGGGTGACGATTTAAATCGCGAGCGTAACGAAGGACTCGAGGTTTACTCCCGAGCGTAGCGAGGGTGTTAAAAACTGAAATCACGAGCGAAGCGAGGGATTTAAGACGAGTCCTGAGTGTAGCGAGGGATTTAAGTTCACCCAAGACTAAGACAGTTTTATCACCGAGGAAAATACTCTACTTTTCGTACCATTTGCGAAAAAATGAACTCAATAATAATATGAGATAAGCATTTATTGAAAATAATGACAATTAAAAGTAAAAGTTAACATTCGAAACATTGGTCCAATTATTGAGAGAGTTACATTTTTGTTTGGTACATTTATTGTCGATGAGTTAATTTGAGTATATCTCTGTTCTTGCGTCTGAGGAACTTGCGTTTCATTTGATTTAACATCGTTACGCATTTTTAGAACATTAACTTATTTATAAAAATAAAATAAACTTAAAGTTTTATTTGAAGAAAACAAAAACGCGGCAAATTCCTATACTAAATTTTTTTTTGTTCGAAAAGCAAAGGCATCAAGCTCATACGGCCTCTTCGGTTTTCGTAATTTTGTTTAATAATCATAACTGCATAATAAATACGTATTCCTTTTTCAAAAAGATGTGTAATGCTTTATATACAAACTCAATGGTGTAAACACAGATGTAGTTCAGTATAAATTTCGGTAAGTATTCCAAATTTAAATCACATTCTCTCCCTAGAGGATGAATGAAATTCAGTACAACATTCTCTCCCTGTTTTTAACAGATTAAAAATGACTATCGTTATGTTCGATTTTTGAAGCATAGAATGTCACTTTTTTGAGCAAGTGGTACGAAAAAGTATTTATCTACTATCATGCTATTAATCCTCTATAAAAGAACCTATAACAATTAGCTTATTGCCAACATTAAAACACTCAATGCTATAATGATCATTATATCATCCAAACGCGTGTTATAATGAATTTCAAAAAAAGAACATTCTCATGCAATGACATTTTTACCACCAGATCGCTAACATTTTGAAAAAAGAACAATAAATTGTAGACTAATTCGTAATTTCGGATTCTCGTCTTATCGTGTTATTTCCCGCCATCTTGAATTCACATAGTTCTGTACAACACCCTATGGTATGAAAATCTTTTATAGAGAATTCACATCATGATTGTAGATAAAGTCTTGTATGCAACTGTTATAATTAGGTATTAAAACACTCATGTGATACTATTATCACACTCGGCTACGCCTCGTGTGATAAACCCACATTCGTGTTTTAATACCCCTGATTATACAACAGTTGCATAAATAACTATTATTCAACCCATACCTGTGGCTCCGCAGCCTGGCACGCGAGCGAGGCGATGGTGTCAGTGTGTCCGGTGAGAGTGTGCACGTTGGCCTTGGTGCGCATGTCCCACACGCGCGCGGTCGCGTCCCGCCCGGCCGTCACCAGCACGTCGATGGTGGGGTGGAGGGAGATCGTGTACACCGCTGATAAGTGCCCGTGGTAGTGACGGATCACCTGGAAAATGAATTAGACGTTAGCTGATCATACCTCCTTATCGACGAAAAATTTGCTTGGGCTGATGATGGACATATGGCATAGACTAAGCCTTCTCTAGCCAAATAAATTTGCTATACTCTATAGAAAGAGAGAAAAACAAAAGGATCATCATGTATTTTCTGGATCACATAGTGTTTATCAAAGAAGAAGTATGGTCCTGCAATTGTATTTCTCTGTTTCTAAGAGAATTTGGCATTTCTAAGCATCTAATGCTTAGTCCATGCTATGAGTTTATACCATAGAGTTGTTGTTTTAGGAGATCAATGTATGCATTTGTGACTACTACATAATAGGTTCACCCAATTTTTTATTATGTAGAAGTTGAACATAGCTAGTAAAATATGTGTGTTCTATGAGTCTCTTCATAACCCAAAGAGGAAAATACAGGCGTGTTCAAAGAATAAGCGATTTGAGTTGCCAGAACTATACTAACATATTATTGGCAGTCTTGTCATGTATTTCAGCTTATGATCATCGTATTACGGATTTCAAACAAAAATTACCTTATTGTATTCCAAGTCCCAACATTTCACTTGCCTATCTTCACCACAACTGAATAGGTATGGATGCCTTGAAGATACTTCCAGACCTGAGAACAAAGACACAATCTCAATGTTTAGTACTTGACAACTTTCTTTTAGTATTGTTCCATGGCAAATCAAAATAAGTGAGTGGCAACTTACCTCTTACAGTACTAACGTGTCCTGTGAGTGATACCTTCAGTTTGCCACTTGCCAAGTCCCAAATCTTTATCACTCTGTCTGCAGCACCTAATTAATGATCATGCAAAATATATTTTTTTTAGTTAAGATAAAAGATACAAAAAGTAAAAAAAACTGTGTTAAGTCTTAAAAAATATATTTACCTACTTGAAATAGACTGGGAATGTAGAAGTCTTTTCTAGCAAAACAGATGTTTTTTAATATCTTTATGTCCACTTTCTAATAAAAACACAAGTTTTATTTATAATAATTGTCATTCTTACCTGTAGCAAACCATTCATTGCCCGGCTCAACAGCAACACATCGCACCCAGCCCAAATGTCCAGATATGACACGGAACAGCTTCCAAGGAGCATGCCACTTGGGCTTTGGCATCGTGGGAGGTTTCCTAGGCATGGCCAGGGCCCCAGAGGGCGCTGCTGCGGTAGGAGTCGGGCCCGTGAAGGGGAGCAGGGCTGTGTCTGAACCAAGGGCTGCTGATTCTGCTAATTCTCCTGGGGAACATAGTGATAATATTTGTTAGTAATTTTTCAATAAAATCGTATGTCAGCATGCTAATTCATAGACAGGAAAAAAACAGTAGACTAGCAAGGTCTCGAGCAATCGAAATCACTACACATCATCACTACATAGTATAAAACAAAGTTGTTTCCCGATGTTTGTCTGTCCCTATGCATGCTTAGATCTTTAAAACTACTCAACGAATTTTCATGTGGTTTTTTTTTTCTATAAGTGATTCAAGTCAAGAGGAAGTTTTATAAGTATATAACATGCATAATATAGCAGAGATTGAACCCATGCGAAGCCGGGGTGGGTCACTACTTAATAATAATTTATCTCATTTTAATCTTTGTCTGCAACCAGTCAACAACAGAATTTGACTATTCAAGTCTTAAGATGTCCAATCAGAAGCTGTCATCAAAAACTAAAGAACAGGATTTGGAATTGCATATTAATTTCAGGTATAAGTTTGATGCTGTAAGGATGGCTTATGAATATTGCAGTAGTTGTTTCCAATAGTATTAGGCTAGACAGCAATACTAATTGGAGTATATCTTTATTAAAAATCAACGGATGTCTAATATATGCAAAAAAATGCATGCAAAGATGGAGATATCAATATTACAGAGCCCTAAAAACATTACAATGCAATTTTATTATTGTATTCATCACAAGCCATTACGTAATGTTGATAACAATAGAGGAATATGGATGAAAAATAAGGAATTGGCATAAAAGAATGATGACAATCCCAAGCTACTACATAAACAAAAGTGTAATATTTGTCACTTTAGCATGCAATGGATCTAAACATATTGCTAACTACACACAAACCATTTGATGACAACTCCATCCTTGGTTCTGGGCCAATAAAGCCTTGCATTGAAGGACAAATGATTTTATAATGAAAAGGTTAGTAAATAAATAAACACACACTTATATACATATATAAAACTGTCTTAAAACTTGTGAAATTTGACAAAATAAAAAGTTTTAATGTATTTTTTAGGTGAAGACAGCAAATGTGTCCTCCTGCCCAGAGTGGGACGGGAGGGACTGTCATTCTTGTACTGACTAAAATCCATGGTGATCCTTCAATAGCCCTTTACGTTCCATGGCCACAGTTATCTGATGAGACAGTCCCGCAACTAAGTCGGAAATGTTGCAATGGACAAGCTTCTTTAGTGGTTACTGGTCCCAGCAAGAAGTATTTATGAATTCACATACATAATATGTTAAATTATGTGTCAGTATTTGTGATATTTTTTTTTACATGGTAATATCATCACATGAGTCCTCCCACCCAGGGCAGAGCGGGAGGGACTGTCAGACTCATACTGACTTAAAAACACGGTGTCCTTCAATAGCCCTTTATGTACCAGGATCACAGTAATTTGTGAGTCCCGCGACCGGAATTTGTGATAATAGTATAAAATTCTAATTACCTATAAAATTTATAGTTTGATTATTTCTTAAAGAGATCACAAAGTGATAGTTGACCAGGTTATGTTGTAATAGGGTTAACCAACATACATGATAATAACAGTTGTTTGACTAAGCTTACCGTTTTCCATGATCATCGGAATATCTGGTTGTGTCCTTGAGTCTTGTTGCTTGACAGCCTGTGCAAGCTGCACTGTGTCCAAGACTTGTCCATAGCTATCGCGAGCTTTCACACCTTTAAGAATTTTCTCTCTGGAATAAGTTGATGTTATATAGAAAGTGATTTTAAAATGTTGTGTAGTCTAGTTAGAGGTAGTTAGAGTTAGTAATTAATAAATAGTGTACATTTTGTAAAACAACCAACAATAAACCACAAATAGGTTGTAAAAAAACAAGTAATATGCAAGAGAGGAAAGCTTGTTCTGTTGTTTACTTTGCGGTAGCACAGATTTTTAAGATGCAAGTCCTAGAAGTAAAAGAGAAAGTTTCAGTAATACTTACGCTTTTTCATCAATTGGCGGCAACAGTCCTTGGTTAGATAAAAACATATCATGAGACCTCTTTAGAGATCTGAACACCAATGTGTGTACCGAATGTTTTATCACTTCTTCCGACATTTTGGTAAAATCTTACACTGTAGCTACTTCAATAAATCTAGAATTAGCTTTTATTAACTCTTAAAACATCAAGAATCTAACAATTTTGTCATATTTTTGGATACACTCAGTCAACAAACAGCAAAGCAAACGCATGCGATAGATAGCGTCATGTCATTATCAATGTCAACGTCAAAGTGACGTTCACCGAGACGTTCAGAAACGCTGTTGGGCATTTTGTACCTATAAACCCAATCTAGCACTTCATTTACCGGGCACGCCGCAATCGCGGCGGTAAGACCCCTCTTTGAGGAGTGGCTGGATAGGCGTCACGGCGTCCTGACCTACCGCATGACGCAGGTCCTCACCGGACACGGAAGTTTCGGGAGGTTCCTGTGTCTGAAAGGGAGGGAAGAAACGCCTGGGTATCACCACTGCGAGGATCGTCCGGAGGACACGGTGGAGCATACGGTGCAGGACTGCCCCGCTTGGGCAGAGCACCGCCGTGTCCTCACGACGGCGATAGGCGGAGACCTCTCGCGCCCGGCATTGGTCGAGGCCATGCTGCGGGGCGAGATGGAGTGGGAAGCGGTCGCCTCCTTCTGCGAAGCAGTCATGCTCGTGAAGGAGGAGGCGGGCCGCCTGAGGGAGAGGACAGCGTCCTCCCTCCACCCCAGCCGCAGTGGTAGACGCCCACGGCGTCAGACGTCGCAAGACGATCTCCGGCCACCGTAGGCGCGGGCATGCGGGCAGCGAGTAATGGGCGACTCGCTGTCCGACCATGGACCATGCCCGGGTCGACGGCGCGTTGTGTTCCACGCGCGCCTCAAAGAGTGTCAGCATAGCGACGGGGCCTGTAGAGGGCCGAAGCCTGCCGGGGTCGCGGGACCAAGGGATTACCGTGACCCCGGTACGTAAAGGGCTAGTGAAGGACACCGTGGATTTTAGTCAGTACAAGTCGGACAGTCCCTCCCGCCCTGCCCTGGGTGGGAGGACTCATTTGATGATTTTACCACGATAAAAAAAAAAAAGCACTTCATTTACAATCCCAACTTTGAGCGTTCGCAGAAGTAAACCCGTGTACATATTACATCATGTGTTTAAAGTTTGTGCATATAAATAAGCCTATTTCCCTAAACTGGACACAAATTCAGAGTAAGCTACTACTTACCTACTGAGAAATGGGGTCGTGATAAAGTAAAAAGCAGAAGAAATTGTAATATTTTATTGACAAGTACAAAAATTCGTGATACATACTGTATAAAATAAAACATTCTAACAGGTATTATATTTGCTAGCAGTTTATCGATTAGAATAGACACCGTAAAATGTCACATTGTGTGATGAATGACTAGAAATTGTGACTGTAATATTAGACTAGAGGCTTCATAGCATTTACAATTGCACATTGAACAAAATATAATTTGTTATAAAACTATGATATTTACACGAAATACACTCATAACTACCGATTTACAATTACGTTCGCATACACAGGCTATTCGTATTATGGACACTGATGCACTTCGTAAGCTTGGTCTAATACCTTCCATACCTACTACTTACTTTACTGTAGTTTTCACACTTCTTCCGACAATTTTGAAATAAGCACACGTTTGCCCACTTTACACAAACAATCAACAATATGCATCTACATAAAAATCCAATTTTTTCTTTATACTGAGGCAAAACTGTACATTGCTGTGATATAAGAGTGATATTTTCGAAAGAAGTACACAAACTGTTTATTCTATTTCACTATGTTTGTAAACGTCCCTTTATGAACTAGATGTGGATAAAAGCGTTCTAAGTATAAAGTCCAGATTAGATTTTAAAACTTTAGTTCAAGTTTCGAACTAGTTGTATCAGAAAAGAGTGGTCCTCAAACGAGACGATCAACATTCGAGTTCTCGATCGACTGCCAATCGTAATCGATATCGGTAGTATCGGCGACGGAGAATACCGCGCCACTCTCGGTTCAGATGGCCGATTTCTCTGGATTATTTGCGTCACTCACTCGGCGGGAGTGCGGGGCCCTTCTCAGAGTGCGGGGCTGGAGGTTCAATGGAGGTAGGTTCGGGCGCTCGATCCTTGTGGGTGAGGAGACAAGAGGACGTGCTCCACGGCGAAGAGTATCCATGCCATTTCGGAAGTACTCCTCTGTCCTGTCACTGTAGCTTTCGATAAGCGGCGCAGGATCTTCGTATTCTACGTTGAAGTGTCGTGGAATGGCTAGGTCTTCTGGTGGTCCGAGTTTGTATAGTGGAGGTTCGACGCACTCATAGTGGTGGTCTTCAGTCTCGTCGTGCGGGTACGTGTCGGCGACAAAGTGCCGCGTTCCACGAGGTGTCAGCGCGGCCCACAGGACGCGTGAATCAATGGCAGCTCCTCCGTATAATGCGTTGGAGCCTGAAGCTTTACCAGTGCCGCTCTTACACCCTCCTCGGGCCCTGTCGAGAAAAAACCCATGAGATTTTTTCCAACTGTAAGAAAAATAGAAGATACAATGAGAATTAAGAAGTACACATAGGACCCTGGTTGGGCCCGAAAGAAAGAAGTAGAAGGATATACAGAATTTATGAGTTGTTGCTAGTGGTGGGTAGTCTGGTCCTTTCCCTTCTGCATTCACAAGCCTAATTTTATTACATAGTCTTGCTCTACATTAGTAGGCTATAGCGGACTACTTACTCTCTACATTTGAGCAGGAACAGGGCCAGTAGAGCAGCTATGCAGAGAACAGCGATGCAGCATGTGATCAGCACCAGGAACCACGTGTCGTCGTTAGTAGCGGGCTCTGCAACAAGTTTTACAGAATTCCGTAAGTATGATTGTGTCCCTAAAATATTAAAAGTTTCTCCAAATAAATGGTTACATATACACATATACACACCAGGTTACCGACAATATTATGTAGGTTGGTCTGGCCTACATATTGTCGACCGACTTTACTAACGCTGTGAAAGAATTTAACTTTTTGGGCCCACAAAAAGAATATCTACTACCGTGGCAGTATGTTATAATCATTAAAACTTAGAACACAAATAGCTAGACCCGGAACAACTATCTGTTGATCAGACAAATATTTGTTCCATGTGGGGATCGAATCCACGACACGCAGCGCAGAAGCACATCGCTCAGTTACTGCGCCAACCAGGCCGCTAAACTAGAAACTTTTTCTAGAAGGCAGATATATAGAGGTAGGGAGATCTACAAGAAAGAAATAAAAATTAGGTCTACTGGCCAAATAATTCAAAATACGACATACGTATCTCACCGTGTCTGGGTAGCTCATGGTATTCCACTCCGGGGAAAAGTGAGTTCTCCTCATTGTTCCTGTTCGGGGGACACTTGGAGGCCCTGCATGGCGGCGTCAGGTTGGCAGCACTGGCCAGGAACGCTGGCAGAGGGGGAGGGGGCATATGCAGGATCGAGTCCGGCGGGGGCCCGAGGGACAGACATTCCGCCCCACATGACATCCTGGAAAAAAGGTAATTATTTTGCAAGTTTAAAAACAAAATTTACTAAGTAATTTTCTTTCCTACGAAAAAATGTTTAATTTTTTATTTACTGTTCTTCAGGTTCGCGTTTATACACTATCTCATTACATTTTTTTTGTAAAGAAGTATGTTGGTACTATTTCAGTAAACTAGATTTCAAACACCTTTATGTAGTACAGACGCATCAATCTACCACAATCTGTGTTTTCCCAATCGAACACGAACCTTCCACTTACTTGTAAAGATGAAAATCAATAGAAAAAATGTGACGGATTGTGGTAGCTTGATGTACTGGCGCCTGTACCTATAGTACATCATCAAATAAAATAAATACAAGTATAAAATAAAAAAAACCGGCCAAGAGCGTGTCAGGCCACGCTCAGTGTAGGGTTCCGTAGTTTCCCGTCCGTTACAATAAGTGTTAACAAATAGCCTTTTTTTAAACTTGTGTGTTAAAAAAAGGTTATTTGTTACGTTGACATTTTGAACTTTGATAAAAAGGGAACCCTAAAAACGGGCCCACAAAGGACGGTGATAACTAAAAAAACCCTCAATATAAATTTGAAAAGACACAATAACAATTTCCCACAAACCTTTATCAAATAGCTATTTTATTTTAATCGAAAAGAGTAAGTAGTTCAGGTAGCGATTATGCACTCTAAGAACATATATTTTAAGTAGTAGCAAATTTTTATCACAGGTAGGTCATGAAAGCACGAAGACATCGACTTTTAAAATTGACGTCATTACGCAACGCCATCTATCGAACCATTTATGAACTGGTTTTTACCTTAACATTTTATGCGTTTGATAACTTTGGAATGCGCGAACCGATTTCAATAATTCTTTTTTTGTTTGAAAGAAGATACGTTCAGAATAATGAAATACGTAAACGAAGTTAAAAAAAATGCTTGTATATATGATTAAATAATTGATTATACTACAAACTTAGTCCAGGAATTTTGTACCACCTTCTTGTTTTTTTTGCACAAAAACTGTTCTTTCCATCAAGTTCAAAATAATTTTCCTAGAAAGTCCTTATAAAGTTCTACTTTCCAGATTTTTTTCATATTTTCTAAACTTATGGTTCAAAAGTTAGAGGGGGGGGGACACATTGTTTTTGACTTTAGGAGCGATTATTTCCGAAACTATTGACATCATCAAAAAATGATCTTAGTAAACCCCTATTCATTTTTAAATACCAATCCAACGATATATCACACGTTAGGGTTGAAATTAAAAAAAAAATCACTTTCTATTTTACATATAGGGGGGCTACCCTAAAAAAACATTTTTTTCCAATTTTTATTTTTGCACTTTGTCGGCGTGATTGATATACATATTGGTACCAAATTTCAGCTTTCTAGTGCTAACGGTCACAGAGATTAAGCGAGGACGGACAGACAGACAGACAGACAGACATGGCGAAACTATAAGGGTTCCTAGTTAACTACGGAACCCTAAAAATGGTCTCACAAGGCGCTATATTCGACAGGCCTGTTGGTCTAGTGGTTAGTGACCCTGACTGCTATGCCGGAGGTCGTGGGTTCGATTCCCACCCAGGACAAATGTTTGTGTGATGAGCATGATCATTTGTTCTGTGTCTGGGTGTAATTTATCTATTATATGTATGTATTTAGAAATATATAAGTATGTTTATCAGTTGTCTAGTACCCATAACACAAGCTCTGCTTAGCTTGGGACTAGATGGCGTTGTGTGATAGTTGTGGAATATTTATTTATTTATTTTATTATTTATATTTAACGTCACGCTTGTTATCCCAAGCGTTAGATTAGGGGTGACCACTTATGTTCTTAATTAAAATATATTGAGCCTATTAGTCAATTTAAAAAAAATACTTCCGCTTCAATTCACTACTATTTACTATCAAAATAATTAAGTATCTTACGATTTTAATAAGAACTGTTCATTTAAAATAATTTAAACGAGAATTACTGTCATTAATACTTAACTACCCTTAAAACTCAATAGGGCAATGAATCCTTGTGATATTGACATTTTCAACCAGTTTATAATAACCCACTTCAAAAAAGGTATCGTATTGAAAACTAACACCAGGAAAATACTGATTTTACACAAAGAAAATGAACACACGGAAAACTGGATCCCATTTCATAGAAAACCAATGAAACTTGATCTACAGAACATGCAAAACACAACAATAGTATTAAGACTCACTTTTTAATATTATTTATAGAATTTTCACACAAAACAGATGCACTTTACAACGTTCTCCTATTACACTTGCTAAAAATTTGGTCCATCGGATGCAGGGCGCAGGCGCGAGCCTGTACCACTACATTTACTAACCACTTAACACACAATCATCCATCGTACAAGTATATTCCATTGCTGGTTTAACACTAAATTCCAAAAGCCATGTTTGGATAAAGCCGTCGATGGACATGCAAGCAATAGTTTCGCACAAATTTTAGCGTTTACAAGGCGAAGCACAATAAGGGGTACATTATTGATTCACGCACGCGCGGCAAGGGATACTCGGACCCTCTAAATAAGGGCGCTAAATAAAAGCTTTAAAGCGAAAGCACTGATGTCTAGTTGTCTCCCTCTTTTCTAACAAATGTAGGGTAAAGTAAAGAGTGTCAATATTTTAAGTTTGTTTTTATTTGAGAAAATTGCAAATTTTTGTGGTGTGTGACTTAATTAGGGGTTATTCATTGTTGACTTTATTAACGCAATGAATATTTTGAATAGAGAGTTTCGATAATATTAAATCTTAACGCTGTTATTAAAGTTCTTTATGAAGTAATAACTCGCACACAGACAATACATCATATCATTAACTTTAATAGCAAATAATGTACCTTAACCTGTTACTTGGGTGATATATAAAAATTCTAGCGATAGCGTAAACTGGATTTTTCATAAAAATGCATACTTAGGATAGGTGTGTCGAGTAAAGCCGCGAGCAACAACTAAATTGCTGATCACTTTTTTTCTATGGTGTTTTTTTTCAAGTTTTACATGAACATAATTTAGATTTTTCACTCGTCAAAATAGCATTTAAATCATTCTTTTTTTATCGTGGTAAAACCATCAATGAGTCACCAAGGTCGGGACGGGAGGAACTGTCAGACTTGTACTGACTAAAATCCACGGTGATTATTCAATAGCCCTTTACGTTCTAGGGTCACGATTACCTGATCAGACAGTCCCGCGACCCCATTTAATTCATCCTTGGAGCCGGATTTTAACTAGTGACCAAATCTACAATCACTCAAGTAACCGAACCTCAGGGCATACAATAGAGTAAAAAATAATCCCTGCTTTTTCAAGATAAAAAATATCGCAAAAATTGGCGATCAACTAAGGTCAAGCCGTAGTTGAGCATTATTTAATTTAAGGGTCTGCCCCAAACTTTCCAATAAAATGAAAGGTCAGAAGGTTGGTCTCACAAAGTGAAATTAGACAAGCTTTTTTTACGACAGCTTAATTCTGCTTCCTACGTGTACTATACTTCTAATCTTACTTCCTATAACCTACTAATATTATAAATGTAAAATTTCGTTTGGAAGGATGAATAAATAATAATAATAAATATTCCACAACTATCACACAACGCCATCTAGTCCTAAGCTTAGCAGAGCTTGTGTTATGGGTACTAGACAACTGATAAACATACTTATATATTTCTAAATACATACATATTATAGATAAATTACACCCAGACACAGAACAAATGATCGTGCTCATCAGACAAACATTTGTCCTGGGTGGGAATCGAACCCACGACCTCCGGCATAGTAGTGAGGGTCACTAACCACTAGACCAACAGGCTTGTCAAATGGAATAATAATAAATAATAAATAAATAAATATTCCACAACTGTCACACAACGCCATCTAGTCCCAAGCTAGGCAGAGCTTGTGTTATGGGTACTAGACAACTGATAAAAATACTTATATATTTCTAAATACATACATATAATAGATAAATTACACCCAGACACAGAACAAATGATCGTGCTCATCACACAAACATTTGTCCTGGGTGGGAATCGAACCTACGACCTCCGGCATAGTAGTCAGGGTCACTACCACTAGACCAACAGGCCTGTCAAATGGAATGGATGTTTGTTATTCTTTCACCCAAAGACTACTGAACTAATTTGGATGAAATTTGGTACACAGATAATTTATAACCTGGATTAACACATAGGATAGTTTTTATCCCGATTTTATGTTCCCGTGGGATAATTTTTGAGTTGTAACGGGTGAAATTGCTGGCAGCAGCAAATAAAGTATAAATCACAAGGACTGCCACAGTAAATAATAGATAAGTTAAACTAAACGAAAATTATGAGCTGTCATTTTGTTTGCAGTAACATGCTGCCGTCCTCTAACTAAAAGGCCGTTAAGCCACAGTTGCTCGTTTTTCACTTTTTAATGTAGTCTTATACAGCTTTCGATGCTCTATCTTTTGGTCTAAGAGTCATTTTTCTATGACTAATAGTTTAGGAGATACAGGAAGATTGCTGTGCAGTTAAACCACATAAAATGCATAATTTAACATTAGAAAATGAATTTAAATTAATTTAAATAAATATAAATGAATTAAACATATAACATATTGTGCAATAACACTATGCCTACATATATAATTTGCAGCCTTGTTCCTAGATAGCATATTTTTTAAGAGACATCAATTCACAATTTTAGCGTTTTCTCGAAAACTACTTTTTGCACTTAACGGCCTTTTAGTTAGTGGACGGCAGCATGTAAGTGGCAGCATTGGTGCCTCAGTAGTTACAACACAGACTATAATGATCTGTTGGTCATACGTTCGAACTTAGCCAGACACTTTTATTTTTACGGACTTTAACTTGTACTTTTCGGCCTTACTATCGTCTATGAAATACCTTACCTTTGTCAAACAGACAGGTGAAAGCGAAGCGTTTCCAAAGCGATGCCAAACCAAGCGAGACGTCAGTCCGATAGTTCTGTCACGCTATCGGGTCGCTTTCGCTTTTCTATGTGACTGGATTCAAACAATTCCATACCTTACAAATAAAAAAACGTCACGCTTCGCATTCGACACGCCTGTCTGTTTGGCAAAGGCTTATTTGACTGAAAAAATTGAATTAGTCTGTCAGTTAGATTGTCAAAAAAACATTTGACACGTATTTTTTCTTTTGTCACGTTAACCAGAACGAGGATACGACATTTAAAATTGCCAATACATTTCAAGCAAGTGCAGTTTTCACTACCTTCTGACGTCATGAGCCCCCGTCACGAGTCACCATGCCTACTAACATTGCCCGTTTTTAGAAACTTTGTCAATATACCGTAAAAATAGAAGTCTGAGCTTTGAAACTGAATACACGTGTCTACAAAGCCACATTCCATTTCTCAAACGAGGTCAGCTAATGAAAACAGGCGTAAAAACATGTTAATTAATACTAGCGCGAGTAATTACAGTTCACATTGCATGTTTCAGAACTGAAGTGGTATTCGTGCAGTTTAGGGGTCAACGTGCACTTATAAGCACAGATCCATGAACCATCCGTGAACAAGGCGTCCATCCCACATAAGTATGACACCGTATCGGCTTAGCAACGCCAATGTGTTATCGAATGAATGCCCTGCTTACATTAACCCAAATAAGTATCCATTCGTGCCATCTGCTGAAGATCTCTCTTCTGGAAATGAGCTGGCTGACCTGGGAATGCATTAATAACTCTGCTCTGTAGTGTAAGTGTGGTGCTGCTTCATAAACGACGAGGCACTTAATATCGTGACCTGCGTGCCCTGACGTCTGTTCAATACAGGAGTTCATTATCAGAGAGCGCTAAACTCGTGGCCCAATTCTGGGCCGAATCAATATAGATTGTCATCGACACGATAAGAAGAAGATGAAATATACGTACCTACTTAGTTTCTGAGTGGGTGAAGTTGGCGACGCTCGTACAAAATGGTTTGACGTAGGCGGTTGGTTAACCCGCCGAATGAAAGTACTTAACCTGCCATAAGCCGAGACCTCGTCCTAAACTCGGTTGCTTCCGGTCAGCGGGTTACTTACTAGCTTATTTTGTGATGCTGTTACGATGTTTTTACATCGGTGAGAAGACAATGGACCATTTGTCAGCGGATAATTTGGAACAACCCTTTGAAAACAATCAATGGATGAAAAAATCACGCAGCAAGTACCCCGTTTCGGACAAAGAATTTGGGACAAATGATCGCTCCACACTAACATTCATTGATCGATCCATTGACCCCGTGTTACTGTGCACAATTAACGATTTTTTTAAAAGAATATCGTACAGTTGAATTATAGCAATGTTGATTCAATACAGTGGTTGTAACTGTGCGTTTGCCTTATAACTGAGCAATGTTGACGTCAGATCGCGTGGAAGCTGAACTTTATAAACGTATTAGTATGGGAGACGCGCTGCTAATAAGACGAGCGTGTTGAGTTGGAACACGTGTGATGTAAGGA
Organism: Agrotis puta; assembly: GCA_943136025.2. Lineage (NCBI taxonomy): Eukaryota > Metazoa > Arthropoda > Insecta > Lepidoptera > Noctuidae > Agrotis > Agrotis puta. The sequence goes on along the minus strand of OW964177.2, from coordinate 16,737,610 downwards.
AATAAGCCTTTGTCAAACAGACAGGCGAGTCCGAAGCGATAACGAACCGATACGAGACGTCAGTCCGATAGTTCTGTCACGCTATCGGATCGCTTTCGCTTTTCTATGTGACTGGATTCAAACAATTCCATATATTACAAATAAAAACATCACGCTTCGCATTCGCCACACCTGTCTGTTTGACAAAGGGTATAGGGTAATAAATGAGCTTATTATGTTAAAAAATGTCATTGGCGACCTCACGACGTCTGACGCCCGGGGCGTCTTCCACGGAGCTGTGTCGTGAGGTGGAGGCTGTCCTCTCCCTCATACATAGCATGACTGCTTCGCAGAAAGTTGTGACTGCTTCCCATTCCCAATGGCCCTGCAATTTGTACTCAAACAATGCCGGGCACGAAGAGGTCTCCGCCGTCCACATGCCCGCGCGATACGGTAGCCTGAAATCACTTCGCGAGGTCAGTTGCCGTGAGCGTCTCCCACTATGGAGAGGTCACACTCGAGATATGTTTTAAAGACGCGTTATTCCGATTATTTGCAACCCGTCTTATAACAAACATAAACAAAAATTAAATTATATTTATTTGTTTACTTTTTAAACTTCATAGTTGTCAAACAAACTGGCGTGGCGAATGCGAAGCGTAACGTTTTTATTTGTAATGTATGGAATTGTTTGAATCCAGTCACATAGAATAGCGAAAGCGATCAGATAGCGTGACAGAACTATCGGACTGACGTCTCGCTTCGGTTCGGTATCGCCTCGGAAACGCTTCGCTTTCGCCTGTCTGTTTAACAAAGGCATAAAACTTAATCGAGAAAAAGCATTAAAAGATTAAAACGTAGAAAATGTAAGAGTATTTAAATAAACAAAGAAAATCAAATTTATTTCATTACTTTTGTATATTTACTCTCAGTGGTGCAGGAAGTCAGTAAAACGCGTACTTACTAATTAAATTCCCGAAGCTCTTTGCGTTATTCTATATCGTGGTAATTCAATTGTGTCGTACGTGAGGAGAAAAAGGCTGCTTATAATATCTACGTACTGCGAGAGATATTCCATAAACCTCATAAGGTTATGTTAATTATTTTCCTAGAACTTTTCTTGGTCGCGGGACCAAGGGATTACCGTGACCCTAGTATGTAAAGGGCTATTGAAGGACACCGTGGATTTTAGTCAGTACAAGTCTGTCAGACCCTCCCGCTGTACCTTGGGTGGGAGGACTCATTTGTATGATTTTACCACGCTTCGCATTCAAATACAACTCTTTAAAAAAAGTTCAATTGATTTCATCAACTACCTAACGATTGGCATATACTTTTGTTCGCTAACAACTTTATTTCAAGTAAATTACTGATCAAAAAATTCCTCTTACAATCAAAATTTTAATTAAAAACCATGGAAATAACCGCGAACAGCCGGTGTACTCATAAATTGACCGGAATAAAAACAAACATGGCAGAAAGCTGTGGTGATGACGTCAACAAGATGGCGGCTTCATTGATAACGGGCGCGTCGTGCGTCACGTCCGCTCGCTGTGCGCATGCGTGCACTTATACAACCATTGATAGAGAGTGGAGCGCTTCGAAACTTACGGAAAGCTTTCGATACGATTTTGGTACGACTGTGTATCTCGCTAGCAGCTGGAGGCCTTACATTTAAAGCACCACAACAAGCATTTTTTGCTTAAGCAGCACACAACCTCCTTTAGGTTGACCTGCGAGACGGCATTAGCTGATCAAATGACTGCCGGGAACTGTTGGAAAATAGCATAAGAATGTGGAGATTGGCTCATTAGCAGTCAGTAAAGTTGGGCTGCAGAAGATGACAATGATTGAAAATTGTTTTCAAGTTTTCTTTTTTTTTGTTTTTTTTTTGTAAATTGTATGTAAGGATTCAATATTCTAACTAGAGGGAGACAGAGAGAGTCAATTAATTTTACTGGCTATCTGGTACAAATCTAATCATCGGGCCTGTTACTAAAAAATCATAATTTCAAATCCCATAATTTGCCTTTGCCTGGAGTTCGAAATCTCTTGTGACTTCTAGACCAACGAAGTGAGAGATTCAGTTATTTTTAATTTGTACCATTTATCGTATCGTTATCGTTCCATTTAAAAGACCTTTTCAATACGAAAGCAGCCTCTTTAGGACGACATGAAATATGGGCTGTATGTTGGCTGTGTCAGATGCCGCCCTTGCCTCCAACCGAGTGGACGAGCGCTCGCAACCGGGAATAAGCCGCGAACTTCATTTCAAATTTCGTATACCGAACGCTTTTTATTTTTAAGAACTATTGGTTTTCTTTTTATTTATAAACCGATTTAGCAAGGAGTGCCGAGGCTTTTATACTCTTTGGTGAACTTTGAAGATTTATTACGGAAAACTCGGTAAGTTTAGTTTGTATTTAATTAGATTGAATTATAATTAAAAAATAATAGTTTTTAAGTTTGCGTAGAACAAAAACCGAGCCGGTCAGACTTGTATCAACCAGTTTAACCTAATTTATTAATTGCAATTGAAGTATTTTTACTTCATATAATTGAAGTATTGCAGTTGAAAGACAGCTAATTATTTCAAATATTATTTTACAATTATCATTAAATTAATTTTAAATTTTTCCAACGAGTTGCTAAAAATATTAGCAAAAGTAAGTCAAAACAATTTAACACATTTATAGAAGTTTTCGGAGCCACTTTGAACAGCGATTTCATGGTCTACGACGCGTAGCAAATTGGCTACGCTTTCGGTGCTACGCGCTACGGGGCGGTGCTACGCCGGCCACGTAGCTATTCAGCGTTTTATTTTTGTTAATAAATACCCTCAATATGTATTTTAAAATAGGTGACATTATAACATAGCTTTATGACTATTTTTATTTGATAAAGTACTCTTTGAGTGGTTATAGAAACAATTTCAGCGACCTCCAAGTCTTAATGTTTTTTTTTTGTTTCATATTTCTTCGAAGGTTTTACCCTTACTTCTAAAAAAATATTTCTTTGGTTCTTTCATCAAGGTTCCCGGCTAAATGGAATATGATGAATGAATAAGATATTAAACGTTTCTTTGTGAGAAATATGAGCGATGATAGCTGCTTTGAGCCAGTAATCGATTCTGTCATCACAACTAGGTACTCGTTTGAGCAAATAGATGAGTGTCATTACGCGCGATAAGGCTGCCAACAAATATACTACGTGACTTTTCATTTTTTTTTTGAAGTACCGTACTCAGGTGTAGAGGGAGAGGGAGAATGCTCGCGCTTTACAGAAAAAAAAACAACTCCGGCAGAAATCAGTTGTATCTCAAAACTATCCATATAATAAAATGGTAGGAAAAACAAAACTGTGCATTGAATACATTTTTAAAGAATAGACTCAAGGAATTTTTATCAGCTATATGGTGGGGAGAGCGGAGCCGCTGAGATGTATACAGGGTGTAAGAGGCGTCGATGTCTCTTACACCCTGTATGTCGAATTGATAAACTCCTCTGAACTTTTTAGTCGGTTAAAACAACTCAAACCATGAAGTGATATAGATTATAATGAACGGTGAACATTGAAGTAAAAAGTGGATAGCTACTATAGTTCGAGCCATGACTAAATGAGGACTGAAGCCTATTTGACGCGGCGCTAGTGTCTATGTCATTACATCAAATTGCATTAAAAAAAATTACTACTTCCAACTTTCTGCAGGTCATGAGTGGCGGCTTGGACTCCAGATAGTCGCTTTCCGCTGACAGTGAAACATGCACCTTAAGATACCGTATCATAACTCAATTTGGGTTAGTCTGGGGACCATTTGAAGTAAATTGACTAGGCATAACGTGATTTGCGTCCGATACGGAACGGAATTAGAATTAGGTACGCTACTAATAGTACGATCTGCGTATGATACATATTTGTGGGGTTATCAAACTGGATCAGTTAAGTTCTGATATCTTGACATCGGAATTGGGAAGACTTCCTGGCTAGATAATTTAGTCGGCACTCTATGTTAAGCAACGCTTGCTGAGGTTCGTCTTTATGGTTCAGTTTTGATAATTTGTTGCGTGTGTGTGTGTTTTTTTTTTAGCATGGTAAAATCATCAAATGAGTCCTGGGAGGACTCATTTGATGATTTTACCCAGGGCAGGGCGGGAGGGACTGTCAGACTTGTACTGACTAAAATCCACGGTGTCCTTCAATAGCCCTTTACGTACCGGGGTCACGGTAATTCGTTAGTCCCCCGACCCCGGCAGGCTTTGGCCCTCTACAGGGCCCGTCACTATGCTGACACTCTTTGAGGCGCGCGTGGAACACAACACGCCGTCGACCCGGGCATGGTCCATGGTCGGACAGCGAGTTGCCCATTACTCGCTGCCCGCATGCCCGCGCCTACGGTGGCCGGAGATCGTTTGGCGACGTCCGACGTCTTGGGCGTCTACCACTGCGGCTGGGGTGGAGGGAGGACGCTGTGATTATGTGGTTTTGAGTTTAAGGAGTGTAATTTACTGATATCAATAGTAGGTACATATTAACTAACTACTTTCTGCTTCAGTCATTACTTAGCACCTACTTGACCATGACACTAGTCACCCGGAACATGACACTAGCCACACGAGCTCGACAGGTGCCTCTCTCCGCTGTTGTCAAGCCACGTTCCGTTTTATTACGAACGTGTCGGCTATCTCACGAGATTTCACTTAACGGCCTTTTAGAAGGTATTTTTTTACTTATTTTTTTTTGTATTCAGTTATAGAGATCGTACGTTTTTGACTATGACTACTTCGTATTAGTGGAATATTCTTAACAATATTATAAATGCGATACTGAGTTTGTTTTTTGTTACAAGTTTACGGGCTAATCCGCAGGACCGAGTTTAGTGAATTTTGGAATAGATTTGATTCCCATCTCTGGAAGCAGGTAGACAGAATGACGGTCATTTGTATCAACGGGGAATGTGCCCAGGAGCAATATGTCGTATGAACTTAGCAGTATTGCCAAGTTGGATGGCATTCCTGATAAGTGACCAAAAATAATCAAGTCTAGAGGGGAACTGACGATTTTCATGCCGATTGTACCTAGCCCAGAAAACTTAACTTTTTATTATATTAGGTTTACTTTGCCATTTGTATCTATATTATTTCTAGACTTAGCTAAGTGCAAACATAGCTACATTACATTTACCCTTAAAACTGACAGTGAGTTCAGTAAAACCCTTTTTATCTTACTTCCATACTTTCAGACAACATCGCTTAATAATGTGTTTTTCAGTCAAGTTTATAATATGAAAGTTATGAAGAAGAGTTTAAAAAGTTCAGAGGAAAATACAAAAAAAAATGTGGCGAGATTTCGTTGTTTAATGGAAGGGCCTTTGACGTTTGAGGTTATGCTATGAAATGGTGGTTATAAGGAAATCATTATCAGTCTATAATGTTCCCACACCTGGAACACAGGCCTCAACTCCGTGAGAGGGAGTGGTGGGCCATAATCCACCACACGAGCCCATTGCGGGTTATAGATGTCACATCTCTTCACCGTTTAGAGAGCAGTGCAGCGGTGATGAAATAAATTACACAAAGTAATATGCATTTTTTTTATCGTGGTAATTTCATCAAATGAGTCCTCCTACCCAGGACAGAGCGGGAGGGACTGTCAGACTCGTATTGACTAAAATTCACGGCGTCCTTCAGTAGCCTTTAACGTTCCGGGGTCACGGTAATTCGTATAGTCCCGCGACCCCGGCAGGCTTTGGCTCTCTAGAGGGGGCCCCGTCATTTTTCTGACACTTTTAGAGGCGCGCGTGGAACACAGCGCGCCGTCGACCCGGGCAATGTCCAAAGTAATATGCCTGACTGAGTTCGAACCGACTACCTACCACTCGTATATCGGGGAAGATACCGCTGGGCCTCACAAGAAGATAGAACAACCGAAGACATCACAGGAAAGGTCAACAAGCTTTTTTGAAATTTTCTTGTAGAGGCTGTGAGCAATATCCCAGTTAATTTTGTTTAAAGTTAATTTATAATCAAAACAATAAAAAAACTAATCAAACCAAGTAAAATATGATAACCGTAACCAATACATGTATTTATCAGACAAGCAAATAGTAGTTGATTGCTTTAGATACCAATATTTTGCTATCTATCGCATTTCAAATTCGAATTTACACCGGCATTAATACACCTACCAAATCAAATCAATGCTGGAATATCCAGCCGGTACGAACAGCTTTTCAATTATAACTTGTAAAGCCTGGACGATCTATAAATAAACATACTCGTAAATATGGATCGATCGTAAAACACACTCAAACAGTTTACTGAACATTAATTTCATTACTTTTCGATGTAAAGACACGTTCTCACTTGGTATCTTGGTATTATTTATGGCTAAACGTGACCAGAACATTAAAACGGAGTTCAAGATCTGTTTTGCCTTGACTCTGTTTTGCTTTGACCTTTTATCTGTTCTGAATCCAGCCAGGCTAATACGCCTTTGTATAATTTATTACACCACAACTCTCGAAACAGTGATGGAAAACATCGTGAGGAAACCGACATGTCCTAGAACCAAAAATTCGAAGACGGGTGACACCTACCAACCAGCACTGATCCCGTGTGGTAGATTATTGCCCTCTCTCTCTCTCTCTCACAGAGAGGAGGCCTGTGTCCCAACACTGGGTACATTAATAAGTATTCAAAAATTGTAACAATCTGTTTGTAAAACCATACAACATATTTAAAAAAAAGAGTAACCATGGAGTTTCTTTCCGGTTCTTCTCCATGGAATCGACCAACCCGAACCGAGCACCTGCTGTCGACGTTTTATAAGTGCCCTCATGGGCCTACGTGAAATAAAAACTTTTGATTTTGAAAACATTATAGGCTGATTATAAAATATACAATTATGATGATATGTGTCATCGTTTCGTTAGACTATCTATTGACACTGACAGATCATAAACGCGATTTAGAAGTGCTCACCGCGACCTTAATTTAATTAGTGAAACTCGGCCTTAGTTACTTAAATTCTGTTCAGAACAGTTCTGACAGTGGGTAAATAATAAATATTCCACAACTATCACACAAATACTTCTCTAAAATAATCTAGAAATTGAATAAACTTTAGGGCTGTCTTAAACTAGTGCCGTCTCATCTAATCTCGTCTGTCTCTAAAATGTTTAGTCTATAATAACTGTATTCACTGCTAAAAGTTTTTTACGAGAACATTAATGGCAACGACAGTTTTAGATTTTTACTTTTTAAAATTATTTAATAAGGTACTGTCTAAGCCTTTTACAGTAGGTCTATATATCCAAGAATAAAAGTCTAGTTTTTGAATGGACAAACTTTAGGAATTGAATACATCATCATCATGTTCACGACCTTTTTTATTGTGGTAAAATCATCCAATAAGTCTTTAGCCTAGGTCGGGGCGGGACTCAGACTCGTGACAGTCCCGTTTGACTAAAATGGTGTTCCTTCAATAGCTTTTTACGTTCCAGGGTCTTGGTTACCTGGTAAGACCGTATCGCGACCCGCCATTATCCTGTCCTCACTTAGTCTGCGGTCTTACGGTTCGGCGCAACGCGTTTTATTTTTTAACTGTCTCCTGTCAGATGACACGTCATCATTTGACTTATTTTTCTGTGATATCATTCATACATCTCTTCGTCTCCATAAATATTCACAGGTTAATAAAAAAACGTCAAAGTTAATGTGTTAGTCCCAAGTTCAAGCTGTCAGTCAATGACCCACCAAGGTATTATAATTCATTGAAATAATATAGCCCTAGGGTATTACTGAGAAGTCGTTACCCCCCAATTTGTTTAGCCAGATATGTATCATTTGCAATTCTGATCAGTTCGTCTTCAACATTAATTAAGATTTACAATTTAATCGCGAGCAGATTTTGATGAATAACGTTATTTTAAAAGGTGATTTGGGAGCCTCGTAAAACGTTTGTATGAACGATGATGAGATTGTTAATTGTATTATTTTCAACTTGGGTGGTTATCTAGGTAGATGCCAAATACTGACGAGCCTTTCGATCGTCAATGTTGTCATTATGTGGAACATAACATCTTAAAAATTTACTTCGTCTTAATATTTCTTATTTCTAACTTTTCTAAAAAGTAATCAGTGTAATGATTATTTTATAAAATACCGAGGCGCAAGTACTAGAGCGTAAACTAAAATATGACGATTTTATAGTCGATTTTAGAATTTACATCCCAATTTTGGCGAAAAATACCGTCACTATTCCTCGAAATTGAAAATAAATCCATAAAAAGAGTAAATATTGGGATCCGAATTATTTCAATTTTAAAATCGTTGTGAAAGAGTTACTCTAAATAAGCCCTATTCAAATCTCTCTGTCCATCTGTGCAACTCTTTGCTCATCATCGTATATTGTTATTCGGAGTAAAAATTCTTACTCCAACAATAAAAAAAAGAAAATAAGGGAAAGGCACTCATAGGTACCTGAATAAATAAGAAAATAATAACTTCTTGAACATAGAACTCCAAACTCCTCTTACTCATGCTGGAACACGAACCAGTTGTAGTGCCGTCTCGACCCTTGACCTCATAGAGTACCTCCCTAGCTCGTTAGCTGTAGGAAGGAGCTCTCGTTATCACAACTCACAGCCGATGATATAAAAAAAAAAATAATGGGAAAGAAAATACCTAACGATCCCATTACCTTGATAACGAAAAGGTTTGTGAAATATTTTTGTAAGGAAATGACGGAAAGAGAAGTTATGACCTGATTTGAAATTGTCCAACGACTCTTCATAAATTCATTTCTGTTTTGACATATAGGATGATTTTTTCAACGGAGCGGCAAAGTTTATATCGAAAATTTTCAGTTTCTTTTTCAAAATCAACGTGTTAGAATCCAGATCTGATATAGATTTTTCAAAAATCCAATGATTCAGTTAGTCAAAGTCAGCTTCGAGACTTATTCCAGTATTTTTCTATATTCATCATAGTTTCAGGAAAATGCACCCTGTATATTTCAGTCACAAGAGTAATTTTTTATTAAGATAGTATATTATAGTTTTTTAGGATAGTTTTTTATATACAGTATTTTACAGATTTTATAATACATACACAATAGTTCTTTATACACCGACTACTTAACAACGTTCAATACATTCACGTTTTGATAAATCAATTACTTTTCCCTTGATATAATATTCACCGGTCAAGGTTTTAAGTAATGATGCTATTGGAAAGTTCTCCATGTAGCTATTCACATGAAATAATTTAATATGATGAGTATTCGTTAGTCAATAGTACAGACGTTGGCCGGTCAACTTACCCGAATCTGTCAAATATTACCAATCGAACATTAACCTTTCACTATTGTGATAAAGTTGAAAATCTATTAAAGGAAGACAAATTGAGGTAGGTTGATGTGCTGGCGTAAATAGCCTTTTATGCACCCAGTGCGAGCTTCTTTAACTGCGCCTTGGTGTAGACAGTTGTGATCCTGGTCTTGCCATTTCTGCGCTTCTCTGGGCAGTGACTGAGTGTGTCGGAAAATTCACAACATCTTTGTTTTTCTTTTTTTTTTTAAAGCGTTGCACACTAGGAATTTCTCCTGTGTCGTGGGTGCGTTTACAAGCATAGAAACTCACATATACGAACACCCGGACCCGAAACAACTATTTTTAGGTCATACAAATGTTTGTTCCGTGCAGGGATCTAACCCGCGGCATGCTGCGCAACTGTCGATCGCTCAACCACTGTGCCAACCATTTTAAAATTAAGGTTGAAGTGAAAAGCTGTGAAATATGTAGAAAAGGTGACAAAAAAGAGGGTCATACATAGACACGTACGTATAAACTAAAAAAGAAACATGTACGACGTCTGCCCACGCATTGTGCCCGCAGAGTTCCATACCCAAATTAGATTAAAATGACGCTTGTTAAAAATGGATAACAAATTCCCTTTAGTTGTGTTTCTTAAAGGTCATACTTGTTTCATATAAATACTCTTTTGTTGTAATTGTTCCCAATGTCAACAAAAGTTTTGATTTCTGAAAGGTCAGAGAATACAAACGGCTGTCTTTTGTTTTATTATTGAATAAATTATAAGGAACTTTGTCGGATTATGAAACAATACAGACGATTGGTAAACACTTCGTGGGTTGTAGTTATTTATGAAATCTTAAATGAAAAGGTTAATAGATGAATAGGTTTCTTCTAGGCAAGAGTGGTCAGTAGCCAAAAAAAACCATCAGTCGAGATAGTCGTCAAACGCGAGCCTATTGTAAAACAAATAAAAAAAAGTCTACTGCATACCTGCAGATTCAGTCATGAATAAAAAAAAAAACTTTTATTTGAACACCCACATATAAATGATGTTTGGTTAGTGATAAATGCGTGGCATTGCCATTCAGTGTAGAATCTATGTATCCTTTGTTGTAAACTGAGACGTTAAAACTTTTTTTTTTTTTTTTTTTTATCGTGGTAAAATCATCAAATGAGTCCTCCCACCCAGGGCAGGGCGGGAGGGACTGTCAGACTTGTACTGACTAAAATCCACGGTGTCCTTCACTAGCCCTTTACGTACCGGGGTCACGGTAATCCCTTGGTCCCGCGACCCCAGCAGGCTTTGGCCCTCTACAGGCCCCGTCACTATGCTGACACTCTTTGAGGCGCGCGTGGAACACAACGCGCCGTCGACCCGGGCATGGTCCATGGTCGGACAGCGAGTCGCCCATTACTCGCCGCCCGCATGCCCGCGTCTACGGTGGCCGGAGATCGTCTTGCGACGTCCGACGCCGTGGGCGTCTACCACTGCGGCTGGGGTGGAGGGAGGACGCTGTCCTCTCCCTCAGGCGGCCCGCCTCCTCCTTCACGAGCATGACTGCTTCGCAGAAGGAGGCGACCGCTTCCCACTCCGTCTCGCCCCGCAGCATGGCCTCGACCAATGCCGGGCGCGAGAGGTCTCCGCCTATCGCCGTCGTGAGGACACGGCGGTGCTCTGCCCAAGCGGGGCAGTCCTGCACCGTATGCTCCACCGCGTCCTCCGGACGATCCTCGCAGTGGTGACACCCAGGCGTTTCTTCCCTCCCTATCAGACACAGGAACCTCCCGAAACTTCCGTGTCCGGTGAGGACCTGCGTCATGCGGTAGGTCAGGACGCCGTGACGCCTATCCAGCCACTCCTCAAAGAGGGGTCTTACCGCCGCGATTGCGGCGTGCCCGGACCTCGGTTGCGACAGTCGCTCCCTCCATACTGCCCTGAGATCGCGCCGGAGCTCTTCCCGCCGCGCCTCGACTTGTCGAGGCAGCGGGGATTCGCCCCGACGCTGCGCCTCCACGCGCCATTCATAGACGCGCTGGAGGGCAGTCGCCTCCAGATCCCAGGGCAGCAATCCCGCTAGGAGGTTGGCTGATTCGCCGGCGATCGTGCGGTATCCCCGGATCATCCGGATAGCCATGACCCTCTGGCATGCGACCAGCTTGAGTGGTCGCGTCCGGATGCTTAGGGCCCACACAGGGGCCCCGTAGAGGGCCATGGACCGCACGACACCGGCGTACAGCCTCCGGCAGGAGGCATTTGGCCCGCCGAGATTGGGCAGGAGCCGCTTGAGAGCGGCTGCTGCCCGGTTCAGCCTTGGGGCCAAATGCAGGAAATGCTCCCTGAAGTTCCACCGGCTGTCGAGGACGAGTCCCAGGTACTTCATCGTCCTCCCGACGCCGATGCGAACCCCCTCCACCGTAATGTGGGACTCTGAACGTGGCGCGTTCAGACGGCCATGAAAACACATGGCCTCTGTTTTGTGCAGCGCCACGTCGAGTCCCAACTGCCGGATCCTATCAGCGACTGTCGCTACCGCCTGCGTCGCCACGTCGGCCGCCGCTTGGTGCGACTCTCCCTTCGCCAGGACGAGCGTGTCGTCGGCGTAACAAATTACGCCGACGCCGTCAGGGGAGACGTTAAAACTTGGGAAAGTTTTAACAGTTTGACTTTTATTTACATAAATCTGATCAATCGCGCAGTTTTTTTGGACGTGGTAATGCCATAGAGGCCCATTTTCACTAAAAACACCGAAATCATCTTCTATTTTTGTTTTAAGCCAATTCTAATATTAAGTCGTCAAAAAGGTATCGCGTAGTCTACAGAAAAGTGGCATAAGTATAAAATTGCACTTTGTAATTATTTCACACTGGCAACACTCGGTCGCCCACGATGTTGCCAGCACAAAGCTGCAGTTGACTGGCTTTGTTCAAGAGAACCTGAAATTTTGTCGTCGTAACTGCGACTTGCAAAAAAGGGAGGTTTTTTTCTTCTTGATGTGTTAATTACTAGAAAATAGCTCGATTAAGGCTTATATTGCCGAGAAAAATTTAGCTTTTTAAATGAAATATGTTTACAGCGATAGGCGAATTAAATATAGCCAACAATAACAGTTTTTTATTTACTTTACATGGGCTGTACAAATATTAAATATATTTTAATATAATTTATAATATTAAATGTAATTGATTTCTGGAACACTGGCGGTAAATATTTCTTATTTTGTAGTTGATTTGCTCAGCTAATTGGCGTTGGGTCTTTCAGTACCTACTCAGAACTCCAAAGTGATTTTCTATTAGAATATCGATAACTCATCATTTCTATTTTATTTATTCGTAAATAATTTCAACTTTCAGGTGAAAAACAGTTTTAGTTTCAACAAATACTTTAGACGGAAATCGTTGTGGAATTTAACTGATTATTTTGTCACTGGTTTGTTTTTTTATTGCGCAAATGTAAATTTTTGTATACATTAGCACGATAGTTTTGAGCATCCTTTTATTAGATGTCATTATGACAATACAGAATTTACAAACCACATATAACCTTAAATATTTATGTTCATCGTGGGGTTTAGGCTGACCCCACATTTGGCGTGCGCGATCCTCGGGCGAGCGAGTAGCGCGAGCGCCGCGTGCGCGTCGCGCGCCCGCTGCGCGAGCGTCGGGTCTTGCCGCCGTGTGAATGCATGCAGCGTGCGCGCAACGCGCGCGCGGCGCTCGCCTTGGCGTTTAACCCGGGCGGCGCGCGAGCGGCGGGGATAGCGGGCGAAGGGGTAAGAACGCGACTCGAGCGTCGCGAGCGCGCCGCGCGCGCACGCTGCCTGCATTCACACGGCGGCAACAACCGACCCTCGCGCAGCGCGCGCGCCACGCGCACGCGGCGCTCGCGCTACTCGCTCGCCCGAGGATCGCGCACGCCAAATGTGGGGTCAGCCTTATTCAGGTGGTATACGACAAGATTTCGTCACAATTTGTTGTGTAGTAATTATTTTTAGTACATTATATTGACTTAAACAAATGGTGGAATTATCTTAACAAAAAAAAACTTCAATGCCTTTGTCAAACAGACAGGCGAGTCCGAAGCGATACCGAACCGTTACGAGACGTCAGTCCGATAGTTCAGTCACGCTATCGGATCGCTTTTTCGCTTTTCTATGTGACTGGATTCAAACAATTCCACACATTACAAACAAAAACGTCACGCTTCGCATTCGCTTCGCCTGTCAGTTTGACAAAGGCTTAAAGGATCTCTTATGACATACTAACACATTTCGGCTTGTCATTATTAAAGGTCATTGAGTACAAAACTAATTAACGTGACATTTATCTCACGTCACATTAGTGTTGAAAGCCTTTTAACATAGTTTATTTATATTAATCACTGATCTATTACGTATCGTAAATAAACTCGATGACAGATGAAATTAATATCAATCTGAAAAGGATTATACATTATTTAGGACTTCTAAATTTGCGACAGTAACTTTTATGGTTTTGTGTTTACAAGATTTTAAATAAAAGAAAAAATTTAACTACAAATTGTTTTATATTTTTGAAACTGATCTTAACTAATCCAATAAAAAATGTAAAAGAGACATTTATTTTTATTCCACAAAATCTTATATTATTATGGACTGACACACTTTTCTATTTTAGACATTTTTCGCAACAACATAATCCTATCAGACTAAATTCTGTCTGAGAGAAAAGACTCGTTTCGCTACACAAAAACACATTTGCAAAAAAACCTTTTACTATTCAGAAACAGAATCCCACTTAAAAATCCATACAAAAAATGCTAAAACCGACAGCCACGGACAGTGATTAAGGCTAACTTTATAATGGACGTCACCTTTAACGGCTTGAGTGACAGAATTCGAAAATAGGACTTTTTTTACTAAACGCGACTTAGGTACTGTTCACGGACACGGGTGCTACGAATTTACACGCGACTTGCGTCAAGTGACACGCACGTGTCTTTTCTTACGTAAATCAAAATTGACAAAGATAAGAAGTTTTTAAAATTCATTATTCGTCAAGCCATTTCTGTTTTTTTTTTGTGCGTACCTATTGACCTGCAGTCAATTGCAAAACGCGTCTCGCTTGAGCGTTGAGCGTATATCTCTCGGCTAAGTCACAACGTTTGGTATACAGACATACTTATATCATGTTCATACATCTCTGGACCAAGGCCTCGTATGATGAATATTTCATGAACTCTTCACACATATTTTTACTTCAATGCGTTATGTATTGACGTGGCGGAGGCGGATTATGAATTAGACGCGTAATGGAAAGCGAAGCGAGTGATGTGAACATAATTGTGTTGTGGGGTAAAAAATGCGAGGCGGTAAATGAGAAATAAATACAAGATTTTAGTCATGAGGTAGGGATGGAAAGAAGGTTTAGTATTCAGAAAATGGTATTTACTTTAATTAAATATATACTGATCAATTTGACGACATTGTAAAAGTTGCGGGCAACCGATGGCGATGGATGCGGTGGATTATCTAGTGTTCGACGTGGCGATCTCAGGGGAAGGCTTTGTTCAGCAATGGACGTCTTCCAGATGATGATGATGACTTACACGGATCTCGAGACACGTCGCCTAAATCGAAAGTAATACCTTATCTTGTGTCAGTTCAACCAACTAACCATTACAGTATCCCCTTTTTTTTTTTTTTTTTTTTTTATCGTGGTAAAATCATCAAATTAGTCCTCCCACCCAGGGCAGGGCGGGAGGGTCTGTCAGACTTGTACTGACTAAAATCCACGGTGTCCTTCACTAGCCCTTTACGTACTGGGGTCACGGTAATCCCTTGGTCCCGCGACCCCGGCAGTCTTTGGCCCTCTACAGGCCCCGTCACTATGCTGACACTCTTTGAGGCGCGCGTGGAACACAACGCGCCGTCGACCCGGGCATGGTCCATGTTCGGACAGCGAGTCGCCCATTACTCGCCGCCCGCATGCCCGCGCCTACGGTGGCCGGAGATCGTCTCGCGACGTCCGGCGCCGTGGGCGTCTACCACTGCGGCTGGGGTGGAGGGAGGACGCTGTCCTCTCCCTCAGGCGGCCCGCCTCCTCCTTCACGAGCATTACTGCTTCGCAGAAGGAGGCGACCGCTTCCCACTCCGTCTCGCCCCGCAGCATGGCCTCGACCAATGCCGGGCGCGAGAGGTCTCCGTACAGTATCCCCTTGCCAAAAACAAATAAATATACGAAGAAGTATTATATAACTGATAAAAAAAAAATCTGTGACTGTGCACAGGGACTAATTTTTGACATAATGTCCAAGTTTGGCCCTCATTTTCTTTAACAACACCCAAACCTACAATTACAAATGATTTACTAGTACTCTAGGAACCTTATGAACAGCGCAAGCCCTGTTGCCAAGCCAACAATGACATGAAACGTCTGTTGCTATGTAATTGCTGAATAAGGTCGCAAGTAGGCTGGCAGGTCAGGCCAAGTCGTGAATGATTGATGACTTGTCCACTGTCTGGTGTTTGTGTGACGTCACGGTACTATCAGCCAAGTTTATTCTTGACCACTGTCTGTATTATATACCAGTTGTTGATGAGTAGTCAAGATGGTCTTAAGACAGATTGACGGCGTCTGGGAACAATGACCAAAAAATAATCTCGTACTCAAATTAGAGTTTAATACGGGATATTTAGCATGTTTATTATTTGTTTTGAATTTCTGTTATATTTCGGCATACCTATTCTGTTTTAAGATCTAATGATAGCGTTAGTAATAATGTTTTTTTTTTATCGTAGTAAAGTCATCAAATGAGTCCTCCCACCCCGGACAGGGCGGGGGGACTGTCAGACTTGTACTGACTAAAATCCACGGTGTCCTTCAATAGCCCTTTACGTACCGGGGTCACGGTAATCCGTTAGTCCCGCGACCTAGGCAGGTTTTGGCCTTCTACAGGCTCCGTCACTATGCTGACACTCTTTGAGGCGCGCGTGGAATACAACGGGCCGTCGACCCGGGCATGGTCCATGGTCGGACAGCGAGTAGCCCATTACTCGCTGCCCGCATGCCCGCGCCTAGTAATCATGTTAGTTTAAAACTTATATCTCAAGTTCAATTTTCTTCTTTCTGTAAAACAAATAAATGATTAATAGGTACTAGCACTGCATATACTTACTTAGTAATACAAACCCATGTTCGTGACCGCTACATTACATTGTGTCCACGTATGTTGTGTTTTCAACGTAAATATCATTTCGTTCGTATACTAGTATTTATTATAGTATACTAGCTTTTACGCTGGGGTGTATTCGCGTTATTGATAAATAATATCCTATTTATAAATAATGCGAAAGTTTGGCTGGATATTTGATACTCAATGGTTTCGGAATGGCTGAACAGTCCTACATGAATTTTGGCTCAGAGATAAGTTATAGTTTGAAATAACACATAGCATGCGTTTATCTTGTTATAACATTTCCGTGGGATAATTTACACATGGGCGAAGCTGCTGACAACAAACAGTAAAATATTTATTCTGCATAGCTGAAAACTGAACGAGATATGTTTCATACAAAAATCTCCTTCATCCTTTTATTTCCTTTCAAATCATCTTCAAGTTCTCGTCCATCTTTGTACCAATGAAAATCAGTTCAGCGGTTTGAGTGTGAAGACTAAACAAACGAACAAACTCACGTTCACATTTAAAATATCAGTTAGAATGGCAATTTTCCAATGGACATTGAAGTATAGCTCATACCATGGAAACATGTAAGTAATTCGCCTGGGGACTATACCATGCCTTTTTTTATCAAATATTAATATTAATAAGTTCCGGTATGAGTGCGGGTGAAAATACACTAAAAATCCTATTTATAAATGCGAAAGTGTAGTATGTTTGTTTGTATGTCATGTATGTTCCGTATTCACGTCATAACGGCTGAACAGATTACGATGTTTTTTTTTACAGTGACAGATGGGAGATTAGAAGCGGTATTAGGCAGGAGGCGATAGCTGCCGCGTGCATCAGTTATTATGTAAATATTTTCAATAGTTTGTCTCTAGATGTCCATGCTAGTTTATATTTAAATTACCTTATTTTCAAGAAAAACACTAACATTTAAGCTGATTATAGTTTATAAAATCAAAATGAGCAACAAACTGCTAAGTTTTAATCCCTTAATCGTCTTCTCCTCCATGAAAAGTAATCACGAAACTAAAATCTCAAAGGTAAACAGAAAAATCGCTCTAACTTTGGCTATTTATCTAAGAGAGTAACTGGGTAACGAATGCCCTGTTCACGACTTTATACGATGCGACATGATTTGCTTCAAGCGAAACGCACGAGCACCACTTGTTTCGTTACTTTTGCGTCAGCACCGAGTTACCGACGCTGCACAGCGCACAAGTCGTGTCACATATGTTTTTTTTTATTAGCTTGGTAAAATCATCAAATGAGTCCTGCCACCCAGGATAGAGCGGAAGGGACTTTCAGACTCGTACTGACTAAAATGCACGGTGTCCTTCAATAGCCGTTTACGATGCGCGGTCACGGTAATTCGTGAGTCCCGCGAACCCAGCAGGCTTTTGGCCTCTAAAGGGCAAAGGCTTCGTCATAAAGCTGAAACTCCTTGAGGCGCGCGTGGAACACAACGTGCCGTCGACCCGGGCTTGGTCCATGGTCGGACAGCGAGTCGCCCATTATTCGCCACCCACAGCTCGCGCATACAGTAGCCGGAGATCGTCTGCCGACGTCTGTCGCCGTGGACGTCTATCATTGCAGCTGGGGTGAAGGGAGGAGCTGTCCTCTACCTCAAGAGGCCCGACTCCTCCTTCGCGAGCATGACTGCTTTGCAGGAGGAACATTCAAACCGCTGAACTGATTTTCATGGTACAAAGCTGGACGAGAACTTGAAGATGGTTTCAAAGGAAATAAAAGGATGGAGGTGATTTTTATGAAACATATCTCGATCAATTTTCAACTTTGCAGATATACTCGTATTCCGTAGTTATTATGCGAGCATTCTACCTCCTGGCCAAGAGGTTAGTTAAACTTTCTTAACTAGTTAAGTACAGTAACTGTAAAACCAAGCGAGTCACTACTGCCAATTATAAACAAAAACGAATTACCGTTGCGTTCTCAGGGGATTTGCGACCACAAACCGAAGGGGCGAGGGTTAATGAATTTTTACCTGAAAATTGTCGAGTTGAAAGGTCACGTTATTTTTGTAGAGCTTTTTGTGGAGTTACAAAGTTTTATTTTTCTGTCATACGAACTGTTTTTTCGTTGAATGGCAGCTATGAAGGATTTTACGTAAACTACGAAATTTTTATTACAGAGATTTTTTGGCGCGTGTTCAAAATCTAAACTAACACGCCATCTTATTTTCAATAAAATTTAATTGTTTTCAACTGGCTTTTGCACCCACCTTCGCCCGCGTTAATTAAGAATTTTACAATCAATTCGGCGACTCGTAGCTCGATCTTTTGTCATAGGAATATTATTATTGTTTTCCTTGGGAACAGTATATTTTATGGGGATCAAAGTTAGCCCATGCGCGTATTTGTATATCTGAAAACATATACAAAATATTAGGATAATCGGTGATTAGGCGTGTAAAAGTAACAAAGAAACTTATTTTCGCATACTTAGTTAATGAATAAAAAAAAACATGGACGCTGGCAAAAGTTGACGAAACTATGAACATATTTTTTCCTTGAAAGAAAATTAACGTTCAAGTTCCATTAAAGTTTTCCTTTATAGCAAGACAACACTCTAAGTAGCAATAAGGGCAAGGTTTCACGGTTCCACCAGACAGACAGCTTCATTACATCCTTGTAAGGCGCAAGGACGTAATGAAGCTCGCTCGTGTACAAACACCCTTTGAACTGAAGATCTCGGTGAAATACTTGAATACCTAAATTATTCGTGAGTATTTTAAATTCCGATGGTATGGGCATGGTAATCAAGAAATGTCATCTGATAATAAAATGTTTTTAAGACGATTTATTTCGAAAATTTCTAACTTTCCATATACTTTTTTTTTTACTTGGTAAAATGATCACATGAATCCTCCCACCCAGGGCAGAGCGGGAGGGACTGTCAGACTCGTAATGACTAAAATCCACGGTGACCTTCAATAGCCCTTTACGTACCGGGTTCACGGTAATTCGTAAACTTTCCAAATACTTGTAATTTTTTATATTACTGAATAAAAAGAAAATATCGCTGTGTGTTACTTATAAATTTCAATCTATACTATATATTATGAAGCTGAAGAAGAACTACTGCTTCGTACTAAAAAAAAATGTGTTGGACAGTCTCTCCATCGAGGAAGGCTATATAATTTCACGCTATGCCCAATAGGAGCCGAGCAGCGGGGTGAAACAGCTTAGTTACATTGAAAATAAAATTTAGGTGCAAAACAAGCACTTGGAAATCTTATTAACATTTGTCAAAGTGTTGCAAAGATGTTTTAGTTGTCGCTCGGCTCTAAAGACATTGACATTAGGGCGCTGGAGGCAAGTAAAGCCTCATTTAGACGATGCAAGAAAAAAGTATGCGCGTAACATTCAAGTTAGATTACATTGCGGAATTCAGTTGATCAAACAAATGCCGCAATGTAGTATTTGCATGCAAGTTCTTGCAACGTCTAAGGGTAAGGCTTTACTTACTTTCAGTGCCCTTTCCTATAATATGTTTCGCAAAATGTAACGAGATTGCAACAGCTCATTGTTTCTAATTAACATGACATACGACTTAATTATTCGGCCCCAATTTACTTAATACAATATGCTTATGGCACAAATCGAGGGTCAGGTCCCAATCGTCACAAACAGATACAAGTTGACTCAGTTTAAATTGCTTGACTTGTCTCTAAATACTTCAGGGCCGGCCAATTCTCTACTGTCGGTGGCTCCTCGCGCCTGTCCAAACTTTTCTAATTCAATAAAGAAGTAAAAGGAAGACACAATAAAGAGGCCTTCGAATATTTTCTTGGCCATATCGCGACAACTAGCGATAAAAAAATCAAAGATATATAAATATGTAATACTAGCTTCCGCCCGCGACTCCGTCCGCGCGGATGTCGGTTTTCGCGTGGATGGTTTATTTCCCCATTTTGAGTAACTCTGACAATGACATCTTATAAATAAATATTACGGCGCTGAATCCACTGCGGGTAATGCAACGTGTGTTCGCGGTTCTACAGAACAACGTCTATGAATAAAACTGAAAAATAAGATTTTTTTCTACGTATTTTCCCGGGATAAAAAGTATCCTATGTTATGCCCAGGATAATAAGGAATAATTATACCAAGTTTCATCGAAATCGAACCGTTAGTTTTCACGTGATGCCTGCACAAACAGACAGACAAAAATTTTTTTAATCACATATTTGGATTTGGTATCGATCCAGCAACACCCCCCGCTATTTATTTTTTCAATATTTTCAATGTACAGAATTGACCCTTCTACAGATTTATTATAGTATAGATAGATATAGAAAAAACGTTTAAAGTCTGGCCCTAGTCCGCGAGATGCTATTTGTTGTGTGATAGTACTAATGGATTCAGGTAGGTAGTTTAGTAGGTTACTGCTACCCTAGAACGCAAAGGGCAACTACACTAACAGGGTGAATATTATAGTAAGTCAAGTCTGAAAGTAATTTTCGCTCCACCCAAATCGGGACGATTTATTTCATGACTTTATAAAAAGAAAAACAATGTAAAGGAATCCACGCGTGTGTCGCTTGACGCACAAGCCATATTTTAAGTCGCCTCACATGAGGTCGTGAAGGGGCGTTAATATTTAAAACATGTATTATGCTTAAGCAGACTGGTGGTATATAAATAGATAACCTAGATGTTTACATTGTAACGTAGCACTTAATTATATAGACGTGACAACAGCCACCAGGTATGCCCAACCTTCACCGAATTAAAAATAAAATTAGGCAAAGGTCGACACGGACGAGACTTAAAAGGTCTGCCACAAAATTAAAAAAAAAGTATTAAGTTATTTATTTACTTTTTTTAGTATTTTTCTTTGCAGCCATGACAACATTTTTCAAACAGATTGGGTGATCAATCAGATGGCGATTCTGTGCGTTTGATGTCTTACTTATATTTATAGTCGTTAAATGTTGATATATCGTTATTTTCAGGTTACTGTGAACTTTTTAATGGATGAGTAGTATTATTATCATGGCTACTTTATAATGTCATTAGCTTTTACCCGCGGCTTCGCTCTTCCCCCCGCCCTGTACTTTTTTCCTTTCATGCAAAAAGAGGTGGCATACAACTTCCCACCTATTTTTCAACTTTATACCATAATTCATCAAAATCTGAAAAAGATGAATATTGTGGACTGTAAATATGTAATAAAAATTAAATAGTTACCCCTTTAATTAATGAACTTTATTGCTTTAAGTTCCGGAAGAAAAATCACTGTTTGACAGAAAAACCAAACGACTAATCAAAAATACAAAAAAAAAACAAAAGAAAAATAAAAAACCAAAAAGTCCGTAACAAAATCGGTTCAGCGGTTTGGACGTTAAAAACAAATAGAAAATGTCACTTTCGCATTCATAATATTATTTAGAATTAAGATTTCTTGCGTACCAACTACTAAATAAGTAACAATGTGGACTTGTACAAAATCCGATGGACCCTTCAACCAATTTAATATTTAATGACTTCACAGCAAGTCACGTTCGGAAATAACTTCAATATTGTTCTACCGATAATAGTTTGGCCTTATATGAATAATTAGGGCGATTTTCACCCATGAAACTGAGAGCGATTAATAGGTATAAACGTCGTTCAATACCTGTCAATTGTAAATATTCTTATAATATAAAGCACCTCGTCAAAGTGGTTCTGCTAGTCGCTTCTATTTTTTATGACGAAAACCGCTCTTAATTTTGTAAAGCAAACTAGTATATGTCAAATTATCCCACGGGTACGTTACACTGGGATAAAATATATTCTATATGTTAATCCTGGATATAAACTAGCTGTGTATCGAATTTTGTCTAAAACCATACAGTGGTTATTTCATGAAAGAATAAGTAACATCCACAAATCCATGAAAATACAAACTTTCACGTTTATAATGTTACTAGTAAGAACTAACCTGCCTACGATGTACTGTTAAGAACAAAAATGTTTCTCATTACAAATCATGCTCAGTAGAATAACCGAAGGATACGCTTTTATTTATTTAATTGTTTGTCCGGATCAACGGATCACATTTAATTAGATTTTCTACGAGCAAATATTGGGTCAAGGATGACATTCTAAGTCCTGAGTTCCTCAGTCCTCACCTCCTGAGGAATGAGGACCGTCGCGAGACAGATATTTTTTAATTATCTAGTTCTAGGTCATCTAGCTTCGTAGTATTGTACTGGCGTTGTAGGAGAATTATATTTATTTCGCTTTCGTAAGGTAGGGTTTGGATTTCTTTCTTATTTCATGTTGTTACTCTTTAATCTTCCTCTCATAGAGGGGAAACCTATATATAGAATAAAGATTTATTTATTTATTATAAAAAATCGTTGCCCCACACTAGGTATTTCTCCTGTGTTGTGGGTGGGACAAACATATAAACACACATACACAAACGTCGTATTCCCGATTGGAATATAATATACCTAGTTGTATTTCCGTTTGATATATCATATACGAGTACCTAGTCGTTTTCCCGATTGATTTATAATATACCTAGTTGTATTCCCGTTTGAGCAACGATTTTTAAAGCAACGAGTTCTTCTCGAATGAACATGAACAGGTCCTCAGATTATCTCGCGATAAACTGTATTTCATAAGGTTGATTACTTTCTAAGACTCTCAAATAAATCTAGATACAATTAGAGTAATTACAGAGTTGATCGAGTTTAATTTTATGCTTCATTTAAACCGTCTTAAGCTTGTAATGTTAATTATTTGCTTATTTAGACAGTAGAACGTGCTTCTAGCCAGATTGGTAGATATGAGACGTCAGATTCTTTGTATGTTTTGGATGATTGGGTACAAATACCTATCTATCTGTTTATCTTTACATATAAATAAAGTTATATATGTCTGTAGCAAGTTTTTACAGAGTTTTTAAAGTGGTTTCAGGCAAGCCTTATGTTTAATGTCTTCTGTTGTTTGGTAATAATATAATAGTTCAGTATTTTTAGCGTAGTATACATAACGTGTAGTTACGAACAAAAAAGTAATCATTATAAAAAAAAAACTCTATTTATTTACTTTAGTGGCTTGGCTTCAGGAGTCGAGGCGAAACATTTTAATGAAACAAACTGAAGTCTAGATTTAAAATCAATTCTTTACAGCGACAGAAAAAAAGCACAAAAAATGCACGTACCTTTTATATTCGGTAAAGATCAAAAATACTGTTCAAACCATAAATTCAAAATGTCGATAAAGCAATCTTTTTATAGTACCTACGTACGTACGTACGTACGTACGTTACAAGTGTGAAATAACAAATGAGTCAATATCGCCTGCGTACGTGCTCTTTATTCGAGAAAACCTTTAACGTGAAAAATGGAGGCAATTCAATAATAAAATAACATTTTTTCACACGAGCATCCTTTTAGATTGTGTGCAAGAATAATCGCATTGTTTATAACTTCATACTTTTTTTTTGGATCGGTGTAAATGGCCTACGTTTATCTTTGAAAGCTTTATCTTTTGTGGGTGTTAAGTCATTTACCTCCGGACAGAGTGGAGGGGGGTGGAGGGGATTGGAGAAGACTCAATATACTAACTAAAATCTATCATGTTTTTTCAATTGTCCTTTATCTTACAGAGCCCTGGTGTTCAAAATAAGATAAAAATATTAAGTTTTGAAACACAGATAACCTCCTCTAGATTCCGCGTGGAAGGCAAACTATATGCACTACACGTCAGTGCATTTTGTTATGTTGGTCATCGTTCGTGTTGGTGCCGGCAGTGTCGACCAGATACTGTCATTTTTAGAAATATTTAGTCTAGGCTCGAACTTGGCTGAAAGTATTTTTTCCTGATAGAAGTTATCGTTCTATATGGACAGGACAAGAAGAAATTAATAAACGAATAAGCCAATTAAATCTATACATATAATAAATCTGTAGAAGGGTCAATTCTGTACATTGAAAATATTGAAAAAATAAATAGCGGGGGGTGTTGCTGGATCAATACCAAACCCAAATATGTGATTAAAAAAATTTTGTCTGTCTGCCTGTATATGCAGGCATCACGTGAAAACTAACGGTTCGATTTCGATGAAACTTGGTATAATTATACCTTATTATCCTGGGCATAAAATGGGATACTTATATTCATAACTTGTCTATCGAGAAAGGCTTGCTCTAAAGCTTTCCACTTTATCCTGCCTCTTGCAATGCGCATTAATTCTGAATAAGAAGAATTTAAGTAATGGCAAATGCACTGAGGTGTGGCGTATATCAGTTGCCTTGTTAATGGAATCTAGAGGACTTTATTTGTGATAGAAGTATGTTGCTCGTTACCTGTTGAAGTGTTGACGTAACTTTGTATTGTGTATTCAACTCGTTAGTAGGTTTGCTCGAGAGTTGAGCTGAATACTGTACTTGAGGAAAAACTTAAAATTTTATGTAGATTTTATTTTATAAAGTTACGAGTATATTGAGTCAAGGTTGTTATGAGATTCTTTTTATGTATAATTGCTCTCATTTTTTTGTTGCAATAGATTTGTAGTGGGATGCGCTTTTTAGAAAGAATAATCTTTATTTGGAAATTAAGACATTACATTCCGCCATAAATGAATGAAAAACAATAATATAGGATTACTTTAAAAATAGTTTAACACCAACACCCTAGCTGGTATGATATTCATACAATCTAGTGTATATTTTTATGCTAGTTTTTGATGTATTACATTGTTCCTACAGCTTCTGTGGTACGTAAACGCCACTGCGCCCGCACATGGGTCAAATCGTAGTAGTAACTGTTTCTTTCATGGATTTTCTATAAAAAGAAAAATTCGAAACTGCTCGCGGTTTGATTTTTTCTTTCCATAGAAAAATCTTTTAAATTCGCAACGCCGGAAGCGTTGCGAATTTAAAAGATTATAATATTTTATAATGCGTATAATATTTTTATTTCTTTCATAACAAGCAATACGTAATAGAACATTTTAATCGACTTCAATACAAAACAAATTCAGACTTTTAAAAATAAAGTTTTGTCTTAGATCCAACAAGACAAATCTCTTTGTTAAGCTTTAGCGAATTTTATAGTCGATTAAAAAGGTACACGAACATCAGCGACGCAATTTGTGACTTAATTGACTTTTTAATGAGACCGTGGAAGTTACACTGACTTCCACGGCCCGGCTAATGGCGACTAAAAAAGTGCTAGGCGGACTCGCGCATGAATGGTTCCGTAACATTTTTATTTATAAAAACGGTAAAAAAATCATACCTGTTGTATAGGAGCCTCTCAAATAAGAATTTGTTTCATTCAATAGTTTAGTATTTGTTGTTATTACGGCAACATAAATGTTTCATCTATGATCATTTGAACTGTCTAACTATCACGGTTTATGAGTCACAGCTTGGAAATAGATGGAAAGACAGACAGACGAACGGACGAACTGCGGAGTCTTAGTAATAGGGTTTTTTTTACCCTTTTTATCCTTTGGGTTCGGAACCCTAAAAATTTACCCCTAAAGTCTTACACGATAATTTTAACCCGTTTTTATGTCAACAGGTCGTACGCGGCTTCATGATTTAGAAAATAAATAAATAAATTGATATTTAAGGGTCTCTTATGGCCATCAAATTGACTTAATCTTGTCCACTTCGCTGTTTGTCCCACAGTGGATGAGCCGAAAGAGAGATGTAAGGATTTTGGTATGGCCAGAAACCATCAGGCACCACCAACATCTGCTCACACGATCATTAGATGTAGGTATTCCATTTTGTAGTCTTTAAAATGTTTATATCATATTTCATTCTAATTTAAAAACAAAACAAAAACAAGTACTTCTTTTTTTAAACACTGATCCAACTTATATTCAAGGATATCACAGCGAATATACAAGTACAATAAATCTCTCCCAAAAATAACTTGTGATAGATTTTTATAAAAAATAATCTCACAACGATTACAATAAGAAATGGGTCCGTTTGCGTGGGCCTACAAATCGTCTGTCAGGACGAGTGCGTATCGATCGCGGGACAAGGTCAGGGGCACAGTTTGCCACGGAATAGATAGCTGTACAGAAAATCCGCTTCGTAAAACCAGTTTCAAAAAGCCTATGTTAATTTGGCTATTAAAAGGTAACTTTGAACATGAAACTTTAAAAATAAAAGAAATGTAATTGATTCTACACTCAAAAAGTGAGTGATTCCGATCTATAACCAACCGGGGTTCAGGCATACCGCAATCGCGGCGGTAAGACCCCTCTTTGAGGAGTGGCTGGACAGGCGTTTCGCATGACACAGGTCCTCACCGTACACGAAAGTCTCGGGAGGAACCTGTGTCTGATAAGGAGGGAAGAAACGCCTGGGTGTTATCACTGCGAGGATCATCGATCGATCTCCAACCCAGCCGCAGTGGTAGGCGCCCACGGCGACGGACGTCGGCAGACGATCTCCGGCCACCGTAGGCGGGCGGCGAGTAATGGGCGACTCGCTCTCCGACCACGGACCATGCCCGGGTCGACGGCGCGTTGTGTTCCACGCGCGCATCAAGGAGTGTCAGCATAGTGACGAGGACCCCCTATAGAGGGCCAAAGCCGGGGTCGCGGGACTCACGAATTACCGTGACCCCGGAACGTAAGGAGCTATTGAAGGACACCGTGGATTTTAGTCAGTATGAGTCTGACAGTCCCTCCCGCTCTGCCCTGAGTGGGAGGACTCATTTGATGATTTGTGGTAAAATCATAAAAAAAATGACCGCTCTGTAAAATTATCTTTATATTTATTTCATACTGAAACTTTATTTCTATCAACATAGTTCACGCGCCTCTGTTCACTTATAGTATGAGTTGTCATTCTGCAGTTATCTATTCTGTGTTGACATACCGTGATAAATTGACTCCGTCTGTCTGTCGAGCGGTCTCGTCATGACATGTGATGTCACGGCATACTTACCAGCTACAGCCGAGGTTTGACAGGCGACAATAGCTTGATTAATTGAACTCTCGATGGATAGGAAGGGTTTGTGGAGCTTTGCCAGTTACCGCTATTTTTGTGAACATTTAGGTAGGTAGTCTCTTATTAAGAGGCATGGACAAGTGGTACTCAATCAAATGGGGACCGCGACTTTTGGTCGCAGATTTGAACCAAGCCAAGCACTTTTCTTTGTGAAACTTCTAGTCGAAGATACGCCATTTACACTTATCTGAAACATGCATAGAGTTCAAAATTCCGAGACAGGTGAGGTCCAGCTACCCGCACTGGCCCGCGAGCTGGGTTGCAGCTCACTCCCTCTTACAGAGAAGAGGCTTGTGTCCTTGTCTGTGGTACATTATTGACTGATCATACGTATGAACTGACCAAAGTACGCATACACATAAACTACATTTTGAACCGACTGCCAAAAGGAGGAGGTTATCAATTCGGACTTTTATATTTTTTTGAAGTGTTTCGATTTGAAAAATTATTATTTTGTTGGAAGTACCTCGTAACTTCCAAATGGTTCCATGAATTTTTTTTCGAAATCGGACAAGCGGTTTTTGAAAAATAACTTTTCTTTCGAAAGTCGGAGCTTTCGAAAGAAAAGTCCTTCATCGACTTTTGCGTCCGCATTTTGCAAGAGTCCGCTTTTTATTTCATCGACTTTTTTGCCACCGACTTTCGAATTATTTTGTAGACAAAATACTAGTGGTTGTTTTTGAAGTCGGTTACATTGTTTCTTGAAAAAGTTTTTTTTTTTAAATATACAATAAAATACACTATTTTGTTTGTATTAAAACTTACTAGACAAATAACCCTACACTTAATATAAGAATACTCCATCAGCGACAAACAATAACCCTCCTTTCGCAGAACATCTTCAGTCCTGAATTTCAGAAGTTTCAAGAGAAAATATGCAGCTGACATAATTTATATTTTATTTCACGTTAGCAAGGGAATTTACATATAAAATACGTTCGTAAATTCTTATGTTGCAAAAGGTATTGTGAAAGCCGTTGAAAGCCGAAAGATTGAATCGATTTTGACCGTTGGATTTGTAAAGGATTTAGCGAATTTGAATTTTTATACAAAAGGCGTAGACACGTAGACGTTTGTATCGATTAAAACGTGATACAATGGTGCTTGGGTTACAGACGGCGAGTAATGGGTAACTAACCGTCCAATCAAGATCAGGCTCGAGTCTCAATGAGCTGTCTGCAAACCTACGGAGCTTGAAAGGGCTAAATGACAGCCAGAGTCAGGGGAATGAGTAATAGGTTACCGCGGTCTTGGAATGCAAAGTGTAACTGGAGGAAGAGGGTGGTTTTTAGTCAATCATGTCTAATAGTAGGTACATTCCGGGTCACCGAGATCGGGAGGACTTTTTTTCGTTTTTTTACGCCAAATCAGTTTAGTGAACTGAAGCTAAGCAATGTAAATCAGCACAATAAAAGTAAAAGCATACGATCGCATAACATACATTTAATCTCGCCAGTAATCTCCAAAAGGTTAGGCAAAGGTATCGTACTTATACCCACATTCCGCCAGTTAAGTTAAGCCTTATGTAATAGGAGCGGACCTATTGCCATCAGCCGGGCACAAATCCAGACCCCGGCTTTACTAAAGATATACTAGTGACCTGAGGGTTTAAACAGCTACTGAGCAATATTCCTAATGATTCACTTCGTTAATGAACACTATAAGAATAGCACAGAGAGCATGAATAATAGCATGGAGCGTTCCAGGCTCGGTATAAAATTAATAGACCGAGTTCCAAACGTCGAAATCCGGAGACGAACGAAGGTGTTCGATATTGGTAATCGAGTTATGGAACTCAAATGGAGTTGAGCAGGATACCTGGCAAGGTGCGGTGACGGCAGGTGGAGTAAAGCTGTGACAGAGTGGCGTCCAAGGAGTGGAAAAAGGAGTGTTGGCCGTCCGGCGGCGAGATGGGCAGACGACATTGTTGCCATTGCGGGAGTGTCTTGGATGAGGCTGGCGCGAGACCGTGGAGCTTGGCACAAGCAAAGAGAGGCCTATATCCAGCAGTGGGTGAAGATGGGCTGTGGATGATGATGATGATAAGAATAGCCAATCATTAGGATTATTTCTTAAAGTGGCCGAATTAGACCCTCTGACTATTTCGTTGCCATGAAGCGAAATGCAAACGCCGTGTGTCACTGCGTGGTGCAAATGCTGAGTTGGTAACCCTTTTGGTTTGGACATGCTCAGCAAAATTCTTATTGTATTTTTAATTTTATTATTTATTCGTTCTGTCAAATAAATGTTTTTCAATTTTAATCCATTCTATAAACACGGTGCACGCGGATGTGCTAACGAAATTAGATGCATCTCAAAACACCGTCACTGATTTGCGTAAAGAAGTTACTGAATTGCGCAACAGTGTGGCGGTAATTAGATCACCTGCCGATGCATCATACGTAAACACGTGCCGCGGAGCCGGCCTCGATTTGTCGTCGTCGAATTCCGCGTCAGCAGTTTCGTCGCCAGCGCATCCGTCGATTGCTGAGGTTGCAGAGTGCCCCGCCCGCGTGCCCCGCAGCCCCGCGCTCGTCACTGCGGCTCCTCCGAGCAGCGCCGCCCGCCCCCCTCACCCCGTCTCGCTGCCAGTGCCTGCAGCCCCGCGCTCGTCACTGCGGCTCCTCCGAGCAGCGCCGCCCGCCCCCCTCACCCCGTCTCGCTGCCAGTGTCTGTAGTCCCGGCGAATCCTCTCCAAAGAGATTTCGCTAGCGTCACCGCGAGTGCCCCTGGCGCTCCTAGTAAGCCCGTACTCGATAAGTCATCGAAGCGGGCAGTTGATGATGATGGTTTCGTGACGGTGCAAAGGAGGAAGCGCCGTCAGCGGACCAACAAGAACCGCTGTGGCAAGGCTCCTGTGGAGCCCAACACTATACGTGCCGCCATGCCGAACACTCCGGTTTATATCTCTCGCCTACACTTCACCACTAAGGCTGAGGACATCGTGGAGTACGTGCGCCAGAAGACCAAGTACACGCCGAGAGTGCAGCTGCTGGAATCGCACCGAAACGTCAACTTTAAGGCGTTTGTGGTGCGTGTACCAACCTGCTTGCTGCACCTCGTCATGGAAGAGAACTTTTGGCCGAAGGACGTGGTGTTCCGTCGCTTCCGCGGACAAGTGCCACCAGAACGCACAGTGACTTAGTGCTTAGTGAAGTGACGTTGTTTACTAACATAGGCTTAAGTTTCTAAATATACTAACACAATTTTGTTTTATAATATTATATATGTTATTTTGTAAGGTATATATCTATGGGCCAAAGTAGCCTGAAAATAAATAAATAAATTAAAAAAAAAAAAAAATTAGTCAGCAAAAGTATGACAGTCTCTTCCACTTCGTCCAGCACGGGAGGACTCATTTGATAATTATTCCAATAAAAAAAATGGAAATAATTATCAACAAATAATAGCTCTTACTTTGTCAACCGTTATAGACCGTCAAAGTAATGCCTATTATTTAGGCTCGTCTTAATTGTTAGTCTAGACTGATCGCCTTACTGAGATATTATATTATCTAACCCTGGATCAGACATTATAATTAGGCGTTGGAATTAGTTGGTACCTTACAAAACATGATTAAATTTAGTTCTGAACCGAATGGGAAATTGGTTTCTAGCGAAATTCTAACAAATAAGCGTACGTTTCATATCTTATGTTTTGATTAAGTACATAAACATTTTAATTGGGCTTATTTTATCAGCACTTGTTGGATATCAATTTACAAAAGACAATGCCTAAAAACGCTGGCTTTACGCCACTTCCTAGTTTTTAACTGGGAAGAAATGGCGGAACATAATACTTGCTGTTGCCAACGGCTTAGCCCACATGTAACTCGAAAAGTATCCTACGGAAACGTAGCATTGGGTTACCCGGTAGGTGATTAAGATACGTTGAGCAGTTTTGACGTGTTTGAGACAACAAACATCCATTCATCCAAATATTCAAATTTTCGTATTTCTAATACTAATTAGATTATAGTTGTAACTTGTCTCCTAAAGCAAAACAAAAAAAATGAAACTTCTCAAGCATTTAAACATAACACAAGTAAACATAACAGATATGTGGGATGTTGATTCAGCGATCATTATGTCGATAGTCGTGTTAGCCCATGGCTTAATTGCCAAGAGCTTCGACTAACATCTAAGGATACTCTCGTTAGGCAGCTGGATTAAGGGCCTGATTAAGAAAGCAGTTCTTCTGGATACGGTGCATATGCTAGAAGGTTCCTTTCCCTGGAGCCCTGACCGTAGCTTGGACCCTGTTCCCGATACCAGTGGGTCACTATTGCGACCTTTGTTTTTTTGTTTTTGTAGAAATATTTAAAAATTTTAATATTCATATACTCCATTACTTTCTGCGTCTTGTTTGTGCAGATGATAATCAAGTACCAGCTGTATTCGAGGTATTATCAACTTCAAAAGCAATGATAACAAAGGTTCTATGGAGTAGGTCCTCAAACATTCACGTAATAAAAGGGTTTATAAGTCCTCCAACCTTTTTATACAGGGTCAAGGTCAGAGCATAAGAGGTTTTCGGTCCTACTGATAATGAAATGTGTGTTGGAATTTGTTTTTGAAGATAATATTGCGTAGAAATAATGACGGTGGCGTGTGTGTATAATGAAATGTCTACCTGAGTTCGTTATTAACTCAAAAGTTATAGCTTGAGTAAAACGATGTAGTTTTTTCACGAGAACTTCAATTAAACGGTGGTCTATCTTTTTTTTGGGTGGTAAAATCATCAAATGACTCCTCCCGCTCTAGGTGGAGTGGACTGTCGGATTCGTACTGGCTAAAATCCACAGAGTTCCATCAATTATTACGGCACGTCATATTCCACGCGCGCCTCAGAGCTGTTCTCAATCTGACGGGGCTCCTCTAAGAAGGCTAAAGCCTACCGGGGCCGCGGGACTGTCTTATCGGGTAACCGTGACCCCGTAACGTAAAGGGCTATTGAAGGATCACCGTGGATTTTAGTAAGTACAAGTCTGACAGAGATCGGTAGACGGACGCATGTGATTTTTCCACTATGTAAAAAAAGGTTACGATAACTAATAAGACATTTCCGCAACACTAGAATGTCCTGTGATCTCCCACCGTAGGCCTTGACTAATAAAATTGTAGCTTCGTCTTATATCCAGCATGCCATTGTATGAGGATTATCGATAAAAAAATATTATACAACAAAGGAACTGTCGAAATACAAGTACACTAACTATTGCCAGGAGCTACGCCCGCTACAACTAGAAAATTATCCCACGAGAAGTTAAAATCGGGATAAAAACTATCCCAGGTTTTAAACTATCTATGTACAAAACATCCATTTAGTAGTTTCTGCATGAAAGTTAATCCATTTAAATTATTATTTAGGATTCGCTTTTCCCTAACCCTTTAGGATTACAAACATGGGAAAATCAAGCAAGTCTTTAATAACTGTCTGAAAATGTTTTTAGTTATTGTACTTAAGTATGTACGTATGAGTTCATAATTGTATGCTTTTAAACAAAACTCTAACCTAATGTGTCCTAATGGAGACAGATTATGTAGGAGCATAGTCTATTAAATACATTAAACTTAGTTCTCGTACAGGCTTTTAGCTAAATAATAAATAATGGGTGTATTCCTGTTATTAAGTATTCGCTTTAGAATATACTGTTGTGTGTTTAATTGTGAGAGCGACCAGTCTTTGTTTTATTATCAGGAGAAATATAGAAACTGTTGCCAACCGCTTCCCTCGCGTTCATTTTGGAATTTGATAATCAATTGTGATCGTACATGTAGCGCCATTTATTATATGAAAATTAATGTACTTTTTTCGGAATGAAAGGTACCATATGTCTGTCTCTATACACCCGACATCCGACTAGATGGTTTTGTGCGTGAATACTTAACAAGCAAACAATCGTACTTACAAACAACTTACACGAACGAACGAACGTACTGAAGGTAAGAAGAAGGAGGCTTGAAACTTTTCCAACCCGGGGTCGCGGGATTATCTCATCTGGTAACCGTGATCCTGGAACGTAAAATGCTATTGAAGGATCACCGTGGATTTTAGTCAGTACAAAGCTTTTCTTTTTTTTTATCTTGCTAAAATCAAATGAGTCTCCTCAAGGCGGGACGGACTTCATTTTAAGCGAGGCATTGATTGTGACAGAATTAGAATCACCCCAAATTAGTCCATCTATGAAGGGGTCCGCTGCTATCAAACAGGCACTAAATAAAGAGTCTGGGCTGCTTCTAAAAAAAGATTTT
The DNA here is from genome assembly GCA_943136025.2 of Agrotis puta. Classification (NCBI taxonomy): domain Eukaryota; kingdom Metazoa; phylum Arthropoda; class Insecta; order Lepidoptera; family Noctuidae; genus Agrotis; species Agrotis puta. The sequence goes on along the minus strand of OW964177.2, from coordinate 16,703,897 downwards.
CATTACGAAAATCTCAACAACACTTGAGCCGAATTTGGTACTTACAGAAATAGACATCAAACGCAGAATAATGTTACCCAAATGTTTAGTTTAAGTTGATGAACATTTTATTTTTAGCCAACTTATAACATTCATTCAAAAAAAAAAAAACAAGAGGTCACTTAATATTTTCCTTTAATTTCCCCAAAAGTTTTGAACAAAGTAAATTCAAACTAAACCGTTTAACATAAAGTTGGTATTTGCATTACAATTCTCAAGATAACAGCTTCCGAGTTAAGATTAACATCGGCCATATTGGATCGTAATTACGTCATCTGGATAACTTCTACTGACGGCTGAGTTTTCTCGGTGGTAGGTGTATTTTATCGCTTTAAATGACTCTTATGCCTTTGTCAAACAGACAGGCGAAAGCGAAGCGTTTCCGAGGCTATACCGAACCGAAGCTAGACGTCAGTCCGATAGTTCTGTCACGCTATCGGATCGCTTTCGCTCTTCTATGTGACTGAATTCAAACAATTCCATTCATTACAAATAAAAACGTTACGCTTCGCATTTGTCACGCCTGTCTATTAGACAAAGGCTTTAGTGATTGAGCGGTTAGTCAGTGATTAACATACAAGAACTGCTGGAGCAGTCACTACCTGAAGCTGCCATTGCTACAGGCTACAGCAGTTCGCATTTGGTATAGGGCAAGGTATTAAAAAAAAATGTTCCTAATGCAATTCGACTGTTTGAGCTATTCCGTGCCTGTGTATTCATAGAAGACTGTAGTTCCATATGCAGTCGTAGCTTGAAGCAGTCGATATTGAACTACAAGCGGTCCGTGTATGACTGGCCTAAAACAGAATTAAGCTCAATAATACCGAACTTTTTCTAAAGTAAATATGTGATGGAAGACTAAGGGTTGGAAGTTGGAACAAAGGACCAGTTGAAAGCCTTAATTCAAACAGCACCGGACATTGTTTGAGGATCTCTCATTGTTGACAATAGACTTTAAACGATTCTTCTTATCGTATGGTTGATGAACAACCTGGTGTCAGAGTTTAAACCGCCCGTAGGCCTCTGACATGGCTTCACACCCCGTTGAAAAATCTCTCAGGTGTGCTGGTTTCCTCACGATGTTTTCCTTCACCGTTTTTAGCAAGTGATAATTAATTTATAATACGCACATGAATTCTAAAAGACATTGGTGCGTGCCGGGGTTCGAACCTACAACCTTTGACTTGGCAGTCCAACGGTCGTACCACTCGGCTACCACTGCTGAACGATTTAAACGATTAAAATTGTTGGACTTCTTTTTTCTTCATTATTTTAATTTTTACGTAGCCCAGATTTTTGGCTGGGAAAATATCGTGATAAAAGGAAAACAAATGCGAAAGGGACCAACTGCGAATGGGGCCAAGTGCAAATGGGACGAAGTGCGAGTGTGATCTACTAACATCGCGGGACAAATTGCGCACAAACAACACACGGATCCCTGGAAAGTGAAGGGCTATTGAAGGATCACCGCACATTCCCGCCCGGGGCGGGAGGACACATTTGATATTTTTAAACAAGATAAAAAAAAATACCAACCCGAGCAAGGCCCTTTGGTGATTTGCCTCTTCTCTCACACAGGTTGGCATTCTGCGTCTCAGCAGTGGGACATTACGACCATTGGGAAGTTGACTATGCTTATAGAAAGAAAGAAATAACATTTATTCGTACAGACATAGGACATGCACAATAATTAACACGCAGAAGAAAAAGTAAAATGAACCTAATACTATTTGGTACAAAAATTGTTTTCCCACGGCTTCTTCAAACAGACCCAGTTCAGCATAAATAAATGTATGATAGACGTATTTATTTTTAAAAGTAAGATAAAGGTTGTTTCGAGTATACGTATTACGACACAATCGTTTTGTAAAGTGGTCTGTCTAAGTTTCAACTTCTATTACTATTACACGCTTTTAAAATGAAAAACCCTTTTAAAAGTTATAAATAAACTGTCTTAAAAGCAATATCAAAGTAAGACCATCTTAATTTTTTACTTTAGCGTAGTGAATTTTATTTTATCTTAATGGTAGTTAAGAAAATTTAATTTAGTAAAACAGCATTTTATTACGTTGGATAAAAGCTTATAGTTTATCCTTTCTTTTAAGTTTTTATAATATCCAACTATTTTAGTTCTATATTTTAAAGGAAAGATAGAAAACAAACTAATTCAAAAGCAGTAATTATTGTATTTGAATTAGTCAACTTCGTAGCCGCGTAGCACGTCGCTACGAAACCGCGTAGCATCGTAGCACGTAACCACGGTCACGTAGCACGTACCCGCCTTTCAAATGAATTAATATAAAACGACACCTGCAAGGAATAACATCGTAACTCATATTTAGCAAGTTTACAGGAGAGCGCGTCAAAGATTTAAAAAAATCCTCCACCCAGATTTCGGTTAAGTCTTAATGCAAACCAACTTGAAAAAGAAAATGTATATGGACTTAATATGAAACAATAATTTCTTATAACAAAAATGTTACTTGTTTTACAATGTATTATTAGTAATGGCGAGCACAGGCAATGTTGACAACGATGTTTAATTAAATTTACCCTTTTATGAACTTTATTGGAGACTCACTTACAATGTTTTTACATAAAAAAAATCTTTATTAAAAGGACTAGAGTCACCGGAGTGAGTGCAAAAAATTCTACATTTTTTGTAGAGTAAGAATATGATTGTATCTCAAAATCGCCAAAAAGTGACTTACGATGTTATTCCTTGCAGGTGTCGAAAATACAGTCAACAGGTAACCAGAGTACCAAACATTATAAATCCCCCCTCCTCCCCTCCGTCGTCCGCATGGCGTGCCAACACGTCTATACTGAATGCCAGTTTCACGACCTCAGGCGATGCGTCTTGCGATGCGATTTTATAACGCGGTGACTGCTCTTATATTGAAATCTGGACCTATTGATCCTTTTTTCGGTCTCCTTCATTTGAGTGAAAAGTGTTTATTTAACTGGGTTTTTATGCAGCCGCTGTCGTAAGGCAGGCCGGCAGGCTTTGGTCGTCAGGCCCCGATCATACTGCTGACAGCTCTTTTTTAACATTCACGCAGACGACGTCGCGGGCAGCAGCTAGTTGGGTACTATTATTTATGTTTGGGTATTCTTATGAAACTCTTTATTCTTCTTTCAAAGTTTCTTCATTTTCAATAAAGAAACCGTCTGGATCAAATCTTATACTTGGAAGTATTGATATTGTATCTATTTATAGCGCTCCAGGTCCGCCGCGAATTATTTAGCGAGAAAATGTAGGTCGTCTTCAAGAGATACTGAAACTTCTTTATGAAACTGTTAGGATACTTATTCTTGTTTGTTTTTTCTTTTAGTTACGGCTTTGTTTTGACCTAGATTCTTATTAAATTATTTGTGGTATGTTACTCGTACACTTTTTCCAATATTACAACAAAAATACTATACATACATTTTGGAATACTTTTAAAACGCTGCCCCACAGGATACTCTCCTGTATCGTGGGTGCGTTTACAAACATAGAAATTCACATACACAAACACCTAGGCCCGGAACAAACGCTTGCAGATCAAACAAATATTTGTTACGTGCGGGGATCGAACACGCGATACGCTGTACAGTAGTCGATCGGTCACCTACTGCGCCAACCGTACCTACATGAGATAGATAGACTAATGACAGAATGAGTGAGTAATTATGGTAATTACGAATTTCTTGTCAATATCCACTATTGTTTTCACAAATTATCGCTAACGTAACGACGGAACATTATATCACGACCGATCCATTAGGATCAGTGTTTGATGATTACGAGCTGATATTACGATAGCAATCAATTGGTAATATACTAATTGCCTCACACATATGGAAATTTCTTGATTCGTTCTTCAGAGATTGTTCAGAAAAAAGTATATTACGTCACGACTGTTTCTTCCTCAGAATCCTTTAGCTAAGGGTGGCTCGCGAGAATTTATTATGTGGAAACGGTTATCGTAGCCCTGGAACACTGGAGGCAAGAGGAAGAGTGTCAGCAAAATGACGCCCCCCCCCCTCTAGAAGGCAAAAGCCTGCCGGGGTTGTGGGACTGGCTATTGAAGGACATCGTGGATTTTAGTCAGTACGAGTCTGACAGTCCCTCCCACTCTACCCTGGGTGGGAGGACTCATTTGAACATTTTAACACGTAAAAAAAAGAAAAAAAATTGGCTTGTGCAATATAATAGAATACTTATTCCATTTTACGAATTTTATAGCAATTTCATGTTGCAAAGGTAGTTTTTTTGACCTGTTGACGTGGTCACTAAAATTTGGCACTTAGCAAGATAAATAACCTCGGAATCTAAATATCCCACACACCTTTGCCCGACCAGTCTATCATGCTGAGTATTAGCTCCATGATCATCAGCCAGAAGACGTCCATTGCTGAACATAGACCTCCTTAGTCCACTACGTCGAAGGACAATCTGCCACTTGTATCCATCGGTTGCCTACATTGAGTTTTCCGGTTCGTGGTTGCCACTTTAGAACTTTTCTTCCCCTCATTTAACGGTTCTAGCTTCTGATATCACAAGAATAAAAAGTATTTGTTTCTCTCTTTTCCTGATCAAACTGAAATATCGATTCAATCAAAAATAGACATTTTTAGCAAACAAAAAAAATGTTTATTTAAAAATAATTGGCCACATAAAACAGGCCAAATTCAATGAATAGCCGAAATATTGTGGGGACCGACCGATCGACGCTGACGTCATTGGTTTAGTACATAACTCGGTTATAGAGAACGAATATAAATGTGGTGTCTGTACGGAATTCATTAACACTCTTTGGAGTAGAGATATTAGCTAAGTGTAGGAGTTTTTGTTCCAAACAAACCGTAAGGGGTTTTTTATTTTACGGTGCAGGACGGCGAAAGGCGCAGATCTCTCGCGCCCGGCATGGGTCGTGGCCATGCTGCAGGGCGAGACGGAGTGGGAAGCGGTCGCAGGACTATCAGGCAACCGTGGCCCCGGAACGTAAAGGGCCTCATTTGATGATTTACATCCCAAAAATAAAGGCTTTCGATAACTCTTGACCGTAAAGTTCAATAAAACTTTACTTGCTCTTGAAATCTAACTCGGACCATCTGTAGTCAACTAGACGCAGACTATCATCCATCATACTACATCATCTGCCTAGCCTTTTCTCAACTACATTGGGGTCTTTTAGAGCTTCTGACTCATAGTAACGACTTCTTTTTTGGGACAAATCACCACTATTCCCAAACCACTGCAACTCCTGAAAGCCCGAATCAACAGTGGCAAACACCAGAAAATTGCCGAGACAATGAAGCTCGACGTGTCCCGGAGAAAGAATTTACCTGTCTTGGATCCTGCAACGAAATTAATCAGAAAAGAATAATGGAGTGTAGGAAAAATAGTAACGACTGTCAAAGATCCACAAATGACAGGCGCGGCTTAACCCGGAAGATCGGCCTGTGCGGCTGTAATTATTCTGCCACGAGCTCATCCATCAAACTACTAATGCAAATATGTATTGCTCAACAAAGTACATAATATGACCGGGACTGTGTCGAACTAATCAAAGGACAGGCTGTGAAAACAATTGAAAGGATCCAATGAATGGATATGTACTAAAGATGAATAAGTAGACAGCTCACTGAGTTTTATTGACGTCACACTCGCACTCGTGTCACAGCCATGACCAATGAGATTAAGCTGTCGAAGCTTCGACTACTAAGTACTGCCATAGATTAAGAAGAGTAGAAGTGAAAGTTATGTGAGAAGATACTATGTCACCGTATGACACCGGAGAAACTTTTGTCGATGGTAGAATAAACAAAATGATGGTATGTATCAAGATTTTTACTGTTATGAACATGGTGATGTTTAAAATGTAGAAAACCAACAAACAAAAAACTTGTTTCAATGCTTCAGCCTTTAGGCTGCGGTTCCTCGGAGGCGGGGCCGGAACAGAGTCTAGTTTCTATCTTTATATCTATTCTTGGTGGAATAGAAATACAATTGGTCATAGAAACTCACAAACTAAAATACTCAGACCCGGAACAACTAAATGCTTGCAGATATTTGACGATTGCGTTGCGGGGATCGAACGCTTAGCTACTGCGCTCTATCACAAATGTCATAGACTATATTTATACTTTTGTTTTATTTATACTAGATTATTTTGTATTTTTTTGCGCCAGTTTGTCGTATTCCATAGTTTTTGCGCCTTACAGTTTTTGTTTATTCTCGTTCTGACCGCATAACCTTCACAACCTTAACCTACACATTTTTATTCTATGGTTCCACCTAGTACTACTGATTCTATTTAAATTTTATCTTCGTACTACAGCTACGGACATTTTATCGAGGTTTTATTGAAGTGGATTATGTCACCGCCTCTTCGTTTTATTTTTATTGGTTGTTGCTACCTTTTTATATAAGGAAATTGCATTTAGTGTTCTTCATATATGTGACTAAGAGAGAGAGAGAGAGATGGGATGGTGATGGATGGAGAGGAAAAGTGTTGTTGTTGTGTGAAATGTGTTGATCATTCGTTTTTTTAAAACGTTGCCCCTCACTAGGAATTTCTTCATGTATCGTGTATGCTTTTACAAAAATAGAAACTCACATACACAAACACCCAGACCCGGAACAACTACTTGCAAATCATAGAAATATTAGTTCCATGTGGGGATCGAACCTGCGACACGCTGCGCAGCGGTCGATCGCTCAGCCATTGTGCCAACCGTGTCGTCAGATAGAACTGAATACAATATCATTTATAACTTTAAACCAATACTTTATATGAAATTCAATCAAGATATTTTAAAATTACCATAAACAAACTATAAATCTGCATTTTGGGCACTAAGTATAGGGGCAGAAATGGGAATTGCTATTTTACCTCATATTTATTTTACCTTTTTTCTTATTCTACTAACCGTAACAAAATCAAACAACAATTTCTACCATGGTTAGAACATCATAGATAATCTACTGAACGAAATTTCAAAGACCACTTATTTTTGAAACATGTAGTTAACATTGTGTGCGTTTCTCTAGTTGAACCCATGTATCTTATATCTCTACTCTTAGTAACTGTAGTTATTTTGGTCCACGATCTAAGTTCAATTACACAGGGCTTTACTTAAGGCGACAGTTTCGGTTTAATTGGCAGTGTAACGGCCACGTCTGTCTTTTGGACTTGGAGTTAATTTAAGCCAGGACTTGTTCTGCAAAGTATTATTTATGAAAAATGTAAACTAGAGGTAATTAGTTTAGTAACTGCGATGGATCATAGTCTTTGGGATTAATTAACCCCAAGAGAAAAAATATTTGTAGGAGAACAGTGTATAAGACGGGTCGCAAGGTATGATGGGAAATCACACACTTAAGGCAAACTTAACACAATACTAACGAAGCGCAAGCGCCGCCAGGACAACAACAACAGGGGGCCATTCGTTACTGGCCGCTTGCAAATGACGTTCTGATGGCGCTTGCGCTACGTTAGTGTTAAGTATGCCTAAAGAGTGTGGAATGTCCCCATTATACCTCGCGTCCCCGTCTTATACACTGTTCCCCTACTATGTTTCTTCAGTTGCCTTTTCGAGTTCTACGAACCTCCACAATATTTAAAGCATCCGTCATAAATCCTGAATATTTTATTTAGTGTTTCATTGGGGTCGCGGGACTCACGTATTACCGTGACCCCGGTACGTAAAGGGCTATTGAAGGACACGGTGGATTTTAGTCAGTACGAGTCTGACAGTCCGTCTCGCTCTGCCCTGGGTGGGAGCACTCATTTGATGATTTTACTATGATAAAAAAAAAGTGTTATATTGTAGATACAAAAATGATTAATACTCGTATTTACTGCTGGAATTTAGAACCTACAACACTCACAATCTCAAGGTTAAAGTAACAAATAAATAATGAGCGAACAAGACTGACAAACAGGCTGTCTTACAATGATTTATATCAGTAGGTCTGCTTATAAGTGTTACCTCTCACCTGTTACAATGAGTACTTAGCACGCCTCGCATGAGATAATGCAGAAGATTAATTTCACAAATTTCAGTACATGAAAGAAGGTTTGTAAGAACACTTGTGTACAGTAAAAAAAAACATTTACTTACTGCAAAATAGTTTACTCGATTTTTAAACAATTTCTTGGGAAAATTATTTAGTGCAGTACAGAGCCATATTTCTTATTTTCGTACAGTAAATTTACCAAATTAATTAATATTTTTAAATATTTGACAGCTATTTGCGACGTTGCCAACTTTCTGGGTATGCGCCCTTAAAGCGTGAGTAGTTAGGCTGTGGGAAAGAGACAGAGCTGTACAAGTCGTCTAGCGCCATCTCGTTCCCTGAGCGGAACTACTCGCGCTTTAAGATTTAATGGTAGGCCAACAGGGTTATGACGTCATTGTAGGCGATGGACTTGTACTGATTAAAATCCACAGTGATCCTTCAATAGACCTTTACGTTCCAGGTTAACGGTAACCTGATAAGAAAGTCATGCGAATCCGGGAGGCTCCAGGGACACCCTCTATAATAGGAAAAGGAAGGAAACAAACTTCAATATTCTACAACTTCCATTTCCATATTGAATAGTTACTTTAAACTATTCTACTCAAGAAATGTAATCAGTCCGGTTAGATTATCAAAACATATTTGAAAATTATTTTTTCTTTTCTTACTTAAACCAAAATTGACGAAGATATAATTATAACTTCTAAAGATCTTAAAACGTCACTCGGTCGGTATTTTACAGGCGTTATGACGTCACAAGCTCCCACTCCCTTTTGAAGCGTTTTACCTTTGTCAATATTCATTGATTTAAGAAAACAAAAAATACGTGTTCATTATTTTTCAATACTCTAATGACAGACTAAACAGATATTCAATTTATTTATGGTGTAAAGTACCCTATTAAACCTTCTGTATCTGCTTATTTCCTTAGAAGCTGCCACAATAGGAACGTCGCGTCGTGATGTATTGAATATAAGGTACGAGGGTAAACCTGGGATTTACGCTAAGCTGTGCTCAGGTGTCATGACAACAGCCTCGCGACTTGAAAGGAAAAGTACCCGGTTTTATAATTGAAAAGGATGGAAAGTAATCTTGTGAGAAGCAAAAGAAGACATTCCTAGTGTTTCTAAAAAAGTTTTATTTTAATCTTGCCCCAGACACTGATAAAGGCGCGGGCATGCGGGCAGCGAGTAATGGGCAACTCAACTCGCTGTCCGACCATGGATCATGCCCGGGTCGACGGCGCGTTGTGTTCCACGCGCGTCTCAAAGAGTATCAGCAAAATGACGGGGCCCCCCTCTAGCGGGCCAAAGCCTGCCAGGGTGGCGGGACTCGCGAATTACCGGAATGTAGCGAACGAACGTGGATTTTAGTCAGTACGAGTCTGACAGTCCCTCCCGCTCTGCCATGGGTGGGTGGGCTAATGTGATGATTACACCACGTAAAAAAAATAAGCTGCTTACAAATATTTGTCATCCTCATCATCAGCCTATACTGTTCCCACTTTTTTTTTTTTTTTTTTCTTGAGTGGGGAAATCCTCACGGATACCCTCCGACTGGGGCGAGCGGAGGGTTATGTCGGACTGAAACCGACTAAAAACCCACTATTCCTTCAAGCACCATTGGTTGGGGGCCCGGGATATATGTATATGAATACATTCGCGCGCACCCCCAACTGGTATCGGCCCGCTATGCACAGCGGCCCCTATCTCCAAGTGCGATTTGTCCAACACCGTACATTCTCCTTGTATACGCGCAGTAATATATTGAAAACAGCGCGCCTCCTGATAGAGCCTGGCTGGTCGGGCGACGACCTAGCCCGAAGTTCGTCACCCGCAGGCCCCTATTTACGGTGGCCGGAGATCATTTAGCGCCCTTCGACGCCCGGCTGCTCTTCTGGTACGGGAAGAGTGAGATGCATGCTCTCTTTCCCGCTCTGCCGCTTCCTTAGCGTGCATCACTTCCTCACAAAACATAATGTTCCCTTTGCTGGGACACAAGACACCTCTCTGTTCTCTGTGTTACGGTCCATTCACCACGCGGGCCCAGTGCGGGGGTAGATGTAACATGTCTTCGAATTAGATGGTTCTAGGACATGCTGGTGTCCACACCAGGGAGCAGTGGTGATGAAATAAATTACAGAAATTGATGCACCTGGGTTCGAACCCACAACCTACATCTCGTAAGTCGAGGCTGATACCACTGGGCCACCATTGCTCTTACTGCTCTGCACTCCTCTGCATTGGATCACTCCTCTTCTTGCTCTATGCATTTCTTTGGTTTTAGTTCTCGTTGTTAGAAACACGTTTGTCGCTTCAGCTTGTAGTTTGTGACCAAGTAGTTACGATTTTTACGCGGCACCACGTCTTCATTAATGGAAATTACCCTGTAAACAAAACGGAACCTTACTTAATGTAAACAGGGCCGTATTTAACTCGGGCCCTAGCCCTGGGCCCGGGCCCCATTGTCCCGGTACAATGGGGTCGCACACCACTGCTTTGTGGTTGGGAAATCATCAAATGAATGACTGCCAGACTCACAACTGACTAAAACCTTTCTGCGACCCTGGATAGTACAACTTCCTGGAATATTAGTAAGTTATTAATAACTGCATAAATAAAAATAAATCGAGTATCATTGACTCATAACTGAAATGAACACACTCATACACACAGTTAAATTACGTACACAATATTTTTAATAAAATTTATATACAATTCGTATAATTTACATTGTTTCAATTAAATTATAGCAAGTTGCAATGATACCCACAGGAACTTAAGAACAGGGGCCTCTAAAGACGGGGAGGCCCTTGGAAATGACCGGAGTACCCCCTGGAAAAGGCGGCCCTGAACGTCGGAAGCCTACCTACCTACTTTCAAAAAATTCAACTGTAGGTGGAGCTAATGGACGCTTATAATAGACCTCATCAAGTATTCACGAATCACGACACGGTGCTGTTCATTTATTTGTAAGCTAGTGAAATCGAATATCACAGGACTCGTAGGTTAATTGGAATAGAGGGGAAAGGTCACGCAATACGTCATTTGTAGACGGAAATAGTCTTGTAATTATTGTAGTACCCGCACTGGGCTCGTTTGGTAAGCAACTTTTCGCAATTATGTTGGGATCGGCTATCAGTCGAACGGGATGCAGCTAATATCAGTATTTTATATGAAGCGACTGCCTATCTGTCCTCCACAACCCAGTTACTGGGTAATACAATACCTCTTGGTAAGACTGGTTGTCTGATTTTCGAGCGAACGACTGTCAAAGATCTACAAATGACAGCCGGAAAAGCACGCGGCTTAACGTGCTTACGCAGCAAGGCGAAAACTCGCTATGATGACCCACAGACCAACCTCGGCAAGCACTGCTTATCCTTTTTTTTTTTTTTTTTTTATCGTGGTAAAATCATCAAATGAGTCCTCCCACCCAGGGCAGGGCGGGAGGGACTGTCAGACTTGTACTGACTAAAATCCACGGTGTCCTTCACTAGCCCTTTACGTACTGGGGTCACGGTAATCCTTGGTCCCGCGACCCCAGCAGGCTTTGGCCCTCTACAGGCCCCGTCACTATGCTGACACTCTTTGAGGCGCGCGTGGAACACAACGCGCCGTCGACCCGGGCATGGTCCATGGTCGGACAGCGAGTCGCCCATTACTCGCTGCCCGCATGCCCGCGAAGCACTGCTTATCCTGGAACATAATAAGTTTTGTTGTAGGAATATATATTATTTCTGTGTAAAGTAGCCATTTTTTATTTTAGTAGTTAGTAGTCTGTAGTAGTGTCTGCATTAGCTAATAAAAACCTGTCATGATAATAAAGTGTTAGTTAATTTAAAAAAACTGCGTTTATCAAAATTTAAGGACATAAACAGCGATACCCGGATCTAACCGCGTGACACGCAGGGCAGAAGTCGATCACGTAACCAATGTGCTAACCGTGTCTGAACAGAATAATTATAAATCTATTGTTAGAACTTCATTATTCTTATTAATGAACTAAACTTTTCCTTACATTTTCTTGGTAGTTCTCTTAATAAATTGTTTGCGTGGGTCGGAACTTAATTTCCATGAAACTACTAGAAAATGTTCTCTTATTGTTTGCAACTGAAAGAAAACTTACTTATTATTCAATGGTATGGAATATAAATTCTATTTTAAGTAGGAGCATGGAACAATAACCAAGACCCTTAGAAATTCCTGTAGATATTCTCAAAATGCAGCAACAAAAATAATGCTTAGTATTTTCGTTTATTGATTTCATTTACATTTATCGTTTTTAATAATGAGATGTCAAAAGTACTTGTTGACGCTTCCTGTGACCTGAAGGCTGACCTTTTACCTTGGCCAGAGACTAAGGTTTGCAGAAAGGTAACGCCGCCATCGGTCTCTTGGGCACAATACCAGCTGTCACCATTGAAAGAGTTTGTCAGATTGCCGCTGTGTTTCTCCTTGTCATGTCTGGTTGGGGGCGGGAACAATCTCTACAAATGGTTTATTCCACTTTGTTCACCTGGGTGATATCACCAGAGTGAACAAAGTGGACAACTTTGGTGTCCTTGATTCACCTCAGAAAAATACCCCAGCAGATCCTGCGCAATGCTTTCCCCCATATCTGTTCAGGTGCCTTTATTAAAATAATAAAATTAATCAATGTTTATCAAAATAAACGATACGACTATCCACTTTAAAGGGACAGTAATGAATAGAATACTAAAAAAATTAAATCGAACTCCATTAAATATACATGCATTGCCAAAGCGGGTAACGTATGCACTTATGGCGCTCTAAATACATACTATTCCATATTGAGTTCATTTTACCTGAAAGTGGAAAACCGGGTCCCGATCGATGCAAAACTATTTGTAGCTTAAGTTATTTATAGAACACGATTCATTCAGTATCGTCAGTCAGTATAACATGTCTGTTGAAAGTGTGGGATGTATTATAATTAGTTATTGGAAATCTTCATGAATAATTTTACAAACTGTTGAATATATTCGTTACTGTTATTCAATAAATGAACCATTTATTACCAACAACTAGACGACAAAAAAATAGAGAAATATATTTGCTTCATTTTTATTGATATCGCGATGGCTTTTTTTTAACGTGGTAAAATCATCAAATGAATCCTCCCACTCAGGGCAGAGCGGGAGTGACTGTCAGACTCGTACTGACTAAAATCCACGGTGTCCTTCAATAGCCCTTTACGTACCGTGGTCACGGTAAATCATAAGGCCCGCGACCAATATCGTCATGGCTTAGAATCTTTTTTACATCCTGTAGAATTGATGGTTTTTCACACTCGTCTCAACTATGTCATAACATTAGTATGTTACGCGTGCAGTGCGAGTTCAAAGAAGTCACATGTCTTCGATTTTTTTGTTCTAGTGTTTGTCGTTATTTTTTACATGTTTTTATTTACTTTCACCTGCCCCGTTGTCTGTAATCAAATCTTGCAAGTTAAATATGATCCACTTCCTGGTTTCCGATTGAGATGAAATTTTGCACGTACCTATATGTATATTGCGTGACAATGCAACATTATGATGACATGGAGCTTATCTGATGATGGAGCTGGATAGGAACTCTGTAATGAAACGCCGCAAACCCATCGAGATTAAACTCGTCTTGACGAATACTTTATCTATAGTCAGTATTTTTTTAACAATAAGAGCTACTTTTTTTTAAATAACATAGATTTAAATGATTAATTTGTTACTATTTCAGAGTTATATAAAAATAAGGAGGAAGTTACAAAACTAACCTTTTAAAATGTCACAATTTCCATTTGAAACAAGAAGACAGCTTCCATAATCTACAAATTGCAGTCGACCTGACCCCTCCGCCTGGTTCACTAAAAGGTTACACTTTTATTCTTAGCGTCGCTCTGACGTAAGCACTGTTAAATTTGTTACTATTTCAGTATTTCAGCGCTGAAATTCAGGACAGAATGTAGGGTAGATTGAGGTTGAGCTTAATGTTTTATTTAGAATGTGTCTGGGCTGTGTTTAAAAATGTTCATTGGAGGGTAGATGAGGAATGTACTTATGGATGTAAGTAAAGGTGCTTCAAGTACTTTTGCATGTTTTACCTCTTTATTGTTTATTTGTTACTAGCCGTTACCATCGGCTACATCCACGGTTATGTCGAAAATTAATCCACGAGAACGTATTACAAAATTAAAAAGTACTATGTGTGTTACTAGGAAATCTACGGCGCGTTGTGTTCCACGCGCGCCTCAAGGATTGTCAGCAAAATGACGGGGCTCGCCTTTAGAGGGCCAAAGCCTGCCGAGGTCGCTGGAGTCACGATTTACCGTGACCCCGGAACGTAAAGGGCTATTGAAGGACACTGTGGATTTTAGTCACTACGAGTCTGACCGTCCCTCCCGGTCTGCTTTGGGTTGGTGAACTCATTTGATGATTTTACCACGCTAAAAAATAAAAAAAGACTATGAAATCTCTACATCAAATCCATTAAGTGGTTTTGTTATGAAAGAGTAACAAACATCTATCCGTCCATCCATCCTCGCAAACATTTTTTTTAGATTCTGTTTACAATTTTAGTTAGATTCAATGTAAGTTGAATTAAAACTGAAAGAGCTGGAGATTATTCAGTAAGAGATTTTTTAGAATTTACGTTATCACCATCACCATCACCATCATTAACAGCCCGCCACAACCACAGCCACAGCTGGTTATAACAATTTTATATAATTTACTTTGAATTTAGTCTCTTATGTTGTTGATGATGATGATGAATAATTTACAAGGCAAATTCAAAAACAAACTGGTGACTATATGAACAGGTGAGGCGATAACGATAAAACAATTTAATAAGCCCGTCCATGTTCCCTTGTTTTATTTGACAAAATTATCAGTTGTGTTAGCAGCCTCATAAACTGATAATAGTGTTGCAACACAGAAACATATTCCGCCGGGAAATCTAAATAAACTTTACGTTGCAGAACAACTGGTGTTTGTTATTCGAATTTCGAATCGCTGGACTATTGTACGTTTTGGTCTTTCAAATATTGAACTAGAAAAGTATACGTTAAGTCACTGTCACTGGGCATGCGGGCGGCGAGTAACGGACGACTCGCTGTCCGACCATGGACCATGCCCGGGTCGACGGCGCGTTGTGTTCCACGCGCGCCTCAAGGAGTGTCAGCATAGTGACGGGGCCTGTAGAGGGCCAAAGCCTGCCGGGGTCGCGGGACTCACAAAGTACCGTAACCCCGGTACGTAAAGGGCTATTGAAGGACACCGTGGATTTTAGTCAGTCAAATCTGACAGTCCCTCCCGCTCTGCCCTGGGTGGAAGGGCTCATGTGATGATTTTACCACGTTAAAAAAAAATCACTGCCACTGGTTTTTTGCAATTACCTTATAAGGGAATTGCAAAAAACACATGAAAAATTTAATTTCGTAGGCTACTACGGAGTAATCACCTTAACTGCATCTTGATAAACTGGGAGCATACCATGACGTTTTAAAGTGTGTGTGGTTCCATTCAGGGAACGAGATGACGCTGGACAACTTGTATAGCTCTGTCTCTTTCCTACAGTCTAACTACTCACGCTTTAAGACGTTACAGTAGGTCACTTGGTCATAGTTCGAAAAAGCTAGTGAGATGTTAAAAAAGGAAGGATACCTACTGTTGGCTTGTAGCCACTGCCAAAATCACAGCGATCATTCCATCTGCCTAGCCTTTTCCCAACTATATTGGGGTCGGCTTCCAGTCAAACCAGATTCAGCTGGATATCAGTATTTTACATGGAGCGACTGCCTGTCGGACCTCCACAACCCAGTAACTGGGTAATACCCCACGGTAAGACTGGTTGTCAGACTTTAGAACTTCTGACTAACAGTAACGACTGTCAAAGATCTACAAATGACAATCGGGACCAACAGCTTTACATACTTTCCGAGGCACGGAGGAAACTCGCTATGACAGATGGTCACCCATCCACAGACCAACCTCGGTTAGCGCGGCTTAACCCGGAAGATCGGCCTGTGCGGCTGTATTTATTTAGCCACGAGCTCCTCAAAAATCACAGCGATCATTACTCCCCAAAAATTAGGTTGTTGTTTTCGGTGGTAAATTTCCTGTGAAAGGACTGTGCGTCCAATGCACGTGTCATTTTCATGAGCAAACAGTTCTTGTTTCATTTGTGTACACTAGTCTTTATTGAATTTTATTCGGATTTCCGATGAGAGAATTTGTGTAGACTGGGTTTAAAAAACGTATTGTTGTGTAGGATCAAAATTCTACTGGAAACTTTAAATAACTCACGCACGCAAACACGACGCAGTCGATCAGTGTTGGCCCAGTAATATTGGCCCCATTTCTCATATACCAATTAATATTTCCAACTTCATACCCCAGTTAAATAGGTACTAAGTTGCTGTATATCTAATAATACAGTTCTCCATATAAATCCATATTACAGAACAAGTGCAAACAGGATGTGCAGCCTCTGTCAGGCGTTATTACCCGACGTCGGGTAATCCGGCCCGGGCTATCTGACCCGGTTGCGTATTGGGAAACTATTGTAGAGCCAACCGGTTGTAACAGTCTTATATTTCCAATGCTAGTCAACATTAAGGAATTGGGTTGATCTGAAGTACAGAATGTTATTATAGTTAATTATATTATACAACATTATTTTTTGTTTATGCGAAACCCGATACACCTGTCTAGTATTTTTGTGTAAAGAATCTATGTACAACATTTTAAAACCGTATCATAAAAAATCATAAGGTTTATATTACCTGTTTGTCCGTTCAAAAACATGCTCATTTCGCGGTACACCCGCGTAAACCGCGTCTCCTGTGTTTTACACTCGTGATAATAGCTTGGTAATAGGTACCTAGCCGTACGGTGATTGTATTGTAATTAACTGGTAATATAATTAAAAAATAATATTTTTGAAAAAAACATAACATGGTGTAAAAATTATTGGAATCGAATCAGTTACTGATTCTGAACAAACTATATTCAGGTTTCCTATATACGAAAAATAATGTTGTATAATACGAGTAGTTAAGTATTAATTATATTATAGTTAAGTATATGTTTTTTAAGATAACGCTTAATGGCATTTCATTTATTTACAGTCCTTATTTTAAATTACTTCTCTGCTCTTCTATTCACTGCACACACATTTTTTATTGAAATTATAATAATAGCTGCTCAAAATAATTATAATAATGCTATTGTGTAAAAACAAAAGACGAACTTTATTTTTATTAACTTTTATTGGAATAAATTAGGGGTAATTGAACTCTTTTCTTAGAAGAACACTTTGACCCCTAACTGAAGTAATTTATTCACTTAGTTCACTCGACTTTCACAATTTATGACAGCCCTGTGAGTCTAACACGAACGGGAGATTAAAATGCAAAATCGCACTATTAGAATTGAAACAGAAATAAAAATTGTCGCTTATGTGGTCGAAGCTACCCCTACCCCATAGAATTTTGGTTTAAAACTTTTATTAAAACTTTTAAACCAAAATTACCAATCAATAGTCACTGTGAAACCTGGATTTGAGCCCATTTTTGCAATATAAAACCCTATTCAAACATGCAAAAATTTGCATGCAAGTGAATTCAGTTGAGCAAACAAATACCGTAATGCAGTCAAATTTGCATGCAAGTTTACAAGGGACTTCAACATAACTAGCACAATATGGGCGAAACTCTATCTTTTCGAATATAAAATATGATATAAATATGAAGTGAAAAGCGACTATATTTCATTTTAAAGTAATTCATGTTACTTTAACGTTGCGGGCTCGTGTATCCCACACAAATTAATTCACAAATGTCACCGTAGCAAATGTTAAATACTATAATTATTTAAATGATTGTGCACACGCAAAAGTGTCGTTGAAATTCGATTAATATGCAAATGTAACGTTTTAATAATTGATACGAGTGCTATGTAAATACACATTTCTTTCTGTTCACTTTAACTTGAGAGCTGACTTCACAATGTGCGGTTGAATTTGTGAATTCTGATGATATGTGGGACAACCCTTGGTTTAATATAGTCAAATATAATATTCGAGAAGATTTTTAATAAATAATAACCTTGTCATCGATTGGCAGATGCAAAATCTATACATTTCATAAATCTGTAGAAGGGTCAATTCTGTACATTGAAAATATTGAAAAAATAAATAGCGGAGGGTGTTGCTGGATCGATACCAAACCCAAATATGTGATTAAAAAAAATTTTGTCTGCCTGTCTGTCTGTCTGTATGTGCAGGCATCACGTGAAAACTAACGGTTCGATTTCGATGAAACTTGGTATAATTATACCTTATTATCCTGGGCATAAAATGGGATACTTTTTATCCTGGAAAAATACGTAGAAAAAAAATCTTATTTTTCAGTTACTACAGAACGCGAGCTCAACAGCAGTAGCTCAATAGAGGGATCTCCTTAATTATTATAGGCTTAGCCGTATTCGGGTCCAACAGATATTTATAAGATGTCATTGTCAGAGTTACTCAAAATGGAGAAATAAACCATCCACGCGAAGACCGACATCCGCGCGGACGGAGTCGCGGGCGGAAGCTAGTAACATAATAAAAGGGTTTAAACTCAAACTTTAAAGTTATGTGTCACAGTAAATATAGAAAATGAATACAAAAACATTCCTACATAAGTACTAAGGGTTAAAATTACAATTGTCTAAAATCTTCTACAGTATTTAACGATTTATCTAACTAATAATTTGTGACTGATTTACTACTGATCAAACAACTCGCCCGAACTCACGAAAATGGAACCGACGTAAACTGTGTACTTTACTATCCGAAGAAAAAAAGAAAGATTGTTGAAATTCATGTAATAAGGGGTAAAAAACGTACATCCAAACAAGCAGTCCGTACAAATTCATACAAACTTTGTATGGAAGTTTGTATGGATCCCAACGGGCATACGGTTAGCAAATAAAACAAAAAACCCAAACAAACGTCAAAATAAACCACAATATACAATATTTAATGTGAAACCCGTAATTCCCTGGAGATACTTATTCGTTTTAAAAGCTCTTATACAAATTGAAATCGATTTCATCCCAAAATGGACGCACAGGTATATGACGCGTGATAATTGAAATGGATTCGTCCATTACGCGGTTTGTAGGTCGGAAAACAACCGTTTTGATAGCATCGTGATACGTTGCCACCGAAGCTTTAAGCCTTTGTCAAACAGACTGGCGTGGCGAATGCGAAGCGTGAAGTTTTTGTTTGCAATGTATGAAATTGTTTGAATCCAGTCACATAGAAAAGCGATCCGATAGCGTGACAGAATTATCGCACTGAAGTCTCGCTGACGTCTCGCTTCGGAAACGTTTCGCTTTCGCCGGTCTGTTTGACAAAGGCATTAATGTGGTTGCTTTTTTTTTCCTTTTGATAAATTTGCGAATAGATTTAGTACCTTTATGTGCCAGTAGTTAACTTTGTTGGGTTTTTATAAAATATTTTCTATACACAATAAATGTATACGTAGTACTTATTAGTTTTTTTTTTGGCAGCCGGGGCAGGAGGACTCATTTATTTGATGATTTTACCACCCCAAAAAAAACTTGTTTACACCCAATTATTAGAAAATAACATTAATTAAACCTCTGTAAAAGTGGAAAAGTCCTTGATTGGTTTCCATTGTATTAGAATCGATGTTTGATTGCGACCTTGCGAAGGTAGACCACTTGTAGCTAATGTTTTATTCATTGCGAATCGTTTAGTTTCATTGTGGCTTCATGTTCCGTTCACAAAAGCTTGATTAATGGTGAAATTACATGGAGATTATTTGTGAACAAGAAGCATTATACGAGTACGACACTCACTATTATAAATTATTCTAATATTAATTAACAACAAATAATGAAAACAACAACAAATCATTAAAACAAAAGGTCAGCAAAAATAGGCTTTTAAAAACAAATTGAACCAGCATTGCATATGCATTCGTCCTTGCATTGTTGATGAGGAATCGTTCTACCATTATTGTTTCATGTGAAAGTCGATAGCTGAACATGGACCTTCTAATTGAACACCTCCAATTACTTTCATGAGAGAAGTAAGAAGATATGTGTGTCAAATCTTTTATTTTGGTTTAGTTTTCTCAAATTTCTTTATAGATTTGAATTTTTTTTTTGAGTGGCCAAACGTATAGGCCTCTCTTCCTTTAACCCCACATAAATGGATAATTTTTTTTTGATAATATCTTAACCAATAATAAATAGTATCTAGTTAAGTATAAAGACCCTTAAAGAAATCACAGAACCTACAGCGATTAACAATCTGTCAAAAGATTGCTTACCACCGCTACACCCGAAATATATCGACCCACATCTTTATCAAAGAGACCTCATATCTTTCACGGTTCTTTTACTTAATCTTTTCCAATATATTAGAGCTATATAAAGATTACGTTGATACAGGATGATATGCCGAAGTAAGGGAATCGTCATTAAGAGGATCAAAAGCGAACAAAAGTCAATTTATCACGAGCGGCAAGACTATGAATATAACATGGCAGGTTTCTGCTTCAGAATTGTTTCTGTTGCTCGGCTTTGGGCTCTGACTATGAATAAAGTATTCGTTCCTAGGGTGTAGTAGGGATGAATTTGAGATTATTTCTTGGACATTGATGAGTCCTTAGCATTAGTGGTCTTGCAAAATATTAGTCGATATATAAATACGTACAGCAAAAACTTCATTATCATAAAATTAAATTCTTGCACAAATCTGAGAAAAGTTCATGCGACAAACTAACTAAATAAGTTATAATGAACGTTCTAAGAACATAATCAATAAAAATATTATTCGCAAAACAATATTCTTAGTAAATATTTAGAGGTGAGTAACATGATCTTATAAAGCTTCGGTTTAAACCAAAGAAAGTAAGGACGCAATTATTATTCCTCCTTGAAAAAGAGTTATATTTTTTCTGTACCCTATAAGTCCATAACATAATCCCCACAAAATACGTAGATACTCGTATAGTTATTGTAGTACAAATAGAAAAAAAAAATATCCTTACACCAGCAAAAGCTCACATAGACAAAGAATAACAAAGTATTCAATCATAATGCTCACAAACTATATATATTACGCAACGCAATTAATCTGCTTATCATCAAATCTGTGGCTCATAATTCCTTTCACTGAAAGACCTTTAATGAGGCAGCTATCGCTAATCGGATTGACAGCATTACCCCTGGGCGATATTACCCCTGCGCGGTATTACCCCTGTACGGTATTACCCCTGTACGGTATTACCCCTGCGCGGCTTTTCCCCAGCGCAGTTTCCCATAGCTAACGTCGGTTTAGCGGAATTACTAGGAAGGCAACTCGAGTACAGTCACGAACTTAAACACGCCCATCATCCCCGAAGGATTAGGCACAGGTTTTCTGGTGGTCGCTACTGTTGTTTCTGGGTTTCAAGGAAGAATTATGAAAATATTACAAAAACATAAATGCTGAATTTTTCCAAGTGTATAGCAATTGGTCGCGGGACTGTACGAATTACCGTGACCCCGGAACGTAAAGGGCTATTGAAGGACACCGTGGATTTTAGTCAGACAAGTCTTAAAGTCCCTCCCGCCCTGCCCTGGGTGTGAGGATACATTTCATGATTTTACCACGATAAAAAAAAAAGTGTACCTATAGAAATTGCTAGTTGTGGGAGTAACAAATTACCGTGACCCTGGAACGTAAGGGGCCATTGAAGGACACCGTGGATTTTAGTCAGTCAAGTCTGATAGTCCCTCCTGCCCTGACCTGGGTGGGAGGAATCATTTGATGATTAGACCACGCTAAAAAGTGTATAGAAATTGGTGGTCGTGAGTACACTATCGAGAAAGGATAGTTAGTATTATAAGGTACGTTGCAATATGGCAGCTTATTGCCATGCCTCCTTAGAACGTCGATGAAAGGCACGGATAGAGTTCGAAACGTAATCTCTGATAATACGAGTCGAGAAAACATTCTGTGTCGTTGTTGTTTTATAGATTTCTACCCGACTACGGCAAAGCTAAAAGGAGGGTTATGATTTTGACCCGACAAACATACATACGTTTGTATGTATGTTTGTTTGTTCCCTCATAACTTCTAAACTAGTTATCGTAACATGACAAAAAGGTGTTGTTAGTTGTTCGCTGGTTATAGGGTAGGTGACGTGTCACCAAATGTGGCGCCCTCTAGGGGATGTAAATCGTAACCGAAAAAATACATTTTTATATGGTATCGACATGGGTATCAAATAAAAAGTACATTTGAAATTCACTTGATACTTTGCTTTTATTGTTATATCAAATAATTAATAATATAACCCCATAATAGTGTAAATAATAAATGAAAAATAACTAAAACCATACTACGAAAAATCAAACATAAGAACAGTCACCCACGCTGTCTCTTAATCTCCTGAAATTAAACGTGTCTCATATAAAAATTAATTGTAATGTTCCTTACCTTGTTCTACTTAATAGCAGTAAAATCGCCATTTTGAAACATAAACAATTATAGAAGTGAGTGGGAACTCGTCCTACGTTACGTTATAAAATAACGTTATTTCGTACTTTATAACGGTTATTATCTTATTCAGTAATTGTTGAAGAGTTAAACCGAACATCTCTGGAAACGCGTGGGATAATTCAAGCATTTTCAAGTTGTTTGAGTTTCCTTACTTGAAGTATACTTCAATAAACTTGGTGGTACTTTTTGGTCATGGTTCTGGAAGTTTCGAGATAGTGTTTGGATTCACTGAGTGATATATCTTTACTAATATTATAAACCAGAAGAGTTTATTTCTTTTGTTGGTGGTTTGGTTGAACGCGCTAATCTCAGAAACTACTGGTTCAAATTGAAAAAATCTTTTTGTCCATTTATCGAGGAAGGCTATAGATTACGCTACGACATATAACTATAATGTCTTAAAAAAATGAGTCGCAGATTACGATATATATAAAACTCATATACTTAAAAGCTATTATGCTATTCATCCACATCATCATCTTCATCTTCCTGCCATTATCCCATTTTACTTGTGGTCGGCGCAACTCGTTTTTTTCTTCCATTCTCCTCTATCAGACGTCACAGTATCATTTACTCCTTTTTCTTCCATATCATTCCTTAGGCAAACCATTCAGCTAGCTAAAGTTAGAAATAGCGTTAGTAAAGCTATTACTAAAGGTATTTAGGTATAAACACATAATATTCTACAACTGCACCTGGTTAACTAAAGTCATTTAAAAAAACGAGTGTGCTTATGACCACACGACTGAAGTGAAACTTCTTTCGCTCCATCTGTATGTATATATATATATATATGTGTGTACAATATATACATGTATACACATATACATATATTAATTTTCTACAAATATTTATATTTATTTCATGTTACGGAACGTATTTGGCTACGAGAGGAAGAGAGAAAGAAAATGTGCGCGCGCACTGCTGTCTCTTGCTTATATCCCCCACTTAACTTCCGTTCGCCTTGCCCGATCACACTTTTCGTAACGCTTACGTCACGCGTTCGCCAGCTTACTCCCCAAGTCAAGCGTGCGTAAAGAAGTTTCACTTCAAAAATCTTACAGTTGCTGGTAAACTTCAATTTCTGCCTACCAATGCAATACAGAACCTACCTAAACAACATTATAGGTTCTATATGACCATATAACTCACATAGGTTCGTACTTCATACACAAACATTTAAAATCAATAATTAAGTCCCATCCATCAATAAAAACTGTTTTTTTGTTATATTTCCCTCTCAAGGTTATTTGGGTAGGCAACAAGCAGTCTACAAACTTCTAATAACATTAGGCGTCCCACGAACACACAATTTTTAAACATCAATTAACTTGAAACTAAAAGTTTTACGTGTCTACAAAAGTTTGTAACCATCGGTACTTTTACAATAGCATTTCATACTTACTAGTTACACACATTTTGACAGTCGTTACTGTTAGTCAGGAGCTTGAAAGTCTGACAATAAGGCGTATTACCCAGTTACTGGGTTGTGGAGGTCAGATAGGCAGTCGCTCCATGTAAAATGCTGATATTCAGCTGCATCTAGTTTGACCCTTTTTTTTGGCGTGGTAAAATCATCAAAAGAGTCCTCCCACCCAAGGTGAAGGCAGAGCGGGAGAGACTGTCAGACTCGTACTGACTAAAATCCACGGTGTTCTTCAATAGCCCTTTACGTTCCGGGGTCACGGTAAATCATTAGTCCCGTGACCCCGGCTTTCGCCCTCTAGAGCGTGTCAGCAAAAAGACGCCCCCCCCCCGTCTTTTTGCTGACACTCTTTGAGGCGCGCGTGGAACACAACGCGCCGTCGACCTGGGCATGGTCTATGGTCGGACAGCGAGTTGCATCTAGACCCTAACTTATTTTGGAACAAGCTAGGTAGATTATAATATTTACCTACATGTTCAGATACTGTGCACGCTGCAGAAAGTCAGCCAACCCGCACAGATGTAAGGTCTCATAAATATGTGGAATTTATTACAAGTTTCAACGTAAACCTATTTTATTTACTTGTGTATTTTGTAGCTCCATTTTGCGACTGCAATATTAAACTTTTATAAAACAACAAACTCAACACGGGTTAGATATTAACTACATTTATTTATTTGAGAAAAACATGCACATACAGTGTCCAAGTTATTGTAGAGCAGAGGTCAGTTTAAACAATAATTAAATAAATACATTTTTTTTTAATACAAAAACTTTGGTCTACACTAAGAATTTCGATCGTATCGTGGTGTCTGCCTGCTGGGGTCGCGGGACCAAGGGATTACCGTGACCCTAGTACGTAAAGGGCTATTGAAGGACACCGTGGATTTTACTCAGTACAAGTCTGACAGTCCCTCCCGCCCTGCCCTGGGTGGGAGGACGCATTTGATGATTTTACGACGATAAAAAAAAAAATCGTGGTGTCTGCGTTTACAATACACCTAAACACGAAACAGCTATTTGAAGATCACACAATTATTTTTTTGTTTCGTGCGAGCATTGAATCCACGACACGGTGCACAGCACCCGAACGCTCACCCTCGGCCAAGTCAAAATTAAATAAAACACGTGAAAATAACAATAGAAATTAATCAATAAATTAAATTGTGTTTTTTACATTATTTATAGAATGTACTCTTCACACCAAATCACCAGTATTCTTTTAAATGTTGTTGTTATACTGAACTAAAATAGGTACCTAATTTACATACCATCCCTAGTAATGAATTTCCTGTAAACATAATTAAGTCTACAGAATTCAGAAATTTTGTGTAGATTTAATCAAATCATGGAAAACTAAGGACCTTTACACACACGAGCGACATGACAAGCCCAACTAATTTTCAACTAACACAGACGCGACGTGCCGAAATCAAAATACATCGGTGAACATGACAGGCTTTGTGAACATGCCGTGCGATCGACACGCGAGTGACGTCACTTACTAACTATGTATCATGTAGGTACAGTTACCAGCATAAATACCATGTGGACGCAGTTGTGGTATTCTGTAACATTTACGAGTAAACCACCCGCTCACTGGAAACTTTTTTGACTCCGTACTGTCACTTCGCCATAATGAGCGTACTCCCATACATCTTCATAGCAGTCTTCAAGTCTCCAAGACAAAAAGTGTCCCATACAAAAAGTCTCCTTACAAAAAACTCCAGTGAGCCCTAAATTATCTCGAATTCTCAACGACTGTACAATATTTTGACGGACTAACAACATTGTTTCAATAAAATGGCCGATAAGCCTGTTGACAGCATCAATAAATTGCAAATCTAATTAATCCGTTACTAAGAGTTTTCAAAAATATTAGGTACAAATTTTGGCTCTTGTTAAATCAATGCATAATTACAGAGACATAACGAGCCAAAATTCGAGAGCAGTAGAGAGAGAGCTTGTGACGTCAGAAGTAAAAACTGCACTTGATTATAACGTATTGGAAATTTAAAACGTGTCTTATTTTCGTCAACTTTGCTTTACGTAATAAAAGAAAAAATACTGATTCAAATATTTTTTCATAATCTAACTGACAGACTGATTAGATTTTTCAGTCAAATACCCTGTTACGGGAACTCACTGTAGAATTTTGCTAACCGTGTACATATGAGTGCTGTCAACTGTACAATGTAGGTACAACATAACGATCAGTAAAGTAACAGGTAGCCTGATAATGTTGATAACCTGTCAACACGGCATGTGTTATCTACACCAGGCTTTATAGCGGGATTCAAGTGTCGATGTAGTTGAAGCCCGAAATATTACAGGTAGTGTGTGTTTGTAATGTCTGATATTGATAGCAGGCGGGGTTATATACCATATCTCAAGATTGGTACTGAGATCTCAGGATATTAACGCTTTTCTCAGGATCATGGCCGAATTTTTAAATCTCAGAAAAGAGTTTCGAGACTTTTTTTAATTGAAAACAATAATAACTAATTTAAAAATCGATTTTGATCATGGGGATCACAAATCAAATTTGCAATTGAAATCTATTAAATCAATGGGAGAGGTGATCGGTATCTGCACGCAGCGTGCCGTGGACTACAAAGCTGTAAATTAGGTTTGAGAGGGCAGTTGCAATATTAGAGAAAATCAAAGGATTTTTCCATGGAAACCAGACTTTTTCTCAGGACTTTTAAATTTTCTATCTGGTAACCCTGGTAGCAATCAATATTTATTAGAATACAGGTGGAGGAAGTAAGCACTAACTGAGATATTTACTCCTGCATTTCGACCTAAGGTAGACGAGAGAACATTTTCGAAAAGCACACATACAGGTGACGCTTGTCACTTCAAATGCGTCTGACGGCAGGCACGT
Source organism: Agrotis puta (assembly GCA_943136025.2). Lineage (NCBI taxonomy): Eukaryota > Metazoa > Arthropoda > Insecta > Lepidoptera > Noctuidae > Agrotis > Agrotis puta. Next base: position 16,676,964 of record OW964177.2, on the reverse strand, counting down.
TTGCGGCAGTGGTGGAGCAATCGACTGCTGCGCAACGTGACGCAGGCTCGATCCCCGTACGGAACAAATACTAGTATACCTACAAATAGTTGTTCCAGGTCTGGGTGTTTGTGTATGTTAGTTTCTATGATTGTAAACGCACCCACAACCCAGGTGTTCCAATTCCTAGAGTGGGTCAACGTTCAAAAAAAAATACTGATACCTGCCGGGGTCGCCGGACAAACTTAGAAGGCCACCACAGCCCAGGTATTATGACGGGGCCTCCCTTAGAGGGCCAAAGTCTGCTGGGGTCGCGGTACCGTCTTATCAGGTAACCGGGGCCCGGAAAGTAAAGGACTATTGAAGGACACCGTAGATTATAGTCAGTACAAGTCTGACAATCCCTCCTGTCGTGCCCTGGGTGGGAGGACTCACTGGATGATTTTAGGTAAAAAAAGGAATATAAAAAGCCCTGGAATACAGAGGCAACTGAAAGAATAGATTGATTTTCAGTCAATCAAGTTTTTTACAGTATGAATTTTCTGAAAAAAAAAGTTATTTTCGGGTCTGTGGATTCTCATCCATTTTTGATTATGAGTCTACCTAACCTTTTGACGACTATAGGCGTTATGTAAGCCGACAAGGTCTCAACAATTTCCATGACACGTTCACAAAATCGTTTAATAATATATGGGACGCCGCGGCCGTCCACCTGACATCTGTGTGTACCTCGTGAGTTACAATCAATAACATATGAAGTACTGTGCCTCGTTCAATGGACACAGGTGATGTCACTTCTATGCCTCGTTTACATTACAATATGATAATTTTTGAGAAAGGACCAAGGGACTTTCTTATACATATACTCGTAACTTAATAATTTATCACGTGAATTTGAGCTGTCGCCTTCGGAAAACGGGTGCCTGCCATGACGTCTTTCGTCGTAATTCCAGTGTGGGAACGAGGTGGAGCTAGACGACTTGTATTGCTCTGTCTCTTTCCTACACTGGAATTACTCTCACGTTAAGACGTTATGGTAGGCCACCTAGCACCTGATAACGTAGAGTAGGCGAGTGTTTTTCGTCGGTTAATCGATTTTGTTAAAAAATGATTTACAACAGTTTGAGCTGACACGCGCTGGCTGAGCTTGCAATTCCATATTCAAATGTAAAACACGAAGAAATCACCTACGTTTAAAAATGTGTGTTTTTAAACAATGATAAAAACGAAAGGGTGAAGCGATTCTTTTGTGCCAGTATCAATAGTTGAGATTGAGACTAGCAAAACTTTTGAAAATCGATGTTTCACAGCACTTGCAGTGTTCTTTCTTTAAATAAGTATTCTATAGAAATACGAGTTTAAAACATTCCATTATTATTGAACTCAATTCATGAGGAAAATTGTATTTGGAATAATCTGCTGGCCTAATAAAGCCATTCTAACAGAAATATATTTTGACATATTTTATGTTACGAACCACTTTAATTGATCCTAAATGAACGTTCAAATGATGACAATCCGTATGGTTAATATTGACGATTCACAATGCAAGACCACGATCCGACCTTTGATCGACACGCGGATTTAAAAAGGTCACTTTATCCAGACCAGATCCCCTGTAAAGCTATTATTATTTTGACACAAATCTTCTCATTTTTATTTGAAACCATTATCAAACTAATATATAACAACATTTTTATTTCCCGTAACTTTACGAGTCCTCTTTACAGCCATACTTTCACAACAATCCATAGACAAACATGCAATAAATGCAACCTCCTTGCAGTAAACACACCACTGGCAACATTGCAATCTCTTTTTCTTTATTACTCGCGAAGACGAGAGTATAACAAAATTGCTTCCTTCTTTGTTCCGATATGTGATTGCGGTAGACTCGGTTTGCTTGATTTTATTTTATTTCTAAGGAAAGGGATTATTATTGTTGAAGTACTTATCCTCTTCTTTGTGTGGAGATAATAACTTATTGTTTGGTTTCCAATCCAATTAATTTAATGGATTGGTCCTCGACTAATAAAACAAAATATCGACATTTATCATTTATGAAATATAATTTGTATAGAGTTCAATTTATATATTTGATTGTGTCTAGACGATTTTAGCTGGATATTTTTTACGAACATAATCGACGAATTTTGAAAACTGTTACAATACAAAACAGTTTCAAGGATATTAAAATCCATTGCTTTATAATTTTGAAAAAACATTCTTTGACGACAAAGTAACGCTATTAATATTGTTGAAATGCCAAAATAAGTTAAACTTAATTAAGTGTTTTAAAACGCTTAATTGTAAGACTGTAAGCCCGATTTATTTTCAATTGACTGTAAAATCAGACTTTTCGTTACTTTGAAGGCAATAAATATTTGAGTTTGAGTTCATAAATTGATGACGTCTCAGCTAGCTATGGGTCAAAATCTGTTGAGGAATCGCGTTTTTACAGATCATAAAAAGTATATAATGACATTTGTTAGGTCTGCTTCACATTTACACGTCCCACATCGCAGCGACAATGCGGTGGAGTTGCGGTTACATGTAAATAGTGAGGCTACAGCTTTTTGCAGTTGCGTTGTGGTTACACTTTACCGTAGAACACTTCAATATAATGTAAAATTAAACACCGACGCGGTCAATAATGATGCCAATATGTTTTCTGTGTGAATTAACTGGCCGCCCGCTTAGTTAAATATTTTCTATCTGTGGTCTATCCTGTGGATTACAAACGAAAGAAAATAAATAGAATTGCGCCTACAGAGAGACTTAAGCAACAACACCACATCACGCGTCATGGTGTGGTTGTCGTATAATTGCTGTTATGTTGTGGTACGTGTACGTAGAGCCTTACCTAGCTACGTGTGTTGTATCATTCCCATTCCCAATGCCAATCCAATATTGGGTGCTTATTAAAACCAACACACTCCCGTACTTCAACTGAAAGCCAAGTCTAATTTGCATGGCGTCAGCATGGTTCTCCTTTTTAACTCTTCGAAGGTTTAATTGGTTAAATTCCTTTCACAACCTTAAAAAAGATTAGGTGTAAGGCTCAACTCACACCAAAAGAGCAACGAAGCGGAGCGCAGTTTCAGTGCCATATGAATTTTAACTTTATTTTCACTACTTTATTACTCACTCGTATTATCGCACTCGTACTCGAACGAGTCGCGCGAATGCCCGCGGCGCCGCGGGCATCATCGCGACTTTTTCAAGTTTCTCTTGCGATAATAAATATTCTATGAAAGAAAATAAAGTTACAATTCATATGACATTGAAAATACGTTCCGCTTCGTTGCCCTTCGCCGCTCTTTCGGTGTGAGTTGACCCTAACAAAGAGCTCAAACTGATCAGTAAAATCATGCGATCTTGGCATTTACAGCGAGCAGTAACATAATATTATCTTTCTAAAACTTTATAAAACACTAAGATACCTAAGAAATAAAATATAATTTGATATTTCAGATATTTTATTTAAAACCGAGATTGGCTGTTATCATAGAAATCTGATATTCGTACGCTAGATTCAAGAAATATAATAACAATATTTTGACAGGTTTCAGGTTTTGAATTTCTAGTGATATTGTTTACGTATCTAGCCACCTTAAAATGTTGAAGATCATTGTGAGTTGTTTCATTTATATAATATCTAATTTAAATATAATAAGAATTGTTAATTGACCAATGATTCTTTGAGGCGATTGACAACAAAAACGTTCCATTATTACGTATTGATCGCGGGACTGTACGAATTACCGTGACCCCGGAACGTAAAGGGCTATTGAAGGACACCGTGGATTTTAGTCAGTACGAGTCTGACAGTCCCTCCCGCTCTGCCCTGGGTGGGAGGACTCATTTGATAATTTTACCACGATTAAAAAAAACAACAAAAAAAAAGATATATTACGTATTGCTTTTGAAATATATCGAGATTGGCTTTCCAGTTTATAAACAATATTCCATTAGGATTCAATCCCTATCTGACCTTCAGAATCCTGGGCAACAGACAGTCTTTGGGAAAACTGTCAGTCAAATTTTCGATTTTCCTGTCCTGTTTGCCCTGGACCAGAAACAGGCCTGGGTTTTCAGAAATACGAATGGGTTTTAATATGTAATAGACGGTCAGTTCAACTTTGAACTTTCACAACACTTGCTTAACCTAGAAAAACGACACATGCGGATGGTATTATTTATGAAGATTCAAAAAGGACTTGCGTATATTTGGCCCTCTCTAGGGCTTTCTCCTGTATCGTGGGTGCATTTACAAACATTAAAACTCACATACACAAACACCCAGACCCGGAACAACTACTTACAGATCATACAAATATTTGTTCAGTGTAAGGGTTGAAATCGCGTAGCAGTATCAATACTAATAATCATTTTCGTTTGTCCCCAGCTGATCTGCGGTCACCATGAGGCTGGTCGTGCCCGGATGTGTGAACGATGCGCGCAGCATCCCAGCTCTGCGCATCTTCGTGCTAGCGTCTGCAATGGCACTTTATCTTACTATGGGTAAGTGTTTATTGGAAGAACTGATACATAAAATTGCGTTTTGCCAATAATTTTATTTTGCACTAGCTTCCGCCCGGGACTCCGTCCGCGCGGATGTCGGTATTCGCGTGGATGGTTTATTTCTCCATTTTGAGTAACTCTGACAATGACATCTTATAAATATCTATTGGACCCAAATACGGCTAAGCCTATAATAATTAAGGAGATTCGCGGTTCTACAGAACAACGTCTATGAATAAAACTGAAAAATAAGATTTTATGCCCAGGATAATAAGGTATTTATTTATACCAAGTTTCATCGAAATCGAACCCTTAGTTTTCACGTGATGCCTGCACATACAGACAGATAGACAAAAATTTTTTTAATCACATATTTGGGTTTGGTATCGATCCAGCAACACCTCCCGCTATTTATTTTTTCAATATTTTCAATGTACAGAATTGACCCTTCTACAGATTTATTATATGTACGTAGTTAAGAAATGGAATTATTTGTTTTTCTTTTCTTTTTTTTATTCTTTCTTTTATATGTATTTCCTGATAGCTACTACCTTGTTGTATTCAAGTCAAGAGTGAAGAGGTTACTTCTAGGTCAGCGTACTTACCATCCACCATCGACCATCAGGCGAGATATTGATCAAAAGCAAGTCTATAGCTAAACAGAAAACTACATCTTTTTTTTTCGTGGTAAAATCGTCAAATGAGTCCTCCCACCCAGGGCAGGGCGGCAGGAACTGTCAGACTTGTACTGACTAAAATCCACGGTGTCCTTCACTAGCCTTTAACGTAAACTACATCTTTAAAAAAAACAGCGATCAGAAAAGTTTGTACTTTATTTTATTTTATACACATTCTGTTAAACCTCATCTTCCTGAGTACTTCCAAGTTCCAACTTACATTAGGTAAATTAAACCGCACATATTACATTTTGTTCGCTGTACTTTCATTATTTTCGTACATGACATGTGACGTCGTTAGTACAGCCTTTATGTGGCTTATTTTTAGAGCTCTTTCAAAGAAATAATAGATTAGAGAAATGGAAGAAGATCTACAAGAAGATGATTATAATTTTTCAAAGATGAATTATCTGTTTTCTTATACGCATTTGACTTCGTCCGTCCCCTGACTTCACCCTCGTTTAAATACATAATTATAGGAACTTGATTGAATTATATTAGCTTTCCACCCGGGAAAGAGTTTTTGAAGTCGGGTGAGCAATTTCAGATAAAAATCTTTATAACTGGTCATCACTAGTCATTAGTAAAATATATTAACATTGTCATTTTGCAAAAAGTTTGTAATTTGCTGAATTCATTAGTCGATCACTGGTCTATCAGTGTTCTCTTTATAGAATTGTGTTATAATGACAATTGAACATTTATTAATGCCAATTTTTTTTTTTATTTATTTATACATATATATCTATATACATTAACATCATCCTCATATCAGCCCGGGATCACCCACTGCTGGGTAGGCCTCCCCCTTTTTATGCCATATCTCTCGGTTATGTGCGTCTCTTATCCAACTATTCCCCGCTAACTATATTTAAAATATTACTTATTAATGTTATAAGCAATTTGTATCTGTAAGAAGTTCGTTAATAGCAAAAACATGTCATGTGTGTTATGTCAGTGATTGACCATTGGAAAGACATAATGACACCATTATATTAGTAGATTACCAAACTTGTCAAAATCAATAATTATGAATAAACTAGCACTTTGCCCGCGACTTCGTCCGCGTGGATTACGTACTTTCCTAATTCCCCCTTTTCACCCCCATAAAGGTTAAATTTCCAAAAACCCCTTCTTAGTGCTCCCCTACATTATAATTGGAAGCCGTGTGCAAAATTTCACAATCCTAGCCCCAGTAGTTTCGGCTGTAAGTTGATATGTCAGTCAGTCAGTTCTCCTTTTATATATATAGATGACAGACAATAGACAATAGCAGACTTAAGGTCCCGCATTCCTAACAAAATCCTAACACAAATTGATTTAAAATAAGTTACAATAAGCTTGGCAGCTGTAATTTCTTTTTTGTAATTTTGTTTCGAGTGTTATAAATCTCTTCGTACTTGTAAACTTGTTTGACTTGATTGTTTCTTTGTAAATTACCTTTTCATTCCACAGTTCTTTGTTACGGCTTCAGGTTTGTTTTGTTTCAAAGAAAGCTCCGGTGTTTTGTAATTATGCATAATGAATTGGGCGCTACTTTTTAAGTGTTTCTTTTTTATCGGGTATTGTTATGATTATACGCATAATGTTAATTTAATTTTATTACGGCTGCCTGTGTGGGTTTCATCAAATAAATTTTGGATGGAAAGCATAAAATTATAACAGGTTAGTTTAGTACGTGACAAGACAGAATAAGATAGCAGTGAATCGGTGATTGTCCAGCTATGCTATACTGCCTGCCGGGGTCGCGGGACTTACCCATCACCGTAACCCCGGTACGTAAAGGGCTAGTGAAGGACACCGTGGATTTTAGTCAGTACAAGTCTGACAGTCCCTCCCGCCCTACCCTGGGTGGGAGGACTCATTTGATGATTTTACCACGAAAAAAAAGCTATGCTATACTCAAAAGACAATTGTCCAGTCTGTGGACTACGACGCGCCCGTCGTCGAGATAGAGACTTGAGAACACCAAACTGTTATTTTTAACGCTGGGTCAGTTTAAACTGTACACAAGGCTGAACCTTTTAAAGAATAGCTCAGTAGCTGAGTGCCATTATTAAGCTTGTATTTTAAATACATTGATTACTGATAGTTTTACAAAAAATACAAACGGCTCACTCCCGACAGTGATATAATATTAGGACGCTGAAAAATCCATACAAAATTGCGTCGACGCAACCACATCGCATCGCAAAGACTAACCACAACGCAACTGCAAAAATACTTTTCACACGTTACCGCAGTACCTAAATATTTTTGTGGTGTGGTTGTGGTACATATTATGTGTGAATGAACGCTAAAGCTAAAGTACAATAAAATCTCGATATACGAACAGGGTGTTCATGCATGAAACGCAACTGAACTTCGCTAGAATATTATTTGCAACTAGCTTCCGCCCGCGACTCCGTCCGCGCGGATGTCGGTCTTCGCGTGGATGGTTTATTTCTCCATTTTGAGTAACTTTGACAATGACATCTTATAAATATCTATTGGACCCAAATACGGCTAAGCCTATTATAATTAAGGAGATTCGCGGTTCTACAGAACAACGTCTATGAATAAAACTGAAAAATAAGATTTTTTTTCTACGTATTTTTCCAGGATAAAAAGTATCCCATTTTATACCCAGGATAATAAGGTATAATTATACGAAGTTTCATCGAAATCGAACCGTTAATTTTCACGTGATGCCTGCATATACAGACAGACGGACAGACAGACAGACAGACAGACAGACAGATAGACAGACAGACAAAAAAATTTTTAATCACATATTTGGGTTTGGTATCGATCCAGCAACACGCCCCGCTATTAATATTTTCAATGTACAGAATTGACCCTTCTACAGATTTATTATATGTATAGATGCAATTCATATCTTAATTTTAATATCAGTAATGTGAATCTGGCACATGATCAGAAAAGGTGGGATTTTATATTTCAACTTTCTACATAATTCAATATTACTTTCAGTGCTTTTCATTTCTTTTAATTTTTGTTTCAGCATTTTCATGGCCTGGCCAAACCTGTTTTTGGTACATGCAGTTGCCCGTTAGCTAAAAAGCAAAGTTAAAGCTAGTTAGCTTTTCAACTTTCCGATTAACTAAGCGACCAACCCCTTGCTTTGAGCATGAATTTCAACCCAAATAATTGAGTTTCTGCAAAAAATGTCTAAGAGAAATATTAAGACTTCCTCCGCTCTAGGTGGAAGGTCAGAAGGGATTGTCAGACACGTGCTGCCTCAAATCAACCCTGTTCATTCAATGGTCTTTTGGGTTTCAGAACGATGTTAACTTACCCCCATAAGAGATATTACATCTTTAGGCATGAACAAGGTTTTTTGGACTAATCCTTATCACCTCTCTTTAGGGCTTTTTGTTATTCTGAAAAATATTACAATATTTCAAAGCACACGACACAGTCCGATCATAAAATAACATTAAACGTCTCCATAAATGTGTAAAGTCAAAACAAGACAGCCGATAATCCAATCATATCGATAATTCGTCGTTTCAATAAAATATGGCGGGCTGTCAACTTTAATAAATAATAATAAAGACATTCGCATCAATTTCGCCAATGAAAGTCAAGTCGTATTAGTCTGTATTTATTCGAAAATTACTCGAGATTGAGTGCGGTTTAATTGTGAAGCTTATCAGATAGTAACGAACGATGACTGACTGACGGCTAATCTTTTGCGCACAGATTTGTCACAGTGTCTGTCAGAAAAAAAACTGATTTGTTTGAAAGAAAACTGACTTTGACATATTTTAATTATTAAAATAATGACTCAAAAATACAGGAAAGCAATTCTTATTTCAAATAATAATTGAATTTGACAGATGTTTGACATCTTACAAAATATACCGGCCTTAACACGTACCTATTGCGTTTATTTTTAGCTAATTTTTGAAGTGAAAACTTCTTTAGCGGCGTTGAGCACTTTTCTGTAATGGGTATAAAATCTTAAACTCGCGTCAGGACACGTGACCCTGACCGAAAAAGCGTAGGACGGCGCAGGGCGCTTGCGTGAATGTTCGTGTGACTTGATTACTTTTAAAGAAGTTTGTATGCTGGATACATTCGTTGCTAGGTAACATTGTTTATAAAAGATGTACGTCACATTGGAAAATTATTGAAATAAAAAGTCAACCATTTTTGCGAGTTTTACTAAAATCTGTTCACAAGATATTTCCAACGATTACTATTCAAGTTTTCACTTCTGCCGGCACTCCCAGAGTGCAACCCGTCGTTTTTTTTTAACACGCTCCTTTACCATTAACCAATGTATTCCACGCTCTTCGTAAAATCAAATAGAAGCAGAAAATAGACACAAAAACTATTGCGAATAGATTAGAATCTTTTCTTATTCTATAGATTAGATTCTTATTATAGACACAACCTTACAATATGTCTTCTAGCTGTCAATAAGTAAATATTCATTATTACGAGTATCATCTTAAAATAAATCATTGACAGGTTGAGATTGACGGCTTGCCACCTGCGAGAATTACAATAGCAAATTCTTGTAACGGCATTTGGACCGCATTTTTTTCTTTCTCTAAAAAGAATATGTAATATTTTTTTTTCTTACACTAAATGGTATAGGTACAAGCACTCTGCTAAAGACTGATTTATAAACTATATTACTTACCGACTGTAACAAAATCTTTTCAGTAATTTTTGCGAATACGAAAAAAATCAGACATTATTAATCGATTGTAAAATCATCGGTCTGGCTCTTTCATTACTAAAAGTGTGAAACTCATTAAAATACGATATAAAAGCTATTAAAAATTGTTTCCAATTCATTGAATAATAAATGGTTGGAAACAGCCTAGAGCTGGGTTGAACTAGTTATCACAATAAACTCATTATTTTAAGGACAGCCTCGTAAAATATTCATATTTATTAAACGATCTACAATTGTCGTCATATGTCAAACCCCGTCTTATCACCACTTTGTGGAAGGATTTTATGATATTATTAAAACAAATACCTACGAAAAAGAATTTATTTTCTGAATATTTTATTTCGTTGACTTTTTTGTCACCTACCTACTTCCGAAAGTAAAGTTATTTTGTATTTTGTTTAAAAGTAGGTCGATCATATAAAAACTTAAATCACACTCGATGTTTGCCACAGATAATGTATGTTATTTCGACGGTTTCGCTTTAGTTTCGGCCAGTTTTGCCCAAAAAATCTAGTTTCACCCACAGTTCCGATTTTGGGCAATTTATTTGCTGTTTGAGGTGAACTCGGTTGAGGTTTCGGGCAAAATTAGGACTTAGGCCGGTTTCGGTTTAGTATGAAAATCCTCATTCAGTCGGACACTTATAAATACTGCTAACTACTGCCAGTGTCAGTGGCGTAGCGAGACCGAATCTAAGAGGGGGCAAGACTTTGGGTCGCGGGACTGTACGAATTACCGTGACCCCGGAAAATAAAGGGCTATTGAAGGACACCGTGGATTTTAGTCAGTACGAGTCTGACAGTCCTTCCCGCTCTACCCTGGGTGGGAGGACTCATTTGATGATTTTACAACGTAAAAAAAAAGGAGGGGGCAAGACGCATGTCCGAGACCCTTTTTTTCAGGATGAAATAGTACATTGTTATCCAAGGGGTGAAAGTTACTTATAATTACGTTAAGTTCAGGCCTTTTGATCTCTTTCAGTTCCCAGTAACAAATAAAACTTTACCAAGTTATTTTGCTACATGGGGTCTCGCGCGAGCAGTGGAAGCGCTTGATGCAAACGTGATCGTCAGCAACATGAGCATTGTTTGGCGTCTTAGGATCTTTCAGTTCCCACTCATCAGATACCAGACGTTTTGTAGGTCATCCTTATTCCTTAGTAGAAGTTAAGTTGCACTACTTTACTAGTGATCGCCGATGTCAAGTTTTTTTCTTTTTTTTTTCTCTCTGCGCGAGGCCGCTCCAGGAGCGAGGCCGGGGGTTAGGGTCCGCTTCGCCCCCGCCTAGCCACGCCACTGTCCAGTGTTGGCAGACGTTGAACAAATACGAGGACTTTGAAAGCGCTAAACGCTTGTCACAAAACGCGCCTGCATTATGAAGGCACAGCAAAACAGTGGACTTCATTACCTGCGTCTGTATTCCCGAACTCATGCAAACGGAATCTCTTCAAAGTTACAGTGAACAGGCTGCTTCTGGGTAAGCTCGCTCCATCGTAGGCTTTGTCTCTGTGACCTTGACCTAGACTAGAGTCAAGAGTATCCCTATCAAGTATAAAATAACTTTGGTTATTTAATCTTCTTGTACTGTTTGAACATTGTCCTAATACTTTGTTTGTATTACCAACAGGAGCATCAGTGTTCCAAGCCATCGAGGGTCCTTTGGAGGAGAGCATCGGTCAAAGACTCGACCAGATGAAGGCGCAGTTTCTCCAGGACCACCCCTGTGTTACAGGTGAGTTTAGTAAAATAAATAAACCCTACATATATTGACTTTTTTTTTATCGTGATAAAATCATCAAATGAGTCCTCCCACCCAGGGCAACGCGGGAGTGACTGTCAGACTTGTACTGACTAAAATCCACGGTGTCCTTCACTAGCCCTTTACGTACCGGGGTCACGGTAATGGAAAAGTCCCGCGACCCCGGCAGGCTTTGGCCCTCTACAGGCCCCGTCACTATCCTGACACTCTTTGAGGCGCGCGTGGAACACAACGCGCCGTCGACCCGAGCATGGTCCATGGTCGGACAGCGAGTCGCCCATAACTCGCTGCCCGCATGCCCGCGCACATATATTGACATAAGGAACTTTTTCAGGGCGTACTACGGTAGTTCAACAAAACATCTTTACGTCGCACTAGAATAATGTTGAACTTCAGAGTGTCGCACTAGCATGCATTCGAACTACTGTGAGTAGCAGTACAGTTTTGTCGCACAAGTGTAAATGGCACACGCGTGTCGATCTACCGTAGTACAATCACCTTCCCTCAGTAAATATGCGTCCTAATTTTGATTGAAGGAAAGGTTTCTACGGGTCTGTCGCATACTCGTAAATATGCGATCGCTTGTATGGCTTGCAGGTAATTGTCCCGGGTCTGGTTGTTTGTGTATTTGAGTTTAAACGCTTGCATACCTTACAATGAAAACAAATCCAGTGTGGGTTTGGGGTCCTAGCAACGTCAAAATTGAACCAATGTCCTTCAAAATCCGTCTGAATGTGATTGACGTAAGAGTGTGGTTTTATATTAGGTTTTACTCGGTAACGACCGGTGAGAGAGAGGTGAGATTTTTTGGACTCATTTAGCAGAATAGTTTAGATGTTTCTATTATGCAGACATTTTATTTTATTGCTGGACAAGAAACAAGCAAAAAAAATCAAATTTTTGGCTTTAATGGAGGCCATACAAGTAAGGGTTTCAATGATGGATAACCGTTTTTTTTTTAAGCGTGGCTAAATCATCAAATGAGTCAACCGACACATGCACCGATAACTGTTCAGTTTTACCACATACACGCTAGAGCTTGCCTATCGGTTATGCAAATGCCTGCTGGGGTCGCGGATTTTTCTTAATCCAGGATACCGCGGCCCCGGAACGTAAAGGGCATCCAAAGAAACACGGGTGGATTTTAGACAGTACGAGTCTGACAGTCCCTCCCGCTCTGTCCTGGGTTGGAGGACTCATTTGATGATTTTACCACGATAAAATATAAAAATAAAATGTCTAATTGAGTGCAAGACGTCTTAAGCCATAAGTTTCATAGATGTACTTACATCCTTATCAGTATGAAACTAGGTAGCATTTAGAATGTTCCCCTAGATAAAACGTAAATTGCCCGTATCTTTTACTTGCGTCAACTCCACGCGCTGCAAGACGTGCGAGGCTAAAGTTCATAAATAATGATGTAATACGGACTTCTACAATACGCCGACTATCTAAGGGTAAGTCTAGATGTGGCGTCTGAAACGCAGGACACGTTTTGTAAGCACGTGCGTCTGCGAGCGTGCGAGAAATCGGGTCAGAAATCAGTTACATTTGACATGGGTTTGACAGGGCAGCTGAGATTGAAATGGACACATGTGAATGTGTTTTATCATAAAATTACGAATAGATAGACAGGCAAATAAGATAAATAAAACAAATTTTTTAACTGAATTAGTTAAATATTTAACAGGCGACGTCTAAATGAAAGTAAGAAGTGAAAAGTTCAGTCTTCATTTATGTTGATGATAAGTGAAAACAGACTTATGATCAGTATTTTAATTATAAATATTTTAATAATCAATTTATTGTGTTGACCATTAATAATTTATCTTCAATCAGTCAACGCTCTGCTTTAATATGGTGACTGCATTACTTTGGTACTAACCCACATTGAGCCTACGAGCTGGATTAAGGACCATTCCCTCTAAAAGAGAATCGAAACCTGTGTCGCAGACTCCCAGCAGTGGGAACACTACGGGCTGATTATGCTTACTCTATATCAATCTAATATATTTTATTATGCCATCATCGTTTTATGTAATATAAAATGATTTTGTCTCGTCTCAACTTGTGCGATAGGTATTGCGTTCAAAACGCTCTATCTAGACTAGTTCTTACAAGAAAGTATAAAGTGACACACCCCTTTCTCTTGCCGACTTTTATTACATCTTGAACGAATAGCAAGCTACTTTCTACATGCATTAAATAAATATTTAGAATAAGAACATGTAGGGTGATCTTGTTGACAGTGTTGAATACTATAACTAAATAATAATTTCTTGGTTAAAAAATATCCAACTTGACGTTTGGCGCTCTGGCTGAGCGGCTGATTGCTGTAATATCTGGCTGCTTAACGCGGCTGTCGCGGGTTCGATTCCTACACGGTATAAATATTTGGAAGTTGTTCCTAGTCTGAGTGTTTGTGTATGTTAATTTTTGAGGGTAAAAATTGGGCCGCGATCGGGTATCGAATCTTTCCTCACATAACAACTTCACGATACGCGACGTATTCTGTAATGCGTATAAATTATTAAAACTTTTGTGTATGCGAGTTAAAATATTTGTATTCGCACCCATGAAACAGGAGAAATTCCAGGCGTGGGCTAATGTTAATAAAAGGGTCTTTTCATGTGTGTGATCATCATGTGACTCCTCCCACCCTGTGTGAAGTGGAAGGGACTCAAACATATTAACACACGCACATATAATAAGGAATAAAATATTCCAAATACTAAGAACAATCCGCGTATTTACCCGTACTTTTAATCCGCGTAATTACCCGTACTTAAAGCGCATTTTAATTACGGTATCAGAATGCGTTCATACTGTAATATATTGCAGTCACTTCTTGACCTATTATCTATAAACAGCACATGTATTGAAGTACATAAAGCTATAGGCTAAAGTGACCTGTGGTACCTTATCATCTAAGTACGTGTACTTACCTAAAGTTGGGACCTCAAGTTCGTTGATAACAGTAAATATAGGTTAGTTATCCTGATTTTTCAGACCAGAAATTGTTCGTCATTTGCCCAAGCTTGGCTTTTTTTTTGGGGTCGACCTCCAGTCTGAGTCCTCAGTCTGATGAGGACTGAATGACGACTTTTATAAAAATCGTCATTTTATACGATCCCATTGTCATTTTGCTAAAGTTTGTTATCTATTAAATTCATTAGTCGATCATTGGTCCGCCAATGGTCTCATAGTAAAATTGTGTTATAATGACATTTAAACATTTATTCATGCTTATTTCATTTATAAATATTTTAACATATTATTTATTAATGTTATAAGCAGTCTGAAGTATAAGTTAATAAATTCAAGTTAAAATTCTATGACATTTCTTTCAATGGAGTGTCAGTGGTTGACCAATGGAAATTCATAATGACGCTATTATTACTAGATTACCAAACTTCAACAATGAAATCAAAATCAACAATTATGAAATTAATGACAGACTATTTTGACACAATTTTTGGCGAGTGCAGATGAATATAATTATTGGCGAGTGTTTACCAAAGCACGGAAGAAAATCTGTGTTTACTTGATGATCTTGATCACCCATCCACAGACTAAACTTAGAAAGACGCTGCTTAATTTAGTCTCGACCTTAAGCTTAAAGTAAGGCTTTAAAGTAAGTCCCTAATTATGTCACAGAGGTCAGGATTATCAAGACTAGGGAGTCAAACTTTTAAAGGTCACCTTTCAAGCTGATTCTGCGAAGATTAGGAGTGCTTATAGGTCGAATTTAACGAAGCATAATGAGTGAAGTTTTTTCTCAAAATAAAGCCTTCAAGATCGCCTGTTGAGCATAAGTAATGAGGAAATTATAAGTAGGTTCAGTTAATAACTTACACCTTTTAACGCGAAGCGATACAAATTAAAGATTATCGAGCTACAAAGAACTTTTGGTAATTGCTTGGAGAACGATGAACCCGCTATTTTTTTAGGTACTTGGTACAAATAGCTGCAAATTGGTTTATTATTATCAATATTTTTAAATTCTTTCTCCTGTGTCGTGGGTGCGTTTACAAACATAGAACCACACAAACACCCAGACCCGGAACAACTACTTTTTGGTCATACAAATTTTTACATTACAAGATTTTAGTCAGTACAAGTTTGACAGTCCTTCCTGGTCTGCCCTGGGTGGGAGGACTCATTTAATGATTTTACCTCGCTAGAATAAAAAAAGGTCATACAAATATTTTTTACATGCGGGGTTAGAAGAAGAACACGTGACACGTCGCAGCAGTTTGTGTTAACCATGCTTGGTGTTTTATTTATGTAGGCAAGTGTTGAAAAAAATTTTGTTTGGACAGCTATAAAGTGATGAGGTAGGCAGTTGCCACTGGAACTTAACCTTTAATACAAAGACATAAGTTCTCCAAAAAATTGCCAAATTTTAGGCCATTAAGGATTGCTTACTGCATTTTTAGTTTCTTTTTCTTACCAAATTTATAGAGAAATTGTATTTTGATGACTATTCATTATTTAAAAAATTCAAAAATATGGCAATTAATTGGTGGTGTAGACTTATGAGATTCAAATAAATAAACACTGATTTGATCGATCGTCATCGAATTAACGTAATATTATTATTTATGCCTTACGTCAATATAATACGTACATAATATATTGTAAATACAAAATATTAATGCAATATATACCTTCATATTACACCATACACATAGTTGCATCAACTGCACATATTGACAAGCCTCCTGCATCAACTAGTGATAACAAACTAATACGTGATAACGTTGTGTTTACTGATAACGGAATGACGTTAAACTGATGCAGTGAAGACTGGGAAGATCACACAGGACTTGAGGCCCTTTTTTTTCGGTATCGTGGTAAAATCATCAAATGGGTCCTCCCACCCAGGGCAGGGCAGGAGAGACTGTCAGGCTTGACTGACTAAAATCCACAGTGTCCTTCAGTAGCCCTTTACATACCGGGGTCACGGTAATCCGTTAGTCTCGCGACCCCGACAGGCTTTGGCCCTCTACAGAGCCCGTCACTATGCTGACACTCCTTGAGGCGCGCGAGGAACACAACGCCCCGTCGCCCGGGCATGGTCCATGGTCGGACAGCGAGTCGCCCATTACCCGCCGCCCGCGACTTTAAGTACACTGTAAATAAAATCCATTTTTTAAACACATCCTTACTTGCTAAGCCAATATATTTGCGCCGTTTGAGGTTTTCGGCACCTGCAGCAGCCACCGATCGACGATTACAGTCATTCTATCTGGTCTCTTCATCATTACGTGACAAGTCACTGGGATCTAAAACGGCTGGCACCAACGCGGTGGCAAGACTACTAAAGATAATCTTATTTGCTGTAGGAAATCCATCTGATATATATATGTATTATATATCATATCTGGCGAATTTATGTCTTACAAAATTACCCGGTGGTAATCAACAGGAAAACCAATTAATAACTAAAAGATAGGTAACATTAACAAGTGTCCATATAACTGAGTACATACTAACAAGGTATATGAACTCCATATCGAGTGTCGAGGGGCAGCGCGTGACCACTTACTCCTAGGGTTACCTCATCCATCAGGATTAGGAACTTTGTAATTTAGTAGAGCATTGTAGTGTGCGTCGTACTTTTTAATAAATAAATATTCCACAACTATCACACAACGCCATCTAGTCCCAAGCTAAGCAGAGCTTGTGTTATGGGTACTAGACAACTGATAAACTTACTTATATATTTCTAAATACATACATATTATAGATAAATTACACCCAGACACAGAACAAATGATCGTGCTCATCACACAAACATTTGTCCTGGATGGGAATCGAACCCACGACCTCAGGCATAGCAGTCAGGGTCACTAACCACTAGACCAACAGTTGAAGTAAAGTAATCCATACTAATGTTATAAAACTAAGTCTGTTTGGTTGAACGCGTATGAATCTTAAGAACTACAGGAAGGCTATAATAGGTTAAAGTCCATAGCCTTCCTCAATAAATATGGTCATTAATGCCTTTGTCAAACAGACAGGCGAAAGCGAAGCGTTTCCGAAGCGATAACGAACCGAAGCGAGACATCAGTCCAATAGTTCTGTCACGCTATCGGATCGCTTTCGCTTTTCTATGTGACTGGATTTAAACAATTCCATACATTACAAATAAAAACGTCACGCTTCGCATTCGTCCGCCTGTCTGTTTGACGAAGGCTTAAGAGCTGAGTATTGTTTGAAACTGCGGGGAACAGCAATTAAACAGAAAGTTCTAGAGTTTGCTTTTTCATATTTATTTTTTAACATGGATATTCAAAAGGTATACAAGTAATAAGTTACAAACCACGCAAAGAGCCATGGCGCGGAGCACGCTAAATATAAAGTTGAAACATAAAAGGACAAATGTCTTTGTGAGAAATACAACTAAAGTTATAGATGCTTTACAGCACTGCCTAAAATTAAAATGGAAATGGGCTGGCCACGTTGCACGTATGAATAACTATAGATGGTCGAAAAGTATAACTACTTGAAAAGGGCCGCCAGGAAAGAGATAGAGAGGTAGACCAAGGGAGAGGTGGCTGGACATAATCCTGAACACAGTGGAAAATGACTGGATAGAAAAGGCTTTAGACAGAGATCAATGGAGATAAATGGAGGAGGCCTTTACTCTGTAAAGAGGTCCTTAATGGTAATAATATTTATTTCGCATGAAATCAATTATTAAATTATAATTTTTGCTGTGTATTTTTATTACAAATTTATATTTATTATACTATCCTATGTCCTTTCTCAAGTTCCAAAATATGTCTGTACCAAATTTCACACAAATCGGTTCAGTAGTTTAGGTTTGAAGAAAAGACAGACAGACAGAGTTACTTTCGCATTTATAATATTAGTTTGGATGCACAGTTGGTAATGCTAACACGCAAACAATATGGTTATTTTTTTTCAATTGTCTTAACCACTAAGCATCATTTATTTTCGGGGGTATGTTTCTCCAATCGTGGTTTATTACGAGTATGTTACTCTAGTAGGTGAATTCTATTTAGGTACCTGAAGAAAGCGCGTATAGTTTTTACTACTATCTTGTACATGGTCGCGGGACTCACGAATTACCATGAACCCGGAACGTAAAGGGCTATTGAAGGACACCGTGGATTTTAGTCAGTACGAGTCTAGCAGTCCCTCCCGCTCTGCCCAGGGTGGGAGGACTCATTTGATGATTTTACCACGATAAAATAAAAACTTGTAAATAACATACTTACTTTACTTTTCAATAAATTGAAAGCCATGCTATAACTAGCACTTTTCCCGCGACTTCGTCCGCGTGGGTTACATACTTTCCTAATTCCCCCTTTTCACCCCCTTAAAGGTTAAATTTCCAAAAACCCCTTCTTAGTGCTCCCCTACATTATAATAGGAAGCCATGTGCAAAATTTCACATTCCTAGCCCCAGTAGTTTCGGCTGTACGTTGATATATCAGTCAGTCAGTTCTCCTTTTATATATATAGATTACGAAAGCAATTAAAGACATAAAGCACTTCCAGAAATTATGAAGTCTTAAATAAATTTTACAGGTACAAAGTTATGCTACTATATTAGTCTTTCTTCTTGACTTCAAGTAAGTTACTTTCAGGCCTTTCAGCTGAAACTTGAAGCCGGTAGCTCGGCACTCAGTTGAAGTCTCTTAAAGAAATCAAACATTACTTTGTGGGACCGGAGCTCTTAAAGTATGAAGATACTTACCTTATATTGGGACGCATTAATATTTCAGAAAAAATAATTATTTTATATGTTTCTTTGATTAACATACCTAATTATGACGATGGATCCTACATAGGCTGATTAAATATGGTAATTAATGTAATGTTTTGTATTTATATTAAAAATTAGAGTACAAATAGTGCAGTAATTAAATTTTTATTGTGTATTTTTTTATTAATTTAATATATTACATCTATACCAAATAATTGTAACCGTTATAAATCGTTAAACGACATACAATTGCTTGTAGGTACACCGTGATTATCACAATCACATTATCTCGGGTACTTGACAAACAAGAAGCGACAACGCACCCAATAGGAGCATCTACTTTAATTCACCGAGTTATCGACTCACGCGCTCAGTCTACTTACGGTCACTGCCGCGATCGCTACGCCTTACCACACCAACATTCTTGAGGCTTCCGCCATTTTTAAACCCAACCAGTGCTTCTAAAATGCATCAAAATGGTGACATTTAAACTCGAAAATTGTCGCCGGGATACTAAAGTGACGGAAATATTCGCGCTTTTTGTTGAACCTAATCATCCGAAGAGGTTCTTCAAGTACAGTTGACCATAAACCCGCCCGTTCCGGGATTTTGGTTTGAGTTCTGGAATTCTGTGGACTGCCGACAAGCCATATCTAGATAAAACTGTGCCAGTGTTCGTTTTGAAATTCGAATTTCGAATGTGTTTTTAAAAATGGTTATGGATTTTTGATTATTGAATTTAAAACTTTTTATTGGTTTCGCGCTTAAAAATTGACATTTAAATTTCCAAAATGGAGAAGCATGTTAGCATTGGAGGAAATGGTGGTTCGAACAAGTACAAGAGGATTCACTCATATGGGAGTATGAGTTCGAGGAGTGACGATGATATGACAGTTCACAGTCAATTGTTTCCTTACCACAAGAAGATGGTCGTTGAGAGGGAGATATTATATGAAGAAGAAAATCCTCCATTCCAACCGTTGATTGCAACAACCAGGTTGTTCGGTAAGGCGAGGTTCACATGCTTGCTATTGATCTACGTGATTTTCTACGTGGTCTACTTGGCGTCTGGAGCGCTGGTCTTCTCAGCATTGGAGGCTCCTCTCGAGAACCAGATCCGGCTTGAACTCATCAGAGCCAAAACTGACTTTCTGGCGCGCTATCCAGATATCGTGGGTAAATAAATTTATTTAATTTTATCGGTTTTATTTGTTACCTTTTTCTATGGTTGGCGCAGTTGGTAATGAATGAATAATTGTCCTTATGTAAGCTAATAAAAACAAATTCAAACCACTTTTGGGCGTATATTTAGACAAACTTTTCTATCTATTATGCAAATATTTACTGTCTATAAAGCTGAGTATCGGAATACATTTACGGGTACTAATTAAATTAACTAGCGTAGATTGTCGATATGAGTATCGATAAGTAAACATCTAAGATTCTGTCGTTTTTCTTTGAATGATAACTAGCTTTTGGCTGCGGCTTCGTCCCGTAGTATATCGTATAATCAGTGTGCTGTTTATTTCTATACCAAATACATCAAAACCGGTCCAGACGTTTTCAGGCGTGAAAGTGTAACATACAAAAAAACAAACTCAATCATTAAAAAAAAAAATTTCGTAAAACATGGGTAGGTATTACAGGTATACTCTATAAAAACTCACTTTCGTTAGTTCTACATGTTACTACATGCGGTAAATGTAACTACCCTCCAAGGTAGTATTTTGCAGAAATGAACGCGTGGGTAGGTAAATATTTGAAATGGCTGCAGTACAGGCGCAGTTCTGGAATACACGAGTTTCTCCTTGTGTTCGATCGAACATTTGAAATTGAAGAAGCCAGAAAACTGTTGGAATATTGCCTCGTGTTACGGCAAGTGTCTCACTACGCTCGTGCTCATTTTCGGTTAGACGAGACTTAATGTTACGGCATACGGTTCAATTTTCAACACTAGACTACACGTCGAAAGTTGAAAACTGAATAAAGCAATATTTTTTTCAGTAATTACATTCACTAGAAATTTCGAAACTTTATTTTGTAAATATTATTGTATTTTTATCACTTATACGAGTATAATATAACAGAACTTACATAGCAACAAAATACCGTTTGATAAAGCTATCTTATTTTAAAATATCGGACCAGTAATATTGTCTAAAGGTCAGTTTACCTCGTTTACGTAATGACTTTAATTAACAAAATATAATTAAAAAGAAGCCAGACAAATGTATCTTTTAATTAATACAGCATGGTTGCTAGAAGTAAATGATAGCAGACGAGGGAGATGGAAGAAAAAATACACTAAATGCGAGTCGGACATGCAAACGAAGGGTTCTGTACCATTATCTATAAAAACGGTAAAATAACCACGTCTGTTGTTTGGAAGCTCCCTTAAATATTTATTTTATTATAATTACTTATTACAACAACATATTAACACTTATGGCAACAGAAATACATCATCTGTGAAAATTTCAACCGTCTAAATATCATGGTTCATGAGATACATCCTAGTGACAGATGGACAGACAGACGGACAGTGAACTCTTAGCAATAGGGTCCTGTTTTAGCCTTTGGGAACAGAACCCTAAAAATCGAATTGCGCCGTCCCCTACTAACGTGGGACAAGATGCTTCCGAAAAGTAGTTGAAAATAAGTCCGGAGTTCTTCTTGATATCATCATCAGTCTATAGCTGTGTCAATTCACTCGATCACCGGCTATTCTCGTCCAGCTATACCTGGCCACCTTCAAATGATTATAGCTCCATCTTGCCTGCGTTGCATTATTTTAAATATCGTTTTTTTGTTTCCTACTATTAACGAATCACCAATAAAATAAATTAATCTAGCTTTATAACAGAAATCTTATACATTTTAAAATGTTATCAGTTTATCACATTCAATTAACATAAATAGATATGTTATCTTATGAGAAATCTATTAAATGTTATTCAAAATGTAAAGTCATGATAAAAGGAAGGTATCTAATTTTAGTATCTGGATCCAAAGTAGGAGGTCAAGCAAAGTATGTTATACTAACGATTTTCGTTTTGTTTTGAAGATTTCTTTTAAAAACTAATTTTTATGACTGACAAAACATAAAGAAAGGTATAGTTTTTATTAAACATAACTTGTCAGTTAGTAAAACCTGTTCAGAATCATGTAGAACCGGTCACCGAGTGTCGTGGGTACGTTTTGGGGGCTCCTGTGTCCAGCAGGTGTGACTTCTTTCGAGAGTTTTAAACAATGGAGTTACTATTGTTCAAAAATGATTCCAACATCTAGCTCATTCGGCAATAACCTTAAAAATAGTGTGAAGAACAACAATTTTTGTAATAGGCTATAAACCTGTATGTCATATTTTTAAGCTATTGCATAGCTTTTATCGCGGGCTTTGAGATCTGCGGCCGAACCAAGAAATTCCGTAACGAAAATAAACCTAAAACAGTTACCGTTACATCTTTCATTTCAACGTGAATGAATGACCATACCCTAATTAGTACAGTAACTTCCCATAGAGCAACGATGGGATGGTATTCTCGTTAAATATTTGCGGTAGGCTATATTTTTTTATTTTTTTCATAATTAAATAATTATAATTGCATAAGCTGATAAAAAAATTATATGCAATAACTTTAAAGCGGCAAGCCCCGAGTGCCACACATATTTTTTTCGATTTATGATTTAACTAGCACTTTTCCCGCGACTTCGTCTGCGTGGGTTACGTACTTTCCTAATTCCCCCTTTTCACCCCCTTAAAGGTTAAATTTCCAAAAACCCCTTCTTAGTGCTCCTCTATATTATAATAGGAAGCCGTGTGCAAAATTTCACATTCCTAGCCCCAGTAGTTTCGGCTGTACGTTGATATGTCAGTCAGTCAGTTCTCCTTTTATATATATATATAGATAGATAGATATCGGCTTTTAATTTTAGTCAATTAGTCGCGCAGTTAAGCCTTTATGAATACAGAATATATGTTGTATTCGTAAAAAATAATGCTTGGACTGATTATAACCAAAACGAATGCTCCAGTTCTTCTGTTATGTAGTTGTTGTTCGTTCTTTCAGTGGCCTATTTATGGCCAATCTTCTTTTTGAAGATCCTCGCACATAGAGGGCATTCATTTATATTCAAATAGTAAAGCGTTATGGTGGTATGCGGGTAGTAGGTACCGATAAAGATAAGTCAAAAAAAAAAGTTTTATCATTAACGAATAAATTACACATAGCCTTTCGCTTAGTTACAACAACTCATTATGAACTTGGTTAACTATAATGTCCATAATTATATAATGATTTAATTACCATTGATAAAGGGACACGTTTCAACTAATTACCTACATTAATTAGTTTATTTGTTAGACAGACTCGGTCTTGACACATTTTGTTTGAGTACAGTGTGTTATTTAATTAGATAATAAACACATTTCGTTGCATTATCTATCTTAAATGTTTGATTAGTAGTTAAACAATAAACCAACTGTTTTTTAACTCACAAACATTATTTTAAAATAATGGTGAAAAAAATGGATATAACAAATATCTATGTAGTACACATTCATTTTCTAACAAAATAGTACTAATTAAAAGTATTTACATAACTAAAACAAGAAATTTAAGAATTAAACCAAATAAAATTGTATATATTTTATTCCTATGTAGTTAGTTTAATTGATGAGTGCAGCAAAAGGATCACTTGTTTGATCAGATAAGCAAGCTAACAATTTTATTACTTAAATTCTAAACATTATTTTATTAATCATTTGTAAAAATATGTGTGGGTTTTAACAATTAGTTTGCTTGACTATTGATAAAAAACTCTCCTTTAAACACGGAAAGTCTACGGGGGATATAAATGGTCCACCATTAATTTCCCTGGCGATAACTTCCCTAATTAAGAAAGTATATCTGTTTTTCTTTCGTTTCTAATTTACAAATTCAATTAATTATCAGAGACTAAGTGTGCCATACAACGTGGCAACGCCGCCAGTTTTTTAGGCACATTACCTCTTGATACTTTTTTTTTTTTTTTATCGTGGTAAAATCATCAAATGAGTCCTCCTACCCAGGGCAGGGCGGGAGGGACTGTCAGACTTGTACTGACTAAAATCCACGGTGTCCTACACTAGCCCTTTACGTACCGGGGTCACGGTAATGTGAAAGTCCCGCGACCCCGGCAGGCTATGACCCTCTACAGGCCCCGTCACTATGCTCACACTCCTCCCGCTCCGCTTCCCACTCCGTGTTCGCCCCGCAGCATGGCCTCGACCAATGCCGGGCGCGAGAGGTCTCCGCCTATCGCCGTCGTGAGGACACGGCGGTGCTCTGCCCAAGCGGGGCAGTCCTGCACTGTATGCTCCACCGTGTCCTCCGGACGATCTTCGCAGTGGTGACACCCAGGCGTTTCTTCCCTCCTTATCAGACACAGGAACCTCCCGAAACTCCCGTGTCCGGTGAGGACCTGCGTCATGCGGTAGGTAAGGACGCCGTGACGCCTATTCAGCCACTCCTCAAAGAGGGGTCTTACCGCCGCGATTGCGGCGTGCCCGGACCTCGGTTGCGACAGTCGCTCCCTCCATACTGTCCTGAGATCGCGCCGGAGCTCTTCTCGCCGCGCCTCGACTTGTCGAGGCAGCGGGGAATCGCCCCGGCGCTGTGCATCCACGCGCCATTCATAGACGCGCTGGAGGGCAGTCGCCTCCAGATCCCAGGGCATCGATCCGGCAAGGAGGTTAGCCGATTCGCCGGCGATCGTGCGGTATCCTCGGACCATCCGGATAGCCATGACCCTCTGGCATGCGAACAGCTTGAGTGGTCGCGTCCGAATGCTTAGGGCCCACACAGGGGCCCCGTAGAGGGCCATGGACCGCACGACACCGGCGTACAGCCTCCGGCAGGAGGCGTTTGGCCCGCTGAGATTGGGCAGGAGTCGCCTGAGGGCGGCAGCTGCCCAGTTCAGCTTTGGGGCCAAACGTAGGAAGTGCTCCCTAAAGTTCCACCGGCTGTCGAGGACGAGTCCCAGATACTTCATCGTCCTCCCGACGCCGATGCGAACCCCCTCCACCGTTATGTGGGAATCTGACCGTGGCGCGTTCAGACGGCCATGAAAGCACATGGCCTCTGTTTTGTGCAGCGCCACGTCGAGTCCCAACTGCCGGATCCTATTAGCGACTGTCGCTGCCGCACCTCTTGATACTGGTGAAAAGTTTATACACTTTTTAATTCCGTTTATTTTATCTTTTTAATTTATTAACTAACTGTTGTTTACGGTCTTACCCGCATGGAATCGCCTGCTGGGGTCGCGGGATTGTCCCTTACGCGGTGTCCTGCGTGAGCGACGAATACGACGCGACGCGACGCGATTCGAACTAATTCAACTAATGTTATAATATTATTATTATGTTTGCTTCGTGTTGCGTCGCGTCGTATTTGTCGCTCACGCAGGACACGGCCTTACGACAATCGTAACCCTGGAACGTAAAGGACTGTTGAAGAATCACCGTGGATTATAGTCAGTACAGGTCTGATAGTGGGTCAGAGGACTCATTTGATGATTTTACGACGATAAAAAAGTGTATGGAGTTCGGTTATTGTACCAGACACTTTTGCTACCTTTGTGCCAAGTTTCATCAAAATCCCTTTAGCTTTCCGTACTAAATTGAATAAAAGACATCCATGTATACATCCAAACACATCAAAATTCTGCATTTATAATCTTAGTAAGGATACATCCTAAAACTTTTTACTAAATACAATAAATGTCTCAATTTAATTATTCTCCATTATTCACGCAAATAGGAACCTTTAGTTACAAGAGTTAAACTAAACTTAATTACAAATAGTTAACCATGTAGAAACTAAAATGACACACAAACCTCATAGTTAAATAAACGTGTTTTTACAAAGAACCTTGCCCAAAACACGTTGGGTTTTAAGGTCATAGCCCGCCATCTAATATTTGAAGCTGTATTCTACAAGTATTCGTTACTTTGGAACCGATTATGGAAACTGGTTTAGTGTACCAACTTCGGTTATTAAGTATTGTGTAATAAGTTCTTGTGGTCAACGGAATTTGATGGTTATGAACTAGTATTCATTACAATTAAATTATATTTAATTGTTGCATTAATTAAGGGCCTATACTACCTCAAATGGCTTAACAGAATCCTTTGATACGCCCAAAGTACTGCAGCATTAATTTTGAAATAAATATATGGTAAAGTTGAGGATTAATGCTAGGTCTTATGTTAGCCGAAAACACGATTCCATAAAATTTTCTCGATAGAAAAAAATCCCAAAGTTACCTCTAAACTGAACAATAAACAGCGGGCAATCATACAATACTTCAAATTAGATCATGAAACTTTTTATACTAACTGAACTAACTATAAAGCAGGGCTTATGTTATTTACTTTTTTGAATTTCCTTTTTTTTCGTCGTAAATTAAATAACTCATAATATCGGCCATATTAAAAGTGTGTTCCCTGACGCGCGCCACCCGCCTTCAGTCCTGCTCCGGCTTCCGTACGTGTCGCTTTGCGCTCAGGACACATTACGCAACAGAACGACGTAAAATAAAAATATGAAATTGCGTAAGTTACAGTGTTTGCGCAATGGGAAATAACCGAAATAAGAAACGACGGGGTTGGCTTAGTAAGTATCTACCGACCTTTCTATTTCCAGTATTAGTAATAACAAACATGTAGGTAAATATGTACTAGATAATATATTCGTTTGGAAAAGTTTCTGCATGTGTGGGTAGACCAGGTACTTACCATACATACCTACTCATATTTTTTTATAACTTTCTAAGCGCTTGGCGACTGCAGGACGGGTCGCGGGTTCGATTCCCGCTTGGTCATGTGTTATTATGTGATAGCCTATAAATAGTTGTGAAGACTTGAGTTTGTAATTGCACTGTCTACTTATCAAAAGAAATAACTTTAGGGCAACTTTTATCTAAAAATAGAATTACCTAAATAGGTTTATTTTTATTTTGACAATATACAACAAAATATAATTTTTATATTTTTATAAGCCCAATACCTATTACTCCGATTGCTCCTGATAAAGACGGTGCAATTACAAACTCAAGTCTTCACAACTATTTATGGGCCATCACATAATAACACATGTCCGACCGGGAATCGAACCCGCGACCCGTCCTGCAGTCACCAAGTTCACCTACACTAGCTGCAAGAAAAACCAAACTATTGCTTACTTCACACACAGTCGGACGTGCCAGTCACACGGTGCGCGGCACGGGCGCGGTGAGTTTACTTACCTGGTGACTTATCCGACTGTAGTGCTAGGTACAAGTTGTACCTATGCAAGTTGTAAAATACATAAAAAAATATGAACCTACTGGTCGTACTCTAGTAGTTTAGCTAAATAATAAATATGATGATCTTTCCAGACGACGTCTATTACACACTACTGAAGATGATGTTGATAAAAAGAATATTCCAGTAAATTCGTGAGTATGTCCTACCTACTTATACATGTAAATGATCTGTTATTAGAACACAGCTATATGTATAATAAGGTATAAAAAAAAAAAAATATTTCCAGTATAAGCTGATCTCACATTGTATAGGCATTCCGCACAATGAGAGGTCAGCTAATACTGGAAAGTTCAGCTTCATATATGTAGCCATGCGTACCCGCACCAGTATTTCTATAATAAATGTTGATAAATAATAATAATTACGTAGGTATATAATTATTCATTGTAACATTCGCAAGTATGATGTTATGGACGATTTCCTCCTTTTTTATTATTGTACAATTTTAGGGTTCCATATCGAATTGATAAACAAAAATATATAAGTTCTATAGGTCAGTATTATTATACCAGCCACTTGTGATTGTTACAGGACCCAAATTCCTCCGATAGATGTAGAAATAAATTTGAACGAAACAAATGTTCATACATTACAAAATATTGAATTGTAAGTATCATACGTACATTACCGTTTTGTACTAACGCGTAACAATTACTATCACGAAATTATTTTCGAGTTCACAAACTTTTTACATTGTTGTAATTTTTAGGGTTCCGTATAACAAATGTTGCGTTTTCTTACAGATCACAACTACCACATGAGGGCACAAACTGTGTACTGAATATACATAGTGACGAAAATATATTGGATCCGTAATTTATTTATTATATATACAAGTACAAGGACAACTTCATATAACTGGTAGGCAAAAATGTATTTTCGAAATATGGTCTGGATGCGACAAAGACGTCAAAGTTGAAAGTATAGAGAGAGATGATCAATATTGGCAAGAAATGGAACCAAAATTAGTAAATTTTTATCTGACATGCATGTTGACTGAGCTATACGATCCCAGATATGTTCGAAATATTCTCATTAAAAATTTAAGTGAATTAAATGTTATGTAATTTTGACAATGTGTAATAACTTATGGTAAAAACCATATCTACCCTACCCACCTTTTTTTTATCGTGGTAAAATCATCAAATGAGTCCTCCCACCCAGGGCAGGGCGGGAGGGACTGTCAGACTTGTACTGACTAAAATCCACGGTGTCCTTCAATAGCCCTTTTCGTACCGGGGTCACGGTAGTCCGTTAGTCCCGCGACCACCTACCTAGCTTATCCTACCTACCTACCCTATCTTACCTAAATACTTACCATTTTACCTATTCTACATCCTAGCCAACCTACCTAACTATCCTACCTACGTACATAATTACTACATACCTACCTAAGTATTCTACCTAAATTACCTATGGTTTTGGGGTAGTTGGGGATCTACCTCCTAATGGTCCACCCCGGGCAACGGCACCACAGGCTCGCCTGTGGTACGGCTGAACGACCCCACTACAGCGGTGGTAGGCTCCGCATGGAGCCGCCTGGCTTGCGACCACCATCCTACCGGAGTCCGGCGCCAAGCAGCTTGCTGCGTTCCGTCGGTGCGTGGGATTACCAGTGCCTTTGGGGGGAAGGAAGGTTGTTAGTTGCGCTGTTCAGAACCTGTCTTGGTGTCTGCGTAAGTCTTGCCGGGTAACTCATTTTGGAGGGTAAGGGGATCCGAAGCAGAGTGAAGCGGTACTTCACGCCTGAACAGCTTTTAACTCTGTACAAAGCACAAGTCCGATCCTGCATGGAGTATTGTGCCACCTTTGGGATGGCTCAGCTAAATCGCTCTTGACTCAGTGGAACGCAGAGCTAAGAGGCTCGTTGGCGACGTAAAAATGGTGAATGCCAAGCTCCATAGCTTGTCTCATCGCCGCAAGGTTGCCTGCCTGTCGGTCTTCTACAGATTGTGCTTCGGTGAGTGTGCCCAAGAACTCCACGACCTCAATCCACTAGCCTCCTTCTATCAGACGCACGGCAAATTACGATCCTTACCTTATTGCTATTCCACCAATTGGCACTAAGCGTTTCCAAACGTATATATATAAATGCGGACAGCGAATGAGTGAAACTCTTTGCCTTCGACTGTGTTTCCGAACGCATACAATCCTAATCTCTTCAAAGTTAGAGTGAACAGGCCTCTTCTGGGTAAGCTCGCTCCATCGTCGACCTTGTCTTTGTTACCCCTGATCTAGACTAAAGTCAAGAGCAAACCCATTGAACATTAAAAAAAAACCTAACTACCTACTGATAGATAACACGAAATCGCATTACATTTTTCACATGCATTGCTACATAAGCAACTAATCCTGCTTATCTACATACTTAACTTCCTATCTAATATTCATAGTACAAACCATGCCTTACTTCTTACTACCTAAGTACACTACCTACTGATAGATAAAACGCAGTCTTTCGGAAGTTATGCGCAGTCTTACATTTCGGTGATTTATTTTGAAATTTGTATAATGGCAAAGCGTTTTACTACCACGCCAATGTACCCACAGAACCTTGAATGCAATGGTGTCTCGCACTTGATTAGTTTTTTGTAACAGTAGAATTTATGCAGTGGCTCAGAATTGGTAAAAAAAGTTTTTATAGGTATTAGTAATAATATGTAGATATGAGTATTTACACCTACTACTTACATAATTACATACAAAAACGGCTGTCACAAATACATACCTACAAGGATAAAATTCAAATTTACTATAAAATCGATGGGCGGAACCCTCACAGTAACGTTGTTTGCTCGTCTATTATTTTGTAGCAACTTTCCAGTATAAGTTGATCTCGCATTGTATAGGCTTTCCGTACAATGAGAGGTCAGTTTATACTGGAAAATTTTGGCCGGGGTCGCGGTACATTGAAATTAAAGTGATATAAAATTTATTTTAAAATAATGATAAAATAATATTTCTTTATCTTTGTAAT
This sequence comes from Agrotis puta, assembly GCA_943136025.2. Taxonomy (NCBI): domain Eukaryota; kingdom Metazoa; phylum Arthropoda; class Insecta; order Lepidoptera; family Noctuidae; genus Agrotis; species Agrotis puta. The sequence goes on along the minus strand of OW964177.2, from coordinate 16,646,268 downwards.
CTTTTAACTTTTGGTTACATTTTTAAATATTTTTACAAAAAAGAATAAAAAACATTTAAAAATATAAAAAATTGCATTCCTCCAGCATCGACAACAGGGTCGGGTCAAATTAATATTTCCTTTATTCATTTTACAACATATTATTTTACATTTTTAAATATTAAAAAAAAAAACAAAAATAAAAACATTTAAAAATATAAATAATAGTGGCCCACCGGTATTATAAAACATAAACATAAACACCGGTAAATTAATATTATTATTGATAATTTTATAACTTTAGAACTTGTCGGACACATAAAGTATACCTAGTTAGTTTATTCTAACAAAGTTGCATCGACCTCGCAGTGTGCCACGTGACCGCGAGCAGAAGTGTGCGAGCGAGATAAAGAGTTAGGCGGCGCGGTGAAGTGGGGGCGAAATTAGAATTTGAGCTGAGGTAGTATAGACTCTTAATAATAAAGGGTAATAAGAATTTCATTTGGCCAATGTAAAATAAAATAAAAACTGTTGACTCATTCGTTATTTATCTGTTGATTAGTAAGAAATATAAATACTAAATACATCGGTTTAATGCTAGTAACATTAATAAAACATTTTTATGTCTGGTCATAAAATTAGAAGGCCATAAAGTCAATAACCGATAATTTAATTCCAAAGTTGTGTTGAATCAAATTCCCATGACCGAAATACCACGTATTTTGTTTTTCTTTGGCTATACCACGTGGTTAAAACAAAAAACGTGAGGTTTGACATCTAAGTTTTTAATAAATGCTCTGAAAACCTTTGAAAATAGAATATTTGATAGCAAAAAGACAAAAATGTATAAGATTATATCTCTGAGTAGGTAACTTAACCAATTTCAAATGCAAATGGTACCGATCAAGTAATATGTAGGTAGTAGCTAAGTACTGTATCATTTCTACTTATCAACTTTGTTTTTAATTCTCTAATCTATATTGCTGGTCATAGATTAAGTTTTTTTTTCTAACTTCTTGTAGTTGAGTGCGAGCTTTTGGATACCTCGTTTTTGAAGCCGGTAAAACGAAATTAAAATTTTAAGGATTAGACTAGACTTATGCCATTGCGAAATCATCTAAGTCGATGATCCGGGCTTAGACTATGAAATCATTTTTAATAATAATTAATTATTTTCGTCGGTTGATTAAAATAACATTTGCATTTAATTAGACATCTGGCGTTTGTTAAGCAGTTGCATTAAAAGAATAGCTATTTAAACAAGTTCACCTGATTAAAACGTGATAAATAGATAAAATATTATATAATCGTTGATCAGTGATAAATAATTAAAAAGGTCAGTGTTTTTCCAGCCAGTCTGTCTGTATACGTCAGGTGTGTTCTCATTAAAATTCATAATAATGTCAGGCAAGCTTATAAGGTTATGTTCTTTTATTCATTTTGTTCAAAAAGCTTGTTTTTTATATTAATATGTTCAACTAAAACTTTGTACCCCTTTTATGAAAATTACTGGAGTATAATATTTTGGCACAGTTAAAGTTTGTATGGAGGAGAAAAACGAACACACAACAACTTAAAATTTAAATGATTTTCTAATTGCGACCTCTGGCCGTCTGTTCTATTTGAAAACAACCTTTTTTACCGGATATCCTATATCCAATTTATTTGAATTGCGTACCATAATTCGTTTTGAGGTCTAAAAAGGTTTTGAAATTAATTTTCCTACATTAATAAAAATACCTTTTTCTACAGGCAATTTCTTTCACAACTAAATACGATATTTCTTTTGCCTGGGAATTGAATAAAAATAGGGAACAAAAGGAGTTTGACTGTGAATAGCGATCGCTTACTTAGTGCCGACTCAATGAGTCGGCAATATCCTACCAACAACGAAGTGGGCCAATGCCTCTGATACTTCTGTATCCAAGTTTACTCCGGGGTCTGTACTGTGCGACCACGATAAGAACAAAAACGATCTCCTGCCAAATGTTAGAAAAATAATTTAGAAAATAAAATGTGAAATTAACTTTCATCTAAGACAAAGTCAAAGTCAAATCATTTATTTCAATTAGGCCATCAAAGAGGCACTTTTAAACGTCGAATATTAACATTAAAGGAAATGGGATAGGATGGGATTGATTCTACACCCATTCGCAAGGGTAGGTTTGTATGAAGAAGAATGGGCAAGAAACTCCATACTTCTATCTATCTCTATCTATATTTTTTTTATAATATTTATTAGATGTTAAAGCATGTGTTTCTTCATGCAAGTTACATCTTAAATAAAAGTCCATAGATTCGTCACTTTTACAAATACAATGACCCCAAAAAATCATGAGGAGCAGTTTTAATCCGAAACACAACTTAAAGCCCCTTCGTACACAAGGCGGCTGAAGTCTCCGATACCTTACGACTTTGGTATACATTGACGCGTGTCTGTGTCCGAACGAACCTCCGTGGGTTTGTATTCCGATAGTCGCTTGATTACCGAAGTCTTAAGGTATCGGAGACATGCATCGCCTTGTGTACGAAGGGGCTTAAGGTATCGGAGACATGCATCGCCTTGTGTACGCCCGGGCTTAAGGTATCAGAGACTTGCGCCGCCTTGTGTACGAAGGGGCTTACTTAAAGCTGTTACTTTCGGGGTCGTTTATAAAACTACCCATGACTCTGGAACGTAAAGGCATTTGAAGGAACAGAGTACATTTTTAGCCAGCTTGAGTCCCTTCCACTCCACCCGGGAGGACCTTATTTGAAGATCCTATCACCTAAAAAATCTTGCTTTTAATGAAGAAACCGGTTCTATGATTCGAATTATACAACTTGTTTTCTCTGGCCTGTCCTCCTTAAGCGAAGTGTGGGCGTAAGGCTCCAATCCCACTGTTGGTAATACATTCAGCCCCCCGTTTGTTCAGTCCTGTGTACTTTCCCAACTAAATCACAGAACGTGATCACGTTAAACAATGTGTTAAACAAACTTATTTGTTAACACGGTTATACAGCTATTCGAAACCAATTTGTCTTGGCTTCGTGTTGTATGATCTTCCCACACAATGAACAGTCAGCTAACACTGGTTTTGTGTAGCAGTATGTACATGTACAATGTGTGTACATAATGTTTCGTTAATTATGTAATTTCCCTCTTGTTTCGTCTGTTTTCATATTGTTGATTTTCTTACCACTAACCGAATCATAATATGAATGTAACTTGATAAGCAAGGCTTATTAGTAATAATACTAAATACATAAAATAAATACATTATGTATATATATATATACATTATGTATACGTATGTAGTAGAAAAATAATATCTGCCTCGTGGGCCAAGTGTAGGAGTCCCGGGTTTCATTTCCAGATAGGACAATGAGAATGAGAAAAGTCAAACAAAAATGTAGCAGTGATATTAATTTATATTGAGGTGTGATATCAAAATAAATATATCACACCATTTTTTTTTTGTTGTGGTAAAATCATCGAATGAGTTCTCCCACCCAGGGCAGGGCGGGAGGGACTGTCAGACTTGACTGACTAAAATCCACGGTGTCGTTCAATAGCCCTATACGTACCGGGGTCACGGTAATTCGTTAGTCCCTTGACCCCGGCAGGCTTTGGCCCTCCACAGGCCCCGTCACTATGCTGTCACTCCTTGAGGCGCGTGGAACACAACGCGCCGTCGACCCGCGCATGGTCCATGGTCGGACAGCGAGTCCGTCATTATTCACCGCCCGCATGCCCGCGCCAAATATATCACACCCTGAGATGTTTTTGTGCCCTGGTCATATTGGGTGCTGAATAAATGCCCGTAAACGCCGAATAAATGCCTATTGCCTGTATCTTTTGCCCAGTTAAGTTTCTGCATAATTTTTAACTAAATACATATTGTTACTTTTATTAAAAGTAACGTTTGGGCGTAAACTCATTTATGCCCTATTGGGCATGGCTATTTTGTTCAAAAAGTTTTTGCCCCCGTCCCATTTCTAATCACACCTCAATGTGGATTAATATCTCTGATAGATACATAAATAAATATATACTAGGGCAGGTACCTATCGAAGAAAAATATTTAGTAGAAAATTTATTATCTTTATTTACCCTTACTCGAATGCCGTAAGATTACTTATGTTATGAAGTAAATATTTCTTATTTTTCTCTTTATTCATAGATCGGCAAACATGTGAAATAAATGGAACTCCTCACGTAGAAAATGTTATGTTGATTGAAGATAGGATACATCCATATTCTTTTATCTGTGTAAACAAACAGTTTTATTTGTATTGACAATATATTTTTCTTTGTTCCTTAGTAACAGTTGTGACGACTCACCCGTCTTTTGAAGTCTTACTACCTACTTTATAAATTCGAAAGTTTGGTAGGATGGTTAACTGCTGGAAACCTGCTGAAAAGATTTGGATATTTGGTACACAGATAGTGTAGAATAATGAATACACATTTTTTACGGTGGGCGGAAATAGTCTTGCGACGACCGTCGCCGTGGGCGTCTACGACTGCGGCTGGGTTGTGAGGTGGACGCAGTCCTCTCTTCTGCGATGCATGACTGCTTCGCGGAAGGCGGCGCCGTCCACTCCGTCTCGCCACCAATGTCGGGCGCGAGAGGTCTCCGCCTATCGTCGTCGTGAGGACAAGGCGGTGCTCTACCCAAGCGGGGCAGTCCTGCACCGTATGCTCTACCGTGTCCTCCGAGCGATCCTCGCAGTGGTGACACCCAGGCGTTTCCTCCTTCCTCATCCGACACAGGTACCTCCCGAAACATCCGTGTCCGGTGAGGACCTGCGTCAGGCGGAAGGTCAGGACGCCATGACGCCTATCCAGCCTCTCCTCAAAGAGAGATCTTACTTATTGAATACATATAGGATACTTTTTTATATCAATAGTTATCGTATCACCCAGTTACTGGGTTGTGGAGGTCTGGGCAGTCGCTACACTTTAAATACTGATATTCAGTTGAACTGCATTCGTTTAGACTGTAAGTCGACCCCAACATGGTTGGGAAAAGACTAGACAGATGATGATGACTAAAAAAATCTACTAGCTACTGAGTTACATCACTCGTGAGATAGGTACGGTTTTCAGACGAAGCCCTTTAGCTCGCAAATGACTGCTTTGACAAGGGTCACTAATTTGGATTCTGTCTCTCTTTGACGTTCGCAGGATTTTATTAGACTTTTATATACCTTTCAGTTTGTCTAGGTATAATTCTGGAACGTGATCGTAATCGATGTTTTATTTACTTTTCAAGGACCTATGTGAACATATAAACTCAGGGAATAAACATAGATAAAACATAAGTGCATTCTCAGAACAGTAGTTAGTAGAGTAGTAACTCTTATATGTATACAAAAAAAAAACATGTTTGCATGATCAATATTTATTAGATATCAATTAAAATTGGAACCAATCGGTTTATTTTTAAGGTTAAAACTCGAACATTACTCAAGAAGATAGTAGATTCGTCTTCGAATTAATGTGTTGTTAGTTTTTGTCCCTCTATGAATTTTTAATTTGAGAATATCTAAAGGCATTAATTTTGTTTTTGTCAGTCTTTGATAGTTTAGTTTCTTGATAAAATGATCATTAACTTACTATCTTTTGCACCAAACAATATTCATTGAACCGAAACGCTGCCTGGTCCCGACAAAGACCGTTCTGATAAACTTAGATAAACGATAGTTTGTGTACTTTACTGATCTACCTCAAGATATATTGACATATTTGGTTAAATCTCGCTAGTTTTAAAATATCTATTGTATATTTAAATGAAGAAAAGTTGTCGGAAAACGAACTTCGTTAATAAAAAATACAGTCAATGACATCAGATCACACAAAATCGATCATTTTTCAAAAGAAGTCAAATCAAAGTGAAGTCTATTCATGCTAAAATAAGCATAGATCGATCTATTCTACATAAAAGTAGAACATATTATCGTCTGCATGCTGCATGCAGTCCTAATTCCAAGAAAAAGGTCATTGACCCAAATATGGCGTCGCAACCTATAAAATGTCATTTTACCTGCCCCAGTTTACTCACACATTCTCTTTCAATCTACCAGGAGTGCATAGGTGGTTGCGGTAACCGCAAGCTGGTAACAAAATATGTCCCGCGTATCGACTGCCACACCCCCGTATACTGCCTGACCTCAAGAACTATCTCGTGATACGGGTGAGGTTATGTTGCATGAGAGGAGCGTGGAAGCAAGCGAGAAAATAAGCGATTTTGCCGCCTTCCGCGGTAAAAAAAGACCTAATGTATATTGTAGCAGTAAGTGATATATAAAGCGAGTATTGGCTCAGAAAATATCGAATAACCAAGCTACAGTCCTTTCCAGTCTTGATGATATTGTTACCACAGACTTTGAAAGACGCGGCAGTATCCAACTACAACTTTATTCCAATAAGAATAAGGATCAGAGGAATATTGACAGGTATATAAATGAAAGGTACGCTTCGCGAGTATAAGAGTTTACCGTGACTCTGGAACGTTAAGGGCAGTTGAACGAACAGAATTCTTAGTTAATACGAATTTTTCAGTCCCATTCGCTCCACCCAGGGCAATAGGAGTCATTATTTTGATGATTTTCCACTTAAAAAAAGACGTAAGCCTTGCAGCATTGTCAAATACTACAAAAAATTTCATTACTGCGTGGATAAACTCAATTGTTTTCAACACAATTACCGCTCCCGCTTCCGCTCCTGCTATCACTGTGCCACAGCTCAGTTGACCTAGCTGGGGAGCGTTAGCACAGATCGAGCGGGAAATGCATCGACCCCATCTGTTCGCACTAACAAACTAAATATACAACACAGCGCCAATTGTTCGCTTCCCCGGTGATTTATACCATTGTGATAACGTCACGTGGTACTAGATATCAATGCCCTTAGGACCGGGTTGTATACGTAGTAACTGTTAATTGGATTTCTTAGGTAATATATTTACTCTTGACTGTTAGTTTCGTGGTCGCAAGCGACTGCTGAGCACATCCTGGGTTCGATTCATGAGTCGTGCAAAAAGTGCTATTGCGATTTTCTATTAGAAATTCTGTATGTTAGTTGGCGGTATGATACCCTCGTAACTCTGAAACAGGTTAAGCGTATCGCGAAATAAAAAAAAATGCGTTAGTAATTCGCCTGATCTCTCTCCGGTCGTCGGATTACCCTCCCATCAGAGGACACCGTGGATTTTAGTCAGACCGAGTCTGACAGTCCCTCCAGGTCTGGGTGTGAGGAATCATTTGCTGACTTTAGCACGTTAAAAAAATAATAAAAAAATGCTAATTAATCTCCGTTGAGATTGGCTGCCGAGGCTGAAATCGGTCAGGAGAACTATTAATATTTGCTTTTTTATGAGATGGGCAATAATTTTGTGAGGAATGATATGCATGAAAAAGGAGTAATTAATGCTTTGTTTGCTACGTCTGACAGGGGAGAACGGAAGAAGAAAACGTGTTGCGCTGACCAGAAGTCAAATGGGATAAGGGCTGATGATGATGAGTATATAACAACACGCCAGTAATCCTTGAAGGTTTTGGCAATAGGATTAAGTTGTAAAAGAAAAAATAGTTTTGAAAAACATGATTTAAAAGCGTTCTCAAGCCGTGCATTTAGAAATAGTCACACTCTAAATGGTATTTAAATACACTTTAAATGTGTATTAGAGGGTATTTTATCATATGATGATATTAAACACATTGTTATCTTACTGCTACCAAACAAATATGTTTTTAATTCGAGTATGATTATGAATGTAGATATTTCATGACGTTAGATATCATTGAAATAATGATAAACCTTTATTCTATTTGTATTATTCTCGTAACACAAATACTTGATAATTGAGTCATTTTTAAACGGTGATTAAAGAAATCAATTGCGTGTGTATCACGCTGAATTTATACTAAAAAACAGGATCTCATCATTTTTATTGCATTACATTGAGCTCATTTATTTATTTAGAGTTACCAACATTTGATTACACCAGTATTATAATAACAAAAAAATACAAACCGAGCTTAATAGACATTGCGATCTTGGTTTATTTCAGAACAGAGAAAAACGAATAAGGAAAACTGAAAGTGTTTAATTACTAACAATATTGATCTTACAGCAATAATGGCACAATGTTTCCTTTCAGCATAACTAACATTCTTCAAATAAAACTTTCGTCAGACGAACAACAAATATGATTGATAACGAAGATATGTAATAACAATAGAAAATGACATGATATCGAAGAGAATCTAGGTAGCAGGCCATCATAAATACGCAGATATAAATATTACACAAGATGTTACACGTATATAATAATCTTTTAACGGTTTAGGCGCGGAAAAGAAAAGAAAAAAGACAAGTATTATAGAAAATTTTCTACAAATGGGAGTATTGTTGTAAATATAAGATTATTTCGCATGACATGAAAAAACTTAGTAAAATCGTACGGTAGAAATCTAGAATTATTTACATTTTTTCTAGTCGCTGTCCGACCATGGACCATGCCCGAGGCGCGCCTCAAAGAGTGTCAGCAAGGTGACGGGGACCCCCTCTAGAGGGCCAAAGCCTGCTGGGGTCGCGGGACTGTACGAATTACTGTGACCTCGGGACGTAAAGGGCTATTGAAGGACACCGTGGATTTTAGTCAGTACGAGCCTGACAGTCCCTTCCCGCCCTGCCATGGGTGGGAGGCCACATTCGATGATTTTACCATGATAAAAAAAATGCGCCTTACTGGGTTTGAACTCACTCACGACCTACTCTAACTCGTAGGTCGGGCCGATAACACCGGGCCATCACTGCTCCTGCATTTTTAAGCAATCGATCACATACAGACTCAATGAGGTATTCTACTGAGGAAATTCTGATAGAAAAACCATATCTATCTCACTTTGCCCAACCGAGGTAATCGACCCAGGACCTCTTGCGCAGTCGCGTTTGTCAGTAAGGTGCCAGTGAATAGTCAAAACTACCAGACTATCATAAACACATAGCGGTTTATAGCGGAACATAAATTGTTCCACGTATGTTCCACAATGTTTTAGTAAACAAACTGTTTATGAAACTCCCCATGTATCGACATGTTATGAAGGAAGGAATTATCCTGAAAATAAATAGGCTTTTGAGAGGAAAATACTCGTAACATAATTCGTTTCAATCAATTTATGGCGAGTAGATTGTTTATCGATTATGAAATTGATATAAGGTTTTTATGTAGTGGATTCTTACTATTATTCTATAAATAACTTGTTTCTTTTTGGTAGAAAATCATCAATTGCGCCTTGTTTGAAGCGAAATGGATTTGACTGACTGAAATTCAACCGGTTACCCTTTGTGTTCAATGGCAGCTGTAGTTTTTTAACAACAGTGCCGCGATCCCGGCAGTCGTGGGTTGTAGAGGCATTCGGGGTGACAAGTGTCACGTGTCACTAGCAGATGACCATAAAAATTTGTTGCTATAAATAACTTTAATGAACTTTAGCATATATTATGGTAAAACAAAAAATAAAAATACATTTTACTCATTTTCATGAATACACACTAAAACCACACCGTTTATCAAATATCCCGTAGTGGATTTTAGCACGAATAGAAATCAGTCATTTAGATAAAAAAAAACAGGAATATAAATTATAACACTGTAAACCGCATTTTATGAGCAATATCGGCGTAGGAAAAAAAAAGGCATAATTTACCGAAAACTTTTAATTCTATCGTGTTGAAAGTCTTTATAACTAAATTAACTACTTAGAAAGTAATTGCCACTTGCCTTTAGGTAGGTAATTAATTATCTTTGAATCGTGGAGCCTAGCCGTGTGGTTTTATCGGCCCAGTGAACTGCAGATCCCAGCTTCGTGAAAGGGCTGTCAAGCTCAGGAACAAACGAACACCGCAGAAACCAATTTTCTATTCGATTTTAGAACGAAAAGATTTTTTGCCAAACTTCAACCGACATGTTGAAAGCGCGTTTCCATTAGCCAAGTCTTGCATACAAGTTTGACGTCACATTTGTTTATCGAACTATCCACTTGCAACTTGTTTCATGGAAACGCGACCTTAAGTCCAGTAAGTCACTGGTGACTTTTAATCGCAGAGATGTTTTGTCTCCCTGACGAGTTCTATGACGATATATGCGTTGATTATGTTGACAAAAAGTTTCAGGTTCAGACGCTCGGTGACAAAAAGTCATCGTTACAAATAGTTGCCAGTGAGCGGCACCTCCAAAGATTTGAAAAATCTCCGGTACTAGTTAAAAATAAATAATACTAAAATAATATTCTTAGTAAAACTCTTTTTAATGTTTTATCTACAAAGTGGTCCAAATTAAGTGCAACTTTCGTCTGAAATAAAGATAAATTAATATAAGGTAAATAAGAATTTTCCAAATCGGTTCAGATATTATTGAGCAATCGGGGAACATGGTATGTAAAGAAATCCTCGCTTTTTGAAGTTTGTTGAAAAAAGCGGAAAATAGGTACTCACTTTAAAAAAGTTTTCCACGGTGTCTACATTGGAAGAAAGTATGGATTTATATATGTTTGAAAAGAAAGTACGCACACGACAAAATAACTCATCACATAAGGTTATCATCATCACCGTCACAGCCTTATCATCATTTATTACACACCCGCGCATTCTCAGTGTCAAATGTCAAAGGTGCATCACAAGCGCAGCCCACTTTCTCGACGCCATTTTGTGACGTCATTATGCTTTGTCATAATATTGACCGACCCCAAACCCAGTAGGTTATCGAACATACCCCCAGGATCGATGCACGACAGTGTATGCGTACCGTGTATCGTGTTTACAATTAAATTGCAATTATGCGTAATAATTTAGTGGTACATTAAGATTGTAAAGAGAATTTATTGTAGGGTCTCTCTTTAATAAGAGGATAATTATTGTACAAGTAATATATAGTATTTCTATTGTATCTGAGAAGTCAAAGGTCAGATGTCTACGGTCAATAAGTTATCTTTTTGTTTAAGTAGTACTACCTAACTAATCTTTATTTTTTATTACAATAGGTACTTTTTTTCAATAAAGTACTTTTCCTTATGAACTGTGTCCTATATTGTGGAGAGTTGGTTTTATATTAAGTCGTTCTGTGAATTAAACCACGGTTTTATCATAAGACTATTAGTTTCACAAACGCTACTCGGCTCCTATTGATAGTAGCGTGATGTTTTATGGCCCATAAAGTTCCTCGATAAATGGACTATGTTTTTTTTTAATACATTTAGTACAGCTTAAAAAGCCATTATCACTAAATGAAATGATCCTTTCATTCTGTCTCCTCACAGAATCGCAGACATTCTAACATGCGCACAGATAACAAATTCCGAACACTCTAAAAATGTTTCCGCACGTATTGTTCGCGTTTGCTTGAGTGAGTCCACCAGAGCCAACATTTGAGACGCACACTGTGCCATATCGGTGGAATGGCGTCTTAACCTAGCATACATTAGCTACAAACACTGTATAAAACACACAGGACATACTTAAATAATAAATTTTACTGCTGGTTCCCATAAAACGACTAACATAGTCAACATACTATTACAACTTCATAAAATTAATTAATAAAGTTAAGCTTGGCTTGGGAGTACGGAATTATTTGAATTTTTCATTGGTATGGCAACCCAGACCTGGGGCAAGGCATGAGCACGGCACGAGGTGTTCAGCCACCGAGAAGTAAGCCCCTTCATGAAATAATACTGAATAATACTCGAACCTTGTGACTACCTATTGCCAACTGAAGCAGGGTTACCATTTTGAAAATGTCTGACTTTTTCTTAAGACGTCATGTGCAAAAACAAAATAGTCTTTTATTGCACACAAATATTTAGATTTAATTAATGGTAATGTATTTTAAATAATAATATAACCGTAAAAGAAAAAAAACGTACATACAAAATGCAATAATATGATTAAACGGATAGCGCTTATTATGTTCATTGTGTAATTGTACAGTATCTTCTCATTGAAATCATACATTTGTATGACACATGTCCTAAATAAAAATCCTTCAGTTGAAAAATTTCTTAAAATGTCAAAGCCTATAAAATTACAGACGTATGTAAGTCCTGACGGAGAGATGGTAACCCTACACTAAAGCCGGCCATACCGCTTGCGACTTTGAGTCGAATGTAACTTTTAATTAGGCGCCTTTGAGCAAAGATTCTGTCGGAAATACTCGTGTGTATTCGGTTTGTGGTTGTTATGTCTACCACAGAAGGTTTTAGATGAGAAATCTAAAGTAAATAATACAAAGATATCATGAATCTTAATTAGGTAGCTCACTTAAGAATGAGAAACCATTAATTAAGAAAATAACACTGACTTAAATGTGGCGTAGACAGAAGTTTTAAAATAAATTTCTCTAGCATTTTTACAGAAGCTTTTGATTGAGCCGCGTAGCGTAGCCGCGTAGCATAGCCGCGTAGCGTAGCCGCGTAGCATAGCCGCGTAGCGTAGCCGCGTAGCGTAGCCGCGTAGCGTAGCCGCGTAGCGTTGCTGCGTAGCGTACACGAGTAGTAGACGTGTAGCGTAACTGCGTAGTGTAGGTGTAAGGTAGCCGCGTAAAATACATTTTAAAAACTTGAGCATTTAAAATAAACATATTATTATAACAATCAGCAACAAACAGCAATTATATTTCTAGCACAAATAAAATGCTATAACCACCCGTTGTTTCAAACTAGAAACTACATTACAGCCATTACAGCTAGCTTTTATTTTCATCAAAGCTGGGTCTTGTCGGTTCGTACTGAAATGAATAATGTATGCGCACAGTATGAAATACACATTCGCGGCAACTGTCGGGGAAACGGACCAGCCACAAAGTGCTTTGAAATTGCCGACATTGTTCGAAACATGCTTTATTTAGCCGACGTATTGTTAATTATTCAGAGATAATTAAACGTAAATACTTTCACGTAATGATGGCTGTTCATGAAACGTGTCAGCGATTTGAACATGCGTAATTGTGATTAATGGCGTGGTTTAATTTGAATTGTGGAACGATGATGGGTTACCTTTTGTTTGTGTTAGTATTAATTGAAAATGATGTATGTGAACAATACAATATAATAAGCTTTACTGTAAACTAAAAGTTTAATATAGTTCTTTTACAATATTGCTTGTTCTGTGGTTACTATAGCATTTCTGCAAATTAAAATATCCACGCTCTTGTAAAATGAGCATACACTTGTTTAATAATTATTAAAATGGAAATGGAGTCCAGATTTGTAGTTATTAACAACGTCGGTCAATGATGTAAATCTTAGAGGCCGCGAGTGATTTTTAAACATACCGTAGGTAATTAGGTTTATAAATATTTTAGACGCATTAACGCCTGCGTTCGAAATTGAAAAGCTTGATTGAAAAATTGATTGTGAGCAGGACTTGAAACTGCGTCCTGAATACTGTCAGACTCGTACTGACTAAAATAAACGGTGTCCTTCAATAGCCCTTTACGTTCCAGGGTCACGGTAATTCGTAAGACCCGCGACCCCGGCAGGCTTTGGCCAAAGGGGGGCCCCGTCATTATGCTGACAACAACGAACGAACACAACGATCCGTCGACCCGGGGCGTCCTGAATAGTAGTGAAAAAGTGAACTGAATCAGAAGGTTCAAGTTCAAAAATCTTTTAAAAATGTAATAAAAGTCAGAATGGCGAAAATTCTAAAGCATTGAATTTACACAAAGATAGACCCAGGTCGTAAAGGTTTAGAATTCCTAATCTCTTCGTTGAAACCGGTTGCTTCAAAATAGTCCCCAGTATTGACAATATTAAGCTGTAGTTCTCTATTGATGCTATCTCCCTTTATATTCCTGGAATCCCTGTATCTGTTTGTTTAATAATAAATGAATACCTAACGGTACTTTATGAAACGTTTCTAAATCCGTCATTTCAATTGAAATACTTATTATTAGCTTTTGACTCTATTCTAAGTATCTTGAATTCGAATGGCTTTGGCATTTAAATTCTTGGTTTTGGGAATTCATTATACCTTAGTTGAATGAGATCTTAAGCCTTTGTCAAACAGACAGACGTGACGAATGCGAAGCGTGGCGTTTTTATTTATAATGTATGGAATTGTATACCTGTGAATGAAAGCCAATGTGCAAAAAAAATTGTTTATAATTTTTATTATATTTTTAGATAAGTAAATTATGTACACCGGCAAAAGATATATATATCCCGAGATATATATCGGAATTATATATCTGAAAGAAAAATTAAAAGTGCTTAACAAGGATGCTGATAATACCGAAATAAATCTTTTCACTGGCACGTAATTCCCCGTACCACTACCTCTAAATACAATTCATCTGATAATATTTCCTAACCCACATAATTAACGGTTGTTTATCTTCCACAGATGATGACCTGGAACTGCTGTTGGATGAGGTGGTCCGTGCCAGCAACCGGGGTGTGTCAGCATCGCGCAACATCACCGGGGGACCTAATTGGAGCTTTGGACAGTCACTGTTCTTCTCGTCCACCGTCGTTACTACCATCGGTAAGCAAGAATTTTGTGAAAACGTTTTTAAGAAACACCACATGAGTGCAGAGACAATGTGTAAAATCACCACATGAGTCCTCCCACCCAGGGCAGAGCGGGAGGGACTGTCAGACTCGTACTGACTAAAATCCACGGTGTCCTTCAATAGCCCTTTACGTTCCGGGGTCACGGTAATTCGTACAGTCTCGCGACCCCGGCAGGCTAGAGGGGGCCCCACTTTGCTGACACTCTTTAGACAACCATACTTACAAACAAATTCATCATCCTCAATATTCTCCCTTCAATTACAGGATACGGCCACGTAACGCCACTATCAAAACCTGGCAAGTTATTCTGCATGATGTACGCTCTCTTGGGTATCCCACTGACCCTGGTGCTGCTGTCGGCGCTCGTGGAACGTCTGCTGCTGCCGGCGACTGCTCTGCTGCGCTCTCTGAACGCGGCGCTGGGCCATCTGTACCGTCCGTTCACTATACGTCTGGTGCATCTGACGATGATAGGTGAGCATTTATTAGAACTTTTAATATCGTCTACACGCGAGGCTTGAGCGCTTTCTAACGCGCGTTTTGTTAACGCGCGTACACAAAGCTCGCGTTTGGAGAACCTAGAAGTGTACACAAATGCAAGCGCGCGCCGTGTTTATCGGGGCAACGCGCATATAATACTAGCGCTACGCTTTTTTCCGAGATTCTTCATAGAAGGCAACCTATGCGCACCACACGTCAGTGCATCCACATTGCTGACCAGACACTAAAGCCGTGATGGCGCTAACAGCTTTTAGAAATCTACTTTAGACTTGAACTGGACTTGAAAATAAAAACATATTATTTGATAGAAGATGTTCGATGTAGACAGCACAAGAAGAACTCTCTACAAAAATTCAGGAGTCTACCATGACGACTTGAAGCGAGAGTAGTTCCACTGTGTGAAAGAGACAGAGCTATACAAGTCGGCTAGCGCCATCTCGTTCCCACAGTGTAACTACTCTCGCTATAAGATGCCATGGAAGGCCACGTGCTCTGTCAGTTTATGTTTATTTGAAATGTATTGATGAACTTATTTGTCACTTTTAACTAGGCGATATGATTGGTCTAATCATTACTATTGAAACTATGTAATACCTGTGTGAAACGAGTAATTACATAGACTAATGATGCATTGGTACTGTAGGTAATCGCCGTCTGTTGCGACTAACGCCAGCCATCAATTAATCATTAGGCTTCTTGTAACCTTGAATTTTCGGGAAAATATTGTACAAAATACGGTTACCATAACTCGTCCGGTTGTTACTGCCAGTTTTAATAGTCGTCGAAGTAATATTTTCGTGAATATACTGTATTGGCGCGAAATAGGAACTAACACCGCCATTTTCTCTTTCCAATACCAAATGCTTACGAATAATGATTGGCCCTTGACCCTTTATCCTAAACGGGTGTGTGCCAAAACAATTGATGTCATTGGACCACCAGAAGATTCTATAAACATGTTTTCTTTTTTTAAACACATATAATCAGAAGCTAATCTCCTTAAAATTTGTTCGCAGTGACAACCCTAGTGCTGTTCTTCCTGGTGGTACCTGCTTGCGTGTTCGCGTACCTGGAGCCTGATTGGGACTTCCTGGACTCATTCTACTACTGCTTCATCTCGCTAACTACCATCGGACTCGGCGACTACATCCCCGGAGACTCGCCTGGACAACCCTACCGCCCAATCTACAAAGTTGCTACTACTTGTTAGTATTTTTTAGACTGGTAACATTTTCAAATGTAATTTTTGGCGCGTAATGTTTTCGGGTGCGAGTGTAACAACGCCCGATCTAAAAACGGTCGCTATGTCGCCAATGAAAAACTATAATATATGTGTTGAATATTATTCGCCAGCATTTTAATGATAACATCAATGGCACATCGATGAACAATAATAATTTCACTGTGGGTAACTTTAGTCCAATTAAAATAAAGGCCGGCCCAGACCCCTCATTTTGAGAAATTATAGCTATTTTAATTTTTAATTATATAATCTACTTATATGTATAGAGCGATATTTTTTTTAATGATAGCTTTATAGATATTTTATTTTATAAATAGAAACCAACTAAAATTCAAAAGCATTATTGTAGAAAACTTCGCTTTCATATTGGGAACATTTACTTGTAATGTAACGTAAGTATGTTAGATTCTAACATTACACATAGAGTGACCCAATCAAATGCTCCGCTATTCAAGCAAATTCTTACTTGATAAATTAAATGATCATAACGAAGAAATAAATGCATGCAGTAATATTATTTCATTTTCTCTTTTCCAGTCTACCTACTTATCGGCCTGACATTCCTGATGCTAACATTGACCGTCTTCTACGACATTCCGCAACTGAATCTGAGCACAGTGTTCTCATCTATCAAGCTGGACGATGACCCAGAGAAGATACGTTTGAGCGGCTCCGGAGTCATGGGTCCTGGATACGGCATCGGCGGGCTGGTGATGCGGGATGACTACAACCACCACGACCAACGACGCTCCGTGGTCCACATCCGACCACACCTGGATGACAGCCCCAGCCCCGAGGACACCACCCCCGTGCATGCCCGCGACCTACGAGTACATTAACTCTAAACTGCTTCCTCCCAAATGTCTTGGTCGTAATATCGTTGGCTAGTTGGTGCTGTTGGACGAAGCAATGTGGAACGAGTCTGTATTAAAACCATTTCTCCTTAAAATTCAATTTTGCAATGTGTCAAACATAAAAAAAATGTTCCGACCAACAGTCGTTCTACATTGTCATTGGATCCGAAAAATAGCAGCCAACGTTTCTAAACGACGTTTGCTCATGTCAAAATTCCTTGAAAATGGAATGAAAATTTAAAAAATATTATGAACAGGCGCGGTAAAATTGTAAATTAGTTTACGTTATGTTGTTACGTTATAATAATTTAGTTTTTAAGTTGATTGTCCTAACGTTAAGTGATTAGTTAATATCCGAATGTTGTATGTCTATGGATATTTCCAATGGTGTACCAACCTCTTTCCTTATTTCGGTCCCTTTGTCGACTACCGTCCTAAAAATTTGCGAAAACATTAATTTTGATTCTATAAAACAGAATGTTCCGTTATGTCTGCTGGTAAACGCTGCGATAATAAGACTGAGAGGTTTTTCAAATTTTCAGACTTTTCTAATTCATTTTTAAGAGTTTTGTACCTACTAAAATGCATACCTTGCGAACTATAACAAAACAAATGACGAAAACAATGTAGTATCTAAACAGACTGACTAACAACATGTCCTTCTATATGTATACGTTTTACATTCCTAAATTGTAAGAACTTATCTAAACTAATGTCCATGAAAGCCATTTTCAACTTTCCTAAATGAAGGGCGTATCAGAAACGTTTTCGATTTAACAAAAAATATATTATCCTTGCCATATCAAAAAAATTAAGACTTTGTAACGTCGTTTATGGAGCTACATCAGACTGTCACTACATACCTAAATTTCATGAAAAAATAAATGGAAATCTATTGTGAATAATCTAGCACCCTTTAAAGAATGATTGTGCAATGGCGTCAGACACATGCTACTCATATTATGCTACTGAATATAAAAAATAATATATGCATAGATATAAAAATTTGACGTATCAATTATGTGTGATAGATGACCAATAACTTAGTAGATTCATTGGATTTATAATATAAAATATTTATATATCTATAGATATAAAAAAAATCCAATCTATAATAACTTTCAACATAAAATGTTTTCTTATAAAAATAAATAAATTTATTATATTAGGATGGTAGTGCATAAAATGTATAAAATCAATATTCAAAATAGTAAAGAGTTACGTAAGTATATAGTTTAGTAACTGTTGCATATAGAGATGTTTGCATTGCTGTTGGTAGTCCACAGTTTCTTTTTTAACTTTTTAACTTCAAACTATCTGTGTGGCTGTGACTTTTTAAATTGTCATAAAATGTCATGTTTTGGGTTTTTTGTTTTTCCAACATCGTATTATAGTTTAACAATTAACTTGAATCGAAATGCAATCAATGACAATATGATCAAACTTATGAAAATATTAAATATATGTACCGATAAAATAATATCGTACCTACTAAAATGATTTTGCTACTATAAATAAATTAATTTTATATCTAACTTTTGTTTCTCCCTTGTATGTACGAAAGATTCTAAATCATTAAGAAATTTTATTTCTAAGAAAATTATTTACAGGGAGTCTTTAGCCCTACATCACTTAGAAAATAAATATAAGTGTGTACTAATACAAACTATCAAACTTATTGTATTGAGTGTTAGAATAAAACAATATATTTCTAAGTGTAAAATTAAGCATGTTAACCTATTATATGTTCGTACAACTCCGTAACAACGTATCGTATCAGATCTTATAGAAAATAGACAGTAGTGCGTAGATATAAAACATGAAAAGCCTCCAACGGATAACCGCATTATAGAACAAAACTGTATCAAGAGTAATTCGTAAATAAATCAGCTTGAAAAAATTTGCTGGATTGTTTTATTTTTTAGGTGATTTAATTGCATTCGCAGGACGGCTGAGCTCTGGTCGGGTGTAAATATATCATAAATAAGTATATAAATAATGATAAAAAAAAAACTGTCAACACTTATCCCAATCGTGTGGGTGTGTGCCAGCCAGAGTTGAACCCTAAGGTCTTTTAGTGCCCGCCATCCTCTTCGTGGTTATTATTATTCTTCTCTCTACTATTATTACTCTTCTAACTTAATCTGGGGCTTAAAAGGATTGGACTGAGCAAAAGCTGCCTAAAACAATTGGCCATATCTTTTTTTTAGCTTGTTAAAATCTTCAAATGAGTCCTCTCCCAGCCAAAGCAGGACAGAAGGGACTGTCAGACTTTACTAACTAAAATCCACGGTGTCCTATAGCCCTTTACGTTTCGGGGTCACGGTAGCCCATTAGTCGTCATTGTGATGACAGCTCTTTGAGGCGCGTGTGGAACACGACGCGCCGTCGACCTGAGCATGGTCCATGTTCGGACAGCAAGTCGCCCATTACTCGCCGTCCGCAGGCCCAAAATTGACCATGCCTGCTCTCTAGAAAGAGAGAGAATATTATTTGCTCAAGTCGCTGCGAAAATTATTTTTCCCTCTTTCTAGGACAATTATTATTTTATCTGTCAGTTGACTAGGAAAGACGCAGTTCATCCTTTTAAGTCTATGGGGTGCCCCAACCGATTCCCAAGCTCACTTCGTCTTTTTTTTTCATCAATTAATAAATATTCGAACAATCGTTCAGTGTACTAGCCAATAATAATTGAACATAATTAACCTCGAAGTAAAATTACGGATCGCTAGCACGTAGGAGATCGGACCAACTAACGGACTAAATACCGCTTAAAATAGCCGAGAATGTTTTGTCATCCATTTTGGAAATCATTTTCTTTTTTTCATGATTTTAATAATATATTCATTTTTTAAATACCTACAAAGATGATGAAAATGTAAAACGAAACGTAATAATATCAGCTGTCACTGTCATTAAGACAATGCAGGTCAATAAAATTCTAACCTTACCTTAATTTACAATACACAGTGCGCCAGTGCGCCGCGCAGCTATGCAGGCCGGGTTGTAGTTGTAGTTGTACTATATTATAGAATAGTTGCATGGGGTTAGTCTGTGGGTGTGTCTAGTACTTCAACGAACGCTTGAATGGTTCTAGCTCGCGTTAAAGTGCTAATATTGTTGCTGAACACCTAGTTATTGTGAGGAACTGACAGTAAAATCCACGTGTGTGTCCAGTTCATTATTTATTTTGAAGAAAGATAAAGAAAATAAAATGGACGCTCCCGTGTCCGCCTTTGCTATTTACAAAGCCAATACCACGGCTAACAAAGACAAAAAGCATAAGAAAAGAAATAAATCGAATAAACAGCCAGTTTCTCCGAAACTCCCCCCACGGTTCATTGAAGAGGCAAAACAAATCGAACTCGCCCAAAAGCTGAAAAAGAAACAAAAGAAAGTAAAAGAATCAAAGAATATCGGTAAGAACATTAAGAAGAAACAACACAAAAAGAAGAAATCTAAACTTACCAGAGATGAGAAAAAAGCTAGCCCAGGTAAAAAAACGCCAAAAGTGAAAAATAAGCCAGCAGCTGGAGATGAAGACGAAGTTGAAGAGGTACCATTACTGGTTGCAGCCCCAAAGATGAGAGCCGTTAATGGGCTTGATCCAGCAAATGATGCATGCTCTCACTCTAGTGATGGTAGTTTTGACTTCACTCCTGTTGAAACAGACAGCTCTGAAGAAGGACTTAAAGTATTCAAATGGATGATTGCTCCCTTCAATGTTGATGACTTTTTCAAGAATATTTGGGAGAAAAAACCTATGCACATTTGTAGAGCAAACCCTGGTTATTACAAAGAAATAATAACCACACCCATCATTGATGATATGCTGCGCAATGAACATATCCAGTTTACCAAGAACATAGATATCACATCATATGTTGATGGGGAGAGAAAGACACACAATCTAGAGGGAAGAGCATATCCGCACACTGTATGGGACTTCTACTTAAATGGATGCAGTGTGAGACTGCTGAATCCACAAACTTATATTCCCAAATTACATTTATTGAATGCGACCCTGCAGGAATTCTTCAATTCTTTTGTCGGGGCTAATGCATATCTCACTCCACCTGATAGTCAAGGGTTTGCTCCACATTATGATGATATTGAGGCATTCATATTGCAAACAGAGGGCAGGAAACATTGGCGTGTTTATAAGCCCCTCAATGATGAAGAGGAGCTACCCAGAGAATCTTCGAAAAATTATGACCAGCATGAAATAGGAGAACCAATACTAGAAGTGACTTTACAAGCAGGAGATATGCTTTATTTCCCTCGGGGCTATATTCATCAAGGTGTCACAGTAGATGATGAACATTCCCTGCATCTTACAATCAGCATGTATCAAAAGCATTCTTGGGCTGACTTATTTGAGAAATTAATTCCTGCTGCTGTTCAGCTGGCTATCCGAGAAAATAAAGATTTGAGAAGGGGACTTCCATTTGATTTGTATGATCACTTTGGTTTGGTCCATTCTGATTCAGACACACCTCGCAGGAGAGATATAAGTAAAATGATTAAATCGCTTTTTGAAAAGGTTCGGGAAGCAGTCCCAGATATAATTGATGATGCTGTAGATCAAATGCACAAGAATTATCAACATGCAGCATTGCCACCTGTCTTGAGTGATGTGGAAAAGGCAGTGACAATATTTGGTGATACTGATGTGATGGTACAGAATGGCATTGTCACTAACAGGGTGGAAATAGCTCCTGAAACTAAAATAAGATTACTACGTAAAAATATTCTCAGGATGGTCTCAGAAGAGAAAATTAAGCTGTATTATCATGTTGAAAACTCTCTGGAATACCATGGAAATGAACTGCCATATCTTGAAGTTGACAGTCATTTTGCTCCAGCTATAGAGAATTTGATTACTGCATATCCGGAGTATATTTCAGTGGATTTGCTGGACATGCCTAATATTGGAGATAAATTGAGTTTAGTTGATGCATTGTGGAGCAGGGGACTTATTATGACTGAATACCCAATGCCAAATGTAGATGATTAAATAAGATTAGATTATTTATTTATATTTTACTTTGTCCCACCCTTCCTTTTCTTTAATAGGTCTTGGCAAGCTTAGTAATTCTTCCTTTATATTATGTCACTAGATTCTTCAATAGATTGTCATTTGTTTCTGCAGTCTCTTATAAATAACTTGTTACTTGATAAGCCCATTTTCAATAATTCTATTGTGTATGGAGGTATTTGGAAGACCAGTCTCCGGGTAGTAATACCCTTTGTAGTTAATTAAGATTAATTATGTCATAAGTGTATATCTGTAGTTAATGATAAATAAATGAATGGATGATTATTTCCTAAGATTTTTTAACATAGCTACCATATTTAGAATCTTGTCGACATCGTCAGCCGAAAGACGTCCACTCCTGGACGAAGGCCTCCCCTTGAATCTCCCCCAGAATATTCTATTTGTTATTCACGATAAAACTTAAAAATTTGCCCCACACTAGGAATTTCTCCTGTGTCGTGGGGGCGTTTACAAACAGAAACTCACATACACAAACACTCAAAGCTGGAGCAACTACTTGTAGGTCATACAAATATTTGCTCCGCACGGGAATCGAACCCGCGACACGATTCGCAGCAGTCCAATTGGCATTGAAATCCAATCATCCACTCGGGCAGGCTGTGCCTACCCTTGCTATGGCCATAGCTACATGGTGGCACAGCAGGGGAATAGGTACAGGACCAGAACTGTGTACCTATAAGGCCTCTGCCTCGAATCTTGCGGGCAGCGGGGCGGCGGCGGCGGCGGCGCGGGAGCGGCAGGATCTTAGGTATACATTCAAATGGACCGGCCCTCGGAAACAGCGGGGCGGGGGCGAACAGCGAGCGCCGCCGCCGCCGCCCCGCTGCCCGCAAGATTCGAAGCAGAGGCCTAAAGCGGTAAGGGCACACTCGCCATTTGAGCTCGCCGCGGGTGCTGCTGCCGCAAGCCTCGATCTTTGCCATTTATCACGGGCTTGAGCTTTGTAGTGATGTTACAGTTTTTTGTCCACTTACGAATATTTGAGTCCGGCTCATTCCCAAACCTGGTTAAAATTAAAGACTAATAAAAAAAAATAACCCAAACTGTAAAAAAAAAACAATTGAACATAATTTTCGAAAGAAGTTTTCATTTTGTGCCCAGCCCAGTATCAGCCCTTATCGGTACCTTTCCTTTCATTATCTTTCTATTGGATCCCTATTACCCAATTGTTTCAGGAGGGTTATGTATTTTACTGCCCTTTGAGGGATGCTAATTTTTTTGTATAGTTGCAATTAAAACAAGAATTTTCTTAAGTCATTATATTTATTTTAAATTGCATATAAATTTGTGGACTTTCTGTTACAATAGTACTCTCGAACTGATATCTTTTTTTGTATAAAACGCTAAAATTATGTTTTACAACTATTGTACCAGAGGGCCATGACAATGTCGCAAACATTCGATCCACTCAAGTAGGTACACGTTATAAACAGAAAATACACACACAATAATTTATACTCTAAGCTTATTCTTTTCTCTTTAAGAAATTAACCTATTTAAAAATACCACCTAAAATGTAGGTACTTAAGATTTCCTAATGTTCACACACACTCTCACGCTCGGGGCGAGCACAGTCATTGATAACAACGTAAGGGTATAATGGAAAACAATTTAACAAAAAAAAAAATACGGGGACCTCACCGCAATGTACAAACAATCTTAGTATAGTCATGTAAGTAACAAAATGTCGTTTCAATCCGCGTACAATATGTCAACGTTTGTGTAATGAGAGGTGAGTTCCAACGAGGTCTGTAAGTACAAAGAACTTGTTACAAACCAACTGTTCGTTAACGGTTAACGTGACAAGTATGACAGCGGTAAATATATTTCATTTAACTACTTTAACATTTCAAGTTCTTTCTTTACAGGCAGTGATGAATGTACAACATTTAGTATACGACTGGTACATGTTATGATTACAATTTTCACAGTAGAAAGCTTGGTCCAAACAGTTCATAAAACAAATCAAAGAGCTATGACGAAGATATTTTAAAAATTTCTTCTACTTCATGAGTAATTTGAATCGTGTGACAATATTTCCCACAGACCGCGACAGTACACTTTATTTACCTTAATTCAAAAATAAACACTGATCATATCAAAATATATTTTATGTGAAGCAAAACGTCCAATGATAAAAAACATTATCCGATAAATTTTAAATTCTTTGTACTGATATACAAGATTTTTCCGACGCAATACCTAATTCAATACTACGAAAACTTTAGAATTTTTAGCCTAATCTTATTTATTAAAAAAAGAAACTTCTAAATCTATTGCCTAATTTTTAAAAGAGGCGAAAAACCTCTTTGTGTCTCATTGACTGAAACCGAATAAGGGATTAACTACATTTACAAACATCGTCTTATTTTAAAATGTATATAATTTGTTAGGACATTTATTATATTATGACGAATTTTACATATTCATGAAGATAGTATTAGAAACTTTAACACTAACAGAAAAGTAAGAACTAATTAAAATTGGGAGACAAAGAAACAGTGTTTAGGATCTCACAAGATCACCAAGGTAAAAGGGAACAATATGAGTTGGGAGTATGAGGACCAGGTTTTTCTACAGCTGCAGGCCATCATTTGTTTCCCCTGTGTAAAATTTAAATTTCTAAAACTGTCTTAATGTTATGTATATTTGGCTAAGCTACTAACATGAACTGTACAACGACAATAGATCCAGATAATTATTAAAAAATGTTAAAAGTTTAAACATGTTTCAAAATGTAAACTGCGAAGAATAAATGTAGCTATCCCCTAAAAATGATCTTGTTAACATTTCCTTACATGTAAATATTTACAAAGAATGAAGTTTCTTACATTTAGTAGTTAGTTCGCGTTAGTAAACTATATTAACCTGTTAATTCGCTCTCCACTTGCCTTATCTATATCATAGAATATCAATACATTGTGATGTCAAACTTTCTCAATTATTCTATCGCCATCTTACACTACACGATTAACTCTTATAATTCCTCTAAAATTTGAATTAATATAAAATCCATCATTTTAAAATGCCCTAAATATATCGAATTCCGAGGTAGAACATTATTCTATATCTAATCTCTCAAAGTTAGCAAAATATTGCTAAGAAAACTTTCAAATATTTTAACTTTTCTCAATTTTAAAACGCCATACTTAGCGAGTCCGTAGTCATGTAGTGTAAGTACGCATGAAATTTCATTTATTGCTTTAGGTTGCACACAGAAAGGTTTAAAAACAAGACATAAATACCCAACACGGCAACATAGACTGGGTTCATAGATAAAACAAATTATTAATATTAAAATACCGTCAAATATGACGGACTCGTTCGCATATAAAATTGTAGAATTCGTTGCCATAAAATTACAGAACCCAAAACATTGCGTTTTTATTTTAAATCTTATAAACAATTAACTTATCAAATAGATGTATTGAACGCAAAAATACACAAATTGTGCTATCTGTTAGAATTACAATGTACTTCATTTCATAATATAAAGAAATCGTTTAGTTAATATTATACCAGATTCTAGCAAAATATAAAGTTACATTAAACCATGATTATGCAGAAGGTGACCCATAATAAATATCTATTAAAAAGATACAACTTATGATTCTTGCCAGACATGGAATTTGGGTAGCGAATGAACATTGAAAACACACATTGCATTATTGTAAAATTGACACTTATTTGCAGCTAGATTTTATTACATTTAACATTGATTTACGTAATATTTTGTGAGATACTATTAGACATGTACAAAACTTTTGCATTTAACATCTAATTCATCAACCGTTAACTGCAAACCACCAGATACTGTGAAATCAGCATAATATTTGTAGGATAACAGTAAACCTTCATGAACTAATACAACATTGAAAAACCCAATACCCAAATTCGACACATCGTAACAAAATTAAAAAAAAAACAGACCATTCTTTATTCCAATCCTCTTCGAATTACAAACAACGGCCAGGAAACCTAATTAACGTTAAGACACTTAGAAGTACATAACATATGTACTTGGTCATAGTGTTCGTTCATGGTTGAACTGTCGTTGGTCGACTGTGTCGCACAACATGTATTATTTCTTCGCGGGCGGTTTTCTCGGCGTGCGTGTGGTCTTACCCGTCGATGTTGAGGGCGTCGGGACTATTGGCGACGGTTTTACTTCTGGAATGGTAGAATTTTCGTTAGGCATTGAAAATTTAATTTGGCATTAAACCAGTCTTAAATGCAGTCGGTAATTCGTTAGTCCCGCGACCCCGGCAGGACATAATGGGTGTTTGCGTTATTTTATTTAAAAGCACAAGACAGTTTTCCATTGTATAGAACTTAATCAGAATTGGGGAAATGTGGGTGTATCATTTATACAACCCTTACTAAGTCTTCGGACTTAACAGCCTTGATAGAGTCACTGACGGGCTGGCCTCGAAGTCCAGCACCCACAAGTTGGGCTTCCAAGACCTTTCCGGAAGAAAGGCCGGAGTTTGCTTGCCTATTCGAAACTAACCTTATAAACGTGTGTAGAATTTTTTTGAGAGGAGGAGGAGGAGATTGAGAGCTGCTTAACCGGAATTTTCTGTGGATGCCTTAAATGACTGTAAGGCCTCAAGCCAGGGGCTTACAACTAAATTACTACAAGCTAAGTGACCACACGCTAAGTGTGGGGGGCCACTGACGGAGGACAGTAAGGGAAAGCCTGGATCTGAATGATATCATTATTTAGGGGCGAATTTAAAATTACTGGCTCAGAATCGCGGGCTGGCTCGAGCCAGGGAGGAGTATGAGTGTGGAATGAAAAAAAAAAGGAAATGCTATTTCCTTTATTTTAAAACTAGCACTCCGCCCGCGACTTCGTCAGCGTCTTCTAACTTCGAACTCGAGATATTAGTGTAGACAAACTGATTTTCCGATGTTCGCCCGCTAGGTTGATTTTTGAAATATAGATAATTACGCATCCTTTATTCGATTGGGAAACTATTTATGCCAAGTTTTTAGTTTATCGAAGCAACCAGTAAAATCCTTCCCTTAAAACTTAATCACCCCTTTTCACCAATTTAGGGGGTGGTTTTCGAAAAACTCAAAAGCACGTGTTTGATTATTTTTGAACTAACTTCTATATACTGAGTTTTAAATTCATCGGTTGGGGCGTTATGATTTTCCCATACAAACTTTAACATCGTCTAGATTACCAATGGAGGGTAGTTTTATATAACTTATCATGCCCATCTTTTTTATTTCCATATACTCATATTCGTACCAAGTTTCAAGTTTATAAACCAAAGTGATAAGATTTTACATACAAAGGATTTCACCCCTTTTCACCCCTTATGTGCAGATTTTTGCAAAATCACTTCTTAGTACTCACCTACATAATAAATTACAATTACCATCCAAAATTCAGGTTATACGTGTATTGGTTTAATATCCTTACCTTAAAACTTGAATACCCCTTTTCACTAACTTGGGGGGTGTTTTTCGAAAAACACAAAAACACGTGTTTGATTATTTTTGATCTAGTATATAAATGCTGATTTTCACATTCATCAACTCACGCGTTATGATTTTCCCATACAAACTTTAACATCCTCTAGATTACTAATGGAGGGTAGTTTTAAAAAACTATTAATGTCCATCTTTTTTATTTACTTACACTCATATTCGTACAAAGTTTCAAGTTTATAAACCCAAGGAATAAGATTTTTCATACAACAGTTTTTACCCCTTTTCACCCCCTTAGTCTTTCACCGTCTTATTGCTCCCCTACACGGTAGACTGCAACTGCTGTCCAAAATTCAAGTTATTGCCCTTAGCGGTTTCGGCTGTAGTCGAGTCTTAATAAAAAACCCTGTTCTTTTATATATATAGATTTGACGTTCAAAAGTGCCTTTAAACTTTGACAATTGACAAGCTTCTCCCACCGGGAGTTTTAGTATGACTTTTACCCCTATTTTCTTAGACTATTTACCTGATCTCCTGCCTTTGCGCGTGGGAGTCGCGACTGGCGTCTCCTTCTGTTTGACCGGCGTCCGCTTCGCCGGGGTGCTCTTCGCCTTAGCTTTCTCACTTACTGCGGTTGCAGTCTGATGAAAGTTATACATGGTTTAGTGTTGAAGAAATAAGTGAACAGGTCGGAGAAACAAGTTAAATCATTTTCTGCAAGTTTTGGATCTATGGTTTTGTATTTAAGATCACTGCTTTGTTTCTCAACCAGCAATTTATTCAGGTAAGTTAAACAGTTTGCACCAGAAATCGGTAAGGGTCAATACATACAAGAACGAAGACGAATCGTCAGTTTGATAAGTATCATAGTGCGTTGTCTTTGTGCTATAGGAAATTAACACATAATTATATTACTCTGATTAATGCTCCTATGAGTTTCGACTCTGCGCTAGTATGTAATGACCCTAAATACATTTAGCCTTTGATGCTAAAATGCATTAATAAAACATTTTACGCCGATCTTTAAATTATTTATAGAAACAGAACATCAAAAAAAAAATGTTTAGCTTTAAAGGTATTTATTTTGTGATTTTTGGTGCAAGCAGTTCTATAAGATTTCAATGTATAAATCAATTACTAAGAGTTTTGATATTAATCGCAGCATTTTTCTTAAAGAATTACTTTATCAATAAAATATTGCACAGTGTAAGACCTTGCATATTTTATCAATTGATATTAAACCCTCTAAAATAAAGTTAATTCCATGCAAAACGCTCATGCCACGTAATAATCGAAAAAGGGCAAATTATAGAAGATAACAGGCTAAAAAAGAGGAAATAAAAATAAAATATTGAACACAAAAGCAAGCGATGAAATGAATGAATATGACTGAATACGAATATGATATACTTAGAGTATAATCTATAGAAGTTTTAATTTGTTTTAGAATTATAATAGAAAAAGATTTAACTTCTAAGGAAGGTTTTTGAGTTAAATCATGCTTTTTTAATATTATTTTCTAGAAAAATCTACAGAAGAGTTCTATCTAGGTATAAGAATATGGCAGGATAGGATAACTTTTTTATAAGAATTGACAAATTTGCACTATTTTGAAAGTATTCACTTGTCTATTAAACAAAAGAGGAACTTATTGATATTGGCCAAAAGTCTATTTAAAAGTAAAATATATTGCCGTGTAAACATAAAGAAAATATAGTCTTAATTTACCAATTTTATACACAGCTACACCATGCAATCACCATGCATACCGGTCACCCATACACTTAAAAAGCTATCGACCTAGTGGTTAGTAGGTATTTAACCAAAATTATTCTATGAAAATATATTTTCATTAGTATATTTTTTCATAATAATATTAATTTATTTTTTTGGTTTGTTTTTGTAAAAATATTTAAAATGTAAAAAAAAATATGTTAAAAATGAATAAAGGAAAAGACAGATCATTTAATGAGCATTAATTCCAATTATTTCTAAACATTAACCTTGAATTTTATCAAAAATCCATTTTACATAATATATTTTCGCATTAATTTTGCTATTTTTCTCAATTAAATTATAATATTTTAGAAGTTTCTGATATTTTAATAAATTTTTATGAAAATAATGGGCCTGAATGCGTGTAATGACGTATGAATAATAACGTAAAATAAATTAATACCTTTACCCAAAACTAGGCAGACCACTGTACACTGGAATTTTATAACTTGCATCATACAATATAATATACCATAGCCAAGTGGGTTTGTCAAAATTATTACAAAGTGTGAAACATGCAAATTTTTTTCATCCCCCATCCTTTTGGGATCAGCTCCCAGGTTAAGCGGATGCAACTGAATATCAGTATTTTACATGAAGTCATTGCCTATCTGACCTCCACAACCCAGATAGTTTTTTTTTTGTTAAGAAACATTTTTGATCTATTTTTATTTAGGGGTATTTATCTTAGATTTATGACAACACCATCATAATATATATATATATATATTTTGTTGTTTTGCAAATTAAGTGACTATTAGCAAATCAGAAAAGGTTATCCCCAATATTTATTGCATACCATGTAATTATATGGATTAATTTTAGCTGGTAAAATATCTCGACAAGACTATATTAATAAGATATTTGATACTGGGTAGAATGAAGTGAATTGAGACAAAATGGGTTTAAAAGGTAAAGGGGTTTTTGTGTTGAACTTTTATGACCTTCAAGAACATGCTCTGTTTTGTTCACTTCATTATTTAGAGACCTCACTTGCAACATAATTATTATCATATTAATTCAATGAAACAAATCCCTGTCAAAACTTTAGCTCTGAATTACCCCTGCATCCTTATTTTCTTCTAATTTACGGTATCTTTATTTTCTACGAATAACTTTAACAAACCCCACTCTACGGTAAATTGCACACATCCTTAACGCATGCATAGGACTATATACTCCATCGATATCTGTCAACACTCAATAAAATCTTAATTTACAACTTTCTTCTAACTAATACTTTTTCACTTATACAACACACTGTGCTGTCTGCTGGGGTCTTAAAATTAAACTCTAGCACTTAGGCATTTAGATATAAAATTGCGTATTGGATAACTTCACAGAAGAGAACTTTACGCAAAACAAAAGAAGATCAACTTTATTCTTTCTTTGAAAGGAAATTCTAAATTGAGGCGACCCCAACAGACGTATCGCCATCCCGCTCGCACCCCCACACACTTGCAGTGCGAGCGAGCGCGACGCACTTTGCCACAGCACTCGTACTCACTCTCGACACATGAATGTAAATGACTGGTGATTGCGGATACGTACATTTCTATATATCCGTTGTACTATGCCTACCTTGCTAGTGCTCGCCACTATGGGCGTACTACCTGACGATTTTCTCTTATTGTTTGTTTGTGATTTTGTCTGAGCTTTTGTTTTGCGAGCGCTTTTTGGACTGCGCTTTGGCGTTGTCCGCGCGCGTTTCACGGGCGTCGCCGAATCCTGGAACAAGAGAATCATCTGTTAGCTGGAAAGGATATGGGATAACGAACGAACAATGGAGAAAACGTCCAACTCAAGAAACATCGACCTTTGGAGTGAGATAGAGAGGTTGGCTAGTTTCAGCTTCGTAGAGCATTATCTCTATCACAAACAGGGTAAATGTCACATGGGAGGGTGTGACAGAGAGTCAACTAACAATATTTATCGAGTTTATGTTCTTAAATACATCCAGTGTCAGATATTTTAGACAATTTGTATCTTGATAATTTTTAGTTTCTTGTTATAACTGCTTTTGCTAGAACTTGGTTGACACTTGCAAATGTTATGCTACTCCACAAAAAGTAACATGGAATGGGCAGTAGAACATTGATACATCCCAAGCAATCACAACTAAAGTCTTCATTCCTTGTCAATTACATAGAACACTGCATGATTTATTTTTGTACACTATATATTTCTTCTTCTTACTTTTTCCTCAAAAAATGCTGTATTAATATAAATTACACGTCGAAAAGTGTTGCAACTCACCTCTGTATCATTAGAGTTGTCCAGTTTAGCCCGTGGGGACGACTTGGAGCTGTTCCGTTTGCGTCCCTTCTTCTCTAGCTGCGATTCATCTTTATACAGCGAAAGGTCCACTGTAGACATCAGATGTTCTAGTCAATGTTACAGTAGGGTTTGTATGTGTTAGTTTTGTGCAGCGCGGTTATGGAAATGAAAAAAAAAAAGAAATAAATGTTATATGAATACAAGGAACTTTTGGCGCGTCGCCATTTTTTGAAACGACGCCGCTTTTTTGTTGAACGGTACAATTTAAACAATAACATTTTTTAAATTGTACTGTTGTGTAAAAAGAAGTTTTTGATAAACTTTTGTTATTTTTGAGAAAAAAGCGTTTGGCTGAGAGTATGCTGACATTTGAGAACCAAAAGATCCTTATAACTTCGTTAATGGGAACTAGGGAATGCAATTTAGATCTCGCGAGATCTGCAATCTAGAGAGTCCTCAGCCATTTCTTTGATACTCAATCTTGGCTATAGGCAGCCTCGTTCAAGAACTTGATAATGTCTATCGAGATTTTGTGACTAACAGTGCGTTCTAAATCGACATCCCGACTCACTTTAGCTAGATCTCGAAATTACCAATCTCTAGATTTCAAACGCAAGATCACATTGCATTCCCTAGATGCAACAGAGGTCAGTATGTAAAACCAGAAAAAGGAAAACAGAAGTTTTGTATTATTTTTATTAAAATAATGGAAATGAAATTAATACTGCTACTAATATCTACGAAAATAAGTATAGTGACATTAAAGTACTACCACAGCAAGTAAAAGAAACTTAAAGAAATAGATGAGTAGTAAAAATTACGAAGTTTTTAACGTTAATAGTGCCTGTTATTGGAAAAGAGAAATATGTATTTTATTAGATGAATGTACTAATAGTCCACGCGCAAGTGAACAATTATCATTGTCTGAGATTATAAGTTTTAAAATACATAGAAAACTAGATGTTACGTTTTGTACTGGCTTTGTAGTGGCTCAGTAACAATATTATTTTAAAGTTGAGATAATACGAGTCATCAAAATTTTTTTCTAATTGGAAGTTACTAGCTCTTGCGCATGGACTACTTCTAAAATGGCTATGGGGTGAGTCTGGTGAGTCGGATGAGTTTTACAGTCCTCCCGCCTGGATGGAGCGGAAAGGACTGTCAGACTCGTACTGACTAATATCCACGGTGTTCTTTCAATAGCCCTTTACGAGTTCCAGCATCACGGTTATCTGTATGGGCAGTCCCGCGACCCCAGCAGGCAAAGTTACAGTCCTTACAGTTATTTTAGCTGAGAATCATAGTTAGGACTATAGAGTCAATGGTTTTTTGTCGTTATTATTCAGTGTGTGGTCGTGGGTTCGAACTTAGCCATGCGCATTACTTTGTGTAATTTATTTCATCACCACTGCTCTCAAAACGGTGAAGGAAAGCATCGGGAGGAAACCGGCATGTCCTAGAACCAAAAATACTAAGACATGTGACATCCACCAACCCGCACTGGGCCGACGTGGTGGATTATGGTCCATTCTCTCTCACAGATAGGAAGCCTATGCTGGCCTAGGCTGATGATGATGTGTGTACTCACGTCCATCAGGATGTTCCTCAGTGAGCTGCGTGGTGGCGCGGTCCCCGGTGGCCTCGGCCTGCAGAGCTCGCTGCAGGATGGAGCGCGCGCGGGCTGCCTCGGCCGCGCGCAGCAGCTGGGCGCCGCCCGCGCCGCGCACCAGCGACAGGGTCGTCAGTACGCACTCCATGTCTGGGGACGACAGATTATATTCAATTTATAAGGCTATATACTTCAACTAGTTCTGATTTTACACAATAGGCTGGGATTTTACACAATACCAAAAAGCTGATTGAAGGCACGGTCGGCGCAGAAGTTGAACGATCGACTGCCTCGCAGCGTGTCGCGAGTGATTCCCGCACGGCACAAATATTTGTATGACCTACAAGTAGTTGTTCTGGGTCTGGGTGTTTGTGTATCTGTGTCTCTATGTTTATGAATCATCCACGACAGGAGAAAATTTTTGTGTGGTGCAACGTATTTTTTTTTTAATTCATCTGAACTGAACTGAGCCAATTACACTGATCTTAACTGTTTTATTAACATTTTTCCATTTTCGTTCTGCATCACGTCGCATAAACAGAAGCATGGAGTCTTCTGATAACTACTGAATTTTAGATCTTACCTGTGACGTCATAGAAGTCAGGCTTATAGGTCTCGCCAGCAGGGTCCGCAGTCTTGTCTTGCGACAGCCAGCGGATCTTGATCTTGCGTGTGGTGCGGTACACGTTCTGCATCGCTTGGCACACGTAGAACCCTCCTTCGGCGTTGCGAACTGCTAAGTACTCGTTTCTGTTGGAGATAAATTGAGGTTACAGTTTGATTTTTGAGTACATTCTTATCTATTCTTCTCTATAATCTTTGGTTAAATGAAATAGGCAACTAGAGTCTGCGTCACAACTGAAGTCCTTTTGACACGGTGCTTCAAGCATAAATATAAATTGCATTTAAATAATGTCGTACCACAAATTTTCCGCCAGTATAGCCTTGTGGTTGGGATTGTCGCTTTTCTTTCGTATTTGTCAGTTCAAAAGCGCCTGTAACTGACCTACTTGAATTAAATGCTTTGATTTTGATTACATTGGCATTTTAGTAATGTCACTAGCATTCCTAAAAGTGCGGATTAAGGGAATGCGTCTGACCTAAAGAAAAATTAAACAGTTGTGTTTGCATTTCTTTCTAATTTACAAAGTACGGTTGTGATAACTTTCAACTCTTAGATTTGCTGAGATATAATAGTTTTGTGGGTTACAAGTTATTTAATTATTTTCGAACTTGCGTTTTTTTTTTCTTCAAGGGCCATACTTCTCAAGCTAGATCACATCGTTACCTATGCTGCATCCAAAGAATGATCAAATCCGAGTGATTTGAAGTCATAATGAGTCTGACACACAGTCCACCTAGGGCGCGAGGACTCATTTGATGATTTTACAACAAAATAACAATAATTGGCAAAGCAGCTCTGCGCCAGATATCATAAAAGCCTTTCCACAAATTATATTACTTACTTGTATATGATGATAAGCTTGTCATCATTTGGCTTCGTCGGCGTTGAGCGTCCAGCTGAAGCGGAGAGCTTGGTGGCCATCGCCAGCTCTGGAGTAGGGGATTGATATAGCTGCACCTGGAAGAAGATTGAGGATATTAGTTAAGAAGATAGCGCAGATCCAGGATGAAATTGAGAGTTAATGTGAGGTATTCAGAGAATACTATTAATAGTAGACAAGCCATGGACCGGGCTCTACAAATACATTGAAAGAACCAGAATCGGCTGGGATTGCTTAGATGTCTGAAGATATTTGTAGGACCAGGACCATGCCTTAATAGACTTTTGATTGTGAGTCCGATGAACTGTGATCTTCTCAGACTGATGATGAGAGGCCTGCCTGTGTCCCAGCAGTGGGTATATTTTAAGCTGGTAACACATCTAGTTGTATTCATGTGTTTTAAGAGTTTTGCTTACTTTTAAAGCGAAAATATTACTATGTCTTTTAGCATGGTAAGAGCGATTTAAGTATACTTTTCTTGCAAATACAGAATTTTCTAACGTTGACTTATCGTGAATTGAGCTGGTAGTTAGAGCTCAATTGAAATAACTTTCGAACAACATACAATTAAGTATTATTTATGTCACCTTTCAGTTTTCAAACTGTACTATAACTGAACAGGCCAATGCCAATGAAATGCCCTAGTTCTCATCAATTTATTACTAACTATTGATTTTTATTCAAGTATCATAGCATTCAAATGGAATTGCATAACAAAGATATTGGTGTTTATACAAAATTTTGTTTTGGATACAATAATGCACCCTAAACATATTAATTAGTGAGATTTTTGGGCGGTTTTAGAACGGTAGACGGTTTTCACCGCTGCCTATTGAAATATTCCAGAAAAAATTGCAAATTCTTTGTATTACAATCATCTCTTATAGATTATGTATTTCTTCACTGGAAGAGCTAATAAAGATCTCTATTACTTAGTACATTTAGCGAGATATAGTCGTCGTAGTCAGTGCCCATCACTATATGACCCTATACAGCAGAATAATGTTAAAGGGGGTCAAGTCTTGCTGGCCATCGACTGTACCTATAAAACACAATCGCTTAAGTCTGCCTTTACGCGCATAACTCCAAACGACTGCACCAAATCGGATAATTCTTTGTGTGTTAGTTATTACCAAGACAAGGAAAGTATGTAAAAAAGATAGATTTTAGAATAGTATATTTTACTAAAAAAAAATATTAGTGCGAAAGTTAGATTATCAAAGAAATGTTGATCCGTATTTTTTCTTACATAAACCAAAATTGACGGAGATACAACGTTTCGAAAATTCACAAAACGTCACTCGGTCGGTACAACTTTACAAGCGTTATGACTTCACAAGCCCCCACTCCCGAATTTAGAAGCGTTTTCTTTGTCAATATTGACTGATTTAAAAAAAAAACTAAAAATAATTGTCCATTATTTTCCAATATTCTAACTGACGGACTAAACAGATCCTCAATTTATTTATGCAGTAAAATACCCTGTTATTCCACGGGGTAGATCGAAAGAAGCCCTTGCAAAGCTGGGGCGAGCTTTTGTATAAAACTTGCAATGGGAGAAATAGGGAGAGATATTATGTCTCCAGATTTCCTTCAAACTTTGCAGGAGTCAGAAGTGTTAAAATTTAAATAAATATATATCTAATCTAAAAGCACGAGGAAAGGATTTGTTAAAAGCTATAGTATAATCAAATCACTTCACTCCACTGTTATAGATTAATACAGCGAGCCAAAAATCGGTTACGTCTGTCGAAAAAGTATCCTACTTTACGTTACAAACGTTCCTAGATGTTAGATTCACGTCTACCCAAACGGACATCGAAATAAGTAGTATATTATGGCATGAGTTCATCGCCTAATAAATATCTAATAGCTGTTCACTGCGTAATATTACCTCCTTTACTTAGGTGGACACATATTTAAACATGTACATTTAATTTTCATTTATATCATCATCATCTACTTTTTCTTCCTTTTCTCTCCCTTTCTCTAATCCTTTCTTCAACTATATTGGCTTCCAGTCTAACAGGATGCAGAACACTCGTTACTTTTTTTTAAGTTGTCCCACAATGTGACGGGCCCCCCTGTAGAGGGCCAAAGCCTGCCGGGGTCGCGGGACTCACAAATTACCGTGATCCCGGTACGTAAAGGGCTATTGATGGACACCGTGGATTTTAGTCAGTACGAGTCTGACAGTCCCTCCCGCTCTGCCCTGGGTGGGAGGACTCATGTGATGATTTTACCAAGTAAAAAAAAAGTTGTCCCACAATAGGAATTTCTTCTGTATCGTGGGTGCGTTTACAAATATATAAACTCAGATACACAAACACATAGACCTTCGATGATGACTGAGCCGCTGCGCCAACCGTGCCGTCTTTACATGAAGCGTCTGGCAATCTGACTTCTACTACTCAGTCAGATCTATGCACTACTGGGTGTTGCAATACTTCTTGGTTAGTCAGGTTGTTAGAATTTTTTCGATCTTGTGACATATTCATACGAAAATATTATAATGATTGTACTAGTGTAACGGAAAATAATCCATCGACTTTTTTATCCTAGGGTTGTTTACTTTTTATGCTTGCTATGTAATTATTCCGTAATTTACTTTGTGTTTTAGTATTAGAAATAACGGATATTAAGTCTGGCATCAGGATCGATGGGCTAGGGTTGTTACGCAGTGGGTGCCGGACGGGCGTCGTTGCCGAGGGAGGCCTAGGAAACGCTGGCGTGACGACCTAGACATTTTCATGACAAATTGGCCGGAGAAAGCCGCACACAGGGAAGAGTGGAAAGTTGTGGGGGAGACCTTTGCCCAGCAGTGGGACAACACAGGTTGAAAAAAAAAAAAAAAAAGTCTGGCTACGTTATCGTTTTTCTTCTGCTTCGCACATAAGCATTTAAAAAGGGGAGACGAACAAAGCTTTTGTTTTTTTTTAGCTTCTCGACAGGGTTGCAAAAATAGCCGTTAAGCGACTCTTTGTCGTTGCACTGTTTCTTACAAGATAACGATGAAGTACCGTAATTTTCCGTGAATTTAAATAAATTCGGGGTTTATCTAGACTTTCATACACCGATAGAATGTTCCTAATTGAATTTGCGTTCAACTCGTAAACAACTCTAAAGGTTACATAATTCTATCTATTACGATCATTTTATATTTGCCGAAGTATCATGTTTACACCTTATACAATAGATAGCTAGTTGACAGGATCAATAAATTGCAAATAAATGTATTTAGTCCGTCAGTTAGAGTATTGAAAAATAATGGACACGTATTTTTTTATCGATGAATATTGACAGAGATAAAGCGCATCAAAGCTCGGGAGTTGACCCGTGACGTCAGAACGCTATAAAATTATACCACGGCGTGACGTATTGTGAATTAAATTGAATAAAAGCGTCATATCTTCTTCAATTTTGTGTTTTAGTGACAAAAGAAAAATACGGGTCTTTTTTTTTTTTGTTAATCACATTTACGGATTTATAAACTTTGGATTTGCCTATTATGTTCGTTTTACCGGGTTTTCTTCGCGTGTTACGCCATAGAATTTACTGAAGCAGATTATTTCGGCTGATAGCAGACAACCTGTCGCTTATTCTACTATTCGGTATTTACAATCAACTTGTTGCTAGGAATGACGTCATGCAATGTGTGTTATTGTCAAGCTTTGTATGACGTAGCACTGTAAATATAATAATGCATGGTTATTTTGACGTGTGGTTATAGCCGGTTCTAACACCGCCATCTTGTTTTTTTCTTTCAACTTTCCAATTTTAAATGTTTACTAACAGCGCCTTATTACAATGTCTTTCAAGCGCCAAAATAGACAAACTGCACTTAAAAATCGGCCAAAAACGCTATTAATATGATCATGACATGGTTTTGTAATTTGGTAATGTCTAATTTAGTAGGATAATGCATTTCATAGAGATCTGAAAATTGTTTTGTTGTTGGCTAGCAAAAAGTTTGCATACCAGAAAAAGAAAACATATTTTTGTCTCGTTTACCCTTACCACTAACTCTAAGTGTGTCCTTGTCATTCTTATTATTATTGTCTACGGACAGCTCCTTCAGTGTAAATAGGACTTTTGGGACTCGACGATTTGGGTCGCCCGCTGATATGATTTGTTTCGCGCCTTCAGCCTTTGTTATAAAAAGGTTGAACGCAGCCGTTACCAACGTGTGAATTGGGCATGTTTTATTTTTGACTTTTTTTGTTTTCTTGAATTGCGATAAAATTGTCTATTGTTTTGATTGTCTTTATAAGAAATAAAACCGTCAATTTGACGATTTAACCGTCAATTTGAAAACTCTTGTAGGCTCTGTTGGAATATTATGTTAACTGGAACGAAATTATGAGCGAAAATAAATCCAAGTCTATAAAATTCGGGCATGCGTACGGTCAGTAACGGGTGACTCGCCGTCAATCATGGACCATGCTCGGGTCGATGGTGCGTCTTATTCCACGCGCGCCTAAAAGAGCTTTCAGATACCTGACGGAACCCCCTGAAAGAGCCAAAACCTGCCGGGGTCACGGGACTGTCTCATCAGGTAACAGTGGCCGTGGAACGTAAAGGGCCATTGAAGGATCACCGTGGATTTATTCAGTACGAGTCTGACAGTCTCTCCCGTCCCACCCTGGGCGGGAGGACTAGTTTGATGATTCTACCACGATAAAATAAAAGTCTAAAGAAATTGTGATGATTTTAAACATGAGTGCGTCGGCTAAGACAGTGTTCCGCAAAGTGTGTGCCGCGGCACACTGGTGTACCGTGATCATTAGTTGGTGTGCCGTGGAAAAATAAGGTTATCTTATAAAATTATTTTTAGTAAGAAAAATTTAGACCGTCTATGCTCAATTAAACAGTCTCATTTTTCGCATAAAATACCTTTTCTGAAATTTAAAGTTTAAGTTTGTTGATTAATAATAAAAGTTGATTAATATTACTTAAAAACTGTGAGAGACGCACCGATGGAGTTTGGCTGGATTCACAATTTATACAAATTAAGTACATACAGCTAAGTTAAGAATTTTCTCCTACGATGACGACTTCCACTACTAATGTGCGGTCATTCCGCCTTGGAAATCGATTTCTATGTCTTTCTACACCGCGGTGTTGCATGACTAAGTTCAGACTGATAGCGGCACGGAAAAACGTCAGCTCTTAGCTTGAATTCGATATTCAAATTCGGCGCATTTAGTAGAACAGAAAACAATATAAACTCTTTATAGCGGTATTTTTAAAATGTATAGAATCGTGTTAGCCTTACCTAACTAAACATAGTGTTAGCAAAAACGTATTCATTCAGGTTCTAAGTTAATGAACTAAGTGTTTATGGACGAAAGCGTCACTTGAAAGATAAAAGATTATGAGGATCTGTAATGGCCAGACTTTATGCGGGGCCATGCGTCGGCGAATAAAACAATATTGGAAATCACTTGGCGCTTGGACCATACCAAGTGAAATATCCCAGGGAAGGAAACCTGAGAGAATGGAATGTGCTCGCGGCTTCGTCCGCGTAAAGTATAGGTCGGAAATTATGGAACGGGAATGTATTACTGGGATCCCAAGTACAATCGTCAAAGTTGAATCATGACCCATTTTGACAATAAATCGTTTGAATCCGTCAAAATAACAAAGATCAAGGTCGTGGACTATGGATATGTATGTTTACACGAATGTGGACTTAATTGTATTTGAATGTCTGTAGGAAAATAAGCTAAGGGTTATTGAAGGACACCGTGGATTTTAGTCAGTACGAGTCTGACAGTCTCTCCCGCTCTGCCCTGGGTGGGAGGACTCACGTGATGATTTTACCAAGTAAAAAAAAATGGTGGGTCAGAATTCAACTTTGTCGATTGTACCCATGCCATGTTATTTTTTTTCTTCTATATTTTACAAATCATATATTATGAGCCCTCCCGCCCTGATTGGAAGGCACTGACTAACACTAAAAACTACCCTGTTCCCATACTTGTCCTCTCCGTTCCAGAGTTCCATGGCGCCATTTTAAGACAGTCCTGTGTTTCTTATTCGATGTCATGGTTTTGCCATAGTTATTTTTACATTAAATATAATATTACATAGATTTTTGGAGCAGATTTATGCATATTTAACCAGTCTTTCAAAGAGTCTTATACTACCCAGCTTCTAGGTTGTAGATGTGGAGGTCAGATATAAGCAGTCCCTCCATGTTAAATACTGATATTCAGATGCATCTGGTTCTACTGTAGGCCGACCCCAATATACCTACATACAGAAAAAAGCTATGCAGATTTGACGAAATTAGAGAAAAAATAAACAAACACTCAAGTTTCCATTTAACAAAATAAATTGGGCGTCCAGTAATCGATTGATAAGGTTCGGTATCGACTAATTACGTATTAGGATTTTTTACGCGGTTGTTTCCCGTTTTCCAAATTGACCAGGACAATAAAAACGGGAATTAGGTAAAACGTTTTTTAGCGATTAATAGGCTATTTTAATCAAAAACAAAATTAGGGTTGTATTTTTTCTTTTATTACTTACACCAAAATTGACGAAGATACCGCTTCTAAAAATCAAAAAACGTCATTCCGTCGGTATAATTTTACAGGCGTTATGACGTCTAAAGCCTCCACTCCAGAATTTCGAAGAGTTTTATCTTTTTCAATATTCACTTGAAAAAACATCCGTACCTATTCATAATTTTTCAATACTCTGACTGATGGACTAACCTGCCCTATTGAATCAAATTTGGACAAAACAGAGAAAAGTCCAATATAAACTAAAATAAGCAGAGGTCTAAATGCCGCACACTAGTAGTATCGATACCTACTTTCGTGTATCTACAGAGACAGATCTTTCTCCGGCTCTGTTTATAGACAAGTGTTATAGACGTTGTATAGCACTTCCGGTTGCTTGGACGCGCCGGTAAACAAGCGACAAGCGCCGTAATGAGACTGAGTCTTAATTTTATTCGTTTTTTAATATATTTTTTTTAAGAAAAGAAAACTACATTACTTCTTTTTGAAATCAATTTAAAATTAAAGATCTATTTTAAATAAATTAATAATCAAGTTTCTCATTTAATAATAAGAAATTATGTTTTTTTTTTTTTTGTATAAAACTGAGTAAAATAAATAATTTTAGCTGTAGTTTCTTTGTACTTGTTTGTGGACACACATTAAAATTTATGTTTACTCTAACTACTAAAATGAAGATGATGGTAATCAACTGATCACACATAGAACAAATATATGCCTCTATGATGATGGGAGCTATTAGGTACTATGTATACAAAAAAATATAGAACCAGAAATGGGAAAGAATAATGAACATCAAATTATAAAGTACATTAGCTTAGCTAGTAGATATGTGTTTGAGCCGTTTGGGGTTGAAACTCTGGGGCCATGGGGTCTGAGTGCTCACAACATTTTTAAGGAAATCACCAGGCGATTGATCGACTCTTCAGGTGACCAGACGGCTGGCTTATTCTTAGGCCAACGAATCAGCATTGCCATACAACGTGGTAATGCTGCCAGCGTTCTGGGCACTGTTCCCGTTGACAGCGATGTGGACGTATTCTTTGACGCCCTTTGAATGTTTTTTGTTTTGTCTTTATTATTTTTTTGTACATATTACAAAAATAAATAAAGT
Organism: Agrotis puta; assembly: GCA_943136025.2. NCBI lineage: Eukaryota > Metazoa > Arthropoda > Insecta > Lepidoptera > Noctuidae > Agrotis > Agrotis puta. The sequence goes on along the minus strand of OW964177.2, from coordinate 16,603,817 downwards.
AAATTAAATAATTTGGAATAATTAGTTGAGAACTTACCATATTTAACAGTATCTAAGAAAATGTCACACAAAATAACATAGAAAATGTTGCAAAAACATCTTAGTTTACCACCCCCTTCTTATTACAAAGTACTGAAGTGAACCTAATAGCGCTAGATAACAAATAAGATGTTTTTGCTTACTTTGTTAAATACATTGTAACAAATATGAAGTACAAACCTTGGTCCTGTTCCTCTTCATCCTGGTATCCGGTGTGGATTCCCCATCAGCTACCTTCTTGGCCGGACCAGGCCCCTCACTGGTCTTGCTCGGAGACACCTGCCTCCTCTTACGCATTGGCGGAGTCACAGTTGCAAGTTTCATTGTTGGTTTGGGCTTAGACTCAACCTTAGCAGGTTTGGCTTCTGGTTTCTTCTCTTCAACTTTCTCCTCAACCTTTTCCACTGCTTTTTCAACTACTTCTTCCTTCTTGGGAGATTCAGATTTCTCTGGTTTGTCTGCTACTACTTCTTCTTTCTTTTCCTCACTGGCAGTAGCTGGCTTCTGCTCATCTTTAGGCTCCTCCTTCTTTTCTTTTTCTTCTGGTTTTGGGTCTGGTACATTTTCTATTTTTGCACTTTCTGCAGGAGCAGGGTCCTGCTTCACAGGAGTTGGTGCCTTCTCTTGACTGTCATTTGCTGATTCAGGTACAGGCTTGCTGTCACTCTGTGTTGGGGCAACATCTGCAGCAGGTGCTGGCTTCAATTCTGATGGCTTTGATGGCGATTTCTCGGGAGGTTCATTACCTGTAGCCACTTTGGGTTGAGCCGGACCATCAACAGTGCTAGCAGGATTAGCAGCATCTGTTTTCTGAGGAGTACTCGATGCACTTGATGTCTTTTCAGGTGGTTTTGGTGTACTTGGTGAGGTCTTAGCAATATCTTGCTTGTCTTTGTTCGACTCAGGGTTTTGAGGCTTTATTGCCGTTGGAGCATTTGATCCTGACTTAGGCGAGTCAATGGTGCCATTTGCATGACCAGTGGAATCTGGTTCATTCTTCTCCGGGGTTCTAGTAAGGGCGAGAGCTTTGTCTTGGACGAGACTGAGGGGAGTGATTGGATTCCCGCCTTTACTGGGACTGGCGGCTAAGTTGGAGGGGCCGACGGAGTTCTGAGTGACGTGTGAGAGGTTGCCATGGTGACTCATGTTCTGTGCCATTTGCGCCATGTTGGCTGACACGGGCGCCATGGGGGGCGGCGCGTGCGGGATAGGCGGCACGGGCGCGTGGTGCGTCAGGTTCTGGCCGACGAGGTTGTTGCTGGCGTGGTGCAGCGAGTTCTGAGCACCCTGCGGGAGCCCTACGGTGTGGTTTGCGGTGGCCACGTTCCCCTTCGCGGGGCTCGCCTGTCCGCCCGGCTGCGGCACTCCCGGCTGGGGCAGCACCGGCTTTAAAGCAGAATTCATTTCAAACGCGTCTAAAACTCGCCTCCTGGCCGTACACAAGCTGAAACACAAAGTTAGCCGGGTTTATGACACTGTTTTCGTAGCAGGTTAACACACTGCGATGTCTTTGACCCACAACAATAATTCATACATAATAAACGTATAAGCAGTACGCGCGTAAGAACGCGGGGACCTATCTGCCCGCCTTGAGGCCGCTTTCTACGTATGGCGCTAATGAACGGTCAAAAGATAGTGTTGGGGAGTTACCGCTAGCTGTTATAGCGAGAGAGGCCCATGAAATAAGTCCTGTGTGGCGCTCCGCGGCAGAGATAGCCGCAAAAAATATGCGTTGCTATAGCCAAGAAACTTCCGCAAGATATGACCCGCCGTTGGCGAAGTCTCCGTGATGTCACTGTCTTGTTCAATCACTGTGAACACACACTTAATCTCACTCGCGACTATGTAATTCCATGATTTATTCACACTTTTTATCACGAATTAGCATTCACTTTACTCTAGAACAAGTACTTAATAGGCACAGTAGTTTGCAGAGATGGCGTCGGCATAACGCGCATGCGCCACCCTCTTCCATTCTCGTCCAATGAAATCCCGTGACGAAACGAAGCCTAAACGAATTTTTACGAGAGTGCTATCTTTGTCTAACATGTGTGTTTTCAATAAGCACATCTCACTTTTAATTCCATCGTGTTTGGATACGTTCTCATTTTGTATTAAAATAATTATTTGAAATTTATCATGACGTCGTTTAAAAAACGGTTTTTTTTTATTGAAGACAGTAAACTATATTTTCAGAATATATCTTAAACCAGTGTTAGAACTAATCAACAAATTAATAATGAGATGGGTGTCCTAACACTTCATTTTTACTTACCGTTTGAAATATAACTAATGTATTATAATATTGAACTATTCTTTCTGAATTTAAAAACATAAAGGTAAAGAAACTTAATAATATAGCTTATCAGGTGTTTATTATTTTATACTTAAATTATGTATGATCATTGTGAAAAAAAGAGAACTCGAAGTGATTAGATAAAAACATAACTGTTCTTTTTTTGGGTAATCGCGTAAAATAATTTTAAATATAATGTATCAAAAACCTCACAAGCAATCGCGTATAGGTTTTTTACATTACATGCATTACATTTCTACGGTGAAAAAAGTTCCAAAGTTACTGCTGCCTTGCTGTCTGCCCCCTGTGAGTTACGAAATACTTTACAAGACGAAAATGCCAAAGCATTCTATGAAAATTCGTCACAAGATTAATTTTTTTTTCTTCTCAGTAACAAAACTTTTATCTAATTATGAGAAGAAAATGGAATTATATCTTCATACCATTAATAATTGCAATCCACAAAATTGCAAGGCAGTTCTTCGTATGGCAGGATAAAACTTCAAGGAAGTATAATTTTGCATCTGTGTCTATGTTAACAAAACGACGACGAAACAAAACTGACAAAACCAAATGACATTTTATGTCGTAAAATATTATATTTTTAGCATGATTGAAATAGGGAATCGCTGCTTACTCTTTTAGACACTGGGCAATAGCAAAGGATGCATATTTATTCTATGTACTGCTTCACAATAGTAGATAAAGGATGGAACGTACTTATTAAAGACATTTTCATTGTTCCATGTGCATTATTTATGAAATTTAATTGGGATTGAAAAGTGTTTTTGTGACTGAAATTACAATCAGAATAGCTCGGCTATTTCCCCAATATGGTAAATTAGTAGCTTATTAAATAACTTAATATTTTTTTATGTAAACGGAAAAAATAAGGTTGCGGTGAAAATGCACATTTTTGTTTTTTGCAACTCTTTTTTTATTGATAATATACGATTCGGTTTGATTAATCCACGCTTTTACTTATTTATTTACAGCCCAAAAACATTGTGGCTAGTTTCTAAAACACTAAGTTATCTTGAAAAGTGGATTTTTGACTAATGATTATTATATTGAAGTCGAGGTGTCTAAATGTTGTAGGATGTGCTGTCGCGACCAGCTGAAGAGTTTGGGAACGATGAAACGTTGGAGCGGTTGTGGGCCGCGAAAGCGATGGAGCACAGTGATATCTATTTCAATGTAAGTATTGTCTGATCAGTACTTTAGTCAAGTCAGTCTAATATAGCCACTAAGCTGAGGCAAGTGGCTATGGTGGCAAAAGGGGCATGATGTAGGGGAGCCAGATTAGAAGTAATTAACGGTTAACAGGGTCTTCTTAAAGAGTTGTTTACTAACATTATTTAAATCAAGTTTTATCTGAGTCAGCAACACCTAAGGATAAAGAGGGAAAATTTATAATAGCAACTCGTAGTATAAGTTTAAATAAAGTTTAGTTGTAATAGAACTCATAGTATTTTGAAAACTCTGGAGCTATGTGATTTGTAATGTTGTTGGTGAGCTTCTTTTTAGTTTGGACACACTGTGTTACAAAGTATAAAAGAATGCTAGCACCAAATCAGATGTAATTAAGAAACCAAGACCTTACACTTTGAAACCAAGACCTTAATATTTTGTTGTTCCTGTTTCCAGATGCTTTGCTCGGTGGACACCAGATGGCTGCAGCTAACTCCTAATGATGACCTCATTTATACACACTTTAGACAAGACTTCCCTGACATGGATGTGTCGTATGTCAACGAAAATGAAATAAAGAACAGCATTAACAAAGCCAAATGGAGAATATTCTGTGAAAAGTTTAAAAACATTGTTGAAGACTACAGTTTTGGTACTCTTATGAGAGCAGACGCTAAGGGCGACTACTCAGAAATGAATACAATGCTTGTTCCTAGAGTCCAGTTCTATGCGATAGAAATAGCGAGAAACAGAGAGAATTTGAATAACGAGGTGAAGAAAAGATTCAAGTGTATGGCAAAACCTACCATAGACACTCAGGAACACACCAAGATTGCCACATAAAAAAAACTAACGGACGCAGGCTAGTTTCGACAAGGAAAGTTTGTTCTTAAACAGTTTGAATATGGATTAGGCACTAACATCTAGTGCCAAGTTAGGAGTGATGAGGATTAACATTAAAACCTACATAATAATATGTAGGAATCGAAAACTTGTGATATTTATGCATTAATTGATGTAAAATTGTTTGCATATTTTTAATGATAATGGCAATAAAAGTGTTGTATCTCTATAAAATTACATTGTGTAACTAACATTAATTGTATTTCAATAACTGATTTTTTACAGCAGCTATTTGATAACTAAGTAATATAATGATAACCTTGTTTTTAACTTGTAAATTACTGTTTCCTTTCTACTCATAAGGCTCTTCTTGTGTAAACTAGCCTAATTTTTCGTAAACTTAAGCATTCTCAAATAATGATCATATAGTAATAAATTACTCTGTATAAATTATACACATTCATAAACACTGGCCAAATAGATTTGTATTAGGCCCTAGCCACCGTCCCAAAAGTGACTATAAAGTAATGATATTTGTACTCAATTTTGCCTGCTTCTCACTTGAAACAATACGCATAGAATAACATAATCAACATGTATGCATATTTAGATATAAATATTTTCACAAAAACAAGTTTTAATATTAATGTTATAATAAGTTTTTTTACTAAGTGGGCCTTTCTGTTCATGTTGAAACTTGTTTTTGTAAAATGTACCCCTACCAATTAGTAAGTTGTGATTGTCTTAATTGAAAAATGAATGAGGTGCTCTTTTGCTCATACATTTTTTATATTAAAATTTATACCATCATACATAAATAATAGTTTTATTTATTATTAGTTATACAGGGTGTGTGCTAAAATAACACACCTTAACACGGTGAGGCGAGGTCGCGGCAGACCACACAAGAGATTGCGGGACGAACTAGACGGATTCCGTCCGAACTGGAAGGAGGACGCTTGGTGTCGTGAAAGATGGAAATAGTGGAGGGAGGCCTTTGCCCAGGAGTGGTACAGAACAGGCTAGAGAAAAAAAAAACAGGGTAACAGGGTCGGGCACGCCGCAATCGCGGCGGTAAGACCCCTCTGAGGAGTGGCTGGATAGGCGTCACGGCGTCCTGACCTACCGCATGACGCAGGTACTCACCGGACACGGTAGTTTCGGGAGGTACCTGTGTCTGATAGGAAAGGAAGAACCGCCTGGGTGTCACCACTGCGAGGATCGTCCGGAGGACACGATGGAGCATACGGTGCAGGACTGCCCCGCTTGGGCAGAGCACCGCTGTTCTCACGACGGCGATGGGCGATTGGTCGAGGCCATGCTGCGGGGCGAGACGGAGTGGGAAGCGGTCGCCTCCTTCTGCGAAGCAGTCATGCTCGTGAAGGAGGAGGCGGGCCGCGTGAGGGAGCGGACAGCGTCCTCCCTCCACCCCCCCAGCCGCAGTGGTAGACGCCCACGGCGTCGGACGTCGCCAGACGATCTCCGGCCACCATAGGCGCGGGCATGCGGGCAGTGAGTAATGGGCAACACACTGTCCGACCATGGACCATGCCAGGGTCGACGGCGCGTTGTGTTCCACGCGCGCCTCAGAGTGTCAGCAAAATGACGGGGCCCCCCGGGCCAAAGCCTGCCGTGGTCGCGGAACCGTACGAATTACCGTGACCCCGGAACGCAAAGGGCTATTGAAGGACACCGTGGATTTTAGTCAGTACGAGTCTGACAGTCCCTCCCGCTCTGCCCTGGGTGGGAGGACTCATTTGAGGATTTACCACGTAAAAAAAAGTGTAACAGGGTGAATTTTATAAAGGAGCGTGGATGGCTAAATCCTGCCGATTTAAACGAAAACTAAAACTGCGTCATTCAGTTTTTGATGTATCAATATTCCTAGTAAGGGATCGAACCTGTTGAGTTTAACTAATCTGACCCGAGTCGGGAATTCGATGTAGCGTACCATTGACATGGCATAGTGTCGATACGTATCGCTATACGTTACGTATTAGCAACTTTTTTTTATCGTGGTAACATCATCAAGACGACCAGGGGCCGCATTTTGACGTCTTACAACCAGGCTTGTTCCAGTGAGTGAACGAGGTAGCGCTAGACGACTTGTATAGTTCTGTCTCTTTCACCCACTGGAACAAGCCTGGTTTTAAGACGTTGTAATACGGCCGCAGGACGGGATGTCAGACTTGTACTGACTAAAATCCACGGTGATCCATCAATGGCCCTTTACGTTCCAGGGTCACGGTTACCTGATAAGATAGTCCCGCGACGAAGCTCCCTTCTGTTGTCCTGAACCTCGTTATGATCAGGTTTCCTTAATGGAACAGCAGCGGGTTGTGGGTGTCGAGGCCGGGATACGAGGTTATATTCTAGTGTCTCCACACAAATACTTTTCATGTGCTCATTTTACATCACAATTTATTTTGCAAGGACAAAATAGGCTCGACATGTATGAATGTGGATGAGGCGAAAGCAGTAGGTATAGGTACGTATGCAGGGATCGTAGCATGTGGCGGTGGTTTCTGCCTATACCCCCCATTTTTGAGCGAAATGTTCCAGTAGGTACCATGTTTTTTTACTGTACTACCAGTTTTGAGATTACTGTCCGGTAGAGCACGTTTCTACATTGACTTTATATCATTGTGAAGTAACGTGTGTGATCAACCCATCCTAAAAGTACATGCTCTGTGCCACTTAGGAAGTTTGCGTCCTATGGACATGATCGGCAGCGGCCTTAAACCCTTTATCAAACAGACAGGCGTGGCGAATGCGAAGCGTTTTTATTTGTAATCTATGGAATTGTTTGAATCCAGTCACATAAAAAAGCAAAAGCGATCCGATATCGTGACCGAACTATCGGACTGACGTCTCCTATCGGTTCTTTATCGCTTCGGACTCGCCTGTCTATTTGATAAAGGCTTAATGGAACCCAACCAGGCAGGAGTATCTTGTGTTCCTTCACCTGCACGTTCGTGGATTCTACCGGAGCTACAATCATGGGCACTTATTGAATCCAAGTAATATAATAGGTACTTCAGGCACACTAAACGCGGCGGCACCTCTGAGAAGTGACTGGAGATACGTCATGGTGTTTTCACCTTCCGCCTAACGCAGGTCCTCACCGAACACATGGGTCGCGAGGCCGTCTTAGTAAGTAATCCCATACTGAGATAAAGTTTATTTCTTGAAATGCAGGGTACTATGTAGCTGATGTGAAATAAATAAAAACAATGTAGGAGTTTTACTTTTTTATTTGTCTTAAAATCTATGTTTACGAGGTCTCCATAGCGGTGGCAGTTTCCTCTGTGTACTTGCCCTTGTCCTTGCCGAGGGCGGCCAACCTGCCCTTCGCTCTGCGGTCGAGGATGGACTTACGGTCCTTGTTCATCTTTAGCTTGACGATCACGCACTGTAAAACAAAATAGGTTGATTTAGCAAGTTAAACAATTGAGGAGTTTGGAGGGATGAAGTGAGACAGGTGATCAGAGCCATGGAAGTGTATCAGCAGTACCCGTGCCCCTGTCATACTTCTGTCAGTGTGACATGAAGGCACGGTCTCAGTGGCAGTATTATCATCATTTCAAAGACAATATTCATTTGCATTATTATGAAGACTTTCTGCTATGAAATGTGTTACTATTATTTTTAATTACTATAGAGAGTAAAATTTAATCTTGTGAAGTTACCATTAGCAATAACTGTCCTATTTATTTTTAACAGATTTCAACTGAAAGGTAAATTATAGCTTGCCTTGTTTCACAAATTTTTATTCTTTAACTGTAGTCATCATTACATTTTTATGAAACAAGATAACCAAAAATTTTCTAGGTAAATCTTTATATGACATGAATGCCTGTGCAAATATCAGTGAATACTAATTTACAAAGTAGAAGCAGTGCCCTGGAATGTTTGGAAATTTCAAATGGTCAGCAGTTTGTTTCGCAGTCCAATAATATGAAAACAAGGCATCAGGAGTGCCATGTGGTAAAAAAGAGACAATGGGATTAAATTTGTACCTTTGAAGGGTGGATACCGACGTACGCGCTGGCGCCGTTAGCCTTCTCCCTCTGGATCCTCTCGATGTAGACGACAAACTTTTTACGGTATACCTGCACTACTTTGCCGACTTGCTGGCCTTTGTAGTGTCCTCGGACAACCTAACACAGAGAACAATTTGGTTAATATGATGTTCATTGTCATGAAAAGTACAAGGTTCCATAATAAATCTTTTCTCAATGGTAAGTGTAGAGTTATAACAGGTTAGCCTAATAGAAATTGTTTTAATAATGTTGTAATGATACCAACCCTAACTGATTTGGCAGTAACTACGTTGGAAGTGCTTGGTAGACTGCCTCATCTGTAAGTACCAGAATTAACTTACTCTCGAGACTTTACTCTCAGAATGCAAGAGATGAATAATTTATTACATTAAAGTAGATACTATGCCATTTCTCTAATTTCAGTAATGCAAAAAGCATATTGTTATAAATAAATAACTACCTCTCAGATTGTGAAACTAAACTATTAACTAACAAAGCATTATTGAAGAGATATACAAAAACAGCATTTATAAATGCTACCCATGTGTGTTTAGATGATGAACTGCATGGTACCTAATATACATCCTTTCTTACTGCCATGAAACAAGCATGGCAAAGGCCATAAATCCAAGTTACAGTGTAATTTTAACATGTTGACATGATTGTAGTGCAAAAAAATCAGAGCCTTAGTTCCACCATGGCACAGACTAGCAAACCGCGCCGAAGACTCACATGAGAAAACCTCAAATTCGTCGGAGGCACGGCAGCAATCGTCCGTGGTCTAAGAATGGTTTATTCTTCATCATTTTGATTTGCACATACAAACATAACCTTCAAATTGAGTACAAAGGAAGTATGGAATGTAAGCTCACCTGAACTTCGTCATCCTTGCGGATTGGCATAGACTTTACGTTGAACTTCTGTCTCAACTCCTTGGACAGAGGTGCAGACATAAGCACTCGCCTAATATGTGAAGGCGCGCTGAAATGCCTCTTCCTGTTTTTCCTCCTCGAGGATGTGACGAGCTTATTGTACTTCATTCTGTCGCTCTTCACTGAAAACCCAAAATACCATGTTTTACTTCAGACACGAAATGTTTAGGTTACTGTTTCCTGCGTGCTAAACGTCAAGTTGCCGCGGCGATTATTTCGATAAACAACAATAACTAAATTGAAAATATCCATAGTTTGTGATGGAGAATATAGTATAGATGAACAATACAACAATTTTAGTCACAGAAATAGTAACAAATACAAGATTTTCACGGATTTATCAACGTACCCTGAGCAACTCGGGCAAAGAACCGAAATAAAAAGAAATTATATGAGTGTTGCCAATTTAAGAAACGCAAAAGTTTCTGTCAAAACTTTGTCCGACAAAAATATTAAACTGTTCTTGTTTTACAACTAAATGCACTAAATGGAGTAATGATATCATAAATGAAACTATAAATCGCCTAAAATAATTGTAAATGGATAAATAAAAATTAAAAAATTAAACATAATCTAAACAATAATACTTCATTAGTTACTTGGCAACAATATTTTAACGTCATCGCAAAAGACGTTTCGTTCTACGAAGGCGGAACGTTTGCAGAGTTATGTGTGCTGCGTTAGTTGCGTTGGTCACAGATTCAATCACTTCGGAATTTTACAGACACACCACCACAGCACAGAGGTCAACCTGTGGCTGGCTGAAGGGCTAGCACACTAGGTATTCATGTATCATTGTGTATCATGGGTGCGTTCTTTTATGCATCGAACGACTTATAAACATGTATTCTATTAGTTTATTAAAAATAAACTGGCTCAGAAAAGGAAAAACGCACTGTTTCCGTCTCTTTCAAATCACGGTCTTTCCTCGCGTCTCTCGGTATTGAATTAATAAATAACATTTTAAGCGTTTCCCAAAACACTGGAATTTTGGATTACGCCACTTCTATTCTAAAGGTGCGATAAGATTTGTTAGTGGTACGAACTTAAAATTGGTTACAACAGGATGGACAGTTCCAGACTCCCGATATGTTGTCAAAACTGTAGAATTCAAAATTGTTAGGGGTTCACTCAAATAAAACTTTTCGTACGGGCCCGTATCTCCGTAGACGGATTAATAACTATCGAAAATTGAATGAAGAACAATTAAGAACATTTGATTACCTATAATAAAAAAATAAAGACAGTCAGAGCATAGTATAAAGACGGGAAGTAGGTTATGTCCAGCTCAATCCGCGATATAATTGCCTACTGTCTTAGGGATGTGAGCAAAATTTTAATTAAGTGCATAAAAATTGGCAAGGGTCGTATTTTTTACTTGTATTGTCTAGGTACAGGGTTTGTGAGGGCGATTTTACCTAAACGATGATGAAACCTTTCATGATGAAAGAAAAAGCGACGGGCCAGCAAACGGCGCGGGGCGGTGATGAGCATGAGTTAACGGTAGGTTCTTATCAGTAACCTTTTCTTGGTAAACTTTTTTTTGACGAAATATGCGAATATAAGATAAGTATGGAACAGCTGATTTTTGATTTCAGGTTTGATCCCATAGTAAAAGTTGTTCATAATGATGAGTACAATGACCTCATAAGAGGTGGGCGTTAACTATGTACGTTGTATACTAGTCAGTTTTTTTTTTTAATTGTCATAATGACTACATACTACTAATATACAATTAATATTACAAATAAATATACTATTTTATGTTATGTTTTATACTATTTTTTACACACAAAGGACCATATTTATTTTTAATTAATACAAACATATCTATTGTAATATACACAATACGTTCTCCTGCGATTATCACACATATTTCATTCATTTAGCGGTGCCGAAAAGCCGATACGCGCGAACCTCATGCAGTGTTAGCCCCGACTGGCGCACTGAGAAACGGGTCGAGATTTTGTTTAAGTGTGCGTGCGGCGACGCATAGATACTATGGCGCGCACATACAAGCCGCGCGCGGTGCGTTTATATGAAGATGTCATACTTCCCTTCTTTATACTATGCTAAGAGAGTAGACCTGTGTTTGGCTCCTAGACCCGGAACAACCACTAAGATATTTGCACGACATGACATGAGAAATGGTAACCATGTCGTGAGCCTCTCATTTAAGATCGTGCTTACTTTTTAAGGACTGTCAAAACATGATTCTTTCATAGTTTTTGTATCGTAAAAGTAAACTATGACGTCACTAATTAGTTAACTCGATGATCTTACTTTTTGTCGATTTCAGACGTACAAAAAATCCAATTTAATATTTTTTTTAAGTTAATGACGAAGTTTTTGAGCCTAAACGAAAGTGTGTTTCAGAGAAATTGTGTTTCGGAATTATTGGTCAATACCTACCCAATTTAAACGGGGCAGCAGCGGCGGCGGCGGCGACGCTAACGCGGGGTAAGAGCGGTGTTCTGCATTGATAGTGCACGTCCTATTATGCTCACAATAAATCGAAAGTTATGAAATTAATCAATTTGAATCAAAAACAAATTTTTACCGTTGTTTAGACATTTCGTTCACGAACAAAAGTAAGTACCTAATACGTCGACAAAATGAATAAATATGAATAGGATAACACGATGTTCATAAACAGTTTTTTTGGGGTATTTTTCTTTACGTAGTAAAATCATCAAATGAGTCCTTCCGCCCTCCGTGTCTAGAGGGTGAGAGTGGAAGTCGTACTCGTACTGACATCCACTGTCAACAGTTTTCATTGTCATGAGTGGTGGCGCGGACACTAAGGAGCTATCTGTCAATTCGTAATATCATTCATTATTATTTCGGGCTCGTTGTCAAAACGCCTGTCACTAAGGCCGAGACCAAGGGTTTCGTGCTTAGAGATTAGACCCCCCTGGTTCATTAATAAATAGTTTAATACATGTTTGGCTTAAGCTTTACACGAGCCGTTATCAATACACAAAACAAGTTTTAGACAAGTCTCTCATTCTTTCAAATATAAAATCCTGATTCACGTTATTCCCCTGCAAGCTGAATGAAACTCAATACCCGCTCCTTCAGATTTTGTTTCATTCATAAACCACCGGAATCGTTTCAGGTCGCGATTCGCAGCCTCCAACCGAGTTACCGGCTATCGGATGATCTGGTTTCCGCCACAATATTGCATCTTGCTCAACCAGTTGGCTTTATTGTCAAATACTTGGACCTGTATCGGTTTTCTACAAAGAAGATTGAAAGAAAAATCGCTTCTGAATTGGTTAGGGAAGGAAAGAAAGGTCGAGGGAGGTATATAATAGAGCTTAGGTGGATATTGATAGAGGCTTTGTTGGTTTTATCTTTAGAATTTGGTTAAACGTACCTTGAAAACTTGAGGTCATTAAGAAGGGAGGAAAGCATTTTAATCTAAATGCAAAAGAGATAAACGTAAGAAGATGTTTTACGTCGCAACTTAAGAAATACGAATATCCATAGGTAGCGGAGATTCCCCTTGTTCTGCAACTGATATGAATCATCTCTGAATCCAGGGTACACACGATGAGCCCACGTCGCCGTCGCCAATGTTTACAGTAATTGTGTCGCTATCAATTTACCTACGACCTTGTGACCTCTGAGTCGGCATCGGGTGGCATCGGCGTGCCCAAGCCCAACCCGGCACAGTGCGTGGCCGACTAACAAAACAGAGGGAGCTAGTTGCCCCCTGAACGCATGTCCGAGCCTGCGCAATCCGAACACGTCGTGACGTCGCCCGGGCCTTTCAGTGAATGAACTACGGCCGCGGGGAGCGCACGCCAGCCGCCCGCCGACCACATCGGACCCCAAAGAACCTGATATGAGTGACGCTGAGTGGTGTGCGTAGTGATAGTGTGATGGTACGCGCGTGAGTGACGCTATGGCCGCGCGCTCGCTGGAGCCCGGCCACCACCGATTATGTGCGGCGTCCTAGGTAAGCGTTACCCGGGCTTCAAGGTCACCCCGTAAACAATTCCCTGGTGACACCCTCCAGTTTCCACACCATGCTGAATCTGCTGCCATTTTGATTGTTTAGCACACCCTGAGATGACTTGTGGCTGTCTCGGAGTGGTTGCTAACGTCTTAATAAATAAATAAATAAATAGATGTAAATGTAAATGGATGTGTTAGTTCAAACAAACCTCTCTAATATACCACTACCAGTTAGAAAAATCACCCACAAAAACGTCCGCACCAAATTGTAACCTAAAATCTAAAACGCCTTTTTTCAAAGTGATTTACATACGAATTATTCCACAAGTGAAAAGTGAAGCTTCGATCAGCTCAATTATTTCGTGCAGAAAAATTATACAACCCTATCACAGTCGAAGGTAACGATAATTAAAACCGATGCGATCTCATATTCTCATTAGAGGTGACAGGCTGAGAATCAATGATCGTCAGGGGTCCTCAGTACGAAACTGTATGAGGGATTGGAGTCTGGGGAGTCATCAGACAGAAGCGAAGGTTCTTCCATTATCTGTAACGTGTAGTGATCGTGTTAACGATTGAACCAGGGAGGATTACTTACCGAGAGGGCAAACTTGTGTCTGTAGACTAGTAAAAGTTTGAGAATAAGATTGCTCGTTGTGATATCTAGTCTTGTTATGTCATGATATCTGAGTCTGTGAATATTTGTGTGTTTGAGAATACTTTGTGATGTTTCTGTTCTATAATTTTATGGGTTTTTGCAAACCTGTCTTTTTACACGACTGCCCAAAAAATGAGTGCTTTTCGTGTGTTTGGGTGTTTAATAAAAAATATAAGGCCCATCAGGGTATTTTAATGAAGTCGAATAAAAAAAGTTAATTTAATTTCTGGTATTCAAAGAGATAGAAATCTTTCACATTTTGTGTAGTAAAGCGAATGAATTGCGGGACGAATGTTCATTTAACTGATAATGATCATTTTCCAGGTATCTATTTATTTTTGTAATCACGAAAACGACTTTAACACACCTGCGCTTAGCTTGAAGAACTTCAGCATTAACATTGTATAAAGATCGCATAGCACTAAGGTGTTTATGGCCACCTACCATCTTCTCCGCACATTTTTTATTTACCGAATACTTACTTTAAGGCATACCTATAAAATAAACACCTAGTGACATGCTTCTCATTGAAGGAATCGAATTTCACGTCTCCGTACATCAGGGGTGATATATTGGATCTCAATTTTATAGCCTAAAGGTTTTCAGGAGACTTTTTATACCTTATCGACGAAAGCATGGTCTGGATACCTCGTAAAATAAGAATTTAGATCTTACGTGACTGTTAAATGAAAGGACGGTGAAAGTTCATTCAAGTATATTATAATTATGCAAAAGTTTGTGAGGATGCTTTGTTACTTCTTCACACAAAAACTGCTCAACTTATTCAAATGAAATTTTATACAGAGATAGGTTATACTCTGGACTAACACATAGGATACCTTTTATCCCGAGTAAAACATTGAGCCCAAATCATCTCAAAAGTCTAACAATGTGGTCAAAGTCAAGGATAAATCATTTATTTCAATGGGGCATCAAAAAGCACTTTTGAACGTCGCAAGTTAAAATTATAGGAAATAGGACTGATTCTAGCCCCATTCGCAAGGGTAGATTCATATGGGCAAGAAACTCCAAACTTAGGCCCACTTACACCACAATCACTAAACGGGTTTAGCGCTAAACTGCCTTAGAATATCACTGTATCCCTGTCAAATTGTTTGAAGTTGACAGAGACAGAACGATGTTTTGAATCTGTTTAGCGCTAAACCTGTTTAGTGATTGTAGTGCAATTGGGCCTTAATCTTTTAAAATGTGGCATCTGTCAAAATTATGTTACGTTTGGTGCTCATCACCTATGGCACGCTTTTAACGTCATCCTAGTTGCTTACTTTTGACAGTTATATTTGATGAACACGTTAGCAAGTGATCATTATTATGAATTGACAACGGAGACTCGCAATAGCTCTACAGAACTTAAAATTCTATAGACAAAAGAGCTACGTGAACTAAACTCATTAGTGTCATCATCAATTCCACCAATGATACAGACCAAGGATATTAAAAAATCAGACCTAGTTCACAGACCAATTGCCGCCATATTCCGATAATGACAGACAAAGATTGCGAACCGTAATTGCACACCGCTGTACTTTCCCGTTGAACTCTGTTGATTAAAGTTTTAAATAACGAGACTTTCGTCTCGTCTCGTTTCGCCCAGCTTCCCTCGTTAGGGACAATCACTTTGTCTCGTGTTACCATCCTCTTTTAATTATGGCTGCCTAATTAAAACTAAGCATGTGACGTCACTTTTATTTTATTGACGTTTGTTGTAATGTTTTAATTAATTTGTTAGGTGGATTCTCGTACGATCTCCGGCCACCGTAGGCGCGGGCATGCGGGCAGCGAGTAATCGGCAACTCGCTGTCCGACCATAGACCATGCCCGGGTCGACAGCGCGTTGTGTTCCACGCGCGCCTCAAAGAGTGTCAGTAAAATGACCTTTTAGATTACCGTGACCCCGAAACGTAAAGGGCTATTAAAGGACACCGTGGATTTTAGTCAGTACGAGTCTGATAGTCCCTCCCGCTCTGCCCTGGGTGGGAGGACTCATTTGACGATTTTACCACATAAAAAAAGGTGGTTTTTCGTATTTAAATGCTGGTTTTTATACTACTGCACAAAAATACTGTCTGTGGGTGTCACAAAATAATATTAGGATAGTGTGTATATTAAATTAGGGCTTAAATTCTATATTAATTAAAGTAACAAGATTTCAATTGTCCACAGCTTATGCAAATGTATTTTCAAGTCTAAGCATTGCTCCAACCTATAGGTTCTTTTATTCTTAACATTTTATACAATTACACAAGGTAACTCACTCGAGACGACTCGCTTAATTTTTCTGCGAAATAAAACAAACATTATTATCATTGTAAAAGACGAGACCCGCTCAAGTGTTTACCCAAAAACAAGATCTAACAGTTTCAATTTCACAAGGTACTCTGTACCGTCAAAAACCTCATGAAATCCTCCTGAGTTTCGATTAAGCGACCGCCATAAGTAAGAAATGTCAAAATTTTAATGAGATGTCTTTGAGGCCATAACGGAATTTAATTTGGGGCCTTACTTTATTATGTTAGACATCAAAAAGATGTTCGTTGGTCCAGAAAATTGGGACCCTCGCGCGCAAAGGGCGTGTGCCCGGGTGCCCGTGTGGCCGGACCACAGCTTTATGTTTTAATCATGTTTTTTTAATGAGTGTGTGGATAGGGACCCCTGAATTTACACTATACAGCCTTGTGCATACTTATGTAGTAGTGGAATGTTATAATTACAAAGTGGGGAGTAGTTTTAAGCTTTGATTTGTGGTTTCTTTGGGGACTCCCATGATTTTGCCGACCTCACGTATATTAGTTTGTCGAATCGTGTGCCGTCAAACTTGTCCAGATTTTGATTTCTAGTGTGACAAAGTTATGTTAAAGTTTAATTCCAATAAAATTAACTACATACGCGTGCCTTTATACACCGACGATCATAATTATTATACTTTAGAGACCATAATTTTATAATACTCACAGATTTTTTGTTGTGTATGTAATGTCTTCTGATTGAACTGATCAGTCAAGTAAAGCGTCTACCATTACTATTACATATTTCTGAAAATAATCGTAGTGCTATTTACCTTTAAATCATGACCTTTTTCAAGTAAACGCAAGGGTAGGTCCTGTATTTAATTAAGAATTATTTAGCATTACTGATTGGTTCCCAGGCGAGCGGGCTTGGAAGAAATTAAGAAGTATTGATTGAGATGTATCGCCCCTCGTACGTTGCTAATGGCCCCGCATTTATCTGTTTGAGTATCTACGTGTTGTATTTGTATGTTTTACGGTTAGGGTTACCATACCTCAGGATCTGCCCCGAGATCTCAGGCTTTAGAAGTTTTCTGATTATTGTGGCCGGATTTTGAAAATTAAGTATATAATTTTTAGGGTTTTCAAAAATGAGTAAAATTTTCAGTACCTTTGATTAGAAATCAAATAAAAATGAACATTATTGCAACAAAAATTTATGAATTGATTTTAATCATATGAATCGCATAAATAAAATTTATGAAACCTATAGGTGAGGTGGCGGAATCTACGTAGCTGTAAATTAGGTTTAGGAAATCTCATCATCATGCTTTTACTCCGGACTTTTAAATTTTCCATCTGGTAACCCTGTTTACGGTTCTCTTCTTTGTGTGTGTGAAGTTACTGATATTGTGTTGTAGTGTGTGTGCATCGAGATTGATGGAGTAAGTGCGTTTATGGTTTCCGTAATTGAGGTACGATACGAGTGTAGTAGTGTATAATGAACAAGTGTAAGTGTAGTGTTTAATAAATAATTGTAGCTAAGTAATTCTTATTTTGTGATGAGGAAGTTTTGGAAAAAAAGCGTTGGCTTAGTAACTATTTATAAAAAAAATTGTCCCATAAATATTGACCTAGAATCGTTGGGAAGACACATATTTTTACGTGTTTCAAGCTTTTATATTTCCTGTCTCTTTCAAGTTTTCGTTGTAAGAAAAAGAAAGAAGATCCAATAATTCAGGGCCAACCTGCCCTACATCAGCACAATATTTCAGCCACCCACTCAAAAGGATCCGTGTGTAAGAATATTACAACCTCCTTCCTACTCTTGTAATAATTTTATTGGCTCCCGTAACCTGCCAGCATTTTGTATTCAGTTGGCGCGTTCTTCATAATGTCGTTGACCTAACCCTTCTCTGCGCTCAAAAACCTGTGGCCATTTTGTTTCATATACATTTAGCTAATAACGTTACTTTTTAGCGTTGCGTAACTGTTTTTTTGTAGCGTTTTTCTTACGTTACGTTATCGAACGGAACGGTGTTAGTTTTTATTGTAGCGGGAAATTGGAGGAGTGCTAACGGGTTGAAAGAAGAGTGATATTGAGCATTAAATGAAACGAGTGTGAACTCTTTTTCGAGAATTTTCGAATAATGGAATTGAATACTCGCGTTTTCGAAGTGTTTTTATGGACATGCATGACAGTAAACTTTATTATCGTGCGAAAGTACTTATTATCCTTTCACACAAAAGCTTCATTACTTAAATGTTGTATTATGCGTCAATACCGTACAACGAATTAGGTATAGATACAAATATTGGTTTAAACTTTACTATATTCTATCATCACGCAAGCGTTTGTATGGATCATCATATATCATGTTTGTTCTTAAACCATGTCAGAAATGCTGAACTGATCTTGATGAAAAGCTCAGTTGAGATTAATTCCAGTGTGGGAACGAGATGGTGCTAGACGACTTGTATAGCTCTGTCTCTTTCCCACAGTCGAATTACTCTCGCTTTAATATGTCACGGTAAGCCACCAGAGATAGGTTACTGTCTATATAAGATAGAAAGTTTATCTCAGTATTACGTACCGTTGTGCTATTATATTATATGATTTTGTAGTTATTTTAACAGCTAGTGTAGTATAAACAAGCTTGTAAAAATAAAACGTTCGTTTTCATCATTACATTTAGGGTTGAAGCAAGCATCCAAAACTGTAAATTCTTGCTCATGAAATGACGTAAAGCCATGAATTTTGTATGTGCCTTAGAACCTAATCTTGTATGGTAATAGAGACTTATTATAAAATATTCCCTGTGTAATTCAGGCTGATTAAATAATGAAAAGGGACATAAAGATGCGTGGGAGAGGGTGTTCTGACATTCGAGGTACGCTTAATAATTGTTGGTTGTTTATTTAAAGCGCCGAATATTACTGGGGAACATTTTGTCCCGCAACATGACGCGTAACATTCTATATACGTGACGCTGCAACGTTGCATAGTGTCCCGCAACATGCCCCACAACATTGAACGTGACGCGCGGCTTCCGCCATAAAAGTGAACTTTCTAAAATGTCTGTAACTGGCTTAATCGAAATAATAATTGATTATTAATTGATAGAAGGTGTAGTAAATCTGGAGTAGGATTAAGGATAAATATTTTACTACATCTCAAAAATTTGCTCCGTAGAAAAGAAGATTTTAAAAATGAAAAACGTTCTCATTGAATACTTACTCAATTATTTGAATTTATATCTATGAGGGATACAAATTGTAAATATTGCCAAAATTATGGTAGGATACTTTGTATTGGGTCGACGGCGCGTTGTGTTCCACGCGCACCTCGAGGAATGTCAGCATAGTAACGGGGCCCCTGTAGAGGGCCAAAGCCTGCCGGGGTCGTGGGACTCACGAATTACCGTGACCCCGGTACGTAAAGGGCTATTGAAGGACACCGTGGATTTTAGTCAGTCAAGTCTGATAGTCCCTCCCGTCCTGCCCTGGGTGGGAGGACTCATTTGATGATTTCACCACGATAAAAAAAAAAACCATTCACTTATAAACTTTCACTCATTCTCTCAACGTGACCAAACCATC
This sequence comes from Agrotis puta, assembly GCA_943136025.2. Taxonomy (NCBI): domain Eukaryota; kingdom Metazoa; phylum Arthropoda; class Insecta; order Lepidoptera; family Noctuidae; genus Agrotis; species Agrotis puta. Next base: position 16,584,006 of record OW964177.2, on the reverse strand, counting down.
TAAGAATACTTGTCGGGGCCCCCTCAGTGGGCCAAAACCTGCCGGGGTCAAACTGTGACCTTAGAACGTAAAGGGCTTTTAAAGGAAAACCGAAGATTTTAGTCAGTATAAGTCCGATGGTCCCTCCCATCTCGCCCTGGGAGGGAGGACTCGTTTAATAATTATAACACAAAAAAAAATACTTTAAGTTTTTTGTTACTAGATAAAAATAACTTTTACTAAATCATTCAAACTTAATTTCAATCAGCTGTTTCAAGACGTCACTTTCGAACAACAATGACATGTAGTCCCCTATTTGCATACAAAACAATCTAAATTCGGATCAAAAATATGGTTAATCTTATCGCAAACAAATCATTTATAGACTGGCACCAAATATCGTTAATTCCTTCTATATTGGCAGCTGGTGTGCGCCCAGACATTTATCTTTGTACACTGATCTGTCAACCGGGGTTCTTTGACCTTTTTTTTTTACGTAGTAAAATCATCACATAAGTCCTCCCACCCAGGGCAGAGCGGGAGAGACTCGTACTGACTAAAATCCACTGTGTCCTTCAATAGCCCTTTACGTACTGGGGTCACGGTAATTCGTGAGTCCCGCGACCCGACGAGAATATTTTTTAAACAAGTCTGACAGTCCCTCCCGCCCTGCCCTGAGTGGGAGGACTCATTTGATGATTTTACCACGCAAAAAAAAAAACGTTGCCCCATACTAGTCATTACTCCTGTATCGCAGGTGCGCTTGCGTTTGTGCGTTTAATCAAACTCTCATGCTTAATCAACCAGACTTGGTAACCAAACTGCCTATAAACAGGCTAAACAAATTATTGTTCCCTGCGAACATCTAATTAGTCGGTCAGATTATCTAAAAATAATTGATACCTACTTATTTTTTCTTTTGTTACGTAAACCTTGAAAAGATACGACTCTTTTAAAATTTGCAAAACGCCCCAAGCAAGTACAGTTTTTTCGGATTAATTAAATTTGCAATTTATTCATGATGTCAAATTGGCTATTGTGTGAGACTAATGAATAACTGTTGGTGTTGACTTTTGGTCATGGCATTCTGGGTTCAATTCCTAGGAAAGACAAAGTGTTAGTATTTAAAAAATCGTTGGTTATCCCATTAAGGAATAGCTCCTGTATCGTGGGTGAGATTACATAAATTTAAATTTACAAACACAAACAGTCAGACACGGAACAACTTCCTGTAGATCCTACAAATGTTTCATGCGAGAATGTAACCCGCGACAGGCACCATTTTACCGTCGAATTGTTGAACAATCTATTGTTGCTCAATCCATATCCATATTTCTTTGTACTTGTATCCTTTATAATCATAATACTCTGATCTACATAAATTGGAAGATGTCCCTATAATTACCTGCCAAATTTTCTCGGATACGATAAGGTAAGCATATAACACTGAAAATATTCAAATATATTCTATTATTATGCTTATTCTATCACACGGTTAAAGATGTGCGACGTATCAGTCGATAAAGGGTTTGGAAACCATTAAGTTGGGTGGGTATACCGCAAGGTTATTGAACAAAAAAAAATAGACAGAGGTATCACTTTAAATGCCATTTTTTGGGTGGTACAATAATCAAGGCAAGTTGATATAATGTCACTTTGGGTGACTTTTTTGGCTGGGATAGGCCTCGTACCATTTTATTTGTTTTCTTTATTTTTTGTTGTTTTTCTAAAACGATTTTGTTTTGTTTGGATTTAAGTTGTTGTCCTGTGTGAGTCCAATAATAAACTATTTTTTTTTCAATCTTTCTCGTGCTAACTAAAATTTCACCTTATTCCTTCTGTTGCCCTTGTCTTGCGTTTCAGGGCCACGGTATCTAGCTGAGGCAGTCCCACGATCCACCATTTTAAATGTTGAGATGCTTTCTTCAACCGCTTTCTTCAAGTTCTAAATGTATTCTTCACGAAGTTGTAACCTATATGACCTCCCGTGGAAAATAAAACTGCAAAATCGCGAATCGAGAGCTTTCCGGTAAGGCCAGTAGTACTCGTAAATCTTTAATAATTGGAATTTTACCTCAGTGTCCGGAATGTAGTCCAGAAATGAGATAGTATTTTTTAAACTTAATCAGCAATACTACTGATAAAATGATTTATTTATTGTATAAATGAGTTTAAAGCACTCAGCGATATTCTGCAACAAAATTTTCTCTACATCTTTAAAATTTTAAGCAAAAAATAATATGCACAAGCCAAAGAAAAGAACACTCAGAAACCCGGGAAACCGACTTAGTATCTGTAAAATAAATTCTATTACTTTATTTTATGTCTTTAGCTAATTAAAAAAATTAAAATGAAAAAGGTATTTAACAATTTCCATGCTTGCACTACAGATATTACCGATTATTATATCTGCATGCAAAATAACTACAGATATTGAACTTGAATTTAGAAATACAAAAAATGTGAAAAGTTTTTAACATTTAAAGAAAATTCCGTCTCTGAAAAAAAAAAATGTGAAAATGAAGTGAACTCACTCGTAAGAATTACAAATTTTTCTATCCCATACATCAGTCCTTATATCAGGCAAAGTATTTCGTTTAGTAAGTCGGGATTATATAGATTAACTGGAGTCGTAAGCCTTTGAACTCTCCCGTGCCTAATAAGCCATACATGATGGAGTAGAAAGTTAACATGTTTCAGGGCTTTGTTGAGAGTAAGGTTATTTCTTGGTAATTTAAAAATTGAGTAGCATCAGCTGTGGTGGCCTAGTAGCATCGGCCCCGACTTACGAATTGTAGGTCATGGGGTCGAATCCAGCCAGGTGCATTACTTTGTGTAATTTATTTCATCATCACTGCTCTAAAACGGTGAAGGAAAACATCGTGAGGAACCGGCATGTCCTGGAACCGAAAATTCGGAACTATATCTTTAGAACCAGGAGAGATAGTGGCCAAATGCGAAACGACCGAAAAAAAATACAGGTCTCCAATCTGTGAGTAGGAGTGGATCTACTGCAATTTGCTTTTAATTACCAAATAATTAATTTATAGAATACTTCACATACAAAATGTTTCTTCTAATATGTGATGTAGAACCTATTTGTTTACAACTTTTTCATAATAACATAAACTATTTCTTTATTTAGAATGAACATAATTTTATTGTAATGCAGGAAAATCCTAACTTCCTAACTAATATTATAAATGCGAAAGTAACTCTGTCTGTCTGTCTGTCTGTCTTTCTGTCTGTCTGTCTGTCTGTCTGTCTGTCTGTCTGTCTGTCTGTCTTTTCTTCACGCCTAAACTACTGAACCGATTTGTGTGAAATTTGGTACAGACATAGTTTGGAACTTGAGAAAGGACATAGGATAGTTTTTATTACAAAAAAATAAAAATAAAAAATAAAATTTATGAAATGCTCTAACGGAGTATAGATAATTCCTTAAACTCTCAATAGATGGCGGTGATCGTTCAATGGTGTCGATCGTTACACGAGTTGTCACTATGGATTGATAGATGGCGTTGGAACCAAAATTGTACTTATTGTCGGTTGTATGATAGTTTATGTGGACTGGTCCTGTTTCGTAAATTTTAAATTGTTCCGTTGTATAATTGGTGTTCCTGTGATGCTTAAGAGAAACTATATAACTAGATCCACCAAGACTATATAACGGCATACGGTTACAAATAACCTATTTAGGACGGAATGTCATTAAAGCCGTTATTATGACTGGGATGGCAAAAGGCGAAACTTTTATTATTCCCCGTATTCCCATCATTCCAACTGATTTGCCATTCCAATTCAAAAGAGTTCAGTTTCCGCTGTAAACTGCGTTTGCAATGACCATAAATAAAGCCCAAGGGCAAACGCTAAAAGTTGCGGGGGTACATCTTGAAAAATACTGTTTCTCCCATGGACAACTCTACGTTGCGTGCTCAAGAGTGTCGAAACCACAAAACCTTTATATTTTTGCAAAGGATGGCTAAACTAAAAACGTGGTAAACAGAAATGTCTTGGTGTAAGAAACTTTCATAATCTCTAAAACCTAAAATAATAGAAAATTTGTCAAGGGAGAAACAGTCTTTTTTCCTTTTGGACTGAAATGTCAAATCAGTAGAATGATGAGAAAATAAGGGAAAAATAACATTTTCGCCTTTTTCGATTGGCAAAACAGCTTTAATGCCCTAAATGAGTATACATCTCTTAAATTCAAACGCAGAGCTCATTATGTTGATTTTTGAAGAGTTCCCTAGAACATCCCGCGAGATCGGGAACTATGTGGGTAAAACCAAAAATCTGCTGGAAGTCACTATTCCACGCGAACGAAGTCGCGGGCAAAAGCTAGTAACAAATAAAACATTTTATGTCAGTTTTAATATAAAATGAATTTTACTGCACGTAATAGGGTACCTGAATAAAAGAAGTAACGTAACATAACTCTACATACGGCGACGAAAAACAAGCAATACAATAAATAAGCACTCTTATTTGAATGGAAATGAACGTAAAGGAGCCTTTTACAGCATTCTTATGAAAACAACACACATAAAATGCCCACTCACACACCCACACTCTAACTACACACACACGTACAGTCACGAGCAATAACATGTATACACTTAACAAAATTCAAACGCAATTTACTCGTAAAATACTGGTTTCCACTTTGAAATAAGACCTATTTCGCATTAGTATGGCTTCCAAAATAGAAGTGCAATAAAAAGGCATAAGTTTAATCAATATGGTAGCAGAACATCGCTTTTGAATACTGTTTATTGTATACATACTATTGCTCGTGACTGTACAATAGATATGAGTACAGTCGACAAAACATGCATGTGATTAAATTGAAATCTATCGTCTGATAGGGGAGAACGGAATAAGAAAACGCGTTGCGCCGATCCCAAGTAAAATGTCTTATTAGGAAACGGTGGCCCGGAACGTAAAGGGCTATTGGATCACACCGTCGGTTTTAATCAGTATGAGTCTGACAATGCAACCTTGCAACATTTAATGATTTTAACAAGATAAAAAAGTTTAAACTAATACTTCTCCCAGAAGGTTGTGTTATTTAACATTTATTTTGCGATTTTTCTATGCGCCTATATCATTGTCGGCAGGCAACAAAAATCCCTACAAAAGTGATTAAATTAAAATCTGTCATTGGGTTAAACATTTCTTTGACATCGATCGTCTAATCGTGTTTTGTTTTTGAATTTGAAAAACAGACTGACTACCTATTGGTCTCCAACGTCTGTCATAGGTATAAGACACAGCACTTTTTAAACCTATGTCCTACTACCTAAGTGGTTACCAGTAGGCTTTTAATTTAGCTTTTTGACGACTATGTTGCCTGATGATGACGATAAAGCAGAAGACCTAGAAGTAACTTAATTTACTCTTGATTTGAAGACCCTAAGGTAGAAGTTATGCTATGCTATCCCCCACAAAATGCTCTAAAACTGGGACAACACTAACCGGAAACGCCGTTAATCATCGCGATTTTGGTTTAAAGGTTTAAATGAACCTTTAAAGGGGTTAAGCCTTTGTCAAACAGACAGGCGTTGCGAATGTGAAGCGTGACGTTTTTATTTGTAATGTATGGAATTGTTTGAATCCAGTCACATAGAACAGCGAAAGCGATCCGATAGCGTGACCGAACTATCGGACTGACGTCTCACTTCGGTTCGGTATCGCTTCGGAAACGCTTCGCTTTCGCCTGTCTGTTTGACAAATGCATTATAGTATGATGTGACACGATTTCTAGTCTTGAAACGCGCATGCCATTAACATGTCCATTTTTTTCTGCGCACCAACCTCTTTCGTCGCTTGTACTTCCACACACACGGACGCACGTACGGTTTTATCTCGCTCACGCCTCAAGACATTAACCTAGCTGTAAAGTTTATTGTTTGCTTAAATTTTCATGAGGTCCCCGCCGCCGTGTGTCTGCTTTATACTGTACGGGAGCCTTTCATTGTTAGCGTTTAAGTGCTTTGCGTGAGCGTTGCGTACTTGCGTGGTACTTAATCGAAATATTTATTTGTTATTATCATGTTTAATGAGCGAGTTCTCGTTCTCTCGGCTTTATATCTGTCGTATCTTTACTCGTTAAGCTGTTGGTAGCGGCTGTCATTCTTGTGTCTTTGGTTGCTGTTACGGGTATACAGAAACCTGAAAAGTTTGGCAGCCACCGTAGGCGTGGGCATGCAGGCGGCGAGTAATAGGGAACTCGCTGTCCGACTATGGACCATGCCCAGGTCGACGGCGCGTTGTGTTCCACGCGCGCTTCAAAGAGTGTTAGCAAAATGACTGGGCCCCCTCTAGAGGAACAAAGCCTGCCGGGGTCGCGGTACTTACGAATTACCGTGGCCCCGGAACCTAAAGGGCTATTGAAGGACACCGTTAATTTTAGTCAGTACGAGTCTGACAGTCCCGCCCGCTCTGCTCTGGGTGGGGCTCGATTGATGATTTCACCACGATAAAAAAAAACAATTAGTTTCTCTTCTCTTTTCTTAGTATTTGGTCTCTCTTCCTGTTTTTTTCTACTGTTTTAGTAATTTCTGAGTTAGATTACGATAAATAGCCCAAAACTTCATAAAACAAGCATCAATTTGCCATCTTTATTCTCTGACGTACTGCCAAACTCTGACCACCATACTAAATCTGACCTCTTTACGTATAACAGATCTGCAATAATAAATAAAAAGAGCAGTTCGTTATCCTTATTGGACTAATGTACCAGGAAGTTAGGAAAAGGATGGAGTGTTACAGATAAATGTGAATTGTTTAATGTTTAGCCTCTTGGCAACAGTTCTGAGTTGTCGGGATGATGTTACTATTCGATTTATGATTGTTGAGGTCGTGATTTTGTTGTAATCTTATTAAGTGTTAGCTATAGGCCACGATTTCGCGAGCGATAATTTAGAATTTGACAATTTGACGACACATGGCGCCATCTACTATCATTTGAACGTTTTTGTCGTTTTTTTCTGGACTATTCTTTTACTGGGATAAAAGGTACGGTTATGGTTCGTCAGTCTGTACACCTGGTAACGTATTGATTTTGGGACTATGCAAAGATTTTCATAATTACCACCCCCTAGCTTCTTTTGTCCATAAAACCCATAGTAAAAATGGATAGAATATATACAAATTCAATTTAACACTTAACTAGTGATCAAAAACTGGCTCTTAAAAGTCACCAGTAACATGTCTCTTAATGAAACATATTCAGTCAATACTGAAACACACAATAAAAACAAGTATTGAAACCAATTTAAAAATACCACATCACACCTGCGTCACACACAATAAATAACGATTGACGTAACGTAACGTTATAACGGTTATATAACCGTTATTATAGTGATCTGTCCTAGTTGCCCAGCGGTATGGGACGCTTCACGCACTCGGTGGTTAGGTCACGTTTAAATATAGGGGCAAAAAACGAGGTTCTAGTGCACCCTTTGTCAATATGAAGGGGGAGACCTATTCTTGTGTTGGGTATGTCATTGATAAAATGTTGTTATACAAACTTCTACACTTTACAGTCCCCCATGAAGTAAGTACTCCATAAATTTCCATTTATCTCGTCTCTTTGCAGTGAAGAAAAATGTAAAGTATTTGTCTTAATGCTCCTTCCTTGAACTTTGTTTTATTAGTACTATAACAGAGTGGATATTCCACCTCCTCTGTTGCCTCAACCTCTTTCCTTTTGGATCTATATCGTTTTTTTTTTAAATTTTTGAATATTCATATTTCGAATTTCAATCTGTCATTTATGTCATTTTCAACTCTTTTTTTAGTCAGTACAATTTTACCATGGCTAGCAGCTGCACCTGTTCTGAAATATATTATTTATTAAAGCTGCTTCATTTTTAAAATTAAACTCAGTTATGTGTTATGTGCTTCCTTAAACCCCAGTGAAGTTTTAAAATATAGTTGTAATACCTCAAATAATATCTGCCCTGTTAACGGTTTGTTGTGAACTTATTTAGATTTTTAATGGTTACCTCTACCGGTCCTCATGACCGTTACATAATATTAAATTGTTTTATTCTTCTTGTTCATAGGGTCCACTTTTGGGGCTGTACAAATAAACTTAATAACAAAACCTGTAGTGGCTCCTTCATTTAATGTCCCATACTTATTTCCTCTTATTTATTGCGGCATCGTTCAGAGGGACATGATGAACTGCCTCAGTACTAAGTGCATTGCAAGACGGCACTTTGAGGGCGGAGGTTCTTTCAAAGAGGTGTGTGGATTCAACGTCAATGACTAAGCAGTGTTTTAAAATGACGGCAGAGCTGTCAGCAATCTGACGGGGCCCTTTTTAAGGGGCTAAAGCCTGCCGGGGTCGCGGGACTAACGAATAACCGTGTTACCTAAAGGGCTGTTGAATTTTAGCCAGTACAAGTCTGACAGTCCCTCTCGCCCTGCCCTGGAGGACTCATTCGATAATTTTACTCCGTAAAAAATGGATTCGCGTAGTGGCTGAGCGCTGCGTGTCACGGGTTCGATTCCCGCACGGAACTAATATTAATTGTATGATCCACATTTGTTAGGTGTTTGTGAAACATACACAGAAGCACAGATGAGCGCCGTCAAAAAATAGTTTAAATTACATAAAATGTTCTGAAAAATTAAAAACGTTATGAAACATGCTCAGCGATCGTTTGAATTTTTTTTTAAATCACTAATTACAAGATAATGCTAATACAGTCAAAACGAAGCTGAAGTAACCACAAGTCTGTGTCGGCACAAATGCTACGAATTTAACATTTTGTTAGTGCTACGGGCTACGAACGGCTACGGCGTAGCAATATCGTAGCGGAAATATGCATTTATGATAATTACGTGGCTTTTTCTCACAGCTGAATTCAAATACGTTTAGAATTGTAAAATATTATGCTAAATGTGAATGGGAGTATTATTTTATTACATAAACCCAGGAAATTGTTGCTTTATGCATATCCAAGGTATAAATTAAACGCGCTTTAGGGTGCCTTTCAACCAGAGATGTGCTATGCAGCTATGCTGCGAGAATGTAAAAGCTGAGCTACGAAACTATGTGACCGTGTCCACGGATGCTAAGCTATGTAGCGGTGCGAGTAAGACGTGCCATAAAGATTACCGCCGCAAAGTAGCTGCGCGAGGAAGAGGGAAGTAGGGAAGACCACCCACAGCAGACATCAATAGCACGCATCCATAGCACGCATCCATAGCACACACCCATAGCACGCATCCTTCCATATAAAATACACATCTTAGTTGAATCCGTTTCCACCAGTGCTCTATGTGCACCATTGAATGTGATTGGTGGTTATCAAACGCATCCAGAGCAACGTAGCATAGCACATCTGTGGTGGAAAAGCAGCCCTATGTTTATTTTTTTCTACTGCACGACCCCAGTTTTATTTTCATAATGAAAATACTACGATTGACTTTGTTTATATTAAAAACTAGCTTCCGCCCGCGACTCCGTCCGCGCGGATGTCGGTCTTCGCGTGGATGGTTTATTTCTCCATTTTGAGTAACTCTGACAATGACATCTTATAAATATCTATTGGACCCAAATACGGCTAAGCCACATAATTAAGGAAATCCCTCTATTGAGCTACTGCTGTTGAGCTCGCGTTCTGTACTGAAAAATAAGATTTTTTTTTCTACGTATTTTTCCAGGATAAAAAGTATCCTATTTTATGCCCAGGATAATAAGGTATAATTATACCAAGTTTCATCGAAATCGAACCGTTAGTTTTCACGTGATGCTTGCACATACAGACAGACAGACAGACAAAAAATTTTTTAATCACATATTTGGGTTTGGTATCGATCCAGCAACACCCCCCGCTATTTATTTTTTCAATATTTTCAATGTACAGAATTGACCCTTCTACAGATTTATTATATGTATAGATTTACGTACCGGTATATTTATGTACCAAATATTCTGCGAAATAACAAATGATAATGTGGCCCTTTGATAAAATAAAATAAAAAAAGGCAGCCATTTAAAATAGAGACATTCGAATTCTTACCCTGGAATAGGATGAATTTCAGTCAATAAACTGTTTGATCATAAGATTTTAATTTAGCCTCTCGTCCACTGTAATCAGACCAAGAGAAAAATTATATAGTTATTTGAGGATTTCCCACCCAAAATAAAACGATAAGTTGTAAGAAGTAGTGTCCGTGGTTGATCAAGGATTGCCCAGTGTAGGACTGGACAAATGTTAGATGATTTCGTGTTTGTAGTTTAATAACTTTTTTTAATTATTAAAAAAAACAAAGATTATTTTTTTGGAGCTTGTGGCTAAATAAATATAGCCACGCAGGCCGATCTTCCGGGTTAAGCCGCGCTTGCCGAGGTTGGTCTGTGGATAGGTGACCATCTGTCATAGCGAGTTTCCTCCGTGCCTCGGAAAGCACGAAAAGCCGTTGGTCCCGGCCATCATTTGTAGATCTTTGACAGTCGTTACTTTTAGTCAGAAGCTCTAAAGTCTGACAACCAGTCTTACCATGGGGTATCGTATTACCCAGTTACTGGGTTGTGGAGGACCGACAGGCAGTCGCTCCATGTAAAATACTGATATCCAGCTGCATCTGGTTTGTCTGGAAGCCGCCCGAATATAGTTGGACAAAGGCTAGGCAGATGATGACACAAACATCCAGACTTTTCAAGCTAGTTTTACGTATAAAATTAATGTAAACTCTTCAAACCACATTATAACCATTACATTACGTAGATGACGGGATTGTCACGGATATAAACGACTGGATGAACATGATAAAATAATATGACACAGTATTAAACTGTTTGCAGTGATGGGTGATAGGTAAAGCTACCACATTTTAATTAATTATGTTGCGCAAAATACGCGTTTTGGATGAGGAGTTACGAACAACATGTTTTACAATATTATAAATACAATTATGTTAGGTTGAAGAACAAACAGTTTTGTTTTTTATAAATAAGTTGGGTTCTTTTTTATGGGGTAAAGATGTTCTGCTTGTATGCTGGTTCGGTCTTATATTTTTAAAAGTCCAGCTTTCCTAACGATGTTTTCCGGTACCAATGTCAGCGATGTCCAAAATAAACTTAGGAACTTCATATTAATTGTAAAAGACACCAATGTGCAAGGCAAGTACCGATGTACTAGTCTGGGTTTGAACTTGGAACCTCATGAAGGTGTCATGTGACATGGCCATCATGCTGAGTAGAAATATTTTTGTCACAGTTTTTATTTTCATAAAAACATTTGTTTTACTTTATTTTGTGCAAGTTCCATTGTGAAATTATCTATTCTATTTGTAGTGTACACGTCCTGTCCATGCAATGGATTAATACTTTATTTCTATTTGTGGCGAGCTTATAGGTAGCTGTACTATGTTGACCTTGGCAATGTACGTATGGTAGTGATGTTCTCCGTGGGTAGGGAGTTTTACATATCCAAACAACTAACGGTTGATCCGTGACCATGCAAATTGAGATGAGCTTAGCGCTAGGGTTTGATCCTACACTTTTATAAAAATTCCCTTTTAAATATATCCTCGATTTTTAGGTACAAAAAGAATTATTTTGGGTATTATGAAGGCATTTTACTGATGAAAATTAATTTTACTAAAAAGCTAGTGGTGAGCCGCTCCTGTTTTGAACAGATTATTAACAACAGCACAAATTGTTTAACTTGAGCAAGGTTTTTTTTTAAAATAATTATAGTCTTCTTGACCGATTTCGGCCATGGCAGCCAATCTCAACGGAGATTAGACATGGGACATATTATAGTGCACAAGTGTGTGCGCAGGCACAGGTGCACTTTCATAGTCTGATGAGACGGCAATGCAACACGACCGGAGAGAGATCAGGCGCAGGCTTAACGTATAACTACATAACAATACAATTTGCAGTAATCTTAATACCTAAACAAGAACTCACACCCGTCATAAAATCATCTCCTCATCACATTATGTTCCTTTTTCTCTAACTCCCTTTATAATTATTGTAAAAGTGGAGAACGCAAAGAAAAAAAAAACGACGGGTTGCACTCTGGGAGTGCCGGCAGAAGTGAAAACTTGAATAGTAATAAACAGGCACGAACATTCGCGAAAGCGCCCTGCGCCGTCTTACGAATTTTCGATCAGGTCACGTGTCCTGACGCGAGTTTAACAATTTTTACCCATTCCAAAAAATAGCACAACGCCGCTAAAGAAGTTTTCACTTCAAAAAAACAAATGACAAACTCTCCCAGACAGATATTCCTGTATCATGAATTATTTCGTCCCTACCAGGAATACATATTCCGACAGTCGTCTTCGGTAGGCCCTACATTTAAAAGTAAGGGGATTCATTACGAAAATTAGTATTTTCAGAGTACAGACTACTTCTGTAAAATGTATGATGTACTCGTATATTATTAAGGATTATGAAAGACTAGCTTCCGCCCGCGACTCCGTCCGCGCGGATGTCGGTCTTCGCGTGGATAGTTTATTTCTCCATTTTGAGTAACTCTGACAATAACATCTTATAAATATAACGGCGCTGAATACACTGCGGGTAATACAACGTGTGTTCGCGGTTCTACAGAACAACGTCTATGAATAAAACTGAAAAATAAGATTTTTTTTCTACGTATTTTTCCAGGATAAAAAGTATCCTATTTTATGCCCAGGATAATAAAGTATAAATATACCAAGTTTCATCGAAATCGAACCGTTAGTTTTCACGTGATGCCTGCACATACAGACAGACAGACAGACAGACAAAAATTTTTTTAATCACATATTTGGGTTTGGTATCGATCCAGCAACACCCCCCGCTATTTATTTTTCCAATATTTTCAATGTACAGAATCGACCCTTCTAGAGATTTATTATATGTATAGATAATAATTATAGGTACTTTCATGATTTTTCTTCAACCTTCCAACCTGCGAATATTTGACGAATTTACTATTGTTTTATAACAGTCCAAAAAATGAGTGAAAATCACTAGTCCGTATTATCTCTAGAAAAAGATAGTATATCCTATCTATTATATTAGTTTCCTATTACGATACTAATGTTGATCAAACTATGAAAGCACGCATAGCAACCGTTATTATGTTTTGTACGAACAACATAATTATTCGTGTTGTACTGATGGCAAAATATGAGTGAATGAACGGAGAGTGTAGACATCATGTTTAGGCGATGCCGTAGAAGAAAATTAGATAAAAACGATAAATTAAACGGAAAGTTTGCGAGGATAGATGAATGGATGGACGGTTTTTTTTTTTCAAGTCAGAAGCATGAAAGACTGACAACCAGTTACCGAGGTTTATCGTATTACCCAGTAACTGGGATGTAGAGGTCAGATAAGCAGCCTGAAAGTCAACTCCAATATAATTGGGAAGACATTAGGCCGATGATGATGAGTATGACCTCTAGTGACAGACATCCGAATCAGCTGTTGAAATCATTGATTGGCTTTTTTTTTATCGTGGTAGAATCATCAAATGAGTCCTCCCACCCAGGGCAGGGCGGGAGGGACTGTGACACTTGTACTGACTAAAATCCACGGTGTCCTTCAATAGCCCTTTACGTACCGGGGTCACGGTAATCCCTTGGTCCCGCGACCCCGGCAGGCTTTGGCCCTCTACAGGCCGCGTCACTATGCTGACACTCTTTGAGGCGCGCGTGGAACACAACGCGCCGTCGACCCGGGCATGGTCTATGGTCGGACAGCGAGTCGCCCATTACTCGCTGCCCGCATGCCCGCGCCTACGGTGGCCGGAGATCGTCCTGGGACGTCCGACGCCGTGGGCGTCTACCACTGCGGCTGGGGTGGAGGGAGGACGCTGACCTCTCCCTCAGGCGGCCCGCCTCCTCCTTCACGAGCATGACTGCTTCGCAGAAGGAGGCGACCGCTTCCCACTCCGTCTCGCCCCGCAGCATGGCCTCGACCAATGCCGGGCGCGAGAGGTCTCCGCCTATCGCCGTCGTGAGGACACGGCGGTGCTCTGCCCAAGCGGGGCAGTCCTGCACCGTATGCTCCACCGTGTCCTCCGGATGATCCTCGCAGTGGTGACACCCAGGCGTATCATCATTGATTGGCTAGTAAAAACCTACAAAAAAAGTAATCTACGACACTCAACATTCACATAATAAAATTCTCATAACTTTGCGAAACAAGAGCTTGACACTCAATTTTCCGGCCATCTCTATTCCCCGAGTCCCGAAGCCATTTTGTTTAAACAAATTTGCGCAATAACTTATGTTTTTCAATCAGCGACGAACAAGCATAAGGGTGTAACCAGTAACTGCGAAAAATCATATATTACTACGGCATACGATTTACACCGACGACGTCCTCGGGGCTTGTCGTAAAAATTCGCGTAAATTTATGAAGACATATACGGGAGCAGGTTGTTTTAACGTCTATGTGCGAAGGAGTAGCGATGTGACGAGTTTTTGACTCGAGTTACTCGATTTGAAATGGCTACTGACTCAATTCACAACTCGAGTTGACTTGACTCGGCATCTCATTAGCGGAGAGAGAGCTGAGCTGAGCCGAGAGCTGGAAACCTCGAATTATTGGTGTGTTATGGTTACTCGAGTCGGTTCCATTTCACTCAACTCTGATCGTGTTGAGTGAGATGCAACACACTAGGACGCGGGCGGGACGACGCGCGGTGGTGTGATTCGTCAACTCGTGAGCTCCCGCTCACGGCGTCCAGTTAGTTTATTCGAGTTAAAACTGAACTCGAGTTGACTTGTTTATGGTTTGATTCGAGTTACTCGAGTCAAATAACTCGACTCGCCCATCACTACGAAAGAGCATGGTTGCGTGATACTATCTAGGGATTGATGTATGTGTTATTTTACGTGGTAAGTAATGTGAAGTAATAGAAGATAATTATATTGATATTTACTGCATGTTCATGTACTGGGTAAAAGTGTAACAGACTTGCTATGCCGTTTTTATCAGTCATGAATTTTGTGTTATTTCTTACTGCATTCTATAACTACGATTTTTTCCTGTATCGTATTTGCAAATATTTGGACTCATCAAATACTTGCAGTCAAATACAAATCAAACACTTGGGGCGTGTTCGTTCGTTCGAAAATATTGTGTCGGTAACTCGGTCTACGCGAATTAGTGCTCGTCTCGTGCTCCACTTGTGCTTAGCTCACGCTCAACACTTTTAGCATAAACATCACAAAACCTTTAGATCATTTCACGTTTTCCGTTTGCTTATTGAGCTGTTAAAAGGGGTTTTAGTTCAGCGAGGTTTACTCAAACTTCTTCTTTTCAAGAATTATAAACAAAATTGAGACAACACTTCGGAAGTAATAAAGTTATTCAGGTATTTTCCTTTACTTTTGAAGAGAATAATAAACTCGCTAATTTAATTGGAGCTTCGTTTAGAAGTTTATCCAAATAATTAATAAGTGCCCTCTAAAATAAAGACTAGTAGTTTGAATTTATCTGTTGGATAAGAGTAATGATTAAAGTTTTGTTAGACTATACAAAAAAAAGGACATACAAAATAAATGATTTATACACGTAAACATGTAATTAAACAGCAATTGTATAAAGTAAACGTGAACATTGACGTTAATTTGATGGAAAAATTAGTTCCGCTTTTTAATTTTTTATAAAATTTACGACGTTTTTTTATAATTTTAAATCCGTAGAATTAGTGCTAGGACCTTTGTTGCCATGGCAACGAGGGGAATATATTTTTTAATTTTATATTGGCAGAATGATTAATTGTCATGGGGTGTAATATGGGGGAGTTTGGGGAAGCAAATATTACATCTATATTATTACTTCAAAATTCTTCAAGTAAGTATATTTGCCAAGATCTAAACGTTAGAGGATATTTACGATAAAAGGAAATAAACACAAACAATGCAAATGTTTTTGAGTCTCACTAAACAGGCAGGAAGTTGTCTACAAAGAAGGAATTTGGATTGTTACAATGAAACAAAGATCTTTTTCCCGGAATAAATTATTGTCAATTCTGAACAAAACCTTCTCGCCATTGTTCCACTAATTTACCAAGCAAAGAAGTTTATATTCAGACGATTTCGCAGTAAAAATAAAAAAAACTTTCATTTCCTGTTTCCAGTTCAATTTAATTAAAATAAAATATTTGTTTACAAACATGATACAAAGTTGTAAAATATTAAAATCTTTGTTTGAAAATTAACGTTAAATCTCGTCTCACCGGGGAAGCAGGACTGTAACTTTTGAACTAAACTTTGTAATTACAGATTAAATATTATATTTTAAGAATGAATTGAGAAAGTGTTTGGAAACTGAAACTTTGTGAGACATTTCATTAATTAACAGAATTTGACAGAATATCAGTGCAGTTTCAATTAGCGCCTTGGCATCTTGCATCTGAGCAACGCTTTTTTTTTTTTTAATAAAGGTGAGTTTTATTTGAGATACGAAACGAAAGCATTCATCGTGAAGTCGTCTAGAAGTCATCCGGGCCAGAAATTGCTTCACAAACCCTGGGTGTGACCCGGGTTTCCTTACCGCGTTCGGCCTCCGAAACAACCGTGTCTGTTGAGGACCTGGAAATCCACTCCACGTACAGGGGACCGGCGGCGTGCTCGAACTTGGCATGCCTTACACTGACTTACTATCTTATTATTAAAGTTAGTGCTCCAATGTAGGCAAATAAGTATGTAATCTAAATTCAATCAGAGCTCGGCGTTACTCGTAAAACTTCGGCTCACCTCGACTAAATGACAAGGAGAGTCGAACATTTACGAGCGACACAATTTATGAGGTTACCTATATTGGTTCTGCTGACACCGAACGGATATCTTTACGGGTTAGTAATATGTTTTTATGGTATGGAGGATGGTTGGTATGACTGAATTATCATTATTATTCATCAAGATGGCATTTGGCAATCAGACTTGCCTTGCTGTTGCCATTTGCCGTATAAATTTCTTTATTCATTAATAAATTGAATGTTCAAACTAAAAACAAAAAGTTATTCATGAATTTGCATCAACCAATTTATAAAAAATCTAATCCGTCTACTGAAAAAACAACAGGGATTTATTAAAATGGTTGTAAAATTAAATTTAACGGTCAAAGGCCAATCACTATGCAGCTATAAAAAATAAACAAAAGCCTCTTTGTAATATTGGAATCGATTGGAATATTTAATTAAAAATCGGGATGAGCCGCTGTCGATTACTCCCACGCTCCCTCCGAGAGGTAACAATATTGAGCAGAGGCTGTATCTGAAAAGTGTGTGCTTCAGAATGATTAAGAGAAAATTATGTGAACGGTTTATGGTTTTCTTTTTTTTTTCATTTTGGATTTGGAACGCGTGTTTTCCTTGAACGCGTATTTACTCGTTACGTATTTGAAGTAGGAAAATAAATATGAGATAAAAAAATGTAATTTTTATAAATGTAGAAATAAATATTTGTCTATGCTTTGACAGGTCCAGTCACAAACTCAAAATATAATTCGTTTACCTCATATTAAGCAAAATGATGTTACTTATTATTTTTTAATAAACGAAATTTAATGCTCCATTTTTCGTATTTTATTGGTTGTTTCTTCGAATTTTACAATTTTTCCGAATTAAATATCACCCTGAGGAGTATTCTCTTTACAAGAAACTTAATTTTTTTTCTTGTGTATTTTTTAAGTTTTTAAAGAATTTACGTTTAACTTTCAACAATGTTTTCATGCGTACGCCCAGCTGAATTCAAAAACACTGAAGTCACAAGAAAATAATCGCTACCACGACGTTACAACATCTTTTTATTTTATCATTTTATGTATAAAAACCCAGTACAAAAGTTAAAATAGGCAGTATAAAACAGAATAAAAAATTAATGGGCGATCAATGTCATTTTGATTGCAATAGGCTGAACTTCCATGATTCCTTTGCTGCGATTTACGAGGTCAACGCCATGGCAGCCATTTTTAATTTTATTGGCGTAAGCAACGCGGGAAACAGGACTAGATTCAGTTTTATTACACAATAAAGTAATTTATTGTTGTAGTTATGTTAAAATTTGCTAAGAAAACTGGAAAAGTGGTAAATTATGACCAATCCACATGAATTTATGTTATAAAAATACAAGATTGTTTTAAAAAGTGTGAATAAGAAAATCAAAAGAATGGGATCCTCATAGGCGAGCTGATGCACACAGGTGAATAGTATTTAATTTATATTATATAATATTTTCTAAAGTTTAACTTCTCGTATAATCTGGCTAATTTGGATAACCGTTTTGTTTATCGTAAAATCATCTTATGAGTCCTCCCACCCAGGGCAGAGCGGGAGGGACTCTCAGACTCGTACTGACTAAAATCCACGGTGTCCTTCAATAACATAAACTACATAGTTTGTTGACTTCAATACATTCAAATGACGTAATCTTACAAAGAAAAACAAAAAAAAAACTCAGGAGAATCTACATGTGCCGCTAAAACAAACTAACCCGATGTTTATTACTTAGGTACTACTCGATGTCAAAATAAATATGTTTATTTTTGTATATTCGTAGTTTGTCTCATCAAGAACAGATGAAACTATTGGTTGAATTGGATCCAATACTATGTAATATCACAGATTAAAAAAATACGTGTGGCACTCGGGAACTGCCGTGGTAAAGCTATTGCATAGGTTTTTTTATCAACTTATGCAATTATAACTATTTATTTTATTTATACCGCGAATATGCACCAGAATATCATCCCATCGTTGCTCTATGGGAAGTTACTCTACTAATTAGGCTATGGTCAGCCACGTCAATCACGTGAAACGTCAAGAAAAAAATCATTCATTCAAATTTTATTCATTCACGTTGACATGACAGATGTGGCAGTGACCGTGTTAGGTTTATTGTCGTTAAATTTCTTGATTCGGTCGCCGCGCTCAAAGCCCGCGATAAAAGCTATGCAATAGCTTAAAAACTTTACCCCACACCCAGGTAATCCCCTGTCTCCTGTGTCGTGGGTGTTTCGGCTGTTTCTTATAAGATTAGTCAGGTACGAAACACCGTCAACTAGTTTGTAAACAGATGACGTGTAAAAGTATTTTTGAATCTACTTGCATAAAGGAATATCATTTCATTTCATCATGATATCATTTAATTTCGGTAGTCACTAGTTGTTGTTACAGGAAAACGTTTAAGAAAAATTGTCAGTTACTATACTGACAGCATTAATAGATGTTTATGGAATGGAATGGTCCTACTGTCAGGCTACAGAATAAATAACCAGCTTTTCATGTTAAGACAAAATTAAAGCGTGCAATCATACGTCTTCTTACTAAATAAAATGTGTAGAAAAGAACCCATAAAGTACATAAAACACTAACAGAGCTGAACAATTTTAACATTACAACAAACTTACTACTTTCCTAGCAACTATGAAACTGCGGCTAGAATAAAACTTTGATAGTACAAAACAGTGTACCTGTTCGTAAAAATCCTTCTAAAGTATAGCTAAGTTTTGCCAAGAAAAATCATGTGTTGCTAGCCAGTTTAAATTGCCTTTCAAAGGTCGTTTGCATTATGTTGACCGCTAGACAGCCTTGAGTTAGTGATCACTCAAATTCGTTCGTGAATTTACTCCTATAAATATTTAAGTGTAGTTTAGAGCAGCCACTATCCTTATCACTTTTTCACATTTTTGTAAAATAACCTCGAGCATTCGCCGTTTTTAATTTTGTCGACAATCATTAAATATTTATAAACAATTTGTTACAAAATTAGACATATATAAAATACATTTAACAATTGCCGTGACCCAATATCGTATTTTCTCGAACTGAACAACGAACAAAGCCAAACACAGAACACAGAACTAAACGTAAACATCGCTACTTACCCTAACATTTTCACGATCTTTCTGGTGAAATTTTATAATCAATGGTTTTTTTTTTTATCGTGGTAAAATCATCAAATTAGTCCTCCCACCCAGGGCAGGGCGGAAGGGACTGTCAGACTTGTACTGACTAAAATCCACGGTGTCCTTCAATAGCCCTTTACGTACCGGGGTCACGGTAATCCCCGACCCCGGCAGGCTTTGGCCCTCTACAGGCCCCGTCACTATGCTGACACTCTTTGAAGCGTGCGTGGAACACAACGCGCCGTCGACCCTTATAGTCTATGGTTAACAAAATATTTTTCTTCTTATATATGTCAGACTTGACAGTTGGCTTGATCCGATCAAAAAGCTTGAAAGGACCCCTCGTTAGAATGCTCGCTGACACGCTCTCGTTTGTTTTTCTGTAACTTAAAATTCGCGAGAATGCTCATTATAAGTGAATGCTCAAGTTTATCAGCATCTTAGAGTAATCAGGGACTCTAATGTACATTTGATTGATAAAATTAGTTCCTCGTTCGTACACTAGAGGCGCTTTTTAATTTTCCTTACAATTCAGGTCGTAATTCTTTATGTGCCCTGTACGGTCAAATGCGTAGAACTCATGCTAGGGCTTCTGAAAACCGTTTTAACGTAATTTTGCACACCAAAAACGAATTCTTTTTTCTGCAATATTTTTTGCGCCGTCTTACCTACCTAGTTTAATGCTTGTTTGGAGTCGGCAGCGTGAAAACTCTGTTTAAACTCTGTCTGTAGAACTCTTTAATCAATTAGGTGTCTCCCAAATCTGTTTATCTTATCTTACTAACATTATAAATGTCGAAGTATGTAAGTATGGATGGATGACTATTTGTTACTCTTTCACTCAAAAACTGCTGAAATGTTATTTGTTACGATCACATTGAAATATGAAAATATTTTTGGTTAGGTAGTTTGTATTAAGACTTCTTTTCAGATACTTTATTAAATTAAAAATGTACAAGTAGATGTTTTAGAATATAAAACAACAAAACAGTTCAAAAGTTTTTCCAAAAAGTTAAAAACATCAGCTAGACATCTCAAACTTTGTTTAATGTGAGTAGATAGTTTATAAGTTGGATAAACACATGTGATAGTTTTATGTTATATTTTAGTGTTCCCGTGGAATAATTTTCGAGTAACGAGTGAAGTTGCAAGCAACGGCTAGTCAGCCATTCCTTTCATTACAGTTTTGTTTTTCTCCAATACAAATAGGAAAAGTAACTGTACTAACTTTTCCTTTTAGTGTGCAATTATAGTGGCAGCGGGGCGGGCAGCGGAATCCGCTGGCGGGTAACGAAAACACATATAGTTTTTGACTAAGGTGCACCAAGTACAGGCGGGGTGGGGTGAGCGAAAATCTAGTCTGTTTCGTGACCCGCTACCCGCTCCCGCTGCCAGCCCCGCGCCGCTGTAAGTAATGTGACAGCCGTAAATTCACCTGGCCAATCTTTTACGAGACTCTTTGAGCCGCCCATAAAATAAAATCAATAGGATCCATGTATGTACTTTATTAGGAGTTATTCCTGTTTGAGCAAAAATTTTTCACAGCACCTATGTTAAGAGCAATTATTCATTTCTGATTGAGCACCTATCAATATTTTGACAAGTTGCTCAATCGTCTGAAAGGAATTAAATTCTAATTCAAATCTGTTCCTATTAGAGCAACTACGGTTCTATAGCTTGTAGTGATGGGGTGTATAATTATAATCGATAACAAGTTTCGATATTTTTTTATTATGAGTTATTATATATGTTATATATTGAGACGTCCGGGTGTCCACGTTAGCCGTCCATTTGTCACCATCATGAGAACTGGAAAAAATAATCCGACTGCACTTATAGGCGACGAACGTAAAAGAAATCTCGATTGTTGCTCCTTCGTGATAAACGTAAAAAGTATTTCCATTTTTTGTTAGTGAGGAATTTAATAAAAAGTACTAGGCTGGTATGAGTTTTGGGGAGTTTGTAATAATTTTGAAAAGTTTAACTACAGAGCTAGTCCAGTCAGAATGATGCAGGCTGAAACTGAAATATTTCTAAGCAAAATTATTGCTTAGAAATATTTCAGTTAACCTTCCTAGAATTGTTTAAAAACACACCATCTTGAACTATGATAGTCTAGTAGTTTTGTTGGTAAGTGTGTCAGTTAACCTTCACGGAATGATCTAACAACATTACCCCTATAACTATGCTAGCAGTTAAACTTCCCAGAATGATATACCACCATGAACATTGTGTACCACCATGAACATTGTGTACCACCATGAACATTGTTTCATGGTGGGATGTTCTTGTTATACGCGTATATGCCTATTATTATACACACCCCATCACTAGAAACTACCGTAGTTGTTCTAATGGGAATAGATTTGAATTATATTTCCGTTTACTTAATCTTAAGTTAGGTGCTCTGGAGGAGCTCGTGACTAAATAAATACAGCCGCACAGGCCGATCTTCCGGGTTAAGCCGCGCTTGCCGAGGTTGGTCTGTGGATGGGTGACCATCTGTCATAGCGAGTTTCCTCCGTGCCCCGGAAAGCACGTAAAGCCGTTGGTCCCAATTACTGTGTGTTTCGTGTGTTACCAAATTACGTGCGAACACGTCGAGGACTTATTTGATGAATTTTACGCAAAAAGGCTAATTTTCTATCGGTTAAGTTAACGTTTTACGTATACATACTAGTGATGTAAAGAATATTCATATTCCCAAATATTCGCATGTTTTTTGATATTCGCATTCGCATGAATCGATGCGAATGTTTTTCCTCTTTTAAGATTCTTTATTTAAAAATACAGGTTTAATATATAAAACAATAAAATAGTTAAATTGTTTTTCCAAAATATTAAAAAAAACAGCTTATGCCAGTGATCACAAACCTTTTTTGATATTTTATATACTCCTATTGGCGGATATTCTTCACCAATAATACAAGTATTTGCCAAAAACATAATGATGCCGAAAGTTCTGTTAAAAAGCAAGTACAAATATTTTATTTAGAAACAAAAAGAACTCAACAGCCTGTCGCTTTCCCTCTATACGTCACTTTTACTTACAGCTAATTTACATTCAACTTTGAACTGAACACTCGATGCCTTTGTTCAGACAAGACTGTGCCTTTTTAATTGAATTTCGGCTTTAATTACTTTAATTAAGACTCAGATTCGCTCTTTCATTTCGTCATTAGTGTATTTCTGTACTGGAATATTTTATTTTTCCTCTTTTTTCTTATTAAAGCATTACCGAATGTTGTTTATTTATTCATTGGGGAAGTTTTCGAGGTTTTGTCTCGTATTTTATGAGAATAGAGCGCAATAATGTCTGGGCTTCAGTTGATTTCGTTCAATATTTATCAGATGCTGGTAGTAAACATTATACTTTATCGCTAACGTCTTGGCGGTTAAGGATGCTAAATTAGTAGAGATCTACCAACTACATATATAAAAACTCAAGCCTTCTTTCCATGGGGTAGGCAGAAACTACACAGCGTGTTCTGCTAAAATCCTTATTACTCCTTTCGCCTCATCCAGATGTATATCTGGTCATACAAGCACGAGGTCAACAACTTGCACAACATAATAATCATAATAATCATAACCCGACGTGGGGATGCATCGAGATGTAGTCTCAGTGGATAAAGGCCTTACCCCGCTCTCCTTGGCTAACGAGAACTGGCGCAAACCTGTGGTATTGGATACTAATGATCGCAAGGAGGTATGGCAGAGCAAGGAGCTACACGGACGGTTTTACCGGGCCCTTCACGGACCTGACGTAGACCTTTTGGCGTCTGTGGCCTGGCTACGTTTCGGTGACCTCTTCGGGGAAACCGAAGGTTTTGTCTGTGCAATTATGGATGAAGTTATCATGACGAACAATTACCGGAAATATATTGTCAAGGACGGTACGGTTGACATCTGTCGGGCATGCCACCGTCCCGGTGAGTCGATCAGACACATTGTTTCCGGTTGTTCTCGTCTTGCTAACGGCGAGTACTTGCACAGACACAATCTAGTAGCTAGGATTATCCACCAGCAACTTGCCCTGCAGTACAACCTTGTGGATTCTGAAGTACCATACTACAGGTATGTGCCCGACCCAGTTCTTGAAAACGGTCATGCCATATTGTATTGGGATCAATCTATCATCACTGACAGGACTATTGTAGCCAATAAGCCTGATATTGTGGTGGTAGATCGCCGAGAGCGCCGTGCAATGATTGTTGATATCACCGTCCCTCATGACGAAAATCTCGTGAAAGCTGAAAATGATAAAAAAATCAAGTATCTTGATTTAGCTCACGAGATCGTCGACATGTGGAACGTGGACTCAGCAGTCATTGTACCGATAGTCGTTTCGGTCAATGGACTCATTGCGAAGAGCCTCGACCAACACCTCAAGAGGCTCTCGTTGTGCAGCTGGCTCAAGGGCTTGATGCAGAGAGCAGTTCTTTTGGACACGGCGCGCATTGTGAGGAGGTTCCTCTCTCTAGAGCCCTAACCACCGGCACCTTGGACCCTGTTCCCGATGTTGGTGGACCACTATTTTTTTATATTTTTAAATGTTTTTTTTTTATTTCTTTTTTGTAAAAATATTTAAAAATGTAAACAGATAGGAAAAAAAAAATGAATAAAGGAAAAATAATAATACACCCACGCAAGATAAGTTTAAGTCACATATATTAGGAGGCGTGCTTATTGTCATCTATCGGTCACAAATCCAGCTGCCACAGGCGTTACTGACACTGAGAAATTCCTATTGGGATAGCCCAAAAACACATGGGAATCTGTTAAGGGACTTCATGCTCAACAGTCGCTAGACTACAAGACCAAAGGTAAACAGTCGGAGTTAATTCAGCGATCGCCCAATACTTAAGAAGTTATACTTAGGTACCTACAAAAGATTAGACCTATGATAGGTCTAATCTTTTTACCCGACTACAGCGAAATCAAAAGGGAGGGTAATAATTTTGAGTCATTCTTCCTTGTTATGTACAAGTTTTATCCTTACATACGTATATTTATCTATTTACTTACTTTTCTTCGATAGGCCTTCGCCTTCTATGGCTTATTACCACTTATTACAGTCTTCTGTACCCCATATATCTTTGAATCAAAATCAATCAAATAGGTTTGACCAACAAAATAAATCGTTACAAACAAGGTGAACAAACAAACTCACTTTCGTATGTATAATATTAGTAAAAATATAAAGACCAAATATAATGAATATTGTTTAAACGAAAACCAATTCAAACAAATAATAATATCAGAGACACACATTGTATTCAGAAAAGAGGTTCATATTCATAAAGCCTTTTATATGTTTTCTCCCATTCTGAATACGATACATTAGGGGACCTTACAAAGGGGGTAAGGGAGGGGAGTAAGTAATCACTTTGGTGGGTACTTAGGCCGTCACCCCGCAGTAAAAGTGTGGGACCATCTGCTTTAGTTCTCACCGTCTTGCAATAATAACGTTTATGGGTAAGACTGCTCTTGTTTTATTGTTAACACTTTCTATCTTATTTGAGGTGCTCGTGGCTTTGGTAAACGTATGGTTGCCCAGACCTCTGTTCCGTAGCAGACGTATCAGGTGTCAAATGGAGTAAACCGATCTGTATCCTTTATGAGAGCTAGCGACTTGGGGCAGGCAGTCCAGGCCCTTCGTAATCAGGCGACGGAAGTCCTCAATACTTTACGACTTTGGTATTCAGGCGACTATCGCAACATATATGCGTAGAGGTTCGTACACAGGCACGCGTTAATGGATTCCAAAATCGTAAAGTATCGGAGACTTGCGTCGCGTTGTGTACGATGGGCCTTGGGCTCCAGATAGCGGCGACATGTCCTGTTTTTTTTTTTTTTTTTTTTAGCGTGGTAAAATCATCAAATGAGTCCTCCCACCCAGGGCAGGGCGGGAGGGACTGTCAGACTTGTACTGACTAAAATCCACGGTGTCCTTCACTAGCCCTTTACGTACCGGGGTCACGGTAATCCCTTGGTCCCGCGACCCCGGCAGGCTTTGGCCCTCTACAGGCCCCGTCACTATGCTGACACTCTTTGAGGCGCGCGTGGAACACAACGCGCCGTCGACCCGGGCATGGTCCATGGTCGGACAGCGAGTCGCCCATTACTCGCTGCCCGCATGCCCGCGCCTACGGTGGCCGGAGATCGTCTTGCGACGTCCGACGCCGTGGGCGTCTACCACTGCGGCTGGGGTGGAGGGAGGACGCTGTCCTCTCCCTCAGGCGGCCCGCCTCCTCCTTCACGAGCATGACTGCTTCGCAGAAGGAGGCGACCGCTTCCCACTCCGTCTCGCCCCGCAGCATGGCCTCGACCAATGCCGGGCGCGAGAGGTCTCCGCCTATCGCCGTCGTGAGGACACGGCGGTGCTCTGCCCAAGCGGGGCAGTCCTGCACCGTATGCTCCACCGTGTCCTCCGGACGATTCTCGCAGTGGTGACACCCAGGCGTTTCTTCCCTCCCTATCAGACACAGGAACCTCCCGAAACTTCCGTGTCCGGTGAGGACCTGCGTCATGCGGTAGGTCAGGACGCCGTGACGCCTATCCAGCCACTCCTCAAAGAGGGGTCTTACCGCCGCGATTGCGGCGTGCCCGGACCTCGGGGCGACATGTCCTGTAAGGCTGCCATTTGTAAATATTTGAGAATTGATGGCTCTTAATTCTGACTGTCCAGTTTTACCTAGGGGTGTCATTTTACCCAACACTGGATTGTGAAGTTCAGATATGCTGTCGCTCTATATAAAGTAATGTTAATCAGTCGCATCTGGTTGCACTGGCAGGTGTCTTTTGATGGTCTTCTATCTTGTATGCCTCTTTACTTTACTCCCTTTTTAACTCTTAATTTTGAAAAATACTTTTCTAACATTAACTGAATCCTCCCACCCTGGATAGAGCAGAAGCGACTGTCAGACGTGTCTGATTAAAAACCAGCCTGTTCATCCTGTTTCTTCAGTTTCACCCCCGCTGCTCGTAGCGTGATGTTTCTGTCTTCCTTGATAAATGGAGTGGACAACACACAAATATTTTTTCAATTCGACCCAGTAGTTCTTGAGATTAGCGCGTTCAAACAAACAAACTCTTCAGCTTTATAATATTAGTATAGATTTGAAATACTCAATATAGAAATTCAAAAATAAGCTCTTCCCTCTTTAACACTTTCACCAACATTTGTTGATTAAAGACAGACCTTCAATGTTTTCAATACAATCTACGAGTGCACTGAGATGGAGTTGTGTATTCCTTTAAAGCCGAGAAAATTATTGTAAGCCGGGAAAGCAATCCACTTAGACATCTGCGCTCTCCGGATATTACGTTTGTATCGGATGGTGACAACCCTAACGCTGTTTCATTTGCCAACCACGTTGGCCGCAAATATTGTTTGCGGCCAACAATATTAAATATGTATTTCAGTTGATATCTTATAGCTGATAATGATTCTGTATTCTTTAAAATGTTTTAGTAAGATACACACATAAAAAAAACTTGGGATCACTTTGAAAAATAGAAATCTTTCAATTGTTTTTACATAAAATTATAAAAAAAAAATAGTTTATGCTAGTTATCGCTTTCTTTTGGTGTGTTTCTTACTGAAAATTTAAAGAATAATAAAGTTACTTTCGATTCGTTGCAGTTTAAGAAAATAGAATAGACAAGAAAAAGCAATTTAATCTGAATCTGTGACCTATAATTGACATAACAGCCCGGGTGTTATTCGGTAATGTTCGCATAGGAACGCCGTAATGTGATAAACTTCTATGTATTAATTTAGGTTATAAGCTGTGTTCCGAAAGAAGTTTTCTGTGAAAGAGTTTCAAACATCCAAACTTTGGGATTTATAATATAAGTCGGACATACAATTTTATAATTGGTCCCATGATGAAGGATGGACAGACGCCAGCACATCAACCTACCACAATCTTTTCAAATTTTTTTAAAACCTTTGGCAAACAGACTGGCATGACGAATGCGAAGCGAGGCGTTTTTATTTGTAATGTATGGAATTGTTTGAATCCAGTCACATAGAAAAGCGAAAGCGATCCGATAGTGTGACAGAACTATCGGACTGACGTCTCGCTTTGGTTCGGTATTGCTTCGGAAACGCTTCGCTTTCGCCTGTCTGTTTGACAAGGCATAATAGTTTTTCAACCGTATCACAAATTGTGATTTATCTCACCTCGTGATTGACTGATTACTTACTTTGTGGTAAAATTTGACAGATTCGGGTAGGACGACTTGCTGGCGTCTGTACATAAATAGTTCATGGATGCTTGTTCAAATTGTCAGTTCATCTGGTACAATTTGTATACAAAACCACTAAACACAGAACTTATTGAAGTGTTAGACCCAAAGGGATAGGTAATTTTGCCTTTATATCAGTCAATAGCTAAATGGCCGAATAGAAGAATGCATTTTTTTGTTAAGTGGGATAACCATCAAATGATTCCTCCCACCCAGGGCAGAGCGGGAGGGACTGTCAGACTCGTACTGACTAAAATCCACGGTGCCCTTCAATAGCCCTTTACGTACCGTGGTCACGGTAATTCGTAAGTCCCGCGACCGGATAGAAGGTTGCATAGACAAAATAACCCGTATCAAACGAGGATAAAACAGTTAATGCACATAGAAGAGCTCTAACCAACCAAAAATAAAACATTTCACTAAAAATAAATTGCAACGTTCGGAAATTCACATCTAGCAAAGTCTTTGATGGCCGCATAAATTCGTGGCACAGTATTCGGCGAGGCTCCCATTTCCAATATTCGGCGACTCGATAGGGACCGATTAAATTTTCAATTAAATTGCACCGCGCTCCTAACACATGGTTTAGGTTTGTTTATTGCCGCTCAAAATGTTTGTGTCAACCATTTAATGCGTTGTGTTAGAATTTTGGATGGATTTTGCTTGAACTACATGTTATTTTGTATTTTTAACCGACTTCCAAAAGGAGGAGGTTATCGATTCGGAAATTTATTGAATACATTTATTATGTTTGTTCGCGCATAACTCTGTCACTTACCAAACGATTTCAAAAAATGTTTTATTGATTTTGGTCCCAAATGGTCTCATGAAAATTTTATTGAAATCGGACAATCGGTTTTTGAACAAAAACAAAAAAAAACACCTTAAAACTTATCAACATTGTCTACACGGATTACTCCGAGGTTTCCTCTCTGATTTCAATGATTCTTTTTTTGTCCGATGAAGTTTTCTTTCGAAAGTCGGTGCCAAATAAGTCAATGAAATAAAAAACAAAGTCACCGACTCTCGAAAGAAAAGTTATTATGTAGGTTATTTTTGAAGTCGGTTACATTTTTTTTGTGTTAGTTTTTTTGATGTAGAAAGCTTGCTTGCTCAGCTCGTGTTCCAACTTCAAAGAATAGAGCAAATTGTAGTAAAGCTATCTTCAAAACTAGTGAAAACGTAAATATCTCTT
This sequence comes from Agrotis puta, assembly GCA_943136025.2. Lineage (NCBI taxonomy): Eukaryota > Metazoa > Arthropoda > Insecta > Lepidoptera > Noctuidae > Agrotis > Agrotis puta. The sequence goes on along the minus strand of OW964177.2, from coordinate 16,554,688 downwards.
TTTAGTCCACACTCTCCCACTGCTGGGCAAAGGCCTACCCCAAGTTTCTCCAAGTAATCTTGTCCAGCGCCACTTCGAACCAAATATCTTTACATAGTATAAAAATAGCCGCTTCTTGCCTCCATTCACTAAGATCTTTCAAACTAAGCCACTAATTTTTAAGCGGTGTTTATCAATAGACAGAGCGGTTCATAACAAAGATCAATTACACCTGTGTGAGGTCAGGGCGGACCGCTAGAATTGAATTTAAAAATAATACGTGTGGCACTCGGGGACTGCCGCGGTAAAGCTATTATCAACTTAAGCAAAATTATTTATTTAAGAAAAAAATTGGCGATATTTTTAACGCACTAATTGTAGCTTTATTGTTGTTACTAGGTTGTATTTCGCTGGGAATTGATAGCATATTGTAGTAAGATGTAACGGGTTACTTGAGTTCAATTAATGTTTGTACCAGATATATCAGCTGATAAAAATACGAGTGGCACTCGGGGACTGCCGCGGTAAAGCTATTGCATAGCATTTATAAAAAAAAAAATGCCGCGAATATTTAACGAGAATATCATCCCATCGTTGCTCTATGGGAAGTTACTCTACTAATTAGGTTATGGTCAGCCACGTCACAGAGAAAAATAATTCATTAAAATTTTATTCATTCACGTTGACATAACAGACGTGACAGTGACAGTGTTAGGTTTATTTTCGTTACGGAATTTCCTGATTCGATCGCCGCGCTCAAAGTCCGCGATAAAAGCTATGCAATAGCTTAATAAATGAAATAAGTATTAGGAAACCATTTTTCGTGACTGAAAAAAAAGAAAACTACTACACGCGAAATTGCCGTTAATGCTTTTCAATCTCCGATGATTTACAATACCATTTTACTTTATGGCAGAATTCATAATATTTTATCGTAATTTTCATCATCAATTGATTTAATGGGCCGCGTAATGACAACAATCAATAATATTTATGATGAGGTTTAAATAATTGTCGAGCAGCCGGCAGTCCGTAATAGTTGCGTTACCTACGATTACAGGGTTATTATATAACAATTTACTTGTGCTTGTTTAATAGGTAGGTAGGTAACGGTAATAAAGATTAAACATCAGCAGCCTGCGTTCATATTATTATCCTATGAATATTGTGCTAAAGTTGCTTTTAAGGGCCTCTAAATTGAGGACACAGGGGTTCGCAAGTGTTAAAAGGAGTATAGAAAGGCCCCTGTGACCTACCATACCAAAGCGTCAGTAGTTAGTGGCTGTGGGAAAGAAACAGAGCTATACAAGTCGTCTAGCGCCATCTCGTTCCCTGAGCGGAACTACTCACGCCTTAAGACGTCATAATAGGCTACCTTGTCCAGAAAAGTGATGGAGTAAGTCAGAAAAAAAAAAAACTATTTAGTCATCTGAATAATCCTTGAAACCAATCTACTTCTACCAATTAACATTTAAAAATAATTCACCAAATAATGAAAATTATTAACTACTAGCTTTCGCCTGCGACTCCGTCCGCGCGGATGTCGGTCTTCGCGTAGATGGTTTATTTCTCCATTTTGAGTAACTCTGACATTGACATCTTATAAATATACGAAATACGGCTAAGCCTATAATAATTAAGGAGATCCCTCTATTGAGCTACTGCTGTTGAGCTCGCGTTTTGTAGTAACTGAAAAATAAGATTTTTTTTTCTACGTATTTTTCCAGGATAAAAAGTATCCCATTTTATGACCAGGATAATAAGGTATAATTATACCAAGTTTCATCGAAATCGAACCGTTAGTTTTTACGTGATGCCTGTATATACAGACAGATAGACAGACAAAACAATTTTTAATCATATATTTGGGTTTGGTATCGATCCAGCAACACCCCCCGCTATTTATTTTTTCAATATTTTCAATGTACAGAATTGACCCTTCTACAGATTTATTATATGTATAGATTTTTAGGTGCCATTCGATTCGAATCTTACAGTGAATACATATAATTAGTCATATATTATGCAGGTTAGTACCTGTAGAAAAAAATAACACTTAGTTGGCACCTAAATATCTGATCTAAATATAGATAAGTCAAAACATGATATAAACAGCTCATGGAGTTTGTACAGCGACTCTTATCACAATGAAGTCATTAATTTTATTATTAATTGATATGCAAGTCCACATACAAGATACCTACTTCACACGTGTAAAACGCTACTAATTGTGGAGCAATGTTTCCAAGTGCCACTTTTAGTTGGCAACATCCGATAGCAAAAAGTTATTTGTTGTTAGTCGCAAAAGTTGAAGAATATTACCTAATGGCCCTACCACACGCACAAAATTCACCACAGTTTTTCCTGCGCAAGCTTCTCTCATGAAAAAACTGTACACGGACGGATGGGAGTCTTACCAACTGCACGCACGGTGTTCCGTGTACAAACCGGCTTGCGCAGGCAGAACTGTGGTAAAGCTTGTGCATGTGGTAGGCCCATAATGTTATCGCGTTGCATTCTGTTGCTCCACAAAAAGTAACTATGGTATGGATGCACCCAAGTACACACACGCCTTACCTAGCGCCTACAGCCTAGTGAATTTACATTTGATTACAAGTTACTAGGATTCACAATGGTCACGCCGGGAGGCGACTTGCGAAGTCACCAAATGCACAGTGTGGCTGAAAATTATCCGAGAACGTTCGTTTTCTTTCGCTAAGCAACCTGTCAGTGCGAATGTAGCTTAAAAAAATCTTTTTTTCTAATCCTATCCTATATCTTTAAAAAAAGCTTTTTTTAGCTAACACTGCGTATACAATGGAAGCTCTCAAACGCGCGCTTTGCGCATGTGTTGAGAACCATCATGTGATAATTGAATTGTCGCATGTAAGCGCGCAGAGATGCGTACGGTTACGGTGGCAACCAAAAAATTAGTGCTCTTACCGAGAAACAAGGGAACATTATAACTATGCTATGGAAATAAATCCAAAAATCTTAGCTGTACAAAAGTATTTATGTTTTCCTTGAATTACAAGCACGTATTACTGTCCATATTCTTTCAAAAGATTTTCCCAGAATTGTATTTCTTCCTTCTCAGGTTCTACACCCGCTGTGAGCACGTTTCCAATATTCAGATAATCTTGTTTTTCTAGAGTGTACGGTTCCCATTTCGCACCCAAAGAGTCATCAGGAGTCGGGTTCCTGAAATTGTAAAGTTGTTATGTAGTTTTATTTTTATCATACGATGAATCATCATTGTCATAGGTAGTCCTGTTTCACCTACTGCTCAGCGTAGAATACGCATGTTCCATGAGGCCATCGCAGGCATATTCGACAATCAATAAGGATGAGTGATTTTCTACATTCAGCTTTGAATATAGAGTTAAAATTCTAACGATTTTGAAGAAAAAATCTAGCCAGTTCTAGTTATGTCAATTTTTGCTGATAACTTACCCGAATTTAGCAAAGTTGGTCCAAAGTTTAGTTACTCTGTCGATAAGCTGGAAAGTTGCTGAGTTAGTATCCACCTTGGTGTTCATCAACCTAGCATTAAACAGATACATCAAATCATCAGCATGACAAGTAACTGGTTTAGTTCCAACCAATGGACCAAGTCCTCGTACATGTACGATAATGTTCCTTTCAGAGACACAACTGAATTTATACAAATAAAACTTGTTCTTCTTTTTAGGAGCCGACAGTTTAACCCACTGTAATGTTGGCAATATGAACAACGACATTGAAAGGTAGTTCACCCATTTCTCCCAGTCATCGGGTATCGTAATCTGGTTATCAAAATAAAACTTTCTGATCTTCGCTCCAATATCCAGCTGCTGGTGCATTGATAATTTGTATGAGAGTAATTTAGGAATAAATATTTCAGGGAAGTGCTTCGCTGCTTCTAATGATTTGTTGACAGCCTCCGCGCTCGCCGCTGCAATGAGACCTTCATCTGAAGTAAATCCGGTCATAATGTCCACACCTGCGTGAACACCGTTAGACACTGCATTGACCATGTCTCCATAAAAAAATCTCTCTTGACCGAAATCTTTTTCATCCACAATACTAAAGAAAATATCTGCTGCACCTTTTTGTACTTCGGATAACGTGATCGGTACTTTTATATCGACCAGTTTTTCAATTGGTTGATTTTTAAAGAATTCATATATTTCCTTGTCATCATCTGTGGTGCATCCCAGTTGTCTTGCTAAAGCTATGGCTCTATCACGAGGTCTGACAGCCAGTGCCCAATCACAAAGGGAAGTACCACTTTGAGCGATGGCTCTCTTGAATAATCCCTTAGACATTGGGGATATACACTGGTAAGTAATACTTACTCCTCCAGCACTTTCTCCGAATATGGTAATGTTTTTGGGATCACCACCGAAGTTGGCAATGTTCTTATTGATCCATCTCAGGGCTTGCACTTGGTCCTTCATGCCAGCGTTGCCGGGTATATCTGGTGTATCTAGGCAAAGAAACCCTAGTACTTCAAGTCTGTAGTTGATTGTTACGACTACAACCCCGTGTCTCAATAGGAATTCGGGTCCATAGAAGTCGTCATCACCTCCGCCGCAGATGAAGGCTCCTCCGTGTATCCAGACCATGACAGGTAGAGGTGTTTTGGGTTTGATGTTTGGCGTGTATACGTTAAGATATAAGCAATCTTCTGCTCCCATCTTGCCAGTGTTGGTGAACATATCATTTTGGTAACATTTATGTCCAAATTCCTTGGCGGAGCGAACTCCTTCCCACGGTTTTGGTGGCTCTGGTGCCTGTAAATAACAATTATAACTATCAGTGTGTGTTTTATAGAAACTATTTTATGCTAGGAGTCTGTCGAAAGCTATGAGTCATATTTCGGAAAATAGTTTTGTTTTTTTGTTATGAATGGAGATCAAGTTTTACGATTATTTGTAGGTACAAGGTTTGACGGTCATACGCGCACTTAATGATGTAACAAAATCAATGTTATTCATTATAGATAAAGTCAATGTTAACAATTGAATTAGTTGTGCTCCCACAGAGGCGGACTACTGCTTTTATCATTCCTTTTTTTTTAATATTTTAAATTGTAAATGTAAGTGATAAATCTATACATATAATAAATCTGTAGAAGGGTCAATTCTGTACATTGAAAATATTGAAAAAATAAATAGCGGGGGGTGTTGCTGGATCGATACCAAACCCAGATATATGATTAAAAAATTTTTGTCTGTCTGTCTGTCTGTTTGTGCAGGCATCACGTGAAAACTAACGGTTCGATTTCGATGAAACTTGGTATAATTATTCCTTATTATCCTGGGCATAACATAGGATACTTTTTATCCTGAAAAAAAACGTAGAAAAAAAAAACTTATTTTTCAGTTTTATTCATAGACGTTGATCTGTACAACCGCGAACACACGTTGCATTACCCGCAGTGGATTCAGCGCCGTAATATTTATAAGATGTCATTGTCAGAGTTACTCAAAATGGGGAAATAAACCATCCACGCGAAGACCGACATCCGCGCGGACGGAGTCGCGGGCGGAAGCTAGTAGTAGTAATATAACTGATACAATAGTAATGTTCAAAGAATTTAAAGTTCCACACGATAACTTTGGTCGCCTGGTGGTCGAAATTCGACATCAGTGAATTTAAATTTCAAATTTAAAACAAACTCTCTGCTGCTCTTCCTTTACTCGTATTTTTATCGACTTAAACTTTCATACTTCTTCTTCCGTGTAATTTTTGTAAATAGAGATACATAGTTATGTTTTAGATTTACCTTGAACCTGAGGTCTTCTACGGGCGGCTGTGCGTAGGGGATACCTTTGAAGTAGCTGAAGAACGAGCCTCCGTACTCATTGTGCACCAGCTCTCCCTCCAGTAACCCCTCACTCACTTTCACCTGCACCATGTTTTTCTCAACCGTCCGAAACAACGCAACGCCTCAATAATACTAACGTGTCATTCTCAAGGATGTTATCAAATAAAACATTATCGAATACTTCTTTTAATGCAAAACAAACCATATTGATATGCCAGTAAGATATAAAATTGAACACCTTTACTATATCGCTTTTCGTTATCTCTAATTGAGATAAAAACGTCGGTAAATCATTGACCGAGTCGTTTATTGACGTGTTCGTTTACTTACTACTAATCAAACTTTTTCGTGTGTTAATTTAGTAGTATTTATTGTATGCACAAGTGTCATTTATCTCAACGTGGACAGGTTGTATCCTGTGGGTCTGTATATAGAGCAAATTATTCTGGGGGCCTCTCATGAGGTAGGTTAAGGACTTATGAAGGTCATGAGCGGCTTAGGTCATATTTATGGCAAGTGATGTGATTAAAGTGTTACCATGAACATTAAATTAAACTATTATCAATCATCTTTCTCCTGTACAATGGGAAAAACGGAAGGAAGATAATGATTCTCAAATCTACTTTAAATCTAAGATCAAATCATTCCTACTAGAAATTAATAACATAGTACTTATGTGAAATGCTATGCTATTTTCATTAGCAGGTAAACCTAAAAAATATGTACAGGTAATTGAAAAGACAATTATATGACAATTATGTGATAAACAGTGATATGAAAGTCACGATGATACAGGAATAGTACTCGTGTGTCAAATTGGAAAATAAAATCCAAATTCTGCATATTCTTCTATGTAAAATGAACTTTCTAGGAAAATAATTTTATATGTCTTTTTACAAACGAGATGAGTCCTCATGAATTAATCCACTCAAATCTGAATGGTTCTTTCAATAATAAAAGAATCAATCTAAAAGAATCGAAATTGTAGATATGGGCGGTGTTTCGTACCTACTCTGAGTAGAAACAGCCGAAACTAACTCAGAGGTCAGTCTCTGCTAAAGTCCAGACATTATATTGGTAAAGTCAAATGGTAAACTCAAATTGCGATTCTTTTAAAGAAAGAACCTACGGATTTCAGTGGACTTATCCAGTCAGTTATTATGAATCGTGAAACTAACAAATTCTTAATAGAAATTGCTAAAGTTCGAAAGAATAAAACCAAAATATTCCAATTCATATTTTAGGAGAAAATCGTAATATAAATATATTACGATTGAAATGGATTATGGACAGGAAAATGATACACACAGGCTCGATATGGACAGGGTTCGATATAGCCATTTTTTTTTTTAATTTTGTATATCTAGGAATTCCATAATGCATTTTATTTGAGATAAGTATACTCTTGACTTTATTCTAGGCCAGATGCAACAGAGAAAAACTGTTTGATGGGGTAAGCTTAACCCGAAGAAGCTTGTTCATACACATGCAAGCGCTCTGTGTATGGTTGCAACGCTGAGTGCTTACATTCTACTGGCTCTTACCGATAAATTAACACGGTCACAATCTTGTCTTAAATTCAAACATTTAAAACAGGATACTTAATATGTTTATTATTTGTTTTGAACTTTCTACGTCTCAAACAAGGGAACGTTTATATAATACCAAAAAATCCAGAAACCTTAGCTAGCTGTATAAAAGTATTTTTATTTCCTTCAATTAAAAGCACGTATTACTGTCCATACTCTTTTAAAAGATTTTCCCAGAATTGTATTTCTTCCTTCTCAGGTTCTACACCCGCTGTGAGCACGTTTCCAATATTCAGATAATCTTGTTTTTCTAGAGTGTACGGTTCCCATTTCGCACCCAAAGAGTCATCAGGAGTCGGGTTCCTGAAATTGTAAAGTTGTAATTTAGGGTTTACCCGCGATCTTCTGAATAGTGTCTGCCCAAATAGGTAGGATGAATAAGGAAACAAATATTGTGGAAAAAGGTTGATTGAGTCCAGGACATGCTCCTGCGTTCTTTAGCTTTTGATTCAGTCCACCATACGCTTTACCGTCGAGGCCATCGCAGGCATGTTCGACAATAAATAAGGATGAGTGATTTTATACTTTCAGCTTTGAACATCATCATCTGCCTAGCCTTTTCCCAAACGGCTTCCAGTCAAACCAGATGCAGCTGGATATCAGTATTTTACATGGAGCGACTGCCTGTCGGACCTCCACAACCCAGTTACTGGTTAATACGATATCCCATGATAAGACTGGTTGTCAGACTTTTAGAGCTTCTGACTGGTAGTAACGACTGTCAAAGATCTACAAATGACAGCCGGGACCAACGGCTTTACGTGATTTCCGAGGCACGGAGGAAACTCGCTATGACTGATGGTCACCCATCCACAGACCAACCTCGGCAAGCGCGGCTTAACCCGGAAGATCGGCCTGTGCGGCTGTATTTATTTAGCCACGAACTTTCAGCTTTGAACATAGAGTTAAAATTCTAACGATTTTGAAGAAAAACTCTAGCCGGTTCTAGTTATATCAATTTGTGCTGATAACTTACCCGAATTTAGCAAAGTTGGTCCAAAGTTTAGTTACTCTGTCGATAAGCTGGAATGTAGCAGAGTTAATATTCACCTTGGTGTTCATCAACCTAGCATTAAACAGATACATCACATCATCAGCGTGACAAGTAACTGGTTTATTTCCAACCAATGGACCAAGTCCTCGTACATGTACGATAATGTTCCTCTCAGAGACACAACTGAACTTATACAAATAAAACTTGTTCTTCTTTTTAGGAGCAGACAGTTTAACCCACTGTAAAGTTGGCAATATGAACATCGACATTGAAAGGTAGTTCACCCATTTCTCCCAGTCATCGGGTATCGTAATCTGGTTATCAAAATAAAACTTCCTGATCTTAGCTCCAATATCCAGCTGCTGGTGCATTGACAATTTGTATGAGAGTAATTTAGGAATAAATGTTTCAGGGAAGTGCTTCGCTGCTTCTAATGATTTGTTGATAGCCTCCGCGCTCACCGCTGCTATGAGACCTTCATCTGAAGTAAATCCGGTCATAATGTCCACGCCTGCGTGAACACCGTTAGACACCGCATTGATCATGTCTCCATAAAAAAATCTCTCTTGACCGAAATCTTTTTCATCCACAATACTAAAGAATATATCTACTACCTTTTGTACTTCGGAAAACGTGATTGGTACTTTTATGTCGACCAGTTTTTCAATTGGTTGATTTTTAAAGAATTCATATATTTCCTTGTCATCATCTGAAGTGCATCCCAGTTTTCTTGCTAATGCTATGGCTCTATCACGAGGTCTGACAGCCAGTGCCCAATCACAAAGGGTAGTACCACTTTGAGCGATGGCTCTCTTGAATAATCCCTTAGACATTGGAGATATACAATGGTAGGAAATACTTGTTCCTCCAGCACTTTCTCCGAATATAGTAATGTTTTTAGGATCACCACCGAAGTTGGCAATGTTCTTATTGATCCATCTCAGGGCTTGCACTTGGTCCTTCATGCCAGCGTTTCCGGGAATTTCTGGTGTATCTAGGCAAAGAAAACCAAGTACTTCAAGTCTGTAGTTGATTGTTACGACTACAACTCCGTGTCTCAATAGGAATTCGGGTCCATAGAAGTCGTCATCACCTCCGCCGCAGATAAAGCCTCCTCCGTGTATCCAGACCATGACAGGTAGAGGCGTTTTGGGTTTGACGTTTGGCGTGTATACGTTAAGGTATAAGCAGTCTTCAGCTCCCAGCCTTCCCATGTTTGCGAATGTGTCATCCTGGTAACATTTAGGTCCAAATTCCTTGGCGGAGCGAACTCCTTCCCATGGTTTTAGAGGCTGCGGTGCCTGCAAAGACAATTAAAATCAATAATTTCAACTATTAGTCTGTAATAGATAGAAACTATTGTGTGTAAGGAGTGATTGAGTTTTTATTAAAGTGACATAACATTGTTGCAAGCATTAATTCATTGGGTCGCGGGACTGTACGGGGTCGCGGGACTGTACGAATTACCGTTACCCCGGAACGTAAAGGGCTATTGAAGGATCCTCAAAATGGAGAAATAAACCATCCACGCGAAGACCGACATCCGCGCGGACGGAGTCGCGGGCGGAAGCTAGTTTTAAATAAATTTTAATTCTGCATTTCTCCGTCAGCTTATTTTTAACATAACGTTAGCATAGAATTTTTAGATTTACCTTGAACCGGAGGTCTCCTACGGGCGGCTGTGCGTAGGGGATACCTTTGAAGTAGCTGAAGAACGAGCCTCCGTACTCATTGTGCACCAGCTCTCCCTCCAGTAACCCCTCACTCACTTTCACTTGCACCATTTTGCTCACGACCGTCCAAAACAACGCAACGCCTGAACAATACTAACTTGTCGTTCGTAAGGATTTTATTAAATACTCGTATAAAGTAATCGAATACTTCACTCAATGCAAAACTAATCATATTGATCACGATTACTTTATAATTTTTCGTTATCTCTAATTGTGATAAAATTTCGTAAATTATTGATCGAGTCATTAACTGACGTCTTTGTCTATTTACTACAAATAAAAATTTGTTGGTTGGTTTAGTAGTATTTATTGTATGGACAAGTATCATTTATCTCAACGTGGACAGGTTGTAGGTATCCTGTGGGTCTGTACATAGAGCAAATTGTTCTGGGGGCCTCTTATGAGGTAGGTTAGGGACTTATGAAGGTCACCCATCACCGTAACCCCGGTACGTAAAGGGCTAGTGAAGGACGCCGTGGATTTTAGTCAGTACAAGTCTGACAGTCCCTCCCGCCCTGCCCTGGGTGGGAGGACTCATTTGATGATATTACCACGCAAAAAAAAAATAAGGGATGTGACTATGAAGTGTTACTATGAACATTAAATGAAACTATTATCAATCGTCTTTCTCCTGTACAATGGAAAACGGAAGGAAGATAATGATTCTCCAATCTACTTTAAATCTCAGATCAAATCATTCCTATTAGAAATTAATAACATAGTACTTATGTGAAAAGCTAACCTAAAAAATATGTACAGGTAATTGAAAAGACAATTATATGACAATTATGTGATAAACAGTGATATGAAAGTCACGATGATACAGGAATAGTACTCGTGTGTCAAATTGAAAAATAAGATCCAAATTCTGCATATTCTTCTTATAATGAACGTATTCGTAAAATGAACACTTTCGAAAATAATTTTATATGTCCTTTTATCTACTATCATGCTATTAATCCTCTATAAAAGAACCTATAACAATTAGCTTATCGCCAACATTAAAACACTCAATGATATAATGATCATTATATCATCCAAACGCGTGTTATAATGAATTTCAAAAAAAGAACATTCTCATGCAATGACATTTTCACCACCAGATCGCTAAAATTTTGAAAAAAGAACAACTCGTGTTATCGTGTTATATCCCGCCATTTTTTCACTCGAATATGGTATGCGAATATGGTATGTTATGAGAATCTTTTATAGAGGATTCACAGCATGATTGTAGATAAAGTCTTGTATGCAACCGTTATAATTAGGTATTAAAACACTCATGTGATACTATTATCACACTCGGCTACGCCTCGTGTGATAAACCCACATTCGTGTTTTAATACCCCTGATTATACAACGGTTGCATAAATAACTATTACAAACAAGATGAGCCCTCATGAATAAGTCCACTGAAATCTGAATGGTTCTTTAAATAATAAAAGAATCAATCTAAAAGAATCGAAATAGTAGGTATGTCACACCGTGCGGTGTTTCGTACCTACGTTGAGTAGAAACTAACTCAGAGGTCACAGTCTCTTTTAAAGTCCAGACATTATATTGGTAAACTCAAATGGTAAACTCAAATTTTGATTCTTTTAAAGAAAGAACCTAAAGATTTCAATGGACTTATCCATTCAGTTATCATGAATCGTGAAACTAACCAACTCGTAATTTTAAGTTTTGCCTTGTCTAGGAATTCCATAATGCATTTTATTTGAGACAAGTATGCTCTTGACTCTATTCTAGGCCAGAGGCGACAGAGAAAAACTTTGATGGAGTAAGCTTAACCTCAAGAAGCTTGTTCATGTGTATGAACAAGCATGTGTATGCAATCGCTCTGTGTACGGTTGCAACGCTGAGTGCTTAAATTCTACTGGCTCTTACCGACAAATTAACATGGTCACTATCTTGTCTTAAATTCAAATATTTAAGACAGGATATTTACTATGTTTATTATTTGTTTTGAGTTTTCGACATTTCAAACAAGGGAACGAAAGAGGAGAAAACAAGGGAACGTTTATATCATACAAAAACAATCCAGAAACCTTAGCTAGCTGTATAAAAGTATTTTTATTTCCTTCTATTACAAGCACGTATTACTGTCCATACTCTTTTAAAAGATTTTCCCAGAATTGTATTTCTTCCTTCTCAGGTTCTACACCCGCTGTGAGCACGTTTCCTATATTCAGATAATCTTGTTTTTCTAGAGTGTACGGTTCCCATTTCACACCCAAAGAGTCATCAGGAGTCGGGTTCCTGAAATTGTAAAATTGTTATTTAGCTTTATTTTTACCATAAGATGAATCATCATTGTCATTGGTAATCCTGTTTCACCTACTGTTCACGCCTGTTCCCTTTTATGCCATATTTCTCTGATCAGGGTTTACCCGCGATCTTCTGAATAGTGTCTGCCCAAATAGGTAGGATGAATAAGGAAACAGATATTGTGAAAAAAAAATTGATTGCGACCAGGACTTGATCTGCGTCTTCTCCACATCAAGAAATTATAGGCACTGGTTAACTTGTACAATGTTAAATAGAGAAAGGTGTCTGAATAGGAAAATCCTGTGGTACAGAATAAGGATGAGTGATTTAAGGATGAGTGATAGTACAATGAATATTAAAGGATGAGCGAGTTAGTTTTTGATTCAGTACACCATACGCCTTACCGTCGTGGCCATCGCGGGCATATTCGACTATGAATAAGGATGAGTGATTTTCTCCTTTCGGCTTTGAATATAGAGTTAAAATTCTAACGATTTTGAAGAAAAAACTTAGCCGATTCTAGTTATATCAATTTTTGCTGAAAACTTACCCGAATTTAGCAAAGTTAGTCCAAAGTTTAGTTACTCTGTCGATAAGCTGGAACGTTGCTGAGTTAGTATCCACGTTTGTGGTTATCATCCTGGCATTAAACAGATACATCAAATCATCAGCGTGGCAAGTAACTGGTTTAGTACCAACCAATGGACCAAGTTCTCGTACATGTACCATAACGTTCCTCTCAGAGACACAACTGAACTTATACAAATAAAACTTGTTCTTCTTTTTAGGAGCAGACAGTTTAACCCACTGCATTATAGCCAAAACGAACATCGTTATCGAAAGGTAGTTCGCCCATTTCTCCCAGTCATCGGGTATCTTAATCTGGTTATCGAAATAAAACTTCCTGATCTTCGCTCCAATATCCAGCTGCTGATGCATTGATAATTTGTATGAAAGTAATTTAGGAATAAATATTTCAGGGAAGTTCTTCGCTGTTTCTAATGACCTGTTGACAGCCTCCGAGCTCCCCACTCCAATAAGACCTTCATGTGAAGTGAAACCGGCCATAATGTCCACGCCTGGGTGAACGCCGTTAGTCACCGCATTGACCATGTCTCCATAAAAAAATCTCTCTTGACCGAAATCTTTTTCATCCACAATAGTAAAGATAATATCTACTCCACCCTTTTGCATTTCGGAAAACGTGATGGGTACTTTTATATTGACCAGTTTTTCAATAGGTTGATTTTTAAAGAATTCATATATTTCCTTGTCATCATCTGAGGTGCATCCCAGTTGTCTTGCTAATGCTATGGCTCTATCACGAGGTCTGACAGCCAGTGCCCAATCACAAAGGGAAGTACCACTTTGAGCGATGGCTCTCTTGAATAATCCCTTAGACATTGGAGATATACAATGGTAGGAAATACTTGCTCCTCCAGCACTTTCACCGAATATGGTAATGTTTTTGGGATCACCACCGAAGTTGGCAATGTTCTTATTGATCCATCTCAAGGCTTGCACTTGGTCCTTCATGCCAGCGTTGCCGGGTATATCTGGTGTATCAAGGCAAAGAAACCCTAGTACTTCAAGTCTGTAGTTGATTGTTACGACTACAACTCCGTGTCTCAATAGGAATTCGGGTCCATAGAAGTCGTCATCACCTCCGCCGCAGATGAAGCCTCCTCCGTGTATCCAGACCATGACAGGTAGAGGCGTTTTGGGTTTGACGTTTGGCGTATATACGTTAAGATATAAGCAGTCTTCTGCTCCCATCCTTCCCATGTTAGCGAATATATCATCCTGGTAACATTTCGGTGCAAATTCTTTGGCGGAGCGAACTCCTTCCCATGGTTTTAGAGGCTGCGGTGCCTGCAAAGACAATTAAAAAAAAATAATTTCAACTATCAGTCTGTAATTGATAGAAACTTTTGTGTGCAAGGAGTGATTGAGTTTTTATTAAAGTGACATAACATTTTTGCAAGCATTCATTCATTAAGATTGACAGGCTTATAATTATTGGGTTCTTTACATTTACTCGATTTGAAAAGTGAACCTTACTATGTCCTATGAGATCTGGAAACACTCCGTGTTCTACACTGGTGTTAAATATAACAGCTAAGTAAGGTGCAAAGGTTTCAATAATTGATGAACAGACTTTCACAGATATTCCACAAAGATCTTCTGTTGATGTAATTTTTAGGTCTTTGAAAGCTTTAATTACAGCTTCGGGGTTTGTGTGCTGAAATCTAAACTCTATTAGGCACGTCTTTAAAACATTATTTCTAAGTAAGGCAGCAGCATAGTGACGGGGCCTGTAGAGGGCCATAGCCTGCCGGGGTCGCGGGACTTTCTCATTACCGTGACCCCGGTACGTAAAGGGCTAGTGTAGGACACCGTGGATTTTAGTCAGTACAAATCTGACAGTCCCGCCCTGCCCTGGGTAGGAGGACTCATTTGATGATTTTACCACGACAAAAAAAAAAAAAAAAAAAAAGTAAGGCAGCAGAGAGTGCGACTTAAATTTACCTTGAACCGGAGGTCTCCAATGGGTGGCTGTGCATAGGGGATACCTTTGAAGTAGCTGAAGAACGAGCCTCCGTACTCGTTGTGCACCAGCTCTCCCTCCAGTAAACCTTCACTTACTTTCACTTGCACCATCTTGTTCTCAACCGTCCAAAACAACGCAACGCCCTAACAGTACTAACTTGTCGTTCGTAAGGATTTTATTAAATATAACGTTATCTAATACTTCTTTGAATGCAAAACAAACCATATTGATCATGATTACTTTATAATTTTTCGTTATCTCTAATTGAGATAAAATTCTGTGAATTATTGATCGAGTCATTTACTGACGTGTTTGTCTATTTACTACAAATAAAAATTTGTTGGTTGGTTTAGTAGTAATTATTGTATGGACAAGTATCATTTATCACAGCGTGGACAGGTTGTGTCCTGTGGATGTATACATATATAGAGCAAATTGTTCTGAGGTTATTAGGTAGATAAAAGACTTATGAAGGTCATTAGGGGTTTAGGTCATATTTATGGCAAGTGATGTGACTATGAAGTGTTACCATGAACATTAAATTAAACTGTTATCAATCATCTCTTTCCTGTAAATTGGGAAAAAACGGCAGGAAGATGATGATTCTCTAGAGGGTTATTCTAGTTTCGGAAGAAACGCCTGGGTGTCACCACTGCGAGGATCATCCGGAGAACACGGTGGAGCATACGGTGCAGGACTGCCCCGCTTGGCCAGAGCACCGCCGTGTCGTCACGACGGCGATAGGCGGAGACCTCTCGCGTCCGGCATTGGTCGAGGCCATGCTGCGGGGCGATACGGAGTGAGAAGCGGTCACCTCCTTCTGAGAAGCAGTCATGCTCGCGAAAGAGGAGGCGGGCCGCGTGAGGGAGAGGACAGCGACCTCCCTCCACCCCAGCCGCAGTGGTAGACGCCCACGGCGACGGACGTCGCAAGACGATCTCCGGCCACCGTAGGCGCGGGCATGCGGGCGGCGAGTAATGGGCACTCGCTGTCCGACCATGGACCATGCCCGGGTCGACGACGCGTTGTGTTCCACGCGCGCCTCAAGGAGTGTCAGCATAATGACGGGGCCTGTAGAGGGCCAAAGCCTGCCGGGGTCGCGGGACTCACAAATTACCGTAACCCCGGTACGTAAAGGGCTATTGAAGAAAACCGTGGATTTTATTTATTTATTTTATTTTATTTTATCCTTTATTTCAGGCAACTAAAGGCCCATAAAACACAATACACATATAAATATAAAACAATAATAAACTAATACATATTTTAAACAATATACTTAAAAACTACTGCACACGAAGTGACGGCGTCGTGTTAGTCAGTACAAGTTTGACAGTAGGGTGGGAGGACTCATTTGATGATTTTACCAATCCACTCTAGATCTCAAATCAAGGCGTACTTAGGTACTAGAAATTAATACAATAACACGTGAATTTACTATTTTATTTGGCAGGAAAACCCAAAACCTACGTATAGTCAATTGAATATACAATTATATGATAAAATTGTGATAAATAGTGATATGAAAGTCACGATGACTTTTTTTGCATAGTAATACATAGTATGCCACATTCAAAAATTTCACATTGATTACAAATGCACATTTTTCCACGTAATGAATTTTCATTTATGCAAGTAGACTTAGAGAACATTTATCCCGTCTTTTTAGAAACTAGATGAGTTCGGTGTTTCGTACCTGACTACTCTGAGAAGAAACTCCCGAAACCTTCTCGGACGTCAGTATTTTCTCCTGTTAATTCCAGACATTATATTGGTCAAGTCAAATGTCTGAGAGAGAATGCACAGCCCCAAATTACCAGAATCTACCTATGTTTGAGATGTTTTAAATAAAATATGTACTGGTAGTCTATCATCATCTGTGGTGATTTTTATATATAATTTATTTGAAAATAGCTCAAATAGTATGAGACTGTTGAGTCTTTTTAAATCTTTTAATTTGTCACATGTTTTTATGGAACTAATTAGAGGGACCGCTTCTTTTGCCACTTGCTTAGATAATGTCATAAGGAAATTGTTAATAAACTGCCATCTGATCACACTGGCCAAACAATAACGTTTTGCATAAGGTATAGGCCAATTACAATAGCAAGTAATTTATGTGATCATAATTTTAGTAATATAAGTGACCCAAATGAGTTTTACGCCGAGTTTTCTGCAATTTTAAACAAACAATTTATTCGTACTTTTCCACTAAAAACTAAAACTATCTTTACATAGTTCTTATTTAGTGATTGGGCAAAGCCAGGAATTCGCAAAGGCAGTGGTAAACTCTTTAAACTTTATGGTTTTAAGAGTCATAATATAAAAAAATATTAGCTTTCATTAGTATGTAGCCAAATATTCAAAGACTTGTAAACGTGTATGTAAAACAGCTGAAGCTCTTTATATTAGTGGTAAACTTAAATCAGCTGATGATAAAATGAAAACTACTTGGAAAATAATAAATAATGAAACAGGTAGGAATAAAAAGCGCAATAATAAAATCAATTTACAAACTGCACATGGCTCTATCAACTCAGATGTGGAAATCGCTCAGGAGTTTGAAAGGTTCTTTTCGAACATCCCTTTTAAAACGACTGAATCTTTAAATTTGTCACCCGCACTCTCTGCTGCCTTACTTAGAAAGAATGTATAGGTGTGACCAATGGTGTTTAGGTTTCAGCACACAAACCGCCAAGCTATCATTAAAGCTTTCAAAGACCTAAAAATTAAGTCAACAGAAGATCTTTGTGGAATATCTGTGAAAGTCTGTTCATCTATAATTGAAACCTTTGCACCTTACTTAGCTGTTATATTTAACACAAGTGTAGACCAAGGAGTGTTTCCAGATCTCATGAAACATAGTAAGGTAGCTCCACTTTTCAAATCAGGCGATTGTAAAGAACCTAACAATTATAGGGCCTGTGTCAATTTTGCCGGTTTTCAGCAAGGTGTTTGAAAAGTTAATGCTTGCACAAATGTTATGTCACTTCACACACAATCTTCCACGATCAACAGTATGGTAAAGCCCGTTGTACAACTGACGCGGGTATGACCTTATTAAAGAACATTTTTAACTCCTGGGAGGAAGCACAAGATGCTATAGGAATCTTTTGCGACCTCTCAAAGGCATTCGATTGCGTAAACCTTGAAACACTTTTGCTGAAACTGGAGCATTATTGAATTAAAAATAAAACCCTATTCACCTAATTCATGCCTAAGAGATAGACGGGTAAAAGTTCAGGTAAACGGTATAAACTCATTAGGGTCTGAAATGACAATGGGCGTTCCTCAGGTTTCTATTTTGGGCCCGTTCCTTTTTTTAGTTTTTATAAATGATTTACCCCATTCACTCAAAAATCAACCGAATATGGTGTTATTCGCGGATGATACTTCGTTAATCTTTAAAATAGACAGACGTTCGTAACGTTAATGGTTGTATTCTTTAGGTACACAAATGGTTTACTTTGAACAACTGAGTTTATAATTAAAAAAAAAAACAAAATGTATTAGACTTACTTTATCAAATGTTAAAAGTAGCGAATGTGACATTAAACTGAACGGGGAAAACTGGAATTTATTAATCAAACAGTTTTCCTAGGAATCACGTTTGACGATAAATTACAATGGGGCCCCCATATAGCATCTCTTGCGGGGCGACTAAACTTAGCCACTTATGCTGTAAGAAAGATAAGACAGTTAACAGACGTTGAAACTGCGCGCTTGGTTTACTTCAGCTACTTTTACAGCATTATGTCTTACGGCATTCTACTGTGGGGCCGGGCGGCTGACATTGAATTAATTTTAATTTTTCAAAATAGAGCCATAAGAGCAATTTACAATTTACATCGTTGCGAATCTCTTAGGGAACTATTTAAAAAGATTCACATAATGACAGTGCCTTGTCAATTTATTTATGAAAATATGTTAGGAAAAATCTTAATCTTTTCAATAAAATAAGTGATAGACATAATTTTAACAATAGAAATAAAGATAAAATTGATGAACCTTATTTTAGATTGTCTAAAGTATAAAAATCTTTTATGGGGTACTGTTTTAAATGTTACAACAAAATTCCTAGTGAGGACTTAAAACTAAATGAAAGACAATTTAAAACTCATATCAAAAATACTGTAAGTAAACAAGCATATTATAAATTATAGATTTTATTCAAGATAAAAATGCTTGGAAACATGCTGGTCCTGCTCCATAGTACAATGTAGGGCTTAAGCAGAATCAAACTGGTTGAAATTTGAATGCTCACACACTGCCTATATTGTATTTGTTTAATAGCTATAATTGTACATCGCATTTACATTTATTTTTAAATTTATGATATCAAAAAATTGTGAAACATTTTTGAATAAGAGTAAGTATGAAGTTTCTTGCCCATTCTTCTCCATAAAAACCTACCCTTGGTGTAGAATCAATCCCATCCCTTCCCATTTCCTTTAATTTTAATAATCGACGTTCAAAACTGCCTTTTTGATGGCCTAATTGAAATAAATGATTTGACTTTGACTTTGAGAGTCTTTTGAAAAAAGAACCACAGAGATTCGAGTGGACTTGTCTAGTCACTGCAAGAATTTGTCAGTTATCATGAATCGAGAAACTAACACAACAATAACAATGGCAATAGTCCGAAAGAACAAAATATTCCAATTCACATTTTAGGCGAAAATTGTCATAGAATATTGCAGCATATTTATGACGATTGAAAAGGACTATGGAAAATGATAATAACAGGGCTCGATAGAGCAATTTTTAAAAGTCCCGCTGTAGGAATTTCATAATCCATTTTTATTTGAAATATTTATGATCTTGACTCTACCCTAGGTCAGAGGTGAGAGAGTAAAACTGTATGATTTAGTGTGGTTATCCTTAAGAAGTTTGTTCACTATGAGTTTGAAAAGATCCCTATACATCCATCCTCTTTTTCGCATAAATAAAATAGTAGTACTAAGATTCATACCCACCTAATCTTTTCAACGTCGATTAGTGTGGAACCCCAACAGGTATTAAGTCAGTGAGGCGCGAGGTCACAAAATGGGCGCAGTTGTGTCATTCGAGGGCATAATGCCAATAAACCAGCTCTTTCTAACACCGTTTTAGGATTTAATTGAAAACAATATGAAGAGAACACAAGAGAACATTTATACACTACCAAAAAATCCAGAAACCTTAGCTAGCTATATAAAAGTATTTTTATTTCCTTCAATTAAAAGCACGTATTACTGTCCATACTCTTTTAAAAGATTTTCCCAGAATTGTATTTCTTCCTTCTCAGGTTCTACACCCGCTGTGAGCACGTTTCCAATATTCAGATAATCTTGTTTTTCTAGAGTGTACGGTTCCCATTTCGCACCCAAAGAGTCATCAGGAGTCGGGTTCCTGTAATTGTAAAGTTGTTATGTAGTTTTATTTTTATCATAGGATGAATCATCAGTGTCATACTGTTTCACCTACTGCTCAGTGTTTTGTTGTTGTACACCTGTTCTCTTTTGTGCCATATTTCTCTGACCACGGTTTACCCGCGATCTTCTGAATAGTGTCTGCCCAAATAGGTAGGATGAATAAGTAAACAAATATTGTGGAAAAAAATGATTGCGATCAGGACTTGATCTGCATCTTTTAGTTCTTGATTCAGTACACCATAAGCCTTACCGTCGAGGCCATCGCTGGCATGTTCGACAATGAATAAGGATGAGTGATTTTCTCCTTCCGGCTTTGAATATAGAGTTAAAATTCTAACAATTTTGAAGAAAATATCTAGCCGGTCCTAGTTATATCAGTTTTTGCTGATAACTTACCCGAATTTAGCAAAGTTGGTCCAAAGTTTAGTTACTCTGTCGATAATTTGGAACGTTGCAGAGTTAGTATCCACCTTGGTGTCCATCAACCTGGCATTAAACAGATACATCAAATCATCAGCGTGGCAAGTAACTGGTTTATTTCCAACCAATGGACCAAGACCTCGTACATGTACCATAACGTTCCTCTCAGAGACACAACTGAACTTATACAAATAAAACTTGTTCTTCTTTTTAGGAGCAGACAGTTTAACCCACTGCATTATACCCAAAACGACCGTCGCTATTGAAAGGTAGTTTGCCCATTTCTCCCAGTCATCGGGTATCTTAATCTGGTTATCGAAATAAAACTTCTTGATCTTCGCTCCAACATCCAGCTGCTGGTGCATTGACAATTTGTATGAAAGTAATTTAGGAATAAATATTTCAGGGAAGTTCTTCGCTGTTTCTAATGACCTGTTGACAGCCTCCGAGCTCCCCACTCCAATAAGACCTTCATGTGAAGTGAAACCGGCCATAATGTCCACGCCTGGGTGAACGCCGTTAGTCACCGCATTGACCATGTCTCCATAAAAAAATCTCTCTTGACCGAAATCTTTTTCATCCACAATAGTAAAGATAATATCTACTCCACCCTTTTGCATTTCGGAAAACGTGATGGGTACTTTTATATTGACCAGTTTTTCAATAGGTTGATTTTTAAAGAATTCATATATTTCCTTGTCATCATCTGAGGTGCACCCCAGTTGTCTTGCTAATGCTATGGCTCTATCACGAGGTCTGACAGCCAGTGCCCAATCACAAAGGGAAGTACCACTTTGAGCGATGGCTCTCTTGAATAATCCCTTAGACATTGGAGATATACAATGGTAGGAAATACTTGCTCCTCCAGCACTTTCTCCGAATATGGTAATGTTTTTAGGATCACCACCGAAGTTGGCAATGTTCTTATTGATCCATCTCAGGGCTTGCACTTGGTCCTTCATGCCAGCGTTGCCGGGAATTTCTGGTGTATCTAGGCAAAGAAAACCAAGTACTTCAAGTCTGTAGTTGATTGTTACGACTACAACTCCGTGTCTCAATAGGAATTCGGGTCCATAGAAGTCGTCATCACCTCCGCCGCAGATGAAGGCTCCACCGTGTATCCAGACCATGACAGGTAGAGGCGTTTTGGGTTTGACGTTTGGCGTGTATACGTTAAGATATAAGCAATCTTCTGCTCCCATCTTGCCAGTGTTGGTGAACATATCAATTTGGTAACATTTAGGTCCAAATTCCTTGGCGGAGCGAACTCCTTCCCACGGTTTTGGTGGCTCCGGTGCCTGTAAATAACAGTTACAACTATCAGTGTGTGTTTTGAAGAAATTATTTTCTATTAGGTTTCGTTTTTTTATAAATGGAGATCAAGTTTTAAGATTATTTGTAGGTACAAGGTTTGACGGTCATGCGCTCACTTATTGATGTAACAAAATCAACGATGTTATTTGATAGCTAAAGTCAATGTTAACAATAGTAGTTGTGCTCCCACAGCGGCGGACTTTATCATTCTAAATGTTTTTTTTTATATTTAAAAATGTAAATGTGTGTTTTTTTTTACGTGTTAAAATCATCAAATAAGTCCTCCCACCCAGGGCAGAGCGGGAGGGACTGATAGACTCGTACTGACTGAAATCCACGGTGTCCTTCAATAAAATCAAAATCAAAAGTTTTTATTTCACATAGGCCCATGAGGGCACTTATAAAACGTCGACAGCAGGTGCTCGGTTCGGGTTGGTTTCGATTCCATGAAGAAGAACCGGCAAGAAACTCCATGGTTACTCTTTTAAAATATGGTATAGTTTTACAAACAGATTGTTACAAAACGTAGGCCTGGTAACAAGGGGGAAGTCCAAACTAAAATTAGTGCTACAAAAGAAGAAATATATAATATATACACACGACTTACAATGTTCTCACATTCACAAAAAACAACAACAAGAGTAAGGAAGAAGCTATATAAAAAAGAAAGCTATAAAAGCTGGATTAATTCTATAATGTCTTACAAACTGTAACAAATCTGAACTAGTATTAAAACTAAGGCAATATAATATTGCAAAACGAACACAATAATCCTAATCCTAACTAATATTATAAATGCGAAAGTAACTCTGTCTGTCTGTCTGTCTTTCTGTCTGTCTGTCTGTCTGTCTGTCTGTCTGTCTGTCTGTCTTTTCTTCACGCCTAAACTACTGAACCGATTTGTGTGAAATTTGGTACAGACATAGTTTGGAACTTGAGAAAGGACATAGGATAGTTTTTATTACAAAAAAATAAAAATAAAAAATAAAATTTATGAAATGCTCTAACGGAGTATAGATAATTCCTTAAACACTCAATAGATGGCAGTGATCGTTCAATGGTGTCGATCGTTACACGAGTTGTCACTATGGATTGATAGATGGCGTTGGAACCAAAATTGTACTTATTGTCGGTTGTATGATAGTTTATGTGGACTGGTCCTGTTTCGTAAATTTTAAATTGTTCCGTTGTATAATTGGTGTTCCTGTGATGCTTATGAGAAACTATATAACTAGATCCACCAAGACTATATAACGGCATACGGTTACAAATAACCTATTTAGGACGGAATGTCATTAAAGCCGTTATTATGACTGGGATGGCAAAAGGCGAAACTTTTATTATTCCCCGTATTCCCATAATTCCAACTGATTTGCCATTCCAATTCAAAAGAGTTCAGTTTCCGCTGTAAACTGCGTTTGCAATGACCATAAATAAAGCCCAAGGGCAAACGCTAAAAGTTGCGGGGGTACATCTTGAAAAAAACTGTTTCTCCCATGGACAACTGTACGTTGCGTGCTCAAGAGTGTCGAAACCACAAAACCTTTATATTTTTGCAAAGGATGGCTAAACTAAAAACGTGGTAAACAGAAATGTCTTGGTGTAAGAAACTTTCATAATCTCTAAAACCTAAAATAATAGAAAATTGGTCAAGGGAGAAACAGTCTTTTTTCCTTTTGGACTGAAATGTCAAATCAGTAGAATGATGAGAAAATAAGGGAAAAATAACATTTTCGCCTTTTTCGATCGGCAAAACGGCTTTAATGCCCTAAATGAGTATACATCTCTTAAATTCAAACGCAGAGCTCATTATGTTGATTTTTGAAGAGTTCCCTAGAATATCCCGCGAGATCGGGAACTATGTGGGTAAAACCAAAAATCTGCTGGAAGTCACTATTCCACGCGAACGAAGTCGCGGGCAAAAGCTAGTAAAAATAATAAAAAAGAAAAAAAAAAAACTATACAACATTATTTTTAGTATATGCGATTCGAAACCAATAATTTTTACACCATGTTATAATTTTTTTCAAAAATGTTTTAATTAAATTTTATTACCAGTTAATTACAATACAATCACCGTACGGTTAGGTACCTATTGCCAAGCTATTCTATCACGAATTATTATTATCACGAGTGTATAACACAGGAGACGCGGATTACGCGGGTGTACCGCGAAATGAGCATGTTATTGAACGGACAACCAGGTAATATACAAACTTATACACTTGTGATTTTTTATGATACGGTTTTAAAATTTTGTACATAGATTCTTTACACTAAAATACTAGACAGGTCTATCGGGTTTCGCACTAACAAAATATAATGTTGTATCCAGAAATTAAAAGAAATACCCCTTTATGTTCCGGGGTCACGGTAATCCGTACAGTCCTGCGACCCCGGCAGGCTTTGGACCTCTAGAGGCCCCGTCGTTAAGCTGACACTCTTTGAGGCGCGCGTGGAACACAACGCGCCGTCGACCCGGCATAGTCCATGGTCGGACATTGAGTTGCCCATTACTCGCTGTCCGCATGCCCGCGCCTACGGTGGCCGGAGATCGTCTGCCGACAACCGTCGCCGTGGGCGTCTACCACTGCGGCTGGGGTGGAGGGAGGACGCTGTTCGCGTGAGGGATCACGCGGCCCGCCTCCTCCTTCACGAGCATAATTGCTTCGCAGAAGGAGGCGACTGCTTCCCATTCCGTTTCGCCTATCGCCGTCGTGAGGACACAGCGGTGCTCTGCCCAAGCGGGGCAGTCTGCACAGTATGCTCCACCGTGTCCTCCGGGCGATCCTCGCAGTGGTGACACCCAGGCGTTTCTTCCCTCTCTATCAGGCACAGGAACCTCCCGAAACTTCCGTGTCCGGTGAGGACCTGCGTCATGCGGTAGGTCAGGACGCCGTGACGCCTATCCAACCACTCTTCAAAGAGCCCGGACCTCGGTTGCGACAGTTGCTCCCTCCCTACTGCCCTGAGATCACGCTGGGGCTCTTCCCGCTGCGCCTCGACTTGTCGAGGCAGCGGGGATTCGCCCCGGCGCTGCCCCTTCACGCGCCACTCATCCATCACACAAACATTTGTCCTGGGTGGGAATCGAACCCACGACCTTCGGCATAGCAGTCAGGGTCACTAACCACTAGACCAACAGGCTTGACTTTTAGATTTACCTTAAACCTGAGGTCTCCTACGGGCGGCTGTGCGTAGGGGATACCTTTGAAGTAGCTGAAGAACGAGCCTCCGTACTCATTGTGCACCAGCTCTCCCTCCAGTAACCCCTCACTCACTTTCACCTGCACCATGTTTTTCTCAAGCGTCCGAAACAACGCACCGCCTCAATAATACTAACGTGTCATTCTCAAGGATTTTATCAAATAGAACATTATCGAATACTTCTTTTAATGCAAAACAAACCATATTGATATGGTAGTAAGATATAAAATTGAACACGTTTACTATATCGCTTTTCGTTATCTCTAATTGAGATAAAAACGTCGGTAAATTATTGACCCAGTCATTTATTGACGAGTTTGTTTATTTACAACTAATAAAACTTTTTCGTGGGTTAATTTAGTAGTATTTATTGTATGGACAAGTGTCATTCATCTCAACGTGGACAGGTTGTATCCTGTGGGTCTGTATATAGAGCAAATTGTCATTAGGGGTTTAGGTCATATTTATGGCAAGTGATGTGACTATGAAGTGTCACTATGAACATTAAATTTTTTATTTTTTTTTATTTTTTTAATATTCCACAACTATCACACAACGCCATCTAGTCCCAAGCTAAACAGAGCTTGTGTTATGGGTACTAGACAACTGATAAACATACTTAAATATTTCTAAATACATACATATTATAGGTAAATTACACCCAGACACAGAACGAATGATCGTGCTCATCACACAAATATTTGTCTTGGGTGGGAATCGAACCCACGACCTTCGGCATAGCAGTCAGGGTCACTAACCACTAGACCAACAGGCCTGTCAAATATGTATGTATATGTCAATTAGACTATCATTAATCACCTTTTTCCTGTAAAATGGGAAACACACCAGGAAAATGATGACTCTAGATCTCAAATCAAGGCATACCTAGGTACTAGAAATTAATACAATAACACGTGAATTTATTATTTTTATTGATAGGGAAAACCCAAAATACGTATTACGTATAGTCAATTGGATTAACAATCATATGACAAAATTGTAATAAATAGTGATATGAAAGTCACGATGACTTTTTTTCGCATTGTGATAGTATGTTACATTCAAAAATTTCACATTGATTACAAATGCACATTTTTCCACGTAATGAATATTCATTTATGCAAGTAGGATTTTTTTTTGAGTCCTTTTTACAGGGACTGTCAGACTTGTACTGACTAAAATCCACGGTGTCCTTCACTAGCCCTTTACGTACCGGGGTCACGGTAATGGGAAAGTCCCGCGACCCCGGCAGGCATGCAAGTAGGCTTAGAAAACATTTATCCCGTCTTTTTACAAACTAGATGAGTTCGGTGTGTTGTACCTGACTACTCTGAGAAGAAATACCCGAAACTGACTCAGACGACTGACTCAGTATTTTCTCATGTTAACTCCAGACATTATATTGGTCAAGTTAGATGTCTGAGAGAGTTATTGAAAAAAGAACCACAGAGACTCGAGTGGACCTGTCTAGTCACTGCAAGAGTTTGTCAGTTATCATGAATCGAGAAACTAACATAACAATAGCAATGGCAATAGTCCGAAAGAACAAAATACTCCAATTCACAGTTTAGGAGAAAATCGTCATAGAATATTGCAGCATATTTATGACGATTGAAATAGACTATGGAAAATGATAATAACAGGGCTCGATAGAACAAAAGAAAAAGGATAGCTTCTTCCCGCTTTAGGAATTTCATAATCCATTTTTATTTCAAATCAAATCAAATCATTTATTTCAACTAGGCCAATTACAGGCACTTTTGCATTGTCAAAAGACATAAAATAAAACTAGTACAAAAATAGTTATGGTGCCAGTCACAAGACATAAAAACTTTGAAAGTACCGTAGGTGCTCATTCCAAAGCGTAGATCTCTATGGAGAATGATGAGCAAGAAACTCCATGGACACTCTTTTTCAATCGCCAAAATTATTACAAAATTTTTGTTACATCATTCATCATCAGATGGTACATATTTATGTGAGAACGATGTGGCAAGTTAATAGTGTCCATAGTAAATATAAAAAAGACAATTCAAAAATAAAGTTACTTTAAATTAAAATAGACCGGGGCAGCTAAGAGATGACCAGTCCTAACTGACAGCGCCCGTTCACGAACATGACGCATATATCAGAACCATTCAGCTCAACCATTTTTAAGGGAACTAAATGATCCAACAAACACGCCACCATCAGCGAGACATTTGAGTAAGCATGACATACTCTCAACCGCCAGAGTCATTCAAGTCAATGAAAGACGAAAGATTTGAAATAGTTATGATCTTGACTCTACTCTAGGTCAGAGGTGAGAGAGTAAAACTGTATGATTTAGTGTGGTTATCCTTAAGAAGTTTGTTCACTATGACTTTGAAAAGATCCATCTATACATCCATCCTCTTTTTCGCATTAATAAAATAGTAGTAGTAAGATTCATATCCACCTACTCTTTTCAAAGTCGAATAGTGTGGAACCCCAACAGGAATTAGGTCAGTGAGGCGCGAGGTCACAAAATGGGCGCAGTTGTGTCATTCGAGGGCATAATGCCAATAAACCAGCTCTTTCTAACAGCCTTTTACGGTACACGTGCGGATTTAATTGAACAATATGCATAATTATAACTTAAGCGGGATTATTATCATGTTTATATTGGCTTTAAGTTTCAATTATCTCCGGTGATTGTAACAACCTAAATTGCTATGGGACATTTGCAAGCACCAGTTAATGAACTGGGAATCCTATTACCAGATTGGCAGTCGCTCAGGTATTCAACTGCATCTCAGTTCAGCTAATTTCAAAACAGTTGGGAAATAGATTAGGCAGATGATGATTTTCACAGTCATTCTTATTCCAAATAAGTGTCATGTTATTCCAGAATCATAATGACCTACACTTTTCAATCAAGATATTACCAAAATTGTAATCGCAATAATTATGGTATGATTGATCGGCCATTTCAACATAGTTTTCTTACCATACTTTCCTTCCTGGTCTTTTCTTTTCTGTACAAACTTTTAAAAGTAGTGTAAAAACGTAAAGGGAAGAATGTGTCGTATGTAGTCGTAGTCGAAGTACTAGTAAACGGCGTGCTTGTATGATTGTGGATGAGGCAAGAGGAGTGCAGTTTTTAGTTTTTGTACATATGTGTTACATAGGAAAAAGACGTGAGTTTGGTAAAAAATACACGTGTTTATTAATATTCTTTGTCAACATAATCTGGAGCATATTCTCTGAAAATATCTTCCCAAAACTTAAACTCTGCATCATCTGGTGCTGACCCTGCTTGCAGTTCATTGCCAATGTCTAGATATTCTTCTTTTCCTACTGTATACGGATTCCATTTCACTCCAAGATCTTCATTAGGGGTTGGATCTCTGGAAATTAGCATAAAATGTACATAAGCATAACGTGTTTCTAAGATTCATAAATCAAAAGAGATCACTTGGTAATACTTTCGTGTCTGAACTTACCCATATTTTGCAAAGTTTGTCCATAGCTCAGTCATGTTATCAATCATTTTGAAAGTTCTAGAATCCATATCGACAGTTTGTTCTGATTGTTTGCTATCGAAAATATAAAATAAATCATCAAGGTGACAAGAGATTTCTCTACCACCTGTTATGGCATCGAGGCCCATCACGCGGCTTGCAATGTTTCTTTCAGATTTGCAAGTGAATTTGTAAAGATAGATACTGTTCTTTTGCGCGCAAACTTTCGCCCATTTTATGATACCGTACACAAACATTTCAAAGGAATGGTATCGGGCCAATCGTTCCCATTCAGTATTTACGCTTCTGTCACCCATATAATACTCTTTAATCTTTTGTCCTGCCTCGATTTCAATGCAATATGTTTCGGAGTAAAGTAACAGTCGAAATCATTCGCTTGCGCAACCATTTTTATGTACTCGCTAAATACAAATAATAGAACACCTTCGTCTGCAGTGTATCCAGTAATAACTTGGACTCCTGCGTGTATACCATTTTTCAAGTGATCAGATATATTGCCTTGGAAAAATACTTTGTTATCACCAAATTGTTTTTCACTAACAATACCCATATTTAATTCGAAGCCTGCTCTATTTTCTTCTGAAAATGACAGCGGTAATATGACTGCAACAAGATTATCAGCTGGTTGAAATTTGAAGAATTCGTAGAGATCTCCATCGTGTTCTGGGTTATAACCTAGTTTATGAGCTAAGGAGACGGCTCTTAAACGGGGCTCAAACACTTTTGCCCACCAGCAGGTGGTGACTCCACTCTGACAAATAGCTCTCTTGAAAAGTCCTTTCGTCATTGGTGATACTAAATGATAGCTGACGCTGGCTGCGCCTGTACTCTCGCCAAAGATCGTTACATTATTGGGATCTCCACCAAAGTTTGAAATATTTTTGTTGACCCATTCTAATGCTGCAACTTGATCCTTCATGCCTGCATTGCCGGGTACTTCTTCTGTATCTAGACAAAGAAAACCTAGTACTTCGAGTCTGTAATTGATCGTGACAAGGATAACACCTTTCCTGACGAGAAATTGAGGTCCATATACATCATCATTGCCGCTACCGGAGTAGAATCCTCCGCCGTGAATCCAGAACATTACTGGTAAAGGCTTGCTGGGTTTCAGGTCTGGGGTGTAAACGTTCAGGAACAGACAGTCTTCGCTGCAATTGGGTTGAACTCGCTTTAGTAAGTCAACTTGGTAGCAAATTGGACCAAATTCTTTCGCACTCCGGACTCCAGTCCATGATTTTGGGGGTTGAGGTGCCTGTAAAATAAAAAAATAATAATTCTAATGATATGCCTATAAAATAACACCTTAGCATTTTATAATCTGCCGAGTCTTTTCCAAACCAAATTTAGATTGGCTTCCAGTCAGTGGATGAATCTGTTTTTGCATTGGGGTCTTTTATATTGCCTATCTGACCTCCGTAACTCAGTTATTAATTGACATTAAAATAATTAAATAGCTAATGTAATCCGTCGGTAGCAAAAACAATCTATGTACAATGGGACTATTAATGGCCGATTGTGTTTAATAATACTAATTTAATTTATAGATGCCTAATCTAAAAGTACCTACGTACTACCACAAAAGCAATGAAACTGATTTTTTAATCAAGGTTGCCGCGTATAATCGCCTGGCTAATCAGACTTTTGAAGCGTGGAAAAGAAATAAGAAACTCGTTACTTGATTTTGGCACTATTTGCGATCCTTGCCTACCAAAAGGTTCATGACGGCTGATCTAAATCGGTCGATCAGGTGCAGAGAGATTATTTAACAAACATCTATCTGTTAAACATGTTTTACGGCAGACAAAGTTAAAACATACTAGACGAAACATCAAATAGCAGAAGCAAAAAATCTAAATATTTATAAGACCTTTCAATTAGGTCGCGGGACTTACGAATTACCGTGTACCGGTACGTAAAGGGCTAGTGTAGGACACCGTGGATTTTAGTCAGTCCAAGTCTGACAGTCCCTCCCGCCTTGCCCTGGGTGGGAGGACTCATTTAATGATTTTACCACGAAAAAAAAAGACCTTTCAATTAGACCTGTTTTTGAGAAATAAATGTTTTTCAGATAAGAACGACTTGTTTAATGGCGAATTTTAACTGGAGTTTATAAAATCACAGGATAAATTAGGTTAGATACCTTGAACCGGAGATCTCCTAATGGCGGCTGCGCGTACGGGATGCCCTTGAAGCTGTAGTACAAGCCTCCGTACTCATTGTTCACCAGCTCACCCTCCAGTAACCCCTCACTCACTCTCACTTGCACCATATTCTTGGCGAATAGTTCCAATACGTTGGACTCAGTAATTGAGTAAATTAGTAAATATCACAGATAATTCACAAGTGTATTATCAGTCACAAAAGATGATTGATTCACAATACCGTGTTCGTGTAGTTCACGTTAAGGATAAGGACGACGACACAACGTGTTACTTAATTCTGCACATGTATACGATTGAAACATGTTATCCTAGTTTACTGTACTATACTTTATCTTGATAATTTATTTTTATATCGTGTTGGTCGTTCGTGGCCTATTGGTTATGGCCTTCAACGACGGACCTACACACATTTCATTTATTGTAGATCTTTGGTGACCCGGGCTTGAGTTTTGATTTTTATATTGACAAACTACTTAATTATTATTTTGATCTGAAATGGTTCTATGAGTATGGGGAATAGGATGTAATGTTCGTAGATACTACGCTAAAGGTTTTTTTTTATGTTTTTGAAAACATATTTACATAAATATAAATCAAATTCCTTCGGTGCTATTAATAGCGAAGGAAAATACAGTTAGGAAAAATAATATTTCCTACAATTAAACATTGGAAGTCATGTGACATCTACTAACCCACAACAGGGTATAGGTCTGTAGTGCGAACGTTATTAATCTAATAAAATGTTTAAAATGTATTGTTATATTGTTGCATGATAGCGGCAATTTTATCTGGAAGAGTTTGATATACGATTCGAAGATATGTTTTACACATTGACCCTATGAGTAACATTGCTTTTGTTACAAACCAAGTAATTACATAATAATCTTAATATTTTACATAAATTTTATGAAATAAGTGTCGGTAAGGAATTAAAGCATGTTGACGAAAAATGACAAACGTTTATCTAAAAAAAAAAAGAATTTTGTATGTTCATTTATTATAACCATTAACTTTGTATTGATTTGCAAAAGTAAACGTTAAAATCTTAATCTACAGGTGATTATCAAATGACGCGAAAAGGCGGTGAGATGCCTTGCCTTGGTTATGGCGTAATCAAATATCACGCCATAACCACTTCACTATCCAAACTCGCGGATGAGCAGTTTCGTATAATAATCGCTTTATAAAACTACCTGATTAAAAATCCTTAGTAAAATATTTAGGTGCAAATTCCCTAAAGATAGTGTCCCAGAATTTAAATTCTTCATGATCTGGAGCTGACCCCTTTTGCAAATCGTTGCCAATGTCTAAATATTCTTCATTTTTCAGTGAATAAGGATTCCATTTCACGCCAAGTTCGTCGTTTGGAGTTGGATTCCTGTAAAATTACAAAAGATTGTAGTAGCCTATCTGAATGTAGTTAATTTTTTATAGGTTTAGAGTCAGTACAACCTACCCATACTTCGCAAAGTTTGTCCAAAGCTTCGTCATATTATGAATCATTCTGAATGTTTTTGAATTCACATCGACTTTTGATTCTGATGCTCTACTATCGAAAATATAGAACAGATCGTCAACATGACACGATACCACTTTGCCTTCTGTTACTTCCTCTAGCCCCATCAAGCGACACGCAATATTCCTTTCAGATTTACAACTGAATTTAAAGAAGTATATTTTGTTTTTATTTGAACTTGTGCAAATCTTCGCCCACTTAATGATGTCATATTTGAGTGTTTCGAATGAATGGAATCGGGCCAACTTTTCCCAGTCAGCTCTTGAACTATTTTCATTCATATAGAAGTCTTTAATCTTTCGTGCCACTTCTATTTGTTGTTTTACTGGACAATTCAATGCTATATGTTTAGGAGTAAAATAAGTTAGAACTGTATTGGCTTGAGCTAGCATTTGTTGGTGTTCGGCAAAGACATAAATAGCGACACCTTCGTCCTCAGTATAGCCGGTTATAACTTCTACTCCTTCATGAATACCATTATCAAAATAATCATAGATGTTACCATGAAAGAATCTTTCATTATCACCAAATTGTTTCTCACTAACGATGCCAAAACTTAGTTCAAAGCCCATTCGTTGGTCTTCAAAGAATGTAAGTGGTGTTTTTGTGTTAACGAGTGCTTCTTTTGGTTGAGATTTGAAGAAATCGTAGAGAGTTCCATCAGTTTTTGAATCATATCCCATTTGCTCAGCTAACGCGATTGCTCTCTCTCGGGGCTCGATGACTTCGCCCCACCAACAAGTGGCAGCTCCACTGTGACATATGGCTCTCTTGAAAAGACCTTTTGTCATAGGTGACACCAGGTGATAGCTAACGCTAGCAGCGCCTACACTTTCCCCAAAAATTGTTATATTGTTGGGATCACCACCAAAAGGTGCAATATTTTTATTGACCCATTTCAAAGCTGCTACTTGATCCTTCATGCCTGCATTGCCGGGTACTTCTTCTGTATCGAGACAAAGGAAACCTAGTACTTCAAGTCTGTAGTTAATTGTGACAAGTATCACGCCTTGTCTGACGAGGAATTCTGGGCCAAACATTTCATCATTGCCACTGCCAGACAGGTAGGCTCCTCCGTGAATCCAGAACATTACAGGTAAAGGTTTGCTGGGTTTCAGATCTGGGGTGTAGACGTTGAGGTACAAGCAGTCTTCGCTACCTCGGGGTGGTGTCTTCGTGAACACATCATATTGATAGCAGACGGGACCAAACTCCTTTGCGCTTTTTACACCGTTCCATGGTTTTAGTTTATGTGGTGCCTGCAAACATATTTTATCTTAGTATTAATTACTTCCTACCAGTACTGTTTTTATTTTAAATATGACTAAACTGATCAGTAAATCACAGTTGACATTACCCTGTCTTTGCTATCGTTCATTCGAATAATAAAGCCTACTTTCAGAGGGTCATTAAATTTATGGTTCCTGTAAAAATTTTATTTAACATGTTAAACTTATATAACTTGAATAGACTAGTTATAACAAGAAATTGCAAAATTGCTTCGTCCGTCAGTTAGTTAGACTATTGGAAAATAATGGATACGCTTTTTTGTTATGAATATTGAGTTGCGGCTCGTGACATATTGTGAATTTTAAAAGAGTCGTATCTTCTTCAAGTTTTCGACAAAAGAAATAGAGCAATAATACGGGTCAAAGATTTTTTCACTGACGGAATAATTCGATTTTTTCAGCAGAATAACAATGCTTACATAAACAAATGTATGATCTATGATGACGACTGTATGACAACATGGAGTATGTAAGGATATACGTCGCGTTTGTGTAATTTCTGACTGCCCTATGGACAGTAGGGATGATTCTAGGCATATTACGATTGTTCGGATAATCTGATGGTGATATATCATATGTTATCAATAAAAGCTAGAGTGATAGCTACCTTAAACCTTAGGTCTCCTAATGGCGGCTGCGCGTAGGGGATGCCCTTGAAGCTGTAGTACGAGCCTCCGTATTCATTGTGCACCAGCTCTCCCTCCAGTAACCCCTCACTCACTTTCACTTGCACCATCTTTATTCCCAACTGTAAATATGCATTTTTTTTTTTTTTTTTTTTTTTTTTTTTTTTTTTTTTTTTTTTGCGTGGTAAAATCATCAAATGAGTCCTCCCACCCAGGGCAGGGCGGGAGGGACTGTCAGACTTGTACTGACTAAAATCCACGGTGTCCTTCACGAGCCCTTTACGTACCGGGGTTACGGTGATGGGTAAGTCCCGCGACCCCGGCAGGCTCTGGCCCTCTACAGGCCCCGTCAATGTGCTGACACTCCTTGAGGCGCGCGTGGAACACAACGCGCCGTCGACCCGGGCATGGTCCATGGTCGGACAGCAAGTCGCCCATTACTCGCTGCCCGCATGCCCGCGCCTACGGTGGCCGGAGATCGTCCTGTGACGTCCGACGCCGTGGGCGTCTACCACTGCGGCTGGGATGGAGGGAGGACGCTGTCCTCTCCCTCAGGCGGCCCGCCTCCTCCTTCACGAGCATGACTGCTTCGCAGAAGGAGGCGACCGCTTCCCACTCCGTCTCGCCCCGCAGCATGGCCTCGACCAATGCCGGGCGCGAGAGGTCTCCGCCTATCGCCGTCGTGAGGACACGGCGGTGCTCTGCCCAAGCGGGGCAGTCCTGCACCGTATGCTCCACCGTGTCCTCCGGACGATCCTCGCAGTGGTGACACCCAGGCGTTTCTTCCCTCCCTATCAGACACAGGAACCTCCCGAAACTTCCGTGTCCGGTGAGGACCTGCGTCATGCGGAAGGTAAGGACGCCGTGACGCCTATCCAGCCACTCCTCAAAGAGGGGTCTTACCGCCGCGATTGCGGCGTGCCCGGACCTCGGTTGCGACAGTCGCTCCCTCCATACTGCCCTGAGATCGCGCCGGAGCTCTTCCCGCCGCGCCTCGAAATAAACAATTTTGAGAGCATGGTTGCCATAGTAGCATTTTTTGTGTTTTTTTGGGAGTTCCATGGGACTTCTATTGTTTTTCCAAATCGGTCCAGGCGTCCTCAAGAAATTGAAGAAGATACGTTAAAAAAAACTTCCGACAAATTGAGAATCTCCTACTTTTTTCGAAGTCCAATAAATATACAAAAAAGTTCATTAAAAACTAATAAAATTATATGTATGCATTATACAATGTTTAATATATGGACTGCCTTGTTGGTTTAATGCTCACTCTAGTATAGTGTTGAGATTTTGCCATAACGAATTTCTCAGCCACGGAGTGTGGATTTGTGCCTAGTCGATATCGAGGTGTCCTCTTAGGTATATAGGAGATGGGGCGAGATGAGAGGAAAAAACTTCTATGCTTATTTTAACTCTTTGTACAAAACAGGTAACGGAACTACCGAATGAATTTTCAACGGTGTTCCAGCCAACTGGACAACCCCAACTGTACTACGGGCATGAAGCGAAAATTTCAAACCATTCACTTCTTACGACATTGATTTTTAATAGGCAATAATCCGCCATTCTATCCTTCTCGCTCTCACACTCCGACCTCTGTTTCACTCATTGCAAGTTCCATTCCACTTTTGAATTTTAAAAAAAAACAGGCTCACATTATGTGTTTTATTAGGTACTTACCTATGATGATGGTATGTTTAACCTTTTGCGAGATGGACAAACGTGATTTGTTTATTGCTTTTAATTCTTATTATTACGTGTTTAAACTATTATTTAATTATACAATTTATTGGACTGTGTTTTGTTGTACTTATTTTTATCTTCTCTCTATCTTAAGGATAAGATTGTTGTCATTTTTTGTGTATCATTTTGATTATAATAATTATTTATTTATTCTTATCCTATGCACACTTAGGAAAACGGTAAAAAAGAAATGTTTATTTGAAATTATTTTTGTGCATAAGACAATTTTTTATTTTATTTTATTAAGTTATAGTTTTAAAATTAAACTAATAGGTAAAACACTATCTACACATATAATAAATCTGTAGAAGGGTCAATTCTGTACATTGAAAATATTGAAAAAATAAATATCGGGGCGTGTTGCTGGATCGATACCAAACCCAAATATGTGATTTAAAAAAATGTTGTCTGTCTGTCTGTCTGTATATGCAGGCATCACGTGAAAACTAACGGTTCGATTTCGATGAAACTTGGTAAAATACCTTATTATCCTGGGCATAAAATGGGATACTTTTTATCCTGGAAAAATACGTAGAAAAAAAAACTTATTTTTCAGTTTTATTCATAGACGTTGTTCTGTAGAAACGCGAACACACGTTGCATTACCCGCAGTGGATTCAGCGCCGTAATATTTATAAGATGTCATTGTCAGAGTTACTCAAAATGGAGAAATAAACCATCCACGCGTAGACCGACATCCGCGCGGACGGAGTCGCGGGGGGAAGCTAGTTAATAATAAACACATATTCACGAAACAAACAAGATCAATAATTTCCATGTTATCAAGTATCGTTATAACTGTTATCATTGTAATTATGATATTTTATTACATTATATCACATAAATGATAACCTGCTTTTGAAGTTAGATAAAAATGCGCAAATCTATATCATTTGTTATCAACGTACCTTGCAATTTTTGTAGTTGTCACTTACTAAAGTAATTGTTATAAAATAAATGTTCCACACTTAATTCACATAACACGACTTAACATAAAGATTGACTGGTGAAGAATGTATTGAAATACCTACACAAAGTTATAATAAAACCAATGATCATACAATACAAATAAACGCCGTTATATAACGTGTGATAAGGTCAAATTTACTACACGAACCTGTTTTAATAAATAATATTTATTTTGAACAGTGACTTTTAAATACACCTATTAATTTACATAACAATATGAGATCGCTTATTTTAGTTCTTTTTTCAAGTTTATTGAGGCGCTGTCATCACGCTCACAGCGAATATCTTCCCTTTTTTATCGTGGTAAAATCATCAAATGAGTCCTTCCGTCCCCTACTGTCAGACTTGTACAGACTAAAATCTACAGTGATCCTTAAGTAGCCCTTAACGTTCTAGGGTCACGGTTACCTAATGAGCATAGGCCGTAGTAAGTAGATTGATTTTATGTACTTGTATCACGAACTATCATAGAAATCATAACACGGATAATCCTTTTTCCCGGGATTACATTTCAGTACTTACGGGATTTTTAACCGATTTGGCTGAAATTTGAAATAAAGATGGGTTATACCCTACATGTCTTCATCCTACGTTCCTACAATTCAATTTTAAAATTCCGGAAAAATCCTTTTAAAATCCCGGAATCCCGGAGGCATGTCCATTTAAATAGATACGTTTCAGGTTATTGACCGCAAATCAATCTACCTACTCCGGGCTATGCTCATGAGACAGTCCCGCGACCCTAGCCGGCTTTGGCCTTCTAAGGAAGGCCCTGTCAGATTGCTGACAGCTCTTTAAGGCACTCGTGGAATATATCGCCAACCGGGCTTGGTCCATGATCGGACGTCGAGTTACCCATTACTCGCCGTCCGCATGCCCGAATATCTTCCCTAACGTTACGCGTACCAATCACACAGATTTACATAGACACAACATTGCTCAGTCGTAAACAACGTATCCATGCATATTTAGAGGTGGCCAGTGTTTCATTTTGATATCGTGGAGCCACGTGCAGCGAGGCACAATAACAATGTATGGAGCCGGTGTTCGTTAGAATTGTGGGAATGTAGCGGCTTTCTGCACTGTGGGATGTTAATGTTAAGTCTCTCTAAAACACAGGGGTAATTTGTATGTAAGCTTTCCAATTTACTCGTAAATGTTAGTATAATTCTCCAGTACTTACTTATTTTTTAAAGTGATTATATTACCTGCAAAAGAAAAGTACCTATTTAAAGACTTTTTTTTAGCGTGGTAAAATCATCAAATGAGTCCTCCCACCCAGGGCAGAGCGGGAGGGACTGTGAGACTTGTACTGACTAAAATCCACGGTGTCCTTCAGTAGCCCTTTACGTTCCGGGGTCATGGTAATTCGTTCAGTCCCGCGACCCCGGCAGTCACCTATTTAAAGACTGGGAAAATTAATTAGCCAGATCATTTAGTCGGGATTTACACCTTAACAGACGAAATATTAAAAATAATTCAAATTCCTACAATTAATAAATAGCAATTAAAATTCACCGGTGTGATAACTAAAAATGTAAATCACGCAGGCGCGATAAGTTATTATATTATGTGCTTGAATTTTTAAAATATTTTTGCACTTGGCTAGGTGTAAATCCCTAATCAGGCTATTAAATTTTAATGGAGTAAATGTTTCGAAATGCTTCAAGGACTCTTTTGGTGATAAAAAAAAATCGCATTTTTAAATATATGCTGACTTGGTTCAATCCCGATTCTTCACAGCCTTCCATCTGCTTTTCTGTATTTTGAGATAATCGAAGAAATATTTCAGCGCCTCTCAAGCACTTTCGCAAAAATGCTCGCAGCTCTTAGGCTATAACGGGAAATTTATATTTTCGATAACTTAAAACGAAACGTCAAAACACTTTTCCAATTTCAAATATAACAAGACCCTGCCCTTTTCACATTTAAAAATAACTTCCATTGCATTCCATATTCAAGTATACAACGTCGGATGTCGTCGGACGTTCCCGGAGCGCTGCGCTTTCGTGTCACGCTCGCCCGTCAATCAGCGACGATTGTTTAAATATGGAGCGTGGAATATTCTTCCAATGTTCCATGTTTAATTGTTCGCTACGACTAACGATGGACGATCGAACGTGAGGAGCTTTGTGAATGGTTATAATTATAATGTCCTTGTTTAATGAATTGTGTTGTCTAGATGGGTAAAGTGAGTTTGAATCGGCTAACTTTCGAGAGGATTTACCATTTTTTAACGCATACAGCCCCAATCTCTTCAAAGTTGGAGTGAACAGGCTTCTTCTGGGTAAGCTCTCTCCATCGTCGACCTTGTCTTAATCACTCCTGACGTAGACTAAGGTCAAGAGCAAACCCATTGCACATAAAAAAAAACGACGGGTTGCACTCTGGGAGTGCCGGCAGAAGTGAAAACTTGAATAGTAATTGTTGGAAATATCTTGTGAACAGATTTTAGTAAAACTCGCAAAAATGGTTGACTTTTTATTTCAATAATTTTCCAATGTGACGTACATCTTTTATAAACAATGTTACCTAGCAACGAATGTATCCAGCGTACAAACTTCTTTAAAAGTAATAAAGTCACACGAACATTCACGCAAGCGCCCTGCGCCGTCCTACGCTTTTTCGATCAGGTCACGTGTCCTGACGTCCTACGCTTTTTCGATCAGGTCACGTGTCCTGACGCGAGTTTAAGATTTTATACCCATTACAGAAAAGTGCTCAACGCCGCTAAAGAAGTTTTCACTTCAAAAACACAATAATGTTTTGTAGTAATGTGTAACTTTTCTTGTATTTAAACTATTTTTTCGAGCCGATAGTTTCCTTTAGGTCTTTTAATTTCAATTGTATGGTTACTTTTATTTACCAGGCGTAGGACTGGTCACAACATTTCAGCGGTAAAAGTATTTGGTATACTGTAAGTTTGTAGTACAACTGGATGCGCATATGACGTATATCTTTTTTAAAACGTTGCCTCACATTATGACTTTATCCTATATCATGGGTGCATTTACAAACATTTAAACTCACATATACAGACAGCCAGAACAACTGGGTAGGTACTAAGATATTTTTCCTTGCGATAATCAAACGCGACACGCAGGCGCACAGAGCAGCAGTTAATTGAGAAGAAAGAGCTAGAGACCTCTAAAAGTATAAACTATCAACACGAAATCTACCTAATATCAGATGCAACTGATAGTAAGCCTCCTATATCTCAATCTACGACCGAGGTATTTAATAACAGAGTACCAGGTATTTGGTGCGCGCGAATATTCAAGGAACGTTTGAATTGCAAACTGTTACGGGCGGCCGACGGTTGACGGGGCGGCTGGCAGTCCAAGGCGAGAGACGTAGTGCATAAGAAATA
Organism: Agrotis puta; assembly: GCA_943136025.2. Classification (NCBI taxonomy): domain Eukaryota; kingdom Metazoa; phylum Arthropoda; class Insecta; order Lepidoptera; family Noctuidae; genus Agrotis; species Agrotis puta. The sequence goes on along the minus strand of OW964177.2, from coordinate 16,514,229 downwards.
GCGGAGAATTTACAGTAATGTAATTTTTTTTATATTTAATAATCACAGCCCGATCTTATGCCGCGCTTGCCGAGCTTGGTCTGAGGATGAGACCATCTGTCATAGCGAGTTTCCTCCGTGCTTTAGAAAACACGTAAAGCCGTTGGTCCCGGCTGTCATTTAGTCAGAAGCTCTACAGTCTGACAACCAGTCTCACCATGGGGTAATTGTATTATCCAGATACTGGCTTGAGGAGGTCTGATAGACAATAGTTAGGAAAAAGCTAGACAGATGATGGAAGATTTTTTTTTTGAAAGTTTCTTGGTGGCAGACTGGCAGCCCGAAGGTTGTTTGTGTGTTCGGGTGATGACGATAGAATTGCTACCCTATTACATGGAACATAAGGTGCTAATAACTTTGAGCAATTTGTAATGAGCATTCTTGCGAATGTTACCCTATAGAAAAATAAACGAGATCGTTTTAGCGAGCAATCTATCAAGCATTCTAGCGAATGACCTCCACATCCATTTCAAAGACGAAACAGATTAGTTTGCCTTCATGTTACATCTATTTTTCTTTTTTTCATACGAAATCATCAAGTCTGATATTTTCGTGTAATAGAATATTATTTGACAAGAATCGACTAGAGCGTTCACTAGAAAGATCATGACTATGTTCGTAGCGATGTTTGGCTCGATGTCCTTTTACAATTTATCCTTTTACGCTCAAATCTATCAGCACCTACGTGAAAGGCATTTTATAAAAAAAAATCGAGTCCTTATTTTTCGTACTGGTAAAATCTATGTTAATGAAACTTCGTAAGGATAATAAAAAAAAAGTTTTAAGAGAATATTTTATTTCTGAGTTGGTCATGAGAAATATGTCGAAAGGCTTATCGTTACTATAATAGTACATTTTGATGATTTTTTAAAGTAAAAGTAGCAATATTAACTTGGACCAAAGCAAAATTGTAATGCGTTCGTCGCTGACGGAAACTTCGTCTGGAATACATTAATTAATTAAACACATTTGGTAATTTCTACGAAATTTGTGTATTGTGCAAAAGTTTGCTATTTATTTTCGAGATTTCCATAACAGTCTGTTGTAATAACTTATAGGATTTGTGGGAATTGCTTCGAAGGGGAATGGATTTTCGGTGTTTCTGTCACATGCTTGAATAAGATTCATTTGATATATTGGTGTGCAACTTCGTTTAGTTATTTAATTTTTTAGTACTTCCCATGTTATTAAATCAGGTTTTGCTGAATTGAATTTTGCTCGTTTTATTTTGGACGATTTTTTAATCTAAATACAATTATTCCTTATTAATATTTAGTTCCAATTTTTCAACTGTGCCAGCCCGTTTTTTGAGTAAATTTCCAAATTGTAAGAATAGGGTACTATATTGCATAAATAAATTGAAAATCTGTTTAGTCCTTCAGCCAGAGCATTGAAAAATAATAAACACGTCTTTTTTTTTTAATCAATGAATACTGGCAAACGTAAAAAGCTTCGGGACTCAGGAGAAACCGGTTTGTGACGTCATAAGGCCTGTAAAATTATACCGAATGAGTGACGTTTTGTGATTTTTAGAACCGTCGTATCTTTGACAACTTTGGTTTACGTAACAAAACAAAAAAAAATCGGGTCAAGTTGTTTCATAATCTTTCTTTCAGACTAATTATTTTTTTTTTGTAAAATAGCCTATTGCCGTTACGTTTATACTGGGTTTCAATTTCTGAAGCCATGTTGAAAATTATGTACGAATCTTAGAAATGTATCTATGACGTAATACATTGCGGGCATGCGGGCAGCGAGTATTGGGCAACTCGCTGTCCGACCATGGACCATAACTGGGTCGTCGGCGCGTTGTGTTCCACGTGCGCCTCAAAGAGTGTCAGCATAATGACGGGCCCCCTCTAGAGGGCCAAAGCCTGCCGGGGTCGCGGGACTCACGAATTACCGTGACTCCGGAACGTAAAGGGCTATTGAAGGACACCGTGGGTTTTAGTCAGTACGAGTCTGACAGTCCCTCCCGCTCTGCCCTGGGTGGGAGGACTCATTTGATGATTTTACCACGATTAAAAAAAAAACGACGGTTTGCACTTTGGGAGTGCCGGCAGAAGTGAAAACTTCAATAGTAATAAAATAAACACACACGAACATTCGCGTAAGCGCCCTGCGCCGTCTTACGAATTTTCAATCAGGTCACGGGTCCTGACGCGAGTTTAACATTTTTTACCTATTCCAAAAAAAGTGCACAACGCCGCTAACAAATATTCACTTCAAAAAAAATTGCCGTTATGTTTATTCCTACTGGGTTTCTATTTCTAAAGCCATGTTCAAAATTATACACGAATCTTCGGAATATATCTATGACGTAATACACTGATAACTCCAAATAAATTAAACAAGATTTTATCACAATATTTGCCTATTTTAAAAGTTCTATTTACGTAAAAAACAATGGCTTTAAAATCCCTTTGATCGGCAGAATTACCGCCCCGTTTACTATGGGGTACTATGCGAGTGAACGCACCGCTACCCAAGAATCCTCGCGAATAAGGTTCAAAAACTTGCAACATTTTTATCCGCCATATTAAATCCGTTCGTCCATTTTCGTAAGCGCTCGTGTAAGTTCGGTAAACAGTGATTTTTATGACTCTTGTTTCAAATAACAAGCACACAGGCTCCATACATTGATATTTGTTTTCGTCCGTACATATTGATATAACATGGAACAGTCGATGTTTATGAGGGAGACTTAGGTATTTGTATGCCAAACATCCTTTGGTAAAATACAAATAGCTTAACACAAAATAAAACTATACAGGGTTATTTGTAAACCATTAACGACCTTTCATGACAAAGGCTTAACAAAGCCTTTGTCAAACAGACAGGCGTGGCGAATGCGAAGCGTGACGTTTTTATTTGTAATGTATGGAATTGTTTGAATCCAGACACATAGAAAAGCGAAAGCGATCCGATAGCGTGACAGAACTATCGGACTGACGTCTCGCTTCGGTTTGGTATCGCTTTGGAAACGCTTCACTTTTGCCTGTCTGTTTGACAAAGGCATTAATGATTTAGAAATAACCCTGAATAGTCATATTTGTACGAAATTGTCCTACGAGTCCTTAGCCTGCAGTAACTACTAGTATGAAGGCATTTACCATCTGCTCAATAAGGAAAATATGAATAAACCCACGTATCCGCCTTACAGTTCGGTGTAGTGGGTGTGCCTTATCCCACCTACGTAATCATTATGAATAACGCGCTCTACGAGGAATGCTTCCCCTAATATCAAACGTGTACTGAACCCACGTGTACAGGTATTGACTGAAATATTTCAGATACAACCACACTACTATGCGGCAAAATTAACGAGGAATGTTTAATGACGATATATTGTAACAACATGCACGCTTTCCTAGCACTAATCATGTCAAAATAGTATAAATAAGATATTAAGAAAAAACATCAAAATCGGTTCATAAAGGACGAAGTTATCCGCGAACAAACATAAAAAAGCTTTACATACTGTCAAGTTGAGAAACCTTCTTCTTTTTTGATGTCGGTAAAAAAAAAATTACACAAATTATTTTTTTTGGTTAAAATTATTAATTGCCGTCAGTACGTCGACGTTAGCTAGGGGAGATGCCCTTGTCTAGAAGGACATACACTACCCGTATTGGTGAGGTTGTTCAGTCTTCACAACCAGCTTGCTTGAATCACCAGCACGCATAGCATGACCAATTCTATCTCTATTCTATCAAGAAAAGACCAAGTTATTTTATAGTGTACAAATCGACTGTTTTTTTTTGTCAAAGTATGACACTATTAGTACACAATTGAAGAATAGTAACATTACTTTTCTATATTTTAAACATTTCCATGCTTAAAACGGTAAAAATCTTTCTACGTTCTGTCATTTTGTCTTTTCTTCCGTCGACAAAACCTGTTTCTACGGCGCCATGCTACGCGTGCAGATGTATGAACGTGAACGAAGCGAAAGGCGTACGAGTATGTTAGGATCGTAGCAGGTGACGTTCTATAGTTTTTGCATAGTTCACGTGAAAAAGATAAATAAATAAATAAATAAATAAATATTCCACAACTATCACACAACGCCATCTAGCTAAGCAGAGCTTGTGTTATGGGTATTAGACAACTGATAAACATACTTATATATTTCTAAATACATACATATTATAGATAAATTACACCCAGACACAAAACAAATGATCGTGCTCATCACACAAACATTTGTCCTGGGTGGGAATCGAAACCACGACCTCTAAAAAAATAATTAAAATAATTTAATAAGTGTAAAATTCTACTATTGGTCACTGACAGCCCCAAAAGGGACCTTCGGTTGGTGCATGAATTCTATTATTTGGTTATGTCTTACTATCCAACAAACAAAATAGATGAGAGATATATTATTTCAGAAAAGAACAGTTATCATAGTTTTCCCATAATATCCCGGTGATATTAGCATACTACCCGGGGTATACAAAATAGTACAAATAGTTCACAAATTTCCTAACCAGTTGTCCACGGAAAATCATTGATACGTGAAACGAGTTTTATTTTGCCGGTTTTAAATAAAAATACACATAAAAGATACATTTTATAGAATGTAGGCGTTGATTTGACGGCATGGTTAGTACAGCGGCTGAGCGATTAGACTGCTGCGCTGCGTGTTGCGGGTTCGATTCCCGCACGGAGAAAATATTTGTATGATCTACAAGTAGTTGTTCCGGGTCTGGGCGTTTGTGTATGTGAGTTTCTATGTTTGTAAACGCACCCACGATACAGAAGTTCCTAGTGTGGAGCAAAGTTTTAAAAAAAAAACAAAAAAAAAGTTTGTTCGGTTGCCCTATTGTATGTGTCTACTGAACTTCTTCTATAACTTTTGAACTATTCTCGTCCGTGATAATTCATGTTTGATTTATTGTGTTTCAAATTCAGGATAAAATTTATTATTATTTATTATTATTATTAATAAACGCATCGTGGCCACGCCATTTCCTAAGACTTAGATTAAAAACATTCTTATTTTTCTTTTGCCTAAATAAATCTGAACTATTCATATTTTTAGTTTCATTACACTAAAATGTTGTCCAGAAATCTTTAATTTGGTTCCAACATGAACAACAAAAAAATTGAAGAAGCTAAAAGACAGGAGATTTCAAAAGATATAGCACGAAAAATTCGCTAAGTTGCTCAGTTGAAACCGGTTAAAACTGGTTGGATCCGGCACGTGCCGGTGTGAACTAGTTACGGATTATTGCCGCGTACAATGTAGGGCGTTAACGTTTGCACTTTTCTTACAAACTGTAACTTCTTCCTGGAGCTTTTACTTTTAAAATGAATTGCTCTGTTTACTGTTCTTGTATGGTAGTATGGGTGTCTAAGAAAAACATAGTAATAAGAACATGTAGTTTATAAACATGCACCGTCTTACTACTACAAAAAAAAAACGTCGGTTGAACACTAATTGTCTTAACAAACTGTCAACTGCAAAATGGCGTTTGACGTTGATATAAGGTCCGTTTTGCAGTTACACTTTAAGACAAGTGTTTATGAGATGATTGTTTAACTGTTTGTAGTACGACAGGTACAGTTTTAAAATGTAGTTCACAAACAAGAAAATGAAAATGTACAAGAAAAAAAAACAATAAATAATATGATCCTCACTGACAGCGATCGGACGGCCTAAACCATTGTGTCTCTTAAGACGAAATTTAAAAACGCATTCTCTAAAGGAGGTTAAGGTTTAGGAGGTTACGTTAAGGTTTAAGGGTGTGAAAGTCCCCGATTACCGTTTATTAGAAATTCTATCAGACTCAGAGTTTTACAATAATGTATTTAATTTAATGTTTCATAGAGCGTAGGTGTGGTCGCAAATCCGACTACTTAGCACGACGTTCTGGTTTTGATTTCCAGATTGAACGAAGTGTTATTGAGATTTTTTTTATCAGAAATTCACTCCTTATTTACTGTCACGGAGTCTAGATCTGTGCTCAGTTGTGCAATAGACTGGCCCGTATTACATGAAACTTAAACATAACTGGTGGATTTTCGGATTGTGAGTAGTGACTTAGCGTGCGGCGGCGAACGGATCGTTTGTTTGAGCAGATCAAATGTATAGAAAAGTTTGAAACACGCCGCGAGGCGCCGCCTGTGGCAAATTCGCGTACTCAAAAACTAATTAATGTCTTATTTACGCCCCCCGCCACTCACTGCTTTGACTAAAGGCGTGATCGGGTCGTAACGGTTTTGTTACATACGGATGCACAAAATGCACCTTATGATGTAATATATAAAACTTATGTGAACGACAACACCCTATGAAGGATACACGTCATGCATACTAACACCAGCCTTGCCACCAAAGGCCGAGTTACGTAATGCATTTACAACTGGTTGAGAAAGTTCGCAGTTAGTGTAATAAACGGATTTCAAATCTAATAGTAAGTCCTTTGTGTGGCGGCCTTTTGTTTAGCTAGTTAATGCATTGTTAGGGCTGCTAGTTGCCCACTGTTTGAGGTTGTTTATTAGATTTGTTAGTATTTCTTGGACAACCAAGCCGTTCTGATGAAATTCTAGTACGTAGTTCTCGCAATTAGTGTGTATGACGAGCTTTTGTATCATGATACCGTAGAATCGGTTTTATCGACGAGAGAATAGACAGAATGTCCAAGATTTTTATCGTCTTTGGCATGGCGATGTCTAAAATGTAAAAAAAAAGTTTTTTATTCATCAGCCGCAGTTAGGTGAGGCGAAAGGAGTACTCAACTGAGACAGTGATGGGTATGAAAGTAGATGGATGGAGAAGAAGAGGAAGGCCAAAAGATAGATGGATTGTGTAAAGAGTGATTTGAAAGAAAGAGAAGTAAATGATGCCGTGTCATCAGACAGAGGAGAATATAAGAAGAAAACGTGTTGCGCGGATCACAAGTAGAATTAAAGCGGCAAGACGATGATTCTCTTGGCTTCATAGTGGCCCATTTGATGGACCACACCTTTCCTATTTTGTCGCCTGTCTGTCTCCTAGTAGAACAGCCTATAGGTTTATTTACTCTGTACCGCCCTTATACTTTGTTCCTACCAAATTGAAAGCTGGTCCAGCGTTTGTTTGAACTATTGAAGTTTAGCGACTTGTTTACTACTCGCAAACATTTTTCGGGACCTTGTCGAGTGTATTGTAGGAAAGTTTTTGTTCAAACACCGTGGAAAATGGTTTTTGATTGTTTTTCGTATGAAATATTTTTGGTGTTTAATCTTTTGTTGGACTGTTCAGTGGTTGGTTGGAAATTAATAAATCTTATATGGTAGTAGAATCTGATTCAGTCTTTCTTAATAGAAATAAGTATGTTCAACTTTAAAACCGGCTATGTGAAAAATCCAAAGCGTAAAATCTTAGCGTGGGGCAACGTTTAAAAAAAAAGGAGCTGGGCGGAGTTTATGTCGGTAAGAGTGACAGTTTCTTCCGCTCCACCCATGAGTGGAGCGAAAGAAACTGTAATTTCATAATATTACCACCTTAAAAACAAAGGTAATACTGAATTATCAATAAGATTTTAATCAAAAACCGGTTTTAAAGTTAAAACTTCAGAGTTTTGAGTTTCAATTCTAGCGATGGTATCAAAGTTTTCAATTCTTTTGTGTTTATCTTCTTTTCCATTCATAGCCACGTCTATCTTTTATACATTCTCGAATGATAGAGGGTGAAAATGTTCCAAACTGGGTCAGTGGTATCATATTGCCTGCCTATCAAAACGTGATGGATCTATCACCCACACTGCGGTGTAGGCAGTAATCGTTCTATGCATATTTTTTTAACGCACGTTGTACATTGAAAAACCATTAGTCTCAGGTGACGGAACGTACGAATACCTTCGTTTGGATCTGGAGTAGATCAGTGGCAATCGCATTAATAGGGTTTTATGTCTATAACAAACAGCAGCACGCGTTGCATGGCACCGTAGAAAATGGTATTTTTTTTCGACAGAAGAAAAGATGAAATAACAGAATACAGATTTTTTTAAGTGCAATGTTTAATATACAGAAAAAAACTGTATTTAGGAAATTGTGTTCGATTTGTGCAAATAATCATTCGAGTTGTATAGAAATAAAGATTAAATAACCTATTCTTGGTAGAATATCCGGAGTCGCGGGACTCACGAATCCACGGTAATTCGTAACCCCGGAACGTAAAGGGCTATTGAAGAACACCGTTTTAGTCAGTACGTGTCTGACAGTCCCTCCCGATCTGCCTTGGGAGGGAGGACTAATTTGATGATTTTACCATGCTAAAAAAAAACTTGGTAGAATATAGAATTGCTCATGCTTCGCGTGCAGGATTGGATATTTTGGCTTTTCGATAACTTATTTAGGGAAGATCTACTGCGCTCCAACACTTGTAAAGATGGTTGACGGCCACTTTCTATTGGGTTATAAAATGATCACAATATTATAACCCAATAGACAATCTGACTGTATCAATATATTGCAAAAAGTTGTCCGTCAGCTAAAACTAAATTATTTCGTTACATTGATGCATAAACAAACCCATCAAAATTCGAGATTCTTCTGACGTCAGAAGCAAGTAAAAACTGTACTTGCTTGTGACGTTTTACCAATTTTAAAAGTGTCATACCTTTATCATTTTGGTTTATGTAACAAAAGAAAAAATACGGTTCAAATTTTTTTTATCTAGCAGCCGGATTAAAAAACAAATGCTGTCTAAACAGGGCTTATGGCCTGCACTTGCACCGCTGCAACAAACATTAATTAGAAACCCTCTTTACTTGTCTATAAATCATGTCCCTTTAATGTATTTTTAAGAAGTTTTAAACGATATCACAATAGTATGAACGGAAAGGCCAGAAGTCACCGCAGCCATAAATGTCATGCATCAGTAATTTCCCTCATTAGTTGCGAATAAATGTCTCTATGTATGAGTTTGACCTTGTATTGTATTCTGAGGATCTCATGTACAGTCCCTGTCACATACAGTTACAAGCATTCATGTGTATTAGGTTATTTATAAATAAAACAATAATACGTTCGTAGTTCTTCTGCTGTGATATTTTCATGTTGTGGTCAATTTAGTACGTTGGAACTCTTATTTGTTTTAATTTCACAGTTGCAATCATCATGCCACCAGAAAATCGGTTTTAAATTTCACTATGTATACCTAATGTAACCTACGACTGTACTTACTAAGTAGTATTTACTGAGGTATAATGGTGTTTGTTGTGTTTAACAGTGTGTGTTTGTGTGTGCAGGCGAGCGCGCGCTCGGTCGGCGCTCGAGGCGGGGCGCGGGAGCACGCGCGGCCGGCAGCTCGCCCAGTTGACAGCATGCTCATCGCGCTCAATGACTCCACCAACCTCACTGACTCGGCGCTCGGCATCGACCTCCCCACCAGCCCCTACAGTCTCGCGCAGAAGATCATCATCGCCATCATCGCCAGCGTCCTCTCGGTGCTCACCGTCGTCGGCAACTCGATGGTGATGATCAGCTTCAAGATCGACAAGCAACTGCAAACTATAAGCAATTACTTCTTGTTCTCCCTGGCTGTGGCTGACTTCGCCGTGGGCCTGATCTCGATGCCCCTGTACACCATGTTCACTATCTACGGGTATTGGCCGCTGGGGCCTCATGTGTGCGATACGTGGCTGGCGCTGGACTATCTAGCTTCTAACGCGTCAGTGCTCAACTTGCTCATCATAAGTTTCGATAGGTACTTCAGTGTGACGAGACCGTTGACGTATAGGGCTAAGAGGACTACACGAAGAGCCACGATGATGATAGGTGGGGCGTGGGGGTTCAGTTTGTTGTTATGGCCGCCGTGGATATACGCGTGGCCGTACATCGACGGCGAGCGCAAAGTGCCGCCGCGCGAGTGCTACATTCAGTTCATAGAGACGAACCAGTTCATTACGTTCGGGACAGCAATCGCCGCGTTCTATGTGCCAGTGACTGTCATGTGCATACTGTACTACAGGATATGGAGGGAAACTAAGAAACGGCAGAAGGATCTGCCGAATCTACAGGGAGGCAAGAAACACGACTCGTCGAAGAGATCTAATTCTAGGTGAGTTTTTTTTACTATTCTTGAAGTAACGTAGAATTTATTGATTTTGAGTACTACGCTATTAAAAAACCCATGAACAATCTTGTGTAGAGCATTGTACTCAAAAATGTATTATTTATAAAATTCTAGGAAAGTTATTTAGCATTCTTGTGTGTTGTGTTGTGTTGTGTTATACAGATTTCACTGTATGTTTTTGAATTATTGTGACATAATATAGCAAAATCGTTGTTCCTTGCTAAAACATATTCAACATGGAAGGTCAATAAATCTATTCTCTATGTTATCCTATACAAGCCAAGTAACATCTAAAGAGACATCAATGCTCCCTTTATGGCCGTTCGCACCCTTTTCTGTAGAAAGTGTATTGTATGAAATATGTGAACGAAAACAAAGACGGGATTGTAGCTTACAAACATCTAGCCATACATGTTTACAATATTATGACGATTTACACCCACAAGCTAAGAATATCTACTAATTGTTATTGCAGGTTGTATTATTAAAGTAATGTTGGAAAACCATTTTAAAGTTAAACAGTATTTCTACAAATTAATCATCTGTTGAACAGTTGTCTATAAAAATTGTAAATGCAAAATTACCCTTATATCAACGTCAAATGCCGTTTTGCAGTTAACAGTAATGTTTAACTTTTTTGTAGTACGGCAGATTTATGATCTAATCAAAATAGATGGTCACTTTTTATCCGTTTTTAAATAGACAAAAAGTAAAACCTAAAAAGTGTGGTCTCTAAGATTACTTTTATTCACAATTAATAGACAGATATAATAACAAATAGAAATCGAAATGAAACATTTAAAAAATACGCCATGTTTTTTGCTAGATTAGTAAAATCATCAAATGAGTCCTCGGGCCTTAGGTAGAGTGGAAGGGACGGTCAAACTCTTACTTACTAAAAACCCTGCTTCAGTGGCCATTTGCGTTCCAGGCCCACAGTATCCTTCTTAAACAGTCCCACGCAGCAAAATGGAATTCACCATATAAATAATATATTTTGGTGAATTCTATGTCCGATTCGTGTTAACTCGAATGCTTTACTTGCAATTACTTAGTGTATTTGTCCAATTCAACTATGCGTATTTGCTGTTGCTATTAGCAAACTAGCTCAACAAACCAACTGGACTATGAAATGGAAGATTAATTAAGAAATAAGCATCCGACAGTTAATATGTAACATGTTGATGTAATGATGACATTATCATGATGGCAACTTTTTTTAAAGAGAAAGAGAAAAAAAAAGAAATAGAGGCGCGTCCCCAGCAGGCTTTGCCCCTCTAGAGGGCCAAAGCCTGCTGGGGTCGCGGGACTTAGGAATTACCGTGACCCCGGAACGTAAACGGCTATTATTGAAGGACACCGTGGATTTTAGTCAGTACGAGTCTGACAGTCCCTCCCGCTCTGCCCTGGGAGGACTCATTTGATGATTTTATAACGATAAAAAAGAAAGAAACAGCATAATACACAACCAGTAATAGTTACTTTAAATGATCCATACAATATAGGAATGCGTTCCTAAATAGTGTGTAATGAGGTTACAGAACTGCATAGCCATCCAAGTTGGAAGCTTGCCCGATAAATGTATGGGCGTGTCTATTAAATTGAGCCCTAATTCCATAATTGGAGAGCTGCCGGTATTTTAAAGTAATTGGTTTGTTTATAATATTGGTCTTTACATAACTGAATTAACAATTTATCTAAAACTAGCACTTTTCCCGCGACTTCGTCCGCGAGGGTTACGTACTTTCCTAATTCCCCCTTTTCACCCCCTTAAAGGTTAAATTTCCAAAAATCCCTTCTTAGTGCTCCCCTACATTATAATAGGAAGCCGTGTGCAAAATTTCACATTCCTAGCCCCAGTAGTTTCGGCTGTACGTTGATATGTCAGTCAGTCAGTTCTCCTTTTATATATATAGATATTGCACTTCCTATTTCTATAATAAACGCGAACCTTTGTGAGAATGGATTGATGTTTGTCATGTATGAACGGGTGAACGGATTGACATAAAAGAGATTCAAATAGTTCATGGTCTGGTTGATACATAATATACTTTTCACCTCACACGCTCAGAAAGATTTTATTTCTCATTAAAAACTGAACTGAGCGTAAAACTCGATTTTGCGCTCTAGAGCACAGTGTTTTCAAAATTCGAACACGTCTTGTATTCAATTATTTTCTACATTAGCAGGAGAGCCGGCCCAACTGTATTTCTTCGCTGTAGTGAACTGAAAAGTTGTGTGTTGCACTCGGCACTAAAGTTATTCTGCGTCTCGTACCTTTGAAAACTTCGCTACGCTCAGGATTCTATATTTGAACCTCTTCGCTCGCGGTTCAATCCTAGATTCCTTCGCTTGCTCAGTTTTCAATTCAAGTACTCGCGCCGAAAAACAACTTTTCAGCCTTACATAACAAATATCTATTTGAGTTCCGGCTCTGAATTCTATGCAGGCGATCCCAAGGACATGAACTAGTTGTAATATAAATAAACACTAGAGGAAACTGTTGATTATGTGTCATTTTGAAATGTTATTAATTTAATCTTTTGCATAATTCTCTCGTTGACTGATGTTATCTATGTAATAAGTTGCCAATTAAAAAAATGGTTACATTACCTACGTAATATTATGTATGTATATCAAAACTAATATTATAAATGCGAAAGAAACTCTGTCTGTCTGTCTGTCTTTTCTTCACGCGTAAAATACTGAACCGATTTGTGTGAAATTTGGTACAGACATAGTTTGGAACTTGAGAAAGGACATAGGATAGTTATTATTACAAAAAAAAACAAAAAATTGCCGGAAGTCACTATTCCACGCGAACGAAGTCACGGGCAAAAGCTAGTAATTGTATGTATCGAAAATTTTCAAATCTCATGTCAAAGTTTGTGGTTGCACTCCACCGAAATAGTTGCACGTTTGGCAGGTATGACAATAGTTCGTAAACTATTTTTAACCTTCCTGCCCACGGTCGCGGGACTGTACGAATTACCATGAACCCGGAACGTAAAGGGCTATTGAAGGACACCATGGATTTTAGTCAGTACGAGTCTGACAGCCCCTTCCGCTCTGCCTTGGGTGGGAGGACTTATTTGATGATTTTACCACGATAAAAAAAAACCTTCCTGCCCACACTGTCGTAAAGAACAACGTTAGACTCATGTACTTTCCACACGAGTCAGCCAGATTTTGTCTAAATAATATAATAATGATTAACTACATGATGTCAACTTAGACAATTTATTATGATAATGTTAACATTAAGAGGTGGGATTAAAGTAGCAAATAAAATGTTAATCTTAAGAAAATTTAATACTCTAACATATAAATTAGTACATTTAGTCCTGTGTAGGATGTAAATGTTAATACAATCATAATGTTACGCTTAAAGTTCATTAATGACGGCCTACGTATTTTGGACTAACGCAGTTTTTAATCACATTTGATAGATAAATAATAGTTATTTATGCAACTGTTGTATAATCAGGGGTATTAAAACACGAATGTGGGTTTATCACACGAGGCGTAGCCGAGTGTGATAATAGTATCACATGAGTGTTTTAATACCTAATTATAACGGTTGCATACAAGACTTTATCTACAATCATGCTGTGAATCCTCTATAAAACATTCTCATAACATACCATATTCGCATACCATATTCGAGTGAAAAAATGGCGGGATATAACACGATAAGACGAGTTGTTCTTTTTTCAAAATTTTAGCGATCTGGTGGTGAAAATGTCATTGCATGAGAATGTTCTTTTTTTGAAATTCATTATAACACGCGTTTGGATGATATAATGATCATTATATCATTGAGTGTTTTAATGTTGGCAATAAGCTAATCTTTTATAGAGGATTAATAGCATGAAAGTAGATAAAATGAAATAAAATATTTGTGTGTTCACACCGAGACGCGATGCTGTGCGCACATTACAATAGAGTGAATCGAAATCTAACTTTATTTACTACACAAAAAGATAGGTACATATTTCCAGTAACGTTGCTTCGCGTCAGTGTTTTTTTTTTAATAACTTTGCCCAACACAGGAATTTCTCCTGTTTCGTGGGTGCGTTTACCAAAATAGAAACACACATACAAAAACACCCAGATCTGGCACAACCATTTATAAATGAGACATTACATCAACATCTACTGTCTATTCTTATTCTTATTCTTTATCGTACACACATATAATTAAAATAACATTTAACAATAGGGTCTAGTATGTGATACTCGGTCCATTACACCTAACATTTGATTACCACAAGCTGGTAGCATTACATTGATGCTCAGTGCTCATGCCTGACTCAATCACGTAAGAAACCTTCCAAGCGTACTGATTCCAATGGTTTGATTCAGTTGTCAGCGATTTACCACTCGCGTGGGCGTGTAACATCCTCCGCATGAGGAACCATACTGTTCAGGTGAATTATTAGTAAGTAAATCGGTAATTTAATTAGTGTCTGGTAGTTCAGTAATTAGTAAGCTCCTGGCTAAGTAATAACAGCTGCACGGGTCGATTTACAAGATTAAGCTAGCCTAGCTCGTTCGGTCGATGGTTGATCGTTGTTGCCGTTGGTCCCGGCTGTAATTTGTAGATCTTTGACAGTCGTTACTGTTAGTCAGAAGCTGAAAAGTATGATTACCAGTCTCATCAGGAGGTATCGTATTTTCCAATTACTTGTAGAGGTCAGATAGGTAGTCGCTCTATGTAAAATATGATTGACAGCTGCATTTGGTTTGACTAGAAGCAGACCCCTGGGGAAAGACTAGGCAGATGATTATGACCAAAATCACAGAATGCTTACCAAAACATACGCAAAAAGTCAAAGAAATGGTCGCATCAATTTCCAAACACTTTTAAGATTTGTAAGAAAGTCGATCAGTTATTTAGAAAGTTAGTAAAAGAAATACAGAAAGAAGTGACAAATTCAATTTCTGTTCATAAATACTTTTATCAAGTTCTGTGATAAAATATTTATGGAGTATCATAAAGTTGGAGTAACTACGTTTTTTCTTCTTCTTCATATTATATACTTTTCGTGTGCGTTTTTTTGTTCTTTATTTATTTAGCGATAGACACGCGTTTGACCACTATCTCGCCTGATGGTAAACGATGATGTGTCGACGTCGGTGAAGCATGCGAAAGAAGTAAAAGTAACCTATGCACTCTTGACTTGAAGATCCCAAAGTTATAGCTATCAGGAAAAGACTCTGGCAGGGAATTCCACTCCTTAGCTGCGCGCAAAATAATGCCTTTGTGAAACAGACGTGCGAGTCCGAAGCGATACCGAACCGAAGCGAGACGTCAGTCCGATAGTTCTCTCACGCTATCGGATCGCTTTCGCTTTTCTATGTGACTGGATTCAAACAATTCCATACATTACAAATAAAAACGTCACGCTTCACATTCGCCACGCCAGTCTGTGTGACAAAGGATTAAAAGTATTGGCAAAACGCTTTGTACGTATCAGAGGGATGTCCACCATATAACCATGGTGCATTGCCGTACGTCTTGTAGTCCGAAGATGGAAAGGACCAGGTGGAATCAAGTTGTACAGTTCCATCGGACACTCTCCGAAATGTTCACGTAAAAAAACCGACAGGCTGTACCCGTTGAACCTTTTCCCGTTGAGATTTATAAAGCAGTATTGTTTTGAACATTTTCAAAAGAGCAGTTGGTTTTTTTATCGTGGTAAAATCATCAAATGAGTCCTCCCACCGAGAGCGGGAGGCACTGTCAGACTTGTACTGACTAAAATCCACGGTGTCCTTCAATAGCCCTTTACGTTCCGGGGTCTCGGTAATTCGTAAGTCCCGCGACCCTGGCAGGCTTTGGCCCTCTGGAAGGGGGTCCCGTCATTTTGCTGACACTCTTTGAGGCGCGCGTGGAACACAAGTCGCCGTGGCAGCTGGTAGCTAAACTCAAAATTCACACATAAATCCCAATTCTTTCTCAACAAATCTGCACGCATTTTACATGCTTCATTAAGAAGCCATTCACTCTGCTCTAACATCATTCCATCACCAACGCCGTCGCATAACTCCACAGAATTCCCCATAAGTTTCAATTTAACATACAACGATTGATATTAATGGTTCTCTAGAACTGCCATAGATTCGTTCCTGCACCTGTCCGACTAACTGAAATTAACAGCTTAACCTTTAAAAGCTTTCACTTGTAGGCTGAAACGGAGAGGAGGCTCCAGGGCCGTAGCAAGGGACATTGTGGGGCCAAAGTCCTACCTGAAAATAATAAATAATATGCTAAACATTTGTAACACACTACATGACTAAAAAAAAATACAACCATAATCGTAAACGTATAATAAGTTCTAAAAAGGGCACAAAATAATATTATCTAAGTCGAATAATAAATAGTCTAAAAAATTAAGAACTTAATCTTTAAGGTTAGCTTTTTTTTATGTGATAAAGTAATCACATGAGTCCTCCCACCTAGGGCAGAGGAGGGACTGTCAGACTCGTACTGACTAAAATCCACGGTGTCCTTCAATAGCCCTTTACGTACCGGGGTCACGGTAATTGGTTAGTCCCGCGACCCCGGCAGGCTTTGGCCCTCTACCTGTGCTCCGTCACTATGCTGACACTCATTGAGGCGCGCGTGGAACACAACGCGCTGTCGACCCACCTAAGGTTAGCTTCTAAAAATATTACATAAATAGACACAGGTTATTTCCAGAAACTCAGCGCAGGTATTTGGACCAATTTTCTTACGGAAATGGGCAATTTCTGAACTTCTCAATGTCCTACTTTTAACCATCGTTGCCCTATCTTAAATCCAACCCTGGCTACCTCTCCCTTTTAGTCACTTTGAAAATAAGTATTTGTAGGGTAGGATTTAAGTTTAAAACTTCCAAAGTAGGGTATCGTATACATATTATAGGGATTATGTGAAATTGAGACGAAAACAAACACAAAGTGAAACACTACGGCCCCTTTTTGATGGGCAACTGAGTTTTCTTCATCCTATTTTGTATAAAGGGATTGGGTACGATTTTTAGATTAAGAGGGTGTATATAGAATAATATTGGGACTGTATTTTCCGACAAATGTATAAAGTTATCACGATTCTGTTTAGCTTAATCAACCCATAACTTTGGGAATCCCACCCCTTGGGCATAGGCCGCTTCTCTGTGAGAGGGCGTGGGCGCCGTAACGCACCACGCGGGCCCAGTGGATTGGTAGATATTAAATATATTTGAATTTTTGTCATGTTAGTTTCTTCACGATGTTTTCCTTCGGAGTTTTGAGAGCAATGTTTATGAAATTATTTAAACAAACCAACTACATGACATAGGGTGTGTCGACATCGTCACCAATATATGACCATTGTTCTCATTAATTCCTATTTAATTAGCAAGATTACAGATTTTAGACGACGCCTAACTAATTATCGCCACTTTTCTAAAAATGACAGCTATATATTGCCAATAAACTTATTTTCTTTCTTTCTTACTTTCTCAAAAATATTCAAGCTACTGTTTTTCTATTACCGAACACTAAAACGAATGTTCTTTCAAGTGGCTGTATAAAAGAAACCCCGTATTATCTCTGGTACAAGCAATAACGTAGTACAAAGCTAAAGGACCTGCAGAGCGCATGTAAGTGATGGAGCAGAAAGGTGGTTATTGTGCAACACAATACTCCTTTGAAAATGAAAACTACAGAGAACGGACTTACTGTACTCGCCGGCGATTTATGTGCGAGGATGTACCATAGTCTCGTAAATATAAAACATACCAGTACAAGACGATATTTGTCAAAACGGCAGAATAGTAGGACCAGTTTAGTTTACAAAACAACTTTTTAAAGATGTTTTAGAGTGTCTGGAAAGGTACCAACGTTCTGGTTCTAGTAACATTAAGTGACTCCTAAATCATTGTTTTAATAAGTTGAAAGCTCAGAGTTGGAATTCTGACCTTGCAATAATATTCACGCTTTCCTCAGTGCCTTTTCGTTCAATATAAGGCTTATATCAACGAAACGAACTAAATTTTAATAAGTTATCTGTCAGATAAATTTTATAAAAGTGATGAAACTCTTACCACAAGTCGAGTAACAAAAACAGGGTTTTTTCCCGAAGCATCGTTACTTTCGCGACCCGTATCACCTATCTAGCAAGAACGTATGCCAAAATTGCAAACACGCAAGTACTATACCTGTATACATCTTCGAAAATTGGACAGCTTCAAAATTCTCGCTTGCCCGAATATCGAGAAAGTAGGACGCGCACGAATCGAATAACTGAACTTCGGTAAGAGAAACGCTGTGTAAATAAGAAACGTAAAGTTTTCTTCGAGGTTTATTGAAAATTTTAAAATGTTTTGTTCTCTTCGTTGGGGTAAATGCTGAGAATGGTATCAACCGTACACAGTTCTGATTTTCTCCCGTTCTTTTATTGTTGGTGTGCACAGGCTTGAGAAAGACCAATAAAATGCCTTTGGTAGTATTGGAACAGGCGAGAAAAGCTAAGGATTTACAGCAATGTTCTGCTTGCTGCCGGGCAATTACGTATTGAACATTTTTCTCTAAACCTGTTATTCGGGATTTGTGAAAAAAGCATTAGAAGTTGGAAAATCTAAGTCAGCTAAAGAGAAATGCTATGCTATGAAAAGAAAGAGAAGAAGACAGAATTGAGATAAAGACAGGAGAATGATAGTGAGTCAGTGCCACGACTTAAGTCCCTGCAGAAAATTCGTGGTACTACATTTTTAATGCAGTTTGATGTAACTACATAGACATTATCCGCCTTATTACAAAAAGGGGTTTAACTAAAAACCCAGGTTTAATCTTGTAAAACTACGGTTTAAACAAAGATTATTACAAATCGTGGTTTTGCGATAAACCATGGTCTAACAGTAGTAGCTGTCAAAGGTATGTCAAAGTTTCTCATAGCAAATTTTTCATTGTGTTGTAGTTTTTGTGTTATTTTCACCCAAAATGGATTGAAACAAGGTAGATTTAATTGTTATTACTCATTGTGGATTTAATTGTATAGACAATCGTTCAAATGGCGGTACTACAGTCGACGTTTTATCTTAGTTTTGTAATACGGACAAATTTAAACCATGGCTCTGCAGATAAGCCTGGACTTGATAGACCAGGTTTAAACCAAGGTTTATTTAGTTTTTGTAATAAGGCCGTATAACTCCACGTCAAAAGAAGTACAGTCGTGGCGCGGACTCTACTTGAAACAGTAACTCAAAGTATTTTTATAAAAGTTTAAAACTTTTGAGAAAAGGGAAACCCGAATTCTCTAAACAAAGCTTACATTTACAGAAAAAAAGGCATAGCAACCACTACAAAGAAAGAGATAAATAATATAGCTTTACATTATTTATACATCTACAGCAATAAAAATTATTTATTTACCTTTGTGTCAGACAAACTACTATCTGCGTCTATTTTCTTTTCAACACAATAATTTGCACTTATTCCATAGAAAGTGTATCCCAAGTTTGTCCCCAGACATGCTATGCACCTACTGTTAAAGTCTGAACTGTTGCCGCAAGCAAATTGAAACAGAAGCTCTAAATCTCTCATGAATTTTAAAACATACCTACTATTCAAAATGTGGAAAGAATTCAATGTTGTTCCTAGCCGATTTTGAAAGAACTTGAAACGTTTTTCATTAAATAAATAAATATTCGACAACTATCACACAGCGCCATCTAGTCCCAAGCTAAGCAGAGCTTGTGTTATGGGTACTAGACAGCTGATAAACATACTCATATATTTATAAATACATACATATTATAGATAAATTACACCCAGACACAGAACAAATGATCGTGCTCATCACACAAACATTTGTCCTGGGTGGGAATCGAACCCACGACCTCCGGCATCGCAGTCAGGGTCACTAACCACTAAACCAACAGGCCGGTCATTGCGACCGGATGTCTGTTAGTTACCGTGAAAAACGCTATTAGCTTAGTTAAAAACTTATAAGTAAATATGTCGAATAAAGCAGCCGTATAGGAGATATTTATCGTCATAATCATATATGGAGACCTAAAATTACTCGCATAGCTCAGGGATAAGGCATAAACAGGTGGAGGCTCGTTTATGCCTTATTCCTGAACTACATGAGTTTCAACCATGTTTTACACGTTCTTCTGCATTTCGTCAACCTCCCTGACTTTGGACTGCCACCGCCGCCTCTCGGTAACCATTCAGAGAGAACATAGAAGATAATAATAATAATAATAATAACACCTTCAGATGTAGCCAGAGCAGTCCGTCCGTTACCGAACTGGAAATCTCCGGGACCGGACGGACTGCACAACTTTTGGCTTAAATGGCTAAGTACTTCACACGCTTGTTTAGCATCTCAATTCCAATCGGCTTTAGAGTCTGGGTCGCTTCCACAGTTTCTAACAGTTGGTATTACCCACCTGCTTCATAAGGCAGGTAGTACCGCGGAACCCAAGAATTATAGACCGATCACATGTTTATCGACGGTCTATAAACTTCTTACATCCATTTTGAGAGCAAAAATTACAACACACATTGACGAAAACAACATTATGTCCAGCTCTCAAAATGGATGTCGGAACGGGTCCCGTGGTACTAAGGAGCTACTCCTCATAGACATGGCCATAAGCCAACAGGTTCATCGATCTCGCAAGGATCTGTCCACATGCTGGATAGATTATAAGAAGGCCTACGACTCGGTGCCACATACATGGCTCATGAGGGTGTTGGAGTTGTACAAGATAGATGCAACTCTACGCGCCTTCCTTGAGTCATGTATGAGGCAATGGAGAACGGTCCTTCGCTATCCAGGGTGTCGACAAATCCAGGCGAACGATGAACCTGTATGGATCAAGCGGGGAATATTCCAGGGCGACAGTTTGAGTCCACTTTGGTTCTGCTTAGCTCTGAATCCTCTAAGCACATTGCTGGAGGATTCAGGTCTAGGCTATCGGTTGAAGAGAGGTGGCCAGGTTATATCTCACCTTCTATACATGGATGATCTTAAACTCTTTGCCCCCAGCAAATTGCAACTGATGGAGCTACTGAAGGTAACTGAAACTTTCAGTAGTGCCATCAGGATGGAATTTGGTGTGGACAAATGTGCAGTCATGCATGTAAAGCGAGGGGAGATTATGGAATCTGAAGGAATTCAACTTTCAGATTCCATACACCTTAGATCCCTCTCCTCATCCGAAACCTATAAGTATTTGGGTATGTCGGAAGCGCTTGGCATTAATGTATCGGACATGAAACAATCGTTGAGGGAGCGCTTCTTCGGACGCCTCAAGAAGGTTTTAACTAGCCTTCTTTCAGGCGGAAACAAGGTGCGCGCCTTCAACGGTTGGGTCATGCCGGTTTTAATGTACTCTTTCGGCATACTCAAATGGACTCAGACTGAACTCGACGCCTTGGATAGACGAGTCCGCACACTGTTGACCGCAAACCGGATGCATCACCCACGATCATCAGTAATGAGACTGTACATCCCGAGGAAATGTGGGGGTCGAGGCTTTTTAAACGCTAAGACCCTCCACAACCGCGAGGTGTGCAGTCTTAGAGAATATTTCGTGAATATGAACGTGGGTATGCACCGAGATGTGGTCGCGGTGGACAAGGGACTCACCCCGTTATCCATGGCTAAAGAGGACTGGCGCAAACCTGTAGTAGTCACTACGGAAGATCGCAGGAAGGTATGGCAGAGCAAGGAGCTTCACGGACGTTTCTACCGGGCTCTTCATGGGCCCGATGTAGATTTCCTAGCGTCCGTATCCTGGCTACGTTTCGGTGACCTCTTCGGGGAAACTGAAGGTTTTGTCTGTGCAATTATGGACGAAGTTATGCTGACGAATAACTACCGGAGACATATTATGAAAGACGGGACGGTTGACGTGTGTCGGGCATGCCACCGTCCGGGTGAGTCGATCAGACATATTATCTCTGGCTGTTCTCGTCTTGCTAACGGCGAGTACTTGCACAGGCATAACCTAGTAGCCAGGATTATCCACCAGCAACTTGCTTTGAAATACAAACTTGTTGATTCCGAAGTACCGTATTACAAGTATGTGCCCGACCCAGTTCTCGAGAAAGACCATGTCACGATGTACTGGGATCTGCCTATCATTACTGACAGGACTATTGTCGCCAATAAGCCTGACATAGTAGTGATAGACAGATCAGCGCGCCGCGCAATAATAATCGATGTTACCATCCCACATGACGAGAACCTCGTGAAAGCTGAGAAAGATAAACAAATAAAATATCTTGACTTGGCGCGCGAGGTTGTCGACATGTGGAATGTGAGCTCGGCTATCATTGTGCCGATTGTTGTAACGGCGAATGGCCTGATAGCCAAGAGCTTCGACGAGCATCTCTCGAGGCTCTCGTTGGGTGGTTGGATCAAGGGCCAGATTCAGAAGGCAGTACTCCTTGATACGGCTCGCATTGTGAGAAGGTTCCTGTCTCTGGAACCCTAACCACCGGTAGCTTGGACCCTGCTCCCACGCCGGCGGACTACTATTTTTATATTTTTAAATGTTTTTTTATTTCTTTTTTGTAAAAATATTTAAAAATGTAACAAATAAGTTTAAAGATGAATAAAGGAAATAATAATAATAATAATAAATTTATTCATCAAAAAGTAAAGTTACAGTGTGAGTTATGTTTAGTGAGCCACAAACTAAGCATCGCTTGTATCTTGTGGCTCTGGAGTGCAAAATATTCCAAAGTTACTTTACAGTTGGAGAATGTAAAAAAAAAAAGAAAAATAGTCTTAACATAATTAAGATGGTTGACAATAAAATTAAGAATTTGTACAGTTGTAAACACAAAATAAAGTAACATTTATAGGTTATCGTTGGGCTTGATTGTTAGTGTATGTGCGAGCGTATATGAGTGTGTGCGTGTGTGTGTGCGTGTGTGTGTATGTATGTGTGTACGTCAGTGTATGTATGTGTAGGTGCTATATCAAGGCTTCGGTGTCGTCGTATGATAATTTTAATAGTGCCGAAATTAAGGTTTTCTTACAGGTTGCAATTGAGCACTCCTTTAGGTCGCAGATTTTACGTACTTTATTATAAGTGTTGGGAAGTGAGAAATAGGTGCAACGTCTAGCCAGTTCGGATTTTGCATTTGGTATGGGTACTCTAAAGACGCGTTTGTTTGTAATGTCTTCATAGTCGGGCCGTTTTTTTATTGTTGCATGGTATTTAAGAGTTGCTTGGAGTACGAATATTTGTCGAACCCTTAGTACTTGAAACTCATGGTAGATAAGGTCTGTAGGGAATCTGTAGGGCTTTTTTAGTGCAACCTTGATCAGTGCCCGTTGCGCTCTCTCTAGCGTTATAAAAGTGCTCTTGCCAGCGCGTCCCCAAATTCGTATACAGTACTGTATGATTGACTGACATAGAGCAATGTAGACCATTCGCAAAATGTCGAGTGAGGTACAGTCGCGGAGTTTTTTTAGGATGTGTATTAGTTTTCTCACTCTGGAGGAGAGGGCGTTAATGTGGGCTTTGTATGTTAAGTTGTTATCTATAGTAATTCCGAGGTACTTAATCGTATCGGTCCGTTCAAGGGCTATGCATGTGCAGGGTTGGTGTGGCAGGTGTGAGACAATGTTGTGTTCCTGTGGGCAAGTGTATATTTTCAGTGACATAATTTGGGAGGCACTGGAGGAGTTTCTTTTAGAGAATGCAATATATTTACTTTTGCTGGTGTTTAGTGTCAGTAGATTAGAGTTTAGTGATTGCGCTATCTGAGAGAGACCTTGTTCCGCCAGTTGGTACACTCGGTCCCATGACGTGTCGTGGAAGACGATGGCTGTGTCGTCAGCGTAGGCTATCACTGTAGCATTTCTAAGTGGGAGATTTACTACGTCATTAATGTACAGCGTAAATAATGTTGGGCCAAGTGTACTACCCTGCGGAACACCGAACGCTATAGGAAGCAACTTGCTTTTGTAAGTGCCTACTTTACAAAATTGGTACCGTGAAGTTAAGTAGCTACGGAACCATTCTAGAGGTGTTCCTCTTATACCTATTGCCTCGAGTTTCTTTAGAAGCAGCCCTGGTGACACCGTGTCGAAGGCTTTTGCCAAATCAAGAAAGACACCGACACAACATTCCCCATTCTCTATGTGGTGGGAAACCTGATTTGTCAAAAGTGAGACCGCGTCTTCGGTGGATCTTCCTTGACGAAATCCGAACTGCCTATCTGAGACGAGGTTATGCTTCTCTACAAAATTCATCAGTCTTTTGTTCACTATTTTTTCCAAAACTTTAGAGACAATACTCAACAGGGCAATAGGTCTATAATTTTCAGGCATTTCTTTGGGACCACTTTTGTAGATAGGGGACACTGCAGCAGTTTTCCAGCAGTCAGGAAATACTCCTGTTTCCAAACTTAAATTAAAGATGTGCGCAAGTGGTTTGGTTATACTTTCACGGGAATTTATGAGTAATGGAACATTTAGTTGGTCTGGCCCAGGTGCGCTGTCTATTTTCAAACTGCGTATTATGTTAGAAACTTCTTCTTCGTCGGTCGGATGCAGATAGAAGGATTGTGGGATAGAGCTCCGAATTACGTTTGATTCTATTAACGAGAGGTGAGTGGTAGAGAGTTTGTCTAATATCTTGGCTGCGTGTTTTTCCCCAACAGAGACGAAATGTTGGTTGCAGTTATCAAGTGATGAAGTTGGGGAGATACTGGACGCAATTAGGTGTGAAGAGGAGTTTTTATTAGATTCGGTTCCACAAATATTTTTTATGGTCGTCCAAAGTTTTTTTGGGTTTTTTTGGTTTTCTTCAATTTCGTGTCTGTAGTGTAGGTTTCTAAGTTTTCGAAGAAGTGTATGTACGAAGTTCCTATATCTAGTGTATATAAGTCGTTTTGTGTAATCGTCAGGGTTGGCTTTGCATTCAAGATGAAGTTTGTCGCGTTGTCTCATGCACCTAATTAGACCAGGCGTGACCCAGGGCTGGATGTTGGTCATCCTGCGACTAAGTTTGACATTTTGAGTGTGTTTGTCAGTGGCACGTGAGATGATGTCATTGAAGTAGTTTAAGGCGGTGTTTACGCAGGATGAGTTAGTAACTGGATCCCAGTTTGTATTTGTGATCTCGCCAGCTACAGCTGACCAGTCAGTTCTGACTCTCCATCGTTTAATGATTTTAGGGCGTTCCGGTTTAATGGGGACACTACACATGGCTAGGTCGTGATCGGTAATGGATAGGTTACAAACAAGACCAAAAGGTTTTGCTGGTGATTTTATAAATATGTGGTCGATACAAGTTCCGTGTCTTGTCGGTAGAGTTATAGCGGGGGATAAACCGTGTGAGGCCATGAGACAAGCGTAGTTAGAAACTTGATTATTACTAGGGTCGTTTATGTTTAAGTTAATGTCG
Source organism: Agrotis puta (assembly GCA_943136025.2). NCBI lineage: Eukaryota > Metazoa > Arthropoda > Insecta > Lepidoptera > Noctuidae > Agrotis > Agrotis puta. The sequence continues at coordinate 16,488,717 of OW964177.2, read as the reverse complement.
CCGGCCACAATAAGTGTTTGTTGATTTTTGTGATCTAGCAGAACGGAGTCCAGCGAATTGAGAAATTGTTCTGTGTTTGTAAAAGAGGGAGACCGGTAAATGGCTAGGAGGCTTAATTTGTTGTTGGTTTTTATTAATATACTATCGGCGTCGGCGAGGTTTGACTCTACGGTAGCAATACTGGTATTCCAGGCTGTTCTTGTGTAAATAACAATTCCCCCGTTTTTATTTATTTGTTCAGATGTTCTGTATGAACTGTAGCCCTGCAAGTCCTCTATAATGGAACCGTTAGTCAACCAGCATTCAGTGAGCACGATAACATCGATGTTCGAGTTTAACCGATTTAGCGCAATTTGAAAATCAGCGAAGTTTTTCTGATAACTTCTGATATTATATGTTAGCACCTTAATGTTGTCTTTGGAAGTGTTTAGTATATTCTTACAGCTTTCAAGAGATTCTACTAAGCGACATTCTATGTTAAAGGTTTCGTCTAGGTCATTGGATACGCTAAGTAAAGCCATTTTTGAGTGATATAACAAAAAGATGAAAATTGTGACTCTGTGAGGTAATTTTATGTAGAATGTTTGCTGCTGCGAGACATTTAAATACTTTTATGTTACAAAAGTTTCTTCCATAAGACAAGTTTTTAAGTGTGTAATTGTGTGAGTGCCTTTGTATGGGTGTGTGCGAAGATGTGAAAGTTAGAATTGAAAAGTAAAGATATGTGTATTTGTGTATTAGCCCTTGTAAGAATTTGTGCAAAATTAGTACGGTAAACAAACAATATTTATTTTGGTAAAGTATAAGTTTTGAAATAAACCATACCAGGTGTATGGGTTCTAGCTTTTCTATGTCTTTAATTAATAATAATGTAATCATGCAATTAAAAGTAATCAAAAATGTTTTTAAAGTAACAAAGATTTTTAACGGTAGATTAAGTTCTAGCTTTTCTGCATAGTTGAGCTTTGACATAATAAAGGGGCAATCATATTTGAGAAATACTTTTGTAGGACATGGGAGGTTCTTGTATAGAAGCGTTTGTTTGTTTTTGAGAAAAAACGTAGTAAACAAAGTTATAGAAAAATGAAGAGAAATACAGAAATTTGACATAAAAAACAAGTTATAAAAATATTTAAAAAGTATAAAATTAAAATACGAACATAACATGTGCAAACATAAGGAGTGCTCTGTCTCTCTAAACCTCTGGTTGACCAGTTGGAATAGGGCAGTGCCGCGATAGATCATGCTGGTTCCTGATGGCGATAGCAGGGTTTCCTTCTTGCCTGCGAATAAAGACTGTGCCATTTTTGATCCAGCAATATGAATGATATATGATATATATAATAGATGAAACTACTTGAATAATTAAACCTAGACCGTCTTATTACAAAATGGGGTTTTACAAAAAACCCAGGTTTGAATCTCGTAAAGCTACGGCTTACACAAACATTATTACAAATCGTGGTTTTGCGATAAACCATGGTCTAACAGTCGTAGGTGTCAAAAGTACGTCAAAGTTTATAAAAAAAAAAAATTCAAGTAGGCCAGTTACAGGCACTTTTAAATTGACAAAATATCATAGCAACTCGTAGATTTTGTTGTTGTTTTTGTGTTATTTTCAACCAAAATGGAATTAGACATCGTAGATTTAATTGTTTTTACACATTGGTGGATTTAATTATTTAGACACTGGTTCAAATGACGATGCTAAGGTTCAAGTTTTAACCATGGTTCTGCAGATAAGCCTGGACTTGATAGTCCTGGTTTAAACCAAGGTTTATTTAGTTTTTGTAATAAGACCGATTTTGTCCATATCGTCAATTATGGATCCTCATAACAAAGACAACGTTTTAAATAATTATTTAGTTAGTAAGGTAAGACAGAAGTCATATACAGTATCCATAGTAACTTTAACCCGTAGTTATCCTTCTGCTCTTTCTAGTATCTCTTTCTAAGTGCCGGTGTAGTCGCTCGGTCTGTTAGATTCCGCCGCCGTGCGTCCTTTGTGTAGCCGCGCCTTTGTGCACACATGCCTGTCACGATACCGTTTGACAAGGCTTATGTGATGGCGATCTTATAAGTACAAACGGGTCTGATGTTCTTGATAGTTTCACTAGAATTTAATTGTTTCGTTGGTCAAGATGTCTATCGCTGAATATGGAGTCCTGGGTTGGATTTCTAGTCTTTTATCAGAAATTCTTCAATAAAGGCCTGGTTGATGACAGATGGCGCGCTTCCTATATGTATAGGAATTAAACACAACACACAAAGTGGAAATGTTATTGTTTTTATTAGGTACGCGGCTGCCTAAACCTTTGGAAATTACAGGCGCGATGCTAACTTAGTTAGCATTTTGAATTTTCCAATGACAGTCGATTTGGAGTTAGAAGCTTCATTTGATTGCCAATACCTCCCGATTCAGGTTAAAAAAAAAACAGGTGTCCCATGCATTGTCGGAAAAACATTCTATTTTATAAAGAAAGGTCAGAGTTAGTTTCTTAGTAAAAGTTGTTTTTAATCATCAGTACTTTCAGCCGATGAAAAGTTGTTAATGTTTTACAAATAATCATCTAAAGAAGCTGGTTTCCTTTCTAAGTAAGAGTCGACTTTAAGCCACCACGTGAGTCCATTGTGAGTTGGCGTAATGTTCACATTACTGCTCCAAAGTAACGTGTAAAAATCAGAAATATTCAGATAAATAAACTAAACTATAAATCCAAATTAATTTCAAATAAACCATACAAGTGTAATCCCTTAATATTGCAAGCACCTCTACAAGATAGATCAAACTGTCGCAGTTTATCTTAACTAAGCTCCGAAGCAGTTAGCCGCGCTATGCCCTGCATACGTGCTATTATCATATGCTCTCCTGGTACCGCGCCTGGCTTCAAGCCACTTTTATCCTAATATGATGAAGTGGGGTAAGCTGGATGGGCTTTTGAGCCTGAAATTATCTGAACGGCGCCTTTTTATAAAACAAATGGGTGGTTTTTGTACATAAAAATATCGTTGTTTTCTTTTTAGGGTTAAATGCAATAAGATTTATGTACGTGAGGGATATTTTCAAATAGAACGATATAAAACAGATGTTGGAAATCGGTACAGTTAAATAACTTTTATACACTAACCAGTGGATTCACCCGAATGGAGTTCGTTAATTGTCCCAGATGATTATAGTAACGGGACAAAGAGTGTCTTATGTGATAACTAGCTTCCGCCCGCGACTCCGTCCGCGCGGATGTCAGTCTTCGCGTGGATGGTTTATTTCTCCATTTTGAGTTACTCTGACAATGAAATCTTATAAATATTACGACACTGAATCCACTGCGGGTAATGCAACGTGTGTTCGCGGTTCTACAGAACAACGTCTATGAATAAAACTGAAAAATAAGATATTTTTATTCTACGTATTTTTCCAGGATAACAAAAAACTTTTAAAAAAAAAAATGTAACCGCCTTCAAAAAGAACCACAAAAAAGGGTAAAATAATCAACAAAATAACTTTTATTTCGGCAGTCCATGGCTTTGTTATTTTTTATTTCATTGTTTATTTTTTGCCACCGACTTCCGAAATAAAAGTTATTTTGTAGAATATTTTACCCTTTTTTGTGGTTCTTTTTGAAGGCGGTTACATTTTTTTTTTAAAGTTTTTTATTTTTCTCTTTTTAGTTTAAATATTCAACCCAAATTCTTGCCAAATACATATAATATAATCCGTAGCACTGGTAATAACATCCCTCATGTACACAATAAGCTAATAAAATTCCCTATCTCAAAAACTACTGAACCGATTTTGATGAAACTTTCAGTATTCCCTAAATGGAACGATACCTAGCACAAAAAAAAGAATTATTTAAATCGGATGTGTAGTTCCGGAGATATGCGAACAATGAATCAGTCGATGCCTACTCCTTACTGTTAAGGAATTGTACCTTCTATCATCAGCTCAGCTACATAAGATGATGATTACCATACGCAAGTACTTGAATTACTTCATAAGATTTACGAAAAACGATGCGTGTGCCTATAAAATTTGAGGGTTGCCCTCGATTTCTCCAAGATCCAATCATCAGATCCTGATGTGGTGACAATGGGACACGGGAAGCACTAGCTTTCAAACAAAAAAAGAATCATGAAAATCGGTTCACCCAGTCGGTCGTTATTCGGTAACAAACTACTGTTAAGGAGTTGTACCTTCCATCATCAGCTCAGCTACATAAGATGATGATTACCATACGCAAGTATTTAAATTACTTCATAAGATTTACGAAAAACGATGGGTGAGCATGTAAAATTTGAGGGTTGCCCTCGATATCTCTAAGATCCAATCATCAGATCCTGATTTGGTGACAATGGGACCACACGGGAAGCATCAGCTTTCAAACAAAAAAAGAATCATGAAAATCGGTTCACCCAGTCGGTCGTTATGCGGTAACAAAATAAAAAATAAAAAACAACAGTCGAATTGATAACCTCCTCCTTATTTTGAAGTCGGTTAAAAAGTATCCTATGTTATGCCCAGGATAATAAGGAATAATTATACCAAGTTTCATCGAAATCGAACCGTTAGTTTTCACGTGATGCCTGCACAAACAGACAGACAGACAGACAGACAGACAGACAGACAGACAAAAATTTTTTTAATCATATATTTGGATTTGGTATCGATCCAGCAACACCCCCCGCTATTTATTTTTTCAATATTTTCAATGTACAGAATTGACCCTTCTACAAATTTATTATATAGTATAGATACGAGTATCTAGACTATAATGTAACTCTATTCTAAAGACTCTGCCGGGGTCGCGGGACTCACGAATTACCGTGACCCCGGTATGTAAAGGGCTATTGAAAGACACCGTAGAGGTTTATAAATATATACAAGAGGCACTCAATACAATAAACAATAAAAAATATGCTGTTGGGTTGTTATTAGACATGACAAAAGCCTATGACAAGGTTCAGTTCGATACACTATTGAATAAACTGTACAACATTGGCATCCGCGGGAAAAGTTACGAATGGTTTACATCATATTTAAAAAACAGAGAACAAGTTGTAGAAATAGAACACTGCAATCATAAATCAAAAGAAATAGAATTAATACGATCCCAAAGCATACCCGTAAAAGCATCCATACCACAAGGAAGTGTAATAGGGTGTCTGCTATTCCTTGTTTACATAAATGATCTCCCCAACCATATCAATGAGTCATGCGTATTATTCGCCGATGATATCTCTATTTTAACATCATGTGACAACAATATAAATTTAAATCAAAAACTTACTTCTATACTAGACACTACAACACACTGGATGAACGAACACAACCTTGAAATTAACTTCAATAAGACAAAAATAATAACTTTCCACCCCCGACAAAAAATACCAATAACAATAAATTTCAAATACAATGGATCAAAATTAGAAGCAGTAAATAAATTCACCCTTTTAGGCCTTGACATAGATTCACACGTAGATTGGAAATCGCACATTCAAAAAGTAAGAACAAAATTGTCTAAGTTTTCATACGCCCTGCGTGAAATCAAGAAAACAACAGACTTAAAAACAGCTGTAGTAACGTATTACGCATACGCATTTGCGTGGCTCAAATATGGAGTCATTTTATGGGGAAATAGTACCGACGCACCTACACTATTCACTCTACAGAAAAAAATGATCAGAATATTAATGAATATCAAGGAAACCCCATTTTAAAGACCTTAAAATATTAACCCTACCCTGCCTCTACATACTCGAAATTAGTAAATTTGTACGAAAATATCCCCAATTCTATTCCAAGCGAGGAGATATTCAAAATAAAATTACGCTCAGACATGAAAACAGACTAAACATACCCACTTCACGATTAAAAATGCACTCTTCTGGTACATATGTTATGTCCATTAAAATATATAACAAGCTTCCGGAAAACATAAAAAACATTGACAAAAATAATATATTTACTAATAAATTGAAACAATTTCTAATAACTAAAAGCTATTACACTATTGACGAGTACTTAAACGATAAATTTCAATAACAATAAAACCATTTTGACATAAAAATTTAGGTGACATTTAATTTTTTTTATTTAATTTTTAATCAATTACTTATTTTTAAATCGCAAAAATACCATTAAAATGATTAGGTACACTATTTTATTGTATGTATTATATTTTAGCCTATACCTATATAATTATATTTATAATTTTAATTTAATACTTAAATTTAATAATGCAATAACATAAAACCAACGATACACACCAACCATATTAATAGCACAAAAAAACTATTGTAGGTACTATTTCATTTATTTATTTATTTTCTAAACAAGAAGCGCCTTCATCCTCTCTCCTAATGAAATGTTTGTAAATAATAGTTGTAAAAATCCACTTTGCTGTGCCCGACAGGGTCCATAATTGATTCTATGTTTAACATACCAACTGTTTTTATGTACACATTATGGCATGCAATAAAGTATTGAGTATTGAGTATTGAGTATAGATTTTAGTCAGTACGAGTCTGACAGTCCCTCCCGCTCTGCTCTGGGTGGGGAGGACTCATTTGATGATTTTACAACGATAAAAAAAAAAATCTAAAGACTAAGATCAGCCGTTCTGAAGTGATTGACAATTTTCGCATATACTATACGAGATGTTGTCAGCATCTTCGCCCTCTACAACTTGTAAATTAACCCACGTGAAGATAAAATTGCAATCAAAATGATATCATTGTATATCTATCACACAACGCCATCTAGTCCCAAGCTAAGCAGAGCTTGTGTTATGGGTACTAGACGACTGATAAACAGACTTATATATTTCTAAATACATACATATTATAGATAAATTACACCCAGACCCAGAACAAATGATCGTGCTCATCATACAAACATTTGTCCTGGGTGGGAATCGAACCCACGACCTCCGGCATAGCAGTCAGGGTCACTAACCACTAGACCAACAGGCCTGTCGAATAATAAACTTTTCTGTCTAATCCACGTATAAACTTTTTGTGTACCAAATTTTATCCAATTTCGTTCAGTAGTTTTTTCATGAAAGAGTAACAAACATCCATCCTTCCAAACAAACTTTTACGTTTATAAAATAAGTAACATATTAAGATTAGTAAGAAGTAAAGATACCACGAGTGATTTAGAATGTTTTATCTACATTCAACTAGAATCCATTGATATCTCACACTAATATAAATAACTACAAAGCATAAAATAGAGCAAAACTAAAATACGTTACGTATTTATACTCTCACATAGTGACAAACATCCATAGTCTTAATCCACCATCGTTAAATAGGTTTAGGGTTTGTTTCAAAATCAAAAGTTTTTATTTCACATAGGCCCATGAAGGCACTTATAAAACGTCGACAGCAGGTGCTCGTTTCGGGTTGGTCGATTCCATGGAGAAGAACCGGCCAGAAACTCCATGGTTTATTGAGGAGTTCGTAGCTAAATAAATACAGCCGCACAGGCCGATCTGCCGGGTTAAGCCGCGCTTGCCGAGGTTGGTCTGTAGGTGGGTGACCATCTGTCATAGCGAGTTCCCTCCGTGCCTCGGAAAGCACGTGCAAGCCGTTGGTCCCGGCCGTCATTTGTAGATCTTTGACAGTCGTTACTGTTAGTCAGAAGCTCTAAATTCTGACAACTAGTCTTACCATGGGGTATCGTTTTACCTAGTAACTGGGTTGTGGAGGTCCGACAAGCAGTCGCTCCATGTAAAATACTGATATCCAGCTGCATCTGGTTGGACTGGAAGCCGACCACAATATAGTTGAGAAAAGGCTAGGCAGATGATGAGGGTTTGTTTATTGCCATCTAGCATAATTGTAATTTCAGACGAGGTAGAAGTTCCTGTGAATCAGGTCAAACGTCTGGAGACGAATCGAGGCACTCACTCACCTGTATTTTATAGACTCACATACTTGGTACCTCATCATCTACTTTTATACTGTTGAGGTGTATAATGGTCGGTGCCATAAGGTGATGTGACATTATTTGTTGTTCATTCCCTTTTTTCGTTTATCGTCAAATGAGGACTTTCGAACTAGGTGTGTGCGTTCCTTCAATTGTCCTTTACGTTCCAGTTTACCAGGGCACGTGGTCAAACAGTTCCACTAGCTTGGCAGACGTTTTGCCCTATACTTGCCCCATCAGAATGCCGACAGCTTTATGAGGCGCGCGTGTAAGGCGACGCGCCGACGACTTAGGCACGGTCCCTGATCGGTCGGCGAGCTATCCATTACTCGCCGTTCGCATGCCCGTTCATCCCTCTTAGACCTTACTATTATTATAAATGGGAATGAGGATGGATAGATAGATGTTTGTTACTCTTTCATTACTGCATGAATTTAGATGTTTACTACACAGATTATAATTAATTACTGTGTCTGCAAAGGAACCTGACCCAATTTAATCCCCCATATTTAGAAAAATCCCTACCTTGTACAAGTTTACATTTATCCGACTAAGATTATTACAAGCTTTAATTTTACTTGTCTTGTTTAATTTATACTGGTTTAGAGTCTAAACCAATACGAATTAGACAAGACAAACAGTCTAAACTTTATAATAACACAATAAACTTGTCCACCAGTCAGTCAGACAATTGATCCTAGCATAAATAGTTTGAATACCCAAAACACTACAAACACAATACTTATACACAGTATACGCTAAACAAATCACGTTGAACCCGTGCGCTCATATTTCACCCCTTCGAAGATCCAATAAAAATACCTATCGTCTAAGAGCCTTTAAAAATTTCATCGACCGTACACCTCTGGAAGGCACCCTTTTACGGGGGGGTTAACGGGGGTGTTCGGGTGGGAAACCCCCCCTTTTACGGCGAAGTGAAAGACATTACTCTTGGATGCGCCTGGATTTATGTGCTCAACGACGTTGGTGAATACATATTTGTATGTGGTCCTGTGTAGCAATTTAAATTTAATTTCGAGTTCATATTGTTGATGGTTAAATTGCTGTTCAGCTGTCGAGAGCGGAGATTGCCTCGTTAAGCTGCTCTGAAAATGAATTTTAACAACATAAACTGTCGTCCATTTTATATTGTTGATAGTTTTTTTTATGCAAATCCCCGAAGTGGGGTATTGTCAGGGAAATTACTTGAATGCTACTGCAATTTTCCGTGTTTTATTAACTTTGTCAGAGAATGATAGGTAGGTTTATGATTGGATTTTTTAATTAGTTATTATTGTCCCACTGTTGGACCAGATCATCCTGCCGTTTATTTTTGGGCTGAAGTCTGCAGCGACGTAAATCCTCATGATTTGAATAAAAAGGCAATTTAGTTCGCAGTAATTCTGCTGATGAACAGTTTCCTTCAATTTACTTCAATTCTACTAAATGAAATGCTAACAATGTATTGTAGTGAATTTCCAACCTTATAGGTAAATGATACACGCGCTATTGTAACAGACACATTTTACTGATTGGTCCAGATATCTCACGTCAGAGAATGGAAATCAAATACAGACAGTGCACTAATTAGTTATACACTCACCAATACCACAACTTCAGTACTACTATAATAATCATCATACATAAGTGTACTAGTATGTGTGGTTTGCTGGCATTGTGAACATACATACTATAGTTAACTCAAGTAAACTAGAATATGTTCATTGAGCTCGTGGCTAAATAATTACAGCGGCACAGGCCGATCTTCCGGGGTTAAGCGGCGCTTACTGAGGTTGGTCTGTAGATGGGTGACCTTCTGTCATTGCAAGTTTCCTCCATGCCTCGGAAAGCACGTAAACTCGTTGGTCCCGGCTGTCATTTGTCGATCTTTGATAGTCGTTAATCACAGTCAGAAGCTCAAAAGTCTGACAACCAGTCTTACCATGGGTGTCGTACTCAGTTATTGGGTTGTGGAGTTCCGATAGGTATCTGGATCGCCTGGAACCAGATTCCTATCGGAACCTAAACTTTGCCCAAACTAGGATTTTCTTCTGTGTCGTGGGTGCGTTTCCAAACATATAAATACACATACACAAACGCCCAGACCCGGAACAACTACCTGTAGATCTTACAAATATTTGCTCCGTGCGTGAATCGAACCTGCGACACCCAGCGCAGCAGTCCAATCGCTCAGTCACTGCGCTAACCATGCCGTCAAAAGGAATCAATTATTTATAGAATTATATTGTATAAACATGATTGATGTCAAAATAAAATTCAAATACTTCAATGAAAAACAGTAATTCAATTGTATTGCTGTCAATAGAGAACTTGGCAGTGGATGACAATGCTTATTCTTTTGCCAATGAAACGGCCAGCCTTTTAGGTCACGTCAAGAGTAGACTTTTGATCAGAAAGATTTTACTATTTATTCTTTTTTATCGTGGTAAAATCATCAACTGAGTCCCAGGGCGGGACGACAAGGACTGTGACTCAGATGTATATCCACGTGATCCTTCAATACCCTTTTATGTTCCAGGGTGACAGCTACCTGATGAAACAAACCTGCAACCATTACATACTCTTAAAAACGCATTAAAATAATGAATAATCACGGAAGATATCTCGTAAAGGATAGTTTAAAGTTGTCATTACGCATTCCATAATAATTTCAGCGAAGATAGTCGTTCGATTATTAATGCCTTTGTCAAACAGACAGGAGAGTCCGAAGCGATAACGAACCGATACTAGACGTCAGTTCGATAGTTCTGTCACGCTATCGGATCGCTTTCGCTTTTCTATGTGACTGGATTCAAACAATTCCATACATTACAATAAAAACGCCTCGCTTCGCATTCGTCACGCCTGTCTGTTTGACAATGGCATAAAGATTTGACAAATTCCTGATTTATTTATTCCTGATTTAAAAATGTGGTAAAAGCCACGTTTTTAAATTGTTGGTTTTATTGTTAAATTGTTCCGGGTTTCGCTAACTGTATTTGTGAGTTTTTTGTCCTACAAGTTTTTGCCTTAAACAATCGTACTGGGGGCCTACCATGACGTTTTAGAGCGAGAGTAGTTCCACCGTGGGAAAGAGACAGACCTATTACAAGTCGCCTAGCGCCATCTCGTTTCCAGATTAGGTATCTGCCAACAAGATAACAGATCATCCTACACAGGGGCCTCACATTATCCTGCTCCTTATTTATTCGTGAGCCATCTAACATAATATATCCACAACAAAGAGGCTCACCTTTCACAAAGTCCTCACATTTCTTACATTATTCAGCCTCTCTTCAAAGGGACAAACATCTGTCGATATTCTAAATTAACTCCATATCAATGGAGCGAACCGGGCCTTTCGCGCCCAAATAAAAATACAACCTTTAATAGCATCCACCGTATATTTAGGGATCCACACTTTTGAAGGATAATGGAACCTTCACAAGATTATTATTATTTACTTTGGGCCAGAGGTTAAGTGTTGTATATATACCTAGTGCATACCTCTTTTCCCTTTTGGACACATTACCAGTTGAGGAGAACTTTTTTGGGTTTATATTTTATTAAGTTCAAACGTACCAAGGACACATAAGAGATTCCTAGTGTGGGGCATATATAAATAATAATATTAGTTATTCCTGTATACGTATAGTCTAGAAGGTATTCGTTACAGAAAACTCTAAAGCCTTTGTCCAACAGTCAGGCGTTAGCGAATCGGACCGAGTCCGAAGCGATAACGAACAGATACGAGACGTCAAACTAGGTGCAGCGAACCGAGGCGTGGCGTGGTAATACAACTATTAGCTGGTTTTTTATGAACGACGTCAAACAGAGCAAATATGCCTTCGCCACGTCTTCGCATCGGTTCGGTAACGCTATCGGATCGCTTTCGCTTTTCTATGTGACTGGATTCAAACAATTCCATAGATTACAAATAACGCCTCGCTTCGTGTTCGCAACGCCTGTCTGTTTGACAAAGGCTTAAAGAAAACGGTTTTTCACCTTAAAATGTTAGTATGATTCAATTTCTTTAAGATTAATTCGAGATTATTTCCAATGAGCACAATATTTAATCTATTGAGATATTGAGTTAAGATATTAAAGATTTTTTTTAAAAAACCTCCCCAAACGTTCCACGATTTTGGCGTCAAATATTTGTCATCATAAAAGTATTAATTTGTATACAACTGTTATAATATTTGACTCGATTGATCAGTATTTTCCGAAGAATTCACGACAAAATGACTAGAGAACCCTAATCACGCAAACCCTCTTTTGTTAACCCTTACCTGCCCTTTGGCTCTGTGATGTAATATTTAATAAGGTGTAAGAATCTCCTTTATTAGTGACCAGCAGGTACTGAAGCTGGTTACATAATGTAGTATTACGGTAATAAGATTTGCGCTTATGTGTTGACGCAAATTGTAAGCCATTTCGGAAATAAATTGTTTTGTTATGTTATTGTGTATGTTGGGGTTAAAGTCGATGTTTAATAAGTTTGACGTAGGTCCTTTTGACGTGACGTTTTCAGAGGTCTTATCATGAATTTCCAGTTTTTGTGATGTACTTTAAACTGGAACTTTGAAATTAATTTCAGCGAAAACATTAGTATTTTCTTCGTACACGTACACTAGAGGGCTCCGTCTATCGTTGTCGTGAGGACACGGCGGTGCTCTGCTCAAGCGGGGCAGTCCTGCACCGTATGCTCCACCGTCCTCCGGGCAATACTCCAGTGTGGTGACACCCCAGCGTTTCTTCCCTCCTTATCCGACACAGGTACATCCCGAAACTTCCGTGTCCGGTGAGAACCTGCGTCGTGCGGTAGGTCAGGACGCCGTGACGCCTATCCAGCCACTCCTCAAAGAGGGGTCTTGCCGCTGAGATTGCGGCGTGCTTGTTCAGTTCACTACTTGCAAAATAAATACGAAACCATGCTAAGCTTTCATTAAATCTTACAACGGTTTAAAGAAATCGAACTTAAAACTATATAGAAGGCAAATTACACCAACAATGTACGAAGACGGGTACTAAGTGCATCGCCGACAAAGATAGATGATCCCTAATCCCGTGACTTGCGATACTAACGCCTCCTACAAATTTATCGATGAAACTCCCTTCTTTAACGAATTCCAATAGAAATGTATGAGAAAAGTTTAGTTTAGCCCAAAATCTGCGTTGACATTCACAAGGACACATTTAGGGCACTTGGAAAGTTTATTTATTAATATTTATGACCTTTTTTCCCGAACAAGGCAATGAAGATTAGGGAAGACGAAAGATAGAATCAATTTGAGTCACATAAAGTCTACTTTGGAACAACAAGACTTTTTTCTTTTTGAATGTCGTCGTAGTCACCTCGTAGCACCGTTGCTACGCGCGTAGCAGGAACGCTACGCGTGTCGTAGGATGGCTACGCGGCAAGCATTCGCGCGTAGACATGCTGTTATAAATAAGTACGTGCTACGCTACGCGGTATGCTATGCGGGCTGTCTATGCGTGATCGATCAAGTGATAATATCCTGATGTGTGAAAAATGAGGTCAATGATCCTTAGAGAGGTGTGAAGCATAGTGTTAATCGAGGGTCGTTCAGCGTTATATTGTAGGTGGAGAATATTATTAAAATTGAATTTCTTAGTAGCAAAATATGCAGTACCTTTTTGGTCTTTTATCTGTATATATTTTCATGTATGAGTTATGTGTGTACATAGTTAAATGAATAACAACCCAAAGTCTGTATTTGTGCAACTTTTTCTTCGAAAAACCATTATTAATTGTAGAATTATTTGGACAAATTTTACCAAAACGTGAAAAATAAACTATTGTAAACTTCACTAAAAGGCACACGAATGTTACAGAATTACATTTCTAAAAAATACACTGAACAAAACACGGATTGACAAGTCAGTACTGTCGACCATTCTGTGTTTTATGGCACATATTTCAGCCTATCGATTTTGTGGGGTTGCCTCGTAAAAAATAACTTCGTGGTGACGGCGGATGTAATACATTTATCCGTACGAAATATAGGATCAATGTTGTGTGCTTTGTCGGCGGAATTTTTACTGTTCGCTATTTGTTTTAGGTTATTGTAGTTTTTGTTTGTGAAAAAAATGTTAGAAGGTTTATCTAGGGAGTAATAAATGCTACTGTTGATTATGAAAACATTGGGCAATACAAAGTATCAGGAAAGAAAGTACATGAATTTAAAATTGAAATATAAATAAATAAATGTAATTAAGCACATACTTATTTACATATATACGCGCCCACAGCTGCGATCCTTACATACTTCTTTCACCTCGTTCAAATTCACTCATCTGGTCATACAAGCACGCCGATTGTAAGTAAGGGAACAGTGTATAAGACGGGGTCGCGGGGTATGATGGAAAAACACACACTTAAGGCCATTAACAAATGACGTCCTGTTGGCGCTTGCGCTACGTTAGTGTTGTGTTAAGTTTGCCGTAAGTGTGTGAGTCCCCATTATACCCCGCGTCCCCGTCTTATACACTCTTCCCCTACTACGCACTATTTATTTACGTTTCAATTAATCAGCATGATGACATTCTGATTACGATGTGTAAATTATCTTCATCATTATCTACGTCACGCATAGTAAAGTTGTTAATGAAAAAAGTCTCTGCCTCATAATTTATGTAATATATATAGTGTTGAAAAAACTCAGACCGGAAAACAATCAATAATTCACAGGCTAGAACAACCGGTAGCAATGTTCGAGCAACATATGAAAATATAATGAGTAACAATAACAACATTTTCAGTATACTACATTTAGTTTTCATTCCATTGTCAGTTAAAATTAAGCGCAAATATTTTCAGCACTGCTGTTTGTGAGTTTAAAATACACTGTTGATGATCGGTGACAGCATTCTGTATTAATTCGTGCTGTACACGCGTTTACAGCGTGACGCGAGGTAACGTGACGTGACGTCTGACTGACGTGACATGTTAATATATTCCATTATCACGACGTAATCACAGCGAAAACGTGATGGTTTTGTGTGTTTATTTTTAATTGTATGCCTGTTTTTTAATGCTGCTTTGGCAACTGTGACTATTTTAGCAATTTCTGTAAAAAAAAGAGAAAATTACAGTCGTCTGAGTATAAGCTACTGAGACTATTGTGATTTTACTTTTTTTTTGAAGTGGAACTATTTTAGAGGCGTTGTGCACTTTTTTCGGAATGGGTAAAAAATGTTAAACTCGCGTCAGGACACATGACCTGATCGAAAATTCGTAAGACGGCGCAGGGCGCTTGCGCGAATGTTCATGTGTGTTTATAGTTTTCACTTCTGCCGGCACTCCCAGAGTGCAACCAGTCGTTTTTTTTCATGGTCTGCTTGTTCATCGAATGCTTTTAAAACTACTCAAAGAAGAAAGCAAAAAATATCTTGTATCTAAAGATACTATTCATCACCATCATCAGCTGGAAGACTGCTGAACAAAGACCATCACGCCGAACCACTATCCGCCACTTGTATTCATCGGATGCCCGCGACTCTCACGATGTCGTCGGTCCACCTAGATATTATAATGTTTTCAGAAAGAAATAACGATTAGACGACACTGTTGGGGCAGTGGTTCAGCGATTGACTGCTGCGCAACGTGTCGTGGGATCGATCCCTGCGTGAACAAATATTTGTATTGCCTAAAATGATTCATTGTTGCGGGTCTTGGTGTTTGGCATATGTTTGTAAATGAACCCACGATACAGGAGAAAAATTTGTAGAACAACGTTTTTTTTAAACATATTTTTTTTTCATTTTCAATGAATTTATGCTAAGACAATTTTCCTGAGGAAAGATAGCAATAGTTTTGCAAACATCATTTTCGTTCTGATAAATTATTACCAAACTGAAATACTAAATGAATAATATCGATGCTTTTCCATTAACATGCATCACAATTAAATTAAATTGGACAGCAATCGTCATCCGTTTGTTATTTCAACGAACAAACACATAAAGGCTAGTTTACTTCGCAAGGACAAAGCAAACATCACAATGATCGTGCGGCCATGTTATTATATGTGTCCACGGGAAATTAACCCATTGTGGTCGCTGTCATGGCGGCTGAGCGCTAATCGGGTGACAGTGTGCACCGTGTTTTGTTTATCTGACACGCTCGTAGAGTAGTTGTTTGATAATTGTTTCGGAAAGTAGTGAGTAGTTACATTCTTTTCTCAACTTGTTGCCGCAGTAGCTGTGCGTACGACTGCAGCGTTGCGTGTCGCAGGTTTGAATCCCGCATTGAACAAATATTTGTACCACCTACAAATTGTTTTGGGTCTATGTACGTGTATTTATATAAATAATTGTAAACGCACCCACAACACAGGAGTAATTCCTAGAGTTGCGCAATGTTTTTAAAAAAACTGTAATTCCTCTAAAACTGACATGTAGACTATATGTAGCTAGATTTGACAGTTAAAAGTTACCCTTTATGTGGCGGCCACGCCGACTGTGCGGTAATCGCGTGACAGTGTGCACCGTGTTTTGTTGATCTGACACGCTCGTAGAGTAGTTGTGTGGTAATTGTTTAGAAAAGTAGTGAAAGAATCTATGGATAAATATTTTTTTTCAACTGATGTCCTCTTACCATTAGCAGGTGGTTATGACTTTTAAATAGTAACCCATTCAGTGATGATTGTCACGCCGCCAAGGTACTTGTTAATCGCGAGACAGCATTCAGTTTCTTTTATTTGTGTTTTGTTCCGTGTGGTGTAATAAAGAATTCACGCTACTGGCAAAATGGGGCATGAACTTTGCGCTCTTAAAATGTCATTTTCAATAAACACAAAGTGCAAAGCACGTAATTCTGTCTAAGAATTGATAAATAGCACCAAAATAGTTGATGTGAACTTTATTGGTTTACATGTTAGTAAATAACACGTTTACCATTACATTTGATTATTACGAGTATATTACTTTCATTTTGTTTTTGTACGCTGGCAATTTCGAATTTAAACGCACCAAATGAACAGCATAAGCGACTTTAATTGTTGATCTATTACACCAAAAGTCAGCACTACTCCAACATTATTCACGTAACTAAGATACTTAGCCCCATCCATCAGCAATTATGACGACATTCTGTACGCAAATTGTATAATTGAAGTACGTAACGACGCAACACGGTTCTCAAGGGGGCTTTAATGAACCCATTGAGTCCTTTGTCACGCTGACTGTGTGTTTATGGCCTTATGAGCGTGTTTATTCACATGACATACGATATTTTGTTCACCTGTGGGATCATCTAGTGTTAGTCATCCTAACTAATGTTATAAATGGGAATGTGAGTTTGTTTGTTCACTTTCACGTTTAAAATGCTGAATGATTTTGATACAGGTACGGCTGGTGGATTTTAGCCAGTAAAAGTCTGATGATGATGTACTGGTTAAAATCCACGGTGATCCTTTAATAGCTCTTTACGTTCCAGGGTCCCAGTTATTTGATGAGACAGTCCCAGGACCCCAGCAGGCTTTGACCCTCTAAGGGGGTCATCGTCAGAATGTAGGCTTCTCTTTGCTTAAAAATTATACGGGGTGAAATTATAGGTGAATGTTATTTACAACTTCTTACAATATCACCTAAGTTGTTTCAAAGATTTCAGAAATATGTTTACAGCAATTTTTTTAAGCACGTTTTTGCCTGTGGTGACGACTGGGTGATTCAATTAGAAGTGGTAGGCCTCGGCAGAGACCCGTGACTCGCGACCACCACCACCATCCTGTTGGAATTTAACACCAAACAGTACAATATCTACCAGCGGTCAGGATCTCCAGTTCACTCGTACTCGATCCAGTACCGTCTCATTTCTGCTTCAGGATAAACCCATTGTTTGTATAAAAAAGTACCACTAAAAAGTACTGTTAGCCAGAGTAGTTCCAGTGAGGGAAAGAGACAGAGCTATAACCTTTTAGCGCCATCTCGTTCCCTCACTGGAACTACTCTGGCTTTCAGACGTCTTGGTAGGCCACCTGGAGTTGCAAGCAGAATTGATTGACAAAATCTATATTAGCAGAATGAAGCCGCGGAAAAAGGCTAGTTGCTTTTATTGTAGTACTTATTACAATAGTGGAGTAATCCTAAGGATTATGCGTGAGAAAGTGTTTCGTTTGGAAATAGGAGAATTAGGACGGAGTTGTCGTGTTGATGGGATGGAAGATGGATTATTATGGATTAATAATGTTTACTTTGAAAAGGTCCAGAATTTTTATTGTAGGAAAAGTGACGTCAGTTATTGCGAAATGAATTAACGCGTTCGACGGTGAAATGTATAGCGTGAACAATTTATGATTTTGACGGTAGTTGTTGAGCTATTATCTGGCTGCATGTCGCGGTTTCGATTCCCGCACGGAACGAATATTCTTCTAATCTATTCATTTAATCATTTTTAGGGTTCCGTACCTCAAAAGGAAAAAAACGGAACCCTTATAGGATCACTTTGTTGTCCGTCTGTCTGTCCGTCCGTCTGTCAAGACCCTTTTTCTCAGGAACGCGTGGAGGTATGAAGCTGAAATTTATATCAATTACTCAGGTCTACTGTCCCTTGAAGCTGTGAAAAAATCAAACTTCTAAGCCAACGCAATCAAAAGATACAGCCGTTTATGCCGCAAATTTTCGACACTTGCAAGGGAATCAAAACCTACAGGGTGCTTCCCGTGAACTCAGAATCTTGAAATTTGGTACGAAGTATAATAAAACCTCTTTTATACTAATAAATTACTTTACTGATATCAAATAGACACATTAATTATTACAGTCACGACAAAGTCCTTATTATAATAAGTACAAACTTAATATTTTAATCGCCTAGTCGGAACGACTTACTAGGTCGACCGCCGTGTTTGGACTGACTGAACGATCCCCAAGTGTGTGGCTCGACTCTCATTTTTCCCCTACCATGCCGTTATTCAAATGGCATGGCGGTTGGCTGTGTTGCCAATCGAAATAAATAAAATTTCAGAATACGAAATCATGACATTCGGCCATCCGACAACGTGCTACTCCCGGAGCACAACCCCACTTGAACCCGTTCAGTCAATTCAGCACTCAACTTAAAAAAAATATATTATTTTAATTAGAAAAAGAGCCAGGGCTACTCAGAAGAGATGTTTGTGAAATTGAAGTTGTAAAATATCGTGAACATTATAATATAGGTTGCTTTTGTCAAGCCAAGGTAAATCATGACATTCGAAATCTTTTTGTAAGCAAGTAACTATTTAATTATAATTACTATGTTTCAAAATTATATTATTATCAAATATAACTACATGCACTATTATAAAATACTTAGCTACTAGTTTCTTCATCTGAACTAACATCTACATTGTCATCAAGCTCGAGAGCCTTGAGATGTATCCAGGGTCTAATTCTATCTGTAGATACAACACTTTCATAACTATTATTCCTTTTTCTATTGAAACCAGGTACATCACTTATCCTATATCTATCGTTGCCCAATACTTCTACAATTTTATAAGGGCCTATAAACTTTGACAGAAGCTTTGTACTTTTACCATCATTATTATAATTGGTCCGTGTTAGTTTAACTAAGTCGCCAACCTGATACGTAGGGGCAGAAGTACGACCAAAGTCATGTTTACGCTTTTGTTCTTCTTGACTTTTCTTAATAGATACGCCAATATTCTCGCGTAATGACAACAAATCCTCGTTTTGAGACTGCTGTGGAACATTAAACTTATTTGATAAACTATCGCGCATTTTCAACCCGAACAAAGCCTCTGTTGCAGTTTTTTGGGTGGTCGCATTAACAGTATTGTTAATACCCCACTGAACTTTGCCTAGGCACTTGTCCCAGTCACGTTCATTTTTATTAAAATTTTGAGCAGACAGTGAATTTAAAATAGTTTGGTTAAACCTTTCGGCTTGTCCATTTGCTCTGGGACAAGCAACAGCATTAAGTACATGTTTTATACCAAGGCCACTGCAGAAGGATTCGAAAGCTGTTGATGTGAATGAAGTACCACGGTCTGAAATTATTCTAGCCGGTGTACCAAAATCAGTAAAAATATTCTCTAAAATTTTAATTGTACTTCTTGTTTTCGTATCTTTCACTGCTCTGACGAATACATACTTGGTGAACCCATCTACAATCGTAAGTATGTAAGAGTTGCCATTTCTGCTTCTTACGAACGGTCCTAAATGATCGATATGAATTGTGTGAAATGGTATACTAATTTTTTCTATTGGAAATAGTAGGCCTTGCTTCTTTTTAGTCGCACTGTCCTTACTATAAGCACATTCTATGCAGGAACCTACATATTTCTTGACATATCGTCGTAATTTTGCGAACCAAAATTGACTCTTTATTCTTTCTAACGTTTTTGCATAGCCCAAGTGCCCGATGTCATCGTGGTTAGCTCTACAAACTTGCCAACGAGCGTTTCGCGGGACCACAAGACATAAACGGTCATCAACTTTGCGATAGAGTGCATTATTTTTGACAGTATATTTTTGTCTTAAATCTTCCAACTCAGGGTCAGCTTCAGGTTTAAGAACTTTTATAATTCGAGACGTTTCGGGGTCACCCATTTGCAGAGTTAAGAGCCAATTACTCGATTCAATATTAAGAATACTAACAGACCCAACATCTCCTTCCGCGTTAAGACAAGTGTTTCTGCTTAAGGCGTCTACATGCGCCATATTAACGCCCGGACGATATTCAATTTCAAAGTTATATTCGCTTATTTGTAACCACCACCTGGCTATCCGCGGAACGAGATCTCTCTTTGTCAATGTTGTTCTAAGTGCCGCGCAGTCAGTAAATACCTTAAACGGGACTCCTAATAAGTACACTCTAAATTTCTTCAACGAACAGACAACGGCCAAAGTCTCTAATTCGTAAGAATGGAAATGTTTTTCGTCCACTGTGGTCTGTCTACTAAAATAGGCGACGGGTTTTAGAACGCGGGGCGACGCTTGCCATTGCATCAAGATTCCCCCGATGCCTAGAGCGCTGGCATCCGTATGCAACTCAGTTTCTAACTGCGGATCATACAATGCTAAAACTTGTCTGGTTAAAAGGCTTTCCTTTAAGGAATTGAACGCAGTTTGTTGATCACTGCCCCAATGCCATGAGACATTTTTCTTAAGTAAGTTGGTCAGTGGTTGTGCTATCTCACCGTATCCTTTTATAAACTTACGGAAATATCCCGTTAGTCCCAAAAACTGACGGACTTCGTGAATGTTACTGGGGCAAGGGAATTCTTTGACGGCCAAAACTTTTGCTTCTCCGGGTCTTACTCCTTTTGCAGAGATTTCGTAACCTAAATAGCTGATCGTAATATCGAAAAACCGGCACTTTGTTAATTTTAATGTAAGTCCGAATTCACGGAGTAATTTTAAAATTTCTTCTAAGCGCTCAAACCCTTGTTCTATAGTTACAGATGGAATAAGTAAATCATCTAAATAAGCTAGAGCATAATCAAATCGTTTATTACCAAGAATTTTATTAATCATGCGCTGGAATACAGCGGGGGCGTTGGCCAATCCAAAAGGCATTCTCTTAAATTCATAGTGGCCGTCAGGAGTTATGAAGCCAGTGAGATGCCGACTCTCTCTAGACATAGGAATCTGGTAATACCCAGATGCAAGATCTAAAGACGTAAAAAACTGATTACCGCTTAAATTAATTAACTGGTCTTCAATAAGCGGAAGAGGAAACCTGTCCTTAATGGTTTTGTTATTAAGGGCTCTAAAATCTACACAAAGTCTTTGCTCACCCGATTTCTTACGGACCATTAATATCGGGCTTGCATAATCTGAACTTGATTCTTGTATAATATCGGTATCTAATAGTTCATCAATAATTTCACGCACCTGCAATCGTTCTGAATACGATAACCTATATGGCCTGTAAACAACGGGTCTATTATCCGTAAGATTTATTTTCATTTCGAAATCCTTAACACAACCTACTTCTTTCATATTGGTGGCAAAGCAGTCGCGATACTTTTGTAATAACGTATACAATCTATTCTTGTCGCTACTTATTAGATCTTCACCGACTTGAATGTGCGTTCTATCTAATGGTTCTAAAGAGAGAGTGGAATTTTCTAAAATACGATTAACACTACAGTTCTTGGCCTCAGTCACTGGTGACGATCGCGCAATTAATGTTTCAGATTTAAATAAAAGAGGTGTTCGTGACAAGTTAGCTACGGCTATTTCTCCAGTGCCGTTTGAGATGCCATAAGTCCCTTGCAACAAACGGAATTCTCTACCAGGTTCTAATGAGCTATAACCTTCGACAAAGATGTCACCGGAAAAAGAAGCATCCCTTACTGTAATGGGTACCATACTAGTATTTACAATCGTCATAGGCTTTGAGGTATACATTTTGACAGTGATTTCGGTTGGGAAAAGATTTTCTTCTGGAGTTCTGTAAAATACTAATTGACGACAGTCTTTTAAGACTGTAATAAAAGGTAGCTCCGTGAAGTTTTGTCCTATTAAGAGACTGTTTGTCATGAACTCGTCACCGACTATTAAAACGTCTAACTGGGTCTCAATATCATCAAGTTTCAAGTTTACTCTTGACGTACACAAAGGTGAAACACATGAATTGCCAAACCCTCTAATTATTGGAACAGTGCTAGAATTTTGTGCCAGCTGAAATTCTAATGCAAGGCTCGCTCGAAGCAAGCTGCATTCACTCCCGAAGTCTATGTAAGCTAAAAGGGGCCGACCGTTTACTAAGACGGTTTTAAAAAACTTATCATTGGACGTTGTGACTGAAGTTGATGTATTAGAGGTATCGACAGGTTTAGAGCTTATTTGATCATTAAACGCGACGATCTTTAATGTGTTTTTCTCTACTGTAGTCCGAGTATCATCGGTTTTAGATCTGGGGACGTAATTTTCAGCAACGGGCCGCAATTTACAGTTTTCATTATCATGACCTATTCTGTTGCATTTCTTACATTTTATTAAAGGTTTTGGACACTTGTGATAAGGGTGACCTTTGTTACGACAGTTAAAGCAGACTATAGAACCGTCGTTGGTCCCAGAATTTTTAGTTACAGTACTAGAATTTGATCTCTGCCTATTCCGGTCTCGGTTCGAAAAGTACGTAATACGTTGAGCACAAAGAAAGTTAAGCAAGTCCTCAGGTTCCTCGCAGTTAAGTGCCTGTGCACCACTCCTAACTGACCTATCAGTGATTCCGTGTATAACACAATCAACAGCTCTCTTCCCCTTTATTTCACATCGGTTTAACAGATTTAACTTATCATAAAAATATTCTCGTACACCTTCATCGACACGAGTGGTACGGGCCAGCATTTCTTCCAACAGTCTACCATAATTTTCCTCACTAGGAAATGCCCTCTTTAATTTGGCTTGCCATTCGTTCCATGAAAATACGACCGTAGGAAGAGACTCAAACCATTTCTTCGCTAGTCCAACCAGTTTTTGGAGGGAGAAGTGAATGGTTTGCTTCTGATCCCAACTATAAATTTGTGAGCATTCATTAACCTTCCGGATCCAAGCCTCAATACTTTGTGACCTATTGGCCGGGTCAAATTCAGGTATCACGTTATAAAGTTGACTATTTTGCAAGGAATTGGTACTCTTACTTGGTTCAGCCTTCCAAGAAGTCAGGATATTCAGAACGTCCTCTGTGGTCAAGCCTTTAGAGTGTTTTCGAGATCGTCGTCGAATCCTTTCTTCAGATGCAGACGACGAGGACGTGGACGATGATGACGATCGTTTTCGTTTCTCTTTGCGTCTACTACGCCTTCGAGGAGGAGTATGCGATTCATCAACTAGCTCTGCATCACTCATGGTAACTGAAAGATTCCATATCATCCGGTTACATTCAACTCACATTATCAAGATCATTCGACTAGAAATATCTAATATGTGTATGTGTGTGTGTGTGTGTGTATGCGTGATGGTTTTAATTGTGTGTGTAGAGAGAATGTGGTTGTTGCAGTAGCGTTAAGTGTTTACGAATTATTGAACCAGGATTCACACGACGCATGGTTAGAAATCAAATACGTCGGTAATACAAGATTTAAATACATAATCTCATCAATCGTGGCAATAGCCTCCAAAATCAAGTGGCAAAAGCCTCCAAAATCAAGTGGCAATAGCCTCCAAAATCAAGTGGCAATAGCCTCCAAAATCAAGTGGCAATAGCCTCCAAAATCAAGTGGCAATAGCCTCCAAAATCAAGTGGCAATAGCCTCCAAAATCAAGTAGCACTTCAAAAACTAGCAGGGCTTGCTTATCTATATAACTTCAATGTATTGTTACTTCAGGATACTCATGCTTAGTCTTTTAACAACCAATCAACACGACACTATAACCCCAGCCAAACACTGCTGAAGAGTAGCCTCAACCAAGTATCTGACGGGATCACAATGCACGCATTTTGAAAGATAATGACACTTTAAGTGCACTATACCTCCGCCCAAAATACTAGCGAAGAGTAGCCTCCGTCAAGTATTACAGCAAAAACACAGCGCACCTCTTTGTGTAAAATTCATGCAAATTTTGTATCAAAATTACCAGCATATAGACGCACTATACCTCAGCAAAAGTACTGACGAAGAGTAGCCTCGCCCATGCACTCAAGACAAAAGCACAATGCATCCTTTTGGACTGATAACGTTCAAGAAATTACTTAACCAAGCATGAAAATCATTCTACCCTCAAAAATAATATTAGCATATTACTCCGCTATTTAAGCGCACTATATTTCAACAGAAATGCTGACGAAGGGTAGCCTCGCCCACGCATTTAAGTCTAAAGTATATTGCACTCTTAAGACTCGATAACACTATCAGGGAGTACCCTGATCAAGTCTTATCGGACCCGATGTCGAATAAGATGCCAATGTAACTTTTTAAAATTAATTAACCCAAACAATATGGAATGACAATCAATCACACAAGCTCTGCCAGTTAAGTTCAAATATTATTAAGCGAGGTACATACCTTTTAATAAGTCTTAGCGAAGGTCGGAGCGTGGTCTTGTCACTTCTGATATATAATAAAACCTCTTTTATACTAATAAATTACTTTACTGATATCAAATAGACACATTAATTATTACAGTCACGACAAAGTCCTTATTATAATAAGTACAAACTTAATATTTTAATCGCCTAGTCGGAACGACTTACTAGGTCGACCGCCGTGTTTGGACTGACTGAACGATCCCCAAGTGTGTGGCTCGACTCTCATTTTTCCCCTACCATGCCGTTATTCAAATGGCATGGCGGTTGGCTGTGTTGCCAATCGAAATAAATAAAATTTCAGAATACGAAATCATGACAGAAGCAACGTCTTATAGCATAGATAAAGAAAAAATTACGAAAACCATACATTTTTAGTTACATCACATAATATATATTTTTTAATAATTTTAAACTTACTACCCATTTCCTCATAAACGCGTAGAGGTATTAAATTGAAATTCATACCAAATACTCAGGTCTATAATACCTTTAAGCTGTAACAAAATCAAACTTCTATGTCAACGCAATCAAAAGAAACAGCAATTTAAGCTGCATATTTTGAAACTCGCAAGTACTCGCAAGGGAATCAAAACCTAAAGGGTACTTCCAGTCGACCTAGAATCTTGAAATTTGGCATGAAGCAACGTTTTATAGCACACATAAAGGAAAAATTCCGAAAACCCTAAATTTTTAGTTATATTACAAAATATATAAACTTATTACTTTTTTCCTCATGAACGCGTAGAGCTATCAAGTTGAAATTCATATCAAATACTTAAATCTAATTGTCGGCGCAGTAATTACCTGGACTAGAATAACAGTTAACGATAAAGAGATCTTTGTCTTAAATTTATGCTCCTCCATCTTTCCCCATTGTAATGTTATGAATTTCATTTTGCAATAAAAATACCATAGTTATGACTCGATTGTCGTAATGAACGAACTTTGTAAACCTTGCAGGTTTGTACGGAACCCTCGGTGCGCGAGTCCGACTCGCACTTGTTATCAATTAGTTGTTCCGGGTCTACGTTTTTGTGTATCTATGATGTTTGTAAAAGCACTCACCGGAACAATAACCGGTACGGTAGGTAGGCCATTTTTTTGTAGCGTTATAAAATCATCAATTCGGTCCTCCCACCCAGGGCAGAGCGAGAGGGACTGTCAGGCTCGTACTGACTAAAATCCACGGTGTCCTTCAATAGCCCTTTACGTTCTGGGGTCACGGTAATTCGTGAGTCCCGCGATCTGCCATGGAAAATATTTGCTTCACGTAGGAATGGAACCCGTGACACACAACCTGACGACTTACAGCAGATCAATAGACTGTCAAGGGTCTCAAAAGTTGGCCGCTAAAATGGCTGATGCATCATTGAGCACGGATCTCGAGAACTCGAGATGTCGACGGCTCGAGATATCGAGATTACAGCCGACTCTCACACTCGATATATCGAGGGCCTCCCGGGAATTTCGTGTAGATTATATTCCATTGAGAAGGGTTCAAGATATAAAGTGAGCCCGCATTTGTATGGTTTTTCGTCGCATATATTTCGAATTGGTTCTTAATATTGAGTTTCCCTTCTTTTTCTTTTCTGATAAAACCTTTAATAAATACCGGGGTAGCGGGACTGTCTTTTCGAGAAAACGTGACCCTGGAATAAAAAGGGCTATTGTAGGAACAGCGTGGATTTTAGTCAGTACGCGTCTGACAGTTCCGCCTAGAAAGATTAGGAGTACAAAAAAAAGTCCCTCTTGCATTATTCTCTGGTTTGCCATATTTTGTCGCATAACATGTTTTAAAGTATCAGCTCGTAATGTCAATTTCTTAAAATGACAACCGGTCACAAAATGTCTTTTCACATTGTCAAATTCTAAATTCTAATCGACCGATTCCAACTAAAAGTGAAAATCAACCTTGCTATTACCATATAATAACGATATAATTCGATTGACTTGACGTCGAACTGGCGATCGTGTTTTGTCTTTCATCTACCCGTATGCAACAGCGCATTTTAGGTCTTTTGGCGTAGTGGTAAGGTTGATTTACAGTTGTAGTTGGAATCGGTCGAACTGCGTCGAATTTTTTTTCCAATCGCACATGAGCAAGTCAGATTCCCGTAAAGTGATGTGCTGGTGTCTGTAGCAAACACACAGCTTTACCTATGTACATCTCCATTCATGTTTTGCTTTTTTTATCGTAGTGAAATCATCAATTAAGTCCTTCCGCCCAGGTTGAGACGGGAGGGACTGTCAGACTCGTACTGACTAAAATCCACGGTGATCCTTCAACAGCCCTTTACGTTCCAGGGCCACGGTTACCTTATGAGACAGTCCCGCGTCCCCGGCAGGTTTTGACCCTCTAAGGGGGCCCCATTAGATTGCTGACAACTCTTTGAGGCGCGCGTGGAATACGACGCCGTCGACCCGGGCATGGTCCATGATCGGATGGCAAGTCACCCATTACTCACCGTCCGCATGCGCCTACGGTGGCCGTTACTAAATTGATGTTATCAATGCAATCAAAGAGCACAAAACATGCCTATTCAGAGTATTCGTCAACACACTTCAATACCAATAAATCGACTATACACTGTATTGCACGCGTCACCTACCACGTGAAAGCATATCGTTCCATTGATGGTATAGATAAAATAACGAGTTGATTTGAATGAGAACTGTAACGATGTTAGTTTGTTAACGAGCACTTTTATCTGTGGCATACACCAGCTCTTCATCAATGGTATTAACTATTGATGACACCAGCTCGCGTAGCATTACCATTTTTTTTTCACAACTATCACACAACGCCATCTAGTCCCAAGCTAAGCAGAGCTTGTGTTATGGGTACTAGACAACTGATAAACATACTTATATATTTCTAAATACATACAAAAAAGACAAGAAAAATTTATTTCCATATTTTAACATTGCTATGCTTTAAAAGGTAAAAATCTTTCAACATTCTATCATTTTGTCTTTTTTTCCATCGACAAAAACACGTTTCTATAGTGCCATACTACGCGTGCGTCTCTAAAAATTCAAATAGTGGAGTGAAACTTTAGTAAAATCAGAAGTCGGTTAGTAATAACACTGAGTTAAGATTTCTTTCACATCACACGATTTTCTCACAAATTCACAATTCCACAGTAACATAAGGAACACAATAGTGTTGTTACCTTGTTACCACGATTCTCCGAAGGTACACGTTTTATGATAATAACGGAAAAGAAAATGGCTGCCGGTCGCAGGTGGTTATAAGATCCTAACGTTATCGGTCGAAAAGGGGCTCGACAAGGTCATGAGAAAGGATCTTAACTGAAGGGTTTCCCAAGGGAGGTGTGAAAGTCATTTGGGGTTAGAAAACGGTAGAGCCTTTGAGACGCTGAAAGACGTTCAATGATGTACGGTTACAAGGGTTTTGAAAAGAAATTGACATGTGTGTGTGCACGTGTGTCTTCAAGGTCGTTTCGTCGTCGGGGCTGTCTTATCAGTACTAGTCTGTCAGTCCTTCCGGTCCTGCCTTGGGTAGGAGGACTCATTGGATGATTTTACCACGTAAAGGAAAGTATTTCTTTGTATTTTGTAGCATGTAACTGTTTTTGTCCCTAAAAATAATTAAAATATGATTTGATACATTAGGTATCTAGATTTATATCGCAGCCCACGCAACTCGCCGTTTCGTTAAACTCCTCAAGAGATCAATTTCGATAAGGACCGAAAAAATATATACATAAAGTGTGTGAAAGGGAATCTAATTTTGTGAAGGATGTATTTTTTTTTCTCGCAAAAAGAATCCCTTTAGTAAGTGAGTAGGGCCGTATTGGAATTTATCAGAATACATTTGAGAAATAAGTATCTGCTTTTTTCTTATCTTAGAGTGCTGCTGAATAAAAATGATTTTTTGATTATGGCGATGCATGGTTGAGCGAAGAAATATTTCTTTTTTACGTCTGTTACGTTGGTGTGAAACGAATAATGGAAATAATGCTTTTGTCAAACAGACAGGCGAAAGCGAAGCGTTTCAGAAGCGATACCGAACCGAAGCGAGACGTCAGTCCGATAGTTCTGTCACGCTATCGGATCGCTTTCGCTTTTCTATGTGACTGGATTCAAACAATTCCATACATTAAAAATAAAAAAGGTCACACTTCGCATTCGTCACGCCTGTCAAAGGCTAAACAGTGTACTAAAAATGTTAAACAAAAATCTTTTAGATTTTGAAGTTCGACAATCTTGTGAAATCATTGAATATTGCTATCAAATATGAAATAAGAGTTGGGAGGGCAAAACATGAGGGGGGAATACACAAATATACAAAATACTGTGTGGAATATGTCTTAAAAGTACACCGTGTCTGTATATCGAAATACAGATGGTAATCAAAGGAACGGGGTACATTTTAAGTCAGTAAGAGTTTGATAGTTCTTTCCCACACAGGGCGGAGGAAATTTTGATGGTTAAATCACCCCAAAAAAAAACATAGCCTAGCCTTTTCCCAACTAGGTATATTAGGGTCGGCTTCCAATCAAACCAGATATAGCTGGATATCAGTATTTTACATGGAGCGACTGCCTGTCGGACCTCCACAACCCAGTAACTGGGTAATAACCCCCCATGGTAAGACTGGTTGTCAGACTTTAGAGCTTCTGACCAACAGTAACGACTGTCAAAGATCTATAAATGACAGCCGGGACAAACGGCTTTACGTGCTTTCCGAGGCACGGAGGAAACTCGCTATGACAGATGGTCACCCATCCACAGACCAACCTCGGCAAGCGCGGCTTAACCCGGAAGATCGGCCTGTGCGGCTGTATTTATTTAGCCACGAGCTCCTTTCATCACCCCAAAAAAAAAGGTATATATATAATTTACAATTTAAGTTGAGAATACATGACGTAGTATGTCGAAATAATATAAAATAACCAGGCAAATTAATATAAAGCCTTTAAAAAAATGTTGAAAGCAAAAACCGTTTAGAAAAAAAACCAAGCCATGAATAAATTAATTCCTAGATCACACAAACCTTGGCTTAGTTTTGTAAGCCAATCAGATTGACTGAACAACCTTATCAAAACTTTTCTTCAATCTCTAACACGTCACAAATAAACTACCAGAATTTATCAACCATTGAATAAACTTTCCATAAACAAAAACATGTTTACTACCAACGTTTTCCTTAACTTCGTCGACATCGACATCAAAGATATTTATAGGGAAGAGAAAAAAATATGAGTCAGATTGGTACCTACGAGGGAACGAGGCGTCAAATGCGTGACGGGCCTGAGACAAATCTGAAGATATCAGGACAGCTATACAAATCAATGACATGTTGTAAATGTAATAAACTGTGTTTGATATTTTGGACGCAAAAATTGAGTAGTGAATGTACTGTACTTTTATTTTGTATGAGGTTTATTATAATCTGAATTTCTATAGGTACTAGTATTACAAAGGTCGTGGGACTATAGGGTAACAGTGGCCCAGGAACGTAATGGGCTATTGAAGGATACCGTGGATTTTAGTCAGTAGAAGTCTGACACTCCCTCGCGCTCTGCCCTGGGTAGGAGGACTCAAAAAAAGTATCACTAAGAGATACTTAAAAACCACTGCATCGATTTTCAAAATTCCCTCGCCTCCAAGAGCGTGATTCGACAAAAATCAGACAGTGCGAGCGCCTAGCCGACACGTGTGAAGCGAGCGAGCATAACTCGTCTTTGCTGACAGTCTTCCTGTCTTCTTTACTGTCTGTACATAGCTGTGTATTTCTTGTATTAAATAAAAAATTAACTATAATTTTTTTACTACATTTTCTTCCAATCAGTCTTTGTGACAAAGCATAGTGCTTTCCTTTGTGTGATTTCCTTGAAAGTAAATTAGATTGTTTAGTTAAAGTGGAAATTATTAACAGAGCGTATCGATTTCACTATGAAATTGTTTGCTTTACTTGGAAATAATTATGAAGTTCCTTATTCAATTGAAAAATTATTTCACGGAATAAAATTATCTATTTTAACTTGTTATGTATTTTACGCGTAGCTCGCGTAAAGTTTGGTAAATCTTCCACATTTTGTTCGTACTATCCCGGGATAAAGATTTTACTTTGGTTCATCTATCCGCATCCAAATCCGTTCCCTAGCTTATGTGTGAAATGTCTAAAACATCCATCCATCTTTGGGTCTTTATACTAGGATTGGTCTTAATTATGCCAAAAATTGACCCAGTATTGCTAACAGTCCATCCCAAGTTAGTTTAGTATCGACATTGATTTGCGTCGCTATTACACACATATGTGCAAGAATCTATGCTATCTCTTTCACTATCGCCGCTATTTTCTGACACTTTCAGCACACACCCATCCTTTCATATCATATCTAGTGTTATAACATAGTGATGCAGATATATTATTCATTGACACCAAGTCTATTCAGAACGCATAGAATTCTACTGACAACCCTCAGATCCGATACTATCAGTTCTACCGTCCCTCGCGATGTCCATTATAGTCTCAGGAAGGACGTGTCAGCGAGCGAGACAGCATTATACCCTTGTCTAACGATTGTAAGGGACAGACATGTTTCATTGTGTTGCGTCTCGATTGTTAGAACTTTGTATGCAGAAAGGAAACTCCTTTTATGCCTGTTCGCCTAGTACACCGCGTTGGTTTTACGGTAGACTATCACTCTGTTTTTTTCTATCATGCAACATTATTGTTTATTAATTTATCTTGACAAAAAATTTGTTTTTCTGATTTGGACAATTGCATATCTTTACGGATATTTTTTTATTTACACTGAAGTCCGAGGCTTTTGTTTGAATTTCCGATTGTTCATTTGCTATGCAAAGATTTTTGGCTGTTTGACTTTGTGCGTGGAAAACAGAAGCCCTATCACGAATTCTACGTATTTTATCGTACTTCGTACTTGAAGTATATACGACGTATAAAATGAAAAAGCGTCAAAGTTCACGTTTACTTTACGTCACAAAAACGTGAATACACGTGCGGCGTCGGACGTTGTTAGTGAAGATGAATTCTGTTGTTAAAAAGACATGAATTATATTTTCACAGTTCTCTGACTAATAGGCTTAATTTATGACACGTAGATTTAAACCCAGCACTTACTTTGCCAACAGCAATTCAATAAACTGCTACAGATACTCGGATCGTACCTGCCACTCCACATTAGTCAGGCCTCAAACGTGTCACGTCCCAACTCGCGTACGTGGACTTAGGCCTTAATTCCTTTCCACACGTGCAAGCTTATGCCCTTGGGCCGCCAAACTTTCAGGCCAATTTGGCCTCCAGTCCTAAGTAACCAAAAAACTTCACTAATTGAGAAATCTAATTAGGAACCTGAATCTTGAAGAAGATACTACCAGGTCTTATTGTAGAAGATTTTACTATTATTATGAATAGGTTCTTGGGATGGATGGATGTGACATACATACGGTTTTGGGGGTAGGCAGAAATCACAGAACTTACAAACTCCTTTCACCTGGTCCATATTCATTCCCCAGCCAAATCGCAAACGATAAACGTAAACGCTTGGTAATCTTCAATAGATTTTAAACTTTATACCCTAGCGTTAGTGAGCGTTAGTGTTTATCCTTTGTCACTTGGCTAGGCGGGCTGGTCATAGAAGCACGCCGGTTGTGAGTACTAAATATGAATCCGACCTTTTTGAAGAACCTCACCAGTATTGTCAGAATAGGTCTTCGGTGATGCCACTCTTTCAGGCATACAGAACAGTTGAATATTTGGTACATAGATAGTTTATAACCTACATTAATTAGTAGTATGATCCCGTGGGACAATAATTATCCTACCCAACGCATGCGAAGCCGCGGACATAAGTAAGTTCTCAAACAAAAACTAAGATATCTTTATTTGAGCTTTAACAGTCAGGTATTCTCCAATAACTGTGATTTGAACTGGCACATTTTTATATTTCTGTTAACTAATTTCTAGAAAAATATAACCTAGATATAAAAAACTGGGTTGCGTCAACTTACGTTTTCTTCGTATAACGTTATCTGGAATGGATGATATTTTCTTTTATATGATTATTTCTATTTCTTGTTTCTATGTATCTGTATGTTCAGGTATTATGGGTTTTAAATAAAAGTATGTTTTTAGAATTAGATTTTTTTTAATCTTGCAGTTCAATTCAATTTGAAGAGTTTAAGTTTATATTGAAACGGTCTTTGTATTATCGCACGTTTTGCCCATGGGGGTCAGTATTAGAAACTACAGAATGCCACCTGATATGATTCTTACACGCTCCTTTAACCTCGTCCAAGTTCATACAAGCACGTCAAAAAAAACTTATTTAATTTGGGAATATAATTAAAAGAAGGTAGTAAAATATATTAAACCGTCAACTTATTCTTTAATTTGATTTTCAATCAAGAATCAAGAACAAAACATAAGACAATGTTTTTTTTTTATCG
This sequence comes from Agrotis puta, assembly GCA_943136025.2. NCBI lineage: Eukaryota > Metazoa > Arthropoda > Insecta > Lepidoptera > Noctuidae > Agrotis > Agrotis puta. The sequence continues at coordinate 16,455,325 of OW964177.2, read as the reverse complement.
TGGTAAAATCATCAAATGAGTCCTCCCACCCAGGGCAGAGCGGGAGGGACTGTCAGACTCGTACTGACTGAAATCCACTGTGTCCTTCAATAGCCCTTTACGTTCCGGGGTCACGGTAATTGGTATAGTCCCGCGACCAATACAGTCCCGCGACCGGGTACAGTCCCGCGACCATAAGACAATGATAGAAACATAATGTAATCTTTTTCAAATAACAAAGAGTGTTCATTGTTAACTGGTTTTATAAGATTATAATAGTATTTAAAACTCGTAAGTGCGGCGTGGATTGTTTTCAAATAAATTATATGCCATTTTCGGGGTACAATGTTATAATAGTACTACAGGAAATTGGTATAAATCCAAACCAAGCAAGATGACAATATAAATCAGGTTGTTTGTAACTTTGCACGACAATAACACCTATTGAGTCGGAAATTATAGTCGCAGTTTCAGCTGAAGGGAGCAGTTTGGCGAATATGCCATCTAGAACAATAAAACTTTGTTAGTCTGTGGGAAACCTGAATTTAAATGTAATAGTGATGTGATATTGTTGCGTTGGGTTAATTGATCATGAATTTGCAATGGAATCCATCGGATTATGTTTGACCTACTTTGTATTCTTCTTTTTTTATTTTGACTCAGTGCTAAGTGTAGGTATTTTTTGACAGTTTTGTGTTATATATTTTTAGTGCCTTCCGACTATTTTAATTATTATCGTGGGTAATCTAGTCGGTTTCATATTCAACGTTGAAAAGCCCACGTTGGGCGCCAATTGCGGGGTTGAAAAAACTTTTAACAGTATATACTATATCCTTATTGTGTAAGCCTTAATAGCGTATATAATAATTATCGTCGGCACGGTTAGCGCAGTGGCTGAGCGATTGGACTGCTGCGATGCGTGTCGCGGGTTGGATTCCCGCATGGAGCAAATATTTGTATGATCTACAAGTACTTGTTCCGGGTCTGGGCGTTTGTGTATGTGAGTTTATATGTTTGTAAACGCACCCACGACACAGGATAAATTCCTAGTGTGGGGCAACCTTTTTATTTTTTAAACTAGCCGGTTTCTCACTCAACTTTATTAGGCCCATGTTGGGCGTCAATTGCAGGGTAAAAAGTTAATAACAGTATACGATATTTCACACTTTCACGCTTTTCAAATTCAATTTGTACTAATAATTTTTCATTCATTAACATCGCTTTCTGGAGAGTGTCATTCAAGCGCTAAAAGTATTATGACACACCATAAAGTAAATAAAAAAGTGAGATTAAGAAAAATAAAACACATAGTTTCTGGGTACTTTTCCCATTGACAGCGACGCGGATGAATCTTGTGATACTCTGTGAATGTTTTTACCTTTTTGTTAATTGTACATATGCCAGCATATCCTAAAAGCCTGCCGGGGCACGGAACAATTTTAGCCGGTAACCGTAACCCTGAAATGCAAAGGGCTGTTGAAGGAACACAGTGGATTTTAGTCAGTACGAGTCTGACAGCCCCTTTTGCTCCAACCTCAGGACTCATTTGATGATTTTACCAAGGTCCATGACCGGGTCGACGGCGCGTTGTGTTCCACGCGCGCCTCAAAGAGTGTTAGCAAAAATGACGGGGGCCAAAGCCTGTCGGGGTCGCGGGACTTATGATTTACAGTGACCCCGGTATGTAAAGGGCTATTGAAGGACACCGTGGATTTTAGTCAGTATGACAGTCTCTCCCGCTCTGCCTTGGGTGGGAAGACTCATTTGGTGATTTTAACACGAAAATTTTACAACCCCCCAAAAAAAAAAAATGTTAGAAAATCGTTGTAACCCAATCTGTATTTGGTTGCTATTGAGGAACAAATATCTATGCATCCATCCAAACATCGAACATGAGATCAGATTGCTGTGTACCCATTAATTTCCCGTATACCTCTATACCTCACACAGTGGTATCGGAATTTCGTGCAAGCCGATATTCTAATGCCTGCAGAAACTAATTGCCAAGCTAAATCATCGTGCTAAGATTCCAGTTTCATAGGAACAATTTCAGTTTCCACGTACGGACTGGCATAGCACCGAGTTTTAGTTAATCGAGATTTTATTAAAAGTGTCGTGCAGCCTGCTGTACCTAAAGAGCCTAGATGGAGCAAAAGGGACTGTCAGGCTCGAACTGACTTAAATCCACCCAGTTATTTCAATTGCTCTTTACGTTCCAGGGTCATGGTTACCTGTTTAAGACAGTCAGTGTGATAGCTACAACCGAAAAGATAGTGGTTACACGCCTATCGACGAATAAAAAGAAATCCTGGAAAGCTTAAGTTAATCCCCTTTCCCGAGAGTCATTCTTGAAAATGAGATGCTTTAGAAGCATCAGAACACTTTTCTTTCGCAAGAAACTCGTGTTGATCACCACACACACATTAAGATCTGTTTTTCACCCGACACTTTTCCATAAATCAAACGCTGCCATGAAAACCAATGCAAAACATGATCCACTTAAAATTCCCTCCACCACTCAGGGTCTAAATAATGCCATTAAATGCCACTCCAGAAAAAATCTTAATAACGAATTAGGTTAACGCACGTCAACTTTATCAATTTATCTGGGTGACGGGCACCGCGCCCATTACCCGGCCCCGGCAGCCACATGTTACCCTAACAGGGTAGACCTGTAGGGTACAAAGGGAGGGGGAGGGAGGGACACAGCCCTCCGGAAAATGTACAAGCTCCTACCGTACACTATTTATGACGGTGCTTTCTTTCTCAATAAGTTAACATTAACCTCTCTGCCGACCCACTTACGATTGTATTCCGCGACAATACACCTCAAAATCCAACAGCACCAAGTACCACTTACTACCTTTTACAAAATGAAACAATCCCTGTTCTACGCTCTTAACAATCAAATATCAACTTACAGTTAACGAGGGAGGATTCATAATCGCCTGGCGCTCTCCGTGTAGTGTTAACGTTTCGGATCGTGCCTTTCGAGATGAATCCGCGAGAGTACTTATTACGAAGCTCCTATTTCGTGAGATCGGTTTATTTCTTGATAACCACGCGATTTACATTCGTATTGGTAAGGCATTTGGGGATGTTTTGCTTTGAAAAGGTGAGGGCGTTTGCTTTATTTCAGGTTGTGGAGGCAGTGTTTTTCAGTGAGACTGAAATCGTTTTTGGGATAAGACGATTCATCTAAATGTTTTTTGCATCTTTGTTTTCCATTGTTTTGTGTTGTATTGTTGGATTCTGAAGTTTGGTGACCCCTTTGGCCTTTTAGTGACTTATTGTGGAACATTTGTTGGTATTCAGAGTTGTCCTTTGTAAGTACAATAATAGATTATTTACGAGGGTTACCTAAAACAATGTGATTGTTCCTCGCTACGTTTCACCTCTTATAAGCTTTAGATTATTTACTCAATTCTGTTATTTTATATTGTTTATTGAGAGGGCTAAATTATCTTATTTGGACAGCGTTTGAAGCTGACAGTTTTTACCACATATCCGTCATTACGACGTTTCTTTGTTATCAGAAGGGTTAAGCAGGGGTAAGCTTTCCGTTCCCCGTTTTTGCGAAGTTGTAGAGGTCCTATTATGTGATATTTATTTCTTAAATTAATACTCTAGATTAATCAAATCTCGATAGATCTCAATAGTTCTCCCATAGTAGCATTTTCCATTACATTATCGTCGATAGTCCCACAGGACCTCACTACTCTGTCTCCGTTCTGTTCAGAAATACCAAGGACTTGATCTTCATTAAAAGTAGTCAACTCATACCGCTACTTAATTTTCATTTACCTTCATTTCGAAATCTGTTGCACTGCTTCTTCATCCCAACTTTGAAACAGGGATAAAAATAACAGCTCCTAAACTCTTAACTTTGCAGCAGATTACGGTTTTGAGGTCCTGTTCTCTGTTCTGAACTGAATTATTGTATTTCATACTATACGTTTCTGTCCATACAAGCATTTATTTGATTTCAAACACGAAATACCATAGGAACAGTTACAAAACCCAATCACACTGCAACCAACTTGTCCCTAAAGCACCAAGCACAACTCAACATGTGCTCGAGCACCCACTACTACTGACCTGTCTTCTTCTTCTTCTTCTTATCGTGTGGTTGATGAACAACCTGGTGTCAGAGTTTAAACCGCCCGTAAGGCCTCTGACATGGCTTCACACACCGTTGAAAAATCTCTCAGGTGTGCTGGTTTCCTCACGATGTTTTCCTTCACCGTTTTTAGCAAGTGATAATTAATTTATAATACGCACATGAATTCTAAAAGACATTGGTGCGTGCCGGGGTTCGAACCTGCAACCTTTGACTTGGCAGTCCAACGGTCGTACCACTCGGCTATCACTGCTTACTGACCTGTGTATAAGCCACATGGAGCGTATGTAAGCCACATGTGGCTTGTGCCCGCCACATGTGTGCGCCTGGCTGCCACAGACGCTAATCAAGCCGAAGAGCATTGAACATGGTACAGTATGTCAATCAGGATAACATGAGACGATCGAGTTAGTACAGTGTGTTATTGAGTAAGTGGAACAGAGGTTTTATGTAGAAATGATGATGGTGCGTGTATTGAATGTGAAAATGAATGAATGAAAGATCGTAATAGGCATGTATTGATATTAAAAGACAGTTTCTGAGATGGAACTAATGGAAGATTAAGAAGAAAACATGTTGCGCCCACTCCTAATAAATTGGGATAGGGGCAAGATTATGATATAATCTCACGGATAATTCAAAAATTCCAGCTGCCAGCCCCTTCAAATAGTAATCATTATTTTTACTACCTGTCTTCACGTTGTTTTGATTGTAAACAATATTGACTAAGATGTCCAAATTCACATCTTTCTACCCCATAGGAACTTTTACAATTGCGAAATTGCAAACAACAAACCATTATTTCTTCCAGAACTTTTCCGTTCGAACAAAACACACAAACAGCAGCACATAAAAGAAGAACTAAAAGCCGTTCATACTGAAGACGTAAATACAAAAATTCAATTAAACCATAATGACATAATAAAAGGCGCGTTGCAGACAGCATAACGATCTACAGCGAAAGTCGACCACACAGTGGGTACTATAGAAAATCCAATTGGTCCGACTCAATTAAAAGCTAGCGACAGTTTTACTAGCCTTCGAAACTGTAAATAAGTACTCGAACTGTCAGAGACAAATGAAAGTTGCACAGTGGGCCAATCTGCACACGATTTAGTGGCAATTCTCGTAGACTTGGGGGGAGGTTTTGTGTTGCTTGGCGCAACTAGTATTTAAGTTCTTCTTGTTGGTTTTAAGTTGATGGGAAGTGTGAAGATTGAATCTAGCGGTGTCGAGGATTGTTCAACGATCTTGGATTGCATTGTAGACTTTTGTGTATTATTTTATCGCTTCTTGATTTATCAGGTTTACGATTTTGTGTCGGTATTGTTGGAATTTTAAACATAGGTTGGTGCATGCACCTATTTGTTTATACGAGTACGAGTATCATTTAACACTAACATGCCAAGGCAGGGGAACAGTGTATAAGACGGGGACGCGAGGTATAATGATGACATACACTCTTTAGGCATACTTAACACAACACTAACGTAGCGCAAGCGAAATCAGGACGACATTTGCAATCGGCCATTAACAAATGGCGTCCTGTTGGCTCTTGTTGGCGTGGAACCAACAAGTGTACCCAATAACAATGTTTCCAAATCTATACAATTTCGGCGGGAACTGGAGCCAAGACAACCTCTACAGATGCTGGTTCTTGGATGACTAAAATCTGAGGTGCGTTTGCGGTCTCCTACCATATTCTATTTTACTCCGCATACCCTGACATCTGCGAAGTTGATGAACTTTTTCGCTGTAAGTAGAGTTCGCGTATCTAGTTTTTGAGTTAAACAAAATTGAACTTTATTGCATCGGCATTCTATTCTAGAAAATATTTTATTTTCATACACAACTCGAGGGCAAAACAAGCATTTAACGACATTCTTCTATACTTATTCTGGTATGTATGTTTTTATTTCACTCGTATAGCTAGTATGTTTCTGTACATTTTATTTCTCCATCTTTATTACTTACGCCATACCATATGCGAAGTAAATGGTTGCACACTGGCTGGTTGCCAGGGATAAGCTCTCCATAGTCTCATGGTTCCTCGGTTTGTACTTACGAGGTTTTGATTAACCACTGAGAACATTAAATAACATAATGTTTCCTATCCATTGTCGTTATTATTATGGGCTATATTACGAGATAATAAACTATTGTAACAATGTATTGTCTTGTAAAAAATTGTTTATGTCCACTGTGTTATGATTGTCGTATTGTTTTGGTTATATGTGATTGTTTTTATTTATGTATGGGCCATAAATGTATGATTGTATGTATACAGTTAATGTCTTGATTGTTATTTCATTTCAAGTGGGTACGTTGTTGTGGGAGTATTTTTTACATTGTACTTATTTATATTTAACTAGCGAATGTTTCTGGCTTTGCACTGGTGTAATTTTGAAAATAAAATATAGTCTATAATTATTACTCGCGAATAATGTAGCTTTCTACAGGTGGAATAATTTTGATTTTTCATTACAAACAAAAATAGTTTTCACATGAATCTGTGCAGCAGTAGTAGTGTTGATTACAAAAATACTAATTGGGATGTTGTTAATAATTATTTAAAGTCCAGTTAGCTACAGGCACCTATTTTTCTATCACCACAGAAAACACCATAATAAGAATTTTAACTTTTCTGAAGCCTGAAAGTATTTTACAATGATGTTGGTTGCACCGAGATTGTTTTTGTTAATTCCAGGATTATACATATTTCAATAGAGTGACAATTGTATTTTAAATGAAAGACCAGTATATTCATCCACTAAAATGTCTCTCTTTCTCTACAGTGACGAGACGAGAGAAGTGGACGGAAGGACGCGGTCAGAGTCCGGAGACGCAGACTCCGTGTACCATGTGAGAGGAGCCCTGCACGACCAGCGGTGGAGGGAAAATCAGGTCAGGAATGTAAGCACCCTTTGTATACGTTTTTGTCCTAATTTAAGAGAAAACGCTTCAAAATTCGGGAGTGGGGTCCCGCCACTCCCGAATGCTTGTGGCGCCTGTTAAATTATACCGACGAGTGACGTTTAGTGATTTTTAGAAGCATTGTATCTTCGTCAATTTCGGTTAACGTAACAAAAGGAAAAATACAGGTCAAATATTTCTTTATAATCAATTTTTCGGACTAATATTTTTTTTTACTAAAATAGCCTATTCTGCAGTGCTCGCAAAATCCAAACTAATATTATAAATGCGAAAGTAACTCTGTCTGTCTGTCTGTCTTTTCTTCACGCCTAGACTACTGAATCGATTTGTGTGAAATTTGGTACAGACATAGTTTGAAACTTGAGAAAGGACATAGGATAGTTTTTATTACAAAAAATAAAATAAAAAAAAAACACAAATCTGCCGGAAGTCACCATTCCACGCGAACGAAGTCGCGGGCAAAAGCTAGTTGTTAATAACTCCTTATTATGAAGTGTGCCTATAACAACCTCATTATTCCCATTTCAAATGTAAACATGGTTAGGCTCACAAGTAAATATTCTTCTCTATTCACAAAAGTTAAAGAAACACCTACGAGTAACATACACAAAACGTAAGCGAAACTGTAGTCAAACTATAAAATTTATTAAGCATTTAGACTACGAGGGAAGATTTGAAACTAAAATAATAGGACGTGTATAAAACGGCGAATCCACACTGTATTAAATTGAATTGTACCAGGGTAGCAGGGAGCGGAAAGAGATAGCGGGTGTCAGAACTTGCTCGGACGAATTACCGCCGTGAACGCTACTGCATTTTAAATGAAAACTTTTCTGAATGTATGTATCTTGAAATGTACCGTGTAAAAATTTATAGTGGAAGTTCAGTGAATATTAATGAGTTAGTCGTTGTTTTGTAACGAGGATGTGTAGCAGTGGTGTATTTGTCAGGTTATTATTATTCAATTTTAATAGGGCAAAGTTTTTTAAGGAAATTATGATATGCCTATTTGTAAGGAACAAATAGTTGAAATCATCATCATTGGTCCACCCACTGCTTCTCAATTTAAAATGAAAATCTACAATTGTTACGGAGGACTGCTTCAACGTTCGATATACGGTTCTATTCGAAGCAAAAACAGTAGTAACCATAGAACCGTCTACGATCATAGTTTTAGAATAATTACCGCAACACCACGAAAAGTAAACCACTTTTAAAAAAAAAAAAACAAAACATCACACGAATTTCAATTTACCCGTCTGGAAATCCGTTAAATACAAACTTGCTAAGTAAATAACTATTTTATGTAGTCGGTAGTTGGTAGAAATGTTAACGAATTACGTGTTTTTAGCAGAACTAGTTAAGAGTTCATTAAGAAAACATGAGGTTTCCTCCGCTGATTCGTTTGCGTTCACTCTGTTCTACGAATTGTTTCCTTTGCCGGGGAACTGCTGTTGGAATAAATTGAGTTGGGCACTGCGTTATTTAAATGTGCACTATGTTTTAATTACGAGGTACTTTTTTTTGCGTGGTATAATCATCAAATGAGTCCTCCCACCCATGGCAGGGCGGGAGGGACTGTCAGACTCGTACTGACTAAAATCCACGGTGTCCTTCACTAGCCCTTTACGTACCGGGGTTACGGTGATGGGTAAGTCCCGCGACCCCGGCAGGCTTTGGCCCTCTACAGGCCCCGTCAATATGCTGACACTCCTTGAGGCGCGTGTGGAACACAAAGCGCCGTCGACCCGGGCATGGTCTATGGTCGGTCAATATGAAATGGGCGACTTACTGTCCGACCATGGACCAGTACCGGATCGACGGCGCGATGTGTTCCACGCGCGCCTCAAAGAGTGTCAGCAAAATGACGGCCCCCCGCTGTAGAGGGACAAAGCCTGCCGGGGTCGCGGGACTCACGAATTAGCGTGACCCCGGTATGTAAAGGGCTATTGAAGGTATGTAAAGGGCTATTGAAGGGAAACCGTGGATTTCAGTCAGTACGAGTCTGACAGTCCCTCCCGCTCTGCCCTGAGTGGGAGGAATCATATGATGATTTTACCACGATAAAAAAAAAATGAGCAAAGAACGCTCTAGTTTCAGTATTTTTTGATTGAAAAAGGCAAATTAATACTTGCCTGAGTTTAAACATATTAAGTTCAAAAATGAGAAGCAAGGTAACCTTTGGACAATCACTATCCCTGTGCATTCCCATTCACTTTTAAAACGCAATAGCAAAAAATAAAAATAAATGTTGACAATAGGAACAATAATTTGTGGTGGACGCGGTTGGCAATTAAAATGAAACTAAAATTGTAGCCAGCATCCGAGTGTGGATTCATCAGGGGTCGACTAATGCAAAATTGAGGTTCACGCTGTCAGGGGTTCAAATTGATGGACGTAATATAATAAGAGGGTTAAAATTGTCCTTCTATGATTTAAAGGTATGATTTTAAGTGATGTACACATTTTCTGTTCTTAAAATGCCTCGCACAATATGCAGTCTACACAATGGTCCATTTAGTTAATGCCTTTGTCAAACAGACTGGCAAAAGCGAAGCGTTTCCGAAGCGATACCGAACCGAAGCGAGACGTCAGTCCGATAGTTCTGGCACGCTATCGGATCGCTTTCGCTGTTCTATGAGACTGGATTCAAACAATTCCATACATTACAAATAAAAACGTCACGCTTCGCATTCGTAACGCCTGTCGGTTTGACAAAGGCTTAAGTCAGTATGGGTTAAAACTAATCTATAAAATCACAGTGCCCGAGTGAGCGATTGTTATGCCACAGGTTTGATTCCTGCATTCCTGTAGTTGTTCCGACGTTTGTGTATGTGAGTTTATAATGTTTGTCAACGCACACATCATACAGGAGAAATTCATAATGAGCACATAGTATAAATACGAATAGAGCTTTTTTGTTTGTTTGTTATCTTGTCACGACTATGCCACTGAACCAACTATCCTGAAATTTTGTTTATATGTTGGTACAGAAATGGACGTTTTTTTTAACGTGGTAAAATCATCAAATGAGTCCTCCCACCCAGGGCAGAGCGGGAGGGATTCTCAGACTCGTACTGACTAAAATCCACGGTGTCCTTCAATAGCCCTTTACGTTCCGGGGTCACGGTAATTCGTGAATCCCGCGACCGCGGCAGGCTTGGGCCCTCTACAGGGGGGCCCCGTCACTATGCTGACACTCCTTGAGGCGCGCGTGGAACACAACGCGCCGTCGACCCGCGCATGGTCCATGGGCGGACAGCGAGTCGCCCATTACTCGCCGCCCGCATGCCCGCGCCACAGAAATGGATATAGAATATCTTTTACCCCGAAAAAAATACCGTTCCTGAGGATAATACGAGTATATGGCGTCACAAGTACAATTTGATTTGATAGTCAAATAATTCTGATTTGATTGATTTGACTGATGAAATCTAATTAGTACATCAGTTAGTTAAAAAAAAATTGACACGTATTTTTTGGTTTATTACGTAAATCAAAACTAACGAAGATACGACACTTTTAGAATTGCCAATACGTCACAAGCAAGTACAGTACTCCAAAATTAATAATGCACATAGAAATCTTCGTCACTGTTCGGCAACAGTCGTATTCCCCGAGCGTCGGAAGACGATATGTACCTATATAGAGTGGTAAAGTGCATTTTATTCATGCATAATTTAGTAGAATTATGTGTTTTGTGCTAAAAGGGATAAATATTGATATAACAGTAACGAAATTGATTCGATAATTCAATGTAAGTAAATAGCGAGGAAAACGACACGATTGCGAATATGTTACAATCATTGTTGAATTGATTTACTTCTTCATACTGAAACTGTGTAATGATGGTGTAATTGGTGTAATGTTAGTATCCCTACCTATTTTACAAAATAAACTATTTCAATTTGAGTAAGATAATTAAAGTTGAAATTAAATTCACCTTTGAAAACAAAACCAAGAAGGGTGTGTAATAGCATCTCTATATAATTCCACACAGAGAGAACACGTGCAGTCACCACCAATATATAAAGACGACTGACGGACCTTTGACTGACCGGCGACAGCCGCCGACCGCCCGAATTGTTTTCAATTGTTTCACATGATTTGACATATGATACATTGACTCCTGTTTCTTTCGAACAAGGTGCAAAATGCAAGTGCATTGTTTAGGGCTCTCTCAGATTCAATGATTCGGGTGTTTCCGGGAATACGACAATTAGCGAAGATTTGCATGTGCATTATTAATTTGGGAGAACTGTACAGTTTTTACTTGCTTCCGACGTCACGTGCCTTTCTCTCGAATTGTGGTGTGTTATATCTTTGTAAATTATGCATTCATATAAAATATATAATCAATCCATTATTTATCAAAATTCCAACTGCCTATTATCGCGAGTGAAGCCGCGAAAAAATCTAGTCATCAATAATAATCATGATTGTGTAAGCAATTTCGCTGTATTTGCTAATAATCTGCTTTAAACCTACAATGAAATTAACTTTCAAAATTAAACAGCTCAATTACAACCCAGTTTCATTTGACGGAATAATCGGATGGCGGTTGTAAAACTGAATTTATGATACGGATGGTACCGTCGGCGATAATTACTCTTTATTAGTCATAATATTCGGTCGTATTAGTCAAAAGTATTGTTTATTGGATCGCGTTAAAGGATTAGTTATTTAGTAATTGAAATATACTACACTGTTTACTCGCTTAGTTTTTAACTAAGTTTGTTGCCCTGGTTGGAGGCCTTAAATTATTAAGGCATTCACAGAAAAGTCTGGTTGAGCAGTACACAACCTACTAGAGGCTGACCTGCGAGATGCTATACAAAAAAAAAATGTTTACAACAGTATGAATAATGTATCTGAAATTCTGTGATAATATCTTCTATATACTGTATTTTAATAACATTTGATAATTTTATAAAGCTGTTTTTTTTTTGATTGATTGAATACGCTAATTTCATGAAGTACTTGTCGGAATTGGCTATTTGACAGTAGCTAAAAATTATAAATACTCGTATAATTGGTCCGTCATTTAGAGTTTTAAAAAATAACGGACAAGTATTTTTTCTTTTGTAAAATCAATGAATATTCACTAAAACAAACGCATCAAAACTCGAGAGTGGGGGCCCATGACGTCAGAATTCAGTAAAAATTGTACTAAATTGTGACGTATTGCCAATTTTTAAAGCGTCGTATCTTCGTTAATTTTGGTTTACGAGACAAAAAAAAATACGAGTCAAATATTATTGAATAATCTAAATGATGGACTAATTATAATTTTTCAGTCAAATAGCTAATTGTTAAAATATTTTTGTGTCGGATAGTCCATTTTTTGAGGAAGGCTGCAAAATATCTCACTGCGATCAATAAAACCCGAGCAGCGGGGGTGAAACCACGGGGTGCTACTGGTTTTAATTTAAAAGAGTGTCCATGGAGTTTCTTGTTCAATATTCAGTAAAAATGTATACGATTTGGAATAGTGTTTTGAACCGCTAATCAATTGACATACTTTTAAAACAGTTTTGCATGAAAATAGCAAACTATAACGTCATTAAACAGTTAACTCTTATTTATTGGTTCCACTGCTACTAAAAATGTGTATGTGTATAACAGTTCCATTCTATGTTTTCTTTCAATGGCTGTAATGGTCAAATTGAAATTATATGCTTTGTGTTTAAGTTTAATTTATATGTGTATGGATGTGCAGTTGCTGGCACCTTTGATCCACGAACGATTTCTAGGTCGTGGTTTTAAACCAAAGCAAGCGTACCATAACTTATCGCATCCTGTTCCTACATCGAATCCCTTTCTCTTAGTTTCTGACCCATCTGTCAAGAACAGATACTGGGTTATAGGTCAATCAAATTAAGTACCCGTGTTAAATATAGGTTGCCAGCTGACGGGTTGTGGCTCACGACTAATTTACTGGCAACCCTTGCTGACTTTAACGAGTTCCCCGAGATACCATAGTTTAGATATTCTAAAATATTTCAAGAAATATTTTCACTGTTATGAGAACCAATTTGATGTAATTTATTTGCAATCATTCAACTTTATATGCAGATAAATGAACGCAGGTTATAAATTCTCATGCATTACAATAGTTCCTATTGTACGAACGCAGCCATCCGGATCGAAGGACCAAATAAAACACTTTACTGTTCCTTCCACTTTTACTGTAAACAAATAAGGTTGTTTTTGCTTTGCTTCGACGTTATGCTTAACTTGGCCTAAGCTTATGATGTTGGGTAGACGCCAAGTGCAACACTAGGGGCGACCATTTGGCACGCGATGTCAAAACCGATTGTAACCAATGTGGAAGGCTGTTTTAGGTTTGGCTCTGCCATCAATTTATTCGGTGATAGAAAATTTGCATACATATCGAGTTTATATTACGACATAACAATTTAATCGAGTAATCTTTCGTGAACAAGACGTATTTGTTATTGATTGTTTCGCAGTATTCGACGGTCATGAGAAATTGGAGAAGTAAAGTATTGGTACAATTGGAACGTGGTTTTGTATCTCAAAATTACTAAGCAACGGTACTCAAAAGTCTAAATCAATGCCTCTTTGTATAACATTTCAACTCTGAAGAAAACTCACACCAAAAATCATCAAAAATTCGATTTGTTTACATCAAAATAAAACTTTCCTGTTCGTCAGAATGGAATCCCTGGAGAGAACGACTTAAAAATTCCTTTGAGGTTTTCGTATTAAAACATAAAAAACTGTTTCAAAAAGGGTTTTCATTACTTTTGGTTATATTTCTCATTTCCTTGTACATGAAATGACTACAAAGCAAACTGTGGACGAGGAAGTAGAATTATTTAAGAGAAGCAGCGCTATAAGACGAGGGAACATTATTACCGCTTTCCACAATGATGGGCTGCCAACACGCCATGAAGCACTAAATTACAGTCGTTTAGAATGCATTCTGACTTAATGTCAAAAGATTTTCAACAGAAGTTTCTCTCGGTATTGTAGTAAAAATCCCTTTAAAATTCACGAGCAGCACTCTGTTGTGTTTTAATATATTTTAGCATAATCAGCCTATTTCGTCTCCACTGCGGGGACACTGACCTCCTTTCAGTTGGAGGGAGTGGGTTATAATTTACCACATAGGTCCAGTTCGGGTTGGTGGATAAAAATGTCTCTGTTTTCGTTTTTTTTTAACTTTTTTTTACATTCTCCATAGTTAAAAGTTGCACAAAGTGTGGCCGTTTAGGTTGGGCGTACGACTGACTTTAGTATATTGAGCGTAAAAGCAGTGATAGCCGAGTGGTACGACCGTTGGACTGCCAAGTCAGAGGTTGCAGGTTCGAACCCCGGCACGCACCAATGTCTTTTAGAATTCATGTGCGTATTATAAATTAATTATCACTTGCTAAAAACGGTGAAGGAAAACATCGTGAGGAAACCAGCACACCTGAGATTTTTCAACGGTGTGTAAAGCCATGTCAGAGGCCTACGGGCGGCTTAAACTCTGACACCAGGTTGTTCATCAACCATACGATAAGAAGAAGAAGAAGAAGAAGAAGAAGCGTAGGCTACGTACAATATATATAAAGAGAATGTTTTGCTATAGGCAGTGAGTTTCCAACACAAAATTGACCATTTGTCATTAGAATTGTGTTTTGTACAAAGTGTTCTTTTTATTTACTAAATATGTACGTAGCCGAGATTGGAAAGATCCTCCACTGACTTTTAGAAAATATACATAGATAAATCTTTCAATATTGTATTTATAAGAGCTCATTGAGCCCTATGTGGAATATGATATTTTGACCGTGATGTGTGTTTTTAGAGCTCGTGGCTAAATAAATACAGCCGAACAGGCCGATCTTCCGGGTTAAGCCGCGCTTGCCGAGGTTGGTCTGTGGATGGGTGACGATCTGTCATAGCGAGTTTTCTCCGTGTCTCGGAAAGCACGTAAAGCCGTTGGTCCCGACTATCATTTGTAGATCTTTGACAGTCGTTACTGTTAGTCAGAAGCTCAAAAGTCTGACAACCAGTGTTACCATGGGGTATCTTATTACCCAGTTACTGGGTTGTGGAGTCTGTAAAATACTGATATCCAGCTGCATCTGGTTTGACTGGAAGCCAACCCCAATCTAGTTGGGAAAAGACTAGGCAGATGATGATGACCGTGATGTGAAAAGCATTTTTAAATTTCTAAATTTTATCTATTCTCCTGAAATGTCAACGTCCGCTCCTCACTAATTCGCTGAAAGCCGACTATTAACGATCAAAAACCACATGTTAATAGCCATTAGCGTCGGTTATTTGATGAACATACGTATAATTTAAATAAGTTATACCAACCTTGTGGTTGAACCCATTTGGGAAAACCACACGATTATGATTTGCTTAAATACATTTTAGCGAGCCATTAGCAGCCGTACTGTTTTAACTGGAATTAAGCAATATAGTAAAGGTACAAACGTTTAATGTTTGTTATACAGAAGACCCACATTGCTTGGATTTATATAACTGACTATTTGTGTAAGGTCGTGGGACTCTCTTAAAAGAGGACTGCGACCTTGGAACGCAAAGGACAACTGAAGAAACAATTTATTTTTTAGTCAGTAAGTCTGACAGGTTCCTTCCACCATTATACTGCAAAGCCATACGCCTGCCACGTCCATATCCTGCAAAGTTTTTCTCTATCGTGTTCACTGATTGGATGTAGCTTTACTTGGGTTAACTAGATTTAACTTACTAAAATAAAACAACTAAGGTGTGTTTGCCATTCTCAGCTATATATTTATAACCACCATTTCATTTGTACCAGGCCGCAAACGCTCGTCGGGCGCTCCGTGGCTGGGCTGCAGTGAGGGCGTGGTGCGTGGCGTGGTGGCATTCCGGCCGCGAGGATGTGGAGGACACTGAGCCCGAGGAGGAACCTTCAGACCCTGGGTACGCCACACCCGTGTCTGTGGAGACGCCACTGCAGAGCTCCGTGTCTAGGTAAGAAAGAGATTAAGGAAACCTTGGTAACAGTTACCACGCGTGGGTAGACATAGTATGGGTTGCCCCCCGGTAAGATGGATCCATGACCTGAAGAAGATAGGTCGTGGTTGGATTTACAACATAATAAATATCTTAGGTCATCAGAAAATCTAAGACCAGAAATGCCAATGCATTCTTCCAGCTTTTACGACAAATCTTTTACAGTCGAAGCAGTACGGCTATGGAATGCCCTGCCCTTGTCAGTAAGGCGCGCTCAAACCTTGTCCACGTTTAAAAATCTGGTAAAAAAGCACTACTTCTCTTCTTAAGCGTGTGGTTCTTTGTTTATTATTTTCATATGTATTGTCTTGTATATATATAAATATTTATAATGTTTGTATTTATATATTTTACTCTTCTACCAACTGTATTGTTTCTCCTTTCTCATAAATCCATCCAAAGGTTGTCTTGAAAAGATCGCTTTTAGCGATGAGACCGCCCATTGTGTCACCCTATGTATAAGACATACTCTGTACCAATAATTTATATGGTGTGCATAATAAAGTGTATTCTATTCTAAAAAGCGGGTTATCGTGCGCTATGGCCCTTCATGTGGGAGGTTTATGTTAAACAGAGGACTGCAATAGGGTGAAATTATGATAATAAACTTCTGCGACAATGGATATCAACAGGGAGATATTCAGGCAAAATGTCCGTCCGTGTCCATACTGGTATAATCGGACAAAAGAATTTACTTTGTTCACGGCAAGTGAATTCTTTTGTGTTGAGAAAGACAGAAATTGTTTATATATATAAAGTGATCTAGAAACAGTTTGAACATTTTGAATATTATCATTAATTACATACGTAATGTGATGTCTTAAAAAACAGAAAAATCTAGTTTAATGGATAAAGGTTGGTCTGCTTTTTCACAAAGTTTTTGATTTCTAATTAAAAGAAGCATTTCACGATATTTACAAATATTTTACAAGCAAACATCATTAAAATAAATCTCATCTACTTAAACAAGTACATATATACTTCAGATCATCACTCATCGGGAACTGTCGGTACTGATAACGTTGTAAAGTTGGTCCCTAAGGCACTGAGGGCCACCACTTATATCTCGACCCTTCGTTACGTCCAGAGGACACTTACTCTAATATTAATAAATAAATAACTAACTCTTGGTATGAAGGCCCTCGTCCCATATGAGTAAAGGATTGTTGAGTAAAATTGAGATCCCATATTTGATTTACTTGGAGAATATCGCTATTGCCATTCAACAAGTTTTATTTCTGTATGAATACCATTTAAACGTTCATTTTCTTTCTCAGATGCACTTCACTAAATGTCATCAGAGATCCTTACGCATCACGTGGTGGCGGGTCTAGTGGCTCAGGAGGTGATGGAGGTACCTCTCCCCTCCGCCGGACCTATGAGCCACCCTCCAACATGCCTGCAGCACGAGACAGTCGCTCTCTGCCTCCCAACACCAGAATCAACGCTACTACCTCACCAGCACCTAAATCTGCATCCGCAGACTCCGTTTACACAATCCTTATTAGACTACCAGACGCCGACACCGAAAGACCAACGATCAAAATGATCACAGAAGAGTCTCCACCGTCTAATGCAAGACCACACTTCAGACCAACAAGAGGGGACTCAGAGCTCAACCTCCACCCTGCAGGACACCAAGCGTTGACTAGAAGAACATCACACATACAAGATGTTAGAATCCCTTTGAACGCCAAGATTATTCCAAAGCAGTTGGCAGGTAAGGGTCTAACGAAACAACCAAAGCCGAAAAAGAAAACGCAGGAGAAGAAACAGGAGATGAAAGCGGCAAAAACGTTGTCGGCCATCCTCCTATCTTTTATAATCACTTGGACGCCCTACAACATTCTGGTGTTGCTGAAGCCCCTGACAGCGTGTACTAAGTGCATCCCTGACGAGTTGTGGTCCTTCTTCTACGCTCTTTGTTACATTAACTCTACGATAAATCCCGTGTGTTACGCCCTGTGTAACGCCACCTTTAGAAGAACGTATGTGAGAATTCTGACGTGCAAGTGGCACAATAGGAATAGGGAAGCGATGACTAGAGGTGTGTACAATTGAATTGTGATGAGCTTCGTTTAATTGAATGATTATGTCTTGCGACGGTGCCAAAATGTAAATTGCCCAATTTTGGTGACCGTTTTGTTTTATTTGGTGTTGAAGTGTGGATCAATGCTGGTCATTGGAGGTCAAATTCTTTAATTTGTGCCAAATTAAAAAAAATCTAAGGCCATCATTGTCGCATTTCAACGAAAAACACCTAATTTCATAACATTCTTCCTAAAAAGTGAACTAAAATGGACTGCTATTAATACGTGGTATCATCCATATTTAGTGTGTGAAAGTAAAGTTTATTTTGTCCAATGAAACGATTAGTTGTGAATTTTAATTTCTATTAGTGAGTTGACCGTCCCGTCCATACATAGTATATTATTTGTAGAATTAGATGACATTTGATTTGATTTTAGTTTTTCAAGAATGTTTTATTTCGAACGTTTTTTGTAACGTGCAAAATCAGTAAACCATCGTAGAGTAACACAGTATACAAAAAGGTCGATCTTTTGAAATACTAATAGTAAAAAGATAAAATGTTAACAGATTCAAAATTGGAAATAATTTGGTATTTTTCTAATCAATGAATTCGTAAAAAACTACCATTATACGTGTGTGTATGCATAAAATATTGAAAAACGCAAAGTCGCTGTCTGCAGTTTAATTTCCTCAATGTTTCGAAGTTGTGCAAGTTACAAAAAACGTCCGACTCTTCTCCTGTTATAAGAAGAAGAATTATTTAATTTTAAAATCAAAACTTAAGAGCAAAGATTAAATGCCAAGAGTATATTAAGAGTGATTAGTGTTAGAGCAACAGTTGATTAAAGCTGTGCTAAAATCTGGTAGTTTGTCAAAAAATCTAGTCCAAGGATCTGTACGAAAATATGAATTCGATCAAATAATTGTTTCACGACAGAGTTAATGAAATAAAAATGATTTTTATAAAAAAGAAACACGTGTCCGATCAGCACACGTCTATTGTGTTATTGATTTTGGCCGGAATTTTGAATTAAATGTGAATAAAATGTCTCTGTGTGTATTTATTCTTTGTTTTACAATTTCCAATAGATATTTCAAGTCTTCAATTTTTTTTTTATACTAATTTCACTAAGGTCGATAATGTCACATTTCTCTTAAATCAAACAACTTGACTTAGGTACCTATATAATAATCTAATAGTGATATGATTTCAATCACGTGTCATATCTTTATAGTGTTTTTGTACTATCAACAAAATATTACGGTTAGCCTTCTGAATCCTTTGTAATAAAAAGGATTTCAAAAGAGTTTAAAGTAATTGTTTTCGGCACTCTATTAGTGGATACCCATATGAACACTGAATGAATTGAATTTTCGACTTTGGGATACTTTTGCGTAAATTAAATTGTTACCATCGCTATTGAAACGTGAACTCAAATACCCGCTAGTGAGGTGGAAAGTAAAATAGACTGTCGGATCTCGTATTTTCGTATCGGTCCATTTTGAAGTTGTAACTCTAGTCAAATATTACTCTACAGTGTTCTGGATAAGGTTTGAGCTTTTAGGATTAATATCGACGAATTTAGATCAAAAATAATTTCCTTTGCAATCTTTTAAAGGTTACTTATTTAATTTCATCTTTCTTTATCGTCGAGTGCTTCAAATCTTTGAAATTCTTTTTCTTTCTCAAAGTTTATTCTAGGCCTTTTTCATTTCTTTTTCGCTTTTATATAAAAGAGGTTTAGCTGTGAACATTCCTTTACGTTTCAGCTTCAACGTTATTGCTTTAAAATGTTCCATATGTTTTATATATATATAAAAGAGAGGTAATGAGTGAGTCGGTAGCACTTGTAAGTTAGAATGTATCAACTTTGTGCATAAATGTCGAACAGTATTAAGAGAGAGTTCAGAGCCTTTTTTCAAAATGTTAACTGTGTGTTTCGTAAAGTATTTTATTTAAAAGTAAGTTTTATAATTATAGAAAAAATTCTGAGCAATACTCAAATCTATTTCTTGTGAGAATACTAAATGTTTATAAATGATAATTTTAAGATTTCAAAGATGACCATTTTAAAGAGTTGTTAAGATTTGTTTTCCTTCGTCGTGAGTACTCTGTGATTTCATTCAAGATCAACGTGAGATATGATCATATATCTCGATGTACCTACTATTAAAATTCATACAACGATCTTTATCATATGTGACCCTTTACTAACTGTATTGTTTTACCTCACTCTTCTACGAGAATTTTATGGATATTACGGAATCTATTATTCCTTTTAATGTCGTAATTACTATCACTATTGTGATAACGTTGTGAGAAACGAATAGTGAGCTAAAATGATAATCCAATTTTAATTCATCGCTTTCTTATCCGACAACGTTTAACTATAATATATTAAAGATATGTGTCAAAGTAGATAAAATGGGATATATTCATTGAATTCTAAATATATGTATGAATTTTAAAATATATAAAACTTAATTGTAAATACAACATTCGATATATTAAGTCTATGACATTTGTATCGGCAGTATTACTATAAATAGGAATATATATGTATTATACAATTAATGTGTGTGTAAGTAAGTAAATAAGGTAATGTAACATATACATCAAATCTATGAGTGTTGTACAACGTTCCTTTGTTGTGGATGAGGTTTTATTAACCTAATTATTAATTATATATGAATGTGTAGACATAGAAATCTATTATATATCAACGCAATTAATATCTAAGTCCTAGATTTGAATAAAACCAAATTTTATACAAAATGGAAGAGAATTACGCATTTTTTTTTAGTTATAATAAAGTTAACGAAAATATTACGAAACAGTTCCATTAACTACCTTTAATTAAAATAAAAACAGTTGCCAAAAGCGTGCCAAATAAAATATGATCGAGAAAAGGTAGACAGAAAAGCTGTTGCAAATCTTTCAGATAATTGAGTTTTTTCCTAGCAATATAAAAATAACACTAATTTTACATCACAATGCATTTTTGCATCAAACCGTAAAATATTTTCAAAACACGTGTTGTATTCAGTTATATTGTAAAATATAATTTTCTTTAACTCGTGAAAACGGACTTTTTCTATTCAGCAAAAAAAAAAAAAATGTGTTAAATGAAAAAAAAATCAACTTAATCATTTCCTTCGCACAAACTTCATTGTGAAAAATTTACCTATCGTAAAAAAATAAAAAAAATGCATTTAAATTGTTGAATGCTTACTTATTTACAAGACACTAGATTAGAATGCGTAATTCTGCCATTATACCTGACAAGACTATTTGACTTACAAATACAATTGCAACAGAATAATTTCCACTGACCATATTAACATTGTTTTATTAAATAAAAACTGTTTGTTCAATAAGCGTTGTAATTATTATTTGCTCCGAATTTAAGTTTAGTTGTTTTATTTTGCATTTTTAATGTAAGATTTCCCTTAAGAATCTGCCGAATAAAAAGTATTCAACTACCTAATATGAAAAATTAAGTAAGTACGTTTTGCCTCGTTTCAAAGACACAAATTAGAAGGTTTTTTTTTATTTAAAATTTAAAATTTACGTTATTAACCCTGTACTGCTGTCAAAATCAAGTCTGAACTTCTTGCGCATAAAAAATAACAATTCTTAACAGAAATTATATGTAATCCAGAGTTAGTATAAATTGTATTTGTAATCACTTGGTAGGTAGTAATTCTAATTCCTAAACGTATTGTCAATGCGCACAGTAAAATTAGTTACATCTTATTTTTTGTGGATGTCCCTTATCTTAGATTTCTAGTCAGAATTGTTTTGTAGGTAATCTAGTAGTTAACACTTTAGAATTTCGAAAAAGGTGCAATATTAAAAGTAACTTAGACAAAAAACATGTTTAATGTTTGTATTAATGTCAACGACCTGGGCAGGTAATCGATAATTTAGGTCCATAGTGACTAAAGAAAAAAGTAATAAACCTAACAAAAAATAATAATTAAATTGGTTTTATAATTTGTGACAATTTTGTCGACAGTACTTTCCTGTCATTATGAAAATCATTTATAAATAATTTTAGTATTGCACCCTTTTGTTTTTACTCCTTTGTGTAAATTATAATAGTTGACAGTACAAAGCTGGGCTCTTGATAGCCTGAACATTCCACTACATCTCGTCTTTAACTTCGGGTCCCAGATTTTTTGTATATCCCCTTTAAAGAGCGACAGCATACTGAGAGTACGGATTGCAAAAATAATATTGCACTTTTATTTTATTATTTTTACGAATGTTTTGTTTTTGTTTTTTGGAATTGCTGATAAGGTTAAATTTTTTAAAGTTTATTGCATGTTAATCAACCAATGTTATGAAAATTTTCAAAGAATTTTATCGCAGTTGTTTCTTTTATTGTAGGTGTGTGCGTATGTGTGTGATGTCGCTCTTAATTATCTATGGTAGTGATTGTTTTGCTGCATGATGTTTTAAATAATTGCATATTCAGCTATCATAGGAGAGTCTTAAAGACTTCTTGTATAATACTAGATAGTTAAGTCTTACATCTCGATGTTAATAATTTTTATATCTCGAATCATAATAGTTTTACAAACTTGCTTTGCGATTAACACTTACTTTAAATTCGTCATATTTAACACCCTCTCATATATAATAAGTATAATTATTGGGGTTGTACCTTAATAAAAACCTTTATAGATAGAGAATTACAAGATTCTAATTTTTTTGCCTATTTTGTATTACAGATATGCAAATTTTGTCAAAAATAAAATATAAATATATAAATGTGAATTCAGATGTGACCTTAAAATTAAGTTAGAAACATGTGCCATAGCGTCAGTGTTTACAGTATTAAGAAGCCAGCTCAATATGTGCTAAAGAAACGTGTGTAGTTACAGACAAGTAGCAGTTTTTTTTTTTAACGTTGCGAATAACCGTTTTGCGCAACCAAATGATTAATACGAGTACTTAGCTAGTAAAATTAATAGTTTTAATATACAGTACGTACGTTTGCTATTTTCCTGGAAACAGAACTTCGGTCAGAAATAAAATTTTATGAAAACGTTATTTTGTGATTTTTTTTTAATGGATGTCATGTAAATTGTATTTTAACTTAATATTCATCATGTTTTTTGTAATGTAAGCTGCGATAGGTAACTCAAATGTTTTTTGGAAGGAATGTGATTTGTGCTTTAAATAAAATTAATGCAGAAGTCGTATTATTGCATTTTACTGAACATGAAATGACTTGGACAAGAAAACAAAATAGTTTTAAAAATATAAAACTACCATTTATCCAGTTTTATATTTGAAAACTTTTTTATGTTACTTGCAAATAAAATCAAACATAAATAAATTTCTTAGAGCTACTAAAAATAGTTGCGTTCTTTTTTCAAATTAAAAATGAATAGGTATTTTTAAAATATTATCAAAGTATTATTTCCTAAACATAAAAAATATTTGAGCTATCTATATTTTAACGAATCCGGTGTTTATTATAAAAACGTTTTTAGATGTCGATTTTGTAAAATCATTAAAATAATGACAA
The DNA here is from genome assembly GCA_943136025.2 of Agrotis puta. NCBI lineage: Eukaryota > Metazoa > Arthropoda > Insecta > Lepidoptera > Noctuidae > Agrotis > Agrotis puta. Next base: position 16,431,697 of record OW964177.2, on the reverse strand, counting down.
GGGAATAAAACGAACTGAAATATTTAATTAAAAGTATTGTCATACTTATAATATTTGTAGTGTTGTAAAATAATAATAAAAAAATGGAATATAAACTCAGCAAATAAGTATGATAGATTCGATGGGATTTTGCATGATATATGATAGAACAGTTTTGAAAAATTCAACATTTCACCAAAAAAAGGAGGAACAATTTTGTTTATTAAGGCTGTTGAATTTTTTATTATTTTTCCTTCATTGTATTTACTGATTATTTTAACTTTGAAAGAGCCAGTGCGTTGAAATGAAAAGAATGTATTTTTGGGGTTTATTTCTTTTACTCGATGGAGGCTACAATTGAGTTGTTTATTTAAAAGTAGTTTGAGCATGCATTGATTGTTTAGTATGTAAAATATTGAATGGTTTGATTGACAACTCGCAAAATGCAACAAAATATAACAGAACATCGAATGGTTCTTCTTTCTGTATATATGTATGCATGCATTCTTCGAGTTTGGTTATACCAAAGTTCGAAAATCTGTGTCAGCCAAACTTTGCTTACCCCTCTATAATACCACATGGGTTTTGGTAACAAAGAAGCTGTACTAGCTAAGCTATCTTAGGTGTCAACTATCGCCTGCTGGGGTCGCGGGACTCTCGAATTACCGTGACCCCGGTACGTAAAGGGCTATTGAAGGGCATTGTGGATTTTAGTCAGTACGAGCCTGACAGTCCCTCCCGCTCTGCCCTGGGTGGGAGGACTCATGTGATGATTTTACCACGTACAAAAAGAAAGGTGTCAACTATCCACAGACTTGTTCCTAAAACTTACAACCACGATCGTCTGTTACCTAGAATTGATATCAGTTGAGTTCTGGGAAACGGTCCAGGGTATAAGAGCCTGGTGGCCCACCATAACGTCTTAAAGCGTGAGTAGTTAGGCTGTGGGAAAGAGACAGAGCTATACAAGTCGTCTAGCGCTATTTCGTTCCCTGAGCGGGCCTTTCGTTACCTGGGGTCGTATTATGACGTCTTGAAACCAGGCTTGTTCCACTGAGTGAACGAGGTGGCGCTAGACGACTTGTATAGCTCTGTCTCTTTCACTCACTGGAACAAGCCTGGTTTTAAGGCGTCATAATACGGCTGCAGATCAAACTTCTTACTTGTACCGTAGTACTGTTGACGCGGAAAATGTGGATTAATTTTTGTTTTCTCTTTTATAAAAAAGCAATTGAGTGTCAATAGTTTTTTTTATTACAATCATTTAACCTTTTAAGCGCTTGGCTAAATATCAATTGCCGTGCCCCTAGCGCCCGGCTACGAATCGTGCTTCCCTCTTCTCCTCTCTTTCTGCTCCTTTTAAGCTCCGATTTGTAAAATATCATGGTGTACAATAAAAAGTATTCTATCTGTCTATCTACATAAATAGAGGGATATAGAATAGATGCAACAAAATCGAACAAAACAACAAAAATCGTGAATATTCTCTGTCGTATAAATACGACACGGGCGATAGGGGCACGGAAATGTTTGTCGCATATATACGACTCTGGCGGTTAAAAGGTTAAAATATGATTTGAGAAATTTGCAACTTTACTATAATTTAATGTTAATTAACATTTGATATTTCACAAGGCAATGGTTCCACGCGTAATTATTGACACCTTATTTTAACCAAACAAATTAACAAGTTTCCAATTTGTAGTGTGGAGTTAGATGACAATAATTACGAACTTTAATGGGCGTGTAACACAAACACCGACGTGAGGACTTTGTTCAAATATTCCACAGTCGAATCCAATTATTATTGAATATTAATTGAAGTACACATACTTCAATTAATATTTGTAATGATTCAATTTCAAAGTTAACTGGCTCGTTCATATTTTATGTAACAGGAATGCAATATTAATTATTGTTTTTAGTAATTTAAGTGTTATTTTGTCTTTAAGACATGTTGTTTTTGAAACCCGACCAAAATAATCTTCGTCGTTCGTGTATGGAAGTCGTTTGACAGTAATTTTGTGTGAGTGACAAAATAAATCTAAACATTGCAATTTAAAAAAATTGGATTTATTATTATTATTATCAATGTACAAGTTTAGTCATTCACGATGTATTTATTAATAAAGAAATAAATAAATGTGGTTTTTTGTAAGTTATTTTAAAAATTAATCAATGTTTTTGTATAACCAAAGACAATAAAAATTTAACTAAAAAAATGTTGTGTTTGTTATTTTGTATGAGTGATTCGTTTTATATTTACTTTTGGTTAAATTAAATAATGATGTAAACTAAAACTACAAAATTTTAAAATATTTCAATTACTTACTTTTTTATTATTTGTATTTTTATTCCTTGTTGTTTAATCTGCATGTATTTCCGAAAGTATCTAATCATGTAACTACGTTTCATGTTAACTCATCTCAGTTGATTTAGATTGTAAATGGACTAGCCTGCTCCAAATACAGATTAAATTGTAATTGGTCTTGAGTTAGCAGGAACATCGAACCGATTGGATTACTGATACTGAGTCTATCAAATAGGTATATAGGTATATAAACTGGTTACCACGAATCCATAGTTCAAAACAGACAGAAATATAAAAATAGTGGATAAGTTACTTTGAAATCAATAAATCGTTGTTTTTTTAAGATTGCCTCTACCCCAACGAGTACGGCAGCGTGTATGTTTGTTTATTAAATTATTATTGATCCTATAAAGAACAAGTGTGATAAGTCTTTACTATTCTATTTTTATGACAAATACACATAGGGGAACTTAAGGCAAACTTAACACAATACTAACGTAGCGCAAGCGCCAACAGGACGCCATTTGTTAATGGCCGCTTACAAATGACGTCCTGATGGCGCTTGCAAATCGCTAGTGTTGAGTTAAGTATGCCTAAAAAGTATATGTCCACATTATGTTGTCGCTCGTAACAACTCGAAGATCAAAAAAGTCGAATAGAGATCAAAGTTTGAATAATTATGTAATCCAAAACTCGTGTTAAAGCTCTATAGGTATATTAAGTATCAAAGTATATTATAAACGTACCTATGTGTTGAAATCCTTCCTCCAAATTACATTTAGCATGAAAATTTAATCGTGGCGTTATTGGATCGAATCGGTTCGCGGACGGCTCGCCTGATCGCGGGGGAATATTATCGAGATTGCTCGTATCTCGTGTGTTCGCTGCTGATACTAAATGGACGTGTAAATTATATACTATGTTTGTATACTTTGTATCTATTTATAGTTCAAGAAAATATTCGCAGCGGATACTTTATAAGGGCTTGTAAACCTGACACTATACGACATCGCATCAAATACCGTTGTATAATAAAAGTCATTGTGAAACAATGACGCATCATAGCACGATGTCACTTTGTATCGTGTTTATGCGTACGAGCCCTAAGGGCAGTGGAACTCACAATAATCGACCGTTGTCAGAATTTGTAGGTTTCTAAGGAACTTTTGACTCTAGCCTTACTGTATATGATTTCAATTACGATGTTCCTTCACAAAAGCCAAATAAAAGAAGGTGTTATCATGTGTCAAATGCTTAGTCATATTAAGAGGAGCAATAAAATTAAAGCACCGTAAAATAATGCAAAAAGCGTCGTATTCAAAGGCTTCAAAAATTTAATTTGTAATAAATTATTCTGCCAGATATTATTGAAATTTAATACCGAAATATTTCCTAATGCCTTTGTCAAACAGACCGGCGAAAGCGAAGCGTTTCTCAACAATTCCATACAACTATATATGTAAAAGGAGAACTGACTGACTGACATATCAACGTACAGCCGAAACTACTGGGGCTAGGAATGTGAAATTTTGCACACGGCTTCCTATTATAATGTAGGGGAGCACTAAGAAGGGGTTTTTGGAAATTTAACCTTTAAGGGGGTGAAAAGGGGGAATTAGGAAAGTACGTAACCCACGCGGACGAAGTCGCGGGCAAAGTGCTATTACAAATAAAAACGTCACGCTTCGCATTCGCCACGCCAGTCTGTTTGACAAAGGCTTAATAGATTCCCAAAAAGATTTTTCACCCAGTAAAACTTACACTCCTTCACTTTGCGTAATCTCCGATCCCTCACTCAAATGACAAAGGATACTTTTTAAAAACTGATTTTTCCCGAACTGAGGATAGGCCTCTAGAGGTATGCGAGGTCATAAATCTATGGGGCCTAGATATTTACGGCTCAAACTTCGGCCTTCCTTACTTGGTGAACTAGCGAACTTGGAAGCTCATGTTTGGTACACGGGAACTTTCTATGGACGGAAATGATATGCGAATATGTGCAAGTTCTGTGATTAAGTGGGTAAGTACATAGGTTTGGTTTTAACTTGATATCTAACTGTTCTAATAGCTGTGTTAGCACAAGATTTCAGTATTTAATCGTACAGCCTTCTTGAAGTAATTTTATGGAAACTGAAAAATGAGCACCTAGTGCATATGGGAATTAGGACCTAATTTTTCCAACAAAAAATCTATTAGACTACAGTTTAAAGGCGGATTGAAAAAAAAGAACGATTGTGAAAAGCATAGTGTGAGTTTTTTTTGAAACAATCGTTCCCGGAAGCAATTTAGCGGTTTAACTCAAAGTCCCCGTTTACGTTAGGAAAAGGGAGTTTGACGGTGATCTTTCAATAGCCCTTTACGTTCCAGGGTCACGGTAACCTGTTAAGACAGTCTCGCGACCCCGACAGGTCGCAGAACCTGCTTTTCTACAAACGAGCCAAAACTCCGGATTCTACGTTACTATTGAGATTTATGATGAAAAAACCCGGGTTATAAGGTTTTTTCCTTCCTTGAAGATAGTCACTAGTATAAAAGCAATAAAATCTGTAGAGGACCACATGATACTGACCTATAGTCCAGTTAACGGGGATTTTTGCCCTACAAAAGGTGGTGTAGTTATAGACAAAAAAAAAGTTGTTGTTATTTAGTTATCTGTTGTGAAAACGAAAAGCCGTTAAAAATCTTTGATTAAACATAAACCGGTGAAAATATTCACTGTTTTATTTCCCTCGGGAAAAATAAAAACACAGCAGACTGCACACGAAATTACACAGATAAAAAATACAAATGGCAAAGGTAATGTGGATTCAGTCTATTCACGGTTCGGGACAAAAATTAAAACAATATTGTGCCATTCCACAAAACGTTGAGTTGACGATATTTTAAACAGAAAATGTTGATAAAATAAACAGTGTGTGACAATTCCTATTATTGCTATGAGAAACACGTTTCAATACGTGTTTGATTTTCGATTATATTCGCCAATTGTGCTGTTACAATGAGGAAATAAAGGCTGTACGGCTTTTGATCTTTGTCTATTGCTTTTTTTTTATCTGTGGCTTTTTGAGTTTTGACGGGGCGACTATAATATCAAAGTAGTTAGTTTAATTTGTATGGACAAGTGGTATGTGTTATTGAAAAATTCACTGTTGTGTTCAAATTAAGTTGTAGACGCTACAAACTAAGAATGTTTTTAAATAAGTCTAATTTGTGCGGATAAGTGGGTATGTGTTTCATAAAACGAATGTAAAAAAAGCAGACGTTTCTTCGATCACCTTCTCTTGAAATAGGAGTTGAGTGTTTTAAAAGAACTATGAATGAGAATGTGAGAAAAAAAGACAGATACAGACGAGAAACAGGTAAGAGAGAACAGCCGTTGATTTTGAGTTACTTTTGAAGTTGTAATACGGAGTAAATAAATTTGCTTATCAATTTATGAACCAAAGTTGATTCTGAAATATGATTATGAACCAAAATTAAGATAAAACAAATATAACATATATGAATTACGAACATAATATAATAAAATTGTCTTAAAATATTTCAGCTTTTGTTGTTTTAAATTACACTAGTCTGAATCATTTAAATTGACTAGCATATGAAATAAAATATATAATATCGAGAACACTGAGCATATAATGATCTTACTCAACTTAATGCTTCCCAAAATCGACAACTATTAATCGCTTGGAAGTTGCGCAACTGTAGCCCGTCTGCTTAGAAGGGAAAACATTTAATTCCCGCTGGAACCTCCCCTGTAAGTCCTTTACGTTGCCATGTGTTGGGGGTGCTGAAGTGCCCCCATGTTTTATTTTTAATCAACTTCTATTTTCGTGGTGAGCGGACATCGGGTAGGGTATTTGGGGAAAATGTTGCTCTTTTGTTAAAGATTGACGGTTTCGGTGTGTATACGTTGAAAACGTTTAGAAATCATACAACTACTTTTTTTTTTGTTCGGAAAAAAGTCTATTTTGTGGTACATTTTGTCGCGTCGTTTACTGAAATAAATATTATCTGTGGCTTTTGTTAGTTACGAGTTCGATATAGGTACTAATAAAAATCAAATCAACAATTTGAAAACACGTAGGGATCCCCAGAATTGCGATTAAAAAAAACAAAATTACTCTTATGCCAGTGCGATCATATTATTAGAAATCGTCTAAATTTAGTGAACAGCAGATTTTTGTATTTTTTGTTTGTTCATAAACTCTTAAGATAGACACTGCATCAATGCAAAAAAACAGCCCCGGAAAAAAAAAGTTTCGAAGCTTTCGAAGTCGATATTCCGGTAATTATTAATCTAAAAGTCTATTGAAAGATCTCTTTAATGTGTAACTAGATTAGTACCTATGTATAGATTAGCCTTCACTACGAGTATAAGTATGTATATTTTCAACCTACCAAATAAAAAAAAACCAAAAATATAAAAGCCAGTAAAAAACGAAATAACTGAGTGTTTAAATCAAAATGTGTTTTTAAAACGTACAATTTCGACTAAGGTGGGAGCCGCAATTATCATCCTCCTTGTTTCACGTTTGCGTCACGGCTCGACTCAACGCCCACTTACCGCCATTTGGGGCGTAACGTTTCTTATATTTTTTTAAATGCTCGAATCTTGTTCGAATTCTATTTTTGAACCCAAATGTTTTCTTTAAGCTTAAATGTAATGGCACTTTTAAATGTTGTAAATATTTTATGATGCTGTTTTATATTTAGTTTTTATGAGGAATATCGGGCAGACAATATACCTAATAGGGTATTTAATTAAAAAAAATCAATTTGTCCCTCAGTTAAATTACCAAAAAACATATGACACGTATTTTTTCTTTTGTTACGTAAACCAAAATTGACGAAGATGCGACACTTTTAAAATTGGGAAACCGTCACAAGCAAGTACTGTTTTTACTTGTTTCTGACGTCACGAAATCCACTATCGAATTTTGATCCGTTATATCTTTGAAAATATGCATTGGTTTAACGAAAAAAAAACACTATTATTTTTCAAAACTCTAGAAGACGGACAAATTTTAGCAATAAATTTATTGATGCTGTTAAATTGCCTATTATGTTGAAAAATAGACTGGTGACTAGAAGCGCTCCTGTTGACAATGTCAGCATGGTTTTCATTGACACCATGATGCCATTGCCATGCCACATATTATTTTCCAGTAGAGACCCTGAATCTGGATTGTTGATTGTTGTTACGGTCTACTGAGCTTTCACTAATACCTACCTAATATTTTGAGGACTACAAGATTAATGTTACATTTGTGTTTCAAAATCTATCTTATCTGATTGCGAGAGTTTGTGAGAATGGAGAATGTTTGTTCCTCTTTCACGTAAAAACGGATTTGTATATAAGTTGGCACAGAGATACTTTGAAACATAAATTAGTACGAGGAATACTTTTAAATCCATTAGTCTTGTACAACCCAGTGGAAAAAACACCGAAGCTGTAGGTATTCGGCGTGCGTGAATGACCAGATGTATGAATGCGCGATCGTAGCAGTTCCGCAGTGGTAGACGCCCGCGGCGACGGATGTCGGCAGACGATCTCCGGCTACCGTAGGGCAGCGAGTAATGGGCAACTCGCTGTCCGACCATGGACCATGCCCGGGTCGATGGCGCGTTGTGTTCCACGCGCGCCTCAAGGAGTGTCAGTAAAATGACGAGGCCCCCCCTCTAGAGGGCCAAAGCCTGTCGGGGTCGCAGGACTTATGATATACCGTGACCCCGGTACGTAAAGGGCAATTGAAGGACACCGTGGATTTTAGTCAGTGCAAGTCTGACAGTCCCTCCCGCTCCGCCCTGGGTGGGAGGACTCATTTGTTGATTTTAACACGTTAAAAAAAATGATCTTAGCAGCTGTAGTTTTTGCCTACCCCCATGGGAAGAAGTCGTGAGTTTATGTAAATATCTTTTACAACACTCCATAAACCTCTAGTCATCGGATTGTTTAATTATTATTAAGCTTTATTAGAAGATAATTTGGTTTCATATTGAGCTATGAATTGATTTAGTATTCATAGAAATTACTGTTAATTGAATATAAACACACGTAATCTGAAATATCCAAACTAAATGAACCAATCATTTCTGTTCTCAATTCTATTCAAGTCAATTAACAGTTCAATTTGGAGTTATTAAAGCATCTTTTCACTTATGCCGATAACGATAGAGTTTACAACTGAAACTGAAAAAATCGGGATAAATTCGGAAACATTTTTGTTTTTGAAGTAAAAAAGTGATTTTGAACAATTATATCGTAATCGTATCGTACAATATTTCCATAATTGTTATATGTAGTTTATTGTGTTGCTAATATTAGTGAAAAAAGAAAATTTAAAACAAAAAAAAAGTTATCAGAAACAGGGTACAAATATATTTTACGACTAAGTTTGCGACTTATCCGCGTTAAATTAATAAATCTAACCGGTTATGTAAAAATACATTCGAAAAACATGGATTTTCTGCCCGGAGTAAACTGGAAAGGACTGTTACTCTCTTAACTTCAACTGCCCTTTAAGTTCCAGAACCGCAAACAAGCTTAGCACATTGCAATTTCACAACTGGAAGTCCTCAGAAGAAAATTTATTTTAATAAATATAAAAAAAATAATATAAAAGGGTATTTTACTACATAAATAAATAAAAAATCTGTTTAGTCCTTCAGTTCTAGAATATTGAAAAATAATGGACTTTATGACTGTTTTTTTTTATATTTTTGACAAAGATAAACCGCTTCCAAATTCGGGAGTTGGGAGGAGCGGGCTTGTGACGTCATAACGCTTGTAAAATTGTACCGACCGAGTGACGTTTTGTGATTTTTAGAAGCGTTGTATCTTCGTCAATTTTGGTTTACGCAACAAGAGAAAAAATACGTGTCAAATATTTTTTTATAATCTATATTTCGGCTTTTGAGTAAAATAGCATATTCTAGAACGTCTCACGTTCCAGTCAATTCCCGACTATCTGTCGCGTCGAACTGCGGCTGTAATTAACTTACCTGGCGAGTGTCGATCGCAATCTGGTGCAATTTGTCACCGACGACAATTGGGGCGCGCACCTTAAACTTTGAGAGTGATTGATAGCGATCCAGGAAGTTTGGGATTCAATTAAATGTTTTTTTTTTCTGAGATTTCTATGATTTATGGATGGCGATCCAGATAATTCAATGTGAAATTCACTCTGTTTACCTTTATTCACTTTATCGGATTTTTTATGGGATTTATCACATTTTTTTAAAACATTTCATACGCATGTCCCTTATTTGATTTATAACGATCTAGATCAGATTATTTTTATCCTGGTATTATACTTTCCCATATTATAATAGCTATCTCCGTAGACGAAGTGTGGAATCTAGTTATTGGAAACTAGGTATTCCCCGTGATTTCACCCCCGCTGCTCGGTTGGTGATATTATGTAATCTATAGCTTTTCTCGATAAATGGACTTTCCATCACAAAAAGATTTTTTCAATCAGAACTAGTAGTTCCTGAGATAAGCGCGTCCAAACAAACAAACTCTTCCTCTTTGTAATAATAATTATTAATTTAAATAAAAAATCGTAAAAATGGGAAATAAATTGACGAGCAACATGGATGCCAAATAACATTGTCATCTAATAATATTGGGCAATAATGTAAATAAATACAGTAAATCCCACTATTTTGCTGTGCCCTGACAGGGTCTACAATGCATCTTAGCTCTAAAGTCTTTGTACCTTGTGGAATGCAAATAAATGAATATGAATAACGCCGCATTGGTGCTAAACAGCAACAACTATCCGCCAGTAATAAACATGAATTTTGTCCACTGCAATAAATTTCACTACATTGTAGATGCGGTATATTGTAGGAAAATAGCTAGTTTTTAGTACGGCACAATTAACTGTGCAGAGAGATCATGTCCATGCATATTTGTTGCAATTGAATACCAATTGCAACAAATATGACTACAACACTTGACAACGACATTTTTGACTACAACACAATTGCTATCGTTTTAACCAGTAATTGGGTTATGGGTTTATGTTAATGCTGGCTGACAAACTTTCTTTTAAATTTTAAACGATGGATTGTCTAAGATCCAAATGACAGCAGGGACCAACAGTTTACTTGCTTTCCGAACCGATGAGAGAGCTCCCTCCGTGTCTTAAAAAGTGTAGCGCTAAGTCTGTAGATGCGATACAATCCACAGACCTAGAATCTAGCCAGGGGTCCGCAAAAAATCCGAAATTCTCCACCCGTATACTACTTGTTATGTATGCTAATCAAAACCTTTTAAACCTTCTAATATTAAAATTCACTGCAATGGAACACTCAGCCGTCGACCAATTTAAAAGCTGTGAAATCAAGTGTTAGGCCAAGTTAAAATAATTAAAATTCTCGAAGACAATCTGCAGGTGAAGTTGTGGAATCTCATTTGAAAGTGAGTGAATATGATTGGCGAATATCTGCCGGATAGTTGCCGATGTTTGGAAGTGCCAGGGGGTGAGGGAGCCGGGGGCGGTTTTAATTGCTTTTTCAATTAACGGCGGCGGAGGGTCTCTTGGGATCCCATTCGTGAAGGCGTAATGGACTTGTCAAAGAAGAATTGAAGTACTAATAGACAGGACAAGTTTTTATGGGAAATCTCGATGTTTTTCTTCTTAAGTTTTAAATTTTTATACGCGATAACGCATGTGTCGCGGTTTGGTAACCACTTTTGAGGAAAGAAAAATTCAGCTGCAAGTGGGACTCAAACCCACGTCTCCTGGACTCCAGACGTCTCACCAATTAGTCTATCACAACACACACGTTCAAGTTTTTTTGTCTTTTTTCTAAGAAGTTTTCTGTTGTTGTCAGCGAGGTTAAAGATATTGTCATAGAAATTTTATATGGTATTTTTTGTCATAGCAATTTTAACATGGTGTTACTTACTTAGGGCCGCTTTTCCTGATAATAATGAAGACAACAATAAAATAACTATCTAATTTGGTACAGTCGTTTGGAAGTTATGCGCGTTCATACACAAGTAAGTGATTTTATTTTATACTAGGAACAGATGAATAAGATTTCTGTATAATCAGAGATGTAAGATATTGAGCATGAAGCATTTTCTAATAAGTATTTTATTCACATATTATTTGAAAGTTTTTTTTATTGTGCGTCAGAAAGCGCTATGTATAGTTCGGTTTTTTTTCGTAAGTTTTTGGTCTTTATTTTTCGTACCTTTTTAGCTGTCTCGGTTACTGTGTTTAAATGTTTCACGGTTTGAATTCAAGAATGTATACACGTTATTATGAAGGTATTACTACAAAGTTCTTCAAGTTAAAAGTTAATAAAAATGTACTGTCTACCATTTCATAATTCTTTCTATAAGTTGAAGTTTTCTACCTACTGTCTCCTCTGTGAACCACTTACTCTTGGCAGAGTCCTGCACTACCGACACTCAGACGTCTATAATTCCATTTGCGACTGAGTCGCGACTAGCGGACGTACTTGCTCTTACTCTCGTACGGACAGACAGATTGTTCGCCATTTTGTATTTTGAGATACCTATTGTTTTGATTTTTTGTATTATAACCGTGAAGAAGTGTGGCAGAGGAAAGGGGAGGATTTTAACCAGCAATGGGTAATAGTAGACTGAAATTATGATTATGATTAATGTAGGATCGATATGTTGATGTGCTAAGAATGAATATCATTCTATCAGCGATAAATATAAATAAATTAAAAATGTTTTGGATTGACAAAAGCTACCGAACAAGGGCCAATTATATGTTGCTCACCGTTTGATCAGGCTCGAATCGAAGCTGGCGTTAGCCAAAATAAAACCCTGGTCGCGCGACTCATGAATAACCGTGACGCCGGAACGTAAAGGGCCATTGAAGGACACCGTGGATTTTAGTCAGTACGAGTCTGACAGTCCCGCTCCACCCCTGGTTGAGAGGACTCATTTGATGATTTTACCAAGTTAAAAAACAAAAGAAATCCCAGAATATCTGAAATCAATACATCTTCATCATCTGCCAAGCCTTTTCCCAACTTTATTTCAGTAGTGGCTGGGCAGTTGACTACCACACTGCATGTCGCGGATTCTATCCCGGACTGCAAAAATATTTAGTACTTAGTTGTTCCGGGTCTGACAGTTTGCAAGTGATTTTGAAATCCAAGTCCAGAACACAGTTAAACAAAAGCATTACCAGGCAGATACGGACAGTCAGATTTTCGTAAAGCTTTTGTCAAACAGCCAGGCGTGGCGAATGCGAAGCGAGGCGTTTTTATTTGTAATGTATGGAATTTTTTGAATCCAGTCATATAGAAAAGCGAAAGCGATCCGATAGCGTGACCGAACCGATGCAAAGACGTGACGAAGGCGTATTTGCTCTGGTTGACGTCGTTCATAATAAGCCAGCTAATACAACTGCCACGCCTCGGTTTGCTGCACCCAGTTTGACATCTCGTATCGGTTCGTTATCGCTTCGGACTCGGTCCGGTTCGCTATCGCCTGTCTGTTTGACAAAAGTTTAAGGACCATCAGAAATGGTAACATGATGAGCTAATGTGTAAATGATTCTTCCGTATTACTCGTATAATCCACACATCCTTTCTGACCACAAACAATTTGAAGCCACAATATCTGACACTCTTAATTCCCTCTTATTAAGGGTTCAGTATATAGTTTGCGACAAATTTGCAGGAAGCGACTAAGTTTCATCTACCACGCAAGTAACTTTAATAGCTCTTATCGTTCAAACACTAAACCACGGTGGTGTGAAGAGGAATTAACAATGATTTTGAACCTGAATTAACTCACTTTGTAGCGGAATTATGAGTTGTAATGAAACTTCCAAGTAGTTAACTTCTGAAAAGCCATTTCCGTGATAGTACTTGGCTTGTTTTGCACTTGGATCATGGTAGTGTTTCATCATTGATACTTATTTAGAAAAATAAAAAAATAAGTATATTATGAAAGGGTTTTAGTAATATGTTTGATTAAAATATAACATTTTATTATAATTTATTGTTTGATCATTAATTAGGTAAAGTTTTCCGAATACACGTCATTATAATGTTATTTATTTTAACCATTTAATTTAATATTACTTATTTAACCATTAGTCACGGTAATAATAATATGTTTAGGTGATCGGATGTGGTACTAAGACTAGAAGGATTATGAGTCATCCTACGGCGAGATATGCAGACGACATTGTTGCTATCGCGGGCATATCCTGAATGAGGCTGGCACTGAAACGTGGAGCACAAGGAAACAGAAGCCTTCTTCAAATGTAATTTCCAATAGTATATCTTTAAATGTTAAAACAAATACTCAAGAAATTACAAAAAGACAAAGGCGATATTAGTATCCATTTAGATGTAACTTCTTCGTAATAACCTCTTTTTTAAAAGCGAATTTCCACGAATACTGACGTAATAAAATTGTTAATAATAGCGGTACCTATCGACTGTAGGTTCCCCAGCACTAACTAATGAGGTAACGTATTATAAATAAATAAATAAATATTCCACAACTATCACACAACGCCATCTAGTCCCTAGATGCTAGAATAGCTGCTGATGACATACATTTTATAAACATACGAGTGGTTTCTTGGCTCGGTTCGAACCCACAAGCAAGGTACACTTCGTTAATCCATAATATAAAACAAAAAAAAAACATTTAAGAGTGAATGCTTTATTTACTGTGCACAGCCAATCAGAGAAGAGTTAATTTTTGGAAAGAGACTACAACTTCGTCCAGTGATTTGACGTCAGGCTTAGCCGTAATGTTTGCCAGCACCGGCGCCCCAACCACCCCAGCCGAGACCGCCCCAGCCGCCGCCAAGTCCGTAACCGCCAATTCCGTGACCGCCAAGACCGTATCCTCCATAACCGCCAAGACCGTAGCCTCCATAGCCTCCATAGCCAAGTCCGTAGCCACCGTATCCGACGCTAACGGGGGCTGCTACAGCCACGGTGCGGAGAACGGGTGCCGTGACGATGGGAGCGATAGCAGCGGTCTTGATGACGGGGATCGGAGCCGCCTTCACGACGTTAGCGGTGGATATAGCCGCAGGAGCCACTATGGCGCTGCCGTAGCCGTATCCCAGGCCTAGAAAAAGAGAAAAACTAAATATAAGACGACCACAATAAACGAACCAAATAAAAAACTAAAACCAATCATCGTTTGAGCTTGAATGATGAGATAGTTCTAAACTGGATTAGCCTTTCTGCCTTTCGAAATCGGACCGAGTAACTAGTATTTTTTTAAATCATGAGTGTTTAAATTTTAAGAGGCCCTCAAACTTCAGCATCTATCTTATGGACATGACGGTAAAAAATACATTCTTTCTTGGGTTGTAAAGTCATCAAATAAATTCTCCAGCCATGGGAGGAGTGGCAGGGACTGTCAAACTCTTACTGACTCTAAAGGCGCGTCGCGGTCGCGCTTAGACTATCCCGCGATACATCACGGGTCTTGCGGTCAGATTAGTGCAAGCAAATGACTTAAGTTTACTTACCATATCCGCCATGTCCACCCCATCCCCCGTATCCACCGTATCCGCCGTATCCACCCCATCCACCGTATCCACCAATCGCGCTGCCGTGAGCGACAGCCAGAAGGCAAGCCAACTGTGAGAAAAAAAACAAAAATTAAACACATACGCAGCGAAGTTATTAATTTTCTCTTCCAACTTTGATATTCGCTACCACCAGGCGCGTTCTTTCTGCGTTGTCAATCTATTTTCTATCTCTTTCTATAGCGCGGTGTTCAGACTGGTGGCGGTACGGAAAAACGTCAGTTCGTCAGGTCAGGTCAAATTCAATATCCTATTCCGACTCGCGTCACTCAAAATCGAAAACGTCGTCAACTCCAAAAATGACAGTCTTCTGAGCATATGTCCAGATGGCACTGGTGAAAAGAACATTGACGCCCGAGAGCATTTTTATTGGTTTTGCATTTATTTCGTTTCAGTTTACTAGCAAATCATACTGGAAATGAACACGTTTATGAGCGATCTATTCAAACTGTAAATAAGTGACTTGTGTTTCGCTTCAATAAGCCCAAATGTTACTGAATTCACAGTACACTTATGTTGTGAAACCCGACTATATCTAGATATCTATCTATATCTATATAGAAGTCTAGAAAAACATGATAATCACAACTATAAAAGATCACATTCGAGTGATCATCATTCCAGGCATCAGTTCGTGGGAAGACTAAGAGCTACAGTCTCAGTCACAAGACATAATAACTGTGAAAATACTGTAGTTGCCCAAAGCGTACATCTCTACGGAGAAGAACGGGCAAGAAACTCCCCGAAATACAGTTCGAAGACGTGTAATCACTGTCGAAAGATATACAATTCAACTTACAGCTATGTAGGTGTTCATCGTGGTTGGTTACCTCAGACGAAGTGTACCTGTTTATGCAGTAGGGCACCGTTTTATAGTAGCCAGTATGTATCCGCTAGCACTGAAATACAGCCGGATACCGCGTGTCTTCGCACGCACTTGTTCGTTTCGTCAGACATTAGCATTGGGCATCCTTGCTCGATTGGGGACGATGAATTCATTATCCTTTATCCTTTGAATGGGTTTTCGTTTGTATAAAGTTTGTGTTTCCTATAAATGTGCAGTGTTTGATAGTTTTGAATTGAAATTAGGTGAACTTTTAAGGATTCTGTCAAGTGTCATGTTTTTCAATTTCCTTTGTAGATGATTATCGTTTTGTTATAGAGGAAAATTGTTGATTAAAGTGTCATCGATGGTATGTTGATAAACCTACAATAGCATCATATTAGCATTTATCGATATTCTATCTATCGAACTTTCTTATTCTACTCAGCTATTGGCACTAAAAATTTATAGGTATGGAAAATATATATCTTTCCCAATTCTTTTACTGCTAAGCCCAAATCTAAATAATCTAGCTAGGATCAGTAGATCAGAAAGTGTACGAAATTCGTAATTAACAAACAGCTCCATTACTCATTACCAAAAATAATCCAAATACGGTGAAACAGTTTAAGATAAGTTTTTTTTTCGCAGATAAGTTTTCCCAACAAAAATAAACAGGTAAACAATTCACACCCCACACCGAGGTACCAGGCGAACATGTATCAAAGAAGGCATTACTATCACAAACCACCTGTACTGAGCTAACACCCGGACCGAGCAAATACCTGGAACCAATACAAATATTTGTACTGGATCCGGGAATCCAAGCACTCGGCACAAAGGGCGACCGATGCATCACTTTGACATTCAGATCGTTACTTATAGGTAACGTAGTTATAGAGAAACTTGAGTTTTTCCTGGGAAGTTTCTTGCAATCATAATGTTTAACGAACCAAGTAATATAGCCGTGTTTAAATTCAAGCTAATTGAAGTTGACGTTGTAATATTCGCCGTCTTAAACGTTTTAACTTAGCTTACATAATGCCCGGGTATGCTGAAGGTGAGTAGTGAGTAGCTCGCCGTCAAAAAAAAAATTACCACAAACTTCCGCAGGTCATGAGTGATGGTCTCGGGACTTACGAATTACCGTGACCCCGGAACGTAAAGGGCTATTGAAGGACACCGTGGATTTTAGTCAGTACGAGTCTTACAGTCCTTCCAGCTCTGCCCTGGGTGTGAGGACTCATTTGATGATTTTATCAAGATAAAGAAAAAGGTCATGAGTGGTGGCGCGAACTCTAAGGAGCTATCTCTAAATTCGTAATATCATTCATTCTTAGTTTGGGCTCGTTGTCAAAATGCCTGTCACTAAGGTTAAAACCGCTGGTTTCGTGCTTAGGGATCAGACCTGGGCCTATTCAATGTATTTATAGAAGAAGAATTGCTGATCGTTTTTTACTTAACATTGCATTTTTCAATAAATTTGCTTAAAAGCTACTCCAAGTTTAAAATTCTAAGTATTTCTCAGTACGAGTCAGTGGTCGCGGGACTCAGAAATTACCGTGACCCCGGTACATAAAGGGCTGTTGAAGGACACCGAGGATTTTAGTCAGTTAAGTCTGGCAGTCCCTCCCGCCCTGCCCTGGGTGGGAGGACTCATTTGATGATTTTACCACGATAAAAAAAGTACGAGTCAGTCATTTTACTGTACTGTACACTGACGGCACGTTTGGCGCAGTGGCTGAGAGATCGACTGCTGCGCAGCGTGTCGCGGGTTCGATTCCCGCACGGAACAAATATCTGCAAGTAGTTGTTCCGTGTTTGTGTATGTGAGTTTCTAGGTTTCCAAACGCACCCACGATACTGGAAGACATAATTCCTAGTGTGTGGCAATGGGGTGCGAAGACAGGAAACCTCCACGTGCGTCCGTGGACTGGAGTTCCCCTTTGGATACGTCCGGGGGGAAGACCAGTTTTTCGGGCCGGTGCACCCTGGGATGCGGGCAAAAACTCTTTTAGGCACTGTGTGCCTAAGGGATCTCTTTGCCCGTATGCGAATAGCCTGTCGGGTGGATGCTCCAACGCGTGTCCCTCTGAACAGCAGAGGGCACAGCGGCGGAGCGGGCTTGCGGACGGTGAGTAATGGGTAAGCTCGCCGTCCGACCAAGGACCAAGCCCGGGTCGGTGGCGCGTCGTGTTGGCCCCTTTCGGGGCCAAATGCCTGCTGGGGTCGCGGCTTTTTTCTTAATCCAGGATACCGCGGCCCCGGAACGTAACGATTTTGGCACCCTAAAAAAAAAGTGTGGCAATGTTTAAAAAAAATAAAAATTCTGTTGTAAACAGCAAAGTGTTACTTTAATAGATGTAAAAGGATATTCATATAATTGGTAATGGAACTATATGCGGCCTTAATATCCTAAGTTTATACAATTCCCTGTACATTATGTAAGGAACAGTTTTCTGGCTTGCTGCCAGTGCGGGCTATCCAGAAACTGGTCGGATGCCTGTTAACGAGTTTCTACGTCTGATACTGTGAGTTTATGGTTAAAATGAACCCAGTAATGCGTCGTCTTGTGGAAATGTTGTTGACATCGAATACTTGCAAAAATGATGTCCTATTTATTTTTGACTCTATTTATTTGGACTTTGAAAATGTGTTTGTACTACGCCGAGATACTAGCAAGAGTATAAACCTACCTAAGTATCGTAATTATCAATTTTTAAGTGCTAGTTAGATAAGAGTTACTTACGTCGTTTACTACGCTTTTCTTACTGCTGTAACTTTGTTGCCACTTTTTAGTGTTTCAAGTTTCTTGCTGGTTACATAAGTAGAATCAAAGTCGTATTTAATGATAGTTAGCTTATACGTTTTATGTCCTTTATTCATCTTTTCGCTTATATTTTATATTTTTAAATATTTATACAAAAAATAAATAAAAACAGTAGTTTTATACATAAAACAAATAAAAATAATAGAAATAGTAGTCCGCCGTCGTGGGAGCAGGGTCCAAGCTACCGGTGGTTTGAATTCCAGAGACAAGAACCTTCTCACAATGCAAGCCGTATCAAGGAGTACTGCCTTCTGAATTTGGCCCTTGATCCAACTACCCAACGAGAGCCTCGAGAGATGTTCGAGAGCCTTATACGTTTAGTATTATTACCATACAAAATAGCTTTACGATTATATATAAAATAAATCACATTTAAGCAAAACATTGCGTGCATTATTAGCGTTAAAAATACTTTAAATATCATATCTTACACTTTACTTTATTGTTTCCTATAACAATTAATATCACTATTCAGTAATAATGCATTCCTCACATATTGTTTAAAAAGCAATTACAACATTATCGTGTTTGTCTGAAGGATACGAGCCGATAAATCAAGTAATTTTGTGTTCGCACCTTTTGCTTAATATTTTTGTAGTTAACTTCAAATCACTGTCATTTTGAATGAAGGTTGTAAATTGAAGGGAAGTGATTGTTGCATGTATCTATGATTTCAGTTGCCAGTGCAATATTGTAAGCAAATAGGTACTTAATTACAACTAACTTAAAACATGTAACTCCAAAAAAAACATGTAACAATATATAAGTTTTTAGATTGACATGGACATTAATACTGTAACACCCTTAAGTCCTTGTCAAACAGACAGGCGAAAGCGAAAGCGAATCGGACCGAATCCGAGGCGATAACGAACCGATACGAGACATCAAACTGGGTGCAGCGAACCAAGGTGGGGCAGTTGTATTTTATGATGGGTCGAACCTCTATGGGGAACAGCTCTCCGGGGGTCGGATAGGCGCTACATGCGCAGTTTTATTTTTTCAGCACCAACTAATCCTCACCAATTTTACAAAATAGCGTTGATCGGGTCGACGACGGCGCGTTGTATTCCACGCGCGCCTCAAAGAGTGTCAGCAAAATGACGGGACCCCACTCTAGAGGGCCAAAGATTGCTGGGATCGCGGGTCTTACGAATTACCGTGACCCCGGAACGTAAAGGGCTATTGAAGGACACAGTGGATTTTAGTCAGTACGAGTCTGACAGTCCCTCCCGCTCTGCCCTGGGTGGGAGGACTCATTTGATGATTTTACCACGATAAAAAATAAACACTACCAATTTGCTGCAATCTGTACCAATACAAATTTTGTACTCACAGTAAAAAAACTGTGTAATTGACACTTGAAATATCTACCGCTATTAAAGACACGGTGTAAAAAACACGCGCAGTTGGAAAACGTGATAACTGACCGACGAAGCATGAAAGTTATTCAAAGTTCACGAAATATTTAGTGTGCCGCTGAAGTAACAATAATTAGATAATTATAGAACAATTAATTTTCGTATTGGAGTTTAAATTCATTCATTAACATATGGCTTCTTTGTTTGATAACCTCGGTTTTATATCCTACATATTGAATACTAGCTTCCGCCCGCGACTCCGTCCCCGCGGATGTCGGTCTTCGCGTGGATGGTTTATTTCCCCATTTTGAGTAACTCTGACAATGACATCTTATAAATATTACGGCGCTGAATCCACTGTGGGTAATGCAACGTGTGTTCGCGGTTCTACAGAACAACGTCTATGAATAAAACTGAAAAATAAGATTTTTTTTCTACGTATTTTTCCAGGATAAAAAGTATCCTATGTTATGCCCAGGATAATAAGGAATAATTATACCAAGTTTCATCGAAATCGAACCGTTAGTTTTCACGTGATGCTTGCACAAACAAACAGACAGACAGACAGACGGACAAAAATTTTTTTTAATCATATATTTGGGTTTGGTATCGATCCAGCAACACCCCCCGCTATTTATTTTTTCAATATTTTCAATGTACAGAATCGACCCTTCTACAGATTTATTATATGTGGGTGAATTTCAACAAGAGATTTTTATGTATCATTTCGGTGGGATTTTTTTATTTCAATGCAATCTATATATTTTTAGTGACAAATAATACTTTAGTCTATTTTATAACATTGTGCGTGAGTGGACATCAAATATTATCAAAACTTACATAAATATTTAAGGATAAAGTTTTAAGAGTCCACTGAAATTAAAAGTGTCCACCGAAATGATAAAAATTACCACCGAAATGATAAATCCACCGAAATGATACAGCTAAGAACAACCGTGCCCCCAGCCAGGGTTCCGTACTTTGTTAGGTTTGATTTCCACAAATTTTAGATAAACACTGAGACAGGACAGTACACAGTTTTTTTAATATCATCATTAATATACAGATATTACAGTTAGTATTATTACATATATCATTCTTTGAGGTTACAATAACCTCAAAGAATGATATTAATGTAATGTAATGTTTATTATGATATGAATGAATAGTTTCTTTACTTTTATAACCTTTGGTAATTTTTGTGGTTGTTGTTGTGTGAAAATGTTGGAAAACTTTATCGTAATCTTGTTTATGTACTAATACTAATTTACTTGATATATTTTCAAAAGAATCAACGTATCGCGATTAGAAAGCTTAAAGTTTCTGATTAATATGATGGTTGCATTTGTAAGTTATGCCATTAATAGTAATACCTAATGTCTACCTATTGCACTAAGAGAAAAATGCTAGGTATAATTTAGTTAAATTGGTAACGAGAGGAGAATAGTGTTTCTACAGGTATATCAGTAAAACTTCTAAAATTAAATCAACTCTTATATTTTTAAAATACAATAAATGAATAAGAAACATTATAAAAATATCTTAGTAGTAATAGCTTAGTACTTTTAATCCTTTTACATAAACGTATGAAACATAACAGAAACCTGAGATTGAGATCACTTTATTCTTAAATTACTACAACAATAGAGAAATGTACATATCTAAATAGAACAAAAAACAACAAAGTTTTGTTCTACCTATAACTATAATTCGCAATTATGTATAAGTAATTCTTATACCTAATGCGAATTATAGTTATTCCAATAAAACAGTCTTTCTGGGTACGTATTTACGAGTAGGTTCAAGTATGTAGCTTAAAGATTAATTTTTCATCATGTCACTTTAAATCACACAATTATTTCTCAAATTCACTAATCAGCCTCTTTTCATGACTATAAATATAGGTTTTTAATTTAGATATGTACCTAATAAACAAATCTTCTTTAATTATCACACCACAGCACGTCTTTACTATAATTATTATAGTCATCAGTCTTCTTTAATAAGTTTAACTTCCTACCTAAAACAAGTCATGCCATTAAATGACAGCAAATATTTAAAAAACTAAATATACAATAACAAAAATCAAAAAATATTCAAATCAGAACTGGACGAAGACGAAGATAATCTTCTTACTTTTCTCTTCTTGGCTGTAATCATGATTTCTTCTTCGCTGTCAATATTTCTTGTCCGTTCATACTTTTCAATAATTTCAGTATCATTGTTTTCAAAAAATGAACACGATGGAGTGCTAAATTCATTGAAGTTTTCATATTTTTCGAGCAATGATTTGGGTATTATCGATGATTCCTGCTCATTCTCTCCTTTTTGATTATTCATTCCATCAAAGGAATGGGATGTTGAGGGCTTAATAATTGATATTTCAATGTTTGTGATTGAGTGTGTGTGTGGTTCATGTATGAAACTATTCCTTTGTAATTTTTTGGAAAGATTCTTTTCATTGAATGGCTTGGGACGTAGCACTAATTTTTCTGACAGTTGAATTGGACGCAGATGTGCTATATTTGTATTATTTGCAAAATTCGTTGATTGAATCCCAGTGAAGTCATGAAAACCTAAATGCTTGCCGTGAGGGCACCTAATAGTTTTATTTAGGCATTCTCTTTCAATACAGGACAGATGTCGAAGTGCCAAACGGTTTCCTGACTCTTTAGACCAAACAACTTGGTGAACTTTCATAGTTCCCGGAAAAGTCTTTAAGTCTTTGGGCAAGAGCCAATCTTTTTCTGTCACCTGATAATCTTCAACTGTTTCAATTTTCACACCTTTAACATAACACTGTAGGTTTTGTACCAGCGATTCAATATTGGTAATATCATGTTGATATGAGACTTGTTTATCTAGCGTTCTCTTTAATACTCCACCCACTCCATCTGCTGCGCTTTTTCCATGACCACACTCACAATAGTTCCAAATTATGTGGGTCAGCATCGGACAATAGGAGGATAACTGAGTTATTATATATAATATATTTTTATTCCTGTATTGCGCAGATGGTGAGTCAGAAATAACGTAAAGTTTACGAACCAGAGGAGCAGTTATCTCAATTTCTTGCAAAACAGGAATGAGGTGTGCCCATACTGCAGCAGCATCATGCCTTAAAGAGGTACTTACAGTACAAAATGACTGAGTTTTGCAAGTTTCGTTGTCGAGTTTGAAATATATTACGACAGTATGCAAAGTGAACTGTTGTCTGCTACCACCAAAATGAAGGGATTGAATTTCGGATCCATATTTGGCATTATAATTTTCACTGAAATCAATTTGTATAATACAGTCTTCCGTAGTCATATTTTCTTTTAACGTTTTGAAAGCTTGATTTTGATTTTTATTATTGACGCAATGTTTAAGGAATGGTTTCAGGCTATCTTCGAATTTTTTTATTAAATCTAGTGGTTTCACCCAACGCCTTACTTTTTCAACTTTAATAGCAGATTTTTCTACATTATTTTTGACATATATGCTTTTATTCTTCTCCCAACCCCAATACGCTATGTTCACTTCATTTGCAGACAATCGATGTTATCTTTACTACAACATAGGCTACTTAAAACGTCGGATATTGTATTTTCTTTGATAAGGCGGTTTCTTTTCATAGATTTAATCAAAAGTTTCATATTTTCGTGCTTTTCACATAGGCATGTATTTCGTGCATTCACATTTGGTTGAGTGACCCAGAAAGGCTTCATTCTTGAAAATGTTGAATAGCTTATCGGTGGTTCTCCTGATCCCAAATATTTCAAGTGTAAATTTTTAAGTGTGTCTGTCAATAGTCTTTTTTGTTTTTTTAATCCATGTCTAGATATGGTGTCATTTTTTCCAGGACACAGTGTTGAATTTTCATCATCTTCTAAAAATTTCACCACCCTCCTGAGAATTCGATTTTTTTTTTCATCAGGTTTTATGACTTCTACTGCTGGTTTTTCTCCTTTTTGGGTACTTTTCTTCAAAATCATATGATTGCTTTGTAGTCTGTTACACCTTTTTTTGAACATTTCTTTTTCCTTAGTGACCTGTAATAATTTGTTTTGTAATTCTGTTATTAGCTTAGTTTTAGTTTTTTGATATTTTCGAAATTTGTCTTTAAGTCCTCGCTTGAATTCTACAGATGTAATTGACGAGTCTGAAACAGGGCTGTTGAGGCATAATGTTGACTCGATACTACTTAGATTTGATGGACATGTTATTCGTTGATCGTTGTACGCCACTTGGTTGTACACAATGAGTGCCAGTTACTACATTGTCATCAATATGATGTTGAATATTGGAACCAATTGTACTATCGCTATTCATCGGCAAGCAGCGCCGAGCCGAAGATGGATTCCCTTGACGAGAAGTGCTTGGACCAGGATTGCTATAGTCAAAATTTACAAAATTTTGATGCGTTGATAGCAGGGTTTGTCGTGGACTGCTTGTGTATACCCGATGAAAGCTTCTAGCTTCTGTAGTATTAGAACGTTGGATTTGGATATTCGTACTAATACTATTGCTGTTCAATCGTAAGCTGCGCCGTAAAGTAGGCAAGAAGGAACTGTGACAGGAAGTGCTTAGTCCAGGACCATCACTTTGATCCCCAATTGTCTCATCCAGAGGGTTAGCACGAGCCGCTATAGGAGCTGGAGCTGCTCTATTTTTTTCCTTTGGTAATAAGCAGCAGCACTTATTTTGTTTTTTCTTCTTAGGATTCTTAATTTTTTAGGGGTCATTAGATGCCTTGAAACAATTAATCCCGCTGCTTTTTTTCTGGCATACCTTTCTCTGTCTTTTCTCAAAAACTCTTCGCGTGAGACTTCATTGCTCTTAATTCTCTCTTTTCTTCTTCTTTCATACAACCTCCTTTTTTCCAACCTTTCTTCTCTAGTCTGTTGCTTAGGCCGCGGCATCCTAAAATCAAAATACACGCTTTTCAATTTTCTTCTTTCTCATATCCACAGACATACATTCATACACACTATACTATGATCCTATAAAATACTATACCTTCAGATACACCACGCGCTCACACACTAGCTCTCTTGCATTGACTCAGACAAACACTCTCACAGGCAATTTCTCATCACATAGGTATATCTCTTTTTTTTTCATATAACGTTTAAATGCTCTTTAACTTATTTGTTATATCTTGTAAAATTAAGAAATTTTGTAATTATATCAAATATTATTTATTATTGTTATTTACTCGTAATAAATGATATAAAAATAAAGGTAAGTGACTTATATTGAAGGTAAACCCTCGAAATAATTATTTTGTTGACAATTAGTAGGTATAATAATCTACACTGTGGTGACCCACACACTCATCACATTTTCGTTGAGCCGAACAAATGTGTATCTAAAGTATAGTAAACATGTACTAACTACATAGATATATGTATATATTATATATCTTAAGCACAAATATTACACAACAAATACACCTAAATAATCTAATCGACACTCTAGGTAAAAGTAGGTACATTACAAAACTATGACTTTGTATTTGACACCAGGATCTCTAAAACTTTATGTTTTTATCATTTCGGAGATACTTTTAATTCCGGTGGACTGTAATTGGTATAACAGTCCACCGAATCCACTGAAATGATAACACTGAGATGATAAAATAGAGGTTAGTTCTACATTTAACTCCGAAAAAAAAATATTTAAAAAATATGAACACTACTCAAACAAAACAGTACTTACTGCGAATTTAATACACAATTTTGAAACAAATTAAACAAATCTAGCACGAGTTATAACAGCCACCGAAATGAAACTATTTTTGTCCCCATATTACTGAAATGATAAACTTACTTTTTTGGCGGGAAACCGCAAGACGTTGGGACCGGTGCGTTCGCGCCGAGAGCTTAAGCCGGACTGATCCGGAGTGAGAAAAGGTGAAAGGGGCGTAACAACGCAATGTTGATGTGGCTATTCTACTAAAACTTACTGTCCTCTGAAATGATAACTTTTTTCCAGACAAAAGTTGACTGCCTGTCAAATCCATGAGAAAGAAGATAAACAAACAAAAATTGTTTTATTTGATCGAATATATTATAATTTAATGATAACAAAATCAATTTAAATCCATATTACGAATGTATTTGCAGGAGAAGGTATGTTATGAGCGGAATTGGGTTCAGGACAGGTCACCGTGATGATAAAATAACACTTTGTAATTTTTTTTTTGGGTATATTAGAGGGTAGATACCAATGATTTTTTTTGCCAAGGTAGAGAAATACTTACGTTGTTGAGAAAAAATATATAAAATTAATAATCAGCACATTGCACTACCGTTCTCAGGTTTGCCGTGTATTTTTTTGCTTGGGCAATTCACCCATGTATAGATTTAAATTTGCTCGTGTTGTTCCGTCGATCATTAGTTCTTCTACTATTCTGGTCAGGTCGCTGCCACTTTAGTTTGTTTACTTGTAAAGATTTACAAGATCATTAAATAAATAGTATTGATTGTTTTTTTTTCTTAAAATTATGACATTTACCTTACATGTAATTAACGAAGGTAATGTGAGACTACCGCTTTTTTATCGTTGTAAAATGACAAACGAGTGCACCCACTCAGGGAGGGGCTTGAGGGATTGTCAGACTCGTACTCGTGTCCTTCAATAGCCCTTTACGTTCCAGGGTCACGGTTACCTAATGACACAGCCCCGATTCCCGCGAGTCTACCGTAAAATAACGCATAGCATTTTTTTTATTTTTATTTAATATGCCAGGTATTTTTAAATCAGAAAAAGTCTGGCTGTTATGCCAAAAAACAACACTTTTATTCCTGTCGAAGTGTTATGCACTACAACAAAATTTTCATAAACCACTGCCAAATGATTTCTATACTCCGGTGACAAACTGCAAGTATCAAACAAAGTTATTTTAACTCTCCATGTAACAGTAACCAGATTAACATAACATTCGTAATAAAATATCAGGAAATATCCGGATATATTCGGTTATAACCAGTCATAACCGTACGTAACTGGATTCTGTTCGAATTTAAAACTTCATTCGTTTTGTTTATGCAAACTGTTCGGAAAACATTTTGTGCTGCGCTGCGTATCGTTTTGCCAGTATTTTCTTTATTATAAATTCATGTTCTTCCGTTTACTTTTCGGATGAAGGGAGAGTTAGTTTAAAATTGTTAAAATTACGGGATAATTGAAAAATGTATTCAAGCTTTTTTTCCATAAAAAAATACTCTTGCTTAGTCTATCTAAAGTTTAAAATCTAGCAACAGGATTAAACTACCTAGCATGGAAATTCTACCACAAAATGAACTCCATCAACTTGCCAGGATAATCCTACAAACGAATAGTTCCAAATGCAATATCCAGTAAATTCTAGATATAACCGGTTGTGACCGGAGCCAGCTAGATCCGCTTGGCTTTAAAACATTCACTTTTTGCGAAGTTGCTCTTTCTTCCTTTGTTTTCACAAATGATTCCTGGCTGCTACAGTTTTTGTTTTGTTTTTTCTCACACATTTTTCTCTCCTTTGTTTTTCTTTTCAGTAGCGTTAAAAAATCTGAACGATTTTAAGAAAGAAACTTTAGCTGCCTTTTGTTAGACTTGTTTAAAATTTAGATGAAATAGTTTTTCGGTAATGTGACTAAGGCCGGGCGCTGACTGGTGACTCTTTGTCTCCCCGTTGTTTTAAGATATGGGAGTGCGCTGATTAAAATCTATATCTATACCTATATAATAAATCTGTAGAAGGGTCAATTCTGTACATTGAAAATATTGAAAAAATAAATAGCGGGGGGTGTTGCTGGATGGATACCAAACCCAAATATATGATTAAAAAAATTTTTGTCTGTCTGTCTGTCTGTCTGTTTGTGCAGGCATCACGTGAAAACTAACGGTTCGATTTCGATGAAACTCGTATCATTATTCCTTATTATCCTGGGCATAACATAGGATACTTTTTATCCTGGAAAAATACGTAGAAAAAAAAAACTTATTTTTCAGTTTTATTCATAGACGTTGTTCTGTAGAACCGCGAACACACGTTGCATTACCCGCAGTACATTCAGCGCCGTAATATTTATAAGATGTCATTGTCAGACTTACTCAAAATGGGGAAATAAACCATCCACGCGAAGACCGACATCCGCGCGGACGGAGTCGCGGGCGGAAGCTAGTGACAAATAGTTTCAAGCGGTCGGTACGTTCGACTACGTGACAAAAAGTCACCGCTTCAAAAACTCACTAGTGAGCATTAGTTGTCGCGGAACTGTACGAATTACCGTGAGCCCGGAACGTAAAGGGCTATTGAAGGACACCGTGGATTTTAGTCAGTACGAGTCAGACAGTCCCTCCCGCTCTGCCTTAGGTGGGAGGACTCATGTGATGATTTTACCACGTAAAAAAAACTCTAAAAAAATATGTTTTGGAAAAAGTATCACACAGGTAATGAGACTCCGTGTGGGTGTCTTTGCCAGCCTATGTTGTGTCCCACAGCTGGGCAAAGGCCTCCTCTTTCTCCCATCAAACCTCTCTACGATCCTTGACCTCTCCGGGTGCATTCGTAGGACGTAGTCTGAGGTCTGCCCATTCTCATTTCAGTCTGGTTGTATGTTGTTGTTTGTTTGTTGTTGTATGTAGATGAATAATCGAAGAAGAAGACAAAAAGACTGCGAATGCACTGTCTAACCATGCTTAGACAGTGAGATGATAATAGGACAGCATATTCACGCGCCAAATCACGCCGGTTCTGCCGCCCGAATAAGACATAGGAGCAATTTCAAAGGCTTTCTTTTATTAATACAATAAATTATTATAATAAACGCGTACATATCGTTTCCTCGATTCGACGTTGGGTTTTTTTACCCAATTATTTACTGACGCACACTACTATAGCCCATTCTCTCTCACAGAAAGCAGGCGTGGGTTTAGGTTTCAGAACTGGGAACAATTGTACTTCCCAATTACAACATGTTCTTAATTAATTATAGAGAGATTTACTGTTCAAATAAGAATGTGATTAAGCTGGCTTATTATGGTGTCCTATTATAATTATTTCCTCTTCGCTCCATTTAAAATATCAGGAAGAGGATATTGTAATAAACGCAACATTATTTTTCGTGTCTAAAATAAATTAAGATGGTTCCGGAAAGTTTTAATTACAACGGAGCCCTGTAATCAGGAGTCCCCTTTCTTGCTTCACGACATTGATTTTGTGTCTTGTCTTTAAGAAGAATTACTTATAATTAAGAAGCAAAAAAAAGGGCTTTAGACGACTTTTATAACCAAAAAAAAACTATTGAAGTTAAAAATAAAAACAACTTAACATTTTTATTTCTGAAGAATTTCAAGAAACCACTTTAGAACACAATATATATTGAATTTCATGAAGACAGATTTACCCGGAGTTACAGGATAAGTATACGTTTATATTTCTCTTATGGACATACTAGTTTAATATACAAGTTGCTTTACAACAACAAGACACTTCCCGAAGCCATTTACCAAGGTTTGTGTGTTTGAAACTGTATAGTGTAACGGCTTAGTGTAAGATCTATATATAGGACACGGTGTATTTAAAATGCGTAGACGACACGCAGATGAAACGCATGTACCTGCTTCAAAAGAGATAAGAACACAAAATTGTAACGTAATCACACGGGGCGATCATGCAACGAGCGTTCACTGAGCTTATACGCGGTGATACAGAAATACAAACGCGCTGCAGTCGCACGTAGCTCAACGATTACAAACAACAACATGAATTATTTATAAGCCACCAAAACGCACTTCAAAGAGTTTGGAACGCGCTACATACGCGTCTTTTAAACACGTGTTAGGCGCGTTTAAGTCTTCGAACGCGCTTCGTTTGCGCGTTCCTGATACTTGTGCCATGAGCCAATACATTTGTTGAGCCCGTCAGCCACCTGTGATGCCGTTGCCCGGGATAACTACGCTAGGAATGCTAGGAGGTGGATCCCACTTAAAGATTCGCTTATACTTTTATTACAGCAATGGACGCCCTCTGATGTAAAAAGACGACGACCCTTTAAATCTAAAAAAGGAAACCACTCATACAATAATCCTCTTCATTTTAATCATAGTCAACACGGTCACTAATTCACTTACCCAAAATGAACGTCCCATAACTTCCATAAAATGATAACCGGGCGGGACGAGTTTGTCCCATAACGTCACGATGAGATCGTTAGCGTGTCGTCGCGTCGGTGGATCATAGTCATTAGTTTATCTCCAGTGTCGCATTACCGGACACATGATACAATTAGGAGGCTCTTATGAGCTGCTTATAGGATAATTAGCTATGAGAAGGTTGATGGTACTTCGTTTTTTTTCTTTGTGAGCAAAGATTAAATAATGAAGTGAAGAAAAGTTTGGCTTAGCAGTTTTTTCCTTGAAGTGTGTAGCGTAGGATCGTAGCGTAAAATCGTAGGGTTCTATGCTGAGAACCTATCTACGCGTAGGTACCTACGCATTTTAACAACAGCCCCGCCCTCCGATGCGTAAGTGCCAACCTACGCATTTCAACAGAAAGCCCGCTTGCCGCTCGACGCGCCGCTAGTCGCGCTGCGTGTCCTTGAGTGAGGCCTTAGCCTGAGTCTTGTAGAAAGATGCAACCCTTAAGAAGTTTTATGGCTTGCTCCAGCAAGATTCATCATCTACCTAGCCTTTTCCCAACTATATTGGGGTCGGCTTCCAGTCAAACCAGATGCAGCTGGATATCAGTATTTTACATGGAGCGACTGCCTGTCGGACCTCCATAATCCAGTAACTGGGTAATACGATACCCCATGGTAAGACTAGTTGTCAGACTTTCGAGATTCTGACTAACAGTAACGACTGTCAAAGATCTACAAATGACAGCAGGGACCAACGGCTTTACGTGTTTTCCGAGGCACGGAGGAAATTCGCTATGATAGATGGTCACTCATCCACAGACCAACCTCGGCAAGCGCGGCTTGACCCGGAAGATTGGCCTGTGCGGCTATATTTATTTAGCCACGAGCTCCTCAAGATCTTGCTACAGCAAGATTGCTAAGTCATAATTAATATGTAATGCACTTGTAACATCGCAAGGTTGTTTTGCCGCGGCTTCATCCAGTAACATGGTATAGGCCCCTTTTAGCTCTGCCAATTTCCAATTTCTTGTGGCAATCTTATCTAGGTTTTACCCGCAATATCACCAATATCTTCTGCACCTTATCTCGCTGCCAGACCATGCACCAATACCTCATTGAATCTTAATTACAGACATCGGAAACAAACAACATTTTTTTTTCCAACGCTTAAAACTGACCTCGACAACGCCCTTATTTACACAACATGCAATTAATAATATATTCAACAATCATCCAACAACAATGTAGTACCAAATACATCTCATTTCCGAACGAGTTCGCATCGGTAATTATTTTTTCTTTTATATTACTGGCGATGGCGGCTCGCCCTGGCTGCGCAAAGGGTTTCAAGTCATCATCTTCCTGCCCTTATCCCATTTTACTTGGGGTCGGCGCAACACGTTTTTTTCTTCCATTCTCCTGTATCAGACGTCACAGTACCATTTACTCCTCTTTTTTCTACCATATTTTCTTTGGCATACCTCTTCTTCTCCATCCATCAACATTCAAAGGTTTCAAGTACCTGGTAGATTTTCCGAAAAAAAAGTTTCGAACAATAAATTTTGCGCTGAAAATAACGAACACAACAGCAAAAGAATTATTGAATTTGGTGCATTCGTTCAGAAGTTATGCCCGTTTAGACAGACTGAAGCGACTTTATCTTATACTGTGTAAAGATGTAAAACGTTGCCCCATTTGGAATTTCTTCCTGCATTGTATGATGTGCTTACAATCTGAAAATTATTTAACTAATAATCTGATTACCTTTAATGACCTGCTTGTTATAATTTTAATATATTCCCGTTGAAAACACACCGCTAATTTCATAGAAAACCAAGATCACCTATTTTTTACTCTCTACTTCTGTTTTTTCATCTTCATCAACGAGATCCACCATCACCAATCTAATATGCAAATGTTCACCGAAGAAACAAAACAAGACAAAGAAATTACCTCGATCAATTCCTTAGCGGCTCGATCTCAGAATCTTATCGTTTATTTACCAATCTACTTGTATACACAGCAATCACCGTTACTACGTGTGTAATTCATTCGTTTACATGGTCATTGGGGCTTTGTGTATCTTCATTATTTATTTACGTACAGTATACGTTCGTACTTACAAGGTAAAGGATTGAATTATCTTGTACTACTTGATGCCGTGTGTGAATTATAAATTATTCTTCGTTGTTTTTGCGGATTTTTTTTTTTTTTAAATAATAAAGTCTGCCCCACACTAGAAATTTCTCCCGTATCGTGGGTTAAAAAAATATGAAATTACATACACGTACAGCTATATCCGGAACAATTTGTCTGTATATCATACCAATATTTGTCCCCTGCGGAATTCAAGCAATCGATCGTTCAGCAACTGTTGCCCTTTGTATTCCAGGACCACATTGTGCTTTACAGACGATCCCAGATCCCGCCAGGCTTTTGTGCCTTTGGGGCTCCACGGAGAACACTGGCCTGGTACTTGATTAGCGACTTTACTCGCCACCTGCATACCGGCACCTACGTTGGCTAAAAAAATGCCATGTGATGTCAACGCCCCGTTCAAGAAACATATCCCTGGAGATCATTTTAAAAGAGAATGGACAAAACTGTTTTGTGTTCTTCTGCTGGTGAACTTTTTCTGTAAAAACACAATGGTATCTACCAGGCAGGACCAAAGGCCAAGCTTGCAACGTCCATAAGATATCACCTTACTCAAGTCATCGCCGCATAAATCCTGCGAGGGTAGTAAGCAATTAAGTCGTTATAACAGTACCAAGGGATGGCAGCACTCCCTCGGAACTAATTACTACATGCAGTAGCCACAGAATATACTATGGACCAGAAGGCGCAAACGCATAGATAGAACTGGGACAATATCATCATGAAAGTATCTTAATAGAAACACCGAATTATATTTATATAATTTTAAATTCTTAGAACCACCTTAACCTGACAAGCAACTCAATAACTGAGTTATGAGGAGAAAATAAGCAGTCGTTCTTTATTTATTTATTAATGTACATACAACATAAGTACAAGAAATAACATTTAGATAAAAGAGCACAAAGCCAAAAAAAAAGTCAATTTGAGAAAATAACGGGACATGTTCTTCATGGAGAAAAAGCATTTAACCGGCTTAAAAAAAGGAAGAGTTTCTCAATTCGACTGTTTTTTTTTCTTTAAAATAATAAACTAGGCTTCTTCTTCTTCACACATAATACTCGAGTGAAAAAGTGAATTAGGAGCTCCAATTTGAAGAGAACCCTTACGCTTTCTGGTGCATTTTATACTCTGTGGCTGCAACCTCACCCGCCTGTCATGTGCGGCAACTAAGAGATTTATCTCAGCAGAGTAGGCTTTATACTGACATGTAATAATATGTTTAATCTACTATCATGCTATTAATCCTCTATAAAAGAGCCTATAACAATTAGCTTATTGCCAACATTAAAACACTCAATGCTATAATGATCATTATATCATCCAAACGCGTGTTATAATGAATTTCAAAAAAAGAACATTCTCATGCAATGACATTTTTACCACCAGATCGCTAACATTTTGAAAAAAGAACTATAAATTGTAGACTAATTCGTAATTTCGGATTCTCATCTTATCGTGTTATTTCCCGCCATCTTGAATTCACATAGTTCTGTACAACACCCTATGGTATGAAAATCTTTTATATAGAATTCACATCATGATTGTAGATAAAGTCTTGTATGCAACTGTTATAATTAGGTATTAAAACACTCATGTGATACTATTATCACACTCGGCTACGCCTCGTGTGATAAACCCACATTCGTGTTTTAATACCCCCGATTATACAACAGTTGCATAAATAACTATTAGAGTAGTTCAGTATATTTCGTTAATATGACAGTGGTTGGCATGGGCTTGCAAAGTACTGAAACAATCCACCGCTTCAAATATTCTCCTAGCGAGTGATAAAGAGAAATCATATATATTTCAGTTTTAGTAGCGCTTAGACGTTTTACAGGCTGATAATAAAGTGCGAATTTCATTTAAGTTCACTACCAACCTTCGGGTAACGGGGGCGAAATCATAATCAACCCGTAAACCTCAACTATTGAACACAAAGTTCACCTGAACGGGGAATAGTAATCCATTTCATCCCCATTCGTATCAAAAACGTGCGAGTAATAAAGTTTATGTAAGTGCTTTTGTCCAGATATATACATGCGCGGGGTAAATTGTTTTCACGTGAGGGTTGAATTTATAATTCATGGCGTTAGGTTTGGGGTTGAAACGTTGAGCGGAAAGGGGTCAGTCGGGGTGGATTATTAAAAGTATATCTTTTTGGATTAGCATTCTTGATTTAATTTCATAATCATCATGTCCGGTACCTTTTCGTGTTAAAGGGTCGTGATATTTATGAGATTTGAAGTTTTAGCTTTACAGATGGGAAAGTGTTTTACAAAAAGGTGTTAAAACAAGGCTAGTAAATTATTTACTTCGGGTCGACGGCGCGTTCTGTTCCACGCGCGCCTCGAGGAGTGTCAGCATAGTGACGGGGCCCCTGTAGAGGGCCAAAGCCTGTCGGGGTCGCGGGACTCACGAATTACCGTGACCCCGGTACGTAAAGGGTTACTGGAGGACACCGTGGATTTTAGTCAGTACGAGTCTGACAGTCCCTCCCGCTCTGCCCTGGGTGGGAGGACTCATGTGATGATTATACCACGTAAAAAAAGTAAATAATTTACTTAATTTTTCAGAGATTAATACTTGAGAGATATCGTGATGTTTTCTATGTCGTTTACAAGACCACAGATCAAATTCAGCCTATAATTTTTCCACTTCTTGGATACAGATATCCTCTCTGTAAATCTTGCAAGCTGATCTCTAAAGTCTGACAACCTGTCTTATTATGGGGTATCGTATTACCCAGTTGTTGGGCTGTGGAGGTCCGACAGGCAGTCGCTCCATGAACAATACTGATACCCAGCTGCATCTAGTTTGACTGGAAGCCGATGAGCTGGAGGTATCACATGTCCTTGAATTTTATTAGTTCTCGGATATGCCCGACTGCCCTTTTCCGTTACGATTTTTTTCTTCACTGTCTTAATTTATTTATTTATTTATATATAATCTAGGTTCGAGTTTGACCACTATCTCGCATGACGGTAACCGACACCGACAGCGTTTTGAGAGTAGTTTTTTTTTACGTGGTGTAATCATCTTATGAGTCCTCCCACCCAGGGCAGAGCGGCAGGGACTATCAGACTCGTACTGACTAAAATCCACGGTGTCCTTCAATAGCCCTTTACGTTCCGGGGTCACGGTAATTCGTACAGTCCCGGGACCCGTTTTGAGAGTAGTGGTGATAAAATAAATTACACCAAGTAATGATTCAAACCCATGATCTACAAGCCGTAAGTCGAGCCCATTACCATTGTGCCCAAATAAGAACAGGAATAAAACTACAGATAATAAAAAAAAACTGTTTAATATTGAAAATCACAAAGTATCACGTGAAAGTTGATATATTGCACGAATATAAATAATTATCTATCCAGTGTAAAAAAGATATTTTACTGTACATATTTTATAAGATAGACATAATTACAGCTGCTAAAAAGTGGCATGGGTGGTAAAACAACATTTCACTGTGTTGTCAAAAATTATGATTTTCCATTAGGACGCCACACTCACATATACATACCTACATTATTATAAAATAAACAATTCATCCAAATTCCATGTTTCACTCTTAGGAGATTCTTTCACAGTACCACTCGTCCGCGCGGTGAAATGCGGACCGCTGCGCTGCGTGTTCTATTCCCGTACGGAGCAAATATTTGTGTGATCTACAAGTAGCCGTTCCGGGTCTGGGCGTTTGTGTATGTGAGTTTATATGTTTGTAAACGCACCCGCGACACAGGAGAAATTCCTAGTGTGGGGCAACGCTTTTTATTAAAAAAAAATACTCTTGGGCCCACTTGCACTACAATCACTAAACGGGTTTAGCGCTAAACTGCCTTAGAATATCACTGTATCCCTGTCAAATTGTTTGAAGTTGACAGAGACAGAACGATGTTTTAAATCAGTTTAGCGCTAAACCCGTTTAGTGATTGTGGTGCAAGAGGGCATTATAGTTTTTTTAAATACGGTCAATAATTAGTTTTACATGCTATAGTGCCACACGCAGAGCAAATTGCAAGTGTGCTGCGATAATATTGCATCGCATCGCTAAGTGTGTGACAAGCACGTAGTAGCACTTTCTGTTCAAAATTACGTTGCTAGAGGATTTTTATGCACTTTTTGCAGGTTATTGCGATGAAATTGCTCGTATAAAATATGAGATCGTTACATTTCTAGTTATCGCTAAAATGTCTATGAATATTCTTTATTACTTTTGTATATTACCTATTCTAGCGTTATTGCTACTGCTTTGAACCGACATTTTTATTTAAAGCTTTTAAAGTGAAATGGCGGAGGTGGTCTTAATTTGATTTGATGAGAATGGCGATGAGAAAATACAATATCTTTGCTTTAAACAAAAAAACATAGGAACTGACACATATGCCTTTTCCAAACACAGTCGAAAGCGAAGCGTTTCCGAAGCGATTTATTTGTAATGTATGGAATTGTTTAAATCCAGTCACATAGAACAGCGAAAGCGATCCGATAGCGTGACAGAACTATCGGACTAACGTCTCGCTTCGGTTCGGTATCGCTTCGCTTTCGCCAGTCTGTTTGACAAAGGCAATAGCGAGGGTCGCTTACACCACAAATCATGAACTACATTTAAACCAAAATCAGATCATGGTTGAGAGGACGTTTCCGTAGCCCTGGAATATATAGGGCCATTGAAGGAACAGGGCTACTTTTAGTCAGTATGACTCTGATAGTCCCTTTCCACCTACAAAAAAAGATACTTCTGTTTCTATGACTTTTACTATTATAGACACCAAAAAATACAAAATAAAAATCGGCGGTGCAAGAGTCCCCGAAAAATATATTATACCTTAAAGTTATAAGTTAGTTATTTTCTTATTACCTAATAAAAATCCAAGCGTTATGAAGAAAAGAAAATAATACATATAATAATCAACCTCACGGTTCTTACAAAATTCACTAAAAATCTCATTTATTTTCTATCTAACATACAAACAGTCGTATACTTTATATAACATTTTATATAACACCGAATAAATATTTTATCTAGATACCTTCATATATTATTGAAAACGGGCAAAAACAATATCATTTGCAGATAACATTTTCTCCGCTGCAAATTGCACGAAAGATCCTCATTTCTTGAAAAAGCTTTTATGTAAATTGATGGAGAAAAGTGAGTTTAGTAACGACATCTATGTTTTACGAAGAGAGTTCCACTTGAATAGAAAATACTGGGAAAAAATGAGTTTTCTTGGGGGCCGTTCAAGTATTACGTAAGCACTACTGGGGGGCGGGGGGTCTTTGCTTTGTTTATTTTGGATGACATGGGGTTTAGGGGAGTCTAGATGATGATTACGTCATCGGTAGTTATTTACTTTTTTACAAGAATGGCAACCCTTACATTGTCTTTGGTTGAAAACGAAACGTATGTTAGAGGATTTCCGTATACGTGTAGATAAAAACAATACAATAATTAAAAAATGTTTACGTAAGAATGGGGGGGGGGGGGGTAAGAGATTTGCTTACTTTTGTTGACAAGGGGCACGGGGGGGGGGGGGGTAAATAATTGTAATGAATCTGCTTACGTAATACTTGAACGGAACTCCCTTGTTTAATATTTTTTGTTATTTTTATATAGCTGTTTCCCACTGTTTCAATCGCTACTCAGCTTCTATTAATCGTAACGTAATGTTATATTATAGCCTTCTTCGATAAATAGACTATCCAATCAAAAAACATTTTTTCAATTTCAACCAGTAGTTCCTGAGATTAGCCCGTTCAACCACACAAACTCTACAGCGTTATAATATCAGTAGATATAGATTTTATTGGGTATCTCCTGGACTCAATCTAGCCCAGAAGCAAAGATGAGACCTAATGGAGCAAGTTCACCAGCAGTATCTGGAATTCCTGCGAAAGGAACACATTAAAGCCTTTGTCAAATAGACAGGCGTGACGAAAGCGAAGCGAGGCGTTTTTATTTGTAATGTATGGAATTGCTTGAATCCAGTCACATAGAAAAGCGAAAGCGATCCGATAGCGTAACCGAACCGATACGAAGATGTGGTGAAGGCGTATTTGCTCTATTTGACGTCGTTCATAAAAAGCCAGCTTATAAAACTGCCACGCCTCGGTTCGCTGCACCCAGATTGACGTCTCGAATCGGTTCGTTATCGCTTCGGACTCGGTCTGGTTCGCTATCGCCTGTCTGTTTGACAAGGGCTTGAAAGTTGTTTAGCAGTCAGTTTCCACTGCTCGAGCAGTCGATGCTGACTGCTTCAAGAAGTCCGTGTATTGCCGGCCTAAAATTCCTCATAAAGATCTTTGGTTTAGATTTAATCTTGCTGTTTCTTTATTATATTTAGTTAATTGTATATGGGAAACAAATTCGTAACACATAGCTATCGGTTGTCTTAGTACTTATACATAATTCTATCAAATATTCTTATCTTCGCACACGCCAGGCTCTGGTGGGATCGTCAGGCTGTTCGTCACATGTTTCATGGGTTCTGAGTGCTCCTGTAATTGTTAAATCAATGTTTATTAAAACATACTTTCACGTGTCACGACAATTCGTGAGTCCCGCGACCCCGGCAGGCTTTGGCCCTCTAGAGGGGGGCCCTCTAGAGGGGGGCCCCGTCACTTTGCTGACACTCTTTGAGGCGCGCGTGGAACACAACGCGGCGTCGACCCGGGCATGGTCCATGATCGGACAGCGAGTTGCCCATTACTCGCTGCCCGCATGACCACGCCTACAGTGGCCGGAGATCGTATGGCAATTTTAAGACTACTTAGTAGTGATTGTTTAGACTCCAGGATGCTATTGACATTTTCCCGCTTGTCAAATCTAATACCATTTGGCCAATATTGGGCAATGTTCATTGGTTCTCGATCTGCTTAATAACCATGTAATTTTTAATGAATTACTCATAGAAAGAAGAAAGAAAAGAGATTTATTGCCGCACATAGGACAGAACAACAAAATTACATGAATAAAAACAACAAGGAAACAAAACACAACAATATGAAAAAAAATCGACAAAAGGTTAATACAACAAAAAAAAAATTTAGTCCTGTGCGAGGCCAAAAAGCTCACATCTCAGCATGTGCTGGGACATTTTTAAAATTGTCACAGCGCTGGTTTTCTGAAAGGGCCCAAAGTGATGTCACAGTCAGATACGTACTTAAGTGGTGTTACAAAATAAATAAATAACCATATTAGCAACTGCCAGGAATAATAATGTTTGAACTAAGAAAGTAAGTATGACCTTGACGCCATATTTTAAAGACAGTAATTATGTTTAAAAAACGTTTACCTTGTACAAATAAGTTTTTAATAAAATGTAGGTATTTTCGTTGCTAAATTGACAATGTTATTTTCATAATTGGCTATTTGACAGTAGATATAAATTACAAATATAATTAGTCCGTCATTTAGAGTTTTACAAAATAACACGTATTTTTTCTTTAGTAAAATCAATGAATATTTACCAAAATACAACGCATCAAAACTCGAGAGTGGTGACTCGTGACGTCAGAATTCAGTAAAAAATTGTACTAAATTGTGACGTTTTGCCAATTTTGAAAGCATCTTATCTCCGTCAATTTTGGTTTACGAAACAAAAGAAAGAAAGATACGGGTCGAATATTTTTTGATAATCTAAGTGACGGACTAATTAGAATTTTTCAGTCAATAAGCTAAATTGTGGTTATAGTTTATTTTAACATTATGTACGTATTAGAGAAGCGTACGATAAGTCACAATTTGGGGCCAAGGTCATCCAATTCTTAGTTGAATAACATAGCCGTGTAAAGTCAATCAAATTGTAAAGATCTTGGTCACAGATCAGGGCGTGGATAGTCATTTTGATACCTACATGTTCCGTGTCGAGCCTGCCCATATCTTGAACGTTCTTCATAACTTTCTGTGCCCTCTTCTGCGCTGATGCGGCTCTCGCTTGAAGAATCTGTAACATTAAAATTGAAGTTAATTATAGTTTATTTTCCTTATAACATAAGCCCGACACTGCTTTCAGCGCAAACTGTATGCACTATTTATAAACTTTTAAAAGAAATAATATTTCAATCTTAATCCAAATCCCGTTTCTATGTTTCTGTCGGCTGCTTTTGATTGGACATCTTTAAAGACTTTGTCAAACAGACAGGCGTGACG
The DNA here is from genome assembly GCA_943136025.2 of Agrotis puta. Classification (NCBI taxonomy): domain Eukaryota; kingdom Metazoa; phylum Arthropoda; class Insecta; order Lepidoptera; family Noctuidae; genus Agrotis; species Agrotis puta. Next base: position 16,391,400 of record OW964177.2, on the reverse strand, counting down.
AATGCGAAGCGAGGCGTTTTTATTTGTAATGTATGGAATTGTTTGAATCCAGCCACATAGAAAAGCGAAAGCGATCCGATAGCGTGACTGAACTATCGGACCGACGTCTCGTATCGGTTCGTTATCGCTTCGGACTCGCCTGTCTGTTTGAAACAAGAGTAAAAGATTAAACAAAGATCCAACTGATAGCAACCGAGATAGATTTGATTAATTTCCAGCTTTAATCTGTCGGTTTAAAGATCCGTCTACACCGGACTAGTGTCTCTGTTTAATCAGGATGCCATATCAAAGAGTACTCACGGATAGTCGCCTCTGTTCCGCCTCAGCCAGCTTCTCCTCAATGTCAGGCAGACTGATCTCAGGCTGCACCGGCTGCAGCAGTCTCTGCAGGTGAGGGGGCGGGGTGGACGGGCGCTTGGTGCCGTCGAACTCTTCCACTGGGATCTCGAAAGCAACTGCTGACGAGGAAGAACAAAAATAATATTCAGTAAATAGGCTATTTTACTCAAAAAAAATATTAGTCCGAAATACACTGTTTAAGGGACATCAACGCACAATCGGATACCATGGGTTCGGGACATGATTCTGGACCCCCCCATGTTGGAATTTTTCGTCGGTTTTTCCGGTTTTTTTTACTTTATACTGTTCATAATCGTTATTCTTACCTAAGTAAATGAGATCTTCTTCTTCTTATCGTATGGTTGATGAACAACCTGGTGTCAGAGTTTAAACCGCCCGTAGGCCTCTGACATGGCTTCACACACCGTTGAAAAATCTCTCAGGTGTGCTGGTTTCCTCACGATGTTTTCCTTCACCGTTTTTAGCAAGTGATAATTAATTTATAATACGCACATGAATTCTAAAAGACATTGGTGCGTGCCGGGGTTCGAACCTGCAACCTTTGACTTGGCAGTCCAACGGTCGTACCACTCGGCTATCACTGCTTTTAGTAAATGAGATTAAAAAAATAAAAAAGTTATACATTCACTACTTTCACTAAAAGTAGCAATGTAAATAAAACTAGAAAGGGTGTCTTCTCAGCTGTTTATAAAAGTTCAAATGAAAGGTCAAGGTATACCACAGTAACTGTAGTACCTCATGCACGGCTCAATTTAAAGTAGTAAATAAAAGCTAAAATCTAAACAACACGAAATAACCGATATTCGACATTAATTTAACTACCGAAGGTTGGAAATGCATTACTTAATTTTGCGTCATTTTATGTGACAATTCTTGGAAGTGTGCGGCAATACTTGGAAGGCGCTTTGGCACAAAGAGCACAAAGACGCCGCTAAACTTCATCGGAATATTAAAATTTACAAAAAATATCGACTTTAAGTAGAGAACATAAGGTCGGAAATGTATGACTACATTTTGCGTCACTAAGAACATTTTACTTTGCGCGCTCTTTCTCTAAAGAAGCCGCAATCCTGCCTTCGGAGCAAAGAATAAATAATGAACAGTATTTCATTTAGGCTCTTAATGTTTTTGAATTTGAATTTTATAACATAAGTGTTCTGTAGCGATCAAACAATTTAGTTGATATTACTAGTTTACAATATACATACATAGACTCACGCCTTTTTCCCATGGGGTTAGGCAGAAACAACAGAACGCCACCTGCTACGATACGATTATATCCAAAATTTATTAAAACATTTTTTGTGTTCTGTAGTGATAAAAATCGAGTTGAAATAACTCATTTATAAATAAAATTTAAATAGGCATAATCTCATGACATCGGTTAATATCAGTACCAAGTTTAGAACACGAAACAGTTTAATTATCACTTAACAATTTCTACAACATCCTCCTCGAAAACTATGAAAACGACACCCATGATGAAAAACATGATGTTTGTGTGAGTGTGTCGTTTCGACCGATTAGTACGTAGTTTCCTTACTGTCCATTATTGTTCTATGGTCGTACGTAACTACTTATAAAATTTCTTTTTCATTTCCGATTTTCACGGTTTTTTGTCAGTTTAACGTTTACGTGGAATGCGAACAAGCGATACTTTTGTGACATTCGGTTTACGCGAGGTGAGAAAAAGTACGTTTTAGCTAGATTCCGAAACTAATTTTTTACTCTGTGTTTGTGTGTTTTCAAGTATTTTCGTGTATGTGATTTAAAAATGTTTTTTTGGGGTTATATAAAGGAAAAGGTGTTTGTGTCCGAGTGCGATTTCGCAAAAAAGAATAGGAGTGGCATTGTGATTGTGTTCGCGACGCTGCGTGAAGAGTGTGCCTAGGATCTCACGTTTCTGTCCACGCTGAAAGTCTGCGCCGCGCTCAAACCTGCTGCGTTGAGAGCGGCCACTTCGAACCATACCTGGTCAGGAGTGAGTGAGCTTAGAGTAAGTTAAATGTTCATTAGTTTATACCTACAATACCGGAGCTCGATGTGCTTAAGTACAAGCTTCTTTTTTGTTGTCAATCCTTATCGGAATCGTGATTTTAAGAGTCAGCAATATCAATAAGTTGGTATTTATAAGTGATTAAAATGATTTTATGTGTTATTGTTGTTGGCGATACTCGTTTGTAGTCAGTAACATGCTACGTAGGTACAACGTATCGAGCGTTTAAATCGCGGTGTTCACAATACATTGCGCTCTCGAAAATGACAATTTTTGTAACCGATTATTAGAGAAATGACTGACTTCCACAATTTGATAAGTGGCATTAGAATCCACCCTGAGATTGTAGAAAAATATAAGACACGTATTTTTTCTTTTGTTTTGTAAACCAAAAATGACGAAGATACAACGCTTCTAAAAATCATAGAACACTCGTCCGGTACAATTTTACAAGTAATTACGACGTCGACGTCAGAAACTCCCGCTTTAGAATTAAATATTGATTGAAATCAATCAATATTTAATTCTAAAGCGGGAGTAAAGGAAACAAAAAATACGTGTTCATTAATTTTCAATATTCTAACTGACGGACTAAACAGATTTTCTATTTATATTTATGCAGTAAAATACCCTATTGTGATGTACACTTCAAGATTGGTAACAATTGCTGAATCAAAGACTTTTTCATGTTCTATAAGGTTTTGATCGTAAGACGTTGTGATTTTTTTATATATCCACAGCTGATTATAAATATAAGAGCTGATGATCTTGAAACGGTAGAAACTATTTTGTTTAAACATATCAATAGAAAACTCTCATAAAAAGCTGCTTTCAAATTTAAAAATAAAATGCATTCAAATCGGTTTATCCGTTTAAGAGACACTGTACACCGATAAACACACATAGCGAACAAACTTATTAAATCCTCTTTTTGTGTCGGTAATTTCACAAATAATTCGGGCGAAAAGGTAAAAAAAATATGATTTAGCAATTCGTCTCAATTCAGTCTTTTGCTGCCAACTTTCTACTCACGTGGTTTCGGTATGACAGGTGTATCAGGCAGCACCACTGTCGGCAAGTCGTCAGGATCATCATCATGATGACCTTGCACTCCATTACCATTGGAATGCTTCACCGCACCATTGCCATTCTCCTCGGTGACTGGAACCGCTGAGCTCGAGGATCCGCAACCCATTTTGAGCGTTGCTGTTTTGGCTGTAAGGTTTAATTATTATCTGTATGAGTTTATGGTAGAAGCACTGCTTTTGTTATGGGCACTTACACTATCATTAGAAAACGGGTACATATTTGCCATGTTGGATATCCCATTGTAAATTCTATTACAGAATACATCCGGGGTCGCGGGACTGTACGAATTACCGTGACCCCGGAACGTAAAGGGCTATTAAAGGACACCGTGGATTTTAGTCAGTACGAGTCTGAGAGTCCCTCCCGCTCTGCCCTGGGTGGGAGGACTCATTTGATGATTTTACCAAGTAAAAAAAAAAAAAGATATAGAATACATTGTGTTGATAATAGTCTAGCTATTAACTATGACGAGAAATTGTAATAATTTTTGCCCTATTTCTGGTGGTGATCAATAATAACATAAACGTTGTAGTAAATCAATATTCTAGCTAGGCCATTAATAATCATAAGCCATAAGTCAACAATGTCAGTATCAGTCTATATCTAACGTTTATACTGATATTGAACACTGCCAGGGCATTCTATATGCGAGAGGGAATCGGCCATAATCTTCCACTGGGCTCAGTGTTGGTTTTTCTTTTTTAGAGGCAATCCCACCGCACTATCTCCAAATTACTACAACTCTTAAAAGCCAGAATCAAAGAAAAGCGCCGAGTCAATGACGACGAAGTCTCGGAGAATCAATGTGAGGGTTGGATGTCACATAACTTGGAATATTTTGATATACAGCCCATGTCGTTCCACTACTCAGCAAGGGCTTTTTTTGTCATGGTACAATCATCAAATGAGTGCCCTGAGTAGAAACCCAGGGCAGAGCGGGAGAGACTGTCAGACTCGTACTGACTAAAATCCACGGTGTCCTTCAATAGCCCCTAACGTTTCGGGGTCACGGTAATTCGTACAGTCCCGCGACCACTCAGCAAGGGCTTGGGAAAGACTTGGAAAAACCAAAGTCTTGTTTCTTGTCTTGTGCCACCTCAAACCAGGGCTGGTATGCGTCAAGGTCTCCTCACCACCTCTTTCTGGGCTGGCTTCGGCGGTGCTGTCTATCTCTACGGAGTTGCGTGAAAGTCCTGTGCCTAGCTGTCAAATGACCTGAGCGATTCGTGCCTGCCTGCCTTCCTACCAATGTTCATTATAACTGTTTTTGAATCCTCATCCTCCTCCCTCAAAAATTACCAGCCATCCGGGTCTTCGGCAGTCTTCATCAATCCGCAGCCGGGCATCGTCTTTAAACCATCGTTTCGCAGGGCCCATACGGTTTTGAGGAGCAAGTTCATAGGGCTTTTTAATAGATAAATAATACGCAATCTACTCTGGCACATGTCAGTTTCATTGACGGTCTGTCCGTCTCCAGACATGGCCGCCTCACTTCCACTCCAGCAAGTTGATTCTGATCGCGTGACTGTACGAATTACCGTGACCCCAGAACGTAAAAGGCTATTGAAGGATACCGTGGATTTTAGTCAGTACGAGTCTGACAGTCCCTCCCGCTCTGCCCTGGGTGGGACTCATTTGATGAGTTTACCATGTAAAAAAAAAGCAAGTTGAATCTATGTGCTATTATATTATTATTATTCTGCTTTGAATAATACGACCTAAAATATTGAAATGCCTATTCTCAAAACTGTCAAAAGGCTGTCTACACATAGACTATTCTACATCCTGTCGAACTGAACTACAACCTCGTCCAACGACCTTTTCTACATACTAAATAATTGTTAACGAAAGGTCACCTAATAACCTCATTGCTATTTAAATCGATTCCATTACCCTACCACAGTAATCAAATTAGATTCCGCCCCCCTTCTCCCCCCATGGTCTTTCAAGGGGTTTTTGATGAACGCCGCACTGTCTGGCTTTGTAAAAGGCGGCCATTTATCATTTAAAAGGGCCGCGGCTACTTAAAAGATACGGTTAAGACGTTAAGTAAGAAGGTGCAAAAGGTTTAAGAGGCGTCAAAAGATTTTACGCTCAAGAAAAAGGGGAAATGATGCTGTGACGTCTGACAGGAGGGAATGGAAAGAGAAAACGTGTTACCGACACCAATATGATGAGATGAGGTTAGAAAAATGCACCAAAGACAACACGAGGCTTTGCGATTTAGCAAGCTCCAATATACGAGTATTTCAAGGCGGATAAATTATTTAGTTTTCATGAGATTTCTAGTTTTATCATGTCACCGTTTCGGTGTATTCAGTTCATTTGACAATAAAATGTTCATAAATGTTGCAATAACAAACAACGATGACTTTTTTTAAGCTAGATATTATCAAAGGTAATTAAAACGCTTTATGTGAATCAGTCTTTAATATGACGTAGCTTTAAGCGCTACGGCGTAGCAAGTGCTACGATTTCGTAGTCGGCGTAGCTTACGAAGGTTTATGAAAACTTTGTGAGTTGGTTGAAACTTATTTAGGAATATTTTATTAATTATGATGCCAAACAATAAAATACAAGTATGATTGTTACAGATAAGTATGTTCTTAGTCTCATATACTTTTTCATTTTTATTTTTTTCTTGAATCAATGTAAATTGTGCAAAAGTGTTAAACAGCCTCAGTGGTAATAAATAGCTGTTGACAGCGGCTTTATGTCGTGGTTCTTGTGATGTTACCACTGATGTGATGTCGACACATGAGTCCAAAAGATATCGTTGTCACTCACCAAGTAGTTCAACGTTCCACACAAAAAAATACGCACAAATTTCTTCTATCTTATTTTTTAATGTTGAGTACATTTATGAATTTCTCCTGTGCATTTTTTTTTCGTCGTGGTAAAATCATCAAATGAGTCCTCCCACCCAGGGCAGAGCGGGAGGGACTGTCAGACTCGTACTGACTAAAATCCACGGTGTCCTTCAATAGCCCTTTACTTATAGGGGTCACGGTAATTCGTGAGTCCCGCGACCCCATATTTGAATTCACATGCACAAACAGTCAGACCCGGAACAACTACTTTTAGATTATACAAGTATTTGTTCCGTACGGGAATCAAACCCCCCGACTCAAAGCGCAGCAGTCGATCTCTATAGAGCACAGCGACTACCGCACTGTTTGTCGTAAAATATAGAAAACCACGTTGTTCCTAAGGTTTCCGTTTGCGTTCTAGGGCTACGGTAACCCTAAAGGCTGTTGACCGTATATCTGGGGATAAAGGGTCAGTTTGCTGACAGCTCATCAAGGCGCGCGTGGAACACGATGCGCCATCGATTTGGGCCTTGTCCTTGATCGGACGGCGAGTTTACTACTCGCCGTCCGCAAACAATAAATTGATTTATATTATTTTTCATTATTAGTGAGCGAGTGAGACTTTTCCCATATTCCTTCATAATGGTTGAGGTCGAAACACTAATCCGATTTGAAGCTTGGAATTAAATGCGATCTCATTAGTTTCACGTGAACCGTTTGTTTTAGGATTGAAGCTATCCTAGCGATTATGACTGAGGGACGTAATCCTACGGATTGATTATTATTATAATAGAACGAAAACTGAATGGGAAGAATGGAATTGTCCCAAAAGAGAGCTTCGTAGGAATCAATTCGTCACGAAATATTCAAATTATTTTAATATCTCTCGCGTTCCTTATTCTCGCCCTTGTCTTTAACAAATTCGTTGAAGATATTTTTGATGTGAAAGGAAAAACCAATATTATAAATGGAAAAGTTTGTGAGAATAGATGGATTATTAGTCTTTACACAAAAACTACTGACGACATTTTGTACACAGATAGTTTATAACTTGAATTGCCTATGTGCATGCCTGCATGTGAAAAAGATGGATGAGAAACGCTTGCATGTAGTGAAGATGAGAATGTTAAGATGGATGTGTGGAGTGACAAGAATGGATAAAGTAAGGAATGAGTTTATAAGGGGAAGTTTGAAAGTGGCGCCTGTTACAGAAAAAATTAAAGGGAATCGTCTGTCTTGGTATGGACATGTGATGAGGAGGGATGACACTCATGTGACTAAGAGAGTGATGAGTATGAATGTTGATGGATGGAGAGGAAGAGGAAGGCCAAAGAAAAGATAGATGGATTGTCTAAGGAATGATATGGAAGAAAAAGGAGTAAATGATACTGTGACGTTTGATAGAAGAGAATGGAAGAAAAAGCAACACGTTTTTCTCAAAACGTGTTGCGCCGACCTCAAGTAAAATTGGATAAGGGCAGGAAGATGATGATTATAACGCATCAAAACTCTAACTGTGACGTATTGCCAATTTTGAAAGCGTCGTATCTCCGCTAATTTTGGTTTATATAACAAAGGGAAAAATAGGCGTCGAATATTTTTTGATAATCTAACTGACGCATTAATTAGATTTTTTCAGTCAAACAGCCAATTATCACATTTTTTTTATCGTGGTAAAATCATCAAATGAGTCCTCCCTCCCAGGGCAGAGCGGGAGGGACTATTAGATTCGTACTGACTATAATCCACGGTGTCCTTCAATAGCCCTTTACGTTCCGTGTTCACGGTTATTCGTACAGTCCCGCGACCAGCCAATTAACACATGGGTAATTTTTTATCACAGTATCATCCCCGCAGGATAATATTCGACATACACACAAGCAAAGCCGCTGGCAACAGCTAGTTATAAATATTTCGTTTTTCTAATTTGTAATGACGTAAACATAACGAAAGAATAATTCCACAAATGATGGATGAATCCGGTAAATTACTGTTATTAGAGTTGTTTTCCAAGAAATGGAAAACAAATAAGTACCTATTTCTTGGTGGCAAGCTTTGAAATCTCGAGAGAAAAAAATATTTTGATTATAATAGACGAAAGCTGGATTTACTACTCGTATCCAATTCATTAGACACCTTTCGATTATTTCTAGGCAGGCCACATAGCTCACAGAACTGATGGTCTGGAATGGAGACCACGTACTACCAGCTAGCACCGGATTTAATGGAGACCACAGGATCGCGTAGGATGCAAGCCGCTTCCAGCTGATCTTTTTGGCAAATTGGGAAGGCCTATATTCAGCAGAGGATGTCCAGCGGCTGGTAATAATGATGATGACGACATGAATACTGTTAAAGAAATCTAGTAGATAACTTATGAAGTCCTTTCTTATAATTCTTTTCGTTCTTATCGTATCAATTGAAAGGCATCTCTTACTACATTTTGTGCTCAAATCACGACCAAAACTGATCAGCTTTCCAGACAGACCTTTCCAGATTGATCAGTCTGGATAGGTCTGCGGTCTGCCACAAGACCTTTAATGTGTAATTATTTGTACACGTAGGGCAGGACGACATATATATATATTTAACTACCGTCAAAAAAACCCCTAACTGTGATATAATTTTCCTACATCAAACAAACTTGCGCGGGCATGCGGGCAGCGAGTAATGGGTAACTCGCTGTCTGATCATGGACCATGCCCGGGTCGACGGCGCGCTGTGTTTTAGGCGCGCCTCAGAGAGTGTCAGCAAAATAACGGGGCCCCTCTCTAGAGGGCCAAAGCCTGCCGGGGTCACGGGACTCACGAATTACCGTTACCCTGAAACGTACAGGGACATTGAAGGACACCGTGGATTTTAGTCAGTACGAGTCTGACAGTCCCTCCCGCTCTGCCCTGGGTGGGAGGACTCATTTAACGATTTTACCACGATAAAAAAAACATCAAAACAAACTTACCCAGTGCTCAGACAAAATCTGAGAGAACGTCAAATGCACAAACACCCAATCCCTCAACTATCAATATACACTTCTAACAAATATTTGTTCTATACTGGAACCAGCACTAGTATTGCAGAAATCAATCGCTCCAACTGACCAATCAGATTGTCAAAAGATCACGTCATACCAATTCATGCACCAATCGAATCGCTTTATTTTCACATTATATGGACGTTTTTGCAGTATGCTTATCGATTTGCAAGATGTTTTTTTCCCACAATTATGTTTCAATTGTCATTGAAACCGCCTGCGAGCTTTTCAGTATTTTTATTTAATTGGTTTGCTGAGACCACAAGTTGGGGCCATTATTGGGGTTCTATTGTAAAAAAACTCTTTAATCTATGAATTACTTCAAGCGGCGTAAATATAGCAACCTTAGTGGTAACTATATTTTGGCGCCGTTTGGGGTTGAAAGTATAGGGCCATGGGATCCGAGTGCTCACAGCTTCTACAAAGACATTTCTAAAAGACTTGTCGACGCTTACCGTGACTCAAGAGCTGGCTTTTACCTTGGCCAGAGGCAACGCCGCCAGTCTCTTGGGCACATTACCAGCTGACAGCGTTGAGGATGAATTTCTCGATGCTCTATAATAGTTTAGTTTTATTTAAAAAAAGTATTTTGTGTGTTTTTTGTGTGAAAGAGATGATGACTTCACAGATGGTCCCATGGTAATTATGTTAGGATCAATGATGGCGGGATCTTGGAGAAATAGAGCGAACTCAATTCAATCAATAAATGAAAGCAAATCATTGGCGATCGCTGCTATCGCTTATGTATCTATTGATTTTACTTTAAAAAAAAAAACTAAAGTAACATCTAAAAAAACATTTAAAAAAAACTATGATTTCTCTCCACATACATTTTTTAACTATGTTTTTAATTCTCCTTCGACACGTATAAAGTTTTCGTTTCATGTATAGCAAGATAGCTTTCTCACAATTATCAACCAATTGGCATTAAATACCGTCCGTGGGTTTTTCAGTATTTTCATTGAATGTATTGATTTATTTGAATATCAAAGGTCGTTGTGAAGGTTTTTGTAGTTAAGTAGCCATTAAGTTATTAATGTACGAGCTAAGCAGAAGGTGACGGTACTAGACTAAGTGACATTCTAAAAGAAAGTTATGTCCGACAAAAACTTAAAGTAAATAAAACACAGGAGATATTCTTAGTGGGGGGTAACGCATTTTTTTAAAGGATTTTATTCCATCTAAAGGTAACTTATTCCAATTAAAATTAAATTATTCCAATTAAATGTAATGTAGTCAAATTAAAAGGCTGCCATTTAAAAGCCAGTAGTTACAAAAGACAGTTCAAACGCATATTTTGTTTAAGGTTACTCATCTCGGCTCAGTAGGTTTTTTCTCTCTCATACATGGCGTCCAAGTCAGATTTTTGTGCCCGAGAAACATTTATTTCCTCTTTTTTAAACAAGGCAGTGGTTACGACAGAAATATTTTTACATTCCGTAATTTTGTGTTTATTTCCGTCGATAAAACTCCGTTTGTCCGGTGGCATGCTACGCGAGTGTATTACTGCAGGGACCACCTTCATTTCATCACATCATCTGCCTAGCCTTTTTCCAACTATATTGGGGTCGGCTTCCAGTCTAACCAGATGCAGCTGAATCTCAGTATTTTACATGGAGCGACTGCCTGTTGGACCTCCACAACCCAGTAACTGGGTAATACGATAAACCATGGTAAGATTGGTTGTCAGACTTTAGAGCTTCTGACTAACAGTAACAGTAACTAACAGTAACTGACTGTCAAAGATCTACAAATGACAGCCGGGACCAACGGCTTTACGTGCTTTCCGAGGCACGGAGGAATCTCGCTATTACCGATGGTCACCCATCCACAGACCATCGTCGGCAAGCGCGGCTTAGCCCGGAAGATCGGCCTGTGCAGCTTTATTTCATCACAATGAAGAGAATTTCCACAACAAAAGAAAAACGCTTCAACTATTCCTATGGAAGAAGAAATAACTGACTCTTATAATACTTTCTCCGAATTCCAAATCAATCGTAACAGTACTAAAACTTTGAATAAACCTTCCAAAACCGAGCCTGAAAAGGGTGGCACGTTATTTTAAGCTATGCAAATTCACTTCGAGGCATTATTGAAAGTTCAGTTACCCCGGAAAGCGAAAAAAACATTTATTTCAATTCAACAGTTAAGTGAAAAAAAAAACAAAATAAATCAATATGGCGGACGTTGAACGGATGCTTAGCAATTTTTCAATCTGGTAACACCGTTGCTCCGGTGTTGCTATTTACCCCGACCGATAGGGGAAATGCGATGGATTGCTGGCAATATTTCCTGATTATACCCCGCCGAGGTGGTGCCTCGGGGCACAAATGGCCGTATGACCTCGTTACGTTTGCATAAAAAAATTGAGGTGGAATTTTTAAACTCAATCTATTTTCTTTTTTTTCGTTTGATTTTGGTTAGCGTTCGCTTTTTGAGGTTAGCAATGTTGTTAGAGATTTGGTTAGTCATACCACATCTATACATATAATAAATCTGTAGAAGGGTCAATTCTGTACATTGAAAATATTGAAAAAATAAATAGCGGGGTGTGTTGCTGGATTGATACCAAACCCAAATATTTCATTTAAAAAAAAATTTGTCTGTCTGTCTGTCTGTCTGTATATGCAGGCATCACGTGAAAACTAACGGTTCGATTTCGATGAAACTTGGTATAATTATACCTTATTATTCTGGGCATAAAATGGGATACATTTTATCCTGAAAAAATACGTAGAAAAAAAAACTTATTTTTCAGTTTTATTCATAGACGTTGTACTGTAGAACCGCGATCTCCTTAATTATTATAGGCTTAGCCGTATTTGGGTCCAATAGATATTTATAAGATGTCATTGTCAGAGTTACTCAAAATGGAGAAATAAACCATCCACGCGAAGACCGACATCCGCGCGGACGGAGTCGCGGGCGGAAGCTAGTTGAAAATATATTTCCCTAGTTTATTCTGTTCCGCTTCAACGAACATAAATCATTTATGTAGGGTATTTACGTAACTAGGAAAGAATAGTGTCCACCAATATATAAAGTACCACAGAGAAAAGTCTCAGTTCCCGCTTATTAGATAAAATAACTTCACGTTGAGATATAGTATTTTTTACACTTAAGCAAGAATATCTTCTGAAATATTTAGTTACTTCGTCGTCTCTTTGTTTTGTCGTCCCTAGGGAAGTAGCAAAGATATGCGTATGAAAAAGTTTCAGAGCTTTCAAGTAAGAATTTACAATTTTTAAATATGTATCCCGCTTGCGACGTACTTAGGATTACCCAAGTTAATTTAATTATGATAACCACAACCTATTGAGCTTGTGGATAAATAACAACGGTTGAGGATAAGCTGCGTTTGCCAAGGTTGCCTTTGGATGGGTGACCATCGGTCGTAGCGAGTTTCCTCCGTTTCTCGGAAAGCACAAAGCTGATGGTCCCGGCTGGTGTTTGTAGATCTTTGAAAGTCGATATAGTCAGAAGCTCGAAAGTCTTGCCGAGGGAAATCATAATGGACGCGGGACTCACGAATTACCGTGACCCGCTGAACGTAAAGGGCTATAGAAGGACACCGTGGATTTTAGTCAGTACAAGTCTGACAGTCTCTTCCGCTCTGCCCTGGGTGGGAGGACTCATTTGATGATTTTACCACGATAAAAAAAAAAAAAAAAAAGTGGAGGTCAGATAGCCAGTCGCTCCATGACAAAATATTCAGCTGTATCTAGTTAAAATGGAAGGTGATCAAAACATAGTTAGTAAAAAGTTAGGCAGATGATGACGATTAATTAAAACCTAAGAAGCACTTATGAAAATACTTACTTTTAGTACCTATCAAAATTATTTTCAAATTTCACTGAATTCAAGGTTGTTTTTGCTATGAAAATTCTACTTAAAAACACAAGTTACGTTGACATAAAACATAAATTTATCTATCATTATCCATTCTATTTTCACTACACTTTGTCAACAACTAACATGTCCTAATTATCCCAATTTCGGTGTACGTCAACCGGGACTCGAACGGACGACCCGTGCGACCGCGACCGCATCGTCGACACTACTATCAGACACGATTAATACAAATTTTATTCTCACTAGTACACTTTTTCCAATAAAAGTAGTTAGTACTACGACTGAACTGCCTTGATACTTTCAGGTTTAAAAATAAGAAATGAAGCAAGTAGAAAAAATATTCTAATATAAATAAAATTATTTTTGTTTCTCATTAAAATATGAACATCACGCTTATAATCCCCGAAGGATTAGGTAGAGGTATATCGCGAGCCATGTTCAAATCTCATGTAATGGGAGCTTATTGGCAAAATTAAAATTGTGAATTGAGTATATTATATTCATGTTGAAAATTAAAATTTCACAATTTCTTAATTATTTAAGAAAATATTATAACTAAATACTAAACATTTGTTTGAAAAAATAACTCTGCGAAATCTAGTTCAAACTTAAAAAATAAATATTCCACAACTATCACACAACGCCATCTAGTCCCAAGCTAAGCAGAGCTTGTGTTATGGGTACTAGACAACTGATAAACATACTTATATATTTCTAAATACATACATATTATAGATAAATTACACCCAAAAAAAAACAAAAGCAGAACCTCAAAACTGCGTAATTAATTAGGCCAGTTATGCAAATACAAATAAGCTAAGTTTAACCAATGACAACTACACAAACACAGGAGCAAATCACAGTAACGATCCAGCGTTATGTATGTCAAGTATCAAGGAGTTTTGCTTGACTCAGTTTCAGGACTGTAACAATGCTTACATAGAAATTACCATCGCCACTGCCGCTCGCATCGAACCCCTTTTACGTTTTAGATATAGGAAACTATGGAGTCGTAACGTAGACATTAATATTATTTTTTTGCGTGATAAAATCATGAAATGAGTCCTCCCACCCAGGGGTGAGGGCCTGCGTCATGCAGTAGGTCAGGACGCCCCGTGACGCCTATCCAGCCACTCCTCAAAGAGGGATCTTACCGCCGCGATTGCGGCGTGCCCAGACAATAATACTAGAATTATTTAATGGCCATGGTTTTTTTTGTCAGTCTTATCTTCGCAAGCAAGATTGCTGAGCGTGGGGACCTAGCTTCATTTCCTAGTCGAGCAAAGAAGAAAAGCAGCTGGTCCATACATTTTGACCGTGACGTTCATATTACATATGGGACAATATTTTTTCGATGATACGTTTAAAACCGTGCTTTTCGATGTTCCTCATACTCTGTACCTTATGAAATAACAGGTAACTCTTATAAACCTTATATTATTTTATTTATTTAAGTATATAAAATTGACTTGAAAGGATAAAACAGGGTTGTAATACCTAAATGTAACGAATTTTATGTAGTTACAATGTATAAGTACTTGCTCAACATCGTTCATAAGCAAGCATTTAATGGAAAACCAATATCATTTCATTATTTCATTTCGGATTTCCGACAATAAATTACATACTGATGTCAATATGAATTGAATATTTATATTTAAAACCACTGTTGTGTTGGTTATGAGGTAATATAGCAAAACATTAATAAGAATATTATTTTATTAAAGTAATTAATTACACCGGAGCTCATTTTCATAAAAGATTTATGAAGAAATGCTAACTGTATGTTGGTAAACTTAAATATCCCTGAATAAAATATCAATCAAACCGATGATATTTGTGGTAGAAACTCGAAACATTATAAAATTAATGAGTCAATTCCCTGAATTTAATTACTGATTATGGCGAGACTTAACTTTATGTCTAAAAAAATGTATTGAAATAATTTGCGCCTGATGAAAACGTGTGTTGTGCCTACAAATTGCAAATTGCTATGATAATTTGTTTAGGTGACACATTCAGTTGCATGCATTGACGACTTGAATTTTATGTTAATATATTTTTAGAGTTTTCTAAACGCATGTGAAATTTAATTATGTTTTGATAAAACAATTAAAAAATGTAATGGAATGAAAAGGTATAAAAAGCAGCAATTGTAAAAAAGTAAACGAACGCCTGATAGCTTTCACGAGCAACGTGTAACATTCCCTGTTTCTAATAAAATGTTAATATAGGCGTTAGCAAGATCCTTGCATAAATTCACCCGGTCGATTGAAAAGAAGTTGTTCTAACAGCGACTCCACGCCACGAGAAAAGGCTCGTCACTCATCGGGGTGAACAATCACCAACACCTACCATTGATTGCCCCTACATAATGCATAGACAACCCACACCCACCCCCTGTGGCCTCAAATTATCGTATCGTCCAACGACCGTGAGCCCCGAAGTTCGAAATACAAATCCGTGAGCCACCGAATAATGGTGTAGCCAAGGATCAAGATATATCGGTCGTGGTATGCATGTCGATAATTTCCAATCGATTTTAATAATTATATGGTTGTCTTGTCAGGACTCGTGGGAGTGTCGCAATTCAACATGAGTGTTTTTTTAACCGATTGCTGGGTAACTGAAGGTAGGTTCTGATTTTTCTAAATAAGATGTTATACTATTTTATGTTATTTACTTGTTGCTAGCCTTCTTGAAACTTTCCCCGTTGATTGGTATAGACCAACGACCTATAGACAAACTGCTAATATTCCTTTGGTGGTAGTAATTGTTAGTGTTCAGTGCCGGTTTCATAGAGCCTTAAAAGAGCAAAATTGGAGAGGGCTCTGTTCAATTCTTGAGATTATTAACGTCTTTTTTTTTAGCGTGGTAAAATCATCAAATGAGTTCTCCCACCCAGGGCAGGGCGGGAGGGACTGTCAGACTTGACTAACTAAAATCCACGGTGTCCTTCAATAGCCCTTTATGTACCGGGGTCACGGTAATTTGTGAGTCCCGAAACCCCGGCAGGCTTTGGCCCTCTACAGGCCCCGTCATTATGCTGACACTCCTTGAGGCGCTCGTGGAACACAACGCGCCGTCGACCCGGGCATGGTCCATGGTTGGACAGCGAGTCGCCCATTACTCGCCGCCCGCAGATTATTAACGTCTTACTACAAAAAAGTTAAACATCTGTTGAACACTTTTCTAAAAAAAATGTCAACTGCAAAACGGCATTTGACGTTGATACAAGGTTCGTTTGCAGTTATACTTTTTTAGACAAGACAGTGTTCAACAGATGTTTAACTTTTTTTTTTAGTAAGACGGTAGCTGTTTAAAATAACTACAACGGAATGTTTATTTTCCCATGTATCGCTATTCTTTTAGTTAAAACGTGAAATCTACAAATCCACACCTGAGTCTTCGTGGTCAATCAAGGCCCACCCTCTCTCTCAAAGTGGAGACTTGTGTCCCAGCTGTGGGAACGTTATAAGCTGATTTTAAAAGCCTATTAGTTTAGGTAAGGTACTATCTTTATTTGCATCACAAAATTTGATTTGTTCTAAAACCGTTCTAAAAATCTATAACCCTCCATAACTCTGCTAGAAAATGGTATGCGTTTTATCCAATATGTGTGAGCTCGTGAGCTATGCGCAGCTCACTTTTATCTGAATTCAATCTGGTTTGATCCGGTATTTTTCAGATCTGACCCAGTTTGAACCGGAATGAACTTCAAAGGCCTAACATGAATATAACGTTTAGTAGTGGAATTTGTTTTTGTTGTGTAAAAAATGTTTCTATTTTTTTTTCTATAGTGAATGAAGGTGTTAATTACGATGAATTTAAAGTTTCATCTTTTGTAGGAGTGAAATTATGTCACAACAAAATTTGAAATGATCTGTACTAGAGCTGTATGCCGCCAATTATCATATAAGCGTTTATTTGCCATTTTTTCTTCACATTCACTGTTTAATGAGACGTCTTTAACTTAAAAAAAAAAAAAAACTTTATAATCTTTATGGATAAAGCGCCATCTGTTGATAGTTGTAAGAACTAAACACACTTTTCGAATCATTCAATACCTAGTTTGAAATGGCTACGCTCATCGATTGATTTAGCTTCATTACTAAATTAAGTCGGTAGATGGCGGTACTTGTATCCAAAAGAACATTAAAAGAGATAGATTGTTAGGGGGGGCTGTTTTCCTCCCATAACACATTCGAAAAAACTGATTTCGGATTATTATTTAATGCATTTTTTTTCTATGACATTTTCGTCGTATAATATGTAAAGATGTGTACATAGTTGGTTAATTATTAGCCGAGAAAGAGAGAATTTTGTGCATTTAGTTTGTTTCTTCAAAACATTCCATAAACAATTTTAATATTCATTCGCAGTGATTCTACTTATTATAAACTTGTATAAGTAGTATGAGATTTCTTTATATCGCTTCAGTGTACGCGTCTATCCAAAGTAATAAATTCAAAGATCAAAATGCAATAAGTACCTTTCTTCCTGTATACAAATCAAGACAGATATCATATACACAAAATAATGGAACAAAAAAAAATGTCACTTACACGTAACTGTGACAACAAGGCTTGTACTCAGCATAATACGAGTATTATCCACATAACCATCCATCTATCCATTAGAATCACCATCTATTGCCTGACTTTACCCACTGCTAATACCCAAGTTTCATTACCTACCATACGAAATAATAGCCCAGACATTAAATTAAGGACAACATATTAATTTTGATATGTTTAACTTTACAATGACATGTACACTTGTAGACATTTGAAAGTCTGAAAGCTTTTCAGCGTACATAACCCCAGGCCTTTGAACTGTACTGAACTGTAGGTAATGACCTGAAAAATGTTATGAGCGCCTAGACACGTGTAGAATTAGATTTTTTGGAGTGAAAACTTCTTTAGCGGCGTTGTGCACTTTTTCTGGAGTGGGTAAAAAATGTTAAACTCGCGTCAGGACACGTGACCTGATCGAAAATTCGTAAGACGGCGCAGGGCGCTTGCGCGAATGTTCGTGTGTGTTTATTACTATTCAAGTTTTCACTTCTGCCGGCACTCCCAGAGTGCAACCCGTCGTTTTTTTATATTTAATGGGTTTCGTCCTGGCTTCAATCTAGCCCAGAAGTATATAAGACGTTTTTTTTATCATGGTAAAATCATCAAAAGAGTTCTCCCACCCAGGGCGGGACGGGAGGGTCTGTCAGACTTGTACTGACTAAAATCCACAGTGATCCTTCAATAGCTCTTTTCGTTCCAGGGTCACGGTTACCTGATAAGACAGTCCCGCGACCCAGGCAGGTTTTCGCCCTGTAAGGGGGGGGCCGTCAGATTGCTGACATCTCTTTGAGGCGCGCTTGGTGCTAGACGCGCCGTCGACCCGGACATGGTTCATGAGTGTCGGCGAGTCACCCATTACTTGCCGTCCGCATACCCACGCCTAGGGTGGCTGAAAAGCTCCGTGGGCGTCTCCCGCTGCGGCTGGCTCGTGAGGTGGATGCTGTCCTGTCCCTCACGGCGCTCGCCTCTTGCTTCGCTAGCATGAGAGCTTCGTATAAGGAGGCGACCGCTTTTTATATTCGATGGGTTTGTTCTTGGCATCAACCTAGCCTAGAATTAAGTATAAAATATGAGACCTAAGATGTAGTGAGTTCACCTAGAAGAAACTAGAATTCCTGCACACCGACGGTACATAAAACGCTGTTTGGCAAAAGACTCGGACAGGATGGTGGTCGCGAGACTGGCGATCTTGGTGAGGCCTACCATCATTAGTGGGATCACTTAATAGTCACCACGGGTTACAGGTACCCTGTGGGGACATTGACCGGGGTGGACCCCACGCTCCCCAAGAACAAACAGATTTAAGCCTTGATAAGTTTTAGGTTTGTTCAACTGTAGAAAATGGTCGATAGAGCAATTTAGGTACTATAGGAAAAGTAATTCATCATTTTAGTGACTGTTAGTGCCGAAGTGTTTGAATAACCTATCTTTACTTTGTTTGTTTCTTAATACGTTTTTAAAATTGTCGGGAAAAGGTTTGTGACCTTATCATAAAACTGAAACTGCTTAGGTATTACTTTAGTTGGCCCTTTCTGTTTGTTTCAGTCAATGCTGAAATATTCCTACATACTAAGAAATACTACTTTTTAAGGTCATCCTTAACGAGTAGAACGAAAGAGCTTCTGCTCTTTTTTTCATCGTGGTAAAATCATCAAATGAGTCCTCCC
Source organism: Agrotis puta (assembly GCA_943136025.2). NCBI lineage: Eukaryota > Metazoa > Arthropoda > Insecta > Lepidoptera > Noctuidae > Agrotis > Agrotis puta. The sequence goes on along the minus strand of OW964177.2, from coordinate 16,372,018 downwards.
GCCCTGCCCTGGGCGGGAGGACTCATTTGAGGACTGTCAGACTTGAATGACTTAAATCCACGGTGTCCTTCAATAGCCCTTTACGTACCGGGGTCACGGTAATTTGTGAGTCCCGCAACCCTCGCAGGCAAGAGCTTCTGCTTTTGGCTAAATAATAACAGCCGTACAGATCCATCTTTAAGGTTTGCCGAGGCTGGCCTGTGACTGGGCGATCAAAGCGAATTTCTTTCTTACTCTCGTATCTTTGCACTCGCACTTGCGAACACAAGAACAACAATGAATCCAACCAAGCAAATTTCTCCCAAAAATTGAACAGGTCAAAACAAAAATTCGAAAATTAAAAGTGGGATAACGCAAACCAATAGTGTATTCGATTCGATTTAACCGATTCCAATCCAAACTCGGTTATTCGATTCGCTAAATCGGATTCGCAAACAGCGTACCACGCGTTTTCAAAAAAGGAAGAGATTGGGGTAAAGTGGCCGATTGTGGGCATAAGCGAGAGGTCGACGGCCTATTAATACGAATGTAAAACGGTGAATCGGCCACAATAATAGGGTGTAGTCACGAATTATCTGTTTTAATATTATTATTTGTAGATTTATGTGGGAGATTCTTGTGAAATTTATTTGAGACGGGTTTTTGACTTTTTGGGTATAAAAAGGCTAATTTAGCAGAATCATAACGAGAAATTTTAAAATCTATTGAGAAGTCGGTACAGTGGTTCTTTATTTGTTGTTTCACTTTTCGTTTAGAAATAAAAGTTAATCAACAGTGCAAAAATTGCAAAACAGGTACACGACGACGAAACAGTCTACGATCAAAGTTAAGGACGATATTTTCCGCTGGTACTGAAGAATGTATTTTCATGGATACTTCTGCCCTTTGGCTATTACTAGAAGAAATTTATGCCCATTTTCTAGATAGCAAAAATGAACTTACTACAGTCATGACTCGCTACCAAATGTACAAAGAACGTTACAATAATCATAAGTCCAAATAGCCTTCATTTCCGGAACACCCAGACCCGGAACAACTACTTGTAGGTCATACAAATATTTGTTCCGTACGGGAATCGAACCCGCGACACGCAGCGCAGTAGTCCAATCGCTTAGCCACTGCGCTAACCGTGCCGTCAAAACTGGTCAAAACTATTTCTATTTTATGACTAACGTTAACTGTAAAACTTTTTGAGACATACATTTATCGCTTATAACAACTGCTGCACTGATCCAAATTTAAATATGGATTGGGTAAGCAGCGCTCGCTGAGGTTTGGTTTCGGATGGGCGATCGTGGAAGTTTTTCGCGTTGGTCCTGGCTGTCACGGACCGAACTTTGACAGACGCTCGCGTAAGCGAGCCAACTGAATTCAGTTATGCCTTTGTCAAACAGACCGGCGAAAGGCGAAAGCGAAGCGTTTCCGAAGCGATACCGAACCGAAGCGAGACGTCAGTCCGATAGTTCTGTCACGCTATCGGATCGCTTTCGCGTTTCTATGTGACTGGATTCAAACAATAAAAACGTCACGCTTCGCATTCGCCACGCCAGTCTGTTTGACAAAGGCATTGGAATGGAAGACGAAATAGTTCGGGAAAAGCTTGACAGGTGATGATGAACACTTATTATAGAAAGAGCAATCATGGATATCTTGCGACATGCAGACCTAAAAACCCTCAGGCTGTCTATAAAGTTCGTTACATGTTATACCACATTTTTTAATATATGTACATCTTTTGATCATTTTAGACAGGCCTGTTGGTCTAGTGGTTAGTGACCCTGACTGCTATGCCGGAGGTCGTGGGTTCGATTCCCACCCAGGACAAATGTTTGTGTGATGAGCACGATCATTTGTTCTGTGTCTGGGTGTAATTTATCTATAATATGTATGTATTTAGAAATATATGTATAAGTATGTTTATCAGTTGTCTAGTACCTATAACACAAGCTCTGCTTAGCTTGGGAGTAGATGGCGTTGTGTGATAGTTGTGGAATATTTATTTATTTATTATTTCCCGAAATAAACTTGTAAGCTGACAACTGTGCGCTCTACCCTACAAAGCTTTCTATAGAAACCGTTAAAATAACCAAAACAGTATACTATGTGGTCATTTACTGATTAGGCTTCTTACAATGTCCGCCGATACCCATTTTCGGTAATTTACGATTGTTTTCTAAGTCACACGAAAGGAGAAAACCGCTTTTTTTGGAAAATTAGATCGGTAAATAACGGTTTTGATCAGATATCGATTTTTGACGCCAGGATGAGATCAGACTAACGGTTTATTGTTTATTTTGTGGAAGTGAGGATTTTCTCTCATTATATTAATATTATATTAATATACGGCACGTTTGGCGCAGCGGCTGAGCAATTGGACTGCTACGCTGTGTGTTCGATTCCCGCACGGAACAAATATTTGTATGATCTGATCACCCGCGATACAGAAGAAATTCCCAGTGTGGGGCAACGTTTTCTTTTTTAAATAACAAATAGTAAAAATTTGCAAGTCTTATTTAAGGAATTAGTAGGTTAATCAATTATACGAGAATTATAGATGACATTGACCGGTTATATACGTACTACTTATAGCAGTTCTTCAAGCGGTGACTGCGCAGAAAATTAGTCTTCTCCGGAATGGCTCGAAGATTCGAACTGCTTCGGACGGTCGGACTGCTTGAAAAGCTTTCTTTGGATCTTTCTTTCTTTCTAAGCCTTTCATCATGCGCGGGCATTCGGGCGGCGAGTAATGAGCGACTCGCTGTCTGACCATGAACTATGCCCGTAGTATTGCAGCACAATGACGGGGCCCTTTTAGAGGGCAAAAGCCAGCCGGGGTCGCGGGACTAACGAATAACCGTGACAACTTAAAGGGCTATTGAAGGACACCGTGGATTTTAGTCAGTTCAAGTCTGACAACCCCCCTCGTCCTGCCCTGTGTGGGAGGACCCATTTGATGATTTTACCAAGTAAAAAAAAAGTCTTTCATCAAGGCGCGTTCAGCACTTCTGAGATGGTTCAGCAACAAATATCCACAACTTTCGTATTTACGATATTAGTTGTGTTAACTTTGGATTACATCTTATAAATGTGACAGTTTGTGAGAATGAATGTATGGATGTTGGTTACTCTTTAACACAAAAACTGCTGAACGAATTTAAATGTTTGTTAAGTACACATATAGTTTATTAATCGGATTAACACATGGGATAGTTTTTATCCCGATTATATTGTCCCGTGGGATACTTTAACACTTGTAGCGGACAAACCCACTGGCAGCAGTTAGTCACAAATACTAGGCTACCAGAATAATAAAAATACTACGTATCTAGTCAAACACAACTTAAATGCCCCATGTCAACCACAAGACAAACAAACATACACCAAAACTAGACATAATTATTGTAAGTGAAATTAGTGGTACAACTCAAAAAGGTACCGACCCATTTATGGTACCCCAAGGTACCAACAAATTGTGTGCTCAAATATTACGGTGACGTATTTGGGGACGCGAATTGGTGACCAAATGTTAGTATTTTAACATGTTATGTCATGCCAAGGATGACGGCCTTGTGGCGGTTTATGGAAAACTTGTTATAGTTTTAACTGTGACGTTTGCGTTGGTCTAGTTTTTAAAAGCGCGTCTTCATGGCACGTGATTCTGGGTTAGATTTAGGACATAAAATCGGGATTACAATTATTCCATACACAATCATGATATTTAGTTGAGGTTGAGGGAGTGGGCACCCGCTGAAATGGCACCTAAGGTGTTCCACATACGGCATCACTTAAGCCTTTGTCAAACAGTCAGGCGATAGCGAACCGGACCGAATCCGAAGCGATACGAGACGTGAAACTGGATGCAGCTGTTGTGGATTAGGAACCGAGGCGTGGCAGTTGTATTAGCTGGCTTTTTATGAACGACGTCCAACAGAGTAGATACGCCTTCGCCACGTCTTCGTATCGGTTCGGTCACGCTATCGGATCGCTTCCGCTTTGCTATGTGTCTGGATTCAAACAATTCCATAGATTACAAATAAAAACTCCTCGCTTCGCATTCGCCACGCCTGCCTGTTTGACAAAGGCTTTACGGATCAGTACGAATTTCTTTAGAAATGAGTAATGAAAACGAAAGAAACACGATATAAAAAATCCATTTTCTTTAAAAAGTTTTCATTGAAGTTGACATTTTGTTTTGTTTGTATAGACCTAGATCTACACAGACACATGATTCATGTTATTTATTGACCATGTGGACAAATAATAGCAAACAAAAGTTGTTTTGTGGAATAATATTTCAGTTACCATTAAGTGTTCGTCACGGTATCGATTGGTGTCTTTACATACATGTGACATGCGATATAGATAATTTCCGATGCACTGCAATTGAAGAAACAATAGACTATGACGCATATTTTGACACATAAAGTGTCTATCATACAATATTTATTACGTTACCACACAGGCGTCAAAAATATAAAAAAAACATGTATACAGCATTATTTTTAGTATATGCGAAACCTGAATATAGTTTGTTCAGAATCACTGATTCGATTCTAATAATTTTTACACCATGTTATTTTTTTTTTTGAAAAATGTTTTAATTAAATTTTATTACCAGTTAATTACAATACAATCACCGTACGGTTAGGTACCTATTGCCAAGCTATTATCACGAGGGTATAACACAGGAGACGCGGTTTACGCGGGTGTACCGCGAAAAAAGCATGTTTTTGAATGGACAACCAGGTAATATACAAACTTGTAACTTTGTGATTTTTTATGACACGGATTTAAAATTTTGTACATAGATTCTTTACACAAAAATACTAGACAGGTGTATCAGGTTTCGCATAAACAAAAAATAATGTTGTACGTATATAAGACTCTCGTTCGCCTGGAAAACATGTTAAACTGGAGGGAGAGGCAATCCTCCTCTTCACGCCCCAGCCGCCGCGGGCAGGGCGTCGGGTATCTCGAGGTGATTTAAGGCTACCGTAGGCTTACCGCTTCTGAGCAATGAGTAGCTTACCGTCCGATAAGGAGCAGGGTCGACAGGGGTTCCCAAACTATGCGCCCTGGTGTGTCGTAGAGAGTACAGAGGGGCGCCGTGACACGCGAGGGTCAACCATTCTCCGGATTGATATTGCGTGGAACCAAAATTATCTTAGTATAAAATATCCACCAGAAAGATGAGGACAGTCTCATTGATCTCTTTTGCAGCTACATAACTAGATTCACGTGTTCTGAATTCGAGGAGTTTGGAACCAGGTACTCGTATTATTGTTTTATTATTCACCTGGTATCAACTAGCTACGGCGCCGGGAAAAAACTCTAAACCTGTATGTGCGCCGCGAGCTGAAAAAGTTTGGGAACCCTGACCTAATCTAACCTAACACGAAACCCATAATGTGGAATTGAACCAACACTGCAGCCAAAAGCCATTCGGGAAAATCCTCTATCAGATATTTATGAATCACAGCGTTCACGACTAAAGTAATAACTATTCCATGTAAACACAATGAATGAATCAGCGAAATAATTGTGTGGTAATAGTTTCCAGTGAAAAATTCATTGAAACTTCTTATTAAAGCTATCACGTTCCACGAATGGAGAATAAATGAGAGTAAGCACCTATCTTTAGAAGTTTGTAATAGTTGAGCACAGTGCCGGATTAAGCAAGTACTAAATTCTATCGAGGGGCCCTTTTCTGAGTAAAATGCATATCTATACTTAAATATTCTCTCATTTTTTTAAAGTAGGAAATTACAGGCACTTTTGAATTGACAAAATTTCATCTTTACTACCAATAAAATAAAGTAGAAACTTTTGCATGTTTGTAACTGTTCGTAGCCGATTTCAAGAAAATTCTTTCTTTACCAGTTGAAAGCTGCATTGGTCTTAAGTGACGTAGGTTAACACTAACGCGGTTACCGATTGTCTGAAATGGGCGGTCTTAGTCGGAATAGTATGTTTTACGCTTTGTTGACATGGCGGAGGTAGGCGGGCCTTACCCAACGAGGGCCCCGGGTACCACGACGCGGGCCTATAATTGGGGGGCCCGCTATCTCTGCAACGGTGTTGATGCGGCACTGGTTGAGGAAAAGTGATGCAGTTTCAGTTCATTGTTGTAATTTGTAGTTGTCTGATGTGAATAATAGTTGCGGTTTTGGATGGCTATAATTAATATTGCTACAATCGTTCAGTACGCTGCAAAGAGTACCAGTGTGTTATTTTTAAAACAAACAAAGTACGTTTGTTTTAGGTGTATTTTGGAAATCACTAAAGATATTTAATGGAAAAAATGGGGAAACTTAAGTGTTTTCTTACTCCTCCAAATGATTGGCGAGCATTCAAAACATGGGTTGGTTTCAACCAGCTCATTGATGCCGGAGTAGCAGGGAAAAATTCTATCAATGTCCCACTAGAGTCAACATTGGCATGTAACGTGAACGTGGAACCAGGTTTTAATAGTAATGCTATGTTGATGACCACTGTGAGTTCTATACTCCTTAATGTGCCAAACCAATAAGTATTAAACCTGCTATCCACTCTCCTATCGAACCTGTATTTCTTCTACTTTGTCAACACAAACTGAGAACAAAACAATCCAACGACCCATACTATACTACGATCGAAAGTGCCCATCCAACACCCCATATAAAAACAGCTCAACTAAAGGAAGCTCGATCCAAAAGAGACATGTAAACATCTCCAAACGTACTATTAAGGGAAGTACTTTTAATTTCGCGCTCCAAGTGACTCAGTTCCTAGCAGACAATGTGATAAAAGACCAGACGGACTCAAGAGACACCACGTGCATTTCCATACTAGTAACGAACCATAATTTTGGATCCAATCCATAAGCAAGGGAACGGAGTCGCTGACTTACTCCAGTTACTGAGTAACGACTAGTGATGGGCGATGGCGGGTGACTTGAGTATGTGTGTGCGACGTTTGCACAGCAAACTTTTTTGAGGTGCAACGTATGGTGCAATTAATCGGCTCTGATTAAAGGCATCGTTTTATGTTTATAAGTGCATTGATATACTCATACGACCTAGAAAGAATAATAAAGATTTTATTGAGATACTTTTTTCCGGGGTTTGGATATTATTTAGATTTTATCACTTTCTTATATTGTTACTGAACTACTTTACCGTTTTGATGATTGCTCAAAGAAAGCTGTAACTTTAGACAGAATTCTCACAAAGCTCAAAATAGCATCGTCCTTTTTTGCTAACGAAACCAACTGCACTAGTGTCTTGAATTACTCCCGTATCCAAATACTGTAAAAGTAAAGTCACCCAACAATACCTCATAAAAAATAAAATACAATCGTAAAAATCGAACATTCGCCCATCACTAGGGCAGCATATTTAGCCATCCATCTCGGTAAGGCAGGGACCTAAAGTGATCGCGAAAGATGCTCTTTTTAGCTCGTTTCCTTATGGTCTGCGGTCACCATTGGAAGGTTTTGTTACGCAATATTTATTATGAATGGACTGAACTTGGGTTCAAACACGTTTTTTGTCCTGTCTTTACAATTTTATGGTTGGCGCTAAGTATGGTTTATATGGGCCTGTCCAAATGTTCCTATGAGAGAGTTTGTTTGTTTTGGGGACTGGTTGTGAGGTCTTTGACCTGCTGGAAATAAAGTAGGTTTGAGTTTTTGTTTTTTATTTGCTGGAGAAAAAGATAAACTCGTAAGAAGGACTATCGTTTCAAAGTCGGACTCAGTTATAGTAGGACGTAGGAAACAGTTTTTATTGTGTTCTGTCGGTGCGCAGGAGTTCCTTTTGAGTGAGTTCGGTCAGTCTTAGGCCATATCTTTGTTTCTAGTTTAATAAAAATAAAATGTGTTAAGTCAAGGAGAGTAAGACTGACAAATTAGTCATTAATTTCTCTCTCTGTAATGGTCAAATGTTTAAGAGTGGGTGTGAAACTCGATCCTTGTCAAAAATAATGTAACACTTAGTGTAGATATATGGGTAAATGGATCTACGTTATAGGAGTTTCAAAATGAAACGAAAAAAATTGAGAAAGAGTACCTTAAGTTTTTTTTAAGAAATTTTGTAAACTACTGGCCGATGGTGAAGCTGCAATAGCTTTTTATTTAGAAAAGACCTTGGCCTTGAAAATCTAACATATTTACATGCGACTGATAATTTCAGTTTATTGACAAAGAAACTTCACAAAGTGTTGTTGACTATTGTGAATATTAATTTGATTTGCGCTTACGTCAAGACATTCTCAACTTTATTTAAGTTATAAAGTTAAATAACTATAAAGGTTTAACTAAAAATATATAACATTTAAAACACAACATTTTCTAAATAAATATAAAATACTGTGTAAGTAAGTATTAGAATTTTATGGGGTATATATATATCTCATAACAAAGCATTAAAATAATTTTATTATCTAAGTCCTTCCCACTTTTTGTTGCTTTTAACTTTCATTAAAACTAAAGTTGTTGTTTACCAAAATGATCGAGCCCCAAAATAACAAGTGACCATCAGGCGGTCGCGGGACTTATGAATTCCCGTGACCCCGGATCGTAAAGGGATATTGAAGGATACCGTGGATTTTAGTCAGTACGAGTCTGACAGTCCCTCCCGCTCTGCCCTGGGTGGGAGGACACATTTGGTGATTTTACCACAATAAAAAAGAGGGATTAATTTGAACTTATAAATAATTCAAATATATTAGAAACAAAATTATACTAAGAAAAACTTTGAGAGCAGTAACTTATTTCAGCGACATAAGTTTAAAAGCAAAATGTCTGAAAAGCTTCAGCACTTTCTTCATTGCTGAAATATTTTTTAAAAGACTGCATTATTAAAATAATTAATATTTAAAAAATACATTCATTATTAGCGTTTTGAATTAATAACTTGATCTGACTTGTGGTTGATTTAATAACATGTAAATAGTAGGCCTAATCATAATATACGCCGACGGTAGTTAACCGTGTGTTTTACATAAGCATAATTATATAACAAAATAAATACTAAGTACTTGAGTAAATAAATTTATTAAAATAAAGTAAAAGTGTCTTTATGATTCAGTGATCACAAGCTACTTCTGTGTATTAAATGCCTAGTTCGATTCTCCGGGAATTCAGGTAAAACTAGTGTAGTCTACGGCCTATGGTCGCGACCTAACGAATGGTCGCAGGACTAACGAATTACCGTGACCCCGGAACGTAAAGGGCTATTGAAGGACACCGTGGATTTTAGTCAGTTAAAGTCTGACGGTCCCCCTGGCCCTGCCCTCGGTGAGAGGACTCATTTGATGATTTTACCACGATAAAAAATAAGTCTACGGCCTTATAGTCTGCATTAATGCTTAGTTGATAAAAATAGGCTCCCTCTCGATTAATGTGAGTCTTAAACATGACTGTGCAAAATCACTACATAGTATAAAACAAAGTCGCTTCCCGCTGTCTGTCTGTCTGTCCCTATGTAAGTATACTTAAATCTTTAAAACTACGCAATGGATTTTCATACGGTTTTTTTAATAAGAGAGAGAAGAGAATAAAGAGTGATTCAAGAGGAAGGTTTATATGTATAAAACATGCATAATATAGTAGAGATTGCACCCGTACGGAGCCGGGGCGGGTCGCTAGTGAAGTTCAATCCATTAAAACGATTAAATAAACTATGAATAATAACTTGTATATTGTCAGCTGTCAGCTGGTAATGTCCTCAAGAAATATGGCCACGTTGTATGACTAAACTTAGCCTCTGACCAGTGTAGAAGCCAGCCCTTGGATCACGGGAAGCGTCATCTGTGCCATTCTGTGCTGTTTGTGAATTGTAGACAGGTACACCTGTTCCTTATTCTTCAGAGAATATAATAAACTTGATATTACGTTAAGTTAATAATAATATAGCAGCTGTACTAAAACTTAGTGAGTTTTTTTTCTCACTCACATGAACAAAAAGCGACAGCCTGAACGCCTATTTGTAGAAACTACAAATATTTGTTCCGTTTCCACATTTTGGAATCGAACCCAAGACCTGTAGCGCAGCAGTCGATTGCTCGGCTACTGTGCCAACCCTGCCGTCAAAATCATCATATTATTATGGCTTAACCTTTTAATCACTCTCCCGTCTCATCAACTAAACAAGACAGCATCACAGAAGTGTCGTTTCACCACAGTTTCCATTTTCATCACTTTTTTTTCAGTCTCGATTAATCACTTTTTTTTTTCTATAATTATTCTGGAACAGCATATTCAAAATTCGTCAGAAGATTCTTTTGTTAATTTTTTGAAGTGAAAACTTCTTTAGCGGCGTTGTGCACTTTTTTTGGAATGGGTAAAAAATTTTAAACTCGCGTCAGGACACGTGACCTGATCGAAAATTCGTAAGACAGCGCAGGGCGCTTGCGCGAATGTTCGTGTGTGTTTATTACTATTCAAGTTTTCACTTCTGCCGGCACTCCCAGAGTGCAACCCGTCGTTTTTCTTTTTCTTACCGAATTCATGTTAAAAACTGTTTTTCCTGTTTATTGACAACGCCCTGCTGTCATCCATTTTAATTTTTTTCAATCCTGGTTATTAAATAATTATACCCGTGGGTCGTTGGAGGCTTTCATTCGATCAATCGTTTATGTATATTATTTTAATGAATAGAAATAGAAAAGAACGTTGTTTATTTTTTTCACACGATCATCAATATTTTCATTGAGTAAGGAATATTGTGTTAAGATAAGAAATACTACTACAGAGAAAAATGTACATTAGTATATAGATATATATACATATTTACATGGTTTTTATATAGGTAACTAGAAATATGTATATACTAGAGTTCATTTTTATTTTGACGGACCGCTATGCTGCGTGTTGCAGGTTCGATCCCCGCACGGAACAAATATTTGTATGATCTGCAAGTAGTTGTTCCGGGTCTGGGTGTTTGTGTATGTGAGTTGTGTTTGTAAACGCACCCACGATACAGGAGAAATTCCTAGTCTTTTCCCACACTAGCAATTTCTCCTGTGTCGTGGGTGCGTTTATAAAACAAGTTGCCAATCTGACCTCCACAACCGAGTGATTATGAAAGTCAGTTAAGCAGTCAGTTTCCATTAACGATACTGAAATTCAGCTGCATCCGGTAAGACTTTTTTTATCGTGGTAAAATCATCAAATGAGTCCTCCCACCCTACTGTCAGACTTGACTGACTAAAATCCATGGTGTCCTTCAATAGCCCTTTACGTACCGGGGTCATTCCTGAGTCCCGCGACCGTCCGGTAAGACTTGGGGAAAGGTCAGGCTGATAATCCTAATTTAACTTAATAATTAACTTAATAATTATTTTTATTATAAATTCGAACGAAGTTTGTTTGTTAACTTTTGACGCCTAAATCGGCCTAAATCACTGAACCGATCATCATGTATGCACAAACGTTGTTTTTTACAGAAACGGTTAAAGATTAAATGTTTTTTAATACTTATGACAACACAGATGGCGCCACGTCCTACAAAATTGATTGTAAAATTATAAATTAAGGCGAGTGAAGCAGGAGGTAAAATTTAGTGATGAATACATTAAAGTTTTGTCTCCAGAATTTTCTTTTTGAAATAGAAAAGTCATGGCTTTATAGAGTTTCCATGCAAACGATTCACTTTAAATAAATAAATAAATAAATATTCCACAACTATCACACAACGCCATCTAGTCCCAAGCTAAGCAGAGCTTGTGTTATGGGTACTAGACAACTGATAAACATACTTATATATTTCTAAATACATACATATTATAGATAAATGTTCTTACTCTATTTTATTTATTTGCTGGACGGATCTTTCGCTAGTCATTCTACAAACTATCTTTTTTCATTTAGTATAAAAAAAATCGGTTATGTTTGTTTGTACGTGCATAAATTCCGAATAATTGCACCAACCGTGATAATAACAGTTTTTGAAAAAGGATGGGTAATGGTATGTGAAATTGTTATCTCAAAATAAACAAATTCAAATTCTAATCAGAATTCAATCAAACGTAAACAAGACTGTTCATCTCTATCATGATCATTTCAGCCGTAGGACGTCCACTGCTGGATAAAAGCCTCCCCTATAGACTTCCATCAGGACCACGTAGAAAGAGGAGGCGGGACGCGTGAGGGAGAGGACAGCGTCCACCTTACAGCCCAGCCGCAGCGGTAGACGCCCACGGCGACAAGCAAGACGCAAGTCGATCTCCAGCCATCTTAGGCACGGGCATGCGGGCGGCGAGTAATGGGCGACTCGCTGTCCGACCCTGGATCATGCCCGGGTCGACGGCGCGTTGTGTTCCACGCGCGCCTCAAAGAGTGTCCAGAGCCTGCCGAGGTCGCGGGGTTAAGGAATACCGTGACCTCGGAACTTAAAGGGCTATTGAAGGACACCGTGGATTTTAGTCAGTACGAGTCTGATAGTCCCTCCCGGTCTGCCCTGGGTGAGAGGACTCTTTTGAAGATTTTACCACGTTAAAAAAAATCTTTTAGGTCTTTGGCTGTTGCTTATCAACAAACTAATCAACAAAGAAAGAGCCTAGTTAGAAACCAATCAGCACCTAATAGTACTTTCATACCTAATAATAAAATAATAAATTTTCAATGTCAATCATATATTCATGCACACGTAGTGCCACGTGATTGGCAGTGTAATGGCACTAAAACTTATTTATTTCAATTTCCGGTGGCACAGGAAGGTAGTGGACAGTTACTTTCGCGCCAATTGCATAACAATATCGCCATCTTGATTTGAGCACGCGCTGTCGAGGGGTCTATTCCAACTCGACTATTGTTTATTGGGTAAGTCGACAAGTCTTAGACAAAAAATGAAGAACTGATGAAAATAAACCGCTTATTGGAACTTCAACCTATGATAATTTGCCTTCACAATCAAAATGTTATAATTTTTATTGGTTCACGAATCACGGTCATATTTAAGAGTAGGTACGGTTTTTCAGGAGTATGATTCTTTACGTTTATTATTCTAGACGGATTTTTGGTAAACGAAGATTGGTATACCTACTGAACTGGTTTAGGAATGCTTCTAAAAACCTGGGCATCTAAAGAATGTGTGTACACTGAATACTTTTTACGAAATTATCATCTACTTCAGACTTCGATTTACTTGGCTATATAAGGAGTTGAAGGAAGCCTACATCAACATGGTTGGAAGAGGTCAAAAAAGAAAGAACAATACATTATTGAGCCGATTATTACCCTAAAGTGTTGATTCCTAATAAAAAACGACGGGTTACACTCTGGGAGTGCCGGCAGAAGTGAAAACTTGAATAGTAATAAACACACACGAACATGCGCGCAAGCACCCTGCGCCGTCTTACGAATTTTCGATCAGGTCACGTGTCCTGACGCGAGTTTAACAGTTTTTACCCATTCCAAAAAAAGTGCACAACGCCGCTATAGAAGTTTTCACTTCAAAAAACATGACTAATAAAAATATGAATTATGAATGAATTTATCACCAATACCTAAACAGCCAATCAAGAGGCAGCCGTCCGCGTGCATCCAACGGTACGCATCCGCCGGACGTAGGCGACGAAAGTAAAGTAAGCTGATCGCCCCTTTCGCCATACGGGGAAGCACGGCCCGTGTCGCCTGCTAATCGGGCAGCTGGTCTTTGAGAGAAGTTGCAGACAATGTGGCGGTATGACACAGATATCTGGTTATGGGTGGATGTGTCAAGTTCTTCAGATGAAATGTTAGATCTAGCGGTTCACACAGTGGCTGAGCGATTTAAGAGCTGCGCAGTGTTTGATTCCCGCATGGAACAAATATTTGTATGACCTACAAGATGTTGTTTCAGGTCTTGGTGTTTGTGTATGTGAGTTTCTATTTTTGTAAACGCACCCACGACAAAGGAGAAATTCCTAGTGTGGAGCAATGTTAAAAAAAACATTGGTTTGTTTAATCGGCACTATCAGATACCCTTCATTGTCAGTCGGGTAAAAACTATATAGTTTTTGATGTAGAATAAATGTTGCTTATGTGGCGTTGATGTGTCTCCTAGCAGTTCTCCGGGTGCGGCAACACAGGTTACCTGGAACCTGTGGTGATTGCTGAGCGATCCCTATGGCGGTAGTAGGATTCGCCTGGCTCGCGACTATCATCTTTATGGAGTCGGGTGACAAACAGTTTTTATTGCGTTCCGTCGGTGCGCAGGAGTCCATTCCTGTGCTTTCTGGCTAAGGTCGCTCCATTTTGCCCTCATCTTTGCCTCTGGGCTAGATTGAGGCCCAGAGAAAAGCCATCTATATATATATATATATATAAATAAATTGCTGTTCATTAGTCGATAAAACTCGAGAACGGCTGGACCGATATGGCTAATTTTGGTTTTGAATTATTTTTGGAAGTCCAGGGATGGTTTAAAAAGGTGATTAAATATGATTTAAAAATTGATTCTGAAGGGGTACGAAGTTTGTCGGGTCAATTAGTTTTAAAAATCAAAAAATCGCTATGAATCAGTTGGGTTGAACTGTACAGTTTTTAAATGTTTCAGAATCGTTTTTGATATACTCGTACAAATGGTGCACTTGCTCTTTTTTTCCAGAGACAACCCGTCTCCACCCGCGCCCTGACTTTGAGTTTGTTTATAAGCTATGAATGCAGCACTTAATTAAAAATTATAATCGTACCTAGGTAAAGGTCTGCCATAACGTCGGTGGGAAAAACAGCATCATAGTTTTTTTATTTCATAGTGACGTGAGTCAATTAAGTAAGCATCTTAAAGTGAACTGTTCATTTATTTAAAGCGCTGCGATTTATTGTAAGATTGATGAAATACATGTTATTCAGATTAAAACATATATATGTTGTTAATTGACAACAAAGATATCTAAAATGACGTAAAATGCCTCGATACACTGACGAGACATTGTAAGCGACTAAGAATTGTTTAAAAACAATTACTGCGGTTGTTAATAACCCACCTTCATCTTCTTATTAAAACGACTTTTGACTTTCACTTGATATCTCACTTAAATGAAACTGACGTCACTTATGTCTACCGCTGTCCATCCCCTAAAGGCAAGGCACCTTTAACATGTGTGTACAATAACTAATAACTATTTTAAACCAACGAAACGGTAATATTACGGTAAATTCTTCTTGTAAAATGTGATAATTGTATCGGTTTTAGAAATACTTAGAAACGAATACCAAAAAGGAAAAAGACTTACAAATATGATGAATATAAATTATTAGTTCTACTTAAAATTAAACCCCTTTTAATTAAACCATCACTACCGTGTAATCATTTACCAAGAAAACGATACAGCTGTACTTTTTTCTTGAATTCTGTCGTAACTAATATTATAAATGCGCAAATTAGTCGATGACCCCGGAACGTAAAAGGCAAGTCTGACAGTCCCTCCCGGGTGGCTCAGTGGAGGACTCAGTTCATGATTTTACCGTCAAAAAAATAACCACTGAACCGATTATCCTCGAATTTTGCATACACGTTGTACGATGTCAGGTGTTCAAAAATGGAAATAGAGTACATTTCAACCCGAAAAAGAATACTGTTTCCAAGGAAAACAACAATAAAGTTGTTATGATGGTATATGGGGCTACGTGTACTGTCCGGAAATATTTTTAACATCTTAATTAACTCACATTAACGACGGCGTGTTGTTATCCACGCGCGCCTCAAGGAGTGTCAGGCTAGTTTCGGGGGCCCCTGTAGTGGGCCAAAGCTTACCGAGGTCACGGGACTCACGACTTACCGTGACCCCGGTACGTAAAGGGCTATTGAAAGACACCGTGGATTTTAGTCTGACTGCCCTGGGTGGAAGGACTCATGTGATGATTTTACCACGTAAAAAAAGCGAAGCTGCGGGATTAAGCTAATTCCTAGTTATCATCAAAATACCCCAATCATTTCTCTGGCTTTCAACAAATGTCGAACCGATTAATATTATACACTCGAACATTAAAAATAAACGTAAAACATGCTTCATTAGAGTTCGCGATAGCATCGATACAACATGCGAGAATGTCGAGTTTTTGTGGCGGTACTCAAGCTAGGATAATTGTCATATATACTACATAAGATAAATATTTACTGCGTGAACAAATCGTGTGGGGATGGCACAGAAATAAGGCAGGTGGGTAATATGTCCCCACCCCTTTAAAACAACTGGTTTTGCAATGTTGCGAGTATTCAAGAAGTAGATACAATAAAATATGCTAATGATAGTCTTTTTATAAGCGCTGACAATTTTTCTAATGATAATTAATATGCTGTTTCGTCTGACGACATGTCTGAGTAATGAAATTAATTCAAAGAATATGTAATGTCTAATTAACCTGGCCTTAAATGGGATTGTAGAGTAACCCTGCATACAAATATCTGAAATTAACTTGCAACTAAATAGTCTAGCACCTTTTAAAACAAAATGCATCAGAGCAACCCGCCATCAACCTTAAAAAAGTCATCAGCAACCTTTAACGTCCCGAAAACTCCAAATTTTCAAAATAAGCATTAGTGGCGCCCTCTTGACGTAAAAATCTCAAAAACACGAAAACCTCCTCAAGGCCCAAAATAACCAATTAGTGTCGCCCCCTATCTGCATAACCTGTAACTCAGAAATCGCAACCAAGTGCGCGTAGCTAGAAGCAAACAGAATCAAAATTCGACGCACACACCACACAACACATGGTTTTTTCGCCGAGCCACGTGGAATCTCCCGTAAATTCCAGTGAGCGCATTAAAATTGTATAGGATCTGAGTTTTTGCTCAGTATCGTATGTGACGCTGGACTGGGAGTACATAATTGTAATTAACATAAGATTTCCCGTAATAACCGCGTTGTGCGCGCGCGACTCTAAAATGGCTGCGTCCGCTTTTTGTGCCGTGCGCGTACGCTGAATATCATAAGCTACGTGCGTGGTCTGGCGCACACGAGGGCATTTTTCGTTAAATTGTTTGAGTCTTGGGTTTTGTTCTGTAACTTAGATTGCCGAAAATTGCTTTAAACTCCATTTTGTTTAGTAACTAAAATTAGTATAGGTCTAGGAAGAAGTTCGTAGCTTTAAATTATTTTTTGAGCGTTATGGCATTTTAAATATTCTTGCAAGATAACTCAGCAGAAAAACAGATTTTAATAGGAGACGCACACTCAATTTCTGTTAAACATCTGGTTAAACAGCAAAATTAAAACAATTCAAAAGAAATTTTCAGTATTTCTCAAACGTCACCCCGTGTGTAGCGGTCCATATCGACGGGAGACAGAGCTACGCCCTCTATACCTGCTACTCACTGCTACTTATCGACAATTGATAATCTCATTTTATACTCACGACACGACTTCTTGAGTAATTAGAAACAAACAACAATTAACTGTATTGATTGCTTGAAACATATCAAGAGTAGCCTCGAATATGTGTTTGAAAAATGTCTAATATTATGTTAGGTCAATGAAATTCACGTATTAAAGCTATCGCACCAATGCCTAAGGTGGGAAGCCTTTGTTCAGCAGTGGACGTTTTCCAGTTGATAATGATTGAATTGAATGATGAATTCCGACAACATTATTTCTAACTTTTCTAAAGTTCAAAGATTTATATCCCCTACGACACGACTCCAATCCGACATTCCCCCGTGTCCACTAAAAGCCGGGCTCCCTACAACCCGATCCTTTCGTCTCGTACGATGCGTGTGTGCCGCGCGCACTTTTTGTCCGCACTCGTAACACGATCGTCCCATCTCATAATTTTAGACTTTTTTACCCTCACTCCTGTAGTGGCCTTATTAAGGAAGGTGCTCTATTACGTTTGATGGCCGTTGGTGATTGACAGTTGCTATTGTCATCAGCATTAAGAGTTTTTATTGTTAGATTAGACATTATAGTTAAATTTTAGGACGTGCTTACTTGTTAAATCTACAAATATGTCTGTTTAAGTGAAAATAAAACTACTTTCTGTGCCTAAATAGCAAACTCTTCAGTTATTTACAATATCTGGTAAAGTAAGTTCACTTAAGCTTTAAAAAAAGATTATTTAAAAAAAAACATATGTTATCTTTATCTTTCATTTTACCAGCCTGAAACAAGAATGAACAATTTCCTGCATAGCCTGGCAGAAACAAAAATACATAATACTCTCACACATTTCATATTATTTTAAGTTCCTCTTTCCATCTACCTAATACAATCCCTACTGTCAAAGCCAGTAATAAAAATCGCTACACGTAATACGTACGTTAGATAGATAGCATTTAAACGTAGCATTAGTTAGCGGTACTGGCGTCATAACAGCAAAGTGCACACCGTCTCGTCAACATACTACAAATAGCAGTGTTGTGCTCATGTGCACTCATGTTTATAATGTGTCCTTTTATATGAAATGTATACTTATCTTAGAAAACTACCGTAAGATGTGGACAAAAGAATTTATCAAAAATAGCCTGAGACTTACATACATAATATGCAGTTCACCTCATCCTTAGTCTAGGTCAGGGGTGAAAAAGACAAGGTCGATAATGGAGCGGGTTTACCCAGAAGAAGTCCGTTCACTGTAACTTTGAAGTGATTGGGGTTGTATGCGGTAATATTATCTTTTTTGAGTTATTTTCATATGTAATTATCACAATGATTAGCGACAGCAAACTATGCTTCATAGTATAACTGCATCAGAGCATAAACTCAGTACTTTTTCCCGTAGTGTCAGGCAGAAACTGATCCACTTTACGCTATTACTTTGGTTTAAATTACGAACTGGTTTGGGGAGGTCAGATAGTCGATCAATGTAAATTACTGCGAAACAGTTATATCCAGTAAGACTGGAACCCGACCCCGAAATAGCTGGAAAATGACAAGGCTGACACGCTCGGATGATATGATATGCTCAAGAAATAGTTTTTAGGTATTTTCCAATTATCATCATCATCCACAGCCCGTCTTCACCCACTGCTAGGTATAGGCCTCTCTTTGCTTGTGCCAAGCCTCCACGGTCTTGCGCCAGCCTCATCCAGGACACTCCCGCAGTGGCAACAATGTCGTCTGCCCATCTCGCCGCCGGACGGCCAACACTTCTTTTTCCACTCCTTGGAGGCCACTCTGTCACAGCTTTACTCCACCTGCCGTCACCGCACCTTGGCTGATGTCCTGCCCAACTCTATTTTCCAATTACCGAAAATAAGTACCACATAGATATTTTTATTATAATGACATTAAAGACAAATAATGATGGAGGTACTACGCGTTGCGAACACAAAATGTTGTGCCAACGGCATCCGACCTTGGTTTAAAGATCGGATGACCTTGGAGCCAACGTCGGATGACCTTTCCATAGTGTGAAGACATTTTTTTTAACGTTTAATATAAATACTTTGTGCAAACTACAAATTAATTTTCAATAATATTTATTATCGCTAGTAAATTGTTAATGTCATTTCCATACGATTATTGCTTATTTATTATATGAAGCCATAAGGCATCACTTTGGATCGCTTCAGTGATTCTATTTTTAGTTAAAATGCACCGTATCGATTTATTGTAATATTTAACTTATTATATTACAGGAAAAATGAGTTATTGCTGGCATCAAACATAAATTAATTATAATTTTTATATATATCCGGGAATTTGTTCTAAAATAAATTTACTGATACCCAAACGAATTTAAAGCAAATTCATTTGGGATTTTAAACGTTTTATAATTTTGAATTTGAACTTTCCGAGTTTTTGTCAACACGGTTGGCGTTGGCTCAGTTGATTTATTGCTTCACTGCGTGTTGCTGGTTCTACTCCCGCACGGTACAAATATTTCTATGATCTACAAGAAGTTTTTCTGGATCTGGGTGTATGTGCCTGATACAGGAGAAATTCCTTGAATGGGGCTGATAAGTTTTAAACACAAAAAATAACGAAAGGCATCACTTTCTTTGGTTTTTATTTTCAGACTGTGTTATGAAATATTGGCGAACAGGTATTATGTAATTAAAGGACTTCCCTTAATACGTGAGACATGGTATTTTCCGTGAATTCAGCGACTGAGATAAGGTATTATGCAACCAATTATAATATGTCTATATCTAATTTTCCTCATTTTATGTGGTAATACCTAATTACGAAATAAAATAATCCAATATAACGTTTTCACAGAAATGATTCCAGATAACGTGGTAAATGTAATTATTCCATATTAATAATGCTTAATAAGGCTTTAGGAAACTCCATAGAAGCAATTACGGATTTTCCTAAAACAACAATGGATCATTCTATAAAATTCCAAATTTAAAACCATATGCGAGCACAAAATGGCTGACACAAAAATGGAGCATGTCGCATAATTAAAGTTTACTTTGTGCTCAAAAGCCGGGTGTGCGCGGCAAAGGCACTCATTTTTCAGTTTCTGAAAAAAGTCGCGTAGTTGCGGAATTATAATTAAGGTTTAAGTCCTGGGTGTAAAATATGTCAGGTGTTGCTTCCGTGTTAATTGTGTTTTTTTAATGTTATTAATTTTATGTAAAGGATAAATTACTGACTTTTTTTTAAACGTTATTAATTATTGCCAGTAATGTTGTGAAGACCTTTTTCAAAAACCCTTCCTATTCTTGACATAAAAAACTGACAAAAAAAATAATAATACGGTGGTAAGAAAAATACGGTTTAGGTGTGTGCAGCATATACATAGTCATACAGTTATATATATTTCCATGAATTTCGAACTGTTATTACAATTACTTGTCACTTCATGAAATAGCTTTAATATTCTGCAAAAATAAGAATCTAAACATGAACTGAAATCCTGGAATAAAATATTACACACGGTAAACACCCAGCCACCCACCCTAATCTTTATTAGGGTGGGTGTCTGGGTTCAGCTGTCACGAGGCCGCCCTCGAGTTATGGTGCATTTTATGTTGTTTTTTATTTATTGACTTAATAAAAAAAAACATTCCTTTTTAAAACTAAGTGATGGACTTATTAGATTTGTAATTTATTGATGGTGTCAACATACAAAATCAAAAATCTTTGAAAATACTTTCCTCAAGAAAATCTTCTTAAGAAAAAAAAACTTATTTAAGCATTTTTTGTTCTCCTGTCACACACATGCTTAAACAATTCACACACACACACATGAAAATACAAACAATGACATTTCCACGTGAAAACCGTCCTTCAGGCAGCGCTGCGCGTGAGTTGCAAGCCGATGGGCCGCCATATTGAGACCGGACGGACGATTTAGGCGGGCGCGTGAGCATACATAGCGATTGGTTGTTATTGTGACCATTATTTTTGGGGTTCATGGTATTTTCGCTTTGTGAAGAAAGAGTCGAAATGTTCTATTGTTGGTTTTGTGGTTGTAAGCGCGACTGCTGAACAAAGAGGTCCTGAGGGCGATTACCAGGTCGAGAAAAGTTTCAACCTTCGGAGATTATATACGTAATTGTTCCGGGGTTGCGAGTCAGTCTCATCAGGTAACCGTGAACTTGGAACGTAACGAGCTTTTGACGGATTACCCTAGATTTTAGTCAGTACAAGTCTGACAGTGTGGGTAGGAGGACTCAGTTGATGATTTTACCACGACAAAAAAAAGACGTTATTATTATTTTATAATTAAGGAATAGTCTCATGATTAGTTAGTTATGCACAGTAACAAACAAATAACGTATATTTATATCCATTTTTTTGAGGTATCAAAAGGATCAAATTAATTTTCCGGTCTGAGGAACTTCGTAAATCAATAGTGACGATAACTTTGTAAAACATAAAATTCAGTTACATGGTCGCGCTCCAGGGTCGCGGGACGGTACAAATTACCGTGACCCCGGAACGTAAAGGGCTATTGAAGGACACTGTGGATTTTAGTCAGTTCGAGTCTGACAGTCCCTTCCGCTCTGCCCTGGGTGGGAGGACTCATTTGATGATTTTACCACGTTAAAAAAACAAAAAAAAAAACATGGTCGCGCTACTAAATTAATTATGGTTTTTTCATAACGAGTTACGCTCCTACGATGCTTATTGCCAATCAGATTATAAATAGCTGACATTTTAAGTACCAACAGATTTTCATTCATCATTAGATTAGCATGAAAATCTATTTACTAAGCACACAATGCAGATACAACAGTCGTTTGTTTTTTTTTATGGTCACCCTAACCAAAAGTGACGTACGATTCCCAATTATAAGGTTACATTTATTAGAATAATGAGCATCAGCAAATTGTTCATGCGTTGGCAACATTGAATCTTTAATATAACGAGGATTTTGTCTGTTGTTACGAGGAAAATTTTCGTTTAGTTATGTAGGTACTTGTATATTCTTCAATGAGGTTTTTCGGTCGATTTCCGGGAGAAGAAAATCGTTTTCCTTCTTCTCATAAAATATAGACGCTTTACGTGAAATGATTAGTTGCAGTTTTTTTTTTTATCGTGGTAAAATCATCAAAAATCACTGACTGTCAGACGTGACTGCAAAATGACGGGGCCCCCCTCTAAAGGGCCAAAGCCTGCCGGGGTCGCGGAACTCACTAATTACCGGGACCCTGGAACGTAAAGGGCTATTGAAGGACACTGTGGATTTTAGTCAGTATGAGTCTAAAAGTCTCTCCCGCTCTGCCCTGGGTGAGAGGACTCATTTGATGATTTTCCCAAGGTAAAAAAAAATGGCATATTAAATAACAATTTTGACTGTGCCACAAATACTACTTACTCGGTATGCAGAATTTTCGTAATCACCTCGTTTAATATAAACTTAAAATAAAAGTTGCAAAACAAATGTTGGTTGCTTCTTTTCATAAACCTGTCTAATGTCTTTATCCCATAAAACAGTATATAGAGACTATTTTCGCCTACTTCTATAAGGTCGCACGTAATTGTGTTAGTGGGTGACAAACAAAATCGTAAAGATGCGATATTACGCTTTACGTCCACCGTACGATCAAGTTTGGCTGTAAATCTAGTTATTTGCTTCGTGGGAGCTTGTTATGTATCCGATGATTTTAATTAACGTTGGAGATCGATTTTTACAATAGCTCTGTAAAATCAGTAAACGCAAACGCTCCGTAAAAAATAACTAAACGGTGTGGTCCACATTCAGCCTGGATAGTATCTATACTATAATAAATCTGTAGAAGGGTCAATTCTGTACATTGAAAATATTGAAAAAATAAATAGCGGGGGGTGTTGCTGGATCGATACCAAATCCAAATATATGATTAAAAAAATTTTTGTCTGTCTGTCTGTCTGTCTATCTGTCTGTCTGTCTGTCTGTCTGTCTGTTTGTGCAGGCATCACGTGAAAACTAACGGTTCGATTTCGATGAAACTTGGTATAATTATTCCTTATTATCCTGGGCATAACATAGGATACTTTTTATCCTGAAAAAATACGTAGAAAAAAAATCTTATTTTTCAGTTTGATTCATAGACGTTGTTCTGTAGAACCGCGAACACACGTTGCATTACCCGCAGTGGATTCAGCGCCGTAATATTTATAAGATGTCAATGTCAGAGTTACTCAAAATGGGGATTTAAACCATCCACGCGAAGACCAACATCCGCGCGGACGGAGTCGCGGGCGGAAGCTAGTTGAATATATATTTTTTAAGTCAATGATTAGTGACAAAGTTATAACGCTTCGAAATTCAGGATTTGGGCTTGTGACGTAATACCTGTAAAATTATACCGACCGAGTGACGTTTTGTGATTTTTGGAAGCGTTGTATCTTCGTCAATTTTGGTTTACGAAAAATACGGGTCAAATATTTTTTGGAGATTTCGTACTAATTACATTTTTTTGGCTTTTGTAAAACAGGCCAACAATTATATTTTTTCCACTTCTGTGCTAACAAGATTGTCACGGGAATATCTTAAGATGAGGAAATTATAGGAACAGGGTTGAGAGAGGACTCAATTATCGATTTTAAAATTTCAAAAAACGGGTACCTAGTTCAATTCGATCACTAATTGAAGCACTCTTTGGAGGCCACATTTTGAGAAAATAATAATTTAAAAAATACTAGGTATTACTTTAATTATCTTTAGAGCATAGGTACGAGTACATTCACAGTATTGAAATATTGTTTCACAAACTACCATAGCTCACAGCTCTATAAAAGTTTAATTTTTATAAAAGTGGTAAAATCATCAAATGAGTCCTCCTACACAGGGCGAGGTGGGAGGAACTGTCAGACTCGTACTGACTAAAATCCACGGTGATCCTTCAATAGCCCTTTACGTTCCAGGATTACGGTTACCTGATGAGATAATCCTGTGACCAGCTCATAGCTCTATAAAAGGGTAAAGCGCAAAATACCTACCTTTTCATTATGTTCAACATTATACAGAGTTATTAAAATAGTAATAGAAAAAAAAAACTCCATAATAGGGGAGGGTTATTATAATTTTCCGTAAACAAAGACTTGTAGGAACTATTCAAGATGGCCGCTTGTACAGGAAAATATTTTAATTTCAACAAACCTTGTCTTGAAGCTGATTTCCTTGCGGTAGATGTCTTGACAATTAGTGGATTGTTGTTTTTCTTTGTTTATAATATAATTACTTAGTAGTTTATTTTATTTATTATTTTTTTTGTTCAATACCTACTCTTTTAGAAATTTCGTTGCGAAGAGAAAATCAAAAAAAAATTACAAACTTTTACAGAACAAACTTATTATGGAGATCCTATGTCTTAAAACCTTAAAAAAATCAGTGATGCAAATATAAAACCACAGTACTAAGGTAGGATAATTATGAACCACGCGGGGTTTCAATTCGTTAAAAAATGAATGACATTTAACTGATAGTTTACTTTGCTAATCTAACAACTGGCCGTAAGTCTAAAATCAGGCGGAAAATAATGAAACTGAATTCATCTTAAATATAGAAAATGAATGAGGTAACAATATAAGTGTATAGGTATAGCCTTATGATGGATGTATGACAATAATGAAAGGAAAATATTTTAAAAACTTTCATTAAACCTGAATAGCTTCGTCTCTGAAAAACACGATATGTGATTACACTATAAGTCTGTTTTTTTTTGTGCGCCGCCCCACACTAGGAATTTATATTTATGCAAATACGTTTAAATAGACTAACAAACACCCAGACCCGGAACAATATTTTTTTTAAACATTGCCCCACACTAGGAATTTCTCCTCTGCTGTGGGTGCGTTTACAAACATAGAAACTCACATACACAAACACCCAGACTCGAAACACTTACTTGTTGGTCATACTAATATTTGTTCCGTGCGTGAATCGAACCCGCGACACTATACGCAGCAGTCCAATCGGTCAGCCACTACACCATGGCGACAGATTACTTCTAGATCATAAAAATATATTCCATGCAGTTGAGCTCTCAGCTGCTGTGCAAACTGTGCCGTCATAGCTGTAATACTTGTATAACATTCTTAACACAAACACATCACCAAAGTAAAGCTATGCTGTTAAATGTCTTCTTGTCTGTTACCAAGCCTCCTTCTTAGAAACTAAACTTGCAAAACGCAGAGCTATGTGTAATTAGTTGTTAGTACACGTCGGACAAGCAACTTGTCATAACTTTATGATTTGAATCCACCGTCCCGTTAAGTTGGTACACCTGCCTCGACGCTGTAATTGTTCTGAAGGCGTAGTGTGATTGGCTTCAACTGAAATGAATATGGAATAGTTTAGTATCTTTGTGCTCTTCAATCTTGTTTTTGAAACCTGCTAAAAGGAAGCTGAAAGTATCATGTTGTCGCTAACAACTTTTTTTTAACAGTTTATAAGACGGGGACGCGATGATGCAAGCGCAAGCGCTAACGCCATTTGTTAATGGCCGCTTGTACAATACGCTCTTTATAAACTAAATAATAAATTAATTCAAGAAAACTGTAAAGTTATTCTTTATATGAAGTGCAACAGGCAGGCATTTAGACTTTATTGATTCAGATAATAAGTTTTATATATGAGGAAAAGGGAAAAAAGTTCCTCCCTTTCTGGTCTTCTTTGGTCTTATGCTTGTTACTTTCGAGCAGTAGAATCAAATAAGTTTTAGGCTGCTCGAAAGTAGGTGTCGAGTTTCCTTAATTTTTATTCTTTATTCAGTCCAAGAGTCCTACTAAGGAATAAGCTTCCTTTTGTTCCGCTCAGGGCCAGGGGTTTAATTAATAAAGTATTTCTACAATTTTTTTTGTCGAATGTATCATAAATATATACATATATTTTTTTTGAAGTGAAAACTTCTTTAGCGGCGTTGAGCACTTTTCTGTAATGGGTATAAAATCTTAAACTCGCGTCAGGACACGTGACCCTGACCGAAAAAGCGTAGGACGGCGCAGGGCGCTTGCGTGAATGTTCGTTGCTAGGTAACATTGTTTATAAAAGATGTACGTCACATTGGAAAATTATTGAAATAAAAAGTCAACCATTTTTGCGAGTTTTACTAAAATCTGTTCACAAGATATTTCCAACAATTACTATTCAAGTTTTCACTTCTGCCGGCACTCCCAGAGTGCAACCCGTCGTTTTTTTTTAACTAATAGTTTACTTAACTACTGATCAAACAACTGGCCTTTAATTGCACTTTAACAAACATAGATGTCAATTCTAGTTTTTCAAGACTTTTGTTCAGCACCACGGCAATTACCGTCCAATACCCACATTATGATTAAAATATACAGGTTTTAAAACACAAAAGAAAAGGTCCCTTTTCCAATTACACCCCATTACAATTTACTGACCGACCGTAACGCTTATTTATATGTATTACATACAAGAATTAGGTTTGCAAACTAGTGTGATATGAGATAGCCGTGTGGGGCCGAACGGCTGCTGGTAATGCATTCGTAAAGCGATACTTACACGGGTTTATTCCGGAATACTAGTATGTTGATGCTTGTTGGATTGGTTGCATGTTACATTTGAGAAGATTGTGGATTTTGAAAAGCTGGTTTTGTTGATAATCGAATGAGTTGGTTTCTTTTGTCTGCATTGTATCTTCATATTGAGACGACTTTCGTTTGTTTCTGTAACAGCTTGTAATTCAGATTTACTTAAGATTAGCCAGTTTTATGTTTTTCTGAATTAAAATCCTTTATCAGACGTGTTGGAGCAAAACGTTGCAATGGTTGTCGTCAGTCTCCTGAGCAGCTAAAAGCATTGAAGAGATTTATCTTAAAATTATAAAGAGAAATATGGACAAACTTGGGGGAGGCCTATGCCCAGCAGTGGGACAGTGTAGGCTGATGAACAAAAAATATTATAACATATTCTAGTTTTTCATGTTAGTAAAAAGTGTTTAACGTTTTTTTTTAGTTTAATAAAAAATAATGTTAAAAACACCCAAATAGGACTGGCAAACTACTGAGAGCTACAAATTTAAAAAAATGTTTGTATTGCTTAAAATTTACGACATCCAAGCTAACAATTTTCCAGGAACTTCATGAAAGGTGAATTCGTCAAAGAAAACCAGTAAAGGACTAGACATTTAAATAACACGCAATAAGTGGAACATGCTCAGAAATAAATTGCCCCAGTTTCAACATGTCTATGAAGCGTTCGGTATGCGTTTATTAATTTTCTGTGAAAGAAATGCTTTCCGATATTTTTCCATGAATTTTGTTGCTTGTATTAAAGCAAACAATAGAATGTTTTTCTAATAGATGACTAGCTTTTACTCGCGGCTGCGTCCACGTATTCCAAAGGAACATAAATTAACTGAAAAAAATCTTATCCAAATCTTACTCTACTTGCTGGGGTCGCGGGGCTTACGAATTACCGTGACCCCGGTGTGTAAAGGGCTATTGAAGGACACCGTGGATTTTAGTCAGTCAAGTCTGACAGTACCTCCCGCCCTGCCCTGGGTGGGGGGACTCATTTGATGATTTTACTACGATAAAAAAAAATCTTTCTCTACTTGAGTGCTTTTTATCAAAGTACAAACAAACATATGCAAAGTTCATTTTATAGTATTGGAAGCGAAGTATCCATTCTGAGAAAAATAATCTTCTTTTATTTTTCCACGAATTTGGTGCTCTAAAACCAGTCTATTGATTTTCCCTATGGATTATTTCATCCCAAAACCAATATTCCCCTCTTTTTATTTCAAATAATTTTCTACCGGCCTTTGCAATGTTCCAGCTGAAGCATTTTTATTTGCCTTTCTCTGTGGAACGTGGAAGCAATGTTACTCAGTACATTTTCTTCTGGAAACGTTTGCCTATTTAAAAATACCAACACTTAAGTCTTACGTCCGATGTTACTAATGACAATGGTAGCTGTTTGTATTCAATAAGTGCTTAGTTGAAGACGACACTAATTTGCTATTCTTTACTTTTTTGCAATTTATTTTGTTGTTAGTGAAATAATTTGCGAAGCACGGAGTAATAAGTGTCCGTTTTTTTGTTGCAGTGAGAATTCTAAGTGAAAATAGTGCTCTTTAGGTGGGCTTTAGTCTTTAGGTGGTATGCTATCGGTGGTAATACAGATCTTGTCAAATACGTCGACTGTTTGTTAACTCTTCTTTTGTAGAACAGTCAGAAATTTTATTTTTATTGGTTTATTCTAAATCTATATACAAACTTGATTCATCATCGTAATCTGCATAGACCTTTCTTAACTATACAGGGTTTGGTCGCGGGACTCACTCACCGTGACTCCAGAATGTAAAGTTCTATTGAAGGACACTGTGGATTTTAGTCAGTACGAGTCTGACAGTCCCTCCCACTGTCCCCTGTGTGGGAGGACTCATTTGATGATTTTTCCACGCTAAAAAAAATCTAAGCAGAGGTTTTGCATAGTTTTTTTTTCATTCACTGACTCAGTCGAACCGGTTGAGCTGAATATCGGTATTTTATCGGTACGACTGCCTATTTGACCTCCACAACCCAGTAACTGGTAAATACGTTAACTCTTGGTAAGACAAATTGTCAGATTTTCGAGCTTCTGACTAACAGTAATAACTGTCAAAGATTTACAGCCGATACCAATGGTTTTACATGCTTTCCGAGGTACGGAGGAAACTTGCTATGATAGACAGGCCACCCATCCAGGCTCAAACCCAGGCAAGCTGCTTATCTTAGAAAATCGGTCTTTGCTAGATATTATTTAACTGTTCCCCGTGTGTTTACCCCAATTGCTCGGTTCCTATTTAGTCGTAATGTGATGTTTTATAACTTATAGCCTTCCTCTGTAAACGGACTATTCAACACAAAAACATTTTGTAAAATTCGAACCAGTAGTTCCTGAGATTAGCGCGTTCAACTAAACAAACAAACTCTTCAGCTTTAAAATATTAGTTTAAATACGAAAGACCCCCAATAATTATCCAACTTAACCGTCTAACTTAAGACCACAATTAGTAACAAAGTAACATATTAATACTTCTCTTAGTAAACAGTCCAGTTCATTGGTCGTGTCTACTTGTACAGTGATTAACAAGTGCACACATGTTCGCAGTGGTCCGCCATAGTCCACACTTGAATATGTAATGCACGCCATCTTGGGAACTTGTCAAATGCGAACAGAAATGGTGCGGAGACGGCTTTGTATTAGTTTGTTAAGTTTTAGAACGAAGTGAATATGCATTTGTAGTTGAAGAAGCATTTTCTTACGAACACGGACAAGGCAGAATAACTGAGTACAAAAATAAAAAATACAAAATGCTTGTTTATTGCTTCTTAATTTTTGTGTTTGGAGCTCCCCTGTAACCAAGAAATGCCTCTGTTGGGGAGCCCCGCCCTTCCATAGCTAAGCAATACAAAATATGAACTAGGTATTAGCATTAGTGAGCAGTGTTCGAGTACCAGAATTTTGGGCCAATATCATATTTGAATTATCATATTAATTTTTTTGTTTTCGACTTGTTTATTGGAAGAATGGTATTAACCCAATCCAAACGGTTTCTAGAGCTAAGCTAAGGTCATTAAATGTACATTTGTGTATACAATGTAATTCGTGATATTATTAGTAACGATTTAAAGCTCAAGAGGTTCGCTATGTTTCAACGAATCTCATTATGTATACAAATAAATCCATTAGTATTAAATTATCAATATTCCTAAAATCTAAGATAAGATGGCAGACAAAAACTATTTAACATCACTACAAGTAATGCCATTTAAATTATTAATTTATTAAGGAATGTCTAGAAATATTAATAATATTAACATTTTTCTACCGTGCGACTATATTTTAAGAATCGGGTTACCAACAATAAAAATACATAATAAAATAGGCGTTTGTTGTTTTTTCGCGTCTCCACTATTTTATAGTATCGAACAGTATTCATTACAAATCCGTCAAGCTGATTGGTTGGCTATCAGCCAATCAACGTTCACTCGACATGTTATTAAATACCGAATAATAATTGTTGATGCTATTTAACTGCGCCAAATATCATCACCAATATTCCTTGGTCCCCCAGTATCAATCGCGTTCGTCATTCCACGGTTAATTCGAAATTCCAGAACTGATCTAGAGGTCTTTTAAAACTGGTCTTGCTAAGTTTTTTTAATGTCATGGAAGTTTTTGCTCATGGCATCGCTATTATATTTAATGTTGTAGTTTTTTGTTTATTAGAGGATTGGCTATGATTAAGCGTTTTTGTGGATGAACATTTCATTGTACTGTTTAAATGGATAACTATTTTGAATCGGTGCTATGGCGGACTATCGACAGCTGCGCAGCGTGTCGCGGGTTCGATCCCCGCACGGAACAAATATTTGTATGATCTGCAAGTAGTTGATCCGGGTCTGGGTGTTTGTGCATGTGAAGTTTGTAAACGCACCCACGATACAGGAAGAAATTCCTAGTGAGGGGCAAAGTTTTAATTAAACAAAACTACGTAAACAATATTACTGTTTTACTGCAGTGCACGGCAAATGCCTCTCCTCATACAGAATTGCCATTGACCAGCTCCTTGTTTAAGGCAGATTTGCGATTTCATTCTTATATTCTTAACAAACTTAGGTTCCTCATGATGTTTCTTTTCACCGATGTCTGTGATGTCCAATAGCTACATTTTTTTTATGTGGTAATATCATCAAATGAGTCCTCCCACCCAGGGCAGAGCGGGAGGGTCTGTCAGACTCGTACTGACTAAATCCACGGTGTCCTTCAGTAGCCCTTTACGTACCGGGGTCACGGTAAATCATAAGTCCCGCGACCCGGACAGGCTTTGCCCCCTTAGAGAAGGGCCCCGTCATTTTTGCTGACACTCTTTGAGGCGCGCGTGGAACACAACGCGCCGTCGACCTGGGCATGGTCCATGGTCGGACAGCGAGTTGCCTATTACTCGCTGACCGCACGGTCCAATAGCCACTTTTTTTTTATCGTGGTAAAATCGTCAAATGAGTCCTCCCACCCAGGGCAGGGCGGGAGGGATTGTCAGACTTGTACTGACTAAAATCCACGTTGTCCTTCAATAGCCCTTTACGTACCGGGGTTACGGTAATCCCTTGGTCCCGCGACCCCGGCAGTCCAATAGCCACTTGGAAATTGAAATCATCAATTGAGTCCTCCCAGCTCGTGGATTGAACGAAAAGAACTGTCAGACTTGATTGACTTAAAACCTCCTTGTTTCTTCAGTTGCCCTTTACGTTTCAGGACTGTCCTTTTAAGATGGTCCCGAAATCCTGGCAGGTGTTACACTACCGTCAGTTTATTGGCTTGAAACGCACCTGGAACAAGACGTCTGATCGAACGGCGAGCTACACATTACTCGCCGTCCGCAAGCCTGCTAATAGATGAAGACTTAAAACTGGTAAAACTGGTCATTGACTTCATGTTTGTCTATGTTCACTATTGTTTCATCTTTTTAGTTTTTAACTAGTTTTTTTCTGTTTTGTTATATTATGTAAACCTATTATAAGTTAGCATGTAAGTAGTAGTCTCGCGTCTGTTTTGTCAGTGTTGTGTTCGCCCGTAATTGGCATATATATTAGAATGTTACCTAAGACTAATTGTATTTATTTTTATATATGTGCTGTGGGTGAAGCATTAAGTAAATAAATAAATAAAGACTTACCCACAGCATTGTACATGAAAGGTTTTAACCACTAGTCAACTGTTTGTGCACGAACTAATATTTTGTGATACCAATGTGTTTATCGATTTCTCGCGTAACTTGTCCTAGTCAAATTAGGAAAGTAATAGATTTTATCATGTTCTCTGATATCTGGTTAGCAATTTATCACTTACATGCATGCTATGTTGATGCTAAGATACAAGTTGGATTAGATCATAGTAACTTATTTACTTATTTGTCTTAAATAAGTAATTCTTATTTACACATTTAACTTATCCACAACTTGTTACATATTTATGTTTATAAATTCCGTCTTAAAAGAGAACCGCGGTCCTTGAACGCAAAGGACAACTGAAGGAACAGGTTTTTTAGTTAATGAAATTCACCGATGCCTTCCATTTTACCCATGCTTTTCCAAGTAAAAATAAAAAGGACATCCGATTGAATACAATTATTTCTGTGGTTATGTAATTTGTGGGTTTTCGACGACAAAAAGTGATAAAAAACAACGTTTAATTTTTAATTATTTTTATTATAAAAATCGAAACGAAAGGAACATTTATTACAATTATAAGAAAAAAAACAGTTACACCATGTTATTGACTTGATCGATTCAAAGCAGACCACAGGCATTCAAGAAATTAGAACAAAATGGAAGGAACATTTAAAATCAGAAACTCTAATCTCTAATGATATCAGTAATATTGATAGCATGATAAAGCTTTGCCCAAACTGAAGCGAAACCCCACGGGATGAAAAATTCGCTCGCTATCAAATAACTTTTAAGACGGTGTTCAAGCTGGCACGCATGA
The DNA here is from genome assembly GCA_943136025.2 of Agrotis puta. Lineage (NCBI taxonomy): Eukaryota > Metazoa > Arthropoda > Insecta > Lepidoptera > Noctuidae > Agrotis > Agrotis puta. The sequence goes on along the minus strand of OW964177.2, from coordinate 16,339,227 downwards.
GCTCATAAACAATTGAATTATCGTCTTGTGCATAATGTCCCGCACTGGATTTGCCGCATTGTCAACAGAGCTTAACGTTATAAAAAAATAACACGAATGACAAGACAAAAATCTAAGGGATATGTTTTTTTTTTAATCTATGAATATTGACAAAGATAAAACGCTTCCAAATATGGGAGTGGGGGCTCGTGACGAAGTCATAATTATGTTTTATTCTTCGGTGATTGGCGTCCAATTTTTAGTATGCTGAGACATTATCTGTTATCGTACAGATAAAGTGTAAAATTTTAGTCTACCTACGTATTGAAGACAAAAAAGGCGAGACATTTAGTATTGCGAGTTTTTTATGCAAGAAAGTAAGTGCAAGATTGCTGTTTTCATTAAACTTGACTAGCTTGTGTTATAATACTGTGATCATGTATAATACTAAATTGCTTTAGAACATTTTTGGCAGTCTCACTATATTACTTGCACTTTTGTTCTTGCATTTACAAATAAGTTTCAAAATATTTATTGATATACTAGTACAGGGGTGGCGAACCTTTATGGATCAACGTGCCATTTTTTGTAATGAAATGTTTAATGAGACCATAAATGTGCCATCCAATAATTTTCACCTAGTTAGTAAGTATTGGGAAAATAATAAAGCAATGCTAACAACTCCTCCGCACCGTAGCTAGGTTCAGTCGCATTCGTTTCTTACATTTCATAGTGTGTTACGTACTTTGTCGATCTGTGGCGTGCCCAAAATATTATATCACGTGCCATCAATGGCACGCGTGCCACTGGTTCGCCATCCCTGTACTAGTACCTACAATGAAGAATTAGTTTGCCCGTGATCCAACTTAAAGGAAAACTAAAATACTGTAAAATAAACAAATGAATAATAAATGCTTCAATGATAGTGACGACGATAGGGTCGCGGTCCCACTGACAGCGGGCGCTTAAGAGGTAGCGGGAGCGGGTAAATTAAACGTAAGTAATATTTTTATCGATTTCACAAACTTTTATGCTATTAAATCGTTTACATTGGATATAATCACTTAAGCATTTTATACATATTACCTACAACCTACTGATTACACCCATATAACTTTTAGGTTAGCTCAGAGCTCTTCTAAAGTTTTCAGTCCCAATACACATTTGAATGAATTAAATAAAATCTACCCGCTCCCGTTTTAATTTAATTAAAACTAAACAAAATAAGTAAAGTGAAAAATGAAAATAAAACTAATTTACGGTAGAACTCACATTATATTTAAAATGCGTTTTAAACGAGTGTCAGTGTTACTCTAAAACCTCGAATTATCAGTTTTTTAAGAAGTATTAATGTTTGGTACAAAAATACACAGTTTTTGTTATTTTTTATACAAACAATATTAATATCTACATACTTATATATAATAAATTAAGGTTTTTGATTTTTAATACGACAAGTTTTTTACGCATAGTCACTATTTATACATATTATTTTAAAAAATTGCAAGTGACTTTTCATTGGCAAGGACATGCATTGCAAGGCTACGTACGAGTAATTTAAAAATTTCCATCACCATTTTATTTTATATGAAGACCAAGTTAAAATTCCAAGCGAATGTGGAAATAAAAGCGCAAACAGTGCTATTTCATATGACAGAAACTTCATCAAGTAAAGTAAACTTGTTTTGCACAAGTGAACAAGATAGCAGGAATGAGAAATAACACTGTAAATAAAGGTGAGGCACTTACAAAATTGTTCTGTTGAATAACGTTCGTGTCGCGAATTCAGTCGAGTTTTCACATTTGCGTGAACAGTACTTTTTTCTGCTACCGCGACTATTTACTGTTTCTCAAAGTCCAGAATATGAGTCATAACAAATGCATTAGGCAATCAAATTGCCATGGTACAGGCGTCTGGATTTACCTATTTGATATGGTTAAGTTATAGGTTGATACATATTTTTTATACTAAGGTAACTAATCTTATTTTGAAGCAAATCATAATAAATTACGTTAAAAGTCCTGTTATATTTAAATTCTGAATTAAACCGCTACTCGCTTACAATCTGAACAAGGCCTTACGATGGAACTATAATGACATGTATGAAATACAATGTGATATATTTTTGTTTAAATCTACCTATCTACAAACAAATCTAGATAGTTTGTTATTACTAGAAGTCCAAATATTAACTTTGGTACATAATTTTAAAACTTTTTTTTATTATCATAAGGTATATTTGATACATAACGATTTCTAGTATTTGCGCGACGATTCTGAAACAATAAGAAAAATATATTTTAGTTATAACGTCAGAAAAAAAAATGGATTTACTACCTACGGACAATCGGCTATTTGACAGTATCAATATTTTAAAAATCTAATTAGCCTGTCATTTAGAGTTTTGAAAAATAACGGAAATGTTGTTATTTTCGCTTTTGCAAAATCAATGAACCAATGTAGAACGCATCAAAACTCGAGAGTGGACAGACTGGTGACGTCAGAATTCAATAGAAATTGTACTAATTTGGGATGTATTGCCAATTTTGAAAGCTTCGGATCTCCGTCAAAATGGTACTACAGTACCAAAAAAAAAAAACGACGGCTTGCACTCTGGGAGTGCCGGCAGAAGTGAAAACTTGAATAGTAATAAACACACACGAACATTCGCGCAAGCGCCCTGCGCCGTCTTACGAATTTTCGATCAGGTCACGTGTCCTGACGCGAGTTTAACATTTTTTACCCATTCCAAAAAAGTGCACAACGCCGCTAAAGAAGTTTTCACTTCAAAAATACGTGTCGAATATCTAACTGACGGACTAATTAGTTTTTTTTTGTCAAATAGTTGATTACAAGACTGATTGTGACAAAGGACACTGATAGACACTCCAGGGTCAACTTCCTAGAGGTCCACTCCGGGAAATGACACCAAAGGCTACATATAACCTGCGGTGACCGTCGTGCGATCACACTGGCGGTGCTAGGCATAACCAGGGTTGCCTGTCTTGCAACCACTATACTGTCGAAAGCCAGCACCAGACAGTTTTTACTGTGTTCCATCGGTGCGCAGTAGTGCCAGTTCTGGATGAGCTCACTAGCTCGACTGCTGCTAGCAGAACTGGCTTGACTGCTTGTAATGATTTCGAACCTTATAACCCCATCGGCCATCAGGCACTCCTTATGTCCTATGGGGGTATAAGGTTCTCGAAAGGAGACCATGCGTGGTCTCCTCAGACGTCTACACACATGGTGAACAAACGATCTGATGAACTCCACAGGAACGCGCTGGATGTAAGCCGCTTGCAACCCGTCGTATTGAAAATCTATAGGGGATGCCTATGATGATGATGAGCTCGCTGCATCTTAGATATCATCTTTGCTTCTGGACTAGATTAAAATCAAGAGCAAAACATGGTAAAAAATAGCTAGCTATTTACCGTTGTCCCCGCGTCACTTTCTCCCGGTGCTCAAGTCTTGTAGTTCGCTGCTGTCGTCACTAGAGGCGCTGGCTCCGCAGCCGTTTGTCACCGTGGATGAGGGTCCTCCTGCGGCTGCCGCCATGGCCATTGACAGAGGTATGGTGATGAACTGGGGTTGGTTTGATGATGATGCTATGGAAGAAAACAATGTATAATATAAGTTTTACGCTAAGCTAACGAGGCCCGCAATATAAACGAGCGGCAGTCCTTCAGTCTGGGACAAAAGATTTCGAATTAGATGTCGCTGCTTCAGAGGCCCTACATACTTTTCACGTTTTTGGGAGGTAACGTAAACGGAAACTCTGACGTTAATTCGATGGAAAGAAAAACTTCCTCGCTCGTACACTACAGGTATCTTTTAATTTTCCGTACAATAAACGCCGTAAATACTTCAAGTATGCTGTAGGTAAAATTCGGAAATCTTCTGTTAAGGCCTTTGATGTAGGTAACACCAGGGTAGTTGACAAACTTTGAGTGTATCAACACGCAAAAAAAAGGTCAGTAGAAATCTTACAAACCTCAGCTTCCCCTGGAAGACATCCATTGAGGATTTGCAACACGAGAATAATATAAAGTATGGTTAATAATGTTTTCTAAGAGCATTTTATACTCACCACCTTCCTGTCCTTGATTAGCAAGTCCCAATATAAAACCGTGTGGATATCCCATAGCCAGGTTGCCTAGTCCGAGGTTACCGCCGATGCCGTCAAGACCGAGGACTCCGGAGTGGTACAGCATGGCACCTCCGGGCATCTCAATCTTGGGCAGCAGTTTGGGCAGGGATGGGCATGGCTTGCTGCTGTCCGCTTCCTGGGTTGTTGAGGATGTTGAGGCGTGTGGTTCGTTGTGGGATTCTCTGAAAAAGTTATTTATTTAATCAGAAACAATGCGAAAAGATGCTCGTTAATACTTGTCTTGAATTTCATTGCACAGGAGGTATATTACTACGAGTCAGACAAAAGATTAAGAACATTATTTTCATAGAAAGGAGAAAAATTATAACCAGGCTAAGCTTATGCTACACAAAACAGAAGATGAGTCATCATGCCACGGCCTGATGGGAAGGTTCGAAATCAGATTATACCTCTGCTTGCTGTCTCGCTCATTGGTATCGCACGTCCACTCCTGTTTGTGAACCTGCAGCAGCTTCTCACTGGGCGACTCCGGCTCACTGCCGCTCTCGTCTCCGCTGTCACCTGATGATGCCGGCTCGTCCTACGAACAAGATGTATCTTTTTAGAAATGTTAGGGATAGGTCAAAATTATTCGGCTCTGTCCATAGTTGTAATAGTTCTTTCAAAGCGTGTCCATGCACGAATAATAAAAGTACAATATTATTTTGTTGAGTTTACAAGTTTTCCGTCCAATGATATGGTTATAATTTGTTTGTACCATGGACCATGCCAAGGTCGACGGCACGTGGTGTTCCACGCGCGCCTCAAGGAGTGTCAGCATAGTTGACGGGCCCCCCTGTAGAGGTTCAAAGCCTGCCGGGGTCGCGGGACTCACGAATTACCGTGACCCCGGAACGTACAGGGCTATTGAAGGACACCGTGGATTTTAGGTACAGTACCAGTTTGACAATCCCTCCCGCTCTGCCCTGGGTGAGAGGACGCATATGATGATTTTACCACGTTAAAAAAAATAAAAATAATTAACCTTTCTCCATTGATTCCAATAAAAATCGCTCACAGGTGGGAACTTTGATTGTAAAACCGACATTTATCAATTGACAAGTATTTGCCGAAATGCTATTATTGTTTAAAAGTTTAATCTGCATATTGATTACTGAATTAGACCCGAATAAAAGAAAGTCGCAGCTTCTTATCGTCAGATTGATCGCACATACTTTGCTTGACAAATTGTATACCACTTAGTGAAATATTTCTCCATACATCGTGCAATGAACATACACAAAATATTTTTAAAAGGAATTAATCGACTTCTGAAACAAACACAAACAATTTTTTCAGAAAAATGTTCAACAGATGCTTATCAATCTTGTGGTAAGACGGAAAAAGTTAAAAATAACTTTTCAAGTCTAGAATGATTTATTTCCTTGATTTTTTTGCCATCGACACTCCGCATACATTCGTGATATTATGTTGTGTGACTGCGTAATCAATGCATAGATATGCGATAGCAGCAACCGTGTTTGCTTTGCTGTAATTTATTGAAGAATTCCCTCGATTTCTGTAGCATCCCATCATAAGAGGATTTGAAAATGAGATCCTGGAGAAATCTTCACTTCGCAGGTGGTCCCATGGTAATCAGATTTCCTGATCTGATTCATCGAGTGTCGTTGAGGGGGAAAATAAGAGATGTAAGGGAGCACAGTCGCGGAGTGCAACAACCTACTACAGGCCCTTGTAAATATTAGTATAAGACATGATTTTGTGTAATCCTAGGCTAATTAAGAGACTCTATTATAATTTTTGTTACCTGTATTCTCCCTTTGTTTGTATAATCTTGTTATTGTGTAGTAATCATAAGGAATAATGTAAACGTATCGCTCAACGCCCATGTGTGTGTGAACAGCGGCCGCACGCGATTGGATAGAGCGAGACAGTAGCGTGGGCGCGACCCTCCCACGCACTGCGCTTGCGGTCGCGAGAATAAAAGACGGGCGGTTGCGCGATACGGGGCAGGATCGGCCCGAGGACGCCATCCAACAGTGTTTTCGCCGCGTACCTACCTAGTGCAGTGCAGTGTTGTGAGGGTACTACGGAAAAACATTTTGACCGCCCGGACCGCTTTTTATTTTATCGTTGTTGTTCCTCCGTTGTGCCCGCGCGAGTGCTTAGTGTTCGTGTGTGCACAGGGGGGGGAGCACTCCCCGCTGCCCGGCGCCTACGACGCCGTTGCGGTCGCGGAGCTCCTCGCCCAGCAGCGATGCCGAAGGCAGGCGCCCGTGGCTCACCCGAGCCGGGCACCAGCTCCCCACCGGACCACGCGGGGGGCCGGGCGACGCCGCTCCCACACGTGGGGGCCTCGCCGCCGGGCGCCCCGCGCCCCGCCGGTACACAGGCCGTTTCGGCCTCACCAACCGGACCGACCGGCTCCAGCCCACCGACGGCGCTGGCGACTGCGCGCGTTTCGCCGCCGCCGCCGTCGGGCCGCCAGCCGGCAGTCGCCGTCCGCCCCCCGGCCTTTCGCCCCGTGCCTATCCAGGCACCGGGGCCCGCCGGGAGTTCAACCCGTGCCCAAGGCGTGCGCACCGCCCCGGCCCGCGCTGCGGCTCACACGCCGCGCGCATCCACCTCGGCCGCGCCGCCGCAAATTTCGCCGCACAGCGCGACAATTAATGTCGCACCACCCAAACCCGCGCCCCGCGCGGCAGCCGCGCCGCCTGCACCGCCGGCTCAACCGCGCCCGGCGCGTGATAAGCGCCCCGCTCCACCTGCCGCCACCCGCCCCACTGCCGCCGCGGCCGCGCCCGCCGGCGCCGCGCGCCCAGTGGCGCACGCGCGCGCCGCCGCCGCGCCTACCGCCGCCGCCTCCACCAGTGCCGGCCGCGCCGCGTCGCCCGTTCCGCGCCGCTTGCTGGCGGGCTCGGCCACCCCAACCATAACGACTGGGGACCCAGCGGCGCTGGGGCTCCTGTCCCCTCCCCCGCCTCGTGGTTCAGCCCAGGACTCCCCGGCCGCCATGACGCCCTACTCCTCAAGAGAGGCGAGCGACCTCTCAATGCGGTCGTGCGGCTCGGAGGAGTACTCCCAGCTCGACCTGGAGCTGGGCCTCGAGCTGGAGCAGCTGCTCGAGGCTAGGCCCCAGCGCCGCCCCCGCAGCTCCGACGACGAGGCAGCCGACGAGGCGAAGCGCGTGTGCGCCGGCTCCCCGCTCCCGCAGCGTGAACCGCGCGGTCGAGCCGGAGCCGGCTCGCCCACGTTCGCCGAGGCGGCCCGCCGCTCCCCGACGACGACCTCCGCCGCAGCCGCCGCAGCCGCTGCTCCGGACAACCCGGTGAGTACCCAGGCCAACAATGGCAAAAACGCGGGTGCCACCGGCAAGAAGAAGCCCCGCTACCCTCCGCTGGTAGTAGAGAGGTTGCCAAACTGGGCCGCCCACTTTAGGGCCGTGAGGGATAAGCTGGGCCACCCACCCAACGCTCGGCCTTACCAGGGGGGGATCCGCTTCCTCCCCGAGAGCGAAGAGGAGTACCGCGTGGTCCAGCGGTACCTCACAGGCCTGGAAAGAGAAAGCGGCCTAAGTTGGTTTTCCTACACGCTGCCGGCGGAGCAGAGCGTGAAGGTGGCCATCCGGGGCCTGCCTGCGGACACTGATGTCGACGAAATCAAGGAGGAGCTTCACCGCATGGGGTACCAGCCGGAGTACGTGCGCAACATTAATGCGCGCGGCGGGCGCCCCGGCTGCCTCTTCCATGCGGTGATCACGCGGTCCGCAGATTTCAGGAGGATCTACGACACCACGCAGTTTTTAAACATGCGTGGTGTACGGATCGAGGCGTGGCGGAGCAAACGCGGGCCCGCCCAGTGCCACCGGTGCCAGCAGTTTCGACACAGCTCGCACCAGTGTCACCGCCCGCTCGCCTGTGTCCGATGTGGAGAGGGGCACGCCGCCCGCGACTGCCCACGTCCCAAGACGGAGCCGGCCACCTGCGCAAACTGCGCAGGCGCCCACCCGGCGTGCAGTAGCGGCTGCCCCGTCTACCAAAAAGAGGTCAAGAACAGGCGAGCGGGCACTGTCGCAATATCGCGACAGCAGCAGCGCCAGCCATCGACGAACGCTGAGGAGCACGAGACCCCCAGCGCGACGTTGATGGCGGCTGCTAACGGGCCCGCACGCAAGGATGCTCCCGCCTCGGGGCGGAGGAAGAGGAGGAACCGGAGACGCGGGGGAAGGAAAGGGGACAAGCCCGAGCCCCCCGCGCCCCCACCACACGGGGCCCCTGCCCCTGTACAGGCGCAGGCTAAAAAGGGCTCCACTCAGGAGCCCACCGACGCCGCTGCTGGCGCCGGCAAAAAGGACAAGCGGGCTTCGAGGCCCGCACAAACATCACAAGTCCCAGAGGCGGCAGGCCGAAAAGCGGCCTCAGCCGCCGCCCCCTCCTCCTCAGGCACCGCCGGCGCCCGCGCTCAGCAGCGGCGCCGCGAGCCAGTCTCCGGCTCTCATATGGACGAGAGCCGGAAGAGGAGATTTACAGCCTGCGCCGTTAAGCTGCTGGTGGACCTGCTCAAGGCCATCAGGCAGGGGCAGGACGTGGAGGACCTGATCCTCGACGGGCTCCAGACATTGCTGTCCCTTTGCAATGGATAGCCCGTTGAGGATCCTCCATTGGAATGCCCGCGGCCTTAAATCCAAGGTCGCCCCCCTCCGCCTCCTCCTGAAGGATCAATGCATCGACGTGGCGCTCATCAGTGAGACGCACCTGGGACCGGCGGACAGAGTCCGCTTCCCAGGATACCTCCTGTACCGTAAGGACGAGAGATCATCGGCCGGCATCACCTACCGCGGTCTGGCGGTACTGGTGAAGCGAAGAGTCGTCCATCAACCGCTGCCACCCAAATCTCCGGTGAGTTTTTACGCGCTGGGTGTCCAACTGCACATCGCCGGCGACGACATTGACATCTACGCGTGCTACCGCCCTCCCCTGGCCCGTCTCGACGTAGCCGAGCTAAGGGAGCTGCTGCACGCGTCGCCGCATCCCACTGTCCTCGCCGGCGACTTCAACCTGAAGCACCCAGCGTGGAATAGCAAGACCGCCAATGCCGGTGGTCGACGACTCTTCGCTGACGCTGAGGCCTGTGGATACATCGTTTCCGGCCCGGAAACCCCGACGCATTACCCGGACAGACAGGGGAGCGCACCGGATGTGCTGGACTTTGTTATCCACAGGGGACTCAAGTGCCAGATCGCCCAGCAGGTAGTCGACGACGAGATGCAGTCGGATCATCAGCCCGTTCTCGTCGTCCTATCTGAGATGCCGACGAGAGTCTCTCCTCCAGCGCCGCGTCGTCGCATTGACTGGACCGCGTTCGAGAAAGAGATGGAGACCACCACTCCGACTTGGCCCGTAAGTACCCTCGCGGACGTTGACGGGCTAGCCGGGGAAGTCACCGCTTGCATCCAGCGCGCCCTCGATAAGGCGACCTCCACCGACCAGCAGCCGCATCCACAGGGGCTGCAGCTCAAGCCCCTGCCTCCGCACATCAGGCGTATGGTCACCGAGAGGCGGCGCCTGCGCAAGCGGTGGCAAACTACAGGATGCCCCCGGATGAAAGCCGATCTCAACCGTCTCGCCGAGAAGGTAAGGGCCAAGCTCCAGGAGTTCAACACCGTGAGCTGGGAGGAACACATCGACGCTGCCGAGGGGGACTGGCCGTCGATCCACAGGCTGTGCAGGCAGCTTGTGGGCACCCCAGCTCCGGTGCGCCCGCTGCTCCACAGCGACGGGGCGCCGAGATACGCTGCAGCAGACCGTGCAGAGATCTTCGCCGAGCACCTGGAGGGTCAATTCCAGCCAAACCCGACTCGCGACGGGGAGCATGTCGCAGCAGTCGAGAGGCACCTTGGTGAGTACTTTGCCTCACCGATAGCTCCTGATGAGGCACCCATCTTCTTCTCGCCTTGTGCAGTGAGACGCGCCATCCTTAAAACAAAGCTAAGGAAGGCGCCCGGTGCGGACGGTATCACCAACCAAGCGCTGCGCCACCTGCCCTACCGCACGGTAGCGGCACTGGCGCGGCTCTTCACGGGGATACTGCGCACCGGGTCCTTCCCCGCGGCGTGGAAGGAAGGGCGCGTCATTATGCTGCCCAAGGCGAACAAAAACGTGCTGAAGCCTGAGAGCTATCGGCCGATCACACTCCTGGCAACTACCTCCAAGGTGTTTGAGCAACTCCTGCTGCGACATCTCAGCAAGTTTGTCACACTGCGCCCGGAACAATTCGGTTTTCGCGCGGAACACTCCACGACTCTCCAACTGTCGAGGGTACTGCACCTGCTCACCGCTTCACTCAACAAGAGGGAGCAAGCAGCTGCAGTACTGCTCGACATGGAAAAAGCGTTTGATCGTGTCTGGCACGCCGGTCTGCTGTACAAACTGTCACAGACAGACGCGCCCCGTCGACTGATCAAGGTGGTCTCCTCCTTTCTCGATTCCAGGACATTCAGGGTGGTGGTCGAAGGCGCGCTCTCAAGCGCCCGGCCCATAGCGGCGGGAGTACCGCAGGGCAGCTGCATCTCGCCGCTGTGCTACTCATGCTTCACCGACGACATCCCCACGACGCCCGACACCACGCTCGCGCTGTACGCCGACGACGCCGCGTATTTTGCGACCTCGCTTAACGCGAGGCACGCGGCCGTCAAGCTGCAGCGCGCGCTCGACTTGCTTCCCGAGTGGCTGTCGAAATGGAGGTTGTCGGTGAACGTGAGGAAGACGCAGGCGCTGCTCGCCGGCGCTGCCCGCCTCCCACCACCCCTCCAACTGCAGGGGGCTGACATCGCATGGTCGCCCCAGGTTACATACCTCGGGCTGACCATCGATCGCCGGCTCTCTATGAGCCACCACGTCCGCAGGATCGTAGGTAAGTGCAGGGCAGCCCGCGCCCTGCTACATCCAGTGCTCTCCTCCCGCCTCCCGCTGCGAGCCAAGCTGGGAATCTACAAGACCTACGTCCGCCCGCTGTTAACATACGCGGCCCCAGCTTGGTTCGCCCTCACGAGCGAGTCGAGCAAGAAGTCCCTCCGCGCACAACAAAACCTGTCGCTGCGGAGGATCGTTGATGCCCCTCGTTTCGTGAGGAACGCAGTTATAGAGCGGGACCTCAAAATCGAGAGCCTGGATGACCACATCCGCCGCCTCGCGTCCAACATGTTCGCGCGTGCCGACGCTTCTGCTTGGCCCCACGTCAAGCACCTAGCGCCGTGGCACGCGCGGCCTCCTGACGCGAGGCGCCTACCGCGCGACCTCACCCTTGCGGACGTGCAAGGCGACCCCCCTGCAACCCACCGGACTTGACGACACCAGGGTAAGCCGTACCTACCGCTACACGCGACTTACCCAACAATAATACTCCGCATGCACGACATACACTGATGCGCGCCGTGTTCTAAGTTAATATAGGCACGACGCGCGTCACTACTGACACCCGCTACTCCACAAGCGCTCTACTCACGCGGTGACTGTGTGGCTAAAACGTGGGCCCACCCTCACTCGCACACATGGGCGGTGTTACACAATACAATGCCGCCCACACACACACGCCGGCTCTCTGCCTGCGCCGCTACCGGCTCGCTCTGGAAAACGGGGCAGGCGAGAGCCGCTCTTCCTTTGCAGGTGCGTCGTAAGTCTGCGCCCCTGTCGCTGGTCGCTTCCTGCCGGGCCTCCTCCAGGTAACTGGGGGTCTCACCTGGCAGGGGCAGACCGCCGGGACGCAGTGAAGCAAGCGGTTACTGTCCGACAGTGCCGTGGCGCGCCTGCAAACATAACAATAGCAGCTACATACCCCGGCGCGCGTCTCTAGCGCGCGCGCCCGTAGGATTTTATGGCTATACGCCCACCCAGCGCGTGTGCCCGCCGTCGCGAGCACAACACCCGCACCCGCGGGAAAAGGGCCCAGCCCATACCCCGCCTGCCGCGTCCCCATGCGGGGACGCTGCGACTACTACTGGCCGATACGGGGCACATACGGGGGGTGGAGATGTAAGGGAGCACAGTCGCGGAGTGCAACAACCTACTACAGGCCCTTGTAAATATTAGTATAAGACATGATTTTGTGTAATCCTAGGCTAATTAAGAGACTCTATTATAATTTTTGTTACCTGTATTCTCCCTTTGTTTGTATAATCTTGTTATTGTGTAGTAATCATAAGGAATAATGTAAACGTATCGCTCAACGCCCATGTGTGTGTGAACAGCGGCCGCACGCGATTGGATAGAGCGAGACAGTAGCGTGGGCGCGACCCTCCCACGCACTGCGCTTGCGGTCGCGAGAATAAAAGACGGGCGGTTGCGCGATACGGGGCAGTCCAGTTTTGTAGTCCAGTTACGCCAGTCGTCTTGTGAAGAGTAGCTCCTAAGAAATATTGCGAAGAATAAAAGTGATTTCAAGAAGACTCATCTGTGTGTTTTTATGTTTGAGTTCCCTGATCAAATGAATCCCCGCGCCTGAATAGCGTACAAGAGAAATATAAAAAAAACGACGGGTTGCACTCTGGGAGTGCCGGCAGAAGTGAAAACTTGAATAGTAATTGTTGGAAATATCTTGTGAACAGATTTTAGTAAAACTCGCAAAAATGGTTGACTTTTTATTTCAATAATTTTCCAATGTGACGTACATCTTTTATAAACAATGTTACCTAGCAACGAATGTATCCAGCATACAAACTTCTTTAAAAGTAATAAAGTCACACGAACATTCACGCAAGCGCCCTGCGCCGTCCTACGCTTTTTCGGTCAGGGTCACGTGTCCTGACGCGAGTTTAAGATTTTATACCCATTACAGAAAAAGTGCTCAACGCCGCTAAAGAAGTTCTCACTTCAAAAAACGAATAAAAGAATCTCCTTGAAGTTGGAAAAAAAAAGTATTGCTCGTTTAAAAATTGTAGGAATAATGTGCAAATAATCATCTCAGTTTTAATTGTTGCCTAGGCAAAATAGGATAAATAGAATTATTTCGATCTAAGCATTCATGTTCCCCGAAACTCTTGATAGTGATTTTTACGATGATGCGCTCAGTTCAATGCAAAGAAATACTAAGAGCTTCTTCTTAAAATTCATTTTCTATGACACGTACTCCAGTAGGATAGTAATAGTAACTCTAGCCTAAAAATCTTCGGGCACGCCGCAATCGCGGCTGTAAGACCCCTCTTTGAGGAGTGGCTGGATAGGCGTCACGGCGTCCTTACCTACCGCATGACGCAGGTCCTCACCGGACACGGAAGTTTCGGGAGGTTCCTGTGTCTGATAGGGAGGGAAGAAACGCCTGGGTGTCACCACTGCGAGGATCGTCCGGAGGACACGGTGGAGCATACGGTGCAGGACTGCCCCGCTTGGGCAGAGCACCGCCGTGTCCTCACGACGGCGATAGGAGGAGACCTCTCGCGCCCGGCATTGGTCGAGGCCATGCTGCGGGGCGAGACGGAGTGGGAAGCGGTCATGCTCGTGAAGGAGGAGGCGGGCCGCCTGAGGGAGAGGACAGCGTCCTCCCTCCACCCCAGCCGCAGTGGTAGACGCCCACGGCGTCGGACGTCACAGGACGATCTCCGGCCACCGTAGGCGCGGGCATGCGGGCAGCGAGTAATGGGCGACTTGCTGTCCGACCATGGACCATGCCCGGGTCGACGGCGCGTTGTGTTCCACGCGCGCCTCAAAGAGTGTCAGCATGTTGACGGGGCCTGTAGAGGGCCAAAGCCTGCCGGGGTCGCGGGACCAAGGGATTACCGTGACCCCGGTACGTAAAGGGCTAGTGAAGGACACCGTGGATTTTAGTCAGTACAAGTCTGACAGTCCCTCCCGCCCTGCCCTGGGTGGGAGGACTCATTTGATGATTTTACCACGCAAAAAAAAAAAAAAAAAAGCCTAAATATCTTACTTTCCTTGAAACTTAATCTCTATTTAACTTTTCACTTAACTCGGCGCACTCAAAATCCGACCCAGGTGTTACAGAAACTGTGCACTTACCGCGTTTTAGCGCTAACGTGTAAAAACGTCTGCGGTGCCAGTTACCGCGTTATACCGCGTGTCAGACGATAGAACTTAAGTAGAATCGGGCTTTAAGTGAAGGGAAATGTGTTTGAAGCTTTTAGAGTACGTATTTTGAACAGTTTTGGCGTAGGTTTAAAATGGCTTAAAGTTTAGTAGAAAAGTGAAGTAGTCTGGCCTAAATATGGCTACCTTTTTATGCAAGTTTCAGTATCTACACTATTGAGCAAAATTATGGAATCATTTACTTAGAATTGATCCGGGATACCTCCTTATGTAATGAATTTAGTATCAATTTAAAGTTAACAGTTAAGCCTTTAGAATGGTAGCATTTTTATTAGTCTAGGTATTAAGTACCCTCCGGGCACGCCACAATCGCGGCGGTAAGACCCCTCTTTGAGGAATGGCTTGATAGGCGTCACGGCGTCCCGGCTTATCGCATGACGCAGGTCCTCCCCGGACACGGAAGTTTCGGGAGGTACCTGTATCTGATAAGGAGGGAAGAAACACCTGGGTGTCACCACCGCGAGGATCGTCCGGAGGACATGGTAGAGCATACGGTGCAGGGCAGAGCACCGCCGTGTCCTCACGACGGCGATAGACGGAGACCTCTCGCGCCTGGCATTGGTCGAGGCCATGCTGCGGAGCGAGACGGAGTGGGAAGCGGTCGCCTCCTTCTGCGAAGCAGTTATGCTCGCGAAGAAGGAGACGGGCCGCGTGAGGAAGAGCACCGCGTCCTCCCTTCACCCCGACCGCAGTGGTAGACGCCCACTGCGACGGATGTCGGAGCGGGCATGCGGGCAGCGAGTTATGGGCAACTCGCTGTCCGACCATGGACCGCGCCTCAAAGAGTGTCAGCCAGGAGGCTCTAGTGAGGCCTTTTTTATGGGGATATTTAAACAGAAAAACATACTACTCATATTTACATCATGTTGTTAAAAATGCTACTTTAGAAACCTCTAAAAACTTTTGTCTAGTCATCATGATATTACTCATTCAAAATTCGAACAGCACCCAACGGACTACTATAGTCTATTGTTACCCTGCGCACACGCACACTCACACATAAGGCGCTATGACGTCACAGAGATAAATCACGCCGGTAATTAGTTGGTATCGTGCGCATCAAAGCAGCACAATTGTTAATAAATACCTACATAGGATGATTTCCAGGGACGAGGCCGCTGATAGCATCGTCGTTACTGTTGTGGTGAGGTTAGTGTGGATACGCCAGAAAGACAAGTCTTTTTTTATAAGTAAAATCCTATTTTTTCGTAATACCATAAATTGTGACTTTGTTGACAAACAAAGTCACAGTTTATGATATTACAATTCTTTTACTCTTAAACCGCTTGAATGGATTTTTAAATAGGGATAGATGGGAACTTGGAGACAGTTATTTGGACAAATTAGAGAAGGAGCGAGTGAAGTTGTCGAAACATTTGACGAAATCCAAAATTAAGAATTTTTCTATTGGTGCTCTGAATAAATTCAGGATTTTAATAGTTAGCCGCTTCATTTTTTATACATAATTTATTTTATTATGTTTAATTTATTTATGAAGGCACATCTCGCTTCATGCGTTAGTTGTTCGAAAAAGAGGTACCGAATAATAGGTGTGATGCAAGACGAATTTTTTCTCTGTTTTTTTTCCTAATATCAGCTAAAGTTTTGCATATGTTGCCATCAGCTCGTAGCCCACAATTTTATTTATGATCTTCATTGAAAGTTGACTTGTGTTTGTCGCATGAATTTTATTTTAATTTTTAGAATATTTATTTTAACCAAATACAGCATTTTTCTATTCTAACAAAACGGGCGTATCCACACAAGTCTAGCGCGACTAGCCCGCGTGGGTGTTGCCTTTATTCGCCGACGCACTAAATAATAATAATTGTGGTTAACTAACTACCGTTTAACGCATTCGGCTTTCTTCTGTGCATCTGATAACTTGGCTAGTACAGACAGAAAATAAAAGGATTTATTTATTGTTTGTCCATGTTTTATTTTTTCATGTGTGTATTCATGTATTGTAAGGTTCCATGTTTAGATGATATCGATTCAAGTCATTTTTTTGTTTTATTACTTGTTACAATCCTTATTATTACTGTTTGTTAATCGGTATTGTGATAGAAGATTAACGAAATATTGCAATAATAGGATTAACAAAAAAAAAGATAGGTATGTTTTTAAAATATTTTCCTCTGACTTTTGATACAGAAGTCATGTTAGATTGCGGGGTGATTCTTTGAAGATGATTTTTTGTCAAGAACATAGCAGTTGACATTCATTGCAAATCTTAAAAATCGCGGCTAAGTATCGGTATGTTTAACCAAAACGAAACGATACTTCGTAAGTAAATAAAAAAGAAAATCCTACACTGTTTTATCCCATATTGACACCTTTACAAAATTACTTCCTTAATCATACAAAATTGCATATTTTTTAGGCCTGGCCATTTTTATAATTGGTAAAAACACTAGGAATTTTTTCGTGTATATTGGGTGCGTTTACAAACATAGAAACTCACATACAAAAACACCCAGACCCGATTTGCCAAACTGTCTTTAATTGGTTGTTAATTAACCGTACATAAATAATTCTTAGAAAAAGAAAACAATAATTAAAAAAGAAAAATAAATAGTAGAAGAACAACTATTTCCCAACAACCCCAATTTTTCTGCTGCCACTACACCAGGGTGGCATTAAGTGTCCGCTGTTACAATCGGCCAGTGCGACTGCGTCTGCGCCGTTTTGGGCCGCTACAGTTTGTTTAGCAAGTGACGTCACAATGCTGGTTACCTCATTACTAGGCTAACTGTAAATTACCTATTACTGTGTTGTTCACTTAGATGTTTGTCTGTTAAGTTAAAATGGACGCTTGCTCTATGGAAATGATTATAGCTATAGAAATGTTTTTCTTAGTGTTTTTTGGCCCCGGGTCGACGGCGCGTTGTGTTCCACCCGCGCCTCAAAGAGTCAGCATAATGACGGGGCCTGTAGAGGGCCAAAGCCTGCTGGGGTCGCGGGACCAAGGGATTACCGTGACCCTAGTACGTAAAGGGCTATTGAAGGACACCGTGGATTTTAGTCAGTACAAGTCTGACAGTCCCTCCTGCCCTGGGTGGGAGGACTCATTTGATGATTTTACCACGAAAAAAAAAAAAAAAAGTGTTTTTTGGCAAAGGATATTTAGTATTTTTTTGTGTTTTTGAAAAATAAATGGTTACCACTAGGAAGGGGCAAATAACAGGTGGATTTGGGGATGGCGTCATATAATGTAGACGTACAAAATATGCTTATTAAAACAGTAATTGGAATAAATAATAATTGTTTATATCATAAAAAAAACATTCTACAAAAAAAGTTTATTTATTTCGGAAGATAAAGTTTTTTTTTAAATAATTATTTTGATTGCTACGATAATTGCAGATTTCTTTCAATTCTTAGAAACATCTGAGAAGATCAGATAAATAATTAAGATATAAGTACCAAATTATCATAAATCACGAAAGACCCGGTCATGAATAATGAACATTATGTTCTTGAGTATCAATGAGATCTGTATCACATAATTGCAGTTCGATACAATTATAAACAAGATTTAAATCGATGGTAATTAAACTGACGAATTATGATGTATTTTTAAAGTCGTTCTGCGCAAGAGTTGCGAGTATTGAAAGAAACAATCGTTGCCCAACACACGACAAAAATCTCTCCAACAAGACATTGCTATTTAAATAGTTACCAACATACAAGGCAAAAGGATTGACTATTCTTTATATAACCTTAGCATAATTAGTCTCCCGGGTCGACGGCGCGTTGTGTTCCACGCGCGCCTCAAGGAGTGTTAGCACAGTGACGGGCCCCCCTGTCGAGGTCCGAAGCTTGCCGGGGTCGCGGGACTCACGAATTACCGTGACCCCGGTACGTAAAGGGCTAATGAAGGACACCGTGGATTTTAATCAGTACGAGTCTGACAGTCCCTCCCGCTCTGCCCTGGGTGGGAGAACTCATGTGATGATTTTACCTCGTCAAAAAAAAAAAGCAAAGTGGACTATAATCCACCACGGGGGTTCATCTACTAAAGGTGTCACATGTCTTCGATTTTTTTATTCAAAGACATACCAATTTCCTTACGACGTTTCCCTTCACCGTTTTGAAAGTAGCGGTGATGAAATAATTACAAAAAGTAAAGAACAAATTACAAAAAAGTATTGCGCCTGGCTGGGTTTCAATGGGACCTTCAATTCCGAAGTCACCGCCACTGATCTCCTTTTGATATACCTAATTCCAATATTCCTTATTTTATGCAAGAACAAAGAACCTTATTTCAATACCAATAGGAAACTAAAATCTTGAGGACGCCTTTTACGGACTTAGTTAAAAGGATAAATAAATTATCTGCAGTTTTACGCTAAAAATGCAAGTTTACGACACCTCAAGTAAAATTTCCCCAAAAGTTACATGGAAAATATAGGTAAGTATCAAAGAAATAGGTGTCTCAAGAGATTCAACTCTTGCAACGCCGAGCAGCCTGGGCGTGATATTTGAGCATAGGATCAAATAAAGGAGGAGAACAAATATTTGCAAGGAATCTAGTGCCATCGTGAAGGATTTGCGCCTGAGTGCAATTCAGCAAACAATGTCGCTTGTGGTAAAGATTTCGGGATTTCGAAGGTAGAAGTCTGATAGAAACTGATCTATGAATCGTTGGAAGCTTTTTTTTTATCTTGGTAACTTCATCAAATGAGTCCTCCCACACAGAGCAGGGCAGGAGGGACTGTCAGATTTGTACTGACTAAAATCCATGGTTTCCTTCAATAGCCCTTTACGATCCGGGGTTACGGTATTCGTTAGTACCGCGACCCCGATCTTTGGAAGATTAGGTTTAGTTTATTTAATAAACTTATATATTCTTATGATTGTACATAACAGGAGGTAAGGGTCAAGTCACACCGAGACGCGACGCTGCGCGCATATTTCAAAAGAGCTACTCAAAATCTAACTCTATTTACTACACGAAATGATACACCTTTCGCAATGCAGCGCGGCGCAGCGTGGCGCCGCGATTTGTTTTAATTGCGACTCAAAATCTTACTTTCCGAGACACGGAGGAAACTCGCTACGACAGATGGTCACCCATCTGCAGACAACCTCGGCGAGCGCGGCTTAACGCAGAAGATCGGCCTGTGCGGCTGTCATTATTTAGCCACGAGCTCCTCATCTTCAATGAATACTAAATGAAAATATCAATGAAACTTATTTCAGAAGAAAGTTCAACCAAATCTTTTCAAGGAATAACTACGTACTGTAACCGTAAGCAGGAAATATGTTATAAATCACACCAAGTACATTACAGTTGGAACAAAAATCGCCATTACCGCCATATTGAACGCACAGGTGCGCAAGCGCAAGTGATACGTGGTTTACTCCCGTCACGAGACTCTTTATTTGGAAATAGTGTAAATATTTTGACTGTAAACTGACGTCATTGTGACGTAGGTGATTTATAGTGTATAAATAAATAATAAAATAAATAAATATATATTCCACAACTATCACACAACGCCATCTAGTCCCAAGCTAAGCAGAGCTTGTGTTATGGGTACTAGACAACTGATAAACATACTTATATATTTCTAAATACATACATATTATAGATAAATTACACCCAGACACAGAACAAATGATCGTGCTCATCACACAAACATTTGTCCTGGGTGGGAATCGAACCCACAACCTCCGGCATAGCAGTCAGGGTCACTAACCACTAGACCAACAGGCCCGTCAAATTAAAATAAATTAATTAATTACTATTATAATTAGGTTTTGGTGTATAGATCAAGGAAAGAAAAAGCACTTTTGCATAACGTAAGCAGTCAATATGATAGGAATATTAGTTGTATGTTTCTATACACGTATGTCTATTATATAGGGTTATTTGTAATCCGACGCATATTTGTAAGGAACTGACGAAAAAGCCAAAATGCAACAATTTGAACCCCATATCTATGCCCGAAGTTCAACAGTTTTTGAATTAATTGATTCGATTTCAAAGATTTTGCGAAATGCATCCAAAATCTGATATTTAAATCCAAATGAATTTAAAACTACAACTTTAAAAAGGTTACCATTCAAATACGATATTGCTGCATTTTGACTCGACTATCAGCTTCTAACGGATATACATTGAATTACAAGTAATCCTGTATAACGTGAGGATAAATGGACAGTGACCTAATTTGATGAAATCTATTTAATGCTGATTAGTGAGGCATCAGTGGATATTGGTGGAATGAAGGTGAACGGAATATATTAGATTTGAATTAATTTCTAACCTGCAACCAATTTATAACTTAATAAAAATGGATTTCTTAAACATATCCCATTAGAAATGGTGGTAAACGATTTTATGATTTATCCAAAGGTAATAAGAGAGATAATTATGACAAAAAGCCATTCAAAATTAAATTAAATTAAAAACACAGACAATATTCTACTTAAATGTAAATATTTACCAAAATTTATGTCAATTTATGATACTATCCCAATAAATCCCAATTATGAGTTTCTAGGAAACCGAAGAGACGTCATGCTCAATTAGTTTGAACTGTATATAAATTAAGGATAGAAAAAAGACAGCTAGTCGTGTGTTGCGCACGCGCATTTTGTCAAGAGTCCATTGAGAATTTGATGATTTTCATAACAGCTTTTTGAAATGAGAATTTTAAAAACCTTGCAAAGATAAATAACATTTCGTTTCATTATCATTTCATCGTGATTATCAATAGATTTTAATGGAACCGACAGTAAAAAAACAGAAACTTGTCATACATAATTTAGACATTATGTTAGGAAACCACAAAGAGGATGTCTACTAAGTTGTAGAAAATTCCATCACAATTCCCAACTTTTGACAGTTGTGTAAAATGGCAATAAAGTTTAAATATAAATAGATTAGATGTCAATTTTCTAAATAGTAATTTTTTTCCCTACCGGTACATAGTAATTAACGTAGTTGACATAGTTGAAAATCATGGTATATTTAGGTACAAGCAGTAAAAAAAGAAATGGCCCTTCGTATACGAAATGCAAAACAGTCGAATCAAGAACGCACCGTATCAACACAATCGATCGATCGTATCGCTATCGATCGTGTTCGATACATCGTCGATCGCTCGATACGATACAGATGCTCGTAATAACATGAATTTGTACCACACTATGATTTTTGTGTCACTTTAAACACGTGATTTATAGTCTTCAAGATAATTATTGGAAAAGTTTGTATGGCAAAATGTTTATTATGTCAAAGATGAATGGAATAATATGAGGTTTCGGATAATTTGGTTACCGTAATCTGTATCGAAATTATCATATTTGTACGATTTGCGTGAAATATCAGTTTTAAATGAAAACTACCAAGCGAATACAGGAATTTTTTTCACGTATCGTATGATAAAAAAATAAAAGCAATATTTAGTCTCACAAATAATTTGAAAAATAATAGCAATCGTAATCACTTTTGAATCATGTCACCTGTGAAACTCTAATCTTAAAAATCAGAAAAATTTCAGCTTTACAAGCACGATATGTAACTCTATTACTAGTCTGCTCATAGCCCAAGAATAAACCAATTAACGCACCAATCTCCATACAAACAACATCAACCTTTTTACTAAAAAAAAACCCCAAAACCAGATTTTCATACCACTACCAGGACAACTCGATAAAAATCTTCGGATAACAACGAAAAGCTTCGCGTTATTTCCACCGAATACACTGTAAATCATTATTCAAGGACCCCATACAAATGTCGGACACACATACAACCTAACAAACATGTGTATAGTAAAGAATTCCTATTATACCGACCGGAATGCGTCTGGTTGATTTTGAATGGTCACTTATTATGCACCCATTTACACCCGAGAGGCGGTCGCGGAGATGTTGGCAAGCTGGATGTGTCAGGATGCGTGATTGATTGATTTTTGAGAACTGGAGATCGACAAAAATTCGTCAAAACTATTTTGTAAAACTATTTTGATTAGGATTGAAATAAAGATCTGGGTGATTTGAAACTACGGAGATTGGTACTCGAAACAAAAATAATTAAATTAAGATAATCCTTTTTTCACACTAAGTAACATAAACTAATATAGGTACTTCAGTTTTTAAGTACTACTGATAAATAAACGTTTGCAAACTTTTGTGTTGTTTAGTTTTTAATTTTCTAACAGTGAAACGTGACAGTTACATAAGCGACGCGAAGACGTTGGGTGTATTTGCTACGTAGGTGAAGTTTATTTCTCATCAAAATTTATACAGATCAATGTGCAATAGGATATACAACATTGACAGCAAAAAACCAAATTCCATGGCTGACTGAGGTCTTCGCCATACTTCAAAGCGTTGGCTAGCTTCACCACAAAGACAGGCCATGCATTTCTTGTCATACCTGAATTATACTAAGGCTTGTGTTTAAAACGCCTACCAGAAAAGTACCTATCATAAAACTAAAAAATCTAAATACGTCGCAGAATAGATAAATGCTCAAAAAATGGTGTATAGTAAAATATTGTATAATAAAAAAAAAATCGACCTAAGCAGGGCCCACGAAGCCCCGCTTGACGGGGCTTCTATTTCAGTTTGCAGTGTTTAAAGTAACCTAACAAACCGAAGAAGTCCCTGAAATCTTGCTAAAGCGAGTTTTACATTAGTTGAACATTTACTCATTTTGTTACACAAAAAGAATGATTGATGAGCTTTTAAATTGTAGTCTATTACTAATATCATCTCTTCGCACTAAACTTCCCAAAACTGACTCTCATTTTAAAAATTGTGCCTCTTCCATCCAAACTTTAACTCCATGTCGAAGATACGAAAACAGTAGCCCAAAGGCGTTTGATACGCATCTCGATAGTCCAGTAACAAGGCGCGTGTTCGTGTCAATCGCGCTAATGTTGCCGCCGAGGCACAATTGGCAAAGTGCATGTATGTGTTTCTTGCATACACACTGATGTACGTCCAGAAGACACGGCTGAACTTATTGGTTGGTTCTGTATACAGAAGATGGTTTGTATTAGGCATATAATATGCCGGATAATTTCTAAATGACGCCATATTAGCCGAATATTACGTCGACGATTGTTCCAAAAGTCGATGCTATAATTATTTTTCACCGGTACTTACTTTAGCTCGTAATTAAATAATTACAGCCGCACTGGCCGTTCTTTCAGGTTAAGCCGCGCCTGCCAAGGTTTGGCTGTGGATGGGTGATCATCTGTCATAGTGAGTTTCCTCCGTAACTCGGAAAGCACGTAAAGCCGATAGTCCTGGCAGTCATTTGTAGATCTTTGACAGTCGTTACTGATAGTCAGAGGCTCTAAAGTCTGACAACCAGTCTTACCATGGGGATCGTATAATCCAGTTACTGGATTGTGGAGGTCCGATAGGCAGTCGCTCCGTGTAAAATACTGATATCCAGCTGCATCTGGTTCGACTGGAAGCCGACCCTAATATAGTTGGGAAGAAGTTAGGCAGATACAGTACATATACTTACTCATTAGTGTTTTTTCCTTAATTAATTAATTTAGTATTTAGGAAGGTAATAGTGGTTATGACTTAGTTTTATTTTGAATAGGTTATTGTTTCTTGCATCTCAATGACGTAACCCACACGTAATTCCAACCTCGTTGAATAAGACTTAGTCCGTAGTACCACAAAAGTTAAACACGTGTCCACAAAAGTAAAAACAACCCTTTTATCAACGTCAAATGCCGTTTTGAAGTTGACCGGACCAGTGTTCAACAGATGTTTAAATGTTTTGTGGTAAAACGGAGTAAATTAAGATGTCTTTCGGATGTTACTACTATCTTAATTTACGAGTATAATACATATTAAAGAGTAAGGTAGGGTTATTCAAATGCCAAAATCACCCTTTTCTATATTTTTAAAAGATGCAAATTAGGTTTGTACCTATCTTCTACCTCCAAAATCAACCCAAATCCCGTCTAAAATCTAAGTAATTGTAACACATTTAACTACCCACACGGTACACCTGCCGACAAATAATCAGATTAACAACAAAATGTACATCCGAGCGACAACACCAACTAAGTCAAGTTGGTCTAATTCGCGGCATTGAGACTTGGTTCCGTACGTACAGTCAGTGAGAAAACCCGATAAGAGCTCCCAGAAATCTTTAAAATAAAGGTAAATAACTTTTCTTCTGAAAAGAACACACATGTTGCCATAACATGGGATGCAACAGAATTTAGGGGACACATCGGCGATAACTAAAAAATGGGATCAAAAACTGAATTTCTAGGGTCAAATTCAGCTTTGGAACTGAAAGCGATCAGGAGGCTTACCACGACGTCTTAAAGTGAGAGTAATTCCAGTGTGGGAACGAGATGGCGCTAGACGATTTGTATGACTCTGTCTCTTTCCCACACTGGAATTACTCGATCCGTATGTAAAGAATTTTTTACAACGAGTTCTTAAACGAGTTCTTGAACGGTTGATGTAAAACTATATCCCATAAAATGTAAAATGTTGAAATATAATGTTTTAAAAAACTCTGTTTGTTAATAGCGTGAATGTTTTCTATCTATATGGCAAAAGAATCACAGCAATCAAGCGCCATTCAACGTGGCAATGCTGTTTCTGTGATCAAATATTGAGCAGCGTTTTGGTCATGTGAATCGTTCACTAATGGGCCTAAAGTGATCCCATTAAAAGAAATAGAATAGACAATTTTATGAATTATATCACAATTCATATCATAATTCTGCTAAAGAATTTGACCGGAAGAAAACGTTTTCTTTCAATTATTTTCCAAAACCGATTTTGTGTGAGGTCACTGCCTAAATCGACTTTCCTCGCTAACTGTACTTGCATACGAAACCGAGTTAGTATGAACGCCGTGGATTAGACTAGCTGACTGGAACTTAACTTACACGGTGTCCAGTTTGTGTCCAAACTGTAGCAGTGATAGTAGTGATACAGATCTGAGTAACGAGGTGGGGATTTGTGCTGTACAAGACCTCGAATAGTGCTGGGTTAGGGAAATGCGGGACTTTGTGGGGTAATTGTGCTTACTGAGGGTCAATTTGGTGGCAAGTTTTGGTAAGATTTGTTGGGGTTGTATCTTAAAGTCTTGTCGTATTAACTAAGAATTATTTTCAATAAGTTTATGAAGTAATGGGGGTATGAAAATTGCAAGTTTGCATGATTTTTGAATGCGACGAATACTAACCAAATGCGAGTCGGATACGCGAAAGGTGGGTTTCGTATCTTTAAAAAAACATGTCTGTTGTATGGAGGCTTCCCTACAGGCATGACTTTTTTGTTGTTTACTCTTAAATATCTGTTTATTAGGATACATAATCTGTGAACATTTCAACTAATTGACTATGGCGGGTCATGAGAAATCTCGCAAAAGAAGGACGAACGGATGGACAGACAGACGCACGACGAAGTCCTAGTAATAGGGCCCCGTTTTATACCTTAGGCACGGAATCTTAAAAAGACGCAAAATATTTTGACCCAACACTGCACGATTTAAACGAAAATACTAGAACTAACCTACCAGTCTTATGTAATATGTAACGCTAGGACGGTAGTAAGAAATAAAGGCTATTTTTATTTTTATTTTATTTTATTTTTAACCTACCTGTCCGCCCTCCCTGGGAAGTCCATGAGGTTTAAACCTAGCCAAATATGGTGTCAAAGTAGTAAATAAATAATAAATAAATAACTGATATATTAATTTTTGAACGAATATGATTTCATGACATTTGGTGGTTGTCAGCGATGATGACTACAGTCCGCGTCACGAGTGAAGTTATACGGAAATGGGTATGCAACTTTTAGTATGGACCTTGGCATCAATTTTTGTTTTTTTAGACTACTACCTAAGTCCATAGAAAAAAAAATAGTTTCTAAACAGTAACCAACCAGAGATATGGCGGTTTTTATTTTGCTCTAATCAGGATTGATTTACTCCCAATTAGAACAAAATAAAATCCGTTATATCTCTGGTTGGTTACGGTTTAGAATTTTTTTATTATTTTTTACGAAGTTCTTAGGTTGCGGTCTACTAATGACCAATATTTCATTACTGGCGAAAGAAAAATAATTTTTGATGCCAAAAAGTTGCATACCCCTTACTTGTTTTCAATGAAATTTGTTGTAATGACATAGACACTAGCGCCGCGTCAAATAACTTCAGACGTGGCGTGGATTTACGTTCAGAAATTCTAAGTTATATTTAGTGTCTGTTTCACACTACGTCCTACGCAGAGTATTTATACTTTTTTTTTTTATCGTGGTAAAATCATCAAATGAGTCCTCCCACCCAGGGCAGGGCGGGAGGGACTGTCAGACTTGTACTGACTAAAATCCACGGTGTCCTTCACTAGCCCTTTACGTACCGGGGTCACGGTAATCCCTTGGTCCCGCGACCCCGGCAGGCTTTGGCCCACTACAGGCCCCGTCTCTATGCTGACACTCTTTGAGGCGCGCGTGGAACACAACGCGCCGTCGACCCGGGCATGGTCCATGGTCGGACAGCGAGTCGCCCATTACTCGCTGCCCGCATGCCCGCGCCTACGGTGGCCGGAGATCGTCTTGCGACGTCCGACGCCGTGGGCGTCTACCACTGCGGCTGGGGTGGAGGGAAGAGTATTTATACTAACAGAAAATTTGATGAAGGCAGTAGGTTCCCGCAGTGGTAGACGCCCACGGCGACGGACGTCGGCAGACGATCTCCGGCCACCGTAGGCGCGGGCATGCGGGCGGAGTAATGGGCGACTCGCTGTCCGACCATGGACCATGCCCGGGTCGACGGCGCGTTGTTTTCCACGCGCGCCA
Organism: Agrotis puta; assembly: GCA_943136025.2. Lineage (NCBI taxonomy): Eukaryota > Metazoa > Arthropoda > Insecta > Lepidoptera > Noctuidae > Agrotis > Agrotis puta. The sequence continues at coordinate 16,312,223 of OW964177.2, read as the reverse complement.
CAAGCAGTGTCATCATAGTGACGGGGCCCCAGGGCCAAAGCCTGCCGGGGTCGCGGGACTCACGAATTACCGTGACCCCGGTACGTAAAGGGCTATTGAAGAACACCGTGGATTTTAGTCGGTACGAGTCTGACGGTCCCTCCCACTCTGCCCTGGGTGGGAGGACTCATGTGATGATTTTACCATGTAAAAAAAAAAGGCATTAGGTTCAGATAGTCGTACTTAGCTCCTTTATAAAATTTCTAGCTCCACGTTTTACTTCTTAATCTATCCCTACACAGAAACACTAACAGACAAGTATATAGCTTACATAAAATGCAACTAAAAGACAAATAGGAGCAAACCGTCGAAGCATGTCTGTCGCAGAGGTGTTGACGCATGTCCATTGTACCGGGTTCGATCCCGGCCGACGCAGATAACGCCTGACGAGGCACAGCTGAATTTAAAACGAGCTGAGGTGCCAATTACTTGGGGTTTTTGGTTGTTTTTTTTTTATGGAGATTTGGTTATTTTTAGTAAAGGGACAAGTTTTTTGTTTGTAGAAGATATTTTTCTAATTAGGATACGCAGCATGTAAAATGGCTATTTTACTCAAAAATATTATTAGTCCGAAAAATAGATTATCAAAAATATTTGACTCGTTTTTTTTTTTGTTACGTAAACCTGAATTGATGAAGATACAACGCTTCTAAATATTGGAAAACATCACTCGGACGGTATAATTTAACAGGCATTATGACGTCACTAGCCCCCACTCCGGAATTTCGAAGCGTTTTATCTTTGTCAATATTGATTGATATAAAAAAAGAAAAAATACGTGTGCATTATTTTTCAATACTCTAACTGACGGACTAAACAGATTTTTATTTTATTGAAGCAGTAAACTATCCTATTGTGCAGTGCCTATTTGGCGCATTGACACTCATAATATATTTCCAGTTCCAGGCAGATTTAAAAAAATCTTAATGCAATAATGAAAATACTATGAAGAAAAAAATTTTATTTTTTAGAGCATTAAAAAAAAATTAAACTCAGTTATTGCTTAGATACCTTTTGGCTTTTTAAAAGGGTTTCTAGACTGTAGAAAACCAGCACTCCGAAGCTCTAAACTCTAAAGCTTTGGTAATGTGTAACTTTTGTACACTCTCAAGTAACATATCCATTTTTGGCCGAAACAGCAAACATTAAGTAATATGTATTAAGAGTACCAGCTTTGATCCTCTTAGTCAAAGGAATATATTAATTTAAAGTCAACATAAACACGCCCACAGGGAAAACTACCAAAGGACATGAACAGTAGCCCATAACTACTCGTAACAACTTTCTATAATCATGAATCCCGAAATCTTACTGATACTGCTAGTCTGCATCATTCCACTGCTGAGCCCCTCCTCATGACTTCCATTTTCCTCGATTCGGGGCCAAACGCACTAGTTATCGACCCACTGGTCGTTGGTTTTGTCCAGTTTGTCCCACCATCTTCTATGAGGTTTACCGCAACGCTTTATATAAAGAACCTTATTTATTTCTTGCTATGCTGCCAGGCAAAGGTTTGCCTCAATTCTTGCCAAAACCTCTTGTCATACCAATTCGAATAATACCAAAAAATATCAAGAAGATTGTGGCATAACTTGCCAAAAAAACTTCGAATAGTAAACAAAATAATACATTAATAGATTGAAAATATTTCCAACGTGACCCCTGCCCACGAAAATAAATAAGAATAACACGTTGTTTATTATTTTACTGTCGTTCTCACCCCCAGCAGGGGTGAAAAACATTTCGTGTTACTTTCCTTGACACGGACTTCCTTCACATAAGCTGTCACTGTCATCCGATGTCCCTTTTTTAGATTATATTTTTATATATGTACAATTGTACACCCCGATATTTGGGTTGAAAAGGAAAATAATATAGGAAAATAACTTTAGAGTTTATTTTCATTGTGGTGTAGCGATCAGGGGTGATTTTGGGGGTGTTGGATTGATAATTTTAGGGCTTTGATTGGTGTCGAAATTTTTAAAGGTAACGACGATTAAAAATATGAAGTGTGATCATAGAAAAAAACCGTTACCAAGAAATAAATGTAAAAGTAATCTCGTAGATGTTTGTTACTATTTCATGCAAAAAACGATTGAATGGAATTGGTGGCACACAGATGATGATAGATTCTCAATATTTTATTTTTTGCTTTATTGCTTTCCACAATGAAATGGATAGATTAGGTGGTAAACATTTTTCCAAAAGAAAAAAGAAACAATTTTGGACCCTTTCGGGCACAGCAAAAGATAAATATTATGTGGAGATGATGACTTATCATTAAAGGTATCTTATAATGTAACTTATTCTAAAACATTTTTTTTTCTCATATTATTTACTTTACGGATTTTTCGTTCAAATTCTATACGCGTAAAATCTGTGGTAAAACCTAGTCCGTAATATAACTCGACCAAAAATAGTGTAAGTATCATAGTCCAATAAGAGAAGTGGCATAATAATCATAATTGTGGAAGCATGGTTTCAAAATGTCATGACTATGACGATATATTCGATGGTCGTGCATGGTATGGTCTATGTATGTCGAGCCATGTTTAGAAGAGGCAGTTTTACAGGATGATGCAGACATGCTAAACAAACAGGAATACTTATGGAATTTTAATTTTTTTCGATTAGTTTTTAAAAGGTTCATAATCAATTTTATGCGCTGTACGACTTCAGGGAGTTCTACAACAGTACTCGTAGATAGGTAATCAAAAGGTCATCAGTCAACGTTTGATAATTATATTCGATAGTTTTCTTTAGTTCTAGCTGTTTTTCTTTTTCTGTGTTTATTCATTTTGTTCTTGTTGTGTGGTTTTGTAGTTTGTTTCAAATAAATGTTTTTTTTTCTTTCTTTAATGATCTCCAATTTTATAGGCAGACCAGAGAAAAGATGGATGAATTGTTTGGGAATGATAAGAAAGAAAATGGGCTAAATGACAGCCGACTTCTGACATAGAGGATGAAAAAGAAACAAAAAACGTGTTGCATCGTCCCCAAGTAACATGGGATAAGGAAAGAATGATTATGATGATAAGATACTTTTTTCTTAATTCCAAAAGAAAAAAAAAACAGTAAAACCGAACTTCTAGATATTCAAGAACAGTACCAATCCACACAAAGCACAATATTTCAAAATTAGTATAGAAATAATGTGAAATAACATACTGTGTAGCTCTCGCTGCAGAACTGATACAAAGGCAAGCTCTACCGATTACAGTACAATGAGATGTCGTAATTTCTAATGTTAATAACATAATAACAAGCTACAACCTATTTAGGATTGAAATTGTAACAGAACGGGAGCGTGCGGCGAAAGGCAAAGTTGCGTATGTGCGTTTTTGTTATTTTTGGAGGTAATAAAACCTTTTTAATAACAAAATTTAATTATAACTATATTTTAACACTGTTTCTTAATTGTACTCATAATTGAATATGATATCACACTAAAAGTACCTAAACTTTTACAAATAAAAACATACAATTCGGTTATAAGATTAGAAGTTAGAGATATAAGGTTAAACACATACAACAAGTGGAATAAAAAATACCCCGGACAAATCATAAATTGTTCTAATCAAATCACGCAATTACGAGTAGATAATCGCGAGTCCAACAGCTAAAATACGAATATTACATTAATTTCCCAAAATGTGGTCCGCTGTCCATCAGGACTTTGTAGGTGTATTTTTTAGCAAGAAGTTTGTTCCCTACTTGTCTTTTTTGTTTTTTTTTTTTATAAAACGTTGCCCCACACTTGGAGTTCCTCCTGTATCGTGGGTGCGTTTACAAACATTAAAACTCACATACAGAAACACCCAGACCCAATATGTAAGTTAAACAGATATTAGTTCCGTGCGGGAATCGAACCCGCGACACGCTGTGCAGCAGTCAATCGCCTAGCCACTGCAGCAGGTGCCGTCAATTTCCAATTTTAACATAACTAGCGATATAAGGCCAGCTTGATCACTCGGGGATTAAAAAAACTCATTCATTTCTTTTATAAAAAAATGCTAAAAAGATGACTCTTGATAAATGCAGATAACCTTTATCGATAATCATGTATAAGTCAGTATCAGACATAGATCTGATACATATTGTTATCTCTTCAATTAGCGATACGCTTGCAATGTAATCATTTCATGCTTTTCCTAATGAGCTCCAATTAGCAAACGAGAAAAAAGGTTCACTGTCTACATACATAAATTCATTAAACCCGCTGCCAACTTTAATAAAATCTGTAATAACTTTCTTTTTAAAACGACTGCAATTCTCGCAAATCATTATAATTTTACAAAACGATGGAACATGGAGTGTTTTTTTTTTAATTGTCACAGTTCATTGGTGCATTGTTATACAATGGAAACTCCTTTATAAAACGAACAACGAGCAATAGAAGCTTGTTTTTTTATTGTGTTCCAACACCTCGTTGGTCAGACCGATAAGGTTGACTACACCCGATTAATTGATGAGTTCGGTGAAATTCGAAACATTTATTTGAAATCGTATTGTATTTATTTAGTTTAGATTCTGTAAAAAGTTTGTTAGAAAGATACTCCAGTTCAACCGGTTAAAAAAATTAACAAAAATGGCCGCCATTCGCGAGGTGTTGAAGTAAGGATTTTTTTTAAAGCAGTTTTTTCTATGAAAATGAGTCTATAACATCCCGTTCAAGTATCGGTATTCGGAAACCAAACACACTGTATAAGCTGATTTTGTATAGCTCATAATGTGTGTACTTTCATCAAAGCAATTTCACCATTAAATCCAATGAGTGAGAGATGAAATTCATGAAAGCAGTAACTAATAAAGTATCTGAATTTACATAATGAACTCCGTCGTTGCGAAAATGTTAAGAATGTAGGAAAGAATTATTAGTTGCATCTTTAAAGGTAAATTCTCGTAGATAGGACGTCCACTACTGAACACATGCTATCCCAAATACCATAGTAAGCAAGAATGTTCTGATAATCTTTATTATCACATCTGAGAAAGATTTAGTACATCAACCAACTGTCAATATGGTGAAATAAATGCTTTGATTTCTCTATGTACGATGTGTAAAATTGAGTTCTGGTTACTGTTTAAATAAATGAATGTGGCAATTTGTACCTACCAGCCCAGCGTAGTGGATTCCATCTCACAGAAACGAGGCCTTTGCGAAAATTATAGCCATTATGTAGAAGATTACAGCCTGATTACGAGTGGGCAGTGATTCCAACATAGTAAGCCAAAATGTTACCGACTGTAAACACCTACTTTTATTTACCATCATAGCTTCAGTAATTGACAAAATTGCCTTAATCCTCAACCTGTTTTTACTGCTGTAACTTTACGCCCTTCCGCCCGAGCGGTCCCAGGTTTATGCCAAGCTCCAAGGATTGGCATAAAAGTAAGTGTGGTTCACTTCTTCAACGTTATTGGATATTCCGGTCGTTATTTCGTTTTTTATGGTTATTTTATTTCGGGCCTGCATTTTGTTTTATTTTACAGCGATTTAGGGTTAAAAGTTGCGGAGGCGTTTGTTTTTTATTGAGGTTTCTTGATTACTGTTGATATATTTATGCGAGCTTTATTGATTCGGATAATTTGAATATTTATTAGTATATTTAAAACTTATTGTGCCCAATAACAACCTCGATGTCTTTTGTGTTACAGATTTTGTAATTGATATAGATAAAGAGTTAAAAAATAAATTGGTTGCAAAACAGCGATCATAGTTTTAGACCAAATATGAAAAATCAAGTTAGATTTTTGTCTTATCGGAATTAAGCATACGCTTTGCATGAAGAATCTTTTAAAAATAAATTATACTCAAACCGATCTTTGACTCAAAAATCCCGGTTCCCGACTTACCCCATTTCTCCATCCAGCAGTTTCGTACAAGGCACACGGAAGTCGCGACGGTCACAGTGCACAATAGGCGGCGAGATGAAAGCGCACTTAATATGCGTTACGTAATGGCTGCTAATGGCCGCCGCTGGTCATTGTTGTCTCCTTATCGCACACCATCGAGATTTGCCGATCTTTTTCCATTATTGCGGATGTGGGTATTGTGTATGTAGGATGTTTGTAGACCACCACCGGTATTTCCGTGTGGTCTATGGTGCATGTAGAGCATGCCATTTCCTTCCCAAGAAGCTTTACTAGAGTGATTGGTAGGCATTAGCGAATGGTTGGATGGGTGAATGTTCATTTGAATGAAATTACTTAAAAAATTAAAGCTCATTTTATTTTTGATCATTCGTTCGCTATGTGAATGGAAATACACGAAAGCCACTTCACTGAAAAGTCATCTATGATGACCTTTCAGTTTTGAGCAGAGGACAAATTCGGTTGTCAGGTAAGTGAAAGTCTGAAGCCTAGAAATCCATCATCATTTGATAGTTTTTTTTTTTTATGAAAAATCATCAAATGCGTCATCCGCCCCGGGTGGAGCAAGAGGTGCTGTCAGACTGGTACTGATTGAAAACCATCCCGTTCCTATGGTTTGTGCTCCGCGGTACAGGTACCCATTCCAAACACCTCGCGACCGGACCTCACTTTTATTTTTTTATCGTGGTAAAATCATCAAATGAGTCCTCCCACCCAGGGCAGGGCGGGAGGGACTGTCAGACTTGACTGACTAAAATCCACGGTGTCCTTCAATAGCCCTTTACGTACCGGGGTCACGGTAATTCGTGAGTCCCGCGACCGGTTGGACCTCACTTGGATTTAATAATTCCGAATGAAAGCCTCAAAAATGAACAATAGTTTAGAAAATACTTAAAAGCTTCTTTAACTAAGTAATTGTTTTAGTAATAAATGAAAGGTAAACAATGAATAGTTGTTCTAAGCTAAATTACTGAACCGGTTACTTACATTGTTTATTTACTCATTTATTTGTTGTTTAAGCTTGATCTAGACCGTAATGGAAAGTATTAAATATCACTAACTAGTAACTACATTAAATGTTAAGATGTAGGTGATTTAGTACTTACTGAACTGAACTAGAATTAAATTCTACCTACAAAAAAAAACCCTTTTTTCAAGCGTGATAAAGTCATCAAATAAGTCCTTTTGACTGTCTTTTTGATCTTTCAATTGGCCTTTACGTTCCAGGGTCACTATTATCTGTTTAGACAGTCCCTTGACCCCAGCCGGCGTTTGATCCTGTAAGGGGCCCGTTAGATTGCTGACAGCGTGCATTGAATATCTACGTCGCGCTACCGTCGACCATGGTCCATGATCGGACGGCGAGTCTCCCATTACTCGCCTTCCGCTTTTTAATGACTCTAATACTTTAGGCACTGCGAAAAAAGTAACGTAACAAACTAGGCTGTGCAGTTGTAATAACAGCGGAACATGCCTCGCTGGTACATCATCGTCGGAGCGATATTTGCGCACCAGTGCGGTACTTTCGGACGTACTAGCACAACGCCCATGTTTCATACAGGGTGTCCTAAACATTTTTAGTGAATATTTCAGATTGTCCTAATGACATTTACAGGTTGATTGCTAGAAAATGTTGTAGACATTCAAGCCGTTTCTTTTTAATTGTGTATTGAGTATTATTCTTTTTTTATTTATCAAAACCAAAGTATTTATTTCAAGTAGACCAGTTACAGGTACTTTTGAATTGTCAAAGACAAAAAAATATTATTAAACACTCTTTTTTTTAATTCAACAATTTTGTAAATTATGGTGCTACAGTCCCAGTCACAAGACATAATTACTGTGATAGTACCGTGGGTGTAGATGTCTATAGAGATATACAGAATGTATTTATATGTCCAATTCCACAAATATTGATGGATGAAAGACGAAAGTTATTAGTGTGTTGAAATCATTAAATGAGTTTTCCCGAGTACAGCAGAATGGACTCAACGGGGGTTACCATGACGTCTTAAAACGAGAGTAGTTCCGCTGAGGGAACGAGATGGCGATAGACGATTTGTATAACTCTGTCTCTTTCCCTCGGCGGAAATGAGTAGTTCCGCTGTCTCTTTCCCTCGGCGGAACTGAGTAGTTCCGCCGAGGGAAAGAGACAGAGCTATACAAGTCGTCTAGCGCCATCTCTTTCCCTCAGCGGAACTACTCACGCTTTAAGACGTCGTGGTAGGCAACCTGAATCTTACTGTCTAAAAACTTCCCTGTTTGATTCTTGTAATGAAAAGTCACTTATGATAAATCCTAAATACTTAGTTGGGCTTAAAACATGCACCTGCTTTAGTTGAGATGTATCGATATTAATGACTTTGGACAAAAAATATCCCACATGTCCTTACAAAGTTATAATCATACTTTTCATCAACTACCCATCAGAAAATTATCATAATCTACTCGTTTATAGATAAAACGGAGATATCGACCTATTAATTTATTAACGCTTGGTCCAGTGATTAAATTTTGACCACAATTAGACTACTACCTAAGAAGTCCATAGAAAAAAAAATTAAGTTTCTAAACCGTAACCAACCAGAGATATGGCGGTTTTAATTTTGTTCTAATCAAGAGTGATTTACTCCCAATTAGAACAAAATAAAATCCGCTATATCTCTGGTTGGTTACGGTTTAGATTTTTTTAAATATTTTTTACGAAATTCTTAGGTTGCGGTCTACTAATGACCAACATTTCATTACTGGCGAAAGAAAAAAAAATTTAGATGCCAATAAGTTGCATACCCCTCTATTAATAAGATTAAATCCGTTTTAGTAATATAGTACATCGTGTAAGCGTATATTTTAAAAAATGCACCTAATTTTGATAAACATAGGATTCATTTTCTTACATCATCGTTGCTATAGTAGCCTGGAACAGGTCACTGCTGGATATTCCTTGCTCATTCTTTTCACAATTTCCGAGTTTAAGTCATACTATGACGACAATTACTCAAACAAGGGACAGTGATATACCGTAGGTGCTTATGAGTAGTAGTAGATGCACCTGCTACCGTAGAATATTGTAATGTTCCAAGCTACAGCTGCTTCCCCAAAGCTTACTAGCTTCAAGTCTTACTTGTTCCAAGTTTAATGTTCCATCGACAAACTGCGAAGCACTGCTGCTGTTTATTTTGTCGATAAAGCAGATACGATAGCTACTAAATTAAAATACGTGATAACTTTTGTTCTAGATCTAAAAGTAATAGGCCATGTTGAACATGTCTTACTTGGGCCCATGTCAGTCATCTCTAATCTATATATATATATAAAAGGAGAACTGACTGACTGACATATCAACGTACAGCTGAAACTACTGGGGCTAGGAATGTGAAATTTTGCACACGGCTTCCTATTATAATGTAGGGGAGCACTAAGAAGGGGTTTTTGGAAATTTAACCTTTAAGGGGGTGAAAAGGGGGAATTAGGAAAGTACGTAACCCACGCGGACGAAGTCGCGGGCAAAGTGCTAGTAGAAAATAAAACTGTGAACGTGCCAGACGGCACACTGCCGTCTTTTGAATTTGATGCTTCGATGTCAGTCACCGGTGGCTGACATGGCCTGAACAGATAATGACTGTGTCGGGCACCGGTGACTGACATGACAGTTAACGTGTGAATATTTAGCAGAAAAGGATTTTCTATGTCTCAAGGAAGTTCAGAAAGTTTACTGTGCAGAAGGAAAACTTATATATAAGCATTCAGACCCGAAACAACTAACGGTAGGCCATATAAATATTCGTCCCGTGCGGGAATGGAACGCGCAACACATAGTGCAGCAACTTATCGCTCAGCCACCGTGCAAGCCGTGCCATCGATTTTTTTTTTACTTTTTTTCTTACTACTCTTCTACCGTGGGTGCGTTTACAAGCATTCAAATTCACATACACAAATAGCTAAACACGGAACAACTACCTGTATACCATACGAATTGCTATTTGCGGGGATCGAACCCGTCGTATATAAAAAAATAAGTCTCCATGGAGTTTAAAAAAATCACGCTGTATAAGCATAAAGCTCGAACACACAGTTCACACAGACTTCACACCGAAACGTTTCGGGCTCCGCCTCGAAAATTTGCACCGCGTCGCTATTGCGTCCGAACGTGACGAATTCAAATCGATGCTGCAAACATCGGCCAACGCAAATGACGGGCGGACGCGATCAGATCGGCGTGTCGTGTCCGCCGCGGGCGACCGCCGATGCTGACGGTGAAGCGTGTGCATGGGCATTTGGATTAGAAAAAAATAGATTTTTGAAATAAGAATTTCGTATTTTCGACTGCTGTTTCAAACGTAAATTGAAAAAATCAAATCTCTGCTTTTGGGATCAATGGTCCGGTGAGTTGACGATATTAAGATCGCGGGTGAAACTTGGTTTAGACATGTGCAGCTCAGGGAAGAATGGCACTAAAGGGAGGAGGTCTATACTCAGTGCGTGGAACAGGGCTGCCAATGATAATGGTGATGTCAGGGTCTAAGGAAAAAGTACTTTCTTAATCTTTGAATGTCTACACCTCATTCCAATTAAGTATATTTTTGCCCACTCCCTCTCACAGAGAGGAGGCCTGTTCCCAGCAGTGGGAACATTTATAAGCTGATGATGATAATGATAATATTTCTACCAACAGCTTGAAGTCAGAATATCCTTTGCTCCAACTTATTTGAGCTCGGAACAGCATCTCTACTTCTTCTTTTCATCTTTACTAACCATCATCTTAGTATTCACTCCTTTTCTAGCTTGATGAAAGCAAAGACATGTAATCTTTAAAAATGGACCCAGCAGTTCTTTTTGGCACATTTCTTACCAAATTTTTCAGATACGACCAAAAATATAAAAAAAAACAAAACTTCTGTTGAATATATTTCAATTTGTCGGATAAAAAGGTTAATGATAGAGCATGGTGCTGGAGTCTGTGTCAGACACGACGGACCAATGAAACGTTTGAGCGATAGAGCACGCTCCGGATAAACAGTTCACACTTGAATGCAATGTGGGAAGTAGCTGGGAAACACTAGACTATGAAACTCCCGGGGTCGCGAGACTCAGGGGTCGCGGGACTCACGAATTACCGTGACCCCGGTACGTAAAGGACTATTGAAGGACATCGTGGATTTTAGTCAGTACGAGTCTGACAGTCCCTCCCGCTCTGCCCTGGGTGGGAGGTAAAAAAAAAATAGACTATGAAACTCCTATTAGTTCCAAAGAATACTTTTTTTAGGCGGTAAAATCGCCAAATGAATCCTGCCGTCCTGTGTGGAACGGAAGGGAGTATCAGACTCGTACTGTCTGAAGTCCACCATGTTTTTTCAATCGCTACATGGGCATGGTAACGTGCTAAGACATAGGAAATACTTGGGACCCAAATCGTTAAAGGAAGAGCATTTAAGAATGTTTGCAGACGGCAGGATGTTCAAATGTGAGCATTGTGGACAAGCTTTTGTGGAGAGATGTGGTTAGAAAAGCCTTACGCTGAGTGACTGTGCAATTGTGCACGCATTTTCAAATTTGTAATTAGTATCTGGTGGAAGTTCAGCTGAGTTTATCTTTAAAGCAATTTTTCAGATTTAAAAAAAGTTTAAGACACTTTTTTTATAAAGCAAATATAGTTAAATGGTTCTTGTCTCACATGTCCACGTTTTATAAAAATTGAATTTAAAAGATTATTTGCCAGCCAGTAACATACAGTTGTGCAGCGCGGCACGTGGGAGCTGCGCTGGCGCAACCCGCGGGCGTCTCTCGATCTCCGTACGAACACCATCGCAAACGTTACGCTCATCAATTTGTTGTTGTTTTGATCTACTATGGATTATCCGGATCAACGAAGATAGGAGATGTTGATGAAGACATGTTCTAAAGACAGAGGGAACAACAGGTTCGGTGGTTGTTGGTTTAAGTTAAGAGATAATAACATGCGGCCTACTAGAGTAATTCCACTGTGGGAAAGAGACAGAGCTATACAAGTCTTCTAGCGCCATCTCGTTCCCACACTGGAACTAAACGCTTTAAGACGCCATAATAGGCGATCAGAACTAGTATTTTGGTAATTGCAAATTGTTAATCTTCTTAGATTAACAACTTGCAGTTAATAATCAGCTTCGAAACTAAAATCTTGCTTATAATGGTGAACAAAATGTAGTAAATATTTAAAGGTTTTTTTTCAACTATGGAGAAATAGATTCGCTCGCCACATACTATAACTATCTCCAGATTCCCATCTGTCTCTGTACCTTAATTCATCAAAATTGTTCCAGCGGCACTGGTTACTGACCTTCCCCATTTATAATATCTAATTATGATACATTGGAATATAAATAAAGGATACAACACTATTATAAAACGCTGGCTTAACGACTTAAACGCGTTTATCTGGAGATTGTCCGGAGAAAACTGCACAGAGGAAAGAGTGCATCAGATATGGTTAGCGCAGTGGCTGAGCGATTGGCTTACTGCGCAGCGTGCCGCGGGTTCAATTACGGCATAGAACAAATATTTGTATGACCTACAAGTAGTAACCAGCAGTTGTAACATTTATAGGCTGATGATGACCACATAACTTAAAGACGATCAAACGATAAATATTCAACTGTAGCACTAACAGTGCATACACACAGGTCGCTTTTTAAGTGGTCACATTAAACGTTCACAAATGACCCATCAATACTGGGAAGAGTAAGATCAACGATTGGGCCACACACGACGTTGGGTCACAGGTTTAAGAAAACGGTCACGTGTGTCACCGCTCGCTAGGGCGAGACGTAACGGGATTTGGAACTCAGAATTAATTAATCTTGTTCTTTTAACAGCTGTTTTAGTACTTTTAATATGTTGTTTTTGTTTTGGGTCGGACTTAAAATAGTTTTTCTTTGGAGAAAATTTAAGTTTTGAGTTCCCCCGGGTCGCGGGACTGTCTCATTAGGTAACCGTGGCCCTGGAATGTATATATATATTCTTTATTGTGCACAAAATTTACAATAAAACTAAACTTAAAATTATATTCACAAAGGCGAGCTTTATCTCTTTAAAGAGATCTCTTCCAGCCAACCTGTAAAACTGATTTGGTGATTGGATACACGGGGACAAGACTGTACACAGAATTATTAATAATAAGTAAGACATATTCATACGTATTATTATATATATCATAAAATATATACATACATATATTATATATCAAATATACATACATACATACATAAATATCAAATTATTTGCGTAAGGAGGTGCTCTTTCAATTTATATTTAAATGACGTTATCGAGGGAGCGTCTTGGATTATCTTTGGCAACTTGTTCCAAAGTTGTGTAGCTCGAAAAGTAAAGGAGTCAAAAAAGAATTTGGTATTTGCTCTAGGACACTCAAGCACGTTGGTGTGACATGCGCGCCTAGGCCGGGGATTAGGAGGTAGTAAGCGGAAACGGGAGCGGAGATAGTCAGGAGTGGACGGGTCTTTGAGGATTTTGTAGAGAACAGAAAGGATGTGCACATCACGACGAAGCCGGATAGGGAGCCATTTTAAGTGAGCACGAAATTCGGAGATGTGGTCATATTTGCGAAGTCCGAAAATAAACCGAATAGCTAGATTTTGTAGACGCTCAAGTTTATTTAGTAGCTCCTCTGTCACATCCAAGTAACACACATCAGCATAATCAAGAATACGAAGGAGAAGTGCTTGAGAAAGCATGATTTTAGTTTGCAACGGCAGGAAGGTCTGGAGTCGTTTGAGAGAATGGTAAGAATAATGCATGCGCCTGCTCACCTCGCTAACCTGCGCTGACCAGGATAAGTGACAGTCAAATATCACTCCCAGATTTTTTGCCCTAGATGTAAAGGGCTATTGAAGGATTACCTTGGGTTTTAGTCAGTACGAGTCTGAAAGTCTCTCCTGCCCTGCCCTGGGTAGGTGAGAAGAACTCATTTGATGATTTTAAAAATTAAATTAAAATTTTTGAGTTAACGATTGGTTGCAATTTAAATTTAATGTTGTACTAAGCGTAATTACCCGACTACGGCAAAGCCAAAAGGAGGGTTATGATTTTGACCGGTATGTATGTTTGTATGTATGTATGTTTGTTCCCTCATAACTTCTAAACTACTTATCATTACACCACTGTGCCACTAATAGTCATTTGTTATTTACAAAATCAGTTCAGCAGTTTTTGAGTAAATCCATTACAAATTAAATCTTTCGTCTTAGTGCAGATAAAATGGAAATTATTATTCATCTTCAAATTCTTAGTATTGACTTTTAAGCTATATTTGATGAAACGCACCTAATAGGAGTATATTTTATTTCCTAGATCTGATTGGTTATAAATCATAAATCATTTCCTCAAGATAGTATAAACAAATGGCTTTTAGAGTTCCGTAGGCGTCACTAAATTTACCAACTGAGTAGTGGGTAAATGTCGACCTACCGTCAGTTAGTTTGTTACCGAGAAACTTCTAGATAGCAAATTAAAACTAAAAGACGGTATAAAAGTAATAATTCAATTAGGTCTAAAGAGAAAACTGAGACTGTAGAACTACGGAGCAGCGGAAAAGTAAAGTTTTTTAACGAAAATGAATTTGGTCAACTTGTTTTAATTTTTACTACAGTTTTTTTTTTTCCGTGTTCTTTCACATCAAAAAGAAATATTGCTTTGCTACAATGAAGCAACCTAAAGAATTTCCACAAATTAAGGTTGTCACCAATCCCATTTCTCATCTTGAACTTTATTCTGTCACCTGCGGAACTGATGATCTTATGGCTTTATTGTTAAGCAGATTGACGAAGCAGAATTTTGGATTGAACTGATTTGAACTTTATTGTCAAACACACGTTAAGTAGAAACTTGAGTGAACAGGCTTCTTCTGGGTAAGCTTGCTCCATCGTAGACTTTTTTCTCGGTCACCTCCTTGTCCTTACGGAGGCGAAAGGCGTCGATCTCTCGCGCCGCAGGTCGAGACGGAATGAGAAGCGGTCGTCTCCATCTGCGAAGCAGTCATGCTAATGAAGGAGGAGGCGGGCGCCGTGAGGGAGAGGACAGCCTGCACCTCACAACCCAGCCGCTGCGGGGGACGCCTACGGCATCGGACGTCGCAAGGCGATTTCCGGCCACCGTAGCTGCGGGCTTGCGAATGGCGAGTAATGGGCGAGTCGCAGTCCGATCATGGACCATGCCCGGGTCGACGGCCCGTCGTGTTCCACGCGCGCCTCAAAGAGCTATCAGCTATATGACGGGGCCGCCTAAGCAAAAAAAAATGGATGTATATCTTATCCATGTTGATGAAGAAGATATATAAAATTGAATTCGAGTCTACAAGAGATGTCTTACTCACCTGGTGATAACGCAACATGATGAAGTTGTGAGAGAAGTAAATGTTTTATTAACCTGTACGGAACACTTCTACAAGACAAATCTCATACTTGTCCAGTACATTTAAATATGAGTCTGGATCTCGTTCGTGTCTGCCGGGTGTCAGATAGGCGCGGCGTGATAGGCCGGCGGCCCGCGGCCCACACTTCTAATGCTAAATCATTGACGGGAGGAACTTGATGCGAATTGTTAACGCCAAACTGTGATGATCGTAAGTTTTGACGACATTCGTTTGGAGGAAATTAAATTAGAACTGATGGGGCGAACGCCATTGATATTGAACGCGATTAGCAAGTCTTAAACGCGTTCAAGAGTTGTCAGTAATTAGCGTAGTATGTCTATCTGGCTGCCTCGTTGGTCTAGTGGTCGCTAGAGCGGCTGCTGAGCGTGAGGTCCCAGGCTCGATTCCTATTGCGGGGCTGTCTTAATAGGTAACCGAAACCTGGAACGTAAAGGGCTATTGCAAGGAACACCGTGTATTTAAGTCAGTACGAGTCTGACTGTTTGGGCAGGAGGACTCATTTAATGATTTTACCACGTTAAAAAAGGGTCGACTCCTAGATCGGGCAGTGATATATTTTTATAAAAAGGAGACTGCTTGGTTTTCTTCTGCTTTCAAACTATAAAATACCGTTAATTCTTCTCGTTGCTCTTCATTTTTTTGACGTAACTCAGTAAGTACTTAATTAAACCTTAATTGAGAAGTCCACCCATTTCGATCACAGCCCCCCATAAACCATCAGCCCTACACAATTAAAACTGTATCGATACGATATCCTCAATGTGCCGATGTAAATCAACATCGGTCCAGCCGGTACGTGTTGTTTTAATGGTGCGCATTATCCGATGAGCTGGATCTACTTGGACGTCTCTTGGACTATAGGTGAGGAACTGAATTTATTTGTAGCTCTCTTGGACTACGTGTGGATGAAGTTGTGAGTATTCAGTTGTGTCTATGAATTACTGAGAGTAAATTTTATAAGAACGAAAAGTTTATGTCTTTAAACTAGTTGTTACCTAGCCCAAGTGTAACTCGAAAATTATCCCATGGAAATGTGAGGTGTCACATTCAATCTGGTGAGATTTAACGCTATTCCAGACCATAATCTATCCCTCAACGATATTTCATCAAGATCCTTTCAACAACAGTTCCGACGTGATTAAGTAACAAACGTCCATCCATCCAAACTTTTGCATAAATAATAATATTAGTTACATGTTATGATGAACACCACTACTAAGGAGACTTTTCCAACCAGGGTCAGCCAGAAATGTAGATGTCACATAACTCCAAATTTTTGGTACTAGGACATACGGTTTCCCCAAATTATTATTCTATAGTGTTTAGAAGGCAGTGTACTGTTTTACTTGTTTAAGATTAATTCATCGTAAATAACATTAATGTTTATGTTACCTACGTGCAACATGAAAAAGGATCTACAATTAAATCAATGAACCTTTCTCCTCTGGTTACAATTTCCATCCAAACTCCATTAGGCGGTGTTAATCCGTTTAATAAACCATACAAAACTGCCCCTACAATGTTCGTAATAACGCGCGCAAAACCGCACGCAATCACTAGCTAACATTACATTTTAATATCACTAAGTTATACGTGGCCCGTGCGTTCTAATTATTAGTGACTGACTGAGCGTCGATTTCTGGCCGAAACCGAAGCCGATATAATTCGGCACCACCTTAGGCCGAAACCGAAACCAAAAGGGTGAAAAAAATAAAGTAAAAGAATCGGCTTTACACTTTGACTGTACTAATAATCAATCAAATTGATCAGTAGATCTGAGCGACTCATTCCAAATTTGATCCCGCGGGTCCAGTTAACGTGGTTCCAGTTGATCAAAGAATCGCAGTGATATTTAAATATAAAGTTTCTTACTTATAAAAAACTCAAAAATAATGAAAGCCAGATTAAAATGGCCATGGTATTTGTCAAAAATAATAACACTGCAAAATGTGTCTCATCGCAAATTCGCACTCGCGTATTTGTTACAGTTCGTTTAACTGTGTTAGCTAGGAATGTTTGTTTTCGGCCGAAGCCGAAAGTTTCGCCGAAACCGAAAGTTTGGTCAAACACTACTGATTATTTAATTTTCATATAGGCGTGGCGCTAGTAGCAACACGGCCTGCCACAGATAAAATAGGAACTTTAGCGCGGCTACTGTAATATGTACGTAAGTAAGCGGTGCTTGGTGTTGCCTATGAAATATTCTGAAGGCTTTTAAGGTAATGCTTATCAGGAATATTTTGCTTGTAAAATTGTAGCTAGCGGTTCGTCTCCTCTGGAATTTAGTATATGGAGACGGTCAATATTTTCAGGTTATCAAAAGCTAAGTGAAACCTATAATACCCATTATTGGGTTATAGGTCTCAAGTTTCACTTAGCTAACGTAACATATTATATGTATGAAAATTCTCATGTATGTAGGTATAAAGTTTTGAAGGCATATTGGCTGTAATTTTTTGACTTTTGACCACAACGTAGAGATAAATTACACAGTAGCATTCCAAGTAGTCATGGAACTTGAACGTCTAAAAAGGCAACTTAAGCATAATCAGAATAAGAATTGCGATAAATATCGAAAAGTGAAATTTCATCGAATTCACATTATAATTATTCCAAGTAGGTACCAGGAAAACCAAACATAGTTAGTACTTAACGGAAACAGTTGCTGTTACCAGACAGCCGATACTTTAAAGCCTTTGTCAAACAAACTGGCGTGGCGAATGCGAAGCGTGACGTTTTTGTTTGTAATGTATGGAATTGTTTGAATCCAGTCACATAGAAAAGCGAAAGCGATCCGATAGCGTGACAAAACTATCGGACTGATGTCTCGCTTCGATTCGGTATCGCCTTGGACTCGCTTCGCTTTCGTCTGTCTGTTTGACAAAGGCTGTAAAGCTTGAACGACTCCGCGTCATACCTCAACAGTCGATCATAAAAATCGGAATCGATTATATCTCTGGAATATAGGTTGTAAATAGTTGGCGAGGCGTCATCGAGGCTGCAGCGGTTATTGCAGCATTAGCATATAGATGAGGGGGGAGGGCCGCCCCGCCCCTGGGTAAACATTAACGATCGGGCCATAGAGGCAGCGGTGCAAGAATACCGGGACATTTAAATATGGCTTCAGTTATACCTGGAAAAGCGATATTCTCAGCAATAACATGATCTTTTTTTTAATCTTTTATACGAAATAGAGTATTTGACTGAAAAAAATCTAACGAGTCAGTTAGATTATCAAAAAATATGTGCGCAGTTTTCACTTGCTTCTGACGTCACTAGACCCCACTCTCGAGTTTTGATGTGTTTTATCTTTCTAAATATGCATTAATTTAACAACGGAAAAAAATCGTTTTCATAAAATTTTCAGAACGTTTACTGGCGGTCTAATTAAATTTGCTTTTTATTGATGCTGACAACATCCCTATTTCGCCTGAAATAAAAAAACAACTGCGATTCGAAGAGCAGGGCTGCGATAGCTTAGCTGGTTGAGCGTCCGGAGTACTTTTTCAGAAGGATGAAGGTTGGAGTCTTGCTCGCAGTTGAATTTTATTTTCAACAACAACTCGTGACAAATCCAAAAAACGCGGTTTTTATGCATTTTTTATTAAAAGCTGAACGGTTTATGGTGAACAAATATTCGATTCAAACATTTTTCATAGGAAGCTACAAAATTGAATTTTTTCCTAGTTCAATTTGCCATTCACGTGACTATGAATTGAAAAATTGGGATAGGGCCACGAAAGAAGTGGTTTAACGACTATTATTACCTTCTGCATGTTGTAGAACATCGATGTAAGCTACTTTGAAGGAATAAGACACAAAAATATTTTCCAAGCAATGCTTTTTTTGGTGGTAAAATCATGAAATAAATCGTTCCGCCCTGGGTGAAGAGGAAGAGACTGTCAGCATCGTATTGACTTTCCGAAGTCACAGTAGCTTGCTTAGGTAGACAGTCCCGCGACCATTCCAAGTTATACTAAAATTTGAAATACATTCGTCGCAGAACAAAAAATTTTGAAGACATTCACCAATCCACAATGAGCCAACGTAATTCAAAATGTACACTTTCTCATACAAAGATAAAGAAGGCTGTCTTTATCCTGAGGGCTAGCAGAGGCAAAGATTACAATGTTTCATAAGCGGTATTCAACTCCGCTATTTTCATGGCCCTATCCAAAATGGCACCCGAAAGGTTTTGACACGGAGCATGATTTCAAGTCCCGCGGCTTATTAATTGTTTTCAGTTCACAACTAACTTTTTGTGCATCAACAAAATGTCTCCAAAGTTTCTCAACGCAAGGATTATGCAAAACAGTAACTTCCAATATTTTGAAAGAAACAATTTCATATTAAAAGTTTTAATCACGCATCGATCATTAATGAAGAATTACAGCACGCGTTGTAAGACCAATTCTATCTCTTTTCTACAAAGTTATTTTTGTGGTTATTTCTATCCGGGGTCGCAGGACTGTACGAATTACTTTGACCCCGGAACGTAAAGGGCTATTGAAGGACACCATGGATTTTAGTCAGTACGAGTCTGACAGTCCCTCCCGCTCTGCCCTGGGTGGGAGGACT
Source organism: Agrotis puta (assembly GCA_943136025.2). Lineage (NCBI taxonomy): Eukaryota > Metazoa > Arthropoda > Insecta > Lepidoptera > Noctuidae > Agrotis > Agrotis puta. The sequence goes on along the minus strand of OW964177.2, from coordinate 16,292,308 downwards.
CATTTGATGATTTTTCTATACAATTTGCCTGTTTTTCGCAGCATATTTTTTTCTACATTTTAAACACTAAGTACCATGCTTAAAACCGTAAACACGGTGTCATTTTGTCTTTTCGTCCGACAAAACCTTTTTCTATGGTGCCTTAATACGCGTGCTGGTTGCATGGCGATATGACTTACTCGTATTTCTAATATGGTGGCGCCAGAGCAGTGATGGAAATCCCCTAAATCTCGAATCAACAGACGCCACCACATCAACCTACTTCAATCTATCAAATTTCTTTAATAGATTTTCAACCTTATCACAACGGAGGAAGCTTAATGTTCGATTGCTATTTGACAGATTCGGGTAAGTTGACCTGCTGGCGTCTGTACAATAATACTTAAATGCGAAAGTGAGTTTGTTTATATCGTTGAACCAATTACAGAGATAGACTGTGGGAACTGTTATAGGTTACCTATTTTTGGATTATTTTGAAGGGGAATAACAAGAGAGATTTTATTTTATTTCATTTATTTATTTTATTTTAGATGAAAGCGATCAATGCAGCGGGAAAGTTACTTAAGTTTTATTAATAATTTTTTGAGCACAAAATGAATGTAGGTACCTAATCTATTAAAGCATTACATATTTTTGACTGTGACGAAAATTCTCACAGAAAATGTCACAACAATTCATGTGGTCGTACTAGGAAGTAGGACATCAATGCACTCCAATCACTTCAAACTCCAATGCACTCACAGTAACGCAATCTACGTAAACGACAACCATTCTTCAAACGAACCATTTCCAAAATAGTATCAAATTATGATGCATTCATGTTCAAAAATGGATCATACTATTGGCTAATTAGCTACCAAATGTAAACCTTAAAACTACGGTTTAAAGCTCGGAATTCAAAAGCAAGGAGGAGCAAAATCAATCACACTTTGACAGTAAACGTCATCTGTCAAATTTAATGTCACCGAGACCGACATTTTTTTTAATTACCGAATTAAAAAAAATGTCGCCGTAACCTCTGGTCCCTGGGACTCTATGGTCACTCATGTTTATTCGATAGATGGACATACACAACGCGTGACGTCATGCAGTTTGTTTATATTTTGAGGCAAAGGATTGTGGACTTTATGACGCCATTTTAATGTAAATCAGAATAAAAAATTGTGTGTGCACAAGTAATTAAGTTGTATTCGGTCGATTAATGGGTGTTTTTAATGGATAAGGAGTCTGTTAACATTATCAGAATTATAAATAAGTATAATTTAAGCTATCGTTTTTGTTTATATTTTTGAATTCTATGTTAATTAAGTTCCTCATTGAATCATATATGCGTATCGTAGTATTTTATACGACTCTGTTTATGGAGTCCCACAATATTGCCAAAGTGATCCTATTCTTAAATGAAACGCAAAGTAATTTATCAGAAATCTATACCCAACTAACAAAGAATGCAAATAAATACATACCGAACAAATCACCACTAGCAATTAATACTATCGTGTATCAAACAACTGCAACCGGCTGGACGTTTTCGAACGAAAAAAAAAACGTCAACAACTAATAACTCTGGATGATTTTAAAGGAGCTTCAAGTAAAAAATAAAGGCGTTGATTTATAGACACGATTTTCCCACGTGCTACGGGGAATCAAACCCGGAACAGTGGCTGGGAACTATACGCTACGATCTGCGAGGAACTTTTTCTTGGATACGTAGGGATGCGACTATTTATTCGATAGTTGTCCGTTTGAAAATTGTTTGGTGAAATAATCGTCATCATATTACCCACTAGCTTCCGCCCGCGACTCCGTCCGCGCGGATGTCGGTCTTCGCGTGGATGGTTTATTTCCCCATTTTGAGTAACTCCGACAATGACATCTTATAAATATTACGGCGCTGAATCCACTGCGGGTAATGCAACGTGTGTTCGCGGTTCTACAGAACAACGTCTATGAATAAAACTGAAAAATAAGATTTTTTTTCTACGTATTTTTCCAGGATAAAAAGTATCCTATGTTATGCCCAGGATAATAAGGAATAATTATACCAAGTTTCATCGAAATCGAACCGTTAGTTTTCACGTGATGCCTGCACAAACAGACAGACAGACAGACAGACAGACAAAAATTTTTTTAATCATATATTTGGGTTTGGTATCGATCCAGCAACACCCCCCGCTATTTATTTTTTCAATATTTTCAATGTACAGAATTGACCCTTCTACAGATTTATTATAGTATAGATAGATAACTCGATGTCACCGATTGCAAGGTTTAGGCCTCTCTTTGCTTGTGCCAAGTAGTATTGATTACTTTGAAACATGATTTGCCTATTGATTTAACAGAAAACTAAACATATAGCAACACGCAACAGCAAAATAGTGACTCAAAATAAAAACCACGCAGGTTTTTGTAACGTCGCCTTTATCGATATTCTATCGATACTCCCAACTATTGCATCCCCTCCCTACTAGGATAGCCGTACAGTGGTATGTTAGGACCACGCATTTCTATACATAGAACGTGGATTGTCTATAATCGATATTAAATTATGAAGAACTACCGTGTAATAATAATCGATAATCGTTTTTTCAGAATATATGATTTTATCTGTATCGCTAAGTTGATCTACAAAGTGATGTGGAATATTAAAAGTTATAAGATGTAAGTTTTTATAATTGGTTGTAACAATATAAGAAATATGGAGTGTCCAAATAGGGCACTGAATTTAATGAGAAGTAAACTATTACAAATTAATTTAATCAATTAATTTTCTTGTGAATTTAATTATTGAGTTTTTACTAAAAAAACGCTGTATGTTGGTCTTGGTTTCTAAGAAATATGGAGCGGAGCATTCGTAATACTTCGAACTGATTTATAATTTCAATCCTTCAGACTTAAACGTTGTAACGTGTGTAGCGATCAAGAGCTTCAATTGTTCTTCTATTCCAGAACAAATAAAAGAGGTTTTAGCTTGCTTTTTTCTCATTATTCAGAAACTTGGTATCTTTATCTTAATAAATACGTTACGGTAAGCCACTGTTAAATCTGCATGAGATCCCTTCCCATTAATAATTCTGCAATGCGCGGATTGATCTTAGGATAATCTCGCAAAGCGTTACTAAACTATTAGTAACACTTCGATTGTCAGACAGTAAGTGTACTACACTTACGCTGAACACTCCACCAGAAGAACAGCCTAATTTACCGCGCATAGCACGCGGCACGGAAGAAATACTAATTTAAAACACTTTCAAGGAACGCGCGGTCCGATCGTCCTCTTATTTATCCGATAAATAAATATAAATCTTTTTATTGTACGGACACGTCCCCCAATGGAATCCGGACTAAGGGCCTGGCCTTAAAAGGCGGGGGAAGTTCGCATCGGCTTTATATTCGAGTCGAGTCGCGCGCACAGCAAAAAATCTACGCTACGAGAGCGTACGCATCGTACGGGGATGCCAGGACGAGGGCTGTCGCGTGCGTGTGCACACCACCATCAAGGATGTGCTACTGGAGTTCAATAACACTCGTTTTAAGATTATTGTAGCACCGGAGAGGAAGTAAAAATACTTATAGACAAAGCACTTGGTTTGACGGTACAACATGACGGAGAGAAGATGGATTGTGTGAAGAGGGAAAAGGTGCTGCGCTGACCCTAAGTAGAATGAGACAGAGGAAGGAAGATGACTATATGTATAATGACGGGACAACATAATAGGCGGAGTAGAACCCTCAGTGAGTCTGCCGGCAAAGCAACAGCTACGTGTGTACTCAACTCAACAGTAGGCGGATGTCAAATAAGACGACGGGACAACACGAACACGGTGGAAATCTACCTGTAAGAGCCAAATGGTTGTTGCCGTTACAAGTGTAACAAGTAAAAGTTTAATTCTTCTATGGCCTCGACCAATGCCGGGTGCGAGAGGCTTCCGCCTATCGCCGTTGTGAGGACACGACGGTGCTCTGCCCAAGCGGGGCAGTCCTGCACCGTATGCTCCACCGTGTCCTCCGGACGATCCTCACAGTGGTGACACCCAGGCGTTTCTTCCCTCCATATCAGACACAGGTACCTCCCGAAACTTCCGTGTCCGGTGAGGATCCATCATGCGGAAGGTCAGGACGCCGTGACGCCTGTCCAGCCACTCCTCAAAGAGGGGTCGTACCGCCGTAATTGCGCGTGCCCGAAATAAAGCGTCACATGGATCATCATAATTGTGTAAAGTGGATAAACACCACATTATGAATTTTCCGATAGAAACGGAGAGTTCACGATATTATAAAATAATATAAAGAAATATAACTTAGAATTTTCAATTACAAATCTCAATAGCTCCGAAGATATCAGACGCGTTGATCTTCATTCGTACGTAACATAACAAGTTAGAATAAAATGTACAGGATAAAATACAAACTAGATTTCCAAAGAAAACAATTTTCTTTTAAATTGAGTTCAACCAAGCTTATACTTTAGAGGTCAAAAGGTCATGATTCTTTTTAATGATAATAATTTCTGAGAAATCAGAAAGTCCAGTTTTCCTTTCAAATTAATCTTACTACATATTTTTTTATTTGCTATGGGTTTGTGGGCTGGTTTTTTTCTCGTGGTAAAAACATCAAATGACTCCTCCCTCCCAGAAAGGGGCGGTAGGGACTGTCAGACTTGTACTGATTAAAATACAAGGTGACCCTTCAATTAGATAGCTCGCGGCCCCTGGCAGGCTTTGGCCCTGCAAGAGGGTCCCCGTCTGATTGCTGACAGTTTTGCTGCTAGCTTTGCTCAGATTGGACAGTCTGTTAGTACGGTACGACGAGCACAAGCTAGGATATCAAAATTATATTCGGAAACAATTATTCTAAAATCAAGTATACAATTACTTTAAGACTAGCTGTTCTCTGTGGTTTTACCCCTGCTGCTCGACTTCAATAAGTCGTAGCGTGATGTTATATAGCCTATAGCCTTCCTCAATAAATGGACTATCCAGAACAAAAAATGTTTTTTCATTTCGAACCAGCAGTTCCTGGGATTACGGCGTTCATCCAAACAAACTCTTCAGTTTTATAATATTTTTTAACGTGGTAAAATTATCACATGAGTCCTCCCACCCAGGGTAGAGCGGGAGGGACTGTCAGACTCGTACTGACTAAAATCCACGGTGTCCTCCACCGGGGTCACGGTAATTCATGAGTCTCGTGACCACCTTTATAATATTAGTATAGATAAACGACGATTAAGTTTATTATCAAAGTACTAAGAAGTGTACAATTTATAAGTTCTGCAAATAATTCGGTTGGAACTAAAAACGAGAACAAATTGTTTCGGTGGCGGCACAAATATGTCCCAGCTGAAATATTTGTTCACCGATCATGATGGACTTATTCTGGAGATCTTTACTCTGGATCGAAAAGTAATAGAAAAATACTGGAGCTCAATGATTTGTTTCTGTTGTTTAAGAGCCAGTTTAATGCATGTTTGTCTTAATCGGATTAATCCAAACTAATATTATAAATGCGAAAGTAACTCTGTCTGTCTGTCTGTCTTTTCTTCACGCCTAAACTACTGAACCGATTTGTGTGAAATTTGGTACAGACATAGTTTGGAACTTGAGAAAGGACATAGGATAGTTTTTAACCGACTTCAAAAAAAGGAGGAGGTTATCAATTTTATGTTTGTTACCGCATTACGGCCGACTGGGTGAACCGATTTTCATAATTCTTTTTTTGTTTGAAAGCTGGTGCTTCCCGTGGGACCACCATTGTCACCAAATCAGGATCTGATGATTGGATCTTGGAGAAATCGAGGGCAACCCTCAAATTTTATAGGCTCACCCATCGTTTTTCGTAAATCTTATGAAGTAATTTAAGTACTTGCGTATGGTAATCATCATCTTATGTAGCTGAGCTGATGATGTAAGGTACAACTCCTTAACAGTAGTTTGTTACCGAATAACGACCGACTGGGTGAACCGATTTTCATGATTCTTTTTTTTTTGAAAGCTGGTGCTTCCCGTGTGGTCCCGTTGTCACCAAATCAGGATCTGATGATTGGATCTTGGAGAAATCGAGGGCAACCCTCAAATTTTATAGGCCCACGCATCGTTTTTCGTAAATTTTATGAAGTAATTGAAGTACTTGCGTATGGTAATCATCATCTTATGTAGCTGAGCTGATGATGGAAGGTACAACTCCTTAACAGTTAGGAGTAGGCATCGACTGATTCATTGTTCGCATATCTCAGGAACTTCACGTCCGATTTAAATATATTTTTTTTGTGCTAGGTATCGTTCAACTTAGGGAATACTGCAAGTTTCATCAAAATCGGTTCAGTAGTTTTTGAGATAGGGAATTTTATTAGCTTTACTAACTAACTACGGTTTACGTACCGAGGTCACGGTAATTCGTAAGTCCCGCGACCCCGGCAGGCTTTGGCCCTCTAAAATAATGAGCACTTAGAAAGGAATTCAAATAATTCCAACCTCAAGAGATTCCCTCTTAATATTAGGTATAGGTGTTCAAAGATTGTATGGAAACTAATTTTGAAGTTAGAAATCTGGGATGTACGATGTGAAGTTACATAAAAAAAACCGGCCAAGTGCGAGTCGGACTCGCGCACCGAGGGTTCCGTACAAACCTGCAAGGTTTACAAAGTTCGTTCATTACGAAAATTTAAGGTTTTCGGAATTTTCCCTTTATGTGTGCTATAAAACGTTGCTTCATGCCAAATTTCAAGATTCTAGGTCGACTGGAAGTACCCTTTAGGTTTTGATTCCCTTGCGAGTACTTGCGAGTTTCAAAATATGCAGCTTAAATTGCTGTTTCTTTTGATTGCGTTGACATAGAAGTTTGATTTTGTTACAGCTTAAAGGTATTATAGACCTGAGTATTTGGTATGAATTTCAATTTAATACCTCTACGCGTTTATGAGGAAATGGGTAGTAAGTTTAAAATTATTAAAAAATATATATTATGTGATGTAACTAAAAATTTATGGTTTTCGTAATTTTTTCTTTATCTATGCTATAAGACGTTGCTTCGTACCAAATTTCAAGATTCTGAGTTCACGGGAAGCACCCTGTAGGTTTTGATTCCCTTGCAAGTGTCGAAAATTTGCGGCATAAACGGCTGTATCTTTTGATTGCGTTGGCTTAGAAGTTTGATTTTTTCACAGCTTCAAGGGACAGTAGACCTGAGTAATTGATATAAATTTCAGCTTCATACCTCCACGCGTTCCTGAGAAAAAGGGTCTTGACAGACGGACGGACAGACAGACGGACAACAAAGTGATCCTATAAGGGTTCCGTTTTTTTCCTTTTGAGGTACGGAACCCTAAAAATGTCACGTAACTTAATGAGGCAGACCAAATTCTACGCGAGCGAAGCCGCGGGCAAAAGCTAGTATACTTATATATTTTTTAAATACTTATAAGTGGTTTCCTTTTTGATTTGGTTAGAAGCTTGTTACCAGATCGAATTTATAAAGGAGATTTTCGAATAGATATAAGACATGCCAAGAGTAGCTAACTTCCGTGTTTACTCAGTTAAAAAATTGTTAACTTATTTGGTATCTTTTGCATAAAAATTATGATGATGAAGCTGAATATTTCATCATCACCGAAGAAGTCGAATGCATCTTCTTTATTGCCCTAATCCCAACTTATTTGAAGGTAGAGCCTTGTTTTATGTCTGCATCAGGATGCCATTCCAAGATTAATCTATGGTGGCATATTCTGAGCTTTCAGATGAAACCTCGATTATCAAAAATGTGGCATTCAGCTACTGTCCCAACATTCAATAAACTCCAAATAGATCTTTCCAATCTCACCAGAATAAGCCCGTGCAACTTCAAACATAGATATACAGTTCAGATACTGCGCGCTGACGTGCGCTCGTCAGGTTTATGCGCCGGCGCAGCCCACGAAACGTATCGCAAGACTTTCGGCACGTGCTGGAATGTACTCATTTGGAATTTTAGCAATCCATGATTGTATTCTCTTTGGGAGATGAGAAGAGGGGGGTGATGCAGATGCAGGGCTGTATTTCGGGAGATACCAACCTTAGCAATATTGTTTACATTATTTAGAAAAACAGGCAGATGTGGTGAGTGTTGTTAAGAACAGAGGTTACCATTATGGGTGAATGGTGATCTGACATGACGTCTTAACATTAAAGTGAGAGTAATTCCAGTATGGGAAAGAGATGGCGATAGACGACTTGTATAGCTGTCTCTGTCTTGTCTGTTCCCACAGGCCACTAGTTCTTAAACATTCAGTAAAAGTTTGTGTTAGTAAATATTTATTTGTGAATCTGTCAATGTAATGAAGCTTTTCGTGGAGTGAAAAAATCGAATGCGGGCAGACCTGCGACCATCCAATTCAGGTAAAATAAGATGGTGGTTGGATATTTAGTTTCGACTACAAGTCAAGAGAACTTTACAACTAAACGATTGGCATTGAAATTCCTGAAACTCTGGATTTTCACTTAAAATTCATGTAAGATGTTAATTTTGCCACACTTCTGTATGATTCCACTCAAGAGTAATAGTAAAACATATTTCTCTGTTAAGCAATGCTAAAACACATTTTACTGGAACAAGAATTTGTGACTGAGATAATTGATTACCTGTAAACTATTCGTAAATAAGTCCTTAATTAACGAGGAACTACATAATTAATCCTTTTCAACACAATATCAAGAAAATTCCCTACTTAAAAATTCTAACAATCCCAAGCGATCCTTTGTCCGCCTCATACCGGGTGAAAATTATAAAAACAAACAGTAACTAATCATTGTATTCTATCTACAATTCAACGGTGACGATTATAAGCCCAGCGTGGAGGCACCCTGCTGTGGAAGAAAAAATAAATTTATAGCTTAGAATTACTGGTATAAGGCTGCTTTTCCACCAAAGAAGTGCGAAATAAAGCTTGAGGTCCTCCACAAGCTTCTCAAGCTCCTGCCTGTGACAACATAAAAGCTGCACAGGTTGTTCTTCAAAGTTAAGATACACTTGTTGAGGTTGGTCTGTGGGTGGGTGACCAAACCTTTTTTCACTGTGGTAAAATCATCAAATGAGTCCTCCCGCCCCGGGAGGACTGACTGAAATCGACGGTGTTATTTCAATGGGGATTACAGAAACCTGTTAAGATAGTCCCGCGGCAGGGGTTTGGCTTTCTATAGGGCTCCGTCAGGGTGAATGATCATCTCATAGCGAATTCCCTCCGAGTCTCAGAAATCACGTAAAACCGTAGGTACCGGCTGTCATTTTTAGATCTTTGAGAGTCGTTAATGTTAGTCAGAAGCCTAGAAGTCTATCAAATACTTTTACCAAGAGCTATCGTGGCTTCTTGGTTATGGAGACGCTTCATGTAAAATATTGGTATTTAGGAGTAGGAGAAACAGGGTGTACGTCCATTTTCTCTTCCCTCATGTCTAGGAAGGTACCTTCGGGTGTTGTGTCTGGTGAGCTTTCTACCCGACATTAGTTTTTAGAAATTTCTTTCTAAAGTCGCGGATAACTTTGATTGGGTGATGTAAACACCATAGTTCTTCCGTCGCTAAAGATGTCGCTTTTGCACTTTTTGCTTGATGACTGAATTATGTGCGCAAGCATCAGATGTATCCAGTTAGACTGGAAGTCTCCAACATAGTTGGGAAAAGGCTTTTTTATTTAAGCGTGGTAAAATCATCAAATGAGTCCTCCCACCCAGGGCAGAGCGGGAGGGACTGTATAAACTGACTAAAATCCACGGTGTCCTTTAATAGCCCTTTACGTACCGGGGTCACGGTAATTCGTTAGTCCCGCGACCAAGGAAAAAGGACACCAAGGGAAAAGGCTAGACAGATTATGACTATGATGTGCTAAGCGGTGAAGTACAGCTGAGAAATTATATGTCCACTAAAGCTTTGTGGAGCTAATGCAGAATGTAGATTGTGATAGCAGTGTTGAAACGTTTCTCACTTACGAGCTTGAGCTATAATTTTAAACCCAAGGCAGTCACTTTACTTTGTGTAATTCATCACCAGCGCTTCTGAAAACATTGGGGAATACACACTGACGTAAACGGCTAAAGCTAAAACTTAAATTGCAGAAATGCAACCTTCAGCAATGCACACTAACAAGTGATAGATAGCGGCCCACTTATATCAGATATCAGGCCTATGTCCCACTATTGGAACATTATATTGTAGCTTGGGAGACCAATACTGCCGTGTTGGCGCCCTAGTGCGCCGTGAGACGCTTCTGCAGCTGAAGTCGCGGGCATTAGGTAGTGTTCTATGAAGTTGCGCTTTGCACAAATGAATATATCTTTCCTTTGTTGTTGTCTTTTGAGCTAAGCGATGCTATAAAAATCTAGCTATAATATTGACTTAACACAGGTTATCGCTTCGTATCTTAGCACATTTTATCAGGAACACCCTTATGGCGGTACAGACTGATGGCAGACGCCTTGAAATTATTTCGTTGGACTTCAAAAGGTAGCTTTAAACTCACTATTAGTCGCCATTACTGTCTCTGCTGAGAACAAACGCAGTAAACCGTCGCTGAGCCATTAAGACGCTTTATTAGGTAGCACCTAATAAGTTTCACTTAGGGATGGGTGCTTGTAAAATTATCTTTTAAACAATAGATTGGACATTGGGGATAAATTCAAGTGCCTATATCCCTACTAATATTATGAAGTAAAGTGTGTATGGGTGTCCAGTTCTCACGTCAAAACAGATGAATCTATTTTGATAAATTTTGGTACAGAGATAAATGGGACCCCAGAGGCTTTTAGGCTGTAGACGGAACGGGAGGTCGATTAAAATCTGTAATGTAAACCGGTCAATCAGCTTACCGCTACCCCACTTCTGGGAAACATAGTAACTTTCGGATGTAAGTTTTCATGTTTTTGACTGAAAAACATTCTTAAGTTAATTTTGTGTGAAGTTTACATTATTATAATTATAAGGTTGTATCGTTTTAATTATAAGTATTTATAATAATGTAAGTTTATTGCAGCAACATTCAAACCAAATGTATTCTCGTACTTTATCATATTGTGACGCTTCCTACGGCTGAACACTGTTTCCCAAAATACAAGCTCAAGCTTAGTTTGGGATTCAGTAGCAGTACCTTTGGGTAATACATTTTACAATGCATACTTTAGTTTACCAAATAAGATGAATGTATTAACTGTGTCAATAAAGGTTTTATTTTATTTATTTTTGTTTTAGTTTTGTATTCATGTATTGTGGAATTGTTAGTAATAGATGTTATTTAAAATACTTAATAATTATTACAAGTAGTCTTACTATCGCATTAGGTTTGTAACCTGTAATGATAGTAGAAGAGTTTTAAATAAATAAATGTTTTTATTTTGTTTAAGTTTCGTATAAAATCTATTTACTTACGTGGCATAGCATCGCATGCCTTCCATTAACATATGCATTCATTACTTTTATATGTAATAATGCATTCTTCAATAAACCAATTAGCAAAAATTCCAGTGTAAGTTACTTGGAATTAAAACATTATTAACAGAGCATAATTGAACTGAGCTTTAGAAAATTGGATATCGCAAGTCCGTGCACATTACAAAACGTGAAACGTAAAAGTGAATTCAATTAAAATTAACTGAAATTGATATCGGACGCATTCCTCTGCAGAATTACCGGTAAATCATTAAATGTAGTCAAGAGTCATTAAGTTGAATATTTTTCATGATATTCCGCTTCAGAAATAATTTAAAAGATTGTAATTTAAAATGGGTAAAAATGTTGATGAACTTACAATTAAAATTCTCAAAGAGAAAGAAAAAAAAAACTAGTAAAGTAAACTATTTTTTTTTTGCGATAATCCAATAATAGAAGTTATTGAAAACTCTGTGTTTTTCTTCATTCGTTTCTTATTTTTCTGTTTATGTTTTTCATCTTCATTTTAAAAAAATAACTTTTTACCAGTTGCGGTGCCTGAATACAGTATCAATAATTTAGTAAAGGTTTTGTTGTGTTTATAACCAAAATCAAATATCATTTATTCAAAATAGGTTGATAGCAACAGCCCTTTTCGAAGTCTATTAGATATGTTTCAAAAGTAAAGAGATTTGGCTGAGAAGTGGCGGAACAAACATCTGTCTGTGAGGTTAGAAGAATCAAAATATCAAACAATCAAAGATTCACAAACATACAACTTTGTAAAAGTACAGTTATACTGTTAATCGAATCATTTTATTTTACCATCAGTACAATAAAACTGACAAATCAGTCCATTAACTAATTAATTATGCTATAAACTTCAAATAGTATCACACGCCCTTAACAAACACGTAAATCAATCCATAACAAGATCGTAATGAAAGTCCGATTCAATGCAAAGAATCTTACTCTAAAGGCAAATAACAACAATAAAGCCTTTACAATTCAAATCGCAATTAATCTAACACTTGCCAACAGTAGACAAGAGGCAACATATATTATTTGTATACAAGTACCAGCCATAACATACGCCAGGTAGGTAGTTTGTGACAGACTGTCATGTCACAGACGAAACTGCTCCAATTCTTACTGCTTTATTAAGCATTCCGTGTATGTCTAAAGGGTGGGCTTCACCTCCTAGTGGTCCACCTCGTGGTCCACCTCGTGCAAACCACAGACTACCTGTAACCTGTGCTGTCAGCTAAACGACCTTCCTAGCGCTGGTAGGTTTTAGGCCGCCTACCTCGCGACCATAAATTTGTCGGATTCCGACGCAAAATAATTTTTACTGGCTTTTGTCGTCGTTGGTGCGCAATTCCAATTCCTTCGGGGTGAGCTTGTTATATCGTAGGCCTCATATTGATTGAGGTTAAAAGAAAACCCGTACCAAAAACACGCTCTTAAATCCGAAACCAACTTCTCTTTCAAGTTGATATGCATTCTTTATGGCCGGTACTATGTTGAGACGAGGCGCTGTCTAACAAGGCAGGCCAGTGTGCACCGGCTTAACACTGATTTAATTATGCAATTCCAAGGTTGGCCTACACTGTATGTAGACTAGATAGACTAGACCACATTATGAGTAGGTACTGCCTGCTCTATCTTCTCAATGTGTGGTGAGGTAATTAGTGTACGTGTATTTGTGGTTGAAGAGGTAAAACTAGTAGATACAGCTGTAGCTTTACTTAAATAGATTCTGGGTAAGCTTGCTCCATCATAGTCTTTGTTTCTGTCACCTCTGGCCTAAACTTAAATAAAAAGTAAACCTATCTTAAAAATATAATAAAAAGGTACGAGCTTGGAAGACATAATTTTTTTATATACAATTATATACTCGTATAATGTTTTTCCCTTTTTTGTTATTCGTAAATAAATAAATGATTGTGGTCAAAGAAGTGTGGTCAGTATGAATCATACACATCACGATATTTTTTCTAACACTCGATTGACGCTACATATATTAAAGACCTATGTTTACATAGACCTTCCTGGTCACTTGGTCTAATATGGTCATCGTTGAATAAAAAACTCATTGATTGTCCTATTGTTGGCTGAGCTTAATTGTGCACTCCTGACTTATGGAAATCACATCATAGTGGTGATAAAAAATCAGGAACTGTTTCAGTAAATTGTTACAAGTCGTTATTTTTCTAGTGATTTATTAGTTAGGTGGTAACTTATGATTGGTGTTGTAAAAAGTATTGTGTTGTTGAGAATATTTATATAGCGTTTATTTTTTTTTTTGCGACTGTACTATTTTTTTTGTAATGGTTTTGCGTCTAAATGAAGAGCTCGTGGTTAAATAAATACAGCCGAACAGGCCGATCTTCCAGATTAAGCAACGCTTGCTAAAGTTGGTCTGTGGATGGGTGACCATCTGTCGTAGCGAGTTTCCTCCGTGCCACGGAAAGCACGTAAAACCGTTGGTTCCGGCTGATATTTGTAGATCTTTAACAGTCGTTACTGTTAGTCAGAAGCTCTAAAGTCTGACAACCAGTCTTACCATGGGGTATCGTATTACCCAGTTACTGGGTTGTGGAGGTCCGACAGGCAGTCGCTCCATGTAAAATACAGATATCCAGCTGCATCTGGTTTGACTGGAAGCCGACCCCAATATAGATGGGAAAAGGCTAGGCAGATGATGGTTTTGCGTCTAAATCTGTTGGCTATTTTCTAGTAAATTCTCTTTTAAGAGAATCGATAACAATCTATTTAGATATGGAACTTATTTTTTACGGAATGTGGTGCTATCGGTATCGAAATTAATTATTATTGAACAAATTACTAGAAATCTAAGACAATTTAATTGCAATATAGAATTTCTTCCTGAATTATGAGGATAAAGGTTTTTAGCCATTCTTCTTAATAATATTATTAAAAAATTGGATGTTAGGCTGACCAGATTTTGATAATTGGATCGATTGATCTTGTTTTTCATTTGTCGGTCATTATTGTTCATTGACTGGACTCAGAGATAGGTTACAGTCCCGAATGACACTTAGCTTACAGTTTATCCCGGTATTAATTATGTTCCCATGAGATAATCTTCCAGTTACACGCGGGGTAAGCCGTTGGCAACAGCTAGTATTAGATTAATTAAATATCTTTGCTAAAATAATACGTCGGAACGGTCATGAATTACCGTGACCCCGGTACGTAAAGGGCTATTGAAGGACACCGTGGATTTTAGTCAGTACGAGTCTGACAGTCCCTCCCGTTCTGCTCTGGGTGGGAGTACTCTTTTGATGATTTTACCACGATAAAAAAAAAGCTAAAATAATGCGAATTGTTACCAATAATCTAGTTCCTAGTAAAAATTTTACGCAGGAACAAGAGAAGATGAAACTATCTTAACAACCGCAGCTCATAAATATACGGTCAATGCTTCAACACTCATGTTAACTCCCACAACACTTAAACTTTGCAAGTGATACGAGCAACTTTAACTTAAACACATTAAGGTTTGAGCGCATGAACTTATATCCAAAATTATTCATAGCATGCGAACGAGCCACTGTTTCAACTCCCCATTACGATTACGAAGAAGTACTTAGCTTTAAAAAGACGATAAAAACCGAAGACTCCCGAAGTTAAATCTTTTCCAGAAACAGATATAATTCAATTACCGCACAGAACAATAGCGCTCCGGTAGAAAATAAAACTGCGAACGAGTCCACTCCACTTTTTACACCAATAAACACATCGCACCAAAAAATGTGAACACCCACGGACTAACCAGATTTCGAACGAAAAACATAAAAATCTAAACAATTTTGGCTCCTATCAATATTCATGGGTATACAGAAAACCTTGGTGGTGGCCTTACACAGTGGGATTCCAATGGTGGTGCAGTCAGTTTTTAGCGTGCAATTAACCTTTTAAAAAGTTTGAAGAAGTTTCGTTGCCACGCGCTGGACGCGCGACTACCCTAAATGGGCACCGCACTTCGGATCACCGTGCTATGCTACGGTTGTTTGCAAACAATACTATAACAACCTAAAAGCTTTATTTCCAACAAACAATTTCAAGACCTGAAATCGGAGGAGTAGAGTTGGTTTTTGAAGTACAAGAAGAAGTTAATGATGTAAATTCAATTGTAATATTGTTCACCTTTAAGCAGGCGGTAAGTTAAATGACAGTTGCAATAATAGTGATAGTCTAATTAATGTCTTCATATTTACTGCTTTGAACTGGCTCACTAATGCATTCTTATTGAACAACATGATTAATAAACAGATGAAAGATAATTGTAACGAACTAGTTCGTTTTGAAACAAAAATTTCAATTGAAATGTTCTGAAAACGCTTTGAACATTTTAAGACAGCTTGGTACAACGTAAAAAAAACTGAAACAGTATCATCAAAATATAAGTTCTAGATATGTTAGTATCTATCATTACATATATACAATATCATTTACTACTAAATGATTGTTTTAAAGAAGCAAGTCAAAACCGTTACATAAAAATAGCTTGAACAGAAATAAATTCAAAGTTAATCTCTGTGTATAAAAGGGCTCGGCAGCACAGGAGGCCTCGCGATAGATTCTTGGCGTGGCTAACACGATTTATTTGAAAATAGTGCATCATTAAGAGCGATCGTGACTCAAAAAAACTGGTCTATGGACTCTATGGTACATGTGAATTGATTTTAATGATTCCTAATGACATCGGCTGTGTGGTACAGTGGACATTTTGTGTGTTGTATGACACTGTCACATGACGCATTTGATTGAAGCCTGTTGACCTGATCTTTGACATTTATGTCATGATGTTTGGACGTTCGGGTGGTCAATGATAGAAGATTAGCGGAATGTGGACCACTGCCTTATTTAGAGCATTTTATACTAAGAAAAAAAGGCAAAAATATTTTGTTAAATGTGAAGTTTTCATGACACACATTCACATCATCTAGACAAGATGTCATACACGAATAGCGGAGGAATGAATACTGATAGTAATTTATATCTTAAAGTATTTTTAACTGCTATTGACGCAACCACAAATCAAAGAACTCAAATTAAAAATTACGAAACACCACAACAAATACGCACAAACCCACAAACCGATATATCGATATAAAACGCATTTGTATTGTCAAAACAGAAATTACCCTACAATCCTGCACACATTTCGATCAACGGTGCAACAATGCATACTCGTATATCGACTCGTTCGCAACCGCTTGTAAATATCTTATTGTATCCAAGGCTCGTCTGTCCGTCTGTCTGTCTACTTGATTTGCTACCCGCTCCTGTATAGTAATGAAGGTGCAATTCCCTGACAGCCCACTCGCGCCGACCTCAAATCGTACGATGATCGATTCGACGATTATAATCGTGTGTGTTTAATCGATTATATGTATCGAGGCGGTTTGCAGGCTTAATTATTGTTGACGGTTGCGATATCGAGCGATTTGCATAGCCTGTGGTGTTGGATCGAATTTTGTTGTTCTGTTTTTTGGAGATTCGGATAAGAAAATGAAGTGACAAATTAATCATTAGGTTGTGGTGATTTGTTTGCTGGTAAAGATTAGCGTTGATTTTATCAAGTTATTATGATAATTGTTAGAGTATAATTTTATTTTATTTGCTGCACTTATCTGCAAATTAAAGGTTTATCTATATTTTACTATATTCACACGGAAGAGCTGTAGTGAATAGACTTTCAAGTCCGATGACTTTTAGAGCCAAAAGCCATTTATTTATTACATATGACAAAGTAGCACAAGTATTTTGTTAATTAATACGAATAATCCTGTATTATTTTTTATGAATTAAATACATAAAAAATCATCACATCTATTCAACCATTGTTGATTTTGTAAAATAGCTTGCAAAACATTAAATTACTGAAGAGATAATTGGCAAAAAGAAGTCATTATCAGATGCTGATGATAAATGACTGATATTGTTTCACGAATGTTCTTTCAAAATAATGTCTCGAATTATTCAAGACTGATTTAAATCAAATCAAAATCAATATATTCACAATGGAGTAGTGTTTCGTTTTTACTTCTAAAATAAATCTATGCATATAATGAATACAAATATATTCTGGACTGGAACATTTCTTTAGTAATCTGACTTTCATGACAGAATGATGTCTGTTCTACTTCTTATTTTCATTTTATAATCATAAGATTTTGGTGCAAACTCAGCAGGTTTGACACTTTCATGAATTTAATACTTTTTGAGTAAATTACGAGTGTGAAATAAGACAGCAGAATTCGATCACCGCTTTTGGTCTGCGGTTCCTTTTTTGGAAAAATGACATTAACTTAAAGTTTACTAGTAAGTGAGATAGTTTAGGCTTGCTGAAAAGTATGACATCAATTTATCTCAGAATGTCCCATATTTTTCTCCAATGACATTTGTATAGTAGACTTATAGCAGACGATAAAACTATAAACGAATAAAATTACTCAACTATCCGATAGTTCAATTAGCCGTCATTAAATGAACTAATTAGTAATTACATCGAAACAAATTACTGGCAACAAAACTAAAAAATGCAACACCCTCACTTAAAGCAGAACATGTACATCCCGAACAGGAACATCAATAATAATTGTAACCATTAAAATGGAAACTGTTACATCGTACTTAAGGCTCTCTCAAAAACGCGGCAAATAAACATTCGCAAAGAAAACGGTAAATTTTAAATGGCCGCCGCCCGAAGGCAGATGGGTCGGTACTAAAGATCACACGGTGAATTAATCACGCTTGTTACACCGCAGATTCACAGATAAACGCACGAAAAATAACGCCTCGCGAATGAGTTATAAGTATCGTCGGCTTTTAAAAATTAACTGTTTGGCTTGTGGCTATTAAAGAGAGGATGTCTCGCGTTATCACAAATGATAATTTTCGTAATGTTCTGTGCGGTGTAACGGGCGGCGGGCGAGCGGGCGGCGGGTCGGTGTGAGTCGAGGTCGCGATGAATGTTGGTAGATGTGAAACTGAAATATTGGATAGCAGATTAAGGGAACTTTTTGTTGTAAATTAGCTGCATATTGTTGAAGCTTTATAAATTTGGGTAATTTTTAAGTTCACTGACTGTTACAGAACTTGAAATGATGCAATCGTTTATGCAAAAGGGCTATTTAGCGCTGAGATAACGGCGAAGATAAATTGACTATGTTAAAGTACTTTTACTTTTTAATATACCTCATCCTCATCGGATACAAATTGTTGAAAGCTCGTTTCTTACCTGTAACAAAGCGAAAGTTCATATTAGTAAAATTCAAATGAATCAATATAAGTCAGAAAAAAAAATGGTAAAGGCCCTAGCGCGAGGTAACATTACATAAGCGCAAACTTTAAGGGAAAATTAATTTCTCGTTCGTACTCTAGAGGCACTTTTTCATTTTCCATACAATTTACGTCGTAAATACTTCAAGTACGAAGTATGATCAAAAACGCAGAATTTGCGCTGTCATATATTTTATTTTATCGTGGTAAAATCATCACATGAGTCCTCCCACCCAAGGCAGAGCAGGAGGGACTGTCAGACTCGTACTGACTAAAATCCACGGTATCCTTCAATAGCCCTTTACGTTCCGGGGTCACGGTAAATCGTGAGTCCCACGACCATCTATCATACCATAGACAAAATAAAAGTGGCGTTCAGCAAAATTAAACTTAAGTTCTAAACTTTGCAGCGAAACGCTTGAATGAATCATGCGCAGTCGAACAAAAGATATCAACGAACACACACAAAAATAATATCAAAACTAACCACAAATTCAAGCTCAAATCAATGTTATATTTATAACATTTCAAATTCATCTTTTGGAAAAAAAAATTTGGTGATGAAAAAAAAAATTTAGGGTTCCCTAATTGAGCAGTGCGAATAATGACATATTTATGTCTGAGGGTTGGGACAAAAACGGGATTATTAATAAATTGTTATTGAACTAGCAGGCGAATAACACGCTGCCATAACAGCCGGCGCCTGCGTCCGTGTATCGCGCAAAAAACTCATATCATAAATGCAACTTAGATACGATGGACTTCAGAATGTTTGTGTCGTAAAGTATACGATAAATTTTTAGAAGATTTTGGAGCTATTAAGATTTTTTTTCAATACATCCAGTTTATGATTAAATCGGGCTTCTACTGTTTGAATCGTACAAACTCATCATTATCGTTTTTTGGTGGAATTCTATGACAATTTTATAGTGGTAATTATTTTTGCGGTTTGTGCCTAGTGTTATAGAGGTGCCTTTTCCCCTTATGTCCTTAATTGGTCTTATTACTTTCTCTATGATCTGGATCTGAAGAGTATGTTTGGCAGAGTAGTAAGACTTGATGTAGTGTATTTATTTAGTGCCGGATGAATTTCTTTTTTTATACTTAAAATTGATATGAATTATGGTAGGATTTCGACCACTGGTCTCGTAATTATAATTGTTTCCAGTGTGTGTTGAAATCGGACCAGTAGTTTTTGAGTTTATTCATTGTGTTAACCGTCAAACCAATAAACCCAAATATTGACACAAAGTTTACCCGACGCTCGATAGATGGCGTTGTACGGTTTTCTAAATCGCGCTATCGAGATTCTCCGGCCGTAGTATATAGGTCCGACGATGTTAAACTTTTTTGAGAACAATTACAATTCTTTCAGTGCAAGTGACAAGTTGTGGTTTTATTTCTACTCCACTTAGTTACTCTTATCAGTGCAAGTTGTGTTGTTTCATCCCGGTTAATATCAGGCAACTCTTGATATTAAACATTGGTCCAATCGAGCCAAATTTTTGGAAACCACGGTCCTGGTGAGAGGACCACCTGTACTCGCAGCGGATTGTTGTGGCAAAGGTACAGGGATTCCGCGCTCCGTCATCAGCAGCGTGAGCGTGCAGAGCAACCCGCTTGAAGCGGCTTGTAGCGAGCAAGCCTAGTGCCAGTGGAATCGCAGCGCATCAAGTGAGGTCAGAGCGGACGTCACAGCATCGGTTGAAGATTGCCGTGTTCGTGTGTCGTCATATAGCACGTCATCTGGAATCAACGTGTGACGTCACATAGCACAGCACCTGGGTTCATCGTGTGACGTCTCAGAACACGTTACCTGGACTCCCCGTGAGAGTCACCGTGTGATGTCACAAAGCACGTGATCTGGAGTCATCGTGGGACATCATAGAGGGCAGCACCAGTACGGACAATTGTGTTGTGAGTGACAAGTGCAAACGTGAGTACATTTTAAACTGTTAACTAGTTCGAGGCCATTAGCAGCAAATTTGAACTTTATTCTCATCAAGATTTCAACTTAGAAGTTTAAAAAGTATTATTGGACTTATAATAATTACTGTAGTATTGTGTTGCATGTTTAGTTAAGGACTTAGGCTAATTTTATAAAAAAACGAGGGAACGTGGTCTCTATGCCCGATTTCCTGCGATAGTAGTTATAATTTAAAACACTTGTAAAATTTTCAAAAGTATCTGGCACTTAGAATAATTTTTAGAAGTTGATAGACAACAGCAATTAATTTAGAACTTAAGAAAATATTTACAAATTATTTGTTAGAAATTAAAGCCGAATATTTAAAGGTAATCGATAAAAATAAGTTTCTTGCATAGTTTATTGCTAAGTCTAGCTGGTTTTGGTAACAATCATCTATTGATTTTACAATGGAGGGATTAATCAATGTCTTACAAAAAATACAAACTTCTATACAAAAAGGATTTATTAATTTTAAGAAAACTCCAAAGGAAAGACTTACGTTAGAATATGTAGAAACAAGAAAGGAATTACTGGAGCAAAACTGGTCGAATTTTGAGAGCATACATTGTAAATTATATGAAGGTTATAGTGCTGAATTAATAGGTCAAAAGGTAGATAGCATTTACGAATCAACTGAAGATAGCTATATAAATTACAAGGCTCACATGAAAACAATACTCAATAAAATGTCAGGAAAAGTGTCAGATCAAGAAAATGGTACAGATAAATCAACAAAAAAATCTAGTGTCTTTGTTAAATTGCCTAAGATTTCGATTCCTACATTTTCGGGTCAGTATAGTGAATGGGCTACTTTTAATGATTTATTTAAAGCTTTGGTACATAATAATGAGTCTCTGAGCGATTGTCAGAAATTACATTATTTGAAAGATCACCTTACTGGAGAAGCCGAGCAGTTAATTAGATACACTCCAATAAGTGACGCTAACTATAGTCAGTGTTGGGAAATTTTGGAAAGGCGCTATAATAATAAAAGACATTTAGCCGACTGTATTTTAAAACGTCTGTTTGGGCAAAAGCGTTTAAGTACGGAGTCGGGTAAGGGTCTTAAAGAATTGTTTGACACAACCAATGATTGTTTAAAAGCACTTGCGCACCTGAACGTCGATGTGACTACATGGGACGTAATAATCATTCACATTGTATCGTACAAATTAGATTTTGAAACGCGTAAGCAGTGGGAATTAAGCATCGGTAACATCAGTGGCAATGAATTGCCAACCATGGAACAATTTAAGACGTTTTTAGAAACCAGATATCGCGCGTTAGAATTCGTTGAACCAAATCGGTCTTCAGCTCACCAGGGTAAAGGTTCTACTTCACACGATCATAAAGCCTTGTTGGTCACGAATACATCAGCTAAGCGTTGTGAATACTGTCAGGAGTCGTCACACAAACTTTGTTTCTGCAAAAAATTCGCTAAACAACCGTTAGACGTGAGACGTGATTATGTAGCTAAGCAAAACATCTGTTTTAATTGCTTAGGCAGCAATCACAACGTATATGCGTGTAAGAATCCTGCCACCTGTAGAGTGTGTAAGAAGCGTCATCACTCTTTGTTACACCCCGTTAGCGATGCCGACGCATCCGTTGATTCGTCTACTCCCGCAGCCAACGATGAACCTATAGTATCCTGCCTTTCAACGGGCACCGTTCTAAAACCACGATCGGTTTTATTAGCCACGGCTCTAATAAAGGCCGAGTCGAAGATAGGTCACCCACAGACAGTCCGAGCCTTGCTTGATCAAGGCTCCCAGGCTTGTTTCATTACAGAAACTACAGTACAACTCTTAGGACTGAAGAGAGTTCCGGTGCATGGCGTCATCACTGGTTTAGGTAATAGCAAGTCCACCATAGCCAAGCATGTAGTGCAGGTCACTATTCAATCCCGTGTAGACCCAAATTTTCAGCTTCACTTTAACGCTTACGTGTTAAAGAAAATAACAACGTACCTGCCAGAGAAGGTCATCGAAACATGCAATTTCGACTGGGTTCAAACAAAGGGTTTGTACCTTGCCGATCCACAGTACAACACGCCCAATAGGATTGACATTCTGTTGGGTGCCGATGTATACAGCTGTATCATACAGGAAGGGATCGTAAAGAGTCCACATGGCACTTTGATCGCACAAAGCACCGCCTTAGGGTGGATCCTGTCTGGTACTGTTAGTACCGAAAATAAAATCAATTCAAAAAATATTAGTGTCATGCACGCCCAGATTAACGAAGATGATAGTCTTAGGAAATTTTGGGAAGTAGAAGAAAAGGCTAAAACAAACAATTTACTTACACCTGAAGAACAGAAATGTGAAGAACTGTATAGAAAAACTACAAAACGAGACGAAAGCGGTCGGTATGTGGTCAGGCTTCCATTTCGAGATGTGAATCCTCCATGCAAAGCAGGGAACTCACGCGGCATAAGTGAATCAAGATTCAAGTCTCTGGAAAAAAGATTAGGAAAGAATGAAAAATTAAAGGAAGAATATACAAAGGTAATCAAAGAGTACTTACTATTAGGACACATGAAGGCTGTAGGGAAAAATGATACAAAAAGACAAGAAGCAGTTTATTTACCCCACCATGCGGTTATACGAGAGGACAAAACTACTACGAAAGTTCGGGTAGTATTCAACGCATCTGAAAAAAACAATACGGGTGTATCATTAAATGATACACTGATGGTCGGTCCCAAGCTGCAGGCTGATTTGCGGCACACCATTCTAAAATGGCGCCGGCACACCATTGGTCTTGTAGCTGACATTGTTAAAATGTATCGGCAAGTACGGGTAGCTGAGGAAGACGTCATGTTTCAAAGAATCTTATGGCGAGACAGCCCGGACCTGCAACTACAACACTTTGAGTTGCTCACTGTCACATTCGGCACCGCTTCGGCTCCATATCAGGCAGTTCGTACGCTTCAGCAGCTTGCTTACGATGAAGGCGATAAGTATCCACTGGCCTGTGATAAAGTCTTGAACGCGTTTTATATGGACGATCTGATGACAGGGTGCGACAGCGTTGAAGAAGGAACTGAAATATTCAAGCAAATTACAGCGTTATTGAAAAGCGGGGGATTTGAATTGCAGAAGTGGAATAGTAATTCAAAAAACATGTTAGAAGTTATTCAAGCAATGGAGAGGGATAAGATAAAAGAGCAAAATTTTGAAACAAGCACAAACACAAAGGAAAATCTAATAGAACACACAACAGAGGAAAATGAAGAGCGCAATAATATACAAATAAAGTTAGACAGTACAGTTAAAATCTTAGGTCTTACCTGGAATCGTAGAGAAGACGTGTTTCAGTATTCCGTTAACCTTCCGTCCGAGTTGACAGCGCCTGTAACAAAGAGAGCCATAATTTCCGAAATTTCAAAATTGTTTGACCCGCTTGGTTGGTTGGCACCATGTATGGTGTTGGCCAAAATATTTATTCAGAAATTGTGGCTCGCCGGGGTCAGCTGGGATGAGGAACTAAACATAGATTTAATACAAGAATGGTGTACTTACCGTGCCGAGCTCTCACTCATTACCAGAATTCAAGTACCTCGTTGGCTAGGAACCAAACCAACCGATGATCTAGAATTACACGGCTTTAGCGATGCTTCTAAAGTAGCATATGCAGCTGTCATATATCTACGCAGAGTCGACGTGGACGGACAGGTACGTGTTTCCTTGCTGGTTGCGAAAACTCGAGTGGCTCCCATTAAGCAAATTAGCATCCCTCGTTTGGAGTTGTGTGGAGCGGTGCTGATGGCGCAGCTACTTTTGGAAACGGCTGAAATATTAAACATACCACAGGAAAAAATTGCCGCCTGGACGGATTCTACAGTCGTTTTAGCTTGGCTCAACAGTCACCCAAGCAGATGGAAAACGTTTGTTGCTAACCGTACCTCAGAGATATTATCGGCAACAAAACCTAGCCAATGGTTTCATATCTCTACAAAGGAAAATCCCGCAGACTGTGCCTCACGAGGTCTATTACCTAGTCTGTTGGAGGAACACAAAGTATGGTTTTCAGGACCGTCATTTCTGATGAACAAAATTATAGAATATGAAAGGCCAAAAGATCTTAAGATTAATTTAGAAGAATCTGTTAGAATACATGCAGCTATAGTTTCAGATGATTCTATTATAGAAAGATTTTCTTCATTGCCGAGATTGCTTAGAGTGATAGCATATTGTCGGCGGTTTTTAAAAAAGGGCAAAAATCAGGAAACTTATTTACAAAAGAGTGAACTAGAAGATGCATTAAATAGTTGTATAAGAAAGACACAGGCAGAAAGTTTTAATGAAGACTATTTACAATTACAAAAGAACCAACCCATATCAGTAAAAAGTAAATTAAAATCTTTGTGTCCCTATTTCGATAATCAAGGTATAATAAGAGCCAAGGGCAGACTACAGAACTCGGAATTAGAAGAGATAACGAAACATCCTATATTATTACCTAGCGATAATCATTTAACAGAGCTTATTGTGGCAGATGCCCACCAGAAAACGTTGCACGGAGGTCCGCAGCTAATGCTTGGTTATCTGAGAACGGCATATTGGATTATAGGAGCAAAAAATTTGGTTAAAAAACACTTTACAAGGTGTGTAAAATGCGCTAGATATCGTCAAAGCGCCCAGCATCAATTGATGGGTTCACTTCCAACAGTTCGTTGCACACCTGCAAGGCCATTTTTGCACAGCGGAGTTGACTACGCTGGTCCAGTCAAAATACGCACTACCAAGGGTCGTGGCCATCATGCATACAAGGGATATATCTGCCTTTTTGTATGTATGTGCACTCGCGCCCTACACTTAGAAATTGTTAGTGACATGACCACTCAAGCTTTCCTTGCAGCATTCAGGCGATTTGTGTCCCGTCGAGGCCACTGCGCTAAATTATGGAGCGATAATGGCACCACCTTTGTAGGAGCATCCAAGGAGCTGCAGCAACTAACTGCCATAAGACCTAAAATAGCAGAGCACCTTGAATCCCACGGTACTGAGTGGCATTTCATTCCGCCGCATGGTCCCAACTTTGGTGGGTTATGGGAAGCCGGTGTGAAATCCACCAAGTACCATTTAAAACGGGTAATAGGCGAATCAACCCTTACCTATGAAGAAATGAGTACACTTCTAGCTCAGGTGGAGGCTTGCTTAAATTCGCGGCCGATAAGCCTCAGTAGTGCAACTGATCCTGGTGAACTGATGCCATTAACTCCAGGACATTTTTTGATTGGAGAGCCCGTTTTAAATGTACCTGACTGCACGTATGACAACTCAAACGTAAGTTGTTTGACGCGTTGGCAATTCGTGCAACGAATGTTGCAATCTTTCTGGAGACGTTGGTCTTCAGAATATATTTCAAACCTCATGCATCGATATAAGTGGGCTAGGCAGGTACCGGAACCTAAGATCGGTGACATAGTTTTAATTAAAGAAGACGACTTACCACCGAGTCGCTGGCTATTAGGTCGTATCGAACAAAAACATCCAGGTGATGACAAAATCACTCGTGTAGTCACATTGCGTACGGGTTCTTCTGTGTTGAAAAGACCAACCTCGAAATTATGTATTTTACCAGTTGTAGATTAATTTACATAACATTTGTTATTTTGTTTTGCATGTTAAACTTTTACAAATTTTAACTTTTTTATAATTTTAGCTCAATTGTTATACACTGGTTTATTGTTACCATATTTTATTATTGTCTTATTTTACACTTTTTTACACTTGTTTATTGTTACCATATTTTTACTTGATATTTGTTTAAGCTCAATCTATATTTTTGTATACAACCCATTAAGGATTCGGAGAGCTATCGATTACAATGTAAATCAAACCTCTAGAGCAAACATTTATTGCATGCAATTTATTTCTTAATGTACTGTATACCTACTTCATGTATGTTTAAGAAGGACATTTCCTCACTAAATGTCCATGGTGGGCGGCATGTTAACCGTCAAACCAATAAACCCAAATATTGACACAAAGTTTACCCGACGCTCGATAGATGGCGTTGTACGGTTTTCTAAATCGCGCTATCGAGATTCTCCGGCCGTAGTATATAGGTCCGACGATGTTAAACTTTTTGAGAACAATTACAATTCTTTCAGTGCAAGTGACAAGTTGTGGTTTTATTTCTACTCCACTTAGTTACTCTTATCAGTGCAAGTTGTGTTGTTTCATCCCGGTTAATATCAGGCAACTCTTGATATTAAACACATTGCAAACATAAACACACACAAAAATACAAATCTTTCCTGTTTATATTATTAATGTAGACTACTAAAAATATCCAGAATGTATCTCACAATCTTACATATACTACAAATCGAACAAAGCGCCAAAAGATATAACAAGTATCATTTGGCGACCACAAAAAACTAAATATGATTCAGCGGACATACCAGAATTGTATAATGATCTATACAGTGGACGCATAGAAGAATTTATTTGTTATCTTATAACAAAGTTGAGGTTTTGCGGCGGTGGCATCTGATTGTATATTTTTGTGTTTATTATAACCCTTAATGTGACAGAGTGAATGTATTTAAGTTTATTTGACCTTATTTGAGTACGAATTGAATGGACATGGTATTTTATTGCATATACTGCGACCATAAATAAGAAAATATAACTCACCAATAAACTTAAGTTTTTGAGGAAATATGGAGAATTTAAATAAATGTTTTTGTTAGTATAAAAATGAGAACTGCTTTTCTTTCTTACGGTTTTATTTTTAATAGTTTTGAACATTTCAATAAGTCAGGTTGCGAGATTGTTCAAGCTAAAATATAGCATACCTACATGCAAACGTCAGCAATCTCGTTTTTTTTTTAGATTTATGTTTTATCTAGAGCTGTGGTGACATATAACGTAAATAATAACGAAACCAAACTCTTGCAAGCGGAAAATTATACCTTATCGCTATTTCTTATGGAGATTTGTACTAAATTAATTTAATTCACGCCATAATAAAAGTTGAGTACGTTACCTATTGTAATTAATTAATATGATAAGGGCACGAAGATGAAATGGTGGATCTTTTATTTCAACTAACATCGACTAAAACTAAGGATACTTTTATCCCAGTAGGTTTACACGGTACACGCGGTCATCTGCTGGTATAATAAATGCACAAAGTTTATTTAAATGTAATTTTATATAGTTTCATAAAATGGTATCAATATTTTTTTGCAAAACTTTATACTGATATCGTGCCTATTTGGTGCGAAGTAGAATAAATGAATTATTTATATCTATATATATAAAAATGTTATGTTGTTTGTGTACGCTTCAAATACTCAAAAAGTTCTGCACCGATTGAGGTGAAATGTTAGCATGATATATAATCGGCATTAAGGATTGTTATCTATTTTTGCATCAGTCACATATCCGCGACCGCGAAAAAACAGTTTTTTTGTGTCACAGCGAAGCGTGGCAGGGTACAGCTAGTGTGAAATAAAAATGGAGAAGATTTAACGAGTATTAACGAGTAATTAGATATTAAGTACGTGACTGTAAGTACGTAAGTGTGGGCGTACTAAAGTATTAAGACTGATCCTTAACAGCACTTATTCTCATAATTACTCGTACAAAATTCTCAAGTAAAATAATGATGATTACTTTATACGTTTTATGAACGATAAAATAGGCCGTGTACCAAAGCCACAGTAAACGAAAAATTTATTTACTCCCTCAGAAATAAATTTATTTAAGTATCGTATAAAATACCCTTTTTGCGATTCCAATTCAATACAATTCGTATTGAAATACAATAAACAATAGTTAATTGTTGTTCGGAGTTGACAAGAAACACAAAGGTATGGGGTTCGATTCTTCGGCGATGCACTTTTGTGATAATGTCCTCCGAGCATGAGGATTATGATTGATGATCGATATTAAATATTCGAATTAATACGTGAATCGATTCGATTTGATAAATTATTTATTTTTGGGTGAATGGAAGTCTTCTAAAATGTTTGATGTTGTCTGATATCATTTTTGTGAAGACATTTCTGGGATTTAGGCCAAAGATAATATTTGTAGACTAAGTTCGAATCCCGGTTTCACTTCCTCCAAAATGTTCTGTCCAAGAACTTTCTTTTATGTAATTTTTTTTTTCGATTTAAATTCTATTGATTGATTAATTAAAATAATTAACAACAAAAAAAAATACTCCTCATAAAACTAAGTCATTTAATATGTTGTTGAGGAAAAGTCAGCTAAGCGTTTCCTACTCATGTAATTATTTTATACAAATCCCTTTGAATCACATTTTTCCTCTTTCATACAAGTACGCTTACCAGTCTCGTTAATCGAGCACCTTTTTTTGTATCGTGGTAAAATCATCAAATGAGTCCTCCCACCCAGGGCAGGGCGGGAGGGACTGTCAGACTTGACTGACTAAAATCCACGGTGTCCTTTAATAATCGGGCACCTTAACTGAAAATGATTAAGTGCATGAGATCCCATTATTTCATTCGAGAATCACCAAAACTTTTGTGACAGAAGTAGCTAGTTACGTTTAGATTGTTTTTGAATTATCGCTTGAATTCTGAAGCACCTACTTGTTTTAATTCGTCTTTTAATGTTAGGTTTAATACTTCAAAGACTGTATTAACAGTGAGTGTATTAGCGTGAGGCATAATGGAAATAATTTATCTTTTCTCTGACTTTTAAATTAAACAAAAATACCAAATAGACTGTTATATAATTGCGGTTAAAAGAAATTATATATATTAAAGAATATTTATGTTAAAGACAACAGACAGAAACAAAGACAAAATAATATTATAACCGAGGCCATGTATAAAGCGCTGGCAAAAATCGTTCTCTATCCTAACATTTTGATGTCCCATGTTCCAAAGAATTCTTTATTCGTGATTTTGTTATGATAACCTTCCTATTTGCTTTGAATTTTAATGTTTCTAACATTTTCTTCTCTTTAATTTCGCCTTTTTCATGTTTTATGGCAGCCATCTTGACTTCGTTTTGTTACTTATTTGAACTAGATGGAATAATGAGATTGGGTTCGTTCAAGCTTTTTTTTAGTTTATCTTATAAAATATTAAAATTATGGAATCAATCTTTTTGACATTATTGAAAGCTTGTTTACGTTTGGCTTTTTTTTTTTATCGTGGTAAAATCATCAAATGAGTCCTCCCACCCAGGGCAGGGCGGGAGGGACTGTCAGACTTGTACTGACTAAAATCAACGGCGTCCTTCACTAGCCCTTTACGTACCGGGGTCACGGTAATCCCTTGGTCCCGCGACCCCAGCAGGCTTTGGCCCTCTACAGGCCCCGTCACTATGCTGACACTCTTTGAGGCGCGCGTGGAACACAACGCGCCGTCGACCCGGGCATGGTCCATGGTCGGACAGCGAGTCGCCCATTACTCGCCGCCCGCATGCCCGCGCCTACGGTGGCCGGAGATCGTCTCGCGACGTCCGACGCCGTGGGCGTCTACCACTGCGGCTGGGGTGGAGGGAGGACGCTGTCCTCTCCCTCAGGCGGCCCGCCTCCTCCTTCACGAGCATGACTGCTTCGCAGAAGGAGGCGACCGCTTCCCACTCCGTCTCGCCCCGCAGCATGGCCTCGACCAATGCCGGGCGCGAGAGGTCTCCGCCTATCGCCGTCGTGCTCCACCGTGTCCTCCGGACGATCCTCGCAGTGGTGACACCCAGGCGTTTCTTCCCTCCCTATCAGACACAGGAACCTCCCGATACTTCCGTGTCCGGTGAGGACCTGCGTCATGCGGTAGGTCAGGACGCCGTGACGCCTATCCAGCCACTCCTCAAAGAGGGGTCTTACCGCCGCGATTGCGGCGTGCCCGTGTTTACGTTTGGCTAAAGAAATTTACGTAAACATGCGATTGATAAACAAGGCAAAATGAAATGTGATTTATTAGCGAGAACTCACTGATTACTAACATTACAAATGTCAAACTTATGTAATTTTGATCTCATTACAAAAATCTTTTCACCTTACACACTCGGAAAGATTATATGTACCTATTTGTCATTTGAAATCTGAGCGCAAAAGTCCATATTTTTTCTACTATATTATTATACTATATTTCTTTAAATAACCTTGTTGTATTTTAAAACAACTTATCGTGTACCTATAGCTTAGAAAAGAAAGAAAAGTAATCTGAGAAGAATGTTATTTTGTTTAATTCTATTATTACGTTGACACAGAATGCATTTAAGAGATCATTTCTCATACGAAAAGAACCCTCATATGCGTATCATTATACTTACATGTAAATGATACAGTTTACTTTGAAACCAGACTACGTCCAATTTATCACCGTCAACCATAGACAATCGCATGTCAAAAACTCCCCGTCAAATTCTATCAGACTATTGAACACGCATTACAGCATTCTCAAGCCGGCCATTAAAAATGGTGGCCACGCCAGGGCATGGCCACATATCAGACAATAGTCCTCAATACGGGAGCCCTGACCTTTGGCTTGGCGTATCGGTTGGTATCATCTCTGCTACCGACTTCACCTCTTGACCTGGGTGTGACAAGCGTTTTGAAGTATATGGGATATATGGCGTAGTGTGTTTGTGTCATGTGAGGTTTTGAGGTTGCCATAAAGTTATAATTTGCAAGGATTTGGAAACTGAAATGTGAGTCTTTAAAGTAGAAGGGAATTATTTTACTTAAGTTTCTATAAATTTGTGATAGCGCCTAGTTGTTAAACATAAATACGAACTGAATCGGTTTCAGTTTTCAGACTTTTCTCTTTCACGAAAGTAGGCTAAAAATACCGACCGTATACAATTGCAAGTTATTCCAACCTAACAAAACTGTTCAGTAAGAGTCGGTTCTGTTCCCCAGCCCCACCCTGGGTGGGAGGACTCATTTAGATAATCATCTAGATAATGGTTTTCAGGACAACAATTAGAAAAGCAAAACAAATAAAAGACAGGTCAAATAATAGAGGTCGTTCAATATTTTACACACATTATATCATAAACAGGTGAAGCTTTTTTTAAAACTTATACTTTATCTAGCGAAGAAACTAGATAGATATATATTACCTAGTCTGTCCTACAAAACACATGTTCGGTTGGTCACCCTACAACTAGCTCTTGTTTTTCGAATGCCAGCTTTTGCGTCCTGCAGAGCCGAAGCGCAGTCATAAACTTAAGATCAAATGTCCCACAGATACCTTGGCAGTCCACCATATCCATTGACAGTTTTACACTGATCTATTTGAAAAGTTTCTTTAGAAAATCTTCAATGGATGTTGACGTGAGATATTTGTTCAATAAAATACGTGCAGTTGTATTTTTTCTTGCTCTGTCGGGTTTCTATACTGTATACACTTGTTACTAACATTTAGAAAGTCCTTTTCTAGAGTTACGAGCTGAGAACTTGTAATTTCTTCCTGTGAAAAGATTGTAAATTCAATAGATAGTGTTGTTTCCTTTATTTTTATTCGGGTTACGATTTGTTCTTTATGTTCAACTGCTGTTTTATTTGCAGTTTGAAATGTTAAGACGTCAATGTCTTCATTGCTTGGCATTATGGAGTTTATTCATTAACTCTGTTAATGATTAGCGTAACTGCTTCCATATATTTCAGCCTTTTACTGTATTTCCTGTTTTAAAACAACGATTATGGACGCGGAAATCCTTTTTTTTATTTTTACATGGTAAAATCATCAAATGAGTCCTCCCACCCAGGGCAGAGCGGGAGGGACTGTCAGACTCGTACTGACTAAAATCCACGGTGTCCTTCAATAGCCTTTACGTTCCAGGGTCACGGTGATTCGTACAGACACGGAATTCCTTGCTGTAACTTTTATATTCCTGGATTTTTAGTAGTTTCTTATGAGACTGGATGTTATTTTTATTGATTATGCTCGCCTTTCCGCATTATATGATATTTAATACAATTAATATGTAATTTTGTGTACAATAAATATCAACAAAGTATAATCCAATTGAGAATCACCACAGCGCGTAATACCAAACCCCTATTAAAACATTAAGCCAATGTATCATAGCAGACGTCACCGAATCTTACTGATTTATACCACGCCGTACACAATATGATGATTTTTTCTCAGTTTTATACAGAATTCAATCATAACCAAACGTCGGGTCACACATCATCCTGTCTCATTAAGACGTTATTTGGAAACTAAAAAACTTATGAGGGAAAGCTTCATTGTGCTGTCTGAGATCGTACAGGGTTTTTTTCTTAAAATAATTTATGTAACGTGAGGAAATATCGTGTGTTGTAAATACGCGACAGTTATGAGTTACGAAGAAGTGAACAGAAATGGTTTTAATTGAATTAAATTGTATTGTGATGTTATGAACTATTGAAAGATGGAAAGGGACAATATCAATTATACGGGAAAATGTTTTTGTGACATTTGGTATTCTGGGCGGAATTGACTGTATGTTTTTGTGGAGCTTTATCTTTGTTTTACTGTTCCAGTTATAAGAGTTTCGTTTTCTTATAAATGCATTCGAAGGAAAACAAAAATACAGATTGTTCTTCAAATCTTTCTTTAAAGTAACTTTCGAAAATTCGCTACCGAATTATGTTGTTTTTTTTGTCTAGTTTGTATTGTCCCACTATTGGGCAAATACTGCCCACATTAAAAGTTTGCCAGTAACCTAGCACTAGGAAACAATCTTTGTGTGACAGTGGAATCATTTTTTTTTTAAATCATAGTCAAATAAT
Organism: Agrotis puta; assembly: GCA_943136025.2. Taxonomy (NCBI): domain Eukaryota; kingdom Metazoa; phylum Arthropoda; class Insecta; order Lepidoptera; family Noctuidae; genus Agrotis; species Agrotis puta. The sequence goes on along the minus strand of OW964177.2, from coordinate 16,258,909 downwards.
CAAATGAGTCCTCCCACCCAGGGCAAGACGGGAGGGACTGTCAGACTTGACTGACTAAAATCCACGGTGTCCTTCAATAGCTCTTTACGTACCGAGGTAACGGTAATTCGTGAGTCCCGCGATCCCGACAGTGGAAGCACTACAAGATTTCTTGAGCGAAGCAGCTTTTCTTTTTGAAAACATCCATACATACATAAAGTCACGCCTTCATCCTATGGGAGTGGGCAGAAAGTACAGTTAGCTACTAGCTACAATTCTTACATCATCATCATCATCACATCAGCCGTTGGACGTCCACTGCTGAACATAGGCCTCCCCCAGAGATTTACAAATCATCTGTCCACCTTTTTTTTATCGTGGTAAAATCATCAAATGAGTCCTCCCACCCAGGGCAGGGCGAGAGGGACTGTCAGACTTGTACAGACTAAAATCCACGGTGTCCTTCAATAGCCCTTTACGTACCGGGGTCACGGTAATTCGTTAGTCCCGCGACCATAATCTGTCCACCTTGCAGGTAGACGTCTCACGCTGTACAATCCTTACATACTCTTTCGAAATCAAACATATTAAAAAAATCTTTAAAATTACAAGACGTAACACTACTGGCCGATAAAATCCCAAATACTGTCTCAGTTTTTCTAAAACTCTGTGCTATATTTACGGCCAGTTGCCTTTATTTTGCATAAAAAACAATATATCGAGGGATTCAATCCATACGTCTTGTGCTCAACAATACTTTTTGTTGTCACAAACAAGAGAAAAGGCGTATTGCCTCCAATTGTGACGTATTTAGTATTTTATCAAGCTTTCATGATCGCCGCGGACACACAAAAAATATTAATTATACATACATTTCTCCCATGTAGGCACGTTGACACAAGATAGAGGTTACAAAAGTTATGTAACATTATCGGGATTGTTTTTAGGTTTTTAATTCTTGCGCTAGGCACAGGACTTTAAAAACGAATAGAGATGAAAATAGAAAGCAATTTACATCTCTTTTTTTTGTGTAAATAAGTTTTTTTGTGCGGGGAACCTCTGAGGGGCAACTCCATGAATTATGATTTCATAGGATTTCTTAGTGGCAATACTTTTGAGATTTGAATGGATATTCACGAATTGTAAAACGATATTAATTAAACGAAAATAACTAATAAAATAACAATTTTTTCAAACGAACTTATCTTTCGGAAATCGGTGGGTTTGTTTTTGAAGTGAAAACTTCTTTAGCGGCGTTGAGCACTTTTCTGTAATGGGTATAAAATCTTAAACTCGCGTCAGGACACGTGACCCTGACCGAAAAAGCGTAGGACGGCGCAGGGCGCTTGCGTGAATGTTCGTGTGACTTTATTACTTTTAAAGAAGTTTGTATGCTGGATACATTCGTTGCTAGGTAACATTGTTTATAAAAGACGTACGTCACATTGGAAAATTATTGAAATAAAAAGTCAACCATTTTTGCGAGTTTTACTAAAATCTGTTCACAAGATATTTCCAACAATTACTATTCAAGTTTTCACTTCCGCCGGCACTCCCAGAGTGCAACCCGTCGTTTTTTGAAGTGAAAACTTCTTTAGCGGCGTTGAGCACTTTTCTGTAATGGGTATAAAATCTTAAACTCGCGTCAGGACACGTGACCCTGACCGAAAAAGCGTAGGACGGCGCAGGGCGCTTGCGTGAATGTTCGTGTGACTTTATTACTTTTAAAGAAGTTTGTATGCTGGATACATTCGTTGCTAGGTAACATTGTTTATAAAAGACGTACGTCACATTGGAAAATTATTGAAATAAAAAGTCAACCATTTTTGCGAGTTTTACTAAAATCTGTTCACAAGATATTTCCAACAATTACTATTCAAGTTTTCACTTCCGCCGGCACTCCCAGAGTGCAACCCGTCGTTTTTTTTAATTCATTTTTGCCACCGACTTCCTAAAGATAAATTTTTATACACTTTTATTGTGGTGGTTTTTGAAGGCTGTTGGTTTTTTTTTTAATTACCCTTATGTTTTACCCTTTGTAGTTATGTAGTAATCCGTCGTACTGGTAATAATATTGTCCAAGAACACATTAGCGTTAGCATTCGCGAAAAATGCTCATAAAGTAAAAAATATTGAAACAAACTGAACAAAGAGATTAAATATACCTACTATAGAGAGGCTATGCGAAGAAATGTCATAGAAAAAGTGTGATCCTTTTTTCAGTAACGCCATCTAGCTTTGAATAGCATACTAGAAACTTTGTATAGGGATGTTACCATTTAAATAAAAAGGTATCGATACTAATAATAAAAGTTACGAGACTATTTTTTGTTCACATTTGAATAGATTGAATCAAATGCCAAAAAATTAGGAAAACAATAAAACGATTAGTGGTTTCAATGTGTACGAGTTATTTATTTATTTATTTTTTTACATATGTTTGACTAAGCAGATGGATGCCAATTTTCTTCTTTACGGTCTATTTGAACAACCCGTATCCACTTTTCACGTTCTACATTATTTACACTCGGAAACCTGCAATAACAGAACCCTACTTGAACGAATAGTACTTGTTCCTTTATTGACATTTAAATTAAATGATATGATTATGTTCAAGGGCCAATCTTCAATGTTGAGGATAATGACGTCCGATACTTTTACTACTAGTGCAACCATCCATTGACAAAAAACAAAAATATAAATTAATTTGATTTTTAGTAACATAAATGTAATTAAAATAATTTAGATTTTTGTTTTTTGTCAATGGATGGTTGCATTATTAGTAATAGTATCGGACGTCATTATCCTCAACATTGAAGATTGGCCCTCAAACAGTATTATATTTTAAGTGTTATTTATTATTTACCTCATAAAATATCGATGACAAAATCGATAAACAACATCACATCTCTACAAGGCAGTAGTAAAGCTATTCAGCAATAGAGGGCGTTTATTACAAAATTAACATAATGTTCTAGAACTATTTATTAAAATAATTATTACTAAGTAAATATAACAAATACTTACGAAAATAAACCGAAGTTAGATCCAGTTGTTCTACCATAACGAGATTTACAATACCGTAATGCGCAACTTGGCATATTTTCTTAGAAAATATTTTTCTTTTGTTTGACAGTTTGTCAAGAAAACGACATATCATGCCGGCGTACCACACTAGACTGAGCGACTTTTGTCCACTAGGTCAAATGTTTCGGATTACGATTTTTTTCGCTATGTCCCGTCTATTGTGTAGTACAATTTAATGTCTTTGAAACTGAACCACTTTTCAAAATCGGACGAATTGACAACCTCCTTCGTTTTATGAAGCCGATTAAAAACTGTCTTGAGAATAAAAAAAAGGGATGACATATTAATTTGGAGTCTTTAACAGCTGCTCAGTGTCACTTCTACGCCGTGTCATGCTGTAGTTGGAAAGTAAAGACGCATGACAGATTCACCGGACATTTCGAACGCATCTTGTGTGGTCTCATCCTACTCATTTCACCGCAAAAACCTACCGATTCGCTTTTTATGCAACAAAATTACAACTGCATTTAACCATAAAGAGTTATCACTCAAACTGAACCTTACCGCTACGCGATAAGAAACTGGAGCAAGTAGGAAATATGTTTGCGAAAAAAACATCCGAATAATTGGCTTAGGACCTGTCAAAGCGAAATGATTTCGTCGCGACCGATATCTCCAATTAATTGTTTGAAATAAAAGGGTTTTCGATCAAATGAATTTTCGTTTTTTTTTTCTTGTTGGCGACCTCCCTCGTTGATCACAGTGGGGGTGACGCTATGACGACAAATGAAGAACTTTCGTATTGTTTAATCAATTTTCAATGAATAAACAACAAGTTATAAGTGATTTTAGCCGTTTTTGTACAGAAATTGGAGAAAAGTTGAAGGTTTTAGGGAAACTTTGGTGGTCCCGGTAATCCATTCGTTGAGTTTTGCATTAACTTTTTAGCGTAATATAGAAGGTTGACTGCCAACGTGTTTTGTTTGTGGAACTTTGTAAAAGGTTTTGTTTTCGACGATCAATGAGGTAAACGTAAATACCTAATTCGGTTTTAAAATTGAAAATTCTTCCTGATTGATTGTGGACTGACTGAGTGGATTTTAGTCAGTACACTCTGACAGTCCTTCCCGTCCTGCTCTGGGTGGGAGGACACATTTGATGATTTTACCAAGTAACAAAAACAAAATTAGGCCCAATTTTTAATGAACAGATTTTAGTTCTAGTATTTTAGATTCAAATATCACCGTGTTTATTTTATATTTAATTAAGTCACGAACTCGTACTACTGAAAATTTAACTACACAAAAATATAATGATTTATATAGAAATTCGTTACTGACAGTTTCAAGAAATGTCAAGACTATTACTTTAATAAATTGAAAAATCAAATTTAATATTACTTCTTCCTTAAGCACTTCTTTGTTTCTACGAAGTCTTTCATTTTATTTCTAAGAGCTTGGTTTCATTTCATCAAATTAAAATAAAGTGCAGGGTTCTTTATAAAATGTCTTGCACTTGCTCGCTTTATAATGAGATTTATTAAATGAGCACAAAGTTTATAATAGCAACAAACTCATTTAGTGGGCAGGAAAAAACGAAGTTTGTTGGGAATTTACTATTAAACATGTACATTTGTACAACCTATTTTTACTGTAGGAATTTCAGCGTTAAGGGTCCGTATCAATTTAGCATCTAAAAGCTGAAAATTATTGTTATGAAAGATAGTGACTTATTATAATACTACAATATTGAAAGTCTTTTTGCTTTTTTTATCGTGGTAAAATCATCAAATGAGTCCTCCCACCCTGGGCAGAGCGGGAGAGATTGACAGACTTGTACTGACTAAGATCCACGGTGTCCTTCAATAGCCTTTTTTTTCCGGGGTCACGGAAATTCGTAAGTCCCGGAAAATGACACCCCTCTAGAGGGGTGTCATTTTGCTGACACTCTTTGAGGCGCGCGTGGAACACAACGCGCCGTCGACCCGGGCATGGTATGGACCATTACTCGCTGCCCGCATGCCCGATACATTTTTCACTTACAAAAAGAGTACTACGTAACATTATGTCGTAAATGCCAAACGAGTATTATGCTATAAGTACGTACCTTGGCATATGCAATGGCATATTGACAATGCTGAAAAAACTTACAAAGTTGACAAATAATGTAAAAACTAACATTCCCACTTAGAACATTAGGCATACAAAGTAAACACCATTAATATAATAATAAATTAAAAGTAATTTGCTCAGTAATGAGGCACTCTATAAGGGCGTCTACACACGAGCGGGCGATCTCACAGAAGCACGCATTGGTCCCTATTAACTGCCTATTTAAGGTAGATAGTTTGTTGGTGATAAATGGCTGTAATAACTGTATTTTCTTTTAAAGATAAATAGTCACGCCATATACCGTTGCTTCGAGGATTCCAAGAAGTAAATGTGATTGATTGTGGTTTTTTCTGATGCTTCAAACTTCAAATATGGGTACTGAGTGAAAATTGCTGTGAATTACGAGTTGTTTTCTCAATGTTGTCGTGATGATGGTTTGTGTCACCTGCTTTATAGGGCGTCAGGTACAAACGACAATGTACAACATTCCTTATGATCTATAGTGGCTAGGCGTGGTTAACCATCGACTTAAATGACCAAACAGTAATATATTCGTTCCACCTTCATGAAAATGGGTCGACGATATCAAAGAAATAGCAGGAGATGAATGGCAAACGAAAGCGAGAGACAGATAAAAATATATTAAACTTATACAAAAATTAAAATATATTAAATTTATGAATAATCAAATTAAATGGATGAATGAATTATACTAATTATACGAAAATAACAATAATATTAATGAACAGGTTACTGAACTAAATTAAATTCATTGAATTATTTACCAATCAGTTGCATGCAAATCAAAATATTGTAAAAAAACTATTTTTTAAATTGGGAAATAATAAAAGGCTTATTTATTTAAAAATATATTCGTTTTATCAGCAATCGTTCCGAAAATTTTATAGCTCATGTCACAATGGACTAAATCTTCAACAAAACACTGCAATTCAGATCATCTGGTAAATATTTATGTTCGTAAATACACCAAAACTGATTCCCGCCTTTCGTTTCCACTAAAAACCAAACATACCGGCATTGGAATTAAACCCTTGAATTATACGTTTACGCGCGCTAATGAAACCATTGGTACTCGAGTCAGACGCACAACAAACAATTTACGAAAATATCCAAGTAAAAATAGATAATTTAATTCAAGCGGTTACCACAAAATGCCCCAAAAATGCCAGGGCAAATCTAACAAGCGAAACACAGGTTTACAATATGCACAAAAACAGCACAGCAAATGTCCCGAACACGGTTCTAACACGGTCCGCAACATGTCCAGGGTTTTTGTTGACATGTCCAAACTTGTCTACTTATGCACGAATCCGAAATGACGGGCCAGTGCTGCGATTCTCGAAACGAGAGCGGAAAGAAAAATCGATTTATTTCGATAAAAATGGACCGAATTTATATCAGTGTTTGTGAAGAGAATTTGAAGCCGTTAAGAATGAATGAATCGGCAAAAGAATGGCGCAGCCGCCATGTTTCGAAAGTTTTCAATTAATTTCCAGAAACACTTTCAAGCGTTTTGTGAAATTCTGAGTAAACTCGAGTTCTGGAACTTGATGGGTTCTGTAGACATTAATCTGGGCATTGCAAGATTCAACAAAACACTTTTGTGGAGAAATCTTTCAAGCCGCGATGTGAAATAGCTATAGCTCTCAATATTGTTTAGAGCGCTTAAGAGTAAAATTTTCTACAAAAAGTAAAACGAAGTTTCATTACTCTTCTCAATAAAACGGAATACATAGTAAGACCACGTCCGTTCCCAACAATAGTTTCCAATAAAAAGCAATATTTGTGAATAATAAACTGTTCTATCTTCTATTTTGAACTTGACTCCATAATCTTTTCTATACAACGTAATCGACGCAATGAAACGCTTCATTCAAATCCAAATATCGAGTAACACGGTAAATGGGGCCCTTGAAATCGAATTAATACAATTCGAATGTCCGCGTATACTTTGGATACTCCCAAACATTGTATAATGTGATGCTCTTAAACTCTTAAATGTCTTTTTTGCGACTTCCATTTGACAATGCCTGTATTAATGTCCTTAAGTTCTCATGTTTGGGGATTTTTGTATTATTTGCTTTTAGTCTTTCGTGTTGGGTTAAGCTTCCTGTACGCTTTCTTTACTGCTTCTGCAGTAGTGATTTCACAATCAGGTCGATTGCTACCTGAATTTATTTGAGGATGTTTTTAATATCATTCTCATTAACGAATTATTCTCTGATTCTCTCAACACCATTTTTTGCAGTTTTTACATCCAATTTATATTTAGAATTTCGGCAGTATATTGGTTACACCTATACAGTTTTATTCCTTTGCCAGAAACATTTTCAAAGCCGTAAAATAAGCCACATTTTTACATAAACAACATTACTCATTAATAGTATATAAAGAAAACTCACAATAGATAAAAGCCTTTCATCAACATTTTAATGACTGATTAGAAAGAAATATTAATGACTTGAAACAAAAGTAAAACCAACAGTGGTGGCAACATCATCAAAAAAGCAAATATCAAATAAATAATTACTACTGATGGCGTATCGCCCTGTCTCAAAACCTTCAATTAAGTGTGAACTTATAACCGAGAGAATGACTGATGTTCTGGTAACCATGCTCTCGGCTTTCAAAGGATAATTCCTGATTTTAATAATACGAGAATAATTTTGGGCACGTCTTTTTAAAGGTTCAAACAAAGTTAATTCTTTGAGTTCGGCGTTCCTTACAATAATAATGTATTATGGTATAATTAATTTTAATAGTATATTTAATATTGTATTCTTTTGAGACTGAATTAACTCATTTGTTATTCAAAAATACCAATTTATGGATGAATTACAGCAGTATCTCTACTGAGAATTAATGTAGTTAAGTACGTAAACTATTCATTCATAATATGTTGCGTATGTTATTATAATTAATGTTTTATAGTAATACGAATAAAATGTCATTACTCACTTATTTTAAAAATAATATTGACAAATCTTAAAAACAATGACATAATTCACTAATACATTTTCCTGCTTACGGCGCGAGCTTTTGATTTTTATCAGGAGTAATGTAGTTTTATGGTTATTTTAGATTCAGACAGATTTATATTTTTTATTAGTAATTGCATATGTACGTAAGATAAGATAGCGGATGAGCTCTTGGCTTATTATAATAATTTCACGCGTCCTTCCTGTTCGGTGTCGGCAGTGATAGTTAAATAGTAATTACTATTTTAATGGAAGCTTCAGTAATCGGAAAGCTGTGTTTTTGTTTGCTCTACGTGTTAAAGACGTGTACGCTGCTTTGCATTTCATGCAAACTTTGTAAGTAAAATATGTAGGTCTTAAAAGATACCAGAGAATATATTCGAAAATAAGTGTTGCATCTAAATTATAGCGAATTTGAACTCAAAAACCAGATATTTCTAAACTTCATGGTTTGGTTTTATAAAATATTTATTAAATTAAATAATAATATGTCAAAAAAGGATATATTAATAATATTTTCTTTTTATGTTAAACAAATATTTGTTCGAGACCTAATTTTAAGGAAAATCTAAACTAGCAAAAAGACGGTTGCAGTTTCCTATGACAATATTGATAATAATATCACAAAGCAACACTTTACCCCTTTATCTAAATAAATTATTTTAATCAAGTATGATTAAAATAATTTATCCTTAAAATAATGAGGTTATTTTTAGGTAATGAGACTGGCAATTATAATTCTTACGTAAATTAATAATTTATCAGTTAAAAAGGAAATCCTATAATTTATACAATATAATTTATATTCGTTTCAAAAACCACAAATTAGTGGTGCACCTACATCTATTTTATTGAACTATGTCAACCAGATACTATAAATCTAATTATATTTATATTTGAAGTATATATAAATAGTTATTATTAGTTTCTAACCATGCAATATAGTTAGATTATCATACTTATAATTTACCGTCCTTTAACGAATAAAGAATTTCCTATAGTATGGCTATCAAATATTATTTTCTAGTAATTCGCAATAGGTGGAATTATTTAGAAGGAAACTAAAATAATAATTGTCGATGTCATTTTTTTTACTTGCTATCCTATTATTCTTATATCCTTGCTATTTATAACCAGCGAAGTAGGTACTACTTCGCTGGTTATAAATTCTTAAAAAAAAACGACGGGTTGCACTCTGGGAGTGCCGGCAGAAGTGAAAACTTGAATAGTAATAAACACACACGAACATTCGCGCAAGCGCCCTGCGCCGTCTTACGAATTTTCGATCAGGTCACGTGTCCTGACGCGAGTTTAACATTTTTTACCCATTCCAAAAAAAGTGCACAACGCCGCTAAAGAAGTTTTCACTTCAAAAAACAGAATCGGTCGAAGGGCTTTAGCGGACTGCAAACGCAAACACCGCGACATGATTTTTATCAAATAAATAATGTTCCATGATGGAGTTGGCTTTCTACTATAGTACCTATGTCGAAATGTACTTACATCTTCTAAAACTTAGAACTACTTATTATGCGTTTGCTCTGGACATTGTATCCTCCAGTACAATATTAAGTAGAGCTATAAATTCCTTGTCAAAAGTAATACATATGTGTCAATGAAGATATTTATTAAATAAACCCTTATCTAGGTCTCAACAACACAAAACTAGTATAAGAAAACAATATCAATATAAAACTAGATATATTTTTATCAATGAACATACCTAGGCATACAAATTGATAGTATACAATGTAAAAGAGACGACAATATAAAAACACTAACGATAGAGCGAGAAAGAAAATAGAAATAAAATGTAACCTCAATTTTATCGTGGCCTTAAAAGGACTGGACAGAAATGATTTTATTCTAAAACAACCTTAATTCATGTCTAAGCTCAAGTTTATAAGGTTGAGAATCAAATGGTTTATATATAAAAGGTAACGTGTGCAACCGCCGACGCTGATTATGACAAGTAAATTATAGTAATAAAGCGGTTTCAAATGGTTTAAATGTGTTTTTAAGGTTTTAAAGTTGGTAAAGATATTGTGATGACTTTATGTATTGATAGGATCTGTGTGAAAGTTAATGATTACACGCTTGTTTATAGTAATGTACTGGTAAGTGAAATTACGTGGAAATTTGAACTTTAATTTCACAAGAGCATTATTTTCTTTCACTTCTTTATTATGTTGCCCCCACACTAGGAATTTCTCCTGTATCGTGGGTGCATTTACAAACATTGAAACTCACATACACTCAGACCCGGAACAACTATTTATAGGCCAAACAATTAAATGTTCCGTGTGAGAATCGAACCCGTGACACACAGCGTAGCGGCCGATCGCTCAGGCGCTGTGCCATCAGAGGCCTTATCACAAGATTCCTGTATTATATTTACAGCATACTTGAAGTATTTACTGCGTTTATTGTATGAAAAAATGAAATGCCTGTAGTGTACGAACGAAGAACTATTTTTTTTTCCTTCAAATTAACGTCAAAGTTCTAGTTTACTTGACGTTACAGAAATGAGAAAAGTCATGCTAATGGCCTCCGTACTGTCATACATAACATCCTCATGACATTCCAACATCAAGTAGGTATAGAAGAATCACAATAAGCTATTTTACTTTTTTTTGTCGTGGTAAAATCATCACATGAGTCCTCCCACCCAGGGCAGGGCGGGAGGGACTGTCAGACTAAAATCCACGGTGTCCTTCAATAGCCCTTTACGTTCCGGGGTCACGGTAATTCGTAAAGTTCCGTTCTTTGGCCCTCTAGAGGGGGGCCCCGTCACTGTTTGAGGCGCGCGTGGAACACAACCCGGGCATGGTCCATGGTCGGACAGCGAGTTGCCCGTTACTCGCTGCCCGCATGCCCGCGCCTACGGTAGCCGGAGATCGTCTGCCGACGTCTGTCGCCGCGGGCGTCTACCACTGCGGCTGGAGTGGAGGGGGGACGCTGTCCTCTCCCTCACGCGACCCGCCTCCTCCTTCACGTGCATGACTGCTTCGCAGAAGGAGGCGACCGCTTCCCACTCCATCTCACCCCACAGCATGGCCTCACCTCGACCAATGCCGGGAGGCTATTTTACTTAAAAAAAAAAGAATTAGTCCGAAAGATCCTTTTGTTACGTAAACCAAAATTAACGACGACACGCTTCTAAAACTCACAAAACGTCTCTAGGTCGATATAATTTTACAGATGTTATGACGTCACAAGCCCCCCCCACTCCCGAATTTCGAAGCATTTTATCATTAAGAATATTCATTGTTTTTTTTAACGCGGTAAAATTATCTTGTGAGTCCTCCCACCCAGGGCAGAGGGGAGGGACTGTCAGACTCGTATTGACTAAAATCTACGGTGACCTTCAATAGCCCTTTACGTTCCAGGATCACGGTAATTCGTACAGTCCCGCGACCAATATTCATTGATAAAAAAAAACGTGTTAATAATTTTTAATGCTCTAACTAACGGATTAAATTGATTTTCAATCTATTAACGCAGTAAACTACCCTATCTCTTATTAAAACGAATGATAGTTTTAGTTTTAGTAAACTAATATTATATTTCGATGAATGTTCTATGAAATCATGATGACAATCGACCAATAATTTATGCCCACTTTGTCAGCTAGATCGCATTTAAATTATTAATTACCGTGTGGGCTTTGGAATCACCTTGTTTACTAGCAGATTAAATTACATTTATTTATTTAGGTTGTTAGTAAGAACTACCGATTTATTTCTCATTATTCTACACATTTATCAGCATGGTACTTATATGATTTTATAACGGTAAAGTTTACACTGTAAAAAAATACTGGGACTTCTGAGTTTGTGTCGGTGTTTCGTTTCAGAAATCATTGAATAGGAAATAGTGAGTTAATTTAGTTTTTTTTTTTACCAAGGTACGTCATCTCCATGTATAGTGTAAAGTTTTAAGTGTAACGCATTTTCATTTAGCTAAATTCTTTAGAGCAATCGGTTGGCTGATTCAAAATCATTCGTTCGAATTTAAAAAATTATAAATGACAGTCCCTAGAACATCAGGTCCACTTCCTTCTATTTTGAACGGGAAAATTACGTCATCTGCCTAGCCTTTTCCCAACTGTATTGGGGTCGGCTTCCAGTCAAACCAGATGCAGCTGGATATCAGTATTTTACATGGAGCGACTGCCTGTCGGACCTCTCCAACCCAGTAACTGGGTAATACAATACCCCATGGTAAGACTAATTGAAAACTAGTTAACGGGAAAATTACGTACGTTTGAAAAATGTGTCTTATTAGATTTTAAAGCAATCTGCAACAACAGACAGTGTTCGCGATGGCTATTTACCCGCAGGTTGAAAACCAGCATGTTTAGGGGACAGCAAAAAATGCTGAACTAATCAGTTGACATTTCAAACGGAACCAGAGAATATTTTACCTTTTAACTGACCACTAAATCACTGTTGACACATCAGCATGTGTCACCACAGATTCACTATCGTTTTCATAGACAAAACATAAAACTTTTACTACTATTCGCTACATTCTCCGAAACATGTCCCATACGTCGAAATGAAACAAGCGACAAATTTCCAAGAAATTGGCTTGATAACAATATAAAAATGTAGTTATGTCCTTGATAGTGTGACTAATATCGTCGTGGTAATGTTTTGTTGAGGCTTCGCCATGGCGATCACGTTCACATACAAAGTGGTATAACAATGACATTTATGTTGCATTATCCACTAATCAATGGTACTCGCATATTAAGGTGGTGTATGACGTCTGTGGTTTGTCAGTAGTTGTCAAAGTTTGACTAGTAGCTACTGTTTACAATGGGCCTAAAAAGGGTTAGTGGTCTACGAATAAAAAAAACTTAGTAGTTCGTCTAGGCCTTTGGGGAATAATTAAAATAATCTTGTATTACTTATCCTATCTATCATCAAGATAAATGTTGTTGTCAATTTAAGGCACTTAAACCACAAATCACTAAATGTTTTAAACGGTACACGTTTTTAAACGTCATTCTGTCTCTCTCGTCTTCAAATTATTTACGGAAATAGTACCTTTTTTTTTTTTTTTTTTTTTTTTTATCGTGGTAAAATCATCAAATGAGTCCTCCCACCCAGGGCAGGGCGGGAGGGACTGTCAGACTTGTACTGACTAAAATCCACGGTGTCCTTCACTAGCCCTTTACGTACCGGGGTCACGGTAATCCCTTGGTCCCGCGACCCCAGCAGGCTTTGGCCCTCTACAGGCCCCGTCACTATGCTGACACTCTTTGAGGCGCGCGTGGAACACAACGCGCCGTCGACCCGGGCATGGTCCATGGTCGGACAGCGAGTCGCCCATTACTCGCCGCCCGCATGCCCGCGCCTACGGTGGCCGGAGATCGTCTCGCGACGTCCGACGCCGTGGGCGTCTACCACTGCGGCTGGGGTGGAGGGAGGACGCTGTCCTCTCCCTCAGGCGGCCCGCCTCCTCCTTCACGAGCATGACTGCTTCGCAGAAGGAGGCGACCGCTTCCCACTCCGTCTCGCCCCGCAGCATGGCCTCGACCAATGCCGGGCGCGAGAGGTCTCCGCCTATCGCCGTCGTGAGGACACGGCGGTGCTCTGCCCAAGCGGGGCAGTCCTGCACCGTATGCTCCACCGTGTCCTCCGGACGATCCTCGCAGTGGTGACACCCAGGCGTTTCTTCCCTCCCTATCAGACACAGGAACCTCCCGAAACTTCCGTGTCCGGTGAGGACCTGCGTCATGCGGTAGGTCAGGACGCCGTGACGCCTATCCAGCCACTCCTCAAAGAGGGGTCTTACCGCCGCGATTGCGGCGTGCCCGGACCTCGGTTGCGACAGTCGCTCCCTCCATACTGCCCTGAGATCGCGCCGGAGCTCTTCCCGCCGCGCCTCGACTTGTCGAGGCAGCGGGGATTCGCCCCGCGGAAATAGTACCTACGATATTTTGAATATTGTTTAATGTTTTCAGCACTTAATAGAAATATAAAGAATACAGAAAAAGACACAATACGTTTGTATGGGCTAAGCGCCACTAGTCTTTCCATTTTAGGAAATGTATCAGCGCCACGTGAGATTTTTAACCACTATACAAATTAATATGCGTGTTTAGAATTGCAAAATTGTTGAACAGTGAATATTAAATGTTTCCTTGTTGATTGAAGGACGATAAATATTATTTTGGTAACAAATAAATCAGACGCTCGACGTCGCCTTTATAGCCAGGATATATTATACTAGCTTTTATCTCCAGCATCGGTTGCGTTATTATAATACTTTAGAATCTATTCGGCATCCTGTGCTGAACTGCTGACCCTATTATCACAATAAATATTATTGATGTTTCCCCTCAAGAAAAGTATTTTTGTGAAGCTGAAATCTGTCCTATGTCTGCTTTTGTTCAATAAATTTAAACAATTTCATAACAAACAAACAATCGTATTTTCACATTTGTTGTTATTACTTAGGAATGTATTACCTACTTTACATGTTAAATTATTCACCTATAAAATAAATCGGTGTAAGACGATGACCAATGTATCAAATAAGTAATGCAATGTGACTAATACAAATTTTAATGTTCAATCGGCTTCAGTTCAGACGTCATTACATATTATTCAAGCATTCAAGGTTGTGTTATTGATTCTTATTAAATAACTTAATAGGTAATCATTATTTTATTCCTGAACTGCAAGGCAGTCGTGTAAACTATATATTTAGTTAACTAACGTTACCCCTCGTAGGTACTCGTAACATTTATGTTACGAGTATACCCCGGCAGGCTTTGGCCCTCTAGAGGGGGGCCCCGGCATTTTGTTGACACTCTTTGAGGCGCGCGTGGAACACAACGCCCCATCGACCCGGGCATGGTCCATGGTCGGTCAGCGAGTTGCCCATTACTCGCTGCCCGCATGCCCGCGCCAACGGTGGCCGAAGATCGTCTGCCGACGTCTGTCGCCGTGGGCGTCTACCACTGCGGCTGGGCTGGAGATGGACGCTGTCCTCTCCTTCAAGCGGCCCGCCTCCTCCTTCGCGAGCATGACTGCTTCGTAGAAGGAGGTGACCGCTTCGCACTCCGTCTCGCCCCGCAATATGGTCTCGACCAATGCCGTGCGCGAGAGGTCTCAGCCTATCAACATTTATGTTGATAATAAGGAATTCTTGGAAAACTCAACATATTTCATTTTCATTTGACCACTTTGGCTGAGTAGTTTTTATTGTGTGAGCATTTTTTGATTACTTTAAAAAATAAATACTTGTTTTTTACATAAAATAAAAATATTTTGCCGAGAATCAGTGCGGTTTCGCTTTAACTACTCGTACAATCATCCCGTCAAGATCTCAACAGTTCAACTACACAGTTAAACTCTTTTGAACCGCCGATAAATCCGGTGAGCTTAAAGTTATTTTAATAAACAATTAAACGGATATCTCACGTGCCTCAACCGAAACAGGAAGACATTTAAAATATTTCCCCAAATAAAATAATTGCCGGCAGTATTACGTCAAGCGTATTTAAAAGTAAATAAAATTGTACAAACGATGTCTTTTAATTTAATTATATAATTACTTACTCAAGGCGATAAATCATGAGGATGTGTCGTTTGTCTCAAGGGTCTTATCTTTTTCTGTACTAAAATTCATCACAATCTGTCTAGCATTTCAGGCGTGAGAGCATAATAAACAAAAAGTTCGCATTTAAATTTTTAGTTAGAATTGAGCATAATTATATCATAATTGTAATAATGATTGGTTACGGAGAGGCAAAAGGGCCCATGAGATGAGACTATATATTTCGGGTCAAACTTTTATAATTTTGCAAAATGTCATAAAAATATAAGGAATCATAAGTTGACGGCACGGTTAGTACAGTGGCTGAGCAATTGGAATGCTGCGCTGCGTGTCGCGGGTTCGATTCCCGCACGGAGCAAATATTTGTATGATCTACAAGTAGTTGTTTCGGGTCTGGGCGTTTGTGTATGTGAGTTTATATGTTTGTAAACGCACCCACGAGATAGGAGAAATTCCTAGAGTAGGGCAATGTTTAAAAAAAAGTTAACTAGGTACAAATAATAGGTTTAACTTTTCTATTTGGATTAAAATTTCGTTTAAAACCTGTTTTAAAAATACAAGAAAGCAACACATATTATTACTTAAGTTCTGACAAATTATAATTTAGTACGGAGAAAAGGTGAAAGGAAACACCTTAATGTGATCGTTCGTCATTTTAATGCGAGTTCTGAAGTTTCTGCTGAAATATGAGGAAAGTTTCATGCATCGTTCTTTAGTTAATACATGTGGGGATTGGAAAATCGTTACATAAATTGCTGAAATGGAAATTGTATCGTGAATTTATTTATAACTAGCTGTACCCTGCCACGCTTCGCTGTGGCACAAAAAAACTGTTTTATCGCGGTCGCGGATATGTGACTGATGCAAAATTTAGATAAAAACAATCCTTGATGCGGATGACATATCATGCTAAAATTTCAGCTTAATCGGTGCAGAAATTTTTGAGATTTTGAAGCGTACACAAACCAACATAACATTTTATATATATAGACTGGCAACCCGCCCTGGCTTTGCACGAGTTCTTTCGACCTACCCAGTGGTTTTTCCGAAAGATATTTTGCATACAAAACTTGACCTTTCGTTGTATAGTCATCAAATGTGTTCATCCGCTCTAAGTGGAACGGAAGGGACTCTCACACTCGTACTGACTAAAATCCACGGTGTTAATTTCTTAAGGTTTTTTGTCCTGGTTGCAACCGACTTTTCTTTTAATTAGATACCCTTAAACTTTTTAAAAGGGTCTTTAATACACTTTGTCACCAAAAGCGATGCCGACTTCGATTATTATTGATCGAAGGATGGCCGACGTGTCGCTTAAAACAAAATGTCATGCATAAAATTAACTGTGTTACGAATGCATAAATTAATCTAAAATTGTAATTACTCATTACGAGACCTAATTAGTACTTAAACAAAAAGAATACTGGAAATTATTCACTGTCGTGCAATTTTTTTGTACAAAATGCGGTACCTTGATGGATTGCACCCCGCAGTTAGAATGTTCCAATTATTTAGTGACGGATAATTATTGTCTCTAACAGGACACTGCGTGATCCATATATAAATGTCAATTGTCAACATATGGGACACAAGGACGCCGCCTTAAAATGTCATATGTTTGTAATCATGAATGTGAATTCATCAGAGGAAAAATAATATTACGGTGTAGTTGGTAGTAGGGCAGTTACAAGCGCTTTTGAATAGTCAAAGATAAAAAAAATATAATACAAAGTTAAGTATTGTGGTACAGTCCCAGTCACAATATACAATTATCTGTGAAAGTATCGCAGGAGGTAATTCCAACCGGGGTCGCGGGACTGTACGAATTACCGTGACCCCGGAACGTAAAGGGCTGTTGAAGGACACCGTGGATTTTAGTCAGTACGAGTCTGACAGTCCCTCTGCCCTGGGTGGGAGGACTCATTTGATGATTTTACCACGATAAAAAAGGAGCTAATTCCAAAGCTTTTATTAGGTACAAGCGTAACCTAACCTTTATTTAATAATATTATAAATTCAATATTAAGTATTTTTGTTATCGCTTCAGCCTTTCTGGGGTAATTGAATAACAATGATCCATTCATCCATCAAAATATTTGCGCATATTTATTACAATTAGGTACTTAAAACTATTTGTTTTCCTTCACTGACCTACACAATAATATGTTGTTTTCGAGTACTTATACGTACTTATCTCGGTTCATTGACTCGTAAAAGATTCCCCATGAACTGAACTGAACATGAAAAACACGTTATTTTGTGTAACAGTAACATGTGTCCATATCTATATTTAAACTAATGTGTTTCATTTGATTATTGCTTTTTTATTGTTGTTTGTATCAACAGAATTCCTTTTAATATCATTATGAAAATTAAAAAAAAAGAGCTTTGAGCGATAATTATTGAATCTTCTTCATCGTTTCGACAAATAATAAGCATGTTGATAACATCACTGAATTTCGAATTTAATTAGTCCGTCAATAAGAATTTTGAAAAATTATGGATATTTTTTTTTAAGTGAAAACTTCATTAGCGGCGTTGTGCACTTTTTTTGGAATGGGTGCAAATGTTAAACTCGCGTCAGGACACGTAACCTGATCGAAAATTCGTAAGACGGCGCAGGGCGCTTGCGCGAATGTTCGTGTGTGTTTATTACTATTCAAGTTTTCACTTCTGCCGGCACTCCCAGAGTGCAATCGTTATAATAATAAGCATAGGTATAGACAAGCACCAACAGTAAATAATAAATATAATGAGTGTTAATTAATATAAATTACGAGATCAACTTTAAAAATACTGTCCAAAAATGGTCTTATTAACGTAACAAATAATATATAATTGTATACGGTTATCCGTACTAATATTATAAACAGGTAAAGTTAGTAAATAATATTGGACAAACTTTAGTCGAAACTAAAACTGAACGTCTGAAGAAAAAATTCCAAAAAAGAGTTACTATTTTATTACATTTACACGCAATATATCAGCGTCATAAAAGAAAAAAGATTATTTTAAATTTTCAAAAGGTATTGATTCCCGCTCTGCCTCTGGACTCAAGTGGTGATTTTACCACATAAAAAAAAGGTATTGAAAATTTTTCTCAAATCTCCCGCTGAGTATTTGAAAATGGCTTGTACTGTAGGTAAATAGAATTATTACGTATCGTATTGAACAGTAAGTCATACAGGTAAGTTGTTACATATTTAGGTCAGCTAATTCAATGTGCCTGGCATGTCAATATTTTTTGTGACTTTTTATCTGTCGGAGGTAATCCCTGGAACTTCTAATCTGATTTTGAAAATTCTTTCAAAAGTAGAAAGCTACAATATTCTTAGTGTCGTATGCTATATTTTATTTTAAAAGTCAGGGCGGGTCGTAAGTATCATATACAACATTATTTTTTGTATATGCGAAACCTGAATATAGTTTGTTCAGAATCAGGAACTGAATCGATTCCAGTAATTTTTACACCATGTTATATTTTGTTCCAAAAATATTTTAATTAACTTTTATCACAACTTTATTACAATACAATCACTATAAGGTTATTTACGTTTTGCCAAACTATTATCAATGAGTGTACGCCACAGGAGGCGCAAGTTGAGCGGAGGTATCGCGCCACGCTGTGAAATTAGGATATTTTTGAACGCGCAACCAGTTAACATAACAAGCTTATAACTTCATGATTTTTAATGATACAGTTTTGAAATTTTGTACATAGATTCTTTACACAAAAATACTAGACAGGTGTATCGGGTTTCGCATAAACAAAAAATAATGTTGTATATTATTTACCTTTCTGACCTCCCAGTTACTGCGTAGTAGCTCAATAAATCATGAGTTTCATAGTAATATCATAGACCCCATGTCATAAAAATTACGCAAATACGTAGTAGGTAGACATTGTGATATAAACATTCCGCTATTTCTCAATTAGATCATCCGTCATTAAGCAAGCCTTTAAAAATTCCTTTAGACATCCGAGCTGTGCGAATTAAAAATTCAATTAACAACAATTAGTCAACTCGTTCCGTGAAATAATTAAATTTTGTTTTTAATAAACTCCTTGTGTTATGCTAATTTTGGCTTTTAACCCGTACGTGACCACGGGGGGTAGATTGGACCCCTGATGCAACGACTCGAGGTCTGTCAGACACCACGTCACAATAAGCTTTGAAAGACATGACACCTGCCTCGCTTTTGGCGCCCAATTAAACACTATGTGGTGCGAAATGTCGAAGGAGCGCGGCTAATTAAAAATTTAATAATAGATCAACAATAATTATTATCGATGGAGAATGCCCATATTTAGCATAGAAATAATGGTAGATGGAACTATTTAATTAATTTCATAAGTATTGTAACAGTAGATCGTAAAACTCTAATTAATTTTAGGTAATTGGCTTGTGTTGTCTGCCTCTTTGGTGTGGCGGTACTGCTGATCAGGGGTCTTGATGTCAATTCCTAGATTAATTTTAATTTAATTGGGTTTTTTCAATTTTTCAGGTTGCTGTCCTATGAGTAACGTTATTAATGGGCTTTAAATCTAGTTATTTCGTCACTACAGCACGCAACATAAAATAATATTAATAATTATACTATAAGTTATGAATAAAAATTAGATAGTGTAAGTGCACCTTATTATTTCAGTCTATGGTCCAATGAAAATAATGTAAAAAAAACATAAAGTTATGAAAAACTTAATATTTAATAATGGTGTAATTTATGCCTCCGTGTAATCTTCCGTATGGTACAAAACTAATGGTAATTTATGTTGTTGCGAAGCCAAAGATCTAGACGATTATTCAATATTCATCACCACGGAAAATTCTAAGATTTCTGTCTACCAGGTATAATACCACGAAATACAGAATGGATACAAAGTAGTAGCATTTCACCACTTGACATTCATACAGCGTGTTCAAATTTAAATTGCACATTTACGACACATCCAATGTGATTGAACTTTTTAAACGCGATATTTGGCGGGTGTTAATCTTCGTACGAACGTCACTTCCTATGGAGAATGTTCGCTCCGGAAGTTGAGACGCGCCATGTCTCGAATATTGATCCACATTTTTTTTGGTATTATTTTTTAATGCAGTGTGTGCGCGATGTTAGCATAGGGTTGCCATCATATTTCAATTACATAGTTACAAGAAAGTTTAACAATTTATGAAATTATAATTATTTATTTATTTTATTTATGAAAAAAAATTATCGCCTACCGCGAATATTTAACGAGAATATCATCCCATCGTTGCTCTGTGGGAAGTCACTCTACTAATTAGGCTATGGTCAGTCACGTCAAAGTGAAACGACAAGAAAAAAATCATTCATTCAAATTTTATTCATTCACGTTGACATTACAGATGTGACTGTGACAGGTTTATTTTCGTTACGGAATTTCTTCATTCGATCGCCGTGCTCCAAGCCCGCAATAAAAGCTATGCAATAACTTAAAAACAGAGTTATAAATAAAAAACAGGACAACAACATGAAAATTGCTCTGAGCATGAATACACCGACTAACTACTAATGATTTTGATGAACAGTTTCGGCTTAATTTTCATTAATTAAATAAAACCTAATAAAGTTCTTAAAAAGGTTGTGGGGCATATCAAACTTGACACATGTCCCGAGTTAAGCCGGATTTACATTTGTCTGACGTGTTGTGTTGTGACGCATCAGAACAGGACGATTTCATAGATTTAGAATGGCGCATCACAACACATCGCGACACACAAATGTAAACCTCGCCATACGAAATGTATGAAACCGATACCGTTCTGATGCATCACAACACAACACGTCAGACAAATGTAAACCCAGCTTTAGTGCACATCTCTGTCATATCGCGCGCTGCGATATGATTTGGTGGTCCCATCGCAGGCTTCACACATAGCATGAGACTTTGTGAAACGTTTTGGTATCCATTTGTCGCAGTGATTTATTGTATTGTTGAGAGCGAGAACGCTGATCAGCTTCTCACAAACTTTCAAGTCGAAATGACTGAACCAATTTAAAAAAAAACTTAATACGCTTAAACAAGAAACATAGGTCTAAAAATATCAGAGAACATTTTCGAAATGTATTAAAATTGGAAATCCCTGTTTCTATGCGTTGAGATCGTTGGTTCTATCCTATAGGACTGGGCTGAAATATCTTCCATCTGACCACAAAATATTAATTAGAGAAATTTTCGCAAATTAGTGTCACAGTTAAATTAGACCGATTTTAAAGTTTCCATAGAAACAGATATTTCTAATTATGTTATTTTTATTTGATTATGGCATTTCGAAAGATTGAAATGAAAGAAATGTTTTTCAATATCTTTTTAGACCCATGAACCCTGCTTATATGTGTGTGAAGTTAAAAAAGGGTTCGATCATTCTGATAGGGACCTATTTATTTATAACTAGCTTCCGCTCGCGACTCCGTCCGCGCGGATGTCGGTCTTCGCATGGATGGTTTATTTCTCAATTTTGAGTAACTCTGACAATGACATCTTATAAATATCTATTGGACCCAAATACGGCTAAGCCTATAATAATCCGGGCACGCCGCAATCGCGGCGGTAAGACCCCTCTTTGAGGAGTGGCTGGATAGGCGTCACGGCGTCCTGACCTACCGCATGACGCAGGTCCTCACCGGACACGGAAGTTTCGGGAGGTTCCTGTGTCTGATAGGGAGGGAAGAAACGCCTGGGTGTCACCACTGCGAGGATCGTCTGGAGGACACGGTGGAGCATACGGTGCAGGACTGCCCCGCTTGGGCAGAGCACCGCCGTGTCCTCACGACGGCGATAGGCGGAGACCTCTCGCGCCCGGCATTGGTCGAGGCCATGCTGCGGGGCGAGACGGAGTGTGAAGCGGTTGCCTCCTTCTGCGAAGCAGTCATGCTCGTGAAGGAGGAGGCGGGCCGCCTGAGGGAGAGGACAGCGTCCTCCCTCCACCCCAGCCGCAGTGGTAGACGCCCACGGCGTCGGACGTCGCAAGACGATCTCCGGCCACCGTAGGCGCGGGCATGCGGGCAGCGAGTAATGGGCGACTCGCTGTCCGACCATGGACCATGCCCGGGTCGACGGCGCGTTGTGTTCCACGCGCGCCTCAAAGAGTGTCAGCATAGTGACGGGGCCTGTAGAGGGCCAAAGCCTGCCGGGGTCGCGGGACTAACGAATTACCGTGACCCCGGTACGTAAAAGACACCGTGGATTGTGGTGGGAGGACTCATTTGATGATTTTACCACACTAAAAAAATGTATAAGGAAACATATTATAAAATTTAAGGCCAGTATTGTTACTTTGTTATAAAATTTGCAAAGCACATAATATCCGTAATTGCAAAATCGTTAGAATTTACGTAGCGTTTGTTTTTGTTGTAGAAGTAAAGGAAAACTCCATTTTCAGGTATAAATGTGGTGTGGGAGTCAACGTCAATTGATAAATTTATACCAAAACGGGAATAAGTTAAAAAATTAATGAGGTTATTACTTATTCCACAAACTAATTAAAATGTTTTTCCTAAGTTATGATTATTTATCTGGCTGTGTTTATTCTGAGTCCTTGCGAAGGTCACAGTAGTACCTACTAAAACATTAAAAACTAAGAAATAAATACTCTAAATTCAAATTCAAATCAAGTCAAGAGTGAATAGGTTACTTCTAGGCATGCGTGCTTCACTGTCGATCGCATCTTCGGTTACCATCGGCGAATCAGGCGGGAGAGTGATTGAACGTGATCTTATCGTTATATAAAAAAAAACGGCGAGTTGCACTCTGGGAGTGCCGGCAGAAGTCAAAACTTCAATAGTAATAAACACACACGAACATTCGAGCAAGCGCCCTGCGCCGTCTTACGAATTTTCGATCAGATCACGTGTCCTGACGCGAGTTTAACATTTTTTACCCATTCCAAAAAAAGTGCACAACGCCGCTAAAGAAGTTTTCACTTCAATAAAAAGTAAATCTTACAGTGAGACACTCTCACGACCCATCTTGTCGGAGTCTTGGTGAGGGAGTGGTTCCGCTGAGGGAAAGCAACAGAGCTATACAAGTGGTCTAGCGCCATCTCGTTCCCACAGCTGAACTACTCACGCTTTAAGACGTCATGGTAGGCCACTTGGTTTTTACTGTGGTCTGTCGATGCGCAGGAGTTCCTGGGTGAGCTAGCTCCATTTTTTTCCTCGGCTATATTGAGGCCAGGAGCAAAACCATTAAAAAAAAATTAGGCATTAAATGTGTGGGTCAAATCTTAACATTGTAGTGTTAATTTTATTCAGAACTTCCCCCTATTGTCCAGGACTATTCTTTTCTTAATTATCTAATTTCAAGTTTTCGACAATAGGGTATTTAACTGTATAAACAAATTGAAAATCTGTTTAGTTCGTCACTAAGAATATTGAATAATGGACACGTATTTTTTGTTTTTCCACATCAATGACTATTGATGAAGATAAAACGCTTCAAAATTCGAGAGTCGGGGCTGGTGACGTCATAACGGCTTTAAAATTTTACCGCCCGCGTGACGTTTTGTGATTCTTAGAAGCGTTGTAATTTCGTCAATTTTGGTTTACGTAACAAAAGAAAAAATAGGTACGGTTTTTTTTGATAATCTATCTTTCGGTTTAATTACATTTTTTCAGTAAAATACTCATAGTCTATTGTAAAATTCTGATTGTTACAAATATTTTCAAAAGCGTAACCATGGAGTTTCTTGCCGGATCTTCTTCATGAAACCGACCCCCTATTTGTTTCTTTTATTCAATACTAAATTTTAAACCAGCCTAACCGATTGAGCCAAAATTATGCACACATTTTGGTTCTGATGACAATACAATACAATTTTTGACAATACATTTCTATGACATTCATGACATCCTCGACTTCCCATGAGATGCGTCTTCAACGGTCGACAGTTAACAGAAAGAAAGGAAAGAAAAGACTTATATGGCACAAAGCAACCACGATAAACACACAACAATTCAAAAAAAAAAAACTTTCAAAAACGTTTTTTTTTTCGCGGTCATATTTTTTACATAGGTAATAAAGTAAGTTGTAAAAAATACAAGCTAACTTTATATGTTATATTTAAGTTATTGACACCTATTTTTGACATTAGAAAAATACAAGCTTACAGCTTCCAGTAATATGTACTAAATCATGTTTAGTGCATATACTGTAAGCTTGTACTTTTCTTTGTTACATTTCATTTATTTACACCAATTTTTCTTTGTTAAGTTTTATTTATTTATATCAATAAATTAATTTGCCTTGTTAAAGAATAACAGGAAGGTAAGCTATTTATTTAATTTTATTTTAGGTATGTATTATTCCTCTTCTGTGCCTTTTCTTTTCAATATGGCTATCATCGGCACCAGTGTCAAAAAACCCAATATTATGTTATTATAACTGGTTTAATAGTCGATTTTTAACAAGTTTTTATTCCTTTTACCTCAATTAAATTAAACAAATCCAAATAAGTATTTTACTCTATCAAAAACTTACCTAATGTTTGTTAACAGGTAAGGTTTGGTTAAAGTATTTTAAAACAACTTTTGCTCAGCTTTTACCTATGGCTTAGCTCGCGTAAAAGTAACATCCCACGGCATATAAAGCAACAATATTTCAAGTTTTCAACCAAATCTTTTTTACACTTGGCCTTAATTCAGCACAAAAAAGATGAGACATGAAATGGAGCAGTAGAAGGAACTAGAACTCTTGTGTTTCGCCGGAACACAGTAAAAAACTATTTGGCACCGGATTGTGACAGGATGGTGGTCAGAGGCCACATCATCATAATCATCATATCAGTACAGTCAGACGTCCACTGTTGAACACAAGCCTCCCCCATAGATTACCAATAGGAAGGTTAGGAGCGGCTTGCATCCAGCGTGATCCTGTGATTTTCATCAGATCGTCTGTCCACCTTGCAGGACGTCCTACGTTGCGCTTTCCGGTCCGTGGTCTTCATTCGAGAACCTTAACGTTCTCATATAATTAAAAAAAAAAACTTTGACAGTCGTTACTGCTAGTCAAACGCTCTTACTATGCGGTATCGTATTACCTTGTTACTGGGTTGTGGAAGTCTGATAGGCAGTCGCGGCGTGTAACATACGGATATCCAGCTGCATCTGGTTCGACTGGAAGCCGACCCCAATATAGTTGGGAAAAGGCTAGGCAGATGATGATAATTATAAAAATAAATTAATGAAGAAACTTGTACTACTTTTACAGTACCTAAATCTTAAAAATACCTCCTTTAAAGATAAAAGACATACCTGTGCTGGGAAGCTTCACGTATTATATTTAAGAACAATCGTCGAATCAGACCTTTAGCTTTCTGAGCGGTCACTACTACAACGGATATAGACATAAATCCTACGGTTAAAAAAAAACAATAAGTCCAGTTGTACAATATGTGATTTCAAAGCACAAAGTTGTCAAAAGTGCAGACACCTTAACTTCCTTGTTGCCAATGTCCTCAGCATACAAAAACACACCGGACGTATTGTGTGAACTTTCCCAAGACAATTTTAAACTTACAACTTCAGAAAATTATTACAACCGCGACTTTAATCCTTATACTCGAGCATGTAAGGTTTATTTATTTTTAAAGCATTGAATTGAATGTTGATTCATGCTTTGTTTTGTAACTTTTTCATGTCAAAGGAAGCAGTGGGCATACATTGATGACATAATAGTTTCGAGACGTGTCCTACATCGTCAATAGTTCCATTTCGGTACATGTAATAGATCCGAACGATACTTGCATAATTATCAGTTATTTTAAACAATAGACAAAGTCTGCAAAATTAAAGAGTCGGCGTGATTCATGTAAAAAATATAGGAGAATATATTATTTATGATCATTCTATTATGCATTGATGGAACAAGAAAATTTGATGCTTGCATCATCTGTTTCATGCATTTTGATGATAATGTTTTAATGCTGAATATTTTATTGACAATAGGTGTTCCTACCTAGCATAGCAGGTTATTTGGAATCGCTATGAGTGAGTACGGTATACGCTAACACCGATAGGAGGGATGATAAAGAATAATTTGTAAAGAAAAAACTTAAAATGTTACTACTTTTATCATTGCTTAAAATATTATTATTTCTATCATACCTTACTTCCGATATTTAAAAGTAATTTGAGCTTTAAAAAATCTCAAAGTACTGTGGCTGCTTTGGCGCCAGGAAATAAAACGCTCATAATTTTTGGGAGTGCATTCCCTATGCACGGTGCGCCATCGCAATTAGGACATGGACGTGACGTGGCGATGATGCGCTTGCGCACGTGATGTGGGACGTAAAGGATATGATGCCAGTGATATTATAAAAGAGTAAAGAGTTTTTGTCGAAAAGAGCGAACTCTAATAAAAGGGTTTCCCACATAATAGGAAATTCCCAACTACCTTTTTTGGCAGTTAACCAAAACACCATTTTAATTTTAGCAATTGACTTGTATGGGGTTACGTGATAAGCTGACGTTTCTAGGAACTAAGTACCATGTGACCACAAATAAAACAAAACTGGGATGGTGCCATAATGTACCGTCAGGCACGCTTTTCAAACACGCTTATAAGTAAACAAGGTATTCCCGTTTCAACGATTTTACGGCACCTATGTTTAGAGCAACGACTTCATATGGAAATAAAATTGACAAGATGATCACGATAATAATGAAATTGAAAATTAATTTGCACTTTGTCTCTGTAACTTCTGACTTGAGAGAGGAAACCAGTCTCAAATAAATAAACATATTTTTCAAAAAAATACTTACCGCCTTGGACCAAGACAACCACCACAAAAAGGAGTAAAATACCTTATCTTTCGGAAGTCGGTGACTTTGTTTTTTTTAAATTCACTTCTACCACCGACTTCAAAAAGTTAAGTAATTTTTTTTAAATCGAATTATGAACCTCCTCCTTTTTTTAAATCGGTTAAAAATTCATTTGCTCGCGGCTTCGCCCACATCTACCTACTTAGGTAACTGTCCTACAAAACTTTACAAAAATTTGGTAATTATAATATTCGTAAAAAGTAAAATAATACTTTATGCGGATTTACCATGACCTTGGCTAAGGATCTACAAGAATGTGTTTAGAGATTACCGCGGTCCTGTAACACAAAGGGTAATTGAAGAAACAAGGTGGGTTTTAGTCAGTACGAGTCTGACAGTCCCTTCCTAGAGCGATTATCCACTTGGAAAAGGAGGTGTTTGAGGGTTTTGTTGGATATTTCTTGAACGAGCAATGCCACGGGTAATAAGATAATCGTAATATGAATGGGAAACAGGCATTAGTGTTATCTTAGATCATAAAACTACAGTGACCACAATACAAATAAAAGTAATTATGTTCAGGAACATTGTGTGACGTGCTTGGAAGCGTACGTCGCACGTTCGGTCATTTCCGCCAAGTTTCGGTGACATTCCTGTGTCCATGATTTGCGTTGTTGCAGGACTATTTATTTGATTTTAACATTTAGGTATAGTAAATCTATAAATTCTTTTGGGAAGCTGATTAATACATTAGCGAGATATTTTTCCCTAATTATGAACTGAATGTGCAAAAGGCTTTTAAAATTATTGTGTGACTTTTGCAAACATCAAAGCACGTGGGAGACTGAGATAGTGTATTATATTCATATTTAATTTATTGTAAGAAATTCACTGTCTCTAAAGAAACATTAAAAATGTACATTTATATTCTCAAAAAAACTAAACTCATCGTCATTCAACCGACCAGACAAAAATTTTATCGCACCTATGTTATTGCCATATCGTCCCATTTGTCCTAAAAAGTCGTTGAACGGTACACATCCTACAGCTGTTTGAAAAATCGTAATTCGGCGACGGTGCTGCATTTCTAATTTTTTTTTACGTTTATGTCAATGACCTGTTTTAGGCGGAAGTGTCGTCTGCACGGAAACAGGGAAGTACTCATTGTGCATTTTTTTAAATAGCTATTTTAATTCGCAGGATATTACGTTTTTCTTTGAGTGCGTTGACACCGTTTATTACTTAGTTTTGTTGCTTAGCGCCACGATGACGTTGGTGGTTACGTTGTTATTTCTTGTGCTCAGTTTCTGGCAATGTTTATGTTTAAGTTCTTGACGGTATGTCAGCGCACTGGGTGAGCGGTTGGCTGCTGCGCTGCGTGTCGCGAGTTCGATCCCCGTACGAAACAAATATTTGTATGATATATAAGTTGTAGTTCTGAGTCTGGGTGTTTGTGAGTTTCTATGTTTGTAAACGTACTCACGATACAGGAGAAACTCCTCATGTAAAAGTTCTTTAAAAAATAGGTTTTGTTACACTTATAGATACAGCGTGTACAATTAATGCGACATACTTTTTTTAACCTCTCGGGCGATTTATAATTGAAAATGATAAAAATCAACGTCCAATAAGCGACTGTCTGTTATGTACAGACGTGTGTACGTAAGGCGCTGGGGCGTTTTCGCTTATGTACACCCGGGTGTACGTAACGCGCCCGAGAGGTTAAGAGTACGATTCAGACAGCAATGTATTTAAGGATATACGAGATCAAACCAACGGTTGATCTCGTAGTTCAGTTTGATGTTTTTTAATTACAATTAATAGCGAAGATATAATCAGGTAGGTACTCTACACTACATTTTAACACCTTCTGGTTGGAATATTTGTGATATGGGATAACTAATTATATCTTAAACGTTTTCAGAATTCAGTTTGATGATTATTTAGGTACCTATGCTCTTTTAAACTATACTTACACGCTCCATTTGTGCCAAATTCTTTCTAATCACTTAATAAATTGCTAGTCTTTTATGCATTTGGATTTTTTTGAAGTGAAAACTTCTTTGGCGGCGTTGCGCTCTTTTTTTTGGAATGGGTAAAAAATGTTAAATTCGCGTCAGGACACGTGACCTGATCGAAAATTCGTAAGACGGCGCAGGGCGCTTTTTTTTTTTTTTTTTTGCGTGGTAAAATCATCAAATGAGTCCTCCCACCCAGGGCAGGGCGGGAGGGACTGTCAGACTTGTACTGACTAAAATCCACGGTGTCCTTCACGAGCCCTTTACGTACCGGGGTTACGGTGATGGGTAAGTCCCGCGACCCCGGCAGGCTCTGCCCTCTTCAGGCCCCGTCAATTTGCTGACACTCTTTGAGGCGCGCGTGGAACACAACGCGCCGTCGACCCGGGCATGGTCCATGGTCGGACAGCAAGTCGCCCATTACTCGCTGCCCGCATGCCCGCGCCTACGGTGGCCGGAGATCGTCCTGTGACGTCCGACGCCGTGGGCGTCTACCACTGCGGCTGGGATGGAGGGAGGACGCTGTCCTCTCCCTCAGGCGGCCCGCCTCCTCCTTCACGAGCATGACTGCTTCGCAGAAGGAGGCGACCGCTTCCCATTCCGTCTCGCCCCGCAGCATGGCCTCGACCAATGCCGGGCGCGAGAGGTCTCCGCCTATCGCCGTCGTGAGGACACGGCGGTGCTCTGCCCAAGCGGGGCAGTCCTGCACCGTATGCTCCACCGTATCCTCCGGACGATCCTCGCAGTGGTGACACCCAGGCGTTTCTTCCCTCCCTATCAGACACAGGAACCTCCCGAAACTTCCGTGTCCGGTGAGGACCTGCGTCATGCGGAAGGTAAGGACGCCGTGACGCCTATCCAGCCACTCCTCAAAGAGGGGTCTTACCGCCGCGATTGCGGCGTGCCCGGACCTCGGTTGCGACAGTCGCTCCCTCCATACTGCCCTGAGATCGCGCCGGAGCTCTTCCCGCCGCGCCTCGACCTGTCGAGGCAGCGGGGGGCGCAGGGCGCTTGCGCGAATGTTCGTGTGTGTTTATTTCTATTGAAGTTTTCACTTCTGCCGGCACTCCCAGAATGCAACCCGTCGTTTTTTTAGAGTATAATCCAAATGCGTGGTATTATACCACGCTGCGTTCCAAAACGGGCATTCTGGACGTCGGAAAGAAGGCTGCCAGGCTGAAGTGGAACTGGGTGGGTCACGTCAGCCGCATGAACATTGACCGCCGAAGGCCGTCACACAGTGGGTGCCTGGAGATGGACGGCGCCGCCGAGGCTGGCCCAGAAAGAGGTGGCGAGATGAGTTGGACTTTTACTGTGAGGGCTGGTTCGAAGTGGCGCTGGACAAGAATACATGGATCAACTTGGGGGAGACCTTTGCCCAGCAGTGGGACAGTGTAGGCTGAAGAAAAAAAACGACGGGTTGCACTCTGGGAGTGCCGGCAGAAGTGATAACTTCAATAGTAATAAACACACACGAACATTCGCGCAAGCCCTGCGCCGTCTTACGAATTTTCGATCAGATCACGTGTCCTGACGCGAGTTTAACATTTTTTACCCATTCCAGAAAAAAGTGCACAACGCCGCTAAAGAAGTCAGTTCAAAAATTATAATTACAAATCAAAATAAACTCATCAATACCGCAACATGACAATATACCTCTCAATTCCTCTATCCTAATCATAAATCTACATTTCGTCCTACAAAAGAATGAAACAAATCACGAAGCATAAATAATATCCCTGTTAAAACTAAGATAAATGTTGCTTAGCTTGGTGCAGGTTCACAACGGTTCAGCGGGGTCGGGAACGAATTCACGACCTACGCGGAAGGCAACACCTGACTACATGAGTCTTTATTTTTCTCAGATGTAGAAGGTGAAGGTAGAAATTATGAACGAGCAGTTGCTAAGACTCTAAAAAATTATGGGCCAAAATATTATCTATCTTCTATATATATAAAAGGAGAACTGACTGACTGACATATCAACGTACAGCCGAAACTACTGGGGCTAGGAATATGAAATTTTGCACACGGCTTCCTATTATAATGTAGGGGAGCACTAAGAAGGGGTTATTGGAAATTTAACCTTTAAGGGGGTGAAAAGGGGGAATTAGAAAAGTACGTAACCAACGCGGACGAAGTCGCGGGAAAAGTGCTATATTATATGTAATGGTACTAATAGTTATCTGGGGTCGCGGGACTGTCTTGTCATATAACCGTGAGTACCAGAACGTAAAGGGCTATTGAAGGACACCGTGGATTTTAGTCAGGACAATTCTGACGAAAAAAAAAGGTATAGGTATTTCAATATTAAATTAGCCCCCTACCTATATACATCTATTAATATTAATATGCATATAAAGAAAAACCTACCCTTTTTTACAAAGAAAAATACAAAAAAGTAGAATTGGAGCTTGTGAGGACAAAATGTGCAGAAAGGTAACATTTTTATAAGCATAATAATGTAAATACATTAAATAAATAATAAAAAAAACACTAACTTGCGTTTGACACATACACACACCCTCTCTTTTTTATGGTCAGTTGTTACCTATATAATCTTTCACAATAGAACCTAAATAATTTCCAAACTTAAAATTTAAAGTGATGGGCGATTAATATTGCCAATAAATTACAAAAAACGGACAACTACAGTATTCTATTCCAACAACTTCTAATATTACGAAATAGTAATTCAACCTCTTACTCTATGTATAAATTGGAAATTCAGTAACTCAAGCTCAGCACAATCAAAGGCCACCATTTAGCAATCTGGATCACGACTCTTATCACATGTCGTGATGAATAAATCATCTGTATTAACCAGTTTGTGAATGAGCCAGTGTGGGATGCGCGGGCGGCGGTGACGTCATCATCCCACCAACCAATACCGACCTTACTACCTTATAAGTAGATCTCATTTTCCAAATTGCCTTTCAAAGTCCTAATAATGAAATATCGATACTACTTGATAATAATCTTTAAACCGTTCGTTTAAGATTTAGAATCGCATGTTGTATTTATTTAAGTGATTGAGTTTCAATGTCTAAATAAGGTATTAATGAACGATTAAAAACAAGTCTGATTGACGCGTGGCGATTATCAATTGTTTTTTATTGAGTAAATTGATATCGCAGCTGTATGTTGTATGTTAATTAATCATAAAGCCGATCTATGGAGTTAACGACTTCATTCTTTGTTCTCTATGGCCGTCAGTACTAAGTAAAGATGCCACGAATATGCGGTTGCGCCGACCACAAGTAAAATGAGACAAGGGCGGGAAGATGATGATGACTTGCTTTATAAGAGTGACGGTAAAGGTAAGCGATATGGTAAAAACCATTCGAATGATCCGAGGATACCGCACGATCGCCGGCGAATCGGCCAACCTCCTTGCCGGATTGCTGCCCTGGAAGAATATAGCTTTCCTATCATAAAATATAACGTGAGCCCGGGGTCGCGGGACTCACGAATTACCATGACCCCGGTACGTAAAGGACTATTGAAGGACACCGTGGATTTTAGTCAGTACGAGTCCAACAGTCCCTCCCGTTCTGCTCTGGGTGGGAGGATTTGTTTGATGATTTGAGCTGATCCGAGCATTGAAATTTTGAACAGCCTTTACACCGTTTTTTTTAATATTTATTTATTTAACATTAATAGTTTCAATCAGTATTGTCTGCAAATATTATGCAGACTGCTTTATTAATTATTAATTAAGGAGTCAATGAAAATGGACACAAAACGTAAACAAAGCAACTTTGACAGTATCTAAACCCATTCAATCGTAAAAATACACCGTCCGTGTGGGCGATTGAGTCACGTCCCCCAAAAAGGACATTTTCGTCTCCTAGCACCAAAAATAGTAAACAACAATTAAATCTGAGGTTTGGGCCCAAATCTCCACGATGTTACCTTTTATGGGGAGCTACTGTGTTTAAAAGGACCACTTGGGAATTACAATGGTTGGTATAAATGATGTTTAGATTAATTGTTAGCCATTTTTGGGGTAACTTTCTCTTTGATACGGCTGTTAGCGTGTGCAGGGCTGTTAATGTGTTGTGCTTTTGTTTATTGTTCACTACTGTTTATTTTTATCTGTTCGTTGTGTTTGATGGGTTTGTGATGAATGAACGGCTGTCTTACGCCGTTATAATCTTTCTTTTACCCTTTTTCATGGATTTTTCTTTATCGTGGGTGCGTTTATAAACATTTAAACTCACATATATAAACAGCTAGACCCGGAACAACTAATTGTAGGTCATAGAAATATTTGTTCCGTGCTGAAACCGCAATACGCAGCGCAGAAGTTGATTGCTCAACAACAGTGCCGATATTATGTCTATAACTTTTGGGTCATTTAACTTGGTTAAGCAAAATTACTGCTCGGTACATACCTAATTAATCCAAACTATAATTTATGTTTACATTTACTACCTTCACTAATGTTCGGAGTCTGAATTTGGGCCCATAATAGTAGCAGGATCGCCTCCTATGACATTTCATACTTCAACATATCAGAGGTATTGCAGGACTTTTTAAAAGGTAACCACGGCCCTGTAATGCAAAGGGCATGTGAAGAAACTGAGAGGTTTTTAGTAAGAGTCTGAGAGTCCCCTTCCGCTACAACCAGGAAGGGAAAACTGAATCATTTGATGACTTTCAAACTCAAAACTATTATTAAAAGACATGGAAGTGATTCTAAATTAAATCGATTACTTATTTAAAAATAACACAAGTAAGAAATGCGAATATATATACCCCACCACTAGCTCACGCTTCAGAGAAAAACAGCGAATAACTAAGGTCATCCATTAATTATTTTTAAACAAAAAATCAATTCAGTCTAACAGTTCACTAAATCCATCCAAATTGAATCAATTCGATCCAGGATTCTTGAACATTCCAGGCAAACAAATAGATCTAAAGCTTTCTAATCATTGTGTACTAGGGCGACAGGAATTACGACAACTGTGGCCGAACAAAGAGATCGACCACCCACGATCCATTATCCTGGCGGGCTAGGAAGTCCGGCTCGTATGGAATAATTAGTAGCCTTGCAGTTTTGTTAGCGACTCATGATATGTAGTGTGCAATTCTTCGATGTTATGTCGTCCTAGTACTTTTGCTTTCTTGGTTGTGGATAAATCTATGGAGTTTCTAATGCAGTATTGTAAAACTATAATTGTGTAATTTAAAGGAAGCTTAATATAAAAAGAAACCACGAAATCAGTAATTATTCGAAAAGTAGGAAATTACATTTTATGATTTATGAGGCGAGTCTATTGCCACCAATCGGGCACAAAAGACTCCGTGGCTGCTAAAAAAAACTAATAACACTTTGCCCAACCTGGGTATTCAACTCGGGACTTCGCGCTCAGCACACACGACCACTAGACTAACAAGGCAGTTATTAGATAATTATATGAAGTGATAAAATAACGCACATGAGCCTTTTAAACCTTGATTTTATGCCCAAAACACGCACTGACAAGCGTTACCTATTAAAATTTTAAAACAACGTCTGACATTAACCCAACTGCCCCCGTCCACCCCAAAGAGATTACAAGCAAAATGATATCCCATCCAACGTCCCGACATACTGGGAAACAAGATTCCCAGACTCCCGGGAAATCTTGCCGATGCGACGTGAAATAGACACATCTTTACATAATATCGTTTGAAATTCATACGAGCCATGGCATGGATATTGAAATATGCTGATGGAATATGTAAGAGTAATAATTTTTCGTCTTCATTTTTAAAACTGAATTGTCGAAAGAAGAGAGATAATACTTATTTCTCAGTGGCCCAGTATCCAGTATTAGGTATCAGCTACGACTTACAAGTTGCAGGTCTAAGTATATTATTTCATTCCATTTCATTTTCTGCTCTAAAAGAGTGAAGGAAAAAATAGTCATGTCCTAGAAACAAAAAATCGAGGACATTGGGACCGCCTAGTGGATTACAGACCACTCTTCTCACAGAGAGGAGGCCTGTTTCCCAGCAGTGGGATCACAATAGGCTGTTTATGCTGATAATTATGCATTTAGAACTGAAAGCGGAATGTTTTCATTTTTTACTAAACTGAGTTTTCGTATGCAGTGCTGGAATATCTGAACCTCAAAAAATATAATTCTAAACATGATATGATATATATCAAACATGGTAAATGTTACAGTACCCTGGTCTTTTGTCCTGTATGGCGTTCATTAATACTTTATTCTTTCTTACCAACCTAAGTTCTAATGATTTTGTTGAAAACCGTGTCAGTTTAAAAACGAATATTATGAAGTTTATAAAATAAAATATACAGTACAATTCAGATTTAATTATGACAATCATTGTACCGTTTTCCATATAATGTATTTATATTTCCTTGTATAAATGACCCATTAATGACCCGCCCTGGCTTCTCAAATGTGCAACTTTAAAAGAAATTAAGCCCGTAACACTCAAAAATAATGTGGTTTTCTACTGATGAAAGAATTCAATATCAGTTAGGTAGTTCTTGAGATTGCTTCCTACAAACAAATTCACAAACTTTACCTCATTTTAATATTATTTGTATAAATAGAGCATGCAAATATAAAGTACTATCAGTCTGTAAACCTTACAGTGACAGCAGAGGCCACATCGATCATATTCTTGAACCAGTCGTAGATTCTACATAATTTTGTTTGGAAATGCTGACATAAATGCATGGAGATAGATAGTTGTGCATCGCTTATTTGTATAATCGAGTGGTTTTATTATGTCCTAGTTTGGTTTCGTAACAATTGAGGTTCCCACTGTTGATACACAGGCCTCCCAGCTGTGAGAGGTAATGGCTCAGTGTGTGTTGGGACAAACCCACCACACTATTTCCAAACCACTGCAACTCCTGAAAGCCAGAATCAACAGTGGCAACCACCAGAAAAGCGCCGAGACAATGAAGCTCGACGTGTCCCGGAGAATGAATTTACCTGTCTTGGATCCTGCAACGAAATTAATCAGAAAAGAATAGTGGAGGAGTAAGAAAAATATGTTTCCACTTCTCTTCATTCTAAAACATGCTGGTTTCGTCTTGGTGTTTTCATTTACCGTTGTGAGAGCTATGTTTATGTAATAAATTACACAAAGCTAGCCTGTGTTCGAATCGCGACCAAGCCATCGTTAGTCGGAGCTGTTATCACTAGGTCACTCACTAGGCCACCATTTTAGTAAGTAAAAGAAAGTTAGAAGGATATTAAATATCCAAGTGTTGAGTTAGTTAAGTTACTAAGTATAGAGTCTCACAAATTAAACTAAATTTTATACGAATAGCCTCCTGTAGACAGAAAATTGGACAATTCTGAAATAAATACTTCAAATAAATTTATTTATTTGCTTGTGTGCACAGTTTTGTATCATGAAATAATTCCGATTATAAGCCGTAGGTTTTCCTTGTTTTATAACCAAGAATTAAAAAAGGTTATTATTTGATTTCAACAAAGTTAAATTAACAACACTAAGACTTGTTCGTTCTCATTGATTGATAGATATTGTTCGGAACTCAACATTCAAATGTTTAGTTTATTTAGTGTGTAACTATCAAGAAATGCTGACGCCAAACCAGCCCACATTTAGTTTTTGGCTCAGAAATATTTGTGACTCAATAACTTAATGATGATTTAATTATCACCAATAGTTTCTGTTATTGTTAAAATAAATATTATTCAAGGAAATTAACACAAACAATATCATCAGCCTCCATGACGAGCAAAAAAAACTACGTTAAAAGGCGTTTGTTTCGAAGCACGTCGGTAGAGCGTGATCGATCAAAATGTTGGGGCATTGACAAATGCGCCAACACGTCGGCACCCCACCACGGCATCCATAGCACCTTCGCCCCACTAGCCTCCGAGTTTCCCACTTTCCCGGACCGACGTGAAGTTGGCTGCGAAGCGGTGGGCGGGGCGGAGGCGGAGCGGGGTGTGACGGCGAGCGCGC
This sequence comes from Agrotis puta, assembly GCA_943136025.2. Lineage (NCBI taxonomy): Eukaryota > Metazoa > Arthropoda > Insecta > Lepidoptera > Noctuidae > Agrotis > Agrotis puta. Next base: position 16,221,442 of record OW964177.2, on the reverse strand, counting down.
GGCAATCGGCCGCGACCACGGCTTCATGTCACTTAGCCGCGCGCGACCCAGCGCGAGCCGTGCGACCAAAACTCACGATCGAAACTTTCCCAACTTCTCAAACCCGAGATTGCATGTTTGACACTTGAATGATCACTAAACCAAACAGGTGAGCCGCACACGCATGTATAATAAAGCTACTGACCTTTGCACACACTATTTGTCCCAACTCATGATTAATTCATACCCCTTTCTGCAATAAAGTGCGTATAAAACTATTACAGAAAATAAAACGAACTACCAGCGACCCTATGGCGTGGGATTGAAAGAGAAGGAATTTTTTTGAGAAACTATAGTGGTGTACATAAGGTCGATATTATAATTGGTACGCAATTTGAGCTCGACGAAGATCGGCATGCGTTCAGAAATAAAAAGCGGCTACGTGCGACGAAAGAATCGATAGATTACAGTTTTTGCCGGTCACCTCACTAGTCTTGGCGACATTGTTCGAGGGAACGTCAATTAGGGATAATGATGAACTGTGTTTTTGAGCTTGGACGCTGCGATTGTTTGAAATTCATGCCACTTTGATAAATGATACGAGCTATGTTTTTCTCGAGAAATTAATTTCTCGTTTTCCATAACTGAGGTTCCATTTTATGGTCAGATCGTAAGAAAACTTGGTATAAATTATTATGGATGATACTATGATTATACTGGATTCCATGAGATTTTCTTTTTCAGTGTATTATCTCTTTAGTTTATTTTTGTCGTTTGAACATTGATCTTGAATGTAAAGTATGTTTATAATATAACTTCATCTATTCAATAGTAACCTATAACGTATTTTTTTTAAGAAAAATAAATCTAATTACAGTTTTCTAGAATAATTTTCTAAAAACCGTTCTGTGTATTTATTGCTGTCAAAATTCCACTACAACTTAAAATATTTAAATATTCCCATCAGAACTAATTTTCGAGCTTACATAGCAAACTACAAACTTCACCCCTTCCATTTCACCCCTAACTTCCAGGCGAGCAGGGAAGTAGACAATTATAAAGTTAATGCATAAACTTACAAATTCAAACTAAGCATAACTAAGTAACTAAGTTGCCTTTCAGCGATTCTAACATGTCTGATACACGTGGCGGGTTACTTGATAAAATTAATGTTATAAATGGACTATCCTAACTATATATATCGAAAAGCGAAAGTAAGTTTGTTTGTTACCCTTTCACGTCTAAATTGAATCGAACATCCTGCAATTTTGCATAATATAAAAAATAGGCTTATGTACTTAAAAAAATAAATCAGTCCGTCAGTTAGATTATAAAATAAATATTGGACCCGTTTTCTTTAGTTACGTAAACAAAAAATGACGACGGTACGCCACTTTTAAATTTCACAATACGTCATGCCGTGGTGTATTTTGTAGTGCGTCCTGACGTCACAATCCCCCACTCTCCAACTCCTCCCCTCTCTCAACTTTGTGAATAGTTACAGTTTTATACAAAAGAAAAAAAAAGTGTCAATATTTTTCAAAATTCTAACTGACAGTTTAATTAGATTTGCAAATTAATGATGTTGGATACTAGGCTAATAGACATAGAGATGGACGTAGAATACATTTCATCCGAAAAAAGTATAGCTCCCGAGGAAAGCAACATTAACTTGCAATGCTGACAGTTTAAATAAAAAAAAGAACATTTCCCCACATAAGAATTTCTCCTGTATCGTGGGTACGTTTAGAAACATAGAAAATCACACACAAAAACAACTACTTGCAGTTCATACAAATATTTGTTCCGTGCGGAAATCGAACCCGCGACACATAGCGCAGGAGTTCAATTGTTCAGCCAATGCGCCATACGTGCCGTCTTACAGATCACGCTTCGAATTGATTGTCAAATTCTAAATGACGCGAGCGAAGCCGCGGCTAGAAGCTAGCGGTCAATATTTGTATGTTTATAGCTGACTTTATTGCTATCATAAAGTTGAGGCAGCTAGAAGCTCAGCTTTTTGATGAAGGAAAAGAACTACGTATTTTTGTGTTATTTTATGAAAGACTAACTTATGCCCGCGGCGTTGCCCGCATGAAGCTTAGAAGTTATCCCACGAGAACAACATACCGTGGTAAAAAGTATTATAAGTGTTAGAAACTCCTGTCGTGGTCACGGTACTGTCTCATCAGGTAACCGTGACCCTGGAACGTAAAGGGCTATTGAAGATCACCGTGGATTTTAGTCAGTACAGTACCAGAGGACTCATTTGATGATTTTATCACGGTAAAAAAAAGTGTTTTAAACTGTGTGCGTACGAAATTTCATAGTATTTTTAATGAGAAAGAGTAACAAATATCCAACTTTCTATCCTCACATAGTTTCGCATTTATAATATTATACGTACAGCGCACATAAAGTTTCATTAGATACGAGCCGAGTTTTTGATTAGATGAAAATATGTATTTGCCATATTTTTGGGTTATGTGGTAAAAATAATGGAAGTATTAAATTTTTGGGTTCGGCTGAAATGTTGCTTTCTCTAATATGATAGATAATAAATTGTCTATGTTATGAACCTTTTACTATGCAGTGGAATGATTAAAAAAAAAGCATTCGTAAAAAGTTACTGATCATGAAAATACGTTACATACTAGCCGTACTACTCTTAGATGGAACTGAAATAAAACATTTTTAAACATCTTTATTACATAGTACAAGTTGTTTAAGTGTGTCTGTAGGCACAGAACATCCAGACGATGCACCAAATTATATTTTTTGTTGTTGTATTAGCTTCTTTATTCTTTAATTTTTACTTCATTTTTCATAGTCCCTCCTGCCCTGCTGCCCTGGGTGGGGAGACTCATTTGATGATTTTATCACGCTGAAAAAAAGGTACTCATAATTTATACAAAGATACATGTTACAAGATTACGCTGGCAACACTGGCGCTGTTTACATATCCCGCGTATTAAAATCTCGTAAATAAATAATAAAACAACGAAACTGTTACAAATAGTAGTGCGATGGACTTTAACAACTTTGAAACACAAGTGATATTGTTTGTGACCATTTATGATAAGTGTGATATCAACTATTACAAGATTTCTAAGAAAAACTTAATTCAGTGTTAAAACGATTTGTAAACAAGAAATCTGGGCTCATTGTTTTGCAACATACTACCACAAAATAGTGCAACTCAACAACAAGCTCCTGTACAGTTTCCCATCAAGGTTAGTGAATTACTTTGGAAACATCGTAAGAACAAATACCGTTTGGAAAAAATATTCAAAACATGACCTTTGGACTCGACATAATGTACGACAACTGGCGCTAATAAGACCACAAGCGGTGAATAGATGAACAAAAAAATAGTGCTACTCACCACCAGAGGGCGTGAATTGTGATACCACAGGAAAAAATATATAATTATTTGGTAGAAAAATATTATTTTTTTGGGACTATAAAGTAAAATAAATATGAATGAAAACATAACCTACCGTAACCATAATCTATTCAGATCAAGCTCACTACGTGATGTAACTTCAGATAATTCGGATCTTTTCGATCAAACTATGATGAGTCTACCGAATACGACATTAAATATTAGTCAAACAATATTAGATCTACAAGAAACAGTCAGACAATTGTCTAGTGATTTAAAAGAAGCTCAACTAGAAATTGAAAACTTAAATTCTGAAAACTCTAGACTGAAAACTGACGTCCAAAAATATATAAAGAAAATAAGTGACTACGAGGAAATGAATAACATCGACATAAGTAATTTGTCTCCATGTTCAGAACGTTTACAAAAATCAAACATCGCTAAAATAACGCCTGCAAGCAATGAAAAGCAATCAATCACATCGATACAGAATACAAACTGCGACGAACCAATTAAAATCACCAGGACTACACCCATAAAATTGACCAATTCCACAAACTTAGAATGCAACCCGACACCAAGCATTGGAATGAACTCAATACCTACCCAAAGCCTCATGCAGACTGACTTACCAGCTAATACTTCTGACAAAAATATTTCAACTAATTACTGTGTAAATAATAAAAAAACAAGCACTGAATTGAATCATACTCTACGCTTACAAAACAATGGCGTTCAGGCTGACATCGTAGAACAGGCTACTTTAATAGAATTACATAAACATTCAATGAAACCGGAGGTACAAAAAAGGAAAGTGATTATCATCGCTGATCAACAGGGCTGCTATATCCAGAGAATTCTTCAAAAACTTATAGGTGAAAACTTTTTAGTAAAATCTTTCTGGAAACCAGGTGCGACTCTTCAAGAAATTTTATCAACAGAAAAAGCAGAAATAAGCTTATTAAATAAAAATGACTTCGTAATTGTATTGGGAGGAGTAAATGATACCAACCCAGAACTGGCACAACTATGTCTTAGTAACTTTTTGAATAATACGAGGAATACTAATGTGATGGTCTCTGAGGTACTATTTAATGCTCATTTAAATGAAAAAAAGTTAAATTATAAACTTAAATTTATCTGTTCTCACTACAATCATTCAACTTACGTAGACATGAATTACTCAGTGTATATCCCTAAGTATCGCTTTTTACCATTACATATATCCCAATTAACTTTGAAAGAAATATTAAGGAACGTTTACAAACAAAAATATGACAAATATGCCGCAGACAACCTCAACCATGACATTTCAACTGCTATCTATAATGACAAATGTACTCAGACAGAACTCAATGATCAAGACAAAGGAAATTCTCACTCAAATAATGATTTTTTTCGTTTATAAACACATAAACCTACTACATCAAAACATAAATGGCTTGATGAATAAATTAGATGAATTATCAGTACACTTACACTCACAAGGTAAAATTAATAGCTGCGACCCAATCGACATTTTATGCATAACTGAACATAACATGACCGTTGAAGATAGCAAACTACTTAAACTACCCAATTTTATATTAGGAGATAGTTTCTCACGAAAAAAAAGACATGGGGGATCTTGTATATTATTAAAATCAATCCATAAATTTAAACCTATCGCTGAAGCCAAAAGCTACAGTATAAATGGTATTTTTGAGTGTAGTGGCATTGAGCTTACGGACCACAAAATAATTATATTATGTATTTATCGACCACCTAAAAACAAAAAGGACGATATCGAGTTATTTTTGACTAGATTGGCAAGTTTACTAAACAAAATATGTTACTCACAAAAAAAAGTTATAATATGTGGTGACTTTAATATTAATATATTAGAAAGTAATAACACATCTCGACAATTTGAACAATTACTCGCAAGTTACAATTTGAAATTAGCAATAAAACAACCGACCAGATTATCCAGCATGACTTGTATCGACAACATAGCCCATAATATACGAGGATCTAAATCTACTGTTCTGGAACTTTCACTTTCGGACCATACAGCACAATTGTTGAGATGCCCAGTAAATAAAAGCTACCTCATTACACACTGGTTTAAAACTAAAAGAGACTATTGTGAAGAAAATGTTAAAAAATTTATAAATTGTATTAAGTCTCTTAGTTTCACGGAAAGCTACCTTGAGAAAGATCCGGAAACCGCTTATAACTCCTTTCACGATTTATTTAAGCTATTTTACGACTTATGCTTCCCTAACATTAAACTCAAAATACCTATTTCTAAGAAGCCTAAATGGTTAAGTAAAGGTATAAGGTTATGCGCTAAACGAAAACGTCAACTACTGTGGAAATATCGGCTAAACTCAAATCCAAAATACAAATTACATTTTAAAGACTATGCGAGAAGACTAAAAATAATTATTAAACAAACTCAAAAAGCACAAAATAATTACTTTATAAATTCAGCTACAAACAAAGGCAAAGCGATATGGAAAATAATAAACAATTATAAGACTGAAATACCAAAAGAGAATATAAACCAAATAAAAGTAAATGACAAAGTAGTTACAAAGCCGAAAGATATAGCTCAAGCATTCAATAATTACTTTATTGACGACATTAAGCCGACGATAAAGGACGATAATTCTTTTCTAAGAACACTGACATACAATAATTCCAATTCAATATTTTTAAAACCGACAAACCCAAATGATATTTATCAGATAATCAAAACACTTAACAACACTAATAGCACAGGTTATGATAACATAAATACAAAGATAATTAAAAGAGTGGCTCATCTCATTGCACCAATACTCAGTCACATCATAAATCTCTGTCTTGAACAAGGAGTATTTCCTTCAAAACTTAAAATTACAGTTATAAATCCATTATTTAAAAAAGAAAATAAAGATGACATGAGAAATTACAGACCAATCGCTTTAATACCGGTTATTGCTAAAATTTTTGAAAGGGTCATTTATAACAACTTATACAACTACTTCGAAGTTAATAACATATTCGCTAATGAGCAATTTGGCTTTCGAACAGGCAGGTCAACAGGTGACGCACTATTTAATTTTTTAAAGAAAATAATGACAGGACTTGATAGCAAACAACAGATAACGGCGGTTTTTATGGACATGTCTAAAGCCTTTGATCATGTGGATCATCAGATATTATTAACTAAGTTAGAAAAGTATGGAATAAGAGGAAATGCACTAAACCTTATAAGATCATACCTAACAAATAGATTTCAAATAACACAAATAAAACGAATAGCAAGTGATACAAGGTTCGAACAGACTTATATCGACGATGAAGAGTCAATATATAATATCTAACATTTTGGCCATTTTGGTTTTATTGCATTATTTATTGTAGAATAGAGTAATGCACATGCTGACAAAGATCTTAGGTCTGTTTCTTATTAATTTTGCAAGATAAACAATTATTGCAATATATACTAAGTGGTGTTACGTCATTTACGATGGCAATAAATACTAATAAAATCTATCTAAAATATATCTAAAAACTAATAAAATCATTGATTAATATATTAATATTGTAGTCATAAGCATAATATTGTAGTCAGTTTACATAAAACAATTAAAAAATCAAATATACTAAAAAAATAATTAAACGGACTTGAAACGTTTTTTTCGCCTCCTGTAAAGTTGCTTTTTTGCAGTTATTATTTATTGACTCTTCATCGTCGATATGTCAGATCCAAAAATAGTCCAATATGGCGTGCCCCAAGGAAGCATCCTTGGACCTTTATTGTTCTTAGTGTACATAAATGATCTCCCAAAAGTAATAAACCACCAAATGATATTATTCGCCGATGACAGCACGGCCATTTTTACTGATGAGGATAAAGAGGAATATGATACAAATATTAATAAATCATTGGAAGCTATCATTAACTGGCTAACTCAAAACAATCTTAAAATCAATCTTGACAAAACAAATTACATGACATTTACTAATAAAAACACAAAACATAAAACAATGCAAATAAGTTATATGGGTGAAACAATAAAAGAAGTCAATAACACAAAATTTCTAGGTTTATATATTGATCATGGACTGAATTGGGCGATCCAGGTAGATCAGGTGTGTAAAAAATTAAACCAACATTCATATGCACTTTACATGCTAAGGAAAGTTGTAAACGAAAGTGCATTATTAAGTGCCTACCACGCGTATGTGGGTTCTAAGCTTAATTATGGCATTCTGTTTTGGGGAAACTCTTCAAATAGAGAAAATGCCTTTAAAGCCCAAAAAAAATGTGTGAGAAGTATCTGTGGACTAAAACAGACTGACTCATGCAAGGAAGAGTTTAAGAGGTTAAAAATTTTAACTCTGCCTTCACTGTACATTTATCAAGCGGCAATAATGATAAAAAGTGATATTGGTAAATACGAAACACTGAGAAGTGCACGACACAAAAATGTACTGTCCGGAATCAGATGTAGAACAGTTAAATTTAAATCTAGTATATTTGGAATTGGAGTGAAAATTTATAATAAAGTACCAAATTGTATAAAAAATATTTCAGCACTCAATATTTTTAAACATGAGCTTAAGAAATTTTTGATAGATAAAGCATATTACACAATTAACGAATTTTTTAATGACAAGTAATTGTAATAATGTATCAGGTTTAATTGACAATTTAGGACTATTGAATGTATATTTTAATCTATAGTTAATTCATTTATTATTTAGTGTATAATTTAATGTAATATTTGACCAATGAAAGAGTGACTGAACCAAATAATAATATAACCGACTGCTAGTAATATTAACATAAATTAATAAATAATATGTAACCCATGCATCCCTAAAAATATTGTACACCTTATAGGTATGTTACACTGCTACTATACATTTACTTTAAGATCTGTTTCGACATGTAACAAACAATAAATAATTTGAATTTGAATTTGAAAGATCCATCGAACTGAAGTTCAAGTTTTACTAATCAAACTTCTCCAATTAAACGCAACTTCTGTTGATTTTACTCCAAAGTTATTTACTTTTGATGCTTCATAATTACTTCCTTGAACGAATGAGAGGGCAAACTGCTAATAATGTATTTTACGAGAAGTAAAGTGCCGAACTGAGAAGTTTTGGTTATCTAATAAAGACATTGTTTAACGAAGTTACTGTTAGTAGTTAAAACTATTTTGTAAGTGCTTGAAGTTTTCCTAGAGATAAATTGTTTATTTTCCGAATTAATTATTAACCAATTAAAAAAATATCGCAATGAAATGGACTGGTAAAATCAATAAATGCGTCCTCCTGCCCCGGGTGGAGCAGAATGGACTGTCAGACTTTTACTGGCTTTTTTCTATCAAAACAAATTCTAATTAAAGTTGTCATCTTTATTAAGGCAAGCCATTTAAAAACAAAAACGATTTGTAGTTTGACCCTATTTTTGCAATGAGAGATACAAGTCTAGGATACTGCTAAAAATACTAGTACAATAAAGTAAATTCTATTTTGTAGGCCACTTTTATGGATGAATAACAATCTTCATCATCAGCCCATACCAGTCCAATGCTGGACATAGGACTCTTTGTTCACACGTCGTTTCACTATTTCATCAGGTGATGCTGTTTAACCATTCTATTCCATATCTATACAATGGAGTCACTATGGCGTCAGATATCGTACTGCGATATTCTTATCGAACTAAGGTTTAGATATTTTTCTTCGACACAGCAAATCTTGTATTCCACATCAAAACCTTCACGAACAATGCGCACCATATAAAAAAAAAACACAAATATAGTTAAACCAAGGCACAGAATAATTGGAATTCGCAACGCGGAACGTCTCTATCTAACGAATTTCTAATTTATTGTGTGCGATAGTACACACCCCGGCAGTAAATCGTGCGCGCACGCATCTAATCGGCGTTGGTGGCGGCATCTCGCGGCACCTTTGCGAACTAAGATGCAGAAGCTTGCCGCTCCGCACTCCTGCGATTAAATGCTATGCAATATTTCTATTTGCTTTCTATTCGTCCATTATCTTGGGTAGTGCTAGGTGGTGATAACTTAGTGCGTTTTAATTGTGGAGTTAAGTGGCTGAGTAACCGCTCGTAGGACGGTAAAGAACGCTGGAGATTGCGTATCGTATCTGTGCTATTATGAGTCGGGGAGATTTGGTTTTATTTAAAGTTATTTTTAATTCTTGCGTTGGGAAATCTTTTAATGACAAAAGATTTAGTTTGCGGTTCTCTGGTTCGGAGAACCGCAAACTAAATCTAGAAATCTAGAGAGTGGTAAGTTTGTTTGGAGGAAAACGTACGGACGGCTTAAGCTAAATAATTAGACACGAATTATACTAATTCAAAGGTTCTGTTCTGTATTTGTAATTTTTTTTTTTTCGTGGTAAAATCATCAAATGAGTCCCCCACCCAGCGCAGGGCGGGAGGGACTGTCAGACTTGTACTGACTAAAATCCACGGTGTCCTTCACTAGCCCTTTACGTACCGGGGTCACGGTAATCCCTTGGTCCCGCGACCCCGGCAGGCTTTGGCCCACTACAGGCCCCGTCTCTATGCTGACACTCTTTGAGGCGCGCGTGGAACACAACGCGCCGTCGACCCGGGCATGGTCCATGGTCGGACAGCGAGTCACCCATTACTCGCTGCACTCATGCCCGCGCCTACGGTGGCCGGTGATCGTCTTGCGACGACCGACGCCGTGGGCGTCTACCACTGCGACTGGGGTGGAGGGACGACGCTGTCCTCTCCCTCAGGCGGCCCGCCTCCTCCTTCACGAGCATGACTGCTTCGCAGAAGGAGGCGACCGCCTCCCACTCCGTCTCGCCCCGCAGCATGGCCTCGACCAATGCCGGGCGCGAGAGGTCTCCGCCTATCGCCGTCGTGAGGACACGGCGGTGCTCTGCCCAAGCGGGGCAGTCCTGCACCGTATGCTCCACCGTGTCCTCCGGACGATCCTCGCAGTGGTGACACCTAGGCGTTTCTTCCCTCCCTATCAGACACAGGAACCTCCCGAAACTTCCGTGTCCGGTGAGGACCTGCGTCATGCGGTAGGTCAGGACGCCGTGACGCCTATCCAGCCACTGTATTTGTAAATATGAAAAATATAAGTGTCATTGATTTTTGCCATCAGGAATTTGACAGTTGCAGCCAAATAGTCTAGACATCACTTACAGCTTTTTTTTAACATAGTAAAATCATCAAACGAGTCCTTCCACCCAGATCAGAGCGGGAGGGACTATCAGACTCGTACTGACTAAAATCCACGGTGTCCTTCAATAGCCCTTTACGTACCGGAGTCACGGTAATTCGTGAGCCCGCGATGATTCCGCGACCGGACATCACTTTCTCTTACAAGAGATTTATTTTTAAGGTGAAATATTGGCGTACTACAAGGTGCATGTTTGCCTAAGCATTCGAGCTAGGATATCATGCTTGATGATGATAAATATTAAACTAAGAAAATAAACTATAGTCAGTGGCCTGCAATATAAACCTATATTCTGATGTATAAGATAGGTCATGTAATCAAGGGTACTGACTATATTTAATAATAAATACTGGTTGTTTGTGTATGTCAGTTTCTATTTTTTTTGTAAACGCACACACGATGGTAGCGAGACTGTACGAATAACCGAGACCCCGGAACGTAAAGGGCTATTGAAGGACACCGTGCATTTTAGTCAGTACAGGTCTGACAGTCCCTCCCGCCCTGCCCTGGGTGGGAGGACTAATTTGAATATTTTACTTAGTTAAAAAAAAACGCACACACGATACAGGAGAAACTTCTTTATGTAAAAATAAAGAGGCGATTATCGATTAAGCCAAAATATCGAGGCTGTTAACAGGCATATAATAAAGCAGAAGTAGACTTGTACAATGTAAAATGATCATGTAATTAGGCTCCAAGTCATCATATCCCAATCATTCGCAGTTTTACGGCCATTTTAAAGAAGCATGGTAAAATATCTCATAATTTTCATATTTACACGCATCTTTGTAAACAAGTATCATTACAATACATTAAAGTCTTAAACTCTTACTTTTGTCGTCATAAAAAATGCTTTATTCGAAAATCTTCTTTATTTTTATGTTCCTAGAATGTGTTTTGAAGTGTGGTTTTAAAAAGCGGCGCCTACGCTTATGTGGCAGTCATAAAGATCGCTAGTATGGTCAGAAGAAACGATCAGGTACGTTGTTTAATTTGGGTACTGTTGAATGAAAAGTTTACGGACGAGAATTATCTATCGTACTGACTAAAATCCACAATGTTCCTTCAATAGCCCTTTACGTTCCAGGGTCCCGGTTGGTCGCGGGTCGCATTTGAAGATTTTACCACAATAAAAAAAAGGTCCCGGTTACTTTTATAGACAGCGCCGAAACTCCGGCAGGCGTTTGGCCCTCTATGGGAGTTTCAAAAAAAAAGTGCCTAAGTAGTCGCCTATAATATTATTATGTATGGCATCTCACCACCTATCTTTGGTCACCCATCCACAGACTGACCTCGGTAAAAGTTGCTGAATTTCGATAACCCATCTAAAGACAGACCTGTCCAAGAGTTTCTTTCGTCTGATGGCTTAGTCTACAACCGCGCGCGCTCATTGGTCATATCAAATAGCGCGCGCTACCGCGACTTACTGTTGCACAATCATTTCCGTCCCTTTTTACAAAATCAGTCTCACTAATTGCTGGAATAAGGATAAAAATGGCTTATTTAAATTTAAAAGCTTACCATTGTAAAAAGGCTTATTCGAAATCACCATACTAATTAGTGTCGTCTGTGGTTTATGCCTACCATGAGAAAATTATGTGATTTTATTAGAATTTATACTAAACTAGCTTTTTCCAGCAGCTTCGCCGGCTCCCCCCCCCTCCTTATTGACATAACCCTTAGTGAGTAAAATCACTAATCTACAAGCCAACTGTACAAAGAACGTACAGTAACACAAACAAACTTTAACATAATAGTTGTAATAAACACCAAATAACATACAGGGTTAACCTCTGACCAGCACTCAATTAATTCCCAAACATAAATCATAAATTATAGAAGCTTCATCAATATAATTATCACATCAAAAATAAAAACATTGAAATAATATTCGCCAAATTCACTCACTAGTGTTGCGAACCATACGGTTATGATTCAACATGTCGATATCGATTACTTTGTCGCTGTGCGGCGAGTCGATAAATCGCATGATGTCGACGCGCATGCGTACTAACGAACGGCGCACGAGCCTTTCATTAACCGTTTCGATTACATTTCGCTTTGTATGCGATATTAATGACTTTTATGTAAAAGTTACGATAATTGTTTGTATGAAAAAGAATTGCCTTACCTGGGCGGTGGATTGTAGTTGTATTGCATTGTGTTGTTGACTTACCTGAAATAAAAAAGGGTTTATTAGTTAAAGTAAATTATTACTTAGGTCTATTGTATTTTCACAACTATGTATTTTCCTGTTTAGCTATGGCTGTGCAAAGTGTTATGTTTTTAGGACACAATAATGAGCCTCAATTAATATTTTTTTCTCATACATCGTCACAGCAGTTCCATTATCGAAAATCGGCTTTTCAAAGAATTTTGTCTCTACCAATTAATACATCATACACACAATATATAACTGTTTGCTACCTCACGTCTTCATTAAAACCGATTTAATCGCGATAACGCATTATCGAAAAACCCGAACATTTCGGAAATTCGCCGAATTTATCAGAAAAATGCACACTATTCGCGTCGCGTGCAAAGTGCGCCAGAATTGTGTTCGATTAAGTAAATTTCGGCGAGTGGCGGCGGTCGGTGCGGCCCGTTTGATGTGAGCGCTAAGTAAACGTCACGCTCGCCAGCCGTAATTGCGAATAGTGATGCGAATGTGTCGATAGTTTTGTTTTGATAATAGCTGTTAAATTAAGGTGTTTGTTTAATGTAGAATGTAAGTTGTGAAGAAGAAAAAATAAGTATTTTCAGATTGGTCAAGATCAACAGAAGATGGGATTGATGTGTAAGACTTCGATGAGTTATGCACTGCCTAGAGAAGCATGGGACCAGAGAGTGCAGGCCCATATATATTCACACAATACATACACAAGGCAGAGAAGAAGAATAGGTTCGTTATGTAAACTAATATGGATTTAGATAGACTGAAGAATTTAAAAAAAAAGTAGAGCCAATTTTAGAGATAAGTTCCCTGTCCAGAAAACGTTTGCGATTTCGCAATATCTTAACATTTATATTATGATATTTATAAACGTGTTGCGCCGAACCCAAGTAATATGGAGCAACGGCAGAAAAGTGATGATCACGATACTTATAAGTGTAATTCTTTTGTAGCTTTAATAAACAAGAAAAAATATAAATCTGACAACTCATTCATTTCACTCACCCACTTCGATATTCAAATAAAATAATTCAACGTGATGATACGCATTTAGTTCAGAACTGTCGTTATCGATATAATGACAACACTACAACAGAGGTCGATAATTATGAATGGAACATTTTGTTTCCGAGTCTCGCAGTGCGCCCGGGGCGAACTCATAACTTGTCTTTTTTCACTTCGGTATATGTGGGTACTTTCTTTTTAGGAGTGTCTTCTTGAAAGTGAGCAACAAAAAGTTGAACAAGCGTGACCGTTGCATGAGTCATGGGTTCCACACATTCAGATAAAAACACAATATTGATCGTTTAATAAATAATAGGTAATTAATTCGATCTTTGATTTTGTAATGGGTGTTTTTTATGACAAATTATTTAAAAATATATATATATTTTATTGTTTTTTTTTCCTAAAAATGGCAAATAAATAACCATCGTTTTTAGGGTATTCTAGTAAACAAAAAAAAATTAAAAGGGTTCCTTTATGTTTATTTTTTTATTTTTTGTTGTTTATAATATAGAAAACCATTTCAGTGTTAATTGAATTTTAACCGCAATTTTTCATAACATAAAACTACACAGTAAAATGTAAAAATAAATAAAGTGTAAAAATAAAGGACCATCAAGAAAATTATAATGATCTCTCCATCGGATACTTTTTAATGGGCATAATGTTATCGCATAGCAACGTGTTACACTTGGCACAAGAAAAGTTGGCAACACGTCCTATCTATCATATCATGTCCATGTATTTATGTCCTTATTTGTAATGTAAACACATACAAGAAAAACTGAATCTCTTTACCTATGAAGATGTATCTATTTCTAATTTTAAAAATAACAAGGTTATAAATTCATTCATATAGTCATAAGTAACAAAAAATTAATAAATGATAATGAGACATAAAAAATGCCTTTATTTTTTAGGAGTAAATCAATTTTGTAAATAAAATCTTGTAGAAAGGGCTCAAATACAATCTTATTCTTTCGAATAATCCAATAAGTCCAAAGCACCGTACGTTATATTTATGCAAAAAGTTTTTGCACATCCCTAAAGGAACCCAAACGAATAACTGATAGCGAGCCACCCTGAAACTCTTTACATACTAACGGTACTTACAAAAGACTTAAAAACTCTTCACATATACACTAGAAGTTGTTTCAGGATCCTACATATAACATCTATGGTCCAAGTGGGCCCTAGTTTGAAAGAATTGAAAGTGTTAGCGGCTAAGAGTTTTTGCTACGTGCTTTCTCCAGCGTTTTACCAAACACATTGGAGCCAGCTTCCAGTTTTATTGGCTGCAGGTAAATCCAGTACCTGCCTTACATGAAAGCACTCCTTATTCACATACTTCACAACCGAATTGACCCAGTAGGAGCATGACTACCACCGGTTACCGGTAGCCTGGTGCCATAGTCCGCTAGGAGATGATCGCACCCACCCAAAAGTTAATCAACAGTAGACACAAGTCAGTTTAACCGATGCAGCTAAATTCCTATCTGACCTCCACAATATGCTTTTTTTTTATCGTGGTAAAATCATCAAATGAGTCCTCCCACCCGGGGCAGAGCGGAAGGGACTGTCAGACTCGCACTGACTAAAATCCACGGTGTCCTTCAATAGCCCTTTACGTGCCGGGGACACAGTAAATCATAAGTCCCGCGACCAATATGATAAGGCTTAAGTATTGGTTCCCGGATTCCACAATATTTAACGGTATCACCCGGTACCCCAATTCATGATCACCTATCATCACCAAAAGGTGTTAAACACAGTTATTACGAACATTATCACCTGCTCTTTAAATATCTACGTGTAATCATATTTTTTGTTCTGTATATCTCTGAGAGATAGTCGTAATAGGAATGTTTGTTTAAATCTATTATGGATTCAATACGTAGTGGGTGTGGGCCAAGTTATGAAAAGAAAGCGATGCTTTATTTTATCGTGGTAAAATCATCAACACCTCCCACCCAGGGCAGGGCGGGAGGGACTGTCAGACTTGTACTGACTAAAATCCACGGTGTCCTTCACTAGCCCTTTACGTACCGGGGTCCCGGTAATGGGTAAGTCCCGCGACCAATAAAAGCGATGCTAAGTTAGCTGTTTAATGGGATGTATAATTTCTTTTTTCTTTATACGCACTAAATACTTACGTATTTGTCTAATTATTTTAAGTTTGTTCATAAATAATTAATAATGCCTATTAAATGAAGAGTAGGAAAAAACACAGTTGACAGCATCGCGGATATATTATATCCTGAATGGCACAGAACGGGGAGCTTGACGCAAGCAGGTGGTCCAATCCGAACAGTGAATAAAATCGGATTGAATGAAGATGATGATGACTAAGAAAAAATATGATACATTTATATAAGAAACTCATGACTGCTATTGAATATTTTCTGTTATTTGAAAAAAAAACTAAGTTTAATGTAAATAGACTTCAAACTTCAAAGTCAGTGAACCTATTATAATAAAACCTATATTTATAAACCCATACAGATAAAAATAGTGAAAGATTTTTACCTACAGCTTATTTGGAATGGAAAAAGAAAAAACACTGCGAGAGCACTAACAGAACCGCTCCGCCTGTAACTTCGACCACACATGCAACAATTTTGTTGAATGACAAATAAGAAAAGATGATTACACAGCGAAGGATCATTAATATGTAATTGATTGGAACTATCCATCGATCCGAACTATTTGTGACGGATGATCGATATCTCCCGCAATTATCGATTTCCTTTTATTCGTTCCTTTTAAATAATCTATACGATGAATATTTAAGTAGAGGATGTGATCTCTCAATGAATGAATGAAAAACTTGGACGCACTTACTTATTTTGGTTTATTTTTAAAAGGTCGGGGGCCGTTCACGTATTACGTAAGCAGATTTAGTACAATTATTTACCCCCCCGTCCCCCTTGTCGGCAAAAGTAAGCAAAGCTCTTACCCCCTCCCCCATGCTTTGCACGTAAACATTTTTCTATTAATGTATTAGTTTTGCCTAAACGTATGCATTATTTGCGGGAATCCCCGAAAATGCGTTTCGCTTTCAAGCAAAGACAATGTGAGGGTTGCCATTCGTGTTAAAAAGTAAATAACTACCGATGACGTAATCATCATCTAGACTCCCTTACCCCCCATGTCATCCAAAATAAGCAAACTAAAGACCCCCCCGCCCCCCCATAGTGCTTACGTAATACTTGAACGGCCCCTAGCTGGCAGTATTTATTTTTAGGTTATCATTAAATTACTGATTGTTGGATCGTCATTAACGCCAGAAATTTATCAATCGTCTCGAACGGAATCTTTGTTACCAATCAACAATCGAATTCGCTATTCCGAGTCCTAAATATTATAGCAGCCTTCAAAGAACAATAATCAGGGGCAGTATTATGACGTCTTAAAACCAGGCTTGTTCCAGTGAGTGAATGAGGTGGCGCTAGACGACGTCTCTTTCACTCACCGGAACAAGCCTGGTTTTAAGACGTCATAATACGGCTGCAGGATTTGGATTGAGATACAATTTTTATTTCGAGCGTATATTATTCACGAGAGAAGACGAAGATAACCTTTTTTTTATTGCTCTTTCAATACCATAATTCATGAAATATTATGCAACAACAGATTTGTCCTCTAAAATTTATGAACATTTGGTAGCTTTACGAAGGATATGAGAGATATGCAAACATAGTAACATGAATTTGCTTAGATAGCTTATTTACCAGATCACGGCTCATATCTCGGCATCACTTTGTTACCCGATACCTCAGATATCAATAAATTCCATGTGTAACAAGAACTTACATGCAACGCGTGTCTATAATTTGCAGGTGCTTTTTTTTAAAGTTTTAAAAGCATCAAATGATTCCTCC
Source organism: Agrotis puta (assembly GCA_943136025.2). Lineage (NCBI taxonomy): Eukaryota > Metazoa > Arthropoda > Insecta > Lepidoptera > Noctuidae > Agrotis > Agrotis puta. The sequence continues at coordinate 16,203,781 of OW964177.2, read as the reverse complement.
CACCCAGGGCAGAGCGGGAGGGACTGTCAGACTCCTCTTCCGGGGTCACGGTAATTCGTACAGACCCGCGACCCCGAAGCAAGCTTGCCTAGAAGTAATCTATTCAATCCTGACTTAAAAACCCCAAAGTTTCAGTGAACTCTCCACAAAATTTTCACTTCAATCCGCAGTGTACATGCGTGAGGCACAAAAAATGGAATACTGAGGCACAACTTACTTCAAAATATTTTTCGAATTTTGTAATGAGTCTATTTACAAAATAAAATTTATACTGCTTCTCCATAAAAAGTAAACCTCCATAGTATCGATCCACACGACACAAATTCCTCGCTCCGACACGCAGTACATTAGTTTACACAGCATAAGCAAAGTGTCACAAATGTCAGAGGTGTCACAAGCGTGCAATTCCATTTTTTACGCTCGGCCTCGTGTCCCCCGTGTTAAAGCTCGTAAATCGCGTCATTTTCACGTCGCCGAGAGCTTGCATTTTGACGAGGTAATAGTCGAGTACATCATCTGGTGCGGCCATAAAAATAGAGATTACTAGCGTTGCCAGCGACTTCGCCCGCTACAACTCGAAAAGAATGCCACGGGATTATAAAATCGAAATTAAGTGTATCCTTTGTGTTAATCCAGGTTATAAACTATTAGTCTGTAGAATTGCAAATTTTGTAATTTAAGTGAGCTGTAGCTGACGGGGTCGCGGTAGACCGCGAAGGAGATAGCGGGACGAACTGGACAGGTTCTGCCCGAATTAGAAGGAGGACGCACGGGCTCGCGAGAAGGGTAAGTAGTGGAGGGAGGCCTTTGCCCAAGAGTGGGACAGAGCAGGCTATTAAAAAAAAGTGAGCTGTTTAAAAAAAGATTTTCTTATAGTTTTCTCCCGTATAAGCACTTGCAGTTGATCTATTTTTACTATTTAGAAAGGCAGCGAAAGTAAAAAGCTCCTAAAGATACGAGTACTTTGGTATTTTTTATTTAGCGAAATACTCTCGTTTGACCATTATTTCGTCTAAACACTAAAAACTCTGTAACTTATTGATCTAAGATAAACGAAGAAAAAAACTTTCTCTCGTGTCGCTATGATCGCTATGCCCATTACCGATGGCTAAAGATGCACAGCGGTATTAAGATGGGGTTATAATTATGCACTGTGCGAGCCTGATAACAGGGCAAACTGCATTGAAGGTAAATTAATTTGGACTAGCTAGGTACTAATCCAGACAAGTATCCATTCATTTGCATAATTTAGTTCAAATCACCATCCATTAGTGGACTAACTAACATTATGGACCATATTACGTTAGTTGAGATACTTACAGATATAGTACGTTCGCGAAATATAATGGGCATGGTCTAAATTGTAATTATAATCGCGATTTTCGTGGCCATACAGGTGTACGATTAGATGAATCCTCGTAATATTTATTGTGCAATAATATATCATTAAATAATTTATAAGAGACGGTAAAAACCACCTTTGAAAAAAAAATAGATTGTAATAATTTTTTAACAGTGTTTTATACTCGATTTAGAAATTGGAGGGTGCTATCCTAACTTAACTTAAGTAAGTTTTTTATCATATTTTTACGTCTCAATCACTGAATTGATTATTCTGAAAATTTGCAATATATTGTCATGTGTACAGAAACGGTAATAATATATCTTTCATCCCGGAAAGAAGTACCGTTCTTGAGAAAAAGAAAAATAGCATTCTTTTGATAATACTTAGTGCCAGATATCAAAATTTAGTTACCATTATTATCAGCAAACTGTGGTGTAGGAAACCACATAGAACCACTTAAAAGCTAATTCGATTACCGTGATTTATTACAAACAGGTTCAATATTGCGATAAGGCATTCCAGAGAACTATTGAAAGTTGCTCAACACCTCTCTCAAACTCGAAATCGAGTAAAAATCGAAATACCCCGATATCGATTATCTCATTGCGTATCAAAACTGTTAATAATTACAACTATTACTGGAGCCTGAGCGAAGCAATGTCTAGATTAATTGATTTCGATTAGCGGAATATCTCGCCAGTCTGATCCGATTGTATCGAGAGTTAATTAATCGATTTTACGTGCGCTATCGATTTAATGCTACCGTGTTACGCTATTTTCATCTAAATTAGATTAGTGATAGATTGAAATTGGAACTATGTTGGTAGGTATTCGAATTTCGTTTTTTGTTTGTTTATAAAAAGGTTATTATATCTTACAACACTAGGGTCACAATAATGTCGTTAACTATCGCGTTAATGGACGTTTATACGAATATTAATAATATTGCGAAATGCCGTAAGTGTGGCCCAGGTTTCTATAAAGCGATTACGGTGCTTTTCTTGCCTTGTATTATCTTTTTTTAGGGTTCCGTACGTCTGAATACAAAAACGGAACCCTTATAGGATCACGCGTGTGTCTGTCCGTCCGTCGCTTACAGTCAATTATCTCCGAATCTATTAGACCGATTAAGTTGAAATTTGGTACACATATCAATTCCTGTGACCCAAACACAGAGGTGTGACGTGAGCAGATGAAATCTGTATATGGGGGGTCATTTTTGGGGGGGAAGGGGAAAATTAAGAAAAAAAAATCTGAATACTGCATCGTGTGGCATATCAAATGAAAGGTCTTGTTGAGAAGATCTTAAATGTATTTTTTTGTAATTTTAAAATAAATAGTTTCCGAGTTATTCAAGAAAATAGACGAAAATTGACCATTCCCCCCCCTTATCTCCGAAACTACTGAACCTAAAATTTTGAAAAAAATACAGAAATTAGTTTTCTCCTTATAGATTATAGGAAAACCTATAAGAAGTCCATGATATTAAAATAACATGGTAAATCACTCAATATTGTGCGTACCAACTTACATTTTTTTTAAATACGTCATAAATCGTAAACCGCAATTTATCTTTCAAAGTTACAACCAACTTTTATATAATGTTACTTGCTGCTACGGAACCCTTTAAAGGCGAGTCCGACTCGCACTTGGCCGGTTTTATCAATATAGATAGGTATGGTCTGGGAGAGTACAAAGTATACCGTTTATCCCGATATTATGTTTCCGTAGAATACATACACACACACACACACACACACACACACGTGGATACATTTCGAGTAACGGGCGTGTGAAGAAGCTTGCAACAGCTAGTTTAAGTAGTAAAAGAAAAACGCGAACTTAATATCACTATTAAAATTTTTGTCCACAACTTATTCAGATAATTCATGTCGTCCAAGTACCGGCGTTTCATCACAAAACAGATTTATATTAGCAAGCAGTTACTAATGGAAACGCAGAGAAAAACCTACGGCTCATGTTTTAATACCATATTTATATAAAAAATATCGCATGCATTACGCATAGCGCTGGTTTGAGCCCCTGCTGTGGCAGATTGTGGATGAGGAACTATTCTGGAGACTTGAATGCATCGCTTTGAAATTCTTGGGTATTTTTATATTCGAGCTGTTGCTTTAAGATTTTAAACCAAAGTAAATACAGAATAAAATGGGTTACAGGAAATCAGTAAAAATAAAAGGTCAGGAGTTTTATTTTTACTTCAACGCAGGGCGAAGGAAAACACATTTGATGATTTTTACACCCCCTAATAAAAAGGTGTATAATTTCGCATATTTTCATCAAAAATTTCAGAAAAAAGAAAGAAATAATATTTATTGGTACAGATACACAATAATATGCAAAATAAAAGAGAACAATTAACGATGTTTTTAAAAATAACTTAAAACTATAATAAACTATTTGATACTAAATTGTTTGTCCCACGGCTGCGCCAAATAGGCGCAATACAAATGAAACTAAATAAATACTTATTAAATTAGCTTAGGAAGTTACCTCCGACACTTTTTCCTTACCTATAACAATAGAAAGTTGTGAAAATAGAGTCACTTTCTACAGTTTTCATGGCCTAATTTGAATCACAAATTTTTTATTTTGTCGGTATTATACATGGCCTCTAAAACTATCAGATAGATAAAGGTATCTAGAATCTAGAGCAATATCGCTTTGACACGATTCTACATCTCCAGAATACGCGGTGTCTCCCCTGGTGGTCGCTAAATAGAATTCTAAAGGCGTGTGCCAGCCAATAACATGAGATACGTCACAAATGACTTCCTAAAACAGAACAACACTCGGCTTGAGAACCTTCATGTTGTGGAGATAAAGGATCTGAGGATCTGTCACGGAGACTATCCTGATGTATTTTGTGGAGATGGAGGAAGGCTGGTATAGTAGTTGGCTATTTGACTGAAACATTATAATTAGTCCGTCACTTACGATTATAAAAAAATATTCGACCCGTATTTTTACTTTTGTTTCGTAAACCAAAATTGACGGAGATACGATGCTTTCAAAATTGGCAATACGTCACCTTTACGTCACCGTTTCTATTGAATTCTGACAACACGAGCCCCCCACTGAGTTTTGATGCGTTGTATTTTGGTGAATATTCATTGATTTTACAAAAGAAAAAATACGTGTCCGTTATTTTATTAAACTCTAAATGACGGACTAATTATATTTTTAATTTATAACTATTACTGTCAAATAGCCAATTCTATTGTTTTCAGGAAGAAACTTAGATTTGGGTGATCGAGGTGTTGTCATATTTAAAGACGCACTGTCAATCAGACTGACTGATACGAAAATGCTGAAACAAATAAAAGTAACCGAGAAGACCCTAAGTGAAAGTGAAATGTATTAATTAGTAAAATTTATATTCAATAATGGATCATACAAATCAAACTGAAGTAGGTGACGAAGAAAATTATACATGACAGTCTGAAAAAGTAACATTTATGAACATTGAAAGAAAAATAGACATGTACATCTTTGTTCATCATAAAATACTATGAGTCTGGATGTTTGGATAACTAGATGACACAACGTGGTAGAAGCTAATCCTTTTTTTTGGCTTCTGAGTCTGTACGGACCAAAGTAGGTGGTTGTAGTTTCTATCAAATCCAAACGGATAAAACCGTGAACACGGACGTATGAATGTTGCGACCAAAGGTATCTACAAGTTCCTCAATTTCTGCAAATATGAGAGGCAATTTATCAAAAAACAAATTGGGAGAAGGCGGTATTGAGTTAACCACAAGATTTGTTACATACAAGGTATTCGACATACTATAAAATGTTTTATTTTACCATCATCTGATAAAGAGAGATAAAATATATGATGATTACTAATGGGATAAGAGGCAGAGACCGATACGGTATTTAAAATGCTAATTGATGTCATGTGAATTTAAGAAATTGTGAAACTGTTAATAACTCGCAGAACTTATTCGAAATTTATTTGTTTTTTTTTCATGAATTTTGGTATTGAATCAAGTCTAGGTCAAAGGTGAAAGAAACGACGATGGACAGAAGTTACCCAGAAGATGCCTGTTCTTTTACTCTAACTTTGAAGAGCCTAACCCTAAGGTTGAATGCGTTCGGAAACATAGACGCAGGTAGTGAGTTCCACTTCTTTACTGTGCGCATTTTTGGCTGGAAATTATTTGTTTCCTCCTCTACTATTTGTCGATTCTTTTGTTTGCGGGATTCAAGACAAGTTAAATTTTTTCTCCGGATTTTCACTGTATTGGCGATTATGTGGTGGTTGCCAGTGTTGATTATGGCCCACATGAGTTGCAGTGGTATAGGGAATAGTCTTCTTCTTCTTATCGTATGGTTGATTAACAACCTGGTGTCAGAGTTTAAACCGCCCGTAGGCCTCTGACATGGCTTCACACACCGTTGAAAAATCTCTCAGGTGTGCTGGTTTCCTCACGATGTTTTCCTTCACCGTTTTTAGCAAGTGATAATTAATTTATAATACGCACATGAATTCTAAAAGACATTGGTGCGTGCCGGGGTTCGAACCTGCAACCTTTGACTTGGCAGTCCAACGGTCGTACCACTCGTTGCCATAGGTTTACCTGATTATGATCAGTCTTATTTTTAGAATTTATATACCTATGTATATTTATTAAATGCCAAATCTTTTATCAGGGGTGGCCCAGTATTATCGGTCCTAACTAACGAGTTGTAAGTCGTGGTTTACTTTGTATTATTAATTTCATCACCACTGCCCTCAAAATGGTGAAGGAAAACGTGAAACTGACATATTCTAGAACCAAAAATTCGAAGACATGAAGACATCTACCAACCCGCGTGGTGGATTATGGCCCACTCCCTTTCACAAAGAAGAGGCCTGTGTTCCAGCAGTGGGATCGTTTATAGGCTGATGATGAATGATGATGACCATATCTTTTACCCGAAATTTAACTAAGAATTTAATTACTCCATCTAGCTTAATGTTGAAACGAAACAACAAATAGAATGAATTCTAATTCCGTTAAAACAAGCGTCAACACTATTGTTTTTCAAATTGCTTTGTTCTAAAAACATCACCTGCCTCCATTTTAAAAGGAGGTCCCCCAACAATCAATAAACATTACCTCGTAACTACCATTCTGGGGTCACCTACTTAATGTTTTAAGCAGTAAATATTGAAATCAACAAGTTAGATCTGCCCACGCTATAATAAGATCACTATCATTACGACTTTGCTTAATCATGTTGGTGTTTCTGTCAGTGTTAAGTTTGGAGTCTTTGGTCAACTGGACCCTTTCAAAATGGACCCGCGGGATCATTCATCCCAATCATATTGGCTGGATCAACGCTTTGGAATGGGCACCTACAGTACTTCCACAGTTATTATATCTTGTGACTGGGACTATGGCACCATAACTTTTTTTGAAGTGAAAACTTCTTTGTGTGCGGCGTTGTGCACTTTTTTTGGAATGGGTAAAAAATGTTAAACTCGCGTCAGGACACGTGACCTGATCGAAAATTCGTAAGACGGCGCAGGGCCCTTGCGCGAATGTTCGTGTGTGTTTATTACTATTCAAGTTTTCACTTCTGCCGGCACTCCCAGAGTGCAACCGGTCGTTTTTTTTTGTCTTTTTTTAATTCAAAAGTGCCTACAACTGTCCTACTTGAAGGCCTAAATGCTTTGATTTGAATAGTTCGACTGGACCCGCTCACCAATTTCATTATTAGTACTGAGTGTACTAATAACGCGGAGTAACGCTGAAAGTTTTGAGTGAATATTTATTTATTTGTGTGTTATATAGTGTGTCCGGACACGAACTAGCGATATTCTAAATACTTAAATATAAACTATTTTAAAATACAATTACACCCTAGACGTGGGTCCAAAACACTTACCCGCTATGTGGCAGCCATTTTGTTTTTATTGTTGAAATGTGCTTCATGCGAGTTGAAGGCGTACGAACTGATAATTTCTAATGAATTTGAAATCAACTTATTTGGGTCCAATAGGACGGCTCGAGCAATGTTATAGTGAAATCTACTATGTTCACTTATTTTTCTGCTTCTCAGTCAGGCACATTACTTTACGTAATTTATTTCATCACCACTGCTCTCAAAACGGTGAAAGAAAACATCGAGGTAACCGGCATTACCTAGAACCAAAAAATTCGAAGATATAATGACATCTTCCAACCCGCGCTGGGCCCGCGTGGTGGATTATGACCCACTCCATCGCACATAAAGTCACAGGCCTATAATGTTCTTACTGCATTATAGGCATTTTGTAGGTATACAAAAATCGTTTCATTTTACAGGCTCTCAGATACAATTGCTTATCGCTTTGTGGAATTTAACATTGTCTTATGAACAGTCAGTGCGATATATTTACAGGTATTTTCACCTGTCCAAACAGCTGGCATGTCGAAATTGAGTCTTATTCACAAACCAAACATCCAAAAAACACAATGACGAAAGCCACAGGTGTCCTCTAGTCTAACTTAAAAGCGCAGATTACTAAAACAGCGTTGACCTGAAACAATTACATGAGTAAGCGCATTGTGACACACAGTGAGCGCGCGCGCATGATGACGTCACGATAAATTGGTCCAGATTGCGCGGGAGACCTGTAATTGTAGAACTTAGATTGTTATGATACGTGTCTCTAATTACTTGTGCAATTGTGCTCTGCTTTCGGTGGAATAATTGAATGACACAGAGGGAGGAGTGAATGGAATGTGATGACCGAATGAAATCTTAGAGATAATTCTTGTGGTTTTCGTCTTTAATTTACATTATTTATGTCACACAAGAAAGAGATCTTACGATTGATTGTCTCTTTCTAGAGAGAATGGCAATTTTAAGCAGCTAATGCGTAGTCCATACTATAAGTCTATGTGGAGACTTAAAGCATATCATCATTTAACAAATATTAGAAGAATGGCAAAAGACTTTGCTAATAATTCACGAAGAGAATCACTTTATATTCACCTATTACTCAAATTTCACTAGCTGATGTTAGTAACTTCGCCCACGTTTATGTCAAAAACTATCCCGCGGCATCTTAACATCGGGATAAAAGGTATTATACTATTAAAATATACTTTATTTAACGTAAGTATACATTAAAGGCATTCTCTGTGTATGAGTGTTTCAGACTATAACCTATAACTGTACCCATCTAGACCTGTTGACCTATTTTGGCGTGATTGAGTAAAAACGACGGCACTTTTGGCGCAGAGCCTAAGCAATTGGACTGCTGCGCTGCGTGTCGCGGGTTCGATTCCTGCACGGAACATATATTTGTATGATCTACAAGTAGTTGTTTCGGGTCCGGGCGTTTGTGTTTATGAGTTTATATATTTGTAAACGCACCCACGACACAGGAGAAATTCCTAGAGTGGGGCAAAGGTTCTTTAAAAAAATATATCTCAAAACTTTCGCAATTATAATAGTAGTAGTAAGGATTTTACTTGCCATATTATATAGTATCTACCAATTCAACGTTGACTGTACGAGTAACTCTCAGAACTTCAGTTATCTTCTTACAACAACTGAAAATCAACAATACATCACAACAAGACCAAAAGCGCTCACTTTGAAGACTCTCGCCTGAGGCAGATTCGAATTTAAATAACCAATTACTCCGTACCATGTGCCCCTTGATTTATTGGTTAATTTACTTTAACACTGATTGTGTGGCGAAATTAAAAAGTCGCCGGCAACTTTGAGTTTCGGCACTTCGACAAGTCGACACATCACTTGGTTGTATGAATATTTTGTTTGGTGATTGTCAACACTTGTGGGGATAAAAGGGCTGATTATATTTAAATGGAGAGAAGATTTTGTTTGCATATTACGAAAACAAAATGTGAAAATAAAATAGCTAATGCAGTTTTTCACAGTTGTAACAGTACCTATTCATCAAAAACACATAATAGTATAAAGTTACTTTTCTTTCAGAAGTCGTTGGCTTTGTTTTTTATTTCATTGATATTTGCAAAAAGGTGCTCTTTCACTTGGGACTAGCTTAGTGTTTGTGAAAATAGGCTTTTTAGAAAGAATTCCAAACACTAAAAAGGGTGCACATTTAAATCATGTTTGTAATATTAATCGCCAAAGTTAAAAGCACAAATTAATAAACTTTTTAATAAAAATGTGACATCGTCTGATTAAGTTTTTTTTTTTGTTAACATTGTATTTTGGGTCCGCTTACAAACATTTTGATTAATAAATGACACATGATTGTCAATATAGTACAATAAGGAGCTATAAGACTTAATCACATCGTTAAAAGTTATGTTCTCTATTACATGTAGGCAAGAAGGTACGTAGGTAGTACCCTAGAGTAATCGGCAAATAGTGGGTGTGCGCCTGTCGGTATTTTATTCCCTCGGGGAGAAAGGCGTTTCATATGAATTACGACGTAAGAATTAACTCGTATATTATTGAAATTAGCTCAGATGCTTATTCCTAATGCACAATACAGGACCAATATTAATGATGACCAGAGGGCCTAGACAAAATTGTGAACAATTTTTAGGGCACCTATGTTTAGAGCAACGATTGTGTTCCTGTTTGAGCACCGATAAATATTTTGATATTTTGCACAATCGGGAATGGAAATTTAATCTATTCCGATTAGAGCACCTACCTCGAAATCATCTACCAATCAGCGGTAACAATTGGAAAAGTCAACAATGTTACGACTGATGAATTCACAAAAGCTACCGATAATTGTATGTTGATCCTGTCGAAAGTAAAATAAAGACATTTCAATATGCTTATAAAATTATAGAAAGTCAAAAACCAGAAAATTTAGAACAATTTTTGCAGTATCAGACCTAGTTGGAGTTGCAATAGCCTAATTGGTAAGGCGTCTGGAGTACTTATCCAGAAGACGCGGGTTCGAGTCCCACTCGTAGATGTTTTTGGTCGCGGGACACACGAATAACCGTGACCCTGGTACGGTGGAAAAGCGTTCATCATAGCATGTAGACCTGCCTGCAACACTTGAGTTCCGAGGTATCGGATGCGCGTTACTGACCCTGCGGAATAATTCCACCCTTTTTTTTAAGTAGTAAAACATCAAATGAGTCCTCCCACCCAGGGCAGAATGGGAGGGACTGTCAGACTTGTATTGACTAAAATCCACGGTGTCCTGCAATAGCTCTTTACGTTTCAGGGCCACGGTTACCTGATAAGACAGTCCCGCGGCCCTTGGAGTCCTGCGACCCCGGGATAATCTCACCCCTAGTTTTTTTGTTCGATCACCTTATTATGGCTTCCACGATGTTTATAAGCTGAATTTATGGGTGACAACAAAGAAACACAATGACAAAATCCTAAAGCTTTCATCATACATGCTGTGTGCACTTGTGGCATGTGCCAAATAAAAATGTTGTTGCTGAAAATCAGTTTCAAGAGGCACACTTTGTGCTGCCATCTGGCATTATTTTAAGCAGAGGCCCTTTTGGCATTAAAACATTTGTATAAGTACTTTTATTGATTTTTATTTTGAAAATACTTTCACTGTGCGCACAGCTAAGAAGTGGAATTCCTTGCCAAAACCTGACAGCTAAAACCTTGGGGTCTTTAAGTCAAGAGTGAAGAGGTTACTTTTAGGCAAGCGTGCTTCACCGTCGACCACATCATGGCAGGGTCAGGCACCAGGCGAGATGGCAGTTAAATGCGAGCCTATCTATACATATTATAATAAATCTGTAGAAGGGTCAATTCTGTACATTGAAAATATTGAAAAAATAAATAGCGGGGGTTGTAGCTAGATCGATACCAAACCCAAACATGTGATTAAAAAAATTTTTGTCTGTCTGTCTGTCTGTATATGCAGGCATCACGTGAAAACTAACGGTTCGATTTCGATGAAACTTGGTATAATTATACCTTATTATCCTGGGCATAAAATGCGATACTATTTATCCTGGAAAAATACGTAGAAAAAAAATCTTATTTTTCAGTTACTACAGAACGCGAGCTCAACAGAAGTAGCTCAATAGAGGGATCTCCTTAATTATATAGGCTTAGCCGTATTTGGGTCCAATAGATATTTAGGAGATGTCATTGTCAGAGTTAGTCAAAATGGATAAATAAACCATCCACGCGAAGACCGACATCCGCGCGGACAGTGTCGCGGGCGGAAGCTAGTCATAAATAAAATAAAATAAATGATTAGTTTTAATGCCAATAAATGCAGTTTTCTTTCTATGAAAAAAATGCACCATATTCCTTAATATCTATCCACGTCGAAAGCTAAGTTTCTAAATCATGTGCTGGGTGGGGTGTGCAAGATAAAGTGCAGCATGAGTGCGGATGAATGGGTCGCCACGGGGCGCGCTCCGGACCCTGGACCACACAGCCACGCATCTAGGACACCCGGGATGTTCACTAATCGATGCTGTTTGCACGACTTTATGTGTGTGGGAATTGGGCTTTGAAGATTTGTGGTAGGGAGTTGTGAATCTGATACAAGTGATAAAATTTATTAGGCTATTATACTCAAAAAACTTAATTAGTCCGAAAGATTGATTATCAAAAAAAATTTGACCCGTATTTCTTATTTTTGTTTGTTTACCAAATTTGGCGAAGATACAACGCTCCTAAAAATCAAAAAAGTGGCAAACATCGAAGCTTTTTATCTTTGTCAATATTCATTGATTTAAAAAACAAAAAATACGTGTCCATTATTATTATTTTTCTTTAACTGACGGGCGGAACAGATTTTCAATTTATTTTTGCTGTAAACTACCCTATTGTGACACGGGGCTTTAAAATAGCTGTGAAATGTAGTTCAATTAAGGCATTTAGGTAATCTCCCTGGCCCCCAAGGAGCTACGTTTTGTTAATTCATATAAGCAAGGAAACGCTTTAATTTTATATTTTTTCTACTGCACTAGTAATTTCTCCTAAAAATATATGTATTTTTATTTTATTGACCTTCTATAAGAAGTAGTTAATCTGAATATCAGCTCATTCTTTACTTCACTGACATTATGAACTGTGTTGTTTTCTGGGTAATAGGATCAACGTCATGTATACATAACACTATGCTTACAATTCAATGATGCAAAGAAAACAAAAAAAAAAGATAACTTCAGGATATTGCCATTAATATTAATTCTCTTGAGTTTCATTAATTATACAGTTTGAAGAAATCTTAATCTAATTCTCTCAAATTTGATTTCATTGTAAGATTGGTTGTGCGATCTAAAATCGTAATTAATTTTCCAATAAACGAAGGGTCTTTACTTTATATAATACCTAAAGATGACAGATTACGAGGAAGGGTATAAATTTAAAAAATAATTAGGTATTGGTAACAGGGAAGTGATGAGGCCAAAGCATAAGCGATAACGATTTAAAAAGGCCTTGTTAGCTGTGAAGAAAATTAAATTGTATATATAATTAAAGACAACCTTGAGCATATATATTTCATCGTAGCTGAACCTAAACTACGATTTTCTATTCATTTATACATTTTATAAGGAAAACAAAAAAAAAAAAACAAAAAAAAGAAGTAAGAACTGAGGATATCTTAGAGTTAAAAGTCGTTGTGGACCGTCAGGGCACAGTAAGAACTAAACTACACTTGCTGCAAATACCACTATCGTTTCATGAACTTCAGTTTCATTGAATGTGTCCAGTATAGCTTGGTGGCCTACCATGACGTATAAAAGCGAGATTAATTCTAGTGTGGGAAAAAGACAGAGCTAATCAAGTTGTGTAGCGCCACCTCTTTCCCACAGTGGAATTGCTCTCGCTTTGAAATGTCATGATACCTGATATACCTGAACAAATCAGACACCGGAAAAACGATAGCCCCTAATTCACAATTGTTGGTCAACCAAACCATAAAAACCCGACCGCCCGTTGCAATAGTTTTTTTATTATACTCGCTTCAACCTTTACCTTGTACCACAATCCCTTCTGTTATCGGACGCGATCGTATTGCGTAAATTTGTCGGTTAATTACGCGATTTCTTACACAACACTAAAATGCTACCGTTTTAATTGAACTTAAAAAAAACTTTAATTGGTATTGCGAATTTAATTTTTCCGAACGCCGCGAGTAAATCAGACTGGAAGTTACTTTCGTTTATCGTAAATCGACGATTTTATGATGTTTTTAATAATCGATATGTTTATAAATAAGAATGTGGAAGTAGGAGTTTTGTTGTACAATAAAATATTCTATATAGCTATTTTATGTGAAAAGTTATTAGAAAAAAAAAGTTGAGATTAAAAATTAAACAATTAACTGAGCATCTCAATTAGCACACTGGCTTCAGCTGCAGCTGATTAGTGATCATTGTTGATACCGTATGCTGCAGATGTAGGGTTATGTAAAAGAACAAAACAGTGTATACAGCTATAACCTGGGGTCTTCAAGTCAAGAGTGAATAGGATACTTCTAGGCAAGCGTGCTGCATCGTCGACCACATCTTCGCTTACCAAAAACAATAAGCAAACCAGGTAGCAATACTTAGCAAGAAATACCCCTTTTAAAGTGCCGATAATATAGTAATTATTCGTTTAATAACTTTCAGCAGTAAAATCAGCATACAGTTAGTTTTTATCAGGCAACAAAATATGCAATCATATGCATCGCAGAGCATTTAAAATTAAAATTTAGTTAACGATAAAATAAATTTACGGCGTTGAGGAATATGTAAAATTTTTATTTGACATTAAAGAATGTTATTTTATTGGCTTTTAAAATATTTAATTGACTTAGTAATTAACGAGAGCAAATTTCGCGACACGCTACTTGAAGGGAATCTTAAATCTTAACCTCGTAAATAATACCCATTTAATCCAATGTTCCCGAAAATAAACAAATTATTATTTATCGGCACTATTGTGGATTTCGCTTTGACAAAAAAAAAACAGTTTTCCCTAATTAACTAACTAATAAATAAATCATCATCATCATCATCTCAGCCATAGGACGTCCACTGCTGAACATAGGCCTCCCCTTTAGATCTCCACATGTACCGGTTGGAAGCGACCTGCATCCAGCGTCTTCCGGCGACCTTTATAAGGCCGTCTGTCTAATAAATAAATAAATATATTAATTTACTAGCGCGCAACTCATCACCGACTCTTGAACATCTAACAGTGCAATTAGGTTACATTAAGGTGTACAATGAAAGATACAATGGGCATTTATGAACAAAAACTATTGCCATGGCAAAATCTTGTCCCCTTCTACGAAAATACCAGGAAAGGAAGAAAAGATGATCTCTCGTTCCATTCATCATCATCATCTTTCTGCAGCCATATTAGCATATCTTCTATTGCCAACCTCCGAGTTTCTAAGCCATTTAGGTTTCTCTTCCGATAACAACAGTGCTTGTCCCGTTTTAATTAAAAAACATGCCATGACCAGCGAATAAATTGGCAACACCTATACAACTATACGACTTTTTCTAGAAACACTTAAACTACCAAATAACAAAATGGGGACCAATACATCAAACAGACGGTCCTAATAACAATGGTCACCCATACATCAACGTCAATAAACAAATTAAACGTTTACCCGCGCGTTACGCGTCATTCGTCACCCGGGACTAGGGTTACCAAAGGGAAAATTGAAAATAAAATGCTCTTTTCACATAAAATTACGGAGGATTTGTTGTTAAAATGTATTTTGCAACTCGTGGGAAATATTATGTACCTACCTACGTATACGTGTATTGAAAAATCATTTCAATTGTATGAGATATGCCATTTAAATTTTTTAATTTTTAAAACAAATGATATTCAGTTTTTTTTTGCACGCGGCCCCGATGTGTTGGCTGTTGGTATTTGTAGATGCCACATGTATTCGAATTTTTAGTTCTTGTGCATCGACGGTCTCATGGATATGTTTTCCTTCATCGTTTTGAGAGCAGAGTGGAAAATGTATTTTTTTTAATTGATAGGATCACACCCACGTCTTATAAGGTATACGAGTTTATAAGATGAGCTCGTTAAAATTGGGCCACTACAGACTGCTATTCTTTCGAAATCTTGTCACATTTCGATCAGGAGCCGAAAAAGCCTGATATTTTAGGAGAAATCCCGAGATATAGATCCCTACATCCAATTCGTCCCGTCAGAAATAATTTCCTCTTAATTTCGCGCCATTGCAATATAAATTGATTTTCCAAAATGGCTACCGATGCGTGTTGATGGCGGGAACGCGACATGTTCGCCATGTGACACATACAACGCTGTCGCGGTTAGCCAACTTGTCTGTGTTTATCGGGTAGCCAAATTTAATAAAAGGGGTTTATGAATAAATTGGTTTTGGAACCGGGTTTGTGTGTATATTGAGGTTGTTAACAGGATTTACCTGTGTTGATAACTTTTCATACCATACACCAGACGGTGGTTATGCAAAACCTTGTGGTAAAATTCAGGTACTTTATGGTATACGGGATTATAGTAATAAGAAGTGTTGGCAATCCCAAAGACAGATATTTCCGCTTAGATATTTACTCACACAAAAACAAGGGTGACTTTTGTGGGAGGACAGCATCAAATGTCTCCTCCCGCCTTTAAGGAGCAAAAGGAACTGTCAGACTTGGTACTGACAAAATCCCGCTCTGTTCCTTCAAACGCCTTTCGTGTTCCAGGGCCGTGATAGTCTCTCAAAACGTAACCGCAACACCTAAAGAAAACTACATTGCACGACAACTCAATTTGGAGACTATGTATTTAAAAAAAAAACCTGGGTAAGTTCTGGTTGACTCGCAAATACCAGGGAAGCATGGCACACGTGTAGTGTGTGTGTTATAGATCTATGCCTATGTCTGTAAGTGTAAGTAGTCTAAGTCTATATAATGAATGGTTAGCTAATAAAGAGGGGCATTATACATCAATTCGTCTATTCAATTACACCTATCCCTACATGGCGACCCTGCCAGGATGGCAAGCCGCGCATAATGGTCGTGCGTGTCGCGTTGCAATTGATTTAATTTAATTGGTGCGAAAATATTCGGAATTCAAAATGTGTCAATCATATCAGACCAAAGAAGAGGTTTTTTTAGCCCAAAACGCAGCCGGTGCTGGAAATAACGCAAAATTTGAAGAAATTGGGACACATTTGAGCATCCAGACTATATTAACTACGGCAATTATATGCTTCATGGGAGCAGTGCTTCTCTACCTGGGATTTAAGGCATATAAAAAATGCCATACTCGTTGGATGCGTCAGGAGATCAGCCTGCAAGCTTTCAGGGGCATTCGATTGTCCGGTCGAGGTCGTTGCCAGAGCACTCCGAAAGCAGCAGCGAAGCAGCGGGCAGAAAGTGAGTGTCAGTGTAAATCAGTGAACTAATGAGTGCAATAAGTGTTTGTGTGTAAGGTACGTAATCAGGAAGAAATACAGCAGTGTAGTGACAGTTAAAGACAAATTATAAACTATGAAGTGTTGTCAAAACAAATAAAACCGTGTTTTATGGCTAAGGAATTTGAAAATATTTATACAGAGTTACGTAAAATACGTACATATTTAATAAAAGTAGGACCTAAACGAAGATTAGAATCTAAGGTTTGTAGTATAAAATTAGAAGAATCGACAAACTTATTCTATTCATTTAAAAAAACATGTAAAATAATAGAAGATAGTATTAAAGGATTAAAGAATGAGGAGTTAATACTAATAAATGAGTATCGTTATAAAATAGAGGGATTATTCGTAGAAATTAAAGAATTATGTGAAAAAGAAAGTAGCTATAATAGCTCAGATTTTGAAAGTTTAAGTGAAGACGAAGGGAAAATAGTTAAGATGGCGAAATTTGATCTTAAGATAGCTCTGAATTTGTTGCCAGTCATGACAAATGACGAGGTAAGTGTTAAGCAGTTAATCGATGGGATCGATTATTACAGCTCAATTTTAGATAGTCAATCGCAGGAACAATTAATTAATTTTGTTTTAAAAAGTCGATTGTCACAGGCAGCAAAATTGAAGTTAGCTTCGAATTATGACTCTGTTAAGGAATTACTACATGATATGGGGGTTCAACTATTGCCAATAAAGTCTGCTACGGCAATACAGAGCAAATTACATTCTTTCTGTCAAAAACAAATGACAATTGATGAGTACGGAAAAGCTATTACTGAAATGTTCGTGGATTTGACGATAGCGCAATCCGAAGGGAAGCCAAGTAATTACCAGGTGTTAAAACCGCTTAATGAGAAACAAGCGATCAAACGGTTTGCCGACGGATTGCGAAACCGTCGATTAAGTACAATCATTGCAGCAAGAAATTTTGAATCCCTCAAAGATGCAGTTCAAGCAGCAGTAGATGAGGAGACTTCAATGCCTTCGACTTCATCAGGTGAGATTATGGCATTTAATCAAAATAGTCGGTATAATTACAGGCGTGCTACAAATAATCATTTTAGAGGTCAGCGAACATTCAGAGGACGCTCAAACCAAGGTCACACGCGAGGAGGTGACAATAATGATACAACCCAGGACGCAGGGCGTGGCCGTGCAGCTCGAGGATCGTGGCGGAATTCAAGAAGATCGAATCGAGGTAGGTCTAATTTTCATAATAACCGAAACAAGTGGACACGCAATACGGAAACGATGCAGGTGATGACCGAGGATACACCTAAGAATGAGGAATCCAAAAATCAGTTTTTTCGTGCCTAAAAATTACATTATGTCATGTGATAATAACATGACTGTCGAACTTTCTGTAAATGGTAGTCCATTCCAATGGTTACTCGACTCGGGTGCATCCATTTCAGCCATCAAATATAAACATCTTGTCGATCAAAATATTCCATGCCAATTTGAGAGTATTGAGATTAATGGACTAGGAGGCAAAGTACAATCATTAGGTTACGTTTATTTAGACTTAAAAACAGATGATGCAACGTTTAGCCATAAGTTTATTGTTTTTAATTCTTTGCCATGTAAAGCGCATGGAATCATTGGTCATGACTTTTTACGAAAACATAAAGCGTTATTAGATTACAAGAATAATAGTTTATCATTGCACACTTTAAATGGTAATCCTATTAGGTTGACTATTCAGATATTTGATACTAAAAATAAAATGTTTATAATACCACCCAGATCGGAGTCGATACACTTGATACAAACTAATATGGAAAAAGAATGTGTTGTTTGTGCTTCTGAATGTAGTAAAGGTGTGTTTATAGCTAGCACTTTAGTAAAACCCACTGGTGGTCAAATACCAGTTCGCATACTTAACACAACTGAAAATGAATTAACTTTAGATAACCTAAACCCTATTATACACAGCGCGTCGGATTACAATATTTGCAGTTTTGATAAATGTGACAAGAATGCAACACGCGTTAAAAAATTGTTTTCATTGCTGAATACAAAACATTTAAATAAAGAAGAGCAGGTATCAATTGAAGAAGTATGTGCCAAATATGCTGATATATTCTTTTTACCGGGGGATAAACTGACAACTACGCATATTTATCAACATTCTATTCGTGTAAAGTCTAATGTGGAACCAGTCTTTGTGAAACCATATAGGTTACCCCATTCACAAAAAGATGAGGTAAATAAGCAACTTAAAAATATGTTGTCAGACGGTATTATAGAGCCATGCGTAAGTGATTGGTCCAGTCCAATTTTGCTGGTACCTAAGAAATTAGACGCAAATGGAGAGAAGAAGTG
This sequence comes from Agrotis puta, assembly GCA_943136025.2. Taxonomy (NCBI): domain Eukaryota; kingdom Metazoa; phylum Arthropoda; class Insecta; order Lepidoptera; family Noctuidae; genus Agrotis; species Agrotis puta. The sequence continues at coordinate 16,184,759 of OW964177.2, read as the reverse complement.
GAGATTAGTTATTGACTACCGCAAACTAAATAATAATATTGAAAATGATAATTTCCCTCTCCCTAACATTACAGAAATTTTAGACTCGTTATCGGGATGCATCTATTTCTCACACTTAGATCTTCATCAAGCTTATTATAATGTAGGGTTAGACCCAAATAGTAGGAAATATACAGCCTTTGGTTCTGGGCAATATCAAATGACTAGGATGCCCATGGGGCTGAAAACAAGTCCTAGCTCATTTTCAAGGATGATGACTATGGCAATGACAGGTCTTAATTTTGAAAAATGTCTCGTCTATCTAGATGATTTAATTGTGTATGGAAATTGTCTTAGTCAACATAATAAAAATCTAGTTGACGTTTTTGAAAGACTTCGGAAAGTGAATCTTAAATTAAATGCGTCCAAATGTGAGTTCTTGAAAAAGGATATGTTATACTTAGGTCATGTAGTCTCTGATAAAGGTGTTTTACCGGACCCTGACAAAATTAGTATCATGAAAAATTATCCCATTCCAAAAACGTCAGATGAGGTAAAACGCTTCGTAGCGTTCGCCAATTACTATAGAAAATTTATAAAAAATTTTGCTGATATAGTTAATCCTTTAAATAATTTGAGTAAGAAAAATGTAACATTTAATTGGGATAAGGATTGCCAGGTTAGCTTTGATATATTAAAACAGCGGTTGATAACTGCGCCGGTATTGCAATACCCATGTTTTTCTAGTGACAATATATTCAAACTACAAACAGATGCATCAGGTTACGCGTTAGGCGCCGTATTGTCTAATCAAGACGGAAGGCCAATTGCCTATGCAAGCAGAAGTTTAAATAAAGCTGAACGTAACTATCCAACCATAGAAAAAGAATTATTAGCAATAGTGTGGAGTATTAAACATTTTCGTCCTTATTTGTATGGTCGCAAATTTAAAATTTATACAGACCATAAACCTCTAATTTATTTATTTAATTTAAAGGATCCTTCTAGTAGATTATTAAAATTCAGATTATTTTTGGATGAATACGATTTTGATATCGAATATGTGCCAGGAAAAAGTAATGTGGCTGCAGACGCATTATCAAGAATAAGTGTGTCATCGAAAGAATTGAAAGAAATGCATGAGTGCGTTGTAAACGTTATGACAAGAGGACAAAACCCAGCACGTATATACTGAACAGTGGGTGGAACAAGGCTACCAGTTGAAAGTAATGATGATACCCCATTACGGCCCACGATAGCTTCCATTTGCATAACTAGGTACCTTTATTTCACGACGAATCTTCTTAACGATGTAATTATGATCATTAACACATATTAACATAATCCGTCACTAGACAATGCGCTCATTGCATGAAATGACTGCGAATAAAATTGATAAAACACAATGATGAATCTAGCTGTTTTAACAGTATAATGGACACTTTCAATAAAAATATGACAATAAGCAAGCTATCCTTTCATAGTGACCAATCCTAAAGATATGGGATGACCCATTGATTGAATATCTTAATACATATTCAATGAACAAAGCTTAAACATCGATTGAAATAATACCGTCGCCAATAAACAAATATTAATAAACGAAATAAAATATCAAGGAAAAACTTTTTGCAACTTCAATCCGCTTGCCAGATCCGAACAGATAATTTGCTTACAATATAATCGTACAAAGATTGCGACTTCAAGGAAAGGGGGTAAAAAGGACCCGTAGGATAGAGGCTATTATATTCAAATTCACTTCGGAAGGCAATTTATATGGAGTTTATTGACAAGACGGGAGACCGCGGCTCGACGTAGCGGCTCGCGCGAATTCTTCGACAGAATCTCTTTCTGAACCCGCCTTAATTGAACGAAGGAGACAATATTGTTAAAGTTTTTATGCAGCCTTAAACGTGGACAATAAAAAAACCTTATTTTACTTTATTTCAGAAACTTTACAATCTAACTTTGTGAGTTTGGAACAAACGGATGTGTTAATTAAATTTTCTTGATGGCTTAAGTGTTGGCGAAGAATTTTTCGTCAGTATTTTTTGTTGTTTTGTAAAAGATGGTCGTTGGCCGGAGTGCTGGTGTTTCGCAAACGGCCAGAAGAAAGTGGACACAATGCGGGATTTCACAAGACAGATTACAGAGGGGCGCATTAATAAGGTGACGTTTATACAACGAGATTCAATTTGCATCCGACATCGACACGACTTGGTTTAACGGGAATTGAAAATTAAATGCTGTTATAAACAACTTAAGTTCGTAGGCTCTTTGACATTATTATTTTTAACAGCTTCAGACGAAAAGGTGTTACGTTGGCCTCGAAAGTATTCATAAACATTTGATATTTTATTCTATAAAATATAATAAGCAACTCAAAAAATACTTGGCGTAAACCATTTCTTTTATTAACATGAAACAACAGGTGAAAAAATTGCCAATTTATGTTAAAAAAAAAAAAAACTTTATTTTGGCGTCTGACCTACTTTTCAAAGGTCCTTTAAAAGTCAAAGGGAGTACTATTATCTTTTTTTTAAATATAATTAAAGGGCTGAAAAAGTCGTAAAGTGAAAACGTCTCAAGATGCGCTTCATGTCTCGATCTCGAGATAAGATCGTAATCTTTTCGGATATTGCTCGCTATAATCATATGCGGACTTTTTTGTATTTTTCTTTGCTTTTTTTTTCTTAAGGGCTATTCGAGGCGTGCTGGACAATGAGACGTGCTTGAAAATAATATAATGCTATATTGTTACTTAAGCTAACTTAAGGAGTATGAGGATTAAAAGGTTTTTTGGTTTTAATTTATGCTTTATACTTTTGAATTTTTAGAAGGAAATGTTTTGTAGCGGTATTTGTGAACTGTTTGTTTCCAAAAATACTTCTTACTGGACTATAGGTGTTCCAGTTGTTTCCTTAATTCATATAAAAGTGAGTTTTTATACCGATGTTTGTACCAGTGGGATAACTTTCGAATTGTAGCGAGCAAAGTCGCTGGCAACAGCTAGTATTATAAATTATATATGAATGTGAAAGTTTGGATGTTTGGATGGACGTTTGTTACTCATTACGTCAGAACGGCTGAACGGACCTTGATGAAATTAGGCTTGGAGATAGGTCACACAGACAGTCTGAAACAAAACAGGATACCTTTTATCCTGGCATTACATTCCTATGGGATAAATTTAGCCAAACACGCGAGTGAAGCCGCTGACATCCACTAGTGAAAAAACCCAATACACTTCACAATTTCGTAAACAATCACACTTGTCAGTTCCAATTTCTCATAGAAAGAGTAACAATATAAAATGTATAGATAAGTAGCTCAGCTTCGAATCCTGCGCAACGAGGAGGGGGCGGCGCGAATTACGAGCCCGCGTCGCCCAGCGGCGCGCACGCGCACCGATTTACGCGCGTCATAGTTGTGCCAGTGATGCGCAAAGGAATATCGATAAATATTGTTGAAGGATGTTGTAAGTTTGTTTTTATTAGGTTTATGGGAGTGTTTTTTTGTAGATGTTATTTAATTTAGATGTGATATCTTGGAAGCCTGGATTGGATGTCTGTGTGGATAAAACGTGGGTCAAAAATTCTTTGCTACATTTTTTTTGTGTATTTACATTTCACTGGTTGAAAAAAAGAAAAAAAATATATATTTCAATTATTTGTAGATTACTTGCTGCAAACGGTTGGCAGCACTGTTTGCGCAAAGGTAGAGCGATTGACCCCGCCTGTCACGGGTTTTACACAATTCCTGCACGTAACAAATAATTATATGATATACAAGAATTTTAAGTATTTGCAAACCAGTCCATTAAACAGTAAAAATTCATAGTGTGGGGAAAATATTAATACATTTATTTTTGTGCAATTTTATGCATACTTAGACATCATCAGTTAGAAACGACAAAGATTGCATGTACTTACTTATAATATTATTCGATTTCACTGTATCGACAAATATATCGAATTAAAGCACATCACTACCCCGCCGTAGGCAACCACGCGCGTTATCGCTCCGCTAAAAATGTACCGTGACCCCCGACACTAACCAAATTATTCTCGCTCCTAACTCACAGATAGCGGGTTCGATTCCCGCTCCGATCCAGAATTGACGGGTAGATATCGAAAACTATTTGTCAATGAATAGTTCATAACGGGACCGTAGAAATGGTTGTGGGAAAAAGAAATTGAACTGTTTGATCTTGGAGTGAGCGTTTATGTCTTTTCTTTAGACAGAACTGGTGCAATGGGATGAATACAATTCATTTTTGACGGCACGATTAGCTCAGTGGCTGTACAATTAGACTGCTGCGCTGCGTGTCGCGAGTTCGTTTCCCACACGGTTTAAATATTTGTATGATCTACAAGTAGTTGTTCCGGGTCTGGGCGTTTGTATATGTGAGTTTATATGTTTGTAAACGCACCCACGACACGGGAGAAATTTCTAGTGAGGGGCAACGCATTTTTAAAAAAAACTTTTGGCCTTTCATCCAAAATAAGGTTAGGTTGGTAATGTGAATTAGCCTATTGGCTAAACATAGAGCTTTTTTGTTGCGCTTTTTTATCGTGGTAATATTTTCAAATGAGTCCTCCCGCCCAGATTGGACCGGAAGGGACTGCCAGACTCGTACTGACTAAAATCCACGGTGTTCCTTCAATAGCACTTTACGTGTCAGGATCGCGGTTTCCTGATAAGACAGTCCCCAGTGACCCAGACAGCCCGCGACTTAACTTTTATGAGCTGATGTGTTTTTAGTTTTAAGTAATTACTAATTATTTGTTATTACTTACCTAAAGATACATTTTTTTACATTTATTTGCAAAAACTAAAGAAAATATAGTGTTCCGGATATCTTCATTAGTTTGTACTATTATTTTATTTTATTAGACTGTGTACTACGAGATATACTGCCATATTTTGGAAATTAATCATTTAGTAAAATCAAAATCCCACGAGAGTAAAACTTAAAAAAAATACTGCGAAAAAAGCTGTAAATATAAGTCAATGTTGAAAACGTACATGAAAAAACAAATCTGTGTAACAGATTTTTCGTCAACTAAACTAAAACCTACTTCACATTTAAAATCCACTTTAACAAATATTCCTCAACGGTTCCAATTAAACTGAAACGCATTTAGCATAATTGGCATAGCAGTTCATCACTCGGTTCACCGTCAGATGTGGGGTTCAGATTTGAACTCCCGACCTCAACGATTGGACGTCGACCAACGGCCGACTGATCGTAAGTTAACTGACCAGTCTGACCGCGGTTGACCGTAGGGCCATCTAAATCGTTAATGATGACAAGCTAGGTTAGTAACCTTTTCGTACATTAGCAATAAAATAGTTTGTATGTTTGTTTTTTTTTTTGTCGCAGTGAATTTCAATACAAGTAAGATTTAAGAAAGTGATTTTTTACGTTTATGTTTACGTGTGCCGCAGAGGACCTCGTGGCTAAATAAATGCAGCCGCACAGACCGATCTTCCGGGTTAAGCCGCGCTTGCCGAGGTTGACCTGTGGATGGGTGATCATCTTTCATAGAGAGTTTCCTCCGTGCCTTGGAAAGCACGTAAAGCCATTGGTCTCGGCATTCATTTGTAGATCTTTGACAGTCGTTACTGTTAGTCAGAAGCTCTAAATTCTGACAACCAGTCTTACCATGGGGTATTGTATTACCCAGTTAGTGGGTTGTGGAGGTCCGACAGACAGTCGCTCCATGTAAAATACTGATATCCAGCTGCATCTGGTTTGACTGGAATCCGACCCCAATATAGTTGGGAAAAGGCTAGGCAGATGATGATGTTTATGTGTTGAGGCTCACATAAATAATCACATTTTTAAATTCTTTGTTTTTCTTCTAAAGGTGGGCGAACACTTACTTAGTGATGATGACTATTGATGTCTGACATAAATATAAAACTAAGAAGACTTGTTAAGACAAGATTTAGTAGGAAAATGATTTAAAAAATACGAAATATAAATGTGAATTCTTTTCACAAAATTTTTAAAAAAAAATTTTAGCTAGTCATAATTAGCAAAACGAATTTAATCATTTCCCAAAAATATTGTCCCAAACACTGTTATGTAGTACGGTTACACGATATTTTTTTTGCTTCAAAATAATCATTTAAATATGTTAATTTTCGTCATTTCGAAAGTAACAAAAATGATTGTCATAAAGGTTACTTGTTGCCTGTCTAAAGTATCTGTAATATCTGTCACAATTTATTTATCAATTTCTCAGATCAAAATCGACTGTCTACTTTGAAACCGACAGACAAATTTCAGTAGATCCAGTTTTCAAAATTATTATAAACAAGGGATGGTAATTAACATGGAGCATTGACCCATGCATGCCCAGAATGTGGATTTATAACATACAACAGTTTTTAACGGTTCATTAAAATATATAGCTTAAATAGTCTTTTAATATTCCTTTCCATCATCGGACTAAAAAATCCTAAGGCAATGTAACATTCTCGCGCCCGGCATTGGTCGAGGCCATGCTACGGGGCGAGACGGAGTGAGAAGCGGTCTCTTTCTGCGAAGCAGTCATGCTCGCGAAGGAGGAGGCGGGCAGCGTGAGGGACAGAACAGCGTCCTCCCTCCACCCCAGCCGCAGTGGTAGACGCCCACGGCGACAGACGTCGGCAGACGATCTCCGGCCACCGAAGACGCGGGCATGCGGGCTTCGAGTAATGGGCAACTCGCTGTCCGACCATGGACGGCGCATTGTGTTCCACGAGCGCCTCAAAGAGTGTCAGCAAAAATGACGGGGCTCCCTCTAGAGAGCCAAAGCCTGTCGGGGTCGCGGGACTTATGATTTACCGTGACCCCGGTACGTAAACGGCTATCGTAGGACACCGTGGATTTTAGTCAGCACGAGTCTGACAGTCCCTCCCGCTCTGCCCTGTGGGAGGACTCATTTGATGATTTTACCAGGAAAAAAAGAAAAAAAAAGGCAATGCATAAGAAAATGGTGAACATCGCCCTTATGTACGAAACATTTAGTTTTCATTGTGTGCACAAATATCTGCGCCTCTGTCTGTGTTCTGATAGCTACAACTTGGAAGTTTTAAGTCAAGATTGAATAAAGTTTCTTCTTGGCATGCGTGCTTCAGCGTCGACCACATCATAGTTTACCATCAGACGAGATGATGGTTGGCGTAGAGGCTGAGCGATTGGACTGTTGCGTAGCGTGTCGCGCGTTCGATTCCCGTACGGAGCAAATATTTGGATGGTCTACAAGTAGTTGTTACAGGTCTGAGTTTTTGTGTATGTGAGTTTCTATGTTTGTAAACGCACCCACGACACAGGAGAAATATAAAACACCGGTTCAAAAGCTCTCATCTGTTCATAGACATTCATACTCATTTGTTTCGCCTCTAATTGTATTTGTAAGTTGTCACAACAAAACGTTTAAGTCGATTACTCAATTTATTTAGCCGTTAATTAATTCCAATCAACGATCACAGCTCAATTACCGAACAATTCTTGTGCCAAACTATTTAAAACGTAGATTTAGTCATGTGTTGTACTGACCATCCTATGCGGTTAGTAGATCGAATTTATTTGGCACTACAACTGTGTCGAGAAAGAAACAAAGAACAGAGACACACTTAAATTTTACAAATAAATTTGAATAGTACATCAAAACTACGTTCAAAAGTTGCTTATTTCAAAATTGTGTTGAAATATACAGTGTTAAGATTATTCTTGAATGCGGTAACGGTTCACTACTGAAATTCGCCCTTTTTTTTAGCGTGGTAAAATCATCAAATGAGTCCTCCCACCCAGGGCAGAGCGGGAGAGACTGTCAGACTCATACTGACTAAAATCCACAGTGTCTGGACTCATTTGATGATTTTACCACGATAAAAAAGTGTGGATGCTTATAAGGCCGAATTTCGGTAGTAAAAACGAACACAACCATCTTCGAAAATATTTTTAAAACTAGCTATTCTCTATCCGCCTTATTACAAAAAGGGGTTTAACTAAAAACCCAGGTTTAATCTTGTAAAACTACGGTTTACACAAACGTTATTACAAATCGTGGTTTTGCGATAAACCGTGGTCTAACAGTAGTAGCTGTCAAAGGTATGTCAAAGTTTCTCATAGCAAATTTTTCATTGTGTTGTAGTTTTTGTGTTATTTTCACCCAAAATGGATTGAAACAAGGTAGATTGAATTGTTATTACTCATTGTGGATTTAATTGTATAGACAATCGTTCAAATGGCATGGCATTGTTCAATGACTAAAGTTGACGTTTTATCTTAGTTTTGTAATACGGACAAATTTAAACCATGGCTCTGCAGATAAGCCTGGACTTGATAGACCAGGTTTAAACCAAGGTTTATTTAGTTTTTGTAATAAGGCCGTATGGGTTTAAAAGGTCTTTTAGACTTGTACTTCTGCCACTTTTACAATAAGAAACGCGCTTTCGAACAGTGGCGGTGCACGCCTCTCAATATTCATTAGCCGAGATTTTGATACAGTTTAAATGTACGTTTTTTTTGTTAATTAAAGGGCATTAATTGTTAACAAAACTGCTTTCGACTGACCATTGCGCCGGCGCATGTTGGCCTAATTTGGGAGTTGCAGCGATTTTTTGTTCGTAGATTACGTAATATGTTTTGTCTTTTTCAGATGCAGAAGGTACTGCAAGTAGGTACAGTCAACAGCAAAAGTAGATGATCGAAATATTACAATATTAATGAACGGAGTCCGCGTCAGAACTATGTGGCGTCGAAGTGATTCAAAAGTATGTGATTGTAATTTACCAAACATTTCCTACTAGTTCATCTACACAGTTCTGACGCGGTCTCCGTTCATTAGTATTGAATTTCTGATTTTGATCATCTACTTTTGATCTATAGAAAATACAGTTTTGCGAGAAGGAAACCCGATTGTGGATTGCCAAATGTCAAACAAAAGTATAACCAATTGATAATCTAATTCCGAATATTCTACCAAACGCTTACTTTGAACTTTACAATAAACATTTTTGCAATTTGTTTTGTTGAACAAATATAGCTATAGTCTCTTCTAGGTTCGAATGTGTCAAGACTTGCCCACAAAATCGCTTTACTCCCATAACTTGTACCAAAACGCCAACGCAAAAACAACCAAATTAAACCCAGTAATTGATATTTATTTGCTCTACTTTGTGACACGCGAGCTATAAACATTGCCTCTTAGTCAATCGAAGCATTTTTTACATATTTCTTGTGTTTGTATAATAATTGTCGTGGGAGCCTGTTGCCTATAGTCGTAAAAAACGATGAAAGATTCGCAAAGGATATGTGTGGTAGAACATATCGTCACGATCATGCATCTCGCTTTTTGTTTTAGTTCAGTTTTCTCTCTCTTTCTAATGACATTTTTTTTTAATAATGTTGTGTTGCCATTGAGAGTGATAAGTATGCTTGTTGATGGATACAAAGGAAGAGGAATGCCATAAAAAGATGGAAGGTATTGTGTGAGAAATGAAAAAGAAACAGAAGTTAATGATGCTGTGATGGAGAATGGAAGAAGAAAAAGAGTTGCACTAACCACAAGTAAAATGAGATAAAGGGTGGAAGATGATGAGTTTAACTTCTCTCTCACTCGTTGCGAAGCATCGATGTAGCGTAAAATAAAGCCTGGCCTAGGTTCTGCAGTTATCAGTGTCTTATAAGAGAAGTAGAAGTAGATGCTTGGCAATTAGTTTCAGAGCGTTGCGACTATCAGTAATACCAAAATAAGATTTTTGGTTTCTAAGTAACATACGAATGTTTGGACGGATGTTTGTTACTCAGTTACATCAAAACGGGTCTTGATTTTTGGTACAGAGATAGATTACAATCAGGATTAATTCAAAGGGTACCTTTTATCCCAATATTATGATCCCGCGGGTCAATTCTGCGCGGGCAAAGCCGGTAGATTAAAAAAAAAGATTTAAAAGGATAACATTTGCAACGATCTCATCATCAATATCGCCGTTTGAATACCAGTTTGTCTATGCCCTACCAGAGATCTGTCAGTGAAAGATCCGATAATCTATGGAAATATAAAGGAAGATGATAATGATCCAAACATCACACCGTTCACTGTTACAGCAATTTATTATAAAGCCCGGAGCATACTGTCTACACTCTTGACCGGAGATCAACAAACCTTAGGTTAACTTTGTAAGCAAGATTTATGTAAAACTACCCGCCAGCGGCTCGCACGCTTTGAATGAATACATCAAAGTTTCCGCGAAAAACGTAAGTGCTGGTAGAAACCGTATCAAAGGAGAATAGACAAGTGGCAATCGTCCTTTATTTTTTTGCAAAGCGAGTATTTTCCACAATAACTTTTAAAAGGATTGAATTTATTCAGCTTTTCTATGATTTATTCATTAACCTTCAATCCGATATATTTTTTACTTTTCTATTAGATACCTATAGTTATCATGTTATCAATGATAAGAATGTCATCACTTTATCTAGGCAATCTGATAAAGGGAAGACCTTTTCATTTGTACTTTGGTTATATTATGAAAGGGAGAGTTTCATGTAAGTTTGGCTGCTCTGAAATCGGTTCCAAATATTTTTTAAACAGGTGTAGCATCCAAGAAAAATACGATGGTAATTCAAATTTCATATCATTGGGTTCAAAATGTTTAATACACGAATGAAGAACATTATATGTTCCATCACAATAAAAGTCATTTAAATATGTCATTTAAGTTTTAATCAGCTTATTTAACTAACCAAATAAAACCATATCATTGATGATAGCATTCAAAATTACATAAACAAACCTTCAAAAACACAATCAAACATAAATAAAAGACATAAAAGAAATCGCCTGAATCGTAATCAAAATGAAACAAGTAGTCCCCAATAACCGAAGCGAAATCGAAGCATAGCCGAAAGTACAACAGATCAGACCGGAATAATACAATGAAGCTCATTATTAATATTCAGCAGATAACTCGCGTGCAGATACCGATAACGTTTTTGATACTTGTTAAGGACAAGACTGCTATGTGGACTCATGAAATTGTGAGGAAGAAGGACACACAACATAAATTTAAAGACAAAAAAAAGGACAAACGCAAATTCGTAGAAGGGATTAGACGTGGTCGTGGGACTTACGAATTACCGTGACCCCGGTACGTAAAGGGCTAGTGAAGGACACCGTGGATTTTAGTCAGTACAAGTACGACAGTCCCTCCCGCCCTGCCCTGAGTGGGAGGACTCATTTGATTATTTTACCACGAAAAAAAAGGGATTATACGTTATAATAAAAGTTTAAAAAAGGAACCATGTTATAGGATTTCTTTCCAAATGAGTAGAGAAATTCATTATAATTCCAAATATAAAGGAACGGTTGTAAAAGGCAATTGAGCTATAGCAGTTCAACAATTTTCACAGCATACGACAGTACTGAAATCGGAGGATGATTTTGGACAAAGCTGGCAACGGAACGTATAGACTGGCATGAGGAAAGAGAGGCCTATTCCCAGCAGTGGATGATGACGGTGAAGTAGGCGAACTCCCCATGCGGTCCCCAAATTACGAGTAGGTACATGATAGCCTGTGCCTTCCTTCTTTGGTTTCCAAATCATTACAACCAAAAGTTTTGGTGCCGTATTATGAAGTCTTAAAACCAGGCTTGTTCCAGTGAGTGAACGAGGTGGCGCTAGACGACTTGTATAGCTCTGTCTCTTTCACTCGCTGGAACAAGCCAGGTATTAAGACGTCATAATACGGCCGCTGGACATAATCAAAGTAACAGTCGACAGTAAAGTGACATTTTTTTTTATCATTATCAGTGTCATTAGCTTGTTTCTTTTCTATAAGTGAAAACTTATTACTAGCACTTTTCCCGCGACCTTGTCCGCGTGGGTTACGTACTTTCCCTAATTCCCCCCTTTCACCCCCTTAAAGGTTAAATTTCCAAAAACCCCTTCTTAGTGCTCCCCTACATTATAATAGGAAGCCGTGTGCAAAATTTCACATTCCTAGCCCCAGTAGTTTCGGCTGTACGTTGATATGTCAGTCAGTCAGTTCTCCTTTTATATATATAGATAGATAGATTAACCACAGCAAGAACAGAATCACCGCCAAATATCAAAATCTTAATACAAAATAATCTCCAACTAAGTACCAATAATAACAAAACGGAATTATCGTAACAACGTTAGCCTTAAGGCATGATGCGGGGCGGGTTCCATTTAAACACGACAAAGGGACTCACGTAAATACTGCATTAATTAATTTGTAGCGATAGCAAACTAATGTGTCTCGTTTAGATACGAGGGGTTATTCATACAGGGATGTTTTGGGTTGTGATTAGGAAATTGATTTACGTGGTTTAGATAAAATTACTTTTTTTCTTGCAAAAGGAAATTTAGAGACTTTACTTTTGTATAGAACAGAGCAGCGCGGTAAAAATGGGAAGTGGCTCCAGAAAGCCAAGTGTAACTAAGCTATCATGATCATCTGCCTAGCTTTTTTTTTATCGTGGTAAAATCATCAAATGAGTCCTCCCACCCAGGGCAGAGCGGGAGGGACTGTCAGAATCGTACTGACTAAAATCTACGGTGTCCTTCAGTAGCCCTTTACGTTCCGGGGTCACGGTAAATCATAAGTCTCGAGACCATCATCTGCCTACCTTAAGTTGGCTTTTAATCTAAGCGAATCAACTGAATATCATTATTTTACATAGAGCTACTTCCTATACAAGTCAAGCAGATTGCAAAAAATAAATACGAAGTTGAACATATTTCTAGTCATTGATAATAAGGAAAAATGTACCTGCAGGACGTGCTTTGTATTTCCTGAAAATGACGTCACATGTTTGACATGTCATGGCCCACACAATCATATTTATTTATCCAAATGAAAGTTCGATATTTCATTTTCTACAAGACCTTAATTTATTCTTTAAAATCTCCAAGCTTAAGCATTTCTTTTGGTTCGTGGACTTATGTTTTACCGTGAACCCGGTACGTAAAGGGCTATTGAAGGACACCGTGGATTTTAGTTAGTACGAGACTGACAGTCCCTCCCGCTCTGCCCCGGGTGGGAGGACTCTGATGATTTTACCATGTTAAAAAAAAAAAGCTTATACATTTCTTGCCATTTCTAATTTTCTTTGATAATGTTAATTGATACAACAAACAGTCCATACCAATTAGAAAGCCGTGCCATAAAAAATGATGAACAATACTGATTTGAAAAAAGCTCGCACACAACATTAATATTTATTCAGAGTTAATTTCAGCAAATAAGCTGACTTTTCATAAATGAAAGGTATAACGTGAACATGTGACGGGTGTCGACAATTTACTTTGTACAATGGAAATATTTTAACAATTAAATTAACTCGTGTGGAAAGCTGTTTATTTTAACATAAAAGCGGATTATTTTACGAGTTTTTTTTTAATGAATTGTGTATGTTTGTTTTGTGTTCAGTATTCTATGTATTAAGCATTTCAGATTAAATTAAATCCAAGTAATACGAGTTTTCATACAATAAACTTTCTCAGAAATTTAATCTTTACCTAATGAAGTTGTCCAACAGTGGGACAAAATAGACATCAACCATTACAAATGGCCGCTTGGGTCTTTCAGTACCAATCAATAAACCAGCAAACAATTTTGAAAGCCCTGTATTTTCTTTCTTACTTGGCTCTAGCAAACCTAAAAGAAATCCTTATGAATCTATGCCAGACTGTGACAAAGGAAATCCAATATGGCCGTCTGTAGATGTCATGCGAGTATTTCTGTTCAGTTCCGTATTATGCTGCCAGTTTTTTTATTATTTACAAAAAATGGGAAGTTATAAAAAGATAATTTTTTATGCAAAGTAATCCTTGATTATTGCTCTGTAAATCAAAAATATTTCTGCTGCTGAAACACGAAAAAAATCAAAGGACAATTTGCTATACAATAATAGACTACTACATTTTTTTTCTAAAACTAATGGATAAATTATACAATTTTATCCATCCGATACCTACTGATTCTGCTTGCAGTACTTGTACATAATCATTACACAGTAGGTGCATCGCAGATAACAAAAAGATGTGGTCGAATAAAAAGCGATCATAACAGAGGGCACGACCAGACGACCACGCGCGACCGCCGACCACAACTGATTATTTTATTGTTTCACTTTATGACTTTTTTTTGCGAGTGCACTTGTTGAATTAAGAGCGTGTACGAATGGAATTTTATACAAACTTTCAAGTTCTTATTTTTCAAAATAACTGAACCGATTTTAATTAGACTTCATACACATAAATAAAATGCATAAATTTCTAATTTATCAGACAACATTTTGCAAACGTCTTATATAAAAAAGGATACAATAGAAATCTATGTTTCTATGGAAAAAAATTGGCCTAAGTTAGGTGTAACAGTATTTTCAGACAAAGCCCTGCCTGTGTAAGTCTATTAGTAGCTAAAGAAGGACTTTCTTTTCGTGTTCATAAAGCAACAAATTTGAAAAATAACTGATTTTATTGCTTAGTGATCTAAGTAACTGTAGTTTAGTTTTATTACATTTTGGTTATTTATATTCCCATGTTTATCATTTCATCATCATAATATTTTATATTGCATAGAAAATACAATTAACCTATTGTAACTGTTCGGGCATGCGGGTAGCGAGTAATGGGCAACTCCCTGTCCAACTATGAACCATGCCCGGGGTCGTCGGCGCATTGTGTACCACGCGCGCCTCAAAGAGTGTCAGCATAAAAACGGGGTCCTTTAGAGGGTCTAACGAATTACCGTGACCCCGGAACGCAAAGGGCTATTGAAGGACACCGTGGATTTTAGTCATTACCAGTCTGACAGTCCCTCCCGGGAGGACTCATTTGATGATTTTACCACGATAAAAAAAAATGTGACTGTTCAAATTAAAACTAGCACACATAAAAAACCCAATCTCTTAAGAGAAAAATAAACCCATACAGGTATATTTTGCGCGAGTAGGTACACAGAAGTCTACGCTAACAATTTTAATGTGTCTATACGTGTTGTAATGACGCAAGTGAAGTATTACTAACGAAATGATTTGACTCATCGGTGTGTCGCACAAAAACATGCACGAGCGAATATGTCAGTTGACTTGGGGATAAGAGTGCAATGATTAGGAATGTTTAGAGGGAATGATTTGGTTCAGATGGTAAGTTACAGAAAGGATTTTTTTTATCTTGGTAAAATCGTCAAATGAGTCCAGGCTCTGACCCAGGGCAGAGCGGGAGGGACTGTCAGACTCGTACAGACTAAAATCCACGGTGTCCTTCAATAGCCCTTTACGTTTAAGGGTCACGGTAATTCGTGAGTCCTGCGACCCCGGCATGATTTGGCCCTCTAGAGGGCGCCGTCATTTTGCTGACACTCTTTAAGGGGCGCGTGTAACACAACGAGCCGTCGCCCCGGGCATGGTCCATGGTCGGACAGCGGATTGCCCATTACTGGTTACTGTTTTTTTTAAACGTTGTCCCATACTAGGAATTTCTCCTGTATCGTGGGTGCGTTTACAAACATAGAAACTCAGATACAGAAACACCCAGATCCAAAACGACTACTTGCAGATTATGCAAATATTTATTCCGTGCGGGTATCGAAACCCGACATGCTGCGCAGCAGTCGCCACTGCATTAGTTTGACTAGCCGACTATATTATTCACAACACCACACTTTGATCCTAAACACACTGCTTAAAAAGGCGACAAAATTAAGAGATACTTAAAAAAATGGGAATACTCCGTTCAAAAATATGGCTAAATAATCACAAACAGTTCAGATGAAAGGTGTCCTCTTTTTGAAATACGATTAAAATATAGATTAAAAAATCAATAATTTCAAACTTATTTCATCAATTTATACAAAAGTTGTTTTGCTTATAAGTAGATTGTATAAGCCCTATCGTGAATAAGAACAATAAAAACACAAAAAAAACATCTTCATTTACTGATAAACTTCCATATGTTTTGCAGACATCAGTCATAAAGTACAAACAACAACATAAATCACTAACCAATAACAATATCCTAGAACCTAATTAATCCATTATTCCGACAACGGTCGAGCCTATCGTACACGCAAGTACAGTCATCCATAATAATTTCTAATAGGACGTCTCCCGTACGTTTCTGCGAAGAGCGGCGCCCCCCGGTCTAAGCCATTACGCTGCCGGATGGCCACTGGCATACCGGTACGCGTGCCGGATTCACCTATTACCTGCACCTTGATCGGAGATAAAGGTAATACTTTTTCTTGCGACTGTACTTTGCTGAAGATGCAAATTGGGTGAAGCGGAAGGAGTGACTAAAAAACAACCTTTTCTTTCAGTTGGTTTTTGCTTTCCAGGATCGCGGTTGCCTTTTAAGAAGGTTCCACGACCCAAAATCTAGAATAATGTAAATCGCATTATAGCATGCAAAGAGATTACTTTCTTTGATATTTTGGATGTTAATTTTGTAATTTGATTTGTTTGTATCAGATCAGTGACCTGTCAAATCTACTGTAGTAAGACACTTTGATCAGCTCAAATTTTCTCATTAGGCAACTCATCAAATCAACCGGAAGACGAACAAGTAGATTCATAGACTGCTGTGTAGATTTCCATTTAAAGAGCTTCTGAAGAGCTTTAACCAGGTCGTTTCGATCTAGACTACATTTTCCGGTGACAACTTGTTTATCGGGAACATTTCCTACCTTATCGACTGTCAATCTTTAAGTTCCTCAAGTTACATAATGCCCATTGTCACCTCACAACTATTCGACCACAATATCATTATTCGCAAACAAAAAGCGCGGTACGTACACTTTTGAAAACAATTCATTTAAAAATAATTCGAATTTCGTATACGCGACGGCGGTGCGCGGTCAAAAAGCGCAATTGTCTGCTGGGCCGCGGCGACGCGCGTCTGTCGCGCGCTGCATTCTAATGAGCGCGGGTTTTTGTCGCGCGACAGCGTGGGAGCGTCACCCAGTGATCGATATCGCGGGTGTGTACGAGGCCTTACGTTCGGCGTTACTCTCCGATCGCTTTTTGTTTGTTTGTATCTATTTGATTTCTAACACGTACAAATGTGCTACTATGTTGCCTTGACTGTCGGCAGGAACGACTGACATGAAATGTTTCTGAAGCCCTTATTAGTAACTGGATACCGTTGTAAATCAGAGTCTATCCCCCGGTGAGATATCGAATACAGGTACTGTTTGAAGTTGAAGCAAATATGTCGAGCTTTTTTTTTCCCAGGGCAGAGCCGGAGGGACTGTCAGAGTCGTACTGACTAAAATCCACGGTGTCCTTCAATAGCCCTTTACGTACCGGGGTCGCGGTAATTCGTGAGTCCCGCGACCAAGATTGATCGCATAGTAAAACTTATTCATCTTCAAGATTACTGCGCGCCATACAGTAATGATTAGCTCTAAGAAAGCTCCTCAATATGAAAAGAGGATTTCATCTAGCTCTAATTGAACGCACACCCTGACTGCGATCTTCCTAAGAGACTAGCAGGTAAACCGACCTAATTATGCAGACTAGTGTTTCGTAATCTCGACACGTCTCGGTACACGCGACTCGAAACGATGCTGCAGTCTGTTGATAAGGATTGTAGGACTAAATACCGTTAGTACCTGAGATTAGCATTATGTATCCTAATTCACAGATCACTGGGGGCTTTTGTATCTTTATGACTACGTAAGTTCATAATATGCAAGATATTGCATGTAATACAAGTAATAAATGTTTCTACTGAGTGATTAAGAGAGACTGAGGGTAGTGCACTCAATAGGAATTTTCTGTTATGTACTAATTTTTGTATCGCTGAAACGTGGTTGATGTAAAACGGGTATATCATTCACATTTTGTCCACATTACAGCGATACAGTTTCTGTCCACATCCATGGCAAAAAGGCTTATGTAAGTCTTTTTTTTTATCGTGATAAAATCATCAAATGAGTACTCCCACCCAGGGCAGGGCAGGAGGAACTGTCAGACTTGTACTGACTAAAATCCACGGTGTCCTTCAATAGTCCTTTACGTACCGGGGTCACGGTAATTCGTAAGTCCCGCGACCACGGCAGGCTTTGGCCCTCTACAGGGGGCACCGTTCATTATTCCACTACGATAATTTCAGACAACACACACACCTCTATAATTTTTTATCGATAACGTGAAAATAAAGAAAACTACAGGAAAAACAAGTAGAACATAAATACTTTATCACAAAGTCACAACCCTACACAACATTCTCCATACAAATCACGTACACAAACATCCGGGCTGGATACAAATCTCTAGGTCAAATATTTCTCCCGATACGGGGCTCGAACCCGGGACCTCAGCATAAAAGGCACTGGCGTAGTCTGATCCATTTTGAGTTTAATTGTTTTAACACATCCGTTTATTTCATAGCTGTAGTAGCGATTAGTAAAGAACTGAAATAGGAGATTAAATATGGATAGGTTAATAGCAGTACTAAAGCGGATTAGGGCTGAATATGGGATTATTAATTTATTTAAAATTGAATTGCTATCGACTTCAATCTAAGCCAGAAGCTAAAATGAGGCATAAGATGAAACGAGCTCTCACTGTCACTTGAAAATGCAATATTGAATGATTTACAAAAGAATATATATGTCTGCGTTATTTTTTAATCCTCTAATTGTCGGAATAAACAGATTTTCAATTTATTTATGCAGCAAAGTATTGAGGAAATGCGACTCTACAGTTTTCAAGCTTGTCTTTCCAAGCTAAAACACTTGAGGTAGTGTCAAAGCCACATAAACCTACTTGAAATATGACAAGACAACCGCTTCAATCACAACATTTCGTGATACCAGAAAAAGCAATCGTAAAACATATTTCAAGTCAAACGCTACCATAGAACAATCCACGCTTTTTGCGCTTATAAATTCTTTGGAAAATTTTCAATCGCCATTTTTTTCCGGTCTGCGTTTTTTTGCATTCCGTTTCGGAAATCCACGCGTAGTGTCGCGTCGCGATTTTTTTTGTCGCAGTCGCATACACGTGCGGCCGACGTCGATTGTCGCCTGCTTTTTGTCGGCTAATCAATTTTCGAACCATCGAGCTTGTTGTGAGCCGTTCACACTGTCTGGTAGTCTATTTTTGATTCGCTCGTACGATTTTCCATGTTTCTTTCAAATCGTTTTTTTATTTGAAAAGCTTTGAGTACTGTATTTTTCTTAATTCAAATAGTTTTTGCAATGGACTTCAGGTATGCTCTTAATACCCATGTATGGTATTTTTTGTGACTCGCAGCAAAAACCAAGACTCAAAAACTATTGGAAGGATACAGGGGAGCTCTTTGTCCAGCTGTGGGACAGAAAAGGTTGAATAAAAAAGGAAATTTTTAACCCCTTGCGCGAATTACCTAACCTAATCTGCCACTTCAATTGTCTTTTACAGTATTTACGAGTACGTTTAATTTTCCAACTACTAAATGCAGGCTATAATTCTTTCTCACACTTCAACCACAGCCAGTGGACAGTCCACATAACAAGTAACAACCCATTGTGGCACCCACAATAGTGGCAGGATCCACTTACGCGGTTTTTGACCAACAACTTTATCCGAATCAATGGATCGTTAAGTTTCAAGCGTTTTCGGTTAAAGGTACACAGTGGCGAGGTGCGAATTTTAACGGCTGACTCCAGAAGCAAAAACCAACCGTTGATTTACTAATTGCCTTCACTTTTAATTGGATTTTCTTTTGTGAAAGATTCAGCCGTGTATTGAGGATGCCGCAAGTGTTCGTTGCGTGACTTTTAAAATGCTTAGGCGTATTTGTGGGAGAGTTTGATGAAAGAGTATTGATGCGTGGTGCTCGGATTGAATTCAAAGCAATTTGAACCTTATCAACCTAGATAAAGTGAAAGTATGTGTGTAATTGCGATAATTATGGCCAATATAATGTGTGTCTTGTAACGGTCTTGTGAACTCATTGGACATTACTATATTGAAAATCCAGACATGAGTTCATCTAAGAAGTTTAACCTAAGTAGGTTAAACTTCTTAGTTCTCTTTTTTTTCAT
The DNA here is from genome assembly GCA_943136025.2 of Agrotis puta. Lineage (NCBI taxonomy): Eukaryota > Metazoa > Arthropoda > Insecta > Lepidoptera > Noctuidae > Agrotis > Agrotis puta. The sequence continues at coordinate 16,164,715 of OW964177.2, read as the reverse complement.
ATCTTTTACAAGTGTAAAAGATATGAAAAAAAAAGAGAACCTCCTCCTTTTAAAATCTGTTAAAAAAGACGTTATCAGCTTTTACGAAAAAACTACGTTTCCTGTTAGGTTGCAACTGCCCACAGTAAATATTAATTTAGTACAAATCTAAACAAGTGACCACAGCTAACTGTGGTCATTTTCTTAGCAATAAAAAACTACCCACACATCACAAATCAGTTAAGCCAAGCTATTCGACATTCAAACTTACAGCAGGTACACCCTATAACCGGAGAATCTAATCCAAAAGCAATAAAAACTAAAGTACGGAAGTCATCTCGAATCGTGGATTGGTTCGCGTTAAATCGGAATTAGTATACTAGAGCCTTAAGTCAGAAGGGGGTAACATGACAAAATAAAGAAAATAAATTAATCTAAACTAGGTAAAAAAAAAAGCAGAAAAAAATCTAGATTTGCAAGACTAGTGTGATAATCTATTTCTCGGAAAAATAATAGCTACATGAAAGCGTATTTATTTTATATAAGTTTCATAAATGATCACTAGTGACAGTGCCAAACTGAAAAACAACAAAAAAATAATAAACATGATAAATATTTCATTTTATATTCTAAGGATCGTATTTGTTTCCTTCAATGCAAAAATTAGAAAAACATATTTTCTATCATTTTCATTTTTTCATTTAGGTACAAAAATTCACACAAGCTGTCACATACCATAAGAATAAAACAGTCGATTTCAGAGATACAGCTCTTTGGCATCCAATGCCATTCTGTATAGCATTACTTTGTCGGAGGCTATACGATGCTGTAAAACGCAAGTGTTTTCGCTACTGGAAGCGATCTGCGCAGGAGTGCAAGTTAATGGCTGACCAGCAAGTAATGGAGAATTGAGTGGCATTCACAGGTGTTACTGCTGTTTTGTCTAATCGTAATGGACGTACGAACTATCTGGAATTGGTGGGAAAATAGCTTTTGAATTGAATTTCTAGTTAAATGAACTTCTCATTTAACTAAGTAGACACTAATGTATGAAGGTATTGAGTCAGAGTACCCATTATGTACAATTCGTGAAAAAATCTGGGCATTTTTTAACTGTTATTTTGGATGGTCACATCCTAATTTTTTCTCATTCTCTTATATTCTTTTTTATTTAAGAGAATTGCACTAAAATAATACCTACTTACTGTTTTAAGATTATCCTGGACATTAATTCTGGCTAAAAATAAGACAAGAAAAGACAATTACTGTTGCAAGAAACACGCCTAAAGAAATTATATTTGGACTTGCGGTAACGGGTCATTTGAGTGTACTCGTACGAAGCCTACATACTTAAACAGTAAATCAAAATTGTAACAAGTTCAAGCCATACCCACCAATTTCATCGAAATTGCATATAATTTAATGATTTCGCAAATATGCAAAACTAAAATTATTCAATTACAATTAAATGCTTAACAACGAATGTATTAAGGAACCATACTTAAGTCATTTGCTTGATAAGATAAGTAAGTATGTAATTTATCTTTTTCTTTTGCTTTTATAGTAATTAAGTATTGCAATCTCAAATACGTGAACTTTCTTGTGTTACGTCACAAACCCGCCGTTGGACCACCAGGGAAACGTCTCCCTTAAAACAAAACATCATTTTCGCCTTTCAAAGCCTGTATTCCAAAGACATAAGACTGATTTTCCTTAAAACAATTAAACAATGACGAAAGCCTTTTTTTGTTAAGAAAATGTTTATAATGGAAGAGCATTTAATTCGATATTTTACTTGAAATTAAAATCGTATTAACGGTTCCGCAGAATTAAGACGTAAGTGAATTTTTTTGAGGTATATAATTTGGTTGTCTCCTAGCGGGCGCTGACCTGAATACGAGTAATGACCGGTTAAAGTAGGCGAAGGTTGGAGACAGGCTGGACAGGTGTGACAGACGATGTTTTGCAGGCTTAATTAAATGCATTAAATAGTATTACGTGAATAAATCTTAATTTTGGTAAAGGTATTTCGAGTCCAAAGACAACAAATGATTTTTGAATTCACCTTTTGCAAATCTATAAGAAATACGAACTATTAAATATGGAATTTAAAAAACTCTATACCGTTGAAGTATAATATTGCTAAAAGACATCTATATTTGAAATATTTTACACCATAAATCAACCAATCACAAACCCATCTGAAATCTTTATAAACCAATTTCAAAATTCAAACATAACGGACACTTGAATTAGCCAATAAGACGGCGCGCCAACATGTACATAAATCCCAGTTGCGCGCGCGCATCTTTTGTAATTATTCAAAATCTTGGAGGGCGACTGCTAAGGGCATATAAATCGGCCGTTAATAGTGTGGACATGGCACACAATACTACTGCACTGCCCTTACTATGAACTAAACTTAAGTGTGACGCGGTACACGAAAGCATCTATAAAAACAAACACTGGTTTTATAGCTGGACTAGATTTTGCCCGCGACTTCGTTCGCGTGGAATAGTGACTTCCGGCAAATTTTTGTTTTTTTTATAATAAAAACTATCCTATGTCCTTTCTCAAGTTTCAAACTATGTCTGTACCAAATTTCACACAAATCGGTTCAGTAGTTTAGGCGTGAAGAAAAGACAGACAGACAGAGTTACTTTCGCATTTATAATATTAGTTTGGATTAGTTGAAATTTTATACGATAGCAAATCCGAACAATTGATAGTGTGCTGGTTAATAAAATATAAATGATATAAAAAATAAGCATATATGAAGTGTCGATAGAAAAAAGATAAAAGCTAACCCCATCAAACTTTGATTATGCAATTTGCCAGAGCCATTGCATCAGATTACGTATAACAATAAAATTAAGGGTAATAGATTAATTGTGGTGACTATAAACACGAAACATGAATTTATTATGATTACGTTTACTACTCGTTTTAAAACGCATCCCTTTAAAGACGAAAATACCAGGTGTGCCAATATGTATGGACGATCGAAGCAAGTTGGATTTTTGGACATGAGACATCGTAATAATGTGGAAGTAGTGACAGATTCTTGGCATCGCCTCTGGGTGCTAGCAACCTGTTTTCTTGAAAAGGGAGCCGCAAATTGTAGGAGTCACACTATACAAACTTTCGCGTTGTCATATTTGCTGATATCGATGAAGTTTATGATGTGAAACCATGGTTTTTATAAAAGAGAAAAAACAGATTGACGCTTAAGAGCGCGTAACAGTTGGCAACGTCGCAAATAGCTGACAATTATTTACAAGTTTTAATTAATTTGACTTTTTACTGTATTAAAATAAGAAATATGGATATGCAGTGCACAAAAAAATATTATGAATTGCAATTAAAACTCTGAATTTGATGTTGTAACCGTTTCAGGTGTAAAAAAGGCATTTGGCAAGTTCCCAAATACTTTTTTTTATATCTAAAACTATAAATTCGGTGTTACGAAAATGACCAGCAAACTGATTTAAGTTTTTGACTGATATTTCCTGCTGACAGAAATCTGTTAAAAAACTTAAGAAACAGGAAGTTTCTCTGAATATGAGATAAAATCTATGTTACTACAAAATCTATAAAGCGAAGGTATTCATTCAATGTTCCTCTTCGTCTGAACCGTGGTACACCTTTATGGGTCCGTGCGACCAACTCAGTCGTAAATAGAGCAGTGTCACGCGCGCGTACAATGTACAAGCCACCCCGGGAGTCAAAACTAGCTGTTTGAATCAGTGCACTTACAAAAACGACACCTACACACATTGTACTCTCAACTTTATCCGTAAAACTTTTAAGTTGAAAATTGATCTTTAGATTTTGCATTTACAACGTTATGAGAAATGACGTATCAGAGCGTGTGTTGTTGAGTTAAAAGCAATCGTATGTTTATGGGGTTATGGTTGAATTTTGTTTGGGGTTTTCAGTTGATATGATAGTACACAATTAAAAGGACATATTTATGCAAAGCCAGCGGACTGGATGAGTCATTTTGTGTAAGAAATGGGATGCTTATGAAAACCTATCTATTGTTTTATTATAAACGAGATTACCCTCGGTGGGCGATGTTGTTTTTGTAAATTAAGATGGTTGTATTTGCATCGCAGTTCCTTGAAACGGATAATATCTTTATTTGAAGCCGACTTTGGAATGTGCTCTGTTAGAATAATGGTAATTGAGAGTGCTTAACAATAATTTTATAATTGTTGCTTAGGAACTAAGAAAGAAGAATTTCAAATGCTTTCTGGCTTTATATCACATCATCATCATTATTTTAGTCTAAAGACTTACTGCTAGATAAAGACTTTCTCCAAATATCGTCACATCGACCAATCCTGTCTTGGTTTCGCAACCCACCAGGGGTAATAATCACATGGTTCAAATGGTTTTGAGAACCATAATTGACGATCAATGGACGGCTGTTCTATACGTACTATTCAATTTAAACATTACACTGGTAAAAAAATATTTAAAAATCTAAGAAAAACCGACTGCGTACAAATTTTAATAGAAAAAGAAAAACAAGAATAAGACTTCAATAAAATTAAGTATATGCTTCGTCTTAAATCAGTTCAATCACACATAGGATTAAAAGGTTTTGGATAGCTCAGCTCGACAGATTGTGGTCGGTTGACCTGCTGGCGTCTGTACATGCATTCGAAAATCGTAACCCTCCTTCTGACGCAGACACAGAACCCTACTTATCGTAAAAAGCTTAAGATTTCGAGTATTAATCTATAAATAGGCGCCAATTGGCATAATTCGCGAATTTCATTAAACAACTTCGGCCTTAAGACAAACAATAAATATATAAAATAAATAGTCGTCCTAAAACCTAACTTTATAGGTCCGAACGGATTTCCTAAAGTCCATACTTCAGCGTGGACCTCAACTATGACCATAGGAAGGGGTCACGGCACTCGTGATAGTTACCAAACAAATATACCACATAATAACCTCACTTCGTATATAATACATAGGAAATACAACCCTGAAACTGAACAGACAGAGTTGAATTTTCATTGATGTTGGGGCAACGTTAAATGTTGTGCGAAAATGAGTCTTATTTTGAAAGTAATAAGGTTTTAGAAAGAAAAAAGGGTCATCCGAGAAAAGATGTTTCATTTAACAACGAAAAGTAAAGGAGATCTCCGCAGGCGGCGCCGGGTCATACAAATAGTATCGGATGACCGAGAGGTCCTGAGGCGTCGTTTAATTGCGGGGTGCGGGTTCGATTCCCGGTTGAATCGGTGGGCGGTCGGTGGCAGGCTTTATAAATTGTCCTCGCAGTAGCTGCACTGGGTGGCGAATGGAGTATGACCATGTAAATGGTGAAGAATCGTAGGCAATACCCTCTATTTGTATTTGTGATTCGATTTGTTAGTTATCTTTAGTAGCTAAGTTCATTATCTTATTGATTAAGTGGCGGTAATGAGGGTTTATCTCATTACAGATTACCTAAGAATAATATAAACTTCGATTAACTTGGCTTTAACTCTGTATTAATGTTTTCCGCCGTAATTCTGACATGTCAAGCTTTGAAAGCTATGAAAATAATCTTAACTAAGACAAAAGAAAATAGTACTAAACATTTATTTCTTGTTTTCGCATTTCGCTACTTCTTTGTTACTTCTTGGTAAACGTACTTCACCGTCGACCACATCGTTGCTTACCATACGTCGAGAGAGGCCGAAAGCGAGCCCATCGCTAAATAAAAAACATAAAATTCACCCTAAAGTCTATCCTGAAGCATTTCTTTCCGATAGACCTCTAACAAGAATTTTAAATTGTGAATAACTCCAGTCAACAAGGAATAAAACCATGAAACGACAGTACTCGTACATCTATCAAAACTTCGTCTAAAAAACCTCCTAAAAATTCCACCCTCATCTAAGCACATAATCACAGGTAACATCAAACAATATTCATGCAACGCGCCGCGGCGGCACAACAAACGCGCGGCGTCTTTACCCCGCACCGCACGATCGCGCGACCACGACCGTGATACACAGATAGACGCTTTCACCGGGTGCTGATAGTGAAGAGGTTCTAAATTAGAGGCTCTGCTGAGCTAAGCACTTTGGTTTGGAACTTGAAGGAGGGTTTATTTATTTATTATATAAGGTACACTAACAGTAAAACACACAAAAGCAGTAATTGAAAACAAAAATATAAAACACTAGCTGTACCCTAGCTAGAGCTAGTGAGCTACTGAGCTAAAACCAGTTTTTCCGCGGTCGCGGATATGTGACTGATGCAAAAAATAGATAAAAACAATTCTTGATGCGGATTACATATCGTGCTAAAATTTGAATTCAATCGGTGCAGAACTATTTGAGTTTTTGAAGCGTACATAAACCAACATACCATTTTTATATATATAGATAAATGCTAGTATGTGCCTATGACAAGTATACGCAACATTTACCATGAAAGTGCCAACAAAGTAACAACTTTGTAGTTACAAAAATACTATAGATTGGTTAAAAAATAAAATCTTCTTAAAACTAAATGGGTATGTGCGGTATCAATATGTCTATGCATCATATTTGATAACAAGAAATTGATACAGAAAGAAAGAAATTCACAAAGGTTAAGAAATTACTAAGTAGGTTGGTTAATGCGCTCCCGTAACTCCGAAACTGATCGTCTGAACTTGTTGAGGGGATTAAGTTAAGGAGATTTCTAATAAGCTTTGGTTTAGATCAAGGTGCCCGTTTAGATATATAAGAATGGTGTTTAATAAGGGAGCAAACAACTATATTATTATGGTTGAGAGAGTTTTTTAAATCCTGAGCGCAGCGAGGTATCAAAAGTGCTCGAACTTAAAATAGTGTTTCTCCTGAATTGGAATTTTTATCACATTTTGTTTTAGTTTCACCCGCGCGGTCCGCAGTTACATAATATTTACTAACAATATAAATCTACCAAACTCAAATCACTTTTAGTCCCTAGGGATTAAAATCTGTTTTAGTCCCTATCTACGCGGATTAAACTAATCCTTTTTTAATAGGTAGATGTGATAACTTCCTCAAACGACAATTATGACAACAAAAATCATTAAAATCTAATAAAAATTATTTCAATAAAGATTTCCATATTTATCAAAAGATTTAATCACACATCATCCACACACACTTATCCAACCCACACATGCAAACATCCAAACAAACAAAACACAGAAATAACCCTTCAAAGTTCAAGGTTTCCAAAAAGGCCCGAAGGCTAAAATGAAACATAGTGTCTGACACAAGTAGGTACATGAGTAACCGAGGATGTGTGCCGGGAAGACGCCGCGGATGTCAAATATTGACTCTGAGATATTGTATGAACCGCATGGCGGCGACTTTACTCAGTCATATAAGCGTCAATGGAGATTTCGAATGGTTTTTCTGTTACTGTGACAGAAATGATAAAACGTAATGACTAGCGAGAGGAGGATGTTACGTAATGCTGGTGAATCTTATAATTTTGAAGAGGAAAATGCGACACAGGAAATGATAGCTATCACATTGGAAAAGATTAAACAATAAGGTAACTTTACGAGATATGATGAAAACATAAGAGCCGTTAATAATTTTTCAAGTGAAAACTTCTTTAGCGGCGTTGTGCACTTTTTATGGAATGGGTAAATAATGTTAAACTCGCGTCAGGACACGTGACCTGAACGAAAATCCGTAAGACGGTGCAGGGCGCTTGCGCGAATGTTCGTGTGTGTTTATTACTATTGAAGTTTTCACTTCTGCCGGCACTCCCAGAGTGCAACCCGTCGTTTTTATTTACGCTTAGCTATGTTTGCTCAACTAGGTCAGAGGTGACACAGACTAAGTCTACGATGGAGTGAGCATACCCAGAAACAGCCTGTTCACTCGAACTTGTACGAGATTCGGGAACATTAAATTTATGTATAAGTTTTTAAACTGCGGACAGCGAAGGAGTGGAACTCTCAGCCTGCGTCTGTGTTTCCGAACGCATACAACCCTAATCTCTTCAAAGTTAGAGTGAAATGGCTTCTTCTGAGTAAGCTCGCTCCATCGTCGACCTTGTCTTAGTCACTCCTGACGACCTGACTGAGCAAACCAATTGCACATAAAAAATGACATGTCAAGTCACTTACACTGACATTAGAACTTAAATTCAGATATTTACCACGTTTATTATTTTTCTTTATTTTGACTACTAATTTACAAAATAAATATAATTTATATATAAAAGCAAAATCAATAAAATAACTCATTCAACTCGTACATAACTGATAATAGCGTGGAAAGAAAATAATATCGAGAAAAAACATAGAAAATCATTTCCTATTACAATTTATTCTACAAGATATACGCAACAGTTCGAAGTACACCAGAAAGGGTGGCCTTCTGAATTTTATCTGTATCAATTAAAAGATTCAATTAGTTTACAAGAGCGGGCATACACTAAGATAAGCAAATGATACGGTAATTATCACATCTGCATAAAAGGGAGCAAAAAGTAACTAGTAGAGTCATAGACACATTCGAGGTCTGTTCGTTTTATCAGCTTTATCAGATATAGCTACAGATAATAGTAGACCGACCCAGAGACCAAACTAAAAAAAAAATGTTTTTGTTTATTTAAACGTTGAAATATTATGCTACTAATTTCGCTTCTGTCGTGGATGTACAACTAAATAAACAAACTACCAGTTGTTTATCCTACCTTGGTGATCCTGGGCATGCGGGCGGCGACCATGCCCAGGTCGACGGCGCGTTGTGTTCCACGCGCGCTTCAAAGAGTGTCAGTATAACTACGGGGCCCCCCTTTAGAGGGCCAAAGCCTGCCGGGGTCGCGGGACATACGAATTACCGTGACCCCGGAATGTAAAGGGCTATTGAAGGACACCGTGGGTTTTAGTTAGTACGAGTCTGACAGCCCCTCCCGCTCTGCCCTGGGTGGGGAGGTCTCATTTGACGAAATATTCGTTATTTTTTTTTTAAACATAATTTTACTAATGAAGCTAAAACTCAAATGAACTAAACAAAATGAAGTAATCACCGCCCGCCTTTATAATAAATTGACATCATTACATTCAAATCTAAAGATAACATAGTAAATTGATTTAAGTCAATTAATTTGAAACCCACCGCTAACTTAATTGATTTCATTTGATTCTTTCCGCTTTGATTTCAAGGTCTTAATAACCGTGAATTTGCATACATGTTAATAAAGTAAATTGCTACAAGTACAATTATTTTGATCGTAGTAACAAAAGCTTTGATTTCATTTTACTAAGAAGTTGGATGTAGAAGTGGATGTATAAATGTTTTTAGTCTAACATTTTAAAAACGCTGAATGAATTTTGTTTTAGCTTTTATCCCGGATATATGCTCACGTAGAATATACATATTTCGACTTAAACTTGAGTGAAATTGCGGGCTAAAGCCGGTATATTCTCTGAATAAATACACATCGTTATCGTCTTTCTCAAGTATAGTCCAAATGTGTTACATGTTTCTTTATCAAATTTTATCACAGTATGAATTCACTTTCTTTTTGGCCATAATATTTTTCAAATAACCCACCTACTGTTTCTATGATAGTATCCTACGTCTCCCTCTATCTTCAACCATCATAATCAGTCCACTACTATCCCATAGGTGGGACACAAATCTCCTTTAAAGTCACTTTCTTTTACGGTCGATCCTTTATATCTCTTGTTTCACTTTGCCAGAGATAGAAAGACTATTTCTTATACTATTAAGGCAATACAGGAGATAGAGATAGAAATACATAATATATGTAGTTTAAAAACTCATGCAAAATCAAACTGTCACATAATTCGAAAAACAAACAAACGCGCTCCTCCTTCAGAAGGTAGCAACTGCAAAATCCGATGCGATATTTAACGCTTTGCGATACATAATTATTATGACAGGACAATGCTATGGCGACGACAAGACAGCTGTTTACATTCTGTTATCCTGTAACGAATACTGTGCAGTGCAGGACAAACTGTGATAGCATCGAGCATGAGCGTTTTGTATCGTATTAATCTGGTTTGTTATTGTGAGTCGGTTGTTTTGATGTTTTTCTTGTGTTTTAGTTGTTATAATAGTTTCAAATGTGGAAATGTGGCTTTTAGTCTGATGTTTGGTACTATGAGTAGTCGCGGGGCTGTCTTAAAAATACACAGTGGCTCTGGAACTCAAAGGGATACAGAAGGAACAGGGTGGATTTTTAATCAGTAAGAGTTTCCCAGTGAGCTTTGTCCCAGAGCGAGAGGACTCTTGATGAATTTACCAAACAAAAAAATGGCCAATTCCAAAAAGGTAGTATGAGTAGAGTGTAGTAAGAACAGGAGCTTGTTTTTAATGTTTTACAGTGGTAACTTTTGCTTGAATAATGAACAGGAAACGCCAAAACCAAATAAATTGGGAGATGGGCATAGTAATGACGAGTTGAGTGAGTGTAACAATTAGTCAGACGTTTTTTGACAAAACTCAACGATAACCCATTTATTTAAAAAAGAAACATAGCGCGACAGATAAATGTCTTAAAAAAACGACACACGCCGGAAATAAAACACAGGAAAAAAAAGCATATTAAACAACCTAACTGCAAAACAAATTCAAATGTCGGAGCAGGTTTTCGACATTGTTAATAATACAAAGTGAGATGTGGGTGGAGTGTAGGTGTGTACGCAAAAAGGTACCAGGTTTAAATTGCTGTTTTTGTGATAAATCAAAAGTGTGCCTCCTGACCCCGACTGGGCCGTTTGTTTTCTTATTTGACCATCAAATTGCTTATTTACATACATAGCGATGAATCAGATGAATTAATATTGGCCTGATTTCGTTTTTTTGGGAAATAGATGATTTTGGGTTGTTCTTTTTGTATTTAGGACGCTTTTGGGATTGTTCCAGAGTTTTTTTTTTGCCTAGAAATAAAAATCAATAACTCAACCCTTATCTTTGAACATGGCGCTTGCAACAGTGCCGAAATATCGAAAAGTTAAAACAAAAAACAAACATGTAAAATGTCCCATTTTAAGTTATCATGCGTATTAATGAGTCACTGTATAATTGCCCTGTTTTAGTCCCAGACAAAATAAATAAAAAGTCGTTTAAACCACAAAATCACTTTCAAATCAAACAGCTATAACTCACAATACACAACAAAGTCCATTCACTTTGCCCCAATCCATCTTCCCGTTCATATTAACTAATTCATGTCTGATATTTATACGTTGCCATGGTAACAAAGGGTACCCCAGATAAGGGTCTACAGTGGCTTAATAAATAACGTCATATTAGAGTCGGTTATAACCACGGCCGGCGTGGGCGCTTAACTCAAGGTTTTAACTTAGTTTTTTTAGTGCTGTTTTAACTAGGTTATGTGTAGATCACGTGTTAGAATACGTTTTAGAGTAATTTATTGAGTAGTTATAAAATTTAAATGACGAAATTTATGACAGACGTTGATTTAAATTTTTTGTTTGTTATGCTATTAAGGTGGATGATTTATAGTATCAAAACTATATTTGACTCAGTTTAATTTATGTAAGCGAAAAACAGCACATACAGCTCTTTAATCATATGTTTTTACTTACTTAAATTAACAGAGACGAACTAAATACTTTAGGTATTAAGTATAATTATTGTATCACCCAATGTGAAAAATCATGAATATTATTTTTCTAGTTCAACTACTTCATTCGACGATGTGAGTCATAATTGTGCCTTATCAATCGTCATTTTAGCAGACGATGAAAGATTTTCCTATAAATTCATATCAAACTACTATTGCATTCACAAAACACGTAGGTAAATTTAACGAAATAAAAAATATTAACAATACTTCTCGATAAGAATCAGTAACGCCCTCATGCAACTCCTGCGCGTTCAACAATGACCGCTGAACGAGGAACATTAATATTGTGTACGATATCATCTAATGAGGATTGTAAGGAGGGTTAGAGACCATGAAAGAGCAAGGTTAGTGACAGGCTACCGGACTGCTTCCCGTCTTCGTCACTTCAAAATCTTAGTCATAAACTCGACTAGGATACCTCGTTTACAATGTTGTTTCGTTAGTCTAAATAGTCTTAAGTGCGACTGCAATTTGTGTTTTACGGTTTTATGCTTCTTCAGTGTTATGCCATATTCCAAAAAGTGTTAATAAATAGATTCCCACAGAATTACTTTTAATAGCCCCGGTTCAAGCTCAGTTAGTCATAATAATAGTTACTCGTAGCTTCAATTATTTGTATGATACCGATAGTCTCCATCGAAAATGAGAGACAAATAGTTATAGGTACCGCCCCAGTTCTCGGTTTCAGAGTTTTTTTGTTTCGGAGAACAGTAGGTTGGCGAATGAACTCCTTTTAAAGATTTTCCCAATGATTTACAACATGGGATTCTTCAGAAAAAGGCGTGAACGTTTCTGCAGGGTCGGCAACGCCCAGGCGATACCTCTGGTGTTTCAAGAGTCCATAGGCTACGGTGACCACTCTCAACAAGCAGGCTGTATGCTTGTCGCTCACCATTATGGTAGAAAAAACCTTAACTTTTAAATCTTACAATAATGTCTCAGCATAAAAAAACAGGTTTAATTTTAAAAGCATCGTTAGCCATTGAGACCTTTCACATCAAAATCGATCATTATCACACAACATAAAACCAGTAGCGAACTTACATTAATTTCTCAATTGATATTCGATCTAATGAGCATTGTAAACACCGCGATTGTTCTCTCGTACAATATCTCATACATTGTGCGCGTGTCCATACATTTGTCAATCTGAGACGATCAGACCGGCTTAACATTTCGAAGATTTATAGTTCGCATGAACTTTAGTGAGTGGCGGTCGTTAAAGTTTGGGACTTATAGTGTCATTGTTATTGTGTGCAATATTTATTTAATGGTACTAGAATTATTATAGATCATATTGTTTATGCATGATTATAGCTAATTCTTACAGGTACTGGGATTATCCGGAGTAAGGGGATCTGTAGACTAAATATAGAACATTTTTTTTAGCCTGGTAAAATCATCAAATCAGCCCTCCCATCCAGGGCAGAGCGGGAGGGACTGTCAGACTCGTACTGACTGAAATCCACGGTGTCGTTCAATAGCCCTTTACGTTTCGGGGTCACGGTAATTCGTTAGTCCCGCGAGCAGTATTGCAACCCTGTGGGACAATTTACAATTACAACGCGGGCGAATCCGCTCCTCGTTTCCAGTAAGTCCTTTCATGTATGTAAAATGTAGATTTCTGACTGTTTAAAAAAGTTGATTTTATAAAAGTTCACAAGTCATCTCATCCTTTCAATGCTACTTAACACAATCAGGTAAAATTCCCAAAGAACAATTACAGTCGCCGTACTATATTTACAAAGGAAAAATACCCGTACCACAGTAGCTACATGTAACACTGAAAAGTAAGTGAAGTACAAACATTAGTGGCTATTGGCTGTTGCTCAGTTATCACTAATTAAGCGGAGAGTACTAAACGCCACGCGGTGGGCGGGGCATGGGAACCAGTAGTTACCAACCCAGGTTTACGTTGCTTAGTAACTGCTGGGGGTGTAAGTTGGGAGATTCGAGCGTTTGTGGTGAAGGGTGTTGTGTGAAAGAATGTTGGGTGATTATTTATCAATGAGGTTGTTTGACCGAACTTATAGAATAAATTACCGATGTATATAATACATTCGTTCGTCTCTAAGATTCAAGTACATTTGACATAGATACGATACTAAATATTTTTTGAATAACCCCAAAATAGATGCAATTAAAAAAGTAACAGTCGAATTTTTTTTTTCCTTCATTCTTTTACTATTTTAGATGTAATTTAATGGTTTTATTATTACTGTTATTTATTTTACAGTACTACATTATATACAAACTACATTATTACATACATTTTTGAATATTTTTACAAAAAACAAGTAAAAGAAAACATTTAAATATATCCAAAAGAACTGCTTTCTGAATCAGGCTCTTGATCCAGCTGCCTAACGAGAGCCTCCTTAGATGTTGATCGAGGCTCTTAGCAATTATAAGCCTTTTCATGTTTTTTAAAATTATTATCCCAAGTGGTTATGCAAAACTTCTGCCAAACTGCAAGACAGTTTATCGGCAGTGTTCTAATTCTAAATTGTTATAAAGTGATTCCAAAATGCATTTTTTAATCATAAAAATGTTGCTTTGTTAAAGATAGAGAACTTATAAATCATAACACATCACATCACAGAGTAATAAGTTATTTTGAAAAACGTCTACCAGCACAGCAGCTTAAAGTTCCTCCGATCCCAGTTCCAACCCTTCCCGAAACTCAATCACCCCTGACTTGCACCCCAACAACCACGTTATACGCTAATTGTAAGTTAAACCAACCTAAGTGGCAAACGAGAAGTAATTGTTTTACACTGTAAGCCTGTTTGAGCTTTAAGATGATTGTTTTTAGCATTAGCACCTGTAATTCTCTTTTTTTTCTTTGTTAATTTTACTGGGAACATAATTGGTGGGAGAGGGGTTAAGTCATGTCTGCGAAAGTGTAAGGAAAGCGGTTTAAGGTAAGTTTTTGGTGTTTAAGAAAAAAAAAGGTACTATGGTGATGTCTTTTTTTTGTTGCAGTATAATCATCAAATGAGTCCTCCCGCCCTGTGTGAAACGAAGAAGAAAAAGGATTGTTTTATTCTTATTTACTAAAAATCCACCCCGTTCCTTGATCGATTGGCCTTTTTATTCCAGGACCTCGGTACCTTTTAAAGACAGACTCACGACGTAAAGCAGTGCTACGCTTTTAATTCCTCATCCCAACTGTAAAAACTAAACTGTACCTATATCTTTTCTTGTACTAAAATCACTTGTGATGGCAACAATATCATCTTCTCTTGCAGTTGAAACGTTTTGTAAAAGTTATGATTTAAAATCATAACTTTTACAGAAAAGAAAATGCTAGAAATATCATCCCGAGTAATTGTCCATTTCAGTGTTTCGCAGCGGTAAGACCCCTCTTTTAGGAGTGGCTGGACAAGCGTCACGGCTTCCTGACCTTCCGCATGACGCAGGTCCTCACCGGACACGGATGTTTCGGGAGGTACGTCTGATGAGGAAGAAAGAAACGTCTGGGTATCACCACTGCGAGGATCGCCCGGAGGACACGGTGGAGCATACGGTGCAGGCCAAAAAAATAGCATTGCATTGTTACCACAACGCCAAACAACATAGAAAGAAAGAAAGAAAAACCCAAAACAAAATAGAAAGACGAAAAGCAAACCCCATTTTCTTCACAACCGGTCCTCAAAGATTACATCCCTTGTTAAGAAAACTTGTTCCATAATACCTTTGTAGCGACGGTGGTTAGAAAAATGTTGAAGTTCCGGTTTCTTTGCAATAATAAATTGTATTTTTGTATAATTTACCGCCGGCTTGCACGTGCCGCTTACAAAGTCAAAGTTGACAGCTAGTTTGTGTTGTCGCGGTCAGAGTTGTGCTTACACGTGTATATTTTATGCTTAGTTTGCAAATCTCGTTGGTAGACGAAGAAAATAAACGTTAAGGGAGAAATTGTTACTGGCCTGTACTGTATTTTGACAGAATTAATATTGTACTGCTTTGAATTGCAACTTTGAAAAATAATTATGAAACTCTTTATTTTTATAAGTGAAAACTTCTTTAGCGGCGTTGTGCACTTTTTTTGGAATGGGTAAAAAATGTTAAACTTGCGTCAGGACACGTGACTTGATCGAAAATTCGTAAGACGGCGCAAGGCGCTTGGGCGAATGTTCGTGTGTGTTTATTACTATTCAAGTTTTCACTTCTGCCGGCACTCCCAGAGTGCAACCCGTCGTTTTTTTTTAAATGCTCGTTAATTAAAGACAAAAATACACATTTGACCAAAATACAAATTGATATTTGAGTAACGGTAACGATAATATACATATACTTTTTTTAATGTTACCCCACGCTAGGAATTTCTTCCTGTATTGTGGGGACCCGAAACAACTACATCACAGATCATAAATAAAATATTTGTTCCGTGCGGGGATCGAACCTGCGACACGCTGCGCAGCAATCGATCGCTCAGTCACTGCGCCAACCATGTCGTCAGTCTTTAAATCCATTATGTTAAAATGCGTTTCAGAAATATAAAAGGCGTCAACTGTTTGTCTATGCCGTAAACTGTAGTTAAGACTTTAGATCATGCACCAAAACATACCGACCAATGAGAGGGATATTCCTCCTATTGAAATAAAATATTACATGCCTCTGAAACTACCAACAACAGTCCTTTTAAGCTTAAAAAAAGAAATCTAGAACACAATGCATGTCCTCAAAACAAAAGGAGTAAACTCACGCAATTTGCGCAACTTCTCGCATAAAGAGCGTAATGTTAAAATTAACGCGGAGTGACGTACCCTTGACCGGCGACCGGTGAATCATGCATGCGCTGGCGCAGGTACGACAGAAGATTTACTAGTCAATATAGCGATAGGACGCAAAAATGGTTCTTAGTTCTGAAACGCTACAAAGGCAAATTATTCTGCCAGAGTTGAGAGAATATCTTAAGGCTTTACCGCGGCCCTGGAACGATAAAAGGAATAGTGTGCGTTATAGTCAACACGAGTCTGATAGGCCCTTCCGCTCCACCCTGAGGATGGAGGAGTCACAACAGGATGACCCAACTTTAAAAAAACACAAAGATATATTATGTCATAAATGTTCTTTGACGTATAAACCGACCGATTTCATTTTTTTTAATTTTCCTGAAATCTCACTGAAATAGTCGGAAATACATAATTAACTATGCAAATCTCTGGCGGGCCGCCATGTATAAATTCGACCTTCTTTAATATTTCTTTTTAGTGCCAACGATAATTCGCTGCGCAAGGGCACGAAGGAACATCGACTGATAAACTTTTAATACAAGAAAATTAAGCTTATTTGGCCGCGAGATTTATTCGTTAATTAATTGATTAAGAATCGGTTTGTTACTTCTGCTTAATCAGTAATCAGTCAGATTGTTATCTTACCACTTAACGTCTGATTGAGTGAGTTAATTATGATGCTGGTGGCTAGTTAAGACATTAATACCAAGGAAATTAATTTGTATTGTGATATGGAGATGCTTTTTCTAGGTTTTAGTTGAAAAAGTGCATCATTGGTTTTATTTTTTATTGTTTTATTTGTAAGATGAATCCTCACGCACCACGCGGTCATAACGTTTTTATGAAAAAATAATAGCTTTATTTTCTGGAAACAGGTTTTCGTAAATAGTAGGCATGCCAAAAGTCATCGACTGAGCAGATTTTCTTCCCAAAGGTGTGCAGCCAATCACGGCTTCAGAAATCAAAATTTATTTTCGCTGGTCCTTCGCCACTTTCTAATTAAATACAAGTGTTAAGTTTGCGTTTTACATTCCTATGAAGTTACACCAGAAGCTGATAAATGGATCGCCGCTCCACTTAAAATGCTAAAACCTCTCTCCAATATGTAAGAAATTTACAGATGCATGCTTAATGATATGTATGTTTTTCTTAGCAGAAAAAAGTTGTTTTTATAAATTTCAACTATGAATCATTACTTTCAAGCACACACAAGAGTGAGTTCAGGTCTGACCTCAAGTTAACCGAATCTGACGTAAAACAAAGATACATTAAGTCCACTTAACTCCTACGCATCACGACTTGCCTTTGTTAAATAATTTTAGACCACAACATAAGGGTATGAATAAAACAACCTGTAATTTTTTGAACCAGCGGCCAGCACGACCGGCCAAACAAACAGAAATGGATTATGTCGACAGAAAAATGGACAAAATGTAGAAAGATTACTACCGTCCTAAGCATAACGATATTAAAAATGTTCATTAACCTTTTGACCGCCACAGTCGTGTATAGACGACAAGCCAAAAAGTTCCCAGCACGCCACAGTCGCGCGTCGCGACTACACGAAAGACTTTTAAACGTCAATATATGTAGCTTATTAAAATATATCTAAATTTACTACTGTTTTTTATGTACTTATGTATTTATTTTTCTTAGCTTGGCGCTGAGAGCACGTTCTTGTTGTTTTGACGTGGCGGTCAAAGGGTTAAAATGTTTTGTAATTGAAGTTCGGATTTTTAGATGGATGTATGTTACTCTTGATGAGCCTATAGTCTAAAAAGGTACATAGGATGGTCTCGAGACTGTCTTACCAGATAACTGTGGCCCCGAAACGTATAGGGCTATTGAAGGACAGTAAAAGTCTGGCAGTCCCTCCCGTCCTGCTCAGGGTGGGAGGACTCATTGGATGGATATCGTTTATCCCGGTATTACGTTCCCTTGGTACAATTTTCGAGTGACAGGCAAAGCCGCTGGCAATAACAAGTGTGAAATACTGCTTTAGTTAAATTATGCATAACTTACCTTTTATTAATATCATCAACCGCCAATTTCAAAACCGAATTGCTAAAGCTAGACAGTAACTTGAGCTGCCCAAGAAGTTGAAATTTAAAGACTATGTGAGTTGCATTGTGATGAGATGACATAGTTTTAATATGTTACTCTATCTTATTAGCCCCGAAGCATTTTACATTACAAAAGTTAATAATGGTTCACGCCACTTTCCACAACGTTTTTTTTGGTATGTAAAATTATGAAATGAATCCTCCCGCCCTCCAATGGACCGGAAGAGACTTTCAAACTGTTACTGACTAAAAACCACTAAGTACTCCGCATAGTCCTGGGACCTAGACACTCCCGAGACCCAGACAGTCCCACGACCCAGACAGTCCAGCGACCCTTTCAGCACACCCTATGAGGCGGGCACCGTGAGGGAGAGGATAGCCTCCACCTTACCACACAGCCGCCGTAGGAGACGTCCACGGCAACGGGAGTCGCGAGGCGATTTTCCAGTGTAGGCGCGGGCATGCGGATGGCGAGTAATGGGTGACTCGCCGTTTGATCATGGACCATGCCCGGGTCGACGGCCCGTCGTGTTTCACGCGTGCCTCAAAGAGCTGTCAGCAAACTGACGTGGCACCCCTTAGAGGGCAAGGCCTTGCCCTCTAAGGGGGGCTTTGCCGGGGTCGTGGGACTGTCTCATTAGGTAACCATGATCCCGGAACGTAAAGGGCTATTGAACGCTTACCGTGGAGTTTAGTCAACACAAGTCTGACAGTAGTATGGGAGTACTCATTTGATGATTTTACCACGAAAGAAAAAAACCCTATACTGAATAAAAATTAGGCACCTCGCGAGTAATATCGAAGGGAGCAATATTTAGTTAACTTACACGCGCTCTATAATATCCATACTCAAGCCCAGTAACATTATACATCGGCTAACTCCAACTGAGCCCAGAGCCACAGAATCAAAGGTCAAACAGTGTCCGTTTGATACAAACTTATCTAACGTAGCAGCATGTTCGCCTTCACTTGGATTTTGTCACACAATACAGTGTGACGTCATCGGTAAATAATCGTCTAAGGCCGCCCATACACGACTGCGTGAATAGTTAGCAAGAAATCAACATACACGACTGCAAGAGCAGTCGAATTCAACTGCCTAAACCTGCGCTGCTTTTTTTTTTATCGTGGTAAAATCATCAAATGAGTCCTCAGGACCCATACTGTGAGACTTGACTGACTAGAATCCACGGTGTCCTTCAATAGCCCTTTACGTAACAGGGTCATGGTAAATCGCGAGTCCCGCGACCCCAGCAGGCTTTAGCCCTCTACAGGCCCCGTCACTATGCTGACACTCCTTGAGGCGCGCATGGTCAATGGTCGGACAGCGAGTTGCCCATTATTCGCTGCCCGCAAACCTGCGCAAACCTGCGCTTTAACGTAGCTGCGTGTTTACACGAAATGCTTAGAGCAATCAGTATCGAATGCTTCAAGCTGTGACTGCTTCAGTAATCCATGCATGTCTGTAGACTGGTTGACCGCACTGACCGCCCGAAATAGTTCGACTGCTCAAGCAGCAAGTGGCCTAACTACTGCAACAGTCGGTTCAACTACTTCTGTAGCGGTTCGACAGTTCAAGCGGTTTCGTGTACTTTTTCTTCTTAGCGTGTTGATGGGATGGTTTTTTTTTAATATTTTTGATATGTTTGGCCCGTAATTCAGCTACGAAAACTCCGTGTACTGTACGTATGAGACTATAGTTTACTACTCAGTCGCAGCTTGAAGCAGTCGAAACTGACTGCTCCTAGCAGTCCGTGTATGGACGGCCTAAGATGCAAGATGGAGGATTTAGGTCGTGGATTGAGGTTTGACATTATATTGTGTGAGGGGCCAGATGTTTTGGACATTTTGAGGTTCTTTATAGCGTCTGGATTCTAATCACTATGTTAAATTAACAAATAGATATCATATTTCTGGTCGACCCACCCTATTTAAATGGCATTAGTATTTTTTACGAGTCTTTTTTCAGCTTTATATTTATTAATGTCTAACGAGTGTTCACATCAGATTTATTCTCGTAAAATAAGCTTGAAAAATAAAGTTTAAAGTGCAAAATTTAACGTGTACTGTTATATAGAGGAGGCCAGGCTCGCGAGAGTATCTTATCAGGTAACAGATTCTGGAATGTAAAGAGCTATTTAAGGATAACCGTGGATTTAAGTCAGTACGAGACCCTCCCGTCATGCCCTGGAAATTTTACCACGATAGAAAAAAAGAGAGGAGACCTGTGTACCAGCAGTAGAAAACAAAAGCTTATTGTTATAATCTATATATATAAAAGGAGAACTGACGGACTGACATATCAACGTACAGCCGAAACTCCTGGGGCTAGGAATGTGAAATTTTGCACACGGCTTCCTATTATAATGTAGGGGAGCACTAAGAAGGGGTTTTTGGAAATTTAACCTTTAAGGGGGTGAAAAGGGGAATTAGGAAAGTACGTAACCCACGCGGACGAAGTCGCGGGCAAAGTGCTAGTTAGGGCAGAAGAATGACGAGTCGAAACTTAAACATACTAATTTTTATTTATGGAATGAAACGGGCATATCAAACTTCTGTACATACCTTTGCCTAAACCCCTTTGACTATAGTTCTTAATACACAAACAACCTATGTAATCAGCAATAACACACATCTAACAGATTGCAATAGCAGATAATACTATAACATCGTTAGCATTAAACATTAACTTATTACAGGCCACAGGAAGTCTCAAATCAGATACACTTTATTTATAATCAATACTCGCTATTAAAATACTTGTGTAACTTCTTGAGTATTTATAGTATTTTATAACAGTATCACTTTCATTAGACAATCTTAAAATAGAATTTTACTGTTGGAGTTACATAGCACTCATCTAACACACATCATTAAGACACAAAATCATGAATCAACCAGACAAAGCACAATTACCACACAAAGAAGAGGAAAAAAGAGCCAGAGATAGACATTTCGCCCTATCCTGACTGTGTAATCTGACTATGAGAGGAAAAAGGAGACAGAGATAGAGATTTCCCCTTATCTCTGACTGTGTAGATTGAGTGTTAATCTTCTAATATTCGAACATAAAAATCTCCAATACACTCCTTCGAAACGGCTCGTATTTTGGTATTAGAACAGGTTGTAAAGTATTTTACCTACCCCTAGTTCGTTTGAAAGAGAACACATAGATGGCAGCTGATAGAGATGTGAGATAAGTAGATCTGATAGGACAACGATCAGACAATTTTTTCATAAAAAAAAATATTTATAATAAAAGTAAAGTTACTCCTTAACCTAACGAACTAGCTAGATAAATGAGTAATGCTCCTGGTGACTATGAGTTCACAACATAGTTTACGGGTTAAGATTTGAACTCCCGACCTTTTGATGGCAAGTCAATGGCGTCGCCGATGGGCTATTATCGCCATACATCTTTCAATCTTACGATAACGATACCGTGGGAGTTATCTATGATGATGTTCACAACTAAGCATGAGATTAACAAAATAACACTAAAACGCTTGTATTAACTTAAGACAAGATTAAACAATTACTGGGAAAATTATTGTAATGTATTATCTATATATATAAAAATGTTATGTTGGTTTGTGTACGCTTCAAAAACTCAATTTCTGCACCGATTGAGCTGAAATTTTAGCATGATATATCCGCATCAAGGATTGTTTTTATCTATTTTTTGCATCAGTCACATATCCGCGACCGCGAAACAGTTTTTTCGTGCCACAGCGAAGCGTGGCAGGGACCAGCTAGTTTTATATAATTAATTAAGTACTTAATAATTTTAGACATAGCAGTAGAGCTATTACACAGAAGCATAGCTAGCCCGGAAACTGTTGACTAAACAAAAATTATAAAGTTTTTGGTGACATAAATCTCACGAGGTAAGATTTAGCTTTTTAATAAGCTGCTCTTATACTTCCAATTTGTTTAATGAACTATAAACTGGGGATGCCCTAGTAGTTACTAATTTGATACACCAAGCAAACAACAAAATACACCAAGATTAACTATACAGGTGTAAATACGAGGATGGTTTATCATTTGCAATATTAACTGCGCCCCAATATTTACTGGTAACATCACGGAACATCAAAAAAAAAAATCATATCTTTATCTAAAAGACAACGAGGTACATACACGTCAGTGTAGTACCTGAAATCGATAATACCCTTCACCCTGAAACATCAACCTAGAATCAAACCTCGACTACATTTCACAAAAGAAAGCCTTGATTCAAAGACATACGTGCTAAACCACGTGACACTTGGATCTCTACCTAGAACCCGCTGACTCAGCGTGATGTTTATATACTGATCACGTACATGGACGCTTTTGTTTCGTCATCGTACATTTTGTTTTTATCTCAATTGATGACTGTATAAGGATTGTTTTTTCTTGAAAGGATACAGTTAGCTTTCAAGCATATGGTACGTTTTTGTTAGAAAGTTTTCTATGACATGGTTAGAAGATAACGTGGGAAAATCAATGTTCAGTGGTTGAAACCTGAAGAGCAGTGTTGGTGCAGAAGTAACGGCCCGCTTTACGAGTTGTTGTCGAACCGAGCCATGCGCATTTCTTTGTGTAATTTATTTTATCACCACTTCTCTCAAAACGGTGAAGGAAAACATCGTGAAACCGGCATGTACTAGAACCAAAAATTCGAAGACATACGTCATCTACCAAGTCGAACTGGACCTGGTAATTACAACATTTACAACCCTCTCCCTCTCATAAAGAGAAAAACATTACATGCTGATATTTTTTTTTTATGAACTCTCAAGGTTATAAGTATAAATACTATTTCCTGGGTCACATCTAGATCATGATCTATGTAACAATCATAACGACATTTCATCACAATCTGTTATAGACATACAAACAGAGAATGTCACATTGAAAGCTTTCACTTTACTCCTCTTATCTGTACTTTAATTTAAACCTATATTCCATAAAGTACGCTAATTTACATACATAATAAGCACCAAAACTCCTACCATAAAAATTAAATCTAGCCATACGCCCCTAGGCGCGAAATACACGTTAATAAATTCCATTAACCTACTGCAGAAGTTGCATAAGGAGATGAGTACATGAGTGCGAGGCACCGCGGTATAAATCTGAAGACTTTCACCCACTGACAGCGCAGTATATTAACTGAAGACCGCCACAGTGTAAAAATATCGGTGTATTAAAAGTAAACTTTCGCGTGAGGTGATGCGTTTATCTCGTTTCGATGTTTGAAGTTTGTGGGGGAAGTTCTGTATACGGTTATATTCTCGGTTGTATGTACTGCGCTATGCATGTGTTTTGTATATACTTGTTAATATTTTCAGTTTATAAAGTAGAATAGTAAACAATTTTTTTTATCGTGGTAAAATGATCAAATGTGTCGTTTCACCCAGGGCAGAGTTGGAGGGACTGTCAGATTCGTTCTGACTATAATCCACAGTGTTCTTCCATAGCCCTTTACGTTCCGAGGTCACGGTAATTCGTAAGTCCCGCGACCAAAAATGTGGTCAAGTCTGCCTTAACCATTTTTGTGTTCCATCCTTGTCAAGGGGAGTGCTAACCGTCTCTCCTTTCAATAGACACACAATGATTTTACCACGAAAAAAAAAGGGGAAATCATTATTAGATACTCTCCGCCAGTATAAAACGGTAGTTTTCGGACTCTTACCAACTGAACCCCTTTTATTACTAGGTACTATAACCATTAAGTCAGTTGCTCGGGTGATATAGAAAGTTGATGATTGTTTTCTTATAAATATTTCTAAAGTATACATAAATAAATAAATAAATAAATAAATATTCCACAACCATCACACAACGCCATCTAGTCCCATGCTAAGCAGAGCTTGTGTTATGGGTACTGGACAACTGATAAACATACTTATATATTTCTAAATACATACATATTATAGATAAATTACACCCAGACACAGAACAAATGATCGTGCTCATCACACAAACATTTGTCCTGGGTGGGAATCGAACCCACGACCTCCGGCATAGCAGTCAGGGTCACTAACCACTAGACCAACAGGCCTGTCAACACTGAGAAAACATTGAGGTCAACTCGAGTCAATTTTTCAATCAGGAAAAGAGTGTTGTACGCACATCTCTAAGAATTCAATAGTTCATTTATTTTGTCGTTGAGCAAAAGTTTCGAAATCTTAATATATGACATTCCTCTATTTAATTTCCCTTTAATTTTATAGATAATATACCGTGATACCTCTACTCTGTGGTCGTATAAATAATTTTAAATTCTGATGTAAAGCTGATGCTGCCGAATTAAATCGATAAGGATTTTTGTGTAACGACGCACTTGCAATGTTTGACAACTTTTCTGACCATTATGTCGGACAGCCTCAGAAATACTGAGTATTTTTTTTTTTAAATAAAGAAAGATAAGAATTGAAAGTCTCTCCAGTGCTTAAAGAGTTGTGGTAGACGCCCATGGCGACGGACGTCGGCAGACGATCTCCGGCCACCGAAGGCGCGGGCATGCGGGCAGCGAGTAATGGGCAACTCGCTGTCCGACCATGGACCATACCCGGGGCGACGGCGCGTTGTGTTCCACGCGCGCCTTAAAGAGTTTCAGCAAAGTGACGAGGCCCTCTAGAGGGCCAAAACCTGCCGGGGTCGCAGGACTTAGGATTCACCGTGACCTCGGTACATACAGGGCTATTGAAGCATACCATGGATTTTAGTCAGTACGAGTCTGACAGTCCCTCCCGTTCTGCCCTGGGTGGGGAGGACTCATTTGATAAAAAGTTCAAAATGAGTTTGCATTGCTTGATAACCAACATGCCATTATAATACTGATACTATAAGCCAATGTCATCTCACGGCTGGGATCACAATAAAAGTCACCTAATAGGGTATTTGGCTAAAAAAACTAATGGGTCTGTCGTCAGTTAGATTATCACATAATATTTGACACGAATTTGTTCTTTTGTTGTTGGCAAAGCGTCACAAACAAGTACAGTTTTTAGGAACTTCTGATTTCACGAGCGGGCGCTCGAATTGTGATGCGTTATATCTTTTCAAGCATTGAAGGTTTAACAAAAAAAATACTTATACATTATCCTCAAAACTCTGGCTGTCGGTCCAATTTATGGATGCAGTCGAATTGTCTTTGTTCGAACACTTGGCAATCTACCTCTTGCCAAGTCTAGTTTTAAGAAAAATATCAATGCTACTGAATCACAGAATATCATCACCAATTTTATCATGAAAACGATGTATTTATAATGTTTAATGTTTTCAACCGTAATTTTTCTTTCCTTTCCATAGCAACTGATATGTATGAAAGTCACATTTTCTAAAAAAACAACATGACAAACATGCGCACAACATTTCTTCATCACTTTTATTCAATAGCACAAAAAGCTACACAAACAAAACGTGTCACGATTACCATTTTTTTGCTCAAAACATTCGTTCATTGTTTGAAGAAACTAAAAACTGCATCGTATCTTAAATATGGCAGAAAAACCGTACAGTTGTTGTACATCAAAATTAATAGTAATGAACGGTCGACGTGACCGTAAATAACCATTTGTAAGGGACAAGCGTGAGTCGGACTTATTCAGTTAATGGTAGGTGTAATGTGGAGATAGCAGTAACAGACTGGTACCCAAAAAACAGCAGGGGCAGCAGCAAGGAGATGGGAAGACGAGCTAAAACTTACAGCGGGCGCGGGAGTGGGGAAGACAGCACACCTTATTGAGAGACTTTTTTTTACAATGCATCCAAGAACCAAACGCAATTCAGGATAACAAGGACGAAAAGGTGTCTAGGGTCACGGGAATATTTTAAAAAGGGATCTGTAAAAGGGCAATTGAAGGAACAGTATGGATTTTAGTTAACGAGTCTGGCTAGCAATTCCACTGTACCTGAACACTAAGCTGGAAGAGTCATTTGATGATTTCCCAACCCATAAACCCAAATACCCAAAAGGGCAATTCAGAGTATGCGACATTGATGATGGAAATGTCAAAATATACTGGCATGGAATTGGAAAATCCAGCCTTTTTTTCGTATATTAAAATGTATAAGATCCACTTGCTACTGAAAAGTGTCTATCATGTTGAAAGTCGTAAAAATACAAAATGCTTTGCAGTTGACTTTGAATTTTGTAAGTCCTGAAAGCCTTTTTATATTATTCTTGCTACTTTTGGAAGCCAGAACGTATGAAAATCACAAATTGATCTGATACATGGTGCTTTTACGGTGTGTGGCAATTTTAACTACAATGTCTTCAAATTGCATGGTGGGTTACTGGAAAACGTAAAATCAATCAAGCAAGCAATGAAGAATTGTACTTTGAAATCCATTAAGTTCTCAATTTGTTTTGTGTTATGCCGAATAACGAAAGTTAAAGTGTTATTATATAGCACTTAATACATAACTAGCAAAATTTGAGGTTAGAGACACCTCAGCTCAACTCAACTAACCCAACGTTACCGTGGCTCTGGAAATTCGAAGGGCAACCGAATGAACAGTTTGGATTTTTATTCAGTAAGTCTGATAGTCCTTCCGCTCCACCCAGGACGGAAGGAGTCATGTCATGATTTTATCACGTAAAGCAAACACATGGAGAGAATACAGGCTATTCGTTTCAACAACACGGGCCCCTAAAAATCTAGAATGCACAGCTGGCCATTACAAAAATTTATTATGATCATCACATACATCATTGATCACAAATCATCGTCGGCTAGGTGCGCTAAGTACGTGAGCATGATTGAAACACTTCATTATTAAAGATCTTGCAACAGGTGCATATAGTTGCGTATAAGCCTGTGTTACTAGTTGGCTCATTGTCTGCAAATTGGTGGAACGTTGAGTTGATGGCATCGGGTTTATGAGACGGAGCTCTAAATACTAGTTGTAGAATATGATATGGTAAGAAGTGTTGTTTAACAAGATTGGGTTAACGCGGTAATAGAATAGGGTAGTTTACTGCATAAATAAATTGAAAATCTGTTTAGTCCGTCAGTTACAGTATTGAAAATAATGACCACCTATTTTTTGTTTCTTTAAATCAATGAATATTAACAAAGATGAAACGCTTCAAAATTCGGGAGTGGGGGCTTGTGACGTCATAACGCCTGAAAAATTATACCGACCGAGTGACTTTTTCTGATTTTTAGAAACGTTGTATCTTCGTCAATTTTGATTTACGTAACAAAAGAAAAAATACGGGAATAGTCTCAAAATTTATACACTAAGGTTCGCGGGACCGTCTTAAAAGGACATCGTGGCCCTGGAATACAAAGAGCAACAGAAGGTACAGGGTGGACTTTTAGTCAGAAAGAGTCGGAGAGTCCATTTAGCTCCACCCAGGGCAAGAGGAGTCATTTGATAATTTTACCACACAAAAAAAAACACTAAACAGATGAAACCAGGATTGTTTGCTGTCGGTCGAAAATTGTTTCAGACTGAAACAATTTTCGACCGACAGCAAACAAGTTCGTTGTCATTCATAATATCAGTAACATAGATAAACAAGATGCGCACTATGGTTCTGTTTCAATAACCTACTATCCAATCCGAACAAGATCGAATCTATATGTCAGTACTAAGCTCTAACCTACTGACCTAACTTCAGCCATATCAATTACATACGAGTACATCCCAGCTGGTCCCAACGTGTTGCTTGTACCTCAACACATGCGACACCGATACCACAGCAATACACTTCAAGGTACGGGACCATGTCATTAAGGAATTAATTTACGTCAGTTAATTAATTCGACACACTGTTGCCATGTTGTCAACAGCCTAACTCTAGTAGATAAGCAATGAGTTGACAATCTGTCTGGTTGGACAATTTTTTGACAGCTACTGTCAGTGTTTATGTTCGGGTTTAAATGCGATGTGGGGGGATTACGATCTACTTTATACGAATGGGTAGTTTAAATTAAATTAT
The DNA here is from genome assembly GCA_943136025.2 of Agrotis puta. Lineage (NCBI taxonomy): Eukaryota > Metazoa > Arthropoda > Insecta > Lepidoptera > Noctuidae > Agrotis > Agrotis puta. The sequence goes on along the minus strand of OW964177.2, from coordinate 16,136,354 downwards.
TAACAACCTGCATACATATGTTAGTAAATTAAAGAAAAGCAAACCAGGCGTCTCAAACACTATAGCAGAAATGATAAGATGTTAAATTTTTTCTTTAATTTTAAATCCCAGAACTATTATCAGAACTTTAAAACATGATTTACCATCTTTATTATTTAAATTTTCAGCAAATTTCATCCGTGATCATGCTTGCAATAGTTCCTAAAGTAGTTCTTAATCCCAATCATAAATTATACACTTCTTACGTATTAACCTATCTTCAAACATATCAGTTACATCCCCACTAGTTCCTAAGTGCCGATACCTAAACCTTAGCGATATGTTTCAAGGTAGGGGACCATGTCACACACATAATTAATTAATTACTGATTATTGAAAACAGCTTGCAGTTCTAGTAGAATGCCGATGAGATGACAATCGGACAGGAGGAAGATACGATCTACATGATATAAGCAATTAAATTGATTGTTTTTACTATGGATATAATTATGTTTTGACAATATAATGCAATTAAAACCTAAATTGTATTGAAGTAACGCTTTAATTCGTCATATAATGACTCAATCATGAACCATTGTGTACAGATTGGAATCATAAGCATTAAAGCTCTTCTCGTTACCAAATAAATATTTAACCAAGTAACATTTGAATTCAGAACGAAGAATTTACATCATCACGACACATTGAATTCAAATTTTATTTTCCCGAAACGTTGACGACACCTGCCTTCTTTTAGGCCTTTCTCCCATCTAATCTGATTAAATTAAGAAAAAAAGTACAACTTTGAATAAATATTCATAGTGCAATAACCGTTAAAATAATTTAACGATAAAAGTGTACGTCATGGTTCCTGCGATTGGCATTGTTTCGACAAAGAGAAAAACTTCCGTAATTATTTTAATTTCGATAATGTACTCTGTTGATTGAGCGTAACAATGCGGCAATTGTTTTAAGTAGATATCTTTTTTTGCGATTTCAAGTTTGATGCATTTTAAGACCAATAACTGCTTAAATGTTTTTACAAAAAGAAACGCAATAAACGGCATCTGTCCTACTGTGACATAGCAGTCTTGACACTACGGGGACATTCTTTACGAAAATAAAATAAAAAGTATAAAAATAATTGCTGAAATGATTAAGAATTCTAACAAGCATCTCACGTACTGTTGTAGATATCGATAGTGTAAAAACGATTCATATCACGCTTCACTTCAGAAACCAAGAAAAATGTGATGCTCGTTAGACGTTCCCACTGTCTAATTGATCCTCGACCAAGTCATCGGATCTCACACCGGCCTTACGGATAAATTAAAGCCCACAAGTTTAACGAAAGGCACCCCGTGGACTCATGAATTGTTAATACAATTTTAATTAAACTTCATAAAATTAACATTGAGTCCCGGCAAAAAGCCGGTACTCACAGCCGCCAAACTCGATTTGACGAATCATTTTTTTATCCACCAATGAGAAATAATTAAAAGTCTTCCAGAGACAAAGCGAATTAAATTTACATAGATTTGATTAGATTTTATTACGTGAAACAGTTGGAAGATAGCAGGAGGGATGAATGCAAATGTCTTTATTGGAATAAAGATATTCAATTTTAAATGTTGTCTGCTTCCATTTGGAAAGTTGGCAGTCGTGTAGGACGTGGGGAATTGTGTCACCTGTCAAAACTTAATACCGATAGCTCGAATTGGCATGGCCAGTGCAATTCTGTTTTTATCGAACTTTTAAAAACTAAACATTCGATGACAGTTTGAAGTTTGCACGAATACCCGTGTCCCGCAAGATGTCAACTGCATGTAGTAAATTGTTATCGATGAAAAAGCGTAGTAAGAACATCCAGTAATTTATTTATATTGTTTTGTTTATTTTTTGCTCGGCTTGAAGAGCGTTTTATACTTGCGGGGTCATAAAAAAGTCTTTGAACAACAACGTGTCTTTAAACTTGATGTGTAATGCGAGTTTTCTTATAATCCCTTGGTATTTTTATTCGTTCATTGAATTACATAATTTCTTGACTTTTTACATCTCCATTTGGCAAAAAAGAATTCTTAAATAATTGACAATAATTCCACCCTTAAACACGTAAATATGAAAAGTACTATCAACTTGGCAGAATCCATGTTCAGATAAAGATGTCATAATAAAGTAAGTACTTCATAAGCAAAACACACCAGGGTAACATCCCGCTAGTGAAAGTATCAAGATCATCCAAGATGGCCGCCTCGTACTTTGAACTGTCATTGCAAATGTTTAAAATAATGATCGCTGATTGTAATGCAATCGGACACGGCTCAGATTTGCGCGGATCCATGCGGGATACACAACATTTTATAAAGAATTTAACATTAAATAAAACGAGATTAAATTATACGCTTTTTTTGCAGAGATAATCCTCTTACGTAAGGAAGAAGCTGAGCTGTTTTCTCTTGTAAAGGTGTACTCATAATGCTTGGTTGCTAACAACAACCTAGTCATATTCATTTAGTAATATTTATTTTTAAAGCTTTATTGTCGGGTTTATAAAAGTACACTAAACAGTGCCTTATTTACACGTATTCTTTTAACGCAAACATTATTAAATGAGCAATGTTTATTAAATACCAATCTTCTCAGTTACTCGTTTACAACCCGTTCCAATTTTTTTTTTTTTTAATAATCAAGTGGGTGTCGATAAATGCTCAAAGTATTTCATTTAAAAAATAACACAGTGGAAAATGTTGAGAGCCCCTAAGCCGGTGATATATCTCTAAAATCTGGAGCGTCATCTACATTCTGAGAAAGAGATCGCAACCCGATGAGGCGAGCTTATGCCTACGTAGCGGTATTTGATGCACGTGCCGAAACCTTATACATTATGTATGGATGTAGGTGCATTTGTACATAATGGAGATGATTAAGTATGCAGATACCCTTTGTCTAGCGATTGATGTGGTAAACAAAGCGGACTGATAGAAAATGGGGGAGATATGAGCAATGAGGATTGGGCATCATTTTTCATCTAAAGTTTGATAAAAGCAGGGAATTAATAATCTATCTCGGTTGTTATCTTCGGTTGGATGTAACCAATCAACGACTGAATATGCCTATCCGAGAACCGAGTCTTTAAGATGTCTAATCAGAAGGAGCCATCAAAAACAAAAGAACGGGATTAAGATTGAATATTAATTTCGGGTGTAAGTATTCCACATTTTGCAGTTTAATAAGGTTAGTCGAAGACTTTTATGAATCATGACAACATCACCGATCGCGCATGTATTTCCGCAAAGGGTTAGACAGAGGTGTCCGATTCCACCAAATGCAACATTATACGAGCAGAGTCTACTGCCGTCAACCTAGCTTAAATGTCGGCTGTTACTGAGATATTCCTGACAAAAAAACTATCAACAGCTTTGTCCCACCTGGGAATCGAACACGGGAATGCAATAGATAAGGCTTACTACTACTACCAAGGGTGTCTATAAAAACACTTATTAAACTTGAATCATCTCATCATTTCTGACAAAAAAAAAGCCAACAACAACTTTGATCCTCTTGGGAATCGAACACAAGAATGCTCAGCAAAAGGTAGGGCTTGCCACTACTAGACAAACGAGGCAACTTGGACTTTAATGAATCATCAAGTGTACATACTTAACTATGACGGAATGTGCTACTGGCGTTGGTATGATTAATTTATGCATAAAACTCTCGCCCATGTTTTTTCAAACCGTCTAGCAAGCGAGCGGTCAAAGGGGTCACAGTAGTATATTTTTATATAAATATTAATCATGAACACAGAAGGCCGCGGGCGTCTACCGTAATTGATTTTTAATGCACCAACAGAATTGGCCAGTATATCCCACGGTTTAATTGAAGCACCATCAACCGTTGGGCGGTCACTCATAAATATGAACTACGTAAATTATGAGTGGATTCTGTGGTGAAGCTCTTGTGCTTGAAACATGGAGGACTTTCACGTAATATCATTGTCTATGCGATCACCACTAGTTAGAAATAAATGTTGTGGATAACACAACGGTGTGACAAAGGAGAAAAAATCCTGTTTATCATACTGGTGTGAGCCGGCAATAGAAAAATAAAACACATATGGCACATTTGGTTCCTAGGGTTGAAAACCTCGAGTTGCTAACCTCCAAGACATCACGATAGTCAATCGTTAATTCTGGTAAACACCGTACAATAGCTGGGAGAAGGTTGAGAAGACGATTATGAAATTTTGAAATTTACTGCAAGATTGGGTTGTAAAAAGTCTGCTGTCAAAATGTCCATCGGACTTAAAGATAAGTAATAGTTTTGTCTATTTATCATTATTATCTTAGAATCTTAACGCAAACTCTGATGTTTGATTTGGCCTTAAGCCAATAAACAAAAAGAGACTTTATAGAGCTTTTTATCGCTAAAAAGAAACATAATATCTTAGCCTCTTCGAAGATTTCGGGACTAGTTGGACAAAACCAACAATCAGTAGATAGTCCTCGCCGCACAGTGTAGAAAAGTGGACAAAAGTCCAGCCACAGCTCAATTTTCGTCCGATTTCAATAAAACAAAATTCAAAATACTCGGAAGGATGCCTATTATCATATGCGACTGCGATATTATTAAATTTCCACTCCTACATACCCCTACTACCCCACAGTGTAGAAAAGTGGACAAAAGTCCAGCCACAGCTCAATTTTCGTCCGATTTCAATAAAACAAAATTCAAAATACTCGGAAGGATGCCTATTATCATATGCGACTGCGATATTATTAAATTTCCACTCCTACATACCCCTACTACCCCACAGTGTAGGAAAGTGGACAAAAGTCCAGCCACAGCTCAATTTTCGTCCGATTTCAATAAAACAAAATTCAAAATACTCGGAAGGATGCCTATTATCATATGCGACTGCGATATTATTAAATTTCCACTCCTACATACCCCTACTACCCCACAGTGTAGGAAAGTGGACAAAAGTCCAGCCACAGCTCAATTTTCGTCCGATTTCAATAAAACAAAATTCAAAATACTCGGAAGGATATTATCATATGCGACTGCGATATTACTAAATTTCCACTCCCACATACCCCTACTACCCCACAGTGTAGGAAAGTGGACAAAAGTCCAGCCACAGCTCAATTTTCGTCCGATTTCAATAAAACAAAATTCAAAATACTCGGAAGGATGCCTATTATCATATGCGACTGCGATATTATTAAATTTGCACTCCCACATACCCCTACTACCCCACAGTGTAGGAAAGTGGACAAAAGTCCAGCCACAGCTCAATTTTCGTCCGATTTCAATAAAACAAAATTCAAAATACTCGGAAGGATGCCTATTATCATATGCGACTGCGATATTACTAAATTTCCACTCCCACATACCCCTACTACCCCACAGTGTAGGAAAGTGGACAAAAGTCCAGCCACAGCTCAATTTTCGTCCGATTTTAATAAAACAAAATTCAAAATACTCGGGAGGATGCCTATTATCATATGCGACTGCGATATTATTAAATTTCCACTCCCACATACCCCTACTACCCTTATTAAAACTACTTCTCTTCAAAATAGTTATTATAACTTTTTTTGACTTTTGTCCACTTTTCTACACTGTGCGCCGCCCAGAACCGAAACAAATTCAAGTTAAGAGACAAAGTCAAAGGGCAAAGGCCCAGCAATGGGATTTCCCAGCTAACAGCTTCACCATATCTAAACCTAATACATTCAATCTAACAGAAAAACTCCACATTCAGTATCGGTAATATTTAACCGCAAGTCCACAAGTATGTTTACTCAGATTCTAGCGTAAGATCCAAGCGGACATCCTCAAAGCACCCCGTTGAACTCTTTTAAACGACGCCGCTCAAAAAACTTATACTAACGTAAAGTTGACTATTTCGCTTTTCAATAATGAGCCTTATAGTCTGGGTTATAGGGTTGATGGATGGTGTAATATGGTTTGGTACTGTGGCGGAAGCGGTGCGGCCTCGCTTTGGTTGTGTGGTCCAAGTGATGAGTGAGGAATGAGGCTTTGAGGAAGTAGGCTTTTAGACAGCTAAGTTTTGTAGCTAGGTTGATTTTTTTTGGGAAAAATAATCATATGGAAAAATAATCAAAAGACTTGTCCTCTGACTCTGCCTAGAGCGAAAGGAAGTGCTAGATTCTTAGTTCTTCTTCTTTCAATTACCCTTTGTGTTCTACAGCTGAGGGAACTCTTATCTTAACGTAGTGATACTTAATAGGACAAGGTAAGATTATAAACTCTCTTAAATAACATAACAGAACCATTTATAATGGTTTTTCAACCAAACCAAGATGGACTAAGGAAACGAAAAGAAAACTTTTAGGAAATCTGATTCATAAATCAAATTGTCGCCTGGGATCTGGAAAGGATACACATTTTACCCTAGGTCGCGGACGAACTAGCGGGCAATCGCTCATTTCCCATTACTTAAAGCATCCATTTAGTAGAGCGGCGCACGCGCCGACAAGGAAGTGACGTCACGGCGCGCCCCGTCCGCCGCGCGTTATCTCGGCCGCGCGTGCCCCATTTATCGATATCTTTCCGCCTGGGGTCACTGGACATACGACGCATTCATACATATCATCAGACGTACGTGACTGTCTTTTGACGTTGCGTAAAAGATTTTGAGATGTGATGCAAGATTTTTTTTTCTGATGTTGCAATTTTTTCAGCAAGAAAGTAGTGCTTTTTTTGGCAACTGATGAAGATGGTTTGAGCTAAATTCCCTTAAAAGACTGACTTTTAATTACCTAACATCGAGAGCTGAAAGAGGCAGGAGAAATCTTTGTCCTGTTGAGAGACATTATTGTCTCATTTTTATGAGCCCTTTCTGTCCCACTATTGCGCAAAGTCCTCCCCCATATCTTCTGCTGACAGCCCATCTTATGTTGAGCTTGAATGATCAACACTGATGCTTCATAGTTGCGTTGACATCCCAGAAACAAAGCTGAAACCTCTCATGTGCCTTTAATTACACCGCCACCCATACCTTTGAAATTCTAACAGAATCGCTACATCACTGATTGGCGGGAACCATTATTTAAGTGTGAATCATTCGATGATCGAATCAAATATTCTGCAGGAATTACGGGAGCTTTTTGAGCAAAAACCTTCAAAAACTCTTGCAGCATCTGATTTCGCGAACTACATTTTATTGCTACGATTCGTTTATCTTATAGCCCTTGCAAGCTATAGGGAAACGTTGTGCTTGCAGTACTGATCTCTGACCCAGCACGTTACACATTAAAGCGCTAACGGCTTTTACGAACTTATTTTTGTAAAAATATGAATTTAAAGCATGTCTGAGATGACGGCAATAAAGTAATATAAAGAAAAGAACTCGGTTGAAAATCTGGTAACGGCAATATCGAAGAATATCTAATGAATATTCTTTTTTTCCGAAAGTAGATAACTTCAAAATACCTGTATTCGACAGGAAAATACAAAACCCTTCGCTTGCTGATTCACAGATTTTTAAAAACCTGATTCTGTTTCTTTCTTCGAAACCCAAATCAGGGCAAAACTTTTATTCTGATAAATTATAATTCAGTAAGTCTTACATAATTGTTTTATTAGCAGTATCCGTGGAAGTAAAGCCCAGGTGCACAAGTTTGAAAATGGTGTGGTCACTTTTGAACTTGGGTGACTCAGCTGCCTTGCCACTGATTCTACTAGACAGACAGAATTATTATCAACTGTCTACCAAGCCTGAACTATGTTCCGGCTTCCAGTATCAGCCAAGTATTTACATGACGTGGGTGACTACCTGCAACGACTGTCAAAAATCCACGAATGAAATTCGGGACAAACAGCTGAACGCGCTTTCTGGAGTAAAGAAATAACTCAGAATGTACTGGATGGTCAATAATGGTCATACTTCCCTACAGAGAACAAGAAAGACCTTGGCATGTGATGCTTAACCTTTCAGATTGGCCGGTGCAGCTTTTAATAAGCCCTTTTCTATCTCTGACAAAATCAAGATCTTATAATAACGAAATTATTTCGTCAGCATGTCAATGACAATTTTAATTGAGACAGTCCAGACATGATCTACGAGTTTGGCAGCTTCAGAAGCGTCCATCAGTTCCTGTAATGAAGAATTGATAGGTCACATAAGATAAACCGCATCGAAAAACCGGGGACATTGAAGGACAGGCTCAGTGGACGTCAGGACGCACTAAAATTAATTATGCCACTGCGCGAAATTTTGTTTTACAATATGAAAGGACAAATACGTTTTTAGTGGACTATCCTATTCAAAACGCTTAACTAATAACTAAAACTAGTGCGTTGGCTGATCAATTAGCCACATGAATGGAACCTTTAAACTGTGTCGCACACTTCATAATAATCACTGACTGCTGGTCGCGGTTTCCTAATAACCTCACTCCACCACCTGTCCCTCGATTAAGCGATAACCAACAGGTCTGGTTACCTGTCAATCTGTTCCTATTCACCGGTTATTAATATCAATATTGATGTAACTGGACTGGTCTCGTTTTCTGACGCTGATTGGGGGATGCTGGGGGAAGATTCTGATCTGAACGTTGATGATTATGATGAGGTTGCTGATAAAGTAAAAGGTCGATGGACTGTGTGAAAGATTGAGATGGAAGGCGGATTATGAAGGTTTCTTAGATATTAGAAATACGGCAATTGTCGTAGTTTTAGGTAATAGTAACATTCAAGGGCTGCTGGATTGTTCGAAAGAGTTACCAGGGTCTTATAACGCAAAGGGAAAATTCAAAGATGGATAGACAGAATGGACAGGATAAGTTTTAGTCAGTAAGTCTGACACTTCCTTTCACGCTACCAGAGTGAAAAGACATTCTTTAATTTTGCAGCCAAAAAAAAAGAAAAACGGAATAGCATAGAAACAAAAGTAACAGCGGATAGTGAATATATCCAGTGTACCTAAGAACCTCAGTCATACTGGGTGACGCTCTGAAGGTGACAAACTCGTAGCCAAGTTTTGGCCGATTTAAATTGCCATTTATACGCTAAAAATAATAAATCAGCCTAAGTTTTGCCAAAGCTCGATTCCTTACAAAAGATATTACTGAAGTAGATTACAAAACAATGCCACCAGCTCAGACTCCCAAATTATCGCGTAATGATTTTATCACAAACTTAAACAAATATTTCCACGTAAAACCCACCCGACATAAAGCTGATAATAAAACAATTTACCGCGAAACAGAAGAGATCTTAAACGCAATTCAAACGCCAGCCTTCACATATTTGTACCAATAAATCACATTCGGACACTAAGATTTGAGCCCAGATATCCAAACATTGCAAATAGATTTCCTAAGAAGAAAGAGATACACGCATCTGATATTAAAGCGTTGAAAAGAGACAAAAACAATTTTATCCTATCCGTTTAAATCAATAGGCTTCAACGTGATAACCGAAATGTTTAAACGATTTAATCGGCGCCAATCAATTTTTACCCTAGCTTTTGGGACTTAAGGTGAGTATTTGCTTGTCAGACCAAAGTGCTAAGTGAAATCTAAGTATGATATCGGTGAGCTAAGTAATAAACAGTGCTAATGTTAGTACGCATGAGCGTAGATCTAAAAGATACGGTCTCAACGGCGCCTAGGGCATAAAGCCGGGTGTGCACTTACAACTTTATGTTGCCAACATAACAATAAGTTTCAGTTTTTATGTTGACAGTTTGATATGGATATGAAGCAGCTGACTAATACATTGTGATTGTTTATGATTATATTTTTCTGAACTTATTAGCCTAATTAGCATGAGTGTGCCATGATGGTGTTTAACTGATAACACTACAAAGTATGTATGGTGAGGTTCATTTTTTGAAGCACTAAAAGAGATATCTAGAATTTTATTATTGTACGATGCAGCTCAAGGTGACTTGCATAACGAAAGTGTTATTTGCCTTATCAGATAAAGCTGTATTACTTATCATAGTCAAGGAAAACTTTACTTAGGTAGTATTAAACTACTATCATATTCTGTCTTGCCTTTCCTGCCAAACTATATTAGAATAGACTTCCAGTCTACCTAGATGCAGATGCTGAATACCAGAATGCTACAACATAAATTTTCAACCTTATCACAATAGTGGAAGGTAAATGATTGATTGGTTGACAAATTCGGGTAAGTTAACCCGCTGGCGTACCAACAACATTATTATCCACATAAATTTTAATAATATCAATCAAACTTACAATTCCTCTACCTACACAACTACACGTGTTGATAACCAAAATGTTTAATCGAGGCCAATGAATTTTCAACCTTCCATTTTTAGTAAAAAGGTGAATATTTGCAACACGTGTTGGAAATAAACACAACACACGTGACTCCACCAACACAACGCTAGTGTATCATCAGCCCAACATTTAAAATCTCAATTTATGACTATAAACTACGATAATAGTTTGAGATAAGTCTATTTGTTTGTACTGAACTACTGCAATTATAACTTGTATGCGAAGGAAGATCATTATTAAGATGTTCACAGCTTTGTTTGAGTTCACAAGTTAGATTGGAGATAAGAAGTGTTAGTTTGTGATAAGTTCGTTAAGGTCGGGTGTTTGAGTTTGTTAGTGATATTCGATTATGATTGTGATGTTCAGTGAGATAACTAAATATAGGCAGCAGATGTGGGTTAAATGTGGTGCCTTCAGAATTGAAGTAATGATAGTTTACATTTTATTAAGTATAAAATGGAAGACAGATGGTAGGGAAGAATGTTGAGCTTTAGATTAATGCCTTTGTTAAACAGCCAGGCGAAAGCGAAGCGTTTCCGAAGCGATACCGAACCGAAGCGAGACGTCTGACGCGTCAGTCCGATAGTTCTGTCACGCTATCGGATCGCTTCGCTTTTCTATGTGACTGGATTCTAACAATTCTATACATTACAAATAAAAACGTCACGCTTGGCATTCGCAACGCCTGTCTGTTTGACAAAGGCTTAAAGATTTAGCATACGAAAGATAAACAAACAACTATCGACATTGACCGTTGATTCGTGATACCAGAAGTTGCATTGGTTTGAATAGAGCCGTAGAACAGTCCTTAAAAAATATAGCGATGTTGTAAACAGATCATCATAATCTCATTTTTAACTTCCACCAGCTACCAGCATTATAATTCACTTTAATATTAACTTAAAATTCATGAAGGGCCTACTAGGTAGAGGAATTTCCAGTAAACTGTAAATTCCTTTTTTTTTACGTGGTAAAATCATCAAATGAGTCCTCCCACCCAGGGCAGAGCGGGAGGGACTGTCAGACTCGTACTGACTAAAATCCACGGTGTCCTTCAATAGCCCTTTACGTACCGAGGTCACGGTAATTCGTGAGTCCCGCGACCAAACTGTAAATACCTATGTTAAATGTTCTAATAACAGTAATGTGTAAGCAGATACTGTGACATGACAAGGTCAGATTCATGTCCTTTGAAGATAAATAAATGAATAAGATAAGTATAACGAGGCAGCTTGAGCCAGGGTTCACAGTAAATTGATTAGAATTTATCACGGTAACACAGATACATATTCTAATAACTAAGATACTCTTATAACCTTGAACTTTCCTGGGATTAAAATTATAGTATTTCATCTATATTATCTAGGAGTAGAAGTAATAATCAAAATAGACAGTCTTTTTAAATTTCAAAATATGGTAAGGATCGGGAAAATCAAGTTTAATACCGTAGTCAATCTACCAAACAACCACTTTCTGCACAAAATACAGGCCACAAACAAGACATAATATATAATATTTATATAAAACTAGCTGTACCTTGCCACGCTTCGCTGTGGCATAAAAAAAACAGTTTTTTCGCGGTTGCAGATATATGTATGACTGATGCAAAAAAAAAGTAAAAACAATCCTTGATGAGGATTATATATCATGCTAAAATTTCAGCTCAATCGGTGCAGAACTTTTTGAGTTTTTGAAGCGTACACAATCCAACATAACATTATATATTTAGATTATGTGTGTAAGTTATGTGTTTCCTGAAAGCTATAACCTTGAGGTCTTCATGTCAAGAGTGAATAGGTTACTTCTAGGCAAGCCTGCTTCACCGTTGACCACATCATCACTTACCATCAGGCGAGATCGTGTTCAAATGCGAATCTATCTATAAATTTTAAAAAAGTTCACCAAAGCTTAACAAAAGTACTTTAAGTCTAAATACAAAACTTGAAAAAAGACACAGACAGTAATATAGTACTGCATTAGTTTCAAGAGATATTTCTTAATTAAATAATTATCAATTAGAGGTATGACAAGAAGTGTGAAGACCTCAAAGCAACATTATGACAATAACAAGAAGACCGCTAGAAAACCCGACCTGTTGAGTTTCCTAACGAAAAAACCTCTAACGGAGACCTGCATTCGCAGTACATCTTCTCACGCACACATGCGCACACCACATGTGTCGAAAACATGCACTCCTGCGCAACGCATTGCGAAAAATCACCGCCGCCATACTGTAAAATGAATTCTATACATAAAACGATAAAACTGCGAAAATTTCGTTGCAATAATTACTTGGCATCGTCACTTATAGGGACATTTAGTCACATGTGACCACCGTATTTGGTATGTTGTTTTTATCTTGTGACTATCCTTTTCTCGCTTCTGAGATAGTTGTATGTCTGTCTTTGTCTGATGACGTCACTGAACGGTAGTTGCAAGCGGTACTACAGGGATCTTCGAGACACCTTCGAGGCAAGCGTGAGCCGTCCTAAGGGTTTGTATGAAATAAGTTCACGTTTATTTCTGGCTTGTAATTGTAGGCTACTGTCAGTGATATTTATGTGATTATGTGGCGTTGAATGGCGATCGAGAGGTCTTGGGGTCAGGTCTGGGTATCCTATTGTGATGAAACCGCTCCTAGGTTTATAAACATCGTTTGTTTACCTTTGTTAAAGGTATTAGTCACATGTTTGGTACGACTACCTATTGATAATGTTGCATCTAAAATCATTTGAATTATTTCCTACTAAATTAACTCTTTCAAATAGAGCGAAAATTCAATATTGCAATGTCAAAATAAACTCTTACAAGTCACTAAAATATCGCGACAGATCTTGACGAGTGAAAGATAAAATCTCATCAAAGGTACCAAAGACTTTAAAATTCTATTGACTTTTCAGTCCTTATTCCCAGTCATCCCAGTTGCAAGACTATCCTTGCAATGGACAATAGTTTGAAGTTAAACAAATTAGCATTTGACCATCAAATGTCATGTGTCATTGTATCACCTCAGTTCAGTATTTGTGACTCATCTGTTTTCTCTATTGTTGCAAAAGAATGACCATCGATTGGCTAAAAATATCGCAATATGTTTTGTTATAAACCGCAATCATTTGCATGTGATGACAAGGTCCGATGCCATTCAATTTTGGTCATAATTTATAAGACTATATGATTTAAAGGACGCGGGTACAATTGTAATCGTGTTTTTAGTTGATCAAAATATATTAAAGTACGGACGTTGTCACCGAGACGAGCCCAGATAGTTGGCGAGATGAACTAGACCTAGACGCGATGGCTGGTTCGAGGTAGCCAGAAAAGAGAACATGGATCGTTATGAAAACAATTGCCTAGCAGTGGGACATCCAGGGTTAGTAAAAAACATCCTTTTTGTTACTATCCCTATTGACAAACTGTACCGAAAATTATGTTGATGATTGTTATGGCGACACGAAACGCTTTGAAGGCGACGTTCACACATTTAGGCTATAAGGTTCGATTATTATTGTCGAGACCGTCCTCAGTGTCCTTGAGTTAGCAAGAGTCCAGTGTATACTTTCATTCATATTTTCCAGTTCACAAAACCTCATCAAAATGTTCTACATAAACGACTATCTACATTCGGAGCCAGCTCCCGAACTAAGCACACAAACATACAAAACTGATATCGCGAGTACAACCTGACAGTCGCGTGTCAACCTGTGAATTAGTGTTGTGCGAGCTCGCGTGTCGTCAGCGTCTGGTGTCGATACTTTATATCGATATTTATCGATACGACGCCACGACTTATAGCCACCGATCGGCTGATAACAAGCCGATTTGTTAGCGACCGATGTACACCAAGTTTTGTTTATTTTAACAACTTGAAACGATAGGTGGACCAGTCTATGTTGTATGTCATTTTAAAATATTTCGCCATGTTTTTTATGTCAAAAATATTTTATGAGCTTTATGATGTACTGGAGATGTTTATGATAGCAATTAGTTCTTGTTGGAAACTATCTCGGAGTAATACGTACCTTCTGTTTTATCTATAGAGCTGTGGTCAAATGAATAAAACATAGACAATATTACTCTTATTCAATTTTCTGTGATAAAGTAATATATTTAGTCATGAGAATACTGTTAATTTGAATTTTTGTGTATTGTTTGAAGCATGCAAAATGTCTGTTCTCATACATATTATAATTCTTTCACAATAAGAACGTGTCGTATTATTTGTTTGCTTACATACTTTCTTTGTTCCTTCCTACACAGACCTACCCTCAAAACATAAACAGCAAATCATAAAAATGTAGCGTGCGAAACCATGCTGTGCAGTTTAATAATTCACATTGTACATCAAGATAGCAGCCGATTATATTTCAGAAGCGTCGAAATAAATTCATATTCATAGCGCACTTTTTATCGATAACAAGTCACGTCACTGGTAGCAGCAAGTCGGCTCGTTAGGTCGTCGGTAATGTGTCGACATTGCTGTCGCCACTCGCTCGGCGCGGGTTAAACGCTACGTGTAGTTTACGATATAGACGCAAATTAGCAGGCGGTGCGCACGCAGAGCAAAGAAAAAAAAAGCGTTTATCGGAGCCATCTTCTTTTTAGGAAAGAAAAGCTAGGAAGAACGGTATCTTTGTAATGATGATTGGTGCGATGAAATGGGTTTAATAATTGTTCTTGTCTAAGTATGGTGAATGATATGACATTAGGATGCGTGGCTTGGTTTTATTATCTTGGTCATGTTTATATCGTGATTTCATGCGGACAGATAATTTTACGATGAGTTTCTACTAAGAAGAAGATGACTTTGGTGCCATATTAAAAAAAACAATTACATTAAACAAAAAATAATAAGTGCAAAATAATTTTATATCATTATTATCTTGTTATTGTTTATTTTAAATTACTAAAAACTAGAAAAAGTTTATGAAAACCAAAATTGACACATTTGCAACCATCGTTTTGTTGGTAGGTACATGTTCTCAAAAAATAGTATACGGTACCAACGACAATATGTATGCAATGAGAAATTAAGATGTTTTTTTTTTTGTATTTACATAAAAATATATGCATCTTAATTTCTCAACATTTTAATAAACAAAAATTCCTAGACGTTAATTCCGATTACAAAAGACAGTGTTGTCAACGTATCGCATATAGGTATCGATAATAAAACCATGAACATCACTATCAATCGACACGATCGCTTATCGATCTAGAGTTCTCAACGAGCAATTATACTATTGAAATGTTCTGTTTAAAATAGATGATTTTTTGCACGTACAGGTAGACATTGCATACAATGTTGGCAAATCAATTTGACATTTCTTATTACCTACAGATAATTTCAGCTGAAAATATTCAAAAATGTCCTATCATTTAGATTTACTAACATTCACCTAAACTTCTTTAGCCTAACTTTAACTACGATATTAGATCTAGACTGACAACGTTGGTCGTGGGACTGTACAAATTACCATGACCCCGGAACGTAAATGGTGTTGAAGGACACCGTGGATTTTAGTCAGTACGAGTCTGACAGTCCTTCTCGCTCTGCCCTGGGTGGGAGGACTAATTTGATGATTTTACCACGACAAAAAAAAAGACTGACAACGTTGTAGGAAAAATCATCAACAAACCCAGTGAGACAGTCAAATACCGGTATTATAAGTACATATTTATTCAATCTAATTACAGATTGACTACTTTGCCTCTGAAGAGTGTTTTAAAAAAAAATCATCGAGAAAACAATAAAACTGTCGTGGTAGATAGTATCGTTGGTAAAAATGTAGACTTTTCTACAAATAGTCCCTCAAACCTCATCCGCTGGACCACACACAACATCAACTGACAAAGACAAAGCAGTTCCCATTTCAACATCCACCCCTCAATTCATCCTCTATCTTCAACCGACATCAATTTCAATCTACAAACGAGCATTAATAAAAACATCGATATCCTTATCGATACCTAGGATCTAGAATCGAGAATCGGTCTATAGTTGTCAACAGGCAATTACAAGGAGTCGTTTCGATCGAGAAAATAATCGAGTTTTGCATATACTGTCTTTTGGACACCCTTCACTTGTAATGATACTCGATGATGGTTGAGATAGGGTGTCCATCTGCCTCTCGCTTGCCTCAGGATATTTCTGCATGATGGGTGTGTACAGGTGTCTTGTAATTGTTTATAATTTAAGTGATCTGCGTGTGATAGACTAATGTGTACGCTATTAGTTAGTTGTCACTAATTAAATTCTTTTATGTGGTAGAAGGGGTAGCGAGTTTGTCCGATGTAGTAGATACATACTTTGTAGAGCTAATAAACTTTTAGTATACTACATGAGTGTGTTAATAAACACGCTATCTTATACAATTCACGGTGTAATAAATATTATACATGTTTTTCGAACCTTTGCAGGGTCTAAATCAGACAGAGAATCGGGCAGAGAGGAAGGGACTGTCAGACTCGTACTGACTAAAATCCATAGCCCTTTACGTTCCGGGCTCACGGTAATTCGTAAGTCTCGCGACCCCGACAGGCTTTGGCCCTCTACAGGCCCTGTCACTATGCTGACACTCCTTGAGGCGCGCGTGGAACACAACGCGCCGTCGACCCGGGCATGGTCCCTGGTCGGACAGCGAGTCGCCCGTTACGTTACTCGCCGCCCGCATGCCCGCGCTGCAACAGTGCCTAAAGTAGTTCTTAATCCCAATCATAAATTACACTTATTTGTATTAATCTTCAAACATATCAGTGACAGCCCCGCTAGTTCCTAAGTGTTGATACCTAAACCTTAGAAATATGTTTTAAGGTAGGGGACAATGTTACACACATAATTAATTAATTACTTAATTACAGCTTGCAGTTCTAGTAGAATGCCGATGAGTTGACAATCGGACAGAAGGAAGATATCCAGGAATCGATAACCATACGAATATTTGTATGACCAGATCTACGAGTACTACCTTAGTTCTTGGTCTGGCTGCTTGCGTATGTGAGTTTCAATATTTGTAAACACACTCACGTTGCTAGAGAAATTCCTAGTGTCGAGCAATGTATTTATTAAACGGGTCAATAGAAACATGAACAAGATTGATTGATAATTTATCTGTAGTCTACTACAGCAACCAAAAAAAAATGCCCCTTTTGCTGAAATGAATAGTTTTTGGAACGGTACTGTATGAAGATCAAAATAATGGGGCAATGGCACTCTTTTTCATTTGTTTTACACGTTGTCGAATCGGTATAGCGATGAAATGGTATTTAGTCTAAATATATCTGATTATGTCATAGACAATGATCAAGGACATTCAGGTCTTATAAAAATCTATTAAAAAAGACACAGAGTTCCAGCTACTTCTTAAAAATTGAAACAATGTTACTATCCACAAAAAGTATACTTGCAAATATAATAGGCTTGCATACGTTCAAGGTGGTATGTTTTAACGGGACGTTGCCACAAAAAACTGGCCAACAAACAAAAAGAAGATCACGACACGACAAAACGGTTCCTGAGATCTCCCAATCGTCCCTTTACATTTGATTTACCACTCGAGCATGTCTCCACAACATTACCACCTGCCATATTGATTGTTACCAACATGTAATACAATACACCAGTTTACACCGATACCATCAACTTAACGCCACTTAATTTAACACGTTATCTCCTAACTTATGCATTATAGTTGCGCGAAAGTAGCTTCACATACTTTCTGAGATAAACATCGTTATGACGAAATCTGCTCGTCTGCAAGTGTGAAATTAAAAAAGGCTGAAATTAGATACGTTGTGGGGGAAGTTGAGAATCGGGAAAATTGATAAACAGCTGGTAGATAGGATGGTCGGTTACGTTCTAAACAGAATGAGCTTAAAGTTTTGTTTATTCGATGGTTTTGCCACGGTCACAAAAAAATCGTATGAAAAGTAAAGCAGCATATTACAGCATGCAAATATCTAGTTCAAAATAGTAGTATTTTTGAAGATAGGTCAGGCTTAGGTTTTTGTATTGAGTTGTTAAAGCCTTTCATAAATCGTTTTCTATTAGGCATTCTATATAAATATTAAATAAATATCGCCATCATCTAGTCGTAAGTGAACAGGAAAATAATGAAAGCCGTCATTTCCTTAATAGGAAACTCATAACGATAATAAAACTACTTCATCCAGACATTCACGCAATGTCTAAATTACGAACATTACTGTAACACACCTATATTTATATTCAAAACCAGACAATTTACGTTACGACTGCTCTATCGTTGTAATCTATAAAAATTAAACAAGAATAACATTTTAAAACAACTATAATTTTCAACCTTACAACTCCCATATTAAGATTGACGTGATATGCAGGGAAAAAAATTGTAAATGTCATTGCCAAGTTGTTATAGCGATTCCTAAAATGAAGATGGCTCTTAAGGTGATTGAAACAGAGTTGAGTTTTCTTTTGATTAAATGTATGGTTATGTTGGTGTCCAAAGTGATGAGATTAATTATAAAGATGCATCTCCGGACTGGTTGCGTATAACGGTCGTTGACAAGCGAAATAATACGCTTAGCGAGAAATGTTTCAACAAATTAATTTCTATGAACACATTAAGATTTAATGTAGGTCGGTCGGTAGCTCTATGTTTTAATATTTTGGGAATTAGAGCTAGAAATGCGGTTTTAGGCGAATTTTCTCACGATTTTAGCACTGTGATATAAGATTTTATTCCTAATTAATATCTACATGCAAACCTTTTTTTAAGATTTCTTGAAATTAGGTAATCAACTTAGATCTCAGAAATATCGCAAAAAGCCTCGTTTCCAACGGATAATCAGTCTATAATCTTCCCACAGCTGGGAAAATGAGTCCAGGGAAAGAGTGAGAGGAGTGTACTGAAGCAGAAAAACCTAGGTAAGTGTCTGATACGATTATGGTATTACTGCATATACGCTCCTCGATTTACCCACTTAATTTTCATTAACAAGGTTTAGATGTGTGCTTCATCTATTAAGATTTTTGCCGGGGTCGCGGGACTATCTTATCAGTTAACCGTGGTCCCGGAACGTAAAGGGCTATTGAAGGACACTGTAGATTTTAGTCAGTACAAGTCTGACAATCCCCCACGTTCTGCCCTGGGTGGGAGGACTCAAAGGATGATTTTACCATATAAAAAATATATATGTAAATAAATCTATTAAGATTTCTTTGAAAAAAAAAACAGACAATGTAAAATGAAGAGCAGCTGTAATAAAACCGACAGTTTCCTATTTTCTTTCTTTTGTTGCAAAAAACTTAATCATTAAAAACTTATTCATGGAAAAGTGTAGCAAGTTCTTGCTTGCATTTCTTTCACAAGTACATACTTTACATTTGTTTTTATTCGGAGCGTAAAAAATATGCCATCTTGCAAGAAAACTATGTAAAAGTCGTTTTTAACATAATTTAATAAAATATTACCCCTTTTTGTCTGTTAATATGACAGCCAGGTGGTAATAAAAGAAATATAGTTATGTTATGAACTGTTTGTATAATTCTGTCAATAAAATGGCTAACAAATTGTTCAAAATGTTGTGAAATGTTTATTTTACATAATAGCACCTGTAAAACTTTATTAAACCATTGGAAACATTGTAATCAGGGGGTCAGGTGTTTGACCAGTATGATGGTAAACTTGAAAACCGAGTTAAGCTTTTCTATAAAATATGATCCCACCAAAAACATTTCAGCCTTTGTCAAACAGACAGGCGTGACGAATGCGAAGCGTGACGTTTTTATTTGTAATGTATGGAACTGTTTGAATCCAGTCACATAGAAAAGCGAAAGCTATCCTATAGCGTGACAGAACTATCGGACTGACGTCTCGCTTCGGAAACGCTTCGCTTTCGCCTGTCTGTTTGACAAAGGCATTCATGTAAAATTGCCAAGACGACTACATACGCTTTTGCCCTGTGAAAAAGATATCAGATCTCATGTAGAGCCAAGCTTCTGAATCTACACGGCCTAAGTCTACCGACCCTAACTTCACAAATTGTACATATCAATTAAAATGTATTTTAGTCTCATACAAAGTTCCACCCCCCCCCTCCCATTTTAGGGGTTGGGGTGAAAGTTATAAGTTCATGATTTTTTTTGTTGGTTGTTTACTAAACTTAGATTACATACCAAATTTCAGCTTTCTAGCACTTCAGGAAGTAGCCAAACATTTTGATGATCATCAGTGTGTCAGTGACAAAATCGGTGTATTTTAGATATCAATAAAATCTAAAGTATTAGAGCTATTCAAATTGAGACTTTGTATGTTCTATTATTGACATCATATCCTGAGAATATGAACTATCTAGTACATCGGAAACCAACTCTATGACGGTTCAAAAAAACGACGAGACACTTCGAGAAAAGTTAGGCAGTGGCCGTGACAGTGTTAGGTTTGTTTTCGTTAGGAATTTCTTGATTCGGTCGGCGCGTTCGGAGCTCACGATAAAAGCTATGCAATAGCTTAATAATCGCTCAAAATGTCAAAATTATATTAGAAAAGTTACTTTAAAGTGCAAACATACCTTCTATTTATTATTTAACGAAATCATCATGAACATCTTAATAACTCAATAGCTTTATTTACCATAGCAATGATTTTCCGGAAGTAAGCCAAATATGGCCGCAATAAACTTGGCTCCTCATACAAACGATGACGCGGGCCGCTGTAGGCGTCGCTTTACAATTATACACTGGTACAGGTGGTAACTAGGATGGGTAGTTCCATTGTTGGACGGTAGACGAGATTTAAAGGGTTAGGTTAGGGTTAAAGGATTTTGCGAAACAGACAATATGACACGTGGCAATAGGTTAGGTTTATAGGTTTCTTAGGTGGTTGGATCTCTTCGTTCAAAAATGATCTGTAACCTGAGGTCTTGACGACATTTTATTTGCATCACTGAGCATGATACGTAAAGCGAAATTCGGCAATTTCGGGGCAAGGTTTTTGTTTTTACCGTAAGATAAAAATAGTGATTTTGTAAGATGCTTTACTTTAACGGTAGGTTAAAACAAAAGATATAAAGATACTTATACATTTTTGATCGGGGATTACGCCGTATGTCAACAAAAGCACGCTGCATTTTTTTTTTGTTACACTGCATTATACTCGTAGTTTTAGATTTCCGATACCAATAAAGTTAAAATTCTAAACCATTCAGATCTGGTCTTATCCGGATTCAATCTCAGAGTCAAGAGAGGACAGATTACAATATTTCAGATAATGGAGCACAAGTTTTACCTATCCCATTTTTCCGCAATAAAAAACCGTATCGTCCTTAACAACGCGAACTAACCTCACTCGAGCGTGCGGTGTAGACTGTGGAGTGTCAACACGCGACAACAAATTGTCAGGACTCACGGCACGGCACGCTACGGTGACAATTATCTCGTCGTGCGCCGGACATGCGGGAAAATGCCCGGGTACTTTAACAGCTTTTAATAAACTGTCAGTTTATTCCATTTACAAATCTGTATGTTGATTGAGTACATGTATTTGGACTTAATCCAGAATTGGGGTAGTTGATTAGTTAGTTATCGCAAGGATAACTGCTAGTTAAACCAACATAGATGGTATTTTGTTCTTTGAAGATGACATACTCTTAACTACATCAGAACAACAAGACTGGAATGTCAAACTTGAGCATATATAAAACAGATGGAGTTGAAAGAAAAGGGGCAGCTTTGCAGGGGTTCGTGATACAAAGATCCAATGCCTAAGAGAATATCGACTGCCACAAGGGCATTGAAAGCATAATATTTCTTGTATGGATTCATAAGCATAAATCACATAAAAAAACCACAAGAAATAGATCATAAAACAAAATGGACCCTAATCATCAATAGTCTGACAATAATAGTACGACAATATGATTATACCAAAAGCACCTCCTTATAAGCACAAACACTTTTGTGTTTGTGCTAATGATAATACGCGGTTTTCCGCGTATTATCATTAGCAAGCAAGACACTTGAAATATCAATGGCGGATTATACTTGATTTACTCACACCACAATAATCTTCTAAATAATCCCCTAAAACAGTAGCAAACGGCAACAAATAGAAAGCAACATATCAAGCTATACAAAACCAGTATAACTTGGCTTCTCTTTGTATCATATCTCCGGACAATGAACGTCCAGAATAAGCTAGTCCTGCAAAATTGCCGTGTGTACTAAATGCAAAGCCTCGATAAGTCAAAATCCCTGTGTTAAGTCAACAGTCGTAAACAACATTAACATTGTCATAAATTGTGGGAATGACGTAACGTCGGTATACTTCCATGGTTTAGTGAGATGAAGAAACGAAGGTGTGGGCTTAGGGACAGCGGGGGGATTAGCGGAGCGGAGATTAAATAAACCTTTGGGGTTTTTTTATCGTGGTAAAATCATCAAATGAGTCCTCCCACCCAGGGCAGAGCGGGAGGGACTGTCAGACTCGTACTGACTAAAATCCACGGTGTCCTTCAATAGCCCTTTATGTACCGGGGTCACGGTAATTCCTGAGTTCCGCGACCCCGGCAGGCCCCGTCACTATGCTGACACTCCTTGAGGCGCGCATGGAACACAACGCGCCGTCGACCCGGGCATGTTCCATGGTCGGACAGCAAGTCGCCCATTACTCGCTGCCCGCATGCCAAAACCTTCGGGGGGGGGGGGTAATAAAATCATTAAATGTTCCATAAGGGAAATGACAGACTCGTACTGACTTTAAGGATGTTCCTTTGTTTGTCTTTTGCGTTTCAGAGCCACAGCTTCCTGCTTACACAGACCCGCAACCCCAACAGAAGGGGTATTTCATAATACAACTGTCTGATAGATTATGGCATCAATCATTCAGAGAGGACTTGAGTTTTAGACGTGATAACTATAAAGAGATATATGGCAAAATCAATTGAATTCACAAGCAGTTCCTAGATGAAATTTTAAAATACCTTTTATTGTGAGTTTATTGCATTAAATAGAAGACAGTGAAATATGCAGTTCGAACTTAGAATCAGTCTACTTAGAATTTTAGACTTTATGCATGAAAACCGCAAACTTCATTCCCCAACACGCGTTATAAAGCGAAATAAGCGCGAATCGGCGCAATACAGGGCTACTGTGCGCACGCGCAGCAATAACTCTCAATTATCGATAACAAAGCGGCGCGCGATTGTTTCTTGTGACGTGACATATCACTGTGACGTCACAACGTTGTTCTGTTCTAGGTATATGGCGTAGGTTGATAAGCCTGAAAGTGGAATGATGAATGGAAAAGTAAAAGGAAAATATTGAGTTCATTTTATATCGATTTATAATTGGTGATATTATCACTATATTTATATTCACGTAAAAGCCGTGGGTAGCGGGACTGTCTCCTCAGATAACCGTGACCCTGGAACGTAAAGGACTATTGAAGGATCACTGTGGAACTTAGTCAGTGCAAGTCTGACAGTCCGTCCCGTCCCGCCCTGGGCGGGAGGACAGATTTGATGATTTTACTACGATGAAAAAGGCCAATGCAAGTAACAACTAATGTTTTTGAAAGATATAATATTTCACTAATAACAAAACGCACGAGGCTTGGCGTAAACGTAAAGTAAATATTCTGGTTTTCTAATAGAAAATACAAGTTCAGTATCCTTTCGTTTTTATTATATTTTGGTCAAATAAACAAAAAGTACACTTTGTTTCCCATATAGAACAATAAAAATATTGAGCCAAAATTATAATGGGAAACGATTTTTTACATTAAGTATTTTTACATTCCCTTTTTGGTATCATACACATCGAACTAAACCGATTTTCAATCGTTATTTGATAGACTCTAGGACTTAACTAACAGTAACCGGGATCAATAAAATCATTGATTTACAAACAAAATGGTGACTGAGGTTTAAGTAAATATTTCTCAAAGTCTATTAAAGTTTGGCCGTCTCTCGTAGGTCAAAACTGGTTTATTATCGGACTATTTGTTCAGGCTAATTTGGAGGGCAGATAAGCTATGGTAACAGGGCATTTACCTCGTCAACAAAATCGTTGAATATTTAGTTGGAGTAGCCAGGTCAGAAAGAGAGTGAGTGGTCAGGTGTAAGTCAAGGGCAACAGATGAATGTTGTTCTGGCCCGGGAGCCATTGACAGATTAACCTGACCAACTTCCTGTCAAACGATAAAGGACAAAATTTCGTCAGTGATTTCCTCTCAAACAATAATTAGTAGACTACATGAGGAAGTCGTATCATAAAGATTCCTGGAAGTCAGCTGCGGTTCTGTTGGTGGGATTAGCAGCGAGATACGACTCCCTCATATAGTCTATTAATTAGCGCTTGAGATCACTAACGACATTTTGACTTGGCCTTTGTTCAGCAGTGACGTCTGCCGGTTGGTGTGATGATGATGACCCTGGTAAGGCCTTACTTCTCCTGGCCTGTTAGCTTGGCAGCGACCGCACTTATGATTTATGACATGAAAATCGTTACCATGTTACGTGTTTTTCGTACTAAGGATTTCGTGTTGGCGTGCATCGTCATCTGCCTAGCTCTTCCCAACTATGTTGAGGTCGGTTTCCAGTACAACCAGATATAGATGAATATCAGTAGTTTATATGGAGTTACTGTCTGTCTTACCTCCAGTTAGTTAGTACCGAGTAATACGACAACCCTTGTTAAGACTGGTAATCAGACTTTCAGACTACATGTGACAACTGTCAAAGATCTACAAAAGACAGCCGAGACCAACGGCTTAACGTGAGCTGGCAGCATTTTAATTACATAAACTTTTAATCGTATTAAATCAATTCAATTAATAAAAAGTTCGCCCATGAAGCCTTCCAAATAATTCAACAGACACGTCATGCCGACATAAATTAATACAATCTCCTACCGAGTTCCACCTTATATTACGTGAAGTTATAATAATTAAATTACTTGCAAGTCCTCGTAAATCACAGTGAGATGCTACTAGTATGCCATATGTATTGCACATTTGTGTACTTGAACAGGACATGAAATAAGGGCAGACACGCATGCAGCGTTGAATGAACGAACGTTTGCAAACTTTTAGACTTCTGGGCTTAGGCATAGAACAGTCTACCAACGATGACCATGATGGGTAAGTTCAAAATGATTGGGTAAACAAAAGCAACTGAAAAGTTGTTTTAAATCGTGTTGAAAGTCGTAGAAACATGAAACACTCAGAGCGATTAAGATTGGTAGTTTATAATCACTATACCGTTTCAATGAATTAGAATTGAACTAATCTGCCCTAGAACCAAAAATTCGCAGACGGTTGGTATCTACCAACCCGCGCAAAACTGTGTGGTGGATTATGGCCCACTTCCCCTCAAAGAGCGGCCACTTATGACACAGCAGTGGGAATATTATAGTTTGATGAAGATGTATCAACGAATTAACCGATGGCTAACAATCATTTTTAAATAGGCAGACACTTAACTAAAACGTTGCTTGGGAAATTGGAAAAGTTAAAGTAAACAACAATGAAACCGATTCATTTTCAAGAATTAAATTACTGACATTATCTTAAGTCACATTTTACCATATTTATGACAAAGTTGAATTCCCTTTAGTGACACTATAGCAAACACCGTACGTTTTTTTAAACGCCGCGTATGTGAAATCCCTTCTGTAGTGAGTCTTTATGTAGAAAATAAGCTTTTTTCTTGAATGTGATGTCATGTCGTACTGGAAGCATGAATGTAAACAAGTATGATTCAGAACTAGGCTCGGTAATAGTACCTACATCATTAAGTAGGTATGCTGATAAAAAATAAGATATCCTTTTCATTATACATATTAAAATATTTCTGCTGAATATTTATTGTCTGATAAAATCGAGAATATACATGCATACCTGTAAATAAAATTCATATCACTGTATTTCTTAACAATTTGCTTTATATCGGCAAGGTTAATTACTGTATGGACTTTCCTTTACACTAGATTCAACTTTGAGCTTAATTTTCTGTGATGTTTATCTTTCCCTATACCATACATAAAGACCCATGAAAGATCATTAAATAAATTTGTTTGTATGTATTGGATTGCTGTTTGTATTTGTAATTAGATTTATTTGTTCCTACACACCACTTTATCTTCTACCTCAAATTCTCCTCTCTCAGGTCTGCTGGAAGAAATTTCTTTTAGAAATAAGCAGTGCCTTTGTACTTTTTATTCCTCTTAAAATATTTTCCTGTATATATCTGTGTGTGTACATAAATAAATAGTTTTAATCATTCATCAAAAGCTTTTAACTTTTTTCCTTTTTAAATAAAATATGGAGGTCGGTCTTATTTCTAAGAAAGCTTTAATACAGACAATACCTTCATAGCAAGATAAGGGAAAGTTTAAAAGGCTTTTCATAGAAAAGTAGAAAAAGAATAGAAAGTTATCATGCACATACCTTTGCAATTTTCTTCTTAATTGTAGATTCCAGGTCCTGTAGAAGAATAGACAGTAATGTTAGAAGTTAGGCAAGCAAAGAAAATCAGAAGGTCCTGTTATTAAATTATTGTGTTAAATAGAAGAGTTTTGTTAACTGCGATCCATCCAGAGTTAGAATTCAAGAGTAAGGAAAGGTATTTAAACTGATTTGGTCACTAATGCTATCATTAGAATTTAAAACGGTTTCAAGCGCCAAGGTCACATCCGATCTATGATCACGGCGCTTGGAACAGTGCTGAAAAACTGTTACAAGCGCCAATGTATGTAATAGTATGTAATTTAGTTCCCGATATTTCTATCGGAAACTCAAAACAAAAAATACCACGGTAGATATCCCGTTTTAATTTCTAATGATAAGATTAAAGAAAATTCTTTTATAGACATGGCCAATGTTGGTTCCAATCAAACGACTACCATTATTACACAGAAAATAAGAAAACAAACAACAATTATTTGTCAAACATATGCCAAACATTGGTTTTTGATCAACAGCCAAACAATAGTTTTCAGTAATCATACAATGTCAGTTGTTTGTATATTGACGAGAAAGCCACTCTTTACGAATTACAATAATGTTATAAAGTAAGTTGCAGTCGCATGCAATAGTAAATGGTTAGGGGAAAGTGGAAAAAAACAAGAAAATAGTTTGTAAAGTCTTTTATTAATACAAACATTAGAAGAATAAAAATCAAACAGCAATACGATATAGTCTGTTGAGTGTTGATATAAAAAAGTGCTATTTGCTTCTTCTCACACAGAAAAAAAATTAAATACATGCATTTCGTCTGTGATAAGAATAGACACGTCAATAACCACTTGTCACTTGAAAGGCCCATGCAACTTCTATTATGGACCTTGGCATCATTTTTTTTTTCTTTCGCCAGTGATTAAATTTTGGGCGCAATTAGAATACTACCTAAGAAGTCCATAGAAAAAAAAACTTAAGTTTCTAAACCGTAACCAACCAGAGATATGGCGGTTTTAATTTTTTTCTAATCAGGAGTGATTTACTCCCGATTAGAACAAAATAAAATCCGTTATATCTCTGGTTGGTTACAGTTTAGATTTTTTTTTAATATTTTTTACGAAGTTCTTACACAGCCAGACAGAGAAAAAATAATTTTCACCAATATTTATTATCGTCACTTTCTGGTTGATGTTAAAGTATTAGAACAGCGTGCATGACGTCACAATAAGTCGCCATGACAGATTTGTTCATATGCCGATGGTCTCCTTCGAAATAAGCCAAAAATTATGGATGAAGTATCCAAAAAATCTTCACTCATTAACAACCTCCTTGATTCCAATAAACCTATCTATCCCAAATCATCCCAACAACTTGCCATTTAACACCAAAACATGCCAAAAACGTTCATAATACCATCCCTTGGCAAACTCAACTTCATATTTCACTTAAACGAAAATCGTTTCAATAAAACTTTACAAGTACTATAAAGTGCAATCCTCCGTGTATAATTCGGCCATACCATTAATTAACAATAAATATGTTCCATAAAGTTAATAAAGTAACTTCAATCAGTATATTGCATGTTTTATTGTAGTTAGTCACGAATATATCGGATGAACACTCTTAAGTAGTTCGCATATGAATTTTTACTCGTTGTAAGTAAGGATTTATTGAAAAAAATTAAGTACACGGAGTTTATTTCATTTTTATGCAGGAAGGCATTTCATACAAAATTTAAAGACCTTATTTTTAGAATTGATTGAGCCGATTTGATTGAAACTTTGCATAAGCAGAATACAAAAGTCTAAAAAGTATCGTCATATACAGATCATTTTCGAAAACGAATTAGGTGTAACTAAATTACCATTTAAAAATGTCCATAGAAACAGACATTTCCATCTATCTTTTTTTTTGTCTTATACATTTCGGAAATACTGTCTTATAAGTTTTTAGAGTTACCGATATTCCGCATAGAATGCACAAACGGGCGATGGAACAGACATGTGTTAGAGTGTAGACCGCGTATGGGCAAACGTAGTGTGGGACTCTGCGGCACGATGGACCGATGATTTGAATAAGGTGGCTGACCATCCATCCACTGATGGCTGCGTACTGCCCAGGACCCGGATGGTTGTTGTTCTTTGAGCCTCCCGGCTTAGAGCCAGTGACGGAAATTAGCCGAACAGAAGTTTCTAGACATCCTGTTTCTGCGTATGAAGTTCCATTAAAATGAGTTGTCATTTCAAAAAGTAAGAACTTGAAAGTTTGTATGAGATTATATTCGGCGTAAACGCTCTTAAGAGTAGTGTCACAGGTAATGGGCATAACCCAAAATTTTGGGGTAACAAATTAGGGTCCATTATATTCTTTAATAAGGTTTTCCAACAATGTCAGCCTACACGCTAAATACTTGTGATAATCAATATAAATTAACTTAGATTGCATGGGAGGCAGCTGGTAGTGATGTCATCTGTAACCTGGTTCTCATAATATCTACTTATAACACTGATAATAAGGTGGGTGTTTCGAATTTGTATCAATAGACTACGATTCCAGCTTCAATAAATTGCTAATCTATTTAGTCCGTCAGAGTATTGAAAAACAAGTGTCCATTATTTCAATGAATGACAAAGATAAAACGCTTTAAAACTCGGGAGTGGGGGCTTGTAACGTCAGACCACTGTAAAAACTGTACCACAGCGTGACATATTTTAAATATTATCTTTAAAAAATGAAGTATTTTTTTGAGCTGGCGTCTGTAGGTACGCGAAATAAATTTTGACTTTTTCTCGTACAGACGCCAGTACAGTCACGAGCAATAGTATACACTAAGCAGTATTCAAAAGCGATGTTCTGCTACCATATTGGTTAAACTTTTACATTTTCATTAGACTTCTATTTTGGAAGCCATACTATTACGAAATAGGTCTAATTTCAGGTGGAAACCTATATTTGACGTGTAAATTGCGTTTGAATTTTGAGTGTATTCATGTTATTGCTCGTTAACTGTACATCAACCTACCCCAATCTATAGAAATCATACCAGAAATAGACATCATCTAAATTTAACACACTTACAATTTCTTTATATACTGACTGATAAATCATTCGAGCCGTTTTTGAGGAGTGCAACCACAAACTCTTTTCAGTCTGTTTTCATTGTAAAGCATTACAGTGATCGGTGTATGAAAAGAATCGCCATTATAATAAAAGAATACTACCAAAGCAGCTTGGGCCGTTACTAAAGCTACTAAGTTTTCTGACTGTCCAACTTTACTGACACTGTAAAAAGGCTTGAAAGAAGACGGATCAACTACCTACCATTAACTTAATCCGCACTTAAATCCACATTAAACCCACAAATTTCTCCAAAACCCAGTCACATAATAGTTAAAACGTACTAAATCACAGTGGCACACGTCGGCGACTCGACCCAGATAACGATATAATTGCAGAGCCTTGATCTGCGCAGACGCAGGCGCCGCCATTACCCGCGCATTTTAAATAACCGCCATTTTATCCTAATTGGAGGGAAATAGGCCGAGGGACATGAGAAAATAGTGTGTGTGATATACTGGCTGGAAATTATGTGAGCCAACCACATTGTTTGGATGTTGGCAACATTGTTTAGGAATAGGATCGCTAAGCATGGCTTAAGTAAGTATGGATGGTTAGAAAATGTAGGTGGGGAAAATATTGAAAAGCAAGCTTATAATGTAACAACAAAATAAATTTTGTATTAATTTGAGTCAAATTGTGTTTACCGAGAAGGTTGAGAAGATATATCACGAAACAAAGTATTTGCTAATGTGTCATAGAAATTGCCAATTTATGGTCTATATATTGAATTGTTTGACCGCCCTATCTTAGTACCTATAATGTAACTTAACTTCAACGAATACAAGCTTTTAAAGAAACATCACTATGAATAATTTCTCAAATCCAAATCTAAACATTGCTCGGTCTAAATCGTCACTAAATATGGATTTCTAGTAACTTTTTGGCAAAAACTAAGTAAACCACATTAAAAACTTTATTTTCACCAACAAAAAAGCGGTAAAAAGTGCTGGCAGCTATGTGTGGGTGAAAAGAAGATGCATCGTGAACCGAGCACAAGGAATTGTGTCATACTGACCCCGGCATGCAAGAGAGAACCACGATGTAAATTGAAAATGCATATTGAATATATTTACAATAATAAATATTTTATGTTCAATTGTTATAATGTAGAATAAACTATTATTTCTTATAATTCATGTTAATTTTGAATTATAAAATATGACGTAATAATATTATTATTATTACAAACGCGTATGTTTATGAGTATAAATGATTGAATGTTAGTCACTCTTTCACGCAAAAACGGTTGAACGGATTCAGATTGAATTTGGTAAAAATATCGTTTATAACTTGGACTTACATATAGGGTACTTTTTATCCTAGTAAATATGTCCGACTGACGAATTTGTGAGAAGAAGCTTGTATGTGTATAATTTATGTCTACTAATAACTATGTGTTTAACTAAAGATTTAAAGTGATTAGATAAAGAGATACATGCTGATTCAACAGCAGTATTTGTTTAACAACAAAGCCGACCGGAAACAATTACGTATATTTCATTTGACGCCCGGATGTGCCAATTAATACCGACACCATATGTAGGACGTCTTAGCTTCGAATTTAGACGAAAACTTTCTTCATAATGTCGACCTAGAGATTTAATAATGGTTTAATTTTTTTTTATCCTATAAAAATAGAAAATGACACACATTTAAACAGCACACACTCATGCTAACCGACCTGTAACGACGATTAAAGTTGCATACAGACCTGAAAATATAAAAAAAAAAACTATATAAAATACATACAACATTTTGACAAACATAAGAAAGTAGGTTTTGACAGACATAGAAACGTGAATAATGAATTTAATATCAAAGATATTATAAAAAAAAATTTAATATGAATTTCCGATCCATAGATTAATAGTAAAAGTTCCTATTCCTATATTGTTATGTGTACTCGTATGTAAGTATGTATAGTTGTTATGTTGGAAAAATTATTGGAGACCAGACTTATTTTACAATGTATGACGGTATTACGAGTATTTCTTTATGACATTTTAAAAAAGTGACAAACAGTGGCAGTAGAAAAAAGAAACTAATTGTTTTTTTTTTTTACTAAAAATAGGCCGCGGCGGACTTTGCTACTTAAAGCAAACAGCTTTAGCGACCTAAAGTAAGTGAACCATAATGTTAAAGACAAGCTAAGATGTCTATAAATTCCTTAATTTAAATAATATACTGCCCTAAAGGCCCACTTCTTTGACGGACGTATGTATTGGTAGGTAATGAGTTGTTAGCGTGACATTTAGGTTTGAAACCTACGCAGGCGTTCGATTAAACTGTTTAGTAAATGGCGCATCTGTCATGGCGGACAAAGTGACAGTTCAATTATGCCAAGGGTGAAAGAAAACGGTTGGATGAATGTTTTTCTTTTTCGTATATCTAAAATATTCATTATTTGTTACCAACCAATATAAATTAAAAAAAAATATATAACGGCACTGTTGGCGCAGTGGCTGAGCGATCGACTGCTGCGCAGTGTGTCGCGGATTCGATCCCAGCATGGAACAAATATTTGTATGATCTACAAATAGATACAAGTGATCTACAAGGGTCTGGGTGTTTGTGTGTGTGAGTTTCTATGTTTGTGAACGCACCCACGATACAAGAAAAAAATCCAATGGCAATGTTCTTTATATAAATAAAAAATAAATATTTTCTTGATATTGATATATATTTTTATGCCTGGGCAAGCAGCAAAAAGGTTAGCTGATGGACTCAAATATCCTCCAAAGCCGTGAGATTGATTCCGATTTTGAGAATTTTACAACACACATAGGTTTGAATTATTTCATTTAATATTGTTATTAAATAGTGCTCCCGATCTCTATACGGGTAGAGCCTTAGGCAAAAGCTAGTTAATAATTGATGGATATGAAGTAGGAAAAAATAACAATTTATGTAAAC
The DNA here is from genome assembly GCA_943136025.2 of Agrotis puta. Classification (NCBI taxonomy): domain Eukaryota; kingdom Metazoa; phylum Arthropoda; class Insecta; order Lepidoptera; family Noctuidae; genus Agrotis; species Agrotis puta. The sequence continues at coordinate 16,103,626 of OW964177.2, read as the reverse complement.
TACAGTCCTTGTTACACATGCTAACTAGGAGAACAGTAACTCATCACAGTTTCATTTCTTTATACAAATCGATATCGGATCATGTTATCCTATAATGAACCAATTATTAATTGAGCTAATTCCTGTTCACATGTATATTGAATAGTAATAACATCGATATTACGTACTTTACATCGTCGTTTAGCTTCGACTGCATATCGGATTATGGATCTAAGAATATTTATGCACTTACGACTTGCATGTACTAATTAATAGTCGCAACGATATATAAATTCAACAGAAAAATCTTAACAATTCAGTCGGGTTAAAAAAAAAATAGTTTTGACGATACCAAAAATCCTATGGTATATGTATAATATCACCCAATAACAACAAAAAAAAACTTAATATCAGCTAGGTCTATAAGCACGTATTTAATTTTACTTCGTATATTAAGAACAATTTTTGGAAATTATTCTCTAGAGACTTATCGGTAATGAAAGTTATCCTCCTTTCCTGCCCATAATGCAAACCCCATATTTCATGATTTAAGCATTACCTATGGTAGACCAGTGGAGTGGTATAGATCTCGAGATAAACATGGAAAAAACAAAAATCATGCATAACAATATCACTACTCCGGGACCAGTCATAGCAAATAGTGTAATCTTGAAGTTTTTCAAGAATACGTCTACCTTGGACCGATAGTTCGGTTGGGTAGAAACAACTTTGAGAGGGAAGCCAACAGAAAGATTCTGTTGGGTTGGGCAGCAATCGGTAAACTCCGTCAGGTCTTCTCGTCATCCATTCCACAGTGCCTAAAGACTAAAGACTTCAATGTGAGCGTCCTACCAGTAATGACTTACGGTGCTGAATCATGGACACTGACAGTGAGACTTAATCCACCAATTTTAAAGTCGCTCAGCGAGCTATCGCTGAGCGACTTTAAAATTCGCGAGATATAGCGCAGGGCTCAGTTGAAAACCAGCGTCAGGCACCCTGTGGCCTGGCTTTTTGCTGAACTGAGCCTATTTGGCACAGCCGTGAGGCACACGGTACCTACTTTTATGTTCATCCTTTACCATTGTCTCGTAATTCGTCATTGTAATTGTGTGCCTAAGGCGTGTCAAATAAACTTATTTTCTTTCTTTCTTTTTCTTTTTTTCTTTCTATGGAACGAGCTATGCTCGGAGTAACTTTGATGGAAAAAATCCGGAACGAAGTAATCCGTCAGAGTACCAAACTTGCTGACATAGCAGAAACAATTAGTAAGCTGAAGTGGCAGTGGGCTGGCCACATCTCTCGCATGGCAGATAACCGCTGGGAAAGACGTATCCTTGAGTGGAGATCGCGACTTGGCAAACGTAGTGTAGGACTCCCAGCGGCTAGGTGGTGCGACGACCTGCGAAAGGTAGCCGGTAGAGACTGGATGAGGAAAGCTCAAGACAGGGCGCAGTGGCGCACATTCGGAGGGGCCTATGTCCAGCAGTGGACGAATACAAGCTGATGATGATGATGATGATGAGACCAGTGGAGGTGGCTATATATTTTTGTGACAAAATTTAAATATCAACATGTAAAGAAAAAGTTTGACATTTTAATAAAAAAGTCAAACATAACCAACCATTACTTCGTCACCTTAAATCGCAATAGCGAGGCCTTTCTCATCAATATTTATACATCCATACAGTATGAAACCATGCAATTTACCGACATTTTTTATCGCAAAAGAGGCGTGTCCGTAAAATGTTTAGGAGTCGCAAGCGCAGGACATGTGTTAAACGTTGAAACAAGAACTTGCGACCAATTTGAATATTTCTGCATAAAATCTATTAATTCATGGAGAATTTTGTTACGGTGTACATTTGTGTGCGAATATCGAGACAGGTGCAAACTTAAGACAAAGTATTATAACTAACACCGTCGTTTTAAATATAACTAATTATTTAGAAACTAGCGGGCGCCCGCGGCTCCGCCCGCGGCTCCGCCCGCGTGAATGTCGCTTACCGCTGCAAAAAGCCTACTCAGGAAAGACACGGTCAGCAACATGATTCCCAGGCCTATTCACAGAAACCAACACTAACATCGACGCAGTCATCGAAACAATCGACATAGATAGATATTGTGTGTCGCGGACTTTTTTGTAGATATTTATAAGATCAACAATTAATTAGAACATTTTATGGTTCTATCTTTTATAGTTTAGGCAGCGTACGCAAAATAAGTAACTTTTTTGGTTGATTTTTTACACCCTGTGGCCGAAAAACCCAAATATCTTACGGAACCCTATTTTTCTCCAAAACAAACTATTGCCTATGTTACTAATGGATAATGTAGCTTTCGAATGGTGAAAGAATTAAAATCGGTCCAGTAGTTTTTGAGCCTATTCATTACAAACAAACAAACAAACAAAGTTTTCCTCTTTATAATGTTAGTGTAGACTACCAAAATAACTAATTTCGTACCTACTATTGCTTCAACTGTAAAGAAATAAAATTTAAACTATTCATATAATTAAACACTACCACAATAACTGATATTCGTACCTACTATTGCTTCAACTATAAAGAAATAAAATGTAAACTAATAATATATTTAAACACTACCAAAACCTCTTATACCTATTTCATAAATAACAACAAAACAAATCTAAAAATAAACTATTCAAAGACTAAAACTAAAAAAGGGCCCGCCGCAATCGCGGCAATAAGACCCCTCTTTGAGGAGTGGCTGGATAGGCGTCACGGCGTCCTGACCTACCGCATGACGCAGGTCTTCACCGGGCACGGAAGTTTCGGGAGGTACCTGTGTCTGATAGGGAGGGATGATACTCCTGGGTGTCACCACTGCGAGGATCGTCCGGAGGACACGGTGGAGCATACGGTGCAGGACTGCCCCGCTTGGGCAGAGCACCGCCGTGTCCTCACGACGGCGATAGGCGGAAACCTCTCGCGCCCGACATTGGTTGAGGCCATGCTGCAGGGCGAGACGGAGTGGGAAGCGATTACCTTCTTCTGCGAAGCAGTTATGCTCGCGAAGGAGGAGGCGGGCCGCGTGAGGGAGAGGACAGCGTCCTCCCTCCACCCCAGCCGCAGTGGTAAACGCCCACGGCGACAGACGTCGGCAGACTATCTACGGCCACAGTAGGCGCGGGCATGCGGGGGGCGAGTAATGGGCGACTCGCTGTCCGCCCATGGACCATGCCCGGGTCGACGGCGCGTTGTGTTCCACGCGCGCCTCAAGGAGTGTCAGCATAATGACGGGGCCTGTAGAGGGCCAAAGCCAAGCTCACAAATAACCGTGACCCCGGTACATAAAGGGCTATTGAAGGACACCGTGGATTTTAGTCAGTCAAGTCTGACAGTCCCTCCCGCCTGCCCTGGGTGGGAGGAATCATTTGATGATTTTACCACGCCAAAAAAAAAAGACTAAAAGTCGCACTGATAAGCACAGTTTGTAAATAACAATTATTGTCTGTCAATAAGGTCGAACAGTCTGAACATCTATTCGCATCAACAGCCAAATATTGTATGAAGCACGCGCGCTTTTTTTTCCAAAATAATCCTTATAGCATGATTCTGTATTTACGCGCGATGACTGATTAGCATATTTCATGTATAACTTTGGTGTTTTTACACCGATTTACATGATTCTTTTTTTATTGAATAGGTACAAATGTTATTTTTTTTTAAATTAGGGATGAGTGAGAGTGTTGTAAACGTAACAGTAGACAAATATAATCAGAAAGCTCCGAATTGCTAAGCTATCGGGAGTTTCACGTGTTATTGTGAGTCAACCATAAAAGATAGACATATGCTGTCAAGGAATATTTTTATATAATTTTAAGGAAAATATTTCCGTCGTACATGATTTCTATGTAGCTTTAACCATTAAAGCTGCACACACGACGGAAGCTTAAAAAATGGAGAAACTTCTCCCGTTTTCCCAATATTTCCCTTCACTGCTCTGCTCCTATTGATCGTAGCGTAATGAAAAGTATACTATAACCTGCCCAGGAGTATGAAGAATAATCGTGTCAAATTTCGTTAAAATCCGTCGAGTAGTTTTTGTTTCTATAACGAACATACAGACAGACAGACAGACAGACAGACAGACAGACAGACAAAAATTTTACTGATTGCATTTTTGGCATCAGTAGCGATCCCTTATCACCCCTTGATAGTTATTTTTTTTTAAATATTTCATGTACAGAATTGGCCTTTCTACAGATTTATTATAAGTATAGATAAGTATAGATATACAAGGTGATTTACGCAATGAAGAAGAATATCTTCTTAAACAATTCTTCAAATTGTTTAATGTTCTAATATGATAATTTATCATGTAATACCACTCATACAGGATATCATAAGTAATACAAAATAACATACATCGTTTATTACTGTAAACAAATGAATTACTTTATTCACTTCTAAGTGGGATGAATTATTAAAGTAGCTATTTCCGTTTCCGTTTAATAGTATAGTAATGCAATTAGTGCCGGATTTAAAAGTCCTGCTTGAAATTTGATCAAAAGAATATTACATAAATACGATTGTCACAGTGGCTAAGTGTTTGTTTGCAGCGCTGCGTAACGCGGGTGCGATCCTTGAAAGAACAAAATAATAATTGTATGTCTACAGGCCGTTGTTCCGAATCAGTCTGTTTATGTATGTTAGTTTAATTCTTTTGAAAAACACCAAATATACAGGAATCATTCTTCATGCGGCGCAAATAATAATAAAAAAAAAAATGAATAACACAGCTGCTCAAATAAAATGAATGTCGTGCTTTTGCATAACGCCGTCCGTTAGACCAAATGATGGACGCTTCGTGGACAAAGTCTGGTCACCTCAAAAACATATTGTCCACTGTTACTTAAAAAATATACCATTCACACGTGGTGTACCGTGAGCATAAACATCTATAACATTTTATTATTTTGTAGATTATTTTTTATTAGTTTTAAAATTGACGAAAAAAACTTAATATTTGTATTTCTTAAATATTATATTGTTCACTAGCACTTTGCCCGCGACTTCGTACGCGTGGGTTACGTACTTTCTTGATTCCCCCTTTTCACCCCCTTAAAGGTTAAATTTACTTCATAGCTCAAAATAATTATAAAATGTCCTTTATTCATTACTTTCATTTCACTTATTATATTTTATATATTAAAAATATATGAAATATAATTAGTAAGTAGTAGTAACAAACAAAAAAAGAAAAAAACATTTAAAAAATATAAAAAATAGCAAAAGGTAGGCTAGAGGAACAACAGTAAAATCAAAGATTTTAATAAAATGCAAGCGGATGGTACATTGCCATCACCAGTTTTCTGCTGCTTAGGAATGTGGTAAAACTCTTTAAACCTATGGTTCCCTAGTCCTGAAGTATTGCAACCTCCCCCAACACAAACCACTCAATGGTAACTACAGCTTTCAGAATAAAAATATCTATTCTATCGTCTGTGGTAACTAAGCTACCAGTAGCCATCTTGAAAGAGTCGTAAAAACAAAAATACGTTAAAAAAATTCAAACGAATGACAGATGGCGTCTCCCCCAAACAGCACTCATAAAAAAATTCATTCTATACAACAATTGTCTACATTTAACACTATTCTTTTATATCCTGTAAACTCATGCTATCCTAGTAATTGAATATCGGAGTCTCCCTCAAAGCATCGCGCGCCTTTGCTCAGCAGACTGGGTGCTTAAGCTATGTTATTAGATATATCTATTTCCCGGGATAAAATATAGCCTATACGGATTCGGAAGAATCCCTCTAAGTAATGGTAAAAGAAATTTTGAAATCGGTCCAGTAGTTTTTGAGCCTATTCAATACAAACATACAAAAATACAAAGGTTTCCTCTTTATAATATTAGTATAGATGACCTGGTCGCACATTGCGATCCTCGACAGATGAGAGATGGCGTTCGAAAAGAGGATTTAGAAAGATATTTGGGTGTTGGGACACCTTTGCCCAACAGTGTGCAATTATATATAATTATGTATCTTCATTAATAATGAAAATATATATAATTATGCGTCTGTAAGTTATAGCATAGGTATGGCAAAAATGTGTAGCGCCGACCCTAGATATCGGTAACGTAATGGCAAGAAGATGGCAATGATAAGTGATTAAATGGAGATGATGATGATACCATCTTACAAATTTCAAAAATCTCTAAAACTTGTGAAGTTTATAGCGACAAGAAAAAGCGGACGAAGAAGCAAGGATGATCATAGAATTACCCAAGAAAACAGATAATCAAGTCAACATACTGATAAATTCAAATGATTGCAATTGCAAATTCTCTTTGTCTTAGAATTCTTTGTTTCTACTCATTCATAAAGTAGATGGCATTAACGAACCAAGGAATGCCATTCATGATCCTATCACGTGCTCCTTAGTAAACAACTTTAACATAAATTGTAATAGAAACAATAAATTATAGGAAAATCTGTATATTTTATAACACTTATAAATCTCAAGTAGAATCATCGAAACCGTAATGTCGAAGAATTGAGACTTATCAACTGAAGAATCAAAAATCAAAACTGAATTTAAGAAACTTTAAAGCCTTAGCCGTTTCGTACACTAGGCAGCGGTATCCAGGCGGCTATCGCAATACAAATCCATAGAAGGTTGTACACAGGCACGCGACAATGGATGTCAAAGTCGTAAGGTATCGCATGCGTCAATGGATGTCAAAGTCGTAAGGTATCGCACGCGTCAATGGATTTCAAAGTCGTAAGGTATCGGTGACTAGCGTCGCCTTGTATACGAAGGGGCTAAAACAGACTCACGGCGAGAAATCCCGAGAACACCCGCGAAGAGTGAATGTGAAAGGTTTCTCTACTTCTCTTTTAGTTCACTTTACGTCTCGGAAAGACATCTCGCCGTGGGTCTATAGGCTACATTAGAAGTACCTATACTACTCGTGGTGACTGCAAGTGAAGGAGAGCTAGTTATTGAAACCTTTAATGGCAAGCCTAACACACGCACAGACGTGGACGAGACTCGCAGGTACCAGGGAAGTATAGAATGAAAATAGACAAGTTAATGATATCAATAGACAGGTTCTTATTGTTTTATACTAAAGAGCTGGTGAAGCAAATGATTTGAGCACTTTGTCACTTGTAAAGACACATTATTTTAATCTAAATTTGAAAAAATCTACATGAAACTGCCATAGCAGTTGTGTAAAGAATGAGGAATATTCTATTCTGCAAACATGAAAAGAACAAACGAAATACCCAAGTCCAAACCCGTGACAACAGTCTGGTCGAACAATTTCTATGCGTACAGTACGCCACACTGCCACACAGCGTGCACACAATATGTCCGCGTACATTTATCATCATAAGTGCCGCTATACACGCGCAACAAAGCGACGCGACACGACGCGACCGCGACAAAGCGCCGGACGACACAACGACACGATTTGTAACTACACCTAAATATTGTATTGTTATTTATTACTACCATTTTACACGGATTCGCTTGTATGCCTGATTTAATAGTATTTTCAACGAGGATAATTCTTGCGTGAATAATAGATTGTAAGGATCTAGGGTAGTGGTAACAATGGATAGGGTAGCAGTAATTTTAGTTTAAATTGTGTTGCCTTAAAAGAGTTAAATAGTTGGTCATAGAAACGTGGTTGGTTTGTTATAAAATGGTAGCAGCTAGGCATACTGCTTTAGAGTTTGACATCTGTGGTCCTATTCCGGGGTCCAATCTTAAGGTTCTTATTTTCGATGCCATTAAAAATACTGGAGGTTTTTGTGCTTCAACAATTTATGATATAGGTAGATTCCTTCATAATTATCTCCAACCGGAAAGTATTCTCCAGTACTAAGCTTTCCTTTTTCAAAGATGCAACGAAAAATACCTACTGTTACCTACTGAATAACCTTGCGAAAATAAACTCGAAATTATGCATCTGATTTGGTTTCAAATTCTGAAACAAAACCTAAATTATTTCAACACATGAACCGTTCATGCTTCGTATCACACCGTAGCGAACCCTGTCGAGTGCACTGCGATTATATCGTAAAATTTTACAATGTCGATTTAAATGTATCACCTCAATTCCCCTCTTACTCCAACTAACAACGGCAGAAAAGGACAAAAGCAGGAGAGTGCATAAAATTAAATTGGATGCGATAATTAACGTGCACCGGGTTAAAGTAAACAGAAGACATAAAGAACATCAGATCATGATTTTCGGGCAAACAACTCGAGGCTGTGGACAATGCTAAAGTTAATTTAAACTTTAATTTCAAGGAATAAGCCACGATTATGCTCGTTAAGTACGTAGAGATTTTTCGACCTGATTTTTAACGTGTCACTATAATTGGTTCCGAGACGAGTAGTCGATGATTGACGCGTAATTTTGACGCTGGGTCGCCATTACTTGCAGTTTCGCGAAAAAGATTTTATTGGTACACGTATCGATCACAAATTTTTATTTAGTTTCTGTCACATTGTACGGTTATTACGAAGATTGAATGTATTATCTTCACCGTGTCGTTCAATGTAATAAAAGTTAATGTAAAACAGTCGTGTTAAATTAAATTGCCGATCGAAATCATTCGGACATCCTTCTGGTAAATCAAAGATTGAATAATTTAAAGATTTTATTAACAGACGCTTTTTTTTTTTTTTTTTGCGTGGTAAAATCATCAAATGAGTCCTCCTACCCAGGGCAGGGCGGGAGGGACTGTCAGACTTGTACTGACTAAAATCCACGGTGTCCTTCACTAGCCCTTTACGTACCGGGGTCACGGTAATCCCTTGGTCCCGCGACCCCGGCAGGCTTTGGCCCTCTACAGGCCCCGTCAACATGCTGACACTCTTTGAGGCGCGCGTGGAACACAACGCGCCGTCGACCCGGGCATGGTCCATGGTCGGACAGCAAGTCGCCCATTACTCGCTGCCCGCATGCCCGCGCCTACGGTGGCCGGAGATCGTCCTGTGACGTCCGACGCCGTGGGCGTCTACCACTGCGGCTGGGGTGGAGGGAGGACGCTGTCCTCTCCCTCAGGCGGCCCGCCTCCTCCTTCACGAGCATGACTGCTTCGCAGAAGGAGGCGACCGCTTCCCACTCCGTCTCGCCCCGCAGCATGGCCTCGACCAATGCCGGGCGCGAGAGGTCTCCGCCTATCGCCGTCGTGAGGACACGGCGGTGCTCTGCCCAAGCGGGGCAGTCCTGCACCGTATGCTCCACCGTGTCCTCCGGACGATCCTCGCAGTGGTGACACCCAGGCGTTTCTTCCCTCCCTATCAGACACAGGAACCTCCCGAAACTTCCGTGTCCGGTGAGGACCTGCGTCATGCGGTAGGTAAGGACGCCGTGACGCCTATCCAGCCACTCCTCAAAGAGGGGTCTTACCGATTAACAGACGCTTAACGTAAAGTTACATACAAGTATTAATTTACTCGGAAGCGATGGCGCTTTCAAATTGTGTAGGCCCGCAGCGAATCCGCAATACAACTTAACAAAGGCTATTATAAATACTCCGTAATAATTTCTACCAATTATATGTTTAATGTCACGGTGTTCGCATGCTCCGATCGTAATGATGCACAAATTGAATACATCATAAAACTTTCAAAATAACTGTATAATTAACACTACGCAATTACAGTGACAGTTTGTCAGTAAAAAAAAGCATTTTTTGGGACACAAGATGATATTCATCACACACGCCCCGAGAAGATAATTCGCGAACAATTTGCTTGGTTTATCAGTACGTAATTATCCGAAACGCGTACGTTAATGAACGGTTGCGTTACACTGCGGTGTGAGCGACGGCCTGTAGCGGAGACCTTACCTCAATCCAAATAATATGTAGAATTCTTTACCTTGACTTTTTGATTATAATACGTACCGTTTAATATTTGGGATAAACCCTGTGTGAAACAGTGTCTAATTTTACATAATAATTAAAATCATTAGCAAGTTTAGCTATTGGAAAAGCCCATGACAAGCAGAACTCCACATGTTGTTTATATTTTAATCCAATCAATATTTTTGGTTGCAAGGAAGGTAAACGCAATCAAGAACGCTGTTGAAGTTAACCTAATGATCCGCAATGACCGCATACTTGGAAATGCGTTGCGGTTTAGGATCTTTCGCGTAGGGGAAAGAAGAGTAAAGAACCTTTTTAAAAAAAGAACGATTATCACTGATTCAATTTCCGCACGAAACCAATGTTCTTCACCCTACAATCCGCTATTCCGGGTCTGGCTGATTTTATTTATAAGTAGTTGAGTTTTGTTAGCGCACCCTCGATGCAGGACGAATTCCTAGTATGGAGAAACGCTTTAAATAAACGAGAATATAAAAATAAACACTTAGAATAACCTCAATTTCCATAGCTCTCACCCGCCATTTTACAAATCTTGCACCACGCGATGAAAAATCGCACTCCTGCGCATCTTCGCGTAAGAATAATGTGGACGGACCGCCGGCGTGTTATTAACCCGTGAGTTATGGCGTTGACACGTATAGTGTCGGCAGGAAAAATATTACGCGCAAAAGTGATAATTAGCCATGAAATCTTATTTCCGTGAAACTGTGGAAAGTTGATTGTGTAAGCTACTAATTAAATGAGGACTAGGGATGGGACGATGGAAAAAATCTCGTATTTCTTTTTTTTTACAGTGGTGCTCTGGGTAACAAACTGCTTTCGAAGTGGTTTGTGACTTTGAGTGGCTGTATTCGGATTTCAAAATGTTGAGTTGATGGTACTTGCTTTGACTGTAATGAGACAAATCTGTTTGTAGCGAACATTAAACAAAAATACTTTTTTTGTCTAGTACTTATTATGTATTTCTGTTTTGCAGTCTAGTTTAACAATTTAAAAACGACTTCTTTAGACAAAGATGGATGTTAATTTCTAGTCTTTATATTAAATTTAATTAATACTTACGACCAAACAAATAAGTGAGACAGAACTAGTTAAAACTTTTATACAATAAAAGAACCAATTAAGACTATTTTACAGCCATCAATTTGTAGTCAACAATTTCTATTCAAATGACTATAAAAATTCATTACTGTCCGTTATTCTTTAGATGGATGACTATTTACTAAAGTTATTGCGATCTCCAGGTAGGGGGCACAGGTGATACTGTCTGCCTGTCAGTTTACCATGGCAAATATATTCATCTACTGAGCATCTGACGAAGAAACAAAAGGTTAGTTTGTAGAAAAAATAAGTAATTAAATTCTCTATGCATTTTCATGGTAATTTGTGAGAAAAACTCAACAGCTGTCCATTTTTCCTAGTTGTTTGTTTAACTATCCTGTTTATGGTACTAGTTTTTGTGTTATAGGGTCAGAAACAGGAAGTCGGTCTTCGACTGCTGTGTTAGACTTGGTGTCACCAACAGCTAGCAGGAATTCAACAGAATGAAGTTCCGTTCCTATAATTTTTGTGGTAAAAAGTTATATTCTTAAGGAGGTAATACAGCTTTGTAAAAGAAAGAAGACTGGTCAAAACTCATTGTAAATGGCTTTATCGATTCGTAGCTAAGTCCCAGTCTGACCAATGAATGACTTCATTGGTAAGATTGGGAATTTCAGATTGAATTATGTTGAAATATAAAAAGGAGAATGAGGAAGAATAATGAAGATCTAAACAGTCATGCAGCCGCCATTAGATCCATAGTAGCCATCATTATTACTGCATTTTGACGTTTAGAAGTTCATATCAACGATAGCCTAACCTTTTCTAAACTTTATGGCGGTTACCTTCAAGTTCCAGTCTAACCAGAAGCAGTTATAATATTTTGCAAGGACCCACTGCCATCTGACCTTCACAATCTAATTACCAGTAGACATACCCTCGTAACATACGTCAAGGTTACCGTAACGTTTAGTGAGCACGTCACGGCAGTAGCTGAGGGTCTATGGCAAAGACTAGTGTCGTAGTCTTTAAAAGATTATCAACTTTATTCTTTTGGAGCATTAAGTTGAAAATCTATTGAAGACTTAACTATCTATTAAAGGAAAACATTTTGAAGTCTTTGATCGATTTTCAACTTTATTTTTTTGTGCATTCTGTTGAAAATCTGTCATCAACTAAAGACTAGAGGCCGTTTTCCTTTATCGTTTGCCACTTGTTCAGAAGGCAGGCGTTTCATATATGCTCAAGATCTGGTTGCACAACCTGACTGCTCAGGCCAGTCCACTATCTGTCTAAATGATTATCAGTGATAAGCGATTAGTGTATGTAGGTGCTGAATGACAATCTGAACACCATAAACTACCTGATAAGACCTGTTTACCGTTAGTTTACTAAGTAATTATTAAATTAGAGTTAGAAATGTGGAGTTGGCCCTTTTAAACACCCTAGTTATGTATAGCTAATTTTCTATGATAGAAACACTTGAAATAATATTGGCAGCTCCTATGTAGGTAGACAAAAAAGAGTATTTTTATTAGTTCCAAAGAAATACCATTTAAGTGCATTTATGTTTATGTTACTCTGTTGTTTGCCAGTCAGCTTTCCAGTAATATTGAAGAGGACAATTTTGTTAGTTTTGGCATTTAAGTAACATTTTCGATTTTACCTGGAAACGCGATGAAACGGAACACCTGATTTTCTGGACCAAATCTATTAAACTGACCTAGTACGAGATCTTAAAACTCAGGCTAAATAATTCAATTCATGAAACAATTCCAGACTCAGTCTTATAAAAGAAGGAAGCCATCGTTCTACTTATTTATTCCACTATCATAGTTCCTTATTGGGTTTGTGTAATCATCAAATGAGCCCTCCCGCCCTGGGTGGAGCGGAAGGGACTATAGGAATTTAGCTTACAAAAAACTCCCATCTGTTCCCTCAAATACCTTTTACGTTCCATCGCCACAGTAACCTCAAGGCAGTATGGACGGAGCGACTGTCGCAACCGAGGTTTGGGCACGCCGCAATCGCGGCGGTAAGTCCAGCCACTCCTCAAAGAGGGGTCTCTTTGAGGAGTGGCTGGACAGGCGTCACGGCGTCCTGACCTTCCGAATGACGCAGATTCTCACCGGACACGGATGTTTAGGGAGGTACCTGTGTCGGATGAGGAAGGAAGAAACGTCTGGGTGTCACCACTGCGAGGATAGCCTGGTGAACACGGTGGAGCATACGGTGCAGGTCTGCTCCGCTTGGACAGAGCACCGCCGTGTCCTCACGACGGTGATAGGCGGAGACCTCACGCGCCCGGCATTGGCGGACTCATTTGATGATTTTACCACATTAAAAAAAATTGCCATAGTAAAGTGCTTAAACAGTCATGCATAATGGAGACTCAAAGTCACGGATAACCAACAAGAACAACAAGAACTCATACTATTCCACTCCAGTTCCGGGTCGCCAAATCCCCTACAGACACCTACCAAGTTGTTTACGCTACGGCATAATGAATGGACAACACTTAAAGGCAATTAAATAATTACAAATAATGTATGCACACAGACTTTACAAGTACATAAATATGTAATGAGATAGGGAAACATGGTTTCTGTCACTTGAACGCGCATATTGTGGAAGCTGGGAGGAACTGGTTATAATGGAAATTGTGAATATGAAGGTGGTACAGCTTACAAAGTGAATAATACACCGTTTAATGTAACAGATGTTTGACTAAATGCAAGTTTCTATCAAAAGAGTTATTGTGAGAAAAGGTACAAAATATTGGATCTTCACAAATAGCGTAAAATAAATAAGATATTTGTGTCCATAACCTTTTTATTCGTCTAAACTTTTGAGAATGTATTCCAGAAGAAGGTACTCTAAACATAGGAGAATTTATATTTAGACAAATCCCAAAAAAATAAACAAATCTCAAAAAAGTAAATTTTGTGGGTATGAAGTTACTAAATTGCTTATTTCATGATAAGCTGTCTCAAAGATGAGCGGATAATAAGAACTTTTACGTTAAAATAACAGCAATATTTTAAAAATTCCAAAAAATACTTGACTACATAATAATTTTTACATATTGTTTCGCATACATAACATCGTATTAAGACATATTGTTTTGTCAACAGGCGTCCTCGAAGATATCGTGGTGATTGATTCAATCGTCGCGACCTGCGCCGGCGCAGCTTTCTACTTATTGGAACTGCGCAACGCCCAGAAACGTGCAGGTAGCTTTATTTATTTTTCTTTTATTTTTTTATCTTGTGTGACAATTGTTTTATAATATTGGAAGTAAAGTTGATTTTGTTCAGTTTCAGGCCAACTTCGTTCCTTGCCAGGTTTATAGAGAACGTCCAATGGTAATAAAGACTTAGGGAAGACGACGGTATAAGCTTTATATCATTTGAAAAAAAAAGATAATTTTATTAGAAAGACACTAATAACAAACAAGAAATGATAACTTAAATAATTTTTAACTTGAGGTGGGATTGCTCTTAACGCTAAGGTCCGAGGGGACAGAGTAAAAGTCTAAAATGGAGTCACCTTACAAGAAGAAGAAGCCAGTTCACTCTAGCTTTGATAATAATCGGTTTGTATGCGTTTGGGAATACAGACGCAGGTAGTGAGTTCCACTCTTTTGCTGTTTTGCTTTCCACTCTTTGCTGCATTTTGAAAGAAGATTGAGAGCGCTTAGTGCGAATTGGTGGAATGGCGACTAAGTATGTATAGTAATTAGCAGTACGTCTATATGTTACTAAAAACCCTCCTATTGAATTAGCATTTGACATCCACCATCTACACTGGGTCCGACTCTTGGACCCCGTTAGAGAGGGAAGACAATAGAGAATAAGGCCACATAACAAACAACCAAGCAATATGAACATCATAGAGCCTGATTATGCTAAAATAGAAGTACAAATCAACGAGAAAGTGATAACAGCTACGCATAATCGTAAGCAAGCAGTCCTGGAAAAACCACAACTACTAGATGTAAATTAGATTTAAATAATGTAAGCCATTTCATTTCAATGACCGCACCAGTAACCGCCAAAGTGCACTTAGATCTAGGTATGTTACCGCTTCGAGCTAGACATTTGCCTGGCCTCAATGATCTAGAATTCTAGGTGTTTTTGAATGTGTGGCTATGAATTTAGACTGACCATAATATAACAGGACTCGTAAATATATCAGAGGGCTGGTGGCGTACCATGAAGTCTTAAGGCGTGGCTACTTAATTCCAGTGTGGGAATGAGGTGTCGCTAGACGACTTGTATAGCTGTGTCTCTTTCCCACACTGGAATTACTCACGCTTCAAGACGTCATGGTAGGAGACCTGATTGAAATCGGTTATCGTCTTTCGCATTTCGAAAACGACTAAGGTTTTAAAATTCAAAGAATGTCATTTTGGAGACACCTTGGACTTTTGAGTTGAAAAACTTTGGTGCCTGATCACTCACAATTGTGTCCTTGTATATTGTAGCAATTCTAACCCCAAGATCATTGGATACCATCAGCTGACCTTTAAAAAGCTCATTTATTAAATGATTTAATATCAATTGGGGTCTACCGAGAGGTGAATATGAAATATTTTGACTTAGCACCAGTTGTACGATCAGTTATCAAGCTAAAAAATTTAAAAATCCTATAAATTTTTAACCACTTGCTAAAAATGTATAGAATTTTAACAAATAGTATAAGTAATTGCTTAACTAATGATCAAACAACTGGCCCTAGGTCACCTCCCGACCGAAGCAAGCTCCAAACAATCACAGCAATCATATTTCAAAGTTACCTCCAGACTAAAAGGCGACAAACCTCCAATAATAAAAAACGAAATAAAAATATGATGACGTCACCAACACAATAAACGTCAAATAATATTAACTTACAATTTTATGGGGACCGGTATAGGGTGTAAAACTCAATATTTGCCCACCAAAGTGGATGCGGTTTCAATATAATAAGTTGTGCGTATGTATTGATTAGAGATGTAACGAGGTGGTTTTATCGGAACTGAAGCCGAAGTTGGAGTTAATAAATTGGGATTGGAAGCCGGATTCGGCAGCAGAGTCTAGGCAGAAAAGAGACGTATTAAGATGTTATAGGCAAAACACACAAATCTTAAATAATAAGTCTTGCTGTACTTCAATCAACTTCCGATACCAACGTCTGATTGAATAGCGAGGCATGAAGAATAGAAGAAGAAAACGTATTGCGTCGATCCCAAGTGAAATGGGATAAAGTAAGAAAATGATAATAAAAAATAAATTATTCATCAAAAATATTTGGTGAGTCACAAACTAAGCATCGCTTGTATCTTGTGGCTCTGGAGTGCAAAATATAAAAAAACTTACATTACATACCACCAGGGATACGGCCAAGGGTACGGCGGGTCCAATGCATCTTTAGTCCGGGAGTCATCCCCACATATCTCACCCAGATATTCAGAAAATCTTTTCTTACCAAACACACCAACACATAACATACATCCACAGGACAAACAACTTTCATCAATTGGTACGGAATCAAAATAACTTCTTAATAAGAGGATGAAGCTAACGTGGGCGTTGCCAAGCTTTCGACACTAGTGATTTCACTTCGATCGCCGTAATCGATTCAGTTTCGCGGTCAGTTTCGATGTATCGATTTTTTTGAGCGGTTCGGAGATTCAGAAGAGATTTCGAAGAGATCTAGGCAGTGTAGTCTTTGTTAAAGCTACTGGGCCGGGACAAAACACCTCAGATGGGAGGTTCGTTTCTGTTTCACAGTGAAATAGTATTCAGAGGTAGGACTGTCCTAAACCTATCCTCTTATTTAAGGAATAAGGTTATAACGGAAAGTTATTGTGGATATTGTGTGCAGCCTAGTCTGCGATGGGGTTCCCTATAGCATATGGTGCAAAGTTTAGCACATATGTGAAATTCACGGCATTACGCCGTTCGGCGAAGGTTCAAACACCTCTTATACTGACTGGTAAACAAATCATTAAATTCATTAATGTTTGGGAAATAAATCTTCAAGCTTTATAGTGGTTATTGCCTACACATAATACGTGTTACCCATTCATTAAAATAAAGGAGGCGACATTAACTTTAAAAAGATTCTCATATTTTAACCTAAACTATCGATGATCGTGTAGCTCCCAAATAAAGAACATACGGTACACTTGACAAATGATTCAGAAGTCCAAAAACAACTTAATCAGCTACATGAGAAATGGTTACAAAACTGCCAAATGATGATCACCAAAAATGAAACTAATTATGGGCAAATATACATCAACACATTTAAAACAACTATTATTTAGATAAACAAAATCAGCAAAAATGTAGGCGATGAACAGGACTAAAGTAAATAAATAATTAAGTAATTAAAAATCTAGGAGTGTTTAATAAAGAACTTTATCGTACAGCCAGATGTGGGTAGCGTGTATAATTTAAAATTGCCATTTTTTTCCGTTGGCAACCCACGGCCAGATTAGTCAGTATTTCGACATTCTCGGCCCACATGCGCTGGTTATTAACATAAACGCTACAATTCATTGTGCAATAAACGCGAAATGCGATTTTATCTAGCGACAAGACGGCGACGTAAAATTCAGCGACGTGTTTTTTCGACAAAACCAATATTGGTTTGTTTGCACCAGCCCTTCGAGCTCGGGCGTTTGAACAAATGTTTGCAAAGCCTTTACATTTATGATTTTGTTCTCCGTTGATGATAGATTTTATTTTTTAACGCTCTAAGTTGCAATATCCTGTTCGCCAAAGATAATAAATTCTGTAAAGAAAACAAGCCAAGAATTATTAATTTATGGAAATTTATAATGCTAAGAAAACTTAAGAAAATTAAAGACAACAAGGGTAAAACGATAAATATGGACATGGACAAATGGACAAAAGGGGTAAAAAAATAAATAAGAAAACCGAGCTACAATGAACAGCATTAATGTCAAACTTTGAACTTGAAAACTTAAGTTTGACCAAACGTTTGCCCAACTTGGACCAACAAAAGTTACTATCGGAAGCTCGTATTTCAACCCAAGTATAAAACGGTGTGTATTTTAAAGTTTTCAACTTCATTGTACATTTACACCCCCACAATTGAATTTTACGATCCCCGTGTGAATATTTCAATAGTCATTACCAGTATATTGAATTTTATATACTTTTTTATTCGCAGGTTCTCGAAGTGTTAAGCTGTAAATCTTCGGCAGAAATAGCGGTTGAAATGCAATAAATTCTTAAAGCCAATTGGCTCATTTCATCGCTGATATTGTTAAAGTAATTGGAGTGGAAGGTGGAGATATAATAAATACATCAAGAGTTACGTGAGAAATAAAATAAAAAGAACCGCCAGATCAGTTTCTGAAGACAATTCCGAGCTACTCATTAAATTCATTGAAAACAACGCAGATTTCGAAGTAAATGTAGTCAGACTCATTGAGAAACGAGATGATATAAAGACACTGCAACAACAATGCATTTCGTTGCATTCCTACGTAGTATACCGGTGACAGTTCCCGGAGAAGAGGTCACATCCCGAAAAACCCGAAACTTAACTGCACCAGATGCACATAACGAAGCTTTAGCTTAAGCCATCAGATAGCGCAACCTGAATGTACAGCCTCTGCTAACTGCCACAAAAACAATGTCCACCACACTGGTTTACAGATAATATTTCAGATGAAACAAAGCTCATACAATTTTACCAACCGACAAAGCGGCATCGCAAATCTCATTTGCAGACAACAAACAGATAACTATCTCATTCTTTCAACAATGGCCGGTAGGCTCATAAACAGAGCCTAATTAGTAATATTCCGAGTGCATTGTGGTATCTTAACAAATGGACAATAAGATGGAAGCGTGGTTATCTAGGGCGATAAGGGCGCCGCGCCGGGGAGCGACAATTATCAGCCAATGACGTTTGCTTGGTGCGTTTTCGCGGAGGCCCTTGTGCAGAAACGTGGAACCAAAAATCGCTTTGTGCTCCAACCATTGCTGCATAAACCTGAGTTGATTTAGCTTCGTTGGGGAGTAAAGCATCGTTGAAAGTTGTTCGCTTGATAGGATCGGTCGTGTAAGCTTACGCGTTCAGGTTGAGATAGGATCGTGGTCGGAATACTTAATGGTCGGTAGTGCTCGCCCATGTAGCTCCCGCTTATTGTTCCAACTCTTGTCCGGCGTAGAACGTAAATTGAATAAGTGAGTCCTAGAAAGCTGAGTTACGGCGGCTCGGATTAGACTTTCTTTGGCTAAATTGGACTCTAAGTCATAACATGATTTATTGGCATTGTATCGATGGTTGATGTGATATGTTTTCCTGCTCAGCTGACGCACTTTATGTAGGTTCAAATTCTGCAGGATAGTGCGTTTTCAATCAATAAGGCGCGTTCATTGGGACCTAAAAAGGCTTTATAATTGACTCATCCGTCTGGCTGGTGACAAGTAGCAAGCCTGAGGATCTTGGCTGCTTGAACTTGATTTAGTGGATTTTTATGTTAGACAACTTCGAGTATAAACTGTAAACAGCGTCACACGGCTAGTGGGTTCAAAACACCTAGGACATAAAACCATTATAAAAAAAGGGGAGTGGCACAACAGGTTATACGATTACAATACCTGAATTAATCAAAATTTTATATTCACCACCTTTTACTAAAAACATGTCAAGAAAAATGTGGTCATCAAGACTAGAACTAGGTTTTACGCTTGCCACAATAACTAATACGAATTTTATGCTAACTTCCAAGTAATTGATATGTAGCGAAACGCTGGAACACATTAAAGCGCTTTATAATTCGCGTAAAATTAGCTTTATTTTTAATAAGCGAGAGATGCCGCTTTAAAAAGCCTATGTTATTAACACTTTTGTCGAAGTCCCGGTTAATTGCTTTTGGTGTTTTGTCTTTATTGAGCGTGTTATTATTTAATAATATTTAATTAACACAGTTTATTTATGAAATGGGTACCCCCATAACATCTATAACATTTTTGGAATGCAATTCGGTTTAAATGAGTACTTTGGTTCTGGAACGAAGGCCTATTACAATTTAGTTCTACTAATTAAAGACTACTTTTTAACTATCTGGTCGTACCGAGGAATGTTGTTGGAATAAGCTAAACTAAGTATTCCTGGGTGGGGTGCTAAGACAGGAAACCTCCACGTGCGCCCGTGGACTGGAGTTCCCCTTCGGATACGTCCGGGGGGAAGACCAGTTTTTCGGGCCGGTGCACCCTGGGATGCGGGCAAAAACTCTTTTATGCACTGTGTGCCTAAGGGGTCTCTTTGCCCGTATGCGAATAGCCTGTCGGGTGGATGCTCCAACGCGTGTCCCTCTGAACAGCAGAGGGCACAGCGGCGGAGCGGGCTTGCGGACGGTGAGTAATGGGTAAGCTCGCCGTCCGACCAAGGACCAAGCCCGGGTAGGTGGCGCGTCGTGTTTCACGCGTCACCGACGGGGCCCCTTACGGGGCCAAATGCCTGCTGGGGTCGCGGCTTTTTTCTTAATCCAGGATACCGCGGCCCCGGAACGTAAAGGGCATCCGAAGAAACACGGGTGGATTTTAGTCAGTAAGAGTCTGACAGTCCCTTCCGCCCCGCCCAGGGCGGGAGGACTCATTTGATGATTTTGCCACCCTAAAAAAAAAAAAAAAAAAAAGTATTCCTGGGTATTTATTTTTCTATAATAAAAATAGAGCATTTAATCAATAGTGAAAGGAACTATTAAAATAACTGAAAGTCCGGTTGAACGTCCAAAGGGAATTTGACAAAATCAAAAATGATACTTATCCAATAACTTTTTTCACAAAAACACTACACTTACATTTCAAGATAAATTAAATTTAAATTTCAAGACAAAATAAATTTGATAATAATGCGTATTTCCAAAAAAAAATATTTTGAAATTGAGTGTAATGAATATGAAGTGAATGAGTTGTATGACACACATGCATCAAACAGGACAGCAATGGCGGAATTGAAACTGACAAATGACGTCATTAGGATAACTAGTAGTACAGGTCTAATGACAGTTGTCAGCCATTTTGTTTATTAATTTCTACAACGTATAATGATGTCTGGCACTCAGGAATTATAAGAAAGTTAATGTCCTAGATCCGTAGGTACGGTAAGCTGCATTGACTGACAATAAAAGATGGGAGTGAAGAATGATTTTGAAGAAAAGGGTGTGAATGATCGTTGACAAGAAGAATTTTAGAAAAGAAACGTTGCGTCAACACCAAGTGGGATGAGACAAGAGTAGAAAGGTGGTCAAACTATTGGCCACTAAAAAATATGGTATCCAACTTTATAAATGTATTTTAGATTTTGTTGAGGGTAAACTGACTAATTTAAAATTTTGTTCAGAAATACGTTATATATATCTACTTCAATACAAAATCTATTCGAAACTATTACTTTGCGGAGAAAAATATGAAATGTTTTTTTTTTATTCTTTTGAAGATATGAAGCTTCATTATCAGCGAGTAACATAGGGTTTATTTTATTCTCAAGTTGTACCTGAAGTTGCCTTCCGGGACAGCGGGACTGTCTCATCAGATCACCCTGGAATGTAAAGCTATTGAAGGGACACCGTGGATTTTAATTGGTACAAATCTGATAGTGCCTCCCGCCCTGCCCTGGGTGGGAGGACTGTCAGATTTGTTTGATTAGATGATTTTACCACGATAAAAAAAAATTGTACCCGAAGTTGCTGTTGAAGCTAGGGCTGATCGCGAGTCTGTTGATTAACAGCAGTTATACATAATCAGTCTATAATATTCTCGTTGCTGACACACAGTCCTCCCGGTGAGGAGGAATGGACTGGGATCCATTACGCGTACCACAGTTGGTAGATGTCACATGTCTTCGAATTTTTGATACTAGGACGTGACGGTTACCTCTCGATGTTTTCCTTCAAAGTTTTGCGAGCCATGGTGAAGAAATAAATCACAACAATTTGTAAGTCATGTCGTGTCAGACAGGCCTGTTGGTCTAGTGGTTAGTGACCCTGACTGCTATGCCGGAGGCCGTGGGTTCGATTCCCACCCAGGACAAATGTTTGTGTGATGAGCACGATCATTTGTTCTGTGTCTTGGTGTAATTTATCTATAATATGTATGTATTTAGAAATATATAAGTATGTTTATCAGTTGTCTAGTACCCATAACACAAGCTCTGCTTAGCTTGGGACTAGATGGCGTTGTGTGATAGTTGTGGAATATTTATTTACTTTAGTCAGGCTCGATCGGTTGCCCCTGGGACAGCATTGCTCACAATGACATCAAAGGATTGGCCATCAGGTCGTCTTAGTACTAAGTACCCATCGTTCTTTTAGTTTTTACGATTGCTGACTAAATGGCGATTGTCTTTGTGGCCTGACAGTCGCGTTGTCAGTTGTTCCACTGACAACAAGTTACATAATAAGCCCGTGTCACTGACAAATGAATCTGTACTATAGGGATGTCCCAAAGGTTGGATGAAATTGAGATTTAAAACACAAAAGGACTTTTAACTTTCAAAATTTGAGTTAGGATAAAACTGACAGGATTTTAACTCAAAACCTGTGAGTTCACCCAGTGGTTTTTTCCGGATATATTACGGAGACACAGTGCGATACGAAGCACTGATATTTCACGGTACTGTCTTAACAAGGTACCGCAGTCCTGAAAACGCAAAGAGCAAAAAATTAACGGGGTAGTTCTTAGTCTGTACGAGTCCGAGAAAGTCCATTCCACTCCACCTAGGGTGGGAGGACTCATTGGATGTATTTTAAGCCCAAAAAAACACAGATTTGCGCCTAATCTTCGAAAATCTTTAAAACACAAAGGTTTCAGATTTTCCGTCATCAAACATTTTGTACACTGTGAATAACTAAAAGGATTTCTTGTAGAAAACCCCCAGCCGTTTACTACCAGCTACTAAAGATTAGTTAAAGTTTTTTCTATAGACGACTCCATTTTTCATCGGCAAACCAAGCCAACTTAAGGCCAGCCCTTTAATCAAACCGAAAGACGAATAGCGTTGCCATCAATTCCGTATCTTCAGTAGTCAACGAACATCGTTTAAACTTTTTATTACTGCGCCATGTCATAATGTTACATTACAAGTGAAATGTGTGTTTATTATGAAAACATGAGGCGAAATATTTATTGGCTGAATGATTGAACGACGTTGACTTCGTACTAAGTTCTACGACGATAGAAAGAAAACGTCGCGAAAAAATTTTGTCGATGATTGCAAATTATTGTCGATCAACAAATTATTGTTATGGATTATATGATGAAGCTCACATATTGTTATTGGTTATTTTAATAAGTCGTATTTCAAATTAGTTGAGGTTTCTTATATTTTTTTGTAGTCATAAGACATTGTGGAGCTCTTTGGTAGCCGAAGAAGGTCTATATAGAATTATTTTTACTGCCAAGTTAGAACTGCATTAATTTTTGGTCGGCAACAAATGTGGCTTCCATAGTAGGCAGGTACTGCTCAATCGCTCAGCTTAGAGAAATGGCTATCGTTTTGCCAAGCAATGACAGTTGCAATAGAAATGCAGGCAAACTGTTTGATCGATGGTCTTTTGTCGATGTTTCTGTTAGGGTCGATCCTTGGAATTCTTATGATAACTACTGTTCTATAATTGGTACAATATTATTGTACTTGTAGGTTACAGCTATGCTTTGCGCTAGTACGAGCTAGTCGTCGAGATAGCAGGGCTTTGAGATAGTCACTGATAGTGTTGCTGTCAGTAGCTTAGTGAATACGAAACTGTAGTTTTGTAGAAGCGCAGAATTTAGAAACTGCATACAAGGATGTATTGTGTCCGTTACCCCAGCCAGATGTTGTCGAAAATGGTCATTTGAATCGTACAGATAATTAGTTGTGCGGCTTCTGTAATTGTTGCGCACATTTTTAAATTTGTTGCGCTTATAGTTTTTTAATTATTTCACAAAAAAAATTCCTGCTGGCGTAACGTTACTCCAGCCAGACCTTTTTCTTTCAAATGGGAATATTTAAATAAATACTAGCTATACAATTAGTTGTCTAGATGAAGTAAATGTTGTGCCTTGTTTTGTATTCGTTCTTTCTTCGGTTGCAAAGTTATTCGAGATTTTGCTGGGGTAACGTTTTTGGTTTTGCTAGATCTTTAAAACGAACAAATTGAGAAACACCGTGGATTTTAGTCAGTACGAGTCTGACAGTCCCCCTCCCGCTCTGCTCTTGGTGGGACGCCTCGTATGATGATTTTCCTACGATAAAAAAAACAGTAAATCCTGTACCTATGTTTTTAACGGTTGCTTTTGACTGGAGATGTTGAAGACTCGAATAGAAAAATTCGGTCCTTGATTGGTTACAGACAAAGATCGGGATCAAGATACCAACCGAGATAAATACTAAGTATATTACTTTCCAGTAAGAGAATAATTACACTTCAAATAAACGCAGACAAAGAAAAGACGAATAGAATAAGTATCAATCTAATTGCATGACTAGGTTACAAAATAATCTCGGTAAACAAATTCGTTAAATTCAAAAAGAAGCGCAAAATTTTGAAAATCAGTTAGTAAGTTGTTTTGTGATAAAAGTAGAAATCCTAGCAAGCTCGCTCAACACGAGAAGCAATGCAACAGCAATAACAATATCTCATAGAAACTTCTAGAATTTCTCCGAGATTTTAAAAACAATTTTCTTGAAAGCTTTCCATTGAGTTTTCTAAATGGAAAACATTGCAATACAGTAATTCTATTTGAATAAATCGAAATGCTATTGAAAATGCAAAATGATGAAGTTAGATAGATTTCTAAGAACGAGTAATGAAAACTATTCCATCAAAGCAAATAATTCAAACACTTCAAAAACTAACCTTTTTCGTATGTAAGAGAGGTCCCTAAAAAAGTGCAATCTATCATCAATAACAATGACTACGACATCTAAACTGTATGAGACATAAGCTACCATAAAAAAAGTATTCAATAATTAAGTTACTCCCTACATAAAAAAAAACCCTCAGGAGCCACGATGCCACAGATACACAAATAATGACGCCATTCTTATAAAACCCCTCTAGAGAGTAAAATAGCTCGCAAAGAGAGTAAGCTTGATACTGAAATAGTTGTAATACGTAATTATCATCTTCCTCTCTTCCTGCCCTTTTCCCATTCTTCTTGAGGTCGGCGCAACACGTTTCTTCTTCCATTCTCCTCTGTCACACGTCACAGTATCATTTACTCCTTTTTCTTTCATATCACTTCTTACACAATCCATCTCTTTCCTTTGATCTTCCTCATCATCTTCATCCAACCACATCCTTACATACAAAACCCTTTAGTCATGCGTCATTGCTTTTCATTAAATGTAGTTGTAATATTTAGCGCTGTGTAAGTCTTGTCTAGTCCCTCAAGAAGGTACAATCATAGAAATATTAAAGACAGGGTACAATGTTTGCATGTATGTATATGCTATTAAACACACACATTGCCAACTTATGACTCATCGTTTACACAATCCACAATACCTTCTTATAAAACTGCAAAAACGGAACAACCACCTGACAATTTTTGTTCAACACTGAACAAAAACATTTTCTCCGTGCAAACATACTCCGTACTACAATCAGCTGTCCCCTAAAAATTAACAACCGGTCCTATAGTACACAAAAATCGATACAATACAACATCGATCACGAATCGATTGGTCCGATTATCGGTAATTTCGGTACGAGCCAAAAACTGGGCCCAAATACCCGCGTGAATACTTCTATAATGAAATGACAATTACCTACGAGTTCCACGCGACCTTACTGAGCTGGGGAACGAACCCTCGCTGAGGTACTGGGTGTTCTCGATGGAGAATCGTATTAAATCAACTAATACTGATTAATTAGATTAAACTTTTGTACGAAAATTACATTTTTCCAATGTTAATAGCTGTTCTCGAGAGATTTAACGGAACCATAAATTCATAAGTTATAGGAAATAGAGAACCTAAGCTTTTCTACGAATACACAACTTTATAGACCGGCACAGCTTAATTCTTGAAGGTCCTTTGTCTTATACACCACATATGGCAAGTGGGTTGATGACACTAAAGATCGTTTACGACCAAGTATTTAGCACGTTATCTTTTTACCTTTTGTAATTTTCTTTCGTGGAACCATTACCACTGGTAGGGGCGAGCGTTTATCGAACGATTGTTTTATAAATAAAGGCGACCGCAAAAAATACTATCGATCAATCGTGCGAAAGTCAAGCGATGAGGCCCGATAAAGATATCCCACAGGAATCTCATCTTTCCAACTAAAGATTTAAGATGTATTTCTCATTGTTCTTCAGTTAAGGGCATTACTCGGCGTATGACGACACAACAGTCAAAAAGGAACCTTATAAGCTTTGTTAAAGGTTTATTTCTGATTGGTGTGTAATGACGTCATATTCGTGCGTCTACGAACGTGAAAGATTTTATACGAGAGCTGTCCAAACATTTTATACTTTCAAATCTGTGCGCTTATCTGTAGTGATGATCTGAAGAGTGTTATCTTGGCCGGATCAGCTCATGGGAGGTTCCTTAGATCTTTATTACATGGGCCCGGTGCGCTGCATCCACACAGTTACGTTTTATTAAGTAATAATGAGCGGCGATTACAATTCTTTAAATGTTAAGGCGCTTCTAATGATGTTATAAAATCGAATTATCGCAATGTTGGCATACATCGGATTCGGATCACATCGATTGGAAATAATTCGAATTTTGTAACTCAATCAGTTTGTGCAGTTAAGAAACTGGCTTGCTCATTTTATCACGCTCTTCTTGGTCCGTATAAGAAAAATAATCGTCAATGATTTGAATTGCAGACCGGGATTTGCCACACAAAAGTAGGTAGGTACAGCATTTGCCAATAGTTGACATCCAGTTATTTTTTAGATAATATACGGTTATGAATCCATAGAAACATAAAAGGACAATACATGATACAGACATTTCTTTCTGAAAACCTTAGGAAAATTTGAAGAATCGATCAACTTGCCAACATAACCGTCATCGATGATTTTATTATCAAAAATGAAATAATAAATCATTTAATATGTATAGTACCTAAGCTCGAAAACATTAATTACTGTAATCCTGATATTGCAGGATATTTTCCATTACTATCATCATTACCTTGTCTTTATCCCAATTCATTGGTGGTTGGCGCAGCATGCCTTTTACTGCCATGTTTCTTTACACACAGTCTACCTAGTCTAGTATCTACCGTTTTATTAGTCTTCTTCAAATTTTATACGAGCCACATTCACTCAAAATTTATCACTAATCGCTTATGAAGTTGACAATGACGCGAACAAAACTTTCGGTCGAAATATAGCAAACGAAAGCTCTATTGCTAACCAGGTGTTGTATGCGTCTTCAGTCACCCGTACCCGACACTAGGCCAGGGACACATCTATCTTTCTTTCAACCAAATTCATCTAAATTGCTTCAGCGATTTAGGCGTGAAGGCAGTTTCGTAACAATAAGTTAGGTAGATTTGAATAACAGCGCGCCATCATTGTCAGCACTAGTTTATTTTAAGGTCAAGCGTTTCCTAGCACCAGCACCAACAGCTGACCAAACACCTAAATAACTCAAAAAACCTCTTAAACATAGGCGTTATCATTAATCAAAGATAAACTGCATAAAGATCAAATCAACAGTCATAAGCTTTTTAATAGGCAGTTAAAATGTTTGCAAAACTGCGCTAATGAGCCCGCTCATAACAATAAAGTATGAAGTTCAGGCTTTTTGTTTTTATTTCCAAACAATACGGTCATTTGTACTACAAATAAGTATTGCCGAGTTTTTATCTTGCGATGAAATCTTTAAGCTCGAAGGACTAGTCATCGAATTAAGAGCTTGTTTTTGTTTCATTATTTGTACTTGTTTAATAATGTTATGGCATTTGGCAAAAGGTGCTCTATTCAGCTTCGTAATGAGAATATCATTTCCCTTAATATCTTCAAGCTCTTATCCTAGTTGTGGAAACTTTGACCAGCTTTCTTTATTCCCAGGATGGCCTGATGATCAATTTAGGCACCCTTGCATTCCATCACACTTTCATATGCCAGTTTGCTTGTAGTCCGTATCAACTAGTAGACCTGTCATCATATCATCTACATAGACGAATTAGTTGTTGTTTTAAAGAACATTTTCCTGAAATAACTAGAAAATTCCTTGAAAACCTTACAGTGTGTACACCGCCCTGATCCACAACTGCTCATATTTTGATTCGCCGTCAAATTATGCTATTGTGTCCATTGCTCACTTTATTCCGATACGTCAACGGCATGACATGTTTATTGGTGACGGACGGGTGATGGCCAAGATGGCCGATCCAAGATAAGATTATATTCAGAGATTCAGAGCATTTCGGCGAAAACCTGATGAAGGATCATAAATAATTTGATTCTGTTGGATAAATATGGATTTTGTAGAATTATGGCGCAGGGAATGTCTACAACTGATCCGTTTGTTTATAGACTAGATTACAGTTTGGTATAGATGGTCGTTCTTCTGTACATTGACGTAAAGTTGCGTAGTTATATCCCCTGGGTATGGCTTCTGAGCAAAATTGGTGGTGTTACTGGGCTATAAAGGTGAAATAGGCAGTCGTGCCATTGAGAAGAATTTTATTCAGCAGCATCGGAAATTCGGGTTAGACTGGAAGCCCACCCCAACAAAATTAGATAATGGTTAGAAGGAGACAAACAATTCCATCCATTCTAATGCAGTTCGAACTTTACGTGCACTTAATTGGTCATACTAAGAGGCAGGGTGAGTAGAATAACCCATGAAATAAACAGAAGCTTCATGTTATAACAGTAACGATGCCAGGTGCCGTCTACCTTATAAATAGATAATGTCTATATAGAAGATTCTAATTCCTACGTCTATTATACCTTAACACCTGGACACTAAACCTAACTGGAAACTGGAAGTGCGTAATAAATAAACAAAACAACAAGAAAATAAAGTTAATAACCTCACAAATTAATTGCGTCGCTTCTCACTCTTTAGCACAATTTATATGGGCAAAGCTACCTAAATATGGCCGTACAAGCCTACCTAACGACTGAATGGATCTTTTATTGTCATGTGGCAGCTTGTTTACATAGTGAAAAGGGGGTTAACGCCCAAAGGCCGTGTGCAAAAGCTAATGATGTAAGCAATGACTCAAAAGACACAAATACCCTTTTCAGTGAAACGTAACGGTGAAATGTATCAAAAAGTACGAAAAAGTCGAAGCTATCATAAAGTTAAGTTAATCATTATTTATTGTTGTATTAATTAAGTATATGACAAATGTCCAAAGCTGTGTATATGGCGTGTTAGCGAAATTGTTAGAACAACAATATTTGTAGCGCGGCACCTTTTTGTGTCGCCCACAGTAAGCAGGCGGCATCAAGGATCGAGTGGTTTAAGTTACGAGAGACCGCGGTGTAACTTTATGAATTAACGTTAGAAATTCGTCCAGCGATGGTCACAGCGATCTGGATACAATGTGCATAAAACCAATTCCACATAATTTTTATGTAAGTCTAACGCAAATTGATATTTCTTCTTTCCATTGGCATCAATTTTATATATATATACTAGCTGTACCCTGCCACGCTTCGCTGTGGCACAAAAAACTGTTTTTTCGCGGTCGGTTAAAAACAATCCTTCATGCGGATTATATATCATGCTAAAATTTCAGCTCAAACGGTGCAGAACTTTTTGAGTTTTTGAAGCGTACACAAACCAAAATAACATTTATATATATATATAGGAATTTAATGTTACAGCAACGTATTGAAGTTACTTCTTGGTTGTGAAATAATTTTGTGTGAACAGCAATATAGTAAACAAAAGCCTTTGCGAAGCCGGGCCGGGTCGCTGGTTCGTATACTAAATTGTCGTTGGCGTTACAAACGAATCTATCACCTAGAAATTATTTGGGTTTACAGTAAACAGAGCCCAGGTAAAAATAAATAAACCGAAAAAGCATATCAGTAGTTATGCTCTATGAATTAGCCAGTTCACGACTGCACTCAAATTACCTTACTTTTTTATTCAAACCGCCAATGCTAACGATCAACAAACAAATGATATCACCGACAACCTGTACCCAAAATCGCTACATCTCATACTTTGTACTAAATGAAATGAACAGTCAATTAAGTGTATCGCCTACGCCAAATCTGCGACATGACGATCGATACATTCTATAATATTCATTATAAATTGCGTTATATGTCAGAATATACCTACACGGCCACAAAGGTCGGTTAGCATGTACTATATATATGTTTTTTCACTGTATTTTCCACGTGGCATAACATCTGATTCTAAATACAAGGTTGAATTGGGTCAATGTGAATCTGTGTTCATAGCGTAGGCCTGAGTGTGTTTGTTTTGCAATGTTGGTCACAAGTTGGTTTTATTATGTTGGTGTCCTCTGTTAGGGTCTCTGCTATTTTATTAGTTCTTAGTGTCCCACTGTTGGGGAAAGGCTTCTTTACACTCTATCCACATCTCGCGGCTCAATGAAACCGCGGTCCAGTCTCATAAAGCGGTCCAACTCATCTCGCCATCTTCGCTTGGGTCCGCCACGACGTCGACTTCTACCTTTTGGTGCCCATTCATGTTTGTTTTGTCCAGCGATTGTATGAAATTTGACATAAATAAATAAATAAATATTCCACAACTATCACACAACGCCATCTAGTCCCAAGCTAAGCAGAGCTTGTGTTATGGGTACTAGACAGCTGATAAACATACTTATATATTTCTAAATACATACATATAATAGATAAATTACACCCAGACACAGAACAAATGATCGTGCTCATCACACAAACATTTGTCCTGGGTGGGAATCGAACCCTAGCATAGCAGTCAGGGTCTCTAACCACTAGACCAACAGGCCTGTCTAAACTACTTCAGCTGCTCAGTCCCATTTCAACTTTAAAAAAAGGTTAAAGGTATATTGAAAACTGATAGATAGGTTTTGAAAGGTCAGGTAGTACTCCCAAAAGAAATGGCGTGTATGACCAGATGCATAAACGGGGAGGGGTAAGGTGTACTGGATGTAGATTCATAGCTACTGATGTTCAGTGGGTTCTGCCTCGCCCATTGTAAAAATTGTAATTCATGCATGTTTGGTAGCTCGTGGCTGAATAATAACAGTCGTAAAGGCCGATCTTGATTGGTCTATGGGTGACCATCTACCATAACGAGATTCCTCCGTGTCTTGAAAAGTACGTAAAGCCGTTGATCCCGACTGTAATTTGTAGATCTTTGACAGTCGTTACTGTTAAACAGAAGCTCAAAAGTCTGACAAGCAGTCTTACAAAAGGGTATTAGATTACACAGTTACTGGGTTGTGGCAGTTAGTTGGACAGTCGCTCCACATAAAATACTGTTATTCAGTAAGACTGAAAGTTGACCCCAACATACTCGGGAAAAAGCTAAGCCAATAATGATGATGTATAGAGACTTGGTAACCACGAAGCACATCATGATCCAGCCATCCGTTCATAAAACATTGGCATAACCGTACAAAGTTGAGATCCAGGATCCCACACCATGTTTTTTCAGTAATATTAATAACGAACACGAAATTATGTTTATCATTGTCATTACATCTTGATTACCTGTTATAATCTCTCCAGAACAATAAGGTTGATAAAAACTCAGTGGCCATACAGTGTGATAATACGATGCTGTATAAAAAGTATCAGACCATTTCATGACAATGTCTCGTGATGGAAACCATAAGCGAAAATTATCGATAATAATCAATAACTTTCCACAACAAAAAAGCGAGATTAATGTATTGATGAAAGCTCTTTGGACCGACGTCAACCAAAAACTTATCAACCATCAAAAATACCAGTTAAAATAATAACAGTAAGGACCAAAATCCTCTATCACGAAAAGAGCGAAATATTCTTCAAATTAAATGTCAAAAATCGATGAAAAAATGCAATCATCTCGTCAAAGTCCACACAGAAACGATAATCGTTAACAATAAAAATGCCATCAACACTTATCTGACCTAACTTAAAAATAAATCATCATATACACACATATATAAACACTCAGCCATCGAATAGTGCATTCATATGCAGATATAATCGATTATTTTATCGATTTTAAAATAAAAAATAAATATCTATTTTAGATGTCAGTTTGTGACGAATAGTAATTACAAATAACGGTAGTTTTTCGCAATAATTTCTTATGTTTGTTCGTATTAGGCAAGATGGGGTAATAGTGATGTAACTATATTTAACGACAAATGTAACTGAAGATTTTATTATGACAAAGTGGGCAATACTTTCATACGGACGTATAATGTCAATAATATTATGTACGGTAATCGTACTAGTCAGTTTTAATTAAAAAATATTTTGTTTTTTTTTTCAAAAATTACGTTTGTTTTTACTCGATCTTACATTTTCAAATTGACATGGTCACTAACCCTGGGCATGTGATGGATGAGGGTGGTTCTAGTCAGTAAGCTTCTAACAGTAACTCCACTTCGTCCAGGGTGGTTTTTTTTTTTTTATCGTGGCTAAATCATCAAATGAGTCCTCCCACCCAGGGCAGAGCGGGAGGGACTGTCAGACTCGTACTGACTAAAATCCACGGTGTCACGGTAATTCCTACAGTCCCGCGACCTCGTCCAGGGTGGTAGCACTTATTTGATGATTTTAAGACGACAAAAAAATGTTCACTAACACTATCATTAGAATTAAATAACGGAATTATTTAGTTGATCCGTGATTGTAAGTCATCCTTGCAACAGTGGCGAAATTAAAAAAAAAAGAGGAACACATTATAAAAATAGTAAATATCCCGTCTAAAAAACAGACGTATAACAATTAATCCACTTAACTTATAAAATAACTACAACTTTCACCAATAAACTATCTTACATATACAACAACTGATAATTTTATCTTAACTATCCTCATTAATCAACAAGCTTCGAATTGTTCTCGCAGTTTATTTTGACAATTAATATCGATATGATCTTTAAGTCTTATCGAACAAGTTGTAGAGCATTTTTATCTCGACATTTTAACAACGATTAATATCGATAAAATCGGATCAACAATCGATATAATCTTGCACGCACTAGACATAGCTAGAGGCACCTGTTTTAACGGTCGTTTACGTCATGCTGACAGGTTGAAAGATGAATATGATAAATTCGCGAAATGATGGCTGATGTACAAAGCTGTAATTGTTTATGAGGCACGACGGAGCCATTTTGAGGGACAAATTAATCACAATCTTCTTTTAATTGAGACTGGACAAGGTGTTTTAAAAAAAGTTGTGTGCGAATTTTCGCTGTAATATTTTTACAGTTATTTTACTTTTGACAGGAGCAATGTAAAATAATTTAACATTACTGCTACGAGGGTAAGACCCAATTTCACCAAACTCTTTGCAACCAGACATTAGCTAATGTGCTTTTAAAATTAACAGCGCTGTTATAATGTTATGTGTCCCATGGTGACAATTTAACAGACCATTGCTAGATCCATCATTATTTGAATGACACACAAAACCATTCATTCACATTATAAATCAACTAAAACAAAAAGATGAAAAACTCAACGATGCAATAGACGACTGAACTACTTTTCCGTTTTGCTGGATAATATGTCAATAATACAGCTAATTAAAAGAAAAAAATTAAATAAGTTTGAGGTTGTTTATTTCATTGTGTAAGGAGTTTGTATTTTAAATAAGTCTGGAGTAATCGTTTTCGTGTTAAAATAATATTTAGTTACTTCCTGGGTGAAGCAGAAGGGAATGTAAGACTCGTACTGACTAAAAATCCTGTTCTGTTGGTTTTGCTTTGCGTTCAATGGCCGCGATATCCAGTTTAGATAGTCCCGCGATCGTAGCAGGCATTTGGTTCTGTAGGAACTCCGTGAGTTTTCTGCCAGCTCTTAGAAGCGCGCGTGACCATGAAGCGCATGTGCCATCGACTAGGGCAAAGTCTTTGATCGGACGGGTAACCCATTACAAAACGCCCACAAACCCGCGCCTACGGTAGCTAGAAATTACCCGCGATCTGTCGTGTGACCTGTATGATTGTCTCTCCCTCACCCATTCCACTTCCTCCTTCACTAACTTCATTTCTCAGAAAGAAGTGACTGCTTTCCATTACCCGCCGCTCCATAACATGGCCTGAATAGGTACTACCTTTCGCCTCCACCTTGTCCACGCAGTGGTGACACCCGAGTGTCTATGCACCAGACACTCGGTTGCCACGACCACTCTTACACAACCTTCCGAAACAACAGTATCCAGTTAGAACCTTCGTCAGGCGGAAGGTGAGGTCGCCGTGATCCTTTAGTAGTGATCTTTTTAGTCTACTGCGTACTGGCCATCAGTAAAAACCTCCATATAAAAAAACAAACTTATTATCTTGACAGTATTAATCGTCTGTTACGAATGTAACGGAACCATGGAGCAGTCATTAAATTTAACAGCCGATCAATGAAATTAAAGTACCATTAGCACGTGGTGGAACACTCACTAACCTTAACAGTCGGTTAACACATGTAACAGGGCATTAAACTAACTAACAGAGTCTGGCGAAACTGGCCCTTAGACCCAATTTCACCAAACTCTTTGCAACCAGACATTAGCTAATGTGCTTTTAAAATTAACAGCGCTGTTATAATGTTATGTGTCCCATGGTGACAATTAAACAGACCATTGCTAGATCCATCATTATTTGAATGACACACAAAACCATTCATTCACATTATAAATCAACTAAAACAAAAAGATGAAAAACTCAACGATGCAATAGACGACTGAACTACTTTTCCGTTTCGCTGGATAATATGTCAATAATACAGCTAATTAATATAAAAAAATAAAATGAGTTTGAGGTTTTTCATTTCGTTGTGTAAAGAGTTTGTATTTTAAATAAGTCTGGAGTAATCGTTTTCGTCTTAAAATAATATTTAGTTACTTCCTGGGTGGAGCAGAAGAGGATGTAAGACTCGTACTGACTAAAAATCCTGTTCTGTCGGTTTTGCTTTGCGTTCAATGGCCGCGACATCCAGTTTAGATAGTCCCGCGATCGTAGCAGGCATTTGGTTCTGTAGGAACTCCGTGAGTTTTCTGCCAGCTCTTAGAAGCGCGCGTGACCATGAAGCGCGTGTGCCATCGACTAGGGCAAAGTCTTTGATCGTACGGGTAACCCATTACAAAACGCCCACAAACCCGCGCCTACGGTAGCTAGAAATTACCCGCGATCTGTCGTGTGACCTGGATGATTGTCTCTCCCTCACCCATTCCACTTCCTCCTTCACTAACTTCACTTCTCGGAAAGAAGTGACTGCTTTCTATTACCCGCCGCTCCATAACATGACCTGAATAGGTGCCACCTTTCGCCACCACCTTGTCCACGCAGTGGTGACACCCGAGTGTCCATGTACCAGACACTCGGTTGCCACGACAAATCTTACACAACCTTCCGGAACAACAGTATCCAGTTAGAACCTGCGTCAGGCGGAAGGTGAGGTCGCCGTGATCCTTTAGTAGTGATCTTTTTAGTCTGCTGCGTACTGGCCATCAGTAAAAACCTCCATATAAAAAAACAAACTTGTTATCTTGACAGTATTAATCGTCTGTTACCAATGTAACGGAACCATGGAGCAGTCATTAAATTTAACAGCCGATCAATGAAATTAAAGTAACATTAGCACGTGGTGGAACACTCACTAACCTTAACAGTCGGTTAACACATGTAACAGGGCATTAAACTAACTAACAGAGACTGGCGAAACTGGCCCTAAATATCACTATGATTTTTATAGACTTGGTCACTACCAAGTCTAGTATAGTAAGTTAGGGACAGCAACCTTGGGGTTTCTTCCTTTCTCTAATCAAACAGACGTCGAGCCCTGACACAGCTGGAAGGCGCTGCTGTATTCCTTGTCACACATAGGATAACATTTAATCCTGGTATGATGTTCGCCGAAGACGCGCGGGGACAACTTTATACCTAGCTTATCTAGGTATAAATTTCCCTGTTGTAAGCGACGCGAAATTAATCTGCAAGAGCAGAGTAATGCTACCAAAGTTGAGTTTAAAATGTCTTTGAAAATAATTGGAGCAAGTAATCCCAAAAGATACGACGTACCAGGAACAGTTTCAAAAGCGTATCAACTCGGGTAAATCGACAATTAGTGTTACCGCCAAACTTTACTCTTTGCTTCCTCGACTTTTGGCACTTTGATACGACTTTGCTAAGTACTAAAGTTGAAGCAAAAAGCAGTAATACTTATAATATTGGTAATAAAATATAAATGTTTACAAATAACTGTTGCATGATCTAAATCATTTAATGTTACTTCTACACTATATTTGGATGCATGTCTTTGTATTCACAATTATGTATTTTTTCAATCTTACTTTTTAGTCATAATAATCTTTCTTCCGCCATTTCAGATCTACTCAAATCAAATTCTTTTCTGCCTATCTTCAAACTCTCACAAATTGAGTTTTCCTGCCTGACTGACCTCCACAACCCAGTTAACACCATAAAATACCCCTGGGCTTATCTGTCTTCGGACTTTCTATCATACTTATTCATCATTGTAATTAATTTAATACTTATCACTTTTCCTGTCACATGCATCTAATGGCAATAGCACAACATTATCTTGCTAATTCTCAATTTATTTAAAGAGGTGTCTTCATACTCCACATTTCTTAAAGATACCATCGCAAGAGTCCTCAACATTTTA
The DNA here is from genome assembly GCA_943136025.2 of Agrotis puta. Classification (NCBI taxonomy): domain Eukaryota; kingdom Metazoa; phylum Arthropoda; class Insecta; order Lepidoptera; family Noctuidae; genus Agrotis; species Agrotis puta. The sequence continues at coordinate 16,066,915 of OW964177.2, read as the reverse complement.
TAAAAACGTGTTAAAACTAATTTGCATGATTCAATCAGCTCTTGCAGAAAAATCGAGTAGCTTCGTGAAATTGATGGGGTACCACGAAACGCACCTAAAAGCAACATTTTTGGGACACTTCCGTGTTAAAAGATGAGTTTGGGACACGTAATAAATTGTTTGGGATAAGGATATTTTTTTTTTGTTTACTTACTTAGATTTAATTATGTGATTGGGGAGTTAAAATTAGAATCTCTCTCCAAAGAAGTTTAAAAGTTTATAACGATTAACTGAGCTTTAAAAAGTAAAGTATTTTTAGGGGTTGCCAAAACTTAGGTCTGATCGACATTATTGCCATTGGGGGAAAGCCTCGATTAGGATGGCACAAAAACAAAGACAGATATGACCCAGCTCTGGGAAAAGACAGGGAAGAATTAAGATGATGGTGAATACAACCTAACAACAAGTAGAAGATCTCAAGTAACTTCTCCCGTTCTAGGTGCAGTGGTAGGGACTGTCAGACTAATACTGTCCAAAACCCACTTTGTTCTGTCAATTGCAACAATTAACACGGTTCATATTTATGTCAACTGAATCATGACAAGTTTCTACTTAATTCTTCCCACACTTTAAAGGAAATCCCTTAAAAAACAAACAAATCCAATCGAAGCCTCCATCTCAGGACAATCTTCCCCCAAACCAGATCCGGATAGCTATAAAACTCAAGCCACAACATTGTGGGTTCAACAGCGTCTGACCCGCAATTTTAATCAGTTGATAGCGATGATCGACGATTATTGTGTTAAATTCGATACATCGAGAATGATGGCAGTCCCCGTAAGCTGTGCCTCTATTTATTGAATCTGATAGGTAAATTGATGTGAAATATCTCGGTTGTTATACTTGTTCAGTTTGTTTGAATATTCGAGCCCTAGTTGAGGTGAATGTTTTAGAACAATGCTCTGGTCCAGTATAAATCTCCAGTGTCGGAGTTGGCCGTACAAATACTGGTTCATTCATAGATTCTCTGATAATTACTACTGTAACCATTATAACTATTGTGGTTTCTGAATGTCAGTGTACACTGTGTGCGAATTCATTCGTAGGGACTATCAAATCTACTCGATCGCAGTTCGCTGTGTGACAAAGATGTGAATTACGCGGGTCACCCGCGGCATGAAGTACGCGTCAAGTTTATTACGCATCACAACCAAAAAGGTTTTAGATAGTACTTTAAATACCAATGCCAAGCCGAAAATGCTTGTGTTCCACGCGCGCCTCAAGGAGTGTCAGCATTTAGTAGAAGGCCAAAGCCTCCCGGGGTCGCGGGACTCACGAATTACCGTGACCCCAGTACCTAATGGACTAAAGAAGGACACCGTGGATTTTAGTCAGTACGAGTCTGACAGTCCCTCCCGCTCTGCCGTGGGTGGGAGGACTCATGTGATGATTTTCCCAAGTAAAACAAAAAAAAGCTGAAAATGCTCATCATGATATCTAGTTGGCAAAAATTGGTAGATCTTATGGCATCAATTAATGTGGTCACTAGAAGGGGCACTGTATCGCGCATACAGCGTATAATATGCTATACTAAAACCTCTAATATATGCTCTCCAATATCTTTTTGGAATAGAAACTATGCTTTCCTACACCCACACCTCAAAACTAGCTTTATTATCTAAGTCTCCTGACAAACGAGTAATAAATAAAACTCCTTCGTCTAAGACTTAGCATGTTGCCATTATTTATAAAAAAGTCGAAGTATAATTTTTGAAGTGAAAACTTCTTTAGCGGCGTTGTGCACTTTTTTTGGAACGGGTAAAAAATGTTAAACTCGCGTAAGGACACGTGACCTGATCGAAAATTCGTAAAACGGCGCAGGGCGCTTGCGTGAATGTTCGTGTGTGTTTATTACTATTCAAGTTTTCACTTCCGCTGGCACTCCCAGAGTGCAACCTATCGTTTTTTTTTAAACATGAGACTTCAGGCACAACTGTATCTTATCTGATAGTTCTAAGACCTCTGGCTATTTCAAAGTAATATTTCAAACATATGGCTATGCACTTTTCTGGTCTTTAAACTTAATTTCTTAATAGATATTAACACTGGCTCGGAGCAGTAGCGGACTAATGTCCTTATAATGTACAGGTGATGATATTTTGCCAGAATAAATTAGTGTTTATGAACGACGAACCATAAAGCGGACTCCCGGGTATTGGACACGCTGATAGAATAACCGATAGATTTTCCAGCAGAATCGCTGTAGAAGCTAGTAAAACATATCTAGCATTATCGCTTTATTGTAGTTCGAACACTCTATTTCTGACTCTATAACTCTCATTTACTCCAGTTTGATGCAAAACGCTTCTTCCTACTTAACCTACCTACCTGTTCCTTTTTACTTTCTTCACACCCTTCAGGAAGGGCGTGGAAAAGTTCCAAGCTTGGCAACGTGCAGACCTGGTGGTGCAGACCTCCCTAAGCCACACAGACCGCTTTCTGTCAGGTGAGCTGTCATTGATTGTTATCCTTATGGTATAAAAAAAAGGGTATCAATGAATCTTTCACGTTTATTTATCTTCGTCTATACTAATAACGCGACTACGTGTTATTGCAAAATATTAGATCGGAACCATAAAATGAGCTTCTACGACTAAAACCCTGTACTAAAATCGCCACTATATCAACGTTGCTAATAACAATGTTGCCAAAATTCTTTTTTATCAATTATATTCTATTGCTTGGGGAATATTCTATTATTAAAACAATTTTAGCAACACTGTTAATAACAAAGTAGATAAAGTGGCGATTTTAACCAACAGAAATGAACAAGGCGCATCTGCAAAAAAAATGCCAGCTAAATTAATTCCGTGTACATTTTTATTACGCGTCGCCATGCGGCAGTCCGTCAATCTTATCGACGAGTACCTTCGAATTAACGCCCGAATATTATCATCAAACAAATTGTTTCGCAGTGTTCCCGGTAACACCGAAATTGTTAAGTGCTTACTTTTAGCTTATTTTTGCCTTTAAAACTCGTCGCCTGCGCTGTATAATTTTGGCTATAAATCTCTTGGTGTTGACGTTTGGTTCTGGTGATGGTTTCCCTGGTTACGTTGAGATATTTTCTACTGGACATGCAGAGGTACAGCGTAGTCAATGCACTGCAGACCCACTACGGGCATCGTAGTGTTGTGCTGATGACGTAAAAAGTAATAATAAATTAAAAAAAAGTAGTAACGTGTAAGAAAAAAATTACAGAGGTACCTATCTAATTATTAGATTTTATATCCCTATTACGGAGGGCTGTGCTAGGGCGCCCGCTGCTGGTGCAGAAAATCTCAAAAAAATAATTTAGCTAGTCGTAACCCCGGTACGTAAAGGGCTATTGAAGGACACCGTGGATTTTAGTCAGTACAAGTCTGACAGTCCCTCCCGCCCTGCCCTGGGTGGGAGGACTCATTTGATAATTTTACCACGATAAAAAAAGTGGTATCAGTTTTACCTGGTGGTACGTTATAAATGTTATACGTATATCTGTACGAATACAGAGAAAGTTGTTAGTATAAGTTACAAACGAAGATCATTTAAAAGATTTCCAAAGAGATGACATAACATTGTTGCATCTATTGTTAAGTTTCGAGACTGACATTTTATTAATGGCTACGACATCGATAATGTTAACATCAAAACAAAACTTAAAAGTCATTTATTTTTCTGGTATTAACCATCACATAAAGACTTAAAAGTCTATTTCTCAATTATTTCAAGATCCTCTTAAAGGAATTCCTGACCTCTCCAAATGTCCCGCAGTCCTAATAACAGCATCCCAAACCACCACAAACCCGCTACAATCTAATTTATCGCGGAACACGACATAATTCCTTCCCATTAAAACATAATTTCCCATATTTATGTCACCATCGAAAATCCAATTTCTTACTAAATACGTATAAACATATGAATTGATGTCCAACATTTTAATTCCACTCAGTTATGTCAGAGGCTTAATGAAACTACCGACATAAATAGGTAATTATTAAAAATCCTCCTTTTGATGACAAACTCGTTTTGGTTATTCCTTTCGAGTTAAAATCTTATTTTGCTCGACCTACTAACGTATGCGCATGAGTCTTTTGATTTAAAAATAATTGACCTTAATTTTTTCGTAATTGAATCGGTGTTTTGTTTTCGCGGATCCTCAAGTATATCGTAAAATGTTGAGTGTTCCAAATGGTTAATGTTCCAAGGAGACCTGGTTTCAGGAAGTTATGTCATCGGCTGATATAGCCCTATCTTACCTATTTCGTATCTATTTATCCTACTAAGCCACTGAGCTATGTCAGACAATCCAACATACTGTTAGATGTACCCGTGAAAGTGCCTGAATGTCTAACGAAGAATTAGTAGTCCTCGATTTAGGTAAACTACCGTAAGGAATGCGATTAGTGTCTCCTTGATTAGGAATTTTAAAAGCATGTCATGAATCAAATTACTCTTTAGAGAGATGTAAGAATCTTTCATTTAAAGTACCTACTGGAATTCTCGCTGCGAGAAACTTGCCATCCCTCATTTTACAGTTAAAACGAGTATCTCAAATTGAAATCCCTAAAAGCTTTCAGCTCACTCATCATAAACAAATATGGAGAGCACGCAATGCTAAATCAATCCTTCCCCCTTTAATTTCACACGTATGATACTCATTAAAGAAAGACAAAAATCATCACTCTTTACTGTTGTGCAATAAAAAGAAAACAAAACAAGTGACCTGACTTTTCACACAATAACACGCGCTCACAAAAAACATCAACTTGCGCAATTTCGACAGCCCGACGTTGCGTGAACGGGCGAAAATGATAATTTTACTGTAAAGCCCGACTACCATAACCCATGTGATTTCGGCGCCGCACAGCAAATACGACTACACAACGCTTAACATTTAAATGATGGTTCCAACCAACAATTTCCCCACCATATAATTGAAATCAAGTCTTCTGACGGTAATTGAAAATGCAAGAGTAAAGGCATTGATTTTTGAGGGTACTTTCCAAAATTACTACGCGTTTGTAGGGTCAAGTTGACCAGGTAACGCCCTGATCGTTTTTGTTTAAAATAAGATGACTTTTTGCTTAAAAGTTCAACGGAATTCATGGTGTATGAATCAGATGCGATGTGTAAAGACCTGAGAAGTAAAATCACAATGTTCTGTGATATTTACGCGAACCCTATGAGTTCTTGTTCGGATTTATGTTTCCGTCGACCCGGGCTCTTTACAATGGTCGCGCTAAGACCACGAGACACTAACAGCTTTTTCTGCGAATGCAGACGTCGGAGGGTTAGTACCTAATGATGATAGTAGTTAGCACATAATATAAGTTTTAATGACCAATAATTCATCCAAGTGAAGAAAAACAAAGTGTAAATATTAAAGCATCAGTTGATATCAGATAGGACCGGCTTCATGAAGACTGAGATTCTGATGCAGGTGCCGTTGAATAAAAAAATTAGATTCATAAATCTTCATCTTCAATAATTGGAGAGTCTCAAGAAAAACCGTTCGTTCCATTCATCATATCTTTATGTTTTCATTTACTTATGACTTAATCGCACGCCATCTGTTCTTTCTAATTAAGCAAGGTCTAAACGTCTCAGGTTCTCCTGTATCTGTTTAATAAGCATTTAAAGTGTCCCAACAATCAATGCCACTTAGCAGTATTAGCCGATAGATTAATCGATTAATTGACCTACCTCCGGGCAAGTTTGCATGCACAACGGATTTAGGTCATGTTCAACTGGCAAGCTTACAAAGCTTGACCTAAAGCTTAATCCGTCCTAAGCTCCCATTCTCTCCGACATTATTGGATATCGGACTATCTATACAAATTATTCTCTATTCTTGGTTCCAAACAGGTAAATAGCTATTCTCTTGCGTGGGTCGATAGAAAGTATACAAAATTGATACAAATATCACTTCTATAATACGTATTAATTATGTTTAATGACTAATCGATGGCAGGCGCACCCAAATTCTTTGTGTTTCAAAAATTGAAATCGTGCAAGCGATGTTTTATTTGTTGTTATTTATAATGCAGTGTTGCAATCTTTGCCTCTCGTGTTGATCTGGTAAATCAAGTTTTTAGCGAAATCGTTTTCCTGGGAATTGCTAAACACGTTAACAGTTTTTTTTTATGTTATAGCTTCTAGACCCCGTTCCCGTTCGTTCAGTTCCAACGTAAGGTGCAAAAATCAAAACTTCTAAAAGCACGACATCCGATAAAAGTTAATGAACCCCCAACAAAACAAGAACAGCGATCAGAACTCATAACCATAACTCCTTCACACCGCCAGTAACTCAGTCTTTTTTAATCCCTTAACGTTAAGTAAAGAAATCGATTTGTGAACAACACAATAAGAGTATTAAATATAGGTAATCATTCTCACGCATGGACTTGTGGAGCTTGGTATTTCAGTTGGAGCGTATAAAAATGCTCGATAACACCATGATGGTGGTCGGTGGGCAATTTGCATTAATATAACGTGTCCATGTTATCGCTGGAGCCCTCGTGTGCCAGTTTGAAGCGACAGGAACGGTACACAGGTTGCAAGTGGAAAGATTGCTTTAGCCTCCGAAATGTGTTCAAAAAATATGTCAGAAAAAAAATGGAAAAACGTTAAAGATCAAAAGGCTGTTGTATGATAGGTGAAAGAGACGACCTAATAAACTTACAATAAGCACAAGATTTGTATAAGCATAGCCATCTTTTATGAACTTGCTGACAAAATCTCAGGATACGGTTTACTATCCATTTGTTTAATTTATAACTATTTGACTTCTATAAATCATATACTACTTTTTGGATTTGATATACCACTGCAATGTTTCTCATTTTGTGCTGACAGTGTCTCTCATCACTTGTGCTTCTTTGATACTTTCGGGACTTGCAGTAGTTGTCCGTTTGTTGCAATCTTTTGGTATCCTACATTTACTTCGTTCTTTAATTCAGATAACTGTATATGATACTGACAAAAGTAATACCATATGTATCGTAATCTAGAGCTACCACAGCCCATAGATGCGGCAGATTCTTGCAAAAAAAAAACGTTCTACCTACCACCTCGCCTTCAAATACCTACATATAATTAACTAGGAATCCCAGTAATGTCTGCTAATGTCCATCATGGCTCTCACTGTCCATCATCTACATAATCAACAGTCATATATCAACATAACACAACACTTATGGAGCGTTACAACGCAATGGACATTTAGTTTGTGAAACTGAAATCGATTCTTCTGTTTTTTCCTTTGCATGAAATCGTAAGTAGAAACTGTTGGAACAGAATAATTTACGAGATTGATACGTTTTATTGAATTAAAGTAAACGTGTATCACGATGAAAACGAGACTCACTTATGCCTATGCATAGCACAACGCGTCAGTTTTTCTTCTCAGATAAAACTATTTACTACTGGTACTATTCGTATGATTTAAATAGAACGGTTAAAGTAAGGAATAAGTGTATAAGAAAAGTTTGAAGAAGTGGCGCCTGTTACAGAACAAATGAACGGGAATCATCTTTCTTGGTATAGACACTTTATAAAGAAGGATGACGCTCATTTGACTAAGAGAGGTACGAATATGAATATTGATAGATCGAGTGAAAGAGGAAGGATAAAGAAAAGATGGATGGAGTGTATGATCAATAATATAACGTCAGATAAAGGAGAATGGAAGAAGAAAACGAGTTGCGCCGACCTCCAGTAAAATGGGATGGTGACAGGAAGATGATGATGGTATGATTTAAATAAATAAAAAATATTTTAAAAGGAGACCTAGAACTCGGAGCAAAGTTTTTAATCGGGATGATGAGGATCAGTATAAAGAATATCTTGCATTCAAGTTTCCTACTCCCAAAACTCGAATGAAATAAATTGTTTTCACTTCAAACAATCAAGTTATTGTGCTCACGACAATAGAAATAAAAGAAAACTGTTGTTCAGACAACTTCGTAAGTTGTCCGTCGACAGAATCGACAGAAACTTAGCAAAATAGATAGAGTTGTTATGTAAGCTAAGCGTGATGGGAAAACTCGTAATGTCCCATAAGGAACTGACAAAGTCTAATATATTTTGAAGTATTTTGAGCAAAGAAATAGCATTACAGAAGTTTTCCATCCAAATGTTATGACTACTTTTCTTTTTATTGATTCCCGTTTTTTATACGTCTTTAAATTGGACGTTTTAGTAATCAAGAAATGATTTTAAACAGTTACATTGGCTCGCTTATAAATTTAAGCAGTTGATAATAAGCTTTCATTTTTTCTACCGAGACAATGGTAAAGTTTCTGAAGTACCTACTTCATACCTTAAATCATATTAACATATCAAACTAATAATCAAAGACCACACACAATTACCAATACACACAGTCTCAATCGCCCATTGTACTATTATAAGCAGGATAATCTCCATACTACAATCATTTGGACAAGTAGATTGACGGTCAAATAAAGTCTGTTTGCAGACGAACGGCACTAGAATCCTCTATAAATTTACCCCATTGAAATGACGATCAACTTGTGAAATTACTTGACCAGCATTATAAGATACACCTACACTCGTACAAAAAGAAGAATGACTTGAAGACGAAGAAATGTAAGACTAAAGTGTAGGCTCAAATGAAAATGGCCGGCATTTTGTAGTAAGCACACGTACGAAAGATAATTCATGGTACGTCACAATATTTTAAACGGATGCATTAAGTCCTGACCCCTTCACAGATAATATTGGTGTCCAGTTTAATATATTATTTAATGAATGTGGAAAAATAAGGTGTTACTTTATGCAGAATCGTGCATAAAGCCGTGAGTTACAATATGTAGGCGAGAAAGCGAAAAAACTAATATGTTTCGTGTTGTTTATCTTGTACGCTGAGAGTTGTGTGTTTATAATGATTTCGAAGCCTGATTTATGGATCAGCGCATAACCTATTAAAACGATTTCTAGAATGAAAGTTTGGAATATTTTATAATGGAATGTTGTTTTAGCAAAACATAATATCTGTAGAACAATGTGGAAAAGTAAAAGTTTACACAAAATATAAAAAAGATCCTGTAAAACACAAAACTATTGATACCTGTAAAAGCACACCTGAAAAGCACACCAAAATACACACAACAAAAATGCAAATCTCAATCGTTAGTTGTTAATAAATTAACTTAAAACTATTAAATAATAGAAAACACCACGTACCTTACTGCAGTCTTCAATTTTCTCTCTTCAATGTTCACAACACGCAAAAGATTGGCCAATCTTAAATTCTAGAATTAAAACGTAACTCAGTCGAAGGCAAAAGAAAGCTGTCCGAAACGCCTTTCGACGGCCGGTGTTCGCAAAGCCGAAGGTGGATCATTGAGCAATTATTGCATGTTTATGATTGTAATATTCGCATCTGAACGGCGAAAGTAATTATGGGGACAGCGATACAACTTTTGGCTTCGACACAGTAAAAACTATCAGCCGACAAAATCGAATATGCAACGCTCTGGTGATCACATGCGTTCAGACACGAACATCTCGATTCAGTCGGATTTTAGCATCGATAAAAGCCAAACACTATCGGACACACCCCTTTAAAACACCGATATTAATAAGGCAACGTAATTAATAACTTCGAATTGGATGCTTTACGACAATGTTTGTAATAAAAATGTCGAAACGCGGAGGGAGGATGATCCTTATGGTCCGGTTGGCGGCGACTAGAAATTGAAGTACAACAAAATTCAATCGAATGCGAACACATCACTTTAGGCCTTTAAATGATGTGCCGAATATCGATAAAATAGTGTTGTACCCCAATTGGGGCCCCTTAGTCGCCGCCCCTATTTACATTTTCTGATTCACGGTGCCGTCGTTAAAGTTTCACCATCTTGGGTTTAAAAAGAAAAATGTAACTTACTCAAGTTTGAAAAGTTGTGTTCGGTGAAACTTCAAATTCCGACACAGGACATCATAGAAGACCAAGTTCCCGGGGACTATCCGACAGTGGATTGGGAGGAAGGAAGATCTTAGTCACAATACAAAACCTGATAAGATTTTTTAACGTTTTATTATTTTTTATATATATATTTTTTGTAATGCCTCTTCCGATTTCGTCTACGACATTGTACAACCACATTATATAAATTACTCGAAACGATAAAATAAGTTTATTAAAAATAGAGTAGATTAAATCTTTCAAAAAATATTTAAATAGAAAAAACTTGTACAACATTGCATCTAGTATTACAAGACCTCGCTTATTATGTTATTTATCGTACATATTTACAAAAAAATGTATTTTACAGTAACAATGATCTAGCGTCTTTAGGTATTGTTTCTATCACATTGTCATTCGCGTCACGAGGGGACACAAGACAGGTCCCTGTGCGACCTCATAGTTAAAAACTTAATCATCGAGTAATTTTCTTTCTACTTCGATTACAGTCGGCCATTTCACAACCATTGGAGTAATGTACCAGAAATATTGTCAAAACACTGAGGAGTATTGAAATTAAATGTAAATGTTGCAGAAACCGCCGAAAATATATGTCCAAGGTGTAAATGAATTAATTAACATTTTCAACATTAACTTTTTAATGGCTATTGTAAATTTTTTTGACAGCTTAATACTGAGTACATAAATAATTTATGAGGTTGGATGTGCACTTCCACGTGATACAGGGAGCACGTAATTAATTTTCATTTACAGCTTGCAAACAATTTCCTCTACTCGTCGTTACAATGAAGAATATCGGGCATTACACACAAGCGGACCACAATAAAGTCGCACGTCAAAAATGTACTATAAATATTATAATGAGAGTTATAAATTTTTATACAAAAATATACATGTAGCTACCGCGTGTGTGTAAAGACCTTAACACGAACAAGCTTTTAAACGAGAATGGAATTATTGCACGTCGCACATTTATCAGCGAAACATGAATAATCGTCTTGGAAAGCAATGAGCGCCCGTCGAAAAACTTAATTTCATATTTAAATATATGTTTTCGATGTTCTTGTCTTTGTTTTTCGGCGTTCGGCTAATGTTTCTGTCAACGGCGTGCCTAATTTCATGATTGACACTTCGCTTGTCGGATGGAGTTGGGAACAAGGTGTCGGATGAAAATTAAGGTATCATTCAACAGTAATAGCACTTTTTTCTTTTGGTATGAAATTATGAATAAGGAAATGAGTATCTTTTTACGTATACGAGTACACAATTTCAAATTAAAGCTAATAAGATCTGATTTCATGAATTTTAATGGAGATGATATGAATGCAAGTGAAGTGTCAATAGTTCTAAGCTATAATTGAACTATTTATTGTCAATATTTAAAATAATCAAAAATCTTGACATCTCTTACAAAATTCTAGACTAGCGTCTGGTTAACTTAGTGCTTCAAAACAAATAATTAAGTACCAATAATTCAAATACCGCGACCACAGTTTCAGAGGCCTAACATTCAGAGATTTCGTAATATAATACTGAAAAACAGTCACTAAGTTTAATTTTAAGTACAATCTTCTGCTTCTCACTTGGTCGTTCATAAGGCACTAATAAGACACTTCCATAAGTCTTCATAAGTACAGTCAGCAACAACAAACTTTAAAAAATATTGACGACCTTGCATTTTTTTAAATTACTTTTGAATATTTACAAGATTACGCCAATTCAGCAATTTATGTGGCTGAGTGTACAACCGCATCACTTGTTAGGATACATACGTTACTTAACACTTAATATATTAATTTATTATTATTATTGTATCAACGTCAAAATCGCGAGATCCAATTTTACTAGCACTTTCTTACTTATTACTATAACTTTAACTTAGCCATTTAGAAAAATTTGGATACTAGTAAAATTGAACTATAAATTGGCTGATGCTTCATTAGAATAATCAAAAAAATAAATAAATATTTAAGCTACTAAATCATTATGTTCGAAATAAATGGTAAGATTGATCTTTAAATAGTCTGTGTAAACACGCTTGATTGTTAATTTAATATTCTAAAACCACTTTATTTGATCACCGGTGACTGGCTGTCGCGCCAGCCCACGCGAACTCAGATATCACGAAGTATAAAAATATTGTAACAAAGCATCGGCCAAATGTTCCACAAGTCGCTCAAACACACATCATGCCTTACATTAAACTCGTTACTCTGGATGGATCACAAACAATGTTAAAAATATACACTGAAGCGCACACTGGGAATGTTACGAACATACAGGTATCAATAACAGGACTCGGTCCTTAAGGACTCGTCACTAACTAACTACATTATAAAAATATATATTAGAATTTTACCATTAAAATTATTATGAAACAATTTTTAAGAGATCACCCATGAATGTATCCGAAGTCGCTGCAGCAGCACCAACATATAGCACCAATTTAAAGGGAACGGGATGTTTTGAGACAGAATGATCAATGGTCCTTAAAATTAATTCGTTGCATTCAAATTCAGTAATCGTTGGACTTAAATCTATAAAGAGGATGGCACTCGTTTAATGGCCTGAGAATTAATGAGTAAAATGCATTAGAGTAAATCTTATAGTAATCGATTTCGACGCTGATGTAAATTTTGAAGTTCGCTTACTTTTGAGTCTGATTGTACTTATTAATTACAATCAAATGGGGTAAACATAGACACAGGGTAATCCGGAACGAAACTAGCTTGTAGACTTTGCAATTGTAAGAATATATTGCATTAATGTAATAAATTATAATTTAACCATTTCAGGCTATTAACCTTCATATGGGGTAAATCGAGACATAACTGTGAAAGTTATGTCTCGATTTACCCCCTTGTCCTCATTTACCCCATTTGACATTTAACCTAACATACATTGAGCGAAATTCAAAACTTATTTCTGCGATTCCTTACTTTCCTTACAGTTAAAATAACGCGAAAATATATGAACAAAATGTACATAGCGAACATAAACGTTTTATTATGCTAAGCCTCGCGTCTCGTGTGATTTGGTAAAGCGAGTCACGTAAGTTTTGTTTGTTTGTTTTTCCACTTGTCTCGCTACATTTTATGCGTCATTCCGTTTTGATATATCAACTATTTATGATGGTTTTATGTTAATGACTTGTTGATTTGTATGATTCGATCTGCGAGGAATTGAGTTACGGTCCGCATATACATCGCGGAGAACATTTGCTACTAACTTAATTAGACTAACATAGAGTTAAGTTGTAAGGGAATTATTAAGAAAAAATGAGGTTTTTTTATTGAAAAAATGTTTCAGTGTTGAATTCTGAGCATATAAAAAAATTAAGATTATCAGCCGAGATATTTCCACCGGTCATTTTTTTTTATTGAAGCAGACCTTTATGTAGAATTTTATAACATTAAATTTTATAACAGAATCACAAAGTAGATATTGCAGTACCGTTATTACAAAACATATCGTATAACAGCACAAAAGAGAGAACAGAATTAAGTCATAATTTAAGGAGGATGGCCATTTCGAAAGGTTGTGTAACGCCGAGTATACCGCGAACGCTTTTTATCGCGCACACCACCTACTCAATGACATCACACACGCAAAGGTACAAAACTTTTAAAAATTCAAATTTTATTCGAATTCATTTTGATTTAAATCTGGCAACAGTCACTAACAATTGTGGCGACGAGACCACCGGCTTGCGATTTAAAAAGTAAGTTAGGTCGCGTAGGTTGCGCGCGCGCGCCCGTGGGCGGGCGGAAGTGAGAGCGTCAACGTGGAGACTTTTGCATCCTTATCTAACAACAATTAACACGACTTAGAGCGAAAAGGACGGTAGATAGACAATTCCGCAATGTCACAGATCACAAAACCCGATACTGGGCCGTCAAGGCTCGTCAGTTTACTACTTTCGGTGCAGATTGTGATGCAACCGATCGGATCTTGAAATCCGGAGTTTACGTAGCTACGCGCGCCTTTCATTGAGAAAAATATGGTCATTACCGTGCGTGTGCTTATTGCAAAAATTACAATATTCCAGTCACGTTTCGTCGTGAATGCTCTTATAAAAAATTGCAATAAATATTGGTTTTACGTCGAATCGTTTCGGAATTGATATGGTTCAAATAAACAGGCGTGTTATCGATCAACCGGGCGCACTCCGGCAGCCCGCCGAGCCTCGATACAGACCTACACATTAATTTGATACATTTAGCCAACATTTCGCAAGACCGAAACTTTTTAAATAATGAGGCATTAAAAGTAACACAGCGAGGTAAAAGCTGCGCTGTACTTGACGTGTAAAAGTTGGTCGTGACATAAAATTCACTCGTAAACATTGATAACATGAATGGATCAGAAAATCTAGTTATATGAAGTAAAAATGTTAAGCTTTTATCGACATAACTTAATAAAAGTTATATTACCGAGCATTATGTGCCAGCACGCGTGTTAGTAACACAATATATCGAAACGTACATAGCGGAATGAAAAGGCCTTAACAGAAGATAAATTGCTAAACGCTAAATTACTTTTAGGAAAAGCTTAAAGTAATCGCCGACACTTTTACAGTCACACTAAAGTGCACTCAGACAAAAGGATTACTTATAGCAATAAAATTGGTCGGAGCCTGTCGTTTTTGCGTCAAATTTGCGGGATCAGCGGCGAATCTAACGCGATTTCATCGGTTTATCTACTATTAAATTGTGGTGTAAGTTATGGGAGATGGGGGACTTACGAATAAGTCAGCAATTAAACATTTTTCTTCACGAAGTTTCGACTAACCCACAATTTAATACTAAGGGTTTTTTATTGTTATCTTCCTTGTCTTAGGTTCATCGAATGAGTCGGGATTATTTTAATTTCTGTTGACTCATTGAATTTCTTATGAAACTTATGTCAAGAAGGTACCTACATCGTATCCTAGGAATCGATTTATTTTTATAAAGTCATCACGCTTTATCATCCGCTGTTTTCCCACAACTTGTTCTACAGTATCAAAAGCCACGAAGAAAACATCGCCACGATTTTACGATCCAATCTCTGGAACAGAGCCTGCGTCGCAAGCGCACCGAACTATGAATGGCATCCGATACTTCCTACATCTGTCGCCACACTATTTATAACATCACTTTCGACTAACACGCGTCAAATTGGACAATCCAAACTTATAAGACCATCCTTTAATCGACCATTGAAACCACACAAAAGACCGCCATTTAAAATAAAATAAATTATTTTTGGTAAAAATGCTGGCCAGACAATCACATATTCGTTTATTCAGGTTTCAAAATTTACTTTCCTTTTGAACGTAACCAATTTAATTTGCTACAGATTTTAAAAGGGACATTCGATTCTAGAGAAAAAAAAACAGGTTTTTTGATACAGTTTTTTTTTTAAAGAAAGGCCCGTTTTGTTAATTAAGGTAATTTCGGCGACTGAACTGATTAAGGAGTTGGTGACAGGCATTGATTACGCATTAAGAAAACTAAAAACAAGAGTTCGATATTATGAGGTTTCCATATCAAACTTCTGACAACTAAATTAATTTAAAACAATTTAATATGTATGAACTCAAGAACTTTAAATTCAGCCTCATTTCGGCAAAAGATGAAAACACAAACGAGATAGATAACACACACAGCATGGTGGAAAATCACCTTCGCTCTAGGCGCATCAACGAGTTGAGATTCACGACACGATCGCAACGGTACGATAGTTGTCCGCAACACAATAATTCCGGAACATATCTAGTTAAATGAACCAACTGCAGTGGTCATACATAAATCATGCGCAGGAGTGCACGCGCCCGTATGTGTAGCAAACGCGGGCATTACACGATCGACGCTCGCAGTGGAAGGACGTCGCCTACACCTCATTCTAATGCAACCAATGATATAATCGGTGTATTGGTTCACCAATACACCGATTATATCACCGTTTATGTAGGTGGCCTTATAAGGTTAATGTGTAAAGCGACAATTAGTCGTTTTTAAAAGGTTCTTGTTATATGTTTAAGACATTTCCCACGAGTGTGAACGGAACTAATCCGCACGTACCGATGATTTGCATTTGAAAGGGTTTTGTTTGTGTAAAGCTCGATCATACTGGCCTATAGAAAAACTGTTATGATGGATCGGCGGTCACAAAAGCTAAGGATTTGTTTTCAGTACTGAATGGCCGTCGAGTTAGCGCCGGACGCGTGTTGAATACATTATAACTGGAAGTACAATTCCACTCCGTGTGCACAAGTGTCCGTAGTAAGGAGAATATAACAATATGTATAGAATAAACAAGGCTGTATCTGATGCCATACATGGCATTGAAAATTGAAATCGTTTACTTTTTAGATCAACCGTTAGAACAGCTAGTAGTGGCGAAGAGATAAAAGTTGACACTGTAACATATTGACACTCAATCAAAGAGCTATATAACGCAAACAGTTGAAAGTTCAATCGGTACAACAGACCAATGAAATTGCTAGCATAAATCTTCAAAACCAAAAATGACAATTGCATCCAAATAACCATGGCGTTTACACACAATCCCGGTGGACGTTCCCACGTAGCTGTCACCGCGGGCGAAGGCGCACTATACACAGCCTATCGGAGCATCTACACCACTCCAGTGGACAATCGTCCTAACAAAGCCTTACCGACCGAGGCCGGGACCCAATCATTTCCCACGCGGTAACGGTCTGACCTCAACTGGGACGCTAGTTTGAATTTATGGACGCGGAACTATCGCCCCGCACCGTATCCAATACCATTTCAAGATGACCACTAGTGAAGACATTATTAGATAAACCAGAGATGTATTACACGCTACAGATATTAGCTCGGCCAGTGATGAAGCCGAAACGGCGCACAGATCGCGATACAAAAGCTTGACCGATAAGCTGTGTTCTTTCAATAACAGGAGGAAACATTGTTTGAACAATAAATATAGAAAAAGTGCTGTCATGTTAGAGCTATGACCGATGAACTTTGGCGAATATTTTGAGTCATTGCAATTGTTAAACCATTTGATGATTCTGATCATCTCATTGTGTGGAACACGGCCCGTCAAACATTAGAAATAACCAAACATATTTTTATCCGACCACGTGGACAGTTACTCTAGTGTTATTAGTTCAACGTGTTCAAATTTCAATCAGTTTAATGAGCTTCATAGAAACATCGGCATTGGTAAAGTTACTACTTTGACTATTTTAAAATACAATTGTCTTCACCTATTTCCTAACACGCAGTCTCTTTAAAAACCGTGGAATTCTCACAATGTTTTTGTTGGTATGAATCATGGCTTAAATCAAGTGTGTAGTAAATACAGTAGGAGTGATGGCTGAGAAACAGAATCGATTTGATTTGATGTACTGTAACACAATATCTAAAGCAGGTCGGCTCGCGCGGTGACGCGGCGCGCTCGCAGTTTACGCTATTCTCGGCGCGGGCCTAATTTTAACCATCTGCGTCTCCCAGTCTAGTTTTAGGAAGTGGGCCGAGTCGGATTCGTCGAATTAATCGAGTCGGATCTCGATACGTAACGTCCGACTGTGCATTTCAAACATCATCGGTGACGTAAACACGAATGTTTAAGCTTAGCTTCTAATTCCGCTGGGCCAACGAACGCCTAAACTCATAAATGCGGCCAGCCAGCCACAGAACATAGTATTTAATTAAAAACAAAACACTTAATTGGACTTGTATAAATCCAGATGACGCAATAGCTGCCAATCAAAGGATCTAGCACAGATGTTTGTAAATTGCGCAAGTGGCATATAATCGAGGGTCCAATTATCGAAATGACACAGACGTCTGGCATATCCAGTCGGACGATACACTCCCGGCTAAATCTATAATGGATGAGGCGCGTCCCGCGTCAATCCAGTAAACGAGATCGCATAATCGGACGCATACATAACAGAAAGACAATGCGGGCTGCACTCATTAACCGAGGGGAATTAAAAAGCTAGATGGAGGTAATCGGGACGCGTGCAGGGAGCACGGATAAATTTCAATTAGAGCAATCGGAGTCTCGCGGAAGCTTGCGGAGATGGAGCCCGGGATAGCAGCGCCACAGCGTGCATACGAATGACCGCGTCCGACGCATACAAAGGGGGACCTCCGCCGCAAATCATTAGAATTGCGGTAAGTGAGATGTGAGCGGAATTGTTAGATCCGATGCAGCTCCTAGATAATGACGTTGACTTCAGATTAGCTGGCACCGGCCACTAGAATGTTTACCTGACATAGGAACGTAGCTTAAAGGATTTAGTGTCACCGCTTTTAGAGCTGTAAGCGCTTTTACTTCGCGCAAGGGTCTGACTATTTATCGCAATAAGTCGCCCGTCAAAACGGGCAGGTTGTTTGTAGTGGAGATAATAAATGTGGGAGTGGAATTAATAAACGTGTCAGTGGTATGTCGCGCCTTGCCACACGAGAATGATGTAGGTACAATGTAAACGTCGGGCATCATTTCGTCGGAGGATTTGTGACGCCCTACGCTGGAGCGTCCTGCTCGCCAATTTGTAAGCGGCGACATAAACCGCAGTGTAACGAAGCACCTAAACAACGAAATAAGCGAGCATCAAGCGACCCGCGGATATATCTCAGCGGCTGACATGTCGACAACACAAGAAGCTACTCGGACTTTACATTCGCCGACGTAACGAGGGGAGCCGCCGGCTCGCCCATTGTATTTATGCCTTAAACACAATTTATTTATTCGCCAAACATTACGGAGACACAAAATCTTGTCCATAAATACATGTGAAAGCACATATCAAGTATCGGAATGCAAACGGCGGGGCTCGTGTCTGAATTATGCAACAGAGCGGCGCGGGCGCAGACTGCCGTAATAGTGCACGGAGTGCTCGCCCAACTCCTGAAATATACGTACCGCGAATGTGGATAACTGAACCAAAGGCCCATGCCTCGAAATAACGCACTGCCCAAATCTTAAGCAAAAGGCGCACTCCAATGGACACTCGTTGTACATTAGATGCGACAGAACCCTACGGATGACGCGCGATTTTCCTTAATACAACGATCCATTACCTAAATGACTGCGCAAATGGTATTTATTACGGTCATTGCTCTTGTCGAAATTTAACCAAATTGCGAGTGCCTCCTGTTCGGATGCCGCGCGCTGGACGGATCTCTTCATTTGTCCGCAAAGCGGGGCTTTGCGGACACGGCAAAGGCGGTTTACGAATATTAGCCTTATGGCTGATCAACTGTAAGACCATCGATCTTGCGCCCGGGTGGTCGGGCGGCACCACGTTAATTACAGGGGAGAACCGATCATTTAATGTGAATTTCGCAAACATTAAATAATTTTTAAAATATTGAACCGACGATGCGTTCACGCGAGGAATAATAAATTAATGATCGCACCAACAGAGACACTGGACAGGACAGCATTCTGGTCACCGCTTCCTTAAAATTTACACACAAATATGTCTCCGGGAAGATAATCAAAACGGCTCAGACAAAAGAACAAATAAAGCTGAAACTGAAACAATAGGCGCAGAACGACGTTCATTAACCGATGATACGAAACAGTGAAGAAAGTCGGCGCCGCAATCTGTAATCCTAGAACCACACGCGGCGATGATTACAAGGCACCTATTAGTCAAATTAGCTTTATTGTTGCCTTTGAGTTGCACAAGGCGACCAATCGGCTTACACTCAGACAATTATGTGGGCACATTAGCCGGTACAATACGATGAGTCAACAGAAATTGCGTCCCAAGCGTTTATCAAAACAATAGTATTGATAAGTTAATAAAGCGAGGTGCGAGACGCCTAACGAGCGATTACTGAGCGATGTGAGAATAGACGCCACGCGTCTCGAGCCCGCCGCGCGCGGAATACGTTATGGAGGCGTGACTCACTACCGCCCTATTCTATAAAACTTGTACTTCTAAAAAACACTAACAATTTACAATTCGTGTCGACATCTCCTATAGCCGCCACTACACTTTTTTACCAGTCGGGAGATGTGAACGTGATGCGAAACAGAAAGAAACCATCGACGCAGGAATGTGACAAAGCACGCGCGCGCCGAAAGCGAAAACTCAAGAGTTTGCGAGATGTTACGAAACATGCGTATTCTCGATTAGGGGATACGGGCGGAGCGAGGGCACTGACCGACTTCCACATTTATACCGCTAATTCATGCACAAGAGCATCTGCATCCTACGAGGCAGCGTTACGCCAAACACTCGCTCAGCTAATACAGTTTATATTCACGGAACAGACACAAGACGCATATTACACGCTGAGAATACGTAAAGAATTATATTTATGTAAACGACTTCACAGTGATGACAGGTGAAACTGTTCCTAGCGGGAGAGAAAAATGCCGCCTTTGAATATTAAGACACATAAAACGAGATACGGTATGTCCAACACATAACAAAGTCACGAAAACATGTACAGCGAATAGAACAGTGCGCGATAGAGATCTTGAAGCGCGCTCGTCGCGGGACAAGCTTATCTCTCGGAATCGTAATTACCGCGTGAATATTTCAATCGATTCGACTTATCGATGATGCGCGAACAATAATGATCGATATCAGTCCGGACGTATTATTTCCGTACGTCAAACGTGGACTCGGTGAGAACGACCCACCTGAAGACGAGAGATTTTTATCGATCCGCCCGCGAATCGAACGAATCGACGTAATCGATTTCAACATATCGGAGCTGACAAGCGATATTCGAGGTCGGGGGCGAAGGCTCAGTGGGCGCCGGATAGGTTCGAAATTAAAACGATATGCAAATTAGGTACGAGAATTAATCGTCGGGTGCAATCGACGCGACGGCAGCGAGAGCAGCTACTGGGTACAAATCGATGAATAAATAGTGTCCGATTAGCGGCGCAAGGTGTGTTCAGCGCTTAATGGATGAATCGAATCGAATCCGAGCAGCTCAATGAATCGACGCGTCGAACGCTCCGTATTTGGCTGTATTTGATCAGTCGCGGGCTTCATTGATTAACTGTTCGCGCGAACAAGACGATGCGGAACACAATTAGGCGCGATAGTTATCGGAATTGAATATAGTCCACGAGTGTGTGGTAGGCGAGTCGTGTTGCCTCATGTGGCTGGATGTGTACTGCGACGTGTGCGAGTGGCCGCGAGAAAGCTACTGCGTTACTCGGGATTGATTTTCCCCGTAACTTGACGGCCGGCGTCGAGTTTGACAGGAGAATTTATAATAATCACTGGCGGTACCACCGAAAGTAATTTTCAATTAAGTTTCTTGATAATCCGGATCATGGGCCGGCTGGACTTAGAACCTGAGGCGACAGCGCGCTCCCTTGATAATTGGAAACTGTCTCTAGTTACAAATAACACCTGCTACCTACTTTGTTATTAGTTTTTTCTTTCTTTTCTTTGGTATTTCATAAATATTCACCGCCAACGATACTTTTACAATCTAGTCTTTCAGTACTTTTTTCTTTGGCCGCATTTAACTTTACAACGTAGGTATGCTAATAGAGTGGTCGTTAAAGCGTCTCTCTACGATTTGGTCTATAATCAATACTATTAAGTGCCGTTCCGAATACGTGAACTTTACAAAGAGCTAGAATGAAAGGCCGATTCATTCACAATAATGAATCAATAGTAGCGCGACCGCTCCCACTTCCGAGTCGTCACTCTAAGCGATAAACCGGTCCGTGGCGTTAATTATAAACAGATTTTAAATCAGATTATTTCGCTACCGAACACCTATCTATCCGTTCCGACATCTTTGCGTCTGAGATCATCAATTTCATTGATAGGATTTTTCGATAGATTGTAATTGAATCATCGTGCTTAAATTGAATTTTAAAAGCTTCAGCCGCGGTGAAATTTTATATGGTGTGCGTTTCACAAATCTATTTATATGCAACGTGAACTGTGAGAAAATAATCGTAATAAATGATGAAGACGTTGACGGAGAGTCAACGGAAGCGTAAAATTCCACCACGTGATAATTCATTTCTTGCGTCCACGGCTCTTCTTATCTTTAACGATCTGAATGAATACGTCAAACTCGATTCGCAATCGGTTACGAGAGGTTTGCTCATCAACACACACTGAACATTTTTATTACAATATACGCAAAAACAGAACTTTCATAAACACGACCGTAACTCAAACCTGGTGGGACGCGATCAGCGAAAACAATCTACTCGTCAAAATATTTACAAAATATATTAACAAAACAGTTTATTGCTTGTATATTATTCTTTCTCTTATCTAAAAAAGCTAATCTAGAACGTGACTATCTCGTTAAACAGTCGTAACCTGCCGCGGGGGCGCGTCGATGTCAGGGGATTTAGTCTAAGTGCCATCAGAACTACCGTTGTGGGTGATGGGACATGTGCGGGTGTGAGAGGTGAGCGTGCGAGTATGGCTGACCCAGGGAACTGAGGGGCAGCGGCGAGGGACAGGGGGGGTGCTGGTGGTACTGCTGCAGCGGCGACGGCGCTAACCCAGGGTGGTGTTCTAGCGGGTACTGCGCTGAGCTCGCGTACGCCAATTGCCTCACCTTCATATCCTCGTCTACTACGTTATACGTGAGCTCTGTTTCCTCGTAGCCCGTCGCGGCCATGCGTTGCTCGCTGGTGGTGGGCGGGTCTGGGGAGTTGAGGCACGTCTGGATCAGCCGCTTGCCGGAGTCCGACGTGATCATGGGCTGGAGCTTCCGCGTCGCGAACGTGTATACGTGGCCCGTCTCTGACGCGACTAGCAACATCACTTGTGTCCCCGTCAGGGTCGACAGCTCGTATGCCTAGAAAAGAGAAACAAACACGTTAATATAGTAATGCCATACTAAGACTAGAATTTATGACCTTTTATAGTGTTCTGTAAACATTTGTATTGAAAGATTTTGCTCTCAATAAGCCCGTCAATTTAAATAAAACAAAAACTCTCGCCATGTTTCATTCATTCAAAACCAAAGAACAACTTCAAATTACTAGAGGTGATAGGAAATCCCGTTCAAGTGAGCTAAACATAGCATTAAGAAAACCTAAATTCTTAGACTGACCTCAGGCAAAAGCTGTGCAAGCTTCGAAAGTTTCTAAACCGTTTTAATGACGCTACTTTTTTCATTACCCACTTTCACATTGACACGTTTAATCTGTCCCATCACTTATACCGGGACAACTGTTTGTTTAGTATCGTCAACAACACTATAAGAGAGTTCTACTCCAGCCAATTTGCCGCTCGGTGCTTCAAAGTTGACTGGGACAGTGTTATAGCTCCTAAAAGTTTCCCCGCCGACCTTTCACCTCTCCCACGCTACTAATTCGTATGTAAACCACTACGCGTTCGTTTTCGGGAGCATATCACTCTCTCACGGCACTCTTTGTGTATGCAAGACGAATTATCACACCCACTGGCGCCCATCCACCCACACCTACTTACACCACTGTTTATTTACCAATGGCACATTCTAATTTCGACTCCAGTGGCTCAGCATTAAGAGCCGTGTGACAATTTATTGTTAAAACAGCAATTGGACACGGACAATTGACAAAAGTCAGGTAGCTCGTATTATATTCATCTCTCAAATTGATTCTAACTGCACTATGTGCCTTAGTACGCTTGTAATAGGGGATTGTGTGAAGGATTTCTGTGACTTTTCAATGCAAATTGATTGTTTGGCATCTAATTTGGTTTTTCCATTGCATAATATTGGTCTGCGGTCTTGGTCGCCCACTAGAATTATCGGTTACGTAGTAACGGTTTTATTTGTAAACCATATTATTTACCACTTGTTGACTAGGTTTTGTATTGGATTTTGACTTTTATTACAAAGGCCTTTCTGTACCTTTGTTTATTTTGTGATTTTATCAAGAAAGTGTTGTAGCCAAATCTAATTTCAAAGCTCATGTTCTACTTTCACAAATATTGAATGCTGTCTGTTTGCATATATTCAAATATTGTAGTATTCAATGGTTTATAACAAAATAGTAATGCAACTGCAGAGCTCACGTAGGTCATTGAGATTAAAAATAGATAAATCAAAACAGACATGAGAAAGGAGGAAGGATATAAAAATGAAATGTTTTTATAAAAAACAATTTTTCAATCGACAGATTTTGACGTTTGAAATATTGGTCCACGATGTGATATAATCGTTGGAGCCCATCCTTGTTCCACATTCAAGCTCAAATGTTTCAAAATATCAGAGAGAATCAATGGACTTGGACAGTATCATTACAATGACAATAAACCTCGGAAATGGGCTCTGACAACCAAAGCTGTAGTTAATTGAATCCTGTGATTTAGAATTTTCAACTTAATCCTCATTGCTTTAAGATTATATTTAAACCACAAAAAGCTGGCTGATCGCTCTTTTCTCAAAACTTGCACTTCCCTTCGCCATTCATTGTAGTGATTGATGATAAAGCTGTAATTAGCGAACCTACTGCTTGCATCTTTGACATCGACACCCTTTATCTCAAAACTGGGTCACTTAAAAATGATTCTTATTAACTTAACAGTAAGGTTCTTAATGACAGGTCAGTTTAGTTGGTACCGGTATAAGACACTGCCGAAATTGACAATTACAAATGCACCTTTAATGAGCTTTGTTGTTACATGATTAATGAGGCTTCAGTGAAATTTCAGTGGACTTGAAATTATTGGTACGTACGTACAGAGGGTTCAATCTCAAAATATCAGGAATTTCTTTTGAATAAGGAGAACCGAGTTTTTACGTTATTTTAAGTCATTAATCAGGAGTTTTATGAGACGTCTGACGGTACTTTATTGATTGAAAGGGATCCTTTCAAAAATATTAAAAAAACAAAATTTTATTTATTTCTGAAGAAATCACGAGTTTACATATTCTTTTCTTTAAGTAATTTTAAGGAACGAAATAGTTCTTGTAAACGCACCCAGAAATCAGGAAAAAAATCTGGTATAGAACACTTTTAGCTTTTTTTTTATTTAAGTCAAGAGTGATTCTAGGCAAGCGTGATTCGTCGACTGCATTATCGCTCAAGCGAGGTAGTGGTCAATGCGAGCCTATCGCTAAATAAAATGAAATGAAGATAGGTTTTCTTGACTATAGTCCAAGTCCTCTGATTTGGACTAGTCAATAGACGAGACGAGTCGAAGTCGACGATGGAAGGAGCATACCTAGAAGAAGCCAATACACTATCCAACTTTGAAGAGATTAGGGTTGCATGCAACAAAAACTACACATAATTTTCACTTGGCACATTTACGAACCAATCTACATTTACGTTATCTGCCAAAGAATATCAAAGTAAACGTAATATAAAAACGATTATGGATACAAACGGGTTGCATTAAAAGATCCGACTTTATGTTCGCAATTGATTTTTATGATCGTGTTCATGTGTACATAAATTTTCGCTACTGCACTGTAGCTAAACGAATTAACATTGATAAAATCGAAAATAAATATTCATTTGGGCAAATCAAAATGGAGCTCAATTTGATCGAGATTAAATAAACTGTGATTGACTATAAAGTTGCGTTTAATAAACAGTTATTTTATGTAATATTACCATTACCATTAAACCGAGCGTTTTTAACTCGAAGTTATTTTTTTTCAAACTGACGGTATGGGGTCAAGTGCCTGCCGGAGACGCAGAACTGTCTTACAAGGACACCATGGGTCTGGAACGCTAAGGTTAACCGAGGAAACAGAGTGGATCTTGTCAGAGTCTGACAGTATCGTTCCACCAAGGGCGGGGAGGACCAATTTGATGATACCAACAAAAACGAGAGAGAAAGTATGATTTAAAAGCAGTAAATCTTATACGATTGCATTAATAAACGATCAAAAACCTCAATTTAAATCATTTCTAGTGAAAATATAAATAACTTTTCTATTGTTTACAGAAACAAATAGTCTCTCAATAAGTTTATCACGTCAATTTTACAGTTAAGTTCAAATTACGCTGTCGAAGTTTAAACCAATAGCTTAGCCTGAAACATGATTAGCTGGCAAACCGGCAAACAATTGGTTAACCTCTGTTTGACTCCAACGGTGACCTGGTGGTAGGGTTGTCACGAATGAAAATCTTGGGTAAAAATTATTTTTTATCTGTGATTTTTTCTGATGATGTAACAATGGTTCTGTAATAATTTTATTGATTGAGACAACGACTCAATATACATACGCTTTGGAATGGGCAGCTACAGTATTTTCACAGTTATTATGTCTTGTGGCTGGGACTGTAGCATCATATTTTTCTACTATTTTTATTTTTAGTCGTTTGCCAATTAAAAGCGCCTGATATTGGCTTCGCTGAAATAAATAGTTAGTATTTCGATTTTATAACCAGTTACTGTAGGAACCCACAAAGAATATTTAAAAAAAAAATGATAAGATATTGACACCTTTAAGTTTTATTGGCGATCGCAATATCAATGTCAACAGCTTTCCAAAATACAAATGCCCTAAGTCCTAACAGCACACATTAACAACTTTCACTATAATCCCTTAAAAGCTTCCATGACACAACATAATCCTTAAATTAAAAAGAGCCAGTATTAGTCAGATTGACAGATCCGTTCAACGATTTATACAAACCGACGTTGCAAAAAACGTTCGGATAAGTGCTCCAGTTCAGTCACAAGTGATTGTAGTAAGGTGCATTTAAAAATCCGTAAAACCGGTGCGCACGAGACATAGGCCCGAAAGCAGCCGAAACTTTACGAAGGTAAAAACAAAAATCGAAAGCCAATTAGCTTGTCAAATTTGATCGTAATGATTCCTGATGTGCGGACTGAGTGTTCTCATTAATTGACAACTGAGAATTAACGTCCGATTATGTCAAGTATTGCGGAAGGCTATTAAAAGAAACCAATGGTTCCTGCTCCCCCATTCCATGTTCCATTGTTTCCTCGCTAATTTAGGACTGAAGGGAACACTTATCGTGCGTATTACGCATGCGTAGGCGAAGGTTTAGCAACCTGTCCAAACAATTGGCTGTATAAATAGTTTGTGAGGAGTTAGGGACGTTGTCTTGTACAATATCAACATACTAAAATAACAGGGATTTAGGAATCAGACATAACTATACGGGGATGAAATCTGGCAGGATTCCAATCTCCGTATTTAAATAATATTTAGAAATGCTTTAATTACTAAAGGAAGTTAAGATAAAGCTTTACTTGCAGAGGATTGCATTTGGGTCCAACGACCAGATTGTTTGGGATTCAATGAAAGTTGTATCTAAACCACTCTACCTAAATGAGCTTTTATTTATTTAATGCTTAGTTGACAGATTTCATAACAAAGCGGCAACCTGTTCGAAGCTAAGTAGAGTTCGCGTAATGTAGAATAATCTGACAGATAAAAATAATACAATGTAAGAAGACGGTGTAAATGTCAGTATTATACTGAGGGGTATTACAGTTACTGGAGACGAACATTACATAATGACGTTGTTGCTAAAAATTTATATCTTGGAAATAAAGAAGCATGATTTTAAATTCTGGATGGTGAATTCCATATAGGTCCATGGCTACTTTCAAATGAACTACAAAGAAGCCGAAGATCCAGAAAGATTCACTACGGATACGCTTTTAAAATACTCATTTGTCTATTACAATACTGACAGATTTTGAAGACTACATACCAATATTAAAATCAAAAATTTGGTCCTAAATTACAGTACAGGTTTTTCAAAACTCTACAACTTAGCTTTCAAGGATCGCATCTGCGGAGGACCACAAAGCGCACTCCAGAGCTAAGCCGATCAATTGACTGGAGTACCATAGAGACATCTGGAGAATAAACCCTTCTTTGATGCAAGGACCTTCAATACTCCACTGGACTTATGGACTGCTTAAGACAGAGGTTTTACGTCGACGCGACACTTCTGAAATTATGTATAGTTTTACGATTTCTTTTAAGTTTAGTTAGGTCCATCAAAAATAAAATGTCAAAATGTCAAAATTAAAATGTTATTATTTAAGCATTCGTTTTGATAGGAACAGATTGAGTGACCAATGGGTAATATTGGTTTTGGATCAAAACACCTGGAAGTCATAGTGGCTATGTTCAGGAGTAAAACAGGCTAACAGTAATGATTCGGATTCAGAATGTTTTCTTCTTCCCTACCTATCTATTACAAGGCGGTATAAAAGAAAAATTAAGCCAAACGCAAAAAAAAAATCCTCAAAATTTGTATATTCATAAGCAAACGATTTAACTGTGCAACTCATTTAAGTGTAGCCCCACACCTAAGTATCTGATGTGTATAATAAAGGCAGTCATTACGAGCGCAGCAATCCGGCTAAGTAAATGATGATTACGCTGGCCACTAATCATAACACGAGATAACGAGATATGAGGATTTTTTTCTATATCACTATTATAATAGTAATTACTGGAGCCATGCCGATAGTTTTACATGATGGAAGTGTTAACTGATAGGTGTCGAATATTAAAAGCAATAAGTATGCATGAGGTGCATGATAATCATGTTCCTTTTCTTTTTTCGAGTCGTCAACACTAATTTAAAACTACTCAACTTTTTTTATGACTGTTAAAGAGCTT
This sequence comes from Agrotis puta, assembly GCA_943136025.2. Classification (NCBI taxonomy): domain Eukaryota; kingdom Metazoa; phylum Arthropoda; class Insecta; order Lepidoptera; family Noctuidae; genus Agrotis; species Agrotis puta. The sequence continues at coordinate 16,038,388 of OW964177.2, read as the reverse complement.
CCGTCGCCACCGATATAATGTCTTGTTTAAGTTATATTGAAGACAAATAAGGACTTGGTATATCTCCATAAAATTTAATTAATTTTTTTTTGCCGTGGCAACCCTAAAATTTCGAGGTGCACTATCCTAGCTGTCGCCCCAACGCTGGGCGATGAAAACTACACTTTTTGCCGAGATCAGATACAGAATCCGATAGCACGCCAACTAATAGCTCTATAAACAAGATAATCGGGCGGTTAACGCTGGGAAAGATGTCGTGCCAGCGATTTATGAAATGCTTTAAAAAATATGAAAGTTCAGTGTGCTACAAGATTTTCTGATAGCGGCGAATAGGTGCATTTAAGTGGCCAAACTTTTACGTGTTTACCAAATAATTCGTAGAAATGGAGTAGTTAACGAAGCATTTAATTACTGTTGTTAATCAAATGGTAATAAAACTGTTGAAATGTATGAAGACGGTTTTATTCATGTCATGTCACCAAAGAAAGAGGAATTTATTTGTAGGACTTAAACCGAACAACGTATCGTTTAACTGGAAGAGAAAATTAAAGGACCAAAAAATGAAAGGTCAAATTAAAATAAACGCAGAAAAAAAAACAAAAGACATTTAAAACGGACAACTGACGATGAAAAACGTCAGTCAGACCGTTCACACGTGAATAACCACTTATGAATTACAAAAAATCACATTTGATTGTCACGAATTTTTGTCCCTCCTTGTTGCTTAATAATAAAAACCCTTACGCCGATGAAAGAGTTGTGGTAAATTCACGAATTAACCGGAGAAAGCATTCGGGACGGGACATAGCGATACGACATTACTGTGACAAGTGCGACCCGCGACAACGTGGACCAAAAAACCAGCTAATTGCGACTACAATGGAGCACAAAGCGGCCGCTTTTCCCACGGAGCATCCGACCGCGCATGCGTACCGATCATTTCATGCGTGCTCCTCTTTTATTGCCAAAAATTAATGCCCGGTAAACAGTCCTTAATTGCAAGCCAGTCTTGTTAAAATCAGCGTCGGTAAAACCGCCCGTCACACTAAAAGTTACAATTCTGGGAAACGAGAAACCAGAATACACATAAAACTCGCAATAACTGACTAATAATAACGTAACATTACGAATACCCTGTGATTCTTGTGTCGATTTTTGTGCTCAATCGTCGTTTTATGACATTTTAATTTTATTGGTTAATGCAATTTTGCCCATTCTGTTGGATCATGGTGCAATTTCACTTTAACAACTTTATAGCTACGAGGCAGATATTGTCATTTTTTGCAGCAAAAAAAAAATAAGTTGGCAGTTTAAATAATTTTCAATGGAAGTGCAAATACAGTTGCAGCTTGCAATGTTGCAATCAAAAATATTCTTATAACTATCAATAACTTAAGATTGTCTAAAACTTAAAAGTTACATTTTAAAACACGCATGCCTTTAAAATAGATAAGTATAAAAGTTAAAACACGGTACAGGTGGCTACTAAGAAAGCTAAAAGCTTGATAATGATAATAAATTAATATGACGTACTTCCAGAACAGCTTTAATTACATTACTTAGTATCAGACTTAATGAAAGGTGGCAAAAAGCAAATGAAAAATGACATCACCGTAAAATAGATTACAGATAATAACGAAGAATTATTCATACACTTGTAGGGCATTTCACTGATAAAACTTATTGACATTCTCTCATTTTTCAACGAAGCATCAAAGCAGAAAGAACTAAAAACGGTTATCAATTTTCTAATTCATTAACAATGAAAAACGCGATCACTAACCGTATCAGTATACGACAACTTTAAGAAACAAAAACTTCTATAACTACGCGATAAATTTCTAGTCTTCGCCAAGGATCGACACTTAGACCGCTCTTGATCCCATCTATAAAATTCCATGAATTCCCTATAACCACACAAGCCTGTACCGATCCACTTTCACTATAGCCTGAGGTGTTAACCTATTATCATCTGACGGTGGCTAGACGGCAATTCATATGGAAATGAAGCGGCAGACAGGTTCACTCACTGACGGCAAGGCTAAACGCTCAACATTAACTTTAATTAGTTTACAGGAAACTGTGGGTACTTTAATATAGTCAATAGAGGTAGAGACGGTAGTTGGAAAGTGGGGTTGAGTAGTTCCGTAAAGTTTGGATGGGAACTTTTTCAAGCCGAAGTCTAGTTCCAGAACCATACCTAGCGAGCGAAATCAGTATATTATTTATAAATGCTATCAACGATCAACGTGCAATAAACTCTGTATATCCAACATTTTTTACATTCAAATCAATGAGCGTAACTGACACATTCCCGACAGTATCACAAACTTTCAACATAGATTGATAATGAAAGAATGCCTGAAATTCATGAACTAAAAAAGGCGAAATGAACATGCAATCACAACAAATAGAACGCGAAAATGTGAAAGCCAAATGATAAGATTTGAACCCGCTTTGAAATACGACAAAAAGCTTTGATAAAAACGCGTAAATCTGTTAACGGTACAGGTATGTCACACGCCACGTGCGTTTTCTATAATAAAAATAACGTAGCCTTAACAAGGGGCTAAGGAAACCCCAAAAACAGGTTATGAAAGGCCAGGTTGCCATTTGTGGGCAGCACTCGACTGGATTAGTCGTAAAAGGTTTAAACGGGCCGTGTTCGTCTTTTGCCTACCGAAGCGTACCACGCCACGTGGCTGTATTTGTCTGCAACACTACGTCATCGTACACTCTTTATGGCAAGGATGATGCCATTGCATTAAGGACGTGGAGTTGATTCACCTCTGACGGGATCACAGTTATGAATAAGTTGATATCGAGCTAGCGATGAAAGTAATCAAGTTTTGCTTCACACATGCACAAGTTTTTTCTAAATCCCCGTCATTAAAGACGTCTTGCTTCCATTGAATTGTACCGCAAGAAGTTTAGTCGCTGCAGTTCCACAAAAACATTAACAAGCGGTCAGTCATATGACACTAATAAGCGGTCATACAATCAATAACATAAAAGGATGATTCGTATTCCGGTACAGGACATAACAATAAATCATGGAGATCCGTAGGGGGTTGCCATTCAGAGTTCGCTGTAATCAGCGCCAGCGCCGTAATGATCGAAAAGTAAAAGTTTTAAGCTTCATTATCTTCGAGTGCAATGCAATCGGAAGCGACACGTTTAATCACGATTAAGGCTACTTGTGTACTGCTAAGCACGCCAATCTCAATTTGCTAACCGACAACTATGTCGAAGAAGAGATTCCGAAGAAAACGAACAGAAATGAAATCGTTTAAAGCAACAGCAAATAAATTAAGCGAGAAAAGTTTCGGCTTGTTTGTTTTGAGAGGTTGTCAGATGTGACCGAAAACTTGATTACAGAAAAAAGTAATGATTCAGAACCAACCAGTCGTTCGGATGTTTCCTTGAATAGCGGTACAGTATGCAAATTATATTGGAGATGCAACAGAGGATTCTGATACGAAAACCTACGCATACAGAGAATGTGTTATTTAAGATAGCAGCTTCGTAACAATATATCTTAATGTTATTCCTTAAACCGATTATAATTCCTGGGACGTAGCATTATATTGTGCATACCACATCACATATCATACTTAATCGATTTCTTTCATTCTTGGACCAAAACTTAAAACAACCGTGAATAAAAAATGCAGAAAAAATACCTAAATAACAGGAGCAAATTGCGCAAAGCAGCTGTTAATGAAAATGTATCACGATAATTACAAAGTGAATGTTGTTAGTCTTGTTCATTAAGCAAAAATCTGTATCGGCAATATTGAAATTGTCATTCAACTCAAGCAAGAGATTGCACGTTGGACGGCGTCAAAGTGGTACTCGGCGGCGGTTTAGCGGCGTCAACGGCGATTAGTTTAAACGACGCTTAAACAATAATTACCGATTACGGAGAACCGGTGTGTTATCGGCGGTGTAACTCAGTTAGTGCGGAGACTATTGCGATCAAGATTAATACGGAGACCGCGCAAAAATTTCCAATACCGCAACGTTTCAATTTGTCACCGGGACTCGAACGCCAGAGATAATCTACAACCGCCATTGAAGATGACCGTTTAAATGAATTTGTACTCAAACCGGTGAAGGCTGTTTCTTTACTTGTCGACACATTCCGTTAACGCAGTCCGATTATTAAGTTATTGCAGAATATTCAGGCACAAAGCCTGGCAAGCTTGTTTAATAGATACCAAAAGCCAGTGAGCAATTTGAGCACTATTATCTAACGAACAATATAAGGAAGATTCAATTAAACGACCAAATCTCAAGCGACAATAGGAGCTATGGCTAACAATACACAATCCACAGAACAATGGGCAATCCTTGAATCAATATAAGCAGGCTGGGTGTTCTATAGATATTAAGATTGAGCCTAGAGCCGTATGCAAATGTGCCGGGCGTCGATATCGACGGCAATGGCGTCGGTAATTACACGTTCATAGTCTCGCTGCCAGTTTCATTCATAAACATGCGAGATTGCTTTATGAATGGTAGACGGTCCGTGTCCTTAATATATTGTATCGCGCAATATACTTCCATAAGTTTCCTGTTTTATTATTACCATTTATCGAATGTTGTTCGTGTGCTATGTCATTTTGTAGACGCTAACTCGACCTTGATTAATGAACTTCATTCATATATAGCACGAGCACTAATCTTAGTCCAATTATATCGTGCGCGCCGCTGCAACCAATGTAGTCGACGGCATACATTGTGTAGATATACGAGATGAATTTATTAAATGTATTAACATTCAATTCATTACTGGAACACGCGAAAAAACAAACATAACTCAACACGCTATTACCCGAGCTTATGAACGTAAACCTGTCCAACTGTTAATAATTCTTTTCTTAATGGCCTCTCATGGCTGAATAAATTTTAGCGCTAAATAAACAAGCTTTATCTGTGATCTCCACAATGCAACGGGTCCGAGGGTAACAGGAGCCGACTGAAGCGCCGCCACGACGATACCATCACGCCGATACGCATCAAGGAAGACCAGTTGTCAATACATTTCACCTGCGATCTGAACTAACTTGATGGCCTGTCTCAGTCCAGAACAAGTTCCCATGAATTGTGTTGCGTGCGAGACATTTTTATACCTCTGTACGACAACGTGTACCTGCGACCGATGGCTTCCATGTTAATGTATCTGCTATCGCTCCGAGCTTTATGTGGATGATCTCGTTTCGTTTGTTAAGATGCCCGATAGAATTTCTAATTCGGAACGAACGTCGATTCAATGCAATCGAAGATTTAGATCGCGAAGAATGCACCCCGTGTTAAATGCTAATTTCTTTCTCGGCCTTATGCAAATGAACGGCAGTGCCACTAAATAGCATTAAGGCAGCTACGGGCAAATATTCCGCTAACCTTATTTACTGGACAATTCATACGTCCAAGCAAACAAACACAGGTGGTCCCAATAAAAGGTTCGGAGGACGCCAAGCGCCTGTGTGAGGATGCCGCCCTCCCTAAAAGGATAATAATACGTCGTTGCGAAGCTCCCGAGCCGGAGAATCCCCAAGACTCCCGGAGAAATGTATATTGACCCGCTACCTGACAAATAGCTTAATTAACGGCTAACACGCGAGACGAGAATTATTGAGATGATCCGAATGGTTCACCCCTGCACTTTTCGGTCACAACTTCTTTGCAATCTTTATTATAAAAGATTAACAGCCGTTAATCTTTTGCGTGGCTTTAATCTCATTCAAAAGACAAAATTGATGTTGAAAATGGTTCGCCATTGTTATGCGCTTAATTCACTTCGTAGGAAAATCCGAAAGCCTTAAATTCCTTTGAATACAATGAACAAAAGAATCAGCAAGGAGCTTATGAGACATCCTAACTAGCCCACATGCAGCAATTTAACGAAGGCATTAAATCTCAAGGTTAAAGCTGGAGTTACGTTAAGAGATATAGTTTTTTTCGCAATGTTATGCGACGGTAGGCGTCACGTGGGCGCGCACGTGACGACGATGTGATTTTGTGGCTTGCCACCGCACGACCGCTCGCGTGGGCGGCCGCCGCAACACTGGCACCGATGGGCGCGTTCGATACCTTCAGCCGGACGATTAGCCTCATGGTACTTTGACGGACTATCAAACACCAAACACACAACTTTTAAAGCTCACTCCATAAAGTTTTCCGACCGATAAACTTGGCAACAGTTCTGGAGCTGGAGCTGTCACTCACCCTTCAATTTATCGATCGAGGTTGCCTGGCAAAAACGACATCGTTTTTGAAATCGTTCGTAGCGCGACAAGATCCAGTTTTCTTAAATACTTTGAATTCCAGCGAAATAAACTTTGCGGGTAAAAAGTTTTAGTATTGTTCAATTTCATGAAAACGGCGGCAAAACGTACGGTTTCCCACCGAAATCGGGATGTTTGGAGATTTTTTTAATTGATCGCATAAAAAAGTATGTGGTCGTGCTCTCGAACCGCAATCAAATAAAAACCTACTCGGTAATGTTTTATGTATGAAATTCCCGAGGCCGATACATTATGGATGGAGTCCTGCTGGCTTGGCGCGTTCGGAAATTTTGACAGAACGACAGATATCGTCGATCTCTATGGTAGCCACAGATCTCATTCGATGTTTTTACGCGACTCGGACGACCGATAACATCTGACGTCGAATAATGACGGAAAGGAGTAAACGTTCCGCAGCCCCAGCACTCGCTTAACTATGTAAATAATCATTACAAAACAGAATTTCATATGAACTGAACTTAGAAATTTAAAGATACACATCGGTTTTATAAAAGTCAAGTTATCGATACGACAGTCGATTGAAATGATATTCGCAACCGCTTCGACACATATCATAAGAAAACTATGTCAATTAAAAGTAATCTTAAACAGGAGATCGCAGCCGTGCGAATGGAGTTTCCATGTCATCATTAAAAAAACGGCTCAATTTCAACAAATTACCGTCCAACAAATTGCGTAAATAATTATCTTTGCACAACGCTATAAGACGTTAACAAATAGGGGTACATTTAGTAAACAATCACAATTTATTACGGTGACCATCACGACATGTTTAGATGGGACACCTGAGGAACTATTTCGGTCGAACCAGTTGCGCTGGCGCATCGTAACCGCGCAGGTGTCCGTGTGTAGGGTGACCATACACACTCGCATTAGACGCAAATTAACAATTATTATAACTGTGAAAATGTGCCAGAGTCCTTTATTTTAATTGGAAAATACTCAACTTTGGTCTTATACAATGTTCTCATTAAGTTACATATTAATACTTGTAGCTTCTATGTATCGTTATGGCACGATTGGTATGGGGACTGAGCGATTGGCTGCAGCGCTGCCTGTGACGAGTTCTATTCCCGCACCGATCAAATATTTGTAAGTATGATTTGTGGGTACTTTTTTTAAATTTAATTTGTTTTCCTACGAACAATGCTAAACATGGGACACCTAGATGAATAAATATGACGTTTTATGACATTCTAGCACCGATAAATAAATACTTCTTAGTGACTAGCTGTCTACTGTACACAACCTACATTTTACGTTTCTAGGTCTATAAACATGGGCCAGTCAACCTGAGTTAGGTAAGGGCACAAAGGCTCTATCTATTGCGAATGCTTTACATTCAGACTGATGTAAATATTTTAACAGAAATACATGTAGATTGGTTTCCAAGATTGGTAGAAACAAGCTACCTAAATATTTATTAAACTTTCACCCTTTTTATTTCTGATTCTTGAAAAAGTGCAAGAAAGTAACAATGTTTTTTTTTGGTAAATCTCACTCGCAAAATAAAAAAAAAACCTCAGAATTTCCTCAGATTATGTCGAAACTCGACGGCCAACGCTTCATTCACAATTAAAATAAAAAACATAGTTAAAATCATAGTGATGGTTAAAAAAAAGTATGCAAAACACGGTTATCTGTTATCCCATGGGACCTACATCTCTTGGTAGAACCGGATCGACCATCACACTAATTCCTTACCCACTAGTTTTTGGTGCAAGATATAAACTGAAGTCTTTAATAGTACTACAAAATTACAAAGTACTACTCCGTGCCATTTCTGGAAAAAGCCTAAAATCTAAAGCATCAAAACTTTCATTAAAATTAAAACGCAACGCAAAGTTAGGGAACAGTTACTAAGACAAAATAACTTTTTGCATTGTTTTACGTTTAAAGTTAAACTTGAAACTCGAAAACTAATCTAACATTTTCGTATTCCGTTCATTTCGACGGAAAGCGTTGAAACAAAAAATTTTGTTGGCAAAACGGAAACTGTTTTGTTTTTTATTCATTGTCGCTTTGAATTTGTAAAGGGAAACGTTTTCGAAAAAGACAGAAAAAGAAAAACATTTCAGAAGTCGACATATATTTACAAAACGACTTTTATAATCAAGTCATCGATATAGTAATATCTCACCTACCGATTAGTATAGCCGTATATTACTTTAATAAAGACTATCTATTTACTCGAACTCTGTCCGCTGTTCAGTATTCACTATTATAGTCTTTCAGAACGACTGCTTCCACCCAAAATCATAATTTCACCAAATCATCAAGACTTGATGAAATTAAGCAAGTTAATCCAGATGCAACTAAACTTATTCAGACAGAAAGAGTAATTAACTTTTCCATTCCAGAGTATTAACGACTAATGAAAGGTTCATTACTCGTACTATTTTTGAATAGCTTTTGATTTTTTTTTAATTATTGAAGTGAAAACTTCTTTCCCAGAGTTTCCCAGAGCGCAACCCGTCGTTTTTTTTACATATGCTCGCTATCGCCTATAACTTGGTCGTAGTCCGTTTGTTTGTCCACAGGGCGCTCATTACACGCGATAATGACTGGATCTATCTGCAAGTGTAATACGATATCGCGGCCATTGTGCCCCGCTTAAAAATACAATCGACAGGAAACAATACTTTATCTTTAGTACTTCAGTCACGACCTGATCATATCTTATGGACTAATCAACTGGCATCGCTGGAATGATTAACTATTATTTGTTTTGTGCTTGTTAAATTGTATTGCGAAAAAGTTCTGGGTTTATAATGTTTGTAATGATCCAATTTGTGGGGTTTAAACTTTTAATGTAGGATGATGATCTGAGCATGTTCGCGGGACAAGGATTTGTTACCAGAAATTGCAGAAAAGCAGAGGGGTTTGATAAAAAGGAGAGGTTTTTTGCCTGACAAAAATACATTATACGCTACAAAAAAAAATAACTTTAAACAAGTCAGACTAAAATTAAAAATAACTGTGTCATCTGTAATAGCATTTTTATTTGAAAATAATGTCTCAAGCAAGACAGATTACAAAAGATAACTTATTCAGCCAAGAAAAAAATACTATAAATTCGTTTCTTGCTATTCGCTTCACACCTGTACAAAATTAAAACACCTTAACTTTTCAATTAGCTTTTAACAAATTGCAACAAGTACTCTTCACTGTTATTAAATATTCATTTGGTTGAAAACTGTTAAAAGGAACACTTATTTACCACTTTGTGGAGTATTTTGTACGTTGGGCTTGGCGCCTTGAGATATATGAAATGCATTCAATTAAAAGGAGTAATTCGAAACAGTTTTTCAAAATTCCTTTGGTTTAAAAATGGTAGGAGTTTTCGAGATGCGTCTTAGTCTTTATGTAATTATTTATTGGTTCTAAATAGCTATTATTTAGAGAATCTATATATTACTAAATTTAATTTAATACGTTAAGCCTTTATTAGGGGGATGGAGTAGTAAGAAATGTATTGTTTTTTCAAACTTGGTATTTAAATGAATTCTAGTTTCGTCCACTGGGCGACCACTGGTATGAGAAACCATTTGTTTATTGGGTTTTTAAAGGAGATACCTATTCTTCTGAAAAACATAATCATTGTGTGGTTTAGTTAATACTCGACAGTTATCCTTTTATTATAAAATTTTTGAGTCCCGCGTTACCGTAATGCATATTACATCGAATTATTCAATAAATATTTTCAAATATTTAGCTATTTCAAAGAATGTTAGAAGGAAGTTAGTGTAAGTTAACTTCATGGGTGAATTCAAAAATCGCCGTGACATTATTTTATAACAATTTACGTATGTACTTACGTAGCAATGCCAAGAATTTGGTTAAAATGGATTTATTTATGTTATAATTTGGTTCGGTTATTGAGGAAGGTAGTTCATTATAAATTCCAGAAATAAGCGTTTTAAAATATATGTTTTATCTTCTATCTATCTATATATATAAAAGGAGAACTGACTGACTGACATATCAACGTACAGCCGAAACTACTGGGGCTAGGAATGTGAAATTTTGCACACGGCTTCCTATTATAATGTAGGGAGCACTAAGAAGGGGTTTTTGGAAATTTAACCTTTAAGGGGGGTGAAAAGGGGGAATTAGGAAAGTACGTAACCCACGCGGACGAAGTCGCGGGAAAAGTGCTAGTAATAGATATATGGACACTATTGTACACCAAAATTGTTACAAAAAACGGTTTTACAATATTTCTAATTCTATGGTTAGAACGGCGGTCTTATCGCTAACTGCGATATCTTCCAGACAACGTTTACATGAAATATGAATCATAAAATTATGGAGGCAGTCAGTGGTGCACTTAAAGCGTCAATTTAGTAATTTAGAGTTATAAAAAAAGGTATGAATCCGAATATCGCAAAAAATAAATCAATGACGAAACTAAAAACGGATCAAAGTGAAAATGGGAAGGATTGAAGTGCCGAGGAGAACACGACTAACCTATCACGATCTAATTCTCGTAGAATCGTACACTTTCACAACTTGAATTAAGATGTCTTCAAAATTGCTTCGATAAACCTACAGCAAGTAGAGCGATATCCAAAAGCAATACTTCAATGACCCATGTTCTTCTAACGACATACTAAGGCACTTTTTTTTAACGTGGTAGGTAAAATCATCAAATGAGACCTAGCCCTTTACGTTCCGGGGTCACGGTAATTCGTGAGTCCCACGAAATAAGTGACATAAAGTAAAGCGACCTGCAACTTGTAAATCACTCTTTGCATTGGGTTGTTCCCTAATTTGTAGACGTTCTATCATGAAACTAGTGGGTTTTTTAGAATTTCAACTGTCTCATAAAAACCCTAGACAATTCTGAATCCTAACAATGCGATTATTCTATGTGAATTGAATACAATCGCTTGTTTTAACATCTTGACCGACATTAATGACAAAACTTACCACATATTCGTGCACATAACTCGGTTTTCTCGAAAACTCGCATCGTGATCGTTTCAGTCGTGAGTCTCGAAAAACCCTTTGATGTGTGGCCGACTACTAACGAACTATGCCGAACGATAAGCTCCAACTATTAGTCGGTTCAACATGCCGACAGATGTCGTCCTCTACACTAATCATTGTTACTGTTTACAGTGACAACTTGTAATACGGTGAATGAACAAGGTTTGAATTTTATAGTAAATTGATTATCAAAAGTGAATTTAACATTTTATTAAATAAATTAATAGTTGAGCTGATCTGAACGAATAATTTCGAGTTAATGAAAAATAACGAAGGTTCTTCTTCTACCAATTCCATCAACTGGTGGCAGAACATAGCAAGTCATCGCAATGGTCCCCACGTACTAGGCGCGCATAACAACAAGGCGTTTACGCTAGGTGTTGTTGGGAGGCGGGCCGACGCGCCAGACATTCCCTTTCCACCGCCCAACCGCTATTGATCCACCCCGTCCCCCGCTCGACGCCCGTTGCCTAGCTAACGGGGTGTAATGCGTTAGTTAACTGGGGACCTTTATATTATGGACGCGTTTGATAATCTCTCTCGTAGTCGTGGACGCCTGGTAAGTGAGTTGGTTACGCGGTCCCGCTTGGTGCTAACGAACCGTAATGTGGCAGGAGGCGCCCCTGTCGGTTATGTACTAACTGTGAAAAAAAAAATCCTCATTGTTTGGCGGTTACTTCTGAGGTATTTATTTTCTCAAAATAATGCGAAAAAAAATCCTTTTATGAATTTTATTGTTTTTGTTTTGTTTTATTGTTTGTATTAATTTTATTGTACACATTATGAACATTTACAACATTTATCCCAATCCCCATGTTGCTGTGAGAAAAGCGCCACCTGTTTAATTTAATGTCAATTAATAGTGATACATTTTATCACGAGATGGCACACGGTGTCGAATGGCCGGCCGGGAATACGCGATCTCTTCGTGCTTAATGCGCTCCTAGTATTTTTGAATCCATATTTGGCGCTTTCATTTCGTCCGTTCGGGCAGTAGGGACTGGTGGCGGAATCAGACGACAGTTGAATTATAATTTAACAATCAGGATTTATGTTCTTGATTGTTGCGCACTGAATTCTGATTATGACATTATATCAGAGATTACACAAATAAATTTTATTGTTTACTTTGATTGCTATCAATCACTAATTGCAGCTATATCAAATAAAATAAATGTTTGGAAGTAGGTGAAATATAAAGTCTGTGTGGATCCTAATTGTTTGACATAGGAAAGATATTGCAAACCATCGTTAAGCTAAATTCTGTCAGAAACGGTGTAATTTTAAATCCAGAGATAATACAAGGCATTAAGTCCGCCGCTGTACACGTTTTTGGTAACTTGTGCATAAAGTTTAAATAAATACAATTAGTCAATTGATTATTCCAAATCTAATTCACCTTTGAATTGTAATACAAAGCTTTAAACCCCACAACCAACCATTTATTACAAAAAACAAATCTCAGTTGGAATCAAGGCTTCTGTTTTTATTCGGCTCACAATTACCCCATCTAATTTGGGAGCGTTTAAGAACCACCAAAACACAAAAGCCCGCCACACAGGTCGCACCGGCATTAGCATTACAAAACGGTTGCGGGCCGTGAGATATGGGTCGCAGATGCGCGCCCGCGCCGCGCCGCCGTAATTAGTGTAGGCGCAATATATAATTGTTTCATTTCAGTAACGCCTGTCCCTCTCACCACTGCGCAAATTGTTCGCGAAAATATTAATGGTCTCAAAAACACCGTCAAGAATCTACGCCAAAATGCCAAACATTTCGACCACACCAAAAGCTGTCGCCAAACAATTAACAAATATCTACGTCCATGTACTAACATTAAACAATACTTCACGAAATCTCAAGATCTAAACGTCGTCAAGTCGTGTGGGAAAATAATCTCAAGCGCAATCTACATCCGAGCTAGGTCCTAATTAATTTAGTAATCGTTCGTGACGACTTATTCCGGCCCTAGACCCAACCACGAACCTAACGAAATCACGACTCCGCCAGACAACGATAATCGTTATTTTAAATTTATTAAAATGTCCTCTTTAAGGACTATATCGGAACGCCTATATCGGACTGTATAATTTATTCTTGCATTGGAGGAACGCGCTAAACAATGAGGGCTATTATCATTTCTAGAAGAGCACGTTTTGATTTATAAATGCACTGCAATATCATGCTTGCTCTAAAGCTATGTTTTTTATTTTGTAAGTAATCGTTTTATGAATTGTGATGATATCGGACATTATACTTTTGGCAAGCACCTCTTATTTTGAGATAAGGTTTCCATAAAAAGCGAGAGGAAATTACGTGAGCTCGGCTAAACTAAACAGAAATGAGTCAATGTTTGTTTAATGGATTACGTTTAAACACAGTGATGCTTTTAACAATAACAGCGAGTTGCAAGTCGGCGGGCGCGGTTAGATTCTAAACAACATATTGTCGGCAATTTTCATGACAAAGTCGGCACAATACAACGGCATGCCGACAACAAAATGCCGTCGTGTCGGCCTGACGGCCCCTGGGGCGTTGCAATTAAAGTCCCGGTTGCACAAGGTGATAGGTGCACCGAATTGATGAGCAGGCCTTTACATTGATTAGTTTAAGATTTGTTTAGTGTTTTATGTGGTTCGCATTGATTTTATGGACTTCTGAAACAAAACCCACGAGTCAAGGTAGGCATCATGACGGGAATATTTTCCAGAAAAAGTAGGTAACCTGAATTTCGTTCAAGTTTTAAGCATAACAAAAGATATCAGTACTGTGGTTATAAAAGCGAATCATTAAATAGAAGTTTAAAAGAACAGTTCTGGTAACTTCAAATGTTTAGCTAACGCAAAACTCACCAAGTGTTTGGCAAGACATCAAATCACAAAGCCCAACAGCTAATTAGGTCCTAAAACTCATCTGCTTAAATTCTAAAATGCTGTCATTCAGTAAAGCACGTTTAATTGCAAAGGCAAGTAAGGCTGCACGTTTTAAGGGGCATTACATCGCATAACGAGGGCGGATGCGCAGGCGCACGCCTAACAAGTAACAACAGGGCACGCCGGCGACTTTGATACCCGCTGCGCGACAGGATCGCTTGCGTGCGCGCGACCCCGATGCGGTGCAAGATTGAGGCGATTCAGTATAGCCTTTTAAATGCCGAAAATTGTTGAAGATTCGAAACGATATACAATTGTAAAGGCCCATTTTGCAAAACATATTCAGTCGTCTAGGGTTTTTTCGGCAGACTGCTAATATTACAGGATATTTTCAGCTCATAAAAGTATTATAAGAAGTAGTGAATGAAGGTTGATATCATTTCCCTTTTCTCGGTGTAATTAAAATTGAATTTTCTTGGAATAAAAAGAAAATTTATCCTAACATGCAAACTCAAGCCTGTCGAGTTCCTGCATTAGCGCATGCCTTCGCCATCGCTCACCATTTGCATCACAGTTCAATGGAGGATTTTGACGGACATCACTACACGGACCGCTCAGACATTTCTACACGCATAGATTGACAATGTCTTGCCGCTTAATGAAGCTACCGTTCGGTATTCCGCTAAGGAATATAGGAAATAAGTGGGACTTTTAATAAAGTTTCTTACCTTGTAAGATTGGATTTATATTGAGAAGTCTGCCATTAAATAAAGGCTTTTTTTTTGCAAAGAACCAGTACTGCGTAGGTACCATTTATATTCCTCCTGTGCGCCCTAATTATACTAATTGATCTATTCCTTAGTTTATATTCGTAACGCGTATTCTAGATAAACAAGATAGGATTCCTTTTCAATACTTCTCCCTGTGTTGGTATTAAAAATAATCATTTTACAGTTTTATTAGTACTTCAAAGTTATTATGTAGTAGAACTAAACTGTGATTCTGTGTATTGGGGACATTTGTTCATAACGATTTATTTTCCAAGAAGCCTTTTTAGACGACTGGGACTGTATTACATAGAAAAGACAATTTTGTTTAGCTCTAAGCTAAATTATCTCAAAAAAAAAGTAATTTTTACAAAAAAAGGGCAAGTACTATAAAAACTACGGCATCAATTAGAAAATTTCGGCAGTAATGTTGTATAATGCCGATCATTCCGTTTTTACACGACGTAAAATAACTTGTAAAAGATAAAATGATTTTCTTTTCGGATCAACTGCGGATACAAAACAGCCACTTTATGCGCTTTGTAAACTGATGACTAATCCATCAAAAATTATTCTCATGATTATTTGCAAAATGTAACACGCACAAGCAGAATTGTTTTTCTTATCTGAAATTCTGAACATAGACTTTTAGACCCGCTGACAATTTATTTGTTGTATGTTGTTGTTGTATGTCAAAACAAGATTTCGAAATAAGATGTATTTTTATGACAAGCGTAAAAGATGTTACTCACTGTCTTTTATATATTTCTTCGTTCTTTGCTCTATTTTCGGTACAAACAGAAATCTAGAAGAATTGCATTAACAACAAATTTATCATTAAATCTGTAATATTAATCTATGTAATAACTTGCAAGAAAGACATTTTAAGATTACAGCAAATTAATACAGAAGTTAAAGTTCGACGGAATATTTTTTATTTTTATTATCACATGGTTGTATAATCAGTGAAATTGGATTAACGTGATTGTATTAAATAATTCTTAAATCACACCGTTGTGGTAAGACCATTTTGAAAGAGCGAGCCCTACAATATTTACGCAAAATAAAGCACTGGTTCCTTTTAATATCTTGACAATAGTTCACAATAGGAATACAGAGTAACAGTCGTCAAATGCATGCAAGTAGTCCAGGCGTAATCCAGGACACCGCGGGGCGTCCGTCCAATACGATGCGATATAGAAACAAATACTAATCGAAGTCAAAATCATTTAACGACTTTAACTGCAATTACATTTAAGTAAACAATAATTATAAAAGTAACTAGATTTGTGGGAAAGAAATATTTAAGTAGGTAGGTATATGCAGAAGATTGTAGATGTTATTATCATACCCAAAGATCGAGACGAACTTACAAAATGCTCACTAACTTTGTCACTTGCATGTGCCTTCCCTTGATATCATTTATTAAAAAGTAAATTAAATCTTCAAGTATCAAAAAAATATTTCTTCGTAAGAAACATTCTGGGTACGTGAAATGAAAATTCATGCACAAACGATACTTGTGGCGCCATCTCTTGGTACAACATATGAGTTCATTATGACAGCTGTCTTGTCTTCTATTTACAGAATGCTGACTTAAAACATACGCTTAAATGCTTCAAAACAGCATTTATTTCGTACTTTATGTTGTAATATATTTAATTCTACGCCGCATGGAAACGGTAATCTCGCAAATAACTATAAAATACTCACGAAACATAACCTTGCAACAACTGACATCTGTCAAAACTTTCATCACAAATGTTCACAAAAACACTGTAAATAAACATATAGCACGATTTTACGACCTCGACGAACGAGAAATGTTTAAATACTGACTGAAAAAATGCATCTGGACAAGTTTTCAGCAATATTCCATGGTTTTTAGGTGTTAGGAAAATCATAACCTCTAAGCCAAAAACAATGAGAGATTTTTATGTTTTTCAGCAAGTATATACAGTAATTTTACCTTAGGCCCATCAAGTTGATAGCAATTGTTAATGCTGAGCCAAGTTTTACTAGCAGTTTTTCAAGTTTCAGTAGGAATCTGAACAATTTACTTTTCATCTCACTGTTTACACTTGCACCAATTCATCACCATTTAAATTAGTTTTTTTAAGATTTTTGTACTAACTAACATTTGTTTTGAATATATGAGTTAACACTGATACAAAAAAGCTTGTAGTTTCATTAATTAAATTAAATGAGTTTAAAATATCTGCAAGTTACTAAAGAACTTGGTCAAAATTAGAAATGTCTGTAAGGTGACAAATGTTATAAAAACATATTTTAATTGAAAATATAACAATTTACACCTTTTACTAAAACTGTTATGATTTTAGTATCTTTGAATGTAGCAATTTCATTCAAAGAAACATCATATTCAAGTAATAATTGGGTAATAGGTAAGTGACCCCGCACATAAACAAAACTTAAAACACAATATCTCTCATCAGCTGGGCAAAACAGAGGCACAGATGTAGCTTGGTTCACTCAGGACTGCCATGAACTTATACATTGTAGTGCACTCTGACACGCTGGTGGTTGCAAGCAGCCAGCGCTCCCTGACGACCCATATGGAATATTGCCAAAACCGGTCTCACACACCCACCTTCTTCATAATCCCAGTCTTCCGTTTGGAGAATGTCGTATACCGTCGCAGTTTGTTGTCAATGTATTCCATTTTGATCTTCACACGACCCTTGGTCTTTTTGCCATTGGAAGGTGGCGATTTCTTGGGTTGGAGAGATGCATAGCCGTCGTCTGCTATGTCGGGCATGGGGCAGTGGTCTAGGCCGACGTTCTGCGGAGGTCGCTCGTCATAGCACTGGTCCGAGGGTCTCTTGACGCCGGCGCGCGGCATCGGGCACTGCTGCATGCCGGGCCGGAGCCCGCCGCCGCCGAGCGCACTGGGCGGCCTTCCAGATCCGTACATGTCCGGCATCTCGCTGAGGAGTCCCATGCCATACGGCGACCCGAAGCGGGGCTCCCGCGCTCCGCCGGGCGCGTCCATTATAACCTCGCAGTACGCCACAGTAACCGGTGCGCGGACGCGCTATACACACCTCACCGTCCGAACGACGAACGGAGACTAACTTTGAACCGAAAACGCGAAAGAGCCGAGGGCGGGACTGACGAGTCGGCCGCTCGGACCGCGACTGACTTCGCACAACTGCGTCCCGCGCACCTCGACCTCTATCTGTCTCTGTCTCGCACGATACGTGCAATATCTTTCGAAGGGGACGGAAACGCTAAGCGCGGCGTAACCCGACACATCCGTAGGAAAAGCGAACGTTCGCCGGGAACTCGCGAACGTTTCAGTGCCCGAAATCCGTATTAAAATAGAGCTTTTATTTTGAGTTTATTTCGTAAATAGAAATAATAGAGTCGGAAGTGGAGCGTCTCGGGCGCAGCGGCGGGGCGGTGGGCAGTGCCAGAGCCATATTTAGACGCGAGCCGTGCCAAATATGGCAATCGACGGTCAAATGGGGGCCACTGAAATCCCTCCTACTCGCACCTGGCGATTTTCACGTCTAATAATTAAAAACTTTGTCACGTCACTTAGGTATTGAAAGATACATACCTACCTAGTCATGGCTCATTACATTTACTTAATATGTATGTGTCGTACTTACTTGTAAGTACCTACCTGTAGCGAGTTATATTGCACATTATCAAGTTTTACGCGCTTTTTCTAAGGTATGTAATTACCTCCAAGTCTCAAAAATCACCAGAACTACTGAAAATGAAACACTATTCAATCATTCTAATGAATAGATAACTAGGTATCTAATGGCATGGAAGAACATTTTATGGCAATGTTTGCCTATAAAATAATGAGTAAGGTATTCTTTTTACCTAATATTTCCAATAAAATTATTTCCATATACCTACCTAATTTTCCTGTATTACAATACCGTTCGTATCGTATAGTAGGTACCTAGGTACCTGAATTAATGGCCAAATGGACTACATCCATGTGCATTACAAAGAGATCATGTGCCGACGTCGTTCCCTGTGGGCGTCTACCACTGCGGCTGGGGTGTAGGGAGGACGTTGTCCTCTCCCACACGCGGCCCGCTTCCTCCTTCGCGAGCATGACTGCTTCGCAGAAGGAGCCGACCGCTTCCCATTCCGTCTCGCCCCGTAGCATGGCCTCGACCGGGCGCGAAAAGTCTCCACCTATCGCCGTCGTGAGGACACGGCGGTGCTCTGCCGAAGCGGGGCAGTCCTGCACTCCGGGCGATCCTCGCAGTGGGAACACCCCGAACTTTAAAAGACTGCATTTTTTCTTACTATCAGTTATTCAAATTTTTTAATAAGTCACTATTACCTTTGAATTCAAATGAAGACTATTTTATTTTAAGTCATAAGTAGTTAAACATACTTACTTAGCTTATTGTGATACTTGGCATTTCGAGCAGTTCATGTGTTTAAATACTCATAGGTTTATCTGATTGTCTTACATTGTTACTATTTGAACTTTCAACGCAATAAAAATCTATGTTTTTAACCTCGATGTCTCTAAAATTGATGACAAAAATTTAAATCAGTCGGATTTTATGGTGTTATTAGCAGAAATTTGTAAATTTTCCAAAGAATCGCCAGCTGACCGCCCACTTTCCGCGCATATTGCCGAGTTTCTCCTTTTAAAGTTTATTTTATTGTGCTTACTCAGAGTTCAGTAAACCTTACTACATTGGAAAACTTTTAAAATACATTTTATAGACGTGTTTAGAACAAAATAATACCTTAATTGTGAAGGAAGGAAATGTTAATTAATTCTAATATGGTTAAAGAAAGTTTCACAAGTTTGTAATAACTATGTAGATTTCGAAAGTGTTAATTAATGACTGTTTCACCGAAAATAGTGGTGTTCCAAAACCCAGACACAGAGCGTAGACTCGGGAGGGACGTAGAAAAGACCAGAACAAGACCACAATTTCGATCCATGAACAAATAAGTATTTGTACGACCTACTTACAAGTAATTGTAACAGGCCTGGGTGTTTGTGTATGTGAGTTTCTATGTTTGTAAACGCACCCACGAAAGAGAAGAAAAAAAAACAATTGGCCAGACCACGGGGCTTATTACAACCTCTTAATTCCAGTCAATTTACAACTTAAAATGAACTGCCTTGCTTAGTCTTATTACGAACTCACATTGCCAGCCAACCGGCGGTCACGTGACACTTTACCAACTTCTGCCTGGTGATTAAAAGTGATTAATTTAATCTGCTAAAATTAATAAGTTTAAAAACCCTCATAATTAAAAAAAAAACTTTTCTGCTTTTGTTTTTTTTTTGGAGTTAAACAATTAGCAACTTAATTTTTTTTTTTCTCACAAACGAAATAGGTAAATGCGCACATGGGAGTTTCACTCTTGCATTTGAAATACGAAACGCCATGACATTAATTTAGTCATGTCCGATTTTGAGGGTTTCTTAACAACGTGCGCCGTACATACCTACTAACTTCGAGTACACTGTAGGTAAAATACGAAAAACTTGTGATTAGGCTTAAGAACTTTTTTCAGAAAGAAAAGTAGCCTCTGTTCGTTTCTACACACAACGTATGCAAAATTTCAGGATGATCCATTCAGTGGTTTCCAAGGCGGGAAAATGTAACAAAACCAACAAACTTTCTCTGATAACGTACCGAAGATACCGAAGAACGTACCTACTTAGTTACGAAGGACATCAAGACAGGTTGAAATGATTAATCATGTCCTTGGCAACTGAACTGCATCAAACGTAAGCAGCATCCGGCTTATCATAAGGATAATGTTACGTAAACGAGTTCCCAGAATAGAGTACGTAATCTAAATATAAGTAGGTACCTAAGTTTAATTTAGTTAATTTAGTAAAGCGAAAACCTAATCCAAACTAATATTATAAATGCGAAAGTAACTCTGTCTGTCTGTCTGTCTGTCTGTCTTTTCTTCACGCCTAAACTACTGAACCGATTTGTGTGAAATTTGGTACAGACATAGTTTGGAACTTGAGAAAGGACATAGGATAGTTTTTATTACAAAAAATAAAATAAAAAACAAAAATCTGCCGGAAGTCACTATTCCACGCGAACGAAGTCGCGGGCAAAAGCTAGTTAATATATAAATTGGTTTAGCGATATCAATGGAACTGCTCATTTTATCCTTATATTAACTTGCAGTGAATGTTAAACTTACCTAGTGTGATTAATCATTTTAGTAAGATTGTGGACGTGGTCTCAACAAGCCAGATAGTCTAAGGGGGTACCTTCTAGTATTACCCAACCATTATTATTATTCGGCAACCCCTTTCTTTTTGGTGTCAGAGTTATTTAAGCTGTCTCTTAGGCGCTTCATACACAACGCGACGCCACGAAGTCTCCGTTACCTTACGACTTTGATATTCATTGACGTGTGCCTGTGTAAGAACCTCTATGAATTGTATTGCAATAGGCGCCAGGATACTAAAGTCGTAAGTTGTCGGAGACTTGCATCGTGATGTGTACGAAGGGGTTAAGATCACCACAGGCGTCTGACATAGCCTGATTTGTTATTGAATAATTGCTTACCAGTGCTATTCTCTATAAACACAGATTTATGTCATCGCGGCCGCAACGCTGACAAAACGCTTTGACTAAATTCCGCTAAGCAATAAACCCCTGACAGTGACACCAGCGCTCACCGTTCTTGTTGCGCGATCGGACGATCTCAAAGCACATCGTAGAGTCCACCAATGAGATTTCTTGTGGAGAATAGCATAGCAGGTTTCCTCAAGACATTTTTCTTCACGGATGAGATTGACAAAGACACATTGGTACTTGCCTGCGTTTGCATCGCAACCAAGACCTCAACCACGGCTAGTTGACACACGAATCCATCTCTCCGCTCGTCCGCACTGATGAGCGGATAGTTCCATCTCATTAGAAATTGTGTCCTGGACTTCTGACTGCATCGATAGAAAATTAATAAGAGCCATGGAGACTTCAAAAGAAATCACATAATTATAACAAAGAGAAACCAAGTCTGATCGTGACACATCATAACAATGAACAGTAGATACCTATAAATAACAAAGGACGCACCGGAACCAACTCGAATGGCGAATATTCACATTCTCTAAGCACAGCCGAATTAAATCAGTTTAGAAACAATAAAAAATCTACCCTTCTAGAACTTTAGGGAACTGGCAACACTCACTGCAAAAAGGTAATGTCCACCTACACTCTGGGTTAAATTACATTTTCAGTATGGGAAATTACATAATATAATTTTAATCTTGCGTTATTTCCCATACTTAGAATAAAATAAACACTGGGATACGTGACCGATGACAGTTATCCATAGATATATTCGTAAACATATGATGACGGTAGTAAATGACATGAATAGTAAACTCGTCTATGAGTCTATGGTATTGTCCAATGGCCGGATATCCGATAGTGACAAATCCCGTTGCATCGGGGCCTAGTTTTCCATAACTGGTTTGTAGTGGAGGTAGTATTACTTTATGATTATTTGTGTGGATCAATATTATAAACTGGCACTAGGCTCTTTTTTATCGTGATGAAATCATCAAATAAATGCTCCGGCCCTGGGTGGGACTTTCAGACTCGTATTGCTCTATAGTCTAAAGTTGAAAATCCATTACAGACAAACTGTCTCGACGTCGACGACCGAGACGGATTGTCTTTAACAGAAAATCTGAAAGAAAAACTGTAGGATCAGCGATCCTGAGTCTTAAGGGAACAGCGCTACTAATGTGTTCCTTTCTGATTTATAAAATTTGGATAAGTCCTCCACACATTGTTCTTTACATTTTGCAGATTTTATTTTGTTCTTATTTTTTTGGCCATCGTCATAGTTATACCCTGTCCATGAGTGTAGCTCATGGACAGGAACTATTTTTGGGGTTGTATAATCATGAACTGATTCCTCTTACTCTGAGGGGCACGTTTTTTTTTCGTCTGTATGGCATCTCGCAGGTCAACCTACTAGAGGTTGACCTGCGAGATGCCCTACAGAAGAGACTGTCAGACTTGTACCATCTCGCTCCAATTTTATTCCATTCCTTTTTAATTGTTACAATGAAAAACCCTTTTTGCTGCATTCTTCATGCTTTACCGGAAGATTATCTCACGGAAAACATTATAAGCCCGTTTTGCTGAAAATCCTCGAGAGTTACTCTCGAAATAGCTTTTTGGGTGATAATGAGTCCCCCCGACATGGGTGGAGCAAAAGTATGTCAGACTTTTTAGTGACTAAAAATCCTATAAAATCAGTGCATCCAAACGCGAATGAACCGATTTTCGTTCGGTTTTCAGAAAAGTGTTCTTTACATCCTGGAGATGGTTTTAGGTAAATAAAAATAATGGATATAATGGTCTAATCTGCATGGTGTCATTATTGCTGACTTGGATGGTGCATTTTCAAAGGCAATGATTTTTCAAAGGCCGATTTTTGTTGATTATATAACTGAACTAAAAAAGGTGAAGTATTTTTTTAAAATATAAGTAACTTGATTACTTCAAAAACAAACACAAAAAAGTGTAAAAGAACTTTTCTTTTGTAAGTCGGTGGTGGTAAAAAACAAAGCCATCGACTTCCGAAAGAACAGTATTTTATTCCCTATTAATTTTTTAGTTATAGTTTGTGTTTATTAGTATTGTATTATATTGTTTAATCCATAGTTACCACAAGGATTTTAATATTTAATTTATATTAAAATCCCTGTTACGTGGTTCTGTCACGGATAGTCTGTTGTCTGAAAAATTTAATGAATAATGCTTCATTACCGATAGCATACATTTAAAAGGGTTTTCCTAATGTGTAATAAATATTAATTCAGTAACTAATCTGTGAATAAATATTAATTCAGAAAGTAAACTGTGTCATAATAACCTTTTACAGCTTTTTTTTATTAGACCATTTGCCCATCATCGGGATTCCCCTTTTTCTTTCCCGCCCTAGAGCGGAAAGTACTGTCAGACTCTTACTGACTAAAAATCCACCCTGCTACTTCAATTGCCCTTTATGTTCCAGGGTCACGGTAACCTGCGAGTCACTCGGGACTTTCCTTAAGATATTACTTGAATATTATGTCACATATCAATTGATATAATAAGTAAATAAGTAAGTAGTAAGTATATTTTATATATATGGTCTTAATAAATTGTCGATATTTCCTTCCGTGGGCTGATACCGATATTACGTGGGGCACCGGAGACCGGAATAAAATAGTCATTATCCTGTAACTAAGGAAAATTTGTAGAATTAATTAATTAATTTACGAAAGTATTCTGCCTTTATTTAATTTAATAAATGATTATATTATCTCAAAGGTAATGTGCGTAACTAATAGTTAGGGGATTCCCCAGCTAGATTTTTTAGCTACACAACAGGCCGTGTCCTCACGACGGCGATAGGCGGAGACCTCTCGCGCCTGGCATTGGTTGAGGCCATGCTGCGGGTCGAGACGGAGTGGGAAGCGGTCGCCTCCTTCTGCGAAGCAGTCATGCTCGTGAAGGAGGAGGCGGGCCGCGTGAGGCAGAGGACAGCGTCCTCCCTCCACCCCAGCCGCAGAGGTAGACTCGACAGTCGGACGTCGCAAGACGATCTCCGGCCACCGTAATGCGGGCAGCGAGTAATGGGCGACTCGCTGTCCGACCATGGACCATGCCCGGGTCGACGGCGCGTTGTGTTCCACGCGCGCCTCAAAGAGTGTCAGCATAGTGACGGGGCCTGTATCCATAAAGGAAATATAGCCGAAAAATTAGTGAGATGTCCACAAAAATAAAAAATAGTTTAACCAAAATCACTCTTTTTGTGGACAACTCACGCTTGAACAAAAAACAAAACTTTAAAAAATTGTTAAAATCAAAAAAAAGAGCTAAAGTTTCCTAAGAAAGTTTTCCTGTATCTCTTTTTTTAATTAAACGATGCCCCGCACTAGGAATTTCTCCTCTGTCATGGGTCGTTTACAAACATAGAAACTCAGATATAAATACAAAAATAACAAATACCCAGAACCGGAAAACTTGTATTAATTCATGCAAAAAAGTATTTGTTTCGTGCGGAAATCAAACCCGCGACGCGCTGCGCAGCAGTCCAATTGCTCAGCCACTCCACTAATCGTGCCTTCAATGGTTATGGTTGCGGATATCTCCCTGTTGGCCAACTTAAAAGAATAACCCTGTATTCCGTTGTTTAGCTAGATTACTGAGAAAATTACTGAGTCCAAGCTACGTTGGTACCGATATTTTATACGTCATCCCGGCAAAGTCATCATCATCTGCCTAGCCTTTTCCCTAAGTTGCAGGTTGCAGCTGGATATCAATATTTTACACGGATCGACTACCTGTCTGACCTCCACAACTCAGTTACTGTGTAAAACGATACCCCTTGGAAAGACTAGTTGTCAGACTTTCGAGCTTCTGTAACTGTAACGACTGTCCAAGATATACAAATGATAGCCGGGGCCAACGGCTATACGTGCTTTCTGGGGTGTGTAGGTAACCCGCTATGATTGACGTGACGTAAACCGGAAGTAAAAAGTTAAATTACCAATTGAAAATATTCAATTCCCTTAAAATATTTATTGTTTTGTATATTATTAATATTTATTCACTTTATTATTCAGAATGAAAAACTGTAAAAATATACAAAATTCTTGATTAAATTATGTAGATCTTTATTGCGATTTCGATTTCCCAGCAGATTGCGGTGACCACGTCATCATGAGTTTCGTCTTTGGGGTAAATCCTATCAATTACCTACATAAAAGCTGTCATAGTACTCATAGTGGTAAGAAATACCGTTAGCCGAGCAACTGAGGTGAAATCCGCGGACTAAAGAATAAAAATTGAAAATTTTGCCAAAAATTAGACCAATATGCAAAAGTTTACTCGTATTTTCAACAATAACATCAGCATATTTACGTTTAAATCACTCATTCAATCGTGCTATTATTTCTGAAACCCTCATCGAAGGAAATTTCAGCCTAAGCTCCAGTTGTTCTCCTAATCACACAGTGGCCAGGTCGGAGTCAACTTTCTAAACAAACGAGCATCGAGGTCTACGGGACGAGGCAGCCGCATTCCTCGCCAAAACTGGCGACCATTCGAGCCAGGGATGGACATGTTGACGCAATGACATTCAATATGCCACATATGATGGGTGCTCCATAATTTTGAACTAGAAAAACGGGATATTTTAAAGATTTATATTTATACAGGGTGGCCGGAACATTGATATCCAAAATAAAAATGTAGGTCCCTCATGGAGTGGAGAATCATCCCCATACAATGGGATGATCCCTTACCACCGCGATTTTTATACTTTTCGAGTTATTCATGTTTTTTTTTCATTTGAACGTCAATGTTTCGGCAAACTTCTGTGTATATCCTGCAATTACGTTATTGTGTGATCAAAAAAAAATCAAAATAAATTTGCAAAAAAAAATTGTCAGAAGTGGGATTCGAACCCACGCCCACAGAAGTGGACTGCGACCTGAACGCAGCGCCTTAGACCGCTCGGCCATCCTGACCTATGAAAATATTGTCAAATCAGATAAGAGTTCAATTAAATGACTCACAACTCAGAATGAATGATGGGCCATGGTGTCATTCATTTTTGCTTGCATAGTTTTTTAGTACCTGTGGGTCACACAAATATTTGTTCCATGCGGGAATCGAAGCCGCGATTCGCAGCGCAGCTGTCGATTACATAGCCACTGTGCCAAACCTGCCGTTATTGTCAGCCAACCCACTGCTAAATACAGTGTGTTTGGTCTCCGATTACCGATCCTTTAGGGGAACATTAAACACTCATTTTTATCGACAAAACTGCTCAAAAAAAAGATCTGAAGTACCTATGTACAATCGACTAACTTGAATCCTGACCGATTTTGACAATAAATGGTTTGAATCCGTCAAATTGACAATGATCAAAGTCGTTACCATGGATATGTATATTAACGTGAATGTAGACCTAATAGTATTTGAACGTCTGTAAGAATATAAGCTTATGGTGGGTCATGATTCAACTTTATCGATTGTCGACACAATGCAAATATCTTTGAATCTAAGAGACCTACTTATGTAAACGGTGCAAATGAGTTTATTCAACAACAAAGACATTTTTTTTTAATTTTTCAGAATAAAAGTCGGTAAAACAATTAAAAAAAAAATAATTTAATTATGTAGATAAGTTTCTTTATTGCGATTTCGATTTCCCAGCAGAGTGCGGTGACCACATCACCATGCGTTTCGTCTTTAGGGAAATCATAGCAGTTACATAAATTCTGTCATCGCGGTACGTATATTACCGTTTACCTATAAAAATTCATAGGAACCATACCAAATATGGTATTAAATAATTTAATTAATAAGAAATAAGGTAATGAATACGCAACTACGGGCAAGGGAAATTCGATGACCTAATTATTAAGTAGAATGCATATAATATAATATTAATGTGTTTATTTAAACCGCAACGAGCTAGATAAATGATTACTTAGAATTCTAAAACTCGGAATTAGGATTTGAAGGTTTTTTAGTTAGGAAGCTTTAATGCGGTCCAACTAAGAAGGAAAGCTTCTTATTACGTCACACCTATCAAATC
Source organism: Agrotis puta (assembly GCA_943136025.2). NCBI lineage: Eukaryota > Metazoa > Arthropoda > Insecta > Lepidoptera > Noctuidae > Agrotis > Agrotis puta. The sequence goes on along the minus strand of OW964177.2, from coordinate 16,010,839 downwards.
GTAATAGTTGTATATACAGACAGCAATAAAGTTTCTAGGATAAAGAACACCATTTGTCAATACAAATGGTGTTCTTTATCCTAGAAACTTTATTGCTGTCTGTTAACTAAACACACAACAATTTGTGTGTTTAGTTTTATTATTTAAGTTTATTATATGTTTGGTCTAACTATATTTTAACTGTAATAAATAAAAAATGCTTAAGGACTGATTTTAAAATTCAATTCTTAAGCATTTAGTTTTTATTCCATGTTTTTTTTTTACGTAAAGTTGTTGGTCCTGGCTTTCACTTGTAGATCTTTGACAGTCGTTACTTACTGTTGGTCAGAAGCTCTAACGTCTGACAACCAGTCTTACCATCGGGTATCGTATTACCCAGTTACTGGGTTGTGGAGGTCCGATAGGCAGTCGCTCCATGTAAAATACTTATATTCAGCTGCATCTGGTTTGACTGGAAGTCGACCCCAACATAGCTGGGGAAAGGCTAGGCAGATGATGTTTCAAAAATATCATGCATACTAGCCGAGCTATCGCAATTTTTACCTAAAAAGCCAGAAAAATTAATAACGCGAGATGGGATTGAAGTCCTTTTGACGCGGTGCTAGTGCATATTTAAAAAATGTAGGTATGTATCATGAATTTTTCGCAGGACTTGAATCCTGGCGAGGACTCTTGCTACAGTAAGAGTAAGTTTTTTTTTTAAGATTTATCCATATTTTTCCGAGCATGAGAGTCACCCTACACAGGGTAGTTGTCATAGGTGTGTGAGTCGATGACCCGCGCTTGATTCACTGAGCGTTATGGCGTTGTATATAATGCTAATCTTTGCGTCAATACATACATGTTAATACCTACCACCATTGTTCATATGTACTGCAAATGTATGTAGCCTTATGCAGCTAGTCAATGAATTTATTAAAGTATATTGTATTGCGAATTTAAATGTCTTGTTGATTGAAGATTAATGTTAGAAGATATAATAGTGATGGAGGAATTTTTGTGAGGGTAACAAACTCATTAATTACGCGATTAAGCGCGGCTGCATACAATAAGACTCAGAAAAAAACGACGGGTTGCACTCTGGGAGTGCCGGCAGAAGTGAAAACTTCAATAGTAATAAACACACACGAACATTCGCGCAAGCGCCCTACGCCATCTTACGAATTTTCGATCAGGTCACGTGTCCTGACGCGAGTTTAACATTTTTTACCCATTCCAAAAAAGTGCACTACGCCGCTAAAGAAGTTTTCACTTCAAAAAGCTGACACACGCTGCATTCATTTTATATTAGATACCGCACACTGTAAGAAAAATTCTGGCGGATGGCCCGCTGCCGATGCTCGCCGGAATGTCTTTTTTTTTAATGCTGACCCACACTAGGCGTTTCTCATAAGTCCTGGGTGCGTTTACGAACCTACAAACTCACATACACAAACACCCATACCTACACGACATACATTTAGTATACCTATTGTAAAAGTTGCCAGATTAAAATTTCGGATAGTATGCGGGTGCATCCGGCGAATATCAGATTTTTTCCGACAGAATTTATATAGGCAGTGAGCGGGCTATGACTTTTTTTTTGTCGTAGTAAAATCATCAAATGAGTCCTGCCACCCAGGGCAAGGCGGGAGGGACTGTCAGACTTGTACTGACTAAAATCCACGGTGTCCTTCACTAGCCCTTTACGTACCGGGGTTACGGTAATGGGTAAGTCCCGCGACCCCGGCAGGCTTTGGCCCTCTACAGGCCCCGTCACTATGCTGACACTCCTTGAGGCGCGCGTGGAACACAATAACACAACGCGCCGTCGACCCGGGCATGGTCCATGGTCGGGCTGCGAGTCACCCATTACTCGCCGCCCGCAAGCGGGCTATGACTTAGCGCGGGCGAGCGGTAAAATGTATAGAAATGTATCAAACACACCACGAGGCGCCGCCACCCGTAATCGTTGCGCTTACAGCTTAGACCAAAGTCGTACGTACTGTAAATGAGTATTGATATTTCACGCCACAGAACCTAAATCATGTTAATGTTTCTAACACCCATATTAGTTTTATTGCACGGCAAACTGTCAAAATAGAATCACAAGGTAAATTAAAACCGGTTAAATATATAGGTAATTATAAAATCAGTAAAATACCTACAACTACGAAACTGAAATCAATTAAAAATAAGCTAATTAGTCATGATAAGCGTATCTTACTGCTTAATAAATGAGCTAAATATAGCGTTACATCATTTGTTTACAATTTATTTATAAACATTCATGTCATTGGACTACACTTTAGTTGAAGGGAAATCATAGATATCATTTATTTATAGTTATTTACTATAATGGAAATATGGATTTATATAATACCTACAGCACAGCACAGACCAGGGATTAAGGCGCTGTATGAAGCTAATCATTAGGTAGTCACGGTGGTGAAGCAGCGGCGGGGAAGTTGTAAGAAGAAATGTGAGTCATTTTGCAGTTTTTATTGAATATTTAAAAAAATTACAGTTCTGGTTTAAAAAAGTTTTAGATATATCTTTAGTCCTCCCGCCCTGGGTGTAACGAAAGAAACTGTCATACTCGTACTGACTAAAATCCACCGTGTTCCATTAATAACCCTTTACGTTCTAGGGTCACGGTTAGTTACCCGTTTGGACAATACCACGACCCCAAACAAGGAGCCCTTCAACTTCGCTTAACGGCGAGATTCGCTTAGTTGTCACTTATTGTTAGTGTAAATGAACGTTTGTTTTCGTAATCTTATAATTTTATTTAAAAGTTTTGAAAACCTTAAATCAATTAAAATGCGTTATCCAGATGCTTACGATTCGCGTAAAACACAAAACATAAAATAAACAAGACAAAAAGTTGTCATGTCAGAAGTGGGATTCGAACCCACGCCCACAGAAGTGGACTGCGACCTGAACGCAGCGCCTTAGACCGCTCGGCCATCCTGACATATCTGTTTAGCACCAAATTCAATATCATTCCAGGAATTGATTTATCCCTAAATATACACACATCAAAAATATTTGCAATCACTTAAAAATATCGAAATCTTTTTTGTTTTGTTACGATAAATTGTGATTTCTTCTTCTTTTATGATTCTTTATTTAAAAATTTAGATTTAGAATATAAAACAATAGAACAATTAAATTGTTTTTCAACAAAAAAAAAATACAGTTTATGGTAGTGATCACTTTTGATAGTATGTAGGAATAGATAGATCTGAAAGTAGATGTTCCGGGGTTGGGCGTTTGTGTAAGTATGCGAGTTTATTATGTTTGTAAACGCATCCATGATTGAGGAGAAATTCCTAGTGTGGGGCATATTATCAAAAAAATAGTTCTCCTGCCATATTGATTTCAAATTTGCGTTTTCTTGAACCTTTATTTTTTTAGCGTGGTGGTGCAGCGGGAGGGGACTGTCAGACTCGTACTGACTAAAATCCACCGTGTTTCTTAAATTGCCCTTTACATTCCAGCGTTACGGTTACCTGTTTTGACAGTCGCACAGTTCTCATTAACCTTCAATTCTTGAAGGCATGCTAATATGAAATATACCTTATTTCGAAGTAGAAACTGGTATTTCACGAGAATATCGCGTTTGAATTTTGTTATGTGAATACATTTTATTGTTCGTGGCTGTATATAATGTACCTACATAGATTTTTAGTACCTACATTATGTAGGAATGATGTCACCCATTGAGATATAATTTGGCAGCGTGTGCCGATATCGTTTGTCACATTGATTTAGATTTGTTGAACATTATTAAAGTTTAAATTGGGATACCTCTGAACTGAAGAAAATATTCGTTTTTAAATCTTTTCTTATTAGAACATACAAATCAGGCAGCTCGACGCGGGTCTATCTAAATGGGTACTGTAGCCCTGGAACGCAAAGTTAAAAAACGTACAATATGATGACAAGCTTATAAGATACAAATTAATGGTACATGCTTTTCTAAATGGATAATATCTTTTTGCTTATAGTCTATTTCAGTTTTAGACGACGATTACTGGGATTTTTCTCAAACTTACTACCTCGCCTCCTTTAGAATATATGACCGTTAAAAAAAATGTTAATCAGCTGTCTATTACCGCTACCGTAAAATTAAGAACCTCATTAGGATGCAACTTCATGGAAGGCACCTTATTATGGGCGAGCACAGAGCCGCCGCTTCCCCGTACGTGGTCCCCATAACTTTCCACAAGTTGGCCCTTTATCGAAACAATGTCTAACACAACGAATGCCGAACATCGCACGAATATCGTCATCTAGTCGCCAATTATTGAGGAACGCTCCAATGGGGTATCGAAACTCTCGGAATCCAGCACCGCACTTTATGTCTCTATTCATTAAACCGCAGCCGTACTAATTAAAATTGTTTGGCTGGTGTAACGCGCGAAATAAATCGCGGTCGGGCCTCGGGTGGCGTGTACGCGTTTTGCTTTGTTTTTCACTTGCTACATATTTGTGGGGTCTGACATTAACACCTTCGGGCTGGTGCGTACAATGCGCGACTTGTCGGTGGTACAAAGGCGCGCATCGATTTGCGGCCAACACTTTAAATATATCGACGTGGCTGACAATGCGTTTAGCAGAGTCGTAAGTAAACTACCACGGATATATGGAGGCCGGGCAGCTTTGTTCACAAGAGATCGCATCGGTTCCGCCTAATAGAATACGTTTGTTTCGCAGTTTCAACAGTTTCGCACTCGGTGAATGTTAAGTGCGGATTTGTTCAATTTATTACGTTAAGTTTGTTTCGTTATGGCTCGCTTTACTGCTATTTAATTGACTATGGTTTAGTGCGCCAATTAAGGAGTATCTTGAAAATAGATGAACCCTTTTGTGGAATGTTTTGTTCGATGATGTAAATATGAAAAAAACTGTTATTAAACAATGAGTTTATGTACCTAAGTACATTATTACAAATCATGTGGTCTATATTTTTTATTTTTTTTATTAAGTGAAAGAAACAATTCTAATTATGACCATAAACGGATACTGTTTTCCTAGAGTGTGGTGAAAATATGAAATGACTACTTGAAGGACCAACAACAATTCTACTCACAACTGTGACGCACGTGGCCTGCAGACCTCCTACAAATAGCTTCTACTGTCACAATTCATCACGTTATGTCACTGATCCCGTCATTTCTTGTTGTTGGTTCGTCGTGCGACAGTGATGACGCTCTATGAAGCTAAAACTAGCCGATAGTCTTTTTCCAAAGTCCGGTGCACAATATTTATAGGCGGTAGACACAAAAATTTTTTTGTGACAATCTTGCTACACTTTTCCCAAACGACTGCAACTTATCTTAATCACCTCGTAATCATAGTGAAACACCTCGATGAAGTACCAGAGAATGGCTGTAACTATAATGGATACCGCAACAAAATTACTTATCAGAAAAATGGGAGTGAAATGGGATTAAATAATCTGTCTTTCTTTAATAGATTTTCAACCTTATCACAATAGTGGACGGTTTATGTTCGATTGGTAAAATTTGACAGTTTCGGGTAGGTTGACCTGCTGACGTCTGTACATCATCACCTACCTAGTTCTTTCCTATGTTGGGGTCAACTTCCATTCGAACCGGATACAGCTAAATATCAATGTTTTATATGGAGCTACTGCCTATCTAAAAACATTGGTATCTATTAATACGATACCCCTTTTTTTTTTTTTTATCGTGGTAAAATCATCAAATGAGTCCTCCCACCCAGGGCAGGGCGGGAGGGACTGTCAGACTTGTACTGACTAAAATCCACGGTGTCCTTCAGTAGCCCTTTACGTACCGGGGTCACGGTAATCTGTGAGTCCCGCGACCCCGGCAGGCTTTGGCCCTCTACAGGCCCCGTCACTATGCTGACACTCCTTGAGGCGCGCGTGAAACACAACGCGCCGTCGACCCGGGCATGGTCCATGGTCGGACAGCGAGTCGCCCATTACTCGCTGCCCGCATGCCCGCGCCTACGGTGGCCGGAGATCGTCTTGCGACGTCCGTCGCCGTGGGCGTCTACCACTGCGGCTGGGGTGGAGGGAGGACGCTGTCCTCTCCCTCACGCGGCCCGCCTCCTCCTTCGCGAGCATGACTGCTTCGCAGAAGGAGGCGACCGCTTCCCACTCCATCTCGCCCCGCAGCATGGCCTCGACCAATGCCGGGCGCGAGAGGTCTCCGCCTATCGCCGTCGTGAGGACACGGCGGTGCTCTGCCCAAGCGGGGCAGTCCTGCACCGTATGCTCCACCGTGTCCTCCGGACGATCCTCGCAGTGGTGACACCCAGGCGTTTCTTCCCTCCTTATCAGACACAGGAACCTCCCGAAACTTCCGTGTCCGGTGAGGACCTGCGTCATGCGGTAGGTCAGGACGCCGTGACGCCTATCCAGCCACTCCTCAAAGAGGGGTCTTACCGCCGCGATTGCGGCGTGCCCGAATACGATACCCCTTAGTGATTGAATGATTGTCAGACTAACTCACAGTCTGTCAAAGATCTATAATTCCATCCAGCCCATCCATCCACAGATCAACGACGTCTTGAAAATCGACCTGTATGGCTGTTATCATTTAGTCAGAGCTTCTTAGGTAAGGTTCCTAAATACAACTATTAAATACTTAGTAGCTCACAACCAACAGGATTCATTAAAATATTCAGAGCTCTCACCTGTGAAAACCCAACAATGGCCAAACTCTCTCCGGTTGAATTACGGCGCGGCCACATAAAATTACCGCGATGCCTGTAACTATTCCCCCGGCATGCCTCGCGCATCGCGACGCTAAATCCTGTGTTCATCGAATTCCATTCTTCTGTCGACCGCTACTGCTGCGGATTTTATTAGGTTTTTTATTTGTTGGGGTTCCGTAGTTGTGGAAATTATTTAACAGTAAGCTTGGTTGTGTTTTTGGTATGGTGTCGCATGATACTCGTGGCGCAATTAGTAATTTATCCAAAGAAAAAATTGATACATTGTCTAATAAATGATATGAAAGAAAAAGGAGTAAATGATACTGTAATGTCTGATAGGGGAGAATGGAAGAAAAAAACGTGTTGTGCCGACCACAAGTAAAATGGGATACGGACAGGAAGACAATTATGTTACTAGTTTTTTCCCGCTTTGCAAAAGAAGTAGCCTACGACTGTCTTCAATGATACACTTATCTCTTATCTAAAATTCATCCAAATCAGTTCAGCGATTTGGGCGATTTAGTTGTGAAAGTATAACAAACGAAAAAGGACCATGCAGGTGAATCAGTCTAGCCTCCTAGGAACTCCTACAAGCGAACGGTTTTTTCACCTAATATAATTTTAGTAACCCATGTCGCTGAACAGCTGGAAAAATGATCACCTGCATTCACAACTCTTCACCGTATAGTGGTCTAACTCATCACGCTAACTGCACCTGTTCCCGTATGTCAATAGTTGTGAAAATATTTTTCAAATTCAAATCCTAGTTTGAAAATGTCTCCAATCTTTAATTAGGAAAATAATTAGTTCGTCGTTTGTACACAAGAGCCGCTTTTTAAGAGCGATTTTCTATTCAATAAACGCAGTAAATAAAATACTTATAAATCTTATGCTAAGGCTTCAGATCTTTTTTGTTCATCCTGAAAATTATATCAAGATTTTTCTTTCAGTGCTAAAATCATCACATGAGACCTCCCACCCAGGGCAGAGCGGGAGGGACTGTCAGACTCGCGACCCCGATATCAAGGAGACTTAAACAAATATTGCATACAGAACCCTGCAAACCATGTTGTCGCACGCACGGTGGGATTTCTAGTTTTATTTTGTTTTAAGGAAAATTGGAGCCTAATTTAAATTATTGAGCTGGGAGAAATATTAGCTGCTGGCTGGCTTGTAAGTAGTCTTCGCATCGTGTACTTTTTGCCTACGATTCCTTTTTGTAGAACATTGTTTGTGCTAGCAGTTTTTTGTAGTGTAGAGAGGTTTATGTTATTATAGAAGCATTTTATTCTGTTTTTCTCCGTTCATTTTAATTTTTTTTTTGTCTCTTTTGTGTCCCCCTGCTGGGCAAAGGCAAGGCCTTTCTCCATCCAAACCTCTCTATTCTGGGCAAATCCTGGCCATGTCTGCCCCGGGAACATGATCAGATCGTCTCACTAGGCCGAGGGCGATGTCCATCCTCAAGCGTCTAGTGAGTGACGATCTTTGCCTTTTTTTTTCAATTGACCGAGGTTTTTTATTTTTACCATCTGTTACAAAACATGACTGTTATAAATATTTGAGTATTGAGTACCTAAATTTTTTACATTTTTTTTTAAACATTGCCCGACACTAGGAATTTCTCCTGTATCGTGGGTGCGTTTACAAACATATAAACTCACACTAAGGGGACAAATTTTATTGTTTTCCAACTTTTTATATATATTTTTTTAAGTTATTCATTAGAATCTTATGAGTAACTTCCTAGAAATAATTACCGCACATAAGTAGGTAAATAATAACATTTTGACTGCATATAAATGTATGAAAAACTTCGAAGAATGTGCTACATATGGCTTTTCTCCCATGATAGAAACTAAATCAATGCACGAAGGAAAACAACTCCAAAGTAAGGAAAAATAAAACATATTGTACAAATTGATATGTCTCCTTTTATTCACAGTATATGTGTACTATTTACAAGCTGTACATGATCGCAACAAATTAATCTATTAAGTACTTACATTATTCTAGAACATTTATCTACACAGATATTACAAAAATGTCAACAAACATCGTATGGACAAAATCATTGGTACACTCACATGCATAAATATTAGATTTAATAAAAATTTTACTCACAATCTTCTTACAATGAGTTTTTTTTTATTATATTATATTAAATCTGTATTTAGTGGAATATTTTTTGTAAAATCAATACTTTTCTTACATACGTAATTCTGTGAAGGCAAATACTATTTGTAAGGCATTACTGATTTATTATCGGCAGTCTTAACAACTGTGCTTTAATTAATTGTAAAGCTGTGTTCAAATAACTACACAAACACTCAATACCTGCTTGTTTAGCAGAAAATTGAGGCACGCTCACCGGAACCTAACCTTAAAAATAAACTTAGACATTCACACCTATTTACATATTTATGCATGTAATCCGTATTCTCAACATATATTTACAATATTTATTCCGAGTACATTCGTAACAAATCAAACATTGATTGCTTATAATCTAAACAGTACATCAACTAAAGCATTTTATAAAAATAGCTGCTTCAGTTTCGATAATACAGAGTCCCACAGGTATTAAAATTTAAAATAACTGTCAGAAACACAACAATAAAATATGTACATCTTTGTTATATTTGTCAAATAATTCTTCTAAATTTCATCTTTCTAAACTAATATTCTTTGCCATTTATTTTATTTTACTTAAAATTACCTAAGGTATTTATACACAACTGTACTTGGGACCTGCGAGACATAAATAAAATAGAAAAATCCTTTTTTTTCTTAAAATAAAATCGTCAAAATGAAATAATAATAACAAACAAGTAAAAATTAATATAATTATCAAAAATCTATTTGTATATTTGGTTAAAGTTTGCCCTTGTACAAATAGATTATTGATTTATTTGTAATAAAATAATATTATTATTATTTTTCATATTAATTTGTCACACTCATGTAGGCCAATCTAATCACTCTACAATTTGCTTTAGACACCAGTTAGAAGTTACATTGGCCACAACTTTGAAAGAAACAGTAAATATAAATTAATTTATTAAAAAAAAATCAACACGAAATGACAGTAGTAAAAGTTATACAAAGTATCTGTGACTGAAATTGTCATTTGAGGTTATTTTAGAGTTAGCAGGAATTAGACGGTTATTTAAAAAATCCGTTCAAATGCTTCAAGTAAGGGTTAAGATATACGACTTACTGTTGTTTTCGCCAATGTCACTTCTAACTAACATTACATATTATCTTCTAGTCACCATCTACCTAGCATCTAGCATAAATCCTATGACATAAAAAATTACTCATCAGTCTGACGCTTGACAGTTTTGGTAACAACACAACACGACATAGAGCATCCACTTAAATAAAAATTAAATGCGAAAATAATAATAAATACATCTCTGCGACTAGTCGTTTAGGTCTTTGGCTAACATTTAAAAAGAAGAACACCTAAAATGTATTTATATTTAATCAATAGCTACAACACTAGCAGCTTGTAATTCAGTCTGTTTCAAATTATTTATTATTTTAAACATTGATCGTTATTTTACGAACATGTCACATAAAAGTCTAAATTAGAAAACTTAAGATACATGATTCTATAAACTAATTGTGTTCGAAAAGAATTCGCATGAACATAAACATAAAAAGAAAATTATAAATTATGTACAATTAAGTAATTAATTATTGTATTGTTAAATTTCAAATAATATGTACTTATTATTGCTGTTATTTACGAAAACTATGTTTTCATATAAAAGTAAAAATGATATAATTTATTTTAAATATAGATTAAAATATTTTGTGATAAATAAGTCAAGTCAACAATTTTTAGTTGCAATCAACAATATTTTGCTAACCTAACTAGTCATTGTTGATAAAACCCGGGTAACGTTGGCAATACCCAGAAGTTAAAACATAGTATATGACAGCTTTTGGCAGTAAAAGCACTGGATTAATATTTATATACGATAGCTAGTCCCTCTTCACAGCTAAGACATTTAAATTCCATTCTGATATCAAAAGTCGAGACATTTTTATGCTACACACAATGATACTGGTAGTAAATTAATGTTGAAAATTCTAAATTTTCAACGAAATTTTCACACGACACCTTTAGAGGGTAAGACGTAATGATTTCAAATTCTTTAGATGGAACATTTAACTACAAAAATGTGCATACGAATTTCGCATCCTTTTACGCCCTAACCAAAAAGTGGTAAATACAAAAAATATAATAAACTACACATATACTTCCGCATAAATAATACACTAATAAAACTATTTATATCTCACTACTTATATATCGTGCGTTTCTTACATACATATAATAATAATATCTACACAATTTAAAATTATTAGGAATTACTTTACTTCTTCGCGCAAGCACCGATATGTTAAGATGGACTATTTCGCTATTCGTCTATTTATTCACTATTTTTACCTTCACTAACTCTTTAGAATATCATTTCTTTACTCACCTAAGGACAGATGGCATTACATTTTAAACATTTAGGTTAATATTTCAAGTTGTTTGCCAAAATTGAGGCAAAAAGACTAGTGTTATAAAAAAAAAACAAGGAAATAAATGTGCAAGAGTTTTTGATCATTTAAAAACGTGCTTGACTATACATGCTATGTTCATTTAAAAACTCGCTCAATTTTGGCAGACATCTAGAAAATACATCAATATTAAATAGTAAGAATTGACATGAAACCAATTGGGGATTTTTATTAACTACTTAAAAACTGATTGTCATAGACAACATTATTTTTATATTGTTTAAAGGAATGGCAAGTTACGAGGTTATCTTTAAAGCCGATATTTATGGATGGGACTTTTTCACAATTTGTAACAATGACAAGAGCATAAAAAAAAAAATGCAAAGGTAAGTGCAGAATAAAAATAACAGGATTCATAATTAAAATTATGAAAACATTTGGCAGTAAAACATTTTGTTCTTGTGAATTGTTACTAAATTAGAGAGCATAATATTTATAACTACTGTAATATTAGAAGTTAAATCGGTATTTTTAAGTTTTTTTATTTGTTTTGATGACTGTGCCGAAATATCGGAAACTCAAAACAAATAATAAACATGGAAGATATCCAGTTTTTAAGTTCTGATGACAGTATTATTAACCAAGTCAGTTAAAAAATGAATTAAATCTACATAAAATGCGTAAATGAAATGCTTGTCGGCAATGTGAAACAATATTAATTTGACAATAAAGTACAGTTACATCCAGAAATATCGGCATAAGATAAATGAAGTTAATTAACACAAACACACAATACTAGCTTATGTTTCTGTAAGTGGATATGTCTGAGTTATTAAGACGCGTTTATGTCAGGGACCGTGATTTTTTAAAAGCTCGGGCGTTTTATATCTCTCAAGTATTGTTTTGATTCATTAATAGCTAAATTAAATAATAAATAAATAATTATAAAGTCAATTAAATATGTCTAAATATTTTATAAACAACATAAAATGTACAAAAATAAACTACCATATTTAAAAAATCACCCCGAAAAAAAACTCTCGATCCTCATCCACAAAAAAAAAACAGTTATGAACCGTTTCTGAAAAATAAAATTACCAATTTGTAGAAACGAATTAAAACAATTCTTTCAAGACACAAGCGCCAGTAAAAGCTCGTTTAATACAAAACAATAAATAAATTAATAACCACAAACTATATCCGTTACTCTATAATTTGACATTGTATAACGTCAAAAGAATCCGAAGGCATCAGTAAGCTCACAACGCAACTCCTTAAAATAAGGATAAGGGATTTTAAGACCACGAAAAATATTTACTTGGTCGAGTAGATATTTTTCGTGCTGACTGTACATTTACGGTTGAAAAACGTACCGAGTATTTGAAAGGAAATAATTATAAATATATATTGAAAGTGTCGTCATAACGAATCGTACCAAATATGGAACCAACATTAGATTTGTTCACTAATTCGATTTGGTAAAATGAGTATTTTTTGTTCAACTTTAATCTAATTTATAAACAACTTAATTAATGTGATTTTCACGATCATTACTTATGCACCAAAAACTGTTGTAGATCGGTGTAATTTTGATCTACATGACTTCGATGTTATAAATTGCATTAGAGGATTACCCATTCTTTAAAAACAATTGTGCATAGTCTATTAGTTTATGGTAAAGTTTCTATATATTTTTTTTTTATTAATATTAATAGTTTTTTTACCGTAAATGTACAAAATGGGGGGAGTATCGGGGATTTAATGAAATAATGGCAGTTTAACTCTACATACCCTGGTATTGGGGACGAAATCCCATTTTTTTTTATTTCTCTTACAGCCTTCATTCAATTTGTTATTGTCCGTACCACCTACATTCCTTTAATTCTAACAATTGGGGCCCTCTTAATACTAGATTTCTTATAAATAATAAACCATGAAAAAAAAATGTTCCAAACATATCCAATATCCAATGCATGAGCCATATCTGGCCAACTCAATAAAAAACGATGTCAATTCGTCCACATGTGTCATTGTTGGACGTTAAAGCTCAAAATGGTTTTAATTTCTACATAAAGGTTAGCCCCGGTAATCAACCAAACTTCACGAGTACATTACAAATATCTTTCTAAACTTACTACCACTACCTATACTTTAAACAATTATGCCCACATTCCGTTACTTTTCCAACTATAGATTACCGTGGCAAACATGTTTCACCTTTTTTTTAGCAAATTAGGTAAACCTTTTGCCACTGGTGTTAAAGTCTCATTTCACGCGCTCTTGATTTACCGAATGCTTTTGCGCAAAAATGTTATGGGTTTTAAATATTCGCAACATCTATTATTATCGATAAACCTTATCGTTTCATGATTGGTTCAACCGACAACACACCGAGATAAAATGGGCCCCATACAAGCCATTATCATATATGGGTTTTTAAGTGTGAGATAAGTCAAGGTTACACTTAAAATGTACACCGATAAGGTAAAAAATTGCTTAAAGTTCCGTAAAACACTTGAGTTTTGTCAAATATTGACATGTTTTCAAGAGCATTTGTATTGATTTGACATCGTTGTAAATGTTGAGGTATCGTCAACGTAAAAAAGATGATTTTTTAGTGGATTTCAAGTTTCCTCATATTTTTTATTTCCACAAACACAATTTTGCTATTTTTATTTTTACTTTATCAATTGTAAATATGATAAATAAAACAATAAAAATCTTTTCTATATTGTACTAGTTAAAGGAAAACTCCATAAATTCTCGGTGCGTTTTCACATCTCACCATCACATAGGACATTAGGTTATCGACTTACTGAGCGAGTGATTAGAAACCAATATCCATTAGCAGGAATAAACCCTTTCTCATTGTCAATTTTCCGAGATATAAACAAGAAGCTTATCCCTGATATTCTTACCTATCTCATATATGGGAATACACACAGGATAACCACACGTTTTCTCGAAAAGAGGACGTCAAAATCAAGAGGGCCCCATCAACTTTACCTTACAACGCTCCTATGTCGGGATAAGCGTGCGGTACTCCGGATCCCGTCTCCCGGTACTGCAGGGGGTCTGCCCGGAACTCCACGGGCTGCAGCGCCATGTGGCCGTACACCTGGGCGAAGCGCGCGATGCAGGACGAGCGCTGGGACATGTGGCGAGCGTCCGCTGACAGCATCTCGGTGTTTGTGCATTCTGGACATTTGAACTTTTTGCGGGGGGTCACCTGGAGTTTGAAAAGATGGAATTTTTATTACTGTTAGACGTGTCATTTGAAGAGTAAGTGTTTCAGAACGGTGACCCTGGAAATAAATAGCTTATGCTAGTGATCATAAACTCTTTTGGATAAATGGATGAATCTTTACGCCAAAGGAATCAGCTACACGATCTTGATAGGCGCCTTCCTAGTGTTGTTGGCAATGAGGAAGATCTTTTCCGGTATTATGTATAATCATAGCTTATAAAAGAAAAACGATAAATGAAAACGCTCTGTAGTCTCAAAAAGGTTTTAAATTCTAGTTTTTAAAACATAAAATTTAATATCCATTAACTTTTAATTAATAAAAAATGAACCATAGTTTTTGACATAAATTGGTGTCGAAACACGTCATTTTCGCTAAAGTATCGCTGATTAAGTTAATTGGTTAATCTAATCTGACGCAATGTAATACAGTGCCATAACATATTTGACACACTGACCTAATGCGGGATTAACCAAATTATTATGAACACTAGAAATTTTATATGTTATATTATGTTTTGTTAGACATGTTATCTGATAACGATACCATAGTCGACATAACCCCAAAAACATTGACAAAGGGTAGGAGTATTGGTGCCGCCACCAGACATGTGCTATGCAGCTGTGTTGCGAGAATGTAAAAGCAAAGCAAAGTAGCTGCGCGAGGAAGATGCGCAGCTCGAGCTAGGCGATGTATCGATAGTAAGGAAGACGACCCATAGCAGGCATCCATAGCACGCATCCATAGCACACATCCATAGCACGCATCCAAAGCACATATCCATAGCACGCATCCTTCCATATAAAAACATATCTTAGTTGAATCCGTTTCCACCAGTGCTGCGCTACGTGCACCATTGAATATGACTGGTGGATATTAAACGCATAACAACGCAAATCCATAACAGCGTGGCATAGCACATCTCTGGTGGAAAAGCAGCCTAAGGGTCTCACAGCACACATAACAACTCGAAAACGGATCGCAACCGTATCAACTCAAGCCGTTTAGTATTCTTTGTATGAAACTCCCTACTAAAAGGCGGAATTGGAATCGTAAACGATGCGCCTAGGGACAAGCACGATCCGCGGTGTGGCGCGTGGTCAACCACGTTCTCGGCCTTACGGCTGTTCGTGCCCGTGTTTACGGCTCGTCGTACCCGCGTTCACGCCTGTCCGTCGCCGCTTTCACCTGTTCCGCTGCCAAACAACAGTCGGCGAGCCGTAAACGCGGCGTCGCCTAGCCGTAGACGAGTTAACACATCAGAGCTGCTTATCGGAAGATCTGTATAAAAAAATCAGTTGATCAACAGACCTTGATAGGTGCCTTCCTGGTGACATTGGCAACAAGGAAGTTCATGGCGATGTCCTCGCAGTTGAAGTTGTCGTCCACCCAGGTCCTGATCTCCGGCGGCATCTTGTACGTGTAGTACCACGACCAGATCTTGTGGTGGAACGCTGCGCCTGTTAGCACCTGGAATTGAGAGATGAAGAGTATAACATGGGATATTTAAGATGCATGTTTAACTCCTGGTAAAATAGTTACAACCATACAGATCGAGATTTATGCTTTACCTGGGCTTACCAAGGTTGGATGGGTGACATACTATTATAGCGAGTTTCCTCCGTGCCTCGAATAGCACGTAAAGCCGTTGGTCCCGGCTGTCATTTGTAGATCTTTGAAAGTAATTACTGTTAGCCAGAATGTCGACAGTCTGACAACCAGTCTCATTAAGGGTTATCTTATCACTAAGTTATTGGGTTGTGGAGAACGGATAAGCAGTCGTTCCATGTAAAATACGATATCTATGCATTAATTTTAACTGCATGCCAACTCTAATATGTAAAAAAACTATGTTGATGATGGTGTAACAAAGATGTTATTGATAAATTGTGCTCATGACAATCATGAGCGTAAAGCAGTTCACTACTGGACTGGACAGGCATGTCCAATCCCACTCCATTATATTCAATTCTTGGTAATTCTTATCCATCAGCCACTTATCATGTCTGTCTCCATGTCTATAATTCGTTGGCTGATTCGCGAATGACTCTGTGTAGTCACCAAAGTTTAGAAACTCTTGCCGAGGTATGTCTTTGGATAAGTCTATTGTCTCAAAGCTAAAGTCAAAATCGTCGTCGTGTTGCTAATTATCAAAGTGGGATGTATGGTGGTATGATGGTAACCATGATATGTGACTACTGTAAGGCTCTCTCAATTTATGTACCTTCATTTAAGTAAAACTCTTCTAGTAATTCGAAAAGTTTTTAATGACTTCGGCAAAGTTTAAATAAATTTAATTTGTCACACATAGATCTTTACGGTAAATATTTCCCAGTGCTGAATCTCACCATATATCTTCGAGACGACAGTTCACCAAAGCTATAAAAATTAGAGTACAAGGAAAAAACAAGACAAAATTGGAGTAGTCATAATCTTTAAAACCGCTGGACTACATCCAATCTAAAGCAATAAAAACTTCCTAAGAATCATTTTCTTCCCCGAATTAAAGTTGTAAGCTTCTATATTTGTCCCGGCATCATCTTTATTTGTCAATCGTGACATACTAAGCGAATTCTAACTTTTGTTTCAGATAACCCAATTTACACGAATCCTAAGCTGATTCCGCCCTTTGGTTCAAATCGCACCATTCAGAAACAGTATTTGAAAGATTCACCCGCAGTTAAAACCAATCGCGCGGTACGAAACGACTAAAGCCCATACTATGCGACCACGATAAGAAAAAAAAACGTCAATCAGCTCCATCTTTTAACTGACGCTTCAAAATTACTTTTTGATAAAAAAATACTTCGTCTTCATCCGGCATTATTTCAGCCATAGGACGTTCACTGCTAGACATTTTTTTACGTGGTAAAATCATCAAATGTTTCCTCCCACCCAGGGCACAGCGAGAGGGACTGTCAGACTCGTACTGACTAAAATCCACGGTGTCCTTCAATAGCCCTTTACGTTCCGGGGTCACGGTAATTCGCCCTCTACAAGGGGGCCCGACTGTATTACTCCAAAAAAGTTAAACATCTGTTGAACACCTGTCTAAAAAAACGATTAACTTCAAAACGGCATTTGACGTTGATAGAAGGGTCGTTTGCAGTTACACTTTTTTAGAAAACTGTTCAACAGACATTTATTTTTTGTGATACGCCGGAGAATTGCCAGTTGGAAAATACTTAGTGCAAAACAGTTTTCAATTATATTTATTATTTTGTTAATAATGTTATTTTCATATGATTATTTTTCATTTAAGAGCGTGCAAGTGTTAGAAAAGCGTACATGACATCTCAATATGGCGACATCACAATTTCTTTCTTATATTAGTCGCATAGTAAGTACCTTTAACAAAACACTCTCATTTAGCCAAAGGTAGCGTCACGGGTGCGAGTAGCACTTGAATAAAAAAGTTTCAAAATTAAGAACCAACTTGAATACGAACCTACACGGCGGGTACCCTCGAACTTTTGCCTTTGAGGAGCTTTGTCACTTCCAAACTTCTTAATTTGACTTTGTCTGAGTTGACTACTCGTTAGAACTATTGTTTGGAAATGTTTCCTATGTGGCATGTTTATTCGTCGTGTGGTACATAAAGTTTTGTTGCTAGTTTAACTTAACTAGCTAGGACCGTGGCTTTGTGCCTTGTGTCGTACAAAGATGAAAATAGTGGTCCGGGCAAACATCTGAGATTTTCTTCCTAAATAAGTTCTAGCTATAGGCCCACCTGTCGGGGTCGCGGGGCTCACGAATTACCGTGACCCCGGTTAGTAAAGGGCTATTGAAGGACATCGTGGATTTTAGTCAGTACGAGTCTGACAGTCCCTCCCGCTCTGCCCTGGGTGGGAGGGCCACGTAAAAAAAAAGCTATAGGCCCAAATAAATTATGGATGTTTGTTAGAGTATAAAACCTTCACGACATTAACAGTAACAGAGAAATGTGTTTATTATCAGAAAATATTAGGTACTTCTCTTACTAAATCGATTATTATGCGAAAGTTTGTAAGGATTGACGAATGGATGTCTGTTACTCTTTCAGGCAAAAACATCTGAACATATCTGGATGAGAGCAGTGGTGACCCAGTGGTATCGGGGTCGACTTACGAGTTGTATGTCATGAGTTCGAACCTAACTAGGCACGTTACTTTGTGTAATTTATTTTATCTCCACTGCTCTCAAAACGGTGAAGGAAAACATCGTGAGGAAACCGACATGTCCTAGAACTAAAAATTCGAAGACATGTGACATCTACCAATCCGCACTGGGCCCGCGTGGTGAATTATGGCCCACTCCCTCTCACAGAGAGGAGGCCTGTGTCCCAACAGTGGGAACATTTATAGGCTGATGATGATGCTGATGATGACATCTGGAGGTAACTGTAGATAATAGGAGTTTCAAGTCTTTTCTTATCGTATAACATGTATACGACGGTCGCCCGAATGGAATATTGAGTTCGAACTATGAGCTGTTGTTGAAGCTTTTCCTTACCGCTATTACGCTGGGGCTATATTGTACTATATAAGACGGCGATGCGAAACAGTTACAAGTGGTATCGCTAATGTACGGTGTATCCATTACCCGTTTTGTTTTCGTCACATTGTTACATAATTTCGTCGCGATCTCTGCTGTCTGAATTGCTTAGTGGTATAAATTCACAAGGCCGAGTTAAAACTCCATCAATCCACATAATTATATATCATCATAATACCACTAAATCTAAACTTTTTTAGCACAAAACCAAATCCTTCATCACAATCCATTATGAAGTCTCAACCAAACACTTGACTCAATTGAACCCGTTGAACTTAACACAGAATAGTACAGTCGTGCCGTAAATCACAATCAAGCGAAGTGTGGGCTCTCATTAATTTATGTATGTGTCTAAATTGAAGGCGTTAAAAGCTTTGTTTTTAATGGGCATGGAGTGTTTAAGACGAGAATGCGATGAAAGTGTTTTTATTTTTGGAAGATTCTGTTTCTAGTCGATTTTAGAGTAAAATTACTGAAGATGGAGGGTAACACGATTTGATTGATTTTTTTTTTTTTTTTTTTTGCGTGGTAAAATCATCAAATGAGTCCTCCCACCCAGGGCAGGGCGGGAGGGACTGTCAGACTTGTACTGACTAAAATCCACGGTGTCCTTCACTAGCCCTTTACGTACCGGGGTCACGGTAATCCCTTGGTCCCGCGACCCCGGCACGATTTGATTGATAGAGTGACTTTAAATGAGAATTAAAAAAGAAGTTACTCTTGAAATTTCTTCTGTATCGTGAGTGTATTTATAACAATTTAAACTTATATACACAAACACTCAGACCCAGAACAAATACCTGTAGATACAAAATTGTTTCTCCCTGCGGAAATCAAACCCGCGACACAGCAATCGATCGCTAGACTACTGAGTCAACCGTCTAAGAAAATACTTAAATAGAAGTTGAAAAGGTTGGAACAGAATTTGCATGATAAATAAATAATTTATAAGCTTTTTTTTTTTTTTTGTTTTTACGTTTAGTCGCAACTCGCCTGATATGAAGCGGTGATACGGCCAGAGTGGAGCACACTTGCTTAGAGGAAACAGATTCACTCGAGCTTTAAAGAAATGTAGATAAAGCTCTTGAAATTCTCCGTGTTTTTTTTTTTGAATGGAAATACGCTTATTTACCCGATTTTAATTCTTACAGTTTTCTTAGGTTCGAGTTACATGTCGCGGGACTGTACGAATTACTGTGACCCCGGAACGTTGTGGAGACATTGTGGATTTTAGTCACTACGAGTCTGACAGATGACATTTGATGGTTTTACCACATAAAAAGGTTGGTGTTACTTACACTATGTAATTCTTACCAAAATGTATGTTGGAAAATCATCAAAGTAACGAGTCCATCCCCGCCTTGGGTATCAGACTTACTAACAAGTAACCAATTCCTTCAATTGCCCTTTACGTTCCAAGGTCACGGTAGCTGGTACAGGCAATCCCGCGACAAAGATTACCGTTCTATGATTTAAAAATCCATCACACCATATACAAGAGACAAAAATGTTGACGAGTTTAACACAAAAACTGTAATTTGTAAGTGACTGTACTTCCTGCAGACACATCTCGTTGCAAACACGCGAAGGTCGCTCAGCTGCCAAGTGGCCCTTGTCTCTTAAGCCCCGTTTGTACCAAGGCATAAAACATTGTTTTCTACATTAGAACTGCAAACGTGATATGTGCCGTGTTTTTTTATTTGAGTTTCCCATAATTTGGCAGTTTTTTTTTATCGCAGTAAAATCATCAGTTGAGTCCTCCCACCCAGGGCAGGGCAGGAGGGACTGTCAGACTTGACTGACTAAAATCCACGGTATCCTTCAATAGCCCTTTACGTACCGGGGTCACGGTAATTCGTGAGTCCCTTGACCATAATTTGGCACCGTTGCAGAATTTTTGACAAAATGTTGTCTCTTAGCCCCTACGTACACAAGGCGGCGCAAGTGTCCTATACCTTATGACTTTGGTATCCAGGTGACTTTTGCAATATATAGAGGTGCGTACGCAGGCACGCATCAATGGATGCCAAGGCAAAAGCTATTGGATACTTGTGTCGTCTTATGTACGACCCATTCGTAATAGTGCTTTATTAAACTTGTCGAAAACTTAGGTAAAGTAAGGGAAAGTGTTTAATCGGAATCACTACGAAATTTGTTCTATCAACAATTAATTAGGCTAATTATCGGCCAACTGCTGTACGTAAGGGGAGGTAAAGAGCTTGGTGCTCTTTACCTCCCCTTACGTACAGCCCCATTGTTAAGCCTATTTTTGTTGTCTTTGACAAGCCATTCGTTTCTATCCAAAGAGAATTAAAACCACTTGAGAGCTCATAGAGCGATTTCGCCTAGGCACACGATTCACCAGTGCGGGCCGGGGACCGGGGGATTGCGTCTTCCCCCGTTCCTCGGCCCGCGGTAGTTGTGATTGGTTGATGCAACAATGTCAGTAAGAATAGTGATAACAAGTAAATCCAGCAACAATAATATCGATATCGATAAAATCGATGGGAATTAAGTCTTCTTTTGCTTTTTTCAATGTTGATTTGTATGTAGAGAAGTAAATGAAGATTAAACGAAAATAATAATAAACTAAACAAACGGCGTCGGTCCTTTAAAGCTTCAAAGCAATCAGGGGCCGTTCAAGTATTACGTAAGCACTATGGGGGGGTGGGGGGGTCTTTGCTTTGCTTATTTTGGATGACATGGGGGGTAGGGGAGTCTAGATGATGATTACGTCATCGGTAGTTATTTACTTTTTTACACGAATGGCAACCCTCACATTGTCTTTGGTTGAAAACGAAACGCATTTTCGGGGATTCTCGCAAATAATGCATATGTAAATAATACATAAATTGAAAAATGTTTACGTAAGCATGGGGGGAGGGGCTAAGTGCTTTGCTTACTTTTGCTGACAAGGGGGACGGGGGGGTAAATAATTGTAATAAATCTGCTTACGTAATACTTGAACGGCCCCTCAGCTGTGAAATGCCTTGAACAAATGACGCTATAATATTTTGGAAACCAATTTTCCCTGTTAGTGGCATTAATCCACTTTTCTTTAACTTCCGGAATATTTGGAAATCTAAAATGTAAACGTAAAAAATAACATTATTTTTTATTTACCATTAGAAATTATCGATTAAATAATTTATCAACAATGTTTTAAGTTGTCACATCACTTCAGCACACAGCACAAAGTACTTATGGATAGAAAGAGATAGACTTATCTAATATTCTAGTGAAAGTAAAGGACTTTTCAAAAGACATCAACGCGGTATCCCAAAAGACATCAACGCGTAATCCTTTTTTCGTAACCAACCAGTTTAGCTTGAGCCCTCTTATTACCAATAATGTAAATAAATATAAACATATTTTACTTACCGATGAAAACTTATACCATCTTTTTTTATAACTAGATGTTTTAGATGATTTCCCGCACCATTTAATTGCACAGGTACTCATTTTTGCTTCGGTTTTATTCGATAAATGTTTTTTTAGGTTCCAAAATTAAGGAATGTGCACAGATCCAACAACTGGTCAGTACTAAAACATTCATTCGTATCGGGATCTCATATAAGTGCTATTCCATTGATGTGTCGTGAGCCTGAGTCGCCCGTATGAGCGGTCAAGTGGTTATATTGTCATTGTTTCTATCATACCACTAACAGGTACCTAAATTAATGTCTAGTTACTAATTAATATTGAAAATCTTCTGAAGAATAACGTACTGTGGAACAGAATTGATTGCCTTTACGTTACCTAAAACCTCTTTGTTCGAATACCTACTTACCATCTTCAAACCAAACACAACATATGAGTGAGAAAAATAAGTATATTTGATAACATATCTGCTATTGTTTTGCAGCGATTAAATAAAGCAGTTTATTCTTTTTTTACAATTTCTTTCTGGAAAGCCTTGACACCAGCGAGAGTAGCCTTCACAACCTTCGATCCATCTTTCGCAAGTTGTTCAGTTAACTCTTCGATTCCTCTCTTCTGTTCCTGTGCAAATTTCTTGATGACATCTTTGAACTCATCTAGTGGGACTATTTCCTCATCGCGAGATTCCCCGAAGAACGTTCGAATCCGGTTCGCTACTTCCGTGCCCCCATCATCTTTCTGACTGGGGCCCACTTGGATTATGTTGGACTCGCTTATCCACTTCACTATGTTGTCCACGCTGTTCTTTCCGTCTTTTTCAAGCTTGTTGAATAAGTCTTCAATGTTTACTTTAGTATTTGGATCCATTTTAGTAAATTATTCTACATTTTGTGTTAAGTTCTGAATTTGTGCACTGACATTTTGAGTTTTTGACATTGTTTTCTGTCTTCTTTGACATCGGATCGATAGCGATCGCACTATGCAGGTAACACAAATGAGATACGATCTAATTTTTTCTAAGCTTTGTGTTTAAATTTCGCTCGCGTCGAAATTTCGGGTTGTTACGTGGCGCTATCTACGTTCAGACGACGGTGCCGTTTTCCTCGGGAACAATATTTTTTCGGGGTATAATATATGCCCCTCTCTGTACACCTGACAACGTATATGCATTTCAGGTTTATCGCTTCAGTGGTTTGGGCGTGAAAGGTAACAAACTTACATTCGCATTTACGACATTAATTAGAATGTCAGGACAAACAATTTATATTACCTATTATCTACTGCCTTCTAAAGCTTCTTTTGTCAGAATCTTACACGGCCTGATCACTCGGCTATCCATCTGTCCAGTGTCAAAGTTCCATCATCACCATACCCTTTCAACCTCGTGTACTTCTTACAGTTTTAAAACTCTTTCAACATCCACATTCTGAAGACCTTGACATCATTTTGATTTTTATCCCAGAATTCTTTATTACTCTTTTGAAGTGTTGTTTTATTCATAAAATAGGTTATCAGAACATGTCTGTTGTCTTACGGCCCATTAACGGTCTCGTCGCTATGAGCGGTAACTCAACGCGAGCGGGCGGCGAGATCAAATGTTTAGAAATGTTTGAAACACGCCACGAGATGGCGCTAGTAGCGAATTCGCATACAAACAAAGTGATTAATGTCTTATTCGCGCCGCCCGTTGCACCGCTTACCGCTGGGCTGTTAGATCGTATCGTTGGAGACGACGCTGACGTTCATAGTTTTAATTAAAAATGTATTAAACGTTGTTAGTTAAATTAAACACTAAAAATATAGCCATGTTTGTTCGGGAAAGTACGTGTATGACCAGATGAAGCTGAACAATCGACTGCTGTGCTGCTAGTCACGGTTCTGATTAAGGTAGGGAACAAATATTTGTATGACCTACAAGTAGTCGTTCCGAGTTTGGCTTTTTGTGTGAGAAAATGTTTGTAAACACACACAGAAGTCACTTCTAGGGAGGAGCGGCGATTAAAAAGAAAGGAGGATTTGTAAATCATGTTCAGCAGTCTCGTGCAACCCGTATAGCGAAAAGGCGCGACTTTATATGAAGTATCGTCTACATCGAGACTAAAACCTATGGGAAACCAAGCCTGGTCGACCACGTTTTTCCATAGTGACTTATTTTTGGCTTTTTCTCTCCAATTTCTCACTCTAGTACTCCTTAAATTGACATAGGTATGCATTTGTGTTTTGCATGTTCCTGTACCCAAAAATAGGTATACTGAGAAACGGATCCTGCCCGTATGTTTGTCGGTGTACCTACACCATCCGGTCACTAGCAGTCGTTGTAACAATAACGCGAAGGTCGCATAGCTGGCCAGTGGGTCACACACTGATCATACTAAACATTCTAGCTTATATTTGTTGACTAGCGGGCGCCCGCGGCTCCGCACGCGTGAATGTCGGTTACCGCTGCAAAAACCCTACTCAGGAAAGACACGGTCAGCAACATGATTCCCAGGTCTATTCACAGACACAACTCTAACATCGACGACGCACTCATCAGTCAACACTCGACATAGATAGATATAGTGTGTCGCGGACTTTTTTGTAGATATTTATAAGATCAACAATTAATTAGAACATTTTATGGTTCTATCTTTTATAGCGTACGCAAAATAAGTAACTTTTCTGGTTGATTTTTTACACCTTGTGGCCGAAAAACCCAAATATCTTACGGAACCCTATTTTTCTCCAAAATAAAATATAGCCTATGTTACTCGTCGATAATGAAGCTTTCGAATGGTGAAAGAATTTTTAAAATCGGTCCAGTAGTTTTTGAGCCTATTCATTACAGTCAAACAAACAAACAAAGTTTTCCTCTTTATAATATTAGTGTAGACTACCAAAATAACTGATATTCGTACCTACTATTGCTTCAACTATAAAGAAATAAAATGTAAACTAATAATATATTTAAACACTACCAAAACCTCTAATACCTCTTTCATAAAATAACAACAAAACTAATCGAAAAATAAACTATTCAAAGACTAAAAGTAAAATAGGGCACGCCGCAATCGCGGCGGTAAGACCCCTCTTTGAGGAGTGGCTGGATAGGCGTCACGGCGTCCTTATCTACCGCATGACGCAGGTCCTCACCGGACACGGAAGTTTCGGGAGGTATCTGTGTCTGATAAGGAGGGAAGAAACCCGGGGTGACACCACTGCCAGGAACGTCCGGAGGACACGGTGGAGCATATGGTGAAGGACTGCCCCGCTTGGGCAGAGCACCGCCGTGTCCTCACGACGGCGATAGGCGGAGACCTCTCGCGCCCGGCATTTGTCGAGGCCATGCCCGGGTCGAACGGCGCGTTGTGTTCCACGCGCGCCTCAAGGAATGTCAGCATAATGACGGGGCCTGTCGAGAATCGAACCTCGACATCTTCGTGTGCGGCAGGCACAGCGCGTGTGAGCCGCTGAGCCAAGCGGCGCAGCCGGGCGACCACGGTGTGGTGCGCGGGTGACGGGCGGCGCGGACTACGGACCTGACGCACTCGCTCTTCAAGCGCTTATATGACTTCTCCTTGGGCCACCGCGTTGTACACACGTTACGGTTTTCTAGTTATTAAATTCAGTTATACCAGCAAATAATACAGTCCACTTATTTCTCATTCACCATCTTCGAGACCTTCACACTGTTCTCAACAGGCCTGTAGAGGGCCAAAGCCTGCCAGGGTTGCGGGACTCACAATTTACCGTAACCCTGGTACATAAAGGGCTATTGAAGGACACCGTGGATTTTAGTCAGTCAAGTCTGACAGTCCCTCCCGCCCTGCCCTGGGTGGGAGGACTCATTTGATGATTTTACCACGCTAAAAAAAAAAAAGACTAAAAGTCGCGCTGATACTCGTAAGCACGGTTTGTAAATAACAAATTATTGTTTGTCAATAAGGTCGAACAGTCTGAACGTCTATTCGCATCAATAGCCAAACACGCGCTTTTTTTTGTGTATGGCAGCTCGCAGGTCAACCTCTAGGACTTTTCTGTGGATGCCTTAAGATTTTAAGGCCTTCAGGCGCGCGGACCCCCCCGCCTTTTTATAGCTGGCGCCGCGAAGCGCGTCGAGCACGGCAAACGCTACACAAAAATAATCCTTATAGCATGTATTCACGCGCGAGGACTGATTAGCGTTGAATAGGTAATAATGTTAACTTTTTTGAATTAGGGAAGAGTGAGAGTGTTGTAAACGTAAGAGTAGACAAATATAATCAGAAAGCTCCGAATTGCTAAGCTATGGGGAGTTTCACGTGTTATTGTGAGTCAACCATAAAAGATAGACATATGCTGTCAAGGAATATTTTTATATAATTTTAAGGAGAACATTTCCGTCATACATGATTTCTATGTAGCTTTAACCATTAAGGCTGCACACGCGACGGAAGCTTAAAAAATGGAGTAACTTCTCCCGTTTTCCCAATATTTCCCTTCACTGCTCTGCTCCTATTGATCGTAGCGTAATGAAAAGTATACTATAACCTGCCCAGGAGTATGAAGAATAATTGTGCCAAATTTCGTTAAAATCCGTCGAGTAGTTTTTGTTTCTATAACGAACATACAGACAGACAGACAAAAATTTTACTGATTGCATTTTTGGCATCAGTAGCGATCCCTAATCACCCCTTGATAGTTATTTTTTAAATATATTTCATGTACAGAATTGGCCTCTCTACAGATTTATTATAAGTATAGATAATAAGAAAAAAAACGACGGGTTGCACTCTGGGAGTGCCGGCAGAAGTGAAAACTTGAATAGTAATAAACACACACGAACATTCGCGCAAGCGTCCTGCGCCGTCTTACGAATTTTCGATCAGGTCACGTGTCCTGACGCGAGTTTAAAATTTTTTACCCATTCCAAAAAAAGTGCACAACGCCCGTTAAAGAAGTTTTCACTTCAAAAATTAGAACTGATTGACTGATCTATCGCACAGCTGTAACCGCTGGGTGTAGAAGCATGAAACTTTGCACGCAAGTTTCTTAAATGACGTAAGTGTGCACGTTCATTCCCTAAGGGGGTCACAAAGCCTATTGGGGTCACAAATCCTGCTGGGGTCGCGGGACTATCTTATCAGGTTACCTTGACCCTGGAACGTTAAGGGCTATTAAAGGAACACTGATAATTTTAGTTCGACAAAAAAAAGTGGGTTGCAAGTTTTTATGTAAACGTTAAAACTACGAATGTAGACTTATCAAACAAATTTATAAAACACCCATTCTAACCCACCCAAAGCGGCGCGGTGGCGGCATCGTGTACATGAGCCCTAAAGGGGCCAATTGAAAACCATAGACGAAAAACCTTAAAAAAAAAAAATTTTACCGCCTTCAAAAAGAACCACAAAAAAGGGTAAAATAACCTACAAAATAACTTTTATTTCTTTTTAGTTTAAATAGTCGACCCAAATTCTTGCCAAATACATAATTTTCGTCTGCACTAGAATTTTATCATGTAGCACTGGTAATAACATCCCTCATGTACACAATAAGCTAATAAAATCCCTTATCTCAAAAACTACTGAACCGATTTTGATGAAACTTGCAGTATTCCCTAAGTTGAACGATAACTAGCACAAAAACGGACGTGTAGTTCCGGAGATATGCGAAAAATAAATCAGTCGATGCCTACTCCTTACTGTTAAGGAGTTGTACCTTCCAAATACGGAATCTTCCTTAAAAATACGGAATCTTCACGGACGACGACGTCATGGACGGAGTGCTAGTCTACGTATGTTTGTAATGAATCAACTCAAAAATTACTAGACTAACTTCAAAAATTAATTCACCAGTTGAAAGCTGATTTGGCCCCGAGTGACGTAGGCAATAAAAGGGGGAGGGGGGCAAACGGTAGTCTGTTATAAATTCCTTCGTCATTTATTGTTACCTAATATACTAACCTACTGACATTAAAAAGAACGCGTGTTAAGGTTTGCCCTTCTTTCAGCCATATAATTATAGTTTATGGACTGAGAATGACACAGGCTTTTTTATTCCGTAAATTCCATGGTTCCTGTGGAATGGTCTATCTCCGCGTCCTAACCGAAGCGAGCGTATGATCGTGCGTTCATCGTTACTTCTTTTCTAATATTTTGCTAAAGTTTGGATGGGTAAATGTTTGTTACTGAACGAATCTTTATTAAATTCGGTACAGCGGAAAATTGTAATTACTATTAATTGTATAACCCGGTAGTATAATCCTTAGGACATTTTACGACGGCAAAGCCGCTGCTGTCATAAGCTAGTGAATAAATATGCTACTACTATGGAAGAGGTCCTCTCTCACCATCAATATGGCGAATATTAAGAATATAAAGAAGTGGGTCGGTGTTTGCGCAACGATCATTTTGGTTAGGACAAGTCCGTAGCAACGGGCTTAGTACTAATAAGTTGCAGTTGCATTATTACAGAAAAACATTGGAAACAGTTTAATATTCATAAGTATTTTTCTAAAATTTATTCATGGAATAATTTTTCAATAGATTTCGCTCCGCGCTTGATACTTGTAGTTTTACGACTTTTACCATGCATTTGCATGGGCTAATTAAGTAGACTGTCCTAGGCGGGAAAACTGATGACTTTGTTTACGATAGGTTTATATATATTTGATCATAGATAATTAACGAGATTCGCCGAAGAACCGGAATTACAGCACATAGTTCTTAAAATTTGCAATTAGATGTGGCAATGGGTAGGCCACATTTCATAGAAGTAGTAACCGATGAAGACGTTTTTTTTTTTATTATCGTGTTAAAATCATCAAATGAGTCCTCCCACCCAGGGCAGGGCGGGAGGGACTTCAGACTTATACTGACTAAAATCCACGGTGTCCTTCACTAGCCCTTTACGTACCGGGGTCACGGTAATGGGAAAGTCCCGCGACCCCGGGAAGACGATAATTTAAGAAAAAAAAAATAATAATTTCCTGATTGAAATAAATTGTCCATGGACTTTCTTGCCTGTTCTTCTCCATAGAGATCTACTCCTTGGAATGGGTACCTACAGTACTTTCAAAGTTATTATGTCTTGTGACTGGGACTGTAGTTCTATAATTGTATTTGTAATATTTTTATTTTTTTAACCGGCCATCTTGACTTTTCCGAGAAGCAACCACGAACCGAAAGACGCATCATAGGTAGTCCTCCAACTAGGTGGACCGGCGACATCATGACGCAAACAACGTATTGATGCAAATGGCCGATTATCTTTCTACGGGCCAAGTAAGAGGCCTATGTTCAGCAGTAGACGTCTTCATCATGATGATTGTGGTAAACATAATATTCATTCTAGTATCGTGCAACTTTAAAATAAAAACCTATTATACATTAAACGTCAATTATGTACGATAGCGGCTGACCCCAGACGAGAACCGCAAGATTGCTCCATTGGTAAGTGGGCATAATAAATGCTCATTGCTCATTGGTCAAATAAATATTTATATGCAGCTACGATTGAGACAATTGAATGGTTGGTTTTGTCATGGATGTAAGGAAGAGATGTATGCCTTTTTTTGTTTTTTTTTTCCTTTTTAAAGAGTGTTACACACATCATTGGTTTGGTTGTAAGACTGGGCGACCTTACAAAACTTTATGTCCATACGTGAGCTATAGCAGTGATCAACATACACGGACTGCTCGAGCAGTCAAATTCAACTGCTTGAAGCTGCTGTTGCTAACTACTCCAGCAGTCAGTGTCAAGTGCTCCTGAAGCAGATCGTTTTTTGTTTAAAAAAAAAAACTGTCCCACACTACGAATGTCTCCTGTATCGTGGGTGCGTTTACAAACATAATAAACTCACATACACAAACGCCGAGACCCGGAACAATTACTCGTAGATCATAGTTCCGTGTATATGCGTATGTAGAAGACTGCAGTTTGCTTTACAATAGCAGCTTGAAGCAGTCCATACTGACTGCTGCTTCAAGTAGTCCGTGTATGACGGGCCTAAGATTCTCTTCCAAAACAAACAGGTAAAATCGAAATAATAAGCACGCGAACGAATATAAGTTTCAATCGTGAAAACATAACCCGATTTTTTGCTGTCATACATTTATTAACTTTCTTTTGGTTCGTGCTTGAGTTTAGAGTGCATTTTCAAGTAAGTTATTTAGATAATGATTTAAATATAAATTTTACTTTTTCAGTCGCAGTAAAATACGCCTGCCTCCGTAGACTAGTGTTCGCAAGTGAGAAATCTTGGATTGGATTCTCAAGTCGGACAGTGTGTCTAGGTTTTTCCATCAGGAAATTTTCAGTAGCAGTCATGGAGTCTAGATTGGTGCCTGGTTGATGACAATAGGGTCGCCTCCAATTACATGGAACTTAAGCTTGATTGGCGAAATGTGGGTATACAGTCAACAGCAAAAGTAGATGATCAAAATCAGAAATTCAATACTAATGAACGGAGTTCGTATCAGAACTGTGTGACGTCGAAGTAATTCAAAAGTATGTGATAATAAATACCAAACATTTACTACTAGGTCATCTACACAGTTCTGACTCCAATTATTAGTATTGAGTTTTAGAACTATTAGTATAGTACAGTACATTCAATAGCAAAAGTAGATGATCAAAATCTAGAATCAATTTACATTAATTACAGGCATTTAGTCCGTCCGTCAGAGTAAGTGAAAAAAAGAACACTTATTTTCTGTTCTTTAAATCAATAAACATTGTCAAACATAAAGCGGGGAGGAGGCTGTGACGTCAGAACTATTAAAAATCAAACCTACGAGTGACGTATGAATTTAAAAAACCGTAAAATTTTGGGTTACGTAAGTAAAGAAGGAATACGAGAGAGATATTTTTTGATAATCTAACTGACGTAGGACTAATTTAAGTTTTTCAGTTTCTTGCGTATTCGCGGCACAGGCGAATGTATGCAATATTTAAAACGCGATAAAAGCTATAATAAGCAGGTCACAGTGCTAGAACACACGGCTGCAAAGGCCATGATTGATAGCTGAACTCAGATTACCGCCGATAACTCTCATTGTACATTATGTAGGTACCTTCCGTAGCCGTACAGTCATCAGCATAAATACCATGCAGAGACTAAAACAATCTATACTTCTATAATGATATTATAAAACTGTGGAGTTTGTTTGGCTGAACGTGCTAATCTCAAAAACTACAGGTTCGAATTTAAAAGATCCTATTGTGTTCATTTATCGAGGAAGGCTATAAAACATTACAGAGCCCGCTGCTCGGCTCCTTTTGTAAACGTATCTTTGATAGAATTCATTTTGCAAACACTAATTCAAATAAATAAAATGAATTAAAAATAAACAAAATGTCGCGACTGTACCCAATTTTATAAACCGATACAATTTAAAATATCACCGAGTTGATCATAAATACTCATTACGAACGTTATTTTTTTAATTAAACACCACAACGACTGATTAAAGGCCAGTTTTTGGTAATTAGTTGACCCGGCCTCGTAAACATGGCGAATTGATAGTGTTGAATTTTATTTATTGTGCCAGTTGCCATTTTGGCATGATATTGTAATTTCTGTATAACATTTGCAGTTACTGCTTTGTACTTTTTAACTGTACTATTGTACTGACATCCAAAAAAGTTTGGGTACACTTTTAAAAATCGATTTTTTTGTTATGTAAATTACTTTATGATTCTTTATTTAAAAATAGATATTTAGAATATAGAACAATAAATACAATTCAAATGTTTTTAGCTCAGCTTATGCTAGTTGGTCGCGGGACTGTACGAATTACCGTGACCCCGGAACGTAAAGGGCTTTTGAAGGACACCGTGGATTTTAGTCAGTGCGAGTCTGACAGTTCCTCCCGCTCTGCCCTGGGTGGGAGGACTTATTTGATCATTTTACCACGTAAAAAAAAGTTTATGCTAGTCTAGATCACAAACTTTTTTGATGTGTGTTTTTATTAATTGAGCTAATGTAAGGTAACATGACGCTTGTAATAAGCCAAAGGGTCTCTGCTTATCGCCTTTCCCGTTTTTGGGACGTAAACTAGAACTTTGACGTTTATTTAAAGGAAAAAAAATAGTTTCTTTTTTGTATAATAGAGGTGCCTTTTAATTTTCCATACAATAAACGGAACAGAAAAGGGTATGCAACCTTTAGTATGGACCTTGGCATCTTTTTCTTAGCATGACCTTCGCCAGTGATTAAATTTTGGGCACAATTAGATTACAACCTAAGAAGTCCATAGAAATTAAATTAAGTTTGCAAACCGTAACCATTCAGAGATATGACGGTTTTTATTTTGTTCTAATCAGGAGTTACTTTTTGTAGGAATCCATAGATTTATTGATTTACTCCTGATTAAAACAAAATAAAATCCGTTATATCTCTGGTTGGTTACGGTTTAGAATTTTTTTGTTATTTTTTACGAAGTTCTTAGGTTGCGGTCTACTAATGACCAACATTTCATTACTGACGAAAGAAAAAAAAATT
Organism: Agrotis puta; assembly: GCA_943136025.2. Classification (NCBI taxonomy): domain Eukaryota; kingdom Metazoa; phylum Arthropoda; class Insecta; order Lepidoptera; family Noctuidae; genus Agrotis; species Agrotis puta. The sequence continues at coordinate 15,978,004 of OW964177.2, read as the reverse complement.
GATGCCAAAAAGTTGCATACCCCTTTGTGATAAGACTTCTGAAGTTTAACTAATCGCTATGAACACGATGGCAACGCTTCCTATAGACCACATTATTTTGTGGCAATTCATGGCATCTAAATATATTTTTTTTTAAACGTTGCCCTACACTAGGAATTTCTCCTGTACGGGTGCGTTTAAAAACATAGAAACCCACATACACAAACATCCAGACCCGGAACAACTACTTGCAGACCATACAAATATTTGTTCCGTGCGGGAATCGAACCCGCGACACATAGCGCAGGAGTCCAATTTCTCCGCCACTGCGCCAAACGTGCCGTCAATTTCATAAACTCTTCTTGTTTTTCATTAAACACTAAATTAAACATAAAATAAGTACTTCTAAAGGTAAGATATCCTCTGGTATCAGAGTTAATTATAAGCCGCCCCTGGAAACCAGGGCTCAGATAAGGCAGTTGGATTAGGACGCTTGTACCAAATTCGAAGGCTGTGTTGCTACTGAGAAAATATGGACGGATAAACCAAATTACCCATAACCCGAAGTTAGGAAAAGGGGGTGGAAACTTATTTTTCCTACTCCTCCACTATTCTTTTCTGAGTAATTTCGTTGGAAGTTCCAAGACAGACAGGCACATGCTGAGATAGGGAGCCTTTTGGCCTCACACAGGACTAATTTTTTGGTTTTACCTTTTGTCGTTTTTTCTTTCATATATTTTGTTTTCTTTGTTGTTTTTATTCATGTAATTTTTGCTATTCTGTCCTGTGTTTGCCAAGAAATCACTTTTGTTTCTTTCTTTCTTTAATTGATGATGCGGAATACGTCGAGCTTCATTGTCTGGACGCTTTCTGGTGATTCCCACTGTTGAATCTGGCTTTCAGGAGTTGCAGTGGTTGAGAATAATGTGGTTTGAAAAAAATCCGTACTTAGGGCCTTGTGCTCAGCAGTGCATTGTATAATACTAATTGTCTCTTTTACCTCTCTATAGATTTTTATTTATAAATTAATGCCCTGATAACAAAGAATGCAGTAATCGACATTTTTGAGATTTTCATTTTTTTCCAGAAATGGCATCCCAAGAGGTTCATGTACATGAAAAAAAATCACTCTAAGTATGTTTTTTATGTAATGATTTTCGCCGTCAGATGATATGAAATATGTTTTTTGCGTTTATCTCGTAACCGCCATTTTGCGATTACTGCATTCTTAGTTATGACGGCAGATTACTAGCAACCCGCCCCGGTTCCCCCGGGTGCAATATCTACTATATTATGCATGTTATATACTTATAAACCTTCCTCTTGAATCACTCTATCTATTAAAAAAACCGCAACAAAATTTACCTTTGCGTAGTTTAAAGACAAGACAAAGCCTACGATATGGCGAGTTTACCCAGAAGAAGTCTGTTCACTCACAATTTGAAGGGATTTGGATTATATGCGTTCGTGAACGCAGACGTAGGTAGAGAAATCTACTGTTTTGCTGTGCGCATTATAAAGGAGGATTGAATTCTTTTTTAAAAGTTTAATGAATAATGTAGTTAAAAAACCGGCCAAACGCGAGTCGGACTCGCGAACGAAGGGTCCCGTACCATTATGTATAAATAATCCCACCAATAAATCACAAAACTCAAGTCTACACTCACGTTTACTGATATAATTGTTACAATTTCAATTTTCACGATAAAATTGTAAGCCGCCGCTTTCACGGCAATAAGGACCATTTTCCGAAAACAACAACCGGCACAATAATTGTATTCTGTAGAAAGCACTCGAGCGCAAAGCTTCAAGAATACCCCGAAGCAGCATTCACTTGAACTCATCAAACAAACACCTACCTATATTATATTATTCAAATTCTGTTCCTATTGACATTATTTCCATTTGAAATATAACAACTTTATCGGAGTGCGATTTCAGAACGGTATAACGGTATTTAAACAAAAAAAAGCGTAATGTGCACGGGTTTTCCTAAAAAGATCATTTTTTGGAAAATAAAATTACGAAAGCAAAGTACCCACGGAAACCATTGTTGTCAAGAGTTTGGCGCACACTGGGTTTTAAAAAAGAATTGTTCCAAAAGAACGTAAAACGAAGTCGGCGCTCCAAAACGTATATTACTATAAAGATTCATACACCACTGATTCCAAGCTACTAGCGTTTTCAAAAGAGCGTTTTTTTTCTACTATGCGCTTACACGCGCGCCACACTATGCCCTTAAATATGTATACGCGAGTATACATGCCTATGGCAGCGTGTATTTGGGAGGTAAAAAGCTCGCAGAAGGCATCTCTCGCGCAATAAAGGCTTTAATGCTCATACACATCGATTGTCATCTGGCCTTAAATTCAAGACACCACAGGAACTTTTAGTTAAGCAGCATCTCATCTAGGTAGACCTACAAGATACCACTAGCAAACTAAAGACGAGGTAAGCTTGTAGCAAAATACGCAGTCATACGCGCTTACACGCGTTTCCAATAACACTAGTATGAAACCCCCTCCCCTCCCCCGTAAAGCACTACGAAGTGACAAAGGCAGGTCGATTTGAAGGGTGTATTCTCCTTAATAAAAATTCATACATTCGCTGACAGACAACGCACAATCTTCATTCGAGTTCCTTTTATCAACAAAAGGTGTGCGCCACTAAGGAATGATTTTGAAAATTTGTGTGCAAAGTTCGTTATTTTTGTCGATGGGAAATCCCTGGGGCACACGGCTGTTATTTTTATTCTAAGTTTGAAATTTCAAGTACTGATTCCTAATTTGAATAACAGTTTTTTTTTTAGTTTTGAAAGCTGTTTCTTCTTCTTTTCTAATAATAAGTTTTGTTAGTGATCGCATAGATAACATACCCGTTATTATTAAAACCATAAAAATCACAGATGCGAAAGCCAGCAACATTGCACCTACCCCAATTTGTTAATCTTTAACGGATTTTAAACTTTATGACAAAAGAAGAAAGTGCATGTTCAATAATGAAAATTTTGAGATAGATCGACGTACTGGTGTCTGCGTCTGTACAAATATATTTAACACAGGGTGACAAAAACGTATTTAACCAAAATATTTTAATGAGTGCAGATTCATAAAGACAAACTGCCTTTAGCAGTACAAGTTATGTGGCGTAAAGTAGCTATACGATTTTGAAATCTGAATATTACCGGATTTACTCGTCCCGTTTGTGTATTAATTTAAATTTGACTTACCATAGAGATCTGGTTCGTCCACTCGCTGTGGTATCGCCACGAGTTGGTGGTGTTATCCCACACGTGTAGTCTGGACGGAAACCCCACTATCCGGTCGGGGAACTCGCGCCACACGTCGAAACTGAAAGCCGGACAATTTATTACATAGTAAAGCGGCTATAGGATCAGAAGCGTCCGTAAAACAAATTATATGGAAGTTAGAAAAGGGGAAACACAAATATTACTGCAGAATAAACGGACAGCAGACAAACTTTTATTCAAATGTCAAAATAAAAACTATACTACTCGTATAATGAAAAGTATACAAAGTTTCGTATTATAAACTGTTGAGGAGTACTGGGGCTGCTGAACCAGGTCATGACTGTCATAAAAATGTATTGTCATCAGAACCAAAGGTGCGTGCAGGATTTTACCTCGATCGATGTTAGGGAACTGGTTTCAAATTCTGTTGCAAGATTTGACCCATACATACTAACAAGACCAGTTAATTAATGTCATAAATCATCTCCTTCTACATCTTTTTCTGGGTCGGAAGGAACACGAATTGCTCCATTCTCCCCTGTAGACTTTTAGGTATTCAGTCCCTTTTCTCACATTTCTGGAGAGTCCGTCCATCTTTCTTTGACCTCGCCCTCTATATTCTTTCTTAGTCACTTGCGTTTTAAAACTCTTCATACACACATTTCTTTCTATGAAGCCAAAAAAGCCGTAATTAAATCGCAATCGAAAATAAGAAAAAAAAGATTTTCAAAGCAATCCTGATGATTCAGAAATAAAACATAATAAGCATTAACCTTAGATTGATTTTCTGATTTTATTCTTATACGACAGTCGTCTGGCCGCAAAGAAAATACTATTTACTTACAAACGGTGCTCGTGACAGCACCACATTAAAATAAATGAAGTCTCTTCTGAACAATAAGAGCCCAACGGATGAAATATCACTTTCTTATTTGTTAAGAAATACAATACGACAGACATACGCCTATTTGTCGTAAATCTTTGATCATTATGAATGGTTGGTGATGGCTTGGTGGAGTAGAGATAAGTCATACAAATTGTTGGGAAAGAAGAGTAACTAAAACTTCACAGCAGTTGAAAATATCAAATTAATATTGCAATTGATTTTCAGCCTTATGATGATAAAACACAAGTCGATTATACAAATCATACAATGACAAACAAGACAAGCCGCTTGCAAAGTTCTGTCAATAACACAATTAAAAAGCCAATCCTTTGTCAAGTATACTCAGAGCCGTAGCACTCAAACACGTTGGCATATTGACAAGAAAACTCCCTGGAATTGTACTCAGAAAGTGAATAAAACGAATACTTTTCACCCCAAGAATACAATTGCCAACAAGAATTTCATCTAAACAGACTTAGAAGCATAGGGGAAGAGCAAAAATACGGAAATATTTCATCTACTTAACATTCCATGCGTATAGAATCAACTGTGAGAGAAAGGGTTGTGCTATAGACGGGCTGCGAAGGTTATATGACATTATTACATAACTCCTAAGTTTGCCGGATGACTTGCGTCGCGGGAAAGATGCTGACATTCACGGTAAAGGAGGTAACTAGGTAAGGATAAACTTCGTTGCGGGTAGTACATTTTGCTAATAAAGTGCTTTGCAGCCCTGCCTTGATATAAGCCCTGCCCACATTTATTTTAACATCAATTAGGGCGCCTGAATTTCTGTGAAACTTTACTTTACATACTTATAACTTTGACAAGTTATGTTTTATGATCGAGTGAGGGGTTAAATCAACCCGTTTTACCTCACACACTTTTAGTAGGCCAATTTTAGAGGACTAGTGGAGTGTCAAGCGATATTGTCCTATGGACTTTCAGCTCTGAACTGCCTATCCTTTAAATTACCTGTAGTGCTACTCTATTTCGTTCACGAGCTCACTTTACTCAAGTGAGCGCAAAATCGAACTCATTTGTGCTGAAGTAAATCATACCGAGACAAAAAAAATCCAAACATAATGATAGAAATTCGAACGGTATCTCGTTAAGAATCTTTCGATGGCGCGCTCACTTGGGTTAAGTGAGCTCGTGAACGTTACAGAATAGCATTACAGCTTCGCAAATTGGAGAACCTGCACATGATTTCGCTGGTAGGACCCGTATTCAAACCGAATACAAGTACTTACAGGAGCAAAAAAGGTTGAATACATCCGCCTAATTTGTGCGCCCCTCCGTCAATTGACATGTCTATTCATCATTGACAGCATAACACCCATATTATCCGCTCGATTGATTTAATGACCGATTGGCATCCAAAGCCGACCCTAAACTTCATGCGTAAAGTATATATTCGTATATCAAGTTTATTGGGTTCAAAGAGAGGTGTGTAGCCGTAATATAATTGACACTTTGGGTTATTTAGGTACGTTCTCACAAGTTGCGCGTCCTCTGGGATTTCCTATCTGTAAGTTTCAGAAGCCTTGAGGGAGAGTTCCCAAAAAACGATGATACTACTAACTTTTCACTTAAAAGTGGCATTTTCAAACAATAAAATAAATAAACAAGAAACAAAAAGTTACATCAAACAACTCCTCAACGCTGTCACCTGGTAATGTGCCCAAGAGACTGGTGGCTGTCATGGTGAGTGTATGGCAAAACTTAGCGTGTCACTAAGGTAAAAGCGAGCCCTTATGGGTCACAGGAAACGACAACGAGGGGCTTGGAAATTTCAGAAAAAAGCCTGTGTGTACTTGGACCCACAGCTCTAGTTTCAATCTCAAACAGCTCCGAAATAAAGCTACCAATAGGTTTATTGTATTTCTTGAGGTTTTCCACGACCACAGCAGGATGAGCCTACCACTGTTAAAAATTGCACATATATATGATCGGCGGACACAGACGTTTTTTCAAACTGTTTCCCCCTCAGGGGATAATTTCTCTCCAACGTTTTTTAATTACACCTGGTTAGTTATATTCTAGAAGGTTTTAAATCAACTTATAAAAGGGGATGTTTCTTAATTTATATGAACTTCTCTAAGAATTAATCATTCACGTTTATTTTTGTTCTAATCCTTCGCCGAAGACGAGTCTATTAAATAACAATGAACATCCACAAATCCTTACAACTTTCACGTAAGCGACAGGTATCTTGATCTATAATATTTTATTGTAAATTGTGTGTTCCACTTTCAAGACTCGAATGTTCTAGCAATCTCTATTGCATAAGAAACCGGTAACTTTAAGTTTTCTAGAATTAAGATATTTCTATTGTTGTCGAAAGTTTGGATATTTGGAGAGATCGATGTATGGATGGATGATGATGTTTGGTACTCAATCACTACATAACACAGATAGATTACAGTCTTAAATAACATATAGGAGTTTAGTCTTATTGTCTCGATATTACAAACGGTATAATTTTCGACTTGTACACGAGCGAAGCCACTAGCAACAGCTAGTAATTACATTTGTCTTTTATTGAAATCGTTAAGATGACAGATGTCTCATCCGAAAATAAACTCCTAAAAGCTCTCAAAAGAACAAGATAAAGAGCACAGAAGCGGACCATTTCTAGAATTTACTGTATCAAATATAATTCGATCCGAAAACTTCTCCACTCAATGGAAGCTGAGCAAAATAATAAAGAGCAAAGTTTTGTTAATTACGTTATGCCCCCTTAGACTATACGTGACGTTAACGTCTTTATGTCTGGAGATAACTTCGGTGTGCCAGAGCCGTATTAGCCCTGGGCACTTTAGTAATATATTGCCCATGTAGTATGCAAAATTGATACGAGTGAATCGAATTCACAAACTCACTGCCTCGGTTAGATTTACTTTTGATCGTTCATACCAAAATATAACCAACCTATTGAATTATGTATCAAAAGAAATTTAGTAATATAGGATAAATATTATAAAGAGGTAAATTTGTTTGGTTGTATGTAGGGGGGTAATCTCAGGAACTGCTATAGGGGGGGGGGGGGGGTTAGGAGCGGGCGAAGCCGCTGGCAAAGGCTAGCATAGGATAAAAAAACAGCACAGTTGGTTCGTAAAATTTAGAATCTACGTTCAGAATTAGCTGTGTAATTTTTAGAAGCCCTCTTTAAGTTGTTAAAAGGAACTTGGGGACTTGGGCACATGCCTAGGCTGCCCAATTGGACAGACGGCTCATTGTACGGGTTTAAGGTCAAGATCTGACAAAAAGCCGGACGTTTGCAAAAAGGGTTGGTAATTTTTTACTAGCATTTCCTGTCTCACTTCTGGACAAATGCCTATTACATATCTTTATACCTTTTTTCCACTTGAAAAGCCTCTTAATTAGTCTGGACATAACAAGACCGGAAAAAATCCGGACTTAGCCTTATGCTGCCGGCCAGTATTAACCCGGTCCAAATCCGTTCAAAGTAACCTAACTTTTATGATAACATATTTCTTTTTTTAGCGTGGTAAAATCATCAAATGAGTCCTCCCATCCAGGGCAGGGCGGGAGGGACTGTCAGACTTGTACTGACTAAAATCCACGGTGTCCTTCAATAGCCCTTTACGTACCGGGGTCACGGTAATTCGTTAGTCCCGCGACCGTATGATAACATGATAAGTGATAATAATTTCTACACGTTGACCTACTGTGATAATGTCAGATGATTTATTTTTTTAATCACTACACTACTATTCACTACTTATCAGTCTGTAAATACTAGACGTTTACTGTCGGCGACGATCGTAAATTATTCACTGTCACCTATTTACGATTGTGGTAACTTATGTCGGCTCATAAGTTTCGTTTAGTTTTAGATATGAATACATAACACAGTCACATACATAGAGGTGATGTTAACTATAAATTAAGAATCAGAGATAGGTTGACTATTCGGCCTATTGCGACGAATCGGCGAAGTACTAGAGACCATACCGGTCTATTTTACGAGTTAATTATGTTTCAGGTCCCATATTCCCTATGTAATAAGAAGCTAGTATTTTACAACTAACCTGGCACTGACAATTTTTTCTATGAATTATTGTATTGATACTAGAGACAAGAGACGCCACTAATAGTGATTTGGCCGAATATCGAATATCCAGCGGCTGAAAATTCGGCAACACTAATTTTATTTTGATGGTGACATGTTCCGTCCGACCTGCATCGTTGAAGTACGCTCGTAGTAATATTTAAAAAGTATCCGCATAGGCCGAATACCGAATAGTACCCGAATATTTGTGGCAACTCTGATTAATATCTCATCAGATTTATCAGCTTTTCTTTCCTATGGAAAGAAAACAGTTCTGAGCCTTATTGAGTCTGTCAAGCGTGTTATTCAATACTATTATAGAGAACGGGTTTACGTAAAAAATACCTTATAGTGTGGCATTATCAGAGCAAAAAGGTTTTTTCGATTTAGATTTATGTCTTGTTACTCTGCGCCCGGATCAGTTCCGGTTTGCTTAGCTTTCAGATTAGTACAGAGTTATATTTTACTAGCTTTTGCCAGCGGGTTCGGCTTTGCCCGCGTGTAACCCGAAAATAAACGTTGTATCAAGATAAAAAGTAGCGTACAACAAATTTTGTTTATATCCAGGCTATCACCTATTTGTGTATCAAATTGTCCATTAGACAGAGGCGTACCTGATAACACACCGGTACACCCACAATTCACCAGTAATGTTTCCAACTTTCCAATTCGACTTTTCGATTCCCAGTATTAAACCTAGGACCTATTATAACTCAACAAGCCGCCTGCGATCACCAGACCAACGACGCATTCCGTGAAGAAAACTCTAATCTATTCAGATCTCTGTTTATAAGTATAAGCCAAGGTTCTAACCTCTCGTGGGGATGTCTTAAGAGCTGGTTATCACGGCCCTGAAACAAAAGGGCAACTGGATGGCCACCAAGAGTGGGAAGTTCCATGACGATTTAGATTAGGTACGATTACCACGCGAACACTGCCACGCGAAAAACAGGAGCCTGTGAATTTTCCATCTGACTCCAGAGGATGATCACATTGGTCACATTTTTTTTTACGTGGTTAAATCATCAAATGAGTCCCTCCTACCCAAGGCGGGAGGGTCTATCAGACTTGTATTGACTAAAATGCAGGGTGATCCTTCAATAGCTCTTTTTTGTTCCAGGGTTACGGCTACCTGATGAGACGATCCCGTGACCCCGTGGGTCCGCGGCTTTGGTCCTCTAAGGGGGCCCCGTCAGATTGCTGACAAGTCTTTGAAGCGCACTAGGAGCACAACGCTCCTCCGGGCCAGGCATGGTGTTTGGTGTATGATCGGACGGCAAGTCACCCATTAAAATTGTAAGTTCTGCCACTACTGACAACGATACCGACGAAGAGTTCACCCAAGCAATTCCATCGGAGCCGACAGATTCAGAATCAGACACGATAGCGCACTCCACGTCATTAGACCTAAATAATGTTCGCACGTCGGACATCCTACACATAACTCACTGCTATCAGATTATCTCACTGATAACGATAAGTCAACGACCTCATCATAATTCCTTTGACTCATAATATAGGCTATAAAAGATTATGAGTAATCAAATATGAAAGTGAAGTGAATATTCAATTTTTACGCAGCGATATTACGAAGATGAAATATTGGAGTAAATGTACCTATTACTCCATTTATTACAATACTAGCTTTTAGCTATGGTTTCGCCAACGTGGTGTTTGAAAATTAACCCACAGGATTATCTGAAAACCAGTTTTACCAAAGGGTATCGTATTATCCAGATATTGTGTTGTGCAGGTCAGACAGGCAGTCGCTCCATGATAAATACTGATATTCAGCTAGGCAGATGTAATAAAAGTAGGATAAAATATACCCCATGTCCTCATATTCGACATGAGTGTCAAAAGTAGTGACAGACAAACTGACTGACTTTCTGCGCATTAATGGTGTTAATTACTAGCTTATGCTCGAGGCTTCCCTCGTGTGGAGTTCAGTAATTGTCCCAAAGGATCAAAGAAAAAGCGTCCTATCCGTCCGTTTTATATTCCAGACTATAAAAGTCTGTGTGTATTTCATCCAAATTAGCTCAGTCGTTTTTGCGTAAAAGTGTTACAAACATCCATCAATCTTAACAAACTTACATAGGTGCATAAAATAATAGCAAAATAAACTATGAAAATGAAGAAGAAAATATTGAGAAATAACAACGTGATTTGACGGTCAACCAAGACGAACCGAAACTGTACTTGATGAAAATGTGGTTCAAAATATATTGTGTCTGGAGGAGAAATTGAACATACCTCAATGGCTTCGTCTGCGAAACTAATTTCAGGTCTACCTAACCTATGTACAGAAACCAGCACATCAACCTACCTCAATCTCAACCTTAGAAGAAGAAGAATAGAATAGAATTCATTTATTTGTCAGAATATTGTACAAGGTTGTTATGTGCGTTATGTATATTACGATCATAATATTCTGCCGTTTCCGGCGTACAAATATGGTTTATAAGGTCATCAATTTATACTACATTAGAATTCGATTAATAATGAGAATTACAATAAATTATTAATTACAAATAATTTTAATAAATTGAACTACATAAATTAATTTAGTCTAGGAGATACAATATAATTTATAGGTAATAATGTCAAATATTTAGGAAATTTTTTCGTTCATAAAATCTTCAGTCGAGTAATAACATTTGCTTAAGAGAAAGTTAAATAATTTAATTTTAAATACTCTGAGGTTGAGAGTTTTGAAGCCGTCAGGTAATTTATTATAAACAGTAATAGACATACAGTAAACATTATTGGAAAACAATTTTATTCTACATCTGGGAACATTAAGCATATACACTTTGCGGCTGGGTCTAGATACAACATCATTATATAATTCAAATTCATGTCTATTTTGGTGTATAAAGATACAAATTTCAAAAATATATAGTGCTGGAAGTGGCAATATTTATCAAGTTTTTTAAATAGTGGAACACAACTGTCCAGTGGGTGCGCTCCACAAATTGAGCGTACACATTTTTTCTGAGCTCGAAACACTCTTATTAGTTCCACAGAATTACCCCATATTATTATGCCATAGCGTAAAATTGACGAAACATAGCCATGGTATGCACATAGAGCTGCTTCAGCACTAGCCACTCGTGTTAGCCTGTACAAAACGAAAACAAATCGATCTATCCTCTTACATAAATCATCAATATGAGATTTCCAGTTACAGTTTTTATCAATTACTATCCCCAAGAATTTTGCGTTATTAACTTCTTCTACTGTCTCATTTCCGTAACATATTTTAAGCTGTGGGCGATTACTTTTATACGTCTCAAATTGTATCATTTTAGTTTTATTAATGTTAATGTGAAGATTATTGTGTTCAAGCCATGTAATAATTTTGTTTAATGTCATATTTATCTCATTTTGGTACTCAACAATGTCGTTTTTTTCGTTTATAATACTAATTGTTGTATCGTCAGCGTAAAGTGTGCAATTGTGTGATGTCCTTATCCCAATACTGGAAGGTTAATGTTTGATTGGTAAAATTTGTCAGATTGGGATAAATTGACCTGCTTGTGTGTGTACAGTCAACAAAACAGATATGACAGGTATGCAGGACAGCAAGTTTTGAACGGTTTTCCAATGTTGTGTTATAAGTTTCAATACGTCTGCGTACCAAACTTTTTGGCTATATGTAGCATACAGCAAATAATGCAAATAACATACTGGACCTGTTAAAAACTTGCTGTCTGCATACATATCTCTTTTGTTGACGGTACATAAAGTAGTCTATGTTTATAATTATCTATGCTGCTGACTGGGTCAAGTTTATCTATGGACTTCAAAATAAAATGTGACCTCTGGATCTTATCATGTTTTAAAACATATATTTTTAAACCAATCAAGAAATAATTAGAGTCATACATAAAAAAAATAGCTTTTCGCGGATTCAACTGCGTGGTTGTCGCAAATTATCCCAAGGGATAAAAGATATCCTATCGTCAGCTGTTTTTGCGTGAAAGAGTAAATATCCATCTATCCACCCTAACAAACTTTCACATAGTAACATCTGAGTAAAGTGAGTGACTTAAGTTTTGCACTTAATTGTGTAAAGCTTCATTAGTCTAGATACGAAAATATCACAAAAATAAGTCCATCTTAGATTGGTAGACAGAGTTTATTGGCAGACTTAGATTGGCTGACCGACTTTTCTAACTTTTTGTGGACTTCACTTAGATCTATGTGTCAGACTAATGCCGAATTATAGAGCCTAGTTCTGAACTACTTAAGTGTTATTAACTTAACTACCGTATTTATGTGGGCACCGAAAAACTCAACGCCTTCAATTTCTACACGACCTACATAAGCAATTCACACACGTATACCACCGGTCCGCGCGGACGAGTGGCGAAATCCGCTCCACGACCGCACGACCGCGCGGAACAGCAGCTATGGTATTCTCTAAAAAACGTCGCTGACAGTAGTGTAGTAGATGGCCAAACTTCAGTTTCGATGCTGGAGCAGCGCTGTCGAGACAGAGCCTTGAGGATAGAGTTGCGACACGCGTAGCTGTGATTAGTTAGTGAATACCGAACGGTAGTTTCAACGCTATGGCAGTGCTGCACACAAGGCTGTATTCTTAGAGAATAGCACTGCACTGCCATGTGAAAACTGCAATAAATTCGCTTCTGTCCCCTTTCAATTATTTCTTTATTAAAAACATTGCTCCACACTAGGTTTTTTTTCCTGTATCGTGGGTGCGTTTACAAACATAGAAACTCACGTACACAAACACTCAGACCCGGAATAACCACTTGCAGATCATAAAAATATTTGTTCCGTGCGGGGATCGAACCTGCGACACGCTTCGCAGCAGTTGATCGTTTAGCCACTGCGCCAACCGTGTCGTCAATAATATAATAATAGTATTTTAAACATAATATTGTCTGATGAGATAAAAGATTACAGCTAAGACAAGAGAGAGAGAGATATTTTAACATTTTTTTTTTCTGAATATTTATATCGCCAGTTGTAACGCATGGTTGGATACCTCAATCACATATTCGTTCAATACTTACACATCGTTTGTAAGTACTACGTACAATGTATACACGTGTCTCGTTCATAAGTACCTACTTTATATAAGACCTTTTACAAGGACACCACCGAATTCAGTACTTATATTAGTTTATGTCGTTGAAACAAATACGAGTACACTAAAGCCTTATTTAGACGATGCAAGAACTCGCACGCGAGTTGCGTTACATTGCGGACTATTAACTACCGCAATATGGTGAAACTCGCATGCGAGTTTTTGCTCCGTCTAAATGAGGCTTAAACCTAGTAATACTACCTAGCCCTCTCGGGCATCAGACCTGTCTAGATAGACGGGAGAACGGAGGCTGTCTGAAGCTATCTCTGCGAAACTTTCTCCTCTATTGTAATACTACCACAGATAGATAAAATGTTTTCGAAACATCAGCGACAAAACATACACTATCTAATCGGTCATGTCGCCCACCGCGATTTAACGCCAATGAAAGTGCTACAGTGTATAATAAATTAATAACAGACAGGGTTGTCACTCAAATATCTAAAACAAAGAATATATTCACAATAAACATGACAAACGCACACAAGCATGAAAGAAGGACCATTACTGAGGGAAAAATATGCGTCAACGTCACACAAAAAATATACCTGTAAATTGTTTAGTTATTTTTTGGTTGAAAACTGTCTGGACATGTGTAGAATTGTAGGTTCCATGGAGTATGGGCCAAAAAAGTTTCTATGTGCCTGTCACAGCCCAAAGGCGACTATACAACATTATTTTTTGTTTATGCGAAACCCGATACACCTGTCTAGTATTTTTGTGTAAAGAATCTATGTACAAAATTTTAAAACTGTATCATGAAAAATCACAAGGTTATGAGTTTGTATATTACCTGGTTGTCCGTTCAAAAACATGCTCATTTCGCGGTACACCCGCGTAAACCGCGTCTCCTGTGTTATACACTCGTGATAATAGCTTGGCAATAGGTACCTAACCGTACGGTGATTGTATTGTAATTAACTGGTAATAAAATTTAATTAATTTTTTTTTGAAAAAAAATATAACATGGTGTAAAAATTATTGGAATCGAATCAGTTACTGATACTGAACAAACTATATTCAGGTTTCGCATATACTAAAAATAATGTTGTATAGAAGATGGCGTGGCGGGAGGAGCTGGACAAAAACAACGACCAGATCAGGCATTATATGTGGCCCCCATTAGCCTTTTTTTAGCGTGGTAAAATCATCAAATTAGTCCTCCCACCCAGGGCAGGGCAGGAGGGACTGTCAAACTTGTACTGACTGAAATCCACAGTGTCATTCAATAGCCCTTTACATTCCGAGGCCACGGTAGGCGGCAGGCTTTGGCCTTCTAAGGGGCCCCGGCATTGTGCTGACAGCTCTTAAAGGCGCGCGTGGAAAAACACGCCGTCGACCCGGGCATGGTCCATGATCGGACAGCGAGTCGCTCATTACTCGCCGCCCTCCTGTAACATCCGTCGCCATGGGCATCTACCACTGCGGCTGGGTAGTGAGGTGGACGCTGTCCGCTCCCCCACGCGTCCCGCCTCCTCCTTCGCTAGCATGACTGCTTCGGCCCACATTAGACTTGTATCAATAAAACTTGAAGTTATGGCCTTTGTGGGAATCTAGCTCTTGGCATATTTTTTTAGGTTTTATTTTTAGTTTTGCATAAAGTTTCCGCATAACTTTTATTAACATAAATGGTATGACAATAATCGCTAATTTGCTACCTCATACAAAATGGGCTTCTGATAGAGAGGTATCATATTTCAGACTATAATAACCTATGCACCGTGACTTTTTAGTCGTCATACAAAAGTGGTCCACTCAATGTATCCGACATAAAATACCTCTAGGCGCGTTTTTTTTATAATTAATAATATTTTTAATCATTATTAAGTAGGTCCATCAGAAATATGAAACATCCTGTTAAAAATGTTTACGTATCAAACTGTAGAGTATGCCTTGCTAGCCCATGAGTTGAGCAGATCATCCCATCGCCATTTTCTATGAGACAAGGGTGTTTCTAATTACGCCTTGTTTCATAATAATGTATAATATTTTTATTTTTCAATTATTAAAATCTCATAAATACCTATTTTTTTATTATGAACGTTTACTAGTCAATGGATAGATGAAATGGGCTGCCGTTGTAAGACGACTAAAAAGTCACGGTGTATATGTCTTTTTTTTTTTTTTTATCGTGGTAAAATCATCAAATGAGTCCTCCTACCCAGGGCAGGGCGGGAGGGACTGTCAGACTTGTACTGACTAAAATCCACGGTGTCCTACACTAGCCCTTTACGTACCGGGGTCACGGTAATGTGAAAGTCCCGCGACCCCGGCAGGCTATGGCCCTCTACAGGCCCCGTCACTATGCTGACACTCCTTGGGGCGCGCGTGGAACACAACGCGCCGTCGACCCGGGCATGGTCCATGGTCGGACAGCGAGTCGCCCATTACTCGCCGCCCGCATGCCCGCGCCTACGGTGGCCGGAGATCGTCTTGCAACGTCCGACGCCGTGGGCGTCTACCACTGCGGCTGGGGTGGAGGGAGGACGCTGTCCTCTCCCTCAGGCGGCCTGCCTCCTCCTTCGCGAGCATGACTGCTTCGCAGAAGGAGGCGACCGCTTCCCACTCCGTCTCGCCCCGCAGCATGGCCTCGACCAATGCCGGGCGCGAGAGGTCTCCACCTATCGCCGTCGTGAGGACACGGCGGTGCTCTGCCCAAGCGGGGCAGTCCTGCACTGTATGCTCCACCGTGTCCTCCGGACGATCTTCGCAGTGGTGACACCCAGGCGTTTCTTCCCTCCTTATCAGACACAGGAACCTCCCGAAACTCCCGTGTCCGGTGAGGACCTGCGTCATGCGGTAGGTAAGGACGCCGTGACGCCTATCCAGCCACTCCTCAAAGAGGGGTCTTACCGCCGCGATTGCGGCGTGCCCGGACCTCGGTTGCGACAGTCGCTCCCTCCATACTGCCCTGAGATCGCGCCGGAGCTTTTCTCGCCGCGCCTCGACTTGTCGAGGCAGCGGGGATTCGCCCCGGCGCTGCGCCTCCACGCGCCATTCATAAACGCGCTGGAGGGCAGTCGCCTCCAGATCCCAGGGCATCGATCCGGCAAGGAGGTTAGCCGATTTGCCGGCGATCGTGCGGTATCCTCGGACCATCCGGATAGCCATGACCCTCTGGCATGCGACCAGCTTGAGTGGTCGCGTCCGAATGCTTAGGGCCCACACAGGGGCCCCGTAGAGGGCCATGGACCGCACGACACCGGCGTACAGCCTCCGGCAGGAGGCGTTTGGCCCGCTGAGATTGGGCAGGAGTCGCCTGAGGGCGGCAGCTGCCCGGTTCAGCTTTGGGGCCAAACGTAGGAAATGCTCCCTAAAGTTCCACCGGCTGTCGAGGACGAGTCCCAGGTACTTCATCGTCCTCGCGACGCCGATGCGAACCCCCTCCACCGTTATGTGGGACTCTGACCGTGGCGCGTTCAGACGGCCATGAAAGCACATGGCCTCTGTTTTGTGCAGCGCCACGTCAAGTCCCAAACGGTGTATATGTCTGAGCCAAAATTAAAGATCCGTTTAGTCGTTCTGACATAATTGAGTACCTAACAAACATCCATCCATGCGCGCATTAAAAACTTTCGCATATAAATTATGTTAGACGATAATGATGTTGGTCTCATGAAGAAAGTTGTTCAATTTGTTGGTCTATATCACACTTCAAATATGAACACATCTTTCTGGCACAGAAAAGATGACAATATTTTGACAATTGGCCTACCATGCCATTAAAGCCAGAGTAATTCCAGTGTATGAACGAGGTCGCGCTAGACGACTTGTATAGCTCTGTCTCTTTCCCACACTACAGTAACTCTCGTTAAGACACATCGACCACACAGCCTATAGACTCCTAATAACAGGCGACCGATGTCTGTCAACACATTAGGCAAAAATGTCTTATAACCGTCGTCACTCACCAAGCTCGTATTAGTTTCGACCACTCCTGTGAGCCGTAAACACATCCGCATTACTCCTTTAAAAAATCGAGAAAATAGACATAATATGTTCCCGTATACAATACGTTTGTGTGATAAAAAAAGCCGGACTTCAAATTTCCTGAAAGACGTTATCACATTTCATCGGTAACTTAATAGTTCCATAATCTAAATTAGATTAAATTTCTCACAATATTTATCGGGGTTCATCTTATACTGGTCATACTTGGCGTCTTTATGATTCCGTCCCTTTCTTTTGCAAGTATTTTTTTCGCCATCTCTTTTCGTCGATTTTAAGTACACATATTAGTGATGTTCCAAATCGTACAACCACCTCTGTTGTCGATAAAGCAAAACAAAAACCTATAACTATTCATATAAACAAAAAATATTTTTTCAATAATTAGAAATTACAACAGATGTACATCTGATAAATTGTGAAACTTTAATTTATAAATTTTAGATACCCACACGATCTTGATTTAAAAAATAAATGGATAATTGCAACCAAGCGAGAGAATTGGATCCCATCTACTTAAAGTGTAATATGTTCACGTCATTTTAGCGAAGATTGTTTTATTCTTATGAAAAACCGTCGATGTCTACTAAGTTGAGCAGTACCAACTAAGTATTTGCCGCTTTTGGTGAGTTTAATTATTGAACTTGTTTTTCTGTCTCCTAGGCAAAAAATATAGTTCCGGAACCTTTCTTCTTTTTCGTTTTGCTGCCGCGACGGTATTTATATTTTATTGGCTCAAAACCCCGTCATCTCCACCGCATTGTCGGTAGCGGCGAAGAGATCCGTTTGGCTGCATGTTTTTGGGCTAACTCTATAACATCGCGCTGCATTCAATTTGATAGGCCTCACCAAAGACTTCGAACTTAGCTTATAATAATTACGGAAATTTTAAAACATTTTTTTTATTCATTTTTGTATTTTACCTACATGATTCAATCGTAATTACAATAAAAGAAGGTAATTGAATGCAAGTATGTAAAAACATATTTTATTAAATACAATTTAAAAATGTCGATACTTTCTTATTTGATTTAAAACCGTCCCATCCCTAGTGACATGCACTGACCTTGAATTGACCAATCAGGACGCAGTACCCCGTCCCCCTCGCTGACGTAATACCTCAGCAAGTTGGCAGAATAGTTTTCGTGCGTTTTATCGTGTATTAGGTGTCTATGGGCTGTGTGGTCGATGTTAAGACATCATGGTAGTGATAGTAGGTTGCCTGGGGCCGTATTATGACGTCTTAAAACCAGGCTTGTTCCAGTGAGTGAACGAGGTGGCGCTAGACGATTTGTGTACCTCTATCTCTTTCACTCACTGGAACAAGCCCGGTTTTAAGACGTCATAATATGGCCCCTGATAAGCTGACGTGCAAATAAAAGTTGTGAGACAACCCTAAGACAACGCATGATATGTCGTGACCGCATGCTATAATTCACTTGCTTTCAATCGTTAACAAAACGTAACGAGTCGTATTTTACTTGATAACACGATTCGGATGGTACACCAGTTTTTACTGTCAATAAATTTTGATTGAAACCGTGACAATCCATCATAGTCTGAGTATAGATAGTTCGGAAACATACAATGTTGTTTGTAAAAATACAATCCAGCGAGTACATCCATTACGTACTGTACTAGTGGAATTATTTTCGTCTGTATTTTCGCAAACGTTTGTTAAGCGTATACTGCAAACTGAACAATTATCATTTTGTGTTTTTGTTTCATTTCCATTAACATCGAAAGGGTTATCATTTCATTGAAGTTCGTGTTGTAATGGAAAATGATGCGAAATAATTATTCACATTGTTGTTCGTGAAGCTCATTCGGTTAAAATGAGGTTACTATCAAAACTAGTTGTTCAGAGTGTGTATGCCGAACGACATTTCAAGTAAACTTTCAAAGGCTTATTTTACGAATTGTCTTAACCGATTTTAATGAAACATCATTTGAAGAAGCAGGACACAGTGTAAAAAATATTAGACAGTATTTCCGTATTGTCCTATTTAAAAAAAGATAATTTGAATCCTGGCTTCTATAAAATCGGTCTAATTTAGTTGTACCACTATTTTTCAAGAAAGTACACGGAAACTCAGTCACGGGCAGAAGCTACTTTTTTTCTTTTTTTAGCGTGGTAAAATCATCAAATGAGTCCTCCCAAACTGGGCAGGGCGGGAAGGACTGTCAGACTTGACTGACTAAAATCCACGGTGTCCTTCAATAGCCCTTTATGTACCGGGGTCACGGTAATTTGTGAGTCCCGCAACCCCGGCAGGCTTTGGCCCTCTACAGGCCCCGTCATTATGCTGACACTCCTTGAGGCGCGTGGAACACAACGCGCCGTCGACCCACACAACGACCCGGCAGAAGCTACTAGAATAATAATATGAATTTCGACTACAATTCATAAAATTATCATAGAAAGACAATTCATAATTGTGTCTGTGACCATTTAACATATATTTTTGCAATTCATATTATATTGATGCTTCTAAAGTTGCTTTAAAGTTGTCAGGCTTTTGGGCTAGTATCGATGCACGGAGGAGATTCGGTCACCTCTGACACGTTAAAGAACAATGCCCACCTTCCATACATTTAAAAACCTGGTGATGAAAGTATATGTATAGTTATCAGATATAGTAGAAATACTACCTGAATGTTTAGAAAGTAATATCTTAAAGTCATTTCAGCGATTTAAACGCCACGAAGTCCAGAAAATATTATTGTTTATTTTTAGGTTAGGATTTCACGTCACCAGAAATAATGAAACAAACGTGCATGAAGTAATTAATAACGCTCGAAGTTTAATCTAAAATAGGAATATTAGCTAACTATGGTTTAAAACGTCTTTTTTATTTTATTAATTCTTTGAAACAAACTGCCATTAAGTCAATGCTAAGACTCCATGATTATCAATATTAAATGAGTGTCGAGTTGAAAACTGCCTTTTCCAGGACACATTATTTATTTTGTAAGACGGGTTTATAACGGTATCAGGTATGGTAAGCAAAGGTTGTTAGATGAGGAAGATATCGGAGTCCAGAGGACGTAAATAGGATCGTCATAAAAAGAAACACAATCAAAATCGCACAGTACATAACGAGACGCAAGCGCAACAACCACAGAGTACATTGTATTATACTGGCAACAACAAAGGACTGCGCCGATGTCTATCGCAGAACTGTCAAATGTCAAAAAAATCCATTTCACTTGCGTACACCCAATGAAACACTGATTGATTAATTTAATTTCATTATTGCGTTTTTATTAAATATTTGATTTCATTCCATGACTAATAAAGAAATAGTTACTGATCGAATTAAATGTAAAATAAGTATAAAACTAAGGAACAAAGTTGAATATGGTCAACCAGCAATATGTAAAATGGAACGTTTTAAAAATTAATGGTTTGGATGCGTTCAAAATATGTCAATACGTTAAAAAAAGCTTAAAGAAATAAAATAAAAAATCTTTTTTTCCTGCGTTTCTTTTTACATTGTGATAAGCGTAATTAATATACAATTTAATAAGCTTTATTTTAAGATTTATTTCATTTCTATACATTGCCAGGTGAAAAATGAGCATTCTTCTTTGAATCAAGAGTAAAAAAAACGATCTAAAAGACCGACGCCCACTGGGTGGCAACCTAACAAACGCTTGTAACCCCCGAAGGGATAGGCAGAATTGAACCTATAATACGCCCACATGTAATTACTCTTCAGCCTTTTCCCCTTATCCAATATAATTTAATGTTTATTAAGTAAATATTTTAATAAAAAAAGAGAAAGGAAAAATTGACTAAAACATACAAAAGGCTGAATGAAAGAAAATATCACAAAAGAATTCCAGTAAGTAATTATAATTACTTAGCTACATTTTTTTTTAAGGACAACCAAACTTAGCATTTTTTTTTTGTATCGTGGTAAAATCGTCAAATGAGTCCTCCCGCCCAGGGCAGAACGGGAGGGACTGTCAGACTTGTACTGACTAAAATCCACGGTGTCCTTCAATAGCCCTTTACGTTCCGGGGTCACGGTAATTCGTACAGTAGCGCGACCAAACTTAGCATTTAGAAAAGTGAAAGCAAACGGCAAGAAAACATCATCATCAGTCAGAAGACGTCCACTGCTGAACAAAGGCTTCCCCTTTAGACCCTGGACGCCCTACTGCAAGATCGATCGATGATGAGAGGAGTCTGGCCAGCAGCGGATGGATGCGGACTGCCCAGGACTGGGAGGGTTGGCACTCTTTAGGGGAGACTTACGTCCAGCAGTGGATGGCAATAGCCTCATGTATTAGACTACTACGCCAAACAACAATCCTCCACTTGTATCCATCGGTTGCCCACGACTCTCACGATATCGTCGGACCACGCTGTCTTCCGAACACCAACGACAACGACATCCACCAACCCACAAACCGTCCTCGTGGTGAGTTATGGCACTTACAAAGCATTCCTCATTACAATTCATTCCTCATTATCAGCATGATACGCTGATTATAAATCTTTCTTCTTACTATACTCGTGCAAATGTGAAAGTTTATGTAGCCATCCGGCTGGATAGGTGTTTGTTACTCTTTCACGCAAAAACGGCTAAACGGATTTTGATAAAATTTGGCAAACCGATAGTTTATAACCTGGGTTAACACATAGGAAAACTGTTTTCCCGATATTATTTTCCCTGTGGGATGATTTTCGCGCTATACACGGGTCAAGTCGCTAGCAACAGCAGCTAGTTAGTTCTTTATACTGGGATATGTTTTTTTACGTTGTAATATCATCAAATGAGTCCTCCCACCCAGGGCAGAGCGGGAGAGACTGTCAGACTGGCACTGACTAAAATCCATGGTGTCCTTCAATAGCCCTTTACGTTCCGGGGTCACAGTAATTCGTAAAGTCCCGCGACCATACTGGGATATGTTAGCTATTTTTACTTATTTTATGTATATTATGGCAAAGAGTGTTTGTGAACACTTTGCCACAATACACATAAAACTGTTTTACGTCCGTCTGTCTCATCACCATCAAAGGTCGTTGAAAAGCTGAGTCAGGCACTAAGTTGCCCGACATTTTTCTGAACTGGGCCTATTTGGCGCAGTCGATAGGACATACAATACTGTCTCTCTCTTTTTCTGTCTAGTTTTAAGTTTTTTTTTTTATGTTAGTACCTATTTATTTTGTATGTTATGATCTCTCTGTTTGAGCCAAATAGACATGTTTTCTTTGTTTATTTTATAAGCATAATTTCTTTGACTTCAAAAAACGACAACTACGATATTCTGTGAGGTATATCTCGACATTGAAGTATACCTCGTAGAACATAGCGAAACAAAGGATCAATGGCCAACAATACCCGTGAATCCAAATAACTGTACATCATAGGGAGATAGCTGCCTTTGCCAGCAGTAGAATAATGAAAATCGAACAGTAATTTCTTGTTAAAGAAAATATATAATTTTTCCAACAGTTCCACTCCAACAATTATCATCGCATGCAAGCGGTAGTTTTGCTAACGGCGCCGCTGTCGTAAAATAAATAAAAAAATTGATGCTAATCGTAAGTAATTTTGAATTCATAACAGATATGAATTTATATCACTCAATGTTTAACGGTAATTCCGTTCGTACATCGTGACAAGCCTTTTCTCAATTATGTTGGGATTGTCTTCTAGTAAATTTCAATTTTTGGGTGAGTGAGATCCACCTCTTTTTTATTTGGATTCAGGAACTACTGGTTCGAAATGTTTTTTTTTCTGTGCTGGATAAGACAGTTATCGAGGAAGGCTATAGGCTATTGAACATAAAGGTACGACCAAAAGGAGCCAAGCAGCGCAGGTGAAACCACGGGGACCAGCTAGTAGTATTTAAAGTCTAACCGCACATCTCATTACCGCCTGCCTAGCCAAACATTTTGGGATCGGCTTCAAGTCAAACCGAAAGCAGACAAACACCAGCTATGCTATTTTCTATAAGAAATCTATTCTCTGGACTATGTGTTCTTCGACGAGGCGGTTTTGAGATCGACCGCTCGTGCAGCGTGAGCGATGATCGCTAGTGTCCCTATCGGTAGCTTAGTGAATAGCAAACTTTAGTCAAAGCGTGGTGTGTGCTCGCGAAGGAGGAGGCGGGCCGCGTGAGGGAAAGGACAGCATCCTCCCTCCACCCCAGCCGCAGTAGTAGACGCCCATGGCGACGGACGTCGCAGACTATCTCCGGCCACCGTAGGCGCGGACATGCGGGCGAATAATGGGCGACTCGCTGTCCGACCATGGACCATGCCCGGGTCGACGACGGCGTGTCGTGTTCCACGCGCGCCTCAAGGAGTGACAGCAAAGACGGGGTCCCCTGTAGAGGGCCAAAGCCTGCCGGGGTCGCGGGACACACGAATTACCATGGCCCCGGGACGTAAAGGGCTATTGAAGGACACCGTTGATTTTAGTCAGTACAAGTCTGACAGTCCCTCCCGCTCTGCCCTGGGTGGACTCATGTGATGATTTAAAAAAAAAACGTGACGTGTGCTGCAGGCGGTCACAAGGCTTTGTTTATAGGGCATTGCATTATTTTACAAGGAGCGGCTGCCTATCAGACCTCAATAACCCAGTTACTGAATAATGCAACAAAATACATAAATGCTCTAAACATTCATGACCTAATATGGGTCCCGAAATATTACAGATTCCCAATATCCTAGAAAAAACCTCAACGACCTCAATTTTCCCGAGAACCGCAGTTTACGAGCACCGTCTATACCGCAACTGAAACGAAATAGACTACTACTTGTATCTACTAGATCTGCTTACAGAAATAAAATTATCTAATCTAACTTATAAATGCGAAATTTTGGATGTCTGTTTGTTACTCGATGTTTGGTATACAGATAGCTCATAACCTAAATTAAAACATAAAATATGTTTAATCCCAATTTTATGTTCCCGTAGGATAATTTTTGACTTGTAACGGGCGAAACCGCGACCAACAGCTCGTTTTATAAATGTAAACGTATGGATGTTTGAATGGATGGATATTTGTTACTCAATAGCGTCCGAACGACCGAGTGGTTGTTAATTAAAGGCAGGGGCGGTCTCTCATAGTACTGATTTAGGCCAAGCCTACCCTACCACAAAATCGCATAAATAAAACAAACGCATTTATTGTAACCTTGTAATAAAATAAAACAAAAATATAAAACATAACGCCTCACATAATGCATTAGCAAATTTCCGCGCGGCCGCCGTGTGACGTCATCACGTCCAGATTACTATAACCGAAGGCAAGCGGTCCTGTGGTCTCAAAAATTCTAAAATTCATTCAATAATTCATGCATATGTATGCATCCGTGTTCATATTTTCGTGTATATGAAACCGCACACATGTATAAATTACTACGCAGCTCCTTACGCTGTAGCTCACGAGTACGCGTTTTATGAATGAAAACGCACGGGTAAAATAAACAGAGTTGCCAATTCGGGAAATAGATTACACACAGAAACGACAATTTCGTAAAAGACTAATAAAGACAATTAAAAAAACAGAGTAGTATTGTCAAATCTATACATTTCAAATTAAATGTTATATTTTAAGGAATAGCAAAGACCTATTATAATAATTAAAAACTGTAAGAATTTTATTTCGAATTTGGTTTTTGGGGAATTGTGTAAATTAATACTGGCAACTCCGTGTGCAAGTGTCAGTTTATGCCGGCTAAAATTAGTTATTGTTTTGCACTTTTGTTTTTATTTAATCATATTTAGCTATAAGTAATACATTTTGAAACAAAAAGTAGTGTAAATATTAAAGAAGATTCGTTTGTTTACTTAAAATGGTCCTAGTTTGTGTCACTTGTGCTGACAATGTGTGTTTATACTGATTACGATAGTTGTGAAAACTTATTTTTCACAACTCTTATGAAGAACTACTAATATTTTCGTTTAAATTTCAAGTTTTGTCTAAATGTTACGAGAATTAATCCAACAATTTCAATCTTCGAGAGTTATTCTTGCAAGTGACGTGTTTTGTAACTATCACCCATTTGGAAAGATATTTGAGGTGACAGATCTTCTATTTGAATCGTCAGAATATTGTGATTATTAATCTTACGTGAAGAATGTGGTGAGTGTTTTAAATTATAAGTTTTGAAGTGGGCCGAAGCTTTCTTCCATTCGCATCGTCAGTATTGAGAATGTAGTTTTTTTTTTTCCTGGCCTACCCTTAGTCTGGAACCACTGCACGCTACTGATTAAAGGCCCAGTTTTTCTTTACAAAAATTAATAAATGTGTCCTCCCATTCAGGGCTGGACCGAAGGGACTGTCAGACGTGTACTGACTAAAATCCACAGTGTCCTTCAATATCCATTTAAGCCGTCGGCAACAGTTACTTCCATCAAATTTCAAAGACTTTATTTACAAAATCCATCCACTTAATGGCCGTCCATTACTTTTAAATCCAATTAAATAAAAAAACGAGAAACCTCAACTGAATGTTCACGCTTGACGAACTCCAAATTCTCCAATGCGGGCAAATATTCACTGCTGAGGGTATATTTCCTAAACAAGCCATACCTACAAACATGCGCGCCCTAATTCTAGTTTGTTTTGTTGTTCAAAGGCCAACTCAAAAATATAAAGCAACTTCAAACTGTTCCGAGCGGATTAAAATGTTGTGAACTACTCGTACTGGCGTAACATAGTAAAACTGTGGCAGAGATTTAATAATGTGGAAAAGATACTCGACTCGAGATACGTTTGCGACTTCAGGCGATGATGCGACTTGCGACAAAAACACGCGCGTGTATATCACTTGATTCCTTCTCATAATTACCGTTTAGGATTTCGGCTCACAAATAGGTCGGGTCATTAAAAGGGATAGTACAGCTCAGACTGTAGAATGAAGACAGGTCTAAGTAACTATCTGCGATTGGTCCACGGAGGTTTAGTTCATCTATTTTTGCAGTGACTGCTACTTAAGCTTTGTACGATACAAAAATTCGTTTAAATTTCAATCCGTGGCAATGTAAGTTGAGCCTTAAAAGTGATTTTCTCATACTGTATTGACTAAAGTCTTATCTCAAAGTAAACACCGAATTTTCACGAAGAAATCGCTGCTGTGTTTATCTAAGTGTATACATTTCTTTGCTCATTAGTCTACAAGTCATCGGATTTACAATATTTTTTCTTCTAGTCCTTAAGGAATCCTGTGCAAACGAGCGACATAATATATGTGGGCTTAGCGACAAATATGAGCAGTCAAATTCTATTTATTATGTTCTGGCTTTTGAAGTAGAATAGCCTCAAGCAAATTTAATTTTTGCAAGCCCCTTCCGAGATATGAATGTGGGGTTATACATACAGGGAAAACAAATAAGCCTCTTGTCTTGTAATACAAATATGTTTATTTGTACAGTAAGGCATACAACCTGCGGCAAAAAGAAATTCTGCGAAGCGAAATTGACATAAAATGTTGGAGTTTTAAGAGAAAAATTGCTGGAAAATATTCGACGAAACTCGTCGAAAAATATTCTTGCAGTTCCTTTCTTTATGTAGTAATTAAGAAAACGAGCTTCGAGAATTTCAGCTTCTCGCCTCACTGCGTATGAGAACAGTGTAGGTGACATCTGTTAAAACGGGAGGGTTTTCCATACTCTTTATGCGACAAGATTATATCTCCTCGACATTAAAAAGGCTCTCACAAAAAAGTGGAAAAAAAATGTACAACATGGCGCCCAAAATCCGCCATTTTGTTTATCTTAATGTACCCTATGTCACTCACGCTATCAAGACGAATCTAGACACAACACCTACGTTAAAATCCATCAAGCCGTAGTAGGGGAACATAGAAATCTACATAAATTCACTCGAATTCTAAGGAAATTAGTTTGGCTTTGTGGAGCCTTCTCTTTTTACATTTAAACCGAAACTGACCATGGAAAGATAATGGAGTCAGTTCATCTACACCCAAAAATAATGGCGTCGTCAACAGAAACCATAATCGTAAATCTGGCAAAAAACTACGACCTTTTTCAGATGTCAATAAACCATTTGACCCTCAGCTGGCCTAGTGCAATACGGAGTCTCAATGGACTGCGGGGCCAGCTTATACTGGTTTGATTACCACAGTGTTATCAGAAACATGAAGAAGTTAATACAAACGACACGATTGGCACAGAGGCTAAACGAAGGGCTGCTGCGCTACGTGTCTTGGGTTTCGATTCCTGCACGGAACAATAATTTGTATGGCCTACAGATTGTCATTTCGGGGTACATAAGATACAGAATAAATTCCTTATGACAGAAATAGTGAGTTGAGCTTTAGATCTGCTGTTAAGAAAAAATCAAGGTAATGTTCAACTTACCCAAACTCCAACTCATCGGGTGTCAGCATGACGATATCGTCGTCAATCGTCAACTGACATTCAGTCTCAATCTCATCGTACGGGAAGAATCTATTTGACAGTTTGTTTTCTTTGGTTCGTATCACTTTCAGCGGCTTGTTTATCACTGGCCATTCGGATGCTGCAACAAAAAATACGTGTGATTTTTTCTTAATAAGAATTTTTAACCAGAGCTTTGTAATATTTAAGTTTCTTCTAAGACAATGAAGATGTCCAACTCAAACATCTAATTTAATCGTCAAAATTTCTCAGAACAGTCTCCCTTCAGGTCGAATACTGCCGTGCGACAAATCACCAGTCGCATCTTATAAAAATTGAAACCATTTACACCATTGCCACCCCATGTACAACGGTCAACAAAAATCGCATGCGACTTGTTATTTTCTGAAGAAAATGTTGAGCTGAATGGGTGTTTTTGAAGCATTTGTATCGACAAAAGGGGCAGAACAACACACTTCATGTGGCAAGCATTCGCAAAACTCGGATGGCGCACAACTTTGGGGTTTCTGAATTTTCATTTAGACAATTTCGCGGTACGGCCTAGCCGTGAGTAAAACCCCTATTAGTCTTGAGCCGTAGAAGTGTGCGAAGAAACTCCCCAACAACACGTTTGTTAGCGAAGCATATCTCTTCGCATGATCTTCTTTTAGTAATGTAACTTGTTATGGGACTTTTCAACCATAATCCGTCCACCTTCTTCAGGGGAAAGTTGTATAATGGTACTAATGACAAGCGGTCGACCGACCCAGAGATTGTTTGACGCGAGGTCACTTTGAATGTTGTTTACCCCTAGGGCTTTGAAAATAACATTTTAATAGCTTGATGGAAAAGTCAAATTGTAAAGAATTGAGAAAGCTACCGAGAAAAACACCAATATCGTTGTAAGACTTTTTCTGCTAATATTGTGTGTTACTTGTGTCGTGTGTCAATAAACGTCTTTTCATTGTTTTCTTTCTTTGTCATACATACGGTTTAAAAATTGGTAAAATTTTCTAGGTCAAAGGTTTCCAAACTGTGCATAGGGGCGTTGTCTGACGCTTCTGTTGGCTATTCTCCGGATCGAATTCGTGTGGATGTAAGATTCTTTAGTAGCATAAAGTCTTATTGCACTTTCCTGTAGCTTTATCACATTCACACGTTCCGATTTGGTGGATTTTTCACCCAGTTAGCATTAATATATTTGGTTGAGTTTTATTAAACCAAAGTTTTTTAGTTTCGTGAAACCAAATTGTGTAGTGGCATTTTAACCGTGTAGCTTAAGGATCCCCTGATCTAGGCACACTTCTATCTTCCCCATTTTTTATACACTACAGATCTATCATAGTAATGTGTAATCCGGTGTGGACGTTGATTTGTCGCTTACTCTGGTCATGTACAGCTGCCATAATTCTTGTTGTTCTACATGACAGCTACGCGTACGTACGGACCTTTCCAACTCAGATATAAATTGGTCGCGATTTATTTCTTAGATTTAGCAGCTCGTTCAAATGAATAGGTTGGGAGAAAACCTCATTCAAGAGGCCAGTAACAAGAAATATCAAAAGGAAAATTCTAAAACTTACGCTCGTGTTGAAAAGAAAACTTTAACAGCTCATAATAAAGTTGGAACTTAAATAAAATAAGAAACTAGAACATCCGTATATTAAACCTTTTGAAACGTAAAAGAAAGTGAAAAGAAATGTGCTTTAATTGAGAAAAATCGGACCGCGTTAACATAGTATTGGTAACCATACATTAAATAACGCAAATCTAATTACCACCACAGCGGAATATTAACCCTTTTCACAATTCTAATTAAGTTCAAAATCGTTTGCATATGACATATTTAAAGATTCTCTTAGACGAGAACCGATTATAATGAACTTTATTGTTCATTCTTATGGTTGGTAATGGATTGCGTGTGTTCATTTTACTCTCAATGCTTTGTCTCACTGCACACGTATTAATATCAGGTTTATCGACTGATTTGCACGTGTACATATTCAAAGAGTTTTTATTACTATCTGTATGATGAGTGATTCTATGTGTTCTATCTGACCATCTATGTAGATAGGTAGTAAAGGTGAGTCCTGGAAGGAATTGTTCCTTGTATATTCCTCGCTAGATCCCTTGGGAGCTGAATATAAAAAACTTAATAAAGGTCGAGACTTTACAAGCGTTTTCCTACCTTTTACCCGAGAGGTTGCTGTTAAGGGACTGGGTATCTCCCAAGGCATACTTTCAACGGACAGACCACTACACAAACCCTATCGAATATTCACAGTTCATGTATTATACTATTATTTTATCGAGGCCCCAAATATCCCCCGGGATTCCCTCGATGCCAGATCGAACTCTTAAGACCATACATAGCAGATCCTATAAGCCTATAAAGATAATTAAGATGTTCTAAGAGGCTCATTGACCGTACTATTAAGGATTAGTACTTGGTCAATACGGCTTTAAATGGGAGAGCATTTCAGAAATCGAAGAACGAAAATGTATACCAGAGGACGTAATGTGCACACAAAAATAAGACTTATTATAATGAAACTTACTCGTAGATTCGTAAACAAGGTAAAAAGCCAGATTGTAGAACAGTCTAATAGCATTTAAAATGCTCAACAATTAACGCGAAGTAAAGCAATTAAGGTAGGTATAATGTTTTCTTAGTTTTTCAAGAACACTTTGCGTTCGCGTATTATTAATTTATACCCGGAAAAATTAATGGCAGCATACAACAATAGAGAAAAAGCCGTTTTGAGAAATAAATCTACCTCCGGTTGTACTAGCAAAGCAGTTATAATAAAAGTAATAAAAAATGTTGTGTGTTTATTACCACACGATATAAATGAAAACTTTATCAAGGTGAGGTTTTTATACGAAATACAACTTTTCTATGTAGTAATAACATTAACATATGATTATGTATAAATCACTAGTAAATTTTACTCAGATCGACATTTGTATCGTACTCTAAGCCCAATGGTACGCGCCCGGCATTGGTCGAGGCCATGCTGCGGGGCGAGACGGAGTGGGAAGCGGTCGCCTCCTTCTGCGAAGCAGTCATGCTCGTGAAGGAGGAGGCGGGCCGCCTGAGGGAGAGGACAGCGTCCTCCCTCCATCCCAGCCGCAGTGGTAGACGCCCACGGCGACGGACGTCGCCAGACGATCTCCGGCCACCGTAGGCGCGGGCATGCGGGCAGCGAGTAATGGGCGACTCGCTGCCCGACCATGGACCATGCCCGGGTCGACGGCGCGTTGTGTTCCACGCGCGCCTCAAGGAGTGTCAGCAAACTGACGGGGCCTGTAGAGGGCCAGAGCCTGCCGGGGTCGCGGGTCTTACCCATCACCGTAACCCCGGTACGTAAAGGGCTCGTGAAGGACACCGTGGATTTTAGTCAGTACAAGTCTGACAGTCCCTCCCGCCCTGCCCTGGGTGGGAGGACTCATTTGATGATTTTACCACGCAAAAAAAAAAAAAAAAAACCCCAATGGTACACAACGCGGCTCGAGTCTCCGATACCTTACGACTTTGCTATCCAGGCGACTATCGCAATACAAATCCACAGAGGTTCGTACACAGGCACGCGTCAATGGATACCAAAGTCGTAAGATATTGGAGACTTGCATCGCGTTGTGTACGAAGGGGTTAAGCAACTCCAGACGACGTTACTTGAATGAGCGTTACAATAGCCGGTCACAAAATAAAGAACTCAGCGCTTCTTCAGTTTTCACTTCAAAAACGTTTTGTTTATTCTAGAACATGACATTGTAAGTGAAAGATTTAGTATAAGTCCCAGATTCCGAAAACCAATATTCAATTTAATACAAAATTATTTTTAGTATATGCGAAACCTGAATACAGTTTGTTCAGAATCAGTAAATAATCCAATATTTTTTTCACCATGTTATATTTTGTAAGATCATACCCAATTGCTAAACTATTTTCAATGGGTCTACGACATTGGAGACGTGGGTTCCGCGCATCGCCGCGAAATGTGAATGTTTTTGAACGAAAAACCAGTTACCATAACAAGCTTATAACTTTGTGATTTTTTATGATACAGTTTCGTAATTTTGTACATAGATTATTTACATAAAAATATTAGACAGGTGTATCGGCTTTCGCATAAACAAAAAAAAAAGTTGTATACTCTCTCAAATCAAGTTTTTGGTAAAACGTCTACTATCACACCAAAAAGATCAAAGATAATAGAAAACAGGTCAAATATGATAATGAAGGCTATACTTTTCTGATTAGGAGGATCAATACACAAACAGCTATAAATTATTTAAACAAGAAATAAATCTGTAATGGCTTCGAAACCGTTATTGAAACTTCCTAATGAGCGGTTGCTAGTTGTTATAAGGATAGACTCTAACCATAATGGTGTAAAGGTAAAACTAGGTGAAAAAGTTGTATTCCTGCATACATGATGAGTTCTGGTGAAACAAGCGTCAGATCATCGAAGTTAAGCTGTTTTTAACTAAATATTACTGATTATTATAAAACAAGGACCGCAGCGCTTGTTTGTTTGAACGACATGAACTCAAAAACCACTGAGCGAACCAATGTTGCTGCGGTTTTCACCATTGGAAATTGAATGATTCATGGGGATAATTATTTTATATTAGAGGCAGCCAGCGGGGACTACATAAGGATAACTCAGAACCAGACTCAGTGGCGTATATTGGGAGAGGCCTATTTCCAGCAGTCGACGAATACAGGCTGATGATGATGTGTAAATTGATTGATAATTGTTGAAAATATCCATAAAATATGATAAGAAAAGGAGCATTATTGTGGTTGGTTCGAAGCTTTGTTGCTTTGCTCGTCAATAATATAATCGTAAGTAAGTGTGTGAGAACAAAGGATTAACCCTTTATAGGACGGCTCATACAAAGTGGCCAGTAAACTGGACACTCACTTCAATGTCGTTATAGATTTTTATTTATATATTGAACCTTATAAACATTTACGACCGTATGATTTTCATGACTTTCTCGAAAATCAGAGATTTTCAGGTCTTTTTTCAAGAACATGTCATTATGATTTACGGCACAGAATATATATTTATCACAAAATATTAAGAATTAAATAAAAAGTTTGGGTGTGCGTTAAAGGGTTAAATATTATACAATTTCAGAGAGCCTGTTTAACATCGCGTGAACCTTACAAATATCATTACGAACAACAGCAATAAAACATAATACAACTTTGTTACGAATAACACCTAAAAACTCAGAATAACACCGTAAACAAAAGTCGTAAAGTTAAAACAGAACTAAATGAAGTATATCACGCGCCGACTGAAGGGAACAATGACAAATAAAATGGTCGTTTTGACTAGTTTAATATTCACAAATTAGGATTACATAAGTCAACTACTTAATCTGAGCTGAGTTCAGAATTATCACTAAAAGGAATCTTCAGAATTTTCTATAAAAAATATTTGGATCAATTTTGCCCGCCTGGCAACTGGCAAGAACCTCAAAAAGGATCATTTTTTCATAAAATGTAACATTATTTTACTAAACATTAAACGGAGCTCATTACAGAAGGAGGTTTATTAATATTAATGAAGCCACCATCCACCATTATACATTCAATATTTATAAAATCTTAATATTAAATATTGCCGATGTAAGCACTGGATATTGGCTAGCTGGTGGAAATCTTCCAAATAGATCCGAAATCCGGTCTTTCACTGAACATCATCATTATCATCCACAGCGTGACTTCACCCACAACTAGGAATATGCTCACTCTCTTGGCTAGTGCCAATTTCCATTTTCCTGTGCCGTCATACTCTAGGTATTACTCACGATGGCAGCAATGTCGTCTGCCCATCACTGCTCAAGCCTAATGGCTTCGACACACAATGCCAGCGGCATTCCCGGCGAGTTACCACCCAGATATGCTACCACATTGTCAACGCTTTGTCCAATAACCGCATAATGTGTAGAATTCATAAAGCAGGAAGATCTCATAAATCAAAGAAAGAAGGACTAGTTACCAAAGATATACTCACAAGGAGGCGGAGCCTTCTTCTGGTTGTTCCAAATGACCAGTATCTTGGCCAGGCTGGGGGTCCGCACCAGTTTGGTAACCAGTGCGAACAGGCTGTCGACCCGGTCGTACGTCAGTATGACAGCGGTGAAGCCGGCGGCTTTGGACGCGGTCACTGGCAAGAAGAGCGGGTTCACCGGACCGTACTGCACCAAGGAAAATAAGTTTTAGGATAAAATGATATTTAAAAGTATTCTTACTTGTAAGAGGTACAATTCTTCACAAAGGATCTCCATTATAACATGAGGATCAACAAACTGGATTCACATAGAAATTACTACTACATTATAATGCCACATTCACTCCTAATTTCGCACTCGATCACCCAGTACCATCTGGATGGGTCCCTAAAAAGGATCGAGTATCCAAGGGCTCAATAATACAATTATTTATTTATAACAGAAAACCATTACAAAGAGATCTATAGGAGGCCGAAACGTACTATCACACTCGTCCAATACGTAATAAGTAGCAGGTAAAAGCTCGCCTTTTGCCAATAGACTTAATTTCAAATTCAGCTTCCAAACGGGCTATTCCACTTTCGACATTTCAGTGCTCACGTGAAAATTGGAATTTCATAGCGATTTTTAATCGGAGCCTACACGTCGAAATGAATAACTGAAAGCAAGGAACTGCATTTGAAATGAAACCGGTACACGAGTCTGACTGAATAAAAACGAGGAAATTGCGCTGTCGTTCACAGCAGATGATGGGGCTAGTGATGGCTAATAATGTGTGCTATTCTGTGAGGCCCCTGAGAGTATACAATATACAGCTACACATCGGTTCATATATCGTGAACGTGAGGCCGACTCAATACAGGATCGTAGAGGATAAAGGAGCTTAGTACGCGACATACAAACGACAATGTCCCTGACCTAACTCGCCGTGTGTCTCATGGTATCTATTGCCAATATTGTAAAGAGGATTGCGAGTTTGTTTATATGATGTTTATCTAGTGGCTCTCGGGACTTAATGGCTCGAGCGAAGATCGATCGCTGTCGTAATAAAGTCTTAACGTGTGTGTGATAGTTCTTTACACACATTAAGATCGCCTGGTGGATCGTAAAGACAGTTAATATATCAGCCACACCCAGATAATCTAAATATTTATAGTCAGGAATAGGCATGATTGTGTCAAAGTTACTGGAAAATTTTTAAGTGTCCATTATTCTGTAAAGTGCTATTTTATTGCTGTGCGAAAAAGTACCTAGTCTGTTTTACAATATCCCTGAATGTGTTTATAAGTAACTAACAATACAAAAGATAATAGGCATCGCGAATGCTTATTATATTCCTTTGCAAAAGAAGCTCCGTGTCTTTAAGGATTTTTCCTTATTCGAATTCGAGTGTTAGTCATTGCGATAAAAGCTTGAATCTCGGCGTCTCCACTCAGCTACGTTACATTATTCAGGAAACGAGTCGCAAAGTTTTTAAAACAAGCAAAAAGCTATTTGGAAAATTAAAAGGACGTGGTTTTTTCCTGAAGCCGGTAGCCCGGTACTCTTGTGAAAAAAGGTGAACATATATTAAGGCACACCGACGTACGTCGGCGCTTTGACTGATTTCCGATACGTGACGTGGACTCGAGGAGGACAAGAAGGGCTTCAAGGGTATGTCGTACCTTTTGACCCAATTTATTGGGCACATTTCTTATGCTAATAAAAAACACACGGCAAAAAAACTTCGAAAATATGTTGGAGAACCCTCTTTTACACATGTCGTCCATTTGGCCTGATGGGAATATTATGCAAAAGAAATCCTTTGATATAACATTGAATGGTGTTGAATCATAGAAAATCGTGACATCCCGCGGAAGTGGTCGCATCTGGCAACACTGCTGCAGTACAGACGTAGATAGTCCACATGTTTTAATAAAACACTGCCATATGAGACCGAATACGATATTACTTATTGCTCCATTTTCTTGCTTGAACTTATACATTTTACATTACTTTTTCATTCTGGTCCATGTTTGAAGGCAAATAAAGCTGCGAATCGGGAAGCTCATTCTTATTCAGAATCAAATCCACTTGCCTTTTTTGTGGACCGTTAAGCACACAGAGACTGAAACAAATGTTTATGGGCCAAGCAAATATTTGTTACGATGTAGACACTCTTGTCATTTTGACCACCAAACATCACCGGTTTCTCGCGGCGACGTGATGTCTCGGTTTTTTTTCCATTTAAATTTGAAAGAGATTTAGAAAGAAATAATAATATATCACTGAGAATTCTAGATTGCTATTTTAAAGAAAGTACCCAGGGGCTACAAAAAGGGAAGTGTTTTTTTTATTACCGGAAGATGATAGGAAATCTTCAGTTAGCAACAGCACGTGAGTCGATTTTATAGAGGCATTAAAGTTCATTCCGAGTGACTCATCCCTAATAACTGAGAGGTTCAATTCCACTTGTGATTCCTGCACTCCTTGTTTACATATATAGAATGCTGCTTAAAACCAGATTTTACGAGCGGTTTCGATCGCGTAGCATTTAATTAAGTTTCGTACTAGTCTGATATGAAATCTGGGTCAGAAACTGTATCTGCAGCTTGAATTTTGAAACGCTAGACATCGTTCAAAAACGCCCAATACGGGGAAATTTCAGCTCGGCAGAAACAGAGAATCACCATTTGCTAAGGCAAAACGGTCGGGTACTTTTTATGCGACCATTTAAACCGAATCGCAAATTAACAAAGGCAACCTAATTCCACTAATTGTTCGTCATTTCTTCAGCTAAAAACAGAATAATAAATGAAAACACCATAATTACATTACTTCTGACATAATTGGCCTAAATTCGAAGTTTGAAAATGTTAAATAACGTGTTCTCCAACGACCAATATAACATAATTAAGCTGCTAGAAGCTTTTATACAATTGTTACTCCTATACGTTAATGTTAAAAGCAATTAAACAACTTTTCTCGCTAAAAGTTAACAGTCCACTAAAAATTTATTCGCGTAGTCTAGGGTTGGCAACTTGTGCCTGGCTTTCGAACTTACGACCAATGCTCGGTTTGTGATTTGTCCTTATCCGGTTTTGCAGACACTGTCACATGAAGTTTCGGGCGTTGTCGTATTTCGTGGAATGTACCCTTTCAAATTCTAATATTAAAAATACCAGAATTGAAAATAGGAATATTATAGTAGCTTTTATACATTACATCTGAAAATGTTTTATGGTTCTTCTTAATATTTTAAAATCTTGTATTTCTACGAACGATTGACATAGTACGTCTTTGCTTCGATTTTGCTGACGAAACCTTGGGAATTTACCAAAAC
The DNA here is from genome assembly GCA_943136025.2 of Agrotis puta. Taxonomy (NCBI): domain Eukaryota; kingdom Metazoa; phylum Arthropoda; class Insecta; order Lepidoptera; family Noctuidae; genus Agrotis; species Agrotis puta. Next base: position 15,941,022 of record OW964177.2, on the reverse strand, counting down.
TGGCAACCTTAAGTAATTTCGCATTGTATTAATAATTGAAAGCAATTTCTAAAAATCTAAATTATTAGCTACAATAAAAGACGGAAACTCGAAGGACCAACTCCGTTCGTCCTCGAGGCGAATTCGACTTAACAAGCAATGACCTGATTCTTAATATGCCGATCAGTCTCATCTAAAACAGGTTTTAACGGGGCCTACAACTGATACCTGCTTTTAACCTCCATAGAGATCGCGGAACAAGAGTAGGTTGGTTCAGAAGGACCAATCGATACAATACTGTGTCCACTGTTTTCCAACATTATAGTAACCCTTCCGTATTCCGTACTATATTATGTTAGTAGTGGATGAAGGACAAAGTTCTGTAGCGTCGGCTTCCGGTTACGAGACGAAGATGGATGGTTATAAAGTATGACACGGAACTATTAAAACATATTGCAAAAGTCCGCAGAAATTATGGTTGCAGTGCTCGGAGGCCACTTTCGATTGGATGGTGATTCAACATAGATATTGTTTCTTCTGATATTCATACTTGTCTTGAGTCTTTAGTTATCAGATGGTGAGATTAATAAGGTCACAAAAACCAGATATAAAACATGTCCATAAGTTGCAATTACAACATGGATATGAGTCTTACGAGATGATGCATATAATTATATTAATCAGTCGTTTATGATATGCGATTTTGCACACGTACGGCGTACGTATTGCACGTATATGTACTTATAAAGTAAAACAAAGTTAAAACATATGCTAAATCTCGTTCCAACGATTATGAGAGCCTGTATGGTAACAAAGAGATTCGGATACCGCCGAAAGATCCGAGTAAAGCATTGAGACCCTTTTTCTAAAGCTTGGATTTGAAAAGGAAGGAAAATCCTGCCTTTGAAAAATCATATTGACATGGTGTTCGTACAATTGCTAACGAGGATCCAGCCCGCATACAAGATGACAATCTACGTACGAAACGTCAATGGAACATACCAAATTGACATAAGCCTCGGAATGTGACCCGTAAACGTCATCCCTTTGATTTAATTGACGTTGATTGCTGATGGGACACATCAATATTAGTGTCGTTATTGATTTGACCGATATTATACTTATAAAATTGTTGGGAAAATGCAGTAATGTTATACGACCTTCGTCCGACTTTATTTCATGTTTAATCAACTCGAAGTATAACCTCAGAAAACATTTGTTTTATTTTATCTAAGACATGTTTATCTGAAATCTGAACCTTTCACGTCGCCCAAAGTGGCACATTTCAAACGCGCTTTATTTGCGCGAAAAATTTAACGGCTTTATTTGAAGCTCCCAGTAAGTTGAAAGAAAATTTTAATTGAAGTGAGATTAAAGCTGTCCGTAGCACACACTATGCAAATTAGCTGACGCTTGACCTTTTCCAAGGATTTAAGAGTACGAATAAAAGGTGTGCCGTAAAAGCAAATATTGAATATTCATGTATTTGACTAGATTTTGCTCCGGCTCCGTGGCAGGATTGCATTCTTTTGTGTGTTGCTATCTAGCTAAATTGCAACGATATTCTAACCGTTATAGACCTTAATTGCCATGCTCGAGTTCTGAAAATCGACAAGTTGCTTTAAAAAATTAGGTTTTCTACCTCATCTAGTACAACTAGATAAGATCGTAACGTATTCATGTCAGACAAAATCTTGCAAATCCAATCGTCGTCACAGACGAAGACTTCTCACTCTATGCAAGAGAATTGCGCTCTTTGATCGAAACTTTACTTAATACAAAGTTCGCGATGATTGCATTCCTCCCCTAAAGACTTGAATGCATTTGCATATGACGTCACATGCCACGTGCAATGCATATTGTAAAGCTATTTTTACGTAATGTTCAACTTTAAAAGCATTTCGTACACGGAACGTTGTTGATGAAAGCATTTTTAGCGACGCTCTATGAGTAAAATGTTTAATGTAAAACATTATATAGAAAGTATTTTTGTTCTTTGGAACTTGTTTACAAATGAGCAAAATTAACGTCAGGAAACTGGTCCATTATATTCTACATTTACTAAAAAACTTTTATGAGAGATAACGGCAAGGTTGGCGCAGTGGCTTAGCGATTGGACTGCTGCGCTGCGTGTCGCGGGTTCGATCCCGCACGGAGCAAATATTTGTATGATCTACAAGTAGTTGTTTCGGGTCTGGGCGTTTGTGTATGGGAGTTTATATGTTTGTAAACGCACCCACGACACAGGCGAAATTCCTAGTCAGGGGCAATGTTTAAAAAAAATGCGATTCCAAATGAAATCTGACGCGTAGTTTGAAAATAAAAACGGAATAAAAGCGTTGAAGAAATTCATCACTGAAACTTATTGAATGCATTGTGCTATCTAAGAAAGGTAAGTCTAAAATAGAGCTGACTCGGCGGTTTATTTTTTCAATACGTCGATCGCTGAACGGATTGAAACGAAACTTTTTGCGCAGTCATCTCTTAGCTTAGACCCTGTGTTTTTTTAATATTCCGTAATAGCTTTTAACATTAAGTTTACTCGAAAGTCTTACCCCGACTTTTACCTCAGTATGATACAAGCACATATTTTTGAGCGTAGTTTTCACGGTGCGATAAATTTTCGTGCCCGCATGCAATCGCGGTTGGATGGTTTTATTTGAAAAGCCACAAGGCCGTAGTTTCGTTCGGTTGGTTGGGCGCCCACAAAGTCTGTGAGGGGTGATAGCGAGTCAACAGCTAATGCAGCTTCAAATATAAAAATACATTTAGCCAGCAAATAGCTTAGAACATAAAAAGTGAATTTAGCCGACTCTCTCACAGGGTCAAGATTGACATCTTTTGGAGTAACAGCGCTCGCAACCACATAAGGGAAAAGCATGCGAGAAAAACTAGTTACAATAGAACTGAACAAAAAGATCTAATCAAACAGAAGGTCATATCGCTTGGTCTTTCCAATAGTTTAGTCAGTGGGTCATCTTAGGGGCAGATTTTAAAACTGAATGAAATAACAATTATAAATGATAACCAACCATTAATGACTTACCTACTCGTAAGTAGTGACTTATAATGATTGACACAATAATAACACTTAACGGCCACTGCAAAGGAATTTAAATTCACTATGATTGTTATAAATTAATTCTATGAGTCATAAACATAATATAGACTCTGCAGTTTACTTCCCCATCAGCACAAATCTGTATATATAAAAGGAGAACTGACTGACTGACATATCAACGTACAGCCGAAACTACTCGGGCTAGGAATGTGAAATTTTGCACACGGCTTCCTATTATAATGTAGGGGAGCACTAAGAAGGGGTTTTTGGAAATGTAACCTTTAAGGGGGTGAAAAGGGGGAATTAGGAAAGTACGTAACCCACGCGGACGAAGTCCCGGGAAAAGTGCTAGTAAACAATAATTTATGTTTTTAGTACAGTAAAAAGGTGTTCTTACCAAATGTTCAGGCATATTCCACTCTTCATACGTCCTGGCGGCCAATGCAAACACTTTCTCATTAATTATCTCTAGAGCAGTCAATGTTATCTTTTCTATACTAGCAAAATATCTATCAAATGCCCATCGTAGCTGCCAGAACAACTCCCCACGTCGCTCTTTACTCACTGAATGCACTATTTTAACCAAATTCCTTATATTATCCTCTGCTATGAACAGGGCTAGTTTATTCCAATCAACGTGAGAATTAAATGGCATCACTACTGAGTCCGCAATCACTATTGGTATACACTGTGAAGCTAGAATATCCATGAGGATTGCTTGCGTCAATCTCGCACTTCTTACAACTATACAGAACATTCCGTCCTTTAAAATGTTTGGGTAATCAAACTCTGTACCCGTAGTGTATTCACATCTTTTACTGTAATCTGTCTTGTCAGTCTTACACCTGCCCAATAACAACAGATCATTGGACGAAGACGCAATATTCTGCAACTCTTCTAAATAATTGTGTGGTATATTGAGCTGCGTTGATATAATAAGGTACTTTTTTTGTTCTGGCTGAGTACTGTCAATTTTCTCAGCGACGGCACTGTATACAGGTATTGATACGTCAAAATTATATCTGAACGTCCAGGTGTTGAAGCCAGCTCCTGCTATAATGGCTCTGCTGGTATTGAGGTCCACAACGGAGTTGTAGTTGGGTGTGGAACCGGGCAGCATGTTGAAGATAAGGTGGTTTTCACCATGGTTCCAACTGTTGAATAAACATGGTGCTTAGTAATGATTTTTATTTTATCAAGGACTTTTTTGGTTTTCATTTATGGCATTTAAATAGGCATTAGGCAAATTAATATTCAGTGACAATACTTTTTATGTTCATTAGATGTTATTACTGTAAACTGTTAGTGTTTTCACACACAGCAACAATCCCATTGTTACACAATTTATCACATGTTTAATTATAGCCTTTTATGTTATTCTCTGGTTGGTTCACAGATCATTACAGCATCTGTGTTTAGCTCTATTTAAATAAGGAAACAGCAGTGTTTCACAAATTAATAGCTATATTATTAATCAATGACAATAAAATCTTTTATAAGAATAATAAGGAAAACTTTACTATACTTCTACAATGCTTTTAAATTATGGCCACAGAAGTATTAATGTCTGGATTATTAATAAGATAGGTATCATAAACTGTGCCTTTTAACCTCATTAACTATAAATAGAGTTAAACAAGAAGCTGTCTGTGCACAAATAGACAAGCTTATCTATTGTTACTTACTATGGCAACGACTGAAACACTTGAGAGACATGTTTACTTGAGAAACTGTGCTGGTTCAGAGTATCTATGCTAGGTACTAATATACACGCCTCCTCTGGGTTCGGCGTGTAATATTTACTACGTTTTATAGTATCTAATATCATATAAAATTCTTTAGAAAATTGTGATATAGAATTCCCATTTTCAGTCTGATAGTCTTTCAATGGATATATGTATATTGTTATCTTGTTGTGTCCGCCTTTCCCGCATCTGTAAACATCGACGCAGTCCCAGTAGGTGCAGTTCTCCACACGAGGATGCGCCTCCAGAGCACTACTACCGAGTTTCACCACTTCAACACTTGTAGAATCCAAATTCACAGGTTGATACACATCTATCCGCGGCGAACTACCGGAAAACGCATTAAACACCACAGTAAACACTAAAGATACCACTATAAACAAGAGTAGGCCGACGAAAAACCTATGATACAAGATTTTCCTATAAGATGTATACTTCGAATGCTTGCCCGTTTTCAGAAGCGACTCCGCAGCCATTTGTAATTTCGAGGATTAAATTAATCTCCTTAATTTATGTATGGCACCCATTATTAGGTTAGATCAATTAATTCTCATTCAAAAATCCATCAAAGTATAAAACACGATAATACTGCTTGCGAAGAGAAACTGACGCAGTGAAGTGATTGACAGGCTGCTGGATGAGTACTAGTGTTGGATATTTTCAATCGATTGGACAAACCGACTTCATCTTTCTATTGTAACCGATTTACATTTTAAACAAATACGTCAAAAGGATTGGTTATTAAGGTAGTGGTAGTGATAATCTAATCAAGTAATTATGTAAGTTCAGTCAGGTTTATTAAATAATTCTAGTGAGTTAGTAGGTATATTTTTATTATTACGTATAACTCTGTATAAGGTAAATACGGTAGTATAAATAAAAATAAATTAATGTAGTAAAAATAAAAAAATGTTGGTAAAACAAATACAGTTATGGGTAAGAAGTGCTAACATCTATCAAAAAACAAAAGTAATTTTCTACTACTGTAAAAACATAACCAATAAGTTATGTTTTTATGAAACATATTAGTGAAATGAAATTTGTCAACATATTTCAAAGTACAAACAAATATGTCTAGAGAGTTAATATGATTATAATGTGTATGTTTGCTCGTATAAACAACGTACACAGTAAAAGAAAGGAGGGAGAAAAGCCAAACTTTTTCAAATAAACTACGCTATATAGCTCACACTTTTTCTAGATAAATTTGTAGGTATGGCCAAAATTATATTAGGTGTCCAAAATATGCCTTCTGTGGCTTAAGATACGTAACACACTTCATTCATTTCATAAAAACTTCTAAAGAACATCGGTCTGAAGAGAGAATCTATTAAAAAAGTGTTATTTTACAAAGTTGTGTCAGTGTCTGCTTTAAAAAAATATTACAATTTTTTTCACAATCGATTATGAATATTATCGTTTTCGAAGGGTGAACATCACTACAAACATATTGTTACCACAGATTATCAACGGTGACATTTTGTTTTTCTGAATTCATATGCGTTCAAAAACTTAAACTAATATTTGTATTTCAAGGTTTCATTTATGAAACGAGCAGTAATCGAAAGTAAACATATTTTTTGTTTATTTTTTATATTTTTCAATAATTTTTAAGTTGCAATTTAAAAACGCAAGTAAATTATTTTGAGGTTTTGGTCCAAAATTAGTGTTATATTCTTTCATATTTCGGTTTTGAACGCAACCAATGGTTACGATGTGAACTTTTTTGTTTTTCTGTCAGTTTTGTGTTGTGCGTAGTTGTGGTTGAGTTTCTGATGGCTTGATTAATTTTGTTATTATTTTATTTTACCAATTCCGATAAATAATTTCGTTCCGAGCTTGACCAGAGATGGCCCTGTTACCTCCAGACCCCGTTTATACGATCAGGAATGTGGATAACATTCCTGTTTATTCGTTGGCATTCAGCTTTTTGCCTGGTGGTCTCGAGAGGTTACTAGCCGGCTCAAAAAATGGCTATGTTTATGCATACAACCTTCAGGTAAGATCACACGCATATTCCAAATATGTTATTGACCGGTTAAACTGCGAAGAAGGTGATAATGACGTGTCCTATGGCTTCCATTAACTGCGCCACATTTTTGTTTACTACCCTCCTTTCGCGAGCTAGAATTGAGCGGATCGTCTGCCAAATCAAAACAAATTCACATTCATTCTATTTTATTGGGTCAGTAAATGTCTTTGACACAGGACACTATAATATTCTGTATATTTCCACTAGTTATTATCATATTTCGGACATATTACGGTTGTTTGTTATGTATTTTAATATATTCGTAAGGTGGTAGGATTAATATTATGAAATACTGATACAGAAATCTTTACATATTCTCTTTATTTTCTATTATCTACCTTCATCTGACATAACATCTAACCCTTTGTTCTTATAAATGTAACTTCTGTTTAAATAAGCCAATATCCTGTGGTTTCAGACAAATCGTGTGCAACAGAAGATTCAAGTTGGTCAAGCTCCCATTCTTCACCTCCTCCACACTGACAATCATCTCATTACTCAGGAGAAGGGTGGCAAGTTCAAAGTATTTAGTTTAACAAATAGCGGTTATGAGGAAGATGCACTCATCGACATTGATTACCCTGGTTTCTGCCGTTTTGCCGCCAACACAAAACTCGAAACACTCTATGTACCTGACAAGGATTCAAAAATTCACATTTACAACTTTTCCGGTGAGAAAGTAGGTGGTCTGGAGCCCGACACATCTCTTAAGCTTGGAGAGCCTATGTGCTTGAAATATGTTGAATTTTCTTGTGACCGGCCCTGCTTACTGGCCGGCTATGAAGCAGGATGGCTCCTCCTGTGGGATCTCAACACTAGTCAATGTATCAGCAAAGTGAAGACCGTCGAGTGTCCGATGTCCGTTGATTTCCACAATGAGCAGCAAAGGGGCATGATTGGGAATACCTCAAATGTGATACAGATCTTTAGTATAGCGAGAAAAGACTTAAGCTTGGCCCACAAGTTGGACATAACAATAAAAAACCCAGGTATAAATAAAGTTCAGTGCCGGTTGGATGGCAAGGTATTTGCTTCAGGGGGTTGGGATGGCCATATTCGCATCTTCTCTTGGTTCTCTCTCCGACCTCTAGTAGTGCTGACAGAGCACAAGCAAGCCATTCAAGATGTGGTTTATTCTACTGAGAAGGTCTCTTATTGGAAAGCACACATAATGGCAGCCGGTGGACTTGATGGTGCTATTACACTCTGGGATTTGTATAATAACAAACAGCAGTAAAGCATTTAACTTTTTATAGTAGATTTTAGAATATTACCAAGCTCAGATTGCGGTAAAGTCGGAAATATGAATACTTACGAAAGCATTCTAGTCAAACTTAGAATGTATTGGCCAAAGTACTTCATGAGTTACTGCATCTGGCCTGTAAGTCTTGCTGGTCTCGCATGAGTACACTAATATAAATAGGCTTAAATGTAGTCAAGTATGTAAACTAAATCTACTTTGCTTATTTAGGTAAGATCTACTCATATGTGCCTGCATGCGGCAGGTTAGTTCGAGCGCGGCAATATACTTTCCTTGTTGACGAAATCGCTAAAGTTCCAAATATTCCATGCCAACTTCTACTCAAGAAGTATCAGTGAAATAATGACAGTATTGCCTTTAATTGTTATGACGCATTTAATGTGTTTCATTCAGTCGCTTTAATTATTTGAAGATATAATTTTATAATGCAATGATGTTAATTATGTAATGTGAATTAAAATCGGATCTCAAAATATGTACAAATTTCTGAATGTAGTGAACAGTCCACCTTGTGTGGCCTAGCTCTTAGTTGTAAGAACATGTTGTTAAAGGAATCAATATTTTCCATTATTGGTTTTAGCGATGATTTTTAAGTGAAGACATTAAAAGCCTATGAAATTTTACGTTTTCTTTTATTTCCATTGCGCCACAAATAATGGATTTCATCATGTGATTTACACCTGAATCTACATTCATAAATGATTCATTGTTTTTCAGAGAATTGAAGCTACTTAAACATCTGTTTTTCAGATTGTCTGGCATGACGGCATAATCGAATATAGGTACCGTAAGTAGGTACTACCTGTGGTACCTACATACATAACGGTGTGTGCGATCATAAAGTTGTTCTCCGTAAGATTACTAGGAGTTTGACATCCAATTTAAAAGGAAAAAAAAAACCAGCGAAAATAGCTTATGCGTATTTATTGAAGTCGGTTAAAAATGGCCAGTGCAGCAGAGGTACTGTTTTCTAAAATCGTATGGTGTTTGCAGGTGGAGTTCTGGGTATTATTGAAGACTAAGGCCAAGTTCTAGCAGTGATGTGCGATAGGCTTAATGAGGTTGAAATATAAAGGCCTGCCTAGTTCTTCAATCTTCACGATGTAATGTGAATAAAGATCAGTCTTTGTTACAAGAGTCTAGCTTCATGATATCACACCGTCTCTTGGTACTTAGGGGGTCCAATTGGGTGGGAAGTGGCCTGTTTTCGATTAAAAAGCGGCCAAACAGCCGCTGCTATAATGTTAATTCTTTTATTAATAATTAATTTACATTGAACGATAGGATAATCTGTATTGCGTTTTACTTTGTATTTTGTCGTGCCCGAGTAAACAAAATATCCGCATCGCACTCACAATATCTGACCCACGATTTCAAATGTTTGTTGTTATTCAACTGTCGTAGTGACGGAGCACGCCTCCATAAATTGAAACATGTGACAAAACAACGTTATCACAATGTTATTCAATATTTTCACTCCAGGGTTTACTTATCGTTTATCACAAGTCAATAAAAGTATGTGATAGAGTAGTAATATTTTTATTTTATATACATTGAAGTAATAAGTTACTAATATCACATTTACAGTGCGCCCTAATACCTTAGACATAAAAATTTAATAGCATCTTAAAACTAAAGACTAGCAACCTGAAAGTATAGTGAACTCTGTTCGGATTATCATGCGTTTATGATATGTTTTAGAGAATTATGAGATTATTTGGACTCTACGTTTAAACTTCAACTATTTTCCTCGTCTTTGGAATGAGCGCTTCGTCGTCGGTGGACACTTCCACCAGTCTCCGCCGTTTTCTCAGTGGCCGAGTGGACTCCGATGGCTCCCTACTCTTAGTTACTATTTTCGCCATTTTATTGCCCAGTCTGGTTATCTTGAATTTGGGCAAAGTCTGTTCCGGATTTCCAGTCTCATTAATTTCTGTTTCCATTTTATCATCTTCCACTCGCTCGTTATTTTGTTCACTAACTGGGTTCTTATCAAGCGCAATCTCACAGCTCTGCTCGCTACTACATCCCATGACTTCCTCATCTCTTTTGTTTTTATCACTATTCATTGTAAAATCTAAAGGTCCCTCTGTGTCTGCCGCGTCGGGTTTGTTTTCAGTTTTCACTTTATTCGCACAATGAGCCTGGACGAATGCCGAGAAAGGTATGGGAATTGGAATGGGGAGCGGTATCGGTATGATCACCGGGTAGGGGACTAAAACGGTGACCGGTGGAGCTTGGCCGATGGGTGTGGGGAAGTTCAGCGGCGGTGGAAGTCCGGGGAGTCGAGGTCGCTCCATTGGGAATCCTGGTCGAGGCATGAAGTTGAGTCGTGGTGGGAACATATTATGCGGGTGCCTCGGATCATGATTATCCAAAAACATAGGTGGAGGCATACTAAACATCGGGTTATGAGGAAAAGGCGGTGGTACCGGGTGACTGTTTATCTGATGTGGCGGCGAATGAAGAGCATTTCCTACAGTGGACGCTGGCGACGATCCATCGGATGGACTGCACATCCGAAGATCTTGCGCCTTTGGGGTCGAAGTACGCTGCCGTACAGTTTGTGACGTCACCGTCGCCGAACATTTCGACGTCCTTCGTTTCCGTAGATTCATTTTAGTATTCCTAATATCTTTTTTTGTTTCGGGTGACTTTTGTATTGGTATTGATTCGTCTGAAGGTCGTTTTTGCTTCATCAGCTTTGCTGTTGGAGCGATCGTTATCAGGGGTAGCGGAGATCTGTTTTGGGGCTTTTGTATTTCTGTCTTTTCTGTGTTTGCTGATTTGCTGGGTATGTTCTCTGGGTTAGGTGAACCTGAACGTTCGGAATTTGGTGAAACAGATCTGCTTTTGCAGTTTTTCAGCCAAAGTTCCGGAGTGATGAGGTTGGATGACGATGAGGCATTGATTAAATGCGGATTGAGATCAAGGTGTGCCTGCGTCTCCCGGCAGAAGATGTGCATCTTGTACTGGTTGAGGCATTTGTCTGAGCAGAACTGTAGTTGCGTGGCACCGTCCTGGAATAAAAAAAAATAGATTAGATATTATTTTTTTCACAATTTTTCATAATGATTTTCATCATCTATTATTATATCATCATCTATTATGATCATCTCTTATTCGTTACAGTCAATCAACTCTTATTCGTTATTGTAAAAGTTACATTATAAGCGTTGTTTGTGGTATGGAAATATTGAGAAGTGTACAAATTGTCATTATTTCCAACTGTCTTCTTGCCTTTTGGGATGCGAAATTGGAAAGCTACATACATTTTTTTTTTACGTGGTCAAATCATCACATGAGTCCTCCCACCCAGGGCAGAGCGGGAGGGACTTTCAGACTCGTACTGACTAAAATCCACGGTGTCCTTCAATAGCCCTTTACGTACCGGGTTCACGGTAATTCGTGAGTCCCGCGACCAAAGCTACATACATACATCATGCGACACAGGCCTCCTCTCTGTCAGAGGGAGTGGGCCATAATCCACCACGCAGCCCAGTGTGGGTTGGACGTTATCACATGTCTTCTAATTTTGATTTTAGGATATGCTCGTTTCTTCACAATGTTTTTCTTCACCGTTTTGAGAGCAGTGATGAAATAAATCACACTAAATAATGCACCTTTTTTTATCGTTGTAAAATCATCAAATGAGTCCTCCCACCCAGGGCAGGGCGGGAGGGACTGTCAGACTCGTACTGACTAAAATCCACGGTGTCCTTCAATAGCCCTTTACGTACCGGGGTCACAGTAACTCGTTAGTTCCGCGACCTCGGAAATAATACACCTGGCAAAATTCTCGATCCTCACCTGAAAGTCCACATAAGCGACGGTATGGCGCACGTGCCGACACCAGTCGCAGGTCTTGGCTCGTTTGAAGTTCGCTCGCCGGGACTGACTGAAGCAGAGCTCTGAGCAGAAGGTGGCTCCCGCATGCTGGAGTGCTGAGCCCTCACTCGGGAGACTCTTGTTGCACCACGAACATTCGTCTGCTGGAAATTATGGAAAGGCTTTTATGAGAAACTGGTTTAAGTATAATATCCGCTGTTTCGTCTGCGTGTAGGTTGAAAATGATCCCACGGAATGCTTGGGAGAGATACCTTCTTGGAAGTCTTTTAAGTTTTTTTTTTGTATTGTCCCATTGCTGGGCAAAGGCTTCCCTTTATTCCTTCCAACCAAGTTGAGGCGCCAGCTCTAGTCAGTGTGTGGTCTTCAGGTTGGTGATGATGATTGGTAAATGATGTAGCCGAGCAATGGCGTCGCCAAGGGGGGGCAGGTGGGGGCAGTTGCCCCCCCCTAGAGATCAAATGTAGCTAGCCGCAAAGCGACCAAAGTGCAAGCAATTGACTTCCTTACCTATTAATAAATTTCGCATCGCATGACAAAACTTAAATGAATTCACAAGGTTTTTTCGCTTCATGCTCTCGGCATTTATATTTTTTATCCTCCATAATATTGCCCCATTGCCCCCCCCCCCCCTTAGTCATAATCTGGCGACGCCCTTGTTGCCGAGACTTTACAGTTGAAATTCTGATTGAATGCAGATTTAAAATGGAATTAGGTTAGCGTACAATGATGGTAGCGAGGGCACGGGTAGCGTAGTAGCTGCACGATTGACTGTTGTTCTGCGCGTCGCAGTTTCGATTCTCCCATAGAACAAATATTTTTATGATCTTCATAATATAGTGGTTCTGGGTCTGGCTGTTTGTGTATGTGAGTTTAAATGTTTGTAAACGAACCCGTGTAGAAAAAATCCTGGAGGGGGGTAACAAATAAAAATAAAGGAAAACAAAACATCGATCACACAGACTTGCTTTGCTTTTATAGTGTTACTAGCTGTACCCTGCCCCGCTTCGCTGTGGCACAAAAAAACTGTTTTTCAAAAAAAAAAAAAAAAGTTAAAAACAATCCTTGATGCGGATTATATGTCCTGCTAAAGTTTCAGCTCAATCAGTGCAGTACTTTTTGAGTTTTTAAAGCATACACAAACCAACATAACATTTATATATAGATAGATACTAGCTGTACCCTGCCCCGCTTCGCTGTGGCACAAATAATTGATTTTTCAACAAAAAAAAAATAGATAAAAACAATCCTTGATGCATTTCTTCTCATGTGACTGCGTCATTACGACTGCGGTTGTCAGCGAGTGTTATCCTCGCTTCCGGTAGATGGCGCGGTCACTGGTACAGAGCTGATCGTTAAAAAAACTGTTTTTTCGCGGTTGCGGATATGTGTCTGATGCAAAAAATAAATAAAAACAATCCTTGATGCGGATTACATATCATGCTAAAGTTTCAGCTCAATCAGTGCAGTACTTTTTGAGTTTCTAAAGCATACACAAACCAACATAACATTTTTATATATATAGATATATAGATTTGTATGGAATACACAAGACTGATTTTCCATTTAGCAAGTTATTTATCGATCTATTAAGAATGTGAATAGTTGCGTGATAGGCAAATACCTATGTTTATAAATGAAATTGCGTGGTAAATGCTTACAGTCATGAACAAAACAAAGTCACTCCTTTATTTATTCAAAACATAATAGGCGAAGGTATTCAAAGGTGCTGGAAGGCACCCAGATATCTTCAGTTCTCTCCTAATAATAATATTTGCACGACCTGGGATTGTACCAAGAAAACCATTCAACAATAAAATGTGAAGCCTAAAACACTAAATAAACCTACATAAATACATTAAAAGACCAAAGTTACATAAAAAATATTCTCAAACATCATTTGATACGTACAAACTAAACATTGTCCTTTAGAAATATTAATAAGTTGGCTCATTGGCTGTTGCATATCTTTATTAGTACGGCAGGTCAATGACATTATCTCCCGGCTGATATTATGGGTAGGTATCATAGATAGGTACGGTATTAACACAATTAATCATAATAATTATGGCACTAAGATAGACAGATCAGCGCGCCGCGCAATGATAATCGATGTTACCATCCCACATGACGAGAACCTCGTGAAAGCTGAGAAAGATAAACAAATCAAATATCTCGATCTAGCGCACGAGGTTGTCGATATGTGGAATGTGAGCTCGGCTATCGTTGTGCCGATTGTCGTTACTGCCAATGGCCTGATGGCAAAGAGCCTCGACGAACATCTTTCGAGGCTCTCATTAGGGGGTTGGATCAAGGGCCTGATTCAGAAGGCAGTTCTCCTCGATACGGCTCGCATTGTGAGGAGGTTCTGTCTCTGGAGCCCTAACCACCGGTAGCTTGGACCCTGCTCCCACACCGGCGGATCACTATTTTTATATTTTTAAATGTTTTTTATTACTTTTTTGTAAGAAATATTTAAAAATTTAATAATATGTTTAAAAATGAATAAACGAATATAAAGAATAGATGGCACTAACTGGCTAAATGTTAAAACTGAAAAGTTGCAGCAGAAATTCTACAGGCGCTGCTGCAATGTTAAATTAATATTTAAAAACTGTAATAAAATATGCACGAACTCGCCTTATGAACATCCCGGAATTTGAAATACGAAATTCATATTAAAAAGAAAACGGCTTTCCGATATCCATTTCGTAGGGAAAATATTACCATAGGAAAAAATCTACGGCTGATTGAAATAAAAATGCAAGAGTGAATATCAGGTTTGTGAAATGATAAAAAAATGCTTATCTGGAAACAGTAATCGCGGCTCGAGTATCCATCTCCAATTAATTTGTGAATGATATTGAATAGAGAAAAAGCGCGCGAAACTGTACACTGGCTTTCTCATTACTGCGATTCGTTTATAACCTTATACTGGACGAGTAAATGATAGCTCGTTATACTTTATAGACCTTATTAATTTCCGTTTTTTTAACCGAAGAATAATTAGGAAACAAAAAACTAATGGTTCTCCTTTGATTTCCGTGAAATTGAAACTTATTACGGTCAATGGTCAAATTCTTCATTTCATTCATCAATGGTCCAAAAACTGTCTATTGTTTTTTTTTTTCTTTATTATACAGTCAGCTGCAGAGGAAAGGAACACCTTTGGTAGTGAGTTCCTTTTTACCTTGTTACCTTAGAAACATTCCATACAAACAATCTATGAAATGCTGATGTTTACAGAAATAATACCTAACTTTATAGATTAAGTGTTATTAATTAATATATAATAGTATTTTAATTAATATAACAGGTATAATTTAACTTGGTATCTATTCCATTGGTACCTAATTTCATTACCTATATTCATATGCCGAATAATTGAATATCTATCTAAACCTTTATGGCAGATTCCTAGTAAGTACATATCTTACTAATTAAACTCTCAAATGAATACTAAAATCCCTGAAACATCTCTGCGGGAGAACTATTTCGTTCTAAATTGACGCGTGTGTTTAGCAGTCTATGTAACATTATATTGTAACGTTATACATTCCTAATCATCACAATTTAACCACAAAGTTCTACATTTTCACTTGCGGCGCACCTACATAGGTACCTGTTTATATTACGTATTCGCGGGAGTTCATTAGGAATAGTAAACCGGCTTTGCGGTATCAAATTTGTAAATAATGTTCGTTTGCTAACATCGATGTAGGTACCTATGTGCCTCCGCCTGTAATACACACAGAGCTTTCTGTATTCCATCTATTAGTTGCTCAGCGATCTTTATCGTATTTCGTGGTAGCATTACTTTAAAAAGTTTATCGACATAATACGCATATCACACCTCACAAACAGGAGTTGTTCCGAGAAAATGAGTTTATTAAACTCAATATAGGAATAAGATTACTATCTGTGGCGTCACGCAGAGTTTCCTTTTGCCGCGGTTTTTTGACGCCATTTTTATTGTGAAAGCGCGCGAGGGTTGCGTTCGGAAACACATCTATTCGTAGAACTACAGCTGCTACGGGAAGAGGGTTCCTGTTCTAAGAAATTTAATATTATTTTATTTGATACGATATTAAAACGTAATAGAAACTAGGGGGGACTGAATAGTCTGCTGTTGCTCAGACTATTAGGTAAGTACTCTGATTTAAAGAAATAAGAGATGTTTCCGAGAGGAACACAGGCTGGATTACTACATGATAATGAAATGACTAACATCCTATAGGATGACGGAAGGCTTTCTAACTATCGCCCTTCTGTCTTCTAAAACTCAAAAAATAACCGTAAAACGTCTGGTATTCCCCGAAGAGTACATCCACTTTTGCAAGTCATGTTTAAATCCACATAATCAAGAACTTCATTGTTAAAAATTGCCTTGCTCAGCAGTTCATGTGCATTATCAGGTTTTTTTTAAATAATATTTGGCCCACGCTAGGAATTTATCCTATATCGTGGGCGCTTTACTGACATATATACAAGACAAAGCGCAACTACCTGTACGCCATACAAATATTTGTTCCGTGCAGGAATCAAATTAGTGACATGCAGCGCACCGGCTAATCGCTTCGCCACTGCGCTAAAAGTGCCTTCAATAAAAAAAAACTTGAAATGTTATGAAAACATACCTTTATTTTTCTGTTCGCTAGTCTGCTCTGGACTGGAAGCGTCACGAGCTCGTGATGCCGCCCATCTCCGAAGTTCCAGCCTTTCATATCCGTACCAGCCCAGCAGCTCATTCATAGCTGTCTCTGCGAAATCCTGGAAAAATAATGGTCTGAATTGAGACAGAGTTTCAAGAGGTTATTTCACAAATCAAAGTTTTTTTAAGTCTATCTCGCCGCCGCATGCCCGCGCCTATGGTGGCCGGAGATCGTCTGTCGCCGTGGGCGCCTACCACTGTGGCTAGTTTAGCTGTCCTCTTCCTCACGTGGCGCGCCACCTCCTTCGCTATCATAACTGCTTCGCAGAAGGAGGCGACCGCCTCCCACTCCGTCTCGCCCCGCAACATGGCCTCGACCAATGCCGGGCGCGAGAGGTCTCCGCCTATCGCCGTCGTAAGGACACGGCGGTGCTCTGCCCAAACGGGGCAGTCCTGCACCGTATGCTGCACCGTATCCTCCGGGCGATCCACGCAGTGGTGACACCCAGACGTTTCTTCCTTCCTCATCATCTTTTTATGGTAAAGCGTAAAATGACGGACTAATTAGATTTGTTCTATATTGATACTGTCAAATAGCCAAAGGCCTACAGTAAAACTAAACGTGATTAGCACTGGCTATAGTAGTATAGTAGTCCATCCTTTTAAAAGCTGATGAGTTTTTAGCAAACACGGACGATTTGTAAAGAAATTAACTCACAAATTATGAGATTTAAATTGATTTAACTATCTAATTAAGAGTTAACAAATAAATCGCTACATTAAATCGTCCGAATCGGGAACAAAACGCTTAATTTTATACCAACACATCCATCTGATGTAATTTTTGGAGCATAATGATAGCCCACGTATCGTCCATAAATACAACGGCTATTTTTATATCAGAAGTTTAAAAAAATACACGATTTGTATAAAATAAATGCTGTCGTTGATGACCTCCTTACAGTCAACTTTACTGCCAGCTATCGCGTTCATAAATTCTTATGGATATACAAAATGTCCATTTATAACAACAACACGTAATTCAAGAGGTATCTGTGTCACAAAACGAAATATTTATAAAAAAAAAACAATGATTTTATACTGTTTTATGCCAGCACTACTCAAATGCTCATTTAGGTTGAGCGCAGATCAAAATCAAGACAAATACTGTGTTTATATTTTGGTAATTCGTCTTCAATAACAGCGCGTATACTTAAAGCTTTTGCATAAGCCGGTTCGAAAACCCATGACCGATGATCAAAATGATCAAATGAGTCCCTCCCACCCAGGGCAGGGCGGGAGGGACTGTCAGACTTGACTGACTGACTAAAATCCACGGTGTCCTTCAATAGCCCTTTACGTACGGGGGTCACGGTAATTCGTGAGTCCCGCGACCCCGGCAGGCTTTGGCCTTCTACAGGCCCCGTCACTATGCTGACACTCCTTGAGGCGCGCGTGGAACACAACGCACCGTCGGCCCGGAAATTTATTTCACACTTAGTATATAAATAAAATAATTAAGTAAACACCACACCTTGTAACATAGAATATACTTTATACCCTTTACTATCGAATATCGCTGCAACAACATTTCGGCAACGTCAAAAGACTCAAAGCGCCACTAAGTAGCTCTAGTCCAGTCCCGGCAAACAGTATCAAACAACACCGAATCTCGTTAGCCACAACATATCGGCAAAACTCAAAGCTACGAAGATGCCTTCATTACGCTGAAACCATATCCCTTTGACACACGAGTATCAAAATAACCTGGTTTTAATTAATCTGAGTTTGCGAAGCTAGTGACAACGTCCCGTGTCTGAGCAGACGGCTAATATTTCAGAAGAGAAGATGACCAGCATCCAGCGAAGATAATTGGGCTCTAGTTACGGAAAGAAAACTAGGATGGATGGAAAATGTTTATGTTGGTCGTCAGTGTTTAGATTTCTCAGTCGTGAAGGGAGTAATGATGACTGTTCTTGAGTTACAAAGAAGTTGGAAAATAGATAAACGTGAATGTTGGATTAGATCGGGACTGAATTTTAGGCTACACAAATCCTTTGGGAACTAATGAAAGGCTAAAATAAAATTATACCTAGACGGTAGTGGTAGGAAGCGAGACTGCCGAGCAAGGTATCCTGGGTTCGATTCTTTAACTACGTATTATTAGCTTTTTCCATCAGAAATTCCTCAACAGCAGTCGCGGACCTAAGCCAGGTTGATGAAAATATGGGTGTGAGTACTTACTGCCTATTGAGTACTACCTCTGCCTACCCTTCGAGATTACAGGCGTGATATTATGTCATGTTATCATTGCATAATCACCCTATAATGTTCCCCCTGCTGTAACATAGTCTGCCTGTCAGTGGGAGTTGGCTGCCCAATCCACCTCCAACACGCGGGTCTTCGAATTTTTTGTTCTTTAGGACGTTCCGGTTTCCTCAATATGTTTTTACCGTTATCCATGTTATGTCAACAAAGAAATTAATCGTCAGTTTTTTTTTTAATTTATATTATACTAAACTTAATTCTCTATTGATTTCGCACCACGGACGTATATTTAAACTGGCCAGCGATACATTAGCGTTAAATTCGTTTGTGGAACAATAATGGAACTAAAGTCTCAATTAAAACCTAAGTTTTATTCACCAGCCACCCATTAAAATACGATTGTGTAAACCCAGCAGTCGTCGCGTAATGAAACTATTTATCCGATTCCCATGCGGCTCCTATTACATCTGATCTTACAAGATAGTTGCGTTTTACCTAATCGTTGGCGAGTTATGACCCCAGACCCCCAGTAATTGCTGGGGGCTTTCTGTTTCTGTAAGAGTGACAAGGGGACTCGATAAAATAACTACTCGGCCACGACTTACATGTTTGAGCGAGACGCGCACTGTGACAGCAGCTGCGGAGAGTGCAGAGAGAGAGACAACTGGGAGAAATTGCTTATGGGGCGAAAAGTCAACAAAAAAAAACGCGCGAGCGTGTCACTTGATGAAATTAGCATCGTATGAGATCGTGGTTACAACGTAGATGCTTACTACGTGTGATAGAAAAAAACAGAGGGTCTAAAACGGCTACTTAGCCATATCCCAAATGTTTCACCTTTGTGAATGAATAGTCAATGGCGTTGCGGGATATAAAAAGTTCATACTTTTCCCACAACGTCATTGGCTATTCATTCTATTCTAAAAGATTGTTTAAAAATCACAAAAACATTATTTCTCAATTAAAATAATGTTGATGAAACTTCATAAAAGGATTCGTATTTTTATTTTCTGTATTTTTTATTATTATTTGTTAATTGTTGTAATGTAGGCAATATCTACTAAATAATTAGGTACCTAATGAATTCATCAACATCACTCATTTATTAGATCAAAATCCTTTGTTACCAACCAAAACACGAAACAACATTGAACGGAATCAAATTTGTAATTAAATCAATAAATCCTGTTTCTAATAATGATCTAACCACACTCCCCCGTACGTGAGCTTTCGCGTTTCAATTTACAGCCGACGTCAGTGTTGCCAGTGTTGCGTTGCGTAATAATTATCACCGGTGAAAATACGATACCCTGAACGCACCAACATGCACAAGAAGCGAGTAAAACTGGCCGGCCATTATTCAACGCTACCGAAACTGCGAATATATATTGGATCTTTGCTGCGAAATATTAATTAGACACGGAAACTTTACTGGCAGCCCGATTAATTAATATTGGTGGGAATTCAAATGCAACTACTAACGAGTTTCGGGTAAAGTGTTGAGTTTCAATTTTTACTGCAACGTACCTATTTCAATGTTGTTTTCTTTGCTATTTTCTATATATTATCAGCCCACCGCGGCTTCGCACGGGTTCAAATATTTAACCAACCTGCTACATTTTTCGAAAATTTCCTTACGTATTAATCTTCTAAGTACTAACAATAATGAATAAAAGAGAACAATAGGTAATGATCGAGTTTGATGAAAGTAGTTTGAATGTTCGTTCGTTCGAAAGTTGAGTGTCAAGATGCTGATACTATAATTTGATGATTTTAACACGATAAAAAAAAGATGTAATAGACGGAATTTTGTGTAAAACGGTGAAGAACCGTATTTTTTTGTTTGTAGTGGATTTGCGTTTTAATTTCGTAATCCCACAAATCCGTACTTGTATAATCTGACTTTTTTTTGTTGACCCTATTTTTGGCTCTTAGCTATGACACACACATAATTATAGAGAATTTGATTTCACGCGAGTAACTAAGACTGATCGGTAAAAAGATATGTGTTAGTAGTTTGAAGAAAATCTTAAAAATACTAAACCAATTCCCGAATTTCTTGGTATTTACACACAGAAAAGAACTTTCCCTTTAATTTTTCTTTCCGAGATAAACAATTTTCTATTTACAGCACCTTTATGAAGCAATACATGCTAAAATATTTACTTTGAGACGATTTAAATCAAACATAAGCGGCTTTTTCTTAGATCAAATTTCAAGTATGACATGCGGTTGGCCGTAAAAATCAATACGATTATATTTAAATGTTTATTCAGGTCATTGAATCTCAATCTTTTTCATTGTTGATCTACTTTGATTGATTTTGATTAATCGTTGAAGTGGATTGAATCGTGCCAGCCTTGCACTTACTAACGATTGGCAATACACGGCTGCATTGTCAGGGCATTTATAAAATCTGCCACACATTTATGATATGTGTGGCAGATTTTATTAAGGGAACAGTGTTTAGGACGGGGACGCGGGGTAGAATGGGAAAATAACACAATACTAACGTAGCACAAGCGCCAACAGGACGCCATTTGTTCATGGCCGCTTGCAAATAATGTCCTGATGGCGCTTGCGCTACATTAGTGTTGTGTTAAGTATGCCCAAAGAGTGTATGTCCCCATTATACCTCGCGTCCCCGTCTTACACACTGTTCGCCTAAGAGTAGGATTGGATTGGAACTCATTTTTGGGTGATATTCCTTCTACAATTAATAATATTGCAAACCAAATGGACAAAGAATAAAAACTAAAAGAGGCACTTTAGAAGTCCCGCAAACTATATGAAATTTTAAACCATTACGACATTCCCGTGGGATAATTACAGAACATAACGCGGGCGACGCCGCGTACAATAGCTAGTAGTATATAAAATTCGTCTTCTCTTGCAATTACTCATCAAAAATTCTAAGATTCTCCCCGTCTAAAAACACAAAACCTTAATACAAGAGACAACCTAGATTTTCGACCTTGTCTGTCAGAGCACAGGTTTACCTACTCAGACAAAAGTCACAAAAGGCGAGTAACAAAGCCATGAGCGGTCAAAGCGCGGCCGTAACTCAACTCCCGATAATATTGTGATATCCAATATAACATAAATGCTTTTAATGGCAGTAGCTTGGCTAAGGTAAATTTAGGAGCGTTCGTAATCTGACACCGGGCGACCTACGCACGGTGTTGCCCGAGTAAAAACTTGACGCCGCTGTTTAAACTGTTGCAGTCTTTGAGCTAGTGTACTGCGTTTGAAACTGTAGCTCGTAGATTGCTTTTCAAGAATATTTTGTAAAATAGAGCATGTTTTCCTAGAAATATTGCTAGTTCTTCTTATGTGAGGGCTGTGAAAACTTTATGAGTGGGTATCTCGTTTCTTCGTGTTGATTTCTATGAAATATCGTGAAGTTTAAACTCTCTGTTGTAACTTTTCAGAGATTGTGAGTTTATCAATTGTTTTTTTTTTCAGATCGCACTGCGGAGTCAAAAACTCCGGTCATAAGCAGTAGACGTGACATAGACAAAACCTACGACGGGCTTGTCCAGAAGAAGACGGTTCACTCTAAGTTTGAAGAGATTCGGGTTGTATGCGTTCGGTGGCCCAGTGGAATCGACCTCGCCATACGAGTTATATGTAGGTCGTGTGTTCCCCAGCCTGGCGCATTACTTTGTGTAATTTATTTCATCACCACTGTTCTCAAAACGGTGAAGGAAAATATCGTGAGGAAACCGGCATGTCCTAGAACCAAAAATTCGAAGACATGGTGACATCGACCAACCCGCACTAGGCCCACTCCCTCTCACGGAGAGGGGGCCTGTGTCCCAGCAGTGGGAACATATATAGGCTGATGGTGATGATGAATGCAGGAATTTTAGTTTTTAACTTACTCCCTGGCTAGGTGCGGAGATGGCAGATAGAGAAAAGTGGCCAAAGACGCCAGTACCGTCAGGTTGACGATATCAATGTCACAATCGCAGGGAATAGATGGTTTAGGGACGCACGAACCGAGAGGTATGGCAGAAAAAGAGGAACGCCTAAAACTGTGTGCGCGATGAGACTGCCTCCTAGTAACTACATTATTGGGGACCATAATATTTGCTAATGTTTTTTAAAATATCTAGCTACCAAGAATTGACAGATCTTACGGTCCTTTATAACTATGAACTTTCTTCTAAAATGTGTTATATTTTTTGTCATATTTAAGATAATCCATTGTAACACCGTCTCAAAATGAGCTTCTCCGTACATTATAGCGTATAATTACATCATGGCAATACTTATTATAAATAAAAGCGTTACTCAGCTTCTAAAGCCGATCTGTTCACAATAGAAATCCGACACCGCTGCTATTTTCCCATACATCGATCACTTTCAACCCTTTAAGAACAATACATAGATGTTATTTTCGTAATAAGCCATTTATTCCTTGACCCAGTGACCGGGGAGTGACAAAAGAACTAATCAAACCTACGCAGGCACTACTGTACCGCCGCCGCGGCACATCGTCTGTACGTCATTCATTAGGGCGGAGCGAGGCAGAGTAAGGCGGTGTCACAGAGTAACTATATGCAGTACTTAAAAATGTTATGTTTTTTTTTTATATTTTCTTCTGGCTTCTGGGCCTTTGTGATATTTTGAAGATTTGTTTTAATTAAAAGTGTTATCAGTTTGATATCTATACTAATATTTGAAAGCTAAAGAGTTTGTTTGTTTGGTCGGTTTAACGCGCTAATTTCAGGAACTGCTAGTTCGATTTCAAAAATTATTTTTATCTTGGATAGTCTATTTATCGATGAAGGCTATAGGCTATATAACATCATGGTACGACCAATAGGAACCGAGCAGTAGGGGTGAAACCGCGGGATACAGCTAGTATAATAATGATTTGTTTAAAAGTTGTTGCGACATTATAGAGATAAAACCTTTAAAACGCAATTAAAAAGAAAGATTGATGGGGAAAGAGGGATAAGAGTTGTAAATGAATGTACCCTATTTGCTAAATAAATAAGTTAAGAGTTAATGGATAAACCTACGTAAGTAGGTATTACAGATTTTATTAATCTTTATACGTAAAGAAGCAACTCGCTTTGATATCAGATATTACTTATGTTATCAAAATGCATACTTTATAAATGAAAATTATTTTAAAAACTAAGAAATTCAATATTTATAATCAAAATGAAAGAGCTGTATCTCAAATTAGTATAAAGTTACGATGTATATCGACTATCATATGGAATTATAGTAGGGTATGGAGTATTGAGATATAAATATTTGATGTTGTTTTTGCACTAAAGACTTAAAAGTGTTCATGAGAATATTCGTATTAACAGACTGGTTTTTTTTCTACAATATGATTATAGATAAGAAAAAGCAAGTAAAGTGTTTAACGTCGCATTGAATTACAACCGTTGATGCCTAACACATGCACACCGTTCGACCGCGCGGACGGGCGGTGCTCACTTTTTTACTATTTTAATGGGGGGTCAGTATTCTCTTCACTCAAGGTCAGAGGTCACAGAGACAAAGTCAACGGTGGACTGAGCTTACCTAGAAGACTACTACCGGGTGCCCGTGCCGCCAATCGCAGACTGATATCTGCTTTGTCTTCTCTGTTTGATTGAGTGATTCTCACATCACATCGGCTTGTTTGAAATCAGTTGTTGCCTAAAACACCTACTACACTAAGAACACCGCCAGTGCGTGCGTGGAACCTCTTCAAAACATTCTCGCACAACCGCGTGGAGCGGTGTCGTGTGAGAATTGCCTACAATTCTTGGTAGATCTTTCAGTTCCTGTTACTTTGCGTCATAATCCAGAAAAAATAATTATTTATATAATCTGTTCCCTAAATAAAAATACATAATTTGAAACGCAATTATTAGCTGGAAGGGAAGCAAAAAACGTGTTAAAATAGAAAACGTAAAGACGAAATCGAATAGCAATGTGTGTAGTCACCAAGAAACTTGAATCCGACATAAATAAATGCTCAGCGTCGTTCGCCCGCGTCCAAGACATCAGGAAGAAAAGTGAACTTGGATTAGTTTCAATGTCCAGTGTTTACGTAAATAACAGAATAATCATTTATATCAATGTAGAGAGGATATCTTATTTTGTAAGGCGTTATTGGGACATTACTCAGAAATCATAATTTATAATAATTAGTGAAGGTCATAGGAAAAACACAGACTACGCTTGCTTACTGTGGGCGGTTCATTCTATAATTCTAGATCAACCAGTCTATTTAACGAAGAATTCAGGATTTTCTTATATTTAACTAACTACGATATACTTATATGTATTAAAAAATATAAGTTTGTGTTAGGTCTGAATCCTTTTTACGGAGAAGGAAGAAAAATGAAAAACGATGAAGCTAAAGAAACTAATTGTAATTGGTGTTTTCTCAATAAATCAAAACTGCATAAAATGTGTAAGTAGCACCTAAGCATGAAAGTATTTAATAAAAGCTTCGAAAATAAATTATGAAGTGTCAAAAATGTGGTCATAAAAACAGACAGTGTAATTAATATCTAAAAGATGTGACTAATGTTTTTTGTAAATAACATTTAAACAGTTAGTCGGTAGCTGATTATGCGTGAAACTTGAGCTCTCATTAATTTTAAAATTGTTTTTGACATTAATATCTTAATGTTATGTTTATGGTGTATTGATTACCTACCAAAAAAGATCTACCTATTGCACTTGAAAAATATGACTCAATAAATATTTAAAGTATTGATAACCTTTGTTAGTTTTCCTGTTAGTGACCTAAAATCCACACGGAATTAATAATAAGGCACATTTACAGGTGTAGTTTTTTGTAAATTGCCAATCATTTTTTTTTATAGTGGTAAAATCATCAAATGAGTCCTCCCATCCAGAGCAGAGTGGGAGAGACTGTCAGACTCGTACTGACTAAAATCCACGGTGTCCTTCAATAGCCCTTTACGTTCCGGGGTCATGGTAAATCGTGAGTCCCGTGACCCAAGCAGGCTTTGGGCCTCTAAAGGGGGACCCCGTCATTTTGCTGACACTTCTTGAAGCGCGCGTGGAACACAACGCGCCGTCGACCCGGGCATGGTCCATGGTCGGACAGCGAGTCGCCCATTAAATTGACAAACATGTTTGAAAACTTTTAGTACCCAAGTGCGTATTTTGTGGGGTATGGAATCGCTTTCATGACGACCGAGCGTTTTATAACAAGTGAAAATCATCATCGTCACTTGTTAAAAAAGTTTCTCGAAAATGTTCTGCGTCAAATAGTTTCTTATTGGATTGACAAGTCTTTTGACAACTTCATTACATCCATACTTTTTTGACTGCCATAATCATTATAAGTACCATGCCATTACACCCACTTTATTAACAAAAATCAGCAATAAAATTATAGGTCAGTAAGTACTTAATCCATAATAAATCACCTACTTGTTGTCCTACTGTATTCCGCTGCTCTACGTCGAGGGTGAAGTCGAGACGGCACCGACTGCAAACATATCGTGTTGCAGTGACTAGTGGAGCTTATAATTTACCTAATGCCGTGTAAAACGATCGCGGTGCTAATGTACGTGGAAACAAATATGGACGTCACATGGAAAACAACATCATATTCCTTTAGAATAGATATGTTTGTGATCATTTGTGGGGATTAATGAGGGATTAGAATTGGGATTTTAGTAAACTCAGTTCTTATGGTTTAGTTTGTGGATGGATTTATGTGTAGTGTAACTCCTAACTTAACTCTCTTTCTGAGAACTAAACAGATTTATTGGATGATATTTTATTTACGTGGTAATCGAATAAGTCCCCATTACCAGAGTGCAGCAGAAACGACTGTCAGACTCGTACTGAATGAAATCTACGGTGTTCTTTCAATAACCCTTTACGTTCGGAAGCCACGGTTACACGCTTAGACAACCCCATGACGAAGAATACTTTTTTATCCCATTATGACGTTCCCGTGGTATAATTAAATTACAGAACTTCACGTGGGCAACGCCACGGGCATTGCCTAACATCACAATAACGCTGAAACATTTGAAACAAAATCTTATCAGTGCTATTTATATGATGTAGGGGACTCCCGTAACTTGATAATTGTAACAAAGTTGTATTTATTATTTAAACTAAGTACTTGCTGAATAACTGGCAGAGTGTTTACCTACTGTACAAAAGAAATAAAAATATTTTAAGTAAGTACATATCCTGCTAGGCATAGTTAGAATACTATTTTTCTACTTGGCAATATTCCGTTTACTTCTAACGCCTCTTGCGTGAACTATCTATGCACCCGAAGGTATTTTTCAGCGAGCATATTCAGCATGAAAACTATATAGGAATAGCGTGATGGGAGAACGCCAAAACTATATTCAAAAACTAATCATCATTCATATCATCATTCATAGGTCTTCTCCAAGGAGCGCAACAGCGCACGATCTCCCGCTTTTTCATCCAGCCATTGCTAGCTGCCTTCCACGTTCTTCAGCTGTCTACAATTTCTTTGAAATTTTATCAATGGTTAGGCAAAGGATGGGACCCCCACGAAGGGTCATCGGTCTATCTTGCCTGGGTGCATGCCACACTACGTTTTCCTACGTGCGTTCTCCATTCGAGAACCTTCCCGCTCCACCCTTATCACTTCTGCGGCAGACATGACCAGAAGGTCTAAAGCGGCCACATAGCAATATCCCAAATGATTTACTTCGTGCATTTCCAGTAACGTCATTGGCTATTCATTCACAAATGACGTTGAATAGCCAATGTCATTGCTGGAAATGCACGAAGAATATTGCTTAAAGTGGCCGTTTGAGACCCTCTGCTCATATAAAATTTGCTTAATTTCAATATCAAATAAAACAATGCGTCAATTTGTAAGGATCACCGCTACTTTGGCATGTAACCAAATCCGTAAGTTCTAGTATTGCAATATTGCAATAGACCTCCCCGATACGGTTTCATGCAGTTCGTACTCCGTACCACTTCAAACAGGAATAGAACTTGCTCGTATTCTAAAATTGGTCATCTAAGTATGCGTAAGCACTGTTAGTACTGGTGTTGAATTTATACGATGCGGGAATTTGTTCAGAGTATCAGAAGACGTCGCGTTTTAAAATAAATTAGCTAAAAATTTTTGGTCGTTTGGTTTGCTTAGTAAAGGGCTTACGAAACTTCGGATAACTAACTAACATCCGAAGGTTCGTAAGCTAGAGTTCCTAGATTTGAATTTTTTTTAATCGTTGCCCCACTTTAGGAATTATTCCTGTATCGTGGGTGCGTTTAAAAACATAGGTACACAAACACCCAGACCCGGAACAACTACTTGCAGATCACACAAATATTTGTTCCGTGCGGGGATCGAACCTGCGACACGCTGCACAGCAGTCGATCGCTCTGCCATTGCGTCAACCATGTCGTCAAGATTTGATCTTTGGTCTTTTTAATTTTAATAATCCACATTCATAGTAACCAAACTTCCCCACAACACGCGCCCAGTCCCACACGACAACAATGAAACCAGTCGTAAATGAGTTTCAATTTCAAAATACATCGCTGAACGATTGCCCAAGACGTAATTTCATTACACTCGCTCCGTGAATAGAAAGTTCTTGCATTACACCATTTATAAATCCTTCATTCGATACATCGTGCATGCACCGAATAGTTTCCCACAGCGACACAAATAAAACCCTATCATCGCAATAGAAAACACAAAGCGCGAACACGAACGCTCTGAACAAAAGCACCGGCGTAATATTACGTCTCCAATATCCGTAGATCGATTATGTTTCACATGTTTCTCATTATAACGTCTGGGTACGAAACAAAGAGAGTGTCGGGTTGCCGTGCAATGCTCTTCTGGCAACCCGAGAGTATGGCACCCGACTGTTTTGGTCATGCGAGAACGGAACGCCACACTTTCGGGGAAAACTCGTTTTAGCTGGCAACATCGAGCGTAGCTCGCGAGCCGCGCATTCTGAACACTCCTTTGTAAAATAATGCTTCTGAATACAGAGTTCTAATTGTGACATTATTTGTTTAATTACTGCTGGAAATAGTTTCGTGTTTCTTACTTACTTACCTATAGTTTTTATTAATAATAGCGTTTCGTGTAGCCTTAATGTCTGGGATGTGGCCTTTGTAGTTGGGAAAGTGAAATAAATAAACGTACCTTGTTATTATCCAGCAACTAAAACAAAACAGAAAAGTTGTTGTTAAATAAAGACAAAAATAAAAAGAAATGAAATACACAACAGTCAAATAAAATTACAAAATAGTTCAATGATAATTAATAGTTCAATGGTTCGTGGATCTTCGTGGATTAGATTTTGAAGCAACATGCTCGGCAGAAGCAAAAATGTGCTGTTTTATCCACCGAGAGTTTTATTACATCATTGGTAAATGATAGAAATTGTAGTACTTGAAAGAAAATACAACAACTAAACAATTAAAGGGCATGCATTGATTGTCACACGATACGGTTTTTATAACAAAACATGTTTGTTGACAATGTTTCCTCTGTAACATCGTAAACATGTCTATAAATACTCGTATAGAAAAATATTTCTTCGTAGGTAATTTCTATTTTTTCTCGTATTTCATTTCATGCAATATAAGTTTCATTCTGGATGTTATCTGGACTTCTCATTTTTATCATTATTTTAGAAAGGACATTTCGAGTTGTTAACCCATAAACTATGATCACACATATCGACGCGGAATCAGCAGTGTTGTTGTGTTGAGCAGGTCAGAAAGAGATCTATGTACCTACATGTAATAAAATAATAGTTGTGACGTATCATTTCGGATAAGATGACAAGACTTAATATCACACCGAACGAAATATGACAAATGCGATCGGTTCCAGCCGATTGCGCGACAATATGATTGGGTACTCTCTTTTTAGGGTTCCGTAGTTAACTAGGAACCCTTATAGTTTCGCCATGTCTGTCTGTCTGTCTGTCTGTCCGTCCTCGCTTAATCTCTGTGACCGTTAGCACTAGAAAGCTGAAATTTGGTACCAATATGTATATCAATCACGCCGACAAAGTGCAAAAATAAAAATTGGAAAAAAATGTTTTTTTAGGGTAGCCCCCCTATATGTAAAATAGAAAGTGATTTTTTTTTTAATTTCAACCCTAACGTGTGATATATCGTTGGATAGGTATTTAAAAATGAATAGGGGTTTACTAAGATCATTTTTTGATGATGTCAATAGTTTCGGAAATAATCGCTCCTAAAGTCAAAAACAATGTGTCCCCCCCCCTCTAACTTTTGAACCATAAGTTTAGAAAATATGAAAAAAATCTGGAAAGTAGAACTTTATAAGGACTTTCTAGGAAAATTATTTTGAACTTGATGGAAAGAACAGTTTTTGTGCAAAAAAAACAAGAAGGTGGTACAAAATTCCTGGACTAAGTTTGTAGTATAATCAATTATTTAATCATATATACAAGCATTTTTTTTAACTTCGTTTACGTATTTCATTATTCTGAACGTATCTTCTTTCAAACAAAAAAAGAATTATTGAAATCGGTTCGCGCATTCCAAAGTTATCAAACGCATAAAATGTTAAGGTAAAAACCAGTTCATAAATGGTTCGATAGATGGCGTTGCGTAATGACGTCAATTTTAAAAGTCGATGTCTTCGTGCTTTCATGACCTACCTGTGGTAAAAATTTGTTGTTTTAACACACAAGTTTAAAAAAAGGCTATTTGTTAACACTTATTGTAACGGA
Organism: Agrotis puta; assembly: GCA_943136025.2. NCBI lineage: Eukaryota > Metazoa > Arthropoda > Insecta > Lepidoptera > Noctuidae > Agrotis > Agrotis puta. The sequence continues at coordinate 15,910,450 of OW964177.2, read as the reverse complement.
CGGGAAACTACGGAACCCTACACTGAGCGTGGCCTGACACGCTCTTGGCCGGTTTTTTTGTATAGTGGTAAAATCATCAAATAAGTTTTCCCACCCAGGACGGAGCGTGGGGGAATGTTAGACTTGTACAGATGAAAATCCATGGTGATTCTTCAATAGCCCTTTATGTTCCAGGGTCACGGTAACTCGCTAAGAACACCGTGGATTTTAGTCAGTACAAGTCCGACAGTCCCTCCCTCCCTGCCCTTTGACTCATTTGATGATTTTACAACGCTAAAAAAACCATGCATGCAGCATACAGACTTACAGATTCAGATCAACGCAAAGTCAGTATGAGTCTCACAGCCCCTTTAGCTTCACCAGAACGCTAAAAGTCATTTGACAATTTTGCATACCAAAAAGAAAACGTGTCCCTGTATCTCGGTACCAATTCAATTAAATCCAACTCAACAAAATTAGTTCAACGATTAAAACTTAAAAGCCTTACAAACTTACCAACTCGCTTTGATATTATTCAGTTCATATACACACATTATCAGTACCTATAACTATTGCAGCTAGATTAGTCGATTTAAACGCGGTTAGTAATCTGCCATTTATGCACATGTGTATTTTGTCCTACATACCTACTTGGGCATTATATTTTTGCAAACATGTAATAAATAGCTGAGAATGGTTTCATATTGTAACTAAGTGCTCATTGGTAACATCAAACATCATGCATTATGTTATAACGGTTTTAAAATAATATTGATTGTAAAAGGTATTAGTTAAACTGTTCTGCTGAAAATTAAAACTATAATTTGTTGTAGAAACCACAATAAACTATTACTACAATCACCTTTAAAATTATAGTATTATTATATTGTGTATACTAACCAAACAGCATTAGTTTTTTACAGATGTAAAAAATAAAACACAACGTCCAGATACAAAATAAAATTACGCAATGTTGCCAGCACCACCGAAAAATCTCCCTTCTAACGAATTTAAACACGCACTTTTTACCACAATCGCATGTCGACCAATGACAAAGTGCCTTCCCGAGAAGCTTACAATCTGACGTAGGCAACATCAGCATGCTTTAGAGAACGTGAATAACGTAAGTCTGTTTGTTTATAATAACTGCGATGATTTCACTCATTATGACTCGGGTACAAGGGCGAGGTGTGCCCAATTCGTATGTCTGTATGTTAATGATGCTTTAAAAATAAAACATTGATAAGAACCTGGATTTAGTTTTCTGAAACGTTTTAAATTATAGATACCTTTTCTTTTGATGGAAAAAGAAAAATAAATCTTTTCTTGCAAAAATCCTGCTTTAAATGGCTGTCTGCGGCAAATGAAAATGCCAAGAGAGATCGTGCATCCCTTAGAACCAAATAATTTATGATAACGAGTCAATCAAGGTCGTGTGGAGGACAAAGACCTATACTCCTTCTAACAGAGAAGTTTTCAAAAAGAAAAATAAATCTGTTTTTGCAAAAATCCTGCTTTAAATGGCTGTCTGCGGCAAATGAAAATGCCAAGAGAGATCGTGCATCCCTTAGAACCAAATAATCTATGATAACGAGTCAATCAAGGTCGTGTGGAGGACAAAGACCTATACTCCTTCTAACAGAGAAGTTTTCAAAATACCTCAATACAAAATGGTAATTTTCATCATCATTCATCCATAAGAACTGCTGCTGTCTGTGATAATTTTACAAATTGTAACGTAATTAATTTTATTATCCAATTCTGAAATAGCGACCTTTTAAGGTCTTCGAGCAGCCGTAGCTACTAATACATATAAATTCATTAAAACCGTGTTTTAAGGGTAGGTGGAATCTATATCCTAGATGTCTACCCCGGGCAACTGCACCACAGGCTACCAGTAACATGCGCTTGTGCCCTGTAGACCTCCACAGGACCGCCTGACTCGCGAATACCACCCTGTCAGAGACAAGCGAAGTTTTAACTGTGGTACTTCGGTGCACAGGCGAATGTATTCATATACATCCCGGGCCCCCAACCAATGGTACTATGGTACTTGAAGGAATAGTGGGTTTTTAGTCGGTTTGAGTTCGACATAACCCTGTCCCAAATTAAAGAAAAAGGAAGGAAAAAAAATCCAGTTCTTTCTATGTGAGCTCGCTGCATCTTAGGTCTCATCTTAGCTTCTTTTTTTATCGTGGTAAAATCATCAAATGAGTCCTCCCACCCAGGGCAGAGCGAGAGGGACTGTCAGACTCGTACTGACTAAAATCCACGGTGTCCTTCAATAGCCCTTTACGTACCGGGGTCACGGTAATTCGTGAGTCCCGCGACCCCGACAGGCTTTGGCCCTCTAGAGGGGGCGTCATTTTGCTGTCATTCTTGATTCACGGCGCGTTGTATTCCACGCGCGCCTCACGACCCGGGCATGGTCCATGGTCAGACAGCGAGTTGCCCATTACTCGCTGCCCGCATGCCCGCGCCTACGGTGGCCGGAGATCGTCTGCTTCTAGGCTAAATTTAGGCCAAGTGTAAGGTTGGCGCAGTGGCTGAGTGATCGACTGCCGCGCAGTGTGTCGCGGGTTTGATCTCTGCACGGAACATATCGACGGTCACGTACAAACGGACATGTTAAAAACAGAGGTTTACAGAAGAGCGTTTTTAATGTTCAAGCTGTTCTACAAATAATTCTATGTGTAGGATGTGTAGAGAATTGAAGTAAACCTCTAGGATTAATTCTGTGTACATAGAATTATTTCTATAGCGGCTGCACATTAAAAACGCTCTCCTGTAAACCTCGGTTTTTGACATGTCCGTTTGTAGGTAGGGACCGTCGAAATATTTGCATGGCCTTCTAGTAAGTAGTTGTTCGGGGTCTGGGTGTTTGTGTATGAGAGTTTCTATATTTGTAAACGCACCCGTGGACGTGAAACAGTTAAATAATAATATATATTTTAAAAAGTACGTGTCCATGAGTAAGTCCATTAACATTCCATTCCCTGAATGAGCTTTATAATTCGCACGGGTATCAAACACAAGTGCATAACTCTTCGAACCTATTTTCTTTGTCATACAATATGTACGTGGAAAGAAACGCCGTAAAAATTTACGTTATGTTTGAAATGTTACGCGACACCGTTGACAAATATCGTAGTTTAAGTTAGAAATTATGCAGATGGCGAAACTAAAGTTCCGTATTTATTTAAATAAATAGCAATCAATTGAACGCACCCATTTTATGAAAGCTTACAAAAGTGACAAAAGCGTGCACTTTTAATAAGATCAGACCAAGATTTTGTTTCAATAACTGAATTAAAAAAACGAAGAAAACATTTTTTTTAGAAATAGAGTAGAATATTTATTTTTGGGTGCGTAAAAGTATGTATACCTTATGTAGAATTTAAGACGTTAAATTAATTTTGAAAGAAAAATATCATTGGTAAAGTTTTACCATGGAAAAAATATTTGTATGGGTTTCAGTCTAACTCTTTATTATCTTACGTGCCTTTTTTCTTTTTTTTTAATAGTTTTAGTTTAAATTTAGTATTTTGTTGTAAATATTTAGTTTTTAAATTTCTAGTTATGGTTATATACATACTTGGCTTGGATTATCATAATTTATTGCGTTACTGATTTGATTTTGTTTAACGGATAGTTACATTTGTTAATAATTATATATGTAGCATGTTATTTGGAAATAGGTGAGTGCTAGTATTGTAATTTAACTTAACTAATTATGAATTACTTATTTTTTATTATGATGTTGTAGAGGAATACATTTTTTGTTAGATGTACGTATAAGTTACCATAATTTACAGTTCAACCACCTTCTTATGCTATAAAGATACCGTGACACTGTCTACAAAACTTCAAAGAGCTTCTTACAACGATATATCCTACATGATTTTGGTTTCGAACGTAATTTTAATGTAATACATCCCCGTCAGGCAGACAACGTCCACTATTGAACATAATATGCCTCTCTCTACGTTCCCAACAAGGGGTCCGAAGGCAGACTGCATTAATCACTGCATAATACACGGACGTATCATGATATGCCCGTACTTTGGTGAATTCGAGCTTACGATGATGTTACATTGTTATTGGATGTTGTAGCTACCAGGTTACTCTGATGATGCAGACAAATTGTAGTGTGATTTGAATGTAATCTGAAGATTGTGAGTTTGGCGATATAGGAATGGCGTAATCGCCGAATAAATGCCCTTTTGCGTGGGCTTTTGACGTAGTTACGTTTCCGCTTATTTTTTTACTATTAAAAGGTGTTAAAGTTTAAAAGTAGTTAAAGTTTAATTGCCCGATATGCCAATTTTGTACCCATTTATTTCATAAATGTTTTGCCCCCGACCCTCGGCACTCTAGATGTGATCGCTAAATGGGAGTATAAAATGTATCAGTATAATGAAGACCGGCCTCGTTAGTCTAGTGGTCGCAAGTTCGACTAATAAGCATGAAGTCTCGCCTTTGATTCCCGGGTTGGGCAGTGTTACTGGTATTTTCAGCTGAGAGAGAGCAGAGGCAGCATTGTGTAGATTTGTGCCCAGTTAGTGGCAGTAGGATCGCCCTCTATTACATGGGACTTAACCATAACTACTAACTAACCATAACGTCGATATGTTGGTGTACAATTAGGTAATCTCCTGCCTTACCCTTCGGGGATAAGAAGGGTGATGTCACGTCTAATGAAGAAAATTAACGTCTTATATCTGTTGGAGATGTTACTAATTATAATTTGTTTTAACAAACTGACAACTTTGCGGAGTATTGACATTTAAAATGACTACAAATTAAAAAGTCAAATGAAATCAAAGTCAATAAAACAAAGCCCTTTGTCTTTAATTACTGTTGTTACCTACAAAGAAAAAACCCGTCCTATCAAAAAAGTAAAAGATGTGATATGCTGAAGCAGGCATTTAAAGCAAAAGGGTAAACTCCAAGTTTATCTTCAAAATTGGCAAAGGATTTCAACAAACATTCTTGACGGGTGAGAAAAAAAGGCGGCCAGTCGGTGGTGTCTGATTACAAGATATTACTGCGATGCGATGGTATTAAGTGGTGGCGTTTGGTTTCATCTTACGATATGACAACATGGACGTCGACACGGTATCCTAAAATGGCCGAAAAAAAAGTACGTGATTTCGGACGATTGTTATTTTTGGGGGATAATGTAGATTCGAGATATGATGTAAGTACCGGGGTTATATAAAGACCATTTTAGCAGAATCGTAAAATGAGGTTAAGTCGAGATTTTGGAAGGAAGGTTTTAATTTTTATTCTGTTAAAATCTTTTAACCTTTTAATAAGTATATAACTAGCAGATACTTCAGCCTTAACTTTACATCTATGATACTCTATTCAAGTTAAAATCTTAAACCGAAACTGTTGCTATCGATACCTGTAAGAGAACCTTTTAATATGTAGCTCAAAGATCAGATATCCTTTGTATTGAGCTGTCAAAATGAACCCTTTTATCTAGCCCATCTCCCCAAGGCTAGACTCTATTAGACACAAGCAACCAATACACCATACACACATCATAGATTATTATAGATGTAAAAAGTAGTAAAGCCAGACGGTTCGTGTTTCACGAAAATTAACGTCAGCCTGACGGGCCGGGCTTGTGACGCAAAATGGAGTCAAATGACGGCAGGGCCGGTTTATCTGAGACGAGCATTAATTATACGGGATCATGTTCAACAACTGCGCTTAGGGTTCCGCTCACGCACTGTTTTGTGTCGCGGAACAGGATTTACTGGATTTTCAATGCTGTTGAGTGACTGATTGAATGCTTATTGAATTTGCTTCGAAATATGTTTGTCGATTCCGAATATGTACCTACTGAAGAAATAAATGTGAAATTAAAAATCTTCCAATCAAAAAAGAAAAATGTATTTTTTAATGCTATAAATAAGTAAAGGATTCATTACTTTCAGTAAAATATAAAAAGCAAAAATGGGCAACAAAAACTTATGCTCGCATGTATGTTATTGAATAAATGAACACTGTATCAATTTCTTCAGATGAAAACTGATGAAATTATTTTCCCAATATTTAAAAAAAAACTGTTATTGTTATTTTTCGCATAGCACGGAGCCGAAGCAGCGGAGGCACACAGCGTCTCATTTTACACTAAAATTAACGACGATACCGAGCGTCGGGTGTCGAGACGAGAACTTACAATAATTAAAACGAGCGATTGAAACCTTCGCCGATGTTCTCAAATTATATAATTAAAAATATTTTAATTATACCTCATCGATACCATAATATTTCGTTTTAATTTTGTGAAACTTAATAGTTATTGAAAAAATGTTTACGACCCTCCCGCTGAAGAAAATTATTTTGCTTTTCAGATAATACTTTTGTAAAATTTTAAACGCGTATTGGCGAAATACCTACGGTTATATGTTTCGTTTTTTTTTTTGCTTATTACCCCGTTTCAAAGTCGTTCATTCTGTATTCTTAATGTGGACGAAAGGGAAAAAAAACAGTGCACCATGTTTTTTAAACGGAAAGCAAATTATAAAAATAAACAAACTATGTATTTAATTGATTACTTATGTAATACCATTGTTTGAATTGAAAAATACATACTTAATACGGTTTTCCCCCGATCTAAAAAACCGGCTACCGATCAGGGCCAATTTGAAAGTCTCGCTTGTTTCTTTTCTTCATTTAACAATAAAAACCAACACAAGTTTGAGCATTTAAAAAATGTGCAGCTTGAACATCACTAATGTACAGTAGTGTCCGGTCAAGTAGTAATATGAGAAGCGGTTGTAAGCCGACACTCTACTAAAAGCGACCCGTCCGAATTTACTAGACACATCATTCAGCTGTATTGTGTTACATATTTCTATGTAAAGGGTGTTGAGTAGTATCGTCATTAAAAAATGTTGCAAATTATCTCATGAAAATACTTATAGCAACAAGTCTCTTTGTACTTATTATTAACCAGATGTAACATTGTGTGACAAAGAAGGGGAGAGTTAGGTTTGTGACGTCACATATTTCAATCAAAAATTTTTAAGTAATTATTTTAAAAAAACGTAATGATAAGGGACAATTAATGTTGACAGGCGATCTGTTGAAGACCACAGGATTGCGCTGGATGTAACCCTTTTCCAACTGTTCATATTGGAATTCTACAAGTATAGGTAAGGCCAATGTTCAGAAGTGTATGCCTGATATAGGTACTGTATATGATAAAGGCACACTCAAGAAAAGTTGAGAGCACAGAACCGAAAATCGTCATATTCTATTCTATGGTCGAGTGCAATAAAAAAAGGATTGACAAAAATCGCAAGTGATTTTTGTTTTAATTGGTTAATTTCTAGGTGTTCTATTTTACAACGTATGAGACATCGCACAAGATACGAGCGGAGTTCATGAATGTGACCATATATGACAAGGACGGGGAAAGTTATAAAATGATAAAATTGGTCTGACGTAATTTATGGATGGCACCTTAATGATTTCCAAAAACTCTGATGACAATTACTTAAATTCCAAAAAGTCTCAATGTTCATTAATTTATTCCTTCAAAATGATAATCGTACTTAAATTTTATTTCATGTAAACAAATACATATTAAAATGTTTTGAGAATTTCACATCCAATCCGAGCGAGTCAAATATCTCAGTAACATGATATCGCGCAGTTTTTATGTCACCCGATGTTAAGTAAACATCTATAAGAACGTTTTACATGTTTTATTTATACTACAAATCGTGATTTATTAGCTTTAAGACGGTACAACTTGTAATGGTGAGTCTCGGAAAATGTGAAATCATGGTTACCCTAAAATTAAAATGTCAATGACGTTTTTCGTGATTTGTAGCCGTCACTTTTTATAATGTTCAATTAAGTATTGTAATGAAAAAACGATGGGTTGCACTCTAGGAGTGCCGGCGGAAGTGAAAACTTCAATAGTAATAAACACACACGAACATTCGCGCAAGCGCCCTGCGCCGTCTTACGAATTTTCGATCAGGTCACGTGTCCTGACGCGATTTCAACATTTTTTACCCATTCAAAAAAAAAGTTTTCAACGCTGCTAAAGAAGTTTTCACTTAAAAAAATATATGCACTTAGTAAGTAATCGGGAAATTATCAATGAACGATGACCTCGTTCATTACTTACTCCAGAAGTAAAATACTTTCCTCATTATAAAAAAAACCTGGACAAAATTTTAACAAAAACAAACCTAGTCTATGTTTGTTTTCAATTTTTTTTTTAATAATATTTCGAACCACTAACCAGGCGCACTATGTTCACAGAATACATCACACAGGATAAAACAGATAAGACCAACATTCAGAAATCCAAGCTCTGAGCTAGATTTATCGGACCCCTCCAACGTTATAAAATACTGTTGTTTTGAGGGATTTTCATCTTTGTGTCTTGGCTTTAAGGTTTATAGTGTGTGCCAGACGTGGTGCTGATGGTGGACGAACACTTGATACGCGCACGCACGCCTCCCGTGCCGCGAGGTGGTGTTTATTCACCCCCCTTTTCACAAAGAATATGTAGGTGCTGCAGATACGTCATTGATTTTGTCAGTTGAAAATTTAAAGTTATGTTGACAATAAATTATCTATGACATGCGGTCGTTAATATTGCGCAAGATTTTAGCACTCATCTAACCTGATATTCCCTTGTTAAATGCAAAAAAAACCGACTCGATCTACCCTAAAGGCATAGTAGAAACATAAAGAATGGCGGTGCTTGTATTAGAATAGTTTAATAGTTATTATACTTAAAAGGTTCTTAAAATCAGGGTACGTAGGATTCCACCCCATCCTATTTGATCTGAGAAGCACCTAACTAAAATAAAGTTAAAAGAAGGTCTCAAACAATCATTGTTTCGAGTATGAGGAACAGGGTGTAAAGTTCCTCGATACTCCATGTTAAAGGGGGGATCCTCCGACTGATTTTCTACAGTTGTTGTAGGGTTTTACTCTCAAAGAACTCTAAAATGGATGTTTCGATTTTTTTAGTTCGTAATTTGCATCACAAACGTTTTTTTGTCGCTTTTTGTTATGTGCATAGGAATAATTGGTGCTTAAACAAGTTAACATGTAGTCCTTACTCCCACGCCTATTTATTAGTTCGTCATTTGCTTCATAGATGTCGTTTATTTTTTGTCGACTTACGTTATAATTTTTAAGGCCAATAATTCTACTTAGTCCTAACATCTGGTCCATGTATCTACTCGTACCTACTGCCCTTTGCTCTACGTCACAAACCTAACCCTCTGCAGCGCTCAGCCCACGTTATTCTATGAAAGATGTACAATGCAGAGGCATCGTATCGCGGTGTCGGTTACAACAAGCTATCGCATGTCACTCCCATCACACCCGTGTTGACTTTCCATGTTTGTTCGTTACTTTATATTGTTGTAATTATTATATTATCGTGGTTGACGTCATACACTCATACGTTGCGTTTTGTGGGTACCTAATTATTGTAGTATATATACCTAAGTATAATTACGTTTTGTCATCATCATTATATCACTCTTAGGACGTCCACTGCTGAACATAGGCCTCTTCCATAGATCGATTTTTTTCTAATAGGACTGGTCGGAAACGATTCATCCAGCGCGGTCCTTTGATTATCATCAGATCGTCGCTCCACCTTGCATGTAAAAATTTCACTACTAACACTAGGGTAATTTATGCAGTAAACTACCATAGTGTTATGTTTCGCTAATGTGATAAAGTTATTAAATTTGTTATGCAAGGCTGCAAAGTGGTTTTTTTGGCGCGAGCACTTGAATTGAAAACTGAGCGAGTGAAGGATTCTAAGATTGAACCGCTCACTTTGGTGGCGGTTCCAATATACTTAGAATAGAGAATCCTGAGCGTAGCGAAGTTTTTAAAGGTACGAGACGCAAAATAACTTTGCTGCCGAGTGCAACATACAACTTTTCACCTCACTACGAAAAATGATTTGCCTAGTGTTTTCTTCAATTCTATATATATCTTTGTTAAAATAATGATTCCAATTCGTCGATGCCTTATAAACTTCTAAGTATTACAATATATTACGTCAAAGGTTTTCATTACATCTTAAACATAACTCTGGACTTCCAGTCGGACAGTCCAATTATAATTCAACTTAACCATAATTGTATGATTGTCAACCACGCTAATGTAGTATTTTTTATGAGATAAACCTACATTTCCGTGTATCATTGAAATGTACAATTAATTATTTTAGTAAGCCTCATATTTTGTAAGCCTCAAGAATTATTGCATTAAGAACAGCACGTGTAAAACAGCTTCGTGCACATCTAATATGTAATGTAATATCTAAATATCCTCAAGTAGGTTTGTAGGTCAATCACAGTCTTTATAAAACGAGTTAATGCATCATCAAAAACGCTTCCTTGACCGTGCATCGACTGACCTCTCTCGCTAAATGACCACTACATCAAACGATACGTTGCTAAATGCACATGCTCTTCATAAATAAGATGCGACACCGACAACGTACGTTAGAACATAAACGGATTACTGTATTATAAACCCTGTACACAAAGAAATAAGGTGTTAAACAAAAAGCTGCGCACGCGACCTTGGCCCAATAATGTGCGTACGCGCATTTGTTGCAAGTGCAATATTTATGATCTGACGTTTCGTAAGCAGTTTGCAGAAAAGATTCTAGGGCATCGTGTCGGGACTGCATGTCGGATTTAATGATTAACTTGTTAAATTTTCGTTTAGACATTGTTATTTTAAGGTCTTTATTACATTACGGTCGGTTCTGGCCACCAGCAAATAAGCAAGGAATTGTCTGACAACATAAGCTAGCATTCAGTTCCTATTACAGTCATTTTTAAACATCTTATATTGTATAGTCTATAGATTATTATGCTTATTATGTGATTATTTAATAAATTAATGTTACCTCCCTTCGCCTGAAACACAGGAATTCCTAGTTCAGGCATAGATTATTTCTGAACTTGACATAGATTTAAGAAAAATTGTATTTAACGTATACCTTATGTTTTTTGAATAAATTTATTATTATTATTATTATTATTTCTAAAGGCGCGGGCGCGACACCCCTAAAGTACAAAACTGTCAGTCGTGCAAAGTGAAATTAGTTCAGTGCATTTTATGATCAAATAAAATAAATGTGAATTTCAAAATATTAAACAAACTAGTCCGTCTTATTACTGAGTTTACACATTGGCTAACTTTTCCAAAAGTTTCGAAGGTTATTAAAACCTACGTAGAGCTCTAAGACTCTGTTTAGTATATTCTCATTGTTTTTGTTTTATCCAACCTGCTTCTTTGAGTAAACCAAATAATAGTTTATTAGGTTTGTTTGTTAAAGTTCCAGATCGGACAGTGCTATCCTGCATTTCCTTCAGAATTTTTCAGAATCTTGAATCTGAGGCCAATGATTATTCAATGAGCTCGATCCCCCCTTTTTGAGACTCAAACATAACTGGTGATAATGTACGGCGTCCCTACGGCGATTATAACCATGTTCGACTTCATCGCGTGTTCCTCATTTTTCCAGAGGCATTTCCGTCAATTTTCCATCGCATCCATTACACCCTGACATGACACGGTCGATTGCAGTTCGACGCACGATATAATGTAATAGAGCAATGCATTTTACATTTGCCATTTGCATTTAGATAGAAAACAGGATTCGATATCTGTGGCGTTTTGAATAAAAGGTTTTAAATCACGTTATGTGGATGACATGATACCGACTGAAATGACTTTATAGAAAACTATAATGCCTTTGTCAAACAGACAGGCGAAAGCGAAGCGAGCCCGAAACGATACCGAACCGAAGCGAGACGTCAGTTCGATAGTTTTGTCACGCTATCGGATCGCTTTCGCTTTTCTGTGTGATTGGATTCAAACAATTCCATACATTACAAATAAAAACGCTTCAACTTAAACGCTCGCTTCGCATTCGTCACGCCTGTCTGTTTGAAAAAGGCTTAAAATTAAACCCTGATCTGACTCTGTCTCTTGGATCGGTACTTAATTTTTTTTATTCTTTGGAAGGTATTGCCTCTTGTCAAAAGTACTAGCCCTCAACGAGAGAGGACAGTGTCTGGAGTATAGGGGAAATAGAGGTATTTGCCCTGTACTGACTGTGGTAGACCATAACTATAGATTATTAACCTCATAGATCTACATTTAAAAAAAACTTGCCAGTATTGTCGCGACGTTTCAGTCGAGGCTTGACGTTACAAAAGGCATTCCAATAGCTGATACTCCAAACAACGTTAATGAGGTAAACAATGCTTATTTACCTGTAATATCCTACACCGAATCGATACGATGTGGATATGATGCCGCACACCTACCTAATCTAGGCACATCTGACAAGTTTTTATTGTCTACTACTGAAGATATTGTGCGGAGTTTTTTCTTTAAACATTTAGGTATTTAAGTTAGGTACGTTTCTGTTCTGATTACAAATACCTATTTGCATCCCATTCTGTTTAAAGTTTGTCTTAGTAATCTGCAAAATGGCTTCAAATGAAATAAAAAAGCTTCATCATTATCATCATCAGCCTATAATGTTCCCAGTGGGACACAGGCGTCCTCTCTGTGAGAGGGAGTGGGCCATAATCCACCACACGGGCCCAGTGCGGGTTGGTAGATGTCACATGTCTTCGAATTTTTGGTTCTAGGACATGCCGGTTTTCTCACGATGTTTTCCTTCACTGTTTTGAGAACAGTGGTAATGAAATAAATTACACAAAATAATGCGTTTGGCAGGGTTCGAACCCAAGACCTACAACTCGTAAGTCGGGGCCGATACCACTGGGCCACCATTGCTTGACAAGCAGAATATTATCTTTTGTTTAGTGCGTAAATAACGATTAACGGCAGGTACTTGAGCAACCTAACAATGTATACCTTGATTCATATCCACAAGTGAATGCATTTCGCTATTTATGGCTCCATAATAACGGGTTGGGAGCACTTACAACTTATCAGATCGTTATATTCAGTTTATTGCTACCGTTCAATGATTTTATGTTGCAAGACCTATCATTTGGTGTTCATCTAATTTACGACTGGTCGGAATGTTCTTGTAATGCCGCTATAATATACCAGTAAAGTGTTTAAAAGCTTTTAATTGTAGTTTTCGTATCGCGCTACTCAGACGACATAATAATAATGCGCAAATGTAGTCGCCACTATTTTGATCTGTGTAATAAAAAACTAAAAATACAAATAATATACCTTTGTAAGTAGGACGGGCAGGCGACTAATGCAATAAATTAAATCGACCTTAAAATTTTACTTACAAATCGCCGCGTGTGTCCCGTGACGTCACCGACGCGTGGACACCGCCAATGGGGTTATTGACATGTCAAACTATTTCCGTGGCGCCAAAATAAAAGCGCGCGAATCCACGGGGGCGGGCGACCATCGGGGACAATAACGCGTACAGGCGACGCTACCATACGTCCACAATTACGATAAACAGATGAAAACAATAAATTGAAGCGTCGGCTTGTGGCCTGGGACGGTCTCGAGTTACGTTTTGAGCAAAGGAACGTCTAAAATTACCCCGCACGCACACACCTATCATGCCGCCAGTCGGTACACACCAACACAGCAGCGCCGCCTATATCTATTATCAAAACATCCAGCGACTCTGGTTACAGCGATCCGAGCGCGCTTCGGATATCGCGTTACACACTTTAATGGCTGGAAAAGGCCTCGAAAACGTGATATTACACGCGTTTTATTGTGTATCGCAAAATGTAATTAATATCGAAATATAACACCGAATAATTTATTCGGCGTAACCCCGAGTCTCGAACCTTTGTGGAGGTCCCCTCTCAGATGTAGATGAATAAATATCGAATTTAAAAATACGATTCGGTCGTCTCCTATTACGAGACCGTCTGAAACAGGCCGCTTGCCAATAAGACGAAACCGTAACACGATGATGGTTTTCCAACGGAAACCCACGTCAATGTCGGCAAAAATATTTGTAACTGAACCTTACCTTGATTTCTTCTTCATTTTCTTTTTTCACAGTAGCCCTTGGTGGTGATGAGGGATTGGGGGGTGTTTTACTGTCCATCTTAGATATATAAAGCCACTATACTTAATACGTAATGAGATTAACACGTAAAAAATATTTACAGGATTTTTAAAAGTTTTTCTTGTTCAACTTTAGCGTTCGCGTAAACATTATATTATGCGCGTAAAAGCGTCGGGGTAACAATACGTGCGCTCCTCGCGGCGTTCGCAGCGCGACTGAGGCCCGCCATGATTGGTCGCTTTGTTGAACGCCGTGAAAAAAGCTCGTTTTCCCGCGATCTGTCGGACCTAGGGCGGAGCTTACGGCCGGACGTAGCGCATGGGCGGTTAACTTTCGTCCACTTTCAAGCTTCATGTAAAACAACCCCTCTCTGTTGTTAATGATACTGTTATGTTCCGTAATAAACATGGCTTTGATGAACAATTTCCACGCAGAGAATTTACTAATTTATTACCTAACAGTAACGTTGACCAATTGGTCCACGAGTTAAACTTATGGCGACTGGCGAGCTAAATATTCCAATCCTTTCAAACGAAACTTTTGTTCAATAGGAGAACTATCCTTTTTTTTTTTTTTTTACGTGGTAAAATCATCAAATGAGTCCTCCCAGCGGAGACCTCTCGCGCCCGGCATTGGTCGAGGCCATGCTGCGGGGCGAGACGGAATGGGAAGCGGTCGCCTCCTTTTGCGAAGCAGTCATGCTCGCGAAGGAGGAGGCGTGCCGCGTGAGGGAGAGAACAGTGTCCTCCCTCCGACCCACCCGCAGTGGTAGACGCCCACGGCGACAGACGTCGCCAGACGATCTCCGGCCACCGTAGGCGCGGGCATGCGGGCAGCGAGTAATGGGCGACTCGCTGCCCGACCATGGACCATGCCCGGGTGGACGGCGCGTTGTGTTCCACGCGCGCCTCAAGGAGTGTCAGCAAATTGACGGGGCCTGTAGAGGGCCAGAGCCTGCCGGGGTCGCGGGACTTACCCATCACCGTAACCCCGGTACGTAAAGGGCTCGTGAAGGACACCGTGGATTTTAGTCAGTACAAGTCTGACAGTCCCTCCCGCCCTGCCCTGGGTGGGAGGACTCATTTGATGATTTTACCACGAAAAAAAAAAAAAAAAAGGGCTATTGAAGGACACCGTGAATTTTAAACAGTACGAGTCTGAAAGTCCCTCCCGCTCTGCCCTGCGTGGGAGGAATCATTTGATGAATTTACCACGACAAAAAAAAAATGTCTTCCGAGACTTTCTTGTAATAAGTCACACTTTTGTGTTTACTTGTTACTCCACTCGAGTTGTTATCAATAAAAAGTTATGAAATAACTAACTTTTTAACTTATCTTGGATGCACACACATTATTTGTGAAGCGAAACCCAATGCCTTTTTCCTGGAGCGATTGACTGCTGTGCTGAGCGTCACGGGTTCGATTCCCGCACTTAACATATATTTGTATGATTTACTACTTCTACGAGTACTTGTGCCAGGTCTGGGTGTGTACGTGAGTTTTTAATGTTTGTAAACGCACCCACGATACAGGACAAATTCCTAATGTGGACACAGTAAACATAAGAAAACTTATTTTTCTTTTATCAGTCAACGATCAGAATTTTATACAGATTTAGGTTATTAACAATTATTCTACTAAGCCTGATATTATGGTGGTAGATCGCCGAGAGCGCCGTGCAATGATTGTTGATATCACCGTCCCTCACGACGAAAATCTCGTGAAAGCTGAAAATGATAAAAAAATCAAGTAGCTTGATTTAGCTCACGAGATTGTCGACATGTGGGACGTGGACTCAGCAGTCATTGTACCGATAGTCGTTTCGGTCATTGGACTAATTGCGAAGAGCCTCGACCAACACTTTAAGAGGCTCTCATTGTGCAGCTGGCTCAAGGGCTTGATGCAGAAAGCAGTTCTCTTGGACACGGCGCGCATTGTGAGGAGGTTCCTCTCTTTAGAGCCCTAACCACCGGCACCTTAGACCTTGTTCCCGATGCTAATGGGCAATTATTTTTTATATTTCTAAATGTTATTTTGTAAAAATATATAGAAACGTAAGCAGATAGGAAAAATAAAATAAAAATAAAGTAAATTCTACTAAGCAGTCGATGAACTAATGCGTGCTCATGAAGTTTTTTTTATGTAGCAGCGCGAGTGCAGTAGTGCTATTCTCTGTAAACATAACCGTGTGACGACTTCGTTCACGCCAGCCTGGGACTTAAGTTTGCCATTTTCTTATAGAGAACAACATAGTAGGGCTGCAGACGTGCTGTCTCCCTGCGGCACTTTGCGGATTTAAAAGCGCCCATCCCATAGACAAAAGACCTAGTGAAGGGTGCGGTGCCATAGATAATTAAACACATGCCCATAAAGTTTTTAATTTATGTTGTTATTGCTTTGGTTATGTTTTACTTTGTGTAGGTATCCAATATGTTGCTACAGCGGCCACAAAAAAAAACAGAGAGTTTGCTTACCTATTTATACTTCGAAAATTATGACTGACAAGTTTATGAACGACTTTAACTGTGTATTTCATATTTTTATCCACAAACAAAAGACCTGTCGCATGTATTTTATTAACAAAATTGAAAAATCAACAACCTAGTGGCAGGTCCCCATCTGATTTTGAAACTCTTTGCATATCAAAATTGTTAGGATGAACGCTTGTTCATATGTTGTCTACTCACAGTTGTTTAAATAATAAATATTCCACAACTATCACACAACGCCATCTAGTCCCAAGCTAAGCAGAGCTTGAGTTATGAGTACCTACTAGACAACTGATAAACATACTTATAGATTTCTAAATACATACATACTATAGTTAAATTACACCCAGACACAGAACAAATGATCAAGCTCATCACACAAACATTTGTCCTGGGTGGGAATCGAACCCACGACCTCCGGCATAGCAATCAAGGTCACTAACCACTAGACCAACAGGCCTGTCACGTCAAATTACGAACACCTTTTCAAATACCTACCTAGATTGATTGCAAAACTCTTATTAGACCGGCATTATGATTATTAAAAAATATTTTACACGTATATTTTCTTTTGTAACGTATACCAAAAATTGGTTGGCCACTACGCCATCCATGGTTGGCGCAGTGGCTGAGCGATTGTACTGCTGCGCTGCGTGTCGCGGGTTCGATTCCCGCACGTAGCAAATATTTGTTTGATCTACAAGTAGTGTTCCGGGTCTGGGCGTTTGTGTATGTGAGTTTATATGTTTGTACACGCACCCACGACACAGGAGAAATTCCTAGTGTGGGGCAACGTTTTTTTTAAAAAACAAAAATAAATCACTTTAATAATTGCCAATACGTCACAAGCAAGTTCAGTTTTACTTGCTTCTGACGTAACGAGCCCCATGAGAGATGAGAAACATGCATTAGATAATTCAAGACAAGAAAAAATACTTATTTATCTATTATTTTCAAAACTGTAACTTTTACTGACTGGCTAATGCAATTTGTTAATGCTGCCAACATGCCTATTCCGGTAAAAAATCTGCCAGACCCTGCCAGAGAAGGTTGCGGGTCTCATCAGGTAACCGTGGCCCTGGAACATAAAGGGCTATTGAAGGATCACCGTGGTTATTATAGTCAGTACAAATCCCTCCCGTCCCACTCCCGCCCTGACCCACTTAATGATTTTACCACGATAAAATGAGACCCTGCCAGATGTACAACGACGTTAATGTATGTCTAGTTTGTCGATTTCGTAATGTCTTGGATTCCTCAAAACTAGAAAAAAAAAGCTGAGGAGTATGAAAATTCTCTGGACTGTACGAATTACCGTGACCCTGGAACGTAAAGGGCTATTGAAGGACACCGTGGATTTTAGTCAGTACGAGTCTGACAGTCCCTCCCGCTCTGCCCTGGGTGGGAGGACTCATTTCGGGTTTGAGATATCTTTATTTCCCATAAGAAATTATCACTTATATGAGAAATATTTATAACTAAAAAGCATTATTGTCGACCGACGTACAGTTTTCGCAAAGCAAAACGTTCTAAAAGACAAAATCATAAACTCAAAATCAAACAAATCAAAAATACTTAAAAATGTAGGGTAGACGCTCGAAATTTCGCATATCAAAAATAAACAAACACGCGCAACTGGATGTGGTATGTAATGTACTAAGGTGCGCTTGTTTTATTTTTGTTTAAAATATGTGATTTTAAGTTTTTTTTAAATATAGACATGGATTTTGCGTTTTTTGTGGTATTTGGTAGTCTATTATACAATTCGGCACCTTCTTACATCACATTTTTTTTGCCATAGTTGGTGCGTGGTGTGTATAGCTGTATGTCATTCGCATTTCTAAGTCCAATTTTGTGTATTTCATGTTTCCTTGTAAAATGTATCTGCGTGTGGATGTTTCTATTAAGTATTTTTCTTATTAAGATGCAAGTATTATATGTGTATGATTGTGATATATCCATTACCTTTGTTTCACTGTATATTTTTTGTGTAGGTCAATGACAATATAGCCACTTGACCGCTCATACGGGCGACTCAGGCTCACGACACATCAATGGAATAGCACTTATATGAGATCCCGATACGAATGAACGTTTTAGTACTGACCAGTTGTTGGATCTGTGCACATTCCTTAATTTTGGAACCTAAAAAAACATTTATCGAATAAAACCGAAGCAAAAATGAGTACCTGTGCAATTAAATGGTGCGGGAAATCATCTAAAACATCTAGTTATAAAAAAGATGGTATAAGTTTTCATCGGTAAGTAAAATATGTGTATATTTATTTACATTATTGGTAATAAGAGGGCTCAAGCTAAACTGGTTGGTTACGAAAAAAGGATTACGCGTTGATGTCTTTTGGGATACCGCGTTGATGTCTTTTGAAAAGTCCTTTACTTTCACTAGAATATTAGATAAGTCTATCTCTTTCTATCCATAAGTACTTTGTGCTGTGTGCTGAAGTGATGTGACAACTTAAAACATTGTTGATAAATTATTTACTCGATAATTTCTAATGGTAAATAAAAAATAATTTTATTTTTTACGTTTACATTTTAGATTTCCGAATATTCCGGAAGTTAAAGAAAAGTGGATTAATGCCACTAACAGGGAAAATTAGTTTCCAAAATATTATAGCGTCATTTGTTCAAGGCATTTCACAGCTGAGGGGCCGTTCAAGTATTACGTAAGCAGTTTTATTACAATTATTTACCACCCCGTCCCCCTTGTCAGCAAAAGTAAGCAAAGCACTTACCCCCTCCCCCCATGCTTACGTAAACAATTTTCAATTTATGTATTATTTACATATGCATTATTTGCGATTATCCCGAAAATGCGTTTCGTTTTCAACCAAAGACAATGTGAGGGTTGCCATTCGTGTAAAAAAGTAAAAAACTACCGATGACGTAATCATCATCTAGACTCCCCTACCCCCCATGTCATCCAAAATAAGCAAAGCAAAGACCCACCCCCCCATAGTGCTTACGTAATACTTGAACGGCCCCTGATTGCTTTGAAGCTTTAAAGGACCGACGCCGTTTGTTTAGTTTATTATTATTTTCGTTTTATCTTCATTTATTTCTCTACATACAATTCAACATTGAAAAAAGCAAAAGAAGACTTAATTGCCATCGATTTTATCGATATCGATGTTATTGTTGCTGGATTTACTTGTTATCACTATTCTTACTGACATTGTTGCATCGGCCAATCACAACTACCGCGGGTCGAGGAACGGGGGAAGACGCAATCCCCCGGTCCCCGGCCCGCACTGGTGAATCGTGTGCCTAGGCGAAATCGCTCTATGAGCTCTCAAGTGGTTTTAATTCTCTTTGGTGTAGGTGTATCATAATCGTATTGGAAGAGTGTTTTTATTAACTTATTTTGTGCTATTTGAAGTGGATTTATATTGGTTTTGGCCGCTGTGCCCCATACTTCTATTAGATAGTCCAAATGAGGTTTTATAAGAGAATTGTATATATTGTAGCGAACTTGGCGTGGAAGGCATCGGACAACACTCCGTAGGGCTCCCGTGAGCGAAGACAGTTTAGATCGAACCTTCTCCATATGTGGCTTCCAGTTTAACTGATTATCTAGAATTAATCCAAGGTACTTTTCGTGATCAACTTTTTTGAGAGATTGGGTATTTATGGTTAATTGATAGAGAGACCTACCACCAGTAGTGGGATAGCTCTACACTGAAGGTGAGCCGACTTGTTGTGCCATTTGCCTGGTGGTTGAAAGTGTCCCAAATTGAAAAAAGTTGGATGTACCTACATGGGATTTTCCCATTAGCATTTTCGACCTAGAATTTGAAAGAACTTTTGTAATTTATTAGAATAATTATATGTTATTTACCTGAATTAAATTATGAATTTACCTACCTTCTGAATCAGGTGTGTGAGTCAATTCTTCATTTAGATTTATTGCTCCAGGTCCAGGCTTCTGATATTCTAAATGGGTACCTACCCAAATATTGAGACATAACACTTTAAATAAAAAAAGTATAGAGCTCAATGATATAAAATCAATGAGATCCTGAGATTTTTCGTGCAATCATTGCATCTTCATAATGCAATAATTATTTTGATCTGGAGATATATACTCGGGCACGCCGTAATTGTGGTGGTAAGACCCTTCTTTGAGGAGTCGCTGGGTAGCGTCACGGCGTCCTTACAGCTTGGCAAAAAAGAGTATGGAAAAATTGAGGTCGCTACTACTTGTCATATGTCATTATAAATAAACAAGTAAGCACTGATCGTTGCGAATTAATGTAGAAAATCGTGAAATAACACGAGGGAATTGTTTTTTGACACAGAAGCTGCTCGTAGTTGACTTTTTTAACATGTTGCAACAACAAACGTTTCGTAGTTTCAATTGTCACCGCATCAGACTCTTTCTTGCCAAGCTGTACCTTCCGCTTACGGAGTGGGAAGCGGTCGACTTTTATGACTTCTAACATTCCATAATAAAATAATTAACTTTGCGCTTGACTCTTATGAATGTTGCGCTGTTTTCAAATCGAGTCATCTTCTACATAAAAACCTATGAATATTATATTGGAATAATATTTATGTATCTTACTGCGGGTTATAACAAACTTCACAAACAGGCTGATTTTGTCTGTCAGTGTCAATCAATCATTTGAGCCATTGTCAACATTGTCAAAAACAGCTGATAAGTTTAAGGTTATGTTATTTTATGCAACGAAACGATTATTTGTAAAAATAAGCTAATAATGAAAGTCATGTGAGATTAAGTTAACAATATTATGTCCTAAATAAAACAAAACAATAGAAGAATGTCTTCCAAACTACCGAAGGCTACTTTGAATTTGAAACAGGTAGGTATAGGATAGGACTACTACTATACTAGGACAGATAGGCCCAAGTGTTTTTGAATTTGCTCCTGGAAGTTTGTATTTACAATAAATTGCAACTCTTGTAAATAAGTATTGCCATTACATAATTTTTATTACACTGACATTTTAATATCCGATCTCAATGTTAGTTTTTGCACTTTTCAGTTCCTTTTACGCCAAGAAGTGCTAAAGCTCTATAGAGAGATTTTTCGGACCATCAGACAAGTACAAGATGAAAGAACAAAAGCCGATTTAAGAGACTGGGCGAGAGCAGACTTCAGAAATAATATGCACCACACTGATGAGACCACCATCAAAACTATGCTGTTTCATGGACGAAAATCTTTGAAAGATTTAAAAACGTCATTGTCTTTGAGTAAAGCTTAAAAAAATGTGGTTTATAACCCTTTAGTTGAATTGAAACAATTTTGTGATTGGCTAATATTAGCATCAAATTGGTTACTGGGTCAAACGGGGTGAATCATGACAAAACTTTGAAAGGGAATATAGCGATTAATTATGATGGTATGTTACCAACAAGGTCTCCAAATAAGTTATTATTAATCAATAAATAAAATTGAGTAGTTGTGTGTAACTTATAAATTCATGATTAGAATCCCCGTTACGAGTTTGGTCTCGATTCACCCCTGCGACCCTATTCACCCTGTTTAACAGTACTTACTTATATTATAGACCTTAAACGTGACCATAAAAAGTAATTTAAAAATTACATTAAAACTAGAGAAGGTTGTGAATATTATATTCATTACCTGTTGTAATTATTGAGTAATAAAACATATTTATTGTAATTACAAAACTTTTATTATGTGTCTATAACTAAAACATTAATGACTAAATAATAAAGTAATGATTAACTTAAGTATAATTCATAATAATTTAGCTATTTACAGAATCAAGTCTTTTAATATCATACATATTAAATAGGTACAGTCAACAGCAAAAGTAGATGAACAAAGTCAGAAATTCAATACTAATTAACGGAGTTCACATCAGAACCATGTAGATGAACTAGTAGTAAATGTTTGGTAAATTATAACCACATACTTTTGAATCACTACGACGCCACACAGTTCCGACGTGAACTACGTTGATTTTTTGTTCACAAATTATTATTAATTAAAACTTGTCTTAGAAAATATCTACCACAGATAAATGGTTGCTAGGATATATAATCAAACCAATAAAATGCTGTCTAGTTCTTATGTAATTCCCCCAGGATCCATACCTACAGTGCAATTTTTTGTAAAACAATATTTATGCATGTCTGGGGTTATAACATGTCGCAGTCATTTACCTTATGTATTTAAACATACACTGGGAATCAGACTTTACATTGCCAAAGAACTCTAGCTTTTAAAATGAATATGTTTACATGCAAAATCTATGTACCTGTGTAGACAGCTTGATAGAACACATAAATCAAGATAGGCACTGTCACCCCTGTGCCAACTACCAAGGTAAATACTGTAAAGAATGTTACAAAATCACCATTTTTGTTCAAATATTTTGCTAATATCTGAATCAAACTTCTTGTTATGTGGTGTCCATCCATACCATAACAAGGTATCACATTCAAGAACCCAATACCCATTGAAAATATAAATATATACCTCAGCAGTTTCTCAAACTGTGAGGGTGAGAAGAATGAGAACAATCCCATTCTTGGGAAATATTGGTCAATAAACACTGTCTTATGTAAATCATATGGCAAACCTAAGTATAGCACAGCATGGTTCCCCTTTCTCTCAATGATAATCAAATGCGTGTGATTGTTCAATGAAGGCTTCAAGCAGTGCATTCCTCTTGGACAAGTGTAACCAGTAGGTTCTGTGCATTTTGTGAACTTCTCATCGACCATGTCTCTAGGTTTTAAACATGAAAACTGACCAGGCAGTACTGAATCATCAACCACTTTGGGCTCCATATATTCAAAGCAAAAACTGTATAAGTCATCTTTTCTGCAACATTCAACCACATCATTCTCCTTTATAGTTTCCATCATGATTTCATCATTTTGAGCAACAAATTCTGCACTGGTACAAATTCCAAACCGATCATGAGCCATGTGGAGGCAGTAGCTCCAATCACTTGCAGTTTTAACATCACAACCAGTGATTGCTGTAACAACATCACCTTTCGCTAGTCCTCTCACATCTTTCAAGGGAGAGTCATCTGTGAAATCTGTTACTCTTACACCAATCCCTGTTTCATATGCTATATTAAATAAAATAGGAGCCGAAAAGAATAACAGTAAGGCCACAAATGCAGTGGCAACATTGTGCCAGATCCCTGCACAGTATATTCTCAATCTCTTAGTAATAGCTAGGCTATTCAATTGGTCAGAATTCATCTGTACAAATGCTATTGGTATTATAGTAAACACATAGACACCTACTGATATAAGTTGTACATCTTCTTGAGCTGCAGCCAGGGCATGGCCTAATTCATGGAAAACAGTACTGAATGCTACAGCTAAGAAGTACACCCAGAAATCTGATGCCGGAATGTTCACACCAGGTAACATGGCTTTGACTTCTGGCACATTGCTACTAATTTGAATGGTATCATAAAAGTGTTCAAATATAAATGTAAGGAGAGTCCATAGCGCGAATGGTAAGAATATCCAAATCGTGAATATGTAGCCGCATGTATACCACTTCCGAAGTACACGGCTCAGATTTTTACTCCATCTGTACAGAAACCTGTTGAAAGCGGTAGTTGTCCATTTGAAATTCAGTATTCCTATCTGTAGTCCAGTCCCTTCCAAGAATGCATAATACGGATAGTGCATACAACTCTGAAATAAACATATCGTCAATCAATAAACACAATAACATCATCAAATATTTCATCACAATTTCAATTGAAAATACCTTGAAAAACGAGTCAAAAAACCATATGACGACATAAAATGTTATTACAAATGAGCAAAGTATTGCAAAAGACATGGTTGCAGCCTTTTTATATACGTTTTCTTTAATTTCTGTAACATTTTACATTATTTTGGACATAAGCAAAAGCCGGCACCACATGAGAAATTGGAAAATTGGCAAGGAAAATCGATTGTGTCATAATACAGATAAAACAAAATGTCAATTTCTTCTTTTTCTTTTTTTATTGTGGCAAGCGGCCTTAGCCATTGTTGCCAGTGTCGAGTGTTGAATGTCAAATACTTTAAAAACACTGTTTTAGAGCAAACGGCTTTTGGCTAAAAAAGAAAAAAAAAATAGTAAATGTGGCTGAATAGTGACATGGCTTTGGTCAGAACATGAACGATATAAAAAAGTGGTTTGACATATGTAGAATTCGTCGGTCGTGCTGTGTTGTTGATCGAAAATAATCGAAATAAAACAATATTGTGACAATTTAAAAAACATTTTAACATGTGAGTGATGAGTTGTACGGAAAATGAAAGTGGCCCTTTTGTCGTGTTCTTCTTACCAGCGGTCGTTGCCTGCCTGACCATACTCCTGGCTAGACGCTGGGCGAACTCCCAAGTTAGCAATACTTCGTCTACAGCCGTCTCTAGGCGGCGAAAAATCATTAAAGACCCGCTTATTAAGCGGCCCCTGCCGCCACTAGCTTGTAAAATGATGCCACCAGGATCCAAAAAGGCTTCTGGTGTGAATAAGAAGGTAACAATCAAACCTCCATCTGCATGCACATACGTTACGCTGCTCAAGTACAGTTGTATTAATTAAATTTGTGAAATATTGACACGACAGATTTGCATGCTGGAAATGGTATCTGGTGTAAAGCAACAATTTGTTTTAATGAATTATAACATTGCTTTGTAAGTTTTATCTTTTTTGACAGTAAACTGTATTGAACTTCCTTGTAATTTTGCAACATGATTTTCATTAGAATTTAGCATTAATTATAAACATATAATTATTGATTTACCATTAAATTACCAAACAATTTCGTGATACTTAACATTTCATCTTAAATATTTTCAGGGTACATTCCCAGTTCCAGATGAAGAAATGAATGGTAATGGGAAGCGGATAGGTCGTCCTGCACGCACCCCACCTACCACTCTCTCAAATGTTGGTCTTACTGACATGAAGCTTGCAGAGGGGCCGGTGGCCCCTAAACATATACCATTCCCATACATACCGCAGGACGGAACACTTTTGTTTGAAGCTATGACATTTGTTTTTACTCTGGTGGCTACTGGACTACAGTTCCTGAACCTGTATAGGACTGCCTGGTGGCTACCACATTCATACACAAATCAGGCTATGGTAAGTTCAAGTTTATCTTGTCATTTCATTATAATAGTATATTTTTCCTCCTTTGTGGTATTTCTTATATTTTGTTTTAGTTTGTAATAGCTGACAGGAGTAATAATTATTCTGTTTCCTTAAATTGCTTAATTAAGGAAGTTAAAGCTATTTTTTATTTAAATTTGTTAGATTTATTTGTTAGGTATTGATAGTTTATATTTTTGCTGAACACACTTCATAAAGATATACACATATGTAGATACATTTCAAGATGTTTAATGTTGAGTCGAACACAAAACGTTTTAAGTCATGTTTTGAGATATCGGGAAATTATATGATTTTGAATTTTATTTTTATTGACAGACTAGATCATCTGTATGTCTAAATATTGTTCTGTCATATTTGTGTCTGTAAATAAAATAGAAATCATTTAATATCAAATTAAGCAACTCAATCTGTATACAGTTTTATGTAATATCTTGTTCACACATGCATTTATATTTAGTTGTGAGTCATATAGATTAAGTGATGAGATAACATGGACAACAAACACTTTAAGGCTCTATTTATATAATGATAAGAATCTCAAGGCCAAACCATAGGGTGGATGAATATAGAAAAGAATAGTAATGTGTTCTACATTAATAAGTGGGTGTAAATATTGGTTTCCTAAATGCTGTAATGTTTGAAAGCATTACTGCTGAGCTTGACATCTTGGGTTAGGTTTCCATACTGAACCCAGGGCATTAATTTGGTGGAGGTCTAGTGGATGCGACAGGTGGCAGCGACCTAAGAATGGAAAGCGGTTACCTCCTGCGAAGCAGTAATGCTAGCAAAGGAGGAGTCCTCCACCTCAGGCCCCAGTCGCCGTAAGAGACGCTCAAAGCGACGAGGATCGCGAGGGGATTTCTGGCCAATGCCAGGCGGATGACTAGTAATGGATAGCTCGCCGTCCAATCTAGGATCAGGCTCGATTTTCCTGCTGCTAGAGCTGCCAAAAAAAAGGCACCCCTATGGGTCCAAATTGCCTGCTGAGTTCGCGGAACTGCCTTATAAGGGTACCGCGGCCCCTCTGCCTATCTCTTCTGGAATTGCCAGTCTGATGTAATGTTTGTTATGCTTTCAGAACTTCTATTTGATTGACCCACACTTGGTGGCGTTCATCGTGACGATAATATTCCGTAAGCTACTGCTCAGCCTCACTCTGGCTGTGCTAAGAGGTCTACTCGCTCCTAAACTTATGCCACATGCAACTATTGCAGCCAGGTAAGAAGAAAATGCACATTGAATTGCAATATAATGTTTTTGGATAGAGATTATTTA
This sequence comes from Agrotis puta, assembly GCA_943136025.2. Classification (NCBI taxonomy): domain Eukaryota; kingdom Metazoa; phylum Arthropoda; class Insecta; order Lepidoptera; family Noctuidae; genus Agrotis; species Agrotis puta. The sequence goes on along the minus strand of OW964177.2, from coordinate 15,883,486 downwards.
GGACAATGTGAAAATAATTCAGATCAGAAACCAAAAAAACTATAGCTTAGGCATGTTATACTTGGGTCGCGGGACTATCTCAACTGGTTACCGTGACCCTGGAACGTAAAGGGCTATTGAAAGAGCACCTTGAATTTTATTCAGTACGAGTCTGACGGTCTCTTTTGGCGGTAGAACTCATTTGATGATGTTACCACGCAAAAAAATGGCACATTATACTACGCGGGACAGTTTTTAAGGACACCGTGGCCGTGTAACGCAAAGGCAATCGAAAAATCAGTGTGGACTTTTAGATAGTAAGAGTCTGACATTGCCTTCCTTCTCCACCCAGAAGGAGCGGCAGGATTTATAGTTTGATTTGATTTTACTACCCCAAAATTTTAATTATACCCCATTTTTTTTTCGCAAGAAATGTTAGGTATTTAATTTAATAGCAAATACAGCTGAAGGTGTCAACAAGTATTATATTGACATGAAATTAAAATGAGGAGAATTAGAAGTCTGTCTTGATCTGCTTTTATTTCATAGTTGTGCCTTTTTTTGGCATTTTCATTGACTTATTTCATCCTACAGTCTATTCTTAGCAGCAATTATGTTCCAAAGATCATTACGAAACTTAGACATTTATTTTTCAGAATGTTTATATTGGGTGTGGTACTCGGTGCTCTCTCCTGGTGCACATACTTCATTGTACTCAAGTATCCTCTGGTGAAAATATTCTACTTGTGCTATCCGTAAGTACTTAACCATTTTAAAAAGCCTATGCTGTCCCACTGCTGGACAAGAGTAAGAAAAATCTAACAAAAAGTGTGTACCTTTACATTTAGTTTTTTTTTTGTTGTATAAAATTGCATCAGTACCAATTCTGCTTAGAGATGAAAATCCATTAAAGACTGCTGAGCGATAGTAAACAGAACAAACGAATACGCTCTGTAATCTGTAATAGATTTTCAACTTTATTCTCTAGAATGTAAAGTTCAAAATGTAATAGAGACTGCTGAGCGTTAATGATTATCACATGCCATTGGTCTAGAGGGCTCTAGGGAAGATAATAATAATTTAATCAACCTTCTTTTTCCAGGGCCGTCATATACTTCCTCCTGTTCGGTTTCCACGCCAGTCCCTTCCTGGAGCTCAGTAACGGCGACCCTCCGCTCCACTGCTGCACGCACGACGCCGCACAGATCCGCACCGAGGTGGAGACGTTGCGGCAAGACTTTAACGTGCGGATGAAGAAGATTATCTTCAATTCTGTTGTGGGAGCTTACTACTCCAGTTTTATACCGTGCTGTTTTGCACAGGTGAGGAAAATCTTATAATTTTATTATTTCAAATAGTTTATATGACTGGAAATTTCTATTTAGTCTGTCCCAGTTATATTATCGTCATTTTTAAAATTGGCTATATGTCACAACTTCGTACAATTTTAATTGAGGCCTGACGTCACGGACCCCCCGCTATCCAGTTTTGATTGATTAGTTATATTTTTGTAAATATTCATTGATTTAACTAAAGATACAATAAGTCTCCATTATTGAAAAAAAACTGTAAATGATGGACTGTTTAGAATTTCATTTTATTGATGCTTAGGAAAATTTCTGCATTTTTGTCGGCTTAAGCCACTTTGGTGTTAAATATTGAAATAATTATTCTTTTTGTAGCAGTTCTTGAGTCTAATAAGCCATTACAAACATACTTTGCTTGGATCTCCAAGTTGCTAACAAGAGTATTGTCCTGATTTTGTCTTTGAAAGACCAATTAGATCACATTTTTATTGAAACTCAAATTTAAGTCTTTCAAAAATCTAAATGAATGTCTCTGATCGACAAGTTGTCTTGGGTATCACGAGTAGTGTTATGCCTGCTCCACACTATCGGCGATGATCGTCTGATCGTCTAATAACTGACACGGTAACATTTAGGCAGGCTTGTTCGGGAGTACAACCGAGTATGCCCTTAAACACGATCGAGCTCATCCATAATCGTCCGTAATCGCCGATAGTCTAGTGGAGCCATTAACCTTTTAAGCGCTTGGCTAAATATCAATTGCCGTGCCCCTAGCGCCCGGCTACGAATCGTGCTTTCCTCTCCTCTCTTTCTGCTCCTTTTAAGCTCCGTTTTGTAAAATATCATGGTGTACAATAAAAAGTACTTATTCTATATGTCTATCTACATAAATAGAGAGATACAGAATAGATACAACAAAAATCGAATATTCTCTGTCGGATAAATACGACACGGGCGATAGGGGCACGGAAATGTTTGTCGCATATATACGACTCTGACGGTTAAAGGGTTAAGTTAGTGTCTTAAAAAACCACTTGATTAAACCCACTGCTATCTATTCCAGTCGTATCTGTACTATGAGGTATACGCAGCGTCTCAGCAGACGGCGTTCGTGTGGGCGGGTCTGTTCGCGCGGTACGTCAGTCAGCTGGTGAGCGCGACCTACTGCGACGTGCCGCACCGCGCCGCGCTGCATCTGGGACGATGGAAGGCGGACAATAATTCTTGTACAGGTAATTATCTTCCGGACATTCGCAAAAGCGAATATAACGTCGTATTGTCTTGCGATTAAAATAAATGCATAGTAAATTATCCTTACATGAAATTAAGTCATGTAGCATCTTAAAAAAACTTGTTTACATTTTCGATCATATAAATTATATCAAATTATTTTTGGATTAACTAACTTCTGCCATTCCGTTTTGTTTCTTCCCGTATAATGAATTTATAATAAGAGACGAACGGCATTTAAAAAAATAGCCTCTTTCTCCAATTTTTATGGATAACTCACATTTGACGAAAAAAGAAATATGTCAATGATTGATGAAATAAAAAAGCTAAAGTTTCCTAAGAAACTTTTCTATAAATCCCTCATGTATTCGGATTTCGTCCTGGTGGCCAACTTAAAAGAATGACTCTAGAGAGACCACAAGCACTTTTGCTTCATCCCAGAACAAGCTTATGCAGTTCTCTTATTTCGATGTAAATTTATGTTTCTGTTTTGCATGGCTGATGATTCGGTTTGAATACCTGGGGGCGTATTATAACGTCTTAAAACCAGGCTAGTTCCAATGAGTGAAAGAGACAGAGCTATACAGGTCCTCTAACGCCACCTCGTTCACTCACTGGAACAAGCCTAGTTTTAAGATGTCATAATGCGGCCCCTGGTGGCCTACTATGACGTCTTAAAGCGTGAGTAGTTCCGCTGAGGGAACGAGATGGCGCTAGACGACTTGTATAGTTCTGTCTCTTTCCCATAGCCTAAAGACTCACACTGTAAGTCATGGTAGGCCACCTGAGACCGGATTATGACGTCTTAAAAACAGGCTTGCTCCAGTGAGTGAAAGAGGTGGTGCTAGACGACTTGTATAGCTCTGTCTCTTTCAGTCATTGGATCAAGCCTGGTTTTAAGACGTCATAATACGGCCGCAGAACCCATGATTGAACCTTGTTAACTCCTCAGAAGGTAGCGAGGTGGTACCGTGGTGTGCCACCCGCATGTGGTCCCGCGGCGCGCGCGTGTCTCTCAACAGTCGCGTGTACCTCGCCATCACTCCTACCGTCGCTGCAGACCCCGCCTCTGTTGTGCACTGCAGGTTCCATGTGAGTATTTAATAACATTATATTACAAATTACTACTATTGCCACCAGCTACTGCTACGACTCGAAAATTATCCCACGGGAACATAAAATTGGAATAAAAATAAAAGGTTATAAACTGTTTGTGTACCGAATTTCATCCAAATCCGTTCAGTAATTTTTGCGTGGAAGAGTAACAAACGCATTTTTTTTTTAAGACGTTGCACCACACTAGGAGTTTCTCCTGTGTCGTGGGTGCGTTTACAAACATAGAAACTCACATACACAAACACTCAGACCCGGAACAACTACTTGTAGGTCATACAAATATTTGTTCCGTGCGGGAATCGAACCCGCGACACGCAGCGCAGTAATCCAATCGCTTAGCCACTGCGCTAACCGTATTGTAGTTTACTAAATTACTCTAAACTACTCCTAAACTAGTTGTTCTGGGTCTTGGTATTTGGGTTTATCTGGGTTTGTAAGTTATGCATCCACGATAGAGGAAGAATTTCTAGTGTGAGGCAACATATTTTAATATTTTTTTTTTGTATGGCATCTCGCAGGTCAACCTCTAGTAGGTTGTGTACTGCTCAACCGGACTTTTCTGTGGATGCCTTAAGATTTTAAGGCCTCCAGCCAGGGCAGCAAACTTAGTTAAAAACTAAGCGATTACATATTATTTTGCAACAAAAAAACACTAGATATAGCTTTGACTAAATTCAAAACCTTAATGTCGTTCGGCGTGGCGGTCTAAGGGGAGGTTTTTATTCAACAGTGGACGTCTTCCGATGATGTTACTGAAAACGCCTTCTTTTTCATATGCGTTGCATACACTCTAAAAGCTTTCCGTTAGTTAGAACATTATGATGTTTGTAATGTGTCTAAAAAGAATTTTAAAATTACTTTTTCTTCCACAGTCGGTGTTCGCGAACCCATCAATGCTACTATGCGGGATGCTGTGTCTCCAACTCTCGCTGATAGTACTGCAATTGTGCCTGCTTTTCAGCTCCATACAGTGGCACAACTTCCTAGCGATAGTTATACTACTCTTCATAAATTACTACACGTTATTCAAAATGGTACGCGACTATCTCGTCGCATGGAAGGTCTACAAAGCAGAGAATATGATACAAGACAAAAATGGCTCGTTACATGTACCCAATTAAGCTTAGATATCTAACTACTAAGGTCAAAGTATCCCGCGCACAAAATTTGTTACTAAAATGTTGGTCGGACAAGCTTCGTTGTTTTGCGTTCGTTGTTGTATGAAAATGTGTTGGAGTTATTGTTTTTTTTTTGAGGTTTTGTGAGGTATGTTCAGGGCCGGACTGGACAGGCTCCCCTCAGTGATTGTTCGTGCAGTTCAGAAACTTTCAGAAATTAACTATTTTTATTTTTGGATTACTTATACGATATCCTTTGATTACTCTGCAATAAGTGTCGCAATCAATCAATCATTACAATTTGACGCTTGTAGGCAAGACCTCGGTAGCTCGGTTGGTAAGAGCAACGGATGGATTTAGTATATCCGTTGCTCTCAGATTCAAATCGTACTCTCGGTTGTTTTTTTCTTTCCACAAAAAGCTCTTTGAAATTCGCGATGCATTTGATAATGCGTATAATATTTAAAAATATTTGATAACTAGTGTCAGGGATGGACTGCTCAGGTTCAACATTTCTCTCTAATTTTATAAATGAACTAACTGATCTAGTCTAGTTTATATTTAGGTGTAAGAGCTGGATCTAAGTATGCGCGGGCGATCATACCTACCGCGGCAAGTCCCTCAAGCCAGCTGGGGCCCTGTTTGCAATTCCACCTCTATAGAATGGCCAATCCGACCCTGGGGATGTTAGATGCTGAGTATTCAAACCAAAAGTAGATTTTGGTAGATTTGCTAAAATGTTTAACCATGTCTGCGTGTATATTAAAAAAAAGTTCCATCAATTGATTGTGACTTTACTGGATTTTAAAAACTTAACCTATCGGTGGATGTGACCCTTCTGTTCGCCAATCATATTTCATATAAGTCTTCCGTAGCATAATCTGTTGATAATTATAATAAAATACTTCCAGAACACTGTTGAAAATTAAACATTTACGAAGCTTACGATGGGTCAATAAAACGATGAGTTTAAAGTTTTAGGAACTAGGTCTAACTATAATATACATTCCATAATAACACATTCGAACTCAATATTACGAAGCTTGTTGTACCAAATGCCATATTTTGTTGAACATCTCATTGTTGTGTCAATTGTACTTAATATTTGTTTAGAACTGGCGCTCATTGTGATATGGATTCGGTTTTTTGAACAATGTAACACCATTACATAACATTGAATGTAATATTATAAGACTGATGGTCAAAAGACCATTACTGTGTCCTGGGTGAGCGATAAAAGTATGGACATAAACATTTATTCGCTTTGCGTATCATATTGAAAGTTACTCTTGTATTTAGCATTGCATTATGTCCTAAAGTTCGCTCACTTAGGATTGGTAACAGGGACGTGTATGTACGTTCTTAACGCCCAAACACGTCATTTGTGTACTAATGACTAAATTGTCTTATTCCAAAACAAGATATGACACAAAAATGTTAACCCTGAACAATTATACTATTGTACTTGCCATAAAGGAAAGTTTTATTTTTTTTAGTTATATTCTAGACTTTTTTTTTATAGACCCCAGAAATCTCATTTTCATTATAGTCTAGTCATTGGACTTGAATGTAAGTAAGTTATGAAAATAAAAACTTGAATGAACAGTGGTGATATATTTTTTATTTTTTTAAAACGTTAGTAACATAAATTATTTTGGTTTTTATTATTTACACAATATACAGATTTTATTCTTAGTACAACGCAAAACACACAAAGCTACTGGTTTGAGTGTGATAAAGTCATTAGTAAAATCCCTAATTGATAAGAACATTAACAAGCCATTTTATTATTGTTTTCTATCACAATAAATACTTGTTTATGGCAGAAACTGATAACAGAGTTGTGGGTACTTTATCTGGTCAATTAATTCAGTACCCTGAACTGGGACATAATGGTGTGATTGAACATAGACTTTCATTAACAATAGTGATTTTATTGCTAATATTATTGCATTCCTAATATTATCACTTTATACAAATAATAAACGAAAACCTACTGAATGGATACCCAAGAGGAGGTCTTATTGCTATCATTAATCTGAATTTTAATCTTCTTCATTTTATCCCTAACAATATCACATGCTTGCAGGATCTCCTTATCTTTCCTTGATAAGGCATTCAATCTCACTGTATGTCTAAATTCGACCAGAGTGTCTATCAAGGAGTTAGACAGTACACTGTCTTGCGATGAGTCTTGTAGTTTCAGTCCAAATGTAGTCAACATACCAGTTATATATTCTGCTATTAATACAATAGGAACAGGATAGTATTCTGTAGTATCCAACCTAATAAGCCTATTAGCATTACTTACTAAAGTGAGCATATTGTTGATACAAACGGCAGTGTTGAAATCATTTTTCAAAGCCTCAATATTAGCCTCCTCTATTTTTTGTAAATCATTCAATATCTTATCTTTGTAATCTCCATTACTCACAGCATTATTATTGACATAAATAAATGCATCTTTGAGGAAGAATTTGAATTTGTTTAGGACCTCTTCGGCTGTTTTCATAACTTCATGGGTGTATTCCATTGGGTAGCGGTAACTAGATGTGAGGCAAGCCATTCTGAACACATCTGCACTGTGTTCCTTCAGCAGGTCTGGTATTGATATGGTGTTTTTGAGTGATTTGGACATTTTGGTGTCTCCCTTCACATGCAAGTGACCTACATGAATCCAATAGTTGGCCCACTGTCTTGTATTGTGGTAAGCACATGACTGGGCCTCTTCATTTTCATGATGGGGGAACTGAAGATCAATACCTCCTGCATGGAAGTCTATTTGAGATCCAAACACTTTACTGACCATGGCAGAGCACTCTATGTGCCATCCTGGTCTGCCTTTACCCCAAGCCACATCCCATGAAGGCTCACCGGGCTTATAACCTTTCCACAGAGCAAAGTCTGTTTTGTTCCTCTTTTCTTCATTTGCAGCTTCACCTTCAAGTTGAGGTTTCTGTAGTTTGCCATAGGAAGGAAACTTGCTGGTGTCAAAATAAACTGACCCATCTATTGTTACATAGGCCATCTTTGTATCGATTAGCTTCTGCACAAAACTTTCAATTGAGTGGATATGGTCTGATACTCTAGTAATGATCAGAGGTTTTTCAATGTTCAAAGAAGACATATCAAGCCAAAACTCATGTTCATATTGCTTAGCGATATTCTGAAAATGTGTCTTTGTTTCAATACCTTTTCTTATTATTTTGTCATCGATATCCGTTATGCCCATTGCCGTCACGAGTTTAATGTTAAAAAATGATTTTATAATTCGCTGAATAATGTCTAGCTTGACGTAGCAGCTCGCATGGCCTACGTGCGCAGAGTCGTATACCGTCGGCCCGCAAGAGTACCAGGTGGCGATGTGAGGGTCGTTCAGAATTACCGGAACTTTCTGATCTGCGACACAGTTGTAAATGTATGCACCAGTTGGATTTCCATTCGGCATCAACCATTTCGTCTCCTTATACGGTTTTAAACTGCACACGTGCGAAAGTTTTCTTGAGATTACGGGAAATAGATTCCTCATGTTTATTTAACTTCTAAGTTCATGGACAAAGAGAATCCACTGGGGGCGATGGATGGGCACTGAACTCACAATCAACACAACAGCTGATAACAACTGACAGAACAGTGTCAAAAAAGTTAAAAATTCCATCGCTTCGTTCCGTTATTCAGTTACCACCTTGGGTTTCGTTTTCACTTTTTTTTAAGAGAAATTATTGGTAGTAATTATACTTTTGTTTCAAATATTTTGAGGTTTAAGATTTATTTTCGAAGTGAAAAAGGCTATCTACGCTACACAAAATAAATACATTACATAAAAAAACATGGGAACAAAAGCAGAAAACATTAAAACGGAAAAACATTTATTAATGCTGCTGGCTGTCAATGTCACTTCTGGTCACTTCTCTGAGTTCGAATTTTGTCAACAAGGAATTGGAATCTATCTTTTATTACTTTTCTGTGAAATAATTCATTATTAAAAAAAAAATGGTTGTTTTTGCTCCTGATGAAATTGGCCTAGCGGACAAATCACCATGTGCAGGAATCAGAGCTGATCTCAAGATGTGTTTACTTGCAAGTGACTGCTGCAAAAAGGTTAGTTTTTGACTGAATTATTTTCTGAACCAGTTAGATTTGATAATAAAAACACCATTCTATTATTATACGTATACATTTTTACATAAGTCATATTAGATTTATTAGTTTTCTAAGCCTATAATAACATCATGCTGAAATATCTTTAATTCATCGATAAATCTCTATGACTGCAAACGCAGGGACCATAACTCTTACTGGGTGCTGGTACTACGGTAAAAATTAAAGTTTCGGCAATAGTAATGGTATTGTGAAGTACCATTTTTTGGTTGTTATTATATGAAGTAAGTTTTGTAATGGAATGTTTATTTCAGGAAAAGAAGACACCTAAAGACTGCCTGCGAGAAGGAGTGGTGCCAGATGAATGTGCTCAACTTAGACAAATCTTCTTTGAATGTAAAAGATCACTTGTAAGTAGCTGCATCATTATTTTATTATTTTTAGGTTGGTTGCTATTGGCAAACATGAAAAAAGTTGGAAAAAAGGCTAAAATGATTTGAATGTGTACTTGGGTGATTGTTTGTAGGACTTTTTTTTATTGTGGTAAAAAAATCCATGGTGTCCTTCAATAGCCCTTTACGTACCGGGGTCACGGTAATTCGTGAATCCCGCGACCCTGGCAGGCTTTGGCCCTCAACAGGCCCCATCACTACACTGGCACTCCTTGAGACACGCGTGGAACACAACGCGCCGTCGACCCGGGCATGGTCATGTTTGTAGGACTTGAGATAAAGATATCGAATTTCGACTGTATTGTATAGAAGGTGCATTTATAAATATTCATACTATGTCTTGCTTATAACACACAGCCACACATACACATTGTTCTGTGCAGCAATTGAACTCTCAGACACTGTGCCATCTATAAAATAATGATTATACTGTATTTGTACCTATTATTGGCTAATACCATCTTATTTCCCTTACAGTTGGACAACAGAAGAAGGTTTCGTGGTCACAAGGGCTACTGATGTATGTACATTGGCATTTTAATTATTACTAGAGAGAAATAGTTTGTTTTAATTTTATCGAATGTATAAAGTATTAATACATAATTTGTTTAATAAAACTTGACTGTTAACTGTGATGTTTTTATGACATTGTTTTGTTTTTTATCAATCTTCAAACCATCAAGATGTAAGCCACCATTTTTTAACAAAATTATTTATCTTTTTTACGGGTAAATTTATGATGTTATTCCCAGTGGCAACAATTTTCATAAAAATATGAGATATCAATTAAAAGGATACAAATAGGTAGAAGAGCGAAATATTTTGAAAATAAATTATCTTAATGTTTTAGACAAGAAACAATATATAAGAGACCTACACTAGGAATTTCTCCTGTGTTGTGGGCATGTCTAGTCCCACCCGAACCTTGAAGATCACACAACTACTTGTAGATGATATAAATATTTGTTAGATGCGGGACTCACGAGTTACCGTGACCCCGGTACGTAAAGGGCTATTGGAGGACACTGAATTTTAGTCAGTACGAGTCAGACAGTCTCTCCCGCTCTGCCCTGGGTGGGAGGCCTTATTTGATTATTTTACCATGATAAAAAATAATAAAAAAGATGCGGGACTTGAACCCCAATGACTCAGGCACACATACATTCTGTTATTCTGAAGGATTGTACACAGGAAAATAAACACAACATTTAATTTCAACTTTTATTATAAAAATAATTGAAATATTAATTAAATTCTCTATACATTCTACAGAGCTTAGCCTGCACTCATAACTAGCTTTTCAAGCCAAACAGTAATTATTTATAAATTGCTTTTATACAATAATACAATTGTTTAAGCATATTTCGAATTTGAATGTTTCTTAGAAATAGTGATGCCAATTTTATATTGGATTGATTCACTTCAAACAAGCAAAAATATTTGTACCTAGGTAATAAATTGATTTTTCGGCGGGTAGATTGGTAGGTATTTATCAACTTAAAAAGATTTCATAGGACCATGTTAATTTTTTAATTACAAAGGGTAATTACAAGCTTCTACTGAGTTATTTTAAGCAAATAATAATCTAAGCTTGGTTCGAAAAACATTTTTTGAACAGGGATGAATTTGGTTCAGTTATACCTCGCCTATAATTTTCTATTAAGAACAATTATTAATTGCAAAAGTTAGATTTTTGGTACCACACAACCCGAACATTTCAACTTCTTATAATTATTCTATTAATTATTATAACTTTATTAAGCCTTATAAAATTGCATTAAACTCTAATTATAATACGCTAAAATGAAATATTTCTAATGAATTGGTGTTTTCAAATGTTTAAATACTTTATTTTAAAATTATTAGGTATTTGCGTATTTAGTTATTGAATTGGCAAAATGTATAGTTAGGTATTTGGAAGTGTAACTTATTTTTAAAGCAAAAAAAGCTTGTTAATTTATAGTGTTATTTGTAAATGAATGATCAAACTTGCAAGCATTGTTGTATTGCTAACTTCTATAAATTGACTAGGATTAGCACCACAGCAAAATAATTGAGTATTGAATAGAAACGATATTAAAGCAAAATAAAAAAACATTCGCCAATATATTTCGTCGGCTTATTGCAAGAAGTCATTATGTGACATATTCACTATTCTGAGATAAACGGTATTTTAGTTCGATTTAGTTAGTGGTTATGTTGATTTGCCCATATCATCCTATTATTCATCGTAATATTTAGGATGATATAGGCAAATCAACATAACCACTAACTAAATCGATTATCTCAGAATAGTGAATATGTCACATAATGAATTGTTGCAATAAGCCGACGATTTGCTTGTGCCTAATTTATATTTTTCATCGAATGAATTATTTGTAACTGGTACCGAAAACGTATGTTGAACATACGCGAAATAACAAACATTTACGAATTTCAGAAACAAATACATTATTTTTTCACACACAGTGCTCATTAACAGCTTTTCAAGACTTACTGTTGCTTAATTACATACTGGGGTTTTATTTGAACAAATGATCTGATTTAATCTCCAATAAATATTTACGAAATGAAACTTAACATAAATTGTTCTTTATTAAAAAACAAATAACATCACCATCATCTTCCACGACCCCGAATAGATGGGGGCAGGAAAATGATGTTGAATGATTCAAAAGCATATATTAATTACAAGATATTTAATTTCTATTATAAATTCTTATGATACATATTGATGCTTCTCAAGCCAATAACTATGCTTATACTCTGTGCATGTACTCTTATTATTTTAATGAATCACAATATCAGGTAGGCTTTTTGGTCATATTACTATTATGGTATTAGAAATATATATTTTAATATAGAGAAAGTGTTGATCTGTGTAGTAAAATAACTTCGAAGGTAATGATTAGTATACCAGAGAATATTCTGTAAGAAGTAAAACTAAGCATGGTTTATACAATGACACGATAATGGCATTTATAAACGACGAATATGAATTTCACACGTTTTCTGTTCCTATAGTCTGAATTTGTACCCGATGTACCTCGTTGGGGAAAACAGGTTGTTATACATATCAAATACCAGCACTGGATCTGCGTAGTGTATTATGGCTCACTTTTTTTACAGAAAGAAAGCCTGATTCTCAGAAATGGGTCCATGTAATGTTATTTTATGTATAAATGAGCTTTAAATATAAAATAGTGTCATAGTCTAAACCTAGCTTAATCGGTGCACCAAGCTTATTTTATATTATTAATAATATCTAATAAGTATTATTCTCATTATAAAGTTTTAGAACAATAAAACTACAATATTTTTACGACGCGAAATTGGCCACTCGTCTTTAGGTCTTTGTTCTAAATTACAATTACAATTATTACAATTATTGAAATGGAAACAGTATCGTAAAAAAAGCTCAAAAAAATAATAATTTGACTGTGGGATTTATTTATTCAATATTGTTATTATTTCATAATATTTATTGTGCGTTTCTAATTTTAGCAAAAGGTTTAAGGTGAACTATTTTATGTTTTGTGAGCGTCACAAAATATTTTGTATTTCTTGTTAATTACAAAACAGTAAGTTGGAGTAAGCAATTGCTATAAATATTGTCGATTGAACAACGTGTGAGAATAGTGATATGTATCTCGAGATATGTCAGAAAATTCGAAAAATAATTATTTCGTTCAAAGATTTTAGGCAAAAATAATAAAAGGGGATTTATGGAGCTAGACTTCGGCATTCATCGAAAATGCAATATTTGGGCATGTAACCTATATGGAAGACTTCACCCAAATATAACAAAATATTGTCAATTCATGTAGGTATAATTTATCATAGAATTTTATCTAGACGACCGTTGTGTTGAGATGATTTGTCTCGTAGTAGATCATATCAAAAGTATAGTGAAAGGTTGAGAAAAATGGCGTCTACAGAAGAAAATCACTCCTTTATATTAAAATCTCTTACATCTAAATCAAGAACACTTCGGCTCGACTCGCCCGTACCCAGTCAAATATTGTACACCATTTAAGATAAACTTAAATGTAATATTAATACTTTGGTCCGTTTTGTTCACAACGTGTGCTGTTTATGACCAATTTTGTTCAGACATCTGTAGATCGACTTCCAATCTTAAGTTGGATGATGAATTTGGGAAGTTTATCAATCTTCATATAATGGGAAAGTTTCTTGAGTATTTAGCAATAAATCACTTTACCGAATAAGATAGTTTGACGAAGTTTTTCCCTGGTCTTCCGAAATTCGTTATCCTACACAATTAACCTATCCTAACCTATCGATGTCCGCAAAATTAAAGTACAACACACTCAAGGCCGTTTAGGCCTTCGTCCCTCTACTAGAAAGTCTGTATGGGCCTATAAAGGCCCGTGTACCCGCACAGACGGGCCCTGAGTGCTGTCACAATCATCGCAGCCCCGGACAGGTCATCCATCAGGTTGGCACACTCGCATACTAGCAGGTACATCTTGTCTCCGTGCGAGGCCACTGATTTGTGGAGGGCTATTTTCCGCATGCCCACCGTGTGAGGTAGGTGTCGATATAACATTCGGGCTCCAGTCCAGTACAGCCAGTTTCTTTCGAAGCGTTCGCCGTCGTCACCCTCGAACACCTACGGAAAAGATTTTATATTTTGAGGTAAACATTTGCTAGAAATAAAACAAATGTCATCAGGTCTGAACGATAACGGGACCGACTATTACTGAGTAATTGATTTGAATGGTTGTACAATTCTAGAGATAAAACCAAATTAAACTGATGATACCTTATAAACACTAATGATGAATCCAGTCGAAGACGTGTGCGACTTCTTGGGTCCACCAGCTAAGTCATTGAACGGAGGCCTGCAGATCATGGCCACCTCACTGTATAGGTCTAGCGTATGCGCTGCCGAGTACCTTATCGTCTTCGGATCAAACTTGTTCAAGGAGGCACACCTCATATTATTGTAGAAAAGCAAAGGATCCGTTTGCATCGTATTTATCACATAGTACGATATGAATGGGAATTCCGCATTCTTCTCCATATTCGCCAACAGCATTCCTCCAACCGCAGTATTAGCAGTCGCCACTTCATTCAACAGCTCTGCTGCAGCTGCTTTCTGTCTTATCAAAGGTTTGGCAAGCGGGGATTCCAATATTGGCTCTATTGGCTCCAAGGGACTCATGAGGTGGGCCAATATACACAGTTTGGGGTCGGCTATTTCAAGGATGCTAAGGGAGTTTTGTGCAGTCTTTGTTGTCATTCCTTTTTCTGGCGTCGGAGGCGGAACTGGTAACTGAAATTGAGAATGGAAAATTATTAAACAGATGAAAAAAAATATTCCATGCTGTGGAGGTAAAAAGCTAGCATTTTGCGCAGGCATTCTGGAAACCGACCCAACCATAGGAAAAGGCCAATTGAAATTTTTAGTAAAAACGTAATTCGTTGTAATCATGTCTCAAGTAATTCTTTTCTTTGGGGAGACAATACAAAAAAAATACCTCGATTTTTCCCGTCTAGGCTGCCTTTAATTCTTGGCCGCTTAAGCGCAGCTATCAACTATGTAAATGGCGTTCTCTGTATCAGCGTTGATTATGATAAATTATTCTGTCTTCAACGTTACAGTAGCAGAAACTTAGCAGATTTTTGGATAGACGTTTTTTGTAAATATATTTTCAAATTATAAATAGTTTTGTTAGTCAGATTAAGAGAGGTCTTGGGACGGGGTGAGTAGGCTTAAGCTGATATCAATTATTCTCCTGATTAATGAACAAACCACCACTAAGTACGGAGTCATTTGTGACATTCAATATGCTCAAGCAATCTAAAGACAAGAAGAAGAAAAAGCAGATACTAACCGGCACTCCATCAGGTAGAAACCGATCAAGTGCGTGTGCGGGAATAACGAAGCAGTCTTTCTGTAGCGTGGCCAGTGACACAGGCTCGGTTCGCCGATGCCGGTGGTCGGTCGTTGGGACCGTAGGCGTGGTTGCCGGTCCACGATCCCAGCGGAGAAGGGAGACCGAAGGCTCCCGCGTCACCAGCGGCTGCGGCGGCTCGGGCTCCGGTCCCGTGCCACCGCCCAGTACAGGCCCGCATCGCTCTGTGGAAAGTTATGAGGTTGTGTTAGCTTTGTAGGAGTGCAGAATGGAATTCTTGGGTCTCCCGGGCTTCCGGGTCATGGAAATAAATGGAACAGTGAGTTTTAATTCGTTAAGATTCTGTCATAACCCTCGAGGCAAAGGGTACCTTCTATGATCTAAATTTTATTTTGAAAAAAAGGGAGTCGGATCGAAGTAGTTGTTTAGGAGTGAATTTCGATTTAAGATATTTTTTAATGTTTCAGTCTTGTCGGTAGTGGGTTAGTATTAGTTTTGGGAGACAAGAAAAAATTACAATAGAGAGTTACCTACTGTGTTTGCGTTTCTAGCTTACTACTACTGTGCTCGAGATACGCTGAAAACTAGCTTAATACCTCTTCAATTATCACTAAACACAGAAATGCTGACGTGGCTGAGAAAAAGTGGTATTCAATGAAGCCAGACGTATTTAAAGATGCGGTTTTTTCTTACCTTTAAAATATAAAGAGTAGAAAAATTAATAAGCAATATCATTTACTTGGCATTTCCACCTCGCCAGGCGCAAATGTAAAAAAATAACAATTTTCTACAATTATTTTAATGGTAACTGTTGGTGTTTGTGTGTTAGACAGGTACTCGTAAACAATATAGTAGGTGTAGGTGCTAGGCGTAGCTCCATTGTGAAATACATAAGCCGTCTTATACAAAATGGGGTTTAACTAAAAACCCAGGTTTAAATCTCGTTAAACTACGGTCTACACAAACGTTATTACAAATCGTGGTTTTGCGATAAACCATGATCTATCAGTCGTACCTGTCAAAGGTGTGTCAAAATTTCTCATAGCAACTTTTTCACTGTGTTATTGTTTTTGTGTTTTTTTCACCCAATGGTGAATTTAATTGTTAATACACATAGTGAATTTAATTGTTTAGACAATGGTTCAAATGACGGTTGTAAGGTACACGGTTTATCTAAGTTTTGTAATACGGAGAAATTTAAACCATGGTTCTGCAGATAAGTCCGGATTTGACAGTCCAGGTTTAAACCAAGGTTTATTTCGTTTTTGTAATAAGGCCGATATTGTTTACCGTAGTTAATTCCCAGTTCTTCTCAGCCAGGTCTGCATTTCTGTGTTTAGGGATAATTGAAGAAGTATTGGGCTAGTTTTATATAGCGTGCCTCAGGCACTTTCGCAAAGATTCACGGAGCTGTCCAGCTATCTGTGGAGATCTGTGGTTCAAAATTCGTTTTTCTAACTAGCAACTAGCAAAACCTACTTAACTTGCGCTAACAGGGTTCACTGCAATTTTTATAACTGTGTTCTTGGTTCGCAATTAGCATAATTATGCAAGTATTTTAAAACCGGGTAATGCAATTCCAATTATGCAAGTCCACTCCCTGTTTGCGCAAGCTATTCAAAAGAGAAGTAAAAACATATAAAACAATTCGCAAGCTGGCTGTTAAACGTACAACTTACAGAAAGAAGTTATTGACAACATAATACAGATACCATTTCTAGACGTATCCTAAGTTTTTGATCAATAAAACTTAGCTATTAGAAACTTCGAAAAGAAATACTCACCTACTAGAAGTTTGAATTATATATATGTACAGTAACGATTGGCAATCTAATTCTAACACCTAGGAACATATACTACAAGGTCTAAACACAATTTAAGTTAGACACAAAACAAGAATTTGTACCTTTACGATTGGACATTAAACCGATGAACTTCGAACAGATATTGAAATGAAATATCCCCCAGAAGGTTAGTAATAAACATAGTCGATTAAATCGTGCCAATTATAAATATTGTATAATATGCGTGTCATAACACTTACGCGGGAAGTAACCTCGAGATGTTTGGTGTTTAGCGCCAAAACTGAACCGGTTGCAACCGACTTACACTAGTTCCATCCAACTGGAGAAACACAGTTGCATCACTAAAGCTTTACGAACTTCGGAAAGCTTTGTTTACATCAAAAGCACTTGTTACGATGTTAACTGCCGCTAATAGTGAGCATGTGTAATGAACTCGTATCTAAACACTGCGTCACCTGTCAAAGAATTTATTAATAGTGGCGACGCCGTTTCATGTCGTGTGTTTTCAACAAAAACTAACGAGGTCACTGCGATGATCACAAAATTTTAGGACCCGTTTTCGATAAATCGGAGCTTAAAGTTGCGAAGTTGTTAAGGAAGTTTAGACACAAACACAATCAAAGTTTTCGTTGTTTCACTATCACTGATCACGTACGTTTACCTGTGAGGTCGTTGTATTGCGCACTGGACCGTGGTGCCGCGGAGAAGAATATGTGGGTCTTGTAGTGGTGTTCCTCCATGCAGGAGTATCGCTCGCGGTCGCGGCGCTTCGCGTTCCTCCCTGCACCGAGCGCGCCCCGCGCCTTCCCCCCACCCCCGCTCGACGAGATGGTCTTCTCCCCGCTGAAGTTCTTCCGAAACATCAAATTCATCTTGGAAAACTGCCCACTTCCGTCTCTGTCGCACTAATATGTTGCCGTATGCGTGTGCACCGCTCTCACGCTGAGTCTCTCACAGTAATTAGTTCACTGTACTACGCCAAGATTAAACCCGGCTATATTCAAACGTCTCCTGTTTGGCTCGGCTTGTTTTAGTTTGTTTTATTTCCGCTTTAAAATGAACAGTCGCATGGTAGGATTAACTAATGCGAGGTGAATGGAGTTTTGGAGTACCGTTGAAAAAGTTTCTCTTAAAAGTTATTGGAGTAGAACAACCTGTTATGTTCAAAACATTGTTAGATACAAGAGTTTTATTGTTGAGGAGTTTACCGTTGTAATCAGTTTCCATCATATCAGCTTATTTACTACCGTTGGAGTAGCGGCGTTAGGGTAGGGCGCGGTAGGGCGACCGCCCAGGGCGCCTGAAGTACAGGGGCGCCAAAGACTCGTAAATTCTAGGTAACACTAGAACGGAATGTAGTGTTCAAATGGCAGAAAGATATGCGCAGTTAAATGAATTTTCGAAATATTGGTCTTTTTTATACAATACTAGCTGTGGCAAAAAAAAATGCTTTTTCGCGGTCGCGGATATGTGACTGAGGCAAAAAATAGATAAAAACAATCCTAGATGCGGATTACATATCATGCTAAAATTTCAGCTCAATTGGTGCAGAACTTTTTGAGTCAAAATCAAAATCAATCAAAATCAAATCATTTATTTCAAGTAGGCCATTTACAGGCACTTTTGAATTGTCAAGAAACAAAAGTAAAATAAAATAGTTTAAAAATAGTTACGGTGCTACAGTCCCAGTCACAAGACATAAAAACTTGTGAAAGTACGCCCATTCCAAAGCGTAGATCTCTATGGAGAAGAACGGGCAAGAAACTCCATGGACACTCTTTTTCAATCGCCAAAATTATAACAGAACCTTTGTTACATCATTCATCTTGAGATGGTACATTATGTGAGAACGATGTAGCAAGTAAAGTGTCCATAGGAAATTCATATAAAAAACCGGCCAAGAGCGTGTCAGGCCACGCTCAGTGTAGGGTTCCGTAGTTTCCCGTCCGTTACAATAAGTGTTAACAAATAGCCTTTTTTTAAACTTAAACAATTGATTATACTACAAACTTAGTCCAGGAATTTTGTACCACCTTCTTGTTTTTTTTGCACAAAAACTGTTCTTTCCATCAAGTTCAAAATAATTTTCCTAGAAAGTCCTTATAAAGTTCTACTTTCCAGATTTTTTTCATATTTTCTAAACTTATGGTTCAAAAGTTAGAGGGGGGGGGACACATTGTTTTTGACTTTAGGAGCGATTATTTCCGAAACTATTGACATCATCAAAAAATGATCTTAGTAAACCCCTATTCATTTTTAAATACCTATCCAACGATATATCACACGTTAGGGTTGAAATTAAAAAAAAAATCACTTTCTATTTTACATATAGGGGGGCTACCCTAAAAAAACATTTTTTTCCAATTTTTATTTTTGCACTTTGTCGGCGTGATTGATATACATATTGGTACCAAATTTCAGCTTTCTAGTGCTAACGGTCACAGAGATTAAGCGAGGACGGACAGACAGACAGACAGACATGGCGAAACTATAAGGGTTCCTAGTTAACTACGGAACCCTAAAAAGACAATTCAATAAAATTATAAATAATTAAAATAAACCGCGGCTGTTAAGAGATGACCAGTCACGACTGACAGCGCCCGTTCACGAACATGAGACATGTATCAGCATCACTCAGCTCAACCATTTTGAAGAGAACTAAGTGATCCGATACACGCGCCACCATCAGCGAGACATTGAGTGAGCATGACATAATCTCAACTGCCAGGGTCATTCAAGTCATTAAAAGACGTGGGTATCTACTCATTGAAAGCTATAAAGTACACGGTACTCACACAATGCTTCCGGTGAAACTATATAATACTAGAAAGATTGACTCTACAACGCAACGATAGTTTACAATCTTCATCAGCTCGGACTGTCGTAATAAAGATAAAAGACACACACAGAAAAAGAACGAATTAAAACTCATGTAAAATAGAAAGTTTTTGAAGTGTACACAAACCAACATAACATTTATATATATATATATACACACATCAAAAGTGTCTAGGGATCAACATATATTTTTGCAATAACTTTTCTCCTGATTGATATTAATTAAATTTTTTTTAAGGATTCATCAAATAAAGTGTTTTCGTTTGTCACAGTAACGATAAACCAAGTCACCTTTGCATTAATAAAGAAATTTTCCATTTTCCTAATAAAGGGATTTTTGACATTTGAACCACTAACACAAAAGTTCGAAAAAAAGACTGAAATAACAGTTTTCTTTAAAATTTTATTGGGTAACTTAAACATTTAATAATCTGTGTTTCTACCGCGAACACTAACAACACAAGAACATCGGTTTGGCATACTCAAAATGAGTTCATCCAAATCACGCTGTGGAATGGCCGCCCATGTTCGTTGCAACAACAAAAAAAGGTCTTCTTGCGACTGGATACCCTCCATATTCGGCAGAGCTCTTCTCTGTAGCATATCCCATGCATGCTCAATCGGATTCAAGTCTGGCGACTGAGCAGGCCAGGGCAGGACATTGATGTTAGCTGCGGTGAGAGTCTGTCTTACAACTCTTGCGGTGTGCGGTCGTGCATTATCATGCATTAACTGAAGTAAGGGACCGATTTGCACTTGTAGAGGAACGATGACGTCTGATACAATCGTCTCAGCATAAATTTGAGCGTTGAGGTTGCCTCTGATCCAAATCAACTCAGTTCTTCCGCCGATCCAAATACCCGCCCATACCATGATGGTTCCACCACTATAAGGATGGACTTCCTGGCAGGATTTTAATCGCTGTTGGCGTCCAGGGCTTCTCCAGTGTCGTATACGTCTTGTATCCGGTCTCATACCAAAACGAGACTCATCAGAAAAGCACACGAAACGCCATTGTTCTTCTGCCCAATTTCTGTGTTCAAGAGCCCATTGATATCGAATCCTACGATTGTGCATTGCTATAGGTGGTACCCGTAGCGGTCTTCGGGAATAAAGGTTCACTTCATGCAAGCGGTTTCTGACTGTTTGGTCGCTAATTAAGTTCCCTGAAGAGTGATGAAGCCTCACGGCTAACATCATGGCGGTTATTGTTGGAGCTCTTCGAGTTAAGATTTGAATGTATCGTCCTCCATGGCGCTCAGCCACGGTACCAGTGCTTCGGTAACGTGTCCAAAGTCGACTGATAATACTCTGACTTGTATTCAGAGCTAAAGCCACAGTACGTTGCCGGGAACCAGCTTCTATCATTCCCACGGCTCTGAGCATTTCTTCCCTGCTTAAATGACGTCGCCGCTCCATAATAACGTTGGTTTTAATCAGTAGTAGGGAAACAGTAGCACTAATAATGTCTTCAATGCGTTGTATGTTTTTATAGGGAAAATATTGACAGCTGATTTTCATCTTTTACTCGAATTTGATTCACAGTTCCTGATTCAAATTATGAAATGCACCAAAAAGGATCCATATAAATTTATAAAATCATAAATTTATTACAAAGCCACATCTCAATCTCAAGAAATCCGCATAAAAATGCTTGATCCCTAGACACTTTTGATGTGTGTAGATAAAACATATTCCTGAAAAATCTGACCATGTCAAACTGTGGTGATGTCTAATTGAAATTAACTATAGACACTAAATAAGATCAGATCAGATAGATGGGTGTATGTATGTTGTGTGATGAACTCAATGAGCAGAATGTGACCCCTTTGTTTTAAATTTATCAAAAATCGCCACTTACAAGAACTGTATCCAAATATATGGATACTACTGTGAACATTATTATTCCTATGTCCGCTTGGAAAGAAAGAAACACCTGGCTGTCTGCGAGGATTCACCGTAGGAGCGGGCATGAGGACGGTGAGCTAATGGGTGACTCGCCGACCGATCATAGACCTTGCCCGGGTCGACGGCGCGTCGATTTCCATGCGCGCCTCAAAGAGATGTCAGCAATCTGACGAGACCCACTCTTAGAGGGCCAAAGCCTGTCGGGTTCGTGGGGCTGTCTCAGCATCAAGTAACCCGTGACCCTAGAACGTAAAGAGCTATCGAAGGATCATCGTGGATTTTAGTCAGTAGGTACAACAAGTTAAAATTGAAATTTAATTAAATCCTTTTTCTTTTTAGGGTTCCGTACGTCTGAATACAAAAACGGAACCCTTATAGGATCACTCGTGTGTCTGTCCGTCCGTCGCTTACAGTCAATTATCTCCGAATCTATTAGACCGATTAAGTTGAAATTTGGTACACATATCAATTCCTGTGACCCAAACACAGAGGTGTGACGTGAGCAGATGAAATCTGTATATGGGGGGTCATTTTTGGGGGGGAAGGGGAAAATTAAAAAAAATATATCTGAAAACTGCATCGTGTGGCATATCAAATGAAAGGTCTTGTTGAGAAGATCTTAAATGTATTTTTATGTAATTTTAAAATAAATAGTTTCCAAGTTATTCAAGAAAATAGACGAAAATTGACCATTCCCCCCCCCTTATCTCCGAAACTACTGAACCTAAAATTTTGAAAAAAATACAGAAATTAGTTTTCTCCTTATAGATTATAGGAAAACCTATAAGAAGTCCATGATATTAAAATAACATGGTAAATCACTCAATATTTTTCGTACCAACTTACATTTTTTTTAATACGTCATAAATCGTAAACCGCAATTTATCTTTCAAAGTTACAACCAACTTTTATATAATGTTACTTGCTGCTACGGAACCCTTTAAAGGCGAGTCCGACTCGCACTTGGCCGGTTTTTTCATAAGGGTTTGAATTCCAGTTAGGGGGCGCTATAGAAATCTTGCCCAGGGCGCTGGTGGTGCTAAAACCGGCACTGTGGACTTAGTCCAATTGCAAGAGCCGTAATACCGGTGACAAAATATTTGGTTCAAACTCCAAGCATTATATCAAAATTTAATCTCCTTTAACGTCTGAAAGCTTAGAAACAATGACGTTTTCCTTTCGATTGGTTACAAAAGAACTTATTAAAAAAAGAATAGGTAATCAATTTCTTTGTTTTCTGTTCACAAAGGAAAGAAGTCATTAACATGCTATTTGAAAGCTTGGTGAATTCATTTCTATTGGAAGTGAATGAATAACAAATCAATTGGCAAGATCAAAAGAACTTTAAAAAGAAACAAGTAATCAATGTTTTTTAGAATTAATTGATGTATTGGCAAGTATACTATCTCCATTTCATCATGAATCATAAGACATAATTCGTGTGGGCGAAGTTGCACTTTAGCAAAATGAGATGTTTTATGTTGGGTTCGATACCTTGGTTGGCCAGTGTTATTGTTTTACTAGGAATTCATCTTTGGCGCCAGATACTTAAACAACCCGCAAGGAATAAACACGACGAGCTTAAAATGTGCTGTTAAAAGTATTTTAAACATATGTTTCACAAACATTTTCCGGTTCTAGATCCGTGTCTGGTTGACGGCTTGTTTGCAATGTTTGTGTAACATATGTATATGTCACAAACATATGCCGGCAAAATACTTATAACAGCACATTTAACCTCATCGTGTGTATTCCCTGCGGGTTGTATGTCATATCAATAACAATCAATTTTCTAAACACTCTCCATTTGCCCATTTGATAATACTCGTTTTACTTCAATTTACTACGAACCGTATTACTATAATGAACAGAGCGGTTGATAGAAGCTACCATTACTCGGTAATCCTCAATGAGTTACGTAAAAACTTGTTGAGTTGTCTGTATGTATGAAATATTCATGTTGTTTCATCGATTTTATAAACCTTTCGTTGGCATATAACGTTTTGTTTACTTCGCTATATTTGATCATTGTGTTCTATTTCGTTATTGGTAAGGCGATTACGACAAGCGGCTTATCCGGATGTATTATGAATATGTTTTGCTGTTGTGTATTTTAATTCGAGCGTTTTATTGTTAAAGACCTGAAATGACTTTATTTTATGATTATATTTTCTTTAGATTTATATTTTCATGTATAAGAAACATGGAACCTATATTCAATATAGACTTATAGAATTCATCAGGACAGTCTGGGTATTCGATGGATGCAAGTGGCGGATTGTCATTCGGCGTGGATGAGGATGCCTTTGTTCACCAGGATGGCTTTTGTTCATCAGAACGATGATGATGGTAAATTAAATGATAAACAATTCAAATGATCCATTAAAGATCTTATCAATTTTTAATTTAAAAGACTTTTTAAACAAATGACTTGCTTAACGAGTTGTAAGTTAGAACAATTTTGTCAAAATTACTGAAATCGATTTTTGTTGATTTAGACGATCGTGTAGTATGACTATGTTTACGTATATCATCTGAGATGATATTAGTTTCCAAAGATAAATTCCCTAGCCGATATGCAAATGATTGCCTATCAATCTTCGGGAGTAGGTAACTGGTAAACGAATAAAAATACTCGATGACAGGAGAGGCACGTAGAAGGACAAATATTTTATGATCTTCGGAAATTCGCTCAAGTTTTAATATATTATTTTGTATGGATGGGTATTTGATTATAATACTTGCTAGCTAGCTTGAGAGAGGAAAAATATGGGAGTTTAGCCCCACTATTTTTCAGAAGTAGATTAATGAAAAATAAAAGCAAATCATGCCAAGATTCAACATATTTGAATGATAAAAAATACAGTTTGCAAAATGATCGCATGTAAAGATACTGTTTCCGTAGTTTTTCAGCGAGAAAGAAAAAATGGTAGGCTCCACATACTCTTCAGCTATACGTCCTGATTGTATAGTTTTACATTTTTTTGAGGATATCTCTATCTGTATATATAAAAGGAGAACTGACTGACTGACATATCAACGTACAGCCGAAACTACTGGGGCTAGGAATGTGAAATTTTGCACACGGCTTCCTATTATAATGTAGGGGAGCACTAAGAAGGGGTTTTTGGAAATTTAACCTTTAAGGGGGTGAAAAGGGGGAATTAGGAAAGTACGTAACCCACGCGGACGAAGTCGCGGGAAAAGTGCTAGTTTCATATATATTACAAAACCTAAATTTTGTGAGGTTAGATATTTGTTGCTGTTTTACACAAAAACTACTGAACGGCTTTGGATGAAATTTCATACAAGACACCTAGTTTATAACCTAGATTAACACATATGATATCAAATCTATCCCACCTTTTATCCCAGTTTGCAGTCCTCGTGGGATAACTACCGAACCTCAAGCAGGCAACGCTGTAGGGATAAAATATACGCAAATATCGGACATTAGATAGATAGTCGATTTGTCTGAGTCGAGATCTGGAGAGACAAGAGTAGGTACCTGCATTTCTTCTCAAACTATTGAAATAGTTGCAAAACATATTCGCGCTCTCAAATATTTGCTCTGTAGTGATTGCCAAATCGACTGCATGTTTAGCTCGTAATGTAAACAAGAAGTATAGAATGTTGAAGTTTATAACGAAATGATGATGGATGAGAATATCTAATAAGCGATGCGCGACGTTCCGTCTATTTATATGATCTTTTAACATATGGTTCTGTGACGTACAGTGTAGTGACGTATGAGTATAGTTTTCTGCAAGAAAGTTCTTTTTTCATTATGATTATGTTATAATATTTGGTTTCGTAAGAACCTGGTAAAGTTCTCGCAGACTTGTAATTTCGTAGCTAAATGGATAGATATAACGCCTGCCGGGGTCGCGGGACTGTCTAAAGAGGTAACCGTGACCCTGGAATGTAAAGGCCTATTGAAGGACATCGTGGATTTTAGTCAGTCAAGTCTGACAGTCCCTCCCGCCCTGCCCTGGGTGGGAGGACTCATTTGATGATTTTACCACGCTAAAAAAAAAAGAGTTGTTGGTGGTTTAATTGGTTTCTAGTTTCAGTATGTAAAATCTATAAGATGAGCATTATTTTGAGTGGAAGTAAAATATAATAACTTAAAAAAATAAAATTGATTTAACTCCAAACAAAATGAAAGTCAAATACCGTGTTTTTAATAAAGAACCAAGAGTTCCAAACTCCTTTGAATAATTTAGTAAGTTAAAAACATTTTCACCAAAAACATTTTTTCTATAGTCAATCAATACCCAGCCATAATATTAGTATTCTTCCGACGCCAACAAAGTTACCTTCATAATTTACTCGCGCCATATTTGGTCCCAGTAAATATCAACTTGTCCTTTACCACACGAAAGTTACTAACGTGTCACAGGATAAGGTGACACTTAATAGAGAAGTCCAATAATACCATTAGGTACTAGTTTTAAGTCTGCTAATCCGAAATGAGTCAGACCAGAGGCAAGAGTAATGGTGGCCCAACGGTATCGGCCCCGACTTACGAGTTTGTAGGTCGTGGGTTTAAACCCAGCCAGGCGCATTAATTTATTTCATCACCACTGCTCTCACAACAGAGAGGAAAAAAATCGTGAGGAAACCGACATGTCCTAGAACCAAAAATTCGAAGACATGTTACATTCACCAACACGCACTAGGCCCGCGTGGTGGATTATGACCCACTCCCTTTCAAGGAGAAGAGGCCTATGTCCCCCCAGTGAACATTTATAGACTGATGATGATGACGAGGCTGAAGTATTTAAGGCGTTTATTGTATGGAAAATTGAAAAACCGCTAATAGTGTACACTATTAGCGGTACCAATTTTTTTCCATCAAATTAACGTCAAAGGGTATAGCGAGGTAAGGAGCACGAAATGGCCCCCACGGCCCATGACGGAATTATCATTTGTACTGGTATTGGCACTCTAAAACAATACGAAATGTAAGGTCGTTGACCCCTGACCTTAACCTGTCTTTGAGATATTCGAGAAAGTTCGTATGCGCGCCGATTTTTTCATAATTTTTTTTTCCGAAAAACTATAAAAGCTAGAAGGATGGGACCAATTGCGTATAATGAGGGATACTTTGAAAAATATTCTATATTTTTTTCAGAGTTCTCGTGAAATGACAACTGTGTAAAATAATTAAACAAAATATAAATATTTTTTTTAGTACTGTTCTATTATGTCTACCGCGCCAAAAAAAAAATATAATACTTTTTGATTTATATACTTATACCATACAAAAGCTGATCAAAATCAAAGAGGCGTTTCTTGAGTAATTATGAGAATTACTGAGTGTGCGTACGGCTGGTAGGAACTAATTAAAGAGGTCATTTTTGGATTAATTATTATAATTACATGTTGAACATAATTTTAATCATCATCATCACTATTTTCATTTATCACAACATTGACTGCATCATTTGAAAATATTTTCGACAGAATTTCAGCAGGACGTAAAATGCGAGATAGATAAATAAATAAATAAATAAATAAATAAATATTCCACAACTATCACACAACGCCATCTAGTCCCAAGCTAAGCAGAGCTTGTGTTATGGGTACTAGACAACTGATAAACATACTTATATATTTCTAAATACATACATATTATAGATAAATTACACCCAGACACAGAACAAATGATCGGGCGGGGAAATATTTTCAAATGATGCAGTCAATGTTGTGATAAATGAAAATAGTGATGATGATGATTAAAATTATGTTCAACATGTAATTATAATAATTAATCCAAAAATGACCTCTTTAATTAGTTCCTACCAGCCGTACGCACACTCAGTAATTCTCATAATTACTCAAGAAGCGCCTCTTTGATTTTGATCAGCTTTTGTATGGTATAAGTATATAAATCAAAGAGTATTATATTTTTTTTTTGGCGCGGTAGCCATAATAGAACAGTACTAAAAAAAACTATTTATATTTTCTTTAATTATTTTTCACAGTTGTCATTTCACGAGAACTCTGAAAAAAATACAGAATATTTTTCAAAGTATCCCTCATTATACGCAATTGGTCCCATCTTTCTAGCTTTTATAGTTTTTCGGAAAAAAAATTATGGAAAAAATCGGCGCGCATACGAACTTTCTCGAATATCTCAAAGACAGGTCAAGGTCAGGGGTCAACGACCTTACATTTCGTATTGTTTTAGAGTGCCAATACCAGTACAAATGATAATTCCGTCACGGGCCGTGGGGTCCATTTCGTGCTCCTTACCTCGCTATACCCTTTCCCATTTACGTCACAAAAACGTTAAGAGGCATGCCTTTGCACTGAACAGCAGTTGAAATAAATCAGTCAGCCAGATTACTTTTCTCATCAGTTAAATTCTTAATGCTAGAGATTTTCTTACTACTTCCACTTGGTTGCATCAATGATGCTTCGTGCATGGAGTGAATAAAATCCGCTGCATTTTTAAAGCTTAAAGTGTCGGTTGATATGACGATACTTAGAGATTTCAGTTCTCCAATTGATGTTTTTCAGCTAAATGATGCCAATTAATTGTAATAACTCATATGAAAAATTCGGAGATTCGTCATTTTTTTTTATTTTTTACGTTGCCCTACACTAGAATTTTCTCCTGCATCGTGGGTGCGTTAACAAACGAATCGAAATTTCGAATCTGAACATTAGACATCACTACTCTTTAGAATTAATTCAATAGAGTGGATCTTCGGATAAATTCTCTTAGTATTGGTAAGTTTATGGGTCAATTTAGTGGGCCCAGTAAAGATTACGGTCGGCTTAGCCGGGACGTCGTATAGGCCACTTTTATGATTCTTATATCTGCCTTATTTTTATCGTTAATTGCTTTACACGTGTTTATCTGGCTTATGTGTTAAGATACAAACATACACATAAAACAGTCTGACTTATACGATTATGTAAGCGAAAATCAGGATATTGAATCAGATTTTACTTCGCAAAGGAATAATTCTCGACTATAGTATCTTTGAGATACTCGTACTTGGGAAGGGTCGCTGGCTGAAGAAGAAGGGGTGAAGACTTCTCAAGGGATATCGTATTACTGAGTAGTACTAGGTACTAATTCAATTGGCTGGTTTGGAGGTCAGATAGGCAGCCGTTCGATGTAAAATACTAATATTCAGCTGCATCTGGTTAGCCTGGAGGGTTGGGGACCTAAACAAATTTGGGAAAACGTTTAAGCAGATGATGATTCGAGAAACAATAACATTGAATTTTTAACAACCGTTCTCATAATAAGAGACCCGTATCTGTTTCCCATACGGTTTCTTCGAAGTCATTTAATATTATTGGGATTTTCCTCTTTAAAAATAAGACTACCCACTAAAAAACTACTGCAAGTTTCATTGGCCATAAATCTGGGAAGAAACCAAACAGATGGCTCTATCTTAATTGATTTCTGAGTGCCGGCCATTTAACGGCTTACGAGCGCCAATAAGGCTAAGTGCATCGTTCATACTGCCGAACGAACATTTTATATGAAACTGAGCACTAGCCTTTTTAGCTTTTTAACACTAAAGGAACGCGGCGGCGAAACTTATGACCTGCTTTTTAAATAAATTGTTGCAGCATTTTGGAACCAGCAATTTTGTGTTTTATAACGAGCTGTTTGGTCAATCGTAAAAATATAATTTTGGAGAGAAGTGATTGTACTTTGATTATAATCTTACCCTTGGGTTTTTATACCCCCAAATTATTTCTTTATTGTCGTTGAATAATGAAATATTTTTAGGCGTTTAACTAAATTGTTGTTGCTTTGTATAACTTGGGTCACAGCTCACGAATTCATGTAAATTATTAGCCATGACACAAAACAGTAGTACCTAAGTACAAACCAGTTAAATATCGAATAGATCAATGACTAAAGCTGTACAAGAATCTTCATCGTGTTAGGGTCAGCTTCCAGTCCAACCGGATGCAGCTCAACCGTTATTTTCCATGGTGCATCATCCAACTCAACTTGGATAAGTTGAGCTTCTGACTAACAGTAACAATTACTGTCAAAGATCTATAAACGACTGAATGAGGAAACTCGCTGTGATTGACGGTCACTTATATTACATTCCAGAAGTTAAGAACAACAGTCATAAAGCCATGATAGGAGTTGTGGTGAGAATGTCTCTATAACCAGCAGACCGTGTCGTAGCTTAAAAGACTAGCCATAAACACTAAATTGATAGCACTACACTGACCCCGCAAGCGAAGAAACGGTAACTCAAGAAAAGTATGTTTTGAGAAAATGAGAGAAGATTTTTCCTATAGAAACAGATACTACAGAATACAATTGATACGATCTTTATTTCGAATTACCGTAACCCCGGATCTTAAAGGGCTATTGAAGGACACCATGGATTTTAGTCAGTATGAGTCTGACAATCCCTTCCGCTCTGCCCTGGTGGGAGGACTCATTTGATGATTATACCACGATAAAAAAAGGCATATAATATACTACCCTTTTACCCAGTTCCTGTTTGTAAACGCACGTTTTATGACATAGAAAGAAGGTGACTGCTGAAATAACTTGTAAGAGAGTGATAAGAACAATTAAAGTAAAAGGGTGGTTTTTAGTCAGTGCGAGTGTGACAGTCCTTCCCCTTTAAAAGAGTAAGAGTTTGATGATTTTCCACCCAAAAAAGACAGCAGAATGATTATAATTTAAAAAAAAAATAAAGTTTCAGTTAAGATATTTTTATTTTGATCTGCTGATTATGTGTCAATAAACTCAGGACATAGACAGAAAACATAATTTTCGATATTTTGTGGATACTGCTCTTTTGCTTACAAGTAGTACATAAACTCTGGGATGTTTTATCGTGGGTGTCGGCAGTTAATGGCAGAATATATCGGTAATAATCATTGATTTGTTTACTTTACAGTAATTGCTAGTGGATTTGTTAACACAAGTGGTTCGATTAGGAGTTTACTGTGAATTTTGCGGTGGGTTTGTTTGATTTTTAGGGTTCCGTATCTCATGAACCGTGATAAATATACAGTTGAAATTTTCAACAAATACTAAAAAGTTAACATACATATTTAAGGGGTTCCCATACAACAGACATGATTCTTCTGTACATAAGTTTTTAGCCGTTTTTATAGATAGTTAGCGACCGGCCCCGGCTTTGCACGAGTACAATATGTACTATATTATGCAGGTATTAGTCATATAAACCTTCCTCTTGAATCACTCTATCTATTAAAAACCGTATCAAAATCCGTTGCGTAGTTTTAAAGATCTTAGCATACATAGGAACAGACAGAAAGAGAGCGGGAAGCGATATTGCTTTATACTATGTAGTGATGGAGCAGAACCCTTAGTGCGCGAGTTCGGATTGCACTTGGCTGGTTTTTTCTGTTAGTTGACTTTTGATCATGTTTACATGTTTAAACAACCTTTATTGTATCTTTATCGGGAACGGTGGCCATGTTCACTAATCTATCAGTCATGTTTGATCTGTATCAGACAATCCCAATCAACATGCAATTTAAATGTTGTACTTGACGTAAAATGTTTTGTAAAATCTTAGAATGAACTTCAAAGGATTAAAAGATAAAGTTTGAGTAAGTTAGTGTTAAGTTTAAACACTTAAGTTTAAAAGGTACTCAATTCTTAAATGATCCGATTAAAAGTTAGAATCAACCCATTAATGTGTTGATTCTAACTTTGTGTTCACGGTGTTCCTTCAATAGCCCTTTACGTTCCAGGATCACGGTAATCTGATAAGACCGACCCGCGACCCCGGGAGGGAACACACATGAAAGCAGTTTTATCCTACAAGATAAAAGCAGTCGTTACAAGGTTCGCTCCGGTGGAAACCAAGGTTTAGGGAGGATTAAATTGAGAGTGTTTGGAAACTCATGTTGGGGTTTGTGTACTCACTCATTAGATAGTGGTAAACAAAAGGTTTTATTATTTTGGGAACAATCAAAGAGGTTGCCTATATTCTCTAAGTGTACATAAAAAAAAGCCTTTGTCAAACAGACTGGTGTGGCGAATGCGAAGCGTGACGTTTTTATTTGTAATGTATGCAATTGTTTGAATCCAGTCACATAGAAACGCGTAAGCGATCCGATAGCGTGACAGAACTATTGGACTGACGTCTCGCTGACGTCTCGCTTCGGTTCGGTATCGCTTCGGAAACGCTTCGCTTTCGCCGGTCTGTTTGGCAAAGGCAAAATAGTCACATAACTGTCAACTCAATCGTCTGCGACAAAAAACTTAATCCAAACTAATATTATAAATGCGAAAGTAACTCTGTCTGTCTAGGACATAGGATAGTTTTTATTACAAAAAATTAAACTAAAAAACAAAAATCTGTCGGAAGTCACTATTCCACGCGAACGAAGTCGCGGGCAAAAGCTAGTAACTTTATAATATTAAGAGATTAATGTCGTATGTTCAAGTGCAATGAAGTGGATAAATGGCTTTTTTTCCGAGTAGCGTGCGCTTTGGGACTTGGATTATAATATTATCAATTTCCAATCAGCATTGGGATTATTACCGTAATTTGAATAAAACTATAACTATTGACTTAGTTGACGTATTACCAAATTCCAGCTCTATGAAATTAGTTTTCAGTTGAAAAAAGGCTAAGCAGACGACGACAATAAAAATCAGATTACTTATTTTTTACTATTACTATACGTGAGGAGGGGTGGATGTATGTTACTCTTTCACACAAAAGCAGATTATGGTGAAATTTGGAACACAGATAGTCTATTACAGGTATTATCACATAGAATGTTTAGCTCAGTATAACGTTCCCGTTGGATAATTAGCAAACTTCACATGGGCAACGCCGCAGGTAAAAGCTAGTGCTGCTATAAGTTAGTCCACCAAGTACATTACCTACGTAATCAAACTACAAGTTTGCATCAAAAAGCGCGAAGTTTTTCAGCATTTCATCGCGTCGTTCTGCAGAAATTAGACGCCATCATTTAGTGCCCCAACTATTCTGAGATTAATATTAATGAGGCAAAGTTTTGCTTTCAATTCCATAATAACACTGCTAAATGGTTAATGACGTCGAGCTTTATATGTTTTAATAAAATTCACTTTAGAATTTAACGTACTTATTTAATTCTATGTTTATCAAACATGATTAATTGCTTAAGGCTTTATTGGTGTACAATAGAGATTAAAGCCATAGAAATCTATGTCTACTAATTAATTATAAAGAGGTAAAGTTTGTGAGTTTGTTTGTATCTAATCTCAGGCATTAATAAACCGATTGTAAAAAATCATCAGTTGTCTAGTACCCATAACACAAGCTCTGCTTAGCTTGCGACTAGATGGCGTTGTGTGATAGTTGT
This sequence comes from Agrotis puta, assembly GCA_943136025.2. Classification (NCBI taxonomy): domain Eukaryota; kingdom Metazoa; phylum Arthropoda; class Insecta; order Lepidoptera; family Noctuidae; genus Agrotis; species Agrotis puta. The sequence continues at coordinate 15,850,410 of OW964177.2, read as the reverse complement.
GGAATATTTATTTATTCACCAGTAGAAGGCACATTATTATTGAGTTTCATAGGTAAGTTTTTTAAAATTGCACCTGTACGATGCCTGTTCGAAGCGCTAGTGATAGATAATATATGAACGCAAAAGTAGCTCTTTTTGTCTATCGCTTCACGTTTTAGCAACTGATCTAAATCTTTAGACTTTAACTCGAATTAGGTTACGTACGTTTTTATCTGCGTAAAAGGTACACTCCCGTTTGTATTTTAGACCTATGCAGATACAAGACCGCGTGTATTTATGACTATTTATTTTACTCTTGACTCAAGTATGACAATTTAAATCTTGGTTTATCAAAACCAGAAGCCGTAGCATGACTTTTCACGTTTTTGTGACGTAAAGTAAACGGGAACTTTGACGATAATTTGATGGGAATAATGTTCGTACACTAGAGGCGATTTTTCAATTTTCCATACAATAAATAAATAAATATTCCACACCTATCACACAACGCCATCTAGTCCTAAGCTAAGCAGAGCTTGTGTTATGGGTACTAGACAACTGATAAACATACTTATATATTTCGAAATACATACATATTGTAGATAAATTACACCCAGACACAGAACAAATGATCGTGCTTATCACACAAACATTTGTCCTGGGTGAGAATCGAACCCACGACCTCCGGCATAGCAGTCAGGGTCACTAACCACTAGACCAACAGGCCTGTCAATAAACGCAGTATATATTTCAAGAACGCTGTAAATAAAAATAGAAAGATTTTTGTATTTTTTTTCCAGCTTCAAAACTACGAACTACTAATCTAGGTATATCGGTTTACCCCACTTGACCGTTAGTGTCAACAACAATGAGACACAAAGTGGGTTCACAGAACATCATTAAACTTTGCAAACACGACTGTGTTATATGATACAGTTACATCGGGTCCCCGTTACCCGATGTAACTATCATTTAACCAAGTAATACATAGTTATTCTAGCGGTTCTTAAAACGCTTTAGCTAAATCATTATATGAATGGCAATCAAAATCAAAAAATGTAATGCTCAAGCAATAGAATCTTACGAATCTTATTTTATTTTACTAATACTATGTATGCGAAAGTTTGTGAGGATGGATGATTGTTATTCTTTCACGCAAAAACTACTGAACGGATTTGGATAAAATTTGGTACACAGATAGTTTATAGCCTAGGTTAACATGTATAACAGTAGCCTAGATTACCAGTAGAAAGACATTTTTATCCCGATTTGATGTTCCCGTGAAATAATGTTCGTGTTATAACGGGCAAAGCCGCTGGCAACAGCTAGTACATAATAGTTATGGAATAATTTAATTAGCAACTAATATTATGATTCTATTAACAAAAAAAAACGACGGGTTGCACTCTGGGAGTACCGGCAGAAGTGAAAACTTGAATAGTAATAAACACACACGAACATTCGCGCAAGCGCCTTGCGCCGTCTTACGAATTTTCGATCAGGTCACGTGTCCTGACGCGAGTTTAAAATTTTTTAACCGTTCCACAACTACGCTAAAGAATTTTTTACTTCAAAAGAAAATGAAATATGTAATGTCAGAAAATACTACTTTTTCAGGCCGACAAAAAAAAACTATGTATCTAGAGACTAAGGAATTTAAGTAATGTATAGAGCATCTGTTATACAGATTGAGGCGGATAGATATGTCATAACATAACAATTCCTATAGAAATAAATATAACACTAGAAACGGGTGCATTAAAACACTGGATCGGTTTATGTTCCTTTGAAGCTAACAGTTATGACATAGTTCAAACTATGTCATAACTGTTAGCTTCAAATAATGTACGACATAAAAGCATAGTAATGTAAAACCTGGACACACATTGTGGTATTTTAACGGGCACGCTGGCACATTTATATTGTATATTTCAATTTTAAAGTTGAAGATCTTGCAAACGAATTTGATATTAGTAAGACAGCAGAGGTGCGACGAACATTTTTTTTTTATGAGTCGTCCCACCCAGGGTAGAGCGAGAGGGACTGTCAGACTCGTACTGACTAAAATCCACGGTGTCCTTCAATAGCCCTTTACGTTCCGGGGTCACGGTAATTCGTACAGTCCCGCGACCGACGAACATATTTTAACGAAAGTTTTCAGTACCAATGAATATGATTGTAAGTACTTATTAATCATCAGCCTTTTATGTTTCTGCTGCTAGGACACATCGATCCTCTCTGTAAGAGGGAGTGGGCCACAATCCACCACGCGGGCGGCATTTTTTTTTTATTTTTTTTTATCGTGGTAAAATCATCAAATGAGTCCTCCCACCCAGGGCAGGGCGGGAGGGACTGTCAGACTTGTACTGACTAAAATCCACGATGTCCTTCAATAGCCCTTTACGTACCGAGGTCACTGTAATTCGTTAGTCCCGCGACCCCGGCAGGCGGAAGATTGTACACATGTCTTCGAATTTTTGGTTCTAGGACATGTCGATTTCCTCGCGATGTTTTTCTTCACCGTTTTGAAAGCAGTGGTGATGAAAGAAATTATAAAAAGTAATGCGCCTAACTAGGCTCGAATCCACGACTTACAACGCGTAAGTCGAGGCTGCTGTCACTGGGCCACCACTGCTCCCGCTGCACTGCAGGACTTTTTAGTGACCAGTAACAAATTAAATATTCCCAAAAAAAAATTGTATTTTTTGTTACCGTGGTAAAATTTTCAAATGAGTTTTGTCAACCAGGACGAGACGCGGGAGGGATTATCAGACTTGAAGTGACTGAAATCTACGGTGATTCTTCAATAGCCCTTTATGTTCTAGGGTCTCAGTTACCTCATTAGACAGTCCCACGACCCGAGGCGTACGTAAGTATGAGATGAATATCAAACAACGCACTAATACATACAACATTATTTTTTGTTTATGCGAAACCCGATACACCTGTCTAGTATTTTTGTGTAAAGAATCTATGTACAAAATTTTAAAACCGTATCATAAAAAATCACAAGGTTATAAGTATGTATATTACCTGGTTGTCCGTTCAAAGACATGCTCATTTCGCGGCACACCCGCGTAAACCGCGTCTCCTGTGTTATACACTCGTGATAATAGCTTGGCAATAGGTACCTTACCGTACGGTGATTGTATTGTAATTAACTGGTAATAAAATTTAATTAAGATATTTTTGAAAAAAAAATATAACATGGTGTAAAAATTATTGGAATCGAATCAGTTACTGATTCTGAACAAACTATATTCAGGTTTCGCATATACTAAAAATAATGTTGTATATAATACGCATACCTACTGCAGGTGAGATGTCTTTGCACCACCCATAAATTATAACAGCCTTGTAAAACCATCTCTAGCGAATAAATGATTCTATTCTATAATAAATGCCAGGTCTAGTCATAAAATCTGTCTCCATCTACATCATAACAGTATCAATCCTCTCATTAAACCAAGATCTACAGCAGTTTAGTTAACTGTCAGAACAAACAGTATTGTACCGCCCCTGGCGCGCCGCCAAGCACGCATGTCGCTAATTTACTCGACGTGACAGGCATTCCGTTGTGTAGTAAGTATTTTGTACTCGCTCGCCATGTAGTTCCACTTGAATATGGCAGGTGGGCACTTAACACGGCACCTGATAGGGTCCATAGGCATTTTGATAGTTTCAATAAATTGCAAAATTAATTAGTCCGTCAGTTAAAGTTTCAAAAATAATGGATACGTATTTATTTTTTCTTTTTTTTATCAATGCATATTTACAAAGGCGTAAGTAACGCTGAAGTAATGTTAAGTTAATATTAATATTGTTTCACTATTTCGATAGTTTATTTTATCATTTATGAATAAGTTCACCTGTTTGTAATTTACAATAATTGTAGGTTTAAAATCTATAAAAAACAAACAAAATCTAATGACAGGCATTCAAACATGTATTCTCTTCCGTGTTCAATATTGAATAAAAATAAAACAGAACGTTTCATAAAATTTATGTTGTTAAACGAAATACCTATATTTTATTCAAACCACATAATTCAAGGTCTACGCCTACCTTCATAAATTCTTAAAAACATGAGCTTTCTAAAAATATAATTATTACAATTGAAAATACTGCTGAATTCGGGTGTGGTCACAGTTGGGCTCCGTGATATGTTAATATTCAAGTCGCATGTGTAGACGCCATTAATTAAAGTCAATGTTTAGTTGTAAAAGTATGAACACACACTTTTATAGCACTGTATTTAGGATAGTTAAAATTACAATAGTTTAAATGACGGTAATGCGAAATTATGCTTAGTGCTACGAGTGTTGCTACGTCGTAGGCGCGTAGCAGTAAAGCCTGCTACGGCGTAGCACTGCTACGGATATGTCTTTGTGCTGTGCATACGGTTGCGTTACTTTGTTAAGTATCGGGGTACATAACATTTTGTATAGTATGAGATTATTAATTTATTTTAGTATGATAATTTTGAAATGTCACTGAGATTATATCATTACATTGTAAATAACGCCACTTGTATCATAAAAATGCAAAAGTACAACTGTAAACAAACCGCGATCAGAAACATCAACACACTTTATTTCTGTTACGTCACCTTTTTGATTGATAGTAATCAACCTCACCCTTTCAAACACTCCAATTACAACCCTACACCGTTGCAGCAAGGCTCAAAATGGCTTCATTCAGGTATCTTAAGAAACTACTCCATTCCCTTAGATTAATGGGAATTGAAATTTGAACTTTGGTGGTTGGTGATAAGGTTGGGATTTAAGTGGGAGAGTGGTATGCCAAGAAGTCTAAAGTGATTGACCTTGGGGTAGCCCTATAGGGAGGGGTCGACCTTGATACGAGTCCTACTAACCGTAAAATTGTGAGTGCTACAACCTTGCGGGGTTGACCATATGCTTCTAAAAATAGTAGATACCTTGTTTCTAAGGGAACCTTTTCTATAGGGTATAAATTATAATGATGAGATTTTTATATGGGTATGTTTACGATTTGATCTACTATTCACAGAAAGTTTTCTTTTTTCTGCAGTGTTATAGTTTTTTATTACATTTAAAAAAATATTGTATTCATCTCCTCCTTAGACGTGACACGTTAAGAATTAATGTCTAGACCTTCTTGAATCAACTTAATTAAGTAGTTTACATTTACAATGTATGTAAATAAGAAGCATAAAAAATACAAAATAATAATTAGACGACATAACAAGAAAGGTATTTCAAGTAAGAAAATTAATAGAATACGAAGAATTCCTTTTACATATTTTACTTTACAAATTAAATTATATTTTTCATATTGTATGTTTATAAGTTGCGAAATATTGTAACATTATATTAAAAGTATCATAATAATAATAACTGCGTACAGTAACAGATAAAACGTAAAAGTTAGAGTGGTCATAGGAAAACACATAAACAAGTTCCATAAAATAAATGGTAGGCTGTGGTTAGGCCTCGTCCAGTGTGTCTGAGCAGAGCGGTGAATGGCGCGGAAGCGTGGCGGATTAGTGTATGCTATAGTATTGTAACGCGAGTAATTTTTAGACAAGAAAATCATTTTCAGAACATTAACAAATAAGCGCTTTCCTTATTATTTTTATAGCTTGCTAAAATCATCAAATGAGTCCAAACCCTGGAGGTGGAGCGGATGGGGCTGTCAAACTCGAACTGACTAAAATCCACGATTTTCCTTTACTTTCCAGAGTCATGGTTGCCTATTTAGACAGTCTCGACGCCGGCAGTGGCTTTCAATGGGGGCCACGTCAGATAAGCGCCTGTAATATCCAAAGGTTACGTAAAATTTGTGCTTCTATATGTATATTAAATGGGTTCACACACATGTCCTTATTTCTCTCTCTCATTGTTGGGCAAAGGCTTTCCTATAGCCTTCTACGTGTTTTACTCTTATTCTATATCGAATTAGTTAAAGTATCATTTAATAGAGGACAAGTACCGGTAACATATCTAGTACATCGAAAATCCCAACAACACTTGGAATTATAACTTGACCAAGGAATCGACGCATGCTCTTTTTTTTTCGTGGTAAAATCATCAAATGAGTCCTCCCACCCACGCCACAATTTTTCCGCACGCTAGCAGGCCGCGGATCGCTGTAATCTACCTCTGTGAACGCACACCAAGTTGCTATGTCGGATGTCCGGTAGAGAAGCCACTAGGGGAGGCGAAGTTAACGATTAACACCGGTGTTTAACGTGTTCAATAACATGTGTGTAAACCAGTTTACAACACTTAAATCCGTAGACATTTGAAAGGGTTTGTGGTGAAGTTGTTACTGTAATATAATCATTTTGCCCTTTCAAAGTTGAAAAAACTCGAATTTCTTTCTTTGGTTGTCAGTTGATCAATAAATAAGTTGAATAAGATGCCAGTCAACCTAGACTCAACTAACAATTTATCAATAAATATAATAGAAAAGAAAAAACATAGGACGATCAAAAGAAATTGGCGATCTAGTTCAAAGTCATTGATAAAATATGAAACGTGTTGACAGCGATCTTCAATTGTCTTACTTAGCCCTTTTCACTAAAACTAAGCTCCTTTGGGCAAAGGGCAATCTTTTGGGTTCCAGGGTCGAGGTAACCTTTCAAGACAAAGACGTGAATTACGTAACTTTTCTCTAAATCATAACTGATCTAAATCAAGACATATTTTTTTTACGTGGTCAAATCATCCGTCAGACTGTACTGACTAAAATCCACGGTGTCCTTCAATAGCCCTTTACGTTCCGGGGCCACGGTTACCTAATAAGACAGTCCCGCGACCCCGGCAGTTTTGACCTTCTAAGTGGGACGTCAATTAAACACGGAGTTGGATAGCTAACTGGTGTATTCACATTAGCGCGTAGTCACATACATAATTACAAACATAGACACTATACCTTACACTTTTCCTCCCTAAGATTAAATGTTAAGTAATTAAAACTAATAATTAACAGAAAATATTCAACACAGTATTTTTAAACTGAATTCACATGAACTCTCTCTTATATACTATTTTAATATTGAGACACAATATTGTCTTTATTAACTGCGCGTACATGCGCTCGTATTGCACGGGCCGAAGCCCCTGAGGGCGGCGGCGGCGGAGGGGAGCGCGACACTGCTGGCGCGACCGAATTTGCCAAGTTCGCACTACCCTCCTCCAACTCACTGGATGCCTCAGATGCATCCTCGAAAGCATCATTGTCATTATCACCACCTTCCCCCTTCTGAGTACCGATGCTTGCTCGCGACATTGACAGTGATAACCGCGGTTTGTTTTTTAAGGGGACTATTTGGTCACGGTGTCTGCGCCACTCGACCCCGTTTCCCATGTCAATGCGGTATGACACCGGACCCGTAGTTTTAGACACTGTTCCCGTGGACCATTTTCGTGAATTCGAGGTGTAATCGCGTGCAAGCACCGGTTCTCCTACATGGATACGTGGTTGGGGCGTGCCTCCTGCATGTGCTACCTGACGTTGCTGAGCCGCGCGCGCCACTTGCGCTACGTCCGGCCGCAACGCATCCAGTCTAGTCCGCATCCGACGCCCGATTAGCAATACTGCCGGTGGCACACCCGTAGTTGAATGTTCACAATTGCGATAATTGAATAAGAATGTGTTTAAAGCGTTTAATACATTTTCGCCACTAAGAACCGCTCTCTTAATGGCTTTCTTTACCGTTTTCACCGCATTTTCAGCGGCGCCATTACCCTGTGGCCTATATGGTGCCGTTGTCACATGCGCAACACAATTATTGTTGCAATAATTTTTAAATTCTGTCGATTGGAATGGTGGTCCATTATCCGTAACGAGTTGCGAAGGTAGCCCAAATCTACTAAAAACTGTACTTAGAGCCGTAATTGTTGATTGTGCGTCTGTACGACCCATGGGAAGTGCCTCAATCCACTTCGAATGCGCGTCGACTATGATGAGATATTTCCTTCCTGAATATTCTGCAAAATCTGCATGTAAGCGTTGCCATGGTAACAATGGAAATTCCCATGGATGCATGTCAGCCCGAGGCGCTGCATCCCGCACCATACGACACGGCTCACATGTACGACACATGGTTTCAAGGTCATTATCTAAGGTCGGCCAATAAACATAGTTACGTGATAAGTTTTTCATTTTTCTAACTCCTAAATGACCTTGATGGATTTCTTGTAGAATTTTTGTTTGTAGCGGTTTTGGTATTATGATACGATATTTATAAATGAGACAACCAAAATCCATTGTAATATCAGTTTTTCGTGCAAAATATGGTTTTTCTTCTTCGCAACTAGGTACGGACGGCCATCCAAACTTAACATATCCTAATATTCGCGATAATATGGCATCTTTATTAGTTTCTTTACCTACGTCATGGAAATTAACTGGCATATATTGTTGTACTAAATTAACATAACTCATCGATTCGGTGGGACGGCGCTCCTGTGCTAAAGGTAAACGTGACAACGCATCTGCTGGTCCGTTTTGTTTGGAGGTTATATATTTTATCGTAAAATCATACGCGGCCAATCGGGCAGCCCAGCGTTGTAAGCGACTGGCAGCAGTTTGAGGTATACCCACTTTTGCTCCGAATATGTAGCTTAAAGGCTGGTGATCTGTACGTAATTCAAATTTTCTACCGTACAGGTATTGATAGTGTCGAGTGATGCCATAAAATATTGCCAAAGCCTCCTTATCAATCTGGCTATAATTGCGCTCGGCGTCATTGAGTGTGCGCGACACGCAGCTGACCGGACGCTCACTGCCATCTGGGAAACGATGCGCCAATACTGCGCCTAGACCGTAAGCGCTGCTGTCCACCGATAGCACTAAAGGGCGCCCCTCTTCATAATGTGCGAGTACTCTGTCACCTGATAGAATTCGCTTCGCTTCTTTAAAAGCCTCATCGCACTCCTTACTCCAATTCCAACTGACACCTTTTTTTAAAAGTTCATGCAACGGATATAATAAAATGCTTAATTTGGGAATAAATTTGCCATAATAATTAAGTAAACCAAGGAAGCTTCTTAGTTGTGTGATATCGATAGGCGGTGGCGCGTTTACAATAGCCTCCACCTTCTGGGGATCCGGGCGCAGACCACTTTGATCAATAATGAACCCGAGATATTTAACACTTGCTTGTAGGAAACAACATTTATTTAGTTTTACGGTTAAACCCATCTCTTTTAGTCTAACCAGTACTTGTCTTAAATTCACCAAGTGTTCTGCTCTCGAAGCCCCCGTCACACAAATATCGTCAAGAAAAACCACCGTGCTACGCACGCCGCGCAATGTCTCCTCCATTAATTTTTGAAATTTTTCCGGAACACAACACAATCCGAATGGCGTACGGCGATAAACAAATGTGCCGATGTGTGTAGTTATAGCTGTACACGGTTGTGAATCATCCGTCAACATCGTCTGTTGATATGCATGAGTTAGGTCAATTTTGGTAAATTCTCTTCCCCCACTTAGAGTGGCGAACAACTCTTCGATTCGTGGGAGAGGGTAAAATTCCCGTTTAAGTTTAGGATTAATGGTCACTTTATAATCGCCACATATTCGAATATCGCCGTTCGTCTTGATAACGGGCACGATAGGAGTACCGTAGTCAGAGTGCTCGACCCGGCAGATGGTGCCCTCGGCCTCCAGCCGCTCGAGTTCACGCTCGACACGCGCGCGCAGCGCAAGCGGCACGGGTCGCGCCCGTACGTACACGGGATCCTGGTCAGTCAGTTGCAATTGGAGCAATTTTTTACATTTTCCTAGTTTGTCCGTAAATACCTCAGGAAATTCTTTAGCTAATTGATTAATACATTGATCAGCAATGATATCATTAAAATTTATTTGTTTTACATTGAGGGACTTTAACCAATCTCTGCCCAATAATGGGCATCCACCGTTTTTAATCACATAGCAACGCACATTATTTGCCGTAACAGTACCTAGTTTAACATTGACTAAGATAAAACCTAATGACTCAATCCGCGTTCCTGCATAACATCGTAACATTAAATTATCGGATTGAATTTTTTTGTTTAGAAACATCTGTTTATAAAAGTCTTCACTAATCGCCGAAATACGACTTCCAGTATCGATTTCACATTTAATTTCGTAACCGTCAATGTTCACGTTAACAAAGTAGGGCTTGTTACCTTTAGACGTTAGTTCGATGTTGAACAAATCCTCTTCTACCGAATCGTTTTCACTTACGTAGTTATGCCTATCATACCGACCACTATTACGCACCTCTTTGCACATCACTTTCAAATGTCCACGTTGGTTACACTCATCACAGTTGTAATTGATGTACCGACATCTTTCCGGCCGATGTGGTTTCCCACACCGCCAGCACAGTTGAGTCGACGCGGCCTGCGCCGGTGCAGCTGCAGAGGAGCCCCCTCTCGACGTCGCGCCGCCGTCAGTCCTAGCGCCTGGGTTGCGCCCCGGCCGGCGCGCTCCTCCGCCACGTGGTCGCCCCGCGTCCGTCTTATGCAGGCCTTCGCCCGCGTCGCCGCCTGCACCTGAGGTCGTGACTGCGGCGGTGGTCGCCGCGCTCACCTCCGCGTGCCTCTCTGCAGCCTCTAACGCCAGAGCCAGCTCCACAGCCTCCTTGTATTTAATATTTCTCTCCGCGAAAATACGCGATCGCATCGCACTGTTCGATAGTCCCGAAACAAATTGGTCACGAAGGTTTTCTTCTAGCATTACACCAAAGTTACACGTGGTTGCGAGATGTTTTAAGTCTTGGAGGTAATCTGTCATAGATTCTCCATCACGCTGTCTACGCAAACGAAACACGTGCCGTTCGGCAATCTCCGATCTCTGTGGTTCTAAATGATCGGTCACCAAACGTACTAATTCGTCGAATTTTTTTGTTTCTGGATCCGCCGGCGCGCACAGATCGCACATTAACGAGTATGTCGTGTCACCCACTACCGTAATTAATAACGGCACACACAAGTCCTCTTTAATCTCATTTAGTAGTATGTACTGTTTGACACGGCGAATATACGACGGCCACTGCTTCGAATTAATGTCAAAAGGTTCTAATCGACCGATCGGCATTATTAATAACAATTTACACGCACGTGGAATTCGATTTACTCGTCGCCAAATGGGACGTCAATTAAACACGGAGTTGGATAGCTAACTGGTGTATTCACATTAGCGCGTAGTCACATACATAATTACAAACATAGACACTATACCTTACACTAAGGAGGGCTCCGTCAAAATCAAGACATCATGGGCAGCAAAGATATACAACTAAGGACGAGTTGTTTAAACTATTGATTAAAATCCTATCCAATATCCTTTGAACATATTATGCATAAAAGTTATATAGGGTTTTAGATGATTATTAGTTAAACTAATGATGAAACAACTGGCCCTAAGACTGCTTGAGTCCATATTGACTGCTTAGCAGCGCGCATATTGCCGCCTCAAATCAATATAAAGTTTTTGAGTAGGTGTTTCTATTGGATTGTTATGATCGTCATTGACTTAATGTCTTAAATGTCAACACCCACACCGTCATCCAGGTTCGAACTGGCCATTTAGTCGAGGTATCGTTTGCCAACTGGACCCCATTTTGCGCTGGCCCCCACGAGCTTGGCTTATGGGGCTCCACGCAAACCAACAGTAGGTGAGATCGAGGGCTCGCGTTGGTTAGATCTTGGCACTTGCAACCTTAATGTTAACTGGATCAGATAGCTGATTCATACAATTGGAGAAAAATAAATTATATACATTAATTGTATATGCTAAAAATGCTTGAACCCGACATATAATTGGAGCAAAAAAAAATATGCATATAATGGTTAAACCTGAGCAAGCTATCTTTAAAATTAGTATTGAGTATGTCTGAACGGTGATAGCCCGGGCTTGTGGGATGTCACCGGGGCTCTTTCGGCTCAGTCCGACCCTGTCGTTATTTATTCATGTAATAGCATAAATATCTTGGAAGGAAACGAAGATAATATTAGTCTGTGGTCCGGTTGGAAAACAAACAAACACACAAATCAGCATCTATAGCTTTTTCTGTCAGACAAAATAATATGTTTGTTTTTCATATATAAGGGTTTTCTACATTGCTTGACAATGAAATTTCAGGTTTATTTTTTCACCAAATTGGCTGCCTTAGATAATTTTCTTTATCACAAATGTCATTGACAACTTTATCGTATCTTTTTTTCTACTTAAAAAATGCTCCGTAATTTTTTTTCCGGGACACTTCATGCAAGTTACAACATAATTGAAAGCCAATCGATTGGTCACAACACAAATTTTGTAATTTTCCCCCAAAGTCTTATTTACAAATAAATTTTCACTGATTGGCCCGGTATAATTACCCGTAATAATGAAAAGGTCAAGTCGATTACCACCCCTCTGAAATGCTAAAAACAATTCAGTAAATTACGCGGAAATTGATAACACTGATAAATAAAACATGGCTCCCACTGAACAACCTTGAAATTCTGATAATGAACCAAAAGATTCCGTTTTTTTTATAGAGAATGGAAAAAAATTGGTCGTTAAATAAAGTTTTATTTTATTCTGTTAATAGTCTCTAGGTGGTGTAAACTATAAATGATTCAGAAGTTTTTAGGCAGTCTAAACGATTTGTTCGAGGCCTCGAACCCTCAAGTTCCATTTCATCACTCACTATTCGAACTTTTTTTATTGCTGTTGACACACTTTACCTATTAAATAATTTAAGAGTTTTTTTTTTATATAGGTATACTTTGTTTAAATTTTTAACGAGACATTCTGAGGTAAATTATATCTATCTTTCAGTATCTCAGCAGAACTACTTTATTATTTAAGGCCTGCTAAAAATCTATATATATAAAAATGTTATGTTGGTTTGTGTATGCTTTAAAAACTCAAAAAGTACTGCACTGATTGAGCTGAAACTTTAGCATGATATGTAATCCGCATCAAGGATTGTTTTTATCTATTTTTTGCATCAGTCACATATCCGCAACCGCGAAAAAACAGTTTTTTTAACGATCAGCTCTGTACCTGATGGGATATGGCCAGTAAAACAATTATTACTAGGTTTAGCAGAGTTTATTAATTTAAATATACGCAGTGGTTGTGAGCCGTCGCGAGTACCGAGCAAGAGAGAGGGCGACCTACGTGTGCGAAAGAGAAAGCAGTCATTTTAAAAACTTAAACACAGGCAAGGGTCTAACGCTATACAGCCAACACTCCCACGAAATGACAACTTTCTATTCCTTTATACACTGTTTATACCTACACTTAAAAATGATTATGTAAATACATAGCTTGGTTTACACAATACCTAAACTTTTCCTCAAATACATAAATTGAAACTTACTTATCGGCTTTGTCAAAATGTCAGCAATTTGTTCTTTAGTGTTTACATAGTGTACACTTATACTTTTATCATTAAATTTTTCTCTAACATAATGCAATTTTATATCAAAGTGTTTACTTCTCTTATGTAAACTTTCATTCTTAATTAACTTTATAGCACTCTGGTTGTCTATAAACAAAGCAACAGTTTCATTAAATTTACACAATTCATTTAGTAAATATTTAAGCCAAATAATTTCTCTTGTTGCATTACAGGCTGAAATATATTCTGCCTCACAGGTAGACAATGCTACATAACTTTGCTTCTGACTTGCCCAAGTTACAGCACTATTATTTATCATTGTTACATAACCACTGGTTGATCTACGTGAGTCTATATCAGAACCAAAGTCAGCATCACAGTATGCTTCTATATTTAAAGTTTCACAATGTGTATACAAAATACCTAAGTCTTTGGTACCCTTTAAATACTTCAAAATTCTCAACACAGCATTATAATGTGATTGATCATGACATTCAATGTACCTACTTACAATATTTACTGCCAACATTATATCTGGTCTACAGACTATTGCAAGAAACATGAGTGCACCTACCATCTGACGATACAATATTTTGTTTTCAGGAAATTCAGGTCTACACAATTTTATATTTGGGTCAGCAGGCACTGAAACCGGATGACTATCTTTCAATTGAAATTTGTTCAACAATGACTCAATATATTTTCTTTGATGTACTAAAATTGAATTTTCACTTATGTCTATTTGCATACCAACAAAACATTTTACATTTTCAGTAACTACAATTTGAAACTTTTCCTGTAACACGGATAGAAATCTATTCATTAATGTGTTACTTTTACAAAACAGAAGTCCGTCATCTACATACAAAAGTAAATACATTACATCACTGTATTTATTTGATATAAATGCACATTTATCTACTTCACAAGCTGTAAAACCAAAATCTCTCAATATTTCAGTTACAGTTTGATTCCAGCACCTTGGTGCTTGCTTAAGACCATATAGTGACTTCTTTAATTTACAAACTTTATCGTTGATTGATTTTGTCCACTGCTCTGCATCCGGAGATACCATGGCTTCCTGGAATGTTGTTGGGACTTCACAATCTGCTATCAATGCCTCTGTTATATAGGTCATTGTGTCTTCCTCTGGGTGTTCCGAGCACTCTTCCGAAGACTGCTTACCCAGGGCTTTATTCAGGAAATTTTCAAATACATTCTTGTCAAATAGGGACTTACTACCATGTTGGCTCCTGCTTGACGTCGACGACTTACCACCACTGCTGGTGGCACCTCCGAACACCTTGGCATCACGCTGAGGACTCATCACAGCATGCGTTGCGGCCTGCGGAGTTGGAAGTGCACGGGTCTCCTTGGCATCACACGATGGACCACACTCCACCATATGCATCGGGGCCTGCGGAGTCTCCTTGGCATCATACACGGTGCTGACCGGTGTATGCATCGAGGCCTGCGGAGAGGATCCTGCTTCTGCTCCCTTTTCTGATAGTGGACACACCAAGCTATCTTCATCATCTAGGGGCAGCTGGAACAAGCTCTCCTCAACTTTTCGTTCATCACAGATAGTACTTTCATCGAATATTACATCTCGAGATATCTCCACTTTCTTGGTACGCAGATCCATCAATCTATAGTTGTTCGAGTTATTGTCATAACCTACAAGTGTCATTTTCATACTTTTCGGCTGAAGTTTATTGCGTTTCTCCTTGGGCACATGAACGTAGGCTGTGCAGCCAAATGTCCTGAGATGAGAAAGGTTAGGCTTTCTTCCAACCCATTTTTCAAATGGAGTTATGCCATCTCTTTCTTTTCTATTGTACAAATAAGCTGCAGTGTTCACCGCTTCTGCCCAGAGACTTGCAGGTAACTTGCTGTCGAAGAGCATTGCACGCGCAGATTCCATCAGTGTCCTGTTCATTCTCTCACTACAACCATTTTGTTGAGGGGTATAGGGAGCTGTCCGACACAACTGAATTCCATGTTCTGATGCAAACTGCTTCATCTGACTGCTTGTGTATTCACAACCGTTGTCTGAGTGAAGGGCACTGAGCCTGACACCTTGACTGAGTATTTGCTTATAATAGTCTTTGAAGCACTCAAAAACTTCACTCTTTTTAGATAAAAAGTACACCTTACAGTACCTTGTTGCTTGATCAATGAAGGTCACAAAATATCTTCTGCCACTTATTGACCTGACAGGCATGGGTCCACAAATGTCACTATACACCTTTGCTCCAGCAAGGTTAGCACTTCCTTGTGATTGTTTAAAGGGTAAACGGTGCTGTTTCCCTAATATACACGGTTCGCAGAGAAAACTGTCTATTTCTTCTACTTTCATACCTGGTATAAGTCCACTTTGCACCATTTCTCGTATAGTTTGCACACTGATGTGTCCAAGACGCCTATGCCACAGTTCAATGTCACATACATTCGCCTCTTGAGATATTTTAACACTGAATTGCATTTTATATAAGTTATTGTTGCTACTTTTGTTTGCGACCGCAACTAACATTCCCGAACTATCGTATATTTTAGCACTGGATTGTTCTTTCACTATTTTAAAACCTTTTGAGGTTATAACACCTTCTGAGAACAAGTTCTTACATAGTTTTGGCACAAAGTAAACATCGTTTATAGTAGACTCGTACCATTGTCCATTGAGTAGTTTGTTTACATTTATTGTCCCTTTCCCACACACTTGTAACTCAGTTCCATTGCCGATACGCACTGTTGATTCGAAGGGAATTAAGTTCGCAAAACATTCTCGAGCACAGCACATATGTACGGAGGCTCCACTGTCCAATATCCACACGTATTTACTATCAATATTTATGTTGTTATCACTGACGAGAGCAGATTTTTGAGACGGTGACGCATGAGTGCGGTCCGAGCGCTTGCTCGCTGGCGCCGGCATGACAGTGGCAGTGACGGGAACACTTTGTTTACAATCACGCGCATAGTGTCCGCGCTTTGAACACTTGAAGCATTTTGCTCGGGAACGTGTGTTCTGCTTGTTTTTATTTTGTTGTGTTGAAACTAAAGCAGCGGGTTCTTGCTCTTCAGCACGGTTTAAACTTGCTTCCTCATCTATCAGTCGAGCTGTCAAATTGATAATTGTCTGTCTCTTTTCATCCAGTGACAACCATGCTTGACGTAGGTTTCGATATCTGTCGGGTAACGATCCCAATATTTTGGTTATCACGCTTATCTCCGAAACCAATTCACCAGCATCTCGAAGTTGTTGTGCGATATTTTCGATTTTTGTAATATGTTTAGCAATCGAATCGCCTTCCGCCATCTTTATGTTGTGGAACTTTTCCAATAATAACATTTTCGTGTTTTCACTTTTCTGCTCGTAAATGGATTCTAATTTAATCATCATTTGCTTTGCAGTAGTACACGTTTCAACCAAACTAATTAGAGACATTTCGAGTCCTGATGTTATTATGAACATCGCTTGCGCATCCGCTTGACGCCATTTTTCAAGTATGGACAAACTTCCTTCTGTCTTCACATCGTTTGTGTTATCGTCACTTTTCTCCTCAGTGAGATGATTGCTCAATCCTTTTGCTCTTAACGCGCAGTTAACCATGAACTTCCATTGGCGGAATCCTTGACCGTCGAAACGCCGGGCAGCAATTACGTGCGAAGCGAGGTCCATCCTTCCTGCACTTTTCTTTGTCTAGCAACGACCGCGTGGCTGACAAATCTTTGGATAAGATTAACGCGAAATATACTTTCGATTGACTCGCGACTTCACTTGTGCAAGATACTGGGCCCATAACCTGATGGGATATGGCCAGTAAAACAATTATTACTAGGTTTAGCAGAGTTTATTAATTTAAATATACGCAGTGGTTGTGAGCCGTCGCGAGTACCGAGCAAGAGAGAGGGCGACCTACGTGTGCGAAAGAGAAAGCAGTCATTTTAAAAACTTAAACACAGGCAAGGGTCTAACGCTATACAGCCAACAGTACCAGTGACCGCGCCATCTACCGGAAGCGAGGATAACACTCGCTGACAACCGCAGTCGTAATGACGCAGTCACATGAGAAGAAATTTTAGCATGATATATAATCCGCATCAAGTATTGTTTTTATCTATTTTTTTTTTTGTTGAATAAACAGTTTTTTGTGCCACAGCGAAGCGTGGCAGGGTACAGCTAGTATCTTATAAAACTTCAGAATTTTCTCACCAATATATCTTTTTATTTTTAAAGTTCCTCTAAGTACGTGCTCAACGTTAGATATAATCTATCAAAGACAAAAACTCGATTACTCTAGCTCAATTCTCTAACACGTTTACAAAGTGAAAGCAAAGTTCGCAGTAATCTTCGAAACTTATAATGAAATCGTAAGTTAAGGGAAAAAAATTAGATTGAATTTCATTTTGGGGATCGAAAAAAAAAATTGAAGGAACAAGAAGAAATGTGGTTGCAGGTGACGCCATGTTTTTAAATTAGTATTAATGTAGTCAAAGAATCTCGACCACAACCTGAAGAGGTTCTCGTTAGTCAGCTAGGTCAAGGAGTGACTGCAGAAAGCGGTTAACCTAGAGACGGATTAAATCCGGATGATTTACGGACGATGAATATTTTTATGGACAGTTTACGTGATTATTTTGCCAGCGTTTGGCTTGGAATTCGGATTTTTTTAGAGATGCGCAATTTATGGGAATAGAGTTCTATGCAGTCATCCAGTTCATGGTCTACCAGTCTGCTAAGTAGACATATTTATGGCAGATAGAGGTATATTTTCGCATTATTTTAAGAAGCTGTGTTATCTAGGGCTATTTAAGGTACACCATAGTTAACAATAAAATTATTTCTTATCAACTATCTACTACATCACCTGCTAAAATAAAAACTAGACTAGGTAACAAAAACTAGATAATCAAAAATCTATTTTGCGAGCTTTCCGATTATTGTTTCTGTCCATAAACGAGTCTGTTCAAACAAGACCAACCTTCGCTCGTCCATCGTATTCATTGTAATGACGACCGCTTACCAAGTGATTTTGCCACAAAGACGTTCAGAAATCGTTTTATTAAAAGCTGGATAAAGATATTACTACTAAAAGTAGGTACAGAAGGTTCACTCAAATCTTTAAACGAAAAACACTCACACCAAGCGGATGATGAGGATGAGTAAACCACACAGTTAATTTCTGTTTAAGTCGTAAATACTGAAACCCTCGTTGGACACAAAGTATTTTACGAGTAGCTATCGTCGACTAATGGAGACGTAGAAATATAAAAAGAAGACTATGTGAATCTTAAATACAATAACAGAAAGGGAGTAAATGATGATGATGCATAATGAGATGCACGATTAACGTATGTAAACTGACATTCACTATAAACTGTTTAAGATCGCGGCTCAAGCTGTGCTTATACATCAGACATCTGAGTCCAAAGACATGTACATTAAAAGTAACAGAAATTTATAAAAATAGAAACGTAGTTATAATTGGTTCGAAGTGGGGCTGGACAAGACAACATGGAAAAACTTGGGGGAGAACTTTGCCCAGCAGTGGGGCAGTATAAAAATAGTTAAGAATAATTATCATCTTCCATCCGTCTTCTCACAAACGCTGTCATGTCATACTTCCATCCATCTCGACGCAAATAAATCACACTACGGTGTCATGTCTTGTTGTATGAACTGAATCTTCTGTAACATTCTAACATACTATTTCATCATTAATGGTATGATTGTAGAAAGTGGATTCTGAATCTGTTAAAATCTTAAGCCCTTTATCACTGGATTCTGTTTTATGAATTGTTCTCGTTATCTCACTCATTCAGATTTTTTGTACTGACTTATTACTGTACGTTTAGGACTGACTTCAGTAGTTTTAATAGCTTGTTCGTCTGCGATTTGTGTTTGTATGAGATTTCTTATTTTGTTGAAATACATAAATATCCTTAATTTAGTAGGTAGATCATGCTTATAATTAAGTTGTATCCAGATATTTCTATAACTCAAATTATATTTATTTTCTTTCTTCGAAACCCACACGATTTTTCTTTACTGTGATTTCAGGTTCAATTAATTGATTTCCATTTTGGTCACGTTTCGCGTCAAGTTCAAGGGGGAATTATACTTTTGAAGAAATCTATGTGAATTGAATAATAATGACTTTTTATAGATTCTGATTCCCAATATTTTACTGAATTATTTTTGTTGTAATCGCTGAGTTTTCCGACACCATTTTGTGGTATTTACTTCTTCTTATTGTTCTTCTTCTTTACAAAATGAAGAAATGTGAATGAAGAAGAATACAGGCACTTTTGAATTGGCAAAAGACAAAAAAATAAAAACATAACTTAAAATAATTATGGTGCTACAGTGCTAGTCACAAAAAGACATTATAACCGTGAAAACACTGTAGGTGCCCCTTCCAAAGCGTAGAGGAGGCTCTACGGAGAAAAACGGGCAAGAAATTCCTTATTTCTTAATTATTAAAAAAAAAACACAGTTTTGATTTGAATAAAAACTATTTAAATTGGTAAACAAATTGACTATCAATTTTATTTTCATTTACAAATCTCATATTTATACATTTTGTTGTTTTCAATAAATGTAAATTCTTCCTCCGGATTGTCTCTTAGTTTACGAGTCGTTGCTTGGATGGTATCCAACGTTCCACAAACTGACGCCTCGTTACTACCCACGTTGGCTTTCATATCGACCTGTCATTCAATAATATCACTTACAGTATTTACTTCACCTTGCCAAATAATATGATATTTTAACTGGATAGGTGCTTTTTTTCTTCTTCTCTTTTGGTCTGACTTTGACCTAGAACATTAACCTCGTTTGGAAGTGCCTGAATTGAAATGAAAACATTGATAAAGTTGAAATTATAAATGTTTTCGGCACATAAATTCATTTTTGGAGAAGTTCGTTCATTTGACACGATAAAAGTGTAGCAGACAAACGAAGTACTAGCAATTACAACTATAATTCGTAGTTATTGCCTTTATAATTAAATCAATGTCACTTCCAGTTTCCAGTGAATAAAACTATCGATAAAAACGATTAGCAGTTCTGTGAATCGCTTCGTTAAATATTTAAACTGTACATGTGACATTTGATGCGTTTATCTACATTTACCGTTTAAAGGTACGTTCCATGAATAATTTATAGACTTGTGTTTTAGTACTGAGGTTGGAAAAACCTGAATGCAGTTAACACAAGATTGTTGGTTACGGAAAGTAAAGATTTGCGATACACACAGGTCGGTACGGATCGATACTGAAACATGCAAGTAAAATTTGTTTTTAGAAACTAAAAAAATTGCCAAGTCTCAACCTGTGTCTGTTATGTGCGAGCGGATAAGATAAAATGGGACTTTTATGGCTACACCGATCAGTACTGAGTATTGAAAACTTACCCTTACCGACCTTTCCGTACCGACAAGCTGCTTTTTTATGAAAGTTCCCTAACTCCTAAGGCACAAGCAAAGATAGAATCAGACTCACTGCCTGATGTCGGGCTGTGATTGATAATAATGGCCAATGATTTGTTTCCATAATGTAGACACGGTTGCCGTAATAGCTGAGTGATTGGCTGCTACGCAGCATGTCGCGAGTTCGATTCCCACAAGGAAAGCATACTTATACGGATTATTCCGGATTTGGGAATAGGAATTCCTAGTGTAAAATTCAATTATTCATAAATATGGTCTTAATGAAAACAAAGAAATACCGGAGTAAAATACGTATAAATAGTTTAGGATCCATAATAAATAAATAAACCAGGAAGTTGAAAGTTATAGCTTCATTAGGGATAAAGGCCGTAATGGATAACTAGGGAAACGGTTAATGCCTGTAATTAAAATACAATAAAAGCTCCACCCACGATTTCTCAACCTTAATAGTGCTACAACACGTACGGTTTTTTTGCGCTAAAATTATAAATGTTAAAAAATAAGTTTGTTTGAGAAACGTTTTTGTCTATGAAAACTGCTTTAAGGACTGTTTTCTAGAGTAAAAATCTCATATTTTTCAAGAAGGAACCAGCATTCATAATTTTGGTTATGTTGCTATAGCGCTTTGGTAGAGTTTCCGACTTGTACGTGTTATCTTCTCCTGCACCTATAATAGTAAATCCTCTAATTTTCCTCATTACCTCTAAACTTCTTCTCTTTCTCCCTCATCACCGTCTCCTTTACCATCATCGTCCACCAGCATTACCTCATCATATTCTTCGCTCTCTCAATCACGTGTGTCTCCTCTTCCTACCCATCTAGCCCGTATCAATAAATAATGACTATATTTTCACGTGATAGCGGTAACCTCGGGTATATTTACGGCAGCCCCACACTGGCCCACGTTGGGCGCCATTCAATGAATAGTTTGGCTATCGGCGCTGTCACGCGATCTTTGCCGTGTGACTAGTTGTAAGGACCGCACGTGCTTTTAATTGTATTTTTATTTACAATTATTGGTTTATTGTGTTTCATTTCATAGTTTATCATTTGAAAGTGACTAGAGTTTGTCACTCGTATCGTACAAAGCGTATAATGTTTGGTGGTCAGTTAGGAGGATTAAAGTTTAATTAATAGAAAACTAGATTGAAAAACATTATAACCCTTTTCACAGTCCAGGCACAGTCGGTACTCGACCAAATAAATTAATTTTACGTTCAATCAATTTTTTTTCAATTTCCTTAGTGACTGGCATCAATTGAAATTCTTTCCATTTCAAAAGATAACAAAAAATAACTGCATATTTATAAATTATATTCTGGAATCTGTTGATGAATCTGTTTATTCACAATCATTTTCATTTCACGAAATGTTTTGCTTTTATTTTAGAAGCATCTCATAGCGGCGAACATTAGCCATCTGGACAGCTTTCATCAATTTAGACGCGTTGTCAACATATGTGTGCATTTATTACATTCCCGCGAATTTGAGTACACTGTCCCCTCTTTGTCTAACAAAGGGGAAGTGAAAGGGAGGGAGCGATAAGAGGTGTATAGTCATTGTTCAGTGGGTTTAACGTAGCTTCGTTGGACGGACGCCAGCGGCAAATTCGTGGACGAGGTAAAAAGTGATATGTCCCTTATGAAGGCTGCCGCTCTGGTTAATTTGTGGAATTGTTGAATTTTGAACGAGTTTCAGCAGCTTTTCGGGCTTGGTATTTTTACAGAGGTTAGCTATGATACTAACCGAGAAGTATGTTAAAAACGGGGCGGCTGAAAAACTTATGATGATGAAAGGTATTATATATCAGTATGACGCTTAAACAGTTTTCAGGAACTCTTTAAAAATTAAATGGTACACACACCATATAATAAAAGGTTAATGCATTGTTGAAGTCGATATTTTTTTTTTCTTTAAAAGTTCTCAGATACATCTAAAGCTATTCATTAATAATAATCGGGACAAACAATTTGAAACGAATGTCCGCACTTTGGATTTGATTTATTTTAGCATTTTGACGGTCATATTTTATTACCCACCTGTGCCAAGCTGCCCAGGCCCACCACAATGACTCCTAAACACAGTTTGCCTCGAGAAGTCATTTTATTGAAACAACTAGTCAAAACTGGCCATATGTATGATTGTAATATACGTTGATCGAGTTTTAGATACCAATAAAACATTCGATAGAAATAACTAGTTAACGATTATGAAATGTAATTAAATTAATTCATAAACACAATCACAAAAAGAAATCATAAAATAAACAAACAGTAATAAATAGGCTAGTCGTGTTGATTGATAGATTGATTTATGAAACAAGATAATAAAGAAATGTGAACGATTGATTAGAAATACCATCATAAAACAAGTACCACAGTTATTAAATCATTTTGTATGATCACGGAGTAAATATTTGTATGATCTACAAGTAGTTGTTCCGGGTCTGGGCGTTTGTGTATGTGAGTTTATATGTTTGTGAACACACCCACGACACAGGAGAAATTCTAGGAATTTCTTTCTTCGTGGGGCAAAGTTTAAAAAAAAAAGATTGTTCTAGAGGTACGCAAGTCGCTTCTTGGGATTCCATACGAAATTGTTCGAAATGAGGATATACTATGGATATGCAACTGCCTAATCCTTCAGGCATTACAAGCGTAGTCTTTATGTTGTTACTCAATACAAGATACGGAAACGTAACAAGGAAGTATTACTTCACTAACTATTGAAATAACTTACGTAAAACAACATAAATCATAGTGAAAGCCAAACCCATACGTCATCATTAGATCCATTGACTAATCCCTAACAGATAGGACAACCCATAAATTAGAGTTAGTATTATGTCCCAAGGTCGAACAATTTCATAAGATTCAGAAGCCAAGATGTCTGTCTGTTTTTATGACCTTAACCTCCCTTCACACCCTCACGGTAATAGACTCGACGCGATTTTTCGTGAGCAACACGCGCATAAAAATCCACGGTGTCCTTCAATAGCCGTTTACGTACCGGGGGCACGGTAATTTGTGAGTCCCGCGACCATTCGTGAGTCCTCTAGTCAGTACGAGTCTGACAGTCCCTCTCGCTCTGCCCTGGGTGGGAGGACTCATGTGATGATTAAACCAAGATAAAAAAGCAACACGCGCTTGCACCGTCGCGTAACATACATATATTTTTGTTTTTTTTTTCTATTGCTGTCCCAATGTTTGACCTATGCTACAGACTACATGCCGATAAGGTGCCTCTCATGAGCTCATGTAGTATGACAGTCCGTCCAACAGTTCCACGGAGACAACCAGTAGCCTTAACTAACTTTTTATATGTCCGAGCTTCTTTAACCGCGCCCTAGTTTGAGCCATTATATTCCTGGTCTGCCTATTTCTGCGCCCCTCCTGGGTCTGCGCCATGTGCCTGGACATCGATGGTGCACCCCTATTTGCCATCGGCACTGAACAGAGGATAAGAAGATTGACCAGAATAGGGCAGTTTAGTCCGTTAGAGTATTGAAAAATAATGTCAATCAATTAATAATGACAAATATAAAACGCTTCAAAATTCAGGAGTGCTTGTGATGTCATAACGCCTGTAAACCAACCGAGTGACGGTTTGTGATTTTAAGAAGCATTTCATGTTTATCAATTTTGGTTTACGTAAAAAAAAAAATACGAGTCAAATATTTTTTGAAGATCAATTTTTTTTTGTGAAATAGCCTATTGTCTAATCATTATTGGCAAAAAAAAATTGGATCTTGTTCTCATCTACGATTGGTTTATTCTTGCAAGTCTCGGAATCAGGGGTGCTAAGGACAGGAAACCTCCTCGAGTGCCCGAGGCTGGAAGTTCCTTTCCGGATACGTCCGGGGGGAAGCCCAGATTCTCGGGACGGTGCGCCCCGGGATGCGGGCAAGTACTCCCCTACGGGGTCTCCTTGCCCGTATGCCAATGTCCTGTCGCGTCGCTCCACCACGTGTCCCTCTGCTCAGCAGAGGGCACAGTGGTTGGAGCAAGAGCGGGCACGGCGTGCACTTACCCTGCCGCCGTGCAGGCAGGAGGAGGTATTGCACTCCCACCTCCTCTTGCCACCGCTATAATCTCGTAGCCCCGAAGATTGTCAGGATCACGTCTCTGACTTTCGACGGGGGTCGAGGGCCTTGGCTTAACCGCCCGGGCCGCGAGGTAGAAAACCTCTATAAAAAGTCACCCCGAATCTCAAGCGGCGGAGCACCGCGAGGAGATGTATGGCTGACGGGAGTTCTTTTGAACAAATCAGTCGCTAGTGCTACCCTCGCCAGGGTACCGGCCGACCCTCTGGCGAGTAAAAAATGTTGTAGGCTTATCTAGGTACAGGGGTCTCTGCCTAGATGGACCGTTTTTCCCCCACACTCGTGGGAACTATATGGAGAAGAAAATATCCCCCCCCCCCCCGGCAGTCGCCGCAGCGAGCCAAGGAGGCTCACGTGCCCGTGAGGTGGAGTCGCTGGACTTGTCCAGCACGTCCACCTCACCGGCACCGAACGAGCGGGCACAGAGTGCCGCTCTCAAAAAGAGGATGGTGCTGACGCCGTCATCGATGTCGGAGTCCGACTCAGCGTCAGACGCCATCAGCGCCCAGAGCCCTGGCTCTGGGCGCGGAGGAGGAAAAGGGGCCGCCGAGAGGAGGAAACGCTTCCTCAAGCGGCCCCATTCGTTGTCTGAAGACGACGAGCCTGCCTCGAGCCGGAAGATCCCGACAAGTGTTCGGGGTAAAGGCCGAGGCAGGACCGGCGGTAGAGGGTGCCAGGAGGAGCCCACCCTGGAGGAGGCGGTGAGGGCAGCCGTCCGCAGCCTGGCCTCCACAAACCCCGGAAAGCGGGCGACCAAGGATCGGGCCGCAGGCGCAGCCACTGCAAAAATTATGGCGGCGGTGGCGGCGGCTAGCCTCGGCCAGGCTCCGCCCGCATCGACGGATGGGGACGAGATGTCCAAAATGCGGGCGGACGTCGCCCGCTTGACGGCTGCGATGGAGGTTCTCCAGAAGGAGAACCTCCAGCTAAAGACGGAGCTGGCCGGACTGCGGAAGGCAGGCCGCCGGGAGGAGGTCCCGCAGAGGCGGGGTAAGGAGCCGCAGGCCCTGCCCGCGCCAGCGGAGGACAGCAGCGCTGTCCTAAATCTGGTGCGGCAGGAATTGGCGGCCTTCGACCAGCGCTTCGCGGTGCTAGAAGGCCGCATCCTGCGCCCCCCGCTCGCGGCGTCCTCATATGCGGCTGCTGCGGCCTCCACGCCGCCTAAGCCGGCCCCAGAGAAGCGGGCCGCGGCGAAGCCCCCGGCGCCGCCCAAACAGGCCCCGGGGAGAACCGCAGCGGCGAAAAAGGCGCCGACAAGGGCGGCCCCGGTGAGGGAGGTCCCGGCGGCAGCGGCAGCTCCAAAGCCTGCGGCGGCAAAGAAGGGTGCCCCCCCGGCGGCGGCGGCGTCCCGGCTGCCTTCACAGCCTTCAGGGCATTCTCAGCCTCCTCCAGCCGATGCCGAATGGCAGGTGGTGGGAGAGCGAAGTGCCCAAAGAAGGCAAAGGCGGCGGCAGCGCAAGAGGCGAACCGTCGCGGCTAGACTTCGCGCCCCCAAGACCGCGGCTGTAGTAATTACACTACAGCCGGAGGCGGTAAAGAGGGGCGTCACGTACCGCGACGTGTTCGCCAAGGCGAAGGAGGCGGTCGACCTCCGAGAGCTGGGTGTCGAGGGGGGCCTCCGGGTGCATGTTACCGCGACGGGGGCCAGACTCTTGTCTATCCCCGGCGCGGCTAGCGGCCCTACCGCTGACGCTCTGGCCGAAAGGCTCAGAGCGTCCTTAAATGCGGAGGAGGCCCGGGTGTCCAGGCCCGTCAAGCGAGCAGATCTGCGGATCATGGGTCTGGACGACTCGGTCTCGGAGGGGGACGTGGTGGCCGCCGTCGCCAGGGCTGGAGAATGCCCTGCCGACCAAATCAAGGCAGGCATCCTACGCCCTGGCTTCGCGGGGCTGCTGACCATCACAGTCAGCTGCCCCGTACCGGCGGCCAAAAGGATAGAGGAGAGCCGAAGGCTCCTGGTTGGCTGGGTGTCCGCGCAGGTTAAACTGCTGGAGCCCAGGCCTCTGAGGTGCTTCCGCTGCCAAGTGGGCAACCACGCGGCATGCATGTGCACCTCGGAGGTCGACCGCAGCGACAACTGCTTCCGCTGCGGTCAGCCCGGTCACAAGGCCGGCTCGTGTAACGCCCCGCCGCACTGCTTCGCATGTGCGGCGGCTGGCAAGCCGGCCGATCACCGGGCAGGGGGCAAGGCCTGCGCGCCCCCCGCCAAAACCAGGAGCAGAGGTAGGCCCTCTGCCGCCGCCGTCCCCGCCGCCGCCGCAGCTCCTGCTGCCGCCGCCGCCGCAGCTCCTGCTGCCGCCGCCGCCGCCGCTGCCGCCGCCGCCGCCGCTTCTGCCGCTGCCGCCGTGGCTGCGCCCTCACAGAGGGCCCTGGAGGAGGCCGCAATGGACTCCAATTAATGGCTCCATTGCGCTTCCTCCAGGCGAACATCAACCACTGCGCCGCTGCTCAGGATCTCCTGCTCCAGAGCATGGCGCAGTGGTTGATTAATGTCGCCGTGGTCGCCGAGCCGTACTTTGTCCTGCCCAGAAATGACTGGGTGGCGGACCTGGACGGCTCGGTGACCCTAATTTCGTCGGCCGCCGCCGGTACCCCCGCCCCTCGATCGCGTCGAGAGAGGGCACGGGATCGCCGCAGCACGGTTCGGGGAGATCGCTGTAATAGGCGTTTACTTCTCCCCGAACCGAACTATCGCCGAGTTCCGCGACTCCCTATCGGAGCTAGGAGACATCGTCGTCGCATACGGTTCCCTCCCCGCGCTCGTCCTCGGGGACTTCAACGCCAAAAATGTGGCTTGGGGTTCCCGGGCCACGGACTATACGCGGGGTAGGATGCTCGAGTACTGGGCCCTGGCGCAGGGCCTGGTCATCGAGAACCGGGGTTCTGTCCCCACGTGCGTGCGGTGGAGGGGCGAGTCGGTGGTGGACGTTACGTTCGCCAGCGCCGCCCTGTCGCCGCGCGTCACCGACTGGCGCGTTGTAGAGGAGGTGGAGACCTACTCCGATCACCGGTATATCCGGTTCGACGTCTCCGCCCAGACCTCAGACGCGCCGGTCCGACGGAACCCAAGTGGTCCGCGATGGGCGCTGAAGCAGCTGGACCGGGAGCTATTCCTGGAAGCCTCGATCGTGCAGGCCTGGGTGTCACCACCGGACAGGCCTGCCGACATAAACGACGAGGCGGAGTGGTTCCGGGAGGCCATGTCGGAGATCTGTGACATGGCCATGCCCCGGGTCCGGCAAGGACGCGCCCGGCGTCAGCTGTACTGGTGGTCGCGCGAGCTTACATCGCTGCGCGAGGCGTGCGTGGCCGCGCGACGCCGGTACACCAGATTCCGCAGGCGCCGCACCCGACCTCCGGATGCGGCGACCGTAGAGGCGGAGCTGTACGAGGGCTACAGGGCAGCGAAGACCGCCCTCCGCGACGAGATCTGGCGGGCCAAGGAATTGGCCCGCAAGGAGATGCTGGAGACCCTGGACGGGGACCCATGGGGCCGGCCCTATAAGTGGGTGAGACAAAAGCTCCGCCCCTGGGCTCCCCCGTTGACGCAGAGTCTCCAGCCTCAGTTCGCGGAGGACGTGGTGAGCGCCCTGTTCCCATCGCGGGGAGAGCATACTCCCCCGCCCATGGCTCCGTCTCCGACGGAATCCGACGGTGAAGCTGACGCAAACGCGGACCACAGCGACGACGATGTCTACGACGCTCCAGAGGTGACCGAGGTAGACCTGAGAGTGGCGGTACAACGGCTCAAGGCCAAAAATACCGCCCCAGGACCCGACGGCCTGCCAGGAAAAGCCTGGGTCCTGGCCTCGGGGACTCTCGGGCCTCGACTGGGGGGGCTCTTTAGCGCATGCCTGGAGAGGGGCCGGTTCCCGCTTCGTTGGAAGACGGGGAAACTGGTCCTGATCCAGAAGCCCGGGCGCCCTGCGGACTCTCCGTCCGCATTCCGGCCCATCGTGCTGCTCGACGAGGTGGGCAAGCTCTTTGAAAGAGTAATTGCAGACCGCCTCGTCGGGCACCTGAATCGGGTGGGCCCGGACCTCTCGGAGAGCCAGTTTGGCTTCCGGAGGGGGCGCTCGACGGTGGACGCCATCATGCGCGTGAGAGCCCTCACGACGGGGGATGCGGTATCCCGGGGCAGGGTCGTCTTGGCGGTGTCCTTGGACATCACCAACGCCTTCAACACCCTGCCCTGAAGTTGCATCAGGGAGGCACTCCGGTATCACCGGGTGCCGACCTACCTCCGTCGCACAGTCGAGGACTACCTGACGGACAGGGCCGTCATCTACCCCGGTCACCGGGGAGAGTGGAACCGGCGAGAGATGTCGTGCGGTGTTCCGCAGGGATCGGTCTTGGGGCCGCTCCTGTGGAACATCGGCTACGACTGGGTGCTGCGCGGCGACCTCCCTGACGGCGTCGGCGTAATATGTTACGCCGACGACACGCTCGTCCTGGCGGAGGGAGAGTCGCACCAGGCGGCGGCTGACCTGGCGACGCAAGCGGTGGCGACAGTCGCTCAAAGAATCCGGCAGTTGGGACTCGACGTGGCGCTGCATAAAACAGAGGCCATGTGCTTTCATGGCCGTCTGAACGCGCCACGTTCAGAGTCCCACATTACGGTGGAGGGGGTTCGCATCGGCGTCGGGAGGACGATGAAGTACCTGGGACTCGTCCTCGACAGCCGGTGGAACTTTAGGGAGCACTTCCTACGTTTGGCCCCAAAGCTGAACCAGGCAGCAGGCGCCCTCAGGCGACTCCTGCCCAATCTCGGCGGGCCAAACGCCTCCTGCCGGAGGCTGTACGCCGGTGTCGTGCGGTCCATGGCCCTCTACGGGGCCCCTGTGTGGGCCCTAAGCATCCGGACGCGACCACTCAAGCTGGTCGCATGCCAGAGGGTCATGGCTATCCGGATGATCCGGGGATACCGCACGATCGCCGGCGAATCAGCCAACCTCCTAGCGGGATTGCTGCCCTGGGATCTGGAGGCGACTGCCCTCCAGCGCGTCTACGAATGGCGCGTGGAGGCGCAGCGCCGGGGCGAATCCCCGCTGCCTCGACAGGTCGAGGCGCGGCGGGAAGAGCTCCGGCGCGATCTCAGGGCAGTATGGAGGGAGCGACTGTCGCAACCGAGGTCCGGGCACGCCGCAATCGCGGCGGTAAGACCCCTCTTTGAGGAGTGGCTGGATAGGCGTCACGGCGTCCTTACCTTCCACATGACGCAGGTCCTCACCGGACACGGAAGTTTCGGGAGGTTCCTGTGTCTGATAGGGAGGGAAGAAACGCCTGGGTGTCACCACTGCGAGGATCGTCCGGAGGACACGGTGGAGCATACGGTGCAGGACTGCCCCGCTTGGGCAGAGCACCGCCGTGTCCTCACGACGGCGATAGGCGGAGACCTCTCGCGCCCGGCATTGGTCGAGGCCATGCTGCGGGGCGAGACGGAGTGGGAAGCGGTCGCCTCCTTCTGCGAAGCAGTCATGCTCGTGAAGGAGGAGGCGGGCCGCCTGAGGGAGAGGACAGCGTCCTCCCTCCATCCCAGCCGCAGTGGTAGACGCCCACGGCGTCGGACGTCACAGGACGATCTCCGGCCACCGTAGGCGCGGGCATGCGGGCAGCGAGTAATGGGCGACTTGCTGTCCGACCATGGACCATGCCCGGGTCGACGGCGCGTTGTGTTCCACGCGCGCCTCAAAGAGTGTCAGCAAATTGACGGGGCCTGTAGAGGGCCAGAGCCTGCCGGGGTCGCGGGACTTACCCATCACCGTAACCCCGGTACGTAAAGGGCTCGTGAAGGACACCGTGGATTTTAGTCAGTACAAGTCTGACAGTCCCTGCCGCCCTGCCCTGGGTGGGAGGACTCATTTGATGATTTTACCACGATAAAAAAAAAAAAAAAAAAGTCTCGGAATCAGTTTAAGATTGGATCAGTGGAAACGCACCTTAAAGACAGGACTAATTTGAAGACTAGACTTTCTAGTGGCGACGAGTGAATTACTGTTGTTTGGATCCCTGAAAACACTATGTAGGTATTGATTTCACAATTGATATTAGAAATGTTTCAGTAAGTCACGCAGAAACTTAGGAATTGCTGAGCTGATTTTCTTTTAATATACAAACATATGTTATTTCGGTGTTGCGTTGGCTGTTTTTTAAGACACATAAAGTACCATTCCATTAGATAACTTTTTTTTTATCGTGGTAAAGTCATCAAATGAGTCCTCCCACCCAGGTCAGGGCGGGAGGGACTGTCAGACTTGACTGACTAAAAATCCACGGTGTCCTTCAATAGCCCTTTACGTACCGGGGTCACGGTAATTCGTGAGTCACGCGACCATTAGATAACTTAAAAAATAATAATTCAAGGATTCATCCTTCAATTTGTCTTTACGTTCCAGTGTCAGGGTTTCCTATTCAGACAGTCGCAGACGTAGTATACACAGAGGCTGAGAGGTACCCTGAGGCTGCTTATTTTGACACCAGATGCTCACACGAAAAGGAAAGAAAATTGAAAATTGTAGTGTGCTTTAGCTCTATCTATTTTATTACTTACTAGCTTCCGCCCGCGACTCCGTCCGCGCGGATGTCGGTCTTCGCGTGGATGGTTTATTTCACCATTTTGAGTAACTCTGACAATGTCATCTTATAAATATCTATTTATTTACCAAATACGGCTAAGCCTATATCGCGGTTCTACAGAACAACGTCTATGAATAAAACTGAAAAATAAGATTTTTTTCTACGTATTTTTCCAAGATAAAAAGTATCCTATTTTATGCCCAGGATAATAAGGTATAATTATACCAAGTTTCATCGAAATCGAACCGTTAGTTTTCACGTGATGCCTGCATATACAGACAGACAATTTTTTTTAAATCATATGTTTGGGTTTGGTATCGATCCAGCAACACCCCCCGCTATTTATTTTTTCAATATTTTCAATGTACAGAATTGACCCTTCTACAGATTTATTATATGTATAGATTTAACTTCTCCATGAAAAAAAAACTGCAAAACAAAACAATGTTCTGTAGAAGTGGCGACAGTCTGTCTAAGCTCAAATTGTTTATGACTATGTTAGAGAATTGGCTCACAGCTCTTGGATTATTTTATTTCTATGATAAACTAAGAGGCTTGCTTAGATAAGCTCGCATTTTTCGAAGACGCCTGAACCGATTTTGTTTATTCTGTTTAATGTATACGACGGTGTATAGGTAATATTTTTTCCTAGCTTGACTTTGATCTAACCTTCGAAGCTTTAGGTAAACGTTTCACATTTTATGTGTGTTTGCTCTAAAATTTTTCATTTATTCAAACGGAATTTTACATTAATGGTATTTTTAGGAAGGACAGGGACAGACTCTCTTAGTCTGTTAACGAAACTACGGGCCCATACGAAAGTAAATCAAAACTTTTGAGGCAACTCTACTCTCTATTACTTCTGAATTCATAAGTTCTGACATACATTCGGCGTCGGGACAAATGTCCTAACATGTCAACCAATCTATGTCCGTAGATGATGAGGAAAAAAAACGCCCGAAATGTCGGCCGAAGCTACGGGTTTCGTGCTTAGATAGTAGTACCCCTGATGCATGACCAGGTGTATGAGTATGAACATGGACAAGATGAAAGAGGTATGTAGCACATGGCCAAATCAATCAACAAAGCTTTTTTTTTTCTTTGCGGGGAATATATACTTATTGTAATCCTAACTAAAATTACGAAACGAAAAGTGTATTTGTTTCTTTGCTAATTTTTCACGTCGATACCGCTATTGGTACCGATTTTGACCTTGATACCGAGAAGCCGGTCTATAGAAGAGGGGGTAGCCAACCCGTGGGCAACAGCCTGTCATGTATTTAAAATCTATCTGTCATTGTAATATTATTATTTATATCTTTACATGAACATAAAAGAAGTCTTAATTACCTAAATAAGATGTAATGCTCACGCACTATAATGCGTTTGTCAAACAAACCGGCGAAAGCGAAGCGTTTCCGAAGCGATACCGAACCGAAGCGAGACGTCAGTCCGATAGTTCTGTCACGCTATCGGATCGCTTTCGAGTTTCTATGTGACTGGATTCAAACAATTCCATACATTACAAATAAAAACGTCAAGCTTCGCATTCGCCACGCCAGTCTGTTTGACAAAGGCTTAAATGATGCCCTTTGTAACGTACTTATGAGGTCTCTTTGATCAAAACATTTCACTGAAAATGTAGCCGACATTTGATTGAATTAACGTTTACTAACAAAACAAGAAATACAATAATTAAGGGCCTTAATGGACAGCTTAAGCAGTTGGACAATATTCTATTGCATTCAAAATAATCTAGGACATGCGTTGTTTCTGATCACGTTAGCAATAAAGTTAGTATTTGAGATCAATATTTTATTAGCTTAAGTTAATTACTGTTTAGCTGTAACTCTGTCGGAAAAAAGTTATATTTTTAAAATACTTCCGTGTAGGTTACTTAATTCAGGCGACCGTGGTATGAAGAGTATATGGATGAAGGTAACTGCGTAAGACCAGTCAGTGTATGCCTGGCGACTCCACGATAAAAGTCAACTCCAACATAGTTGAGAAAGAGCTAGACAGATGATTCATACTCACTAGTTCTCGAGTTTTCAAATAAAAGCGAGGGAACAATAGTTTCTTTGAAAACTTAGTTATTTATAATGTTCACGGGTGAATTCAGAACAAACAGGATGCACTGAATTCTGGGAAATATATCGAGGTAAATGACCGTCGCCTTCCGTCGCAAATAACTACGTTATCCACATTATGCCAATGCGCACGTTTATTATAAGTGTTACTCCATAAATTATAGAAGCTTTCCGTAATATTCTGGGTACAAAATTATGTTAAGCACGGAATTATGGTCGTCATTTTTGTAATTACGGAGGAGCTCGTGGCTAAATAAATACATCCGCACAGGCCGATCTTCCGGGTTCCGGTCTCGGCTATCATTTGTAGATCTTTGACAGTCGTTACTATTATTCAGAAGCTCTTAAGTCTGACAACCAGTCTTACCATGGAGTATCGTATTACCCAGTTACTGGGTTGTGGAGGTCCAACAGGCAGTCGCTCCATGTAAAATATTGATATCAGCTGCATCTGGTTTGACTGGAAGCCGACCCCGATGTAGTTGGGAGAAAAGACTAGGCGGATAATGATTTTTGTAATTACGGCAAAAAAATGCAAGTTAACTGGAGTGACGATCCTTACTAGGAATAATACTACATTTTGCAATTTTAGAGGCCCAGTGGTAACGAACCCGATTAACGAGTTGTATGTCGTGAGTACGAACCCAGAAAGGTGTATTACTTTGTGTTATTTATTTAACTACAACCTGCGTTAGTTCCGTTAAAAAAGCAGCTAAATGAAATAGATATCCCTCTTTGAGGAGTGGCTGGATAGGCGTCACGGCGTCCTTACCTTCCGCATGACGCAGGTCCTCACCGGACACGCAAGTTTCGGGAGGTTCCTGTGTCTGATAAGGAGGGAGGAAACGCCTGGGTGTCACCACTGCGAGGACCGTCCTGAGGACACGGTGGAGCATACGGTGCAGGACTGCCCCGCTTGGGCAGAGCACCGCCGTGTCCTCACGACGGCGATAGGCGGAGACCTCTCGCGCCCGGCATTGGTCGAGGCCATGCTGCGGGGCGAGACGGAGTGGGAAGCGGTCGCCTCCTTCTGCGAAGCAGTCATGCTCGCGAAGGAGGAGGCGTGCCGCGTGAGGGAGAGAACAGTGTCCTCCCTCCGACCCACCCGCAGTGGTAGACGCCCACGGCGACGGACGTCGCCAGACGATCTCCGGCCACCGTAGGCGCGGGCATGCGGGCAGCGAGTAATGGGCGACTCGCTGCCCGACCATGGACCATGCCCGGGTCGACGGCGCGTTGTGTTCCACGCGCGCCTCAAGGAGTGTCAGCAAATTGACGGGGCCTGTAGAGGGCCAGAGCCTGCCGGGGTCGCGGGACTTTCCCATTACCGTAATCCCGGTACGTAAAGGGCTAGTGAAGGACACCGTGGATTTTAGTCAGTACAAGTCTGACAGTCCCTCCCGTTGATGATTTTACCACGAAAAAAAAAAAAATGAAATAGATATAGTCCTCGATATGTTATAAATACGAGTAATAACAGTTTATAGTCGTTATTCCTTCGCTCTGTAGAATTCTTTTCAAACTCACAAAAGACTAAATTCTTAAGTAAATCTCCCTTTTAGTGATTCCCATAGGCTATGGCCATTACCGTAGGGCCCACTTTAGGGCATGTGAAGGTCACCAGAGGTCAGGGCCATCGCCACGGACACGACTTTATTCGTTTTAAGCATGCGTAACTATCGCTGTAATTTTACTTTTGTAAGTATTATTATAATGCTAGGAACGTTTGAGTCATTGCTTTCATTAGTGTTTTATGTGGAGGTGAAATGTTGGAAGAGAAAGAGAGAGATAACGAGAAAATATATACATTTTATGATATTTTAGATCGTAATTGTTAATTTTGTAGAGAGCGTCATCTGCTTAGAACTTTCCTATGTCGTGGACGGCTGCTAATCGAACTGAATGCAGCTTAATATTAGTATTATTACATGGATCATCTGTCTATCTGACATCCACAACCCAGTTACTGGATTAAATGATAATACGACGTCTCTTGATAAAACTGGTTGTGTATCAGAAACAACTGTCAAAGAAAAAAATGTTAAGATCTAAAAACAAAAATAACCATTAGAATAACTAAATCTATTCCATTGGTAAAACGGCATTGTTAAGAGTTCTTATCGATAAATTGACATAGTTTTTATAAACAAAGTAGTTATAATCAAGACTACGGAAATCTACAGGAAAAACTACGTATATATTTACCCGTACCTTTCGCCGGAAAGGTTCGGGTAAATTATAATAATGACCCTTCACAAAGCACTCCTACTTACTTCAAAACTGTGTTAGTATAGAAAAATACTAACGTCCCATTAACATTATAATACCAAGTCGTTTACTCGCTTTTATTGCCCACGTAGGGCAGTCGGTCAGTGCCCGGAAAACTGGCTTGAAATAAAACCGCGAGCAATATCAATTTCACGCAACGAAAGATAGCTCTTTAGTCCCTGTAATATAACTTAGCTCGTAATAACTTTGAGGATTTCACAAGTACGATAAATGGATGAAAAGATTTTGTTGTTGGCTTCGAAAAAATATTGAGTTTTTCTTTTCATTTTTATGTCTTTTTAAAAGCTTGTTGTACTAGAGTTAAGTGGCTACAAGTTAATTTTAGTGGTGTGACCGCTCCAGTCATTTTTAAATTGCTAACAGATCCTAATTAAGCAAATTATTGTGAGATCATTTGAGCTTTAGAATGTAAAATGTAGGTATTACCTATACACCAGGAATCATTTGTTCATTAGACAGAAAACTACTGAGCCATTTGAAGTAAAACGTATCTTAAGTAGTTTCTAAATCATAAATGAACACTTGCAATTGCATAATGTAAGCAATTGAGATTAGCTGTGCAGCAGAGCGATTACTCTATCAGACGCAGAGCACAATAATATTAATATAAGACCCGCTTATTATCTGTAAACAAACATAATTCACACAAACAAAACACATAACGATTCAAGCACACATCAATCTTCCTGACCCATTTCAATTTTAAGAAATACTTACGACACACAAATAAACTTCAATGATGAATTTATAAAACGTACTTCTGTGCTCATTTTATGACAATAAAATACTACAGAACAGCTCAGCATTCCGCTTATAACCCTGCCATTTTGTTATTTTTGCATGTGACATTGTTATTTTCGTTTCCACACGATTCCCCAGCTTTCGTGACGTCAATTCTTAATTGACCAACTGGGAAATGTATAAAGATTTCGTGAGAATACAATATTTCTTTCAATGTTTGAGGTTACGCGTCAAAACATTTTAAAACACGACTTGAAAATAATATTATGTGGTCAAATGTAAGTCGTAAGATTTTACAACTGTAGTAATTCATATGAATAAAAATGACATCATAATAATAAGTAAAAAAATAGCATCACGTTCGTAATTCTTAGAGGGTTAAACAGAGGGTTATACACCCACATATATCACCAATTAAGTTCATATTCTTTAGGAGCGAGCCTCATCGAGAAACAAATCTAGACAACCTGGCTAGTCGCGGGACTCTTTCTCAGTCGGATTACCGTGACCCCGGTACGTAAAGGGCTATTGAAGGACACCATGGATTTTAGTCAGTACGAGTCTGACAGTCCCTGCACTGCTCTGCTCTGGTTGGGAAGACTCATAAAATATTTTACCAAGTAAAAAAAAAGACACCCTGGCATCTATGACTTTGGAACATTGGAAGTAAATTGAGATTATAACTGTGTCTAAATATTTATTTATTTATTTATTAAAACTTTATGCAAAAATTAGTACAAAGGCTGACTTGCGGAGGAGTAGAAACTCAAACACCTTGTCACGAGGTTTTTATAAATATTACATATATTAGAAACTAGTTTTTTTCACATCTACTAAAGTGTTTTCTCTATCAGCTTCTACAAATACGACATGAAAAGCAATTTTAGGCAACAACAAAATGTTTCAGACGAATCACAAAGCTGACAAAATAAACAAAAATACAATATTACCGTCAAATATAATAAAAACTGCCGTACATAACTTGTCTACATCTTTTATAGGACTTGATTGATCGCCATCGCGCAAACAATCAACATCTATTTTTCTCAAAGACTCTGAGAAAATGCTTACTGAATATAAATAGATACTGAAAATGTCTATGAAGTGAATATTACTTTCAATCATACTTAGTTGAGAGAAAGGTAGTTATCTATACATATAATAAATCTGTAGAAGGGTCAATTCTGTACATTGAAAATATTGAAAAAATAAATAGCGGGGGGTGTTGCTGGATCGATACCAAACCCAAATAAGTGATTAAAAATTTTTTGTTAGTCTGTCTGTCTGTCTGTCTGTCTGTATATGCAGGCATCACGTGAAAACTAACGGTTCGATTTCGATGAAACTTGGTATAATTATACCTTATTATCCTGGGCATAAAATGGGATACTTTTTATCCTGGAAAATACGTAGAAAAAAATCTTGTTTTTCAGTTTTATTCATAGACGTTGTTCTGTAGAACCGCGAATCTCCTTAATTATTGTAGGTTTAGCCGTATTTGGGTCCAATAGATATTTATAAGATGTCATTGTCAGAGTTACTCAAAATGGAGAAATAAACCATCCACGCGAAGACCGACATCCGCGCGGACGGAGTCGCGGGCGGAAGCTAGTTTATAAATATAGCTTTGAGACTGCATTGTTTACCGGGGTCGCGGGCCTGTCTTCACAAGTTACCACGGCCCTGAAATGCAACGAACAACCAAAAAATCAGGGTGGTTTTTCGTCAGTATGAGCCTGATAGTCCTTTCGCTCCACCCAAGGCGGGAGTATTGTGAGTTTATCACTAGTTGTAGTACAACTAGTCAATTGTCTGGATGGCATCCTGAACCATCATGTTTCTTTCTTTTTATGTAAATCTACTGTTAATAAATATGTCATTAATCAGTGCTCTGTGTGTATTTCTGGAATACTAATAAACCCAAGAATAATACAGGGATTCATTTGATGATATTCCACAAAAAAAACTGTCTGCGTGTATTGCGCATTTTTTAGGAAACTTCAAGGGATATTTTAGTACTTTTTACGAAATGAAGCAGAGCTTTATTACGAGAGTTTTGAAGTGACTGTTTAAGCCAACACGAACGGTACTTTAAGTCAATGGCTAATTGAACTTTCTTGGACATAGTAAGTACTTGTTTCGCAAACGTGCCTGTATTTTATAAATACGGCTAAAATAAATCAATCTTTTTTATCGAAGCCCCGAAAATAAATTACAACCAGAGCACCCTTAGAAGTTAGTTAGGCAGTTTTCCGATTAATATTTTTCCTTATTTAGAAATATGGAAGCGTTCAAATTCACAAGGACAAGTAGAAAAAGTAATTAGCGTTCGGAATCGTTTAATAAATATGATAAAAGTGTGTCTTGTATTTTACGTAAAGACATTGAATTTGTGTGTAAAAATGCGTGTGTGTGAATGTGTTCGCGGGACTTATGATAAACCGTGACCCCGGTACGTAAAGGGCTATTGAAGGACACCGTGGATTTTAGTCAGTACGAGTCTGACAGTCCCTCCCGCTCTGCCCTGGGTGGGAGGACTCATTTGATGATTTTACCACGTTAAAAAGTATGTGAATTTAAGCGTAGAAATTGAGGAAACTTGATGAATTGAAAGTTTCCTTGATTTCATTTTCTCAATCTCGGAATTTCATGAATGTTAAATAAACATTTTCAAGTCTACTTTTAGTGGAATAGCGACGCCTAAGAATATCTACCGAACAAGTTTTTCTTCTGGATTCTCTGTAGGGTCACAAAATGACCATGTTAATTATGGCTAACAAAATATTACACTAGAGATCGCACGGATACAATATACATGATGTAATATACATTTAAACCATCCTCTCGAATCACTCTATCTATTGATAAAAACCGCATTGACATCCGTCACGTAGTTTGAAAGATATAGACTTTGCTTTATACTATGTAAAGTTTTACATCGTGGTTTTTAAATCTCACGTTACATACACGATATAATATCCCTAATTAATAAAAAACAAAGGCTCGGCAACATGAAGCAGGCCGCGGGTAAGGTGCGGTTTTAATACTTAACCATTTTGCGTTCCCCTACACAACATAAAGGTTGTCGCTATTTGTCAAGGTTCTCTTTGATCAGCCGACAAATACCACGGCAACGGTCACCATGCGTCCAACCTTGTCCGGACTTGTCTTTGATTTGATTATGAGAAATAGAGTGTATAGCGGAATCATAGTATAACTAAAATTGTCTATTCTATTCTTTCTTAAGCAAAGCAAATGGAATATAGGTATAATTTTACTTTCAGTTTATTAACTTCTTTTTTTTTCGGCACGTTTTGCGCAGTGGCAGAGCAATTTTATTGGACTGCTGCGAAGTGTGTCGCGGGTTCGATCCCCGCACGGAACAAATTTCCGTATGATCTGCAAGTAGTTGTTTCGGCTCTGAGTGTTTGTGTATGTGAGATTCTATGTTTGTAAACGCCACGTATTTTAAAAAGAAAAAAAGCGTAGATTGGAAATTACATAATGGATATGAATTTCTAGGTTTTTTTTCTTTTTTAAAGTGGCCTTTTTAGGCACCTGACGCTTCACATTATAGTTTTTGTTTATTTATTTCGCGTTATTTATCTTATTTATGTGTTGTAGATAGAAGTATCAAATAATTATTGTTTTGTATTCCTTGTTATTTCAGACTAATGGTCTTTAAAGACGAGAAAAGTTCTTAGTACTTATTGTATTTCTTTTCAGGCATACATTCGATTTAAATCAACCTAGGCACCGAAATATTCCTAGAAATATTATTTTGTGAATCTGAAAATATTGTTTCTTATTGCCTGTTCTGTCCCACAGTTGGGAAAAAAGAGAAATGGGGGATCCCACACCATATCTCTCACTCTTCTGACTTCTTTGTGGTTTGCTTTCTTCGTCTAATTAGTCAGGAAGATTGAGTTCAATTCGTCCCTATTTCCATATCATTATCATCAGCCGGATGACGTCCACTGCTGATCATGGGCCTCCCCCTTAGACCGCCACCCCGAACGACAATTCGCCACTTGCATCCATCGGTTGCTCGCGACTCTCACGATGTCGTCGGTCCACCTGGTGGGCAGCCTGCCTACGCTGCGTCTTCCTGTTTCATATATTCGGAAGTAACGAACCCGATACGACATAGGTATACAGTGTAGTTTCATCTATTACCTACATTCTCAACCCTTTTCTCAAGAAAAGTCCCTAAACGGGACCTAACGTATGACGACGTTACGTACAATCTGTATTGCCATAAATCACATTCTTAAAGTCCCTGTGTGCCGCCATAGTGACCGTAATCACCTGTACAAGCTCACACAAAGTAATCTTGACGAGAACTTAATAACTAGGCGCTAGTAATGTGCCAAATAGTTGGGTAAGTCGAACCAACTCGGTGAGTAAACGACAAAATACTCCAAAGACTTGACTGGAGATATGATTATTTATAATAAATATTTTTACCAAGTCAGCCACTTTTTTGTTTTATCGTTGTAAAATCATCAAATGAGTCTTCCCACCCAGGGTGGGACGGGAGGGACTGTTAGACTTGTACTGACCGTAGCCCTTTACGTTCCAGGGTCACGGTTACCTGATGAGGCAGTCCCGCGTCACTGAATCAGCCATACAGTTTATTATATCGAGGGGTGAAAGGCTATATGTTTGAAGTGTCATTTTGGACGTTATTGAGTTAGCTATAATAGTAGATTATGCACCGAGGGGCTAAAGTTGTGTCTTATGTCACGGGCGTCATATTGAATCTCGAGCGCAATGAAGGATTCGGGATTTAACTCCCGAG
This sequence comes from Agrotis puta, assembly GCA_943136025.2. Lineage (NCBI taxonomy): Eukaryota > Metazoa > Arthropoda > Insecta > Lepidoptera > Noctuidae > Agrotis > Agrotis puta. Next base: position 15,809,000 of record OW964177.2, on the reverse strand, counting down.
CGTAGCGAGGGAGTTAAGAGTCTAACTCACGAGCGAAGCGAGGGAGTTAATACAAGAATCCTGAATGCAGCGAGGGATTCAAGTTAGCCCAAGGCAAAGACACCTTTAGCCCAGAGGAGGATACTCTACTTTTTACACCTACTGTGAGAAAATAATAGCCATAGTACGAAAAACAAAGTATTTATTAAATAAAAAAAACAGTAACGCGTAGTAAGGGTTTCGAGAATAGCTTTCCTCTTTCTGGCACACTAAATCAGACTTGGCTGTATGGGCTCAGCTCCCTTTGCCTGCTCCAAAGAGGGACGAAAAGAACCAAAAAAATATCTAGGCTGCATGGGCTAGATAGATCCCTTTGTCTTCCCAAAAGGGAAAAGAAAATTTAAAAAAAAATCTTTCTGGCACCAAAGGGTGTTTGTTGTTTATAAACATATTCCAAATTCAAATCACATTATTGACCAGCGGGTAATAATGAAATCCAGTACAACAATATTGACCGGCTGTGCCCTCGGCCACTAATGACTCACTTTAGGTTAAGGTTGCTTGACATATAATTTGACATTTTCGAGCAGGTGGTGTGAAAAAATATTTTTTAATTTGGTAGTAAAATATATCATTGGCCAATCAGTCATACTCGTTAACCTCTACTAGGCATTTTTTTTAAAATATATTCTGTTCTGAACTGAACCTATTTTTCAGTCAGCCGGTTGATGCAGGACACCGCAGCCGGTAGCTACTAGTTTTGTAGTTATCCACAGACATTTCAAAGGTTATTATTAGGTATTTGAAAAAACCATAACTACCTAAAATTATACTTCTTAGTTGTACACTCCTGGCGGAGTGGTCGTGGTTATAGATAGTCTGCTTGGTTGGTTACGGTTTTTGCGAGTTTTCTCCATCTCTCCTTAAAGTAAGGGTACACTTTGTAGATGAGTTAATTTGATCTGTCCATCTTGTCGTGTGTCGTTCCAGTGAGCTTTCGTTGCGGATGATGTCCTCACATCTTGAGGATTCGCACTTGGACAATCGACGAAAGTCTTTGTTTGATACGAAGCTCTTTCAGGATAGAAACGTTAATGATACTAGGCGAATGATTTCTTAGATAGAAGAAAGACATTTAGGCTGCTTTTCCAGGTTTACCAGAGATGCGCTATGCTACGTTGCTGCGGATACTTTTGATATCCACCAATCATACTCATTGGTTAACATAGCACAGCACTGGTGGAAACGGATTCAACTAAGATGTGTTTTTTATATGGAAGGATGCGTGCTATGGCTGCGTGTTGTGACAGCGTGCTATGGCTGCGTGTCATGGATGCGTGCTATGGAGGCGTGCTATGGGTCGTCTTCCCTACTATCGATAGCTGCGCATCTTCCTAACGCAGCTACTTTGCGGCGGTGCATCTTCATAGCACATCTTACTCGAACCGCTACATAGCGTAGCATCAGCGGAAACGGTCACACAGTTTCATAGCTCAGCTTTTACATTCTCGCAGCACAGCTACATAGCACATCTCTGGTGGAAAGGCACCCTTAATCGTGGTGGACTTTTAAAAGGCCCTGTGACTGAAGTTTTCTGTGTCACAAAGTTTTCTTCTGTTTCATGAGATTTAGGCTCTACTTAGAACATAACACCACTGCCCATCCCATGTGGAATACAAACTTGATATTTAATAATGATGGAATTCATTACATAGCAGCTAACTTCCGTAATTATGTAAATCTGTTTGTTTTCCTAAGAGAGCCGCCATTTGTAACTGGTAGGTCGTCTCCGACTGTCGCCGTGTTTACAATAACAATTCCATTACAACTTCAGAAACTGACGTTTTGTAATGTTCACTTTGAAAGTTTATTAACTTGTATAGGTGGTAGAAACATGTAAGCTTGTAGAAGGAAGATTTTCTTTCTAAAACTTAACAGAATTGACTTATCCTCGTAGTTTGGCACAAGTGGTTAAGTAGTTATTGTCTCTCGGGTTCGCATTTCTGGGATAAAAAGCCTATAGGATTTTAATAATAGTAATTTATACGTATATTACTCCAGGTTATAACTATCTATATCTATGAATTAAAGGTAGTTTTCGCTTAAAAGAGTAATTTCCGTGTTACCTTTTGCATATAAAGTGATAAACAGTAAAAAAAAAACGACGGGTTGCACTCTGGGAGTGCCGGCAGAAGTAAAAACTTCAATAGTTATTAACACACACGAACATTCGCGCAAGCGCCCTGCGCCGTCTTACGAATTTTCAATCAGGTCACGTGTCCTGACGCGAGTTTAACATTTTATACCCATTCCAAAAAAAGTGCACAACGCTGCTAAAGAAGATGTCACTTCAAAAAAACGTTGCCCTACAATAATAGGAATTTAGTAATTATACCTAACTCATTCATTTTTGTTTTGTGTTATTCGGTTTTCCATCAGGAATTTCCTGATAGCTGCCGGATTTGTAGTAGGCTCGCCTTCTATTACGTAGGAGTTAAACATACACTACCATACACTGTTTAGTATTGTGTCAAAGTTAGGTTATACGAGTACATTTTTAGAATTAGGCAGCTGGGTGCTCACGTTTCAGGCTTTAAGTTAACAATTATAGAAGCATTAATACTAACTAAACCTATATTTGCTGCTCAACTGGACACTTCCACCAAGACATATTGCTATAAGTAGTATAGTAAGACATATTGCTATAGCAATAGTGTATAGGCAATAAGATTGCTGGTAACCTGCCACTACGAAGTGCAATTTTATCTACTTTTCGTGTAACATCTTATGCCAAATGTAGTTTCGCCAGCGATTTGGCTTCAGTTGTTACTGCTTAACCCAGTTAGTGTCCACACCTATAACATTATCAATATAAATATATTATAAGGTATATTGTGAAACTGGGTAATAACAGCATAACTAAGTAATAATCATCGTGTGTGAGACGTTACTTAGACATATGAAATACCGAATAACACGTCCCATAAAGTTTATTAATACGAACACTTGCACGAACGAATGCACGTTATCTCGAAAAACTCGAAAAAAGTCATCGTAAAAACCTTGATAAATATTAATTAATAACTTTAAAGCCTTTGCCAAACAGACAGGCGTGGCGAATGCGAAGCGTGACGTTTTTATTTGTAATGTATGGAATTGTTTGAATCCAGTCACAAAGGAAAGCATAAGCGATCCGATAGCGTGACAGAACTATCGGACTGACGTCTCGTATCGGTTCGATATCGCTTCGGACTCGCCTGTCTGTTTGACAAAGGCTTAAAAGCTTGTAACGAGCAAGAAAGACAAATAGAAAAAGAGGAATGTTTACTAATATTCCTTTCATTGTATCATATCAGACGTAGGATGTCTACTGCTGAACATAGGCCTCCTCTACGGATTTACTATAGGACCGGTTGGAAGTAACTTGCATCCAGCGCGATCTTGTGGTCTTCATCAGATCGTTTGTCCATCTTGTAGGTAGACAGACGACTAGGTAGTATTTATTGATATTATAGATGCGAAGTTACGATATATTGGATGGATGGACTTATTCACGTCAAAATGGCTGAACAAATCTGGATATTTGGTTAAGATACGTAATAGTCTTGAATAACACATGGAATACCTTTTTTGCCTGATGTTATGATCCCGTGAAATAATTTTTGTGAATCACGTGAGCGGGGAATCAGGCGGGCGAAGCCACTGGCAAAAGTTAGTAACAGCACAATTTGATTGCCAATTTATTTGGCAAATGTGTGGTCATTAAAAACACTGTTTCATACAGCGCATTTTGTTCGGCACTAGGTTCAAGCTGATAGTATGATAAAAACTAAAGTGGTTTTTGAAAATCGGATGCGGATTTTTGCAGGCTGACGACAGCTGATACGATTTTTTAACTGTAGCAACTAGTTTTGTTTTTTAAAATAATGTTATTAATATCTTACTACTATGCGAAAGTTTGTGAGGTTGAACGGATTGACGTTTCTTATTAATTTATACAAAACTTACTGATACGGATTTGGATGTTTCGCACTCACGTAGTTGTAACTTAAATAATTGATACAAACTCATTTTTATCTTAGTTATACAATCCTGTGAGTAAATTACTTTTTTAATTTATAAACCTGTGTTTTTGTTTTAGATTCTAAAACAAAGAACTCTTGGAAAAAGAAATCAAATTGAAATGCCCCTAGGGATTCCTAAATAATTATAAAATGAAGCTTCAAAAATTCTCATCTGTAAATGTTACTACAACTAGATATTTTTGTTTACTTACCTAAATGTAGGTAAAAGTTTTAAGCAACCGCATACCGACCGTGAACGTCAGAAGAACTGAAACCTGGATTCTAATCTGATCCTAATTGGAGTAGGCATCCTTTCAGGAGTTCGCTCCATCAATCATCATCAAAGCCATATCGCTGTCCGCTGTCGTAAACGTTATTTATGTTTATTTATCCTCGTAAAAAAGGTTGACCGTCGTTGATACGTCACAAAAAAGTTAGGATTCAAAGATTGATTTTTAGTTAGAGGTGAAAAATCTTCTTCTTCTTCTCATCTTCGACCTTTGTCTTAGAATCATACTTTTAGTAATATTATCAGTTCGGGTCTTAGACTTCTGTACGTAGTAATCAGTGAATACCAAAATTTCTCATGAAGCGACAACTTCTCTGATCTGTCATTTTCTAGGGTATACGGTATCTCTTGTTTGGAGAGTCGGACATCTGACAATCCATGAAGTCTATCAACGATCTACGAATGACAATGGCCGGGACCAACTGCTGATAGTGCCACGGACTGAGCTGTTCCGGTTAGCAAAATTGGAACTACAGCCGCCAATTTCAAAATGTCATTAATTTCAACACCAAATTCTTTTCTAGCGACGCGGTAGCGGGTGCGTCTGCGCTCTCCGATGCACAGTGGGGACCCAAATGTAATGGAAGTACATGAACATGTTGGGCGCAGGACTATCTAAACAGATAGACATGATTCTGGAACGTAAAGGGGTAATTAAGGAACACCATGGATTATAGTCAGTCCGAGTGTCCAGGGTGGAGCGGAAGAAACCGTCAGTCAGTCCGAGTCCGACGGTTTCTTCCGCTCCACACTGGACAGAACTCATTTCATGACTTTTGCAAGGCAAAGAAAAGACATCTACATATTTGCGCACATCTATTCGTCAACGAAAAATACCGTGATATATTGCCACTTACATGAAATCGAATACTAAACTGAAGTAACATATCCAAATGAATATGTTACTTCAGTTTCGTTTTCGACATCTGTAAAAGAGCTCTAGTAATAATAATAAAACACTTATCTCGTATTTTCGTATCGCATACGTATGTGTCGTATAGTTTCCCTCGGTCGTACAAGTCGACGATACGTGTCGATACTGTAGCTAAAGTACGCAATCAGGATATCCGAACGCTGTCGTATTGTATATAGGGCGTATTGCACCGAGTGAGCAGAGTGGCGACTTTTTTTTAAAGTATCGGTTTTAATTATGGAGGGAGAGAGTAAAGCCAAATAGAAGATGGGTGGTGTAAGAGAAGAGATGATTAGATGAAATAGAAGTGAATTATTTAAACTTTAAACTTAATAATTAAAAGAAAACATTTTGGTTTGGTTGAACGCGCTAATCTCTCGAACTACTGGTTCAAATTGAAAAACTCTTTTTGTATCGTATAGTCTATTTATCGAGGAAGGCTATAGGCTCTATAACATCACGCTACGAATAATAGGAGCCGAGCAGCGGGAGAAACCGTGGGGTACAGCTAGTGTAGTATATACGTATTGTAAGTCAAAATCGTGTAAAAGATATTATGGAAAATTACCAAAAGTATTGTGATTTCAAAATTTTATATTGCATGCCTAATAGTAAAATATGTTTTTTTTTAGCGTTGTAAAATCGTCAAATGAGTCCTCACACCCATGGCAGGGCGGGAGGGACTGTCAGACTTGTACTTACTAAAATCCACGGTGTCCTTTAATAGCCCTTTACGTACCGCGGTCACGGTAATTTGTTAGTCCCGCGACCAGCAAAATATGGTAGAACCTAAATATAACATCAGACTCACCAATATTTTCAAATAAATAACTTGCTTATACCAAATATTGATAAATCCTTATCACAACTACTTACTAACTAAATTAGACATCGATTATTTTTGAACGACGCTCAACACTCTTTCAGAAGTAAAAATTCCGGTGCGACTTTTAGTCGCAGATGTGTCGCGAACCTACAGTTTCTCATCACGACAGTCACGTCCCAGCGCTTTGTGCAGACGCCGCTGGTCTTTGCGTTCTGATGGTAAACTTGAACGAGCTTTACGCTGCTTTTAGTTTTGATGAAAGGTGCAATACCTACTGCATTGATAGCATGTACGTCCGTATTTTATGTAGCGCTGAATATATTTGGTAAATTTTACAGAGTATAAAACGAAGTCGTTTCTGTTTATCTGTACGCGCATTTTTTATTTATTTTTATCGTGGTATAATTACCAAATGAGTCTTCCCACCCAGGGTAGAGCGGGAGAGACTGTCAGACTCGGACTGACTAAAATCCACGGTGTCCTTCAATAGTCCTTTACGTTCGGGGGACACAGTAATTCGTGAGTCCCGCGACCATTTGTATGCGCATAGCTTTCGAAAGACTGCACCACATTGGATCAATTTTCTTTTGATATTTTCACTATAGTCAGGACAAGATTTTTATGCGAGTATTCGAAAAATCCAGCGGATAGGTCGAAAAGAACCCGTGCGGTAATATCAGGGAATGGACCTGCATGGCAGATTGACCCCATTTTCTTAAGAAAGCATAATATCATACTTTAAATACTCGTAGAAAGGAGAAAATTACGCTTTGTTTTTGCGTACATAAAAAATGACTTTTTTGACAATTTCCTTGACATGTTTTTGATAATCATATGTTTTGTGTAATATTTATCTACGCAGTCATGTACGAGTAAATGCACCCACATAGGATAAACTAAAGTAGAGCAGCGCTAAAAGTAAATGCTTGTCACCTGTCAACTTATATAAATCTTTTAAAAGTGAGTAGCGAGCATAAATCTATCTCTCTTGCTATGTATGCTATAAGCTGCTGCAGCAATAAGCTGTACTCGTAATCATGTTTTACTCGACTCAATTTGTTGGAGAGTTTCATTTGTATGAAATCATCAGCTGATACACATATTTACATATAAATTGCTATAGTCTTAAAATAGATCCTCGATTTCTGCAAAATTTTATTAAAATCTCCACTGTAAATCTTTCCCTCTTGGTCTACTTAATCATGACGAGATGCAATGCTTTGGGGCTTTCATTCGTCCCCGACCAACCAAGAAATGGTAGTATAAAACGATATTTTTTTGGTGTTGAAATCTTCAAATGATGAGGACTCATTGCGTGGAGCAGAAGCAGACTGTCTGACTGTTATTGATTATAAGTCGACCCTGTTCCAGCGGTTTCCCTTTGTTTTCCAGGGCCACGGTATCCTGGTTACAGTTCAGCCAGTCAAACGCCTGCCCAGGACGTTTGGGAATAAAAGGCAACCTAAGAAAACCATGTTTCTTTTATTTTTAGTTAGTATGAGTCTAACATATCATTCCTCTCCTTCCAAAGTGTGAGGACTCACTTGATCCAATAAGATAATTCATCCAAAAACGATGTGCTGGAAGATATAATGATTTTGATTCAGATATAAATTAGGTGGTGTAATATTTATGCGTCTACATAAAATATATTGTATAACTACACATTAGCCAGTCAGTAAGCATAATGGCCTTTTCTCCGATACACGTTATACATTGCAAATAAAAACATTTCTCGAAATGAGAGCATTATTACAATACGAACGTTTGGATTTTGAGATGGATGTTTGTTATTTAGGCACGTTTGAACGGCTGAAGGTATCTTGATGAAATTGGGCTCAGAGATAAAATAGTCTTCGGCGTAGCAATAGCTAATTTTAATAAAATACTTATGTATTCCCTGAATTTAAGATACATTCGAGTGCCTACATAAATTTAAATTAAAATAAACATCTAGTCTCTCAAGAAAATATTTACGCATAATGTTAATTAGTTACAAACGAATTACTATAATCTCATTTTGAGAGCTTTTTCCAAACGGTAACAATTCATTAACGTTGTATGATATCTAAAATATAATTACCTATTCTCTTAAATTTATTTAATAACAGTATTCATATTTAATATGTTTTTTATTTATTTATAGCGGGGAGGCTGTCTAGACAAGCTTGTCGGGGAGCGGATAGTATGCGAGCGAACTCGCAGCCCCCCCCCCCCCCCTCATAAAACTCCTTTGCTTTCCATGGGCAGAGGGCCATGAGTATTTTAAAATTGCTAAAATGGACACCACGGACTTTTTTCGGTGGAAAAATCATCAAAGAGCGAGAGGGGCAGTGAGACTGGCATTAAAATCCACACCATTTCTTCAATTCCTCTTTACCTTTTACCGGATTACCTGATTAGACAGTACTTACTACAGACTACCAGCAGTATTGTTCATGTATCTATCTATCATGGTTTTTTTTTAAATACTCGTATATTGGATTGGATTGGAGGAGCTCGTGGCTAAATAAATACAGCCGCACTGGCCGATCTTCCGGTTTAAGCCACGCCTCGGCAAGCGTGGGTGACCGTCTGTCATAGCGAGTTTCCTCCGTGGCTCGGAAAGCACGTAAAGCCGTTGGTGCCGGCTGTCATTTGTAGATCTTTGACAGTCGTTATTGTTAGTCAGAAGCTCTAAAGTCTGACAACCAGTCTTACCATGGGGTATCGTTTTACCCAGTTACTGGGTTGTGGAGGTCGGACAGGCAGTCGCTCCATGTAAAATACTAATATCCAGCTGCATCTGGTTTGACTGGAAGCCGACCCCAATATAGTCGGGAAAAGGCTAGGCAGATGATGACTCGTATATTGGATCGACGCAAGCTACCGAAAGCCGTTAAAAAATTCTTCGTCGAAAAATGTAAACGTTTCTCTACAAATCCAGGCCCTCAAGCTTCTTTGTAGCTTTATAAATTTAGCTGGGCTGTGTTCCAGTAAACTACTACAATCAAAGAAATAGTAAACGAATAGGTATACGAATAGATTCAGTCTTTGTTCTCTCGTCAACAGTACGTGGGTCTTTTCTGTTCCCTGTACGGACAACAATGGCTACCGGTAGTGAACGAAGGACAATGACGGACGTAATAACGGCACTTGACAGCCGTACTCCATTGGTACTTGATAAATAATAGAAGTTATATATAGATAACTAGGTGTCGACAGCGGTTTTGCCCGCGTACGACTCGAAAGTTATCCCGCGGGTACGTAATACGGGACAAGAATTATCCTATATGTTAATCCAGGTTATACACTATCTGTAGATCAACTTCCAAGTCCTTTGAGCCATTATTGCGCGAAACGGTAACAAATGTTTGTTACTTACCTTACGAACTTTCGAGTTTATAACATTAATAAGATTATGCTAGCATGAAAGGTTTTTAAATAGAGTAATTACTGACAAATTTGACAGTATTTAAAAACAAAAATAAAAATATGTACAAGCATCAAAAAGGTATCGAAAAAACTCACTATCAACGGATTAACTGTAAAAAATAGCATTTTTGGTGATTCTTTGTTTTAAAATAGACCAACCAGAGGGGCAACTGGCGACCCTCTGGTCACTATAAAACGTGACGCAAGCAATGAGCATTGATATCATAAATATTATTTAGGTATGTAACCGTAACGGTTCTTCCCGAAACAATTCGATAGACACCTAGTTTTTGCCGTTTCAAAAGATTATGTCATGTAAAATCTTTTGAATCATAAATGAGGCCGTTTACCCATAACCACAACGGTACGGAAACGGTGCAAACCAATGTTGCCAATTTTCATATTTCTTAATAAAAAAAGTAACTTTGCCTTACATTATAAATTTCTTCTGCGTCGTGGGTGTGTTTAAAAACATACAAATACACCTATAGTATTTTGTAAACGCACTCATGACACACGAGAATTAAAAAAAAACACATACACGATCACCCAGACCCGTAACAACTACTGGTAGGTCATACAAATATTTGTGTATTAGAAGGTACGTAAGGAGTATTCGAAGGACATAATTCAACTGTTATTAAGATGGTGGTTCGAACTGTATAACTGAAAGTGTCCCAAAGAAGTCCTTTCATCAATATGAAAGTCGATCATTGTAGGTATTTACAAGTAAGAAACTTTTGATAACGACACCGAAAGACGAAGAATTCTCTCTCAAAGACAAAACAGCGATTTGTAACAGTATTAATATCCCCAACAAGACACAAACCACTTTCAAATATCAATGACAAATTGAACACTAAGTTTGACAGCTGTCAGAAATTCAATTGTTACGTAGATTTAATGAATAGGCGACCAAAGCCCACAGCTAATTAACGAGCTCCTCTAATCAATCGATGTTCTAACCACAATCAATTGTAGAGATGCACCAATTCACGACGGATTCTAAAGGTTCTTGTTATTTCCGAGGTTCAAATTTCGGATCTCGGATTTTCGAATTTCAATGCATGGCCATCGGTTGGTGGGGATAGAAATGTGTGCGGTCCAGAGAAACTTAGTTATGAATTAGAATTAGTTTGTGTAAGTTCTTAGTTAATTGAAGGATTTGAATAGATTCAACGTTAGCTGAATGAAAATAATGACGGTTTTTCAGTCACTGTATCTATCGTCATCATCATCTATATATATACCTTATATAGTGTATGTATATAGGCGGTTAAAGTATTTTCGGTATTTGGTAAAATTTGGTAAAATATTTCCAATCTAGCACCCACCCGAGAAAAACAATAATAACGTTCTTGTGATAAAAAATGGCCCGAATTGATTACCTATTACGTTGTAATTAACATGAGCGACACCGCAAGCAAAAGGTAGTTGTTGTAATTGCGAGACTTTTAACACTTTTTTTTATCGTGGTAAAATCATCAAATGAGTCCTCCCACCCAGGGCAGGGCGGGAGGGACTGTCAGACTTGTACTGACTAAAATCCACGGTGTCCTTCAATAGCCCTTTACGTACCGGGGTCACGGTAATCCGTTAGTCCCGTGACCAAGACTTTTAACACTAGATTATTATTTACCTTGTTTAGTTCCTGTTATAAGGAACATCGTACACCCATAAGTCCTTTTGTATCAAAGGAGCAGTTTATAATTATATTTATCTACTATCATGCTATTAATCCTCTATAAAAGAACCTATAACAATTAGCTTATTGCCAACATTAAAACACTCAATGATATAATGATCATTATATCATCCAAACGCGTGTTATAATGAATTTCGAAAAAAGAACATTCTCATGCAATGACATTTCACCACCAGATCGCTAAAATTTTGAAAAAAGAACAACTCGTCTTATCGTGTTATATCCCGCCATTTTTTTACTCGAATAAGGTATGCGAATATGGTAAGTTATGAGAATCTTTTATAGAGGATTCACAGCATGATTGTAGATAAAGTCTTGTATGCAACCGTTATAATTAGGTATTAAAACACTCATGTGATACTATTATCACACTCGGCTACGCCTCGTGTGATAAACCCACATTCGTGTTTTAATACCCCTGATTATACAACGGTTGCATAAATAACTATTAACAGAATGGGTCGCTAAGGCACTTTAGGGATCATTAATTCACTAAGTACATTACATATTCTAACTTATTATATCATCTAAATAAAGGGAGAATCTTGTTTTGCGCCTCTGAGGGTCCGTAGGACTACTTAGTCATAAATAAGAACGTACTAAGCAAGATTATTAAATGTATTTATGTTAAGGTTATAATTAATTAATATGTTGTTGGAGGGTACTCTCTTAAGAGCCCCCGACTACCGCCGGTAGACCGAACACTATTCCCGATACTTTTGGCCTGTTGCAAAAAAATGTTTTTATTTTTATGTTTTGTAAAAATATTTTAAAATGTAAAATAATAAGTGAATAAAAAAAGTATTAATATTAAATGCTCCGGTAGTCTCGTGGTTGCCAGCACGACTGCTGACTGTGGGTCCTGGGCGATTCACGGACCGGGCAAAAAGTTCTTTGGGTTCTTTTCAGTGCTCGAACTTTTGAGGTTATCTTTGTACAGATTGTGCCTAAGAAAGCACGTTACGCCGTTAGTCGTGCGCCTGATCTCTCTGCGGATATGTCAGATTGCCGTGCAATCAGAGTATGAGAATAAAGGAACAGAAAGTACACCTGTGCATGAGCACAAATTTGTGCAATTAAATTATGTATTGTGCCGATTGCTAATGCCCGCTGAGGTAAGTCGGCGTGACCGACAAACGAGCAAGAAGACTATTAATTTGACGATGATTAATGACAATAATAGTTTTAAAATATATAAAGAGCAATATACTCTATCTTAAATTAGATATGCGAAATGCATAAATCTTGGAAAATCCTTTCAAAACTTACTGTGTTATTTTATTATTTTAGACAAAGAATTTTGTAATTTTAAGTCTGCTCTCAGCAGTTGTCATGATAAATATGCTGAATATAAACATGAATAAGTACCAAATATTTTAAAGGATGACGTAGACAATTTTTTTTAAAACCTTTATTATTTTTAATTGTTTTAACCTCAAATTAATCAAAAAGTCTAAAGTAATTATAATATTTTCTTTCAGACTCAATTGTCAACCAAAAATCTAAAAAAGTATTTGATAACATTTATAGTGCTTTTAAATCAAAGTGCTTTTAAATTTAAATGGATGTCACTGTTAGTTGATAAAAGTCACATAAGTTGACTTTCTTGTCAAATTTCATCAACATTTTAAGTGTATTGTGTCTTTTCCAAATTTTATTCTTGTCTTGAAAGCAAACATCGAAAAATCTCCAGCTATTCTTGTTTTTTATAAAAACTATGTTTTTGGGCCAAACAAAGTTTTTTTGGTAAAATCACTAAATTAATAATCCCGCCGCCGGGTGTGAAGCGGAAAACATTGTCTAGGTATCTAATTGTTTTTGAAGAGAATCAACAGCATGCGTAGCGCAACAAATTCTATCTAGAATAAAGAAAGTTATTCCAAAATATTGATAATTTCTTTTTAGTCAATTTTTTTCTACCTTTTAAACATCGTTATTCTCAGGACGATATAAATCTTTCTACAAACCCCTCACATTGTCTATTCTACCGCCCATGATACCCATTTCTATGGTGTCTACGCGTGCTGATGTCACGAATTATCGCCACCTGAAGGTAGCTAGTAGCGTCTTCAGGATAAGCATTTCTGTTATCTCACCTTTGCTACTTATTTACAACTGTGAGATCTAATCGTCGCCGGCGCCGTAAGTTCGCATGCCACACGCTTGTTTTCGCTTTACAGTTAGGCTACCACCAATTTATCAACCCTCTTAATGACCAACATCCTGCTAGAAGATTATCTGATAGTACATTTTTTCTACTGAATACGAAAATGCCGATTTTCTGTTGACTTTGATGTAGACTGTTGGTTCGTGTGTTAGTTATTTATTAAATAAATAAATGTTTGTTATTATAAATAGGTAAATTAATCATTTATTTTTATAAACGTAATTGCTACATTAATTATTCAACAATTAAAAACGCTTGTAGAATTGTAACTCAACTTTCACGGCCTTATTACAAAAACAAAATAAACCTTGGTTTAAACCTGGTCTATCAAGTCCAGGCTTATCTGCAGAGCCATGGTTTAAATTTGTCCGTATTACAAAACTAAGATAAAACGTCGACTTTAGAACCGCCATTTAAACGATTGTCTATACAATTAAATCCACAATGAGTAATAACAATTAAATCTACCTTGTTTCAATCCATTTTGGGTGAAAATAACACAAAAACTACAACACAATGAAAAATTTGCTATGAGAAACTTTGACATACCTTTGACAGCTACTACTATTAGACCATGGTTTATCGCAAAACCACGATTTGTAATAATCTTTGTTTAAACCGTAGTTTTACAAGATTAAACCTGGGTTTTTAGTTAAACCCCTTTTTGTAATAAGGCGGTCAATGTTTGAAAGATTTTTAATTGCTTTAACCTCGAAGTAATCAAAAAGTCTAAAGTAATTATAATATTTTCTTTTAGACTCAATTTTCAACCAATAATCTAAAAATTATATAATAGTATTTATAATAGTATTTAATAACGGTCACGGGACTAACGAATACCGTAACCCCTGAACATAAAGGACTATTGAAGGACACCGTGGATTTCATTCAGTTCAAGTCTGTCAGTCCCTCCCGTCCTGCCCTGGTCGTAGTCGTATTTGTATATGCCGCCGGGTAATGTTTGGTCCTTTTAACTTCCAGAATAAACTGGGAAGAAAAACCATGGAAATCTTTAAGGGAAAACAGGTTAAATAAGGGTATGAATTACCGTTTTCTTTTGAACACCCTTTCACCTTCAAGGAGGCATTCGTTTAAAAGAGAAAGTATTTCTATATATCTACTTTAGGCTAAACAAAAATACATTTATTTCGATCGCCATTTAAGTAACAACAAGTTTGGGTTGGAATCCTTTTGCTGGAACAAAGTTTTGTGCTCGCTCCATTGAAGGTCGGTATAGATGGTTTATCAAGTACACGCGGTGCAAACAGGTTCATTATTTTATCTACGTACTTAATATTCTCCTAAAAAGTTTAGGGTCAAGGTGATCAAGGAATATTTATTTGGCATTCTGATAAACTAATGGATAGGTATTTTTATTAACATGCGACTAGCTTATACCCGCAGCGGTACCCGTGTGGATTTTGATATACCACCGGAGCGTCATACTGCAATAAAAGTATGTTATAAAGGTACTATGTGGTGATCCAGGTTATAAAGTATGAGTGTATTTCATTCAAATCTGATCGAGAGTTATTGTGTGAAAGAATAACTAACTTCAATCCATCCAGTCCTCCAACTTAACTCACAAACTTTCACATTATAATAAACTAGCTGTACCACCCTGCCACGCTTCGCTGTGGCACAAAAAAACTGTTTTTCGCGGTCGCGGATAAAAACAATCAATAGATTAAAACAATCCTTGATGCGGATTATATATCACGCTAAAATTTCAGCTCAATCGATGCAGAACTTTTTGAGTTTTTGAAGCGTACACAAACCAACATAACATTTTTATATATATAGATAAAGAGTAAATGTGCAGGGACTTATAATTTCACTCTTTTGGTGAAAATTACTGGAATTTAAAATTGTGCGAATTATAAAATCAACTGAGAAGTTATCGAAAATGTTCGACAAAATGGAGCAGAGGTCCGTTATGACGAAAAACGCAAAAAATTTTGGCTGATTGTTAAACGTGTCTACTCTATGGTTCCCAAAGGTAATAATTACCACCAGAAGCCACTTCGTAAAACTCGGAAACACAAGTTTCACACGAAACTGTTATTTTGAGCACACCGGAACAGACAATATGTCTGTTTGTCCTTCCTTTTGTAACGGAAAGAAAGAAAGAAAGCTGAATAGTTTCACCTTTTGTTACTCTATACATACCTATCTTGAATATTTAATGAAACTTTATTTTCCTAAGTACTATAAAATATAATGAAATTGAAGGTTTGTGAAGATGCATGAATGCTTGTTACTCTTTCACGCAAAAACTACTGTTCAGTAGTTTCAAAATCAATACCATAGTATAATATATAATCAATACCAAATTTCATCCTAATCCGTTCGGATTAGGATGAAATTTGGTATACAGATATAGTTTCTAACCTGAATTAACACAAAGGATAAATTTAATCTGGATTTTATTTTCCTGTGGGGTATTTTTTGAGTTTTCGCGGATGGAACCCCTGGCAATAGCTAGTTATACGTATATATTTATGTGACAAAGGACTTCAATACCTCATTGTTTGCTATTGTGGGCAGGTACGATGTCATTGAGTCCGGGTCAAGGGTCCCAATTGAAATCTCCGAGTAAATTACAAAGGTTTTCAGTTTTGTAGCTCATTATGGTAGAAATATTTGATGACATTATGCGTTTTTAATAAGCTCAGCTGGCCTTTTGACTTGAAGGTTCTGTTGTAAAAGGTTAAGCGTTTTTTTTTGAACTTTGAAAATGGAATTCTCAATATTTTCTTTCGGTGTAAATTGATTAATATTCTATTGAAATCCGAAATTCCAATCTGTTTTTCTATGACTATGCAAATTCGAACCTTCTCTCTATAACCATAAACAATTACAGAGTCAGATCGGGATCAAGATAGGAACCGAGATAGATTATTAATTTCCAAAGTTGAACGAGGTCTATCTTTATTAACCTTCGACATTCTAACTTGAAGCTTTCGTCAATTTATTCTGTATTTTCGTACCTAACTATCGAACGGCCATCAAAGTTTTCCTAGTATTTATTGATTTTATTAAATGTAATTTCTACTACAGTATTTGTTGTTTCTTTAGGAATTATATTATAAGGGTATGTCAATCGCCCTTTTTAATAACAAACCTATTTTCTAAAAACCTAGATGCAAATTAACATACTCATATCAGAGACTTTGTTAAGATGGTGGAAATGAAATGACCGATGTAATCACATTAATTTGATCTATCAACAATGTACACGCCGACGCTATCCCTTTTAGTTGCTGTGTGCGTTAGCTTGCCTATCAAAGTCAATATTATCACCTTTGTTCTCAATATATTAATAACCTTTACTAAACAATACAAAGGTAAATAAACCTGTTTGATTAAATTATAACACCTCATCCATCCCCTTTTGTCTGTGGGAGTAATAACGTGTTAATGAAACCAGTATGGCCGCCAAACGGTTGTCAGCGCGTATTTGTTTCCGAATTTATTCGCGGTATTGCTACAGGAATAGACCCCAGTTGGCTGAAACCAACAAAATATACATAGATCGTCCAGATATAAGATTGTGTGCGAAACCACGCACCCAATTACAGGTGTTAGGAATATATTCACACAATTTATATTTTGAACGTGTTCACGAAAGATTTTTAGTGGGGTTTTAATGTTTTGGAATTTTAATGTTGATAGACGTCAGCTGATTTAATTGGACATTAATGGTAAGTGGTACACACCAGAGGAGCTATTCAAAACCATAAAGTAGTAGAGCATTTGAAAACAGAAGTGACTAAAACTGTTGTCATCTGAGTAGAAAAAGAAAAAATAAAAGAATTAAGTTTTGAAATTACATATTTTTAGGAATAATAAAGAAAATCTTTTACAATGTCTAAAAATAAATAGCTGTTTAAAATAAAATAACAAGTTTTATAACTAAATCACCGTAAACTTATTACATACAAAGAATTTGATTACCTTTGAGTGTCTAATTGATTCATTAAAGTTTATTTGACATTACCATACTAAAGTGGTAGTTATGTGTATTCGTTTCTTGGAAATTACTGTCTTCATAAATGTCACGCGATGTATATGTCAGTAGTAAAAGTGACATTGAACGTGCTAATTAAAATAATCGATAGCAACACTTTAATAGCTATTTGATTTGGATCTCGTATGTTTGGCTTCTTTCCTTTGCCTTGTCTTTAAAACTTGTCCCTAAAAATGCTTGGAAACCATAAATCGAAAGACGTTATTGATTCTTCTTTTGAATTTTTATCTAAAGTTGATTCATTCACCTCGCATTTTTTACCTTACCATATTAATTACACAATTGAGCACTACACAACTTAACTACACACTAAGCAACACTAACTTATGCACTAGTAATGAACACTTATGTTAGCACTATATTATATTATTTTTACAACTGTCAACAAACTATCATGCAAGTCTGCGCCGCGCGATTTTCTGGCCGCATCGCGTTCGGCGCGTAAAATCAAAATTAGAACACAATACGTCACTGACAATTTTTGTTTTTTTTTTCTCAACAAACAGTGTTTATTTCATTTTAATGTTCGGACACTATCGTGTTTTTTTTTTTAATGTGGTACGCGATGGTGCTCACGGTTCGCGGTCGTTATGCCGACTGAGGATTTTGCCGCGCGCCCGACGAATATTTTACTCCTTGGTCACTAGCGTATTATCGATGATTTGAATCTTGATAACGTTCGGTACAATGGGGTCAGGGTTCGACTTCAACCGGTGATGAAGCGAAACTGTGACTTCAAGTCGACAGCTTTGACGCAAGTTTGGTTTTCACACGAATAAATAAAGTTTTTCTTTTGAAGGTGTTAAATGTTGAGCGTGTGAGGAAATAATAAATTTAAACGAAATTTAAAGGCTTCTTAAATGAACTGTTGTTCTTTTACGTGAATGTACTATTAATTTAAAGTTATATTTACAATTTCTTACTCAAAATGTTTGCTTGTAGGTATATTATTTAATTATATATTTTTTTATTGTTTTCGTAATTATAAAACGTTTTTAGCAACGCGGAACTTGAAATTAATCAAAACATTTACAAACTTAAAATTGTTCATTTGACTGGTTTGAAAAGCTATAAATGATGCAAGCTGCCACATTTATTACTTGGCACAGTAATGGAGATGAGCGGGAATTTGTAATAGCTCATTATTCTATTTTACGATACATTTAGATTCTAGTGAAATACTCCCAAAAGCACATTGGTCTAAATAATCATTGCATTAATGAATGCAGCCATACTCATGGCTTAAAAAATAATATAACGAAATAAAATTTGGTATAATCGATACGACGAGAAGGAAGAGTGCAGATTCTAATTTGACAGCTAAGAGATCGTAATCTCATTGAAATATAAATTAATTATAAATTAAAACAGATAATACAAATCATATTCTAGTCTTAACCGTTCTATCAAAACCAGTCAGTAATCTCATTACTTATAGGGGAATAGTGTATAAGACACGAGGTAAGGGACGCGAGGTATAATGGGGACATACACTCTTTAGGCATACTTAACACAACACTAACGTAGCGCAAGCGCCATTAGGTCGTCATTTGCGACTGGCGTCCTGTTGGCGCTTGCGCTACGCTAGTATTGTGTTAATTTTGCCTTACTCGTGTCCCCGTCTTAAACACTGTTCCCCTAATTGTGAAATAACGTTAGAAAGGTACCTATTATAATCAGTTATGTGCCGGATTAATACCCAATTCAATAATATGAGGGACAGTGGACCAGGTAAGGGGTTATTATTAAATTGATCGTAATCTTAAATTGATTACAAAGGTTGTGTTAACCAATACCAAATAGACGGCCTACGGTTATGACGTCAATACTTTTAGTTTATTGTTGTTTGATTGTTTATGAATGTTTACTTCATACTATTATGTAATTAATATTCTTATGAATTTATTTTGATTAATTAAGCATTTAGAAACATATTTAATTATAGTTTATAAGTAATTCAACAGTTGATTTGGTGTTGTGATAAAAATGTATAAATAGGGTAGTAGGTCATTTTTTAAAATTAATTCTGCTGTGAGTGTTCGAGAGGACGTTACTCTGCCTGAATAAAGACTGAGTGTGATAATTATTGGAGACTTTAATTGTGCGGAATCCCACAGTGCGTAATAGTTGATTTATGTTGTCGATTTAACGTGGGCGACTATAAGGCAAAAAAATTGTCCGATAGTCCGTCTCTTTCCCTCTCTCAAATATGCACTTTAATTTTTGTATTGTTTCCCTTCTCCTTCGGTATTATTTTCTGATTAAATTTGTTGCGCGGATCCAAAAATCGATAAAAAAAATGAGCATATTATTTCATCATTTTATTTTGTACATCAATATTATTTCAAAATTATTTAATATCATCATTACATCAATTTGCCATAATATGAGTGAAGTGGAAAATTTTTTTTTCCTAGTCAACCGCTATTTTTTACCTTCAGTCTACCGACACAACGTCCAGCATCATTGTCTCGGCTTTCTGGTGGTCGCCACTGTTGATTCTGGCTTTCAGGAGTTTCAGTGGATTGGGAAGTGGTAGAATTGTCTGTCTTTTATATTAGCTTCATAAGCCTTTGTCAAACAGACAGGCGTGGCGAATGCGAAGCGAGGCGTTTTTATTTGCAATGTATGGAATTGTTTGAATCCAGTCACATAGAAAAGCGAAAGCGATCCGATAACGTGACCGAACTATCGGACTGACGTCTCGTATCGGTTCGTTATCGCTTTGGACTCGCCTGTCTGTTTGACAAAGGCTTTAATGCCTTACTTCCAATATTTCTTATTTGAGTGGAACTCGCGCATTTCACGGTCACGGTTCATGAGATACAGCCTGGTCACAGACAGACGTACAAACAGACGTACAGTGAAATCTTAGTAATAGAGTCCTGTTTTACCCTTTAGGTACGGAACCCTAAAAAAGAAAAATAATAACTGTAATGTTTTATCTACAGCCGAAAATACGAGTAGAATGGAAAACTTAACTATCTGTTTTTTTTAGCGTGGTAAAATCATCACATGAGTCCTCCCACCCAGGGCAGAGCGGGAGGGACTGTCAGACTCGTACTGACTAAAATCCACGGTGTCCTTCAATAGCCCTTTACGTTCCGCGGTCATGGTAATTCGTACAGTCCCGCGACCTAACTATCTGTTAGCTTAAGTTAGTTTTCCATTAAACTTATGATTGCTAGGGAGATGAAAAACAAACTTTTCAGATTTAAAGGGCTTTAAAACTGTTTGCTTAAGAGATAAAGAGTAAAGAAACGATGTTTTCGCTAAAAGCGCAACCGGGCGGTTTCCCGGAGACATCATAAAACATTCCTAGACGAGTTTGTCCTACATGCAGTTTGCTATAACTAGACGTTTGTTATTGTATCTTGAGTTACGAGTTTACCGAACTTAAAAAGTTATGAAGCTTCACGACTGACACGGAATAAAAGAGGAACAATATGCTTACTTTAAAATTATGAGGATTGATAGACAAGGTGAGCTATTATTGTAGATTAGTTTTAACAATCGAGCTGTCAACTGGCGATTCGAAAAAATGCCTCAAAATGTGAACGATTGTGAAAAAAAAAAACTAAAACCCGATTACGAAAAAATCATTCAAACTTTTCAGTGCGCGATTTTTTCTTAGTCGGGTTTTTGTTATTTTTACTTGACTACGGCAAAGCCAAAAGGAGGGTTATGATTTTGACCGTATGTTTGTTTGTTCCCTCATTACTTCTAAACTACTTATTACATGACAAATGAGGTGTCGTTAGAAGCGTCTCAGTTGTTCGCTGGTTATAGGTTTGCCGTAGTCGGGTAAAAACAAGGGCAATCAAGTTTGTGAAAAGCCGAGATACAAAAAACCACAACTATACCAATATAATAAAACCTGACGATTTTGTTTGTACTCGCGATCTTAGGAATTACTGGTTCGAAATTAAAAAAAAATTGTGTTGGATGGTTCATTTATCAAGAAAAGATAGATAAAAATATGCTACGTACGACCATTAGGAGCCGAGTAGCAGGTGAAATTGCGGTCAACAGCTAGTATCTCATAAAAACAAAATGGTTGAAGTTAATGCAATGTTTATCAAAACATGATAATTGGACATATTTGATTGACGTTGATGCAAAGTTAACATGCAAACAATGTTAAAGTAAATATTATTTAATTAATCTTTTCAGTATTCAGCGTGTCGGACATCCAGGTTTTTTTATTCTTTTAGAATTTCAAATCTTTTGAATAATTTATGCACGTGTCGGAAATATCGCCGCCATATTGTGATTTCAATAGAACTACCACAGACAACACAAATATCAAGAACGCTCCTGTTAATGTTATTCAAAAGCTATATTTTTTTTAAATGTTTGTGGTATGATTTCAAGGCCTTTATGCCAATTATTCAAAAGCATAAAAAAGAATGTTGTACAGATTTTTTTTTCATCGTGGTGAAATCATCAAATGAGTCCTGAACCCAGGGCAGAGCGGAAGGGACTGTCAGACTCGTACTGACTAAGATCCACGGTATCATTCAATAGCCCTTTACATTCCGGGGTCACGATAATTCGTACAGTCCCGCGACCATGTTGTACAGATAGTGTGTTGTTTAACTATAATTTCTTTTTTTAAATATTTAGTGTGTCAAATGTCATTCATCGTTCTAAGTTTGTTATTTTCGTACTATGTTTGTGAACCGTCACGTCATATGAATAGTTCATGCATGGAGGAAGGTGACACAATTTGTCGTTTTCGGGCCATTATCGAGGCCGTGACCTTACGAACACCGCTGTCGTCTACGTGTGGAATATATCTTGATAGTAATGCTGAAGGATTTGATATTTAGATTTATTATACGTTTACGTGCTCGTCGTAGTTAGTGTTTAGTGTCGAATATATTTGGTGGTAATTAACTTATCCCATACCCAGCTCGTAACAATACTTTGTATAATGCGTTAATTAACACCAGATACTAAAAAAAATTAGTTCAACAATAACAAGAAAGAATTACTTTTCTAACCAACTTCAGAAGAGAAAGTTTGCAGAAAACGATTTTGAAACATTTTCTTTTCATACTTATTTTTAAAGTGAGGCCAAATTAATTATATTATAAATAGGTTCACCACTACATATATTTAAAGGTTGATGGTGCAACCTTTAGAAGCAAAAAAACAGCGCAGAGTGTCGGCGCACATGGTAGAGCGTAACGCAGAGCATTTTTCATTCTCAAACTATTTTCGACATTGTCCTCATTGAAATAATATCGAAAATAATTAAAAACACAACAATTAATTCCTGAAGAGCATCGAGGACTGCACTCTTAAGTGTGTTAATTGATTTTGGATATTATTTCAAAGAGGACTATGTTGATAATAGTTTTGTAGTGAAAAATTTTCTGCGTTGTTCACGAAAATATCATCATCATCATCAGCCGTAATATGTCCACTGCCAAACAGGCTCTCGCCCATAGATTTCCAAAAGGACCGGACCAAATCACAAACTTATGCGTCGGCGCAAAACCTCAGAAATTTACAACAAAAGCGACTATCTACCAAAAACCCCGTTCATAATAGTCTACTAAACTACTTCCCTACAAAATATATCACTAGAACAAAACAATAACACTTTACGAATCTGGCAGACGAGGCGACGTGTGTGGGTGCGGCGTAGCCAACTAATCATTTAGCTAACTGATTTCAGGCTTCGGACACACACCGAATCGGTGTCGGATTGGTCGGTTGCAAGGGCTTCCGACATTTTAATTAGCGGGCACAGACACTTATCGAATTGGAATTGGTTAAAGCGTGATGATTCTGCAAAAGAACTCTGTAGTCCGACATGGTATCGCGTCTTCTGAACCGAAATTGGAAATTAACATATTTTCTGCTTTTTATTGTGTGGACATCCTCGCTGGTCGCAGGAGCGACTGCAGAGCTTGAGGTCACCGGTTCTATTCCCATATGTTTTTGGGTTTTTCATTAGGAATTTCTCGGAAACAGCCACGGAGTCTGGATTTATGCTAGGTTAATAACATTAGACTCACCCTTTACCTAGGGCTGAAATATAGCCAACGAAATATCTGTGTACACCTCCCTTTCGGTGTTGCAGACGAGATGTTCATAAAGTTCTATCTGATGGCTTAAGACAATTTTGCGTAGATAAGTGTGGCCACACCCTAAATGATGAGCATACACGAAAATTAAACTACTACTCTAGTACACCGAAATAACAATACGGATAATCAAGTCAACGAAAACTACATTGACAGTCAATTTGAAGTTGAAATGCTTCATCCGTGGGCGATAATAAGCGTCGGACATATCTTACAATACAAAAAAAAATGATGACCTAAAAACAATACAATCTTTGTAGGTATAATAAAAACTGAGCTATATTAACGGTCACGCACTGTATCTAAGCGTTGGAATATAAGTTTACACATGCGTGCAATTAAAACAAAACACCACTCCGTATAACTATTATTTAACGCCACAAACTGCTCATAGAAATTCGGTTGTAGGGCGCGGTATAATGTTCGCATTAATTCGGCTAGACGCTCGTCTGGAGATCAAACGATATAAGTAGGTCCTATTGTTATTGTAACCCCAGTCTCTGAAAAGTGTTCGTGAATTCTGTATTTATACTTTTCTAATGGCCTCTTTAATAAAAATGATACGCTTTGGCTTGACATTTTCACTTGTAAAACTATTAAGGAAGGTAAACTATTGAAATCCAGCTCCGTATGGCATAGACGATGTATTTATAGAGATGATAACGATACCCGAACAATAGAGTCAAACTACGCGCGTCTTCCGGGAGTGTCTTCCAAACTCGCGCGTGTAATTTGACGCAAGACGCATCGCTTGAGGCTGTGAACAGAGCTTTAGACAGGAATATGAAAACAACTAGATATTCAAACTGGATTCTTTTCTTAT
This sequence comes from Agrotis puta, assembly GCA_943136025.2. Classification (NCBI taxonomy): domain Eukaryota; kingdom Metazoa; phylum Arthropoda; class Insecta; order Lepidoptera; family Noctuidae; genus Agrotis; species Agrotis puta. The sequence continues at coordinate 15,784,692 of OW964177.2, read as the reverse complement.
GTTCTGCGGAAAGATCCGCAGGCAAAGCTGAACATATTCATAAACGTTTCACCACGAATGGAGGCTCCAGATAAAACCTTTTTCAAAGATAATATGTGTGAACAGGAGTCCTTAAAATAAATTGATCATGAATAAGGCCGTAAGTAAAGAAAAAACTCATTGACTGCAAGATTTGTTTAAAAAAATAACTCAAAACAAGTAGGTACTCGTATCATGGTTTTATCGATGTGTGTTCATTAAATTTTCTCTCTCATAAATGTTACGTGAACGTAACCTAACCTCGTTTAAGTTCGTTACTCCAAGGTCGTATGTTAACAAATAATTAGGTCTCTGCTACTGTATCAGGTTTAATAATAAATTATTATAATAAGTCCTTTATGTAATCCGAGATATTTTCTCTCTTTAGGGCCAGATGTTTGATCAATAATTACTATTGTTAAACTCTCATACATTTTTTGAAACAGTGGTTAAAAAATTATAGGATTTAACAAAATAGTTCAACTACTGATTAAACAAATCACCCTTAGTGGTTCTCTAGATAAAGCTCAAATGATAGTGATATTTATCAGGGCTATATAAAAAGGCGAATCACTTCTGATTTTTATTTCCAATAGAAAGAAAGAAAGGAAAGAGATTTAATGACACACACAGGATAGAACAGCAAAATTACATGAATAAAAACAACAAAGGAAACAAAATATAGAAAAGAAAAACATAGTTACATTCTCCAAGGCACGCATAGCATGACACCGTAGAAAAGGGTTTTGTCGACGGAAGAATAGACAAAATGACAGAACGTAGAAAGGGTTTTATCCCGTTCAATATGCCCATTTCGACTTTTTGACTTTTTTTCGGGAGAAAAAAACCCAAATTAAAATGTAATACAAATATCTATCTTTGCAGTAGAATAGTGATAGAAATTGTTCATGCTGCGGTCTGTTAAATGACAGAAAGGAAACAGAAAGGTATTGACCACCTTGATTGCGTTCATCATTTATCCAATTAAATAAATAAGCAAAAACCTTACATCATATCTATGATTCGATATTCAACTCACAGAGTTATTTTACCTATTAACAAACATTAATTTAAATAACAAACTGATAACGTTCATGAACAAGCAGGAAACTCTCAACTATCATTGGCGGTGATTGACATTGTGTTTACTGATCCGAATCGACTGATAGACTGATGAATAGCAGCCATTGAGTTAACGCTCTATAAATATATGTTGTATATTTGAGTATACTTATTATTTTTCAGGGCAATCATGACCAGAAATTGACCAACGTAGAAGAGTTTGGTAGGAGAAATGGGTAGGCGAGTGCACAGCAGCAGAACATATTATAGGCTATTAAAATAAATAAATAAATATTCCACAACTATCACACAACGCCATCTAGTCCCAAGCTAAGCAGAGCTTGTGTTATGGGTACTAGACAACTGATAAACATATTTATATATTTCTAAATACATACATATTATAGATAAATTATACCCAGACACAGAACAAATGATCGTGCTCATCACACAAACATCTTTCCTGGGTGGGAATCGAACCCATGACCTCCGGCATAGCAGTCAGGGTCACTAACCACTAGACCAACAGGCCGTCAAAAAAACTTTGCCGCCATCATCAAAAATACTTTTCAATCGGCCATTTTTTTTTCTATATTGCAATCGACTTCTAAAGGCGCCAGCATGAGTGCGTGACCTAAAATAAATACTCCGATTTTTCAATCGAAAATATAAATATCTTTAAGCAGCTAGGTGAGGCAAATCTTTGGCAAAAATCAGATTCAGAATTGAAATAAAAAACAAAAACATTGAGTAAATATGGGAAATATTAACACCTCACTGCCCTCAGTCAGTCTAAGGCCGTTCCTACGTACGAAAAAGTGCGCCGTAAGTCTCCGGTACCTTACGACTTTGGTATCAATAGACGCGTGCCCGAGTACGAACCTCTATGGATTTGTATTGCGATAGTTGCCTGGATACCGAAGTCGTAAGGAATAGGAGACTTGCGTCATATTGTGTACGAAGGCGCTAACTCATGAACATCTGCCTAGTTTTCCTAAATTATGTTGGGATCGGCTTCCAGTTTCACGATGCCGCTGAATACCAGTATTTTACACTGCATTTCTCCACAACTCAGTCTGTGCTGGGTAACGTTTGCAACAAAATATTATAGAAAGTATATATATATTCTTTATTGTGCACAAAATTTAAAAAGAAAACCAAACTTAAAATTACATTCACAAAGGTGAGCTTATCTCTTTAAAGTACCTAGTTACTAAAAGTTGTGGTCCAAAATATATCTATGTTTTCAGTTAGTGTACGTGCGATTATGAGTTACAATAATACTCATTAGTTTCGAACACAAAAAAATGTAAACCTCTTTTTAAATCTTTTTATAACATGTCACATGAAACGATCTACGCACCTAATCTTATTTTTTCGTCACAAGTGTGAGAATGATTGTGCAGTTGATTTTTATTATGCCCTAATTTAAATTCTTGTGGCTTTAAAAATGCAGCGTTTACTTCGCAGTGTATCTGTATGGAGTATTTAGAGTAGGTGAGACAGCCCACACCCTTGCAGGCAACGCCACCACAGGCCAGCTTTAACCTGCTGATGGCTGAGCGAACCCATTGGCGGTGGCAGGCCTAACCCAGGCTGCCTGAATAGCAACTATGCAGTAGGTGTTCGGCGTAAAATATGTGTGTTTATTGTGTAGGTGACTTGCGTCGATGCGAGGAAGTTCCACTTCTTTCTGGTTAAGCTGGCTCCATCTCAGGCTTCATCTTTGCTTCTGTGATAAATTGAGGCCAAGATAAACTCATTTTAATAAAAAGAGGATTTTGACCTTGCTTGGTGTTGGAGTATAATATTCGCATTGGCGAAAAATCTCTTTAAATAAAGATTTAAAAAAGAAGTCAGGGTTTCCTCACGATGGTAAGCAATGCAGGTGTATACTTCCATTAATCTTCATTCAAGTTAGAGCTCTAAAGGTGGGCTAAAACATATTCCAAGAACCAGTCATTATTTGGTCCTATTTTCCACATTAAGTGGTTTTAGGGCCAATCCTTTGGAACTAAGAGAAAGGTGCTTTATTTGTATCTCTATATTTTTGTTGCGTGTAGACACAAGTTTTGTGTGTGTTAGGACTCTTTTGATCCCTTGGGAGAATGAGCGTAAACTTCTACAGGATAAACGTGGAACTTGTAGAACAGTTTGTTTTTGTATGCTTTTCACTAAGTTGTTTTTTATCCTTTATCGGAAACTTTTTCTGAAAAATATAAGTAATAAGCATAACTTATCAAATGTTGAATATTTTTTTAGCTTGCTTTTTTGGAATAAAGGGGAGAAGACCTAAGCAATGATGGATGAATGATGTCAGGAATACTATGAAAATAGACGTGAGAGCTATCCCAAATAATATCGGACGAACGGGAGGAACATGACGTTTGGATCACTGTAACATAAACTGCAAAATGTAGAGAAACCGGAACAGTTAGCGCTGCTGAGTAACAAAGATGGAAAACACAAATTGCTCTTTAAAACTTGAAGGTACATAAGGTTCATATTTGTTTGTTTGATTTTCATGAATAAACAGAATTTTCGTGAACCTGCGTGCGAAGAATTAATAATGCTTAATGATGCTATTATAAGCTCTAGATGTGTGGGAAGGTAACATACCTTCTGACTGTTGACATTACGTGACGACTGTGCGAGGGAGAGGGGGAGGGACTTATCTTACTCCAAATGTGCTGTCGTCACCAGTATATAAATTCTTTATATTGCTGAGTAAGTTCGATTACTAAAATCTAACTTAGTCACGACCTTCACGCACAAGCGACAAGTGTTTTGCGACAGTGATCGTGGAGAAATTACTTTCATGTTTCTTAAAAATAATTAAGAGATTTCAAAAACTTAAAAAAATCGTGGTCGCAGGTGTCGAGAGCAGGATCCCAGCCACTGGTTTGGGCGTCAAGACAGAAACATTCTCACAATGCGTGCTGTATCGAGGAGTACCCTCTACCTACAGCATGCCCATTGCTTATCACATATTATATATTTACACATATTTAACTATTAGTATACACACGTTTACATAACTGGTTCGCCCTACCCACCTCTCAACTCGGTTCTGTTGAAAATCAGCGTCAGGCACTAGTTGTCTGGCATTTTTGCTGGACTTGGGCCTTTTTTGTCGCAGCCGAGGGGCAAACAATTTTCTACCAATCAGTTTTAAGTTATTTTTAAAATCGTTGTTAATTTTTCTCTTTTATTTTGCATTTTATTGTGTATGCCCTGTTTCTGTACCAATAAATATTATTTATTCCATTCTTTCTTTAGAAAAAAATATTGCCCGCTTCCAAGAATTTCTCATGGTGAATGATGGGTGTTTACTAACATTACAAGACAGACACAAGTGACTGAGACGCGATATTATTGATGTAAAAAAAAAACAAGCGCGGGTTGCATCCACGGAGGTCATATACTGGGCATTATAAATCGTTTCGATACCGCATCTTAACACATGCCATTGTCTTAATAAGAAATGCCTACGACTGATAATATTACGAGTATCTGATCTGAAACCTAATCAAGAGATGTCAGCTTCAGAATTAATACTTCCAATTAATAATTAAGAAGATATAGTACCAGATTTGCAATGAAAGTTAAAAATGTGCTTGCAATTCACAGGCCAACTGTTGGCCGATTATTTGAGTTTCTTTTATCTTTATTCTAGCACGTTATTCTTGCAGCCATATTGAATTTCAGCGACCTTTGTCAAACAGACAGGCGAAAGCGAAGCGATACCGAACCGAAGAGAGACGTCAGTCCGATAGTTCTGTCACGCTATTGGATCGCTTTCGCAACAATTCCAAATATTACAATTAAAAATTTCATGCTTCGCATTCGTCACGCCTGTCTGTTTGAAAAAGGCTTTAGTGTGGACTGATCACAAGGGCAACAATTTCAATGACTGGGACTGTCTAAGCAGGGTACCGTAAACACTGGAACTCAGAGGATAACCGAAGGTACATGGTGGACTTTTAGTCAGTAAGAGTCTGTCCCTTCCGCTCCACACAGAGCGGGATGACTCGTTTGATGATCCAAAAATAGTTGATTGATGTTAAAAGACAATTGAAGGTTTTACATGCATAAATACTCTAGCCTTTTTCGAATCGGGGTAGGCAGAATATACAGAACTTCACCGTGCAGAATAATCCTTTTGTTTGTAAATATTCATAAACCTGGTCTCGCCACAAAATCAAGCGCAAGTCTTTTATTGCCTGACTGGGCCCCATAGAGGGCCAAAGCCTGCCGGGGTCGCGGGACTGTCTTATCAGGTAACCGTGACCCTGGAACGTAAAGGGCTATTGAAGCATCACATTAAATTTTAGTCTGTACAAGTCTAACAGTCCCTCCCGCACCGCCCTGGGTAGGAGGACACATTTGATGATTTTATCACGATAAAAAAAGTCTTTTATTGCAAGAGCACTACGAATTTTCAATAACATTGAATACAATTTTCAATTGCAGTGAAAAATTTCATAGGTTAACGACATTAAGCGCAAATATAAAATAGATATCGTATCCAAATTACCTTATCTAGGAAGGGTGATTTACATATGACCTTAAAGATCTGCCCACGGTGGCGCCATGTTGAAGACGCTTCAGGCGCCCCCCTCGCTTGAACGTAGTGCCAACAGACTATTGTGCTCAAACCTCGTTTGAGTACAGTCACTAACACTTATATTTAAACAAGCCTTTTGTTTTAACGTGTTGAAATCATCAAATGACCCAGGGCAGGGCAGGAGGGACTGTCAGATTTGTGCTAACTGTCCCGTGACCATAGTATACAAGCTACTTTTAAAATTGATTTTCCTATGAAATAGGTACTGCAATGTAGAGGAAAGACCTGATATCAATGGATCAGTTCATTCATCCCGCGGGTCCCAAGTGAGCAGAATCAGTCAACCAAAGAACCGAGAAATACTAAAGAATAAGACATAATTCCAAGGTGAACAAAGGATATCAGACAGGTGAAATTTTTCCAAAGTGAAATAAGGACACAAATGTGTCCACTTTGTTAAATAATATAATAAACCGTTTAAACATTACTACTAAAGTCAATATGGTTGCCCAGTGGTAACCATACCAACGTGGTTTCGAAGGTTACTACTACTCTCCGAATGGAGACGAAACTCAGGAAGCCATGAGGAGAATTAGAAACGTGAGGAATTTGTCATAAGATCCTATTATACCGGGTCGACGGCGCGTTGTGTTCCACGCGCGCCTCAAGGAGTGTCAGCAAATTGACGGGGCCTGTAGAGGGCCAGAGCCTGCCGGGGTCGCGGGACTTACCCATCACCGTAACCCCGGTACGTAAAGGGCTCGTGAAGGACACCGTGGATTTTAGTCAGTACAAGTCTGACAGTCCCTCCCGCCCTGCCCTGGGTGGGAGGACTCATTTGATGATTTTACCACGCAGAAAAAAAAAAAGATCCTATTATAGAACTAAAACTTGAAGACGAGGCACCATGGGCGTAGCCGTAGCCAGGCATGGGCTCCGGGTGGGGCAGCAGACTAAAATAATATGTAAATATTTGTTTTGTCTACTAACAAGACCGGCCACCATCTTCAGTTTATGATTGCTTTGAAAATGTTATGAATGATGTTTTGATAAAACTTGGTAAACTAAATAAAAATGTAATTGTATGTGGTGATTTTAATATCAACCTATTGGAGGACTCACCAACATGTTTAAGAATTCTTAATTTATTTCAATCATATAATCTTACCAATCAATTTTTAGAGCCTACCAGAATTACAGCCACATCAGCCACATGTCTAGATAATATTTTCACAGATATAATACTTTTTAAGAAACAAATAATAAACCAACTGGAATCTGACCACTGTGGACAGTTGGTTACATTTAATTTAAAAAATAAAGATGTGGCTAAGCATAGTATTAGGGTGGTTCCTAAATCTGCAGGTCGCTTGGAGAAATTCAAAAATAAACTCATTAGTAAATTACCCTACTTACCTTATAGTGATGATCCTAATGAACTGTACAATTCTTTTTTTGCCATGTTTTGTACAGAATTTGACTCGACTTTCATACCCAAGCAGATCTCAGTTAACGGTTCCACAACCTTCAGTGAATGGGCAACCAGAGGTATACATAACAGTAGAATGAAACTTTATGAACTATATGAAGAAAAAAACTTTAATAAGAGTACAGAATTTTATGAATATGTTAAAAATTATTCTAAATTATTTAAACAAGTTTGTAAAGAAGCAAAGTGTCGTTATATAAGCTCAAAAATTAAAAATAGCCAGAATAAAATAAAAACCACTTGGGAAATAATCAACAATGAAACTGGAAGAGAAAAAAGGCGTAGCACTGGCTTTAGTCTAAATATTGATAATAAAATAATTGATAAAGATGTAGAAGTAGCAACAATTTTTGAAAGTTTCTTTGCAGATATTCCAGTTTCAACCACAAAATTTTTAAAATCAACACCCATTGAAGCCGAGTCTATATTAAAAGAAAATGTTGAAAACTGTAAGCATGATTTTAATTTCGATTTTATTAATGATAAAGATATTATTAAAACTTTTAATACCCTTAATGTAAAAAAAACTGCTGATCTATGGGGAAACTCCGTAGAGATTACCAAAAGCATTATAGAGAGTGTAGCGCCTGAATTGGCAATTATTTTCAACAAATGTATTGAGTGTGGTGTGATTCCTGACTTAATGAAGAATAGTAAAATAATACCATTGTTTAAGTCGGGTAGCACATCAGACCCCACAAATTTTAGACCAATTTCTGTGCTTCCCACATTTAGTAAAATATTCGAAAAATTGATGCTAGATCAACTGCAAAGACATTTTACTAAATATAAACTACTTAATAGTAAACAATTCGGTTTCACGAGGGGTCGCTCGACAACCGATGCTGGTGTTGAGCTACTTACACATATTTTTGAAGCGTGGGAAAATTCACGGGATGCCTTGGGTATTTTTTGCGACTTGTCTAAGGCATTCGATTGCGTTTCTCATGACACATTAATCAGGAAATTACATCACTATGGTGTTAGAAATACTGCTTTGGATCTTCTTATTTCTTATTTGGATAATAGGATCCAAAGAGTGGACGTTAATGGTAAACGATCTCCGGGTTCTATTGTCACCATGGGAGTTCCACAGGGCTCAATTCTTGGCCCCTTTTTATTTCTTATATATATCAATGATCTTCCTTGCCTTATAAAGAGAAATCATGATATAGTGTTATTTGCAGATGACACATCACTTTTATTTAAACTTAAACGTCAACAGCCCGTTACTGATGAGGTAAATACCGCTCTCTCTAAAATAGTGCATTGGTTTAGTGTTAATAATTTACTTTTAAATGAGAAAAAGACTAAATGTGTAAGATTTCTGACACCTAACGTTAAGCAGGTGGAAACCAGTGTACTAGTAAATGGTGCTGAATTGAATCTTGTGGACACCACTGTGTTTTTGGGTATTACTCTGGACTCGAAGCTGCAATGGGGCCCTCATATTACAAAATTGTCGAAACGGCTCAGCTCTGCAGCATACGCGGTATATAAAATTCGTCATTTAACCGACGTAGAAACAGCCCGTTTAGTATATTTTAGTTATTTTCATAGTGTTATGTCGTATGGCATTTTGCTGTGGGGAAATGCGGCCGACATCCAGGCTATATTTGTGCTGCAGAAAAGAGCCATTCGAGCAATTTATAACCTAGGTAGCAGGCATTCACTGAAGGATAAATTTAAAGAAATAAATATAATGACAGTTGCATCTCAATATGTGTATGAAAATTTGATTTTTGTTAAAAAGAATATTAATCTTTACACAAAATATAGCGATATTCATAGCATAAATACAAGAAACAAGGACATGCTAAAAGTGCCCGCGAGTAGACTCCATAAAATTAGTAATTCATTTAAATGCCAAAGTGTACGTTTCTACAACAAACTCCCAAACCGTGTTAAAGAACTAAGCCTAAACAAATTTAAATCAGTTATTAAACAGCAACTATGTAAAAAAAGTTACTATAAAATCAAAGAATACCTTGATGACAAAATGGCCTGGGAGTAAGCTGCCCCAATGCACCCTCATGCTTCAATTTTTTTTTTTTTGTTTTAGATTGGATGTGCATCTGTTTTTTAATTCTCTGAAAATGTGAGGAATATGTGGTTTCAAAGGTCGTTAAGCTCCTTACGTACTGAGTTGAGCTTCCTTTCTCTGCCTCCTGCTTGCACTGACTGAACAGGTCCACTAAAAGTTTTCTTTGTAGTTCTTTCTTAAAAAGACCATCTCAGGCGAGAACCTACATGGTCCTCACAGGTGTTGACGAAACAATTTTCCGATTGTTAGATCATTATTTATTCATATTTTTTTTTTTTTACTATATTTTTTTTTGTTTTTATTATACAATCTGACATGTACGAATTTATTTATTTTTTACAATCTGACATGTATGTTTTTTTTTATGTTTATACAAACTGACATAATAATTATTATTATTTTTTCACATATATATATACATTCTATTTCTATTCTTTGTGAATGCGAGGACCCATGCGAGTCAAGCTGGTTTTTTTTATAATCATAGTGATTGTCTGACAGTTTGAGTAACTTAAGCGGCCTACACAAGTGTCCTTTCTTTGGTATTGTTCGTCGTGTCGTTGAGCTCCTTGAGTTATGAGTCGAGCTACACGATAACTGACAAATGCTTGCACTGACTGGACAGGTCCACTCGAATTTGTGTGGTTCTTTCTTCAAAAGACCATTTCAGACACTGACCTGCATGGTCCTCGTATAGCCTGATTTACATATCATGTCTGGACTTCAAAAGAGACTGCGACCTCTGAGTTTGTTTCGGCTGTTTCTTCTCAGAGTAGTCAGGTACGAAACACCGGCCCCTTCTAGTTTTATAAAAAGACGTGTAAAAGTGTTGATATAACCTACTTGCATAAATAAACATCATATCATCATATCATATCATAACTACAGTCGGGTGTAAACTTTCTTATTGATATTAAGTATTGTAATAAGTACCTAGATAAATTAGCTTGTAGGCTTAGTTAGGTACCTTATAGCTCGGAGCCAGGGTGGGGCAAGCGCCTCACTCTGCCCCACGGTGGCTATGCCCATGCTAAGGACATTCACCAACCAGCATGGGCCAGTATGGAGGAGCCCATTGCTTCTCATAGATTTCACAGAAGAAAAAGGGTAAATATAGGTTTGTGTCACGCAGTGGGTACATTGTAGGCTGGATAAGCATTTTTAAAAGTTGCCAAGTGTATTCATACTAGTGTTATTGACTGTACAAGCGCCTCGTTCAGAAAATCATAATATTTAATGGATATTCTCTATCTGTGTCGATGAAAACAAGGTTGTTTTTATAGCAGCAAAAGATCGGTGAAAATTAACGCGACTTTTTAGTGCTTCATAACTTAAGCAAGCAGATGTTCTCGATAGTTCCTGTTTCTCTCAACCATTTTTAAAACAGCGTTAAATAACTTCACGGGTCAAAGAGTTAGGTAGAAGTGTACCGGTTCATCTACATTTACGCTCATTATTTATAAATCCCATATAGCGAGACTCTATATTCATCAACAGGGTACAAGTGAAGATTTTTTATTCATGACGCCCAAGACAATAATTCGCAAATACAATTCATTACACTTTTAAGCAGCACGTACAGTAGATTATGACTGACTGACTTCTGTCGGTCAGTATTTACTATACTATTGCAACACCTACATTAAAATTTGTGGTAGCGAGCACAGAGGCCCGCACTCTCGGGGGCGCTAAGATACTGCCTAAGCAGGAATATAATATTGATTAAAAAAAAAGAAATGATACTTGTCCAATAAATAAATCATCTTTCACGACCTTGTTAGTTATACGGGAACCTGTTTTTAACTGAGTATTTTATGAAATCTTTACCCCATTTCTTAGTATTCTAGCATTCGACTTTAATTGTACACGTGTAAGGTAGTATTTTCTAGGAAAAAACGTTTGATGTGTTACGAAGGCTTAGTTAGTTTAGTTATTGACATTAGGCACGCAAATTGACAATTATTTGGGCACTGGACCTCCAGGAATATTGTGAAAATTATCGTAATATACGATTAGATTTATATTGCTGGTTTATAGCTGACCTAGGCTTTTAAACATCTTACAAAAGACTACTCTCAAAAAGCTGAAGAATAACATTGTAATGAAACCTTCCTATAACTAAAAATTTAAAGACGAAATATGTCCCATACATCTAGGCTACTAACACTGGACCCGCGTTTTTAATACAGCCAGGATAGCGTAGCATGACCATTAAAGACATTTCAATACAATTCGACTGATTTTTTGCACGACTATGGATGGCATCATTGAAAAATGGAAACGTTACTGAACGCTATTTTTTTTTCTTTTTTCTGTCATTTTGTCTTGTCTTTTGTTGGCTAAACCCGTTTCTACGGTATCATGCTGCGCATGCTGCTCACTCCCTTCCATACCGAGGAGGCCTTTATTCGGGCAGTGGGATACCGTTGAACATTTCCGAAGGCATTTGCTAGAATTAATCATGACTCGCGGTGCGTCGTGTTCCACGCTCACCACAAAGTATTGTCAGCAATCTGACGGGGCCCCATAAAGGGCCAAACGCCTGTCTGACTGTCTAAACGGGCTACCGTGACCCTGAAAAGTCTAGGGCAGTTAAAGGAACGAGGTGGATTTTAGTAAGTAGTTAAAAAAAAAGATAAGAATGTGTCAGTGATTTTGCTCAACCCATGGCGGAAAATCTCATTTGATTGATTTTTACACCCAAAACGAAGCTCAAAGCTCAGTCATAGTTAGTATTCAATAGACGAAACCTCATTCAATACAGTATTAGATCTAAATATCTAATAACCATTAGATAAGTATAGGCTTGTTCTGGCAGATTGCACATTTTAGATAATTTAGCGCCAATGCAAATGAGAATGAGCCAATTTTCAGGTCCAGTTGAACGTTGTGCTCGTGTGGTCGCCGCTTTATAACAAAGCTGTGAGTACATTGCCGATCGCATTATTGAAGGTTATTCGTTAAAATAATGGAATAGTTAGTTTGGTAACCAAAATGTGCACTTTAGACACGTGGTTGTATCGCGGCATATTTTCCAGCCACCGTAGACGCAGGCCAGGGGAAGTGAGTAATGTCTATCTCGCCGTCTGATCAAGAAGGCCTAAGTAGAGGGCGCGTCTCAAGGAGTTGTCTGCAAACTGACTGGGTTCTTATTGGGTCTGCTGGTGTCGTGGGACTTTCCTAAAAGAGCAACGTGGAATTCAAAGGACAACCGAAGGAAGATTTTTTGTCAGTTTGACAATTCCTCCCGCTTTAGCCAGAATGGAAAGACTCGTTTGATTAATATAAAACAGAAACGCGTGGTGTTGCATTATTTAAATTAACTAGTTAATATATTTTTCTACACACACAGTAGTACTACACACACAGCTAGTTAATATATTTTTCTATTTCACAGATATTAGCCAATCTGCTTACCCCGGAAGGCAGAATGTGGGGTGTTTATGAAACCTACGCTGCCATCTTCCGGCAATCACAGTATTTAATCGCATTCAATATGTACCTGACTGGAAAGTTCAAAGTCCGGTGACTTCGCTATAAGGCCCTAGTGGCGCCATCTATACAGAAACCACGGCAACATTTAAACAGAAAGCGACCCTGAAAAACGAAGCTTCTTTCACGAGTTTTCAGACCACTTGTTGCTTCCATTGATTTTGTTATCTACCGGTAGATGGCGCGTTCGGGAAAACAGTTGAAATCTACATTTGTTTTCATGTTAGCAAAAAATAAAAAGATAATCGTCACTATTACATGATTTTCCAGTGACTCATAACGGCATATCCGAGAAAGAAGATATGGCGTGTGACTAGGAACCAACCCGCACTGGCACTCACATAGCAGATTACAGCCCTCTCATTTTCACATTGAGGAGACATGATTGCGTCCCAGCAGAGGGAACATTGCAGTTCGATTAAGATTATGCACCGTCGAACATTACTGAGCAAGAGATCTTAAAAATGTGAGACAGCATTTTGTCGAGCAACATGTTGCATTCTATTTCAAAATTACGAGAACAGGTTACAATTTCAGATTTCCACAAATACCTTAAGATCAATGCCCCTAGTTACAGCAATATTTAAAAATGTACAACATAAACGATCTGGTTAACAAACATAACCTCACATTGGAACATTTACGATTATTTAACATCTCAAATCGCGTGCAGTAAACCGCGGGTAGTCACGAAACATTCATATTTGGAACAGATTCAAATAAACGGTTTTACGATGCCATTGTTTTAAAATGACGTGTTGTGGCGAAATCCTTGATTGTCACAAAGTTATGGCGGTTAAGGTTAATAAGTTAAATAATAACTATTGCATGCAAGTTAAATTGTGCATTGGTAGTTTGGTACCACCTTGCACTTTCTTAGAGCATTCATTTCGTACCTATTGAGTTATTATTTGCAAGATATAAAAAGTAAGGTGATTCTTCGCCTCTGTACCACCAAAGGGACAAAAAAAAACTTAATTTGTCTATTCATAAAAATTAGATAGAGCAAGCGACATTTTTTTAAACCTTGTGATAAACGAAAAAAGGCTGATTAAGAAAATTCAGTTTCCGACCATCGTTAATATTAATGAATAAGTGGGGAAAAGTGGACAACACAATTCAAACAATCCTGTCACGGATGGAACAATTAAGTTGAGCGGATTATTTTTCATCAAGTCCGAAGTACTATTTTTTTTATTAAAAATATTAAAACTGGTACTCTAAGACGGTGAGGCGAGGTCGCGGCGGGCCACGTAGTAGATGGATGGGTTCCGTCCGAACTGGAAGGTGAATGCACAGTGTCGGGAAATGTGGAAAGAGCGAAGGGAGGCCTTTACCCGAGAGCGGGACAAAGCAAGCTTTTTAAAAAAAATCTTAGGAAAATTGGCCGGTCCCCGGACTGTACGAATTACCGTGACCCCGGAACGTAAAGGGCTATTGAAGGACACCGTGGATTTTAGTCAGTACGAGTCTGACAGTCCCTCCCGCTCTGCCCTGGGTGGGAGGACTCATAAGATGATTTTACCACGATAAAAAAAAATTGGCCAGTGTCATGTACGCAACTAGAGATAAGACAAAACAGATACCCCTCTTCCTTCACACGATGTACTTACTCTGTGCAATGAACTATGTGTTTGATAACGTTGATAAATTGCTCCGACGCGCTCTGTAATTCAATTCCATGTTTAATTGAATGCTCGCTGTTGGGAGAGAGTTATGTCCAATGGTGGTATATGCTTGAAATTATAATATTATTTGAGTGACGGAAATAGCAGGAGAATAAATATATTTTGATCCATGAGTTTAATAGGGTTTTTGACTGAAAACATCTCTAATTAATCCAAATATTGATTATTAGTGAAAATATTTGATACGTATTTTTTCTTTTGTTACGAAAGTCAAAGTTGACGAAGATACGACACTTTTAAAATTGGCAAAACGTTACAAGCAGTTTTTACTTGTTTCTGACGTCATGAGCCCCCACTCTTGAATATTGATACGTTTTATCATTGTAAATATGCATTCAATTAACAAAAGAAAAAATACAGAGTAATTGAATATGCAATACAATTTATAGATGCTGTCAAATTGCTTATTGCAGCATGGTGTTCTAACCTGAAGCCAAAGACATTAATAGAGAAGATAAAGTTTTTTTTTTATTCCGGTCTTAATCTATTTCTATTTTTAGCCCAATTTCATCCAGATCTAATCAGCCCTTCTGGCGTGTTCAAGTAACAAACATCCACTCATTTAAACTGCCGCTTTTTATAATATTTGTAAAATCACGGATAGTTATATGTACTATAGATACGTGGGCTGTTTTTTTACCACTTTTGCAACGGAACCCTGAAAAGCGAGCAGAAGCAACTGCAGGACGATAATTTTAAACTAGTATCATAAATTATTCGTGGTTCTCACGAAATGCAGTTTGAATTTAAATTTGAAATTTAATAAGAACGACTTTAATATGAGGTTAAAAATGAAATGTTAACGTAATTAAAAATACTTTCGAGATATAAATCAGTAAAGTAATACCTAGGTACATTTATCAATTGATTTCATAGAAGATTCTTCCCATTATTAAAGTTGTTCATTAGGATAATTAAAATACCCTTTAGATAATCAAAAACTAAGTTCGTAAATGTATTTATAAATATTTACTGATAGCATATAATCTGGGTTGGTATATTTTTACGGGTAGCTTAGCTGTGTGTCAAACCAACCGGGCTATGTAAACCAATTTATCTTGGCCTCGTTTTGTATGGTCTTTCCGTATTTTGAACGGTCAGCTTATACTAGTTTTTTAGTTCAAACAATGTGATAGCTGCATACAAAACGTACTTTTATAATAACAGGTTTTTTATCTTAGCACTATAAGATGACTTCCTTTTATCCTTTAATTAATAAATAAAATAAATTGATTTATGTATTAGGTACTATCGAAGTACCTATACTGATGTCCTCCAGATGTACTTGTACTTATGTAGGTCATTTATTGTTATCAGTGTGGTGTCCCTATTTATTTCCTATCTTACTATTATATTTAGGGACACAATGCGGTTGCGGGTACAAGTTATTGTATTGTTTGATAAGGGAGATGTGACCAATATGGACTATTATCAATAAGTGATATATTATTTAAAAGTAGTCATTTTAATTTATTAACAAAATCTTACTTATTTTGATAAATTCATTCAGTCAATTCATAAATTTGTTATAACATAAAATAACAGTGTGTTGTAATAAAAAATAATAACATTAACTTTTTTGTAACATTCGTAAAATATTTTCAAATAAAAAAGTAGTAAAAAGATAAACGAATATCCACTGAACATTAAATCAAAACAAAATTAACGTTATTTTTGGCACTTTACCCATACGAGTGTTACGTTTGTCTTTTCATATCATAGGACTAAACAGTTGATATTTATATGTAAAAAGAAATTTGTCAGAAGTGGGATTCGAACCCACGCCCACAGAAGTGGACTGCGACCTGAACGCAGCGCCTTAGACCGCTCGGCCATCCTGACTTGTTTTATCGGTTTCAAATATCATATCTGATTGTTTAATAGGCAGTTAATAGTAAAACTTTATTTTAATAAACATCGAATTAAAGACGATTGAATATGTCTGAAACGTCACATACAGTGCTTTGACGACAAATAAAACCAATGAAATAAAACATTGAAATTGTTAATTGGGTTTTGTTTTTGCATTAACTTTTTAAGACTGAATGAGTTATCCGCAAAACTCTGTCTTGTAAAATATAATTGCATATCAAATATTGTGTTTTAAGTGGGTTATAAATAAAGGCAGGTAATTAAAAAAGAAATCATAACAAGTTTACATTACATTAAAAAAAAACTAAAAGTTATCAATTACAAAATCTTACATATAAAAACTAAACAACAGTAATTTGCTAATAACGTTTTATTTTGCAATAGTTCTAAAAGTAAAATAATGAACAGTGTTCTATTTTCCCCCAACTTCCCCAATTCCCACAGTATAATTGATAGTAATATTTGCGGTTGTCCAAAGTACAATAAATTACGATAAAATGTCTATAAAAGCATCAGTTATATGCGGGTACTCCACTGATAATTTTCTGTCCTTTTTAAGTCCTTCGATTTCTAAATTTAAAAGAGAACCGTTTGTTTTCCGAAAAATGTCGAGTGATTACGAAAAGTATCCGTCAGTGCGGAATTTACGTAATTACCTGAGGATACGCAGCGTCCACCCCAATGTTAATTACGGTATGTACCTATAATAATATTGTATTAGCGGATAACCGGATGACCGGATCCGGTAACACTTCCACGTACAACGGTAAACGTGTCCGGTTTTGCACAATATCTTACGTATAATTTGACCATTATGTGCTATCTAGTCTATAATGCTACATACATTTACAAACTAAGATTTTAAATACGGGAATAGAATGCTATTTTTTATTTATGTTGAGCAGCTGAAACTGTTATTGAGTTGACAAAAAGACATTGTTTTCTGAGAAGCATTAGAGATGTTAAAAAAAAATACAGAGAAAGTCAAAACCATGCCCAGTGATATGATTGACTGTTCCCATTTTTCCCCTATTGACATTTGAGCCATTTCAAACATTAGATAAATTAAAAAGGTTTTTAAATTGAGCATTCGATCATAAACCGGGTGCGAATGAGCTATTAAACCTATATGTTAAATAACCAACAAAATGTCCACGTAATTTCAGCGTTAAAATGTTTTAATTTGTTTTAAATTTCCCACAAATGACATTATGCGGCAAACAGCTCTTTTATTATAGTCGTGATTAATGGCCAGCGTTCTGTCTGTTTACTCTTTAATTTAATATCCCAAATAAAATTATAGTAGTTGGGTAGGTGGTTCTAAAATGCATTGAGATTTTAAAGCCTCGTATTTATGTTAAACATTTGTTTAGTAACAGTTGATCAGCGTTGTTGAACAACAGCGAGAATGCTACTGGAAACTTTATTTAACTCAATATGGGTTGTCCAGGTTGTCCAGTCTGCGTTAAAAATGTTGCTTGAGGAAGTAGTGCATTATTTTATCAATGCTCTACACTACCGCCATGTTTATAAACAGTTGCAAAAACCTCCAGACACGTCAACATTTGTTGATAAACCGATGTTTTCGCTCGCCAGGCGTCAAATCTGCAACATGTTCATGCAACCATGTTACTTAATTAATGTTTACCATGAATACGAGGCTAATCTTGTTCAACTAGATATAGTCTACCACTTGGGTACACCAAAAATAAAAAGTTACAAGCAGAAATCTATGAACATTTTGAACTATTTTTTCTATATACATAGAGGCTGCAGAAATCGTGTCACATCGTCATGAAACAAAAAAAAAAACGATCTTGATCTGTTCATATCTGTGACATTTGTATGCATTATTTTGGTCTTATATTAAATAACTATGGGACTTAACTAGCAAAATGTGTGCGTAACTCTGCCTAACTCTTTGGGGAGAACAGGTGTGATGTTATTTTGGTGTAAAGCCGCGTTCAAAAGATACGAGGACAGACCGCGTCGTCGTCGGTGGTATTACGGCGGAGTACACAATAGCGCTTTAGAGTTGTTTTTAGAACAACGCGCCACCTCTGCGGGTGTATTCATGGAACGACCCTGTATTGCAGTAAAAAAGATAATTTAATTCATTCGGAATTTCGGATGTATGGCGGGATTGTGCGATGTTTTATGAAATTATTATTTTTTTGTCTTTTTTCTGTTCGGGATGTTATTTGCGGTGCGTTTTTTTTTGTAAAAAGCTGCCATGATCCATGTGGCTTGATTGACCATCGACTATCGACCACCGACCATTGGGAAGGGTGTTGTTATAATTTAAAAATAAGTAATAGGATCAAAAAACTTAAATGGTGGTAATAATTTTGTTTTTATTTATAATTGGTCATAAAAGTATCATCCTTTTGAAACACAGAATCCTCACTTTTAGATCCAAATGACCTGTCGTCAGCATAAACTGTCTGAAAAGACTATCACGGCCATGGAACGCAAAAGGACACTGACGAGACTGGTTGATATTTAGTCAGGGTCATTCCTTTCCGTTCCACCCACAGTGGGAGGACTCATTTGATGATTTTTCAACCTAAAAAAGGGGTTTAGAATAAAGGTTTACAACAAAACACAGATAAAAATATACCTACGCCCAGTATCTTACTGTATCTGACACGCGGTTGCTAATCCAGTTTGAATAACCAAAAGTAATTAACACAAACACAATCTGGGTTAGTTCCATTAAATGTTATAACAAATAATATCGAAGTTCACGATAACATCGATGTTGAAGTCAACAATTGAAACTGGAAATAGTTTTGTTAATACAATTACGTAGGTGACTGCGGGATGAATTGCACAGGTTCTGTTCGAACTGGAAGGAGGACGCTCAGTATCGTGAAAGGTGGAAGGAGTGGAGGAGGCCTTTGTCCAGAAGTGGGACAAAGCAGGATGCAAAAAAAACAGTTACAATAATTTCGCCGTTTTGATTCAATCCGGTCAGATCCCCTGATCTGAGCCCCTGCTAGATATTCATCATTTGCCTGCCTTTTCCAACCACGTTGGGGTCGGTTTCCAACTTCGAATGCAGCTGAATATCACATTTTACATGGAGCTACTACCTGTCTGACCTCCACAACTGGCTAGGGTGATACGATACCCCTCAGAAAAGACTAGTTGTCAGACTTTCAACCTAGACTATAGTAACGACTGTCAAAGATCTACAAATGACAGCCGAGTACATCAGTTTTAAGTGCTTTCCGAGGCTTGGAAGTAATTCGGTATTTAGTGACGGTCATCCACGTATTTAACCAGGAATGTAATTTTTTTTTTCAATCTCTTTGAGTCGGGAACTTTTAACAAGATTCTATGGCAGTTTCATTGTAACCTGATAAAAGCATGACACGTTACATTACAAGTTAACTTATGAATAAAGTAAAGACATCACTATAACAACATTGGTTTGGCTAAAATACTATTAAATATGCCTATATCTAACTTATTAATATTTAATTTAGGTTAAATATTTATCTCAGGTTCATTTCGGACACACTCCAGCAGGCGATGATACTCGTAGATCAGCAGTATCATCACGTTCTCATTATTCCAGATGAATGCGTCACGTACCTCAGAGGCCAGGCTGCAGAGTTGGGGCTCCCGGTACAAGTGTATGAAGTCCTGCCTAAGAAGCCAGTAGTCGTCATGACCTGGGAGGGCTTACAGCCAACCCTGCCGAGTGTACTGCTCAACTCGCATATGGATGTTGTGCCAGTTTTTGAGGTAAGCAACCAGGCAATGCTTTAATTCTTCGTCTTAGAGTATCGATAGAGTTCTACTTAGAGTTAACCTAGAACTGATTGGTAATGAGTTTGGCACCTTTGTTAATTATCTACTTCAATTGAATTGCAGTAAACTCATTTCGTATAGAATCGGAAAAGCAATAATCAGGCCACTGTCTAATAGCGCTGATAACCAATTAACAAGTGAGCCTTCTTGTCGTAGACCACTCGACAGCAACTTTTTTCATTTAGGGAACCCATATTGATCCACTTCTAGGCAAGACTCCCCCATTTTCACACTACTTGATGGAGTGCTTCTTCAAAGAGATTCGCGAGAAAGCCTTTCAAGTCATCCCGCGATCTTCTCACAAGTCTGTCGCGATATGTTCTAGTTGGTTCTAGTCTTTGGGCCCGAATATATTAACAATGGACCCTTGTTACGATGTTCGGGCCCAAAGACATGGCCTGTCCAGTCCCATTTTAGTCTTAGTTTTGTGAACTATGTCAGCAAAGTAAACAACGAAACAATACATAGTAAAAACCGTAAACCTTCCATATTGCTCCCGCATCGATAGTTCAGATTTTAACAAAGAAACCCTAGCTTAAATTTTAAAGTCTTCAAATGGTTACATGCTTCCAATTTTAGGTGCTTCCGAAACGAATCTACTTGTGGATAAATAGCTAAAGAATCCACTTCTCAATGATTTAGGTGTTCCTGCGCCCGTAGCTCCTAGCGCAGTTTAAAATTAAATTTAAAGTAACCTAGTCTAGTTTACAAAGTTCCAAGTAAACCGAGGACTTTTAAACCGAAATAGTGTAATTTTATTACTCTTCCCAGCACCACCTGAATAACACAAATAAATTATACTCTGTATTCTAATTTACCAATGAAACTGACCGCGATTACTATATCTTAACCGCGATCAATTATAGTTATCCGTATCATAATACTGCTCGTAAACGGGGCTCAGGTGTGCTGATCGTGTTTATGTACATACGTATATAATTTCGAAACCGTTGTGTACTAGATATCAAAATGTGGCCCAACATTGTTACATGATTGTTTTGGTTTATGACGTAAGGATATAAAATTGCTGACCGTCTGTAAAGGTAACCTTGATTATGGAACGCAAAGGGCAACCGAAGGAACAGGGTATAGTTATAGTCAGTTATTTGGAATCGGATAGTTCCTTCCGCTTCATTTTCCGGGACACGGTGAGCTTCATTGTCTTGGCGCTTTTCTGGTGGTCGCTACTGTTGATTCTGACTTTCAGCAGTTGCAGTGGTTTGGAAGTAGTGTGGTGGGTTTGTCCCAAAAAAAGTCCTGTCCGCTAGGGCGGGATGACTCATTTGATTAATTTACTAGTAAGCAAACTAGGTGAAAGTGTGCCCACGTTCAATATGTTTAGTATCAACTGTCTGAATCCCTGTGTTGACAGTGTAACGTGTGTTTGCGCGAACTTGTGAGACGTGACCGAAATATTATAATATACCTCTGTTCGTGTTAACAGATCTAATATTCCATTGTTCGTGCTCACAAACTAAGTTTTATACTGTTATGGAGGACATCTTTGATTGTTTGTTCAATATTCTGCCTTGTTACTAACTGTAATTGCTTCGGTATCTGTATTTACCGATCGGTATTATTATCTGTTGTGTACGCTAATTGTCTTGATCTGCGTCCACATCGGCGCGTTCTGCCCACACCTCTTTTGGCTATGGACGCTTAATATTACAAGGAGTGCGTATCACGCGAACATGTGCAAAGATGTTTCTAAAATGCACACGACATAGGTATTTAAAATGCAACGAATAAATAAAAAGATGAATAAAGAGATAAAAATAACATATTTAGTTTTCAAATGATTGTTTCCTATAAACTAGATAATAAATATATATAAATACGATCACGAACAAGTCCGCACCAATTACAGCCTCACATTCAATTCCAGCTTCCAGTAAATCAGGTTCTCTCTAAGAGAAAAACCTAATTACTCTTCTGCAGTTAACTATCGTTAGCGTTCAGCTCTGCTAGTACTACTGGCTGGAAATGATCGGTAGAAATAGAGGAGAGATGTTTTTTTTGTCTAAAGGCAGTAATCCGATATTTTCTTAATATAAACAATTTGATTAGGTAGCCATACCAATACGTAAGCAAAGAAGCTCTTTCGGTTACAATAATTTCTATTGTAAAAAGCATTTATTGTATAACTGTTTCAAAATACTTTTTTTTAACGTGGTAAAATCATCGAATGAGTCCTCCCACACAGAGCAGAGTGGGAGGGACTGTCAGACTCGTACTGACTAAAATCCACGGTGTCCTTCAACAGCCCTTTACGTACCGTGGTCACGGTAAATCATAACGTCTGCGACCAATGTTTCAAAATACTTAAATAATATTTTAAGCAATTATAATTAAACCAAGTAAAAAAAAGTAAAGTAATGTAAATAAAATAGTTGTGGAATATTTATTTAATTATGTGCAAATAATAAAATGGAAACACATTCTATGGGTGTCAAAATATTTATCCTCATTGATGTCAATCCGGTTAACAGCAATAAGGCACTTGCCCAGAACGTTGGTAGCATTGCCAAGTTGGTTAGCAATGTACTCGACTCCCATGTCGCTATCATTATCATCATGAATGCCAATCTGGTTTACTTGTAACAGCTGTTTTATTCCTGGACTCTGTATCTCGACATCCTGGTGTGCTCCAAACACTTCACATAGCTATTTGGCGAGCTATCACAATTAATGTCTATCAATTTGGAAAAGGTAACAGCGCGGGCGGGTGGGTCGGGGGCCAAAACTTCCCATGAACAACAATAATTTAACATAGAACTAAATCTATTACTCTGTTCCTCTCCAGAAAAGTTGGACTTATCCCCCCTTCGAAGCTCACTTGGAGGATGGCGTCATCTACGGCCGAGGAATCCAGGACATGAAGTCTGTGGCCATACAGTACATCGAGGCTGTGAGGATACTGAAGAACAAAGGCATAAGGTTGAAGAGAACTGTCCATCTGTCTTTTGTGCCAGGTTAGTTTAATGTCAAGAATGAATCTTGTAGTTATTGTAGGTATGTATAGTTTTTGGAGTCGGTGGCACCTTCTCGCGGTCCACCTCGAGCACCACAGGTTTCCTGTAACCTGCGCTGACGCAACTGGCGGTAATTAGGCCTCACTAAGTCCGAATGACTCGCGACAACCAGTCCGACACCAAACAGTTTTTTGACATAACCTTCTCGTAAATGTCAAATTCTAATTATGTCATGCAAACGTATGGTAAAGCAAGTCTTTGCGGTCGCGCTAGCCGGGCTGTATTGTACTTATTACCTACCATACCATACTTAATCGTATTATATCATACTAGCACTTTGCCCGCGACTTCGTCCGCGTGGGTTACGTACTTTCCTAATTCCCCCTTTTCACCCCCTTAAAGGTTAAATTTCCAAAAACCCTTTCTTAGTGCTCCCCTACGTTATAATAGGAAGCCGTGTGCAAAATTTCACATTCCTAGCCCCAGTAGTTTCGGCTGTACGTTAATATGTCAGTCAGTCAGTTCTCCTTTTATATATATAGATTACCAACCAGCCCGCTGGTTTTGAATTTGGAAATTCAAATAAAAAAAAATTAAACAAAGCTTATACCAAAGAGTTTTCGCTTCGTAGGTTCTAACTGCCGTCGACTATTATATTTTAATGTCTTTGGCGGTCGACAACCAAAATAATTAAATTAGGTACTTTCTTTATTATCTCATTAGTGTTCTTTTCATACGGATGATTGTTTTAAGACTGTGCAAGTATTAGAAAAGCGTACATGACTTCACAAGTGGCGCCGTGACACCTTCCCAATTAATTTTGTCGCATAGTATATGATGTCAAAGCAAAAACAAACCTTATTTCAAGTGTTCTCTTTGGCGGTTCTTAACAAGGCAAGCAAGAGGTCGTATCGTATCTAGGTCTATTGTCTCTCTATGCTCGAGCACTGAGTTAGCGATCTATCGAACGCCCTTATTAGCCCTAATGATGAAGAAGCTGCACTTTTTTAGATAGCGCAGAGAAAATCAAAACATAATTTAATTTTGAAATAGAAAGCTACTCTAAATCTTGAAAGTCCCTTTGATAAAGTACCTACGGTACTTTCACGGTTGTTGTGTCTTGTGACTATTCAAAAATGCCTGTAGCTGGCCTTCTTGAAGTAAATGCTTTGATTTTGATTGATTTTAGATTTTAAAGAAATATTGTGCTACAAATAATCTAATCATGCATCATCATGTGACATCTTGCATCGTACAAAAAGATATTGATATTTTGTAAAATACGATATATTTATACAAAATTTATGGGGACTGTCTTGGGTAATTGTTGACGTTTAAAATGTTTTTAATCACAACTCTTGTCATCTTGTCACCCCCAAGTTCACTATAGAAATATTATCATCCACAAACATTATCCAGATTATTTAAAATGTTACTATTGTCTTTAGATGAGGAGATTGGTGGAGGACCAGGGATGGGCGAGTTTGTAAAGACTGACGCTTTCAAGGCTCTGAACGTTGGGTTTGCGTTGGATGAAGGCATGGCTAGCGCTACTGAAGAATTCTTGGTCTACTACGGAGAGAGGACAATTTGGCGTAAGTTTATTTAGTACTTTACCTTTTTAAAGTACAGGCTCGAGTGACTCACAGCCAGGGAGTAGATAAAAGAGATATCACAGCCCTTCATCGCACAATGAGGAGGCCGGGGTCCCAGCAGTGGGACCTCTAAATGTATTGTGATTATGCTGTGTAGAAGATAAAACTAAACTTCACCATTTTCCTACGCCCAGCTGGATTGTTAACATAGTCTAAAGCTAGACTCTAAAATCAAGACAATCTAGGAACTTGAATCTTACTAGGTACTAATATTAAGGGGCCTTTTACAGTCCACTAGCGCCGCCAATCGAAAAAAATGTCATAACTCGTAAATAGAATCAAAACTACTAAATGTGGTCTATTATTACTGTGGAAAAGGCAATAACGTAATTTTATAACACATTGTCAACACTTGAAATATAGCTGGCAAAAACGGCCGTTTATGTTTTAATTACGTTATTGCCTTTTCTACAGTAATAATAGACCACATTATGTATTTTTGATTCTATTTACGAGTTATGACATTTTTTCGATTGGCGGCGCTAGTGGACTGTAAGAGGCCTCTTGATGCGAAAGAATATTATTTGTTGCACATGCAAATACTAGTCAATGGACTTGGATATTCGTTATATAGATAGTTTAAAACCATATTACGATCACGTAGGCCAAATTATAATTCAGTCATTACTGAATTACACGAGCGTAACCGGCAGGCTTTACTAGTATTTAATAAGTGCATGTTACTTAGAAAGAAGAAAATGTCTTTACAGACAACTCCACTTTTTTGAATGCATATTAATTTAACATGGCGATCTACAAATGACGGTTAAATGTAAAATGGTTTCCACATTAGAGACAAAGATTACGTTAAAAGACAAGAAAAACCATCGTTAATTACATCTCGACCCTTCTCTCGAGGTCTGTCAGCTTGCGTGTCCAGGTGATGATAAAAAAGAATTATATTCGTACATACAGATTTAATCTTACGTCTAAATAATGGTAATGAACCACAAAGGAATTATGTGATCAAAAAAAAGGTACGGGTATAGAAGTTCGTAACTTAAGAGAGTGTACGCCGATTTAATACAAAAGTTTCAAGTCTTTTATTTTTGTAACGGCCGAACTTATTTTAATGAAAATTATTTAAAAGTAGTATGAGAAAATTTCGAACATTTACAAAAGTTAGGTATGCAGACAACAATTTTTGAACGTTTGCTAAAACGTGTGTTATAAGTTTCGATGTCTCTGCATACCAAACTCTTTTAGCTGAAAAACTGCATACGTACAACTTAATAGTCAACATGGAAACTGTAACTCGTTTGCTGACGGTACATGGATCGAAGCAAAAATCACACTTATCTCAATGTATAATAGGATCTTTAATACAAACTGTGGCCGATCCAATGAACAGTTATTACGGTACACAGAGGATCGGTATTGGTCGGTCGAGATATCCGGTAATCAAGTAATTTGGATTCGTTACAGATTTAAAGATCATCTGCCCGGGCAAGTCCGGACATGGATCCCTGTTGCTGCCTGATAACAGCGGGGAAAAGGTCAGTCATCTATATTTATTAGATTAAGTGTTTTGAGAAACAATTTATTAGAGGTAAATTAGGATTATCTAAGGTATATGAACGCGGATGAAGCGAAAGGAGTATCTAAGGATCGGTGGTCGTCTGGTGATGCTCTGTAGTTTTGTCTTCCTCATAAACTCATAGTTTATGTGAGTGAATCAGCCTATAAATTTTCGAACTGCCGTAATTCATCACGCGGGCCCAATGCAGGTTGGTAGCTATGCCACATGCCTACGAATTTATGGTTCAAGATGCAACATCATGTCTTTGATTTTATGGTTCAAGGTACAACATAGTGGTTATTTCACGATGTTTTCCTTCACCGTTTTGAGAGCAGTGATGATGAAATAAGGATATCACACATCATTGTTTTGTTTAATATTTGATAACCTCATAAATAGTTCCGACACTTTAAAGCGAGGTGATCCTTGAGGAGCAATTCCGAAACAAACTCAAAGGATAATGTCTACTCTCACATTAATATTGAGAACTACATTTCCACAATGTGCCAAAAACCTAACTAAACTATTAAGCCTTTGTCACACAGACAGGCGTGACGAATGCAAAGCGTGACGTTTTTATTTGTAGTGTATGGAATTGTTTGAATCCAGTCACATAGAAAAGCAGTGACAGAACTATCGGACTGACGTCTCGCTTCGATTCGGTATCGCTTTGGAAACGCTTCGCTTTCGCCTGTCTGTTTGACAAAGGCATTATAGAAAATCACATTATGTTATTACAAGTTTAAAGTAGTGTGGCTTCAAAGGTAACTTATAATTGACATGGACAGGAGTAGTCAATCTACCAAAAATAAATACAACTAAAGGTTCTCGATTCAATTTTATTTAACCCTATAAAGCACTTTGGCTCACGAGCAGGGATTGACACCTAACATTGTCATCAACTCAGCGGGGCCTCACTAAATGGAAATCTCATGTAACAAATGTATGCATTACGTAATTTTAAACTAAATCAGCTGTGCCGAAAATAGGTTCCAATGCTACCCAAGCACAGGGCGCAGACCCTCGAGGGGTGCAGAAATGTCCACCAGGACCATACTTGGCCAGATCTGGTCGCCTACCATAACATCTTAAAGCGAGAGTAGTTCCACTGTGGGACCGAGATGACGCTAGAGAACTTGTATAGGTCTGTCTCTTTCCCACAGTGGAACTACTCTCGGTTTAAGACGTTATAGTACGGCCCTAGGGCGCAGCTAAAGAAGCTCGCACTGGCCGCGTAAAAGGCTAGTTACGGCAATGTAGAGCAGATATATAATATTTTTTTAAACTGACATGGTCACTTACACTATAGTTAAAAATTAACTGGGTATTTAACCTGTTTTTATTTGTTTAGAGTCTCCAATATTTCGGCACTGTTGCTGCCATGGTCATCCCAATTATGTAAAATGTAAAATTAAATCATTAAATGTTATTTCACCACATTAAATTATTCATAGCACATAAGTTAATCTGACTATCTAAATGTATTATTCTCAATTCATGAACAGACGGTATTAGCCGTTTGGCAAACAGCCAGTCTTGTTCATATTCACACCAACTACATTATTTGAAACATCGTTTTAGTACGAATTTGTATATTTTTCAATAATACTGTGAATTTTGAAATGTACATCTTTGATTGCGATTAAAAATTCTTGAACGAAATCAACGTGGCTGTCTATCATTGAAGCCTTTGTCAAACAGACTGGCGTTGCGAAAAAGATAAATAGAGCCATGATCCTAACTAATATTATCCTAATCCTAATCCTTCCTAATCCTAATCCTAATCCTAACTATCCTAATCCTAATATCCTAACTAATATTATAAATGCGAAAGTAACTCTGTCTGTCTGTCTGTCTGTCTGTCTGTCTTTTCTTCACGCCTAAACTACTGAACCGATTAGTGTTAAATTTGGTACAGACATAGTTTGGAACTTGAGAAAGGACATAGGATAGTTTTTAACCGACTTCAAAAAAAGGAGGACTGTATTTTTTTTAAATGTTTGTTACCGCATTACGACCGACTGGGTGAACCGATTTTCATGATTCTTTTTTTGTTTGAAAGCTGGTGCTTCCCGTGTGGTCCCATTGTAACCAAATCAGGATCTGATGATTGGATCTTGGAGAAATCGAGGGCAACCCTCAAATTTAATAGGCTCACCCATCGTTTTTCGTAAATCTTATGAAGTAATTTAAGTATTTGCGTATGGTAATCATCATCTTATGTAGCTGAGCTGGTGATGGAAGGTACAACTCCTTAACAGTAGTTTGTTACCGCATAACGACCGACTGGGTGAACCGATTTTCATAATTCTTTTTTTGTTTGAAAGCTGGTGCTTCCCGTGTGGTCCCATTATCACCAAATCAGGATCTGATGATTGGATCTTGGAGAAATCGAGGGCAACCCTCAAATTTTATAGGCCCACGCATCGTTTTTCGTTAATCTTATGTAGTAATTTAAGTACTTGCGTATGGTAATCATTATCTTATGTAGCTGAGCTGATGATGGAAGGTACAACTCCTTAACAGTAAGGAGTAGGTAGTAGTACTGATTCATTGTTCGCATATCTCCGGAACTTCACGTCCGATTTAAATAATTCTTTTTTTTGTGCTAAGTATTGTTCAACTTAGGGAATACTGCAAGTTTCATCAAAATCGGTTCAGTAGTTTTCGAGATAGGGAATTTTATTAGCTTATTGTGTACATGAGGGATGTTATTACCAGTGCTACGGATTGTATTATATGTATTTGGCAAGAATTTGGGTTGAATATTTTAACTAAAAAACGAAAAATAAAAAACTTTTCCAAAAAAAAATGTAACCGCCTTCAAAAAGAACCACAAAAAGGGTAAAATAATCTACAAAATAACTTTCATTCCGGAAGTCGGTGGCAAAAAAAAACAATGAAATAAAAAATAACAAAGCCATCGACTTCCGAAATAAAAGTTATTTTGTAGATTATTTTACCCTTTTTTGTGGTTCTTTTTGAAGGCGGTTACATTTTTTTTTTGAAAAAGTTTTTTATTATATATTTTTTACGGGTTAAGCTGCGCTTGCCGAGGTTGGTCTGTGGATGGGTAAAAAGCACTCGGAAAGCACGTAAAGCCGTTGGTCCCGGCTGTCATTTGAAGATCTTTGACAGTCGTTACTGTCAGAAGCTCTAATGTCTGACAGCCAATCTTACCATGCGGTATCATATTACCCAGTTACTGGGTTGTGGAGGTCCGACAGGCAGTCGCTCCATGTAAAATACTGATATCCAGCTGCATCTGGTTTGACTGGAAGCCGACCTCAATATAGTTGGAAAAACGCTAGGCAGATGATGAACGGAGTATAGATAATTCTATTAGTACTATATGTCGAGTGGTCCATATGCTCGATAGATGGTGGTGATCGCGCAATGATGTCGATCGTTACACGAGTTCGATCGTTACACGGGACAAAGAAAGCTACTTTGTTTTATACTATGTAGTGATTAAATGCAAGTAACACTGGTCCGACCTGTTTATAAGTCAGTGTATAGAAATCCGTTTGTGCTGGATAGGATAATCTCAAGCCCGGGGAAGGACATAGGGCTACTTTTTATAAACACACCATACAGGTAAAGATTGATGAAGAAACCACTGGTAGAATTTTGAAATTCATGCAGGGTTCTATTATTATTATTTTTTATCGTGGTAAAATCATCAAATGAGTCCTCCCACCCAGGGCAGGGCGGGAGGGACTGTCAGACTTGACTGACTAAAATCTACGGTGTCCTTCAATAGCCCTTTACGTACCGGGGTCACGGTAATTCGTAAGTCCCGCGACCCCGGCAGGCTTTGGCCCTCTGAAATAATGAGCACTTAGAAAGGAATTCAGATAATTCCACCTACAAGAGATTCCCTCTAAATATTAGGTATAGGTGTTCAAAGATTGTATGGAAACTAATTTTGAAGTTAGAAATCTGGGATGTACGATGTGAAGTTACATAAAAAAAATGTCACGTAACTTAATGAGGCAGACCAAATTCTACGCGAGCGAAGCCGCGGGCAAAAGCTAGTTTATTTATAACTTCGTGTCGATTTACGTGAAATTGTCACTCTGAAATGTGTCGTGATAGAAATCAAAGTCTACAAAGCAAAACATAATTCGACTTGCCTTATTGACTAGTGACACTTCATTTATTAGGTACGTTACACCCATAAACTTTTATTTATTTAAAATAAGTACATCTTTCATTGCGAAATTGCGAAGATTGGATTTTAAAATCTTTTTCGTACGTATCAGCACAGACAAACAATCTGGTGCTTACATTAAAGATAACGTCATTATTTTAACAAAGAAACTTTAAACATTTACAAAACCGAGCAAGCCATTGTCCTAGATTTTACAAAATTTTAAACAGATAAGTATTGTTACACAAGTAAAAAATGTTCTTCTAGTCTCTGAAAAAAAAGCCAGTACATAATATCATTTCAGTAATTCTTAAGGCAAGGAACTTTAACGTGAATGCCCGGAGGCACTTCGCTTCTCATTCATGAAGTCGCGAGCTAAAACCCAGGCTGGTACCTGTGTTTGAACTTTGTGTCTGTAGTCGCGGAACTTACGAATTACCGAGACCCCGGAACGTAAAGGGCTATTGAAAGACACCGTGGATTTTAGTCAGTACAAGTCTGACAGTCCCTCCCGCTCTGCCCTGTGTGGGACTCATTTGATGATTTTACCACGCTAAAAAAAAGTACCTATTTGTATTTTTCAATTCATATATACTTTCTAAGGTTATCTGGGACATCACTGAAATCGGTGACAGAAAACATCGTCAGGAAAACTGGACTTATATGATACATATATAAATCCAAAGCCATATCAGAGACTCTGACACCAGAAGTGGCCACATCCTCACACGAAAAAAAGCAAGGAAAACTTTCTTGAGATCAGTTGAAAACTTAGTCAGTATAAAGAACTAAAATAAAAGACAATTGGCAGCATGTGCCTCCGAACTGCTAACTTAGCTAATTGCACGGCACGAAGAAATTAGCTTTGCACTACTAACTGGTATACCTACTTTCTTCTTTAGAAAAAGCTTTTTGTCAACTTTTACGAGATTTGTAGAAAAGCGAGACATAGCATCAGACATTTAGTATAAAAAGTAATCAGGGTATTCATCAATCAAATTCAAGTATAGGTATAATCCAAAAAAAAATTATTCGCATTAGGTTTGCCAAAATAGTATGTGTATAACTAAGTACTTAAGTGTTTCTCAAGCATTTCTTTTCATATTTAGACATTACCTGTTACAATATTTAACATCACTGATAAATAATCAGAATTGCCATTTAACATGGCAATGCTGTCAGTACCAGCTGGTTGTGGACTTATCCCGTTGAAACCGACGATCTGAATGAATTTATTGACGACCTGTTACTTTTTCTTTGCCCCGTTTTTTATTTCGTACTTGTGTATTTTTGTTTGAGTTTGTATACTTATACGTAAGAATGTAGAGTGTATATTATTTTACTGTAGTATCTCTTTTTTGTACGAATGAGCAAAAGTGTAACACATTTTCGAATATTTCAACACAAAATCCCAAACGTCTCTTTATGCTTAAAAATCGATTGTAAACGGACAAATGTATCTCTCTTCTTCAGTTGGATCTTGGCGATAAATGACCGCTCTCCGAGTGTCTTGAGAATAAAACTTCGTCATTTATCAAGAATATCCGTCTCAGTTTTTCTAGAATCGAGGAAAGATGTCCTGATAATGATAATCCTGAAATATGTGTGGAGATACAGAAATTGGTACAAAGCAAAGGGCTAGTAACATTATAAAATTAGGACAAGCAGATTAAATAAATAAATAAAATAAATAAATATTCAACAACAACGCCATCCAGTCCCAAGCTAAGCAGAGCTTGTGTTATGGGTACTAGACAGCCGATAAACATACTTATATATTTCTAAATACATACATATTATAGATAAATTACACCCAGACACAGAACAAATGATCGTGCTCATCACACAAACATTTTTCCGGGTGGGAATCGAACCCACGACCTCCGGCATAGCAGTCAGGGTCACTAACCACTAGACCAACAGGCCTGTCAAGATTGTTTTATTCTTTTTTGATTTGACGTTGGTAGTGAATGTAGAGAGCAGTAGTGATTGCCCAATGGTATCGGCTCCAACTCAAGAGTTGCAGGTCTTGATTTCGAAAACAGCCAGTTGCACAACTTTGTTTAATTCATTGCTCTCAAAACAGTTTATGAAAACTTTGTGAGGAAACCGGTTTGTCCTAGAACCAGATATTCGAAGACGTGTGACATCTACCAACCCGCATTGGGCCCGCGTGGTAGATAGCCTACTGCCACTTTTACCCCACACCCACTTCCAAACCACTCCCACTTCTTCACTCACAGAGAGGTCATAATATGTGTCTCAACACACTAATGATGAAAATGATGAGTGAATGAACCAATGCATTGCAGTAAGGCAGGGGTGGCCAACTTGATTAGACATAAGATCTACTGTTTACCAACGAAACCCTGTGCGATCTACCAACCGTGTCGAAACAGCGATTGTAAAGTGATACAAGATGATGCTGCAGTAGTTGGTAATTACGTTGCGCAGTCTGATCTACATATTTATATTTTTTGCTTTGCCACGATCGACTGGAGTAATAGTCGCGATCGACCGGTCGATCGCGATCGACCGGTTGGCCACCCCTGCACTAAGGCCTCACTCTTCAATTATGTCTCATTCATCTACGTGTGACCTAACAAAAACAAAGCAAGACCCTGATTCATCCGCATCTGTAAATCACGTTAGACCGGTAGCCGACCCCAACATAATTGGGGAAAGGCAACAAGGTTTATGAATATGTTCACATGTTTATTAATATTCAGAACTAAGCATATTAGAGTAAGTTTGTAGATCCCTGCGTGAAACTTTAATGGCTCGTTTCGTCACCTCGGGACAGTCGCTATGATTATTTTAACAGTAAACTGTGATTGAAGATTGTCAACTCTGTGTTTGATAATTTTGTATGATAATTTATTTTTATAACTATCTCTGCAGCCCTGGACTTGTTCTGATATCATGTTTTTTAGTCTTTCTACTGAATTGGCAGTGCATATGATCTGCAATTTTTGCAGCTACTGTTATGTATTTTATACACATTTTGCAGCATTTTACAGCGTCTAATATTTTTACAATGAAAATATATTGTAGCTCTAGACTAGACCTAGTCTAAAGGCAAGAGTAAACCCATCTCAAGAAAAAAAATACTTGACTTTTAACAGTTTGCCTTTTTATGTCAGTGTAAAATCACTTTTTGAAGGTCTTATGATAGTCTAGTCTCCCCTCACCACTTCTAAGAGTTTTAGGCAGGGAAGAAGTGGCTGTCACGGGACTTACGAATTACCGTGACCCCGGAATGCAAAGGGCTATTGAAGGACACCGTGGATTTCCGACTCCCTCCCACTCTGTCCTGGGTAGGAGGACTCATTTGATGATTTTACCACACTAAAAAAAAGGGGAAGAAGTGGCGGAACAAACTCCGCAGCGACACTTCTTTATATTATACTGAAGCATAAATACAAACGAACAAAATCAAACCATTTATTTCAAGTAGGTCAGTTATACGTACTTTTTATTTACCACATAAGACAAAAAATATAAATACTACAAATGATTATTGATTTGAATTATGACGACACGGTTGGCGCAGTGGCTGAGCAATCGACTGCTGCGCAGCATGTCGCGGGTTCAATTCCCGCACGGAACAAATATTTGTATGATCTGCAAGTAGTTGTTCCGGGTCTGAGTGTTTGTGTATGTGAGTTTCTATGTTTGTAAACGCACCCACGATACAGGAAGAAATTCCTGATGAATTAAAAAAATAAATAAATACTTATATGTTGCTACAGTCCCATTTACAAGACGTAATAACTGTAAAAGTACCGTAGATGCCCATTCCAAGGCGTAGAATCTAGATAGCTTGGTATCCCTAGGATAATGGGAGGATTAATTTACGTACTTACTAAATTTACGGTTGTTACTTAAATTCGTAGATCGTGGCCATTAAAACTTACAGTACATCCTAGGACGATTAGAGCCGTGTTGGGTAGCAAATAATCGTATAAACACAGGCGTGAAGATTCAGCTTCATGCAAATTATCTTAGTGCGACTAAGTCGCGTCATATTATATACTTTGTAATTCGGTACAGTTTATAGCAACCCGGCCCAATTTTGCGCGGGTTCAAATTTTCGGAACACGCCGTGGATTTTTCAAAAATATTTTACATACTAACCTTCTACTTACAATGACAAACACAACAATTTGGTGCAGTCGTACTTAAGTTACATACGTGGAACAACTTTTACTACAAGAAATCAGCTGTAAACACTTTTTTTATATTTATGTTTTTTTTTTGTAAATATTTAACTTGAATAGACACTAGTTTTCGGTGATTGTAATGAAAACATTTCAAGTTGTAATAAGACAACTGGGTCTCGGCAACTCAGACTGATACTTTGGACATGGAAAGGGAACGTAGGGCGCTGTCAGTTAGAAGCAATATGATAATCCGTAGGTTTGCTAAATGTTCTAGAGGCGTAAAAATTACCTTGTTTAGGGCTTACTGCCAATCATTTTACACCTGCAGCCTATGGGTTGATTACACAATGAAGGCTTACAGCGCCCTACGTGTCCAATACAACAACGCGTTTAGGGCACTGATGGGGCTGCCGCGCCATTGCAGCGCTTCAGGGATGTTCGCAGAGGCAGGTGTGGACGATTTTTATGCCATCATAAGAAAGCGTTGCGCGTCCCTGTTGGGGCGGGTGCGCGGCAGTGCCAACAGTCTCTTGGAAACTGTGGCTGGCAGGTCGGACAGTAGTTTTTTAAAACACTGGACCAAGACACTGGTTTTTCCCTCGATCCATGTCATAAAATAATTTTTATTTTTTATTTGTAATTTATTTATTTTGTGACATTTGATTATTATTATTATTTTGACATGGATGATGAATTTATTGTACTAACACTAGTCTTAAGTTGTTTATGTTTTACTAACAATGTGGATTCGCTGTGATCTGAACAATAAAGTAATTAATTAATTAATTAATAAGATTGTAAGTGCTCTGTAAAGATTATCTTGATGAAAGACCTTTCTTTTTTAACGTGGTAAAATCATCAAATGAGTCCTCCGACACAGGGCAAAGCGGGAGGGACTGTCAGACTCGTACTGACTAAAATCCACGGTGTCCTACAATAGCCCTTTACGTTCTGGGGTCGCGGTAGTTCGTGAGTCCCGTGACCCCGGCAGGCTTTGCCCCTCTACAGGGCAGGAATATTACCGATACGATTTTATTTATAGTCGTACATTTCATAAGAATGATTGCCACATTAAATTAAGCTTTATACACCTAGTTTTTAATACTTTGTTTTAACAAACAGTAAACACACACGTTCCCATCTCTAGCACATGTAGTTTGACAGTTGTGTGACAGTGACAGCAGTGATAATAAAGTTAATAGCCAAAGTAATCAAAGTTACGTAATACAAGCTTATACGTAACTTAGTTTTTAGCATACTTCACTGGAACAAAGATAAAATAATTTTGAGTAGGTATTACGTATACACAGTTTCAAAGAATTCTTGACTGCTTTGATAACTAAACTCATATGAATACTTTGTCTTTTGAACTTTTTATAATAAGCTCAGCGAGGCGGGGAGGAAATCTCAACGTGGTTCATACAGTCTTACCATAAAATGTTCCAACAAGGGAATGAAAGATTCAACTTCAAACGAGTGGGTTGCGATGGCCTAATTGGTGAAACGTCTGGAGTTCTTATCCAGAAGACACGGGTTTGACTACCACTTGCAGCTGAATTTTTCTTGCCTCAAAAAAATGTGTTTAGATAGGTGGAACCGCCTTATAGGTCCACTCTGGGTCCAACAATACCACAGCACAGGCTATCTGTAACCTGCCGTGGACGATACCACTGGTGGTGGTAGCCTCACCAGGACGCTAACTCACGACCAGTATCTGTTCGGCGCCAAACAGTTTTGACTGTAAACGTTCTGTAAATCTAAGTATAATTAAACGGTGGTCGCGGGACTAACGAATTACCGTGCCCCGGTACGTAAAGGGCTATTGAAGGACACCGTGGATTTTAGTCAGTACAAGTCTGACAGTCCCTCCCGCCCTGCCCTGGGTGGGAGGACTCATTTGATGATTTTACCACGATAAAAAAAAAGCATAATTATACGGCAGCAGCTAAACAGGGTTATTCTTTTAAGGCGGAAATCCGAATCTATAAGAGAAACGGGAAAACTTTTACTAGGATACTTTATTTTTTTTTATGTTAATTCTTTTGGCATGTTAATTTTTTTATGAAGTGTGAGTTGTACACAAAATGAGTGAAATTCATCTTTTTTTTTTAATATACCGAGTCTTTCTTTTAATTTGGACAACCTAAAAGAAAGACGCGGTATATAAAAAATACAGATGACTTACACTGCAGTCGGTATTGAAAACTGTACAGTTTGCAGGAACTATTTCTTGCATCGCTTCACACGCTGAAAGAAAATTGGAAAATACAACTGACGACGTTTGAAAGTAGTTTTTAAAGTGCTATTTCTTTGATAAATGTTGCTAGAATTTATGTAGGTGTTCCGTTTAAACTTTTATTTAAATGTTCGACACACATAATATATTCTTAAAACCTACGCTCGCTTTTTTTTGTTTTTTTATTGACATGGTAATATCATCAAATGAGTCCTCCCACCCAGGGCAGAGCGGGAGGGACTGTCAGACTCGTACTGACTAAAATCCACGGTGTCTTTCAATAGCCCTTTACGTTCCGGGGTCACGGTAATTTGAGAGTCCCGCAACCCCGGCAGGCTTTGGCCCTCTACAGGCCCCGTCACTATGCTGACACTCCTTGAGGCACGCGTGGAATACAACGCGCTGTCGAACCGGGCATGGTCCATGGTCGGACAGCGAGTCGCCCATTACTCGCACACTCTAGATATTAAAACAAATGAAACTGCAACTACTTTCAGTACCACTAACCTGCAACTTTACTATCTACTGCAGTATTCTATAGCAATCCCACCTTATTATTTACACGGAGGTAGTTTTAGAAACTCTGACACGGAAAACTGAAACGTGCTTTGATTGCAATAAGGTATTGATTAGATTGCGAAAAAAACTATTAATTGCTTTTTGTTAATAGCACACAAAACAATATTTTAATTTAAAAAAAAACGTTAATTTATCAATGATTGTCTACATTTTATTATGTTTTTTACTTATTAGATACATTTTTGAATATTTGATATAATATACAAAACATTTCCTTTAGCTACATACAATTTAATGACTACATACACTGCTGCGCAGCATGTCGCAGATTCGATTCCCGAACGGAGCAAATATTTGTAGATATGTTCCAGAAATAGCTGTTGTTCTTGGTGTTTTTGAGTTTAAATGTTTGTAATCGCAATGTGCAAAGTGCAACAATTTAATCTTAATATGATGCGATATTTGGAACGATTCCAATAAGTCAGGATGGCCGAGCGGTCTAAGGCGCTGCGTTCAGGTCGCAGTCCACTTCTGTGGGCGTGGGTTCGAATCCCACTTCTGACAATACTTTTTTAATTTTTAAAAGGCTAAAGTCATTTTTACACTTGTCGGTCTTAAATATTTATTTGTTAAATAGTTATTGTGTTTACAGAATCCATTTAAATTACTTTAAATACATGCGTATCAACTACCAACACTTTTATTATTAACTAGTTTTGCCACCGGGTTTGCCCAGTATGTCATCTTTTTGTGAATGATAAATTGATAAAGTAGACTTTATTGCAAGAGAAAGCAGTCCTGGGTTCGATTCCAGTCTCGGGCAAAGTGTTATTGAGTTTTTCCATCCGGAATTACTCGTTAACTGCAGATTATACAAATGTTTGTTCCGTGCGGGAATAGAACCCGCGACACTCAGCGTAAGAGTTGATCGCTCGGCTACTACGCCTGCCCTGCCGTCTTGTTATAACGAAGGTTTCTTTCTTTTTAGGGTTCCGTATCCAAAGAGTAAAACGGGACCCTATTACTAAGACTCTGCTGTTCGTCTGTCATCAGGCTTTATCTCATGAACAATAACAGTTAGACAGTTGTTTTCACAGTTGATGTATTTATGTTGCCGCTATAACTATAAACACGAAAATACAAAAAAAATATATATATATACACACATCAAAAGTGTCTAGGGATCAAGCATTTTTATGCGGATTTCTTGAGATTGAGATGTGGCTTTGTAATAAATTTATGATTTTATAAATTTATATGGATCCTTTTTGGTGCATTTCATAATTTGAATCAGGAACTGTGAATCAAATTCGAGTAAAAGATGAAAATCAGCTGTCAATATTTTCCCTATAAAAACATACAACGCATTGAAGACATCATTAGTGCTACTGTTTCCCTACTACTGATTAAAACCAACGTTATTATGGAGCGGCGACGTCATTTAAGCAGGGAAGAAATGCTCAGAGCCGTGGGAATGATAGAAGCTGGTTCCCGGCAACGTACTGTGGCTTTAGCTCTGAATACAAGTCAGAGTATTATCAGTCGACTTTGGACACGTTACCGAAGCACTGGTACCGTGGCTGAGCGCCATGGAGGACGGTATCGCTGCACCACACGGAGACAAGACCGATACATTCAAATCTTAACTCGAAGAGCTCCAACAATAACCGCCATGATGTTAGCCGTGAGGCTTCATCACTCTTCAGGGAACTTAATTAGCGACCAAACAGTCAGAAACCGCTTGCATGAAGTGAACCTTCATTCCCGAAGACCGCTACGGGTACCACCTATAGCAATGCACAATCGTAGGATTCGATGTCAATGGGCTCTTGAACACAGAAATTGGGCAGAAGAACAATGGCGTTTCGTGTGCTTTTCTGATGAGTCTCGTTTTGGTATGAGACCGGATACAAGACGTATACGACACTGGAGAAGCCCTGGACGCCAACAGCGATTAAAATCCTGCCAGGAAGTCCATCCTTATAGTGGTGGAACCATCATGGTATGGGCGGGTATTTGGATCGGCGGAAGAACTGAGTTGATTTGGATCCGAGGCAACCTCAACGCTCAAATTTATGCTGAGACGATTGTATCAGACGTCATCGTTCCTCTACAAGTGCAAATCGGTCCCTTATTTCAGTTAATGCATGATAATGCACGACCGCACACCGCAAGAGTTGTAAGACAGACTCTCGCCGCAGCTAACATCAATGTCCTGCCCTGGCCTGCTCAGTCGCCAGACTTGAATCCGATTGAGCATGCATGGGATATGCTACAGAGAAGAGCTCTGCCGAATATGTAGGGTATCCAGTCGCAAGAAGACCTTTTTTTGTTGCAAATTGCAACGAACATGGGCGGCCATTCCACAGCGTGATTTGGATGAACTCATTTTGAGTATGCCAAACCGATGTTCTTGTGTTGTTAGTGTTCGCGGTAGAAACACGGATTATTAATTGTTTAAGTAACCCAATAAAATTTTAAAGAAAACTGTTATTTCAGTCTTTTTTTCGAACTTTTGTGTTAGTGGTTCAAATTTCAAAAATCCCTTTATTAGGAAAATGGCAAATTTCTTTATTAATGCAAAGGTGACTTGGTTTATCTTTACTGTGACAAACGAAAACACTTTATTTGATGAATCCTTAAAAAAATTTTTAATTAATATCAATCAGGAGAAAAGTTATTGCAAAAATATATGTTGATCCCTAGACACTTTTGATGTGTGTATAATAATTAACAAAAAAAATAAGGGGCTACCAAGCTCCCATATTGCAGATCTATGTGTTTTTTTTGCCGTTTTTTTGTAAATAACGGTAACGGCTCTTCGTGTGCGATTCCGACTCGCACTTAGCTTTTTTAAGTTTGTACTGATTATAAGGCTGCGGTTCGACTGAAGCGAAGCGTAGCAGAGCTGAGACGAGCTGTGCCGCGATTCACCAATCACATGGCTTGAATACACATGTGTCACGTGGTCAGACATGTGCATCAGTCATGTGATTGGTGAAATCGCGGCACAGCTCGTCCCCACTCTGCTCCGCTTCGCCTTAGTGGAACCGCAGCCTTAACACGCTATGGGCCGTGGACGCCTGAAAATAAAGTTTTTTTTTTTATTTTAGCCGTTTTTTTTCTATAATATTTTTGTTCCAGTTACGATACATGATCGACAAGTTG
Source organism: Agrotis puta (assembly GCA_943136025.2). Classification (NCBI taxonomy): domain Eukaryota; kingdom Metazoa; phylum Arthropoda; class Insecta; order Lepidoptera; family Noctuidae; genus Agrotis; species Agrotis puta. The sequence goes on along the minus strand of OW964177.2, from coordinate 15,744,256 downwards.
ATGGATATTCGCAAGGCATCGAAACAGCAGTTAGCTGATCACCCGGAGCTGACCATTGGTGACGTCACCACCGTCAACCTTACTATGCTCTCTGTAAGTACTCAACAAATAATGGACTCACATAATAATGTGACGTAAATTACCATCTATACTATATTGTAAAACTGAAGAGTTTTTTTTTTATTATTATTTATTTAAGGTTGCTTTTCAACATCTAAGGTCATTAGCGACCACAGTTAACAATATATTAATTTACGTACATACAATAGGGTACAATTCATTTGCTAAAACAAAGAGGAGCCCAACCAAACGCTAATGTCACCGAAAACAACCAACACATACAACCCAGAGAATGCAACCCAACATATGTAGCTTAATATTATTAAGCCGCTGAAGAAACGTTTGTTTGTTTGAAAGAAAGAAAAAAGATTTATGGACACACACAGGACAGAACAACAGAACTATTATTATTATTATTATATTATATTAGCCCATAGTGTCCCACTGCTGGGCAAAGGCCTCCCTCCACTCTTTCCACTTCTCACGGCTTTCTGCGACCGTGGTCCAGTCCTTCATGAAGCGGTCCAAATATGCAGAAGAAAAAGAAATACAACGGAAAAACAAAACTACATAAAAGAAAGAACTAACGGAACAAAAATAACATAAATAGTCCTGTGCGAGGCCAAAACACTCCAAAAGGTTTGTTTGGTTGAACGCGTTAATCTCAAGAACTACTGGTCCGAATAGAAAAAATCTTTGTATATTGGATAGTTCATTTGTCGAGGAAGGCGATAGGATATACATATAACATCACCCTCCGACCCAAAGGAGCCGAGCAACGCTGGTGAAACTACGGGAAACAGTGTCACATAATCCCTAACTTTATGGTTTTATGTTACATCGAAATTCAATGAAACAATTTCAATTTACATACTGTGGTAGTATGTTTTGCGCTGTTTCTTAATATTATTTGGACATAACTGTTGTTTTATTTAATAGCGAAATATGGTTTTTTTTATTCACGTATATCACGGTTTACATGTTTTATCATTTTATATGAAATTAAGTCCACCAGTTTACAAGGGCATCGGCTCTATTGCTATGGTACGTTTTTAACACTTTCAGCTGAGCATCTGGGTATTCAAATGTTTGTTGCGCGGCGCATTATTTTCTCTGAATGTATGCGTAATTAGAATGTATGTGTGCGAGTAGCCTTATAAAGTGCACTAAAAATCTAACCTGGAGTGGCGCTAGCAGTCCCAAAATTTAAATTGATATGGCGAGATGACTTGCCTTGAAGGAATGTGTATAAGCCTCAGCTGTTTATTATACACGTTCTTTGAGAAATGACATATTCTTTACTGACGTGATTAAACCATGTGTCAAATAGCGTTTATCAAATTTTACGTATTATAACGTTGCTCAACTCAAAGTGTTAATTTTGTGTCTTATTTAATACTGAGACTTTGCTCTCTTGAAATTATTCTAAACTTCTATGTTATATTAGAACACATGGGTGTACTTAAAAGTAGAATCCATGATTTACTATCTACTAGTTAAATTGCACATTATATAAAAATACTACCATACGACGAACAATATCAAAAAAGCCTTTTAACAAAAAACCTTCACAATTTTGTTGCTTAATGAAAAAATGTTTTATAATTCCGATTCATCATAGCTACTGTTTTATTTACAGGGAGGAATTCAGAACAATGTTGTGCCTGAAAAGTTGACCGCGAGTTTTGACATACGCATCGCACTGTCTGTCGACCAGAAACAATTCGAGAGTGAGGTAGGTATAATTTTTTGATAAATACTTGCTTATTAAGAAGTACCTACAAGTTTTCACGTTATTGTGACGACGAACTTCGATCGATAAAATTAGTTACCTGTTCGAACACTAGAGGCGGTTTTTTAATTTTCCATACGACTTTGCCGTACATACCTCAAGTACGAACTTCGGTCAAATAAGTTAAATTCGCGCTAAGGCTTTTGAATCCAACGTGAACATGGTCATGCAAATATTTATTTTATTTTTGTTCTGTCTTCTTAAAGTTATTTTATTTTAAAGATCATATAAAAATAAACTGCGAAAATACGTACAATACATATTAACCGTGTGATTTTATGTACGAACCAGTTTCTTTTTTTTATAACCTATCTACTAAAGCCAAAATTAATATTCAACCTTAACCAAATTCCGTTTCTTTTTTGGCTGTTGCTTCTAATTGGTCATCTTAAAGACTCGGATAGGTACTAATCGGTCGTTGATTGGTTATAGACAAAGATAGCAACTGAGATTAGTTGTATAGAGATTTTTACACTTTGTAGATTTTAACGGTTTTACTATCTTCTAGTACCTAATTCTGAAGTGTAACTTGATGAATCACTTAGAATACAAAATCACCTCTACTCCGAACTCCAGTGATTGGTTTTAGTAGTACAACAAACTACGAGATTACCTCTTAAACATCTTGTTTATTTATAGTTGTTCTATCTTTATTTTATTAGTTGCGAACCACACAAGACTAACTTCGCTTTTACGTTGTAATGAAAAGTTTAGAGCTGTTTGATTTCCCACGAGTGAGCTAATAAACCTTACATATAGGTAACAAATCGATTCCAGCTAGAATCGATTTCGATAGCTGTCGAAGTATAAATCTATATTTGCGAATAGTTAAAAGATGCGTACGCGTAGCTTGACACCGTAGAAACAAGGTTTTGTCGACGGAAGAATAGACAATATGGCGAAAGGATAGACAATTTCGAAGATTTCTAGGGTCGTGTCATACTCGGAAAAAGACGACGTATTGTATAGAAAACCTTTATCTATAAGTGGGAAAGAAATTCTATCTCTTTTCAGAGAAAAGGAACAGAGAGTACACCTGTGCCTGCGCACACACTTGTGGACGATAATATCTCCCGCGCATATGGCTAATCTCCACTGAGATGACGCCGAAATCGTTCAGGACGGCCATTATACGTCATTAAAATTTGTTAATATTCAAGAAGGTGTTTATATATTGTCTCAAGTATTCGGGGGTTACAGGCACTTACTCTTTATGGCATTAACCAAGATGGCGGAATCTAATTTAACTAAACATAAATTCCCTACAGATAAGACGTTGGTGTGCTGAAGCTGGAGACGGTGTGACGTTTGAGTTTGAGCAGCGGGATCCCTATGTGGCTTCCACCAAACTGGATGATAGCAACGCCTTCTGGCTGGCTTTTAAAACAGCTGCTGATCAAATGTAAGTATCATGAAAAAAAAACGACGGGTCGCACTCTAGGAGTGCCGGCAGAAGTGAAAACTTGAATAGTAATATAAACACACACGAACATTCGCGCAAGCGCCCTGCGCCGTCTTACGAATTTTCGATCAGGTCACGTGTCCTGACGCGAGTTTAACATTTTTTATCCATTCCAAAAAAAGTGCACAACGCCGCTAAAGAAGTTTTCACTTCAAATATATTTGTGTTTGTTGTATGGAACTACATGCAGTTGTCATCGTTAGATGGCGAGAGGGCGAACTTAAAATTTAGGCACTAAATATATAGACGGCTCAGGGGGTTAAGTAAAACGCATAATTACCGTTATTTTTTCACTGTTTACTACTTCAATCACGACATGCATAAGAACGACTATTTTGAATAAGTTGACAGCGAAGTAGTATCAAGAGGAATCGAAAGAAATCTAAAGGTCAATGTAGCAACGCTTGGGAAGACCGTTATCATTGATCTTATGTAGCTTCTCGAAACACATTGAAAACACTATCTGTAAACAGATCACTATCTGTAGAAGAAAAAACCTGTGTCCCACAGGTCAACACAGGTCTTTTCCATCTGAGAGAGTAAGCCGTTGGGCCCAGTTGTGATGCGCCGTAATAATTCACAAAAAAGTACAGTACGCCTAATGATTTTAAAGTAATAAATTGACCTTTATTATTCGCTGAATACTATCATTGAAATAAGTATTTATTTGCTTTAGCACCGTATTGTTTCCTAATTAATTTATTGAACTTTTAGGCCTCTGTTCTCATTATTTGTGTTATGTATCCCGTATTTACAGTATTCAAAATGGAAATTAATTTAAATTCCATACCCAAATGTACGTTTTATTAACTTTTCGAATAAATGTTAAAACATCACATTCCTTCGACTAATTAGGCCTTTGACTATAGTATTCCAGTTTTGTTATTTTGGCATAAATTAGAATCAATTAAGGGAATGTACTGGGCCCAAACTTATTTAACATTAAAATAGATTTATTATCGACCCTAAAAGAAGGTAGATAATAAAACATTCGAGAGAATTCAAAAAAGTGATTTTCAAATATATCCGAGTTCTGATTGTTTGAACATCTAATGAGGAAGCAATTTCTTGTAAATCCGTGTCTGAACCTATTCCTTCCTATATCTTTTTATTTGTACAATACTTATGTAGACACTACGTAGTTCACCGCGCCGTCCACACACGGATAAATTCTAGCGCAGCTAAAAACCGGAACAATTGAAGTTCGACTGGAATTGTAAAATAAAAATCTTTTGCTCTCCTTTATTCTTACTTTCGCTTCTCTATTGTCTTGTTCGGGTTTTTTATAAACATTTGAGAACATGAAGAAAACAATTCCAAGTTTCTTTGAAAAAGGGCGAATATTTTTAATGTCAGTCACAGATAAGATGACCTCCTGGTGTCTTTTCATTCTTTGTAGTTCTATAATGATGGAGCTAGGTGTCCTTAAAACTTAGTTCATCATTGCAGTTTCCACCGATTTGGATTGGGTTGTAGGAAATGACCTCTCTTTGATTTATCTCTCGGCTATGACCTCTCTTTGAGGAGTGGCTGGAGAGGTGAGTCGGCGTCCTCGCCTTCCGCCTGACGCAGGACTTTACCGGACATGGATGTTTCTGGAGGTTCCTGTTTCGGATTGGGCAGGACGAAACGACCAGGCATCACCATTGTATGGAACGCTCAGAGAACATGGTGGAGCATACGGTGGATGTCTGTTCCGCTTAGGCGGAGCTGCGTAATGCGTGAAGAATTTAGATTACTATACGGGCGTAAAACATTTATTTGTTCCGTTTTTTTACAGAAACATCAAGCTAAAAACCTGCATCTTCCCGGGTGGTACTGACAGCCGATATTTGCGAGAACTCGGGATCCCCGCGCTTGGCTTCTCGCCGATGTCCAAAACTTTACCAGGTTTACATGAGCACGACGAACACCTGCGAGCTGAGACCTTCCTCCAAGGCATCACGATCTTCGAAGCTGTTATTCCTGCTGTTGCCAACGTGTGATTGACAGAAACTACGCTCGAGGCTTTCGCGACACAGCGATAATTTTTTTTACGCGAGTAAAATATTGAACATTTACTAAATGCGCTTGTATAAAGGATTCACTAATAAAATCATCAGATAGCAATATTGTTAATTAAGTAACATTGCGAGCGATAACATCGAATTGAGAGTAATAAAACAGTTTTGTTTTCAAAGCAGTTGTTTCGTTAATGGCTACAAATAGTAAATTTTCACAATAATGCAGTTTTAATTCTCATCAAAAACGGGTTTGAGATTCTTTCGAGTAATTTTTGCTATTCATTAAAGTTTTAAAGTTTTCTACTACTCACTACCACTAGAAAATGTCTTTATTATATTAACTATTTCTTGATCACCTATTGTTATTCTAACAAATAACAATGAAGTAACTAACCACCCACTTAGTAGGTATGTTTTAAATAGTTCTCCGAAGTAGTTTTTCATTTACATACAAATTGAAAATAAATAGATAAAGAGCACTTAAATAACGATTAGGGATTGGATTTAAAACAGTACAATATACAAAGGTCAGGGAAATCGGTGTTAGTTAACGAAATCGGTTTTTATTTTAAAATAGAATTCATTTCAAAACCAGTTAATTAATCTGATTCTAAGTAATTTTGTGCACCCTTATTGCCGAGCCAGTTAAACTTCCAGTTTATACAACTCAATATATTTCTGCAGTAACTGTTTTATTACACCACATGAAACGTGCATAAAACCAATAGGTACTAAACCCGGTTAAGTATACTATAAACAATTAATGCGTCAATAATCGTGTACCCATCAAACATACTGGTACCTACGTCTGCCTTTTTTTAGTTACTATAGAGAGTAAAATCTTATTACTGTTATACATGCAAACGTTTGTGATAATGGACAAAAACGATTGAATGGATTTCGTACACATGTAATTTATAACCTGAATTAACACAAAGGATTTCTTTTATTTTGGTATAGCATTCCCGTTGGATAATAACCGATCTTAAAATAAAAAACTCTACAAAATATATACAAACTGCAGTTTCAAAACCATAAACATAATTTAGAGTACTTTGCCTAAAAGATACTTTTCGAAAATGCCTTTTTTGGACACGCTCCAATAGCTCCAGAATTTGCTTGTTACTTAATCAGAGGCAGTTTTGTAGATTTATTATCCCGTTTATAACTAAACTTTAAACTTCACGAGAAATAAATACTTTACAAAAGTAGATTTTAATGCAGAAGTACGTAACCTCTGTAGTCTCATTCTTCATTAAATAGTATAGTAGTACTAATGGCAACAATCAGACGTATTTATTACTTCATTTCCACACATTAACCAAGTAATCTTGCAATCATAAACCCAGGTGTGCAAAATTGATGATCGTCTAGCTAGTTAGTACCTAAAGACGACTCGTAAAGAAGCAATAAGTCTACGTGAACCATTAGTCGACGCGCCATAAACTACTGTAATTTGCTGACCTGTTGCTTTTTTGCTGTTTTCCTAATAGCTTGTAAAACTTTGGTTTGAATAGAGGGGTTAAGCTATTAACGAATGTTACTAACTAAATTGAAAATGGGAGCCAAATAGATATTTATGATTTTTAAGATTAATATAAGCTCTGTTATAAAATATGTATTGAAATATCTGAGAAAATACACATTCTCAAGGAGAATTTAAAATGAGCCTACTGCTTAAGTCTTTAAAATGTAAATAGGTACAGATTTATACAGTAACTTAACCAGTAACAATAACTTAAAATTTAAACAATTCTAACAACATAGCTGAAGGTCGTTCAGCCGTCGTACCAAACCGTACTGTTTTAAAGCGAATTATTTTCGCGTCGTCAGCCACTCTCGTCTCGACAATTGTTGGTGCCGAGTATTGCATAACACAATGAATAACTTAGCAGATCCGCACTTCCTCTCATTTGGCGCCCAGCTTGGGACCACTGTGCGCTTATTGGCGCCCAACACGGGACTTAACCTCTGCGCGATTCTTACGCATTGCGTAAATAAGGAAACTTTTACGTTAACGAATTTGTATATTTAATGACAACGGCATTGTAGTCGGATTACCCCTGCTCACCTGTGCCTGGTACGGAACTTCCGTTTCACTGTTACGACTGTAACCTTCAAACAGTCATTTGAATCAATTAAAGAGAATCAGGCCGAGTACTAAGACGTAGTACGTTTTTGTGCTACGCTACTATAAAAATCTTATCATTAATGCTTAAAAAAGAAATGTTATATTTTATTTATAATTCATGAGCATGAATGAAAATTTGGATGAACTTTACACAAGTTCATCCAAGTATAAAAAGATAACATTTGACGGCACGTTTGACGCAGTGGCTAAACAATTGGACTGCTGCGCTGTGTGTCGCGGGTTCGATCCCCGCACGAAACAAATATTTGTATGATCTACATATAGTTGTTCCAGGTCTGGGTGTTTGTGTTTGTGAGTTTCTATGTTTAAAACGCACCCACGACACAGGAGAAATTCCTAGTGTGGGGCAACGTTTTATTTAAAAAAAACATATAACACACTAAGAAAAGGCCAATATTTTTACGTAAAGTAATCGATTGTTTTTGTATAAAACAGTTAACACCATCCTAATTTCCTAGAGATTATTAAGTATTATGAGCCTTATCTTATTACCACACTCAGGTTAAGGGACTAAACATCCGTAGAAAGAGGACATTATTCAGATTCAGCGAATGTTAGGTATCATATTAAACTAACAATCAGTAGATATTAATAAAGATTTAGTCGCTGAATTAACTTAATTGCTATTGCTTCACAACGATTGAGTAATGTGGCAGCGTTTATTATTCGATTAAATACCTACTCTTATTTTGTTTTTATTTGCTAACACCACTAATTAGTCAGTAGTTAAAATACAATACACGTACACAAGTGAGTGCGTAAAATTATATACAAATGCGTTTACGTTTAAGAACCATTGGAGTAATAAATTCTCCAATTCAAATTCTCTGTTTATCTCGTAAAAACAAGAAGTAGATAATTATTATGGAAGAATTAAGTCAATGAGGCTAAGGCCTGGTCAGTTTGGCTCATTGAATTTTTAACATCTATGTTCATGAAGCCAAAATGTGGAAAAAAAAATATGTCGCCAAAACACAGTTTTAACAACAACACAAGATAGTCATGAATTATAGGTTTTTTTTTTTTTACGTGATAAAATCATCAAATGAGTCCTCCCACCCAGGGCAGAGCTGGAGGGACTTGTCAGACTCATACTGACTAAAATCCACTCAATAGCCCTTTACGTTCCGGGGTCACGGTAATACTTACAGTCCCGCGACCCCGAGGAAATGTAGATAGGTGGATTTATTTCTATACTACTTCAAATTCTGCTCAGGTGCAACTGAAGGTCCTAAATAACTATAGGGTCAATAGTATTCTCTTCAGCGGAGCTAACATAAACAATGGCTGTATCGGAACGGAGGCTGGGAGGCTGTAAATCTTCCTCGCAGTAGGTGGCGTTACACCAGTAGTAAATCATTTTTATCCCGTAATATCGGTGTAAACCTTTGTTGTTGATAAAATAAATAGCAAAATAGGTTTTTTTTTTTATTGACGATATTTGTGTCTGTTGTTTAAAGGGTATAAATAAACACATGCTGATATGGTCGTTGATATGTAGTTAATCTATACAAAATTAAATCAAGTCGGCACACGTATTTCACTTGAAGACGACTTGTGGTTTTCATAATTAACACAAGAAGATCAGAAGACTTTTTAAAATTATCTAATTGTTAGTAAATAAAAAACACCCGTGCAAAGCCTTATTAGGTCACTTAAAACATTTGTCGATGAGATGGCATGGTTCCTAACACATGTGAAAATGCTAACGAAATTCTCGTTAACATTTTCACATAATGTAGCGTAGCGAGTTTCGAAACACAACACTGTGCTCCGGAAGTTTTGAATTCAGAACACTAGCATAGTCCTTTTGTTTCTCGTTCCAACAAACATTTGAATATAGAACTCCTAGGCATGGCGAAATCTACAGTCGTGTCCAAAAATTTCTTAGAATGTTTGTAAATAGAAAAAACATAAAAGCTCTAGAAAGCTTCTATTTATCTGAATTTAATATTTGTACAAAATGTGTACCAAAAAGAATGTCATCTTGAACGAAGTGCCTAGAGGGCCTCTCCGTCGAGACCAAGCAGATGATTATTTTATTTTAATGACGTCTTCAGAGCACTCTTCCCGGATTACTTTTTCTTTTTTTCTGCACAAGCCGCAAGCCGACCGCGGTTTACCATATCCAAAACGAAGAGTTATTCAAAATGTAAATGAAACAAAGCTCCCAAGCCCACAACACACCCGTTTCTCCCAAATGTAGTGCACATTTCACGTGCGCCTTCAGTAAATGCCTCACTGAATAAAATATGAGACTATAGGTATCGATTCCTGCACTCGTTTCTGTAGATCTCTTAAAAATTGATTTCTAATGTAGCAAGGGCACGCTCGATATTTTGTACTGACCTTAATTTTCCCAATGGATTATGAAACTTGCGAGAAAAAACATTAGGTAGGTATTCCTCTGTTGTGTGAATTTATAACCGTGGAAAACCCCGCGATATCGATCGAATTAAGTCATTACGGAATCGTTATAATTTCAATCAGAACATTCATAATTTAACAGTTCCGTGGCTTATTGTGACTGACTGGCAGTCAAGACTTCTTCTACAGTTACTGAACTACTTTCTCTTCTTTGCGTGTCGACTCAAATTATATCCGACCAGTATTTAGCCATCGCACAGCTCTATCATTTGCTCGCTTAAAGCTAGAAGGTACAGCACAGGTACTACAGAAGAAGAGGAAAAGGGAGCAATTTAGACAATGGATGCACTGGATTTTTAGAGGATGGATAGTTTGGAGAATGTTTCGGAAAAGAGTGCGTGAGGATCGTAAGTATCAGGTATTAAAACCGTGTGCATCATCAGATCTTCGGCAAACTTTCATCATGGTTTAGTCTACGTTTCTAGAATACAAAAAAAAAACTAGACACCAGGGGGGGGACAGTTGCCTACATCAAGCTTGGCGATTGATGAAGCAGCGCCATCTTCATTTCTGAACACTGAAACATATGTTTAGTTTTGTCTAGTCAGCAATAGATGTCACTGCAATAAAATTCTAAAAACAACATGTTTTATTTTTAAGCTAATTTAACGTTAGTTTAAATATATTTAACTATTTATATAATCATTTAATTACGTTGATCTATAATATCTTAAATTCATTTAATATAACGGAAATAATAGCATCACTGCCCTTTTATTCACTCGTCTCAACATCTGATTGTAATGTCAAGGACACGTAAAATGGTCGCCGTAGCCTGCGCACACGCTTGACTATATTTTGCGGTTGTCTTTTATGTGTTTATCATAGTTTTTGTGATAATATCTTCGTTATAAACGTCGCGTCGAGATTACTCCTCCGTTTCGGTACCAAGATAATCATCCAGAAACTGTGTTTTAGTTCGCGCTAAAGACGCTATTTTGTGTTGTGTTGTGAACTTGTGCCTGCCAGCAGTGAATGTTCATCTGTGCACAAAAATTATAAAAATAGAAAATAAAATAAATTAACTTAAAGTACTTAGTTGTTTTATTAAAACCCAATTTTTGTATTTCCCTGTACCGAACTTTGTTCTTACTTGCATGATGTGAATATTTGATTTCCTAAATATTGGTATTATTGTACAAAAATATTCCGCAAGAAAGTTTGAACAAATAGTTCGGTACTGGGAAATACAAGGCTCCTAAATAAATTTAAATTACATTAGTGTGCGTTCGTAACGTGTGTGTGTGTGAGTGCGTGATTGATCGGTAGTTCTTGGTTCAGAAATGGAGATGGCGCTTCAAACATGTCATGGCTAAAAGTCACGAAAGAGGGCACTCTTTTCCTTTTTATATTATAGTACTCTGTGCTAGACACTTTTATGACGCAGATAAAGCCGGATAAAAATAAGCATAGTCAATACCCAGTTAAAAAAAATGATTCTCTTTAAAACACATATCTTTTACCGTGAATCTGAAAATGTATTTATACACAGACCTAACTATCAGACAAGGATCATGAAACATTCGTGGGTCGATTTTTACGACTTGCACAGTTATTACCTATTTAAACTGTGAACTTCGTTTATCAGAACCAAACCCGCTTCTGTTTTACATAGTTTTCTACATTATTTGTGAAAAAACGTAAATGTATAAAACGGTGTTTAACAAGGAATGTGATTTTTCTTCTTTGAAGAAAGTTGTTCGGTTTTATGTTGTGTATCATACCCCTAAACATATACACATTTTATTATTCAGAAGAAAATTAAAGCATAGTTAATTAAAACCACGTGAAAACCCGTTGCGTTTAAAAGATTTTTTTTTATGTGGTAAAATCATCAAAAGAGTCCTCCCACCCAGGGCAGAGCGGGAGGGACTGTCAGACTCGTAATGACTAAAATCCACGGTGTCATTCAATAGTCCTTTACGTTCCGGGGTCACGGTAATTCGTACAGTCCCGCGACCCGCGTTTAAAAGAATAGAATAAGAAATAGCACGCAAAACTGATGGCCGATAGGGCCTTAAGATTCTCGAATAGAGACCACACACCGGCTAGCGCAGCGCCACTAGGTAGACAGACAATCTGATGAAGACCACAGTATCGCGCTGGATGCATGCCTCTTCCTCCCGGTCCTATTGGAAATCTATAAGAGAGGCCTATGTCCAGCAGTAAAAATCAGTAAAAATCCTACGGCTGATATGATAATAATGATCATGAAGAACAGATGTGAAAAGTCACTTCGTTTTGTAATCGGGAACGAACACACAGTTAACATTTCGACTATCGCAAATGACAACCGATTTACCGAAGTATCTATCAAGGCTTTTAGTGATGTGCAAGTCCGGGACATTTGCCAAACTACGGGAAATCATTATCTTTATTACGGCACTACCCACTGTGAATTCTAAACACGCCAAGTTTAATTTAAAAAAATGGGGCACTCACGAGCACACAATTTATTGAAAAACAATTATGAATAATTTTTGACACTAAAGGCGCGTTTCCATTAAACAAGTTACTTGTATACAAGTTGCAAATTGCATGCAACTTGAACAAACTTGCATACAAGCTACAAGTTGCAAGTAGGTAGTTTGAACTTGTACATTTTGTTTCAAGAAACTGTCAACCTACTCAGTTAGGAAAATATTTGTATTCAATTTGCATAGGGGAACAGTGTAAAAGACGCGGACGCGAGGTATAATGGGAAATCAATTGTTAATGGCCGCTTGAAAATGACGTCCTGAAGACGTTTTTTTTTATCGTGGTAAAATCATCAAATGAGTCCTCCCACCCAGGGCAGGGCGGGAGTGACTGTCAGACTTGACTGACTAAAATCCACGGTGTCATTCAATAGCCCTTTACGTTCCGGGGTCACGGTAATTCTTAAGTCCCGCGACCATCCTGATGACGCTTGCGCTACGTTAGTCTTGTGTTAAGTATGCCTAAAGAGTGTATGTCCCCATTATACCTCGCATCGCCGTCTCTCGAATACATGTTTCCAATTCAAGCCACTTGTATGCAAATGTGACGTCATACTTGTATGCAAGACTTGCGTAATGGAAACGCGCCTTACAATCATAACACAGTGTAATTATCTTATAAAATGAAAAACCTTCTAATTTCATACTCTATTGAATAAATTCATTCATTAATCAGTTGTTCTGTTTGTTTCCGCAAATAATATGCATCTTGTTTCGACGCTTTTTGCCTAAACTATCGTTTCAGCAAATCGAACACTAAGGAATAAATACTAAAATTCAATTTCTACCCGCGAAACCCCTTTCTTTTTTCCACAGAGCAATCTCACGCTTGCTACACATAATAATATCCACAGAACCTCATAACTTCCACTGAAAAGGAAGAATTCCTCCTCACGAAATAATTTTAAATTTCAGTGCGGTATTAACTCGTTATGAATACCTACCGTTAAAGTCCGCAAGCAGCCATTTTCGACGAGTTATGGCGTCAATTTTGACATTATTGCCTAGACTTCTTAGTTTTGAATTATTTAATATATGGCTTATATGACGACACACTCGTGGCTAAATAATAAGATCCGGTCTTGACGATCTTTGGAGTTAAGCCGCGCTTGCCTAAAACGGCTTATCAATGGGGGGAGGCATCCATTACACACAACTTTTAGTTCGTTGGTCTCTACTGTCAAATACAGGTCTTTGACAGTCGTACAGTGATCTAGAGGTAACCGAACCTCTTTCTCTAACCAACAAAAGAGTGGGCAGAAAGTGACAAAAACACACGACATGTTTTCTCTCTCACTTAATGAAAACGCTTCAGCAAGTGACAGGTGACTTGTTCCCGTTTCCCTATAGGAGTAAAGCCTTTGTCAAACAGACAAGCGATAGCGAACTGGACCGAGTCCGAAGCGATAACGAACCGATACGAGACGTCAAACTGGGTGCAGCGAACCGAGGCGTGGCAGTTGTATTAGCTGGCTTTTTTTGAACGACGTCAAACAGAGCAAATACGCCTTCGCCACGTCTTCGCATCGGTTCGGTCACGTTATCGGATCGCTTTCGCTTTCCTATGTGACTGTATTCAAGCAATTTCATACATTACAAATAAAAACGACTCGCTTCGCATTCGCCACGCCTGTCTGTTTGACAAAAGCTTAATAGATCTTTTCTTTCACTGTACGGTCTGTTATTTTGACAGCTTTGCCGCTGTGGTTTGCGCTTGCCTTCGTACGTTCATTAAAGTCTAGTATCTCTGAAATATTCGTCGTTATTCGTCATATCAAGGTGGCTGTTGGTCTGAACAAACGTATTCCCCATATTAATTCACTTAATTGTGCGAACTCGAAAATACACATTAATTTCAATTCATTAATTGTTTAATTAAAGAGGCGCGTTTTGTAAAAGCTTCCAAATATTTGGAGACCCTTTCGTATCCCCAGAAGAATAATAAAGTTTTATAAATTAAAATGAAATCACAGTAACACTGCAGTATGCCGCAGACATACTTTTAAATTAATTGAACGAACGATTCTCTGAACGATAATAATCGAACGAATGCCATCTGCGATCCAACATTGGTTAGGCGCTATTTATTGTTATTATATTACACATTTTAACGAGTATGAAGGCTATTCAGAAAAGACGCAAAAGTATAAAATATTTTATTCAAACAGGCGTTTTTCCTATGAGCATTGGTTTTAGAATCTTTATTACACAAGAAAGTGGAACAATATTATGTGAAGTCCCTCACTCTCGTGCTAGGTTATATACCTGTGTTACGGGAGCCAGTGCCTTCTCCCAAGAGATATTACAACATTTGGTAGAAACTACAGAATGCCACCTGATAAGATTATTACAAATACTCCTTTCACCTCCTCTTGATCGTACAAATACGCTCCAATATCACTTCTGACCTAGACTGGAGTTAAGAGACACAACTCAAATAAATATAAAAAGTACACCGGTTGAGATACCTGAACTTCAAGTGATCCCGCGGGTCAATTTTAAGTGGGTCCAGTTGAAGACTAAAGACTCATAAAGTAGGTAACAGTTCTAAAGGATTGTTTATAAAGTACTCACGTCCTCACAATTCAATCTTCTAGCTCCATAATTTTGACTGAGATAAGTCTAAGCTATAAACAAAACTTATATTTCACACTATTCAAAGCTTCCGCCCATAAACTTGAAAAAGCTATAAAAAAAGAGGAAATAAAGATTAGATTTGGTAGGAGATAGCAACTGCGGATAACCAGATTGGTAATATTCTTTCTGGTGAATTGAAAACATTTACTGCTAAGAGATAAAAGGTTATGAAGTAGTCGCGTGAATACAAAAAAAATGTAAAACCTTCTGTTTTTATCATTGCTTTTAGTCATAACAATATTTACATTCGATTGAATTCTATAAGCATGATACACTAACAGAATTGGTTATGCATAAGTAATTTATTGGTACAAATACTAACGTATCTGCCTGAGATTATAAAGTTAGTATTTAGAGTAGCTTACGCAAGCCTAAGTGTATGACTTATTTGCATAAACCGAAACATACAGTATCTACTTACATTATAAAAAAGGTGCTGCGAAAAACAAGCATTTCTGATTTAAATCTCGTAAAAACATTGAGAATTATGATAATGTACCAGTGCCTTTTTATTATATCGTGGTAAAATCATCAAATGAGTCCTCCCACCCAGGGCAGAGCGGGAGGGACTGTCAGACTCGTACTGACTAAAATCCATGGTGTCCTTCAATAGCCCTTCACGTTCCGGGGTCACGGTAATTTGTACAATCCCGCGACCAATGTACCAGTGCCTAGGGTCAGTAGCTGGTCGCGGGACTAACGAATTACGTGACCCCGGTACGTAAAGTAATATTGAAGGACACCGTGTTTTAGTCAGTACAAGTCTGGCAGTCCCTCCCGCCCTGCTCTGAGTGGGAGGACTCATTTGATGAATTTACCACGATAAAAAAAAGGGTCAGTAGCTGCGCCCAGCTGAGTACTAAACGTCTATGTTTTCGTACTATGTAAAGATTACGCCATAAAATGAAACAACCAACCTCAAAGGTAAACAAAGGTTTGTTTAAAGAAAAGAGCAGTCGTTCTATTTACCCCAGTTGCGTTGACAGCGTGATGTATGGTGCTTGCACTTTGGTCACATATCTCTTTGTACACGGCAGGCCGCACTGAGTTATACCCACTCCTATGTGCCCCACGCCTTAGGATTGTTAATACTGGCCGGATTATATTTAAAATTGCTTTTATATTTCGGAACAGAAAGGTCGATACGGAAAGATAAAGATCGGTGCAGGTGAGACTTGTCATCTGCCTAACCTTTTCCCAACTATATTGGGGTCGGCTTCCAGTCAAACCAGATGGATATTAATATTTTACATGAAGCGTCTGCCTATCGGACCTCCACAACCCAGTAACTGGGTAATACGATACCCCATGGTAAGACTGGTTGTCAAACTTTAGAGCTTCTCACTAACAGTAACGACTGTCAAAGATCTACAAATAACAGCTAGGACCAACGGCTTTACGTGCTTTCCGAGCCACGGAGGAAACTCGCTATGACAGATGGTCACCCATCCACAGACCAACCTCGGCAAGCGCGGCTTAACCCGAAAGATCGGCCTGTGCAGCTGTATTTATTTAGCCACGAGGTCCAGAGTGTCGAGAGTGCAGGTAAGACTTGTATAAAGAAAAAAATGTAAAATAGTCAAATGTGGCTGAAGGCAGCCCTAAGTGAAGCGGAAGGGACTGTCAGGCTCTAGAAAAAGTCCACCCAGATCTTCTCGGTTGGTAGCAACCGTATCTTGCTGAGACAGGACTGCGACCTCAGCTCGTTTGACTCAATAAGGGCCCTACCAGCATGCTGACATCTCCTTGAACGCGCGTGGAACACGTTTAGACCCGTTTAGCCTCAACCTAATCACGAACATAAGGTCTATTTTGCCTACACCGACCAGTACCGACCGTTCTGTAACGACAACCTGCTTCTCTATGAAGGCACCCTTACGGAATAACTGATTCTGCTGAAAGTAGGCATGTAGCATTACAGAATGTTTTCTTCAATGAATATGGAACTGGATTTTAGTTTAGCTTGGATTTCAGTGCGTAAGAACTGCTACAAAGTAAAGAACAAGGACTGGTTATGAATTCTGTCAGCGTAATGTATCCAGAATTTATAACCAGTCCGTTCTCATTATAGTTTTTTAGTCCTTATTATGTAAGAAAGTTGATAATATAACGGTACAATTAAGAAGCGATACCTACGCGCGAGGCCCTCGAATCGAAGAGTACCATTTTTTTAATGTTTCTCATAAAAAAATTGCTAACTTTTACCAATAGCGCCCCTCGGACAAAGCTATTCGGGAGCTTAAAATCTGATGTATTATGTGTGCAAAAAAGAAATATAATGTTAGGTTTTCTCTTTCTAATCGGAAGTACGTAGGTTGTTTTGCAATGATTGAACACCACATCATTTTAGTTTGTGAAAATCAATTCAAAAGAGAATTTCAAATACGCTTTGAATATTTAGAAAATAGATTGAATGTTCAGTTTAGTTCGCGATTTCGGCCGAATTCTGAAGTAGGCAGCCAAATCATGAGGATTGTTGAAGTTTCAAGTATTAGTTCCAATGTGAATGGCTCTATACTGCGTTTTCAGTTTTTTTTTTGCAGGATTTAACTGCACTGTAGTTTATTATTGGTACTACTAGGTACTAATATAACAGTATTTTTCAATTAAATAGATAGCTTTGGAAGCTGCTTAAATATAGAGAAACAAAGTATTGTTTTACAATTTTTGTGCCACCGCAGGTAATGTTACCCTCGCTTCTGAAATTATTCCAAATCCTTCAAGATGGGGCGATTTAACAACCGTTCAACGATGAAGGATTCTTCATTGGACTGGTTGTCAAAAAGGCGTTTAACTTGTGTCCGTTTCATCAACAGTTTTTGCAAGGTCGGCAACGGCACGTTCCGTTGGACGCTTTGGATCAGGCGGTGTACTATCGCGGACACTCCCGCCTGACCACCACTAAGCTCATTTTTGCTTGCACTTACAACATAGAAACGCTCTCTAGCCCCGCCCCGTTTCCTTTGTGTAGAAATAATGAATGAAATACAATACCGGCCGAGCGCACTGACGACGCACGCCAAACGAGTTTTTTCTTTTTAAACTGCTATTTGAATTATAAAAATACTTTAACTTAAATTGGCCTGCGTTACTGATGATAAGTATGTGTGTGTGTTTTTTTAACTTTGTTGAATTTGGCTTACGTTACGTTATGTGTTTGCGTATGTCGGAAATTCGGAATTCACCGATTTCTGTTTTAATTTATTATGGTTTTATTATTATCTTTTAATTTATTATGGTAATCTTATAAAATCCTATACTATTGATAGGCAATAGGTAAGCTTCTTTTTACCGTTGTTAAATCATCAAATAAGTCCTCCCACCCAGGGCAGAGCGGGAGGGACTGTCAGACTCGTACTGACTAAATCCACGGTGTCCTTCAATAGCCCTTTACGTTTCGGGGTCACGGTAATTCGTGACTCCCGCGACCCCCCAGCAGACTTTGGCCCTCTAGGCGGGGACCCGTCATTTTGCTGACACTCTTTGAGGCGCGCGTGGAACAAAACGCGCCGTCGACACGGGTGTGATCCATGATTGGACAGCGAGTTGGCAAATACTCGCTACCCGCATGCCCGCGCCTACTGTGGCCGGATATCGTCTGTCGACGTCCGTCGCCGTGGATGTCTACCACTGCGGCTGGGGTGTAGGGAGGACGCTGTCCTCCGCGTGACGGACGCGGCCCGCCTCTTCCTTTGCGAGCATGACTGCTTCGCAGAAGGAGGCGACCGCTTCCCATTAGTCTCGCCAATTTTACCTAAAGTAAATAAAACAAACAGATTTTCGTAAAATATTTATTAGGTTCAATATAGGAACTGAATCAGTTAAAATAGGTTAAACACAAAATCAAAGAAAACGTTATGAAATTAACTTCAAGGAGTTTACCGTTTAAAGAAATACAAAAATTCCCTTTCTGTGACCTATTACTATAAGCATCAGTTTTTTTTTATAAACAATAGTTATTAGTCCTGTATTAGTAAGCGGGCGCAGCCGCTGGCGAAAGCTAGTCACTTATAAATATATCTTTACAGTGGCGAATTGTTTCTTTAAAACCAAACTAAGAAAATGAAACAGATAATGCGTAAGTAAGCGAGAAAGTATACAATAATATCCGTGCATAACGTAACATACAGAATTATTTCATTTGAATTTTCGCTATTATTCAAATTACATTTTCTTAGTTAAATGGTTCAACAAATCAAATATTAAACACAAAACAATTATAAAATGAACAATATCTTCCCTATAATTAAATTAACAGTCGGTAAACAGTAATTACTTTTCACTATATCTAAATAAATACAAAATTATCACAATAATCATCAATGGCTACTCAAACATAATATTTAAAAAAACTGATTTCGAAAAAGAAGGAGGTTACCCTATTTCTTGATGACGCCTGGACCGAATCGAAAGTTCTTTTTTTGTTTGGGGTGGGGTAAGAAGGCTATAGTTTTCAGATGGTCCCATGATAATATGGTCAGGATCTGATTACGGGACCATGGACAAATCGAGGGAACTCTTCAACAAATTTTAATGATAGCAAATCAACCGCGATTGCTGCTATTGCATATCTATGAATAATGCTCACTAAAAAGAGGGAAAATAGTTAAACCGACTTCTAAAACAAATACAAAACAGTGTAAAATAACTTTTCATGTGGTGCACAGTAGGCACCATTACCGTTTTAACAGATCGCGGTAAGCTGCACCATTTGCTCGCCCTGGGATATGGACAAGCTCTCTAGGACCACTAGCACTCACTCATACACACTCTTCCTCAATTATTATTGGGAATCGCGTTCCTTGGTTCGTAACGCCTTTTTGTGACGCGCCATAAGTGTCGACGGCTATGTTGGCTAAACCTAAAGCACTTCTCATCTGCAAAGATGGCGCTTGAGAAATCCACATCTGATGTGATGTCTCTTGCGAACCTTATTCTTGCCACTTTTTGTTGCTCGGTGAGCACGATTTTTTTCGCCGGTTTCCTATGATGGAGCGCCTCTCTATGTAAAGCACGACGAACTGGGCGTAGTGATACTTCGTACTCCTCGGCGAACACTCTCGTCAGAGTAAACGCGTCCCCTTGTTGGTAGGTGTTCACCATACGTTGGACGTTTTCCTCAGGAATGAGAAACGGACGTGGTACCCGTAGTCTTTCCTCTAAGACACCCACTTCTTCATGGCGTCTGATTCACAGCCGCACAGTGTTTCTCTACAAACAATAAACAACCTCATAAGTCACAGATAAAAGTTTTTAAAAGTGTTAACCTGAGACTTTTAATCGGTTCTCTATCTAAACATAAATCTGAAATGCCATAATTTTTCCGAATAATAACTTGCCATTTGTCCGAATAATAACTTTCCCAAACATAAGATCACATGTTATCACATGCCATAACATTAAAATTCCTAAATGCAATATGTCCTAAATACCATACACATATGACTAGAATTTTTGATCAATATATTCATTGAATTTTTTAATAAACGTGTTCTGGATAATGATTTTCGGACAAACAATTTTAAGAGATGAAAAAGGATACCTTTTAATCAATACAAAACATACTTATATTTTCCCCTTTATTTACACATACTCTGGTGTTATTTATGTGTAGATAATAAAACTGCGGACTTGGGCACGCAATTTGACACAAAGAAAATAGTTACGCAAACAAAGGGCGGGCGCCTTTTGTTTATATTTTTTAGCAAAAAAATTTAAAACCACAAACATAATAGATAATGCGCTTTGTTATCACTCTTTAAACTTTGTCGGCAAGGATTAAAATTCTTCGATGCCTTCTGCTATTTCTAATTGCTTTGTTATACTGAGGTAAAAAATAGGAAGTTCGGATTTGTCCGAGATATTGATATAATTTTTCATTCAAACTAATCTGAAGCTCATTCGAAATAGATACGAATAATCTTTTTGTAACGAAAGAAATGACGTTTCTATTGGCATTAAAAAAAAATAAGACTTTTCATTTAGTTTTTTTCTGTTTGGACACAACTAGCAAAGTTGTGTCCGGGGGCCTAAAATGTCTGCTTTAGTCGAAGCGTAAATAGGATAATAATATAAATTACATCAAAATTCGTAAAAACGGTCACAAAGTGACAATCTATAATATTAACTGCGTTTGTAACGTTTTTAACAAGATTCATTTACTTAAAGACTATTCTTTGAAAGTCAACAACAGAAATAAAAACAGATGAGATATTAGTGCGTGTCTTAGCGATAAAAAGGAAAATAAGTATTTGAGTTCGCGTAGTAATATTCTATCTAGTTTAATCATATTTATCAAATACTTTTACTCTTTATATAATGAGATAAAAAGTTTTTAATTATTTACACAAGATGATAATTATTTGCATGAAACACTTAGCATCGTTTGTATTAAAAAAAAATTAAGATAAATGAAAATAACAAAATGTATCATAATAATTATTACTAAAATGATCTACTACTTACGCTCATATGCAGCTGCTCAGCGATTTGACTGATGTTAAATCTTTGTCCATGCAAAATTATAATTTTGCGTTCCTCTCTTCTGAGATTTTTGGAAGACATTATGCACAAAATGTTCTAGCACAGGTTCTCAGGAGTTCAATATTATTGCACAGGTTAACGTTTAGGCAATCAAAGATCAGGTAAACAAAGCAATGGTCAGTATTCAAACGGTCCGGTGGGCGCGCCAAACTTCGCGCGTAAAATTCGCAAAAAAGTGTACAGAGGACACGTCAGTAACCTGCGTAGAGCAGATTGCAACTAATAACGTTGACTCTTTCCTAATAGGCCCAAACTGTAAGGGGGCGTGGCTCGGCGCCTCCGCATGATTTAAGCGAAAAAAATTTTAACTGGTCAGGCGGAAAAGTCCGCGATAGTACTTGTTTTCAGTTTAAAACAAAATGTTTTAGGTATAAATATATGTATCTGTTTCTTTCAACTGAAACTTATTTCAGTATTCCAACAATACTATGAAAGAAAATGCTTCATCCCGCTGAAAAATGTAATCACCCGAAAAAGCAGTACACTCCTACAAAAAGACAAAACCTGCCACTACCGAACACGGTTCTTATGACTAAGTAACAAGTCTTGCCACCGTCTGGAAAAATACCTACCCACATATCCAGAAACCCATTATGAATTTAAAAAAAAAATGTAATCCCAGGTATACCCGCAGCAACTCACAGGTTACAGGATAATAAAACCGGGATTTATTATCGGGCCTGACTCTGGTTAAATTTTGCTGAATTAATTACATATTTTTGGACTTCGGTTGTGGGTACGGTAACGTATTGTGAAATGGAATGGAATAGTGTCATTTATAGTGATTTATTGAAAGGTTAAAAGAAATGGCACCATTTTAAATATGCATCACAGATCGAGTCATACCTAATTCTTAAAAAGACGTCACAACGACGACGTCGTCGTGAAACAAACTTCAAAATGTTCTTTAGATTTAAAAAGAAATGCAGTGGAATTGAGGCCCTCTCCCTTTTTGAAGTCGGTTAAAAAAGCAATCTCCATCAGAACTCAAAACAAAACATTTTAAGTGTAGATATCGAAAGAGATAATCGGCTGATCCCAAACGCTAGCTACAATTTGACGATCAAGTTTCCGCAATGCAGTTTTTAGGAGCTTCAAGTTTGAGTAAACAATGTAATTTAAAAATCTCACCCAACTGGGTGCAGCCATAAAAACGGTGATCAAGTGACTTAGTACAAGTGCACAAGTTAAATTACTTAATACTTACAGCGTTTACAGTATAAACTTTTTACTGCTCAAATCTTGTTAAAGTAAAAGCGTAAAATCTTTGTTGCAAACCTCTTTGAAGGTTAGGAGAAGGAAGGAAGCGATGTGTTATTTAGTTTTTATGTTTAGGTCATCTTCTAACCAATGCGATCATGATACGACTGTGTGGTCGTGGTGACAAAGCCCATTCCGATTTTTCGAACAATATGAGTGATACATGAATACGATTACGTTAGGAACAGCCAAACCGTTTTGATAAAATCTTGATTCAGGAAACCGATCGCTTTGGTTAGGTTAGGACGGAAGGATGAATAAACGTTTATGGTTAGTGGTAAGCTGCTATGAGAACAGGCTAAATTATTAATGAGTTTAGAACTTACAGTGTTTTATCAGCGTTGTTCGCTGGTATGAAATAAAAGGAGTGTTGATCTGTTGAGTAATAAGCAAGAGATTATTATGTTCTAAAAATAAACAGTAAATTATATTCACAGACTGTTCATATAATGGATAGAACGTTTTCTTTGTCTAAATTTAGAACTGAATAGAATTTAGAATTTTATTCCCTTTGTTTTGTCTATAAAATCTAGCTTCCTTCGACCACGAACACAGAACTTTCATTTCTATTTTAAAGTCTGCCCACGTTTTCTCAGTGGCATGTCCACACGTACACGCCTTGAC
The DNA here is from genome assembly GCA_943136025.2 of Agrotis puta. Taxonomy (NCBI): domain Eukaryota; kingdom Metazoa; phylum Arthropoda; class Insecta; order Lepidoptera; family Noctuidae; genus Agrotis; species Agrotis puta. The sequence goes on along the minus strand of OW964177.2, from coordinate 15,720,819 downwards.
TTACAACAGTTGGGTAGGTAACAAGATGTCTTTTGTACCCGCAACCTAATTGGCTATTTGACTGAAAATTATAATTAACCCGTCACTTAGAATAACAAAAAAAAATCGACCCGTATTTTTTCTTTTGTTTCGTAAACCAACATTGACGGAGATACGATGCTTTCAAAATTGGCAATACGTCACAATTCAGTACAATTTATACTGAATTCCGACGTCAGGAACCCCACTCTCGGGTTTTGATGCGTTGTATTTTGGTGAATATTCATTGATTTTACAAAAGAAAAAATACTGAATTGTTATTTTTTTAAACTCTAAATTATGAACTTATTATATTTGTAATTTATACTACTGTTAAATAGCCAATTGCGTAACATACTCGGCATGATAATTTATTTTTAGCAATAGGTACAATAGTTACAGTGTCGATGTGTATGCATGTTGATGGATGGAGAGGAAGAGGAACGCCAAAGAAACAATGCATGAATTCTGTGAGGAACGATATGAATGTAAAAGGAATAAATGATGCTTTGACGTCTAACATAGGAGATTGGAAGAAGAAAGCATGTTGGGTAGGAAGATAATGATAATGAGGTACAGTAGTCTCAGAAACTCGAAATTCTGACAATCTGTCTTACCAAGAGGTATCGTATTACCCAATTATCGGGTTGTGGAGGAGATTGGATACAGATGTTCAGCTGAATCTGGTTCGACTGGAAGCTGACCCCAACACAGTTGGGAAAAGGCCATGCAGATGATAATGGCTTCATGTAGCTTTATTTTTTAATAAAGTGTTGCACTTCTCTAGGTCTCCTGTGACGAAGTATGTAGGTAATTGAAATGCTTGTCTACACAAATCAGTAAATAATGCAATATATTGCTTAGTAAAAAATAACAGTAAAAAAACAATTTTAAAAACAAGCTTTTATTTAAATGCTCTAAAAAGGACAAAATAAACTTTAAATTAAATCAAACATATAACTTAAGTTTAATATAAAAGCTTGTCGCGAGATTTACCTGTGTAAAGTACGTTATGATACATACATTTTGTCGTTGAATTATTTGTTTGTTTTGTTTGTGACAAGTAAATCTCGCGACAAGCTTTTATATTATACTTAAGTTATATGTTTGATTTAATTTAAAGTTTATTTTGTCCTTTTTAGAGCATTTAAATAAAAGCTTGTTTTTAAAATTGTTTTTTTACTGTTATTTTATTTTTAAATTTTTAGTTTTCGTTGGACATATTTTGCAGTCTTTCCATTTCATTTAGTGCGTCATTGTTGCATGGTCGTTTACCTGTTAATCTCGTACAGTCAAGTTCTTCAATAAGGAGACCTTCTGACGATTTGACTCTACTTAAGGCCCCGTATGCTTGGCCAGCAGCGAAGAGCTTTGAGCCTAAATGGACGACAAAATAGTTTTTTTTTTTTTATCGCGATATAATCATCAAATGAGTGCTCCCACCCAGGGCAGGGCGGGAGGGACTGTCAGACTTGTACTGACTAAAATCCACGGTGTCCTTCAATAGCCCTTTACGTACCGGAGTCACGGTAATCCGTTAGTCCCGCGACCCCGGCAGGCTATGGCCCTCTACAGGCCCCGTCACTATGCTGACACTCTTTGAGACGCGCGTAGAACACAACGCGCCGTAGACCCGGGCATGGTCGATGGTTGGACAGCGAGTCGCCCATTACTCGCAGCCCGCATGCCCGCGCCTACTGTGGCCGGAGATCGTCTGGCGACGTCCGACACCGTGGGCGTCTACCACTGCGGCTGGGGTGGAGGGAGGACGCTGTCCTCTGCCTCACGCGACCCGCCTCCTCCTTCACTTCAAAAAAACTTGTAACTTGTAAAAAGAGAATGGGATCAATTGCCAATGGATTGATCTCTTTCAAGAACATCTATACTTCTCAGCCTCGCAAGATCTCACGATTATTAGGTTGATTGGCATCCTAAATCAATTCTTCATATTGTAGCCTTTCCTACAATTGTTTGAGCAGTAACTTTACTTTTTTTTATTAATTTTTTTAACTAGCTTTCACTGTCCCACTGCTTACTTATTTTATTCCCTGATTTTCGTCTTCTTCTGCAAACTTTAACCACCCACTTGATGCTGATTTTAGATCTCCTCTTTCCATTTTTGGGGGTTTTTTTTTCATGGACGTGACAAAAAAATCGTCACATTTTTGAAACTGCAATGTCGTCCACATTGCAGTTTCAAAAATGTAGTACTGTTCAATTACTGTATACATGAAATAAAGGATATCATTACAAATGAATAATGACATCCTATATTTTCATGAAAAAGTAGTAAGAAATCGTAGTACAAACCCCGTTCAGTATGATGTATTGTTTGCGAAGGGTGCACTTAACATGGATACCGTTGATTTTTGTTCATTGGCTCCGAGCCTTAATAATTGACTCGCTACAGTTTTGATTGCTGATTCATTCAAGTGGATCACGAGCAATGAATAACGAAATCGAGAGAACGTTTCGTGATTTTCTTTTCCACGTTTATGTAAGAGAATCGAAGAGCAAAATTCTAGAAAATATTGTGATTATCTGATTATTATGAATAGTTATTTGTTTCACTGTATTTATACATTGATAGGAGTCCAAACAGCTGTTTCAGTAAATACTTTTTTTTACGTGATAAAATCATCACATGAGTCCTCCCACCCAGGGCAGAGCGGGAGGGACTGTCAGACTTGTACTGACTAAAATCCACGGTGTCCTTCAATAGCCCTTTACGTACCGGGGTCACGGTAATCCCTTGGTCCCGCGATCCCGGCAGGCTTTGGCCCTCTACAGGCCCCGTCACTATGCTGACAGTCTTTGAGGCGCGCGTGGAACACAACGCGCCGTCGACCCGGGCATGGTCCATGGTCGGACAGCGAGTCGCCCATTACTCGCTGCCCGCATGCCCGCGCCTACGGTGGCCGGAGATCGTCTTGCGACGTCCGACGCCGTGGGCGTCTACTACTGCGGCTGGGGTGGAGGGAGGACGCTGTCCTCTCCCTCAGGCGGCCCGCCTCCTCCTTCACGAGCATGACTGCTTCGCAGAAGGAGGCGACCGCTTCCCACTCCGTCTCGCCCCGCAGCATGGCCTCAACCAATGCCGGGCGCGAGAGGTCTCCGCCTATCGCCGTCGTGAGGACACGGCGGTGCTCTGCCCAAGTGGGGCAGTCCTGCACCGTATGCTCCACCGTGTCCTCCGGACGATCCTCGCAGTGGTGACACCCAGACGTTTCTTCCCTCCCTATCAGACACAAACCTCCCGAAACTTCCGTGTCCGGTGAGGACCTGCGTCATGTGGTAGGTCAGGACGCCGTGACGCCTGTCCAGCCACTCCTCAAAGAGGGGTCTTACCGCCGCGATTACATAAGCTTACAACAAAGATGCTTTAAATTTTGAATTTCAATTTAAACAGTGCTGTAATGAAAAAAGTCTTTCAGTGCTCGAATGAAACAGACACAAAAATGACAAAATACTTATGGGATTAAAAGAACATGCTACACCATCCCCAAAAGAATTGGAACAAAAAAATAGATTGCAATAATATGGCGATGTTATGATTTACAGCACAATAAAAAGATCCTTGTACTAAAACGATTTTAACGGCCAGTAACATCAAAACCATTAAAAAAAACTGGATGACATCCTCCGAAGCAATAAATGTTCCCAGGAGATAAAAAAATTATGCCTAAAATATTTATGAAGCGTCGAATGTTGGCAAGAACGCTTCTGACTCGCTCAGGGGAGACATGAATCATTACAACATGGAGATCGCCCCCGGGACGAGTGTTTGTTCAGAATATGCTAAGTTATACCGACCAGAGAGTTGGTGCAGAAGTCCTGCGCCTGATTCATCTTTATTACAGGCTTCACGGAATACAGTGTAAAGTAATAAACTAGTAATTTACTAGCTTATATCAGGTCTAGTTTGTTCTAGACAAAACTAGATTATCGTGTCAGGAACCGAAGCTCGATTAACGTACTTTTAATCCCTCGCTGCTCTCAGGATTCTACTTTAATCCCCCGCTGAGCTCGGGGTTCCACTGTGGAATGTTTTGCTCCACACTGGATTAAGAAAACACTCTCGCTTAATAGTTCTTTCCTCCCTAGGTCAATCTACTATTTTCTCTCGAAAAGATTTTTTAAGCAGATACGACAGTAGAGTAAGACTTCTCCACATTCCAAAGTAATGTAAATGCATAAGAAATAACTTGTTTCTTACCGTCATACCTGCTCATGGTTTTTTATGTTTTAGGCCCATGTATCATTTATATCTCAACGACAAACTTGTGTGTCTGCTGAGAGGCAAAGGAATGGTTATGAAAATTCTTCAAGTATTCTTTAACAAGACTGTCTTTGCAGATATACGAGTATGTATGTGAGGCTCTTTTATGCTGCTGCAGTAACTCTAAGCTCGGTATTAGGCTCAGTGAAGACGAAACCTATTTTCAGAATAAGAAATATCTTGTTCCTTCTTGAAATATTAGTTGGTGCGGAATATTTTGATCTATCTCTAAGTATTCTTTGTCGGGATCTTGTAGTTTATAGCTCCGCAAAATGGCAAAGATTAATATAAAATGTTCATCAAAAACTATAGAACTGTACTAAAATCGAAAGTGCTTTAGTACGTATCAGTAGGTGGTCTTGATGACAAGACATTACTCGCTGATTTTCTTACATTATACTTAATGATACTTAACTAAGAAAATGTTCGTAGCTATAGCGTAGCATTGCTACGCTAGTAGTCGACCATAGTAGTTGCTACGCCGAGCTGGCAACTGTCCGTAGAGGATGCTACGCCTGTAACCTTACCTACTACATCCTCGTTACAAAAACTAAAACAAATATAACTTCTACAGACAACACATGAAAGCAATAAAATAATACAGTTAACGAACAGACAGTATAACAATTTAAAAACAAAGGGTTTTCCATAAACAAAACTCGGTATTGTAGCACTGAATAAAAGCGTGTCACATACGTAAACTACGGTAGCTTCAGCTCGTAAATTCGAGCTGTATTCACGTCGGCCATATTGTTTGAAAGCTGAACTAAGCTCGTTAAGCCTTCAGAAGCCTCTTAGCATCACGTGTGAGGGAATTCCTCGAAGATAATATATTGGGAATATGGAGGTTAGTCACCAAACTCGCTTTCCTCGATTTTGAACTCTCAACGCTGTATCTAGTGTTAAAATTCCAGCGATTGAAGCATCATTATCATGTAATTTAGGTGTCACTTTTCGTAAATACGGTCATTGATTTCCGTTTTAACAATAGAAAGCTTACGTTCACACCGGTGCTACACTGCACGACTTTTTGCAGTACATTTTCCTGCATCGTTTATATTTTACTCGTATTATTAGAGGAGTATTGACGTGTGAACTCGACTTTTTACTACTACTTAAAATAACACCGTGTGAGCAGCCGCTAATGTATAAAACTCACCAGAAATGGGGCATCTAGGTTGATAGGAGTCGAAAAACTTGTTTCAGTAAATACTTGAACAATTTTTTTCAAACGATGGATGGACTTTAACGATCATGAATAGTTTGAAAGCTTACGCTAGCGTAACATCATAGAAGACACATCTTTAGCTGTAGTTGAAGACTCCGATTACAGTATTAAAAAGTACGAACCAATTGAGATTGATGTGACTCGAGAAAACATCGCAAAAGTAATGGGCGGTTGGTATTTAATTCCCTTTTTAGTGTGTAAATCATCAAATTGAGTCAACTCGTCCTGAGTAAAGCGAAAGGGACTTTCAGACTCATACTGACTAAAAACCACTCTATTCTTTCAATTGCCCCTTGCGATCCAAAGCCGCAGTAACCCGTCGACCCGGGCAGGTTAACACAAAGACAACGATATTAACTTTGGTTATATTCGTATTAGAAACACATAAAATCAAATAATTTCCTTCAATAAAAGTGCCATCAAAATTAAATCCATAAACGGGGTAGTGGAAATCGGATGACGTATTATTACGTATTTCGTGAAATTAATTTCATAAAACAAGCAATGCCTTGAGGAAGCAAGACTTTGCTTCAACTCTCAACATCACACGCAAGACTGCTATTCTTGGGTCTTCATATGGTAACATAATCATTTGCAGAGCAGGTAATGTGTTGGTCAGGTCAAGGTGACTGACAAAAGACACATGCACCGCAGGCAGTTTGTCATGTAACAACATAATTATATATATATCACAGTATTACCCAGAGGTGTACAGTAGTGGGTCGCGGGACTAACGAATTACCGTGACCCCGGTACGTAAAGGGCTATTGAAGGACACCGTGGATTTTAGTCAGTACAAGTCTAACAGTCCCTCTCACCCTGCCCTGGGTGGGAGGACTCATTTGATTATTTTTCCACGATAATAAAAAAAGAGATGTACACTGTACAGCGAGTTTCATGAATTGGGTACCCATGTAACGAACGTAGGGGCTTTCAAGGGCGTACCTAACCACATCGTGAAGCTAACTGTACATTAAACGTATGTAGTATAGATGTTCTATGGTGTACTTTTCTATAACCATAGTGAGATCGGGCACGCCGCAATCGCGGCGGTAAGACCCCTCTTTGAGGAGTGGCTGGATAGGCGTCACGGCGTCCTGACCTACCGCATGACGCAGGTCCTCACCGGACACGGAAGTTTCGGGAGGTTCCTGTGTCTGATAGGGAGGGAAGAAACGCCTGGGTGTCACCACTGCGAGGATCGTCCGGAGGACACGGTGGAGCATACGGTGCAGGACTGCCCCGTTTGGGCAGAGCACCGCCGTGTCCTCACGACGGCGATAGGCGGAGACCTCTCGCGCCCGGCATTGGTCGAGGCCATGCTGCGGGGCGAGACGGAGTGGGAAGCGGTCGCCTCCTTCTGCGAAGCAGTAATGCTCGTGAAGGAGGAGGCGGGCCGCCTGAGGGAGAGGACAGCGTCCTCCCTCCACCCCAGCCGCAGTGGTAGACGCCCGCGGCGCCGGACGTCGCGAGACGATCTCCGGCCACCGTAGGCGCGGGCATGCGGGCGGCGAGTAATGGGCGACTCGCTGTCCGACCATGGACCATGCCCGGGTCGACGGCGCGTTGTGTTCCACGCGCGCCTCAAAGAGTGTCAGCATAGTGACGGGGCCTGTAGAGGGCCAAAGCCTGCCGGGGTCGCGGGACCAAGGGATTACCGTGACCCCGGTACGTAAAGGGCTAGTGAAGGACACCGTGGATTTTAGTCAGTACAAGTCTGACAGTCCCTCCCGCCCTGCCCTGGGTGGGAGGACTCATTTGATGATTTTACCACGATAAAAAAAAAAAAAAAAAAAAAACCATAGTGAGATACACCTCAATAATTATAGTAACTGCGTCCACATTTCGCCATGTCCCTCTTATGATGGAAGCCAGCTACCAACAGTGCGAAAATGCTGACCCTGGGCTGCAGAGAGATTTTTGATGAACAAGAAAACCTAACCAAAGTCGTTTGCTAAGTAGACAGTGGTGTAACAAGAAACTGGAACTGGACTCGAAGTGGAAATATTTGGAAAAGACCTACACTCAGTATTTGGTGGCAAAAAAGGTTTGAAAAGACGAAGAAAAATATATGTAACGAACTTTTTTATCTTTAAATAAACGTTGCCTCAATCTAGGAATTTCTCCTGTGCAGCAGAAGGGTTTACAAACATAGAAACTCACATACATTATTATTTATGTCTTTACAATGTTTATTTTAATCAAACATGATAATCTTCTTATTTAAATAACTTGGTAACTTGGTGAGCCACCTGAAACATAAAACTTTAGTATATTCTAAGCAAACTTTTCGATTAATGCACACGACGACATGCTAAACGCGATGTTGCAGACTTGCTGTCTGCTTCAGTTTAGCATAAACTAAGTTTACGGATGACATTTTTCACTCTAGTGTTGCCTCAAATATCTTTGCATTTATGCATGAAAAGTAGCAAAATAAAATACTTGAGACATGAATGTACTTCGTGATCCACTAACATTTTGCAAAGAAACTATGTCATTGTAGTTATTTGAAATGGATTTGTATTAAATAAACGAAGTCCTTCGTGCCAAATAAAATCAAAAACTTACTACATAGTTTATTGTTCCGAAGACATCCCGCGTAATGTATGTCTGTCATAACTGTCATGGCGGCGTTCCCGCCACTTTTATTGCGGGAAGCCTACAGGATCCAATCGGCAACACATGTCCCGCTTCCCCAGTTGTTTCCAGCAAACGGCGGAAACGTAATATCATCGAAATTATGTATGTTTGCACGATGTTTCCTTTTGTTTTTCCTGGGAATATGAACAAAGGAGATCTTTAGAAATCCATATTTTCTTTTACTGCCTTTTAAGTTTTATCAAAAAGAAAAATATGTTGTTTCAATATCCGTGAGAAATTAACGAAGTGACTATTAGTAAACCATAACGATCTTTTGGTTTTAATATTGTTGGTAAACCTACAGATTTTTTGGAAAAACAAAATGGCAGCATTCCTTCTAAACTACTTACTCATTTTCTTCAAAAGACAACGCGCCATAATATCCTTGTACAACTATAGGTTTAAATTTTTAAGAATTGTATTTTGCTTAGGTACCACCACTGAAATACGTACCGTGCCTAATTATTCACACTCAAAAGAAAATCAAATGCATTCGTTTTCCGTAACCTTCGCGCCTTCCGCGAGCAAAAACTTTGAAACGTGTCGTCTAAAAACTGGAGTGAAATATAGCGGTGCTAGGCAGTCAGCTCCTCGCAGGTAGCCTGAGACTATTTATATACTGTTGGTAGATTGGAACCTAGCACATTCTACACATTACTGTCTTGTATAACCCTTTTAACTCGACTCGGGTGAGAAACTTTGATAAAAAGGGTCACTATCCATTACTATCCAATTTGGAGGGTTAATTTGCTTTGATGTTAATGTGCACATGTTTCTTCCCCTTTACTGATTACGCCCCGGCTAGGTATACAGATAAATGTATTGTCTATACTATACTATGTATTACTAAAATATAATAAAGCTAAAGAGGATGTTTGTTTGACCGCATCAATCATCAATCTCAAGAACAACTGGTTCGAATTAAAAAAAATGTTTTTGTTTGCAATATTCAAAGAAGAAGGCCAAATAAAAGATGGATGGATTGTCTGAGGAGTCATATGAAATAAAAAGGAGTAAATTTTACTGTGACGTCTGATTGAGGAGAATGGAAGAAAAAGAAAACAAAGAAAGATGATAGATCCTTTCATCGAACAAAAGCTTTAGGTTATAAAACATCACCCTACGACTAACAGATGCGGAGCAGCGGGTAAAACCGCGGGGATCAGATAGTAATTATAAACCTCAACATTTTTTTTAAAAGTTTTTATTACAAGTTGATTTAAATATGCACCTATGTATGTATTTCCTTATAACAATCAAGTTCGAAATTTTTTAAATGCTGTCCTTGAACTTTCCAGCTTGCCATTCTTTGTAATAATGAGACATTCATTTCCATTTCATTTCTAGGTCAGTAATGCAGTGAAACAGTAGTACCTAACTCTTTTTAGGCCAATGCATGGATGATAAAACTTATTTGCTAACACGTTTTAAAATATCAAGCCACTGTCTTTACCAAGTTGACTTTTAAACAAATAAACCAAAGTGGGTCATTGCTTACTTTTTAGCCTGTATTCTCATGTTTATAAAGTTGAACTTAGCATCCAAATGTTTGAGAAATTAAGTAAATGTAAATTGCTATGGAGTTGTTAGAAGTTAATGCAGAATATAAATTCTAAAGTCGAAGAAACTAACAACTATTAAGTAGCGACGGCCATTTTGAAGGAGTCACATTTAGGAAGTACTGTATTTTTATCGTTTCCTGAAGAACTATAAACAAATCGACGTAGTTTATGAAAACTTTAATAGGCATTAACTTCTTAATCTTCATAATAGTATATCAAAATTGTTCATTATGACACAATTTTCAAGTAATAAAAATGTTAAACAGTTGCCGTCGTACCACAAAAAGTTATACATCTGTTGAACATTTGGCTAAAAAAGAGTAATTGCAAAACTATTCTTATATCAACGTCAAATGCCGTTTTGCAGTTAACAGTTTGTTTAGGCCAGTGTTCAACAGATGTTCAACTTTTTTTGTAGTAAGACGGCTACTGTCTTATTCATTTTGTAACCACGCTCAAAAATACATTATATTTTATTATGATTATGTTATATTCTATAGTATTTAACTAATAGTTTATTAGAAAACAACCTCAGGAAAACAGATATAAACACACCAGCAAAATCATTCCATTCCTCCGCAAACTCACGTTTTGTCTGACAACAATTCCACGGTCGGGAAAGTTTGGGAGCTTGTGACCAGGTGGAGGTGCACCGAGCAACTTGAAACTTTTAGAACGATTCGTAAATCATTTATAGTTTGTCTTACAATTCACCTGGAACTTTTATAGCTTAGTTTATGTAGTGCTTTTCTTGAAACTGTAGTTTTCCATATTTAGGTGTATATTTAGGTTTGTCACCTACACAGGGAGGGTTCGGATCTACATATTCCCATATGTAGATAGATAAATAACTAAAATAAAGTTTACGAAGCTGCACTTGCTTTTGACTTGAAAATTATCTTACTTGAACGCAAAACTGGGGTGGACGAATGCTATGTGTTATTCCAAACTATTATCTATCTCTGCGTCAAACATACAGATCCTTTCAGTCGTTCTGAACAAATGGTGATTAACAAACATCCATCCTAACTTTCGCATCTGTCATAAATGTTGTTCATATTTGGATTAGATAAATACAACCGAAGTCGATCGATGTAACTGTATTGCAAAAAAATACACAATGACAGTAGGTTATTAGTTACGTGATAAAAATCATTGTATCGTGTCAGTCAATTGATAAATGAAGTAGCTATATTGCAAGCTCACGCTACGCTTTGATGTGACAAAATATGATATCAGAACAAAAGGTTTCACTTTAGAATAATCATCTATTGTTGTGAAAATAAATGAATGAAATAAAAGTATAAATAACGATGGGTTTTATTTGCATCATCTTCTTATTGAAAAAAATTATTTTGAAATTCCGTTGAACCTTATAGACACGTGTTCTTTATAATCTAGTAGTCATTGAGATTATCTTGATTTCATTTGTATGAGCAGAGTCTATCTTATACGTCACGCACCCCACGCAACCGTTTACGCTCCTTTTTAGCGCGATCAATTAAGGGTTAAGACTATTCCTAAATTCAAAACCAAATCATTTATTTCAACTAGACCAATTACAGGTACTTTTGAATTAAAACTAGTACAAAAATAGTTATGGTGCTACAGTCCCAGTCACAAGACATAAAACTGTGAAAGTACCGTAGGTGCTCATTCCAAAGCGTACATCTCTATGGAGAAGAATGAGCAAGAAACTCCATGGACACTCTTTTTCAATCGCCAAAATTATTACAGAACTTTTGTAACATCATTCATTATCAGATGGTACATTGTGTGAAAACAGATGTGGCAAGTTAGCAGTGTCCATAGTAAATATAAAAAAGACAATTCTCCGAGGGATAACGCCTTTCTACTCCAAAAAAATGAAAGTTTCATACACTATAGTTTATCATATTTGCTGATTGGAAATCCTATCTATTTACCTTTCGTATATGTAGAAACCTGTATTTCAATGAAAAGGCTCAACCTTTCTTTATTTTTAATACATTCAAATAAGTACCTAGTACCTGCCCTATTTCGACAGGTAAGACTACTAGGTTGGTACTCGAGATTCCATTTGGAAGGCGCGTCACGACGAGTTCAGACTCGGCACAAATATTTGTATGGCCTACTTGAACAAATATTTGTTTTCAGTCTGTGATATTCTTGCATTATACGATTTGTATTTGTATGAGGACCCGTCTGACGGTGTTATACTGTGAAATGTCGGTTATTTGTACAAGAGTTTGTGTAATATCAAGTTTATGTTTGTTGTGATCATAACGTAAATATTGTCCATGTGACGACGATTTCAGCCTATGTTAAAGTGTAAATAGAAACCGTTCTATTAATCCAATTGACACCATTTAGAACAAGAAGAAAAGAAATGTTTATATCATCTTTGCATTATATTTTATTAGACAAAACATTTTTATAGAAGACGTCAATGGGGGACAAATTGATCCAGATAGTTGAACTTAACAGAATTGTACTTAATTTATATCAATTAACAATTTCAAAATTGTTACAAAACACTGCCTAACCGATGGGTCCAAAACCACGAATGCGAGAATTCTCTTTATAACAATAGTGAAAATGTTAGGGGAAGAAAATTCATATTTTTTGCTGGAACATCATATAATAATAAAAACTGATTATAAATTCATATTATTTTGTTTATTATTATAATAATAAACAAAAGCCCATATTCATAATTTATGACCAATCGTTATGACAGCTTATTGCGTTACTAACATCGGCAATGCGGTGACAGAACATCGGTAGGTAGGACACTTCCGCACGCGAGCTTATAACTACCCGTAAATAAAACATTAAAATAATGACATATGACACCAGAGTGATGCATGGAAACAGTAAGTCTATTAATCATCGAATTATAAAACAATTAAAATGAAGTATGTTAGATTGACTATACATTAACAAACATAACGACTATTTCATTTCTATCGATTCCTTTTAAAATGTAACTGAACTCTTGACCGAAATATCTAGGTTGTTATTTTTTTTTAGCGTGTCAAAATCATCAAATGAGTCCTCCCACCCAGGCAGAGCGGGAGGGACTGTCAGACTCGTACTGACTAAAATCCACGGTGTCCTTCAATAGCCCTTTACGTTCCAGGGTCATGGTAATTCGTGAGGTTACGCGACCCCGGCAGGCTATGGCCCTCTACAGGGGGGCCCGTCGTTATGCTGACACTCCTAAAGGCGCGCGTGGAACACGCACCGTTTCTAGGTTGTTTATAGAATTAATTACTTAACGAGCATTTTCAATCAAGGAAAAATGTCTCATACAAGGTTAAAGTGAGGAGCGAGATTAATCATTTGAATTGCAGTATTATTGATGTTAAGTGATTATGAAAAAATGTATTACAGCGGCCTTTTTTTATCGTGGTAAAATCATCAAATGAGTCCTCCCGCCCAGGGCAAAGCGGGAGGGACTGTCAGACTCGTACTCGACTAAAATCCACGGTGTCCTTCAATAGCCCTTTTTGTTCCGGGGTCACGGTAATTCGTAAGTCCCGCTTAGCAAAAGACTTCCGTTTTCTACCTACTGTACTTACTACTAGTGTACTTGAAGTATTTACAGCGTTTATTGTATGGAAATGAAAACCTGCCTGTAGTGTTCGAAGGAGAACTGATTTTTTCCATCAAATTAACGTCACAGTTCCCGTTTACTATACGTCACAAAAATACACAAAAACCTTCTCCTTCTTTTTCTATATAACTTAAGGTTACCATAAACGTTTTTTACTACCGGTCTCCTGTCTGCCGTCACTCTATCATTTCTTTCTTTTTCATTCATATCTTTTCGCGCACAATGATTCACGAAGGTTTTATACGTAAAAGGTATACCTACGTTGTTTTTCACTGAGGTGGAGACAAGTGGTGGGAAGAGCAAACGTTCAGAAATCAATGCATAGCTAGAAGCGAGGATAGATATGGATAACAGACAAGCAAAAAGGTCAAATAAAGTATTATAAGTAAAGTATTTATTTCAAGTAGGCCAAGTACACACATTATCTTATCCACAAAGTTTATATCACATCGAACCACTTATAACTAATTAAGCACCACCACATACTATTACAAAATGTCTTTCACAAAATACTGATGCTTCACTGTACACACACACTATCAGAAGTTTTGGAAATGTATATACCGGATATTTCTTGTGTGCGCTATCTAATACAAAATCAATGCAGCATGTGTCTTCAGACGAGCATCAGAATTTTTCTGATAGAAATTTATTACTGTATGCGGTCGCCCTAAAGCAGTTATTAGCCAATAGCCGATACAAGTGTCTCCTAACATGATAGATGACGGAGTATATTGTGTACGGTGAACCGGAGGGTAGGTACTCGTGATAAATCACCCTTTGTGAGACCAAACGATATTCGAAGAGTTATGGAGCAAATAAAGATTACACCTTTCTATCGTCCACAGTTTGTCATTTGAGAAATGAAATTGCAAACAAGAATAGATTTACTTCAAAAATTTTAATGAAGAGCGTGTGTGCCGAACGGAATTTTTTTAAGTCCGTATTTTTCAAAAACACTGAACCGAGTTTAGTGAAACTTCATAAAAGTTAGAAGAAAACATTTTCGAAAATTTTTTAACAGTTTAATTAAGGTGCATTCACACACATCAATCACCGTCATGCCACGTCCCCGGCCCTCTTTAAAAAAATGTTTCTATACTCGTTGTATGACTTTGTTGCCACACGTCAGTTACCGGTCAGTCACCGGCAAGTGATATATTAGTGATGTCGTCACCGGTCAGGTACGTCAAATAATATTTCCATACAAGTTCCATACTTTTATCCCCGCATATCCGGGACCGTCACGTCTCAGTTCAGTCAGCGTCGTGCTACCGTCATTGCTACACGTGTGACCAACCCGTACCTTGACTGATGTTATTGATCAATGATTCAGTCGTACACAAACCGTCACCGAACCGTTGTCGGTGACGTGACGGTGACTGATGTGTGTGAATGCACCTTACACCTAGACTGATTTTAAATTTTACATTGATTCATTTATGCACCTTTAGACTGATTTTAAGTTTTCCATTCTGTCATTTTTCTAAAAAGTTATTTGTTAGCTTTATAAGCAGCTATGTATCCTGCTTGCTTGTGTGAAGTTTCATTAAAAGGTCATTACGGAAAAAAATAACTAAAACTAAATCTTCGAGGACAAAACTTACATACTTACATCAAAGTTTTCATATGTTACCCAAAGCCACTTCAATTGGTAAGATCATCAAAAGTAAGCATTTGTAGGCTTATTTATGACCATAAGAACTTACTCGAGATAGAAGATATTTTTCTTTTTTATCCATCAACTAGAATTTAAAGAGAATACCTAATCAAAAGGGGTAAATTAAAAAACAAAGATATCTCAAAATAAAATTATTTATTAATTAAAATAACCAACTAGAATTTACAGTTTAAAACCACACGTACAAGTTATTGGTCTGTACAAAATAAACTTATCTTTTAAAAAACTAAGAACAAATTAAACATACATAAAAATGTAAATGTTTTCTTAAGCCCTTACACCCACGCGTGCCTCAAAGAGCTGTCAGAAAACTGACGGGGCCTCATAGGGCCAAACGCCTGCGGGAATTGGGGGCAGGTTACCGCATATACCGGAGGAACAGGGTGGTTTTTAGTCAAATCTGACAGTCCCTTCCGATGCTCCTAGGGCCCCGGATTTAATGATTATTTTACTTACATTAAAATAAAATAAAAAGATCAAACAAAGTATAGAGAGATTACGACTTTCTCAGAATAGGATGTTTCAAAGGTTTTTGTTTATATTTCAGAGTTAGACTCTTGATTATTCCTTTTCGTAAGTTCTTCAAGGTCCAGAAGACTACTGAGCAGAATCATAATTATGAATTGTGATAAAACTATCCTATATCTATTTACGATTTTCATATTGTGATACTGAGAAAGTGGCCCTTTTTAAATCCCCTGGATACTTTAAGACTATGGCTCATACTATACTATGAGGCCCATGGAGAATGCAAAACCGGACTAAATGACTCGAATTCATGAATCAATGACTAAATAAACAAGCACGCCGCCATTCCTCCAGCTGACCTTTGCGTTCCCGTGACCTAATTTTTACCTACATAATACTGAAACGTAACGGGGAAAATGTGAGTCGAAAACATAAACATTTCCTCAATTAAAATCTTAATTTTAAATCGTATTGTATCAAGATCCGCAAACCACACACAACTAAGTACCTCGTTTTCGCACGGAACTCTTAACTGCGTTCCACAACCCATTGCACATAATTGGATTTAGCGAAAGACACTAAAAATTAATTGCCACTAATAATACAGGTGTATTTAACTTGGTTTAGTAAACAGAGCAGGGGCCGTATTATGACGTCTTAAAACCAGGCTTTTTCCAGTGAGTGAAAGAGACAGAGCTATACAAGTCGTCTAGCGCCACCTCGTTCACTCACTGGAACAAACCTAGTTTTAAGACATCATAATACGGTCCCTGGGCGGATTAGCATTCGTTGTATGTATTACGATTATTAGTTCACAGCTTGTGACGCCGTTGTTCTTTTAAAAATTTGAATCGAAATTTTTACGAAATCATAAAATACAATATAAGGCGTTACATAACATGACATCACGCCTGTAATCCCCGAAGGGATAGGTAGAGGCAGACCCAATAAATATCATAAACTTTTAATGTGTGAGGTTTTAAATATCATATATAGCAATGTTCAATAACATAATCGCTGAAGCAACTATTTAATAGTTAGCTCAGTGGCATGAGCCTGTCTAGCCGATTTTTTTTTTGTATTAGTGACGAAAATACTCTCACAGCGAAAGCTTTCGCATATCAATTTTTTGTATGAAGAGTTTATCCAAACCCCAACAAATTGTTACTATTTATCCTACCTATTTATCCTACCTAATCCACAAACTACCTTTCCCAATTTTTTCAAATGTTTATACACTTTTTTTTTTATAGTGGTAAAATCATCAAATGAGTCCTCCCACCCATGGCAGAGCGGGAGGGACTGTCAGACTCGTACTGACTAAAATCCGCGGTGTCCTTCAGTAGCCCTTTTTCGTTCCGGGGTCACGGTAATTTGTACAGTCCCGCGACCAACGTTTAAACACTAGGTTTTTTTTCCTGAATCGTGGGTCCGTTTACAAACAAATAAACTCACATACACAAACACCCAGACCCGGAACAACTATTTGCAGATCATACAAATATTCCGTACGGGGATCGAACCCGCGACACGCTGTGCAGCGGTCGATCCCTCGGCCACTGCGTCAACCGTGTCGTCACAGTAAATAAACTGACAGTAGGTAACTAATAAACAAAATCGAGCTAGATCGTTCACCGTGACAATGTTCGCGAAAACCTAACATTACTGCGCCAAAATTTGTCACACACAACCAGCATCTGCAGCATTTCCGTCACTACATTCGGGAATTTCATTGAATAGGCAACATTGCTGTCACTATTTCCTTACATTCGAGAATCTCATTGTATCGCTAAGTTTTCGAACAAAGGCGTTACTTAACTCAGTGTCGACTTAATCGGAGACATTTCATTCATCTGACAGTTGTAAATGAAAGTCGCGTATATGCAAACCACGCTTCGCAGGTTTTGCTTAATTCATGGTTGAATGCTTCATGTGAAACGTTGTGACTCTTGTTCTTGGTCTTGTTTTATGTATGTATGATGTAATCCCGAGGGTGTGCTTAAATGGCTCTGTAAAGTGTGTCTAAATTCAAGAGGGTAGTGATGAAGAGCATTAAAGCCGCAGGTTTAAGCAGTGCTTGACAGACTGACATCAGCGCTGCGTGTTGCGGTTTCGATAAATATTTGTATTATCTTCAAATAGTTAGTAGTTCCTACTTTTTATGTGAATTTAAACGCACGCATGAAATAAGAGAGATTCTTAGAGTTCTGAAGAGTTTAAAAAAATATTTTGTGTTCAATGTGTGTGGAACAAAAAATTATGTCTTATTATCGTAATTCCTAAACAGACCATATCCTTTAATCTGGCTTTGATTCATTTCTGGCAATATTAAACTCTTTATAAGATTTTAAGCTACAAAATCTAGCTATTCGGTTTATTTTCGGACTTCGCAAATATGACCACATGTCCGAATTTCGTGCTCAGTTAAAATGGCTCCCTATCCGGCTTCGTCGTGATGTGCACATCCTTTCTGTTCTCTACAAAATCCTCAAAGACCCGTCCACTCCTGACTATCTCCGCTCCCGTTTCCGCTTACTACCTCCTAATCCCCGGCCTAGGCGCGCATGTCACACCAACGTGCTTGAGTGTCCTAGAGCAAATACCAAATTCTTTTTTGACTCCTTTACTTTTCGAGCTACACAACTTTGGAACAAGTTGCCAAAGATAATCCAAGACGCTCCCTCGATAACGTCATTTAAACATAAATTGAAAGAGCACCTCCTTACGCAAATAATTTGATATTTATGTTAGTATGTATGTATATTTGATATATAATATATGTATGTATATATTTTATGATATATATAATAATACGTATGAATATGTCTTACTTATTATTAATAATTCTGTGTACAGTCTTGTCCCCGTGTATCAAATCACCAAATGAGTTTTACAGGTTGGCTGGAAGAGATCTCTTTAAAGAGATAAGCTCGCCTTTGTGAATATAATTTTAAGTTTGGTTTTATTGTAAATTTTGTGAACAATAAAGAATAAAGAAGAAGCAAAATTTTCCGAAACAATAAGAAAAATTATAACAATGAAAACGGTTATGATCTTCATTATTCTTTATTTGTGTCGTGATACAACTGTATCTACGTGATTTCAATGGGTCTAAAAAGGCCAATTAAACAGTACCATAATATGAATCGCGATATAACATATACTATGCTAATACTTGAGTAATATAATCAAATATTCTATTTTACGATTTTTATCAGAATTGATATTATAATACTGCTAAACTGACCCTTTTTAGACCCCCAGACCTTAATTCTACAATGAATTCATGATCATTAATAGTCCGTAAAGCTCAGCACAAGCACTAAAAATTAATTACTAAGTATTAGGCAATTTAAGGTGATTAAATACTTAAGTCTTGCGTTTTTGCCAAAACAATACAGCGAAGATCCAATTTTATTTTCTGGGTGTTAAAGTACAAAATTCATGTGCCTTAATTAGTTTTGGACAAAGGATCCGTGATGTTTATGAGCTGTGATTAAACATTCAGGCTGTTTCGGTTTGGTAACAAAAGCAGGGATGTGCCGGATCGGTCGCATTGCAGATATTTTTAGTGCAGAGTGTTCTTAAGTATCTGTTAGCAGTGCTTAGGCACTTCTTTTTTTATTATACGCTGTGCGCGCAATATCATCGTGTCTTAGTGGCCACATAATTTGGGGAAATAAGATCTGTCAATGCTTATCAACTAAATATTTTGATGGACTTGATTTACATTAAAAAAAAAAACTAGAAATCGTACTTCGAAGTTGTGGTACATGACAAACCCGACACTCTACGTGTGTCCTCACTTAGTTCACATCTCCGTCACAACGTGCGTATTGATTTGACAGTCCAACCAAGTATCAACTTCGCACATGGCGTATACTAATAGGTGGGGGTTGTGAAGAATACAAATGCGTCAGGAAGACTATAAGTTTAATCAGTAGAAGATTGTCCACTGAGAATTCCAACTCTTACACACTGTCAAGCGCGCCACACACGTCTAAGATACTATAATATTTTATCTTAAGATACCGTATCGCTCGCCATATAATTCAATGGACCATCTCACACGACGAAGATAATTATTTCATATTTTGGTATCTTAAGATAGAATTGTATGGCGAGCGATATGGTATCTTAAGATAAAATATTATAGTATCTTAGCCGTGTGTGGCGCGCTTTATACTTCCCGCAGGAAATTATTCATCTTCTATGTTTATATTCAAACTATTTCACGTCCTACCTATTTTTCACCAAGTTATACTTAAGCGACATCAGAATTCCTTCGCTGCGAACCTATTTTTTAATCTAGCCTATGCTGTCTTACTGCTGGGCAAATGTTTTTACCGTGTGAAAGTCCTCACGGGCTTCTTCAGCCCGGGAAAATGGAGGAATTTTAGTCTCGACTGACAAAAACACATGCCGTCTTACTGCAAAAAGTTAAACATCTATAGAACACAAACCGCCTTACGATCCTTATATCAACGTTAAATGTCGTTTTTCAGTTGACAGTTTTTTAGACAAGTGTTCATCCGATGTTTAACCTTTGTGTCCTCTTTCTCCAAGTATTTCAGAATTATGAAGTTCTATTAAATTACTTAAATATTAGTTTAAAGATCACTAAAACCTTTTGTATTTTGAGCGGTCTATTTAAGGAGAATTGGTGAGATAGGTACAACGTTAAGTTGTTAAAAGACACCTAGATATTGGTAGCTGTTGAACCCTACTCTAAAATAAAGTGCGTCCTTTACTTAGATAAGAGGGATACAAATTGAACGAATCAACTGACTGGAACTGTTTACAAGGGTAGGTAAATTTGAGACCTAAAAGATGAGATTTTTTTTCTATCTATTTTAACCGGAAAGAATTTTGTACTTTCTATTTTTTTATCGAGCCTTCATGGTTAGGAACTCTATATTGTCTATTGAACTAGATTTTGCCGGCGGTTTCGATCGCTCGTCCTCCATATATCCTTTTTTTTAAGTATTACACAAAAAGAGGTAAACGTAATAAGTTTTGATACATACAGGGTCCCATCTATCCCTGTAACAAAATTCTTCCAAAAAAGGGTCTAGCAGTTCGACGGGTTTAGACTTACAAACTCACTTTTGTATTTAGATATAAGCATTATGAAATAGGTTTAAGTAAACAAGATTTTTTCTCTTTTCGTGCACATAAAAAATGGGCACATTTAGTCAATGCATTTTGTAATCAATACTACAGCTACCTGAAAACCAATGAAAGAATAGAATGATACCGTGCCAATCAATCAACATGGACTATCGTAATTTATGGCTTCACAATTCACACGAATTGCGCTAAAACGTATTGAACCGTACCTTCTGGAATATTGTGCGGAAGATTTTATGATATAACTGAATATAGGTATTACTGTATATCTCCACAACCTTTTTTCAGATTTCTGCAGGTGTAGGTGGATTTTCAGCAGTGATAAGTAAAGATCTAAGGCCTCATCACAAGATTTATTACTGAGTTTATTGTTTAGTAAAATGAAAAAATGCCTCTGTATGTACGAATGAGGACCATTTTTTTTTTCATCAAATTAACGTCAAAGTTGCAATATACTTTACGTCATAAACACGTGAAAACTCTTGCTGGGCTTTCTGCATCGATAACCAATCTCTCGGAAAATGTATTGTTATCCAACCCCTTTGGTTGATCCAGACGTAAGTTTAAGACATAACAGAGGGGAATAAAACACAAATCTTGTTTAGAAATCCTCATCAAACGGTACCATATTGCACACATTTTACGGGGTCCATTTTACGACAACATTCTCCTGAACAAAGACACTACAAAGAGCACTAGTTTCACAATGAAAGTAAGAAAATGCACTATGATTTCACTGCACTTCTAATTTCACCATTTTCTCTGTTTATTTTGCACTTTTAGTAGTTATTATTCACGAAGTAGTCATTCATAAGCTTGCAAATGTTGCCGCCAAATTTTTTACCGCCATAATGTTAGCCGCCATTTTTTTTTGCCGCCAATATGTTTGCCGCAGATGCCCATTATGTCTCTTTGGACGATTGGAATGTGGAAATTTTTTATCATATGTATGTAAAGGTATAACCGTAGTTTGACCGTGAATTATCTCTGGGTCAGTGGACAATTTGGTTTGAAGTTCTACTATACATTTTGTGGTATTCAATTAATTCTGGTAGCTACATTGCTTTCAATCAAACAAGAGATCTTCACGGCAAATGACTAGAAGTTCATCTGGCTATCAAAAAAACTGTTTTTTTGGGTAAATAATCATCAAATGATCATGTTGCTGCGTGGACCGGTGGAGGAGCAAAAGACTTAACTGACTAAAAATCAACCTGATCCATCAGTTGCCCTTTGCGTTGCAAAGCCCCGGAATATCATGAAGATAAGTAGAGAAGTACTTTATTAATAAAGCTATGTTATGAAAATTTTCAACGCTGAGAGTTAAAATTCAAACTTTAAGCAACCATTTATGCGTCGCTTAATGTTAGCTAAAACGGGCAAAGGTGATAATCTGTGGCAAGTCAGCACAGCTCATGACCTAGCTACCAACACTACCAACTCAATGCACTATCCCCAGGGATTGTACGTTTATGAACGAATATAGGAAAACGGTAAATTGGGGAACAGGTAACCTGAAAATACTTTCGTAAATGTGGGTCTTACGCGAACATAACATATGCTGCATAAAGGTACTAATAGACTTTAACATTCACTTGTTACTGCAGCATTCGCCGTTTTTAAATATGTCGAACTTAACAACGAACAACGCCAAGCACAGAACCCAACATCGCTACAAACATTTTCACAACCTTTTTCTCAACCTAGTCGATGGTCATCAAAAAATGTTTCTTCATCTGACAGTCGGGTCGGCTAAAAGCTCGCCAGAACGTTCGATAGAATGCTCGCTAAAACGCTCTCATTTATGTTTCCATAATGTAACATTCTCAAGAATGCTCATTACAAGTGAATGCTCAAGTTTATCTTAACACCTTAAGAAGAATTTTTATATTTATTTTATGCGTACGAAAATGTATGAAAATTCTGAAATGCCATTAAAAAGTATAAAAACTACAAGTTATTTAAGAGGTCGAGGTTGCAATTAATTAGGTGCTTATAGAGCACAATGGCATTCGCAAAAACATTTAATTTCAATGCCGTACATTCTCTCTCTAAAAATAACAATAGCAAAACTTTTCAAAGTTTACACTAATTAGCTTTTAACGAAGCTTTAATTTCAGAAGAATTCAGCCGTTTTAGGCTCATTAAACGTGCAATCCATGTAGTGTGCGACCACGATAAGAACGAAATTGCGATGGCGCCATATATACCATATATGTGTATAATCATATGAAATTAAGATAATAACGATACCAAATATTGTTGAATGTTGACTTAAACATTGATTAAAGAGCTTAACAATTCCAACTTAACATTTAATTAAAGGGTTTAATGTAATGGTTAAATGTCGGTCATTGGACGATCACCACATTATTATGCATACGTACCATACGACTTACGACTATAAAATCTAGACTTGCGATTTATCGCTCAATGCGATTTTTTCAATAAAACTTTTACATGACTTTAAATTTAATTGAAAATAATAAAAAGGCAATCTACTTTTCATTTAATATTGACGATCCCATCGGCGTGGGTACCAGAAGCCACAGTAACTGGAACCCTGCGGTCAGGGGTCACGGTCGTGGGTTCTATTCCCGCATCGAGACAATCATTCTGTAAATAATGTAATGCCGGGGTACTGCGGCAGACAGTTTCCCGGGTTCTTTGGAATTTTCATGCTGAGACCATGATTTCTGCTTACAACTTTTAGAGATTATTTTCCCATAGATTGGATCCCGACAGTATATAATAGTTATTAGAACTGATATATGAATAGAGTACAAAACAAAAGTTGATATATGTTTATTTTCAATGTATTAGATTGTTTCATAGTGATGCCAATAACCTATAGATCTAAAACAAAACTTTTGAGATATCGGCAATTTAATGGCTTTCTATGAGGCCTCATTGAGATCATAGGTACTTGAAACTTTCCCTAATAAATTCTACAGTTGGTCCTTAAAGATTATGCGAAGGACTTTTAAGTCTTCCCAAATTCGTTTGTTTAAGTACTTAAAGTAGACTTCATAGTTATGATCAATAGTTCTAAACATAGTTCTAGTCAATCAACAATAATTTGAGCTCCAATTTGAGACACTGACCTTCGTCAATTCAAAATTCTTTTGTCAATTTCATTGACTGACAAAGCGAGTGGCACCAACGCAAAGATAGTTTATCAATGAACTTCACAAATAGACAGCGTTATTATTAGTTTAAATATTATGTGGAGCACAACGATAGAGCCAACAACTTGCAATACAGTCAATGTACTAATTATAAACGGATTATGAATCGAGTTCGTATCATACAAGAGTCTGACCTTTAGAATTGGCAGACTTGTAGGGTAATTTTTTAACCAACTGTCAAACTATTCCGGTAAATCGGTAATTGAGTGAATATCCGTAGTTCATTTTTCCAACTAACATTGTTCTCGTTTAGTGCTGAAAAGTAAAATTGCTTTCGATATGACACTTTCATTTAACAGACTGTAAATTAATTTTAAATCAAGAGACAAAATTTTCAACGTTTAAAAATTACTCCGGATGCTAATTTAATTTTCGTCTGACATTTTTTTCATATCTCGTGAAATGTATCAATTAATAACCAGATATTTAGAAGTTGGTTTTTATTTAGTCTACGTTTTATAAATAGTTTTCAAAAGTTTCATAAACATCTTTGATCATCAGGAAGTTTTTAAGCATTTAAATCTGTTCGAATTTCATCGCAGTTTCTGTGTCTAACGCATTTAAAAATCGAAGCTCTAAATTACTTCTAAAAACTACCCCATAAACTTTTTCCCGCCAACGTAAAAGTTGCAACGGGGTTTCGTAAACAGACACAAGTGTCAAACTTACCGGGGGGCGACTTCTGCGGTGTTGGAGGTTCGTCGTGATGGTAAGGGGTTGATTTGAGGAGCTGGAGGGCGAGTTCTGTCCCGACCTCCTCGGACCGCGGGCATGGGATGTACGCGTATTGTTTCTTGGTCGGCGCCGGCAGGGGCGCGACGCGATGTCGGCTCCGCTCGGCCATGCGACGTCTGCCGTGCGGTCGGCTCACCCGCCGGAGTGCCGCAACCCGCGTGCCGGCCGGCGGCCTCTTATCGATAAAGCTGCCCGTTTGCTACCGGGAAATTTTAATTTAGTGCGTAAACTGCTCGAGTTTGTTCAATGATAAATCCGCGCGCCAGTTAGTGTTTGACATGCGATTTGTCACGCGTTAAATAAGCATTAGAGAAAGTTACGGATGTAATGATGTGAATACGAACTCAGATATTTTACTCTTTGTGTTGCGGCAAAACAATTTCAATATTGTTGTCAGTTTTTGATTGTACGTTAAATAAATTTTAAACGTTTTTCAGAAACCCATTATTTAACTTGGGCTTTTACCACATAGAAATGCAATTTAATTTGTTGACTTATTAATACCCAAAACCAAAAATAATAATTTGCCTGATTTATGCAGTAAGTACTTAGGTAGTTTCTTAAAGTAGGAAGTGTTTAATGAAACTTCAGAACATCACGAAAATTTAAACTGTATGCATTATAATTTACGCGACTTTAAAACGACTTCAATAATTTAAAAACTTTAAAAATTAAAGTCTTTAAAAAGTTTACAAACTCAAAATAATCCAATTTTTTTTGGTTTTCCCAGGGTCTCTAAAGCCATTCTTTTTTCAAATCCTAGTGTGTGGTCCATATTCGGTGCGCGCGCAGTTCCGCGTGCTGAGTCCCGCACTACGGTCGATAGCACGTGCCCGGAGGACTGCACTATGCGGACACTTGCACAATAATAATAACAAAGCAAACTTGCGGTCGCGGTCACGGGGTTAGCTACGGAAGTAGAAAGTACAATTGCGTTGACAGCGGGTGCAGTTGGAAAGTTATAGTTTTCACAAAAAATGGGTTCAACTAAGTAAATAAGTAAGTTACTGCTCTGTCTATGTAACGAAAGCATGGGTCAAGTAATTGTGCAGTCAATAATTTTCTCAGACTACCCAATAATTTTCCTCGTACATCATCAAATTGGACATCTTTCAGTTGTCATTTTTATGATGACGATCATAACACTTTATGTATTTTCTTGTTAACCAGAAAACACATTACAGAAATTCTAATAAATCAGACTCTTCACATCTAGTGATTACAACAATCAATCATTTGAAACTTAAATCAATTTCAGCAGCTCGCAGCTAAACGTTCGCTCTCGCTCCACGTTTCCAGTTTTTCATTACATATAAGTCGAATTAATCATTGAAAAGAAGTGATTTATTACCAACATACCGATAACAACAGATACTCGAAGTTAAGCAAGAGAAAAAAGAGGTGGTAACTAACGACCATGATTTTTATGACGTCACAAGATTTGAGGATTTTATGGCTAAATGATAACAAGCCTTACGAGCCTATCTTCAAGATTAAGCCTCGCTTGCCTAGTTCCGTAAAGTGGATGGATGACAACCCATTGCTAACCGAGTTTCCACCGCTTGTTTGTATTTTATTTTATTTTAATATAGATTTGCTCTCGGCCTTAGTCTAGGTCAGGGGTGACAAAGAGAAGGTCGACGATGTTCACTCTAACTTTGAAGAGATTAGGGTTTTATGTGTTTCGGGCAATTTGATAAGTCCGGACACTATTAATAATGGCCGGTCTGTATTCATAATGCCCGACTCAATTGGGCAATGTGATTAAAACAGCATGATTAATCACGTTTCCCGGCCATTATGAATAATGCCCACCTTATCTTGGGCAACGTAATAAAATAGGTGAATTTTAGTGTTTTTGTTCATTAAATGAAATTTAAACTTGCAAAATTTTCATGAAAAGTAACCACAAAAGCGGGGCTCCAAGCTACAATGGTAGTCGGTAATCAGCAATTGGACTAAGAGTGCTAAAGCGAGCAAAGCGGTCCTAGAACATCCCGACTCGGACAGGTTAGGTTCGAAGGGTCTTTCAGACCCCGCCATCCCCTTCGTGTTAGGTTACTTTAAACCTTGCAAACAGAAATAGGAGCCCCGTAAAGCGAGGCTCTGTCGAGCTACCTTGGTAGGCGGTAATTGTAAGACACGGCCGCGGTCCAATTTATCACATTGCCCGGTTACATGTATGGAGTTATTCATACTGCCCGGTCCAAGTGATAAATTCAAGCTATCACAAACACTGACTTATTACATGGACCACGGGCCGATAATTTAATCACTTTGTCCATCGCTCTTGGGCATTATTAATAATGGCCGGTCCTTATTAATAATGCCCAGTTAATCACGTTGCCCGTAACATATGCGTTTGGAAACATAGACGCAGGCAGAGAGTTGCACTCCTTCGCTTTTCGCATTGTTTCTCGGAAAACAGGTTGTGCCAACTGCCTACTATTACAGTTTGGCGGGTAAAACTTGCTAACAAACAGTATTACCCACCAGACACGACTGTCGGACAGATCTATCAAGTAAATCCCTACTATAAAGCTCGCTATTGTATGGAAAGAATAGGCATATCAGAAGGGAATATCTAGTGCCTGTTCTTACCACACATGGCAGTTTGAGACAGATTTATCGGGTAAATCCGCACGTGTACGGCTAGCTATTGGCCCCTGTCATTTGTGGATCTGAAACTGTCGTTACAGGTCATCAGTGCCAAAGTTATCGTATTACCAAAATTTATTAAACGGGTTTAGGCGAAGGAAGAAAAGTCACAATGACAGAACGTAGAAAGATTTTTACCATTTTGAGCATGGCAAAGTTTAAATATAGAAAAGTTTATATTCTTCAAGGCGCCATCGTGCTAGACACGTGCAATAAGACAGTCGAATTGTGAACAGAATAGAGATAGACTTGGTCAAGATAAGCGTGAAAAGACTAGAAACCGATCCTTACATGCTTAGTTAAGAAATAGCTACCAGGTGGATCCTAAACATTACTACAAGACATTAGGCATTTGCAACAAAGTCGTATAAAATAACGCTTCAACTAAATACCACAGATAAGATGTAACAGAAAGTAATCATACTAAAAGTTGATGGGCTCAGAGTCAATAGGAACTGTTCAATTAAGCAGAAGATTTGAAGGCTGAACAAAGGAACGCACTCAATAATTCAATTCCCACGGCCATGCACGGTTCACGGTTTGTCGTTAAAATACTATTTCATGAAGAAACACGTGAATACTAGATTGTTTTCTTACTGTTACAATCCCATGTACTTGGCAAAGGTATTAATATTTCGAAACAAATTTAAAAGAGCTTTCTGTACTGGAAGGCAGGTACATGTCACGAGGTGTACTCCAAGCGAAGTTCTAAAAACTCTTTAACTCTTCTTAAAACACATTCTATTCTTAATATACTGATTTTTTTTAGGATTTATGTTGGCAAAAACTGCTAAACGATGCCTGCTACGATACTGATATACAGACGCCAGCACATCAACCTATCCAATCTAAACAAAAAGAAAGTACATGTTCAATTGGAATGACATATTGGGGTTGGTTGGTGTGCTGGCGTCTGTACATACATGCTCTTTTTATATCATCTACCTTTTTACAGCTGGTCATAAGCGACATTTAAATACTCTTTCGATTATAATCATCACTCTTCCGTTTATTTTTTTATCAGATTTTAAGTACAAAAATTTCATGAGCGGGTTTCATTTATTAAAAAAAAACGACGGGTTGCACTCTGGGAGTGCCGGCAGAAGTGAAAACTTGAATAGTAATTGTTGGAAATATCTTGTGAACAGATTTTAGTAAAACTCGCAAAAATGGTTGACTTTTTATTTCAATAATTTTCCAATGTGACGTACATCTTTTATAAACAATGTTACCTAGCAACGAATGTATCCAGCATACAAACTTCTTTAAAAGTAATAAAGTCACACGAACATTCACGCAAGCGCCCTGCGCCGTCCTACGCTTTTTCGGTCAGGGTCACGTGTCCTGACGCGAGTTTAAGATTTTATACCCATTACAGAAAAGTGCTCAACGCCGCTAAAGAAGTTTTCACTTCAAAAAACTGTGTCAGAAAGTGGTTCGCTGCCTGGGTATGAAGCAATTTGGAACTGACGCATGCGACACAGCTGAATAAGTTTAATTAACGTTAATGCGTACATTTAAACGAAGAATATTCAGCAAACCTTGTTTGTGTATAACTCGTTAACCGTCATAAACGAAGCACTGAGTTAATGAAACGACTGTGTAGTTAAACTCCTTCTTCATTGTGACATTCTGGTACAATCTGCCGAAAGCTACGTGATATCGCGCAGTACAACGCGGGAAATCGTCATTTTAATTTTGTCCTATCTTGTATTAATGCTCTGGTTTTAAAGACGGTTTTGCTCTGACCGCTATATATCCTTTAAGTGCCCGTGTTTAAGTGGCAGTTTGAGAAAATACTGCGGTTTTATATATTTCATCAATTTGAGACCATCTTGGACTTTAGTTGCCAAAAAGCGTGGCAATAAGTTCTTCATTACAACAAAAACAGAAAAAAACCATTTCTAAAATTCTAACATGGTCTAAGATGCTAAGTTTTTTGAGAGACAGACGTTTTTCTACGGCATTTTTAAACGAGATTACAATTTGTACAAAACACAGCTCAGCAAAAATAAAGGAACAAGTAAAGACTTCAACCTTGTTGTGCTGCTCAGTGGTGACTCGTGACCTGCAACTTAATTCCTTAGCTTCTTCATTGGACGTTTTATGTGCCTATGGCCTAAGTCAAGAGATTAGGATTTAGTTACCACATCACTCCAGATCTGTCTCTCTCAAAAGGGTTTGGTTTACATTTTACGATTATCTGCTTTTAAAGCGTCCATCCTCAGTGTTGTCTCCATACATTTTCATGAGACCGAGGTCATTTTTGTATCTAGTTGTTATCATATATCAAAAGTTGTGTAGCTAGACAAGTCTGTCCCTAGTTTCATTCTCATGCAATCAAATCTCAGTGCCTTGCAGCAAGCGTCTTAAATATTAAAATGGTTCAACACAACTCTCAGAATCTAGATGTTTCTTTCTAGTAGCTAAGACGTCATGTCGTAAAAACAGGTCCTAACCTAGATCCACAATCATGAATCAGGCTAATTTCATTTCGATCGTGTCTGGAAACACTGACTACAAACTAAAACTTCGGGAACAAAGTTAAACGTTGAATTAATCGAGCGAAGCAACCGTTGCCAAATCTGCTGTTTAACGTCACCACAACTTATTATAGCAGTTCCTTCCACAGATAAAGTTAACGATGTCAGAGTTATTTTGCGCCCATTCTCGGCTCCACTCAGGGCCATTCGTGGCCCATTCACAGCCATGGTCGCCGAAGATTCGAACGCGCGTAGGAAATTCGATAGATTGTGTGAAGGGAAAGTTTCCCGCCTCTCTGTGGGAATCTAATGATATTTTTAGGTCTTTGTGGTGTCAATAAAGTTCAGCGTGGTGAAGTTTACTTAATAGTTTATTTGTTTGCTGAAAAAGTTATGTTGAATAGTATCAAAGTTTAGTTTTTTGCATAAAATAGTAAGTATAGTGCAGGATATGCAAACGTGTTGTTCAAACTCTACAGAGGTTTAGGTATCTCTAAATACACCCTCATTATCTTTTTAACCGACTTCCAAAAAGGAGGAGGTTCTCTATTCGACTGTATGTATCATTTTTTTTTTTTTTTTTTTTTATGTATGTTCACCGATTACTCGAAGACGCCTGAACCGATTTGAAAAATTCTTTTTTTGTTTGAAAGGGTATACTTCCAAGTTGGTCCCATAGAAATATTGTCACGATCTGATCACGAACTTCGGAGATATGGAACGGAACTCTT
This sequence comes from Agrotis puta, assembly GCA_943136025.2. NCBI lineage: Eukaryota > Metazoa > Arthropoda > Insecta > Lepidoptera > Noctuidae > Agrotis > Agrotis puta. Next base: position 15,690,417 of record OW964177.2, on the reverse strand, counting down.
CAATAATAGACAGCAAAGCTGTCGTGATTGCTGCAATCGCTTGGATGTTAATTGTTTACACAACATCATAGCATAACATCACGTCTGTATGCTCTGAGGGGGTACGCAGATGTGTACAGTATACCTACCCATATTTCGACAGTTAGGTATGTTAAGTTCCATTTTATTGGGGATAAGCCTATTACCATGAAAAACATTGTTAATAAATAAGCATGTTAAGCTTTAGATGATTCGTAAAGCTTATAATTGTGTTGTATGTAGAATTAAACGATAAAATAAAACGTTGTTTTATTTAGTAGAAGGAATATAATATTTTTCGTATAAGTGACAAGACCGATATAACAAGCATTGCTAAGCAACGAGACCATCGATACAATACGAAGGTTGTATATCTTCACATCCAGAAAAAACTTTTTTTGCAAAATATAAAACCGACTTCAAAAACACAAAAAATTGAAAAATAACTTTAGCTTCAGAAGTACGGGCACGCCGCAATCACGGCGGTAAGACCCCTCTTTGAGGAGTGGCTTGATAGGCGTCACGGCGTCCTGACCTACCGTATGACGCAGGTCCTCATCGGACACGGAAGTTTCGGGAGGTTCCTGTGTCTGATAAGGAGGGAAGAAACGCCTGGGTGTCACCACTGCGAGGATCGTCTGGAGGACACGGTGGAGCATACGGTGCAGGACTACCCCGCTTGGGCAGAGCACCGCCGTGTCCTCACGACGGCGATAGGTGGAGACCTCTCGCGCCCAGCATTGGTCGAGGCCATGCTGCCGGGCGAGACAGAGTGGGAACCGGTCGCCTCCTTCTGCGAAGCAGTCATGCTCGCGAAGGAGGAGGCGGGCCGCGTGAGGGAGAGGACAGCGTCCTCCCTCCACCCCAGCCGCAGTGGTAGACGCCCACGGCGACGGACGTCGCAGGACGATCTCCGGCCACCGTAAGCGCGGGCATGCGGGTGGCGAGTAATGGGCGACTCGCTGTCCGATCATGGACCATGCCTGGGTCGACGGTGCGTTGTGTTCCACGCGCGCCTCAAAGAGTGTCAGCATAGTGACGGGGCCTGTAGAGGGCCAAAGCCTGCCGGGGTCGCGGGACTAACGGATTACCGTGACCCCGGTACGTAAAGGGCTATTGAAGGACACCGTGGATTTTAGTCAGTACAAGTCTGACAGTCCCTCCCGCCCTGCCCTGGGTGGGAGGACTCATTTGATGATTTTACCACGATAAAAAAAAAGCTTCAGAAGTAAGTGTATGTTCGACTGTATGTATTCTCAGTCAATTGTTGACCGATTTTCAAAATTATTAATTTTTTGCTCTGCAGTCTCATTAGCTAATCGACTTCGTATAATATCTAGACGATGCTCGCGCTGTTCAGTGGACTCGCCATTCAAACTTTCATGTATCCGATTGAGTCGACGGATTTGATCAGTTTTCGACTCTTGTGATAATCGAGAACGCATGTAATGTCTCATCCGAGATAATCTGATATTACTTGCCAATGGTAATTCTTGGGAACGAGATACAGCATTTCGATTGCTATTCTTGGATAGACGTTCCTTAGTTTTGTTAATAGATTCCTTATTTCTATTTTCCCTCATGCGGGCTGCACTTTTGGTCGGTCTACCCATGGCGCTACTTCAAAATAATTACTTAAGTTACATTAAGTTAGTAGTTAACTTACTACATACGTACCTACGATAATTTATACAAAAAATGGAAAAATAAACAAACTTTTTAACAAAAAAAAAACCGACTTCCAAAAGTACAAACGCCCCACCTAAAACCACTAAAAAGAGAAAAATAAACTACTATTTATGTATTTCAGAAAACAAAAATGCACGAATTTTTCAAACGAATTAAATAAAAAAATTATAACCTACCAATTCGAAATCAACTTACAATATTATTTTATTTAACAAACAAGATATTATGTATTTACAAACAACCTATAATGATTTATTTACAAAATTACAATGTGACCATTCTTGTCTAAACCTAATTAGCTATAAATTTAATTATAATATTTTTATAATGTTGTGTGCTAGGCACCTACTGATCTGTTTGAAGTCGGTGCCAAGCCAAAAAAAGAGAACAATAATACTTAGTAATATAATACTATTAATAAACAAAATAGCAACCTACAAACACGTAAGCGACTATCAAAAATACAAAATCTATCAACAGCACTATAACGCATCAAAACTTAAATGCATTCAAGACGACCGTCAAAGACGCCTGCCTGCACGTGTCTGCCCGTTTGGGTTGAATCGCTCAAGACTTGCCGACCCACGATCGCGCGTTCGGTCGCAAGCGCAGGGTGATTTGGCGTGATTTAGATGTAGCGCGATGGCGTGACGGGGCTAGACGTGCGTATCCTATGGAATACCTATTTGGCTTGGCACCGACTTCAAACAGATCAGTAGGTGCCTAGCACACAACATTATAAAAATATTATAATTAAATTTATAGCTAATTAGGTTTAGACAAGAATGGTCACATTGTAATTTTGTAAATAAATCATTATAGGTTGTTTGTAAATACATAATATCTTGTTTGTTAAATAAAATAATATTGTAAGTTGATTTCGAATTGGTAGGTTATAATTTTTTTATTTAATTCGTTTGAAAAATTCGTGCATTTTTGTTTTCTGAAATACATAAATAGTAGTTTATTTTTCTCTTTTTAGTGGTTTTAGGTGGGGCGTTTGTACTTTTGGAAGTCGGTTTTTTTTTTGTTAAAAAGTTTGTTTTCTAATCTACAGATTAATTGAAAAATTTAATCTACAGATTTCTAATCTACAGAACGCCAACTCATACGATTTTGCTTTGTCCCAGTCACATCAAGAAGTACCTAATCATCATTATCAGCCTATAAATGTTCCCACTGTTGGGACACAGGCCTCCTCTCTGTAAGAGGGAGTGGGTCATACATAATCCACAACGCGGGCTCAGTGCGGATTGGTAGATGTCACATTTCTTCGAAATTTTGCATCTTAGACATGCCGGTTTCCTCACGATGTTTTCTGTCACCGTTTTAAGAGCAGTGGTGATGAAATAAATTACGAACCCAACCTAAAACTCGTAATAAAAACCAATACATATTTCGATTGCTGTCTTTTCCAATTTGCGTTGAAATAAAAAGACAAAAAACAGCTTAAATCTGAAACCAAAATAATCTTAAAACATTTTCTACGACACCGCCACATTTCAGTAACTTTGCATAAAAACACTTACCCGAAAGTAATAACATCGTAATGAAATTGCTCTGTACTCACATGTTATTGTATAACTCCCAGTGTGGAAATAACATAAAAAAAATATCTGCATTTACCATAGCTCATATTTCAAGTTGTAAAAAGCGCTGCAGCAAAATGGGACTACGGGGAAATAAAATAATGTTGTTTTTATTTTTTATAAAAATCACTTTAAAAATTGGATAGTACAAAAAAACAGAGCTTTTTTTTTTTGCGTGGTAAAATCATCAAATGAGTCCTCCCACCCAGGGCAGGGCGGGAGGGACTGTCAGACTTGTACTGACTAAAATCCACGGTGTCCTTCACGAGCCCTTTACGTACAGGGGTTACGGTGATGGGTAAGTCCCGCGACCCCGGCAGGCTCTGGCCCTCTACAGGCCCCGTCAATGTGCTGACACTCCTTGAGGCACGCGTGGAACACAACGCGCCGTCGACCCGGGCATGGTCCATGGTCGGACAGCAAGTCGCCCATTACTCGCTGCCCGCATGCCCGCGCCTACGGTGGCCGGAGATCGTCCTGTGACGTCCGACGCCGTGTGCGCCTACAACTGCGGCTGGGATGGAGGGAGGACGCTGTCCTCTCCCTCAGGCGGCCCGCCTCCTCCTTCACGAGCATGACTGCTTCGCAGAAGGAGGCGACCGCTTCCCACTCCGTCTCGCCCCGCAGCATGGCCTCGACCAATGCCGGGCGCGAGAGGTCTCCGCCTATCGCCGTCGTGAGGACACGGCGGTGCTCCGCCCAAGCGGGGCAGTCCTGCACCGTATGCTCCACCGTGTCCTCCGGACGATCCTCGCAGTGGTGACACCCAGGCGTTTCTTCCCTCCCTATCAGACACAGGAACCTCCCGAAACTTCCGTGTCCGGTGAGGACCTGCGTCATGCGGAAGATAAGGACGCCGTGACGCCTATCCAGCCACTCCTCAAAGCTAAGCAAAAACAGAGCTAAGACAATATTAGACCTTTAAACAATAACATATAATCCTGAAAGAGGTACACTGCGCAATAAGGCTAAAACTCCCGTGTAGTCAAAATATAAACTTGATATTCATAACATTTTGGTACCTATCATTATTGAAAACAAGGATAGTGCTATGTTTCAGAATACAATGTGTTTGTTTTGTACTGAATGTTCGCATGCGCCTTTCTTTGCAACACCTTTTTCTACAGGATAAAATGACAAAAACTTTCAAATTAATTTCCTTCAGAACAAAAGAAGGTATGAGAGAAGAAGACTTGCAGCGCTGACCACAAATGATTGAGATAATGGCAAAGATTTTCATTTACTTTGGACTGACAAAGATGATAACAAAAAATATAAACTTCTCAAGTTATCAAGTAACCCATGTTATCGGTACAGAATATAAAATGTGTAAATATACATCCAGGAGTTCCCAAACTGTGCGCAGTGGCACCGTTGTACTCCCGCGCCATAGAGAGTACCGAAGAGCGCCGTAAGATACACCTGTTAACCATTCTTGAAATTGCGTGGATCTAGGATTCTTTTCAGGCATACCTAATATCCACCATACAGAACCTCGATAGTAGTATTCATCTCCCTCACAGCCTTAAAATCAGATTCACGTGTGCTGAACTGATAGAGTTTTCAAACAGGGGCCGTATTATGAACGTCTTAAAACCAGGCTTGTTCCAGTGAGTGAACGAGGTGGCGCTAGACAACTTGTATAGCTCTGTCTCTTTCACTCACTGGAACAAGCCTAGTTTTAAGACGTCATAATAGGGCCGCAGGTTTGACTAGCTAAGGCGAGGAGACAAAACTAAACCTGTAAACTAAAAGAGCTAAAATAATTACAATCACTGACGACCAGCAATACCTATGTGCGACAATAAATGTTTACTACAATAGTACCAACCTACATATGCGTCTGTGGACCATAACAATGAACGTTGCAATAGATAGTTATACCAGTATGTTAATGTGATTACATCCCACACAGCCTGGGATTGTTATTGTCAAAGCCAGAGTGTACGTTTTCAAGTAATATTCTGACAATTTTTAATGCGTTATCAGAATAGTACATTTCGATATAGGTGGGGAAGTTTGTTATTGCATTCGAGGTACTCACCCGCCCGATCAGCGAGGGTGATGAGGAGCCGAGATCACATACCGCAGCTCCTTTCTTGCCCATCATCATGCCCCGCTACAATTCATGAATAAACTATTACGTTTTCAACTTGTTTCCGTATTCTTAGTCAACTAAGCTAAGACATGTAATAGTTCCTTCAAGTTTACTGTCTAGTAACACAATTAAGTATTTAAGGTTAAACTAACGAGGTTAGCGCGTTGAATGTCCTAAATTTCAATTAAAGACATAATAATTTATGAGAGAACTTAACCGATAATTTACATGAAATATTAAAAGAAATATTAGGTTATCTAAGACAGCATCAATTTGAATCTCATTGTAAACAGCTTTGATTAAAAATCTTATTTCATTGACGTCACCCATAAACTACTGCTTATTTATATCATCTACCAAGTAAAACAATTAAAAAACTGGTTTTCCTACACTGTTTATGTATTATTTAAAGTTCTATATTTTTATACTTTTAATATTGTTTACTTCTGTATCTTTTTTTTTTATCATGGTAAAATCATCAAATGAGTCGTCCCACCCAATAGAAAGTTTTCTCCAATTCGGTCTCCCGCAGTTAGTCAAAATATATGGAGATGAATTTAAAATGTAACCTCTCATTTTTAGTATTATCCAGCGGTCACAGCGGCCAACAACCGCTGAACACGTCCCCATATCCCCAGACAATACACTTACATTCCTTTCAATTTCAAGCGAGTGTAAAGCGCTTTATTTTAATCATTCCCGAAGCCATTGTCCAGAACAAGTTTTCGTTTTAAAGCAATGATTCTGTAATTGCAAATGGAAGTTCAATATTTAAATAAGTTTATAGAGTTATAGTTAAAGTTCTTACAACTCAGTGGCCAGTTAAATCTTTTATGTCATTATTTTAGTTATGAATATCTGAAATAAATACAAATAAATAGGATGAGTCTGAATATCCTTCACCTTAGTTTTGAAATCCAAAAATATACAATCTCTTGTATATCACGAAGAAATTGTTATCACTCGAAAGTCCTTGATTCTACCCACGTCATATTTGGTTCTATACTTCCTTCTTGGTATTCAAGCATGCAAAATACCAGCCAGTTCAAGGTGCGAGAATATCTAATTCATTGTGTTATCAGTCTCCTTAATCTTATTAACTATTGATGTTTTAATAACTCATAAAATTCTACGATTTCATTAAAAGATATTCAGGGAAAGTATGCAAGCCTGCACTGCCTCACTAAAGTCTCTCAATATTTTTCTACCCTCTTTATGTAACTACAGCTTTACCTAGCCAACCTTTTGGCAGATTTCCAAATTCGATCCAGTTTTAACGTTTTCCAAATGATATTCTTTAACTTTCTTCTCTCTTTTTGCAAATTTAAAAATGTTGCCCTTTCGGGAATATAATGAATGAAACTTATCGCAAGTACTTATACTTACGGAAGGAAACTTTGCAAAGAACATTTCACTGGTTTTAATTTTGCCAGACGTAGCGTGGTAGAAACTTTAATCTTGGAACAATGCTGAGTTTTCATTACAGTTTCTGTTTCAATTGTATCGCCACACTGGTCAATCGAGAACAAATCCGCACGCTCTGAAAATCTGTGTGTTTTACTATTTTGTCTGCAATCAAAATAAATCTCTCTAGTTTGACGTTTTTACATTTCAATTTATGTTGCATTGAGTATTTGTTTTTTGGATTTTCTGTGTTTGCTGTTCTAACATTAATTTCAATCCCTGTTACGCTTTCATACAAAATACTAATGGTAGATTTATTTCTGTCAGTAACGAAGCACCTAAATAAAATTACAAACAGAGAAGTCATTATAACTTTATTCCAATTCATATCCCTATCTTTTTTGAAACACACAAGAATCGTCCGTCATTCATGTTTTCACAACGACATTAGCTCCAATGTCCAATTCTCACAAGATTCAGGACCGCAACAAAAAATCTGATCGGATGATGATGATGTTTAATCTGTTAATAATGATACATGATAAAGTTAGTTAGAAAGCAAACCTACACCGTTGGAAGCAATAAGAAAAAAAAAAGCTATTCGTCACAAAAGAATCACAATTACTCAAGAATTTGACATAATTTATTTCGTCGTTGTTACATTTTTGGTAGCTTAGCTCTATAACTATGTGACGAGGTTAGTAATGGAGGTGAGCCGGCTGGTGTTGTTCAGCAGAGGTGCATGTCTGTGAAAGTCTTCTTGTCCTTATAGATGGCGCCCCAGGCTCCGTAGTCCTTCTTCTGCTCCTGTTTCTTGGGTGCCTGGTATTTAGGCGCCTCGTATGCGGTCTTTCTGTAATTAAACGAATAATATGATTAGAATTTGGCCAAAAACTTTCAGTATCAGGGAATGACTTCTCAAAATATGCCTTGGAGCAGGAAGGGACCTACACAAGACATAGGTCAACTTTAATATTTAAGGACAAAACTCTTGATAGAACTGGTAACTTCCTCTAATGAACCAAAAGACATTGTGAAGTTTATGACATATTATCCTATAAGAATTTTGTCCAAATATACTTACTGCATAGGAGCAGACACGTCGAAAGACTTGCACGCGTAGTTAGCCTTGTTGGCGGTTTTACATTCGTCTCCGCGAGCCATGGTCTTTAGCATCTATCTCTTACACTCTGGTTAAGCTGATAGCCGGTGGGAGGGAGATGGATGATGAGATGAAGGTGGCGAGGTGGTAGAGAAACTACGGCACGTGCTGTATGTGGGTGAGGACCGCGTGTTCCAGGCGGTTACCGGTGTTCGCCCGACGACTGCCTTTTCTCGTGCACAGGTTTTTAGCGAGCCTGGAAACAAGGAAACACCATGGTTACTTCATGATACAAAATTGGTAAAGGAAATATATGCCTAACAATGATATTAAGTGAATATTATGTTTTACTGTACGGTGATATATTAATTATAAGAAATATTTAATGGAAGTAGTTTATTTACATTTTGAAATCAACCAAAAAATTCCGTCTATTGCAGAAATATTTCAACGATCCACTGCACTATTACAGCATAATGGTTACACAAGTAAACTTTCTTAAAAATACGTTTCTTAATAAATCAATCCACTACGAATTAATTATTAATATTTTTGTTACAAATTATACAAGATTTTGCAATCAGTAATTAAAAGTTTTCTCGTTTATTTTAGCCCTGACTTATTTTGTAACTTCTAACAATTTGCAATTCAGATAAGTTACTGTTGTCACCTTATAAAACATTTAAAAGGGACACTAAGAACTTACGTTATTGCGGCAAAATAAAAAGCAATTTCGCTAGAGATAAATTTTAATTGCCCGTAAAATAAGATTCTGTTGGGAACTTGGAGCCTGCTGCAAAAGTGCGACAAGCAAACTTCTACTACGAAAAATATTCTCTTTGAGGTACAAAAATTTTAGAATACTAAATAGACGTTTATTGCTTAATAACAAGTCTTCACGATATCTTGTCTGTTATTGAGAAAAAGTCGTCCATTTTGGAATATGTTTAGAAAGTTTCAATGTACAAACGAACATGAATATTCCTCTTTTATGATAAAGTTGAAAATCTATTTAATTTTTACAGATTGATGTGTTGGCGTCTGAACCTAATATCAATTCATAGACAAATTTCAAAAACAGATACTATTATGTGATGCGATAGTTTATATTTGTCGCTATGTTATGGTAATAGGCTCGCCCCTTAATGAATGAGCCCTAAACATAACTGACAAAATTTGGATAGGTGGTGTATCCAAATTTTATCTCAGCCTACTGACAAATACATGCGTGATATTTTATTTACACTCTTCTGGTGACATTATAAAAGTTAAACAACTAAAACCAGTAACTTATAATAACTTAATGCGTATAGCAAATTGACAATATACACCGAATCCCTAGATAATCATTTCCTTAACATATTTCTAACATTACTTCGAGAGCAATCCTAAGTGCTTTTTGTTACTGTAAGAGCAAGAATACTTCAGGGAACTGTTATTCTATTGTTGATATTTGAAAAGTTAACAAAATGAACCTTAACATACATATTTATGAGTATGGAAATTACGATAGGGTTGGTTTCTAGCACATCGAATCTATTATTGCCTGGCTTGCCTCGTGCAGTATCTTGACCTTCACGCACAGGTAGGTTCTATGTATCTGCATCTATTGCATTTAGCTTAGCACTTAGGATTGCATTGAAATGTACATAAACTAGATTTTACCGGTTTTTAAACATTCTCATACCAGCTTGACTGGATGATGCAACATTCGTTATCCTTGTATCATCTTCGAGTTCATTTTCATATTGTTTACTCTGTTTGTGCATGTTAATGAGATCATCAAGATACCTAAGTATCTTCATTTATTTTTGAATTTGTTTAAAAAAATATATATCTTTTTAGAGACCGTTGTTGTTCATTGCATTCCTAGGACCTGTTTGTATCTGTTATTTAATTCTTGCTAGGTATGTGTATTATGCAACTATTATCATTGCTTTGTGTAGATTCTAACATAAATTATGCAATAATCGCTGGCTTGCGACAAAAACGTGTGAAGACCAATGAACGGTTTTTTTTTTACTCTAATACGTTGTAGTTGCGAATAAGCGATATAATATGTTAAAGAATTTTCTGAATAATCTAGCAGTTTATCCTTAAACTTTTCTTTCGTTTTTGCAAGAGATTTTCATTAAATTGCAACACTGATTTGCAAACTTTCGACATTTTTGTTGAATTTACAAAACCATTCTCTGAGCAGATATTACAAAAACATTTCCAAAATTCGAATAACCAGAATGGCCATTTCTAAATTAACCTCAAACGAGTTCAATAATGTCATTCTTAATTCCGTACCAATCGGACCTTCGGTAGGAGCAGGCGAGCGAGCACTCGGTCCCCGCGTGATGGCTGGCTCCGTAGTAAACACAACCGGTCCAACCACATCTCTGAGTCAACTCCGTATAATCAAGAATATAAAGTAAAACTGTAGAAAGCAGGGACTTTGTATTTTGAGTTATTTATACGTTTCTGCATTTATTTGGTAAATTTAATACAAGTTACAGTGCATTTATCTATTAAACGTCTCTAGAATCCGGAAATAAAAGATTTACAATTGCTAAAATGCCTCATTTATCCCTTCATTCTCTTGATATTTCGAGAAGTTGTATTTATCCTATTATTTGTACAACCGTTACTATCCATTCTGGGGAAAAGTTTTTCAAATAATCATTCTATTGAAATTGTCAGTAATGTAATCATCAACATAACTATTTGGATTTCCATCACCACGTATCGAATTTCTTCAATCATAAAACTTAACAGATCAAAACATAGAAAACAACATAACGTCAAACTCGTATCCCCGGAAAGTTAGGCAGAAGTAAACAACTTGGGACACTGTTCAGATACATCCTCTCTTCATGAATCTAATAATAACTATTCATTTTCCATTTAATAAAGGAAATGCGAAACACAAACTTCAAACTGTAACGTTATTAGAAGAAGCAACGAAGAACTCTTTTAAAACAGTGTAGGAAGTACATACCAATATAAAGGGCATACTCAACACTTTTGAAGAGTTTTCTCATCTCGCCCACACTCGGCATTATACACACGCTCCTAGACTGTTTGCGTGGCTTTTCTTCGCTTAGAAAATAGACCAATTGTGTAAATAGAAGTGCAACGGAACCGAGATTACGTGTTTCGTAAGTTAAGAAAGTGTTTATATTGTGTCTGACTGAGATCCATGTGATTGCAATGAGAATTAAAAATTGTCTAATTTTTTTATGTCAAAGACAAGTCACAATAGTTTTGACTTTCTCATAGAAGACGAGAATTAACTCAATTCTCAACTTTCAGACTCTCGCGGCCATATTCCCTTTATCGCGTGAGTTTATGTACATCTAATATGCAATTGTGAACTATGAAATAGAATCGCCAATAAACATGACACCCAAAATTGCTAACATCCCAAACAATCTAAACGACATTTACAATTTAAAGAAATGATCTCTTTGATGATTAGAAACGGACCTAATAAGAAACCTTGTGGAAAACACACTTATACTGTATAGTTACCGAAAATAAACAATGAATCTTCATTTCCAACTACTTATCACGTGTTTACAACTAGAGTAGAGTATCTTCAAATCAAAATACCATGTGAGTTAATACATATTATTGACAACTTTTCATTTCAACTGGGTTCATGTCAAACTTATATAGTTATGTTAAGGTAAATGCAACGTTGAACTCGGTTCTATTTTAAAAAAACCTGTCATTAGCAAGCAGGCGAACTGATTCACATGATAAATTAGTTATAACTGATGCTGTCGCTAAGTTCATTTGAAATTATTTATTAATACTTCCTGTTTTGTAGTCACTAAAGTCTCAATTTTAATGCAAAAAGATTATAACATTTTCTTAAACAAACTACATTTCTTTGATTTTGTAATACGATTATTTTATAAGATTTTATCACTTTTACAAATTATTCTAGTTTAAATTATTCTAGTTCTCTCAACTTGCTTAGCTTAGATACTTGTGGGTTTCCTTGAAATTATAAGATTAAGTTAGTAATCGTCAAATTATACGAATAGAACAAGTTGGTCCAAAGCTGTAAACAACCTATAAATTATTATTACAATCATTTCAATTATATTTTTCTAGTCGTTTTCCCCAAATAGTGATCTTTGACATTCTGAATTTTTGATATTTTCGTCTATGTTAGAATTAATTAACATTCAGACGAACTAGACTGAGTTGTGGACAAATTGGAAAATAAGACATTAACAAATTAATTATAAAACTAACAAGGTCAATATTTCAAGTAAAATGCCAATTGACCATGATAATAGTATTGAAATTTTGACCAAATTGTTACGAACATAATGCAAAATACGCTAAACACAAGATCACACTAAGTAAAATACTAAACGAAGAATATAAGCACACTGTTAAATTAATTTCCGCTTGGTAAAGTAAGTTAGAATTAAGTAAATATCCATCCACTACATGCTTAATTGTTTTCTTCAAATACTTATATTTTAAAATATAACTTGCTGCTGCATCCAAACATATAGTTTAACGTGCTCAAAGCTTGACAGCAACATCTTACTGTTGTGTTGTTTTGCCGTGTGTTGGAACTGGTTTCACAAACATTGAACTTTCTAGCTTAAACATTACATATACGGGCTTTTTTACATTTAGATTTATTTTATTCTTTCCAATGTTGCACACAAATTATTGGCTTTTAGTTTTAACTCTTAGTTTTGTTTCAATAAACCTGCTATCTGCATTGTTAACTTCGAAAATAACTGCCTTTGTGATTTTGTTTGTTAAACGTTCGATATTATTAACTTCACTATGTTACTGTCCGTCTTTACGTATCGTTATTGTTAAGTTTTAGTTCAGTCAAATGTTAATAAGACACTTAAAAGTGTCAGACTTAAAAGTTAGAACTGATAATCTAGTTATTTTGCACTAATTAAACTTATTACATCTAAGTTACCAACCTGGGTAAAAATTTGTCGGTTATCGCGTACTTTCTCTTCGTTTTTGTCATTGACACCTAATAATTTTTAAATAAATTTAAAATAAAACTCCGGAAAATCAAATTTTGCGGCCGATAGTTGACGAGACGAAAACTAAACTGATACTCTGTATCGAAAGAACATGTATTTATGTATGAGAGTACAACACCGGTTCTGTGCTCACGTCATTGGCTTAGTCTGAGCGATCAACGACGCGAGTGTTCGTGATCACCTATAATATTCAATATTATTGCTATTTCTTCGGTATTTTCCATTAGAAACCGCTCGCAACTAGTTTTGATGATCGGGTCATTCTTTCCCATTTTGTCGGTAAAGTTTAGGTTACGTGTCAATGACCGCGTCTAGGTTTGCGTCGTAACTTTGATAAAGCGAACAGTCTGTTGCTGAAACTATGTGTGTAGTTATTATCATTTTAATAGTGCCTCCTTCATGTCAAAGAGTGCCTAAACAATTAATGCACTCTTTGCCCTTCCTTCTTTCTTGATAAAGCTCCTAACAGATTTTTGTTATACTTTTTAAAACACCTAATTGCTACTAAATATTCATAATATTCTTAGCCTCATCTTAGCGAAGTCCATTCTGTCACGTACACTTTAGCGACAAATTGCTTAAAAAACTAGATTTTTATAGGAGAACATTAGCTCGTAGGCTTAGCATGAATGCCCTCAAGTCCTGGATTTTATTATCAGTTCATTGTAATTAGTCTAGATTTGTGTCTGTTTAACAGCAGTAACCTCCAGTCTTCAAAAACCATCAAGAATAAATTTAATTTCTAGGATCCACCACAGGATCATTTCATTGTGATATTTGATATTCTTAGCTGTCTTGTGCAATAATATTATTATGTGTAAAAACATTATCATTTTCCCACAATGTTCGTAATTATTTTGATTGTATAATTAGTAAAGGTATCAACGTTTCCGGCACTTATTTCGCGGATGTCTTAATATTGTCCCCGAAGTTAACGAAATTCATGACGACTCCATTTCTTCAGTATTGACGTCAATCAACAATAAAGGTATTTTATTTTTACCTGCAATGAAAAGCAGATTCAAAGATTTTTGTTCTTTTTCGGGATTTAAAAGTGATCAGGAGGATCGATGCGACCGATGCCGATCTGGCATGTTAATAATAATCATTGCCACAATAGTCTTCGCCGACTTTTTTTTTACGTTGTAATAATTCACGATGTCCTTCAATAGCCCTTTATGTTCCGGGTCATGGTAATTCGTACAGTCCCGAGACCCCAGCAGGCTTTGGCCCTCTAGAGGGGGGTCCCCGTCATTTTCGACTTAATACAACAACACTTCGGGCACGCCGCAATCGCGGCGGTAAGACCCCTCTTTGAGGAGTGGCTGGATAGGCGTCACGGCGTCCTTACCTTCCGCATGACGCAGGTCCTCACCGGACACGGAAGTTTCGGGAGGTTCCTGTGTCTGATAAGGAGGGAGGAAACGCCTGGGTGTCACCACTGCGAGGACCGTCCTGAGGACACGGTGGAGCATACGGTGCAGGACTGCCCCGCTTGGGCAGAGCACCGCCGTGTCCTCACGACGGCGATAGGTGGAGACCTCTCGCGCCCGGCATTGGTCGAGGCCATGCTGCGGGGCGAGACGGAGTGGGAAGCGGTCGCCTCCTTCTGCGAAGCAGTCATGCTCGCGAAGGAGGAGGCGTGCCGCGTGAGGGAGAGAACAGTGTCCTCCCTCCGACCCACCCGCAGTGGTAGACGCCCACGGCGACGGACGTCGCCAGACGATCTCCGGCCACCGTAGGCGCGGGCATGCGGGCAGCGAGTAACGGGCGACTCGCTGCCCGACCATGGACCATGCCCGGGTCGACGGCGCGTTGTGTTCCACGCGCGCCTCAAGGAGTGTCAGCAAACTGACGGGGCCTGTAGAGGGCCAGAGCCTGCCGGGGTCGCGGGTCTTACCCATCACCGTAACCCCGGTACGTAAAGGGCTCGTGAAGGACACCGTGGATTTTAGTCAGTACAAGTCTGACAGTCCCTCCCGCCCTGCCCTGGGTGGGAGGACTCATTTGATGATTTTACCACGCAAAAAAAAAAAAAAAAAAAGATGCATAGAATACACTACTTTATTGTACACCAAAATTGTTACAAATAAACGATAGCAAGAGGATCTAGTCAGTCAGCCGTCAGTAAAACACGAGTTGTGCCCAACATGAGACTGATCTTCACAATTTGTTAAAGCAAGAAAATAAAACTGATTGCATTTATACCGTCTACAATTATTTTCCACGCAATTATATCCGAGTGTTACATTGCAAAGTTGTTGAGCAAGAGGACCAGGTTGGATGGGGAAGTGTCCAATTCATAAGAACAGGATGTTGTGAAGTGTCTAATTCATGTGTTACTTCTACTAAGCAGTGCTAGTTCATCGCTTACCATCACATCAGAGTCCAGACTGCCAATGCCCATTATTTCTCAAACATTACAAACTTTAATAGTTATTTATGCAACTGTTGTATAATCAGGGGTATTAAAACACGAATGAGTGTTTTAATACCTAATTATAACAGTTGCATACAAGACTTTATCTACAATCATGATGTGAATCTACTAAAAAAGAAATTCATAATATCACGCGTTTGGATGATATAATGATATAGTGTTTTAATGTTGGCAATAAGCTAATTGTTATAGGTTCTTTTATAGAGGATTAATAGCATGATAGTAGATAAAAGATAAAACAGCATTGATATCACTCAATTCAATACTCGACAGATGTCAAAGCTGTTGAAAGTGGAATACATAATGAAATGCTTCAAAAGTGCCAACACCTTAACTTATTTACTATTTATCTCCTCCGCTATTCTGTTTTTCGTTCAGTTGTTAAATAACTTTTTTTTTAACGTAATTTAACGTACCGGGGTCACGGTAATTCGTAAGTCCCGCGACCCCGGCAGGCTTTGGCCCTCTACAAGCCCCGTCACTATGCTGCACTATGCTCCTTGAGGCTCTATGCTGACACTCCTTCACTATGCTGACACTCCGTCACTCCGTCACTATGCTGACACTCCTTGTTAAATAAGTTAAATATAATACGGACAGCGAAGGAGTGGAACTCTCTGCCTGCGACTGTGTTTCCGAACGCATACAACCCTAATCTCTTCAAAGTTAGAGAGAACAGGCTTCTTCTGAGTAAGCTCGCTCCATCGTCGACCTTGTCTTAGTCACTCCTGACTTAGACTAAGGTAAAGAGCAAAACCATTGAACATAAAAAAAATGTCTCTCCGAAATTTCGACGAGCTTTATTACCTTAGCCCTTTTCTAGTTTGCCGGATTGCTGCCTTGGGATCTGGAGGCGACTGCCCTCCAGCGCGTCTACGAATGGCGCGTGGAGGCGCACCGCCGCCGCCGGGGCGAATCCCCGCTGCCTCGACAGGTCGAGGCGCGGCGGGAAGAGCTCCGGCGCGATCTCAGGGCAGTATGGAGGGAGCGACTGTCGCAACCGAGGTCCGGGCACGCCGCAATCGCGGCGGTAAGACCCCTCTTAGAGGAGTGGCTGGATAGCCGTCACGGCGTCCTTACCTTCCGCATGACGCAGGTCCTCACCGGACACGGAAGTTTCGGGAGGTTCCTGTGAAGCGGTCGCCTCCTTCTGCGAAGCAGTCATGCTCGTGAAGGAGGAGGCGGGCCGCCTGAGAGAGAGGATAGCGTCCTTCCTCCACCCCAGCCGCAGTGGTAGACGCCCACGGCGTCGGACGTCACAGGACGATCTCCGGCCACCGTAGGCGCGGGCATGCGGGCAGCGAGTAATGGGCGACTTGCTGTCCGACCATGGACCATGCCCGGGTCGACGGCGCGTTGTGTTCCACGCGCGCCTCAAAGAGTGTCAGCATATTGACGGGGCCTGTAGAGGGCCAAAGCCTGCCGGGGTCGCGGGACTTACCCATTACCGTGAACCCGGTACGTAAAGGGCTCGTGAAGGACACCGTGGATTTTAGTCAGTACAAGTCTGATAGTCCCTCCCGCCCTGCCCTGGGTGGGAGGACTCATTTGATGATTTTACCACGCAAAAAAAAAAGCCCTTTTCTAGTGGTCATCGCTATTGATTCTGGCTTTGAGAAGATACAGTGGTTTGGGGACAATGTGGCGGGATTATCATCACTTCAACCCTGAATCATGATCTCTCAGAGAAATTAAGACTACAGAATTTCACTTCTAGGTTTGTACGTCACCACATTGTAGACTGATCTCCTACATCTACTTCGAAATGAGTAATGTATAAAGTGACCTTGTCACTACTTTAGTATTTCCAATCTAGTCGCCGGCTAGTAACAGAATCAAGTTCTTCCTAATTTAGGATATTTATATAGTCATGATAGAGGTGCGTGATGTGATGAACTTCGCTGACCTATGTTTCTGGATGCATCGATTTAGTTGTTTGGAGACTATTATCTAACTTATTTACGAGTATATCTTGCGATGGCTATGGTCAGCATTTTATTGGGCTTTAGATATTCAACTTTGCATCGAAATAATCTAGCTATTTTTATATCCTTACCTTTTACCAGGGGTGAATCTATATAAGAGCTTTTTGGGGTGCAGTCCAGGACCCCGTTAAATTAGAGGACCAATAACCAAACCCCCATAGTAAATAATGAACAATATTGACTTTTTTGTTAGTGCACCAAATATGTACCGACCACCGTTTTTTTTTACAAAAAGGCGAGGTCCCCACGTAGTATAAACCCAGGGCTTCACTAACTCAAAATCCGCCCTTGCTTTTTCCATAGGAGTAGGCAGAAACTACAGATCGTCACATGCTACGATCCTTACATATCATCGACAAGTACTTACTTACTTAGGTGCAGGACGCGTGTACATGTGGAAGGAAGTAAGATACTCGTATAATTATGTACACAACAAGTACCTACCACTACATTAACATGCAATCTGACAAGTTATTAGAACAAGCTTTGGGCTGTGACTTAATCTGTAACGGCATTTTTTTTGTCAGCATCTACGTTGAATCATGAATGGTCATCAGTGGATATAGAATAATAGTGCATTTTTCCGTGTTACTAACCGCTTTACTACCAGTTTTACCACGGGTATTTTTTTACCCGTGGTAGGTACTACTGGTATACAACGGGTTGTACCATAAACGCCTTTTTCTACTTTTTTGCTTGAGATCAATTCATCATTGGACTGTTCGTCGACAGGTCGATTCATTTCGAATTTGAATTTGAATTTATGTCCGTTTCATCAACACTCTTTCAACAACGAAGTTTTCGCTGACAAATACTTTCATATTCGTCAATTTCGACGACAATAATAATTAGTCTTATAACTAACTTCAAAACTGGCATATATTTTTTTTTGTAGCTGTTTATCTATGGAGGATTCGTCGACAGCAAAAAAATCTATAGATTAAAACATAGATAGACAATACATATTGTTGCCCAATTTTGATAATTAAATTGGGCCTAGATTGTGGCGTATCTATAAAACGACTTTCCTACTGTTAAGACACAGACCTATCTGTAATTGGACCAGATATCTACCATGTGAAGCTAGTTATTATTAATCATTTGTTCAGTTCTATTAAATGAAACTGGCATTTCTTTTTAAAAGATTTTAATGTAGAAAAAACAGGTACTTACATCAAGTAAATATAAATATGCAATAAATACAAAATAAATCAGTATCATACACACATAATAATATAATAAGATAGTATAGCCATAAGTATTTTTCCACGCGTTATGGAGATGTAATGGCGGTCGCGAATAAATTAATAAGTAAATAATTTATTCAACGTACGGCTTGATGACGATCTGCTCACTCCGGCGTTTCCGCCTGTTGTATAAAAACTCGAGGAATAGCACTGTGGAAGCTGAGAAGAAACCTGTCGAATAAAAATACTTATTTTATATACTCGGAAGTCAATTAATATGTTTCAACAATTAATCTGTTCCTAGCACGTCAACGTTGAATTGTTTTAACCAAAATTCAGCTACGTGAATTTTAGTTTGTATAGATGCTTATTACTCAATCAGCGGGCCTAGCATGACTTTTCACGTTTTTGTGACGTGAAGTAAACGGAAAGTGACGTTAATTTGATGGAAAAAATAAATTCCTCGTTCGCACACTAGATAGAGGCGCTTTTTCTTACAATAACGCCGTAAATACTTCAAGTACCAGTGTACTTACTAGGTAAACACGGAATATTATGCTACAACAACTATTATGGGTCGCGGGACTCACGAATCCCGCTCTGCCCTGGGTGGGAGGACTCATATGATGATTCTACCACGTTAAAAAAAAACAACTATTACTATAAAGACGAAAGAGTGTGTATGTTCTGTTTTCATATCGAATGGCTGATCTGACTTTGTTGAATTTTAGTATAGTGACGGCTATAAGCTATACGGAGCAACAACTGGTAATATTACAAATGCAAAAATGAGTTTACTATACTTCGCTTTTAAACCGCTAAACCGATTTAGATGCATGTTGGCACAGAAATAGATGAGAACCTGGATACGTTATATGCTATTTCTTATTTCAAGACGTGAAATGAAAGGGCGCTTGCAAAGTCGCGGGAAAAAGTTAGCGAACTAATAAATCTGACACGTAACTTTAATAAAGGTACACTAGATAGTCTCAACTAAATCTATACCTACCCTAACATAAGTCTTCCTTCTTCAATAAATAAAAGAGATGTAAGGTGACCTCTATAAAATAGAGAAAATATATCGGGTTTAGGGACCTTGGTCGACCTCATGGTCATAATTTTGTGGTCATAATTTTGGTGGTGCCTGCTCAAAAAGGGAGCGCAGTTTCTTATTCTGAATTTGTACATGATTTTTCCCTATTTCTTGTTACAACGTGCTGCAGCACGTCCATTGAAATGTAACATATTGTATTTTTAGGTTAGTGAAGAGTTAAATCCAAGTTTGTGGGGTTTCAACCTCCCGTAGCCGCGGTGGTGGTAAAATTTGAAGAAACAATTTTTGTTACAAATTAAATTAAATTCCCTTGCCACCTAAAACATCATTTTCTATTTATTTATTCATAATAATTGTAAAAAAAGAAAACAAAATAAAAAAAAATTGTATACAAAATTATGTAAATAAATTGCGTCCACTGATTAATACGACCATAAGTCCTATAACTTTTCAATGGACAAAGTTGTAGCACGTAGTTTCAGCAAATGGATGAATAAAAAAAAAACTACTCATATCCATCTTTTTACTTCGTGCACTATCATTAATTCAAAATTCTGAGAATGAAAAACCCTAGTTTTCATTTGTACTTGTGGTAAATACAAAATACTAATGTGTGACACAGAATGCACATAGGTAGGTATACAGTAAAACATAGTAAGTTACATGTAGTCCTTGATTAAACAATGCTAGTATGCATAAATTAGTTACAAAGTATGCTTCCACTATATACCTACTGGTTGTAGTGGACCCTCACACGTGTAACTGTGTTAAAACTTGGTTTAAATAAGATATTACATTCCCGTTCGTCACCAGAGGGTACAATCAATTTTTGCCATTTGTCGCCAGTAGTGAAAAATTGTGGTTCGATTCCTGGCCAGGGGCCGTATGACGAACGAACGTTCCAGTGAGTGAACGAGGTGGCGCTAGACGACTTGTATAGCTCTGTCTCTTTCACTCACTGGAACAAGTCTGGTTTTAAAACGTCATAATACGGCCACAGGATTATTGATTTTTCTGAAATCCAATGATGCCGTTTTAGTTTGTGAGACTCCTTTCAATTTTTTTCGATATATCTCATAGTATCGGATATAGCTAACCACGCCCAGTTGACAAATTCAACCTGTATATCAATGTTGGACGTCATAGCACATAACATTATGTCACACGGTGACCGCGTGCGCAGAGCGTGTTTTAGGCTGAAGCCAGACAAGCGAAAAGTTTTGAGTTGTGAGTCGCGTAATTTAGTTAGAGATGCGCAAAATGTGTCAGTAAAAATAAATGAATGAAGTATATCTTTTCGCCTAATAAAGTAGTCCACAAATTTAGTTCAGTACTTTATTAAGTTCAGAAAATCAGAATGAGCTCCTAACTGATAATGAGACTGACATGGTTGACAAAATGATGCATTTCACTAGTTCAGTTCTAAATGTATGTCGATTTTCCTTCATACTTTAAACTGACTTAGAACTGCCAACCTAGAAATATAATAGTATGTCTTGTTTTTACCAAGATAACAAAATAATATTATAGAATTATTATTCGCTTTGTGTGTACCGCAAAAAGCTCTGATCTGATTGCAGTTGATACAATAATAAATTATATTTCATTAACGTACTTCTATTTTGGTTTACGTATATTGCTAATAAAATAATAAATTAATTAATTTTATATCAGGGTGATTAGACTAAACACTGTTGTCGCTCGATACTTTTGTCAGCCGAACTTTATCCTACGGCGAAGTACACGAACATGTATGTACGTTGTACATTCAAATGTGTCTCTACTTCACTTAGTTCAATCTGCTCACTTGGACAGTGAGTGAGCCAAAGAAAGATTGAACTAAGTGAAGTAGAGTCACATTTGAATGGCTACTGATTGAGTGATACGTTTATTTAGGAAAATGAAGTAGTTCATTTCCTTCAATCGTTCGCGAACTATCCATGTCTGTTACCCGTACAGTGCAGACCACTCATTTTGTGCCGCGAAAAACTTTTCTACGACCCCGGCCAAAATTACGCGACTTGAAACTCTAAGATTTGCGCTCGTCTAGCTTCAGCCTTAGTTTCAAGGGTCAGGAACCGAATAATTAACTGCTAATTTTAAAATAGCTATAGAGTTTTGTATTGCGAGAAAGAAAAGTTTGTAACATGAGACAGCCAGCAAGTTGACATATTCCAAAGTTTCCAATCGAACATAAATCCTCTTCTTTTGCGATAAAGTTGAAAATCTAACTACGAAAGGGCATTGTCAAGTCTTCAAAGAAGACTTGGTCCAGATTCTAACAAAGATGAATTATATATGAGTAAAAAGAAAACAATTATAGAATTTAATAGTACAATTAGTTTACCATAAAAGCATACCGAACATAAAATATTGTATAGAGTTAACCACTCAGAACTTCTAAATTTAACATTAACATAAAATAAACTTTTAAATGATTAATTAAATTAATGTTTTTTTTTTCATATTATTCTCGAATTATGATATGTTTTATGTTATGAATTTTATTATCTTTAATATAGAAATTCTGTTGGACACAACATGAATCGGGCCGATTCTTGTCATTCCCCTTTGACAGATTGGTGTAGGTGCTTTACTTATCACAACCTACCTTTAGCCGTGACATATATATGTCACGGCTAAAGGTAGGTGTGAACCTAAACTTAAGATTAGCCGGCTAAACCTAGGTTTATCTTCGACGAAATGTTAATGTTAGTTTGTTCTATCTTTAGCCGGCTAAACTTAGGTGTAGCTGCAGGTCCTTGGCTAAAAATGTAGAAGGAAATGGAAAAGGAAACAATGTAATAATGTTTACTATTTTGACACGAAAACTTTATTAAAAAATAATCACTTTCATTACACATGAGCGAGCGAAGCGAGCTCGGGACTCGCTGGCACCCCGACTCGGACAATTTAGGTTAGAAGAGGATGGCGGGGTCTGAAAGACCCCGCCATCCTCTTCGTGGTTATTTTTTTTTTAAACCACCCAGAAGTAGGAGCCCCGCGAAGCGGGGCTCCGTCGACATGCTGGGAAGCGTGGACGCCCCGCGAAAGCAAGACCATTCCATTTCCTTCATTTTTAGCCAAGGACCTGCAGCTACACCTAAGTTTAGCCGGCTAAAGATAGAACAAACTAACATTAACATTTCGTCGAAGATAAACCTAGGTTTAGCCGGCTAATCTTAAGTTTAGGTTCACACCTACCTTTAGCCGTAACATATACATAGATCACACCCCTGAGTAAGCGACTGGTGGAGGGGATTACTCAGGGTATAATGAACAAATAAAGACGATTTACATTATGTAAATAAATAGGATGTAATAGATTGCAACTTATATGATAAAATGCCTCATCCACCGATCATTTCGGTAAAATATTATGCAAAATGTAAACATAATAGGCTTTTTACTCAAAAAAAAAATACTAGTCCTATAAATAAATTACCAAAAAATATTTGACCCGTACTTTTTTTTTCATTCGTAAACCAAAATTCTCAAAGATACAACGCTTCTAAAAATCACAAAACGTCACTCGCTCGATATAATTTAACAGACGTTATGACGTCACAAGCCTCCACTCTCGAAGCGTTTTATATCTTTGTCAATATTGATTGATTTAAAAAAAAGAAAAAATAGATGTGCATTATTTTTCAATACTCCGAGTAACTCGGACTCAACAGAGAATATATTTATGCAGTAAACTATCCTCTTCTCTCACTTAATTCTTACCCATAAACAGCACAAAGAAGGAGCCCTGCATGTCACTGAGGTTGACGGTGTGGTTGTTGACCTCCTGCATCATGGAAGAGGCCTTCCAGCAGCGGTCCTTCTTCGGCAGGTAGGCGTCCAGCCAGCGCATGATCAGGCCCGCTTTGTGCATGCGGTCTAGTCTAGAAACGAATGAAAAGCTTAGGATGATACCAGGCAAATACGAGTATAACTAGGACATGATCAGTCCCGCTTTGTGGTGTCAGGTACATAATGTTTTTATCGTAGCATTTGCTCAAAAATAAGACTAGAAACTTCACTTTAAACATGAGTTTTTAATCTTTCAGAATCATACTCACTCTTTGTTTATCACCGGAAGATACGGACTGCCTGCAGGCACAATCATTGCAACTTTCTCATGAAAAAACTCTTCAGTGCCTGAAAATAATTTTCATTTTTACATATCCGAGTTATGAGAATGTATGCAAGATGTTTCACTTAAATGACAAAACCAAATATAGCTTAAGAACAAAAACAGACAAGTGCAAGTCGGACTCCCTCTAGAGAGCCTAAGACTGCCGGGGTCGCGGGACTTACGAATTACTGTGACACCGGAACGTAAAGGGTATTGAAGGACTCCCTGGATTTTAGTCAGTACGAGTCTGACAGTCTCTCCCGCTCTGCCCTGGGTGGGAGGACTGATTTCATGATTTTACCACGATAAAAAAAAAGTGCAAGTCGGACTAGCACAAAAAGGCTCCACACAAAACACCGAAAAAAAATATATCTTGTTTTTTTTTTGTGCAAATTGTATTTCATTTGTGCAATTTTTTTATTGTAGTTTTTATCTTGATAGTGTTTTTTCATGAATGATTATTTTGTTATTGATAAAAAAGCTTGCTTGGCTTATCACTCATTTACTAGTATCATAATCATTATCATCATATCAATCGTAAGATGTCCATTGATGTGTCCTCTCCTTTAGATTTTCACTAGGACCAGTTGGAAGCGGCTTGCATCCAAGCTCGCTCTTTCTTACACTTTGTCTCTGTCATGTTGACCTAGACTACAATCAAAGCCAGATGTAACAAAAAAAAGTCGTTTTTCCCCCTTGAAGGTAGACGTCGACGTAGATGCTGCGCTTGCCGGTGCGTGGTCTCATTCTATTCTAGTATATGTATACGTACTCAGTGAAAAGTCGCAGTTATCTGCCTCTTGGCGGTCCCCCCTCATGAGGTAGCTCAGTCGGAGCTTCCAGTCTATGATGGCATGACGATGGAGGCGCACGCGCTGCAGCAGGGATGATCCTAAAGCAAGTTTATTTCATCTTGACTAGTTTCTTTTAGTAGTTTTTTGTAGCAGTTTTTATTAAATTAACAGTAACTTTTGTAATAAAAGTAAAAATGTATATTGTTACGATGATGATTTGGTGTAACCATTAAGTAATCAGTGATTTGGTTTCATAAAAGACGTTCGATGTCCTTGCATAACCATATCCTTGCTGCAATAGGGTTTTTTATGATATCGCTATTTAATGGGATATAAATTAAATGTTAATTCTTTCTTACTTTTTATTTATTAAGCAACCTAATGAAAAGATTGGAGATCTCCAATCTTTTCATCTACTATATTTTTTTTTTAAAGTGCAATAATATATTTTACTGAAAAAACTAATTAGTCCGTCAGTTAGATTATCAAAAAAATATATGAAAATTATTTTTACTGTTGTTACATAAACCAAAATTGACGAAGAAAAATTACTTTTAAGAATTGACAATTCGTCACAACAAGTGCAGTTGTTACTTGCTTCTGACGTCACGAGCACTTGTTGCGTTATATCTTTGTAAATATGCATTGGTTTAACAAAAGTAAAAATACGTGTCCATAATTTTTCAAAACTGCAGCTGACGGACACTTCTACTTTATTGATCCTATCAAATTGCCTATTTCCTTAATGTTATTATAATTACCTGAAGCCGAGGCTCCTCCCATACCAACGGAACTCGTGACCAGTTCTGCGCCTTTCAACAATTCTATGTACTTCGGCTCATCTGAATTCTGAAAAAATTTAGGCAAAAAGAATAACAAAATCGTAGTCGGTACGAATTTCACAGATAAATTCAATAATTTCATAATTACTTATACAATAATAATAAAGAAAAATACGTGTGGCACTCGGGGACTGCCGCGGTAAAACTATAGCATTTTATTTTTAACGACGCTGTCCTTCAATAACCCTATACGTTCCGGGGTCACGGTAATTTGTGAGTCCCGCGACCCCAGCAGGCTTTGGCCCTCTATAGGGGGGCCCCATCACTATGCTGACACTCCTTGAGGCGCGCGTGGAACACAACGCGCCGTCGACCCAGGCATGGTCCATGGTCGGACATGAGCGAGTCGCCCATTACTCGCTGCCCGCATGCCTGCACGCGCCTACGGTGGCCGGAGATCGTCTGCCGACGTCTGTCGCCGTGGGCGCCTACCACTGCGGCTGGGTTGGAGGGAGGACGCTGTCCTCTCCCTCACGTGGCGCACCACCTCATTCGCTAGCAAAACTGCTTCGCAGAAGGAGGCGACCGCTTCCCACTCCGTCTCGCCCCGCAACATGGCCTCGACCAATGCCGGGCGCGAGAGGTCTCCGCCTATCGCCGTCGTGAGGATACGGCGGTGCTCTGCCCAAGTGGGTCGGGCAGTCCTGCACCGTATGCTCCACCGTGTCCCCCGGGCGATCCTCAAAGTGGTGACACCCAGGCGTTTCTTCCTTCCTCATCAGTCACAGGTACCTCCCGAAACATCCGTGTCCGGTGAGGACCTGCGTCATGCGGAAGGTCAGGGCGCCGTGACGCCTGTCCAGCCATTCCTCAAAGAGGGGTCTTACCGCCGCGATTTGGTACTGTTATTTGGCTCCATTCGGTCAAACTGCAAGCCGACTAGCATAAAAAATTAAAATCACAACTCAAAATGTTATGCACAAATGCAAGCAAAATAAAAACAGAATGCGTCCCAAAACCTGTTCCTTTACTTTTTGCACCAAATATACGTTAGTTAAATGGTCTATCACGCGGTGATAGCATGATTATCACGGGGAACTTTTATTTTATTAAGAACTTTAAGATTAACGGCCATGTCCTTACAACTAGAGATGTCGAAAGTATCACGTTTGTTTAGCGTGATCTAGTTTAATTTAAGGAACTGGATTTGACCTGATGTGAACCGTAGATATTATGTAGGTACTTTTTAGCGTGGGACATTTATCTAATATATTATGGCTTTCGAAAATAAAAGGACATTATAAACATCATTATTATTTACATTTGCCCTAATCCCAACTCGATGTGAGTAGACCTGTTTTTAATGTATGTAGAGAACTCAAACCTCATTAAATTTAATTCTTTAACATTAAGAGCTGTTTCAGAAAAGTTTCTAAGCTAAGACCTACCGCGCGTACACGCGCTTACTCAGATGTTGAATGCAAGCTAACTTGTTCGATTTGACAGCTATGACGTCATAAAATGGCGCCCAGTTTACCATATTCTTAGTTGAACCCGCTCTTAGTCTAAGCACCTACCTTCAACTCCATTTCCATGTATGAACCCTTAGTAATAGACCAGGTATAAAACGCCCTGTTATCAAGAAGTTCAGCCACGGTTGTCACAGGAATCTCCTGCTTCGGGAACGTTAGGAAAGCCACCAGGTTGCCGGAGTACGTGGTTACGACAACCAGGACGACCAACCACCACGTTCCGACTACCAGGCGACCGCTATCTGCCCGGGGAAGGTACATGCCCCCTGTATGGTGACAAGAACATAATTGTAACTGTGTTGATGGTAAGGATTTGCAAATGGGTAGGTACTTAGGTAGAATAGAATAATCTTTATTTGTGTGAAATATAGTAAAAGGTGTTAAATTTATAAAGTTCTAGTACATATTCAACTTACATCAATAAAATAATATTTTCAACTTAGATTATAAAATGTCCAGATTCCGTGTTTTTATGAATGTGTGAGTGACCGCCACGCACACATTTAAAGCCTTTGTCAAACAGATAGGCGTGACGAATGCGAAGCGTGACGTTTTTATTGATTTATATAAATACATAGAAAAGCGAAAGCGATCCGATGGCGTGACAGAACTATCGGACTGACGTCTCGCTTCGGTTCGGTATCGCTTCGGAAACGCTTCGCTTTTGCCTGTCTGTTTGACAAAGGCATAAATGTTTTCCTTGGA
Organism: Agrotis puta; assembly: GCA_943136025.2. Lineage (NCBI taxonomy): Eukaryota > Metazoa > Arthropoda > Insecta > Lepidoptera > Noctuidae > Agrotis > Agrotis puta. Next base: position 15,662,891 of record OW964177.2, on the reverse strand, counting down.
TATGTTCACTTATTTATCTATACATATAATAAATCTGTAGAAGGGTCAATTCTGTACATTGAAAATATTGAAAAAATAAATAGCGGGGGGTGTTGCTGGATCGATACCAAACCCAAATATATGAATAAAAAAATTTTTGTCTGACTGTCTGTCTGTCTGTTTGTGCAGGCATCACGTGAAAACTAACGGTTCGATTTCGATGAAACTTGGTATAATTATTCCTTATTATCCTGGGCATAACATAGGATACTTTTATCCTGGATAAATACGTAGAAAAAAAATCTTATTATTCAGTTTTAATTATAGACGTTGTTCTGTAGAACCGCGAACACACGTCGCATTACCCGCAGTGGATTCAGCGCCGTAATATTTATAAGATGTCATTGTCAGAGTTACTCAAAATGGGGACATAAACCATCCACGCGAAGACCGACATCCGCGCGGACGGAGTCGCGGGCGGAAGCTAGTATATAATACGTAGGAATCGAACGACAGAGGTAATTTTTCTTCCATGTTTTTGGTTTCAATTCTGAATGTCAATCCTACTAGGAATCTGGACATTCTTTAATCTAAGATTTTGAAGACATAAGTTAGATTGTTCAAGGCGCAGATAGGTGGATGATGACATTCAGAAGGTCTCGACTCAGGTATACGTAGTTGGGACCCGAGCAGATAAAACAAAATAAAGATAGGATAAATACTGTTTACTGTTGAATCCCGACTGGTTTTGATTTTATAATATTCGTTGTTATTCTTGTTTGTTCTTGTAATTAAGATAATAAATTCTCGTTTTAGGTTATACGAGTACCTACAATAAATACATTGATAAATTAAAAGCAACCTCTTTTCTGAGAGGTAAGTAGAAATATGGCCATAATAAGTAAAAAGAAACACTGCTGCCATTAGAAGTAGAGAAAAAGAATTACATTTTATTTTCAATTATTTTATGGCCTTTCTCTTCTTTTCGAAAGATTTAGCCGGTACAAATTTCTCCGAAATCTCTTGACCAGAGTTTTTGCGATTCGCGAGAATTATTTATAAAAAAATCGTAAAATATACGTGTCACTTTAAATAAAAGAAAAAATAACATATTATTTTCAAAAATTAAATGTGACCTCTTTACATCTTTGAATTTGAAATAACTTACCATTGGAGGTTAAAAAAATAAACAGTAGGCCATTAAAGAGAAATAACAAAAAAATATTTTCTTTTAAATTAGTACATGGCTTATTTTGAAAGCCAGATATATTTCTATAAAAGAGGCTTTACTTATAATATACGTAAGAAAACAAAGAAAAATTGAGTTTAATCAACAAAAACCTGTCTGGCTTATAAAAGAGCAAGAAAATCTATTCTTTAATATAAATCATATTTTAAATAAAACTGACAAGATATAAGTAAGAAACGTTAAATAATAATGTAGCGTGTTTCCAGTATTAGAAGATAAATGTTTGTTTTCCACGATTAATAGTTAAAAAAAAATTTTTTTTGGAAATACATCAAATTTTTTTTGAATTGTTTCATATTATGTTGTCAAATATTTCTTTTATGCAACACATGTTTTTTTTGGATCTTTCATGGTTGGTTCGTTTCATAGTAAAAGTTGTTTATAACCAAAACCACTTTCAGCCCATGAAATGTTTTACAAATATCCCTGTTCAATATAGTCTTTATTTTCGATCTAAGAGTTAATTAATCTTCTTTTGATAATAAACAAATTTCTCACCTTGCTGCAGCAAAGCACCATAAATATACCAGAGACAATTGTGTATGGTAGCCAGACCTCCTTGACGAGTGATCTCCTTGGCCTCATAATAAGGACTTAATCTATGGATGATGTACAATGTTGGCCCCATCAGTATCACTGCAAATCCCAGACAGAGCCAAGTCTAGAAGAAATATCATATTCATTAGGAGGGAAATACTTTAATTTGGGGAATTATTTCATGACCTGCAAACGCGTAGCATGGCGCCGTAGAAACGGGCTTTGTCGACTGGAGAAAAGACAAAATGACAGAACGTAGAAAGATTTTAATCGATTTAAGCGTAGTAATGTTTAAAATATAGAAAAGAAATGTTTATATTCTTTAATGGTTTACGAATCGTATCATACTTGTGCAAAAAAACAGTCAATTTGTATAAAAATAACGAAGAAATAACTTTGTCTCTTCTTGGTAGAATAGAGATAGAATTGGTCATGCTACGCTTGCAGTAAAGTAATCTTGAAAGCTTAAAATACAGAATATCAACATACGTAGTCAAGCCAATCGTTGAATATGTTACTATATACACTATATACACTTATGTACTCCCTTATTTATAAATGATTGTCGTTTTATACTATAATTATAATTGTGATAACCATTGGCAGCCTTGTCCATGAATAAATTAAGCTTTCAGAATTGGAAACGAAACACAGTGTCATCACAAGCCTCGACAACAAAACCAACATAAAAATTAAAGTTATTGTGATTGGCTTTCGCAACTCGAATTTTATTCAGATAGCTTGCTTGATATTTTGAGTGTAGCTTTACTTTAGTATATTTATTACTTGTAATGATGATTTTTTAAGAAACGTCTCATAATGTCGTGAGTCCTGGGGTGCTAAGACAGGAAACCTCCACGTGCGCCCGTGGACTGGAGTTCCCCTTCGGATACGTCCGGGGGGAAGACCAGTTTTTCGGGCCGGTGCACCCTGGGATGCGGGCAAAAACTCTTTTAGGCACTGTGTGCCTAAGGGGTCTCTTTGCCCGTATGCGAATAGCCTGTCGGGTGGATGCTCCAACGCATGTCCCTCTGAACAGCAGAGGGCACAGCGGCGGAGCGGGCTTGCGGACGGTGAGTATTGGGTAAGTTCGACATCCGACCAAGGACCAAGCCCGGCTCGGTGGCGCGTCGTGTTTCACGCGTCACCGACGGGGCCCCTTACGGGGCCAAATGCCTGCTGGGGTCGCGGCTTTTTTCTTAATCCAGGATACCGCGGCCCCGGAACGTAAAGGGTATCCGAAGAAACACGGGTGGATTTTAGTCAGTAAGAGTCTGACAGTCCCATCCGCCCCGCCCAGGGCGGGAGGACTCATTTGATGATTTTGCCACCCTAAAAAAAAAAAAAGTGTCGTAAGTCCTGCTTCACAATTTGCAAAAATATTGTATATTGATTGTCAAAATATACAGCCTGGAAGATATAAGGCTACAGCATAAATGAAAATATAGTATAAATATTTATTTTAGCACATATTTACACATGCTTAGCACATATATTATGTTTATGTCATACAAACGTTATCAATGCCAAAACTGTGTCACTGCCTGAAGTAAGTAATAAGCTCAAAGTTTCCTATTGACATTTTCTTCACAATGATCTGTACCTATTTATATGATCGAGGAGATGTGCAGTATCATTTTTAGAATACATGTTTCTTGTAGCTGTGTTATTATATACCCAACCGGTTTACGGTAGTTTAGATTTCCTAACAACATGTTAATTAAATGGGGAAGTTGATTGTTTTGAATTTAATCGCAGCAATAAGCTGTTTTCTGATTCTTTTTGAAATCTTTTAATTCAAAAAGTGTAAAAGTTCACTATTTAAATTGAATGTATTGCGATTAAATACGTCAAATAGAATTACAGAATAATTATTATCCTAATTCATATTACAATACTGCAAGTGGCCTGTTTTTAATTACTAGAATTAAGGCAACATAGCATTCCGAATAAGAACTTACGTCGGTAGTAAACGGGAGTAGAAACAGCAGAGCTCTGCTGAGCTCCCTAGGTCGCGCTATCATGAACGCATATGACTGTATACTCACTGGCATAGTGTAGTTTATACCTGGGAAAAAATAAAGGAAAATATCATGACCTACACAAGGTAAGGAAAAATAATGTTCCCTCTGAATTTATCGTTCCTAGGTCTAAGTCTTTTTAGAAGTATGCAACTTCCTTCCCAACCTCTTTGCTAACTTTTTGAAAAACATGGCCATTCTATGTTTAAAAAATGACAGCTCGCCATAAAATTAAAAGAAAAAGAGTTATCTTTATAATTATTTTATGGCTTTCTGATGTTTTTTTTTTCGAAGTTTGTGCCAGCATTTAGTAAATTTCGGTGAAAAAGGCTCATGCATCCTCCTTTTTTTCGTTAGACTTGGCCATCAGAGATGAAAAAAAATTACAGGTAGCCATAAAAGAGAAAAAAAACATTTTTTAAATTCTTTTATCTACTATCATGCTATTAATCCTCTATAAAAGAACCTATAACAATTAGCTTATTGCCAACATTAAAACACTCAATGATATAATGATCATTATATCATCCAAACGCGTGTTATAATGAATTTCAAAAAAAGAACATTCTCATGCAATGACATTTTCACCACCAGATCGCTAAAATTTTGAAAAAAGAACAACTCGTCTTATCGTGTTATATCCCGCCATTTTTTCACTCGAATATGGTATGCGAATATGGTATGTTATGAGAATCTTTTATAGAGGATTCACAGCATGATTGTAGATAAAGTCTTGTATGCAACCGTTATAATTAGGTATTAAAACACTCATGTGATACTATTATCACACTCGGCTACGCCTCGTGTGATAAACCCACATTCGTGTTTTAATACCCCTGATTATACAACAGTTGCATAAATAACTATTATCTACTATCATGCTATTAATCCTCTATAAAAGAACCTATAACAATTAGCTTATTGCCAACATTAAAACACTCAATGATATAATGATCATTATATCATCCAAACGCGTGTTATAATGAATTTCAAAAAAAGAACATTCTCATGCAATGACATTTTCACCACCAAATCGCTAAAATTTTAAAAAAAGAACAACTCGTCTTATCGTGTTATATCCCGCCATTTTTTCACTCGAATATGGTATGCGAATATGGTATGTTATGAGAATCTTTTATAGAGGATTCACAGCATGATTGTAGATAAAGTCTTGTATGCAACCGTTATAATTAGGTATTAAAACACTCATGTGATACTATTATCACACTCGGCTACGCCTCGTGTGATAAACCCACATTCGTGTTTTAATACCCCTGATTATACAACAGTTGCATAAATAACTATTATCTACTATCATGCTATTAATCCTCTATAAAAGAACCTATAACAATTAGCTTATTGCCAACATTAAAACACTCAATGATATAATGATCATTATATCATCCAAACGCGTGTTATAATGAATTTCAAAAAAAGAACATTCTCATGCAATGACATTTTCACCACCAAATCGCTAAAATTTTAAAAAAAGAACAACTCGTCTTATCGTGTTATATCCCGCCATTTTTTCACTCGAATATGGTATGCGAATATGGTATGTTATGAGAATCTTTTATAGAGGATTCACAGCATGATTGTAGATAAAGTCTTGTATGCAACCGTTATAATTAGGTATTAAAACACTCATGTGATACTATTATCACACTCGGCTACGCCTCGTGTGATAAACCCACATTCGTGTTTTAATACCCCTGATTATACAACAGTTGCATAAATAACTAATATGGCATCCAAAACTCATTTCTCGATTGTTTAAACCAGAAACATTTCACTAAGGAGGTTTTATACGTATCTATCAAAAAAACTTGAAATTTATTTCTTGATTTTTTCTGAAGTATCGTCGAGTTCTTCATTTAAGAAATCTGCTTATAGGTACTTAGGGACATACTTTTACTAGTCCCTTACCGGATAAATAGTTATGTGTTTCAATTTCCTACCTGGCATAGGATCAGATAGGACAGTGAAAGATGCGGCTCCCAAAGCGCCTTGTCCTTTAGAAATCGCTATCATCGTCAGCTTAGCGTCCATGCCATGCATTGTCTGAAAGCAAAATACTTTTATAGAATAAAAATTTCTTAAATAAGTATTTGATTGATTTACACGTTTTTTTTTACTTTTTTATTTTTATACACAGAATTATTAATAGAAGAAACAATATGCCTGCGGATAAAAGCATAAATGTGCACTTACATCAGCAATCGTATCATTTGCCAATTCTTTCTTCAAAACAGAAGCTAATATAACTTTTATCCTGAAATAAAACAACAATATTTATAAACTGAATACGTTGTTAAGAAATTTTATAGGTAAATCGTCATTTGTGAATGATCTTACGTAAAGTTTTTGTTAATCGCTAACTGATTAACGATATCAAATATGAGTCCGCTGTATTTTACAATAGCACCAGATTCGTTTCGCTGTAGTATCGTCCAAGGTGGGTTCTGAAATTAAAACCAAATATTAATTTCTGAACATATCTAACTTTTTTTAAATTTAATTTTACGAAGTCTGTAACATTTCTACTACCTATGTAGATTTTACAACAATTTGCCTAAAACCATCTAAACCATCACTAGGTTGTGGTTGAGGCGGAGCGGAGCAGAGTGGAGAGCGATTCACTAATCACATGGTTTGAAATGAATCCACATCACTTCTCCACTCAAGCCATGTGATTGGTGAATCGCTCTCCGGTCTTCTCCGCTTTGTAAGAAAACGGGCCTTAAACAAAGATCAGCAAATAAACTTAAATTCGAAATTGAACCTCATTTACATACCAACCTTTTGATTGAATACAGGGAGTAAAAATTTAAAATTATTCTTAAAATCTTACGTGAAAAGTAATGATGGGTAGCTCCTTTCCTCTAAATCCGTGGTGAATGTGTGGAAACAGGACATCTTCCAACTTCGCAGCGTCAATAGGACGCCAGAACCCAACCTACAGAGCAATATATAAGTAAATACATCTTCTTATAATGCAAATGATAAACCGCAGTTAAAACAATACCGATATCTTAGGATATTTTCTTTAGCGAAAATGATAAATTAATGGCGCAAAGAGAAGCGCCGGGCGCGAGACTTACGAATTACCATGACCCCGGTACGTAAAGGGCTAGTGAAGGACACCGTGGATTTTAGTCAGTACAAGTCTGACAGTCCCTCCCGCTCTGCCCTAGGTACCACGAAAAAAAATTATTGAAGCGCCTGTTTGAGTTCAGACGGTCCTAAATTCGTATCTTCAATCCAAGTTTCAAAAACGTATATTATCAGCTATAACTGCCGTTCACTGCTGGATGTAAGCCTCAAAGAGTGCCAACCCTCCTTCTATGCTATTCTCAATAAGAAATCACATCGCTGGACTCTACGATATGCTTTTCAAAGCCATCTGCTTTGAGATCGTCCAATCGCGAAGCGCCAGCGATCACCGTTCGTTCGCGCCACACGATTGGTTAGTGTTCCTCTCAGTAGCTTAGAGCATAGCAAACTTTAGTCCAAATAGCACTGCCGGCCACACTCCTCAAATAATGCCGCCAAAAAAGGTACTTACATTTAACAAATTAATATTGTCAATAACTCCTGTGGTTGCGTTCAAGTTGGCGCTGGCTAGGTCCGAAGCGTCCGACAGCCCGCGGTAGGTGGTGCCCCAAGTGTCTGCCGCTAATGCGCGCCACGTCGAACAGTTGCCGCAGCGACTCTTTGTTGCTATATGTTGCTAGTTGAAAATAAATTGAGAAAGAATAATGCTAGACTCAAGTACTGCGTGAAAGGCATTCAATATTTTAAGAGAATTTACTCACAACCTATTGAAAAAACGTAGGTACAAGGATCATGTGAATCGTCATGACTAATGATCGTCTCATAGTTGAATTATTAGTTTAAAATGCGTTGTAAAGACAAAAGTGACCGAGGGCCACTCTATGTCCACTCAGCTTATTCTTTCTGGACTGATAGATGTCGCGAAATTTTTACAATACTGGAGTCTACAATTAAACCTGTATAAGTAGGTATTAACACTTTGAGCTGAGCAACGTTATAATACGTAAATTTTGATAAACGCTATTTGACACAACGTTTAATCACGTCAGTAAAAAATATGTCTTTCTTCAAAGAACGTGTATAAACGGCTGAGGCTTATACAAACTCCTTCAAGCTACGTCATCGCACCGTATCACTTTAAATTTTGGGACTGCTAGCGCCACTCCAGATTAGTTTTTTTGTGCACTTTATAAGGCTACTCGCACACATACATTCTAATTACGCATACATTCAGAAGCAATAGTGCGCCGCGCAACAAACATTTGAATACCCAGATGCTCAGCTGAAAGTGTTAATAACAGTGAAACCAAATGGGGAAGTAATGTATTAAGCATGTAAGCGTCTCTCTGTATAAGTTTCACTCTCAATTAGAAATCATAATCAAAGAGATTCAACTCTGCTATGAATCACTCTACCCTCATTTGTTTGAGCAGCATGTCCCGTCTCTGCATCTTGTTCGGTCGGATGGCTTCCCACTCCTCATCCGACACCTGGGCAGCCACGTCAAACTCATCTTGAATGGCCGCGTCCAACGCTGCTATGAAAGCATCCATCAGCTCTTGGCAGTAGCACATTATTCCGTTCTAGAATTAGGAAAGAGTTTTTAATGCCAGCATTATCTTTCAAAACTCCTCCCTGTAAAACTTCTGGTACATAAGTATGATTCCGTTTGCTTAATAAAATATCATATACTTTTGAGCTCACATTTTTCTTTCGACCGTACTGCTCAAACCTGAGCATTTCTTTGAATAGTTTTGAAGCAGGAGCAAAAATTTATAAAATCTGTTTGTTCACCGTCAATAAGGTTACTTATTCATCATCACCCGATAGCAAATACCAAAACTTCGAAACTAACTACACGAATAATGTCCTGGGTCGGTTCCTTCCTGTATGCCAATCTTGATTAAACTTCAACACTATATCAAACTCGCACATCCAATAGTCGTATGTTACAGATAAAGCCAAACTTCCAGACTAAAATCAAACTAAAACGCGAAACAGCGCAGTGTAGATTCGGGACACAAACATTCCCGGAATTGACTTCCCAAAACGAATCAGGCGAACAATTGCATTTACCGGGCGAAACGCGCTGTCAATCCAACCCGGATTACACTCTGTTTTACTGATTGTAGGAAGATAATCTATTTCGTTGATCAGGGAATTTTGAGAATTTTATGATGATTTCCAATTTCTGAGAGAGCAGTGGTGAACCAATAGTAAAAGGCGCATTACTTTGTGTAATTTATTTCATCGCCACTGTTCTAAAAAATGTGAAGGAAAACATCTGGAGGAAATCGTCATGTCTTAGAACCAAATACTTTAAAACAAGTAACATCTACTAACTGCTCTGGTCCCGCGTCCCCGCAGTGGAACATTATAGGCTGATTATGATGTTAATGATCACAGATTATTTGTTGGGCACCAATAAGACATTTTGTACCATGTTGGGCGCCAATATGTTTTGAAAAAATAAAAATAAATAATTTCACCATGTTCAAGCCTTTTGGTAAAAAGTTTGCTCTCAGTTACCTTACAATCTGGTTTATTCTCAGTCATATTGAAGATATAAGCTACGTTCTCCCCCTCGTACAGGTCGTTGATCAGACTGCTCAAGTTTCCAGTTTGTGCGTTGGTGTCAGATATGACGTAAAGCCACTGGGCCATCGTATTTGACATGAGCAAGTTTCGTGCCGTCTCCGCCATTGTGGTCATCACATCAGACGTCACTACTGCTAGAAAGTTTTCACCTACGAACGATATATTGCGAATGTCATATTTTAAAACACAGAACAATACATTACAATATTAAAGTAGCTAAAAATGGTTCTGTAAAAAACAATGAATAATAGGTAGGTACCTATTATTTATCGATTTTTTACAGCATCATTTTGAAGTGTACGAGTACACTCATCGGAGAAGGACGAAAAACACAGGACCTACAGTGTTTTTCTTTCTTCTCCTGAAAGCACAAAACTTTATTTTCTCTCTTGCATCACATAAAATGGACTCGTGAAAATAAAAGACAAGTGTACACTTCTGAATACATAAGAAGCACACTTTCAGAATCATTTTCATATTTTCTCGTAACATAAGCAGAGTGTCAGCTTTTTAGCTGACAGGGTCAGAATAGTTCATATGGTAATTAATTAGAATCAAAAGTATCAAATATTTTGCCAATGTTCATTTATGAAGCAGTTGTGGTAATGGAAAATACTACAGCAGCAATAGAAATTACTGAAAAACCAAGTAGGCTGTTTCTGCTTTTGGAATAATGATTACAATAATTTTAGTAGGTACCTTAAACAGGGACATAGTGTAGCAATAAGTACGCTAGGGTACGACTACGAGTAGTACGATTCTCTACTTAAAGCGTCGCTGAGAACTGCAAGAGGCAGTCTGGCTCTGAAAATTTGTAATAACTCACCTATATACTTAACCGGCAACTTAGATAGAACTCTATGCATCTCTTTCCTTCTCAAGTATTCATTGATCTCATGTTTCATTTTGAACACAGTAACAGAAACTGGTGAAGCACTCTCGTCGTCTATTTGAGATGTTAGGGACTGCACGACTCGGGAAACCATGTCGCGACCTGATTGGGATGACATAACTTAGTTACAATAACCATGTTCTACAAGCCGAAATGAGCGTAAAAAAAGATTCAGAACTTTGAAAATATCCCAAAATCCCGAATATGTTTTAGTGAACATATTTAATGTACAGGTTGCTATCGATATGAAGATGGGCATCTTCAGATCCATGATTCATCCTGAGCCTACTAAAATAAATTTGTTTTCTATGGATAATTTAAGGTGAATAGAAATGGGTAGATACATAAATACCCAAGTGTCCTGTTAATCTGTCACATATACATACTCGTACATAGTATTCAATTTCGGAAAAGGCATTAGCCGTTACGTATCTCACCCCGCTCGGTTACTTACTTAAGGTATCATCATGCAGTATAATAGCAGATTTCCATTGAAAAGCATTCGAAGTCCTCAAATCCAGAAGCAGTTGTGGTAACTCCTCGCCAGGATCAGCGAAAGTGGCAGTAATGGCAGAATGAGATGGTAGTCTTGGGCAGTCGACTTCCGTTAAAGCAAATAGTAATAGTTCTTCTTCTTCGGTACGAGAAAATAAATTCCAGGTGTCTTCGCAAGAGGCTACACTGAATACAGCTAGAAAACCTACAACAATCGTAGCTAGTTTAGTACTTTTTAGCTGCACTTCTAAATAACACGTTCTATGACATGTGATATCTACTATTTCTGCATTGGGACCGCGTGGTCCATTACAGCAGCCTACTCCCTGTCATAGACAGAAAGCTTGTGGCTTGGATGATGGTGCTGATCATAGATTGTTTATTGGGCTCCAGTAAGATATCTAATACAAATATAATATGATATCTGCTACTTGGTACTATCTTGCTTTTGGTGCCAATAAATAAATATGTTACGTATTTCCATTTAATCGGTGTTTTACACAAGTAGATACCTGCCTACTTAATTTTGCTTTTTGTAATAATTAGTTACGACTACCTCCTCATACTCTTCATCACTCTCTGTGGGCTCTCATCCACCTGCCATTGCCAAATCTTACTTACTATCTATTTACTCATATTATTACACAGTACTGCTTTCATTGAATATTCACTAGTTTCAAACTTTCCGTACCTTTCTTGAGACTGATGGCAGTCCAGGAGTAATAGTAAACATTGACGCCACCATGTTTGAGCTCAACCCTCGCCAACTCCTTGATGTAATCCTTTAGCTCGTCTAGAATGGTCTGGTATTTTTCGCCTAAATACTGTCGGTCTAATACTACGGCTGAAATTATGGCATCGTTTATAAATTATCATCCTACATGTTTAGTTTTTAAAAAAAACGTTGCCCGACACTAAGAATTCTCCTGTGTCGTGGGTGCGTCTACAAACATATACACAAACGCCCAGACCCGGAACAACTTCTGGTAGTTCTTGTATGTTCATGTTTTGCTTTTATACAAAGAAATGGTCGTAAGTATTTAGTCTATTTAAATTCTTTCCAAAAAAATTACGTGCCGGAAAATCTTGATAATTTACAAATTTATATTTTTGAAATAAAACTTAGTTGCATCCTCTGCGTTTTCAACACATTTCGATAACGTAACTTCTAAACTTACCTATTGAAGCGTTTGCCGTAATCAACGACGGAAAATCCTCCGCGATCACTGGTGCTAACAAAAACACAAAACTGAATATCCATAGTTGCATTTTTATTCAACACGAGCGCAGGCCTATTTCTACACTTCTCAAATGAAAACCCAATCATAATTCGTCAAGCAGTATAAGTAATAATTGATATCCAATCAGAACTTTCCTGTTATTATTAAGGGTGTAATGTAATTAACAGAAAACAGGTCGCAGATGTTCCATGTTAACCTTTGTTGTGGTTTGCACGAATGTGGGCTGTTGAAACCTTCGTGATTCATGGAACAACAGTCGTTCTTCAGTTAATATACAGGAGGGTTAAGTTACGAATGTTGGTTGTGTAAACCAAAGGTATCTATGAATTGAGGTATTGAATAATACTATAGCTATTGAAAAAAGTGGGTATGGAACAGTTTCAACAGATTATTTTATTCATTTGGTCATTAGATGAAGCTAAATTAAAAATGAAAATAATAGATGGCGACATTTTTTGTTATCAGTCGACTGCTAGTGTAGCTAACTTCTTTGCCATTCAACTTCATTCCACAGCTAAACTTCATACCATCTATGGCTCCAGTAGATTCATTCAGCGATGATCGCCCATCTTGTTCGACGATAATAAGTAGTAGTTTATCAATTTTTCATTCTTCACTTATGAATGCAAAGAGCAGTGAAGTTGTTTCTTATAATGTTGCGTGCTAGATGCGCAACGCGCACGACTCATGACCCATCTACTGCTTACTGTACAACAAGACAATCTTAAGTAAACCTTTTCTATTCTTTGATCGAAAATTCTATATTCTTATCAAGACTACATAGAAAAAGAGAACACCCTTCATGTGGCAAGAATTCGTTTCCAAAAGGTCAGCATTTCATTAAAAATTCATTGTAATTATGTGTACGCCACGTAAGACTTAGGTAGCTATCGTGATTTTTTCGACACTAATTTCATATTAGGTCATACTGAGATGACCTATAAAATCCAACAATATATCAATCATTCTTTCCAAGACTTCGACCAGTACGTAGGCAAAGCCGCAAGCAAAAGTTTTTACTTCTTAATACATCATTGCTAGCCATGTTTCAAAAATCTGGAGTGCCTCAAGGTTGTGTACTGGGTACCGCAGTTTTAGACCCATGAAAACCAAAACCAGCCTGGTAATGCAGCCAATAGTGACAGCCTGAACACCATTGACAAACATTACTCGTACAAGTCACGTACGCGCTTTACGCGCTAGCTCTTAAAGCAACGTGATTCCACAATGGTGTTCAGGGTCTCTGGAGGAATGAAAAAAAGAAGTCTTTTACACAATCATGTTATAATACACTAATTATCGACCATTAGTCAACATTCGATTCAATAAAATACAAAATTAGAAAAAATACAAAAATTGCGTTCTGCACTCCTTCTCTAAATCATTTCAAAGTGTGGCTCTGTTCGCGTCATTTTCTTAAAAGGTGTAGAGTATTTGGTTCGACTATTTATAGATAACCAATACGACTAATCTATGTAATGGAAGTAGATTCGAAGAACTATGAACTAGAATCATCTGAGTGAGCGGGTGAAACCTTCATTATCAGCTTACTATCGAACGACGGTGAAGATTGAGACGGTTGATGTGCTGACTGATCTGAAGTATTCGCCGGAATTTTTCCCAAATCAGCTTCGAAGATAACATTATTGATAGCATGCTTTACACAAGCCAGCGTTCGGGGATCGTATTTTCTTAGTTCACTAGCAATGTAATTGCCAAATATTATATAAGAATCTTTGGCGTACTTCGAGGCATTCTGTTGATAATCATAAGATTGAGTAAACGATGTATTTTCCTCTTCATATTCAGACTCTGATTCTTCTTTCGTTGTTTCCGGACTTGTATGTGTCCTTTCAGGTTGTGGTGGTGACTTTATCAGGACACGTTCTACTTCATTTGTCGGGTGAGAATCTTGTTCCGTCACTGAAGCGTCCGAATCTTCGTCTGCAGTTTCATCGGATACCTGACTGTCATTCTGCAAATAATAATGACTTTCTTTATAGAAATACTGCGGAATATATGCAAATTGCCGCAACCACACTCGTTGCTTGTAACTTTTTTTTACGTGGTAAAATCATCAAATGAGTCCTCCCACCCAGGGCAGAGCGGGAGGGACTGACAGACTAGAACTGACAAAACTCCACGGTGTCCTTCAATAGCCCTTTACGTTCCGGTGTCACGGTAATTCGTACAGTCCCGCGACCTCGACAGGTTTTGGCCCTCTAGAGGGGCCCCGTCATTTTGCTGACACTCTTTGAAGCGCGCGTGGAACATAACGCGCCGTCGACCCGGGCATTGTCCATGGTCGGACAGTGAGTTGCCCATTACTCACTGTCTGCATGCCCGCGCCTACGGTGGCCGGAGATCGTCTGTCGCCGAGGGCGTCTACCACTGCGGCTGGGGTGGAGGGAGGACGCTGTCCTCTGCCTCACGCGGCCCGCCTCCACCTTCACGGGTATTACTGCTTCGCAGAAGGAGGCGACCGCTTCCCACTCCGCCTCGCCCCGCAGCATGGCCTCGACCAATGCCGGGCGCGAGAGGTCTCCGCCTATCACCGTCGTGAGGACACGGCGGTGCTCTACCCAAGCGGGGCAGTCCTGCACCGTATGCTCCACCGTGTCCTCCGGACGATTGGCGCAATGGTGACACCCAGGCGTTTCTTCCCTCCCTATCAGACACAGGTACCTCCCGAAACTTCCGTGTCCAGTGAGAACCTGCGTCATGCGGTAGGTCAGGACGCCGTGACGCCTATCCAGCCTCTCCTCAAAGGGGGGTCTTACCGCCGCGATTGCGGCGTGCCCGGACCTCGGTTGCGACAGTCGCTCCCTCCATACTGCCCTGAGATCGCGCCGGAGCTCTTCCCGCCGCGCCTCGACCTGTCGAGGCAGCGGGGATTCGCCCCGGCGCTGCGCCTCCACGCGCCACACATAGACGCGCTGGAGGGCATTCGCCTCCAGATCCCAGGGCAGCAATCCGGCAAGGATTTGGTTGGCCGATTCGCCGGCGATCGTGCGGTATCCTCGGGCGTTGCTTGCAACTACGAAAAAAAGTAGTTCATAAGAGCATGCCACGACATACTGCAGTTAGTACACTACGATCAAAATGAAGCTTCTCGCATGCTTGACAAATGCTTCAAAAAATAAGCACAACCTTGTTACAATAACTTAGTTCTGGACTAGAGACCACCGGAGACCAGACCGCCGGAGAACGGGGCAAAAGGTCTCTTTCGCGAAGAAGGGCAATAAAAATAAAATACGCACCATCGGTTTTGTATGGCGAATTTTGCCCAGCTTGCTATTTTTGCTTTTTCGCAAGAAGTCAAAGTAGGGGTAACCAAACCAATTTGAGGCGTAGAACTTAGTTCCTGTCGCAGCAGCTGAAATGAGATAATACAGCCATTAGTAACTAGCAATTTTAGGTATTGTAACAAGTATCATAAGAACTATTTTACAATCCCACCTCTGATACGACTTTTCCTTTCCCTATGCAGCTCCCGTCTGTGGGAACCCAATAAGGATGCTATTTTTTTCTTCAAAACACCAATAGGCCATTTATATTCATTGGCGATCTTCGTCCAACATTCTCTTCGACATTCAATATTCAAATGTTTAGGATGTTTTTTATCCCACAGCAATCTTTGTTCGCCATAGCGCTGTATTAGCCGGATCGTTTGCTCACGACTCATGTCTATAGTTGCATGTTTCGACATTTTAAGATGTTTCTTGAAATTGGGTTGTCTAAAAAAAATAATTTTAATCAAGAACTAAGTTTTATGCATCGCAGTTATGAGTTTTCTTTTTCTTTTTTGATCCCGTTTATAGCGTCGTTTAGTAAAAGGATTTAGTGGGAATGGTTGTAACGTACTTAGTATCTCGCCAGCTCGCCATAGAAAGGGTTAAACATTTATTTATTTAAACTTTTACATACACATGCCACAAGGCATTATCTACCAGTCAACCTTTCAACTTTTCTAGTCAACATGTTTATAGATACTTAATTAGATAGGCAGGTACCTACCTACATTCAAATGTAAGCAGTAAATCAACAGCCATTTAAAATTAAGCATTACTTTAAGTGTCACTTAGTGTTGACGAAAATGGTCAGTAATCTCTATTTAAAAAAAAACATTGACTTAAAACAACTCCTGTTTAAAAAATCTTTAACATGAATTAACTCTTGTTTCCAACCATTTTCCTGTTATTTGAAAAATGTAAACAGCCTTTAAAAAAATAAAGCACCCAGTTAAAACATTTGAATTTCGCAAACATTGAATAACAGCCGACTTGTACTCAATATCATTCACACATTCGTTCATCAAATCAATGACCACCAAACAGACTGGATGTTTGTCGCATTAACATAACAATCATTATTAATTCAGTTCTTACCATTTGCTAAGCCTTCATTTTCGACCAAAGCCCTCACACTAATGCCTTACAAATTACTTAATCGATTTAAGAAATTAACACAAGGACAGGTCAGCCATTTAGGTTCATAAGAAAATGCCAAGGATAAAGACAAGTGAGTAAATTATTTACTGCACCTGTTTCCTAGATGATTGAAATGAATGAATGAAATTGAAGAAGATACCATAGCCACCGAAAAGAACCGAGGCATAAATCGCACGTTCAAACTTCTTCGACATCCAAAACATAATTTTATAATAAAAAGTAACTGCCTATTCCTATAATTTAATTGGTGCGTAGAAAAATATACAAACGAGAGAACAAAAGAAATAAAAACTTCGTTCTTTAATTGGCAAGGTTGGCAGCATGAGCCACGCAGCACACAATGGCAATTATGACATTGACATTTTCAAATTCTAATGTCAAACATTTGTTTATTTATTACAAGAAATCTCGACAAACTCTTATAATGACGAAACAATACAAGAAAATCTTTATAACAGTTGGCACAACAAGATTCGATTTGCTTTGCGAGTACGTTTTGACTGAACCTGTACTTACAGCATTAAAAAATATCGGCTGTAAAGACATAACTTTTCAAATCGGAAATAGCAGCGCAGAACCCGGTGTATTTGAGAAAGAGAACGTTACAATAAACATGTACAGGTTCAAAGACTCAATTCTTGAAGATATAAAGAGCGCAGACTTGGTCATAAGTCATGCTGGAGCTGGAAGCTGTCTAGAAACTTTGGAAGCAAACAAACCACTCTTGGTTGTCGTAAACGAAGACCTAATGGACAACCATCAACTGGAACTAGCTGAACAACTTCAAATTGACTCTCATTTATATTACTGCACTTGTGATACAATAATAAGTACTCTTAGTATGGTAGACTTCACTTTGCTAACTCCTTTCCCAAAAGCAGATTCTTCTCTTTTTGTAAATTATTTAAATAGTGTCTTTCAAATTTCTGGTGATGATGTAACACAAAAATCATAGTTAAATTGTTTTCCGAAACTTTTGTTTCATACTTTGAAGTCTTTCCCAAAAATATGAAAATGTAAAATTATGTTACATCCACTTGTTTTATTATTTTAGTAATTGATAATTTGACAAGTCGCAATTAAGGAGGAACTAAAGATATTTAAAGCATATTCATTTTCATATTCTAAATATTGTAAATTTAACTGACTGATTGAAAACAATATTGCATTCCTGGAGGTATTCTTTCCTCTTAGAAGAAGAGAGGCAAGAGGGTACTTTGTGAGACTATGTTTAAGAACATTATTTTATGCTTTATAACCATTGCAAAACATGTATTATTTTTTCTTCCCAAAACATCCTTTATTTTTTTTCATATTAACTATTGTTTTGACTAATCATCATCATCTTCCTGCCCTTATCCCATTTTACTTTTGGTCGGCGGTTGGCGGCGTTTTTTTCTTCCATTCTCCTCTATCAAACGTCACAGTATCATTCACTCCTCTTTCTTCCATAGAAACAAGAAGAAAAATAAGAATAAAACAGAATAATGTTAGGTTATGTTACCTCTAATTTAGAATACCAATTTTGGTGCTTATTGACAATGAATGATAAAATGTAAAATAAATTATTTTCACAGTACAATTTAAATTTTATTGGAAAAATACAGATCATTTACAATGCTCACATAACAACAGAAGTCATAAATAATGATTAGGTTTTCAGGAAATCATGAAAAAAATAATAGGACAGAACTAAACTTATAAATGTTTATTATGATTAACTTTATTTAGACTAATTTCTTGGCTTCGAAGAAGCTCTTGAGATGTCTCATCTGCCAGTACCCAATACCAACAAGCACTCCAGTCTGGAGGAGACTCCACCACAGAACTCGCTGGTTTGTGCTTTCTGAAGTCTGTCTAAAACGCTCCTCACGATGCTGCAAAATAAAATCATTGATTAGAACAAAAAATTTCAAATTTTTATTATGTTGGTATGTAACAGAGACAATTTTTCAGCCCCACTACATTTTTCAAAGTGGAGTAAGCAATTTATTTTTAAAGTTGTGCAATCTACTTCAGTATTAGTTTTATAATGGTCAATAGCAAGTAGCTAAACCTACCCTTTGGTAGCTCTGTTCCTTAGTGATCTGGTGTACTTGGTCCAACAATTGCCTGATCCTCAGTTGCAGCTCAGTAAGTTTGTCCTTGTGGGCTACATTGGCATAGTCCACTGCATGCTCACCAACTTGAATGTCTAAGTGCACCTGTAACACGAATTAAGCATTAAAATTATTAATGGATTGAAGAAAAATGGACAACTGTATTGGGACAAATTTATGATGTGATTAAGTTTACTATCTATACAGAGAATTTAGTGTACAGACTCCAGCAGGTCAACCAACCCAAATCTGTCAAATTATACCAATAGAATATTTTCCTTCCCCCATTGTGATAACGTTGAAAATCTATTGAAGAAATTTGACAGATTTTGGTAGGTTAATGTGCTGGTGTCTGTACAAACAGTGTAATTCAAACAGGCTGATTAATAGAATCATCTGAATTTAAATTCTACCATAGAACATATGTTTTTATTGTGGTAAGTAATTCAGTTTAGTGTTTGAACAAGTGTTAATACTCTAAATTAAACTTGGTACTGTAGAGAAGAAACCGCAGCTGAAAATGTATAAAAAAAGTATATTTTTGGCCAAAATCAGACCTTTCTCTTCTTCACTAAAATACTCACTCTAAGTTGTGATCCACTGAACCAAGATGTGCTATTAGAGTACATGCAGATGACGTGCTCTCCTGGTGTGACCGACGTGAATGATATCATGCCCTCAGACGAGTACACACGAGACATCAACACTTTGTCGTTGGGGTCACGAACTTCCACATGCATACCTATGCCAGGCGTCGAAGGCATGAAACCTCCCGATCTTGGATCATACAACTCCACTTTGTAATTCACTGTAAACCAATAAAATCATTATCAGACACATTCTCGTTATTTTATTTTGGTTAGAAATGCACGGCTCGGGTGCACAAGGAAGTTTTACCTATAACAGTAGTATCGTCCGGTATTTCTTCTATAAAACATTTTCTCTCAGCTTCTGCTATGTGAAAATATAAAGCCGAAGTCACGTCCAATATGAGGAACACCGTAAATAGCGATGATATTCTAAATAATTCCATTTTTCCAGTTAACCAGAATCGGCAAAAACTCAAGTATCTCAAGATGACATTACACACGTCACCGAAATTAAAAGTAAAACGTCAGTCTACATAGTTTCATCACCCAAATATTAGCATATTTAGCATTAAATGGAACGTGCTTAAAACGAAATTATAATTATTTCTTATTGAAATGGCCCGCAATATTATACCACATTGGATATTTGTTTATATTTATACAAAGTTAATTGAGTTAACCTGCTGAATTTATCCAAGAATTGCAAGGATATACTTTGGCAATGGCCTGGCATGGGACAGCCTGGGCCTGGATATGATGACTATATACATATAATGTACTCTGTGATGATGACACTTGATGACATTCACTGGTGACGTTTCATTTCTGTCTCTTTGAAAACTTGGATTTTGCATTGCATTTTATTTTTGCGATTTTTGTGAAAACAAGTTGCACATAAATTTTTTTAACAAAAATTTAAAACGACACTATAGCATTGCATCATATCGTAGCGTACCTAATTTACAAAGTTTCAGTGTAACCATGGATCCATTTATTATTGCAGCTATTATTAGTGCAATTGTTGTCATTGTGCTGTCTGTTGCTTTCTTACGTGTTGGATCTACAGCTAAACCCCAAGGTTAATAATTTAAATGCAAATCGAAGCCACTTTGTCTTATACCAATCTCTAACCTATTGCATAAATAAACCTTTAGACATTACTGTCTGTATACACCATATTGTTCACCCATGTTTATATCATTGTTTACATTATTTTCTTGTAGCTGGTGCAAGGCCAAGGCCAGTGGCCCAGAGAGATGGAGGTCCTGGAAGAGTACAAGCAGTTCGGAATCAAAGAGCTCGGATGAGAGCCAATGGTATTGTAGATTGCAATTTCCAAAAAATGTGCTACTAATTATAACTACTAATTGAACAAGTATTCTACATTATAATAGGGAGATTTGCCAGCATTGCTGTCACAGAGACTAATAATAATTTAAGTCTTTCTTTTTAAATATTAATTATATTTTAATCCAAAATGGCTTAGGCAAGAGGTGAGGTATAAAACTTAGTTTTTGTTTCAAAAAGTAGTTTTTCTTCGATTACATTATATTTCCAGCTGCTCGCCACCAAGCAGCAGCATTTGAAGAAGAACCAGATGTAGTTGAAGAGGCAGAAGAAGAAAATGCACCAGAGACACAAAAACCTGATTTTGAAGACAAAATGGGTGCAAAGGTAATAATTTTTTTTTATAGATGTTTCATTTTTAATGTGAAATCTCAGTTGAGTTGCAAGTGTTATCCTCAAAAAAAAAATATTTGCAGAAAAGAGCGAAACTAGAAGCCAAAATGGAAAAGAAGAAGGCAAGGGAAGCAGAGGAAGAAATGAGAGCAATTAAAAAGAAAAAAGATGAAGAGTTAGAACAAGAGAGGAAGAAGGTTGAAGAGAAACAAGAGGTACTTAATCATAATGAATTATTTGTATAATTTCCTTTAATGATAAGTCACTACTGACCAGTACTGCCTTCTGAGTCAGACATTTTATTCAACCATTTAGTAATTTTAGAGGGATATGTGTTGTATCTTTTATTTAGCATTTTGAAAATCAGGTAAACTGTCCATCAAATATCATAAACACCAAAAATGATAAAGGTGCTACTTCATCTAACTTATGTTACATGTCAGGTTATTCCTAGTTTAGGGAGCCATATTCCTTTATATTCTCACATATTGTAGTTTGTATTTACAACTACATTGATACAACAATAGTATTTAGTAGCTGTAGTAAGCAGTACTTCAATAGCAATTTAACTGCATTTTAACCATCATTAGGTGGCGCCTAGGCAAATAGCATTTTCATCGCAAGACTGTAGCTCAAAATCAAAATTCAACATGCTATAATAATTTAGGCATTATACTTCTTATATGACGCATGTGTCAGTCTTTGATTGTTAAAATATTACAACCATATTTTTTTTCTATTAGGAAGAAGAACGCCAGCGAGAGGAAGCCGAGCGTAAAGCAGAGGAAGAGCGCAAAAAGCGGGAACAAGAAGAATATGAAGCTTTGAAGGCAGCCTTCACTGTAGAAGGAGAGGGTTTTGACGAAAATGATGAACAGGAGAAAGAGAACTTGCTAAAGGACTTCATTGACTACATTAAGGTAAAAAATATGATTTTTAGGGTTCCGTACGTCTGAATACAAAAACGGAACCCTTATAGGATCACTCATGTGTCTGTCCGTCCGTCGCTTACAGTCAATTATCTCCGAATCTATTAGACCGATTAAGTTGAAATTTGGTACACATATCAATTCCTGTGACCCAAACACAGAGGTGTGACGTGAGCAGATGAAATCTGTATATGGGGGGTCATTTTTGGGGGGGAAGGGGAAAATTAAAAAAAAAAATCTGAAAACTGCATCGTGTGGCATATCAAATGAAAGGTCTTGTTGAGAAGATCTTAAATGTATTTTTTTGTAATTTTAAAATAAATAGTTTCCAAGTTATTCAAGAAAATAGACGAAAATTGACCATTCCCCCCCCCTTATCTCCGAAACTACTGAACCTAAAATTTTGAAAAAAATACAGAAATTAGTTTTCTCCTTATAGATTATAGGAAAACCTATAAGAAGTCCATGATATTAAAATAACATGGTAAATCACTCAATATTGTGCGTACCAACTTACATTTTTTTTTTTAATACGTCATAAATCGTAAACCGCAATTTATCTTTCAAAGTTACAACCAACTTTTATATAATGTTACTTGCTGCTACGGAACCCTTTAAAGGCGAGTCCGACTCGCACTTGGCCGGTTTTTCTTAATGTGCTTATGATAACATTGGACCTTTAATATAGAGACCCAACTGCAATATAGTTGTAAAAAGATGGTGATAATGATATAGTAATATAATTGTTATTTAATTTTTTTTATAGGTATTAAATGTAATGTTTTCAGGCTCAGAAAGTTGTTCTTCTTGAAGATTTGGCTGCTCATTTCAAATTAAAGACACAAGCAGCCATTGACAGGATAGCAGATTTGCAAGCATCTGGTGAACTTACTGGCGTCATTGACGACAGGGGAAAATTTATTTACATCTCACAAAAGGAACTAGAAGATGTAGCTAAGTTCATAAGACAAAGGGGAAGAGTTTCCATTACTGACTTAGCAGAATCTAGCAACGATTTGATCAACTTAAATCCTGTCACTGTGCTCTAGTCATACAAACTAATGCTATGTAAAAACAACTAATTTTATATTTTGTTCATATGTTTACTATAGGTGTATAAAGATGGAAATAATACTGTTAATACAAATGTTTATTTTAAAAAGAAAAAAATACATGCATTATTATTCTATTATTTCATATCCAAACATATCTCTTCCTTTCTCTATTAGCAGTAGTGAAGACTCCTTGATCCTCTCCAAAACCTCCATGAGCTTGCTCTTAGTAAACACTTTATACAGACATCTATTTTCCCCAGCAATAAGGTTGCTTAGCTTCACAGCTTCCTTGTGATTTTCAATGTCTTCATTACTTTGTAATATCTTCAGGATCAAAATAATAATTTCAGGTATACAGAGACGTCTCAAAGTCTCCAACTGTTTGGTTCTTTCTTGCTTTTCATCATCAGTGAACTTTTGGGAAATAGAACTATCATTTTCATCTTGAAGCCACCCTCCAGGAAACAGTAATACATTGTAAAGCAAATTTTTGGTGTGTCTTGCTTGATGCTGCACAGCATTCAGCCAACGGGCTTTTTGTTGTTCCACTTGAGCGCATCGCTGTTCATGGTGCACTTTGTCAGAGAATGATGCATCCGAAGCAAGTGGTTCTATATCTTTAGGTTGGCCGCTAATAAAGTGTCTGTACCAAGTAGCAAACCCTTCTAGTGCTTCCAAATATGCCTTCAAACACAGATGTTCCCTCAGTTCAGCAGAATTTTCAGATATTTTGTTCACAAAATCGGGAAACATTACATTCACATTGACAACACATGCTAAAGCAGCATCTGTATTGCCAATGAAGATAAATGTTCTTATCATAGCATTACTCAGCCATAGAGCTTCTTCAACTTGGTTTGAAATAAGAGATAACCACTCTAGGGATGATATTACCTTCTGGATCAATGTTTTGTCTTTTTCAACAGCAGTGGTTTGAGTAAATGTCAAGTCTAAATTACCATAGCCTTGTTGGATATCTGTGATTGCTTTTTTTATAGCAACTCTAGCTGATGCTGCAACGTCAATGCCAGCATTGAGTCCCGCTTTGACAACTCCCTCCCTGTACTCACTCTTATGAATATGGTCCATGAGTTCTGCATACAGTACAATTTGTCTGGCTACTGGTACAGTTGAGGTATAGTAAGCTATAAGCTCTGGACATTCCACTGATCCATCAATCAATTTGCCAACAAGCTCTGTAACATATTTTTCTAAAATTTTATCTCCAATGTCATGTTGAGGATCTTTACCCATTTGTCTTAAAACAAGAATGAGATGAGCCAAGAATCTAACAAATCTATCATCACTGCTTTCAATCCATTGTAAAGCATCTTGCATGATGGCTCTAACGTGGCCAAGCATCAGGTGACGCTGACAAGTTTGGTATAAGGATTCCTTTTTACCATCCATCAAAGCTTTCACAGCACTGAAAATCTGTTGTAAAGTCAATTCTTCAAGCTGAAGCTCAGACTGTAGAAGTTCCAGAACATCAGCAGGTGTAGTATTAGCATCAACTGTAGCATGGTGCTCATGTAAAAACTTATCTACTCTTGCTTCAATTTGTGCTCTCAAATGAGCCCATAGCAAATCTTCCCAGTTACCTTGACAAGCTGGAAGGGTACTGGCTAGATGACCACATAGAACTCCAACAGTTGCTCTGTAATGAATATTCTCTGCTGTATTATTAGCAAGTCCCAATGAACACCATTTCCACAAATCTCTTGAGGGATTACCAGCTATTTCCAAAGCAGAATTGGGATCTTCTTTAGGCAAGTAGTGAAGTAGTATCCAACCTTGCAAAACAGCTCCTCGCCATGCCTGCCCAGCACTTATGCATAAGGAAACTGCTTCTTTGAACTTGCCACACCTTACTTCTGTAAATATTCTTTTACACAAATCATTATCATCTTTTTGATCATCTGAATGAATTATTTTCTTTTGACGTCTTGGTGCGTCAGGATCCATGCAAGTGACCATAGCTTTGCTCTTCTCTTTGTTAAACAAACTAGTCCCAAGTAACAATTGATGTAAAGTATTTCCCCAGTGAATGTTGTTACTGATTATTGGAGCCGAAGTCTTTGTGGCTTCCTCCTGGTAAGCTGCAGTTGCCTCTAACCAGTCAACTAGAAGTTGCAACAGTCTCAGTTCAGAATCACTTCTAAATAAAGCACTAACCAAAGTTTGCTGTGATAATGTGGTCTCTGTGATTAAACTGTCCAAAGATTCAGGGTGCTCAGTTATGGAATCAGCATATAAACAATGCAGCAGCTTCCATGTGTTTGCCTCTTCTGCCAGCCAATAGTTTTGGGCATTGTATCTATTCCACGGCTCTACTAATTCTAGAGAATCACAACATACTTGTGCTAACCTAGCTAATGTGTCTAAGACATCACTTGGACGACTCGTTTGTATAATCTCAAAAAAAGCTTCACTTAAACCTTCAGTCGTGACTCCAGGGTTAACTATCATCGAGGATTCATCTAAAACTTGCCTTAGACTTGTATCGTTGAGATTTTTAAAGATTGATGTTTCATTCAATATCGGCGAGAGGTTCAGGGTATCATCTCTAGGTAAAAACTGTCTGTTCCTTCTATTCTTCAAAGGTGTGAACTGAGTAGAATGCAGTTGGTGACTTCTATCAAAGCTTTTAGACATTTTGGGTAGTACTATACTCAGAGATACAGAATTATACAGACAATCAAATTCCAAACAAGATTATACAAATTCACATCAGCCGTGCGCGCCGAACTTTGACAGTTGATTTTGTATTTTGCACAGATTAAAAAATTACCTGACAGAAACCACAGACTGTTTACACAAATTCAAAAGTTTTTCTCAATTTTCACCACCGTATTCTTCAAACACTTTATTCAAATCTTCAGTAATCTAAGTTCATTCTTACATAAAACTCCGTTTTTTTTTACAAATTAGATCTAATTCTGTTATTACTTTTCAAATAAAATTCAATCAGGATTTAGAACGGTTGGCCAATTTGCGGAATAGGTATCGGATATGAAGTAAAAAGTTATAAGACTAATACAGTCCTGAAGTGAGACATACAAATAAACATTGTATCTTTGTTCACAATTTCAATACGAAAATAACTTTGCTTTATGTTTCAGAATCCCAGTATTATTTTATCCATTCATCTCCACTCATCATTTGCTTTTCTCTTTCCCTCCCCTCATTCCCTCTCTAGACGTCGTCGTCACTTGTAGGTAAGAAATAAGTAAATTAATAATAATTATAATAGATAAATATAGTCCGAAATAGTGCAGGCTTTCCTATTTTTAATGTTATTTTGTGTATACTTCTTTGAAAGTAAGTTTATTCCATAGTTTTGCTGAAACTTAATTTTCTTTTTATTTCCTTTTCCAAATTGTTATTATCTATATCACTATTTTAAAGTTAAAAATTGTTGTGATTTGGTTGAAACTGTACATTTATAATAATCACCACTACATACTGAATTTTATTATATTCTAGCCAAGGTACTAGTAAGACAAATTATTGAGGTTTGGTAGATAAAGTTCTTAGTTCATAATTTTATTTGTACTTACTTATTAAATGATACCTATTTGTCCATCAATAGCAAGAGAAAATCAAATACATAAGACACACTCATTCATTTCCACATGTAAAAAAACATAGATTTAAAAAAAATGTTCACATACTTTAGCAGGGACAAGAGTAGGTATATAATAACTCCAGTACCTAGTTCGTAAGTAAGGAATTAATTAGCAGTACTTGCTAAATTATTATGATTTAAAAACTCAAGTACAACACTTCCAAATCTGAACTGAACTTCTAATGAAAGAATTGGACTGTTTTATGAAATGTTTATTTTACCTCTGCAGACCGGAAAATAATTTATTTTTCAGTTCACTACAATTGTAAATTTTACCACCTACACCATATATAATATATAATACACCATATAATATATCATAAAAATAATATAATGCTGAATCTATCAAACTGGCATTATTGAAACTTCAATGATAATTCCTATAGCATGAAGGAATTTTCAGCATCGGGTTCACAGATCATTAAAAGAATATTAAAATCTTAATGTGAATACTGTATTGAATCACTTTGTATGTATATTTCTAGAAATAGGAAATGTTATGGAAATAAATTATTCAGAGGTATTATGTATTACATGTACTTATTTCATTTACAGAAATCTGACAGCATGTTGACCTCGTTAAAACTTCAATTTGTAGTATTTTATAAATAGAAACTGCATCCTGCTCACTATTAAACTAATTGTGAGGTAAATCAATTTAATGAAAACATTTGAATATCTAGAATCTAGTTATGTACCTAGTGGTAAAGAAGTAGTCACTTTGGTAGTAAAACAAGTACATATAGACCATGTTCATTTTTTCCCATAAATGTTCATGTTGTAAGGTGTAAATATGTAAATAACCTGTACCATGCACATTTTTTGTATATTAATATGCCTTGTTAGGTTCAAAGTAGCTTAGTAACAGTAACAAGTAAAATAATACTTGTTTTATTCTATTGAATAAGTAAGGAAAGAGCATTAGATGTCTTGGAGTTCCAAGTAGGTGCTAGGTACTGATATTAGCAATTAAGTGTAATTTGACTATGTTAATATTTATATCAAAATAGATTTTTTTGTTTTTAAGTTATTGACACTAGTGACATTATTTTTTTGCACTTTCTGTGTCAGGCAACTGTCAGTAGTGAAATGTAGCACTGAAAGCATTATTATTTTAAGAATTTAACTTATTTTAATTGTTTGGGACTGATATTATTCTTTATTTTCTTTCAATTATAGGGTAAAGTAGCTGTAAAATGAGGGTGAGAAAACTTGACTTGCTTTACCACAATGTTCAAGTTCTACAAGCAACATCAATGTACACAGCATCTAGGTAAGATATTAATTTGTTTTTGTTAATATTTAAACTTCTGACTATGTTGCAATTTAAAGTTGTATTTTCTTGGTTTATTATGCCTGTAGGTGTATTCGGGTATATGAAAAAAATCTGATAAAATTACTACAAAAAAATGGTTAACACCTTACTACTTGCTGGACAAAGTGCAGTGTTAAGTAAATTGTTTTTGTTAATAAGATAAACAGATGACATTAATTTGTTAGAGCAGCATTTAACCAATTTTTTCATCATTACCCATTCAAATCAGGGTGAAACGTTAAGTATAGGCAAATATTAAAACGTAAGTCCTATTCTTATCTATGATGAGGGTGGGTGGGTTGTTGAGGTGATAGTTTCCAGATTATTTAATTCCTTATTAATATTCGGTTATAATAATGGAGAACATACTGAAAAGAAAACAAGGAATTATTCCCAAATTATGATTATTTTTTAAAACTGCTCGCAGTTTTTTTCTAAAATTCATAGAAAATTAGGATTCTATGTAGTGAAGTTATAGATTAATCCAAACGTCTCAAAAATTCAATGTGATTTATTCATATTATTATAATTACTTAATTTAATTTTCTTGGATTTAAGAGTGTCCTTCAGCAAAATGGGCTTATGATATTTTTTATCATCAGCAGGAATGATCAAAGGATAGAACCACGAAAATGATGTCCAGGCCAAAAGAAAGTCAAGTAGCCATAGAGACTTCTTTATTAGTACATAAGTGGATCGTCGCATTCGTGTAGTTAGTGCGACCATGGCCATTCTAAGGTAGCCTAAACCTAGAGCAAAATAGCCATTTTATTATGTTGACACTACAGTTTGAGACGAATTATGAAAGTACAACAATAATTGAGTTCGATAAATGCTTATCTTGATATTTACAAGAAATAGATAATTTAGAAACGTTATTAAGTTTTCTCGACTATTGCCTTTTGGAATGCTATTGATTATCAAACTCATGTCTTGAACGTAGAATGGAACGTAAGTCATAATCAATCATGGGCATGGGCAAAAAAACGTCCTGAATTTTAACAAATTTTACTTGTACCACTATAATAAATTATTCATTGATTTTTAATGCATTGTGCCATAGGGAATATTTAAAAAATGCTATTGCGAAATATTGTGATATCACAATTTCGTCAGAATATTCTCGGCGCACATGTCTACAGTACAGTGTTATGCTAAAGAAATTGTAGCGTTGAAAACCTGGAACGCAATTAATGATTTTCGTATGCGACCGGAAGTGGAATTCGAACTTTTATTCTCATTGCTTGGTTAATTAGTGAATTAAGCTTAAAGTTTGTAACTATTAATAATATTTACGTTTTATAATCATAGCTTGCAATCATATTTTTTTGTTATTCAACTAAAATTTTGTGTATCACAGTTGAGAGACTCTAGATTGATTAATAGAGCGGCGGTAAAGTCGATAGTCATTTAAATACTTCTAAATTGATATATTCTAAGCACGTAACGCAAAATACACTTTGGAGGACTGAAACGTACAATTTCTAATAAAAATAAATCATGTAATAAGTAATTAACAGTTTATTATTTATTACTAATTTGACTTTACCGCGCAAGTACCGTGTTCAAGGACGCACAGGCTATCTCTTTTACACAACCTGCTCTACGCTATGCGAACGCGAGTCGTGTGCGGCAAAACGTTTCGTCACTGGACATGAGTACCTTACCTACCCAGTTCGCTAGTGTTTTTTGGCCTGGTTCCGCCATTAATATTAAAAAAAATCTTCCTTGTCATTATTTAAATAGAAAACATCCAGTGAAACACGAGTGTAAACCAGTTAAACTCATAATGCTACCTAACTAGTGTGTGCCGAAAGTGTTTTGGAAGTGTATCATTTCCTGTTTTAAATCGTATAGAAACAAGCAACTGCTACTGCGATCGCTAGCTAGCGTACTCTTTTCGTTATCACGTGGGTTAAATTTCGAATTGTGCGGCTTTGTATGTTGCATTTTACACGTTCTATATTATAAAATTAATCAACAATGATAATGTGTTGTATGAATAGAAAAAAACCGGTTCATAACCCTTCATAAACGTTGTTTTCAGAAGCGCGCCGAGGCGCTGTCGGCCCGCCGCTCTTTTGGGTTCTTCATGGAGCCGGCGGGGGATTGATTGCATGGACAATGGTGGCAAAGAGTTGTGTTCTAGTGAAACTGAGTGTAGTGCCTGTGTTGTGAACTCGATATTAGTGTTATATAAGGTCAAAATGAACTGTGGGAGAAGCCCGCCCTGACGCGGCGAGCGCCTGCGTCCGCGGCGGGCGAGGTGCAGGTCATGGCACCAGCATTGTCTATAGCACCCCGAGAGACGCACATCCACGACTCTGTTGTGCTCGGAGACACAGACAGGCCGCTGTCCCACCGCAGACGGGCGCTCGCGTCCGTCGATAACCTCGCGACACACATGGAGGAAGATGACATGGGGCTTCAGAACCAGCCCAGCCTTGCCAAGGACTCGCAAGAAATGGAGCAGATTTTAGTAGACCTGGGCCACACTGACCTTGAGACACAAGGAGACTTTCTTCAAGATATAAAAACTCTAGAAACTGGCGATGATGTCCTGTCTGGTGGTGATGCTCTGTCCACTGATGACCCTGAGGCAATATTTCCTCTTTCTGGATTTGAGTTACCAGAAGTGGCAGATTCAGAAGGTGATGCAATAGAAGAGAAAATTAAAGGTGTGCAGATTAAACTGGAAAGACGATGTTCATTCTTACAGAGAAGGCTGAGGATATTACAAGCTCGTGCTATAGGTAAGAGAGTATCTGAGGAGGCTGCTCAATCTTTTGAGAAATGTACACGGGGTGCTCGAAAAGATACTGGTGGTGGAAGACCAGTGGGCTTGAAAACATTTCTAAAGACTGTGGAGACAACAGCAACCATACAGGCCAGTGCAGCATCACGAACAGTAGTTGGCCCTAAATACTACAACCCTGGGACGTCTAAAGGTGATGCATCTAAATCAGCATCCATTGGTATACCATCTGGCACGCTGACTGGCTTGGAAGACACAGCGGGAGCACTGCGCTCACACCTGTCAGTGGTAAAGCATGAGCTGGACTCTGATGCCACTCTGTCATCATCTGGGGCTGAAAGTAATGATGAAGCAGTCACATACAACAACCCACAGCAGCAGCAAATGCCAGTGTGAGTACTATGATTTATTTATTCCTTAGTAGTAGTAGGTTGTCTCTAAAATCATTGGTCTGTTGATAATAGTTTGATGAAAGTAAATGTAGGTATCATAGGTTGAGTGTAAACGTGAAGGTCAAGGATGTGACCTGCTTACCATGTAGTCTGCATCCACAACAATGAAATAGAATGAATCTGTATATCTTGATCTCAGAGATCAGTATGTATCTTTGTTCATCATGGTGTGATATCTAGACCTTTTATAGAGTTGTATAGTAATTGAATGTGCACTCAGACAGGATGTGCCTTTATTGCTTGAGTGACACTCTTAATTTCTTTAGAGTAGGAACAAATACAGCTGTATTTATTGTTTATCTTGGTTTGTATTTTAAAATAGTATCAGGAAAATCAGTAAAGTAAATAAATAGTTACTATAATGGGTATGTTTAAAAAGATTTTGAGTCGAAATTTGGTCTATTATTGTTATCAAACACTTAGGATACATTCCTCTTAAGCAAAGTAACCTAGAAATGAATCATTATCAAATGTATTTTAGAGACAATAAACAATAAAAGTATTATTTCTTACTTTTTACTGAGGTTTCAGTTGATGTTTTAACTTTCACATGGTCCTAAGATATTGCATCATTTCACAATACATTTTCTAATTATGTGAAGATGGTACATTTTGTTGCCAAACCTAGATAAAGAGACTGTCTAACACAAAACTACTTTATAATTATTGCCAATTTAGATATTGATCTGATTCATAACAGAAACTGTGCTGTAATAGGAATGAAACATCTCATAAAAAGGTGAAATGAGGTCAATGACTTGCAACCTATTCTGTGATTTATAATTCTAGTAAATAAAAAGGAAAGTTTGCTACCAATTAGTGACATTTTCAAAAATATAAATAAAGGCAAACAATTGATTTAATGTCTGAAAAAAATAATCTAATACCAAATAAGGATCAGAGGTTAGGATTAAAGGATAAATCTATTGTATTTTTTAAAGCTAACAAGCATAGAAGTTTATCATTTAAACATGCCCAAATATCTATCAAAGCTTAGATTTTTATGTAAGTTGTTATTGTAGTAACAATCTATTTTCTGTTAGTTTATAAATGATATTGTTCGCAGTATGATAATGTTTCAGAACAAAGCTTACACTTCTTATGATTGTCTCAAAAGAACCTTAGAAGGGTTGGTTCTTTAAAATTATTATCAGTCTGTTAGGTTTATTCTAGTTCTCTTTTATGATACACAGTACACCCATTATTTTCTTTTGCCAAGCTGTAAGTGGCATTTTGTTAATTTTCTTATACAGCTAGTCTACTCAACAACTGGGTTATAGAGAAGGAAAAAAGGCAATCACCCCATGTAACAAACTGGTTGATTACAGGGTGTCTTTAAAATCGCACCAAAAGATTAAATAAAAATTGCATCAAAATTTTAAAATGGAAATTTATTGCTCAAGAAACATAGAATTATTTTATTACAAGTTATATTATGAATCTGCTAGGAGTCTTTAAATCCCCTGATATCCAGCTGCATTTGGTTAGACTTGAAATCAGTCTAAACATAATTGGAAGAGATTACCCGCAATATGATGGCTAAGATATATATCTTAACCATCATATTGTGGTTACATTTGTTTTCAATTATGCCATATCTGCTTTAATCTTAACACATTTCTTTTCAAATGCAGGTAAAAAAATACAATTCATGCATTATAGATTGTAATAAATGTTGTTCCAAGGTAAATCATGTGATCTAAATCATGTATACTTGCAATACAATGATTTCATGAAACATTTATATGTCAACTACCTCTTGTTCTATATCACAACTGCAAGGCTACATATAAACAGATAGATGAGCATGAATGTTGGATTCAATTCAATATTTGGTTAAAAGACAGCTTGAGATAATGTTCCTTCATCTAATCTTATTATATAACTAATAATATAAATGCGAAAATTTTAGAAGACGGATCTTTAAAACTACTGAACAGATTTGGATATAATTTGATACATAGATAGTTTATAATCTGGATAAATACATAGGATACTTTATATTGCCAAGACAACAGCGGGTTAAAGCTAGCCTAATCCATCTAAAACACTTGTTTCAGTGAAAAGCGTGCACTATGGTCGTGGCAAAGGACGCGCGCGTCGATAGCGTCTCGCTGGTGCTGGCTACAAGCTCAAGTACAGGAGTTGGAGTACAGGATCCGACAGCATACTGAGCTAAAAAGACAGGTTAGAAAGATTCTTTTCTAGATCTAGTTAGTACATGAAAGTTGACTGTCTGTTCAGCAGTTGTTATTTGATTCTAATTACGTCTATCACGATCAAATACGGCACGGTTGGCGCAGTGGCTGAGTGATTGGAATGCTGCGCTGCGTGTTGCGGGTTCGATTCCCGAACAGAACAAATATTTGTATGGTCTACAAGTAGTTGTTTCGGGTCTGGGTGTTTGTGTGTGTGAGATGTTTGTAAACGCACCCACGACAGGAGAAATTCCTAGTCTGTCAAAGCGTTTAAAAAAAAAAGTTAATTGAAGTAAGATTCATGAGCTGGATAATAAACTAAAAGAAAATATCCTGCAAATCACACTTTTATCCTTCAGTGGCATTGACCAGTAGTATAAGTACACTTACATTCTGCCAGTAATATCACAATATATTAATTGTTTTTTGGGATGCAATAGTCATCAAACAAGTCCTCCCTCCCTCCCTCCTAAGTGGAACGGAAAGGACGATCAAACGCGTGGAACACGACACACCCTCGACTCATGATTTTGACAATATACCTGAGACAATTATGATAATTAATAAGTACAATAATGAGAAATATGTTTTATTAACCTCTCGGGCGATTTATAATTGAAAATGATAAAAATCAACGTCCAATGAGCGACTGTCTGTTATGTACAGACGTGTGCACGTAAGGCCTCATTTACGGAGACGCGGGGCGTCTCGCGTCGCGTGTGGCGTGGCGTCTCGCGGCGCGTCGGTTTTCCTGTTTACGGTGGGGCGGCGCGTGAAGCGGCACGCATCATCGCACGCGTAAACACAAACTTATAGCAATATACGACCATGTTCATAAAGAAGCGAGACGGGGGCGTGGCGGTGCCCGCCGCGAGTCCTCTAGCGTGTAGTGAAGCACGCGGCGGGCATCTTCTAAAAAAAGTCGATCATATCATACTCCATTGCGACGGTGACTACGTCTGTGTTGCGCGATTTTTAAATAAGACTGACCGAAGATTCCGCCTCGGACATAACTTCATCGAGAATTGCCGCTGCGTGCGCCGCCGCGATAAAGGCCGCGTGGGACGCGTCGGTGCCATCCGCGGGCTCGGCCGCAAAAAACGCCCTTAATTCAAACAAACGCGTCTAAAATCGCTTCGGGTGTACGTAACGCGCCCGAGAGGTTAAAAGTAAATAATAATGTGAGAGCAACTTAATACTGCTTGCACAACAGAGTACCTAACTGTTCTCAGTTGAAACTTGAGTAATGTTTGTTTAATATCAACTGGCTCTAATCAGGAGATACAGAGGTCAATGACCGAAGTTTTCACATGGTACATAAGAGAACTCCCAAATAACTGCAATTAAAAGTTAAATGAGTCATTTGGCCTGCCTAGACCTTAACCCCATTATCTTAAGGAAAAAAATGTTTTGTTATAATAATATTTAATTTATTGTAACTTAACAGGAAGGGAATGAATGTGTAAATTCCTGAAATTTTGTTTTTTTTTTAAATTTTCTAATCATATCTGTGCAAAAATATTTAATTAAAGGATTTCTAGAAATTTATTAATAAATTGATCTTGAACTAAAAATGTTGCTATTATCATCAAATTTATTTTTCATTGAACAGGACAAAGAAAAATAAAATCAATTTTAATTACTGTGGTAAACAGGTGGGTCAGTAGACATATGAAAAGTGACACGTTCAAACAAGTTATACTTACGCGCGCAACGCAAGCTGTCAATCCAAGGTCACTGATGTATGATGATTAACAATGATGTACTGAAGCTAGTTTTTTTTTTTATCGCAACTATATTTGGCGATAACTCGAATTTTGTAATGTGTGATTTTAAAAATGTTATAATAAAAGTTTTTACACAAATATTGAAGAGGAGTGTTTGCAATTTATAAAAGTTCAAAATGTTGCATAAACTCTTGTTAAATATTTTTCTTTTTGATAACAATTATTTCCAATTTGGGAACTAATAATGTTTAATTTCAAAAATTCTTATTTTGAGGTCTACATTTGACCTAGCTTGTGTTTGTCTAGTCCTATTTTCGTTAGTGCTAAGTATACTTTAATGCATATGAGCTGCCCATTGAACTCGAAACTATTCCATTGTAGGTCCGTGAGGCGAAAGGTCCAGTGGAGTTCGAAGGTGAACCAGTGGCGTATGAGGGCTCCCTGCCGGGCGCGGAGCCGCCCGACGACCATCCTTCAAGGGAGACGTGCGCGCGCATCCGCCCGCTGCGACGAGAGACCTTCAAGAAACGGAAGCTACTCCAAATGCACAACCTGCATTTTGCCACGCAAAAGGCTGCGAAGCCATCAGATATCAGGTAGTGTTTTCGCCTTTCTTTTCATACTAGCGACTCGCGTCGGTTTCACACAGGTGCATGTATGGTGAGGAAAACAATTTTAAAATCCATTGCGTAGTTTAAAACATCTAAGTGTATAGATGGCGGTCGCGGGACTTACGAATTACCGTGACCCCGGTACGTAAAGGGCTAGTGACGGACACCGTGGATTTGG
Source organism: Agrotis puta (assembly GCA_943136025.2). Classification (NCBI taxonomy): domain Eukaryota; kingdom Metazoa; phylum Arthropoda; class Insecta; order Lepidoptera; family Noctuidae; genus Agrotis; species Agrotis puta. The sequence goes on along the minus strand of OW964177.2, from coordinate 15,627,157 downwards.
GAGGACTCATTTGATGATTTTACAACGATAAAAAAAAAAGTATATGATGAAGTAAAGATGGCGGGAAGTGATTGCGTTTTATACTATGTAGAGATGTTAAAAAAGTCACTTAAATCAGTCTGGATTCGTATTGCACCTTCAAAATACTGCACCAAATTGGGTTATTCTTCAAATATAAATTCGACAAAATAAGTCAAAAATTTAGCTAGTTTTACATAAAATGTAAGCCTTTAGAAATACCTTTACATTCAATATTGATGTGTGATCTGATTATGACGCAGTAATAAATATATCTCGACTTTTCTTTCCTTAAATTGTCATAAACAGCCAGTACATGACCATTTGGTCATGATACCAAACACGGCGTAAGATTTGACGTTATTTGTGTGTTACCGTCATCATTATTGTCCTACTCTCATCTCAATTAATTTGAAGTCGGCGCAAGATGTCACATTGTGCTCCTAATTTGTACCTATGTAGTTTGAGAACAACAATGCTTTTGGTTCTGTTAAAAACATGACATTCCTAAAAGACTCAATATCCAGGTTTTCTTTAAAGAATTATTGAATAGCAGTATATTTGCCCTTTATTTAAATAAGATGATGGTAATTATGTAACATGTGCATACAGATGCAGCTGCGAGCAGGACGTGGAGAGCTGCGCGGTGTGCACGGGCCGCGCCGAGCCCACGCAGCCCGCGCCGCCGCTGAGCACGGTCCCGCCGCGGCTGCGCATCGCCGCCGTCGACCCCGGCTTCCATCCCGTGCTCAGTGATATCAAAGGTACAGCTTTGTTTACAACTCTGAAGAGAACACTATAAAATTACTAACAGACAGACATTGTTTGCTAGCCAAATGCTTAATTCGCCAGCTAGAATTTTGAAATCGGCCGACGTTTACGGCGGAATTTTTGTGTAGTTTTTGATGTCTGATAAATGCTGTTTGTCTTTCTAAGTATCCAAACTCATTATTCTATTTACTTATGGGATGAGAGTGACCGAGGATGAAATGGCATTGAAAGGGATACTGAAGCACCTTGTAGTTTTGTTGAGTATTCAATCAGTAACGTGCACTGTAAACATTGCAGATGTGTCGCCGTCCATCCACATGGCAGCGCTGGCCAGTCGCGCGTGGTTCCGTCCTCGCAGCAGCAGGTCGTGGCGCGGCGCGCACCACGCGGCCGGCTCGTCCCGTCAGTCGCTCGCGCCGCAGTCGTCGCACTCACAGTCGCAGCCGACACAACACACGTCGCATCACCACACACCCAAACCCCTCAAACGACATCCCACACGTTAGTCACGTTAATTTATATATCTTTAGTGATTTTCCAACTCCATTTGGGTTTTATTACTTTGATGTTTTGACTAATGACTTTCGCTACGAAATCGAAAATTGTTTTAAAAACATAGGATGAGATATCCAATAAATTCTTTTCTTATAATAATTTCAGGGTTGAAAAGAGGTCGACCGCCACTAACCAAAAAAATAAGAGAGAGGGAAAGGGACGAAGAAACTTCAACATCAGGCCATGAAAGGTAAGCTTTGTTATAAGGAGTTTCACTTTCACTGCGAAAGTGAAATCTGGTAATGAATAACGGGAGTTAGACTGTTTTTGTTACGTCGCTACAAAAACTCCTGAACCTTGACCTATCAAAGGTGAAGGTGTTTTGTTTTCATTTGACTCTTTTATTTTTTCCTTCTATGGAATTTTCCGTCTAATACACATTTAAACTTTCCCAATAAAGTATGGCGGCACAATGTAGAGAAACTAATTTTTTTTGCTAATTTTTTTTATTACTTATTATTTTATTTTTAAATTATATTTAGTCTACATTGAAAGTACATTGCTTTCACATTATTGATGTCAAATGATGTATATAAAAATATTGTAAAACATTTTTAAAAAGAGTAAGTATGGAGTTTCTTGCCCATTCTTCTCCATACAAACCTAACCTTGCGAATGGGTGTAGAATCAATCCCATCCCATCCCATTTCCTTTAATGTTAATATTCGACGTTTGAAAGTGCCTCTTTGATGGCCTAATTGAAATAAATGATTTAACTTTGACTTTCAAAACACAATTAAAGAAAGGGTGAAGTAGAAATTTACAGTAATTTTTGATTATGTGCGAAGTACATTGCATTAACAGTGCAATACTTTAGTTTAAGAATTTACTTGAAAAAAAAACTGTTTAATTTCATACTGTTTTAAACAGGTATTATGGAACAAGTTGTTTTAATCATGCCAACCCTGCCTATACGTACGAATTACCGTGATCCCGGTCCGTAAAGGGCTATTGAAGGACACCGTGGATTTTAGTCAGTACGAGTCTGACAGTCCCTCCCACTCTGCCCTGGGTGGGAAGACTCATATGATGATTTTACCTCGAAATAAAAACCCTGCCTATACGTAATGTTTTTGTTCGATCTTTTAACATTATGTTCTGTTCTAAACAGTCATATTATTCCGTGGTGAATTTAACCTAACGCGAGGAATCCTTTCTTATGATAACAAATGGTTCATTGGTGACAGGTCGCGCGGTCGTTCAAGCACTGAGTCGCGGTCGTGGCGCCGCCAGTCGTACGACATCGACAACATCGTGATCCCGCAGAGCGTTGCTGCCAACACGAGGCCGCAGATACTCACCTACAAGGAGATCATCACGCCCAAGTAAGTATTAGTGCATCATTCAATCAGCATCATCATTCAGTTGCAAGAAACAATCTGTTGACTGTTGTTCAGTCTGACTAATAAATTAACTTAGCCACATAACCTCCACCACAGAAATTATTTTTTATTGTTAAATAATCGTAGTATACAGGGTGAAGTTTTCAACTGGGCCTGGAATAAGATATCTGAAACTATGAGGAATATCGAAAAACGTTGAAAGTAGTCTCGAAGCCGATTTTAACGAATTGTAGAAAATTCAATAATTCTAGCCAGGAATCAGACCCGCTGATGTTGGAAAAAAGTAAAAGAGTTGTGCCATACTCAGACAAAAACGAATTGTGTTATGTTTAATTTTGGTAGAATAGAGGTGGAATGGTCATGCTATGTGTGCTGATACTAAGTTATATTAGTAATTCATGTCCTTGTATCAAATGAAACAATCTATGATGTCTCCCAGCACTTTAGAATTTAAATCAATATGTTGTTATTGAAATATTTCACTGTAATGGTTCTGATTTAATTTCTATTAACATTACTATTTTATTTCAGATGGCGGGTACTAGAGATCCCAGATGTTCCGCTAAACAACGGCGTCGGCAAGTCTAACCGCATGTCTATTGAGAGTCATGAGAGTGAGGTAAGATTATTTACAATTTTGAATTGACAAAAATCAGACTTCATCTTTGAGTAGACTGGGTATAACAAAAGTTTGCTACTTATAGGTTCACTTCTGATCTAAACCTCTTTTTCACAACAATATTCCTACTTTGGATGGAGTCTGCGCGATGTTTCCAGACAAATTATTATGTCTAACATGTAAATACCCCAGGAGGAAGACGTGTCGGACGCGGCAGTTTCACTGCGGCACACACGCGCAGAGAGCCGCGAGCGAGCGCGGTACGTGCGGAAGAGACGCGCGCGCCGCGACACGCATGACGTGCCACAAGACGCGCACGAGCCGTCCGGCATGCCGCCCGCAGCTCCCGCTCCGCCGCCGCCCGCGACCCCGCGATTATTCGATGCACCAGAACATGAGGCTAGTATCTAAATACTATCTTGCTTATCCAACTATAACCTTCTTCTAATCCTATCAAAGTTATTTTACGTCGGAATGGGAAGCGTTTAGGGAGAGGACAATATCCACCTTACACCCCAGCCGCAGTGGTAAACGCACACGGCGGCGGATGTCGCTAGGCGATCTCCGGCCACCGTCGTCGCAGGCACGCGGGCGGCGAGTAATGGGCGACTTGCTGTCGGACCATGGACCATGCCCGGGTTGACAGCGCGTTGTGTTCCAAGCGCGCCTAAAAGAGTGTCAGCATAATGAAAAACCTTTAGAGGGCCAAAGCCTGCCGGGGTCGCGGGACTAACTAATTACCGTGACCCTGGAACGTAAAGGGCTTTTGAAGGGCGCCGTGGATTTTAGTCAGTACAAGTCTAACAGTCACTCCCGCTCTGCCCTGGGTAGGCGGACTCATTTGATGATTATACCACGATTAAAAAATAAAGTTATTTTTCCTCTGACGGCATCAACCCAACCACAACATTGTAAAAAATAATCAACAAAGATTGCTGTATTTCGATTTTGACGTCAAATCGAAAGTGGACTGTATGTGCACTTAAACTGACCCAGCCAACTGGCAAAATATGAGCCTTATTATCACAGTAACCCGCCATTTCTATAACATATTATCATTGGGCTGTTTCTATTCTGTAGTTTCTTTACTTGGTTTTAATATTATTTCTGAATAGGGAATATGCAAGTTATTTTAATGGGCACTTGTTTGATATTTTAATTCCTTTGTGTTTCATTATTCTACGAATATATTGCGTGTTTTTACTGAAACTGAACGCAAACTGAAATATCGTTTGCAAAAGACAATACATGTATCAAATAAACAAAAAATAAGTAATGTTATTCATTTAAGGGCCCAGTAAATTCAATGTAAATACGCCAATCGTGAAACATAACATCACAAAAAAAAGGATTAAATATTAATGAAATAAGTGAAGAAAAATGGCATGCTGTTCCTATTGTGTTCATGGCACAGTTACTTTTTGTATTTTCGTTTGAAACAAATCTCATTAATTCAATCCACTCTTCTGGGTTTTAGATTTAACATGATAATTATTACTCTCACCTTCCAAAGAAAATCACTTTGCAAATGAATAAAAAGAATTAATTGTTAACATAAAAATAATGGAATCAGCTCACAATATAACCTCACCCGCTTTACTAACGAGCGCGCTCAACTAACGTTAACTGTGAATGTTACTCCAGACAGTGAGACCGTACACGCCGCGCCAGTTCCCGCTGCCTGAGGAGATGTACGCGCACATGCTGGCCGCCATGCCGGACGGGTTCTACGCGCCGCCCTCTCCGTCGCCGCCGCCCGCGCCGCCCTCGCCGAGCGACTCGTCCAGCTCGCTGTCTCCCGCCGACCTCACCACGTTCGACGGCGACGACCCCGACGACGCCGAGTGGGATCCGCACACTGAGCGAGCGGACCGACGCAAGTCGTCTTTTAGATGAATGAATCACTACCGCATGACTGGTTTCATTGTCTTGAGGACGCGACTGATGTCCGAACACACGGTACCGAGTCACTCGGCTCCACAGACCTTGGATCCGAACTATTCCTAGCAGACAGAGGAGGAAAGCTTTAAAGGTCCCATAGCCTATGTAACGATAAAAGTAGAAACTCTGTCTCACTTGGTCTGCAGACTCGTCTATACAGGTCAGACTTTGCTAAGCAGTGTTTCGTCTTTTTATTTAGACTCACGCGCAACAAATACATTTTTGTGATCATTCTATTGATGTTAGCAAGCATTTTTTACAATAACATTTATAAATAATAATAACTTTTTCACTTACTGTAGAGTAGTATTTTGAACACAGCAGTTATCACTGGTGATAGTACTTTGAATCAGCTGGTTTATTGATATTAACTGGATATTACGGTCCAGATCAATAGTTTATCTTTATAACATGTAAGTGATTAAAAATTTAAGTTTATTATTACTTTTAAGATTTATAGTTATTGACAATTGGCGTAAAAATTATAAAAATTTGGATAACTATCAAAATTTAGTTTTTAATTCATTCGTGTTCACACAGCATTGCGCGTATGATACTGGTAAGCTATTACATACAATATTCTTGTAAAAATGTATAGAAATATGTTGGCGTAAGTTAATTTAGACTCATAAAATTGTATTATGTGCTATTACTAAGAGCACCCATTGTACAATATTAAAAAGTGCGAAATGCACATTCTTGCAGAGCAATGATTGGTATTGTATATGATAATCTCAAAGCCAAAACAAAGATCTTTACATGAGGTGCATTTCAGTTATTGACAGCAAACATTTTAATAATAATTAATTGTGTTAAAAAGACAAGCAATAGCTTTCTTCATGCAGTTTTCATTTGCTAGTGAGCACCTTTACATTCCCTTCAGTTCAAACGATTTGTTAATGTGAATGTTAAATTTAATTTAACTCTATGTTTGCATTAATAGTTTTAAATGCTGCTATGAATTAAAAAAATAAATATAACCGATTTAGTGTGTTCATCGTAAATATTTGGCTATTTATAAGTTTCTTCATTAAATAATTGCCCGATTGCCGCCAAGCGCTTGTAAATATTGACTATTATTAAATAGGGCACTGATTAGAAACTAATAGACTGGCTATGTAAAGTAATTATTTGAATCTCTGTAAGAGTACGAATTTGATGTTTCAGAAAAATAAGGTCCTCGTTTTCGCTTCTATGAATGATGATAATTTTAGTTTCGATTTACCGTTGGTAATTAAAATTCGCTATTTTTTTGTTCACACTTTAGAATGATATGTTGCTTTACAATTTAGATGATAAATGAATGGATGTTTATATCATATTTAGGTCTTTGAGACAGGAAATTGACTGAGTATTAAATTTAAATTTGTATAAGGTTTGGAGAAAGATTCACTTGGTTTTCTGTCACCAACTATTATGAAGCTCCTGTGGTATACGTTTGTTTGAAATAATAATACTATTCTTCTAATTTATCAGAGTGTATGTTGTTGTGTAAAGACTGCTTGGCTGATTGTATACAAATACATTTTATGAAGGTGAATGTAAAATATTAATGAAGTTTGTTCAATTTTCTTGAGAAGCCAAAGTCTTCTGGTTAAATGTAATTAATTAAAATAGTTTAAGTTTTTTTTTTTAAGGTGACTCTATTCCAAAGAGCGAATTGAGAAATATAGAATTAAATAAACAGTCACTTTTGTTTTATTTATTGCCACCTGTTGCTGCTCGGCTCCTATTGGTCGTATGATGATGTTATAATAGATCTTATCTTCCTCAAAATAAATGATACAACAAAAAAATATTTTTTCGATTCGAACCAGCAGTTCCTGAGACTAGCGCGTTCAACAAAGCAAACAAAAAAACTCTTCAACTTTATAATATTAGTATTTCCAACCAGAACGGAAGATGTTAATTGTATTTTTTTTTTATAGAATAATCTGGTGAAATGTGGGTGAATACAAAACGAAATATTGGCATTAATATTGTAGCCGTACTTCAACAATGACTTTTCGTACAAGCAATTACTGGGAGAACGGTATTCGGTATCGATAGATATATTATAGGTAGATAATAATGGACTTTTTGTTGACTGAATGATATGTGGTTCCTACAGGACGGTGGTGCCACTTGCCACGCAGAGCCAACGAAACGATGGTTTTTTTTGCATGAGAAATTCAATGGCCGGTGTTATTTCACATGTAGTCTGATCACTAGGGTTATGCGACCCGAAAATTTCTTCTGGCACTGAAATTTGGAATATGATGAAAGGTGATACAGATTACAGATACACAATAATCCAAGTTTTTTTCGAGATCAAAAGATAAAAATTTCTTTTACCTCATCTCTTCTCAGCTTCAAATACTATACAGTCTGTATATGCATGAATGTATTAGTTAGAATAGGTAAGTATAATATTAATTATTAAACAACAAATTTTCGATTTCAGTGTAACTTCAAATTAACTTTTTACATTTCGCGCTCTAACTTCTAGTGATAAATTGCTCTGCTGATTTATTTTTTTATGTGATATCGTATCCATAAATACATAGGTTTGTTAAGTAGTTTATCCAAAATGGACAGAGCAATTTTTCACATTCCGTAATTAGACAAAAATCAAATGATGTTCATAAAAGGAAAAAGTTTTGGATTAACGTCCATTATGGTGAGACCTCCCTGTAGATTAAATAATACTAGCTAATTTTGAGTGTATAATTTATTTTGCATTTTTCACTACATACAGCAGCATACAAATAGTAAACGATGACTAGTATGCCTAAAAAGTTCAACTACATGTAAAATTCATTTCATTTCCACATTATAAGGTTACACATATCGGCAGTACATCGATAATTTTACGTGCTTTAATTTATATCAACTAGCGTGAACTACGATAAAAATGATTTTGTTTTTGTAACTTAACATGTATAAAAATACAAAGTCGTACAAACTGTAAACATCAAAAAGCTGTATAAAAAGATGAAGGTATTTGATCGGCCAGAGATTCTTTCAGTGAGAAAATAATTAGTAGGAATCAGTGATTCCTATTGTAATTTTCTGCCCACATAACTGCCATAATTAAGTACGTAGTAAATAAACTACATTCATGTCTTAATCGCTACTTATCAAAGACAACCTAATAGTAATACTTTACAAAATAAACATGGCACTAATATATGCAGCCTTGTACACACTTGTACACTAAGAATCTGGAATGTGCGTAATTATACATACATAATGCTAATATTTACCTAGTGCGCAAGTGTGTTTATAGCACATAGTATGTTTAGTACAAAACATTCATACCTCACAACTTACTCATTTTGCAACAACTTATTTTATAATCACAAATTGTTAAAAATAATACTGTATAATAAATCTTGAATGGTCAGAGCTACACAGCCTTATAAAAAATAAATGCAATAAGGAATGTTAATCAATAACCATAAAATATACTAATAATACTAATAATACAGTCTGCCCTAGACCTATTTCATTTTCCTTAATTATAGACAAAACTGACATCTTTTTCGAGAAAAAGGATCAAAAGTTAGGCAATTTTTATATTCATAAAAATTTACAGAGTATTGATTTCAAGGGTTTGTCTCCCAATTATTCAAAGGTATCCAGATGTGATGTACCAGACAAAACATTTAAAATCTCATAGTTGTCTTACACTAAGTAACATACATATTTAAGTATATCGCCGATTACATTATGTACAATTAATAACTGGGTGGGTTTAACTACTTACTAAGCGTAATATTGACCCAATCAATGAGCGAGGTGCATCTTTAACTGATGAATTATTATAATAACTAGGACTATAAACATCTATCTAAAAATTCGTACTGTCTTACTACAAAAAAGTTAAACATCTGTTGAACAGTTTTCTAAAAAAGTGTAACTGCAGAACGACCTTTATATCAACGTCTATGCTGTTATGCAGTTGACAGTTTTTTTAGACAAGTGTTCAACCGATTTTTAACTTTTTTGTAGTAAGACAGTAAGACAACATATCTTTAGCGACAATGTTACAATACTGTATTTAAATCCAAACTTTTCCAAAAATATTAAATGCTTAGTTAAGATAGTTAGTTAATATTTCTGGAGAGGTCTTGTATGCGTCGCGCATTGCACTCTCTGCAATAGAGATGGTCATCAAGCGGGTAGCAGCCGCGGCCTTCTTGTCTGGAGCACAGTGAGGTCCCGCAGTCTTCGCAGGCATAGCATGATACATGGAAGCTCTTGTCCAGAGCCACGATGCGAACCGTTTCCTCCGCCCCACTCTCGGGAACGATGGGTTCACGACAGAGAGCGCAACGAGGCGCGTATCTGATGAAAAGAAAAAAAAAAATAGTTGATTGGAATTTCATTCAATCAATATTGTTTGTTCAGAAAAGGAGTAGGCCTCACAGTGGTGTAGCTAGGCCAGAACGGGCCTAACTTGTTTGGGGTCCTTCTAATCTAAGTGTCTCGTATTTCAGAATAAGGACAATAGCATCCTGACTCGTGTAACTAATGCTATTATTGATGTCATTAAGAGAATTTTGAACGGAGCTAGGAAATTAAGAATGCCGATTGACCGATCGTAAGTCATTTATGACAACTACATATAGCCTTTTTGAAAATTGAGCTATGTTAGGAGTTTGATCGGCAGACGATATCCGGCCACCGTAGGCGCGGGCATGCTGTCGGCGAGTAATAGGTGACTCGCTGTCCGACCATAGACCATGCCCGGGTCGTCAGCGCGTTGTGTACCACGAGCGCCTCAAGGAGTGTCATCATAGTGACGGGGCACCCCTGTAGCGGGTCAAAGCCTGCCGGGGTCGCGGGACTAACGAATTATCGTGACCCCGGAACGTAAAGGGCTATTGAAGGACGCCGTGGATTTTAGTCAGTACGAGTCTGACAGTCCCTCCCGCTCTGCCCTGGGTGCGAGGAGTCATTTGATGATTTTACCACATTAAAAATATTGTTAGGAGTTCGATATGGAGCGATGATCGTGATAAATTTTCATTTAAGAGTAACATTTTATTTTTATTCCAATCGTCGTAGGCCCTTGACACTTGGCTGCCCCGTATAATTGAAAGACTGATACGGCGGTACCTACGCCTCTGAGGCCTCAGCACTACTCAGCAGGGGTTTCTAAGCCAATGATGATGATTTATAAGTTTTGACAGTTTTCGAAAACGTTAAAAATTAAGAACAGAACCTATGGTTTAAAAGTTGAAGTATAATGCTGTTATACACCAACTACAAGCTTCTTAGTGGTTTACCTATTGATCATCATTGTCCTTACCTTTTATGAAAATCTTCTATACAATGTATCCGGTTGACAGCATCCACTGTGAAAGGAATCCCATCAAGGCTCTTCTGGCACACTACACAGGTGAAACACCGAGGGTGGTAGGGCTTGCCTGTCGCCCGCAGTATACGATCCAGAATAGGGTCACCACATACACAGCATTTCTCTAGTGTGTCCAAGTAGTCTCTTTCGCACAGTGCCTTGCCTTGTACTGCATAAAAGGGACGGCCCTAGAAAGATTAAAAAAAATGTAAATAACAGTGAAATATTGCTGCCAGAATAGATGGGATAACTGTCAAGATAAACTGGACATACAAGTATACCAGAAACTTTTCAAGACTGTGTGGATTGCCAAATTGGAAACTAGAAACGAGAACGAGAAAATACCAAAAGATACTTGAGTCTTGAGTTGCTGACAATTCAAAATCAACAGTTCTTAACCAGGAATCGACGTATTGGCAGTACATGGTTATTATTGTACTTCATAAGTGATAGAAGTGGAAATAATGGTTTAGGCACAAAAAGCCTAATTTGCAAAATAGCAACCGAGGTGCAAATGGACAAGTTCTCAAAATGGCAAATTTTATTGACTTATTTAAATGCTTAGATAAATGAGGCTAAATGATAAGATTACAGTCTTTTTTTTTATCGTGGTAAAATCATCAAATGAGTCAGGGCGGGAGGGACTGTCAGACTTGACTGACTAAAATCCACGGTGTCCTTCAATAGCCCTTTACGTACCAGGGTCACGGTAATTCGTGAGTCCCGCGACCCCGGCAGGCGTTGGCCCTCTACAGGCCCCGTCACTTTGCTGACACTCCTTGAGGCGCGCGTGGAACACAACGCGCCGTCGACCCGGGCAAAGATTTAACAGTCTGGTAGATTTTTTGTTATTGTTAGTACCTACAGATTTTGAATATACATAAAAACTTAGTTCTATTCAATAATTAATAAAACATGTGTTCATTTTTATAATGCATTAAGCTTTACGTCTGTTTTCTGTGTAGGGAAGTTTATACCTTGGCATGACATCAATTATTACAATGGAATGTGCACAATCTACAGCTGCTGATGACACTGATGAGTCACTTATGCTCAAATAAGAGTATAAGGGACTAAATATAGTTACAGGGCGAGACAGGGCTTATATAATAATATGAAAGTATTTATGCATCCTTATGTAGTTTTAATTTAAGATAGAATAAAACTGCTAGTTAAAAATCTGTAAAAACAAAATACCTAGTAATAATCAGATTTTGGACTCTTGTTGGCTGTCTTTGGTAGGGGATTACATCCAACCGTGGAAGCCAATTGGCTGATTTGATGAATCCAGATGTAAATAATTTATTTCGAGAAATAGATGTCAAGAATTTGCTCTAAAAAATCAAGTGTAATTTAATAAGTCCTAATGAAAATATAGCCCTCTTTGTAAAATTGTCCAATACAAACTTACTTGCAAATTAATTCCACAATTATGACAACAGAAGCACTTTATATGATAGATCCTCTCCATGGCCGTGCAGCCAGTCGTCTCCCCCATGATCTTCTCCCCACACTTGTAACAGTTGCCGCAGTACAGTGCATCATCAGGCTCCGGAGTAGGCTCCACTGTAGTGCCTACATAACCACCGTACAACGACGTCCCAGACAGCTGACTGCATGGTCTGGGATTGATAGGCTCATAAAGAGACTCGTAAGTAGACGAGGTTTGAGATCCACCATAGGTGGAAAAGTCCTGTGCGTTCACAGACGCAGAGGACGGAGGATACGCGGAGCCTGGCCGCCGCAACTCGCTGTAATTCGATTGAGCACCTAAATCACTGATCCTAGACACTTCCGACCTCGTATCCCGGTCTCCATAAATGCTATCCCCTCCGTAAGCATTGCGTTGCATCATTACATTGGAGTAGACATGGTTGGTGCCTCCCGGAGGCAGTACGTTGCTGTAGAGCAGAACATCACCGCTCCGTACTCTAGCTGTGTTCCTCACGATGCAACTCTTCACAGGAACTAAGTTTGAGTAGGTAGAACTAGTGCGGCTACCATATTCGAGTCTAGAGGAGTAGGACGGTTCGCAGGCAGACTTTACCATACAACTTTGTGGTATTTGAGGCAGAGGCGGCTTATTTTTCTTTGGTGGGATAGATGGTTTCTTCATCGCCGCATTAATATCATCTTGGAGTTTGGCCTCTAATTCGTTCGCGTATATTCGTAAGTCTGCTAATTGTTTGTCTAGTGTATTCATTTCTATGATTTATACTCGATATTATGTTATACTTAATTATTTTATTCATAAAATGTTATTAGAACGTTACGCCCTGATTTATTGTTTGATTGATGCGAATGAAAGCGAAACTATGACACACAGAACACCTAAAACTGAACTGACAGTTCTTAAATTGTTACAATACGCGCAGCCAAAGATGAGACCCGACGGATCACGTGGTCACACCTGCGCAGTAAACATTTCGTAGAGCATTTTGTACAAACTGTTTACTGCGCAGGTATGACCACGTGATCCGTCGGGTCTCATCTTTGGTTGCGCGTATTGTAATCTGTGGTCGTGCAGGTTTTATGTTTCGTTTCACGTAAAGCAAAATAACAGTCGATGCCTGCCGGGGTCGCCGGACTATCTAATCAGGTTACCGTGACCTTGCAACGTAAAAGGTTATTGATATATCACCGTCAATTTCCGCTCCACTACCCGCTACGGCAGTTTTAAACAATTAAAAAAAAGGCCAACGAATGGGTCTTATTCTGGATGGCTTACTCAATGCCAACGATCGTTCGTTCATTTGTTGGCGTTCAGCGAAGGCGCCAAGGAATTCCTTTGCTTACCGTCCACACCAAGTTCGATCAAATTCATTCATGATCAAATGCTTTAATTCCGCTGATGTTACCACTACATTTCGGATCACCCGCCGGCAAAGTGGCAACAACATTACAATCATGACCATTCGTTGGCCCGGTGTGTACACGGCATATAGGAAATTGTAACCAATATTTGGTTTACAATGGCAACATTGAAATTAGGACTCTTCTGTTTTGAAGCCCTCTTTCTTTGTACAATTTTGGAGAGGCCAAACGTTGCGGTTCAGTGCGATGCGGTGGGTATCTCATTCGCCGCTCATTCACTCTATTGCTTACTAGCTTTTTTAATAACATTTTTTTAACTAGTAAATATTCTTAGTTTCTCACATAATATTTGCTATTCTCTAAATGACATGACTGTAACACAGGCAATAAACTTTTTAAAAAAACAATTTGTTACAATAATGAATGGGTGTCTGAAGACTACTTAGTCTTCAGACACCCATTCATTATTGTAACAAATTGTTTTTTTAATAAAATATTTTGTAACCATTTATTATTACCTCATCTGCTGTATGTCAAGTTTACGTTTCCTTTTCTTGAGGCCGATTAATGGCCAATTATATTTTATTGCTGTAGTAAAATTGTAACTTTCAATTAAGTTATGGTCTGAAAAATAAAAGACCTGTAATTTGTTAGTTTTACTTTTGTTAAGAATGGCGAGCTACATAGCGTTTGCTTTTGCATTAGTCCTGCTGGTATGTGTTATTTTGGGGCTTCGTAATCTCGTTCTTCTGAATCTGGTCTATTGAGCCCAAGGGATTTTTCAATAACATGTCTGGGCAATAGAGCAAGGTTCCTCTATCCTTCGGGGCTCCGAGCTCCCATCAGCACCATAACCACCTTTTATATTTATAATATCATTGACCATAACAGTAACTATCGATTGATGTAGGAAACCTAAACTTATCCAAGGTGGTTATAAAATTTTCAAGCTCACTGAACTTGCCTTCGCTTCTTACATACATTTTCTTACCTCTTTCCTTTTTGAAGGCATAAGGCGATAGCAATATTTTTGTACGATGTGAGGTCCCATTGCCCTAAAGAGTTCATGGAACTGAGTCTTTGGAAATGGGACTTTTAGCACTCGCATATTAAGGTTTGGCAATTGACCTTGGCTCTCGGCCCATCCCGTTGATGGATCCACTTCAGCATAATATCTTACTACTAAACTGAATTAACAACAGTAATAATAAATTTTCCAGTTATCTGCAGTATATGCCAATGAGGACGAAGAAGGTAAGCACTAAGTAGATGAAGTTTACTGCTCCACAAATACAGATATATGATTACAGTTGATACTTGTACTGTTGCTTGCAGATAAAACGAACGACATGGAAACCCAGGAAGAAGAAGTAAGAAATATAGTAATACTTAGTAATCAAAAATACCAAATTAAACTTGTTAATCGACATTTTTAAATATTTTACAGTGGCACATGGACTTTATGCCTGTAAGTACATTTATTTAAATATTTTGAGTAATGTTTATAGGGCCTTATTATTTTACCTTTAATTGTCTATCTCTATTTTAAAACTAATAATGTTTGGTTTAGACGGGCTACCTGCCAGACAGTGTGTACAGGGAGCTAGCATGGTATGGGATCCTCCAAATACAGCCCCTACATCACAGCTCTAAGTTTAAAGTGGCTGCTCATCTAATTTGGCAACACACGCTTGGCCGACCACATGTTATTATGGAAAACCCGCCACAGGTACGTGCAAAACATTCAAGGTTCCTACATTCCACATCATTAAGAGATCTCCACATGAATCAAATTGACTAAATTAACGATCGGCGTTGAAATGCCACAAACCTCCTGTTGTTTATCTGACGATTGGAAAACCGGCGTTATAAATACCCATGAATTTAGATGTTGATGGGTAGGATAAAATAAAGACGGTCGCAGGTCTAACGTTGGTCGCGTGACTAACGTTGGTCGCGGGACTAAAATTGGTCGCGGGACTAACGAATTATCGTGACCCCGGAACGTAAAGGGCTTTTGAAGGACACCGTTGATTTTAGTCAGTACACGTCTAACAGTCCCTCCCACTCTCCCCTGGGCCCATTTGATGATTTTACTACGATAAAAAAAAGGATTAAATAAAGACAAGAATATTTTTTGTGCTTAGCGAGATGACTACCTACTGCTACCCACTTATTATTTACTTTACACTTGCTTTTTGTCAGTTACGTTTAAATCTAATTTTTACGTACGTTTAAAACTAATCGAATAAACATTATATTCCCAGTCCACGCAATCTCCAGGAAAGGTAAGTCGACAGATCTTAGCGGAGGAAGCCGCCAAATGGTCTCGCGAGCAGCGAGCAGCACAGGAGGTGCTGATGGAGAATATCAAGAGTGGTGGCAACGGACTCACCGTAAGGACTGTGGTCTCCGCCAAAGTGAAAACGGTTTACATCATACAAAACGGTGAGCTTATTTGAAATACAATACAGTTCAGGCAAATGGAACAGAAACGATTACGTACATCTTTCCTTGTTACCTAATAAGCAACATTAACATTATAAGTATAGGTACCCTTTTTTATCGTGGTAAAATTATCAAATGAGGCCTCCCTACCCAAGGCAGGGCGGGAGGGACTGTCAGACTTGACTGACTAAAATCCACGGTGTTCTTCAATAGCCCTTTACGTACCGGGGTCACGGTAAATGGTACACGGGTCACAAGTATAGGTACCCTGAGAAAAAATTAAGGTTAATTAGGAAAATTTTTTTTTCAATTGAAATTGTAGTTGTATCGACTTTGAGTTTGGCTTTGAGATAATAGACATACCTACCCATAGATAGATCTCGGCAAACATTACTTAACTTTGGTGACACATCGAAAGGTAGACATGAATAAGCGTTGCTAACCTTGTTCAAGTTCACCCAGTAGGCAGAACTCGGCAAGAGTTGCACTATTATCTGACGACTAACAATACAACACGTGCTCGTGTTCCACTTTCGTCTACGTAATACTTCTGTTACTTTTCATGAACATAAGATGTAAGGTGCCCATCAAAAAAGAATAAAACGCAACTCAACTAGGTAGGTACCTCTTAAGATTTTTGTTACAGGTAACTACTACGAGTGTCCCGAAGGGTCTGAGCCCGATCTAGACGCATATCGAGTGCAAGCGAATATGCACGAACGAAAGTGCACTTACGGTAAACCGTCCATACCTGTATTTTTGGATCCCTGTATTGAAGCTGAGGTCGCTCCCATAGAGTACTCTTTCCATGAAGGATGGATGTTCTGTCTCGGTAATGGAGACAGGGAAAACAATTATTTTATGAACGGAACTTTGGATTGTGGAAATAAAACTAAAGTAAGTGAATACCTACCTATCTTAATCTAATTTATAAAACCGGCCAAGAGCGTGTCAGGCCACGCTCAGTGTAGGGTTCCGTAGTTTCCCGTCCGTTACAATAAGTGTTAATAAATATAACTTTGGAATGCGCGAACCGATTTCAATAATTCTTTTTTTGTTTGAAAGAAGATACGTTCAGAATAATGAAATACGTAAACGAAGTTAAAAAAAATGCTTGTATATATGATTAAATAATTGATTATACTACAAACTTAGTCCAGGAATTTTGTACCACCTTCTTGTTTTTTTTGCACAAAAACTGTTCTTTCCATCAAGTTCAAAATAATTTTCCTAGAAAGTCCTTATAAAGTTCTACTTTCCAGATTTTTTTCATATTTTCTAAACTTATGGTTCAAAAGTTAGAGGGGGGGGGGACACATTGTTTTTGACTTTAGGAGCGATTATTTCCGAAACTATTGACATCATCAAAAAATGATCTTAGTAAACCCCTATTCATTTTTTAATACCTATCCAACGATATATCACACGTTAGGGTTGAAATTAAAAAAAAAATCACTTTCTATTTTACATATAGGGGGGCTACCCTAAAAAAACATTTTTTTCCAATTTTTATTTTTGCACTTTGTCGGCGTGATTGATATACATATTGGTACCAAATTTCAGCTTTCTAGTGCTAACGGTCACAGAGATTAAGCGAGGACGGACAGACAGACAGACAGACAGACAGACATGGCGAAACTATAAGGGTTCCTAGTTAACTACGGAACCCTAAAAAAGAATCTATATTTCCCTTGGTCACGGCATCACCCTGGAGTATTTCGCTTATGATTTATTATTTTCAAGAGAAGAGTCTGAAAGTTGAGCGGAAAATTAGGACAAGAAAGCCAGTGGCGATTTTTTTTGTCTTATGGGACTACCTACCACACACAGTTCTGCTTGTGCAAGCCAATGATAAATAAAATGGAAGAGGTAAAAACTTTAATATTGAATTAAATGATGTTGAATTGTGTATGAGGAAAAGTTCCACAACTTTTTAAATTTCATTTTACCCGCCAACAACAAACTACCGAAACATTGTTTTTTCCACACCGACGATTTCGACAAGAATGCTTGCACAGGCAGAACTGTGGTGAAGCTTGTACGTATGTATGGTAGGCCCATTGGATGCTTCCGAGAGAATTTAGAAAACGTTTTTGATACCTGTCATTGATTTTGGCAATGGGTGTATAAAATAAATTTGGAAGGACGTTTTTTATTTTAAATTTAATTTTAATTTACATCGAATTCAATATTCATAGGTAATGAGAAAAGATAAAGTCTGTTGACAGGTTTATGTAAACGCTTCAGGTATACAATTAATGTTAGTTAATGGCCGTACGTCCCATCCAGTGGATGCAAAACTACAGTCGGTCGTTACCTACCTGTTATTTTTAAGTATTTAAGTCATATTGTTTTTAAATATTTACAGATTTCTGTTGATAGTTTTCTGGAATTATGCGCAATCGATAACAATATAGTGATCACATTTGACTATTTCGGCGACGAGCCGCGTAAGGACATGATGCACAATGCTACTTTGTGCACAACGTGGGATCCTTGTCGCCTGTCCTATCTATACAGACTGGAGGTAACTTAGGAAGTTTGCATCGCCATAATTCCTAATGTAAGGATTGACTGCGAAGCTGACTTGACTTTTAATTTCCAGCCGCCACCAGCAGAATTGATGCCGTCATTCCCAACATCAACTGAAAATCCTTGCGACTCAACTGTTTGTCCAGATTGTTTGGAAGAAAACTTTACAGAAGATCCCGGAGTGCCAATACCTGACAGCCAATTGCAAGATTTAATTGAGAAAGGAGAAACTGTGTAGATTTTAAATTAAGTGAACACTGGCTACTAAAAGTAATATTTAATAAAAACGTCTAAGACTGTTTAATGTATTTTCTAAATGGTGGAAGAAGTATTGATATTATCCAGTTACATTACCACAAATCTTGGAGTGAACGCTCACGACTTTAAAAAGGCTTTAGAAAACTTCATAAGCGTAACGCTGAAAATTAAACTTATCGGGGATTGCTGTTCAATAGTGATGGCATATTTTTCGGGGCACATAGGTAGCATAGGAGTATCGGTAGTACTTACCTACACACAACCGCAGTTTGAGCTCCTGTTTTTTCTAAGTACAGACACCAGCACATCATCCTACCTCAAATTGTCAAATTTCTTTAATAGATTTTCAACTTAAAAATATTTTAGATTTATTTTAATGATACGTGTTTTTAGACATTTAGACCGTTAGACATTTTGTAGACGAGAGACACTTCTCTTTCTACGATGTTTTCGAGAAAATCTCTTATTACCTATCTTGAATTATTATTCATTTATTTATTTACGTTAGTTTTGTAGTTGGTTGTATACGAACTTAATTTTCCGTACCTATTAAATGTTGGTAATGATCATCCATGCTGTCCATGCATGTTGTTTTGGCATAAAGGCCTTGAAGCCATGCCAGAAATATTATAAAAAAATGCATTTTGTTGTATTAAATTGACAACTGTTAACTTTCCCATAAAATGTCATTGTTGTACTTAATTTGAGGTTATCTATTTTAACAACTTATGAGTGTGAAACAAAAATAAACTTATTTACTTTAAAAATGGTAGTGCTTTATACACTTCAAGATATTATAGATTCTTTACCACAGACAGAATCCTACAACTTACCGGCATTTAAGCAAAATCCTTTCAACATTGAGTTTACCAAAGATGTAAGTTTTTCAGGCTCTATGCCTTTCTTTTTTAAATATTTTACTATAATAAAGTGTTTATTTGTATTGTTGTACGGTATTGCAGAGTTCAGAAACCAGGTACAACGGCTCGATACCTGTTTTGCCGTTTGCAAGTGGTGAAGTGTATCATGCTTGCATCTTGACGTGGAGGCGCCTTACTGCCGTAGACGGAGATTGTAAAGCTGTCTATGAAGTAACTCTTGGTGTTGAGGTGTGTTTTTTTAATATACTTTCAGCTGTACCAAATTTATATCGCTCAGTAGCTTGAAAGGTCCTAGAATGTCTAGTTGGTGAGAATAGGTAGCAGCAGTGTTAAAAATAATATTAGGTACTCGTTTGCATACTATAATAATGTTCTTAATATTTTTAAATATCTGTTTTCAGGGCAGTAAATTAGTCTTCAAAGCTGGTGACTCAATAGGTGTAATTCCCCACAATGATGAATCAGAAGTAGATCTAATTATTAGTCATCTTAACTTAGACGCTACAGCAGATCTGTGTTACACATTGACTATAGATAATAGTATAAAAGGAGGTAAGGTACCTCCTCATGTACCTGTGAAGTCTACAATAAGGCATGTCCTGACACATTGCTTAGATCTCAGAAGTCTTTTGAAAAAGGTATGTATTTGTATTTTTTTTCTTCCTGTCGTTGCTTACATTTTGGTAAGAAATTACCTCACAAGGATTGTTAAAATATGGCCCATCACACTCATAATGGAATACCCCTTATGGGGAAAAAAAACTGAATAACATCAGTAGTTCTGTGTTCTCCTAAAATTGAGACAGTTTCTAACAAGTTTCTGTTTACGTTTTCAGGCCTTCCTCCTAGCTTTATCAAAACACACTAAGAATGACAAGGAAAGAAAGATACTTGAATATTTATGCAGCAAAGAAGGCTCTGAAGCATATTCAACACACATTTTAGATAAAAATCTATGTATACTAGACATATTTACTATATTCAAATCTTGTAAGCCTCCTATAGAAGTTTTACTAGCTCATTTACCAAGATTGTTTCCTAGACCTTATTCAATTGTGAATAGTGGTGTAAAAGATGATAGATTTATAAAAATCTGTTTTTCGGTGATCATGAAAAATAACCGAAAAGGACTTACAACTGGCTGGCTAGAGAAACTTATTTTAAATGAAGATTTATCTTTAGTAAATGAAATCAAGAACTTGAGTATATCAAGTGATACCTACTCTAGTGAAGAAAGGATTCCCATATTCCTCAGAAAGAATCTTAACATGTTTTGTTTACCTAGAAACTTAGAAACACCATTGATTCTTATTGGTCCTGGTACTGGAATATCACCATTCATTGGGTTTTTAGAAGAAAGAGAAAGCTTGAAGGAAACCAATCCAGATGTAAAATTAGGCAATGTTTGGTTATTCTTTGGATGCAGGAATCCAAAATTAGATTTTATTTATGAAGAAGAACTGAATGGATTCTTGTCTAGAGGAATATTAAATAAACTTTTTACAGCATTTTCGAGGGTAGATGATCATGAAACTAAATATATTCAGGTGTGTATATTTCTTTAAATAATTATAACTTTGTTGGTAAGATGATTGTGTGATGTAATCAAGGGTTAGTTGACTTCCACAAATGTTGGACGACAATTCTTTTCCAATTGCAACGGTCCAAAATATATTGCAATATAATTAACCATTAATTCATTTATTTTTTTCATCAATCAACAATTTAAAACCATTGTATATTTATTGCAGGAAGAATTAATCCAAAATGGAAAGCAAGTTACTCAGCTTATTAAGGATGGTGCATCTGTGTTTGTCTGTGGTGACTTAAACACTATGGCTGCCAGCATAAAGGAAGTACTTATTCAATGTTTTGTGGACCATGACAATATCAGTGTGCAAGAAGCCCAGGCTAAGATATCCGGAATGCAAGAAAACAAACAATATGTAGTTGATGTATGGAGTTAATGAAAACTTAACAGATTCAATTTGGAAAAACAAAATAGTACTTTAACTATTTTTTTTGGCTCGTCTTTTAGATATGGTACTACAAGCAGTAGAATCCTTTTTTGTGCAGGAAAATAAAAGGTTCCATATAGAGAACTGTGCGAGGATTGGTTAATGAGAGTACCTGTTTATTGTTGACGAAAACATCTTGAAATAATCTAGAACTTTTTGATGAATTATTAAAATGCTTAATAAAATTTCTACAAATCCTATTTTTGTTTTATAAGGCCTTTGAACCTTAGTCTATTTATTTCGGGTACACCCGAAGCAAAAAATACTCAGTAAAAAATGCATAGATAAGAGTGTAAGGCAGCGGAGTTAAGCAAGCTGACTTGGGGCAAGGCCTGGTATTGGTATGTCATGTGAACCACCCGGAAATAGGAGCCTTTTCCATTCTCGGAGGGGAAATGCCGTTCGATAATTCAAATAGTTCGCGCCACGACAGAAGTCCTGCGGTAAATGTCCACCGGACACGGAAGTTTCGGCAGGTTCCTATGTCTGATAGGGAGGGAAGAAACGCCTGTGTGTCACCACTGCGAGGACCGTCCGGAGGACACGGTGGAGCAGACGGTGCAGGACTGCCCCGCTTGGGCAGAGCACCGCCGTGTCCTTACGACGGCGATAGGCGGAAACCTCTCGCGCCCGGTATTGGTCGAGGCCATGCTGCGGGGCGAGACGGAGTGGGAAGCGATCGCCTCCTGCGAAGCAGTCATGCTCGTGAAGGAGGAGCCGGACCGCATGAGGGAAAGGACAGCGTCCTCCTTCCACCCCAGCCGCAGTGGTAGACGCCCGCGGCTCGGACATCGCAAGACGATCTCCGGCCACCGTAGGCGCGGGCGGCGAGTAATGGGCAACTCGTTATCCGACCATGGACCATGCCCGGGTCGACGGCGCGTTGTGTTCCACGCGCGCCTCAAAGAGTGTCAGCAAAGTGTGGGGTCGCGGGACTACGAATTACCGTGACCCCGGAACGTAAAGGGCTATTGAAGGACACCGTGGATTTTAGTCAGTACGAGTCTGACAGTCCCTCCCGCTCTGCCCTGGGTGGGAGGACTCATTAGATGATTTTACCACGATAAAAAAAAGGATTAAGGACTTCGATATACAGATAATATTAATTTCAAATTGTTGAATACATATTGATGTGGGAATCTGAATGTGCGTTTCATTTTCAAGCATAGACTACCTGTTTCGTTTGATCCATTGGTGGAACACCCTGTGTTTGAGATTAGTTTCTGTTGTTTCCAAAAAAAAAAAAAAAAACTTTATTTTCAAGAATTTAAGAAAATCCACTAAACACTGTAGTTTCGGCGCTTTACTTAGATAATAGCACTACAGCTCTGTGGTTTCAATGAATGTAGTGTCTTATGTCGCATGTAGGTATAAAGTGAAGAAATCAAAAACCACGAAGTATTTTAGAAAAATAATTTAATAGGCAAATTATATTAATAAAATGTTCAAAAAGTGTCCTGTGTATATAAACTTACAATTATAGCGTATTAGCGTCAATACAATATAGCTGTTCTGTATGAGATTACCAATTGTAAGTACTGGTGGTATGATCGTACGATAGCCGCGAGAGCGAGGTTCGGAAGCGACAGTGATCTCGATTTACTAAGTAACTCAGTTGGCTTGATGACATAAGTGGGCTACGGTTTATATCAAATACGTAGGTACACTTGCTTCTGCATTGAATGTATTGTGTCGATAATCTTCGGAAACTCGCATTGAGCACTTCCGAATGATATACCTACCAGTATCAATCAGCCATCTTCATACAGAAGAGCGTTCACACGATTCTTCGTTGTGGCGATGAAAATGCTTAAAACTATTTTATAAAAAGTACAACTAAACTATCGCTGTATGAACCAGGCACTCATGGTAGAGAAATATACAAACTGATATCTCCCACAAGTAACTATAACGGTCCAAGTGATTTTCTTGACTTAAAAACGATAAAAACATAAGATACTGATATAATACTAAAAAATCTCAAAATACATTTATTTATTTATTTAACAGTGTTTTATTTCCTTTTGCAGAGTTTTGTATATTGCACTGTATCTAGTAAAGTGGCTTAAAATTGGCCTTTATTTATGGTCCATGTAAGTATATCACTTCCAGCAGTCCAAACTCACTTATTAATAAAACCCTATAATATTCCTATGAGTATAACTCAACGATTTTATTATAGGAAACATGACAAGCAATAGAAGAATTCATAGACGGTGGAACATAGTAGGAATACAAATGTCTAGTAAAAAATATGTTGGGGTCATCTTACATTTATTTTTAATCTAGTTTATTTCATTTCAGCATTCAATTTGGAACTCATTGCCTGTTGTGCAGACATGAAACTAACTTTTGTTTGTTCACTTTCTGCTTGCTGTACACGATTCTGGAGTAAACCCAGTAGATTACGTGGGTTCGGGGAGAAGCAGGCGGTTAATCGAACCCTCAGCCGGAGCGACAAAAGGTGATAAAGTTGCTGTGTGGTTCACCAGAAATACAAGCGATTTATTGAACCGCATGCGGGCACGCCGTCGCCGTACAAACAAAATTCGTTGCGAAAGCTTAGATTGGACCTTTACACATAAAACTGCTTAATATTCTATAGGGAGTATACAACTGGCCAATGGCGCTTTACAATAGAAAAGGATAGCTTATAACAATTCATTGAACACCATACAAGTAAGCAAAAACGAATTATCCTATAATATATACCACCATAGAAGTAGTACAACATATTGTAATACACATTATTTATAGCACTAAAACATTTCCTTATTTACCATGACCAGACATTTTTATTTAAATTCAGGCACTGAATTTCACCCACAAAGCAAAATACGCTGTAATTATAAAAAATAGAGTTCATATTAATACAATTAAAAACGCCAGATTTCCGAATATAATATTTTGAGCACACTGCACCGCAGGAAATGATTTTGTTGTCAAATCATTTCGGCGCTCGCAATCTAACGTCTAAACATGGCAATGACACATATTTATAATAACATGAACGTTAGATGGATGAGTATATTTTATATATTTGTATGCGTTAGAGAATATGGAGTATTATGTTATACTCAGTGCTCATAACTGTACCTATTGATTTCCAAGGAATGGCTAATACTATTTAAAAAATGCAGCACTGTGGAACAGTCTTATTTTTTGTCGTTGGAAGTATGTATATAAATACTAAGGTAAAATACAACTTATGTCATTGATATATTAAAACCCTTTATTGGTTTTTATATATCAATGACTTATGTACATTTTTTTCTTACCACGGAATATTTTTTCATAAGAAGCACAAGGAATAAAGAAACCAGAAGGAATGTGAGAGTGCAGCCTAAACTGTTGCATTTGGTTGAACTGGTAAAATATATAATTATAAAAATAACAATGCAAATGATTACGACTAGCTAAAAAAAGTTATTTCGTTTATGTACATTTTTGGTAATAGCCTATCTGTGCACCAATCACTTAATGTTATCAAAAACGGCATAACTACCCTAACATTGTGGCCACAGTATTAACATTAATTTTGTGTGTTTTTCAGTTTATATTAGAATTATGTATGGCTGATTTTTGTACACATTGTGCAAACATTTATGAATTCAGTTAATTTGTTCATTGATTAAAATTATACAGTGGCCAGAGAATAGAATTTTATATTTTAAACATGCATTATTTTCCGAAAACCTAGTTCTAGACAACATCAGTCCACAACATATCTCAAATCTGATTTCTAACAGTAAAAAAATACTTAATTTTGGACAGATTACATTCTTATTAAGTAACTAAATTCTAAGCCATATATCCTAACTTGTAATAAGTCAACTCATGTTGCATAATTATGGCATTTTCTTGTACAAAAATTACAGATTTGATTTGTTTCCCAAACATTCCATTAGGGGAGTAGTATAGTGTGATGTGTGAATATCTATATCAGTTGTAGATACCGTATCTGTACGAGTCTACAGATAAGACAAAAGCAATACACGCCTAACGTGTTACGTGCCGTTGAAATTAATATCTTGCGATTTTATGCTAAACGCGTACAACAAAAATTGTGGAACTCTATCTATGAACAAATATCTATGCTAATACAGAATGCTCTCCGTCCATCCTCCACTAATTTGCGCTTAGAATCCTTTTCAAACTTTTCTGAATAAAGCCCTGTATAGAATTGGCTAATCAATATTGTCCAAAACAGTCATAACCTTGTAAATACTACGCAATACTTGGCACCTCATTACAGTCATTACATTCATAAAGAGCATACAAAATTGTAAATGGCTATAAAAATGAAATACATGTGGACTTAGAGAGAAATGGAACAATTACCAGTCTCAGTCGTGGTTCTTGTGGTGAATCTTTTGCGCGGCCTTGATGAGCGGCGTCAGTGTCCTCAGCTCCATTGCACAGTCAAGGAACGGGTGTCTTAGGAGCTCATCTGCCGCTGCTCGTAAATCTACATCCACTTGCAAACATTTGTCGAGGAAATCCTGGAATTCTACTGATAACTTTTCCCATCTAGGGATTTTTGGCCGCCCGACTGCCGCGATTAGATATAGAGCTCGTAATGGTGACTCCTTCATGTAAGGCGGCTCACCTTCGATCATTTCAATCGCCATAATACCTAATGACCACACATCAACCTTCTTACCGTATTGCTTCCTGGTGACCACTTCTGGTGCCATCCAGTAGGGCGTTCCGACCATCGTTTGTCGTTTCTCATCGCCTATAATATTGGCGCAGAAACCAAAGTCTGTGACTTTGACTGTGCCGTCCATGCCAAGCAAAACATTGTCAGACTTAATATCCCTGTGTATTGTACCTTTGGAGTGCAGAAATGCTATGGCTTGTAGGGTCTCGCGGCAGACGGCCGCGATCTGGCCTTCCTTCATGACGACTTCTGTAACGACGTAGTTGAGCGACCCTCCGTCGAGCAGCTCCATGGCTACCCACAAGTGGTCGTAACTAAGGAACGCATCGAGGAAATTCACCAGATTCTTATGGTTGAATCCTTTCAGCACATTGATCTCGTTGAGTATTAGTTCCTTCTTGCTTTGTTTGGTTAAGTCTATGTCCTTGATCGCAACTTTAGAGTTGTCCTTACTGTCTATAGCGACAAACACCACACCTGCGAACAAAATAGCGCTCGTCAATGTTTGGTACTGCACTTAGTTAATTAAAAAGGAAATGCAATAGGTTGCTGAGTGCACCAGGGTATGTCAAAGAGGTGTGGTTTCCGTTTTCAGTGTTTATAGCAACGGCTTTTTATTTGATGGGCTATGTAAAGTTAATTTTATTACTATCCTGAGTTTTATAGTGGGGAACTCTGAATTAGAAACATAGAACAACCGACGGAGTTGGGTAGTTTTTCAGTTAGTTCGAGAACTCGATGATTATCCAGGGCAAAAAAGAGGCTACAGCATTAGGAAGAAATTAGAAAATATAAATAAACATAATTTATTTTAGTTCCACAAACAGATTATAATATTGTAGTAATCAATCCAGAAAGTAGTCAACAGATAAGATAGTTACATTCTTGGTTGTTAAACTGTTATGTAAAGGTTTCGTATGACGTTGAATGTTGCATTAATCATAGTTAAGAACTCACAAGGTCGTTTTTACCTAGTATTGTTGGCAGATTACTTAGCAAGAGTTAAACAAAAAAGGCGCATCTAGCATAGGACTGACATGTTTTGATACACCGGGAAATGAGTCCATTTAAAATATTGTGTCCCGTATTTCAGTCATTTGTATCATCGTAGTTGAAAATATCAAATAATCACTTAATTTATGGTTTTATTTCAGAACAAAAAGATTCGCATAAATATACGTACCTAATCAAAAGAGTAAGGAATGCGAACAGAAAACTTTAAACAGTATTTCAAGGTTGTATTTTTAGTTTTTTTGCTTACCAAATTCTTTGGCTGCATGTAGCATATAGATAAAGAGTGCATAAACACAGTCTAATAAAACACAGGAAAACTGTTTAAATCTTGCTGTCTGTATACCTAACTCTTTTGTTGACTGTATTTATTTTCATATTAAATGTGCAATTCCTTGTTTTAGTCTAAATAAAATCACAAAATTCCACATACGTTACGTGAAACACCAATCAGAGGGTTATGACGTCAAGAGCAAGCGTTTTGGCGCGTATTTGTGAATCTCTAAAGAAAAGAAGAAACTGACTGCTTGACCGACTGATCTATCAATGCACACCTGAAACCGCTGTCTAGAAGCATGAAACTTTGCGGAAAGGTTATAATTTTTGAATACTAAGAACGGATTATGTGAAGATTATCTATTAAAAATGGGATAAGTTTGAGTTTAAAAATTTACATCCGATTTACTTGAAACATCGATCATCTATAAATTAAGTGTTTTAAGATTTTTGGATCTACCCCATAGGGGTTATTAAAAATCATAGGAGAAAATACGAAATTCTCGTGAACGACGTCGCGGGCGGAGTGCTAGTTACAAGTAAAAAGAAAATTGTATAAATAAATCGCCAAATCTGCTAAGTCTCCACTTGTGTTTATGTTCAGTGGGCGCATAAAATAATAATCTATTTTGCCTGCACTGGCTAGTTGTGCTTTCTCTATAACACTCAGCGCCGTAGCAGCGCTGAAACTACGATTTGTCTTTAATGGATTTTCAACTTTATTCTTCACTATCACTACTTAGTGTTAAACAAAGTCGCTTGCCTCTGTCTGTCCCGATGTATGCTTAAATCTTTAAAACTATGCAACGGATTTTGAATATCTTTTGTAATATCTAAAGGTTTTAACTGAGTAAGTCAGAACTGCATCAGTGATTGATTGACTCTGAAACTATTAATACTATTTAAAATCAAGGTCTGCAAACTGCTTAATGTTTTCAAGAATTTCAGCTTGGGTTGTTTCTATCAAGGATTTTTTTTTGTAGCGGCAACATTTCTGAATTTTGTCTATAGTTTCACATGCTACTAGAGATTATAATATAAATGAGTAATTGTCACTGTAACATAGATACAAATGTGGTCACCAGACTGGCTCATCAGGTAACCTTGACCACTTTAGTCAGTACAAGTCTGACAGTCCCTCTCGCCCCACCCTGGGAAGATGTTAGTTTCATGAATTTCACATGACAGAAAAAAAACATAGATATACATCTATCCTATCCTATCCTATCCTTTTAAGGAACACAACTGTGATGTTAAG
This sequence comes from Agrotis puta, assembly GCA_943136025.2. NCBI lineage: Eukaryota > Metazoa > Arthropoda > Insecta > Lepidoptera > Noctuidae > Agrotis > Agrotis puta. Next base: position 15,598,407 of record OW964177.2, on the reverse strand, counting down.
AAATTTATGTATAGGTAACATTCATCAGTCAAAACTATCCAGCATCTGTCCGAGTCCAAAGGCTACTTTAGCAGAATTGTTGTACAAAATGCAATAACTTTTTCTTTAGCCAGCTTTTATTTAAAGATTTTTGACAGTTGTTACTGTTAGTCACAAGCTCAGTTAAAAGTCAGACAACCAAAGATTGGCTGTCTGACTTTTAACCAAGAGGTATTGTATTGCCCAGTTACTGGGTTGTGCAGGTCAGATAGGCAGTTGCTTTATGTAAAATACATATTCACCTTCATCCAGTCTGACTGGAACCTGATCCGAACATAGATAGCTATACAGATGATGATCACAATTCATATTATGAATCTGAGAAAGTGGCCTCTTTAAAACCCCTTGAATATTATATAAACTTCTATTACAAACCATGGATGTGATAAAGATAATGCACCTTAAACACCATGACCAATGTGAATTGCAATTTTTTAGTATTTTTAAACACAAATGCATTATGTAAATGAAAGATTTGGACACAAACATATTTCTTAACTTCCCACTCATGACTAATACTGATAAAGGTTTTGTTTTGAAAATTGAAATAAGTCATTATGTTATGTAGATATATTGTAAGGTATTTAACACACTATTATCAAATGTTTAGACAGTATATCAACTTGTTTAGCTATTTTTTCTTTGTTGTCCAGTTTAAATGGTTGAATCTTCTCAAATTGCCACTTATTCTCTGCCCAATTAACGCGTTAGTGTCAATTGCTCGCTGAATGTATAGTCGTTCATAATGCTCTTAACCTCATTTATGATTTGAAGGTGATATTAGCAAAGACAAGTAGATTATGGTAGATATCCTATAATCTGGTAGCTTAGTAGTCACTAGAATTTTATATATTTAGCTATTATACCCTGTTACAAATGTATCATAATGTAGTAACAAACTGTAATAAAATAAAATAACATTAACCATTTTTAGAGTAGCCAAGGAGTTTCTCACCAGTTCTTCTCCATGGAAATGAACAACCCAAACTATTCCAATTAGCGAGGTGTTATAAGTGGAAGAGTCTATATATATAAAAGGAGAACTGACTGACTGACATATCAACGTACAGCCGAAACTACTGGGGCTAGGAATGTGAAATTTTGCACACGGTTTCCTATTATAATGTAGGGGAGCACTAAGAAGGGGTTTTTGGAAATTTAACCTTTAAGGGGGTGAAAAGGGGGAATTAGGAAAGTACGTAACCCACGCGGACGAAGTCGCGGGAAAAGTGCTAGTGTGAAATAAATATATTTACATTATTTATGAAAATGTATGCAAATGTCAGAAAACATAATAGTGAATGCAAATTTTAGTGCTTAATTTGATTATTTAAATACTTTGAACTAAAATCTATTTTTAAATTAATCATCTCAACAATGTTTTTTGTTTGACAATTGAGGTTATAATTTTATCAGTATTTCTTCAATACTTTTGGAATGTCACTTTAAGTTTGAATTTAACCTGCGGTTTGTTTACACATTCATGAAATTGTTTTGGAATGGAGGACAGTAAAGATTATCCATGTATAAGCTTAGTCAAGATGTGAAGAACGATAAGATATACTTCAACATCAATTTTATTTTTTAAAAACCTACTGCAATTTTCTATTAGTGTAAATTTTAAAGACATTATTGCTATTGTAAATATAATTTAGAGCAACTATATGGGACACCCACATTCAATTATGTCTGTGGGAAGAAAATATTGGCCTAAATATGATTGAAATATATTACTATACCTGAGGCACCAGCACCGAGTTGCTTGATCCTCTCGAACCGTACATAAGGATCATCCTTATTACATATCCGCTTCAGCTCCTCATATATCTCCTCATCATTGAGGGTGGCATATCTCAATTCCTTCTTCCTCAGTATAGGACTCTCCTCAGGGTCATTACCAATAAGAGATAAGTCTTCCACCACAGCTGTCAAGTCCATCATAGCATCTTTTTTCTTCAAGCTATGTTTCATAGGTGCACATGGCATGGTCTGTCTCTGGTTGTATATGTCATTGACACTCACCTCTTCTTCACTGCTCTGGCCAATAGATAGGTCAGAGTCTTGACTCTGGTGTGCATTCTTATGGTCTAACAACTTCTCAATTTCCTTGTTCTCCTCAGTGATGGCCTCATCAGTAAGGAAAGGCTTGAACGGTTCGTCAGGCGCCTTCTCCTTTTTGATTGTGTACATGTGGAACTTGACGGCCTGGATGGCCGCGTCTGGGTTCTCATTCTGCTCGGCAGGCGTAATCTGTGTGTTCAACAATCGCAGCCAGGACGTCGGTAATCCTTCCAACATGCCCGTCTCCGAGTTCTTACTAACATGGATATGCTGTTTAACATCTGTCGGCATACCAATGTCAGTCACTCGCTCTTCTCTTTCTCTGGGTTGCTTTTTGGCGAACAGTTTCCCAAACACACCACGACTCGATCGCCCACTCATTTTGATTGATAACTGTTTGTCTTATAACTTTTATGCCATATCACTGTCATGTATCCAAAACACAATACCTACATTGCTTGTAAGACACTTGTAGCAAAGGCGGAATTTAGATTTAAATAAGATAGGAGTGGCTTTTACACGGACGGATCCTTGGGACGGCAGCCACTATCATCTGTCAAATGTCGTGAAGAAAAATGGAGAGAAAATATTCCGTGTATTCGGTTTCACGCAGGTTTAAACAAAGAAACGGCTCGAAATAATGCAAAAAGATTTCATTTTATTTCAGAAAATATCATAGTTGAATATTATTAATGTCAGTATTACACCAAACGCAATTGTCTTGTAATTAACTTATAAATAATTCAGAACTGTTGCAAAGGAAATTAATTTTATTTTTAATGTCGATTTAGCAACCGCGTACAATGGAACGTAATATTCGTTCACCTATACATTGGTAGGCCTGGCGTATCGCTGCTGATAAATAGGAATTTTGGATGATTCATTGTCCATCCGTAAGGCGTGAAGACAGAGGAGCAATATTGAATCTTTTGCGACATTTGAATATAGCGATAACAATGCGGTTGATAATGAACGATAGTGTAATATGTGAGAAAAATGGCAAGTTACCAAACATGGTTTGTAAATTCTTGATTGTGAAAGTAAAATATAAATAAGTTAGTTTGTTAAATAATTTAAAACACTTTAACTTGTGAGAAAAGTCATTAAATTAAATAGAAAACATGTCGCCTAATAAGATGTGTAGTCTACCTAACATCTCATATCTCAGCACTAAACTTTGGTCATTCATTCAAAGATAGACCTCGACAAGCGTTGCTTAACTTTGGCCATCCATCCAAAGATAGACCTCGGCAATAGTTGCTGCCTTACTCTACCACCGCGCGTGTTCATTAGTCAAATCAAATAGCGCGCGCTTCCTCGGCTCCCTGTTATAGTTCACTCTTATTTCATTCAATTACTTCCACAGAATACATGAAAGCGGAATGATAGATGTCTGTATTCCCGAACGCATACAACCCGAATCTCTTCAAAGTTAGAGTGAACAGGCTTCTTCTGTGTAAGCTCGCTGCATCGTAGGCTTTGTTCACCTTTGACCTAGCCTAGAGTTAACAGCAAACCTCTATAATTAAAAATGGTATACTGCCGTCCTCTAACTAAAAGGCCGTTAAGTGCAAAAAGTAGTTTTCGAGAAAACGCTAAAATTGTGAATTGATGTCTCTTGAAAAATATGCTATCTAGGAACAAGGCTGCAAATTATATATGTAGGCATAGTGTTATTGCACAATATGTTATATGTTTAATTCATTTAAATTGATTTAAATTTATTTAAATTCATTTTCTAATTTTTATTATGCATTTTATGTGGTTTAACTGCACAGCAATCTTCCTGTATCTCCTAAACTATTAATCATAGAAAAATGAGTCTTAGACCAAAAGATAGAGCATCGAAAGTTCTATAAGACTACATTAAAAAGTGAAAAACGAGCAACTGTGGCTTAACGGCCTTTTAGTTAGAGGACGGCAGTATAGGTACCTACCTACGAATCAAAACACGGCAACAACTAGTATCGACATTCAGTGTTGATCCTTACAGTACCATCATAAACATGATGATGATCCTAATTCGTTTTACTGCAGAGCGCAAAATATGCGCGTTATATCATTATTTATAAAACGAAGTAGATTTTGAGAAACTTGAGGAGGATACTATTTTCTCAAAAATATAAAAGTACCAGCAGTATTAACTTGCGTGCAGCGCTGCCTCAGCGTCGAAGCTACAGCCAGAAACTGTAGTTTCTAGATTTGGGTTGATTGGGTTGTACAGTCAACACCAAAAGTAGATGATCAAAATTAGAAATTCAATACTAATGAACGGATTTCCCGTCAAAACTGTGTGGCGTCGAAGTGATTCAAAAGTATGTGATTGTAAATTATATCAAACATTTACTATTAGTTCATCTACACAGTTCTGACGCGAACTCCGTTCACTAGTATTGAATTTCTGATTTTGATCATCTACTTTTGCTGTTGACTGTACCAGGCGACCACTAATACCAACGAAGAAAAACAGGAATTGTTATGAAAAAAAAAACTAAGTGTATTATGAGAAACACATTGTAATATTCGAGTATTATTTTTATTTAATTGATGATTTAATATGAAGGTTGTGGCTAAATGATAATTGTTGTACGGTTAGCAGTTTTTGACAGAGTCGATCGGGGGATGGGTGAACATCCATTAAAAACCGTACCTTTGAAAGCATGCACCATCGGTTGCCGATTATCGGTTGTCTCGAAAATCTGATAACCAGTCTTACCCAGTATTAACTCGATTGTGAAGTTCAGATACGCGTAGGCAGACAATCCATATAAAATATTTATTGGATTTGGAATTGGAAGCAGACCTCATCATAGTTGAGACAAGGCTAGCAGAGGAACAGAATAAAAGAATTTGCACAGTTAATCACACATTAGTTATTCCGTATTTCAAATCAAATTATGAATCACTTTTGGCACTTAAAAGTCATTAATGTGTAGTTGGCTGTACCCTGTTGCAACTCGACGTTGCGTCGTCGTCGTCGTCGGTAAGAATAAGGGTTTCAAAATATTACAGCACATTGAAAGCACATTGAAGTTTATCTAACATCTTTCCCATTCGTTATCACGGACCATAAACAAAATAATTATTCTTCTTGTTCCTCCTTTTCAATTTCAGTGGATGTTCTGGACGGTTCGTCTGTTGATTTATGGTTTTTATCAGTGTAAAACTTTGCAGTCTGTTTGGCCTCTTCATCGACGATCGATCGATCATCTTCTCCATTCTTTCGTTTACTGGACGAAGACAAGTTGTCCCAGAACTTAGACCAGGCCTTTGGTAAACCTTCTAGCTTGCCTGTTTCTGGATTCTTAGTGACGTGTATTTCTCTTCTCATATCAGTTGGGGGTCCAATATCAGTAGCGATAATTTTATTTTTCACACCAACAAAACCGCATTTACTTCTAAACATGATGTTTATTTCACTTGGTATTATTTTTTTAAACAAGTGGCCCAATAAAAGTGCTTTGTTATTTATTGATACCACTGTCTTTTCTGTACTAACTTTACTACATTTGCTTGTGCAAATAAGTTTTGTCGGCTCTTAGTCTGGCGGCCGCCACTTCAGATTTTCAGTCTTTTGTAAAATTGAAAGAAATACGGTCCGGTCCATTTTACGGGAAGAAACTATTTGCCATATCAACATAATTTATTCGATTGCAATTAATTTTATTCGAGTGAGCAATTATTATTCAGGAAACTTAGGTAGTCGTTTATTTTTAATTTAAAAACAAATATTTAACAAAATAATGTTTAGTGATGTCAACTTAGTTTCTCACAAAATAGCAATAAAGTTAAAATAATAATAAATCAATATATGTACCGTGTAAAGAATCATATTTATACGTAGTTATGTCCTTTATGAAACCTTAGTCATATTGTCATGGTTTGTGTCCCTATTTTCATTAATAGGATATTTTTTCCTTGTTTGTATAAAACAAGTTAGTTTCCCTCATCTGTAAAGGTATTAAACATATAGGTACTTTGCATATTAGTTTTACCTACTTGAAAATAATTGAATAGCGGCATTTTAAATAACATGTCCCGGTATAGTTGAATTGGAATAGGATAATAAAGTTGTCTCAAAAATTTCGAATTTTAGCGATAGATATGACAGTCCATTGCGTCATCCTATTTATAAGTTTTAATTTGTAATACTTAGATCTTAACTGTAAGGTGTACACTTTGGATTATAGAACGTCCACATAGGCACAAATAGGCACAAAAATTATCTCCTTCGTTCGACTCCTGTGTAAAACAACTGAACATCTGCAAGGAAAACATGTATAATTCAGCTTGGCGATCACTCACACATTTATAAAAAAGTGGTTTCACTAAAAACGTAACATTTTGTTTTGAACACAGAATCTAGAAATTAAAAAATATAAAGGTACATAATAAAGAGAAATCCTTTTACTTATCTCCAACGATCGCAGTACCTACTTGTGACACATTTCCTGTCACCGTTATCTAAATTAGCAAACAAATATTCTATATTTAGCTTTAATGTATTTAGATCAATAAACAAGTTAACAAAAATACGATAAGATTGACTGCTGAGCATGAGGTTCTGGGTTCGATTCCTTGGTCGCAGAATTATTGGGAAGAAGTGTGGATTTTTACAAGGTAGTACCAATAGGCACGTCTTAAGGACGTCTAGAAAACTGAAGAAATACAGTTCTACATAAAGTAGCGAAAATAATAAATTCAGTCGTCTACAAAAAGACGACTAGCGACATCTATGCAGCCACGGAAGAACTATGAAATGCTGCATCGCGCATAAAAGTCTCACATCCTAACTATTATTTTAAATACGAAATAAGTTTGTTTCTCACCACTGAACCGATCATCCTGAAATTTTGCATAAACTTTATCAAGTGTGCAGAGACGGGAAAAGTACCATTCCTGAAAAAAAGGACTACTACTACCATCTTCGAGGAAAACAACAATAACGTTCATATTATGATAGATGGCTCTACATGGACGATACCGAATTGATTATTAAATTCTAAAAAACTAGTACCTAAAAAATATATTTCGACAATGATGGTCGGGCAGAAAGTCAGAACACTTGTCTGGTCGATGGTCCTTTACACGTGGAAGAGGAACACCCTGATCCTCCTACCCCAAAACTACCTTAAGCAATTTGTTAAGTCGGTGTTGGGGACTATCAAAACGATCATAAAGCGCGATGTGGCAGACATGTGAATTAAGGGGCGCACTCACTGGGTGAAGTACGTGTGAAGTTTAATATGCGCCACACCTTATAAAGTACTTTTTTTAGGTTTTATTTAATTTTGAATGAAGTCGTGGTCACGAGGCTCTGCTTTAAGGAACCTACACTATCTACACTCTTCCTAACTTTCGGAGATTTTAAAGTGTTATGTTACAAGTAATTATTAATTTAATCGACAAAAATCGCCAACCTCCTAGGTTTACGATCTCTGGCCACCGTAGGCGTGGGCAGCGAGCAATGGGCGACTCGATGTCCGACCATGGACCATGCCCGGGTCGCAGGCGCGTTGTGTTCCGCGCGCGCCTCAAAGAGCTCTCAGCGCAATGACGGGGCTCGCCTTAGAGGGCGGGGTCGCGGTCGCGTCGGACTAACGAACTACTGTGATCCTGGAACGTAAAAGAATATTGAAGACACCGTGGGTTTTAGTCAGTACAAGTCTGACAGTCCCTCCTGCCCTGCCCTGGGTTGGAGAACTCAACGCTAAAAAAAAATCCCTTGAATGCAAGAGGCGGATTGTCGTTCGGCATGGTGGTGCAAGTGGGAGGCATTTGTTCTGCAGTGTACGTCGTGCGGCAGATGATGATGATGATGCTTGAGTAAAAAACATTGTAAGTCATCATAGCTTAAGTCCGGTTGACTCTGAAGGGTCAATGGCCAATGATAATTTCAATTTATTCTCATCAACAAGACAGAGTGTAGGCTGTAAACTGTTTAAATCCCGCTTACAAGTAACTGGCCACTTGTACAAATGAGAGATTTTATGTGTTGTGCTATAAAATGTGAAGTGATTGGAGCGAATCGCGTATTTCTATCCTTTTTACTGTTTTGTACAAAATAAAAGGATATTTTTTTGCAAGTAAGGTTTACGGCAGCTGTTATGGTAAGAACAGTGAACTACACATCGCATAAGTGTAGCCAGTGATAGCTAAGTCTGGCTAAATAAATACTAGCTAAATGAGTTCAAAACAAAATCATAACAGTCTATTATCGCAAAAATTAACGGCATTTCCCGTTAGTGCTGCCCCACAAAAGTCGTGCGTGTTTTGTGTCCCAAAAAGTGCATGCACACAGCTTATAATTTGCATTTATAATTTTCCTTTATTTCAACATATTATTTAACATTTTTAAATACTATGTTGTCCTATTATTAATGTGACTAATATGACCTTTTAAATCTCATTCCATTTATGGATTTGGACTCTGATGGTTACCAACCTACAGGTGCGTCTAGACGGGAATTTTTCTATTGCAACAATTGTAGCTACAACATATCCGTCCAGCTCAAAAAGATTTCAAATATTTTGGTTATTAAAAAACATTCTCAGCAATATTAGGCAATATGTCTGAACCAACATGGCTCATACGTGTTGTCTTATGGCTCGGTCGATAAATGTGTGGCCACACTCAAAATATTGTCATATTTTATATTGCATAGATTGGCTGCAATTGCTAGCAATGTCGGTGGCAATTGTATTGCAGCCATACATTGCGGTAAAAATATTGTTCGTAGTGACGCACCTTTACATGCCTAATTTAACTTTTATCCTTTATCTGGTTAATATCTTTTATGCATACAACCCTAATTGGTCGGTTGGAACTTTCACGGAAGTTCTTATCGTAAAAACATGTTACGTACATTATTTCTGTATAGGTACACGTAGATAAAGTCTATTTTACACTGCCTTACCATGTCAGTTAAGTTTGTCTAGTAACTCTTCAGCGTTTGTTTTTGATTTCCATAGGGATTAGGAAAGAGTTATGGATAGTTATCGATAAAATCTTATCGATAGTTTGACGTAGGAATTTATATCGTTATCTTGTATGTTATTTTTATCACTCTCTATTCAACTATAAGTAGGGGTGTATGAAGTCGAAGTCTTCCGTTATGAAAGAAATAATTTTAAGTATAATAAGAATTTCGTTTACAAAAACAAAATCAATTAATGTCACGTAGAGAAAAGATAACATAAATCCCTTTGTTATTTTCCAAGTGAATAATATAAATAGAAATAGGATCAAGTTTTATATCCTTCCTTTATATCCTTTGTTAAATAATACGTTATCTTGTAATCTTATGTCACTGTTGAGGGTTTATTAAAACCTAATACAAACGCGCCAGAGAATTAAGTACATCATACAGCCTCATATATGAACAAAGGTGACGGCGACCGCATGTTTCAATGTAATGTAACAGATATGGTGTAACTGATACTGTGTCATAATTATGATTAATAAACTCGGTCAATTGTAAGGGCGCGTATTCCTTTGTGTATGTTCTTATTAAGTATTTTTTGTGATAATAGGCAATTTCACAGCATCAACAAATTGCAATTTTATTAATATTTTTTCATTGGTAAAGCAATGCATATTTACAAAGATGTAACTCCTCGAAATTCGAGAGTGGGAGTTCGTTACGTCAGAAGCAAGTAAAAACTATACTTGCTTGTAAAGGATCTTCGTCAATTTTGGTTTACTTAACAAAAGAAAAAAATAGTGTCGAATAATTTCGGATTATCTAACTGACGGACTAATTAGATGTTTGAGTCAAATACACCTCATCATAACTCATATAGGTCTTACTTAATGCAATCGAACGCGATCAGTAGATATTTATCTGATAAAATAAATATTTTGCAATGTGTCTCTCTATGTCACAGTAGAAGATAGATATAATAGATAAGTTGGTTAGTGAATTAACATTTTACAGACTTTCTTCTGTTAAAAAAAAGAAAACTGATCACGCATGGCATGGTCGCGTCCTAAGTGTCAAGTTTTAAGCAACTTCAAAAAGTCAATGAAATGAAAAACAAAGCTAGCGTTATCGAAAGAAAAGTTATTTTACAGTTTTATGTGTTCGTTTTTGATGTTTTACATTTCAAGTTTTTTATCGATAAAAGTCCCATCACTAACTTTTAAAAGTTTACAGTTTGTGTAAGTAAAGTTTCAAGTCAGAACTCCAGGCGTGAACTGAGATGGTATAGTAAACAATTCTTTCTCTGGCTGATGCCGAGTTATTTTTAGGTCAATAGCTTTTGAATTCGCTCATCGGGCGTAGTTGGTCCAATGAAAATGTACAATGCTATGCGTGAGCGCGTCAAGAACGCTGATATCTACTTAATTGATTTCTTATTCAATTGGGCACGGATCTAATTGGGTTTTAGTATTTGTCTAGTTTATTTGCGAATCATTAACGATTGGATGTTTAAAGTGCGTTTAATTCCCGTTTGTATGATACCGTATTTATATGTTCTCTTCACTTCTTTTTAGTTTTAAGTGATCTGTGAATCTTGTAGAGTTTGCCATTAATGTGTGCCAAGATAATTGGCTCTTTGGTAATCTTATAAGTGTGCGTCGTGCTGGGCCGTTTTATTTATTACCAATGGAAAGCTAGTGCTAAGTTTTATAGTGTTTCCAGCATTTGAGTGGGTCTAGTCTTTGAACAGGTTTAAGAAAGTGATGACTGCTAAACGAAGCTTGCTTATATTTTCAAATTAACAGAATAAAGTATTTTTCTTTAAATTTTAATGCTACATGAGAGGTGGAAGGGAAAAAATAATTTCACCAAGTGAAAACGTGGACGCCAGTTATCGCAAAATTGTGCATCTGTGTATTTCCACGAACATGAGATAAACTGATTTATCTACACAAGATTACGAGTTTATGATACATACAAACATTTCGATGTTATGTAGGTAGGAATGCTATGGAAACAGTTACTGTGCCGAGTAAACGAAAAATTGTCTAATAAGTGTATGTGAGAAGGAATTTTGTTTTGAGTTGTTTATTCGCAAATGGATGGTGCATCTCGTAAACGTCAAAATTTTAAGGTACTATAATCAGGAGATTAGAAATTTTTCGACATCGTTATATAATTAATATTTAGATACGATGTAAGGTTATTTTCGAGGCAGAAAAGATTTATGATGAATGCAATCAATGAAACTGAACGCTATCAGCACATCTGCACTGCATTTAAGAGTTGCCAGTTTCAATATTCCATAACAATGAGTAACTGACAGCTCTTTGAATTAGTATTTATATTATGTAGTTTGCGAATAAACGTTAGTTTTTCACTTTTTGGAATGTTCATAAATTCTAGCGACAAATAAGATTAATGACTGATCAACCGCAACCATAACCCGTCTGTAAGCCTAAGATTAGGATCGTCCAGTTTACAGATAAAACAAGAAATGTAAATTAGCATTTAATTGGGATTTCACATTTAAGTAGAGGTATTTCTAGATAAGTAGCGAGATTTGGAGATTTAGGACGTTATAGAATCACATTTTTGTCGACAATATTAAAAATCTGTCGAAATTATAAGGTAAAGACTACCTATATTTTTTTTGGCCGCGTGGTCTCACTGATGAGCCTATGTTTGTAGAAGTCCCTTCTTTCATAGTCTGTGTGAACTCGGAGGGAAAATTATTAAAAATAATTTGAAAATGTAAGTTATTATGGACTTATATTCCCAGTTAAACGTAAAATAATTTTGCTAGATACACAGGATACTTATCATGATTGTTTGATAGTACATACATTTATTGAGTACCTCTTAACGTTGAATATCGGGTAAATGGAGTGTCTGATTAGAAGCACAGTGCTAACTTCAATAAACATCTACGGAAACAAGGTGCTTCAGTAGGTTAACCAAAACCACGTTGTCACACAATTTTCTGAAAACATTATTCCAGGATCTAGGGGGAATGTTTCACTTTCGCATGACGCGTGCGCCAGCGTCACCGGCTCGCTGGGCGGTGTGCCGCCCACTGAAAACGTTCGCGCCAGTCTCGACGTCCACTCCGCGCGGTCCGCCTGTCGTTTCCCGCGGCGGCAAAACAAAAACCCCCTATTTATAAGTAACCATAATTAAAACCACGTGATACGAAAACACGCGCCATTTTTATTTTTTCTTAATTTATTTAATTTTCGAACGGACGGGAAACGACGCAACGCGATTCGATTCGTTGATTCGATGTTCTCAATTTAAATTGTAGTGTTTCAGACTAACGGGGTGACAAATGTTTTAGTGCATTTTTGAGGATACATTTGTGGATTCTTTTTAGAAGGTATATTTTTTTGTAATTATTTGTTTACTAAATATGTTTATGGAGCACAAAGTATTGTGTAAAAACCTGTAAAATTTGATATATTCATTGATCAGGTATTCATAAACGAATAATATAATCAATCAGTAGGCAAGTATGATTACTGATGAATATTTAGTAAAAGTTCATAAATTTTTCATGATTCGAAGAACTGAGTGGTACAGCAATTGCACATGACAAGTAGACATGTAGATAAATATGATTAGATCAACGTCTTTGTGATCAAAGACCTCGTCTAAACCAACAGAGATGAGAACTGATATTGCTGTTATTGGAATTTAAAATCAGTCAACGGTAAACTTATTAGACCGGCAACTTAATCGTTGATCTTTACTTAATTATTCTTATATCTCTGATGCAATAATTAATTACAAATGATAGCAATTCAAGTGTAACGATTTTTTGTGGAAACTTCATGGTAACTACGACGATTAATACACTAAATTATAATCAAAACGGAAACCTAAAGAAGAATACATTTTTTTGTAACTTAAATATAAGAATTTTAATAAAAGGCATGGTTGTGGATTTCCATGGTTAAAAAAAAAGTAGAAACATGATCGAATGAAAGGCCTATTGGGTGATCGCGTGACGTATTATTACATTTATAACCCTAGGGTAACGACCCCACCCCGAACTTTTATTTGGTCGCCCTAGCGTTTCAATAATTTACAATGTCAACATGCTGACGTGTTTTTTTTCATGGTGATAATCGATAAAATTAATGTTGAATGGGAAATTAAACGACTTTCGGCGTTTTTTTCAAGTGGTAAAAGCTTAACGTTCCATAAACGCAATTTTTGTCTGTTTCTTGCCTAAGTCGTTTTAAAAAGGGTGATTACGTACTACATACTCAAAAGGTACAGAATAATACATTACTGTCTAATGTGGTATGTTTTGCAAAAATGTTCCCTTCAATTTAATTATATTTTCATGAACTTTTAAGAAGAAACGTGTTTCTGTTACATGTTTCTTTTATTATTCTTAATTTTCTCTACTTTTTGTTTAGACGACAAGGGACTGTCTTTTGTTTTCTTATCTAAATATACAAAAATCAGCTGTCTACGAAAACGAGATGTGACAACGGTCTGAAGTCACTGAAATTGAACAAAACCATCTGTTACGTCAGTTAATCTAATTTAATGTGAGACAATACGCATAAGGAACGCAACATGAATTATTTTATACTTATACTGATAATTATTTTATACTTACATTATAAGTATAAAATAAGTACCAGTATATCGATTGTTGTTTTTTTTTCTTAGTATCTGTATTCCCACTGCTGGACAGTGGTGTCCCAGATTCCATACATAAACTCTACATATATTTTAATTATCCAAACTAATATTATAAATGCGAAAGTAACTCTGTCTGTCTGTCTGTCTTTTCTTCACGCCTAAACTACTGAACCGATTTGTGTGAAATTTGGTACATACATAGTTTGGAACTTGAGAAAGGACATAGGATAGTTTTTATTACAAAAAATAAAAATAAAAAAATAAAATTTATTAATTTTTGAAGAGATCCCGCGAGATCGGGAACTATGTGGGTAAAACCAAAAATCTGCCGGAAGTCACTATTCCACGCGAACGAAGTCGCGGGCAAAAGCTAGTAATTAATAATTTTTATTACCTTACTATTCATTTGTGTATGTATATCGCAGTGGTGCATCTTCGTCCGAACTCTCTTTCAGGCTATACGACCGCAGTATCCATAGTTTTCTCATTTCTCCTCTGCTTTAACAAGCATACAAATTCGTACTTACTTAAAACTTTCCTGAGGAGATATTTTTCCGTTCCACGCGACGGCGATGACGTCAATCGATTGACTAAGATAATATAAGTACCAAAAATTATCCACAAGTTCTCGATCATGATGGTCACCCTGTTTCTAAACATCAGCACCAATCTAGCCTTTCCCCCACTATGATAGGGAAACCTAACAGGATATGATGATGAGATTATGTGATGCTAAAAACACAGGTATCCAGCTTTACTCACCAACTTTCTATGCCTCCTAAAATGAGCAAGGTCTATGCCCAGAGGATACGCATCCTCCTGAATCCCAGACTAATCAACTGCGATGACTAGGCTAATCTATCTACCGAAAGACAAATCTCTCATCTGAGCACATAAAAACGTACACTATGTATTACAACTTAAGGTGTCTTTTTAAGTGGGTGGTTCATTACCCACAACGTCATTTACTTATTAGAAATACGTATATGTAAATATGTTTTGGTATATTATATACCTACTTAGTTAATTTTCTTGGGCGTATCTTCTGTGTGGGCTCGGTAGGCTGCAGGTGGAAGGCCTTGATGGTTCATGGTAGGCCAGCATCAAGGCAAGACATTTTTTTCTTGATTACTATCTTACAGAATCAAGCACCTTGTATGTTTGGTTCTCTACATAACTTTTAGGATGACTGGAAGAAAATACACAATTGTACCGTTTTTATACACATGCATAAAGTTTTAAATAAATTAACCGACGAAAAATCGAGCATTTTTTAGGACAAAATAGGCTTCATGCTGCCTAATTTTTTCCAAAACTCATTGAGACATGCATCGTATTCCTATCGTGTCATCAGATAAAGCGAAAAACATAATTAAATTAACTTCTCTCTCATGTTTGACAGTATCGTGTTAATTTCACACGAATTTCGTGTTGACATTTTTTTGATGACATCATTGCGTCTGCGTAGTAACTTCATAGGACGGGTGGCGCGGTAGCATGAATTTTAATATTTTTCTAAAAGATTGGCTTCAAACTCCTAAAATTAATAGACATGAGAAAGGAGGGAAGAATGAAGGAAGGAATGCCGCAGTATATCTAGCAGTAGGACAAACTTATAATAATCTGTGCAAAGAATAGAGCATGAGAATAGAGATATCTCTGATGGATAATACTATAGGCGGGGAAGCCAAGTGAATGCAAAAAGCAGTGTCACGTGTCATCGGTACACATGTTTTTAAGATTTAAGTATTGTATTATACTACAAGTTTAGTCTATCAGTTTGACGCCAGTTAAGCGGTTTCGTTAAAATAAAGTGTTTTCTGACTTTACGAAATGAGTAACATAACATGGACGATATTTTAGAAATTATATTGCAAACTCGAGGTGAAATTGAGTTTCTATAATATTTTGCTATGTACAATTATGCATTTCTAGGATATATTATTTAAAACAGGATATTTACCATGATCATGGCGCTTGCAATAATATCGGAAACATAAAACAAATAGGGTATAACATGGCCCTCGGCCTCGACGAAGTTAAACACCAACAGTGGTCACACCCGCGTGTGGTCCTAGCAGTAAGTGCTAGCTGCTAGCACTCAATGCTAGAATGATAGAGTGTATTACCTAGTTTTCCCCTAATAAACGTAGTAAATATTCCATTTTGAATTCTAACTTAGAGTCAGTGACGTTTTGAGAAGACTCTTAGAAGACTTCGAATCATCCCAGTCCCACCACCAGAATATGACTTTATTAAAATTTATCGTCTTCACAATTTTTTTTGCAACCTGAATGTCCCAGGAAATAACGCGTACTTCCTAAATGACCAAAGGCGCTGTAACTAGATCAGGTATCGGTATAAATTAAGTATATTAGACCAGTTCTAGAGGTGCGCCGACAGCCTGGTCCAGACCGGAACACATTTCAGTCCGGATCCGAGTTGATCGCTGGTCATTGACTTTGTAAGGTGGCCTTTTTTCTTCCAGAAAAAAAGTAATACTTAGAGCTCAGCTTAAACGAATGTAGCTGTAGTAATATTGAAATATCTACCAATTCATATGAGAATTATGCTAGAGTACCCTTGAGACGGGCGTCTCAAGGGTACTCTTCGAGAATTAGTCTAGTGGTGGCAAGTCATACTGTTGGGTAAAGGTCCTGGGTTTGTTAATATTGAGCAAGGAAACTCAAAGAATATATTTCAATTTGATAATTATAGGCAATTTCGAATTGTCAAAAAAGAATCTCCAATGAAGCTTACTTATAAGACATAATAACTTATGATAGTACTTTAGTTTCCCATTTGAGTTGCATCAAGAATATCTCAACACCCTTTCTTTTGAGTTGGTATAAAAATCAGTTGAGTCCTCCTGCCTTGGGTGAAGCAAAGGGACTGTCGGACTCGTACAGACTAACATCCACCGTGTTCCTTCAATTGCCCTTTACTTTTCAGGGTCATGGACCAAACCCGACAGGAGCATTAATTTGCATGGAGTCTAAAAAGCATTGGCAGATGTCATGATAAAAGTACTATTCCAGCAAAGGCTTTAAAACATATGCCTAGTGGAAAAAATATTAGATTTGTATAAAGAAACACATTTATATCAATTATCTCAAATTTAATTATATAAAACTAGCTGTGCCCCGCGGTTTCACCCGCGTTTTTCTCGTTTCCGTGTAAATACCGAGATAAAATATTGCCTATATTATAGCTTCCCTCAATAAATGGACTATTGAATATTTAAACAGTTTTCATATCAGATCAGTATTTCCCGAGATTACCGCGTTCATAACAAACAACCAAACTTTTCAGCTTTATAATATTAAGAAAAATACAGATTAAGTTAAATTGTCTAAGTCACAGGCAATAGCTGTCTATCTGTTCGTCATTCAGCCAGACAGATAAGACTACAGGCGGGAGTGTCCGTCCACTTTAAACCGGGTTAAAATATTATTTTAAAGTACTTCTGAGTAAATTATATTTTCTTGTGGCAGAAGAATATATTGATTGTTTCCGCAACCTGATCTTGACAACGCGACATATAGTTGACCGTGCGAAAAACAGTCTTGCCGTAAATCTAATCCTACATATTTAAATGTTTGCCCCTGTGATTTATTTATTGTTACGGCCGAAGATAGTTTAATTGGGAATTGGACTCTTTTAAAATGAAAAGGAAATCATTTTGAATCATTGAGATCCGAAGTATAAGTACTGTTTGACCAACAGCTAGACCAGTCAAAACTGTTGTATCCATCACGTTATTGCGAAGAAATTTAACCTGAAGTCGAGTCCCGTTACATAAATTTGGTGGCTTTTTTTTATCGTGGTAAAATCATCAACTGAGTCCTCCCACCCAGGGCAGGGCGGGAGGGGCTGTCAGACTTGTACTGACTACAATCCACGGTGTCCTTCAGTAGCCCTTTACGCACCGGGGTTACGGTAATTCGGACACCGGAGTCCCGCGACCCCGGCAGGCTTTGGCCCTATACAGGCCCCGTCACTATCCTGACACTCCTTGTGCGCGCGTGGAACACAACGCGCCGTCGACCCAGGCATGGTCCATGGTCGGACAGCGAGTAGCCCATTAGTCGCCGCCCGCATGCCCGCGCCTACGGTGGCCGGAGATCGTCTTGCGACGTCCGTCGCCGTGGGCGTCTACCACTGCGGCTGGGGTGGAGGGAGGACGCTGTCCTCTCCCTCACGCGGCCCGCCTCCTCCTTCGCGAGCATGACTGCTTCGCACAAGGAGGCGACCGCTTCCCACTCCGTCTCGCCCCGCAGCATGGCCTCGACCAATGCCGGGCGCGAGAGGTCTCCGTCTATCGCCGTCGTGAGGACACGGCGGTGCTCTACCCAAGCGGGGCAGTCCTGCACCGTATGCTCCACCGTGACCTCTGGACGATCCTCGCAGTGGTGACACCCAGGCGTTTCTTCCCTCCTTATCAGACACAGGTACCTCCCGAAACTAAATTTGGTGGCTTAAGATTTCTAAGTAAAATAACTGGGGCACCAATTTTTAACTTGAGAGAATGTGGCGGGAGGCCACTCGGGTTTAGAGAATTAAGAAATTCCTGTGGAGAATGGACTGCATCTTCTTGATCCATTACATTATCAATAGAGTAGGTGACTATATCCCCTGGAAGTTTAGTTAAAATTAAATCGTTAATTTCGTCAAAACTACTGTTTCTCGCCGCCAATATTGCTCGTTGACACATCCATTGATAATCTTTATTTTCTATTTCGACGATATCTGGGTAAACTTTAAGATCTTATACTTACAATCATCAACAAATATATTTCGAAAAATATTATTACAGGATTTTATGTTGATAAAAACTCTATGGCCCATAACTCACTAATAGGTACCAACTCTTAACATCTTACAAACGTGATAACTTTTAAACGCAATATCCGATTGAGATGAAACAAAAAGTATTTTACTTCTACATAAACACCCTTGATAACACAATGCTTAATTTCGATAAAGATCAATATTACGATACATATTTAACGTAGTTTTTTTTCTTCAGACGATTTAATAATTATTTTGAACACAAAATCGGTTATTGTGATTAAACCATGATAGCTAGACATATGTTCTCGCGGACTTTTTTGTAGGTCTTAATAGGATCTACAAACCTGTAGTACATCATTTTGTTCTATTGTCAATAGTTTTTGCAGCGCACGCAAAAATAGGTTTTCGATTTTACACCTTGTGTTACAAAAAGCAATTTTATTACGGATCCCTAATTTTGAAACAAAAAAAACATAGCCTATAGCCTTCCTCGATAAATGGACTACCCAACACTGAAAGAATCATTCAAATCGGACCAGTGGTTCCAGATATTAGCGCGTTCAAACAAACAAACAAACAAACTCTGCAGCTTTATAATATTATAGTATAGATATATCAAATAATTAACATATTCAAACGAGTCTGAAGGCAAAGTTTGTCGAAATTAGTCTAACAAAATGACGTGACCATTTAGCTGTTTTAGCAAAGTGATTCATTATTCGAATGCGTGTGCAGTGAATTACGCATGAAACACATTTATCTATGTGCCATCACTACTGCACTGGATAGGCTAGAAAATGTAAATAAATGTCCGACAGAAAAAAAAAGTTACAAGTGGTACAAATCCACTTCGTTACTGTCAGTGTGCAAAATAAAACAAAATGAATTTAAAAACACGAAAGACCATTTGAGCACAAAACTTGACACGCTTTAAGAATCTGAAACTGTAAGGCCGCCCATACACTGACTGCTCGAGCAGTTAGCCAGTGATCAACATACTATGCAACAAAAACAGGGATCCCGTCAAACGGTCAATGACCTCCGTCTGTCAACTGTCACTTGAAAATTACATTAAGTAAAAAATACTTCGTTTAAATTAATGTTTAATCAATACTAACATTGTAAAGCTGAATATTTTGTTTGGTTGAACGCGCTAATCTCAGGAATTACTGGTTCGAATTGAAAAAAATGATTGGCGTTGTATAGTCCATTTATCGAGGAAAGCTATAGGCCATATATACATATATATATATACCCTCGCGCTACGTTAAATAGGAGCCGAGCAGCGGTTGAAACCGTAGGGACCAGCTCCATTCAGATCCATTACAATGCCAATGGGAAGTTTTCTTAAAGAATTTTGCGGATGACATTTCATTCAGCATACAAGTGGTTATTTAATAATTGTGACTTGTAGACGCTTCCCATGACCCAAAGGCTTTTTTTTTTATCGTGGTAAAATCATCAAATGAGTCCTCCCACCCAGGGCAGGGCGGGAGGGACTGTCAGACTTGTACTGACTAAAATCCACAGTGTCCTTCAATAGCCCTTTACATACCGGGGTCACGGTAATCCCTTGGTCCCGCGACCATGACCCAAAGTCTGGCTTTAATCTGGACAGAAGCTAATTATTGCCATACAAAAAGGCACCAACGCCAGTCTCTTGGGCACAGTACCAGCTCGAAGCGTTGAGGAGGAATTTTTCGAAGCTTTGTTATACGTAGTTTAGTGTAATTATATTTTAGTTATTTACATTCCTATTGATAATTTTGTATTTCAATATAATATATTTTCTTGATAATGTTATTTTCATATGATTATCGTCACAATATGGCGTACACGGACTGCTCGAGCAATCAATTTATGCCTATTAAGTACAACAAGAGCGGTTTCGACTGCACGTAGAGGACTGTAGTTTGTTATGCAGTCGCAGCTTGAAGGAATTGCCAACTGCTTCAAGCAGTCCGTGTATGGCCAGCCTAAATGTTAAAGTAAATTACTTGTCAATTGACATGACAGTTTGCGTAGGAAGACTGCTACTTATGCTCCTCCTACTCGTAATAATTTAGACATTAGTTTACTAACACACATGGGTACGTAAAACTTGTTCTATAAAATACCGTACAATTTTAAACACAAGCCTATTCTTACTAAAAGTAGAGACATGTTATTTAAATATTTATTTATTTAAATAAACAACATGCATGCACAATTGCACATGTGTAAAACATAGTACAAAGGCATTTTACTTCAGTCTACCTTAGTAGTTCTAGATGTTACCTAACTTGATGCCCCCCCCTGTACAGGGCCAAAGTCTGCCAGGGTCGCGGGACTCGCGAATTACCGTGACCCCGGAACGTAAATGGCTATTGAAGGACACCGTGGATTTTAGTCAGTACGAGTCTGATAGTCCTTCCCGATCTGCCCTGGGTGGGAGGACTCATTTGATGATTTAACCACGTTAAAAAAATAAAATAAAGATGGTACCTAACTTAGGCGCTTAAAATCTAAAATGATATAAGATGTTTGCGCGAAAATGTGAAATGGCGCATCCGTAGAGAAAATGTCAATAAAATATTTATTGCGAAGATGACCATAAAACATTTGAAAAGGCTGCACATATAAGCCATATTAGGCTGATTATTACTTAACAATACCATCTAAATTATCCTTCCTACATCAGGGAATCCCATACAAGCGCTTGCTGTATGATTTCACATTTCACTACCATTATCATACAAGATCCAAGATCAATGTCCGGAGATTAACATTCGCCACTCGAAAGTTCCACTTGACGGACAACGCACAAGTATTGTAATTTTGCCGCCAGTTATAAAGATATGGATACAAAATTATGCGCGCCCAGAATTAACTGGCCATTATGGAGTATGTTAAAAACATTAACGTGAACACGGTTAATTGTAAAGAAGTTCTGTTTACGCAGCCACTAACTAGCGGAAAAAGAGAGATTTACAACTGTATCTTACTCTCAGTTGTATAGAAAGTATGAAGAATCCAAATTTTTCTCTCAATGCACGTGTTAAATCTCAAAAACAAAGTAAACCGCCAGTTTCACCGTAAATCTTGTTGAAGCAACAAACTGTTTTATCAAGGGCCAGCTTATCTTGGTAGGTGGTGCAAAAGGGAACTAAAATAAATGTACTGATATTGACATTATGCCTTAGCAAGCAGCGCCGCTGTGAGCTGCCAAGATAAATTGGGTTTGATGTATGTTTAAAGTTTCTGTTTACGACGCCCTTGCATCATTGACGCAGAACGCGATTCGGTCTCCAGTGCTCATGAATGTCAGATGTGAAACACAGTTGGCTCATCGCCATAAAGTATTTAGCAGAAGCCGAGAGCTTTGAAGGACGATGTAGTATTTCTGAATTAATCGGGAGAGGCGGGTAATTTTTTTGGCAACTGTAAACCCGGATTTATGTGTGGATGATCCGAGCTTAGGCTCAGTAAAACAACAACGGTTATATTGCCGGAAACAGATTCGGAAACATGACGCTTTGGATAAATAAACAAAACTAAATATTTTTATTTCGAAATAGAAGAGACCTTGTTTATTTTCCCCTCGTTTAGGTCAGTTTTAGCACTGGCATCTGGCGTGCCCTTAGATTAAGTGCCCTTTGTCTAAGATTTTTATGAAAATAGCATCTCTATCAACTACAGAGTCTTTTATTCATCTTTCATCTAACTCACCATTGACTAATCCGACACCGTTACAAATAACGCCTCCTTGTAATGAATCAATCCAAAAACGTATATGGAAAGGTTCACTGACCGAACAAGATTTGCTTTAAGAAAAAACGTAAATATTTATGTTTGCTTCGTCGGTTGCTAGGCAACGGAAGAAGGGTCGAAGTTGGAAATATTATGAAGAAACAGCTTGTCAGAAAACTTCCTTGTTTCTCGTAAGACTTGGTCAGTACTACCCATTGACAAGATTTTTCTGATGGATGATTTATTATACCTGATTCTTATTGCTGCGTGTACAAAACGGCCATTTAGCAATATTCCTAATGATTTACTTGATGAATTTCCAGGTGCTTCATTAGCAATACTTCTAATATTCATAAAATTGCACAAGCAGAATTGTGTGTCATATCTGAACCTAGATCCTGCCCAATTTCGTACAAGAAAGAGATACATGGTTCTACCATTATTTAGTAATTTCTAGAGACTGGCAATTTTAACCAGCTGTAACGCTTCCATCCCTTCTTCCTAGTTCAGCGTGTTGTGCTGGCGCTGGTGCTGCAGGTGCTAAAAACTAAATGGCGCAAATACATTGGCTTAGCTAGTAGCTATGTGTTTGAGCCGTTTGGGGCTGAAACTCTGGGGCCATGGGGTCCGAGTGCTCACAACGCTTTTAAGGACATCGCCAGGCGATTAGTCGACTCTTGAGGTGACCAGAGGGTTGGCCTATTCCTAGGCCAACGAGTCAGCCATACAACATGGCAATGCTGGGCACTGTTCCCGTTGACAGCGATGTCGACGTATTCTTTGACGCCCTTTGAATGTTTTTTGTTTTATTTTTTTGTAGGTACATATTAAGTTTTTTTTTTTAAACTTTGCCCCACACTAGGAATTTCTCCTGCGTCGTGGGTGCGTTTACAAACATATAAACTCACGTACACAAATGCCCAGACCCGAAGCAACTAATTGTAGATCATACAAATATTTGCTCCGTGCGGGAATCGAACCCGCGACACGCAGCGCAGCAGTCCAATCGCTCAGCCACTGCGCTAACCGTGCCGACAAGTTGGTAATGCTTAGTCCATACTATAAATCTATGTTCAGATATGACAAGCAGTTTTTTGCGTGTAAATACACACATCAAAAGTGTCTAGGGATCAAGCATTTTTATGCGGATTTCTTGAGATTGAGATGTGGCTTTGTAATAAATTTATGATTTTATAAATTTATATGGATCCTTTTTGGTGCATTTCATAATTTGAATCAGGAACTGTGAATCAAATTCGAGTAAAAGATGAAAATCAGCTGTCAATATTTTCCCTATAAAAACATACAACGCATTGAAGACATTATTAGTGCCACTGTTTCCCTACTACTGATTAAAATCAACGTTATTATGGAGCGGCGACGTCATTTAAGCAGGGAAGAAATGCTCAGAGCCGTGGGAATGATAGAAGCTGGTTCCCGGCAACGTACTGTGGCTTTAGCTCTGAATACAAGTCAGAGTATTATCAGTCGACTTTGGACACGTTACCGAAGCACTGGTACCGTGGCTGAGCGCCATGGAGGACGGTATCGCTGCACCACACGGAGACAAGACCGATACATTCAAATCTTAACTCGAAGAGCTCCAACAATAACCGCCATGATGTTAGCCGTGAGGCTTCATCACTCTTCAGGGAACTTAATTAGCGACCAAACAGTCAGAAACCGCTTGCATGAAGTGAACCTTCATTCCCGAAGACCGCTACGGGTACCACCTATAGCAATGCACAATCGTAGGATTCGATATCAATGGGCTCTTGAACACAGAAATTGGGCAAAAGAACAATGGCGTTTCGTGTGCTTTTCTGATGAGTCTCGTTTTGGTATGAGACCGGATACAAGACGTATACGGCACTGGAGAAGCCCTGGACGCCAACAGCGATTAAAATCCTGCCAGGAAGTCCATCCTTATAGTGGTGGAACCATCATGGTATGGGCTGGTATTTGGATCGGCGGAAGAACTGAGTTGATTTGGATCAGAGGCAACCTCAACGCTCAAATTTATGCTGAGACGATTGTATCAGACGTCATCGTTCCTCTACAAGTGCAAATCGGTCCCTTATTTCAGTTAATGCATGATAATGCACGACCGCACACCGCAAGAGTTGTAAGACAGACTCTCGCCGCAGCTAACATCAATGTCCTGCCCTGGCCTGCTCAGTCGCCAGACTTGAATCCGATTGAGCATGCATGGGATATGCTACAGAGAAGAGCTCTGCCGAATATGGAGGGTATCCAGTCGCAAGGAGACCTTTTTTTGTTGTTGCAACGAACATGGGCGGCCATTCCACAGCGTGATTTGGATGAACTCATTTTGAGTATGCCAAACCGATGTTCTTGTGTTGTTAGTGTTCGCGGTAGAAACACGGATTATTAATTGTTTAAGTTACCCAATAAAATTTTAAAGAAAACTGTTATTTCAGTCTTTTTTTCGAACTTTTGTGTTAGTGGTTCAAATGTCAAAAATCCCTTTATTAGGAAAATGGCAAATTTCTTTATTAATGCAAAGGTGACTTGGTTTATCGTTACTGTGACAAACGAAAACACTTTATTTGATGAATCCTTAAAAAAAATTTTAATTAATATCAATCAGGAGAAAAGTTATTGCAAAAATATATGTTGATCCCTAGACACTTTTGACGTGTGTATTTTACATACTATAAAAATATACTGAAAATTCACGAAGCGAATCACTTTGGGAATATTGATTAAAGCAGTTGTTTTTAAACCCGCTGTTCTAGTCTCCGGAGATACAAATTAGAATGTATCGGCGCGTTATATTGTAACTAGAATCGATTGTTAGTATACATTCTTGTGTTGCAGTTATTCTAAACCCAATAAGATCCAACAATAGGTTTGTGAGACAAGCTCCGGTTCAAATAACTGTATCATGTGAGAGATGCAAATGTTTTGGTAGCGAGACAATGAACTGGGAGGATTGTATAGCAGCAGCTGTAGGTAGTTGCTTCTGTGGAGGTGGAGATCGAAACATTGACTGATGTAGACCGAAATATGCATTATTAAATTACCTACATACAGGGAAAAGAGGGTAGGTATTATGAGTCCTGATATCACTGATTGCATAATTATTTCAGTCTATTTGAAACAATAATACGATCATAATACGAACATTGAATAATTTTCCTATGAAGGCATCCATTGCCGGATTTTATTTTAAATTAAGGCATCCATATGATCTACGAGTATATTGTAGCATTGATAATGAAGTATGATGATGGAATAGAATGTTTTCAAAATGTTTAAGAAATGAATTTTAGAGTCCATTCACTTTTCCTTTATAGTACCTAATCATATCGAGTAGATAACGATGAAGGACATCGACCATGGGAAGAACAACCAGTTAAACAAAGTTTAACAAAACCTTCCAAAGCCAATATGGCAACTCAATCTAAAGACGGAGATTCACGATACGAAAGTTCAATTGGAAGAGTAGATTGGTTACGTCTGACCAGGCACAGACAAAGCACGACGTATTTCATGCATTGCTTTACAACTTCCTCTTGCGGCTGTGTCATACATAATTATGATTACTACTGTCTAGTTATACGACAGAATATACAACATTGTCTGTCTGTATTGTGTCTACTGTTGTTAACTTTTAACACTCTCACTTCTCAGTCATATTTGCACAAAACAGACAGTTAAATTCAGCTTTTTTTTCTTCAAACACATGATTTCAAACTAATTTCTCGACTGGAATTCACAAAGCTCACAAATTAGCGTTTAGTTCTGCATACTTCATTTAATCGTAATTAGGTCGGATGTAGGTGTCCGCGGCAGCAAGCGAAAAAACTGTGGCCTCATTCTAGCTTGATGTATTTTAGCAGAAAAATGTGTGTACAGAATGTCATTCAGAAATGTTTATGAGGGGTTTCATGTTCACAAACATAAAGTCCACGAACGGAATTTAAAATAACTCAAATAGGTCCCATATTTTTCGATATTTTAAGTTCATCATGAATGAGAAGATCGAAAGAGATCAAGGCTAAAAAAGAAAACTATAGCATTTGAGAGACACAGAACAGAAAAAGGTCAAACAATTCGATTTCTAAGATCGAAGTATCTAGCATATCTGATTCACGTATGAGTGAATGTTCGCGATATTTTGAGAGAGATGACTACTCCAAATCTTATTAATACTGATGTGATCATCTTAAAAGCTTTTGCGAAATGTAGCAGATTGAAAGATAGATGCGTTATTTTAATGGTGTTTTTCAGGCTTACCCTTGCTAGTCTCTTATTTCTTGTGGATACCAGTATTTCCATGATAACGTATGCAATAGTTTTCTGGGCATCGGTGTGCTCTTCGCCAATTTTGTTTTCTGTTATGAATATAGTTTTAAAGTTTCCATGCGTCCGTCTATCAGCATGCATTTATCCTAAAATGTTGATCATCTACGTCCATTCCAACTCCTCTCATATTTCTATGTTCGGTTGATTCGTAGAAATTTGCGCTCCCTGTTCAAATACAATCATAAAATAAGCACAATTTCTCGCATTAATTCATGCCCACATGGCGTAACCGTAAACGTGCGAATCTACTCGCACATCTAAAGATACTAGGTCATCGAGTTCAATTTGCTGCGGTAATTGTAACAATTGCAAGCGTCCTTTGAGAGCGTTTCCTTATTAAATTGGACCTAATTCGATGTGCTATGCGCCCGCCTGTCGCGGCGTGAGCTCGCTGAATATATTGCATTGTGATTGTCGAGTTTGTTGACTCGTATCGTATTAATAAATAGTCGTGTTGTATATTTATATAGCGGTGTGTTTTTTGTTGTGAACATGTGCTAGGTTTACAGTTGTAAGTCCGAGCGGTAATTAGCATTTTCAAATCATGCGTGGTCATATTAGTTTCTGTCCGATATCCACTTAAATATTCTGATTTAGCGCGGCATCTAAATTAAATTCGCGATTAGTGCAGCCAATATTCACCGCAATTATACCAATTATATCACTTGCCTGAACGTTATCATTACATTTGCAACATGTCACCAGTTTAACTCTTGCGTAAACTAGCTCATACCACTACCTACTGCATCTTGAGTTTCCTAGAATGGACGACCTCTCACTTCCCGTCAGTATCGTAAGGTTGTATGGCTCACCTGTATCATCACCGTCATCTCGCCTCGTCGCCTCTTTAGTACATTAGAGATTTTTATTTTCTTCTTCAGTATTTATAAAGTTTTCAAGTGAATTCAAACCTTCATTATCTTTTTTACTATCAACTTCTAACATTTCCGCTCTTTTAACCGAAGTAGGCAGAGTTTTTCAGTCACTGTCTCGTCTCTGTCAGTCATGGTTGATGTCATCCACCTGATCACTTCTGTCTGGCCTCTTAGTTTTCAAGGGTAATAGAACTATTTATAATGACGTTGTCTACAGTTCCCCGGATCCCGGCTACCTGTATATTGGTTCGTGCTGTTCACCCATTAGCTAATTGTGTCACAGTGTCGAGTGACGGCCTGCCCTACTTTAAATTGCCTTACTATTTCTATTTCGCACTTATCACACCCGCTTTTTGTCAGACAGGCGGAAAGAACATAAATTATATTAGTATTAAAATTACGTCATGTTTTTTCTTATTTCCGTCACGTCACACCTTTTAAATGAAACTACCTATTGGTTGGTACTATATACTCTTTTTGTCCTTTTAGAAACTCATGTTTTTAACTTTTCTTTTAGGGGAGGGGAGGGGTTTTACAATATTTTGAATTATTAGTACATCAGCATTCCTCATAATAAACCCAAGTCAAATTTTAGTTTTGTTGTAGGTACATATCTACATATTACTGACGTTGTTTAAGCCCTAAATAAACTCGATGTAGGTAACTAAGTATATACTGCACAAGGTAGAGTTTCATTGTTTACGCAGATATTGCCGGACACGCAAACGTATAATGAGAACATGGTGAAGATTAAAAGACTAGTGTTTAATTCCTAGCTGGCCATCGTCCCACATATTTGTTCACGCATTGCCCTACTTCCACGCAGCGTAAAGACTCTTGCACAAACTAATTCATTTCATCATTCTAAGGAAACATGAGCAATTGTATTAGACATGAGATTTATAGCTAAATTTTCTTTGTTATTTAATCAATGCTATAAGCAGATTCACAGAAATGTTTAGGCGGTGAAAAATATCTAAATATAGGATGTCACTTACAGAAATATTTACATAAGTTTTCAATAATGACTACATCTTGGCTCTTCTCCAATTATATATTTCAATTTACATGTTTTGCATTTCAGAATTGGAAACAACACCCCGGCATCGAGAAACCGCACGAATCGATACGAAATACGATAACAAAGCGATCCGTACGATCATAGTACGAGGCCATAGACCGCGGACGATCGAGACAGTCCCGAATTGTGATAACGAAGCCGGGGACGTCAATATGGCGTCCACCGACACATCGACCACCAGCAGTCAGATATCCGCCGTAGCAGCTGAGGAACACAAGCGTACCGTCGACGAAGCATTCTTAAACAAGATGAAAGGCCTCGTCGAAAGGTTAAGGCTTGAGAACGCGACCTTGAAGAAGTCGCTCGACATCGAGCGGAGCGAGGTCCGAGCACTTAAAGCCCGCAATGAGAGCACACTCAGAAACCTAAAGACTGAACATAGAAAGAAAGAAGAATTTCTAGAGAAACAGTTAAGAACACCTAGATCAGATAAGCCATCAGACAATGTGCAGTCGAATGAAAACAAATTAGTAGAGTTAAAAAAATTAACGATAGAAATTCAGTCTTTAAAGTCAGCAAATAAGGGTCTTCAAGAAAAACTCAAGGTAAATGTTGCAACTATTCTATATATTTTTTTTAAACTTGTTAAACAGAATTTCTAAGATAAATACTACGGTGCTGATAAACTCTCCGATAGCCAACACATAAAATACTTCCTGCAGATTTGTGAGGTTCAAAGGTTTTCTCTCTTTATTTTCTAAGGCACCGAGTCGATTACGATCCATGCTATACTCTTCGGTCTTGCTCCAGTACTGTAGTATACCAGCTTGGAACAAATGATGTATTATGTAGTTTAGTCTGTTGAGAAATGGACTTCCATATCGAAGGCCATACACTATGAAACATGGCAGGGGACAATCTGGTATAGTATAAAAATATGGTTTTCCATCGTGCATGTTCGCTGGTTTACTACATACGTATTGAGAATCCGATTTTCTTAACAATATTGCATATTGAAACTCCCTTTTATCTAATGCTTGCTTGATTTGTCTGTCGTTAAATGGTACGATGCGCTTCTTTATCATTGTGTAGTAGTGTGATGGAAGGCTGTTGTTAAAAATCCCAGCATCCCGATTGTGAATTCCAAGTGATAAATTGGATGATGCAAGCTGCCCCATTGTTTCAATGTCCGGTTTGAATCGCGGATAAGTTATTGCAGAAGTTATGATTCCCTAGAAATACAGTATAGTTTTAAATAAAGGTATGAGAATTCAAGACGTTAGCATTTCATTCAAAAATATATTTGTGCAAGTACTTACATCGATGGCGCAGTCAATGATTAAGGAATATATTACAATGAGTAAGACCAAGCTCCTAAATACTGGACCTATAAAGTTAAAATCCACAGTTTGTCTTATAAAGCATTTTATGAGGTCTATCAAAGTAGCTCCAGTGCTTTGTTTGTCGTCTATGCTTAAGAGCTTCATTTCAGCTTTTCTTACCCAAATCGTCACTAAGATGAAAACAGTAAAAGTAAAGAAGAACAGTAAGAGCATCTCCATTGATATCAAATTAATCGTCGTCTTGAATGTAGACTGGGTATCTGATTTCTTGACAAGAAAACATAATTCATCTTGATTAAGAGGATATGTAGTGTCAATATATCCGTAGTAACTATTTTTCAGGATTCGTGAATTTAGTTCAAGGTCGGTGTAGCCATCTATTAGATCCGAAGTGACACCCGTTGCTGTTCCGTTGTCTAGCAAGTCACCAACCGTGCTGTCGTCTCTTGGAGATAGAGGATAGCAAGTAGCGTTTATGAACTTTATTACAGTTTTAGCGAGGTTTGAATCACAACGTACTGGTCCGGTCTTATCGGATACGTATACCTTTCTGAAGACACTTAAGCGTAGTCCATATCCATACAAGTTATTATATTGCTTAGCGAGAAAATTGCTAACGTCTTGAATATCAGTTATATCTTTGATTTCTCTGAGGAATGGATTATAAGCGTACATTTTTAATCGGTCAGTTTTCAAAATTAATACTGAGTTGGTCAAGCTGCTGCTCCACAACAACTGAAAATGGTTGTTTAGTGCATGGTAGAAGTAATTGTCCAATTCAACTGGATTCTTAATGACAAAAATAACAGCGCTCCTGGGTTTGAAAATACCGGTCTGCTTCAGTGCAGTTATTACAGCCTCACTCGTGTCTATGGACAAATCGTTCGATGTTATCAAGTAGGCAGTCTCGCCGTGTGTATTGAGTCGTGGCTTCGTAAAACTATTGTTTGAGTGAGGACAGCCATTTAAGAGCATAACGTTGTATCCATAGCCGTATTGTTCCGTATATTTTAAAATTCGGTTCTCAAAGTAAGTAAACTCACAAAATGTGATAGTGAAGTACCACTGGCGGAAGGAGTTGTACATGATGTTCACAACTTGGAATGCGTATTCTGCTTTCTCAGCCGCATCTTTGTGATAATCCATAACTTCTTGATAGAGCACAGAAGTTTCATCGAAGCATAGGGATGGTTTGGAAAGTAATAAAGTTAAAAATATTACCAACATTTTGAGGATGTTCAGCGTACGTTGCGGAAGGTGACTGGACACAAACTGCAGAGTTTAAGGCCATTTCCATATTAACGGGCGTTTTTAAATCATTAGCGGGTGTGCCATCATCCATTGTGTGTTTAATAGAAGCATGTCAATTACTGGCTTGGAAAATATTGTCGTTTGATATTGTGTTGCTATTTCGTATAAGTATATACTGCTGGGGCTGTTAACGACGCTTGCTCATCAACTGAAAGGAATTATGACACGATGTGAGGAGTCTTGCAGAGAAAAATATCTAGTCATACTTTTAATTAGTTCAACGCCTTTATGTTTCTTGAGAAAGTTGTTGATCGTATGTCAGATAACACAGAAAATGAACACCGGATAATATCCAGTTTTTTAAAAGGTTTTCGCAATTTGTTAGCATAAGGAGAGATTCGCTTTATGCCAGATTATTAGCGATAGGCCAGATTCGCATACCATAAAGACAGACGTACAGTCGGAAACTATGTCAATTAAGATTTCACAATTGTCAGTTACGTAACAGGCAATCCGTAATTACTAGAATATTGCAGTTTTATATAAAACAAGAAGTTATTAGAAGTTGATAGATGAATTCGTAGGTAACAGGATATAATTTTACCGATACATTAGTTCGTAATATATATTGAAATTATAAATAAATACGTAAATACCAATCATCATTAATTTATATTAGGAAAAGCTATATTATATAACTAGATAACGGATTAAAATAAACGACCATGAGCTATACTCATACAAACACGACACGGTTGCCGCAGTGGCCGAGTGATCGACTGGTGCGCAGCGTGTCGCGGGTTCGATCTCCGCACGGCTCAAATATTTGTATGATCTGCAAGTAGTTGTTCCGGGTCTGGGTGTTTCTGTATGTGAGTTTCTATGTTTGTAAACGCACCCACGATACAGGAAGAAATTTCTAGTGTGGGGCAAAGTTTTTAAAGAAAAAACAAAACATAAATATTGCCCCTAGCAGGATTCAATTCGGATGCTAGTCTGTTCGGCCACATAGGTGGTTGAAATTGAAATAATATGGCGTAAAGCGAATCTGTCCTTATGCGAAGAAAGGAACTTTGTGTTGCGGTTTGTACATATTCTTTCTTTAAGCGAATATGACCTAACACGAATCTAGCTAAAGCGAACTTGTCCTAATGCTAACAAATGGTTTTCGCGTCTATCTAAATCCCGCTGTTTGCATTACCTCATAAATTCCTACGTCACACTGTAATGGTCTGTCTGATTTGGATCTCTTATCTAAATGAGTGACGTTACCATCTTGGTGCATGTTTGGAATATTTTTTCAAACCGATTCGTTTTTTTGGCCTAGTTTTTTGCAGATTATTTTAACTTACACATCTGTCACTTTATCAATCTCTTCATAGATTTTTTCAATGTGGTGTAGTTTGTTTACTATTTTCCTTTTTAATTTCTTTTAAAAGGTAATCCCAACTAAAATCATTGTTGTCTTTGGTCTATGTTTAAGAATGAGTTTTCATTCTAAAAGGCTGGTTCTGTTCTCTATGGAACAGAACCAGCCTTTGTTGTGATGTTTTCGAGAGACCCATGCAGTCTCACATTCTCGCACTCTCGTCTTCTGGACACATGCTAAAGATGTTAACGATGAGTTTCGTCAAATTCAAGTATTAATGATATGTTGTATATTCGCAGGTCGCGCAGGCGGCGGAGTGCGCACGCGCGGCCGAGCTGCGAGCACAAGCGGCGAAGCACAGTGCGCTGGAGCAGGCCGCGCGGAGAGATGCGCGTGCACAGTGCCATAAACTGGTAAGTACTCGTAATTTAGTGATCAGGGAGCAAAAATAAAGAAGGCCTTTTGAGGTAATCATTCGGATGTGAAAACCTAATTCTTTTTTTTTTCTTGGTAAAATCATCAAATGAGTCCTCCCAACACAACAAACACAATTCTTGAGAAAGTTTGAATATTTATCGTGATAAGACGATTTTTTGAGAATGATTTTTTTTTAACGTGGTATAATCATCAAATGAGTCCTCCCACCCAGGGCAGAGCGGGAGGGACTGTCAGACTTGTACTGACTAAAATCCACGGTGTCCTTCAATAGTCCTTTACGTACCGGGGTCACGGTAAATCATAAAGCTTTGGCCCTCTAGAGGGGGGGGCCCCGTCATATTTATTGGCACTCTTAGAGGCGCGCGTGGAACACAACGCGCCGTCGACCCGAGCATGGTCCGTGGTCGGACAGCGAGTTGCCCATTACTCGTTGCCCGCATGCCCGTGATAAGACCCTTACGAGTTTATTATAATGAGAAACGACGCGACGGGTTAAATAGTTGGGTGAAGCTGTAGTAATGATACACGTTTACTTGCGTGATCAATACATTTTTAATTCAGTTGGAATTGTGGAGTAACAGGTACAAGTGTGACAACACGTATATTGATTGGATTGCCGGATTGTAAACGTAATTGTCATTTCTACCTTTCCGCTGTGGTTGATATCTATAAAAAACTGTCGAACCCATTCTAAAATATAGTGTTAGTTAGGTACTGAACCTTCTATTTTCATAAAGGGATTTAGCTGTTCCTCTAGCTTGTGGTTTGTAATTAGTACCATAAAACAATATTACTTCAGTAGGCTCTAAATTATATTGAAAATAAGTGTTTTGTATTCTGTAGTGTTTGATTTTATTTTACGATGTCTATTATCGACCTTTGTAATAAGTGCAATCTTTTCAATGTGTACCATTATACTTATTCTAATCTTCTGATTAGAATATAAAGGTAATACAAAGATATTTGTGACACAGATGAAACCCACAACCGCTGTGTTGTTCTAGGATCAAATGACCTTTTACAATCCAGTAGTATGAAGATTATTTTAATCTAGCATTTAGATTCAGAAAACGGCAGACGATTTTGATATTTATCCCTCACAAATACAATCTGTTTTCGACTGTGGTTGAAAAGGTTAATTCTAGTACAGTAGGCGTCGTTTATGTCAATTCTGGAATTTTATCATAATATTATTTAACTTGTCCTAATTAACATTTTAATGATTTATTTTAAAAGACAACAGAGCGCCATAGCTATTTTAACATAATAAAATTGACTCTATTTTGGTAATACCACTTACGACGTTCTTTGTACATGGTGAAGTGGCCTTGGTTATTTAATCATGTAATTTAATTATCCAAATACGACTACATAATCTCATTATATTGCTTCTAAATGAGTAGTAGTAGCTTAGTAAGACTGACTACTTACAACGCCTTAGCGAAATTTAATAGCAACGTGCGTACTACAACTGAGGTCATGTTATTTCATCAGGCGTTAAAGTACTTTTGTGATTAGTGTTCTACTTTTAATGGTTGTAATTAATATTGGATTATTATTTCGTTCTCAGCTGGAGGAAATTAAATCGAAAGAGAGGGTGATACTACAACTGAAAAGAGAGGCAGCGCGGACGGCAGTCATTCAACAAAATGATCAGGTTTGTAGACTTTTATTTCTCGCCATTATTCTCTGTGAAAGAAGACAGTACCAGTAAATAAATATATAAGTGGTGGCTAAATTGTGAATCTCTTTTAGCTCAGCCATCACTTTAATATTATCTTGAATGCAATAATCCAAAGAGAAGGAATACCAGCTATTCATTCACGAAGTGAATTATTTGGGTTATTGCTAAGTGGTCGTTTTAGCCCCCCAGAAGACTGATTCTGAGATATGTTTTTTATTTAGGATTCTTTCACTCATAAAAAATAAATTGAACAACGAAAATATATTCGGTTCAAGACAATAAGTATAAATCTCAAAGTCAGGGCGGTTACAAAATAAAATGAATTGTCATTCATGTCTTGTGAACATTTTACGATTCAAACTAACAAGTTTGAGTATGAAGGCTTTTCTTAGAACTACGAGTACTGATCTTGAGACTTTAACGACGTTGCATGTTGTTATGATATATGCAGTTGATATCATGCATGCGTACAACTGAGACATGAAGAAAATAAAAATGAATAAATGACATAGTTATGCAGAAGTGTGTCTGATAAAAGGAGACCCACATTAAGGGGGCGAGCTTATTGCCATCAACTGGGCGCATATCCAGACTCCGTTACTACCACTGAGAAATTGCTAGTGGATAAACCTTTTCGCCTTATATTGATAACCTTATATTTTCCAACCAAGACAATCCCGGACCTCATTGTACTTGCGACGAGGATTGCTAGGTCTTAAAATCGAAACGCCGGACAGACCAGTCAGTTAAGCCCGAAATTTTGGTTGAAAAGACCGGATCCCTTTCATTGTTTAGTCCTAGTATAATACCACCATTTTTTTTAAAGAAAGCTAGGTTCGTTTCAACTAAAAAAGCCAAAGATCAAGAAAAGTCGGAAAGCCCGAATACAGTCTAATTTGGTTGGACATGCTAATAAAAAGCCAGGTTGTGTCCGGCTTTATCCGGACGCCTAGCAACGCTACTTGACCACAAGAACAATTAGGCAGAAAATATAAGAGTACTACATGGTTTATTTAGCGTTTGACTGTCAGATTTGACGGCTGGTGACTATTGGTAAGCAATTCCGTAACTACCTAGCATTTTATGCGCCTAGTGCGAGCTTCTTTAACTGCGCCCTGGTCTGGTGTACTGGGGTCTGGGGTGGGCATTTCTGCGCCCCTCTAGGGTCTGTGCCCTGTGCCTGGATACCGTTCGCACATCCCTAGTGTCCCTACGTTGGTAGGCATTTCGCATTGAAAAGGCAAGATGGT
The DNA here is from genome assembly GCA_943136025.2 of Agrotis puta. Lineage (NCBI taxonomy): Eukaryota > Metazoa > Arthropoda > Insecta > Lepidoptera > Noctuidae > Agrotis > Agrotis puta. The sequence continues at coordinate 15,562,642 of OW964177.2, read as the reverse complement.
GCCGTTAGGTCCAATCAAAAATGCATTTCAAATTGTCCATGTCCACCTAATTAACCATAATTTTACCAAAGTGAACATAACGCAGGTAGTTCGAAAGGTATTCCCGTGGGAATCTAATGAGTCAGCGCGAGTAGCCTCAGGCTAGTCAGCTTTAAAATACTCGTATTAAGTTTGTACCGTCGGCCTTTTCCGCCATACGTGCCAGTAATCATTACCATTATGTGACATTAGTCAGATGATGGCGAGACATGAAGGGAGCTTCATTTTTTTTTAATTTTTTTTTTGCGTGGTAAAATCATCAAATGAGTCCTCCCACCTAGGGCAGGGCGGGAGGGACTGTCAGACTTGTACTGACTAAAATCCACGGTGTCCTTCACTAGCCCTTTACGTACCGGGGTTACGGTGATGGGTAAGTCCCGCGACCCCGGCAGGCTTTGGCCCTCTACAGGCCCCGTCAATGTGCTGACACTCCTTGAGGCGCGCGTGGAACACAACGCGCCGTCGACCCGGGCATGGTCCATGGTCGGGCTGCGAGTCGCCCATTACTCGCTGCCCGCATGCCCGCGCCTACGGTGGCCGGAGATCGTCTGGCGACGTCTGTCGCCGTGGGCGTCTACCACTGCGGCTGGGTCGGAGGGAGGACACTGTTCTCTCCCTCACGCGGCACGCCTTCTCCTTCGCGAGCATGACTGCTTCGCAGAAGGAGGTGACCGCTTCCCACTCCGTCTCGCCCCGCAGCATGGCCTCGACCAATGCCGGGCGCGAGAGGTCTCCGCCTATCGCCGTCGTGAGAACACGGCGGTGCTCTGCCCAAGCGGGGCAGTCCTGCACCGTATGCTCCACCGTGTCCTCAGGACGGTCCTCGCAGTGGTGACACCCAGGCGTTTCCTCCTTCCTTATCCTACACAGGAACCTCCCGAAACTTCCGTGTCCGGTTGTCTTGATATCGATAACCATTAATACATTGCTAACGGTAAGGTAATAGGTATAAGGTATAAGGTGAACTTAATGGCCTTGATGAACTTGACTTCAGGAAGACTGTTGTGGTGTTTTGATTTATTCAATGTCTACGAGTATTTTGTTGAGTTTATTGAAACAACTATCGTTAGCAATGTATTGATGGTTATCGATATCAAGACAAAGAAACATGTCAATCTCATCGTGTTCTTAGCACATTTCGTTGTCAGCAGCATACAGGCAAAGTTTGCCTTTATTTTACACCATGTTCCGGACAGACTTTTAATAGCAATGTGAGTACGCGAAAACATAAATTGATTCATTATAATTTCATGTACGCTTGAATTAAAATCATCGATATGCTTGAACAAAATGATGGAGGGTCAAACTAGAATGAAACCATATTAGACACATTGGATTAACGTCATGAAATGGAATGAAGTACACGTAACTGGAATGCTTACGATGAATTATTGAAAAATGCATAAGTATGTTACGAAAGGTCTTACTCTTAATTGATTGTATAATCAATTCAACATACATACAATTATTTTAATTTGAGATCCTGGGTAGGATCTAAAATAATTGAAAATGATGATCAATTTTAAATTTTCAGAAATAAAACACTAATAATGGATATCAAAAGTACAACAGCCCTAAAATTGTTAAAGCGATTGTTATTAAAACTAAAATAAAATGAAAAGTAATTGTTATACCCGAGGCACCCCAAAGCGTGAGAGAGTGCCGTAGGGCTCTCGACAACCACCTACTTGGGGAGTGCTTACAACGATGTTTATAACTCATGTCCGGTGGAATGTATGAAATTTCCGAATTTTTACTTTAATAACTTGAGTCTGTAGTGTAATAACTGGAGTTTTATGTAGACTGTTTTGGAAAGTTATATCTTTTATACGGATTATTATATCTTTGAAAGTGTGATCCACTAGTAACAAGGAAACTTTAATGTTATGATTATGACCTAGTTTATACAATTATCTGTCTATTGGACTTTTCACTTAGGCTTCTACAGTTAACTACAATTTTAGAAAAGGGTAAAAGCGAGTGATATAATAGTAGGTTATATTTTGTTCCTTTCTTTTGAAAGTTCTAAGAAACACCGATATTTGAAAATTTGGCCATTGCATCGTTGCACCGTTGTAATATATGTGGTTTAACCTTTAGTCTTTGCTTTTATGCCAACGATTCCGCAGAATATATCACTTTCAAACGTCGTAAACACAAATACAGCAGTTTCTTTTTTTCCACTTACAAAATGTTTTAAGTTATCCTAAAACTTGTCCTGCCTGCATATCATTTGTTTTCTCACGGTTTTGTACCGTGTCGACGTAAATCTTATCATATCAAGCTTTTACGAGTACCTCCTAGTATAAAACTGTGTTTTTTCGAAGAACTAGGTACCATGCCGGATTGGCAGTTAAGATAGCCTTTCTAAGTAAAATTGTTTCTGCATTTGCAGTATTCTCTTCTGAATTATTGAACTGTTGAAATGTTTAGATTTATAGCTGTGGACCCAGCTTATTGTTTTGCAATCCTGCCGATCTATTGCGAATACTGGATTTAAATTGTGATTGTCATTTCGATGTTTATTAGATACTGCTATTACAGGATTTATTTATGGTTCATCGGTTAGAGTACTAGTGTATAGGGATTTAGAGTTTTCACTACTAGTAATATTTACCGTACTTCTGTACTTGTTTACATAGTACTAATATGCGGCACATAAAAGCATTGCTTGACAGTAAAACCACATTGATTTTATACCTACTTACTCGTTTGTGGTCTAAATTATCAATGACCTTAGTAGATTTACCCAGTATTTCACAAATATGCTCAATTCTAATTCGTGACACTGGCAGTCGCTTTGTTTTGTTTTATTTCGAACATCTAATTGTATAACGTAACTCTTCTACTAAAGCTTTGTTACGATTGTCCGTTTTCCTTTCATGTCCTCTCCTCTTCTCCTTTTGTTGGTACTAGGAGCTAGAAATTTCGTAGTAATAGCAATAGTAACTGATGGTAATTCTCAGTATAACGTTTACGCGACTAACAGTCGCTCGTAAAGTTTTACTACTTGATTCACAGTTTAGATATCCCTTTTTTGAGTTCCGTTCTATAATGGAAGAGGAAACGAATCGAAATTATAGATTGTTGTAATTTGTATCGTAATTATTCACAGATGAGTGCAGTTTGATGATTCGTTATGTAGTCAGGGAATTTGCTGATATGGAATTTTACTCAAATGCGGATTTAGAATTCAAAAATTTGAAAAACAAAATGTTTCTTTAAGTATTCGGTAGCTGGAACTGAAATTTTTATTTGCCGTCCGATTACTTATACATTATTCTGAGGGCATTATCACACAAGCTTAGTTTACTATCTCAAGGTCTTGTTTCTTAAACTGATGGTCCCATAGTGCCCGAAAATATACGGAATCCGCTGATTCAATCATCTTCAGCATCCGGTATTTTACCTTCAGATACAGTTAAACGTTCGTTGTCGCGTGCGTCTTTTGGCATAAAAACGTTACAGTTAAATTTAACGTGAACATGGCCGATTACACCATTACATCTGTATTCTATTATTGCGTATCGTTCTACGATTACGTTATTAAAGTTTTTTTGTTTAGTACCGTTGAAAACTATACGTTTTCCAGTTACAGTTAGAAGAACAATCGAGAAAATTTTGTCTGTCAATGTAAGTGATGATGTCTTCGGAATTATGCTCTAGGCAGAACTTTAAGCTAGATGGGGCACTGATGGCTGCAGTAGATGAGTGAAAGGGTCTCGAGGATCAGTAAAGCAAGGACTTCATGATTAAAGGCACAGGTAAAAAGGAATAAACCGTCTGTGCAATAAAGAGGAAAGTGCCGTAATTTGCCTACTTGCGTCAAATACTCATTACAGTGTAGGCACCTCGTTATTTGATTTGAATATTAATTCAATGCTAAATTAGAGCGGTACTTGATGTAACTGCCTCGTCTATGTTTTGTGTCAATTTAGTAACTGTATATTTTAGACGGGCTCCATTACTGTTAATAATGGAAATTGTGCTTTGTTTAAAGCATAATGCATTTTTTCCCCCATTATTTTTTACTTCAGCCATTATTTGTCTGGAATTCCCGCAAGTATGAAGCCTTGCACTCTATACAAGTATGTAAAACTAAAGCGACAAGTAAGTTATAATAAAGGGGTGAACTCGGTTGGTAGGGTGACCAACTATCGATGCAAGATAAGAATGTTGCGACGATAGCCCTCTGGTGGATGTTAGAAGTGAAGAATGAAATCGAGAATGAAAACATTATGCAGATAATAATTATGGAGAATTTTCTGTATTTAAATTGCGTACTCAAGCAATGGGATGACGTAGAGATTGTTTTCTTTCAAGGGCTTAGGGGTTCTTGGCGTCGAATGATCTTAGCTTTAAAAGCCCTTCATGTTTGAGTTCATAAATATCGAGAATATTTATCGAAACCGTGTTATTTGGTCAACATCACTTAAGTGCACTGTGAGTGGGCCACACACGACTCACTTTATTCCAAAGGGTTATATACCACTTAGAAGTATGCGGGATCGTCATAAAAAATCGTCTCATTATCATGGATTCGTGTGGTCGCGCATCGTAGAGCGTTAAGTGCAGACGGGGTCGCCAGACCGATCCGAGTAGCGGCGGAGTGCGCACGCGTGGCGGCCATCTTGAATCACAACTGTCACTTGTTGTCCCGCGTTCCGTTTAAATAATAACGTTCAGTGACGCCGTGTGCGCTTGAATTTTATATCGGCTGAAAGTGTGTGACGTTTGTGATTAGTGCAATTTTTATTTATAATTAATAATAACTCTGTGACTGTGCTACGTAGAGTCGTGATCTAACTGTGGACTTCGTATTTCGGATTTACTTTCTATCGCTGTAAGTGGCCGTTTTATTATATTTAACTACTTATGAAGTTAGTAGGTAACCGGAGAAAGTCCATCTTTAAGAGATTCTGTTACAATTGTCTACATATCGTAATATTAGCATAGAAAATGGTCAATAACAGTAAAACGTTTGAATATGATATTTTAATCCTCTGCTTTGTTGACAGACAATATCGGTCATTGAATATGTTGAATATATTAAACAAGAATTCTAAAAGTATTTAAGATATGAGGCGAATGTAAGCACTGAATAATTTGGGGAGAACATTCGACAAACATAGAGCTAATTATTCAACGGTAATAACAACAATCATTATCGGAAGCAACGAATCAATTGAAATAGCTGAAAAACACGAAGGAATCGTATTCGTTATCGCGGAATACCGACCGTACACGACAGGAAACTATGTTATTATCGAGTTTAACGGTTCCTTTTACGTATTAGTTATTATAAGCTCTGAACGAGTTACTATTATTAATTATTTCTTCTTTGAAATTCCTTGAAATACCATAAAAGTTAACATTTGCACTTGCCTATTGCCATTTTCATGCGGCAGGTGAATATTCTTGGTATAGTACAAAATTAATGAAATTTAATCTATTTTCATCTTCTACAACGTGTAATTTTTCATCGTAAGTGTTATTATTTCAGTGTTCACAGCCACCTGTAGCTTTAATAAACATTTAAAGCTAGACCTTCATCGCTGACTACATTTGATTGCTTATTGGCACGAATGCTAATAAAATGCTGGTCATTATTTAGGTTACCTACCTCTGTATTGTTAATTACGTGTTTCGTTACCATTAAAATATTATTTATGTTAATTATGACAAGTGTGACAGACGTCTGGTCGTCCTTAACTGGATTAGGTGTTTTGTATTTGTGGGTTTTCACTCCTAACCTATGCTTTCTAACTATAGTTACTCACTTAACTGTAATTTTATGGTTTATGTTAAGTATTGTTTTAAACTCAACTACAATTATAGCTTTTCTCGAATGACTTATTAAACAACAAGTTTCTGTACTGTGTAGGCTTTTGTCACTGGGATTGCCCCTATGATTCATTTAATGCTCGATTTTGCCACACCTACTAACTTACCTGCCTACTTAGATCCTCATAGAAGTTTCTTTTAATCGATTTTCAAGTTAGGGTGTGATATGGGACAACTCTTCTTAAATACACTATGTAATTGTTATAGTTTGCAGTAAAATTTTGTCTCATTTTTATTATTTGGGCAGGTGTATTTAATGTAGGTTATGTTAAATATTATTTAAATTTATTTTTCAATTCTTCTTGCAGTGTGTCTGGTTTTAAAGGGCTATATAACATATAATAATTGGTATTTTTTTCATGTAGATTTTTGGGTGACATTAAATTTAATGGATGAGCTGTGGATGAGCTGGTGTGTAGTTTTAGCTGCCCATATGAAAGAACAAGTTCCTACTTAGTAGAGCACAAACACTGCTCTACTGGGTAATTGTAGTCGAATAAAATTATTTACCCCTGAAAAAAGAAATGCATATTTCTCAATTACCACTGACTCAAGAAATAAGTACTTCTATAAACTCAAAATGACATACAGTTAAGAAAATATCCGAAACACATTGAAGTCCGATCATTCAATAGTAAGAATTCGCTATAATAAATTACTGTCGTTCACATGGACTTGTAAAGAACTTTCTACTTGCGTCTGCGCATGGCCCATGGGCTGCCTTTAAATAATTGCTTTCATATCTTTAAGGTGTATTAATAATGTTAATTCAGTTTTTACCTTGGGAAATTATGTTGTGCAAGAAAAAAAAACACAATACTCAAAGCATTGTGTAAATTGATTAAGTTTATTTGATACGGCTACTGATCAAATAAAAATATTTGACAACGTTCAACAATCGTAGTATTGGTATGATTTACGTAAATGATTTATGTAATTTTATCAAACAAATTATTGCTAATATCGTATATGTAACAACATCAACCAAGTATTGATAAAGTTGATTTAAACTAAGCAAAACTGAAACTCTCGTAAAAGACAACCAAACTAGAGCATGGAACTAATAAAAATACTATAATATCAGTTCTAACAAAAAGGCTAAATGTAAACATAAACACTGCGATTAACAACAATGAAAATACAACGAGCAAAACTAAAAACTAAAATGGCAAAATGATTTATGATGCATCTAAGAGTGGTGATAGATCACGTTTGGCACGCACTTTGGACGAGGCTCACAAAATGAACATGATTCGATGACAGACGAATGAAAAAGTTACACAAAGCTAGAAAAAAAATACAAAGTATACATGTTTCATTACTGATGATAGGAAAATGTACCATCTCTGTATAAAGAGTACAATCAGATTGTAATCAGAAAAACTAGTCCACATTACTATAGGAAACGTGACGTAATAGTTAACTAGAAAAGGAAATGCTTTGACCACGAGTCACGGTTGCCTGACCATACATTAGGACAAGCCCAACCACAATCGAAATGTTTGGACTTACCACAGATACTAGAAAATCCGTAAACGGACTGGTTAATGTAGCTCATAGAATTAACATGAAAGAGGCTCCAAAAATTAAAGCACGTACCAGTATCGGAGAAGAATAAATCTTAAACGAAGAAACATTTAAAGCAATGTAGAGAGATAATAAAAAAAAAGAATAGAGTTTCTTTTTTTTTATTATCTCTCTACCTTCCTACTCTTTATTAACGGAAACGTCCAGAAAGCACTTATAAGATGAGTGATACAGTTTCACAAACTATTATAAAATATCTTTGAAATACGTTCACGAGGCATCAAACAATTTTAATTAACATTTCTCATGTGAATCGGTGTGGTCGCTTTCTGCATGCGAACGCTCAATTTGAGATAAACCACAGTACCGCTAAAATCACAAGGTGAAAGTAGTAAAACGTAGATCTTTTTATAAAACATTGAATAACTGATAACATTAGATAACATGCAGTAGAGATAATGAAAGATAATGTTGCTGTGTACATAGTCGGCCGTGATAAAAATGCAGCTCCGGCGCCGAAAGAAGGTTGACTACAAGCGGAGCTCTATGGACCCACCACGTCGTGAGCTGAGGTTATTATTCATTGATTACACATTGATGTTTCCTATCATTAATAATTTTATATACAAGTGCCGCCGCGCCGCACGCCGGTTCGCTTTGATAATGTAGAATAATGAGCAGAGATTTGTACTATATTGGTCTCAAATAGAATCATCATAGAAAAGAAAGCGTTGTTCTATTGTATGAAATATGATTTTCTCCAAATGTATCTTCAGAGTGAACTGTTTTCGGAATGTCAGTGACCGCAGTTAGTGGTCATATTTTGTGTTCAAGAGTAAGCGACCGTTGCTTGCGGCATCTCTGTACTTTGCCATAATTTTGTGGCTCCTGAACAATGGTAGCGTGGGCAATAATTCACAGTTAAATGTCTCTTGCTTGTGTGTTTATGTACGGTGGGCCACCAAAACAGTTAATCCGTTAATGGATGAATGTGCAGAAGCTTGTTTAAAGTATTCTAATCATATAGTGAGAATTCTTAAAGTTCCATAATTTTTATATTTTTGATCATGTTTTGAATTTCTCATATCTTGCTAATTGATACGAAAAAACAAAACATTAATAACATTAATATGTATATAAACAACGATTATACGAACGAGCTAGTAAAAACAGAGGTCGCCGTTCACCGTTCGCTTCTCGCCATGCTGCGGCCTCGACTAGATACAATTGTTCACTAAAGAACGGACGTAGAGTACAAACATGACTTGATTGTTCTTTTAATCAACATCTACCCCTTGTTTTGTTTGTTTGTTTGCATTCAATTGATGACTCTCCACTCACGTGGAATCTTATTGATTGTTAACATGAATTATATTCTTCTACTGTAACCCAAATATTATCATTGCTTTGTTTGTATATAAGATTATTCAATTGGATCGTCGTGTATTGGTGACCTCATTCGGTACTATAAGTGCTTCAAAATTGCAACCGATTTGTTAAAGTGATAACATAATCTGGTTCGAGTAGCTGGTGCTCCAGTTAATTCCAAGTTGTCGTAACGGGCGATTCTGAAAAATGCAAGTACAGCTTTATAAGATTGGAAAATGAGGTCTTTAATGTTTAGTACATAATTTAGTATTTAGATTAGTGCATCTATAGCAGAAGCATCCTCTTCTCACATAGTTCTTATCTCACGAAACGCCTCTAAAACTACTTATAGACTTTTTTACTATTTCTACTTCTTTGTGAGCAAATAAATTGGTATATTGTTACTTCCAACTTATTCAAATTCTGGTTAAAATATATCCCCCATCTTTCACCTGTTTATTTTCCCATTAAGGATCTTATCAAGGCACTGTTTGTGTTTTGAATGCGTGCATTATATTCCATCGACCATTGAAATCAATGAGTTGCAAGCTTGCGATATGCCATTATGCGGGACCCGTCTACCAGACTTGTTAGGGTGAGATGTATGTGAGTTGAATAGATTGCCGACATATAAATAACAATATTTAATGTCAGTTGTTCAGATGAACGTCCAATTATTTTGACGAGGACTTTGTAGATGTCAATAGTTTCTTCTTTGATGTAATGCTTATTTAATTCAAGAACCGTTGGCCAGGTATAATTTGAAATACCAAATCTGGAACTAATTAATGATATGGTACTATTTTGAGTATTTCGAAGTTTCATCAACAAATTCTAAGTAAACATGATGAGAAACACTGCAAATATTTTTATTATATTTTTTTTCTACTGCATATATTTGAAACTGAACTGCACGACATACATCACCATCTTCTTCTCATTTTTTTCCGACCAGTAACTTCACAATGTGCTATGTTCAAATAGTTGATATGTTGGCACTTTCCTCGAAGTTCTTGTCTTGTAAATTGCCGATACCTTTTGCATCGTAAGCTTTACTTAAACTTTACCACCCGTAGTGTTGTTACGGGTTACCACAGTAATTGATTATTATTGGTATTGCTTACTTTGTTATTTGTGATTCGTTGAGAAATGTTAACTATTGCACTATCAGGTATATATTGTAAAATACTTAGTGACATGGTTTATTACGTGTGAAAATGTTGCTTAAAGTTTATCATTTGTCTATTTGTGTTTCAAATTAATTGGAAATCCTGTTCATTACTCTGGCTTTGTGATCTATAGTATTTTGTTCTATTCTACTTCACCAATTGCATTCAAAGCTAGGTTCTTCTTAACGACAGACTTCACACCCTTTATTTCTTTCGATTCTTCCCTACGGCTTGTAACCTCAGCTGTTGCAATAGAGTCTATTCTATTTTATAACCTTAGTATCAGTTTCCTTAGTTCTGTGTGTTGCGTGTCATGACGTCGCTCGTACGTTTCAGCCTCGCCTTGGTTTGCCGCTCCGCTGTAGAAATCTTCAGATATACGCAATTATTTTAATGTACAGTTTCAATTTATTGATGTTTAACATTTTGTAAGCTTGATCGTTCGTTTGACGCCTGTCTGTTATGAGCTTCTGAGCTATAAATTAAATTCAATGACTAATTTTATTAGTTTATTACATAATTAATTATCACTATCATTATCCTTCTAGCCTTTCTCTATGTTGTTGTTGGGTTCCAGTCTAACCGGATGCGTTTAATTAAGGTGCTACATTGCCCTCAATACCAAAATTATTATCTCATGAAGATATCATGATGAATATGTCACCTCTAGCTCAGGTTCTAGACCAAGTCTGTCGTCGTGTGTCAATTACGTGATCACGGGCAGATAATAAATAACAACTGACTTGATTTAGTGCTCCTATTTAACGAATTCTGATGTCATGGCATGTATTTTTAGATTGGCATCTTAATTGACACTTAATAAGCTGGATTCAAATAGAATGAGACAGTCTCCGTACTGTGTTATGTTATGGACGTATGTATTCATCTTTTAAATAACTACCGTTTAACCGGTGGATAGTTATCTATCATTACATCAGTGTGTTGCACTTCTTAGGGTACCTAATTAGTACCAGTTTTTGAGATGAAACAAAGGGATATCTAAAGGTCATTACATATATGTACTGTATTATCGATATGTATACTGCAGGTGTTGCTGTAGAATGACTTCGTAAGAAACACGCAGGTGTGTACATGCCTTTTTCTTTTTAAAAGTTAATAAGAATTGTTTCTCACCGATATTTTTTAGTCCTCATAAATATTTGATGACGGTTATGTCACAATGTATGAATTTTAATGTGACATTCTTTTGTGAAATGCATTAAGTATTTCAAAATGAATCAATACTATTCACCTGAATTTTTATTTTGATTAGACTCGTAAATGTGATTAACAAATCAACGAAGAATTATAGCAATGTTTTTGTTCATTTATGACTGAAGGGTTTCTAGACTATAAAATATTTAAGTTTCTTATTCTCCTGTTTTCATATTTCGAAGTAGTTGTTCGTTATTGAAGATAGAACTTTAAAAATAACTCTCTAAATTTCAAAGGTGATGCCAATTTTGTAACTTTATTTATATTTATGTTAGTCACCTTTTTGGTATTTCAATGATTCACAATTGATTTTTATTTAATTAACAATAGACCTGCTGTTTATAAACATTGTCCAGTACCATAGCGCATTTATAATACACACTATATTTGACATGTACTTATTCCTGAGTTACTTTTCTCTATACTTATAAAAAAGTATATTTTATATATAATAAAAAACAATAATATATATATACAAATCATGTGTCACTGTGTCGTTTGTAGCCAAAAGCAAGAATAGTTTGAGACCCAGGCGAAGCAGGGTCGGGTCGCTAATATAGTAATATAATTCAATTAAAAATAATAATAATAGTCCATAATATTATTGTATTTTAGCGTACTGCGAATGCTACAGATAATGGGAAGGAAAAAGTTTATCAACTCTAAAATAGCATTGTTTCTTACTTACAACTTAAAACTATTAATTATATAACACTGAACAATATGTAACCTTATTCTGTATTTCAAAAGGTTGCTATTGCAATATGATGATTTTTGACCCTGATTAAAATAAAATAAATATGTAATAAGTACAATCTCTACTCGTGCTTCTTTCAAAACATTTAGCAAGTACTTTACTATTTTAGAAGCGAAAGGAAGAGTCAATGTTCTGCAATAAAACGCTAAAGGTTTCGACCCAGCCATGTTTTGTAATAATACGCAAAGTCTAGACTTCTGTAAACAAACGTTATTTAATATAAAATACAAACTGAGGTTACCAGAGACCAATCACATGTTTAGAATTTGATTTGTAACTCACGGATTTTAAATTATCACATTAACTATTGGCAAAAGTGATACATCATTTTAGGCATGGTCATTTGATCATACATGATTAAGAATCTTAATATTATCAAGTAAATTAACTTGAATATTTTATTATTTTAACGATGCGCGGGTCCAAAGTAGGTTTTGCGATAATGAGTTTGTATGTTTGTTGAGCTGTCACGCTTAAACAGCTTGACAGATTTCGAAGAATTTTGATATGGAGATAATTATATTATGGGACTCTGGTGACGGTTATAGCGGGGAGCGATCGATGCCGCGGGCAACAGCTAGTAATAAATAAAAGTGTCGTGTGAAATTGTTTAGCAACAGTGTAGCATGGTCTAAAGTTTATTTGCATCATTTATGAAGGTGTGGTCTGTCGTTTAGGAGATTAGATCAACCGATCATGTTTTCGAAACGATTACGATAAGATAACTTACTTTCTAATCAAATTATGGATTGATCATAATTATGTGGACGCATTTAGACCTGGAGGTTAAATTGATCAGATTCTTTGATCCTTTTATTCCGTATAAAGTATCAACCGATTAAAAAACTACAGTGGTTACTCGTAGTAGTTCGGAAGCTTTGAATTTTCCCGATACACGCCACCCAGTGCACGTCTCATTCGAAAGAAAAATTACTCCTTAGTAAAATTGAACCCTGGTCGTAACTTTTGTCAAGCTCTTCCCGACATCCTCTTTTTACTTCATAACCCAAGGAAATATCTAGCTCATCAATCAGCAGCATTTCACAGAATTTTCCAACCCAGGCTGGTCTCAAAACAGAATATTCTCAGACGTGATGAAAATGAAAATTGTGCTCGTTCCACTACATAATATACAACGCACAATACGTAAACACCTTAATTGACAAAGAAAGTTAGCGTGGTGGAACACACACTTTCTTAGCGAGCAGCCATGACCTACCTGAACATTGATCGCTTACTGCCACAGATAAAGTATCTCATGCACTTGAATTTGGTGGCAGTAATTTGACAGGAGGTAATGTTAGCTGTCAAAATATTGGAGTAGTATTGGGTTAACAAGTTAATTTTGGTGTTCTAGTTGATAAGTTGACTTTGGTAAGTGATGTAATTAATGTTGTTGATGTTACGATCGTTGTTAAGGTAGATTTAATAAAAAGTAATTTGTAGAAAGAAGATATTGAACTGGAAACAGGCATGGCTGTTATAGAATACACAAAATCCAGTGAGGGAAGTAGATGTTTCTATTATAGAATTGAAAGTAGCGGAAAACAAAATACCCTTTTCTAAAACAAGAAATCTTTTAGAAGAACGTGCATAAACAATGGTAGAATTTCCTAATACATAGTAACAAACTTAAAACCTAATAGTTGGCAAGGAAAGTCGACTTCCCCGTTCATTAGTTTGGTCACCCATTGTGACTGAACGCGGAGCCGTGTCCAACAAAGTGCTACTTTTCCGGAAAATCTTGTCACATGATCAGTGGTGATAATGAATATGTACGGGTGAAAAGCTTACTTTATGTGGCAGTTGTGGATTGAAACCTTCAATTACGGGTGAAGTGTTTGTGTGTTAAACATTTTGCAGAGAAAATTCAACAGCATTTTACAATACGAACCTAGACAATGTAATAGCTGGTGTTAGGTAGTGAAACTCTTCTACTGTGTTTTCGCCATCGTGAAAATGTTGACGACTAGCATAGGGAGATCGGTAGTTATCCCACTAAATCATATTACCAGGATGAAAAGTATCCAAAGTATTAAACAGGGTTATGAACTAACCGTGTGGCAAATATCATCGAAATCCGTTTAGATCGATCTTTCGAAATTGTCGTAAGATAGCATTGAAGTTTAATGTATTAGATAGTGTTTTTGAGGAATATTCTCTCTAGTCTAGAGGATATTGCGAGGTGCACTAAATAAAGATCGTGTTTAGTGTTCGGATTTCTATAGTGCAAATAAAGAGTAAGCCATGCTAAGCTGCTTTATGGTAAACGCTTTCAACAAGTTGAAAGAGATGTGATAAAACAAGAAAGTAAAGCGAATTTATTGCTTTAACTTTTATTGATAAACCTAGTATTTTGCTGATATGTTCTCGCACCATTAGATTCAATTGGCACTGATGTAAATTTTGATTGAATTCGGAATGCAAATTGTTGGCGATTTCATTTGTGGTGTGCGAAAGATTTGTGGTAACTTTCTTACCATTATCGAATTTTAACTTTATTAGTAACGATCGGAAACGTAAGTGAAATCGTTATCCATTCTAATGTTTTTGAGTTATTGGACATAGTGTCTGGTTATGGGTTTTTTACGAGTATGCTCTGGGAGTCACTGTGGCCAATTTTAAGATACGTATGACGAGTTTTTAAACGCTTTTCTGGTTATCGTAATAAGCCTTTTTGCAAGTAGTACTTTCAGCAGTACTATTCTTTAAAGATACAGCCTAGTATGCAGCGCTGTGCCAGTGTCGAGGAAATCGTAGAATAAGGCCCAGAAATTGTCTTATAGAGAATAGCATAGTTGATCTAATACTGTCAAAACTATTATCGCCACAGATACAGCAGACTTATGATTTATGACCGAGACTAAATTCATTCATTTTCTAAAATGTTGTGAAGTTACATGTCAATAGTCATCGAAATACTAGTACAAGTATTCCTTCGAGTACCAATGAGTACTATCAGCGGTACCGGATACGTAAAACCAGACAATTAATGCCAACTCATTAGCCACTTAACCTGGAAAACAGTAACCGTTGTAATCCGATGGATTACCATAAATTAGTGGAATAGCTGCGTGACTGCATACGTTTCGTTGTACCAGCAAACGTATGCAGTACAAAATACGTACCTGTTCCAAATATCTCCAAACGTTACATCACGTTTGTAAATAGGGTGTTAAGTTTTTCGATACTTCGTTGAAAAATGGTTCCTTCAACCAGACGGCTATTGTGTCCGGTGGGCTTTATACCCCACAAATAACCCGGAATTTGAGAATACGTTCTAAACATCTCCAGGTCTTTGATTTGGCGATGCAGGATTTGATATTAAGTTCTTTCATCGCTCCATATGCCTCCCTGGTCATCTTATAGTTGACTGAATGATGTCCACTACTGTTTGTGGTGCATTGGTATTTTTTATTATGTCCCTATTCCATAAAATCACATGAAGATGACGTCTGCCTAATCCTTGGGGACAAAAGCCTGATGTTATGTTGATAAGCATCGTAATTTATGAACTTATTACCATATAAATTGAAAAAAAGATCGTCTGTAGATTCCGATTTATCTTTATCAGCGAAATGTTTAAATCGAAAAAGTAGTAAGAAATCACGTAGGTATGTGGAAATACTTACAGAGCTAGATTGTGCTAAGTCGGTTGTGGCATATTGCTCGGTGGTTGATTTTACAAATGATTTCCATTAAATTATCAAATTCATTGAGCTCTGACCCTCTCTTTGTATGGATGGTGATAATACTTGATTTTTTAACCGTGTTGATCAAATTATAAGCAGATAAATGTCAAACCAGTATTGAATGATGCTTTAATAGGAATGCCTTTCGTTTTTTGACTAGATTTTCAATCACAACAATCACGTTTTAAATTATTATCACAGCGAGAGCTAATAAATCGATATCTTTCAAAATACTTAGTTACGGCATTAGAAAAACTTTGTGCCTTATTTTCTTTTCATAGACAAGTGTGAGAACTCCTTAGTGAATTAGACTTTTTGCTCATTTGATCTAGTCTATGGCCATTACATGCTGTAACGATTTTGATTGATCTACTGATTGCTATCTCGTTATGTGAGATGTTTATTTGTATTAACAAATTGATATTATGAAACATTACACCTTATGTAAATATAATGTTGTTCTGTGATACTTTGATGTACATTATATTGCTCGTAATCATAGAGTAGAATAATGGAGCTTGCGAGTTTTACGCACCCTTATATTTTTAAGCGCTTGTAATCTCAAGTACTTCACGTAATTATTACCAAGAATTTTATTTTCTCTTTAGACATACCATAATATTGTTTTATGGGTTTAAGGTATTTTTAGTAGAACCTTAAAAAGTATGTTGCCATTATACATATTTAACTACGAGAGCTGTATTTATGCAAAATTGTATTAGCGTTAAATACGATGTTCCACAGTTATCCAAGACGTGTTTTAGTAATCATCTATGGAATGTGGCTTTTTCAATTTTGCCACTCTTTAAATATTCAATTATAAAGGTTTATTGATAAAAAAATCATAAAGGGTTATTCATAAATGCGTCTGGCTGGGTTCAATACCGCTTCTTCTCGGCGAGGTCTTTTATTTCTATACTTAAGGATAACTGAAGAAGTATTGTAGTAAGTAGTACAAGTTTTCAGCGTGCCTTAAGCACTTTCGCAAAAACGCACGCAGCTCTCTACCAATGGTCGCGGTACTAACGAATTACCGTGACCCCGGTACGTAAAGGGCTGTTGAAGGACACCGTGGATTTTAGTCAGTACAAGTCTGACAGTAGGGCTGGGACTCAATTGATGATTTTACCACGATAAAAAAAAAGCACTCTACCAATGCATGGGTAACTAAAGCTAAGCATATCCATTTCAAGTAGTAAATAAAGTAAACGAAATGGTGCACGATTCATAGATTTCAGCTTCACTGACACATGAAGGCCGACAAACGATTAAAGAAGAAAAATGATCGGTAAAAACACTATTTACTTTTTACTCTGAAGATCCATTATATTGTAGCATTGAATTCACATTTAACTCTATGTTAGTTGATAGCCCAACCTTTTAGCTGAATTGGTAAATGGAAACGTTAGCTAAGTTTTTCTAAAGAAATAAATTCTTGAATCGAATGCCGAAATGTTCAACTTAATTGACAGCCATTCCAATAAATAGAGCAGTTTCTGAGATACGCCTAATCAAATAGATATAAAGGACAGAGTAGAGAACGTTTATACGCCGTGTGCGCGAAAGACAGCATAAGATACGAGTACGATCAATAATATTGATCGAAGATAAGGTATGCCATTCTTGCCAACTAGATCTGTTGATAAATATTTTCGGCTTGTTTTTTATTAAAATTAAATAAGCATTCAAAAAGGTTATGGTGCATATCGAACTTGACATGTAGGTACGTCACTCCACGTGTGTCCCCAGTTAGTTCACTTTTCTGTCACATCGCGCGCTTCGATCGATTTGATAGTCCCCACCCGCACCACATGACGTATAGTATGATTTCATATTTTTGTGTTTCTCGGATTTAATTTGAACGATTTACAAATTACGAATGGGGAAACAGCAAGGTTCTAAATTAACCTTGGTTTAAATAGTTAAAATATGCTCTATTTTACTCATTTCTGGGTTAAGACAAGGAAATTACTTGCTTTGTTTTTATAAGTTTTCAGGTATTTCACTGATGCACATTGTATTTTATGCCACTTCGTGCTAAATGACCGATTTTGGCGAAGAAACGTGTTTTGTAGGGCTAGGCTGCTACTGTGTTTTTGTAGTATTTTTTTGACATTTGGCTTAGATCATCATGATCATGGAAGGCCGCTTGCCTCCTTTCCGAATCTATCCATACATCTATCTATCAATACATATCTAGATATGTACTGGATTTTGCTGCCTGATTTTCCAAAATCGTGACAAGGTTTTAAGTTACTAGGTAGCTTTATAAGTTTATCAATTTAGTTGTTATCGAATTAAATTGCCCTCATAAAAGTTGTTGAAGCATAGGAAAACTAAACGCTAAACTTCAACAAAACAAATCACGTACCAGCCCTACCGCGGGAAATATTGATTAAAAAGCGATTCTTATCAAACCAGGTCGTTGACTCGGGTTCAATAAACTTACCAAACCGAAACTAATTCAATGTAATAAATAGTTCTACGTTGAACGAAACACAAACTACGTCATTTGATTTCATGGTTTTGTAAATTTAAATTCTAGTTGGCTGGTTTATATTGAATTTAGTGGAAAAGTTATTATAATAGATACTTAACTAGCATTAAGTTAAGGAAAATTACCCTTATCGATGTTCTGTCAAAAATGCAGAGTTTTCAAAACCTATTAGGGGGTCCAGGAACGTGGCAGGATTTTTGAATAATTAAAATGATAACTGCAGCTCTGGGGCGCAAAGGAAATAGGCACAATAGGTCTGACAGGGGCTTCAGCCCAACCTTGAATTTGAAAGGCACGGCCGTTGAGCCTACAGATACCAGAAACTGCTAGGCAGTCTTTGATGGTTTTTCACCTCAAAAAAAGCACTCAGTAATGGTTCCAGTTTCTGTAATTTGTTAAACTGCCCAGCACATCCACTAGGTGGTTGTGACAAATCAAGGATATAATTTTTGGGGCGATTATATTCTTAAAGTGAAACTGTTCTATGGGAAACACAAAAAACTTTCTCGTTTATACGCCTTTAATGTAATTAAACGGATAACGTATGGGTAAAAGTTTGCGAAATCGATTTGACGACACTTAAAAGATTCCTGTGTGCAAAACTAACGAATGGCAATTAAAGTAAATTTCTCTTTTCACTGAGAACCGTACTAAGAGTAAGAGTAAATCTGTTTTTATGTAGTTTTGGAAGTGAGCACGGGTCGTAGGACCGAACTTATCGAAAGATAAAAATCATCAAATGAGTCTTCTTACCCGTACTGTCATACTTGTACTGACTAAAATCCACGGTGATCCTTCAATAGCCCTTTACGTTCCAGGGTCACGGTTCCCTGATGAGACATTCTCGTGACCGCGGTAGTAGATTATAGTCTGGAATTACATACCTATAAGATACCTTACATCCTGATATTTCGTGAACAACAAACGCGGACAAAGCCCCTAGCAACAGTAGTCTAAGAGTTAACAGTAACCAGTAATCGATCATTAATAGATTACAAATCTTTACTGCCACCATATTCATGATTTAAGGATAAAGTCCTTTGAATTGCATTCATTGCATAACATTTAAATACAATGTTATTCGCATTTAATAATACTGAAGGTTGATTCGATCTAACAAGATCTGGGTCTCGGCTATTAACTGATAAGCTGTCCTGTTCTATTAAAACCCTTAATAGCTTTATTCCACGTTATGTCTTATTCAGAAGCACTAATACAGATTAAATCAATCGCTTTATAAACTAGCTGTTGCCAGCAGCTTTGCCCACAGAAACTTCTTACCGGGATAATCCAGGTTATAAACTATAGCTGTTCTTCTTCCACCCCCACTGCTCGGCTTCTGTTGGTCGTAGCGTCATGTTATATAGCTTGAAAGCGTTCCTCGATTAATGGGCTATCTAACACAAAAAATAATTAAATTCCAACCAGCAGTTCCTGAGATTAGCTCGTCCAAACAAACAAACTCTTCAGCTTTATAATATTATAATAAGTATATGATACAGATTAATTTAACCGCTTTATAAATTAGACAATTCTTTGATAGGTCACCTTGTAAGGACCTTGATCCAGTAATTGTTCTGCACATTCCGATCTAAGTGCATAAATCCGTTTGTTGTGTTGTTAACCACCTTAATAAAGCTTTCACTTTCATAAAGTGTGCGTGAAACGGAACGGAGAACAATATGTGTTGGTGTTGTTTGTATTGTTTAGTTTGTCAATTAAAGTGATGTCACAAAGATAATTGGTGGAAGATTACATGGTGAGTTAAAATGCATAATAGTTACATGTGTCTTTAAAATATCTTAAGAAAGGCAAAATATCAGTCACTCTCAAATATTTTTACCTTTTTTTTTACGTGGTAAAATCATCACATGAGTCCTCCCACCCAGGGTAGAGCGGGAGGGATTATCAGACTCGTACTGACTAAAATCCACGGTGTCCTTCAATAGCCCTTTAAGTAGCGGTGTAACGGTAATTCGAGAGCCCCGCGACCAATATTTTTTACCTTGAGGTATATTTTTAGTTAAGACCATTAAAATATATCTAACAGTACATCGTCTATTAAGAAAACAAAACAATTTTGTACAAATGGATCTTAAAAAAACAACATCATAACGTACAGTACATTTAGATAGACATAATGCTTACTGTCTCACAAAATGATGGCCCAAGAGTGATGCAATGAAACTCCAAATAATTTGGTTCAAAAGTAACGAAGCATATCGGTTCGAGGAGAAAGTGAACTATTTCTACCAGATACATTGTTTTACTTTTTCTTTGTACCTAATGCTCCAGACGAGATAATAGCAGGAAATGTTTATGATAATCTCATCGGCCATTATACTTATGGTTCGAAACATTATGATCGAAATTGAGGGGAAAATGTAACAATTTGATAAGAGTATCGAGCACTTTAAGGTTCTCTCATTAACATACACACATCAAAAGTGTCTAGGGATCAAGCATTTTTATGCGGATTTCTTGAGATTGAGATGTGGCTTTGTAATAAATTTATGATTTTATAAATTTATATGGATCCTTTTTGGTGCATTTCATAATTTGAATCAGGAACTGTGAATCAAATTCGAGTAAAAGATGAAAATCAGCTATCAATATTTTCCCTATAAAAACATACAACGCATTGAAGACATTATTAGTGCTACTGTTTCCCTACTACTGATTAAAACCAACGTTATTATGGAGCGGCGACGTCATTTAAGCAGGGAAGAAATGCTCAGAGCCGTGGGAATGATAGAAGCTGGTTCCCGGCAACGTACTGTGGCTTTAGCTCTGAATACAAGTCAGAGTATTATCAGTCGACTTTGGACACGTTACCGAAGCACTGGTACCGTGGCTGAGCGCCATGGAGGACGGTATCGCTGCACCACACGGAGACAAGACCGATACATTCAAATCTTAACTCGAAGAGCTCCAACAATAACCGCCATGATGTTAGCCGTGAGGCTTCATCACTCTTCAGGGAACTTAATTAGCGACCAAACAGAACCGCTGCAATGCAAACCGCTTGCATGAAGTGAACCTTCATTCCCGAAGACCGCTACGGGTACCACCTATAGCAATGCACAATCGTAGGATTCGATATCAATGGGCTCTTGAACACAGAAATTGGGCAGAAGAACAATGGCGTTTCGTGTGCTTTTCTGATGAGTCTCGTTTAGGTATGAGACCGGATACAAGACGTATACGACACTGGAGAAGCCCTGGACGCCAACAGCGATTAAAATCCTGCCAGGAAGTCCATCCTTATAGTGGTGGAACCATCATGGTATGGGCGGGTATTTGGATCGGCGGAAGAACTGAGTTGATTTGGATCAGAGGCAACCTCAACGCTCAAATTTATGCTGAGACGATTGTATCAGACGTCATCGTTCCTCTACAAGTGCAAATCGGTCCCTTATTTCAGTTAATGCATGATAATGCACGACCGCACACCGCAAGAGTTGTAAGACAGACTCTCGCCGCAGCAAACATCAATGTCCTGCCCTGGCCTGCTCAGTCGCCAGACTTGAATCCGATTGAGCATGCATGGGATATGCTACAGAGAAGAGCTCTGCCGAATATGGAGGGTATCCAGTCGCAAGAAGACCTTTTTTTGTTGTTGCAACGAACATGGGCGGCCATTCCACAGCGTGATTTGGATGAACTCATTTTGAGTATGCCAAACCGATGTTCTTGTGTTGTTAGTGTTCGCGGTAGAAACACGGATTATTAATTGTTTAAGTTACCCAATAAAATTTTAAAGAAAACTGTTATTTCAGTCTTTTTTTCGCACTTTTGTGTTAGTGGTTCAAATGTCAAAAATCCCTTTATTAGGAAAATGGCAAATTTCTTTATTAATGCAAAGGTGACTTGGTTTATCGTTACTGTGACAAACGAAAACACTTTATTTGATGAATCCTTCAAAAATTTTTTAATTAATATCAATCAGGAGAAAAGTTATTGCAAAAATATATGTTGATCCCTAGACACTTTTGATGTGTGTAGTTGAACAAGATATGACCATTATGACTATGAAAGCATTCACAATTGACGTGTCCAATAGAACATTAAATTGGTGTTCCTAGTCACATCCTATTATTGAATTTTTTTAAGAAGTGTTTTTCTTGACTGTTTTCTAGTTCAGGGGATGGCAGAGACAAAATTGAAGTCTTATCTATAATTTTGACGATAAGATGGTTTTCAACAAACCAAAATGTTAATTTGAAGAGGTTATTCATTATTTCACTTCATAAGTTAATGAGTTCAGTGTGACCAGGAAAAGACGTATATTTTCCCGACCACGTCACTTCGAGGAAATACTACAATTGTGTCATCACCAGCCAACCGCGGTAGCTCTCAGAAGGTTAGAGAATACAAAATCAATGGTGACTCGTTTGATGATGAAACGGAGACCCCACATGGTCTTCTAATGGTTGCAATGCCAAGTAACACCTGCAGAACTATTCTACGAGTAATATGGCCGCAGACAATACTTGAGGCGATTACAAATGACCAGATGATATCAATCATTCGCCGCACAGTTTCGCAACTTAATTGGCATTATTAATTGTTGCTGTTGTAATATGAACGTTATGGTCATGGCTTTTTCCCATACCATTTCATTATAAGGTTGCCTATTGTTTTTTGGTTCGACAAGATTTTCCGGTACATGCGAGTATATCATATCTATTCGTCACGGTCTCGGTGCTATATCTGCAAAAGGCTCCTTGTAATTATGCTTTTAATAATTTGTATTGGATTGTTAGTTCTGATTTATCAGTGTTAATTTTGTTTGGCCATCAAATTCATCATCATCTATTGTATATTATTGTGTTTCTTTGTCGCAATGTCTTGTAAGTACAACTGCGTAATGGTTCATAATATCTGATTTATCTGACTCATTAACAATAATATATGGTCTGGTCAAGACTTTAATGGTCTTTCAAAATTTATTAGTCCCTAATTTTTGACTTGCCATACCCCGCAAGACCTTGAGTTCTATGGTGTTACAAGATTTATGAGGTAACACTCACGAACTGCTCTAAATCATCGTCTTCATTTGCATACAATACACGTTATGTTTGAAACCTGTCAGCTAAGTTCAGGTATTTCGTCAGCTACCTCTTGGAACAATTACAAGCTGACATTATTAAAACTTGTTTGGTTGACTGGCGTGTGTATTTACATGTAGATGTTGTGATAAGTGAAGATAATCTTGATGATGTACTGAAAGGGGCAGGCGACTCGGCGGGGCCTCGTTCCTTTTCTTGCTTCGTGGACTGTATGTTGATTTCGGATGTTGTGGTCGATCGTTATCCAGGGCAATGATAAATAAAAGAAGACTTCTTAATAATAACTGCATGTAGCGGAGTGATGGCGGTGATGTGGTGTAGCGTGACGTCTATAGTGGGCGGCTGTCGATAGAAGAGTGAGTGTTTGCGTTTTTTTTTTTTTTTTTTTTTTTTTTTTTTTTTTTTTTTATATGGCCTCTCGTAGCACAACAACTCTAGAAGGTTGATGCTACTTAACCGGACAATCCTGTGGTGGCCGAAAATTACTTTAAGGCCCCCAGCCAGGGCTTACAAACTAAGGTTCATTAAATGAACGTCACTAAGGGCACCCCCTGCGGGGTTCGGGCCTAGGCTTAGTGCGTCATTGAGGGGGGGGCAGCAAGGGTCAGGCTGGGTCGAATTATTATTAGGGGAATTTAAAGCTACTTGCTCAGCTTCGCGAGCTGGCTTGTCGAGCAAGGGTCGGGTAGTAGTATTACTGGGAGTTCGCGGTGGGCCTCGTCGGCGGGGCCGGAAACGCGGTCGGTATCTGTATTTGTATTTTCTAATGGTGCTGGTTTCCCTACAGCTCTCTTGGAGGAGGGTTGTGGGATCATCGGGTTCAAGCAGGGTGTGCCTAGGGCGACGGATTTTCCCTATTCTAGTTGGGGTGTATCGGGCGGCCGATGAGATGAGCGGGTTGGGATGCTTCTCGGCTGAGTCGAGAAAACGCTTTGTAAGGCGTTTCATAATCTGTTTTATTGTAGGGATTTTGAGATCGACATGGAGTCGTTCGTTCCTAATAAACCAGGGTGAACCCGTGGCCTTTCGGAGAAACCGGTTCTGTAGTGAGTGTTTGCGTCCCTACTCGCTATATTTATAGCTGGCGAAAGTAGCGCCAGCAGGCGTAGGCGGCAGAGGGCCGCCATTTTCTAGGCGGCCAATCAGAAGGCTTGTACACGCATGAGAGCGTGTGTGTGTCAGCTTGTATTAGTGTGTGTATGCAGCGGCTTTATTAAAGATCAATTACAACAAATCTTATTACATACATTCAAGTCGTCATAAACACAGTTTTCTCGTAAACAAAAGGAGGTAAGTAAACAAAGGAGGTAAGTATAAACAATGGACGTAAGTATAAACAATGGAGGTAAGTATAAACAACAATAAAAACTTAAATAACTAACAAGATATAGTGAAAATAACAAAAACAAATGAGTAAAAGGCTTATTTTCTACGTTTACAATATCTTATATCTAAGCTGTTATTTACATGTACCCTAGGATGAAATAGGATTAGTTGTAATTGAGATGAAGTGTTCATTATGATCTTGAGTATCTTCATTAATCTCTGGTCTATAATTAGCTACTTTTTACTATTTTGTTTCTACAATTTTTTTAACTATCGTTATTATGTTATCATATACGGAATTCTCAGAAGAAATGTTACCATACACATATGTTCCCACGTAATACGAGCGTAGGTATGGTGTTATTTTACTCTATTCTTGTAAATTTTATTAGTTTGCCTGCATGAAATCGTAGTAACGATATCGTACACGATAAATACTAGTACTGCACTGCTTTAAAACTAGTTTAGCTTGCAGACGACAGGTTTTAATATTGATAAAAATGTTGACTGTATCTCGATTGACATGTTGTCAAGCCATTGCATATCTGTTAATTCTAAAGCTCCGCTCTAAAGCTTCTTGACTGCTCCTTAACGGAATCATAAATAGTTAATGCTTCTAGATTGTTTTATGTAGCTACATTTTTACTTTGATAAATATACAGTTTATGACTGTATTACATCTACGATTTGACCAGTTTTAGCGATAGGTGATCATTTGATTTAACAAACACTGCAAGATGTTAAATTACAGTTCTATCAGACGAACTCTTACAACTTAATTGGAACAGTCAGCTTTTTAATTAAATTTTCAGTTACGTAAACTAATAGGAACATAACTTTAGCGGTGAAATTACTATTACTATAAACTAAAATCTACAATAGTCAATAAATGTCGTTTTATATGTTCAAGTAACTAAGTACTCGTAACAATAGGACGGATGTGTATCCTGCAAGTATGCAAGGAGCCCACTCTTCGAAGAACGACATATTATTTGAATACTTAAGCGTTGCATCGTACTGAGAAGTACACGCATTTGTGTGATCAGGATTGGATCGACGTTTTGTCGCTCATTTAATCTTTGTGGTTGGTAATGTTTGATTGGTTTTCAAAAGAAACTTCTTTTTGAACTCCCTAAAACAATTTTGGTTTTGGAAATTACTGTAGGTTATTTTCGTGACCCCGGAACGTAAAGGGGTATTGAAGGACACCGTGGATTTTAGTCGGTACGAGTCTGACAGTCCCTCCCGCTCTGCCCTGGGTGGGAGGACTCATTTGATGATTTTACCATGTTAAAAAAATAAAGGTTATTTTACTCATTTTGATGTCCTATTTAAAAAATATTGAACGACGAAACGATATTGAACTTTATGCTAGTTAACTTCGGTTAAGGAGGAGGCAGCTGAAACAATGAGATGTCTTATCAGAGTCATCCCACCAATATTAAATTATTATCAACAATTGAGCCCTCGTCATTTAATCAATCTTTAATCTGTTCTTTAATATGAATCATGCCCTGAATAAAGGGTCCATTATCTTACATTACAAACTTAAAAGTTTGAATTTCAAAATGTAACTAAGGTCGTCTTTATTGTTTTAAAGCTTTCGCCACCACAAAAGAAGGCAAATGATAAAATGTCTCCGATATCATTGCGGCTATTATACTATGATCTGCAATCGATACTCTGTGCAACAATGAACATACTGCAGTCCTTATTCACACGGGGATAGTATTATGAGATCTTACTATCTGAGTTTAAGTTAGTAATCATATGAGTTTTTTAATTCTGGACAATCGATGAATAAAGTTTAATCTGGAAACATTTCTATTATAGGAATTACTTTCCAAACACAGTGTAGGTACCTCATTAGTAAAATAGGTCAAATTTATTGCTTTTTCAGTGAGTTAGTTTTTTTTTAATTAATTTTTAGGGTTCCGTACGTCTGAATACAAAAACGGAACCCTTATAGGATCACTCGTGTGTCTGTCCGTCCGTCGCTTACAGTCAATTATCTCCGAATCTATTAGGGTCGACTCACACCAAAAGAGCGGCGAAGGGCAACGAAGCGGAGCGCAGTTTCAGTGTCATATGAATTTTAACTTTATTTTCATTAAAATAACATTTATTATCGCATGAGAAACTCGAACGAGTCGCGGGAATGCCCGCGGATCCGCGGGCATTCCCGCGACTCTTTCGAGTATGAGTGCGATAGTAAGAATGAGTATTATAGTAATGAAAATAAAGTTTAAATTCATATGACACTGAAACTGCGCTCCGCTTCGTTGCCCTTCGCTGCTCTTTTGGTGTGAGTCGACCCTTAGACCGATTAAGTTGAAATTTGGTACACATATCAATTCCTGTGACCCAAACACAGAAGTGTGACGTGAGCAGATGAAATCTGTATATGGGGGGTCATTTTTGGGGGGGAAGGGGAAAATTAAAAAAAAAATCTGAAAACTGCATCGTGTGGCATATCAAATGAAAGGTCTTGTTGAGAAGATCTTAAATGTATTTTTTTGTAATTTTAAAATAAATAGTTTCCAAGTTATTCAATAAAATAGACGAAAATTGACCATTCCCCCCCCCCTTATCTCCGAAACTACTGAACCTAAAATTTTGAATAAAATACAGAAATTAGTTTTCTCCTTATAGATTATAGGAAAACCTATAAGAAGTCCATGATATTAAAATAACATGGTAAATCACTCAATATTGTGCGTACCAACTTACATTTTTTTTTAATACGTCATAAATCGTAAACCGCAATTTATCTTTCAAAGTTACAACCAACTTTTATATAATGTTACTTGCTGCTACGGAACCCTTTAAAGGCGAGTCCGACTCGCACTTGGCCGGTTTTTGCATTAACAGCATTCGAGCTAACGACCATCACTATAAAATTTGCAACCTCAGTAAAGAATCTTGAAGCAATTACTGTGATTATAATAATGTTATTTGTATTTGTACCCATAAAAAGCTTCTTAGTGAAAGTGCGAGCAGGTGGTAGTGAGACGATGATCGATTAGAATGCGATCTTTAAGATAGTGGACTACTGTACTCTTCAGTGTTCTTTTCTACGTTATCTACAAAAATCAAGTGCAGTCAGCATAGCTATAAGTAGTTTATAATCCTGAATTATTTGTTTTCTCTAATTCCACTTTGAAGACCCCGAGACCAGAATTAGAGATATACTTCTTTAAATGGGATCATTAAAAATAATCCGAGATCCCCAACCGTACAGGTTGTGCCAAAAATGTGTTCAGCTTCTGTGTAATAGTATGCTCTGTTACCTAAGCAATAAATCATATCTATTACTACTCGTATTAGCATCATTACTTCTTATCTTCCTAAAATATATGTTTCTATGACAATAGAGAAATGATCGATCACTATTCCAACGCCCTACCGGTCTGTTTATGGTTGCTTCAATGGAGCATTCTGCAATAAATCTCAGTAATAACCAGGAATTGGTGCTGCATCAGATAAATCACGATAGACTCGACCCGTCCCGCCCTCTCTAACATTCGGACCTAATACGGTTATCTGACGATCGAAATTTTGATGTACGATTGTACACTTCTGTTCAATGTCTTCAGAATTAAAGGTAACTGTTACAATATGATTCAGAACTTTCGTTTAAATTATAAAGGTTGTCATTTCGAGGAACATTTCTCACGACCATACCTTCTCATGAGTCATCTTTAGCTCTAAGTTCTATTACAACATCATTTTTTCCTTCCCCCGCTAAATTAATAGTACCAGTATTATGTAATATACGTAGACTAGAATTGTTATGCCTTTTAATAGTATTAATAGAAGATGAGGTCACTGACCGTACGCACAAAAAACTGACTACACAACTTTAGACCGACACGTTTGCTTCTCGCTCAATAATAGGTGCCAATCTAGCTGTCTTATTTGGCTATCTAGATTCCTGGTTACTTAATCATTGTCCGTTTTAATATCCTATATAAATAATCTTAGTCATTCTGTTGCTATGACTCCTTTAATGTTAGTTTCATTATTTATTACAACTGTTTTCGTGTTTGTAAACTCGTTAAAGTAGGTAAATAGGCTAATGATATCTTTTTTATCGAAGTTTACTGTTGTTCTGTCATTTCTTTGTTAAAATGGAGGTATAATAGTGTCACAAAGGCTAGAGGTCAAGAAAATATTTACTACTTTTTCCGAGCCAAGGAAGTGATTAAGATTGTTCATGAGGTAGATAGATTGTAGTCACAAACTGTGAGAACTTTGGAGCATTGAAAAAAGTTTTGTAGCTTAAAAATGAACTGCAAAGTGATAGAGGTGAAAACTTAAGTGTACCAACTGCTTAACGTCTTCCGTAAGTTGGAAGAGTCAATATAGTGGGAACTGGTTGGTCTAAAGGTGCTAATAGGCTATGGGCCAGCGACCTGGTATTTATTTATTGAGTTCTTTAAATCCAGTGTGTTTGGTATTGCAGTCTCATTGAGAGATTTTAGGGAATTTTTCGACTTCAGTGGTACGCAAACCTGTTTTTATACAAGATGTTTGAAATCCTATGTAGATAGGTGAGTGACAAAACATTTGTTATTATGAAATTTTATTTGTTTGAACTTATCTCGCAATTACGCACATAATTTGTCGATTCCAACACAAAACTTCTTCATGTAACGCAATGATTGCATAAAAATTACGATTCTTTAAACTCTAATAAACCGTAATATTTCACGACTGTATAATATTGTTCCACAGATTGTTCTGTATGTGGTCGTTATTTCAATGTCGACAAAAGGTTAATGACTCAGAAAATTGACGGCATCTGTTCCGCTCCCATGTGCTGCCGTGGCGATTGTTATTGTTTGATCATCTTCATGTACTGGTATATTGTTCCATTTTATTGCTTGAAAGTTATTGCCTGCGGCTTTGTTTATGGGACTTTCGGTATTTGAAACTACAGTGTTCTACTTATCCGCAAATTGTGGGCCGCGTGCAATAAAGACAAAAACAAGGTGACAAATACCGAGAACGAGCTCATTTTTTAAGTGTCTACGTTAAACGGTTCGATCCCCCGTTCACTACCTAAACTGCGGACCTAAGCATATCAAGAAAATGTCGATTCATAGGTCGCCGCCTGGAAATAATGTTCATCATGTGCAGTCAGAAAATGACTTATGCCATCTTAATCCAGATGGTCCCGTATGTTACACTGGAAGGGCACAAAAGCGTATCCGCATTGATGATCAGGAACATTCAGGTTATGGAGTCCTTAAGGATGAACTATCCGCCATGCTTACCACTATGCTGTCAAATTGGAAGGAGGACCAAGACAAAATCCTAAATAAAATGCTGAATGATTTGACTGAGCTCAAGTCTCAAACCTCAAGCATTAGATCGACTAACGACGTATTGGAAGAATCACTAAAATTCATGTCTTCGCAATACGAAGATATAAAGCAAAAGCTAGTTGCAATGGAACGCGAACGAAAAGAAAACATGATTTATATATCCACCTTAGAAGACAACATCAATGAGTTGCAAAAAAGAGCCAAGTTCACAGTTATTGAGTTCAAAAACTTACCTTCGCCAAAAGAACCGATAAGGCCGGAGTCACAACAAGACCTATGCGAACTCGTTAAAAAAACTTGTAACGCTGTTAATGCTCAAATACAGACATCAGACATAAAAGATATTTACAGGATCAAAACCAAAGGTGGAGTTTCTACTATTGTAACTGAACTATCCTCAGTTCTAACCAAAAATAGTATCCTCAATGGAGTGAGGGCATATAACAAGCTAAATCCTGCTAATAAACTATCTTCTTCAACTATTGGCCACCCTGGACCCAAAATTCCAATTTATGTAGCAGAAAGCCTTACAAGCAAGGACAGAAAACTATATGCTATGGCTCGCGAAAAAGCTAAATTATTGGAATTTAAATACTGTTGGATTAGTTACGGCCGTATATTTATTAAGAAGACGGATGGCAACACTCGTATTCAAATAAAAAATGAATCGGATTTGGAAGCCCTTAAAAAACTTATGTGACTAGGTACTTTTTTAGTGTTTCATTATCATGTAATATTTTTGTTTTATAAGAGTTTTAATATTTATGTCGCTAAACTAACTTTCTGTACTCTGTATGTCACCTGCTTAGTAGTGCGTAGCACAGATGTTTTGATCTATTTTTTAAGTTTACCCACTTACCGTAATTTTTACTCACATCCATATCTAAAGAACAAAAAATGTCCGTGTACCTCACACCCACAATCATACTTTTATAACACACACGTTTTATTGCCTTTCTCATATCCACATAAAAGACACATTACAATTAGCACATCTCACACAAATACCTGGGAGTCCATCCTACTAACTAAACTGTGTATACACATCTATATGAATGATCAACATTTATTATATAATGCGGTTTTCGTCGAGAGAATTATATTACGACGTAGAAAAGCCTGTCCATATTCAAAGAATTACCTGGTTACTTTATACCAATACAATAATATCGTAGTTCCTTGCAAAATCATGACCGTTTTTTCGCACGTATCTATGAGATCACAAGTTTGTCAACTAGAGATTATTATTAATTATAATTCGCAGCCCTTAATGATGTGTTATCCGAATTAGATAATCTTTCTTTTTGTGAATCAATTCTGTGTGACCCTCACGAATGTTCATCATTGCTACCCGTTAATAATAAAATTAGTGTTCTATGTCAAAACATACGCAGTATAAAAGCTAATTTCGCAGGATTATTAACACTAATAGAACGGATCAACACAGACTGCGACATATTAGTTCTCTCTGAATGCTGGCTATCCTGTAACCCTATTATACCGACACTAAATGGTTACAATTCCTTTTCAACTCTAAACAACCACAATCAAAATGATGGAGTAATTTTGTTCATTAAATCAACCTTAACTAATGTACAAATAAAGGAACCCGTGACACTTGATTCAAGCTGCTTAGTGATCACTATGGGTTCTGATTGGGCCATAATAGCAGTTTACAGACCTTATGCATTTAAAGATCCATCCAACTTTATACAATCCTTAGACAGAGTCCTCAGAGAACTTAAATCCTTTAAAAATATTTTCTTGCTGGGGGACATTAATATAGATATTGGTCGAGATAACAAATCAACATATACTCTGGACTATCTCGACCTTTTGATACATCATGGACTATATCCGGGGCACACCCTCCCAACGCATGGGTCTACTTGTTTAGATCACGTTAACATTAAGACCTCTTTGCTTACAAAGGTTTTGGTATTGGAGACTACCATTACAGACCACTATGCAGTTCTAGTTGCTATACCTATGAGAATATCCACTACTACTCAGCGCTCTGTTATTACCAGGGTTGACGAAGAGAACTTATCAATTGACATGCAAAAATTGAATTTTGATAATGTCTTTTTAGCACAGGACCCAAATACTGCTGTTGAATTATTAATCGAGCCCATTATGTTAACTATATCTGAAAATACCTCCACCATCGCACTTTCAAGAAGACGTAGACCTATTAAACCGTGGATCACCCCGGGGTTACTAAAATGTATGCGCCATAGAGATAACCTTAATAAATTATTCTTAAAAAACCCCAATAATTATGTTATCCAGGTCTCTTACAAAAGATATAAAAACTACTGCACCTCCATTTTGCGAAAGGCAAAAAATAATTATGAAAGGAGGGAATTTGAAAAAGCAGGCAAAAACTCCAAACAGTTATGGAAGGTCATTAAATCTGTTGCTAACACTAACAAACCAAAGGACAATGCGTCTGCTTTATTAGAATCAAATGTTAACGAACAGGACGCTGTTAATAATATTAACTCGTACTTTGCCAATGTCGGAAAACAGCTAGCCGAAAAGATTAATAAACCTCCCTGTATTTCTACTTCAGAAGATTCTGTAACGGATTCTTTTGTTATGCTGGATACAGATGACGCAGAGGTAAATGCGATGTTGGGGTCACTGAGAAACGACTGTGCGGTGGGTTGTGACGGCATTTCCTCTGGGTTCCTAAAAAAGTTTAGATCGATCATTGTGCCCCCACTTACTTACATTTGCAACTTAAGTTTGAGGACTGGTATTTTTCCCAACTTATTTAAAAGAGCCCTCCTTCATCCTATTTTTAAATCAGGAGATCGAAACCGTGTTGAAAATTACAGGCCTATTTCAGTATTACCAGCTTTGTCAAAAATTTTAGAAAAAATTATCAATACTAGACTGGCAGATTATTTAGAATCACAAAAACTCATTTCAAACAACCAATTTGGTTTTCGAAAGAAATCATCAACGGCTGATGCAGTACATCACCTTGTTGACCACATAGTTAGAAAGCTTGATAAAACCCAAAAATGTGTTGCTCTATTCCTGGATCTTGCAAAGGCCTTCGACACGGTTTCGATCCCAATCCTGTTGGAGAAGTTGGAGAGAATGGGGATACGAGGTACTCAGTTGTCTCTATTTCAGAGCTATCTCAGCGAAAGAACTCAATGTGTAAAGATAGGGCCACACACTAGTTCTGAGATGCCAATTGTCTATGGGGTGCCCCAGGGCAGCATTCTTGGACCAAGGCTATTTTTATGCTATATTAATGATTTGTGTAACCTAATTATGGAAAATGGGTTAATCTTTTCTTATGCGGATGACACAGCACTTATATTTTCCGCGAATAATTGGGCTGAAACGTATCGCTTTGCACAAAAAGGGTTTAATGTTGTTAGTGACTGGCTTAGCAAAAACTTACTCACCCTAAACATTTCCAAAACCAAATTGCTCAACTTTTCCATCCGCAGTACCGTAATTCCAACCGATGCACGGTGGGCTGAAATCAAGCTTTAATGGACTTAGGGATTCACGAAAATTGATGAGCAATTTAAAAAAAAATAAAGACGGCTTGGTGATCTACCACTAAATATAAGAAATTTTTGTTCTGCGATTTTTGTATATACCTAATATTTTAAAAGTTATAACGATTTGAATTTATTTTTGTATGGAGAAATTTGATTTTATATGAATAACTTTTAATTCTCAAGAGTTCTCAAATAACCGCTTTCGGTATTCGATTGTGCTATTTTTTAGGCAAATTATCCGATATATCACTTGCTTCGATTTTCTTCGATTTTGGAGAAAATTGTTTTTCATTCCCTTTTCCACACCACCCTTGAGGTAGAGAACTAAGCGCGTTTTTTTTTATCAGTGGTGTCCCCAGGAGGCCTAATCCACTCATACGCATACTCACAAACTCACTCACAAACACACGCACTCACAAAATTATCACTTAGACAATTTCATCAGATTCAGATTCGTTCTCTAAATGTTCCACATTAACAAATTCTATATTTTCCCGCTCATCATCTTCAAATGTTGGAGATAAAAGAAGCATGGCTTTCGCTTCTTCTGAAAATGGTTTGTGTTTCCGTATCATTTTATGACGTTTTGATGATATATAAGGGTCTGAACTAATTATTAAATTATTTAAAATATCCTCATTATTAGCTCTTCTGCAGAATTTCCTTGAATGGTGTTGGCGATATCGCCTAAAGTCTTTATTTCTAGATTCAGCCGCTTCTTCCGATAACTTTCCAATCGGAATTAATCCCAAGTTTTCAATGATAGCTGCTCCATGAACGAGAACTTTATGCACACTGGAGGGCATGTGATACCACTCATATAAATCTACGTATAATTTTATGGTGGCTTCCGTATATTCTTTAAATTTCACTGTGTCAATTTTATGACCTGAAGATATTGTTTCTAAAATGATTGAAAACCGTTTTATTAAGTTTTCATCGACACCAGTAATTGCAGCAGCAATCTCTGTATTTGAAAAAAATCTTCGAGCGGTATTCCCGTCATTAGTACTTCCATGTCCTTGCTTTACAACATCTATTAAAAGGCCTGTTTGATTTTTAAAAGCTTCCTGAATGTTTTTTTTTCTTTTTTCCATCAAAACTTTGTTTTCACCTTTTGCAACCCATGTTTTGAAATCCAGTCTATAGGCTATGTGAAGAATGCATTCCATAAAACGTATCCATATATGAAGCGATGATAAACCATATTTGTACAAGTCGGTATCAATGTTTTTAGTCAATAACAAAGACAAGTTATTCATTTCTGTAGGAACAGCTTTACATATGTCACATCGTTGAGCTGAAGTTTCAGAGAGGATTGATGTTGCTTTACCATCTATCATAGTAAGCAATAATGAATGTGAGACTTTTATTTCTCCAATTTCTGTTTCCTTCAATTCATTTATCTCCGTTTCAATTTCGGTTTTCTCTCTTAAAATCGTTGATTTATTCTCTTTTTCAAACTTGAAAAATATTGGACGACACCAATATGCAGAATTTGGTGAGTCGTTTTCCCAGATAATTTGTTCCTCGGAAATAATTTTTATTGGTACTAAACTACCCATAAAAATACTTGAATCATCTATCGAAGCACTGTCCACTTTGTCATCCGTTGTCATTTTTTGCTTATAGTTTGCTTGATTCGAAGCACCATCCATTCCCCATTTGCTTATCATTGTCAACTCCTTAAAGTCTGTGCTATCAATATTGATTGCTTTGAATATCCTTTTGGCGGTTATATCTAATAGAGGCTGCAATTTTATTCTAGCAGTTGTATCTGTTAAGGTGATATCATCTTTTGGCGGGTAGCATTCTTGTTTTGCATTTTGCACCTTGTAGTAGGAAGGGAACATGTCGACATTTTTCTCTTTGATACTTTTTCTTAAAGTATTATATTGCCACTTTGTTAATTTAAGGGACAAAACAAGTCCCAAAGCTTCATCTGGAGTAAATTTAGGTTTTTCATTTTTACCTAAAAGACTATCTTTCGCTTTTTGCACATCCTGTGGATTTTTAAGTAGGTGTTCGAGGATTTCAGCTATTCCTTGATTACCATCCTCTCGTAATTTCATAATATATGCATGAGATATTTCCTCTGTAGTCATATTTGTATGAATATGTTCTGTACGTCTCTTTTTTTGCTTAGGTCCTAATTCACAAAATGGTTTTCTTGGACTTACGTTCGTTGACGTGGCAGTAGACACTTTTGCTGGAGATTCATGTTCACTTGATGTACTAGGAACAGAGTCTTGGTTTCTTTCAAATGCACTTACAATGAAATCAGGCCACTTTATTTCCGATGATAACCATTCACTATTATTGTTGCTGAACAATTCCTCTTTGCTATGAGCATTTTGCCATCTCCTTTGCAGATTATAGCAATATTTTGCACAAAACGCTTTTAGCGCTTTATCGTTTTCATCACTTAACACAGTGGGGACTAATCTAGATTTAATAGCACTATATAAAACACTATTATTTTTAAAACTTCCACTTTCCTTTAATAGCACAACAATATCAATATTTGACACCAAATCGAACATTTTTACGTAATAAATAGTATTAGTATTCCGAAAATGTGAGATAGGGTAGTGCGTTTATTACGATGTGTAACAACGTACTGAGGATGGTTGTTTTTCAAATGTAACCGTATAATTTTTTACCTGCTATTCATCATCCAATCACATAATGACACGTCATCATTTTGCTGCGCTCAATGGACGATGCGCTAATGAGAGTCACCGCACTATTGAGTATTGTTAAAAACAAATGACGTCATAAGGGTGGTGTGAGTATCGTGAAAAATAAATGACGTCATAAGGGTGGTGTAGAATGTTTACCAATAATTTGTTTTTTTGCTATATTTCTGTAATACAATATTAAAACATGTCATATTAAACCAAAAACCGATTAATATTTCATACAAAGTTTAGGGGTCTATAACTCGAAAAATACTAAGTATAAAAAAATTACATATAACAAAAAATATTTGTATTAGTACATAAAATTCAAAAATACTCATTTGAATCCTTAAGTCCCCACTTGACGATTCCAGCCCACCGTGCGATGCAGCCCTTCAAATTACTACTACTGATAACGATTTCATAGAAAAAGTCACGCACGTTAAGTATCTCGGCATTATCATAGACAGTCATCTAACATTCAAAATATATATCGATCACCTCTCAAACCGTGTACGGAAGCTCATTTATATTTTTAAGCAATTGCGCGAATCCGCAGGCGCAGACACTATGAAGATGGTCTATCAGGCGCTCTGTCAATCGATATTAAACTACTGTAACACGACCTGGGGAGGTGCCGCCAAATCCAACCTGATAAAAGTTGAGCGAGCCCAAAGAGCGGTCTTGAAGGTTTGTTGTTTCAAACCACGCCTGTTTCCCACAGCCGACCTGTACGCATACTGCCAAGTACTGACCGTAAGGCAATTATTTATTCTAGCCACGGTCATAAAACAGCATTCTCTGTCAAAATACACGAAGGGTTCAGTGCGTCGAAGCCGCATCGTTGCCACATCTTTCCCTACCAAAACAACATTCAGCCGTCGTTTCTTCGTTTTCCTCGGACCTTACCTATATAATAAAATTCACAAATATCTATCTGTGCACCAACTTAACCAATACGACCTTAAAGTAACTATCCAAGATTGGCTACTTCAGCAATCGTATACTGCGACAGAGAGTCTGTTACAGGTTTTGGCTTAACTAATATACAACTTACACACCATATACATATATACACTTACGCACCCTCACGCACACTCTCACATTCACACACATATGCTTATACCATTAATGTAACCTCTTTTATTTTGTCATAGATAACTTCTAAATTTTTGTTTTTCCTTTAGTGTATTTTATTTCTTTCAAGTTTGTTACTAATCATTAACTGCTGGTACCTCACAGTGATATTTGTAAAATGATTCCTGAGTGGAAGCCTGGTGACCTGTAATACAGGTGTCTAACTACCTACCACAGGCACCAGTGATTTCACATACATGTATATTGTTTCTTTGTGCCAATAAACGTATTATTATTATAAAAAAAAAGTGTGGTTTCTGAGAGAAAAATTAATATTAGTAATAGAGAAATATGCGGCGAAATTCGAAAACTAGGAGGGAAATTTGTAAAGACATAGACATACTATTTGAAAACTGTGTGGTGACTGCTGATGTGCCGTATACTGCAGAAAGCAGTTTTACTTTAGATACAGCTGGTCTTGAACTGTCAAGTAGTTGTCAGTCTACATCTAAACAGTTACTGTATATTTATGTAACAGAAAGTATTCTCCAGTAATCAGTATCTTCTTTTTCTCTGTACTTAAATTTCCTTCTCAGTCACTCGTGCATTTATAATTACGATTCTATCTCTGTTATGTTTTATTTGGATACTATTGACCTGCGATTCAGTTCGCATTGACCTCTTCGGCGACGTCATTTTACTTTTACTCCCTGACCCGCTTGTGTTGGTGGGGGTAATATTATCTGCGTGTGAAGGAGGCTTTTAACGGTTTCATTAATATTGATTGTTTGTTAATGAGATTGTCCTCAATCCTTATATTTATAGCATGACTTTGTGGTGACTCATCATTAAGTCATTATGTTGACATAAACATCATTAAGTTGTTGATAGTCAGTTGGATAATCAAAGTTTAGAGAATCCGCAGGATAAAGCTTTTGTTTAGATACTGGGCAAAAGTTAAATGGTTATTTGGTTTTGAATTTTCAAGATCGGTGTAATCCAAAGCTCAGATCGATGCAAAAACATATTTTTATGCATGCATGTTTTCTATATGGATTTCTGTATTTTGTTTACAGCGTCCTTACAGCATTTATTGTATGGAAAATGAAGAAGCGCTTCTAGTGTATGAACGAGGAACAATTTTTGTTTTTGCCATCATGTTAACATGGGTCGCGGGACCAAGGAATTACCGTGACCCTAGTACGTAAAGGGCTATTGAAGGATACCGTGGATTTTAGTCAGTACAAGTCTGACAGTCCCTCCCGCCCTGCCCTGGGTGGGAGGACTCATTTGATGATTTTACCACGATAAAAAAAAAAAAAAACATATTAACATCATTTTCCCGTTTACTTTAAGTCACAAAAACTTGTAAAGTTAACTAGGGCCTCTGTTTTTCTTTGTATAGTTTTACTTTCAAGCCTATCTAAACCCAGGCGTACAGAGTAAGAAATACTTTCTAAAGAATCCGGTGGAAGCAAGCGCGGATGCTTGCGAACTGTCAAGACGAGGTGTGTCGGATGCGCATACGCAGTGTGTGACTAAGCTTAATGCGTGGTTCCGTTAGCGCGCGCGTGCGGCCCTGCGTTTACGATAGAAAAATGTTTGAATAGAGGTGCGACTTTTTCTAAATGATGCTAGAGGTGCGTTTTTGCTTTACAGTCGATTATGTGAAGGTGTGAAGTTATTTTGTGTAGTTAGGGCTTAGATAGAGAATTCTTTGAAGCAGCTTTGAGGAGTTTATGAATAAAAATAGTTGGGTAAATGTTTGCAATGTGTTTACTAAGAACTTGGTATAGTTGATATGTTTATCAAGGCTCGATGATTTTCAAGAGTAATCTATAGTTGTAAAGTTTTAATGTTAGAGTAAGTAAATTATGTTTACATATAACATGAATTGATTGTGTATATTACTTTAAATGTTCTTAAACGCACACGATACAGTCGTATTTATTTCGAATACGTATAGATTGAATGTCGTGTCAATGTGGTACATTAATTTTTGTGTGGATAAAAAATAAATCAGTAACCAGCTTAAAAGCCCCTGGTTTATAAGGTCTATTATTACGCGTCAGGTTTACAAAAAACGTATGGACGCCAATTTTCCTCCTAATATAGAGTCTATGGCGGCACCAAATAGAGACATGTACCTATGTTATCCATTTCATTTTACGTCACGTCTACCGTAATAGAGAGCAATTATAGTCATTCGTTTTTGTAAAATGGCATTTATTGATCAATTACATAAAGCTTTAATTAATTTTACTATTTAAATGCTTTTGAAAAGTACCTGTTTGTATAATTTAAAAGTCGGTTCTATTTGATGATCTGAACGTGATACTGTAGCCCTATTTTCTGTTGTTGACATCTACACAACCATACAACTATATTCATTCTGATAATATTAAAAAAAATGCCTTTTTATGTTAAACTTGATTGTTTTCAAAATCTACAGGTTGTTTTCATTTTAGTTTTCGCATTATTTTCATTTTCTTTTTCCTCTGTACTGTTCTTTTGAAATACACGTATGTAGTATTGTTCATCATAATTGTCTCCAATTAAATACGACAGCGATACAATACTGACAAATCTATTGAAAAAGTTGTGATGGACAGTCACGCAACCGAACTTTTTGTCTAGAGCTCGAAGTGTCATGTTTACATCTGTACTACAATCATCACACTACATAATCAAACACATACAGACAAGTACTTGTATAAGGAATCTCATAACCGCTAAACCAGAAAGCGCATTAGCATGTAGTACGCACAACATTTCTAATTATATTCAATTTCACACTGTACCTACCGTGCGCGCACCTATTCTACCATTACTTTTCTACTGTGCAACTAAAGTTCTTTCACAATTATTTTCACATTCTGACAGTTGTGGTTCAAAAGCAAATATAGGTAATGTCACATGATCATTTTAAACTTTTCATTTTAACACCTCATTCAACGGTAAGAAAAAAAATGTGGCGTTCCACTCTTTTTTCAATATATATTTTTTTCGCCTTGCCTTGAGTAGGAGGACTCATTTGATGATTTTACCACGATAAAAAAGGCATACTACATACACAACAAAAAAAAAAAATCATGACCTCCTTAAAATTTCATGCGAATAAAAAAATGTCAGTGTGACTTGACAGCGATGCAAGGGAGGTACAATATTTGTCAAAAGACTGTAGAGCGCATGAATAGTACCAATTTAATTACGGTCCCTAAACAAACTGATTTTACTTTATCACTATTTTAGAATTTCGTAATAGTGATGTGATGTTATAAATGTTACGTTATCGATATTTAAAGACAAGATTAACAAACTCGATTTCGATAGGGAAGCATATTACGATTGTTTAGCTTTTAGAAACGTTACCTATTGATTAAGTACCTAGTATTGATTACTTGTATGGAAATTATCACGATTTTGTACTACTTCCTTCGAATAGATGTGATTGATAGTCACGTTGTATCGCTTGATCGTGGCAATTCATATGTGATTAGTTGATTACTTCTGCTTTAGTGCATGACCTGGCTCTCGTTATTGGGTATGGAACCGGGAATTATCAGTTTTTACCGATATTTTCAAAGTTATTGTAAAATCGGGAACGCAGGCCTGTTAAAACCTAAATTAACGATTAACGTTTTTTTTTCGTTTTAAAAAACATTGCCCAACACTAGGAATTTCTCCTGTGTCGTGGGTGCGTTTACAAATATATAAACTCACATACACAAACGCCCAGACCCGGAACAACTACTTGTACGAGTAGATCATACAAATATTTGCTCCGTGCGGGAATCGAATCGTGCGGGAATTTTTGACGAACTTATTCAAATGTAATGTATCTCTTAAGGCATCTGATAGTTTTTCCCATAGCCAGTAAGTAGCGGTATGTCTCATTGGGTAAATAGAGCAGCGAGAACAATGATGCGTCTACCGCACTCTTTTTTTGTCATAATAACCGTTAATCTGGCAACACTGATGGGAAAATTAAACTCGGCCTTATTGTTTCTCGTTAAATATTGTTTTATTTTTTGTTACAGGTAAGTTCTGGGATTATCTGTGGCACAGGAATCTGTTTATCGAGTGGAGTAAGTTGCGTAGTAGTTAAATTACTATCGGTAGAGTGGAGTTTGTTTATTGGCTATCAGTAATTTGGGTATTGGTTGAGTTTTTAGCCGCTAACCTTTGGGCTGAAAATCATGAAGGAAAAAGGTCCTATTTTTTATATTTTTAGATGTTTTATCTGTATTTTTCATCTAAGATCAATTAATAAAAAAAACAGAGATACATTATTACTGGACTTGAATCAAGAAATCTTTTCTACTTGTATATATAAATCTCAAAAGACATTGGGTCCAATCGACCAATTCAAAGAAGCATTTGGTCGTTTGGATCCGCGGGTCCGATCTGAGCGGGATCACACGACCATACGATAAATAGCCTTCACAGCCTCTCATTTTCACACCTTATTTGTTCATCCTACCAATAAGCCCTTATGCCATTACCTCGATAAATTGCCACATGAACGTTCATGAACTTTTGACAGGTCTCCCTTATTTGAGAGACAGAATAATAGGTTTGTAATTACAATGGTGTTGCAAGACGGTTCATCATAGGATGCCATTGTTGCTGAAGTCACGACACCCACCATTGGGGAGTAGTCTGACATTGTAGGCGGACCACACAATTAGTTGTGCTTACTCAAATCAAGTATGCTAATGTTTCGCTAAGTTATGCTGTAAGCTTGAAGCATAGGACAGAAGATTGTAAATTCTTTGACCAACAATGTTTTGTGTACCATAAACAACTTTTGTATTTTATTGTCCCAAAAATAAGTCATTTTGGAAAGAGGCAACGCCGCCCGTCTCTTGGGCACATTACCAGCTGACAGCGTTGAGGATGAATTTATCGATGCTCTATAATAGTTTAGTTTAGTTTTATTTTAATTAAGTATTTTTATATTTATGTATTTCTGTCGTGATAAAGTATAAGTATTATTTTTTTTGGAAAGAGGTTTGGTAATTCTCAAATGAGCTCTCTCGTTTTGGATAGAGCGAAAAAGAACGTTACAGTCGTACTGACTAAAACCCACCCGGTTTCTTCAATTGCTTTTTACCTTAATGGGCCGTGGTAAAATGTTTTGAACGTTTCTGCTATATTGGACATTCCCGCAACGCGACCCTGGAAACTTCGGCACTTCAAAGGCTTCGTCTGTCCCAGCTTTGAGGTTGTTCTGGCCGCATTGGGACGAACTATGAAGAAAGACATTAGTTTATCATATTTTAATCTGAACAAAGTTTTCATGTTCATGAACGCTTTTCCACGCTTGGAATTCTTACATCATAACCTATAGCAGCTGTAATCCCTGAAGGGTTAGATAGAAGAGTAGTAAATAATATTTAGTATCATCAATATTTAGTAAATCACCAATACCACAATAGTAGGTACTCCTCCACAGTTATGTGCCACACTCATGTTAAAGGGGGCTACAAAACTATTAAATTCATTACTTTTTTAAGTGAAAACTTCTTTAGCGGCGTTGTGCACTATTTTTGGAATGGGTAAAAAATGTTAAACTCGCGTCAGGACACGTGACCTGATCGAAAATTCGTAAGACGGCGCAAGGCGCTTGCGCGAATGTTCGTGTGTGTTTATTACCGTAACCCGTCTTTTTTATATTTTGGCATTGTCATCAAATGACTCCTCCCACTTAGGGCAGGACGCGAGGGAATGTCAGACTCGTACTGACTAAAACCCACGGTGTCCTTAAATAGCCCTCTACGTTCCAGGGTCGCGGTTACCTGATGAGACAGTCCTGCGACTACGGCATTAAATTCAACACTGTAGTTCTGGTTTAAGTTTTTAAGGAATTGTTAAAAAAGAAAACTATTTTCTCTTCAATGCCAGTCTACTGGCATTATTTAGATTACAGGTTGATATTAATGATTATGTAAGCTACCATTTCTAAATTTACTACTTAATATCAGTGAAATGGCTACGGTTTACTACGCTATGTTACCTGTCAGTTACTAATTAAAACCCCTGCCCTAAATTTGCCTAACTGGTACTCCTTATAAGGCGAACATAATTAGCGATAAATCCAGTTATTTCGTTACCGTCACACGCAGTTTACCCGATCATGCGTAAGCGCTGATTTTTTGCTCAATAGTTATTACGATGATCGCTGCTAATATGTAATTGATGGTTCATGTGTTTGTTAATTGGTAGTCAAGTTGTAGTACTGTTGGCCTGCTCATTTATGAAACACATAAATAAAATACAGTCAGTGCGTAGAAAGATATTTTGGCGTTTGAAAGACATTGACAGAAAAGGGTTAAAAATACACTGGAGTTAAAAAGTAAGATGGCGAAGGTAGTTCTATTTTCGAAAGTTTGCACAAGTTTTTAAGAAGAATTAACTGATGATAACAACCTGTTTGGTAGTTATTCTCTCTTTCTATACTTATGAATTTCTAAGATCATCGCACTTAGTAGGAAAATTGTATGATAAACGGACGTCATGCATAAGAGTGTTAGTGCGTGTATACAGTTCTCATTAGCAAGAACTAACTTTTTCTTAGAATTCTTATGGTGCCATCGAACTGATGCTTTTGAGTTGGTCACACAAATATCGTTGCTTGTCACACTGTCAATAGTTTTGTCGACACAACTCCGTGCGTTTTGAATTATTTCAACGAATTCTTACTTCTATAACTGTCTTTAAT
This sequence comes from Agrotis puta, assembly GCA_943136025.2. NCBI lineage: Eukaryota > Metazoa > Arthropoda > Insecta > Lepidoptera > Noctuidae > Agrotis > Agrotis puta. Next base: position 15,518,794 of record OW964177.2, on the reverse strand, counting down.
GAAACTTGTCTTCATCTCAATTTTTAATTACGGTCAAGACAATAATATGATGTCATGAGAAATTCACATAAGGAAACAAATCTCCCGAAATTATCCACGATTTACTTCACTTTGCTTGACTAGATACAACTGGCTGAAGTTTTAGAACAATAGTTAACACACTCGAAAAACAAAAGTAGCAACATGTATTAGTAAGTATATACAGGATGCACTAATAACTCGACGAAGTTACGACCTCATTGTCGGCGCGCCTCCGCTTCTAAGCTCCGTCTGCCGCTGCACCCTACACCCATTGTTTTGGAGGCTCCTACATAACAACAACTTTATTGCCTTTACATTATTATGTAAGTTTTCCTTTAACATCAGTTTAGGCTCGCCCACGGGCATGTCGTATGTAAATAGGCAAGCGGTAGGCTTTCGCTTTACGTACACAATGCTGCGGGCTATTTAGATAATATTTATCTTCGTGTGTCGTCGTCAATGGGCATTCTGTTCGTCGAAAATGATTATTGTGTATAGGCAACATGTGATTTTGGAGTGTTGTATGCGATTTTCAATTGGAGACGTGCTGCATCGACTTTAAATAAATTTTGATTCGTTCAGAGAATAACGATTTATGCGATTGTGATTTTTTTGTATGTTTTATAATCTGACGTGAGAAAAGAACAAAAGGTCGATTTGATGAAGTTTATGCCTATGTTTAACAGTGGACATTTTACGACTGAAATTATGATAATGCGATAAATCTTGGTAGTTCTCAATTTCTGCGTTGATATTGTCTTTTGGTAAATCAGCCACACGGTCGATTGATCTCTCCAATCGATCAATTAAAGTACAATAACTTCTGGAATCTATTGAATTACATGGCAATATTTTCTTTGCTGGTTACAATTGTCGGGGATAACCCAAAAAATAGCGTTGCGAACTAATATTTAATTAAATTACGTTTTCCTTCCGTCTACCCAGCACGATAGGTATAAACTTTTAATCTCAACGGCTAATGATTAAATCTATGATGACGCAAAATGAAAAGAAAGCGCGCGTTTATTTCGTCGAGTAAAAAACTAGGATGCAGGCGTCGCGTCGGTGCATCTCAATGTGGGGCATAAGAAATGATAGTGATCAGTAGACATTAGGCGCAGTACACAATGTTGGCACTAGAGCCTACAGATCTATCATCTACAGATCTATCTTTAAGTTTTTTCTGGCATTGTAACCCTCTGCTGGGTAAATGGGGAATTTATTATGTTTTGACTTCACTAGATTTATTAGTTGGTAAAAGATGAAACTTTTAAAGGCTTTTTTAGCCTAAAGATGAATTTTGGGCCAAGACGTAATAGGATAATAATGTTATTCTGGCTGAAAAAGGTGGAGTTTTTGATAACTGAAAATACCAGGATTGAGGCAAGTTGTAGTTGGAAATAGCGACTCGATAACAAACCACTTTTGCTTTCAGTTTTGGAGATCGATTACTTTTAAATTAAGTTTGTCTATCGTCAAATCCAACTTGTCTATCATAAACATAGTAATTCAACTAAAAGGTTTAAACTTTATAGGCTTTAATTTTAATATAAAATTGCTATGTCTAAAGCAGGTGCTGAGTTGACATTTGAAATATAGGCGCGTTTTTATCGCTATTTCGTTAGATTGTAGTTATGAAGCGAAAAAGGGTTTAAATTTAAACACGTTTTAGGTACTAAAGTGGTTAGCTAGTTAATGCTAAAAGCTGACATTTGTAAAATTGGTAGTTTTATATCCAAGCTTTTGATGAGATGAATGGCTACATTACAAAATTGGTCTTTGAGTTCGTTTATTCGCCTTTAGTTAGTACAGCATTTAATGAATTTATGGAGAAAACTAACTCTAGATAAATGCGAAAGTTTGAGAAGATGAATGAATGGATGGATGTTTGTTATTCTTTAACGTAAAAATGGTTTATCTGACTTAAACTTTCGGTGCAGATAACATTTTAACCTGGATTAACACGAATGCTTTTTAACCGACTTCAAAAAAAGGAGGAGGTTATCAATTCGACTGTATTTTTTTTTTTTATGTTTGTTTCCGCCTTACGACCGACTGGGTGAACCGAATTTCAAAATTCTTTTTTTGTTTGAAAGCTGATGCTTCCCGTGTGGTCCCATTGTCACCAAATCAGGATCTGATGATTGGATCTTGGAGAAATCGAGGGCAACCCTCAAATTTTATAGGCCCACCCATCGTTTTTCGTAAATTTTATGAAGTTATTTAAGTACTTGCGTATGGTAATCATCATCTTATGTAGCTGAGCTGATGATGGAAGGTACAACTCCTTAACAGCAGTTTGTTACCGCATTACGAACGACTGGGTGAACCGATTTTCAAGATTCTTTTTTTGTTTGAAAGCTGGTGCTTCCCGTTTGGTCCCATTGTCACCAAATCAGGATCTGATGATTGGATCTTGGAGAAATCGAGGGCAACCCTCAAATTTTATAGGCCTACACATCGTTTTTCGTAAATCTTATGAAGTAATTTAAGTACTTGCGTACGGTAATCATCATCTTATGTAGCTGAGCTGATGATGGAAGGTACAACTCCTTAACAGTAGTTTGTTACCGCATAACGACCGACTGCGTGAACCGATTTTCATGATTCTTTTTGTGTTTGAAAGCTAGTGCTTCCCGTGTGGTCCCATTGTCACCAAATCATGATCTGATGATTGGATCTTGGATAAATCGAGGGCAACCCTCAAATTGTATAGGCCCACGCATCGTTTTTCGTAAATCTTATGAAGTAATATAAGTACTTGCGTATGGTAATCATCGTCTTATGTAGCTGAGCTGATGATGGAAGGTACAACTCCTTAACAGTAAGCAGTAGGCATCGACTGATTCATTGTTCGCATATCTCCGGAACTACACGTCCGATTTAAATAATTCTTTTTTTTGTGCTAGGTATCGTTCAACTTAGGGAATACTGCAAGTTTCATCAAAACCGGTTCAGTAGTTTTTGAGATAGGGAATTTTATTAGCTTATTGTGTACATGAGGGATGTTATTACCAGTGATACGGATTATATTATATGTAAGAATTTGGGTTGAATATTTAAACTAAAAAGAGTAAAATAAAAAACTTTTTCAAAAAAAATGTAACCGCCTTCAAAAAGAACCACAAAAAAGGGTAAAATAATCTACAAAATAACTTTTATTTCGGAAGTCGGTGGCAAAAAAAAACAATGTAATAAAAAATAACAAAGCCATCGACTTCCGAAATAAAAGTTATTTTGTAGATTATTTTACCCTTTTTTGTGGTTCTTTTTGAAGGCGGTTACATTTTTTTTGAAAAAGTTTTTTATAAAGATTAATGAATTCAAAGTTACGAAAAGAAATAAATCAACGGAGGCTAAGCTACATTAATTTCGGCATGGGTAACTCATTGACTGTACAAATATCTAGACTATTTCGCACCAGATGACTTAAAAATAGTTCCTTTCTAATTCTTTAACGAGGTTTTTCCTCGCATAGGTGCAGACTGTTGGCTAATATGGGTGCAGGAAATTAATGGGAGCAGAAACAGGTAGGTGAGCTAGTTCAATATGAGTAGCCGGTATATTGAAATCTCACTTGGTAGTGATTACGTAGATTTCAATTTCCTTGCGGTAATCGATAGACGCATTAGAAGAAATTCATGGATGTGATCCTTATCGAAGATGCTTCTTAAGTAGCAGATAAATTTTCTTGATATTCATACCACTTTTGATTCGTGGTTTATCTTAGTATTAGTTCTGCTCTTGTTTTGAATGGACTATTTTGAATACTTTTAGTATTATTTCAATCATCGTAAGTTTCGGCTTTCATCTACTGCCTTTTAGTAGCTATTTTTAATTTGAGATGATTTTTAATTTCCTCTGGACTCTTACCTAGATGAGAGGCAATAGTGACAAAATCGACGATGGAGTGAGCTTACCCAGAAGAATCCTCTTCATTCTAACTTTGAATAGGTTGCGTTTTTTGGCTTCCGCATCTGCATCCAGTGTGATCCCAAGCTTATAGTGAAATGGCGTTTTATAAATTACTAACAATAAATTATGCTTTTCCAATGACTTAATATCGGAGATCGATCAGTTCCGATCTAGTTAGACTGACAGTGGCTATCGACATTGACTACAAACATTTATTAGAGACGGTCATAATTATATCTTTTGCTACGCTTGTTTTCTGGTTTGTTGTAATTACTGGTAGTTCTTATTTGAATAGTGTAGTTATCTTTTCAATGTTTTGTAGAAATTAGAGATGGTTTTGAAAATTTTCACCTTGTCTTCTTCAAAAGATGGTGTCATCTCATTAGAAGATAAAAGAGAAAAATATCCATCGTGCGCTGTTATATATGTTTTGTATCAATAAACTCAGCCCATTGTAATCCACATCCTTGGCATAGCCTCACCCATGCTGCCTCAGAAAATAACGTCCTTCTTTCCTTTGTTCAGCATCCTTTCCGATCCACCGATACCCCCGAGCTACCTTTTGATGGTCGTCGGTCCATCTAGCTAGGTGATTTCCCTTCTCTACCTACATATAACAAAATAAGCAAACTACTTAAGCGAGACGCGACAAAGTACTTCGAAAGTCTCCTCTCGAGGGTTGTGGCTCGCATCAGTGAAAGTGGCCACGATTGCTATCAGTCAATTGATAAGACAAGTCAATGCGATACTTATTCGGTCAAATGGCTTTTTGTTTGATACCACTCTTGTTAGGGCGCGGGCATGCTGCGAAAGGAATGTTGGACAAGCTTTCTTTTCTGTGTTACATTTCATACTTATAAAATCAATAGATAACCGTTATAACTGCTATTGATGTTGTAAAAAATATATGCTTGTAACTACGTGACGCAATTGTGAACAGCAAGTGAGTTTCTTAAAATGTCCTTATTTTTGCTAATCGTTGTATGGAATAATGTTTTCTAAGTTGCATGGTGGGTTTTCTCTTAAATGTGGTTTAACCACAAGTTCGGAAAAGTTTCGCGCACTCTATAGAAATCTATGGATTTTTCGATCAGATGGGTTTTGCATCTGTTGAGCCACTGTTTGACAGTTTTTGTGAGTGAATCTCAGATATAAACCTGTTGGCTGACATAATAATTATTATTGTTATTTGGTTATAACTTTTATTAGGCGGAAGGTTTTACCACATTACTAAGTCACGAATCGGAACTTTTTTGCATAAAAATTAGCCTATTAAAAATATTTAATTAAACTAAATTTTCTCGTATGAACGCGGAAGTGATTTAACACCAAACGGAATTAATCGTCTTCGTATCGTGGCATCATGGTAATAAACTTTTCAACCATAGACTATAGAGTGATTCAATCTTAACACTCGATCTCTCGTCACAGGTGTTACGGCGTGTGCTCATGTGATTCACTCATTATATTGAGGACCTGTGAAAGTTCGATTTTGATTTATTACTTATAGCCTCGTCACTGTTACACAACGTGAAGATTGTACAGTCATGCGAGGTTGTGTTGTCGCTGCGATTTTAATCTCATTGTGTCTGCGTCTTTATTAAAACGTGCGCATGATTGATTTGCGATTTCACATGCTAATGTTGGAATTAAAAATCCCTTTGATGTGTAGTTTAAGAAATTAGTATTCATGGGTGTTTTAAGCAAATTTTGTTTAACAAGCAACTGTATCTACATACTTCGCAATTTTATTATTTACTTCATACAATGTGTATTATGCGTTAAATTATTGCGATAAATAAAAACACTTAACACATAAAAAGAAATTACACAATTTGTAGAAACACGCCGCGTTTTCTTTAACAATTCAAGCGCGGGCTGCAATAATGCTACTAACTAACCGAAAAAAGTTTGCCAATTAAAGCAGAACGGTTACGAAAGTTTCACGTGTGCGAACAATTAGACGAACGGACAAACGGACCGAAACCTAATTATACAGATTATACATAATTGCGCGGCTGGCTGTCAACATACGCGCATTTTGTTTCTTTTGACAGATTGAGGTTAGGGCGGGAAAATGACGGTGACATACGGTACGTCATTTTAGGCACTTGTACAAAAATATTTACTTACTTGATTAATGCATTAATTGGTAAAGGCATTAATTAAGTAAACATCAATAAGTTAATTGTTTAGTTAATAGCAAAGGACACTCAAAGCAAAAATTGAGGAAATAGTCATCAAAATTACTCGCTTTTAACGACAGACGGCATGTCTTCCTTGATTAAAACACTTTTACTTTTGACTATACACTTTCATATACCGACCACAATCTTTAATCAGCAAAACGTCAGTCACAAAGAAAAATAAACAAACGTGATTTGTGCTCACCTTACGACGTATGACATAACATGGCCCAAAGGCAAGACCATGTGGTCGGACCCCAACAAAATGATATAATAGACCTTAAGTGGTTGCATTTATTGTAATTATCTTAATTGCTTATGTTGCAATGTTGATTATTTGTTACAAAATGTCCCTTTTCTTGTTTCAGGTGAGAGTAATTTTCGTAAAAATGCATTGCGGTAACGCCGAGCAAATAACTTAAGGTGAGTTCTTAGCGAATTAATAATTGTTAGTTTATATTGTACTGCTTTTTAGCTTCCGCTTATGAAATCAAGATACTTACTGTGTATTCTTCTAGCATCACTTATTTGTTCATTAGGCTATTCCGAGCATAACATTCTAAAAACATTTAGAGACAGACAGGAACAATTATTCTGAAATTGCTTTTAGCAGTATTTAAAAATTAAACAATGATTAAAAGAAGATTCAGGTTTTATGCCAATCATAGTCTAACATTCAGAGCATAAAAGAAATCGGAATAAATTCCATTTGAAAATTTTTGATATCGAACCAATTACAGTCAATTATCTACGATGTAAAGAGTATAGGAATAATAACAGTATTTCAAACGCAACGCCTATAAACGAGTTGCGTGTTCCAGAGACGAAACGTGACGTCAAATAAAGCCATTTTGACGTACAATGTGAAAATGACATTCAAATTATATGTAGTTTACTAACGTCTTATTTAAACGATGTTACGTGGTGTTTATCTACTGCAATCTTGTTTAATTTGAAGATTTGTATTTCACCTTCATTATTTCATATCACTTCTGCGAGTGTTGTTTTGCTTTCGTTAATTGTTATATTTGTGGCTATTCCATCTACTGTTGATTTGTGTTGTTCAAGCTTTTGAACATTGTGAATATTATTCACAACGGCATAAAATTTATCAAAGTTTTTTGTTTCTCTTCAAACTTCTTACATGTTCGCAACATTACAATCAGAGATTCCATTGTCCAAAATTCTTCACCTTTCTTAGCTTCCTAATCCAAATTTTAAGTTAATGAACTCCTGATCTCCAGACCGTTACTTCAGAATCTATTACAGATCATACAATTTAACTAAACAACAAACTTCTTGGCGCCAATAATGATACCTTTTCCATCAAGGCGCGAGATTAAACGTAATTTACCGTAAGTTAAATAATGTGTGTCAAGGATTACCCGCCTCATTTGTGCCGTGTATAAGCTAAACAAAGCTCTAATAGCTATGTTTTAGTAGAGGACAAGGGTGGAGTTCAAGTTAATTAAATATAGTAATTAGTTCTGCCATTGTTTTGTTGGCGTGTGCGGTCGCTCTTAGCGTGTGCTTGGTGATGTGAACTTGTAGGCTGGTGGTATCTACCTATATTAATTATGGCTTTTAATGTCTGTTAGTATGTAGTTTAGCCCTGATATTATTACAAGTTTCAAAATAGTGACCTTCTCTATCAAGTCTCTACCTTCGAAAGGTGTCTTATTAACGTTCTAAGGATTACGACCATGTTATTACTAAGGATGCAGCGATCTACTTTGTTATAATCACGTTTATGAAGGTGCAGACCAGTTTTGATTTATGTACCTTCATATTTATCAAGATGCAACAAAATTATGAAAATCACCTCAAAAGCGGACGGACATATTTGCAGCTCTACTTTTTTTATTGACGGCGATCAAAATCATCCATAAACCTATAAAAATACTACCTTCTTGTGCTTTTAATGATTACTTCCCACGTATCATCTCATGGTCTTCAGCTAAGAATACACACAGTTTATGCAAAATTGCTGTTACTGGGTCGTCTACGATCTTGACCCGTATTTACGGGGTGACGTACCATGGCGTGTGGGCATCCAACTAAGCCTATTGTCTCTTATTTGTTCATGCCACTGTTTTATGTCATTTATCTAGCTGTAGAGTAATCAAGGCTTTCGTAATGAGAACGTTTAATTTTAAAGATAAAGGGTATTATAAAACCTTTTTTGTTTTTATAAAAGTTTTTGTTCAATGGGACCGAAGTGTATACGGACAACTGAGTATCTAGTTCTATAATAGAGGTGTTTATACTTTATGCTTGAAGGTTTATGGCAAACAAAAATAAAATGTGAATAAACTTGTTGGTTAATGGTTGGTTCTGATTCAATAAAGTCTTCCAATGTTAATAATAGGTATCCAAACAGTTTTGTGGTTAGTAGTTGGTTAGATAAAGGCGTTTGTGCGATGTGCAAACCTTAGGTCAAACCATGACACACAGGGTTAACGACTGCTTAAATAAAATATTAATATTTCATCATTTGTAGTCCTAGATTTGATACCTGCAAAACTCTTTCTTAAGCTTTGTAAGAGTAGAGGACAACGGTCAATATTAAAAAAGAAATGATGATACTGTCTTTGAACACAAGCTACACAAATAAAACTGGATGCTCTAGAAAAATCCTACCAAACATCAAATCATAACACGTTGCCAAAAAAAACTATGATAAATGATTATATCTTCAAGCCTAATAATCAGGATGAAACTGATCCGGTCGCCTTATAAGCTCCTGTGCATATAAGGCAACTTGATATCATCTATAATAAATATTGCTAGTCACTTTAAGTTATTAAACGTTCGCAATTACGGCAGACATCTTTACGGGAACCATGTTCTGTTTACAGGATCCTTTTAAGTGTATTTTATTGGTTTGTTAAGTACGGTAGCTGTGATGGAGTTAATTTGATATACAGCCTGCTTGCTATGCTTGGAGTTATTTGTAAATGTTTTGATCTAATCTATATTCTATACTAATATTATAAAGAGGAAACCTTTGTATTTTTGTATGTTTGTATTGAATAGGCTCAAAAACTACTGGACCGATTTCAAAATTTCTTTTACCATTACTTAGAGGAATTCTTCCGAATCCGTATAGGCTATATTTTATCCCGGAAAATAGATATGATTTTTCGTGGTAGTGAAAATTGTGGAGTAAGGCAAGGAAAAACTGCCGTACGTTAACGATTCTCGCGAACGCTGCCTAAATGGTTAGAGCTGTATGGTTGACTTCTATAGAAAAGTTGTAGAACTCAATAATGCCTACAAAAAAGTCCGCGATAGTATAAACCAAACCAAAATAAATGTCCACCCGTGCGAAGCCGGGGCAGGTCGCTAGTCTGAGTATAAATTGCTACTTGTATTTACACGTGTAAGTTTAGTATTTGCCTGCTATTCAAATAGCTGGTCATGTTTTGAAATATCTCATATAATTGGTTAATATACAATCAAGTGAACGACTTGTAATCGTCAATCAAAATATCAATAAAAAAACCTTGCATGGTACATACTTGCTGCCTGCAAAATTAATTGTTATGATAACTTTAAGCTTAGAAACAGTGTAGGCGTGAGGTATCTATGCTTCGCCATTTATGTCGTCTATATTAGATCAAGTTGAATCATCGGGGACAATGTTTACATAATGAGAAGAATAATACTGATCTCTTTAAGTATGCACTATTGTGTATTATTCAGGAATAACTATAAAAATGCCATCAGTGTAAATAATTGTGACGCTATGTTGAAGTAAATTAAAGCCGCTTGCTATCAGAGGCGGCCTTACCCATTGCGAGGCTCCGGGCGGCAGGACTTTGTGAGGCCCTTTGTCCTTTTTTTTTTGCGTGGTAAAATCATTAAATGAGTCCTCCCACCCAGGGCAGGGCGGGAGGGGCTGTCAGACTTGTACTGACTAAAATCCACGGTGTCCTTCACTAGCCCTTTACGTACCGGGGTTACGGTGATGGGTAAGTCCCGCGACCCCGGCAGGCTTTGGCCCTCTACAGGCCCCGTCAATGTGCTGACACTCCTTGAGGCGCGCGTGGAACACAACGCGCCGTCGACCCGGGCATGGTCCATGGTCAGGCTGCGAGTCGCCAATTACTCGCTGCCCGCATGCCCGCGCCTACGGTGGCCGGAGATCGTCTGGCGACGTCGGTCACCGTGGGCGTCTACCACTGCGGCTGGGTCGGAGGGAGGACACTGTTCTCTCCCTCACGCGGCACGCCTCCTCCTTCGCGAGCATGACTGCTTCGCAGAAAGAGGCGACCGCTTCCCACTCCGTCTCGCCCCACAGCATGGCCTCGACCAATGCCGGGCGCGAGAGGTCTCCGCCTATCGCCGTCGTGAGGACACGGCGGTGCTCTGCCCAAGCGGGGCAGTCCTGCACCGTATGCTCCACCGTGTCCTCCGGACGATCCTCGCAGTGGTGACACCCAGGCGTTTCCTCCTTCCTTATCCAACACAGGAACCTCCCGAAACTTCCTTGTCCGGTGAGGACCTGCGTCATGCGGAAGGTAAGGACGCCGTGACGCTTATCCAGCCACTCCTCAAAGAGGGGTCTTACCGCCGCGATTGCGGCGTGCCCGGACCTCGGTTGCGACAGTCGCTCCCTCCATACTGCCCTGAGATCGCGCCGAAACTCTTCCCGCCGCGCCTCGACCTATCGAGGCAGCGGGGATTCGCCCCGGCGCTGCGCCTCCACGCGCCATTCGTAGACGCGCTGGAGGGCAGTCGCCTCCAGATCCCAGGGCAGAGGCCCTTTGTCCTTCGTGAAAAGTATGTAATGCGAAAGTAGGTCTGGTTGTTTGGTTTAGGTATTGGTCATTTTTAAGGAAAAATGCTTAAATTATACAAATAAATCAAATTAGAGTTTTAAAATATTTTACATTTTAAGATTTACGAAATTAACAAATACAGAGATGATAAATTTTAAAATTGATGTTTGCGGCTTTTCCTAACACTAAATACTTTAATTAAAGCAAAATAATCTAACGAATAAGCTACGTCATTTTCGATTGAAATAATAGCGAGGGCTGAAAGCCGATCTTGTGCCATCGAATTGCTCAAATATGTTTTAATAATTTTAAGCCTCGAAAAACTCCTTTCAGCAGACGCAACTGTAACAGGTGTGGTAGCAATAATTCTCAGGACTATTTCGATAGTGGGGTAAACTTCAGTTAATTTTTTTTTTCTATTATGTATTTTAGCACCGAGATAATAATCCCCGAGCGATAGAAGAGCAGAACATTATGTCCCGACTCACGAGTGTTATGCAATTAAAAAACCCATCTTCAAGTGTTTCGAGGCGCGATATTCAAGTACTACACTGAGAGTTTTTTTTCGATAACCGCAAGCACAAAACGTGACAAGTCCGCGATTCGAAGTTAACAAGTGAAAATGTACGTAGATCGTAGTTGATTTTGGGGTTATGATAAGTAAAACTGTACTAAGATTTTTTTTTTTATCGTGGTAAAATCATCAAATGAGTCTTCCCACCCAGGGCAGGGCGGGAGGGACTGTCAGACTTGTACTGATTAAAATCCGCGGTGTCCTTCAATAGCCCTTTACGTACCGGGGTCACGGTAATCCCTTGGTCCCGCGACCCCGGCAGGCTTTGGCCCTCTACAGGCCCCGTCACTATGCTGACACTCTTTGAGGCGCGCGTGGAACACAACGCGCCGTCGACCCGGGCATGGTCCATGGTCGGACAGCGAGTCGCCCGTTACTCGCTGCCCGCATGCCCGCGCCAACGGTGGCCGGAGATCGTCTTGCGACGTCCGACGCTGTGGGCGTCTACCCCTGCGGCTGGGGTGGAGGGAGGACGCTGTCCTCTCCCTCAGGGGGCCCGCCTCCTCCTTCACGAGCATGACTGCTTCGCAGAAGGAGGCGACCGCTTCACACTCCGTCTCGCCCCGCAGCATGGCCTCGACCAATGCCGGGCGCGAGAGGTCTCCGCCTATCGCCGTCGTGAGGACACGGCGGTGCTCTGCCTAAGCGGGGCAGTCCTGCACCGTATGCTCCACCGTGTCCTCCGGACGATCCTCGCAGTGATGACACCCAGGCGATTCTTCCCTCCCTATCAGACACAGGAACCTCCCGAAACTTCCGTGTCCGGTGAGGACCTGCGTCATGCGGTAGGTCAGGACGCCGTGACCCCTATCCAGCCACTCCTCAAAGAGGGGTCTTACCGCCGCGATTGCGGCGTGCCCGAACTGTACTATGATTAAGTAAAATATATAATAAAAGTACATCTTATGATTACAATAACCCAAAGTTTACTTCTATTTACACACATTTGTACTTATAAACTTCGAATCGCGGACTTGTCATTTTTTGTACTTACGGTTATCGAAAAAAATCTCTCAGTGTACATAAAGGATTTTTCAATTATGTTTTGAATGAATGAATTAGTTAATTAACTTAATTTTAATTTACGGTTATGTTATAACCTTAATAAGTAATTAAGGATCAAAATCAAAAGTTAAAAAAAATAGTTGTTTTTTTTTTTAATTTGCTTGGGTTGATGCGCGAGGCCCCTGTAGGAGCGAGGCCCCGGGCGAATGCCCTGTTCGCCACCCCCTAAGGCCGCCACTGCTTGCTATATTGTAGTACGGCTCACTCGGATTCCAGTGCTGATGTTAAGTATATTATAAAACGTTAATACGATTAGTTGTAATATTAAACGAATGACCAAGATCACTCTGATAAATGATACAAACATTTTAAATTGCTCAAACGTTAGACCATTAAGTAATTCATTTCCATTCATTTATAATGTTGTCGATGGTAACAAGCCCGTTACTTTAGAAGGTAACGTAATTTTTCCGACCGAAGTATTAGATCAGCTATTAAATCTCCATAATCCACTGGTTTTATGAACGTATTCTTAAGCAATCGGATTCGAAATGTCAATCGTGCGCATCTCGTACCCATGTAACCTTTAATCGATAATTGGACACAGCTATCCGAGTGTTTTATTTGTTGTGACGCTACCTAATTGATTATTGGATTTGAATTGAATTTTGCATCATTTTATACTTAAGCTAGCTTGTTAACTAAATATTGAAGTTTTGTTCTTGACCCTAAAATAAATTGTTTGATAAAAGGCATTAGAACGTATGAACATAAAATTGGCTGGTAAATGATAATGAATATCGTTGAGTCGAATTAATTTAGAATTTAAACTCAAATATTTGATTAGACTAGAAAACTAATCACTTTATTCCTAAGTCTAATGAAAGGTTATGGAGACATTTCAGCCTACACAATTTTCACTTCAACAGAGATTCCTAAATCTGCATTATCTCACAGTTGTTAATAGCCTCATTAAATAGATTCTACAGTAAAATAAGCCTAAATGATGCGATATATTTGATCTCAGTCACGCAACAGACAACACCAAACATAGAAGTTAGTGGCAGAGTACTATAAAGATTAAAGTTAAGCTAAATTAGCATGGAGCATTACATCCGTCTGACAGATATGATCGCGGTTGCAGCTCGGTGGGTGTGCTGCCTGATCACGTCGGCAGATATGCTCAGTGTCCCTCAGGGCAGTATGTTTGGTCACATTTTGTTTTTCTTGGATGGTTTTCTGGTAATCTGTAAATATACTTTAGTACACTGCAAGTGCTATCCCACACTAGTTCCTTACATGGTCAGCAGACATAAAATCTTGTGGAACTTCTAAAATTTGTGTTATGAATAAGTATGTAAATTACGTGTTTTGAATTAAATTCAATAGAAAGTTCGTATATCGTCCATCCCCTAAGGCTTAGACCTAGCACTAATTTAGAAAATCTAATTTCTACATGTTTTAATTAGAGCAAAAATTTTGATGGGCACCATAATTTAAAAATTTCGAAAGTGTAATGCTCCGCCAAGAATGGTGATGCTGAGTCGTGCGCCAATGGCGATGAAAGCGGCCGCTGTCCCACATGCATTGTCGTATTAAATATGCGATAGACGACAGTAATGTTCAGTTCTGTATGGTCAAACTATGTTATTAGATTACCTTTTGTGTATCCAGACATCGATGGAATATTAAGGAGTATCGATAAATAGTTCTATTAGAAATTGATTCTATCATACGATTGCGATTGTGTTTCGAAACTATGATAACATAATTATTGATGTCCGTATTGTTACTAATTTGTGTTGGTTTTCCAATTTTGTTGTTAGCCCCTATTCCAGATAACAATGCATATACTATAGCAGGCTATGCATTACCAGTATTTCTAGTATTTAATGCTCATGTTATTTTATTTAACGCATGAACTAAGGCTGCGGAAGTCAGTAGTATAATCATAATATCAGCGAATAAAAATATCTGATGAGCAGAGGGGCCTCGCTATGACCGCTACATTAATATGGTCAAAATGATGAACTCCTTAATGAAGCAATTTGTTGTGTTATTATTAGTAGATCGGAGGAGGTTGCACGTTGCAGTCATTCAGTGATACACAAGTCACTTGACTGTATGCGACGGTGAAAGGGTAACTTGTTTTTAGTTTGAAGAACATCTTTCATTTCAAAATGGACCGGAAGTAAAATAAAATTACGTAGTATTATTTTTAGGAAGCAAACACAATTAATGAGTTCACTTTCAAGGCTCTGAGTATTTAAGACCTAGTCGTCTCTTTCATAATTCTGAGTATCAACTATCTAAATATTTAATATTAGTACATTACCTTGGCATGCAGTTTGCTGAAGCATATCATTTCCTTTTTTAAAAGATTCCTTCTTGGGAATTTTATAATTACAGTTACAGAAATAGGAGCTTCTTCTAAGGTTATTCTAGAATTGCCTTTTTCTTCACAAACACTTGAGATTTTTACACACAGCTCCGCAACCGCAACTGTCCTCGCATGACGACCATCGTGGGAAGCAGACACTTCCTCGAGAAAGAAATCAATTTACTTTTACACCGTAGCAAATCATACACTAATAGTAATGGAAAACATACCACAAAAACCCATCGTAATCACACAATTGATGATATTGTGAAATTCGTGTACACTATTGTATTCTTTATCACTATTTCTATAGGGGCTATAATTACAGCAATATTCTTAAGGATGGGACAATTTGTATTGCTTTCATGTTTTTATCTTTCGATGTTTGTACTTTGTAGTCGGTCAAGGCTCGTTGGCGAGGTCGGTAGCGTCTACTGCCTATTGTTGGGGATCTGGTCGTGATCGGCGATGCATGAAGAGGAATTCTAAATAGCTTCTATTCATCTGCTTTGAAAAATGACACGTTTGTGTTGGTGTCATCTGATGGCTGACAGAGATGTAACAATTGTTGTCAAAGCAACTTTGTTCTCGTCTAAATTAGAAAGCTTCTTTAAAACATATTGTGTTTCATCTTAACTAAGCTAATCTTACTATCGTCCTAATTTAATAAGTTTTACTGTTCGCGTATTCAATCGTTTTAGGTAGGATTACGTGAAATCATTTACGAGTTAGATTCAACAGACATCAATCATCATTGACATCCATTTCTGTTTGAATCGCTTTTAGCGCTTTTATTATGCACATTAATATTATGACTAGCCCAAATTGGATGCTAGTGACTTGGCACATTCATATGCATATAAACATCAGTTAGGTCCCAACTATTACTTAAATCGTTCACCTATGTATCTAGGTTGCCTTAGGTGTGGGCTTCACCTCTTGCGAGACCTCTTACGGGCACATATGAAATTATATTGCTGACATGCATTATTTAAAGAGCACAAAACTTGCTTCTGATGGAATATTTGTTGAATCTTACAAGAATCTCTTATTCTATTGTTACTACTTCATCCAGTAACAAATTTAAAAATGTCGTTATGCCGGAAGCCTACACCTTACTTTTTGGCCATGAATTGTTATTATTGTTTCTTTGACTTAATATAATAAATAAATAGTAGTTTTTAATTACGTCAGACATTGCTTAAACATACATAAAATTGACACAGTTCCAGATTGAAATGACAATATGAACACACCGTTTTACAAATAAATTATACGATTAAAGTGATTGAAAAATTAAATGTGTGTGAGCGTGCGTGCATGTGTAATAAATTAATGTGTCTACGTTAATTGTTATTATTTATTTATATGTATTATATTTGAAAATAATGCTGCCATACAAAAGAGAGTTAAAGCCTATTAAATAGTATTATTATCGATGTCTTACTCATTATAAATGATATGTCAATCTTCACATTCACTATCAATCGATTCTCAATTCTTTACGTTCACATACTTCAGTGATTCATCCACCAATTCACTGAATGGTGCCACGATATGGTCTAAGCTTTAAGCGGAGAGCGATGTGCCATACCTCCATTTAGAGCTTTGTCCTTTCCCTAGATATATTTCAAAATGTTTATAGTCTTAATATATATTAGAATATTGTCCTAGATGGGTATCTGTTGCATTAAAACGTCATCATCATTGTTAACAGCCATGCTGTT
Organism: Agrotis puta; assembly: GCA_943136025.2. Classification (NCBI taxonomy): domain Eukaryota; kingdom Metazoa; phylum Arthropoda; class Insecta; order Lepidoptera; family Noctuidae; genus Agrotis; species Agrotis puta. The sequence continues at coordinate 15,502,202 of OW964177.2, read as the reverse complement.
GAGATAGGCCTCTTATTTCTTAATGGTGATGATGATGGTGCTATTCTTTATTCAAAATATTGTATATTCAAACTCTCTGTCGTCTATGATTTGAGCTATACACAACTATTTGAATATGCATTGTTTGCTTGCTAAAGCTGGTTGTATTGTGTTAGCACAATGATAGTATAGTCAGCGTTTTGATTTGTCATCGATGCAGGTTCAATCTTGATCACCGTTGGGCTATGAAAGATTTTAGTATTCATAGCACTGTGTCCTTTGATTGGTTACCCGGTTTTGAATGTTTTATTAAGTATCAACAGAGTTTCAATAGGTTTAGAATCAACTTTGTCGAAATGCAAATTAGCAGTTTTAGAGCTGTCTTTGACATTGTCGAAGATATCGGCTCATTAGTGCGGTAGATCCTTATATCAACGACTGTATTTTTTTCTTGTCCAAAATCCATATGAAAATACAAAAAGGCTTAGTTGAGATTTTATATCAAACGTTAACGTCGTAATTTCCTCCACTATTAACATTTACTCCACAACCTTTTGCGCAATTATGATACCTTTGCATTTGTTCACACATATCACATAACGTTATCACTTGGTTTCAGGTAAAATGAGAACAGTGTGCGATATTTCAACATTATGTAAGTAGGGTGTTGGAAACTAAGATGTTAGTATGAAAGTAGTATCACAATACTAGTACCACTTTAGTGAAGGTGGTGTGAATTTTATTACCTTTGTGCTTATACGGAATTTATTGACATTTTAGTGTGGATGTAATCGGTAGATTCTTGTTAAAGATACTCGTAAAGTTGTTGCAAGTTTTGAAATCAATTATGATTAGTGGGTGCTAGAAATTACAGACGAGATATTTATCTTGTTTGTGATAGGTTATGATAGTAGAAAGTAATAGAGTCAATGCAAAACCGAGTATGACTGAAGTAATCAAGGAAATTAAAGTCAACTGATAACAAAATAAAAATGTGGATTCAGTTATATTTTTCATTGAAACACTTTCTGATCACTCACAAAAATATATTATTCCCACGATGGGCCACTTCACGGCTAACACTTGTACTCGTAAGTTGGCATCTCTCACAGCTAAGCTCATCCTTATTTTTCAAGTGCCTATGGAATGCAAATGTTACAAGGCTAGCACTCAAGAGAAATTACTTATTCATACAATCTTTAGGATGTATCGTGTAGTAAACTTGTAGTGAAAAGGTCAAACTATCGATGCCAATTGTATTAGTTAACGAATTGTTCGATGACTTGATTACTTAATATTTGTATGGCGTGTAAATATGACTGCATCTTTCTAATGTGTTAGATAATTCATTCGTTTTAGTGTCTTCTGGTTCATTTCATAGCTCAATGTTGTTAGTTATATATATCTTCATTTATTTGATTCTCCTCATATGTTACGTTATTGTTGTCTTTTTCTTACTTTTTTTTACTCATTTAAGTTACAAAATTAATCTTCCATAACATTTCACTCTTTAATATTGTTTTCCATCTACTTCCTTAGTAATTCAATCATCTTATCTTATTACCTCTCATAGTACTAGCTCTAACTCCTTCATCATGTGTTGATTGATCAAATAGTTTATCTTGTACAGCCCTCAATTCTATACACTTTCGCTTTTATATAATTTAACTTTATTTTAAACCATAAGATATAATATCGATAATGCGCAGTCATTTCCTATGATAGGTATTGTAAATTATTTAATTAGATATTACCCGTTTTACCAATATTATGTAATGTGTCAGAGTTACTCAACTGTGTTATATCAATAATGTTTTAGAAACTATATATTTTAATAGTCTTGCACATAAAAGTAAGTTAAGTAATGTGTACTTAAACTTTGGTCCTTTCATCGCTAAAGTACTATTATTGTACTGAATGCCAAATTCGCTATTCTGGAGAACATTATTTTAGATCTCCGTATAAAAAAACAGAAGACTTGATTTGAAGAATATATGACAAGGAAATAAACTGCACGCAGTCTGATTCCTGTAAAAAAACATGAAACAATAAATTCGGAAAGTCGCTAATTTTAGACACGACAGTGCATTCCTAAAAACATGCAATGTTAACAATCAAATTGATTAGGAAGTTGCTTTCATAACAAGATTGAAGACTAACATTTTAAACATCAATCATCGTTAATCATTTAAAATGGTCAACATTTCATCTACCGTAACAGTTGCGGTGTTAAGCAAAGGTTTGCTAGTTACCGCAGAGGGCAAATTGTGAAACCAGAACATTTTGCTGGTCCCAGTGCCCATTTAGAACAAACCCTTCTTTGTAACGTTTCTCATAAACGAGAAAATTAAATGAATAATGTGGAAACTATGAATCATAATTTTGAAGTACGTATTTAATTTAATTATGAATGTAAACGGTTCTCAGTCACGGTATAGACAAGTTTAAGCAAGTGGGAAGTGTTTTCTTATAGCACAATGCTGAAATGTTTGAAACTGTGTCTGTTTATGTTAATAAAATACTTATGCATAATATAGGTGATATCCATATTCCACCTGTATTAGTTATTTTTAAATAGATTCAACGATTATGCTATAATTCCTTGTTTATACACTACTGATGATTTCTATAAAATTATTAAAATTATTAGAAGTTATCTCAATGGCATCTTCTATAGCATCAACTGTGCTAGACTAATATTAAGCGGCATGGTAGACATTACTTGATTTAAAATTTGATTGTGGACAAACGATTCTAGTCTGAATTTCAAAATACTCTATTTTACATATAGTTCTCACGTAAGCGTGGAAGTTTACTTGCGTTAACAGAGTCTCGATGCAAATTCAGTCATTTATTCTGTTGGCTTGCAAATAAATTGAATGTGTATGATTCGAGGAAATATCAACAGTTATAGGTTACGTCAGTCTTGTCTACAAGTCAATTGATTTCGATTGCGAATTCGCGACAACTGATTCTTTTCTAAGTGCATGATACCCAAGACAGGTGTTATGCAAATGAGAACATTTGGTTTAGTATGATTGGTTTCTGGTTATAATATTTCATGATCATAAACAATAAAATTACCAGGTTCTGCTTCTTCATTACCAACCAGTCAATCAGGCCTCTGTCTTAAATCTCAACACATTCTCTCTGAGAGAGGAGTCCTATGTCCAACATTGGGAACATTACATTTAGATTGACTAAATTCATGCGGCCCCTTCCAACTGTAAAATCTAGAACGTTTCACAAAGTCTCAGAACCATCAATTCCAACCTTCTTCGAACTATTTAGCGCACCGAATTCCTTCCAAAGGTTTCAAAGCAATTAACGGAGTCGGCTCGTGACAGAATCATGCAGAGTTGGGCCCGTTTAGAAGTTTCGTACGTGATCGAAAGGTGAATTACTGCTGTCAGCAATTTGTTATCGCCTTGTGTTACTTTGGCTTTAGTTTTAAATGCGTGCGTTAAAATATGTGGGAGATAAGAATAATAGGATCTAACAGAACTTGCGTACGTTTCGGAAGTGTGTTCTTTTCTATACTTATTTTTTATTTTGGATTGGATTGCCCTTGACTCTAGTCAAGCTCAGAGATTTTTACAAATTATCGTAGGCCGAGCTGATATTCCTTTAGTGAATTTATGTTTTTGCAGATCGTTGCATCTTAGTTCGGAAATAACTTGGTATATTTCTGTATTTTCAGTATCATCAGCTATGGTATTTCCGTTGGCGACATGCTGGCAATTTAAGCATGGTATATTTAGCTTAGGTGAATCTTTAACTGTTTCAGAATGCACTACAGATGTCATGAGTGTTCTCTTTTAAAGCTATCTACTTATCTGCAATTTCTTAAACGTGAACTTATTTATTATAAAAGTGTACTTCTTGTGCAAATTCAAAAAATTCTTGGACAGATCCGTGTGTTAATCTTTTGAAGTCTTCTTAAAAAACTTTTTAGAATGATCATCTCAAATAGTGACTACATAAAGTTCCTCACGACAACATCATATTCTTGCTTCTGTTTTTATCTCACGTCTCAATAGTGTACCTTTATAGTACTTACACCATCCATTCATAGTCGAGGCACCTTCCATGCATGGTTCTAAGAAAGTACGCCACTGGCCGTCGTTCGAATAACAATGTGAACGAAAGTGTCGCGCCCACCGGAAGCGGCCGGTGAAAATCTTATAACACACAAACAGCTATTACGATAAGTTCAATCGTATTTACTAATGCCTTGTTATGTAAGGGATTGTGTAATGATTTGTTATAATATATGTTTAGTTCAAGTTATGCGTTGTCATGATTTTACTTGGAAGATTATTCATATCTTATATCCATCTGCAGAGGAGCAACAACTTAATCAAGTACTACATAAGAAAATACGAGTATGTAGAAAAGGCTAATACGAATTTATCATAGTTTAGACAGCCGTTTAAGAGTAAATCCCGAATGGTTTATAAACAAAAGAAGACATGTTGAACTAACTTAGTTTTTCCACGTTTTTAATGATTGATGATCCATTTAATTAGGCTACTTTTTACGCCTGAACGCTCCAAATATGTAGGTGAATGATTAACGGAACAGTTATGCCTGAATACTCCGGTGCATATTTATAAACTTGCAATAAAATATCACTGTGTTGATAGATGTTTCCTTATGAAATTGCACACACGATTCAGTTGGCTCAGAACGCGGTATTTTAGTATCGTACAGTGTGTTACCTAATGATGATAATTTTGTATATAAAGTGCATGCAGAATTATACCACTTGTGCCTCGGCTACGTCGAATTCAAAAAGGAAAAAAAAATTAAAACCTTCAGCAAATGCAGTTCGTACGATTCAAGTCTTAAACGACCATGAAATAAAAGACAGTTTAGCATAAACGACTAGCATTATCGATGCAAAATACTTTATGAGACGGTTGCAAGATTCAAACCAGTAAAGGGTTGATCAACTTTCGTCGCAGCAAGAACATGTTCTGCGATAATTTTGTGCAATATGTGGTTTCAATTTCATATTATCAGTATTTTATATCCATCAATGTTGTGGCTACAAGTTTCTATGTTTAAAAATAGCTTGCTTATTAAGTAAGGATGTAAACTATGACAAAATATCAGTAAGATGAATAGAGGAATAAAATGCACGTGAAAATTATTTATCACACTTATCCCAATTTAGTATGGGTCGGTGGAGTATGGCTTTTTCTTCCCTAGTTCTCTTGTCATTTCATAAGTCACTCTCTTTCTAGCTGTATCATCCTTCACACAGTCCATCCGTCATTTCTTTGGTCTGCTATCACAGCCAGTATCGTTGAAACTCAACAAAACGTGGGAAGTATTTTGTCAAAAAGTAATATAGAATTAGGTGTAGCATTATAATTTACTTCAGATAAAATTAAAGTTGAAAACGTATCTACACACCCAACCCAATTAGACAGGCAAAACCTTCAAGCAACACTCAATAATTAGCCAACGTAATTTTATTGTATTCTCACCTAATAATACCGAGGTACAGTAAAAACGCGTGCGAAATTCTATTACTTTACGCGAAGTGCGCAATCCTGGTGTTTAGTGGCCTGTCATTAATATGGACAGACATGGGAGAACAGTGGGAAATACGAGAGTAGAGCTAGTTTTTCGATCACGGAAGAATAAGTTGTTGCTTTCGCCTGATATGTATTGTTTTTCAAGTTCTTTTATGGCTTTACTAGTTGTATAAACTAGGAGAATTGTATGCCTATATTGTTAAGCGTATCTAATTTCCAACTGTTTCTTTGCTTTTTTTATTTATTTCAACGTGTTGATGTTGTTGCATCTTTTAATATTAAATGTTAATATTTATCCATCGTCAATCCAATCAACTACTTCATCAGCAGCCTGTATTAATCCACTGCTGGACATAGGCATATCCCAATGTACGCCATTGAACCCGGTACTGAACCTTCCTCCACCAGTCTCTGCCGGTTGCCTTTCGGAGATCAACATCATTTGAAAAGATTATCTTGACCTCCTCAATTATGCTAAGATTATCTCAAGACGTTACCAGTAGACACAAGACTTAGGTACGAGACGTAATATTGTGTGAAAACGGAACCCGTCGCAGTTCAATTGTAAGCGTTTAACGAACAACGTTGCATAACCCTAAGCTTTAATGAGAATACACGTCGGAATTAAATATTTCCGCAAGTTTCTTTGTATCTTTGTTGTTGATAACATCTTCAGTAATGGATGCATGTCATGTTAATGTATTTTTATTAGTGTCGTCATTAATAAAGGGTCATTAACTTGAGGTAAGGTTAATTGTATTGTAGTTATGTGGGACATTACATGTCATAGGTATTGTTTATTGTGTAGACGTCAGTTCGAAGGTTTTAAATGGGGAAAAGTATTTCTTTGTTTCGTTCCGATCTTAATACAGGGTATCCCGCGAAGTGTGGATCAAACTAAACAGGGGCATAGAAGAGGTCATTTCCAATCTTTTTACCTCTGAAACAAACGGTGCTATTTTTTACGGTTCCGAGTTATGACACTAGTCAAAATGACTATGTTTATTATTTGTTTTGGGTTTCCGATATTTTAGTACGCTACAAGAACCTTGATCAATTGATCACGGATAATTCTGTGTCAATCTACTCAACTCTGTGAATGTCAAGTATCAAATTAAATAAGCAATTGCACGTCTCACAAGAAACCATGAAAATAATAATGATATACTTAACAATGTTTTTTTTTGCCCAACATACTGCAGGCTTGAGACATTTTGCAGTGACAAGCGAGTAACACACAAACTTATCCTACAGAGCTACTGATAAGACCACCAGACATTTACTGCTGTTTGGAAACTGCCTGCATGTGAAATCACTGTTACAAGGCCTTTAATTTACGTAGTATTGTGCAATTATTTGAGAACTGAAGATAATTTTTGTTTAAATTGGATTTTCTTGTTTGTGGTAAGGTCCTTAGATAAGAAAATGTGGTAACAGTAAATCTAAAGTATCTATATATAACTTAGATTAGATTGATGATACTGGAAAAGGAAGTACTGGGCGACGAAAAATAGGCAGAGAAGAAAAGAAAAGATATTGTTGTTATTGCGAATAGCAAAGAAAGACGGTGTATTTCTTAGTGTTTGTTGATGTATAATTATTAAAAACTGTACCTAATGTTAATTAGTAATGTGTGGAAACGTAGTAGATTGTACTTTTACTTATAGCAGACTGAGTATAGATATTAATATACAATGCACGATTTTTTGTTTTCCCAAAATAAATAAATACTGAAACAGGCTTTGCAGAACTGTGGGTGAAGTCGTGTTGGTAATGATGATATAAAGGATTCAGACAATTAAAATTCGCGAATCGTTACCGCAAGTATAATTGAACCTGCAGTTAATAATAAGAATCAATTTTATAACAGAGCGTGTAACAAAATAAATGAAACAATAATAACTATTAAAACAGCCGAATGTTATTAATACAAGTCCAATACGAAGCAAGTATTGCATAATAACACGTTTGTTACAAGGTGTATAATGAAGCCCGAAGTCTAACATACTTGTCCATGTTCGATCGCTGCGATTGTGTTCCAATGAATTAATATTCATTATACAATGGGATCGCCCCAAGGGACGTGATGTGGTCCGCTTTCAGATAATTAGTTTATACTGAAAGTATTTGTTTGATTTATAACACATTTGCATTTTGATTGTGATGCTCTAGATTAATTTGAATACTATCTTGATTTGGATGCTAAAGTGCTAATATTTGAAGCTGTATTAATTGTTGCAAAGTTTATTGCGTTATCAGTTACTTAAAAATGATAATTCGTAGTCATATAGCAGGTCTATGGTTTATTTATTCAACTTCTTTCTGCAGTTCCTTCTTACTACTTCGCTCCCTCTTCACAAGAGCATCTTCTATTCCTAAGTCTTTTCTGTTATCTTGTCCATATCTAAAAAAAAATTAAGATGAAACTGCAGTAGCCAGCATCACGTCATCTATACAGATATTATCAATAAAGGTTATGTACTACCATTATATCATTGGTCTGCGGTCGCGGCTGTCATTCACCCGCAGCCACTCACCGGCGCTTGCGCAAGTGGCCGCGACAACCGATCTATCTGCCGGTTAATTATATATTGTTCACGAGATTTATATACCACCATGTGTGCAGGTACCTTGTGACCACATGTGATATACTATATTGATAGGTAGTTTGGAAACTAGGTTGATAGGGGTCAATTTAGATTGTGGTGAAGATAATGTAGAATCTGATGTGTAATTTGGTTAAACATGCACAAATTCTAGGGACTTAAACCTGGAAAAAGAGTTGATAGATGGTCAACGCAATGACGATGATATCACAAAACATTTTGTAACACATTTAGTGCTTGTAATTATTATGACTGAGAACTATAGACCAACATTTTCAGCATGCTCAAGTAAAAAGTACCTTTTATCGAACACCTGTCTCCCAACTCTCACTCGTCCTCAATGAAGGCAGTTCCAAGATCTCTATAACTAAAATGTTGACACTTGTATACTAAGTAGTTAGGAAGTAGTTGTTTACCAGCACATCGGAATGTATTTGCCCTTCCCACGTGTGTTCCCTTTCCCATTGTGTACACACTAGCCGCTGCAAAGTGTACAACTTTTTCATGGTAGAAGATATCAGCGAAAGTTAGTAGCAATGAATATTGAACAGTTATGGAAAGTTATGTTTGTTTATTCTTCTACAGATTATGTTTCTCCCGTATATTTTGAGGGGCTCTGGAAAATATTTTTATCAGTTTTACGTGGCTTGCTTACCATTCTTTGATTACCAAACCTGTCTTCTGACCTCTGTCAGAATCTCTCCTGATTATTTTCATCATCTCCTTCAATAAGTTCATAAACGTTTTGTATATTTACCATGATGTTTATTTTGCCAGAATCGTATTTTCTGTATACTCAAGTTGTTTATATTTATTCTACAATTTCTTAACATTTCCGTTGTTTGCCAGGGTGTTCAACAAAGCTTGTAGAGGTCGTTTACTTTTGTGCCAAAATTATGTACAGATTTCAAAACATTTGGATGTTGATAAATGTAAAAGGTATTCGTTACATGACTTTTAATAAAAATACAATAATTTTAGATATATTTTGGCATTTACGTATGCAGCTTTATGTAAATTAGAAACATAAGTTATTGCTATAAAGCAGTTGATAAAAAATGTCGTAATGTAAGTCCACATAAAGAAAGTAAAAGCAAGCAGTGCGTGCGGTGCCCACAGGAAAAGTTATTTAGCTTTGACTTAATGATGTACACAGTCTCTGAGAAGAAAGTTAGGAAAGCCATTAATGTTTATTGAACAAATTACACATCTTCTTATAATGACCATAATTTCATTTGACCTTCCACACATTAAGACAATGACTGTACGGAGGATATCATTACAAACAATGAAATGAATCAAGCTAATGTGATCCTTACGTTCAATTTAAATAATGACAGAAACGTTCATTTCAAGACAGAGTTAACCCAGTCACTTGTCCCAGGTACACGAGAACAATAAAATGTTATAACATGCAAAAAACATTTTCTCATACAAATAATTGCTTGAATGTAGCTTCGCAATCACGACTGTCCTAGAAAGTAAGTGACCATATTCGTTGCTCGTTCATCATTTCGCACAATTGTGTTCAGATGTTTATAGTTTTCCAACTAGTGGCACTGTGGCGGTTCTGTCTTATAAACTATTTAGTCCAAGAGAAGCGGTGTGTGCTTTAATTAGTGTCGGAATGCTTTTGTTTTATTTAACACCTGAGATTTGCTGTGTTGCATACTTTCGAGGTGAAAAAGATGGAAATAATGAGATTTTTCAGAAGAAGGTAATTAAAGAACAGACAGATGAAGCTCTGGAAAGTAACTTTTAGAAGTATATTGTCATAAAACTTCTAACAATAAGGGTTTTAGTTGAATTTATTGACTGTCAAAATAATGGTCGTTAGTGTAATATACAAAATGGACACAAACTTGTGTAACCAAATTGATAAAGCATTTGAGAAAGTCCAATCTGAATCTTTCACATCAACCGAGTCTAATTCGTTTGACCAAATCTTGAAAACCTTGATGTATACAAGACAGATCATTTAATTTTTGCACACGAAGTCGGTCTCACGTCATTCGAAAGTTTTTGCCATTCCTCGGAACCGACAGATGCATTTTTTGATAAAAAATAATAAGTGCTTGCAAACCTTTTATTTTTTATGAATGGGTCTAGTGAGCATTAGTCAGACGAATTCATAGACTTGATGTCTGTATCGGCACCATTTCTTTAATTCTAGATTAATTTCTTTGTCGAATGAATCTTTACAATAGTTGCGTCTTTAAATTCAGAGTAAAGTTTTTTTATCTTTTTATTTCAGTAAATGAATTTCATTTACAGCGGCTTCTGGACCATTTTCAAAGACATTGTCAGAACCATTAGGCATGCTAGTTTTTGCCATCCATATCAGTTGATAAAGCCGGTCGTCCGATCCGGCGGCAGTCGCACGGTCGCTTGCTTCTTAATTGATCTCATTGTTGTTCTTCGCTGGTTCGACGAAGTTATTAGTGCTGGCAAGTTCAAGTGACGACGACGACGACTTGCTTGAGAAACGCACCTCTTTTGATTTAATATTGAGATCTACATTTGAATTAAACAACTCGATGGAAGACGTAATTTCAAACTAATTTATGTGCATTTCTGAATGTCAACACTGATTAGGTATGTTTTAAAACGTAGATTATTCAACTATGCTGTTGGTGTACCAAAAATATAAAGTATGCAAAATCAAGACGAACATCAGCGCAAAAGCATTGCTGAATTTAATTACTAGATATTTTATAAATAAAGCAGCTACCGAAGCGACGATTGACAATAAACTTAAGACGAGAACTGTCTTCATACATAGCATGCAGATGCAGATACAGAAAATAACAGTCTCATTAACGCATTACCCCATAAAGAATTTACTTTATACTCTTAGTGTTCGCAGCACATAGAATCCTAATGGAACATTCCATGGGCGTCGTTGGTTAACAGCACTGATAACATTAAAAATAACTATATTATATATTCAGAAAGCAGAAGCTTTATAAATATAGCATTTAACATTCAACGATCGTTGTGTAACTGTCTAGTTCTTATGAATGGCTGGTCGTTTAACATTCACGGTGTCTTGTCCAATAAAATTATTCTAAATTGCTTCTTCATCTATCATCTCTTTGTTTTCAACACGTGCTTATTGTTTATAGGTGTCTCGTTGTTTGTTTCAGTTGTTAAATGTGATTTATACAATGTTCAATCAAAAATTTTATTGATTGAGAGGTTTCTATTTGAAAATGTTATGTTCAATACAGTCAATAGTATACAAACATATACAAACGATTTGAAAAAGATTCATATTGAATATCTACAACTAAAACACGTCAAAAAAGAAAAAAAAGAACGATGATAATCAAGTAACAATGCAGAAATATACGAACACCATGTCATGAAAACCAGTAAGTAATTTCAATAAACCAAACAACATTCCGATTAGGTCATCGCATAAAAAACCAAAACAGTCATGGGAATAAAGAATAAAAATTGCAAGGATCACGAGTGGAGCGTTCAACTTTGTCCGAAGGCTAGGTACACACGACAACGCATCAAGTTATATATTTCCAGAATACGGTGACCTTTAGTGTCTAAACGATTTTCGTACAATGAGAGATCAGTTAATACTGGACGGTAAAGACGTGCGCAGAAACAGAATTCAGATGTCAACACGTAGTAACGTTCACATGCTGTGTTCGGAATTGCTGATTGTCCATATTATGTATAGCAATATTCGCATCGTGACCGTACGGTGAGTTTATGAGAATTGTTGCTTGATGAGAAGGAAATAAAGAAGTGATTGCGCTCGAAGTGCTATTGGAATTATTCAACGATAGACGTCATGAAAACTCAAAAATGTAGAAGTTATCTCATTATTACAATCAAGGTGGTGCTTTAACTGTAGAATCCAATAACGATCTTAGAAAAAATGCGGTAGACTAAAACTAAGTAACAAAATGTATAAAATCTAACTGCTGATTCCGTTTAACAATTGTTTATAACTAAACACACTGATAATAACAATTCTAAATTAACCGATAAACTGGAATAAGTTATAGATGTAGCAGACGATTAAAACTAAGTAGGCTCCGATGCTATCTACGATAAATGAACCGACCGTTAATGACCGTAAAGGTACAGATATCCAAGTAAGGAAGAGACAGATGATCTGCTATCGAATGAGAATTTCCCGTAACTTAATATAGGATGATTATTACGTTATTTTGTTTCCTACGGTCAGACTGGTATCGTAATTGAGTTACTAGCATTCATAATGTTGAAGGTTGGATTGAATCCTGTGGGCATTGTTTTTTGATTGATCACGAAATTAAGTATTTTGTTATAATTGATTTAGAGATTTGATGTAAAAGATGATGTTGGATTAGATGGCTTTATTTTGAAGCGAATTCATTTAATAAACGATTTACAGTTACGCAAATAGGATGACACAGCAAACCATACAAACGGTACAAGTAAATTACAGAGTTTGTTAGAAAATTGTAAGTGAGCTGTAAAAGAACTAATAAGTAGTAATAAGTGAAATGAAGTAACCCGCGTTTAGACTAATGCCTCGCCGGTATCTAGCCTCTAATCACTGTATTCAGCCGAGGTGTAAGCACCAGAGGTAAAGGCTCGTTTGTGCCTAGAAAGTGTTTCAGCAGCACTCTCTAACTAGACTTTAATGTTTCTTAGTATCCGTATCCGATGGTATTCACCGTTGGGTTTTTATTGGAAAAAAAATTACGTCATCTATGTACAAAATTGATGTAGTTCTTTCTGATGTTGTGTTATCTGATCACATTTCTGGATAAAAGTTAGGACTCTCTTTGCAACTGGATGTAAAATGCATTATGTAAGATTATTTAAGCTTTTTGAAATCATCAAGATAATTTTACAAGTGTCCGTCGTTTCCAAATCCAGAATTAGTCAAGAATAAACTAGGCATTATCTGCATGCTCCACTAAGCACATCAAGTACAAAGCTCATTACACAATTAAGCAAAACAAATGGTAGACTTAGCATAGATTTTTGGGAATAAAGCCTCTTTGTCTCTGTTACTACATTTCGCCTTGACAGATTTGGACAAAGTCTCGTCACGATGCTTGTACACATCGGCTATACTCACGACGTCATTTGCAAACTTATTGCAGTCACCGTCTCCATGTTTGGTTATTTAATTATCATTGTTTTTATCTTTCTATTTTTAGTTTTTATTATTTTCATATAAGTGCCTGTAAAGGGTTTCTTTGACATTTCATTAAAGTTAAGTAATTATTTTCTTCATTTTCTTTTCTCTCCAATTTCAATATTATCGTAACACTTCAGTCTCAATTGTAAAATTGCATTTAATTTTTCACAGAAATACAAACAAATAATGAATTAAAATACTGAACCTTCACGTAACTGCTAGCGACGAAAAAATATGTGCACCTATTAGCTTAATTACCCAACAGTCACGTACAAAACATACTTGCGTACATACGTATGTCTTGCGTAAGACCATTTGCAACAACCAATTATCAGGCCAATTGTTTTTCAGAAACATTTGAAAAAAAACAACACTAGACTTACCGGTTCGATGTGGCCATTGGCGAATGGTGGTGCTTTCACCTGCTAACAATTACTACTTGTCGACAGCTGTCCATCTGGAGTATAAGTTCGTAATATTATGGCATGTGCGGCGTCTTCAGTTTTTTCTTTCGACTTCGTCTGTCTTTTGTGGTTTTAAACGTCAGTGCTCTACATAACTCATGTTTTGTATTGATGAAACCACTTTTTTAGGTCGTAGTTAATGACTAACGGATAATTAAGCTTCAGGCATAATATTCTTTCCATGTCAATTTCATAGCAACGGTTATGGGTTGTTATTCCTAATCTTCAAAAACTGTTAATTCTTATAATTAGGATTACTCAAATATCCACATGTAGCTGAAGTGTCATCATTAGCGTCCGTGAACCCTGAACACCTGAAGTGGGTAAACATTGTACATATTATGCATATGAGTCGACTGATAAAAAGCACGACTCTATAATGTTACCGCAGTATTACGTATTTATTACGAACGACACTATACGCAACGCCCACATTCGCGTTCCGCCCGGTCTTGCGTGTGACTTCTCTTATTGAGATTATTTTTTGATATTAAGAGAGGAATGAATTACGAATTTTAGGTTGTATAGATTCTACCTTAAGCCCAATACATCGTGTTATTTATTTGTCCTTAAAGCAGCTTATTTGCCAATCCTCGCTGAACTGTACGCACAGAGAGATGACCAGCGTCCCAGCGGTGGAAACATTATAAGCTGATTATACGGTAAAAAATGTTACACTATTGGATTATTAACAAGAAATAAATTTGACATTTCTATTGAACAAAGTTGTTTAAAAATAAATGGAGAAGATGATTTAGATGATAATGAAAGAATGTTTGATGAAAATGAGTTTGCATACGATACTACAAGTACCGCTTTGGGCGCTTATACAAAAGAACTGTAGACTGTAGGTCAAGCGTTTCATTGAAACCTAACTTGCATGATAATTTCTAATTATAAAGTGTGCCATATTTTGTATGCGCAAGAATTCATATTCATTTGCTGTTATAATTTTGAACGGCATTCTCTGTACTTATTTTAATTAAAGTTTTTATTTGTAGTTGGTTATCTTTTATCCATGCATTAGTAACTTCAGTGTTGATTATATACGAATCATATTGTGTTCAACTCGTTACTACAAATTTGTATTAAATATGGCAGTGTAGTGATTGTAACTACGTACATGATTTATGATCTTGTCAAGACTGTTTTGACATTCGTTTTGCATAATATGAATAGAAAATTAAACTCTTCTATTGCGTTGTCATTTCGGTGATAATTAGTTACTAAATTAAGTTATTTGAAAGATGTTTTTTTTTATTCCCTTACTTACGAATTTCAGCATAACGTAGAAGTTGATTATGATCCTATAAGAAATCAAAGAAGAATTTGCTTAATTACTATAATCGTGTTTTGTAACTTTGTTTCATCTTAAACCGAACATTGTAAGTTTTATGAATAAAAAGATCACAATTTATCATAAATTCCATTTAAACGACCCATAAAATAGCGATATAGATGGACTTTTATGTTAATGGAATGAAGTTTGATGTATATTGATGATATACATTATGTAACGTTGGCGGAAGAGCATCAATAACAATTTAAATGAAAGCATCTGTTTTATGGACGTCGCGAATCGGGTATCGTGAAAGAAATTATTTAGATTGAAAGTTACCGAACATGTGGACATCGTGCGATTGATTGTTACGATAGCAATAGGGAAAGCACGCAGATACCATGAAAATGAAAAATATGTTTTCACTGGTAAAGTGTCTGCAAGAATAAAAGTAAACATAGTATAGGAACACCAAGGATTAGTGAGGAGAGAACCAATATAAGAAAATCCAAACACATTTAAATTAAATTAATGATAGAAATCTGAATTAATGATAGTTAGTTAACAGTGAAAACATTCTGCCACTTTCCAGCTTAATTGACTGTTGCCAAATTAGATAGAGTAAATTAAGCTACAGATCTTTTCTCACAAATTAAAAGACCATTGATTAACGTGAAGGCAGACATTGGGCAGAAACACACAACCATTGACCTTCTTTCGACAGTTTTATACAATTCTTACATTCACACTGCTAAAATAATTATAATTTAAAAGACATTAATTTCATTCTTAGTGTCAATTCATAAATTAATCCGTGAAGATGATGAGATAACGAAAGTAACAGCTATTAAAATATTAATGGCAAATATTTATTGACTGTCATTTACATCGGAACGATTAATGTAGAATAAATTACATAAATATTAGAGTTATTTCCTTATGTAATAGAAAACTTATTAATTAACGATAAAATTATTAAATTTAAATGTTTTTTTGAAATCGTAGCTGCAAAATCAAACAATACACTTCGAAAATTTAAAATCACACTGTGATACAAAATATTTAAATAGAAATAAAAATAAAATCTCAACTAGAAGCTGCGAGTGTCATGAATCAAAGTCATAATTTAAAATAAGGACCGATTCGTTAAAAAATATAATTTTCCAAAGGCACAATTACAATTGTAAGATTTAAAAAAATTCATAGTCCAACCCATTGGTGTGAAGCCTTTGTCTAACAGTGAATTCGTGGAAAGATGGCAATGATGCTACTAGATTAAATTATTTTTTAGCAAATTAATATTCCGTATGGTTTCAAATAGACGAAAACGATGAGTTGTTGTTTTGCCGCAGTTTCGTACCGTGATACCATAGCACGTCATCTACCATATTAGGGAGTATTTAATTTCCTGCAAACTTAACAGCCTATCCAACCTCGCCAAGAGGGCGCGGCTGGCTTTCATCATTACCCAACAATTTTCATAATTATGTAACAATTTCCACTATTACGTCACGAACGGAAGTGAATGAATATGTTAAATCGTTTAATGGCATACTTAAAGGGACTCGCATCATTGATAAGGTAGGGTCAATGAATCGTTATGCAAGCGTGTGACGATGTTGTGTTGTTTACATTGATGATATGTTAATGTCTGTGTACGTTCTTTTTCCTTATTGGGAAAACGGCATGTGGTCCACGTGTTTGATGTGACATGGTTGTTTTATTAGTTCAAGATATATTAGAGGATTAAGAATTCAAATGAGTCATTTTTAGAATTTCTTATTTTAGTCCCCTATTGAACATGGTTCATTCACATTCGTTTTATAAGTTGGATGATAACAATTGGGTCGACCTGAAACGTATGATTCAAAATAACTGACAAAATGGGGTGTACTAAAATATACAGATCACAATGGTGTGTTTGTTGTGTGTGCACACTAAAACCAAAATGTTGACAAGTTATTACAACCTCGTACTAACTGATTTAGAGATTACTGAAACTTACCCGTGAATAGAATGCATTAGCATACATTGCCGAGTTAAGGCATCAAAAGGGCGCGTCGTTATATATTATGATGCCTTGTATATGAAACTGAATATACGCTGCATACAATTATGTTAATATTATGACGACAGGATGCGGCTATACAAATGATACAATGTTTTGTTTGGGTATTGTCTCTTTAGTGGTGAACAAGATCGAATCGAAGGTGTATGGAATAGCTGAACTGATAAAAGCGGAAAGGAAAACTAACCAAAGAAAAGTATGGGAGAGGATATTGTGAATTGAAAAGGAGATAACGATAACGTAATAGCAACAAAGAACATTGAGTAATGAAATATGTTTTTAAAGAATGGACAGGGTTATTAGTTAATCCAAGTTATACGGAAAACGTCAGATAGAAAAAGGCGTTGAAGCAAAACATTAGAATTTTCTACGATAAGCTTTAATGTATTTTGTTGCTGTTCGGTTCTTGTTTTAAGTCTTTAGCGGATCGAAAGCTCGCTACTTCGCAACTCCGGAATTTCTGCTGCAATTTGCAAAAAGCGAGCAATTATAGAAGAATGTTCAAATCCCATAACGAAAAACAAATATCTGTTATGTAACAGTTCGTTTTGGTTAGGTTACAACAACTTAACTATTTGCGAATTTGAAAGAAATAGATGTTCAGCCAGTTCATGTTGTTGAAATGTTTTGTGAAATAGTTGCGTGAGAGATAACAGTTAAGACTTTGACTTTCCAATCATGGTTCGCAATCCAAAGTTATGTTTTCAACATTATAAGTAACAGCACACTTATTTAATTCTTTATTCACTTAGCAAAGACTCGTCAATTGTGATTGTTTGTGATTGAAAAGTTTTTCAAATAAGATAAATAATTTTTTATCTATTTCACAAATGAAAAATGACATAGAGAATATATAGAGACAACTACACAATAAAAAAAAATGATTTTTTTCACAAAGAAACTTTTATTACTAAAGGAATGTTGGTAACGTACAACGTGAAAGAAACAAACAAACATCTTTTAAATTCCAAAACAAAAGAACATCATCATCAACATCTGTTCTGTGTCTTTATTGTTAAAATTCACACTTTAACGCTAATTTGACAATTCTGAATATAACTTACAAAAAAATAATAAAATATTGAATTCACGACAATGTTATGCAAAATACATGCTTTTTTGTTGTGTTTAGTATGTCAAGGCTTCTTCTACTACACCTTAAAATATGAAGGTTGAACTACAATCAATCAAATATACGTTGACAGTCAAATTTTAATTAACAAAGTATCAGTTAGTGGCATGGTTGATGGCAGTTAGTTAATCAATTCTTAATAGGTTGGCGAAAAAAGTTGGTATTAAGTAATTTATAAAATAGTAGTCATACACTAAATGTATATGTAAAGTTTTTTTTCTGAATCCTGCTTTGAGCAAACGATTAACAACTTAGAATTTTGCTTACTATCAGTATGTAGCAGGATTTAGTGCATATTTTGTTGGGAGTAGATTTATTCAATAAGTTTACATTTATGATGTTGAAGATAAGACTGATGCAAATTTAGAGAATCAAGGAAAAATAACTAAATTTACAGACAGACAGGAGTAGAACAAGTTTAAATGACTATTGACCAGAAAGCAAGAAAAAATTACAAAAAATGACAAAATTTCTCGTTCTCTCACAATCATGAAACCTAAAATTATAATAGAGTAATTATAAAATCACAATTATTTATAACGCAAGCCTTCTCCAATAAAATAAATAATTCTCCATACAAAGGTTTAGTTACAGCAATTCATGGCGCCCGCGCTTGACGTTTACCTGTCATGCACCAGTTGTCATTGCGACTGACACTTAATACTCTAATGTTATTGTATAATTCCATTTTTAAATGAATTCGATACCTACCGCAGTTTGTTCCGCGATTGACGAAACATTATGTTTGACCACGTATAATGTTTCTTTGATTTTACAACTTCTTTTAAAAAGATGTTTGGTTGTAAAGATTTCTGATTAAAAAAAAAATACAAAAAAATAGAGTTATGAAAAATATGTTCGTTCTTGGAAATATTATCAAGGCATTCACTACTGCGGAAACTATTTTATAGTTCACAGAAGTAAGCATACTTGCCAGTATTCAAAACTTAAAATAGATGAAAAGAAAAAAAAAGCTGACCCTGAACGAGGTTTAAATGAAGAGCTTCGGCTTTTTCTCTTTGAAACGTAGAATCAGATAAAAAAGAAACAAAACACAGTCTTTTGTATAACCTTCTAGGCATTAAAAAAATAGACAACTGGATTATATTTCCTCGCTTTGATCGAACATTTGATTTGCTTGATGAAATTAATCAGCTGGAATTGGACTGGTGCTGGTTCAATGGCTTCCTTTATTAGAATATCTGAAATAGATTTAATATCACGCTTTTGCAAATATAACAGGCACTTTGTAAGTTAAATTATTTGAATGACTAGTGATTGAAGTTGAAGATAGAGTTACTTTCGACTGTTTGTAGAATGCTTTAGCTCCTGATGTAATGCACAATGTGAATCATGAATGGCATGTATAAATAGAACAGAATTTATAACGGCATTTATATTGTTTTAGAATATGATGGCCGCGTATCGCTCGAAGAGGAATTGCGTGCAATTTGTATCGCATTCATGTTTTAAACATCAATGAAAATATAAATTGCATAAATTCTTCGAACTAAGTGGCTTCTTATGTTGTTACTTTGACTTCAGTTCGAAATATTAATTTGATAAATAAGGAAAATAAATTTCATCAACCATAGTCATCAAAAGCTAAACGAATTACCTGCAGGTTTGTTGACTAATTCTCAAAAGACAGGCTGTATCTGATAGCTTCCTTTGTCAGGTAGAATGGCAGGGTTAAAACGCGACTCGAATCACAATTAGCGAGAACAATAATCTGTTGGCGCCATTTATGGGCTGTCAGTTTGACAAGGGTCAAATATTAACTGACAGTGAGATTTATTTATGGGAACCGCTGGGAATGATTTCATTCTTGTGTTTTGGAAATAAATCAAGAAAGAATGAGACTTTTGAATAGATACAGTTAGCCTAGTTTCTGAGAAGAAAAGTGATAAAGCGATTGTTTATCACGTAAAATAAGAAAGAAAATAGAGATAGTTTATAAAGCGCTTTTCTTCTCACGCAGCTAGCGAGAGTACCTCGAGGTTATTGAGTCACAATAAGTAATAACAATTACTTAACACTTGTATGTTATTAAACAGCAGTTTTATTTGTTGATGGCGAAAATAACGGCGGTAGATCATGTATCATGACCTATTTTGAAATATTTCAAGATTTTATTTTAGCCCAACACGAATATTAACGAAATTCTCTATACGCTTGCTAGAATTAAAAGAGAATGGTAGCAAACCTTTAACTGCCCTACCATCTTTCAAAGGTTCTAGCTAATTCATACCTGTCTACAATTAAATAGTTCAGCTAGACACGGCAATCTTTATTATGCAGTCACGAAGTGTGTCTTTTGTAGTATTCTCAAGAAATTGGTGTAGTTTCTCATAACTCGATCGGACCTTGGAGTCTGATTAAGCATTCCTTTGAATCCATTCACTGAATTAGATCTGTGTGATTTAGGGTGTTAATTTTCTTTTTAATCCAATTGATTATTGCGTACATAGATAACTTCGCGAACGAACTCTGTTGGAAGTTGGAACCATAATTCTTCTCTTTATTTTCCTTTGCATCTTATATATATCTTTCTCCACTACGTTATCGATCCATCTGGCCACAGGAAAACCAGTTCCACTTTGTCAGAGGTCACTGTCATTATTTTTTTTTAAATCACCGGAACTATAAACAGGCCATTAAAGAGATAGTATCGCCGACCGACTGCAGATTCTCACTCCGCCATGATTAGCAACATCCCGACACTACTGTCATTAATCATTAGCTGAGCTTTCCATCCATACTTATCTCCTGCATTTGCACTTTCGATGAATTCTAGAGCTTGCGAAATAAGAGTTATAGTTCAATGTTTTAGTGAAAATATAAAGATGTCTGCAAAATAATGTCGGTGCTCATTATGAATCGTGTTGCGAAGTACTTAAGTATGAAATACTGTGGCGGATGCTAACGGATGCAGAATCGCATAAGCTTCTCAACAAACGGATGGATGCGGGCATGCCGATCGCTTTCCTGTTATCTTTGTGCTGCATGTTCAAGTTCTTATTTTGATTTAAGACTTCTATAAATATTATCTGCATTATGTAATGTAAAGTCGTTTAAAAATGAAAAATATGTTACGATTACAGCAATAACAATCTATTTTGATTGGGCTACATACTAAAATTCCAAAACGTGGCAGATTGGCAAAGATTTTCGAATTTGATTTATAAGGCTTTCCTTTGTTTTATTACTAGACTAACTTTTTGTTAGCTGTAACACGGTATCGTCATTAAAATTAATTTAGGTATCTTTTTTTGTTACAGACGCAGAGAATGGACTGCGGGGCAAATGAGCTGGGCAGGAAACTGCGAGTTGATCAGGTAAAATATTTCATATCATTAGACACGTTTCCCACCAAAATTACTTTTCAATTAACCATAAACACTTGACCGTTATAATTAATCGAATAGAATGACAGTAGCAAATTGTCGTGCACATTGATGAATGGCGGCCGAAAAAAAACAAACGAGCATAGATAATTACTCTCTCGATTGACATAAGTGTCATGTGTGTCAGCTGTCAAATTACGAGTCTAGTGACGTAACCGGTTTGTACACACCTGTAGGAAAGAAGTAGAGTATCCGATCAGCTGTTTGTAGGTTAGTATTTATTACTGGCAATTATAAACTAGTTGTAGTCTTATTGGTCGGCAATTACTTCGCATTCTAAACGTAACCGTCTCGTCTATTTCATGAGAGTTTAATTGTTTTATTGGGCTTAATTAATAGTTGTAAATTATTTTTTATGATTACAACACATTGATAATACACGTAATTGGTTTTATGTCTGCGACTTGTCAATTCTTTGATTTAGTTTCGATATCTTTTGATTTTTATTACTATTTATTCATTGACTATTACATTGGAAGAAGTTTCGCCAATGTAACAATCCCAATCTCTATAATTCATAAACTCGACACACTGGCAATTGCTCTAGCAGTAATCAAAAATTAATAGAACAAAAACGAGTATTGGAATCGATTCCATTGAGTATCGAGTCGTGAGCGGTTTATGTAACGGTTCCGTCCTCCGAGAGATGGTCCGATATATCGGACACCGGTTACTCGATTCTTCAGTGCGTCAGAATTGTTGAACTTTAAATTGGTATCGATTATATTCGTAAGTGAGAGGATTTAAATCGTGTATAGTGCTAGTAGGACAGGTGTACAGCCAGTTTTTATGATTGCCATAAACAAGAAACTACAATGGATTGATGTGACTACCATACAGTATCACAGGTTGAATCTCGTTCTATAGAGTATAAGCTTAGATTATAAAATTTCCAGATTCCGTGTTCGAAACAAAGCCACTTTTTTATAAAAACGAGAGGTGCAAGTTCAAACCAATACAATTGATAATCTTTTGTAAGTTTTACTCAATTGTTAAATATTGTAAAGGGACAGAAATATTATGTCGCTTGTTCACAATTTCTATGAGGTAGACATAAGTTTTAAGAATATACTCGTATGTGAGTGTGCGCCATAGACACATTTAAATGTTTTCCTTGATGATGTTCACTTGTTTTACTTAGGAATCGAACGACAAACGGGGGTAATTTTTCTACCGTGTTTTTGGCTTCAATTCTCTGGTCCAATAATCTGGACATTCTATAATCTAGAAATATTAGAATAAAAACATAATTTCAAGTTTAACTTAACCCTTAAAATAATTTTGAAGTTCAATGAACGTTGAGTAGGGGCTGCCATTAGTTAGAAAAACGTCAACGTGACTAAGAAACTTTTTCTTGACAAATGACTATTAAATGAGCGGACCAATGGTCGTATAAGATTATAAATAATACTAAGTACGCACTTAAAATATTTTGGAGTAACATGCTTAGCTTTTGACATTAGTTTTTGTTGGTATCAAAATTGTTTAAAAATAAATAAATAAATATTCCACAACTATCACACACCGCCATCTAGTCCCAAGCTAAGCAGGGCTTGTGTTATGGGTACTAGAAAACTGATAAACATACTTATATATTTCTAAATACATACATATCTATACTTATATATACTAATATTATAAAGAGGAAACCTTTGTATTTTTGTATGTTTGTATTGAATAGGCTCAAAAACTACTGGACCGATTTCAAAATTTCTTTTACCATTACTTAGAGGGATTCTTCCGAATCCGTATGGGCTATATTTTATTCCGGAAAATGGATAGGATTTTTCGTGGTAGTGAAAATTGTGGAGTAAGGCGTCGAAAAAACTGCCGTACGTTAACGATTCTCGCGAACGCTGCCTAAATGGTTAGAGATGTAAGGTTGACTTCTATGGAAAAATTTTAGAACATAATAATGCCTACAAAAAAGTCCGCGATAGTATACACCAAACATTTATATTTTAACCATTGTAACCACTTTTCCATAGAATAAAAGTAAATATTACGAATTTAAAATTGTGAGAGAGCTTAAAAAATAAATGTCCACCCGTGCGAAGCCGGGGCGAGTCGCTAGTTATAGATAAATTACACCCAGACACAGAACAAATGATCGTGCTCATCACACAAACATTTGTCCTGGGTGGGAATCGAACCCACGACCTCCGGGATAGCAGTCAGGGTCACTAACCACTAGACCAACAGGCCTGTCGAAAAAATAACAGTTACCCATCAAATCTTTTTATCCTATGAACTAATAGTGAAAATATATTGATTGATTCGGTATGAACGAGTCATCGGTTTAGTAGCGATAGCGACCTCCTTTCTACGCACACACGAAAAATAGTCGATTGTTCACATAATAAGCTGAATAGCATACAAATTAGATTACGTAACGTAATTAGATAGAAAAATATTTATTTTTTTACTATTTCGCATGTAGATCGTAAGTGATCCTACTTAATGTAATTGATCGTTAATTTGTTAGTGATGTGCCTGGTATTTTAATCTGGTTAGTCGATTTTGAAAGAATTACGTTACATGTTAAATAAGGAAAGATAGAGTCCTTCACAAGATAAAAAGAAAGAAAGGACTACATCATTGCCTACCATCGACAAGATGGTCAAGCGCGAGCCTATCGTAAATAAAAAAAACGGGTTGCACTCTGGGAGAGCCGGTAGAAGTGAAAACTTGAATAGTAATAAATACACACGATCATTCGCGCAATCGCCCTGCACCGTCTTACGAATTTTCGATCAGGTCACGTGTCCTGACGCGAGTTTAACATTTTTTACCCATTCCAAAAAAAAGTGCACAACGCCGCTAAAGAAGTTTTCACTTCAAAAATAAAATATACTCACAATATGTACAGACGCCAGCAGGTCTATCTGTCAAATTTTACCAATCGAACATTAACCTTCCAATATTGTGATAAGGTTGGAATCTATAGAAAAAAAAAGTGACAGGTTGAGGTAAATTGATGTGCTGGTGTCTATACGTTAACAAACGATTATTATAATTTTAACACATTTTGTCAATTTTTAGATGTGTAGTTCATATAGAAATAATTCCAAACTGACGTTGTTATAATCACTTGTTGTATAGAAATAACGTCCAGCTACAGATACACAAAACAGAGTTAGATCATTATGCGTATCTGTCAGATAATTAAAAGATTTTCTACTCCTAAAACATAAGCTCCATCCCATTTATAAGATATTATACAAAACCATATTATCATATCTGAGTACTGAAGAACCCAGCACCACCATTATATAAAAGCATGTTCATCCAAACTAATATTATAAATGCGAAAGTAAATCTGTCTGTCTGTCTGTCTTTTCTTCACGCCTAAACTACTGAACCGATTGAGAAAGGACATTTTCTTTTTTTATCGTGGTAAAATCATCAAATGAGTCCTCCCACACAGGACAGAGCGGGAGGGACTGTCAGACTCGTACTGACTAAAATCCACGGTGTCCTTCAATAGCCCTTTACGTTCCGGGGTCACGGTAATTCGTACAGTCCCACGACCCCGGCAGGCTTTGGCCCTCTAGAGGGGGGCCCCATCACTGAGAAAGGACATAGGATAGTTTTTATTACAAAAAATTAAAAAAATCTGCCTGAAGTCACTATTCCAAGCGAACGAAGTCGCGGGCAAAAGCTAGTATGTCATATTTATCAGAATGAGTTTAGTGAGAGACGACAACAAAGCTTGTAAGATAATAAAGAGAGCTTTCAAAGCGCGGTTTTGAGGATATTTATTGCACTATTGTGAAAATAAACTTTGTACTGCATAAACAAATGACGCTGTAAAACTTGGCCCAGTTTACTAAGAGATGAAAGTTGAAAATATTTTGTTGTGATATGTTTTGTCTGAAATCTGAAATAATAGTTGAAGGTGAAGATTTTAAATAAGAATTGATAACAGCTGCGTCATAATTATTTATATCGTAAGAGCGTATGGTCGTAGCTTCCCAAGAATAAATATATCATCGTCAATAACACCTTGATTTGACCCACTTGTGGTATACATCTCTTGTTTTTCCACGTTCATAATATTATTTTCTTTATTCATTTCTACACTTATAAATTACATTTTTAAATATTTTTACAAAAAAGCAATAAAACATTTAAAAATATAAAAAATAGCAGTCCACCAGCTCCGGGCTGCTGGTGGTCAGGGCTCCTGAGAGAGGAACCTCCTAACAGTACGCGCCGTGTCCAGAAGAACTGCCTTCTGAATCAGGTGCCTGATCCAGCTGCCAAGCGAGAGCCTTCTCAGAATAGCGTCATAATTTGAACAAAAAATAATCACAGTAAAGATATTTCATGATAAAATGATTACCTAATACTCAGGCAAACATACTCGCCAATATTTTCATTTTAATTATGGGGCGGTTGCAATTAATCCTACAAAAATCGTTAATAGGAAACTTTGAGAGAACGATGTATGGATGTTTGTTACTCTTTCTCGCAAAAACTACTGAACGGTTTTGGTCCGCAGATAGTTTATTATCTAGATTGACAGATACTACGGGATAATTTTCGAGTTGTAGCGGGTGGAGCCGCTGGCAACAGCTAGTTTTAAATTATTTCTTTTGTTTACCACAAGAAACCAAGTCCCAGATTGAAATGGAACAAAATTCTTATATTCATAACCTCCTTAAGACAAAAGCCAGTATGCCAATACGTCAATAAATAATATCTATCTGTGAGACGCGTGCGCACGCTGACGGTTGTACAGTCACGACCACGAATTTATAAGAATATTTATAGCAAATTTTAAAAAAGACATTTTTACTTCATGTTATACATATACGCGGTATAACTACCGAAAGACAGCGCTAAATTGTTTTTTTTGTGCTATTGGAAGGTTTTCCTAACAATAATACAACTTGAATTGGTTTAATGATTTATTATGAGATTGATGATTAATGAGATTTGTTTTAAATGTCCGAAAGTTTTCGAAAAATTCACTAGGTAGGTCGAAAATTTAAATTTTCGACCTACCTAGTGAATTTTTGGGTGCGAAGCCACGGCCGCTTATTTGTTATAAATGCTATTACATAAATAGTATTTTTGAAATACAAAATAAGCGTGATCTCAAAGTTTCGATTCCACACAATAGTTTTACAATTTTTATATGAGAGTAGGTACATAATATAAGTGTTTGTGACTGTACTTGCAGAGGTGGTGGGAACAGACATACAGACATATTGGCGAGTCATCGTGTCATCTTCACGCTTAAGTTTCTCCTGTTTATCTCTCTTGTCTTAATAACCCACTGTCATAGAATTTTGAAAAGTAAATAGTGATTTTTTTCGATGCTAATCATTATTTTTTGATTTTTAAATACGAATATGATAAGCTTATTCAATTATGGATAAAATGCATGTTAGTCTATTGATTTGTAGAACAAGTTTATTTAAAAGGTTAGCTGTTAAAACTCTCATCAGGAAAACCCACAAAAACATAAAAAAATGGGTCAAAAGAAAGCATAAAAAAAGGGAAAAAGCTTCAAAAAGATTCCGAGCATACATGAATCTTTTGATTCGGCAAAATTACGATTCACCCAGATTTTATACGTGTGACATTCGAACGGTGCCCGACGTCACGACGGTAATCCATCACGGAACGAACCGTACCGTCCAGACCGGTCTGTGGAACGGTACAGCGGCCATAAGGCGAAGTTTCCACCAACTGATCTAAGAAATACCAAGAATAAAATGAAAACACGCGAATTAATGGTGTCTTACTGGAAGCTGGAAATGCCGCGTTTAGGTAACTGGATTGAAGAAATAAATAACGGAATTTGAATTTTGCATTGCGGTTTTTTTTTTGTTTCAGTTTTCTTGATGATACTCTGAATGAGCTTAAAGTGACTTCTGCCTAAAAGAGTAATTTCATAATTCACCAAAATAAATAAATTCCCATAAATGACTTACACCATATTTTACTATGCGAATGCGACCATAATAAGAAAGAAACTGGTTACGTTATATTGTGACATCATTCACGCTTTTCTAAAACTAAACAATAAGTCATATGAAAATAACAGTGACAAGATAATAACGTTAAAAAATAACATTGAAAAATATTTTTTACAAACGTAAATTTCAACAGACAGATGGAAGTCAATGACGTTTCCGTTTTATCGTGGTCACGTAATACATAAAATCATCTATCTAAGAGTCACACAGACATACAGTCTAACCATTAACAGCATCCGACATCGGCGGCATCTGCGACGTTTTTATACGTTCATACGTTTCCGCTCTTGAGCACTTACCCTTAATGACAGGGCAGTACCTGCTTGCGATCAGGTTTTACTCGTTCCGCGATGTGGACTATTAGGTTATGTCCTTTGCTTCTCAATTGACAGACGAGTGGCCAATCGTTGTCACTGGAGTAGATCCGGTCTTTAGCAAAGACATGACTTCCGAGTTGAATTTTTGATATCTCAGACTAAAATAGACCAGTTTAGTCTATTTTAGTCTGAGATATCAAAAATTAACACTGTTCCGAGCAGAAGTTTGGGCCAGACATGTTTCAATGACTGGAGCTCATAACTCTGACAACCAGTCTTGCCCAGGGTTTTCGTATCACCCTGTTATTGGGTCGCGGAGGTTAGAGAGGCAGTCGCTCCATGTAAAATACTGATATTCAGTTACGGGTTAGACTAGAAGCCGGCCCTAACATAATTGGGAAAAGGCTAGGATGATGATGACATGTGAAGCAGAAGTAGTTTAACTTTTGGCTCATAAATAAAATTAATTATGTAGGATTAATGACTTGCCCCGGCATAGAACAGGTGCTGAACAACTCTGTCTGTTGATGAAAACCGCATTTAAATCCATTGTGTAGTTTTGAAAACCTGTAAAATATAACTACCTATATTTTATGCAAATAAATTATTCCTAATTTAATGTATTGTTTACGCAATCTAACGATATGCCTGTAACCACTAAATGGCAAATAAAAAACTTAAATTTAATTTTAATTCTATGTGAAAATAAATACTCCGGAATTCTGATTTTTCTAGGGAAAATACAACCAAAATCAACTAAAATATCCAAAGTTACCATCAATCGACCTGTCAAACGTGATATTTATGTATTATCCCCCAAGAATGTTCCGTTTCAGTTCGTGGGAGATGCAAGGGTGCACATTGCACATGTTCAATTGAAGATACGGCGACGGTGTGGTTGGTGTAACAGATATTTTTAGTACATCATACATAAAGCGACGCAAGTCTCTGATACCTTACGACTTTGGTATCCATTGACGCGTGCCTGTGTCCGAACCTCTATGGAATTGTATTGCAATAGCAGCCTGGATAAGTAAGTCGTAAGGTATCGGAGACTTACGCGGCTTTGTGTATTAAGGGCTTGCGTTTTCTGTGAGTGTAAGAGCAGATTAGATCCAGGATTTAGGGAAAATGACAAGCTATTCTTTAAAACGTCCTCCTCTTGACGAAACTACGTTTTGTACACTGCTGTAACAAGTTTCAACGTTGGGGCCACGCTAAAAGCAAGACCTCCCAAGAGAATAACCCAAAAAAGAGAGTACCCGAAACAATTTTCCGAACTTTAAAACGGCTGTTTTTTCTGGGACCACATCTGCTATGCGTGGAGTTGTAAGGACTGTCAGACTCGTACTGATGAAAAACACCCTTTGTCCTAAATGGGGTTTCGTTAAAGCTAAATCATTTCTGCACTAGTCCGTTAACATAGCATGCAGTATTTAATTGCATCGGTACCTAATCAATACCTGATCATATTTCTCAGATGCTAACTGCAATTACATAACAAGTGTAGGAAACATGTGTGTACACGTTGCAGCACGTATGCAATGAAATACTTAGATTTCGTATGTGTGTTATTTGCAATGTAGCCGTCTGGTGTTAATTGAATGCATATTCTTTGAGATTACTTTTCATTAGGTTTTGATCGATTATTGTTGGAGAAAATTACTTCAAGTGTGGAAAGCTATTTCTAAACACCAGCGCCGTATACGTATCTACTCATTTTAGTTTTTTGTCTATAAAGCAATCCCTAATCCCTAAAAATTTGTTTCTTCTTCACCATTTACTAATGCTCCTTACTTATACAGATAACTAAAAAGTTATCTGTTACTTTCTGCCTCATTCTTATCTTTTTTACCCGACTACGGCAAAGCCAAAAGGAGGGTTATGATTTTGACCGGTATGTATGTTTGTATGTATGTATGTATGTTTGTATGTATGTATGTATGTTTGTTTGTTCCCTCATAACTTCTAAAATACTTATCATTACATGACAAATGAGGTCTCGTTAGAAGCGTCTCAGTTGTCCGCTGGTTATAGGGTAGGTGACGTTTCACCAAATCCAATATGGCGCCCTCTAGGGGATGAGAAGTAGTTACCGAAAAAAATATTTTTTTCGCACAGTATCGACATGGGTATCAAATTAAAGGGCTTGATGAGCAAATTTGAAATATATATACATTATATAGCTTTTACTAGCTAATTTTCTGTTTCTAACAGTGTCAACATCGGTATCAAATGATAAATCTTCAATTCACAACTCAGAAACTATACATTAACATAAATTACTTACTTCAAGTAATATAACCCCAAAATAGTGTAAATAAAAAAATAAGTTAAAAATAACTAAAACCCGACTACGAAAAAATCGCGCACTGAAAAGTATAAAACAAGAACAAGCCGTGGTCGTATGCCACCTAGCCAATAAAGATTGTGTGAAACAACCGCAGGTGGCATACGACCACGGCTTGTTCTTGTTTTATACTTTTCAGTGCGCGATTTTTTCGTAGTCGGGTTTTAGTTATTTTTAACTTATTTTTTTTTCCTTATACAGGCTTATATGTCAGGTAATTATTTTTATTTTTATTAAATAATCCTAGCAAGTTGACATGTGGTATTTTATTTGTGTAACATTACATAAGTATTTGTTTAGCTTTTTTGCTAATAAAACATTTGTGACATTACACGCATCTGACGCATCCTTACATCTGCACGCCCTGGATCGTGGTTTACAATGTTATGTAAAAATGTAAAAGTTCTCGCCTCAAGTTATGTATTGGTTTACACTGATATTGTGCAATTTAACCTTTTTACTTGACTTTCATACATTCTTTAGCAGACCACAGCTATGAAGGATTATGCTGCCTTCTGCAATGATATTATAAATACCGTCTTTACATCAAATATTGAGTCAGCCTTTTATATCTTTCTTGACATTAAACATTCTCATAGATTCTTTTGTTGTTGCATCAATAAGGAAATATCTAATAGTTATATTTTATGAGTCTTAAAACTTATTATCCACTTTAATATTACTGCAGAAAATGTCGTAAGGAAATTCACACTTTGATGATAATTTCTGCAGGCTACTTAGCTTTGTAATTCATTGTGACCATTGATATATTTTAAGCCATTTTCTTTTATTCATTTTTTTACATTTTTAAACATTTTTATGAAAACAAAACAAAAAAAAACATTTAAAAATATAAATAATAATGGCCCACCGGTATCGGGAACAGGGTCCAAGCTACCGGCGGCGGCGGTCAGGGCTCTAGAGAAAGGAACCTCCTAACAATGGGCGCCGTGTCCAGTAGAACTGCTGTCTGAATCAGGCCCTTGATCCTGCTGCCTAACGAGATCCTCCTTAGATGTTGGTCGAGGCTCTTGGCAATTAAGTCATGGGCCGACACGACAATCGGCACAATGATCGCTGAATCCACATCTCACATATCGACAACCTCGTGAGCCAAATCAAGATACTTAGTTGCTTATATTTCTCAGCTTTCACGAGGTTCTGGTCAAGCGGGACGGTTATGTCAACAATTATTACGTGCCTCTCAGATCGATCCACCACCACTATATCAGGTCTATAGTAAGCCATTTTTATTATAAATCATACTATTATTACTGAGTAATAGTAACAGAATAATTAAAAAATTAAAAGAAACTAACGACACCAATAATTTTCACAATGGTCCACTTATAAGACGTATTGGACAAAATTAATCCCACCTTACATTAATAAATTCATTCATAAAATATTGAACATTATGCTAACAAATGTCTTATAAAGCTTATATTCGAAAAATCAAGCCTTATCGAATAGAAAATAAAGGTTATAAGACCAGAAGTATTATCTTGGTGCTTTATATTTGAAACAGGTAACCCAAAATGATGTCGTGATCCCTTTTCGGTCGTCTACATTCATTCCTTAGAACCAGTTTTTGCTTTGGGTTCATTCAGTGAACTATGTTTTATATTTTTTCTCATGTTCGGTATCGTGTTACACAATTTTTTTTGGGCATTCTTTTACTTTTTTGGTTCTAGCGGCGTTTTGACTGTGAATTTTAATGAATGATTTAGATTTTTACTAGCTGTTAGGTTTATAAAAAATGTTATAAACAGATTTCATGCTATATTCTTATGACTAAACAAAAACAAATTCATAAATAAACAAAGAGAAGCAAATTATAGTTATTATAACATAATTAAACAGATGAGACGTCAATTTAAAAAATATTTTCATTGAGGTTTATTCTATACATGTGCTAACAAATTAAATCGAATTAGGCATAATTAAAATAATCAGCACATATCCAGCTAATAACATTAATAACTTCGGCTCATGAATGTTACATCCAACGCGATTCTTATCAATGTTGTCACGCCTCAGCGATGCAACGACAAGAAGTAAATGTGCCAGCGGAAGTGCCTGCATTCTCACGTGCTGTGATTTTACGTAATAATCCATCAAGATCATAACTTGCAAGACTTGGGAGACACTTGCAAGTCTTCTGTGGTCTCTGTCTGCAAAAAAATCTTAACAAATGTTAATAAATTTTAATTTTGCGGTTTTTGTCCAGCCACCATCTTTTTAAAGATGCAACACTGTGTAATTTCACTGTGATGATTAAAATCACATCCAGTTCTTATGAGTGGTATAATATATATATGTCTGTTTAAAAACGTATCTTGACATAATTATGTACCTACCTGATTTTTTTTTTAACTGATCTTGTCTAAAGCCTAAAAAATTACAGTTTTTTAAACAGCTCTTAATCATACGAGTAATATATTTAATTGATACGCAGACACACATCATTTCCTTTTCAATTGATGATAAACAAAAACCCGATAGATTTAAAAATCGGAAGTAAATTCTATTGATACATAATACATAAAGGACATATTTTATATCTCTTGACATTTGATAGTATTGTAATTCAACAGGAAACGTAGAAGAATTCTTATCATAATTATTCATTATAAAGAACACGCCGGTAGTAGCATGAAAATGGTCATCCTATGGTACAGGTGCTCCACCCACATGGTACCAGCGAAGTGGCCCATCGTCCCACTTATGACCACTTTCCCAAAGCGTCTACATGTGGGGGCACAAGTTTATGAACCTACTTTTATTGTGATTTGTATGAGAACTGTATTATTTTGGACCCAATGCTGTATGGGTGGGTGTCATCTTTCTATTAGCGGTGTGCTTTGATTGATTTTTTTGTTTCTGTTTTGTTCTTTTGTAGTTATAACCGTTTTCATCTAATATGCTGTTTCTTGCAAACAATTTCAGTGGTAACATAGATAGGTGAACAATTATTTTTGAAGTGCTTACCAATTGTCTGTTTCTTTAACAATATTCACTTTTGAATTATCTCTTAATGGAAACTGAACTAGATCAGAATATCGTAAAACTGCACTTGTTAAACCACGAAACGGCTTTTTTAAGTCACAATAAAAAAATATTAAGCATTTTGTTGGACAAGTTATGACCACTTAAAATACAATGACGATAACTGCTAACATTCAGGTAATACACGAACAGTTGGCTGAATTCCTTACAAGAATGGATCGTTAAAGGAATTTGAAAAACAATAACCGTCCAATCGATTGCATAATCGAGTAATGGAATAATCGAATGTAATCGATACGAAACATGGATGCAGTGGTGAAAGTCGGCCGGCCGGGCAGTGCAAGCGCATCTCAGAATGTCAAAGGTTTCGGCGACGACCCAGCTTTTTATCGAAACTCGTTATCACGTTCGTACCATTTGGTCTGTACGTAATTAATTTTATTTTCTAAATTGAGATGTCAGTTGTCTTACTCATATTAATTTGTTAAATTAAGAGATGATTATTTTAACTTGCTTACTTTTTGGGACAAAAATAAAAAGCTCTGATTAAGATAAGATTCTACTAAAACTCACTTAAACCCATAATAATACTCGTAGTTGTTTAAAAATGTCACATAAGCACACTCTGGAGGAACCGGTGAGGACTATGAAACTATCTAGCTAAATCGGAGACTTCGAATGCTTTTTAGAGGGGTGTTGAGAGCTTTTATTATAAGCTGATCTTTCATGTAAGTAATTTTTATTAATAGTAATCGGAATGAAAAGTCAGAAACACAAGCCGTCCAAAATAGCAAATACAATAACTGTTTTGTGTAGTACCTCACAGATGTCTGAGTTCGGATCAGAGCTAAAATAGTTTCAATTTTTTTTCTCTTATATTAAATTTATCCTATAGGACACTTTTTTTTATAGTGGTAAAATCATCAAATGAGTCCTCCCACCCAGGGCAGAGCGGGAGAGACTGCCAGACTCATACTGATTAAAATCCACGGTGTCCTTCAAGTGAGTTCGCGTGAGTCCCGCGAACCACGCAGTATCTTATAGGACACTTAGGAATAATGTACTTTACCATTACCGATAAAATTTTCAGAATTCAGATCAGTATCTAATTGCAAAGATCCCCAAAACTTTACCGCTTGACAATATTGTACATAGTGTAGACTTCACATCATACTTACCTGACGTGATCCTAGATACATCAATGCTCACTGCCAAGAGTACGAGGTACCAAGGCAGCATACACCATGAGTAAGTTATTCCTCGGTAATGACCGTCATTACGGACTACAGCGGGAGGGTCGCACCACAGTTAAGGGTCACACTTTCCCATGTGTTTGTCTTTATCCGTTTACATTACTGGTATTAGAACCTCTCTTTTGTGTTCCTACGGTAAAAGTAATGGGTAGGAGATATTTTTTTAAAAATATTATTACTATGGTAATTTGTGGAGGTTGCGGAACTCACGAATTACTGTGACCCCGGAACGCAAAGGGCTGAAGGACACCGTGGATTTTAGTCAGTGCGAGTCTGACAGACCCTCCCACTGTATGATGATACATATTACCAAGCTAAAAAAAATGGTATTTTGTGGTGCTGGGCATTAAGGCTTTCCAGTTTTCTTTGTTTAACGTAAAAACAAGTAATTGGTATCTCCAGAAAGAAAGACCGCAGTTCGTCTTGAAAGTAAACCTGCTACTTTTAATCTAGAATCGAATAGATTAAAGAGAGAAATGCCAGATGCCTATACTCTTTTGAGTTTTATGACTGTTTTGATTGCACATTCACATAGAAATTAATAAGCCTAAATTAACATTAAAACACATTAAAAACTCGTTCAATTTCTCTCAAAACCGATCAAGTAGCAATCTGAGCCTAAGACCTGCTCACGACTAGTGCGGCGCCTTTATCGATAACTTTCGATTTATTACAAGATCGATCCCGTCGATAGTGTTGGATTTATACCGAGTTACGATAAACGAGAATTATCGTGTTGTCTGTGTTACACAGTGTTATTTACAGCATTTCGCGTTATGTGATTTATTATCATTATGAGAACTTGTTTTGTGCAGTTTAAATTATTAATTCGCCGATTTATTTTGTCAACTTTATAGCACTCGGTGAAATTTTAATTTATGAGCTCTGATTGAATTAGGATAATTATGTATTTAAATAGCGCCTTTGTTTCACTGATATTTGGTTTGGCATTTGTTATTTGATTAGTGGTCTGGCGAATTCTTGCTACTAACTTTTTTATGTAAGAGACAAAAATAAGGCCTTAGCATACTGGAGTTACTGGGCAAACTTTAACACACCAACATCTTCATACCTCGTTTATGTTTCTTTATTTAATTCTTCTTACCTTAAACAGGTGCATACATAAACTTGATGATTAATATATTACTTTACGTTTTATAAATATTAATATCACGTTACCTTTTTTATGATTAGTACCCAAAAAATATAATTTATCTCCTTACTTTATGAAGCTCCTTTTACGCCTGCTAAGCAGCCGCAATGCGTTGCATTCAACACTTAAAACACGTCACGTTTCAACGTGTGCGTGACTCAAATACCTAGAATTGTTTGTATGTATGTGTATAAACAAATCGGAAATTTTACGACATCCTGTTTTATGTATTCAGGTATTTGATAAAAGTAAGAGTTTCGTTATTTTGTTTGGTTTTACATTACTTTACGATCTATTTTGATACAGTAACACGTTCATTGAAGTAGGATTCTTTATTTACATTTCTTCATCATGAATGAACTACAATGAAAATAACCTGCAACGACCTGCCCTAAATTCTTATTCAATTTTCTGTTAAATAAAATTGCCGCTCACTAGGAACAATTCCTGTATCGAGAGTGGGAAATCCGGAACAAGCACCTGTAGGCTAAACAAAATTTTATATTCCATTACGGAACCATCTATCATAATTTTATATTCTATTACGGAAGCATCTATCGATCAGCTACTGCACTAGTCTATTCTACAACACGCATCTTAAACTAACGAGTCAAATTAAATCTACAAGTCCTTGAAAGAACGAACTCAGTTCCAAATACATAATCCATTGTTCTAAGAACGTTATGAAATAAACACTGAACAAAGAAACTTAACAGAATCAATATACCGGTAAATCAGTCTATAAAATTTGCTATCGAGCTGTAGATACTTGCAGAGCATGGGAACTGGGGCAAACAAACGGGCTTGGAACAAATAGCCCATGACTAGGGACAGTCGCAGTTTGCTCTACAAGGACATTTAGATTTTGTAGCTAGCTTGTAGTAAGGATATTGCTTTGAAATGGCTTAAGATACAAATGAAGGGAGATACTACAGTTCGATTCTTCGATCAATGATTATTGATTAAAGGTTATATTCGTTCATCTTTGTCTTTGTATGAGCTCTCCAAAATGACAAATGTGGAGTGAAAAATTGTGCCTAAGAAGCATTTCAAGGTGATTGGATGTGGAGTGGCAAAAAGTTCTTGGAAATGCCTACCTTCAACAGCGGAAGAGTAAACAATCAACCGTGTTCCAGCAATGTTTATGAGCTGAATAGTACACGTATAGCACTGGCATTGTCCTAAATAAAAGTGAACGCTTTGTAAAATTATCAGGGTCCATAGTTTAAATTTCGGTAGTTTGTTTATCTTTTACTTTCAAAAGCGTGCCATCTGTATCAGCTGCCATCCTTCTCAGACTTACAGTTATGTAAAGTTTGGAACGATCTAAGTACTTATTCCGTTAAAAAAAAGTACATACTATCATTAGCAGAAACGCAAGTCATACATGCGTAAATATCTATAGAAAGAAAAAATAACCCGGTCACGGATACTAGTTTTTCGGTATTATCGACACACGTCATCGAGCATCGCCCATCACTATTTAAAAGGTAATGTTGGAGCAATATTTGACTTTCGCAGCTTTCATTACGAATTCTAATTACTAAGAACAATGTAATGTAGTGAAAGTTTTTGGTCAGATTCCAAGTGGTCTTAGGAATTAAATGAGGGATTCAAAGCCGGTACTGTTCAGCTGATTGTCGTCATTACAGTACGTGAGTTCTGATGAACTGAATTTACTGCCGAGATTCATTTGTTATTCGTTTTGAGTTTGCATTGGATGGCCACTTACTTAATTTGGCTAGGAACGTTGGCAAATGCTACTTTGATTTGGTTGATGTTGTAAATACTGATTATTATTATCAGGTATGCGTTAGTTAACCTGCTTTTATGTTCGATAAACTTGCCAAGGTGTATGTACTCAATTAAGTTTTATGCTTAAGGACAATGCAATTCTTTCTCTAAGATGAATAGGAGTGAAGATACGGCAAATCAAAATAAAATCAACTCTTTATTCCAATCGAATCATTACGATATCACAATTTTATCGATACAATCAATCAAATAACAGCCCTATCGTATTCAGGGCAGCATGATCTCGCAAATAACTGCAGATGATCACATGAGCTTCCACAACTTTCTATCGACTTTCGCTAATCGAATAGTAACGATCCCCACGGGAATCGAGAAGTGTAATAGCAATTATTAGTATCGTGGTATCGAATAAATTGGTAACTGGTACTTCAATAATCAGATGTAGAGTAAGTTTCATGTTTAGAATTGAGTATTCGATTTGATTACGTAGGGTTGTGATTGATATTTCTACCTCAGTAACGGTATTTTTATGACTTAGTATATTAAGCATTATATGTATTTACTTCTAGCTCATTTAATTAGGTAATATTTATACTGAGACGCTTTTCGAAAAGACAAGTCCATTTCTCACACGGTTTTCAACAATCAGAACCGATTTGACGGCACGATTGGCGCAGTGGCTGAGCGATTATCTGCTATAGTGTGATATCAGTGTGTCGCGGGTTCGATTACCGCACAGAGTAAATAGTTTTATGGACTACAAGTAGTTGTTTGTGTATGTCAGTTTAAATGTTTGTAAACGCACCCTCAACAGTATTCGACACAACACAAAACCCACATTTTGTATGCACCATAGTTTTCAAATTAATTTGACTACGCTTTCTTCCACGCGGTTGTTTATTGGCAATAAAATGCTTAGTACAGTCAGTAGCACAAACCATTTCCAAATACTTACATTTTCAGGCGTTAAAATGCGCGTTAGTCAATGCGTTTTGGCGCAAGTGTGTTAACATTTCGACGTGCAGTCATGACATTGTTTACAACCGATTTTTACGGTATTTGTCACGGCACAACGCGTAAAATTATCGTGGAATTGGCTATGCATTTGCGTAAAACCGTTTCGGTTTTTGGCTAAAAATATAACTTATTTGGTATGGTTTTGTATCTAGTAGCGCCATCTTTCGGTCAACACAAGTAACTATGTTATAAGTTTTTATTTTTGTATTCTTTTTTTTTGAAGTGAAAACTTCTTTAGCGGCGTTGTGCACTTTTTTTGGAATGGGTAAAAAATGTTAAACTCGCGTTAGGACACGTGACCTGATCGAAAATTCGTAAGACGGCGCAGGGCGCTTGCGCGAATGTTCGTGTGTGTTTATTACTATTCAAGTTTTCACTGCTGCCGGCATTCCCAGAGTGCAACACGTCGTTTTTTTTTTATCGTGGTAAAATCATCAATGAGTCCTCTCCCACCCAGGGCAGAGCAGGGACTGTCAGACTCGTACAGACTAAAATCCACGGTGTCCTTCAATAGCCCTTTACGTACCGGGGTCACGGTAATTCGTGAGTCCCGCAACCCCGGCTGGCCCGCGACCCCGGCAGGCTGTTTTTATAATCTTAGTAAGAAATTAAACTGTAATAACGTTACTTTTCCCACGTTCAAGTGTATTTTACAAGAAAAAGGCTGTCCAGCAACGTTTAGATCGGGTAACACTTTCTATAAAATAAAGGGTTGTTGTCAACCGGTAGAACTGGACGGTGCACGGTGGTAGTACTAATGTTAAGAGCTAAAGTTCAGATAATCTATCTGTTACTTGTACAACCATTTGTGGAAAATTATGCCATAAGTTTATTTATTTATTTATGGGGTCGCGGGACCAAGGGATTACCGTGACCCCAGTACGTAAAGGGCTAGTGAAGGACACCGTGGATTTTAGTCAGTACAAGTCTGACAGTCCCTCCCGCCCTGCCCTGGGTGGGAGGACTCATTTGATGATTTTACCACGATAAAAAAAAAAAAAAATAATAAGTTTATTTAGCCGAGAAAACTAAATGGAAAAGTTGAAAAGGCCAAAGAAAATGAAAATCATTCGAAATGTATTCAAGAGTAAAGTTAAACGCCTTGCTTTAAAATCATGACTTCGCGCGTGTCAGAAACTTTGCTATCACAAATCGTGTAGGCGCTCAGGTAATCTGAGGACGACGTTAAACAATGACATTAAAATCTTTATTTATTTGAGTACACAACTAATGAAGTAAAATAAAATTAACCTAACAAGTTGATGCTAATTTTAATTGAGCCTCTAAAAACATTTCTAATAACTTACTTAACCAACTAAAGAGAAATAAAATTACCAACCTAGTTTTGAAACTCAGCTATTGCAGACGAAATATATTCTGGATTACAACTAACTGCTCAGTCCACATAATAACTTAATAACCGTAAAACCAAAAATATCATTACAATACATCTCTCATTAAACATTTCGCAGTTGGCATGTCATTCAAATTATAGAGCTCAACTCCCACGAT
The DNA here is from genome assembly GCA_943136025.2 of Agrotis puta. Taxonomy (NCBI): domain Eukaryota; kingdom Metazoa; phylum Arthropoda; class Insecta; order Lepidoptera; family Noctuidae; genus Agrotis; species Agrotis puta. The sequence goes on along the minus strand of OW964177.2, from coordinate 15,462,207 downwards.
ACGTATCGTAAACAAGTAACCACTTTTATTTTCGTTAGCGTGTCGTAACTCGTCATGCTATCGAGTTAACTTTACTGGTCACGACCCAGTCCTGAGGTATAGACAACGTCGTCAAGCCGCAGGCGGTCACTGGTGACTGCAGAGCTGACAGATGTAAAAGGAATTTAGAACCTGCTTGAGATTGAAGATAGAGGGATTGTATGATTGATGTTGGGTGCAAGGTTTCAGTTAGGAAATGTTTCGTTAGTCATTTTTGGCTACTCCGGTTTTAAGGAAACATGGTTGCTGTTTAGATTAAGGCTAAGATAGACATGATCTACGTAATATCACGCATGTAATGCTCGAAGGGTTAAGCAGAGATTGCCTAATAGTACCTATATTTACCCACTTATGTAAAGGGCCGCGAACCTATTGCCATATTTACAAGGCACACCCCGACTCCGTGGCTGCTACTGAGAAATTCCTTATGTAAAAACCAGTAACACTTTGCCCGGTAATAGAACTTGGGATCTCATCTTCAGCAGTTTCTTTTGCGACCATTGAATCAACGAGGGAGTCACTCAGTGTTTTATAAATCAATTTACTATTTACACAAAACTACGGTAATTCTAATCCAAATAACTATTCGGTCAATGAACAATAGAACTTCTTTTTTTACAACAATTACTGATAATAAAAAGCCATTGATTGCTGGCCTCGTAACTAAATCTATTAAAATTAAGTATTTATAGAACGCTTTGATTGTTACAGGAAAAAGGGAAGACCAACCGAGAGGATTTGAAAACAGACATACAGCATCGGAAAGAAACCTTTTATAGGGTATGTACTATTTGTAACATTACAAGTATATAATGAACTTATCACTGCAAAGGCACGCAGACAAAGTTCTAACGAATCATGCACGTTTTGAAAAAGGTCACAGGTTCTACATTCTATAACTGCGACTCAGTATATCCGACCGTTGATAAAAGGTAATAATAATAATTGTTCAGAAGAGCAGTTTAAAGTTTGAAATTGTAGAGCACTGGGCCTCATTCCGCAGTATTTTGATTGGGCATAACTGACAAATAAAATATGGGAGTAAGTAAGCCCATTCGAAATGGGGGTAAATTTAAAGTTGGCATTCATAATTCATTTTCGATTAAAATGTTCTTTGTGCTGAACTGAATACATTTTATGAAAAGAGTTTTTATGTCTGGTTAAGCCAATAAAAAAGCGAATGTGCAAGTTTTCTGGACACAATTCAATGAGAAAATTATAAAAGCAATCACAGGTTTTTAATAATTGCGTTATCATAGATACCTACCTCTAATTTGCTGCACACCTCTTTGCCTTAATTTAGAAGCCAGATGTTTTTGAATAATTCCTTGCCTTTACTAAGCCTCAATATTTATCATTCCACTGCTGGGCAGATGACCCATGACTTCCAATTTCTTTAATCGTGTGAATGTCCAACAATCTTCATCATCATTCTTCATCAAGAATGAGTAGTAATTGCCTAGACTAAACATTGTTCGTGTTGCAGGAGACTCCGTCGGACGAAGATTCGGCGGTGTCGTCCGCGCCCGCCTCGCTGTCACCCCAACCGCTCAACGACATGTGGGTCAGTATAATACAAAAGAACACTATACAGACGAATCCATACAAAAAAAACGACGGCTTGCACTCTGGGAGTGCCGGCAGAAGTGAAAACTTGAATATTAATAAACACACACGAACATTCGCGCAAGCACCCTGCGCCGTCTTACGAATTTTCGATCAGGTCACGTGTCCTGACGCGAGTTTAACATTGTTTACCCATTCCAAAAAAGTGCACAACGCCGCTAAAGAAGTTTTCACTTCAAAAACTTACGCCTATATAACAAGGGGGTAGGCAAGACCTGTATTACTATTCTCTACAAACAGCCTTGTAACAGCGTGGCCCCAGCGCTCACGCTACACTGGGTGTTGACAACGACACTACGTTCTCCGCTCGCGCTGCACCTCGTCGAAGAGCATAATAATATCGTAGAGTACAGCGATGTGATTTCACTTATCCTCTCAACATGACGGTTTGCTTTTTTTCAATTTTTGTCTAATACACTACATACGCAACGTTATCGTAAATCCGTAGCCACGCATAAATAAACATAAACCAAAGCTTATTTAGGAAAAACAATCAGCCTCGAGTTTACTCCACATGGGTAATATTTTTATCATGGCTTTGTTATCTTTGGACGGCGACTCTAGTCTACTTCTATTACTGTTCATTTCAGTAGCATCAATATAATAGAACGTTATGATTAATGATGACCAAATTGATGATTTCACCCACTAAGCTACCTAACGTTAAGGTTCTATCTAATACCAGGACATCATATTGTGAACTATTATGACGAACTAGCTTTCCACTGCCTTTTCACCCGCTACTAAGCAGTGCTATTCTCTGTAACCACAGCCTTGTAAATTTTGTTATCCACTAAGCTACTGACAGGGACACAAGCGCTCGCGCTGCACGATTGGACGATCTCAAAGCCGTCTCGACGAAGAGTATCAGTCATAGAGTCCAGTCCATCATGATGCCTATAGCTTCCCTCGATAAATGAACTATCCAACATAAAAAAGATTTTTTCAATTCGAACCAATAGTTCCTGAGATTATCTCTTACCTAACTCTTCAGCTTTAAAATATTAGTGTAGATTATTCACGCGTTAACGTTATAAGTTAGGTTAGTAGGTACACTATCCATTATAGCGTTTTATCGACCACTCAAACCCATCCTTGATCTAGATTACATAAGTAGCACTCATAGAAAATACAATATACCAATTACGTTCTATACATAATCAGTTATCTACCAGATTTATTGACATTAATCATTAGCTTTAGAACATTATTTCCGCTTGAAGTAGCAAGTAGCTGTTGGTCGGAGCAACTCGCTTTCCAAATAGATTCTTCCTTGTATTCACAATTAGGTAATTCCGATACATTTGGCTTTGTAGTAGTAAAAATAATCTAACTGGTATTATAAATCCATAAGTTTCGAAAACGGATGGTTGTAAGTTGTTCAATCACGTCAGAACTGTTGATAAAATTAGGCTTTGGTCTGGAATAACATTTGGGATGCCGCTTATCCCGCTTATTTATAATAGCCTTTACTGTGTCTTATATGAAACACGTTGGTTTTCCGCCATAGCCTAACATTATTTTCAAATTAACAATGTACACGGATACGTAGATGGCACCACTAACACATAGGAACCACAGATACATTCGACATAGGGACTTATTTTGTTGTCTATATTTTAACATGTCTTTCTGCTGGGCCTTCCCTTCCCTCCTCTTTATTTTGGTGATTGCTTGATCATGTTTGCCTCTCGAATATGATCAGATCTTTACACCACCTCTTCCGCCGCGGTCGACTTCGACAGCGATGTCCTCGCGGTGTGATGTGGGATTATTTTCAAATTATATACGAGTGAAGCCGCTAGCACTCGCTAGTACAGTTATAGACCTTACGGAAGCATTTAAACTAGGTTTACTTTATTGACATTAGTTAAGACAAGTCTATAGATAACATAGACAGGGACTAGCTCCTGTATCGACAGTTTTGTCTATTGAATATTATTATGGCCTGTGGATGTTGCAAGCTTGGGCAACGATGCAGATTAGATAGAACTTAATACCTACTGCAGTTTTAGGTGATTTCGATACACATACATTAGGGACTGTAGTTCTGTCAAATTACTCGTAATTAGGTATTGAAATAGACATTCACGATGAAAATTAATAAACTATTACGGTTGCTATCTTGGGTTGGCTCTTTGTCTGTAACCAATCGACGACCGAATTTACCTATCCCAGTCTTTAAAATGTCCTATTAAAAGCAGCCATCAAAAACATAAGAACGGTATTTGGATGTATTGTTGAGATTAATTTCTGACGTTAATGTGTTTATTCAATCAAAATACCTAATGAAAATGGCGATAGGATAAGTTCCTGCCGTGTTGAGTAAGACCTGGTTTGAAACGGGTGTCAATTAAATGATTAGCATAGTATTGTTATTTCTGTGAGCAGAAAAATATAATCGGTGAGCAGAAATAGCTAATTGGTGAGCAACTCATGGTCAGCAAACATTTCAAAATCAATCAGCAATTTATGTCATTCTGGATGGCTGTAATTATTTTTGTACAGCATATTAATTATATAAGCTGCAATCAGCGGCTCATGTTTAATAAAATTTTGGTAAGCACTCAGAGTGTAAGCAAAAAAATGCATTTTGTGCTGCATATAAAAGTAGCAAAAATACTTCATTTGTTCACCGATTATATTTTTCTGCTCACAGAAATAACAATACTATGCTAACCATTTAATTGACACCCAGCATGTCGACGGAGCCCCGCTTCGCGGGGCTCCTACTTCTGTGTGGTTTAAAAAAAAAATAACCTAACCTAACCTAAATTGTCCGAGTCGGGGTGCCAGCAAGTCGTGTCACGCGCCTGCTCTTGCTCCGCCCACTTTTAACGTACATTGCCGCTTTTTCAACAAAAACGCAATCCAAGTAGTTATTTTGCTCACCATGTTTTAAATATGCATACCAATCAAATATACTGCTTATAGACATGTTTTTCTGCCGCTCAATCATGAAATCTTGCCGCTCAAGTAGTTATTTTGCAGACTGAATGTTTATTATGCAGACACATGTTATTGTTGGCTGCCTATGTATGATTTAATTTTTGACCATTATCAAAATTAGTTGCGGAACAAGAATTGCTGCCTGATTTTTTTTATTGCAAACAAAATCTTTGTATGCTGACCAAATTATTTAAATGCTGCTTTTGGGTGGCTTGCCAAATTTTATAATTGCTGACCAATGTAATTACTTCTCGTTTGAAACTAGGTATTTACTTTTTTAACAAAATTAGAAAAAAAAACCTCATAATATTATTACCGTACCTCAACTCTCTTCAAAGAGTGTCAGCAAAGAAGCCTGCCGGGGTCGCGGGTCTGTACGAATTACCGTGACCCCGGAACGTAAAGGGCTATTGTAGGACACCGTGGATTTTAGTCAGTACGAGTCTGACAGTAACTCCCGCCCTGCCCTGGGTGGGAGGACTCATTTGATCTGAAAAAAAATAACCTCAACTCTCTATCTTTGCGCCGACTTACAAAGTATAAATAACATCAATTTTACGAGGCGTAGATGTTATAATAAAATAAGATGCAATATATCACCAACGCCTCTTGTCGCGCCTACTATATAAATATTGATTCATAGAGGCTGGAGGTCGAATCAAGTCATTAAACTAATACTAGTAGCAATATAACCATGGCTGGCTATAAAATTAAGTACTAAACTTCATATACCATGCATAGGTGTGTGTTATTATTACCTTTAAATATATTAAGCATAGGGTAGAAAGTTCCTCTATATCCAAAGCTAAGGGTAGGTTCTCCGATTGGACGGGTGTAGTGTCTGGCGGGTTCCTACTACCCAATGGATTTTGTAAGACTGTTGTCCCAAGGACATATACAAATCTTGCTTTACAAACTTTTCCTGTAATATGGAAATACATAGGTTTTCTTCTACGTCGTTAGTCTGTTCAGTTAGTTTTCATGTACCTAGTATACTCAGCTAAAAATCAGGTGTGGTTTCAGCAATTCCGTGTTTAGTTTTCTCATCTCTTCAGGTGGCATAGTACGTAGTACTTCTTGCCACATTGTACCTAAGTAATACAGTTACATTTCTTCCGTGAAAAATAACCTAACAATCTTCCCCATCACGGAAGCTAGTCCACAAGCAAAAGCTATATAATAGCACGTAAAATCAATTAGATTTATGAACATCAATAACGATGAAATCTAAGTGACTGACCATTGCGCCTAACAAAAGGCGATTATAGAAGTAACGACCCAATTAAACCCACACAGAGAGACTTATCTAACTTGACGTGTATTGCCTTTTATGTGTTATGTAGCGGACAGCTTTAACTGAGGTAAGTTCTGTTAAGCGTAGCATTGTAGAGATGTACTGTAAGATCCAGGATATGCAGAGCGTTCAGGCGTCTTAGCGTCGGTAAAGGGAACAAAACTTAGGTGGCAATTGGCCATTTGACTGAAAAATTATAATTAGTCCGTCACTTAGATTATCAAAAATTATTCGACCCGTATTTTTTCTTTTGTTTCGTAAACAAAAAAAAAACTGATATACGACGCTTTCAAAATTCGCAATACGTCACAATTTAGTACAATTTCTATTGAATTCTGACGTCACGAGCCCCCACTCTCGAGTTTTGATGGTTGTATTTTGTTGAATATTCATTGATTTTACAAAAGATAAAATACGTGTCCGTTATTTTTTTTTTAACTCTAAATGACGGACTAATTATATTTGTAATTTATAGCTACTGTCAAATAGCCTATTGTCAATAGGAAGTAAATATTGACAAGTTTAAATCAAAATTCGGGAGTCTTCGCTGTATTCAGAATGCTGCCTATTTTCGATGAATGCCTGATGACGCTGGACTCTACCATAATCAGTGTGTTTTAAGACCCAAGTTAATATGGTCTTCGTCTTACTATGACTAGCCATAAATACTTGTGATAGCCCTATCAAGCCACTGAATCCTATTGCCTTAATCAAAAGTAGTTAGATTACATCATCGACAACAATTTGTAATTAATTGTTTAAACTTGCGTGCGTGAGTTTGTGATCTGTAACTTATAGACTTTTGCTCGTTTTCACCAAGATTGTGACATCTAAATGAATGTTGCCACAAGAATAGGCTTTGAAGCGAGGGCCGAAAATTCAACCAGGCTTGTATTATTTTGGAATTTGATAAGTGGCACCTAGGCAAAGATATTTAGTATGTTCAATCTTAGCACAGTCGCGCTTCATCCGAAAATGAACCTCATAGTACTCAGATGAATACAAATAATTTGTTTCTTTAATTTGAGTTCGCATTAATTTATTGATCTATTCGTTTGATATGTTTGATCAAAGACGTTAGCAGGAATATGCACATGAAGTCCTAACAATAAAGAGTATTTTTGGATTTAGCACGAGTAAGTTATGATCAGGTTCGCGTTAGTGAATAAATCTTAATTTTGTTGACGTACCTACTTTTTCTTTTTATATCGTGGTAATATCATCAAATGAGTCCGGGACTGTCAGACTCGTACTGACTAAAATCCACGGTGTCTGTCAATGGCCCTTTATGTTCCGGGGTCACGGTAATTCGTAAGTCCCGCGACCCCGGCAGGCTTTGGCCCTCTACAGGGGGACCCAGGGGGACCCGGGCTTGGTCCATGGTCGGACAGCGAGTCGCCCATTACTCGCCGTCCGCATGCCCTGTCGTACGTACTTTCAATTACGTACTGTCATTAAGTAGGTACAATATGAATGGTCTGCACGCAAGACAGATTAAGTCAAGAGACAATAAAGATCAGTGTGGTAGTTAGTGTCAGTATCTGTTTTTGTAACGCGTAAGTTAAACAGCAGGCTAACTGATTAATAGCTACTTATGAACGTTGTTGATGCTGCGATTAAAGTGACCACCTACTGGGCCTAAGTCACATTGAAGAAAAAGACACAGAAAAGAAGAAAAAGAATGCCTAATGTGCATTTGAAAGAAAAGACTTGTGGCATGTGTTACTTTCATAATGCACACAGCGAAAGAGTGGAACTCTACCTACGTCTGTGTTTCTGAACACATACATCCCCTATCTCTTCAAAGTTACAGTAGACAGGATTAATTATAACTGTTTCAACAATAAAGCTTGCAATTTGAGAAAACTCCTGCACCTTTTAGTGCCCCAGTTCACTAAAATGCGGATCAAATAGCGGAAAATTTATGCTCATAACGTAAAAAAAAAGAACGCTCAGAAAGGGGAACAAAGTTTTTATCAATACAAGCTCTTGTATTGACAAAAACTTTATTCCCCTTTCTGAGGTCCTCCGAAAGCGATGAAAATGAAGTCTTAAATATTTTGAAGACACACTCAATTCCAAGGCGGTCACCACATTCCTATCTAATTTAGGACTTCCAATTTAAACCAATATGAACGCAATACGTGAAATACATATCAAATTGAGAAATAGGTTTGTAATTCATGTAACTTATTGTTCTACTTAATCGTGACAATTTATTATTTATTTAAGTTCAATTCGTTTTATTAATGCTATGTCACGAAAATTCCAGAAAATATATTTGCCAAAAACACAAACGGGGAATGAAATGAGCTTTTGCCCAAAAATGGAACATGTGAACTATGTGATTCAAGCGCCAGGAGACTTGAATTGAAGCACTGTATCCGTTTACTACGATTTTCCTTTATCAAAATTATATGCGTCTGTCTTTAAAGAATGCTCATCGGCCTTGGGACATATGAGAGGATCGCAGAACTAAGCGTATAATGTCAAATAGTATTGCAGTATAAACATTTTGTCACCTAGTAAACTATTGGCTTGGCTCTTACGTCACTGCATTGTGTTTCTATGTTATGTAGGGAGACTACACTTCTTTTGTTTGCTCGGACATGACTACGTACTTAATTAGGTAGATTGTGGTTTGAATATACCGTTGTTTTGAATAGATCACCTCAATAAGAAACAGACAAATACTTGCGTGCTATGTCTGATATTTCCACAACACAAATGACGTTAGGAAAACCTAAGAAGCGGGTTAACAATGGTGAATTGTATTCATTTAAAGGGTATTCATTCAATAAATACGTACACACTGAATCAATAATTATAATAGATTTGTAAACAAAATATTTATTATTAATGCATTGTATAGCACGCAAAACACATCAGATGATCTTACAAAAACCTTGATTCGGGTGATAGGTAATTGTAATGCACATATAAATTGTAATTTAAATAATAATAACATACCTAACAATGGAAAACTTGTACAACCTATCATTAGAATTGCAAACAGGTTTTAACAATTAGAAATTGATATGTTGCACTAAGTAGGTTAAAAACGCTTAATTATTTTCCGTTTGGTGTATTTATTACAAAAGGCTGATTTTAAATGAAATATCTTCGCAATAGTTTCAACATTATCTAATTTTGTTTTACCGTATCAGTGGAACATGAGACAGGCCTTTTTAGTTGAACTGCGCTTTAGAGTCGACCCGAGTGGGTGTAGCTCGTGTAGGCTCATAATTTGTTAATCTTAAACTCCGAATCGCCCGAATTTGGGCACAGCCATATAATCTAGGCTGTTTGTATGTAGAATATCCACCTGTCTTGCCGACGATAGAAAAAGATAGGTATAATTAATATTTTTGTATTTGGACTCGGAGATAAATTAAAAGGTTATTGTGTGTTTTATTTTTTCGGGTTAGTAATAAATTAATGTGACATAAATTGAGTTTGTTTATATGCATTACAAAATATATGGTTTGGAACTGATGAACGTAGATCACATACCTACACACAGAATGTAGAATATGACTGCTCTGAAAGAAAACTTTGCTGTATGTACTTACTTGCCTACTGATTGTGATTACTTTATGTTCGATGTTAAGGAAAATGATACACAATATCAAATTTTTGCTTTAAGATTAAAACTAAAAATAATACATTTAAAAAATAATTTTAATTTAGTATCTTTTGTAAATATTTAGACTTAGTTATGTAAATGTAATTTAATAATATATGGGAAAGTTTATTTTAGCTTTTAAAGCTTCTGGGCAAAGGCTTTCCCCTCGTCATTTGCGACTAATATAATTAATGGAAATAGGTATAATTTGCAACAAAATTGTCCTTTCTCCACAAAACTGATGGTCTCTTCCGTTCCAGTCATGCGGCCAATGCCGTTCGTCGGCGGAGCGCGCGTCAGCCGCTGCGCGGGAGTGCACGCGGCTTGCGGACGCGTTGCGAGACGCGCGCGACCAACTCGAGCTCATGGAGTTCAGGCTTCTAGAGTTGGAAGACGCACATCCCGATAAGGTAAAATTTAATAATCATTGTTTTTTTAAATTTTGTTCTTAGTGAATCCCGTCTTTAGAACCATAAAGTGAGGTGATTTTCATTTGTTTTCCGCTGTGACGTACGTTTTCGCGCGTGATTCGAATGTTTTATGTATTGTAGTGTTTTGTGTTGATCGTTACGGAGGTGAAGGCTCTGTTAGTTCTCAATGGATTTTAGAAGCGACGTGATGAATAGCGCACGCGTCGATCAGGTATTTTTTGTTACTGTTTTTTTACTCAGTATTAATTTTCTGCAATAAGTACTTACATGTTGTAATTTTTTTTATCAGCAATATTGTTATTTTTCAAGGATTTTTATTATCTTATCTGCAGTAATTTGAAAGATATGATACACTTAATGTTTTTTCTGTTATCTTGCATTGATCCTTTTTGAGATAGGTATTACTTACCTATGTAAAATTCACTTAGCTACGCGATTTTTAATTTCATTGCTGACCTAGGCAAAAGGCAAAAATTATTTAAAAGTAGCGATTTGTTTATTTAACATTATTAATAATTCTCTTGGCTATTCAAAACAATATATTGTTTTATTAACTACGGCGTCTAAAACAAAACGAATGTGGTCACTCTACATAAATCTATACAGGCACCGACTTTTTTTACGACTTCGGATAAAGTGCAATCAAAAAAATAAGTTTTAGTTTGGAATTAAATTAATATACTGAAAGCAAAAATAATACGTAAGCAAGCTATTTTCTTTGATGCATACTCACTAAAATACATTTTGAGGATAAAAAAACCGGGAAAGTTGCGAAAACAAAACACAGGTATTTCCTTTGATTCACGCATTCACGACATTCCACGTAACTTAAACAATTTACCTTTTGACTAAGTTTTATGTATGTCAGTAACAAAAGGAGACAGGTACAAGAAAGTGCTTCCAAAATAGGTGTTTATCAATTAATCGATAATATTCAACATCCATCTCTTTAACACGGCCGGACTAAAGTACTTTCTCACGTAACATAGATTACCAATAACCTTGACCCTAGGCTACATACATTCTCTATACAAGCCAGAGGTCAACTGGAAATAGTTGCGTGAAGTTAGGCGCGGGTTACACCGTCTGCTAAGCTGACTTAGCTGAGCTTAGGTCACGAAGACATTAAAATGTTTGATGTCTAATAATAAATTTAAAAAAATAAATAAGGAACTGAAAACAAGGTTTTTTATAAGAAAGCATAAGAACGGCAGACTAACAACTAACATAAGCGAACAAAAAACACAAAATTGTTTTATTTAGGTCCATATTCACATCGATAAATTACGTTGCTCATTTGTTTGTAAAAGCAGCAGATTAACCACTCTGCACGACAACATTTTGACACATGACACATCAGCTGAGTCGACCGGGTGATTCGAAATTTGAGATAATATTGAAGATTTTTGTCCATTTTCAGCATTCGATTTTTTTATCAAAAATATGTTACTACAGTTATTTCATACAATAAGTTTATGAGCAATATCTCTAAGAACGTGTTGAGGTCACTAAAACTGCGTCATTCCTCTGTAAAATGTGTGTAACATACAAAATGCTATGTCGTTCCAAAAACTATGTAATTTAGATGTGCTGAAAATATGTACATAAACAAGCTTCTCACGTGATAAAAAATGATTAAACAGTGAAATAAATGAAATAACTTACTACATGCATTATTAGATTTGCCAGTGTGCATACATAATTTCATAAATAATAACGATCAAAGACTTGATAAAAATTACCAAAAACTATGTTGCAACATGACACTTCTTAGTGCTGACAACAATCCCAATGTTCATATAACGATTGAAAAGGTTCATTCAGCCTAATCGATACTCGCAATATAATCGAACATGGAAAAAAAGTAGTACAAAGACATGAGACCGATTTATCTGCTTATTTGACTAGAGAAGGTTTACTCCATGCAATAAATCTATGGAACGGAATCTGTGGACTCTTTGGTATAATATTACAAGTATTATTTCGTTTTGAAAATAAGTTTTTTATTAGGTGCGCAATAAATAATTTAATGTTTTAATTTTATGATTGGGATAGAAAGAAATATTGGTGTTTCATTGGAGGCCAAACGTGTGTGTCTTTTAAATTTAAATTCAACCATATAGTTTTACCCATATTGTGTCTTCGTTATTTAATTTCAATTTATCTGATTATTTCACTTTAAAAAACGAATCTAAACAACGTGAAAAGACAAACACCGGGTTCGGATCAAATGCTGGAGGGAGAGATCTGGGAGTACTTCCAAATGATTTCTTGCAGTAATAAACAATTTAAATTTCCAACTCGCCGTGGATGGCTAAATTTGAAACTATGAGGAATAGCGAAAAATACTGAAAGAAGTCTCGTGGCTGATTTTGATAAAAAATGTAAATTACATTGCATCAAATTAAATTTTTGAAATATCAATTTAAAGTAATCAAACCATTAATAAATAATAAATAAATAAATATTCCACAACTATCACACAACGCCATCTAGTCCCAAGCTAAGCAGAGCTTGTGTTATGGGTACTAGACAGCTGATAAACATACTTATATATTTCTAAATACATACCTATTATAGATAAATTACACCCAGACACAGAACAAATGATCGTGCTCATCACACAAACATTTGTCCTGGGTGGGAATCGAACCCACGACCTCCGGCATAGCAGTCAGGGTCACTAACCACTAGACCAACAGGCCTGTCATTAATGTTCTGTGAAGTAATTACATGCGACAAACATAAAGTAAAAAGTTTTCTTTAATAAATCGATTCAAACTTTAGTCAATGGCCGTAGCTCACTACATGTTCACAACATAGTGTTCTCATTTCAATTTTTTTTGCGAGTAATCACTTCGCGGTACAAATACATTATCGAAATTTTTGAAATTCGAACTTTGAGTGAATTGGCGCGAATTTTGATTTTGATCTGCGTACGATGACTAAATTATTGTTTGTATAATATTAGTTCATATTTTACCAAATTAATATCACTTTACTGTAGTTTGTCGTATATCATTACGAATTTGATCCTTAACAGCGACACTATGAAATAGGGTAAAAATATAGCACGTTCTTTTTTTTTTCATTTACAAGCTCTATTCCTGACCAGCAAAAATCTAAAGACGCAGACTTAATTTTTGCGATTGTAGGTGCGGGCTTGCGAACGGCGAGTATAGGGTAACTCACCGTCCGATCAAGGACTAGGCCCGAGATGAATGCGTGTTCCAAGCGGGCTTTAAGGAACTATCAGCGAACTGACGAGGACAAAATAGTGCCAAACGCGTGCCGGGCTAACGGAATTGTATTAAAATCATTAAAAGGGTACTGCGGTCCTAGAACGCAAAAGGCATATGAAGGAACAGGGTAACCACCCTGTTCCTTCATATGCCTTTTTCTAAGTAAGTAATAGTCTGACATCTCCTTCCGCTCCACCCAAGGAGAGAATCATTTAAAGGTTTTTTAACTTATAACAGTATTACTGAAGTTAAGTCGCGAAAAGTCTAAAGTATCCTTAACAATATTATACAACATATAAAAATATTATTATACTGGTGTCAATACTGACGATTAAATATCTGTACGCGCGGCAGCAAATCAACCTACCCAAATCTGTCAAAATTTACCAATCAAACATTAACCTTCCACTATTGTGATAAGGTTGAAAATCGATTGAAGAAATTTTACAGATTGAGGTAGGTTGATGTGCTGGCGTCTATACTTAACATGGCCAAACCAATGTTACGAAACAATTTTGGGAATATAATAATTTACTTATCTATCTTTTATTTGGTGGGAAACAAACTCATTTCTAATAAGCCTATCAAGATCCAAGGCATTCCATATTCATTCAACCTTAATTATATTAAGTATTGTACAAAACAAAATGTACATTAAAAATTAGCTAATAAATTAAAATTTATTATTTTGAATAGCGAGTATCACAGCGAGCGCATTCCAAATCCAATTTTTGTAATTAATAATTGGCGCGCATTCAAAAATTTATCACTGACATTGTTCTTTTGTCTATTATTGCTTTTTGGGAATTACAATGTACGTAAAATTATTATAAAAGCTTTAAAAAATATTATGACAATTAATAATTGTATTCTAAGCTTAAAAAAAATTATTTTAATTTTTATTAATCGTTTTCTTCAATTCCTTATTTTTTTCATTCGAGTTGACGAAAAATTCAATTATGGAATCGATTAGAATATTCGCTTTCACACATCATTACGATTAAAAAACATAAGCATGGTTGTCGATTATGAATACAAATTGAGTAGTGGTAATGAAAAATATGTGTTATTAGCTCTGTATTAGAGAATTACGCTAAGATCTGGGCTTTTTTACGTTATTTATAATATTTGACATGATATTTATCGTAATTGTTATTGAGTATAAACGCATGTGTGTGATCCAAGTGAAAAATAAAAATGTAAACAAACACGAGTGGCGCGAAACTTCGACTTCAGATATCAAATTCTTCATTACCACTGCTTATTTATGTTGAATTATGTATGAATTCGTTACAATACTAAATGACGAGTTATTCATCCCTCCTATAATGATCCCTTAGATGTCCCGAAACCACTTTTTTTATGATTTTTAGCCCAACCCAGCACTGCCATCAAAATGGCGACAATCGTATTTAGACTTCTGGATTTTGTTATGGTAAATTAAGAAAATGCGCGCTACATGTAGAAGTTTTAATGGCGTAAACAAATCAGATTTTTATTTAACATTCTTAATTAATGCGCACTCATAGGATTTAACGCTCAGAATATTATTATTTTTTAATTTAAAATGAGGATGTCGTATGACTACAAAGTCTGCCCCTTTAGGACCCGCTACTGAGCCGGCGTAGGTCTATGTGTTCGGGTCCTTTAGGACCCGGTACCGAACTATACGGTTAAAAGATACAGAAGAGACCTATCACAAGATTCTTATTTCAATTATTACAATGTATTTGAAGTATTTACGGGCTTAATAGTATGGAAGATGAAAAAGCGCGTCTAGATAATTAGATTAGTACGAGGAACTTATTTTTCTATCAAATTAACGTCAAGTTCCCGTTTATTTTACGCTACAAAAACGTGAAATGTTGTGCTACGTGGTCATTATTGGACTCAAGAAATTTAGACGGCGAATGAGTTCGATAGAATGACTTGTTGGATTCGAAATACGATTAAAAATAACTAAAACCCGACTACGAAAAAATCGCGCACTGAAAAGTATAAAACAAGAACAAGCCGTGGTCGTATGCCACCTGCGATTGTTTCACACAATCTTTATTGGCTAGGTGGCATACGACCACGGCTTGTTCTTGTTTTATACTTTTCAGTGCGCGATTTTTTCGTAGTCGGGTTTTAGTTATTTTTAACTTATTTTTTATTTACACTATTTTGGGGTTATATTATTCATAGTAATTTATGTTATATGTATAGTTTCTGAGTTGTGAATTTAAGATTTATCATTTGATTCCCATGTTGACACTGTTAAAAACAGAAAATTAGCTAGTAAAAGCTATATAATGTATATATATTTCAAATGTGCTCATCAAGCCCTTTAATTTGATACCCATGTCGATAATGTACGAAAATTTTTTTTTCGGTAACGACTTCTCATCCCCTAGAGGACGCCATATTGGATTTGGTGACACGTCACCTACCCTATAACCAGCGGACAACTGAGGCGCTTCTAACGAGACCTCATTTGTCATGTAATGATAAGTAGTTTAGAAGTTATGAGGGAACAAACAAACATACATACATACAAACAAACATACATACATACATACATACATACAAACATACATACCGGTCAAAATCATAACCCTCCTTTTGGCTTTGCCGTAGTCGGGTAAAAAGGCGTCCGATTTTTGAGCGCTAAAGCTTAGCAGCTAAGTTTGCTTAGCTGTCGGTGCGACCTACGCCTTTTATTCTTACAAATATAACTTAAGGTGTTAACGGAAACACCATTGATCATTATTAACGGTTTTGTTACTTATTTCTATGGTGGCTCGGTGGCCGGATACACCTCTGTTTATGGGACAGTTGCTGGGTGATTACCTCATTCAGTTAGTCATAGCCTTATATCAGGTGTTGATAAATAAAGCATATACTTAGCTAAGTATACTTATTAAGTAAACAGGTATGTACGGCATGGACAGTAATGCGCAATAGTTTAGAGGTCGTTCGTGTAATAAATCGAGAATCAAGACGTTAATCAAATAATGCATTTTTCATCCAGTCTTCTTATCTTGAAATAGATTGCTGTTTATCGATGGATATTTAAATATCACTATTGATATGCCTATAATTTCTCGCATATCCTAATTCATTAGAATTACATATTTATCTTAAAATAAGTTAGTTACGTAAATACCTAAGTTTAGAGCACGTTTTGTGAGCAGGCTTACCTAATGAGGGTGAGGTGTCAAAACTGTCATAAAAATAATTTATGCAAAAGTCACATTGTCAATCATGATTCACTGAAATATGACCATTTTTTACCGGATTACTTAATAATTCATCTGTGGGATATTCACTTGAAGATCTACCGTGGCGAGTTTCACACGTATTTGTATTACAGCAAGTCAAAAACATATATCGCGTGAATCCCCGTTACTATCTGCAACTTGATACGGTCCGCAAAACTAATTTAATATCCCATCAATAATGCTAGTAAGTCACAATAAACATGTCTCGTTGTCTACGTTCTCTTAATTAAAAACTACCACAGTAATTATGAAGTAAGTTTATGCTTTGGGTAATTTAACCGCTGTACGCTCTCGCAATGTTTTAAGATCGCCAGCTATCAGTTATCTCAGACATGGTAGCTACCGCGGAACTAATTTGTCGGCGTAGAGCAATTGATTAATTCTTTTTTTCTTGATCGAATTTGATCAGCCACCTATTTGTTGGTAGTGGGATGTTGACGATAAAATTGCCGGGCTCTAGTAAACATCCATTTGCTCCATTCATTTTTCTTGTTTACGTATAATTTGCATGCTTAGGCCATAGCATAATAACCATTCATAAAAGTAAATACTTTTGTATATCAAAGACAAAAGGCCGATGAAGAAGGAAATGAAACCCGTCCCATAAGTCCATGTTAGTTTATTATATACGTCTCTACGTACGACGAATGACCTCCTATTATAGCTTAGTAACATTCTACAACATTTTTAATTTGTATCAGAAAGAAAAAATCGTTTTACATAGCATATTTGTCAACGCCTACTGCAAGTCGCTCGTTAAGCTCCGCTTAAACAGAACCACAACGGTCCACCTAATGAGAGAGTACGGTCAGATTTTAGGCGTCCATTTTTATCTCAATTTAATAATACGTGTATGATGTGATGTAATGTGATTGTTGTGTTACGAAAAACTTGTAACGTAATACTGTGTAACCTTCTTTCAGTTGTATAGTTTCGTGATTCTTACAAGGATTGATTTATTCAGCGGCATGAATATTGTAAGGTGATATTTAATTGTGTTATGTGTTCGTTTCGATTACTTCTAAGTTTAATTTCTTTGTTCCAGGGTGCTAGGGACAACCTAACCGACTCGGATTCGGGCTGCGTGTCCCCAGGCTCCCGTATCAAGGACTCCGCGTCGCCCGAACTCAAACGAATGGATTCCGGATACAAATCCCCCCATGCCCCGAGCAGCCCCAACCCCCGCCGGCACCTGGGCACGCCACACGATGACTTCAAAGAAGATTTCGCTAGGGCCCAAGTGTTAGCCGATATTTTAGACAAGAATTCTGAAACAACCAGTGATTCCCTCAAAAGTAACCCAGTTAAGGAGCATTTGGAACAGATGATACTAAATGCGGCGTCGGCGGAGGACAGGGCGTGCTTGGAACAAGTTCTGATGCTGCTATACAACCTTCAAGCGTTGAGCAGTTCTGTCAGTGAAGACGAGTGCTTTCAGGTGAGTTAGAAACTTTTTACAACTAACCACTTTTGACCTTTATGTAACCAGGAAACCAACAATATGTAAAGCAAATGACAGTTGTCAAAATAAGCAAACAGAAAGTTCATAATTTTTGATCTTAATTTCCAAATTCCCGTTGATTTTCAGGCTAAACCGAGAAAATTCTGTGACCTGAGGTTCAAACAAGAAACTGACAAAACTCAGAAGGCCATCGCAACTGTTACACCGTATCAACAGAAAGGGTACAAATGCGAATCCTTGGAGAGTCTTTGCAGCGAAGAGAGGAAACCCAGTAACATTCTCCAAGAGAGTGGTATCTTTGAAGGTGTCGAGACAGAATCTAAGAGTACCCAAACAGACGTCAACGAAAGCTTTGAATGTAGCGGTGAACTAAACACCGAAATACAACGACTGAATAGTATAAGAGAGAAGTTAGAGAGACAAGGAGTTAGAAATAGGACATTAAGTACTAAAGAAGATGGAGACGGCCTGGAGTGCAGGTGTGTGAAGTTGGGGAAGAAACACAAGCAGTATTACGAGAGGAGGCTTAAGTTTTTGGAGGGAAAGATCTCGATATACGAAGCGGCACAAGACGTTAAAGAGGCTAAGTTAGCACAGAGATTGCAGAAAGAGTTCCTTCTTGAAAACAGAATACAGGTACCTATAATTTAATTTCTTGTTAACGTTCGCATTTACTGTTTTACATAGACTGCTTACATTTGTTACCATGCTTTTCTAAGATTTAACTTGTTGACGAATCCTGAGCTAGCGCGTGTCTCAACGGTTATTGTCGCAAAATCTTTAATACAATTCGTGATTTCGGCATTCGCCCCATATCTAAACGTATCATCATTATACATTCACACAGTTTATTCATCGTTTATTAGATCTCCCTCTACTCTTGCATCCGGATATTTTGATGTTCAAGGCCAAGAATTTGTCTAATTCTTTTTGTTTTTATTAACAGGAACTCGAATCGCAACTATCCGAACTACAAGATAAGTACGAGAGATTAGAAGAGGATTGCTGTGAACTAGAAGAAATTGAAAACGATACACGTTTACATTGGCAGCAGTAAGTGGCTACTTCTTATTGAAGTAAATTGCCATAGCAATGTTTACCTTGTTTTATAGTTGCGACTAACTGAGTAAAATGCAGTCAATCGCAAGGTCAAGAGCAAACTCATTTGCGTGGTAATAAAAAGTCTCCATCGAAATATATTTATACATTAAACGTTAATGGAAAGCTGGAAAACAAACCGACTTTCTGATTTTATATTTTATTATGTATGTACTAGTTTCTGCTCGCGACTTCTGCAGACTGCTCCAGACCCACCGCATCGCATTCCATCGCACAACTAACGTTCAATATCACCCACTTGTTTAGTAACTTGATATTTATTTCTATTAACAGGTTAGAGATGGACTATGAGCTTTGTTCTGCCCAATTAAGAGATATGACGGAGCAACGAGAGTGTTCACGGGCACAGGCCGAACGGCTGATGCACGAACTGTCCGCTAAAGAGATCGCTTTGAAGACTAAAGAGGTGAGTTCTTTGTTTTACTATTATATTTACCTACTACGAAAAATAATGTCTATTTCTACAGTATGAACCGGATCTTCAATGATGTTAATCTGTTAGGTAACTATTACCAGTGGCGTAGCCAGTAGAGAAGCGGACCCTAATCCCCGGCCTCGCACCTGAAAGGGCCTCTCGCCTAGAGAAAAAAATACTTGACAATGGCGATCACAAGTTTGTTCTCAGACAGTTATGCGGTACAACTTAACTTCAACGAAGAAATGAAAATTACCTATATTCATTTCTTGTGATGTCTGATGAGTGGGTGTAAGAATCAAAGAGGCCTCGCAAAACTGGTGTCGCCGACGATCACATTTAGGTCTAACGCCTACACTGCTCACGCGAGACTCCTTGTTGCAAAATGTCCTCGTTACGTTTTATGTCTAACTGAGAACTGAAACAGTCAAAGAAGACCTCTTTGGCTGTTTCAGTTCTCAGTTAGAAATAAAACGTAACAAAGACTTTTCGTCGCAAAGCATCGCGCGCAAAGCTAAAAAATGACTTGGTACCCCCAAGTCATTTAAACCATTAATGAGATTTTCAGCGACATTAGCTATGCGAGGTCTCTTTGAGTCTTACAAGAGTGCCTCGCGTGAGCATTGGAGGCAAGTCATATTGTTGGTTCTGAATGATAAGAGACTCGCAGATGCGTCTCGCCTTTCGTAAATTCGGTCTCGCTAAGCCACTGATTGTCACTTCAATGTCCACTGAGTAATCTGATCGTCTTTTGCTTCTAAAATGTTCCAGAAAGAGGTAACTGCGCGGTTGGAGAGGCTAGAAAAGGCGGTGCCGGCGCTGATTGCGTTCAACGTGGTCCAAGCGGTGGGCGCCCAACTGTCGTACGGTGTCAAGGTACGTTGCTTTGATATTGAAATCGAAATGCACAGTCATGGTGTCACTATTTTCATATAGTAAATGCAAAATAATTTTAGTTGCATATATTTTAATAATTTAATTTTAAAGTGAATATACATTTAACACTCTTTGAATATTCAAGCCTCTACCTGTTGCCGTTATCAATATCAAACAAAAACAAGCAAATAAATCACGTTTGTTGTATGAAGAAATAAAAGATAATAATTGTGAATTATCGTATTGCAGTTTCGTCTTGAACATTTACGTACAGCATTACTGCGATTGCTATTGCCCTATTGAATAGAAAATTCGCTATCTCATTCGTAAAGTGGTCACAAGCACGACTTCGACGTATGAGATCCTGAGTACGATACTCAGGTCGTGTAAAATGTTTGTTAGGTTTTCCTTCAGGATTTCTCAGAAGAAGCTACATAGTCTGGATTTGTGGCAATAAACACGCTGCCTATTACATGGGGTTTAAAGATAACTGGCGATATGTGGGTGTTATATTAATAGAAAACTTTTTGTTTGGTAAATAGCAAACGCTTATGAACCGTATCGGCGGCTACAGCGAGAACACGCACGCCTTCGTGCGACAACTGCGGCAGGAGGCGCGCGACCAGCCGGGCCAGCTCGTGGCCTGGACCGCGTCGCAGCCAGCCAGCACGCCGCACAAGCTGGACCTGCAGCAGCAAGTCACTAAGTAAGTGTTATCTAATACCATATCCATCTGGAAGTTTCTAATTGATTGTGAAGCTAGATTGCTCGCTGGGGTACAACATGATCTGGTGGGTGCATACCAATAAATGAGGGTGCAATTATGGAACCAATAGCTTTTAACAGTAGCTTATTGAAGACGCTGGGGCAACGCTTCATACAAGGCTGTATCCTTAGAGAGCGCTGCTAATTCTATTGGTTAATTTTCAACAGCGGGAGTCGCAAACCGTATAAGTACAGACGACAGCACATGAACCTACCTCAATCTGTGAAATTTCTTTTATAGATTTTCAACCTTATCACAATAACAGAAGGTTAAAGTTCGATTGGTAAATGGTTGACCTGCTGGCGTCTGTACACTGTCAAGTATATTTTATCTTTACCGACTGAATATTTTAAGCAACATAAAATTATTAGAATATTGACCAGTATTCTTTTATTTGGCAGATTACTAGCCGAGAAAAGAAATATCGAAGAACAAACAACAGAAACGAAGAGGAAGCTGGAAGCAAAGGTGCGAGATTTAGAAGAACAATTGAAGACTGCAAAACTTCAGATATGCGCGACCATATGCGGTGGAGAAGCCAAGAAGGAAAGCATTGAAGAAAAGATCGTGAGCCTGGAATCAAAACTCGTGAATAATAAAGAAAGTTTAAAGGTTAGTTATGTACACTTTAGCATTACAAAAAAAAACCAAATGCGAGCCGGACCACGTACAATGAACGGTTGCGTAGTTGAAATTTTTTATTCCGAACGCAAACTTAGCATTATGTTGGAACTAGCTTGAGCCAGCGCCTTCTGCCTCTACAACTCTAAAATTATCCCAAGGGAAAAAAAATCGGAATTAAATCCAGGTTATAAAAAGAAACAAGAATTACCAATTTTGGTGCAGCCGTTGGAAAATTTTGCTTTGCTTTATGAATGTGAAGAAAATTATTGTAACTGGTTTGGGCATGTTCCTAATAGGGTATTAGAAATTGGTTTAATTCAACCCAAATACCATTCACAGTGATGCCTGATACCGTAGACTCGCACTCATACATATTTGTGCGAAGTAGAGCGTTGTAACAATGTTACACATTAAATCTTTAACCATGACGATTATTTTCATAAGATATCTTTATCAACTTTTGATTTCTTCAGGGGAATCTTCTCTTGAGGAGAAAACGAACTTTCTTTTTTCTTCCTTTTTAAAGTTTCTCTATGCAAAGAATATATCTCTAATACAAGGACATTCTTCAGGTTAGTTAAATATTATTAAAATGTAAGGAATCTCTTCAGGTTAGAATCCAGCAATCAATTTCCATATTTTAAGAGTGAACATCACAAAAAAAAATGTAACTTATCCGTTGATTCGCTATTTGATTTGTTCGTAGGAAATGGCTAAGCTATGTAGTAAATAATAGGTAGCGTACTTATAAGTTATTAATTTTATTTTTCCTGCACTTGGCTATAAAGGCACTAAGCGACAAAGTCCTCTAATAAATTAAAAAAATATTAGACTATCGTAATTTTGTTGAAACCCTACACCGGTAAATGCTTAACTCGCATGAATCCTTCTGGTAGTTGGTACAGACCTGTGTCTATATGTGCGACTGTATAGTATAACATGGGTTTATTTTACCTGTACGTATACGTGTCGACCTGTCTGCACCGGGAGCCTTGTTTTTTATAAAAGCACCCTAAGGTCTAAGGAGGAAGCCTATGTCCAGCAGTGAACGTCTTCCGGCTGACGATGATGATTTTAAGACATAGGAATTATAAAATTCCCTTGTCATGCCATTACTCTGTGTTTCTTTCACCTTCGTGATTTCTTTCTCGAATAAACTTGCTTTTATCTCTTCTAGCATCAATCTGCCGACCCGACCATGGGAATGAAGATCCGAGCGTTACTGATCAGTGAACAAGAATTAAAGAACAGAGTATTAGAGCTGGAGAGAAGAGAGGCGGCCTACTTGGAGATGTTGACGCAAGCAGACGACATGTGGGCCGAAATGGAGGGCGGCTATAAGAAGAAGATCCAGGAGTCGCAGACCACGGAATCGACGCTCAAGGGAAAGGTACGGCGGATACTTAATATGAATGTCAGGAAGTTGAAATTGGAATAATAAATACAAACAGCATGTCATCAATATACAACTAATGACACAAAAAGTATGTCACCATCTGCATAGCCTTTTTCTAACTATATTGGAGTCGGCTTTCAGTCAAACCAGATGCAACTGAATATCAGTATTTTACATGGACCGACTGCCTATCGGACCTCCACAATAAGTAATACGATACCCCGTGGTAAGACTGATGGTTGTCAGACTTTTAGACCTTCTGACTAATAGTAACGACTGTCAAAGATCTACAAAATATGACAACCAGGACCAACGGTTTCACGTGCTTTGCGAGCCACGGAGGAAACTCGCTATGACCGATGGTCACCCATCTACAGACCAACCTCCGCAAGCGCGGCTTAACCCGGAAGATCGGCCTGTGCGGCTGTAATTATTTAGCCATGAGCGAGAAAGTATGTAACATTCGTTATTTATTTCAGATCAAGAAACTAGAAACAGAGCGTGATCAATGTAAACAATATTTTGAACCACTCAAGAAGAAGTTAAGACAAGTTGAAGAATCCGAATCAGTGATGCGTATTGCGTTAGAAAAAGCTGAGAGGGATAAGAAAACCCTCGTAGATAAGACCACAGGTATGGATGGCGAGATTAAGAAGCTGGAAGCCGAAATCAGAAAATCTGAAGTCGCGTTTAAAGCTCTCGATAACAAGTTCAAGGTATTGTTCATATTCTACTAATAATAAGTAGTTATACCGCATAAAGTTCTTTCCCATTCTTTCCCACGGCCTGCACTAAATGCACCGGGGATGGCCCATTTATTTTTGGCTATAACCGAAAATTTGACAAAATTATAAAGAACGTTATGCTAGTATTGGGGAAGCAAAAACTTTGTGGAGTATGGAATTTGCCACAGCTAAAATTTTGGAGAAGGCATGCATATTTTTATTTCAATCTAAGTATTTAATTATATGTATTAATTTCTGATAATTTGATTTCAGAAAGAGGTAGAGCAACTGCGTAAACTAAATAAAAACTTGGACAACGAACTAAAGGTCCATAAAGAAGCAGTGAAGAGGACAGAAAACACTTTCTTGGGAGACCTGGATATGATCAGGAAAGAACTCAGCCGGGCCTGCAAGGCTAATCAAGACTTAGAAGTTACAAATAGCGAATTGAGGGAGGAGGTATGTGCGATAGATTTAAGGAAAAAAAAAAAAATAGACAGCGAAGTTTTTAATATATACTGGATCGGGTGATAGGATTAATAACTGATCTAATAAGGAGATGGTACCTTCATAATACTCATTGGAGACAGTTTTTTTACTTTAGAAGTAGTACTTCTTATTTGATATTTATGTTGACTTATTTATTTACATGATATTTGATGGCTCTGTTATTGTACGTGTAGTTGCTTTGGGTACGCATTTGATAACGCTTTCCATGTTTACTGCTTATTAAACTAACGCTAACTGCATGTCCGCTTGACACTTTATCTTGATCTTTCCGATCGCTCGGCACACGACAGTGCATGCTCCGAACCGTGGTTGTGATGTGTACATATGCATGGAAGCCTCCGAGGAAATTCTAAGAAGAAATGTGTTCTCAGGTCGAATCTCTGGAAAAGCAGCTTGCTTTGACGCAGAAAGCTTTATCACAATGCAAAAGAAAATGTGACGAGAAGATTAAAACTTTAAGTCACGAGTTATCCATAAAAACTGAAGAGCTAGAAGAATTGAGAAGCGAAACAATGAGACAGTCATTCCACGCCTCTCGCGTAGAATTAAAACCAGATAGAACCGAGTATATAGACGAAGGCTATTCTGTATACACGGCGGTACCAAAGAAGACAGATTACGGGAGAATGCATCATAGCATGAGTTATATAACGTCGGAGTCTTGTTGCTCGTGTCCGTCCATGCGCAGTCAGCTGGTGGGACAACTGATCGAGGATTTGTTCGAAAGAGTGCACAACACTGTGGACGACGACCTCACCAGGCTGTGCAACGATATCAATTTGATTAATAGTAGAGAAGTGACTGCTGAAACCAAAGCGAAAATTACAAATTACCTCTTAATGGCTATCTCGAAGGAGCTCGTTAGATCTATAGGCGACGCTGATGCTAAGACTGATACAGAGGTCAGTACGGTAGTGGTTTTTTTTCCATTAATGTTATTTCATATCATTTCTTTGTGACTAAATTGTATAACTGCGATAGATTATGAATGTTTTGATGTTACTAATCAAGAATTATATTGGTTTTGGTCGATATAATTTAATGATGTGGTAACCTGGGTTTATTGTTTGATTTAAATAGTATTTTATTTTTTATTTGACTCAGTATTCTTCTTTACTTTTCACGATTTTTCATTTTATCTACTTAAATATAACTAAAAATAAAACAAAGACGTGTTTCAAAATGAATGTAAGCAATCGTTCCCAAATTTACTTTATCAAGCAAACAAACAAAAGCGTGAGTTTATAAATATTTTCAAAGATACGATAGGTACTTTGTTTCATTCCATTATCATTATGCTAAGCTGGGTATCCACAATGTTCGCGCAGTTAGTGCCCGAACATGATGAAAACCCAGTTTCATCAAACTTCATGACTAGGGTGTTCTAAAGACGTTATCGGTTTTGTCGCCAGAGGAAATGCCTCAGAGTATTTTATGAGCGGTATTCAGCATCTTCATTTTGTACCAGTAGTTAGGATACGTTTTATGAGACTGATGGCGTTTTTAGGAGATCCTAAAGTTGTTGATCCACCGGCGATTCTGAAAATTTAAGGTTTGACGTCTTTTCTGTTGCACGACTAAGCAAAATGAAAGATATTTTTATTATGATCGTAAACCTGGTTCTTCGAGCTGGGTTACCTCCACGCTTTCAAAATTGCTGGTGGTTCGGCAGCTTTGGTAAACACGACGGTAGTACTTTTATGGATGTCGATCGCTAGGAGTGGCAGCGCGCCGCGTCGTCCATGTACCCGGGCGGGCCGGGCGGCAGCGCGCGCGGCAACGCGGGCGTGCTGGCGGGCGCGGCGCGGCTCGCGTCCGTGAGCTGCGCATGCGCGGCCGCGCGCCTGGCCGCCGCGAGACCCGACCTAGCCGCCGCCGTCAAACTGTGTCAGGAGGTAATAACCGCACTAATACTTTACACCAATAAGTAAATAATATTGTTTATTTCTCACCACCCACTCAATTTCAAATTATAATTATTGTTGCTTGAGGTCCGGACAGTAGGGCAACTTGTAAAAATGTTGTTAGCATAATTATACATCCCTCCTGCCGGGGTCGCGGGACTTACGAATACCGTGACCCCGGAACGTAAAGGGCTATTGAAGGACACCGTGGATTTAAGTCAGTACAAGAATGACAATCCCTCCCGCCCTGCCCTGGGTGGGAGGGGGCTCATTTGATGATTTTACAATCCAAATATTAGGCTAACTCCGGACGAACCGGAAGCCGGAGGACAATACCGGTTGTTTTGGTAAAATGTAGGAGGCCCCTTTCTAGCAACGGACTTGTGCTGAATGATAATGAGAAACAAAAGAACACTTTGATGCGACCCCGTTATTTCGCGTTATTTTATGGAACACTTAAATGCGACTCTTTTATTCCCTGTTATTTTATGGAACATGCGGCCCTGTTATGTCCCGTTCTTTTAAAACAACGGGTATAACAAGGTAGTATCATCTAGGAATCATAAAATCAGTTTCATTTAAAAAAAGGAAATCTGGTTTATCATCCGTGAAATTAGTTTTTATTTAGTTAACTATGTCGGTTTTTACTAAATGACATCTATTCTTAAATTAACAATACCTTAGCAGTATAATTTGTGTTACAGGAAGTTCTTGATCATGGCGATGTAAAAATCATGGAGGAGCAATTAGCGAACGCAATCGAAAGTATTGTTGTAAGTATTGGATATCTTTAACTGTCATCAATATCTGTTAACCTTTTTTTTATCGTGGTGATATTCATTAAATGAGTCCTCCCACCCAGGGCAGGGCGGGAGGCACTGTCAGACTCGTACTGACTAAAATCCACGGTGTCCTTCACTAGCCCTTTACGTACCGGGGTCACGGTAATGGGTAAGTCCCGCGACCCCGGCCGGCTTTGGCCCTCTACAGGCCCCGTCACTATGCTGACACTCCTTGAGGCGCGCGTGGAACACAACGCGCCGTCGACCCGGGCATGGTCCATGGTCGGACAGCGAGTCGCCCATTACTCGTCGCCCGCATGCCCGCGCCTACGGTGGCCGGAGATCGTAAGATCTGTTAACCTTGGTTAAAGATTATAAAAGTTGCAACCAGTTTATTTTTAAGTGGGAGATAATCGAACGGCATTTCGTACAAACTTTCAAGTTCTTATTTGACGAATTAATCGAACGAATTTTAATGAAATTTCGTATGCATTGGAAGGATGCAAAGGTCTAAAAATTTTATATCTATTCGATTCAATATCTTATGTAAAAAAAGATAATTTTCAATTATCTTTTTTTGTATAAATACTTTTCTTTTTCTCAAAATTGTTTTTTTTTCTTTTTCAGAATTGTCCGTCTTGTGCGTTGGGTACTAATGCGATAGTTTGGAGCACGGATGTGTAACAACATCATCATGTGCGATTTTATGTAAGATATTATTATATGTATAGATTAAATTTATTTATTTTTAATTAATTTTCTTTTTTGCTGAATAGTATGTTGGTAACTATTGTATCTTTTGTATTTTTACACTGTATTTATGTATTTCAAGATTGGTTATTTTTTTATTATATTCCAGGTGTAAAACCTCCACCGACCTCACTCTGGTGCCTTCATTAGTTAAGCCTTTAGCCACTTACGAACTGTAAATATATTTGTATCATAATAAAGTAATACTCCTATTTTAATGAAGTAATGTAAGCGACCCATATCGAACAAGTGAACATTCGAATAAGAAAACTTTTTAATACGCATGAATTCTCGACGTATTTTGTTTTTTTTTCTTTTTTGTCCGTTTCTGTGCCAATCGTGTTTTGATGTAAACTTGCGTGCAATCTAACTTAATATATTAATCCTTTGGAACCAATAATAGTAAACTAACTATGTTCTGAAATTTTGAGATCCTCTCAATGATTTATGACACCTATTTTATTTAGGTAGTATCGAAAAGTCAAAACAAATAGGTACCTAATTATCTTGGTAAATATCCCGTTTGTAGTTCTAATGATAGTCAGTTTAAAAAAAATCTGTCTTTCGTTTTGTATGGAATAAATCATAATAGTCGACGGATATTTTGCAGTTAAAGTTTCATTGCATGCAAGTGTTGTTTGTGTAAATAATTATATCATTCGATGACGAATCAATGTTTTGTTTTATTAACAATCGAGTCACTCACAAAATTAGATACGTTAGGTATCTTTCTTTATTTTATATGTTAAAATGATTTTATTTAGAAGATGATTCATTGAATACATTCATTATTTAAAACTTTTGTTTTATTTTTCTAATACCCGCAGGTACTAGGCACAGGGCTAAGACATACCGACATTCTATGATTCTTGGCGCTGAAATTGCGTTGAGCTCTCGCTCTGTCATGGATCGCCTTTAATGAAAGCCTGACTGTAAAAATAAATTGTTTATCAATTCCATGATCAAATCAGAAATTCCATGCTTCGCTTCAAAACCCAAATAGCTGATATTGGCCTCACAGCTGCAAGATTGAAGTGGAACTGGGCTGGCCATATCTGCCGCATGCCAGAGGAGCACTGGGCTAAAATAACCACTCTATGGAACCCAACGGGCAGGAAACGTCAACGCGGCAGGCCCAGAAGGAGATGGCGAGATGAGCTGGATTCAGTTTTAAAGGGTTGGCCTACAATCGCATTACATCGCGAGAGATGGAAGGAGGGAAGGGAGGCCTTTGCCCTGCAGTGGGACAACGTAGGCTCATAATAATAATAATTATTAATTAGCCTGTACTGTCGCACTGCTCGGCAAAGGTTTAATTCCTTCCAACGTTCCCGACTTTGAGCTATCTGCTTTCAATTCTCTAGAAACACATCCAGTTCGTCCCGTCAGATCCTTCGAAGTCTACCGCGATCCCATGTTGCTGTTCAATGGCAATACACTTTATTTTAATTTTAAATAATTTTAAGCATTAACGCTGCGCCTGCGTCATGAATTGTATAACTTTTTGTAAAAATAGTGAATAAAGAATGAGCGCGTCAATTTCGTTGGTAAGAGCGTTTGGTATACATTAACGAGTAATTATTTATGTATACACTTAAAAGAGTTCAAAAGCAATTTTCTTCTACCATTTTGATTAAACGTTTGCGTTCCATCTATTTTGGAAGCCATGCTATTACGAGATAAGTCTTATTTCGAACTACAATCCAGTATTTTATTACATTTTATTGCTCGTAACTGTACAGAATTAGAAGGTCGCTTTTCTTTCACAAAAAAAGCTCAGTTACATAGATAAATATTGTAGTTTACCTATACATAGTTGGTAAATTTTATTTAAGAGATACAACAGTAAATAGAATACACACAATGAGTAAATAGAAACTTACCTACTAAATAAAGAAAAGTACGGTCCATCTTTTTATGCAAACAGTTTATTAATCTCTATTGTGATTAAATAAGTGTACCTTTTTTTTTAGCGTGGTAAAATCATCAAATGAGTCGTTTACGTTCCGAGGTCACGGTAATTCGTAAGTCCCGTGGCCACTGCAGGCTTTAGCCCTCAAGAGGGGGGGGGGGGGGCACTCTTTGAGGCGCGCGTGGTACACAACGCGACGTCGACCCGGGCTTGGTCCATGGTCAGAGCGAGTTGCCTATTACTCGCTGCCCGCATGCCCGCGCCTACGGTGACCGGAAATCGTCTGCCGACGTCTGTCGCCGTGGGCGTCTACCACTGCGGCTGGGGTGGAGGGAGGACGCTGTCCTCTCTCTCACGGTGCCCGCCTCCTCCTTTGCGAGCATGACTGCTTCGCAGAAGGAGGCGACCGCTTCCCACTTCGTCTCGCCCCGCAGCATGGCCTCGACCAATGCCGGGCGCGAGAGGACTCCGCTTATTGCCGTCGTGAGGACACAGCGGTGCTCTGCTCTCCCCAAGCGGGGCAGTCCTGCAACGTATACTCCACCGTGTCCTCCGGACGATCCTCGCTGTGGTGACAACCAGGCGTTTCTTCCCTCCTTATCAGACACAGGTACCTCCCGAAACTTCCGTGTCCGGTGAGGACCTGCGTCATGCGGTAAATCAAGACGGCGTGACGCCTATCCAGCCACTCCTCAAAGTGTGGTCTTACCGCCGCGATTGCGTTTAGCCTTAGGACATATTTTAGTGCGGGCGTAGAAGAGGCGATTCACCCCGAGGACTACTCCTCGGGGTGAATCGCCCCTTCTGACCCCAGGTAAGACCTAGGTTTGATGTTGTCAGAGATATATTACATGTAGGTATGTCAAAGAGGCACCACGTGTATGGTCGAAAGATTATGACCATAAAGATTTATAAAGTAAATTCGGTCATAAAACATTACAATCGAGAAAGAAGAATACCTATTATGTCACCTGTCACTAAGTTTACTGTCATATTTTTTCAGGAAAGAAAAGTTCACATAATGAAAATTAAATCAACATAAATCATGATACAAAACATAAAATCTAAGATTTTGTAAATAAAAATGATCCAATAGGTAAGGAGACTTCTTTTTTTCTTACCAACATCTACGTCTACAATTTGTTTGTTTCGTACATTCTATCTACGTTTGCTTTATTCTGATCCAGCGCTGGAATACTGCACTCTGTATTGGACTGAAACATATTTACATGAATCCAGTGCGCTGGAATCATGAGACACTTGATCCAGCTAATCATCAATAAGATTTCTAATACCCCATACAGACTCACGGCGAGAAACCCCAAGAACACACGAGAAGTGTGAATGTGAGAGTTTCTCTACGTCTTTTCTACTATAAATGTCTCGCTTGAGTCTGTATGGGCTATAATGGGTAAGTACCACAGTATCTACTTTTTAGTCAGTGTGTGATCAGAAAAATAAAGGTCTAACTAAAGATTAGTAAGTGATCAAATAAATAAAGATGTAAAAGGTAAACATGTAGAATTTGAATAAAGCAGTATATCAAAAATCGATGATCACAATCAGATTTCCAAAATCACTGTACATTATATCACCCATAAATCGCTCAACAAAATAGGGCGCCAGTATTAAATGAACATCATTTAAGTTAAAAATTAACTGAACACTCGTCAAAGGTCAATCAGAGGAACGTACAAAAATGACATTTGACCAAAAAATAAATATACATAAAAAAAAACCGGCCAAGAGCGTGTCAGGCCACGCTCAGTGTAGGGTTCCGTAGTTTCCCGTCCGTTACAATAAGTGTTAACAAATAGCCTTTTTTTAAACTTGTGTGTTAAAAAAAGGTTATTTGTTACGTTGACATTTTGAACTTTGATAAAAAGGTAACCCTAAAAACGGGCCCACAAAGGACGGTGATAACTAAAAAAAGAGTTATAGATTCCAACCGCACATGGAAAGTTCGAGAAAATGTTGTCTATTTGAGTCCCACCACGAGTAGTGGGTAGGGGTTGTAGCATGGAGTGATAACCGGCGTCATTTAGTAATTTAAAGAAGCATTTATGAACTGGTTTTTACCTTAAAATTTTATGCGTTTGATAACTTTGGAATGCGCGAACCGATTTCAATAATTCTTTTTTTGTTTGAAAGAAGATACGTTCAGAATAATGAAATACGTAAACGAAGTTAAAAAAAATGCTTGTATATATGATTAAATAATTGATTATAATACAAACTTAGTCCAGGAATTTTGTACCACCTTCTTGTTTTTTTTTGCACAAAAACTGTTCTTTCCATCAAGTTCAAAATAATTTTCCTAGAAAGTCCTTATAAAGTTCTACTTTCCAGATTTTTTTCATATTTTCTAAACTTATGGTTCAAAAGTTAGAGGGGGGGGGACACATTGTTTTTGACTTTAGGAGCGATTATTTCCGAAACTATTGACATCATCAAAAAATGATCTTAGTAAACCCCTATTCATTTTTAAATACCTATCCAACGATATATCACACGTTAGGGTTGAAATTAAAAAAAAAATCACTTTCTATTTTACATATAGGGGGGCTACCCTAAAAAAACATTTTTTTCCAATTTTTATTTTTGCACTTTGTCGGCGTGATTGATATACATATTGGTACCAAATTTCAGCTTTCTAGTGCTAACGGTCACAGAGATTAAGCGAGGACGGACAGACAGACAGACAGACAGACAGACATGGCGAAACTATAAGGGTTCCTAGTTAACTACGGAACCCTAAAAAGAGCTGAACGTTCATAAGACAGTTTTTCCGTATCTCTTAGGAATGCGGATTTTCCCTAGTTGGCCAACATAAAACCAAGACCCTGTACATGTACGTAATATAATCTAAAATGAGTTTCCGAGCTGTTATTTACTGCTTCCTCGGTGGGAGGAAGACAAGAGATAGGTATCAAACATGATGGTGACCACCGAATTTCACCGAGAATCACTTTTACCTTCAAGTATTGGGAGAGACCCTTTAGCTGGAGGCCCATACCAGCTCATGATACAGGATTCCCGTGGCTCTGTTTATCGTAGGTCGTGAAGGAAGGGTCTAAAATACTGCTTCTGCTTTCTAGATCTTTGGCGAATTCAAATACAACTTTCTATATGTGAAAAGTTAAAACCGCTTAATGCAGAAATCAAAATTTTGGACAGTAATTTCAGTTTACTATGTAGGTGGGCAATTAGAAGGGATTTTGCGTAAGTCCTCCTCTAAGGGGGTGAAAAGGAGTGAAAACTTTAGTATGTAAAATCGTATTTCTTGGTTTTATAAATTTGAAACTTAGAATATGAATGTAAGTAAATAAAAAAGATTGACATTATGATTTTTTTTTTTAAACTGGGCCCTCCATTTGTGATCTAGACAATGTTGAAAGAACATTTTTTTGAACCTTTTAGCTTTACAAAACAAGCAATAAAAACATTTAAAAATATAATAAATAGCAGTCCACCAGCATCGGGAACAGGGTCTGGGCTACCGGTGGTCAGGGCTCCTGAGAGAGGAACCTCCTAACAATACGTGCCGTGTCCAGAAGTACTGCCTTGTGAATCAGGCCCTGGGATCTGGAGGCGACTGCCCTCCAGCGCGTCTATGAGTGGCGCGTGGAGGCGCTGCGCTGGGGCGAATCCCCGCTGCCTCGACAAGTCGAGGCGCGGCGGGAAGAGCTCCGGCGTGATCTCAGGGCAGTATGGAGGGAGCGACGGTCGCAACCGAGGTCCGGGCACGCCGAAATGTTTTATATGGTTTTGTTATTAAAAATGTAATTATATGTATGTTAAATGAATAAACGAAAAATAAAAAATACATTTAAGAATTTAAAATTATTTTCTTTTTTATTTATAACTTTGGGGAGCGACTTTTGAAAAGAGATGGTCACCTACTTATGCCCTTTATGATAAGCATTCATTTCTGGCGCTTGTCATGTTGAGCGATTTAGGTATATTGCGGTGTACAGCGATTTTGAAAATCTAAATGTGGTAATCAACTTTTCGATCCAATGTGCATTTTCTTGTTATCACTATTGTGGTATTCGTTTTTGACTCAATAAGACTATTCCACACAATTTTGTCATGGAGTCAAATCTTCTTGAATAATTTATAGTAATTCATCGAACTATGTTACTGACATCCGAAAGTAGTTGAACAATTTTTCACTGTCTTCTGAGCTTTGGATATAATGTTATAAACAGACTATGCTTCATTCAGTCACGTAGAATTGGGTGCATGTTAAATCGACGACGATTTCTTCGTTTACGATGTTTCCATCGACGATATGCAAGCCACAACACTATCGCTATTTCCATAATTGTAACTGGCTGGATCCCTCCCACCTACGCGCGAGTGGATTCGAGCGTAAGACGCCATATCTGAACAGGCGTTAAAGTTTGCTATTCATTAAACTACTGGCAGCGACACTAACGCAGACGTCTTTCAATCTAAAGACGTCTCGACGAAGAGCACATAGTCCAGGGATATGATTTTTTATATAAATAGAGGATAGCATAGCTGGATTCATTGAGTGAAAAAGCTAACACTACATAACGGTAACAGAAAATCCGTAATATGGAAGATTGCGACCGAAAGAAGTGTACTACCAAGTTTTTTTATAATGTTATCCTGCCAGTCGTACAACCTTTTCTGGCCATACTCTAACTAAGCTTATGAGAATAAAAAGTTATTCTTTAATTTTTCAATTAACTGCCATACATTTATAGGTTGTGTTGCAGCAGTCGGGGGTCGAAGTGATCACTAATCACCCTGTTCATCTACACGTAAAGCTGCACGTAACGCTGCTGTACCTACAAGCTCATAGAATTTCAAAAGTACTATGTCCGTCATACATAAAAACTGTAACGATAAGGATTTATCCGAGACTTGCTCTTGCGAAGACTGCAGAACACCTAAAACATGCCTTTATTACGACAAAAGAAAGAATAGTCCGGGAGGGTCGTATGGATTTATGATAGAAACTTTGTCACAACAGGAATCTTTTGTTGAAGCGCAAAAAATACCTTATGTTTCACAAAGTAAAGACAATAGTCCTGCCGCAAAAAATGCTTATCATCAAAAAGGTAAAAGCAGTTGTACTACCTGTTTAGAAAAAGCTAAACATGAAGCCATAAAAAATGCTAGTCGTCAACAATGTAAAGACAGTTGTCCTACCTGGTCAGAAAAAGCTAAACCCAAAGCCACAAACAATGTTGATCGTCAAGAAAGTAAAGACAGTTCAGAAAAAGCTAAACCTAAAGCATCAAACAATGTTGATAATCAACAAAGTAAAAACGGATGTACTACCTGTTCAGAAAAAGCTAAACCTAAAGCCACAAACAATGTTGATTGTCAACAAAGTAAAGACAGTTGTCCTACCTGTTCAGAAAAAGCTAAACCTGAAGCCATAAAAAATGCTAATCGTCAACAAAGTAAAAACGGATGTACTACCTGTTCAGAAAAAGCTGAACCTAAAGTCACAAACAATGTCGATTGTCAAGAAAGTAAATACAGTTGTCCTACCTGTTCACAAAAAGCTAAACCTAAAGCCACAAAAAATGTTGATTATCAACAAAGTAAAGATAGTTGTCCAACCTATTCAGAAAAAGCTAAACCTGAAGCCTTAAAAAATGCTAGTCGTCAACAATGTAAAGACGTTTGTCCTACCTGTTCAGAAAAAACTAAACCTAAAGCCACAAACATTGTTGATCGTCAAGAAAGTAAAGACAGTTCAGAAAAAGCTAAACCTAAAGCCATAAAAAATTTTGATCATCAACAAAGTAAAGACGGATGTACTACCTGTTCAGAAAAAGCTAAACCTAAAGCCACAAACAATGTTGTTCGTCAAGAAACCAAAGACAGTTGTACTATCTGTTCAGAAAAAGCTAAACCTAAAGCCTTAAAAAATGTTGATCATCAACAAAGTAAAGACGGATGTACTACCTGCTCAGAAAAAGCTAAACCTAAAGCCACAAACAATGTTGTTCGTCAAGAAACCAAAGACAGTTGTACTATCTGTTCGGAAAAAGCTAAACCTAAAGCCTTAAAAAATGTTGATCATCAACAAAGTAAAGACCGATGTACTACCTGTTCAGAAAAAGCTAAACCTAAAGCCACAAACAATGTTGATCGTCAAGAAAGTAAAGACAGTTGTACTATCTGTTCAGAAAAAGCTAAACCTAAAGCCTCAAAAAATGTTGATCATCAACAAAGTAAAGACCGATGTACTACCTGTTCAGAAAAAGCTAAACCTAAAGCCACAAACAATGTTGTTCGTCAAGAAAGTAAAGACAGTTGTACTATCTGTTCAGAAAAAGCTAAACCTAAAGCCTCAAAAAATGTTGATCATCAACAAAGTAAAGACGGATGTACCTGTTCAGAAACAGCTAAACCTAAAGCCACAAACAATGTTGTTCGTCAAGAAACCAAAGACCGATGTACTACCTGTTCAGAAAAAGCTAAACCTATAGCCACAAAATTATCAGAGGTTTATGGAGATATGACAGACACTCTATCAAAACAGAAATCTGCTGAAGAAATGCAAAAATGTATTTTTCATGAAGATAGTGATTCAAAACCCAAATGTACATGTTGTAAACCAATTGATAAATATAAAGATATGATGGACACTCTAACAAAACAGACATCTGTTATTGAACAGCAAAAATGGGCTTATTTAGGAAACAAGAGTTCGAAAAGCAGATTATCAGGTATTTATGAATATATGATAGACACTCTGTCGCGTCTGACATCCTCTGTTAGAAAGCAAGAGGATGCCTATAACATTAATTCTACTGACGTACAGGAAGATAAGCCAGAACCAGCATCTGAAAAAAAAACTTGTCCTATTCTTTCCACCACAACGACATCAACAGGGCCTTGCATGGTAGAACACCTGGAATCCTCTGTTGAATATACACATTCACTGCAAGGCAGGCATTCGAAATGTAGATTCAACAGCAATATATTACAAGATGAAGGTACCACAATCACTTCACAGAGTTGTGAATCAATGACAGAAACAAAAAAAAGTTCGTGTAATTGTTCGAATAACAAAAATAAACAAGTAGTAAATATAAACAGACTTGAAATCAAAAGGATTTCATTTGATAAAAAACCATACTTGAATAAAAAAAATAGCGAATACCGTGACTTAGCAGAGAGCAAACATGAATTGCCTAGATATTCTGTGGAGTCTAAACGGTATAACCCAACAAAGAGTGCGCAAGAACTATTCAAAAAGATAATTCAAACACAAGCCAACAAATATCAGAATACTAGTGATGGGTGCGATACTGAAACACCCGAATATTTCATTCAACCTTCGAAATACACAAGTAAACCATCACTTCAAAATGAATTCAAGAGTATGCTGACTGAAAAATATTCAGAATCATATAGCTATGTACCTGAGCTACAGAAATATATGACTAAACCGCATCCAGGAAAATCAGATAATAATACACGAAAACTCCATAATAGACGTGAATCAAATTTGAAGGTTTCTGACGGAAACAACAGCTTGGTTTTAAAAAAACAGACACATTACAATGATTTAGCACAGAACATATTTGAAACCAGTGGATATGTGGTGGAGCTACAGAATAAAGGGGAGAACAATACACGCATTTATAGATGTGAATCAAGATGGATTGGTTCTCATGCAAACAACAGCTTGGTTTTAAAAAATCAGAGATGTTGTCATGACGATTATTCACCACTAAACAAAACCGGGAATTGTGAACATGTAGTAGAGATACCGAAAATTAATGAAAAAAAAAAGTGTTATTGCAGAGTGTCCGCAAAACATGATTCTGATAATTATTTTAACGAAACAGTGTCTGAAAAAACTGGGAAATGCCGACAAAATACTGAATTTATGACATTCGCAAATGAGATACCACAGCGTACACCTAAAAAAACACAACAGAATAGTAATGCGTGTCACAAATCAAGCGCTCCTTGTCAAAGTGGTTCCCAGCAAAAGAGTTACGGGGGTTTTGAATACGGAAATGAAGGCTGCGAGCGTTGTGATTCCGGAAGAAACGGTTACAAAACGAAACAGACCGATATACCAGGATATGTATTTGAGGTACCAAAAAACACACAAGAAAGTTGTGACAGTAATATATCAAGTAAAAAAATGAAAATACAAAGTGGTTGTAAAAGTGAAAATGTGAAAGACACTCCGTCACGACAGACGTCTGCTGTAGAAATGCAAAAAGGTACCTGTCTTCCGCAAAGGACATCATTTTTTTCTAATCTAGGCCTTTCTAAACGCGCACGCCGCAATCACATCGGGAAGACCCCTCTTTGAGGAGTGGCTGGATAGGCGTCACGGCGTCCTGACCTACCGCATGACGCAGGTCCTCACTGGACACGGAAGTTTCGGGAGGTTCCTTTGTCTGATAGGGAGGGAAGAAACGCCTGGGTGTCACCACTGTGAGCATCGTCCGGACGACACGGTGGAGCATACGGTGCTGGACTGCCCCGCTTGGGCAGAGCACCGCCGTGTCTTCACGACGGCGATAGGCGGAGACTTCTCGCGCCCGGCATTGGTCGAGGCCATGCTGCGGGGCGAGACGGAGTGGGAAGCGGTCGCCTCCTTCTGCTAAACGGTCATGCTCGTGATGGAGGAGGCGGGCCGCGTGCGGGAGAGGACAGCCTCCTTCCGCAGTGGTAGACGCCCACGGCGACAGACGTCGCCAGACGATCTCCGGCAACCGTAGGCGCGGGCATGCGGGCAGCGAGTAATGGGCAACTCGCTGTCCGACTATGTACCATGCCCAGGTCGACGGCCTCAAAGAGTGTCAGCAGAGTGACGAGGCCCCCCTCTAGAGGGCCAAAGCCTATCGGGGTCGCGGGACTGTGGGAATTACCGTGACCCCGGAACGTAAAGGGCTATTGAAGTACACCGTGGATTTTAGTCAGTACGAGTCTGACAGTCCCTCCCGCCCTGCCCTGGGTGGAAGGAATCATTTGATGATTTTACCACGTAAAAAAAAGGCTTTTTCTGAAAGTGCCGGCCAAAGAAAAACAATGTTACCTACGGGTAGTACTAGTCATTTGGAGCAATAGTTACTATTGCACAAAAGTTGTAGGATTGCTCAATGCCAAGTTATATAAGTTCGAAGATTCGTCATTTTCAAACATTTTTTTATTTCTGAAAGTGCTTCGAAACACCAAATAATGATAAGTATTGCTACCACTATCGACCTCAAGTAATGCAATCATGCCTCAAAAAAGCAATACTTATCATTACTTTGTGTTTCAAAGCACATTCAGAAAAAAAATGGAAATGACGAATCTTCGAACTTGTATACTTGGCCGAGAGCAATCCTACAACTTTTGTGCCATAGTAGCTATTGCTCCAAATGACTAGTACTACCCATAGGTAACATTTTTTTTCTTTGGCCGGCACTTTCAGAAAAGGCCCAAAAATGTATGGAGCGTGAATGTTCTCCTTTCTTTTTTGGTTATAGGGAAATCGGAGTATAATACACAAAAACCCCACAATGATACAATATGTTGTGAATCAAAATGGATTGCTTCTGATGCAAATAATAGCTTGGTTTTAAAGAAACAGACATATTGTCGGGACAATGATTCAGCACAAAAAAATACTGATAAATTTGGATGCATCGTTGAGCAACTGAATACAAATAAATCAGAGAACAATACACAAGAATCCTGTATTAATAGATGTGGGTCAAACCGCATGGCTTCTGAAGCAAATAACACATTGGTTTTAAAAAAACAAACATGTTGTCACGACGATGATTCAGCTCAAAAAAAAACGGAAGTAGGGGGATACGTGATTGATCTAACAAAAATGTTAGAAAATAGAAATTGTTATTGCAAAGGGTCTACGAAACCTGATTGTGATAAGAATGCTATGGAAAAAATGTCTGAAAAAAAAACTTTCCAAAAAAGCACAAAAGATAAGAATGAAATTATGGCACTTAAACCATCACCACAGAATAGTGATGCGTGTCACAATTCTAGTACCCCTTACCAATGTGGTGCACAGCAAATGGGCTACGAGCATCCTGAATCTGAAGGCCGTGAGTGTGGTAATTCCGGAAAAAATGCTTTTAAAATGACACCATTCAAGAGACCAGGATATTTGGATGAAATACCAAAAGAAACAAAATGTGTTTGTGACATTAATATATCACCGTCACCAATTAAATGTTCATCAAATATGTACTCTGTACTTTGCAATAATATTCTTAAAAAACAGACAGATGAAATTGAAAAGTTGAAAAAAGTTTATTTGCCCAAAAAAGGAGATGTAATAAAGTTAGAATTGCCACCGCGTACTCGTTGCCTGCCACTTCTAGATTTACCTAAAACATATAGATCATGTAAAGAAATTAACGCAAAAGATGACCCGTTAAAAAAACAAAAAAAAGTAACAAAAAGTTATATCTTAGATAAAATAAATGAACTTTACAACGCTTGTAAGTGTGCCACCTGTGAATGTGCGCCTAGTAAATCGGTTGGAATAGATGCGCATGAATGTCAACATGATATTGTGCGTTGTAATAATGAAGGTTTGACCACAATGTTATCCAAGGCTAGCGATTGTTATCGATGCAAAACAATGAACATACACCATTGCCAATCTTTGGTAGTTGCACCTGTCAGAAGAGAAGAGAATATCTCACACCTAGCATGCACTTGTTTACCATGTGCTTGCATCGAAAGCGGTAAAGTTTGTCCTTTGGCACATAATGCAGTGATCGAAATGTCAACGAGTATAAATAGACATGCGCTGTGTAGATGTGAAGTTTGTCTTAATGAAAGTTGTGACCGAAATGGTCTTGATTCATGTAAATGTCAAAAGTTCATGAGTAAACTAGTTGAAAATGATACACATTATTTTGATATATGGACAGCTAAGGTTGTATACAACAAGTCTAAATTCGAACAAATTCAATATTCTCAACTCTTCATGTCTGGAGCTGGACCAAAAACAGATTTTAACGACCCTTTGAACTATTGTGAATTTAAAATTCAGTCTGAGTATCAAAAAGATACCAAAAAACAAAACAATGGTATGAATTGCGAAACAAAATCGCAAAAATATTTATCTGATATACCATTGAATGGACAGGAATATCTGAATGTTGAATGTGAGCGGCACTTGAAAGTGCCACCTGGCTCTATACCTAAAAAATCATCTAACTCAAATTCAAGTCCTAAGCATGAATCAGTCTCTGAAACACCGATCAATACAGGTTCAACGACACATGTAAATATATTTATGAAAGATTTCAACAGTAATAGATGCATAGATGAGTACACGTCTTTTACTTTTAATGGATATATGTATTTGCAGTGCCAGGAAGGAAATGAAAGATCTTTATGTGAAAAAACTGAACTGCAAAACGAAACTTCAGAAAACTGTTTTTCAGGTCATTCAGAAATAAACAGATTACAAAATTATATGTGTGTCACTGACGATCAGCCTTTTCTAAATGAAAAACTTGAATATTATCAAGCAATTAATGATTTTAACGAATTCCATGTTGCACATAAAGCGTTTAATTACAAAATCTCGGAAAGAAATACTGCTGGACATATACTTCCCATATACGATCAAGTAGACAGTGGGAAGAGTCCTGAAGAAACACCGACTCATTCAAATTCGATTAATAGTGCCGAGATGTTAAATGTCAACTATGAAAGAGTCAGGAACACCCTGAAGAAAGCTAATGACTTTTCTTTAGAACTAATACAATTGTTAGAAACGTATGAAAAAGCGAATAGAGAGTTCTAAAGTATTTTGGATAGGCAGAAATTATCCCATAGGTCTCTTTCTCCATCAAGCGTTATAGATGATATTGTAAAGTAACATATTAACGGAGAGAAACCTTTTCTCGAATTACTACACGACCTTTACGAGAATCACTTGGAGTAGGTACCTAAAGGTAAGGGACAGTTAACTTTCGTATCATTCCCCAAGAAAAAGGAAAATATTATTTGCTTAAAACCTCTTTAGGGTTCCCTTAGTCGGGGTGCTAAGACAGGAAACCTCCACGTGCGCCCGTGGACTGGAGTTCCCCATCGCATACGTCCGGGGGGAAGACCAGTTTTTCGGGCCGGTGCACCCTGGGATGCGGGCAAAAACTCTTTTAGGCACTGTGAGCCTAAGGGGTCTCTGTGCCCGTATGCGAATAGCCTGTCTGGTAGATGCTCCAACGCGTGTCCCTCTGAATAGCAGAGGGCA
Organism: Agrotis puta; assembly: GCA_943136025.2. Classification (NCBI taxonomy): domain Eukaryota; kingdom Metazoa; phylum Arthropoda; class Insecta; order Lepidoptera; family Noctuidae; genus Agrotis; species Agrotis puta. The sequence goes on along the minus strand of OW964177.2, from coordinate 15,420,253 downwards.
CAGCGACGGAGCGGGCTTGCGGACGGTGAGTAATGGGTAAGCTCGCCGTCTGACCAAGGACCAAGCCCGGGTCGCTGGCGCGTCGTGTTTCACGCGTCTCCGACGGGGGCCCCTTACGGGGCAAATGCCTGCTGGGGTCGCGGATTTTTTCTTAATCCAGGATACCGCGGCCCCGGAACGTAAAGGATCCGAAGAAACACGGGTGGATTTTACTCAGTAAGAGTCTGACAGTTCCTTCCGCCCCGCCCAGGGCGGGAGGACTCATTCGATGATTTTCCACCCTAAAAAAAAAAGGGTTCCCTTAGTCAGGAGGCAAATATTTAAAAAATCGTCTCCTTCATGGTTTTCGTCGGACCCTCTTCTATGTACCTAAAACTGCTATGCATGTGTTCCTTGTGCTCTACAGAAAACGAAACGGAGGGTTTTAAGAATAGGAAGTGGGGACACGCATAGCTGTGACCTCACAAAGTGACCAAAATAAATTATTGCCATTACTGTAAAGCCCACCAAAGTACCCACGCCGTGCGATCCAAAAGACCTTGGTGTAAACGAAAACTATATCTGAAAATATGGTTCTGCAAGCGGCGAGTTACACAAACATCCAGACCCTGAACAACTACTTGCAAATCAAACAAATATTTGTTCCGTGTGGGGATCAAACCCGCGACACACTGCGCAGCAGACGCCAGCCACTGCGCCAACCGTTTTTAAAGATAAAGGTCACAGCTCATTAGAGCCACCCGGCACCCACTCCGCACCGCCTCCTGCGGCTAGTCTATATATATAAAAATGTTATGTTGGTTTGTGTATGCTTTAAAAACTCAAAAAGTTCTGCACCGATTGAGCTGAAATTTTAGCATGATATATAATCCGCATCAAGTATTGTTTTTATCTACTTTTTTTGTTTGAAAAAAACCGTTTTTTGTGCCACAGCGAAGCGGGGCAGGGTACAGCTAGTATTCTATAAATGGACTTGTATGGGTCTGCGCTCACTATATCAACTTCGTAGCGTCACCGGATCGCCTCGATTATAAGACCTCTACGTGCGGACGGCGGGTGGACCACTCGATGGCAACTCGCTGCTCGCATGCTTGCCTTTCGTTAGCTGCGCATGCCAACGCGCGGGTCCAGTGGACCGCGCGCTGCTCGCGAATGATTTACTCAAAAATTCGTGGACCAAACGACGTCCACTCGTTGACCACGCGGCGTTCACTCGTTGACCGCACGGTTAACTAGTGGACTAGTTAACCGCGCGACGTTTATTGGTGATAACGCAGCATCCAACAGTGGACCACCTGGCGCCAACGAGTGGACGCCATGCGACGAGGCGGTGCGGGGTAGGTACCGGGTGGCTCTAATGAACTGTGACCTTTACAGTACGGAATCCTTCGCGCGCGAGTCTGATTCACACTTGGGCCGGTTTTTTTAATTTAATATAAAGCACCAACCAAAGCGAGGACTTTGCCCTTCTTGTTCACTTTCATAAAGCGTTTGTCCATAATTTTAGATTCAATAAATGGTGAGCTTAACATCGTGATACCATTTATATGTACATGTACGGTCACAGATACGGTCTCTGAATTGAAACTGCTTCGATAAGTCAAAACGTGAGTAAATTCCATATTTATCTAAAAACTAATTATAATCCTACTGTTTGACTGTCTTATAAGTGTTGTGGAAAATGTTTAAGTGATAGTTGATCGCGTATCATGCTCGGGCCACGCTAGGCTTGTAATACTGGTTTTGGGATCCCGTAATACCGTGATCACGGATATATTTCGATATTTCTTCAATGACTATACGTGAGTACTGTTTTACAAATATTAATGATCGGTATCGTCATTAATGTTCAGAAAACCTACGAATGGTAAAAAAAAATATATTTTAGCAAAATACACTTATACGTTTAAAATATGACCATAATGACACAGGTAACACTCAAAGAAACAGCGAATTTTGCGAATTCTTTCCAACAGAGAAACTTCGAGAATTGCTCTCTCCATTGCTCGCTGAGCGACCTAAAATGTGTGGACCAGGCCTATGGCGAGAGACTATTGGATGGATTGTGGGTTCGATGATTCAAGTATTTATTAATCATTTGCCCATCCCTAGGCCAAGCGTATTCTTCGGATCGCCTCCTTCTCAAAGTTGTGTCGCCCCAGTTATTACAAAATTTAACCTAAATTTGATGTAGGTATCTATAATCTATTCTTGCACAACCACAAGAGAAGTGTCATTTACGATTAAATACAGGAACCTATCTAGCCTGTTAAAATTACCATAAAGGCCTTGAAGCAATGCCATTGACATTAGAAAAAAAAAATGTCAAAAAAGTTGAAACTGTCAATATAAACTTGACAGTGACATAAATTTTATGTAGATGCTTCGTTCTGTTTGTGTTTATATTGAGTAAAAATATTGTTTATTTAAAAAATGGATGAATTTTGTCGAGTATGTCTCGAGACTGATGTGAAGATGTTTAGCTTAGAAATCAAATCGAGCAACTCCATAGGCGTAATTTACTCACATTTGCTGCAAATTCCGGTAAGACATCTTTGAATAAGATGTTTTGATATATTTACATAGTGAATTAAGGCTTACAATGATATTCTCAATAATACTAGCCCCGAAGAATTTAGAAGATTTGTGACAATTTGTATCTAACAAAGAGTAAAAACGGAGAAAAATATATTTTAAGTAGAAAAACAAGAAATTCCATGCTGCGATTTAGTTATTACATTTATCAAAATTTTTAACATGTAACATTTTCGAATTGTTTCTTATTTATTTATTATATTTTCTTAGTGAAAAATAAAATATAATTAGGAACCGTTTAATGATCTCAGAATCTTAGACTTCTTTTACAGCAATTACCTATCTCTATTACAGATATCTGATGAGAACCAACATGTTTGTTTTGAATGTGCCAGCCTCCTCTACAAGTATCAAGAGTTTAAGGCAAAGTGTCTCAGAGCTCACTACATTTTATGTTCAATCAAGCAGTCATCACAGGCAAGTATTCTCAAATAAGGATACTACAACCTACATCTATAGGTTCCCGGTGTCTGCATAAGTACTTGAAGCCTAAGCTCAGCATGAATCAAAATGTGAACTACGTGGGGTTTTGAAGCAATTATTAATATTTAGAACACAATCTTTTACATAATGTAAACTATTTGCTGACGATGTACATCAACCTACCTAAATTTTCAATCTTATCGCAATACTGGAAAGTAAATGTCCGATTGATAAAAAAAAAAAGTATTTGACATTTTCGGGTAGGTTGACCTGCTGGCATCTGTACATTCATCACATACAAATATTTTGATGCTTCATTGCAAATAAAAATCATGCTGTTTACTCATTGTTTAATTCTTTATTTACATTATTAAACCAAATTGCAGATAACAAAGAACACCCTAAAAAATGTAGATAGGAAAATTAATAAATTAGAATCAACTTTGAAAATATCACCTGTAGTTTTTTTTAATGAAGAATATACCACTGAGACTGATCACAATACTGTTGAAGACAAAGAAAATAAAGAATTACAAATCAATGTTAAAATAGAGGATTCCGATGCCATTGATGAAAATAAATACGATTATAATGAACATTTTTCTGAAGACTATGTTGATTGTATTGAAGAGGCAGTGCCAGAAACAGTAGTAAAACCAAAACGGAAAAGTAAACATAGTAAAGAGATAAAAACTAAAAAAAGAAAACATATGAAGAATGAGGTTGATAATGCTTGCAGTGATGATGAACCTTTATCTAAAAGTGCTACAAAAGCACTAACACAGCCTACTAAAAAAAAGAATGGTTTTGATTTTAGTTACTTTGATGACTATGCAACAGTTGTGTTTATGACCCCTGAAGATGCCAGAAAGGAGATGCTATTAAGAAAAGAGTCCAGTAACTATAAAATGTCACCATTCAAGTGCGATCTTTGCTATAGGGGATTTGAGATGAAAACCACGTCTGATAATCATGCGAAGAAACATAGCACTGTAAGTACTCAGGCCCAAATAGTATTAACTAGTCTCACGTCATCCGGAAATCCGAAAATAACCATATGTTATTTTCGGATTTCCGGATTTTCTATTGTCTATTGTTAATGTTCTTATTCATGTGAAAGGCATGGTGATCATTAGGAATTTAGACTCAATTTTATACTGCCCCACTGCTGGACGAAGGCCTGGCCAAATACCTACCAGGAGCTCTTATATTGTGCGTACTCGAGCCAGCTGTCGTAGTACGTGTACAGGTCGTCTCGCCACCTCTTTCTGGGCCAGGCTCGGCGGCGCCGTCCGTCTTCCGAAACACAATAGGTGTGGAGATTTTCGCCCATCGTCATCGTGCATACGACAGACGTGACCCGCCCAATCCCATTTAGCCTGGCAGCAAAACAGTAGCAACTTTATACTAATAACGTTTTTTGCACGAAATGAAATTCTTTTTTCTATAGACATATCAGCTCAAATATATAGATTGAGAGCAATATATAGATTTGAGCTTAGATCTATAGAGTCAAGTCTTACCCCAAGGACAGTATTGTCAGTCGCGGGCTTACGAATCTTCCCTTTACGTTCCGGGGTAATGGTATCCCCGGAACGTAAAGGGTTATTGAAGGACACCGTGGATTTTAGTCAGTACGAGTCTAACAATCCCTCCCGCTCTGCCCTGGGTGGGAGGACTCATTTGATGATTTTACCATGACATAAAAAAATGAACAGTATTGTTTAGTTCAGTATTTGCAAAATATTTTTAATTTTAATATTGTAACAAAGAAATTGGTCAACAATCACTTTATTATTATTTAGTAGATGTTTTTACTAGATGTTCCCCTTGGTTTCACCACCGCTGTTAGTCTCCTAATGGTCGTCGCTTTTACCCTTCCTCGATAAATGGACTATCAATCACAAAAGAATTTATCAATCTAATCCAGTAGTTCCTGAGATTAGCTCGTTCAATCAAACATACTCTTCAACTTTAAAATATAACTGCTCAAACAATCTATATATATATAAGTCAATGCCACTATTCGTTGTAATTTTATAACTCAAGAACGGGCTCACCTGTCCAAACCAAAGTTTTATTTGGACTATTTAGTAAATGGTTTATGTGAAGTTTGTACAAAATCGGTCGAGCGGTTCTTCATATATCACACTTTTTGTAACAAATGATGTAGTAGTAGAAGTACATCCGACCATGGACCACGCCCGGGTCGACTGACGGCGCGTTGTGTTCCACGCGCGCCTCAAGGAGTGACAGCATAGTGACGGGGCCTGTAGAGGGCCATAGCCTGCCGGGGTCGCGGGACAGTGTAGTAGAAAAATTTGTGGCCATTCAGAACCCTTGTTCTTCTGAGCAGCAGTGGTGTGTATGACAATAAAGTACAAATTCTATTTCCAGGAATATGGAGACTACGAATGTGAGATCTGCCACCTCAGGTTCCCTCAACAAGTACACTTGTGTAAACACAGATTGTCATGTCATCAGAGAAAGTTCAACTGTAAACTATGCTCTTACATTTGTTACTGCACGTAAGTCATGCAAAACTATAAATGCGAAAGTTTGTCACATCCATCTATCCATCAGCACAAGTTTCGCGTTTACAATATTGTTTAGATTACATATTAGTAAGACTTAATGATTAGATATTAGTATGACTTTACGATTGGACTGCTGCGCTGCGTGTCGCGGGTTCGATTCCCGCACGGAGCAAATATTTGTATGATCTACAAGTACTTGCTTCGTGTCTGGGCGTTGGTGTATGTGAGTTTATATGTTTGTAAACGCACCCACGACACAGGAGAAATTCCTAGTGTGGGGCAACAAAAAAAAATAAATATGACCATATAAAAACACTGCAAAAGACCAACTATTCTCTAAAATGTTTATATTTTCTTAATGATTTTCGTTTTACAGTGAACAAGCGAAGTCTCATGTAAGTCTACACAAAGGAATGAAATACCCATGTAAACACTGTGGAGAGATATTCAGGTAAAGTGACATGATTCACCCAAAAAATTTTAAACTTGTAACATGTCAAAAAGTTGACAAAAGTTAAAACAATGTGTGAGTTGCCATATAAAAATTAATAAATAAACTCCTATTGGATAGGGAATTATGGTCGCTATTAAATTTAATTATTATTCTAAATTCCTTTATTCATTTTCTTTACTTATCTTATTATATATATTTTTAAATGTTTTTACAAAAACAAATAAACATTTTAAAATATAAATAAAAGTGGCCCACCGGTATCAGGAGCTGGGTCCAAGCTACCAGCGGTCAGGGCTCCAGAGAAAGAAATCTGCTAACAGCTCCGTGTCCAGAAGAACTGCTTTCTGAATCAGGCCCTTGATCCAGCTGCCTAACGAGAGCCTCCTTAGATGTTGATCGAAGGTCTTGGCAATTTAGCCATGGGCAGACACGACTATCGGCACAATGATCGCTGAATCCACATCCCACATTATTCTAAATATTGTTATTTCTTCCAGTATGTCAAATAGCCTACTCATGCATTACCGTATGAAGCATTTGAAGGAGTCGGTAGGTGAAAATGTTTGCCAGTTTTGTGGAGATATCTTCGGCACGCCAAAGGGATTGTTCTTACATAGCATAAAACTGCATAGGCAGGTGAGATACTTATGACTTTAATTTTGTAGTAGGTAAAGCTTTAAAGCTCCGAAGCTAATTTTAAGAAGTTGCAAAATCTCTACAAATATTGTTATATTTTGTTCAGTATGCAAGTCCACACAGAACCGAGAGATATGGCATAAAAAGGGGGAGGCCTGCACTCAGCAGTGGATGATCCCGGGCTGATATGATGATGATGATAATGATGATGCTAGTCCACTGCAAACATCAAATTAGTCCTGTTGCCTGTCAGTTAGATTTATTAAAAAATTGGTTGCCTGTAAAGTCGGTATATGGGCGAAAGTTTTACGTGACAACGACTTTGAGTGGTAAAATAATTTTAATGTGAATATTCTCTCTCTCGCTCTGTCTCTCTCGCTCTTAGGCGGGCTAACTGTGCTCGAGTGGAAGGGACGCGTGCCTTTCACTTTTTATGTCTGTCTCTCTCGCTCTTAGGCGGGCTAACCATGCCCGAGTGGAAGGGACGCGTGCCTCTCACTCGCTCTCATTGTGAGCGCATAACGTGAGCGGAGCGTAACGCAGTTTCTTGAAGTGTCACCCGGCAAACCAATTTATAAGACGTTGTCACGTCAAAAAAATATTTGATCCGTATTTTCTGTCTTGTTGCTAAACCAACATTGATGAAGATGTTATTAGCTTTTAAAATTCACAATACGTCACACTGTGGTATAATTTTTATGATCTCTGACTTTTAATGCGTTTAAACTATGTAAAAAATCATTGATGAAAAAAATATGTACATATTTAATATTTCAATGAAGGACTAAATATGTTTGCAATTAATTATGCAATCAGATTATTATCAGAGAATAAACAAAGAATCTTTACAAAAAAGAAGTGGGAAAGATAAGTCAGGTAATGCAAGGAACTGGTTTTACATGTACTGGCAGCAAAAAAAAAAATACATCCCTACAAATTCACCTCATTTTTTCGCCCCTAACTTAAAGTCGTGTCTAAAAAATATGACTGAAAAGGACAATATAAATTTCCTCCGATACTAATATGTAGAATACTTCAATGAGCGTTTTCATTTATTTTAGGATAAAAACGACATGCTTGGTCCTGAGTGTGGTGACTGTGGTGTGCACTTCACATCTGAAATGGCGTGGAAGCGACATCTAGTGCTGTCATCTAGACATAAAGTCAGGTAATTATTACGAATTATAGTTAAATTATGAAACTATCACTGGAAAAATAAAAAAGTACTTATCGTTTATTCATAATTATCATAGTTTTAGGCCCACTTGCACCACAAACCACTAAACAGGTTTAGCGCTAAATTGATTTAAAACATCGTTCTGTCTCTGTCAACGTCAAACAATTTGACAGGTATACAGTGATATTCTAAGGCAGTTTAGCGCTAAACCCGTTTAGTGATGTGTGGTGCAAGTGGGCCTTAGCCATTATGGCGTATAAAAATTACGTATTATAGGTGCCAAACTGTTATTTAAGAGTTAACTAATTAATAATTCATCCTTTTAAAGGATTTTGTTTTTATTTTATCTCAGCCATACCTGAAATGAGTCTACAGAGATACAATCGATTTTAGAATCTAATTTTTTTACAGTAACGGTTGCAAATTCTGTGGAGACACATTTTCGAACGAGGATGATCTTAAGGCTCACTTGAGGGTGCACTCACGGCAAAGCAACAGATTAAATAATATCAAAGTACCCGCCGCATGTACTATTGTGAGTATTGAACTACATATTGGTGTTATTGGTCTAGTGGTTAGTGACCCTGACTGCATGCCGGAGGTCGTGGCTTCGATTCCCACACAGGACAAATGTTTGTGTGATGAGCACGATCATTTGTTCTGTGTCTGGGTGTAATTTATCTATAATATGTATGTATTTAGAAATATATAAGTATATTTATCAGTTGTCTAGTACCCATAACACAAGCTCTGCTTAGCTTGGGACTAGATGGCGTTGTTTGATAGTTGTGGAATATTTATTTATTTGGTTTCTTGAACTTGAAACGGTTTACGTTTCATACAAGTGAGGTTTTTTCGTAACATAGTAAAATCATCAAATAAGTCCTTCCATCCAGAGTGTAGCAGAAGGGTCTATCAGACTCGTACTGACTAAAATCCACGGTGTTCTATCAATAGCCCTTCACGTCCCAGGGTCACGGTAACCTGTTTACACAGTTCCGCGACCCATTCATCATATATCCATTACTCGTAAGTTGCGCCTTTTTTTAGAACACGGCTAAAACGATAAACGAAAATGCTCTGTAGCCCTTAAACGATTTTTAACTTTAATCTCTAAACAATAAAGTTAAAAATCTATTAAAGACAATTACAGAGAATTTTCGTGTATGGTTTACTTTTCTAAGCCCTCAAGTTAAAAGATCCGCTCTGCGTGAAATGAACAGTCGTTCACTAATTAGCGCATGGCGATAGGGTGGGAGACGATCAGCCATGGGGACCGTAGCTGGACTCTCGATAGGATAAAAAACCATAAATGCTACTCTCACGGTGTGCAGTACATGTTACATTCAATATGCATCATTGTACTAGTACATTTTTAATGAAAAAAAAAACCGAAATTATTTATCAAAATATCTAATGGCAAGATTGGTTGATGTTATGGCCCGAATAATGTGTTCATTGTTGGCATCGCGCACACATCGTATACGTTTACAAGACACGTATTGTTCTTACCACATTTTGAAATCGTTATCTGTGTTCCAGTGTGATAAGTGGCTCCAAAACCGCGAGGAGTACAAGGTTCACATGACTTCCGAGCATCCGAACAGCGATGAGGCAGAGAAGTTCCTCGCCGTAGACGAGACACCCTATGTATGCGAAGTTTGTGGACAAATGTTTAAGGTAACTACGTCATGTGTGTAGGTTTTTTTTTTTAGGGTGGCAAAATCATCAAATGAGTCCTCCCGCCCTGGGCGGGGCGGAAGAGACTGTCTCTGTGACTGACTCTTACTGACTAAAATCCACCTGTGTTTCTTCGGATGCCCTTTACGTTCCGGGGCCGCGATACCCTGGATTAATAAAAGCCGCGACCCCAGCAGGCATTTGGCCCCGTAAGGGGCCCCGTCGGTGACGCGTGAAACACGACGCGCCACCGACCCGGGCTTGGTCCTTGGTCGGACAGCGAGCTTACCCATTACTCACCGTCCGCAAGCCCGCTCCGCCGCTGTGCCCTCTGCTGTTCAGAGGGACACGCGTTGGAGCATCCACCCGACAGGCTATTCGCATACGGGCAAAGAGACCCCTTAGGCACACAGTGCCTAAAAGAGTTTTTGCCCGCATCCCAGGGTGCACCGGCCCGAAAAACTGGTCTTCCCGGACGTATCCGAAGGGGAACTCCAGTCCACGGGCGCACGTGGAGGTTTCCTGTCTTAGCACCTCTCATGTGTGTAGGTAGCGAATGTTTTAGGCATGCACCGCGCGCGCATGTACGAAAAAATATCAGACACCAAAAATATTTTAGGATAAGTGATCGTTTCGTTTTTCAGAGACAGTGCTTCTTGAAATACCACCAACGGAAACACACGGGTGAGCGTCCGTACAAGTGCGTGGAGTGCAACAAAACGTTCAGATTGGCCGGCGCGTTGACTATACACAGTCGTATGCACAGCCAGGCGAGGCCCCATAAGTGTGAGATGTGCGCGCGTATGTTCACGTACAAGAGCGCGCTTAACAAGCATATGAAGGTATTCTTTTTTCAAAACTTCCCCAATACTAGGAATTTCATCTTTATCGTGGGTGCGTTTACAAACAGAAATACATATACACAAACACCCAGACCCGAAACAACTACTTGCAGATCGTACAAATATTTGTTCCGTGCGGGGATCGAACCCGCGCTGCGCAGGAGTGGATTGCACGGCCACTGCGTCAACCGTGCATTATTATCAGCACAGTTACTGTCAACCGTATGTGCTCTAAACATCATGTGTCATGCTTAATATCAAGCTATTTTCTACTTCGTGAGTTGTGCGTAACGTTACAAGTGCTGTAAACAAAATATAGTAGAGAATATGAAGAAAACAATATTTGGAAAAAAAATAAAGTACTTAAACGTTTTTTTTACATGTTCAACAACGACAATGGTGATTCATGAATATTATTTGGTAAATACTTGCATATACGCCATGCAGTAATCATAAGCATAGCATTATATCTTCAAACGAGCTATTTTTATGAGTACATTAGCTTACATTTTGCCTATCTTGGAAACGGCTCTAACCTTTTGGATGAAATTTTCACGCTCCGTCACTCCTTACAGGTTCACCTCAACATTCGTCCCCACAAATGCGTGCTGTGCGGAAAAGGTTTCATAAATCTGTGCGATTTAAAGCTGCACATCAAATACGTACACGACAAGGTGCCTTGGCCTAAGAAGAAGAACAAGAAGCCTGTTATTGAAGATGAGGACTACTAGAGAACAGCTTGTTATCAACTTTATGTTCCTGGGCATAAAGTTGAACATCCATTAAAGACAAACTGTCTCAACGTCGAGGACCGAAACAATTTGTCTTTAATCAATTTTCAACTTTAAGTTCTAGACTATAAAGTTGAAAATCCACTAAAGACAAGCCATCTTTAGAGAATAGCTGTTGCTCGCAAGTCTAACGAATGTTAGTAAAGCTATTTGAGGAAATCAAATGTCTTTCTAAAAAATAAATATGAACCAATATATAGACTTTTTTTTACCTTTTCACTAGATAGGAGAATTAATATTGTAAGTGTAGGTTGTGGAACAATGTGCTGATAGTAAGGTCCCGTCTCAATGGGTAAAGGTTCCTCTAGGTTTTGGGTAAGTACTTCTCGTTGACCTAGAATCCTGAAATTTGACAAGAAGTGAGAACTTACAGTACATTAAGGAAAACAAATTGTTATTTACAGTTATATCACTGAAAATAAAAAAATTACTGTACAATAACATATTAATTTGTACTTTGTCAACTCCTATAAGTACAAGTTGATACGGAACTCTCTGTGCGCGGTCACCTACGCTTTACCAGTATTTTACAATAAATACAATATTTTTGGCATGACCCCCGAATCATTCGGGGCTCTCGTAACCAAATGCCTGCCGTTCTCTGCATTTGCCAGCAATCATTCACTTTCATTTTATGGCAATTTATCAATACAAGATTTTTATTTTATACAATACAACTTCTCCCCTTTGCCTCTCCTGGTTCGAAAATATACGGAAATTCTACTGGGCATGACGAAGATCAATTTTACAGATGATTCTTCTCGCCCTCTGGATGGAGCGGAAGCGGAAGGGACTGAAAAAACATACTGACTAAAACCGACTCTGATATTTCTAAAGCCCTTTGGGTTCAGGGCCTATCCTGTTACGACCCTAGACAGTCTCGTGACAACAAAGCGCGGTCCCTTCCACCAAGTGACTCCAGTGACACGTGTTTTTAATTCTGTGATAATTATCTCCTAAATTAAGATAAAAAAATGGTTACTGTGAGTAGCCATTACAATGCCAATAGGAAATTCTCTTCCCAAACTGTCATTAGTGACATTTGTTGCAAATGATTGTGCGGATGACATTTCATTTAGCATTCAGGTGGGTAGTCTACAAAAAAATTACATTTTGATTAACGGTACAAAAGCCCAGATGTCAGCCGGAAATATTATTAAAAAGAAGTTAAATGACATTGTTGTGACATTCGTGACATTATAATTGACATTTTGTTCATGTTTTGAAGACGCGGTGCGCGTTGGCTTCCAATTTCTGGGTGGCTTCCCTCCATAAATATGTGGCTTCAATCTCTTTTAAAGAACTGTACTGTGTCAGCGGCTTTTGAGATTGATGTGAATCTATAGTTGAATAAAACAAAACTGTTAAAATGGGTGAATTTAAGTATTGCCGAGTGTGTCTTGTGACGGATGTGAAGATGTATAGCTTGGAAACGAAGTCTCCCGACTCCGTTGGCGCATTTTACTCAGATCTGGTGCAGGCTCAGGTATTCACTATTTGTATTTACAGACTTACATGATAAACAATGATTTTTAGTTGGCCAGGAGAATTCTTGTTGGTACCTATTTGGTTAGGTATTGACTGATTAGGCGCACGGGGGCTTCTATTACTTGTGCGCCATAATGTAATTCATGCACATTTTTGTAATATTTACTTGGTCTCTAATGAAAAATATTAAATTAAAAAACATCAAGACTTAAACTATAAAAAATAATTTGCCTAAATTATTTTTTGCTAAACATATCGCCATAAAATGGCGCTAAGGCCGTCCTTTTAGTTGAACACTCGGTAATAGCTTCCCAAAGACCTATCTTACCTATCTCTATTACAGATATCGGATGAGGATCAACATGTTTGTTTTGAATGTGCCAGCCTCCTCTACAAGTATCAAGAGTTCAAATCAAAGTGTCTCAGAGCTCACTACATCTTATCTGGAATCAAACTTGTTTCATCTGAGGTATATCTATGTAGATGAAGTATTCTCAAATTATTACTATTTTTTTTTTGATTGTATATCTAATTTTCTAACAAACTTACAGATAACAAGGGACACAATCGAAAATGTGGACAGAAAAATGAATAATTTGGAATCAACATTGAAAATAAATCCTGTAGTTGTTTTCTATGATGAACGAAAAAAGAATGCAGAAACGAATGAATTAAATACAGTTAAAGACAAAGAACAAAATGATTCTGAAATCAATATTAAAACTGAAGAAGAAAAATACATAGTAATAGAACATTACAATAACTTAGGTGTAGATTGTAAATATGATTATAATGATGATAGTACTGAAGTCTACTACACTGATTGTATAGAAGAGTCATTCTCGGAAACAGCAACACAATCAGAATGGAAAATTAATCATGATGATAAACACAACACTTATAAAAGAAAACTTGTCAAGAATGAATATGAGGATCATTATAATCTAAGTGATGAAATGGAAGAGTCAGTTCCAGAAATAACCGCACAACCAAAAATTAAAAAAAGAAAAGTTATGAATATTAAGAGTGAAGATAACTTCAATTTAAGTGACGACATGTCAGAGTCAGTTACAGAAACAGCAGTACAACCAACAAGGAGAAGCAAACAACCAAACATTATAAAAAAAAGAACAGTTCTGAAGGTTATGGGCGAGGATGACTTCAAATTGCTTGAAGAAATGGAAGAGTCGGTTCCAGAATCAGAAACACAAGCAGTAAGGAGAAGTATTCGTAACAAACAATCAAATGTTAATAAAAGTGATTTCTGGAATAAAACACTCCCAAAAACAGCTCAATCAAAACTGAAAAGTAAACAACTAAAAACTAATAACAGAAACATTATTAAAACTGAGGAAGGGGATGTTTTCATTATCAGTGATTCAATGGAAGAGTCAGACACACTGTTAGTTGAAAAAACAACAAAACAGAAAAGTAGACAACTGAAGAAACAAAAAACTAAAAAAAGTAAGGTTATTAAAAATGAGAACACTGATGATTCCAATTTCAGTGAACCTGACTCAGAGATGGAAGAGTCAGAAGGAGAATCAGAAGCAAACACAAAACAGAAACGTAAACAAACAAAACGTAAAAAAGTTACTAACGACCCTAATAAAAAGAACAGTGGTCCCGACTACAGTTTCTTTGATGACTATGGAACGGTTGAGTTTATGACCACTGAAGAAGCCAGAAAGGAGCTACTGTTAAGAAAACAGTCCAAAAACTATAAAACGTCAGCATTAAAGTGTGATATATGTTATACAGGATTTGAATTGAAATTGACTTACGACAAACATCTAGAGAGACATACCCCTGTAAGTACATAAGCTGAGTTCAAAAGTTAACTTAGAGTCTGTGTGCAAGTGCTAGTCTTAGGTTTTACGGGGGACGGGTAATGGGTAGCTCGCCGACTGATCAGGGATCAGGCTCGGGTCGACGGCTCATTGTGTTGGACTGGCACCTCAAGGAGCTATCAGCAAACTGATGCCCCTGTAGGGCCAGAGACCGTCTGAAAGTCTGTCGAAAGGTAGCCGTGACTTTGGAATGAAAAGGGAAACTGAAGGAGCTGGGTGGATTTTAGGCAAGACAAGAGTGACCTGGGAAGGCATTTGGCCAGCAGTGGGATAACATAAGTTATCAAAAAAAATTACAACTTAAAGCTTTTTCTATTATCACTTACAGTTCAACTAGAATCCTAGGAGTTTCTATTAGAATCGTAAATAACTTGATAAATTTTCTTTTTCCAGGAAAATGGAGACTTTGAATGTGACGTCTGCTACTTAAGATTTCCTCTGAAGGTATACTTGCGTAAACATAAAATGTTCTGTCATCGGAAAAAGTTTAGCTGTAAACTATGCCCATTTGTTTGTTATAAAACGTAAGTATTACTGTTGGACAAACACACACTAAGTACCTGTTGTTCCGGGTAGCAGGACCAACGAAAACCGGAACGTAAAGAGCTACTGAAGGATACCATGGATTTTAGTCAGTACAAGTCAGACAGTCCCTCCTGCCCAGTCCTGGGTGGGAGAACTCATTTGATGATTTTACCATGCTGAAAAAAAAAAAAAAAGGAGGTTTTTTGATCATTAGTACTGTCAACTATTAATATCCTGTACAATTTTTAACCAATTTTAAAATGGATAGGAATTTAAGTAGTATGTAGCATTGCTACTAATAAAACAATTATGCCTGAGACTATTCCTCCGTCCCTATATGAGGCCCCACTTCCAAATTTTGATGAGTTTTAATATTGTCATTTCAAATAATAAAGAAAAAAATGTGTCCATTATTTTTTAATACTCTGACTGACAGACTGAACAGATTTGTAATTTATTGATGCTACTAACCTGTTGTCTGCTATAAAATTAATTTCTTTTCCTTCTGGGGTAACACTAACCATGCTGTAGTTTTCGTATTAGTTGTTAAGTTTCATCATCTGCCTGACCCATTCCCAACTATATTGGGGTCGTACCAGATGCAGCTGGATATCAGTATGAAGATCGGTCTGTGCGGCTGAAATTATTTAGCCACAAGCTCCTTACATTTGTATTATTGTTTATTCTTTCATATTACAGGGACAAAGCAAGAAATCATGTGAGTATGCACCAAGGATTGAAATATCTATGTAAACATTGTGGAGAGGAGTTCAGGTAATTACTAATATAATTCATCGCATAAGAATTGTTCTTTTTCTTTAATCGTATTTTATTTATTTCGAAATTTTACTACTATAAAACGCTTTGACAAACAGCCATACTTAATGATGAAAATAGCAAATATAGAAGTGAATAAAACCAATGTTTACTTGTTTGAATGAAGACAATTTAATCAATAATTTTGTATCCTTATATACTATTTAATTTTGTGGTAATGAAACCATAGTGACATTCAGAAAATCTAATAACGCCATCTAGTTACACGTATGGTACTAAAATAGGTAAATATTATCAAAATAGGTTAACGTAAGATCATACAGAAGAATTTGACTTTGGGTGTTTGAATGTTATTGTCAATCTTTGAAAGCAATTTTCCCACATTTTTACGATTTATTTTTATAGGTTCGATATATAAACAACCAAAACACCTACCGAACCTATTACTACATACAACCATACAAAATTAAATATTTTAATTCGAACCACTCAGGTATAAAACTGGTAGTGAGTAAACCTTGTTCTATTTCTTTCCAGCATGCCGAGTACTTTACGGATGCATTACCGTTCAAAGCATATAGATGAATCATTAAATGAAAGTGTTTGTCAGTTTTGCGGAGACATATTTGGCACACTGAAGGGACTGCGCTCACATACCATTCGACTGCATAAGCAGGTGAGATACTTTATCATAATCTTCCTGCACTTATCTCATTATACTTGGGGTCTGCGCAACACGTTTTCTTATCAGACATCACAGCATCATTGACTACTCTTGCTTTCATTATCATTTCTTACAAAATCTTTCTTTGGCCTTACTCTTCCTCTCCATCCATCAACATTCATACCCATCACTCTCTTAGTCACATGAGTGTCATCCCTCCTCATGACATGTCCATACCAAGACAGATGATTCCCTTTCAATTTTTTTTTTGTAACAGGCGCCACTTAAAGTCTTTTCTATTATAGTTTAACCTTAAAGGGTCCATATTTTCGGGTTCTGATAGGGCCAAATGCTTGCCGTGGGACATGAGACTGTCTTAAAAGGCGAACGCAAAGGGTAACTGGAGGAACAGATTGGTTTTAGTCAGTCAAGTTTGACAATTCCTTCCGCTTTATCCAGAGTGGGAACAATTTGTAGGAAACCAAAACTGATGTTAGGGTATTTTACGGCATACATAAATTCAAAATCTGTTTAGTCCGTCAGTTAGAATATTGAAAAATAACGGACGCGTCTTTTTTTTATTCGAATTCTTGTTACGTCATAACGCTTCTAAAACTTCACTTGGTCTGTACAATTTCTATGATTTTTAGATGCGTTGTAGTTTCGCCAAATTTGGTTAACGTAACAAAAGAAAAAATACGGGTCTAATATTTTTTAATAATCTTTATTTCGGACTAAATATTATAGATAGCCTATGGTCTGATAAATAAATAATTTCTAATAAAAAATATTTTCTTAAAACTCCCTAACTCTGTTGTTCTATGACGGATTAATTTTGTGACGCTGTCGAATTGCTTATCGCTATTTGAATGTGGTTGTTTTTTTTTTATCGTTGTAAAATCATCAAATGAGTCCTCCCACCCAGAGCAGAGCGGGAGGGATTGTCAGGCTCGTGTCCTTCAATAGCCCTTTACGTTCCGGGGTCACGGTAATTCGTATAGTCCCGCGACCTATTTGAATGTGGTACATAAATTTTGCTGCTGAATACGACACGATAAAGACATCTCTACAGCAATCAAACATAGTTATATCCTTAAGTGAAGAAATAAACATTTTTACTTTTTAATTATTAATCAAAAAAATCTTGTAATGCCTCAATTTTTTTCTAGGATACAAATGACAGGCTTGGTCCTGAGTGTGGTGACTGTGGTGTACACTTCACATCTGAAATGGCGTGGAAGCGACATCTAGTGCTGTCATCTAGACATAAAGTCAGGTAATTTTAAAGATTTTATTTATTTCTTTTAAATTAAGAGGTCCATTACGACTCACGACCGTATTAAAAAGTATCTTACATTCAAACTCAGGTCATTTTCTACCTGTACGTGATATATCATCCATTTTAGAGAGTTGATCCTCAAAAAAGAAATCCACAATATCCATCCACCCATATTCAATCACTTAGTTTTTGATCAACAATAATTCTGAGGGTTCATTGAGGCGCGAGTGGTAATACAACGGGGTATAGACTATGGCCCAGATCCTTATCGGACGGTGAGCCACCCATTGCTTGCCGTCTGCAAGCCCGCGCCTGCGATGGCCCAAAATGACCTCGCGGTCCCAGATGCAACGCCCAGAACGTCTTTTGCGGCGGCAGGGCATTTGGAGGATTATCTCTCCTCTGTCTTCATTTCACCGTGACTCTATTCACGTTAGTGTTGAAGACTCATTGCTTATGGTATTGAAAACGAGGCTGCTCGACTAGCCAACTAGCATACTTAGACCGCCAGGATCCGACAAAGGCACTCAGGCACCGCGCCTTTAGAAGAAATACTGTGTTTTCCACTTATCTACTGGAGACAATTGAGGAAAAATAATTTCAGGCTCAGAGTTGGGTCGATCCATAGAGAATACTATTGATCAAGGGAAAATCGTGCCTCAAAAATATCTCCGGAGTTTTAGCATTCATGTTACTCTTAGGCCCTTCGTATAGTCACGAGCAATAGTATAATAAATAAAATAAATAAATAAATATTCCACAACTATCACACAACGCCATCTAGTCCCAAGCTAAGCAGAGCTTGTGTTATAGGTACTAGACAACTGATAAACATACTTATATGTTTCTAAATACATACATATTTATATATTATATAGATACGAGTATGTATACACTAAGCAGTATTCAAAAGCGATGTTCTGCTACCATATTTATTAAACTTTTGCCTTTTCATTAGACTTCTATTTTGGAAGCCATACTATTACGAAATAGGTCTTATTTCTAAGTGGAAACCAGTATTTCACTAGTAAATTGCGTTTGAATTTTGTTGAGTGTTTACATGTTATTGGTCGTGACTGTACACAACGAGAGGCAAGTTTCCGGTACCTTACGATTTTTATAATCATTGACGCGTTCCTGTGTAAGAACCTCTATGGATTTGTATTGCGGTAGTCGCCTAGATACCAAAATCGTAAGATATCAGAGACATGCGTCGCGTTGTCTACTAAGGGGCATAGCCTACCGAGATTCGACAGTCGATTTTGAAATTTGTTTCTTTACAGTATCGGTTGCAAATTCTGTGGGGACACATTCTCGAAGGAGGTTGAGCTTAAGGCTCACTTGAAAATGCACACAAGGCAGAGCAACACATATAATAATACCATAGTACCCGCCGCATGTCCTATCGTGAGTATGGAACTGAATGTTACCCTCTTTAACTGATCATCATTAATTGCTACTCTGATATATCCTAGTTAACGATAGTCTAATCGGATTGTCAGTCATTAAATAAATACGCCGTGACTTTTTATTCGTCTTACTGTCCGGTTATGCAGCCCACAACCTCTTCTAGGTTGACCTGCGAGTTCCATACACAAAAAAAAATCGTCTTACAACGGCAGCCCAGTTCATGTATCCAATGACTAGTAAACGTTCATAATAAAAAAAAAGGTATTCATGTGATTTGAATAATTTAAAAATAAACATATTATTCATTATTATGACGCAAGGCGTAGTTAGAAACGCCTTTGTCTCATAGAAAATGGAGATGGAATGATCTGCTCGACTCTTGCGCTGGGTAGGTATACTCTATAGTTTGATACGTAAACATTTTTAAAGGGGTGTTTCATATTTCCAATGTGCCTATTTATTAATGATAAAAATATTTTAGTATAGTATCTGGCAAACAACAAGATAAACAATAGGCTATTTTACTCAAAAAACTCCCAAATTATAAAAAAAATCCCGTAAATGTATTTTCTTTTGTCACGTAAACCAAAATTGACGGAGATACAACGCTTCTAAAAACCACAAAACGTCACTCGGTCGGTACAATTTTACTAGCGCTATGACGTCACAAGCTGAGTCCCGAATTTGGGAGCGTTTTATTTTCTTTCAATATACATTAATAAAAATAAAAAATACATCTTCATTATTTTTCAATGTTCTAACTGACGGACTAAAAAGGATTTTCAATTTATTTATGCAGTAAAATACCCTATTCTGTGTTACAGTGTGAGAAATGGCTGGAAACCCGCGAGGAGTACAAGGATCACGTGACGACTGAGCACCCGAACAGCGACGAGGCGGCGAAGTTCCATGGAGCTCACGAGAAGCCCTATGTGTGCGAACATTGTGGAGATGCGTTTAAGGTAATATTATAGTAGGACAAACAATCGTTAGGGGAGATGTAGTGCACAAATAACACATATTATAAAACAAAGACCTCAAAAACTGTTGAAACGATCGCTTTTTGAGATCAAACCGCCCATTGTTCACCCTATTTATAAGATCTACCTGCAATTTGTATGTTGTGTGCATAATAAAGTGTTCATTATCTATCTGATTAATATAGTTAATTTATCTATCTGTATGCAATTGATTTTCTCTAAAAGTTAGTTAGCTTTGCCATTTAATATAGATCAAAATTGCCTTTTACACTATATGAATCAAATACTAGCCGAGCTATCACGATAAAATGTTTGTCTAGCAAATCGGAAAATCAAAGAGAGCGAGCGATAGCATACAACTCGTTGGGTTGAAGGCCAAAAAAATGTCGCGAACGAGAGACGCTAGAATACAATCATTTTAAAAATAGCCATAATATGTAAATCACATATGCTTAATGCATAGCATATAACCTGCTCTCTAGTTAAAACCTTATTTTTGGGCTAGCCTTTCACTGTAGTCGAGGGCCAAAGCCTGTCGGGTCACGGGACTGTACGAATTACCGTGACCCCGGAACGTAAAGGGCTATTGAAGGGCACCGTGGATTTTAGTCAGTACGAGTCTGACAGTCCCTCCTGCTCTGCCCTGGGTGGGAGAACTCATTTGATGATTTTCACTGTGAAAGGAAATTATATATTGTACTCGTACTAACTGTTGCCAGCGGCTTCGCCCGCAAAACGTAAATGATCCCACGGAACATAGAATCGGGATAAAAACTATCCTGTGTTAATCCAGGTTTAAAACTATCTGTGTACCAAATATTTTCCAAATCCGTTCTGTAGTTTTTGCGTGAAAGAGTAACAAACAACTTCATCCATCCATCCAAACAAACTTTCACGTTTATAATATTAGTAGGAAGTAGGATTCACGCGAAAACCACATTTTTATATTTGATTTTTATGACCTCGAAAAAAATTAAGATTTTTTTCTACCTCTTTTCCAGAATAATTGTGTCTTACAAGAACACCAACGGAAGCACACGGGCGAGCGTCCGTTCAAATGCTCGGAGTGTGACAAATCGTTCCGCACGGGGACCGCGCTCGCTGTACACACACAGACACACAGCGGACTGAGGCCTCATAAGTGCGAGATATGCGACCGTGCGTTTACGTTCAAGTGTATCCTTGCCAGACATATGAAGGTAAATATTAACCCTTTAACCGCCAGAGTCGTATATATCCGACAAACATTTCCGTGCCCCTATCGCCCGTGTCGTATTTATCCGACAGAGAACATTCACGATTTATTGTTGTTTTGTTCGTTTTTATTGCATCTATTCTATATCTCTCTATTTATGTAGATAGACAGATAGAATACTTTTTATTGTACACCATGATATTTTACAAA
The DNA here is from genome assembly GCA_943136025.2 of Agrotis puta. Taxonomy (NCBI): domain Eukaryota; kingdom Metazoa; phylum Arthropoda; class Insecta; order Lepidoptera; family Noctuidae; genus Agrotis; species Agrotis puta. The sequence continues at coordinate 15,398,740 of OW964177.2, read as the reverse complement.
ATAACTAAAACCCGACTACGAAAAAATCGCGCACTGAAAAGTATAAAACAAGAACAAGCCGTGGTCGTATGCCACCTGCGGTTGTTTCACACAATCTTTATTGGCTAGGTGGCATACGACCACGGCTTGTTCTTGTTTTATACTTTTCAGTGCGCGATTTTTTCGTAGTCGGGTTTTAGTTATTTTTAACTTATTTTTTATTTACACTATTTTGGGGTTATATTATTCATAGTAATTTATGTTATATGTATAGTTTCTGAGTTGTGAATTTAAGATTTATCATTTGATTCCCATGTTGACACTGTTAAAAACAGAAAATTTGCTAGTAAAAGCTATATAATGTATATTATATTTCAAATGTGCTCATCAAGCCCTTTAATTTGATACCCATGTCGATATTGTACGAAATTTTTTTTTTCGGTAACGACTTCTCATCCCCTAGAGGGAGCCATATTGGATTTGGTGACACGTCACCTACCCTATAACCAGCGGACAACTGAGACGCTTCTAACGAGACCTCATTTGTCATGTAATGATAAGTAGTTTAGAAGTTATGAGGGAACAAACAAACAAACAAACATACATACATACATACATACATACATACAAACAAACATACATACCGGTCAAAATCATAACCCTCCTTTTGGCTTTGCCGTAGTCGGGTAAAAACGGAGCTTAAAAGGAGCAGAAAGAGAGGAGAAAAGGAAAGCACGATTCGTAGCCGGGCGCTAGGGGCACGGCAATTGACATTTAGCCAAGCGCTTAAAAGGTTAATTGTTCAGCTGTACCTGTAATAACGTACGTGAACTTTCAGTCCCAGTCGTTAACTGTTAACGATGGGGTATTACCGAACGAGAAATACCTTAAATATCTTGTGCGTAACATGGTAATCTTCATCTTTCACTTGCCATGTAATATTATACAATGGCTACCTTTCAGTGGGGGTTGGGTTCCGACCCCCACATGTGAAATAATTTTACTGTCGAAATAGGCTATTTTACTCAAAAAAATTAATTAGCCCGAAAGATAGATCTTATTAAAAATATTTGACCCGTGTTTTTTTCTTTTGTTACGTAAATCAAAATTGACGAAGATACAACACTTCTAAAAACCACAAAACATCACTCAGTTGGTATAATTTTACAGGCGTTATGACGTCACAAGACCCCACTCCCGAATTTCGAAGAAGTGATTTACCTTTGTCAATGTACCTTGCTGAAAAAAAAAATACGTGTTCATTATTTTTCAACACTCTAAGTTAAGGCCTACCCTGTTGAATAATCTGCCTCCCCTTTAAGTTTATAGTATGCACAGACCAAAACCGGTCACATTGCTTTTGTATACAGATGTAATTTTAAAAACTTCCACACCTATTCGCGGGCAGACGCTAGTTTTTGTTAGTATATTGTTGCGAGTACCATAGACTACTAGCGCCATCACGATCCCTAATTCTCCGCTTACCTCCACAGATTCATCTCAACATTCGTCCATACACATGCACTATCTGTAACAAAAAGTTTATCAACGCATGCGACGTGAAGTGGCACACTATACATGTACACGACAAGGTACCCAGGCCTAAAAGAAAAACCGAAAAGAAGAAAATTAAAAGGATTAAAAGTGAAGAAAATGAGTGAATGCCTTTTGGCTGAAATAATTATGTTTCTGTAAAATATTCTTTACTAATATACCTACAATATAAAACAATTATTTCAAGAAAGATTTCCTTTTTATTTATCTAACATATTTCCCGTCACGGACGTGAGTAAACGAAACGGAAGGCGAATAAGATTGGACGGATTAACGCGCGCTATTTGATTTGACCAATCAGTGTGCACGATGGTGGAGTGAGTCGGCAGATGGTAGTAGTAACTCTCGCCGAGGTCTGTCTTTGGATGGGTAAGCAAGGTTGACCAACACTTGTCTAGGCCTAGCTTTCTTGGCGGGCGTGCGAATTCGGCAATCGCGACACCCCGTGGCGTGATTCAAACATTTCTATACATTCGATCTTACCGCTCGCTCGATTGTTTACTTCAGTTGAGTAATCCTAATCAAGAATTAACTTTCCAAACTATTTTATAACAAAAGTGTTTATTGAAACTACGGGACTCATTAATTCGAGGGAGATATATCGTTGAATAACGGTCTCTGTAGTGAACTCAACTTTACTTTTTTTCAGGAAGGTCCATTTTCAGGTACACAGTGAGCTTTTGAATTCTCAATATCCCCCACTCTGTCTACTACCCTTAGGTATCATTAAGTTCCACGTAATAGGGGGGTCCAGGCCACGATACAAGAGATTCCTAAGGTGGGGTAAAGTTAAAAATAAAAGGTTCAAAAAAATGTTTTAATGTTCATGGCTGCTAATGACAAATATTTTGTTGGAAAACCCAAAAGCACTTACCTCATGCTCCAGTTGGTGCACCAACGAGGCGTAGCAACTTGTATAAGTCTAGAATAAAGAAGTCTTACCCATCAACTCCTTACAAATGATCTAAATGTCAGTTATAAACGTCATCATGACATTTTATAAATCAATTACCAATGTAAAAAGCAAACAAAAATTCTCACGTGAAATGTAAAAATATAATAAAAATAAACACAAAATGAACAAAATTCCACCAAGGGGTAGAGGTTTACCTCGCCGAAACGATAGTTTTAACACTAAATTCAAGCCGGGTGTTAAAATAAAGCGTTCAAATCCTATAGAAGTGCTGCTGTCTGCACCAATTATGCCTAGATTTGAAAAGAGGAACGTTGCCGATAGATGCTGTTATGTATCACCTATTAGAGAGGACTTTGGTCAGCACTACACCGGAGAGAGTCCTAATATTGTTAACGATTTGGGGCAGGTCAAATATCAAAAACGCGATCCCAGTCAGGTAAGTACACGTACCTTATTTTATTTCGCAATCTAATCTAGTTGTGGGTGCGTTTACAAATATTTTAACTCACACAAACAGTCAGACACGGAACAACTACTTGTAGATCATACCAATATTTGTTCCGTAACGGAATCAAACCCGTGACACACAGGGCAGACCCGCTCGAATACTACGTCAACCGTGACGAGATTTTCTACAAACTATTACCATTAATCCGTTTTATTTCACGATGTTAATATTTATTATGCTGATTCATCACAGGAACGTATTATTCAAGACATTTTAAAATTCATCTTTTACGTTTTACAGATCCACGCTCAGGTAAAAGACCAATATGATTACGAGCCCACCGAAAGAAAACCCACCACTCATCGAAAGAAGCTTAAACAGGTGTCTTGTGATACATGTAAAACGAGTTCGCAACGCAATTTTCAAGGAAGTGATAAACCATCCATGTATGCGGAAGAATATGACGGCAAGTACTGGCTGAAAGTAGACAGCAGTGAAGAAGCTGATAAATTTCTTTCAAGGAGCGGTAAATAAATAAATATGTAGTATTTTTAACCGACTTCGAAAAAAGGAGGGGGTTCTCATTGTTCTCAATTTGTTGGTTTTTTTTTATGGGTACATAAATGTTTCCCGATAACGCCTGGAATGATTTGGAAAATTCTTCACAAATGTATATAGTAAACAGTACAGAATCTGATGATGGGATCTTGTTTGAAATCAAAATCGGTTCAGCCGAACGCGAGAAATAACGCGGTCAAACAATCATACAGGTCGAACTGAGAACCTTCTTTTTTCGGTTAAAAATTAAACCATCATCATCAGCCGGAAGACGTCCACTACTGAACATAGGCCTCCCCCTTAGACCGCCACGCCAAACGACAATCCGTCACTTGCATCCATCGGTTGCTCGCGACTCTCACGATGTCGTCGGTCCACCTAGTGGGAGGCCTGCCTACGCTCCGTCTTCCGGTCCGTGGTCGCCACTCGAGAACTTTTCTTCCCCATCGGTTGTCAGTTCTACGAGCGATGTGCCCTGCCCATTGCCACTTTAACTTCCCCGTCCTAGATGAGTGATTTTTGCACTTTTAGGCTCAACTGACACCAAAAGAGCGGCGAAGGGCAACGAAGCGGAGCGCAGTTTCAGTGTCATAAGAATTTTAACTTTATTTTTATTAAAATAATATTTATTATCGCATGAGAAACTCGAACGAGTCGCGAGGATGCCCGCGGATGCGCGGGCATTCCCGCGACTCTTTCGAGTATGAGTGCGATAATAAGAATGAGTATTATAGTAATGAAAATAAAATTTAAATTCATATGACACTGAAACTGCGCTCCGCTTCGTTGCCCTTCGCCGCTCTTTTGGTGTGAGTTGAGCCTTAAAACGAGCACGGAGGCATGTTTACGCTCCCAGCGTTAGAACAGTACTAAAGTAAAAGGATGACCGATCTTTGATTTGGTAATTCTTTTCGTGACAACGTTTTTTGTCGCTGATTGTGTATCTAGTTGTCATTAATGATCGAAGGCTACATAGTACTTTTACAAACGAAATATTTATAAATCCCATCTTTTCAAGATGATACCAGTAACCCCTCTTCGAAACACATCTTCTTCTCGAAGGTGCCACGAGTGAAGGTCATTGCAGAGAAGTTTTCTAAATACAAGAGAGGCAACCTTGAACTTCGTAGACTGGATGAGAAGGTGGTTTGTGTGGAGTACGACATTTTTGGGAAGTCTAGCAAGGACTACGTTCAGATGCCTACGCAGAAGATGAGGGCTTTCTTCTCAATCAAACCTTCTGTTTCTAATGACAGTAGCGAGAAACAAGGTGAGGTTTTTTTTTGCTCAAAAACTACTTGACTGCCCCGTTGGTCTAGTGGTCCCAGGTGTGATTAATGAACTTGAGTCTCCTGTGTTCGTTTCTCAGGTCAGGCATCAGTTTTCATCATCTGTCTAGCCTTTTTCCAACTTTGTTGGGGTCGGCTGCCCGTCAAACCGGACGCAGCTTAATATCAGTATTTGAAATTACTTAATAGAGCGATTGCCTATCTGACTTCCACAGAAAAAAAAACATAAGCCTATAAATGTTCCCTCTGCTGGCACACAGGTCTCTGTGAGAGGGATTGGGCATAATCCACGTGTACACCACGCGGGCCCAGTGCGTGTTGGTGGATGTCACATGTCTTCGAATTTTTAGTTCTAGGAAATACCGGTTTCCTCACGATGTTTTCCTTCACCGTTTAGAGAGTTGTGGTGATAAAATAAATTACACAAAGCAATGCGCCTGGCTGGGTTCGAACCGACGACCTACTCGTAAGTCCGGGCCACTACCACTGGGCCACCACTACTCTCAAAATAATTATGCCTTTGCATCCCTAATTATTTTAATACAAAAAAATCGTGTTTTTGTAAGGGTTAGCCCTTCGGGGATTAACAGGCATGATGTTATTTAATGATGCTATGTGGAACTTAGTGAAAATTATTTCAGATGAAATAGTTCAATAAAAGTGTCCAAAAAATTAAAGAATTTCTGCAGTAAAGTTTTGTATGAAAAAAGCCAATTTTACACAACTAAAAATAATATTTATTATTTTCAGGGTTCTCAAGATTACCCGAAAATATAAAAAACGAATCGGACATATTAGACGATGTCCTCCAGAAATTAACAGACAAAGAGATAGAATTTATTGATGACAAGATAGCAGAAAACAAATCTTATCTTGAGGACATAAGGCGTATTTTGAAACGGAAGGAAGTGATAAACGTTCAGAAGAATAAGACTTCCTTAGATTTGCAGTCCCTTTACGAAATGGCGATAAGGGAAAGACCTCCATTGAATGGTGATCTTTCTGGCGCTAATTTATTGTCAAAGGCTGAATTGCAAGAAGTTAAAGAGTTGATTCTTGAGCGGTGTACGTCCAGTATACATGGCTTTAGGAGAAGAAAAATGAAACAAAATGAGCGAGGTTTAGCACCGGACGTCGGTGTCATATCTGAAAGCATGATGGCAGAGTTGTTAGCGATAACTAATAACTTGAATGTCTAGCGTATTCGTAGAAGGTACTTTTTGGCAACCGGATTATAATCGGAGCAAAGTACAGCATATTGTTTCAAGCGGAATTTTCGCAAATGATTACCAACAGCACGTGTATTCCTGGCAATGTCACTGATCAATGAAAGCGTATATTTTCTATTTATTAATAATATATTTTAAAAAGTAAAAAAATAGGTAACATCACTATAAAAAAAATTGTTTAGGGAAGACTGCTACGTTCTTTTGTTTTCAGAATATTGTTTTTATTTTTATATTGATTTTATACACATAATATTTAAGATTTTTTTAACGTTAATTTATGTATGAACATTATTTTCACAGCCGCCATTGTAGCAACCAGTTTAGATAAAGCACTTTGGACCTTACAAACAGCCGTAACCAATATTCAATCTTTCTTTGATAATAAATAAATAAATATTCCACAACTATCACACAACGCCATCTAGTCCCAAGCTAAGCAGAGCTTGTGTTATGGGTACTAGACAACTGATAAACATACTTATATATTTCTAAATACATACATATTATAGATAAATTACACCCAGACACAGAACAAATGATCGTGCTCATCACACAAACATTTGTCCTGGGTGGGAATCGAACCCATGACCTCCGGCATAGCAGTCAGGGTCACTAACCACTAGACCAACAGGCCTGTGATATTGCCTTACTAGAGATAGCAACAGTATTTCTGTGTCTAGTAAGGCAAAACCAGAGATAGATCCAATATTGAGGACGGCCGTAAGTAGTTAGTGGATTTGTTTTGATCTCAAAACCATACGTCACTATTTCTCTCCGTTTTTGACAGTTTCTGGGTTGAAGGCTGGATCAAGTCCTAATTTCTTCATCTCTACCGCCATTTCAAATAAATAATCGTAACATTCCGTCCTGTTAAAAAATAAAAAGCATTAATTCCACTGCAGAATGTAGAGAATTTAAGTTAAAAATGCTTCAATGGATAAAATGTTTCTGTATGAATAGTATGGTTGTGGTACATGAAGAATTTACTATTGTCTCTGGTTCTCCTTCATGTGTAACGTGAGATACAATGCCGTCCCACTCAGACAAGTGAGTCAAAAAGACGGTTATAAAATTAAGACATTTCAGTTCTTCTTTGTGAAGGATAAAAGAAAACAAAGATAGCTTGTTTGTCGTTATCGTTATACTGTATAAAAAAAAACCTTACATAGTCTTCGCCTGTTGCCAAGAATCTCCCCATACATAGACTCCATGTCTTCTAACCAGTACAGCGCTGGTGCCAGGGTACTGACGAAGTGCTTCACCGAGAGCTCCTGCCAGGTCCTTCTCGAAAGGAGTGTTCTCTATGATTGGTACGACTAGCTTCTCATCGTAACGGAGGTAGCGGCCTAGAGACGCGTCTTTTATACCCTGTAGAAGGAAAAAGAACATAATGTCGTCTGAGCCCAAAGACATCGATCACTGAACACAGTGGTGAAGGCTTTGAACGTTCGGTCTTGCGCTGTTCGTATGCAGCGTTTTGCAGCTTAAATGCAACCAAATAAAACCTGTTGTTCTGTAGTGGAATAAAAAAGAAGATTTTAAAAGCACAGGAGTGTACTAATAAATAAATGAATATTCCACAACTATCACACAATGCCATCTAGTCCCAAGCTAAGCAGAGCTTGTGTTATGGGTACTAGACAACTGATAAACATACCTATATATTTCTATATACATGCATATCTATCTATCTATATATATATATATATAAAAGGAGAACTGACTGACTGACATATCAACGTACAGCCGAAACTACTGGGGCTAGGAATGTGAAATTTTGCACACGGCTCCCTATTATAATGTAGGGGAGCACTAAGAAGGGGTTTTTGGAAATTTAACCTTTAAGGGGGTGAAAAGGGGGAATTAGGAAAGTACGTAACCCACGCGGACGAAGTCGCGGGCAAAGTGCTAGTTATAGATAAATTACACCCAGACACAGAACAAATGATGGTGCTGATCACACAAACATTTGTCCTGGGTGGGAATCGAACCCACGACATCCGGCATAGCAGTCAGGGTCACTAACCACTAGACCAACAGGCCTGTCACCTGTCGGCCTGTACTAAATGTTCTATTTAATTCTATGGTTAAACAATATTCTTCTCTTCAAAAGAGAGATGACTTTTAGGTTTAGGTGCAGAAAGCTTAATTCGCAAAATTAAGACAAGTTCTCAAAAAGACTAATTGTCAAAAAGTTAAAATCTCAAAATGGCAAATTCTTGAAAAGAAATGTTCAATTTTCTACAATTTCGAGTATCCTACCTTGATCATCTCTTGATGAGTTATGACAAACTCTTTATCATAGAGCAAGGTGCACCGCACAGCATGTGGAGAGTGCGTGTGGATGACTGCGCCTGCGCCGCGCTCCTTGTATGCAAGCATGAATAGTGGGGTGCATTGGCTTTTCTTTAGTCTGAAAGTAATATGCAAAAATATTGTTTTTATGACATCTCATTTATGACTCCTATAATTAGGATTGTTAATTATATTTATATCAAACACTGAAGTAGAAAAGACTAAATTACAAAATTTGATTGTTTTACCAGGCAAAGAAGGTGCCTTACACATAAAAAGGCAAAAAAAAAAAAAATAGATATGCCACTTACTTTTTCTCAGGAGGTGGCAATTCAATATCCTCATCATTGATTGTCTGCACAAACAGATCATCAGACTTCATGCGTTCCTTTTGTACTCCGGAAGGTGCTATGTAGATTTTGTCCCTGTAATTTTCTTTTTTATAACTTGTGGAAATGGAAAAAATTTAATGTAACAGAAATTTTAATAAATAGGTAATTGAGTAAGTTTTTATTTTTTTATTCATAATTTTTTAAGCCCTCTAACAATGAAAACTAGAGCATAATTTGACAGTTGGTAGGGCGTATAAATCGTATTTTGAGGTAGGTGTTTGAGGCACGATCTCCGGCCACCGTAGGCGCGGGCATGCGGGCAGCGAGTAATGGGCGACTTGCTGTCCGACCATGGACCATGCCCGGGTCGATGGCGCGTTGTGTTCCACGCGCGCCTCAAAAAGTGTCAGCATATTCACGGGGCCTGTAGAGGGCCAAAGCCTGCCGGGGTCGCGGGACTTACCCATTACCGTGACCCCGGTACGTAAAGGGCTTGTGAAGGACACCGTGGATTTTAGTCAGTACAAGTCTGACAGTCCCTCCCGCCCTGCCCTGGGTGGGAGGACTCATTTGATGATTTTACCACGCAAAAAAAAAAAGGTGTTTGAGGCACACTGAAAACTTGTCTGCTTAACATGCTTGTCTGCATGGTTCTCCAATAATACCTTCACAAATAATTGACCAGGATGGGGAGAAGCGGGAAGTATATTAAAAAATTGATTTTTTTGGTTCTTAAAAACAAACGATGTTAATTTATTAATTATGATAAAATAAATAAGTCAGAGCATTTATTTAGCATTGCAATTAATTTGCTGTAGTTTAGTTGAAATAAAACAATTAGATCATACCCTTCCTTTATGGAAATGCCACCACCAGTTCCTGTTACCCATCCCAAGTGGTAGAATTGATTACATAGTTCTGGGATTAGGTTTCTTGGGTGTTCCTGGAACAATAGGAAACTGCTTTATAGACGGACTGAAGAAATAAATCTAATATAATAAATAAATCTAATATAATAAATAAATCTAATAAATAAATAAATTTACCTAGTCTTACCATAAATATTGACACAAAGAAAAAATATATTTTTTATTATTTATTACTTTTACAGTGTGTTATTTTAATACATAAATATAATTTAAAATATAAAAAGCTTATTCAAAGTGGTCTCCATTGGCTGCAATAAAGTCCTTTAAACGTTGAGGCCAGTTATCAATAGAAGCATGCACTCTTTCCATGGGAAAATTATTCACCCCAATCATATGGATTGTTTTAGGGACTCCAAATGATCATGGTGTTTAGAGCAAGCCGCACTCTCTGAAACTGACCATAAATCATAATCTGCTGGGGATTAAGATCGGGACTATACAATAGCCAGTCTTCAGTTCTGATGAAGTCTGAAATGTTCGCATATATATTTAATTAGCTGTACCCTGCCACACTTCGCTGTGACACTAAAAAACTGTTTTTTCGTAGTTGCGGATATGTGACTGATGCAAAAAATATCATCCTAAAATTTCAGCTCAATAGGTGCAGAACTTTTTGAGTTATTGAAGCGTAAACAAACCAACATAACATTTTTATATGTACAATATAGATATCACAAAATTTTGTAAAATGTATTGGCGCCAAAATTAGAAAACTCAATGAGCAATCGTATATTTATATAAAATTGACAGATTCCAAATTTAAATGTAATATCTTTCTTATTTTTAATTGTAACAGTATTTTTATGGCCAGACTGTGTATTTATATTTCTTCCACTCAAGTTTTTTTTTTAATACCTATGCAGAAAATAGGGATAGTTAGATAGTTAGAAAGAAATTAGAGAGGGTTAGACAGTAGATGATAAAATACAATAGATTTTACTCTGCCCAGTATCTGACAATTACTTATTTAGAAAAGAGGAACTGTCGCATATTTTTAAATGCATTGAGAATTTTATGATAAAGTACCTCCTTTCATCAGACAAAATCCAATTACATTTTTTTTGATAATCTAATATTATCAGCAATAAACAAAAACGGAAAGTACTCACTGGACCAAGTTCTGTCATACTTCGTTTCACGATGTCGCAACGTGCTGAGGGAGTTACTGGATCACTGAAAGACAGATGTTTTATCACACTTTTACGTTTCTTTATATCATCTTATCACTACCAAGCGATATTTGTTTTGACTTTTGACATTACAAATAGAGTTCAGACTGGTAATGTCAACGTTCTGAGTGATTTGGATACGAATGCTAGCGCACATCAACTTACCCAAATATTTAGAATCGAAAGTGAACCTTCACTAATTGTCTTAAAGTGCAAAATATATTGAAGAAATATGACAACTGGTTAGATCGATTTGCTGCTTAGTGACAGAACTTCATTGCGATTTATTAGAAAATAATGGTGACTAAAATGATGGTGATTTAAAATGCGCACTAAGGAATATAATTATCAACCCTGCTTTAATATTATTTTGATACTACAGTCGTGTAACTTTCTTTACTTTTTAAGTTTCCGAACGAAAACAAGTTTTGACGTTTTTAATGGGTGCATTTTAAAAGTATGCTAGGGACAAAGACATTGCCTATTGTTTGTGGAGCATAGCACAAACTATGGACTTGAGCGGACATTGCGTTGAGTTGTGGGTCATCTCGTTTGAAAATGGGAATAAACATAGATACAATTTAAGGTGATTCCAGTGTGCTGTGTGAACACACAACCCGGTGGAGCGTGGGTGAGGCGTCACGGAGCCGTTTAAGACCCATGCTGCCACCTGTGCCCCCCTTCCCGTGCCACACAAAACCCTTCTTTGGAAACGCCTGATACTTTTTAAACCATAAATAAAACTTTGCTCTAAAGATTTGTATAGGCGTTAACATAAATTATTATTATTATTATTATGAGCCTACGTTGTCCCACTGCAGGGCAAAGGCCTCCCTTCCCTCCTTCCATCTCTCGCGATCTAATGCGATTGTAGGCCAACTCTTTAAAACTGAATCCAGCTCATCTCGCCATCTCCTTCTGGGCCTGCCGCGTTGACGTTTCCTGCCCGTTGGGTTCCATAGAGTGGTTATTTTAACATAAAACGAAAAAAAAAAAAATCTGAGCTGGATTCACTATAGAAAATACATCTGTGCAAATCTTTTGATGATGGAAGAAAAAACTGTAGTCTAAATAATGAAAAATAATTAAAATCTCTAGAACTGTTAAAGGGATGAAATAAAAGACAAAATAAATGTCTGAAAGTGAACAATTTAATCTCGTATAAAACAAGGTTACAAACCAATTTTTTTTAAACTTTGTTTTTTGGGAGTTAAATAATTTGCAACTTTAAAATTTTTTTTTACTCACAAACGAAGTAAATTGTGCACATGGGAGTTTTACTCTTGCATTGGAAATATGAAACGCCATAGACTCATGGCATTAATTTGGTCATGTCCAATTTTGAGGATTTCTAAAACACTGAGACGCCAGCACATACAGCACAGCACAGCACACAGACAGATTGAGGTAGGTTACCTTAATCTGTCATTTTACGAAAAAACGTCAGCTCTTAGCTCGAGTTCAATAGTTTTATAGAAATAGAGCATAGACAGACAACTCTAGCGAAATATCAAATGAAACTGTCGAACTAAGTAGTACTGAAAATTTTAGATCTGTATATTTTCTTTTGTTATGTAAAACAAAATTGACGAAACAACAATGCGAGGATAGAACAAATGCATTCCCATTATATGTTCACACGACAGCGCTTTTAAAACGCGGCGTTTTTTTTTACGAACTGCGTTTTATTTTAAATGCTGGGCGGTGACATTTAAGTTTAATTTAATTTTTTGTTAAAACTCAGCGCTTTTTTTCCGCCTAAAAAGCGTTCGTGCGAACGGGGGCTAATAGTTAGTTACGCGCGAAAATGTAGATAAGTACATATCGTATTTAAGTAAGTACACACATCAAAAGTGTCTAGGGATCAAGCATTTTTATGCGGATTTCTTGAGATTGAGATGTGGCTTTGTAATAAATTTATGATTTTATAAATTTATATGGATCCTTTTTGGTGCATTTCATAATTTGAATCAGGAACTGTGAATCAAATTCGAGTAAAAGATGAAAATCAGCTGTCAATATTTTCCCTATAAAAACATACAACGCATTGAAGACATTATTAGTGCTACTGTTTCCCTACTACTGATTAAAACCAAAGTTATTATAGAGCGGCGACGTCATTTAAGCAGGGAAGAAATGCTCAGAGCCGTGGGAATGATAGAAGCTGGTTCCCGGCAACGTACTGTGGCTTTAGCTCTGAATACAAGTCAGAGTATTATCAGTCGACTTTGGACACGTTACCGAAGCACTGGTACCGTGGCTGAGCGCCATGGAGGACGGTATCGCTGCACCACACGGAGACAAGACCGATACATTCAAATCTTAACTCGAAGAACTCCAACAATAACCGCCATGATGTTAGCCGTGAGGCTTCATCACTCTTCAGGGAACTTAATTAGCGACCAAACAGTCAGAAACCGCTTGCATGAAGTGAACCTTCATTCCCGAAGACCGCTACGGGTACCACCTATAGCAATGCACAATCGTAGGATTCGATATCAATGGGCTCTTGAACACAGAAATTGGGCAGAAGAACAATGGCGTTTCGTGTGCTTTTCTGATGAGTCTCGTTTTGGTATGAGACCGGATACAAGACGTATACGACACTGGAGAAGCCCTGGACGCCAACAGCGATTAAATCCTGCCAGGAAGTCCATCCTTATAGTGGTGGAACCATCATGGTATGGGCGGGTATTTGGATCGGCGGAAGAACTGAGTTGATTTGGATCAGAGGCAACCTCAACGCTCAAATTTATGCTGAGACGATTGTATCATACGTCATCGTTCCTCTACAAGTGCAAATCGGTCCCTTATTTCAGTTAATGCATGATAATGCACGACCGCACACCGCAAGAGTTGTAAGACAGACTCTCGCCGCAGCTTACATCAATATCCTGCCCTGGCCTGCTCAGTCGCCAGACTTGAATCCGATTGAGCATGCATGGGATATGCTACAGAGAAGAGCTCTGCCGAATATGGAGGGTATCCAGTCGCAAGAAGACCTTTTTTTGTTGTTGCAACGAACATGGGCGGCCATTCCACAGCGTGATTTGGATGAACTCATTTTGAGTATGCCAAACCGATGTTCTTGTGTTGTTAGTGTTCGCGGTAGAAACACGGATTATTAATTGTTTAAGTTACCCAATAAAATTTTAAAGAAAACTGTTATTTCAGTCTTTTTTTCGAACTTTTGTGTTAGTGGTTCAAATGTCAAAAATCCCTTTATTAGGAAAATGGCAAATTTCTTTATTAATGCAAAGGTGACTTGGTTTATCGTTACTGTGACAAACGAAAACACTTTATTTGATGAATCCTTAAAAAAATTTTTAATTAATATCAATCAGGAGAAAAGTTATTGCAAAAATATATGTTGATCCCTAGACACTTTTGATGTGTGTATGTTTATCTTCAGTGGCAAAACCAAAGAGTATTATAAAAATACTGGCACATTGTTTACAGGGTTCTTTTTTGTTTGTTTTGACGATACTGTCAATGCAATTAGCATGACAAAATTCTAGCAATCAAAAATAATACAGAATAATAAAGAAAAACATCAAAATATAATATAAAGAGAAAAATATAATAAAAGTCTTACAGTAAGAAAGGAACGAACAAACTGCTATGTCACCGAACATGACAAAGAATCAAACTTAAATAAATAAAAGATTAATATTGGAAACACGAGGTAAATTATGTTGGATTCTCCAAACAGTAGGTAAGTAGATGTTTGTTAATCAAATGGTAGTAAACAAAACTGTTAGTGCTGCGCTTCACTAGCCTGGAGTGGAGAGCGCCTGCTTGCCTAGTTGGGGGAAAAAAAAAATTAGAAACACGATATTCCATTCAATTGTAGTTATATAAATAGATAATTAGAATCTTAATCGCAATGCATGTTATAATTATTCTGCTAAAGTGGCATTTTTAGAAACCTGATCAGCGATAATAATGCTGACATGGTATTTTTTAAGTTGGGTGGAGACGGTGTATGAAGCGGATGTTTGGGCAGTAAGTACATCACTCGTCAGTGACATACTTTGTATGTTAGGTCCTGTATCAACAGATTTCGGACAAGTCAATGTGATTTAAAATCCAGTAATGACCCGACCTCGCGGACGAGCAGTGCTGTGTGATACCCATCAGTGCATGCATGCAAACCGCGCGTACCGACGATGCAGCTCTGCGTCGCATCTCGAGGAACAGCGCTGCATGTTGCAACGTATTCTGAATTCTCACTATGAAATGTGTATCTTTTCATATTATTACTAAAGATAGATTTTGAGTCGCACTATTCAAATATGAAAGAAAGAAAGTAAACTTTAACAAGAAATCATTTTTTTGTGAGTCACAGCGTTCAGCGTTGCGTCGCGTCTCGATGTGAATTGTCTCTAAGCCTGTATAATTTATGTACCTAAGTATGTAGTTAAATGACACACTTGGTATGCCGCTCATTTTGTTCAAGGACTTTACCCGAAATGCCTTCAGACGACATACCAGACTGCCTAAAAAATCGCTACAAACAGTTGAACCGCTTGGTCCAGGAAATACATATGGCCTGTGAGGACGAGAAGGCCAAGCATGTGCACTCATGCACAAACAAGCCCAAGGCTCCGGCTACAGATCAAAGCTGCTACAAGGTGCCTATCTGTGTTGAAGAATCCGCCCAGGATGACACAGGTATCTGCTCTACGGCATCGCAGGACGCAGAGAATGTCACGTGTGAGGACAATGCAGTTGACACCTTAATGTGCGACTTTTGGAGACTGGCGAAGGATGATCCACATTGTAAAATATCGGTTAGTAGTTTTTTCTAATATTCCGCCTGCGACTTTGCCCCGCAAATTTTGTATCACCTTTAAATCTTTTCTAATATCACGATCAAGTTAGCCCAAAAATTGTGGGTAAAAATAAAATGAAATGTTGAAATGTTACAACACCATCATCCCGAAAGTGCAATTGAAAGTTATTCAGCAATTCGGTGGGCTCCTATTTATTATGTTTTTTAAATGTTTTTATACATATTTTAAAATTTGTAAGAAGACCAATAAAATATGATTATCTCCAGGAAGCCCAACCAAAAGTGTGCTCCGAAAATTGTTTTGCGAGCAGAAGGGGGAGCGACAAGAAATCGAAAACTATACCGATATCAACATCCATACAGGGCAGAGTTAAACAGTAATACTAAAATTATTTATTTTTATTCTAATCTGTATTGTGCCCAGCCTTCATCGTTATATTCCTTCCACTCCTGTCAAAGAAAAATTTGTGCTGTGTGAATTTTATCAAAACATTGTCAAAATGATTAACCTTCGCCAGGAATTTATCTAATAATTTTATCCTGACAAATTAATTTGTACGTAAACATATAGACGATAGCATATCAACCTACCCCAATCTGTCAAATTCTACCAATAACATCAACCTTCCACTGTTGTGATAAAGTTGAAAATCTATTAAAGAAATCTGACAGATTGAGGAAGGTTTATGTGTTGGCGTCTGTACATTAATGTAGATACTAGATAATAAACTTAATTTATTTTTTGATTATTTTAGATCCCCAAAAAAGCATAACTGTGGTGCAAATACGAGTAATAACACGCAACTGCGTGCAGCTT
This sequence comes from Agrotis puta, assembly GCA_943136025.2. Classification (NCBI taxonomy): domain Eukaryota; kingdom Metazoa; phylum Arthropoda; class Insecta; order Lepidoptera; family Noctuidae; genus Agrotis; species Agrotis puta. The sequence continues at coordinate 15,382,430 of OW964177.2, read as the reverse complement.
TGTCGAACCTGAAAGACGTAAGAATCAATTTTTGTGAATTATAAATCTTCATTTACAGATGTACAAGGAATTTTTGATGTGCGGCTAAACAAGGAACTAATATTGCCATCTTGTTTTTTATCTACACTTACTCTACACTTACTCTATTACTGGCGCGCCCTTTCTCGCCTTCGAAATTTTTCACCCGTTTGTATGTTATGCTTTTTATCAGGTTGATGTCAGTTCACGGTTTCAACATTCTATAGTATAGAGTCTCAGGTTCGGAAGTCTCGTCGTGTTTTCATGTACTTAACTAAATTGTCATATTTACGTATCAATAAAGAAGTCTCTAAACCGAGGCATTAAATGGTTGACTGTATAAATATTGTATCACTCGAAATATTAAAGGACGTTGTCCGAAACGTGTCAACTACTTGGTTTGAAAGGCACCTATTTAGGACACTGTTAAAGTGTAGTAGTAGCGACAGTTTTCTAACCCTTAGTTTTACGAGCATCCCACTAAGCCATTTAACTAAGAGTACCTTTACTTTTATGACTGAAGCGTGAACTAAGTTTCTAAAAAACTCTGAGGTTTTAATTCAGATCTCAGTTTTAAAAGAAAATATTTTAAAATTATAACGACACGTTTGGTTTATGACTCAATTTGTTAAAGCAACTCTTTGGACGTTTTTCAATTTAAAAAGGCGGCGTCATTTGAGAAGGACTGTGCCGTCAGAATGAAGGAGCTAACTTTAACTCAGGAAAGCCTAACAGAACAGATCCAGAAACTTGAACAGAAAGAAAAGAAAGGGATAGCATTATTGAAGGAGGCCGACTGTATGTGGTCTCATATGGAAGAACAGTACAAGAAGCAATTAGAAGACTCTAAGGAAAGAACTAAAAAGTTACAAAAACAGGTAAGCTAAATGTTCCGTTCAAGATAATCCACCGATACCTTTGCCAGACGCGAAATCGAATGCTTTGTTAAGTTCAGTAGTAGTGTTTGAATACGAACCGTATTACTTTATAGCTCAAAGAATTAGACGCAACATCACTTCGATGTCGGAAGGCCAGAAAAGATCTAGAGTTTACAATGAGAAATTTAGACAAGGATAGTCAAGAAGTTAAAGAGAAAACAATTCAAAAAGAAAACGATATTAAGATTTTGAGAATGGAAATTGAAGGTTTCAAGAAAAGAATCGCGAGTAACGCAAAGGACCTGGAAACTGCAAAGAATTCCTATAAATCGAAGAAAGAAGCTTCCGATGTGAGTACAAGAGTACATTTCCCTTTGTGAATTGGTTCATTGCAGCAGCAGTTACGTTTATGGGAGCAGTTTACTGAATGCGACAAACTAATACTTATTCCTTATCGTTCAAGGAAAAACTGAGAAAAATTAATTCAGAAATGGAAAATCTTCAAAACAAAATTGGCGAGGAATGCCAATGTAAGCAAAATAAAGAAGATGAAGGTTGTTGTTATGTAAAAGAAGCAAGAAATGACTTACAGAATATTTGTAGGTGTCTGCTACAGAAGAAACTTGAGAATGAAGATCTCCGAGCAGAGGTAAGAGACTGTCGATACGCTTTGTTTGACGCTGTACGGTGAGATATGGATTATAACTGAGTATGATAACATCCTCCGAAACAAAATGAACTACTGCAGTAAAATCGATATTAATGGCTTTAATACTGTAATGATACGTTTTATGATGGATAGTTGTCCGTGTCACGTTTCTTTCCGTGCTTATTACGTTTATAACGTGGCCATTTATTATGGTCCAGTGCAGTAGGCAGACTCCCTAACGCTGACTCACACTTGGGCGGGCGGTAGCATAACGTAAAACTTCACAACGGGAAGGCGGTGGTTCACCGCGCTCTTTTGTAAAAATGATAAAAGAATTGTTTAGTTCATTTGTGAAATCCATCTTTTCTACAATAAACATGTTTAATCTTATTATTAAATATAATTTTTAGAAAGAAGCGATCATTCAAGAAATAAATCTACTAAAAACTGCATCTGACACTTGCTCAGAAAGATGTGCAAGGAGACAACAAAATATTGCTGAAGAAACGAAAAGAATCGATCAAGAAATAGCTAATTTTCAGCTTAAATGTACACAGTGCCACAGATTAACTGACAGCGCAGACTTGACAGGGTACTGCGTTGACTGTCCAAGATGTTTGATCAAACGGGAGTGTTTAGTAAAAGGTGACGAATGTTCTACTGACCATACTAAAGACTGTGTTTGTACACGTGTCAAGGAGAAATTCTTGGACAATGTCTTTGAAAATATGTACAGTGTTCTAGAAAAACAAACAACTTCTTGTTCTGGGAAAGAGGTGGCTGACTGTATATTTGCCTGCTTAGAGAGAAGTAGAAATGGGAAACTTGATGAGAACACTAGAAAAGTCGTACATGAATTTATCTTGAGTACAGTGAAAAAGAATATAACTTTAACGATAGTCGGTGGAGCGGTGAAGACACGGTGCGAGGTGAGTGTTAAAAATGCTTAATAATAATCCTATTTTATTTTAATGTCTGGATGAATTTGCGGTTCCATTTTGTATATTTACAAGGAAAAGATTTTTTTCATAATTTCACTCCGTGTGATCGTGCGTGGTACGGCTCGATGGATCGAGGATTTGAAGAAGGTAGCCGGCAGCGGATGCGAACTGCCCAAGATCGGGATGGAGAAGCTTACGCTTCGCTGTAGACGGATTTTCGGTGACATGACTACCATGCACAGCACATTCCTTCTTTTCATTTTTTTTTTCTAATTTTCTTCCTTCTTTTACAAATAGAACATTCGATATGCCAACGGTATTATAGAAAAAAAATCATAAACTTTTGAAATAAGTTCAAGTTCAGTTTGTGCTGTGTTTCTAGATGGATCCAGAAACTTATGGGCAGTTGATGCTATGTCTCAAAGATGTTGCTGTCACCAAACCAATTAAAATAGACAAGGGTACTGTTCCTAAGAAGGTATGTACTATATAGACAGTTTTCTCAATTAACTTCGTTTACGCGTGATTTGACAGAGGCAGCGCTGCGCTGCGTAGTCAGGTGGATCGGAAACGACTGCGCGGACGAGGTGTGTCGTGTGACAGTCTCCTAACTTTTCGATTTCGTATTCCTATTCTTAAAGTCCTTTTGTCTAAAATAATATAACCATGAGGTTATCAAACAAAAATATTTGAGAAAAGACTTTTAGTAATGTAATGCGAATTTAGAAGTAAAATAAATAATATTTTACTAAAAATATGCTTGTGATTGTCACGAATACTTCTTTTTATATTGGTTAATGTTTGCTTGACAGTTTGCTTAAACATAAAGGTGAATTTACACCTTCTGATAGTGGCAATGGAATAAAGACAATAGCATCCTGACTCGTGTAACTAATGCTATTACTGATGTCATTAAGATAATTTTGAAGGGAGTTAGAAAATTGAAAATGCTGATCGACTCATCGTCGCTCATTTTTATGACAACTACATAATAATAGCCTTTTTGAAAACTGAGCTATGTTAGGAGTTCGATAATTGGAGGTTTATGGCCACGATAAGTTTTCATTTAAGAGCAACATTTTATGTTTTTATTCCAATCGTGCCCCGTATAAATGGTACGGCTGATATGGCGGTAGGTACGTCTCCGCCTTCTGATCAAAACAAAAAGCAAGAGCGTTAGTTTCTTAAAATTCTTGATATAAAGATGAGTAGCTGGATAGCAGTAAAATTTGTAACTATTTACATTAAATAACGATCGAATCCTCATTAATTCGTAGGGTCTTCTTAACCAATCTTCATTTTTATCACCCACAGCCGCCATGTAGCCGCTGGAACGAAACCAGTGAGTGCAACTGTCCTAAAGGGCCCAAAAACTGTCCTTGCATTAAGAAAGCGCCGAAACAGTCGAAGGAGCCCGGAAGTTGTCAGCAATATATTGATGAGGAGGATGTTAGTGATTTCATTGTATTTGGTAGCTTGTACTATACAAGTATATAAACTATAAGACTTGCTCATAGATTCTGTTTTCTCTCAATTGTTTTTTAAATTTTTCGGCAAGATAGTAAAAAGCTCATAGAGTTACAATCAGTACGTCGACAAACCCTATTCTGGCTTTTAGGATCCAGGCTCGAGGACACCAAATAACAGGATACCTGCAAGCTTCCGTTCGGAACAATCATTTTACATTGTGTCTACCATAGTTACGTTTTAAGTTTTTAAATTATATATCGCTTTTTTTAAATATTGTGTGTTCTTGTGGCACAAATATAAAAGTTTTTCTTTGTTACTGTCGCCAAACACCTTTTTTTTTTTTTTTTTTGCGTGGTAAAATCATCAAATGAGTCCTCCCACCCAGGGCAGGGCGGGAGGGACTGTCAGACTTGTACTGACTAAAATCCACGGTGTCCTTCACGAGCCCTTTACGTACCGGGGTTACGGTGATGGGTAAGTCCCGTGACCCCGGCAGGCTCTGGCCCTCTACAGGCCCCGTCAATGTGCTGACACTCCTTGAGGCGCGCGTGGAACACAACGCGCCGTCGACCCGGGCATGGTCCATGGTCGGACAGCAAGTCGCCCATTACTCGCTGCCCGCATGCCCGCGCCTACGGTGGCCGGAGATCGTCCTGTGACGTCCGACGCCGTGGGCGTCTACCACTGCGGCTGGGATGGAGGGAGGACGCTGTCCTCTCCCTCAGGCGGCCCGCCTCCTCCTTCACGAGCATGACTGCTTCGCAGAAGGAGGCGACCGCTTCCCACTCCGTCTCGCCCCGCAGCATGGCCTCGACCAATGCCGGGCGCGAGAGGTCTCCGCCTATCGCCGTCGTGAGGACACGGCGGTGCTCTGCCCAAGCGGGGCAGTCCTGCACCGTATGCTCCACCGTGTCCTCCGGACGATCCTCGCAGTGGTGACACCCAGGCGTTTCTTTCCTCCCTATCAGACACGGGAACCTCCCGAAACTTCCGTGTCCGGTGAGGACCTGCGTCATGCGGAAGGTAAGGACGCCGTGACGCCTATCCAGCCACTCCTCAAAGAGGGGTCTTACCGCCGCGATTGCGGCGTGCCCGTCGCCAAACACCTACCATAAATTTGCGGTTAAAGTCAAAGCTGTTCGTATATGTGCTCTTTTCAGGACGATGATGAGCCATGGATGAAACGGCAACCGTGCGAGGAAAAATCTTGTCCCACTTATCCGTTCGGGGCCAATATGCGCGCCGCACAGTGTATGCTGGGGACCGAGGTGCTCTCCGGTGCTCTCCAACCCTTTGTCTCGCACCGTCCACCCTTTGTACCCAGTGTGACTTTCACGAATACGAATGTAAGTTGTTATAGTCAGCTTTAGAGAAAAGGAGTGAGCATGACATACTCCCAACCGCCAGGGTAATGATATTTTTGTATGAATCTGGTGAATGATAGCTCTGTAGCACATAGAACCCACACAATATAGGCTAAACAGCTACATAATACTACTGTCAGACTTGTATCGACTAAAATTCACAGTGATCCTTCAACCCACAAACCCTTTACGTTCCATGATTACTGTTATCTGATGAGACAGACCCGCGACCCCGGATACCATCTCGTTGCAATAATACCTACCTCCCTTTTAAATCTAAGCCGGTACTGGCTTCCAGTCGTAAGTGGGTGCAACTAGATACCCGTATTTTACTAGGAGCGACTGCTTACTTAGTAAGCTAAAAAACTGCACAAATAAAAGGTAAAATCATAGTTTTTGTTTTCTTCAGACCACATACGTTTATGGAGACAAGACTGCAACATCATGTGATGATACAGGTTAATAAAATTATAGTAATTCAATCATAATAAGCATGTAATTCATTAAATTGATACCGAGACGCGACGCAACACGAAGATACTGGAAATGTGTAGATATATTTTTGTGTAGTAACTAAAGTTAGATTTTGGGTAGCTCTATTGAAACGAGCGCGCAGCGTTCTTGATGTGATTTGACCCTATGATTACCAGTTGCGTGTCAGTACAACATTTTAGAGTTACTGTATTCATCATTGTGATATTTTGATCTCGTTATTTTAGATAATGTCGAGCAATCTCGCTATAGAATGATCGAGGGAGTCATGGGGAGATACAGTGAGGTCGCAGCAATAGAAGAAGTAAGTTCCACGTCAGTAGACTCAGTGCCTCACCTATAATACAAGAAATAAGTTTCACATTAGTTGACAAGGAATCTTCTGATTTTAGATGCAATTCACAGGTGGGACAAGCTATCAGTATTTAAAAGAAAATTTGAAATTCAAATCAGCTTTTTCGAGAATACCATCAGATCACAATCCTACTATCGCTGCTTATGTATCAGCGGATTTAAGGCCAAGTTCTTGTCTTCAAAATCCTATCTTGATAACAGATCAAGCAAATACTCAAGATTTAAACAAAAATAATATTCTGAACCAAAATGAAGCAAATGAACAGTTTGAGATAAAGCAAAAACATGACAATGATCAGTTAAATGATCAATTTACTGAATTGAGACTAGCTGTATCTGGAAAGATTAACAGTGATTTGGACAAAACGCCACTCGAAAAAATAGAAGAGCTGAGTATAACTGATCAAGAATTATTAAAACCTGTTAAAACAACTAGCTTGGGAGTTAATTTCGTTGCGAACAAAACTGTGATTGAGAACAGTCAATTAGAGACGACACGGGCCGAGAGTAGAACAACAGTTTTAGATATGCATAGAAATATTATAAAACGTGACAGCTTGCCATTAGTTTACACTATTAATCATTTTTCTGATACATTCTTGCTTAAAAATAAACAGTGTAATTCAAGAAACCCGCCTTTAAAACTGGACACAATTTTGTATGCTGATGACAAAGAAGAAAAAGAAAAAGTAAATACGAAAGTTGGTGAAGAAGTCATAAAAGATCAGACTAAATGTTCTACAAAGAAAGAAATTTCATGTAGTGCAGTTACTATGGCATCTGAAAACGAATTGAAATTAATTGATTCTGGTCTTAAAGCAGTAGCAACAACAGATCGAGCTGAATCAAATAATTGTTGCAATGACACATACACAAACGTTCGTGCTCAACCTTTAATTGACCTGAATGGGACAAACGTAACAGTGCAGCAGCGCTGTCTATATAAATTCAAAGATTCCTCTCCTGATAATACAAATGCAAAGCAAATAGGTGAAGTTTCTATACCAAGTACTTCGAAGGACGAGTCAGAAATAGCAGAACTTTATAAAGCTGGTTTGGATTTTACTGCACCTAAGAACGACTTAAAATTAAAACAAATACGCCCTAAACCAAATAGAGCTGGTATAATATCTAGTGAATTATTGGAAAAAGTAGAATTATGGCAAGCTCATGCGCAACAAGCTAAAGACATATTAAATTTTAAAACAAATTTGGAAAACCTTGCAAACGCGCGTCTAATTTAGGACGCATTTAATTATTTAAAATGTTTAAAAAAAATGGTTTCTAATGATATGATTATTTAAGTAATAAAATAGAAGAATGAAAAACAAAAACAATCCAAAAAATATGTCGTCGCATTTATCAGAGTTGAAAATAAGTAATGTATGTCACCCATTTTATTTCCTAACTTTGTATGATCAATGATCGCTTAGGTTATGTCGAGGAACTCATAATGGTTGTATTTTGAATCGCGCACTGAAACTCTACGATTGATGATCGAAGTTCCATTACAATAGCCATTTATCTGCTTGTGTACAATTTATGTGTGATCATGTTTTTGTTTGCAAATAGAAAAAGGAAATGTTTATTTGTCACGCTATTTAAAATACAAATTGTAGGTATAGTATTTTTCAACATTATTAAATGATTAAATTTTTAAGTTTTTATTATTATTATTATATTATTATTTCGTTTATTCATTTTAACTTCATATTAATTACATTTATTTATTATTATATTATACTTATTGCAAGTTTCTACACTTCGTTTCAGAACTTATACACATAATTAATAATGTATAAAGTAACGATGAAAGTGGAAAGGCTATTTGTGTATGCATGTCGGTTCAAATGAATGAATGAACAATTACACATACATTACACAATTACCCCTGTATCGTGAGTACATACAGGGGAAATTGTGTAGGGCGACGCTTATTTAAAAAGAAAAAGAAAGAGTGGTTCTGGTTGAATGTAAGTTTTATTTGGCTTTTCATCAGGCATGTCTCAGTAGCAGTTGCGGAGTCCGGATTTTACTTGGTACATAGCAATGGGCTCACTCCCTATCTCCCTATTACAAGACATGGAACTTAAATATAACTGGCGAAAGCTGAATGAACTATTTGGCACACCTCTGCGTACCTAATGATTTATGTGCGTGCGTTTTCGCCCATCGTCGTATGGAATTTTCGGATCTTCTACATAACTTACCTGTCTTATGGATAGAGATAAGTGACAGGAGTGAAGTCTTTGCACGGTAGGTAGACACTGTTTTCACTTAGATCTCATGTTTTCTGAAGTTACGGTCAATTGCACCAACTGTGTGTATTTCTTTAGCCTCAGCTAGACTAACGGTTACTGTGATTACTATGATGTTACACAAACAAAAATACAACTGCCAGACTATTCTGGCTATCTCTGGGTTAAAAAACCGGCCAAGTGCGAGTCGGACTCGCTTATAAAGGGTTCCGTAGCAGCAAGTAACACAATATAAAAGTTCTTGTAGTTAGTTGTAACTTGAAAGGTAAATTGCGGTTTACGATTTAAGACGTATTAAAAAAAAAAACTAATTACTTGATCTCGTTCTCGTTTTTTTTTATTTTTGTGTGAGAATCCTAATGCGGTTCACATAATACATCTACTTAGCAAGTTTCAACATGACAGCTCTTATGCATTTGATGAAAAGTGGCTGTGACATACGGACGGACAGACACACAGACACACTTGAAGGGTTCCGTTTTTGCAATTTGGCTACGGAACCCTAAAAATAAGACGCAGTTGGTTCTAAGGTTGAAATAATTCTTCTTAATGAATGTTTTAGTTGTTTGCTTGTTTTTAAAAAGATGTGTTTGTCTGTACGTAATAGGATTATAAGCATAACTTATTTCAACGTTATGTAGCCAATTTTGGGATACACAGAAACTAAATATTATTGTTTATCACAAATTCTATAACAATATTTTAAAGCTAAAGAGTTCGTTTGGTGGAATGCGCTAATCTTAGAAAATTGAAATTTAACGTACTTCTACCATTGTGTTAAAGTTGAAAATCTATTGAAAGATTTTTACAGATTGCGGTAGGTTGATGTGCTAGCGTTTGTTGCAATATAAAATGCATTATCAAGCAAGTTATGTAATATTTTACTAAAACTTGATAACTCAAGAAAATGTAGCAATTATAACCTTTTATCGATATAAATCATGTTCGATCTGATAGTACTCGATTGGGTAATCATCGATATAAAACGCGGAAGACAATCGTTTTGAATCATCAGTTATTTTACATAGCTCACACAATGTATACCAAAGGAGTAATAGTTTTGTGTCTTCTCGCAGTTTTTATGCAAGTAAGTTTTTCTATTAAATTTTTGTTCTTTTTTTATTATATGTTTAATAAGTAATTTTGACCTCTTTGGAACACTGTTTCTATATACATCTACACTATATCTTATATAAAGGAAAGATTTATATTTTTGCGTGTGTGTATGTTTGTAATGAATAAAATCAAAAACTGCTGTACCGATTTCACCATTGGGAAGCTACATTCACCCTGAGTAACATAGGCTATATATATGTCCACCTGTGTGACACCCGGACCGGCCCCTAGTTAATAATAACGAAATCGAAAAAAAAATAGTTACTTAGAAATCATTGACTCGATATTTTCATATGTATATTTTATAGAGCCCCGCCCGTCGCACTGCTCAATGCTTAGACCGAGATCGTGAAAGGGCCGTAACAGGAATTTAAACCTACCTAGCACTACTAAAACATTAAATGCGAATTCGATTTCGTCTTTTAAACTTCTACAAAAAAAAACTTTTTCAGAATGCCAGTACCCTGCCCATCGGCTTCCAAGGTCCTCTCAACGCCCCCTGCTACAACCAGCAGCTCACAGAAGGCAAGCCAGGCGAGCCTATTATCACAGAAATCGTGCCATCTCTCCAGTTCGGGGACATGTCAGCTGCTGGGGATCTGTCAGTGGTTGGCAGTATTAAAGTGAAGGGGGTGTTCCCTGTGTATGGCACCGTGGCTTTGGATGGTACTTTACCTTCCTGTGGGTCGGCGGTTGTCAATACTGGAAGTGGGGTGATAGCGAATGCGCAAGTTATATAAGTGATGTAATTTTAATACGTTTTATTTTTATCAATATAATGAATATTTAAAGAAACAAAAATGCTTGCTCATTATTTTTATACCCTTACGACCCGTTCACAACCTTGCCGTTGTGGGTGGTGTGATGGCTTAACGTGGGCATGCGAGCGGTAAGATGAAACTAAGAATTGTTTGAAACACGCCACGAGGCTCCGTCAGTGGCGAATTCATGTGCAGTTTTCTTCGAACTTCGAATAAATCGCTACAACGGCGAGCAGCTGCAACAAAAATACAAAGGGCTGTAACTAACAGACAAAAATAGATCAGAAATTTATTGATGCTGTCACCTCCTTTCTGATTTGCAGAACTTTGCATACTCCGCTCGTTTCAAGTACGGACTTTCAGTTTTAATTTTCTCGCTGCGCAGTTTCTATTTTGTTGCATACTTCCCTCCGTGCCTTCCTAATGACTTCCCCCGCAATATTTTCCGAACAGGCGTCTCACGAATGCTCACGATGTTTTCCCTTTATACGTGCGCCCGGTAAATGGTTTAAGTTTGCCTGCAGTCTGCAGTTTTATCCTGCACGTGTGTACCACGATTGCGGGCCGAATACCTAATGTGCGACGCATTAGTCCAAAGGATATTATTCATTTTTATTCTGTTAGTTTCTTCGGCTGTTATTTGTGACTCATGCTTGTTCATGATATATGGTAACGGCTTGGTTGGCTTTAAGAAACTTTGTGCAAAATATTTTTCTGGATTTCGTTTTGGTGTAGATATCTGTGGATACTTAGAGGTCGTCTGAAATTAAAATTCTATCTCAATCAAAGTCGATTCGTTTTCTTTGATGGTTTCTTTTGTTTGGAATTCTTTAAGACTTTTTAAGGCTCGGATGGATAAATTCGGTCGTTGATTGGTTACCTACATGTTCAAATCGACACCAAGTTTACAATTACTAATTTCCAGCAATAGGGTCAAGCAAGTCACATCAAGATGCGACGCTGCGCACACATTTCAATAGAACGGCTCCGTGTAACTTTATTTCCTACACGATAAGATACACTTTTCTAGTATCATTGCGTCATGTCGCGTCTCGTTGTGAACTGACCCTTAAGCGACATACCTTAACGTCATTGAAACTTATTACGATCGACATGTAGGGATATATCTGCAATAACAGTTGTACTAGCGATAAGTCCGCCATTGTACCAATATATTGAAGAATATTGTAAAAGAGCTGTGTAGCCATTTTAGTGTACAATAAAATGAATCTAGAAACTTCCACATTTTTTTACACCAAAGCATGACATGATTATTTCGAAAGTCAGTTTTTTCTTACTGATGCAGTGAACATTCAGGTAATTAATTTAAACAACCGGATTCTGGAACACAAAGATTACGTCGTTAAATCTCAAGTTTCATCTCTACGCGTTTGTAACAGGTTTCAAATTATATTTTACGCACGCCAAGATCTTTTCGCAACCTGTGTCGTATTCCATTTGGTAGTCAACAAAGCCGGCGATAGAATACTGTTTTAAAGTCTTTGGGAGTAAAAATGTACTGGATATGACTTAGATGGCTTTCTTTCGTTATTTTAAATGTCTTCAATCTTCCCCAGAGACAAAGATGGTGCGTTCAGACCTGGAGAATGCGCCGCTTGCGGACTGCACGCGTGTTGCTCGCGTGCAGTTACAGGTTGTATTTGTGCCGCTCTAGGGCAACATACGCGTGAACTATGAGCCTCAGTTGTGAATTTGCTCCCGAAGATGTCGGACCACGACTACGACGAGGAATTTATAAGTCCCGTGACCCGTGACGTGACCCGTAACGTGAATTTTAGTCAGTACAAGTCTGACAGTCCCTCCCGCCTTGCCCTGGACTGAGAGGACTCATTTGATGATTTTACCACGCTAAAAAAAAAGTATGCTGAGCTTGGCTTCATTCTAACCAGATGCAGTTCAATGCCAGTATTGTTCTTGGAGCGGTTCATGGTTCTTTTTGGTCACACTTTCGGGCTTCTGAGGAAGAGAATGATGCAGAATATAATACTCGTAAAATAGACCTCTATTTTTCGCCTCTTCCAGTTAATTTCTATGTCAATGGATGTACGTAAAATTCGCAACGGAGCGATATTTCGGTTCGGCACTTACTCCCGTGGGTTCGCGGAGCTTATTGAATACAAATTGTTTCTTTATCGGCAAACTTTCGCGGGGAGACGCCAGAAATAATCGCGTATTGTGACCTGTTCCCAGTTTTGTGAATACACGTTTACAGTTAAACGGTTTTATATTCGTGTTACAACACCTTTTTATTACTTCTCTTGCTGATTGTTGGTTTAATTTTGTAAACTGTCTTGGTTATTTCAATATTTTTTTTAGTTAGTAGTATTTTTTTCTGTTCTGTACCGTTGCGCGTTGGTGCGTTTACAATTTTGTTTTTAAACCCCACACTAGGATTTGTTCCTGAGGGGCGGGGACGTTTACAAACATTCAAATTACAGACAGACCCGAAACAACTTCTTGTAGGTGATACAAATATTTTTTTTCATTCAGGAATCGAAACCGCGACACGCAACACAGCAGTAAATCATTTAACCACAACAGCTGCGCCGCCATATGAAATTTAATACTTTTTACGCCGACATCATTTTATTGGAATCTTGCAAAATGGCAAAAAATATTATAGCCTGGGAACTATTCTCGTTAGCCATAACATTTTTTTTCTCTAATTTGCTTGCAACAGAGAAATAAGTGCCCAATCAGAGCACGCTAAGGTAATTATTGAGGACTTGTTGTCTATGATTGGAACATGTTTTTTTTTATTTATGGTTGGTTTGCGTTCTATGTCATTGAGAGGAATCATCTTCACCTGTCTGTCAGCCGGCCTCATAGAATAACTTTTGGAACCAGTTACAGATTAAAAGTAGTTAATTTTGTGAACATCAGAATGACTGGCCAAAATGACCGAACAGCTTTAAATTATTACTAAAATCGAATACCTATTTGCTACTATTTGATACCTTTGTTTAAATAATTTTTTTTTTTTTTTTTGCAATAAAACAAGAATCTATAATCTATAATATACAGAACCAATACATTTCAAAATAGTCACCGTCAATTACAATTTTTCACACTTCACAACATAACTTAGAGTCACAATTTAACTTAACCAAGTGATAATCCGATAATCCATACACAAACTTACAACTTCATACATTACTGTGAGCTCAATTCAATATCAACTCTACTCGCAAACATATAGAGTACAAACTCGTTAATTTCAAATTCAAAATTAATTCTATTTAATAAAAAAATCCCATTCTAATTTAATTATACTTAATATAAATACAATAATTAAGGTAAAAACATTATACAATTCTAAATTATTATAATTCTTAATTAAAATCATTATAATTATAACAATGAAATTTCAATAACGTCATATTAAGTCAATAAGATTCGTCAAAAAATAAAAATTAAATTAAATTAAAATAAACTAAAATAACTGCCCTAATCAAATAAACCACCCCGTGACGTTCCTGGCACAAAAGACCCCAGAATACAAGCAGCGTTACCACGCTGAATGGCAATAGCCAGTCTTTGCACCAGAAACGAACCGGCGCGATGGTCCAAACCACTGGTCCTAAGTCGCTGACCAATTTCCCTCACAAAAACTTTAGCCTCTCTTCCCCAAGCACCACACGTCTCAAATGCCACGGGAACAAACAAGTACCGTGACTGAAGGACAGCATACTTGATATGTTTTGTTTTAAATAATTGGTACCTAATTAACAACTGAGAAAATGAATTTACAAAATATTTGTACGCTGGAAACAGCAGTACCTAGCATATTCTGGACATAATATTATATGTAACACCTGTATAACAATATTCTGACAAACTTATTGAACTAGTATTATTTCATCATCTGCCTAATCTTTTCCCAACTATATTAGGGTCGGCTTCCAGTCAAACCAGATGCACCTCTAGTGGAGGTAGGTACTGTCTTGTCAAACTTCCATTTTATTTACGTTACAAAACTAGAAAAGTCATTATAGGGCCTCAGAAATCTGGTAATAAGGCCTTGGGTTGACAGGGTAAAATATTACCGAAACGAAAAATGCACAACACAAAACCGCTTTCCCGTTCAACCACAAACACTTCGAAAAAACAAACCCTTTTTTAACACAGTGTACACAAAAACTATCCAGGCAGTTGATACAGATAATAGCAACAGGGCAAAAAACCCTTAGGCCACGCCATGCGGCTTTTTCGACCGCAATTTTTCGCCACCGCATGTATTCGTCGATGTTTTTTTTGTAACCCCCCAACGGCTGATTGATTTATGACCAGCAGTCTGATCTAGTTTAGATATTTCGGATAGTGTTCAAAATGTGTCGTATTTTAGTAAATTTAACTATCATAAATGCCATCGTTGGGATGTTTGGATGGATGGATGTTTTTTTACTAAATAACGTCAGAATGGCCGAACGGATTTTGGTGTTTGGCGTTGAGATCTTTAGGTACATGTAGTCGAAGCCGTTAGCTATAGGCTAATATTTCATATACCTCTTTTGATAAAGCAACAAAATGTCTAGGTGATGCTTCTAGAAAATAGACTACATTTTAGCCTATTGTTCGGTTTGATAAACGAAATATTCAATTGAGTTAACAAAAGACTTTCATTTTCTTGTTAATCTTTTATTCACTCTTGACAGATAGGGTGCTGTACGACTCATTCATCATTGTGGCGGAAATTACTTAGTCCATTTGGTGTTTTTTTTCATGAAAACAGGTGAATTAATCAAATATCAAACACTACAATAAAATATTCCGTAATCTTATCTCGCTACTAATATAAATGTCCACAGATAGTTTGTAACTGTATTAGTACATCGGACTTATCCGGGTTACAAACTAGGTACAGGTACTTTTTATCCCACGTTCCCGTGGGATAATTATATTACCTATCAAATATCACACGGGAATCGCCGCCGGCAAAAGCTAAGTAAATAATAAGATGTACAATATTCATTTATTTCTGACATAGCTGCTTTTCTTTATCCTGTATATTGTAATAATATGAGTGTAACAGTTACAAAAATCACGATTTTCTTTGATGTAAATATAATATACTCATAGTAACTCGACCCAATGGAATTTGATATTACGATTGGCGTATTTCCAAGCACATCGTAGAAAGTGGGTAATCAACTGGATTCATGTTATAAAAAGTTCATAAAATGTCGAGGCTCGCTTTTTGTGACGCATTTGAGACATTTCTTCGTCATAAACATTCAATATTACCAGCAAGAAGTGGCAGGGTTAGATGTTTGCGCATGTCTTTGTAAATGTTGCAGTCAAAACTCTTAACCATTAAAAAAGTACTACTTATTGACTAGCAAAATCAGTCAAAAGTACTTTTAATAGTATGCTTTAGTGAATAATACTTTTTACTAAAATAACAGTTAAGCGGGGTGCGGGTTTCTTACTTCTGGGTGGTTTTATTATAAAAATAACCACGAAGAGGATGGCGTGACCCCGCCATCCTCTTCTAACTTACGTAAATTGTCCGAGTCGGGGTACAAGCAAGTCCCGAGCTCGCTCTTAAAAGTGCAGTCCATCAATTACTTAATAGATATTCGATAGATCTCTCATATACGTTTAATATATAAATTTTTTATTTACATCTAACGAGTTATTAGTGCTTTTGTCTGGTGCTTTATTGCAGTTAAAACTACTTTTGACCAACCTGTTCAGTCAAAAGTGCTTTTTAGCTGATTTTGCTAGTGAATGGTACTTTTGACCGGTTAAGAATTTTGACTGCAACATATATATATCGGCTAAACAAAGTTGTGGTTCACTTTACTACATTTCCTTGAAAGGTTTTCTTTTTGTTTAAACTACATTTTACATGATTATTATTACCTACATAATTTCATTCATAAGCAATCATTTACCTACCTTGCTGTGTATTAGGTCAAATGTGTATTTGTTAAAATTATTGTGTTACAGTATCTAATTTTTTTTGGCCTACGTTTTATGCGCAGTTATGACTTGAGTTACGGTTTTCATATGGCATGGCTTTAATTCGTACGTAATATAGGCACTGTGTTGGATACATGGTCAAACGTGTCAGAAATTTAATTTAATTTTGTGACTATTTCAATCAAACCTTTATGTATTTACGACCCCAATAACTTCATTGACATCTGTTTTACTACAAATAGTTTAGATGTAGATGCACCGCCTGAAAGTAACTAACTAACTACTAACTAAAACATGTTGTAACCCAATTTTCTCCCCATCTTTCAAACTAAACAGCTCATAGCAAAACGAACTATAAATACCAATAAAGATTAAAGATCTCCTAGCACCCTACAATTCATTCTGCTCACAATTTCTCGCTTGACAAAAGTGTAGCGCGCACAATTCGTCAATCCATCCATCCGCACTGTTAAAATGGGCTGTAAAACTTTTAACACTCAACCCTGGGTGAGTGGGGAGACACTCTAAATTTTGTAGTTCCGCATAGGAACCACATAAAGCGAAATGGGACAAGAACGGAACGGAATAAAAAGAAAGGTCGGATACGATGTGCCCGGTAGTAAAACGAGCACTTGGATAGAAAAAAAAAACTTGCGGAGATTAAGATTTGGTGAGTTTTCGAGACGTGAGAGCGGAATAAATAAAAATGGTGCGTGACTTTTTGTAGGACGATCGATAGCGCTGAGGTGCTCAGAAAATGGGTGATAGATTAAAATGTTAGTTATGTTTTGTACAAGATTATCTTTTACCTGTTTATTTCCAACCCATGGTTTTAGTTATAAGTTCTTTGTTGTTTTCAGATTGATCATATTAGGTTTATATCGAACCAAATTAAGTTAAAAGTAAATAACGACAGATTGTGCAAAAGCGCGTTTGACAGCGCCCAATGTGCACGCAATGTAAAATATCGCAAAATCGCATCTGAAGTGTATGAAAGAACAATGGTGATTTCGAAAACGTAGAGAACAAAGAAGTTATGTTCCAGGAGTAATCAAATTAGGATAAGATCAAAAACATATTGCTAGTCCAGTCAAACTGTCAAAGAGATAACTGGTTGGCCAAAACCATGTTATTTATCCAAGTTTTATTACTCGTAAAACTAAGTGAAAGCGACTTCATAACTTTGATTAAGCACACAATGTATGAAGCAAATAAATTTGGTCTTATATTAATATTTGATAGGATCCAATACGAGGTTGTACATAATAAATTCTTATGACGAATGACTTTCTTGTTGACGTAGTGTGTACTAGACTACAGATAATGGTTTTTATTTGTTATTTACTTACATAACGTTATTGGTTTTTCTTCCATACTGCATATTAATAACAATTGCCGTCATTAATGTTTAATTTGCGTTTGTTGCCATTAGTCTTTATGTTTTTCTGGTATGTTCTTTGCTTACCTTTTAATACTTGTTCTCGAATCTTCTTTTTTCTGGGTTTTGTCGTTCTAGTGTCATTTCATAAAGATGACACAGTGACTGATTGAACAACTGCCGCGCTTCGTGTTCGTTTCCCGCATCGAAAAAATCATTGTACGGCTTTCAGGTAGTTGTTTCGGGTATGTATTTACGATACAGAAATAGTCTAAATAACTTAGTGTTATAAAATGTTATTTCTTGAAAACTGTTGCTCCAATCCTAAATAAAGTAAGATAAGAGTAGGATAGTCAAGAGCAAGACATCAACCAACTTGTTTGCTTCAACTTCCAAAATATTGGTCCATCACCATTTTGTCAACGTACTTCCAGCTTCCCTTTGCATGCGTAAGCACAATTAATTCCTTAGGAGATAACACATGCGGCATTATGTACTTCCTTATAACTGCCCGAGTACTTTATACATCAGCATTTATGTATACCCACATTTATTTTTATAGTCCGCATGTCATTTCCGCGACCGTATTAAACGGACCTTTCTGCTCGCACAGGAAAGTTTAATGAGCGTGAATGCGTATGTAGGAAAGAGTAACTCAAGGCCCAGTAAGTGACCCATGTTCTTTATGTTGTGTTGGCAAAACTTATACTCACTTTGTATGGTCAAAGGTTGGAGCTTAAAATTGTGTCACGCTGACGTTGGTCAAGTATGTCGGTTGGACAATGGACAGTAGTGACATTAGGCGCATAAATCGCATCTTTAATAATAAATTCATCTTTACGTCTGGCTTCGTTCAAAACCACGTTTTTCTCAGCGAGGTCAGCATTTTTTTTATCGTGGTAAAATCATCAAATGAGTCCTCCCACCCAGGGCAGGGCGAGAGGGACTGTCAGACTTGTACTGACTAAAATCCACGGTGTCCTTCAATAGCCCTTTACGTACCGGGGTAACGGTAATCCCTTGGTCCCGCGACAGGCTTTGGCCCTCTACAGGCCCCGTCACTATGCTGACACTCTTTGAGGCGCGCGTGGAACACAACGCGTCGTCGACCCGGGCATGGTCCATGGTCGGACAGCGATTCGCCCATTACTCGCTGCCCGCATGCCCGCGTCTACGGTGGCCGGAGATCGTCTTGCGACGTCCGACGCCGTGGGCGTCTACCACTGCGGCTGGGGTTGAGGGAGGACGCTGTCCTCTCCCTCAGGCGGCCCGCCTCCTCCTTCACGAGCATGACTGCTTCGCAGAAGGAGGCGACCGCTTCCCACTCCGTCTCGCCAGCATTTTTGTCTGTAGAGATAATTGCAGAAGTATTTATCAAGTTTTCAGCACTTTTCCAAAATTTCAAATAGCTTCTTAGGCCACGATGGAAACGCGATTTAGTAACTCGTTCTTCACTCAAGCGCCACCCCCTCCGTTCTCTCCCCGATTTCGTCCGACACGGTCGTGCGTGTGCATCGATACAGTCGCGATGTTCTCGTGTGTAAATGCGACTAAGGAGCGTTAGTATCGATGATTTAGCGTGCGACACTAGCGCTACAAAAAGTGGCCATAAGCGAGGGGATAGAGCAGTGTGACGCTGTCAGCAGCGGCACGTATGTTGTACAACAGTGTTACGTTGACGTCACTGTTGGTCGCGTGTGTCAGTCGGGTGTACCAATAGGTTTATAAAGCACCTACCTATGTAAAAAGTTTGCCTTCTGAAAAGAAAATAATTAAT
Organism: Agrotis puta; assembly: GCA_943136025.2. Taxonomy (NCBI): domain Eukaryota; kingdom Metazoa; phylum Arthropoda; class Insecta; order Lepidoptera; family Noctuidae; genus Agrotis; species Agrotis puta. The sequence goes on along the minus strand of OW964177.2, from coordinate 15,363,028 downwards.
TTAATAGTTGGTACTTATAACAAAACCCACCATAGGCGAGCTGATGGCACGTTTGAAACACGCAACATTCCAGCCCCTCCATGGGAAAAACACAGCTGAAAACGTTTTATTTTCCGCATTTCTTCACGTGCATAACAATAATGCAATGTGACGTTGAAGAATTGACTTGCTTTCCTGTTGTGTGCGAACTTAGAAAAGTGAATTTAGTTAGATGTGGATGTGTAGATTACCTAGCTGATCTATAACTTCCATTGCGATTGAGTCACAACACTCACAACCAAGATGAAAAAATATTAGTTGGAGTTTTAAAAATTATTTGACCTGTATTTTTTCTCTTGTAATGTAAGCCACAACTGACATACCTACGATATACGACGTTCGATATAAGAAGTTTAAAAAAATCGCAATACTTAATTTCTTTAATCACTAGTTTTGACGTCACGAGCTCGAAACTCGAGAGTGGGGCTCTCGAGTTTTGCTGAGTTTTTTAATAGTCATTGATTGAAAAAAAACGTGTCCTTAATTTTTAAAATTTCTAACTGATGTATCTTCCAAAACTCTAACCAACGTGCTAATTACATTTGAATTTTATTGATGCTGTGATCATACCTATTATATTTTTAAAATTGGTCCTACAATTTAATGTTGTATCTGAAATAATTGATTTGACTTGTACGTTTGTTCGTTCTACTTGGGAGTTTGGTGCATGCAACTTGTTAGAAAAACCCTGACAATTCCCCATCCGAAACAATGAAATGATTGTTTCATGTCCCCAGTTTTGTGTGATCGTTATGATTGTAGTTTGCCATCCATAACAAGGGCCAAATTCCCTAATGGACATTTGCAAACGGATACGATATCCACTTGAATATTCCGCACGAGTCCTAGGCAAACAAATTTAACAATCTGGACGCATAGAAATAAGACAATAATCGAAGGAATTTGTATTTCCATAAAATTTTTGTTTGTCTACCCTCGCCGGGTCCATTATGAATTGATTTGTATTCAATCGGGGTGTATTCAAATCAGTTATTGTGTTCTTTGTGCGAAAGGGGACGACGTTCGGTATATCTATTGATATTTTGCGGTTCTGTCTGTTAGGGAATTGTGCGTATGTTGCTTAGTAATACCTACTTTTGTTTTAAAGCTGGATAGATTGGTATTAGTCCAAGATTCCAGGCCCACATCCTCTCTTGAAGGAGGGAGGATCCTCTGATCACAGTGATCACACAGGTGTTGTATCTGGTTACTTTGTTCCCATCGGTTGTTGTCCAAATTTCTAGGCATAGGCATCATTTAAGCTTTAGGCACGCTGGCTGCAGGCTAAGGTAGATTTAAAGTATATTCCACTTGGTTTCATGCTTGGTTACCTTCAGTAATTGCACTTGCGTTGAGCGTATTACACTTGCGTAGGCGAAAATACTTTTTTCTGTAATATTTCACATTCCCATGGATTGTCTTCGTTGAGATTGTTCGTGTTGAAAGAAAAATGTCCTACTGGCAATTTTTTATACCAATAAATACAATATCTACAATTATCAATAAATAAAATCTCATAAATACAATTATCACAAATATTCAGCAGTCAGAATTTATTGCGTAACACACAAAACAAAAGCACTCGAATTACCCCAAGCAGTTGGCACCACATCATTGTCTACTAAACAAGCCGTTCAGAAATCAATCACCCCGGTTAGAGGGGATTTATCATTAGTACTTGTAAATTACACTCACTTTTGCAATATGATATCTCGCCCCAGGGCCCAATTTATGTTAAAATTGGCGTTATAATCAGAAGAAAAAAATAAGATTAAGTATGAAATACTTTCAGATAGATTTCTCACCTACTCAGTCTTTATTGCGTAACACACAAAACAAAAGCTCTCGAATCACCCCAAACGGTTGGCCGCACATCATTGTACACTAAACACCCCGTTCAGATATCAATCACCCGGATTGGAGGCACGGCCCGGGGATCTATCACTACTACTCGTAAACGACACGATCCTAATGTATTGGAAAATTGAACTTTCAACGTGCTCCTATTTTTGTTTGCAATCTCAAGCTGTTTGTGTCGTGGATCCATTTTGTTTTTGTTTGTGTTAAAAGTGATGGGAGTTTTTAAATAGAATTTGCTTGAATTAGTATAAGTATTTAATGTAGATAGCAATCTGGTAATTTAATTTGAAATTAAGTGTGAAAGTCATTCAAAGTGTTCACTTATTTTGGTAGCTTTGTAAGATTTATTCTACACAATAGGACTGAACAACTAACTGAACACCAAATTATTAGGGATGTTTCTTAATGAGAACTTTTTAAAAGAAAAACTTATAGCTATTTTATAAATTAACTACCGCTTAGCATTCACGATTGCATCCTGGACTAAACAGGTCTCACGATTTCATAGTCAGCTAGCCTTTCTTTTAAAAACGTAGCTCCACACTAGGAATGACTTCAGTATTGTGTAACATTGAAATGCATAAACAGGCATGCCTTTTTAACGTGGTAAAATCATCAAATGAGTCCTCGATACCAGGGGGAACGGATGGGACTGTCAGACTTGTACTAACTCGGTGTCCTTTAATAGCCCTTTATGCTCCAGGGTCACGGTTCCCTGATGAGACAATCCCCCGACCAAACAGTAATGCCTTTTTTTTATCGTGGTAAAATCATCAAATGAGTCCTCCCACCCAGGTCAGAGCGGGAGGGACTGTCAGACTCGTACTGACTAAAATCCACGGTGTCCTTCAATAGCCCTTTACGTTCCGGGGTCACGGTCATTCGTATAGTCCCGCGACCCCGGCAGGCTTTGGCCCTCTAGTGGGGGGCCCCGTCACTTAGCTGACACTCTTTGAGGCGAGCGTGGAACACAACGCGCCATCGAAACAGCAATTCCTGGAAGAACTACTTATAGACAATACACAAATAAGTCAAAAATAAAACGACGGGTTGCACTCTGGGAGTGCCGGCAGAAGTGAAAACTTGAATAGTAATTGTTGGAAATATCTTGTGAACAGATTTTAGTAAAACTCGCAAAAATGGTTGACTTTTTATTTCAATAATTTTCCAATGTGACGTACATCTTTTATAAACAATGTTACCTAGCAACGAATGTATCCAGCATACAAACTTCTTTAAAAGTAATAAAGTCACACGAACATTCACGCAAGCGCCCTGCGCCGTCCTACGCTTTTTCCTGACGTCCTACGCTTTTTCGATCAGGTCACGTGTCCTGACGCGAGTTTAAGATTTTATACCCATTACAGAAAAAGTGCTCAACGCCGCTAAAGAAGTTTTCACTTCAAAAAAAACTTGACTTAGGGCCCTTTTGCATTTAAGCAGCGAATTGTTCAGTTCCAAAATCGTTTCCGTGACACAGCGCTACATTGGCTCAGTCACTGCACCAACTATACTGTCTTTATTTCATTATCATTTAATTAAAATAATGCTCCTTGGTCGGTCGCTACTCAATTCGGAATTCAGAATTCTGTTGGTCAGTAAGTTCCGGGTTTTATGTTGCAAGCTCTACCGCTCTAGTCAGCGTTTTGAGAAAGGTCGCAATCATCCAGAAGTTATGACGGATCTTGTAGCAATCTGCTCAGGAGCTGACCCAACAGTTTTGTTCCTCACTCCATGATTATTCTGTCTTTTGTAGGAATATTAGATACCAATGATATTTTCTGAATTGTGGGAAAATATGTATTGAAACACATATTGAGATTAGAGATGAGGCTAGTAAGACCTGTCTTGAAATCCTACTGAAATTATAAATGTGAACGTGTGGATGGTTGTTTGTATATGTTCCGTTTTCACGTCGAAACAACATCTATGGGCTATCGAAGCCGCAGGGCGTGGACAGCAATTACGATTGTTAATAAGACTTCATGTATAAACGTGAAGGAGGCGATGTAAGGATCTCTGTAGATTCTGCCTTACCCATGAGAAAAGGTGTTGGTGTGTTTGTAAGAAAAGCTGAATGTTCATATTAGATTGGGAAAATATGACAGATGACGTCAGCACATCAACCTATACCATTTATGTGTAGGTTGATGTGCTGGAGTCCCCTATGTAGTTTATGTGCATAAAAAATAGTATCATGCCATATTCCGCTTGTGTGCAAAAGTCTTTACCATTTGATTTTAACAAGCCTAAAATACGATTTTGTGTCTATTACAGGAAAATTTCTGAAGGAAAATCGGAAAGTCTGGACTGGTAATAAAATCTAAGACTAGACTACTGAGGCAGTTGAATATGCTTGAGTTTTTTGTGTTTTTTTTTTGTCTTTTAGTTTTTTTTTGTGTCTTTTAGTGTAATTTAATTCATGGTAAGACGCTTTAACGCACCGTAAATGTCATCTAATGGCGAGTTGATTTTCAGTATTTAAACTTGTTGCTATGCTGCGTTGCGTGTCGCGGGTACGATTCCCACACGGTGTAAATATTTTTACGATCTAACAGTAGTTGTTCCGGGTCTTGGCGTTTGTGTATGTGAGTTTATGTGTTTGTAAACGCACCCACAACACAGAAGGAAAAAAAGAACATTTAAATCATTTGTAAAAAAATAATAATAGACACATTACACGCTTTACTTACGCGCGTGTTGAAGAACCAAGAGGTAGCGCGCTTGTATATGCAGGTACACCTAAATTACACACCTTGATTCTCAAAAAGCGTTAGCAAAGCGCGCGTTAAGAAGTTCCAAGATTAGTAACCACGGGGTGCTAAGACAGGAAACCTCCACGTGCGCCCGTGGACTGGAGTTCCCCTTCGGATACGTCCGGGGGGAAGACCAGTTTTTCGGGCCGGTGCACCCTGGGATGCGGGCAAAAACTCTTTTAGGCACTGTGTGCCTAAGGGGTCTCTTTGCCCGTATGCGAATAGCCTGTCGGGTGGATGCTCCAACGCGTGTCCCTCTGAACAGCAGAGGGCACAGCGGCGGAGCTGGCTTGCGGACGGTGAGTAATGGGTAAGCTCGCCGTCCGACCAAGGACCAAGCCCGGGTCGGTGGCGCGTCGTGTTTCACGCGTCACCGACGGGGCCCCTTACGGGGCCAAATGCCTGCTGGGGTCGCGGCTTTTTTCTTAATCCAGGATACCGCGGCCCCGGAACGTAAAGGGCATCCGAAGAAACACGGGTGGATTTTAGTCAGTAAGAGTCTGACAGTCCCTTCCGCCCCGCCCAGGGCGCGGGAGGACTCATTTGATGATTTTGCCACCATAAAAAAAAAAAATAAAGATTAGTAACCACAACCATCATATTAGGTTTGTTTAGACAAGACAATGCAGTGTTCGGAAGGGCGTCGTATTTAGTATGGGGCTCGCGGTGAGACACTCAATTGATGTTTCCGATTGAGTGAACAAGATATTTTACTGGAGCAGATAATACGACATCAAAAATAATGTGAACTTGCAAAGAAATACGTGAATTTAAACTTTTGAAACCGGGAACTTAAAATACTACAAGCTTACCTATTATTTTTATGCCTGCCACTCATGTTTGGGAATAACAACGTTGTAACTTGATTATAACTCGAAAAACAAAATCATAAATCCAGTTAAATAAAAATCTGTCTAAAAATATCACAAACAAAAATATCAAAATGGACCGTATACATTTTTTTTTAATAATACTATCTGAAACATCCAAAACAGGTTCCAACAACTCTATAAACTTCCATTTTCTGTATAGAAATCGAATCACATACTCCTTGATTTTGAGGAGAACAGAGTCTGAATACCAATGACCTACTGTCAGTTCGATCTGAGGGTAGCAACATTTTACTGCCTGGCGCGCCCTCTAGGTCATAATATGTGAGATGTTCGCAATTTTGAACACGGAACGTGCTATAAAGTTGCCTGTTTTTTTTTTCGTTTCTAGCCTGTCATGTAGACCATTATATTGGCCTAGATGTAGATATATGGCATACTCTGTGGCAACATAAAAAATTAGACCAAAATTGTTTATGATTTTGAATTGTTGCCATGAGAAAAATTTTTGCTGCAATAGTTAGAGAAAGTACCTGTTAAAATGGTGGACGTTAGCAATATACGAATTTCTCGGAGATAAAATTATTACAGAAGATGTCCAAACAAAATACCTTTTAATATTATAAGTTTAGGGGTGACCTTTGCTAAGCTGTGGGGCAGTGTTGGGTAGCAAAAAAAAGTACCTACTGGCTTATTCCTAATCTAACACCAGTACCTACATTTTTAAAATTCTCACAATCCAACCAGGGAAGATTACGAAGTGAAAATTCGTGGGTATATCTAAACTAATCACAATAAAACAAAAGGGATTCAGTACATAAAATATAAAATAAAAAGTTAAGACCACGCTACCAGAGGTTACGACCGCACGGCTCAACCGAGGCAGGGCCGAATATTTCATAGACAAGCGTTCGAGCTAGCATCTCCTACAACACTTTACGACGTCCTAAAGTTCTTCAACATTTAAAACTATATTAAATTTCCTGAACGCGGTTACAGCTTTGGAAATAATTTATTTCATTATACCATCCTGTTTGTACTTCTTTTTTTTTAAACTTTGTCCCACACTGGGAATGACTCCTGTGTCGTGGGTGCGTTTACAAACATATAAACTCACATACACAAACGCCCAGACCCGAAACAACTACTTGTCGAACATACAAATATTTGCTCCGTGCAGGAATTGAACCCGCGACACGCAGCGCAGCAGTCCAGTCGCTTAGCCGTTAACTACGAGTGATAATTTATGGCACTTTAACGCCCACGTTAAGGTGCCAAAAATGATATTATAGGAGACCCATGCCTCCGACATAGTTATATAAAAAAAAATTGGGTTGACTATTAAGCCTGTTACAAATGTTCAACAAAAATAATCTTGTGACCAAAAATGAATACCTACTCCTTCAACTTTCCCTTTTTCTGAATTATAGCCCCTGCAAAAGCAAGCTGATAAAATTATTCAGCTACTAAGTTAACTCATTCCACCCAGGGTGCAATTACTTTAATATAAACTCTTCCATTGCAAAACTTTTAATTAAAGTGATAGCTCCAGTTTCACCTGAGATATACTGTCTAAATAATTCTTTGGTCAGCGCACTATTAAATATTTTATATTGTAATCTCGCTGTACAGGCGTTTCGTCTTTTATTGACGCCAGACCTCTATAAAGTTGGCTCACTTTACGACGCCAACTGAACTAAAGATTTTTGCGTGGTGTATGATCAAAACTAATTATTTAGTAATGAAATCTAAGGTTTATTTTTGCGTGGTAAAATCATCAAGATTCATACTGAACTGTCAGACTCGTACTGACTAGAATTCACGGTGTTTCTTCAATAGCCCTTAACGTTCCAGATTCACGGTTATCTGTTAAGACAGGCGTTTGGCTTTCTACGGGGGCCCCGTCAGATTGCTGACAGCTCTTTCAGGCGCGTGTGGAGCACGACGCGCCATCGACTTTGGCATGGTCCATGATTGGACGGTGAGTCACTCATTACTTGCCGTCCACATGCCTAAATCTAGGGTTCAAAGGGAATTGAGCTAGTTTAGCGGGGATCGAATTTTTTCGCGGTTCGGTAAGCAGATATTGTTGACAAAGGACTGAGAGGGTCTCATTTTGTAAAGGGTTAAAGTATGTAAGGATTGTGAGTGGTTACCAAATAAGTGTATTGGGTACTTTCGGGAATGGTGTTTTATTTTTGAGAGATTCTCTTTACTCACTGTTGAAAGATTTCTTTATATAAATGGAAGCTATTTTTTCTAAGTAGAGAAGTAATAAGATTGTGACAAATTCGATATCTTAGTGTACAGATGCCAGCAGGTCAACCTAACCTAATCTGTCAAATTTTACCGAACGAACATTAACCTTCCACTTTTGTGATAAGGTTGAAAATCTATCAAAGTTTGACAGGTTGAGGTTGGTTGATGTTCTGGCGTCTGTACATGTACATTAGTAAAGATACAGTTACTAGTATATCTAATAGTATACCATCCATTTATACAAAAGTATTTGTAATTATAATAATACAAGATTTTCATAAATTAAATTGAATCCATTGCTGCATTGAAATAAAAGAAAAATGATAAAAGTTACAAAATTATTAAACATCAATCTACCATTCAAAATAATCGATATGTGCGCAAGAGTTGACATTGCCGCAGTGTTTCCTGTCAGTGAGGGTAGGACAGTCGCGGCCGCCATCTTTCTTTTCGCGTACAACGGTTCTGTAGCGGAGCTTGTCTCCGAAGCCGCAGGTTACTGAGCAAGGAGACCAGGCACTCCATTCTGACACCAGGCAGTCATTCGCTGGAGAAGAAGAAAAAGTGTTTGAAATTAGATTATTTATTTATGAACATGGGCTTGGGAGCGCTCCGATCAAGGGGGTCGACGCGATGGCGGGTAGTGTCCACGCGTTCCTGGCCTGTTCAAGGCCCCCATAGGGCGAAATGCCTGCCGCTGTCACGGGATTGTCTTAAAAGAAATGAAACAAAAAAAAAAACGACGGGTTGCACTCTGGGAGTGCCGGCAGAAGTGAAAACTTGAATAGTAATAAACACACACGAACATTCGCGCAAGCGCCCTGCGCCGTCTTACGAATTTTCGATCAGGTCACGTGTCCTGACGCGAGTTTAACATTTTTTACCCATTCCAATAAGTGCACAACGCCGCTAAAGAAGTTTTCACTTCAAAAACTGAAGAAAAAGGGTGGATATTTTTAGTCAGTAATAGTCTAAGATCCCCACAATACAGGGAACTTTCGCTTTTAAACTGATAAAGTAATTTTCGTACATAGAAAACTGCAACTTTAGTGACGGTTATAGGCTACTAGTTATTGCAAAAGGGAGTGTTGGGACGGTAGAAGCCACGGGCCATTGATATTCCTTACGTTGGATCTTGTTGACTGCGTGGTGTAGACGGGACCTGAAGTGCCTCGGCAGATGCTTGTGAAGACCAAACTTCCTACCATGAGCGACAGCCAACACGACGTCGTCCATGTTCTTGAGCTCGCCTTCAAACTCTGCTTCTGTAGTTCTGTAAGGGATATTAAAGAAAATTACTATTACAGCTCAAACTTCTTCCTAACACTAGTGGAAAACGATAAACGAAAACGCTCTGTAGTGTTAAATGGATTTTCAACTTTATTCTTTAGAGCGTGAAGTTGAAAATTTGTAAAAGAGTAGGTAAGCCATGAACGAACGAAAACGCTCTGTAATCTTTTTTTAATTTTTAGTTTTATGCATCAGAGCATAAAGTTGAAAATATATTAAAGACTACAGAACGGTTTCGTTCATCGGTTGCCTGGGCCCTCTTGATAAAAAAATGATAATTTGTGACAGAAAATACGAATCCCCCATAAATCTTGTACGGTAATTGCAACCTTTGGCATTACTAATATGTTAACTCAATGGATTGTATTTCTTGATTTCTAAGAACAAATAAAAGTCTAATTATATAGAGAATTGGAAATGACTCGGGTTGATTCCCAAAATTAAACGCTTTTTTAGCCGTGTCTTGGAATTTTTGATTTAGGCTTGTCCACTGAAAAAATTAATTAGTGTGTCAGTTAGATTTATGAACCTAGCCTATTGTTGATGTACCTTTTTTTAAGGTGGTATAATCATCAAATGAGTCCTCCCAGCCAGGGCAGAGCGGGAGGAACTGTCAGACTCGTACTGACTAAAATCCACGGTGTCCTTCAATAGCCCTTTACGTTCCGGGGTCACGGGAATTCGTACAGTACCGCGACCCCGGAATTGTTGATGTATCTATATAAAACATATATTTTTTATATTTTATCTGAGTATTTTATGAAAGTTACCGTCACAACACACAACCTAATTGTTTAGTCAAGATTGCATGTTTGTTCCAGCAAAAAGGAACTTTTCTTTTACATTTGAGACTTTACTCCCAAAGATACATAACTTTGTGTTTATTCTTTCTTTTAGAAGCTACAAATTAATGCAATAAAATAAGAATTGAATTCACGACAAAGCACTGTTAACATGTCGAAAGTACTCCGGATATACAAAGACAGTCGGTCCAGGAAGTTCCCGTTTCCATTGCACATTACTGGCGAAATCATTGTGTGATGTGTGAATCTGATTAGTAGTTCAGCTCTTTGTTAAATCTTATGCATTTTTTAACAAATTGTTCAAGTCCTTAAGCCGTTGTCAAACAGACAGGCGATAGCGAACCGAACCGAGTCCGAAGCGATAACGAACCGATACGAGACGTCAAACTGGGTGCAGCGAAACGAGACGTGACAGTTGTATAAGCTGGCTTTTTATAAACGACGTCAAATAGAGCAAATACGCCTTCGCCACGTCTTCGCATCGGTTCGGTCACGCTATCGGATCGCTTTCGCTTTTTATGTGACTGGATTCAAACAGTACCATACATTACAAATAAAATCGCCATGCTTCGCATTCGCCACGCCTGTCTGTTTGACAAAAGCTTTAGTGGTACTGTCTTCTCTTTTGATAGGTCAACGACATTCATTGCGTCCTACGTTGTTGCACAATGTGCCCAGATAGAACATTTTTTTCCTCAATTTTTTCAGCCAGTTTATTTAAAACATTAATTACATTATACACTTGAAACTTCCTCTGGAAAGACTCCGTGTATAGGTGAAGTATTATTATAATCCGTTTTGAAACTTTTGACTTTACACATTATTTAGACAGACGAACAGACAGCTGCACCGCGTGTGAAGTTTGACTCCATTACGGACTATTAATGGACAATTAATTCAGTTGATTAAACAAATACCATAATGTAGGAACGCAATCTTGCATGCAATTGGCATGTTTGGCGTTTCTTGCATTTTTATACGAGGCTTTAGTTTTAATTATTTTTTTTTCACGTGATATTATCATCAAGTGAGTCCTCCCACCCAGGGCAGAGCGGGAGGGACTGTCAGACTCGTACTGACTAAAATCCACGGTGTCCTTCAATAGCCCTTTACGTTCTGGGGTTTCCACGACCCCGGCAGAGTTTTAAATTTATAGTGAAAGTTATACCACCGCTGACGAGACAGAGGTGGCGATAGGCACCCACGTTTCGTTGAATTAACAAGATCCATTCCATTATTTAATTACAAAAGCACTCTAAATGCGTTACGCTGATTCAATTCAGAAGCAATTATCGAAAATCAGATTTATCAGCTAGATAATGGAAACGTGTCCCTATGCTAATACTAATGGAAAAGTAATAAAGGTAAGTAACGATATGAAATTCTATCAATTTCAATGTTCACGAGTGGGTTTCTGTGTTCAGGCGTTACAAAAATATTTGTTTTTCTCTGGAAGCAATTTCTTGCGTTTCCATTAGCATTAGTGGAAGTTGATTTTGATTTAACTAAATATCTAGAATTATTTTTTTTGGGAGGACATTGATATCTAAGTGTTTTTTTTTTTCGAGAATAAAAAAGCGTAAGTTGCTTCTGAAAGGTTTTGTGAAATGAATGAAAAATATGCGACATTAATATAAAAGACAAATGTGTCTTTTATATAAATGTTATTAAGAAACTTAATTTCAAGTCCCAAACCTAATCTAGTTTTGAATTAGATTTTTAGTTGCTATTAATTTAAAAAATGGTTGAGAGTGTCTCAGACTTTGCAAATTGGTAATGTCACAGTTTGGTATTATCGTTAAAACATTTGAGAAAATTGAATGGTGTTATTTATCTTACCTACCTTGGCCTATAGGCTAAGTTACAAAAAAAATTTAAGTCCGAAATATAGATTATAAAAAAATAATTGACCAGTATTTTTTCTTTTCTTACGTAAACTAAAATTGACGAAGATACAACGCTTCTAAAAATCACAAAACGTCACTCGGTCGGTACAATTTTACAAGCGTTATGACGACACAAGCCCCCACTCCCGAATTTGGAAGCGTTTTATCTTTGTCAATATTCATTGATAAAAAAAAAAACAAAGATACGTATTCATTATTTTTCAATATTCTAACTGACGGACTAAACAAATATTCACTTTATCTATGCAGTAATAAAATACCCTTTTATAAAGCTTTTCTATGGCATAAAAACGACAGCGAGTTGGATTTGAACCGGCAGCCTTCCGATTCAGTACATCGAATGCTCTTAATTACCAACCGAGCTTTCGCAGTCTTGCTCACAATTGCTACTTCGGCAATTCTGCTACTGATGGCACAACGTCATCATAAGCCATAAGAAATGAATCGATTTTTTTCTAAAACGTTGCCCCATACTAGGAGATTCTCCTGTGTCGTGGGTGCGTTTACAAACATATAAATTCACATACACAAACGCCCAGACCCGGAACAACTATTTGTAGATCACACAAATATTTACTCCGTGCGGGAATCGAACCTGCGACACGCAGCGCAGCAGTCCAATCGCTCAGCCACTGCACTAACCGTGCCGTGTAATTCGACGTTTGTGAGAAAAACCGCAAAGGGTCGGTTGGTCAGAGTATCCGACGTTCTGAAAATTTACTCTACAGTTGGCTATTTGGCTGAAAAGTCTAATAAGTCCGTCAATTCGATCATCAAAAAATATTCGAATTCTCCTCCGGATCGAATTCGACTTGTACTGTTTCTTTTGTAACCTACGTAAACCAAATCGACGGAGAACCGACGTTTTTATATTATAAATTGGCTTATTGACACAACTTAGTATAAATTTTACAAAACTCTGACGTTACAAGCCCGTCCTGAGCCTTTGTAAATATTAATTGATTTAACAAAAGAAATACTATTTTAAGAAAAGGCGTACTAATTTTAATTGATTAGAAGATTAAAAATTAGATTTGCAATTATTAATAGATGCTGTCAAATTGCTTAAGCCTTTGTCAAACAGACAGGCGTAACGAATTTCGAAGCGTGACGTTTTTATTTGTAATGTATGGAATTGTTTGAATCTAGTCACATAGAAAAGCGAAAGCGATCTGATAGTGTGACAGAACTATCGGACTGACGTCTCGCTTCGGTTCGGTATCGCTTCGGAAACGCTTTGTTTTCGCCTGTCTGTTTGACAAAGGCATTATTGCTGTCAAAACTTACGTAGTAGTAGGAGCTTTAGTTACAACAACAACATAATTTTCTGGAGCATTCGGTCTGGGAGTCCCCACAGGATCTTCCTCCAAATCCTTCAACTTATCGACATAGTTCCTCGTGGTCATTCGATCGTGTTCTTGTTCTTCTTCATTGAGGTCTTCATCATCATGGTTGACTGCTGTCTGTCGTGGTAGACCTTTATGTTCATTTTTCGCTTTTAGAACTGCCTTAAGTTCTTTACGAGCTAAGTCATTCAGTTCCTTTGGTGTGTATTCTTTGACCTGTAAAATAACGGTATGTGCTGTTATTTTATAACGTGTGTGGTAATTTGGCGGTAAGGCTGGCGCAGTGGTTAAGCAATCGACTGCGAAAATTAACTTGCAAAATTATTTGTGTGATCTACTAGTACATAGTTGTTCCGGCTTTGAAGCCTTTGTCAAACAGACAGGCGTGACGAATGCGAAGCGTGGCGTTTTTATTTGTAATATATGGAATTGTTTGAATCTAGTCACATAGAAAAGCGAAAGCGAACCGATAGCGTGACAGAACTATCGGAATGACGTCTCGCTTCGATTCCGTATCGCTTCGGAAATGCTTCGCTTTCGCCTGTCCGTTTGACAAAGGCATGAATGTTTGTTATGTGAGTTTAAATGCTCGTATTTGTAAACACACCTATGATGCACCGAAAAAATAAGTTACTACACAGATGATGTTTTTTATTATTTAGTCTCAGACGATAAATCATTATTGCGGTGACTTGCACGTGCACGCGGACTATAGTTAACTTAAAGATTTCACCTGGTAAGATAGGTTTAGCTACTGCAATTTTCAAATGATGATTTTGTATTTCTTTATTTTTCTGCAATCTGTATCTACTTTTTTTGACAGGCCTGTTGGTTTAGTGGTTAGTGACCCTGACTGCTACGCCGGAGGTCGTCGGTTCGATTCCCACCCAGGACATAATGTTTGTGTGATGAGCACGATCATTTCTTGTGTGTAATTTATCTATAATATGTATGTATTTAGAAATTTATAAGTATGTTTATCAGTTGTCTAGTACCCATAACACAAGCTCAGCTTAGCTTGGGACTCAATGACAATATAGCTCTCTTTGTTGGGACTAGATGGCGTTGTGTCATAGTTGTGGAATATTTATTTATTTATTTTTGTGTAGGTAATGGGTGTTTCTCAGCAGCGGGGATATCATACGTTGAATTATACTTATACTACTTGTAATCTCATTTTAGCTTTATTAAGAGCATTTTTTAAACTTTTTACTACCTTTTTTTATTAAGATGCCATAGAGAAATGCAATTATTTTACAGTAACCTATTATGGTCTGACGGGGCCTATAGAGGGCCTGCCGGGGTCGCGGGACTAACGAATTACCTTGACCCCGGTACGTAAAGGGCTATTGAAGGACACCGTGGATTTTAGTCAGTACAAGTCTGACAGTCCCTGTCCTGGATGGGAGGAGTCATTTGATGATTTTACCACGCTAAAAAAAAAACCTATTATGGTCACTGAATGGCCTCACAAATTGCCTCTTCATACAGCGTTACTGCAATTTTATGTGGTAAAGGTTACCATCTTACGAAGATGGCGAGATGATTTGGATCGTTTCATGAAGGACTGGACCACGGTCGCAGAAAGCCGTGAGAAGTGGAAAGAGTGGAGGGAGGCCTTTGCCCAGCAGTGGGACACTATGGGCTGATATAATAATAATAATAAAAAAGGTTACCAACGATTTTCTCGAAAAAATCTCTTTGTGGAAGAATTTAACGCGATTATAAAAATTGATGTTCCTAATAAAATGTGCTATTGATTCCATTATCGATCTAAATTTTGGGCAGTACCTTCTTATAGCTATGATGCTTATTCTACAGCAAGCAGTTTGAATGAAATCGAGAAATACTGTGTCGAGAAGAAAAACACGTTACATAAACTTCGTGGGACTTTTTTAAAAGGGCACAGTGGGCAGAATTTTACAGTGACTCTGGCACGTAAAGGTCATATGAAAGAAAAGGGTGGTTTTTAGTTCGTAAGGGACTGACGGTCCTTCTTTCACCCAGAGCTCTTTATTTCCACGGGACTATATCATCAGGTCACCGTGACCCTGGAACGTAAAGAGCTATTGAGGGATCACCGTAAGTTTTAGTCAATACAAGTCGGACAGTCATTTGATGATTATACCACGACTAGCACTTTGCCCGCGTCTTCGTCCGCGTGGGTTACGTACTTTCTTAATTCCCCCTTTTCACCCCCTTAAAGGTTAAATTTCCAAAAACCCCTTCTTAGTGCTCCCCTACATTATAACAGGAAGCCGTGTGCAAAATTTCACATTCCTAGCCCCAGTAGTTTCGGCTGTACGTTGATATGTCAGTCAGTCAGTTCTCCTTTTATATATATAGAAGATAGAAGATAGATAAAAAAATGGGCTCATTATTTCATGATCTTAACAATTCAAAAAGAAAGCGTTGCAATAAATGGTTGTCACTTGACAGTTGCGTAAAAGGTCCATTTGTACCTTAGCTATTATCACCGTGTCGTTGGTCGCGGGACTGTACGAATTACCGTGACCCCGGAACGTAAAGGGCTATTGAAAGACACCATGGATTTTAGTCAGTACGAGTCTGACAGTCCCTCCCGCTCTGCCCTGTGTGGGAGGACACATTTGATGATTTTACCACGATCAAAAAAATATATCACCGTCGTTACTCTACATTCCCTATTAATCAATCGTTACGTTGTATCATAGGGCTCAATATACTACACTGGTATAAAACTAGCTCGTAGCTACGACACGGAATGATTTAATTAAACACTTGAAGTACTTATCTATCAGGCTCAGTGTTACCCGATAGCCCGTGTAACGCGATCATGTACTGTCGCGAACAGTGATAGATATAATATACTCATAATTTAAAAGCAGTTTCTATTCATAATCGTGAAATATCAACTGCATGGTCAGCGCAATTTTATTGCTGAGCGATTCATTGCTGACGAATCATATTCTATTTGACCTACAGCAGATAAGTTGTTCCGCATTTGGCTGTTTGTATGTATTTATGTGAGTTTGAATGTAGTAAACAATAACAACCCACAATTGAAATTGGTAATTTAAAAAAAAACGATCAGGCCAGACCTATTCTAGAACACATGAAGTATTTCTCAAGAGCGTTCTGCAAATACAGAGCCACGGAGTATCATATCAAAAACTTCCACAATCTAGGCATATTTGTGATCGCGACTGTACTTATGTTAACATTATAGTTATGTACCTATATCAAAACATCTCTATCAAAGAGTAGTGGTTCAATATTAGACTGTGACAGAGATGTGACAAGGTGCGTTTTTGTGCTAAGTGTACATCAAAATATTCACACTCGTTTGTTAGCTATGCTATGCAAAAGGGTGAACATAGATGATCGGTTAGTTAGATATTATAAAACGTTGTCAATGTGAGGTTTTCGGTTGTGTTATGTTAATGGTTAATATCCGTGTTTTATGTTAATAAATAAAGAAACAGGGCCAACATTACAATTGTTTTTAAGAGATGAATGCGTAAGTGCATTACCAAAAGCTGTACGCTTAAGAAACACGAGTATTGGGCCAGTTGTTGCGGAGAAAACTACTAGACTAATATTTACTGTAATGCTATTTACTACGCAACTGTACGCGGCTAGAGTCGCGCGATACAAGTCGTACCGTCTGAGGTCGTGAACAGAGCTCGAGCGGTTAATAACCTTGTACCTCATAACATGTTCTATTCTGAATCTTGAAAGCTGAATCTTAAAAATAATGAAACAGAAGATGAAGAGAACGTTACCTTAGTAATCTCTACTTTCGCGATGGCCGGCAGTTCCCTCAGGTGTGGGTAGTAGAAACCAGCGGCAGGATGGTTAGGCACCCTCGGCTTGTGCCTCGTCACAGGGTCGGGAGGGGAGGTCGCCCAGCGAGGAGCTGTGAACGTCAGCCCACTGGCCGCACCCGCGTCTAGAGGCTCCAGCTGTTAAGAAACAGTATATTAGCTGATCCTGGCTGTTTTTGTAGTTTTTTTCTTTTAATCAGTGGCCATTAACTCTCACAACCAGCATTACTTAGGGTATCGTATAATCGAAGTATACTGCGTGGAACAGAAAATTGTTAAAATATTTAATGGTGTGCTAAAGGTCAGGTATGTTAATCAAATTACTTTTTTTGTGATTTAGATTGTGGTCCTATGGAGTTATTCAGTTTGTTGATTATATTTCTATACGACACCCTCAAAATTTGACCATAACATTCAGGTATTAAACAGTAGACACAGGGCTTATTTATTCAGAAAATTAAACTGAGAAATGGAAAATAATAAATAGTTTCCTTACGTCAAGAGTGATCTGATCCACCCAGGATGAGTCGACACATAGATTCACGCCATCCACACCAATGAACCAATCAGGTGACGGGATCATGCGACACATGAGTGATACCTGTAATATTTAGACATTGTTATACATTCCACTTGCTCCAAAAAATTGGCTAGGTTTGATAGGGCGCCGTGACGCCGCACGGAAAAGGCCTATGACGAGCTGTAGTCTAGTGAAGCTAGTAGAGCTTTAGTTAATTGAAAATAGTAACAAGAGACGGATTTCAGCAAAGATCGAGTCTTCATTCTAGTAAATGAGGAGAATTAAACGTAATACATTATTATCCCTTGATAAGATTGGCCTATGTCTGATCTGATCCACATATCAATATAAAAAAGTAAAGCAAAACAACTTTGTATCCTGCTGTCTGTGGCCGACCTTCTTCTCACTTTTTGTCGGTAGCTAAATACATGTTACAATGTAGAAGGGCCGAGTAAGCGCAGTAAAAATCTCGTGAAGACACAGGTGATTAAGTCCCTTCGTAGACAACGCAACGCAAGTCTCCGATACCTTATGACTTTAATCCAGGCAACTAAAAATACGTCGCAATACAAATCCACTGAGGTTCGTACATAGGCACGCGTTATTGGATACCAAAGTCGTAAGGTATCTGAGACTTGCGTCGCCTTACGTACGAAGGGGCTAAAAGCGCGGTGCGACTGCGGTTTTGCAGCGTCGCAAAGCCTCACACAGAAGCGGAAAACCGGCGCGATGTGTCGTGGTCTCGATGATCGCGGTGCATCGCTCATCATCTATCAAGGACTAGCACTATGCCCGCGACTTCGTCCGCGTGGGTTACGTAATTTCCTAATTCCCCCTTTTCACCCCCTTAAAGGTTAAATTTCCAGAAACCCCTTCTTAGTGCTCCCCTACATTATAATAGGAAGCCGTGTGCAAATTTTCACATTCCTAGCCCCAGTAGTTTCGGCTGTACGTTGATATGTCAGTCAGTCAGTTCTTCTTTTATATATATAGATAGATAGATAGATAGATAGATTTGCCACTAAACGTGTTATTTAGACAAAAACATGAGCTAATCACTTACCAAACTGTGTCCACCGTCAACAAACACCATGTTCTCGGTATCCCCAGTACCAGCTCCGATAGCTGGTGCCGAGAACTGGTCGTATACCTGCTGGTCATCGTCGCCTTCTTTCACTAGGTCATCGATCTTCCCGAACTGCGAGAAGGCGCGAACTGAAGGTTTGGCCACCGAGCCTATGTGATACAGGCTGTAGTTCGTCGAGTGAGATTGTCCTGAGGACAAGAGAAAGTTTATGGTGGTAAAATATACTGTAGTGGGTAGACTTGCGACGGACGTCGGCAGACGATCTCCGGCCACCGTAGGCGCGGGCATGCGGGCGGCGAGTAATGGGCGCCTCGCTGTCTGAGTATGGACCATGCCCGGGTCGACGGCGCGTTGTGTTCCATGCGCGCCTCAAGGAATGTCAGCATAGGTAGCGATGGGGCCCCCTGTAGAGGGCCAAAGCCTCTATGGGGGGAATCAACCACTTTTATAACGTCACTATTGGGCGCACTATTAGCTAGTATAAAACCATTAGTTGGTGCTCTAAACATAGGTGCTCAAACGTAAATACTTCGGCTTCTTTTTTCTTTACGTGGTAAAATCATCACATGAGTCTTCCCACCCAGGGCAGAGCGGGAGGGACTGTCAGACTCGTACTGACTAAAATCCACGGTGTCTTTCAATAGCCCTTTACGTACCGGGGTCACGGTAATTCGTGAGTCCCGCGACCAAATACTTCGGCTTAGAATTAATAACTTGAAGGAATGTTGCCTTAAAAATTTGAATTGAGAACAGAACCCGAGTTTGAACAAACAGTTCCTTTGGTAAAGCAACGTATTAGATATGTAAAGTTAACCCTTTTACCTAATCCTAACACCAGTCATCCGTGAATGAATTTCCCCCACTATTTACTTATTGAACCTTGCTTACTGATTCAGACGGAACTCACGTAGGAGTATATACCGGTACATACGCGATATCAAGTTAAATTCTACGTGAACGCTTGCAAAGGAAGCGGTCCATCTGAGCGTCTCAGCCTGTCGAGTGATTCTCAAAGGAGTTTCGTACAATATTGATTATGATGGGGATTTAATTATTAATATTCGTTGGAGGAACATGTTTATATGAGGTTTATCAAGTAGTTTATCGGTTAATGTGTTTATTCTTTTTTATTTTTGTTCATTTGAACTTTGAAAACGTAATCCTGAATAACATTTCTAGAATCCCAATACAAAATAATGACACAATTGCCTCAAATTTCCGAGAATTGAGACTATTTGTTAAACTGCGATTTTAAAATTTTCAAGATTCGTCGACTTTGACAAGCCCTCCTTTAAAAAAAAAATTACTAGAGTGCCTTGGCAAGTAGCATTAAAAGTTGGCGCATTTAATCAGAATTCTAAAATGGTACAATACTTGTAAGTTCCGTACAATACAAAGAGTAAAAAAATTAAAACCTCAAGTAACCCGATATAGATAAAGGTATCTGAAGCAGCATTTTGGCTTCAATTTATATTAGAAGTGGCATTTTTAAATAACCTTATTAATGCAGAGGTCAGGCTTTTATTCGCAATTCCTAAAAGAATTATCTTATTAGGCTTCTAACAATAATGTTTAAGCACCTATTATAAAATATAATAAAAACTAAAATCTCATTATGGTAACGAGCTGTTCCATTTATAAACGAGCATTTTGAAATAATAAAAATCGTAAAAATGTAAAATAATAATGTTAAATGAAAAGAACTTTCAATTTAATGTGAAGTAAGACATTAAAAATGTGATAATTTTAAGCTTCTATTTTTTTAATAAAAAATTGAATTTACTTCAATTAATAACAGTAAGTGTATTTTCAAAATAATTCTATTGGAAAATATTTGCATTTGCAGAATGGCCCTCGTAGTCACCTTAACCGTTATCGAAGAATTTTATAGACCATTTACTTTTAAACAAGCGGAGTGAGATATGCAAATTTAGCAGTTTTCTTAGCCGAAGCCATGTTCATTTTATTATAATAATTACTTGATAGCCATCGTCTGGGTGCTCCAAAATTATTAATAGGCTGAACTGTGAATTATTTATGAGATTTTCCTGAGTTATCATCCAAGGTTAGAGAGAGGAACTTTTGTTTTAAATGCGTCGAGAGCGTGGTAAAAGATTTTCTTTGTCAACTTTATTATTTCTGTTGGAAGACAACAAATATTATCTGCGGTCTAGGATGTTTAATATCTGTATTGTCTACAACACTGTTCCATCCTGTGACGCCACCTCCCTAAAATTAAGATACGAGTAAAGTCGTGCTGCTGCTGAAATTCTGTTATTTTATTTTCTACAATAGCCTTCCATCCAAAATAATTCAACCATTTCTATAACCTAAGTAAATTTCGCTACAGTTTATGGGTTGAACCAGTCAGTGTCAGACTGACAATGGTCTTCCTTCTATCCTACATCGCGTCCCTCAAAAAGCTGTCAGCAAAGCCTTCAGGGGTAAAAGCCCCCATAAGGCCTACCCGGGTCGCGGGACTATCTTAAAAGGGCAACGTGGCTCTTGAACGTAAAGGACATGTGAAGGAACACGGTACACTTATAGTCAGAGCCTGACAGTCCCTTCCACTCCATATAGGGCGGGAGGACTCATTTGATGATTAGGTGTATCACCCCCAAAATAAAATGCCTTGTCACCAGTATACTTGATGATGACTTTATCGTTGGTCAGAGTTCGTGGTACTGAATGAATGAATTAAAAGGGCCAAAGAACTCACGAATAGTCGCGGGACTCACGAATTACCTTGACCCCGGTACGTAAAGGGCTATTGAAGGACACCGTGGATTTTAGTCAGTACGTCTGACAGTCCCTCCCGCTCTGCCCTGGGTGGGAGGACTCAATTGATGAATTTACCACGTAAAAGAAAAAAAAAATTATATGACACCATTTGCCAAGGAAACGCTAAAAAGGAGGTGATTTATATTCTTCAAAGATATATAACTTTCTAAAATTATTCAAAGTTTTGATTGAAAATAGCGAAGTTCATTGACCGGTTATGTTTCGGGTAGACAGACTTTTATAAAACGTGGACAAAAATAGCTCGGAGATATAAATGTTAGAGAACTTTGTGTACTAATATTTAGATTGGAGTAAGATTTATGATTATTATTTTGAAGCGTTGAGTGAGTTTATTGAATAAATCCTCGGCTATGTTTAGACTCTATTTTTAGACCAGGTATCATCACTTTACAATATGATGTGATGGTCGTTAACATGAATAGTTCACGTATAATGGTTGGGGTAGGGCTTATAAGTATTTTATTTTTATGCCAGAAGTGAAATGGCATAAGGGCAAAAAGGCGATGATGACTAGAATTTTACCCCATGTAGTGGGTGCGTTTACAAACATTATAAAGACACATACACAAACACCCAGACACAGAACAAATATTTGTATGATC
The DNA here is from genome assembly GCA_943136025.2 of Agrotis puta. Classification (NCBI taxonomy): domain Eukaryota; kingdom Metazoa; phylum Arthropoda; class Insecta; order Lepidoptera; family Noctuidae; genus Agrotis; species Agrotis puta. Next base: position 15,341,121 of record OW964177.2, on the reverse strand, counting down.
TATACTGTTCCGTGCGGGGGGATCGAACCCGCGACACGCTGCACAACAGTCGTACGCTCAGTCACTGCAAAAGAACAAGCGGTATTGTTTTTTTTTTTTAATTTAAAAGGAACAACTAGCAGCTACATTACAACATTATTTTTAGTATATGCGAAACCTGAATATAGTTTGTTTAGAATCAGTAACTGATTCGGTTCCAATAGTTTTTACACCATGTTATATTTTTTTTTTAAAATATTTTAATTAAATTTTATTACCAGTTAATTACAATACAATCACCGTACGGTTAGATACCTCTTGCCAAGCTATTACCACGAGTGTATAACACAGAAGACACGGTTTACGGATGTACCGCGAAATGAGCATTTTTTTGAACGGACAACCAGGTAATATACAAGCTTATAACCTTGTGATTTTTTATGATACGGTTTTAAAATTTTGTACATAGATTCTTTACACTAAAATACTAGACAGGTGTATCGGGTTTCGCATAAACAAAAAATAATGTTGTATACAAGACTAAAATCTAAGAGCAAGTGAAATAAGCAATATTGTAGCACACAACGCTGTTCACCACTGTTTTAATTAAACTTTATTTCTTGGTATCAACATCTAACTAATAAACTCTTATAATCAGAGCAAATATGTTTAAATGGAACTAGTGCTTGGATACATGCCAAGAATCTGCGACAGTCGTATTCCTAGTAGATGAACTAAATATCAAACAATGGCATGATGAGTAGACTACCAGGGATTAGTAAAAACGAGGAATTATTTGTGGAATATTTAATTTCTTTTTTTTCCACCCTTTTTTTATCGTGGTAAAATCATCAAATGAGTCCTCCCACCCAGGGCAGGGCGGGAGGGACTGTCAGACTTCACTGACTAAAATCCACGGTGTCCTTAATAGCCCTTTACGTACCGGTATCACGGTAATTCGTGAGTCCCGCGATCCCGGCAGGCTTTGGCCCTCTACAGACCCCGTCACTGTGCTGACACTCCTTGAGGAGCGTGTGGAACACAATGCGCCGTCGACCCGGGCGTGGTCCATGATCGGACAGCGAGTCGCCCATTAGTCATGGGAATAACTTCCAGGTTTACTAATTCCGTTAAAATAAATTATTTAAATCGGACCATTTGGTAGTAATACATGTCATGTCGAATTGAAGGTTTGTCCTTTTTTCGTCTGTTCATTATGTAACAGTTAATTTATTCGTAAAAAAAACTAATTAGAAATAATCCAGAATTTATATCTGTGTGTTTCGCTATTTCGATGTTTGTCATAAGGAGAAAGTTTGTCAGTTTAGATTTATTAGCACATATTATATACCTGAGAAATTCTTTATGTATAGACGCCAGCGCATCAACCTACACCAAAATCTGTAAATTTCTTTAATAGATTATCAACTTTATCAAAAAAGGAGAAGGTTAAGGTTCGGTTGGGAAAACTTGTGCTTGCTGTACGTTGTCCGATCTTGCAAACACACAACCTCATTGTTGCCGTAAACCTACTATTATTTTATTAATACGGCGTACGTAGTACTAAAATGTTTAGTTTAGTTTAGGGCATTCATCAGGTAGACTTCAAATCTATAACTAATTTTATTTCAAGTTCACAATCTTCTCATGAAACAGCTCCTCAAGTCATCGTCCACTATTATAATACCAACTAACCTTACAAAAGCGTGCTTAAAATATCTGAAGCTAAGTTATCTTTAAGTGCGAAACTTGGCAACTTAAGCTCTTGCACCGGATAGCTTCCACTGAAGTATTTCATCGTTATAAGTTCTATAAAGTGTACTGAATTAAGTTTAGTTTCATTTAAATTATTTTCTGGAGTACATTCCTTGAGTTTGTTCTGAGAAAATCTGGTTTTAATATCTTAATTCTTGGTTTCTTGGAGTTAAACTGTGTTGTGCTGTTACTGTAGGTTTAATCAAAGTTTTAAAATGTTGTCTACTCTAAAAAACACCCTGGTTTTGAGCTTCCATCCGCGGCTTCTATCCCATAAATTATTTTATTTATTATTCAGATTCAATAAAGACCTACAGTAAAGTACGTAAAGCCGTTGGTCCTGGCTGTCATTTATAGATCTTTGACAGTCGTTACTATTAGTCAGAAGCTCTTAAGACTGGTTGTCAGTCTTATTATGAGGAATCGTATTACCCAGTAACTGGGTTGTGGAGGACCAACAGTAAGTCGCTCCATGTAAACTACTGATATTCAGCTGCATCTGGTTCGACTGGAAGCCTCCAATATAGTTGGGAAAAGTCTAGACAGATGATGAATAAAGAGCTACAGCACTCGTTATTTAAGACATTGTAGTTTTTAACAACATTCAACAGAATAATACTTAACACTTTACTTACTAATAATAATACTTTGCTGTGAAGTATCAATATCTCTGTATTCAGTAGTGTTCGCGTTGAAGAGTAACAAACATCCACAAATCGTTCCGTCTATAAATAGTGGGTGCATGGTAATGTTTGCTAATAGCAACAAATTTTTCAATTTTTACCCGACTACGAGAAAGCCAAAATGGTTATGATTTTGAAGGTTATGTATGTATGTTTGTTTGTTCCCTCATAACTTCTAAACTCCTTGTCATTACATAGTTGTCCGCTGGTTATAGTATAGGTGACATGTCACCAAATCCAATATGGCGCCCTCTAGGGGATGTAAAGTCGTAACTACTAAAATAATTTTCGCACAGTATCGAAATGGGTATCAAATTAATTTGGGCTTGATGAGCACATTTGAAATATATACGGTTGTTTCAGACAATATTTATTGGCGAGGTGGCATACGACCACGGCTTAAACTTATTTTTTATTTTACAATAAAAAAAGCCAGCTTCTGATTGTAAAAATTGCGGTCAATTTGTACAATCAAAAGGTTAACCAAACGTTGACTTGACAAAGGCGATATTACTACCGAAAATGAAAGAGCGTGCAATATAGGAGTCAGTTTAGTAGAGAAAATCTATGTTCAAGGAAAATCCGGATAGCCATTTTTGCCTACGAATGGTTCTTCAAAGAACGGCTATGGAAAATACGAAGGAAAGTAATATGTGGAACCTTTTTGTCAGAGTGTGTTCACATTGTTTAGGAGGAGTATGCCAGGTAGAGGTTCGTACCTAATGCTATTTGTATGTTACATGTGTCTTAGAGCCTATCTGATTTTGAACAGCTGTCTCATATTGTGACGAAATAGGGCTGTCCCAAATGTTTGTTTTATCTTTACAAGAAAGCAAGCCGTTTTTCGAAAAAAAATATGGTAAAGGTTTCATTTGTATACTATTTTAATATTGATCTAGCGGAGCGATTTATTTAAATATGTAAAGGTAAACATTCATCAAAATCGCTTTGTTTGTACCAATTGTTATGTTATTTATCTAGTGAGCGTGGTGTTTTAGAAGACTATGTGTCATTAAATACCAGCAATAAATTAAAATGATGGAAATTAGGCAGACCAGCCTTCATATGAAATCTCCCATCCCCTTCAGAAAAATAACACGGACACACAGACATACACGAAAAGTAACTTTAATTTATATGCAGATGCGAATTAATGTTCTAATTTCTACATGTTTTGAGTAGCGTAAAACTTCCAATGAATCAAGATTTCGAATTGTTGGTAAAATAACTTCAAGAAATTGTAAAGGTAAAACTTTCAGTAAGAAACTTCTGTAAACTATTCGGTTACAACAGTTCCTGAACTTTGAGCAACATTTCAGTAGCAATTTTGTAGGTACTCGTTCCACAATATTAATAAAAGTTTAGCTTTTATTTTTAATTTTCAACAAGAAAAAGAGATTTTTATCGTACACAGTAATAAAGACGAGATTCGATTGAAGAAACTGAATTGAATGTCTTCAATTTTCTACTAAAAATTTAATGAAATAGCTCCACATTTATTGACTCTCTATCGTACAAAAAGGTGTCGTCATAAAAATGTAATCCGTTTTTATTTTCAATCTTCGAACTCTTTATTACCAACATTGCGATATACATAATTATATTTTCGATACAGAATCCAGTATTGCCAACCCTATCGAACGCCTTTTTTGATTGAAAACAGACAAAAGGATTTTTTCGTCGCAAAAAGGACAAATGCCTTTCAAATACCGACGTACAGAAGATTTATACCCTCTCACTGATAATTCAATATCTTTTACTCTCATAATATAATGGAGACAACTTTGTTTTCTGGTCACGAGCTGAACCTTCGAACGGCATAAAGATGTTCTTTGAACAGTTGTTCGGTTTTAATCATTTATTTTCTTTATTGCTTGAAAGTATGGAGGGATCATGGAGGATAATTATATAATGTTTTTCTTGTACTTAATAAACATTCATTAGTATGTTATTGTATAATGTCATATACCTTGTATACTTTCTGTTTTGATTTTCATACAAATGTTTACACAATGTTTGTTTGTTAAAATGAACAAAATACATGGAATATTTTATTCATAACTTGAGTATTTGGTTGTAAAAACACGGTGTAAAGTTCCTCATTACTCCATATAAAGGAAGTACGTACATGAGGATATACCTACACAAGATATCATATCACAAATCGGCCAAGTCCGAGTCGGACTTGCACACAAAGGGTTCCGTACCATTATAAAAACGGTAAAAATCATGTCTGTTGTGTGGAAGACTACTTAAATAATTAATTTAGTCTGTTTTTTTTTAGTATTTGTTGTTATAGCAACAACATAAGTGTGTAGTGAAAATTTCAACTGTCTAAATAAAACGGTTCATGAAATACAGCCTGACATACGGACAGACAGACGGACAGACCTTTTGGGTACGGAAATCTAAAAAAGTATCAATCAATTTTGAAATTTTCAACATGTTCTAAACTCACAGAGAACTTTAATTGCACGAAACTTAATTTTGATTTTTGTTTTTCTATTGCTCCATAGATGTCACTAGTTATCATTTTGTTGACAGTTTACCTAATCCAAAAAGTTTTCAGAAATGTCTGTAAAATTCTTTTTTGTTATACCGAAATACTGAAATGAAATTCACATCTTTGTTTATGAGCTTCATGATATCCATTTAATGTTTATACACTTCTTTCTAAAAATACTACGACTATTGTAGATCATGTAGTTAATAATGTAGAAAGCAACAAAGAGATTGGCATTTGCATATAAAATGGACATTTGAAAGTGCGAAGACAAGCGTGAATTATTCAGACAATACTAATTATAAATTCAGGTCTGATTGAAACATCGATTTCAGTTGAAAATACCGTATTCTTGGCTAAATTAAGTCCCACACAGTGTTGATGATGAGTTATGAAGATTGTATTATTATTCAGTTCAGATATCCAATAATGCTTTAACCGGTATAAAGAATTTTGAAACTAGTCGATTTACGACCTATATTTCATCCGCATCAAAGTGATTTAAAAGATTTTTTTTAATTTCTTGCCCATAACAATAGATCTTGCTACTTCTATTTGTGAAAGTAGACGGCAATACATGGATGTTAAGATGGATGAAAGGATGGATGTATGTTTGCTAATTATCCAATTCGGTCTTTTTCTTTTTTATTTAAACTGCAAACTCTAAATCGTCCTTGACTTCATCTGTTATATCCTCATTCCCGGAGTTAAATAGTAAAAGTTTTGAAACCATAATTTGCGAGAGTTGAGCCTTTGTTGGGGTCGAAGAATTACTCGAAATGTTTAAAGAGTGTTAATTAATATTATGATGTAAAGGGGGCTTTTTTATAGTGGTAAAATCATCACATTAGTTCTCCCACCCAGGGCAGAGCGAGAGGGACTGTCAGACTCGCACTGACTAAAATCCACGGTGTCCTTCAATAGCCCTTTACGTACCGGGGTCACGGTAATTCGTGAGTCCCGCGACCAAGCCAATACGGTTGAATGAATTTGATTGACGTTGTAATTCTATATACCAGTTTTATTTTCCCGAGGGATATGATTCCCTATCCAGGCGGAAGCAGAAGTTAGTTTCATAACAAAACAAATGACGATCAACATGAACGATAGACTGCTACGATGCGTGACGCGGCTTCCATTGGATCAAATATTTGTATGTTCTACAAATAGTTGTTCCGGGGTTGGGTGTATGTGTATGTGAGTTTAATGTTTGTAAACGCACCCACGATACACGAGATGTTTTTAGTGTACTTTTTAAGTGGTATAATCATCAAATAAGTACTCAAAAAACAGGAATGGTGGCGCTATTAGACGCTACTAAACGTTATATTAGTTCATTCGACATCATTGCAAAGTGGCACTATATATTACCATTGCCAAAGTAATTTAATCTAAAATTTCATCAAAAAAATATTTATAAAGGTATATAAAACAGGTTGTACGAACAAACAAATACGACAATAAAGAAACAATGACTCTACCTAGAGATCGGTAGAAAAGTAACGTTCCGAGATAAGATCTCTCCTTTGTGTAGAATAAGGAACGGACAAATAAATAGCGAGTTATCTTAGACGAGCAAAACCGCGAGATGTCACTTTAACGTTAAGATAAAGGAAAAGTTATTTTTAGTTTCCCCCCTTTTTTTTTGTTTCTCCCGTATCTTTTTTGATAGTTTAATGCTTGCTTTTTTTGACGGCACGTTTTGCACAGTGGCTGAGCAATTGGACTCCAGCGCTATGTGTCGCGGGTTTGATTCCCGCAAGGAGGTGTGAGTGTGTGAGTTTCTATGTTTGTAAACGCACCCACGGTACAGGAGACATTCCTAGTGGGGGGCAATATTCAAAAAAAAAAAACTTATTTATGCCCACATCTTCTTCCGCTTAGAGACTTTTCTGGTACAATACTATAGTAAGAAACTGTACTGCCGAGATAAAAAGTATCATATCTATCTATCCAGGTTATGAACTATTTCTGTGCCAAAGCCATCCAAATCAGTTAAGAAAATGCGAGAAAAAGTAAAAAAGATTCATTCATCTATCGTCATCGTTAGTGCACCAAACTTAGAAAAGTAGAAAAGACTTTTAAATCTGTAAGCTTTTTTTTTATCGTGGTAAAATCATCAAATGAATCCTCCCATCCAGGGCACAGCGAGAGGGACTGTCAGACTCGTACTGACTAAAATCCACGGTGTCTTTCAATAGCCCTTTACGTACCGGGGTCACGGTAATTTGTGAGTCCCGCAACCCCGGCAGGCTTTGGCCCTCTACAGGCCCCGTCACTATGCTGACACTCCTTGAGGCGCGCGTAGAACACAACTCGCCGTCGTCGACCCGGGCATGGTCCATGGTCAGACAGCGAGTCGCCCATTACTAGCCGCCTGCATGCCCGAAATCTGTAACATTAGATTATAGAATGTCCAGATTCCTAGTATGCTACTGAGAATTAAAGCCAAAATAAGGAAGATAAATTACCCATTCGTTCGATCCCTACATTACACGCAAAGGAATTACATTTAAATGTGAGCGTGGCGCTCGCTCACACATTTACAAGATATATGGCTTCACGAAAAAATCTGGACATTTTATAATCTTAGTCTGTAAGCTTACTTATTCAATATTTCCATTAAGGTAGGAATTTCCTGGTCGCGGGACTGTACGAATTACCGTGACCCCGGTACGTAAAGGGCTAGTGAAAGACACCGAGGATTTTAGTCAGTACAAGTCTGACAGTCCCTCCCGCTCTGTTCTGGTTGGGAAGACCCATTTGATGATTTTACCACGATAAAAAAAAAGGTAGGAATTACCACAAACTTCTTTTCGAAGTGCAGACCCACATCTAAATAATAAAGTAAAATAAATAAGCACCATCTAAGAACGAGCAATTATAATAAGGACTTAGTTAAGTCCTCTTAGGAAATAATAATAATAATTTATCCATTATTATCATTGTTGTTTCTCCTTGAGGTAATCTTATTGTAAGTAAGATATTACCACTTAATCTTGTAAGCTTATTATACTGTTATTTGTTATGTATTAAGTAGGTAAGATTTTGATGGCTACTAGACATCAAATTGCCTATATTTAGTTAACAATTCTGGTGGATTTACCGTATTTATTACTAGCTGTTGCCGAGGAGCTCGTGGCTCAATAAATACAGCCGCACAGTTCGATCTTCCGGGTTAAGGCGCGCTTGCCGAGGTTGGTCTGTGGATGGGTGACCATCTGTCATAGCGAGTTTCCTCCGTGCCTCGGAAAGCACGTATAGCCGTTGGTCCCGGCCTCATTTGTAGATCTTTGACTGTCGTTACTGTTAGATAGAAGGTCTAAAGTCTGACAACCAGTCTTACCATGGGGTAGTTACCCAGTTACTGAGTTGTGGAGGTCGCCTTCTGCAACTCGAAAATTAACGCACGGGTACAAAAATCGGGATTAAAACTATCCTATTCGTCGTTAATCCTGGTTATAAGCTACCTGTGTATTCCAATTTCATCAAAATCCGTTTTGTAGTTTTTGCGTCAAAGAGTTACAAATTTACAAACATCCATCTATCCATCTGTAGCCTCAAAAACATTCGCATTTATAATATTAGTTAGATTCACATACTCTTTCTTATTGAGACTATTTTTTAAATCCAGTAAGTGCTGTCTTTCACCAGGAGACATCTTTGTTCAATTTTAATTTCGCTTGAACTTCATTATAATGTGAAACCTGTATGTTGAATTAGGAGACCCTATTGATTTTCTGGAGAATCTGGCTCAAAAGTGTTCGAAAATTAAAAAAAAAAGGTTATTCTCAGCTGCCACGTTTACATTCACGAGGTAATGTCTTACTTACCAAAAACCTGTGACCACTGCGCCTTAGGCCGGTTCTGCGGATAGTCCTTCGGAAACCGCTCCTCACTCCACAGCATTTGCAACGACACTTTGTACACAGCCACATCGTCAACGTCACATCCTACCCCCAAATCTAGCAACGTTAACAGCAAAACTAAGATGGCGGCCATTTGACGTGCAACCGCCATCTTGTATCGACGCGCGCGAAACCTATATTTTTCACCGATTTTTTTAACGTATTAAGGTGTTTTAGTTTTGAAAGTCACTGTTTCCGTATGCGTGTAACGTCTTCGGAGAGATGCGGTGGACTTTTCTATTTCGGATTCTCGTTCTCCGAGGACAAAAATAAACACTTTGGGACGATCTGTACGCGTGAGCCGATGACTTGTGCGTGCATCTGGTTATTTATATAAACCAAAACAGTTTTTTTTTCCGAATGTTTTGTAAGAAAACGTGCCGTTGGAATTTGTTGGTTACCTGTCTCAGAATTGTAATACAGATTAATTTAATACAGATTTATAAGTTGAAATTGTTGATTTATAAATTAAAAGTATCTTTTGTTGTTTTAAGAGTGTAATTTTTGTTAAGTTTAACAGCATAAAAATAGAGTTCTCTGTTTACAATTTTCAAAAGAACTCTCAAACCAAATTGACACATTATTAAAAAGGCGCCATTAACACCTGGTTATTTTTAAAAGGGAAAATAAATTTTCCAATACCGTACATTTTAATCCCCCAGATTCCAATAAGTAGACGTTGAAGGGTCGCAGGTGTTAGTGGTTCGGGGGTCTTCTGGACCCCGGGGGTGAAGAGAGGGGGTATTCCTTAAATCGTGGGGCTTTTAACCCGTCCCAAGTGTCCACCTGATTGATTGATAGTGGACCTGTTTCATTGGATTTTTGGGGAACTTTGTGATATATTATCTCGGGTAAGATACAAAATAAACCAATTATTTACTAGTTTAAAAAGCTAGTTTAGCTTTAAAACTTATCCTAACCAGCGAAAACCAGAAACGAAAATACGAAGACATTTTACATCTGCCCATACGTACTGGGCTGATTACGGCCCCTTTACCATTTTGTCTTATAGACAAGACACCTAAATTACCAGCAATGTGGAATGCTGGAAAATCTTATTTTTTTCAATTCAAACGATTCTATTGGGTCTTTCTGTAGTTGAATTTGAAAATTGCCGTATGATACCCCCCTTTTTATCATGGTAAAATCATCAAATGAGTTCTGAACCCAGGGTGGTGCAGGAGGAACTGTCGGACTAGTATTGACTAAAATCCACGGTGATCCTTCAATAGCACATTACGTTCCAGGTTCACGGTTACCTGAGACAGTCCCGCAACTCATATTATACACCTTTGCCTTGAAAACATTAAGACAGAGTGCACATGACGTATCAACACGCAATAAGCCAGGGCTATGGCGTACAATGTCCTCCTCACAGAGAGGGGCCTATCTCCCAGCAGTAAGAACATAATAAGACTGTTTATGCCAATTCCATATTGTTATTTTATCTTTTCTCTCTAACTAACACAGAGTAGAACAACAGAGCACACAATAAAACTACAGCATTCTTCAACTAAATCCAACTTCATCCAGACAAAGCGAGTGCGTCCTTACTTCTAGTGGAATAATAAAACTCGAAAATTATTATGCGCTTCAAAGTTTCTCTATCGAACAACTTTCCGGGCACGCCGCAATCGCGGCGGTAAGACCCCTCTTTGAGGAGTGGCTGGATAGGCGTCACGGCGTCCTGACCTACCGCATGACGCAGGTCCTCACCGGACACGGAAGTTTCGGGAGGATCCTGTGTCTGATAGGGAGGGAAGACACGTCTGGGTGTCACCACTGCGAGGATCGTCCGGAGGACACGGTGGAGCATACAGTGCAGGACTGCCCCGCTTGGGCAGAGCACCGCCGTGTCCTCACGACGGCGATAGGCGGAGACCTCTCGCGCCCGGCATTGGTCGAGGCCATGCTGCGGGGCGAGATGGAGTGGGAAGCGGTCGCCTCCTTCTGCGAAGCAGTCATGCTCGTGAAGGAGGAGGCGGGCCGCCTGAGGGAGAGGACAGCGTCCTCCCTCCACCCCAGCCGCAGTGGTAGACGCCCACGGCGTCGGACGTCGCAAGACGATCTCCGGCCACCGTAGGCGCGGGCATGCGGGCAGCGAGTAATGGGCGACTCGCTGTCCGACCATGGACCATGCCCGGGTCGACGGCGCGTTGTGTTCCACGCGCGCCTCAAAGAGTGTCAGCATAGCGACGGGGCCTGTAGAGGGCCGAAGCCTGCCGGGGTCGCGGGACCAAGGGATTACCGTGACCCCGGTACGTAAAGGGCTAGTGAAGGACACCGTGGATTTTAGTCAGTACAAGTCTGACAGTATGGGTGGGAGGACTCATTTGATGATTTTACCACGATAAAAAAAAAAAAAAAATCGAACAACTTTGGCGCGGGACTTTTCCATTACCGTGACCCCGGTACGTAAGGGGCTAGTGAAGGACACCGTGGATTTTAGTCAGTACAAGTCTGACAGTCCCTGCCCTCGGTGGGAGGACTCATATGATGATTTTACCACGAAAAAGAAAATAAAATCTAACAACTTTCCCCGCTAGATTCTAGGGTTCAGTATAAATGTGGGCATACGAACGGCGAATAATATGTGACTCGCCGTCCGATCTTGGACCATGCTCGATAGCGCAGCGGGTTCCATGCGTGCCCCAAAGAGAAGTCAGCAGTCTGATAGGAGGCCAAACGACTGCTCGGGTCACGGGACTGTATAAATTGGTAACTGTGACCCTAGAACGTAAAGGGCTATTTAACTACTAACAGTTCCTTGCGGTCCACCCTGGGCGGGTGGACTCGTTTGATAATTTCACCGCGTTTAAAAAAAAAGGGTTCAATATAAAGTCTCATCTCTATTAGGAAACCATTTTACTTGTAACAATATACTTTGTTTGACAAGTCTATTTACTATCAAAAACTTACATAACACGATGAACAAACTCGCATAAGACAATAGGGTCGAGTTTGCTCTAGCAAATATTGTTGCCCGAATATAAAAAAGATGTTGTGCTTACTTAGAAGGATGTGCTGTAATGCTAAAACAATGTGGATGTCAATGAAAAACAGACCTAAGTGATTGAAATGGACGGGCATGCGGGCGGCGAGTAATGGGCGACTCGCTGTCCGACCATGGACCATGCCCGGGTCGACGGCGCGTTGTGTTCCACGCGTGCCTCAAAGAGTGTCAGCATAGAGACGGGACCCCCTGTAGAGAGCCAAAGCCTGCCGGGGTTGCGGGACTCACGAATTTCAGTGATCCCGGTACGTAAAGGGCTATTGAAGGACACCGTGGATTTTAGTCAGTCAAGTCTGACAGTCCCTCCCGCCCTGCCCGGGGTGGGAGGCCTCATTTGATGATTTTACCCCGTAAAAAAAAATGATTGAATTGGAATAGGTTCAGGAATTGCAATGAAATAATATGCGATCTTGAAATGAAAACGTCATTTTAGAGAAGATTTATTGATTGTTGTGTAATAATTGATAAAAAACGAAGGGCGGTATAAGAGTACTAATCTCGTGCATTAACTTGTTTAATTTTTTCTTTTTCTTGGGGTTGGAAAAAAATAAATTAAATTTATGCGGGAAAGGGAATGTCAGAATTTTCTGTCTAAAAATTCACCCCGTTTCTTCGGTTGCTCTTTGCATTCCAGGGCCACGGAACGCTTTTAAGACAGTCCCGCGCTATCACCAAAGTATCTACGAACTACTCGACTAACTATCTACTATCTCTCAAACGACGGCACGATTGGCGTAGCGGCTGGGCGATCAACTTCTGCGCTGCGTGTCGCGGGTTTGATCCCAGCTCGGAAAAAATATTTGTATGATCAAAAGTAGTAAGCCTCCACTCATTAAATGAAAAAGAAAACAAATTAAAATTAAAGTGATTCCCGATAAAAACTCATTTAACAAGATGGGTAATTTAAATAGAAAAATAGTTCTCACAGGAATCTAAAGAACTTTACTATCTTTCACATCAAGAGCTGGATTAAGTTCGAAAAGTTTATATTGCTGGGTAGATAGATATTATCGGACAGGGCCGTGGTCGGACAGATTAACTCGATACAAGAGTAAATCGAGTCCGCTTAATTCCAATGAACAGTGACGCAGTATTGATAAGGTCGGGCAGAATAACTTAGCTAAGTTTGATAAAAGATATCGGCCTATCTTTTTGTAAAAGATAAATAGGTTTGTGAGGGTAATAGTGTGGACTGCGGAACTGTCTCATTAGATAACCGTGACCCTGGAACGTTAAGGGCAATTGAATGAACATGGTGGATTTTAGTCAGTACGAGACTGACAGTCCCTGCCGTTTTTATTTACTTTATAGGGTAACTTTTAGATTGCAGCTGTCATAAATAAAAAAACCTATAAGCATTGTAGTTTCGTAGTCCTTCTAACAAAGCTTTTCGTTCAAAATTTGAATAAACAAGAAGGCAAGGAGGTTGGACTCCAACTCTTTCGATATTAAAAAAGTTTCAAGCTGCTATAGAAGGCAGAGAAGGCTCATGGTTTGTTTTCAGCTTTTTGTGAAGTACTGGAAATTGTTTTTGGTTTGAGATATAAATGAGGATGGTATTTTTTAGTATTGGTAGTTTTTTTGTAAGTTTGTTTTTAATTGCCCAGGTGGTGTTTTCCGGCTGTCCCCATTACATTTGTTCCCATCAATAGGACAGCGCATTACGAATAAAAAAAAATTATTACCGCTGTCCCCATTGATCAATTCCCATAGAGACAGGTGGACTTGAATAAAATAATTAATAATTATTCCAGCTGACTCCATTGCTTCGTTTGTTTAATAGGATGAAATTAGTCACCAATGTGCATCAATGGGGAGAACGGGAATATTTTCATTCTAACTACTCGGTCCCCTTTGAAGGGGACAAATGTAATGGGGACAGCGAGAAAACACCGTACAGACGCATCATCAATCTTAGTGACATCTACACCTCTAGAGGTCAAGTTCGGAAGATTGGATTTAGGTTATCTCCGAAACTACTCTTCTAATTTCAAATACGATTTTTTTTTTCTGAAGGAAAGCTACACTATTCCGAGTTTTTTTTTATGGGTTGAAGGTGGTGGAAGCTAAGCTATCTAATATTAATGTTTGTGTAGGTATTCCGTCGCGGGACAGTACGAATTACCGTGACCCCGGAACGTTAAGGGCTATTGAAGGACACCGTGAATTTTAGTCAGTACGAGTCTGATAGTCCGTTCCGCTCTGCCCTGGGTGGGAGTCATTTGATGATTTTGCCACGTAAAAAAAAATTATATATTAGTATTCAAAGTGGAATCTGGCTAATAGCATCAAAGTAAAAGGCAGGACGATTAATTAGAAATTTGAAAAAATCAAACTGTTACAAATCGAAACTTAATTTTTCCTTTTTATTGACAAATATCAAAGAGTTGCCAGCTACAAAAATACAGTGACGTTACAATATTTAGTTCATGCTCCTCTTTAAGATGTTGCCAGCGCATACTACACTTAACCTAGTTTCCGGATCTATTTTATGAGTTACAAGTGAAGCTTACGATAGGTATCTTATTATTCTGTATCAGAGTGAAGTCGGTCGTAAAAGTATGTATGGCTTAGTGTACGTGGAACGACCGCTTTTGACCTATAAAGGAGTAAAAGATCTTATTAAGGTAATCGACTTTAGTACTTCTTTTTTCTTTTATATTTTGTAAGGAGCTCGTGGCTAAATAATTACAGCCGCACAGGCCGATCATTCGGGTTAAGCCGCGCTTTCTGAAGTTAGTCTGTAGATGTATGTGTAGATGGCCACCCATCTATCATAGCGAGTTTCCTCTGTGCATGTAAAAAAATGTACGTAAAGCTTTTGGTCCTGGCTGTCATTTGTGGATCTTTGACTGTTAGTAAGAAACTCTTAAATCTGACAATCAATCTTACCATGGGGTGTAGTATTACCCAGTTGTTGGGTTATGGAGGTCTGGGCAGTCGCTCCATGTAAAATACTGATATTCAGCTGCATCTGGTTCAACTGGAAGCCGACCCCAATATAGTTGGGAAAAGGCAGGCAGATGATGAAATTTTGTAAGGTCAATTTTACTACTATTATAAATGAGTTTGTTGTTGTTTACAAGGATAAAATTAATGAACTATTTTGTTCTCTCTTCACAAAGTTGACTTAAAGTTAATATAAAAGATGGATATTTGAGCGATGGATGGATCATTAATTTAATGCGAAAGTTTGTTATCTTTTTCGTGTCGATCGGTGTACTTTTTGATAGATTTTAACGTATTTCATACAACTCAAGGCGACTTCTGTCCTGCTAGGTAGAAAGAATACTCTTTATTGCGCACACCATACAAATTACGGGTATTTACAGAAATATCTTAGAAATAGGGTGATGGGTATTGGCGGTCTTATTACTCGGCGTCGAAGCAGCGGTGAAACTGCGGTTTATCTTTAGTAGATTACAACTTTCAGTTCTAGAGCATAAAGTTGAAAACCTACACACATCAACAGAATCTAGGGATATCTTAATCGTAAATTATTTACGATTGTTTAGTTTAAAATCTTTTTAGTTTTCATAAAAAGTTTGTATACAGATTGAAACCTCATTTATTCTATTTTCAAAATATAAAGAATAAATATTAAAAAAAAAGAAAAAACAAAATACGGTGGCAAAATTGTTAGTGATTCGTTATGTTACGGAAAATTAAAATTGTTTTATTAATATTAATTAATGAACAGGGATTAGATTGGTATTCTTTTTTAATTTAACGTGTCTTGTGAGCTTTAGGAGTCATGTCACGTCGTCATTTGAGTCGAGATGAAATGTTACGAGCCGTGGTCATGCTATAAAATGGTGCTATTCAACGCTTCGTTGCTGAGGCCCTACACACCAGCCAAAACGTGATATCAAGGTTTTGGTCACGTTATCGCAGTATTGGGGATGTAGCTGAACGGCACACGGGTAGATATCGCGTTACTACGCAGAGACAGGATCGATTTTTCCAAATAACCGCTAGAAGACAACCCAATATCACAGCGATGCAACTAGTACAAAGGCTCCAGGAGGACCACCAGCTGCTGGTAAGCGACCAAACCGTGCGAAGGAGGTTGCATGAAGTTGGTCTTCATGCTCGAAGACCGCTACGTGTTCCAGCATAGCGACGTGGCAATCGCGGTCGGCGGCTTTCGTGGGCTCGGGAGCATTTACCATGGAGTGACGAACAATGGTCTTTGGTGCTGTTCACCGACGAGTCCCGGTTTGGGTTTCATCTGGAATCACGAAGAACACGCGTTTGGAGAACTCCAGGGATAGTTAGCCGTCTAAGGCACCCTCAGGAGGTCCACTCATACCAAGGCGAGACAATCATGGTGTGGGCAGGAATTCGTCTTGGCGGACGAACCCAGCTCATTTGGATCCAAGGTAGCATGACTGCACAAAAATACCACGAGGAGGTAGTGGAGCCTGTTATTGACCCACACAGAATCCAAATGGGCCAGAAATTTCTACTCATGCACGATAATACTCCTTCCCATACGGCGCGGCCGGTGTCGACCGCTCTCCGAGACCACGATATTCAAGTTTTGGATTGGCTTGCACAGTCGCCCGACTTAAATCCTATCGAGCATGCCTGGGACATGTTACAACGAAAAGCTTTGAGAGATTTCCCGCCAAATTTGACGACACAACAACAACTTTACGACCACTTGCAAAGAACATGGGACCTCATACCGCAGCAAGACATTGACAATCTAACTTTAAGCATGAACAATCGATGTTGATGTGTAATTAATGTAAGAGGTGGCAAAACTGATTATTAATAATTAGATTTAATAAGACTTTTTAAATTTTCATTAAAATTAATAGCTTTATAAGAAGAAATGAAGTTTTTTACCATATTAATTTGCTACGGCGATTAAAATAATTAACATTTCTATTTAAAACAAAAAAATCACGAAATGTTTTTTATTTTTTACTGTACACCTTAAAATAACCTATCATTCTTCCATTTACTATATCAGAAAAATCTTCATAGATTTTTAGATATTTGATGAAATATAAAATATCCCTAGATTATGTTGATGTGTGTATTACAGGCTTGTCGACGAGCTCGTCGTAGAGTCGTCGATGACCTCAAGAATAAAAGTAACGACTACAATCACCAATCGTTATAGAGAGACAAGCAAAATTAGGTTAAATTCAAAATCCTATATCTTTTACAACTTGAGTCCCGACTGGTCCCGAGCTCTTGCAATATCTACTTACTATAAAGTGATACGTCTAAACGATTCAATTCCCAGTGAATATTTTAAACTTATCTTGAAATAGAGAACTGAACTTGATAGTTAGACCGGATTTATTTGACTTGGTCTATCGTCCGATAGTAGATCGGACGGAATTGAATTCAGTTCGGGTTTGCATCTACAGTTATAAACGTGAACCATTGTTCGATGAGGTAGAATTTCTGTGTAGTTTGCGTTTATATGAACTTAGGTATAGAACGGAATCTAATAGAAAATTGGAAGTAAGTTTATTTTAACTAGCTTTTGCACGCTGCTTCGCTCATAACCCCCAAAAATGATTAAAACCGTCGTCTCCAAGGACTCATCTATCTATGTACCAAAATTTATTGAAATCGGTTTAGAGATTTAGGTGTGAAAACGCTACAAACAAAAAAGTAAAGTGGCTTCTATCAGAAGTTTACTGAAAAATAGGGTAAAAGAAATAAAAATGGGCTGAACTTTTAAGGATTATTATGTATGTTTGTATGTTTCGCACGGGATTATAAAAATATCTAGATAAATTAGTTTTTTATTTATTTTGATAATATTCCATTCTGCAAAGCTCTTTTATAACGTATCATTTCGAATCTGGTTTAGATGGTGAAAATGAGATGAAGTAACGCTTTTAGATTCACTACGACATCACCTATTTGAGAAAAATTGTTTTATGTATTTCGTTTTTCATCTTGAATGTTTTTTTTTAATGAGGTCAACGGCTTTATAAGTATGGCCAGAGGATAAAGGATTCAAGTATCAAAGCTTGACCCCGGTTTGTTCCCCATTCTACTAATGATATCTTTATACGAAATAACTTCAAAGTTTCGGACAAAAATACGTTGGCAATATTATAAGTATTGTATATGTTAACGGAAATGAATGTAATCCGTCAAGCCTTTGTCAAACAGACAGGCGAGTCCGAAGCGATAACGAACCGATACGAGACATCAGTCGGATAGTTCGGTCACGCTATCGGATCGCTTTCGCTTTTCTATGTGACTGGATTCAAACAATTCCATACATTACAAATAAAAACGTCACGCTTCGCATTCGCCACGCCTGTCTGTTTGATAAAGGCTTCATTGTATAACTACTCTTAGGAAATGTATGTAATTCCTAAAATCGCCCGGACATGTGTGCAACTTAACCAAACAGAACCTCGGGCACCCCTAGGTTCAGTTTGGTTAGGTTCCTTTAAACCTTGCACGTGGATATAGGAACCCCGCGCCGGGGGCCTCCCTCTCCCTGTACACGTACCTAAACAGCTTCGGAATTGTATACAATACCTAGATATCATACATTTCTGGTAACATATACTTAAATGTCCGTTGTCTTCTTAACAACCCCGAGTTCGGAAAGTCACAGAGTTGGCAAAGAAAAACTTTCACGGAACATAAGATTATGTCATCTATGACTTCGCTGACAATTGTCGAGAAGGGTGCGAGCACCAAAACAAGTCCATTCAGAGGGTATAAAAACATATTGCGAACATTAACTCAGTAGCAGAGTGGGGTAGTTCGGTTCTGTGTCGGAGCCGTAAACTTTAGCAAGTTACACGAGAGTCACAATGTAGGGAATGCTGTATGTAGGTGTGTGGAGAATAAAAGGTTGTTGCCCGGTTTTTTTCCTTGCTGTTTTTGCGTTATTTTTACAGAAAACATACTTTTCGGTATGTGCTAATAAATATGTAGGGGAACAGTTTAAGAATACTTAACACAACACTAACGTAGCGCGTCATCAGGACGTCATTTGCAAGCGGCTATTAACAAATGGCGTCCTGTTGGCGCTTGCGCTGCGTTAGTATTGTGTTAAGTTTGGCTTAAGTGTGTGATTTCCTATCATACCTCGCGTCCCCATCTTTATACACTGCTCTCCTACTAGGTGGATCGAAGATATCGTGAGAGTCGCGGGGAACGGATGGGTGTAAACAGCGGTTGGTGTATGTCGTCGTCGCAGCGGTCTGGGAGGCCTTTGTTCAGCATTGGAGGTCTTCCAGGTGATGAAATTAAAAAAAACGACGGGTTGCACTCTGGGAGTGCTAGCAGAAGTGAAAACTTGAATAGTAATAAACACACACGAACATTCGCGCAAGCGCCCTGCGCCGTCTTACGAATTTTCGATCAGGTCACGTGTCCTGACGCGAGTTTAAAATTTTTTACCCATTCCAAAAAAGTGCACATTTCCGCTAAAGTAGTTTTCACTTCAAAAACTTCGTTCTTTGAATAATTATAGTTGTTACCTTTACTTCATAATTTTTTTTCCCAAATAAAACAAAAATTTAAAAAAAATGTCTTTCTACTACAATGTTGCGTTATTTCTTTTTTTTTTACATTTTTTACCCATTCTAAAAAAAGGGCACAACGCCGCTAAAGGAGTTTTCACTTCAAAAACTTCGTTTTTTGAATAATTATAGTTCTTACCTTTACTTCATAATTTATTTTCCCAAATAAATCCAAAATTAAAAAAAAATCTATTATCTTTCTACTAAAATGTTGCATTTTTTCTTTTTTAAATGCATGATTCTTTTTTTTAGTCTGCAGTGCAGGGAGCGGGAGGCATTTCGTTCAATTTCCTGTTCAAGGAAAAATTAATGAAGACAGGATATTGCCTGGAACCTTCCTGTGTAGGTACCTGCCGTAATCGAATATGATTCGATATTTTGTAAATTATTTATTAGAGGCCGAATAATTAAATTGGGATACCGGTTTACCGGGTTTATATTCTGAAAAAATGATTTAAAATTTTCATCATCCAATCTTTAGTGAAAATTGAAATCCTTATGTACTTTTGTGTGGTCAGAAGCTCTGGTCTTTTTTTAAAGAGTTATCATTGCCATTTTATGTGGTAATGCTGCCAGTCTTCTTGGCACGTTAAAAATAAGTTGGAGTATTTACTTTTCACGACACTATTGCATGTTTCCATGTTAAATCCAGAGCACTTAACATAATAATTAGTGTAACAAAACTGTACAATTACCGCACAATAATTTATAACTGCAGTAAACTAAACCAAACACCCTATTACGCGAACAGAACTTGTATATTAATAATGGAAATCCCTGATTACAATGTAATATTAAAATTATACTTCTTTTTACTTTATTCTTAAAAATTTAAGGAAACCAAAAAAAAAATTTACAAAATTGCAATCCACTAGCATCGGGAGCAGTGTCCCGGCTACCGGTGGTCAGGGCTCTTGAGAGAAGAACCTCCTAACAATACAAGTCGTGTCCAGAAGTACTGCCTTCTGAATTAAGAAAAAAGGACAAAAGTAGTATTATTTCTTTCTTTGGCCAAAGAATTAACACTGCCATTTAACATGGCAATGTGGCCAGTCTTCTGGATTGCCTGTTCCAGGATGATAGCGATGCTGAAGAGCCCTTTGACGCCTAAAGTGCACTATTGTCTTTGTGTTTTTTTGATAATATATTTAATTTAAGTTTAGTCTGTTCTGTAAATATTTAGTTTGTTATATTTGTAGTCTACAGTATTAGATGGGGGTAGGTAGAAACTACAGAGCGCCGCCTGCTACGTTCCTTACATACTCCTATCGCCTCGTCCACATTCATACATCTGGTCATACACGCATACCGATTGCGAGTACTAAGTACCCGGCCTTTCTAAAGCATTTCACTATTGAGGTCAGTGTAGGTCTTGCTAGGGCGTCCCCTCCCGGCATTTCCACTCACCTATTATTTCTTATTTATAACAGTCATGAACTAATTTTAATATAAACAAAATACTAACGTATTATACCTACAAATATTATATTAAAAATAATACAATAATTAATTAAATCTAAATGTTTACAACACAAAAAAAACTAATATTGTAAATGTCAAACTTTGCATGGATGTATGTTTGTTATTCCACCAAGATGATGTTTGTTACCGGCACGCAAAATACGTGATATGACGTACTTACGCATGAACGCATTTGAATTAAAGGCATACAGATACTAGTATTATGATCCTGTGAGATAATTCTCGATATAAAAGCGAGCGAAACCAAAAACAAGTAGGGAAATAAATAATTCCACATTATTTTTTTACCCCTTGATACGGCCTTGTGGGGAACTGGGGGTTAGGTAAAACAAACAAGTCACAAAAGACTCCTTAATTGCCAATTTACTCATGTTAACAATACTATTGTTTAACCGGTCTGGTCAATTAATTTCTGCAATTAAAACTGTACTGTGACAGCCGCTGTCAAATAAATTAGGACTTGCGGACTGAAGGAATTTCAAGGCAATATTTCACTGAAAATATCTTAATTGTGGCTTTTGCAAGTACTATTTGTGAGAGCAATATCAGCAGAATTTTGATAGTTCTGGGTCGGAAGGGTAAAAGGATTCATTTTAGAAGCAATTTTAATAATTTGTAAGTTGCTGACGTATCGTTTTGAAGATCAGAGGCCTTGTCACGAGTTTTCACGTTTTTCTGACACAAAGTAAACGGGCATTATGAATAGAGAGGGAAAAAGAAAAGCCAAAGAAATGATGAACGGATTGTGTTAAAGGTATGGCATCGAATTTCTTGCTCATGCTTCTCTATAACATTTTTTTTTATCGTGGTAAAATCATCAAATGAGTCCTTCCACCCAGGGCAGAGCGGGAGGGACTGTCAGACTCGTACTGACTAAAATCCACGGTGTCCTTCAATAGCCCTTTACGTTCCGGGTTCACGGTAATTCGTACAGTCCCGCGACTCTCTATGAGATCTACGATTTAGAATTTGAAATTACATTCCTTTCACAGTTATTATAGCTTTACATTCATCTCACAGTTATTATAGTTTAAAAGAATAGTATAGTCATAAACAGGGGATCATTTAAAATAAACACGAGCCAACCCAAAGACACGTGATATAAGAACAGGTTGGCCCAAATTGTTGATGACCACAGTTTCACATCACGAATATTCGACACGACATCAGAAGATTATCGTAAAACATAATGAAATAGGTATTCTGTTTCGCAAAACATAACATTTTCCTTTCGGTACCCGTTATTCATAATTCCAATGCTATCTGTTATCTGTCTGAACATCAAACCATTTTCCGAGTACTAATAAAGTAATGAATTTACGCAAATCGACAAAACAAACTGTGGAGAAACACGCGAGTTCGTTTTCAAAGATATTTTGGCATGTTTAGTAGTCACGAGCTTTACAAGTTATTAAGTAAACGTTGTTGTAGCTTGATTTCAGGAGAAATAATATATCTACACTTAATAAAGCTGAAGAGTTTATTTGTTTGGTTGAACGCGCTAATCTCAGGAACTACTGGGTCGAATTTCAAAATTATTTTTGTGTTGTATAGTGCTTTATCGAGGAAGGCTTTTGGGTATATAAAATCACGCTACGAGCAATAGGAGAGGAACAGCAGGCTTTCAACGAGGAACAGCTAGTTTTTTAAATACTTAGTATTTACTAACAAATAAAACTAAATGTGATGCGGAGGAATGAGGATAAAGAGATTTACTGTAGTCGCATGGCGGTCTACCATCAGCACATGGAAACGGTCACCTTTATCTCAAATGAACCACTCGGAAACCCCTCTGCGTTAGGACACTTCCCTGGAGAGATTGTAATGGGGTGTCTTATGGTCGCGGGACTGTAATTACTGTGTCCCCGGAACATAAAGGGCTATTGAAGGACACCGTGGATTTTAGTCAGTACGAGTTTGACAGTCCCTCCCGCTCTGCCCTGGGCGGGAGGACTCATTTGAGGAATTTACCACGTAAAAAAAAATGGGGTGTCTTATGGGTCTCACAGTGTATTTATAAGTAAAACAAAATGGGTTAGTTATACCATTATAACTCAAGAACGGCTGATCGAATTCCACGATTTAAAAAATTTTGAGGAAAGAAAAATTCAGTTGCGAGTGGGAATCGAACCCTCGTCTTCTGAATAAGTACTCTAGACGCCTTAGCAAAAAGGCCATCGAGGTCAAAACTTACATTCCCTGCAAGAACAAATTAAGGAAAGCGTTACGTAAGAATAGCAAAAGTTCTTAATCTATACCCAACAAAATTGAAGTTGTAGAAACGGATTGGCTGATTTTCCTATCAAACCGGGGGGTAGGTACATCGGAAATGGAATAATAGCTACCCACACCGGGAAGATCCCCTTAGAAGATACCCTTGGTTTCTGAAACCTGCGGGACGTCTACAAAGGGTTGGTTGGTGGCAGGATATTATGGTGTGGCAAGCCGACCGCTGGGGGTATAAAAGAGAGCTTTTATAACGTTTGTGTGTACGAAAGCTATTATCAAAAATTCATTATTTGGTAAGAAATAATTTACTAGCGCCCGACCCCGAATTCGTATGGGTAATAGTTTGTTATTTAAAAAAAAAAACAGTATGCTATGGTAGTTTTTGAGTTACAAACAAGCATACAACAAATCAAATATTTTCTCTTTTGAAAATAAATTTGGATTTGCCTTCCGTGTTTCCGATTACCCATCAGAACTTCGAAAGCCTTACAAATAACCTTACTAAGGGTAAACAATAACATAAAAGGGTTACAGAGGTCACAAAGTAAGTCTTTCCATGTAAAATATAGTTGGGAATAGCTAGGCAGATGACGATGTTTTTCTATGGAATAATAATAACTATGTATAAAAACAAGTGCATTACTTTTAAAGACAATAAGAGTTATTTAATTTTATTCACATTAATATGAATTATTCGCACTAAAAATAAACTTAAAATTGCTCAAATAACTAAAATATAATAAACTGTTGTTATTTGTTTACTTTTCAAGTAAATTAAAAACATGTGATCCTGATTTAATGAATTATTAGGCTGATGAAATAAGGGTGTATCTGTTAATATTTCTTTAACACTAATAATGTTAAAGCATTTATGACAGAAAACTACATAAAATACCAAATTAATTGATAAGCATAGCCGTTTATTTTACCAAAGCATACGATAGAATCCTGGGGCATCAAGGTCTGTGAGCTGTTTGAAATTTTGGAAAGTACTTGAGGCACGCTGAAAACTTGTTCAATACTTCTTCAATTATATCTAAACACAGAAATGCAAACCTCGCTGAAAGAAACTGGAAGAACTTTTTGAACGAAGCCGTATTTAAAGAAGAGATTTTTATGGTCGCAAAAAAAACTGTTTTAGGCATTTCGAAACCTTTATGCCTTTAACATAATGAATATTCAAAGAGAGAGAAAATTAATGAGCCAGATAATTTAATTGGTTTATACACCTCGCCAGGCGCTAAGATACGTGTTAAAAGAAAATCACCGAGTTCTCTTAGTATAGCACATATTTTAACAACACGTAGAAACTACTTTACAACTAATTAATTTACTGAAGGTCAACGTCAAAACTAGCATTATAACTACCTACGAATGACGAAATAAAGATGGCGGGCACTAATCCATTAAATTGCACGTCACCCAGGATTAACCAGTAATGGACGTCAAACATTTGCACAGGCGAAAACGTGCTTGCGGTCGAGCCACAAGGATCAAAATCATTTTCTTTTTAAAGTAGGCACTTGCACCCTTTCGTCTTTGCACCCTGAAATATGTTAGTAAACATTGGGTCTGTAGTATGTTTGGTTATGTTTAAACAAGCGGCTAGACTCGATATCAAACAAAGGATTTATGTTTTAATACTTTCTTGTACAGTTTTGGTCGTAAATATGTGGAGCACTGTGGGGCAAGATTTGCAAAAGAAACTAAACACAAAGTACAATAATAATCTATAATAATTTTGAGACTGACAGCTATTAAACATGGTGTACTGATTACGATCAGCTTTACTATTCTCTTAAATACAATTTCTGGGCTGTACGCAACAACAAGCTCGTTGACGAGACAAATATTCACTAAGCTACTGACAGACTGTAGTTTCAACGCTGATGCATCGCTGCACACAAGGCAGAGAACAGCACAGCAGTTCTACTATTTAAATTCACCCTGTAAACGTATAGAAAGTATCGTATTTATCATACTCACAATTATACGATAGTCTTTTAAAGACATGATGTGCTATATTGTCCAATAACTCTCAGTGATGGAACTCATTGCAGCTACATCTCTGCACTTGGGTTTAGAAGCACCAGCTTTAATCCAATATAACGGTTAGTCTGAAGTCGGGTAGAGATATTCATATCAGTATGATATTGCTCAATGAAAAGGAAAGTTCTCTGTCATTATCCACATCTAATAACACAAATTACTGATTAAAACATTACCACTTAGCAAAGGCAAAGATAATAAAAGCACCTCAATAAAGTTGTAACAGCAAAGAGAAAGCAATAACCAATAAATATTCATCAGTTGACCCAAAACAAGGTTGTGAACCAAAATCAAACACTCCGCTGGGATTAATCGATTCGCTAATCAATTCGTCCCAACAAGGCGTTGAAAACTGACGCAACTTGAGATAACTCAAGTGTCGTCGGCCACATTACAAGATAGTTAAGCGTAGTTTACAAACTTGGGCGAGCCTTCGACCTATAAGTTGTATCGTTAACCCTCCAGACCTCTACATGGAATGATAACGCGAAGATGCTGCGAAGGATTACGTAGGGTTGGGTGGAATTCTTTGAGGGTTCTGTTTTGTGAATGTGTGTTTAGTGGAGTAAGAAGGTCTTACATTAGTATTATTAATATGGCATTAATACGGCATTAATACTTAATACGGAGTCATCTCAGCAGCTCACGTGGCTTTCGGTAACATGAAGAAGATAGCAATTTATGTCTACATTAGGTTAGACCAAATAAAATGATATGTGTGAGTCTGAAGATCAGTCTTGGATCTTAGGTTTTAGGAGATGCCAAAAGAAAGGCTACACACTTGACAAGAAACTTTCGAACACCATTTCTGTATGTAATTTTTTCAGGCCCACTTTTTACACTCTCGTACACGCCCTGCCTCTTGGCAAGTGTACCTAACAATAATAACGAAATACTTTTTTTTTTAATAGCTAAATACATTTTTGATACATATTAAAGTACACATTCATATACTTTGCACACCTTACACGCAGGACATGTACGAGAGTGTATATAGGAGCGCTCATCTATCTCACCCTGTCTCAACGAGAGTGTACACCCACCATAAAATGTTTTAACAATTCGTGACACAGCCCACACATTAAAAAGTAAAACCGAAGGCAATTTTTCACGAGACACGGCGCTGACAGATGCAAAGTGACGTCATATATTTACGGGAAATGTTTTCCCAGATAATCGATACGGTTGCTCTTGTGTCGGACATTGGTCATTCACCGCATTTTGGACAACAGCCAGGAGATCCGAGGAAAAAACACGTCGTTTAGGCTCACAGTTCACTGACAAACTACCGGGCGTTCATATTGTTGAGATGTAAACAGGAATTTGGGGGGAAGCTGCGAATTATGACATGTTTTGTTGTTGGAAGAATGTTTTCTGTTTACAGGGTTACGTGAAGGGGAGAATGGAAAGGTCAAACTGTAGCAGAATTTGGAAACTTTAGTATTAAAGCTTCGAAGAGTTTACTTCTGTTCGTCAGTTTTAGCTCAGATTTATGCCTTTGTCAAACAGACCGGCGAAAGCGAAGCGTTTCCGAAGCGATACCGAACCGAAGCGAGACGTCAGTCCGATAGTTTTGTCACGCTATCGGATCGCTTTTGCGTTTCTATGTGACTGGATTAAAACAATGCATTTTGCATAATGAACGGAATATTTTTTTAGTGCCTTATTAAATAGTACCTTATTAAGTAGTAGTAGTATTATAGGATGCCTCATCTGCCACAAGTTTAGTATTTGCATGTAATTAGTTAGTCACTCAAGGACATACGCAGACTATCTCTGAGTCACACACTGCTAAAATTAATAACAAATAATTAGGGGAAGAAGTTCTAATCCTTACAATGTAACACACAACAATCAATTTTGGAACCGAATATGACACATGGACCTCCGGAAAGATAATATTAAGCAATTTTATATGTTGGTCGTTTGCCCGAATTCTATTAACGCTGGAATTCAGAGTTTCAGACAAACGACCATATAAAAACGGGTTATTTATATTCGTTGTATTCATCCGTAGTGCCCGAATCCGAGTAAAGACGAGCACCCGAATACGGGCTTACGACCAAGCGTGATTTATTTACAGATAGTTTTAACTGTAGTACTGTAGAACTGTAGTCTGTTTACGTATATTTTTAAATGGACTGAAAAATAAAATAAACCCTAATAATTTAAAACACGATCTGATCCATTCCGTATACAGTGTTTCTAAACATATCCGCAGTAATGTAAAATTTTACTTGAATAAGTCAGACCCTGGTTCGTTCCAACATTAATTTGTGAAGGTAACACTTTAATTTGAGCCGTGATAGACGTAGCCAGGTAAATAGGAATTTAAGGTGTTCAGCTCTCGGAAATGGGGCAATTAGATCTTCTAGTAAACGTTATTACATTTGAATTTGTAATTTAACATGATCCTTGAATTAGTGTTACTAGGTTTGTTTTCAGTAGCGAGTATTAATTCAAATAAACAACCATTTTAAGTTGCTTTTTTTGCTGATTGGACAAAGATATTTTTGTATGTTTTCTAGGGCTAATGTTTTAATTTATGTAACAAGACTCATAATACTCTACTCAATGTTCAATCAGAAATTAACAAGCACAGATAAAAACTAACACTCACAAGGTGAAATTATGTTTATTGCAGCATTTCAGTAGTTAATAGTCAGACTCAAGGTTTGCCAACGAGCAATGGAGCGCAGTATATTAGGTGTTAAATTAACGGATCGCGTTCGAAACACAATACTGCGCTCCAAAACAAATATAGCTGACGTGGCTCAGAAAGCTGCCCAACTCAAATGGGACTGGGCAGGACATGTCTGTCGTATGCCGGCATACGACAAACTGTGGGCCAAAATAGCTCAAAACTGGAGCCCTGAAACAGTGAGACGGGGTCGCGGTAGACCGCGAAAGAGATGGCGGGACGAACTGGACAGGTTCTGCCCGAGTTGGAAGGAGGACGCACGGGCTCGCGAGAAGTGGAAGGAGTGGAGGGAGGCCTTTGCCCAGGAGTGGGACAGAGCAGGCTATTGAAAAAAAAAGTATTTTTATATGTAAAGCTGGGTACGCACTTAGCAGTGTTGCGTGTAACGTATCAGATACTGTATCAACCTGCAAGTGGGTACGGCTCATCCGAGCACACTGCGAGCCGCCTTTGTGTTCGCAGTGATACCGCGCGCCACTCGGTGGGTCACTGCGAGCTTACAGCGCTCCTCACGCGAGCGGTTCGCAGCGAGCTCGTGCCTACGTACTCATTTGACACCGTATCTGATACGTTACATGCAATACTGCTAAGTGAGTACCCAGCTTTAGGGGTAATTAGCACCACTGTAAGAACTGGCCGGGTCGATGGCGTGTTATTTTCTATGCATTTCCAAAGAGCTACCAGCACAACTGTCGGGGTCCAATATTGTCACGCCAAGGACAGGAAGAATGAATGAAGTTAAAGGAAGAAGATGGGTCTCAATGGGTAAGAATATGATACTCTCTTCCACTACACCTGAAGTAGGAGAAGACATTTGATGATTCCCCTCCTGAAAAAAAGTTTTTTTTTCATTAATGACAAGTTGCACTATTCTAATGTGTCTTAAGAAAAATAAAATATGCCATGTGATAATTTTCTACCATAACGTGAGGAAGACAGCGAACAAAACATCACTATCTCTAAAATGTTATTTCAAAATTAACCTTGAAATAAGATCGGACTAGAGAATTTTCCACGTGCAGAAAATAAGTACTTCCTTACAAGCAGTGTTACCAGAAACCAATTACCCGAACCGCAATTAAGGGTCGACTCACACCAAAAGAGCGGCGAAGGGCAACGAAGCGGAGCGCAGTTTCAGTGTCATATGAATTTCAACTTTATTTTCATTAAAATAATATTTATTATCGCATGAGAAACTCGAACGAGTCGCGGGAATGCCCGCGGATCCGCGGGCATTCCCGCGACTCTTTCGAGTATGAGTGCGATAATAAGAATGAGTATTATAGTAATGAAAATAAAGTTGAAATTCATATGACACTGAAACTGCGCTCCGCTTCGTTGCCCTTCGCCGCTCTTTTGGTGTGAGTCGACCCTAAGGGGTACTTCAGAGTACTGCTAAACTTTTTAAATAAAAAACAGTCCAACAGAAATAAAACCTCATTTTGCGGTCAACAGTCCACATTGTGGTAGCTTTCCACATTTTTTCTAACGGCCATTGTTCACGAGAGTTTTAAAAAAAAGTATTAAAAAAAATGGCGGGACGCGGGAAAGGTTATTATCTCGTAATTCAGAACGATGGTGGACAGTTTAATTATTTACCTTGTTTTCCTGATGAGTGCGTTGCGGTATGACCGGAGGGCCATACTAGGTCCTGCAGTTGTTAATAATTTATAACGTAGGATTAAAATCACTATTGTTAAAATAGAACAGAAGATCTTTCTGGTCGTTTACTCTGCAGTTTTATGAAAGGTATACCAACAGCTTCTGTGTGTAAATGCTTTTATTACAATGAAGCTAAAGTATAGGATTGTATGATTTGGACTTATGTGAAGACTTCTACTGGAACACAACGCGCCGTCGACCCGGGCATGGTCCATGGTCGGATAGCGAGTCGCCCATTACTCGCCGCCCGTGAACGCTTGTCTAAAAGTATTCAACAGATGTTTATCTTTCTTGTGGTAAGGTGGATACAGTCGCCAATTACTGGTTTACTAGTTCTTTTAAATTATCTGGAAAAACTAATACCATGTTTTTTAATCTTAATCGTTTGCCCTAGCAGTTCAATTGAGCAATTTTACTCAAACTATTAAAAGTGGGCAGATGATCAGCACTTTTATGACATCGATTTAAAAGACATTTTCACAAAACGCCCGTCTTTCGTCACTTTCTAGTACCTTTAAAAACCTAATCCGTCTTTCTCTTCGATATCAAAATGTAGCAAGTTTTCCATTTTTGCAATCGATGCAGTCGCGACAAAGCAATTAGAATGCACTCGGCGAGCGAACATCGAGACTATTGGATTATTATCGATTGGATCGACGCGCCACACTAAATAATCTGTTTGTGGAAACTTTTCAGACTTTTTGCCAAGCTGTTAAAAGAGCACTTCTTTTATTTTTGAAGGGAAGTGTCTCGATAACTGAGATAATAATATGAATAAAATAATACTGGCTAACAAAAGATAGCTCGTTATGTAGAAAATGGTTAGTATGAGTTGAATAGGTGTTGTGTTAGTTATCTTCTACAGTATTTCTACCACGAAAGAGGTTTTCGTTTGTCTGGTGATCGTTTTGGGAGGTATCACTCTACTCGTTATCTTGACGAAGTGGGAGGTCTTAGCACAGGGGAATGTTTGTTTGCAGAATTTGCATGTAAGCATGTTATGAGAATTGACCTCTGGATACTAACTCTTGTATCTGGTTTCCCCAAAATAAATTATATAGTTGATTCGATAAGCAACTTAAGCGGATTGTTGGGTGAGATCATAATTGTGAATACTTGACTGGACTTGGGCTTTTAACTCAGACTGTAGTCGTTGTTGTATAATCTCGGTGATACATTCCAAGATACGGCGAGTGTGAGAAAGTAATGGAGCACCGAAACTAGACGAGCGCACTTAACATCTAGTAATTTCGACCTATGACGACTTCTATCTATGACCTAAGAGAACTGTCCAAGTACCTATGTCCTCTAGATTTGACATATTCTCATCTCTATCTTTCTTATAATAATGTATATTTAATTATATCGTTAACCGAACTTACTTAATCAAAATGTTCCTAATCACTACATAGTATAAAGTAAAGTCGCTTCCCGCTGTCTATCTGTCTGTCCCTATGTAGGCTTAGATCTTTAAAAGTACGCAACGGATTTTGATGAGGTTTTTAATTGATAGAGTAATTCAAGAGGTAGGTTTATATGTCTAATACATGCATAATATACTAGAGATTGTACCCGTGCGAAGCCGGGGAGGGTCGCTAGTTACATAATATATTATCCAATTTCGAATTGAATACCAAACTATGACAATATTCGAATGTTACTAAAGTTATTTCAACTGGAATTCGATAGCAAATTCCTTCACTACATCATTGCAAATGGAGTTCAAATAATAATGATGTAAGCATTCATAGTAATTAGGGATGCTACACATCATTGTGTCCCCGTAAATTGTTATTTGTTAATTAACCCGATGATAAGGCTGTGTTTGCACCAGAAATGTGAGTTGCCAGGGATGTGAGAGAGTCTAACCAATAAACATGTTATAGTTTGCAATAAAACCAGCAAGATTATTGATTAATTTCATGCACGTTACTCTGCGTATCTTAGCATCATCAGCCTATAAATCCTGCCTAGCCTTTTCCTGATATAGCTTCCAGTTTTCAAGGGTGCTCCTTAATACCAATATTTAACATGAAGCCACTGCTAGTCTGTCCTTCGCATTCTAGCTACTAGGCAGCATGATAATACCAAAAAATAAAACTGTTTGACAGATTTTCGGACTTCTAAAACTGCCGAATTCAATGGTTTGCTTTCTGAGGTAAATCGGTAAGAAATTATGGTCAGCCCATTCAAGAACTGATCCTGGCACTTGCCAGTACAGTACTTACTGCATAATCGTGAAGATTGGTCCCCTTGAGACTGCGGGAATGGGGGACTGTGAAATCTAAAATACGAATATAAATGGGTAATTATAAAAATAGTGTGGTTCTTTTGTTTTATTTTCACAAAAAGACTCAATTACAAACAGGACAAGTTTGAAAGTCTCTCCCGCTCCATCTTAAGAGCAGAATCAAATGATGACTGTCTGTCTGCTGTCTCATCAGGTATCCGTGACCCTGCAACGTAAAATTTTAGTCAGTACAAGTCTGATAGTCATCACGTCCCAAAAAAATGACTCTTTCTAAAAAAATTGCCACGCTCTCTTGTGAACACATAGACTTATGAAACAATTGCATTTCAAATTGGTTGCTATATTGTCTTAAATATTTAATTGAATCCGTTTTAGTGCTCCTGAACGATTTAATGTGTTATTCAATTATTCATTTGCGGTTAATTCGATTTAAGATAGCCCATCGGTTATTTGGGTTTCGATAAATATTTAAGCTCTTATACGCTTGATTTAACTTTTATATTGGATCGTGTTTAAGTGATTCAATCTTGTTTGTGATCGAACTAGAATTTTTGCGTACTAAATTGGTTCAGTTTTGATAATAATCCAGCCGAAACGATAAATATTTACAGTGAGGTTAGATTAAATTGAGATTCAATTTTCTCAAGAATAATAAAAGAGAATGCATTAAAAAAAACATATTTCTTCAGTTTTGAAGGTATGTTAGGTGCACCTTTGTATTCGTGAGGACACGGCGGTGCTCCTCCCAAGTAGGGTAGACCTTCACCGACGTATAAAATTGTGGATGGTTTCCACATAGTTATCTCCCGAAACCATCGTGTCCGGTGAGTACCCGCATCAGGTAGACTTCCCAAAGATTGTACAGCTGTGATTGTGCCACGGCACAATCACAGCTGTAATAATGATGCATAAATAATGCTGATAGTACAGTACAGTAGTAATGCTGATAATGCTGATTAGTACGGGCGTGCCCGTACCAATAGATTAATATTTTATTATAGCTATATTGATTCTTCTTTCCTTTTTATTATTTCTAAGCCGGTTCATGATCTTTCAAAGAATCATACTCAAATAATTAAACCTCTTCTTTAAATAAGAGTTAATAGTTAATTCTTGATTAAAGTTAACTTCTTTGTAAATACTCCATAATCATTGCCATAATAGCAAGTGCACTCAGCATCTGGAAGCTTCTACCAACAGCCTCCATGCCTGATCAGAAAATCTTTAAAGTTAAAAATGAGAACACGACGTGTCAACGCATTCGTTACTACCATTATTTTCTTAGAGGGTTTATACATGCTTCGTAATTATGTTGTTTAAGCAATATACACATAGGGTAGATATTTCGGTAAATCTGGGAGGCTTTTGCCAAGCAGTGAGACACGAAAATGACGAAAAAAAAAGATGTAAAAGGCTATCGATGGGCAATCGTGTTCTGACTATGACATCAAACCTCTGCGAATTCGCGCTTTGGGGATATTTAGGGAAATGATGTCCAAATAGATATCTAAAGAAAGTTTTTGGGAAATATGCGACCAAAGACATTCAAATATAATTCTTTTAAATCTCTTTGTATGCGACATATTGCGGCAAAATGAGGAAAAAGTTTAAGTTTTTTTTCTTAAAATCTCTTGTCGCATAATTATTTGCGATCCCAGTAATCGCAGCGACAGCTGATTGTCTGAATCACCTTAACACACCGCATCTCAACACGGCTTTCATTCGTTGATCGTCGCGCAAACATTTATGTTTGAGCTTTGTTTGCGCACGGTTTCAGGGACTCTCTGTTTGTCGTTCATTTACACAGACGCATATACTTGACTGACGGATTTTACGCACGGTTCACACTGTTCGTGTGGGTGAGTATTTAGAACGTTCTTCAAATGTGAATCGCTGGCGTGGTAATAACTTGTGAACAGTCGGGTAAGCTTTACATTCGTTGTACAGGTTGTTTTTAAAATCATTGGTGAAACTTCAGTGTCGTAATGGTCTGACGGGTTTGTGTTGATAAGTAAATGGCATCCTACACTAACTAAGGTTCCTTTCTCTGGAGCCCTGACCGCCGGTAGCTTGGACCCTGTTCCCGATACCGGTGGGCTACTATTATTTATATTTTTAAATGTTGTTTCTTTCTAGAAAATTTGGTTATTACCTTTTCACGTTAAAGCTACTGAATCGATAATCCTGATGCCTTATACATTGTCACGTGTACAGAAATGGACATAATTGTATAGAAACTTTCATGGGAAACCGTAACCCTTTAACGAAGGGCAGTATAAATAGGGTTGCCATCCGTCCGGGTTTCCCCGGTAGTTTATAGGGCATCCGGGGAGCTTTATTTGTAGTCCGGGTTTAAAAAATTAGTCTTGGGCCGCCCGCGACACACGCACACTTCACCGTCCCCCCACCCCTCCCGACGCAGTTGCCACGGTGCGCACTTCGATTCATGTCCGGGTTCTGAACTCTCAAAACTGGGGTTTTCACGCGGCATGTCCTGGTTTCCAAATATTAGAGATGGCAACCGTAAGTATAAAGAAAACAGTGGAGTTTAGTAAGTATGAGTCAGCCCTTTCACTGCAAACAGGGCGGGAGGACTCATTCAGAGTAACTTCAATTCTGAAAAAAGTACTGTGTCCGAGGAATACAATAATAACGGACTTGGTAGGAATAGATGGCGCCAAGTGTCGCCCTTAAATTAACGCGAGCGAAGCTGTGCACAAAAGCTTGTAGGTATTTATTATATCCAGCTATGAAACTACAAATTTAAAAAAAAACGACGGGTTGCACTCTGGGAGTGCCGGCAGAAGTGAAAAATTCAACAGTAATAAACACACGAACATTCGCGCAAGCGCCCGTCGCCCGTCGCCGTCTTACGAATTTTCGATCAGGTAATGTGTCCTGACGCGAGTTTAACATTTTTTACCCATTCCAAAAAGTGCACAACGCCGCTAAAGAAGTTTTCACTTCAAAAAAAGTGTATTATTTTGAAAACAAATAAAATAGGAATCTCTCGCATTTTCCTTACCCGGAAAATACAATAAATACATGAATAAAAATATCTAAAACTAACATAACATGTAACTAATACCCCGCGATATTGTGTAAGGTCAAAACTGGTGTCCCTTGGGCGTGCCCACCAAGATTTACGATTCTACCCAACTTTGTACCGAACAGATGGTTCAGTACCCAACACTTGTTGAGAATGTAAAACATGACTGTTATAACAGTTTCCAACTTTTCTTCAACATTTTTATGTGAAGACGTTTAGGGAGAGTAAGTTATGGTTCTCCTGTGTTTTGTTTTCCTGGTGAAAGATGAGAGCTGTATGTATGAGGTAACCCGCCTTGTGAGTTGGATTTATGAATATTTAGGATAAAACATCTTAACCAGGCATCAACGCATATCTATCTTCATAGCCTTTTCTCAAATATATTGGGGTCGGCTTCCAGTCAAATCAGATGCAGCTGAATATCAGTATTTTGCATGGAGCGACTGCCTATCGGACCTCCACAACCCAGTAACTGGTTAATACGAACCCCATGGTAAGACTGGTTGTCAGACTTATGAGCTTCTGACTAACAGTAACAAATGTCAAAGATCTACAAATGATAGCCGGGACGAACGGTTTTATGTGTGCTTTCCGAGACACGGAGGAAACTCGCTACGACAGGTCAGTCACCCATCAACAGACCAAGCTCGGCATGCGCGGCTTAACCCGGAAGATCTGTACGAGCACAGGTATAAACGCATAACCAGGCGAAAATGAGAAAAGGGGTTTGAAGGTTATTGCCCCACCGTAAGACCATTAGGGCCATCCTCCATACAAAAATTTTCAAACCCCTTTATTTCACATGTCTGATGAGATGGGAGCTAGTCTATTGCCATCAATAGGCACAGAACTTCTCCAATCCGTCAAACTTTTATCGATTTTCAACTTTATCACCAAAGAAGAATGTTTATTTTCGTTTGGGATTTGACACATGGTAAGGTAGGTTGATATTATGGTAACGTTTGTACTAACTTTTGAAGTCCTAACGTGACTTTTCGTTTTGTGAGGAAAAATAAACGGGAAATTTGTAAATTTCATGGAAAAAAATAGTTCCTCTTTCGTACACTAAAGGCGCTTTTTCATTTTTCATACAGTAAACTTCGTTAATACTTAAAGTAAATAAAATAATGAAATTTCGTGATCAGCCTTCGGGCTAATAAGATAATTAAAAAAAAACCGGCCAAGTGCGAGTCGGACTCGCCTTTAAAGGGTTCCGTAGCAGCAAGTAACATTATATAAAAGTTGGTTGTAACTTTGAAAGATAAATTGCGGTTTACGATTTATGACGTATTAAAAAAAAATGTAAGTTGGTACGCACAATATTGAGTGATTTACCATGTTATTTTAATATCATGGACTTCTTATAGGTTTTCCTATAATCTATAAGGAGAAAACTAATTTCTGTATTTTTTTCAAAATTTTAGGTTCAGTAGTTTCGGAGATAAGGGGGGGGAATGGTCAATTTTCGTCTATTTTCTTGAATAACTTGGAAACTATTTATTTTAAAATTACAAAAAAATAGATTTAAGATCTTCTCAACAAGACCTTTCATTTGATATGCCACACGATGCAGTTTTCAGATTTTTTTTTTTAATTTTCCCCTTCCCCCCCAAAAATGACCCCCCATATACAGATTTCATCTGCTCACGTCACACCTCTGTGTTTGGGTCACAGGAATTGATATGTGTACCAAATTTCAACTTAATCGGTCTAATAGATTCGGAGATAATTGACTGTAAGCGACGGACGGACAGACACACGAGTGATCCTATAAGGGTTCCGTTTTTGTATTCAGACGTACGGAACCCTAAAAACGTAACGGAGAAATTCAATTTACTTTTTGGGTTGGGAAATTATCAAAATAACTTCACTTGTTCTGGGCGGAGCGGTAGAGAAATGTTGTATTGCCTAAAGACGTTCAAATCCAAGATTCAATTAAGCCATACCAAAAGGTCCTAAAGAAATTGTTTTTATTAATATTTTCATACAAAAAATATTTAATACTATTTCATAAAAAAACTATGAAATAAACACATTTTAATTTCCATCCGGAAAAGTTTTTCTTAAAGTAAACTTCAGTAAATCTTT
The DNA here is from genome assembly GCA_943136025.2 of Agrotis puta. Taxonomy (NCBI): domain Eukaryota; kingdom Metazoa; phylum Arthropoda; class Insecta; order Lepidoptera; family Noctuidae; genus Agrotis; species Agrotis puta. The sequence continues at coordinate 15,304,249 of OW964177.2, read as the reverse complement.
CAACTAAAAAACCTGTAAAGTCCGCAGAATGAAATAATTAACTTTTAAAACACAAAGTTTGTTCGCTAACTTAAGTAGAAGAACCCCTTAATATCCAATATATCATTTTCACGGTATTATGGAAGTAAACTTCCGTAAAGTTAAGTTCTGAACTGAACGCTGCATAGAGTGGACCGTAATTCAAGATAACTTAAGATTTAGATACGGTTAAGTGAGGCTAAGTTGGAGTTAAGTGCTAAGTTGACGGTGGTCCGGCGACGTAAATCGAATATTCTGTAGGGACCTTAAAATTTAGTTAGGACTTTGAAAGTTTTGAGATTAAAGGGGATGTGACTGACCTCTGTAAGGAGAGGGGGGACTTTTTGGAAGAGAACTGAATTTAATTGTGCTCGGAAGAACAAGGAATTGAAAAAAAGTTTTGTTTGTTATGACAGGATCTGCGTAATGGAGGACGAGAATTTATACTCGGAGGAAATGTTAAGTGGGCGAGGCGCTCGCTACGAACTTATTTTTTTGTCTTGGGGAAACAAATAAGAAAGCGAATTGGCATTGTAACTTAACGGCCGTTATTTAATGATGTTCAGAACTATGACATGATGGGAATTAAAGCCTTGTTGTTATAATTTAAAGAGTTTCTTCTGTGTAGTCAAATATATTTTGAAAATAGGTCAAAGATTATTCCAGTATCTCTTAAACAATTATTCTAAATAACGTGTTACCGAATAAACTGAATGATTGCTTTGCAATTTTATCTATATAAGGGAAAACTCACGTTCCAAATGATAGTGAAGTTATTCGATACGTAAGTAAATAAGATCATCATCATCATCATCATTGGTAGCCCTGTTCTATCCACTGCTGAGAACCTCCTTTCTTTTTTACCATATTTACCTGACCGAGAATCTCAACCAGGTTTTATCCGGGATCTTCTGAATATCATCCACCCAGCTGGTTGGACTGCCAACACTTCTTCTACCACGTCTCGGCAACCATTCAATAAAGGGTCTATTAAATTTAATTACTGTCCGTGTTTTCATTATAACAGTTACTATACATATAAATTGCAATTTGTATGCAATTTGAACAAACCTGCATATAAATTACTAGTTTGAACTGTAGATTGTTTTTTTTTTTTTAATTCTAGCAACTTGTATATAAGTGTGAAGACGTACTTGTATGCAAGACTTGCTTAATGGAAACGTGCCTTAAGCCCCCTTGTGCAAGACAATCATCAGAAAACGGCAACAACATCTAAGTACCACAAAGGTATAATTCCGAACCAACACAGCACCATATTATCCCAACATAGTCTGTACCACTAAAATCAGCGACGCCTGTCCTTATCTCTCAAATAATGGTACCTTCTTTGTCTCAAAACTCTTTGCATACATGGTTTATGCAAATCAGGAGTGAAAACAGGATATTTTGTTGGAAACCACAGTTCCCTTGGCAACGGTTTAGCACTTTATGTTAGTAAAATGCATAGCTTAACTTATTCAAGCATCTCGCAATGCGGTAAGAAAAGATGGATGTGGTTTCTGTTTTTTGTCAAAAATAAATACCTGAATAAAAAACGACAACCTGGAGCTGGAGGACGCATTAAAATATAGGTAGTCAGATGTATCTGGTAAGACTGGAAGCCACAGCATTAGGCTTGAGAAACAGCTCGAATAGTGCGAGTCGGCACTGATCGGTGCAGATAAAACTTGTACAGTCAGCTTCAGAGCATTGATGTTACTAACAAAAGGGGTGAGTTTTCTCTGCTTATCATACAATGAAACCACTAAAATACAAAAGTTCTATATAGGTTAGACCCAGCATGTATTCTTCTTCTCAGAAACTATCGATACTCCTACTTTTTAGGGTTCCCTACGTCCGAATGAAAAAATGGAATCCTTATAGGATCTCTCGTGTGTCCGTTTGTCTGCCCTTCACAGTCAATTTAAACAAATTTTCAAATATTTGCCACATGGAGATTCTAGCACTTCGTAGCATTTTTACTAGTTTAAGCTCTATAATTAGATATTTTATACGTATTTTGCAAAAACTCTTTTCTTGAAGCGCAATATGACGAGAAAAAAAATACGACAAGACGCAATGTGCTGCCTAATTAATGCACGAGCATATTCTTTGAGTGAAGGGGATCTCTGCAATAAATTGAGTAAATAAGGCGAGGAGTAATTGACAACAGAAAACACTTCGTTTACCATTACTTTAATTATGAACGTGCCATCATTAATGGATGGATGTTTTTATGAAAGAAAACCTGTGTTCAACTTAGTTGAGCAGTATAGTTGAAAAGTGACGAAAAATGGGTTCCAACAGAAGCCTCAAAATTGTAAACAAATGACCAACCATTGACGACGGCCGGCACATGACACTATTAAAAACGATCTACAAATCCGACACCACCAGCTATCTTTGTCCCTATCGAACAAAAACCTTCTTATTTTGTGTTAAAGTAGAAAATCTATTAAAGTTTTACAGATTGGAATTTATTTGATGTGATGGTCTATATTAGAGATTGTCTTATCTTAGGTACTTGCTTTGACAGTCTATGGTTTAAACGCAGTGGCGTAGCGAGGCGGGGGCGAAGCGGAAACCCAGACACCAGCCTCGCACCTCACGTTCCGAGTAAAAAATAATTGACACTGCATCAGTTAGTAAAACAGTGAACCTTAACTTCTATTATGAACTTAACATGACCTTTTACATAGTTCTGATGTCTGATGAGTGGGAACTGAAAGAACCTGAAAGGCTTCACAATGCTGATGTCGGCGACGATCACATTTAAGCCAAGCGCCTGCACTGAGGCTCCATGTTGCAAAATAACTTGGTTACGTTTTATTTGTTACTTGGAACTGAAAGAGCTTTGCCTCTACAAAGCTGATTTTGATGCCACATGACAATTGTATTTTGGTATAGATAAGATGACTTGGGGTAACCAAGTTATCTTACAAAAACAGGACCTCGCGCGAGCAGCGGAACTGATATTTTTCGTCCTGAAAGAAAGGGCCCTGGATATGCGTCTGGCCCCCTCCTAGATTCGGTCTCGCTACGCCACTGTCTAAACGCCACCTCCAACTTTCGGTCACCCGAAATCCTGCCAGGAAGTTACGGTCTATAGGATGTTAGATATTTTCAAGGCATGCACACTTCGCTGGTTATCCGAGGGTTCACTAGTCTGGTTAGAGTGGAAACTTTTGCTCAAAATACGAACTTGCTACACAACTAGGGTAACCATCACGGATTTTAAAGTATCCTACAAAGAAGTTCCGATATTTTTCTTAAATTTTTTATTGATTTTAGTTTTGGTATAAACTACCTTATTTATAAAATTCCGGGCTTTATCGACGAAGTTAGGCTTGTCCGGTCAAATCGAGACGTATGGTAACCCTATGAATAACTAAACTGTTACAAAATTCGTTCCATGTTTTCAAATTACGCGTCCTAAATATTTCAAGTTTAGTGATCCCGCATTTCCAAACTTGTATGGTTCGAACTGGCGGTGAAGAGACTATCTTGTTTTCTTAGAGTTACTGGCAGGACATTATATTTTACTTACTTACTGTACTTATGAATAAAATGTATAAGAAACTGAAACACTGAACGTTCATTTACCAATTCTGATTATATTTTTAAATTGTCTTAGGTTTTAACACAATTTTCTCACTTAACCGTATGATAAAGTAAAAATATAGGAAAAAAGGTGCAACCGCTCTAAAGCTGTGCGCTTACATACATAACTTCAATTGATTTTTACTTGAATAAACGAGAAGAAGAATGAAGATACAAAAATTCGCAACTTCTATGGTTTCGACTTTTGACATCACACTGGTCTGGTTCCGTGGAGTCGCGTTCGCAACATAACTATGCACACAAAAGTCTAGCTAGAAAGTAGAAACTAATTCGCTTAACCCCAGGTCCATTGCGGTGTAGGCAGGGAAACTCGAGCGCTTAAACTCCAAACTCTAAATCCTCCTTGGCTTCATCTGTTATATCCTCATTCCTGGAGTTAAATAGTAAAAGTTTTGAAACCATAATTTGCGAGAGTCGAGCCTTTGTTGGGGTCGAAGTATTACTGGAAATGTTTAAAGAGTGTTAATTAATATTATGATGTAAAGCGGGCTTTTTTTATCGTGGTAAAATCATTAAACACCTCCCACCCAGGTTAGAGCGGGAGGGACTGTCAGACTCGTACTGACTAAAATCCACGGTGTCCTTAAATAGCCCTTTACGTTATGGGATTAGCAAGGGCGGCGAGTAATGGGAAGATTGCTGCCCGATCAATGATTAGGGCCGGGTTGACCGCGCGTTTGTTCCACCTGCCTCAAAGAGCTGTCAGCAAAATCATCAGATAAGTCCTTCCACCCTGGGTAGAACAATGGGACTGTCAGATGTTTACCCACTTAAAGTCCAACCTGTTTCTTCGGTTGCCCTTAGCGTTCCAGCTCCACGGTATCTTGCTTGGACAGTTCCGCGACCCATCTTATATACATTTTTTGGATGCTATTTTTCTAGTATTTGTTTTAAAATACATGAACACAGCGCAATTTGTCAAAACATTCCACAGTTCGAATTCCAGGTTTGTTTCAAAACGTTACAAAAGAAAGAATGTCCACGAAGGGAAAAGTAATTTTGGTTAGCATTTGCAAGTTTGTCTCATAAATCTCGACAGCAATCTCAGATTTGCTGCAGTGTTGTCAAAAATCAGGTTTAAATAAAGTTTCTAGTAAAATGAAAGTTGGTAGAAGTTAGGTAGGTACCTATTTTATCGTTTTATCTATCTTGTGTCTGACCGAATGATAAGTTGAAACTAAATTAAAGGCGCCTAAACTTTACCTAATTATTTCAAGATTTTTAATAACACATTTTTTTTACAAATATAAAAACTTGAAATAGGTGTTTAGATATTTTGCTCTTTGAAATTTTCTACGAATTCTGATTACTCACTATAAAGGCCAATCTCAAAACCAAAAAATTAGAGTCACGAATTTTTCGTACTTAAAGTATTACGACTTTAGTTGTATGGAAAATGAAGTTCACGTTTCTTTTACGTAAAAAAACGACGGGTTGCACTCTGGGAGTGGCGGCTGTTGACGCGCATTCGCGCGCCGACCACACCTGCGCGGTTAGCGGGTGGTGAGGGGTAGCGATCACGCCACTGCCTCCTCACCCCGCGACCCCGCGCCTCACCGCCTCGCCTGCCGCCGCTCGCGCCGCTACCGAGGGCCGGAGCCCCGCGAGCCGCTTCACTTCGTCCGCGACAGCCGCCGAGAGCGGACGTTGTCACACAGCGCGGGCCGCGCGCATCTGCGCAGGCGCGCGGCCCCGAGCGCCGGTCGCCGCTGGCGCCATCGCCGCTCCCCGCTTCACATCACTTCGTCCAAATCAACCGTCACGAGCGGGCGTTGTCAGGCGCACGGGATACCATTTCATTAAATCCATTGTGTGTCATAATTTTTCAACAATACAATCATAAAAGTCAGCCATTAGACTTTTATTTAAAACATCCTGCCTGGGACGAGATCACAGCCCGAACATTGGTCCTTCGTAACCCGGATATTGAAGATAATTGGAGAAACAACGTGGAACCTCAAGGAAGCGTCTCGTGAGTCGTGTCTTCGAGTCGTCGCTTCACGTCGTGTCAACGTGGCTACGAGTCAATCAAAATCGTCGAAGATCGAAGCTCGTGTCGCGGCATCCGTCTCATCGGTCTCATCGCGTGGTGGCATGACAAAATGGCGTCGGTGCTGTAGACATCGATAACGTGCATTATCGTAACCTGGAGGGCATTATTTCCTGTGAGTTCGTTCCAATTATTTTCCCAAAGTTAAAATCATTATGTGGATATATCATTAATTATCCCAAATACGATCAACAGTCATTCATTTGTTGATCATAGCATTTCATGCATTATATGACTTGCATTTTTCTCGAAACATTAATTCTTTATAATATCTCGAAACATTAAAGTTCATCAAAAACTGTGATTATCCCGTCCCTATTTAGGAACCCGTTTCACATTATAACATTATTCGTTAGTAACGTAATTTTATCGCATTCCAACAGGATTTGCACCACAGCCGAGCAGAGCAACGACGCGCCACGTGTCACACGTTGCTTGCTGTGTTCGTCTGCATCAGGGCTACGCCCTTGCTTTGAAGTCGGAGAGCGGCGGCTCGCCTCCGAGTGTATCACCCGCTTCTTGCCTGTCCCTGCACGCTTGCATTTAAGTATAACCTGCTATCATTACACCTAAGAGAGTTCTTGTTCTTGAGTTTCGCGTTTTCCGGTGCATCCACGGCTTATTTCATCAGCAATACATTCATTTAATCTCATTTAACGTTTCCACAATGCCTAACCTAAAAGATTTAAAAAAGAAACGTGCTTCATATAAAGCCAAACTTACACAGTTTGAAAAATATCTGTTGATCATGTGCACGTGCGAAAGGCCTAATAGCATTCAATTAAGTGAGCTTGGGGCTAGGTTGCAGAAGATGGAAGAGTGCTACGGTGAATATGATTCCATACAGATTCAAATAGAAAGCTTGCCGGACATTTCAGATGCTGAGTGTCAAGACGAATACAACGAACGCGAGCGCTTCGAGACGCAGTATTTCGCAGCAGTCGGCAAGGCGCGAGAGGTGCTTGGCAGGCCGGTCTCTGCGGAAGCGGAGCACAACTCGGATGCATCAATAACAGGTTCTGTCCTCGCTGCAGGTGGGCCAAGCTTAAACCTTAAATTACCTACGATACATCTACCTACCTTTTCTGGTCAACATGAGAATTGGTTAGAATTTCATGACACTTATGTATCGCTTATTCACAAAAATGGTAATATACCAAAAATTAGCAAGTTTCATTATTTGAGGTCAGCTCTGAAAGACAAGGCTGCGAACGTCATTACTTCTCTAGAATTTTCTGAACATAACTATGATACAGCATGGTCATTATTATGTGAACGGTATCAAAACAACAACTTGCTCATAAACAATCACATTGATGCATTGCTTGACTTTGAAAATATAGCAAAGGAATCTTCCTCAACATTAAGAAGTCTCATAGATAGTATCAACAAAAATCTCAGATCTTTAAAAATGTTAGAGGTCAACACAGAAAACTGGGACCTTATCATTATTCACATTATGAGTAAAAAATTAGACAGTACTACTAACAGGGCATGGAAAGAACATTTGAATTTTCAAAAACATAAAACATTAACTTTAGAGCAATTTATCAATTTTGTTAAAGGGCGTGCTGAACTTTTAGAATCATTAGACTACACAAATAGGATCACACGTAGGCAAAGTGAACCTTCAAACACTAAACCAAGAACATTTGTTGCTAATCAAAAACAAAAACGACAAGTAACAGGTTCTTATACATGTCCTCGGTGCAAGGAATCTCATCCTATCTACATGTGTCCTCAGTTTATGTTATTGTCTGTGAAATCTCGAATTGCAGAAGCTAAACGTCTCAACCTGTGCAACAATTGCTTAAGACAGGGACATGTATCTCAGGATTGTAAATCTGGGCCTTGCAGAGTATGTTCTAAAAAACATAATACAACATTACATATAGATGAGTCCTCACTTCCACAACAGCAGAGCAATAGTGATGTCTCTCAGGACAAGTGTGTTATGTTAGCCTCACAGGAGGACTGCCACTCCAAGGTAGCTTCAACATTACAAGCAGATGTTGCTTTATCATCTTCTCACAATGGTTGTGTACTGCTCTCTACGGCACTAATAGATATTGTAGATTGCAATGGTACAAAACATACTGTCCGCTCGTTATTAGACAATGGTAGTACATCCAACTTTATTACAGAAAACCTCAGTAAACGACTCAACTTACCAATAAGGTCTACTGCCATTACAGTGGAAGGCTTAAATCATTCACTTCAAGTTACCAAACGTTCCACTCTGACTATAATCTCACGTACACAGTCATATGTGGACAACATTGATTGTTTCATCGTACCAAGGATAACACAATTGTTACCTACAACCCAATTTAACATTTCAGATTTAAATATACCAAGTAATATAACATTAGCAGATCCTAACTTCAATGTGCCATTGGAAATTGACATATTGTTAAACGCAGAAATATTCTGGAAAGTCCTAGGTACCGAACGAATATCTTTAGGAAAAAACAAACCAAATCTCATTAATACTAAGGTTGGATGGTTGGTGTCAGGCGTTATGTACAACCAGGAACATAATAAGCCCACAACATATTCAAACACAGCTCAATGCAATTTCATAAATAGTGGCCAGCTACAACAACAATTGGATAGATTTTTCGAATTAGAGTCTGTTTCACCTCGTAAAACAACAAATGAAGAAAATGAGTGTGAACAATTTTTTATAAAAACAACCACTCGTGACAACGATGGTCGCTTCATTGTAAAAATTCCTTTAAAAGATTCCCCAGACAAATTGGGTGACTCATATGAACAAGCTTTATCTAGGTTTCAGTCTTTGGAAAGAAAGTTTAAACGTGATTCATTATACAAAGAAAAATATTCAAATTTCATTAAAGAGTACATTGACCTCGGTCATATGTCTATAGCTAACAATATTAATGATAAATATTCATATTTCATGCCACATCATGGTGTAATTAGAGATACTAGCTTAACCACTAAACTAAGAGTTGTTTTTGATGCATCAGCAAGGACTACATCACAGCTGTCATTTAATGACATACAGTATGTAGGTCCTACAGTTCAAGATAGTTTAATAGATATATTAATTCGTTTCAGGCAACACAGATATGTTGTGACATCTGATTGTGAAAAAATGTACCGTTGTGTACTGGTAACACCAGAGCAACGCTGTCTGCAACAAATCTTGTGGCGGTTTGATTCCACTCACAAGGTAGATACTTACAAACTTAATACTGTAACTTATGGCACCACAGCTGCCCCATATCTGGCCACACGGTGTCTAGTGCAACTAGGTCAGGAGTGCTCTTCTCCTCAGGTGCGTGAAACAATATTACATGACATTTATGTAGACGATCTGATCTCGGGCCATGACTCAGAAACAGAATTAATTCAAATTTGTCAAGGAGTTATTGAAGAATTAAAGAAGGGTCAATTTCATTTAAGAAAATGGCGTTCAAACAACATGAATATATTAAACAGCATTAATGAAGGTGACATGGATGATCATTTACTCAAATTAATCAATGATGATCATGCCAAAACATTGGGCTTGCGATGGTCATGTATAGCTGACACTTTAAGTTTTGCAACAGTCAGCGAACCCATAAAGAAAATAACTAAACGATCCGTATTGTCAACAGTAGGACAGGTTTTCGATCCGTTAGGTCTTGTGAATCCTTGCATTTTACAGGCCAAGGTAATTTTACAGGAATTATGGGCTACAAAAATTGCATGGGATGATATATTGCCACTGGAATTTACAGAAAGATGGTTGAATTTTTTAAAATCACTTTCACAATTAAATAGCATTACCATACCTAGGCTCATTCTATGTGGTCAAGCTGTACGTTATGAGCTACACACCTTTAGTGATGCTTCCCAGCAAGCATACAGTGCTTGTGTTTATGTTCGGTCAGTCTCAAACGACGGCAATATTATGGTTCATCTTGTCATGGCTAAAAGCAGGGTGGCACCTCTAAAGAGTATGACTATACCAAGATTAGAGCTAAGTGGAGCTTTAATAGCAGTTAGGTTAGCATTGAAAGTTAAAAACGCTCTAAGATTAAATATACATACCTGGACATTCTGGTGTGACTCGACAATTGTCTTAGGTTGGATAAGAACACCAAAGTCATCTTTAAAACCGTTTGTTCGAAATAGAATTAACGAAATCACTGATACTACCAATGCAAAGGATTGGAATTACATTTCCACTAAATTAAATCCAGCTGATGTAGGATCCAGAGGCTGTAATGCGACACAGCTTAAAGACTCAAAACTGTGGTGGGCAGGACCACAATTTTTAACACAACCAAGGTCACAATGGCCTGCTCAAACTCATACCATACCCACTAACTTACCAGAAACCAAAATTCTGTGCAATCTTGTTAGTGAAACAAATAACTTTATTCATAAGTTTTCAAACTTTAGTAAATTGCAACGTGTCACAGCTTACATATTGCGCTTTATAAACAACTGTAGGCATCCTCATAATAAATCCACTGCATACTTGACTACTTCGGAGTTAAATTCAGCCATATTACTTCTATGTAAATTAATTCAACTAGATAAGTTTTCAGATGAATACTATACTTTAAAGAAAGGCCAATCTTTAAAAAAGTCACAATTACTTAATCTTAACCCGTTCATGTCACATGAAAATATAATAAGAGTTGGAGGCAGATTATCAAATTCAAATTATACTTATGATGTTAAACATCCTATCTTAATTCATGCTTCTCATTATGTTACCCAAATGTTATTCAGACATTATCATACATTATTAATGCACGCAGGACCTCAGTTATTGCTTGCTACATTAAGGCAAAGATTTTGGGTAATAGGCGGTCGTAGTCTTGCCAGAAAAATAACACATGAGTGTCACAAGTGTTGTAGATTCGCCGGCAGGACCATTCAGCCAATCATGGCGGACTTGCCTAAAGAACGCGTTTATAGTGAATATCCATTCATTAATACAGCTGTTGACTACGCTGGGCCAATTTTGGTGGCGAACAGGAAAGGTAGAGGTTGTCAACTTATAAAATCATACATTTGTATATTTGTTTGCTTGGCAGTGAGGGCAGTTCACGTTGAGTTAGTCACAGATTTAAGTGCTGACGCATTCATAGCTGCACTAAGCAGATTCATCGCACGCAGAGGTCGGCCTGCTAACATTTACTCCGACAACGGCACAAATTTTGTGGGGGCCGACAAGGAACTCTCGAACTTTTTAAAATCAAGGTGTAATGATATTAGTTTAAATGCAGCAGAGCAGGCAATTAATTTCAATTTCACTCCTGCCTATAGTCCACATTTCAACGGCTTAGCTGAAGGCGCAGTTAAGTCTGTTAAATTCCTTCTTAAAAGGATTCTATCCTTAGCCCATTTAACTTACGAAGAGTTAAACACAGCATTAATTCAAATCGAAGGGATTTTAAATTCACGCCCTCTGACTCCATTGTCTTCTGATCCCAACGATATAACTCCACTGACTCCATCTCATTTTTTAATTGGACGAACGATCATGATGTTGCCTACTCAGGTGGACATAGAAAGAGAGACACGGATCAGCACTTTGCCCCGATTTAAAAGAGCACAAGCATTAGCGGCTCATTTTTGGAAACGATATCAGACAGAATATCTCTCAGAATTACAGAAACGCGCAAAATGGCAGCGCCACGATCACGAGCAGCTGCAGCTGGGAGACTTGGTCGTGGTCAAGGACGACCGCCTCCCACCAAATCATTGGCGACTCGGCCGCATCACACATCTGCATCCTGGCTCCGACGGCATCACTCGCGTCGCGGACGTCAGGACGGCTTCGGGAGTGCTTCGCCGAGCCTACAATAGGCTCTGCCTGCTGCCCACTTCAGACCTTGGAACATGTTCCAACGGGGGGAGCCTGTTGACGCGCATTCGCGCGCCGACCACACCTGCGCGGTTAGCGGGTGGTGAGGGGTAGCGATCACGCCACTGCCTCCTCACCCCGCGACCCCGCGCCTCACCGCCTCGCCTGCCGCCGCTCGCGCCGCTACCGAGGGCCGGAGCCCCGCGAGCCGCTTCACTTCGTCCGCGACAGCCGCCGAGAGCGGACGTTGTCACACAGCGCGGGCCGCGCGCATCTGCGCAGGCGCGCGGCCCCGAGCGCCGGTCGCCGCTGGCGCCATCGCCGCTCCCCGCTTCACATCACTTCGTCCAAATCAACCGTCACGAGCGGGCGTTGTCAGGCGCACGGGATACCATTTCATTAAATCCATTGTGTGTCATAATTTTTCAACAATACAATCATAAAAGTCAGCCATTAGACTTTTATTTAAAACATCCTGCCTGGGACGAGATCACAGCCCGAACAGCGGCAGAAGTGAAAACTTCAATAGTAATAAACACACATGAACATTCGCGCAAGCGCCCTGGGTCGTCTTACGAATTTTCGATCAGGTCACGGGTCCTGACGCGAGTTTAACATTTTTTACCCATTCCAAAAAAAGTGCACAACGCCGCTAAATAAGTTTTCACTTAAAAACACGCTTTTGAAAGTGTTTAGAGAGAACAATCAGAAAGAAAATAGCCTATGCACTTGCTTTGTTATGTTCAGTTTGTACCATAACTTAAGTCCAGTAGGCCACCATACTCTCGCCATATTGGATTAACGTCGACGAAATCCGCTGACGTCGCGTTCACGACCCGAACCCGTCACGAAATGCACCGAACGTATTTTTACGCCGATATACTACCCTTTACGGCTTGACCACAAGCTTCACGCGTTTTGCGACAACGACTTTGAAGAAAACAAATGAAAGTTGTTAAGGCTCCTCAAACACGCGATACAAACAACTAATTTGCGTTACCGACCAACGAGAAGTGGTAGTGGTACTTGAAGTAAGATTATCATCTTCATAAGCTACTACAGACAGAGGGCAAAAGACCTAGAGGTCGAAGTCCAAAACGGTGATCTGATCAAATCTTGGGACAGCTCGACATGCCTACCTCCATCAGGTCACTGACCGCAACAGATGAAGAAAATTATTGAAAAATTTAAACGGAGTCACAATTCTCAGTAGTGAGAGAGCTATTGTGAAGAACACTGTTCGAAATGAAGGCGCTGCCTGTGTTGTAGTAATAATTTAATACGGATGTCTCGATTTAATCTTGCGTCATGAGAAGGAGCCTACAGTATCCACAAGTCACAGTAAAGAGAGTTCGACCGGACTCACGCGAAAAAAACCAAGTGATACATATTATGGTAACACGACGCTAGTCGTATCGCTTATGATCGTAACCGAAGCAATATTGGTATTGTTTAGTTTTTAGCTATAACCGAACGATATTTGGTTTACTGCGTTTTTACTGCAGCTGTATTGGGGTAGCATGTGCCGCGGCTGTTCAATTTTTATCTGCTCCAAAGCAGTTTTGTGTTGCGTAAAAAGTTATGATTCCGAATTTCCGAGCATTGGTTTTTACTGAGTTGGTGGTTTTTGTCCGTAATTGGTAGGGTGGAAAGCCATACAAATTGAATACATATTGTGATTTATCGGTAATATTGGTACGGAACTTTATGCAGTAAATGGTCGCTAGGACTAAATTACCTTGATCGCGGAACATAAAGGGCTATTGAAAGACACCGTGGATTTTACTTAGTACAAGTCTACTGTCAGTGACAGTCCCTCCTGCCCTACCCTGTCTGGATATTAAATATTCGCAATCATTTCTCTAAAAAATATTTTCTTCTGAAAACGGCTTAACTGATTTCGATGAAATTTGCATTTTGATTATTTAAGGGAACAAATAAAAAACGATCTAGCTTAGCTCACCACCCATATGGATTCTGCTAAAGGGGCCGTTCAAGTATTACGTAAGCAGATTTATTACAATTATTTAACCCCCCGTCCCCCTTGTCAGCAAAAGTAAGCAAAGCTCTTACCCCCTCCCCCCATGCTTACGTAATCATTTTTCAATGAATGTATTGTTTTTGCCTAAACGTATGCATTATTTGCGGGAATCCTCGAAAATGCGTTTCGTTTTCAAGCAAAGACAATGTGAGGGTTGCCATTCGTGTCAAAAAGTAAATTACTACTGATGACGTTATCATCATCTAGACTCCCCTGCCCCCCATGTCATTCAAAATAAGCAAACCAAAGACCCCCCCTACCCCCATAGTGCTTACGTAATACTTGAACGGCCCCAAAGGTGCTAATCTACTTAAAGGAACAGCTTGGAAATTGAAATGTCTGTTTGTGCACAATGCACATGCATTTTCAATAAATTACGTTATTCAGACAACAATCAGAAATATCAAACCCATAAACCATCCATTTTCATTTTATTTACGTCGTACTTTTTAATTGAACTTTTTGCCATATCATACCAGAGCATAAATTCCCTACCATAACTGCGTAGTTCTGGAAAATTAATAAAGCCAGGTATCCGTATGAAAATATTGGCGAGATCGTCGCCGTGTCATAGGCAGATGCCGTCCGGATATTCAAAAGTGTCCTCTTTATTAACACTGCCAGGTGTTTTTGACGTTTCTGATAACTACACTGTCTTATGAAAATGTTGCTGATTTTGTGTTACTTTTTTTTTAAATAAATAATATTTGATTTTAACAAACTTTTAGCTGGTTTTGGGAAAATTCTACCGAAGCAAACACGATCAGCGCATCTAAGCTGTTTTCAAGATTTGTCGTCAGTGTCATCTTTGGTGTGGAATAAGAGACTTAATGAGGCCTAAGCATTTATTCAACGTATTTAGCCGTACTTGAAGTAATATGGAAATATGGAAAATGAAAAAGCGCCTCTAGTGTACGAACGACGGTCGCGGGACTCAGGAATTACCGTCACTCTGGTACGTAAAGGGCTATTGAAGGACACCGTGGATTTTAGTCAGTCAAGTCTTACAGTCCCTCCCACCCTGCCCTGGGTGGGAGGACTCATATGATGATTTTACCACAATCAAAAAAAAAGTGAACAAGGAATTAATTTTATTACTTAATCAAATTAACGTCAAACTTCCCGTTTATTTTATGTACGTGTTAAGGACCTAGCTAAAGGTTCATAAATAAAAGAAGTAGGACTGTTTACACTTATAATATTATGATTTTAAAAAGACAGTATAATGTTGGACTAGCTTTGTACATTGAGAAATGCGCGCGCGTCGTCGACCGTGTTCAGTGAAGGAGTGCCGCTCGTGGTCTGCACCGCGCCACTGCGTTGAGGTCCCGCGCCGTACCGCGCCCTCCGCGAGACCCCTCGCGTTGATTATGAATCACGCCGTGTGTGCGTGAACATACCAATAATGTGAAAACTCGTGGTAAGGCCTCTCAGCCTTTGCATTTCATTTGTGAAATTAATATTTATTTTATTTTTTCAAATATAAAGATTTTTTAAGTACTACAAGCAAAATCTTCTGCCAAATATGAAGCTACCGAGGTGGTTCTAAACTCGTAGATATGTCCATAATTACTGCTCTTGGCAGACGGTTTTGGCAATCGCAGCCGAATGTTGATGGTTTACGAGGGGCTGCTGCACTTAAATAATACGTACACGACATTCACTGAGAAATAAGGTAGATAAATCTTTGGGAAACCTCAAAAGCGCTCTCACAAAATTTTAGAACCAAAATAAAATTTACCGACTTGTTTTCGGCTCTTAATTTACCCATCAAATTGTTGTTATTGTTATGAACAGGAACAAAAACTTGTTGCTAACCTAGTATTATTTTCATCCAACCCGACGCGGGATTAATTACACCCACTCCCCGCAGGGATGATCTGTCTAATCCGGTAGTTCAACCCAAAACATTTCTCCCGGCATATCTCTTGCCGACAATATTTTACCTGCAATTTCACAAAGTTCGCTCCAGCGAGCGTCATGATGACGTTTACGCGGTAATTCAATATGGCGGCAGACGGAGCGTCATGGCCGCGGGCGAGACATAACCTCAAAATCGCATCAACTCGCATTTGATTACTGGAAAATTAAACCGACGTGGCTGTTATGTGCCCCTGGTGTTTTGGTCAAGGAGATTACCGTCTGTTCGCTGTTTATGTAGGTATATGGACGTAATGGCTGTCAGGTCCAGTGGCGAGGGAGGCAAACTCAGCTAAGTGACATTAGATAAATAATAAAGTTTAGGGTGCTGGCTGTTGGTACTTTTAACCAAAGTGCTAACTGTGGTAGCTTAATCTACAGCCCTAAATTGTCCCAGCCTAAATTGGTATATTTAAGGCATACATTATTTTGTAATATTTGGAAGGCTTGTAAAAAGCTAAGCTGATCGAGGACAGCGTAATTGCCCAAACAAACTAAAGCGGACTGCCACCGCAAAGCCCGCAAATATAGACCGTCATAACTATCAAAGTACTTGAAAAACAGACAGGGGTACTGAAACAAGACAAACAACTAATCAGTCTGCTAATAAAATACTATGTTCTGAAATCCCAGGAGAGCGGCCGAGGTCGATACCACCCACAAATTGGTTCTCGTTAACATTTGGACGCGATTTCCGAATTTGTTGGCCCTTAACAAGCCGACCTCGGGAAGTTTAGCTGGCGAACAAAATGACCGGACATGCCTCAATTAGTGGATAGCGGAGCGCCAAAGATCCTTATCGATTGGTGGATGTGCAATTAGTTTAATTGGCACGGTACTGTTTGTCACTTCACGAGTGTTGTTTATCGAGTAAAAGGGTTTGTTAGTATTATTCAGCTTAAATCTGACGTCCCTATTTTAGACAGAATAAGAGATAATGTGTGATATTTTGATAATTATTATGGAAAATAATAGATCTGGCAAGTAGACGAAAGTTATCACTTTTAGTTTTTAAAGATGATTCTCATAACAGTTTACAAAATTCGTTACTCAAAGTCAAGAAAAATCTATTATACAGGACCATTCGTAAACTACGTTCAGCGCTTTCAAAGTTCGTCCAGTCCAGTTTAAACTTGATTCCATGTCGACATCGAGCACAATTCTGGGGTTCCCAAACTTTTAAGTAGATGCTCATTTTCAACTGCCTCCGAACTATCCATTGGTTGTCGGTTAATCAGCTGAGGTATAAGTTGGAGGGAGGGGCTTCCAACTTTAAGGATGGGTTGTGGTAATTTTAGATGTTGTTTTGTCAGTTTACTACGTGTTGTGTGTTTCTAATTGAACTGTTTTTTGTAGTGTTTAATATCATGATGGCCCGGAGGTTTAACACTTCGCTTCTCATTCATGAGATTTTGGATCTTACATACTCGTACATTAAACTAGCGGTCTGCATCGGCTTCGAGTGATACTCGTAGATTTTAAAAAATGTCACATATAAACCTGACAATAAAGAACACAACAAAAAAATAATTATCCAATTTGGTGCAGTCGTTAAGGAAGGTATGTGCATGAGACAAACATAGAACTGTGTATCTATATTCATATTAGAAAGCTGAAAGCCTTTGTCGAACAGACTTGCGTGGCGAATCCGAAGCGTGACGTTTTTATTTGTAATGTGTGGAATTGTTTGAATCCAGTCTCATGGAAAAGCGAAAGCGATCCGATAGCGTGACAGAACTATCGGACTGACGTCTCGCTTTGGACTCGCGCGTCTGTTTGACAAAGGCTGAAAAGTTTGTTTGCTTGGTTGAATGCGCTAATCTCAGGAAATGCTCCTTCGAATAAAGGCTATACAATATCATACTATGGCCAATTGGAGCCGAACAGCGGGTGAAACCGCGTGGAAAAGCTAGTATCTACATACGAGACGGGGCAAACCAAACAACATCTGGGGGCACGGCAGTGCCCCAGCCAAGTCTCGAGCAAAACGGGCACGGCCGTACCATCTTTTCTCGATGCGATTCGCGGCTGTTTCGCCCCCCCTATATCTTCGACGTGGACAAAGCTAGGAGTTTAGGTTTTCGGTGAATAATAGTAGGCATTAGAACAAGCTTAAGTTCGAAATTACATGCCAATTGAATTAATAGTTTAGGAGTTACGGTCGATCAAAGTTACACCATTTTGTCACTCACTCACTGACTCACTGACTCACTGACTCACTGACCGATCATCAAAAATCTAAGGTACTTCTAGCAGACTTAGAAACTTCAAATTTTGCACCAAGATAGGTCATTAGCCACATATAAAGGAAAAATTATAAAAACATTAAAAAATAATATACCATAGAAAACAATTTTATATTTGCGGTTTGGCAAGAACATTATGTATGGATTTTGACTGCATTGTTAACTTTGTTCGTTGTTTAAGTATTCAATTGGATGAATAAATACATGGAATAGAAAAGAATAATAAAAATGTAATACATAGACTATAATTAATTGATACATAAAGTTCATAATTCATTAAATTAATAAAGCTAAAACTCCATTGTATTGCGATAAATTTCGATTGTATGCGCGCTCGATAGATGGCGTTGTACCTGTCTGAATCGCGCTATGGTTTCGTTACCGAGCGCAGTATAAGTAGTACTTTAAAATAATTCGATAATTTTCATTTGATAGCGCCACCTACCTATGAAAAACCATTTCGAAACTAAAAAAATATTGTAGCTATATTCGGAGAACTTAAGTTAGCCGGATTAGATAGTAGATTTATTATTGTTACTGAAACAGTTATTTAGGCGAATAGTTTATTAATATAACATAGACATAGGTAGTTACAATATCTAGTTGTTTACGTGTTATTTAGTTTAGTTATATTTATTTTGTAAGTTAGTAGATTTATGTTTATTTAGCTCGTTGAAAAGAAACAAAAGAGATAGAGAATGGGTTCTAAGCAAAGCAGTAGCTGAAGTCCAAGAAATTATGAGGTCACCTAAAAAAAAAGAAAGAAATACACTTACAAAAAATAAATGAGATCCCACCAAAAACATTAAAATAATGTAAAAAAATGCCAAGTCTCTCGATGCAGTCTTTCCATCGTAAAAAGTTTTGAGATCTCATAGAAGCCAAGTCCTATTCAAATTATTTTGTAGTTATAAATCAACATTTAGTAATTGTATCAATAGTTTTCTTTATATTATAATTATAGTGACTTGGCAATGAGCACCCTGTCCAGTCCAATGAGCAGTCCTGCGCAGTTTACTAGTCTTGGATGAGACTGACTGCCGTTGCCGAAATTCGGTTGGGACGACACGGATAAACCAAAAGAAAATTAATTTTGTGATATTAATGTTTACGCATGCGGTGTGTGACTTTCAACTCCAAATATGCCGTTTTGTTTCTTCTTGTGCTCATTGCCAAGTCACTATAATTATAATATAAAGAAAACTATTGATACAATTACTAAATGTTGATTTATAACTACAAAATAATTTGAATAGGACTTGGCTTCTATGAGATCTCAAAACTTTTTACGATGGAAAGACTGCATCGAGAGACTTGGCATTTTTTTACATTATTTTAATGTTTTTGGTGGGATAGTAATTTACTAGCAATAACCAATAACAAACTATTATTGTGATTTAGCTTTGGTACTGAAAAGTAAACAAAGTAATAATGAAAGTTCCCATTTTGAGGATCCCATTAAGGAGCTCGTGGCTAAATAAATACAGCCGCACAGGCCGATCTTCCGGGTTAAGCCGTGCTTGCCGAGGTTGGTCTGTGGATGGGTGACCATCTATCATAGCGAGTTTCCTCCGTGCCTCGGAAAGCACGTAAAGCCGTTGGTCCCGGCTGTCATTTGTAGATCTTTGACAGTCGTTACTGTTAGTCAGAAGCTCTAAAGTCTGACAACCAGTCTTACCATGGGGTATCGTATTACCCAGTTACTGGGTTGTGGAGGTCCGACAGGCAGCCGCTCCATGTAAAATACTGATATCCAGCTGCATCTGGTTTGACTAGAAGCCGACTTCAATATAGTTGGGAAAAGGCTAGGCAGATGATGAATGAAAGTTCCTATTCAATGCCTAAGAGCCTATAGACGTAGAGAGACCTAATTAATCACTGCAGACAACATTACGCCTGGACTTAATTTGATTGCAGTAACCCGATAACATCAACTTCTACGTATTTATACGTATAGGTACTACACATTCGAGTATACAGGGATTTTTTTATGTATTGCGGATATTTTTTCTATTGCAGTAAAACAGTAGGTACATTTCCATTGATTGATTTGCTCAAAAAAATAAATCTATTTTTTCAGTTGTACTCTGCATTCCAGGGCCGCGGTGACTTTTTAGGATAGTCCAAAAACCTCAGCCAGGATCAGTAAGTCGTATGCGCATTCGGGAAAACAAGTTTCACGTGTCACAAGCGCGACAAATAAAGACTGTTTAAATAAAAAAAAATGTCTTTAATTAATTATATACAATCATATAACTTACCTTTTCTTGATTAAATTTTTTTTTTTATTAATTTTCGTTAAGCAATAACATACTTGGTCGCCGGACTCACGAATTACCGTGACCCCAGTACCTAAAGGGCTATTGAAGGACACCGTGGATTTTAGTCAGTACGAGTTTGACAGTCCCTCCCGCTCTGCCCTGTGTGGGAGGACTCATTTGATGATTTTATCACGTAAAAAAAAGCAATAACATACTTAAATATCGGTATGAGAACCCAGACACCCCACACATACTCAAAACACATGATTCGACGATCGCAGTCTCATTTTCAAGCCATTACATCGCATCATGCGCGAAATGAGTTCGCCGTATGGCGCCTTAATATCCATGTTTTACATACAAATTAATATTACGAGTATGACAGTCTGCACTTGTAATAACGCTTGTCGCGTTCACTTCGAATGAATTTTGTTTTTGATTACTTCTTATTTTGATGAGTTAGGGCTTAAGACGCTCATTTTAGGCTTGTTATTGCAGTTGCTTTGTTTTTGCAGTTGAAACGTTAAGCTAATTTGACTGTGTTGTAAAAACATGTTCCTACTCATTTTTCACACAAATATTACACATTAAATATTTACAAAAGGTACTTAATCTATATATATAAAAGGAGAACTGACTGACTGACATATCAACGTACAGCCGAAACTACTGGGACTAGGAATGTGAAATTCACATACTTGCAAATTATACATTGCATACGGCTTCCTATTATAATGTAGGGGAGCACTAAGAAGGGGTTTTTGGAAATTTAACCTTTAAGGGGGTGAAAAGGGGGAATTAGGAAAGTACTTAACCCACGCGGACGAAGTCGCGGGAAAAGTGCTAGTTAAAACTATATTTAAAATTAAATATAATACGGTAGTTTACTGCATAAATTAATAAAAAATTTGCTTAGTCCGTCAGTTAGAATATTGAAAAATGATGAAAACACAAAGATAAAACGCTTCGACATTCCGAGGTGTGGGGGCTTGTGACGTCATAACGCTTGTAAAATTGTACCGACCTAGTGACTTTTTGCGATTTTTAGAAGCGTTTGTTTCTTCGTCAATTTTGGTTTACGTAAGAAAAGAAAAAAATCAGGTCAAATATTTTTTGATAATCTATCTTTCAGACTAATATTTTTTTTATTGAGTAAAATAGCCTATTAATACCTATTTAAAAAAAAAAACAAAAATGACAATGAGACACTTGGCGTCAAAGCGATTGTGGATCTAAACTATTCATACAACGTTCTTCCTTCCTACTTAATATTTTTGGTAAAAAAGTATGTTCATTAAGTATTTAAAGAGTTAATTAGATTTCGTGTACGAAAATCCGCATCACATTTCTAACTTTATATTTTGATCAATGGATGGATGTTCGTTACTCAATCAGAACGGCTGAACGAATCTTGATGAGGCTGAGAGATACGTTGTGGTCTGGAATAAAAAGTAGGATGCCTTTTATCCCAGGATTATGTTTCCTTGGGATAATTTACAAATTTACACGAGGGCTAAGCAGCTGGCAGTAGCTAGTTTTAAAGACTTCAATCGACAACAGGAACAAGAAGATTTTCTCTTCCCTTACCTTATTATCATTTATTTCAATTCGTCAACATAAGGCGATACTTTGGTCCTGAGACAGTCTTATCAGATATCTGTGGAAACGCCTGGAACGTAAAGGGTTAGTAAAGAATCACCTTGAATTAAAGTCAGTAAGTACAAGTCCGAGTTGGGTTGGAGGACTCATTTGATGATCTTACCACGATAAAAAAGGTGATACTTTTTAAGTTATGCACCAAAACAATTCCTCAAAACACTCCAGAATCTTCCTCTCTCCAACAAATGCTTGGACACACAAAGCATTCATTAAATTACGAGTTTCGAAGTATAAAACAGTGGTGATGCTACTCGGGTGGCTGGGTCGTGGCGATGCATAAATTATACAATCGCCGGGTATTAATACTGCCCAAGAGACCTCGGGGTGTTTCAATAAAATGTTTCACTGAATTTATTAGCTCTCGGTCTGGGTGGCCAATTGACTGGGCTGGTTCCGGGGTTTGAATGATGGATTGGCTGTTTTGTGTCGTTTTATTGTCGTGTGTGTATGTGTGGTTTGTTCGATTGTCGGTTTATTTATCGTAGTGTTGTGTATTCGTTTATACTAATGAGCTTAGTAATCTCTGGAATTAGTGTCAATGTTGATTTGCACCAGTCGAAAGTTACATTGTTCTTGAATGTCATAGGCAACTTTTTATACTAAATTACGCCTGTGAAAAGGGGTGGAACGCTAGTGATTTAAAAATTGAAAATAATTATGGCTACATACCGTTTCATCACTATCCCGTTTCGATAACTAAACAAAATAGCATCACAATTTAATTGACGTTCCGCCACTTTTCAGTATGTACTAGTGCGTAGTTAAAAACTGTGAGAATTATCTCAAAAAATGCCTTAAAAATAACAACACTGGCTCATTTATTTCGAAACAACAAACATTGAACAAGGGTCCAAATCCTTACTTTAACGTTTCCTTTAATTATCTAATCTTCCGTAAAGTCCAAACAAAGTCCGATAAATAAGGAAAATGCCTTCTAAAATTACGCCTCCCTACATTATGCCACCAATAGGCTTCAATTGGAAGCTGTAAAAAGTTTTCAGGACTTTCTCCTAATGAACTAACAAATGGCTTCGCGATACACAATGGCTTAATCAAACCGCATTGAGATAAGGGGAACAAAAGGCCCCTTTTGAAGGGAAGTGGGGCATAAGAAACATGCTGTTTCTAGTATATTTGAAACAGTGGGAGTGACAGATTTTATGACGGACTGTCACTATTATTGTGGACAGATTTTTAAAGTGGCAAAAATTATGTAGCTTGCTTATTAAGGTCGCGGGACTGTACGAATAACATAAAGGGCTATTGAAGGACACCGTAGATTTTAGTCAGTACGAGTCTAACAGTCCCTCCCGCTTTGCCCTGGGTTGAAGGACTCATTTGATGACTATACCACGTAAAAAAAAAGCTTGCTTATAAAAGAACGATTTTTTAAAGTGAACATTTGAAAGAATCGAACCAATAATTGAACTAACTTTAACTACATTTGTATAGGTGTATGGTATTACGTTTTCGAGATAATTATGTTATCCGTCAACTCAATACAGAATTTCACATTGGGTCCACTGCCTCTGATATCTGAGAAGTCTATGTAGTCCAATCGGAATCTGATAGAGGCCTTTGTTTCGACAGTAATAATGTTATGGGCAAAATTATATCTACAATGATGTACATCTCGAGAATAATATCGTTTCACCAAGCAGTGAAAAAGCAAATTGCATCGACTCTGGAACGTATGGATGAAGTTTTTACTTTGCGCTTAAACCACTAAGCTATTTACACAGCCGCAGTGGTAGACGCCCACGGCGACGGATGTTACTAGTTGGCCACTGCAGGCGTGGGCATGCGGGCGGCGAGTAATGGGCGACTCGCTGTCTGACCATGGACCATGCCTGTGTTGACGGCGCGTTGTATTCCACGCGCGCCTTAAAGAGTGTCAAAACCTGCCGGGATCGAAGGACTCATGAATTACCGTAACCCCGGAACGTATAGGGCTGTAGGCTTTATTGAAAGAAAACGTGGATTTTAGTCAGTACTAGTCTGACAGTCCCTCCCGATAAAAAAAGAATAGCTATTTACACAGCGGATACGGTGGCAAAAATATGAAACATATTGTAGATACGGTCATTTATTTTGTAATCTGATAGCGGTACGGTACAGCGACAGCTCCTAGCTCGAACCCAATCAATATTTTATATCGGGGCGTATCGCACGTATACGATACGCTATAATACAAAAAGAATTGGAGTTAAAAACTGAAAAAGTAATACCTGAAACTTGCTTGTTTATCACCGCGAATAACTTGCACCACACGCCAACTTCTCCAAAAGCCTAATAAAAAGCGACAGGATAAAATGATTTATGGGATAACTAGATAAAGAGGGTGCCAAGTTTAGTCGACCCGCTTCAGGAAGATAAGACAATAATAATAGATTTGTTACTTTTGTCATTCGCAAGACAACCCACAAAAACGCTTTGAATGTCAGTAATAGTTGTTAGTGACAGACGAGTATTGTTGCTACGTCCCTACAGCCTTTGACAAACAGACAGGCGTGGCGAATGCGAAGAGAGGCGTTTTTATTTGTAACTAGCTTCCGCCCGCGACTCCGTCCGCGCGGATGTCGGTCTTCACGTGGATGGTTTATTTCTCAATTTTGAGTAACTCTGACAATGACAACTTATAAATATCTATTGGACCCAAATACGGCTAAGATCCGACTTTCGGCGCTACAGGTTACGGCGCTGAATCCACTGCGGGTAATGCAACGTGTGTTCGCGGTTCTACAGAACAACGTCTATGAATAAAACTGAAAAACAAGAATTTTTTTCTATGTATTTTTCCAGGATAAAAAGTATCCCATTTTATGCCCAGGACAATAAGGTATAATTATACCAAGTTTCATCGAAATCGAACCGTTACTTTTCACGTGATGCCTGCATATACAGACAGACAAAAAATTTTTTAATCACATATTTGGGTTTGGTATCGATCCAGCAACACCCCCCGCTATTTATATTTTCAATATTTTCAATGTACAGAATTGACCTTCCTACAGATTTATAATATGTATAGAAGTATGGAATTGTTTGAATCCAGTCACATTGAAAAGCTAAAGCAATTCAATAGCGTGACCGAACTGATGCGAAGGCGTGGCGAAGGCGTTTTTGCTCTTATATTATATCGGTTTGTTATCGCTCCGGACTCGGTCCGGTTCGCTATCGCTTGTCTGTATGACAAAGGCTTAATAGTATTAGCGAGAGGAACGGGATTTCGGAAGTATTTTTGTCAGTAACAGTTCCTCGTCACAGCAAAAAGCCTTCGACTTGATAACTCAAACAATCCCCTGTCAAGAACACTTGAGTTCTCGGAATAGTTACTGTGGAGCTAATACTCTAGTATAAACATTTAATCTGTTTGGATGGGGCTTAAATAAGGTAAGTAACTCTTCGTGTTTCTGTAATTTTTTGGTGAATAGATATGGTTAAAATTAGCTTGAAACATAAAAAGTTCTCAAATTATTAAAAAGTATTGATTAAGTAAGAGATATTTTAATGAAACAAGTAATTGAAAGAAACGAGTTGATGATTTTCTTATATCATTGAACACACTGAAGAAGCTATTATATTCACATATATACCAAAAGACGAGTTTGTGAATAAAAAAAATCCAATGGGGAGAAAAATAAAGGAAATTAGTCTCGAATTTAACAGATTCATGATTGGTGGGTCACATCAGCTGTAAGCACAATGATCGTTGGATAAAAGTCTTCACACAATGTGCGCTTTGATAAAGATGGCCCAGAAAAAGGTGGCCTAGCCTTGTACCATGAAGTTTGGTTTGAGGTATTATCGGGTAGACAGTTTTAGTGTCTATTAAAACTGTCATTAGAATTAAAATGGGATATCATGACACACACATTTCCCAAATATCAAAAACTAAAAAAAAAACAAAGTGTAAATATTCTGTTTTGAGTTCTAATAATAACATTATACAACCTACATTTGTACGCCTCCGCAATTACACGCCTACTACTGAAACTAAGTTTTATAAATTCTATCCAGTTCTACCCAGTAGGCGGTAACTAAACAAACAATGTCTATTTGAAAAAGTAATCAATCCGACCGATTTCCAATTATGCCCACGTCATCAGCACGTGCCTCGTGATAATTGTATCAAATCTGAATGGATTCGTAAATCTAATCCGCCGGGCAATAATTACTGCACAATAGTGCCCACTGTCACCACGAGGTAGGCTTCAAACACTACGTGGGTGAGTGCAGAAGGACGGTGGGGAAAAAAACCAAATTGACTCATAGAGGACAGAACAATCGATTTGAATCGCCACTAAAACAAAATTAAAAGAAAAACAACATAAAGAAGAAACAAAAATTACAAATTAACACTGTCGATTCTGGCTTTCAGGAGTTGCAGTGGTTTGGGAAGTGGAAGGGTTGGTCCCAAAAAAAAAAACAAAAAAATAATAATGACAAACTTAGTCCAACAAGTGTAGCATAATGATAGCCTCACTCTTCTACAAAAAAAATTCATGCTTATTTCTATACAATTAGACTGATTTTTAAACGAGTATAGTACAATCCGCACACCATTGAAGAAAAGAAAAAAAATACTTTCTAAATTTTGAACTTTACCATGCTTAAAACGATTAAAATCTAGGTTCGGTCATTTTATCATGTCTTGAGTCGTCAAAACTCGTTTATACGGTGCCACTGTAGGAGGCCAATGGGCCAAAATGTACGCACACACTTCAGGTACAGCGAGTAGTTCGACTATCATTTGGTTCGTTTCTAGAGCGGCAAACTAAGTTTGTTATAAACCTTAATTTTGAACTAAGCCAAATAGCTGTTCGCCTGATGTTTCGAATTAAGCCAACCCGAACATACACATATCATCCCGGAGACAGTTTGATCGCCAGTATACAGGATGAATTTTTCAACCGTGCGTGGATGGCTACATCTGAAACTTTGAAGAATATCGAAAAACATTGAAAGGAGTCTCTAGACCGATTTTGACGAAAACTAAAACTGCATTATTGGATTTTAGAAAAATCAATAACCCTGGCCAGGAAACGAACCAGCGGATTTTTTTGTGTTGCTGTTAGGTTGCTAATAAGGATCAAACTCTGGGAAGTAATCACATAAGACAAAGTGAAAATCGGCCTCGAGACTCCTTTCAACGTTTTTGATATTCCTCATAGTTTCGGATATAGCCATGCACCCACGCCCAGTTGACAATTTCACCCTGTGTACGCACAAGTGCGTTCGCCTTTTTTCACTTATTGTATGGAGTTGGCTTTCTTGAACTATTCCGTATGAGTATCACCGCTAGAAACGCTCCAATTATGCGCAATATGCGATTTCTCCACTGCCGATGTTAATTAATTATCTGGTTGATTAATGAATCGTCATAAAGGCGAATTCGGTGATTTACGAGTTTTGGTTTGATTTGTTTATGGCATTTTACGATGTTAAGATATACAACCCTTGGGGTTAAAGGGTTGTTAAATGGTGACTATGAAGTGAAAAGCGGGATATTAGCGTCAAGCACTAATTGTCTGGCATTTTTGCTGAACTGGGCCTATTTGGCGTAGCCGTGGGGCAAACAATAATGTGCAAATAGCTTTAAGTTTTGTTTTTTGTTTAATCGATTGTTTAGGTTTCTTTCTTTTGTATGTTATTGTTTCTGTACGTATTATTTTATTTATTTCTTTCTTTATGTTTAAACAATGCAATTCAACTAACTAACTATATTAAGCAATCATCCTCCGTTTTTTAAAGTACTAAAATCATCAAATCCTGAGTGGAGCAGAACGGACTGTCAGACTCATACTGGCTAAAATCCACGGTATTCCTTCCATAGCCCTTTACGTTCCAAGGCCACGGTTTAGTGTTTAGACAGTTCCGTGACCAGCAACAACTCTCCATTAGGTATGGAATAAGAATATGAATAGAATGCTTTATTTTTCTACGCTCTAAAATATAATTCGTCTAATGTTCCACAGACTACCGAAACTACCATCTTATCGACAAAAGTTCCAAAACGATTACCTAATCACAAGATCCCGCAATTGATTACCGCACCATCTCGCTAACCTTTATAAATTATTACAAGCGTTCGCCGAAATCTATTGCGAGAAAGAATCGAGCATAATACTGACTAGTCATGGCCGGTAGGCCAATACGCCCGTCATCCTTTGACCGCGAATGATCGGCAAGAAACGAACCAACGAACACTTCTTACAGCCAAAATTACTTTTTTTTCCTCCACAAAGAAAATGGGAATACAAATAAGAGACTTTTTGTATGATGTTTATTTGTTCTGGTCTGTTTTGTGTTTATGAGCAACTGGATGTAATTCTTTGGTCTGACCTTTTTTTTTAATATACAGCGTGGAATGATCATAATTGAACTGTGTACTGACCCTTGAATGTAGGAGTTGGCAAATGTTTGTTGAAAGCTTTTAATTTTTTTACTGGCTAGTTAGTCCCTTTATGTATGACTAATGCAAAGCTTTCATACAAGAGAAATAAGAGACGCAATAAGACCGCCCACTACACAATAGTTTTTTTTAACATTGTCATAATTTTTTTTTAAATTCACCATTTTCCTGGTCGCGGGACTGTACGAATTACCGTGACCCCGGAACGTGAAGGGCTATTGAAGAACACCGTGGATTTTAGTCAGTACGAGCCTGATAGTCCCTCCCGCTCTGCCCTGGGTGGGAGGACTCATTTAATGATTTTACCACGATAAAAAAAAAACACCATTTTCCTGCCCATAACCCAATTCATTCAGAGTTAGCGCTTCTGTCTTTTATACTTCTCTAGTACTTGTCAATCAATAATAATAAAGTGTTCAACGAAAATGTTTATTTGTCAATTGCCCTGATCTACTTATACCTATTTTGAACCCAAAAGCTGTTAATATTCTTTTCCACACTTTCATTCATATTCAGCCGCAAGTCGGTAACCTACTGCAACAATTTCATCCGCACATCCACACCCTGCCTGACACCCTACACGGTTGGTGACCGCACTGCACATAGTTTTATTGCCGAGCTGTCAACCGTCACCGCGTTGACGGCGACCGTCAGCATGACTAGGGTTAACAGAGAGCACGAGTGGGTTCGTTGGACAAGATTCGTTGATTGATAAATATGGTGCAATTGTTTGATTGGTGTCTATCTAAAATAGAACTACGGGATCAATTTTTTCTGGATATTGGAAAGAAAGAAAGAAAAAAAAAAGACTGACACGGGACAGAACAACAACATAAAACTAAACAAAACAAAATAATGTACTTAACATGCGAGGTTGTCGGAACATGGTTTTAATTTAATTTTTAATGAAAAAAAACAGTTTCGTTATAAGTCAAAAACAGATTACTTTCTTAGAATTAGGAAAACGTTGGCAACACAGTGCCACGGTTGACAACGTACTCGTATTTAAATTAACTTTATAAATAATTAAGTGGTTAAAAAGGAGCAAAAAGTGACTAATAATTTAAACAGTGCATAAATACAACGGAATAATATGAAGAACTCAGTGCATAATCATAAAAACGGTGTAAACAGTGAAAAATAGGACCCATCGAAAGTGACTGGTAAATCACATTAAAAACAGTGACATAAAAGTTTTCTAGTGAAGAATACTACTGTTGTGAGTGAATAACAAAGTCAGCTATTGGACAAACTACGGCTACGCGAATATACAAAAAGTTGCAAAAATCTATATCCTCAAAAGTGCAAAATAATTACTCAACGATAAATTCAAAAACATCACAACACAAACGCCATCTATTGTTAACGCATTAGAAACAGCATAGCAAGTACCATGCACGGATACGGTCAGCGCCATCTATCGTGATCTAGGAATAACGTCGACTGCTGCCATCTAACGGGACCTAGGAAAACTGCTATCTGCTGCCATCTAACGGCCCCCGCCGATACTTTTTTTGCTACGTACAACGCAACTCAATTCAACAGACTGAAGTTTGCCTAAAACTTCTCATAGAGGTCGCTGGGTGTACTGAAGAATACTTTGGGACAAGTACCTATCACCATAAAAAGGTATGCAGAATCCCTTGAAATTATGCATGCAGCGAAATACGCAGCACACAGCTAAATTAATATAGAAACTGCCAGAAATTCTTAGACCGCTAGAGGGCACTGTGATAATATGGATTCTAGCAACAGCAACATTACGTATCGTCCTAAACCTGTCAGAACCAGCTCATTAACTGATCTAACAAATATGACCATTGATAACACCTTACTTGACACCACTATGATGAGTCTACAAGACAGCTTGCATGATAACAGTGAAATTTTAAATGAGCTGACTAAACAAAATAAAAGTCTAACTCTCCAATTAATGAGCGCGCACCAAGAGATTGAAAATCTAAATAATGAAAATTTTCGTTTGAAGTCCGATCTACAAAATATGATAAAGACAAAGAACGTATACAAAAAACTGTCTGCAACGCCTGACAAAAACAACATAACGCCCAAACGCAAGAATAAAACTTTGCCGCAAATATCCACCCCAGGATGCACAACCAGTACCGGAATAATATGTAAAACACAAGATAACTACCATGGGGCCCATCCCATTCTCAAGAATAGGGAGACACAAACATCAAATATCTTCCCTGAGAACTCCGCCATCTTTCAGAATAAGGAGACGCAAACAGTTCCTCAGAAACTAGAACCTGAAACTAGATTGAAAGAACCCGCTCAGGAACGAAAAAGTGATCTACTGAATATATCAAAACTGGCGAGCTCCCCCACATCTAACAACAATAATATACTGACCGAAAAAAAGGCCTTATCTCGGAAAATCTGCATATTGAGTGCGAATAACACTAACAGAATCCTTACAATTGCTGACAACACCTTAGGCCCTAACACGCAAATATGTCATTACTTAAAGACAAATTGCGGAATTAAAGAAATTATGAATGGAATTGAACTTAAATTACAAAACTTTACAATGGAAGACTTCTGTATAGTTTTAATCGGCGAGGCAGACTTCAACTCAACAAATGACTCCATCAACATGATATTAGCGATAAGAGAATCACTGAAAAAAGTGCAACACACAAATGTTATTTTATGCGTCCCTACGTTTAAGTGCAAAAGCTATGCTAATATGTTTAACTGGAGGATCGAAAATTTCAACAACCTCCTGTATCTGGATGTCATGACTCACGAACATTGCTATACTCTTGACTCAAACAAACGCTTAACGTATGACCACTCAATGTTTTCAAAAACAACGGGCTCTATCAATGACTTAGGCATGTATACAATTTTCAGGGACATTGAAGCACAAATTGAAAGTATAATACAATACAATGCCTCCAAAACACTAAATGACAACTCTGTATCATATGAAATAAGTAACTCAAACTCTGTAAGACAAACAAACAAAGATTTAGGTTGTGATTTTTTTCGTAAATAATTGTTTAACTATCTTGAAAAAACTCAAACAACGACAATAAAATGAAGTTTAAAGCTTACTCTAAAAAATACAAAACTATAATCTCGCTAACAAAAAAGTCTCAGAACAATTATTTTATAAATACGGCTTTTAATAAATCCAAAGCAACGTGGAAAGTAATTAATGAGACTAAATACAACTATCCTAAGGACGGCATTGAGAAACTAATAATCAATGACGAAGTACTTACTGATCCTAAGACTATGGCCAATACCTTTAATGACTATTTTGCTGACATTGTTAAAAATAGCAATAATAATATTCTCTCTGACTCAGCACCATCATATTCTTCTAACTTGACATTTAACACTAAATCAATATTCATGCCCCCAACAATTCCTCCAGATATTCTTAAAATTATAACTTCTCTACGGAATACGAATAGCGCAGGTTATGACGGTATTACTACAAAGATCGTTAAGGATGTAGCAACTTTAATTGCTGCTCCTTTAAGTCACATTATTAACTTGTGCATAGAACACGGTACGTTTCCGGAGAAAATGAAATTGACAGTGGTAAAACCAGTTCATAAAAAAGATGACAAATTTTCTATCAGTAACTTCAGGCCAATCGCTTTAATAACCATTTTCTCTAAAATACTTGAAAAGAGCATATATAACTGCCTCTACCCATTTCTTGAAAGTAACAACATATTTAACCCATGTCAATATGGTTTCAGGAAGAATAAATCCGTTAATACAGCAATCTATAACTTTCTGCACAAAGTCCTTTTAAATATGGACACTAGGTCACCAGCCATAGCTCTGTACATGGACATGTCAAAAGCATTCGACCGAGTCAGCCATAAAATACTCTTGAATAAATTGTATGCATTTGGCGTAAGAGGTAACGTATACAAACTAATTGAATCGTATCTAAGTGACAGAAAACAGATGGTAGAATTAAAAAGAGTCTCCCTAACTACCAGAACTGAAGAAACCACTGTCTCTGAGGTTAGAAATATCCTATCCGGTGTCCCTCAGGGCAGCATTCTAGGCCCACCACTTTTTCTAATTTATATAAATGACATGTCAACACTTACAATGCACCATATGACCTTATTTGCTGACGATAGTACTATATTATTTACCGGAAATGACACAACTGATCTAAAACTTGACATAAATAACACCCTAACAATAATAATAAAATGGCTTTATAAAAATGACTTAAAAATAAACCTAGAAAAATCAAAAATCATGAATTTTAAACAGCGAGTACAACCAGATGCCAAACTAAATATATCTTACTCTCAAACCAGTATAGAAGAAATTGATGTAACCAAATTTCTGGGCCTCTATATTGACTGCAAAGTAAATTGGAAGTCACATATTGAACATGTCTGCAAAAGGCTTAGTCAGAGCTCTTATGCTCTTTACAGACTAAGGAATACTGTCAGTCAGTCTACACTACTAACTGCCTATCATGGTTATGTCGCTTCAATTATACGCTACGGCATCATATTCTGGGGCAACTCTGTAGAAAAAGAGCGTGCTTTTAGAGCGCAAAAACGGTGTATTAGATCGATGTGCAATTTACACCAAGTGGACTCGTGCAGACCACACTTCATGAATTTAAAAATATTAACTCTTCCTTGTTTATACATTTATGAAACTGTAATGTTCATTAAATCGAATCCAAACTTGTTCGACTTTTGCACTAGGGCCAGACACAAAGGCAAGCTGCGCACTGTAGCCAGTAAAACAAAGCTTTTGCACCAAAGCATCTTTTGTATGGGCCCACATATATTTAATCATCTGCCACCTTTTCTCAGAACTATGAGCGATATAAATACCTTCAAAAAAAATCTAGTCGAATTATTGGTAAATAAATGTTATTACTCCATAAGAGAATTTCTAGATGACAAAACATTGAAGCAAATCCATTAAATGAATAATTTATTAATTTGGACTTAATTAGTGTACTAGGTAGGATAATCATAATGCATATTATATGACAAGTGGATGTATTGTAATTTTAATTTAACTATATATTTACCGAACTTGTGACATGAATTTTGTAGGCCTCAATGGCGAGACATAGCAGACTTACCTGTATTTAGCACAACATCTTATGAACCTATAATCCACAATTTGAATTTGACATCCATTGTATAAATAATTTGTTAATCTGACATAAACATTTTACTATTTTTTTGCTAATTTAATCATAATATATTGCATGGCAAATTTGATGTATCGTATTTAATATTATTGTTATTTAATCTAAATTTATAAATAACTTTTTAATATTGTATTTCTTACCGAACTTAAGTCATGAATTTTGTATGCCTCAATGGCGGGACATAGCAGACACCTGTATTTAACACAACATCCTATGAACCTATGATCCACAATAAACTATTTGAATTTGAATTTGAATTTGAATTTTTTATGATTGCACTCCAGTTTCAGCAATTAAAAAGTTGTTTAAATCAAACATTTTACCAAGACTAAAAATAGGAGTGTGGTTTATTACGCTATATTTAAACCAAATAATGTTAAATAAACGATCCATTTTGATCTAAAAACAAGTTTAACACCGTATTTTTTAGTAACATCCTGACCCAATTCAGAATGGTTGCACACTGACCGCTCGGGGAACTTTGTTTTATTTTCAGCGTTTCACCGCGTGGGGTTTGGTCCGTCAGCGCAGCGTAACTAGGATCAAATGGACGGCTTGGGAGTAACAGTTGTGTGGAATTTTAATGCGAAAGTCAACGGGTTAAGTTTTCTAGTAAATAAAGTTAATTTTTTTCTTGATAATCGGTAGGGGAACAGTGTATAAGACCCCCGTCTTACGCGAGGTATGATGGGAAATCACACACTTCAGGCAAACTTAAAACAATACTAATGTAGCGCAAGCGCCAACAGGACGCCAGTTGTTAATGGCCGTTTGCAAATGACGTCCTGATGGCGCTTGCACTACGTTAGTGTTGTGTTAAATATGTCTTAAGTGTGTATGTTCCCATTATACAAATTGAGAATTCCACTCTGTCCAATCTAAGCGTTCAGACTGCAATATATCTGAGTTGGACTTTAGGAAATCTAAGAGAAACAAGTAGCTAACTAGCTCGAAAATCTCTACACTTAAATGCGATCCAGTGATAAATACACAAAGCATAGTATTCCTTGTCGCTACACCGCCTTAAATAACTTTTAGTGCATTTTATTTAGGAAGCTTGTGAGATGCATAGCCCCTCGCATACGGTGGAGGTGCTTTAAAAACGCGTATAAATCTCGGTAAATCGCTCCAATAGACGTGTTTGCTTTTAAATGGCACTCTGTCCGGGAAAATATTGCTAGGAAGTTAGATTGTATTCGTTTTCTTGGGAGATAAACTAGTATTTAGAGTTTCAAAGGTGTTTTTAATACTAGCTAACTCCATTAAGCTGGTGCAAATCCAGATTCTGAGTTGTGCTGGGGAATTCTTGTTGCAATATCCAAAAGCAGTTTGCTAAGTTAGTCGTACCTAATGGAATACAATCTCATCGTCACAGTTAATACCTGATAGCTGTTAAATAAGCTTAACTTAAGTGCACGTTGTATCTGTATTTATGTTCATATACAGTTACAATGTGTCGACACCCTGTATTGCAATTCTCATAATAAAAAAACACACTATGTGATGTAGAATAGAAGGATTTTTCTAGCACAAACTCAGAGGTCACTGTCTCTTTTACACTTGTCAGATTCTCTTTTGCAAAAAGAGTATGGCTCTTATTACTCGATTTCACATCCCTAAGAAGTTTTCCTTTAAGGCCCAGCTAATTAAGGAGGCTTATAGCTTTTCCCATCCTTCCCCATGTATTCGTCTCGCTCAGTTTATCTCCGTCAGATCACTTATGTTGTACGTAATCCATCATTAGGAACTGACCACGACCCCGCCATTTGCCATGCCAATTTGCGATCGTTTATCGGCCCTTAAGAATATTATTTTTGGTTTCTTGGAGAGCGATTTGTTTGCACAGTTTCTCTTCTAAATGGATATTATGTATTACATGAGGTTGGGCGGGTCCATCGAAAAATTTACAAGCTAAAGTTGCCGATGTTAGTTTGTGGATGGGTAAATCTATAGCATTTCGAGTACTGTGAAAGTTAAACCAAAGGGCAATTTGTAACTTACTTTGAGGTCAAATAGGCGGTTGCTGTATGTTAAATTCTGACAGTCAAATGCATCCTGTAATATCGAAAGTCGTCGCCAAAATAGATTCAAGAAAACCCAGGCAGATGATAATAAATTATGTATCTCGAAGTAGATTAAAAATATTTTATTTAATGAAAACATTGAACAGAGAAAATTTCTACCAATGTATTATATGTATTTCTTTAGATCCGCTCTATCTTTGCTACTGTATTGCCGCCCCAACTATCCACTTGCCGTATACCGCGTATGCTAGCAATGCTCAACCAATCGGGGACTGCGCCTGTTCGCTGAACGGAAGACGACACAGTCAGAATTTCTGTGAAAAGACAGAATGAAAGGGTTAACTTACTCCTAATGTAGTATTAATGGCCTAAATGTAAAAAACTAAATACTACATAGTGATTAAATACATAAATGGCAACCCCTCTATATTTCCTATCTCTCCCAGTAACTAATTAGTCTAGTAGGTAACATTCACGCTATCATGTCGGTCAGTTCATCCCCTATCCGCGTGTCAGTAATCCGACGTTAGTAGGCGGTTGAGGATTACGCACTGTTGTAGTTATGTTGCGTAAGGATACGGGGCTTTATTGTCATTGGATTTTGTAAAAAAAACGTAATATGTAATTGTGATATCGACGAGTCCATATTATGCTATGTGCGTAGTCGGTGTTTGGGACGCAGCGCACGATAGGTGGGCATTTTCTGCTAGTCTACCTTGGGGTGATGCAGAGATAAAACATATCAGGTGCAATAAAAAAGAGAACTATTTACTAAAGATATATTATATAATACATATATAAAAATAAATAGAAATAAAAACATACATACATACACTCACTTTGTGCAGAGAAAAGAAAAATAATTGGAAAAACTGTCAACCAATTTATTTTAAATCGAATCGGCCAGCTTCTTAAGTAAAAATTCTCGAGCTTTTACCTTAAACGAGAAACGATTGGTTTTTAATGCACCAACAGATTCCGGGCGGTCAACAAACACTAGTTTTAGTATAAAGTCTGAATTTGCTATTTAAACGTCACTATAGCGGCACTTAACTCGTGCTTACTGCGTTTTACTTTACATTTCTAAGTTTAATTAAGCGGTTAACTGCAGTATATAAAGCGGTACAAGAGAAACGGTGAGCCCAAGATATGGGAAGTAGCGATTATGGAATTATAGAACAGGTAGATATGGGTAACTTTAGTGATCTCATAATCTTATTTTAGTAACATCTTAAATGTGAAACGCATCTTTGTTTCTCCATCATATATCACAGTAGAATCGATTAACGGATCTGGATAAAATTTTGCACAGAGAAACACAGAGTGCACTTAATTTAAATTTAACGTTGCCGTGGGATAATTTAGACTATTATGTGTTTGAATTGGCTGGTATAAGTTAAAAGCCTATGTTTTATTTGCTTGAACTCAGGACACCTACCTCTCTATGCAATAGTGCAATTTGATAGTTACGTGGCTAATTTAGAATATGTCGGTTTCTTCACCTTCAACTTTAAAATATGATTCGAATCCATAGTAATTTAAACCTAATAAAAAAAACATGTATAAGACGTAATACAACGGGGACATACACTCTTTAGGCAAACTTAACACAACACTAACGTAGCGCAAGTGCCATTAGGACGTCATTTGCAAGCGGCCATTAACAAATGGCGTTCTGTTGGCGCTTGCGCTACGTTATTATTGTGTTAAGTTTGCCTTAAGTGTGTGATTTCCCATCATACCTTGCGTCCCCGTCTTATAAACTGTTCCCCTAAACACTTTACTACAGAAGATTACCTTCTCTGTCCCAGAAATCAATCCTTGCAATCTGACCTTCCTATATTAGCCAGACGTCCTACTTCCCTACACACCAATACACCAGTCCACCTTCGTCACCCGATAAATACAACAGTATGCGCAAAGACAACAGTATACATAAAGATAGCAGTATACATAAATACAGAAGTATACGTAAAGAATTTATCACCGTCTCCCTCTTGCTTAGATAAAGGCATAGGCCTGCGGTCCCTAGCTGGGTCGTTATAAATCCTGTTACACCTCGCCTTGGGTAGAATTAAACCGCTTATTTTGGCAAGGCTTGCGGTTGCTTGCACTAGAAATTATTTTTTAAACTCTTTTGTGGATAATGTAGTCTTATTTAAGTTTTTTTTTTGTTTTAAGGTCGGATAAACAATAAATGGGCTCCGGGAAAACTTTGCGTGTAGCAAAGAGATTTAAAAATCAACCTGAGACAAACTATAATAGTTTGTAAGACGAATTGTAATAGATTTGCAACTATATGCTTCAGAGAATATAGTTGAAAATCTATTGAGGATTATAGAGCTTTTTAGTTTACAGTTTGTAACTTGTCTAGGCCCTCTGTTCCTTTAGTTGACCTTTATGTTTCAGGGCCGAGGTAACTTGTTAAGACAGTTATGCGACCCGTCCTATTTAACCCTAAGGTTAACTGGTCTCTACCAGTTAACCTTAGGGTTAAATAGGACGGGTATATATAAGTACTTTGTGACATTAAGTCTGATTGTGTATTAACATATATTTTTTTCAGATTTTTTCATTTATGGGTAATTGAGCGCATACAAAAATCGCTAAACCTCTCCTTGAGAAAACTACGTTGTTATTAATGCATACACGTATCTGCATAAGAAATGCTTTTGCCCTTTTGTGAGATAAATAAGCTGTTATTATTTTTGTTAAGAACTTCTTTCTTTCTAAAAACTTTTTTTACTCGTATGAGAACCTTGAAGAGACATAATTCTTTATTTGATATCGTTGTATTCACTGACTTTTTTTGTACCCATCTGTTTGATAGATGGATAGAATATTCTATATTATTATCACTTATCACCGTATATGTATACTATAAATTTATAATTTACTTTAAAAAAACATTTCTGAAAAGACAAAAAGTGCATTAAACTTTTACCGTCTCACCACAAAAAAGATAAACATCTATTGAACTCTTGTCTAAAAAAAGTGTTTTTTTCGACAAGTGTAAAACAGATATTTTTTTTTTTGTAGTTATACAGTTATTATTTACTCGATAGTAAAAATAATAAAAGTTTGATGCACTTGTCTATGTCTAGTGTGTCTACAGTTGAAATCAGACGAGACAGCGTCATACAACATCGATCGAACTTTCAAACAATTTTAGAGTCTGGATTTTGTTTCACTATTTTCTCATGTCTGTGCATCAGATTTCATAACTCAGACAAGAAACCTTTTTGCACTGAAAAATGAACTCGTTTCAGATATAAAAGATAAAAAATCTTTTCTGATATAAAAGATAGAAAAAGTTCAGAGTTTAATAGCTGGCCTCCTTTTCATTGTTCGCCTATCTTTGGGTTGAGTTGAAACGATTACAATACCGCTTTGTCGCTTGCTCTCAGACTCTTAAATGTTCTGGTGTCGAATCGCTCCGAGGGACGCTTTTACGTCGTGATGCTGAAAGGAGTCGCTGCGGTACAACGAGTTGTGGTGGTCCGGACTTAGAGTGGAGAGGTAGCGGTAGCAGTAGCGGAATTCTTTGAGGTTTTGTTGTTAAGTTTTAACAGTGTTATTGGAAAGTAGTGTGTTACCGGTAGAATACTTCTATTATTTTGTTTCGACGTGCGATAAGAAATAATAATAATAAATATTCCACAACTATCATACAACGCCATCTAGTACCAAGCTAAGCAGAGCTTGTGTTATGGGTACTAGAGAACTGATAAACACTTATATATTTCTAAATACATACATATTATAGATAAATTACACCCAGACACAGAACAAATGATCGTGCTCATCACACAAACATTTGTCCTGGGTGAGAATCGAACCCACGACCTCCGGCATAGCAGTCAGGGTCACTAACTACTAGACCAACAGGCCTGTAAAAAAATGCATAGTGCCTTGGGCACACTGATTAAGTAATTATGACCACTGTCTACACACCTGTAGTTAAGTCACCGAGGTGCAGGAGATAAGTTGCAGAGGTACATTAGCAGTATCCAGATCAGCTCAAAAAAAGAGCCACATTCGGCAGGTGCTCGATATAGTGTCATTAGTGTAGTGTTCCTTCAGTTAATATTGCCGTTAATGGCACATGCGGCACGTGCATTACGTATTTAGTCTTTAAAAGTATTATAATTATTATTTTGTTGTCAATTAATCTTCTAATGAATTGTCTTCTTTTAAAATTTATTGTAAAGTGATGACCTGAAACACAGGCCTAGGTCAGGCAGAACATACATTCCATGAAGAAAAATTTTACCTTTATTGTAATTAAGTAAACCTTTATTTTGACTTAATTCTTGAATAAAAAAATATTTATATTTTATTTATTTTACGCGAGTGTGGTTCTAGTGTAACAGAAAAAGCTCACAGCGTTTTTACAACCGAACCTTCTAACTCTTAGTCAATGTAACCTCACCCCTAAAATCTTATGCATAGCATAGTGCAGCTCCGTTTCAAGCTGAAACAGTTCCATTCAGCTTGTAAACATGCCGAGCGAGCCGCCCGCATACGATATTGTGAACTACCCGCTTTTTACTCCAAAAACTTGGCAACCCTCTTTGAGAAGTAGCCTAGTGTGGAGAATGGAGATGCCACTCAGTGCGCTATTTGTTGATGATAGTATGTTATGGGTTAGTTTAGCGAATATTTTGTCTTTTTAACTGCAAATTCTTCATTTGTGGGGACTGTTTACTTTATTTATATATATTCGTAATATAAAAATGAATCCCTATTTCCCTTGGTCACGTCATTACGCGTGAACGGCTCCACCGATTTTACTTTTTTTTGTTATGTTTGTTATTGTTAGGAGAAGAATCTCATGAAAGAAAGAAAGTAAAAAAATTGCGAAATTTTGAAAATTTAGGAATACTTAACCACTCTATAGCGGATAACATAACTACATGTATTATAATTACGATGCACTATTTATAGATTATTCATAATATTCTAACGACTGTTACTGAATCCTCAAAAAAAGGGGTTAGGTTAAGGGGTGATTAATAGCCTATCCCATCAGATCTATATTTATGGAAGGAGTCAGCATTTAGCTATCAATTATCAGTGAATGGGCATTTACCGTCAAATGGATCCAAACTTATAAAACATTAAATTGATGTTATCCAGATTTCAGAATCGACCCTACTATAGCAACAAGGTAATGTACAGGAGGTTATTAACAAGGCTCAATAATACATAACGCTAGCTAGTCATAAATTGACAACTAAATTAATTAGAAGCATTCAAAAATTGTAACTATCTGTTTGTTAAGCATACCACATTTCAAAACAGTAACCATGGAGGGTTCTTCTCCATAGAATCGACCAACCCGAACCGAACACCTGCTGCCGACGTTTTATAAGTGCCCCTATGGGCCTATGTGAAATAAAAACTTTTGATTTGATTTGATAAGTTTCGCTTTTTGCCAAACGATAGCCTCACCAACTAACTTCAATCAGATTCTCCAATAACTACACTACAAAGTCACCACAGGACCATGTCACACATCATAACGTGCCATATGCAGTACAACAAATTACTGCACGTGCCACACGTGCCATTAACGGCAATATTAACGAGCCACTGAAGGAACACTACACTAATGACACTATATCGCCCACCTGCCTTTATTTATGGCTCGAATGTGGCTCTTATTTTGAGCTTGTTGGTCTGAATGGGCAGATCTGCTAATGTCCCATTGGCTTATGAATGCAAGTGTAAATGGTGAAAGGTGAGAGGGTTTAGAAAATTGGCAATCCATTGGAATGACATTAGTGTCATATAATTTTCGATAGTTTATGTTATTGTTACACATTTTTGACTCCTCCATCATCGTTATTGCTAATAGAACGTCATTTTGCTTAGATTCTAGACGGGAAAAGTTCAGTGCAATTGGGTTTTTACATTATTGCACAAATATATATTAAACGAGCCACTGAAGGAACACTACACTAATGACGCTATATCGCCCACTTGCCTTTTTTTATGGCTCGAATGTGACTCTTATTTTGAGCTGTAAGACTTCTGTCAGTCTGAATGGCCTGACGTGGATGCTGTTAAAGGCGCCTCCTCGTTTGGTAAATGCTGAACGTGAAGGGCTGAGATCCAGGCATGCGAGCTTTCCATTACTCGCCGTCCGATCAGGGATCGTGCCCAGGTCAACAGAGCTTTCAGCAATCTAAAGTGGACATGACTGTCGGCCGGCAAATATCCGAACTAAAAATGCTAAGACAATTCATGGTGACATCTACCAACCCACACTGGGTCCACAATTGAATTTTAGACCACTTCTCACATAGAAAAGGCGTGTGTCCCAGCTGTGGGAATATTATAGGCAGATAATGTAAACATAGATGTTGAGATGCAGACTGGGTACCTTCGGGAAATAAACTCGTGGTATTAGATAAGTACTTAACATGGAAAATAAAGTATTGAGTGCTATAAAGTTTGTATTGAAAACGATAACAAGTCCAAGTACCTAAATTATGTTATCGCATACTTTTTTTTTTAGCTTGATAAAATCATCAAATGAGACCCAGGGCAGAGCAGGGGGGAATGTCAGACCTTCAATAGCCCTTTACGTTTCGAGGTCACGGTTAATCGGGAGTCCCGCGATCACGGCAATGTTATTGTATCCTGGGGTACTTTATTATTACAAACTTAAAACAATCAGAATTCATTGTCAAATTCTAAATTAAGCCGAGCGAAGTCGCAAGCAAAAGCTAATCTTCTTTAAATAAAGATTCTTGGAATAAGTTCTCGGAGGGTCAAAGAACGTTACGGTTTCACGAGCTGTCCTGTACGGTCTAAAGCACAAGCGGCTAGCGAAATCAGAAAAGTTCCTAGAGACACAGCTTAGCTTAAAAATTCTGATTCACTCATGTGAATCAGGTCCCACGAGGTCACCCTTGTGGGACGAAACTACAATAAAACAATTGAAATTACATTTTGGGACTAAAAGAGCATGTTGTTTGGACTGAATCAAGAATTTATTTTGGAATGAGGGGCCGAAAATTCGGTCCGAAACAAGAAAAAATCCTCAGAAGACAGCGAGGGAAACACATGATTTGAACACTCCATTATTCACACTTCATTTTTCTATTGCCAGTATTTATAA
This sequence comes from Agrotis puta, assembly GCA_943136025.2. NCBI lineage: Eukaryota > Metazoa > Arthropoda > Insecta > Lepidoptera > Noctuidae > Agrotis > Agrotis puta. Next base: position 15,261,844 of record OW964177.2, on the reverse strand, counting down.
ATGACAGCTGGGATCAATGGCTGAAGATCGATCGTGGTCGTGTTTTATTGCAAGCTCCACTTAAATAGTTTAAACCTAAAAATCATAAGAAACATCACTATTTGCTTTTCTAGATATTTTCATTTCTCCTTAAAGAGCTTTCTGCCCTGTAATGCAAAGACCATGTGAAAGAACAGAGCAATTTTATTCAGTAAGAACCTGGCAGTCCTTTCCGTTCAACAAAGAGCATTCTACAGACAAAAATAAAGGAGTTTTCTTTCCAGAAAATCGCTACCTCTTGCCTCTTGTTCCATTGCACTTTGCAAAACAATCGTAAATATTGAATGAAGTCTTTACCTCGACACAGACGCAGCTGCGACCGATAATATCAGATGATACGTGCATCGTGCAATGCATTTGTATGACCGACCAATTGAGTGTGTTACTGTTATATTGCTTTTTTTTTTATCGTGGTAAAATCATCAAATGAGTCCTCCCACCCAGGGCAGGGCGGCAGGGACTGTCAGACTTGTACTGACTAAAATCCACGGTGTCCTTCACAAGCCCTTCACGTACCGGGGTCCCGGTAATGGGTAAGTCCCGCGACCCCGGCAGGCTTTGGCCCTCTACAGGCCCCGTCAATATGCTGACACTCTTTGAGGCGCGCGTGGAACACAACGCGCCGTCGACCCGGGTATGGTCCATGGTCGGACAGCAAGTCGCCCATTACTCGCTGCCCGCATGCCCGCGCCTACGGTGGCCGGAGATCGTCCTGTGACGTCCGACGCCGTGGGCGTCTACCACTGCGGCTGGGATGGAGGGAGGACGCTGTCCTCTCCCTCAGGCGGCCCGCCTCCTCCTTCACGAGCATGACTGCTTCGCAGAAGGAGGCGACCGCTTCCCACTCCGTCTCGCCCCGCAGCATGGCCTCGACCAATGCCGGGCGCGAGAGGTCTCCGCCTATCGCCGTCGTGAGGACACGGCGGTGCTCTGCCCAAGCGGGGCAGTCCTGCACCGTATGCTCCACCGTGTCCTCCGGACGATCCTCGCAGTGGTGACACCCAGGCGTTTCTTCCCTCCCTATCAGACACAGGAACCTCCCGAAACTTCCGTGTCCGGTGAGGACCTGCGTCATGCGGAAGGTAAGGACGCCGTGACGCCTATCCAGCCACTCCTCAAAGAGGGGTCTTACCGCCGCGATTGCGGCGTGCCCGGACCTCGGTTGCGACAGTTGCTCCCTCCATACTGCCCTGAGATCGCGCCGGAGCTCTTCCCGCCGCGCCTCGACCTGTCGAGGCAGCGGGGATTCGCCCCGGCGCTGCGCCTCCACGCGCCATTCGTAGACGCGCTGGAGGGCAGTCGCCTCCAGATCCCAGGGCAGGCTGTTATATTGCTTGACACAACTTCTGGAGCGGAGACCTGTAGTTTACTCCTCCCAGCTACATAGTCCGACGACCTTAACAGAGTTGGTTGGGACAGACTTGATGCGGAAGGCAGAGGAGAGGGAATCCAGTTGTGGACTGCGATAGGCTCAGTTGACACAAGTTCGTTATTGTTTACCAAGCGTGCTTATGTAACCGGCAGTGAGGCTCAGACCGTTTCCATCGTTTCAGGCTACTGTTTGGTATTCACTAAGCTATTGACAGCGACGTATCGCAACACTTTCTCATGCTCTGTCTCGATGACGAGCTCGTCGTGCTGTACAACCTTTTGTTTTTTTTTACGTGGTAAAATCATCAAATGAGTCCTCCCACCCAGGGCAGAGCGGGAGGGACTGTCAGACTCGTACTGACTAAAATCCACAGTGTCTTTACGTTCCTTTACGTTCTGGGGTCACGGTAATTCTTACAGTCCCGCGACCCCGGCAGGACACTGTACAACCTAGAAATTTTCTTTTAGATAATAGCATAGATGGTGTCTGAATGTGGACGAGGACGAGATGACTGTGTAATGATCCAGGGAGTCCAATTTTTCGCGGGACTGTCTCATCAGGTAGAATGACCCTGAAACGTAAAAGGATATCGAAGTAACTGTAGAATTTAGTCAGTACGAGTCTGACAGTCTCTCCCGTCCTGCCCTGGGCGAGACGACTCTTTTGATGATTTTACCACGATAAACAAAAAAATAACCCGGCTTTTAAGACAAATCAAGATTCCAAACAGCCGTCTTTTTTAAAATACTTAATATGTTATGTTGGAGTGCCATTAGCAAAAATACATACTCTATGACATTTGAATTGTTAGATTAGTACAATTCGTGCAATATTGTAAAATGTTACGAATGCAGCGCAGTTCATAAAATGTGCGCCACATTTTTTTAACCTTTCGTTCGAATAAAACAGTTTGTATTTGACGACTGGAGTTGTCGCTGTTCGAAAATATACTGCAGCGTATATTTTACAATTGCAAACAAGTTAGAATTCAGAGAACTGTTGGCTTGGTGGCATATATATTTTTAGTTATAAATAAGTTACTGTCTAACTTTTAACTAGATTTTTGTAAAGGCGTTTCTCACCGGGCATTCCATTTTTTTAAATTTAATGATAGGGTCGCGTCTGATGGTAAGCGATGTATTGGTCGACGGTGAAGCACGCGTGCCTAGTAAGAAAGAAAATAAGTTTATTTGACACGCCTTAAGCACACAATTACAATTAAAAATTACGAGACAATAACAGTAACCTATTCACTCTTGACTTGAAGACCCCAACATATGGCTCCTCCGTTATAGCTGTCGGGAAATACAGATACAGGGAATTCCACTCCTTAGTTGTGCGCACAATAAAAATATTGGCAAGACCCTTTGTACGTACCGGAGAGATGTCCACCATATATCGATGGCGCATTGCCGTACGTCTTGTAGTCCGAAGATGGAAATGGCCAGGTGGAATCAAGTTGTGCAGTTCCATCTCACATTCTCCGAAATGTAACCGATAAAAAACTGACAGGCTAGCAAGTCGGCATCGATGTTCAAGGCTCTGGAGCTTAGAATCAAACAGGGCATCGTTACCAACAAGCCTCTTGGCCGGTTTATCAATTGGCTCAAGTGCATCTAGTTGGTATTTGGCGGATCCTTCGCATCTAGTGGTAAGAACTAAGATTATATTTGGTTCAGAAACCAGTGATGACCAATTCATTTTTGTTTTACCAAGAATAGACAGAGTTATTTATAAATAAATTAAAATTTTGCCTTAGTCTGGCACGAGGACGCGGAGACGACTGAAGAATGGAAACCTTTTTTTTTCTACGCCATGCCTTTTTTATCGTGGTAAAATCATCACATGAAACCCCCACCAAGGGAACTAAACTCGTTCCGTCGACTAAACTCGTTTCTAATGTGGCATACTACACTTTGTATACTAATCCTTAGTACTCTTGACTCTATGATTTTATGCTATGGAAACGACCAACCCGTACTGGGTACATTTTTTGATATTTTAAAACTGTCCATTGAGGCCTATGTCAGATTTTATTGTTCAGATTTTAAATCTGAACTGTAACAAAACGGGGTGAATCACCAGAGCACATCAACTCACTATTTTATGGAAGAATATTTTTTTAACAATCATCGGCCATCTGCCTATTTCCCACCCTTTAAATAATTAGTGTAAATAGACTGAACCCTCTCCACACATCTAAATAGAATTACAACAAAGTATATAGAATACTTTTTATTTGTCCATTGCTACCTGTTTGGGTTCGGGGTCCCTTCGTATGATGTTACTGAACGGTCCTCGCCTGAGGCCAATTGTAGGCAAAGGGTAATTTATTTGTACCAAACAGTACTGCCAATTAAATTATTAGTATTTTTGTTTTGTTTACAATTTTCTAAATTTAATTAAAATGTTATTTTATAAAGCCTTTGTCAAACAGACTGGCGTGGCGAATGCGAAGCGTGACGATTTTATATGTAACTAGCTGTACCCCCGCGGCTTAGCCCGCGTGAAGTTCCTTTATCGCTTGTTTCCAAAATAAACCTAATCTACCCTAATTTTCATTTTTCTTAAGAACCTTCACCTCACAATGACGAAGACAACAAAAAAATAATTGGCTCAATTGGTCCAGGCGTTGTTGAGTTATGCGCTTACACATTTAGCGATTCATTTTTATTATATAAGATAAATAATAATAAAGAAGATGCATAGAATTGTTTGAATCCAGCCACATAGAAAAGCAAAAGCGATCCGATAGCGTGACAGAACTATCGGACTGACGTCTCGCTTCGGTTCGGTATCGCTTCGGAAACACTTCGCTTTCGCCTGTCTGTTTGACAAAGGCATAAATGTTACTAGCGACCCGCCCCGGCTCCGCACGGATGCTATCTTTACTATATTATGCATGTTATGTAGATATAAACCTTCCTCTTGAATCACTCAATCTATTAGAAAAACCCGCATCAAAATTTGTTGCGTAGTTTTAAAGATCTAGGCATACATAGGGATATACAGACAGCGGGAAGCGACTTTATTTTATACTATGTAGTGATAGTGATTCTTTGTGTCCATGTAAACTGTTTTTTGTTATTAAAATCGTATTGTTTTGATCTAAATTTGTAGGTCACGTCTCTCCAGCCTTTGTTTTCGAGGATGCCTCAACACCTTTGATACTTCAAGGCATTAAGGCCTTTGTCAAACAGACAGGCGTGTCCGAAACGATAATGAACCGATACGAGACGTCAGTCCGATAGTTTGGTCACGCTATCGGATCGCTTTTGCGTTTCTATGTGACTGGATTAAAACAATTCACGCTTCGCATTCGCCACGCCAGTCTGTTTGACAAAGCTGTAAAGCTTATACCTATATATAAATAATAACTTGATATCATTTCGTTCATGTTCGACAGGCCTGTTGGTCTAGTGGTTAGTGACTCTGATCGCTTTTGCTTTTCTATGTGACTGGATTCAAACAATTTCATACATTACAAATAAAAACGTCTCGCTTCGCACTCGTCACGCCGGTCTGTTTGCCAAAGGCTTAACTGTTGAATTGAAATACTGTTTATGGATACCGTAGCCTGACAGTCCCTTATAATATTATGCTATTTCTTTGTTTTCATACTTATTTCTGGGACATTTACCATAAATAGTAAGTATTAGTTTAAAGTTAATATAACTAATTATGGCACAAACGTAAACAATTAGAAAAATCAAACTTAAAATACTTAAATTATGCGATGCAATCTTGAGATATTATTTTTGTAACAGATGTTTTAGCGTCGAATTCCATTTAGTTGTTTCAAAATGTTATTAAAAGGTAAAATAAACCTCTTTATTAGTATAGTTTTAAACAACATAAAGAAAATTACCTAAAAGCAAGCCTCCAAAAAGATAACTGCTCCAATGCAAAATTTAATTAATTCAAATTCCAGGTGTCCTATTCTGAAAGTCAGTTGCAGCAAGCGATGCAACACAGTTGCAAACATTAATGGCTGACATTCAAGTTTAGTGCGATGGCAGCATTAGTTTCTATGACTTGACTTTACAGAATAGTCCCTCGGGGACCGCATTACCAAATGTAAAGCGTTTTATCTTAGTGTTTGGCCAGATAATGTTGTGAAATGTTCGTGTTAGTTTTTGTTTGTGCATTTTGTGCTTATTTTACTTTTATAGTTTAAAATGTTATTCGTACCTTAGTATAGCTATACGTTTTTGGAAAAATACACGACTATAATGTTAGTTACGCGATGTGAATTTGGCCTGATAAGTTGGGTATTTTTTTGGTTTAATTTATTAAAATTTTATGATACAATCATCAAATTTTCATAAAAAGAAAACACTGTCAGTCTCTTACTGACTAAAAATCCGCCTTTTCCTTAATTACACTTTGCGATCCAGGGCCACGGAGCCTTTTAAAGAAGTCCTCCGAATGGCCTTAACGCTAAACACAGAGGACTGCATTTTAATACATAAAAGAATGGTGCGTCCCGTGATTTCAAAATGTATGCAATTTATGGGGGTAGTTCTTTGTTTTAATTGCATCATCATTGCGGTCAGTCATATCCTGTGTCAGCTCACGAAAGAACACAATGGAATTCTACAAATTATTGGACCGTCCAACTTCCCCTTTTATGCCCAAAAATTCCCAACAATAAGATTTCATCGGTAAACACAACATTCGAAAAAGTTCCCCTGTCTCCCCGGGGAAGGATGCAGCATATCCCCCACATTCGTTCCTCTCTTGTAAAGTATTTGCGAAGCGCTCAGACCGTAGCCGAATGCGAATCGAATCCCAAACTCAACGTTAGAATAAATAATTATTTTATACTTACTTTGCTTTATATTGATTTGTTTGAATTGTCGTGAGTTGATTGATTTCTTTGCGTTTTCTGGGAGCCTGGTTTGTTTTGCTATAAGTGTATGTGATTCTAAATGTTTTTATATGAAAGTACTAGCTTCCGCCCGCGACTCCGTCCGCGCGGATGTCGGTCTTCGCGTAGATGGTTTATTTCCCCATTTTGAGTAACTCTGACAATGACATCTTATAAATATTACGGCGCTGAATCCACTGCGGGTAATGCAACGTGTGTTCGCGGTTCTACAGAACAACGTCTATCTATGAATAAAACTGAAAAATAAGATTTTTTTTCTACGTATTTTTCCAGGATAAAAAGTATCCTATGTTATGCCCAGGATAATAAGGAATAATTATACCAATTTTCATCGAAATCGAACCGTTAGTTTTCACGTGATGCCTGCACAAACAGACAGACAGACAGACAAAAATTTTTTAAATCATATTTTTGGGTTTGGGATCGATCCAGCAACACCGGGGGGTGTTTATTTTTTCAATATTTTCAATGTAAAGAATTGACCCTTCTACAGATTTATTATAGTACTAGCGACCCGCCCCGGCTTCGCACGGGTGGACATTTATTTTTTAAGCTCTCTGAAAAACAATATTTCCGGGATAAAATATAGCCTATACGGATTCGGAAGAATCCCTCTAAGTAATGGTAAAAGAAATTTTTAAATCGGTCCAGTAGTTTTTGAGCCTATTCAATACAAACATACAAAAATACAAAGGTTTCCTCTTTATAATATTAGTATAGATATAGATAGATGATTGAATGATATAACAGATATTCGCAGTGTGGTACAAAGTTATTTTTAAGGAAAGTAAATATTAATGTAACGCTCCTCAGTCCCCGGGGTCGCGGGATTGTCTAAGCAGGTTACCATGATCCTGGAACGTCCAAAGTAATTAAAGGAACACGGTGGATTTACTCTAGAACGAGTCGGACAGTCCCTTCCACTCCTCCCATATCGGGAGGACTCATGGTAGATGATACAAAAAAAAAATACATGGTAGATGATATAAATTGTGACCTAGTCAATTCTCATTTTGCATTTCTAAGATGATTCTCAACAGAATTTAATACTAATGCTATTTGCAAGCGAAGCCCTGGGCAACTAGTTTGGATTATGACTAAGCGTCCTCTAAAAGGACAGAACAATAATATATTTCTCTTCATAAACTTTTAATAAAAGCTTAACTTCAAATCCCCAGCACAAAAAACTTGGACTAACTACACATTTTCCAGCGAACGCTTCGCACTTGCACAAAAATCAAATTTAGAAAGTTCTAGATAAGTTTGCGTTTCTTTATTTTCTCACTTAACACTTTGTTACCTTGCTACCTTATACGAGGATTGTTCTCGCTCGCTTGAGCACGCGAATATATTGGAAAAGTTAACTGGAATATGTACGTACACTTGCATCGTATATATGTACTGAGCACAAGTGGAAAATCGTCAAAGTTAAATTGGGGATCACTATCTGGGACTCCGATTTTGATCGGGAGATTTTATTCGTTGCGTATGCTCATTGGCTTGTTGTATTTCTCTGAGCTATTATCGATTCGCGGGTCGGGCAATAAGTGCTATTAGATTTTTCCACCATAATTTCTCAGTAACTACCAGCCTAGCATTTGGAAGATGGCCGTATGATACTCTCGTACTTTGGATAGTACGTAATGCCGTTAGTTTAGCATCTGATCTCTCTCCGGACGTTTCTGGATTTGTCCTATCGGACTATGAGAGTAAAGGAACAGTGAGTGCACCTGTGACTGCGTTTAGGCTTGTGCACTATAATATCTCCCGCGTCGATGGCAAATCTCCACTGAGATTGGCCGCCGTGGCTGAAATAGGAAGGACCAATATTGTTATATCTCTGGGCACTTACTGTCCTACGTAGGTCTGGGTACTGGGTCTGGACGGGCCAGGGGCCAAACATTTTTTTTAACGTGGTAAAATCGTCAAATGAGTCCTCCCACCGAGGGCAGAGCGGGAGGGACTGGCAGACTCGTACTGACTAAAATCCACGGTGTCCTTCAATAGCCCTTTACGTTCCGAGGACACGGTAATTCGTGAGTCCCGCGACCAGGGGCCAACCATAAGTAAAAATTGTCTTCGTTACAAAGGACAGTTACCGTTCCTGAGATTAAATCACATAAAGATTTATTGAAAGGGACAGTCGCACACATATTGTGATATATAGCCGCATAGTAGTCGGGTAGGTCTATGACCTTTGTGGCGTGAGACGCTTTGCTTTTTTTCGCGCAAGTATTTGTCTGACGTCACTCCTAAGCTAAATATAAACGACAAATATCGTGATGCATTGAAATATTTACTAGAGATAATATTTACTAGATAAATATTTACTAGAGATATTATTGTATTACATTTATTCAATCTTAACGCATACAAGACAGTTGGCTATTTGACTGAAAAATTATAATTAGTCCGTCACTTAGATTATCAAAAAATATTCGACCCGTATTTTTTCTTTTGTTTCTTAAACCACAATTGACGGAAATACGATGCTTTCAACATTGGCAATACGTCACAATTTAGTACAATTTCTATTGAATTCTGACGTCACGAGCCCCACTCTCGAGTTTTGATGCGTTGTATTTTGGTGAATATTCATTGATTTTACAAAAGAAAAAATACGTGTCCGTTATTTTTTTAAACTTTAAATTACGGACTAATTATATAAAAGTTGAAGGTCGTAGATTAATTTTTGTTCATTTCAAATATAGTGAGGCAATCAGCATGTTATAGAACCATTGTTTCCTACTATCTACTAACCAACCTACCTACTAGCCTATGTTTCCTTTGCCGTGGTAAAAAGAAAAACTTTTCATTAAGTGTAACAAAAACACACCGAGACTTGGTCATCTTAATAGTATAGCCCTTAAGAACCCAGCAGTATTACACCGAAATGAAAAGTTAATGTCTGGAAATAACGTGCAATCAAATAGCACGCACAAGGCCCATTTTCCGTGCATTTGGTCCTGTGGCGTCTTTTATGGGATTACTCAAGGGGCTAATACAATGTTTCAGTATTTTTTGGCAGTTTTTGACGGTAATTGGACTTGCAGACTCTTAACAACTAATTTACCTCTAACACATACCCACAAATGGGTCGCGGGACTGTACGAATTACCGTGACCCCGGAACGTAAAGGGCTATTGAAGGACACCGTGGATTTTAGTCAGTACGAGTCTGACAGTCTCTCCCGCTCTGCCCTGGGTGGGAGGACTCATTTGCTGATTTTAGCACAAAAAAAAAACATTTGGGGATACAAGGAACGGTGCAAAGTTCCAATACCCTTCGTTTTCACTAAATACAAAGGTATCTTCAACCAGAACGGGTGGGCCTTCTGCATAATGTTCATTTTCAGTTTTTTTTAATGTTCTAAACACGCGGATAACTAGAATTGCGCGACGCAGAACACTTTAGTGCTTCCTTTGCTCCATAGATGTCGCTATTCGTCTTTTGGTTTGATGACTGAAATTACGTCCACACACATATGAAAGTCGCCGTTGACGGTAAGATCCAAGGTTAAACAGAGATAGCCAAGGACGTTTTGTGGATATGTGATCTCTTGACCATTTCTGTAAATTTGACATTTTTTTTCTTTGACATTCGTTGCGGGTAGTCAGTTGTCAGAAGGTTTGAAAGAAAGAAAGAAGAAAGAAAGAAAAGAGATTTATTGGCACACACAAGACAGAACAAAAAAATTACATGAATAAAAACAACAAAGGAAACAAAATATATACAAGAAAAACAACAATTAGTCCTGTGCGAGGCCAAAAGGCTCCTATCTCAGCATGTGCTGCGACATTTTTAATTTTGTCACAGCGCTGGTTTTCTGATAGGGCCCAAAGTGATGTCACGGTCAGATACGTACTTATATGTTTTTATAAAATAAATAAATAACCAAAAATATGGTTTGACAACTAGTTTCACCAAAGTGTATATATAGCATAATTCAGCCTATAATATTTCCCACTTCTGGGACACAGACCTCCTCTCTGTGAGAGGGAGTAAGCCGGTGTTCACAACGCGGGCCCAGTCCAGGGTGATAGATGTCACATGTCTCTGAATTTTTGTTTCTAGGACATGCCGGTTGCCTCACGATGTTTTCCTTATGGTGTCAAATGACAACCATCTTTATTGACGTCACAATATAGTATCTTTGAGATGGCTGCTGACAGAGATAAAATTATTAAGTATTGCATAGTCGTAGAACTTTTAAAAACGCAGTCTTAATTATTGAAGTGAAAACTTCTTTAGCGGCGTTGTGCACTTTTTTGGAATGGGTAAAAAATGTTAAACTCGCGTCAGGACACGTGACTTGATCGAAAATTCGTAAGACGGCGCAGGGCTCTTGCGCAATTGCTCGTGTGTGTTTATTACTATTGAAGTTTTCACTTCTGCCGGCACTCCCAGAGTGCAACCCGTCGTTTTTTTTTTACGTGGTTAAATCATCAAATGAGTCTTCCCACCCAGGGCAGAGCGGGATCTCAGACTCATACTGACAAAAATCCATGGTGTTCTTGAATAGCCCTTTACGTTCCGGGGTCACGGTAATTGGTGAGTCGCCGTCGTTTTTTTTTGTGACAAAACAAATGAAGAGGCTGAGTTAGGATCATCCTTATAAAATCCCCTTACACCTACCTACAAAAGCTTTATTTAATCACATAGTACAATTTAAATAATAAAACAAAGTACCATCTGAGAACCCCAAGAAAAAACAAAACGAAAAATTGGCATCTCCATCAAAACGTCATCGTTCGCAAAGGGGAGGTAGGGGAGATAATTAACAATTAGTTAATGGAACGGTAGGAATGTTTGCAGAGTACTCGTGGTCGCTGAGGAGGCCTGGGGAAAATGGAATACCTCATGTTGATGTTGTCTTAAAATGGATTAGTCGTCGAGTAGAGTGCAGTTTTCTATCACAGTGAAAACAATTTGAAGTGACGCGAAGAAATTGCTTTTAGTGTTTTTTTTTGTGTTTCGATGACTCTCCCCCATTAGTTAGGTAAAGTTAGTTCTTAAGTTAATAGACTTAAGACTTTAAATTCCAATATCAAAATAACAGAAGTACATACTTACAATCTGAACGGATATTCATCTGTTACTTTGTACGGCTCAGATGGGTACTATTTGTTCTGCGCTCGGTACACCACGGGGATTGGATTACCTAGGGATCTATTGTTCGATCACGTTCGTGTATTATTTTTATTCGGAAGAACTTTGAAGGAATTTTGATGAAATTAGGGATTTTTTTACAACAACTTTATTAATGTACCATATTGACAATCGTTTTCATCGAAACCACCAAATTCCTTTCATCTGAACCTAGCCGTTGTTATAAAATGTCCTGAAAGCAGAATTAATCAATTAACTCTAACTGGTTGGTTACAGTTTACAGGCTTTAAGGTACCCTCATCGTTTCATACCTTGACAGTAGATATACCTTCGTGTATTTCACTACTCCCGTGCACGTCAAGATGCCATAAACAAGACCATTACTCACTCATTTTATGTGGGTCCATGTTCTGACGTTCGTCGCATCTATTACGGTGCTCAGGGGGAACTTTTTTTTTTTCAAATGAGTCCTCCCACCCAGGGCAGAGCGGGAGGGACTGTCAGACTCGTACTGACTAAAATCCACGGTGTCCTTCAATAGCCCTTCACGGACCGGGGTCACGGTAAATCACAAGTCCCATGACCAGCCTTACGAACTTACGAATTTATTCAATCTTTGTCTAATATTTCGGTGTCTACAGTCTAATATTTCGTGGAATCTGATCGGTTTCTAGTCAAAATAAAATGCATAATATGTTTGTCTGAAAAGGCTTTATTATGCGGATGTCGAAGCAAATTCCAGCCACCGTTAGCACGTACTCGCGGATGGCGAGTAATGGGTAGCTCGTCGTCCGATCAAGATTTAGGGCTGAAATGAGCCTAAAGGAGCTGTTAACAACGTGACGGGACCATTGCCTTTAGTGTGGCACAGCTATAAGAATGTGAAATTAAACACGGTTGTTTAATGAATAGTGTATTGAACACACGATTTCTGGTTCTCAGTAAGCATTACATGTTTTAATTGTCAGTAATTTTAAATGACCAATATGTTTTACATCGATCATTTAAAATTAAATGACGAATGTTCCAAAGCTTCGCATCCATCTCATTATCAGCATCGAAAACAAGAACTCAATGAAATGAAAAACAATTAAAAAACAAAATAATGCTTTTATCACTTTTCGGTAATGAATACGGGAATCAGCCGGGAGGCATATTTTGTTCATAATCGTATTAATGAGTCTGTATCTGTAGATATGTTTTTAACAATTTCCCGGTAACAATTTATACTCCGGGTATGTGGTCGACGGTCTACTTACTCAATTAATTAACTGTAATGTCGGCGGTTTTTAATTATTTTTGTAATATTATTATTTTCAGCGTGAATTTAAATTGGATATGTTTTGTTAAATGGACGAATGTTTAATATTTTGAGTGAAATTACCTACGTGGTTTATATTTCAAATGGTATTGTATAATTTGCAGATGTAATTTTATACTTAGAATGGAATATTAAAAATGTATATTTAGATGATACCGTTGCCTGATTCTGATACTCAGCTAATTTTGTTTTCGTTGGTTCCGAATAGACCATGGTTTAGTTGTTGGAGTGTTCTTTGTGACGTGAACTTGGATCTTAAAGGTGCTGCGACTCCGCGCAAAGTCTACCTACCTAGTCTATAAACGCGAATAAAGAAGAAAATAAATAACAAAGACTGAATTAAATTTTATTAGCATCAGCTATAAGGTTTTTTTTTGGTAGAGTTAAATCATCAAATTGGTACTCATTTGATGATTTAACTCTACCAAAAAAAAACCGGCAGAGCGAGAGGGAGTGTCAGATGCGTACTGACTAAAATCCACGGTGTACTTCAATAGCCCTTTACGTTCCGGGGTCACGGTAAATCGTGAGTGCCGCGACCATCAGCAATATAGTGGAAAAATAAAAAAAATATGTGACACAGAAAATGTATTAGGCGAGAATTCAAAAGTCGTCCTTTTTTAAGGTTTTCGGGGATTTCGGCTTTTTTATTTTGACCGCCATCTCGTCTTGTAAGCGATGATGTGGTCGACGGTGAAGCACACTTGCCTAGAACTACGAGAAGTTATCAGAAAACAGACTATTTTTGAACAAAAGTTTGAGCCAACTCAAGGTATTCTGTAATCCTTGTTTTGTAACTTATTCAAGGAGTCACCCAGATCCATTACACACAACGAAGATACAAAACCAAAAACCCATTAACTTAAAGCAAAACCATTGAACAATATCATCCACCATTTTAAAATTTAATTCAATTTTGTTGCAACCTTCTTATTTATTCGTTCCGAAGCGTCGGAGCGTTCCTAGGAATGCAACATGGAGGTTTATTTCAATTTATTGCGTTTACCAGGTCGCTGTAGACGGAATAACGATTTTGTTGTGGCAATATACGGAGGTGGCAGTGTTGCCAGGCTTATTTCGCATGACTGCACTCAATGTCGACGTCGCCTTGGAAGTGTTAATGCTACTTACATTATTTTTCGTTGAAAAACAGACTGTTTGCCCTCTGATTGTCTCTGAGGCAGACTTTTGTAGTTTAAACGTGGAATGGAATTGTAGAAAACGTTTTGTTTAATTTAAATAGTGTTGTTGTTTTGTCTTAGTGGATTATTTAGTGCTTTTGCTAAAAATACTGACAATGTGAATAGAGCATTGTCTGATTTAGTTGGTATTTATTTCTCATTCCTGTTTGAGTGCTACGGGCTTCAGAAAAGCTAAAAGCTAGCTAGTTGATGGACTTGCTCGTAGTTTTTTTTTTTATCGATGTAATATCTTCAAATGAGTCCTCCCATCCAACTATTAGACTTGACGGACTAAAATCCACGGTGTCCTTCAATAGCCCTTTATGTACCAGGGTCACGGATATTCGTAAGCCCAGCGACCGACTTGATCGTAGCTTGAATGAATTTACTAATTTGTTGTAATTGATAGTTTATTAGGATAATGCTATCACTTTAAATATGTTTCGGATATTGTGGCTGCTAAAGACAGAGTTGCCAGGTGCCAAACTTTTATCTGACATTATTTTGATGGAACCGTGTGCGCAGTGGCTCAGTGATCCACTGCTGCGCTGCGTGCCGTGGTTTCGATTCCCGTTCGGAAAAAATTATTTGCGGCGTATGAGAGTTTGTGTCATATGAGTTTAAATGTTTGTAAATGCACCCGTAATCTGAACTCAACAGGGTATCACCGACGAACGTGTCTTTATTTATATTTATAATCATCTCATTCAGAATACTCTTTTTATAAAAAACACCAGTTTAACTATAGCTGTTTACTTACGCCGTAAAATTAACGCGCTTAAGAATACAACGCAAAATAAATAAATGTCAGATTCAAACGCTCTTTCCGTTAATAACAAAATGGCTGATCTCATACAAAATGGCGGCGTTTGAGCAAATAGCCTCGTGTCACGATGACGTATGAATAGCTTAGCATAGATTTATAAGTGGGCTTAAAGAGATTTAAAGTTCCGGAGCAAGTATTTACAGATTTCAACATATGATTTCCGATTTTGAATGTTAAGAATTAGGGTTGTATTCGTCTGCGCTGTAAAGAATGTAAATATTTTACAACGATCTTTCATTTCGCTTTATTACTCCCACAAAAACTTTAACTACAAATAAATAACTATTTTTTAATTAACAATTCGATAAAGTACAATAAAATTGTCCTCCCGGTTATGACCGGGAGGACAATTTTATTTTAGATTTATAAGTTGATCAGATATGTCTGATCAACTTATAAATCTAAAAGAAACAGTACTTACCTAACTTCAAAATTTTAAACTGAAACATTGAAGGGGTCTGCCGTAGTTTGCGATCCCAATATAGCTCTAGGTATTACACAAAACGTTAGTTTCATGACAAAACTGCTGCATTTAAAGAGTGTCACCTTAATAACGTTTTCATGTCCTCGTCTCAATGCCTCGCGTAGGATTTCATTCCGCCAAAACCGAAGGGAATGTAAAATTACAAAACGTCTTCAAGTTTATATGTTTAGAAGGGCATTGAACTCAGTATCCTTTAAGGTGACAATAATGAGAGTAAGGTTACCTGATATGGGTCGTACTTGTATTGTATATTCAAGGATAATTTGTATTGCGTTTGAGTATGAGTATGCCTATTTGCAAGGACTGTCGAGTACGATCAATTGTAGCTGAGAAATTTTTGAAAGTTAATTTTGATGAAAGCCTTCTTACTTAAAAAATTAACTGCAATTTGGCCGTGAACAAATTATATGATGGGTCAACTAGACTTATCAAATAAATAAATAATGCTATTACTGCCAAGCAAGAAATTAATTAGTGAGTCGAACTAGTCATCTTCGTCCTGTCCTAGTTCTATATTATCTATTTGAGTCTTCCATTCTTCCCTGTCAGCCCTTAAGCCTTTGTCAAACAGACTGGCATGATGAATGCGAAGCGAGACATTTTTATTTGTAATGTATGGAATTGTTTGAATCCAGTCACATAGAAAAGCGAAAGCGATCCGATAGCGTGACAGAACTATCGGACTGACGTCTCGCTTCGGTTCGGTATCGCTTCGGAAACGCTTCGCTTTCGCCTGTCTGTTTGACAAAGGCATTAAACTATCTGTTGGGACTACGGCCTTGGAACGCATAGGGAAGCCGAAGAAACAGGATTGATCAGTCAAGTCTGAAGTACCGTCCGCCCTTTCAAGCGGGGGAGAATCATTTGATGAAATTTCACATGAATAAAAATCATTATTTCACTTTCATGATAGGCAAATCAACTATTATGCAAAAAGGTTAAATATTTCGTTGAAAAAAAAATTAAAACAATCTGAATTTTTATTTAATTCTGTAAATGTTCCTCTACAATTTTGCTCGTAAGGTAAAAAGATAAAGAAAACGTAATGAAATATCTTTTAAGCCAGAACAATTCTGAAAAAGCTAATGGTGAGATGTTAAAACACTTAATAATAAAATATAACGGTCATTATTTACCTCCATTACACTTTTATATTATAACACTGAATAAATACGTGCAGAAGAATCATTTCGTACCACTGTTTTGAAAAACGTACAATTATTTACCGAGGTAGTTTACAAATAAGGTGCTTTATTGCATTTGCGAAAATAAACTGGATGGAAGAAAAACTTTAGAGATCTATGGTTACTGAAAAGTTATTTAGCGGACACAATGATGTTGTCGACAAAAAGATAACTGGCGACATATATGGAGTAATAGAAGAAATAATAGCCATCCTGCATCGCACAAGAAAGTAACCTGCGAGTTGAGAACACTATAAAAATATTCCAATGATGATTATTGGGCTGCAAGCATACCAGACACAAAACCGTCTGGCCGATAGTGCTCCTCTTTCCACCTGAGGTATAGAAAATTTACATCCTGTTATTTTTACCCTAAATATGTAATATTGTCTTTGAAAATAGTGGATGTTAGTAGAAACACAATATCCTAGTGGATGTTAGTAAAAACACAAAAAAATTGTGGCTAATTTATGACCTGGGGTCGCGGGACCAAGGGATTACCGTGACCCTAGTACGTAAAGGGCTATTGAAGGACACCGTGGATTTTAGTCAGTACAAGTCTGACAGTCCCTCCCGCCCTGCCCTGGGTGGGAGGACTCATTTGATGATTTTACCACGATAAAAAAAAAAGCTAATTTATGACGTCATAAATTCGCTACGAACTCTTAAGTAATGTAAAAATGGTACTCTCCTTTGGAACTTCTGTTACTTTTTTGCCTATTAACGGATTACTGCGATATCGTTGCAAAAATCGTATTGGAGCCATACTCGCATTACACGCAAAGAGGTCACATCTGGAATAGTATTTCGCTAAAACATCGGAGTGAGGATTCTTTGTCTCGCAACTGCGAAACTAATTACAATGGTCGCGTTTTTATTGTTCAACGACTAAAAATATAAAGAAGAATGGGTACTATGTTATGCAGAATTTTGGTTCTGTTTCTTTCAGTTGTTTAATTTGCTACCAGCATTCATTATTTCTAAAATTACCTTAATGATTTGGCAATTTAAGCAAGATTAAGCAAAAAACTTATATAATGTGTAAAACTTTGAAGTATTCACTGCTTTTCATTGGTTACTTATGATAACAACAAAAACTAAATAAAATAATATAATGTAAAATGAGCTTACATTTTTCAAATAAAAAAATCAAAGCTGCAAAGCGTATAACTAGCTAGCATAAAAAAATACGCTTTTCAACAAGGCCAACTAAGTTGAAATCATTTCCCAAAGAATTTTCTATTATACAGCAACTGGAATATTTGTATGCGCAGCGCGATACCGGACAGGACGCGGGTGTCCAAGATTTACGACCTTCGCAGGACAGTCCCGGACAGCGGACAGCGTTCGGACAACTCCGGTAAGATTAATTGCGTGGCCCCACTATTCGGCCACTGTTGATTTTTAATCCGCATTGGCGAAATACCGAAATAAAATGCGAGTTTCAATATAGGTGCTCCAGCATATTACCGTTTTAATTTTCTCGCTGAATTGTTTTGTGATGGAATTTATTGGTGAATGTGTGTTGTCGTGAAAGTAGAAATAAAAAATGTGGTAGTGGCAAAGTAGATTGCTTTTTTATTTTAAATTACTCTGATTGAATCTATCTTTTGACCACTATTCCAAATAAGTCTGGAAATTAATGTTAGAAAAAGTAGTAAATGAAAATGCCCACAGTAGAAACGATAATCCGAATTACTATCACAGTTCCAATACGTGGACCACGTCGTTAGGGTGTCCAAGATTTACTATGCGACAAATCCGACCACAGCCAAGATTAATTTGCCCATTTAGCATAAACACTGTCCGGACCAGCTGATTCTTAAATCCGTTCCGTTTTGCATAATGTCGCCCAAGTTCTTTTAGGACAAGCTCAGCAGAAATTAGTATTTTCCATTGTTTGTTTTAATGGCTTAGTCCGGTCGTTGACTTATTAGTTTAATCTGGATTTAAGTCTGCGGTTGGCAATAAAAAATGTGGTAAGAAGATAAGCTTTTAGTCAAAGAGGATTATTAATTTAATATGATCAAATGCTGCAGGAGATTAAAGTTACGATTATATGTATTAAGGTTCTTAAAGGTCATTTTAAATTAGAGCAAACAAGCTAAGTTACCTTTGTGTTAGAGCTAAGAATACGAGCACGTTTTTCTAAGTCTCTGTCTAGATATACATAAACACTCTTAAACAAACAATAATTTATCATAACAAAACAAGCTAGCTAACTAATAACGATATATAATTATTTTATGTCCTTAATTAATTTTAATTATTATTGAAAATTTTGCCGTTTATATGGCGGCAAAGTCGTACTTTTCTGACTTGAAACGAATAGTACCATCAGAATTACTAAATAAAAATTCAATTTTCTGTTTTCACAGTCAAACCATAAGTATCTGAACATTATTAAATCAATTCCAACCACGAGAAACCGTTTAACAAAAACTTTTCTATCATAAACTTCGTGATAGTTCACGAACCAGCGACAATACTGCCTTGTAACACGACAGAAATCAGTTAGTGAAATATTTATGGCATCTTGTCCGTCCGTCTGTGTAAATACTCACTGATAAACATCGCGAACTTTCCGTGACTGAAAACGTTCACAACTTTATGTAATATTACGTTTTTATTCAACTTTTTATTGCGTTTTTTAACAAAATGGCTGCACAATTTTTACAGCTGTAAACTTTAGCAATTAAAGGGTTATTTATTGATATCCCTTTTTTAGAGGTACAGCGTCAGTTTTATGTTTGTGGAGCTTTTTTAAAAAGTTCTATTTGTTTTGCTTTTCATTTAGAACGGTGTTCTTAACACCCATTAAAATAGTACTGAACGTGAAAATGACAAAATGAAGACATAACAAACAATAAATTAATCGTAAAGCCACATCATAGCTAGTAGTATGTACGAGAACTAGCAGATACAATCATCTAACTTCAGCTAAAAGCAAATCTCAATAGTAAATTCTTTCTAATAGCCCTTTCAATCCAAATCTATGATCCAACGGGATATGTAAAAGGATCAAAAGTGTCACATAATGTACTGGGGTGGGGACGGTGACTGCGGAATTTCCAGCGCATTCCAAATTTAATTTAGACCGAATTTGTGGGGGCATTTGTGGAGTAAAGTTCTGATCAGAATTCAAATTCGTTCTAAAATAAAAACGTCATCATTCTTTTGGTTCTGCATTCTAGTTGATTATAATAGTATTTCGCTTGCTTATTGGCTTGTCGTGGTTGGGTGTAATTTGGGTTTAGCATAATTTACTGTTGCGTGAGAATGGAATTATCAAATTCGGAGTTGGTTTTCGATGAACGTTGTTGAGCGTCTCTGTGTTCATGTTTAATTTATACTTCACTGTTCGTTGTTTCTACTATTACAATGCAATATTTTAAAATAATTACATTCATTGAACCGTCCTTGATTAAAACGATAACGCATATGTTTTTCAGTCACTGTTTCAAATGTTTGTTCTTCTCTAATTTCATTTTCATTCCAATCTGGTTTTGAATAGATCCTTTTGTAGGATTATTGGAATAGAACTTGCGTTGCACACTAGCGTTTCCAATGCTATAAGATTAATTTTCATTCACATACTGTCGAGCAGACAATTTTTACAAAAAGTTTAACCCTTGAATGACGACCGTCTCCAAAATCCTTTGGAATGCGATAGAAAATTGTATTACGCAATGAGGGTGCGAAACTGTCATGTGGCGTACGATCTACGCCCTGTATATTTTGTACAGCAAAAGGGTTAAAACTGCCAGACATGTAGACAGTGCAATTCAATACGAGGGGTGGCTCGTGATTTGCGGGGCTCACCAAATTGAGTTTGATCCTAATATGATTTTCCGGGCAATTGCAGGGGCGAATACTGATCGGGCTAGCAGTCTGACAGTAAAACATTATCTAGTCTATTTGAAGCTTCGATAGGGTTTAAATATTTCATCTATTGGAATTCGATATTAATAATTTCAAAGAGAAAATGGATTTGTGACGTCCTAAAATAAGTATCCACTGAGTAGTTTCAATAACGATATCATCAGGATTATTTTATCCATCGCCATTTTAATTTTAAAGAATAGATTTAAATTATGATTGACGTTTTTTAATACATAGCTTGATAAAGATTTGTATAAGCTATGTGTGATACAAATGACGTATGGAGGGTTAAAAACTTCCTCATCGAAGCCGCAAAGCACTTATTCTTCCCGCGTCATTATGTTTTTTTAATTGTTTTTTTGAACATCCTGGGAGCAGTGATGGCCCAGTGGTAAGAGCCCCGACTTACAAGTTTGTAGGTCACCGGGTCCACCAACTGGTCAGGCGGGCTCATTAGTTTGCGTAATTTACATCATCACCACTGATCTCACTGAAGAAAAATATCCTGAGGAAACCGGCATGTCCTAGAAGACACGTGACATTTTCCAACCAGCGCTATGCCCGCGTGACGTATTACAGCCCACTAACGGTTGATTATGCTATACCTAGTAGGTATATTCTGTTCAAGATACGGAGTTATTTAAGGTCAAAGCTCAAATAATTTTGTGTGATATTCCTAATTTAAAATGTCACTTATGGGATATCTTCCGTAAGTGACATTTTAAACGCTAACGCTTGGACGTTGTTGCAAGCGCCATGACCGCGGGTTGAAATGGCGCTTGCAACAGCGTCGAAATATTCGGAACTCAAAGAAATAATTAATCACGGAAGATATCCCGTAAATGACCACTTTTTTAAATTTATAACATACCGTGAAAGTTTAAAAAAATTATATTCAGAATGGTTGACGTATTTGTGCGTGGCATTACTTGGCCCACGTTCCTTTATGCTTGTGTATAAAATTAGTCATGCAATGATGGACACTGGCTACAAAACGTTGAAAAAGCTACCGTACACCAAATTTTTATCTCTTATGCCTTTTCAAACAGACAAGCGAAAGTGAAGCGAGTCCGAGGCGATACCGAACCGAAGCGAGACGTCAGTCCGATAGTTCTGTCACGTTATCGGATCGCTTTCACTGTTCTATATGACTGGATTCAAACAATTCCATACATTACAAATAAAAAAGTCACGCTTCGCATTCGCCACGCCAGTGTGTTTGACAAAGGCTTTAGAGCTGGTGTAACAGAAACTGTATTTCATCTGTTGAGAATTGTAATAGTTTTGTATAAAATTCGAAGTCCGCAATACTCCCATAAATCGTATAAGTAAACCCCAAGTGTAATCTTCCATCCTTTTTCATCGTTCAAGGTTGCGTACGTAATAGTTTTCAAACAGACAGTGCATTTCTGCGAGGCAGCGGTGACTGCGCGATTTGCGGCGCGCACCAAATTGGTTTGATACGAATTCTCGGGGCGTCTGCAGCCAGGCGATCGGGCGCTACTAACGATTCTAGAACGGTAACATAAAAGAAGAACGATATTACATCAAACAATTTCAGTTTCTAGACGAATTTCCATTTTGGAGTGAAATCTTATTCTCAAACTTTTTTTTTTTTTTTAGGGTGGCAAAATCATCAAATGAGTCCTCCCGCCCTGGGCGGGGCGGAAGGAACTGTCAGACTCTTACTGACTAAAATCCACCCGTGTTTCTTCGGATGCCCTTTACGTTCCGGGGCCGCGGTATCCTGGATTAAGAAAAAAGCCGCGCGACCCCAGCAGGCATTTGGCCCCGTAAGGGGCCCCGTCGGTGACGCGTGAAACACGACGCGCCACCGACCCGGGCTTGGTCCTTGGTCGGACGGCGAGCTTGCCCATTACTCACCGTCCGCAAGCCCGCTCCGCCGCTGTGCCCTCTGCTGTTCAGAGGGACACGCGTTGGAGCATCCACCCGACAGGCTATTCGCATACGGGCAAAGAGACCCCTTAGGCACACAGTGCCTAAAAGAGTTTTTGCCCGCATCCCAGGGTGCACCGGCCCAAAAAACTGGTCTTCCCCCCGGACGTATCCGAAGGGGAACTCCAGTCCACGGGCGCACGTGGAGGTTTCCTGTCTTAGCACCCCTATTCTCAACCTTACGATGATTATGGCTAGAATGGTGACAACTGCTGATATGACGAGTAATAGGGGAACAGTGTACAAGACGGGGACGCGAGGTATGATGGGAAATCACAGAATTAAGGCAAACCTGATGGCGCTTGCGCTACGTTAGTGTTGTGTTAAGTATGCCTAAAGAGTGAATGTCCCCATTATACCTCGCGTCCCCGTCTTACACACTGTTCCCCTAGTGATGATGTGATCTGATCGATTTCGACCAAGGTGATTGCTTAAGCTCCGCTGTTAATTGACGTCGTTGTTTAAAACGTTTCCTCTCGTTGTTAACCTCTGCTAGCTTCTGTCCTCCTTTGCTTCAAATCCTTCCATCCACCAAGAATTCTCCTTCATAAATTATCTCACACACGTTCTAGAAAACATACCATAGTAGCAGTTAGGCCTCTGCCTCGAATCTTGCGGGCAGCGGGGCGGCGGCGGTGGCGGCGCGGGAGCGGCAGGATCTTAGGCATACATTCAAATGGACCGGCCCTCGGAAACAGCGGCGCGGCAGCGGGGCGGGGACGAACAGCGAGCGCCGCCACCGCCGCCGCCCCGCTGCCCGCAAGATTCGAGGCAGAGGCCTTAGGGTAGAAAGTGAAATTGAAGGGCCGTAACACGATGACTGGCGTTAAGTTGGAATCGTGAACTACAATGCAGGGTGCTGTGGTGCGGTGGTATTTTGAGAATTTTTCACATTCCAAGAGTGATTGCAGAGGTATTAGTGCTTTAGAGGCTTTAAATTTTAGTTTAGTTTGTTGACCTGGCTGGAGGCCTTAAAATCTTAAGGCATCCACAGAAAAGTTCGGTTGAGCAGTACACAACCTACTAGAGGTTCACCTGCGAGAAGCGATACAAAAAAAGATAGTACGATAGCTTAATTGGAAATATTTTTTTTGACATTTTCTTATTATCTTAGGCTTCTTTATTTTTATTGCGTTCTTTGTCATGTATTAGTTTTCAGAACTTTTGTTTGTGTGGATAAGACACCGATCCAGTGAAATTCAATTTTCTTTGATCACGCAACCATTAAGTTCTATGAAAAATTGATTGCTGCTTACGTATTATTTAAGAAAATAAATAAAAATCGAGCTTGTCTGTGTCTGTCTACTTTTTCCTGTAGATTAGGTATCAAGCATCGCGCTAAAAACCATGCTAGGTTTAAAGTGGTATCACGAGACTGTTTTAAAAGGACACCGTGGTCCCAGAATGAAAAGGGCAACCGAAGGTTTATTTTGAAGAGGTGAGATTTTTTAGTCAGTAATAGCCTGACAGTATCTACCGTTCCACCCAGGGCATCAGGACTCATTTGATGATTTTACCACCTCAAAAAAAAATGAATTAGTGGTAGTAGTGGGTAACTTGGTCGCGGCACTTACGAATTACCGTGACCCGGGAATGTAAATGGCTATTGAAGGACACCGTGGATTTTAGTCAGTACGAGTCTGACAGTCACTCCCACTCTGCCCTGGGTGGGGGACTCATTTGATGACTTTACCACACAAAAAAAAAGTAGTGGGTTACTTAAAAATATACAGCTATGCTTATTCTTAAGAAGAATAAACACATGATATTATTATAACATTTGGCAGCCGGTCATTCAGTCGGGTTATAATATTAAATTACTTCACCCTCAAAATACCTTCAGAAGTTTATTATAAGTTACGTAAAGTAGGTACTTGTGGAATAATAAACCGAAGTATAATGAAGATGTCTTTGGTACATATTATATTACTATGTTAGCTTAATAGTTAATCAAGAATACTTATAATATGTCCATACTTTGCAAACCTTTGTTGTAACCTAAGTCAAGAAAAGGTTTATATCCAGACTGATAAATTAAAGTTAATAACAAAATACAAAAAGCGATTTTGTTATGAAATAGTTGACTGAAAAAACAATCTAAAGCCTTTGCTAAACTGACGGGCGATAGCGAACCGGGCCGAGTCTGAAGCGATACGAGACGTCAAACTGGGTGCAGCGAACCGAGGCGTGACAATTGTATTAGCTGACTTTTAATGAACGACGTCAAACAGAGCAAATACGCCTTCGCCACGTCTTCGAATCGGTTCGGACACGCTATCGGACTGCTTTCGCTTTTCTTTGTGACTGGATTCAAACAATTCCATACATTACAAATAAGAATGCCTCGCTTCGTATTCGTCACGCCTGTCTGTTTGACAAAGGCTTAATAGTCCATCAGTGGCTGAGCGATCGACTGCTGTGCTATGTGTCGCTGGTTCGATCCCCTCACGCAACAAATATTTTTATAACCTGCAGGTAGTTGTTCCGTGTCTGAGTGTTATGTGACTTTCAAAGTATGTTACTTAAATTATAGAAACAAAAGAAAAAAAAAATTAGCTCCTTTGTTCGATTTCTACGTGAAAAAATTGAGCATCTCCAAGGAAAACGTTTAAGTGCATGGCGGCTCACTCACACATTTATAAAAAAGTCTCTTCACGAAAAACTTTACGTTTTGTTTTGAACACGGAATCTCTACATTTTATAGTCTAAGGTTTGTAAACGCACCACAAGAGAATACAGGAGAAATTCCTAGTGTACCGAATTTATTGATGCTTGATAAAATCCTTCAGTAAGATCTAGCCAGACGTGCTAAATGCTTTACATAGCATCTTTACATACTCGTAAAATAAAAGAAAAGAAAGGTGTGATCGTGGTCGCAATCTGCTATGGCCGTCACCACGGTTATGAGATTGCCAGAGCATTTGCATACCGTCTGTGCTAGACAGCGCGAACGAATAGTCTAGTTAGGCATCCCTCCACTGGATTATTTTATAAAATGTGGGCTCTTTGTACTCATACATAGTTTGGAAATTATCTTTGAAAGTCACCGTTGCAGAAAATGCTTTTGAAAGGAGTATTTGTCCAGAGCGGTTTGAGTACGTTTTGTGATTAATTAAAGTGATAATAACTTTGTCTAAATGAAAGAATAGTAATATTAAGTCTAAAAAACCGATTGTGGGTTTACCAGAGTATTTGAACTGGAATATTCAATTCTATTGCTAAAGTAATAGAGTAGTTAACAACTAGAGAACAATTAGCGACTAATCGCAGCGAGTGCTATCGCTTCTTTTTTTATGAATGATAGGTTTGCTCTTGACCTTAGTCTAGGTCAGGGGTGACAAAGACAAGGTCGACGATGGAGCGAGCTTACCTAGAAGAAGCCCGTTCATTAACTTTGAACAGATTAGGGTTGTGTGCGTTCGAAAACACAGACGCAGGCAGAGAGTTCCACTCCTTCGCTGTTCGCATTATAAAAGATGTTTGGAAACGCAGTGCGAATTGGTCGAATAGCAATAAGGTGAGGATGGTAATTTGCCGTGCGTCTAGATGTGCGATGATAGAAGGGGGCTGGCGGGATGCGGTTAAGGCTTCTAATATTGAACATGCCTATTTGCCGTAAATAGCCTGTCACATACACAGCGAACAATGGCGGAGAGTAGACACTCGCAGCGATTAGTCGCTGTGTGTATCAAAAGCGTTGGACCACAGACGTCAATGACGATGTTGCAATCCCATTTTGTTTTCTAGCTTTGTAGTAGGTAATTCTTTAATGCCTTTGTCAAACAGACAGGCGAAAGCGAAGCGTTTCCGAAGCGATACCGAACCAAAGCGAGACGTCAGTCCGATAGTTCTGTCACGCTATCGGATCGCCTTCATTTTTCTATGTGACTGGATTCAAACAATTACATTACAAATAAAAACGTCACGCTTCGCATTCATCACGCCTGTCTGTTTGACAAAGGCTTAAAAATTACTGTGTTTGTGAAGGTAGAAAATGCAGTCATCCAAACTAAATTGCAACCCGTATGCTCTGTATCACATTGGCAATCTGGCTCGGTCTGGCTCGTCGCGTCGCCTCATGGACTTGATTCTGCACCCAGGAGCGAGAGGGTTATTAAATTACCTGCAAGCATAACGTGTCCGTATGTCTGCAATGTGTTTGCCACCTTGTGGACTGGTAGTGTTGCAATTTATTTTTTCAGAAAGTTGTTGGTGCTGTTAAATAGCTTTAAATTATGTTCTTGTCCGTGGTATAGTCCTGGTGAAGGTCGGTAATTATCATACGGAAACGTCATACTGTGTAAAAATTCCTGTATATAATAATTGTTATATCAAGTTAAAATATTATTTTGCGGTTATTCAAGAAATTACTAATGGCCGTTTTATTTTCACAAAAAATTGAAATGACGGTTCACTTTTCAATTGCGTTTAAGAAGCGATTTAGTGGGAGTTTAGTAACGTTGTCATGACGACAAAGTATAGCTGAGTTGAGGATTTAACTTAAGACAGGCCTTGGATTGGGTGTAATTCTGAGATATCGTAAGGTTTTGTCTGCCCAAGTCTACATCACTTACTTCCTTATTATTAAAGGTTGTTTGGATGTATGGATGGATGTATGTTTATAGCTCAATCGCTGAACGGATTTTGACGAAAAGCACAGAGCTAGCTTACAGTCTGGAATACCAAAAAGAACCTTTTCTGGGTAATACGTATCCCTTTTTTTTTAGCGTGGTAAAATCATCAAATAAGTCCTCCCACCCAAGGCAGAGCGGGAGGGTCTGTCAGACTCGTACTGACTAAAATCCACGGTGTCCTTCAATAGCCCTTTACGTTCCGGGGTCACGGTAATTCGTACAGTCCCGCGACCAATACGTTCCCTCGGTATAATTTTCGAGTTGTAGCGGGTGAAGCCTGCCTACAGATAGTATAATATAAATCGTCGATAATAATCGACGATTTATATTATATAAATAAATTATCGCACAAATTATGATATAATAATGAGTGGGATAATTTTTGAAATATACGCTTGCATAACCGTTGATAATAGCCAGTATTTAATACGTGTGCCTATAACAGTAACAATTACCTTTTAAATCGACTTTTAATAAAATATATATTCATGAATTAATGCATCTAATATAATAAAGTCATGCAAGTGAATCAAGACAAAGGGTACGTGGAAATATGTAGCAATTGTTCAGTGACAATGACTGTATACATACAGTCGGGACGTGTGTTGAATAAACAAAGCTTCTTTAAATTAAATAAGTACTGAAGTTTATTATTTCACTATTGTTGGTTAGTGGGGTGCTAAGACAGGAAACCTCCACGTGCACCCGTGGACTGGAGTTCCCCTTCGGATACGTCCGGGGGGAAGACCAGTTTTTCGGGCCGGTGCACCCTGGGATGCGGGCAAAAACTCTTTTAGGCACTGTGTGCCTAAGGGGTCTCTTTGCCCGTATGCGAATAGCCTGTCGGGTGGATGCTCCAACGCGTGTCCCTCTGAACAGCAGAGGGCACAGCGGCGGAGCGGGCTTGCGGACGGTGAGTAATGGGTAAGCTCGCCGTCCGACCAAGGACCAAGCCCGGGTCGGTGGCGCGTCGTGTTTCACGCGTCACCGACGGGGCCCCTTACGGGGCCAAATGCCTGCTGGGGTCGCGGCTTTTTTCTTAATCCAGGATACCGCGGCCCCGGAACGTAAAGGGCATCCGAAGAAACACGGGTGGATTTTAGTCAGTAAGAGTCTGACAGTCCCTTCCGCCCCGCCCAGGGCGGGAGGACTCATTTGATGATTTTGCCACCCTAAAAAAAAAAAAAAAAAACCCACCCCTTACTGTCAGACTTGTACTGACTAAAATCCACGGTGTCCTTCACTAGCCCTTTACGTACCGGGATCACGGTAATCCCTTGGTCCCGCGACCCCGGGAAATAACTATTATAGGATAAAGAATAAAGGCAACAAAAAGCTACCTCTCCTTTTTTTACAAGTGGTATATTTATCAAATGTGTCCTCCCGCCCAGAGCAGGACACGAGGGACTTGTTTTTCTTTGTACTTGAAATTCAAATGCTCTATCGGCAACCGGAAAATGTGTCAGAATTTAACTTGCAAGATTTGATGACAACGGGACAAGTGAAACTAAATGAGAGATTTTAATTATAATTATTTTAAAAAACCTTGCACCACATGCGGAATTCCTTCTATATCGTGGGTAGCGGGGCTCACGAATTACCGTGACTCCGGAACGTAAAGGGCTATTGAAGGACACCGTGGATTTTAGTCAGTACGAGATTGACAGTCCCTCCGGCTCTGCCCTGGGTGGGAGGACTCATTTGATGATTTTAACGCGCTAAACGAAAATTTCGTGGGTACGCTTACAAATATAGAAACTCATATACAAATATCCAGACCCGGAACAACTACTTGCAGGCCATACGAACAGTTGTTCCGTGCGGGTATCGAAACCGTGACACGCTTTGCAGTTGATTAGAAAGAAAGAAAGAAAAACGTGATTACTTTACCACTGTGTCGATCGTGTAGTCACAAAATGTAATAAATATATTCCGCACTATATAAAAAAAATATTCTGCTTACAGGTTAGAAAAAATTAAACTAGATATTGTAAATACGAGTAAAAGGAAGAAAGGTATTCCAAAGTTTATGAGGATGGATGGAAGGATGTTTGTCACTCTTTCACGCCAAAACTACTAAACGGATTTGGATGAAATTTTATACACAGATAGTTTATAACCTGAATTGAAACAGTATAGTTTTTATTTGTGTTCCTATACGGTAATAGGCGTCAAAATATCAGACCGCGTACGCAACACAACATTGCGCTCCAAAACACAAATTGCTGACGTTGGTCAAAAGGCCGCTACACTGAAATGGCTTGGGCCGGCCACGTCTGCCGCATGCCCAATGAGCTGTGGGCCGAAATAATCACTTTGTGGAGCCCTGACACAGTCAGAAGGCGTCGCGGCAGACCTCGTAGAAGATGGCAGGATGAGCTTGACAAAACCGATGACCAGTGGTTCACTTTGGCCCTGGATCGTGAAAACTGGAAGTCATGGGGAGAGGCCTTTGTCCAGCAGTGGGATGATGTAGGCTAGCAGTATCAGTATTAATAGAGTAGTAGCAGACGAAGATGCTAACAGCAGCTAGTGTAACAAAAATCTAAATTGACAAAATTACTCTAAAACACTATCTCATGGCACAATATAATTATACTTACATATATTAAACCCAAGTAATGTAAATTATTAGTGAAGTAAACGAAGCGGACGGTTGCCTAGCAACGGTAATTAAATGTACCGGCACTTCCTTATTTACTTTACTCGTTTGTTCTCGAACTGTTAATTCAATAAAGCTTATACAATAATGATAAGACTCTCGGTTTGGTATTGTCACTGTCAAGGTTTAATGGTACGTATTGGTAGTTTATTAAGGTTTAATTTTATGTGAATATTTATAACTAGCCGCTTGCCTGGGTTTCGAATCTATTTTTTTGACATACCTGGAAAAAATTCTGAAACTTCTTATGTAAAATGTTTGTTCTGTTAAATAAAACACAAAAATATAATTATCCATTGTGGTGCACTCGTTCAAAAATTCTGTGCGTACAGCTGACTGTTATAGTTTTTTTTATTCCCTACGTATTTTGAATTTAGAAGTTGTGTTTTAATCTCCATTGGACTAAATCCATCATTTAATCTACATCCCTTTTACACTCTGAATTTTAATTTTATGAAATGAAATGGAATGAAATGGTATAACGTTTTCTTGTATTTAATCTAATTTCATACCTTTTGCAAGCCGAACTTCAATTATTAAATATTTAATTTAAAAAAACATATAATTTAAAAAAAAGGCATAGATTAGAATATGCTATGCAAACTAAGTTTTGTTAATTCATTCTGTTTGAATTCTTAACTCCACCACACATGTTATGTTGGATTAAATAGAACTATTAAAAAACCTTTTTCTCTTGTGTTCTATAACACGAACTCTTTACCAACATTTAAAAAAAAAACGATGCCCCACACTAAGAATTTCTCCTGTATCGTGGGTGCGTTTCCAAACATAAAAACTCACATACACAAACACCCAGACCCGAAACAACTACTTGTAGGTGATACAAATATTTGTTCCGTGTGAGAATCGAACCCACGACACGCTGCGCAACAGTCCAATCGCTCAGCCACTGCGCTAACCGTGCCGTCAAATTACATTATCACATTTATTTTCTTCCTACGCTTGACGGTGACTGTGTTTTCTTAGTAATAACTCTATTTAACTATTGTATTCGTGGTAATACTAGGAACCACCTACAGACGTTTTTTACTAGTTGTCAACAAAGTGATACATACCCGTAATTTTAGTCGCCATTCTTATTTACGGCATGGGTGCACGACGGGTCTGGGTGTTTATGTATGTGAATTTCTATGTTTGTAAACGCACCTACGATACAGGACAAATTCCTAGTGTGAGGCAACGTTTTTTGTTTAAGAACACAATAAAATAAAAATAATAACTTTAAAATTATCTCACCATGAATGTCCCCGGGGTCGCGGGACTTTCCCATTACCGTAACCCCGGTACGTAAAGGGCTAGTGAAGGACAGTCTAGCTAGTCTGACAGTCCCTCCCGCCCTGCCCTGGGTGGGAGGACTCATTTGATGATTTTACCACGATAAAAAAAAAAACCATGAATGTCCAAAAGGCTATGAAAGGCTTAAACTGTTTTAGGTTTTTTTTTTCATTCATTAATTACTTTACTGTGCATTTCGACAAAATAGCACATAATTAAGAAATAAGCCAGCTGTCAAAAGTGACAGTTCTATCGTATTATGCGACGTTCTATTTTTAAAATAATTACGGAATCACTTTTTAAAATAAAGTCACGGTTACTTTATTGAGAACATGCAGGGTTGTATGGCGTCCCTAGAGTGGCTCTATGCGCAAATTAATGTCGATATTGAGTGTGTTATAAAATACCGTAGTTTTAGTATCCTATTTCACTCTGGAAAATAGGTTGATGGTGCACTCCATTATTTATAATATGCTCTAACTTATAATTTACTAGATGCATTTAAAGTGTTTTTTTTTTTATAATATATTACTCCACTAATGACATTTTTTTAAATGAATGAAACATAATTAATGGAATATGCTTAGATTACAATAAAATCCGTCACTGTCATTTCATTATAATTTATTTAAATCAAGATTCACTCAAGACGAGTTCTTTCGAAAAGTAAAAGATTTTGTTTATGGTATCGAGCAGAATAAAGTTTTGGTCATGCATCTAGATTTAAAACTGTCAGGTTTGATTCAGAATCCGACGTAAGCTTTTAAATCAAGATTTATGACTCACCCGCACTATCAAATCTGCGTAGTATAGGTAGATGAAATATACTTTAATGCACTCTTTTATTGATACACTAGCTTCCGCCCGCGACTCCGTCTGCGCGGATGTCGGTCTTCGCGTGGATAGTTTATTTCTCCATTTTGAGTGACTCTGACAATGACATCTTATAAATATTACGGCGCTGAATCCACTGCGGGTAATGCAATGTGTGTTCGCGGTTCTACAGGACAACGTCTATGAATAAAACTGAAAAATAAGATATTTTTTTTTCTACGTATTTTTCCAGGATAAAAAGTATCCCATTTTATGCCCAGGATAATAAAGTATAAATATACCAAGTTTCATCGAAATCGAACCGTTAGTTTTCACGTGATGCCTGCATATACAGACAGACAGACAGACAGACAAAAATTTTTTTAATCACATATTTGAGTTTGGTATCGATCCAGCAACACCCCCCGCTATTTATTTTTTTCTTTATTTTCAATGTACAGAATTGACCCTTCTACAGATTTATTATATGTATAGATATAGATATGTTTTATTTTTAGAAGATACCTACAAACTCGTACAGTCTAAAACCCAGCCTGTAACTTCACTTGACCTTTGCATTCCAGGGCCTCGGTAGCCACTTAAGACACTCTCGTAGCCCCAGCAGACATATAGCCCTATGGTACCCAGTCAAACATTGGCCAGGGCCACCACATCTTTGATAATGATATATTATTATCTTACAGACAACATTTTTTAAGGTAATGTCGTAGGTCATCTGTTTAATTGGTTTTATCTATGGGCACCTTGAGGACTCACGATAGGAGCATTCTAAAAACTAAATGACAACGATTCCTAAGATAAGCGTCATACAAACATCAAAAAATGTTTGTGATCACTAACATATAATATATTAAGCTGATCATTTTTAAACCGACTTCAAAAAAAGCAGGAGGTTCTCAATACTACTGTATTTTTATGTTTGTTATCTTACGACTGGGTTAATTCATTTTAAAAACAGCGCCATCTAGTATCGTACGCCGACTCTCACGCCATTTTGTAATTAATTAGCAAATTGAATGTTTCATTTTCGGACGGTTGCTAGTAATGCGATCAAAGACTCGAAATAAGATGTTCATTATTGTTTAAAAGGTAGGGGAACTTGACAATGGGGATGAAATGGGGGAGGGGAGCTTCAGGTGGCTTTTACTGTCTGTTTAGGGGGTGAACTTAGAAATAATTCTTAAGATTTGTTCTGGTTAGTCAAATATCTTTATCTAATTCTAAAACTTTAAGGAAAGCTTTTAACCAATTAGCCAGACTCTGTGATCTGAGGCATAATTTACATTAAATTGAAAATAGTACATTGTTATCCAAGGGGCGAAAGTTACTTATTTAGTGCCGAGACTGGGTTTGGCGCCCGTACCGTAGTGAGGGAGCTAATAGTTCGAGGGACTAAATAAGTAATTTACCCGAGGTAAACACTGTGCTTTTTATTACGAATACGAGGAAAGTAAAAATAAAAACATAAATATTTGCTCAAGAAAAATTCGTGTTGATCGAATTATCGCTGTCCCGCTTATGTTTTTCTTTGTCTTTAGGTTGTCCAGCTATACAGCCAGTATTTTTCATGTTTGCCGAAAGCTAAGTTATTTTAGAGAAATAGTTGAAACTAAATTATATTAAAGTCATAATATTACTTAAGTTATTGTTATTTTTATTTTAAATCGCGCTGTAATTTAGTGGCTGTATAAAAAGTTAGAATATGGTTTAATAGAAATGTCAAAATAGAACTAGTAGTTTTTCTTAAATTAGGCAGCTGTAGCAGTCAGTTGAAAGCAATTCTCCCTAGGTCTGCAATGGATAACTTTCAAATCGCTAACCAGACATGTAATGACCTACGAGTACTTTCAGAGTATAAGTAATGAAAAGGAGTTTTTTACTTCACTGTACAAAAAATCGACCAAAAATAGTTTTTACGCATTTTCAATTTCAAACCACCCCGGTGCATCGGAACTTCTTTGAACTTATTATAAAAATAAACATTATGTTTTATGAACTAAGTGTTGAAGTTGATTTTAATAGGTTAATTTAAACTTGAAATTAGTATTGTTAATACAGATGTTGGGATACATAAACAGAAATGACTGTCAGTTTTAGCTCTGTGAATGCAACACAGTTAATGGGTAACGTCATGACATCTAATACATAAATTAAACTTAAAGATAAACAAAAAAATCGTCATTGTCAGAACAAGGTTTGTATGTAGGAAAAATCCACCAAGAAGGTCTATTTGAATCCTTGCAAAGCTGGGGCGGGTAGTATATAGAGTTATTTGTAAAATAATAACAACTTTTCCTTAAAAAAATCTGGTGTTTCATACAATGTCAACGGAAAATATTCCATTTTGTATGAAATACTTGATTTATTTTTATCTTTCAGGGATGGTTTCATAATTATTTACAACTATAAGTACTTTCAGCCCATGTAAGGTTGTTAATGTTTTACAAATAACTCTGTATAGTTAAATAAATAAAGCTGTTGGAAAACTGTAATGGAAACCAGACCAGAGAAAAAGACACGCCGTTTTATGAGAGTCTTTAAAACTACACCCACACACCATATTTCCTTGAAACGACTGCATATAAAAGCTATCATACTAATTCCCATATTTGTAGGGCGTCACTGGACTCGACTGTACGTATTCAGCGCCAGATTTCCCCAAGGAATCGGGTACAGTCGCCGACAAACTGCAACAACTTGTCTGGGTATATCTGCGCATCGCTTTTTCTCTGCTATTTGCTTGGAAAATCTTCAATTTGGACGTCTTTTTGTTACGATTTGTTGTCGTTTTCGAGATTGGACGTAATTTTTTGTAATGATTGTGATGTACTGTTTTTTTTTGTAATACTAGCGGATCGTAATGGATAAAAGATGTTGTGCAATCTAAGTAATATAATGTCTGTTTTTACAATACTTATTCAGTATTATGGTTTTACACTAGGTCGCGGGACTGTACGAGTTACCGTGACCCCGGAACGTAAAGGGCTAATGAATGACACCGTGAATTTTAGTCAGTACAAGTCTGACAGTCCCTCTCGCTCTGCCCTGGGTGGAAAGGACTCATAAGATGATTTACCACGTAACAAAAATAAAAATGATTTTCCACTACAAATACAATTTTTTAATAGCCCGTCAGTTAGAGTATTGAAAAATACTGAACTCGCTTTGGTTTTTTTTAATACAAGTGAAACGTATCAAAACTCGGAAGTGATATAAGAACGCACTCAAATCATACCACAGCGTGTAAGCCCCTGGTTGGAGGCCTTAAAGTCATTAAAGGCATCCACAGAAAAGTCCGGTTCAGCAGCTCACTACTTTCTCTAGGTTGACCGGTGAGAGGCCATTCAAAAAAAAGTATATAGCACATCGCCAGCAGTGTGATGCATTGTAAAACCATCGTATCGTCGTCAATTTAGGATTCAAACTTTAAACTTTTGTTAAAACAAAATAGCTCAAACAGTTTTTGATCGAGTATGAGTAACAGACGCGACGAAGTAAATTTTTTCAGAGGTCTTGGCTATTGATGGTTCGATACGAGATGCATGATTTAATTTTCAATCATCAATATAGTATTGACTGAGGAGTTCGTGGCTAAATAAATACAACCGCACAGGCCGATCTTCCGGTCGCGCTTGCCGAGGTTTGTCAGTGGATGGGTTACCATCTGTCATAGCGAGTTTCCTCCGTGCCTCGGAAAGCACGTAAAGCCGTTGGTACCGGCTGTCATTTGTAGATCTTTGACAGTCGTTACTGTTAGTCAGAAGCTCTAAAGTCTGACAACCAGTCTTACCATGGGGTATCGTATTACTCAGTTACTGGGTTGTGGAGGTCCGGCAGGTAGTCGCTCCATGTAAAATATTAATATCCAGCTGCATCTGGTTTGACTGGAAGCCGACCCCAATATAGTTGGGAAAGGCTGGGCAGATGATGAATATAGCATTGACGAGGCCGACTATACCCGTGATATATACGCAAGTATATACGTTCATATATTCAAAGCTATCTACGATGACAAAGCACGCGCACGATAAGGCCGTTGTGCACAGAATTGCAATCAACAGACCATTACGTAGTAGATAATGTTTTGTTGTTCGGTAGTTCAACCAGAAATGGTACAACAGTCTGTTATCTTAAGCACCAGCCGTCTTACCACATTAAAAATAAACATCTCTTGAACACTTGTCTTAAAAAAACTGTCAACTTCAAAGCGACATTTCACGTTGAAATAAGTGTTCATAAGGCATCGTTTTGCACTCATACTGTTTTAGACTCTTTTTTTATCGTGGTAAAATCATCAAATGAGTCCTACCACCCATTACTGTCAAACTTGACTGACTAAAATCCACGGTGTCCTTCAATAGCCCTGTACGTACTAAGGTCAAGATAATTTCTGAGTTCCACGACCCCGGCAGGCTTTGGCCCTCTACAGGCCCCGTCACTATGCTGACACTCCTTGAGGCGCGCGTGGAACACAACGCGCCGTCGATCCGGGCATAGTCCATGGTCGGACAGCGAGTAGCTCATTACTCGCCACCCGCATGCCCGCGCCTACGGTGATCGGAGATCGTCTGCCGACGTCCGTCGCCGTGGGCATACTGTTTTAGACTAGCGTTTAACAGATGTTTATCTTTTTGTGGTAAAGCGGTATGTGTTTAAGATAATAAATTGTTGAGAAATTGCTTTTCACAATCAACGTATATAGCTGTTATAATGACATGTTTGTTATTAGACAAGGCTTTAATAACATCTATCCTTTTTTGGGTGGTATATAATCATCAAATGAGTCTTCTAGCCTGGATGGAAGAGTCTGACAGTCCTTTCCGACTGTCAGACTCTTAGGCCCACTTGCACCACAATCACTAAACGGGTTTAGCGCTAAACTGCCTTAGAATATCACTGTATCCCTGTCAAATTGTTTGAAGTTGACAGAGACAGAACGATGTTTTAAATCAGTTTAGCGCTAAACCTGTTTAGTGATTGTGGTGCAAGTGGGCCTTGTTGAGTAAAAATGCACTCAGTTGCTCTTCCCTTCCAGGATCACGGTTATGTTTACCGACGGTTTA
This sequence comes from Agrotis puta, assembly GCA_943136025.2. Classification (NCBI taxonomy): domain Eukaryota; kingdom Metazoa; phylum Arthropoda; class Insecta; order Lepidoptera; family Noctuidae; genus Agrotis; species Agrotis puta. Next base: position 15,225,110 of record OW964177.2, on the reverse strand, counting down.
TCTGACTACAGCATAATTTCTTTCTCAAAATTAGATGACAATTTAAATTGAATAATGTTTTTATTTTCTGCCTCTATGAGAATAAAAACGTGAATTTATGTTGGTATGTTAAGATTTTTTGAACTCTTTAGGAAATCGCAGAATTTGTCATTCGAAGCAGAACTTGCACCTAACATATGACATAGCAGTCATGATCATCATCAGCCTGTATTCGTCCACTGCTGGACATCCTCCCCCAATGCAAGGCACTGAGTCCGGTCTTGAGCTTTCCAGTCTCTGCGGGCTGCCTTTCGCATGTCGTCGTGCCACCTAATCGGCGAACGCCCTACACTATGACATAGCAGTCGTTTAAACAGAATTATATTAACATACCAACTCTCATTTAATACAAAATTAGCTTTACGCAACGAAAATGACTGAACACGTAGACAATAAGCCTTTAAAAGCATTCAACCCAAACATACCAACCATAGTTCCATCAAGGCATTGTCATTGCGTGTAAAAATGTAATGCAGGCATACAATGGTAGTCTGGCTCGCATTATACCGAACCTGCAGTTCCTTTGTCCTTTAGGAATGTTCAGTTATTGTCCTCATAAATTGATTTATTGAATAAAGTCATTAACGTAGCCTTTTGTGACGGAATGGAGAGTTTAATAAAATGTTGCGACATTGTGGGAGGGACAGAAGTTCAATTTTGGGTGCGACCGTCCGCGCGGATGTCGGTCTTCGCGTGGATGGTTTATTTCTCCATTTTAAATATCTATTTGACCCAAATACGGCTAAGCCTATAATAATTAAGGAGATTCGCGGTTCTACAGAACAACGTCTATGAATAAAACTGAAAAATAAGGTTTTTTTTTCTACGTATTTTTCCAGGATAAAAAGTATCCCATTTTATGCCCAGGATAATAAGGTATAATTATACCAAATTTCATCGAAATCGAACCGTTAGTTTTCACGTGATGCCTGCATATACAGACAGACAGACAGACAGACAGACAGACAAAAAATTTTTTAAACACATATTTGGGTTTGGTATCGATCCAGCAACACTCCCCGCTATTTATTTTTTCAATATTTTCAATGTACATAATTGACCCTTCTACAGATTTATTATCTATATATATAAAAGGAGAACTGACTGACTGACATATCAACGTACAGCCGAAACTACTGGGGCTAGGAATGTGAAATTTTGCACACGGCTTCCTATTATAATGTAGGGGAGCACTAAGAAGGGGTTTTTGGAAATTTTACCTTTAAGGGGGTGAAAAGGGGGAATTAGGAAAGTACGTAACCCACGCGGACGAAGTCGCGGGCGAAGTGCTAGTATGTATAGATACTTTCTTTCACATCTGCTGTACAGTTACTGGCCAGCAAAGGCAAAGGTTCCTTGTGACATTATCTCAGTAGTGTCTCGCCATTTTCGCCTTTGTGTAACCATGATGTGGTTTAGCACACTTACTTTGTATTATTCACATGAATTACGTTACTTAAGTTAATATAGTTTAGTTCTAAATTAGTAAAAGTTTTGTTTTAGCGTAGTAAAATCATCAAATGTGTCCTCCCACCCAGGGCAGGTCAGGAGAGACTATCAGAGTTGTACTCCAATAGCCCTTTAAGTACACGGTAGCTCGTTAGTCCCGCGAGCTTGGAAATGCTACAGCTAAGGTCTAGATGGGTAAAATCTGCACACTTTTACCACGAGTGTTTCCTTTTTAATATTTCCGGACGAAAGTCACCCCTTGTCCATTTTTGCGCACGCCTGAAACTAAATCCCTAACCTCAGCGTTTGCATAGAGTTGAATTTCGGCATTACGCTTACCAAATATCCGGCCAGCGCGTCATGTCTGACACGATTATGATTTATCTATTGTGTAAAATGATCGAGAACCTCCACGTTTATTGACGTAATTCGGAATTCAAACGGTTGACGCATGTCCATTCTGGTCAATATTTCTTGGGGAAAAAAGTGCTTTGGGATACCGTTTTTATCGAGAGTTTTTGCGTTAAACTTGATAGAGTGAGTTGAATTTCTTTATTTCATTTCATTTATTCATAAAACATAAATGGCGAGTTAAATGATATTAATTGTCACCTCATACTAATCTATCATACATGTTTTATGATAGATTATTAATTCTGTGTACTGTCTTGTCCCCGTATTTCATTATCTCAAATCAGTTTTGCAGGTTGGCTGGAAGAGATCTCTTTAAAGAGATAATTCCAATTCCGGGTGTCAGATGTGTCAGTCGGCGAGTAATGAGCGACTCGCTGTCCGACCATGGACCATGCCCGGGTCGACGGCGCGTTGTGTTCCACGCGTGCCTCAAGGAGTGTCAGCATAGTGACGGGGCCACCCTGTAGAGGGCCAAAGCCTGTCGGGGTCGCGGGACTTACGAATTACCGTGAACCCGGTACGTGAATGGCTATTGAAGGACACCGTGGATTTTAGTCAGTACGAGTCTGACAGTCCCTACCGCTCTGCCCTGGGTAGGTGGGCTCATTTGATGATTTTACCTCGTTAAAAGTAAAAAATAAATGTTATGTAGTGGTACTTACTCAACGGGATTGCTGCTGGTAGCTAAATCAATAATTGTGCATCAAGGAATCGTTTTTAGTAACCGTAATTTTTGACTGACAAATATAAAGACAATAATAAACAGAAAATTTATAAAATTCATCTTAAATTCACCATAAAAATGTACTCAAAACAGAAACATCAGAAAATTTTGCCCATCTAAAGGGAAATAACCTATAACCCGCGAGCCGCGAACCCAGCTCACACCCATAAAAAGGGATGAAAACCAAGTGTTATGAACATTGTAATTACTTCAGGGGCCAAAAAAGGGCATAAATTAACATCGAAAAGGTCTAATATCACATGAACCATTTCATTTTCGTTTTGGTCATAGAATTTTGACGCACATAATAAAAACTCGGCACGTACTGGTCTTATATTAATATGTATGAATTTGTGAAGCTCATATTATTTAGTCTATGAAATGGGGACGTATTAAATGAAATGGGGTTTTTGTAAATGGGATTTAGTTTTGGAGTAATATTATGGGGTGAATTTGATAATTGTGCTGGTGTTTTGTTGTCATTTTATCATGAATATTGTTACAGCAAATCTCTAAGGCGAAGTTGCAGTACAGTGTATAAATGTTTTGACACACGACCTCATTCCCACCAAAATGCGAGCGAAATAGCCCGCATTTTGAATGTTTTCAACTTCTTGTAGCAAAAGAAAAAAAATGAAATATGTTTTTAAATTTTACTTTTAAAATTAGATTTTCAGGCATTCAAAAATCTTAAAAAGTACTGCAACCTTCCCTTCTCCATTAAAACCATGTGGTTGGTGTATCGCTCTCCACTCCGCTCCGCTCCGTCTCAATGGAACCGCAGCCTAAGAATTGCTTCTATCGTGTATAATTCCTAGTTTAGTAAAATCGTGAAAGAAAACCTTGGTATCCTTTTTTACCTAAACAGCGGCTGCAGGACTATATAATTTGGCATAGTCAAAGGTTATATGGAGTATGAGTGTAACTTAAAATTATTATGATTTATTGTTTCAACTTCTGGGCGATCACCTCTAATCATGAAACAATCGCTGCGGCCAATATTATGACCGAAAGTTAACGCTTTTGCACGTAAGCGTAAGTAATTGTCAAAAATGTTACGTGACATATAAAAAAGGCAACAAAATAATATTATGTTTAATCAACAAACACAATAAATAATAAAGTAAAGATATTATCAAGAAATAGTCTTGATTAATCGATCACAGATGTTCAGTCATAATCAAGCAATTTTTTTCGATCACCCACCACTCTATTCCCAAACAACTGCAACTTTTGAATGCCGAAATCATCAATGTCCACCACCAGAAAATCGTCGACACAATGCTCGACAAATTCCTAAATGATAAGTTAGATTAGATAGATAATCGTAGTTTTTTTTTACGTGTTAAAATCATCAAATGAGTCCACCCAGGGTAGAGCGGAAGGGACTGTCAGACTCGTATTAACTAAAATCCACGGTGTCCTTCAATAGACCTTCACGTTCCGGGGTCACGGTAATTCGTACAGTCCCGCGACCAGAAACTCGAAGCTATATAAATGTTTTCCAAATTCACATCCCAGACATGAGCCAATCAATTTGTCATTCGAATATATGGATCCCAAAATAAACCTGGAAAAAAAGACTCAACAAAGTATGTACCTACATTTGCTTTTGTTGAACTCACGCAAGCAAATTCAGTTCAACATGGAAACGAAGCTTTGTTGTACGAGTATCTCGCATGTGGGAAACTTCCAAAAAGCTTTTACTCTTGAACGATATTTCATGGCCAACGTTTCTATCGAGTCTGTGCCTATATTTGGATTTTTATGATGGCTGAGCTTAGAAGGCTAATAAATATTGTATTTTCCTCGGCTCAATATACCTATCTGAAATTCTCATAAGCTCGGCGTCACGTTTCTCTAGATAGTACGTTCTATTCTCGTTTTCAATAATAGTAATACAATAGTCGTTTATCATTTATGCCAATTTTCTAGCAGAAACTACACCTTTTATCATTCGTAATAATATAAAATCTTATCATTAAATTAACACACATTAACATTAAATATTACAAGTTCACTAAGTATTTTTAAGTTTAAAATCGAAGTATTTACTTAATACTTGTTCAACACACTTGCGTCTTTTTTTTTAGCGTGGTAAAATCATCAAATAAGTCCTCCCACCCAGGGCGGGGAAGAAGGGACTATCAGATTTGTACTGACTTAAATCTACAGTATCTGTTCCGAGGTCACGGTAGCTCATAAGTCCCGCGACCCTGGCAGGTTTTGACCCGTCATTGTGCTGACACTCTTAGAGGCGTGTAACACAACGCGCCGTCGATCCGGGCATGGTACATGATCCGGTCGCGCCTACGGTAGCCGGAGATCGTTTTGCGACGTCTGTCGCCGGTGTAGGCGTCTAACACTGCGGCTGGGTCGTGAGGTGGACGCTGTCCTCTCCCTCATGCGTTAGCACCTCTATACTCTACAATAACATTTGTGTTACTTGAGCAGTCTTGCGGAGCTTGATAGGTCGTGACCAAACACTAAAAGGTAATATCAAAAGCTTAATTTCATATTTAAGGAGTAAATAACTCTTAATTACCCACTAACAAAACTCATCAACCTCCAACTAATTACAGGTACATAACCACGGTCATAGCTCACAATTTTATGACTACCCTCCTGGAATATTAGTACCTAACTACCTTCCAGCATTTAAGAATTTACGTGCAATCAAATTAGAAGTAGGTACCGGTGCGAGCGAGCGCTCCCTTGGACACAATGGGAAGGTGATAAATTTGAGACAATTGCTCTGGGAATGTTTCTGTGACTTGATATAAGTATCCTACGTGAGATGAATTAATTACTTTATTTAAGAAAAGAATTTTCAGAGGAAAAACTGTGAGTCTGTTGAATCTCGGAGAATTGTGAAAGATTTCCATTCAACGGTGCTTAGGCACGAGTAATGGCGATGATCACTCCGTTGTAATGAAAAAGGTCAATTTTGTTATAAAATGAATTAAAAGAGAATAGTATTAACCAGCATTTGTGAAGGCAATCTGTGAAAATGAAAAGAAAATTAAAAATGAGTTTTAAAAACAAAAATAACTTTATCATCATATCAGCCCGGGATCACCCACTGCTGGGTATAGGCCTCCCCCTTTTTATGCCATATCTCTCGGTTCTGTGCTTCTCTTATCCATCTATTCCCCGCGATCTTAACTTACCTAATTTAAATTAAAAGTAAGATAATAAGACACAACAAAACTCAGAGATAAGATTGCTTGGTGATAGATTCCCCCTCTTCAGGGTTGGATTGACTGGGGAACACCCAACCGTATAAGTCCAGTGTTAAGTTGATCAGATTGTTTTCGTCTACGGATACGGGTGAGCCAGTTTATTATTGAAGGCTCATTGTACCGACGGCTGGAAGACCTACGGCGTAAACACATTTCATCGAAACTATTGTTCCTTTAGCTGTGGACACAACGCTGCTTCTTACTTTCTTCTCACCCTCAAAAAGGGAGTAAAAAAGTTAGGGTTAGTTAGGTTATACTAACGTAGCGCAAGCGCCAACAGGACGCCATTTGTTAATTGCCGCTTGAAAATGACGTCCTGATGGTGCTTGCGCTACGTTAGTGTTGTGTTAAGTATGTCTAAAGAGTGTATGTCCCCATTATACCTCGCGTCCCCGTATTATACACTGTTCCCCTACAAGGTCGGCAATATGCAATCGGTAGCTGCTCTGGCGTTCAACGTTGAGTAGTTTCCATCAGGCAAGTCGTACGTACTTTATTGCAAGAAAATAATTTCTGTTCATATTACAATACGTACTAAAATAAGAAGTTAGTATTCTTGTATCAAAACTAGCCAGAGACATCGCTCCTCGCTTTACATCGGTAAACATCAAAGTCTTTCACCCAGTCAAAGCACGAACCGTGAAAAACACCGTCAGCATCCTCTATTTTTCTTCTCATCCAACGTATCCTCGCATATTTAACCTTTATCGATCGATGAGGAACTACCCCCCTCTAAGATATTCCTCCACTCTGAGATAACTGACCGTTCTATCGCAGATCATGAGATATTTATGCAGCTGAGGGTGTTTAACGAGCGTTGTCTTTCCTCGGAAGCTGTTCTATCAATATTTATTAAGAGCCACTCTGTTAAGTCACCATAAGTAAGTGGTGTCGATGTAGAAGGAAACTTGGATTAGGATATCAGAGAATGAGTTAAGACATAGACTTTGTAAACCTACATTTTGAATTTTTATCTCTATATTAATTCTTAAGTAAAAAGGGTTCCGTTCACAAAAAACATATCTGTTGTATGAGGGCCCTCTTAAATATTTATTTTATTAGTATTTGTTGTTATGGCGGCAACAGAAATACATCATCTGTGAAAATTTCAACTAACTATCATGGCTCATGACATAAAGGCTGGTGACAGACAGAAAGACAGACGTATAGTCATACTAATTATACCTTTTGACGCTTTGGATAAGGAACCCTAAAACAAAGTATGCTTTAAACCTGTAACATTTGTACCATTGAAGTTTTTTACTAGGTTTCCCTATGTACAAATCTTGTCCTGACAATAATAAACAAAAAAAAAAAGAAAATACGAGTACAATTTGGTGCAACTGTTCGGCAGTTATTTGTTATGCGATTAGCTTTGATATCTTATAAAGATAAAGACTACTCGTAACGCAGTGGGTGTCGGAAGAGGAGCGTCAATGCTGAGAGGCCTAGAAAACGCTGACGTGATGACTTAGGCGCGTTTGTATGGGATTAGTCGGAGAAAACCGAGGGTTAATAAAAAAAAGAAGACTATACAGGGTGTAAGAGACATCGACGCACAAACGGATACCATAGGTTCATTCATGATTCGGCTTCCAGTCGAACCAGATACAGCTGAATATCAGTATTTTTCATGGAGTGACTGCCTATCGGACTCCGCCAACCGAGTAACTGGGTTATACGAAACCCTATGGTAAGACTGGTTGTCAGACATTGCAGCTTCTGACTAATAGTAACGACTGTCAAAGATCTACAAATGACGGGCGGTACCAAATATCATTAATATCCGTTTATAAACATCCATCCATCGTCACAAACTTTCGCATTTTTCTACCAATTTAGCTTCAACGTGGAATAAAAGAAAAAAATAATTTATAGGGAACAAAGAAAGACAGGCCGATAAAAGGCCCTATAGTTTTAGATAAGGAAAAAGTTGGAATTGACGGGCCGTATCTCGGAAGATCTACTTATATTCATTGATTAATTAATCTTTTCTTCCAAATTGATTGGCTCTTTCAGTGAAGACAGCCTGAATTTAGATAATTCGATTCTTGCGTGGTATATAGAAGTAACCATTCCTTTTTGGTGATTAAATAAAGTAGCGATAGTTTTTGAAGTGAAAACTTCTTTAGCGGCGTTGAGCACTTTTCTGTAATGGGTATAAAATCTTAAACTCGCGTCAGGACACGTGACCCTGACCGAAAAAGCGTAGGACGGCGCAGGGCGCTTGCGTGAATGTTCGTGTGACTTTATTACTTTTAAAGAAGTTTGTATGCTGGATACATTCGTTGCTAGGTAACATTGTTTATAAAAGATGTAAGTCACATTGGAAAATTATTGAAATAAAAAGTCAACCATTTTTGCGAGTTTTACTAAAATCTGTTCACAAGATATTTCCAACAATTACTATTCAAGTTTTCACTTCTGCCGGCACTCCCAGAGTGCAACCCGTCGTTTTTTTTTTTATTTGTTTAGTTTTAAGTTATTTTTTTTTTCTTTTTCTGGGGTGTAGTATTGGGTCCAAAGGCAACTAGGAAGTGTTATGGAATAGGTTCCTTTATTTTCATGAAAAATCATATCGTCAAGCCGTCTTACAAGTTTATTAATGGCGACGACCACGATCAGAGAGAGAGAGATGACTAGAGACAGCGATAGCTAATTTTAATTATGAATAAATAATTGGGCCGAAGTATAAAATTAGTATAATCAACTATTATGTTAATAACACCTTTTACACAAAAGTTGATTAAGCTAATTTTACATTGGTAACGTACGGCTGCCACGAACTTGAAAAAAATTGTCGTAATCTTTTTTCTTCTCAAAAAAGGTTGGGAAATGAGCCTCTAGACTAGACAATCAGAGCTTTCAAATTATAATTTCAGAATAATTTCTACATAATATTAACATAGAAAAGGTTATAGTTTGAAAACATAAGGTCGTATCTCAATTAACGTCTGGCTTTAAAGCGCTGATATAATATTTTAAAATTTTATATCAGCGTTTTAAAATACCACGAAATTTATTTTGTGACAGATCGTCTTTTGTGCGTGCGACGCAACGTCTTGATAATTTTAATACTTTGTAAAGCGCTGAGGTTTTAGTTTTAAATATTTTATAATTAATATGTATTGGTGAAGAATTTTCAGTTACAAAGCGTTTTCTTAACTTAATTTGGAACTATAATTAAAGTATAATTTATTTATTCAAGATAGTTTACAGTTGGCAAACTCGTTTAAAATGTAATTATATTTCAGCTTAATTTGAAAACGAAATAAAAAAATCCTATTTTTCGAGTAAAGCTCTTCTAGAAAGGTTCTTTTATGCAGTTAATAGCTGTTGCTAGCGACGTTGCCCGCGTTTAAGGTGAACAAATATAAATACGTGGGATAAATATATCCGGGTGAATATTTCATTTCGTGCATATTTTGATATTTTTTTGAATTGTCAAATAATGTGCCTAATCATGTTCTTTATACGTTTTTTTTAAAGTATTTAATGATGATAAGTGAAATATAACAAAGGGACGGTAATCAGACCTTTAGTTTTTAAGATATTGAGGATTTTTATTTTTGAAGGAACGGTAATGAGATTTAACACAAACGGAAATTAGATATCTATTTATGGTAATGAGGTTGAAAAAAATGGTAATTAACAATACAACAACAGTTCGATAAATCAGCCTTTAATTGCAATAAAACAAACCTATAAAATATTTCAAAATAGGAACATAATAATCTTAATCTTATCTTAGACATTTTATAACAGCAAAAGTAGGTTAGTTTGTTTGTTTGTTACCTTTTCACACTTAAACTACTGAACCGATCATCCCGAAATTTTGCAGATACGTTGTCAGGTGTACAGAAACGAACTGGGGAATGAAAAGTACCTTATGCTTCAGGATGATTGGTTCTGTGGCTTAGGCGTAGAAGAGTAACAAACAAACTTACTTTCACATTTATAATATTACTAGCTATTGCCCATAACTTCATCTGTGATCCTTCATCTGTGATTGACAGATTTTTCTTTCTTCTCTTCTTTTTAGGTGGGATCCCTTCTTTTCGCATAATGTTCTTTGTCCTAATATACTTCAGCATAACGATTTTGGCAAAATTTGTTTTGGCATAATAATACTTCGGCATAATTTTTTTAGGCATACATTGTATGTTGGCATAATCATCTTAAAGGCTCATTGTTTTGGCATAAATTTGATTCGCATAACGTTACTAGGCCTAATGACTATTAGCATAGTACTCGTAATATAAAGTAATATTTATTCTTTTCTAGTAGATACGTACTCCAGACTTTGGGTGGAAATGGTGGTGGTGAACTTGTCGTGTCCCATACATAATTCTGATCAAACCAATTTACTATAGTTTCAGTAACAATTAACTAATATTGTTGGTTAAAAATTTAATATTTTGTGCAACAAAAGTTGGTGACAGAACCGAATTGCTACAAAACCGACTCCACGTAATCTTGTTTGGTACATTACTAAGTGAGCGACTGGAAATACAGCTCGAGACTTGCTGGCACCCCGACTCGGACAATTTAGGTTAGAAGAGGATGGCGGAGTCTGGACGACCCCGGCATCCTCTTCGTGGTTATTTTTTATTAACCACCCAGAAGTACGAGCCCCGCGAAGCGGGGCTCTGTCGACATGCTACTACCAATGTGAGCTCCTTATACTCTGCTCATAAGTGTATTTTTCAAAGTAGTTTTTGTATTCGAAACACTTTATTTAAGATAAAATGCCGCTCAGTATAAAAAACACATTTGCCAAATATTTAAAAAAATGCAGAACGTAACGTTGACACTCAAACAATTAATATTAAGTCGCTCAAATATTATGAAGCAGCTCATTTTGTATTTTAAGTAACTCAAATTAATGTTTGTAAGATACTGTTCTGTTGATTTCTCGTTACTTACAGTCAGTCCCTCACTTAGTAATTATTAACCCAAATTAATTAATTTTGACACTTAAATATGTAATTTACAGTCACTCGTTTTATTGCTACCCTAATTATTTCATTGTTATACCTATAAAAATATGTTGTAACATCATTATTCGTAAATAAATGTATGCTTTAGGATATTATGCTTAAAAAAGTTATGCTTTAGAACTTTATGCTTAATCATTATTATGGTTAGAGAAATTATGCTTAAAAAAATTATGCGTAAGCTGTTATGCGTAATTATATTAAGCGATAATATAATTATGCCAAACAAAATTATGCTAAGCTATATTAGGTCTTAAAATTTTATGCAAATGGATAGGGAACCTTTTTAGGTACCTTTGGTGTTCTTTTTCTTTTTGTAAAGCATAAAGGACAGGGTCTTTTAAAAATATAATTGTGTGCTAAGCAAACGTGCAAAGACAAGTGATAAGATTGGGAAATATATTGTAAGTATTCGTTATATCCCATTTATGTCACCTACGGAAAGATACAGTGTTTACAGAATTGAATCACAGAATATAATCATTACCGTTTCTTTCTTCTCATTACCATTCGAATCAAAAAGAACGGTAATCGATGGTAATTAGAAGAATGGTAATTAGATTCATAAATATTTTAGATAAATTACCGTTATTTGGAACAGGTTTGCATTGTTACGTTTATCAGCGGAAAAAGAGACTCATAGCGAATACATCTGTCAAATAATTCTTTGATAAAAATAAGTATAAATAACTTTCATAACATGAACGGTAAGCAGAAATATTCCTAACCACGTCACTTTTTGGACAGGAGAACTTAAATTTATGTCCCTTTATTACCTCTTTCACGCGTGTGTTCGGCTCGGTGGGTGAGCGTTGATTGTCGTCAAATGTAACTGCGAAGCGCGGAGCACAGAGACGCGTAAATATTAAAATATCGAATCGAACATACCGTCGAATGGTAATTATGGGGATGTTTAGGGACATTTTTCAAACTTGTATAAAACTCCTTAAATATGTTCTTCCTTAAACAATAAATCGTCGTTGAACAAGATTAACTATCCTGTTATCTTTATAAGTAACAAAAAACTCGTTCTTCAAACACAGTTTTTAACAGAATGTGGCAATTAAATAAAATTTGGTAAAAGGGACACAGACGGTAATTAGATTTTAGATCCTTTGTTTTAAATTTAGTGCATTTCTAATAAAAAAAAAGATATTTTAAGGATTGCGCCTAATAGAACACCAAGTTAATTATACAAAATCAACGTTAGGTTCAAATTCTTTCAGCGTTTCATATATTCTTTATCGTCTGCCGTGTGATATGCACGAAATGAAATATTCACCCTCCCTGTGATCAAGATCATATAAAATCTATATCTGAGCCTAGTTTCGTCAAGATCAGTTCAGGCGTACTACCGTGATTGAGCAACAAATTTTCATTCATACAAACTGAATGATAATAATATTACTTTGTAGTAGCTTTAGTTTCGTTTTCTTAAATCAGAGTTATAAAATAAATTAAAAAGTACAATTATTGTGGCCGCAAAATACGTATTACTGAAAGCGTATTTGTACACCAATTAATTTGAAATTAACGAAACAAATCTTAAAAGCCTAACCACTCATTAAAATCAAAGCTAACTTCATTAAAAGCAGAGTCAATTAAAACCGAACATTTATTACATTAATGAACAGGAATAAACTAATAAACAGAAGTCCCATGAAATGACGTCATATATCTGTCAGTGTGATCGAAAGAAATAAAAATAAGTGGCGGTTTCTTCATCTATTTCTTTTATGTATTCCGCCCGTTGATTTTGTGCCAAGTTAATTTACTGCCTTTTATATTGACTGTGGTCCACTAAATTCGAACTTTTTATGTATTTTTTGCGAATGGCAACTTAGATGTTAAAAACACTAATAATGTAATTTATTTTTATAATCTATATCATTAAAAAATATGCCAGTACGGTTGGGTTAGGTTGAGCAATTAACTGCTGATCTGCGTGTCGCGAATTCGATTTCTGCTCGTAACAAATATTTTTATGACCTACCAGTAATTTTATTGCTCCGCTTGAGGGTGCTAGTGTAAGTGAACTTAAATATTTGCAAACGCACCCAAAATACAGAAGAAATTCCGAGTGTGGGGCAAAGTATGAAAAAAAAAAGTTGAGATGATGGAAACTGAGAAGATGCTACTGCACCTTTTTTATCGTTGTAAAATCATCAAATGAGTCCTCTCCCACCCAGGGCAGAGCGGGAGGGACTGTCAGACTCGTACTGAATAAAATCCACGGTATCCTTCAATCGCCCTTTACGTACCGGGGTCACGGTAATTCGTAAGTCCCGCGACCCCGGCAGGCTTTGGCCCTCTACAGACCCGTCACTATGCTAACACTCCTTGAGGCGCGCGTGGAACACAACGCGCCCTCGACCCGGGCATGGTCCATGGTCGGACAGTGAGTCGCCCATTACTCGCCGCCATTAAAACATTATAATTCATCGTTCTAATAAATGCTCACATATTCGTAAATCTAATAACTGTTCTGAATTACGGTAGTAGTATATTATTGGGCATTCTATCCCACCTTCCGTTCCGTCGGCTCACTCCGTTCGCCTCGTCACTCTCGGTGGGATAGAATGCCCAATAATATAAATGAAATCCGTGCAGTAAAATACTGGTTCGGCGCCTATTCCACCCGATGGAACGTTCGCCTCGTCACTCTCGGTGAAGTAAAATCTAATACTGGTTCGGCGCCTATTCCACCCGATGGAACGGAAGGTGGAGTATGAACGGCTTGTTTCGTTCGTCTTCGTCGCTTTCGGTTGTTAGAATGCTCAATAATATTTTTCAGTGTACGTGGTTTGCGCGCTACTCCACTTTTAACAATGCACGACAAAGTGAAATCTGATTAAAACTAAACATCATGCTTGGTAGTCAAGTCGAAACATGTCGATATCAACAATGTGCTTGTGTACGTAATATTGGCAAACGCGTTTGTTTGTAGTTCCAAAAACATAATAAATTAAATATTAACTTTAGTAACGGAAGGACAAAGTGGTGTAATATTTTGTCACATCTTTAAAAACACATTTGGCGCATTGGCTAAGAGTGCTACATCACAATGTAAATAGTAGGTTTAATAGATGTCTTATCGAATGCATCAAAAGTGGTTTTTGCGGGTTCGATCCCCGCGCAGAACATATGAATATTTGTTCCGGTTTGGTTTTTATGATTTTTTACATTCTTTTTTAATATATTCGATTACTCTATCTGAATATAAATGAGATGCATTGTAAAGGATTTGGATTAGCCGCTATTCCACTTTTATTACTGTATAATAATTTTAATGGCTCACCCAATAATAATTACAACAGGTTTTTGATAAAGCCTTTCCGTTTTCTACTCACTTTCAAATAATTGGTCTTTCATAGCGTTCAAACACAGTGACTCAGTTTAACATGGTAGGTACTCGAGCATTGAGCATTGGTTGCTTATAAATGTGAATGTGACAAATTAATTGAGTCATTTTTAGTCTATTCGTTTCATGTAGTAACCATGAAGTTTGTTAAACAACCACAATCATTACATGTGAATACAGTTTGTATTGAGTCTCGAAATACTTGTTCTCGTCATGGAGAGCTACTACCCAACTCTCTACGTTGCATTATTTGTGGGCCTTCCAATTGTGGAAAAACTAATTTGTTAATAGGTCTTCTCATACATGAGAATGGATTAAGATTTCAAAATATTTATGTTTATTCGAAAACTCTGCATCAACCTAAATACATTTTTTTAGAACAAGTTTTGCAACGAGTTCCTGGTGTCTCATTCCAGAAATATCATGGTAATGAGGAAGTACTGAGTGTACAGGAGGCAAAACCTAATTCTGTGATCATATTTGATGATGTTGCTTGCGAAAACCAAAACAATATGCGTGATTACTTTGCGATGGGAAGACACAAATATATTGATTGTTTTTATCTTAACCAAACATATACTAAAATTCCTTAACAGTTAGTTAGGGACAATGCTAACTTAATTATACTTTTTAAACAAGATGAAATTAATTTGAAACATATTTATGAAGAACATGTCAACACTGATATGACATGGACAGAATTTCGTGAAATGTGTTCAAAAATATGGAGTGAACCTTTCAATTATGTAGTCATTTATTTGGATAGTATGTAGATAAAGTTGACGAGTTTCCAGTTATTGACAAAGTGAGTGACATTGTGGAAATGATTGAATTAAAAGAAAAACATACATTTTATAAATTTTTATTCCAAAAAGTCATCAAATACTCTAAACATAAGTGACCACAATTTACTGCATTGAATCTTTGATATCTTGTGTAATTATAATAAACATTACAATTCTTAAAATATTGCATCAATTCTGTTGGAGGTTTTAAATCTCCATAGCTATCAAAATATTCACAATACTTGTTTAATTTAACATAAGCTACCCAATGAGTTCCTTCGTTCTTAGAATCGTCTAAGTTTACGATAGCGCATTCAATTCTCTTCGGCTTCTTTGGTAACTGATCCTTCATGTAGATCCCCCGGAAATATGGGATGTCTTTTGTATACTTTTGAATATCTACATTAGTCAGAGGACGATTAGGTAGCACACTTTTTAGTTTTTTGATGGTTTTATGAACAATCCTTTGCCATTTTTGTACGACTTAATGTATAAACCCTTGCCCAGCACTAAACCTTCCATAACCTTATTGTGTCGTTCTGTTTCTCGTAAATTTTGCTGAGCTGCTTTGTAATCATTCACAGTTTTTGCAATACCAGCGGCACCACCAGCTAAAGTTCCTAAAGCTGATAAACCAGCGAAAATCGGGATTAGAGGCAGAACCCCTCCAGTCTTTGGCAAAGGTATTACTCGCGGTACTCGAATTCGATTAATTCCTGGAAACATTTTTTTTGCTGCTAAATAAGCGACTTTAATCAAAGTTTTACTATTCTTGGGCTTCAATTTTTTAATTTTTGATCTTATTTTTGAAACCAAGCTTCCAAATGTTTTTACTCCGGAACCAGACTTTAGTTTTGCTTTCATAACCTTGCTCACTAGCCATGAGCTTAACTTTTCACCTTTTCCCGCATCTTTTGATTTAAGTCTTTGTTTAGCCATGTTGAGTAATTGTAAGTCAGCTTTGTGACGACGGGATAGATCTGTATGATTTGCGTAAGCAATGTCGTGGTGCATACAAGCTTCGTCTAGCTTATTCACGCCTCGGTCACCTCGCAACAAACGTTTTTGAAGTTTAGTTCCTGGTCCGCAATAATTGTATCCGGGCAAATGAACTTCGAACGGTAGGTTATTAATTATGCTATTTACTAGTCCACCACCTTGCATTACTCGAAGTGTACTGTTACAAATATTACATCTGTATTATTTATATTTTAACTCATTATTGCAGCTTTATCAATCCAACTGTTTTCTTCATCATTCAGACCTAACCACTTTACGAACAGTTTACGTCCTTTTCTTTTTAAAACTTTTTCTATCAAATAAACATCAGAATAATTAGATTTCTGAAGTTCTTGCTCATAAAATGTTCCCAATATTATTTTTTTTCGCTGATCTTCTATGTGGTATGTTACTGGTATGGTTTTATTAATCTTTTTAATAGTAAATAGTTCAGTTGACCAATTGGGGGTGTAACCTTTCTCGAAATTGTGTTTGTATTTACTGATGCGTACATAATCGCCTACTTTAAGCTTAGGTTTCTTTGTATGGAGAGAGGATATTTTCTTTAATGTTCTGTTAATATTTTCTTTTATAACGTGTTCATTATATTTATTTACTTCAGTTGGTTTATATTTAATAGTCTGATGCTTTGTATTATTATATGTCTTCAATATTACTTCTAACGGTTGTCCTAACCACTTGTAGTTTCCGTTATAGCTAAAAGATTTATATAACTTATTTTTAATAGTTCTTATTAGTCTTTCAACAATCGAAGCTTTTTTGGTTGAAAATGTTGAGTAATGGTTAATATTGTTCGTCTTCATAAGATTCTGAAACGTATTGTTATAAAACTCGGTCCCCATATCCGTTTGTAAATTAACAGGTCTGCGATTACTAACAATCAATATTCTTTCAAATGCATGAGTAACATCTTGTTTATTTTTTGATTTCAATGGTTCCGCCCAAGCATACTTTGAGAAGCAATCAATAACCACTAGCACATAATTGTAAATTTTATTATACTTTTTCAAGTTTTGCATGTCCATCAGATCGGCTTGCCACAAATCATCGATTCCTTTTAAAATAACTGAACGCCTTAGGAAATTTCTTCGTGCGGCTTTATGTATTTCATTAACTATTTGTTGTTTTGCCATTATTGAGATTTTCAAGCAATTTATCTACATCTTCTTTGGTATAAAACTTATCTTCCAAATGAATCAAAACCTCATGCTCCTTTGCTTTTAAAGTAGCCTGAACAGTTTTTTGTGCATCTAATATGACTTGAGCACGCAATGAAGCAATCAGCTTATTAAACTGTTTTATCGTATCAGCACACATTCGATCTACATAATCCTTGTTCACAGCATCGTCTGCTTCTACTGGAGGTTTAATTCCTCTCAATCTAGACGACTTTAAATCATAATCTCCCGTTTCTGACTTGCACAGGGCGTTCTCATTAAAGTCTAGTAACTCTGTTAAACGTAATCTTTTATGAACGTGATGTCCAAATTTGTCTACGTTCATACTTATTTAGGTGTATATTAATGAAAGGTTAACAATAAAATGAATACATTTATTTAAATCATTTATTTATAATTTTATTTTCACGCAATTCTTCAATGATAGATATAATTTCATTGTTTACTCCAGTGTTACCAGCATCTCGAGAAGCTATCAGTAATTTTAACCTATCCACTAGTTCATTTGGATCATCCCAATATACAAAATCTGTGTTCTTTTTCCACATTTTTTTCAATGACAGTCCTTTTCCCTTCGGCACATGGTCTTGAATGGTACTTCGTAAATTAAAAAGTGGCTTAATAACTTTTAAATATTTCTGTCCCTTATTACTTTTTATTGGTTTACCGGAATCAT
The DNA here is from genome assembly GCA_943136025.2 of Agrotis puta. Lineage (NCBI taxonomy): Eukaryota > Metazoa > Arthropoda > Insecta > Lepidoptera > Noctuidae > Agrotis > Agrotis puta. The sequence continues at coordinate 15,207,225 of OW964177.2, read as the reverse complement.
AGTCTCGTCGATGAGCATTTGTATCGAGTAGCATTGACTTATAGTGTTGCATATCCTTGTCGGTTACCATACTTAAATCTACATCTTTCTTTAGCAACAACTGTTTCAAACCAGGTGTATTTTGATATTTGTGTCCAGACACGATAATATATTCATCGCTGATTGTTATGCGAGCTGAACCTAGCATCAAGTTCCCATCCTCCACTCTGACACCATATGGGACCCCGGCAAGTGCTTCTGAGGATATTGACCAAGATGATGTTTCACCCTGTTTATTTTCAACTAATGATTGAAACGAACAATCACTGTCCTTGTCAGATTCATAGTCGTTGTCGACATTACTCAGGTTTCCTTTCTGAGAAGCTGAATCAAATGAAATATCTGCTTCTTCATTTCCCGTTGCATATAAACGAGGAGGTTGCTTGCTTGCATTTGCAATTAGGTTGAGAGGTTCTGTTACAGGCTTGAACATTGACTCCAGTGTCTGATTATTGTCAATCTCAACGTCTTTCATCTTTCGTATTTTTTTCTTAACAGCTTCTGCAGCATCAACAATTTGTCTTTTTAATTTTTTTTCCATTTTTATATCTTGATAGGTTAAGCGTTGTTTAATGAATAATATTTTTTCTAAGGTAAGATACTTAAATATGAATGATCTTAATCAAAGACTACAAATGTGTCAAATTTATTTCTGTAACATCCTTTATTTTTGGAACAATCCTTATTAATGACTACATAATTGAAAGGTTCACTCCATATTTTTGAACACATTTCACGAAATTCTGTCCATGTCATATCAGTGTTGACATGTTCTTCATAAATATGTTTCAAATTAATTTCATCTTGTTTAAAAAGTATAATTAAGTTAGCATTGTCCCTAACTAACTGTTTAGGAATTTTAGTATATGTTTGGTTAAGATAAAAACAATCAATATATTTGTGTCTTCCCATCGCAAAGTAATCACGCATATTGTTTTGGTTTTCGCAAGCAACATCATCAAATATGATCACAGAATTAGGTTTTGCCTCCTGTACACTCAGTACTTCCTCATTACCATGATATTTCTGGAATGAGACACCAGGAACTCGTTGCAAAACTTGTTCTAAAAAAATGTATTTAGGTTGATGCAGAGTTTTCGAATAAACATAAATATTTTGAAATCTTAATCCATTCTCATGTATGAGAAGACCTATTAACAAATTAGTTTTTCCACAATTGGAAGGCCCACAAATAATGCAACGTAGAGAGTTGGGTAGTAGCTCTCCATGACGAGAACAAGTATTTCGAGACTCAATACAAACTGTATTCACATGTAATGATTGTGGTTGTTTAACAAACTTCATGGTTACTACATGAAACGAATAGACTAAAAATGACTCAATTAATTTGTCACATTCACATTTATAAGCAACCAATGCTCAATGCTCGAGTACCTACCATGTTAAACTGAGTCACTGTGTTTGAACGCTATGAAAGACCAATTATTTGAAAGTGAGTAGAAAACGGAAAGGCTTTATCAAAAACCTGTTGTAATTATTATTGGGTGAGCCATTAAAATTATTATACAGTAATAAAAGTGGAATAGCGGCTAATCCAAATCCTTTACAATGCATCTCATTTATATTCAGATAGAGTAATCGAATATATTAAAAAAGAATGTAAAAAATCATAAAAACCAAACCGGAACAAATATTCATATGTTCTGCGCGGGGATCGAACCCGCAAAAACCACTTTTGATGCATTCGATAAGACATCTATTAAACCTACTATTTACATTGTGATGTAGCACTCTTAGCCAATGCGCCAAATGTGTTTTTAAAGATGTGACAAAATATTACACCACTTTGTCCTTCCGTTACTAAAGTTAATATTTAATTTATTATGTTTTTGGAACTACAAACAAACGCGTTTGCCAATATTACGTACACAAGCACATTGTTGATATCGACATGTTTCGACTTGACTACCAAGCATGATGTTTAGTTTTAATCAGATTTCACTTTGTCGTGCATTGTTAAAAGTGGAGTAGCGCGCAAACCACGTACACTGAAAAATATTATTGAGCATTCTAACAACCGAAAGCGACGAAGACGAACGAAACAAGCCGTTCATACTCCACCTTCCGTTCCATCGGGTGGAATAGGCGCCGAACCAGTATTAGATTTTACTTCACCGAGAGTGACGAGGCGAACGTTCCATCGGGTGGAATAGGCGCCGAACCAGTATTTTACTGCACGGATTTCATTTATATTATTGGGCATTCTATCCCACCGAGAGTGACGAGGCGAACGGAGTGAGCCGACGGAACGGAAGGTGGGATAGAATGCCCAATAATATACTACTTACGGTCAGCATACGACCGAGTAACGTTTGAAAATGAATAACGCGGACTACATTAGCTCAGTCCCTTCAATATTTGGGTCTTAAAACGACATCTCGGTCGCCTTTTGTATTAAAAACGAATTTCTTTTTTATTGAATTTGTTGACTTAGTTCTGGTCTTTATTAAATTCGGCAGCATTGGCACCTTTTTGTTGGAATAAATTGAATCGCAGCTGTATTTGAATCTTTTTGTGGTGTCCATTCTGTGTTTTAGTACCTACTTATAACATTTAAATAATTATAGAATATTGGAATTAATTTACAACATTATGCATTTGTCATTGCTTTTCAATAAAATTTATTTATATACCGTAATTTAATACATCGTGTTTTATGTTAAATATTTCTAATGAACATAAATTAATTATTCTGTAATAAAGTTTTTAATTAAGTACGTCAATAAAACCAAAGTTAATTAACTGTAGATTAGTTCAATTAATTATGAAACGGTGGTAACGACACTTGAATGGCATAACCTTATCAGCGTACCGCGAGTCGGTAATCTTCACAGCCTCTCACACTTGAAACTAGAAAAGCACGCACGAGCTTCTGTTATCCCATTACCAGTAGCCCAAATAAACATCTAATTCTTTCCTGCGCACCTCTGCATGCTGCTCCATCTCTCTCAAACACGCGGTTCTGTCTCCTTCCAGCTCGATTCGGGCTTGAAACACTCGGTCTGAGCTCCTAGTTTTGTCCGCGAGCTCGCGGAGTGTGGACGTGTCGCTCGTCAGCTTGCCTCGCGCCGATACGATACAGGCGTGTTTTCACCGGGATATTAATGAAAATTTGATGAAAACTCCGTTTTGACGGCACCGTACGTCGTTACTCGGGCATAGACTGTGTCTCTAATTAAACTTTGTGTTGAACAAGGATTTGAGTGTATAATGTAACCGTTGCAAACACGGTGAGTGCAACGTTTTCAGTGCCAATTTCAGGTAGATAACGTGACTGAAAATTGTCTTTCGTCGCGTTCGCGTCGAAGACGATTATTCGGTTCCCTTCGTTTTGATTCATTTGCTCTGTATTGTTCTTTTCTGTTCTCTTTTATGATGTAAATATCTTTTCAGACTTTTTCTGTTTTTATTCATGTTTTATTATCTACCTGTTGTATGAATTTGTCACGATCGTACTTTCTTTCATGATCATTGCGCTTTCTGGATGGTGATTTAGACGATTCGTTGTAAATAAATTTTATTAAGGATAAAAACTCCGAACTTGTTTTTTGGTAAATATTTTTCTGTACGATAGCATTTAATAAAATTACATAGCTATCGTATTATATAGCTTTTTTATATATTTCTCTAAAACAACACTTAAGTCTTAGTAGATTATTAAGGTTGTTTGAAAAATTAAAAAATACTGTGTCTACTTATTCTAGCTTTTGTACATGCTATACTGTTTATTAACACAAAATTTTAAATCTAGTCACGATTTGATGCAGCCAAATTTTAGTATCTGTTACAGGAATATCAGACGTTAACTGAAACAAACACTTGTTTGATAATCCTACTAGATTAATGAAATTAAATATTCGGGCAAGTGTGGATCTAGCTTTAGGTGACACTATGAATAAAATTAATGAGATAAAACATATCGTTGTCAGAAATTAATGGCATGCATAAAATTTTAGTATTATTTTCATTCGGTCGTTGCCCGATTTAATAAATTAGAGTTTTCTAGCTAGAATAGTTTTGAATTGTATTTTATGTTGAAATAGTAACGTTTGAAAATACCTAGTTAAAATTTAATGTCAGACATGATTAAAGGACGATTTTGACGAAAGGAAAGAATATAAAAAGCTCTCTTTTCCCTCATAAATTGTAAATCAGTATATCAAATTAAAACTCAGCCTTCGACATTTCACTTTCCACTCTTTAAGGAACTCCGCTGTACCCAAAAATCTTCAAAGTACTTTAACAATGTAACAATTTTATACTTTCTTTTATATAAATTACATTGTCAAAGGGAACCGACGAAATACAGTTTTATTAAATAAACCGGTGCGCACCTACAAAGGCCTTCTACGTAAGCCTACAAATTTTCGTAGCACTTGTTTATTCTACGACGCTACGCCGTAGCGCGTCGCTACGCCGGAATCTATTATTATTATAGGCCTTCTACCCTTTTCGTATTGTGTCATATCTCACATTGCTACGCTTTATTTTGTTTATATAAGCTCGTTATATGAATGTGAATAGTTTCGAGGGATATGGGATATTCGAGATACATAAAGTCAGCCTTTATAATACCGTTGGGTAGCCAACCCATCACTTTATATGAGTTTTTGATATGAAAATTATACTATTATTAAATTATATGAAATTAGGTATGTTTTAGTGATGTGACTATAATTGTGATAAATTTTTAAAAACTCAGATCAGAGAGTCAGCACTTTTACTGCCAGTCTTGTTATGCCCAATTTCTAAAAAAAAATCGCTTTATAATTTTGTTTGTTTTTTTTTTAAACGTTTTATGTCTCAAAAGATGAAATACACCTGTAAAACTTGAACCATTTTTTCCTCAACATATAAATAAATAACCTCTCGTTTTAGTACGGAAGTAAACAAACAAAATTCACACTCAGCGAGTGGTATTGTGGTTTACACACAGAGTATATTGTTTAACACTGTTCTCGTTTGGTACTGAGTTCGTATTTCATTCGTGATGTCACGGTTTTTTTAGTATTTGTCATTAATTTATAATTAGCAGGGTAAATAATAAACAATAGCTCTAAAGTCTGACAACCAGTCTTACCATGGGGTATCGTATTACCCAGTTACTGGGTTGTGGAGGTCCGACAGGCAGTCGCTCCATGCAAAATACTGATATCCAGCTGCATCTGGTTTGACTGGAAGCCGACCACAATATAGTTGAGAAAAGGCTAGGTAGATGATGATGATAGCAGGGTAAATAATAATTTGGATAAAGCAGTAAAATGCCAATTTCATATTAAGTAACTGAGCGTTTTGCATTCCAAATCCCATAATCTTAACTTCCTAAATATACATCTATCTTCTATATATATAAAAATGTTATGTTGGTTTGTGTATGCTTTAAAAACTCAAAAAGTTCTGCATCGATTGAGCTGAAATTTTAGCATGATATATAATCCGCATCAAGGATTGTTTTTATCTACTTTTTTTTTTGAAAATACCGTTTTTTGTGCCACAGCGAAGAGGGGTAGGGTACAGCTAGTTACTAATATATTATAAATGCGATAGTAAGTTTGTTTGTTATCTTTAGGTACACGCCTAAACCACTAGACTGATCATGCTGATAATTTGTTTTATAAATATATTTTCATCTCATAAATACAGGAACGGACATAGGTACGTGTGCCATCCCATCTGATAGTAAATTTTTTAATTAAAACCAGCGTTTAGTTATTAGTTAATATTTATAATGTCCTCACCTGGATTAGAATCTTTCGTCAGGAAAGCTACGTCCGGTCGCGGAACTCACGTAATTACCGTTACCCCGGAACGTAAAGGCCTATGGAAGGACACCGTGGATTTTAGTCAGTACGAGTCTGACAGTCCCTCCCGCTCTGCCATGGGTGGGAGGACTCATTTGATGATTTTACCACGTTAAAAAAAAATGTTACGTCCTTTAATCAACTACACTACTCGTATAAAATGATAGATTCCAAATTTCTTTTTTTTTTTCTCATTATGTATTTTGTTCACATTTTTTAAAGCAATAGTGATGAAATAAAAACAAAAATTTGTTAATCCACACTAAGAGTTTCTCCTGTATCGGGGGTGCGTTAACAAAAAAAACTTACATAGAAAAGCACCCAGACCAGGAACAACTACCCGTAGAGCAAACACATATTTGTTTCGTACGGGAATTGATCCCGTGACACGCAGCACATCAGTCGATCGCACAGCCACTGCACCAACCATGTCAACAATAACCCGCCTGTCTGAGTTCGAACCCAGAGCTTACAAATCCCAAATCGGGGTTAAGACTGAACTTCCTCTGGTCTCACAAATGCTGTAAATCAAACTGAATGAATTTGAATCAGTGCCAACTTGTTACCTATTTATTTAAGTCAAATTAAAGTCAACTCAACAACCAATTTCACGAAATCTGATTGGATTGAAATCTCGAAAATGTTAGCAGGAAATCATTCCTCTCGATTCGATTTTTGTTAAGGGATATCGAGTGGCGCGAATATAAAGGCGTTCATGTAAAAAGGGTCTATTGGTCGGCAATCAGTTTTCGAGATATTCACAGTTGTGTAAAGTAAAACACTAAACATTAATTTTGGTTCTCAAGGTGTTTAAAGTTTTGTAAAGTCGGATGGAAAAAATGTCATTCTGCGATTTAAATTGATTGTTATTAAATATTCAATTCTGTAGAACAGCGGCTTCGCTCGCTTCAACTCGACTCGACTACTTATCCAGAAGACGCAGGTTCGAACCCCGCTCGCAGCTGATTTTTTTTCCTCAAAATATCAATGAATATAATATATAAATTTGAATGAATATAACTATAATTTACTGGTTTGGTACTCATTGATTAAATATATAGCAAAATAGTCACTGTAAATTAATTATGACGAATTCCAAAATGATAAATTAATTGAAACTATCATTCATCAACTTCATTTCCAATGAAATGAACATTAAATTATGATTTCAGTTCACATCACCGAAAGAGCATTCGTAATCAGATATCCGAAAAACAAATTAATGAACGAGAACATTTTAAATAATTCCGAATAATCGTCGGCAGATAATTTGAATTATTTCGTTTAAAAATGAATGATAAAGGCATGTTCTCTACAGGCAAGTATCAGCATTACGGGCAAATTGCTCGCTTCCGGACAATTCGCGTAATTGCTGCAATTCTCCTTTATTACATTAAATTGTTCGCAACGCTATAAGCTTTCTTCTTGCGGTTATCTACGTCGTAAATGACGTCAAGTTATTTGAGCTTCGCTGACTTTGTATGTCGGATGCTAGATGTTACAAAATAAATACAGTCATGTAAGCTATGGCATCTAACTTCATTTGGTCGCGGGACTTACCCATTACCGTGACCCCAGTACGTAAAGGGCTGGGTGGCAGAACTCATTTGATGATTTTACCATGATAAAAAAAAACTAACTTCATTTGTCTAACTTAAAGCTTGGATGGATGGATTTGGTTTCTCAACCACATCACAACGGCTGAACGAATCTTTAGAACTAACTGATGCGGTTTAGTTGGTCCCCCCAAACCGACTATATGTATAGTCTATAACCGTCTATAGGGTTATACCTATCTCTGTACTCAAAGTCCTCAAAATAGTTTCAGCGGTTTTAACATGTAAACTGAACATACATATCTAATTACAAAACATAAACACTATGGCATTTACACTTTATTGGTACGATTAACATATATATCTTTGTAAAGTTTGACATTCAAAAGAACCCTTTAGAGGCTTTATTTAAACAAGTAGTTTGTCTTTTAGTCAATTATAATCGTCGAAATAGTATATCTTATATACTATTTCGTATATACTATATACTATTAAATACTATATACTAGTATATACTATTTCGTACATCAACATATTTCCTTGTACCATACATACCTTGAAACATTTTCTTCAAGAAATTACTCTTGAAAACGAATCATTATTCAAGACCTACGTTTATTATGTTAAACACTGAATAATAATGAGAATAAACTTAGTAAATAAAGGTTCGAAATTGCAAAGAAAAATAAATCATTGGGGAATCTCACTCTCGCGGCACTTTGTAAGCAGGATACGTGGCCCGAAACGCAAATGGAAGGGTGGATTTTAGCCAGTAAAGGCCTATTTAGACAATGCAAGAACTGACATGCAAGTTAACCATGTTGTGGTATTTGTTTGAACAACTCAATTAATTGTTCTCTAATGCCTTTGTCAAACAAACAGGCGAAAGCGAAGTATTTCCGAAGCGATACCAAACCGAAGCGAGCCGTCAGTCCGATAGTTCTGTCACGCTATCGGATCGCTTTCGCTTTTCTATGTGACTGGATTCAAACAATTCCATACATTACCAATAAAAACGTCACGCTTCGCATTCGTCACGCCTGTCTGTTTGATAAAGGCTTAATATTTCGCAATGTTGTGAAACATGCATGCAAAAAAACTTGCGTCGTGTAAATGTGGCTTAAGAAATTGATAGTTTCCTCTGCTTCACCCAGAAGGGAGGACTGATTTAATCATTAAATCACTACCTTTTGAATTATGGCGGTTAGATAAGCAGTCATTCCATGTAACTTGTATTCATAGGAATCTCGTTAGACTGGAAGCTGAACTTGACATAGTTGGGAAAATGCTAGGCACACCCATATACTATTTGCTAAAGATATTTCTCTACTTAATTTTCAAAAGATAAGATTTTACTTAAGTCCTTAATATAATTCCTTTACTGGCACTGACTGGACAAAATCGCTCAATCGGTTTGATTCTTTTTTCAAAAAACCAACTAAGACGAGAATCTGCATGGTCCTCTCATGATTTGATTAAAACAATGTTTGGACTTTAAAAGATAGGTAAATCTAATCTCATCAAGTTTTTAAAAAGTATATAAGTGTTCTAAAAACCTACTTATAATAATAATATCTTTTCAATTACCCGTATCTACCATACCTTCTTGTTTTTCTCGACAGCCGACATTTTAATCAGGTCGATGGATTGGGTAGACGCACCTACATACATAGATATGTATGTAGGTGCGTCTAAATAGACATCGTAGATAGATATCTCACGTAGGTTTTACATAAATATCGATAACGGGCAACTTTTAGTCGTCGAATAATAAACCAGTGGTATTTTTATAGGGTATTCTTAACTGTTTGTTCTCACACAACTAAATAGTCCATAGAAATGCTAGTATAAATCATACAAACTATGTTACTACAGCATCAGTGGAAATATGAATGGGAATAAAATATGAATTTTATAAAACATGATTTGTATAAACTCCTTTTTTTCATGGTTTAGGTAGATATTACGAGTACCTACATACATACATTACGCAGTTTCGATCCTTATATACTGTACTGTTTCATCAACGTTGACTTTAAGAAAACGTTACCCCTGGGCATGCGGGCGGCGAGTAATGGGTGACTCGACGTCGTCCGATCATTATACCATTCTCGGATCGACGGCGCATCGTGTTTCACCCGCGCCTCAAAGAGCTGTTAGCATTCTGAATCCCTTAGAGGGCTAAAGCCTGGTGGGGTCACGGGACTGTCTCTACAGGTAACCGTGACCCTGGAACGTAAAGGGCTATTGAAGGATCACCGTGAATTTTTGTCTGTACGAGTCTGACGGTTCCTTTCGTCCCGCCCCGTAGGATTTTTTTTTCATTTTGATGATTATACAACGATAAAAAGAAACATAACGTTATCCCTGTAATAGGCAGAGTTGCACTTAATGACCAATGCTATGTAAAACGGAACGAATTTATTTATATCAAGTGGGCACAAATCTTAACTCATAGCTGCTACTGTGAAATTACTGACAGCAATACCTAACTCAACTCTGATCCCAGAGTTTGGGAAACGAACTCAAGACCTCAAGGGCCGTAATCGCATTTACAAACACTAGGTCGACGTCCGCTTTTTTTGCCTATCAATCTTTTAATCAGGTTGATGGTTAGTGTAGAGGCACATAATCTATGTCTATATCGATAACTTTGTATTGCAGAAGTCTGCCACGCGAGCTGACGATTAACCCCATTGGTTGCGTTTATTGATTACTTAGTTTGACGACAGCTTCATTAAGCATAGTTTGTTAGGTCTTTTGGAATAGGAATTGAGCTGGGTGGATAGGTACCTTGATTTATTTTAAAACGGAAGAGTCGAAATATAAATTAGTCCAAACGGACTTTTATTACAATTGCACGCTCTTAAGTATTCAATAATCTCTTCAAAATAACATTAGCAACATTACAAAACAAGGATAATAAATATTATTAAAAAATGTGGAATGAAACTTGTAAATCCTTATATTTAATATAAGGACATACAAGTTTTATTGTGTGTATATAAATAATTAAATAAATACGAAATATAGCGTCAAATTCATCCTAAATTATGTCGCATCACCAGAACATCATCATAAGACGAGCATTAAAATTTCGTAATCTGAAACCACTAGCAATAATATGTATTGAAGTTATTCCATTCTTATCAATAAATCAAACTTTTGAAATAGAATTTCATAAATTCAATTTTTGCAAATTTTCAACGTGCTCCATAGAGAATGCGTCACGATAACTCGATCATGAATAATGCAAGTAAATGTCAATGACATTGATAATATGAGCGTCGCTGCCGTTGTTTTAAAATTATCATATCACATTGTGTATTTTAATCATATTCTGTTTCAATTGAATACGTAGAGCTTGTATTAAAAACCCTCGCGACACGGCTGTACATTAACTGCGGCTCTAAAACAGTAATATTTAAAATGATTCACTTCTTGAATTTCTTGCAACGTCATTAGCAATTCTGCCTATGTTTATAAACTTGTGCCCACAAGCACAATTGCATGGTCTGAACCTAAAGTTTTTGCGACGATAGGTACTAGAAATGAGTTTTATTTTATCATTTCGTAAATAAAGTTCGATTTCGAGTCGCTCAATTAAAATCTGCAAGCAGCGTTGCGTCTCCGTGTGAATTGACAAAAAGAAGTAGAAAGCCGATTACCTATTTGTTTACAAATATTGCAGAAGTCATACTTTCTCTATTGCTATATCGTACCAAACATATAAGTCAGATATGTTAATTTAACAGAAAACAAAACTCAGTTCCCTCTCTTGATTAAACTGAGACCGTCTTAGTTAATATTTGTCTTGATATTCAAATCCCGTGGTTGAAATTGAGGCCGGTACATGACGTTAGGCTCACTCCTTTGGGTGACACCTAATACAGTAATTGATAAACTGTGGGTAATACGGGCCCTTTGTTAATCCTACTGAATTTACAATAACTGTTTCTGGGTCTAGTGATCTTAGTTTAGGCAAAGATTTGATGCGAGCCTATGTAAATAGATAAAAGCTTAATTTACATACTATTACTAATATCTTAACTTAACCTCATCTTAATAAAGTTATTTTTTATACGCAATACAGCCTGCGTCGTGTCTTCGCAAAGATATTTTGAAGAAGGAAAAATTCAGCTGCGAGCAGGTTTCGAACCTCCGTCTGTTGGCAGCAGTTCTTTTTTTTTTTTTTTCTTTCTTTTTTTCTTTCTTTCTTCTTCTTCAACCTCAGTCTTCTGGGCAAGTTCCTGGATGACTGCGGGGGACTTCTTTGACGCCTAAGTGTCTCTTCCCCTTTTTATGTTTTTATTTTAATAATATTTCGAAGTGGCCCAGGAAAAGAGTTCCTGGAAGGAATTGGGGGAGGCCTTTGCTCAGCAGTGGGACAGTGCAGGCTAATAATAAATAAATAAATAATATTTAGTTTTAATTTTAATTTAGTATCTTGTATAAATATTAAGATTTAGTTAGGTAAATATATGTTATTTAAGAATATTTATATATTGTAACATAAATGTATTATATCCTTAAATTATCACTTTGATATCATACAGTAGGAAAAATACATTTTATAAGGTCAAACCGCTGCAATATTGCAAATGAACTCGCGGCGAGGCAAAACTTTCAGAGCTATTACCAAAAAAGTTATTAACTTATAAACTTTTCTCACATCAATCCAGACTACTTGACGAGCAGCAATAAAAAAAAAAGAATGATCCGAAATGACAATACAAAAACACTTTTCATTTCTACCGTTTTGTCAGCGGATTTATGACGCCGAATTTTTTTCAATTGCCAACAAAATGTTTAAATTCAGCCACTTTCCATTTGCCTCTGGCATACGCTGTGATTTAGGGTTGCCACTCGTAGAATTTATTATCTGCGTAATTTTCTTTATGAGAAGTGGCGATGAATCTAGTCGAGTGGAGTTTTATTGTTGGAGCAACCCTAGCTTTGATATCGTGAGGTATCAATGGACACGATTTATTGTACCCTATTAGATTTATTTTTTGTTTTTAAATGATTGTTTGTCTTAAGTTCGGGCTGTCAGAAGCAGGGTGTCGGTACTCAGCCGGTACCTGTGTCTATTATGTGCATGCTCATAAAATAACATGGGTTTGATTTGCCTGCTCCCATCAGTATCTACCCATGCTGAGCTTCTTCCGGGTAACAGCAGTTACTCCGTGTTAAATATTGATATTCAGCTGTCTCCAGTTTGATTGAAAATGGATTTCACAGTGGTAAAAAAATAGGTTGGTCCATAATTAATTTTAAAGCTTCTTGAGGTAAAAGCATATTAGTGTAATAAGTTTAGGTATACCATTAAATAGTAAATAAAGTTAACGAACCCTTAAAATTATTTGGCAGGTAAGAACCTCTAATTATAAGTTATGTTTACTATAGACCCTCCCTGGACCACAACGTTGAACCCTACTGAAATATCAAAAGAAAAAGGGTTGAAATACCTTTGATAGTTCGCTTTGTAAATAGTTTACCTTTGACGCACTAATAGCTAACACATGTATTCACTTCAGTAAAATGTTTTATGAAACACTTCGCTCTAAAGTTTTTAACTTTTAACCATTATACCTATTTTTATATCTTACCTAAAGTTCTACAGTTCTCGCTTTTTTTATTTGTAAAAAAATAATTCACTTCGTCTTAACCTCACATATAACCATAAAAAGTTTTATTGTAACTTTCTTTTTACTGTAACTTTAGAATACTCTAAGTTGTAACCTTTTGAAAATGGAGCACCCTCGTGACGTCAGTAAAACTCAAATCAACTTAACGTCGCAAAGGCGTTACCTACGCAATCTAATTTTAGCAAGTCATAAAAAATTAAACGAAAACTTTTACTCCACGTTTACATCTAGGTAACATCTGTCCGAGTAAAAAAAAGAAATAACTTGGGAAGATTAAGAAATTTTTTATTCACACTGTATTTTACGCTTTAATACAAAGTCGCAACGTTGAAAATCCCGTTTCATTAAGATTAGGAAATCGGAAAATCTCGCGGCTTCTACATAGATACTAGATAGAGACAAGTTGAGGCTTTCTCTCCAGAGGTTTTATGCCCGTCACGCTTCCAGCCAGCTATAAAGCGCTTTACGTTGAAAATTGAAAGTGACTTTAGCTGTAAAACGTACCGGTGAATGTGAAGCGCACGAGGAAAATATCAATTTTAGGTTTTAGCGCCCGCAGCGCTTTTATGTATATTCCCTTAAGTTTTTTTGTAGTCATCTTTGAAGTAATAAGTGGATTCCGATAGTAAGTGTGTAGTTTGGGAGTCGAAATTGAAAAGGAGGATACGAAAAGATGAAGCAGGCTGGGATTAAAGATGAAAAGTTATGTTACAAAATGAAGTTTTGGAAGTAACAAATCGGTTCAGATAGGAAAATGTTCAAAGAAACAGTACCTAAGTAACCCTGAATTCTTACTAACTTTCCAACAAATTTATGTCAGTAGTAGTATAGTTTAATCGGACCTTGCAGTCATCTAAATCTGCAGGTAGCGCTTTAAGGCGATGTAATCACTTTGCATTGCCGGAATTCCAGATCCTTTCGTGTCCTAATTTAAACTTAGTTTGAAATAAACTCCATTTATATTTTCTGGTACAAATTCTGACTTCATGTTGTTAGTTGGAATGGATTTACTCTATCTCACTCTTACCGACAAATTGCAATATTGGACAGACATGCTGCCTTCCACTCTGGAGACCATTCTCGAGCATTTTAGCCATTTACTGTTTTCTGCACTCAACTTTAAGGTTGACATTCCTAGTTCTCGACGGTCAGACATCTAAAATGAACATGTGTTTTGCTTAAAACTAAGTACTAGAGTCGGTTGCTAAACACACACTTTACAGTATCCTATGGAGTGTGTATTTAGACAATTAAGTCTGAAAATTCTCCGAAATTCAATAGATTCAAACGTAAATTTAGTCCATAAAAGCTTTTCATGCGACATTAAACAGTCCAACATCACGCCTCTTAATCCCAGAATGTCCTAAAATTCACGTTCCATGAATTCCACGACGGTTGAACGATTTTATTTTCACATAAATTACTGAACCCTTTTGGCTACCTCTACAGTATCTAGCGATTGGAGAAGCGATCTTATCGACATGACGTAATGGATTGGACGACCAGAATATTGAATATGTTCACGAGCCTTTGGGCAATTTGAAAAGATGATCTTTTGTTGATGTACCTAATGATATGTGGTTGGGAATATTTTACTTTGAAACTGTGTCTGGCAAACGAAGTTTAAGATGGCAAAAATATAACTAGATGCTCCTATTGTCAATTTTTATTTTCTTACTTTTTTACACTGGGTTTGCTCTTCATCGCAATGTATCCTAGAAGCAAAAATGAGACCTAAGATAAAGTTTTCAAAACAGAAGGAACTGGTACTCTTGTCTAACGACGGCACTCAGTGAAAACTATTTGCACCGGACTCCTGTGGAATGGTGGTGGTGAGCCAGGCGGTCCTAGTGCGACCTTACCATCTTCAGTAGGATTGCACAACTGTCACCGGAGGTTGCAGGTAGCCTTTAGCCGTTATCTGGGGTTGATTATTAAGAAGTGTATCCCATCCACTCCACTTTAAATGTTTAGGTACCTACTAAGGCCTTTGTCAAACAGACAAGCGAAGCGAATGCGAAGCGTGACGTTTTTATTTGTAATTTATGGAATTGTTTGAATCCAGTCACAGAGAAACACGAAAGCAATCCGATAGCGTGACAGAACTATCGAACTGACGTCTCGCTAAGGTTCGGTATCGCTTCGGAAACGCTTCGCTTTCGCCGGTCTGTAATAGCGTTCAAACAGAAATTTTACCGAAAATGTCCACTTACAAACTTCAATTATTTTTGCTTCGATCAAAATATTATTTCCGCATAATATTTTACGGCTAAACAATAACATGAGTTAAAAATCTAATAACGAACGAATATTCAAAGAGGTCAGGTACACTCGTCGAAAAAAATGTCATGCCAAAACTGCGGTACAGTCGTTAACCTATTTCATGTAGTACTCCATATTTTTGCAGTACTCAGGGTCTGTTGAATTTAAATCGTTGTTGCTTAAAAGCGCGTGTTCTGTTTTTAACTGGGGATGGAAAAGAAGGATTTTATTTTTCATGGTTATTTCGAGCCCTCTTTCCCACTGCTGAGATATTTTATGTGGGATCTTTCTCACATGATGGTTACAACCTCGACTCCAAGAGAGCTGAAGTCGAGCAAATGTGTTATTGGATTTTCCACCAGGCACTTTTCAGTAGCATTAAATGTACATAGTTTGAATTTGAGCCCGTTTGATGACAAAAGGGTCATCATCACCATCATAATTATCTGACTATAAATGTTCCCACTGCTGGGAGACAGGCCTCCTCTCTGTGAGAGGGAGTGGGCCATAATCCACCACGCGGGCCCAGTGAGGGTTGGTGAATGTCACATGTCTTTTTGGTTCTAGGACATGCCGGTTTCCTCACGATGTTTTCCTTCGCCGTTTTGAGGGCAGTGGTGATGAAATAAAATGCAAAAAGTAACGCACCTGGCTGGGTTCGAACCCACGACCTAACTCGTAGGTCGCGGCCGATACCACAACATTTAACATAATTAATTTAATTAATAAAAATATATTTTATTATTTTTCTTTGTTTTTGGCCAACCCTTGTAATACAGATCTCATGTTGCTGGAACAAACCTTTTTTCTTGGCTCACCGACTACCGTATCATAACATTAATTATGTATTTTCAGGTGAAGGGTTTCGCGGTTCGTCTTCAGGGATCGAAAATGCTTAAACGTATATGATTTTCTGGTTAGACAGATTTGAATGGGCATAAATTCCGCTTGTCTTTTCTGAATACTTTATTATCGTTTCCACTAGATTTTATTTAAGAAAAGTTTATTTTTTTTGCTGCCTCACTAGGAATAAATCCTGTGTTGAGGTGTTCCATTTTGAAAATTTGAAGTAAAGCAATTAAAATCAAAATAATTGCTTTATTATTTAAACTGTTACAATAACTGAAAGAGAAAAAATAATTAAGGATCTGAGAAAAACAACAATTCAATAAAAAAAAATTCTAATTAAAAAAAAATACTAACCGGATTTAGAACCACCTCCTTTTTGAAGTCGATTAAAAAATAAAAACCTTTGCCTAGCAGTGGGACAACACAGGTTAAAAAAAAAAAGAAGTGTTGACCACTTTACCAATTTCTACTTCTTTATTTAAATCACAGTTAATGAAATGATGGTCTTTTTAAAACCCTCAGTATATAGAAAGCAGACAGACAGACACGTGAATGAACATCTACAACATCATCCAAAAAGAAATTGAGACGAAAACTCTTTATCACTCTCCACAAGAATGTTCTAGTCTACCAAACTTAGATAACCTAAAGTAAAATAGTAGGTACTGTCACTAAATTTACAATCTTCTGTTCTTGTTTACCAACTCATTATGCCACAGTGCCGACCTACATTGGCCACTGCTCAACATCCCTCACTCCACTGCCAGACTAGCGCACTTAAACTCTTTGGAGTAGTCTCTCATAGTCCAGGAACCCATTACTATCGTTTTATATAGCAATCATTAAAGTTAACTTGTTGCTTTTATTTTGTACTCTTTTAAAATATTGGACGTGCATTTGTGGTAGACTTTTAGTTTCAAAGATGTTGGGTGTTGCTATCCTACAATGTTCGTGCGGGCGGCGAATAATGGGCGACTCGCTGTCCGACCATGGACAATGCCCGGGTCGACGGCGCGTTGTGTTCCACGCGCGCCTTAAAGAGTGTCAGCAAAGTGACGGGGTCCGTAGAGGGCCAAAGCCTGCCGAGGTCGCGGGACTCAGGAATTACCGTGACCCCGGTACGTAAAGGGCTATTGAAGGACACCGTGTATTTTAATCAGTCAAGTTTTTAGTCCCTCCCGCCCTGCCCTGGGTGGGAGGACTCATTTGATGATTTTACGACGTTAAAAAAAAAAACGACGGGTTGCACTCTGGGAGTGCCGGCAGAAGTGAAAACTTGAATAGTAATAAACACACACGAACATTCGCGCGAGCGCCCTGCGCCGTCTTACGAATTTTCGATCAGGTCACGTGTCGTGACGCGAGTTTAACATTTTTAAACCATTCCAAAAAAAAGTGCACAACGCCGCTAAAGAAGTTTTCACTTCAAAAAACCCTACAATGTTTTTTTTTGACTTGAGTCAATACATTGTTGAGAGCAGTGGTGGCACAGTGGTAACGACCTCAACTTATGAGTTGTAGGTTGAACTCAGACAGGCGCATTACTTTGTGGGATTTATTTCATGACCAATGCTCTCATAGCTATGAAGGAAAACATCGTGGGGTTACGATGTCTTATAACAATAAAGTAGTAGACATTGTGACATCTACCAAAGCGCACTGTGCCCGTGTGGAAGATAGCTTACTGCCTCTTACGGAGAGGTCTGTGTTCCAGCTGTGGGAACATTATAGACTGATCATGTAATACATTGTTGGCAACTATAAGTCTGTTTAGTGAGTACTAAAAGATGATGCTTTTATTCATGTTTCACCATTATTGATTAGTGAATGTGAAAGTTAATCATCACTTATACATATGACGTCGGCTGTTGCTATGAAGGGTTGAAAATTGAAATCTTCAGAAAAGAGAAAAACAAATATTACACAAGGTTTCACAAGATTTACACAAGATCGTACTCATGAAATTCTGCGGAGCAAAAACAACACGTAGTACCTACTATTTTCATGACAATTGGGAACATATTATTTTTTCTACTCAATAATATTCACAGCATTTGCGCGTTATTTAAAAAAAGAATCTCTCTGCAGATTAAAAAAAAAGTCTAAACACCGCGTGTGTCACCCAACTTTTTGAGGCATAGGAAACTACGCTTACAGCCAAGTGATCACCCGCTCGATATTCGTGTCCACACCAAAATAGACTTGAAACCAGGTCATCGAACGGTGACAACTAGCGACCACCGACGCTTCTAAACCTCAAAGATATATTTATCAGAGGACAAATTGAATTCTAGTCAATAACGTTATGTGTCCCGAACTGAATGGGATTAGTGTTGATTTTGTGCAACGCTCTATGTTATGTTCGTTCGGTAATGAACGCGGACATTGTTACGATGTGACCAGTGAGAATAGTGCCTAGTATGAATGCCTTTACCGGCTTCATTTAGTTAATTTGTTATATTATTATTTGGGTGACTTACAATTTGATGATTAAATTTTACATAACTTTAATTTTAGATTACCTGTACATTGTTAACAATAAAAGAAGAATGCGTAACTTCAGACAACCTTTCGTATTAATAATAGTCAACTCTATGTGCGCATTGAGTTGTAATATTAATATGCAATTAATCTATGATCAAATGTCATTGGGTCGATGATCGTTGGCTTCTCAAACATATTGTTAGTTAGCTAGTTGAAAAATTCACAAAATCGGAATACATGAAACTGGTTTTAAGGCTGCAAGAGAGTTCAATATGACCCACTTCTTTCGGATTGGTCTTAAGCATAGAAAGAATCTTGGATCCGAATAAATCAGATAAGGAGAATGGTCAATTGGAGCGTCTCACGGCACTCCAAATCCTCTCTACGGCGTACTGTTTGGGAATCTCAACTTTAGATGATTAGTATCATCTAAAGTTAGTATAGTTGAATCGGTGAGATTCCAAATACATTTATAATTGCTATGATCTACAAGTTGCTCTATTCAAAAGTGTGAAAATTAAACTAAATAACAGCAACCCACGTGTTGAGGTATAAATAAATGTGGAGCAGTATTCCGGTGGTTACGTGCCACGTAATTATTATCTTTTGCCGGGACATTCAGAAATAAACGCTGGATTTTCTGTGTCACTGGGTTAAAAGTGGTTTTACAAGGTCGCCTGCCAATTTTAGGAATACTTAATTTAAGTCCTATTTGTTATTGTTTTTATTTATTTTGAAGCTTTTTTTTATTTAGCGATTGGATTACGTTTGACCACTATCTCGCCTGATGGTAAACAAAAATATGGTCGGCGGTGAAACACGTCAATAAAAATAAATCTGCTAAACAGAAATTACTTCAAAACTTTTTTCTCTCACAAATCAATTTACTGGCAGCTAACAGAACAACCCTAAAAAGAATAAACGCAAAATAATCTTCAAAAAAAGAACGAACCTCTCAAAAAAAAACCGGCCAAGAGCGTGTCAGGCCACGCTCAGTGTAGGGTTCCGTAGTTTCCCGTCTTAAATAATGAAATACGTAAACGAAGTTAAAAAAAATGCTTGTATATATGATTAAATAATTGATTATACTACAAACTTAGTCCAGGAATTTTGTACCACCTTCTTGTTTTTTTTGCACAAAAACTGTTCTTTCCATCAAGTTCAAAATAATTTTCCTAGAAAGTCCTTATAAAGTTCTACTTTCCAGATTTTTTTCATATTTTCTAAACTTATGGTTCAAAAGTTAGAGGGGGGGGGACACATTGTTTTTGACTTTAGGAGCGATTATTTCCGAAACTATTGACATCATCAAAAAATGATCTTAGTAAACCCCTATTCATTTTTAAATACCTATCCAACGATATATCACACGTTAGGGTTGAAATTAAAAAAAAAATCACTTTCTATTTTACATATAGGGGGGCTACCCTAAAAAAACATTTTTTTCCAATTTTTATTTTTGCACTTTGTCGGCGTGATTGATATACATATTGGTACCAAATTTCAGCTTTCTAGTGCTAACGGTCACAGAGATTAAGCGAGGACGGACAGACAGACAGACAGACAGACATGGCGAAACTATAAGGGTTCCTAGTTAACTACGGAACCCTAAAAAAAGAATCTCATCGCATAGATCCACATCAATACGGTTTTCCCAACGTTTTGTACGGTACAGATGAACTGGTGTAATAATTTATTCATGAGCCACTTTCCACTGAATGAATAGGTCTAAAGCGTGGGTGTACGAGCGTGGCCCGTGAGTTACGCTCGTAAATAGAGTAGGGAATTCTAGTTATGTGTGTGCCTGTCTTGTTTTGTTTGTAGGTCATGTTTTCGAGAAAAAAGAGGGCTTTTAGTATTTCTAGACGAAGAGACTATAATTTTATTAGTTCTGGACCGTTTGCTCGACGTGTCTTATATAAAACGTGGTACTAAGCTTGTAATATAAAACGTTTTGACACTGTTTTCTTTAAGCAAATTGAGACAGACTGAATAATGTATAAAGCATTGTTCAAAAGATTAAAATATATTTAAAGACTATTCTGAATCTCCCATTATCAAAACCCACTTTAATATTTAGAAAAACGTTTCGATCTAGATCTGCAATCGCTATCCACGTTAAAATCTTCACTGCTTATCGAAACATAATCTGAACGAATCTATTCAAATACCTACATATAAAGTCGACAACCATTTTATCAATACCTTCTCCAAATTGAAAAATACATTCGCACATCTCAGTTGTCACCGATCACTACATATTTGATTCGCTCCGATATTTTTGGAGCGGCACAAATCGATCAAAGTCAACTCTTTGATATTTCACCTTTATCTTTGAATAAACGTCTTAAAATTATCTGTCTATGTATTGAAAGAAACGAAAATTACTGGAACGGAAGGCTTGTTTCAATATTTTGTGTCTTTGACTTATGATAAAAATAGATATGTCTTTTAATGGCACTAGCTGTAGATAACCAAAACATATTTGACACATACTTTTTCTTTCGTTACGCAAACCAAAATTGACGAAGATACGACACTTCTAAACATCACAAAACGTCACTCGGTTGGTATAATTTTACAGGCGGTATGACGTCACAAGCCCCCACTCCCGAATTTCGAACCGTTTTATCTTTGTCTATATTCATTGATTTAAAGAAACAAAAAATACGTGTTCATTACTCTGACTTTTTTTTTTATTGGACTAAATAGATTTTGAATTTATTTATGCAATAAACTACCCTACTAAACAAAGAAACTCTTCTGCTTAATAATAATAGTATGATGCTGCTTCCAGTGTTAATGGTGCTCAACGTTCATCTCATTATGATCTAACTCGTAACCGGGTCAATTGTCAGTAAGGGTCATTTTCCACTGACAATTTATAAGGGGTTTTCTGTTCATGTACATGTACATGAATGATCAATTCGTTGCATTCTAATGTTGAAATGAATGTGATAATAATTGTTGATTGCATGTTTAATTTGCTGTTAACTTGTTGCTAAGCAGTAAAGTCTTTGTCAAACAGACAGGCGAAAGCGAAGCGTTTCCGAAGCGATATCGAATTTTTATTTGTAATGTATGGAATTGTTTGAATCCAGTCACATAGAAAAGCGAAAGCGATCCGATAGCGCGAAAGAACGATCGGACCGACGTCTCGCTTCGGTTCGGTATCGCTTCGCTTTCGTCTGTCTGTTTGACAAAGGCATAAAATAATGTAAACCAATACGAATAATGACGACAGGGTATATTATTTTGCTTGTTAAAGTAGAACATTAACAACACCATTTAAATCTTTATTTTTGCATAGTATAAAACACATTCGCTTAAGGTAGTTATTTGATTAATAAAACTGAGTATTGTTATGTGAATGTAAAAAAAAGCTCTATTATATTACACAAACAAAAAAACAAACAATAAACACGATTATCCCTATTTTAATAATATACAAATTTCAATTAAACACGTTGTCTTACCTTCTCTAAGTAAACAACCAGAAATTCGTCTACAATGTATACCCCAATTCATTTATTATTAACACCCTGTCCGTCAAATGTAATAGAAATAATAATTGATAACTAAATTACTGTGTAAATAAACTAAATTATTCATCGCGTAACACCGCCGGGCGGACTACCTGACGTCCG
Organism: Agrotis puta; assembly: GCA_943136025.2. NCBI lineage: Eukaryota > Metazoa > Arthropoda > Insecta > Lepidoptera > Noctuidae > Agrotis > Agrotis puta. Next base: position 15,184,918 of record OW964177.2, on the reverse strand, counting down.
GAGGGAAATCAAATTATCTTTCTCAACTGATCATAACATAGCTTCTATCATTGACAGCTATTGTACAGTAACGAGCATTGAAATGTATACAGTTAGCAAAATTCAGAAGAGATTTTCTCCTATTGTGTCTGTTGGTGAGTTGATTAATTTTTATGAACATAAAATATTATTTTGGAAGGAGCCCGTGGCTAAATAAATACAGCCGCACAGGCCGATCTTCCGGGTTAAGCCGCGCTTGCCGCGGTTGGTCAGTGGATGGGTGACCATCTGTCATAGCGATTTTCCTCCGTGTCTCGGTAAGCACGTAAAGCCGTTGGTCCCGGCTGTCATTTGTTGATCTTTGACAGTCGTTACTGTTAGTCAGAAGCTCTAAAGTCTGACAACCAGTCGTACCATGGGGTATCGTATTACCCAGTTACTGGGTTGTGAAGGTCTGACAGGCAGTCGCTCCATGTAAAATACTGATATCCAGCTGCATCTGGTTCTGGCATATGAAAATATTATTTTGGAAGCTACAATTATTTGTGTAAACTACATTTCATTGGCCATGACTGTACAGACTAACGAATCATTTAGATGACGGGTATTAGTGATTAGTAAATATTAGATGTGTATATCATTGAATTGGCACGGGTATGCTTTTAGTTTCGGTACGGAGGTAAATATTTGATAACTAACTTCCCATTTTGAAATGAATTTTGACGGCGAAGATAATTATTAACCACCGTCACCACCGTCCTATTTTATTTTTATTATTAATATTAAATTGAAACTGTATTCTCAACTCAATGTTTATTGTGTGTAGGTTATTTAATTAATAGTGGAAAAGCTTTGAGACCCTTTTTTATCGTGGTAAAATCATCAAATGAGTCCTCCCACCCAGGGCAGAGCGAAAGGGACTGTCAGACTTGTACTGACTAAAATCCACGGTGTCCTTCAATAGCCCTACTGAATTCTCTTTTTTAAATTGCCCTACACCAGGAATTTCTCCTGTAACGTGGGTGCGTTTACAAACATAGAAACTCACATACACAAACGCCCAGACCCGGAACAATATTTGCTCCGTGTGGGAATTGAACCCGCGACACGCAGCGCAGCAGTCCAATCGCTCAGCCACTGCACTAACCGTGCCGTCTTTATCGACTCACATTATTAACATTTTAAAGGACCATGAGTTGACTTGGGCAAGTTAACAAACCAACAAGTTTTGGAAGACTCTGAATTATTAAAACTTCATTAGGAACTGGGTGGCAACGTAATTCTGCAGTGTAACTTTGGGCAGCCTCTGTTATATCTCGATGAGCTCGCCCCTTATGGCTTTGAGCTCACCAAGAAGCGGGGCACAGAGGACTTCTGACATAGAATAATGCACTTAATATCATAGTTACATAAAGTTGCAAGTTGTAACTATGTGGACACCAAACTGCTGCTCGGACGTCCGAAAGCAAGATTGCGTGTGCTCTATTACTTGGAAAATAAAGTTTAGTATTTAATGCTTTCAGAAATCTACCGTCGTGTGCCAATGTTGGTTCTTGTTAGTTTAAAGTTGTTTAGTTTTAATATTATGAATTTATGTTCAACTCAGGATAATGCGTTGCAGTTGGAGTGCTTGTAAATGGATGAGAAAATATTTTTTGGTTGGTTAAAAGATACAATTCCGGAGGCAGACTTAAGAGGACAAAAATTTTCTATGTAATGGTAGATCTAGGTAGCAACGGTAGTAATGTTGCAATAGTTTAGTCTGATAATATCTCAATTTTGAAAACGTAGATGGATTGACCAGTATTTGAGCCTCACAGTAATTTATATCAAGTTCAATACATAAAAGCAGCAAACAGCTGCACAGCAGCTTGTCCTTTTACTATGTTATGATCTTTGATGATGGTTGGATGCACAACACGACTGCGAAGCTAAAACGAGAATTATTATTATAATATTACATTAATTATTAAAACCGAATACACACTTCAGTGTGTATTCGGTTTTAATAATTAATGTAACAATAACCAAGTAACAAAGAATAAATATAAAAATGTACATTATAAAAATACCAAAGAGACCATTTGACCATACATCACACAAGAAAAAAAGCCCAGTTATAATAGTTTCATCTCACCAGAGCTATCGGTACCAAAACATACAATATCCAGACGATAGGACATAAAACAATAACTTAATCGAATTACAACCCTCCGGGGAACACTGCGATGAAAAACAACAGAAGGGGGAGTTGGTACAAGTTGGACAACAGTTTGGGGGAGGCACGGCTAAAATGGGATTAATAATAAACTGTGGAATTACTAAAATTATGTTATTGGATTGTGAAAATGTAAATTGGGTGTAATCGGTAGATTAGGCATGGTTATTATTATAATTTAAGTTAGTAATTAGGGATAATAATCTTCGACAAATTAGGAACGTTTCTGGAATTGGATTTATTGTTTAACAGTTATAGAGAAATGTCTGCTATTTCTATACTGTCATAAATTGTTGACCTTAACGTTTATGCAAGCAAAACCAGCCGTCACACCTTTTCAGTATAAAAAAGAATCTACAACACCTTGAAAAAAATATGAAAAGCTTTTTACAAAAACGTCACACAGAACAAACTTAATGAACCTCTAAAAATGTTGTAAGTGATTCAAAGAAAAAGCTTAGAAAATTTCGCGCTGAAAAACCACGGAAAATACGGTCTCGACATAGCAGAGTAAATTCTCAATCGTCTTATTATAGTTAATGTTTCTTTGAAATTTACTTCAAAATATGATAATAGTGTCTATAACAACATAGAAGTACAATTAAGTATTTAAAACGGGATATTAAAGTTCTGAGTATTTTGTGTCGAGGAGGGATCAAAGGGTTTATTTTGGGGAACAAACTAACACCCCCACTGAAGGCTGAATCTTTAGTTAAGTAGTAGCTTCTCTTTGAAACTTAATATCGTCGACTGATGGTAGTATAATGGTCTTGTTTTAAAACGGATAGCGCTTAACTATATTTTGCTATGGTATCCCAAAATACAAAGTCAGTTATAACCACAGGTTTTGGTAGATTATTAATTTATTTATTTATTAATAAGATAATGTTGAAAAATATTACTTAATAAATATTTGACCTTACATACATACCTACATTTATATTATTTAATATCAATAGAACTTAAAACAGAACATTTTTTTACCAATTGGTTTTGCACTGTTGCGAGCTCCATAATCACGGCTGAATAAACCATGTGTATTAAAAACTTATACATTCGGTAAATACATAAGATACTTGGATACTTTTTCCTGATATCATATTCGAAGGACCACATTTTCGAGTAAATATTAAGAGTCTGCACTATTTTTGCAATATCTTAGTGATGCAAGGAATGCTAATATAAAAATACATGCGAATGCGAATACTCGTTACATCGCTAATTTACGAGTATATAAAACTGAAGAGTTTGTTTGTTTAGTTGCTTGAACGCGCTAATCTTAGAAACTATTGATTGGAATTGAAAAAAGGTTTTTGTCTTAGTTCCATTTATCGAGGAAAGCTGTAGGCTATAAAACCAAAAGGAGCCAGCAGCAACGGTAAAACCACGGGAAACCGCTAGTTTGAAATAAATCTTTTTTTTTTTCATTTATATAAAACCTACTTACTCTCGATTCAAATCAATTTTGTTCAGCCACATTCTAGTATTCCACACGGAATTTCTAAAAATAGATTCTAATTTGTATACACATAGCCGTCACGTATGTTTACCAAACCCCAAAAGGATTGATATAATAATATTGCGGCAATATTTCACTTTATGAAAAATATATACCTAAATATATAGAAGCCAGTTTGCGAACACCAGTTTTAGGTCCCTAGCGATAGACGCGCCTATCAATATTTTTATTTGTACGACAGGCTTCAATTTAAAAAATATATCAGAAAACTGATACTACTGTCCTGGGAATTAAAAAAAAACGTGTAAAGGGCGTGGTGTCGTCATACAAGGACAACGTTTATTAGGGTAGTTTTACACGTAGGTACCACAACCACACGTGAGCGGGCTTATTTTTTCATTAAAGTTTAATCACGCCCACGGCATGGCATTAAGTCCGCCTTGGTACTATTTTATACATGTGCATGAAGTTTTTAAATAAAATTTAATACACGGATACCGCTTCCCGGCATTATGGACCATGCAGTTGATAATGACCACATTGCAACCACAATACAACCATATTGACAGACCGCTAACAGAATCTTGAATATATCATCCAAAAGATTAGTAAGAACGCAACAACATTTATGTTTTGCATGCAACTGCAAATAATTACTGCGATACTATCATACGTGACCACACCATATGGTGTGATTGTGGTCCGTGTGAAACAAGCCTAAGTTTCACGAGTCGAAAGGTAGACAAAGCGCGTTCCTAGCGTTTCGTTTATGATCAAAGTGTTTCCAAGGGATTTGAAACTAGCTTTTCAATAGATTATGTCATTCAATTCTGACTTTTTTGCCCATAGTTATAGAGAACAGAACTGAAATTGACCACTTATCTTGACCTTCGATGAAATTGCCTAGTCTTCACGAATAGAGGAAGTGAACTGTTATTCGGGTAGTCTAACACTCGAAATTAATTTTCAATCTCAATATAAATCCCGAACCTTTGTGTTTGATGCTTCTGATTGGACACTTTAAAGACTCGGATAGGCAAAATTCGGTCGACGATTGGTTACAGACAAAGATCTAACCAAAGATAGCAATCCAGATAGATTTATAATTTCTAGAATAAGACAAAATGCCGTTTTTTTTTTTTCAGCCTACACTGCTCCACTGCTGGGCAAAGGCCTCCCCCAAGTTTTTCCAGTTATTCTTGTCCAGCGCCACATTGAACCAGCCCTAACAGTACGAGTCCAACTCATCTCGCCACCTCTTTCTGGGCCGGCCTCGGCGGCGCCGTCCATCTCCAGGCACCCACTGTGTGACGGCCTTCGCCCAGCGGTCACTGTTCATGCGGCTGACGTGACCCGCCCAGTTCCACTTCAGCCTGGCAGCTTTCTTTCCGACGTCCAGAATGCCCGTTTTGGAACGCAGCGTGGTATTGCGAACTCTATCCTGTCTTTTGATACCCAGAATGCTGCGTTCCATTGCCCTTTGGCAGACTCCAAGGCGGAACCTCTGGAAAGTGCCGTTATCTTTTACAAAACCTCTTTTATACAAAGAACCAAGAACAGAGAAAATACCACAAACACACCATTGATAAAATCCCAGTTTCATTTGGTATACTAGTAAGCAGGTTTCAGTGAATTTAATGGAATACCCATACATTACCACCCTGTAAATGTATTCGAATCACGCAAGTTAATTCCTTTGAAACTGCTAACGTTCCCTGAAAAATAGTGAGGTGATTGCACGTTATCGATACCAGAACTTCGGGTCGTAGTTTAATTGGGAACTTATATGTTCGAATATAGTATAAGGTAGACTTAGTGTTGTGTACCTATATTCACAGCATACGGGGAGAACGGGAAGTAATTCAAATTATTTATTAAATTCCCTTTGTCCCCTTTAACGGGGACATGGCGTACGGGGACAACGGGAATACAGGCTACATTCGTATTTGATAACTACGTGTTTGGAATATCTCTGTATTCTAGGTCAGTGCTGGTTAACCTTTATGAACCAGGGTGCCATTTTAAATAATAATAGATAAAGAAAACGTAAATGTCATGCGCCAGAATAGATAATTGAGTTCCAGCTACGAGGTGACAATTTTCCGTACCTCCCAGTCTGCAAAAGATTTATAATTTCGCCGCGGTCACCGTCGCGGTCTGAAAAGCTTAGTGGTAATATGTAAGCGTTGGTTTCTTATGACCGTGGGTTCGAACTTCAGACACATTTATGATTTTTTTACCCCACTTTCCCATATTCTGCCGTAAATGCCACTACTTACATTATCCAAAACGTATTCGAGAACTAAATAATTCTACGCCCAGTAAATTCAGCATTTGTACGTGACGCTGAGTAAAAAGTTAGGTCCATAAAATATAAAGTCTATTGAATATTACGTCCTATTGAGCGGATAACCATATAATTTTGTTCGACTTAGTTCTAGTTGAAGTAACTGTCGGGACTCGTATGCCGATATAACTTTTTAAAAGATTATTATAAGGTCTGCTAAATTATCTGTGGATCCTGTACTGAAGACACAAAATGGCGACATTCAGTTGGATTACGGCTAAGCCTCAAAAGATTCCATGTCTCTGGCACGAAACAAATAGTTTTTTTTTAATCTAATTACAACAGTTTTTTGAGATATTTGAGTTTCAAATGACGTTGCTAACCCTCAACATAAGACCTAAGTCCCATCAGCCCTCCCACTGCCAACACAATACAGCGCCAACCTAACCGCTCTTATTTTAAACGTGGAACGCATAACGAATAGCCTGTTCAGAATAAAGGGCCGTATGCTGACGTCATGTCACGTCAGCACATACTCTTTTGAAATATTGGCAAAATATTGGCAAAAAGAGGCTGACACCCTTCACAGACATGGTCCCACGGTCACACGGACCGCGGCCCAGCGAATATTTATGATCGCTCAATATGATAACTGAGAGGTTGAAATTTTTGCCCAATTCTGAATATTTCGTGTATGGTTGGCATTTGAGGGTTGAAATATTGTTTTTGTTAGGGTTTGTTAGACGGTTGGAATGTAAGGGTCAATTAGGTCGGCGAATCGATTTGTTGGAATAGACAATTCTTCGGCTTGCTATCGGCAAAATAAATTGAACGTTTTTGTATAAAAATAAAACGGTGTTATCTTAAGTTTACAGAAATATCTAGACTAAAATAAAAATGTAAACAGTCACTCACGATAATAATAAAATAAAACTACACTAGGTACCAGTTACAAAAAGTGATGAATATTCCGGTATATTTTCAAAGCAGTCCAAACACGGTTGTATCCATTTTATTACAATTATTTTGTACGGGTTTGTTTTAAACAAATATGGTTTTTCATGACGGTTTCCTGTTTGTGGTTTTAACGAGAAAACTGTGGGACTATCGAATATGTAGGTTTATTCTATAAGGGTACTATTTGTGTGGGTTTATCTGTATTAGGGACATAATAATGTGGGCGTATTTATACATTTAAGGGTGATTGTTTGTTAAAAAACTAAAGTAGAATATTGTTGAAAGAAAAACCTAATTTTAGTAAATTGGTTTTACTTTTGCGTATGTTTTTTTAATACAGCTTGTTTTTTACCTACACCTACAACTTCATAGTATACTTACTTATTAACCATAACATAAACCATAACGTATACAATACCGGGTAAGCTAGTTATTTATTTATTCTATGTAAAGATAAAAATATGAGTAGTTATTTGTTAAACAACACTAATATATTTTCTACTAAATCATTCCAAAAATTTTAAAAATATATACAATTGACTTCATCCGAATCATGTACTTAAAATTCCTCCCAAGAAGTTCAACAATACCGTTTGAACTCCGCAGTTCTTGAAGAAAAATAAGACACCTTTAAGTCAAGTCTAATACTTGGACACGCGTCAAAAGTTCCCGAGAGATTCTACCAATATCTCACCTCAAAGAGACAGAAATAGAACGGTCATTCACCCAGTACCAGACAGGCAACTATTTTACTGACAACATTCATTCATTGGCTACCCACGGTGTTGTAAAGTGTAGGTGGAATGTTCCTGAAAGTAAAGAGACCGGTGATAGAATAATAATTTTAAGATAGTCCTTAAATTGGTTTTAACCGTTTTCGTCGAAATCGCTATATTTTCTCGGTATCGAGTTCAATCTTGCTTGAAAATTGGACCTAAGAAAAATAAAATACCGATACTCTCGAACAAAATGTTATTTCAATACGTTAAAGTTTTCAATAAAATATGTTATTTTATCAAAATAGAAAAATGTTTTTCTGGGTTAAATTTTTACATTGCTTACGTATACTTTAATAGAGTTAGAATTCTTGTTAAACTAATATAAAAAATATTTGTTTTCAGGTACAAAGGTGAAATGTTGTGACATCAACCACTATGCCTTAGTGTTGTGACGTTGTCGATAGCCGATATCGATATGGCGCGGTTGTTACTAGTGATGTTGCTGCCGGCGCTCGCCGCAGCGGCAACCGGTGAATCAGACGTGTGTAATCCGGATAAAATGACTGTGTATAAAATGGTGTTGCACACTTACTGGACCCGGGAGAAATTCCCGAAACATTATCCGGATTGGAGACCGCCAGCGCAGTGGTCAAAAGTTTACGGTGAGTTGTAACCTTTTAATTCTGTGTAGATACCTAGTATACATTTATATAGCGAAGATGCTGATAGCCATAACACAAAATCAAAAATCGTGGAAAGACTGATGCGACCTCCACTCTGTATTGGGTGGCTGAAAAATGAAGAAGACAGATAGTATATTAGATAGTTTGCATGATATTGACGAGACATGAAGCTCTCTTGGCGAGAAAACTTGAATTTGGCATTCGATATAAAAATTTGCTTAAATTTAGACAAAAAATCTTTATTTATGAAGAATACGCAGTACTTACTAAGTTACACTTATAAAAAAATACATGACCTGATTGCCGATATCCGATTTTTCTCGCAATTTACCCGGAAATTCAAGCCAATTTAAAGAAAAATCGATAAATATGAACCAAAATGTCGCGTCCATTTTCAATTCATTCGACTTATTAATTCACTCGATTCGAGTTATTAAATATTTCCAGTGTTCAATTGTACTTCAATTAAATATGTGAGATCTGGGTCAACTGCAACATTTTAATCAATGAGGGAAAATTCCTACTTAAAATTGGATATTTCAGAAAGTATGAGCAAATAAAGCTATAATTAAATATAAAGTATTTCCTTTGGGAGGCTCTTATATTTACACGTTCAGTATTTTTTTCTTAACCTTACCCTACACTACGAATTTCTCTTGTATTGTGGATGCGTTTACAAACACAAAAAATCACATTCACAAATACCCAATACGAACTACTTGTGGGTAAATATTTATTCCGTACGGGAATTGAACAACCGATACGCTTCACAGCAGTTGAACGCTAAGCCACCGCGCCAATCGGGTCTTCAATAAAGCAATAGCATGTTTGAATCTTATCGCTCAAGAATCGTGAATCATAAAAGCTGAGAAAAATAATTGCACTCGTTTCAAGTAGTCGACCCTCAGAGTTGCCAGACGAATAAATTTCAACCATTTGTGTGAATTTGCGCGAAATAACCGGCAATGAATAAATTATGCATTCATAAAACACTCTTACTGTTCTTACTAGTAACATTAATGGCCAAACTTTTGATGTATAGTCAGCAAAACAGTAAGGTATGCAGAGAGTAATTTTCAAACGGTTTACCTGTATACTTTACGCATGCTGTAAACTGTTTCTATGCATTTTTGGGTTGTATACTACATGCAGTCAAAGAGTTTATTATGCAGATACATTGAAAATCATAGCACAACATTGGATAACCATTTGATAATTACTGTCTGCTTACCTAACTGTTTTCCTGACTGAACGTTGAAAAATCTTTGGGGAGCATTTTAAACAATGTTCCTTGGTAAATTGAACGTTTTTCACCCCTTTCTTTATTCACGGGTTCGTGATAGCTCTGTGTTGTATTTTAGGAGTCGCATTTTTTTTTCTATTTTCATCAAACCTCACTGCGCCTACCATGACCGCTTGCTGAATTATTCTTCTCGTAGGAGGAACTAGGAATCCTCTTTTCAAAGAGTTGTGTACAAAGACAACAGAAGTAATAGGCTGAATCTTAAGTCTAGTAGTTTCAACTACAGAACTACTAGGTAGAAGTTTTCTAGGGGGCATGGGGAACGTGACCTCCTTCTGCAAAGCAGTAAAGACAGAAGAAGGAGCAATCTTACACCCCAGCTGCTGTGGAAGACGCCCAGAGCGTCGGGGAACGCGAAATTATTTGCACGGGCTTGCGGACTGCGCGTAATTGTAGCTCACCGTCCAATCAGGCCAGAGTGGACGGCCTGTTGTGTTCAACACGCATCTCAGGGAGCTGGAGGACGGGTCCAAAAGCCTGCCAGGGTCTCGGAAATGTTTGGAATGTCTTAAGAGGTTCAATGGCCTTGAAACACAAGGTAGTCAAGTTAGAGAGTCCCTCCTAACTCCTTCCAGAACTGGAGGACTGATTTGATGATTGTCCACACCATCATCTTCCTGTCCTTATCTCATTTTACTTGGGGTCAGCGCAGCACGCTTTCTTCTACCATTCTCCACTGTCAGACTTCTAAACATCATTTGCCTATGATAATTGACGATCGACCACATCAAAAAAAAAAGTTTATCACCTTGGAATTTCAAAATCTACTAATTAGCTATCTTTATTCCCCGCTTTATTCCTTTTCATCTCTAGTAACTTATGCCGTGTTTTATTTAGGTACATAGTTAAGATAATTAATATGTCTCCTGAAAGACACCAGATATTATTATGTTTGGTCGACATTTCAGAAACGGCATCAAAGACCTGGCGACATTTAAAGTACATTGAGACTCAAATCTTCATAATGTGATTATATTATTACATTACATCTTCAGTGAGATGATAAAGTAGAATTTATTTAAAACGTTATCTATATTTTAGGCTCATAAAGAATTTTGAACTCTCCGAACATTTCATTGAAAGTATTAAGTAAATTAGCCTGAATTTCAGAGTCTATTAGGTTGGTAGACGTACATTGATATTATGAAAGTATCTTCGTAATATATATTTTTTTTCGTAATGCCGATGAAATGTAGGTATTCAGAGAGTATTATATAGGTTTAGGTTTAAGCAATTTATTCTCAAAATGATAAAATGAGCCACTAACATGAGAACATAAGATAACATAAATACTTAACTTAGGTAACGGGTACTGATACAGCACAATTGTCTTACAACTAGTTTCCTGTTAAATGGGTTACATTTTATTTTATACAACTCATTTTATCATACAGTATTTTCAACTTATGCTAATAACTTTCAGTAAGTGGTTTCAGTTATATAATTTGATCATTTTGATTTGAAACCACTGAAAGAGTTTATATTTTTATGTAGGATGGTAAATTATTAAAAATATATCAAGTAGATATCACCTATGAGTAGCTTATATTGTTCACTTCAAGAATATTAAAAACGTTTTACAGTACCTCCTTAGTTTATTGGTCGCAAGTCGCAGGTCGCAGGTCGATTTTAGAACGGACAAAGTGTTATTGTTTTTTTTGATACAATAGAATAGACCAACAATTCGAGTACATTTACACACAATATGAATGGCAATCAAAAAGTTATAGTAATAGAAAGATAGATTAGTTAGTAAAAAATATAGATTACATTAGGAATTTCTCAGTAACAGACTCCGTTCTAGATTTGTGTCCGGTTGATGGTAATAAGTTCACGCCTTATAACATGGCACTTAAAATAACTAGTCAAAGTAGGTCTACTATTAGGATATGCCACTTTCTAACCCTTCGCGATTACAAGCGTGATAAGATTTGTAAAGATACGAAAAAAAAATAATATGTGCATGATTTTTCCTTTTACAGAGCAACAAAATTTTTGATGCAAATCCCTAAGATAACTATTGATTATCTTATATTTAAAGGACAAACAAAAAAAAGGCAGAACTTTAAAAAATAAACACGTAATTTTGAAAACCTCCTAAGTTCCATGACGACTCGTTGTGTTCAACGCGCGCCTCAAGAGTGTCAGCAAAATAACGGTGTCCCTCTAGAGCAGGGGTGGCCAGCCGGTCGAACGCGATCGACCGGTCGATCGCGACTATTACTCCAGTCGATCGTGGCAAAGCAAAAAATATAAATAAGTAGATCAGACTGCGCAACGTAATTACCAACTACTGCAGCATCATCTTGTATCACGTTTCAATCGCTGTTCCGTCACGGTTGGTAGATCGCACAGGGTTTCGTTGGTAAACAGTAAATCTTATGTCTAATCAAGTTGGCCACCCCTGCTCTAGAGGGCCAAAGCCTGCCAGGGCCGCGGGTCTCTCGAATTACCGTGACCCCGGTACGTAAAGAGCTATAGAAGGACACCGTGGATTTTAGTCAGTACGAGATATTACCGCGTAAAAAAAAAACTTCCATGAAGCCATCCATTTTCAAACCATTCTGCCGTTAAAAACACAGCGGTGTCGGTTAACCTCCAGTTCTCTTTATTGTTCCTACTAATGGAGCTCCGTGCGTTCGTTTGTTCGTGCCGTTTCCGAGAACAGCTGACCACATTGCGATAGGATCATGATTCATGCGCCTGATAATGTTAGTTGCAGTACTGACTGGTAATGCATGTTGTTATTGTTTTGTCAATTATTGGGTGCGGCTGCACATTGAACAATGCACATTTTCCTTGTTTTGATTTTTAATATTTTTACAATCAAAACAATGGTAAAAAAATCTGCTTTTAAAATTTTTAATTTCTTATAACATAATTATGTTATATTATAATAGGAATTAGGAAATTCAGAAAAATAATAATAATAGAAAAATTGAACAAAAAGCTTTTTTGTAAAGTATTAATTTAAATAATTTAATTCACGAGGAGCTCGTGGCTAAATAATTACAGCCCCACAGGCCGATCGTCCGGGTTAAGCCGCGCTTGCAGAGTTTGATCTGTGGATGGGTGACCATCTGTCACAACGAGTTTCCTCCGTGCCTCGGAAAGCACGTAAAGCCGCTGGTCCCGGCTGTCATTTGTAGATCTCTGACAGTCGTTACTGTTAGTCAGAAGCTCTAAAGTTTGTCAACCAGTCTTGCCCTGGGGTATCGTATTACACAGTTACTGGATCGTGGCGGTCCGACAGGCAGTCGCTCCATGTAAAATACTGATATTCAGCTGCATCTGGTTTGACTGGAAGCCGACCCCAATATAGTTGGGAAAAGACTAGGCTGAAATCTTTATTACGATACGATATACCTATTACTCTGATTTCTTATATATCTTTTTGGATTCTTTATTTAGAAATACAGATGTTTTATTTTTTAGTGTGGCAAAACCATCAAATGAGTCCTCCCACCCAGGGCAGAGTGGGAGGGATTGTCAGACTCGTACTAACTAAAATCCACCGTGTCCTTCAATAGCCCTTTACATTCCGGGGTCACGGTAATGCGGTAGTCCCGCGACCCCGGCAGGCTTTGACCCTCTAAAGGGGGGCCCCGTCGTTTTGCTGACACTCTTGGAGACGCTCGTGGAACACAACGCGCCGTTTACCCGGGCATGGTCCATGGTCGGACAGTGAGTTGCCCATTACTCATAAAAAGCGATCGAGATAAGAACATCTATAATAGCAGCAAATCTGGGAATTAAACAAACTGTACTCAATACACTCAACGCAGCCAAAGAACAATGACCTCACAGTCCAAATAATAAAATTTAATAAACACTTTCTTTTATTAATTCACAACTGCGTGAACCATTAATCACGCCACAATAACATTCACGATTCAGAAAACAACCTATTTACTGAAACAGCAACTTAATTAATAGACATACCACAAAAAATGACAAAAATATACAGAAGTATTTAATTGACATAGAAACACGACACGATTAATATAACTAATTTATTTTTATGACACATTGAATATTATGAAAGTTACAAAAGGAGCCATTTATTTTGACACAGGAATGGTCGGGTTTGGCGTTTGGCCAGGGAAGACTGCCATCTATTGACAGGGGCAGGAAATGTGGTATCGACAACACTATTATATTTCGGAGAACTTATTGAGGGTTGCGGAAGAAAAACTGTAGATATTTTATATTTGGGTGAAGTTGAGTGACATCTCTATACAGCAGGGGTGGCCCACTTTTTTTTTACGTGGTAAATTCATCACATGAGTCTTCCCACCCAGGGCAGAGCGGGAGGGACTGTAAAACTCGTACTGACTAAAATCCACGGTGTCCTTCAATTGCCCTTTACGTTCCGGGGTCACGATAATTCGTACAGTCCCGCGAGCAGCAAAAACATACTTAACTTATTTTCAAAAACCAATAACAAAATAATCAACACAAAACTTTCCATTTAAACATCGCCCATCACCCAATTAATTAAACTAAAATTTAATTAAAATCAAATTAGCAGAATACTTGTACAAAGTTGCGTTACAGGATCAACATAAAAGATGGCAGTCATTCACTTACCAGGGAATCTCATTCCCTGGCTTTGATGTTCGTTATGAGATCGTCTAATTACTGCCGGATTCCCTCAGCCTCTAAACTTTACAGGGAAATAAGGTATTGCTTTAAAATCTAAAGTAACTGTGAACATGGTTGAGGGTTAACTTCAGGAAAGATTAGGAAACATACTTATACACAAATTCGTAGTGTGGGGCAAGGTTTTTTTTTTTAATACTTAATTTACATATTCTGAGGAGGTCGTAGCTAAATAAATACAGCCGATTTTCCGGGTTAATCCGCGCTTGCCGAGGTTGGTCTGTGGATGGGTGACAATCTGTCATAGCGAGTTTTCTCCGTGCCTCGGAAAGCACGTAAAGCCGTTGGTCCTGGCCAGAATAATAATTGTTTTTTATTTTTTTTATTCCAATGATGTAGTTTTAGTTTTTGTCAAAATCGGCTTTGAGATTCTTTCAATACTTTTTTTTTAACTTTGTCTTACACTAGGAATTTCTCCTGTATCGTGGGTGCGTTTACAAACATATGTTTATTTGTTACTTTATATAAACTCACATACACAAACGTCCAGAACCGGAACAACTACTTGTAGATCATACAATATTTGCTCCGTGCGGGAGTTGAAACCGCGCCACGACGTACAGCAGTCCGATCGCTCAGCCACTGTGCTAGTTTCGTATATAGCCATCCACGCTCCGTTGAAAAATTCACCCTGTATACGATGTCTATTAGTAACGTAATGTACCTACATTACGTTACAAATAGACACACACGGTGAAAGCATTCAGCTATAATCTAAGTTTCGATTCACACTGTAATGCTCAGTTCTCCTAACTCACTGATCTAATGCTCGCAACTGAACTGTTACATTACAAGCCAATGCTTTTGGTGAAGGAGGGTGTTTTAACAAGCTTTCATTTAAGTTGAAACGTTTGTATGGATGTGAGTAGTACAGTAGTACTTACTCTTCGGGCATGCGGGCGGCGAGTAATGGACGACTCGCTGTCCGACCATGCACCATGCCCGGGTCGACGGCACGTTGTGTTCCACGCGCGCCTCAAGGAGTGTCAGCATAGTGACGGGGCCTGTAGAAGGCCAAAGCCAGCCGGTATCGCGGGACTCACAAATTACCGTAAACCCGGTACGTAAAGGGCTATTGAAGGACACCGTGGATTTTAGTCAGTACAAGTCTGACAGTCCCTCCCGCCCTGCCCCGGGTAGCAGGACTCATTTGATGATTTTACTACGAAAAAAAAAGTAGTACTTACTCGGCTGTGTTCAACATAGTTGTGTTTATTAAGAAAAATCAACTAATTCAGTAAACCCTACACTTCAGTACCTACTTCTATCTGATCTCCGAAGCCGGTTCCACAGTTTCAATCATTTTAAAGTATCACAACCAATGTTTACTGTAACAAAATACGTATACACTTTGAACTTATTACACGATGCAGATAATTAACAAAAATATATAATTATCTAATTTCATCTAATTTCCTATCCGTACTAAAAAGACATTCTGTTCCCCCATAATTCACATCCTTTGCACACACCAAACATATTTCATTTACACTCTCTATATAATTCATCCGTGTTTCCTCACTTATCTATTCTTTTTGTACATAATTCTCTTCCCTTTGGGCGGAGTATTATTTTATTAAATAAGCCGGTAGTGGGTCGTCCTAAGCTCTGGTAGCCGCGACCGACTTTCAGCATAATAAAATAATTAGTGCGACCCAACATAACCCACATATGAGGTTTTTGTGCTAATATTTCAAATAAGATTTTTATTCGGGATAAAGGGTAGATTTTAATAATATATGAGAACATTAAATCGCCGTCTGTGACAGCTTTTTAAAATTATCGTAACGTGAATTTTTATCGCTTAATTTGTATGAAGTTTATTACCATTTTGTACGATTATGTTGATACTAGCTTTTTCCCGTGACTTCGTTCGCGTGGAATATTGAAAACTATCCTATGTCCTTTCTCAAGTTCCAAACTATGTCTGTACCA
Organism: Agrotis puta; assembly: GCA_943136025.2. Lineage (NCBI taxonomy): Eukaryota > Metazoa > Arthropoda > Insecta > Lepidoptera > Noctuidae > Agrotis > Agrotis puta. Next base: position 15,168,716 of record OW964177.2, on the reverse strand, counting down.
AATTTCACAGAAATCAGTTCAGTAGTACTTTCTTTTCAGACAGAGTTACTTTCGCATTTATAATATTAGTTTGGATAAAATGTGCCTAATACTAATTTTGGTGATGTTTGAAATTTTTTTATTTTGTTAATGTATTCGCACTTTTAGTTTGTTCGTAAGCTATTTCATAATTATTTGGAGTTCGATATGTTCCATGAAATCATAACCTCCTGAAGTTCAGAGTTTCTGGGCAACTAATTTCAGAATTTACTATTAAACTTTCATGACTTATTTAAAGACTAAAATTGATTTTTGGGGAAAGAAAAATTAAGCCAAAATTTTTCTTTCCTGAAAAATCATCTTTACGAAACGTGTCGCATGCGTCAATTGCGTTTAAAAATAATTAATATTTCGATACTGCTTTTCACAACAACAAAAACAAAGCGAATAAAAACTCTATCAATTTATGTAGATACTTATTTCTCTGAACTATCTACTTTATAGATCCCCAGTGCTGTAAGTTATATAAGTTGAGCTAGCTTAGTTTTATCTAAAGATAAATATTTACATGGATGTTACGAATTTGTTTTACTTGCTCGACACGTAACAAATTACTGGCTTGTTTTATTTTGTTTTGTATTATAGTCGTCATCTTTTATCTCATAAAACGTTCCTTCTTGAGTTCACCAGGTATTAAGCAAAGCATGTTTCCATTGCTGGAATACAGGCCGACAGACATGATAAATCTATAGGTAAGGGTTCCGTATTTTGTTATTTGGCTATGGAACCCTGAAAACCTAGATGATGATACTGTTTTCCATTCTCTCGATCAGGACAAGTAAACCTGTAACTTCATGCAAGTACGCTGTGAGTAATTTTTCACTAGATGACGATCATCATCTGCCTAGCCTCTTCCCAAAGAGTCTACCTGGATGCAGCCGAATACCTGTAGGGGAACAGTGTATAAGACGGAGACACGAGGTATGATGGGAAATCACACACTTTAAACAAACTTAACACAAGACTAACGTAGCGCAAGCGCCAACAGGACGCCATTTGTTAATGGTCGCTTGCAAATGACGTCCTGATGGCGCTTGCGCTACGTTAGTGTTAAGTATGCAGAAAGAGTGTTTGTCTCCATTTTACCTCGCGTCCCCATCGTATACACTGTTCCCCTATTTTACATGGAGTCACTGCCTATTTGACCTCAGCCCGATGTTGATCGTTGAGATGTTGTGAAATGATCATTATGAGAAGTGTATATTTTTTCCTTAGTGCACATTATGAGAAGTGCTAATTTGAGAAACGGTAATTTGAAGAATTCCTATTTTGAGCAGTGCATATTTTAAGAAGTCCTATTTTGAGCAATAATTTTCAGTTTTATTTTATGCATACGCATTCTGCATCAAACCCCTGTAACGACTGCCAAAGAGTTACAAATGGCAACCGATGCTAACAACTTAACGCGCTTTTCGAGGCACAAAGGAGACTCGGTATTTTCAGTAAATATACATGCCTAATGCGTTTTCCAAATCTACTTCGCAACGCATTTTATAATTTATCACAGCCATTAAATAATACTTAAGATAAAATGCGCGAACGCTTTTACAGTTATCTGAGTAAGGGATGACCAAAATCATTTTGTGAAGGAGGGGAATAATTCGTTCACATTTGATTTATAACTTTTACGCACAATTTAATGTCTTGCATAATAGAATGAGATATTCATACGAGTGCTCTGAATTCTTTTGAATTTTAATTTTGATTGGTAATAACTGTGACTGTTTGTGGTTTATTGTTTGCAAGCGCGACTGCTGAGCATGAGGTCCCAGGTTTAATGCCCGGGTTGGACCAAGTGTTACCGGGTGAATTTCTTAGTTAAGATTGGTGCCCGGTTGATAGTATCTGTTGTAAGTGTAAACCTGTTTCAAATACTTCTAATATAAAGAAAAAAAATAAAAAAAATATGCTCGCTCCCTGTGCTTGCTCCATAGTATATGGGACTTATACACAACTGGCGAAATGTAGGTGTGGTGGTGTACTATTAGGTATATCTGTGCCTAATCCTTCGTGGATTACAGGCATGATGATGTAATGTTACACTTCAATTATGTGGAAAAAGGACAAAGAATCTCCTCGTTCTTATTTCAAAAAATTCATTACATAACAAAATTAGAATTCCCGTAAAGTAAGATGTAGTGAAACGGAATTTATTACTTCGCAAATGAACTAGAATCTTCTGCTCATAACTCCATATTGCTGTGTGTTGCTCCATATTGCTCAACGAGATATTTATACAGAATAGCTCACGCATTGTTTGTTCACTCGCTGTGAGAGCGATCGCGGTCTCTTTGTTATTTGAGCGGTGTCAAGTTGTTGTTTTTGATGCTACTAGCGGTTAAGCTGTGTTGTTCTTCGCTTGGTTTCGCTCGGCTCGTCTATGAACCGTAGTTTACAGTGATTTTGTTATTAAATTTTTTTTTGCACTAATTTTGGAAGCTCCTTTTGTTCTTTTAGCAAACGGCCACCTTCTGTCTTTACACAGTTTTGTTAGTCTGTGTTTGTTTTGTATGAGTTAGGATATTATGGCTTGTTCATTCTTGTTACTCTATTTTTAATTCTTTATCTCTCTCACGTCTGATCTAGACTAGAGTACAGAGGAAACACATCTGAAAAAAAAGCAAAGCTGACTGTATCTTATACAGACTCAACAATACTAAAATATTGTTTTGTATACACTAAGTTTACCTCGCCTCGTTCATTCCTCGCTTAGCTCTCAACGGGACCATACCCCTCGAAACTAGATACGTTGATGAGTTCCATAGATCAAAGGTTTGAAGACTCCAAGATGTTCCGTAATGGGAAACTGTAATTACTGTTTGTTTTGAAATGTATTGTTTTAAGAGGAACGTTGTTTCTGCAAATTTATGAAAGTATTAGTTCAGAGCGAAATGGAAATGATTTTTGCAAAATACAAGCAATTGGTAACGGCTTCGCCAACGTGTAACTCGAAAGTTATCCCACAGGAACAACTCCGAGGGATGAAAGGTGTCCTATGTTATTTTGGACTAGGTAGAACCTGTCTCCAAGGCAAATTCCGTTTAGCCGTTTTGACGTGATTGAATAACATAGATGGATGTTCATACATGCCAACTTCCGGCTTTATATTAAGGTAGGTTAATTATAATTTGAGGTGTTGAGTTCTTTGCAAACGTGGACGAGAAAACTCTCAAGAATACAGGTTAATTGTAGACCTAGAGCTTCTAATTTATCACTGCCGGTGACAATAGTATTGTCAAGGTTACAGACTAACTTTTATTTTTTTCACCCAGAGCAGAGCGGGAGGGACTGTCAGACTCGAACTGACTAAACTCCACGGTGTCCTTCAATAGCCCTTTACGTTCCGGGGTCACGGTAATTCTTAAGCTCCCGCGACCAAACGACCATAACATAAATTATTTTTATATTTAGAAAATATCATTAGCATTTTCACTTGGCGCCTTGTGCTAAAACAAACTGTTCCAAGACATATTTTCTGACATCCTAAACCTCGTAACAACATTGTCATCACCTTACTACATTCAAAAGTACAACATGTTCGTAGTATATCTAAAATTACATCACATGTGTCACCCGATGGCCGCCTGGCGCCATTACTCACAGCTTGGCACCGCCTCAGGTGACCGGCCGTGGATAATTGGAGGGAATCTCCAAGACAAATTGACAGCCGGCTCTACTAGGTTTCCTATTTCTGTGGACTGCAGTGTTTCGAGTACGATGCTACGGATGTATGTACAGATTGTGGCCCACATAACTTGATCCACTTTAACATAATATTTCATTACTTTACTTTAAGATGGGTTATAATAACGATGATCGACTCAGAAATGAGGGGATTCGTAGACGAACCTAAGTTGCCGACATACCCCAACGAATTAGTAAGTTAAAGTGGCAGAGGGTAGGCCATATGGCACGCAGAACTGACGGCCGACGTGGTCGTAAGGTTCTTGAATGGAAACCACGCACCGGCAAGCGCAGCGTAGGATGTCCACTGATAAGGTGGACAGACGATCTTGTGAAGACCGCAGGATCGCGCTGGATCAAAGCGGCTTCCAACCTGTCCTATTGAAAGTCTATAAGGAAAACCTATGTTCAGTAGTGGACGTATTCACCTCTTAAATGATGATGATAATCTTCAGATCCTCTGATATGATGAGTCCTGAAGCTGATATGATGATGATGATCACCGACTGTACAGACAGTTACACATTAAGCTATACATATCCAGTTTCGGGGTCGCGGGACTGTACAAATTACCGTGACCCTGGAACATAAAGGAATTTTAGTCAGTACGTCTGACAGTCCCACCCGCTCTGCCTTGGGTGGAGGACTCATTTGATGATTTTACTACGATAAAAAAAAAATACATATCCAGGTTACTTTAGTCTCGCTTTCTATGATCTTTCCGCGCAATGAACGGTCAGCTTATACTGATTTTGCATATCTTGATGTGTAGCTGTGTGTACTAATGTTACGTGTATATTGTATTAAGTTTCGTGTCGATTTTCAATAAATGCTTCAGTACGGAGTATGAGTATTATGGATACTTCTTACTTTCTATTACAAATGTGAAAGTTTATGTGGATGAATGGATGGATTGACGATTTGGATGAAATAACAACTCTACAAAGCAAAACTTGATTTGAAATCTCATTATAATTCATGGACAAATGGTGTGGGCATTATTTTTTTTCTTCTTTTCCTCATTTTATGACATTAATGCCTTTGTCAAACAGACAGGCGAGTCCGAAGCGATAACGAACCGATACGAGACGTCAATCCGATAGTTCTGTCACGCTATCGCTTTTGCTTTTCTTCCTTATACAGACAGGCGTGGCAAATTTGAAACGTGACGTTTTATTTGTAATGTATGGAATTGTTTGAATCCAGTCACATAGAAAAGCGAAAGCGATCCGATAGCGTGACAGAACTATCGGACTGACGTCTCGTTCCTTATCGCTTCGGACTCGCCTGTCTGTTTGCCAAAGGCATAATTGAATTACGAGTAGAATAATCACAGCATCAATCAAGGCCAGATGCTGATTGTTATATCTAAATGAAATCACCTCACCCAGCAACCGATTCCAGCAAAGCAAAGGAAACAGAATTCACCACAATAACCACAAAACGAAGAGACAATAACACTAAACCTCAAATAGGTCCACATTCGTCTTTTTACCGTCCCCTCCGCCCACACATTCGATTGTTTGACCGCGCTTACGTCAACTGTACCTCATTATCAGAAATGATGTTTGTTTAGGTTAACGCGGTTTTATTCCTCGCTTCTTTTGTTTTATTATTGTAGTTGGTACACGCACTTATTCTCTGTCTTGACGACATGACATGACAAGAAGTTTATTTGTCACTAGCTGTTGCAGCGGCTTCTCTTGCGTGTACCTCGAAAATAGTCCCATGGTGAAGTTATACCGGGATAAACCGTCTCTTATATGTTGATCTAGGTTATAGACTATTTGTGTACAAAAATTTAACCGAATCTGTTCAGTATTTTTTGTGTGAATGAGTAACAAACATACATCCAAACAAACTTCACGTTTATAATATTACGAGTAGTAGGATTAGTAAGATAAGATTAGTTATATTATGGCGAATCTATGGCCGCTATAGAGATTGAAGACTAAGGCTGGTAGGTTTTGCCCGTAGCTTGCTTCGTCCGATCGAATATGAATATGAATATGAATATAACACGAAAACGTTCCATGGCGTTCGTGATAAAAATGCTTGTGTAAACAAACAACCAAATACACTTTATTTTATAACATATCGTCCTCGTCGATAAAAAAACGACGGGTTGCACTTTGGGAGTGCCAGCAGAAGTGAAAACTTGAATAGTAATAAACACATACGAACATTCGCGCAAGCGCTCTGCGCCGTCTTACGAATTTTCGATCAGGTCACGTGTCCTGACGCGAGTTTAACATTTTTTACGCATTCCAAAAAAAGTGCACAACGCCTCTAAAGAAGTTTTCTCTTCAAAAAAGATCATACAATCAGAGGAGTGATGTGTCTATCCCACTGTCTGAACAGTAATCTCTGGGATTAATCTATTTACAAGGTTGAAATTTGCGTGACGTAAAGTATAATGCATAAAACGTATGTGGCATGTCTAGACGAATGAGACAACCATTGGAGCACTAGGTAGGTACAGTAATGGTTATATAACCGTCCGATCATGGACCAACACCAATGGACCAGACCCGATTCGACGCCAACAGTGCGATGTGTTCCGCTCGCATCTCAGAGTTAATTGAACATTGAAGTCTCTTTTTTTGTTATTTTACTTGGTAAAATCATCTTATGAGTCATCTCAAAATCATCTTATGGGTCGCGGGACCAAGGGATTACCGTGGCCCGGTACGTAAAGGGCTATTGAAGGACACCGTGAATTTTAGTCAGTACAAGTCTGACAGTCCGCCTCCCGCCATGCCCTGGGTGGGAGGACTCATTTGATGATTTTACCACGATAAAAAAAAAAGAGTCCTGAGAGGAATTAGTAAAGGGTTCGCACCCTTTACTAATTCCAAATCCTATCAAAACATTCAGCTATCTATTTTCATAGACCAATAAAACGATTAGACCAAACTAATCATGACCACGCTTGGCAGGTGCATTTGTGGCCATGTGTTATGTGATTAAGCACCTGTGTAGTATTAATATACGGTGGAAACTTAATCCTTTGGTATCATGTCCAACGCATTTGTGTGCCCGTTGTTGGTAATCTATGAGATATTCCTACACAGATGTTATAAATAGGTAAAGTTTGTAATTTTGTACATTTTAATATAGGGTGTCATCTTTGGGAAGCGGTTGCCACCTTCTGCGAAGCAGTCATGCTAGCAAAGGAGGAGGCGGGCCGCTTGAGGGAGAGGATATCGTCCACCTCACGACCCAGCCGCAGTGGTCAGCCCACGGCGATGGGCCTCGTAGTACGATCTCCGGCTACCGTAGGCGTGGACATACGGGCGGCGAGTAATGGGCTACTCGCTGCCCGATCATGGTGCCTCAAAGAGTGTCAACACAATGACGGGGCCCCCTTAAAGAAGGTAAAGGGCTATTGAAGGACACCGTGGATTTTAGTCAGTACAAGTCTGAAAGTCCCTCCTGTCCTGCCCTGGGTGAGAGGACTCATTTGATGATTTTACCACACTAAAAAAAGGGTGTCACATTTGGTCTTGTGACTGTCTTTAGACGCAAGACTTTCTTAATACATAAGACTGTCTTAAGTGACGAGTATGGATCGGAGACACTAACGTTCCGGTTGACTACAACCCGAACGAAGTCAGGGTCTAAACCTAGTACATCACTATATAGTATAAAACAAAGTCGTTGCCCGCTGTCTGTCTGTCCATATGTATGCTTAGATCTTTAAAATTACGCAACGAATTTTGATGCGGTTTTTTTTTAATAGATAGAGTCATTTAAGAGGAAGTTTTATAAGTATATAACATGCATAATATAGTAGAGATTGCACCCGTGCAATCGACCCGGGCGGGTCGCTAGTGCCTTGTAGTATTTTGGCATCACCACTTACTCATATCTGTCTATACAATATTAGAGCATAAAGTTGTGTGTTGAAAACTTACGTCGTGTTGACATTTGCAAGTTGTGTTGTTTATTTCTGATGTTGTTAGGGCTTGTTGACAACGTTAGTTTGTCAGATGAAACTTTGTCGCGTTATTAATACTTGGTGTCAATTTGAATAACCAGAAGTTTATCTTTTAGAAGTGAACACTTCTTTAGATGCGCTGAGCACTTTATTTTATTATTAAGAATCACCATGCTTTGACCATTTCACACACACTGAATGTTGTACTGATAACATCGATTAAAACAGTTTTAGACTATAGCATCGTTAGTAACAATAATAACTTTCAAACTGAATTATTATCGAATTTCGGTCACTATCACGATCTCTGGTTCTTGTAGAATTATAGATATATTTGAAAAACTCACTTCTACAATTAAATCTAAATATATAAAATTTAAAACTGACTGACTAACTGATCGATCAACGCACAGCCGACCGACCGACCGCTGGACCTAGAAGCATGAAATTTTGCACAAGCGTTCCTTATATGACGTAAGTAAGCACTAAGAATGGATTTTGCGAAATTCGACCCCTAAGGGGTTTGTTTTTGGGGTTGATAGTTTGTATGAAAGTTTGTTACTACAAGTGCTAGACGTCTCAAATCTTGCCGGGGTCGCGGGACCAAGGGATTACCGTGACCCCGGTACGTAAAGGGCTATTGAAGGACACCGTGGATTTTAGTCAGTACAAGTCTGACAGTCCCTCCCGCCCTGCCCTGGGTGGGAGGACTCATTTGATGATTTTACCATGATAAAAAAAAAAAGACGTCTCAAATCTTGTTAACGCTCAACAAGGTGAAAATTTTATGAAATTCGACCCCTAAGGGGTTGTTTTTGGGATTGTTAGTTTTGAGATTCAAAAATTTAAGTAGCGGTTCTTTTTAACACGTAAGTGATACTTAAAACGAGATTTTGCGAAATTCGTAAACCCCCTAAGGGGTTTGTTTTGGGGTTGATAGTTAGTGGTCTCAAATTTTGCAAGGGTTTCTATTTAGGACATAGGAGAAGAGATATTAAAAGAGGGTGTTGTGAAATTCGACCCTTAATAGGGGGTATTTTTGGGGTTGTTAGTTAGGAATACTATTATATACCACCCAGAACGGGATATTGCGGGTTGATAGAATTATTGTGAAGTATCCCATAAGTGGTGGCTGGGAGTAGAAATTCTCATAAGCAAATTTCGAAGTCGCGGGCGGAGTGCTAGTTGTGTTATAAGAACCGCACTTAACCGTTTTTCTTTGTTTTTCGAACGGAGGTAAATATTAATCACCCACTAACAAAAACACCTGTTACTTACAATACCTTCATATATTAAGCCCAGAACAAATTAATGCTATCATTAAATCACTAGTATTATTTTTCTAGAAAAAAAAATGGCCGATAGCCGTTGGGTCTGGCAAAACAAAACCATTCATTTTGAGGTGGGCAAGTCCCTAATTGCTACCGCCAGTGTGTGTACTCTAACTATGTGTACACAGCCTTATGTTTGCTTAGCAACATAATGAAATATTTGATGAAGGATAAATTAATGTCGTATAGAGAGCTAAGAATAGACGTTGGCGTCGTTAGTACGATTGATTGATTATGTTTGAGGAACGTCGGACTATAGGAGGTCGACGATAGGAACTTACTAAATACTTTAGTCATTGTCATTATCTATACAAAAATCAATTGCTGTTCGTTAGTCTCGCTGAAACTCGTGAACGGCTGGACCGATTTGGCTAAAAAGTGGGGGTTAGAGTAGGTTTAAAAGGTGAGTAAATATGATATAAATATTAGGAATATAGTAAAAGCAACAATTTCGTTGTCCCTTAGAAATTATTCCTATCTGCCAAATATTTGATGTTCGTCCCGTCATGTTCATCATCATCGATATCATGTTCAGCCGTGAGACCTCCCCTAAGATTTCCAATAGAACCGATTGGAAATGGTTTGCATCCAGGATCCTGTAATCTTCATCAGATGGAACATTGTACTAGTAATAAATTTTATCTCTTGATATCTTTTCTTATCTTGAGCTTGGTACCAATCCAGACAACGGCACCACAGGCTACCTATAACCTACGGTGACGGATGAGACCTGGCTAGCGACCATCATCCTGGCGGAGTCCGGCACCATACAGTTTTTATTATTTACTGGCTTCCGCCCGCGACTCCGTCCGCGCGGATGTCGGTCTTCGCGTGGATGGTAGATTTTTTTTTCTACGTATTTTTCCAGGATAAAAAGTATCCCATTTTATGCCCAGGATAATAAGGTATAATTATACCAAGTTTCATCAAAATTGAACCGTTAGTTTTCACGTGATGCCTGCATATACAGACAGACAGACAAATTTTTTTTTAAACACATATTTGGGTTTGGTATCGATCCAGCAACACCCCCCGCTATTTATTTTTTCAATATTTTCAATGTACAGAATTGACCCTTCTACAGATTTATTATATGTATAGATTGTGTTCTGACAGTACGCAGTAGTGGCAAATACTTCTGGATAAAATCGCTCCATGTTCGGTCTCATCTTTGTCTTATCAGGTGACCGCGGCCCTGGAACGTAAAGGGCTATTGAAGAACACCGTGGATTTTAGTCTTACAGTCCCTCCCGTCCTGCCCTGGGTGGGTGAGAGGACTTATTTGATGAATTTACCACGTAAAAAAAAGGACTCATCTTTGCTTTTGTTGATCAGATTGAGGTAGAGAGCAGACGCACTATGATTAAAAATAAACAAGGTCTGTTGCGTTGCTACCGAAGTCTGAAAGCTTTTTCTGATCAGAGATGTAATTAATCTTCTGGACATTATTAGAGACATAGGATTTATTTTGTTTTTTTATTGTTAGCAGTGTGCGTGATATGAGCCACCACCAACAATTTATATCATAAGACAAAATTAATGTACTAACATTAATTTATTTACTCCGTCTACAGGGTTCAGTAACCTCTATTCTGCAATGGCAATTTTGCACAGAATTTAATTTATCTCTGTTATAATCTGTTTAGTGCGTGAGGATTACCGAAGGTCAGGTATTTACGTCAAAAACACAATCAACTTGATTATACATTATATTTTACTTTTAATTTTAGTATAGTTTTTAATGGTGTATATTTATACACCACTACTTAACACAGCACCAACGTAGCGCAAGCGCCATCAGGACGTCATTTGCAACCGGCCATTAACAAATGGCGTCCTGTTAGCGCTTGCGCTACCATAGTATTGTGTTGAGATTGCCTTAAGTGTGTGATTTCTCGTCACACCTCGCGTCCCCGTCTTTATACTGTTCCCTTACTTCATAACATCTGAAAATTTTCTTTTACAAAAAATTCACTTTCACGCTGTCTACTTGAGCTATCAAATCCGTAAAATCCGAAATACTTTGGTGACTAACCCTCCCTCAATAGGCCAGAAATACACCTGTCTCGAAACACAACAGCGGAACATAATTACGTATTGCAGTGTTTATCAAATGCTGTACGTTTGCCAGTTGGCAAGTACGCTGCTCTGCTATCGTTGTGTGAATCACTTGTACAATGTACGAGCTTTGTTGTGGAGTTCCGTAGTAGTTATTTTGTTTTGTAAATGAGTTGTTTTGGTACTCTTTACAAGAAAATTTTCGGTTTCATAAGCGTTTAGGCTGTCGCGAGCAACAGATGGATGAGAGAAATAGGGGAGAAACTGAACCCAGCAGTAGGTGATCTGAGGCTGAAATGATGATGATGTCAATGAAGCGATTAGTCTTTGTAAAAAATGCATAAAACTATTTAGAATGTTTGGTTACAATAAAATTGAGAGCTTTATTTATTTTATGCCAAGCTTTCTTTTGATAGCGTTTGTTTTTTCTCTATTAGATTTGTAATCAATAGTTGCTTATCAGCTGCGATTTTAAAAAATAAGCTGTAATAAATAATCTCTTATAAAAAACATAGCTAAATAAAAATACTAAGCTGTTACGTAGTTACGCACGTTTGCAGGGCAAAGGACTCTTTTTTTTTCTTTTCATACAAAAAAATATGATAATATTAAAACATATTTCTTGGATAATAAATCATAATATTTTTTGTACCCACATGCGGAACCCCAAATGATGAGCGATACGATAATAAAAGTAATAGCACTACTCTTCATTTTTGTTATTTATGTCATTTTGACGTTTGAAACGTCCTATATCGTGTAATAAACATAAGTAAAATATTGGGCAGAATTACTCGACCCTGATTACATAAAGAATAAATGATTATTTCTGGAAATTACTTTCATCTCAATTTTGACATTGTCCTTTTTATGTTGGTACCGTTTACACATTATTTAACACTTACTCAAATGTAAATAACCTTTTAAAAATTATAACATGTTGCTTTTGAATTTCGAAGAAAAAAATCAAGAAAAAGTCGATGTTTATTAGTGTTTCCACCTTTAAAATTAGAGCAAGGTTGTCAGCTCATTGTATTTTTTTCGCGAACAATGAGTCTTGTTTTATTTTAATTTTGTTAAGTGACTCGTATGTATGTGATTTGGATTTAAAATGATTGCAGTAATAACTCTTCTTGAACACAGCGATTAATGATTTTTTTTTGTTTGGCAAATCAGTTAGCAAGAATTATAGTAAGCATCAAATAAGATTTTGGTTGCAAGAAATAATTCAACGTTCAAAGTTATTGCTTTAAAGAGCTTATCACAGAACGTATAAGTACTTTTATAATTACAATATTTTTTACTAAGTACTAATGTTATTCATCATGTTGTCCGAAATAAAATTAACATAATTTAATTTGATACCAATTCGTACTAAATTATATTTATTACTAAAATATATTGGCCTTTGAATAAAGACCTTTTGTAGTATTACATAGTCCAGTGGGTCCCGGGAACGTCTGTGAAAAACCGTAACCTAAAATCGCAAAGGGCATCATTCGAAAGAATAGGGTTAATTTTTCAGGCATTAAGAGTATGACAGTCCCTTCCGTGCCACCAAAGGGCGAGTGGACTCATTTGATGATTTTAACACTAAAAAAAGCGATAGGCAAAAGCGTTTAGTACAGTTTAATTCTATGTACGGGTATAAGGTAATAACACTGCCAAACCTGCGACTTGAACCCAGGACCTCAATTTCAACAGTTGCGCATACAACTACTACACCTGTAACGCATTCCACAATTTAATTTTCTCATAATTAAGTTGTCACGGCAAGTATTTAATTAATTACTGTCTGAACTATCTCACCGCGACATTTCAAATTAATTATATTATCATTAGCAAAGTACAAGACGCTTTATACTTTAATATTAGTTGTCGTATTCAGGAGTTACCAAATTTAAAAATAAATAACAAATTGTATTTCGTTCGAAAATGGAAGCGGTAATTTTGTTTTTCATAGTTCGAGTAGCTAATTTACATAAATTAATATTCAGTTTCAATCCAAATCGCGTTCTTCTGTTTTTGACGGCTGCATCTGATTTAACATATTAAAATATTGCAGAGTCAAATTCGGCCGTTGATTGTTTTTTTTTTTAGCGTGTTAAAATCATTAAATGAGTGCTGGCATGACCTAGGGCAGGGCGGGAGGGAATTGTCAGACTCGTACTGTCTAAAAACCACGGTGTCCTTCATTAGCCCTTTACATTCCGGGGTCACGGTAATTCGTTAGTCCCACGACGCCGGCAGGGTTTGGCCCTCGTGTACCTATCTAATATCGGTATAATAGTATCCTATGTGTAAATCCAGGTTATAAACTATCTGTTTCCCAAGTGTCATCAAAATTAGTTGTTTTTATGGGAAAGAGTAATAAAAAACCATCCATCCAACACACGTGGTACGTTTTAATATGAACCAATGTAACCTCCTTCTTACAAAACGCGACGGAAGTCTCCGATCCCTTACGACTTTGGTATTAATAGACGCGTGCCTGTGTGCGAACCTCTATGGATTTGTATTGCATAGTCACCTGGATAATAAAGTCGTAATGGATACTTGCGTCGCCGAAGGGACTAATTTGGTTTATACTATTCAGGCATTTTAGTGGCAGCATTTTCCCAGAAAAGTAATCATGACAGACAAAACCAAAAATAGACAATGAAATTTAAACGTTAAGTTTTTCAATTTGATCAAGGAAACCCTGAAAATGTTGAGTCAAGTTCTTAACGAAGACTTGAAAACAACTTCTGTATAATATTTTTACAAAGAGCTGTTTGCGAAGTAATTTGTTACCCTTTTTTTTGGACCCCTTCTCAGTTTATCCACGATTTAATAAGGGTTCATCAAGTATACCGTTTCGTAAGAACGAAGGCAAACGCGAATACTTTGTAAATTCATTTTTAATTTCAGATTTTGTACTTTTAACATTAGAGCTTTAATAAATTTTTTTTTGTAAAATTTGTTTCCATGACGTAACGTTTTTTTTTAATTAGATAGTACAAGGGTTTTATTAAAATCCATGTTATTGGTCTTGTAGTAATTTTGAAAGAGACCTCTAATTTCTTCTTGCATTCTTTCCGTTTTCGAAGGAATCTCATTTTTGTAACATGTTTCTTTCAAATTACATATTTTCATGGATTTTCTTGTAATATATGTAGGTCAAGGCAAAGAACTATTATCTTTATTTCTTTCAGAATCTTAGACTCCTCAATTATGGAGATAAGATAGACCACATGACGTATCATTTGATACGTCACAACTGTTAGTTAGATAATACAATGCCCAAGTCTGGTGTCTAGGCTCTTCAATCCTTTCAAGGCAACAAGTTCATCGACCTGTGCTTCAATTTGCACGAACTAATCACCACTTTTGTTGTCCTCAGGTGTATCTCACGACCGATCGTACATGCTATTCCGGCTGGGTCGTCGAGTGTCCGGTCCGGTGCGTCAGTTCGCTGAGTCGGGTCGTTCGGACGCACTCGGGTCGGCTCCGGGCACACTTGACGTGTTCGGAGGGCCCGCAGTGGGGCAAGGTGCGGGGAGAACGGAAGCTGAGTTCTTTGTTGATGGAAATCATTCCAGGGTAAGTTTTACTATCATGTGTATAATCGAAAAAGCTGACTCATTACCCATTTTGGCAATAAATCGTTTGAATCCGTCATGAATTAATGCCCACTAATTAACAGTTAGGCATAGTGTTCTCATTAGATGTCATTAGCTTAACAATTACGTATGCTGATTCGTGACAAGGTGTTACGAAGAAAAGTTTGTGAGGTCACCAAGTTTTTTTTGCCCTGTGTTCGACTGACCATAATAAACGATAAATTCATGTAACTATTTATTAATTATCCTTTATTCATTGTCTTTACTTATCATAGACATTAAAAAAAAAAAAAAAACATTTAAAAATATAAATAATAATGGCCCACCGGTATCGGGAACAGAGTCCAAGCTACCGGCGGTCAGGGCTCCAGAGAAAGGAACCTCCTAACAATGCGCGCCGTGTCCAGAAGAACTGCTTTCTGAATCAGGCCCTTGATCTAGCTGCCTAACGAGAGCCTCCTTAGATGTTGGTCGAGGCTCTTGGCAATTAAGCCATGGGCCGACACGACTATCGGCACAATGATCGCTGAATCGATAACTATTTTATTGTTACTGCTAGCCTGTCCCACTGATGGGCAGACGTCTACAGTATCATTGTGTACGGACTTATGACTCGGGCATTTTTGACCATTCTATCGTATTTATATCTATCTATATTAAATCGGTCGCGGGACTGTACGAATTACCGTGACTCCGGAAAGTAAAGGGCTATTGAAGGACGCCGTGGATTTTAGTCAGTACGAGTCTGACAGTCCCTCCCGCTCTGCCCTGGGTATGAGGACTCATTTGATGATTTTTCCACGTAAAAAAAATCTATATTAAAATACTAGTTTTTGCAAGTGGCTCCGACCGCGTGTATCTTGAAAATTATCCCACGGGCACGTAATACTGGGATATAGAGTATTTTATGTGTTATTACAGGTTATAAACTATCTGTGTACCAAATCCGTTCAGTAGGTTTAGTGTGAAACAGTAACAAACACACACACATGCATACTTACAAACTTTCCCATTTATAATATTAGTTAGATATAAGCATCGCCTCCTTCTGCAGACGTTCTTCGGCAGACGATCCCCGGCCACCGTAGGCGCGAACATGCGGGCAGCGAGTAATGGGCAACTCGCTGTCCGACCATGGATCATGCCCGGGTCGACGGCGCGTTGTGTCCCACGCGCGCCTCAAAGACCTCCCCCCTCTAGACGGCCAAAGTCTGCCGGGGTCGCGGGACTTACGAATTACTGTGACCCCGGAACGTAAAGGGCTATTGAAGGACACCGTGGATTTTAGTCAGTACGAGTCTGACAGTCCCTCCCACTCTGCCCTGAGTGGGAGGACTAATTTGAAGATTTTACCACATTAAAAAAAAATGTTAGATATAAGCAAATGAGAACATTTATCACGCTGCACCTAATTAATTAATTTCATTGAACTATTCAAATCAGTAAAAATACTCAAAATGAAAGACTTAAGAACAAACACGGGCGTATTTCCGCATCATTTAGTTATTACAAGGAAAATCTATGTAGAATTGACTGTTCCAATTCCTATATATTTCCCTACGGGTGAGTTCATCCAAACTAAATCCATACGTCATTTTCCTTTTAGTTTTACCATTCCACGAATCTGAATGTCATTGTGAACGCTCGCGTGTTTAAATATGCTCGTTCCTGCATATTCCAATACCGTAATATCGAAATAATGGTACGTTATTCGGAAAACCGTCGATAAAATCTTCTACCACATTCCTCATGTTCGAAACCTACAATATTGCCATTAAAATAAATATTTCGAACATATACAGCAATAACAGCATCATTACGCTTTACAACGTTTTAAATTTAATATTTATGCGGCAAACCAATTAAATATCGGGTTTATCGAAACAATTTGACACACAAATATAAGCGAATCGCAGCAAATTGTCTGATTTTATTAGCGCCATTATTCCCGTGGTCCGACTGCACTCGTAATCGAATGCAATAAAGATGAGGCCTCAATAATTTTGCAATTAAAATCGGCAATGGACAGCGCAATTTTGTGATAAGGACGCAGTTACATTCTCGTTTTATTTGGCTGGATACGGGACTTCCGAATTGGTATTTATTTAAATGTCGATTTCCAAAAGCTTAAGCAATTACTGTCAAAATATTGTATTTCAATGATAAATGGTTTTCAACTTTGAAGAAAACAATCACTGTAAAATATTTTCCTTGCTACCATAGAGTAACTCAATACCTTTGCTATTCAAATAAAACGACTGATTGTTGGGAAAGAGAACATTATTTTCCCAAGGCGTGTTGAGCTTGTTCCATAACGTAAAATACAAATCAATCTCTATACCAGTCAACAATACACCCCATTCAAGCGAATAAAAAAACGTCAAAATGTAAATGTCATGTCGTCAACAAACATGACATGTCATACGATTGACATGAAGTGTGTCACGCGCCATACAAGAACTTCACCCCACACGGGCAAAGCTAAAGCTATTTGCACTAGTGGAATTGCACTCACAGCCCTCCAAACAAACAATACCCAAAAATATCGTATTTCATCACTAATTAATGCTTCCCGAGCAAACACCAATTACGATACGAACAAATAAAAGAACCGAATCGATACTGTAATAAAAGGGAGTTTTATCGAATTGAGAATCGTGTTTGTTGTACTGCCAGTTAAGCCTAATTTCGATTCTTTACTCGTTAATCGGTATGAGTGGGAATCGATTATTGAATGAATTTGTTTGAGGTAAATGTTGTGTGTTAATTAATGGTGGGTTATGTGATTGGTCCGCTGTTTGAGCTTTATTATGGCATTAAAACCGCCTGTATAAACAATTAATTGAATCTTCAATAAGGAACATGGAATTATCTCAGTGTATTGATAACAATCAAAATGATACAGGAAAGATATGTTCGGTAGAATTTCGAAAAACATAATTACGAGTATTATGGCAACATCTACCTTATATTCTTTTGCGATCGGCACAACACGTTTCCCTCTTCAATTTGTACTTTTTGATGGCACGGGCGTTCCATTGGCGCCGTGGCTGAATGATCAACTGCTGTGCAGCGTGTCACGGGTCGTATCCCGCACCTACAAGTAGTTTTTTGTATGTGAGTTTAAATGTTACAACATACACACAAGACAGGAGTTTTTACTGTACATGGAACTTCATCTCCTATCAGACGTCACGCCATCATTTACTCGTATTCTTAATATTACCCTCAACGTTTATTGTTATAAGGTTGATACTTGAAAATCAAGCAAGTTCGGTTAATTAAGTTCTTGTCATAAAAGCTACATACGCTAGCAACACAGTGCTGCCATGCAGAAGAATCTGAAGATAAACATACCCTCATACTAATGAAATTAAATCATTAAGGAAATGAATGTCGACGCAGTACATAAGATAATTACGTCACTCGTGCTTACTTCAAACGGCGCCAGTACTAGCGCAAGTAGCTAGTAGCGAGTAGGTACTGGAGCAAAGTTTAATAGTGGAACAGTTATTACTGTATGAAGTTATAAGCGGCAGTGGTTATTAAAGTTTCGTTCGTGTATTGCTCTTTTGTTCTGCCGAAGCGGAGAACTTCGTTTTTAAAAGGAGAAGCGCTAACGTAGTTCACGCATTGAAGATTTTCTTTTACCATTTCTTTATATGCTTAGGAGCTGACTGCCAATTATAAGTCAAGTCGAGTTTTTGCTTAAGACATGATCTTAACGATACTAAATATTATTTTATTTATTATCTTTCGCGTCTCGCGTAATTAGCGAGATAGCAAGTTAAGTAAACACCTGCTTTTGACACGCCGTGAATTTTGCGAAGTTTTGTGCCAACAGAATTTGAAATACAGTCATGTCAGCGAAATGTAGAAGAGGAGAAAATAAGTTAAGTTTTCTTTGCTTGTTAAATTTTAAATAATAATATCACGCCTACAATTCCCGAAGGGAAAAGCAGGGGAGTATCTAATAATACATTCAGTTTTTGTCTCATGTAAGGTGAGCTTAAATTCTAATCATGTACAAAATTGATCAATCGAAAACATTGCAACTGAACAACAACAATGTGAATGAGTTTTCAAAAGCTAGGGTTTAAGTTCAATTAAACTCTCTTGTTTAAATAACAGCGAAATCTAAACACAGCATAGGGCGGAAACTCGCTTGCCACACACCTAAGAAACCTCATTAATTAAAAGCTCTTGGATCTTTTAAAAATAATATATTTCTGTAACACCTTCATTATCGGTCTTCTATAATTAAAAAGTTTTATTTTTAGATTCGTAGTAACGAACAGGTGAAGCAGTTTGACCAAATTTTTTTCGAATTTTTTGCTCTACCTCGTTATTAACACCGATGATATTTTTCTGATGAAAATGTATTACTATCAAATATAGACTTTCTCTAAAAAGTTAGACAAGTTTACGAAAAGCCTTATGGTACCCTATATTATACCACTGCTGGGTTGGTTGTATGATTACAGAGGAGACCTTTGTTCCACTATAAACATTCTCTTTACGGTTCGAACGCATTATCTACAACTCCAATAATACTTTTAAATCAATTCGCGTAGTCTATTAATTAATCAATCAATATCAAACTATCAGATTTTAATTTCGGTTAAGCCCTTCCGAACCCGGGCGTCTCTTAAATTACATTCAACAACACAAAATAAACAAAACCGACGAACGTAACTACGTTCTATTTACCGATAGAAAGCTTTCAAATTCCCTAAGCATCTTGACACCAACAATACGAAAATTCTCTTCCAGCGTCGAGTTAAAGCTGCCTTTATTTTACGACTACAATTCTCAAGTTAACTGAGAATTTCTTAACAAACGAGCTATGAGTAACAGTAGGTAGACTGTAAGGGACACGCCACAAGGCTATTGCGTAGTCGCTGCGTTTTAACTGCAATACTATCAATCATAACTATGTGCAACCAACACATGTATACAATTTGTCACTATTGCCATAAATTCATTTTTCTCATCTTTTCATAATTTTATAACAATACTAAGCTGCGTTACGTTCCCACTCTGTAGCATGGCAGCAGAGACAGTTTCAATGCAACTTGTGGCGTGTCTTGTCAAGGTGCTAATACGACCGTGCGGTGTACACGTAACGTAAATATCAATATTGAAAACACTCTTTTTTCACATATTATAAAATTTGCTTAATTTTAGGAAATTATTAGTATCTGTAGGTGGCTTTTTGCGCTTTTTGTTACTCGTACAAATAGGATCACAATGCCAAAAGATATTCTAAAACCGAAACGCTTACTTTATGCTTGATTTCCGATGTAAAACAAACGCAGCGTCGCTTCAGTCGTCGCCGCTGCGACGCTCCATAGTGTGGCACCTCTCTTAGCTGTTGACAGAAAACGTCTGACTGGCTCAGTGCACATTGAACTAATTGGTCTGTTAGTTCTGTTACCCTTTAGCTAACAACTCGTAATGGTCGCATTCTACAGTTTACTTCTCGTTATTTCATTTGACGCTGTTAAGTTTAATGTTTTTTTTAGGAAGAATGTTTTTTTTTGTGAGATGAGTGGTGGTCATTATCTTAGGTGCTATTTTAACGGGCGCCCAATGTAGAATACCTCGAGAAAAGAGTTGCTGGATTTTTCCATTACGGACTCGGAAGTGGAGTATGATTTTGTGCCCGGTTGATGGCAATAGGCTCGCCCCCTATTACATGTGACTTAAACATAACTGGCAAAATGTGGGTGTTCATGTTCAATTAGTTACGTAACTACCTAACCCTTTAGGATTACATACATGACCTTATACATTAATCTCAATAGAAATATCTTTTGGCGTTTAAATAACATTTTTATGAACTTTTTTGGTAATCTGAGCAATTATTTTGCGAAATGTCTTAAAAGATAGAGCCCTAAGTTCTGATTCCATTTAGAATTAAAATATTCTTGTACAGCTAGCTTGTCGAGTCGCTTTCATTCTAACAGTCTTAGCCTTGAAATATTAATGTCAAAATTTTGTTCCTTAGGGCCTATGCACACCACGTTTTTTAAACGCGCCGTTGACGCGCGTTTATAGCCATACAGACGCGATACGCACGCAAGTCAGACGCAGCCTGTAGAACTTTGCACACCTGTATAAATTCAAATACGTGATTGTATCGATGCAAACGCGCGCGTGTAGCAATACAGACGCGCTTGTGGAGCGCATTTGACGCGAAACAAACGACAACAAACTGCTCTGTTTGATAAAAGCTAGAAGCGCGCTTTTATAAAACAGAGCAGATTGTAGGACGAAGGGCCTATGGATGCATAGGCACTTACTTTTCTTGTATATTTATTTCAAGGTCTTTCATTTTCCTAAATACAGAGCCGAAATGATAGTGAAATTAACGATTTAAGAGGTTACTAGCGGTCAAAGAGTTAAGAAATTCACTAAAACATCAAACACAAAAAAGACAGCATGAATCGTTTATAATATTATAATTCAATATTCATAAATTCTGCAATAAACAACGTGATCAGCATCAATCATGGAATTTACGACAAGCGTAAACGACACGAAAATCTCCTTCCATCTCCCTTCATCTCCATACTTTAGATAGAGATCCAACATGACCTACATAGCAAGCAATTATTATTTTTTGTAGTCATTGTAATTTCAACAGCAATATTTTGTCGCAGGTGTCGGTTATGGCGCGCATGATCCCGTCCCCTGATTGGTTTATCGGCGTGGACAGCTTCGACCTCTGTGTCGATGGAAACTGGCTTGACAGCATTACTATTGAGGTAAGTACCTATGTTGATGAGTTTTTCTTTAAAAAAAATCTTCATAAAGAAGCAGACCGGTACAGATTGGTACTGATCGGTGCAGGTAAAACTTGTATAAGACAAATCTGCCAAGTCTCAACCTGTGTACATTATTATTATGTTTCTATTTTGCCTGCACCGAACACTACCGGTCTATTTGTACCGACAACCTGCGTCTTTAAAAAAGGGTTGCTTTTCCTTTAACCTAGGAAAGTTAATAAGAGTATTTCACTAATGCCAAACAGACAGGTGAAACCGAAGCGTTTCCGAAGCGATACTGAACCGAAGCGAGACGTCAGTCAGAAAGTTCTGTCACGCTATCGGATCGCTTTCGCTTTTCTATGTGACTGGATTCAAACATTTCCATACATTACAAATAAAAACGCCACGCTTTGCATTCGTCACGCCTGTCTGTTTGACAAAGGCTTAATAGTTTCAGTTAACCTATTCAAGTAGGTTATTCTAAGTTCCTAATGCTATCCTATTTAGAAAAACCCACTCAAAAGTCTATTTTTGAAGTATTAGTCCTGAGAATTCCCACCGCAGGTAAATCTGAAATAGTGATGAAAACATCCACAGTAGCGCCTACTGTAATGCTATTTTGGTTAGTTGATAAAATGGTAAAGTGATAAAACGAAAGGTAGCCCAAAACGACGAGTTAAAAAACCAACAAATTAAAATCATTTATTGCAAGTATGTTAGTTTTTTTTTTTTTTTTACGTTTTAAAATCATCAAATGAGTCCTCCCAGGGCAGAGCGGCAGGGACTGTCACACTAGGTGGATTTTAGTCAGTACGAGTCTGAACTCGTACTGACTAAAATCCACCTAGTGTCCTTCAATAGCCCTTTACGTTCCGGGGTCACGGTAATTCGTACAGTCCCGCGACCAAGTATGTTAGTTACAGGCACTTTTGAATTGTCATATACAAATACTATAAAAAATAGTTATGGTGCTACAATCCCAGTCACAAGATATAATAAGTGGGAAAGTACTGTAGGTGCCTATTCCAAAGCGTTGATCCTCATGGAGAAGAACGGGTACTCTTTTTATATCGCCAAAATTATTATAAAACCTTTGTTACATCATTCATCTTGAGATAGTATATTATGTGAGAACGATGTAGCAAGTTAAAAGTGTCTATAGGAAATATCAAAATGACAACGCAATAAAATTATCAATAATTAATCTAACCTTAATCTGGCATTATATTTATATTGATCCCTAATAAAAGATCACATGAAAGGGACAATACTCCAGCAATATTCTTCATCATACGACTTCTTTCTCAGGTGGACCCACTAGACGCAGGCACAGACAACGGTTTTACATTCACGGCCCCCAACTGGCCGACCGCCCCGCAAGGAGTGGCATACCGCATCACATCCAAGTACCCGTCACATCCGGCTGGATCCTTCTTCTATCCACATCTGAGAAGACTACCACCTATTGCTACGTTCCAATTTATCAAGGTAAGGTTTTATAAATAAATAAATAATAAATAAATATTCCACAACTATCACACAACGCCACCTAGTCCCAAGCTAAGCAGAGCTTGTGTTATGGGTACTAGACAACTGATAAACATACTTATATATTTCTAAATACATACATATTATAGATAAATTACACCCAGACACAGAACAAATGATCGTGCTCATCACGCAAATATTTGTCCTGGGTGGGAATCGAACCCACGACCTCCGGCATAGCAGTCAGTTATGAGTGGTTGAACTGGAACTTACTGATTTCAAGATCTGTACTAAGTCAATAGGGTACTTTACTGAATAAATTAATTGAAAGTCTGTTTAGTCCGTTAGTTGGAATATTGAAAAATAATGGACACGTATTTTTTTTTATCAATGAATATTGACAAAGATTTCTAATTCTAATTTCGGGAGTGTAATGACGTCAAAATGCTTGTGAAAGTGTACCGACCGAGTGACGTTTTGTGATTTTTGAAGCGTTGTATCTTCGTTAATTTTGGTTTACGTAACAAAAGAAAAAATACGGGTCTAATATTTTTTAATAATCTATATTTCGGACTTATATTTTTTTTTGAGTAAAATAGCCTATTGTCGGCACGGTTAGCACAGCGGTTGAGCGATCGACTGCTGCTCAGTGTGTCACGAGTTCAATGCCCGCAAGGAACATATATTTGTATGACCGACAGTAGATGACAAGTAGTTGTTTCATATTTGGGTGTTTCATATTTGATGCGCTCTCCTGAAAATTCACATTAGGGACTCTGAACATCGTAGTTCAAACTTAATTACTATTTTAACACCTCTAATCTTCCACCAGCTTCGCGAATATGAGCTCTCGGAAGTATTCCACCGCAACACCGACGACCGGAGATACGACGTTTTGCAACTGGACAAGATGAACCACAACAACATCGATGTGCTGGATGGCAACAGAGCACTCTCCATTGCAGAAGAGGTCGAGAGAGCGGAGCAGGCACCCAGGATATACTCTGAAGGATCTTTGACGACGCCGGATGGAGCTTACTCTTATTATTCTATGTAAGTTTATTGAAATTTGTATCTACACACTTACACATTACAGCTTAATATTCCTCTTGATCTCTTGTGCCTTGTTGGTAAAGAGCTAAGTTTACCCAAACAACTATGGGTACACTACGAAGTGAAACTCATTTACAGGTACATTGTTTTGATTATTAATATAAGTAGCACTTAATTAAAGTCGAGTAATAGTGTTAACCGATGTTAATTAATTCATCCCAGCCAGCAATACTGTTACTCGTTGACGAATTATTTCCCAATCAGCAACAGTGACAGTAATGCCTTTGTCAAACAGACAGGCGAAAGCGAAGCGTGTCCGAGGTGATACCGAACCGAAGCGAGACGTCAGTTCGATAGTTCTGTCACGCTATCGGATCGCTTTCGCTTTTCTATGTGACTGAATTCAAATAATTCCATACATTACAAATAAAAACAGTCTGTTTGACAAAGGCTTAAGGGATGTTACTGGACGGAAATAAACCAATTAAAGCAGACTTGACACCGTAAGTTTGAACGTATGTATGTAACAACTCGTCAAGAAACATTAAGTCGGAAGTAAAAATCAGGTCTTTCGAGATTTTGTATAGAAGCGGTATTATATCGACAGCAAAACCGATAATCGGTTTGACATTTTACGTTCTACCCCATTAACTTTTTGATTAAAATTATAATACCTTTATTGACATCATTAGGTATTAATTACATTAACATAACGAAAGTAACTTAATTTTTAGTAAATTTAAATAAAGTCTTTGTTTAGAAATATTGAAGTGTAAAATAACTATCTGTACAGTGCACGTACCTGGAATAACCGAGCAATTTGAGCACAGTGACTACTCGTACTTCAATTTGTTCTATTTGCATCCATAATGGACGTCAATGTATTTGAATATTTTTATGTAAAATGCATTTGTTAGCTTTACATACAATCAATATTGTATTTCCATTTTTTAAAATTCAATTATTATTTATGTTTTATTGTCTAAAATTATATTTATCCAACAAAAGACTTTAAAATGTTGGCCTTGAAAAGTTATGGCGTGCTCGTGTCTTGATATAGTTTTTTCGTTTCGTCAATTCTCGATATTTCGGCATTTTTGCAAGGACCATGATCACTGATGACCTGAAATATTATTTGTTTATAAGCAGATGAAACGGTCTACCCAAACCCCCTTAATAATAAACGTGAACTAAAGTTACAACCAGGATAATCTTCAGATTAACTATAATTTTTTTAAGTAATAACTTTGGCGTAACTTTAGATTGCGTTTATTAAAAAGCCGGGGTCGCGGAACTTACCCATTACCGTGACCCCGGTACGTAAAGGGCTTGTGAAGGACACCGTGGATTTTAGTCAGTACAAGTCTGACAGTCCCTCCCGCCCTGCCCTGGGTGGGAGGACTCGTTTGATGATTTTACCACGCAAAAAAAAAAGGGTTTATCGACAAATATTCCAGTGATGGATAGTTCCGTTCCATAATAGTGACCAAACCAGTTTCAAAACTAAACGTGGTATTCAGTGTAACACTTTTCTTAAAAACTCCCTTCGAAGAGATAACAATATTGAACGGTTACTCCATTGACTTCAATCACAGACGTAACATTCAAGATATCACTTCAACAGTCTCCAGGAAAGATCTAATTGCACTTTTCCTGTAGAACGAACACGACATCGAGCACAACCGAAGAGCCTCGTTCGGCTAACGAGCTACCGACTTCGGGCCCTGCCGCCAGTGAGAGGTCGGCATTGAGGAGCCTGGCACGGAGATACCGCGCGAGGAGGCGACGCAAGCTCCGCGCTGATAACACCGACCCAGCTGAGCGTAGGATTCTATTTTAATAAGATAATTGATATTGTCACAAAGCGGTGTGTGTCTCCGGTGCAGGTAACAAATATACAAATCGGATTCCCTTTTAAATATTACGCATTATCCAAAATAATAGACTCTCAGCGAAAATTATGGCCACCATACTTTAAAAATTGCATTTATAATACTTTTTACCTTTTTTGTACAGATGTACAGTCTCTTAACAAATGTAAGCTTTTAACAGCGCCTTATATTTATTTAATTACATTTAAGACTAAGCGTTTGAATGACTTGTTTATAAAAACATTCATGTATGCTATTATGACATTGTACAATCACAAAATTATGACTTTTTACAATTTTAACATACCTATTTGCACATATATAATCCTATTTAAAGTGGCTTTTGCACAATTATTTTTTTACAGATAATATTACTTACAACTACAATATCATGATTGTTTTTTACAGTTACTATAATATTATTATTTACACAATGAACACTATTAAAATAACATTAATTAAAATGACATCTGCGCAATTATTGTTTACAGCTCTTATTATTTGCAATGTCATTATTACTCGTATTTTATATTTACTCACACTTTTTGTATTTTGTTACCTTGGTTACAACTACTATTATAAATTACATATCGTAATTATTCACGCTACTGAACTACTTTTCTTACTCGGCGTGATAAGATTGAATAGTTTTTTCTGGTCTATTTTCAAAATTGAACGCGTTAATATACATCTGCGATCTTTTACTATTATATGTATTTTTTGTCACTATCACCATGCTTGAAAAATATTTAAAAACTGGTTTGATAAATGTGGGTTCCCTCGGCACTAACCATGATGATTTCATAGAAGCCGTGAACAGGCATTCTTTCGATGTGATAGCAGTCAATGAAACTTGGCTGCGACCGGGCGAGGAGGGGCGAGCACCGTCTGTGCCGGGCTACCGCCTGCGACACACTCCTCGGCCGCTGAGTGTACATGGGGGTCGGGGAGGAGGTGTGGGCTTCTACCTCAAATGTGGCTTGACTGCTCGCACCTGGCCCACCCCAATAGACCTTAGATACGGTAACGTTGAACAAATGTGGATAACTTTAACACTCAATGGGAAAAAAATTTCGATTGGTACAGCATATCGACCCCCGCGTTTCGACTTAGACCTGTTTCTTGATGGCATTACCGAATCCATTAGCTCCCTAGTTAAATGTGACCATTATATTCTACTCGGTGATTTTAATGTAAACCTACTAAACACTAACGCGCAAACTAAAAAAGTAAGTGAGTTCTTGAATAGTCTTAGCCTCAAACAGCTAGTAAGTTCCCCCACTCATTTCACAGACCACAGCCAAACGTTAATTGACCTAGTATGTACTAACCTCAATCACAGAGGGGTATCTGTTGAGCCTTTTAGCTCCATAAATGGTCACTCATTAATTGTTTGTGAGTTTAACATCAAGCGCAATAAGTATATCCCTTATTCGGTTACATATAGACCTATTAAGAAAATAAACAAAGAAATACTAGATAGTGACTTATCGCGCATACAGTGGCAAAACATTGGTAGTTTGCCTACTGTGAACGACATGGTTGAGGAACTAAATAGAAACATTTTAACAATTTTTGATATACATGCTCCGCTCAAGACTTGTAAAATTAAGGAACCTTCACACTCATGGATAACTGACACAATAAAATTCATGATGCATTTACGGAACATCGCCCTGGCTATTTATCGCAAGACGAGATCAGAGTCTAAAAAAACATATTATAAACAACTTAAATCTCTTGTGTCAAGTTCTATATATAGAGAAAAAGTTGCATACTTCAAATTCAATATCAACAACCAAATTAAAAATCCTAAAACGTTGTGGAAAAATCTGAAAACCGATGTATTGCCAAGTAAGACAATGTATGACCTACCTACTCACCTAAGGGATTCAAATCAAATAAATAATCACTTTTTGAGTGTACCTGGTAACCCAACCCTCAATATATCGCAGTGCACCTTTTTTGAGTCCCATCGTTTTAGCAATGCCACTTTTACTTTACTCCCAATAAGTTCTGATCAAGTTTTGCAATACTTTAGACAGCTGAAATCAAATGCTGAGGGCTGTGATAGGATCACTCTGAATATGCTTATGCTAACTCTTCCCCATACCTTAGCAGTCATAACAGACATTGTCAACCGGTCAATTGCCTCCGCAACGTTCCCGAATACCTGGAAAATTGCAATCGTAAGACCGCTGCCAAAAAAAGGGAATCCAGTTGATTTAAAGGACCTCAGGCCCATTAGTGTTCTGCCTTGTCTATCCAAAATTGCAGAAAAGGCCGTATGTCAGCAGTTATCGCAATTTTTAGAGTCAAACAACATACTACCTGAACTGCAGTCTGGTTTCCGCAAGCAACGTGGTACGGCTGCGGCTCTTCTTGATGTCACTGACAACATTCTGTCTGCACAAGATAAAGGCCTATGCACACTTTTGGTTCTGCTTGATTTTTCACGAGCTTTTGACTGTATAAACATTGATCTGTTCCTGTGTAAACTAAATTATTATGGTTTTGACTACAACACAATAGAATGGTTTCGTAGCTATCTCCACAACCGTCAGCAGCGTGTAGAAATACGTTTAAGCAATGGGTCATCTCTTGCTTCGGCTCTCGCCCCCGTTAAAAGAGGAGTTCCACAGGGCTCAATACTGGGCCCCATCATATTTATTTTGTATTGTGCAGATATAATACATACTATTGAGCGATGTAGGTACCACATTTATGCTGATGATGTTCAGGTATATATCTCATTCAACCCCAGTGACTATAATAGCGCATTGAAGGACCTGAACGATGATCTCAATAGAATAGCATGTTGGGCAGAGGAAAATGGTTTGGTACTCAACCCTACTAAAACAAAATATATGCTGTTTGGAACCAAGCATCAAACCAGTGCGGTGCCCACTACACTCAATGTTACTCTATTGGGCGAATCGGTTAGTCGAGTAAGTGAAGCGCGTAACCTGGGGCTGAAAATGGACGCTGAGTTAAGATACGAAGGGCATGTGGCAGAATCGGTGCGTAACTGTTTTTACCGGCTCAAGATTTTGTACCAAATAAGACCCTTTCTGTCTGAAGAGCTGCGGATCCAGCTGGTTGAGTCACTTGTGCTTTCAAATTTAAACTATGCGGATACAGTTTTTGGTCCTCGTCTCTTAGCAAGAACTGATCGACTGATTCAGAGAGTTCAAAACGCCTGCACTAGATTCTGTTTCTCGATGCCACCAAGAAGTCACGTAACGCCTTTCCTTAATAAACACTCCATCCTTAGAATGAAATCACGCCGCAAATTACACTTAGCATGCCTACTTTTCGGGGTAATAAAGTATAAACAGCCTTCTTACCTTTTTAACAAGCTAAGCTGGATCGCAAGCAAACGAGAATGCACAGTCAGGCAGTGCTCACTGCAACTCTCCACTGAACCGCACAAGACAGCGGCATTCAGGGGCAGTTTCAGGTACGCTGCATCCAAATGCTGGAACAATATTCCCCCGCCGATTAGAAATATTAAAATACTTGGCACCTTTAGAAAACATCTGCGACAATACCTTATCGACTCGCAAAAAAAACTAGGTGACACTATTTCAAACTCGTCCATACTGTAGTAGGAATTGCCGCATGTCACAGTTTCGACCCTCAGAATAAGAGTGATGAAGTGAGTTAATCTACTACTCGTCAAATTATTTATATTTACATACATAAATGCATTTTTAGCTTTCCCTTTCATTGACTAGTTTATTATGTGGTCTGAAAACTCAACTTACCTTAATTTTTCACCATACAATAGTTATGATACGCACACACCCACGCTGTCCATGGATACGACAGTTACTTTATAAATAATTTAATTCAAACTGTCACGTTTTTTAACTTTTTTATGTTCTTTTTTTTTTGTCCACCCGCACTTTTTGGACGACTGTGTGGTCGCGCCCGCTTTGCGTCCGTATGTCACTACAGGGATCCAGCAGAATATCAGCGTCAGGTATTAACCTGACACATGCTGAGCTGGATACCCATTTAGTGTAATCCTGAGACACACACCGCACATTTTTTGTGTCACGTCTGAATTTTGTTAATCTATGTAGGTATCACACCTTTTTTTTTTGTTATCTGTCACTTTTTTTTGTTTTACCTAATTATTTATTTTCCTTGTTACTGTGTATCCTTTTATGTACCTATTTGTTTTTGTGTCTCTGTGTATTGCACTGAATAAATCTTTTATCTATCTATCTATCTCTTATCTAGGAAGCGGAAAAGAGCTAGTGAGTCTATTTTTTGAATCTCGATGGAACAGAGTTCAAATAATATTAAACCAAATTACAATAATCAGATGTTGGATAACTAATAAGTCAAACCCAGAAGCAAATTCAAGCAAAGCTGAAATGTGTTATTTGAATGTAACGTAACACCAGAATGTTTAAAATGTCTCTCCCTTCACTAAGAAGCAGATTTTCGTTATAAACAGGTTAGTACGGATCTGTTCTAAAGAATACCGGCAAATCTGCGAAGTCTCATTCTGTGTCTGTTACACAACATTACTTTTTGTTTATGCGAAACCCGATACACCTGCCCAGTATTTTTGTGTAAAGAATCTATGTATAAAATTTTAAAACCGTATCATAAAAATCACAAGGTTATAAGTTTGTATGTTACTTGGTTGTCCGTTTAAAAACATGCTCATTTCGCGGTACACCCGTACCGTGTATCCTGTGTTATACACTCGTGATAATAGCTTGGCAATAGGTACCTAACCGTACGATGATTGTATTGTAATTAACTGGTAATAAAATTTAATTAAAATATTTTGGAATAAAAAAAAAACATGGTGTAAAAATCACTGGAATCGAATCAGTTACTGATTCTGAACAAACTATATTCAGGATTCGCTTATTCTAAAAATAATGTTGTATATGATAACAAGAATGAGTTTATTTTGCCTACACCGACCAGTACTGACCTATTTGTACTGACTACCTGCTTCTGCATAAAGACATCCTTAGCCTGAAGCTTAGCTTTGGTCAAACATGTTATGAAAACAAAGATGACAAAATATTTCTTTCTTTTATCTAAGCAAAAACTTTGATCTTTTAGTAAATCACTCATATGTAGCTACTGAACAAAATTAGCAAAAATAATCTTGTTTTACATCATCTGTGTCCTCGTAAGAGCTTCAGTGAGAAACATAAAAGGGAATGAGAGAAAGAAGGTCGGTATTAAACATACGCATCTTAAGTTCGACCTCAGTTAAACTCAGGTCATTGCTTCACCTAATCCTGGGTCTCATTGACTTAATTTCGTATATTTTTTCATGCTAACCCAAAGAGTTCCGATGTTCTTTCAGATCATTAAACATCTGAAAGATGGTTGAGGTCGGTTTCTTGTACTCATAGCCATTTGTAATCCGCAAAGAGGCATGAATTACTTGTCTTCTTCATAAAACATTCTTATTGCGTTGATAGACATGAACATCTCGTGTGGGTTCTTATTTATTTTCTCTTAGCTTAGCCACTTTCATCTTCAGGGACTTTATCATATTTTTCTTAATAAGGACAGTCTCAGAATTATGTTAATGCTTGTGAACCTACTTATATGTAAATACAAGCTTTAACCATAACGCTCTGGCCAAGATAAACTTTTTGATTACTTGTATGAAGGTCTGGGTGTTTTTATATTTGTAAACGCACCAACGAAACACGAGCAATAATTTAAGTGGAGATTTTTGAAAAAAAAAAAATACGCTTTAAACCTCATTTAATCCTTTTCCCACAGGACTGCTAGACTGTCGGGTATCAGAATGGAGTGAATGGAGCCCATGTCGCAGTGATGGCGGCTGCGTAGGCTCAGCAATGCGCACACGCAGAATTATAAGACGACAGCGGCCCGGAGGAGCGCCGTGCCCGCCCACCGCGCTCTCGCGGTGGTGCGCGACCAACTGCACCGCGCAACAGGCGCGTGAAGACTGGCGAAATAATCTGACGTAATTCGTAATTTGAACTGTTCAGTTTTCGAATTTGTTTTTTTTTTGGTGCCATGGTTTGGAAAAGAGGTTTGGATTTTATTGACGGACTCATTTGTGGTGGAGAACGTCTTTGTGATTTTAGAACAAATTACGATGTTCTCAAGTGTATTAGTGCCCATTCGCACAAGCGCTTTTTTATGGGCGTTAAAAAAGCGCCCGAAATATACCAAATGCATTCCCATGTATCTCTGTTTGATATATATCATGTTCACATGTCAGCAGTTTAAAGCACGGCGCTTTTTGTCAAATCGTATTTGACTTTAAGTGTTGGGAGGTGACGTTCAAGTTTAATTTACCGTTTTTTTCAAACTCAGCGCATTTTTAACGTCCGAAAAAAAGCCCTCGTGCGAATGGCCTCTTACATAAATTATAATAGACATTACCCAAAAAAGTCTTTACTGACTCCACGGAAAAAATATGTCGGATAAAAACTTGCCTCCAAACCATGTGGTCGATATTATCAATAAGGCACAATTCTTATTAGTGGCCAGATTCTAATAAATTAATTTGTAAACTTTCCTTTTAACTATTTATGATGACTGTTTATTATTTAGCATCTGTGTCTGTCCGTCCAAGTATAATTTTGTTTCGATTCCAGTTAATCATTTCGCATTTCAATTTATTTCGGATGTAAAGTGGCGTGGCGTGTAAAAATAAAATAAAAATGTTGTATAAAATAAAAATAGTAAGAGATGACTGTCAATGTTGGAAAATAATAGATAGTATTCGGTTCATTAACGCTGTACCTATCAAAGCTTCTTTTGGTTTTGTTTGTTGGTCAATTAACGTTAAAGTGACTAAGATTTAGGATTTATAAGGAAAGTCACGTGGCGTTACATCGTAACTGAATCTTAATTGGAAAAAAAAAAGCTTCTGCGACTTGTAAAAAAAATTAACAAACAAATATTTCTTCCAACACTATTTAGAATGACGCTTTCCATTCTCTTAGAACCATCTTACAGAATTATTTAAAAAAAATATAATAATAATTATTACAGATTTTTGCTCTAGTACAAAAATGATGTCGTGTCTTATGCTATTGAAGATAAATAAACTAAAAGATTTATAATTTTAATTTATAAACAATTTTCCATAATCTTTTTCAATATTTCTACTCATAGATCCCTGAAAATACTTTGGGAGTTAATAATAGAAAAAATACATATCGTTTACTTAAGTGTTTAACTTTGTGACAGTAATTCAATAAAAGTGTAGCAATTATTTTAGTGCTAAATGGATCCAAAGATGCAGCTTTTATTTTTCATACAAATAAGTGTAAAAAACCTCTAATGAGAAAATAAAAATAAATAAACTTCTTTCCACCAGGAAAACGCAGTTTGTTTATTTTTATCCCGTAATAAGTATTAAAGTAAGTATGTACTTAGGTAAGTTTATAATAGAGAAATCACAAAGCCTTCTGTGAGACTATTGAATTTCATTTGAGATTGTAATTAAATTAATTATAAACATTGGAATTACAGTGCTTGGTAGATGTTGTATAGTGCCATTCAAAGAAGCGGAGCGGATAAAAAAAGAACAAATAATTATGATATGATTTTACATTTTCACAATTATACGGTAAAAAGTTTACAAAGTTAATTCGTTCTGCTTCGTCTTAATAGAAATGCGATTGTACTAGCATTTTCGTTACATCAAAATAGTGGAGATTCACATTATATAAACTCTTTAAAAATGCCAAAGAACTAAGTTAGATTTAATTTTGAACTGACAGCAGATTCTCGAAGATCGATTCACACAAAAAAAAACTCTTAAAGTATTCTTCTTTCCTATTTGATCTTCACTCGACAAATGTGTTCTGAATTCTTATTTTGCTCAATATTGTAAAACCTGTTCATTAGAAACCCATTTGTGTGAGTTGATCTTTTAA
This sequence comes from Agrotis puta, assembly GCA_943136025.2. Taxonomy (NCBI): domain Eukaryota; kingdom Metazoa; phylum Arthropoda; class Insecta; order Lepidoptera; family Noctuidae; genus Agrotis; species Agrotis puta. Next base: position 15,134,967 of record OW964177.2, on the reverse strand, counting down.
AGGCAAAGAAAACATTGTCAAAACATCTAGTTTATAAAGAAAGCTATAGTTTAACTGTAAAATAGAGCCAAAAAAAGCTGAAAGTGTTAACCTTAGTGTAATATTCGGAGTATGTGTATTTTTTACAATGTAAATTATTCTGATTTCAGTAATAAAACATCTTGAATAAAGAAGACTTGTTTCATTTTAATTGTGACATAAAGATAATAGTATAGTAATCTTATTTCATGAAAACAGTATTTAGTTTAAGTACACAAAAGTTTTAGCATCTGAAGCCCAACTAGAAGGAACCTGTATTTCGGCTAACAGCGCCAATCCCTTAAGCCTTAGTCAAACAGACAGGCGATAGCGAACCGGATCGAGTCCGAAGCGATAACGAACCGATACGAGACGTCAAACTGGATGCAGCGAACCGAGGCGTGGCAGTTGTATTAGCTAGCTTTTTATGAATGACGTCAAATAGAGCAAATACGCTTTCCCCACGTCTTCGCATCGGTTCAGTCACGCTATCGGATCGCTTTCGCTTTTCTATGTGACTGGATTCAAACAATTCCATACATCTGTACATATAATAAATCTATTCATATAATAAATCTGTGGAAGGGTCAATTCTGTACACTGAAAATATTGAAAAAATAAATAGCGGGGGGGGGGGTATTGCTGGATCGACACCAAACCCAAACATGTGATTAAAAACATTTTTGTCTGTCTGTCTGTATATGCAGGCATCACGTGAAAACTAACGGTTCGATTTCGATGAAACTTGGTATAATTTATACCTTATTATCCTGGGCATAAAATGGGATACTTTTTATCCCGGAAAAATACGTAGAAAAAAAAATCTAATTTTTCCGTTTTATTCATAGACGTTGTTCTGTAGAACCGCGATCTCCTTAATTATAGGCTTAGCCGTATTTGGGTCCAATAGATATTTATAAGATGTCATTGTCAGAGTTACTCAAAATGGAGAAATAAACCATCCACGCGAAGACCGACATCCGCGCGGACGGAGTCGCGGGCGGAAGCTAGTTACAAATAAAAACGCCTCGCTTCGCATTCGCCACGCCTGTCTGGTTGACAAAGGCTATAGAGTTAAGTAAGTATTTAGTTCTTAAAGCTAGCATTTTACAAAAGGAAAAATGAATACTTATAATATTCTAGTTATAATAATAATCTGCTAAAGATAAAGATTAGGTAGGTTTAAAATAGGTCAAACTTTTGACTCTTGGACTTGAGTTTAGAAGCTGCATTTTTCTGTAGAACTGTACCGAGCTCTAGTAAAATAAAGTCGTTGTTTTTTTTTCCGGGAACCTTTATCTAGGGAATCGACAGTGAAATTTTAAAAGTACCTGGATAGTTCTTTTATTCAGTCATGGATAACAATATTACTGTCTTTGCTGCTTTAGGGCGAGTTGTTTGATCGTTCGTAAAGCTATTTGTTGAAATGAAATTATGAAATGATGATGATGACTTGGTAGGGACTCACCGTTGTCATTGTAATACTTCTCATTTCGTAATTTTCGTGGTATTACTAACGCTAATTCGTGGCGGGTCTCACGAATTACCGTGACCCCGGAACGTAAAGGGCTATTGAAGGACTCCGTGGATTTTAGTCAGTACGGGTCTGACAGTCCCTCCTCCCCTGGGTGGGAGGATTCATATGATGATTTTACCATGTAAAAAAAAATGAGTAACGCTAATTATTACAAGAAGGAACAGTCTTTTATAGAGCTTTCAGCTTTTATCAGGAATGGAATGGTAAAATACACTAATATTTTAAAGAGGAAAGATTTGAGTTTTTATCTGTAATGGACCAATCAAAAACAACTCGACCGATTTTGAAAATTATTTCACCCATAAGAAATAACATTAATTGTTAAAAACAAAATTCCTATGAAAATACCAACTTATGATGAAGAAATTCTCACATCAATGCTCATAAAATAACAAATGGAGTAATTTTCTTTCTACTAAAGAATCGGAGCATGAATGCACTTTAAAAGATAGATAGAAGTAAGAAAATAAAAGTGGAGTCTTTAGAAATAGGTCAGAGCTTCAAGTAAGTGGACAACCTTGTTACCTGTTACTCGTTCATATAATGGCTGTTCTTTACTACCTCAAGCGATAAGATAACTGGTAAAAAATGTTGATACAACATTATTTTTTGTTTATGCGAAACCTGATACACCTGTCTAGTACGTATTTTTGTGTAAAGAATCTATGTATATAATTTTAAAACCGTATCATACAAAATCACAACGGACAACCACGTATTTATATGCAAACTATAAGTTTGCATATTAATGCAAAAAACAACCACGTAGGTTGTCCGTTCAGAAACATGCTCATTTTCGCGGTACACCCGCGTAAACTGCGTCTCCTGCGTTATACAGACGTGATAATAGCTTGCCTATAGATACCTAACCGTACGGTGATTGTATTGTAATTAACTGGTAATAAAATTTAATTAAAATATTTTTGGATAAAAAAAATATAACATGGTGTAAAAATTATTGGAATCGAATCAGTTACTGATTCCGAACAAACTATATTCAGGTTTCGCATATACTAAAAATAATGTTGTATATTCTTATTTATTTATTTTATTTGATTTTTGACGACAGTTCACTAACTGGGCACTAACTGGGCTCACATATTCTCTGAACCGAAGAAACTAGCAGTCGTGGGGAAACTGCAGGCTAAAAATAAGTAAGTATTTATTCATTGGAAGTTCACCGTATAAATTAACAGTGTTGAAAGCACCTACCCATTGATTATTTTTTACGAAAAACTGGGAAAAAGTCGCTCACCCTACTTTCAGCTTCGAATTAACAGTATATTACAAGGTAAAACTGTACTAAACGCAATATAGTCAGACACATCTTATGGTAGCAATTTCAATGATGTAAGGCATGTAGAGCTACGATGCGTATTTTCTGAGATATTGTAGTTTTAATGACTGCGGGGAAACCTCGCGCTTTCGGCTGCCGCGACCCTTACACTAGCGCTTTTTTTTTTGTCGTGTTAAAATCATCAAATGAGTCCTCCCACCCAGGGCAGGGCGGGAGGGACTGTCAGACTTGTACTGACTAAAATCCACGGTGTCCTTCAATAGCCCTTTACGTACCGGGGTCACGGTAATCCCTTGGTCCCGCGATCCCGGCAGGCTTTGGCCCTCTACAGGCCCCGTCACTATGCTGACACTCTTTGAGGCGCGCGTGGAACACAACGCGCCGTCGACCCGGGCATGGTCCATGGTCGGACAGCGAGTCGCCCATTACTCGCTGCCCGCATGCCCGCGCCTACGGTGGCCGGAGATCGTCTTGCGACGTCCGACGCCGTGGGCGTCTACCACTGCGGCTGAGGTGGAGGGAGGACGCTGTCCTCTCCCTCAGGCGGCCCACCTCCTCCTTCACGAGCATGACTGCTTCGCAGAAGGAGGCGACCGCTTCCCACTCCGTCTCGCCCCGCAGCATGGCCTCGACCAATGCCGGGCGCGAGAGGTCTCCGCCTATCGCCGTCGTGAGGACACGGCGGTGCTCTGCCCAAGCGGGGCAGTCCTGCACCGTATGCTCCACCGTGTCCTCCGGACGATCCTCGCAGTGGTGACACCCAGGCGTTTCTTCCCTCCCTATCAGACACAGGAACCTCCCGACACTTCCGTGTCCGGTTACGGTCAGATTAAACCGAGCTTTACTAGCTTTACTAGCGCTTACGGTCAGTTTAAACCGAGACGCGACGCAACGCGACGTGACAGAACAATACTGCAAATGTGTATCTTTTCGTGAGTAAGTAGAGTTAGATTTTGAGTAGCTCTATTGAAATGTGCGCGAAGCGTCGCGTCTCGGTGTGACTTGACCCTTAGAGGCGTAAAATAGGCGTTACGGCAGAAGGGTTAACCAAACGGCAGTTGATACAATTATCAACAGTCCCAGTTGAGTCTCTGAGAATTTTAAAACAATAACAAAAAGTTATATAATCAAATGATTATTTACTATGTATTCTTAGAACTAAAGAAAGTAATGCTGAGAGATAAATTACTTTTCTTTTTATGGAATTATTTCAAAAATAGAACACAATAATGCACAAGGAAATATACTACAAATAAAATAAAGCAGCAAAAAAAAAAAACGACGGGTTGCACTCTGGGAGTGCCGGCAGAAGTGAAAACTTGAATAGTAATTGTTGGAAATATCTTGTGAACAGATTTTAGTAAAACTCGCAAAAATGGTTGACTTTTTATTTCAATAATTTTCCAATGTGACGTACATCTTTTATAAACAATGTTACCTAGCAACGAATGTATCCAGCATACAAACTTCTTTAAAAGTAATAAAGTCACACGAACATTCACGCAAGCGCCCTGCGCCGTCCTACGCTTTTTCGGTCAGGGTCACGTGTCCTGACGCGAGTTTAAGATTTTATACCCATTACAGAAAAGTGCTCAACGCCGCTAAAGAAGTTTTCACTTCAAAAAAAACAAAAAGAATCTACCTCCAGTCTTTAGTACATTTTACAAAACTTTTTACATTTCGAACAAACGAAGCTTACCTGAGCGACACGGCTTCATGATGTGAATTACACTCATTCTTATAAAATGTAAGTGCCGCTTTAAAAAAAAAAAGTATCTTCATTTGTGAAGGATAATTGCCCCATTCTAACACAACATTAGCCTCCCAACTTTTAATAGGCTTTTTTATTCCGTGGAATGAACGTAACGTATTTTGTTACGTTTTTCTTCAAATTTTTTTTGGGTTGAGGAAAATTTGCTGGCATATTTTTATACAAAAACTTTTTGCATATGTTCGGGTAGGGTAGGTGAGTTAAAGGTTTAATGAGGGTAGCTTGAAAAGTTAGTAATCGTAAGAAGTATAACTATTAACTATGAAAGTTTCATGCGTTGGTGGATCCGGGAAAAATATGACTTACTACGATGAACTGTAAACTAACTTAAAATTGCTTCTAAACTTATATAAATTATCCAATATTCTCATATGTTATACTGTAAGGGAACAGTCTACAAGATGGGGACGCGGGGTATGATGGGAAATCACACACCACACTGAAGGCAAACTTAACACAATGCTAACGTAGCGCAAGCGCCAACAGGACGCCATTTGTTAATGGCCGCTTGCAAATAACGTCTGATGGCGCTTGCGTTACGTTAGTGTTGTGTCAAGTATGCCTAAGAGTGTATGTCCCCATTATACCCCTATGTGGGTAGTCAGTATTCATAAATTATAAGATCCAGATCGATGTTTTCCGGCAAATCAGATTGGTATTTTAATTGGCTATTTGACTGAAAAATTCCAAGTAAACTGTTAATTGAATTATCAAAAAATATTCGATACGTTTTTTTTTTCTTTTGGTACGTAACCAAAATTGACGGAGATGCAACGACAAAATTGACAATACGTCACAATTTAGTACATTTTTTATTGTAATTCTGACGCCACGACCCCCATTCTTGAGTTTAGGTGTAAGTATTATATCTTGGTAAATATTCATTGATTTTACAAAAGAAAAATAACGTGTTCGTCATTTTTCAAAACTCTAAATGACGGACTAATTAGATTTGTAATTTATTGATAGGTACAGTCAAATAGCCAATTTCGACTGGTGTTCATGAAGTCTTGATTTTTTTAATGTTTCCCCACACTAGGAATTTCTCCTGTATCGTGGGTGCGTTTAAAAACATAGAAACTCACATACACAAATACCCAGACCCGGAACAACTACTTGCAGACAGCCTCCAAGTTGGGTAAAGATAAATGTTATTGTAATTTTCAACAGGAATATTCTAGTAGCAGTCAAAAAGTTGTAATGATGGGCTCGATTGATATCAAAAGGCTCGCTACTATTTACTATTTAAAAAGTAATTGGCAAAATGTGGGTGTGTAACTTTTTAGGTAGACACACCTCTACTTATACGTTAAGGAATAACAGGCATGATGTTATGTATTTTGTTAATTCGGGTTAAAAGGTTTTATTTAAAACACCAGTCAGAGTATAACAGTCTTACTACTATAAGAAGGTAAACATCTGAAAAGCACTTGTCTAAAAAAAGTGTCGGCTTCTGATATAAGGCCATTTTGAATTACACTTTTTTTAGACAAGTCTTTTTTTGAAGTGAAAGCTTCTTTAGCGGTGTTGTGCACTTTTTTGGAATGGGTAAAAAATGTTAAACTCGCGTCAGGACACGTGACCTGATCGAAAATTCGTAAGACGGCGCAGGGCGCTTGCGCGAATGTTCGATTGTATTTATTACTATTCAAGTTTTCACTTCTGCCGGCACTCCCAGAGTGCAACCCGTCGTTTTTTTTTTGTTGACTAAGCCCCAAACTAGAAATTTCTCCTGTGTCGTGGGTGCGTTAGCAAACAAAGAAACTCACATACATACCCAGATTTGGAACAACTTCTTGCAGATCAAACGAAATACCTATTTGTTCCGTTCAGTCAATCACTCATTTTTTTGTAGTAAGGCTGCTAATATCTAACAAATAATATATTAAATGTGAAAATTTATCAGGATGGATATTAGGTAGGTACTCTTTCAGATTAAAAATACGCCGCTGTGAATATTAGGTATTAATAGCAAAATTCAAATACGCCACATGGATTTTTTTACTAAGTTTATCACTAAATTATGAGTAATAGAGCCAAAGAATAGAGGTAAACATTCTAGGAAGCCAAACTTTTTCATTAGCTATTAGTTAGTATTAGTACCCAATTACCTAGAGCTGGCTGGCATATTTTTTCACAACGCTTCCCTGAAATTGGGGCTAATTAAGTTCATACCGATACCGAGAGGTTTTCAGCTGAAAATTAGGACTACGAATATAAAATGGACTCTCAAAGGGTAGGTCATGTGAAGATATGAGAGAAAAATGCATTAACGTTTCATTTTACAGCACTTAACATACTTTTTAGTGCTATTATTTTAGAGAGTAACTTATCTCAATATGGATATAAATTTACTTTATTCGTGATAGAAAAAAAAAACTGGTGAAATGCGTATTGGACCGCGCACAATGAAGGGTTTCGTTGTCGATTACCCCGCAACTATTATTGTTAATTAAAGACTTGACTTCTTATAGAGTTTCTTGTAATATTTAAGCAAAGTACTATTAGTTGTATTTTTTGACAGAATTTTAGACTTAGTTTCGAATTGATTTCGCCTATTTTTTTGAATGACTTGGGAACTGTTAACTTTTAAATTACAATTAAACACAGAAAACTGCATTTGGGCTTTAGTTAATGACATGTATGCGAAACAACTGAATTGGTCTTGTAGATTCGGATAAAATTGTCTGTGAAGGGCACACGAATGATTCCATAAATCTTCCGTTTTTTCGTTTGGATTTACGGAACCCTAGAAATGAAATTTAATACCAACACACTGCAATTCTACAACCTAATTTATAATTAAAAGGTTAGAATAATCCTATTATTCACCTAACAATAGTGTACGCAGTACACACTAAAGTAAAACTTAAAACAATGACATGATATAGAAAGAAAGAAAATTGAGTTTATTGGCACTAAAATTTAAAACTAATTAAAACTAATCAAATTTATAATAAGAGTAATACAATAAGATAACAAACAAAATATACAATGAAATAATAATAACAAAACGACGGGTTGCACTCTGGGAGTGCCGGCAGAAGTGAAAACTTCAATAATAATAAACACACACGAACATTCGCGCAAGCGCCCTGCGCCGTCATACGACTTTTCGATCAGGTCACGTGTCCTGACGCGAGTTTAACATTTTTTACCCATTCCAAAAAAAGTGCACAACGCCGCCGAAGAATTTTCACTTCATAAAAACTAACAATTTAATGCCAAAGGGCCTCAGCTCAGCATAATGCCAGATGGCAAAACAGATTTTGCTACTTGACGGTGATTTTCAGATTGATACTTCAACTCAGTTCATATCACAAAGGTAACCGAGTGTAAAGTCTAGATAAAGTGATAGATAGCGCCAATTTAGTTAGTCAGGTCTAAAGTGTGATACTTCATATCTGAGAGTCTATTGAATGGCGTCTCTCGAAGATATTATTTGATTGAAGGCGCGAAGATGAAGTTTCTTAAAATATTGATAGCTTGTTTTTGGTTGTCTGACGTTATTCTTTTTTTAATTACAATGTTTCATTCTTTTGTGGCTTACAATAGTAATAACAGTCATTTTTTTCGAAAAATTTGTATTTTTATTATTAGTAAGCGAGGGGAGACATGCCTTGGGGTACCTTTCCACTTTAAAGATACAGTTTCTTAATATATTGATAAATTGTGTTTGGTTGCCTGACGAGTTTTTTTTTATTTACAATGTTTTGTTCTTATGTGGCTAATAATAGTAATAAAAGTCATTTGTTTCGAAATATTTGTATTTTTAATTGTTAGTAAGCGAGGAGAGACGAGCTTGGGGTACTATTCCACTTTTTCTTTTATCAAAAGACAAAACGAACATACTAAAAAATCATAGAATCACTCTCCGGTAGAGCAAACGAGTTAAAAAATAGACACGTCATAATGGAATCAGAATTCCATGACAGAGCACCATTTCCTATCAGGAAATAAAGTCTTAATCTAGGTGAGTAGGCAGCACTAATAGCCCTGTCCAACTTTTTACTAGCAAACGCATTCAAACAATTTATTCTATCCAACACAAAGGAATTCCAACTCCATCCTGCGCGGATAGAGTTGATTCTTGAATGAAGGCACGAATTCCAAGTTTTATTCTGCTTAATACTATTTCCCAAGAAGAGTTCGTTACGCAGATAGAATCTTTAATTTCCTACGTTAGCGCCAGTGTCAGGAGTTTTACAAAAGGTCCCTTGTATCGAATGTCGTGTCGTTTGGAATTGTGAATAAATTAGCTTTTCAAAGGGTTTCACGCTTTTGTTTTGAGATTGAGGATTAAAAAGAAATTGGATTTGGATGATGAAGTGATTTATGGCTGATAAATTTTGAACGTTCAGGATGTTTAGTTATTTAGGATTGATTTATAGTAAAAATAATTATATGCTTGACGTTTGAGTTGATTGCGATGATTTGAATTATTTGATACTTTGAGATCTATATAATAACGGGATATTATAAATTGCATATCAAATAAATAATCGCCTATCAATACATACTCATCATTTATATTCTTTTTTACATCAAATAACTTACTTCACCACAAATAAACTAAATGTTTTACAAAACTCAAACTGCAGATAATTCGAAATTATACATCAATATGACATTACTTTTTTTCTCATAATGCAATACAGTTAAATTTATTTTTGTACAAAAATACTACATACATAGCATAAATACTGACTGCACAGCAAATTTTCCATATTTCATAGCAAAATAACTATCCCAGTCGCATATTAACCAGTAAGTACACGCTGGCACCCCGACTCGGACAATTTAGGTTAGAAGAGGATGGCGGGGTCTGAAAGACCCCGCCATCCTCTTCGTGGTTATTTTTTTTTTAAACCACCCAGAAGTAGGAGCCCCGCGAAGCGGGGCTCCGTCGACATGCTGGGAAGCGTGGACGCCCCGCGAAAGCAAGACCCGCTTTAATAGTTCAATAAATTACTGGTATGTGGTAATTAATAAATAATAAGACGACTGTGACTAATAAAATGCTGTTTTATTTAGAAAAACTGCTGTAAATAATATAAAAATAGAAGCTATATTTAAAAGAAAAAGAGTTAACATGTATAATGTGCATTAAGATTATTAGCTGTGCATTGATGAAAAAGCTTTTGCTTTAGGAAAAATCGCTGTACGCTGCGAAAATAAATTGTAGTGTGTTTAGTGATATTTTGAGTTGAATATTTTGCTGTGCAATCAGTAATTTTGATGGGAATTCGGAATCTTATTGCATAGAAAAAGGATATTTTTTGATTTGCGTTTAAATACTACCCTATAATAACGAGATTTATATATCTATATAATAATAATATATTCTTGACCCCGTTCCCGATGCTGGTGGAATGCTATTTTTTATATTTTAAAACCTTTTTTATTCTTTTTTGTAAAAACATTTTTTACGTGGTAAATCATCAAATGAGTCCACCCAGGGCAGAGCGGGAGGGACTCTCAGACTCGTACTGACTAAAATCCACGGTGTCCTTCAATAGCCCTTTACGTTCCGGAGTCACGGTAATTCGTACAGTCCCGTGATCTCGTACAGTCCCGCGACCATACAATGTCATTAGTAATTTTGTATAACAATGTTACAAAAACTGCTTTCAAATTTTCTTAAATGCAACCTTCTTTATATTCAAAACTATACCACTTCTATTTTCAAAAATAAAATAAAACCAACAAAGAACGAACCACAAAACCGCTCACGAGTTTTAAATTTCGCGACGATCAAAAGTTCGCCGGTGTTCAATGCAGAAAGATAAGCAACGATACAGGACCGGAAGTTACTTCCTGTGGCCGTTTGAACATCGAACGTTATTCATGGCCCAAGCCCAGAATGAAAACTTCCGCCGAGGAGATACATGACGAAACTTCGCAGAAATTGTCAGATGTAGGGTGGACTTGTCTTTGTGTGAATTTTTTGGGACTGTCTCAATATTTTACTGAACATAACTTAATATTGTCCAGTCAGGATCTTTTTTTTTTTGCCGTAGTAAAGTCATCAAATGAGTCCTCTCACAAAGAGCGGGAGGGACTGTCAGACTTATATTGGCTAAAATCCACGGTGATCCCTCAATAGCTCTGAACGCTCCAGGGCTACGGTTACTTGATAGGACAGTTCCGTAACGATTGCTGACAGCTCTTTGAGGAACACGAAGCCTCGTCTTGACGAGTACTTTGTCTATCGTAAGTATTATTTAACAATAACAGCTTGTTTTTAAAAATAACATAGTTTTTTTAATGACTAACTTGTTTACCTTAAAGACGTGATGTTGTGTACTTTTATGTTAATATTTTTAGGTGAGCATTTTTTTATGTGAGTAAAGAATTTACTTGAGTAACGTTATTAAATTTCGAGATAACATCACTTCAGTTTTCCCCGAAAGGTTTCACATATCTCCTTAGACCTTCTGGGAAAACACCACTGTATTACCTTTCGAGGAAAACTTGTTGCTGTGGTGTTAAATAAACCCCGTAGGTATTTGTGAGTTAACTTCAACTTCGATGTCATTGGCGCATAAGCTTGTAAGTTCAAAAAAGGCCAGTTCAGGCAAGGCTCTGGGGTGTTACGCTAAAAGATGTCGTAAATAATGTAAATAAAGTCAAAATTAGTGACTACTTCATTGGAAAGATCACTTAGAAAGTAGACACGCTGGAATGATAAAGCAGGATTACGGGTATATTCATCAGATTTACCGCAGCCGTGGTAATTAAAGGAACAGAGCTTTAGCCATTATAATGATTTCTGACAGCCCAAAAAATAGGCTGTTTTCGAATTACATTATTGACAGACCTGTTGGTCTAGAGGTTAGTGACCCTGAGTGCTATGCCGGAGGTCGTGGGTTCGATTCCCACCCAGGACAAATGTTTGTGTGATGAGCACGATCATTTGTTCTGTGTCTGGGTGTAATTTATCTATAATATGTATGTATTTAGAAATATATAAGTATGTTTATCAGTTGTCTAGGACCCATAACACAAGCTCTGCTTAGCTTGGGATTAGATGGCGTTGTGTGATAGTTGTGGAATATTTATTTATTTAATTCAAAAAAATAAGTTTACTGATATTGGCAGTTAGAACCCAGGATGCTACCTATTATAACTCTATATGCTCAAGAATCACACTTCTGACGACTAAATCTACGAGACAGTAAAAAAACCGAGATTTAAATATTCTATTTAAATTTAATTCTTTCCGAAATCCTGGTCACAATACCAAAAGAACGAATCAATGTTAGTTCAACGGCTACTATTATTGGAATTAATTAAGAAAGAAAAGATTCCAATGAATTGATCGTTATCTCTTCGCTGTAGTCTTTAGTCTGTTGAGGATGCTATTACTAACAGGATGGAACATCGATGTAATACAAATTGTTTTCGTATTTTAAGAATTGGAGAAATAAATAGACTGTTGTTTTCTGAAACTATAGAGATTTAAGATCCAAATTGTATTTTTATGAGGAGGTAAGATACTGCCTGAACTTTTTCTTGGACATAATAGTATAATTAAAAGCTTCTGAATTATGTCACCCCGGAAACATTTGAAAGCCAAGTTGGTTAAGAAAGCATTAATATATGATGAAACACAAACTTTACATAATTTTTTGTTTAATTTCTTACATTATTATTAGAAATCTAAGTTTAAAAACTTTTACTATTACTTAGCTTGGAATAAGAGAAAGTATAAATAAATAAAAGTACCTAGACCCCGGAACGTAACAGGCTATTGAAGGACACCGTGGATTTTAGTCAGTCCAACAGTCCCTCCTGTCCTGCCCTGCGTGAGAGGACTCATTTGATGATTTTGCCACGCTAAAAAAAAGCATTGTACCTTAGGTGTGATCCGTATTATAAATAGTTTATTCCAAAAATAAACAAAAAGGGCACAAACAGCAGGAATTCGAGATTCTCGCTTCGCTATTTTTAAACGCACGAAATGTGGGCCCAATAAACTGTCAGCTGTTTTTTATTCTGAATTCGAAATGCGACAGAATTGAAGTTGCCACGTTTAAAATTCCTTTTTTATGGCCAGTATCTGTTGTGTTTTTTGAACAATATTTGCATGGTAACCAAAGAGTTTTATTTATTTACGACGTGGGCACAAAAACTTTTTGCATAAATTTCCTTTAGCCAGTATCAATCATTCCTCGAAACACAGTGGGCCCACATTGTCGATCCTGGCCCAATTGCTCTATCACGGACAGTATATCTCAGTAGTTGGAACGTTCATTGTAAGCTTATCAATGATTGCCGCCATAAAGACTTCAAAACTATCTTTTTTACCTTTTCACTTTTGCACTTTAATCCCTTGTTGCTTCCTCTTCAATTTTTATGTAAACGGAAGTAGTGTCACATTTATCTTTGTACCAGAAATGTTTTTTTATACATTTACGTTACAAAAACACAACATACTTATTTTTTTTTTATATTAACTAGGTATATTATTCTATTAATAAGGAGGCTCGTGGCTAAATAAATACAGCCGCAAAGGCCGATCTTCCGGGTTAAGCCGCGCTTGCCGAAGTTGGTCTGTGGATGGGTGACCGTCTGTCATAGCGAGTTTCCTCCGTGTCTCGGAAAGCACGTAAAGCCGTTGGTCCCGGCTATCATTTGTAGATCTTTGACAGTCGTTACTGTTAGTCAAAAGCTCTAAAGCCTGACAACCAGTCTTACCATAGGGTATCGTATTACCAAGTTACTGGATTGTGGAGGTCCGACAGGCAGTCGCTCCATGTAAAATACAGCTGCATCTGGTTTGACTGAAAGCCGATCCCAAAATAGTTGGGAAAAGGCTAGGCAGATGATGATTATCTATATAATAAAATAAATAATAATATAAAAATAAATAAAATAAATATTCCACAACTATCACACAACGCCATCTAGTCCCAAGCTAAGCAGAGCTTGTGTTATGGGTACTAGACAACTGATAAACATACTTATATATTTCTAAATACATACATATAATAGATAAATTACACCCAGACACAGAACAAATGATCGTGCTCATCACACAAACATTTGTCCTGGGTGGGAATCGAACCCACGACCTCCGGCATAGCAGTCAGGGTCACTAACCACTAGACCAACAGGCCTGTCAAAATATCTATACTATATAATAAATCTGTAGGAGGGTCAATTCTGTACATTGAAAATATTGAAAAAATAAATAGCGGGGGGTGTTGCTGGATCGATACCAAACCCAAATATGTGATTAAAAAATTTTTTGTCTGTCTGTCTGTCTGTCTGTTTGTGCAGGCATCACGTGAAAACTAACGGTTCGATTTCGATGAAACTTGGTATAATTATTCCTTATTATCCTGGGCATAACATAGGATACTTTTTATCCTGGAAAAATACGTAGAAAAAAAACTTATTTTCCAGTTTTATTCATAGACGTTGTTCTGTAGAACCGCGAACACACGTTGCATTACCCGCAGTGGATTCAGCGCCGTAATATTTATAAGATTTCATTGTCAGAGTTACTTAAAATGGGGAAATAAACCATCCACGCGAAGACCGACATCCGCGCGGACGGAGTCGCGGGCGGAGGCTAGTTATATTAATAAGGATTGAAATTTTACTGCTATCACTTTTTGATACTCTATTGGGAAAATCCCCATAAAACCTATGCAACGCTCCCCGTATAGGAAACTGATAAATTATTGATAGTGAACGGAAGGTAATCTGATTTCCTTTCATAATTCCCCCTACTTTATTCGTTCGCCTCAGACGTGACAGGGAGAGGGCTTACCGCCGCCATTGCGTCTGTGTTGAATAAGATACTGTCTGTACAATAGACGATTATAACCATTGCTCGAAGAAGAGGCAATATTAACTTTTGTCTTTTGTCTCAAGAGCTCACTATTTTCTTAGAAGAGTTCTTTGCGTTAGTTAATTACTCATTAGCTAATATTCTAGAACGCTAGATTGTTATATGAATAAATACAATAGTATGTTTCTTCTGATAGAACATTAAAATTTACTGCTGACAATCGGAATCCAATAAAATTCGAAATCGAAGTTGTAACGAATTTCAAAAAAAAAAAATAGTTGTTTACACCACGCTAGGAATTTCTCCTGTATCGTGGGTGCGTTTACAAACATAGAAACTCACGTACACAAACACCTACACTACAATACTGCAGGTACAATCCCGCATGGTTCACGGAACTGTTTAGGCAGCTTATCGTGATCTTGGAGCGTAAAGGGCAAATGAAGGATCACTGTGGATTGAGTCAGTACTAGTTTGACCTTCCAGTACTAGTAGTAGATCGAGGGAAGAGAGGATAGAGGAGGAGGATTCATTTGATTATTTTAACAACTAGAATACAATTCCGCATAGGACGTCACATTCTGAAATTCGACCTGTACTTGTCATCATAGATTAAACTCAGGCTTTACTTTGGCCATTCTTCCTCTACGTCCAAGCAATTTACTAGCATTTCTGAAACAATAGAGAGATCACTGAATACTCTTCGTTGTAAATCTTCTTCTATCTATCTATCTTCTATACTATAATAAATCTGTAGAAGGGTAAATTCTGTACATTAAAAATATTGAAAAAATAAATAGCGGGGGGTGTTGCTGGATCGATACCAAACCCAAATATATGATTAAAATTTTTTTTGTCTGTCTGTCTGTCTGTCTTTCTGTCTGTCTGTCTGTCTGTTTGTGCAGGCATCACGTGAAAACTAACGGTTCGTTTTCGTTGAAACTTGGTATAATTATTCCTTATTATCCTGGGCATAACATAGGATACTTTTTATCCTGGAAAAATAAGTAGAAAAAAAATCTTATTTTTCAGTTTTATTCATAGACGTTGTTCTGTGGAACCGCGACCACACGTTGCATTACCCGTAGTGGATTCAGCGCCGTAATATTTATAAGATGTCATTGTCAGAGTTACTCAAAATGGGGAAATAAACCATCGACGCGAAGACCGACATCCGCGCGGACGGAGTCGCGGGCGGAAGCTAGTACACCATATATATATTACAATAACAATCCATAACACAACAAAGGAAGCAAACAGACAGGTTAAGATTAACAAAATTAATCCACCACCCTTACTTCGGCATCCATTGCTGATTTTCCAAATTCCACAACAAAGCTTTTACATACAAACATAGCAATGTATACCTCAGTATTACCATCGTGTGTCGCAACCTTAATACCCCCTGCATGTCACGGAATACGTCAGAGATAAGAAATGCAAATCCTCTTACAAATACGTAGGGGTGTTATCTATGGGCAATTTGAGGGGCACAGCCTAATGCAATAATGTTGCGGAAGGGGGCAATCTTAGGGGTAAGTGAGTGATATGAGTTATGAGGCAGTGACGAATATGTTATTTGTGTGAATTTGGTATCTGTGTTAAGCCTCAAGCAATTAAAATTCATGTGTCATGGAAATAACGAAGATATTCTGATGTTTCAAGCATTTGTTTTTAGCGTGGTAAAATTATCGAATGAGTCCTCCCACCGAGGGCAAGGCAGGAGGGAGGGTTGTCAGATTTGTACTGACTAAAATCCACGGTGTCCTTCAATAGCCCTTTACGTTTCGGGGTCACGGTTGCTATAGAGCTAAAATTTAAGAACAGCACAGAGCAAAACCGAACGAAGAAGAAGTTTGTTAAACTCAAAAATTGCGTCTGTCAAAGTTTAGGGGAACAGTGTATAAGACGGGGTGCGAGGCATAAAGGGGACATACACCCCTAAGGCATACTTAACACAACACTAACGTAGCGCAAGCGCCATCAGGACGTCATTTGCAAGCGGCCATTAACAAAAGGCGTCCTGGTGGTGCTTGCGCTACATTAGTATTGTGTTAAGTTTGCCTTAAGTGTGTGATTTCCTATCATACCCCGCGTCCCTGTCGTATACACTGCTCCCTCCTCTAATAGACATAATTATTATAAATTGTTTCGCAGTGTTAGGATAATTAACGATGACAAACACGCTTGGATTTTCTAGGAAATATGTTGCCAATTGCAGGCGGTAACTGCCGTAAGGTAAGTCTGAGTAAATAATCAGCACTCTGGACAGCAGTGGTCAGGCAAATATTCATTTAAAAAAAGGTAAATGTTTAACAATACAGGTTAAGTTTCCATATGAATTCAAGTCGTCTTTTTTCACTAAAAAATATGCAATCGTATCGATAGGTAATCTTCTCAGCTGTCATGTGATTTGATATAAGGAGCGCTCAAAAAACTCGTAGATTGTACTCATAGTACTTAAATGATTATCTAGTGCCCTTTTTTTTTTTTTTTATCGTGGTAAAATCATCAAATGAGTCCTCCCACCCAGGGCAGGGCGGGAGGGACTGTCAGACTTGTACTGACTAAAATCCACGGTGTCCTTCACTAGCCCTTTACGTACCGGGGTCACGGTAATCCCTTGGTCCCGCGACCCCGGCAGGCTTCGGCCCCGTCGCTATGCTGACACTCTTTGAGGCGCGCGTGGAACACAACGCGCCGTCGACCCGGGCATGGTCCATGGTCGGACAGCGAGTCGATTATCTAGTGCCCTAGTATTAATTAGGACTATTTCATAAATTGTTTATTATTGAGAGGCTAAAAATACATAAATATAAAAATACAAAATTAAAATAAAACTAAACTACATAGGTATTATAGAGCATCGAAAAATCAGAAGCGCTCCTGTATTCAGAATAAGAGTAATTTCCTTGAATAGAGAATTCCACGGAAATTCACGAGATAATGTGGTTTAAGAGCATTCTAAGCTAAGGCTTAGCGCGTACCCTAGTTTAACAGTTAAACGTACTGAATCTTAATTAGTTTCAGCACTGTTTGGAACGCAACGAAGAACTGAAAATCAAAACAATTTGCTATTTTGTCATGTACGTATTGTATAGTCGGTAACATTAGATATTATACAGTGTTAAAGGGATCTTTTTACGAGATGATGAGTTAACCTTCTGAGTTATTGATAAACCAAAATGGCAGCGTTAGTACCATGTTTTCTCTGTTCCGAATCGTACTTATACAAGTTGATAATTATTATAATTAGTAATTTAATTCGTGCGGCTGTCAAAGAATGTTAATAAGTAATATATTACGTGTAATTAATATCTGTATGGGATACCATACATTAACTCACGCCTTTTTTTAACTACAGTACGCCTCTTGCTGCAATCATTACCTACATACTCTTTTAGCTACGTCCCGTTCATACATATTTTTTTTTTTACAAGCACGACGGTTACGAATAATCTGACCTTTTTGAAGTAAGATAAAAATTCTATTATGATATTCTTATGCCTATAACATACGGAACATCATTTTAAATGGGTTGTTGTAAGTTCGCCACGAAATTAATTACCCACGAAAAAAAGTATGTATAAATTAGGCAAAGGTTTTTTTTTTATTTTTGATTATCGTAAATTCGCCCCATTTCTTTACTCCGCACGGATAGCAGAACAATTAAATAATAAAAATCGAGCACAAAACTACCGAAAACGAGGACACAATGTGGAATCAAAGTAGGACAACAAGATCAAAACTTACAACAACCCTTTTACTGACAATTACACACTTTTTTACAATTCAAATTACCGACATCAATGGCTCTTATTTCGATTCCACCTTGTGTCATTACAAAATGTTTTTCATTCTAAAACCTAACAATATTTTGCATACATTACTATATGTATAGCTTTATAAATTCAATGCCAGTGTTCCCGACAGCCATTGAATGCTGATGACATGTACAAAGGCCCATATAATTGGGTTACTGTTGTATACCCCACACGTGAGACTGATTAATTTTGGGAAAACCCCTTATCAAACACAGCTGATATGAGATGGCAGGTGGACGGGGACGGTATGGATTGTGCGGTGTTAATTCTAACATTGTTGGCTTGAGGGTTAGACGAAGGAATGTGGAAGGTATAGTGCTTGAAACATGAAGAAATTTTAAAACAATATTCTGCCAAATATCGGTGTGCTATGTCCTATGAATTAAAGTTTAGTTTGGCGTGAATTAGGACTGGAATCGGCATTGACAATTTGCTGATAAAACTCATATAAAGCTTCTGTGTAATTACAGTACCAAAGGTATAATGGCTCGGAGGTTTAGCATCTCGCTTCTCATGCATGATGTTGGGAGTTCTAACCCAAACAAGTATTACTGTGTTTTTTTCAATTCATATGTAGAGGCGGCTAAATTAACTCACCAGAGGGTGGTTACATCCTCACACGAAAAAGGTAAGGATAAAGTTCTCTAACGGAAAATACAAAGGCCAAGAGATCAAGAGGCATTTGATCATGTTCTAAACTAAAAAAAAAAGTTGATTCTTGAATAGTTTTCCATCCATTTATACTGAGTTTCTTTCGAGTCTTGGAAAGCTCGTCAAGCCGTCGGTCGTGATGTACTACTATCAAAACACTATACCCGTAGCTTCGGCCAAAGTATGAATATGAGTATGAGAAGTATGTCCTAATCTTTATCTACTTTAAGACTAGTTAGTGGTGGTCGCGGGCCTGTACGAATTACTGTGACCCCGGAACGTAAAGGGCTATTGAAGGACACCGTGGATTTTAGTCAGTACGAGTCTGACAGTCCCTCCCGCTCTGCCCTGGGTGGGAGGACTCATTTCATGATTTTACCACGATAAAAAAAGACTTGCCTTTTGTCTTAGTGTTACGAACTAAACATTGATGTCAACATGATTGGAGAGTTGTACAGACGTATTGTCAGAACTTATTTATTCAAAACTAATAGGGAGTAGGGTTGACTCAAAAGTTTTGAGTTACTTTCGTACGTGCCCGGCACTTCGTTGACGATGTAAGAGAACAGACCACCTGGCTACTATTTGTACATCTTTAAAAGTCGTTATACGCAGTCAGTGGCTCGAACATTTGACAATTAGTTTAATTAAGAGTTATCATACTCCACAACCCAAACCGTTGGTATGACTTTTAAACAGACCGAGACAGACAGATTTATGTAAAAGATGACGCTATATTAGGCGACACCTTTCCTAAGGTCAATGTTAGTTTATATCACCCAGGTACTACGAAATTAGAATTTATCTGTCTAGGACGTTTTGTAGTCATGACGCACTAGTGATTGTCTGAGACAAAACCCGTGATGTAACGCTGGTAATCCAAGACGTGACACAATTTATTTTCAAGATATTCACTCAAAAGTGACAAAGGGTTATACTGTGAAGGATGACTGTGTCTCTGTCTATCTTGAACTAAGGGCATTGTTGTCCTTTTGTCTTCAATATCTCTGCAAATAATAAAACGAAGCTGCTTTTCGTGTCTCTGTTTGTGACCGCTAAGGCTTTCTATAAACACAATAGAATGAAATCTATTGTGTATTCATGTTGCGTCATAATTATGATGTATTAAGGTAGTGTTCTACACTGCATCTTTGGTTCAGTGATCACAAACGCAGTTACTGAGCTCTGGGTTTCGATATCCATTTTTTTTGTTTATGTGTCTAAATCATCAAATGAGTCCTCCCACCCACTGTGAGGGACTGTCAGACTCGTACTGAATAAAATCCAAGGAGTCCTTCAATAGCCCTTTACGTTCCGCGGTCAAGGTATTCGTACAATCCCACGACTGTACCGATATCCATAAGGAAAACCAAAAGATACCACTGGTCGCTTTAGCATTCGTAAAATTGACGGGGACGCAGTCCATATATGACAATTTTTCAAAGATTATGCAGTGATCACAACGCAACTACTGAGCAGGAGGTTCTGTTTTATACCCAAGGGGCTAAAAAGAACACTAGCCGCTTTAGCAGAATTCGTAAAATAGACGCGGACGCAGTCAATCTATGAAAGTTTTACGAAGATTATCATCAAGTTCTTTTTTGTGCCCGTGTTTTTCTGTTTTCTGTTTTCTCAACAGGAATTCCTCAACACCAGTTTCATACTCCGGGTTTGTGCCTGATTGATGAAAATAGCTTCGCCACCTCTTATGTGAGACTTAACGAAAACTGGCAAAAAGTGTGTGTACTTATTACATACAACTATGACTAACCTAGGTAATACAAAATGAATTATTGCTTCAACAGGTTTACATTAATAATGTTTGTGTTTCGAGCTCCACTGTAAGCAAGTAATGCCTGTGTTGGGGAGCCCCGCACTTCCATAGCTGAGCAATACAAAATGTGAACGATGGTGTGAATGAAATGTGAAGGTGATGGTGCAGACTTGATTATTTTCCTTTTCTTTTTTTTTTTAATTATCCTTTCCAATGCCCAACTAAAATTCAAACAAATAGTCCACTCAATAAGTTAACTAGCACAATACTACCCAATAATTAGTCGAAACATTCCAAGCCACTGATTATTTGATCATTGTTGTCATTCGATCCGTATTGTAACGGAGTAGTTACAACTGAATGACCCAGTTTGTTGAATTGACTTGTTTCCTCTTTTGTGACGATTCGCTCATTATTTATGGAACATTATTCTGTGTTGTTTTGAATTTGTGTTAACGCATGAAGCGAAGTTTTTATTGTTTAATTTAATGTAGTTTCCTATGAGTAGTAGCAGAAAAAGATTTCTAGCTAATCAGAGTCATTTATTTGTCAAACATAGGTTATTACATTATAAGATCTTATGGTAAATAATATTAGGTGCGCTAGGTTTTGTCAGTTATGACATAAAAATATTTATGTTATAAGGGTAAGTAAAATTAAAGAATAATTATTATACATGAAAAAAAAATAAGTCTAATTACAATATTAATAAATTGTTACCGGTCAAAATTAGTGCCTAAAATTATTTTTTTCAATTTGGGATAATCAAAGATTGTCATTCAAGAACTCGTCCAATGTATAATAGCATTTGTGAAGTAACAGCTGGTGTAGGGTAGTTTTAAACTTCTTTACAGGCAAGCAAATCCAATGGTAATTTAAGGATTATCAGAAAAATAATAACAAGTGAAACTTTCAAGATTTGGATTCAGCCATCATTGTGCCGATTGTCGTGTATGCACATGGCTTAATTGCCAAGAACCTCGACCAAAATCTAAGTAGGCTCTCGTTAAGCAGCTAGATGCTGGATTCTAGAATAAACAAAGCTTTTTAGAGACAATCATCATCACAATAATCATTAAATCCATACTGAAAAAACTCAATTGCAGAAGGCAGTACGTTGTTATGGACCCAAAATTACAGTACAATCAAAAACACATTTGCAAGAATAGATCTAATTTGGCTCTAGTTTAAGGTCTGCAGAAGCTTAAAGTGGTTATTCAAAACAGTTTTAGAGCCTTAGTTTATTCCATAAATAGGGTTCTACCTCTATAAGCACTTTATCCCTCCATAGTACAGACACAGATCACTTTAATCTGTCAAATGTTTTTAATTAATTTTTAACTTTATCACCATGAGGATAAAGTTCATGTTTGATCGGGAAAATTAGACAGATTCTTGTGCTGGCATCTAATTCATCAAATATTTAGCTAATTACAGACAGGTAATTGAAGAACTAATGAACATTTATATGAGCAAATACTAATTCATGATGTAATGAAGAGATAGTCGTCTCGTCGCCTAATCTCGGAATTCCATGCGCACTAAGTGTGCTGAAAATCTAGAACAAGCCAGAACAGTGGCAGGATTATGTGGAGGGAAAACGAGACCCAGTTTTGTTTGTGATGAGAATTTTAAGACGCGATAATTAATTTCCTGGGTGTGGTAGTGCTGGTGTTAAAAGATTTTTAACCGACATAAAAAAGGAGGTTCTTTATTTTCAGATTTATGATTACTTTATTTTGTTTTTGGTAATTTTGCTATTAGACAATATTTTTGTAATGACTACAATGACATTTCTATCCTAATTTCCTAATACGAACTAAGATTACAAATGCCAAAAATTATGTTCGTTTATTTGTTTCCACTAGAAGCCTTTTTTTTTATCGTGGTAAAATCATCAAATGAGTCCTCCCACCCAGGGCAGGGCGGGAGGGACTGTCAGACTTGTACTGACTAAAATCCACGGTGTCCTTCACAAGCCCTTTACGTACCGGGGTCGCGGTAATCCCTCTAGAAGCCTAGAAACTCACTGAACCGATCATCCTGAAAACATATAAACATAAATATGACAAAAGATGGCGCCACGTGTCGTTGAACTGATTGTCAAATTATAAATGAACACAAGCGAAGCCTCAAGTAAAAGCTTTAGTTTTCAATAATTACATGACCAGGAACTGCATCCTACCTGGTGGTTTTTGAGGAAAGCGTCTTATGGATAAGTACTCCAGACGCTTTACCAAAAATCATCCTTACGATGCGCGTCGCATGCGTTAATTAGTTTAAAAATAATTAATGCTAATGCGTCGTACCTATTTTGCATTTGAGATGTTTAAGATCAAAAGTCAAAAGTATCGCTCTCTTATCTTTTTTAAGAGAGCGATACTTTTCTCTTATCTAGAAAAATAATGAAAATAGATTTTAAAAGTAATTTACAGTATGTGGAATATTTTTATACCTGTTTGTTATACCTGTTACTTTAAAAACAACTATCACTGATTTAAGCGACACTACAAAACATGATTTTAACATCCCCTCAACTTTTCATATACCGCCTTACTTCAAAGTCAATAAAAACACATAAAATCTCCAACATACAGTCGACAAGCAACATAAACACCGAGAACAGGTGGTCTATAGAAACAAAAACAAACGTAAAAACTCTTCACATTTCATTGTGGAAAACATTATTCTTTATTCCTAAGGAAATCATAAACAAGTCTATGTCATTCTTACCCACAAATCAAAAGCGGCTTACGTACCTTTAAATAAACAACTTTATACAACACAGTTTTCAGATCTCATTCTCACCTTTATATCTTTAAGGATAAGAGTGAATGAAAGTACGGCTAGTTGTAAATGTAAGTTGGCGTCCCCTTTCCGGACTTACCTGTACGTTTGTCTGTCATATATAGTTGTTTATTGACTATTGTTTTCATGTTTGTAGTTTATGTGACATTAAATTAACGTTTGTAAAATGAAATAGGATGCGATTTGTTTAAAATATAGGTTTTTTTTTTAAGTTATGGAGACGTGAGAGCTGAGTTGTCTGAACACTTTCCTATTGCTTTTAAAGTCTATTTTTAATAACTTTGTAATGAAATTGATGCATAGTCTTCAATAGATAAACGATCAGCGTGTTGTGCTGGCGCTGCTGCTGCAGGTGCTGAAAACTCGCGCGCGCGTCGCAAATACATTGGCTTAGCTAGTAGCTATGTTTGAGCCGTTTGGGGTTGAAACTCTGGGGCCATGGGGTCTGAGTGCCCACAACGTTTTTAATACACATCTCAATGGACATCGCCAGGCGATTAGTCGACTCTTCAAGTGACCAGAGGGCTGGCCTATTCCTACGCCAACGAGTCAGCATTGCCATACAACGCGGCAATGCTGCCAGCGTTCTGGGCACTGTTCCCGTTGACAGCGATGTGGACGTATTCTTTGACGCCCTTTGAATGTTTCTGTCTTTTTTTTTTGTACATATTACTAGTAAGTTTTTATTTATAGTCTGTATATGATCGTCAAAACTAGTTAAATAAATAATTAATAAATTAAAAAAAACGATAAACGAATAACTGTTAAATCTAATATAATATTCAACGAAACATAACTTGGAACAATAGATTAAGCACTTGAAAGTTTTGGGGAGGCCTTTACCCATCAGTGGGGCAGCATCGGCTAATTAAAAAAAAAATAGTATAACTGTGTAGGTATTGCAACCGGATAAAAAACTTTTTTTTTCCAATATTTCTACAAAAAAAAACGTATTTGTTTTTATATTGTGTTATGTTATGAACATATTGATTCATATTATGAACTTGAGCTATGGTTGCAAGCAGTCTCAGTAGAATCCGAAACCAGCTTAAACTAGTTGTTTGCTGCTGTAATAGTTTACTAGTCTAACTATCACATTTCATGTCCTACTAAACACTGAAATAAATCATGTCAATGAAATTGAACAAAAGATGAAACCAAAAATAATATCCAACATCATTGATTGATTTGTTCATTGACTCGCCAATTACGCTGTGTCATTGTCATTCGGCTCATAATTTAATTAATAATAAGCCCATTCATTTACAGTACATGATTGTACTAAATAGGTCAACAATGAAGCAGGTTCATCACAAATTAGCTTTCATAAACAGTGCATGAATGGCTTTCAAAATGGACCGGTTGATTAGGGCTCATCCACACGTAGATTTTTGATGAATATCGGACCTTTCGGGTATCGGGTATCGGACCTTTTTACTTGTGCAAGTCTTAGTTTTTTCTCAACGTGATTTAAAATAAAAAACAAAGGTGCAAACAAAAACATTTATTATAAAAAAACGAATTTAAGTGCGAACAACAAGTGACAATATTATACAGTGATTGTGTACAGTGTAAACAAATAAAAACATTAAAAAACCATATCCCATTGTGGATTAACATTTATCTACCCTATTGTCTAAAATATTTAAACAAATTGTTTGTTTACGATCTGTAAATAACTTGTGTCATAACCCAGTGCAAGCGCATCCTACCGTCAGTGCAGTGTCTATCACTACACATATATATAGTTTTATCTACTATCATGCTATTAATCCTCTATAAAAGAACCTATAACAATTAGCTTATTGCCAACATTAAAACACTCAATGATATAATGATCATTATATCATCCAAACGCGTGTTATAATGAATTTCAAAAAAAGAACATTCTCATGCAATGACATTTTCACCACCAGATCGCTAAAATTTTGAAAAAAGAACAACTCGTCTTATCGTGTTATATCCCGCCATTTTTTCACTCGAATATGGTATGCGAATATGGTATGTTATGAGAATCTTTTATAGAGGATTCACAGCATGATTGTAGATAAAGTCTTGTATGCAACCGTTATAATTAGGTATTAAAACACTCATGTGATACTATTATCACACTCGGCTACGCCTCGTGTGATAAACCCACATTCGTGTTTTAATACCCCTGATTATACAACAGTTGCATAAATAACTATTATCTACTATCATGCTATTAATCCTCTATAAAAGAACCTATAACAATTAGCTTATTGCCAACATTAAAACACTCAATGACATAATGATCATTATATCATCCAAACGCGTGTTATAATGAATTTCAAAAAAAGAACATTCTCATGCAATGACATTTTCACCACCAGATCGCAAAAATTTTGAAAAAAGAACAACTCGTCTTATCGTGTTATATCCCGCCATTTTTTCACTCGAATATGGTATGCGAATATGGTATGTTATGAGAATCTTTTATAGAGGATTCACAGCATGATTGTAGATAAAGTCTTGTATGCAACCGTTATAATTAGGTATTAAAACACTCATGTGATACTATTATCACACTCGGCTACGCCTCGTGTGATAAACCCACATTCGTGTTTTAATACCCCTGATTATACAACAGTTGCATAAATAACTATTATTCGTCCCTCAAATAACAATTAAAGTCGTTATTTAACGAATTGCCAATGACGGGTCCCGTCCGAATGATGCCTTTCTTTTTTTAGCGTGGTAAAATCATCAAATGAGTCCTCTCAAACAGCAGGGTGCGAGGGACTATCAGACTTGTACTCACTAAATCCATGGTGTCCTTCAATAGTTCTTTATGTTCCGGGGTCACGGTATTCGTTCGTCCCGCGACCCCGAATGATAATTTGTGGCAAGGTTAATTATCTTATTCAAGCTTTTTTTATTTTCGCGTTCTCAAAATCTGTGCCTTTAAGTGCTTTTAGATAGATCGAAGTCTTTGTTATGTTCTTCTTAAATAACTTGTTTTTAATTTTATTTATTGGTGAAAACATGTATTGTCATGGTGTGTATAGCCATGATGTGTGATTGTCCAATTCACAATTGAGATGTGTGTCAGTTCAGCTCCAAAAAATAACAATTCAAGGATTCAAATTTTCCACAACATCGACAGACTTATTCTGAGGGTTTAAAACGGCTACTTTAAGCAATATTCTTAATGATTTACTTCGCAACATCCTTCTCTATCCTTCTGCTATTCATTCACGAAGTAAATCATTAGGAGTATTGCTCTCCCGCAGATCATTATGTTCTTGGAGCCATTATTTGATTCACAACACATCTCGCTACTTCATCATTCAAAACATGAAATACGCAGTCTTCCCTACACCAAGTAAACCCACGCTCACGCGTAAACAAGCCCGCCTCCCGTCACCACCCGTCGCCCTTCAAGCCCTCCGCGTCCACCAGGGATTCGTGTTCATTATCATTTGTATTCACTGAGACAGCACCTGGAGTTCTGTCGACCCAACAAGATTTATGACATCGCAGAACAAAACTTACCCTTTGTATGGTAATGTGTCTTTGACGGATTTTTGAGGATTTCTTGTTGTGAACAAAGATTTTAAAGGTGTTGGTTTGTTTTGCGTTTAGGTTGTTTATTAGGGACTGGTAGGTAATGGCAACATATTTTTTAAGTTTTCGGTTAGATATAGATTTAGTTATATTGTTGGGAAAATAGGCACGAAGCAAAGAAGGTGGTTGAGTTTCACAACAGTTCAATTATATTATAAAATACGCCCACGGCGTCGGACGTCGCCAGACGATCTCCGGCCACCGTAGGCGCGGGCATGCGGGCAGCGAGTAATGGGCAACTCACTGTCCGACCATGGAGCATGCCCGGGTCGACGGCACGTTGTGTTCCACGCGCGCCTCAAAGAGTGTCAGCAAAATGATGGGCCCCCCCCTCTAGAGGGCCAAAGCCTCACGGGACTCACGAATTTAGTCAGTACGAGTCTGACAGTCCCTCTGTCCTGGGTGGGAGGTCTCATTTGATGATTATACCACGTAAAAAAAAAAACAATATATCAAGTGTTCATTTATCATTTTTGTAATATTTCTATCAAGAGCAAGACGTCTGGGCTTTTGTGCGATACCTTGGGCTATACAGTTCAATTTCAGTGATGTAGATGTTGTTCGATTTTGATTAGCTGTTTTAGATAAAAAATGTCTTAGGTAGTTATTCGTTATGAATGACTCACAAGTTTAATAATATGTAAATACTTTGAATCAGGAATTCTACATAACAATTGCATCTTAATTTCACAAATTTACTTTAAGGTGGTTTGAAAAACTGACAACCAGTCTTACCAAAGAAGGGGACAACGGTATTACCCAGTACTAACCGGGTTGTGGAGGTCAATCCAGTACAATCTAACTGCATGACAGTTAGATTGGAATTCGACACCAACATACTTGAGAAAAAGCCAGACAGACGACATCTAGATTATAGCGAATCCATCCTGTTACATTAACAAACCCATTCTGTTTCATTAACTGTAATTGATCAGCTGACATTGTCATCATCTACAGTTGATTGATCACGTTGTCATGTAGCGATATTAATACTGATTGGGTTATCGTTCAATTAAAATCTGAACGTCAACAAGGAAACACCATAATATTATGGTATAAACGGCTACATATCTAGCCATGGTAACCAATATTAGTAGACCGTTCATTGTATGGAATATTCATACGAAGTGGGGCCAAGACAAACTGGTTTTATATAGCTAGATGTGTACCTATTGTGTGCGGAGATACACACATCAACATAATCTAGGGATATTTTATATTTCTACAAATATCTAAAAATCTATGAAGAATTTTCTCATATAGTAAATGGAAGAATGATAGGTTATTTTAAGGTGTACAGTAAAAAATAAAAAACATTTCGTGATTTTTTTGTTTTAAATAGAAATGTTAATTATTTTAATCGCCGTAGCAAATTAATATGGTAAAAAACTTCATTTCTTCTTATAAAGCTATTAATTTTAATGAAAATTTAAAAAATCTTATTAAATCTAATTATTAATAATCAGTTTTGCCACCTCTTACATTAATTACACATCAACATCGATTGTTCATGCTTAAAGTTAGATTGTCAATGTCTTGCTGCGGTATGAGGTCCCATGTTCTTTGCAAGTGGTCGTAAAGTTGTTGTTGTGTCGTCAAATTTGGCGGGAAATCTCTCAAAGCTTTTCGTTGTAACATGTCCCAGGCATGCTCGATAGGATTTAAGTCGGGCGACTGTGCAAGCCAATCCAAAACTTGAATATCGTGGTCTCGGAGAGCGGTCGACACCGGCCGCGCCGTATGGGAAGGAGTATTATCGTGCATGAGTAGAAATTTCTGGCCCATTTGAATTCTGTGTGGGTCAATAACAGGCTCCACTACCTCCTCGTGGTATTTTTGTGCAGTCATGCTACCTTGGATCCAAATGAGCTGGGTTCGTCCGCCAAGACGAATTCCTGCCCACACCATGATTGTCTCGCCTTGGTATGAGTGGACCTCCTGAGGGTGCCTTAGACGGCTAACTGTCCCTGGAGTTCTCCAAACGCGTGTTCTTCGTGATTCCAGATGAAACCCAAACCGGGACTCGTCGGTGAACAGCACCAAAGACCGTTGTTCGTCACTCCATGGTAAATGCTCCCGAGCCCACGAAAGCCGCCGACCGCGATTGCCACGTCGCTATGCTGGAACACGTAGCGGTCTTCGAGCATGAAGACCAACTTCATGCAACCTCCTTCGCACGGTTTGGTCGCTTACCAGCAGCTGGTGGTCCTCCTGGAGCCTTTGTACTAGTTGCATCGCTGTGATATTGGGTTGTCTTCTAGCAGTTATTTGGAAAAATCGATCCTGTCTCTGCGTAGTAACGCGATATCTACCCGTGTGCCGTTCAGCTACATCCCCAATACTGCGATAACGTGACCACAACCTTGATATCACGTTTTGGCTGGTGTGTAGGGCCTCAGCAAGGAAGCGTTGAATAGCACCATTTTATAGCATGACCACGGCTCGTAACATTTCATCTCGACTCAAATGACGACGTGACATGACTCCTAAAGCTCACACGACACGTTAAATTAAAAAAGAATACCA
The DNA here is from genome assembly GCA_943136025.2 of Agrotis puta. Taxonomy (NCBI): domain Eukaryota; kingdom Metazoa; phylum Arthropoda; class Insecta; order Lepidoptera; family Noctuidae; genus Agrotis; species Agrotis puta. The sequence goes on along the minus strand of OW964177.2, from coordinate 15,105,371 downwards.
ATCTAATCCCTGTTCATTAATTAATATTAATAAAACAATTTTAATTTTCCGTAACATAACGAATCACTAACAATTTTGCCACCGTATTTTGTTTTTTCTTTTTTTTTTAATATTTGTTCTTTAAATTTTGAAAATAGAATAAATGAGGTTTCAATCTGTATACAAACTTTTTATGAAAACTAAAAAGATTTTAAACTAAACAATCGTAAATAATTTACGATTAAGATATCCCTAGATTCTGTTGATGTGTGTAATTATGAGTAGAGGAAACTATATTGTATTAATTTTAGTTATATAACAGTTACCCAAATACTTTCAAGTACTTATTATTCAAAATGACTGAGCTGATTTGAATGAAATTTCATTCCAATAATCAGGATACACAAGTTCAAAATTAACCTTAGAAAATATGTTCAAAATTTGTCTAAAAAAATGTGTTTTTTACCACTTTGTCAGAGTGACTATAGATTGGATGATAATTTGACGAACATGAGGAAACGATAACAGTTCCTTGTAGCAACGCAGCTTGATTAAAGGCATTAGCCATTTCAGAAACACGTGCGATTTCATTCCAAAAACATTATTATAATACGAGAAATCTTAAAAAAAAAATACGTGTGGCACTCGGGGACTGCCGCGGTAAAGCTACTGCATAGCATTTTTTATCAACTTAATTATATTTTTTTATTTATTTTATTGAAAAAAAAAGAAAAAATTATTGCCCACCGCAAATATTTAACGAGAATATCATCCCATCGTTGCTCTATGGGAAGATATACTAATTAGGCTATAGTCAGCCACGTCAATTAAGAGAAACGTCAAGAAAAACAATCATTAATTATTTTAATCATTCACGTTGACATGTCAGATGTGATAGTGACAGTGTTAGGTTTATTTTCGTTACGAAATTTCTTGATTCGGTCGCCGCGCTCAAAGCCCGCGGTAAAAGCTATGCAATAGCTTAAAATAAAAATCAAATAACTAGCCGTTATACAGACACATTATTTTTCTACAGCTAAAGAGTTTGAAGACAACTATTGTAATGTGTGTTTTTAGTTCCAGTAAAATTTAATTTAATAATTTAAAGTTGAATATGAATGATGCCAATTAAGAACCAATGATGCCAATCCAACTGTAGCCATTTCAATCTGATAGACTCATACGAGTACATAATACGCATCAAGAGCACACATAATGATATACCTTACATCCTATTCATATGCACCCTACCTGTACAAAGCCTCCATTGATCTACAACCATATAGGAACATATACTAGGGCTCAGACTTCAATGGCGCACTAATTTTAAGTGACATAATTTAGCCATTGTCTGTCCACTATTGCCCGTCAATCAGTAGCTGCATAATTCAAAAGGGTTAAATCCTTGCGAGTTAATTTAACATCACGATATTGACCTTTATTTCATCAAGTATAGTTAAGATTCATGTAACAGGGATCCGGGGTCGCGGGACTGCCTTATCAGGTACTTGTGTCCCCGGAACGTAAAAGGCTATTAAAGGACACCGTGGATTTTAGTCAGTACAAGTCTGACAGTCTCTGCCGTCCTGCCCTTGTTAGGAGGACTCATTTGATGAATTAACCACGCAAAGATAAAAACAGTGAGCCTATTCTCGTCAACAGCGCATAGATCCAGATATAGGGGAACAGTGTATAAGACGGGGACGCAAGGTATGATGGGAAATCACACACTTAAGGCAAATTTAACACAAAACTAACGTAGCGCAAGCGCCAACAGGTCGCTACTTGTTAATGGCCGCTTGTAAATGACGTGCTGATGGCGCCTATGCTACGTTAGTGTTGTGTTAAGTATACCTAAAGAGCGTATGTCCCCATTATTCCTCACGTCCTCGTTTTGTACACTGTTCCCCTACTCGTATAGCTACAATCCTTGGGATTCTGAAGTCAAGCGACAATAGGTTACCTACTTCTAGGCAAGCGTACCGTTGACCACATCTTCGCTTACCATCAGGCGACAGAGGTCAAACGCTGACCTCTTATTAAAAAAACGACACCGTGGCTACTACTGAGAAACTCCTGATGGAAAAATCTAATAACATTAATCTCGACCCGTGAACCATACTCAGGACGTGATACTCAGCACTCGCAGACTACTGCGAGTGTAGTGTTGAAGTGTAGTGGTGACTACACTACTACACTAATAAGACAGGCTTTTTTCCGTTCTAAAATTTGCTTCTGAGTCCTTCCTCACTGGTGGAGCGAAACGGACTGTCAGACCCTTAAGCCTTTGTCAAACAGACAGGCGTGGCGAATACGAAGCGAGGCGTTTTTATTTGTAATGTATGGAATTGTTTGAATTCAGTCACATAAAAAAGCGAAAGCGATCTGATAGCGTGACCTAAGGACCGTGGCGAAGGCGTATTTACTCTGTTTGACGTCGTTCATAAAAGACAACTAATACAACTGCACGCCTCGGTTCGCTGCACCCAGTTTGACGTCTCGTATCGGTTCGTTATCGCTTCAGACGCGGTCCGGTTCGCTATCGCCTGTCTGTTTGACAAAGGCTGTCTAAAAATCAGCTTGTTGTCTCGGTAACGCGTAGACAGTCCCGTGACCTCAGTCCCGTCAATTTGCTGACAGCTCCATGAGGCGTGCGTGGTAAACGTTGTCCACTTGGTCCTAGTTCTTGATCTAACGGCAAGCTACCCAATACTGGCAATTACGCTACGGTGGTTGGAGATCACCAAAGCGAAAACGAGACAGACTGAGTGTACAAAATTCACATGAAAATACCACAGTATACTAACAGTTTTTTAATTCTTACGTGTTCAACTTCCAAAGGGATGACATCTACACAGAAAACTGAAAGGAGTTCATTATCATTTCTTTTCATCTTAAACACCTGAGATTTGCTGTACACAGATCCTCAAAAACAGCTTCTAAGTTTTGCTGGGTAGGGTCTAATATCGTTTGAATAGCAGTTAATGATGAAGTCGAGATTTTCTGACGTTTGTCAGAGGGAATAAAAAATAGGTGGGAGCGAGTGCGAAATCAATGCAATGGGGAGTTGTGTGACCGTTCTCAGGTATTCATAGAGACGTCGTTAGGAAAGTTTCTGAGCCTTGTGAAATATTCAGAATACCTTGGGTACCTCTAGATGAAAAACCTAAATTAGAACATATGTATGTCCCTTAAGTTATCCTTCTGGTATATTCATCAAAACTTTATGTACAAGTAAAATCGTTCTAGAACGGTGGATTTAATACATTAGTCATTTTTTACCAGTCGACTAGGTTGATGCAGACATAAAACATAATAGGTGCATATGATTCCGTTTATTCAATTTTAAACATATTATTAAATTTTTAAATATTTCTTAAATATAAACAATAAAAAACATTTAAAAATGGTGATCCGCCGGTGTGGGAACAGGGTCCAAGCTACCGGTGGTTAGGGCTCCAGAGACAGGAACCTCCTCACAATGCGAGCCGTATCGAGGAGTACTGCCTTCCGAATCTGGCCCTTGATCCAACTACCCAACGAGAGCCTCGAGAGATGCTCGTCGACGCTGTTGGCCATCAATCAGGCCATTCGCCATTACAACAATCTGTAATGCGTTGCGACGTCGCATCGCAGGAACTTTCGATGCGACGTCGCAACGGATTGCAATTTTGTGTGGGAGCACTTAATTACCACTAAAATGTAGCTACTTATTGGGATTAGGTGAAAAAGTATTCTAGTTCATAGAACTATTCCCAGTAGTTCCATAGGGAACTACTGGGAGAAAAAAATCCCAGTAGCACAGTAATGGTCGCGGGACTCACGAATTACCGTGACCCCGGTACGTAAAGGGCTATTGAAGGACACCGTGGATTTTAGTCAGTACAAGTCTGACAGTCCCTTCCGCTCTGCCCTGGGTGGCCTCCCACCCACATGAGTCCTCACTCATGTGATGATTTTACCATGATAAAAAAAGCACCATCACGGAACTTCTGGAATACGGCGGGAAAATCTGTTTGCAATATATCAACTTAACTCAGTTACGAGTAGCAGCATCCTTAACATTGTATATTAAGAGCGTAGTTTCGCAAAACAATCAGCACGCGCTGCAAAGCACTTTAAATCATAATTTATACGTAATTAATAACAGTACAGCCGAGAAACGAGGAATAATAAATTTTAATTATGACAAATGACGTCACTGTGCGCGGTAAATCGCTAGGGCTGTTACCAAAGTGATAGTAAATTACCCGAGGGATGGGGTACGTAGAAGTGGGTGACGATGGAATTTGAAAGGGTGAATATTGATAGGGAAAAACAGCGGTGGTGTACAGTGATTAAAGCGCTTTATTTGGTTAAATTTTAAGTTAGGGTTGTGATGTTAGGCTGGGTATTGTGTTTTGGTTACCTTCGAGCCTTCAATGCTTGAAATGGATGTAAAAAGTGGGGAAAACAAGTTTGGATTCAAACTTGTTCGTTTTTTTTAATGAAATCTATCAATTAATTAATCCTTTAACCAAAATTTAATTTCTATGCAGCTACAGTTTTAACCTAAGGCGTTAACACATTTTTGCTAAAACGCATTAATATCTCTCATATAATACCTATATTGCTAAAATAAATAAGTGAAATATGAATTTTCATTTTAATCGCAGTATTTACTTTACATTTATATCCGCACTTGCAACTTCTTAGATATAAAATTAACTTTCATAAAAAGACTTAATACCAGAAGCGTGCAAGTTTACAAATGATATTATGTATTCAACAAAAAACGTTAAGCTTTATTTATTTGTTTAACAATACAGCTTATTAAACAGTCTTTGAAAAACTAATAAAAACAAACGAAAAGTTTAAAACAAAAACATAACAGATCATCAGAGTGTAGGGCCGTGGGGAGAAGTCATTGAACTTTGTATTTTATGAAATTCAGGCATTTTCACTGGGCGTTGCTCTCACAAACATTTTTGAAACAAGAGAATATAATAAATTATGTTGTTGTTTTAGAAAATATTGCTTTAAAACAACAAAATTACTTGAATCCAACAGAATGGTCTCAATTATTAACTTAGTAACAACATTAGTACCTATGTTGGCAGCAACAATGGAATGTACGAGCAAAGTTTAGCTAACTTAGTCAATACCTCTTTACTTTTGTTCACATAGGTACGATTAAATTAGATTAAGACAAATTTATCTGTATGTTGGTGTGTCAAGACATTTTGTTTTTGTCTTTGTCCCACACTGTGAATTTATGCTTAATTGTGGGTGCGTTTACTAACATTTAAACGTAGACAAACGAACAGCCTAACCCAGAATAACTATCGTTGGAAATTAATAATCTATCTCGGCTGCTATCTTCGGTAGGATTTTTGTCTTTAAAATGTCCAATCAGATGTCACACATATACGAAAAAACATTCACATTTAGGTATAATTTTACTTAGATTTGTAGGATAATAAAAGTAAGATAAATATCTCTAGGCTAACTCCAAATAACTCCATTAATAATAGTGTCTAGGCCTGACCGCACGTTATACTCTCGTTACTCTAAATATTTAATAATCTAACCCCTACTGTTTATAAAACAAAACAAGGGTCTACGTAACATACTGTCCAATAGTTTATATTTTCTCTTGACGAACATTATTGGAATTGTAAAACAGCGTAACGATGTACCGTTGTATCACGATAAAAGTGTCCAGCATCAAAATGACTAGATAACTTAGTTAAAGAGACAATAACGAACCCATTACTTAGTGTAATTTATTTCATCACCACTGCTCTCAAAACGGCAAAGGAAAACATCGTGATCTAAAACTTCGAACACACGATAGTGGCTTCTACCGATCCATACCCTCCCACCCTGGATTATAACCACTCCCTCTCAAACAAAAGAGGCCTATGTCCCAACAGTCTGAATATTATAGACTGATGATGACTTATGTAATTAGGGTAGGTAGGCATGAATATGGCCTACATAATATTATATACTTACTATAATCAGAGCAGAGAGAGAGAATGTAGTCTTTTTGACAGTGTTTAATTATTTATAATTAAACACTGTCAAAAAGACTACATTATTTCTTTGTCCTTTTTCTGGTGTCCTGAAACGCAGGCGAGCCTAGCTTAGGCACCAGTCTCCCACAGTAAACACTTACCTGAATTGTGTATCATTGTTGAACCTGAAAAATGTAAAATAATTGATGTATTTTGTGGAGAAAAAATAAAGATTTGATAGATTGATTGACAAGATTTGATAGATTGATTGACAAGCTTTAGCTTACCTAGATAACTTTTAACTTCTGGAAGGGTACCGCATTTCAAATGAAAAGGGTAACTGAAGGAACAAGTTAGTTTTTAGTCATTTTTCAGACAAGTCTCATTTCACGATACGACAATCGTAAAAAAAAACTACGTGAATCTAGAGTCATATTTTTTATAGTTTTTTTTTTTACAGTACACGAATTCTACGTATTTGACCGTACTTTCTACTCGACGTAAATTGTATGGAACAAGCGCTTCAAATGTACGAATGAAGAACTTATTTTATCCATCAACTTAGTGTGCAAGTTCACGTACCTACTTACAATGTGAAAACTTGTACCTTGTTGAAGTATTATAAAATAGCATTAATATTAATCAAATAATTGAGTCAGGGTTTTTCTAATTACACGGTGGAGCATACAGTAAAGAACGGTCCCGCTTGGGCAGAGCACCGCTGTGTCCTGCAAGCGCAGGAGGAGACGGGACGCGCGAGTGAGAGGACAGCGTCTACCTCACGACCCAGCCGCAGTGTAGTGGGAGACGCCCACGGCAACGGACGTCGCATGACAATCTCCGGCCAGGTAGGCGCGGGCATGCGGACGGCGAGTAATATGCGACTCACTGTCCGACCATGGACCATACCCGGGTCGACGGCGCGTCGTGTTCTAAGCGCGCCTCAAAGAGTTGTCAGCACAATGACGGGCCTCCTGACAGGAACAAAGCCTGCCGGGGACGCGATACTAACGAGATACCGCGACCCCGGAACGTAAAGGGCTATTGAAGGACACCGTGGATTTTAGTCAGTACAAGTCTGACAGTCCCTCCTGGATCGTTTAATGACTTTACCACGCTAATATTCTACGCATCATAAAATAACCCGACCGAATGTGATATCCCGTACGTCCTACTACGCAGTATCATACTTGTGTACATTTTAATTTATTCGTGTTATCTAGTTTCAGATCGGGCTGCGTTGACTGATGGCGTGCAGCACACACCGCACGTTGATAGATGTTGTACTACCAGCGATAGCGCGGGAGCGTAGGATGGAAATGCCAGTTAAAATTTAGTTTTTTAGTTTTTAACTCAATAACCCTGCTTGTTATTATTATTATAAAGGAATTCAACTAGGAATACGGAAATCTGTCACACTGCTTTCTGGGAAATCTTTAAGCCGTCGGGAAAACTCGGCTTTGTTACCAAGCCTTTTAGCACAATAGCAACTTTATCTTGTTGCGTGTGTCTATGACTTTTTAGTTCCCTTTATGTAGTGCAAACACAATGCGATGGGTTTGTTGTGACTTTATGTTTTCAAAACTGACAATATGATTCAACAGGTCATATTGTGCAGTATAATAAATAATCTTCTTATGTCTAGAACATTGTGCCGCTATGATATTATTTAAATAAGCTCCGTGAACTGCAATTCAGTGTCTAAGCTTCTTTACATAGTGTAAAACAAATTTGCTTTCCGCCTCTGTGATTTGATCAGTTATGATAAACTAAATAATGTGTTTCATCTAGTACACAAGTTGAGATGGATGGATTGTATAAGGAATGATATGGAAGAAAGAGAAGTAAATTATACTGTGACGTTTGATAGAGGAGAATGGAAGAAAAAAACGTGTTGCGCCGACCCCAAGTAAAATGGGATAGGGGCAGGAAGATGTTGATGATCTAGTACACAATCTCTTTCACCCTCAAAGTATTTGGAATGGGTGAAGAGGGGTGGTGGGGAAATAAAGACTACTTATAAGCGATTCATAATTTGTGAAATAGTTTAAAGACTGACTTTACTTGTAACAGTCCACTGCTGCTCATAGGCATCTTCGCTTGCCGCATCTTGCCTACTCCGGTAAACATTTTAAGATAGTTTTAAGTAGATGACGGGACACACATCAAGACTCGCCAATGTGACTTCTTCACTTCAGTATGTTTATACCCATCGATCATCGCTGTTTTGACAAAATATACTTTATGAACCAAAATTTATTTGGAGATAGCGTAGCATTTGAAATCTTCGGCCAAATATATTTATTCTTATTAGTCATCACTTCAAAATTTCCTTTCTCTCCAGCTATAAATTATCTTTCACATGGTCGTGGACAAAATGGTTTAAATTCTAAAACTAAATCACAACGCAGCTCCCGGTCTATCACCATAGGGAGGGAAACCAGCGAACTACGAAACACCCAAATGCTCATTTATCCGTAAGTGATAAATAGGCTTGTATGAATTCCGAGGAGACGCGGTGGCGCCCCCTGTCGGATAATGAATGTATAATGAACAAATCTTTACCTGTTACCAAGTGAAATCGAGTGTGGATAAAGTATCAGAATGATTAAGGGGACATTATAAATGAAATTAAATTGTTTCAAGATAAGTAGTGGAAATAAATGACGATACCCTATCATTCTTTTTATTATCTGATAAAAATCCCAAATGACTCCTTCCGCTCCACCCCGCTCCTCAGACTCGTACTGACTAAAATCGATTGTGTTCCTTCAATTAACCTTTACGTTCCAGTGTCACGGTAACCTGTTTACAAGTTTACGTAAGACAGTCGCGCAAGCCCGGTAGACGTGTGGCCCTATGAGGGGTCGCGTCAAGAGGTAAGCAGGCTTGTGTTTCATCAGACAACATTATTGGCTATGTTTGTGCTAAAAGATTCTTTCACTAAAATAACTTTCGACATAACAGCGTTATCTAATATTGATTTACTCTTCCACCCTAGAGGAATGATATTTGAATATCACAATATCAATTTTCAATATTGGAATCTAGAACAGCTAGAATATTCGATGCGTTTTTGTTATTCGCATTTTTATTAGAGCTTATATGTGAATTCTTTTGTTTTTCAAAGATTCTGATTTAAATTCAGAATAGGTTTATTCCTTTTCTATCAGACTCATATTTCTCAAATAAAGAACGATAAAAAATTACTTAGAGAAAAAACAAAAGGCTTAAGTCGTCAAGTTTAGCAACCTTTTTGGTAGAGGTGAATCTAACCTACCTACACATACACCGGGGTCGCGAGACTATCGAATTACCGTGACCCCCGTACGTAAAGGGCTATTGAAGGACACCGTGGATTTTAGTCAGTACAAGTCTGACAGTCCCTCCCGCCCAGGCCTGGGTGGGAGGACTCATTTGATGATTTTACCACGCTAAAAAAAAACCTACACATACAACTATGTTTGTCCCATGTTATATAAAGCGAGTTTATCATCCCGGGCATATAAATATACTCTCTGGTTGCTACTTAAAATTTTTTGATGGCAAATCCAATTCCTATTGGTCTGACCGGAGTATCTTACCTAAGTTTTGCACGCTCAACGGTAGAATTTTCATCAACAAAACCTTCGAGGCAATCACAAAAAAATAGGCCTGAATTGTAATACTAATAAAATCTTTCGTAATCGCTCAATTTAAAAAAGGACCCATCACGCCATCCGCCGTGTAAAAAATTAACACCCTTCAGTACTTGCGCACAATTTTACTCTCTTGTAACTGACTTTCAATTAACTTAATAGGCATGTGCCAGTCATGATTGTTAGCCAATTAACTAATGAAGTCGAGTCCGTGTCGTGATGAAAGATGGAACAGAAGACTCACTCATAAGATTACGTTTGTTGAGAAAGCAGACGTATAGATGAAGGCCATAGTTTTTTATTTATTTTTCGTGTGGGAATATGGCCCCTTTTGGGGTCAAAGGTAAATAAACCGCCTCTGGGAACACAGCTGACAGGGATTTAGACTATATTGATTACTAATGGTTCCGCCCGTGTGCCATTCGAAAATAATCCCCAGAACGTAATACCGAAATGAACGGTATACTATGTATGTATTATAGATCTATGTGTGATGCAAATTCATCAGTATCCGTTCAGCCGTTCTGACGTGCTTGAACAAACATCCATCCATCTATCTAAACATCCAAACTGTCGCATTTTTAATATCAGCAAGAATGGAAAACATAGAATTCACTATACTTCAACAGCTGCGGCTTAGACACTATAAAAAGTTGTTATAATATTTAAGGTAACATTTTATAAGACAACATGAACATTTTGGCTTTGGATTAGCATTTAAAGAGTTATGGGTTATTCAGCTAAAGGCGGATACAGACAAAGTCATGAACAACATCTTTAGTGAGTAAAAGTTAAAATAGTCAACATGGAGATCTAAAATAATCCCTCAGTAACGTCGTACTTAGCTTTTTCCAAATATTTTGGTGTCGAACCGAATGCAGTTGAATATCAGTATTTTATATAGAGCGACTGCCTTTCTGACCTCCACAAACCAGTTACTGGCTAATACGATACCCCACGGTAAGACTGGTTGTCAGTCAGACTACCACAGACTAACAGTAACGACTGTCCAAGATCTACCAGTGACAGTCGGCGCCAACGGTTTTACGTGCTTCTTCAATTCTAGATTTAAAATATTCGTACATCACAAAAAAAAAAAAACATTTTATGGAACTTCTACACATACCATCGTATAGTTCTACGAGTTCCGAGAATGATTTTGCGCTGTCCACAGATTTGTATGACGACTTCCATCTCGCTTTAAAAAGGGGATTTAAAGTGGGACACGCTTCATTGTATTAGTGCAAATTGTAGGCTCTGGGGGGATCGGGCCTTTTATGAAAGCCGAGTGTTTTTGACGTCATTTTGTGTGATCGAGTGATTGCATGCAGTTGGTTAATTAATCGATTGAAAAGAGTTGTACTTCAAGATGATGAAGTATCATCGTTCTATTTTCTACGTGTTCTACTATGTATTTGGGTTTGATAGACATGAATAATGTATCTAAGATTCTATAATACTTAACGTGATTTAACCCTTTGTTTGTGACGGCCATATTGCGCGTCATCGCTTAACTGTGACGTCATTTCGTGGATGGTCTCGCGGGTCCCTTACGACGCGTCTTATAAAAACGATGATATCTCTAGATTATCGATAGGTAGCTCACTAAAATAACATCATCTTTGGAATTGTAGTGAAAGCTATAAATGTATTAGTACCTACTTGTTCTCCGCGTGATTTTATATATATTATTAATATCCTTTCTCGATTAATAAGCAATGCAACACAAAACTAAAAAATAGCCCGTAAATATTTTAATTAAAATAATTGTTTTGGTTTGGTGCAATACCTGCACGTAGGGGAACAGTGTAAGACGGGGACGCGAGGTAAAATGGGGATATACACTCTTTAGGCATACTTAACACAACACTACCGTAGCGCAAGCGCCATCAGTACGTCATTTGCAAGCGGCTATCAACAAATGGCCATGATTTCCCATATATATACACTGTTCCCTGTTCCCTTATGTCTTTTGAAAACATAAAAGCAGCAAAGAGAATGTTGGTAAAACTACATATAACTTCGTCAAGGATTTTCTAATGCAATATAGGAACGGCATACGGAGCTCGACAACGTTATTGCACAAACGGTAATTGTACATTGGAAGTGTTTCTCTAACGTGTGGCAGAAACCTACTATTCACAATGACCGCACTTAGTGCGCACGTTTACTCCACATTCACTACTGTGTAAAGGTCGCTACACACGGCTAAGATACCAAAATATTTTATCTTAAGATGTTATATTAATATATATTAGACCATCACAGACGACGAAGATACGATACTATAATATTTTATCTTAAGATGTTATATTAATAAGGCCTCCTCTCTGCTCGCTCCACTGAACAGAGTAAAAAAGAAATAAGGTTCCAGGTGCGCGTGAGCCGGTCCTACGCTGCTGTATGTGAAAGAGATAGAATTTGCCGCACGATTTCGTACCAACGAAATTTAAATCTCAACATCCTGTATTCGCATTTGGTATATTGAGATATTAAGGTTAGATGTATTTTATATCTGAAGATGTTATCTTACGATAATAAATTCTGTTATCGCTCTCTATCTTAAGACACCAAAATATGACATATGTATATATTATCTTCGTCGTGTGTGATGGTCCATTGAATTGTATGGCGAGTGATATGGTATCTTAAGATTAAACATTATACTCGTAGTATCTTAGCCGTATGTGGCGCGCTTTAGCAGGCTTACGAGTATAAGCGCGGGCTACACTAAGAGCGAAGCGAAACGAAACTAGGTCCGTTAAGCACCAGCATTGTTCGCTTCACTGAGATCGAAAGGCTTGCATCGCTTGTACATGAACGAAAGGGGTGACACACATCATAGCGTTGTAGAGTATCGACGCAAAATAAAGCTTGCCTACAACTGTACTGTAAGGTGAGTATTTATTCTGTGGTCGTATTATACATGTTTTGACCTCTACCGTGTGTTGTATTATGAGTAATGCTCTATTATTGTCATTAGTTTATTGAATATGGACACGATTTTGGCGACGGCGACGTTCCGCAATGCGTTTGCGTGTGTCGGTCCTAACGAACTTAGCTTCGTTCCGCTTCGTTCCTCGTGTGAACTGTGCTTATAAGGCGTCACGGAAGTGAGACGGGTCGACATATAAGTTGCATTAGTGAGCTCTTGAGCTTCTATGAAAAAGTACTCTGACCTTGGCCTATTTAATCCGTAGGTAAGTTTTAAGGTCACAAAGTCCTTTGTCCCTTGCCCTCGCGGTGTCTTCCTAAAATATGTTTGTTCTACCCTTGACATGTAACAAGCTTCTAAGAGCATTTTGTGATAGTTTCTTTGACTGTTTTATTTATAAGTTTTCCAAGAAAATAGAAAGACGAGACCTTACTTTTGTCGATGGAAAATGGTCAAGAACGTGTGATTACGCCCAATGAAGGGTTCAGTAGTTATAAATATTTTTTATAAACAAGGTCAAAATATAATGATGTAGATTCAAAAATAAGATTTTTTTTAATATTTGTGGACTAAATTACTACTATTAGTGATTAGGATTTAAAACGGAATATTTATCATGTTTATTATTTGGTTTCGAATTTTCGATATATCGGCGCTGATGCAAGTACCATGATCACATGAACAATTTACTGCCTAACTGACCTTAAAATTAGGTTGACTTTTGAACCACTGACCTACCGTTATTATTACATCTGCATGTGTGACCAATGTAACAGAAGGTCACTCAAGACTGATAATGCCTAAAGTTAGTTTTAACCAATCAAATAGCGTGAATCTATCACACGAAGGTCACCCGAAAACAAGTGTGACTTGCAAGTGTAAGTCACACTGTGCCATGAACCGTAATGTGCTATTCAGACGCGGAGGCGTTAAAACGTGTTACTAAATTAAATTCAACAAAGATGAAAACAGAAAAAGGCATCAAATTTAAAAGAAAACCTTTGCAACTTGAATTGACAGTATAAAGGGAAAAATTCTTCGCGTTTCATTTCAAAAATTAATATTAACAGCACAGCACCGACTATCAAAAACAAACGAAGTAATCAAAACAAGAAGGAAAATGAAAGAAGAATTAATTAAGGCGGTCTTTGTTCTATTGCTTATAATTCTTGAGGTCCAATGGACTCCCCTAAATTAATCGCTTGTAATCAAATCACCAAGAGATCCCTGTTGGTGCCTTTAATATAAATTGGGACTGTTCTTGAGATAGTGCTTAAAGATCGCTTGACGTGAATGCAGGGATGGATTTGGAGTGATTAATAATGATTTTATACATACGTGCTTTAATCAACAAAACATGGCTTTTGACCATTTTTTGATCATTATTCAAAGATGTCCCTTCGCTTACTTATTTTTTTATCATATGAGGCTAAGATGAAATACCATACTATTGAATTTAATATTTAATGAATATTTTGTAGGTACAAATAGTGGAACTACAAAATATTAAAAATTAAATTCATAAATCATTTGCCAATTTACTTTAGGAATTTATTTCTCAGAAAAACAAATATTTAATTCAAAACGCTTTCCATTCTGACACTTGTCAATATCAGGTGCTAATTGTTTGCAAATTGTTAAATTATTGATATTTCAATTTGTGGAAACAGGCAACGAATTTCCATATTGTAAATATTTTTGTACCGACAGTCAGCAATTTGTTTTCGTATTGATATACAATACGAAAATAAATTGCGATTTGCATTATTTTTATTTGGGAATCCGATTTATAATTGGTTTCATCAAAAGCAAAAATAGTTATGTGAATTTTCTTGCAGTCACTGGTACAAATAGAAATGATAAATATTTTGTTAACAAAATGGTTGAAATAGTTTTTTTTTTTTTGGATTAACTTCTTTCTTCAGTTTCAGTAAGTTAAAGAATAGAGAACAGTCTGTAACGTACAGCATCATACCGTAGAAAAGGGTTTTGTATAAGGAGGAAAAGACAAATGACAGAATATAGAAAAGATTTTTTTCTATTCTTACCTCTGGTGTTCAGGCGTCCTTAGACTACGGTGACCGCTTTCCATCAGAAGGGCCGTACATACTTAAGTACGTAAGTACATACATGTTTGTTGCCATAACGGTTTAAAAAAAGATAATAATTTCGATTTTTTTCTATTCTAAAAAAAATTTACGTTGTTTGACGGTAAATAAATACAGTTAATCTATATTCTGTAACATCACAACCATCAAAATTTAAATCTTATTTTCCTGGTACTCACCTATTTCACAACCATCAGTTTTCATCAACTTTAACTAGCGATGCATTTGATCCGGCCCTGTACAATAGAGCCCCTGGGATCTGTCTAACAATAAACTTCTGATAGGCTTTGTTAGTGTTTCGTCATCAACTCTGTGAGCTATCCGAGGTTTCTAACTTTTTGCTGACGCAAACAATATTCGTCATAACTGTTGTTGGTTTGTCAGCATATTGTGTTCTGATACTCGTCGCAAAACTTGTAGTGCTAGACATAAATTTATTTCAATTTCCTTTTTTTCTTTGTTTCGTTCAAACCTTATTTTATGAGGCGAACGATTCCATTACTGACCTAATTGAAAATGAGGCTAGGTTTATTTTTAATGCCTACGATGAATTCAATAAGAATTAAAGAGGATAGACCGTTGGTCCACACTAGAAATTTCTACTGTGTCGTTGTTGCATTTTAACAAACATTCCAAATGTTTGTCTCTAGAGATAACAATTTGGCTACAGAGAATAGTGATCTTTGACACACTTTTTTGTTAGACTCTGAAATCAGAATTATATTGATAGCAAAGCCAAAATATTTACCATTATCATACAAAAGTTAAACTAAAATCCAAATTTATTTCATTTACATATTGAAATCACATCACTCATAAATCATGGTTTCAAAAACATAATAATCAGCTTCGAACTCATAATTCATATCAAATCGGACTAAAAATCAATTCGCATGATAACTTAGCATATTATTTGCCATATTGTAACTTTTGCACGTTTGAGTACTGAGAGTACTCATGACACTTTAGACATAAGGCCCCTTATACACGATTAAGAGAAGGGCTGAATCTCTACAGCCCTTAAAGACTTGTTGTGTTCTTCAGCCTACTTTATACCCCAGATGAGAGGCTCTAAAGAGTCTTTACATCTGTCTGGCTGTGCCAAAAACTTTTTCGTTTTTCTCGGCTTTATAAATCTGAAACTGAAGTCACACTCGTTAAGTTTCGTTCTAAAGTCAAGTCATTAGTATTGGACTTGTTTCAAAGGCTTTTTTGAACTTTTTGAAGATCAAACCGCTAAAGTTTTTATTAAAGTTATTCAGGTTTTTTTATTCTTCACAGTCTTCGTTTACTTACATTTAATTACTCTGACAAATCGTGCCTGTTATCGTTTTATTATGAAACTTAGTTTTTTCTCAAGGCTGCTTAAATTGGAAACATCCTATGTTCTAAATCTTATTAAAAACTGTAGAGGAGTTTTTTTTTATTAAAATAGAATTTCTTTCAAATTCAAAAGATTACTTTGGTTTTGTAAGTATGTAAAGAACTATTCAACAAGTGGCTGTACCTATCTACTTAACTGAATAAACATAAAAAAAATAATCAAAAAAAACAACAACAAGCTCTTTTGTGACCAAAATAAGAACGAAAACAATCACGCAACAATGTTTTCAAATAACTCCGTGGTAAAGAACCAATACATTCGACCTTGAAAGTGCCAATACACAACAATAACGTATGGTTTCAACACAAAATAAATATTTCCAAAGCAATACACTCAAAGAAATTTTCTCAAGCGACTCCCAAACAATCGAAGATGAAATGTGAGGGTAATATTCTATTGTCAAAGATGAGAGCAATCGAGTAAATTTTGGAGCCAAGGAATAATGAGAACAAGGTGAAAAACTTATGTTTCGATAATCTGTTTTAAAAATTATTGGTCTGATAGCTAAAGTATGAAAGCTCAATCTTTTATGCCTTTGTCAAACAGACAGGCGAAAGCGAAGCGTTTCCGAAGCGATACCGAACAGACGCGAGACGTCAGTCCGATAGTTCTGACACGCTATTGGATCGGATTTTTCTATGTGACTGGATTCAAACAATTCCATATATTACAAATAAAAACATCACGCTTCGCATTCGTCACGCCTGTCAGTTTGACAAAGGCCTTAAAGATGCTTCATTATGTCTTAACTGATTTAACTTGAAATAAAAAAGACACGGACGAAACCATCCACGCCAAATGGCTAAGTTGGCAAACGTCAAACTGTTCACCCGGACATTAACACTCCATTTTTCATTAATGCCATGTAGATACTACATTTTTACCAGTTCTGACACGTTCCGTTAGAATTTTTGAAAAAAAAATAAAAGAAAGTTATTGGAACAAATTCAAGGACGGTGATGTGGTATAATTTGTGGAACTTTTTCAATTTGACGTGTCGAGTTTCGGATGTATTTTTTGCGCTGACCCATTTTTCTCCGAACACGTTGATAGGTGACAGTCAGTATTTCATTTGCTTTTACGTGGCATGTGTGAAAATATAGGGTGAGTTTATCTAGATTCTTGAAGATTAAGTTATGTTTTTGTCAATTTGTCAGCTGAGAACCAAGAACCACACAAATTCTAATTACTCTTC
This sequence comes from Agrotis puta, assembly GCA_943136025.2. Classification (NCBI taxonomy): domain Eukaryota; kingdom Metazoa; phylum Arthropoda; class Insecta; order Lepidoptera; family Noctuidae; genus Agrotis; species Agrotis puta. The sequence continues at coordinate 15,088,133 of OW964177.2, read as the reverse complement.
CGTAATACATATCAAGTACGTATTTGATATAAAATACAAAACACCTACATCACCTAAATTAAACCGACTTTTCGTTCCACATGAGCTAGTTCCACATCAGGCACATTTATTACATTCACAAAACATAAAATTACTCTCACACAAAAAAGGTTTCAAAGGTTCTATTTCCGTGAACGTATACGACCCAAATTCAGTGCCCACAGAGCGTTGTATGCCATCTTTCTCAGTGCATAATGTATCACCACGTGGCTCGTTAATTGGCCGGCGAAACGGAACAAATGCCTGAGAGAATAGAGTACCTGGAGCAGTACAGAAGGCTTTCTTAATACGATGAGTAATAACAAAACAAACATAACCATATACTTAAAATAATCTAAAACTTTTGGACTACTTCATTTGGCTAATTTCTATCGTTTCGCTTTAATAACAAAAAAAAATGTTTCAAGTAGCTTTTGTATCTTCAAAAAAACAGATAATTAGCTAGGTACTTACTGAAACCCCGTGGAAGTAAAATTACGATAGAAAGACACATCAAGCTTTCATCTATCTAATTAGATTACCTACATCTTACAGTACTTCATCTATCTAATTAGATTACATCTTCAGACTAGAATTTTTGAAGCTATTGTATTTGTCAGAATTCATTAAATAAATAAATAAGCCATACTCATAATTATGTGCGTGCTTTTTCTATCATTGAAGGCAATCAGCCTTCTGTATCTATCTACTCTGTGTTCAAGCCCTTTCAGGGGACTACTCTAATTGGGCCTATTCTGAACGCCCAACGTGACCAGTAAAGCCACGTTGTTGGTAATTTTTATGGTTTCATGGTTTACAAATTAATGGAGGTAATATGGGGGTTCCTGAAAAAGGTGTTTTTGTTTTTGTAAGGGTATCATTTTAATGGGTGTGTGGTCTCTGCATTGAAATGGAAATGAGCTTGTGTTTGTATCAAATTATAAAGTGGGGTTAGGCTCAACAAAATTGAGTAGTATTACAATTTCGGTGTTGGGTGTACGCCGAATGATATTTTATTACAAATGTCAAGTCCAAAAAGGCCTTATAGAGTCACCATGATACAGGCTTCGCTGATTTTAGGACCTAGTTTGAAACCTATCTCAAAATAAACACTAAGTACGAAAGCAAAAGAATGGAGATAAATAAACATTTGAAGCTTTAAACCGAACTCTAGAAGAACTTCTTTGATACAAGAAAAGCATAAACAAGGTGCGAAAAAGTCTCATAAAAGAAAAAAAAGTAGACGATCACTTCCTTCTTAAAAAAAAAACTTTATAAAGGCACTGAAGCAGAAGTTTTTAATTAGCACCATCTCCATAAAACTAATAGAACTTTTCTCATACTTTCTCAAGAAGTGCAACGACAAAGCATTTCCTAGCAATGAACAACAAACTATGCAACAAATGACCTAGAGAGCTGAGCTCGACAGTCTCAAGATTTTCCAATGACGACATTCTCACAAATCGAAATTTTATTTTAGTGAAAAAGCTATAAATCCGCGCTGTCTTCAGCTTTCCAAGCAAATGTGCGATAACTTGGATTATCGACATTTGAAAATTGCTTTCACGAAGACTCGGTATGAATTGATAGTTCTTAATAAGAACGGATGAAATGGAAAAGATGTTATTTTTTTTTATTTTTTACGTGGTAACGTCATCAAATGAGTCCTTCCAGAGGACTGAGGACGAAGGCAGAGCGGGAGGAACTGTCAGACTCGTACTGACTAAAATCCACGGTATCGGTGTAATTCGTACAGTCCCGCGACCATATTATTTTAGTTGGAGAAAGTGATAGATTGTGAGATTTGAGATATTATTATTAGAATTTATACGCACTTCGTGTCATAGTACAATGAAAGATATCGAATTCCAGTTGATCTAAATCATAATGCAAATAGCACCTTGTTTTACCTTGCGTTTTACTGCTAAGTACCTACCCTAATTATTGTGAAGCGCGACTGCTGAGCGTGGGGTCCTTAGTTCGATCCCCGGGTCGGACAAAAAGTACTATTGGGTTTTTCTAAAAATAACTTCTGAGTAGCTGCCCGGAGTTTCGAAGTTGGCGTTATAATACCCCCGTGCCTCGGAAAGCACGTTAAGCCATTGGTCCTGCGCCTGATCTCTCTCCGGTCGTATCGGATTGCCGTCCCGTCACAGATTAAAGGAACACAGAGCTTAGTCCACCTGTGTCTGCGCACACACTTGTGCACTATAATATTATTTCCCACGCAGTTGGCTAATCTCCATTGATATTGGCCACCGTGGCCGAAATCGGTCAGGAGGACTATAATTATTATTTTGATGACTATGTTGAAAATTATCTCCAACGAAACTGTGTGATCATTGGAATTTAATAATTAACTAAACTAATTTTAACAATCTATTTGGTATGCAGGTGAAAATATTTATCTAAATACCATTTTTTTTTCGTAAACTTATTTTTATTTCATAAAAAAGATGCAAGATGAAATTCAAATTACAAGTTCAGTATACTGAATACAATTGAAAGACACCTGCTTGTCACGGGCCGGTTATGGAATAAATTAATTTACACCAATTGATTAACCAACTATTTTTAATAAGCCCAAAACAATTACACTAAAACTAATTCTCTACTGATCAGCATTCTTTTCGTAATCGCACTCGTAATCGACTTCGATTCGCTTCGTTGTATCGCCAAAAGCAGTCTGAGTTCTAGAGATGGGTAACTAGCCGAAATTTCAATAGCTTAGCTAGCCGGCTATTTGTTGTGGAATATCTATATATATATAGCAACCAGTAACCACTAGCTAGCTGTCGTGTTGACGGATATCATAGCCGTGGCTATTTTGCTCATAGCCGGTATTTGGCTAGTTATGGCTATAGCTACCCATCGCTACTGAGTTCTGGTGCCATATCTCTTCGCCGTTCAATTATAACAGAACTTTCCGGAACACTGCTGAATTAGTCTCTATTAGAATGTTCTAGAAACAGCCTTGAAAGTTCAAGGCTGTTTCTAGAACATTCTAATAGACTTTATTTCTACGCAGTTCCATAGTGGAATGCTCTCAAACATTATTCAACCTAAACAAGATTTGTTTACGCTTTCATCAGATACTTTTCGTACAGACAATACAAACAGCGAGTAAGTTAACATTGTACTTTCCTTATTATGTCGTAACGAATGTTTTGCTTTGACAATGTGCTTACTCGTGTTTTAGTTTTCAAACGAGGAGAGCATTGTGTTCATTCCTTTAAAAGGAGACTCTTTGAAATGTATGTTTGACGCGGAAAAAGATGTTGCGTTTTGAGGAGACATCACATAATGCGTTTTTGAGTACTCCATGCTTTCTGAGGCATGGAAGAAACTCGGTATGTGGAATGATTATAGGTATCCATCCATGGATTAACCTAGGAAGTGCGGCTAGTTTTTGCATGTAAAAATCATCAAATGAGTCCTCTAGCTTTGGTTGGAGCAGTGGGGATTGTTACTGACTAAAAACTCTATTCCCTATCATGTCCTTTCCAGGGCCGTTTGGGTTAAACCCGCAAACCCGGCCAGCAGGCGTGGCTAACCTTGCAGGCCACTACAGTTGGCAAAAGAGCTATGTATGCAGACAGCAAGTTTTAAATGGCTATTCAATGTTTTTTTAGTTTCAATTTGTCTGCATATCAAACTCAGCCTACTGACAATGTGACACACAGCCAAACAGTGCACACATACAGCGTAAAGCATGCATAATATGATATACTGGAAAATTAAAATTTGCTGCCTGCATACTTAGCTCTTTTTCCTGACTGTACTATTGAGGACTAATATATTTAATGAAGAACCACAGCCGCTTTCTCTACTCTATTATAAAAGCACTTACTCCCATATTTTGAACCAGCTACCAGAAAAGCAGCAACAAAGAAGTCTGCAGCAAAAATAAACCCTGGGTTGTGCTGAGATCTTTACGGTTATGGCTTACATGTTAGCGCTCTCAGAATTGTTGTTGATGCCGAGGAAACAACAGTACTGGTCGTGGAACTTTCAACCCTAAACTATGTTTATTGCACCGCATAACACGAACCGTGTATTGCGAATAAGATTTTTAAAGTTCCGAACCACCGGGTTCCAGTACAGTTTGCGTACTACTAAAGTTTCGTTATTTTTATTAAACGAGTTATTTGAAAATGTTACGTCGGATGAAGTTGTGGGTTTTCGTTTTGTTTTTGTTTGTAGTTAGTGCGGTTTTGGTTTGAGTTTATTGTTTTGAATTTGGATTTTGAAGGTAGGAGTGTTGTAAATGTTGCAATAATAATTAATTTTCAACAAACATGAATACTGGCAGATGAAAATATGTTTTTTTCATCGTGAGTTTCAGTATTCAACATTAAGCGATGAATAAATATTATTAGAGAATGAAAACTAGACAATATAATAAAAAAAAAACAAAGTTAATATAAAAAAAAAAATAAGAACCAATTTTTAGGGTCACAGTTATAAGATTACAGATAAAACTATGTATTATAGATCTAATTATTCTATGTAACAATGATATTTATTTTGTAACTTTTCACAAATATTTACTTTATTTAAATACTTAATTAACAAACCTAATAACAACATTTATTTCAAGTAGACCAGTTACGGGCAATTCTGCTAAAGTAGCTTTTTAGCCCCCCTAATTCCATACATAGCCAATCAAGTCGATAAATTTTAAGTTGAGTGCCAACAATCCATTACACGATAAAATTTAACGTAGCAACTCTGAAGTAAATCTGAAAGCCCTCGTGAATTGAAATATTTATATTTACTTTAGTACTCCCTCACCTTTGTTTATGGTTGCCGCGAACACGTGACCCACGATATCTTGAGCGTAAACGTGTAACTTGGTGGAGGAGGACCCAAGAATAAGGAAAGTATTTTCTGAAAATAAAAATATATTACTGGCACAAAAAGCCTTTAAGTAGAAAGCTGGAAATAAAAAACCTAAGCATAATTGCATTAAAACATTTTTCGAAATTAAAACATAATCTTTAATTTTGAACTTCGGTATATAATATTATTATAATTAATGGAGTTTAATTGATTGAATTAATTAGACAGGTACCTTCAATACAACATAACGAACAATTTATATCTTTATTTTAAAATTACGTTTTTAACACGTTCATCCTAACACAATATTTTCTTACCTATCTGATAAGCCTAGAAATTTAAACTAAATGAAAAACCCAGGCAGATTATTATGCAAGATAGAAAGAAAGAACGAGCTTTGACTTATTAGTTCCAGGAATTCTGCTATTAATTACATGATAAATCTCACTACAAATCATACTTGCACATTAATTAACAGATAGTATGATTATTATAATGAAGCTAACTTGATGATATACAAGAAAATTCTTCCACTTATGGTTAATTATATTTAACTCGAGTGTCCGACACTCGAGTTAAATATAATTGCTATAATTAAATTATATCAATCAAGTTGCCTTTCTATTAGAGATGAGCTATGCTGCGAAAATCTAGTCACGGGACTCACGAATTACCGTGACTCGTGGAACGTAAAAAGCTATTGAAGGTCTGCGTGGATTTTAGTCAGTACAAGTCTGACAGTCCCTCCTGCTCTGCCCTGGGGGGAGAACTATTCGATGATTATACAACGCTAAAAAAAAATTGCGATAATGTAAATGCTAAGCATTGACAGGCCTGTTGGTCTAGTGGTTAGTGACCCTAACTGCTATGCCGGAGGTTGTGGGTTCGATTCCCACCTAGGACAAATGTTTGTGTGATGAGCACGATCATTTGTTCTGTGTCTGGGTGTGATTTACCTATAATATGTATGTATTTAGAAATATATAAGTATGTTTATCATTTGTCTAGTACCCATAACACAAGCTCTGCTTAGCTTGGGACTAGATGGCGTTGTGTGATAGTTGTGGAATATTTATTTATTTATTTATAAGCTACGAAACAGTACAGAAATTAAGCTACAAAAGTTGCATGTCTTCTAAGTATCTCTTTTAGTCCTTATCTCATAAGTATAGAACTATCCGCAATATACTATACACATGAAAACATTTGTAACTCCGCAACATGACTTACAAAAACCACAACATTAGGGATGCACCCCAAACCGTTTGACTTCCGGAATTGGGAGACATTTGTAAGGGTGATGTGCCAATGAATTTTACACTACGTAGTGCAATCAGCTAAGTGCATTAGTCACACGAACTTACAGAAGTCACAGACTTAGTAAAACTTAGCCTGGTTTCGTTCAAGAAGGTTCCAGATTCAAGTTTTTGAACGAATATTAGAATTTCAATCCTTGGATGTGGTGTTTGAAATTACTGTGGATGTGACTTCGTGAGTAGAGATTGAGATTTTGGGTTCCGTAACTGACTATTTATGAGGTGAGTTCCTGAGTAGGTTCTCTAAGTTCGTAGTACTTGCTACATTGGGATTAGTTTAATAACGTAGCTGCCTAATTTATTTGATACTGTTTTATTATGCACATTGTTGAAAAGTAGATTCAGCAACAAACAGGATGGAGCTGCTCTAAAATATGTTTCTGTACCTATCTGTTTTAAGCCCAACTCTACTAACTCGCTGTCCGACCATAGCCATGCCTGGGTCGACGGCGCGTTGTGTTCCACGCGCGCCTCAAAGAGTCAGCTAAAATGACCCCCCCTCTAGAGGGCCAAAGCCTGTCGGGGTCGCGGGTCTTATGATTTACCGTGACCCCGGTACGTAAAGGGCTGTTGAGGGACACCGTGGATTTTAGTCAGTACGAGTCTGACAATCCTTCCCGCTCTGCCCTGAGTGGGAGGACTCATTTGATGATTTTAACACGTTAAAAAAAAAACCCAACTCTACTGCCTTGCTAGTCGCATTTACTCAGCAGAAGCACTTGCGACGAATTTGATTTCTATGTCGGGTATAATTTTCTTCCAGTTATACCCCAAGAATTTCTCAGTAGCAGCCTGGAAAGTCTATATTACTCGATAGGTAGACGTCTTCCAAACTCCATTCCAAATTTTAACAAAAACCTGAGACCTCAAAACAATTCTTCAAATTTTCAAATGAGTCCTCCCATCCTGGGTGTAGCGAAGCAAAAAGACTCTTAGACTAAGAACCCTGTTGCTTTGGTTGCCGCGGCTCCCTGTTAAGACAGTCTCGCGACCGCTTTAAATCACCTTAACATTTATTTTTGTACGAATCGATACCAAGGGTTCAGTAGCTAAGCTAAAGTCAAGAGCCTCTTACATTTTAGGGGTTTCCTTAGAATTTTTCACGTCGTCCTGAAAATTCTAATGAACAGACGATGAAATCAATTTGGTAGATCAAAGATACTTTGTCGTAATTAATAATTTTATGTTCGTTATCATTCGGATATGACTTTTGCGTTTTTCTTTTGCTTCGTTTATTAATAGATGTCCGTTTTAATGTTATTCAAGGAAGTTACGCTTCGGAAGTCTTATTCATACGTATATAAAAAAAAAATTTCTATTTCAGAATAAGTTTCTTTTATACAATTTAAACAGTGCTGCAAGCTTTTTTTGCATTAAAATGTAGTTTACATGATGATTTCATTTAGCTTTTTCGACGTGGAACTTCCTTACAGATTTTCATTATAGGGCTAAATTAGCAGTATATATAATAATCATTATCAATTTTGAGTCTCTAACTAAGTCTTCCAATTTATACTTAAACATGAATCAACTATCTCAAAAATTTCTGAGAAATGTTATAACTTTATTATCATGAAAAAAAAGTTCTTTCCGAGTTAAGTTAGTATCTACATACAGACAAAAAACAAATTGTGAAATCTTGGACTCGTTTCGTCAAAAACAGAAGACAATAAAGAAAAAATATTATTCCATTTACAAAAGACGTTTGAGGTCAAACGCGAGTCACAAATCAGAGAGGACAAATTATGGATTATAATTCAAAGATAAGTGTCGCTTTCAGCGCCTTATTCTTCCTTTTTTCCAGCGATTTAAAGGGAGATTATCTAAGTGAAATTGTCGTTCACCTAGCTGATTATTTCTAGTTGGTACTCGCTACCGACGTGCTTGTAAGACCTGATGTATGAATGTGGACAAAGTAAAAGGAGTATGTAAAGATGATGATTGAGATTGAGGCTTGACGGAGACTTGCGTCGTGTTGTGAGGCTTAGACAATGTCCAGGGGCCGTATTATGAAGTTTAAAACCAGGCTTGTTCCAGTGAGTGAACGAGGTGGCGCTAGACGACTTGTATAGGCCTGTCTCTTTCACTCACTGGAACAAGCCTGGTTTTAAGACATCATAATGCCGCCGCAGCTGGTTTTTGTCACTATAGTCAATATTCGTCTAGTCTGAATCTTCATGATAATACGTACCTACTATGAACTGCGGACTCTTCGTCGTTGGACTGGTGGATGGATGGTGATGGACTGCTACTGCACTCATTTGATCTGGGTATGTCTGTCTGAATACCTAATATGTGGGTTGTAATTATTGTAAACGCACCCAAAATACCCCTGGAGATATCACTATTGTGGCTCAACTTTTTTTCAATAATATATAGTCTAGTTTTCCTTTTTTCCTTTTTTTGAGTCCTCTCAGGGCGGGAGGGACTGTCAGACTTGTACTGACTAAAATCCACGGTGTCCTTCAATAGACCTTTACGTACCGGGGTCACGGTAATCCGTTAGTTCCGCGACCCCGGCAGGCTTTGGCCCTCTACAGGCACCGTCACTATGCTGACACTCTTTGAGAGTCTAGTTTACCTTGCGAAGAAACTGCAATTATGATTCATGAAAAACGTTGACATACATATTTTGCACACTAAAAAAAAAATTAATTAACTTTCTAAGCATAGTGAGATAAGTAACTACCCAATTTAAATTAGCTGTACCTACATAATGATTGAAAAAACATCTCTTGAAAAATAATCCTTATTCCAGACATGTTTCTAATATATAAAAAAAAATATTTTTCTTTTTACTTACAAACGACTCTCATAATATAAATTATAAAATTCTTCGTTTTTTTTTACTGTCCTAAATACTAATCTTATTTGCCGACTCACTGACAGAAATATAAATTGTTTGCAAACATTTTTTATTTTATTTGCACAATTTAAGTAAGACGTATTGGATTCGTAAATATTTCTTACAGTTTGGTATTTTGATTTGAAACTCTGATTTCTAACTAATTCTCAGCTGCTATATATAGTAAATATTATTGTCATTTAATTTTTTTTTCTAAATGCCTGTATCTTCCAGGATTCACATAACTTACCAACAAAAAATAAATTTAAAAAATTAGTAAATAATAAATATAAAATTCCCTAAAGCAGGAACACTTATTCGAACATTAAAATTACAGTAGGTAGTTAGGTCTACCAAAAATTCAATAATCTACACGTCTATACGAGTTTACTTAAGTAAGATCGAGAATCAGAAGTCATATCAAAAATATTCAAGGACTGCCTTATGTACACAGTGCCATTGGAGATATTTTATAGGTATAATCAAGTCCTTTAATCAAAGAGAATTCTCCAACAGCTCGTGAAAGTCAGAAATGAAATCAGAAATGAAATTCCAATTTGAAGGTACTTTCACCTGTATACTTTACAAAGAATATAAAATATTCGAAGACACGTAACACAATGTGCGTACCTACTGTGCGAATCTCAAAATTTGACTGATTAAATCAAGAACGCAACTCATAGAGGGTGACATCTTCACTTTATCGAAGTTTCAGGGTTGACAACTGAAGGTAAACATAAGGTTTTTTGTAATTATTATCGTTGAATGATAAAATCGTAAATTATTGTAAAGAAAAGATACGGTCGAATTTAGAACCTCCTCTTTTTTTTAAATTACTTCATTAAAGTGAATGCCGTAGACTAAATGGTAGAGGGGGGAAAGAAAGTATTTTAATGAAGACTACATATGAGATGAGGGATGTGGGAAGGCAAACGACTAGGTATCCACCTAGTGTGCAGACGGGTCTCGTTAAACTAGCCGGAAGAAACAGAATAGCCATGACACAAAGTTGCCAAAAGTGGGAAGATTTGGAACAGACCTACATTTAGCATTGGGTGGCTTACGGTTGAAGGAAAGAAGAGAGATAACATTGATTAGGTATTAGGCATCAAATACAAAACTTCTGTGACTCTGTAGGTATATTTGGGACTTGCTCCAGCAACGGACCAGGTTTGCGGTTCAACGAGCTGTGAAAAGGATAGTTGGTAAAAATGTTATGATTAAAGTGGTAAATGCTTCATAATATTTAGTTTCTATGTGTCCAAAAATTGGACACATAACGTTGAAATAAGTTTTGCTTACAATCTTATTACCTAGAGACGAACATTTCATCGTTTTGACCAAACAAGCAACAATAACGTTTATAAAGAATTGTTTTAACCTTAGGCCCAACCGTGTCTCGTTTTCTTTTATGCCTTGGTCAAACAAACTGGCGAAAGCGAAGCGTTTCCGAAGCGATACCGAATCGAAGCGAGACGTCAGTCCGATTGTTCTGTCAGGCTATCGGATCGCTTTCGCTGTTGTATATGACTGGATTCAAACAATTACAAATAAAAACGTCACGCTTCGCGTTCGCTTCGCTTATCTATTTGACAAAAGCTAACCTAGAGTTCTTCTGATAGTTGTATTCTTACTTTTTATGAAAAGCGTTGTAATCACAGTAACTGTCAGTGTAACTCTAGATTAAATAACACTGTTTGACGTAACTGGACGTAACTTGCTAAAACATGATATGAGATAGGTATACGTAAAAATAGGTCTTTTATAACAGGCAATTCTGTCCACTAACCTATCCTGCAAAGGCTTTTCATTCTTTCCACTTAATTTTGACTGCTATGCCAGAGGTCGTGGGTTCGATTCCCACCCAGGACAAATTTTTGTGTGATGAGCACGATCATTTGTTCTGTGTCTGGGTGTAATTTATGTATGTATTTAGAAATATATAAGTATGTTTATCAGTTGTCTAGTACCCATAACACAAGCTCTGCTTAGCTTGGGACTAGATGGCGTTGTGTGATAGTTGTGGAATATTTATTTATTCTATCCATAACTGTTAGACCGCTTGTATACGTCTGTTGTTTACACACATATTTATTATAACAGGCGAGTTGACGGCATCAATAAATTACAAATGTAATTAATCCGTCAGTAAGAGTTTTGTAAAATATTGGATACGTATTTTTTTTTATGTTGAATTAATGCATATTTACAAAAGTATAACGCATCAAAATTCGAGTGGATGTCCGCGACGTCAGAAGCAAGTGCAGTTTTCACTTGCTTGTGACGTATTGACAATTTTAAAATCACCGACAATTTTGGTTTACGTAACAAACGAAAAATACGCGTCAAATATTTTTTTTATATCTAACTGACGTGCTTATTAGATTTGTTCAGCCAAATTCCCACCCCTACAACACTGAGAGTCCATTTCACTAGACCGGTATCCGTGGCATGTACACACATTCATTATAATTTGTGGATGGAACCGCAAATACGCTGTCAAAAAAACCAACGTATTCAAGCGCCTGTGCAGAAACCTTTTTTTTTATCGTGGTAAAATCATCAATTGAGTCATCACACCCAGGGCAGGGCGGGAGGGACTGTCAGACTTGTACTGACTAAAATCCACGGTGTCCTTCACTAGCCCTTTACGTAGCGGCGTCACGGTAATCCCTTGGTCCCGCGACCGCCTGTGCAGAAACCTTAGCAAAAGATTGACGTATATCATTGTATGAAAAACATTTTTCCATCAAATTAACATAATGGTTCCTGTTTAATATTTACGTCACAAAAAGTGAAAACTAATGTCAGAGCCAAAAAAAAACACCAACTCAGTTACACGCACGTAGGTAGCCCTAAAATCTAAAAGTAATTACATTTGCTTACGTATTTAAGCACGCTCCAGGAAAACGTCTCTTCTAATTTTGTACCCACTCCTCAGTCCTCAGGGAGGACTATTTAAATAACCCAAAAATTGGATTCCGAATCAACCGGGGACTCACTGAATAAATTCATTGGCTGAATATTAATTTGTTGATCTTTGTAACGTAACGTTTTACTGATCAGATTGGTGTGTTGGTTTAAGATAAAATACTTTTTTGACCTTCGTTGTTTGATGATTTATGGCAAGAAAGGCTATTAGGTTTTATGTTTAGACATTATTAAATGTGAATTTAATAACTGTTAGTAGCTTTTGCCTGGTCTGAGTTCAATGAAATTCTTGCAGTTATTGTAGCATGAAAATATGAGAGGCAATCAGACAAATTAACACACAAAAAATGCGTGGTAAAATTATTAATCGTATGAAACCTACATAAATTGTAAAATTGAACTTGTCGTAAAAGAAAAAAAAAATCCTTTGTCATTTTTTTTTTAAATACGTTACAACATTGTGACGTTTAAGTTGACACTAAAGCAACAAAAATAATAGAAGGGAATAGATGGACCCAATCATCCAGCAATAATGGTAAATATTCAGTATTATAAACATGACCCACTAACACAAGAGAACCACCAATACATACATTAACATAAATCCATTACCTACATCACATTAACATCAGAAACTTCGCAGAGCTTTTGTTGACACCATTTCATCCGGAAAATGTATTTACGAGTATTAGACAAAAATATAAAAGTAATAAAGAGTAGGAAGGTTCTCGAATAGAGACCGCGCGTAGGTAAACGTAGTGTAAGACGTCTCTCGGCAGATGGACAGATGACCTGAAGAAGGTAGCTAGCAGAAGTTGGATGAAAAAAGCGGGAGATCGTGCGCTGTGGCGCTCCCTTTGGGGGGTGTCTTTGTTCAGCAATGGACTCTAATAAGCTGAAAAGATGATGGTGAGACAAATATGAATAAAACTAAATGTACGAGTAACAATGGCTTAATTGCCAAGAGCCTCGAACAACATCTGAGAAGGCTCTCGCTTGGCAGCTGGATCAAGCGCCTCAATCAGAAGGCAGTACTTCTGGACACGGTGCGTATTGTTTGGAGGTTCCTCTCTCAGGAGCCCTGACCACCGGCAGCCCGGACCCTGGTGGAATGCTATTTTTTATGTATCTTATTTAGGTTTTGTTAAAACATTTAAAAATGTAACCAATAAGTTAAAAGATAATGTAATAAACCATTGTTACAAATATTTTCGTTTTAGTTTCTTAGCAATATATATATCGCTAATAAGTATTATTTTGACTTAGGTAAATAAAACCACCCAAAACAAGTAGCGTTTAGGCGGCTGTAACTTAGGAATGGATAAAACGAAACATAATTATGAATAGTGAGAAAGAATCAACAATGTTAAGACATGTAACATCAACCAACCCGAATTGGGGCGGCTCGGTGGGTTACAGCATATTTCCTCACACTTTAGCACGCCACACAGAAGATGCCTGTGCCCAAGCTATGGGTACATTATAGTTTGACTATGGTAAAAATGCAAAACACACCAACAGTTGAGTAAAAACTATCAGCGTAAACAAACACATAGACTACGATATACGTCTATCCATCTCGAGGCAAAAGGCGTAAGTTACGTGTACTTCCCCGAGAGAGCAAACTACGTAATTACAAGGCAAGCAAAGCGCAAGTAACTCCGAGCATACCTACATACTTGCATATGTATTTAAATTAAGTATGTACGACGCTGGTGTTTAGAATAAATAGCTACTATTTGTACAAGAACGCGGAGATCGGCACAAGTAAACAGAGGTTGGTATCTAGCTGTGAGTGAATTCAGGCTGTAGATTATTTATCCCGAATTGTTTCGAGTACGGAAAAGTAAACTAGTGAGCATTTCAGTACTTAGTAGTAGGTAGTTACGTACAAACTCTCAAGTGCCAAAATTTTAGAAACTCTAAACAATTAATTATATCATCATCTGCTTAACATTTTCCCAACAATATTTGGGTCGGCTTCCAGTCGAACCAGATTTCACCACGGTAATTCGGAAGTCCCGCGACCCCAGCAGGCTTTGGCCCTCTAGAGGGGGGCCCCGTAATCTTTTGCTGACACTCTTTGAGGCGCGCGTGGAACACAACGCGCCGTCGACTCGGGCATGATCCATGGTCGGACAGCGAGTTACCCATTACTCGCTGCCCGCATGCCCGACGGAGCCAAATAGGGCCAAAAGCTTGCTGCGGTCGCTGGAATGCTTTATGAGGTTACCTTAGTGCTGAAACGCGACAGTTAATTGAAAGAAAGGTGATTTTAAGGACAAATTTTTAGATATTCCACACTAACGAAAAAGTTATCAATTATGGTGGTACTAATTACGAGTTTACACACTGATTAGGAAGCCAATTTAGCGCGCCACGCGAGATTGAATCCCCTCAACTTCCAAACCGTTGAAATATCTCACTATAAATCAGTGTACCCTCTCAAATTAAACAAGAGAAACGTCTAATTGTATTCTAGAACCAATTAAAACTATCTATTAAACCTAACCTAACCTATTTTACATCCAATACAATTTCTGAAAGCTTATCTTAGTAAGGCATTATTTTAATAGCACGTAAGTACTTCAATTTATGGCATTATACTACCCATTAGTGGCCAAAATTAAGCTTTTGAAGGTAATAACATCTTTTATAATGAAGCCTTTTCATAATTAACTGAGTACTTAGTTTCCATTGAGACCTGTTGAATTATGAGTGAATAATTGAACATGGAAATAATCCAGAGTAGGTAAGTACAGAAGATCCATTCCGTATAACGGGTAAAAATGCACACATACATAAATCTAAATGGTAGCAAATCGAAGAGTTCTACCCCGCTTATACGTAGTACCGTCATGGCTTTATGATAGCGATGATCACTGGCGGTGCGACCACAGCACAGCCAGTGAGAAAGAATGGGACGTAGTCACCTCCTTCTACGAAGCAGTAATGCTAATGAAGAAGGAGGTGGAACATGTGAGGAAGAACACGTCCACCAAAGTTAACGTCAAATCGTTTATTTCAATGAGGCCCATCGAAGAGGCGCTTTTGAACGTCGAATATTAAAATGAAATGGGATAAGATGATCGATTCCACCTCACGACACAGCCACGCGGGCAGCGAGTAACGGATAGCTCACCGTCCGATCAAAGAGAGAGAGAGAGCCCAGGTTGGCAAAAATAGTGTTCGCGCGCATGAAGGAGCTCGTTTGATGATTTTAACATCGAAAAGAAGTATAGTTTAATGGCAATAATGCTTATGCAACTTCTGCACTTTTCTATTCTATTATAATTGGCTGTCTAAAGATTGTTTCGCGTGTTCTATCTGTAAGACTATTAATTATGAATGGACCAAAAAAGGGGTGAGATAAATTGTTGTTGAAGATGAAAAGGTGATAGCCCAGTTTTTGTTCTTGAGGTCCATTAGCTATCCTTATGAGTTGTCTGCTACGCTGTTTTTTTTTAATGTTATCGTATTTATTACATTTTCTTCAAAGACTGTCACATTTAAAATGGTAGTAATGCTCGTTTCACACGGCGCGTAATTCGCCTTCGTGCCTTCGTGCCGCGCCACACGCCGCCGTGGAGCAGCAAGGCAATGGCTCAGCCAACTCAACGTGTAATGACGCCTCCGGTTTTATACAGGTCTGGTTTTCTTAATTTTTCCAGAATTTTTAGACACAATAACCATAAATGCTGACAAAATACAGTTCCAAAATAAAATACAAAACTTCTGTCCGGAAAATACGACAATCACGAAACCAATTATTTCAGACCAGCATTCTTCTGAAACTAATTTCTGAAATTAACTTCATCTAATTCCTTTTAGCAAATCCAAAGAATTCCGACCTTGGAATTAATTCTGGAACATTCCAGTCCCATACATAACTCAGGAACGTTCCTTTGTGAGTTCCAAATCTATAAAATAAGGCATGTCTAACAAATGGGCAAAGTTTGGGAACGAAACCTCAGGTTCTTTTGTTGGTATTAAATTCTACTAATTTAGGGTAGACCGTCGGACCGTAGGTTGTAGAAACTTGTCGAGTGAAAATTGAAGGAAAGGTATGGGATTATTTTATTACATGTGGTGAGTTTTTTGAACTGAAAACTTCTTTGTGCATGACTCCATTTTATGGCTATTGAATAAAACTGGTCCATCACTCTCGCCTATGTTACGCTTCTAAAGTTGGCTCGAGTCGACTAAGTAATCGAGAGAGAATTATAGCAATATTTTTTTGAAAATGAGACTGCATGAACCAAAATGTTCAGATGCCAACAGGTCAACATATCCGAATAAGTAAAATTTTACCAATCGTACATTAACCTTCCACTATTGTGATAAGGTTGAAAATCTATTACAGAAATTTGGCAAATTTTGGTAGCTTGATACGCTGGCATCTGTACAAAAAAAAAATGTCGTATCATGCGTGTTATAAAATGCATTGGGTGCCCGAATTCAGGCAATGTCATTCGATTCCCCGCATACGGGCTAACGACTTTATCTAATTTTATTATTACTATAGGTCGCAATTAGGTAGAAGTTATTCATGTACTTACACTGAATTCATACAGCGAAAGAATAAAGTCGATATGCCCCGAATCCCGGCATCACTTTTAAAGAGCAGAAAAATCTCGTGATTTATTAAATAAAAAAGTTATTTACTTTTACACAATTTATTTGTCTAATCTATCTCTGATGTTTTACGAGTATCATTATTATTTATTTGTAATACTGTTTTTCACACAAGATTGTCTATTAGAAATCGCTGGAAGATCGATATTAATATCAACATTTCGATGCAAGCACTAAAATAACTCTACCTGATTCCGACCGCAGGTATAGTACGGGAAGACGAACAACAATAAAAATTGTCTAGATTCAATAATAAGATCGAATTCACAAGGCATTTATTTCAGTTAAACGCATATAAGGAACTTGCTCTATTAGTAAGCAAAGTACAACGGAATTAGATTCTGCTAGAACTATTTAATGTCTGCTATTGTATGACTTGTTTGTGGTTAACGACGCATGTATTGCAGTGAAGCATGCTTCATCAACTTTGAAGATAATCTAACTATATTGTGAAACCTTCATCGCAAGAATCTATGACATTATGGAATATATTTAGTATTATACTGATTATAAATGCTGCTTCAACACAGCTTTCTAAATTTATTTATTTTTCATTGTAAAATCATCAAATGAGTCCTCCCACCCAGGGCAGAGCGGGAGACTCGTACTCACTAAAATCTACGGTGTACATCAATAGCCCTTTACGTTCCGGGGTCAAGGTAATTCGTACAGTCCCGCGACCAGGTAATTAATCTAACCAAAATATTTTAAATTAATTAGTATGTTATATTTTCAATCCCGATATTATACTAATTACCTGTTAGAACAGACGACCTACGAATCGACGAAACCTACCTAAATCTATCAAATTTTTCAAATCGAACATTCACTTTACACTATTGTGATAAGGTTGAAAATCTATAATAGTAATTTGACAAATTTGGGTGGGTTGATGTGCTGGCGTCTGTACATTTACGTCCCGGTAGAGAGCCTATTTTGTATTCTCATCAGTCAGCGCGAAGACAAAAAATAAAAATTCAGTTCCCAAATCTTCCCGTGAATAAAATCACTGGTATTATATTTCTATAAAAATAAATATAATAAACATGGGACTGTTTTAATCCAAAAAGGAATCCTTACTCATAATTTATTTAACCTCACGATTCAAAAGCTCCAACCGAGCGTAACCCTAAAATGATTTTTCATAATGGTCACTTGGCAACCCTAAGTAGCAGCAATAAATTTTATAAGCGATCAAATACGGACCTTTTTGAGCCACCAACCATCTTAGGGATGTCCCAAGCAAACATGAAAGGGGCGAACACAAATATCGACTTCAATGGGGTTGGCCAAGCATTTAATGAACAAATGTTTTTACCATCTTACAATCAATGCTTAGGAAAATGTCGTCGGTCATTTTTTTTTTCAATATAAAAATGGGGTATGTACCCTAGGGGTTGTTTTTTTTTATTGTGGGCCTCATAAACCGGCCACAGACAAAGTTTGACTGCTCTTTATATACGCCTTTGAGCGCTGTGATCTGCTATAGGAGGGAAGCCGTGGCATTTTTGTTGGATGAATTTTGACGATTTTTTTTTATATTACATTTATATGCGCGTCTTTTTAATATAGCTTAAAATATTAAGGTAAGGGTCGCTTTGTTACCTTAAACGTTGGGTTTTCCTGTTACAGGGCTGAAATGAAAAGTTTTCTTAATTTATTTTCGATTAACCTATTTAATAGAATTATTAAACAGGACAGTTTAATTCCTTACTTTCCTTCGCTTTTATTTTTCAATAAAACATAACCTCATAAACTAAAAGTTCCAATTTCGCTTTGTAATATTCAAACAATCAACTAATACGCCGTTCCCCTAAGCTCACATTTCTGCTGTGAAATTAAAAGACTTACCGCGTAAATTATAATGTCGGTTACCAAGTCTTAGGTAACAGCAGTGCTACCCCCATCTTTCGTTGGGCCCATTTTATTTAAAGAAGTGAAAGTTCGAGGCGAGCGCAGCCACGCGTAAACATTTACTTGAAAGGTTTATTGATGTTGGTGACCGCAGTTTGGTTTTACAACCTCAGAAAGACTCCCCCTTTATAAAATTTGCGAGTTTCCCTCGGCGGATTATTTTGATAAGGCTTCCCGATGCGTGATGTTTTCGGTATTATTTTATATTGAAAATGTTTAGCCGCAATTGAGGGGTTAAGATTAAAAGAAAAGAGTTATATAATACCATGAACACCTTACTAATATATATGTCTTTGCCGATGTCTGGCACCAACAAAAACAGTAGGTAATCAAATAAATTCTACAAAATATCGACACATTATCCTAGATTTTTCCCCGAAATGTAGGAATTTTTCCACTGTCCATACTTCAAACACTAAGACCCGAGTTAACTTCGGTAATTTGGCAACGGAACCAGTTACAACGCTCAATAGTGAATGTCTGACAATATTGGTGAACTCACACAAAATGGCGCCGGAATTCTCTGGTCGACTTTTCGCGAAACTTCTTTAAAGACTTGTTCTCATTAAGAGTGTTAGGAAAATGGAGCTGTAAGAATCGTAAGTATTGAGGACATATATAACTTGTAGACCTTTCCAAGTTTTCGTAATGTCTTGTATTTTGTTTGTTCTAAGTTTTAATTGGGTCTTATGTAGATAAATAGGTAACATTATTAGGGAAATCTGTTGTAAAAAACTTTTTGGGCACGTATGTAGACGCTTAATTGTATTTTATCTTATACATCAAATATTTTTTCAAGTGTCGGAGTTGTGCAAAGGAGGAGGCGGGCCGTGTGAGGGAGAGGACAGCGTCCTCCCTTCACCCCATCCGCAGTGGTAGACGCCCACGGCGACGAACGTCGCTAGACGATCTCCGGCCAAAGAAGGCGTGGGCATGCGGGCGGCGAGTAATGGGTGACTCGTTGCGACCATGGACCGTGGCCGGGTCGACGGCGCGTTGTGTTCCACGCGCGCCTCAAAGAGTGTCAGCATAATGACGGGGCCCCCCTTAGACGGCCAAAGCCTGCCGGGAACGCGGGACTTACGAATTACCGTGAGCCCGGAACGTAAAGGGCTATTGAAGGACACCGTGGATTTTAGTCAGTACAAGTCTGACAGACCCTCCCGCCCTGCCCTGGGTGGATGGAATCTTTTGATGATTTTACTACGATAAAAAGTGTCGGTGTGTTTCTCTCAGATATTTTATTCGATTTGACTTTTACACTGGTATTCCAAAATACGACTTAAGTCAATCTCGAGACTGAGTCGTCATGACAACGCGCAACGGTTCAAAACGCTCGCCACATAATATGTATTTTTGAGAGTACTCTTTGACAAATGATTACCTACGAAAACCATTGATCCGTGAGTGATTCTGTCAGTTAATAACAAACTGTCTATAGTCAATGGTGGAAAGGAGTTGAGCTCAGTTTGAGCTGAGTCAAACACTTAGAATATCAGTGTTACTCATAAAAGACGGCAATTTCAAAACAACATAAGTCACGTACAAATATAGTACGTAAGGCTTTATTTATCAAAATATATGTCACATCAAACACATCGCCTCTTTCAATAAAGCTCAGATCATTCACTCGGAACATTCCCTCAGCATCTTTTACATCATTGCTTCCAAAACATTAATCATGCAAATAATAATTTTGGGCGTCATAAGAGCCTGTTTCCTCTGAGACGCGGCACATTTACATTCATTGCACGCCGTTAGTCGTGTTCCCGTGTGACTCTCAATTTGCATGCATAGCCGTCGTCTGCAGCATGAGAATCTGAATACAACAAGTGTATTAATATTGTATTTTTAATCAAAAATATTCACGGACTTGGCGGAATTTTAAAATGTTATTTTTTGAGTTGTGACGCTCGCTCGCTCTTGGAACGGTTTGTTGTCTTCCATTGTTAAGTTGTTTTCGGAGGCAATTTGTTGTTTGTTTTTTAAATATCACGATTCCACAGCATTTTTTATTTGAGATTATTAATAACATATTTAAATCGAAAAGAATAAAACCAATCTTCTAATTAACCATCTCATATTCACATTTACATACAAAACACAAAACGGAATCCAACACAACATTATTAATTGAACGAACGTTTTGCTAAAAAGAAAAAAATAAAAAATAAACCTTTTACGGCCTGAAATTTTCACGACACGTGAATTTTGCAGAGGGGAGGAAAGCATACGGCCCTAATTCGGTCCGGAGGAGCTGCCTTCATTTACAAGCATTGTGTTCCCGGGATTATATCCCCCATCTTCCCCCATTCACAATAGCCGATCCTTCCTCGTAATGAGTGGAATTATGACTTTTTTCGTCCGAATCATTCTTGAGCCGTGTTTAGGGGACTTTTGAGCCGTAGTTTCATGTTGATTGGGGGATTAACGTTTGTAAGTTTGAAGACAAAGTAATGAGACGTGTAAGGACTTAAGAGGGAGCAAATGAGAAGTAGATTTTAGCGTTTGTAAATATTGGAGGAAATTAATTCAGTAGATAGTCAACGAAAATACTGTATTCAGCTTATTTCGTCGTAAGCTGAATACAGTATTTTCGTTGACTATCTACTGAATTAATTTCCTCCAAAGAGAAAGTAACTAATATAATACCTAGTTCATGAAGGTGAAGATCATAATATAAACACTAGCTTGTACCCGTGGAATTTTCCGCTTTAATTCTGGTAACTGACTGTATAGATAGACTATAACCTATCTCTGAGACAATTTTCATCAAGATCCGTTGAGGCATTCTGACGTAAATGAACAACAAACATTCTTTCATTCAATCTTTTGTATTTGTAATATTAGCAACTGAGATTCCACTTTATTACCTATAACAACACCGAGCTCTTTTTCTTTTAACAATAATTACTTTTATGTCGTAAGGTACATTAACCATTATCATCTATCGCCTAGCCTTCTCTCAACTACATTGAGGTCGGCTTCCAGTAAAGACAGATGCAGATTTTATATGGAGCGACTGCCTATCGGACCTCCACAACCCAGTAACTGGGTAATACGACAACCCCTGGAAAGACTTGTCCAATAACCGCTGCCATAAAAATACACTAAACTCAATGCAATTAAAAACAAATAAAAACTCATCAAAAGCCGCCCCCACTTCAATCCTTAGAGATTGAAAGATGTCCACTAAGTTCCTTGGAACTTTGTCATTTCTTTCATGCAAAATTACATTTGAGAACCCCCTTACAAGTGGGGAATTTTTAGGGTCCCGATCACATTGAGCGTAGCGAATATTAAAAAAGTTTCCGACGTCAAACTTGGATTGTCTTTTTCAAAGGCTGTTTACTTCTTGAGGGTATATTTACTTAGTTTCTGGTCCCGGTAACTTTGGTTTCGGCCTACTTTTGTCCATTATTGTATTTGTGTTTACATAGTCGCGTTGGATTAAGGAGTTAAAGTGACTTCTTCTTTTGTGGGACGGTCCGCAATATCGATATTGTTTAGACTTTTGTTTGTGTTCCGGTCCTTGAGTCAGAACTTGATGAAGTAGGTATGTAGTAGGAAGGAAGTAGGAAGTAGCTATCGCCACTTATGTATTTAAAATTTTGCGTGGTAAAATACACAACCCGGGCGTTTTAAACAAGTTGGGGTTGTGTGTACCAGATGGGTACGTGGGACGGCGGAGGCGGCCAACCTGCTGCAGCATGCGCCGCTGACGCGAGCGTTGCGTACACTCAATATGATATCACAACGGATTGACTGTTTCGATTGTACTTTGAGTGAATTCACACGGGCTGCTTTTTGTATAGTAGCTTCAGGTTTGTAAATAATATAATATTTTTATATGTTTGTAATAATAATAATATGATACCTATAATCATAACTACAACTACACTATTGTATTAGGTTAAGCCTGTGATGATAGCTGTATGTGTGTGTTTAAATAAATAAATAAATAAATAAATGTCAATTGTGGTCACACTTAGGAAAGATATCGCATTATATAATTATTTCAATAGAAATCGTCAGGAGAACACACACTACAACTAAAATGCTATGCTGTAATAAATGTATGTACAGACTTTCAACCTTATCACTATAATAGTGGAAGGTAAATATTCGATTGGTAAAATTTTACAGATTCGGGTAGGTTAACCTGCTAGCGTCTGCCGGGTGCCCTTCGTGGAATACCTCTAATTAAAGTTAGGATTACAATAAAAACAGTATAAGGATTTTGGTTTATAACAACGACTGAAACAAACTATGTTACAAAAGTAATTACCATCTCCACATTGAATCTTAAGCCACGGAGCAAAATCCAGACTTGTTTTATTCGACTTTACAATTCAATTTAGAATTCCAAAGTTAAGTCCCTAGGTTTTTAGTTAGGGGTAAGTTATATCATAAATTTGTTACGGTTTAGGCACCTTTTCATTCGTTTCCATTTTGTGCTCATATTTATGTAGCAAGATTTTAGCATAGTGTGTGGAATTGGTGTTTATCAAAAACCTTTTATGTATTACTAGCTGTACCCTGCCTGGGCTACTCGCTGTCCGACCATGGACCATGCCCGGGTCGACGGCGCGTTGTGTTCCACGCCCGCCTCAAAGAGTGTCAGCATAGTGACAGGGCCTGTAGAGGGTCAAAGCCTGCCGGGGTCGCGGGACTAACGGATTACCGTGACCCCGGTACGTAAAGGGCTATTGAAGGACACCGTGGATTTTAGTCAGTACAAGTCTGACAGTCCCTCCCGCCCTGCCCTGGGTGGGAGGACTCATTTGATGATTTTACCACGATAAAAAGAAAAAAGCTGTACCCTGCCAACGCTGCTTCGCTGTGGCACAAAAAACTGTTTTTTCGCGGTCGCTGATATGTGACTGATGCAAAAAATAAATAAAAACAATCCTTGATGCGGATTATATATCATGCTAAAATTTCAGCTCATTCGGTGCAGATCTTTTATAGTTTTTGAAGCGTACACAAACCAACATAACATTTTTATATATAGATTTATTTTCACCACTACTACTCTTAAAATGGTAAAAGAAAACGTAAAAAAGCCTTATATCATTAACATAAATCACGTTATCCACGAAGGTAGGTAGAGGTGAGCTTAATTACACATCCCATACATCCCCAGTTATGTTCTTGAGTCGCATGGGGGCGAACCTATTTTTTTTGAACATTGCTCCACACCAGTAATATCTCCTGTGTCATGGATGCGTTTACAAATATAGAAACACATATACACAAACGCCCAGACCCGTAGCAACTACATGTACATCATACAAATATTTGTTCCGTGTAATCCAGACTTCGTGACAGTGAGAAATACCTAATAGAAAAACCCAATAACGCTTATGGTTTAATTGTAGTTTACCTTTATTAGTTTTATTCTTGGACAAAACATATCTCAGTTAAGTTCCCTGCAGCTATAACTTTGGGGTCTTCAAGTCTAGAGTGAATAGGTTACTACTAGGCCAGCATGCTTCACCGTCGACCACATCTTCGCTTACAATCAAGCGAGATAATAGTCAAACGCGAACCTTTCATTAAATAAATTAAAAAAGGTATAAATGCGAGTTATATCTACACCGTCTTACTACGAGAAAGATAAACATCTGTTAAAAACTTGTCTAAAAGCCTTGTCAACGTCAAAACGAAATTTCTCGTTGATTTATAGGTCGTTTTGCAGACCCAAAGGCTCCTAATGTTGATTCAATAGTCCATGATCACCTATTTTAAATCAGAGGCTCTTGTTTCAAAGACCGGTTGTACACTGGCGTGGCTTTTTTGTGGGACCACAAGGGATTAACTGTAATTATGTTGGCTTTTATGTTAATTTTGGGACCACAGATTTATTATGTGGCCTTCTCTAATATAATTTGTGAGTTCGTGGCTAAATTATATCAGCCACATGAGTTTATTTTAAGAGTTAAGCCGCGTTTGCCAAGGTTGTTCTGTAGATGGGTAGCTAAATATTAAATACCGAGTTTCTAGCAGCGTTTTTCATACCACAAAGGTGATAATCAAGCATACGGCCCGCGTGATGGTAACAGATCACCGTTGCCTATGCCTATCACATATGGCCTGCAACACCCGAGGTATGGCATTGTGTTAACGACCTTGCAACAGTTTCACGCCATTTTTTTAATTTCATGGAAGTAGTAGAGTTGTTTCTACAGTTAAAGGAACAATCATTTCAGTGAAATGTATTTACGACGTGGGTTCCTCAGCAGTCATTCATAGTCATTACATTTAGTTAGGCGCCTGAAAGTCTGACATTCAGCCTTATCAAGGAGTACAATGTAAAATCATCAAATGAGTCCTTCCACCCTGAGCAGAGCGGGAGGGACTGTCAGACTCGTACTGATTAAAATCCACGGTGTCCTTCAATAGCCCTTTACGTCCCGGGATCACGGTAATTCGTGAGTAACACAACGCGCTGTCGACCCGGGCATGGTCCATGGTTGGACAGCGAGTTGCCCATTACTCGCTGCCCGCATGCCCGCGCCTACGGTGGCCGGAGATCGTCTGCCGACGTCCGTCGCCGTGGACGTTTGCCACTGCGGCTGGGGTGGAGGGAGGACGCTGTTCTCTCCCTCAAGCGGCCCGCCTCCTCCTTCGCGAACATCAGATGCCCTAGCAAGAAATGTACGTATTTGATCGTACAGCGTACTTGAAAGTAGTATGACATAAATTGTATGGAAAATGAAAAAGCACTTTACAGTACAAACTAGGAACTTATTTTATCCGTCAAATTAACGT
The DNA here is from genome assembly GCA_943136025.2 of Agrotis puta. Lineage (NCBI taxonomy): Eukaryota > Metazoa > Arthropoda > Insecta > Lepidoptera > Noctuidae > Agrotis > Agrotis puta. The sequence continues at coordinate 15,062,858 of OW964177.2, read as the reverse complement.
CAAAGTTTCTGTTTACTTTACGTTACAAAAACGTGAAAATTTGTGTAGGCCTCAGATAGGCAATTATTGCTCCATATAACATACGTATTCAGCTGAATTCGGTCAGACTGACACCCGAAAAAAAGGTAGGCAGACGATAATTATGCTAATAAAAGTTTAATTATTGTGTTCTGTTTAGAGAGAATTTTGTGACAGTAGTTAAGTTTCATTTATGAACTTTTGGGTTTACCCACGACTGAACTCAGTGACCCACCGAACTTTGGCCTCAAAATGATATTTTAATACGTTGTAAAATAAACATCTAAATGTAATTTATTATTATCCCTCTATTCCCTTTTGTACATCCAGATTTCAAAACTTTACTTTAGTCCCTTATGAAAAATATACTATGCTAAAATATGGCTACTAAAAATAGGTTTTAAGTTTTTTATTTTAGTTATCAGTTTGAGGTTAGCGTTTCTCATTTAAAATACAATATAACCATTGATGAAGTTCAGTGTTTAGATTAAAAAATATCCAGATTCCGTGTTCGAAACAAAACGAAAAGTTTTAAGTGAAGTCACGTTTTTATAAATATGTGAGTGCCACGCACACATTCAAATTGTGTTTTCCTTGGAGATGTTCACTAGTTTTACGTAGGAATCGACCGACGCGGGATTTTTTACCCCGTGTTTTTGGCTTCAATTCTCAGTGGCCTACTATAAATTTGGACATTTTTTAATCTAGGGGCATTGCAAAGAAATCGGATTTGTCAGATTACTCGTTCTTTGAACTTGACAAATTCAAAGGGAGTAAATATTTTTAAGTTGCTAGGGTAGAAGAAAAGACGCTTATAGTAATCTTCAAAAACAGCAGAACTAATTTAAGATATCCCTTTCGATGTTATTTCAACAATAGATATTGATAATTTCATATAAATTAATATTACGCTTACTCGAAAATAATCTTACGCGAACGGAATACTTACGGTATCCAATATTTTACCCCAGAGTATATCTTATTTCTTTTGAAATTATAATATGGGTTAGATTAACATCAATTTCATATTTTCTGTATGGACTAGGACTTAATATATAGTTATTTATTCGCTAAATTATTTATTTGATACAACAACAACAAAAAAAAACAGTGGTTGTTTATATTTACTAAAACAATCAAAGGTAACCGTGACCCTGGAACGTAAAGGGCTATTGAAGGAACACCGTGGATTTTAGCCAGTACGAGTCTGACAGTAAAAAAAAGAAAGAAAGAGCAAACCTTTTTGCGTTCCATCAATTACCAAAAAGTATTATTTTTAAAATGTACAAGAAATATTACCTGTCAGTCCAGGTGATTCATTAAATCAAAAAAAAAGAAAAGTCTAAAACTTTTCAATAAAATGGTTCCATTAATATAATGTCCTTTATCTACTCATAATACCTACCTATGAACAGACTTTCACCAAAATATACGGGGACTGTTAATTACTCTGAAAACCTGAAAGAGGAGACTGGAAATCCACTCCACGCAATTTGAATTGAAATTGGCAAACGCCACGCCAAAGTACGAATACCGCACCACGGATATTAAAGTGCTGGAAAAGGTTTCACAAATATGTGTTTCTTTTTTTTTTGTTGTTGAACCTTCGAAAAATATATTTCTACGTGAATTTTTATTCTATTTGATTTAATGTTACTTGAAAAGGCTATACAAAATGTGTTCCTGTAATATTTTTTATGAAAAAGAAACTGTTGCTAGGACTTTTTATCATAACTTCAAAGTTGTAGAGATAACGCCTAATACCAACCAAAAAAAAAGAGATTAATTAAATAAAAAAAATCTGCTTATAAACACAAAAGAACTAGCAACTGACATTAAATATGAGGGTTTACAATCAAGGTATGAAACACCATTTTTTTTGTTTTTTTTACTTTATACTCGTATCTCGATCCCTTATATTCAACATCATAAATCTACATATATATTTAAATGTTATGTTGGTTTGTGTACGCTTCAAAAACTCAAAAAGTTCTGCACCGATTGAGCTGAAATAGCATGATATATAATCCGCATCAAGGATTGTTTTATCTATTTTTTGTATCAGTCACATATCTGCGACCGCGAAAAAACAGTTTGTTTTTTGTGCCACAGCGAAGCGTGGCAAGGTTCAGACATATAAAAATTATGTGATCAGACCGATTTCAACTAAGGCAATTGCTTCAATTCCGCTGTAGTTCTCATTCGTGTGCTCGCATGTGGCTTATATAACCAATCTTCTTTGTGAAGGCCTACTTGTATTCGAGAAATACAACACGAAAAAAAAAAACCATTAGTTCCAAAAGAGTTTGATTTACTAACATAAAATCTCATAAAAGCTCCTTTTGTCGAAAGCCCATTTAAGAATTCACTTATTCAGAGTTACCAACATTTGATTACACCATTACGATAAAAATAAATACAAATAAATTAAATAAATTACCGGAAATATATTGTCAAGGACGGTACGGTTGACATCTGTCGGGCATGCCACCGTCCCGGTGAGTCGATCAGACACATTGTTTCCGGTTGTTCTCGTCTTGCTAACGGCGAGTACTTGCACAGACACAATCTAGTAGCTAGGATTATCCACCAACAACTTGCCCTGCAGTACAACCTTGTGGATTCTGAAGTACCATACTACAGGTATGTGCCCGACCCAGTTCTTGAAAACGGTCATGCCATATTGTATTGGGATCAATCTATCATCACTGACAGGACTATTGTAGCCAATAAGCCTGATATTGTGGTGGTAGATCGCCGAGAGCGCCGTGCAATGATTATTGATATCACCGTCCCTCATGACGAAAATCTCGTGAAAGCTGAAAATGATAAAAAAATCAAGTATCTTGATTTAGCTCACGAGATCGTCGACATGTGGAACGTGGACTCAGCAGTCATTGTACCGATAGTCGTTTCGGTCAATGGACTCATTGCGAAAACATCGTTAATTGTTCTCTTTTATTTTGGATTTTATTGTGTATGCCCTGTTTCTGTACCAATAAATATTATTTCTTTCTTTCTTTCTTTCTAAGAGCCTCGACCAACACCTCAAGAGGCTCTCGTTGTGCAGCTGGCTCAAGGGCTTGATGCAGAGAGCAGTTCTTTTGGACACGGCGCGCATTGTGAGGAGGTTCCTCTCTCTAGAGCCCTAACCACCGGCACCTTGGACCCTGTTCCCGATGTTGGTGGACCACTATTTTTTTTTATTTTTAAATGTTTTTTTTTAATTTCTTTTTTGTAAAAATATTTAAAAATGTAAACAGATAGGAAAAAAATGAATAAAGGGAAAAATAATAATACAAATAAGAGGCCATGAACATAAGTGTAACAAACAATTATAGACAACTACAACGTTTACTAATACAACTAAAAAATAGTGCTAAATTGCTATCTTATATTATAAATCATATTATTATGAGCGAATCGTCCAATTCCATTGGTGCTACATCCGAATTCCCCCGATGTGATCGATGTCCACAAATTAGCCACGACACCCAGCCGCCGCGAGCCCGGTGATTTTTCACGCCCAACTTTTAAAAGGTTTCGTGTAGCTAAGCATTCATCATCGTGCTATGTGTTTCTGTCCAAATCAGATGGATTAAATGTTTCAAATTGCGGTTGAGAAGTTGAAATGCTACGATTTTTATGATGGCGCAGTAGTCGAGTGATCGACTGCTGCACAACGTCTGTCGCGGATTCGATTCCCACACGGGCCACAAATTTATATGATGAAGATGAGACTTTTAAAATTCGCAAAACGTCACAAGACAGTACAGTTTTTAATAACTTTTGACGTTACGAGCCCCCAGTCTCGAATTTAGATGCGTTATATCTTTGTAAATATGCATTAGTTTAAAGAAAGAAAACATACGGTTCCATTATTTTTCAAAACTCTAGCTGACGACAAATTTTTACAATTTATTAATGCTGTCAAGTTGCTTATACTCGGTCATGAAAAGTAAAAGCGTGTAGATATAATTATGTTAGTCTATTTTTGGTGAAACAGAGATAGAATAGATCATGCTATATGTGCTTTTCAAATACACATCGTAAAAACATTTCATTGCTATATCCAGTATTTCAATATCTACAAGCAATATATTAAGTGTTGTAAGTAATCTAGACTGTAAATCCTCCCGTATAAGTAACATTTTGGTAATTAATGGAAACAACAATCTTTGTACGGTTTCTGTGAATACTTTGGTTTACTGCCATAAATATAATAAGACGGGTTGTGTACCACAATTTAGTCTAAATGTTCGTATATGTTTTGGAGTGACGGGAATTTCCAACTTAACTTAAGCTGAAGTTCATTTATACATAAACTTTACTTTTGACTAGCGGCTTTCCTTTCGTTGTTGGAACTTATCCTACGGATTGTACAATTAGGGTAAAACTATTCTTTATTTATCCTAACCCAAGTCCTTGACTTATTTCGGAAGTAGCAGGACGATTGAGAGACGATGGCAGGCATACGGATGGCGAGTAATGGGCGACTCACTCTCCGATCATGGACCATGCCCGGGTCGGCAGCGAGTCGTGTTCCACGCGCGCCTCAAATTAAAGGGCTATTGAAGGACACCGTGGATTTAAGTCAGTACAAGTCTGACAGTCCCTCCTGCCGTGCCCTCGGTGGGAGGACTCATTTGATGATTTCACCACGATAAAAAAAAACACAAGACTTTGACTTATTTACTTAAACCAAACAAACTGATTTTAAAGATGTTATTAAGCCGACCGTTATTAACGACAAAAGTCTTAATATCCCCATTTTAACTCTTTGTGCATAGTTCTTTGATTGGATGTCGGCACAGTTAGCGCAGTGGTTGAGCGATTGGACTGCTGCGCAGCGTGTCACGGATTCGATTCCTGCACGGAACAAATATTTGTATTACCTAAAAGTGATTGTTTCGGATCTGGGTGTTTGTGTATGTTTCTGTTTCTAAACGCACCCACGACACAGGAGAAATCTTGTTACCCGACATGGTACCTAAAGATTTTTTTATTTAACGTTCGTTCGTTTATAGGTTCGTGTTTGACCACTATCTCGCTTGATGGTAAGCGAAGATGTGGTCAAATATATACTAAAGGGTGTGTATGTGGTGGGTGAATTATATACTCACTCTTGACATGAAGACCCAAGGTTAAATACCTCTAGTTTCCTTACCAATCACCAAATAACAAGCGCGGTTTAATACTGTAGATTCAATAAGTTCCATCCAAAAGGTTCATATCTCGCAATTCACCCAAAAATAAAACGCCAACTTACTAAAACGAACTACAAAAAGGAAATAAAAAGCGAAAGTACACACCAATCTCCGACCACCTTAGAGCATAAAGGGCGAACTTTCCATCAGTCACCGCTTGTTGAGAGACATGAATAAACACAGGCCTCAGGGATTCAAGCGACCTCTGTGACATGGAATAGATAATATACAGAAGATCGGCCACTTACAACTATTGAAGCTCACGCGACGATGTTTATGGAGATGGAGATAACAAACTATCTCAAGGTTTGAACATAAAAAATTTCCCGCTTTTTAGCCATTCACGGAGCTAAAGTTACATCGATAGGAAAAGTACAAAAAAAAAATATCATAAAATTCCAAAGAGTAAGTATTTTTTGCTTCAATCAATTCAATGTATTGCAGTCCACTGTTTAACGTAGGACTGTTCCAAGTTGCACTATCCAATTACCTGTACTCTGTAGCAATCTCCTCTATTTTAAATACGGGGAATTCTTTGCTTCATGTTCTGGATAACCTAAATGGGAAAGAAGAACAAAATAATGCTCTTTTAAAGACTGCACAAAGGAAATTTGGTAACGCGGACGTACAGTAGACATTTACTAGTTTTTTCCAAAATCTAATCCTGCATAAAAATAATACCAGTTCAAATTAGCTTTGTACTAAACATGAAGTGTGTTCATTCGTTGTTCACGCGTTCATTCGTTGTATTTAACAGTCCTTCTGTAAATATCTATTCTGTGGCGCTGGCGACCTCTGTTTTTCTTTTATACTTCGGTTGCAACCTTACAAGTTATGAAGAGGAAAATTTTCACGTAATTTTGGACTGAATGTTCCTTCCCTGAATTAAGGTTTTTTGTTCTTATTTTTAAGTTTCATTGAATGGAGTTTTTTAGGCTTTTAGGTTTTGCGTATTGAAATGAGTAATTATGGAGTAAATGCGTCGTTAGATGTAGCAAAATAAATGTTAAAATAATGTTATGTTCTGTTTTCTGTATTATACCTGTAAAAGGCTGAGTTGAGTAGAAGTTTTCGATACTTTGTAATAGTTTAGTTTTATTTAGATGTTAATAATGTTAATTTTGTTTTTTAGCAATTAAAAGCAAGTCTGCCCTTTAAAAGAGAACTTATTTTTAATTCAAAGCATTCACGAATTAAATACACGTTTATTTTAAACCTTAGAGACTTGTTTAAAGTTTTTATAATTATTTTTGTACTGACTTTGAAAGGCTGAAAGAAACTGCTAAAGGTGAAATGTATTCGAATTAATACGACACGAAGTATTCATCATCATAATTAAGAATTTAACCTGAAAAGGACACGCTTTTACTAAATTCTATTTTGAGATTACCTACCACAAATTCAGTTTTTCAAATTAAAATAGATTTAAGTTACTCTATTTTAGTATGTTTATTATAATATATTTATATAGAATAGGTGATCAAACGAAAATGTCTTTAAAAGTGATCACAAGTTTCAATGTCTGGTTAATTATAAAGACTTACTTGTATCAACAGCAAACAGTTTCAAATGACTCATCATCATCATCAATTAGCCTATAATGTTCCCACTGCTGGGACACAGGCCTCCTCTCTGTAAGAGGGAGTGGGCCATAATCCACCACGCGGGCCAAGTGCGTGTTGGCAGATGTCACATGCCTTCGATTTTTATGGTTTTAGGACATGCCGGTTTCCTCACCATATTTTCCTTCACCGTTTTGAGAGCAGTGGTGATGAAATAAATTGCACAAAGAAATGCGCCAGGCTGGGATCGAACCCTGGGTTCGTAAGTCGGGGCCGATGCCACTAGGCCACCACTGCTCACATATAAAAGTAATTCAAATACTCACTCTGTTTAAATGTCTATAATTCTTGTCAACATGCCGAATTTCGTTAAATCTCACCATTACATTTGAACGAGTGAACACAGAGCTTCAGAAACCGGTGTAGCAATTTGTATCCCAACATAAACGTGGTTCCTCGGTCGGACATTAGGAATTGGTCGAAAGTTACACGTAGTTAGTAGTTAGCGACATGTCCGTCCGAAACGGGTGGGCGGTGGGGATGCCATTTCTTGCGAACCCGTCAGTCGTTTGTCGATGTAAGTTACGAGCGAATAGCGGTTCTGTAGAACAGTTTTATTTGAAACTGCATAGTATCAACATTGTTTACATTTCTCATCAATTTTGCCTTAGGCTAAAAACTTTAGGCGGTGACCTCTAGCGCCCGGCATTGGTAGAGGCCATGCTGCGGGGCGAGACGGACTGGGAAGCGGTCGCCTCCTTCTGCGAAGCAGTCATGCTCGTGAAGGAGGAGGCAGGCCGAGTGAGGGAGAGAACAGCGTCCTCCCTCCACCCCAGCCGCAGTGGTAGACGCCCACGGCGACGGACGTCGCCAGACGATCTCCGGCCACCGTAGGCGCGGGCAGCGAGTAATGGACAACTCACTATCCGACCATGGACCATGCCCGGAACGACGGCGCATTGTGTTCCACGCGCGCCTCAAAGAGTGTCAGCAAAATGACGGGGCCTCCCTCTAGAGGGCCAAAGCCTGCCGGGGTCGCGGGACTGTACGAATTACCGTGACCCCGGAACGTAAAGGGCTATTGAAGGACACCGTGGATTTTAGTCAGTACGAGTCTGACAGTCTCTCCCGCTCTGCCTTGGGTGGGAGGACTCATTTGATGATTTTACCACGCTAAAAAAAAGGCCAAAAACTTTGTGAGAGCTGTTGTCTGTACTAGGTTCGAAAACTGTTTGATAGATCTCCAGGTTCCCCTTAAACGAGGATTATCATAGCTGACATATCGTATAGCTAGCATATCGTAGCTTGACCCTCGAGACAAACCGAGTTTAAAACAGTGTTTAAAGTTCCAACTATTTACATTTGCTAGATTGTTATTCCAAGAGTTTCACTCCGCTCCGTTTCAAACCATTCGCTTGCCGCTTATCACTTGTAAAAGATCACCGCCAAGCGCAACGGAAGTGAAGCGCCGAGCCGCGGAAATTGGCCGACTTAGCGAATTAAACCGATACACAGCTACCAGCTATTTTACAATTACCCCACCTTTGTTGGAACAGCCCAGGAAATCTGATGATGAAGTTATTTTAAAGCGATTATGTTGTTCTGTTGGCTAAACCGACGGTGAAAACTGAAGGGATTTTACTAGTTTTCATTTACACACTTCTAGACGAAGTTATGATTTCCTTTAGTTCACCGACTGCTTATCTTCGATCTTACTACTTGAAAGCGTTAAAAAAGATGAGTAAGTTTATTGCACTTTATTGTTTATTGGACAATAATTATGCTTTTAAAACGCAAAAAGCAACTGAAGGAACAGTGTGGATATTTATTTAATAAGTGCCTGGCAGACCTTTCCGTTCCACACAGGGCGGGAAGACTCGTTTGATGAATTTTACCACAAAATGTGTAACTGCAAAACGCCCTGTATATCAACGTCAAATGCAATTTTACAGTTGGCCGTTTTTTTTTGACAAGTGTTCAACAGATGTTTTGCAACATTTTATAAACACAGAGAAAAAAAATGTAAAACAGCTAAATGTCTGAAGCTTGGGTCACACCCTTTTAGTTAGGTTTTCAAATAAATACCTCTGCCATCAATCAGTTTCTAACCGCGACAAAAAATCTATCAATGAACTCATACTGGGAGTTAATACTATATGAAGAAACCTTAAACAGTGCAATAAAAGTGATCCCCAGACCGTCGCCAACTCCTTAGCTACTTTATTTCTATACATTTTATCAATCTATCCCTGCCGATCATAATGTCCTAGTCTACGATACAAGTGGGTATCTATTATAACAACCCCACGCTTAAACCTGTTTCTGTATATTGAATTTCGAATCACCCTTTTACGGCACGCACGAAAGAAATAAAAGATTTAGCGATTGTTACGCGTATACAGAAATTCAATAACAGATTTTGTTTTTAGCAGATGTAAAAAATAATTTTATTATTTGGTATTTTTGTTGCAACACGCCTTACCGATAGAAGATGGTTAAACCAAAATGTCACTTTAACGAAATTATAAAAAAAAAAAAAATTAATTCGTAAAAATCAGCGTCAGACACTAGTTATCTGGCATTTTTGCTGAACAGGGCCAATTTGGCGCAGCCGTGACACAAACAATTATACGAGTATACAAAAAGCTTTAAGTTTTGCTTATTTTTTAATCTATTAATTATTTTTCTTTCTTTTGTATGCTATTGTGTATGTCCTGTCTGTACCGAATAATACTACATATTTCTTTCTTTCTAAATTAATATATTTTATTACTTGTCATAATAAGAAATTCAATAGAATAAAGTAGACCTCATATTATTATACATAAAAAATTACATTAATACTCGTATTAAACATTAGTATTCACCAGTCTCATTAAGTGTAAAGTTTTGCTAGTTATATTAATTGTGACCTTACTGTTTGACATGTAATACAAAACATCAAAACTTTTTCGAAACTGCACTGATACAAACGCATAGTCGTTTGCCCGAATTCGAGTACCTTAGGAATTTTGAGCAAATGTCACGGGTTCGTGTTTGCCCGTATTCGTTAAATCTAGTTCGACTTCATGGGTATAACTGTATTCAAAGTACTCGTAATAAAAAAGAACATCGGATATCCCAATTCGAGTACCTTTAGTTATTGGACCACCCAAATACGGGCTAACGACCAAGAGTAAAATTGCGCCTTGATTCTATAAAATGCAAAGTTTTTCTATCTCCCTCCCTCTCCTCACCGGACACGGAAGTTTCGGGAGGTTCCTGTGTCTGATAGGGAGGGAAGAAACGCCTGGGTGTCACCACTGCGAGGATCGTCCGGAGGACACGGTGGAGCATACGGTGCAGGACTGCCCCGCTTGGGCAGAGCACCGCCGTGTCCTCACGATGGCGATAGGCGGAGACCTCTCGCGCCCGGCATTGGTCGAGGCCATGCTGCGGGGCGAGACGGAGTGGGAAGCGGTCGCCTCCTTCTGCGAAGCAGTCATGCTCGTGAAGGAGGAGGCGGGCCGCCTGAGGGAGAGGACAGCGTCCTCCCTCCACCCCAGCCGCAGTGGTAGACGCCCACGGCGTCGGACGTCGCAGGACGATCTCCGGCCACCGTAGGCGCGGGCATGCGGGCTGCGAGTAATGGGCGACTCGCTGTCCGACCATGGACCATGCCCGGGTCAACGGCGCGTTGTGTTCCACGCGCGCCTCAAAGAGTGTCAGCATAGTGACGGGGCCTGTAGAGGGCCAAAGCCTGCTGGGGTCGCGGGACCAAGGGATTACCGTGACCCTAGTACGTAAAGGGCTATTGAAGGACACCGTGGATTTTAGTCAGTACAAGTCTGACAGTCCCTCCCGCCCTGCCCTGGGTGGGAGGACTCATTTGATGATTTTACCACGATAAAAAAAAAAAAAAAAAACTCCCTCCCTCCCTCATCTCCCTTGCCTCATAATGTGCTAGCACCTGTAAATTGCTAGGACTGAGAAAAGAGATAAAAGCGAAGTAGACAACTGCATGTGGAACTGTGCCAAGTTTTGGCTAACTATGATCCACTGTGAACAATGCAAGCTACTTAGAAATCTCTCTGTATTGTGCCTTGAAATATCGAAGGCAGTTGGTAAAACTCTCAAAAAAATTACGTGGAAATTACAAGTCAATTTCGTATTGGTATTTTTTACGAGTATATTTATGTTATTATTATACTACGAGTTAATATGTGTAGTTTTGATATTTTATTTAATTGCCCACCATTGCACCACCAATTGCCAGTTTTGATATTTTGGTAAATTGTATAAATATTGTTGAGTAAAAAATGTTTCACTACTAGAATACTGATTAAATGATTACTAGAGAATCACCATCGGTGAAAGCTACATAGTACAACAACATCACATCATATTATCTTTATTTATTTGATGCGGAGTCCGTACAATCGTGTAGAACTGTGCAATTATTAAATTCCGTTTATTTCTTATTAAAAAAAAAAATTCCAATCACTTAGGTAGTACAAAGACCATTACCAAGCAAAAACCTTTTTTTTAAATAGCCCTTCACGTCAGACAATCACAATACAAAATCATTGCCTATTTCTAAACTTTCCATTCAAAACGAACGCAATGCAATATTTTAAATAAATACAAAGGCTGTGTGAGTAAGCTATCACTCTGAAATCCTTTGAAAACAAAAGTGCTTCTTGAATCACCCTTCTGTTACATCGAGAGACAAATATCCAGCCATCAATTGAGTTCACCAAGGCTTTGTAGGATCACTGAGATTTTTCGACTCGAATCACTAAGATCGTCTACTGGAATCACTAAGTTTTTTGAGCCTTTTCACTAAAGTTTTCTATTGTACCATTAGAATTAGTGATTGTATCATGAAACTGATCAATTGCTCAAATTAAGCCATTTTCAATTTACGGCATAGAGCGATAAGTTTAACTACAGTTTTATTGCAGAGCGCTAAAATGGTGTTTAACGGATAGTTAGTTTTATTGTTCCGAAACTAGGTAGAGTGCAAATAAAAGTGTGAATAAACCACCCTGATTCACTGCCGATAAAGAGATGAACAGGAATCAAGTTTTTTAAGCAACCTTTATAACTTTTTATTTACAGAACAAAAGAGAAAAATACCTAATCTTTATGTACGCTTGTCAATTAAAGATGGCTCCTCTGAGCCGATACATAAGTTGAAACCCAGGCAAATATCATAGTGTCGTTGTTATTTTTTTTTTTATATTGTCCCACATTAGACATTTCTTCCTGTATCGCGGTTGCTTTCACAAACATAGAAACTCACATACACAAACAACCAGAGCCGGAACTACTACTTGCAGATCATACAAATATTTCATCTGTGCGGGGATCGAACCCGCGCCACGTTGCACAGCAGCCGATCACTCAGCAACTGCGCCAACCGTGTCGTCGTTCAATACATAAGTACTTTCTAATTTTACCTTGGACATCCCGGACAAACGGTGAAGGCAAACGTAAAGAAACCTGGACTTATTTAATTAATATAAGTCTGAAGCTACTCGTATGTCAGATGCGGCTTAATTAACTCGGACACTGGAGTACATATAATCCCATCCTCATACGAAAAAGGAAGAGTTAAAGAAATACTTACAAAATTACATGAGTTAGGATCGATGAATTGTTAGTTTGTATAAGTATGTAGTAGAAATTTAAAACACCAAGTCATTTCGTTCTTATACGTATACTATAGTAGTACCTACACTACAAAGAAACTATAAAATAAAAAGCAGTAAGTACATATTTCACGTCCTCTCCACAAGACCCAAAAAAAATCCGAATATTATATAAATCGTAAAAAGCGCCATTTTAGCCCATCAAACATCGTAAAACGAAGTGAAGTCTTGAACAGAGAGGCTCTCATTGTTATGTATCAGATAAACGCGTCATACCCGACGGCTGAGCCCCTCTCACGTATCTATCACGCCTAACTGAACCCCTTAAGGGGTACCGGATTGAAAATTCAGAATGGTTATCTTTTAATTCGTGTGTCGCTCAAGAGAGTGAGTGCTAGCTATACGAGTATCTTGAGTATGGATTTAGGGTTTTTTCTATCGTGGTAAAATCATCAAATGAGTCCTCCCACCCAGGGCAGAGCGGGAGGACTGACTAAAATCCACGGTGTCCTTTAATTGCCCTTTACGTTCCGGGGTCACGGTAATTCACTCTTTGAGGCGCTTTAAGCTCTGCTTAGCTTGGGACTAGACGGCGTTGTGTGATAGTTGTCCTCCCTCCACCCCAGCCGCAGTGGTGGACGCCCACGGCGTCGGACGTCACAAGACCATCTCCGGCCACCGTAGGCGCGGGCATGCGGGCGGCGAGTAATGGGCGACTCGCTGTCCGACCATGGACCATGCCCGGGTCGACGGCGCGTTGTGTTCCACGCGCGCCTCAAAGAGTGTCAGCATAGTGACAGGGCCTGTAGAGGGCCAAAGCCTGCCGGGGTCGCGGGACTCACAGATTACCGTGACCCCGGTACGTAAAGGGCTACTGAAGGACACCGTGGATTTTAGTCAGTACAAGTCTGACAGTCCCTCCCGCCCTGCCCTGGAGGACTCATTTGATGATTTTACCACGATAAAAAAAAGCTTATAACGCTGAAAATTAATAATCTGCCTTGATTGTTATTTACGGTTGGAACTTTGTCGATAACCAATCAACGGCCGCATTTGCCTAACCGAGTCTTTAAGATATCCCATCACTAGCAGCAGTTGAAAACAAAGGAACGGGATTTGGATTGATATATTTAATTTCTGGGGTTAATGATTGTAGTTGGAAGATTTCGTACGTCAATAAATATTTCGTAAGAAACTGTATAGTTTTCGTATACGAGGAAAATAAATATAATTAAAAAAAAAGAAATTGTAAGCTGCTGATTGTAGTAGTTGTCCATAGGGAAATGCGTATATTTCGCAAATCATGCAAACGTTTTCGTATTTTATGCAACGCTTAAATACTTCGAAAAACTTCCAGTCTTTAGAAATATTTTACTTGAGCAAAGGTATTTTGAAAACAATACTACCCACCTGAATTCACATCATACCTAACGTCAAACTTTGTCAATGTTACAGGAATTTCCCACATAATCAATAAAATTGGGTTTTCCCGCTGCGACACTTTCAATAGCTATGAACCTAGTGGTATTCAGAACGCGAGCCTCGTACCGCATTGGCAAATTCTAAGTGGAATACAACATATTTATGTAGAACGTTTTAGAAGCCACAGAGGGTCGTGTTCTACGCCAACAGTGGATCGCGTGTGGTTTCGAGCAGTAAGTTTAGTGCTTGAATGATGGGCCTTTTTGCCATTCGATCATTACTTCCCAGAATTGTATCCTTATTAGTGACACTATCGAATGGTGTTGGACAACTCGCTGTCCGACCATGGACCATGCCCGGGTCGACGGCGACGGCGCGTTGTGTTCCACGCGCGCCTCAAAGAGTGTCAGCAAAATGACGGGGCACCCCCTCTAGAGGGCCAAAGCCTGCCGCGGTCGCGGGAATGTACGAATTACCTTGACCCCGGAACATAAAGGGCTATTGAAGGACACCGTGGATTTTAGTCAGTACAAGTCTGACAGTCCCTCCCGCTGCCCTGGGTGGGAGGATTTATTTGATGATTTACTGAACAATAATAACAATGTGTGTAATAATACAGAATGTGTTTTTTTTCCAAAATCAGCGGATTTGATTCCTGGCCAGGATTATAGATTTTTCTAAAATCCGATAACACAGTTTTAGTTTTCATCAAAATCGGCTTCAAGACTCCTTTCAGTATTTTTTGATATTCTTCTTAGTTTTGGATGTAGCCATCCAAGCCCAGTTGAAAATTTCAGCCTGTATATTTCGTCTACGGTCAAATCTGGATTTTCACTTAGTTGATATCGTTAGCCTAGACTATGCCATTGGGGTCTGTTGGGTTTTTAAACCAAAAACGTAACAAAAGTGATGAACGTAAAAAAAAGAAAAAAAAAACACACGCGCAAACAGAAAAACTAGAATCCACACTATCGTCATATTTTTTTCAGAACAAAACAAATAAAGTCCGTAATACAATATTGCATCACCATATTTCATATTAATGTTCATTCAGGTGCTTGACCTTAGTTGAAGAAATATAGCCCTTATATTGCGACAGAAAATAATATCAAAGTTGTCGAGTCCAATCATCCGTTGGGATGTCATGCTCCGCTTTGTGCTCGCTTTCCGTTTTTGGGTTGTTATCTTCTTATATATTTCATTTTTTTAGTTTCATAAAAAATGAAACCAATTTGTGTATTTTTAGCTCTTTGGAAAGGTTAGCGAAACGTTTCTGATGACAAATCATGGAGGATTGGTCATAAATTATTGATATAGAGTATAACTAGGTACTAGTCAAAGGCTAGGTAAGGCTAGCGAAGATTGTGTTTAAAATTAGTAATTAGTATTGACGTTTTTCATTTAATAATTTATTCATAACCCCTAAATGTATGTCTGAGCTGGCTATGAATAAAGGCTTTGCACAAACAACGAGCTCAGCGTGGCGGTACGCCAGCGTGGCGTGTTCTTGTCGTGCTTAATTACTATGAAAATATTAATCGTCACACAACATACCCCACGCTAGCGCCGACGCCGCGTCAACGTCGCGTCGACGCTATTTCCGTTGTGAGTAAGCAAGTCACCACGACGGATTGATCTCAATCACCAAAAACGCACATAAAACATTCGAATAAACTTAAAAAGAGGATAAAACGAAAAAAAATACTTATACAAAGACAATCAATTACCTCACAGACCTTAAGAGTAAGTAAAGTTCTCGGGAAGTAGCAAAGTTTTAGCAAGTTCGTAGCGGAACAAACCACATTGGTCCGTTGCACCCACGTAAAATATTGACTGGAAACAAGATTCAGGACTAAGGCCTGTCCACTGAGCCGTGTTTGTGTTACTAACGATATTGAGTTTATATGGAAACTATTGGCTGAATTATGCTACGTTGCACTGTTTTTTTTCTTTAAATGAAATAATTTTGTGTAGCTTTGCGATTTTTTCATATTGCGGGTGGCTGTGGTGAAAAATTAAAGAGCGCCATGTGCTTTTCTACTTACTTTAAATTTCTTATAAACTTTTGTATTGAAAGCTAGGCACTGCCTATTAGTCCAGTTACATAGGAATTTGCATTACAAAACATGGTGTAGTATTTGTTTTTAAGATTATACACAAATTAAATTACTCGTATTTACATTACATATTTTGAGAGCTCAACAGTTCATGGCAACTTAGATTTTTTTTTTATTAGCCTGTTCTCTCCTTGAATTAGCGTGACCCCGGAACGTAAAGAGCTATTGAAGGACACCGTGGATTTTAGTCAGTACGAGTCTGACAGTCCCTCCTGCTCTGCCCTGGGTGGGAGGACTCGTTTGGTGATTTTACCACGCTAAAAAAAGCCTGTTCTGTTCACTGCTGGTTCTTTCTGGCTGCGATGCCCGTCTTCAGGCACCCACTCAGTGACCACGGTTTAGAAATAGCCTAAATAAAAAAAAAACAACACGAGATATGTACCCCAAGATATTTTAATAAAGAAAATCCTAAATTTCGGCTAACCATTCTGTAAATCGAACAAAATATCGGAAAGCAGTAAGAGAGAGCTGTAAAGAGCATCCGTGTCTGTCTGCTGACTCCAAAACGGTCCACTTTGCCAAGTAAACACGTAAACTTTACCGAAAAACTTTCGCGAGGTGACGACTTTGAAACTTTGGGACCTGCCTTGTTTGCCTTTTACGAGCCCGTTCGAATTTCCTAGTGAATATCTGACTTGTTTAAAGTTTTGAGTCGAAAAGCGGTTTAGATTCTGTTAATAAAATGAATCTGCTTTAATATAAAAAGAAAATCAGGAATAAAAAGTATTGTTTACCAATCTAAATTTTGAGGTATTCCAATTCGGGCAGTGTGAAATGGTACCTGAGCTAATGCCACTTCAGGTATTCCACATACGTTATTGTTACTGTCAGCGTGTGTCATTCGACTGCTGGGCTTTTGCCCTTCCCCATGGCTTCCAACACCTTCGATCTAGGACTAGTGTGAGCCACTAGTCGTTAGTTTTGTGTAGCTCGTCTTACCATCTTCTGCGAAATCTGCCCCTTTCTGGATTTTTTTATGTTTGTCAAAGACCAGGTTTTAGGATCCATGGGTCAAAATGGGAAGAATGCACATGTCCATGATTTGTCCGGTCAAGCAGCCCACAACCTCTTCTAGGTTGACCTGCAAGATACCAAAAAAAATGTCTATGATATTTCTTTTTAGTGATAAGGGAAGATCTCTCTTCATAAGATTTTTCATGGACCAGTAGCTTTTCCAGGCATTTTCGGTTCGTCTCATTGCTTCCCTGGAAGGAGACTTGCAGCTGACCAACATATCACATCTATCAATATCTTTAGCAGGTGCCCAAAGTCCGCGGTAGACGTTCACAACGGACTTCGTGAAGCGACTACCGGCCGGTAAAGGGGTACTGAATGATACCGTAGATTTTCATCAGTACGTTCCAGGTTCACGGTTCCCTGATGAGTCCCATGAACCCGGCAGGCATCACACTGGGCTGGCGTGGTTAATAACGGGTCATTCCTTTTCCATAGAGAAAAGGCCTGTGATCCAGTATTGAAAACAGTATAGGCAGATTACGCACACATAGATAAAAAAAAACGACGGGTACTACGGGCGACGACACTCTGGGAGTGCCGGCAGAAGTGAAAACTTGAATAGTAATAAACAGACACGAACATTGGCGCAAGCGCCCTGCGCCGTCTTACGAATTTTCGATCAGGTCACGTGTCCTGACGCGAGTTTAACATTTTTTACCCATTCCAAAAAAAGTGCACAACGCCGCTAAAGAAGTTTTCACTTCAAAAACACAAGTATTGAACAATGAACCGAAAAGTATCATATCGAGCTAACATCCGTTGAAACTGGCGTTTCTAGTAAACTGACGTCGCATTTCCGCGTGGGATATAATCTGACGCGAGATTGACAGGCAGCCTCCCGGGCATGTTACCTAGCCGAGACTGGCTACTGATAATACTGATTTGTGTTTTGGTTTATGCTAGGTTGTTTGCAGTTCCATCATTGTCCTTTTCTTTATCGTGGTAAAATCATCAAATGGGTCCTCCCACCCAAGGCAGGGCGGGAGGGACTGTCAGAATCGTACTGAATAAAATCCACGGTGTCCTTTTTTTTCATTTATTCTCTTACAAATACAAGTTATTTTTTACAGTTTTACCTCGTCAAATTTTACAGTTTTCCCGCCAAATTTGCAGCGCCTTGGGTTTCACGTCCCAGACTATTGTTGGTTAAGGTACTATAAAGGTGTCCCTAATGAAGTTCAAATATTCCGTCCATGTTTGAAATTGAAAAAACTTTCAGACGTGGTTTGTACAGTGAAGAAAACAGGTTACATAAATAATCGAAGATGATCGTTTATACAATACACAGAATCAAAGACGCAACACACATACCATACAATGTAAGCTTTCTTCTTTTCAGTCATATTTAAATTAGATTACTACATAGTTAAATAATTTGTAATTGCGTAAATTATTTAGCTATGTAGTAATATAAATTATACGTACTAAATCGATTAAGGATGCTTTAACCGTAACCCTGAAACGTAAAGGGCTATCGAAGGATCGTCGTCAATTTTAGTCAGTACAAATCCGACAGTCTCTCCACGGTCAAAAAACACTGCGTTGTTTCTATAGAAAGCGCAATACACAATACCTAAACATAGATATTCACCCATATAATCTGATTCAACTAGATTGCCAACTTTATTTTCCAGACTTGTTGTACAAATTCAACGGAGAAAATTCTCTTTTCACGTAATTTGCACAAGCTTGAGGATAACTAGAAAAGTTCTCTATAAGAACAAAAATATAAAAAGGAGCGAGGCGGATACGGGTAGGTATTAGTACGACGTAATAGAAGTAAAGTACGGACCCGAAGCAGAAGGAATTTCGTACTTTAACCTGTCATTACCCGTCTTTGTCACCCCCGGCTAAATATAAGGAGTCTTGGTCGCACAGAGCCGCGTGTAATGACAGGTTAAAGTACGAAATTCATCCTGCTTCGCGTCCGTACTTTAGCTACTTCTAAACCAGCCATGAATACAACTGCAGAGGTTGGTCAAAATATTGAGAATTTAGAAAAGCCCAAATTAAGTTCCACCCAGTGACTTGAGTTCTTTGCCTAATCCTAACAAACTCAGTCGTTAATATTTATTTATTTTATTTATTTAAATTTATTTCCAAGTAACTTATGACTCAAAGTTCCTAATCTACACATTTACCTTACGTCTATATAATGAATGTAAAGTGTGTGAATCCCTGCTACAGGCCCAGCACCGAAGTAGAAAGCTTGCAGCAGCGGTTCACACACAAACAGTCCAATCTGCTCGCGACACATCGCAAAATAATGTTGGGGCTGGCTCGCACGCGGCGCACCAGTGAGGCGCATCTTTTCCGCATCGTAGCGTAAAAACAATCGACGCGAGCTTCAGCAAACATCCCCGACGCACTACAGTAACGGGACAGCCCCATTAACACCCGGATCAAATATTAATCCCATCTTATTAATATCTTAACCGCAATTTCAGGAACTGTTCTGCGGAGACTCTTCTCCAATAAGCCCCTTCGTACACCTAGGCGACGTAAGTCTCCGATACCTTACGAATTTGGTATCCAGGGGACTATCGCAATACAAATCCGTAGAGGTCAATGCTTTGATTAAGACACGAAATCCAAACAGAAAATTGACACAATTTCATTAAATTATATATTATGTTAACCTTATTTTAACTCCCGACGCAATAACAGGGGTGTTATAAGTTTGACCGCTATGTGTGTGTATCTGTCTATGGCACCGTAGCTCTTAAATGGGTGAACCAATTTGAAAGCGGTTTTTTTTAAACATGGAAGCAGCTTTTCCAGCGATGATTCTTAGACATGTTTTATCAAAGCCGGGTTTGCATTTTTTTACTTGACAAAAGGGTCTTACTAATCATTTGGACAGTGTCGACTGCTTGGTCACAAGCGTGACTGATGTTGTTTTTAAGCACTGTGCAAGAGGCGATTTTTTATTTTGCTTTTCAGAGTTTAGAACATTTTTAATTAAAACAGTTAACTTTGCAGATGAAGTCGTAGTCGTCATAGACGCCGGTGGCTGGGTCGTAGACATCATTGACGGAACCTTGCTGCTTATAGATACGGCAGTGTCGGCTTTACCGACGCCACTGGACATGTGAATACGACACTGCTGCCATTAACTACGATACTGCAACTTTAGATAATACACTGTCGCCACCAATACATCTCTATCAATATACTGTGTTCTTAGAGTCCAGGTCACTAGTTAGGTAAAGCAACACAAAATCCGGCGTGATGTCAGTGCGATGCGACGCCTTTAGTGTAGGGCAGCGAAGTGAAGGTGTAGAAGTTTGGCCGTGGAGATCACTCCGCATGGCCACCACAGCGAGGGCGACTGCGTGTCGTAGAAGCGTGGAGACGCGCCCCGGGCATGACATGTAGTTGGCATCGTCAGGTAGATGGTGATAGGATACTGGTGTGTATAAAAAAACGATCGGTGGGAGTCGATATAATATTCAAGTTTATTTTCGAAACAGTCACTTAATTTATACTAACACGTATTTAAAAATTCCAATTGCGGCCAGATTCAAAAACTAATAAAAATTACATAGACCAATCAGAGCGGTACATAATAACTCCTAGTTACACAGAGAGGGCGCACCACTATCGCGGTGGAGTCCTACGTAAATTTTAATATTGAGCGCTGGCTCGCGGTCCTCAATGTATGTAGAATGGTGGTTTACAGATATGAGGTATTCCACGAAGCACACCCAGACGAAGCACACCTAAAATATTCCACTAAGTGGAATACTTTAGGTGTGCTTCGTCTGGGTGTGCGTGGAATATTTTAGGTGTGCTTCGTCTGGGTGTGCTTCGTTTGGGTGTGCTTCGTGGAATACCTCACAGATATTGGCAAACGTGCTCATGCCGCAAACGCTCTCAATGATTCCTCACCACGTGGCAAGACAATTTTAGCGAACCGCTTTATAGGATACGGCATTGCAGGCGGGCAAGCGCAGTGTAGTGTGGTTAATATTTCTTAAACTTTTTTTTTTCATATGTTTTTATAAATAAGTACAATAAATTCATAAAGAACAATAATTAATAATATGTATCTGAAGGTACAGTGTCGTAGTTAAAGGGCCGGTTGCGTAGGTACAGGCGGCAGGGTTGTATTTAAAGCTGCCAGTGTTGTATTTAAAGGCGCCAGTGTTGTATTTAAAGGCGGCAGTGTTGTATTTATAGTAGGCACTGTCGGATCTTGTACGAAGGATACGTCTTCTTCTGGTTCAAATGACAGGAACGGAGCTGCAAAATTAAATTCATTGTTTTAATAGGCTATTTTACTGAAATAAAGAGGTATGCAACTATTTTTTTTTTCTTTTGCCAGTAATGAAATGTTGGTCATTAGTAGACCTTCGTAAAAAATATTTTAAAAAAATCTAAACCTTAACCAACCAGAGATATTTTTTTTTGTTTTATAAAATCATCAAATGAGTCCTCCCACCCAGGGCAGGGCGGGAGGGACTGTCAGACTTGTAATGACTAAAATCCACGGTGTCCTTCACTAGCCCTTTACGTACCGGGGTAACGGTAATCCCTTGGTCCCGCGACCCCGGCAGGCTTTGGCCCTCTACAGGCCCCGTCACTATGCTGACACTCTTTGAGGCGCGCGTGGAACACAACGGGCCGTCGACCCGGGCATGGTCCATGGTCGGACAGCGAGTCGCCCATTACTCGCTGCCTGCATGCCCAACCAGAGATATAACGGATTTTATTTTGTTCTACTCGGGAGTAAATCACTCCTGATTAGAACAAAATTAAAACCGCCATAGCTCTGGTTCGTTACGGTTTAGAAACTCTTTTTTTTCTAAGACTTCTTAGGTAGTGGTCTAATTGTGGCCAAAATTTAATCACTGGCGAAAAGAAAAAAAATTGATGCCAAGGTCCATACTAAAAGTTGCATGGACCTTTATTGGTCTGAAATATAGATTATCAAAAAATATTTGACACGTATTTTTTCTTTTGTTACGTAAACCATTGATGTAGATAGTACGCTTCTAAAAATCAGAAATAGTCACACGGGTGGGTAATATTTAATTTAATTTAAGGCGTTTTGACGTCATAAACGCCTGTACTACTATGCCATTATACTCTTGAATAACGAAACGTTTTCTCTTTGTCAATATTCATTTATTAAAAGAAATACGTGTTCATTATTTTTCAATACTCTAACTGACGGATAAAACAGATTTTTAATTTATTTTTGCAGTAAACTACTCTGCTTCATTATTGTAAACGTTAAACTGTAGAATAAAAAAACTGTAAAATAAAAAAATCGCCGTGCTTCAAAACTACATTCTTTTGGAAATTCGTCGTTGTAACTATATTTTACTTACCAAATAAATCAAATAATCCTGCAAGAAATAAAAACATATATTAGATATTTAATTCCAAATTCAAAGATCCAGAAAAAAACTACTCGGTGCGTAGGTACTCATTTAAAAGTTCTTAATTTAAATGCGAGTATTATTATCGTTTTAAAAATATAAATGCCTGTCTGCCTCCCTTTTATAATAATGTTGGCGATTGAAAAGAGTGTACATGGAGTTTCTGTCCCGTTCTTTTCCACAGAAATTTACTTTTTGGAATGGCACCGTACTTTCACAGTAATTGCCTTGTGACTGGGGCTGTAGCTCCATTAATATACTACTTCTCTTTTGAGAACTCAAAACTGCCTCAGAACTACGTTTTTAAAAGTGCATTATGTTATTTTAAATACTCAGTAAGTATCGATTAATAATATCTTGACAAAGAGTTCATATTAACCTGGGGCTGCTTCTGTAACGTAGAATGCCTGAAACAATAAAAACTTTTATTAACTTGGCCCCTTCGTACACAGGGCGACGTAAGTCTCGGAAATCTTATGACTTTGGTATCCATTAACTCGTGCCTGCGAACTTCTATGGATTTGAATTGCGATAGTCACCTTGATACCAAAGTCGTAAGGTATCGGAGACTTACTTCGCGTGGTGTACGAAGGGGCTTACTGGCAGCTGGTAATGTGCAACTGCTTAAAAAATGTGTGTGTCTTGTGTTACACAATTGAAACAAAAGTTAGGTGGAGAAACTAGTTGAAGCACAGGTTCTCTTCCTAAAAAATAGTTTCTGTTCCAGTCCACGGCGTTACTAAGTAAGCCAAAATGAAGACTGACGCTGATATGCTCACAGTGGCCAGGGTTTTTTTAAGTTTGGTACACAGTTTGATGGCAGATATATCCTGCCCAGTCTAGTGGACGAGATAAACTTTTGCTCAGTTATTGGACAGATCAGGGTTACTAAAAAAAAGTACTTACTGAAAGCAGCGCAAGGAACCCAATCACGATATTGACACGCATTTTTCTTCAAGCTACGTTGCTTCTTCACTTCTTGCGACAAGTGATTTATACAAAAAGGAGACGGTTAAATGGGTGCTCCAGACATCTATGAGAAGCTTACAATAAGCTGTAATATTTAAAACTGCGCTATTTATACCTGTTCGCTTTGACAATTTAACGTCATAACATATTGTATTTTTTTATTCATTGATAATATTGAACACTAGCTGCTGCCCGCGACATCGTCTGCGTGAATGCGTTGAAGAAACAAAGGTTCACTGCTCGTTCCCCTTAGGTGGTAGGTGGTAGGTACTCGTATATTTGCTTATATTGGCTTCGTTATCGATTGTAGATCACACCCCAAGTATTCTTTAAAAAAATATTAAATGTACAGTTTTGATTTTCCTACTATTTATTTTTATTACATGTATAATTTAATACGATTAATAGTATTATTTTCAGTCATTATGCACACAAAGGCAACTTTTTTGATAGGGTAGCTAACCTATTTGAATAATTAAACAAGTCTTAGTGTCAGTACTTATAAATGGTTTTTAATAGTAACGTTCTGAATTGCAAGCCGCCTTGTTAATACATTCTAAACATGCTTGTTTGCGTCAGAGACTTGTTTGTTTGATTTATTGAGTCACCATGTTTTGAAAGAAATATATTTTATGAAAAGAGACAACGACACACTGCGACGCGAACACAGGTGCTCGACAACAACAACAAGTAAATACTTGGTGTTTGTGTTTGTGAGTTTCTATGTTTGTAAACGCACGACACCGGAGAAATTCTTTATGTTAACTTAAAAAAAAAACGACAGGTTGCACTCTGGGAGTGCCGGCAGAAGTGAAAACTTGAATAGTAATAAACACACACGAACATTCGCGCAAGCGCCATGCGCCGTCTTACGAATTTTCGATCAGGTCACGTGTCCTGACGCGAGTTTAACATTTTTTACCCATTCCAACAAAGTGCACAACGCCGCTAAAGAAGTTTTCACTTCAAAAACAAAAAAAAAACTTCCTTTTCACAGCTGACTGGCATTGAAGCAATTTGGATTTGTTATCTGTGAAAATGTTTATTTCCGCACTAGTGAGACAAAGATACAAAAACATCACGAGTGTGAAATACATGACATGTCATGTCAAACCTAATCGAGGTGCGATAAGAGCTAGATAAATGGGGAAGCGTATTGAATCTTTCTTGGATGAAACCGTTGGTGTAAATGTGTTTTTTGAACTCATTTCGTTAAAAAAATAATAGGCCCACTAACTTAGTATAGTATTGAAAACAAACTCAACCAAATGTAATGAGAGAAATGATTGTCTCTACTAACTGTAGTTATAAGTTATCCTTTACTAACATGATGGATTTTGTTGTCAGATACTTAATTAATTAATCAAATAAATTTATTTATTTATTATTATTATTATATAATGGAAATAGATACAATCGGTCCACGCTTTATAAATTCTCGAAAACGAGTCAAATGAAAAAACTTAATTGTTGCATCGCGAATGAAGTTTAATCCAATCAAGTAAAATTAAATGAAGTTAAAATTGTTTTCACGTCAAAACAGCAGTAGGTACTGCCATCAAAAGCGGACTTTAACAGAATTATTGAAGTTTCAGCAACAAATTAATATTTACATCTGGCATTAAAATCGCCCGTAAAGAACAACTTTATGTTCAGAAATACGAAATTTCCTGAGTGTCGATGTAAATTATTATTTTATAATTTCACTGTTTTGTTTTACTTTTTTCATCTAAAAAATGTTGCACTACGTTAAATATTGGCCAGTATCGTTGGTAAATTTTAAAACTCAAATAGAAAAATTGTTGACCCAAAACAACTATCCGTTAGCCAGCCTGCCTTGCCAAATAAATTTATTTTCTTTTTTCCTTTCTATAAGATGCGTGAGGGAATCGATCCCGTGCCACGTATTGAGCAGCCATTGCGAAATCCGTGCCGGTACTTATTCTTTGTATTTACAATTAAAAATATAGTAAATATTTGTTTAATTTAAAAAAAAACCAAAATAATAGTGGTCGTGGTAAGGTCTACCACCACATCCTACAACACGAACCATCCAACCATTCGATTTCTTTACAACAACAATCCTTGTTCTAGGTGTAGTAGAAACAAATAATCATATCGATAAACGCAATGTAGCTTCCTATCTAAAAACGTCTTACAGCTGACAGGGTATATCTTGTGGGGGAGATCCGTTTATTTTTTCATATACAAAAATAACATTTCCTTGGAACGGAGGGAAGAAATGAGTAGAAGAAAAAACCCGGAGCATCACCGGGGTAATGATGTGAAATATCAGTAGTTCACGCAACGCTTCCAGTCGTCAAGGTATACGGTGAATTCGTTCACGTGTCACTGGGGTTCATGTGGAAATGTGTACATAGTACATACACAAAAAAGATAGCTGTCACTTTGAAAAATCGAAATCGTTTTTGTTACTAAAAATTAAATTATGGTTTCTCCATTTCTTTTTCTTTTTAGGTTCTTTATTTAAAAATGTAGACATAGAATATCTTATATATATAAAAATGTTATGTTGGTTTGTGTATGCTTTAAAAACTCAAAAAGTACTGCACTGATTGAGCTGAAACTTTAGCATGATATGTAATCCGTATCAAGGATTGTTTTTATCTATTTTGTTGCATCAGTCACATAACCGCAACCGCGAAAAAACAGTTTTTTTAACGATCAGCTCTGTACCAGTGACCGCGCCATCTACCGGAAGCGAGGATAACACTCGCTGACAGCCGCAGTCGTAATGACGCAGTCACATGAGAAGAAATTTTAGCATGATAGGTATATAATCCGCATCAAGGATTGTTTTTATCTATTTTTTTTTTGTTGAAAAAACAGTTTTATGTGCCACAGCGAAGCGGGGCAGGGTACAGCTAGTAAATTATAAAACCTTTTGGCTAGGCAGATGATAAACTTGAAGTATTTACTGCGTTTATTGTATACTAGCTTCCGCCCGCGACTCCGGCCGCGCGGATGTCGGTCTTCGCGTGGATGGTTTATTTCTCCATTTTGAGTTAAAATAAAAGAAAACATGCCCAAATAATGCGAAATCAGCCAATTATAGGTAAAATATGCGATCATTAAAAACAGGCATAATATGCAATTTCAGACGCAAATATGCATTTTCATGTAATCCGGTCTCTAATAAGAACCAAACAAAACTACACCTGTATTAACATAGCTTTATTATTTATTTACTATGTATGAGTCAATGCACGGAGAAGAAAGTAATTTGACATTGTAAAGGACATAGCAAATGCATAAACAATAATGTAAACGCGTCATGCATGTCGCGCATTGAATCAGAATCGTTAAATGAGAGTGATGGTATGTGAATGAGGATATGAAGGTGTGATGCGAGTTGCAGACCGAAAGCTAGATACAAGTATGAAAAACTGCGTTAGCTATCCCGGTCTCCACCAAAGCGGAGACGAGAGAGAGATGTGAATTTCTGATTGGTTATTCAAAACACATCTCTAGTCTCCCCTCCTCTCCGCTTTGGTGGAGTGATGGCAGTGGGCGACATGAACTCACCGCACACGACGCCTCATTCATGATTTCCAACCTGACTACACTTGCAGACGACAGCAGCTGTTGGAATCCAGTTGTGATAAAAATACGAAGTAATAAAAATCGTGTAAAAAAATACTGGTCTGCGGTTGGGCGACACTTGCGTCTGCCGCTCGACGACGAGTCGATAGTTTCATGTCTCTTGCTTCTGAGGGAATTTTCCATTTCCCGGAGGAAAATTCCATTTCCTGTAGGAGTGAACGACAAACTTCTTCGGTCTTTTGAAGAAAGACCCACACAAATTCGAATAGACTTGCCCAGTCAGTGCAATTTGTCAATTATCGTGAAGTTCGACTCAACATCCCTTTTTACAAGCTGGCGGCCGAGGGATAAAGGTTGTGTTGTGACCCCACAAACTTGGATTTAACTTTACACTACCCCTGTCCCTCCACAACCAAAAAATAATATTCCATCCTCCTATAATTACAACCTTTGGGGTTGTAACTTTCAATGAACAATTGCTTCATGTGGCAAATGTAATAACAATTTTTTATTTTTTATTCTTTCATATTGGCATCTGTTCCAATAAAAAAACAATTTCAATAGTGATGACGTTACTACGATCTAGTATAAAAAGGGTTTTTTTTAGAAAAAAGTTAGTTTACTTCAGCTGTTAGGTAAAGCAACAAAATGAGGACTAATATTTTAATTCTTACTATTCTCATGTGTTCGGTGAGTATTTTTTTCTTTATCTGTAACACTAATTTGCATCTCAAGACGACCAAGCCCAAGACGATTTTAACCAACTACAAAAAAAGAGGAGTTCTCAATTCGAGTGTATCTTTTATGTTTGTTACGTTGTAACTTTCGGCTGAGTGAATCGATTTTGATGATTGTATTCTCGATTTTTTGTTCGGTGCATTAGAATAAATGTTAGAATCTATCTATAAAATTGTTCTACATATGGGGTCGGAAACCAACCCCTTCTGAATGTTTGGTAAGTCTGACAGAACGAAACCGGACACATTGTATAACGCGAAGCCGCAGTAACGCCACATAAAGTTGGCATTAGATGACGTCCCTTGATGACTGATGACCGAAACCTTTCCTGCATCCCAGCGCCAGCTGAACTTCCAGTACCTAGCGTGAAGAATGCATAGATAAAGTGTGTATTATTGAATTGACATTGCATAGAATGCCCGTGTATTTTAGGGATAGAAAAGATTGCCTAAAGTATATAGAATACATTCTCTGTGCATGAATCCACTACAACTATAAAAAGTTATTTAAAAATAATTCTTGACTTTTTTTGCAGATATGTTACGTTACGCAAGCTGCTCCGAAACGTTGTATTTGTTCTAAAACAACAACATCTACCACAACGACTGAAAAGCCAAAAAAACCGAAACCAACGCATAAACCTAAACCACCTCATCATTCTTGCGGTAAAAAAACAACGCCGACAACTACATCAACAACGTCAACAACAACAACAACAACTGCACTCCCACCGACACCGCCTTGCAATAACTACCCAACGCCAGTATGTGCTACATGCACGTACCCAACTTATTTATGTACATAAACATCATAAACCACTATTGAAAAACCAACAATCTAAAAATGATGTTTTTAAATGTTTATACCGTTTATTTTTTGAGTTTACCTACTGAAAAAGTGCTGTTTGAAAAAAAAGTAAAGATCACTGTTGTTCTTAACTTTTTTCCAAACAGCACTTTTTTGTATAATATTTTTTATTTTTTTATTTAATGATGTAAAACAAAAACTTGTACATAATAATGTCAAATAGAAGTCAATCTAAACTTCGATTGCTTGTAACTTCTGTAATATGAAAATTAATATAATATTATAATAAATAATGTAAAAACAGAATAAATCATACTTTTATTACTACACCTGCTACAATATTATCATTTTAAAGAATAACCGAATGAACACTGGTAAACTTGACATTCAATGAAATGATATTTTCGAGAAAATTAAAATTCAGCTGTTAGTGGAATTTGAACCCGCATCTTCTGAATAAGTACTCTAGACGCCTTACTTATTAGGCTTTTTTTTTTTTTAGGGTGGCAAAATCATCAAATGAGTCCTCCCGCCCTGGGCGGGGCGGAAGGGACTGTCAGACTCTTACTGACTAAAATCCACCCGTGTTTCTTCGGATGCCCTTTACGTTCCGGGGCCGCGGTATCCTGGATTAAGAAAAAAGCCGCGACCCCAGCAGGCATTTGGCCCCGTAAGGGGCCCCGTCGGTGACGCGTGAAACACGACGCGCCACCGACCCGGGCTTGGTCCTTGGTCAGACGGCGAGCTTACCCATTACTCACCGTCCGCAAGCCCGCTCCGCCGCTGTGCCCTCTGCTGTTCAGAGGGACACGCGTTGGAGCATCCACCCGACAGGCTATTCGCATACGGGCAAAGAGACCCCTTAGGCACACAGTACCTAAAAGAGTTTTTGCCCGCATTCCAGGGTGCACCGGCCCGAAAAACTGGTCTTCCCCCCGGACGTATCCGAAGGGGAACTCCAGTCCACGGGCGCACGTGGAGGTTTCCTGTCTTAGCACCCCTACTTATTAGGCTACTGAAACTTAACACTCCGGAGCTGAATCTTCTATTCCTTTGTTTTTTTATCGTTTTACGGTAACGTGGCGCCATCTCTTGGATTAGAACTAATCTGAATAACTAAATAGATGGCGCCTGGCGTAAGGCGTCTGGAGTACTTATCCAGGAAGCGGGTTGAAATCACACTCGCAGCTGACTTATTTTGTCCTCAAAAACATACAACGATTCGCGTCGCATGTGTTAATTGCGTTTAAATAATTGATCACTATATAATATTTAAAAAACATATATTATAAATGTTTTCATCACGTATATTCTATTATGAAGATATGAAGGGATTACAAAAACTTTAATTCAAATATAAATTTTTAATACAACAGTGCCCTAGGAATTTCTGTATCGTGGCTGCGTTCACAAACACTAAAACTCATAGTAGAGCAGTGTACAAGACGGGGACGCAAGGTATGATAAGAAATCACACACAACAACATGTATCAGATGGAGTTGCGAGCTATAATGGGGACATACACTCTTTAGGCAAACTTAACAAAATACTAACGTAGCGCAAGCGCCAACAGGATGTCATTTGTTAATAGTCGCTTGCAAATGACGTCCTGATGGCGCTTGCGCTATGTTAGTGTTGTGTTAAGTATGCCTTAAGAGTGTATGTCCCCATTATAGCTCGCAACTCCATCTTATACACTGTTCCCCTACACACACATTACACATTAACAGCCACATCTTATCCCATTCACATGCGTGAATCAAACCCGCCGCCGCCCCTTTTTTGTTTTTATGGCAATCCTGCACCCCAACCGATTAGCAAAATCAGAAGATGTTTCCTACCAAATAATCACCATCCATGCACGCTACATCGAATACTTCATTCCATTATTAATGTTTTAAGACTGTGCCACTTTTTCAAAAAATCTCATTATATTTTTTTTTCTGCAACAAAAAAGCTTGGCACACACTTGCAAGCGCAGCTTAAGACGTCCACCTAAAAGGTGTCAGACGATCTGACACAGAATCGCGCTGGATGCAAACCGCTTCCAACCGGTCCTTCTGTAGGGTCCGGTCTTATCTGTAGGGGAGGCCTATGTCCATTAGAGGACGTCCTACGGCTGAAATGATGATGATTATTTCAACAAGAAAGCATTAGAAGATTTCAAAAAATAAAAATATTATGACAAAGTTTCCTTCATGCCTCAGAAAGCACCTTGCTGCCATATGTAAATCTTTGAAAGTTGCGGTGGCAAATAGCAAGTTGCCCGAAAGTCTTATAACCAGTTTTATCAATGTTTATCGTATTACCCAGTACCGAGATTGGTTGTAGAAGTCAGTTCTCAGTATTTCCATGTAAAATACTGGTATTCAGCTCTATCAAATTTCATAGAAATCTGACTCCAACTGTCGCCGACGCGTTGTCGATTTGAGTCAACGGTTTGCCGCCTGCCACCGCCTCGTTGATATCTGACGCCGACGCTTTGCTGACTGTCACTGACTCGTGGAAGGTTGCCACTGACACGTTGACGACTGCCGCCAACAGACAGTAACGGCTGCACAGCTATAGTGGTACCTGCAATAAACAAGGTGCCATTCGTGTGTATGCAACCTAATTTGTTATGGTATAAACTAGTTTATTTTCGTAGGCCTATCACCCAGTGATGCGTGTACTTACCAATCCCTGCAATGAGAAGAAAACATGCAAAAAAAAAAATCCTTGCTTGCTCTCGCACAAAGTTCATTTTTACTCCCTATTGGTGAACCATCGAACATATACAAGACTGAGATCTGCCTACAATGGATAACGGATGGTCAGTGACATATGCCATCGCTTTGTGACCAAACCACTAGGCGTTTTGGTCAATAGCACTAGTCGCAGTGGCGCCCGGGCTCGAGGTACTGGAAGTATATCATACGACACGCCGTCACGTGTTATTGTCAGTCCTAATTGCATGCTTTTAGCTCTCTATCACGGTCAGGAAGCTTGCCGACCGATCAGGCACCATGAAC
The DNA here is from genome assembly GCA_943136025.2 of Agrotis puta. NCBI lineage: Eukaryota > Metazoa > Arthropoda > Insecta > Lepidoptera > Noctuidae > Agrotis > Agrotis puta. The sequence continues at coordinate 15,031,405 of OW964177.2, read as the reverse complement.
ACCTGCACTGGAACCGCGGGACTGTCTTATCAGGTAACCGTGACCCTGAAACGTTAAGGATGATTGAAAGAACGCGGTAGATTACAGTCAGTACGAGGCTGATAGTGTAAACTGCCCACTCAGTGCAGAAGGACTCGTTTGATAAATAGGGGGCTGCTTACGCCCAGTTTCAAGTCGTCTGGGGAACAGCCGTCCACTTCAGCAATAGTAACTGTCGCTTCTTCGACGTAGCGGGGTCATCGAGATCCATGATTTTTGCCTCAGCTCTTTTAGCAGGACGTTGAATTCGGTGGGGAACTCGCGCATATGGCTTGCGAAGTTGTTAGCCAACAACGGCAATCACTGTAGGTACCTCCCAAAAGCGTTTATTGCCCGTGGTCCACCCGCTTCGTTCAGCTAGGTGTACCACGGGAAACTATTTTGCCTGTGGTTCACCTGGGTGTATCACGGGATATTATTTTTTCCCGTGGTTCACCTAGGTGTACATAGTACCATGGGAAATTATTTTTGAAGTGAAAACTTCTTTAGCGGCGTTGAGCACTTTTCTGTAATGGGTATAAAATCTTAAACTCGCGTCAGGACACGTGACCCTGACCGAAAAAGCGTAGGACGGCGCAGGGCGCTTGCGTGAATGTTCGTGTGACTTTATTACTTTTAAAGAAGTTTGTATGCTGGATACATTCGTTGCTAGGTAACATTGTTTATAAAAGATGTACGTCACATTGGAAAATTATTGAAATAAAAAGTCAACCATTTTTGCGAGTTTTACTAAAATCTGTTCACAAGATATTTCCAACAATTACTATTCAAGTTTTCACTTCTGCCGGCACTCCCAGAGTGCAACCCGTCGTTTTTTTTTTCTCGTAGTTCACCTGTGTGGACCACGGCAAATTATTTTCCCCTATGTATAGTCGACTAATATTTATGGCACTTCAAGAAGGTTCTTGGGAACCGGTTGCACTTTATGTTTTATTATGGGATAACGGGGCCATGTGAGTAATGGGTAGCTCACCGTCCGCACAGAATTCCAGCTACAAGCTTAGAAACTGAAAGAATGTTATAACCAGAAAAAGTACCAGGCTTACATAAGTTCAGGCTTCACAATTTAATAGCACTATTTTTCTTTCGTAATACTATAATAAAAACATATGGACCTTCGGGTGAACCACGGGCAAAAATATTTTCCCGTGGTACGCCTGGGTGAACCAGGAGGGTGGACCACGGGCAATAAACGCCCAAAAGCAGTCCTCCAGCTAGCAACTACATGAACACAGACATGAGTCCATGATCAAACAGAAAGTTCATGTATTGGTGAGGTAGACTAGAACCATTTCTTTCCGAGACTGTCATAGCATTCTTGCCTGAAACCTTAGGCTTTTATTTTTCCTCTGCGTTTTGTTTGTGGCTATGGGTGAGCCAGTTTTTTTTGAGAGATCTTTGTGCTAAATACACGTGTGTAAACATATTTCATCGAAAATATTGTCCGACAGAACGTGTGCGATGTGTACGATTCTTGAGATCTTCACGCCCTCAAAAACGGCCTGAAAAAGTTTTAAGATCGCCAACGAGCAAGCGATACTTCTGGTGTTGCGTTCATTGGCTATGGCGACCACTTTTTATCAGGCATGCTTGTTATCTTTATGGTATGAAAACTGGAATTATTTCCCCCCTTTTTATGAGTGGAAGTCCTAACGTGGCAAGCTTGATTGTTTTTGCCGCTTACGCAAGTGAAAATGTCATTGAATAACAAAGCATTGTATAACTACTAACTAAGTATTTTATGACAAAGATGTTGTGAAGTGCGTTTTTTTTTGTATTGAACAGAAGACTTTAAAAACAATCACATTTTTTTCTTTCTTTCATACTAATTATCTGCACCTGTAAAAATAAAGGTAATAATGACGTTATTAGAATTTGATATAAAAAGGTTGGTTTTTTAGAAATTCATCACATTAATGCTTAACAGTCAGCGACAAAATGAGGGCTTATATATTAATTCTTACTATTCTCGTGTGTTCGGTGAGTATAAAATATTTGTTTTTTTATTACTCGGTGTTTTTTTTTTGTATTTTATTTGTAGTGGTACATCCATGTCATTTGAATCCTATTATGGTTAACCGATGTCACTCACGCCATCCGAGTTAAATAGTTGTTGCTAAGCAAAGACTTTAGCCAAAGTCAGTGCCAAGCAACGTTCTGAGTATTCAACTCTCATAAATAGACAGTACTTTAGCATTTACTTTCGACGAAAGCTTAGTACGTTCTAACCATGGATTATGATATTAATGTTATTTTTGTTATTCTTATCGAAAAGTAAACATATTCTGCCTATTTTTGTGTGATTTCCGTTACATGTGTTACGTGTATTGGTAGAATATTTTTAAAAGACGTCGACAATATTTCTATTCACTGCTTCCTCAGTGTTTTATAAGAAATGAAATTAATCCCTTAAATTTTATTTAGATTAGGAATTTAAGCAAAGACCCAGATTGACTTAGCCCGTGCTAAGCCAAGAGGATCTTTTTTTTTTAACGGGGTAAACTCATCAAATGAGTACTCCCACTCAGGGCAAAGCGGGAGGGACTGTCAGACTCGTACTGACTAAAATGCACGGTGTCTTTCAATAGCCCTTTACGTTCCGCGGTCACGGTAATTCGTGAGTCCCGCGACCCCAGCAAGCGCCCTCTAAGGGGGGGGGGGGGCAAGAGGATCTTAGCACAATTTTATGAGACCTAAAATAAAAGTGAAGTTTAACATTATTATGATGTATAAAATCAGTTCCTTTTTCATTTCCCAAACAATTTAGGCCATAAATTTATTATGCCGTATCCGGATACCTTGCTAAAATACAGAAAACCTCCCATGCGCTGATGTTGAGAATAAGTTTATCTTATAAATCCTTTCCTCTTATTACAGATATGTTATGTTACTCAAGCTGCTCCTTATTGTGGAAGTGACCCCACAACTCCTTCAACAACAACATCTACTACGACAACGACGGAAAAGCCAAAAGAACCGAAGCCAACACATAAGCCGAAACCAGTTCATCATAATTGTGGCAAAAAAAGAACGACCACTGTAACAGTACCTCCAACAACAACACCAACAACAACGACGACAATATGTTATTGCACATAATATTAAATTAAATAATCATCAATGTTAGAAAAACTGATTCCAAACACCACCACAAGAAAAGTGTAAAATAATTTTTGTGGTGGTTTTTGAAATTGGTAAAAAAAATGTTTTTATTGAATATTATATTATTAAAAAATATTTTACCATATTTAGTGCAAATATTCAAACTAAATTCTTGTCAAATACCTAGTCTTCGTACAGGTGCACAAGGTTTTGTAATCCGTAGTTCCGGTAATAACATCGTCTAAGTACACAATAAGCGGAAACTGCTCATAAAATAAAAAGTTACTGAACCAAACTAAATGTTTTTTATTGGACCAAATGCTAGATATAACTGCATCAAACAAAAATAGACTCATCAAAATGGGTTCCCCCGGTCGAGAGTTATGTGGTAACAAACTTGGTTTTTTAGTTGGTATCTAAATATACTTTTTAAAATATTAAATTATATAGGTATTCTTGTAATAAATATAAAATCTAGTTATGAAATAGAAATAAAATTGCAACGCTTTTAACGCTTTGACCGCCGCGTCAAAAAAACAAGAACGTGCTCTCAGCGCCAAGCTAAGCAAAATAAATACATAAGTACATAAAAAACAGTAGTGAATTTAGAGATATTTTAATAAGCTACATATATTGACGTTTAAAAGTCTTTCGTGTAGTCGCGACGCGCGACTGTGGCGTGCTGGGCACTTTTTGGCTTGTCGTCTATACACGATTATGGCGGTCAAAAGGTTAAGGTCATTTTAGAAAAATACTAGCCCTCCGCCCGCGACTGCGTCTGCGCGTGTTTCTAACTTTGAACTCGTTGAATCTCGATTGAGAAATTTATCTATCAAGTTTTGAGTTTATCAAAGCAAACAGTAAAATACTTTCCTTAAAACTTAATCACTCCTTTACACCACCAACTTAGGGGGTAATTTTCGGAAAAAACCTAAATCAGGTGTTTGAAATGTTTGATCTCATTTCTATATACTGCGTTTCAAATACATCGGTTCGGGCGTTTTTTTCCCATACAAACTTTAACATCGTCTTGATTACTAATGGATGGTAGTTTTACAAAAATAATAGTGACGGAAGGAAGCAAGGGAAAATATTTTTTCTAGCTTTTACCCCTTTTCAACCCCTTACAGGTGGATTTTCGATAAATCCCTTCTTAGTGCTCACCTACATAATAAACTGTAACTACCGTCCAAAATTAAAGTTATAACTTTAGCGGTTTTAGATCCTTGCCTTCAAACTTGAATACCCCTTTTCACTAACTTGGGGGGTGATTTTCGACAAATCCAAAAACACGTGTTTGATTATATCCGATCTTGTATAAAAATACCGGGCGCGCCGCAATCGCGGTGGTAAGACCCCTCTTTGAGGAGTCTTACCACCGCGATTGCGGTCCTGTGTCGGATGAGGAAGGAAGAAACGTCTGGGTGTCACAACTGCGAGGATCGCCCGGAGAACATGGTGAGTAATATGGAACAGGACTGCCTTGCTTGGGCTGAGCACCGTATCCTCACGACGGTGGCATTGGTCGCCTCCTTCTGCGAAGCAGTTATGCTAGCGAAGGAGGAGGAGCGCCGCGTGAGGGTGAGGACAGCGTCCTCTTCAACTCCAGCCGCAGTGGTAGACGCCCACGGTGACCGACGTCGTCAGACGATCTCCGGCCACCGTACTCCGACTCGCAGTCCGACCATGGGCCATGCCCGGGTCGCTGGCGCGTTATGTACCTTGGTCAAATTATTATATAATAATAATTTGACCAAGAAATGGTCACGCGAGGCGTCGACTAAACGTTTGGCGATGTCTTTGAAAAGTTTGTGAGCACTCGGACCCCACGGCCCTAGTGTTTCAACCCCAAAAGGCTCAAATACATAGCTAATAGTCAAAGCATTGTATTTGCGCCGCTTGAGATTTTCGGCACTTGCAGCAGCCGCACCTGTACCTGATGGCGCAAGGGTGTCGACACATGTTGCATCCCACACCAAAGGTCTACCCAACTTCCATGGCATTATAGTCATCCCATCTGGTCTCTTCCCATCGTCGCGGGCCAAGGCACTGGGTTCTAAAACGGCTGGCACCCCGGCGGTGACAAGAGCACGATGGATAATGTCATTTAAACTAGCGTGCCGATTAAGTTAACATAATTTAATGTATATTGGTACTATGTCATATTGTAATAGAGGAATTGTACAATTAAAAAGATGGCAACATTTTCACACTGGCTTCACAATTTAATATCACTATTTTTCTTTCGTAATAATGCGATAAAAACATATGGAAACGGGTGATAAAATATTTTCCCGTGGTACACCTAGGTGAACCAGGCGGGTGGACCACGGGCAATAAACGTCCAAAAGCAGTCCTATACCTAGCAACGGTGTTAGTGCCGACATCAGCTACATGAACACAGACACGAGTCCACGATCAAACAGAAAGTTCATGTATTGGTGAGGTAGACAGTTTCTTTCCAAGACTGTCATAGCATTCTTGCCTGGAACCATATGCTGTTTTTTTCCTCTGCGTTTCGTTTGTGGCAATGGGTAAGCTAGTTTTATTTGAGAGATCTTTGTGCTAAATGCACGTGTGTAAACATATTTCATCGAAAATTTAGTCCAACAGAACGTTTTTTACAATTTCTTCAAACCCTCAAAAAGGGCTTGAAAAAGTTTTAAGATCGCCAAAGAGCAAGCGATACTTCTGGTGTGGCAGACGTCCATTGGCTATGGCGACCGCTTTTTATTAAAGGCCGACCGAAACTGGTTTTCCGGCCCTAACCGAAACCGAAACCGAATATTCGGCCGAGGCTTCAGTTCCGGTCGAAACCGAAACTCACGTGGTCAAGCATAGAATTCCTTAAAATACTGAAATTTGGTGGATTTTACGGTAAAACATGAAATAAGTTTACCTATACAACGTAATTTAACAAATTAATCACTTCAGATTTTTCATTTAAACAATCTCTTTTTTAAATGTGACTTGATTTGTTAAAAACAACAAAACAAAGTTACTGACTCAATATTATTTAAATTTAATTAACTATATAAATCATTCAAGTGCTGAAACGAAACAAAAACTTACATTTAATAATCATCAAAACATAACCTCTAAAGAATGTTTGCGTCGGGCGAAAACGCACTGACTAAGTTTTGTTGCTACGGAGCTATCCGAACGGCACACGACAATTCCCGAACAGGGCCGCGAGCACGACAACTTCCGAGATTAGTTTCGATTTCGGCAAAATTTTCGGCTTATTTGGCCGAAACTTGATCGGCCGAAACCGAAACCGAACCTTCGGTCAATAATATTTTTTATCAGGCGGGCCGCATGCTTGCTTGTGATGAGTTTATGAGTGGAAGACCTAACGTGCCAAGCTTGACTGTTTTTGCCGCTTACGCAAGTGAAAATGTCATTGAATAACAAAGTATTGTATAACTACTAACTAGGTATTTTATGACAAAGATGTTGTGAAGTGCGTTTTTTTTGTATTGAACAGAAGACTTTAAAAACAATTACATTTATTTTTTTCTTTCTTTCATACTAATTATCTGCACCTGTAAAAATAAAGGTAAGAATGTAATGACGTTATTAGAATTTGATATAAAAAGGTTTGTTTTTTTAGAAATTCATCACATAAATGCTTAACAGTGAGCGACAAAATGAGGGCTAATATATTAATTCTTACTATTCTCGTGTGTTCGGTGAGTATAAAATATTTGGTTTTTGTTGTACGTGTTGCTTTTTTTCGTATTTTATTCGTAGAGCTACAACCATGTCAGATGACCGATGTCACTCAACCCATCCGAGTTAAATAGTTGTTGCTAAGCAAAGACTTTAGCCAAAGTCGGTGCCAAGCAACGTTCTAAGTATTCAACTCGCATAAATAGACAGTACTTTAGCATTTACTTTCGACGAAAGCTTAGTACGTTCTAACCATGGATTATGATATTAATGTTTTGAAGAAAGACGTTATTTTTGTAATTCTTATCGAAAAGTAAACATATCCTGCCTATTTTTGTGTGATTTCCGCTACAGCATATTAAAAGTTTTTTTTAATGACGTCGACAATATTTCTGAAAGCATTGCAAATTATCTCCAATATTCACTGCTTTCCCAGTGTTTATAAGAAATGAAATTAATCCCTTGAAATTTTATTCAGATTAGAAATACACAGATTGACTTGTGACGGGGCCTGTAGAGGGCCAAAGGCTGCCGGGGTCACGGGACTAATGAATTACCGTGACCCCGTTACGTAAAGTGCTATTGAAGGATACCGTGGATTTTAGTCAGTACAAGTCTGACAGTCCCTCCCGCCCTGCCCTGGGTGGGAGGACTCATTCGATGATTTTACCACGCTAAAAAAAAGACACAGATTGACTTAGCCCGTGTTTACCCAAAAGGATCTAAACAATTAGCTAATTAAGTCAAAGTCTACGAATAATGTAGATTCAAGTAGTACTTTCCGAACTTAATGCTTAGCAACGACTTTTTATTTCGGCCTCAGAGAACCTGTCTTTTACGTGGTAAAATCATCAAATGAGTCAGACCGCCTTCGGAGGAGTGAAAGGGACTGTCAGACTCGTACTGTCTAAAAACCAAGTTGTCTTTTCAATGGCCCTTTCCATTCCAGGGTCACGGTGACCTGTTTAGATGGTCCCACAACCCCAGCTCTCTACAGAGAACCTCCCATGCGCTGATGTTGAGAATACGTCTATTTATTTAATCCTTTCCTCTTATTACAGATATGTTATGTTACTCAAGCTGCTCCTTATTGTGGAAGCGACCCCACAACTCCTTCAACAACAACATCTACTACGACAACGACGGAAAAGCCAAAAGAACCGAAGCCAACACATAAGCCGAAACCAGTTCATCATACGACAATATGTTATTGCACATAATCTTAAATTAAATAATCATCAATGTTAGAAAAACTGATTCCAAACACCACCACAAGAAAAGTGCAAATAATTTTTGTGGTTAATTTGAAATTGGTAAAAAAAAAAGTTTTTATTGTACCATTTATAGTGCAAATATTCAAACCAAATTCTTTTCAAATACCTTGTCTTCGTAGAGGTGCACTAGAATTTTGTAATCCGTAGTTCCGATAATAACGTCGTCTATGTACACAATAAGCGAAAACTGCTCTTAAAATAAAAATTACTGTACCAAACTAAATATCTTTTATTGGACTAAATGCCAGGTATAACATAAACAACAAACATGCATCTAATAAAAATATAATCATCAAAATCGGTCCACTCGGTCGAAACTTGGTTTTTTAGTTGGTATCGAAAGATACTTTTTATAATGGCAGTGTAAATGTTTTCTTTAGCTTTCGATTACAAAAAATGTTTCGGTAGCTTAGAAATATTAAATTATATAGGTATTCTTGTAATAGTTATAAAGTCTAGTTATGAAATAGAAATAAAATTGCAACGCTTTTTAGGTCATTTTAGAAAATACTAGCCCTCCGCCCGCGACTTAGTCTGGGCGTGTTTCTAACTTTGAACTTGGTGAATCTCGATTGAGAAATTAATTTGCCAAGTTTTGAGATTATCGAAGCAAACAGTGAAATCCTTTCCTTAAAACTTAAAAAAAAACCAAATCCGGTGTTTGAAATTTTTGATTTCATTTTTATATACTGCGTTTCAAATTCGTCGATTAGATAAGAATCATTACTTGATTTATTTATTTATTTATAGAGATCATTACTTTATTTATAATTTTGCATGAAATACTAATCAGTCGCCATTTATTGTATCTTAAATAGAAATGTTTGGCAAATTTCACAAATTTTCCCACTGTAATTATCTCAAAAAACCGATTAAGAACTGTTTTCTATTGAAGACACTTATAAGAGGATAACTGTATTCCTGTGGTTTCCTTTTACACCATACTACAGCTCAACTGCAGCTATACTACAGCCTATTTTTTACTTGTACAGCTACTGTACAGCCATAGTAAAGCATTAGGCTGTACAAGAATGAGCCCAATTTAGACTTACAAGCGCTGTATAAGCGCTTTTACAGCCTTTGTACAGCCTCACTGTACAGCCTGTGGTATAAAAATACACTAAAATACAGCTTTTGTACAGCTTGTGGTGCTCTTTTGGTTAGGCACCTTACTTTGTACTACGTACTTACAGTACTTACTTGTAATTATTGTTAATTAAGATTATTAAAAAAAGATTAAAAAAACAATATTGTTGTTTAATTTAAAGAAATACTAAGGATTTAATGGGTGACGGGGCCTGCAGAGGGCCAAAGCCTGCCGGGGTCGCGGGACCAAGGGATTACCGTGACCTCGGTACGTAAAGGGCTATTGAAGGACACCGTGGATTTTAGTCAGTACAAGTCTAACAGTCCCTCCCGCCCTGCCCTGGGTGGGAGGACTCATTTGATGATTTTACCACGATAAAAAAAAAGGATTTAATGCGAAAACACATTGCAAAATTGAAATTTGTATGTATTGCTTAGACTTTTTTGATGTCTGTAGATTATTACAAGTTAATGTCAAATATGAATAATTTGAAAGTGTGATATCTTTTTTGTGATGCATCGGTAGCTACTACAACTATGGATATAATTTTTGTAATTGTTGCTTAAATAATTGATGTACTGAATAAATATATTATTTAAGTACGACGCCAGCTCACCAACCTACCCTAATCTTTCATTGCTTATGCTGTACACCACTACATAAAAGCTCGCGCTCTTTTCTTTGGTATCCATAAGTTAATCTTTGAAGTTCATCTTTATTGCGTTGCAGGTTTTGAGAACTGTTTGACTTTGCTTTGTGCCATTACTGCATAAATGTATGGAGTTGTCCAACAAAAAACTCAATGCTCCAGGTCTAATGATCACAAAGGGCCATTTTATTGCCACCTTTGTTATTGTCCGGAAAATTAAGATCACACACTTGAGTCAAATAATGTCTCCCATAAACCTTACAACAAAAGAATTACATATAAAATGAACATGAATAAAATAAAATATAAAAAAATAGCAGTCCACCAGCATCGGGAACAGTATCTGGGCTGCCGGTGGTCAGGGCTCTTGTGAGAGGAACCTCCTAACAATACGCGCCGTGTCCAGAAGTAATGCCTTCTGAATCAGGCGCCCGATCCAGCTGCCAAGCGAGAGCCTCCTCAGATGTTGTTCGAGGCTCTTGGCAATTAAGCCATTGGCAGACACGATTACCGGCACAATGACTGCCGTATTCACGTCCCACATGTCAACAACCTCGCGAGCCTGATCAAGGTACTTAAATTGTTTATCTTTTCCTGCCTTCACGAGGTTTTCGTCATGCGGGACCGTTATATCAACAATTATTGCACGACGCTCCGATCGATCTATCGCCACAATGTTAGGCTTATTGGCAACAATAGTCCTGTCAGTGATGATAGGTCGATCCCAATACAACGAGATATTGCCATTTTCGAGAACTGGGTTGGGCGCATACTTATAGTACGGCACATCCGATTCCACAAGGTTGTACTTCAAAGCAAGTTGCTGGTGGATAATCCTGGCAACGAGGTTGTGTCTATGCAAATATTACCTAGCCGTTAGCCAGACGAGAACACCCAGAAATAATGTGTCGGATCGATTCTCCCGGACGGCGGCATGCCCGACATATGTCAACTGTGCCATCTTTCACAATATATTTCCGGTAGTTATTCGTCATCGTAACTTATTCCATTATTGCAAAGACAAAACCTTCGGTTTCCCGAAACAGGTCACCGAAGCGCAGCCAGGATACGGACGCTAAAAAGTCTATATCTGGTCCATGTATTGCCCGGTAAAAGCGTCCGTGAAGCTCCTTGCTCTGCCATACCTCCTTAGAATATTTATTATTATTATATAACAAGCATGACTTCAAAATATGTTACACATAGAGTTGTACAAAGAAATATATAAAATTACTACAAACTTATCAAAATAAAATGAACAGAAGCAAACTTAAATGTTAACGATTGTTCTAATATCTTATATTTCTTATCAATAAATGTTCTTATCTATAATTTGTATGTATTTAGAAATATTTAGGTATGTTTATCAGCTGTCTAGTACCCATAACACAAGCTCTGCTTAGCTTGGGACTAGATGGCGTTGTGTGATAGTTGTGGAATATTTATTTATTTAATAAAAAGTAGACATGATGCGATCTTATGTATGGTGATTTCAAAATGCTGGCATTGTGCTATCGATTACTTGAAAGCTTCAGAAAGTAGTAATAGTGCGAAGTAGGCATAACGCAACGAAACCACATCAAATATCTTACCAAGTAACTGATAGTTACAAAACACTTGCAAGAATAACTCTGAAAACTAAAATGAAGTATACGAGATGAATAATCATATTTTTGGGTTAATTCTCGTAACATATTCTCAAAGAGGGGAAAAATTAAAATTCTAGAGTTTATAACTATTATTACACGGTTTTTGCCATAACTTTAAATAATACATTTCTTTTGGAATGTAACGATTTGACAATACTACCCCGTTTTTTAATTGTCTCTAATATTTAAAGAAACTTTCGTTTCTGTGTGAAATCTGTTTCCCGAATTCACAACCCCGGTCAGTGTTCCGTTCTGTTCTCACTATAGTTTTTATTCATTATTGCCTTTGTCAAACAGACAGGCGAGTCCGAAGCGATAACGAACCGATAGGAGACGTCAGTCCGATAGTTCGGTTTACGCTATCGGATTGCTTTCGCTTTTCTATGTCAATGGATTCAAACAATTCCATACATAACAAATAAAGCCTGTCTGTTTGACAAAGGCTTAAATCAGTAGCTTCACAAGCCAGCAACAGCTTGCCCCAAAACGCTCGTAATTTGTGTGCGGCTCATATACACGAAAATGTAAACACACATGCATAGATTTATAGAATGAGATTAGGGCAATACGACATCTTGCCTGAACTTCATAGTAAAGTGAACGTGACGACGTCACACGGCTCGGAAAGTTGCTAATGCATTATGCTAGGCGAAATGGTTTTTTTAAAGTTTCTGTTTACGTCGTAAAACGTGAAAAGTCATGCTACGCCTTCAGAAATCATATAATAAGACCGCTGATGACATTGTAACAAATGACTTAATTTTAAAACGACTAACCTGGGTGTCTATTTTATAAGTCAATCATCGATAACACGAAAACCAATGAACGTAACTAACGTCAAAATTAAATTACGGACGGATTGTAAAAGCGCCCCGACTGAAGCAATTTGAAGTGGCAAATCAAATTGCAGTAAAAAAATATAGTACCACGAATATCTGTAGGTCTTGACTGGTGGCGCAGTTTCTAAGGAGCTACGAGTATCTACTAAATAAAAAAAAATCGCTTATCTCCATTTTGGGATCGATACATTCTTAATTCGGGCTCATTGTCAAAACGTCTGACACTAAGACCGAAACCACGGGTTTCGTGCTTGGAGATTAGAACCCCTGGTTTGAGTTATTCGTAGTTTAAAGTCAGTATCAAGTAAATAAGATTGTTTTACCGAAGAATCAAACAAGGACCAAAGAAAATACGAGTATTTTATAGTAATGAAAGTATGATTTATTCAGCAATAAAATACGCAATAAAGTACTGCAATTACGAGCAATCGCTAATACAGTGGTAAAAATAATTCACTTTTATATAATTCGAATATGACAGTATTTTGTTACAGGATTGTTTGATAATAATATTGAATGGCGAAAATCTGGCAATTCAAAGCTAAATAATTGGTTACACAAATTAAATGAATATACCTGTTAATGATGCAATAAAACAACCATTAAACGACTGCAGTAACTACGACCGTACTATATAGATTATGTTTAATTTTATTTAATAAGTAATGTATGATTTTAAATTAATTTAATTAACGTCTGTAACTTGTAAGAAATTAAACTGGGTTAATGATGTAGGCATTATTTCTATTCATATTTTGAGGTTGTTAGATATTCAGTATTCACACGTGCATACTGTTTGGCAAGGGGCAGTTGTTGTAGTTGTTGTGGATGTCGTTGTTGGTTCACAGTTATGTGTGGTTCCTTCAGGTGTTGGATATGTTGGTTTTGGCGTTCCTTCAGAACTTGGTTTGGGAGTTGGCTTCGTGTCTTCAGGTGTTGGATATGTTGGTTTTGGTGTTGGTTTCGTATCTTCAGGTGTTGGATATGTTGGTTTTGGTGTTGGTTTCGTATCTTCAGGTGTTGGATATGTTGGTTTTGGTGTTGGCTTCGTATCTTCAGGTGTTGGATATGTTGGTTTTGGTGTTGGTTTCGTATCTTCAGGTGTTGGATATGTTGGTTTTGGTGTTGGTTTCGTATCTTCAGGTGTTGGATATGTTGGTTTTGGCGTTCCTTCAGTACTCGGTTTGGGTGTTGGTTTCGTATCTTCAGGTGTTGGATATGTTGGTTTTGGTGTTCCTTCAGAACTTGGTTTGGGTGATGGTTTAGTTACCTCTGGTGTTGGTGACGTATCACAATAATGAGTGGTATCTTCGGGTGTTTGTTTAGTTGGATATGTCGGTTTTGGTGTTGGCTTCGTATCTTCAGGTGTTGGATATGTCGGTTTTGGTGTTGGCTTCGTATCTTCAGGTGTTGGGTATGTTGGTTTTGGTGTTGGTTTCGTATCTTCGGGTGTTGGATATGTTGGTTTTGGTGTTGGTTTCGTATCTTCAGGTGTTGGGTACGTTGGTTTTGGTGTTGGTTTAGTATCTTCAGGTGTTGGATATGTTGGTTTTGGTGTTGGTTTCGTATCTTCGGGTGTTGGATATGTTGGTTTTGGTGTTGGTTTCGTATCTTCAGGTGTTGGATATGTTGGCTTTGGCGTTCCTTCAGAGGTTGGTTTGGGTGATGGTTTCGTTACCTCAGGTGTTGGTGTCGTATCACAATAATGTGTGGTTTCTTCCGGTGATGGTTTAGTTGGATATGTTGGTTTGGGCGTTCCTTCGGAACTTGGTTTGGGTGTTGGTTTCGTATCTTCGGGTGTTGGATATGTTGGTTTTGGTGTTGGTTTCGTATCTTCAGGTGTTGGATATGTAGGTTTTGGTGTTGGTTTCGTATCTTCAGGTGTTGGATATGTTGGTTTGGGTGTTGGTTTCGTATCTTCAGGTGTTGGATATGTAGGTTTTGGTGTTGGTTTCGTATCTTCAGGTGTTGGGTATGTTGGTTTTGGTGTTGGTTTCGTGTCTTCGGGTGTTGGATATGTTGGTTTTGGTGTTGGTTTTGTATCTTCAGGTGTTGGATATGTTGGTTTTGGTGTTGGTTTCGTATCTTCTGGTGTTGGATATGTTGGTTTTGGTGTTGGTTTCGTATCTTCAGGGGTCGGATATGTTGGTTTTGGTGTTGGTTTCGTATCTTCAGGTGTTGGATATGTTGGTTTTGGGGTTGGTTTCGTATCTTCAGATGTTGGATATGTAGGTTTTGGTGTTGGTTTCGTATCTTCAGGTGTTGGGTATGTTGGTTTTGGTGTTGGTTTCGTGTCTTCGGGTGTTGGATATGTTGGTTTTGGTGTTGGTTTTGTATCTTCAGGAGTTGGATATGTAGGTTTTGGTGTTGGTTTCGTATCTTCAGGTGTTGGATATGTTGGTTTTGGTGTTGGTTTCGTATCTTCAGGTGTTGGATATGTAGGTTTTGGTGTTGGTTTCGTATCTTCAGGTGTTGGGTATGTTGGTTTTGGTGTTGGTTTCGTGTCTTCGGGTGTTGGATATGTTGGTTTTGGTGTTGGTTTTGTATCTTCAGGAGTTGGATATGTAGGTTTTGGTGTTGGTTTCGTATCTTCAGGTGTTGGGTATGTTGGTTTTGGTGTTGGTTTCGTGTCTTCAGGTGTTGGATAAGTTGGTTTTGGTGTAGGTTTCGTATCTTCAGGTGTTGGATATGTTGGTTTTGGTGTTGGTTTTGTATCTTCAGGTGTTGGATATGTAGGTTTAGGTGTTGGTTTCGTATCTTCAGGTGTTGGATAAGTTGGTTTTGGTGTAGGTTTCGTATCTTCAGGTGTTGGATATGTTGGTTTTGGTGTTGGTTTTGTATCTTCAGGTGTTGGATATGTAGGTTTAGGTGTTGGTTTCGTATCTTCAGGTGTTGGATAAGTTGGTTTTGGTGTAGGTTTTGTATCTTCAGGTGTTGGATATGTTGGTTTTGGTGTTGGTTTCGTGTCTTCAGGTGTTGGATATGTTGGTTTAGGTGTTGGTTTCGTATCTTCAGGTGTTGGATATGTTGGCTTTGGCGTTCCTTCAGAGGTTGGTTTGGGTGATGGTTTCGTTACCTCAGGTGTTGGTGTCGTATCACAATAATGTGTGGTTTCTTCCGGTGATGGTTTAGTTGGATATGTTGGTTTGGGCGTTCCTTCGGAACTTGGTTTGGGTGTTGGTTTCGTATCTTCAGGTGTTGGATATGTAGGTTTAGGTGTTGGTTTCGTATCTTCAGGTGTTGGATAAGTTGGTTTTGGTGTAGGTTTCGTATCTTCAGGTGTTGGATATGTTGGTTTTGGTGTTGGTTTTGTATCTTCAGGTGTTGGATATGTAGGTTTAGGTGTTGGTTTCGTATCTTCAGGTGTTGGATAAGTTGGTTTTGGTGTAGGTTTTGTATCTTCAGGTGTTGGATATGTTGGTTTAGGTGTTGGTTTCGTGTCTTCAGGTGTTGGATATGTTGGTTTAGGTGTTGGTTTCGTATCTTCAGGTGTTGGATATGTTGGCTTTGGCGTTCCTTCAGAGGTTGGTTTGGGTGATGGTTTCGTTACCTCAGGTGTTGGTGTCGTATCACAATAATGTGTGGTTTCTTCCGGTGATGGTTTAGTTGGATATGTTGGTTTGGGCGTTCCTTCGGAACTTGGTTTGGGTGTTGGTTTCGTATCTTCGGGTGTTGGATATGTAGGTTTTGGTGTTGGTTTCGTATCTTCAGATGTTGGGTATGTTGGTTTTGGTGTTGGTTTCGTATCTTCAGATGTTGGGTATGTTGGTTTTGGTGTTGGTTTCGTATCTTCGGGTGTTGGATATGTAGGTTTTGGTGTTGGTTTCGTATCTTCAGATGTTGGGTATGTTGGTTTTGGTGTTGGTTTCGTGTCTTCGGGTGTTGGATATGTTGGTTTTGGTGTTGGTTTTGTATCTTCTGGTGTTGGATATGTTGGTTTTGGTGTTGGTTTCGTGTCTTCAGGTGTTGGATAAGTTGGTTTTGGTGTTGGTTTCGTATCTTCAGGTGTTGGATATGTAGGTTTAGGTGTTGGTTTCGTGTCTTCAGGTGTTGGATATGTTGGTTTAGGTGTTGGTTTCGTATCTTCAGGTGTTGGATATGTTGGCTTTGGCGTTCCTTCAGAGGTTGGTTTGGGTGATGGTTTCGTTACCTCAGGTGTTGGTGTCGTATCACAATAATGTGTGGTTTCTTCCGGTGATGGTTTAGTTGGATATGTTGGTTTGGGCGTTCCTTCGGAACTTGGTTTGGGTGTTGGTTTCGTATCTTCGGGTGTTGGATATGTAGGTTTTGGTGTTGGTTTCGTATCTTCAGATGTTGGGTATGTTGGTTTTGGTGTTGGTTTCGTATCTTCGGGTGTTGGATATGTAGGTTTTGGTGTTGGTTTCGTATCTTCAGATGTTGGGTATGTTGGTTTTGGTGTTGGTTTCGTGTCTTCGGGTGTTGGATATGTTGGTTTTGGTGTTGGTTTTGTATCTTCTGGTGTTGGATATGTTGGTTTTGGTGTTGGTTTCGTGTCTTCAGGTGTTGGATATGTTGGTTTTGGTGTTGGTTTCGTATCTTCAGGTGTTGGATATGTAGGTTTAGGTGTTGGTTTCGTATCTTCAGGTGTTGGATATGTTGGTTTTGGTGTTGGTTTCGTGTCTTCAGGTGTTGGATAAGTTGGTTTTGGTGTTGGTTTCGTATCTTCAGGGGTCGGATATGTTGGTTTTGGTGTTGGTTTCGTATCTTCAGGTGTTGGATATGTTGGTTTTGGGGTTGGTTTCGTATCTTCAGGTGTTGGATATGTTGGTTTAGGTGTTGGTTTCGTGTCTTCAGGTGTTGGATAAGTTGGTTTTGGTGTAGGTTTCGTATCTTCAGGTGTTGGATATGTTGGTTTTGGTGTTGGTTTCGTATCTTCAGGTGTTGGATATGTAGGTTTTGGTGTTGGTTTCGTATCTTCTGGTGTTGGATATGTTGGTTTTGGTGTTGGTTTCGTATCTTCAGGTGTTGGATATGTTGGTTTAGGTGTTGGTTTCGTGTCTTCAGGTGTTGGATAAGTTGGTTTTGGTGTAGGTTTCGTATCTTCAGGTGTTGGATATGTTGGTTTTGGTGTTGGTTTCGTATCTTCAGGTGTTGGATATGTAGGTTTTGGTGTTGGTTTCGTATCTTCAGGTGTTGGGTATGTTGGTTTTGGTGTTGGTTTCGTGTCTTCAGGTGTTGGATAAGTTGGTTTTGGTGTTGGTTTCGTATCTTCAGGTGTTGGATATGTTGGTTTTGGTGTTGGTTTCGTATCTTCAGGTGTTGGATATGTAGGTTTTGGTGTTGGTTTCGTATCTTCAGGTGTTGGGTATGTTGGTTTTGGTGTTGGTTTCGTGTCTTCGGGTGTTGGATATGTTGGTTTTGGTGTTGGTTTTGTATCTTCAGGAGTTGGATATGTAGGTTTTGGTGTTGGTTTCGTATCTTCAGGTGTTGGGTATGTTGGTTTTGGTGTTGGTTTCGTGTCTTCAGGTGTTGGATAAGTTGGTTTTGGTGTAGGTTTCGTATCTTCAGGTGTTGGATATGTTGGTTTTGGTGTTGGTTTTGTATCTTCAGGTGTTGGATATGTAGGTTTAGGTGTTGGTTTCGTATCTCCAGGTGTTGGATAAGTTGGTTTTGGTGTTGGTTTCGTATCTTCAGGTGTTGGATATGTAGGTTTTGGTGTTGGTTTCGTGTCTTCGGGTGTTGGATATGTTGGTTTTGGTGTTGGTTTTGTATCTTCAGGAGTTGGATATGTAGGTTTTGGTGTTGGTTTCGTATCTTCAGGTGTTGGGTATGTTGGTTTTGGTGTTGGTTTCGTATCTTCAGGTGTTGGATAAGTTGGTTTTGGTGTAGGTTTCGTATCTTCAGGTGTTGGATATGTTGGTTTTGGTGTTGGTTTTGTATCTTCAGGTGTTGGATATGTAGGTTTAGGTGTTGGTCTCGTATCTTCAGGTGTTGGATAAGTTGGTTTTGGTGTAGGTTTCGTATCTTCAGGTGTTGGATATGTTGGTTTTGGTGTTGGTTTCGTGTCTTCAGGTGTTGGATAAGTTGGTTTTGGTGTAGGTTTCGTATCTTCAGGTGTTGGATATGTAGGTTTAGGTGTTGGTTTCGTATCTTCAGGTGTTGGATATGTTGGTTTTGGTGTTGGTTTCGTATCTTCAGGTGTTGGGTATGTTGGTTTTGGTGTTGGTTTCGTGTCTTCGGGTGTTGGATATGTTGGTTTTGGTGTTGGTTTAGTATCTTCAGGTGTTGGATATGTTGGTTTTGGGGTTGGTTTTGTATCTTCAGGTGTTGGATACGTTGGCTTTGGAGTTGGTTTCGTATCTTCAGGTGTTGGGTATGTTGGTTTTGGTGTTGGTTTCGTATCTTCAGGTGTTGGATATGTTGGTTTTGGTGTTGGTTTCGTATCTTCAGGTGTTGGATATGTTGGTTTCGGTGTTCCTTCAGAGGTTGGTTTGGGTGATGGTTTCGTTACCTCAGGTGTTAGTGTCGTATCACAATAATGTGTGGTTTCTTCCGTTGATGGTTTAGTTGGATATGTTGGTTTAGTTGGTTTTGTTGCTTTAGTTGGTTTGGTTGCTTTTGTTGCTTTAGTTGGTTTTGTTGCTTTAGTTGGTTTTGTTGTCTTAGTTGGTTTTGTTGCTTTAGTTGGTTTGGTTGCTTTTGTTGCTTTAGTTGGTTTTGTTGCTTTAGTTGGTTTTGTTGTCTTAGTTGGTTTTGTGGCTTTAGTTGGTTTTGTGGATTTTGTTGGTTTTGTTGTCTTAGTTGGTTTTGGTGTTTTCGATGTCGTTGTCGTGTTATAATCACAGGTTGTTTGTGTCGGTTCTGAAGTAGTCGTTGTCGTTGTATTATGATCACAGATTGGTTCTGTTGGCTTTGCAGTCGTTGTTGTGGTGGATGTTGTAGTTGTAGTAGTGTTGGCTTGGCATCCACATGGTTGTGTAGAAGGATATGGAGCGGCTCGTGTAACATAACATATCTGTAATGAAACATAAAAATAAATAATACAATTTTTAAAGTACACTTTTTAAATCTAAGACTACAAATCAATAAACATTTTTAAACTTTAACATGTTTTTATTTCACAATTAAAAGACTTATTGTAGTCATCTCGTTTGAAAATGAAAAATGAAAATTCAAAATAAACTTAAAGTACTACAAAAAAAAAAATTTACACTTGTCTAAAATAAGTGTCAACTGCAAAACGGCATGTTACGGTCGATTGCAGTTACATTTTATTTGACAATTGTTAAACAGCATTTTTTAATTCAAGCAACTTTCATACTGTGACTGTCCGCTCAATCCGCGCCAAGTCTGCATATGCAGAGAAATTACAGACAAAATCACGATAAGAAATATCTGGCATCGATTGAAACAAGAGCCAAATAATGAAGAGTTAATGTACAAAGTACTTCTATGAGGCATTTATGAAACATACTGCAGACCCTAAAAAGATGTGGAACTTAATGTCATGAGGACACGGTGGTGCTCTGCCGCCGCGATTGCAGCGTGCCCGACAAAATGTTTGAATCATCCTTGAATACAGGCTTCAGGCTTAAACTCAGAGAATACCAAAGTAAACCGCATAAAATCACGTTTGGTGTTCGACAAAGAACGCTGCTAGGTCCGCTATTCTTCTTAATATACATAAAGTCCATCCACAAGGTTCCAATATATGGACATATTTCGCTATATGCGGACGATACCTGCTTTTTTTATTTTGGTAGTTCTATAGTTGTCATGATAAATCAAGCTCAACAAGACCTAAACTCATTGTCCGTCTGGTTTCAACTAAACCTTCTTACAATCAATACATCTATACCAGCTACGTCATTTTTAAAGCAAAAAATTATAAAATATCACCTTGTCAACCTCTTAAAATTGAAAATTAAATACTCGAATTCAAACAACACGAGAAATATCTTGGGTTAAGACTAGACTGTTATCTAAATTGGAAGGTTCAAATTGAATACATCAGGTCAAAAATGACAATTTTTTGGGCTCACTGCGGAACATATATATTAACTAGCGACCCGCCCCGGCTTCGCACGGGTGCAATGCTGATACTAAATACACTACAGAAAAACTGTGAACGTTGTATATAAAAACATAGTGGCCCGCTCTGGCTTCGCACGGGTATAAAATATACAGCCTATGTGATTAAAATCGATCCAGTAGTTTTGATTTATTCATTACTGCCCGTGGCCCGCACGCGTTAAATTTGGAGTAAAACAATCCCCCTTTCCCTATACCATGAAGATTTCCTGCTATCTTAGGAATATCTAAATTCATACACTACATTTTTACTTATTTACTTTTTACATTTTTAACTATTTATTTTATTTTTACAACAAATTACAGAATGTCTTTATTAACAACGTTGCACGCTCTTGCCGTACCGGGCGGCCGGCCGGTACCGCCGCAAATGCTACGTCCCGCAATTTTTAAATCTGTAATATCTTCGAAAATATTCACTTAAATCATACGGTGTAAAGGACCATATAGATCTATATTAAATGAACAATGTATTCAAGGTATTTAATTGGTTAAGGATTAATGCTGTATTGGTTAAAATCGCTTCGAAAATTAGCCATTATTTGTCGTAAAAAGTAAATGACAAAAAAAAGTTATTGTGGGTTATCCATAAGAGATAGACATATACCATCACGGACTTTTCTGTAGACCTTTTCAATGTGTACAATACTTAGTACATTAATTTGACAAAACTCGTAGGGTTCAGCCTGCGTTTGCAATGTAAGCGGAAAAAATGAAATTATATACGACATCACATTAGAAACCTCAAAAATAGCAGTACTTCTCCACTATTTAATGGATGTTATTATACATATAAACCTTCCTCTTGAATCACTCTATCTTTTAAAAAAACCGCATCAAAATCCGTTGCGTAATTTCAAAGATTTAAGCATACAAAGGGACATAGGGACAGAGAAAGCGACTTTGTTTTATACTATGTAGTGATGATGAAGTCCGAGTGTCGAAGGACAATAATATTAAGCGTTAAGATTAAACGTATTCTCATGTAAGTGAAATGTAAATTTCTTTATGAGGATTAAATGTTTTTAACCAGATATTCGTAAAAAAAAATAAAGTAAAAACTTACTGAACATATGAGTATAGCAAGAAATACTATATTCGCCCTCATTTTGTTGCTTCACCACACTGCTGAAGCGAACTGGTTTTTCGTAAAAATTGTTCCCTTTTTATATTAAATTCTAATAACGTCATTACATTGTATCCTGTGTTGGAACAGATGCAAAAATATTCCTCAAAAGAAAAATAAAAATAATAGTCTTTTATATAATTTGAATTATAATAATATCTTTCCATTTAAGAACCCGCTTTTCACAATATTCTTTGTGTTGTATTGCTAGACAATGTTTGTTATTCAATTACAATATCACTTGCGTATGCAGCCATTACAATGCCGTCCTACCAGTATAAAGAACCGCGATATTTTTAAAGGCACAACCAACTTATTTTTCTTCGTCTTTGTCTCTGGCGCTTAACAAAGGGTGGTTTTTTCGGGACATCTTTTTATTCGTATATCTCAAGACTCTCTTGTCCTGTCAACAGAGAGCACCAATTTTTTTTTAGCGTGGTAAAATCATTAAATGAGTCCGCCCACCCAGGGCAGAGCGGGAGGGACTGTCAGACTTGTACTGACTAAAAGCCACGGTGTCCTTCACTAGCCCTTTACGTACCGGGGTCACGGTAATCCCTTGGTCCCGCGACCCCGGGGCAGAGAGCACCCTAGCATAAGCTTAATTAGCGTATAGTGATCCCACTGCTGAGACACAGGTATCCTCTCTATGGCAGGGAAAGTCTAACTCTAGGCTGTTACTTCACAATGTTTTCCTTCACCGTTTTCAGAGTACAGAGTTATGAAAACAAAAAACAATCATATGTATTTTTCTTTTTTAAACAAATAAATAAAAAAAGCATCAAAAGTACCCGAGCTCGTAACGAGCCGTAGGCCTTATCACAAGATTTCTTTATTTGCAGCGTACTTAAAATATTTAGTGGGTTTATTGTATGGAAAATTGGAAAAAAGCGCCTCAAGTGTTCGAAAGAGGAACTTATTTTTTCCATCAAATTAAAATCAAAGCTCGAGTTTACTTTATGTCACAGAAACTGGAAAAGTCATGCTCGTGCCTCTGATCCTAGTTTACTTATTACGGAGTTTTCAGCAAAAAATGTACTATAATGCAAAAAAAAAAATACTAAGTCTCCTTGTAATCTCTTGCTATCTAGGAACATCAATCATCAAACCCAATATGCAATCCAAATAATAAACAGTACCTATTTTACTACTAAACAGTGCAAAAGGGCTTATTACGTCCCCTTTATTAATAAAAAAACGGTATCAAGTTACGGTATCCCGTTCCGTCGCACTTACCGCTAGTTAAGACGTCCCTGTATCATTTTACGTGAGCCAACTTCCCTCCCGACTTTATGGAGGGGAAGTGCAATTATTTACTGAGATTGCACGACGTACAACGTTTAGAGTTTCACAGGGGCGATCAGAGAATTTGTTTATTACGCACTTGTTGGATATTCATCTGGTTTGGAGTCATGGTTATAAATAGACTGTGGAGGGTAGAATTTGATAATTGGACTGTTTCGATTTTTTTTCTTAATTTATTTTCTGTTCCCTTTTTGGAAGGCAAAGGGATCTAGCACATGCAGCCTGTTTTTTAAACTATTTATCCATTATGTTTTGCGTAGAATATTCAATTGGCGTCGTTGGTTGGTCTAGTGGTCGCAAGTGTGACTGCTGATAATGTGGTCCCGGTTTTCGATTCCGAGCTCGGGCTTACATGTTGTGTTTTTCATTAGAAAATTCCTCGGCATCAGCCACGGAGTCTGTATTTATGACAATAGACTCGTCTACTATTACATAGAACTTGCCGAATTTGGATGGTCTATTATTATGCTGTGTTTAGACTTACTCCTGCGAAGCAGTGATGCTCGCGAAGTAGGAGGCGGGCCGCGTGAGGGAGAGAACAACGTCCTCCCTCCACCCCAGCCGCAGTGGACGCCCACGGCGACGGACGTTACAAGACGATGTCCGGCCACCGTAGGCGCGGGCATACGGGCGGCGAGTAACGGGCGACTCGCTGTCCAACCATGGACCATGCCCGGGTCGACGGCGCGTTGTGTTCCACGCGCGTCTCAAGGAGTGTCAGTATAGTGACGGGGCCAGTAGAGGGCCAAAGCCTGCCGGGGTCGCGGGACTTACGAATTACCGTGACCCCGGTACGTAAAGGGCTAGTGAAAGACACCGTGGATTTTAGACAGTACGAGTCTGAGAGTCCCTCCCGCCCTACCCTGGGTGGGAGGATTCATTTGTCTAAATTTTGTCAAAATGTTAAAACTTACTCCACAGTAAAGCCTTTGTCAAACAGAAAGGCGTGGCGAATGCGAAGCGAGGCGTTTTTATTAGTAATGTATGGAATTGTTTGAATCTAGTCCCACAGAATAGCGAAAGTAATCCGATAGCGTGACCGAACCGATGCAAAGACGTGGTGAATGCGTATTTGCTCTGTTTGGCGTCGTTCATAAAAAGTTAGCTAATACAACTGCCGCGCCTCGGTTCGCTGCACCCAGTTTGACGTCTCGTATCGGTTCGTTATCGCCTCGAAATCGGTCCGGTTCGCTTTCGCCTGTTTGTTTGACAAAGGCTTAATAGTATGTGGTCTGAAGTACAGATGGAGTACTCTCCTTACAGACAATACCACTTTCACATCCTAACTAATATTATTAATGCGAAAGTAACTCTGTCTGTCTGTCTGTCTGTCTTTCTGTCTGTCTGTCTGTCTGTCTGTCTGTCTGTCTGTCTGTCTGTCTGTCTTTTCTTCACGCCTAAACTACTGAACCGATTTGTGTGAAATTTGGTACAGACATAGTTTGGAACTTGAGAAAGGACATAGGATAGTTTTTATTACAAAAAAATAAAATTAAAAAATAAAATTTATGAAATGCTCTAACGGAGTATAGATAATTCCTTAAACTCTCAATAGATGGCGGTGATCGTTCAATGGTGTCGATCGTTACACGAGTTGTCACTATGGATTGATAGATGGCGTTGGAACCAAAATTGTACTTATTGTCGGTTGTATATAGTTTAAGTGGACTGGTCCTGTTTCGTAAATTTTAAATTGGTGTTCCTGTGATGCTTATGAGAAACTATATAACTAGATCCACCAAGACTATATAACGGCATACGGTTACAAATAACCTATTTAGGACGGAATGAAATTAAAGCCGTTATTATGACTGGGATGGCAAAAGGCGAAACTTTTTTCTCCCATGGGCAACTCTACGTTGCGTGCTCAAGAGTGTCGAAACCACAAAACCTTTATATTTTTGCAAAGGATGGCTAAACTAAAAACGTGGTAAACAGAAATGTCTTGGTGTAAGAAACTTTCATAATCTCTAAAACCTAAAATAATATAAAATTTGTCAAGGGAGAAACAGTCTTTTTTCCTTTTGGACTGAAATGTCAAATCAGTAGAATGATGAGAAAATAAGGGAAAAATAACATTTTCGCCTTTTTCGATCGGCAAAACGGCTTTAATGCCCTAAATGAGTATACATCTCTTAAATTCAAACGCAGAGCTCATTATGTTGATTTTTGAAGAGTTCCCTAGAATATCCCGCGAGATCGGGAACTATGTGGGTAAAACCAAAAATCTGCTGGAAGTCACTATTCCACGCGAACGAAGTCGCGGGCAAAAGCTAGTAAGATGATAAACGTAACGATACGATATCGGCGGAATTTGTAGTTTCATACATTTCTAGCGAAAATGAGCGAGAGAGGACGATTTACCAGTGTCGTGTGATTACAGTTATCGTGTTATGTAAAAGCGTGCAATGGCCCACGTTCCGTTTAAAAGGGCGTAGCGGTATTTTTGAGAAAATTGACCTTTACATTTTTAAAAACTACCCTCACTTGCAATATCACATACTTCAAACGCACGGAATTTATATTAAAGGAACCTCAGTCCTTAGATTCGAGTACTGGCAAAACCATAACCCATTTTGTGGGTAAACCAAACGATAGGTAGAAGCAGAGCTAGAGAGGTCGAAGTGATTCAAAAGTGTGTGATTGTAAATTAAACCAAACATTTACTACTAGTTCATCTACACAGTACAGACGCGAACTCCGTTTATTAGTATTGAATTATTATTTTTGATCATCTACTTTTGCTGTTGACTGTACATTACTTGACAGTCTTGCCACTTAAGCATATTGAACAATAAAAAACAATGTGCAATCAATACAATGTTGTCAAGCCTTAAAGCCATAAGTATTAATAACTTATTCATAAATGTAGGTTATAAATAGATATAACATACAATTTTCCTATTTTACTTTTTAAAAGCAATTTATTTACATCTGTTCCAATAAAAACAACAATGGGTTAAAGTTATTTGAAATTAAGGGTATTCCAGGGTAGCGTACACAACCCTCAGCAAAAAGCACACTAATGCCATCTATGCTCTCGCACCCGGCGTTGGTCGAGGCCATGCTGCGGGGCGAGACGAAGTGGGAAGCGGTCGCCTCCTTCTGCGAAGCAGTCGTGCTCGCGAAGGAGGAGGCGCGGGCGTTCTGTCATTTGCGTCATCTTCAACTCTTTTTTGGTCAGTACAATTTTATCACGGCTAGCAGCTGCACCTGTACTAAACTATATTATTTTAAAAAGCTGCTTCCTTTTTAAATTAACCCAGTTATGAATTGTGTTAATTGCTTCCTTCAACTCAAGGGAAGTATTGCTATATTGTATAAAATATTGCTATAATACCTAATATCTGCCCTGTTAAGGGTTTATTGTGAACTTATTTAGATTTTTTTAGTTAGTCTACAGGTCCTCATTATCGTTACATAATATGTAATTGTTTTATTCTTGTTCATAGGGTTTGTGGTGCACTACTGAAATAAAGAAAAATAAATTATAATGGAGATATAAGTTAGTCTTTTATATACAGGATTCCCAGGTCTCACTTCTAAACTGGGTCAAAATTTTCAACAGGTTTATGGGCCCAGCACGCCTCTCTGCTTTGTTGTAGGAGAATTTTATAAGTAAAAGTAAAGTAGTAGTATAAGTAAAAGGAGGTTTCATTGTTTAAACCTTCTTTTGTAACTAGCCGTTTAGAATGTGTAAGAAAAAGTAAATTGTCTTTATCACGGATGTTTTTATGAATGCCGAATTCTGCCGAACTGAAATGACGTTAGACGATGCGGGGTGTTTTTTTTATATCGTTGCTACACACTAGGAATTTCCCTGTGTCGTGGGTGCGTTTACAAACATATAAATTCACATACACAAACGCCCAGACCCGAAGCAAATACTTATAGATCATACAAATATTTGATCATACATATATTTTAATAGCCCGCGATAAAAGCTATGCAATAGCTCAAAAAAAAATTAACGTCCATTGACTCATCATGATTGACTTATTAATACCTCAGTAAAGATGTTGAGGAAAACGGCACTGGTTAATATGGCAAAACTGGAATTCTTACCGCCTTACTACATAAAAGTGAAACATCCGTTAAACACTTGTCTAAAAGTGTTAGACAAGTGATTTTGTCTAAAATAGTTGAATGTTCAATAAATGTTTAACTTTTTTGTGGTACGACTGATTTTAATTTATAATAGTTGATTTTTTAGAATTGTAGCAGATTTTTGTAAGTTTGTATAGTTGCTATTCAAAAGTAGTTAGTTAAAAAAATATAACTTCAGCACTTAGTCAGGGGTACTACGATCCAAACACGAAACCCGTAACTTCAGTCAAAGTTTCTTGCGATTCCACTCCTCATAACTTATGAGATGTTGTTGTCGTTGCCCAATTCAATTTTGACTGCTATGCGGTTTAGTGGTTAGTGACCCTGACTGCTATGACGGAGGTCGTGGGTTCGATTCCCACCCAGGACAAATGTTTGTGTGATGAGCACGATCATTTGTTCTGTGTCTGGGTGTAATTTATCTATAATATGTATGTATTTAGAAATATATAAGTATGTTTATCAGCTGTCTAGTACCCATAACACAAGCTCTGCTTAGCTTGGGACTAAATGGCGTTGTGTGATAGTTGTGGAATATTTATTTATTTATTTAATTCTTGGAACTTCTCCTGTATCGCGGGTGCATTTAAAAATATAGAAATTCGCATACAGAAACACCCAGACCCGGAACAGCTACTTGCAGATCATACAAATATTATTTTGTTCCTTTGAGGGGATCGAACCCGCGACACGCTGCGAAGTAGTCGATCGCTCAGCTACTGCTACATTCGTTCGCCCTTTCCTGAAATGGTTGCTGAAATTGGTGACAACATGATTGGATAGACGTCCCGCCTCTCGATGTGTTGTCAGAACTTATGAATTCAAGTCTAGTAAAGTACGGGCTCCTATATTTATTGATTAGCTACGAAAGTAGACCCCAGATGAGGACAAAAATAAAACACGATTATCTTCAATAGTATCAAAAGCATGTTTTTATTCAGAAACAAAATTATTAAAAACTAAAATGGGTAAAATAAAAAAAAAAACATTTTAAAAAAGGAACCGACTTCAAACCTAAACACAAAAAAGTTAAAAATAACTTTTCTTTCGAAAGTCGAACGTTCTCCAGAATGTAACAAACACTTTTCTGAAAACCGCATCAAACTTGGTTCAGCAAAACGCGAGATAATCGCGGACAAACATACCTACATACATACAGGGAATGGTTACATTACACTTCTTAATAACTAAAATACAAGGACCTAATGTAGGTAAATACATTTTTATATCGGTTTTCCAATAGTGATTGAGGATGATCAGATAGATGATGTACACGAAGTTGTCGGTGATGTTGTCTTAGTTGGTTGATGTTGTTCTGTAAGACTGTTCCGGTGAAGATGGTTCAGATGAAGATGGTTTAGGTGAAGATGGTATCGGTGAAGATGGCATCGATGAAGATTGTCTAGGTGAAGATGGTTTAGGTGAAGATGGTCTAGGTGAAGATGGCATCAATGAAGATGCTTTAGATGAGAAGAGATGATGATGGTTTAGGTGAAAATGGTATCGGTGAAGATGGTATAGGTGAATATGGCATCGATGAAGATGGTTTAGATGAAGATGGTTTCGATGAAGATGGTCTAGGTGAAGATGGTATCTATGAAGATGCTTTCGATGAAGAAGGTATTGGTGAAGATGGTTTAGATGATGATGGTTTAGGTGAAAATGGTGTCGGTGAAGATGGTTTAGATGATAATGGTTTAGATGAAGATAGTCTAGGTGAAGATGGTATCTATGAAGATGCTTTAGATGAAGAAGGCATTGGTGAAGATGGTTTAGATCAGTGTTCCGCAAAGTGTGTGCCGCGGCACACTGGTGTACCGTGATCATTAGTTGGTGTGCCGTGGAAAAATAAGGTTATCTTATTAAATTATTTTTAGTAAGAAAAATTTAGACCGTCTATGCTCAATTGAACAGTATCATGTTTCGCATTAAATACCTTTTCTGAAATTTAAAGTTTAAGTTTGTTGATTAATATTACTTTAAAACTGTTTTTTAATTTGTGGTGTACCTCAATTTTTTTTCGTTTTCCTAGGTGTACCTTGAACACAAAAAGTTTGCGGAACACTGGTTTAGATGATGATGGTTTAGGTGAAAATGGTATCGGTGAAGATGGTTTAGATGAAAATGGTCTAGGTGAAGATGGTATCAATGAAGATGGTGCAGGTGAAGATGGTGCAGGTGAAGATGGTATAGATGAAGATGGTTTAGATGAAGATGGTCTAGGTGAAGATGGTTCAGGTGATGTTGTTTCAGGTGATATCACTTTGGGTGATGTTGGTTTAGGTTTATGAGTTCGTTTGGGTTAACGTGTCGGTTTAGGTTTATGGGTTGGTTTTTCTGTTGGTTCAGGCGATGTTATTCCAAGTAAAGATGGGTTAGATGACGCTGGTTTAGATGAAGATGGTTTTGGTGAAGACGGTTTTTGTGAAGCTGGTTTATATGAAGATGGTTTGGTGAGGTGGCTTCAGGTGAAGACGGATTTGATGAGGTTGCTTCAGGTGAAGTCGGATTCGTTAAAGCCTGTTTGATGAGGTTGTGTCTGGTGAAGGAGAAGTTCGTTTTTTTTTGCCACTATAATATATTGATTTCGGTTTATGCGTCGGTTTCGGTTTGTGTATGTTTTTTTGGCTTTAGAGTGTTTGTCGCAGAAGATTTTATAGTTGAAGGTGTGCATACGAAATGTTTTTTAAGGTTATGGAGCAGCTTGAGTAATACGAGTATAACATATCTGTGATAAAAAGAAAATATTAATATATGTCAACTTCAAAGGAGAATTTATGGACTTATGTTGTCAGTGATTCCTGTTTATGCTACCGGCAATCTATGTAATTCAATATTCTGTGGAATACCTACGTAATCTACTTTCAGGCAATTACTGAATTAAAAAAGGTGGTGCTTGCCCAAGATTGTTTAACCCTGGCTTTAATCCAAAGCCAGCTTTCACCACAAATATTGCCATTGATAATATATTATCCGAACAGAAAAAACGAAAATAGCTGCCTGACAAATTAAATGTATTTTTGTTTTGTTCATTTGCCAGATGAATTTTGGTAAAGTGCCGATAAGGTTAAAAAGAAAAAAACAATATTATATTTTACTTACCGCACTCATGAGAATAGTTAAAATTAATATATTAACCCTCATATTATCGCTTCACCTTACTGTTAAAGTGATACTGATTGATTTCTTTATCCATCCCCTTTTTATATGAGATTATAATAACGTCATCATATTGTTACATTTATTGAAACAAGTGCCGAAAAGCTGCCTCTGAAATGAAAATAGAATAATTGTTTCATATATTTGTCTATAAATAAGTAGGTATGCATGCAGACTAAAATAATTCGCGAACCGTGGTTGTACAAGACCTCTGCCAAATCCTTCAGGTATGAGATTACATCCATAATGTCATGCAGTGTTTTACAAAACCTTCAAAAATACATTTAAGTTTTGGGGTAATTTTATTAGGCTAATTACACAGCTGTCAATATTAATATTAACGCTAAACGTATACTAAACTAATACTCACTAAGAAAACAGTACCTACTAGCGTCATTGTGAAGTTTACGCATAATAGCAGTTATGTTCAATTTTACCACATTCATCTCCTAGGCGCACCACAGGCTTCCTGTAACCTGTGGTGATGGCTGAGCGATCCCAGGCGTTACTACTGTCGCTTGGCTCTTGGCGACCATTCTATCGGAGACCCGCTCCAAACAGTTTTTACTGTGTTCTATCGGTGAGCGCAGGGTTTCTCTTGGTTGATATTGCTTCAGGTAAAGATGGTTTTATTATTGTTGCTCCAGATGCAGATGGTTTAAGTGAAGATGCTTTTGTTGATGTTGTTTCAGGTGCAGTTTGTTTTGGTGATATTGCTTCAGATGATGTTGCTTCATGTGAAAATGGTTTTGGTGTTGTTGTTTTAAATGATGATGAATGATTACGTTAAAGATGGTTTTGTTGAAGATGGTTTAGTTTAAGATTGTTCAGCTGAAAATGGTTTCGGTAAAGATGGTTTAGTTAAAGGTGATTTAGGTGAAGATGATTTCGGTTAACATGGTTTCGTTAAAGGTGGTTTAGTTAAAGATTGTTCTGTTGAAGGTCGTTTAGTTAAAGTTGGTAGAGGTGATGTTGATTGTGTTTTCATTAGTTTCCGTTAATTCGTTTATGTTGGTTTTGGTTTTGTTGGCTTTAGTACAGTTGTTGTTGTAGATGTTGTAGTTGAAGAATTTGCATTTGTATTTTTGGAGTGGAGCACCTTAAGTAACATAACATATCTGTAATTAAAATAAATTAATTTATTAAATTTCAAGTAATTCATGATTTTTTCTTTAGCACGCGTAAAATCATCAAATAAGTCCTCCCTAACCCAAGAGGGACTGTCAAACTTGTACTGACTAAAACGACAAAACACGATACAATCAATCAAACATATTGATACTGAAAAAAAAAACTCACTGCAAATATGAAAATACTAAGAATATAATTATTAGCCTCCGTGTTGTCGCTTCACCAAACTACTGAACTGAACTATTTTTTAACAAAAAAAACCCTTCTTTTTATACAATATTAAAATAACGTCATCATATTGTTACTGGATCAAGTTTTATTGGAACAGGTGCTAATAAATTGTTTGTTAAAAACATAAAAGTTATTGTCTGATAAATCAACAAAAATACCATTGTTTCTAAACATATAGCTACAGAATGACTGTTTTCAATAATACAATATCACATACGTGACTTCAACTCCAAAGTCACGTTTAAGTCGCGAGTCATCCATTTTTACAAAGAGAAAACATTAGAGACAACATTTTCCTTAGGGTATTTTTTTGTCCTTGGAACTCAAGAAAAAATTAATAATAACAAATCAAATCAAAGCAACGAGTATTACAACAGTCTCTCATCATCTGCCTAGCCTTTTCCTAACTATACGGCTTAACCCGAATGATCGGCCTGTGCGGGTGTAATTATTTATACACCCATATACCAAGATCCGTCAGCTGAGCTAGCAGTAAAAAAATCTCTCGAATCGATAGCTGTTTATATTTTACTAGCGATCCGCCCCGGCTTTGCACGGGTCCAATCTCTATATTATGTATGTTATATGCGTATTAACCTTTCTCCTTGAATCACTCTATCTATTAAAAAACCGCATCTAAATCCGTTGCGTAGTTTTAAAGATCTGAGCGTACATAGGGATATACAGACAGTGGAAAGCGACTTCTCTTCTCTACAAGAGAAAGTCTACTTCATATCAGACCTAGATAAGATTCTTTTTATACTATTCTTGGTGTTTATTGATTTAAATTTGTTTTAAAAACAATTAAGGCTCCCACCAATGCAATCGCATCAGTTTTTATGCCTTAAAGTATAAAGAAGGCTGCAAAAACTTGATGCCCATCACTCATAGACATAAAGAATGAACCAAACATTATCTGACTAAAATTGTCATAATTATAATTTATCATATATTAAATATCTATCTCTCTCCTTTAACACATAGATCATTTCCACACTTGTTTTTCTCTCTTTCTAGAAAGTTTGTTCATTTTAATTAATATTTGGCTTGGAAGGTTGTGTACTTTTTGCGTTTTGTTGTAGCTTTGATTTATGTGCAAAAACTTTTTTTTTTTATTGTAGTTTAATAACATATTACTAGAATTATGTATAATTGTGTCTGATTTCAATAAATCATTTTAATTGTATTGAAAACTTATGAATTTTACATGTTTTTTTGGTTAACTAAACGTTTTAGTTCAATCACATTCAATCATTCACCGTTGCTATGGAAAAAATACGTCTATCTTTGTCTTCACAGAAACGCGAGTCTACAGCATCGCCATGCTCGGGCAGAAGACATCTCGAGTTGGATAGAAAGAGCTAAAGCTAAGCATAAATAAATAAAACTTTTTTTTATATAAAAAACATAATTATACACGGTTACATTTTGATCGTTTTAATCCCTTGGAGGGTCGAACTGGTCCATGAAACACTATCGATTTGTAAAGATAAAATTAAAAAATAATGTACTTTTTTTTTAATAACTCGAATCAATTCTCGCATGAGTGAATAAATAATGCGAACCGTTAGTAGGCAGCATTCTTATCAGTAACAACATTGACGCGGTCGCTAGTCAACGTGGACTCGCAAAAAATAGCCAATCCTAGACCAAGTCCCGCCCCCGGGCGCGCGCGCCGTATACCTTGCCAATCAAACAGGGTTTTTGGCAAGGAATACGGCGCGCGCGCCCCTCTCACCCCGCGCACCCCGCGCGATAGTGACACGTCATGGGAGTTCCCCCGGGTCAGTTTCTCTAAGACGTTATCGAAGTGCACTGTGTCATCTCGCGAATACGCGTATTCCAACCTTGAGTTCGTTGCTATGGTGCAGTTTTACGCAATCGCGGGTTTTGATGCGCAGGCGGCTCGACGCCTTTACAGTGAACCAAACGGGGTGGTCCAGTTGCTTGGCCAGCAAGGAGTCCGGACCTTACCCCGCTGGATTTTTATTTGTGGAGTGAAGTAAAACGTTTAGTGTACAAAAACGAGCATCAAACTCGTGAACAAATGAAAAGTGCGATAGTGGACGCCTTCGATGTGATAAAAAGTGACAGGGACACATTAGTAAAATTAAAAGACAATCTCATTAAACGTGCAAGACTGTGTATCGAAAGGAATGGTTTGCATTTTGAACAATTATTACGTTATCGTGAAATTTAACTACCTAGGTACCAACCGTTATTAACATAGCTCTTTCTAAATCGTTGTAAATGATTTTGATTCTTTTTAAATCATTGTACATAATTTGATTCCACATTTTTAAATACGGTATAACTAGCAGGCCTACCTACCGCTGGTATGTCTTATGCACAAAACAGTTAGGTCGGTCCTAAGCCCGTAAAAGTATGAAGGAAAATTTGGAATCAATCTGTTTACCTACGCAAACATCAGCTGAGCGAGTCAATAACCTTATGCTTGATCGGGCCGTGTAGGTACCTACACTGCCCGATACGCGTGGCGCAACTATTGGTTTCATACATTTTGCGAGCATAATCTTATCACTTGCTAATTTTTTTATTTTTTATGTTACATCGCAGTAAAAGCTTGTAATGAGTAGTATTTTGTTAGTTAAACCACCGGTCCAAGGGATTAAAACGATCAAAATTTAACCGTGTGTAAGTGATTAGATGATCCAGGCATTGGGGAAATCAATTTATACCAAGACTGAAACTTTGGTGTCCTCCATCGCTTTCCTAATGTCACCAGTCACGTTGAGGAGAGCAGAGTACTATATCTATATAGTACTATGTCCCGACCTGAATCCAGCCTGAAATGTGCTCACAATGTTATTCTGATGAACAAACCCTGAAAGCTGCTTGTGGACACAGGCCACCAGCACTTTCGCTAGAAAAGGAAGGAAAGAATTTGGTCGAAAATGATTAGGAAGGGAAGGATTAGGGATTTTAGAGAGAGGACGAACGTAGACCATACGCCAGACAGATGGGAATTGTGCGGAACAAAGAGAAAAATTGATGATGTGGGAAATCGGGGGTACAAGAAGGTCGAGGATTAGGGTGACCATGTAACGATTGATGCCGTCAACACCCATGGCCTTAGATTTGATGGATAGAATAATCTTTCTGATTTCATCCAAAGTCATCGGGGAAAAGTGGAACTGTTCGATAATAGGATCAGGTCAGTAATGAAATCAACCGTCTGGGCTGACAATAGAATGATGAGAACTCAAGTAGTTAGTTGAGGTGAAGTGACGGTTAATGTCATCCAAACTGATTGTCTTTGGAAACTCCAGATGACGTGATCTACCGATCCCAAGAGTACCAAGAAATTTCCAGACATCAGCCGGAGAAGAAGTAGATATTATGTTTTCGAGAATGTGGCGGCGTTTAGCATTACCTATCACCTGATTACACCTTGCTGCTTTGAATATGTTCCTGTTTTTAACACAGCGATCCCTTTTAAATTTTCGAAAGGCCCGATCCCTGCATCGCATCGCCATTCGAACCCCAGTCATCCCTTGTCATCCAAGGAGCAGGTGGACGCTTGAGTTTGATCCTTTTCACAGGAGCATGTCTATCGAAGAGAGCAAGGACCATCCGATTGAACAGCCCCAGCTTGTCGTCGACAGTTGTAACCTCAGCGAGACTGTTCCAATCCAATTCAGCCGCTTCCTAACACAGCTTCACAACATCCATGCGAGCAAAACAACGCATGTGCAGAACTTTAGGAGGGACTTTCGGCGATTTCAGGGTATAGGAGAGGAATATGAGGTCATGATTGGAAAAGCCAGGCGCAGGACACTGACCATGTAGGGAAACAAGGGAAGGGGTGGCCGTGAGGATTAGATCAAGCAAAGTATCATCAACTGAGACATTGAAGTGAGTGGGTTGAAGAGGAAGGACATGAAGGCTAACAGGCTCAATGATATGAAGGAGTTTACGGGAACAAGGGGTAGGATGAGACTGGTCAGTCTTGAAATCTCCCATGATAACACAATGTGCATTCTCTGAGCCAAAAGATTCTAACACCAACTCCAAGTGAGAAAAGTAGTCAACAGCGGGTGGGCAGTAGACAACACCAAGTAAGATCTTGACACCCTTTACATAAACCTCGTGATAAGGCAAGGACCTTTTAAAGGAAATCGCAGCGAAGATTAATAGCAACCCCAACCCCTCCCTTTCCAGTTCTATCGTTGCGAATAAGAATAAAACCGGGAAGAGGATCGGTAGTAGAGAGAAGATGAGGTTTTAGCCAACTCTCTGAAACCAGGACGGCGTGTACATTAGCGCCGGTAAAGGTGTCATAGAGATCACTAAAGTGACTTGGGACACTCTGAGCGTTGACATGGCAGACATGACAGATTGTAGCAAATGACTTAATTTTAAAACAATATACCTGGGTGTCTATTAAAGAAATAACGTCAAAACCAAATTGCGGACAGATAATACCGCCGCAAGTGAAGCAATTTTACGTGCCACATCAAATTGCATTAAAAATATAGCACCACGAATATCTGCAGTTCTTGACTGGTGGCGCAGATTCTAAGAAGCTATCTGCAAAATCAAAATATCATAATATTCTTAATTCGGACTCATTGTCAAAACGTCTGTCACTAAGACCGAAACCTTAGAGATAACAGCCCCTAGTTTGATTTATCCGTAGTTTAAAATAAGTATCAAATAAATAAGATTGTTTTACCAAAGAATCGAACAAGGACCAAGGAAAATACGAGTATTTTTATAGTAATGAAAGTATGATTTATTAAGCAATAAAATATGCAATAAAGTACTGCAATTACAAGCAA
This sequence comes from Agrotis puta, assembly GCA_943136025.2. Lineage (NCBI taxonomy): Eukaryota > Metazoa > Arthropoda > Insecta > Lepidoptera > Noctuidae > Agrotis > Agrotis puta. The sequence continues at coordinate 14,995,181 of OW964177.2, read as the reverse complement.
TCGCTAATACAGTGGTAAAAATAATTCACTTTTATATAATTCGAATATGACAGTATTTTGTTACAGGATTGTTTGATAATAATATTGAATGGCGAAAATCTGGCAATTTATAGTTAAATAATTGGTAACACAAATTATGATAATAGATCTGTAAATGATGCAAGAAAACAACCATTAAACGACTGCAATAACTACGAGCGTACTACATAAATTACGTATAATTTTAATTAATAAGTACGATTTTAAAAATAATTTATGTAACGTCTGTAACTTGTAAGAAATTAAACTGGGTTAATGATGTAGGCATTATTTCTATTCATATTTTGAGGTTGTTAGATATTCAGTATCCACACGTGCACACTGTTTGGCAAGGGGCAGTTGTTGTAGTTGTTGTGGATGTCGTTGTTGGTTCACAGTTATGTGTGGTTCCTTCAGGTGTTGGATATGTTGGTTTTGGCGTTCCTTCAGAACTTGGTTTGGAAGTTGGCTTCGTATCTTCAGGTGTTAAATATGTTGGTTTTGGTGTTGGTTTCGTATCTTCAGGTGTTGGATATGTTGGTTTTGGTGTTGGTTTCGTATCTTCAGGTGTTGGATATGTTGGTTTTGGTGTTGGCTTCGTATCTTCAGGTGTTGGATATGTTGGTTTTGGTGTTGGTTTCGTATCTTCAGGTGTTGGATATGTTGGTTTTGGTGTTGGTTTCGTATCTTCAGGTGTTGGATATGTTGGTTTTGGCGTTCCTTCAGTACTCGGTTTGGGTGTTGGTTTCGTATCTTCAGGTGTTGGATATGTTGGTTTTGGTGTTCCTTCAGAACTTGGTTTGGGTGATGGTTTAGTTACCTCTGGTGTTGGTGACGTATCACAATAATGAGTGGTATCTTCGGGTGTTTGTTTAGTTGGATATGTCGGTTTTGGTGTTGGCTTCGTATCTTCAGGTGTTGGGTATGTTGGTTTTGGTGTTGGTTTCGTATCTTCGGGTGTTGGATATGTTGGTTTTGGTGTTGGTTTCGTATCTTCAGGTGTTGGGTACGTTGGTTTTGGTGTTGGTTTAGTATCTTCAGGTGTTGGATATGTTGGTTTTGGTGTTGGTTTCGTATCTTCGGGTGTTGGATATGTTGGTTTTGGTGTTGGTTTCGTATCTTCAGGTGTTGGATATGTTGGCTTTGGCGTTCCTTCAGAGGTTGGTTTGGGTGATGGTTTCGTTACCTCAGGTGTTGGTGTCGTATCACAATAATGTGTGGTTTCTTCCGGTGATGGTTTAGTTGGATATGTTGGTTTGGGCGTTCCTTCGGAACTTGGTTTGGGTGTTGGTTTCGTATCTTCGGGTGTTGGATATGTTGGTTTTGGTGTTGGTTTCGTATCTTCAGGTGTTGGATATGTAGGTTTTGGTGTTGGTTTCGTATCTTCAGGTGTTGGATATGTTGGTTTGGGTGTTGGTTTCGTATCTTCAGGTGTTGGATATGTAGGTTTTGGTGTTGGTTTCGTATCTTCAGGTGTTGGGTATGTTGGTTTTGGTGTTGGTTTCGTGTCTTCGGGTGTTGGATATGTTGGTTTTGGTGTTGGTTTTGTATCTTCAGGTGTTGGATATGTTGGTTTTGTTGTTGGTTTCGTATCTTCTGGTGTTGGATATGTTGGTTTTGGTGTTGGTTTCGTATCTTCAGGGGTCGGATATGTTGGTTTTGGTGTTGGTTTCGTATCTTCAGGTGTTGGATATGTTGGTTTTGGGGTTGGTTTCGTATCTTCAGATGTTGGATATGTAGGTTTTGGTGTTGGTTTCGTATCTTCAGGTGTTGGGTATGTTGGTTTTGGTGTTGGTTTCGTGTCTTCGGGTGTTGGATATGTTGGTTTTGGTGTTGGTTTTGTATCTTCAGGAGTTGGATATGTAGGTTTTGGTGTTGGTTTCGTATCTTCAGGTGTTGGATATGTTGGTTTTGGTGTTGGTTTCGTATCTTCAGGTGTTGGATATGTAGGTTTTGGTGTTGGTTTCGTATCTTCAGGTGTTGGGTATGTTGGTTTTGGTGTTGGTTTCGTGTCTTCGGGTGTTGGATATGTTGGTTTTGGTGTTGGTTTTGTATCTTCAGGAGTTGGATATGTAGGTTTTGGTGTTGGTTTCGTATCTTCAGGTGTTGGGTATGTTGGTTTTGGTGTTGGTTTCGTGTCTTCAGGTGTTGGATAAGTTGGTTTTGGTGTAGGTTTCGTATCTTCAGGTGTTGGATATGTTGGTTTTGGTGTTGGTTTTGTATCTTCAGGTGTTGGATATGTAGGTTTAGGTGTTGGTTTCGTATCTTCAGGTGTTGGATAAGTTGGTTTTGGTGTAGGTTTCGTATCTTCAGGTGTTGGATATGTTGGTTTTGGTGTTGGTTTTGTATCTTCAGGTGTTGGATATGTAGGTTTAGGTGTTGGTTTCGTATCTTCAGGTGTTGGATAAGTTGGTTTTGGTGTAGGTTTTGTATCTTCAGGTGTTGGATATGTTGGTTTTGGTGTTGGTTTCGTGTCTTCAGGTGTTGGATATGTTGGTTTAGGTGTTGGTTTCGTATCTTCAGGTGTTGGATATGTTGGCTTTGGCGTTCCTTCAGAGGTTGGTTTGGGTGATGGTTTCGTTACCTCAGGTGTTGGTGTCGTATCACAATAATGTGTGGTTTCTTCCGGTGATGGTTTAGTTGGATATGTTGGTTTGGGCGTTCCTTCGGAACTTGGTTTGGGTGTTGGTTTCGTATCTTCGGGTGTTGGATATGTAGGTTTTGGTGTTGGTTTCGTATCTTCAGATGTTGGGTATGTTGGTTTTGGTGTTGGTTTCGTATCTTCGGGTGTTGGATATGTAGGTTTTGGTGTTGGTTTCGTATCTTCAGATGTTGGGTATGTTGGTTTTGGTGTTGGTTTCGTGTCTTCGGGTGTTGGATATGTTGGTTTTGGTGTTGGTTTTGTATCTTCTGGTGTTGGATATGTTGGTTTTGGTGTTGGTTTCGTGTCTTCAGGTGTTGGATAAGTTGGTTTTGGTGTTGGTTTCGTATCTTCAGGTGTTGGATATGTAGGTTTAGGTGTTGGTTTCGTGTCTTCAGGTGTTGGATATGTTGGGTTAGGTGTTGGTTTCGTATCTTCAGGTGTTGGATATGTTGGCTTTGGCGTTCCTTCAGAGGTTGGTTTGGGTGATGGTTTCGTTACCTCAGGTGTTGGTGTCGTATCACAATAATGTGTGGTTTCTTCCGGTGATGGTTTAGTTGGATATGTTGGTTTGGGCGTTCCTTCGGAACTTGGTTTGGGTGTTGGTTTCGTATCTTCGGGTGTTGGATATGTAGGTTTTGGTGTTGGTTTCGTATCTTCAGATGTTGGGTATGTTGGTTTTGGTGTTGGTTTCGTATCTTCGGGTGTTGGATATGTAGGTTTTGGTGTTGGTTTCGTATCTTCAGATGTTGGGTATGTTGGTTTTGGTGTTGGTTTCGTGTCTTCGGGTGTTGGATATGTTGGTTTTGGTGTTGGTTTTGTATCTTCTGGTGTTGGATATGTTGGTTTTGGTGTTGGTTTCGTGTCTTCAGGTGTTGGATAAGTTGGTTTTGGTGTTGGTTTCGTATCTTCAGGTGTTGGATATGTAGGTTTAGGTGTTGGTTTCGTGTCTTCAGGTGTTGGATATGTTGGTTTAGGTGTTGGTTTCGTATCTTCAGGTGTTGGATATGTTGGCTTTGGCGTTCCTTCAGAGGTTGGTTTGGGTGATGGTTTCGTTACCTCAGGTGTTGGTGTCGTATCACAATAATGTGTGGTTTCTTCCGGTGATGGTTTAGTTGGATATGTTGGTTTGGGCGTTCCTTCGGAACTTGGTTTGGGTGTTGGTTTCGTATCTTCAGGTGTTGGGTATGTTGGTTTTGGTGTTGGTTTCGTGTCTTCAGGTGTTGGATAAGTTGGTTTTGGTGTTGGTTTCGTGTCTTCGGGTGTTGGATATGTTGGTTTTGGTGTTGGTTTTGTATCTTCAGGTGTTGGATATGTTGGTTTTGGTGTTGGTTTTGTATCTTCAGGTGTTGGATATGTAGGTTTAGGTGTTGGTTTCGTATCTCCAGGTGTTGGATAAGTTGGTTTTGGTGTAGGTTTCGTATCTTCAGGTGTTGGATATGTTGGTTTTGGTGTTGGTTTCGTGTCTTCAGGTGTTGGATAAGTTGGTTTTGGTGTAGGTTTCGTATCTTCAGGTGTTGCATATGTAGGTTTTGGTGTTGGTTTCGTGTCTTCAGGTGTTGGATAAGTTGGTTTTAGTGTTGGTTTCGTATCTTCAGGTGTTGGATATGTTGGTTTTGGTGTTGGTTTCGTATCTTCAGGTGTTGGATATGTAGGTTTTGGTGTTGGTTTCGTGTCTTCGGGTGTTGGATATGTTGGTTTTGGTGTTGGTTTTGTATCTTCAGGAGTTGGATATGTAGGTTTTGGTGTTGGTTTCGTATCTTCAGGTGTTGGGTATGTTGGTTTTGGTGTTGGTTTCGTATCTTCAGGTGTTGGGTATGTTGGTTTTGGTGTAGGTTTCGTATCTTCAGGTGTTGGATATGTTGGTTTTGGTGTTGGTTTTGTATCTTCAGGTGTTGGATATGTAGGTTTAGGTGTTGGTCTCGTATCTTCAGGTGTTGGATAAGTTGGTTTTGGTGTAGGTTTCGTATCTTCAGGTGTTGGATATGTTGGTTTTGGTGTTGGTTTCGTGTCTTCAGGTGTTGGATAAGTTGGTTTTGGTGTAGGTTTCGTATCTTCAGGTGTTGGATATGTAGGTTTAGGTGTTGGTTTCGTATCTTCAGGTGTTGGATATGTTGGTTTTGGTGTTGGTTTCGTATCTTCAGGTGTTGGGTATGTTGGTTTTGGTGTTGGTTTCGTGTCTTCGGGTGTTGGATATGTTGGTTTTGGTGTTGGTTTAGTATCTTCAGGTGTTGGATATGTTGGTTTTGGGGTTGGTTTTGTATCTTCAGGTGTTGGATACGTTGGCTTTGGAGTTGGTTTCGTATCTTCAGGTGTTGGGTATGTTGGTTTTGGTGTTGGTTTCGTATCTTCAGGTGTTGGATATGTTGGTTTTGGTGTTGGTTTCGTGTCTTCTGGTGTTGGATATGTTGGTTTTGGTGTTGGTTTCGTATCTTCAGGGGTCGGATATGTTGGTTTTGGTGTTGGTTTCGTATCTTCAGGTGTTGGATATGTTGGTTTTGGGGTTGGTTTCGTATCTTCAGATGTTGGATATGTAGGTTTTGGTGTTGGTTTCGTATCTTCAGGTGTTGGGTATGTTGGTTTTGGTGTTGGTTTCGTGTCTTCGGGTGTTGGATATGTTGGTTTTGGTGTTGGTTTTGTATCTTCAGGAGTTGGATATGTAGGTTTTGGTGTTGGTTTCGTATCTTCAGGTGTTGGATATGTTGGTTTTGGTGTTGGTTTCGTATCTTCAGGTGTTGGATATGTAGGTTTTGGTGTTGGTTTCGTATCTTCAGGTGTTGGGTATGTTGGTTTTGGTGTTGGTTTCGTGTCTTCGGGTGTTGGATATGTTGGTTTTGGTGTTGGTTTTGTATCTTCAGGAGTTGGATATGTAGGTTTTGGTGTTGGTTTCGTATCTTCAGGTGTTGGGTATGTTGGTTTTGGTGTTGGTTTCGTGTCTTCAGGTGTTGGATAAGTTGGTTTTGGTGTAGGTTTCGTATCTTCAGGTGTTGGATATGTTGGTTTTGGTGTTGGTTTTGTATCTTCAGGTGTTGGATATGTAGGTTTAGGTGTTGGTTTCGTATCTTCAGGTGTTGGATAAGTTGGTTTTGGTGTAGGTTTCGTATCTTCAGGTGTTGGATATGTTGGTTTTGGTGTTGGTTTTGTATCTTCAGGTGTTGGATATGTAGGTTTAGGTGTTGGTTTCGTATCTTCAGGTGTTGGATAAGTTGGTTTTGGTGTAGGTTTTGTATCTTCAGGTGTTGGATATGTTGGTTTTGGTGTTGGTTTCGTGTCTTCAGGTGTTGGATATGTTGGTTTAGGTGTTGGTTTCGTATCTTCAGGTGTTGGATATGTTGGCTTTGGCGTTCCTTCAGAGGTTGGTTTGGGTGATGGTTTCGTTACCTCAGGTGTTGGTGTCGTATCACAATAATGTGTGGTTTCTTCCGGTGATGGTTTAGTTGGATATGTTGGTTTGGGCGTTCCTTCGGAACTTGGTTTGGGTGTTGGTTTCGTATCTTCGGGTGTTGGATATGTAGGTTTTGGTGTTGGTTTCGTATCTTCAGATGTTGGGTATGTTGGTTTTGGTGTTGGTTTCGTATCTTCGGGTGTTGGATATGTAGGTTTTGGTGTTGGTTTCGTATCTTCAGATGTTGGGTATGTTGGTTTTGGTGTTGGTTTCGTGTCTTCGGGTGTTGGATATGTTGGTTTTGGTGTTGGTTTTGTATCTTCTGGTGTTGGATATGTTGGTTTTGGTGTTGGTTTCGTGTCTTCAGGTGTTGGATAAGTTGGTTTTGGTGTTGGTTTCGTATCTTCAGGTGTTGGATATGTAGGTTTAGGTGTTGGTTTCGTGTCTTCAGGTGTTGGATATGTTGGGTTAGGTGTTGGTTTCGTATCTTCAGGTGTTGGATATGTTGGCTTTGGCGTTCCTTCAGAGGTTGGTTTGGGTGATGGTTTCGTTACCTCAGGTGTTGGTGTCGTATCACAATAATGTGTGGTTTCTTCCGGTGATGGTTTAGTTGGATATGTTGGTTTGGGCGTTCCTTCGGAACTTGGTTTGGGTGTTGGTTTCGTATCTTCGGGTGTTGGATATGTAGGTTTTGGTGTTGGTTTCGTATCTTCAGATGTTGGGTATGTTGGTTTTGGTGTTGGTTTCGTATCTTCGGGTGTTGGATATGTAGGTTTTGGTGTTGGTTTCGTATCTTCAGATGTTGGGTATGTTGGTTTTGGTGTTGGTTTCGTGTCTTCGGGTGTTGGATATGTTGGTTTTGGTGTTGGTTTTGTATCTTCTGGTGTTGGATATGTTGGTTTTGGTGTTGGTTTCGTGTCTTCAGGTGTTGGATAAGTTGGTTTTGGTGTTGGTTTCGTATCTTCAGGTGTTGGATATGTAGGTTTAGGTGTTGGTTTCGTGTCTTCAGGTGTTGGATATGTTGGTTTAGGTGTTGGTTTCGTATCTTCAGGTGTTGGATATGTTGGCTTTGGCGTTCCTTCAGAGGTTGGTTTGGGTGATGGTTTCGTTACCTCAGGTGTTGGTGTCGTATCACAATAATGTGTGGTTTCTTCCGGTGATGGTTTAGTTGGATATGTTGGTTTGGGCGTTCCTTCGGAACTTGGTTTGGGTGTTGGTTTCGTATCTTCAGGTGTTGGGTATGTTGGTTTTGGTGTTGGTTTCGTGTCTTCAGGTGTTGGATAAGTTGGTTTTGGTGTTGGTTTCGTGTCTTCGGGTGTTGGATATGTTGGTTTTGGTGTTGGTTTTGTATCTTCAGGTGTTGGATATGTTGGTTTTGGTGTTGGTTTTGTATCTTCAGGTGTTGGATATGTAGGTTTAGGTGTTGGTTTCGTATCTCCAGGTGTTGGATAAGTTGGTTTTGGTGTAGGTTTCGTATCTTCAGGTGTTGGATATGTTGGTTTTGGTGTTGGTTTCGTGTCTTCAGGTGTTGGATAAGTTGGTTTTGGTGTAGGTTTCGTATCTTCAGGTGTTGCATATGTAGGTTTTGGTGTTGGTTTCGTGTCTTCAGGTGTTGGATAAGTTGGTTTTAGTGTTGGTTTCGTATCTTCAGGTGTTGGATATGTTGGTTTTGGTGTTGGTTTCGTATCTTCAGGTGTTGGATATGTAGGTTTTGGTGTTGGTTTCGTGTCTTCGGGTGTTGGATATGTTGGTTTTGGTGTTGGTTTTGTATCTTCAGGAGTTGGATATGTAGGTTTTGGTGTTGGTTTCGTATCTTCAGGTGTTGGGTATGTTGGTTTTGGTGTTGGTTTCGTATCTTCAGGTGTTGGATAAGTTGGTTTTGGTGTAGGTTTCGTATCTTCAGGTGTTGGATATGTTGGTTTTGGTGTTGGTTTTGTATCTTCAGGTGTTGGATATGTAGGTTTAGGTGTTGGTCTCGTATCTTCAGGTGTTGGATAAGTTGGTTTTGGTGTAGGTTTCGTATCTTCAGGTGTTGGATATGTTGGTTTTGGTGTTGGTTTCGTGTCTTCAGGTGTTGGATAAGTTGGTTTTGGTGTAGGTTTCGTATCTTCAGGTGTTGGATATGTAGGTTTAGGTGTTGGTTTCGTATCTTCAGGTGTTGGATATGTTGGTTTTGGTGTTGGTTTCGTATCTTCAGGTGTTGGGTATGTTGGTTTTGGTGTTGGTTTCGTGTCTTCGGGTGTTGGATATGTTGGTTTTGGTGTTGGTTTAGTATCTTCAGGTGTTGGATATGTTGGTTTTGGGGTTGGTTTTGTATCTTCAGGTGTTGGATACGTTGGCTTTGGAGTTGGTTTCGTATCTTCAGGTGTTGGGTATGTTGGTTTTGGTGTTGGTTTCGTATCTTCAGGTGTTGGATATGTTGGTTTTGGTGTTGGTTTCGTATCTTCAGGTGTTGGATATGTTGGTTTCGGTGTTCCTTCAGAGGTTGGTTTGGGTGATGGTTTCGTTACCTCAGGTGTTAGTGTCGTATCACAATAATGTGTGGTTTCTTCCGTTGATGGTTTAGTTGGATATGTTGGTTTAGTTGGTTTTGTTGCTTTAGTTGGTTTGGTTGCTTTTGTTGCTTTAGTTGGTTTTGTTGCTTTAGTTGGTTTTGTTGTCTTAGTTGGTTTTGTTGCTTTAGTTGGTTTGGTTGCTTTTGTTGCTTTAGTTGGTTTTGTTGCTTTAGTTGGTTTTGTTGTCTTAGTTGGTTTTGTGGCTTTAGTTGGTTTTGTGGATTTTGTTGGTTTTGTTGTCTTAGTTGGTTTTGGTGTTTTCGATGTCGTTGTCGTGTTATAATCACAGGTTGTTTGTGTCGGTTCTGAAGTAGTCGTTGTCGTTGTATTATGATCACAGATTGGTTCTGTTGGCTTTGCAGTCGTTGTTGTGGTGGATGTTGTAGTTGTAGTAGTGTTGGCTTGGCATCCACATGGTTGTGTAGAAGGATATGGAGCGGCTCGTGTAACATAACATATCTGTAATGAAACATAAAAATAAATAATACAATTTTTAAAGTACACTTTTTAAATCTAAGACTACAAATCAATAAACATTTTTAAACTTTAACATGTTTTTATTTCACAATTAAAAGACTTATTGTAGTCATCTCGTTTGAAAATGAAAAATGAAAATTCAAAATAAACTTAAAGTACTACAAAAAAAAAATTTACACTTGTCTAAAATAAGTGTCAACTGCAAAACGGCATGTTACGGTCGATTGCAGTTACATTTTATTTGACAATTGTTAAACAGCATTTTTTAATTCAAGCAACTTTCATACTGTGACTGTCCGCTCAATCCGCGCCAAGTCTGCATATGCAGAGAAATTACAGACAAAATCACGATAAGAAATATCTGGCATCGATTGAAACAAGAGCCAAATAATGAAGAGTTAATGTACAAAGTACTTCTATGAGGCATTTATGAAACATACTGCAGACCCTAAAAAGATGTGGAACTTAATGTCATGAGGACACGGTGGTGCTCTGCCGCCGCGATTGCAGCGTGCCCGACAAAATGTTTGAATCATCCTTGAATACAGGCTTCAGGCTTAAACTCAGAGAATACCAAAGTAAACCGCATAAAATCACGTTTGGTGTTCGACAAAGAACGCTGCTAGGTCCGCTATTCTTCTTTATATACATAAAGTCCATCCACAAGGTTCCAATATATGGACATATTTCGCTATATGCGGACGATACCTGCTTTTTTTATTTTGGTAGTTCTATAGTTGTCATGATAAATCAAGCTCAACAAGACCTAAACTCATTGTCCGTCTGGTTTCAACTAAACCTTCTTACAATCAATACATCTATACCAGCTACGTCATTTTTAAAGCAAAAAATTATAAAATATCACCTTGTCAACCTCTTAAAATTGAAAATTAAATACTCGAATTCAAACAACACGAGAAATATCTTGGGTTAAGACTAGACTGTTATCTAAATTGGAAGGTTCAAATTGAATACATCAGGTCAAAAATGACAATTTTTTGGGCTCACTGCGGAACATATATATTAACTAGCGACCCGCCCCGGCTTCGCACGGGTGCAATGCTGATACTAAATACACTACAGAAAAACTGTGAACGTTGTATATAAAAACATAGTGGCCCGCTCTGGCTTCGCACGGGTATAAAATATACAGCCTATGTGATTAAAATCGATCCAGTAGTTTTGATTTATTCATTACTGCCCGTGGCCCGCACGCGTTAAATTTGGAGTAAAACAATCCCCCTTTCCCTATACCATGAAGATTTCCTGCTATCTTAGGAATATCTAAATTCATACACTACATTTTTACTTATTTACTTTTTACATTTTTAACTATTTATTTTATTTTTACAACAAATTACAGAATGTCTTTATTAACAACGTTGCACGCTCTTGCCGTACCGGGCGGCCGGCCGGTACCGCCGCAAATGCTACGTCCCGCAATTTTTAAATCTGTAATATCTTCGAAAATATTCACTTAAATCATACGGTGTAAAGGACCATATAGATCTATATTAAATGAACAATGTATTCAAGGTATTTAATTGGTTAAGGATTAATGCTGTATTGGTTAAAATCGCTTCGAAAATTAGCCATTATTTGTCGTAAAAAGTAAATGACAAAAAAAAGTTATTGTGGGTTATCCATAAGAGATAGACATATACCATCACGGACTTTTCTGTAGACCTTTTCAATGTGTACAATACTTAGTACATTAATTTGACAAAACTCGTAGGGTTCAGCCTGCGTTTGCAATGTAAGCGGAAAAAATGAAATTATATACGACATCACATTAGAAACCTCAAAAATAGCAGTACTTCTCCACTATTTAATGGATGTTATTATACATATAAACCTTCCTCTTGAATCACTCTATCTTTTAAAAAAACCGCATCAAAATCCGTTGCGTAATTTCAAAGATTTAAGCATACAAAGGGACATAGGGACAGAGAAAGCGACTTTGTTTTATACTATGTAGTGATGATGAAGTCCGAGTGTCGAAGGACAATAATATTAAGCGTTAAGATTAAACGTATTCTCATGTAAGTGAAATGTAAATTTCTTTATGAGGATTAAATGTTTTTAACCAGATATTCGTAAAAAAAAATAAAGTAAAAACTTACTGAACATATGAGTATAGCAAGAAATACTATATTCGCCCTCATTTTGTTGCTTCACCACACTGCTGAAGCGAACTGGTTTTTCGTAAAAATTGTTCCCTTTTTATATTAAATTCTAATAACGTCATTACATTGTATCCTGTGTTGGAACAGATGCAAAAATATTCCTCAAAAGAAAAATAAAAATAATAGTCTTTTATATAATTTGAATTATAATAATATCTTTCCATTTAAGAACCCGCTTTTCACAATATTCTTTGTGTTGTATTGCTAGACAATGTTTGTTATTCAATTACAATATCACTTGCGTATGCAGCCATTACAATGCCGTCCTACCAGTATAAAGAACCGCGATATTTTTAAAGGCACAACCAACTTATTTTTCTTCGTCTTTGTCTCTGGCGCTTAACAAAGGGTGGTTTTTTCGGGACATCTTTTTATTCGTATATCTCAAGACTCTCTTGTCCTGTCAACAGAGAGCACCAATTTTTTTTTAGCGTGGTAAAATCATTAAATGAGTCCGCCCACCCAGGGCAGAGCGGGAGGGACTGTCAGACTTGTACTGACTAAAAGCCACGGTGTCCTTCACTAGCCCTTTACGTACCGGGGTCACGGTAATCCCTTGGTCCCGCGACCCCGGGGCAGAGAGCACCCTAGCATAAGCTTAATTAGCGTATAGTGATCCCACTGCTGAGACACAGGTATCCTCTCTATGGCAGGGAAAGTCTAACTCTAGGCTGTTACTTCACAATGTTTTCCTTCACCGTTTTCAGAGTACAGAGTTATGAAAACAAAAAACAATCATATGTATTTTTCTTTTTTAAACAAATAAATAAAAAAAGCATCAAAAGTACCCGAGCTCGTAACGAGCCGTAGGCCTTATCACAAGATTTCTTTATTTGCAGCGTACTTAAAATATTTAGTGGGTTTATTGTATGGAAAATTGGAAAAAAGCGCCTCAAGTGTTCGAAAGAGGAACTTATTTTTTCCATCAAATTAAAATCAAAGCTCGAGTTTACTTTATGTCACAGAAACTGGAAAAGTCATGCTCGTGCCTCTGATCCTAGTTTACTTATTACGGAGTTTTCAGCAAAAAATGTACTATAATGCAAAAAAAAAAATACTAAGTCTCCTTGTAATCTCTTGCTATCTAGGAACATCAATCATCAAACCCAATATGCAATCCAAATAATAAACAGTACCTATTTTACTACTAAACAGTGCAAAAGGGCTTATTACGTCCCCTTTATTAATAAAAAAACGGTATCAAGTTACGGTATCCCGTTCCGTCGCACTTACCGCTAGTTAAGACGTCCCTGTATCATTTTACGTGAGCCAACTTCCCTCCCGACTTTATGGAGGGGAAGTGCAATTATTTACTGAGATTGCACGACGTACAACGTTTAGAGTTTCACAGGGGCGATCAGAGAATTTGTTTATTACGCACTTGTTGGATATTCATCTGGTTTGGAGTCATGGTTATAAATAGACTGTGGAGGGTAGAATTTGATAATTGGACTGTTTCGATTTTTTTTCTTAATTTATTTTCTGTTCCCTTTTTGGAAGGCAAAGGGATCTAGCACATGCAGCCTGTTTTTTAAACTATTTATCCATTATGTTTTGCGTAGAATATTCAATTGGCGTCGTTGGTTGGTCTAGTGGTCGCAAGTGTGACTGCTGATAATGTGGTCCCGGTTTTCGATTCCGAGCTCGGGCTTACATGTTGTGTTTTTCATTAGAAAATTCCTCGGCATCAGCCACGGAGTCTGTATTTATGACAATAGACTCGTCTACTATTACATAGAACTTGCCGAATTTGGATGGTCTATTATTATGCTGTGTTTAGACTTACTCCTGCGAAGCAGTGATGCTCGCGAAGTAGGAGGCGGGCCGCGTGAGGGAGAGAACAACGTCCTCCCTCCACCCCAGCCGCAGTGGACGCCCACGGCGACGGACGTTACAAGACGATGTCCGGCCACCGTAGGCGCGGGCATACGGGCGGCGAGTAACGGGCGACTCGCTGTCCAACCATGGACCATGCCCGGGTCGACGGCGCGTTGTGTTCCACGCGCGTCTCAAGGAGTGTCAGTATAGTGACGGGGCCAGTAGAGGGCCAAAGCCTGCCGGGGTCGCGGGACTTACGAATTACCGTGACCCCGGTACGTAAAGGGCTAGTGAAAGACACCGTGGATTTTAGACAGTACGAGTCTGAGAGTCCCTCCCGCCCTACCCTGGGTGGGAGGATTCATTTGTCTAAATTTTGTCAAAATGTTAAAACTTACTCCACAGTAAAGCCTTTGTCAAACAGAAAGGCGTGGCGAATGCGAAGCGAGGCGTTTTTATTAGTAATGTATGGAATTGTTTGAATCTAGTCCCACAGAATAGCGAAAGTAATCCGATAGCGTGACCGAACCGATGCAAAGACGTGGTGAATGCGTATTTGCTCTGTTTGGCGTCGTTCATAAAAAGTTAGCTAATACAACTGCCGCGCCTCGGTTCGCTGCACCCAGTTTGACGTCTCGTATCGGTTCGTTATCGCCTCGAAATCGGTCCGGTTCGCTTTCGCCTGTTTGTTTGACAAAGGCTTAATAGTATGTGGTCTGAAGTACAGATGGAGTACTCTCCTTACAGACAATACCACTTTCACATCCTAACTAATATTATAAATGCGAAAGTAACTCTGTCTGTCTGTCTGTCTGTCTTTCTGTCTGTCTGTCTGTCTGTCTGTCTGTCTGTCTGTCTGTCTGTCTTTTCTTCACGCCTAAACTACTGAACCGATTTGTGTGAAATTTGGTACAGACATAGTTTGGAACTTGAGAAAGGACATAGGATAGTTTTTATTACAAAAAAATAAAATTAAAAAATAAAATTTATGAAATGCTCTAACGGAGTATAGATAATTCCTTAAACTCTCAATAGATGGCGGTGATCGTTCAATGGTGTCGATCGTTACACGAGTTGTCACTATGGATTGATAGATGGCGTTGGAACCAAAATTGTACTTATTGTCGGTTGTATATAGTTTAAGTGGACTGGTCCTGTTTCGTAAATTTTAAATTGGTGTTCCTGTGATGCTTATGAGAAACTATATAACTAGATCCACCAAGACTATATAACGGCATACGGTTACAAATAACCTATTTAGGACGGAATGAAATTAAAGCCGTTATTATGACTGGGATGGCAAAAGGCGAAACTTTTTTCTCCCATGGGCAACTCTACGTTGCGTGCTCAAGAGTGTCGAAACCACAAAACCTTTATATTTTTGCAAAGGATGGCTAAACTAAAAACGTGGTAAACAGAAATGTCTTGGTGTAAGAAACTTTCATAATCTCTAAAACCTAAAATAATATAAAATTTGTCAAGGGAGAAACAGTCTTTTTTCCTTTTGGACTGAAATGTCAAATCAGTAGAATGATGAGAAAATAAGGGAAAAATAACATTTTCGCCTTTTTCGATCGGCAAAACGGCTTTAATGCCCTAAATGAGTATACATCTCTTAAATTCAAACGCAGAGCTCATTATGTTGATTTTTGAAGAGTTCCCTAGAATATCCCGCGAGATCGGGAACTATGTGGGTAAAACCAAAAATCTGCTGGAAGTCACTATTCCACGCGAACGAAGTCGCGGGCAAAAGCTAGTAAGATGATAAACGTAACGATACGATATCGGCGGAATTTGTAGTTTCATACATTTCTAGCGAAAATGAGCGAGAGAGGACGATTTACCAGTGTCGTGTGATTACAGTTATCGTGTTATGTAAAAGCGTGCAATGGCCCACGTTCCGTTTAAAAGGGCGTAGCGGTATTTTTGAGAAAATTGACCTTTACATTTTTAAAAACTACCCTCACTTGCAATATCACATACTTCAAACGCACGGAATTTATATTAAAGGAACCTCAGTCCTTAGATTCGAGTACTGGCAAAACCATAACCCATTTTGTGGGTAAACCAAACGATAGGTAGAAGCAGAGCTAGAGAGGTCGAAGTGATTCAAAAGTGTGTGATTGTAAATTAAACCAAACATTTACTACTAGTTCATCTACACAGTACAGACGCGAACTCCGTTTATTAGTATTGAATTATTATTTTTGATCATCTACTTTTGCTGTTGACTGTACATTACTTGACAGTCTTGCCACTTAAGCATATTGAACAATAAAAAACAATGTGCAATCAATACAATGTTGTCAAGCCTTAAAGCCATAAGTATTAATAACTTATTCATAAATGTAGGTTATAAATAGATATAACATACAATTTTCCTATTTTACTTTTTAAAAGCAATTTATTTACATCTGTTCCAATAAAAACAACAATGGGTTAAAGTTATTTGAAATTAAGGGTATTCCAGGGTAGCGTACACAACCCTCAGCAAAAAGCACACTAATGCCATCTATGCTCTCGCACCCGGCGTTGGTCGAGGCCATGCTGCGGGGCGAGACGAAGTGGGAAGCGGTCGCCTCCTTCTGCGAAGCAGTCGTGCTCGCGAAGGAGGAGGCGCGGGCGTTCTGTCATTTGCGTCATCTTCAACTCTTTTTTGGTCAGTACAATTTTATCACGGCTAGCAGCTGCACCTGTACTAAACTATATTATTTTAAAAAGCTGCTTCCTTTTTAAATTAACCCAGTTATGAATTGTGTTAATTGCTTCCTTCAACTCAAGGGAAGTATTGCTATATTGTATAAAATATTGCTATAATACCTAATATCTGCCCTGTTAAGGGTTTATTGTGAACTTATTTAGATTTTTTTAGTTAGTCTACAGGTCCTCATTATCGTTACATAATATGTAATTGTTTTATTCTTGTTCATAGGGTTTGTGGTGCACTACTGAAATAAAGAAAAATAAATTATAATGGAGATATAAGTTAGTCTTTTATATACAGGATTCCCAGGTCTCACTTCTAAACTGGGTCAAAATTTTCAACAGGTTTATGGGCCCAGCACGCCTCTCTGCTTTGTTGTAGGAGAATTTTATAAGTAAAAGTAAAGTAGTAGTATAAGTAAAAGGAGGTTTCATTGTTTAAACCTTCTTTTGTAACTAGCCGTTTAGAATGTGTAAGAAAAAGTAAATTGTCTTTATCACGGATGTTTTTATGAATGCCGAATTCTGCCGAACTGAAATGACGTTAGACGATGCGGGGTGTTTTTTTTATATCGTTGCTACACACTAGGAATTTCCCTGTGTCGTGGGTGCGTTTACAAACATATAAATTCACATACACAAACGCCCAGACCCGAAGCAAATACTTATAGATCATACAAATATTTGATCATACATATATTTTAATAGCCCGCGATAAAAGCTATGCAATAGCTCAAAAAAAAATTAACGTCCATTGACTCATCATGATTGACTTATTAATACCTCAGTAAAGATGTTGAGGAAAACGGCACTGGTTAATATGGCAAAACTGGAATTCTTACCGCCTTACTACATAAAAGTGAAACATCCGTTAAACACTTGTCTAAAAGTGTTAGACAAGTGATTTTGTCTAAAATAGTTGAATGTTCAATAAATGTTTAACTTTTTTGTGGTACGACTGATTTTAATTTATAATAGTTGATTTTTTAGAATTGTAGCAGATTTTTGTAAGTTTGTATAGTTGCTATTCAAAAGTAGTTAGTTAAAAAAATATAACTTCAGCACTTAGTCAGGGGTACTACGATCCAAACACGAAACCCGTAACTTCAGTCAAAGTTTCTTGCGATTCCACTCCTCATAACTTATGAGATGTTGTTGTCGTTGCCCAATTCAATTTTGACTGCTATGCGGTTTAGTGGTTAGTGACCCTGACTGCTATGACGGAGGTCGTGGGTTCGATTCCCACCCAGGACAAATGTTTGTGTGATGAGCACGATCATTTGTTCTGTGTCTGGGTGTAATTTATCTATAATATGTATGTATTTAGAAATATATAAGTATGTTTATCAGCTGTCTAGTACCCATAACACAAGCTCTGCTTAGCTTGGGACTAAATGGCGTTGTGTGATAGTTGTGGAATATTTATTTATTTATTTAATTCTTGGAACTTCTCCTGTATCGCGGGTGCATTTAAAAATATAGAAATTCGCATACAGAAACACCCAGACCCGGAACAGCTACTTGCAGATCATACAAATATTATTTTGTTCCTTTGAGGGGATCGAACCCGCGACACGCTGCGAAGTAGTCGATCGCTCAGCTACTGCTACATTCGTTCGCCCTTTCCTGAAATGGTTGCTGAAATTGGTGACAACATGATTGGATAGACGTCCCGCCTCTCGATGTGTTGTCAGAACTTATGAATTCAAGTCTAGTAAAGTACGGGCTCCTATATTTATTGATTAGCTACGAAAGTAGACCCCAGATGAGGACAAAAATAAAACACGATTATCTTCAATAGTATCAAAAGCATGTTTTTATTCAGAAACAAAATTATTAAAAACTAAAATGGGTAAAATAAAAAAAAAAACATTTTAAAAAAGGAACCGACTTCAAACCTAAACACAAAAAAGTTAAAAATAACTTTTCTTTCGAAAGTCGAACGTTCTCCAGAATGTAACAAACACTTTTCTGAAAACCGCATCAAACTTGGTTCAGCAAAACGCGAGATAATCGCGGACAAACATACCTACATACATACAGGGAATGGTTACATTACACTTCTTAATAACTAAAATACAAGGACCTAATGTAGGTAAATACATTTTTATATCGGTTTTCCAATAGTGATTGAGGATGATCAGATAGATGATGTACACGAAGTTGTCGGTGATGTTGTCTTAGTTGGTTGATGTTGTTCTGTAAGACTGTTCCGGTGAAGATGGTTCAGATGAAGATGGTTTAGGTGAAGATGGTATCGGTGAAGATGGCATCGATGAAGATTGTCTAGGTGAAGATGGTTTAGGTGAAGATGGTCTAGGTGAAGATGGCATCAATGAAGATGCTTTAGATGAGAAGAGATGATGATGGTTTAGGTGAAAATGGTATCGGTGAAGATGGTATAGGTGAATATGGCATCGATGAAGATGGTTTAGATGAAGATGGTTTCGATGAAGATGGTCTAGGTGAAGATGGTATCTATGAAGATGCTTTCGATGAAGAAGGTATTGGTGAAGATGGTTTAGATGATGATGGTTTAGGTGAAAATGGTGTCGGTGAAGATGGTTTAGATGATAATGGTTTAGATGAAGATAGTCTAGGTGAAGATGGTATCTATGAAGATGCTTTAGATGAAGAAGGCATTGGTGAAGATGGTTTAGATCAGTGTTCCGCAAAGTGTGTGCCGCGGCACACTGGTGTACCGTGATCATTAGTTGGTGTGCCGTGGAAAAATAAGGTTATCTTATTAAATTATTTTTAGTAAGAAAAATTTAGACCGTCTATGCTCAATTGAACAGTATCATGTTTCGCATTAAATACCTTTTCTGAAATTTAAAGTTTAAGTTTGTTGATTAATATTACTTTAAAACTGTTTTTTAATTTGTGGTGTACCTCAATTTTTTTTCGTTTTCCTAGGTGTACCTTGAACACAAAAAGTTTGCGGAACACTGGTTTAGATGATGATGGTTTAGGTGAAAATGGTATCGGTGAAGATGGTTTAGATGAAAATGGTCTAGGTGAAGATGGTATCAATGAAGATGGTGCAGGTGAAGATGGTGCAGGTGAAGATGGTATAGATGAAGATGGTTTAGATGAAGATGGTCTAGGTGAAGATGGTTCAGGTGATGTTGTTTCAGGTGATATCACTTTGGGTGATGTTGGTTTAGGTTTATGAGTTCGTTTGGGTTAACGTGTCGGTTTAGGTTTATGGGTTGGTTTTTCTGTTGGTTCAGGCGATGTTATTCCAAGTAAAGATGGGTTAGATGACGCTGGTTTAGATGAAGATGGTTTTGGTGAAGACGGTTTTTGTGAAGCTGGTTTATATGAAGATGGTTTGGTGAGGTGGCTTCAGGTGAAGACGGATTTGATGAGGTTGCTTCAGGTGAAGTCGGATTCGTTAAAGCCTGTTTGATGAGGTTGTGTCTGGTGAAGGAGAAGTTCGTTTTTTTTTGCCACTATAATATATTGATTTCGGTTTATGCGTCGGTTTCGGTTTGTGTATGTTTTTTTGGCTTTAGAGTGTTTGTCGCAGAAGATTTTATAGTTGAAGGTGTGCATACGAAATGTTTTTTAAGGTTATGGAGCAGCTTGAGTAATACGAGTATAACATATCTGTGATAAAAAGAAAATATTAATATATGTCAACTTCAAAGGAGAATTTATGGACTTATGTTGTCAGTGATTCCTGTTTATGCTACCGGCAATCTATGTAATTCAATATTCTGTGGAATACCTACGTAATCTACTTTCAGGCAATTACTGAATTAAAAAAGGTGGTGCTTGCCCAAGATTGTTTAACCCTGGCTTTAATCCAAAGCCAGCTTTCACCACAAATATTGCCATTGATAATATATTATCCGAACAGAAAAAACGAAAATAGCTGCCTGACAAATTAAATGTATTTTTGTTTTGTTCATTTGCCAGATGAATTTTGGTAAAGTGCCGATAAGGTTAAAAAGAAAAAAACAATATTATATTTTACTTACCGCACTCATGAGAATAGTTAAAATTAATATATTAACCCTCATATTATCGCTTCACCTTACTGTTAAAGTGATACTGATTGATTTCTTTATCCATCCCCTTTTTATATGAGATTATAATAACGTCATCATATTGTTACATTTATTGAAACAAGTGCCGAAAAGCTGCCTCTGAAATGAAAATAGAATAATTGTTTCATATATTTGTCTATAAATAAGTAGGTATGCATGCAGACTAAAATAATTCGCGAACCGTGGTTGTACAAGACCTCTGCCAAATCCTTCAGGTATGAGATTACATCCATAATGTCATGCAGTGTTTTACAAAACCTTCAAAAATACATTTAAGTTTTGGGGTAATTTTATTAGGCTAATTACACAGCTGTCAATATTAATATTAACGCTAAACGTATACTAAACTAATACTCACTAAGAAAACAGTACCTACTAGCGTCATTGTGAAGTTTACGCATAATAGCAGTTATGTTCAATTTTACCACATTCATCTCCTAGGCGCACCACAGGCTTCCTGTAACCTGTGGTGATGGCTGAGCGATCCCAGGCGTTACTACTGTCGCTTGGCTCTTGGCGACCATTCTATCGGAGACCCGCTCCAAACAGTTTTTACTGTGTTCTATCGGTGAGCGCAGGGTTTCTCTTGGTTGATATTGCTTCAGGTAAAGATGGTTTTATTATTGTTGCTCCAGATGCAGATGGTTTAAGTGAAGATGCTTTTGTTGATGTTGTTTCAGGTGCAGTTTGTTTTGGTGATATTGCTTCAGATGATGTTGCTTCATGTGAAAATGGTTTTGGTGTTGTTGTTTTAAATGATGATGAATGATTACGTTAAAGATGGTTTTGTTGAAGATGGTTTAGTTTAAGATTGTTCAGCTGAAAATGGTTTCGGTAAAGATGGTTTAGTTAAAGGTGATTTAGGTGAAGATGATTTCGGTTAACATGGTTTCGTTAAAGGTGGTTTAGTTAAAGATTGTTCTGTTGAAGGTCGTTTAGTTAAAGTTGGTAGAGGTGATGTTGATTGTGTTTTCATTAGTTTCCGTTAATTCGTTTATGTTGGTTTTGGTTTTGTTGGCTTTAGTACAGTTGTTGTTGTAGATGTTGTAGTTGAAGAATTTGCATTTGTATTTTTGGAGTGGAGCACCTTAAGTAACATAACATATCTGTAATTAAAATAAATTAATTTATTAAATTTCAAGTAATTCATGATTTTTTCTTTAGCACGCGTAAAATCATCAAATAAGTCCTCCCTAACCCAAGAGGGACTGTCAAACTTGTACTGACTAAAACGACAAAACACGATACAATCAATCAAACATATTGATACTGAAAAAAAAAACTCACTGCAAATATGAAAATACTAAGAATATAATTATTAGCCTCCGTGTTGTCGCTTCACCAAACTACTGAACTGAACTATTTTTTAACAAAAAAAACCCTTCTTTTTATACAATATTAAAATAACGTCATCATATTGTTACTGGATCAAGTTTTATTGGAACAGGTGCTAATAAATTGTTTGTTAAAAACATAAAAGTTATTGTCTGATAAATCAACAAAAATACCATTGTTTCTAAACATATAGCTACAGAATGACTGTTTTCAATAATACAATATCACATACGTGACTTTAACTCCAAAGTCACGTTTAAGTCGCGAGTCATCCATTTTTACAAAGAGAAAACATTAGAGACAACATTTTCCTTAGGGTATTTTTTTGTCCTTGGAACTCAAGAAAAAATTAATAATAACAAATCAAATCAAAGCAACGAGTATTACAACAGTCTCTCATCATCTGCCTAGCCTTTTCCTAACTATACGGCTTAACCCGAATGATCGGCCTGTGCGGGTGTAATTATTTATACACCCATATACCAAGATCCGTCAGCTGAGCTAGCAGTAAAAAAATCTCTCGAATCGATAGCTGTTTATATTTTACTAGCGATCCGCCCCGGCTTTGCACGGGTCCAATCTCTATATTATGTATGTTATATGCGTATTAACCTTTCTCCTTGAATCACTCTATCTATTAAAAAACCGCATCTAAATCCGTTGCGTAGTTTTAAAGATCTGAGCGTACATAGGGATATACAGACAGTGGAAAGCGACTTCTCTTCTCTACAAGAGAAAGTCTACTTCATATCAGACCTAGATAAGATTCTTTTTATACTATTCTTGGTGTTTATTGATTTAAATTTGTTTTAAAAACAATTAAGGCTCCCACCAATGCAATCGCATCAGTTTTTATGCCTTAAAGTATAAAGAAGGCTGCAAAAACTTGATGCCCATCACTCATAGACATAAAGAATGAACCAAACATTATCTGACTAAAATTGTCATAATTATAATTTATCATATATTAAATATCTATCTCTCTCCTTTAACACATAGATCATTTCCACACTTGTTTTTCTCTCTTTCTAGAAAGTTTGTTCATTTTAATTAATATTTGGCTTGGAAGGTTGTGTACTTTTTGCGTTTTGTTGTAGCTTTGATTTATGTGCAAAAACTTTTTTTTTTTATTGTAGTTTAATAACATATTACTAGAATTATGTATAATTGTGTCTGATTTCAATAAATCATTTTAATTGTATTGAAAACTTATGAATTTTACATGTTTTTTTGGTTAACTAAACGTTTTAGTTCAATCACATTCAATCATTCACCGTTGCTATGGAAAAAATACGTCTATCTTTGTCTTCACAGAAACGCGAGTCTACAGCATCGCCATGCTCGGGCAGAAGACATCTCGAGTTGGATAGAAAGAGCTAAAGCTAAGCATAAATAAATAAAACTTTTTTTTATATAAAAAACATAATTATACACGGTTACATTTTGATCGTTTTAATCCCTTGGAGGGTCGAACTGGTCCATGAAACACTATCGATTTGTAAAGATAAAATTAAAAAATAATGTACTTTTTTTTTAATAACTCGAATCAATTCTCGCATGAGTGAATAAATAATGCGAACCGTTAGTAGGCAGCATTCTTATCAGTAACAACATTGACGCGGTCGCTAGTCAACGTGGACTCGCAAAAAATAGCCAATCCTAGACCAAGTCCCGCCCCCGGGCGCGCGCGCCGTATACCTTGCCAATCAAACAGGGTTTTTGGCAAGGAATACGGCGCGCGCGCCCCTCTCACCCCGCGCACCCCGCGCGATAGTGACACGTCATGGGAGTTCCCCCGGGTCAGTTTCTCTAAGACGTTATCGAAGTGCACTGTGTCATCTCGCGAATACGCGTATTCCAACCTTGAGTTCGTTGCTATGGTGCAGTTTTACGCAATCGCGGGTTTTGATGCGCAGGCGGCTCGACGCCTTTACAGTGAACCAAACGGGGTGGTCCAGTTGCTTGGCCAGCAAGGAGTCCGGACCTTACCCCGCTGGATTTTTATTTGTGGAGTGAAGTAAAACGTTTAGTGTACAAAAACGAGCATCAAACTCGTGAACAAATGAAAAGTGCGATAGTGGACGCCTTCGATGTGATAAAAAGTGACAGGGACACATTAGTAAAATTAAAAGACAATCTCATTAAACGTGCAAGACTGTGTATCGAAAGGAATGGTTTGCATTTTGAACAATTATTACGTTATCGTGAAATTTAACTACCTAGGTACCAACCGTTATTAACATAGCTCTTTCTAAATCGTTGTAAATGATTTTGATTCTTTTTAAATCATTGTACATAATTTGATTCCACATTTTTAAATACGGTATAACTAGCAGGCCTACCTACCGCTGGTATGTCTTATGCACAAAACAGTTAGGTCGGTCCTAAGCCCGTAAAAGTATGAAGGAAAATTTGGAATCAATCTGTTTACCTACGCAAACATCAGCTGAGCGAGTCAATAACCTTATGCTTGATCGGGCCGTGTAGGTACCTACACTGCCCGATACGCGTGGCGCAACTATTGGTTTCATACATTTTGCGAGCATAATCTTATCACTTGCTAATTTTTTTATTTTTTATGTTACATCGCAGTAAAAGCTTGTAATGAGTAGTATTTTGTTAGTTAAACCACCGGTCCAAGGGATTAAAACGATCAAAATTTAACCGTGTGTAAGTGATTAGATGATCCAGGCATTGGGGAAATCAATTTATACCAAGACTGAAACTTTGGTGTCCTCCATCGCTTTCCTAATGTCACCAGTCACGTTGAGGAGAGCAGAGTACTATATCTATATAGTACTATGTCCCGACCTGAATCCAGCCTGAAATGTGCTCACAATGTTATTCTGATGAACAAACCCTGAAAGCTGCTTGTGGACACAGGCCACCAGCACTTTCGCTAGAAAAGGAAGGAAAGAATTTGGTCGAAAATGATTAGGAAGGGAAGGATTAGGGATTTTAGAGAGAGGACGAACGTAGACCATACGCCAGACAGATGGGAATTGTGCGGAACAAAGAGAAAAATTGATGATGTGGGAAATCGGGGGTACAAGAAGGTCGAGGATTAGGGTGACCATGTAACGATTGATGCCGTCAACACCCATGGCCTTAGATTTGATGGATAGAATAATCTTTCTGATTTCATCCAAAGTCATCGGGGAAAAGTGGAACTGTTCGATAATAGGATCAGGTCAGTAATGAAATCAACCGTCTGGGCTGACAATAGAATGATGAGAACTCAAGTAGTTAGTTGAGGTGAAGTGACGGTTAATGTCATCCAAACTGATTGTCTTTGGAAACTCCAGATGACGTGATCTACCGATCCCAAGAGTACCAAGAAATTTCCAGACATCAGCCGGAGAAGAAGTAGATATTATGTTTTCGAGAATGTGGCGGCGTTTAGCATTACCTATCACCTGATTACACCTTGCTGCTTTGAATATGTTCCTGTTTTTAACACAGCGATCCCTTTTAAATTTTCGAAAGGCCCGATCCCTGCATCGCATCACCATTCGAACCCCAGTCATCCCTTGTCATCCAAGGAGCAGGTGGACGCTTGAGTTTGATCCTTTTCACAGGAGCATGTCTATCGAAGAGAGCAAGGACCATCCGATTGAACAGCCCCAGCTTGTCGTCGACAGTTGTAACCTCAGCGAGACTGTTCCAATCCAATTCAGCCGCTTCCTAACACAGCTTCACAACATCCATGCGAGCAAAACAACGCATGTGCAGAACTTTAGGAGGGACTTTCGGCGATTTCAGGGTATAGGAGAGGAATATGAGGTCATGATTGGAAAAGCCAGGCGCAGGACACTGACCATGTAGGGAAACAAGGGAAGGGGTGGCCGTGAGGATTAGATCAAGCAAAGTATCATCAACTGAGACATTGAAGTGAGTGGGTTGAAGAGGAAGGACATGAAGGCTAACAGGCTCAATGATATGAAGGAGTTTACGGGAACAAGGGGTAGGATGAGACTGGTCAGTCTTGAAATCTCCCATGATAACACAATGTGCATTCTCTGAGCCAAAAGATTCTAACACCAACTCCAAGTGAGAAAAGTAGTCAACAGCGGGTGGGCAGTAGACAACACCAAGTAAGATCTTGACACCCTTTACATAAACCTCGTGATAAGGCAAGGACCTTTTAAAGGAAATCGCAGCGAAGATTAATAGCAACCCCAACCCCTCCCTTTCCAGTTCTATCGTTGCGAATAAGAATAAAACCGGGAAGAGGATCGGTAGTAGAGAGAAGATGAGGTTTTAGCCAACTCTCTGAAACCAGGACGGCGTGTACATTAGCGCCGGTAAAGGTGTCATAGAGATCACTAAAGTGACTTGGGACACTCTGAGCGTTGACATGGCAGACATGACAGATTGTAGCAAATGACTTAATTTTAAAACAATATACCTGGGTGTCTATTAAAGAAATAACGTCAAAACCAAATTGCGGACAGATAATACCGCCGCAAGTGAAGCAATTTTACGTGCCACATCAAATTGCATTAAAAATATAGCACCACGAATATCTGCAGTTCTTGACTGGTGGCGCAGATTCTAAGAAGCTATCTGCAAAATCAAAATATCATAATATTCTTAATTCGGACTCATTGTCAAAACGTCTGTCACTAAGACCGAAACCTTAGAGATAACAGCCCCTAGTTTGATTTATCCGTAGTTTAAAATAAGTATCAAATAAATAAGATTGTTTTACCAAAGAATCGAACAAGGACCAAGGAAAATACGAGTATTTTTATAGTAATGAAAGTATGATTTATTAAGCAATAAAATATGCAATAAAGTACTGCAATTACAAGCAATCGCTAATACAGTGGTAAAAATAATTCACTTTTATATAATTCGAATATGACAGTATTTTGTTACAGGATTGTTTGATAATAATATTGAATGGCGAAAATCTGGCAATTTATAGTTAAATAATTGGTAACACAAATTATGATAATAGATCTGTAAATGATGCAAGAAAACAACCATTAAACGACTGCAATAACTACGAGCGTACTACATAAATTACGTATAATTTTAATTAATAAGTACGATTTTAAAAATAATTTATGTAACGTCTGTAACTTGTAAGAAATTAAACTGGGTTAATGATGTAGGCATTATTTCTATTCATATTTTGAGGTTGTTAGATATTCAGTATCCACACGTGCACACTGTTTGGCAAGGGGCAGTTGTTGTAGTTGTTGTGGATGTCGTTGTTGGTTCACAGTTATGTGTGGTTCCTTCAGGTGTTGGATATGTTGGTTTTGGCGTTCCTTCAGAACTTGGTTTGGAAGTTGGCTTCGTATCTTCAGGTGTTAAATATGTTGGTTTTGGTGTTGGTTTCGTATCTTCAGGTGTTGGATATGTTGGTTTTGGTGTTGGTTTCGTATCTTCAGGTGTTGGATATGTTGGTTTTGGTGTTGGCTTCGTATCTTCAGGTGTTGGATATGTTGGTTTTGGTGTTGGTTTCGTATCTTCAGGTGTTGGATATGTTGGTTTTGGTGTTGGTTTCGTATCTTCAGGTGTTGGATATGTTGGTTTTGGCGTTCCTTCAGTACTCGGTTTGGGTGTTGGTTTCGTATCTTCAGGTGTTGGATATGTTGGTTTTGGTGTTCCTTCAGAACTTGGTTTGGGTGATGGTTTAGTTACCTCTGGTGTTGGTGACGTATCACAATAATGAGTGGTATCTTCGGGTGTTTGTTTAGTTGGATATGTCGGTTTTGGTGTTGGCTTCGTATCTTCAGGTGTTGGGTATGTTGGTTTTGGTGTTGGTTTCGTATCTTCGGGTGTTGGATATGTTGGTTTTGGTGTTGGTTTCGTATCTTCAGGTGTTGGGTACGTTGGTTTTGGTGTTGGTTTAGTATCTTCAGGTGTTGGATATGTTGGTTTTGGTGTTGGTTTCGTATCTTCGGGTGTTGGATATGTTGGTTTTGGTGTTGGTTTCGTATCTTCAGGTGTTGGATATGTTGGCTTTGGCGTTCCTTCAGAGGTTGGTTTGGGTGATGGTTTCGTTACCTCAGGTGTTGGTGTCGTATCACAATAATGTGTGGTTTCTTCCGGTGATGGTTTAGTTGGATATGTTGGTTTGGGCGTTCCTTCGGAACTTGGTTTGGGTGTTGGTTTCGTATCTTCGGGTGTTGGATATGTTGGTTTTGGTGTTGGTTTCGTATCTTCAGGTGTTGGATATGTAGGTTTTGGTGTTGGTTTCGTATCTTCAGGTGTTGGATATGTTGGTTTGGGTGTTGGTTTCGTATCTTCAGGTGTTGGATATGTAGGTTTTGGTGTTGGTTTCGTATCTTCAGGTGTTGGGTATGTTGGTTTTGGTGTTGGTTTCGTGTCTTCGGGTGTTGGATATGTTGGTTTTGGTGTTGGTTTTGTATCTTCAGGTGTTGGATATGTTGGTTTTGTTGTTGGTTTCGTATCTTCTGGTGTTGGATATGTTGGTTTTGGTGTTGGTTTCGTATCTTCAGGGGTCGGATATGTTGGTTTTGGTGTTGGTTTCGTATCTTCAGGTGTTGGATATGTTGGTTTTGGGGTTGGTTTCGTATCTTCAGATGTTGGATATGTAGGTTTTGGTGTTGGTTTCGTATCTTCAGGTGTTGGGTATGTTGGTTTTGGTGTTGGTTTCGTGTCTTCGGGTGTTGGATATGTTGGTTTTGGTGTTGGTTTTGTATCTTCAGGTGTTGGATATGTAGGTTTTGGTGTTGGTTTCGTATCTTCAGGTGTTGGATATGTTGGTTTTGGTGTTGGTTTCGTATCTTCAGGTGTTGGATATGTAGGTTTTGGTGTTGGTTTCGTATCTTCAGGTGTTGGGTATGTTGGTTTTGGTGTTGGTTTCGTGTCTTCGGGTGTTGGATATGTTGGTTTTGGTGTTGGTTTTGTATCTTCAGGAGTTGGATATGTAGGTTTTGGTGTTGGTTTCGTATCTTCAGGTGTTGGGTATGTTGGTTTTGGTGTTGGTTTCGTGTCTTCAGGTGTTGGATAAGTTGGTTTTGGTGTAGGTTTCGTATCTTCAGGTGTTGGATATGTTGGTTTTGGTGTTGGTTTTGTATCTTCAGGTGTTGGATATGTAGGTTTAGGTGTTGGTTTCGTATCTTCAGGTGTTGGATAAGTTGGTTTTGGTGTAGGTTTCGTATCTTCAGGTGTTGGATATGTTGGTTTTGGTGTTGGTTTTGTATCTTCAGGTGTTGGATATGTAGGTTTAGGTGTTGGTTTCGTATCTTCAGGTGTTGGATAAGTTGGTTTTGGTGTAGGTTTTGTATCTTCAGGTGTTGGATATGTTGGTTTTGGTGTTGGTTTCGTGTCTTCAGGTGTTGGATATGTTGGTTTAGGTGTTGGTTTCGTATCTTCAGGTGTTGGATATGTTGGCTTTGGCGTTCCTTCAGAGGTTGGTTTGGGTGATGGTTTCGTTACCTCAGGTGTTGGTGTCGTATCACAATAATGTGTGGTTTCTTCCGGTGATGGTTTAGTTGGATATGTTGGTTTTGGCGTTCCTTCAGTACTCGGTTTGGGTGTTGGTTTCGTATCTTCAGGTGTTGGATATGTTGGTTTTGGTGTTCCTTCAGAACTTGGTTTGGGTGATGGTTTAGTTACCTCTGGTGTTGGTGACGTATCACAATAATGAGTGGTATCTTCGGGTGTTTGTTTAGTTGGATATGTCGGTTTTGGTGTTGGCTTCGTATCTTCAGGTGTTGGGTATGTTGGTTTTGGTGTTGGTTTCGTATCTTCGGGTGTTGGATATGTAAGTTTTGGTGTTGGTTTCGTATCTTCAGGTGTTGGATATGTTGGTTTGGGTGTTGGTTTCGTATCTTCAGGTGTTGGATATGTTGGTTTAGGTGTTGGTTTCGTATATTCAGGTGTAGGGTATGTTGGTTTTGGTGTTGGTTTCGTATCTTCAGGTGTTGGATATGTTGGTTTTGGTGTTGGTTTCGTATCTTCAGGTGTAGGGTATGTTGGTTTTGGTGTTGGTTTCGTATCTTCAGGTGTTGGATATGTTGGTTTTGGTGTTGGTTTCGTATCTTCAGGTGTTGGATATGTTGGTTTTGGTGTTGGTTTCGTATCTTCAGGTGTAGGGTATGTTGGTTTTGGTGTTGGTTTCGTATCTTCAGGTGTTGGATATGTTGGTTTTGGTGTTGGTTTCGTATCTTCAGGTGTTGGATATGTTGGTTTTGGCGTTCCTTCAGTACTCGGTTTGGGTGATGGTTTCGTTACCTCTGGTGTTGGTGACATATCACAATAATAAGTGGTTTCTTCGGGTGTTGGTTTAGTTTGATATGTTGGTTTTGGCGTTTCTTCAGTACTCGGTTTGGGTGTTGGTTTTGTATCTTCAGGTGTTGGGTATGTTGGTTTTGGTGTTGGTTTCGTATCTTCAGGTGTAGGGTATGTTGGTTTTGGTGTTGGTTTCGTATCTTCAGGTGTTGGATATGTTGGTTTTGGTGTTGGTTTCGTATCTTCAGGTGTTGGATATGTTGGTTTTGGTGTTGGTTTCGTATCTTCAGGTGTTGGGTATGTTGGTTTAGGTGTTGGTTTCGTATCTTCAGGTGTTGGATATGTTGGTTTGGGTGTTGGTTTCGTATCTTCAGGTGTTGGATATGTAGGTTCAGGTGTTGGTTTCGTATCTTCAGGTGTTGGATATGTTGGTTTAGGTGTTGGTTTCGTATCTTCGGGTGTTGGATATGTTGGTTTAGGTGTTGGTTTCGTATCTTCAGGTGTAGGGTACGTTGGTTTAGGTGTTGGTTTCGTATCTTCAGGTGTTGGGTATGTAGGTTTTGGTGTTGGTTTCGTATCTTCAGGTGTTGGGTATGTTGGTTTAGGTGTTGGTTTCGTATCTTCAGGTGTTGGATATGTTGGTTTTGGTGTTGGTTTCGTATCTTCAGGTGTTGGATATGTTGGTTTAGGTGTTGGTTTCGTATCTTCAGGTGTTGGATATGTTGGTTTTGGCGTTCCTTCAGTACTCGGTTTGGGTGTAGGTTTCGTATCTTTAGGTGTTGGATATGTTGGTTTTGGCGTCGATGTCGTTGTCGTGTTATGATCACAGATTGGTTTTGTCGGTTTTGAAGTAGTTGTTGTCGTTGTTGTTGTATTATGATCACAGATTGGTTTTGGAGTAGTCGTTGTCGTTGTTGTTGTATTATGATCACAGATTGGTGGCTTTGTAGTCGTTGTTGTGGTGGATGTTGTAGTATTATTGGCTGGGCATCCACATTGTTTATCTGAAGGATAAACAATGTGGATGCCCGGCGCGCCCGAGGCGCGGCTCGTGTAACATAACATACCTGTAATTAAACGTAGAAATAATAATATACGTTTTCAAGCACACTTTTTAAATCTAATGCCACTAATCAACAACCATTTTTAACTTTGAACATATTATTAGTTCAAAATAAAAATACTTATTGTAGTCATCTCGTTTGAAAATGACAGTTAAAACCAACTGTCTTACTACAAAAAAAAACAAGACGTTTCTTAGGAAAACGAGCCAGTTTTTTCTCAATGATTAAAATGTTATAGCTAAATTATATTCGTAAGCAACACATTATGCGAATATAGACTATGATGCAAGACAATAACTCATTGAATGGAAAAAAAAAACATCATAGATTTTTTTAAACCCCGATGCAAAAAAAGGGCTATTATAGTTATAAGTTTGACCTGTTTGTCTGTCTGTGGCATCATAGGTCCCGAACGAATGAAGCGATTTTTTTTAATTAAAGGTGACTTAAGTGCGAGTGTTTTTAGACATATTTGATTAAAAACGGTTAATCCGTTTAAAAGTTGTGGGGGGTGAATGTGGCGAGGAGTAACCGAATGTCTGCAAATATACTCGAGTGAGGTCTCAAATGAAAGCGCACTGAAATCTACATTATGATATGTACCTATATAGAGTATAAAGTAAAAAAATAAATTAAAAATTTAATAAACCCTCGACACAAAAACCTACGTTCCCTTTAAAAAATAAAAATAAAACTCTAACTTACGAAAGGACAGTTTTATTTATTAAAAGTACCTAAGTATGTTTTAATAAATAAAACTGTCCTTTTCTTAATTTTGTTTTTAAATTCATCTATGTTGCTTATTTAAGTAATAGACTATTAGTAATTAAATTGTTTCTTTTTTAATTTTTTATTAATAACATATGGGAATCAATATGAAAATGTTCTGGGTCTGAGCGTTTATGTATGTGAGTTTATAATTATGTTTGTAAACGCACCCATGACACAGGAGAAATTCTTAGTGTGGGGCAACGTTTAAAAAAAAACTTAACACAATACTAACGTAGCGCAAGCGCCAACGGGACGCCATTTGTTAATGGCAGTGCGCTACGTTAGTGTTGTGTTAAGTATGCCTAAAGAGTGTATGTCCCCATTATACCTCGCGTCCCCGTCTTATACACTGTTCCCCTACTTAGGTACGTTAATAATTGAGTTCTTTTTTTTACTTTTCAGCAGTTTCTCTTAAAGTGATTTTTCACTTCGCGAAGGGCAAAATCGTTGCATGCAACTGCTAATATTCATAAAATAAAAATAAAAAAACTAACTCACTGAACATATGAGTACAGCAAGAAATACTATATTCGCCCTCATGTTGTTGCTTCACCACACTGTCGAAGTGAACTGTTTTTTTGTAAAAATTGTCCCCTTTTTATATTAAATTCTAAGAACGTCATTATATTGTATCCTGTGTTGGAACAGATGCAAAAAATATTCCTGAAAGAAAAATAAAAATAATCATACAATTTTTTTTTTATGCTATTGTTAGACGTTGTTTGTTGTTCAATTGCAATATCACTTGCGTTTGCAGGTATTACAATGCCGTCCTACTAGTTATAAAAATAATGGCGATATTTTTAAAGGCACAAATAACTTACTTTTCTTCGTCTTTGTCTCTGGCGCTTAACAAAGGGTAGCTTTTTCGTGACATCTTTATATATATATCAAGACTCTCTTGTCCATATAGTAGTATGTTATGGTCCTGTCAACAGAGAGCACCAGTTTTTTTTTAGCGTGGTAAAATCATCAAATGAGTCCGCCCACCCAGGGCAGAGCGGGAGGGACTGTCAGACTCGTACTGACTAACATCCACGACCCCGGCAGGCTTTGGCTTAAAGCCACAAGCATGACTTTTCCAGTTTCTTTAAAAGACTTTAATTTGATGGAAAAAATAAGTTCCTCGTTCGAACACAAGAGGCGCTTTGTTCCAATTTTCTATACAATAAACGCAGTGAATACTTCAAGTGCGCTGTAAATAAAATAGAGAAATCTTGTGACAAGGCCTCCAGCTCGTTACGAGCTCGAGTATTTTTGGTGCTTTTTATCTATTGGATAAAAAAAGTAAAATATACATAATTGTGTTTTGTTTTCATAACTCTAAGGCCGAGATAAATAGTCATACAGCAACAGTCAAGCCAGTGCTTAGCGACGTTCTAAGCGTCCATTTCGTATAAATAGACAGTTCTTTAGTATTTACTTTCGATGAACGCCAACCTAATACTGAGGCAGTACTTCGCTCAGCCATAGTATCGATTTTCGAGAACTTAGCACGCTTCAAATATGGATTTGACATTAGTGTTTGTCATTGTCAAATATCAGTAATTTCCATGGTAACGTCATAAGTCAGTGGCATTTTAAAATGCGTTCAATAAATTCATATTAATTATTTCTAGATTGAAATGCTTTTATAATATACGAGTAGTAATGTTTTTAAATAACGATTAATCTTAATTTTACTAATCGATAAATTCGGTTCAGTTTAACATTAAATCTAGAATACAATAAAGCGAATTAGGTTGTTTATGAAATTAAAATTTTCCAGTATGTTGTGAACGCTTCTGAAACATGACAGTATTAAAAAAAAACGACGGGTTGCACTCTGGGAGTGCCGGCAGAAGTGAAAACTTGAATAGTATAAACACACACGAATATTCGCGCAAGCGCCCTGCGCCGTCTTACGAATGTTCGATCAGGTCACGTGTCCTGACGCAAGTTTAAAACTTTTACCCATTCCAAAAAAAGTGCACAACTAAAGAAGTTTTCACTTCAAAAAATATTTTCTTCAATCCAAGTAAGCAAAAAAATCCCTATCTCCTCTCTCTAGTTCAGTACCGTAAACTGAGGTTACTTTGATTAATTTTGAACTTTAAATGACTGTAATTTTTTAATGTGAGGTTCTAAAAAAAATTAAAAAATAGGTAATTATCGGTTTTTATAGTTCTCTCTGTAAAAGTAAAAAAAGAACAAAAATAATGCGTAGTTTTTTAGAAAAATAAATAAAACAATGTGATAAAAGGTAAAATGATTCTGGGGTTACTTTGGAAGTCCCCGTTTTTAACATAGAATCTGAAAGTAGCCCCAATAAACTATAGAAAAACAGAAAGAAAAGGTATTGATAAAAAACATAAATTTTTTGCACGAAACGACGTGCCATCACCAGCGCACCCACAAAAAGGATTGTGACAGTTTACCATATTTGTAATCCGAAAAAAAAATTCTACTAAAAGTTGTTCCGTCTTACGCAATTTGCAATTTTATGTCGATAAGTAGTTTCTATCAAATTTACCCCATGATTCAAAGTAACCCCGTTTACCGGTACTTTTTATTTTATGAGCATTTTTCACTTATTGTATACTTACCAAGTCCAAGTATACATTAACCTACGGATTACGTATTTGACAAGAATTTGGGTTGAACTTAAAAGGATAAAATATAAAAACTATTAAAAAAAAACTAGCCACCTTCAAAAATTGCCCACGTTCCATTTAAAAAGGGTCTTGCAGTATTTTTGTAGAAAATTGTCCTTTATATGTTTAAAAACTACCCTCGCTTACAATTTCACATACTTCAAACGCACGGAATTTATATTAAAGGAAACTCAGTCCTCAGTTTCGAGTAGGTATTGAAGGTAGCAAAACGAAACCATAACCCATTTTATGGGTACACCAAACATTCCAGTTTCCAAATTTATTGACTGCCGTCGTTCGACGTCGCCCGGTCCATTTTATTTGAATCCCAGACATTTTAGGATTTTCGTTTGTCGAATTTTTGGAAAGAGGATGCAGGCCATAAAAAATCCTTTACACCGAAAATTCTTTGTGATCTCGAGGGTACTAGTGCCTGTATCGCGAGTTTCACATACGGGTTTATTTTATAAATCAATTTGAATGCTTTGCTAAAATTGGAGTAGGTACAAAATCTGGTCGCGGGACTGTACGAATTACCGTAAGCCCGGAACGTAAAGGGCTATTGAAGGACATCGTGGATTTTAGTCATTACGAGTCTGACAGTCCCTCCCGTTCTGCCCTGGGTGGGAGGACTACTACTACTATGTCTCCATCGTCTTCGTATGTCGTGTAAAATCATCAAATGAGCCCGGGGCATTTAAATCCACACAGTAATGTCGGTAGTCTTTTGCGTTCTGGCACAGTGGCCTATAAGTGCCAATAAATTTGCCGAGAGCTCCTTAGGATGCACGTGAAGCAAAACGTGCCGCTTTTATTGGTCCTGATTCTTGGTAGCCCAGCGAGGTACTCATTACTCAACGTCCGCAACCAAACACATTGGCTGGCCGCTGTTCATCTCGCTATCTCCACGCTCTGGACTTCTCCTGTCCTATCTGTGACTTGATCCTATAGCCATCATCACACTTAGGATCTAGCAACGCCAAACATGATCTACGGACCAACATACAATGTAACTAATCGGTAAACCGATCATGCATGCATTGCATTACATGATCGTTAAGCCACTCAAATTAGCTTGCAACGTGCTGTAACATCTATTAGCAACATGTTGCACAATGTAGTACCTATCTGTAGTAATTAATCTTAGCCAAAAGACATTTACAGTTGGAGTAAGGCCTCCTCTGGTTAGAATAGTTCTTTTTTTTTTTTTCGTGGTAAAATCATCAAATGAGTCCTCCCACCCAGGGCAGGGCGGGAGGGACTGTCAGACTTGTACTGACTAAAATCCACGGTGTCCTTCAATAGCCCTTTACGTACCGGGGTCCCGGTAATCCGTTAGTCCCGCGACCCCGGCAGGGGTTAGAATAGAATAGAATATCTTTATTTGCGTGAAATATGGTACATTGAGGTGTTAAATTTAAAAGTTCTACATATTCCGCTTATTACTATTCAGCATTCAAATTATTTTAAAAGCTAAGCTTATTGTATTACTAACAACCCGCACGGGTGCTATCTCTACTGTATTATGAATGTTACATACATACTCGTATAAACCTTCCTCCTGAATCACTCTATCTATTAAAAAAACCGCATCAAAATCCGTTGCGTAGTTTTAAAGATCTAAGCATACATAGGGACAGACAGACAGACAGCGGGGAGCGACTTTGTTTTAATACTATGTAGTGATAATAATAAAATTACAACTTAGATACGCACGAGATTCTTATAGTTGTTATTGCCCTTACCTAAGTTGAACATTAAACATTTAATAAACAATTAACCAAAAATATGAAGGTGAAGATTAAACATTTTAATAAACAATTAACCTAACGTGAACATTGTGGTGTTGGTTGCGGGATTGTTCGATAAATTGTAGACAGTAAGGGTCTAACAGTCCCTTTTGCTCCTCCTAGAGCAGGAGAAATGATAACTTACCAAAAAAACTATGGCTTTTTGTATGATGTCGACCACGCGTCCACCACCACCTACGTATCTATCCACTAAGGTGGTCGCATGTGTGACATAAAATCGTGACTGTAATTACAAAAGGGTAAGGTAAAGTTCTATCTTATAATTTGACAGCATCGTTGGCACAGTGACTGAGAGATCGGCTGCTACGCTTCGTGTCGCTTGTTCGATTCCCGCACGGAACAAATAGTAATATTTTGGCTACATTGAGTTGTTCGGGTCTGAATGTTTGTACATGTTGATTCAAATATTTGCAAACGTACTTCCGATACAGGAAAAAAAACCCAAGGGGCAACTTTTGTTGAACCAGTTTCAAGTCGAGAAGTCTGTATTTAGGCAAAAAAATACTATGGAAGTAGGTCTTTCAACTTAGCTACGTCATGATCCTCAATAAAAATGCTTTCATCAGGACGAAATAACTTATTTCCCCTAGTTACATGCGTGGTACAAATATTTGAAGATTAGAGAGACATGGGAAGAATGGCGGGAGAGGGGCCGCGGTCACCGCTTCATGTGCTTTGATGAGGAAGGTATGCCCGACGGATGCCGGGAGGACAACGAACTTTAGTGGTATTAACGAAGTATGCGATATTTTGAGGAACATGCGATTTTTTTGACCGTTTATTTATGGTTCTTTTTGCGATAACCAAGAATTGAATGATATTTACTGGGATGTAAATAATTGTAGTGAGATACTCAAAACTTACAAACACAAACAACTGAACCTGGACCACCCGTAAATCATAAAAATATTAATTATTGTTCAATGTATGAATCGAACCCATTACACGTGACTCAGCAGCTGATTGCTCAGCTGCCGCATCTACTGTGTTGTTAAACTCGTCATTTTGGTCAGCTGTCTAAATTTTTTTCCTTACCATGTACTGTCCCACTGCTGGGCAAAAGCGTCCCACGATTCCTTCCAGGAATTCTTTTCCTAGCCGCTTTGAACCAGCCCTCATGCGCCATGCCTCAGCCCCATGCCCTCTACGCTTGCCACATTTTTTTACGAACAAACTTATCGAGTGCTTACAAAATACTATCTACTGCCACAAAAATACACCTCCTCAGAAAAATTCCGGAATGCCTCTCTTATGTCGGCATCATTTGAAATTACATCCGCGATTAACCACCAACACATAACTTGAGTGGCCAGTTAAGCTAAATTGCTCATTGCGACGGTTAAGCGAAATATGCGCCATGAATTATTGCAAGTTTTTACTAGTTGAGCCCAATTAGCGCTTGTCACGAACAAACGGGGAATTATTTTTAAATGTCTCATTCAAGAAATATGTAGCTGGACTAGGAGCCAGTTAGTTTTTTTTACTGCTTATTATTTTTATGATACGAGTAGTATTAACCTTTATTTAGGCACAGGTGTGGTAGGTGTTTGAGTGGCAAAAGTCACTATTTATCTCCTGTTTCGTATCATTATTAATAGAGCAAACTCGTATAACTGTTTTGGTTCATATTTTAACAAACAGTATATACATATACTATATTGTGTGTTAAAATGTTATATTATACGTAAGTAGTATTATAAATAAGTTGGTCGTTGAAATGGAATGAAACATTATAGGCTGATTATATGCAGGGCGTCTCTGGAAGAAGATGAAATTGAATGCACACCATATGTAAGGGTAGAATGTAATTGGATGACGATCTTGATTTGTGAAGTTATTGAACAAATTGGTCATAGCTTTCAAACCGTTAAAAATTGCACCAACATACTCAGATGTAAAAAGTTTAGAAATGACCTTGCCTATGCCTCTATTGAATTTGATGTATACTTTCAGGGACACCCTGCATATAATCAGCATAGGTTGGAATTAGGTACAGTTATTCATTTACTAACACTGATTTCATACAGCGAAAGAATAAAGTGGATATGCCCCAAATCCCGGAATTACTTTTAAAGAACAGAAAAATCCCGTGATTTTGAATACAAAAACTTGTTAACTTTTATACAATTTATTTGTCTAATCTATCTCTGATGTTTTTATCCTTTATTCATTGGTTTTCCTTATTCTTTATGTTTTTAAATATTTTTACAAAACCAAAAAATAAATAAAATGTTTTCATTATTATTATTTATTTGTAATACTGTTTTCCACACAAGACTGTCTATTAGAAATCCCGGGAAAATCCATATTAATATCGACATTACGATGCAAGTACTAAAATAACTGTACCTAATTCCGATCTCTGATATACAGCCTATAATGTGTCCACTGCTGGGACACATTTTAGCAGAGTTTATCGCATTACATTTCAAAACCAACTTATTTCATATTTTTCAAAATAGAAGCCAACAAACTGATGTTGACTTCCTTAAACTTTTGATTCACAGGACACACAATCTCTGTAACGTGATATTCTGAAGGGAGCTTCTTTTTGTGTCAGCCACTTGAGGGGTTTGGTTTCATCGCGATTTTTTACGCAAGAAAATATTAAAGGTTTCTTTCGTTGTGATTCCATAGAGTTAACAATATTTTACTGAAAACTAGCTTATATCCGGGGCGTTTGACGGGGCCAGTAGAGGGCCAAAGCCTGCCGGGGTCGTGGGACTTACGAATTACTGTGACCCCGGTACGTAAAGGGCACTATTGAAGGACACCGTGGATTTTAATCAGTCAAGTCTGACAGTCCCTCCCGCCCTGCCCTGGGTGGGAGCACTCATTTGATGATTTACCCCACAAAAAAAAAATACCCGGGTCGTTATCCAAGTGAAGTTCGATCATTATCCGACCGGAACGTAGTAATAAATAATAAATAAATATTCCACAACTATCACACAACGCCATCTAGTCCCAAGCTAAGCAGAGCTTGTGTTATGGGTACTAGACAACTAATAAACTTACTTATATATTTCTAAATACATACATATTATAGATAAATTTTTATTAATAAAATAATAATTTTAATTTTTGTCTCGGTACGCCGTAAGTAATACGTAGTTTGTAACCTGGATTATGGTCCAGGTTACAAACTATCTGTATACCAAACATAAACATTTAAACCCGTTCAGGTGGCATACCATGACATGACGTCTTAAAGCGAGATTAATTCAAGTGTGAGAACGAGATGGCGCTAGACGTCTTGTATAGCTCTGTCTCTTTCCCACAGTGGAAATGGTGAAAGAATAACACACACGGTATGCGCGCAGTGGCTGAGCAATTGTACTGCTGCGCTGCGTGTCGCGGTTTCGATCCCCGCACGGAACAAATATTTGTATGACCTACAAGTAGTTGCTACCTACCTGGGTGTTTGTGTATGTGAGTCTCTATGTTTGTGAACATACCCACGGCACGGTACATGACAAATTCGTAGTATGGCACAATGTTTATAAAAAAAAACATCCATCCTCAAGTAAGATACTAGAATACTGCAGTTTGCAGAACTCCATGTTTTCCTCTTCCCCTATATCACCACTACACAAACATCATATCAAAACAGATGATTAAAAAGACAATATCTTGCAACACTTCACCCCTCTCTTTGACCCCTTTCACCCCTCCAAACATGTTTTGTTGTCACCTAAATACCTCACAACAATAGAGGAACTGAGGAGCTTATATTAGTAGATATTACCTCACGGGTTTCCTATATCAAAAGGGTTGTTTTAACTTTGGTTACAAAGGGTGTTCGTTTGGTATTGTGAAACAGGATGTATGCAGGGAAATTTAAGTGAAATAAATCAATAGTAAATTCAGTTGATTAAGTTCTTTATTGAAACTACTGTTCAACCAAAAGTCTACGCGTACAGGCGAACGTGGTAAAATGAACCACTAGAGGCCGAAATTTGGCTATGGTTTATTTGACTTTTTGTTTAGAAAGTTATGCCAGCTTTAAATAGTTCGGCCGTGGGACACACGAATTGCTTTGACCCCGGTACGTAAAGGGCTATTGAAGGACACCGTGGATTTTAGTCAGTACGAGTCTGATATTCCCTCCCGCTCTGCCCTGGGTGGGAGGACTCATTTGATGATGTTATCACATTAAAAAAAAAAGCTTTAAATAGTTCAGTTTAGTTTTCAAAATTGTAAGAAAACATTTATGAATCGACTTGTTTAAAAAAAATGAAGTCTCTGTTTCTAGGGTAACTTTAAAATCAGCATAATTTAACTGTAATACCAATTTCCAAAAATTTTTCTTTGACAACTTTATAAATCTGTATTTTCTGCTTATACTTATATAGTATCATTTAAATCGGTTCAGTAATTTCGCAACATAAGTTAAAATAGGTTTTTATAAATTTATGTCTTTCGCCGTCGCCGGCTCTAGACAATCAACAACAATACATTTTCAATGCGAAAAACTGAAAACTACACGTAGTAATGCTTTGTTTGAGCAGCTGAAATGCTATTTTCAATTACAATTCGTATAATTGAAAAGAGCATACAATATAATTATTCAATGCAACGATAATAATTATTTATTTGTACGTAGCCCCCAGCCTTCTTAACAATGTATTGAGTTAACAACGCTTATGTACATTTAAGACTAAAGAATAATAAATGAACAAAACCTGGAGTTCACAGACTTTTGCACGCACAACACGTGTGGTTTGTCAATGAAACAATGAACTATATATAATACTAAGAATAATTATTTATTTGTACGTAGCCCTTAGCAATTCTTCTTAACAATACGTTGAGTTAACAAGGCTTATGTACATTTAAGACAGAATAAATGAACAGAACCTGAAGTTCACAGACTTTGGCACGCAAAACACGTGTGGTTTGTCAATGAAACAATGAACTATATATAATACTAAGAATAATTATTTATTTGTACGTAGCCCCTAGCAATTCTTCTTAACAATACGTTGAGTTAACAACGCTTATGTACATTTAAGACAGAATAAATGAACATAACCTGAAGTTCACAGACTTTGGCACGCAAAACACGTGTGGTTGTGGATGAAACAATGAACTTTGGCATTGAATATGCAACTAGAAAAATACTGATCATGATATAAAAGCGTGTTCTGCAATCAATTGACTACAATGTAACGATGATTTTTACACTCTAGAGCATAAAGTTGAAGATCTTTCAAAGACTACA
This sequence comes from Agrotis puta, assembly GCA_943136025.2. Classification (NCBI taxonomy): domain Eukaryota; kingdom Metazoa; phylum Arthropoda; class Insecta; order Lepidoptera; family Noctuidae; genus Agrotis; species Agrotis puta. The sequence goes on along the minus strand of OW964177.2, from coordinate 14,954,291 downwards.
GAGCATTTTCATTTATTATTTTCCGCTTGTTAGACCCTCTGAAGGGATAAGTGTAGACGCTCAAGTTTTGTTTAAACAGAATAAATAAATAAAACCTGGGGTTCACAGACTGCATGGAAAACACATGCGTTTTGCATGCAAAGTTGGTTGATGAAACAATAAACTTTGGCATTTAATGACTACTAGAAAAACACTGATCATGTTATAAAAGCGTGTTCTGCAGCTGGCTGCAATGTTAGGAAGGTTTAAACAAACAAAGTATGTAGAGTAAATTTTAACTTCAATATTATAAATAGACTATACACTAACTTCGGTTCGGTTCAGTGGTTTAGGTGCGAAAATGAAACAAACAGATACACAAACATAAGGGAAGAGTGTATAAGGCGGGGACGCGAGGTAAAATGGGGACACACTCTTTAGGCATACGAGTACTTAAAACAACACTAACGTCGAAATAACGTCCTGATGGCGCTTGCGCTACGTTAGTGTTTTGTGACTTCCCATCATACCTCACGTCCTCGTCTTATACACCGTTCACCTACATTGTTATTTAAAATATTAAAAAATAAAACATGTATAAAAAGTTAGGTTTACAATAACAGTAAAAGTCTTACCCCACTCACCAACTCATATTATGATCACCACTCCCCAAACGGTGTGTGCCATAGACGAACATTACTACTAACCTTCAATCTTCTAATACACCTTTACCGAGCTCTCATGTTTGTTCACACAAAGGGAATGAAAGGAAAAATATTAATAAAACCTCTATATATCAAATAAACGGACAGACGTGGAAAGGGGAATCAACATTAAGTATAACAAACATCAAACAAAAATGTTTTGGTATTACGAGGTAATACGACGCGGTTTGGCCTGGGGATGCACTGGGGACTTGTACTTGTTACTCAATCAAGTCTAAATGGCTAAACTGATCTGGATATTTAGCTCACAGTCGCTTAGGTATTAAACACCCGTGGGATGAGGGCAGATGATGAGTGTCCTGGATGAGGCTGGCGCAAGACTGTGGAGCTTGGCATAAGCAAAGAGAGGCCTATACCCAGCAGTGGGTAAAGACGGGCTGTGGATGATGATGATGGGATGAGAGCAGAGCGAGAGGGACTGTCAGACTCGTACTTACTAAAATCCACGGTGTCCTTCAATAGCCTTTACGTTCCGGGGTCACTGTAATTCGTGAGTCCCGCGACCGTGTAGATTATAGACATACATTTGTTTTTGACGCTCAACGCTGATGGTTGCAGCACAAGGCGAATTCGTTTGGATATTGTGTGGGTATTAGTAGTGAAAATTTCAATGATTAAGTATTTCCACAGAATCAAGCTCAGTGTGTCCCCATCCTTCTCAATTTCCGAGACGAAAGCATCTCTTTCGTTTGTGAGGAAAAGAAATTAGATGGATACTCCAGAGCGTCTCGGGCAGGTAAGCAATGCTAACAAAGTACTGATTCTGCATTATTATGACAAAGGAATAAACTGTGCTTTACTTTTGTTTTCTCTATAGTTAAGACGCAGACTCACTCGCATTTAGCTATATAGTCTACTTTGCTTTTGAATATTAATTGACCCATGACTACGCACAGTAATGGAGTACGCCATCTATCTATATATATAAAACGAGAACTGACTGACTGACATATCAACGTACAGCCGAAACTACTGGGGCTAGGAATGTGAAATTTTGCACACGGCTTCCTATTATAATGTAGGGGAGCACTAAGAAGGGGTTTTTGGAAATTTAACCTTTAAGGGGGTGAAAAGGGGGAATTAAGAAAGTACGTAACCCACGCGGACGAAGTGCTAGTGTGGAATAAGCCGTGTACCATGCCCTTGCTTAGCGTGCATGATGTGAACAGAGTTGAGCTATGTCAACGCCTAATTCGAGCATTAGAGGAAACAAAAAGTTTAGGTGTATTATTTGTAAATGATTTGTTATAATTGGAAATTATTTGAAAACTAGCTTCCGCCCGCGACTCCGTCCGCGCGGATGTCGGTCTTCGCGTGGATGGTTTATTTCTCCATTTTGAGTAACTCTGACAATGACATCTTATAAATATTACGGCGCTGAATCCACTGCGGGTAATGCAACGTGTGTTCGCGGTTCTACAGAAAAACGTCTATGAATAAAACTGAAAAATAAGATTTTTTTTTCTACGTATTTCTCCAGGATTAAAAGTATCCTATGTTATGCCCAGGATAATAAGGTATAATTATACCAAGTTTCATCGAAATCGAACCGTTAGTTTTCACGTGATGCCTGCACAAACAGACAGACGGACAGACAAAAATTTTTTTAATCACATATTTGGGTTTGGTATCGATCCAGCAACACCCCCCGCTATTTATTTTTTCAATATTTTCAATGTACAGAATTGACCCTTCTACAGATTTATTATCAGTATAGATATAGATGTGGGAAAAAGTCATCAGTCAAAAATCATATAGGCATAGTTCGCTCTACTTGCAGCGCGGAGTGGTAGAGGGTTACTACTAAAGTTAAAACAACACTCGTCATGTCGCTGCAACATTAATGTATTAATAAAAACAAACAAAAATAAAACTTAATGACATCGACATAACTACCAAAATTAACCTGCAGCGAAATTCAAAATTCATAGTCAATTAAAAACACACATTACCCGGACAAAGTACACAGCAGCAATGTACGAAAATGGTCATAACGCGGAACGAGCGCTTGATATTAAAAATTCCATCATACGGAATTGCCTGCAGCACAGTTTGACGTGACCAAGGTCATACAAAGGGGTTGCCCAGCTATTCAGTAAGTGTATTGAGCTGTACATGAGAGTTGATGAAAGCGCTGTTTTGTGGAAGTGCATGTTTTATGAATGTTCATGATTTAGGTGTCTGGAGTAGTTATGTGACTGAAATCTCATTTTATTTCGCATTTTTGGTCGATGCTATTTGATTAGTTGTTTCATCAGAATTGTTTTAGTGTAGTACGTGTGTTACGTATGAAGAAAGAAAATGTGTTGAAATTGGAGTTTATGAATAATTAAAATGTATCACGCCCTTTTTGTTTTATTGGCTCACATTTTAGCTTAGTAAACGTCACTTTGAAACGTTAGAAATGGATTGAAGAATTCGATGCTGTAGGCAGGAACCTCGGTGGCTTGGTTGGAAAGAGCGTCGGATGTACTGAATCCGGAAATCGCAGGTCCAAATCCTGCTCGCGGTTCGAATTTTTCTTTCCATAGGAAATCTTAGTACACTCTATTGGTAAAACTCAGATCCTTTGGTTTAACTTACACTTCGATTGTCGTCTTTTTCTTTACGCCACACATCAATGTTTTGTTATTGTCCACTAAGTTGCTCGACCTGAATTATTCACTGAAGGAGAGCTAGATTATTGCTAAATATAGTAGTGTTTATAATTGTTATTTGTATTTAAAACGGCCTCTCAGGTATTATTTTAAATTGGCAGTGAATTACTGTCATTTTTTTTGCGTGGTAAAATCATCACATGAGTCCTCCCACCCAGGGACTCAGGTCAGAGCGGGAGGGACTGTCAGACTCGAACTGACTAAAATCCACGGTGTCCTTTAAAAGCAGTTTACGTTCCAGGGTCACGGTAATTCATGAGTCTCGCGACCCCGGCAGGCTTCGGCCCTCTAAAGGGGCGTCATTTTGCTGACTCTCTTCATATAATACAACGCGCCTTCGACCCGGACACGGTCCATGGTCGGACAGCGAGTTGCCCATTACTCGCCGCCCGCATGCACTACTGACATGATAAAACTTCAAGCAGCATTAACACCCTAAAAATGAAAATGCGTAGCTTAGCTTAATGGATAATGAGAAGCGGTATGGTTAATATTGAAATAACTTTAATCTCTTCAAATCCTCTGAAAGTTTTCATGAATGAAAGATGAATAACTAAAACCAAAATCCTGTTAGATTTTTCTCAAACAATATTAGAAATGGGACCCGTTCCTTTGTTAAACTTGTATATAAAGTTAACATTTCAAATTCTATTATCCTTTGTTAGAGGCTAAAAGTTTTTAGGCTCAAACTTTCGAAGGAGGGTTAATTGAAGCTTTGATTAAAGAGGTTCAAAAAAAGATAAAGGAGTTTTGAGCCGTAGGCCTAAATCTGACTATCTCAGTACAAAGATAGAAGTTAAGAGCCACAGATTAAATAATAAAAGTCTTCAAGAATTAAGTAATTGAAGCTTCATGGAAGGAATAACTTTGTATAAGATTTATAGTATCAAACAATCATTGGTGGATTTGCAGTCTTAGCCGCTCTAGGCCCCACACGATGTACCGCCCTTTTCTCAGCAACCTGATCTTAAAAGACTTAATTATTTTATTATTAATGAATTTACGTTATTGCCATTTTAAACTGATTCATTTTAAAGCTGCTAGTTTATAATATTTTCCGAGGTTTCAGTAATTATTAGATATTTAAAGAAAACATTTATAACGGTTTTAAATTTTATTTAACTTAAGTTAAAAACTAAACGCGGTCGAATGACTTTTTTTTTTTTTTTTTTTTTTTATCGTGGTAAAATCATCAAATGAGTCCTCCCACCCAGGGCAGGGCGGGAGGGACTGTCAGACTTGTACTGACTAAAATCCACGGTGTCCTTCAATAGCCCTTTACGTACTAGGGTCACGGTAATCCCTTGGTCCCGCGACCCCAGCAGGCTTTGGCCCTCTACAGGCCCCGTCACGCGGTCGAATGACTTAATAATTATTTTCAATTAAAAGGGCTATTGAAAAATTAAATTTGTTTTATCACCTACCGACAAAAATGTAGGCGTTGTTCTATCACAATACCTGGCATTTTGAGTCATGCACAATATGACTTTTGGGCATTCCAACACTTTTTGCAAAACTTCGTTCTAACCGCATAGAAGTATAACATTCGGTTATTATGACATATGGACATTTTAACACATTTACGAATATTACCATAAACCTATCGCGGAGAATAGTTGGATAAGAGAAGCACAGAACCGAGAGAAATGGCATAAAAAGGGGGAGGCCTATACCCAGCAGTGGGTGATCCCGGGTTGATATGATGATGATGATGATGACCATAAACCTATTTGATTTTATATGTTTATATTATGAGAGCCTTCTTTAAACAGTTTTTTTTTAGCGTGGTTAAATCATGTGTCCTCCCACCCAGGGCAGAGCGGGAGGAACTGTCAGACTCGTACTGACTAAAATCCACGGTTTCCTTCAACAGCCCTTTACGTACCGGGGTCACGGTAATTCGTGAGTCCCGTCACCCCGGTCTTTATCCATAGTAGCATAGTTCTCATCTGAACCTACTTGAATCTGGCGCTTCGACGATGTCGCTTCTATTCAACCTCGTGTGCTGTTGAATTAAATGATGAGGATAATGTAGGCCAATCCCTTGTGTGCCATCGGACAATGAAATGAGATGACCTGGCAGACAATGACGTCACATATTATCAATGGAACGTGTCCAATATCGAGAAGGGACATGTTTACAGTCGACCGCGTGGAATCGATATGTTTATGAGGACCGACTTCGAAGTAATTACTTAACTTTTCTGTCTGTATTAATATTGACGGTAAACAGATTTGGTTACTAGGGACTTATAGTTTGTACCTACCACAGGTATGTATGTACAAACATACAATGTGGTTACCGCCCTCGAAAGCGTGGGTGCTTTCAAGTTATCTACATCTTGACAATGTCTGTTTACAAACGGCATAATTTAATATCTTTACCAAAATATCTCATTCTCTGGAACGCGTTGACAATCAATAGATAGTATTTTTTTATTATTTCGTACGATAATATGTTTCAGAAAAGAATTTCAGGATGGTAGGTAAGAACGACAAACGATTGAGGAATCTAGGCTCCCATGTTGATAAATCTGTATGTAGTAAACATAATATACAGGGTGGTCGGTTGATTGACGTTCAAAAATTTACGGCGAGTGTGTGATTAAAATGTTCATAACTTCCATAAAAGATACGAAGCTAATTACGCATTAAAGTAAAACTTGTGAATGAGTTTGCGCTTTTGAACTCAAAAAATTTCATGGATGAAAAAATTTCATCAATTTCGTACATGGGTTGATTCGGATATCCCACGAAATGAGGTTCCAATCGACTGGCCGGTCGCGGGACTCACGTGAACGTAAACGGCTATTGAATGACACCGTGGATCTTAGTCATTACGAGTCTGACAGTCCCTCCCGCTTTGCCCTGGGTGGGAGGACACATTCGACGATTAGACCACGTTAAAAAAAAAATATGTTTTAGTATCATAGATTACATGATTACATCCACGTCGCCCCAGCCCTGACAACGGAGTACATCGGAAAATTTGTGTCATCGATTATCTGGATTCTTAGATCCACGCTAGAGTCGGCGTTGGAATTTAACGGGGTGGGTGGCACTTGCTAAAATACTTGTTCCCGTCCATCCCGTTGCCTCGATACCGATCCATAGTAACTTTAGCACGTTATTTAGGTACTATTGATTTCTGCTTTTATCTGATTAAAAGATATTCGTCGAGTATTAAGTATTTAAAGCTTGATTAGTCGATACGTAACAAAAACCTTGCTCAATGTAGACAGTATGAAATACGAGTCACCAACAGAAAGCTCTTATCCCCTTCAACATTATAAACTGTGGAAGTAGTTTCCATCTAAACACCAAGACTTAGCGAGTAGAAGCACGCGCGGCAGTATACTTCGAGGAGGCGATAACGTTACCTGCAGCCGCTGAAGCGCTGCGCTACAAATTGCCTGGACACTGCGACATGTAGCGCTGTAGCTATTGACATGTATTACAGAGTAAGGCGATAATAGAGAGGTCGTTTTTATAAGCTACTAGCGACCCGCCCCGGCTTCGCACGGGTGGACATTTAGTTTTTAAGCTCTCTCACAATTTTAAATTCGTAATATCTTTTGAATGGATTGTCCGATTCGAATAAAATAAAAAGTAATTTATAGCTATTGAAACAATCTTGCTCAAAATTAAATAGTTTATTTGGATAAGGATTAGTATTTGACGATAATATGATCAATAAACATAGGCTAATAATTTTAATTACTTTTATTCTATGGAAAAGTGGTTATAATGGCTAAAATAAGGTGGGTGGACCATGGAAGGCCACTCTAACGAGTAAACGCTTTTTATTCGTTTATTAACTGGATAAATGAAAAAAACAAATTATCAAATAATACTTTGTTTTATTGTGTACCATATAAATCACTTTTTTTTAACCTAGCTTTAATCAGTATTCATTAAACTTAAGTTTTGTTAAGCTCTTCCAAATGGCCTTGCTAGGAACAAGGCTCCTTAGAAGGCCATTATAATAAATCAGTCATTTAACACTAAAAGTTAATAAATAGCGATTAAATCTACAATAAAAAGAAGTGGTTTATATATTACGGAATAAAACAAAGTATTACTTAAATATTTGTTAGTTTCATTTATCCAGTAAATAAACGAATAATAACTGTTTATTTGTTAGAGTGGCCTTCTATGGTACACCACCTTATTTTAACGTCGCCGATTTCCGATATCAATGAAGCGAGGGACCGTACTGCCAAAATAGTGGCGCGAGCGATTCGCCGCCGCGTCTGTGATTTCTAGTTCGATGGATGTTTATGTGGATGGAAGGAATTTGTCATCACATGGCAATAACTACGAAATTTTAATAATTGGCCTTCGAAGGAGCATGGCCTTCCATGGTCCACCCACCTTATAAATGTTTGGTTTATACTATCGCGGACTGTTTTGTAGGCATTATTGAGTTCTACAACTTTTCTATAGAAGTCAACCATACATCTCTAACCATTTAGGCAGCGTTTGCGAGAATCGTTAGCGTACGGCTGTTTTTTGGCTGTTTTTTCAACAATTTTCACTACCACGAAAAATCCTATCTATTTTCCGGGATAAAATATAGCCTATACGGATTCGAAAGAATCCCTCTAAGTAATGGTAAAAGAAATTTTGAAATCGGTCTAGTAGTTTTTGAGCCTATTCAATACAAAAATACAATGTTTTCCTCTTTTTATAATATTAGTATAGATTATTTAGTTTCACCTGTCCCGTTGTCTGTAATCAAATCTTGTAACTTGAATTTAATCCACTACCCGATTATTGATTGCGCTAAAATATTGCAAGTATATGTATATCGCGTGACAATGCAATATTATGATAACATGGAGCTGATCTGTTGATGGAGCTGGAAGGTGGCCATAGTTTAGACTCGTTTGATTCGTCTTGACGAAAACTTTTTCTATCGTAAGTATTTTTTTAACAATAAAAACTTGTTTTTTTTTCATAAAACATAGTTTTTTAAATGACATTAGTGCAACAAAAGACAAAAAAACATTCAAAAGGCACGAATATAATAAATAACAAAATTATAATACGTTACATTAGTAATCAGACTAAATAGGTTTTTTTTATCGTGGTAAAATCATCAAATGAGTCCTTCCACCCAGGGCAGGGCGGGAGGGACTGTCAGACTTGTACTGACTAAAATCCACGGTGTCCTTCACTAGCCCTTTACGTACCGGGGTCACGGTAATCCCTTGGTCCCGCGACCCCGGCAGGCTTTGGCCCTCTACAGGCCCCGTCACTATGTTGACACTCTTTGAGGCGCGCGTGGAACACAACGCGCCGTCGACCCGGGCATGGTCCATGGTCGGACAGCGAGTCGCCCATTACTCGCTGCCCGCATGCCCACGACTACGGTGGCCGGAGATCGTCTCGCGACGTCCGACGCCGTGGGCGTCTACCACTGCGGCTGGGGTGGAGGGAGGACGCTGTCCTCTCCCTCAAGCGGCCCGCCTCCTCCTTCACGAGCATGACTGCTTCGCAGAAGGAGGCGACCGCCTCCCACTCCGTCTCGCCCCGCAGCATGGCCTCGACCAATGCCGGGCGCGAGAGGTCTCCGCCTATCGCCGTCGTGAGGACACGGCGGTGCTCTGCCCAAGCGGGGCAGTCCTGCACCGTATGCTCCACCGTATCCTCCGGACGATCCTCACAGTGGTGACACCCAAAAAAAAACTAAATAGGATAGTAAAAGTGTAAGGTTCATTATGTATAAATTACACTAAATGGATGTACAACTCAACACATTAGCGTTGCACTAGTTTTTTATTCTTTTGTTTAAAATTTTCTCATCTTGTTCATTCACATGCTGACCTTTGCGATGCAGGGCCGAGGTATCAGGCTTAGACACTCCCGCAGTCTCGTTGCATCTCTGACGTGAAGTTTTACCTGCCTATATTTCATGTGTCTGTTTTTTTTTTGTACCCCTGTATACTTTCAGTATCCTGTACCGTATCGTGTCTGTAGGTGCTATGTAAGTCAATTTGTCGTAGTCGCAACGCGGCCATCGCGGTAATCCAGTTCAAACGAGATCGATCTAGTTAGGTGTTAGCTTGTTTACCGGATTAGACCGCTTCGGACCGCCTCAAACCACCTTAAACCGGTTAACACCGGTACCCAGGTGTGTAGAAAGTCGTCTGAAAGTGGGCCACCAAGTACGATCTTAACAGTTTTCTAACAATTTTCTCGTGAAGACTGTACAAGTTAGCCAACATTATAATATTATTTTGTTCCGAAATTAGTTTTTGAGGTATTAATTGTTGTATTGTTCTAAGTTTCGAGTTGTTGAATGAGTTTATGAGTACTCCATTGTAGGAGTTACTGATTACTTATAAATGCTACCATTAATTTATTGGCAGGTGTAGGTATAGTGTAGGTTAATATTATAATTAAGTTTAAGCAACATTTTCCAGGAATTATATATACGTATTCAAAAACATTTTCCACCTACCAAAATCTTTTAATATCAACACAAGAACCGTAGACAAAAATCTCTTGGCCCATAAGTTTTAATAAACCACTGCATCTCCAAAGGATATTTATAGCTATCACATAATAGGTGCAAGGCCATAAAACTCAAAATCGCTTGGCACGTTCCCAACCAAATACGTGTGTGTAATAACGAAAATCCACTTTCAGTTATGTTTTATACCACTCAGTAACACTCCATAACGTTTGGTCTGGGTCCTTACAAACTTATCAGTCACTTTTCAAAAGAAAACCTTTTTTAAAATGTGCTTTCGGTTCTTTCTCATAAGGGTTACGATTAATTTTCGTGATTTTTGTCGAAGGTAAATAAAAGGTGGTAGAAGGTACACCAAATAACTTCCTCAGGATTGGAAGGTGACTGTTGACCAGCCCTTATGTTTGGACGTTATTCTTTAATATTTAAGGAAAACGCATTTTATTTTTATGCTGCAATACGTTGCTATTGAAGAACACCATGGATTTTAATCAGTACAAGTCTGACAGTCCCTCCCGCTCTGCCCTGGGTGGGGGACACATTTGATAATTTTGCCACGGTAAAAATAAAATGTTGCAATCCGTTTATTTAGCTACTAAAAAGTGGTGTATTGGTTTTTCTTAGTGCTTGTTAAAGGATTAGGGATTTAATGAGTGGATTTCTCGTTTCAGAAACCACCACTATATCAGACCTTATTGGTTGTATACAAATAGGGTGGAAAAATCGTGTGCGTCAGAATGGCTGGTTGTCTGTAGCGTTGGTCTATGAGAGTTGATTCAAAAATTGCTACATAATTGCTTATATTTGCTACATATAATACATAATTGCTACATACGATAAATCTAATTATTCCATTAGTTAGATTATCAAAAAATATTTGACACGTATTTTTTCTTTTGGCTTTGGCCCTCTACAGGGGGGGGGGCGTCATTTTTGCTGACACTCTTTGAGGCGCGCGTGGAACACAACGCGCCGTCGACCCGGGCATGGTCCATGGTTGGACAGCGAGTTGCCTATTACTCGCTACCCGCGCGACCTACACCCGCTGTTGAATTATGGTCCATTCCTTCTCACAGAAAAAAGTGTGAATTACAGTGGGAATACTCTTTGGAGGATAAAGCCAAGGGTAAAGGGTTTGACGTCAAGGTTGACGCAGTGGCTGACCAATTGAATTCAGCACCTCATCATGGGTTCAATTCCCACACGAACCGAGCATGTTTATAAAAACACTCACAATTTTTATTTTTATACGCATTAACGCATGTTTCGCGAATTTGAAAGATTTTCAAGGGAAAGAAGAACTTGAACCGCGAGCAGGATTTGAACCTGCTACCTCCGGATTCAGTGCATCCGACGCTCCAAATGGATTAAAGAATTTGACTCAGTAGGCAGGAAACTCGGTAGTTCGGTTGGAAATAGAGTCGCATGTACTGAATCCGAAGGTCGCATACTCACAATTCCATGCACGGCAACGATTAAAAAAAGAATATCTCTCAAAAAAGTTTTCTTTACGATACTTTCCTTAATAAACTGTAAAATTGATGGCCCAAAAAGGACCTGTAAGCAATTACAAAACACGTGCAACTCATAAAAAACTCAATGAACACGAACAAATACTCAACAAGTGATCAATAAAAAAATAATCTAGAGAAGTGTGTGTTCGCCCCTCGGTTTGTATCGCTCGTCAATAGTATTGATGCATCACGAATTCTATGGTAATATTCCCATGTTTGAATACGCCTCTTTTTTATGTGCGGAATAAAAAAAAAACGAGTTTTAAAAATGGAAGTTGTTTTTTTTTATTTGTATTGGTTTTAAAAATGGAATGGAATAAATATTGAGCCTTTTAAGGTTGGGAACCCTGACATTGTTGGGAAAAGGCTTGGCAGATGATGAAATTAGATCTGATTTCAGAGTTCGTTAGTAAGTGATTTCTTGTTCTAATATACACATAATTTATTATACCGAAACCGTTTTCTAACATCTAAATCAGATTAACATCGTTCATTATTTTATTCTACGAGACACACAACAAAAACCAAAGCAATAAAAGATGTGGTACTAACTCTAATACTATTACGTTACAACCAATTTCTATTAATGTTATTAGGAGGGACTAACAGAGTAACAGCACTCCTATATTTAGAGGCGGCCCTTCACTGAGGCGTCTTAAACAAGAGTATAATAGTAGTTCCAGTAAGAACTCGATTATTCGATCGACACAATACGAAATGTATTCAGAAGGATCACTTAAGCCTTTGTCAAACAGACAGGCGTGACGAATGCGAAGCGAGGCGTTTTTATTTGTAATATATAGAATTGTTTGAATCCAGTCACATAGGAAAGCGAAAGCGATCCTATAGCGTGACAGAACTATCGGACTGACATATCGCTTCGGTTCGGTATCGCTTCAGAAACGCTTCGCTTTCGCCTGTCTGTTTGACAAAGGCTATAGCTATAGGGCTTACGGGAGAAAAGTCGCTGCCACGAGTATTTCAGCTCATGCCAGCGATTTGGCAATCAATTCAGTGATTTGTGGCGCCATCTGTCATCAAAAGAACGTTATTATTCTTTTCCACGAGAACTTTACTTCATTCTGGATAAAAGGTATCCCATGTGTGTGTCTGTACAGCTGACAACGTAGGTATATGCTAAAAATAATGATCGGTTCAGTGCTTTGAGCGTGAAAAGGTAAAAATAAACAAACAAACTTACTTTCGCATTTAGAATATTAAAGGTGCTATATAAAGCGGCTTCTATTTAATAGTATTATTGTCCACTAAAACTACTCTATCCACAAAACAAATAAGCAGAAATGCATAAACTAACGAATCAAATAAATTGATTGATCAGAAAATGTATTAAAAATTGGCTAAGCCAAGATGTAGTCGACGGAGTCCCGCTGCGCGGGGCTCCTATTTCCGTCTGCAGGTTTTAAAAGAACCTAACCAAACCGAACCTCGGGGTGGCCCTAAAACTAAAATTATTGCCGAGTTGTAATATTCGTGGCTGACTTAGTAATTTTGTGGCTCAGTTTATTATTTCCCAAACATTAATAACAACTATACCGTTGGCTAAGTTGTTGCAAATCGATTTCTGGAAGAGTGTTGGCAAATTCGTCGGCTTCCAAATGTACACTTGTTTTCTATTAAAAATCTATCATATTTAAATCATTTTCGAGTAAAAACAAAACTGTTTATTTTGAAACTTCTGTCCACATCACTTTCTCATGCAGTAATAGCTTTTCTTTACGACTATCATAAAATTCTGTGCGCGAATATTTTGTCTGCGAACAATAATAGATTATGAAATACGAAGGGAACGTTGTAGTAACTCAGTAAGTGTTGATAAACTCAGCCATTGTAGGTAATGTCGTAAAAATAGTCATAACTAAGTTAATTTTCATGATGAACCGACTCGTAAAAGAGATTTTTCTTTTGTTCAGATCCTAGTCTTGAAGTGTTCTTCAGATTTATTATAGTCTTTATGATCAGTTATTTCTTTTAGAGTAAGAAAATAGTTTTAGCACCGAAGGAAAAGTACTGGATTTGGATGCTTATTCTTTAATTAACAACATTAATATTATCGTAAATTTTTCTAACTTACTATTTTTATAAAGCTTAGTGCACATCAGAGCCGCACTGGCAATCGCGATGTGGCTCACCGTATGTATACGATCTTAGTACAAACATTGTATAGCACATAAAAATATGAGAAGTCTTTAAAGCAAAATAGCCTTAAACCGCCATGCAAATCTAACCTCACCCACACCTGCCTTTAATCTCACCCACGGCACAAACTTTTTTTTATCTTGGTAAAATCTTCAAATGAGTCCTCTCACCCAGGGCAGAGCGGGAGGGACTGTCAGACTCGTACTGACTAAAATCCACTGTGTCCTTCAATAGCCCTTTACGTTCCGGGGTCACTGTAATTCGTACGGTCCCGCGACCACGGCACTAACTTAGCAGTAATCAAAGAAACAAATTGCCTTTACAAAATCATACGAAGTGAACAAAGCATCGAAAAGTCTATGTTATATCGATTGTTCTTACGAGTATACCTAGTAGATACTTTGGGAGCCATACTTAACTCAAACTTTCAATCGTTATTCCACAAGCAAATCGCCTTCGAATTTTGATAAGTGTAACTATACAACACTGGTGTTTTATATGTCACATTTTTATATGTCAAAATCAGCAAATATGTTCTCCCACACTGGGTACGTGGGAGCAGAAGGGACTGTCAGACTGGTACTGACTGAAATCGACGGTGTTCACGACGCCGGCAGTCGTTAGTCTTCTGTGGGGCACACATCAGATTGCTGACAGCTCTTTGACGCCACCTGGGCCTGTTCTCTGATCAGACGGCGAGCTACCCATTACTCGCCACATACTGATGTCGGTCGTATTTTACAGGAATTTAGGCTTAAAACTTCGATCGAAATAAATCAAGTCAGCGTAAATTGGACCGATACTTTCGAATTATAATCAGGGCCACCTCAATCAACTTCAACGTTGAAATATAATTTACGTCGAATAAAAAAGTGGCAAGCGAGAGACGCTGTAAAGAAAAAATAATTTGCCTGAAGTAGCAATTTATTGGTAGTCTTCATTGATGTAATCTTAGCAATACTGATGTTTGTCAAAATAATCTAAATTATGGATTTCCATTTAACTATTATTATAAATTCGAAACTTTTTAAGGATGGATAGATTTGGATTTGTGTAAGACGGAGTGTGAATTGCAACCCTCTGTTTCTAACAGAGGTCGATAATGGGCCCGTATCTTCGAACATTATTAAACCCTGTTGTTTAAAGAACTGCAAATCTGATCTCCAGAACCACCAAATAAAAATAAAGGTTGCGGTAAATAAAGTGGAATTTTGGAATACCTCCCAAAATATCACTTTCTTTGTCGCGACGGTTAAAGAAAACATTTCTAAATTGGCCTATCGCTAACTCTTCTTTGTGGGAAAAACCTGCCAGTGACCCTTTTTTATCATGTTCATTCAAATATCTTCGTCACATATCGACCACAGTATACTGACAGTCACTTCCGGTGAACATGTCATATTTCAGTGAAAAAGGTAAACAACCAAACCCGCCCGAGGAAATCGTACAATCACGACACTATCTATCAGACATGTCCCCTTTCATAACAAGGATGTTCCCGAATTGTCACCTGTCACCCGTTTTGTAGGACATGAGATATACAATGCCGATAGTGGGTGTACTTCGTTACTAACACTCGTATTCTAAGCACCGCTAAGTCTATCTGTCGGTTAAAGTTGTCGGTTAAACACCTGCCGGTGTCTTGGGACTGTCCAAACAGGAAACCGTGAACCTGAAACGTAAAAGGCTATTGATGTCCCTTCCGCTCCACCCAGGGCCTAAAACTCAATAGGACCTCTCTTCTCTCTTCTTCAACCTTTAGCCAAAAAATGCTAAGTTCAGTTCTGCTATAAATCCACATCTGGCGGTTTTGTGTCCGGCTATCGAGTTTCTTCCAGGCACTTTTTCGAAACTGTAGTTTTCTTAAACGAATGTCGTAATAAGTGGCTTTTCGACTTTAAATGGAGAAATCGTATATTGAAAAACGCATAACATGACAATCAATACATGATTGCGCAACTCAGCTGGACTCAGTTGTCATGGCAACAGCGCAAAACGACGTATTCCCAAAAAATCGGACAGTTATGGACACTTCTGTCAAGTTTTAACAAACTAAAGCCGTCAATGTGACCAATAAGGTAGGGTTGAGCTTGACTTGAGCAAAGTCAGACAATAAGAATATAAGGTTATAGCGCGTTAAAGGCGACATTTTGAAGTAGGAAGTTAATATTCCACTGGTTATTGGATTTCAAGCTGTACAATTCAATTCAAAGACCCTTAGTGCTCGAAGAAAGTGACTCAGAAAAGCAAGGAATATTAAAGGCGAATCTTACAATTTAATTCTGATCAACATTCATTTGCCAAATTATACAATTTTACGTCATGTTTTCTGAACTTTGAAGGTTGTTCAAAGAGAGACAATCACATTACTTCGTGTATATATATCGCTACTGCTTTATAAACGGTAAAGAAAAACACCGTATGGAAGAAAAATCTTGAAGTAGTAATGACTGTCCTAAACTGTAAAAGTTGAACCTGACTAATAATAGTTTGGATGGATTTATGTTTGGTTACTTAATCACGACAATACGACTATACGAATCTTGGTGAATTTTGCGTCAACGACAATTCTGGAATAACAGGGATACCGTGTATCCGGGTATAACATACTTATGGCAAAAATTTTCGAGATATACGTTGGCGAAGCTGCTAGCATCAGCCAAAAATGTCCGATTAAAATTAAATTATTATTTTATATTATCACGTTGTTCGTATTTTGTACCTTTGTCTGTCTTTTTATCTATTTATCATGATCCTAGCTTGATTTCCGTACACTTTTCTTTATTCTTCTTTTTTCAGGTGACCACTGAAAATTTTATGCTGAGTGGTCGCCCTTCTTGTCACAGTCATGACGTACAACTATGTATTTCTTTTTTGTCATTATGTTTTTGATTTCATTTGTAATTTTTTTTTCTGTTTTTTAATATGTTTTTGTCTCTGTTGTATGTATGCATGTCTGTGTCAAATAAAATAAGTTTCTTTCTTTCTTCTTCTTTCTTTCATTATGTCTCACGTTTTTACAATTTTGTTTTCCCTAGAGTTGTTTGTGTAAAGAATTTACTAATATATACGTAATTATATAAATTCCTTTAGACAGGCCCAAGGTTATTCCAAAATATAATTTTCATCAAAATAATACTACCCGCATAAACTAATCTGTGACAGACAGCTACTCTACATTAACATAATTCCCAGAAGTGCGAAGGACTGAAAAAACATTTCAGTATACCGCTGTTGTTAGGACAAACAACTAATTGTGTTACTAAGTCGCTTTGTTAGAAGTTGTTTGCGGTTTAATTATTTATTTTACTTTTTTTTTAGATAAAAACAAAAGCCCTACAGGGTGAAAAAAAAACTGGGCGTGGATGGCTATATCCGAAAGTATGAGGAATATCAAAAAATGTAGAACAGAGTCTCGAGGCCGATTTTGACGAAAACTAAAACTGCATCGAACCCGCTGATTTTGGAAAAAAAAACACATCCTGTATTATTACACTATTCGATAGTGTTGCTAATAAGAAACAAATTCAGGGAAGTAATCATATACGGCAAACTTATACACCCTGTATATACTACTACTACTATACTACTAGCTGTTACCCCTGCTGATCGGCTCGTATTGGTCGTATCGTAATGTTTTATAGCTTCTTCTCCTATCTTGATAAAAAAACTATCCAACTAAAGCGATCATATATGATTTCAAAATAATAAAAAAATCAAATCAAACCTGTAGTTCCTGAAATTAGCGTTCAACCAAACTCTACAGCTTTTAAATATTAAGTAGTACTGGTGACACGCCCCGGCTTCACAATTTTTCAATGTAGATGTATTTCAAATATAACCATACTTTTCCACTCTGTTTATTGATGAAAACTTTTAAAAAACATTTAAATTCGTTGCGTAGTTTGAAAGTTCGCGGAAGCGTCTTCCAGAATCTATTAGTTAGCCAGTCACTAAATACAGAATATTTGTAGAATGGAATCTAACTCCAACAAAGTTTAGTATCGGTAGATGATGGCTTAAGCTAAAAGCTATCTCAAAATCTTTTAAGCTAAATCACAAACACGGTCATAAAAGCAACATTTTCATGCCCCACATCTCATCTCCGTTCACCTCCGTCGTGGAACACTAAGAAACTAAATTACCACAAGAAGCAACATTTAAATTTTTACAAAAAGCAATCAAGCAAGCAATGATTGAGTGACCGATTGCTGTGCAGCATGTCGCGGTTTCGATCCCCGCACTGAACAAAATTTTGTATGACTTACAAGTAGTTGTTCCGGGTCTGGATGTTTATGTATGTGAGTTTGTATGTTTGTAAACGCACCCACGACACAGGAGAACAAGAGTGGGGAAAGGTTTTTTTTTAAAACACAAAACAAAAGGTCTCACCTCCGTTACGGGACACGAGAGAAAAAACAACTAGTTTTTGAACTTTGTTTAAGAAGAAACAACATTTAGAAAAAGCAATATTTACTAAAAAGCAACATTTCATCCTACACATAAAACATCTCATCTCCGTTCACCTCCGTTACGGAACACTAAAAAAACGTCACACCGTAAAATATCAAAAGATTCTATATTCTTTAAAAATCGACGTCCCACCAGGGTTAAACTTAATTTGCCTCTCTGATCCAATTTCCGTCGGGTACGCTACCTCCTGATTATTGGAAAGATATACATCACCATCTTTCTTTCAGTAGATGTCAGGCTGACAGTGAAAATGCCTGATAAAATATTTTTCACTTGGCAAAATTTATGATTCGGATCGAGTAAGATTAGTTTGTGGAACTTTTTGATTGGTTCATTTATATTTTGGTTTGATTACCTGGGTAGTATTTAATATGGGTAGTACTATAATACAAAAACATATTTCAAATATGTTTACGTTGTTAATGAATTCATTTGTCAGTTGTAGGTTTTCATGTAGTTCAAATCCTAAATTTCTCGATAGTAAGCGAAGATGTGGTCGACGGTGAAGCACGCTTGCCTAGAAGTAACCTATTCACTCTTGACTTGAAGACCCCAAGGTTATAGCTGTTAAAACAAAAGTAATATAAATATATTCCACAACTATCACACAACGTCATCTAGTCCCAAGCTAAGCAGAGCTTGTGTTATGGGTACTAGACAACTGATAAACATACTTATATATTTCTAAATACATACATATTATAGATAAATTACACCCAGACACAGAACAAATGATCGTGCTCATCACACAAACATTTGTCCTGGGTGGGAATCGAACCCACGGCCTCCGGCATAGCAGTCAGGGTCACTAACCACTAGACCAACAGGCCTGTCGTAAGTAATTGTTGCTGTTTAAAATTTTGGTATCCACCATGTTTTTAATTGAACCTATGTTTTTTAAAGTAAAGGCAGTCTATTGCACTATGCCCAGTCACTTTGTTTACACTGTAAACAAGTTTCAAACTGACTTCAACGTTATAAGATACAAAATACATTTATATTTCAGCTGTGGTTATTTCCTCTTTTGTTTTTTTTTTAGTAAAATCATCAAATGAGTCCTCCCACCCAGGGCAGAGCGGGAGGGACTGTCAGACTCGTACTGACTAAAATCCATGGTGACCTTCAATAGCCCTTTACATTCTGGGGTCCCGGTAATTCGTAAGTCCCGCGACCCCGGCAGGCTTTGGCCCTTTAGCGGGCGGTCCCGTCATTTTGCTGACACGCTTTGAGGCACGCGTGGAACACAACGCGCGGTCAAGCCGGGCATGGTCCATGGTCGGACAGCGAGCTGCCCATTACTCGCTGCCCACATGCCCGCGTTTTATTTCCCTAAAAGAGGAAAAATTTATTTCCCACATCGACTTTTGAAGGATCCCAAGATCAATGGTGGGTAAACATTTGTTTGAAAGGCGCGGGAAAGGGTACGGTTTTTTTATGAAAATTTATAGTCAGTAGTTCCCCTTCCGTAAATTGTGTAAAACTTTATGTAAACAAGCGTTTTTGTATTACTATGTTTGGAGTTTGTTACAATTTTTTTGAAAAGAAAGATAAGTAACATGTCATTTGTGGTTTGTTATTTTTAAAGTTGATTTGTGTTTTGTCGTGTTGTTGATAAGTATGTCGACTGCAAATTTAAGTTTTTTTTTTATTAATCAACCCAGACTACGGAACCCTTTACTTTAGGCGTTCCAACACGCACTTGACAAGGTTTTTCTTTCTTAATAATAAGCAATTTTAACTGTACTTTGATTAAAAAACTTTTAAATTGCTCTTTATTTTAAAGAAATTCTAAATTCTAAAGTTCGTGACTAAGCCGCGCTTGCCGAGGTAGGTCTATGGATGGGTGACCATCTGTCATAGCGAGTTTCCTCCGTGCCTCGGAAAGCACGTCGTTGGTCCCGGCTGTCATTTGTAGATCTTTGACAGTCGTTACTGTTAGTCAGAACCTCTAAAGTCTGACAACCAGTCTTACCATGGGGTATCGTATTACCCAGTTACTGAGTTGTGGAGGTCCGACAGGCAGTCGCTCCATGTAAAATACTGATATCCAGCTGCATCTGGTTTGACTGGAAGCCGACCCCAAAATAGTTGGGAAAAGGCTAGGCAGATGATGATATTTTAAAGAAATTATCAGAAAATTACTTGTAACAATCATCATCATCATCATCAGCCTATAAATGTTCCCACTGCTGGGACACAGGCCTCCCCTGTGTGAGAGGGAGTGGGCCATAATCCACCATTCGGACCCAGTGCCTGCTGGATGTCACATGTCTTCGAACTTTTGATTCTAGGACATACCGGTTTCCTCACGATGTTTTGCTTAACCGTTTCAAATACCGATACTGTAATAAATTACACATTATAATACGCGCTTTTCTGGGCTCGAATTCGAACTCACTACCTACGAGTATAACTCGTAAGTCATGGCACCCTGGCCACCACGGCTCTAATAATAGCAACCGTTACGTTTTAAATACTACAAAATACGCTACTTTTTTGTCAGAAGATGCTTTGAGAAATGAACACTATCACATTGTATTTATGTAGCTAAGCATCTAGCTGCGATAAATTGCCCTAGTCAATAGAGGGCGTCGAATAACTATGGTGCCGTACGATTTATTACTCCAGGTACCCCGTCCTTTATGGCGTGCACCACGGGGTATTTTGCACCCTAAATATACCTCAATACCTATTTTTACTTAGATTTACATCGTTAAAGTTTGATATAGTATAGAAGCGAAACCGATTATGGGATGTTTTTATTTTAATATACAGACGCTAGCAAGAGTGAGTGACGTAAACATAAAATAAATACGCTGAAATTTAAATCGAAAATACAAGTATCAAGTACGCATGTTTTCCCTCGTAGATACTCGTATAAATAAATTATTCAATACATTGAGTAAATATTATATTGAAAACGAGTATGTATTTTCAATTTAAAAAATCGAAGTATTAATCTTGATGTTTACGTCACGCAGCTGTGCCTCTATTAGAATGATGTGCAATATGTGGTACTGCTTCGCAAACGATTACGCACTTAATGTCATATTCTAAGGCCCACTTGCACGACAATCACTAAACAGGTTTAGCGCTAAACTGATGTAAAACATCGTTCTGTCTCTGTCAACTTCAAACAATTTGACAGCAATACAGTGATATTCTAAGGCAGTTTAGCGCCAAACCCGTTTAGTGATTGTGGTGCAAGTGGGCCTAAGTGTCTTGTCTATTGTTTTATACAGGAACAGACTGACGCTTCCGTGGATGCCACACTCGTAGTCCAATTCTGGGGTAACTCATGCTGGACAAAGGCCTTCCCCATATCTTACCAAGTACTCTTTTCGAGCCCCACTTCAGCCCAGCCTTGGGAGTTCAAATCATCTTGTCACATCTATTTGGGCAACGACAACACAATATGACTTTAAAGCCTTTGTCAAACGGACAGGCGTTGCGAATGCGAAGCGTGACGTTTTTAATTGTAATGTATGGAATTGTTTGAATCCAGTCACATAGAAAACCGAAAGCGATCCGATAGCGTGACAGAACTATAGGACTGACGTCTCGCTTCGGTTCGGTATAGCTTCGGAAACGCTTCGCTTTCGCCTGTCTGTTTAGCAAAGGCATAAAAGTGTCAAAATAATATTAAAAACCGGCCAAGTGCGAGTCGGACTCGCCTTTAAAGGGTTCCGTAGCAGCAAGTAACATTATATAAAAGTTGGTTGTAACTTTGAAAGATAAATTGCGGTTTACGATTTATGACGTATTAAAAAAAAATGTAAGTTGGTACGCACAATATTGAGTGATTTACCATGTTATTTTAATATCATGGACTTCTTATAGGTTTTCCTATAATCTATAAGGAGAAAACTAATTTCTGTATTTTTTTCAAAATTTTAGGTTCAGTAGTTTCGGAGATAAGGGGGGGGGAATGTTCAATTTTCGTCTATTTTCTTGAATAACTTGGAAACTATTTATTTTAAAATTACAAAAAAATACATTTAAGATCTTCTCAACAAGACCTTTCATTTGATATGCCACACGATGCAGTTTTCAGATTTTTTTTTTTAATTTTCCCCTTCCCCCCCAAAAATGACCCCCCATATACAGATTTCATCTGCTCACGTCACACCTCTGTGTTTGGGTCACAGGAATTGATATGTGTACCAAATTTCAACTTAATCGGTCTAATAGATTCGGAGATAATTGACTGTAAGCGACGGACGGACAGACACACGAGTGATCCTATAAGGGTTCCGTTTTTGTATTCAGACGTACGGAACCCTAAAAATTAATTTATCGCTAACAAAATTTATTCATGCAAACGAATTTCACTTCAAAAACACTCCTCCGTTCAGGGTTTTCCAAAAATGAAGGACATACTATTCGGCACAATGTGGTGTATTAAAAACTTTCTCCTCGCTTCGTCGCTTGCTCACTCCATGTTTAACTTTTCGGCTTACACTCTCTGTTCAATGATTTACACGAATTGGGGTTCCAACTTGTCGGAACTTTTTTCGGCTGCAAATTAAAGTGAGGAAATAACATTGGCAGTGAGTGCGTCCATGCTTGCTGTGGAACACAATTAGTACCTCGTCTGTACAACATTTTGCCGTAATTAAAACGAATTGCAAAGGTGACTTCAGAAAACTTTTCGCTTTTGATACGTTAATTCCGTTTTTTTCTTAGGGTGGACCCTAAGAAAAAAAAACGGAATTGCCCTCGGTGTGGACTGCTAGGAGGTGGACCTCCTAGCGGTCCACACCGAGCAACCTGTTACCTACAGTGGTGGCTGAGCGAACCCACTGGCAGGTAGGCGTCATCAGAGCCGCCTGGATCACGACCACCATCCTATCGGAATCCGGCGCCAAACGTAGAAGTTTAAGAGGAGTTCCCGTCCGTCTTAGTGTGTGTCCACAGTGGAAGCCTAGGGCCTAGGCCTGTGGCGGGCGCGGTGGCGGGCGCGATCGGCCGGATCGCAGCGGTGGTGTCCACAGTGCCGATCAAACATTTTTTTTTTGTTGCGGCGCGGTGAGTTCAGGAGTTGCAAACTGGAGGTACTCAGCAGTTTCTATAAATCTTGTTTAAAGGAATTCATTTTAAAATGTTTTACAGGTTATTTTGAATTGTATAAAACTAAATTATCAACCATTCTACATTATTGTACTCAAGTACAGTAAAAAATATTTAAATATGTAAAAATGGTCGCAGGACTATTTGAAGGACACCGTGGATTTTAGTCAGTACAAGTCTGACAGTCCCTCCTGCCCTGCCCTGGGTGGGAGGACATATTTGATGAAAAAAAAAGTACAAATACCTCCTACAGTAGTACTTTAGTGAATGTCCTGGTAACTAGATGGCGCTGACTATAAGACCGAAATCGTTTGATACACCTGCCACCCGCCCTTGTATCCGTTGTTGCCTAGCAACGCTAGGCTCGCATACTCGCTCATAGCCACCGCGCTAGTCACATCTATGACCATAATGAGACTGGTTTATTTGGAAGGCACCGCTGAAGATACAAAATAATTCCTGCATACTCATTCGTTCGTAGACACACGACGTAGTTTTATACGAATATACGCACGCTTAGCTAAATTGAAGTAGGTATAGAACTACAGCATTCTCATCACGTCTACAATAATGGGACATTACAGTACCAAATATCTAACAGAAGATCTGTGCGACACAATCAAGGCAATAAAAACTACGCAATGTTCAATCTCACGCCTTTGGAGAATCCAAACCGAATATCATCTATCTGTACGCCCTGAGGAAATTAAAGATTCTATCCGTGGCTAGAACTTAATCCCTCAGTAATAGTAAGCCAGAAAATTGCAAATTAAAAGGAGGGAGATGCTCTTCAAAATCCTATTCTATCTTCTCAAGTTAAGGTTGAGTATTCTTTGGGTTGTGTCGGTGAAGATACAAATAAAAAGCTTGATCCCCAACGAAGGGTCTAGATAGGTTCAATTAATTAAGGATGCCTACGTCGATGGCTTTATCGAGAGGTTATTATTCAAACGTTGTAGTGACACGTCGGGAGAAATGAAAGCAGCGGATACGTGTAATGAAAGAAGACATTTTTAATTGCATCTGGATCATGCATTGTTTTTTTTTATGGCAATAGAGAATTATGAAGGATGCTGTAATTAACCGCTCTGATTATTAGCATTATCCTTTGCGTGGGTATCTTGTTTGTAATTTATTGATTTTATTTTATTATTTATTTTGTTAATCGGTTTCCGATTCCAATCTCATTGCCTTTTAGAGAAAAAAAATACTATTTTGAAAAATAAAGTTCATTAAATGCTCACATTATGTTTTATTTTTAAAACCCATGTTTTGCTATGAGTACGTTCTACTACCAGCATTTATTTGACTCAAAAAGTTTTAATTATAAAAAAAGAGAGCATCCACTGAAAGAATAAACAAATTAAACTTTTTTCACCAAACGCTTTCAATCTGTGCAAATTATATAAATATTTATTTCAATAACAAAACAAATAATTGGATTTAGGGCGCCTTTGAGGGTTCGAAAATGGATTAACTTATTTTTCAAATTGAAATGGGGTTGAAATCTAACAAAATTCATGGAGCACGTAGTTTGAATTGAAATAACTTTCGTAAAATTACAGTCTATTTCTGTTTATGACTCAGAAAACGGGGTATCCCGCTTCCTTTACTGTACTTAATAAATACTCGTGCGATTTAAAGTTTATAAGCTTACATCGACATATAAGCTTATAAACTTTAAAAGTAAAATTTTGTTTTGACACTAGTTTTTTTAGTTGAAAGTACTGTCTCTTAACTTTCCACACATTGTGAATGTATGCAATTGTGAATGCCTCTTTTGTCTAACCATGTACGAATTAAGGAATAAAGGACGCACGCATACACAAAATACAATTCTGTGTGTCTCCACTTGTTTTGCTGTTATCTTTCAGCTGAAAGATATAGGTACACTTTTGGACATAGAGTTCAAGTATTTCAATAACCACCAATAACGTGCTTCGGGCTTCCAGGTGCCTTTTTTTGTTGGTATCTGCTACCTTCTTCTGGTAATCGTGGAGTAAGTGTGATAGAACTTTATGCTGATCTTTCTCAAGCTAGTACTTCAATTCTTAGTCATTATTACTAGCTGACCCCGATTCAAGTCTGTGCTTGAAAGTGTACATTGCAGTACCTCAGGATAGTAAGAATCTTGAACGGCTCGAGTTGAAGCAACGCTGTTACATTCTGTTGACGTTTATAGGAACCTAGTACTGCGACGCAGTGGTCCATATCACAATAAACCGCTGCACAATCTACGATGCCATTTATTACTACATTATATCGTTCCTGCAACTTTACGAGGTTGATATTGCATTTGGGCATATACATTTAGCATATTATATAACTAACGTCTCCCAAGTTTGCTCATAAACCTAGCCAGTTGACGGCGCTGATGGCCCTATGGGGAGTTTGTAACGCATATGCCTTCGTAAGGACGTAACATAGTTTGCGGGTAGTTGAGTTTAAGAAAATGCGGTCATAGAAGTTTAAATGGCGCCCAACATGGGACATCTGACATGCCTTGAATTCCTGCTACGCTGTCGTCGATTTGAAAAAATTACGTAATACGTGGCACTGACGTCAGTGTCGCAGTGTGGTGCACAACAAAATGTATATTGATACATACGACTAACCGTACGCGCCTGACGTCAGCGTATCAGAAATTTAAGCTTAAAAATTAAATGATGAGGTCTTTAATGAGAAAAGTACTTCGGTAATTTTAAGTAACACGAAAGACCAAATATTGACAAAGACAAACCAAAAGATGTAAACAAAAATCACAACAGGTGAATTCTTATCATGAAAACGCTCGTAGAAAAACACGTACTTTTATGGCATGAATATGTTCTAATAACCACGCCTACGATACGAAAATATCCTTACCGACATATACAATATCACTTTAAACATCCCAAAATTATCCTTACAGCAGCGTGCGTCTATAAAAGGCACGCGCGATATCACCGAGCACGTTACATGGTTACACCACATAATAAAGGGCTCATAAAATCTCCGAGTGTTGAACAATGTTATCAATGTAAAGTATCGTGTAACCGGCGCCATCCTAAATTTTCGCTGTCGGTACTCGTGGCACACTGAACGCAATCCCTTAATGCTTCTCAGTTTTTTATAAATTGATCCATCACTTTTTGAGTTTACTAAACTTAAAATTTAATTTAAGGTTGCTGAGAACCTCAAGCGGCGTAAATTTAAAATATAGTTACCACTGAGGGTGCCTCAGTGGTAACTATATTTTTAAGCCGTTTGGGGTTAAAACTATAAGGCCATGGGGTCCAAGTGCTCACAGCCTCTTCAAAGACATTTCTAAAATACTTGTTGACGCTTCCCGTGACCCAAGAGCTGGCTTTTACCTTGGCCAGAGGCTAAGTATTGCCATACAAAGAGGCAACGCTGCCAGTATCTTGGGCACATTACCAGCTGACACCTTTGAGGATTTGATGATGAATTTGTCGATGCTCTATAATAGTTTCGTTTTATTTTAATTTAGTATTTTCATATTTATGTTTAGCTTCTTAATCTAAACATAAATCAAAAGCCTTGTCAGCGGCCTATAGAGTTTCCACAGGTGAACATTTTTTGGCTTGTAATATCATCAAATGAGTCCTCCTACCGTGCTTGGAGCGGATGGTACTGTCAGACTCTTACTGACTAAAACTGATCTTTGCGTTCCAGGGTAGCGGTAACCTTTCCAGATGACCCTATGAAGTGGCCAGACCCTCACATGGAAAAGGAAAGGCAGACTTGGGTATGCAAAATTATGTCAAGCTCGTATATTGCCAGTCCCTTTTAAAATAGGAAGCAATCTTATTGCGGTCCGAAATATCACTTTACCCGACCTGTGAATCGAATTCAAGGCCTTACAATCAGTCGTAGTGCTTGTCACCCTTACACTGTCATTTATTTTATTTCTTTAACGTGGTAAAATCATCAAATGAGTCTATCGTTAAATATCGATGCCCAGGGCAGAGCGGGAGGGACTGTCAGACTCGTACCTACTAACATCCACGGTGTCCTTCAATAGCCCTTTACGTTCCGGGGTCACGGTAATTCGTACTGCCCCGCGACCACCCTTAGACTGTCATAGCAGCAGTGTCGGTTCACACAGTCGTAAGTAAGTAATGAGGTAAAAAACAAGAAATAGAAAACCTAAAAGAAGAAGTAGAAAATACATTACGAATTATTATAGAATGGCTGACATCAAATAAATTAAAAATAAACTTAACCAAAACTAAAATTATGACTTTTAAAAATAGAAATTGCAAACAAACAAACGTCGATGTTTATTTCCAAGGACAGAAGATTGAGCAAATCAATACAACAAAATTTTTAGGCTTACAAATAGACTATAACTTAAACTGGAAGTCACATTTGGAAAGCTTGTGTCTTAAATTAAGTCAGCAGTCCTATGCACTATATATGCTTGCAAAAATAGTCAGTACCAGTGCGGTCTTAGCATCTTACCATGGTTACGTAGGGTCTTTGTTGAGATATGGCATTATGTTTTGGGGCAATTCTACAGAAAAAGAAACTGTATTTAAAATGCAAAAGAGATGTATCCGAGCAATATGTAGTTTAAAACAAACAGATAGTTGTAAGCCCTTTTTCCAAAGCTTAAAAATATTAACACTACCATGTTTATATATATTGGAAGTCGTAATGTTTGTAAAACGCAATTTGGTTTTTTTCAAAAATTATAGAAGTCAACGCAATAACAAAAAAATATATTTCCCTGACAGCAGTAGAACTACTTTGTTTAGCAATAGCAGTTATTGGAAAAATCTTATTATAGTGTTAATGAATATTTGTGTGACAAACTCTAATAATGTTAATTGTAATCATTAATTGTTTATTATTATCAAACTTAATTTTAATTACGGTGCTATTTACTAATTCTTGACATTTTAACATAATGAATTTACTTTGACATTATTAATTTGACATTATATAATTTGACATTATTACTTTGACATTATATACTTTAATTCGCAATTTAAAGAAAAAAAAAAAACGTAATTTTGAACTGGAATGTATTTAATTATATATTTTTTTTTTCTTAATTAAGGGACTAACCAAGTTCCGAACTAAATGTTGCATGCCTAGTGCAGAATATGGCGACACTAACAATTTTCCTCTTTTTCAAAAATCCACCTGTATTACTTACCCATATTTGCAATAAATGAATTTGATATTTGATATTTAAATGCAGTCGTGTAATTGAGAACATTCTCCTTTTTTTTTTTTTTTGAAGTTAGTTAAAAAGGACGATAGTTTGAATATGGCATAAGAAAACTTAGCTTTCTTACTAAAAGCTCCAGTAGCTCTTTTAACCGGGCACGCCGCAATCGCGGCGGCAAGACCCCTCTTTGAGGAGTGGCTGGATAGGCGTCACGGCGTCCTTACCTTCCGCATGGCGCAGGTCCTCACTGGACACGGAAGTTTCGGGAGGTTCCTGTGTCTGATGGGGAGGGAAGAAACGCCTGGGTGTCACCACTGCGAGGATCGTTCGGAGGACACGGTGGAGCATACGGTGCAGGACTGCCCCGCTTGGGCAGAGCACCGCCGTGTCCTAACGACGGCTATAAGCGGAGACCTCTCGCGCCCGGCATTGGTCGAGGCCATGCTGCGGGGCGAGACGGAGTGGGAGGCGGTCGCCTCCTTCTGCGAAGCAGTCATGCTCGTGAAGGAGGAGGCGGGCCGCCTGAGGGAGAGGACAGCGTCCTCCCTCCATCCGAGCCGCAGTGGTAGACGCCCACGGCGTCGGACGTCACAGGACGATCTCCGGCCACCGTAGGCGCGGGCATGCGGGCAGCGAGTAATGGGCGACTTGCTGTCCGACCATGGACCATGCCCGGGTCGACGGCGCGTTGTGTTCCACGCGCGCCTCAAAGAGTATCAGCATATTGACGGGGCCTGTAGAGGGCCAAAGCCTGCCGGGGTCGCGGGACTTACCCATTACCGTGACCCCGGTACATAAAGGGCTTGTGAAGGACACCGTGGATTTTAGTCAGTACAAGTCTGACAGTCCCTCCCGCCCTGCCCTGGGTGGGAGGACTCATTTGATGATTTTACCACGCAAAAAAAAAAAAGCTCTTTTAACAAATCTTGGTTACATTTAAAACAAAAAAAGCGTTTTCCTCTAACGACCGCCAACGATCATTAAAATTATACCAGTCATTATTTTCAACTTGATATCGGTTTTCACAATAAGAAGGTCAAGACAATTACAAACTAAACTGTTTTTTTTTTTCTTGTTATTTTCTTGACCTTTTCTGCCTCGAGAAATATGCGATCAAATATGTATTACGAACATAAAAAAAACATTAACAGAATTCGAAAACTTGTTGAACAAATGTTGTTGTTTACCTCAAAGTTGTATTATTTGTTAGTAGATATTATGGTAACCTAATATATTTTTTTTTTTTGGGAATTTAATTTCCGGTTCGTGGCTCTCGTTCATTGCTTTTTATATTCTTATTTTAGAACATAGTTCGATTACGAATACCTACTGAAATGTACTCATTTTTATCATCGGAATTTAATGGTCATATAAACCAATCAACTGTTAATTTTAGACGTGCTCTTTAATTGGGCAGTCGTATATAAAAAAGAACAAATAACACTCATTACTCTAGTACAGATGCCAGCACATCAACCTGTCAAAGAAGAATGGGCAAAAATGTATGGACCCCGTCCCTTTCCTTGTCTTTGACTTTCAAGTCTCAATAACTTTTTCCTCCCATAGATAGTTTACAGGTTTGCTGTCATGCATCGAAATGATACACTTTTCAAGTACTTTCATTTGATATATGGATGGAAGTGTTACAAGGAAAGGGACGTTTTGCCCATTTTTCTTTCTTAATAGATTTCAACCTTATCACAATAGTGGAAGGTTAATATTCAATTGGTAAAAATTGAGAGATTCGGGTAAGTTGACCTGCTGGCATCTGTACTTTAAATAACTCAAACAATTCCTATTATTAATAATAATATTTTAACCACATAAGCAGTGTTAAAAATCTCTACCAAAACTGAACAACAACTTTTCAAATAATTATAATAGACAAATAAAGTTAAGTTGTTTGTTTAACCTTCACACAACCCACACATTTCCCTAACAACCCTCCAGTTGTATCTCAACCCTGGAACTCCAAACACGAACTTTAGGGGCGGTTAACGTTACACTTAATTGTTCGTAAAACAAAAGTTTCCGATGCGATAACGCGAAGGGGCACACAAATAACTTTCAAGTTGTCTAGTGGCGGTAATGGTGAATTTTGCCTGTCGAACACACTTTATTGGGAGTTGTGGGGTTGTAAGGGGTGAAGTTTGAGAATCGATATTTTATTCTTCTGTTCGTGAGTTTTTATGGGTGGTTTGGTAAACAATCTATAAAATGTTATAGTCGAACATCAATACAGTGAAATTTTCGACAGTAAGAGACCTAGAGCGACCCACAACCGCAAACTGCAGCGATAGTGTCGCCCAACCAGAATAATAAACTGCAAAGATACGACTGAATATTAGAAGAATAACCAATGAAGTTGCTGGAAAACGAAGTGAATCATTAGGAAGATCTCAATAATTCGATTTCATAAAGTTAATTATTATGATTACATAATTAAACCTGTTTAAAAAGAAATCTGTTTAAAATTAACATTATGAACCACATAATCGTATTGATTATTCGCTACGATACATTACACGTGATAATGGTGAATTTTGCCTGTCGAACACACTTTATTGGAAACTGGGGTGCAAGGGGTGAAGTTTGAGAATCGATTTTTTATTCTTCTGTTCGTGAGTTTTATAAACAGCCTAGACCCCCATTCCTATAAAGGTATCTGAAGACTCTCGACCGAAAGCTTTCTATGTTTCTTCGAGATGACCCCCAATGAACCGACACAAGACAAAGATTGAGGCTTGACGACCGATACTAAAACATAGTCTTTCGCACTTTTTTCTGTCTTACGGTGTTTGGATAACATTATAGCCACCATAAAAGTTTAGGCTCTGAGTTTTGTCTTATTTAATCCCCTTGAAAAACTGTTGTGAAAACTTGAACAGCCTCACTTATTGATTTTTCAAAATCAATAAATATCCTGATAAAACGTTACGCCATAAAAACCTCGAAATCTCGTTTTCAATTTGTTTTTTCTTTTTGTCGTTCCAAAATTGTTCTCTTCCACTCCTGCTCATTTATAATCCTATACAGCCAGGTTTCTACAAACACCTCCAAGTGCAACAACGACAGACGCCAGTTTTCTGGGAAGTTTTTTTTTTCTTCGTTTTTTTGTTCCTTTGCAAAGGGATCTCTTCTCTCCCTTCACGCCTTCCACTTCTCGCGAACCCTATAAGATATTTGACAAACATAATATTATTTGAACATTAAAATATTTTCTCCTCTTTTTCAGAGCAACTTGCGCAATATTTTCCTAGAAAAGTGTTATAAACATGTAGCGCGGTTTGTTTTATCCAAAAGCAATAATACACAAACAATGAAGCTTAGTGGTGGTAGTTTACGACGTCATATATCCTCGTAGTGAGTGTCCCGCTATCAACTGATGGGTGGGCACAAGGTACAAACAATTAGCGATTTTATTACAACGATGAGACGCAGTAAATTAAAGAATTTGGCGTGACATGAATGCGTATTCAGATGTTGTTGGTATTAAGGTATATGTTTTAACTAATTTTCAACATAATAAAATCACTTTAATATCAACATTTCAGAATTTTTGATTTGCCAGTAAGTCTATAGACTCTCTCTCACAGGGAGAAGGCCTGAATCCCATTGGTAACGTTACAGGCTTATTATGCTCAGACGTATAATTTAATTATCTCGTCCATCATCATCACCATAATTATCAGACTTCAATACTCCCACTGCTGGAACAAAGGCCTCCTCTCTGTGTGAAGGAGTGGGCCATAATCCACCGCGTTTGCTCAGTGCGGGCGGTAGATGTCACAAGTCTTCTAATTTTTGGTTCTAGGACGTGCTGGTTTCTTCATGATGTTTTTTTTCCTTCACCGTTTTGTGAGCAGTAGAAAGACATAAACACAAAGTTATGACCTAAGAGTTACAACTTTTAAGTTGGAGCTAATACCACTTGGCCATCAGTGCCATATTCCCGTCCAACTTTCTTCAAATACCGTGTTTCTAAGATTGTAATAATTACGATCTCTTATAACTTGCACCACAAAAATAAACGTGAAAAACAATTTAATGTGTTTTACAACTATCCTCCCCAGTTGTAACATGATTTTTCATTACTACCGAATACCTTCCCCGTGTCATAACTTTATGAGACTCAATCATGCCCTCCTACCGCATTTTATGTTATTTTTTACGATTTTTGTTGAAAATTTACTACTTTAATATTTTTGGGTAATATTTTATTTATGTCTACTTATAAATGTATATTAAAATTGTTTGTACGGATCACAGAATTTAAATTCGATACTTATTTTTTTACATTTTTTTTTGGGTGGTACAGAAAAAAACAGATGAGAAACAGAAACAGGAGGCCTTATCACAAGATTTCTGTAATTTATTTACCTAAATGAAATGGCGCCTCTAGTGTACGCATGAGGTATTAATTTTTCCTTTCAAATTAACGTCAAAGTTCCAGTTTACTTTAAGTCACAAAAACGGGTCGACGGAAGTCATGATAGGGCCTCAAATGAGAGAACAGACAGTTGCAATGGTGGCCCAATAATAACAGCCCCGAATTCATGCGTTCAAACTCACACAGGCGCATTACTTTTTGTTTGTTTCATCATCACTTACTCTCAAATCAACAACGGTGATATAAAAACATCGTTAGGAAACAGGCTTGTCCTAGACCCAAGAATTTGAAGGCATGTGACATCAACAACATTATTTTTTGTTTATGCGAAATCCGATACACCTGTCTAGTATTTTTGTGCAAAGAATCTATGTACAAAATTTCAAATCTGTATCATGAAAAATCATAAAGTTATAAGCTTGTTATGTTACCTGGTTGTCCGTTCTATGCTAATTTCGCGGCGGGGCTCGGTACCCTAGATCAACTCGCGCCTCCGCCTAATAGTTTGACAAAAGGAAGTTAACCGTAAAGTGATTGTATTGTAATCAACTGGTGGTAAAAATAATTAAAATATTTTTGGAAAAAAAATATCATGGTGTAAAAATTATTGGAATGGATTCAGTTACTGATTCTGAACACACCATTTTCAGGTTTCGCATATACTAATAATATTGTTGTATAAACCAGTTCTGTGTCACGTGATAGATTACAACCCATTTCGTCTAATAGACAGGATGTGTGTCCCAGCACTACAAACAATATAGGCTGATTATGCGAATTGTAGTCGGAAAAAAGATAACCAGATGTTTTTTTTTTTCTTGTTGTGTATTTAAAAATGTGTCAACCCTGAAAAATCTCGAACCGCTTACGAAAACAATATAAATTAACATCGAACCATTAAATAGTTGCTCCTACAGGGTTGCCAGTAATTACCAAAGTTTTGCTCGCAAAATATTTTCATAAAACAATTTCTTTTCATTGAACGCTTTATGCGAAGCTGGTCGGAGTTTCGCGTCGGATAGACGACTCATGCTGTAATCAGGTTTGAGATTTTCAGTAAAAATTCTTTTTGTTATTAATAGTTGAGTGATAAATAAAGGAAATAGGTTTATGAATAATTGAGTGGTGATTTTGAGATGAATCAAACTGGCTAAGGGTTAGTTTAGAAAACGCGCGTACTAACTCGCGTTGTGATCTACAAACTTTACACTTCGGTTATGCAGAATTCTAGTAATTGTAAAACCTATTTAATATTATTAACGTAATGGACAAGACTATGTCTGCCAATCAAGCGTTTGTCGATCTCTACGTTAGGATACTCGTATATTTTTTTCAAAATGTCTTTTGTTACTTATTTATTTTTTGCTAATTAGCTATCTTTTGCGATTGAAAAAACTGGAGTAGAAAGAGGCTTGTGACAGACAAACGAGCTTACAGTCAAACATCTAGACCGCTCAAACACACCCCAGTTGCTCTCGAGTACGATGCCCCTCATAAAAAAAGAACCTGGACTTTCTTTTGTTTTCTTTCGCACTGCCGAACATATGGGTCAGTTAGTCCCATGGTGACCGATGTTCTTTAGAGGACATTTACGGGCTAATGAGTTTTAGAGGGACTACATGTTATGTTCATTAAACTGTAAGCAAATCGGCTCGTTCTTACCCTTTTTTCACATAAGGGTTGCGTCGTGTCGTCCTTTTACGGAGTTTTGTTTTTTTTTTCTCCTTAGTACGTATATTGTGTTTCTAGAGGCTTTGCAGAAAAGATTTTTTTTTCTGTACAGTATTGGGCCATATTACGTTACATTTATTTATGTTAGCAAGACGTGAATAAACGCGTGTCGTAAGCAGCGAAAAAACCCGTCACATTTCGTAGTAGATACCCCTTCAAGGTCCGACTGGCTGGCGACCATACTCTCGCAAAAAGCCGGCAAGTAGCTCACCTGTGTTTCATCCGCAGATGGGAGTGAGTCAGTGCTTTTCTGCAAGGTCGACTTAACAGGCTATCCTCCGGTGTTATGAGCATCGTAGGCATCGCCTGCTAGGTGTCGGGACAAAATGTCACGTGAGAATGAAACTGTGTAGACAAAATGTACGCAACTGCACTGAGAGAACACGATCCTCTCATTTAGGTCCTGGCCTAAAGCTATGAGCTATGCCTCTAACATAATGAATTTCCTAGCATGGCCGTATAAGTTACTAGTCTAGTTCCACAAGCCAGGCTACAAGTATGATCAACACTTGAAATTCAACCACCTTTGAGCTTCCTCCACATACTCTCAAGATCTTATCTCCCAAGAGGCCTACTATACCTCACAGGATCACAGCACACGTTGCAGCAGCACAGTGTGTAGGTACAGACGAACAACATGTTTGGTTATTAGGCAAAGTTAATTAAACTTTTCACTATTCTGAAAATATTCATAATGTTACAATAATTATGTCAATCAGTGGTAAACGGCTGCGTGGTGGATTTTGGCATTCTCCTATGCCCATGTGTCTTTAGTGGTTTTATAGACTAACTAGCTTTTGCCCGCGGCTTCGCTCGCGTAGAATTTGGTCTGCCTCATTAAGTTACGTGACATTTTTTTTAATACTTACACTTTTTTTATGTAACTTCACATCGTACATCCCAGATTTCTACCTTCAAAATTAGTTTCCATACAATCTTTGAACACCTATACCTAATATTTAGAGGGAATCTCTTGAGGTTGGAATTATTTGAATTCCTTTCTACGTGCTCATTATTTTAGAGGGCCAAAGCCTGCCGAGGTCGCGGGACTTACGAATTACCGTGACCTCGGTACATAAACCGTAGCATTGGTAATAACATCCCTCATGTACACAATAAGCTAATAAAATTCCCTATCTCAAAAACTACTGAACCGATTTTGATGAAACTTGCAGTATTCCCTAAGTTGAACGATACCTAGCACAAAAAAAAATATTTAAATCGGACGTGAAGTTCCTGAGATATGCGAACAATGAATCAGTCGATGCCTACTCCTTACGGTTAAGGATTTGTACCTTCCATCATCAGCTCAGCTACATAAGATGATGATTACCATACGCAAGTACTTAAATTACTTCATAAGATTTACGAAAAACGATGCGTGGGCCTATAAAACTTGATGGTTGCCCTCGATTTCTCCAAGATCCAATCATCAGATCCTGATTTGGTGACAATGGGACCACACGGGAAGCACCAGCTTTCAAACAAAAAAAGAATCATGAAAATCGGTTCACCCAGTCGGCCGTAATGCGGTAACAAACATAAAATTGATAACCTCCTCCTTTTTTTGAAGTCGGTTAAAAACTATCCTATGTCCTTTCTCAAGTTCCAAACTATGTCTGTACCAAATTTCACACAAATCGGTTCAGTAGTTTAGGCGTGAAGAAAAGACAGACAGACAGAGTTACTTTCGCATTTATAATATTAGTTTGGATAATGGCTATGTTATGTGCTTGTAACTTTTTTAGCTAAACATGCTTTTTTTTTTTTTTTTTTTATCGTGGTAAAATCATCAAATGAGTCCTCCCACCCAGGGCAGGGCGGGAGGGACTGTCAGACTTGAACTGACTAAAATCCACGGTGTCCTTCACTAGCCCTTTACGTACTGGGGTCACGGTAATCCCTTGGTCCCGCGACCCCAGCAGGCTTTGGCCCTCTACAGGCCCCGTCACTATGCTGACACTCTTTGAGGGCTAAACATGCTGAAAAAAAAAAAAAAAAAAAAAAAAAAAAAAAAAAAAAAAAAAAAATTTAAAATAATTAACGACTGTTACTTTTACCGTCAGGCTGGGGAATCCCACAGCTGGGCAAATGCCGCCCTTAATGACTCCTATTGAAGTATACCATACTATATGCAGGGTGTTCAATCTGAGCTACTGGTCGTTAATTTTAGGTAGCTAAAAAAGTAAATAGTTTGTTTTACTGTACATGTACGACAGTTTCAACCAAAACTAAGGCAATCTTAGTGATACGTGTTATACCTAGAGTTGTGATAAAGTTACGTGCAGTGCTAGACTTGGTCTAAAGATTAGATTTGCCGTTCTCAAGGGGAATAAGACATTAGGTTTTGGGAAACGCCAATGCATCCTAAATCCTTGTAGCTAGAGGCGAGATGATTATGTAAGTGAGTAGCTGGACTAGCTATCATTTTATGGTTATTATGTATCTTCCAATTTTTTTTTAACGTGGTAAAATCATCAAATGAGTCCTCCCACCAATGGCAGAGCGGGAGGGACTGTCAGACTTATACTGACTAAAATCCACGGTGTCCTTCGATAGCCCTTTACGTACCGGGGTCACGGTAAATCATAAGTCCCGCGACCCCATCTTCTAAATAATTGCGTAATAGCATTTATTACGAGCTAAAAGCTATAGGCTGAAGCGACTCACGCGTTGAAACAAATGAACTGGAGCATGCCACGCACACGGATCGATTTCTCAATCGATTCGACCGAAAACGACTGACAAATCGATTCATCATCATCATCAGCCTATAGTTTTTTTCACTACTGGGACACAAGCCGCCGCTCTATAAGGGGGCGTGGGCCATAATCCACCACGCGGGCTCAGTGCGGGTTGGTAGATGTCACATGTCTTCGAATTTTTGGTACTTGGACATGACGGTTTCCTCACGATGTTTTCCTTCACCGTTTTGAGCAGTTGTGATGAAATAAATTACACAAAGTAATGCGCCTGGCTGGGTTCGTACCCACGACCTACAAAGTCGAGGCCACTACTAACGCACTGCTTGATATGATCATCGAAAGTGATTCGCATCGCCTGAGGTCGTAGAGCGATTACTCGTGTGGTGCAATAGCAAGCCTCGCGATATGGTGATGATTTAATTATTGTGTTTAAATAATAACTATATCCAGAAATCGAATACCATTGAAAATGTCTTCAGTTTCAAGTAGTGCGTTTAAGAACAAAGCCAACATACACAAGATGCCTTACTGGCACAATTTCCCATTTCTTTAATTTTTAAACCCCCAAAAAAATTCAAACTTCGAAGAATCCCCTCTAAAATTATAAGCAACCTTTACATATTTACGCGGCTAAAATTAGCTAGGGGTGACAAACAATAACCCCCTTTATAAACAAAAAATTGGTGGGTAGGTATACATCCCACCTACCGACTTCAAACTTGAAAGTCGCGCTTTGAATCGCAAATGACGAACTGGGGCAAGACGGTTTAATTTGACGGAAACAACTCTTAATTAAATGGAAAATAATTTGGCCACTCAGACATTCGGCTCTGATTGGATTTCACTGCATAACTTATGACATATTTGAAATTCAAAATTTGTTTTGAAATGTTCTGAATGAAATCTATAGGCGTTAATAACGGTTCTGATCTAAGAATAATATTTTGAATTTCCAAATTAATAATATTTTAAATTTGGAATTTAAAGTGAATAGGTATTTAGGTTGAATTGCTGATTTTTAAGTTCATCTCGTTGATGTTTTAAAATAAATAAATGTTATAATTAAGTGCTACTAACAAAGTTCATGAATTCCCAGGTTATTTCTATTTACATTTTTTAATCAGGAATTTCATAATAGGGGTGTGCGACTGGACGTGTACCCAGTCATTGTGGTCATATTGGTGTTGTGGCTGACCGACTGCTACACTGTATATCGCGAGTTTGATCGCGAGATTCCCGCACGTGGTTGTCTGTGTCTGTATTTAATTTTTTTATCAATACACCTACGATACAGAAGAAATTTTCTGATTTATTAAATAATGTTTTTCTTCTTTTTGATGAGACTAAATGGTATGATTTAGCAACGTTTCCATCCTACATTTTATTTTACGTGGTATCTTGTCGAAGTTACCTGAGTGCTACGGTGTCCATAAATTATTGTCGATGTTGTATAAGCTCGTAGACAAAGTCTGTAATAAATTCAAATGAGCGAAGTGTCTGCGGAGCGCCGATAGCATGGAGTTCTCTGGTTACATTAGTCTCCTTGCTTATTTAAATGCGCTGTGGAGTTACAGGTAATATTTTGACTGTAATTTAACGACACTTCACGGAATATGAATTCATCATCTGCCTAGCCTTTTCCCAACTATGTTGTGATCAAGTATTTTTAAACGTAATAACGCATGCGACGCGCATTGTAAAGATGATTTTTGAGGGAAGAAAAATTCAGTTGCAACGTTACCGAAAAACGTTCAAATCAGGGAATAGAAGATTTCAGCTTGCTGTGTAAGTTGCGATGGCCTTATTGGTAAGGCGTCTGGAGTACTTATCCAGAGGGATAAATCCCACTTGCAACTGAATTTTTCTTTCCTCATAAATCATCTTTATGTGTGATCGGCTTCCAGTCGAACCAGATGCTGCTGGATATCTGTATTTTCCATGGAGCGACTGCCTATCGGACCTCCACAACCCAGTAACTGGGTAATACGATACTCCATGGTAAGACTGGTTGTCAGACTTTTAGAGGTGCTGACTAATAGTAACTACTGTCAAAGATCTACAAATGACAGCCTAGATCAACGGCTTTACGTGCTTTCCGAAGCACAGAGGAAACTCGCTATGACAGATGATCAACCATCCACAGACCGAACTTGCGTGCGTGACAGAACTATCGGACTGACGTCTCGCTTCGGTTCGGTATCGCCTCGGAAACGCTTCGCTTTCGCCTGTCTGTTTGACAAAGGCATAAGGGCCGGCTTCCAGTCTAACCAGGTACATTTTATATAGAACGACTGCCTATCTTATCTCCATAATTCTATACTCAGTTCCTGACGATAAAAAATTTAATATTATAAAAACAAAACATTATTAAAAGACGTCCTTTCGGAATATTCAATTTATCTACTAACGAGTGACCCGCATTCTCTAATGGCTTTGACGAGCCGATACCCATGATGAGTTGATGACTCAGAACCTTTATTTTTAACCCTAAAATTCTTTGTTTCATATAAACAAAAGATTAATTATTCTCATGTCCAAAATTCTTCCAATATTTTTGATACGAATATTGTTTTAAACAAAAATGATGTACTTTGATTGGCACGCTCTGAACAGGGTTTGAATGGCTTTTGATATTCAAGTTTTTTAATTTAAATTTCTTTTAAACGAGACTGTGTGATAGTCATTGTGTAAAGGTTATGAACTTACGCGTTTTTGCTTACTTTTAGTCCCGTATTACCTACAAAACGTCGCTCAATACTCAAACAATACTTAAAACTAGATTCAAGCCACATGATTGGCTGAAACTAGTTTTAAGTAACGATTGAATCTTGTGGGACGTTCTGTAATACGGGCCTAAGACCTTTTCGAATTCTGAATGTAGGTACTGTCGACTGGTAGCTTCATCATCATCATCTTCCTGCTCTTATCCCATTTTACTTGGGGTCGGCGCAACACTGGTAGCTTACTACAGACAAAAAAA
Organism: Agrotis puta; assembly: GCA_943136025.2. Taxonomy (NCBI): domain Eukaryota; kingdom Metazoa; phylum Arthropoda; class Insecta; order Lepidoptera; family Noctuidae; genus Agrotis; species Agrotis puta. The sequence continues at coordinate 14,914,253 of OW964177.2, read as the reverse complement.
ATAGTTGATCAGTACATGAACTCTTAGTAGAGTTAAATTTTACGTCGATTTTCTTATTAAAAAGAAGTACGTTCATGAACTTTCGGATAAACCTCGTAAATGTATGGTTAAAAACATTTTTCGCATAGTTTAAATAAATAAGAAGGATTTGAACCCGTGTCTTCTGGATAAGTACTCCAGACACCTTACCAATTAAGCCATCGCAACTCACACTTGCAAGGTGAAATCCTCTATTATTCTTTATTGAATTTTTCTTTCCTCAAAAATCATCTTTATGTATAATATGACTTTTTTTACGTGGTAAAATCATCAAATGAGTCCGCCCGCCCAGGGCAGAGCGGGAGGGACTGTCAGACTCGTACTGACTAAACTCCACGGTGTCCTTCAATAGCCCTTTACGTACCGGGGTCACGATAATTCGTAAGTCCCGCGACCATGTATATTATGTCTGGCATAAGTATGAGATGAATGAGTAATATCAAAAACAACTACTTAGTAAAGTTGTCTCTTGTAACTTAACACGGTGAAAAAAGCTAATTTCTAAATTCAAGACCTCTTGTTAGACATTCTGGTCTAATATTTCAAGTGAACTAGTTTTAACAAAAAATTAAAGAGTTAATCAACAATGCACTCATTCTGACCGAGGTAAAAGGAGAATTTTTCGAAGTACTTAATCTCGGTAGAGGTTATTACATGCAAGATTTAACGGTACGTTCCTCAGTTTTGGGTTAAATTAAGAAAAGTTGAACTGCTAGGGTCACCATGACCGGAGGCAGATTAAGATGGGAACATTAATAAATTATAATCAGGGAAGGAGCGGTGACGCTTCCGGCGCGACCCTATGTATGAATGTAAATGATAATGCAATGGTCGAAATAAGTGAGTTTCAGGAGTTTTCTGACTACTCCACGGAAAAACAGTTCACATTGAGTTTGAGTATGCTCTGTCGTAACACGCGACGAATAATTTAATAAATAATGTAACGTAAAAAATATTCTAAAATGCTGTTTATCCTTTAAAATTTACTATATTTACGTTTATTTGTCATACATATGAATGATTCCACAACGTGGAGTAAATACTCCATGTGAAATGAGTATTTTTAATTTTGAAAATCGATGTACCTGTTTACTTTACTTTTATGTAAAATCAAATAAAATTGTCTATCTAGCTTTCAGCTACGATAAAGCCTCATTTAGATGATGCAAGAACTCGCACGCGAGTTGTATTACATTACGGACTTTATAGGTACAACGAATTCAGTTGTTCAAATACCGCAATATAGTGAAACTCGCATACGAGTTCTTGCGCCGTCTAAATGAGGCTTTATTCTTTCTTATGTATCTCATTCACAGTCATTCAACGTTCAAAATGTAAATGTTACAGGCCGAACAAATAAAGAAACCAGAATAAAATCTATAGAAAGTTAAGAAGACCAATAAAAAAACCAAATAAACCTTAAAAATACTTTCCCAAATAATTTTCCCAACATCTTTGGTAACCCTACACCGTTGTACACCTTGCGAGCCTCGTCTAGAATTTAATTAGGAATTTTTCGCGTTGATTAAACAGTTAAGGCCTCTGTATAAACAAGCGGCCGTATGATTGGCGGGCTTCCCTATCCTCCTATTCCCTGTTCTAAGCTACAACTTAATCCCCTTTACTTTTACAAATTATTCTGTCTGTTTTTATGGTGCTTTTTTTTATCGTGGTAAAATCATCAAATGAGTCCTCCCAAACAGGGCAGAGCGGGAGGGACTGTCAGGCTCGTAGTGACTAAAATCCACGGTGTCCTTTAATAGCCCTTTACGTTCCGGGGTCACGGTAATTCGTACAGTCCCGCGACCCCCGCAGGCTTTGGCCCTCTAGAGGGGGGCCCCGTCACTTTGCTGACACTCTTTGAGGCGCGCGTGGAACAACGCGCTGTCGACCCGGGCATGGTCCATGGTCCGACAGCGAGTTGCCCATTACTCGCTGCCCGAATGCCCGCGGTTTGTATGGTGCTTGGGATAGTTTTTATCATTAGCTGTTTATCACTAAACAGTTATTTGGAGAGAATTAAGTCTGTAAAATAATTTTTAAAAGTCCCATACGAAACATTGCTTGTATTAAATTAAATTGTAGTCAGGTTTTAATTTAATTAACTTATTATTTTCTTCTATTAATTTAATATTTACAATGACTAACTAATTACTTATAAGTAATAACATTCATTAATTAAATTTCATATTTTAAGAATTAATATCAGAATCTGTTTCGTTTTTCGACATTTGTGAACCGATTTCATGTTAGATCTACTTTAACGAATTATTTCAAATGTTCTTTCATAACAAGGTGTTGTTCATTCATCTTTCTTTGACCCTAAAAAATGCTTATAGTATTCAGATACATTGCACCTTTTCAATACACACATTTTTGTATTTGTACCAATTTTTACATCGGTCCCTAGCCAAAACTTAGCCACCCTTTTTATCCCATGGGTGAAGTTGTGTGAGCCAATAACACTACAAATACAATATATTTCAAACAAAAATTGTTTTTTTTTTCTATCTATGTTTCTGTTACCGTAAAAAGAGGTAACGGGTATGTTATTCAAAAACTTTGGCCATATTTATTAGAATTTATAATATTAATAAATATGGATTTTATAAAATAATCTTACCCCTTTAAAATATTGAAAACAATTTTGTAGAACGAGTCTATTGAAAATATTTCGAGAAATGAAATACCTTATACTAACATCTGTGAATAATGCATTCCTAATAAATTCACCCAGAGTACAACATAACGGTTACAACAAAGTTCGGTCGCGAGACTGTACGAATTACCGTGACCCCGGAACGCAAAGGGTGATTGAAGGACACCGTAGATTTTAGTCAGTACGAGTCTGAGAGTCCCTCCCGTTCTGCCCTGGGTGGGAGGACTCATTGGATAATTTTAACACGTAAAAAAAAAGTACAACAAAAACGATCGCGACGCTTCCTCTAAAGGGTTGATCCGACCGCGCGGCTCCTCTAGCAGTCGCGGTCACCGTCATTGCCATTAAATACCCAGGTACTTTTAACCCTATAAATGCTATTCTACGACACTTTAAGGCCTTTGTCAAACAGACAGGCGAGTCCGAAGCGACAACGAACTGATACGAGACGTCAGTCCGATAGTTTGGTCACACTATAGGATCGCTTTCGCTTTTCTATGTGACTGGATTCAAACAATTCCATACATTACAAATAAAAACGCCTCGCTTCGCATTCGTCACGCCTGTCTGTTTGACAAAGACTTAAAATAGCTAATTTTTGTTCCTCAGTCACAGAACCAGTTTAATGTTTTAAACAAATATCCCGTCCCGTTGTTTTCCCAGATATCCCGTCAAACACAATTATAAAATGTAAACGTCAGTGCCGTTTACGATTCCGTTTTACGGTTTTAATCTAAGCACCAAATACCATTGAGTTACGATTTATTTTACGCATGAAAGCGAACGCCGAACGATTAATTGTGTAAAATGTCTTTTACGATTCGCTGTAAAATTCGTCTGTGTGAATGGAGCGCTATCATCCGTATTACGATATCTTTCTTAGATATTCGTTTGTTATTTTTGATTGGGAATTGTCACTTTGATCAAAGGAAAGGTGGCGTGGTTATCGATTTATGTACAATTTAAAGATCTTCATCATCATCATGTTATAACGTTCCTTCTGCTGGGACTCGAATTTTCTCTGTGTATACAGCATTATGGCTCACTCCCAGCCATAATGCTGTATACAGAAAGAAAGCTGGAAACTTATAAGCGCTTACCGGTGCTTGACAGCGCTGGTCCGTTCTACACAAAGGAAGCAGGTTGAAGCAGACCAAGTAAGTTGTTTATTTTAAATGGCAGCGGACCAGCGCGTGTTGAAGCTTGTCGGAACTTGTCGGCACCGTTCAGTGCCTATCGGCGCGCGTTTATATATTTTCCTGCGCGGGTTACCAGCGCTGTCAAGCGCCGGCAAGCGCTTATAAGTTTCCAGCTTTCTTTCTGTATACAGCCTAATCCAACATTTGGGCCAAGTGCGGTTTGGTAGATATCACAATCATGTCTCCATCAGTTCTGGGACATGCCGGTTTCCTCACGATGTTTTTCTTCACCATTTTGAGAGCAGTGGTGACGAAATGAGTACTTCGACGTAAGTCGGGCCCGATGAGGGAGAGAACAGCGTCCTCCCTCCACCCCAGCCGCAGTGGTAGACGCCCATAGCGACGGACGTCGGCAGACGATCCATGCATGCGGGCAGCGAGTTCACGTTCATACATCTGGTCATACATGCACACTGGTTGTGAGTACTACACACGTCACCTTTCTGAAGAACTAGTAAGTTTTTAGGGGTATGAGGAAGAGAGGGTAAAGTTACCATACCAGCCATACCATACCACCATACAGTGAAAAATATGGAAACTTCAACCAGAGAGAAATCGGTCAGGTGGACTTTATTAGAAGTCGCTATTCGTCGTTGACGTTGACTCGTTTTGACGAGTGAATTGTTGTCTGCATTCTTAGTTTGTTAGGCGCCTCTCACTCGTTAATCAGAATGTAATAAACTGTCTGATAACCAATTAACACAAGATATCTGCAACTTACTCGTAGATCGTTACTTAAATCCAGGCATAAACATATTGCTGTGAAACGGCGAGCTGAAACTAAAACCACGTGCAGCTGTAACTGACGGAGTTTAATGTTGCAGTTGCAGAAATAGGCAGCAGCAGTTGAGGGTATGAGACACTAATACGGGACAACCCTGAAGCCTTATCACGTAGAAGTGACGTAAATTTAATAGAGAATTGACGTTAAATTAGCAGGAAAAAATGATTCCTTATTCTTACACCAGAGGCGCTGTTTAATTTTTTTTTCAGAGTGTTTTCATAATGAAGTTGTTTATAATCATAAATACTTTCAGCCCATGAAAGGTTGTTAATGTTTTACAAACATATCTGTCAATTTTTCAAAAACTTCCAAATGCACACGCTACTTCAACCTAATTATAATTTAACATCAAATTAGCATAATAAATGTTTCAAATGACGAGGATTGAATTCAAAATCATAAGTGTTCAGAATTAAATAAATACCTACTAATTACTATGAATCCATTAATAACGTGTAAACAGCCTAATAATAGGAATCATTCAATTAATTCTAATGTTTGTGATCATTTGTGGAAAGTAATAATGATTTTGCGAGTAAAATAGTATTTAATGTGTCATTAAAGTTTAAATTAGGTATGTCAGTTTTGTGGCTGACTTTTGCCACCGACTAGTGATTTTACAAATTTTTGAAGCTTTTAGCCGTACTTCGTACTTGAAGTATTGTACTACAGTAATTATATGAAAAAAAACGACGGGTTTGACAGTTTTCACTTCTCACGACGGGCAGAAGTGAAAACTTCAATAGTAATAAACACACACGAACATTCGCGCAAGCGACCTGCGCCGTCTTACGAATTTACGATCAGGTCCCGTGTCCTGACGCGAGTTTAACATTTTTTACCCATTCCAAAAATAAATGCACAACGCCGTTAAAGAAGTTTTCACTTCAAAAAAAAACGTGCGTACCGTCGAGGAAATTATTTATTCCATCACATTAACTACAAACTTTCCGTTTACATTTCGTCACAAAAACATGAAACTCGTGGCAGGGCCTTGGCTCCTCAAAAAGTATGGCTAAGACCAAATTTCCCTGCAAAACTATTTAGAAATTGAACCTATTCTAATCTTCCTTTCATCTATTCCAACCACGATTAAACGTAAAAGATGTTCGACCATTAAAATAGCCTTCAGAGGTTTTTCTTCACGGTAGAGTGGGGCAAAGATACCCAACGGTAGAGCCTAACGCTCCGGTTGGTCGGATGGCCCTAATCGTGTCACACATGGGTAATTATGCATATCCTTTTAATCTGCGGTACAAGTCATAAGATGTGAGAGTGTGAGGAATTTTATCAAGAGAAAACTTTTGCATGTATTTAATTTTAACAATGTGCTTGAGACTGATAGTGAAACAATGCATGGATATTGGGTCAAATCAAGACATTCCATTTCTGATTCACTGCAAGTTATCAATGAAAACTAAGTTGTGGTACAGTCAGCTTTAGAAAAAACTAACCCTCTTCCGTAGTGATCTCACTAACAAAGAGGGTGAGTTTTCTCTGAAGCTTACTATACAATCTCTGACAGAATAACTAGTCCTCCTTAAACCATTAAACGAAATGCTTATAGTACACGGTTAAGACTGAGTTAGCTCCTTAACAAGACAAGTTTTCCAATACAAAGGCTTAAGCATGGCTAATCACTTTTTTTCGCTCCTTGCAACTACAATTTTCTATTACATTACTGTATTGGGAAACTAGAGAAACCTTTATTGTAAAAAACACAAATAAAGAAGTTAAATAAAGAATCATTGCCTAGTAGTAGGGTCAAAGGATGCGATAAGAGCATTTGCCAAATTATTGAAACGACAGTTAGGACGAGGATAAAATGAAACTCTAAATCGCACACTGCTCAATCCTTGTACCACACACCAAACCAGTACGCAGAGATTATCAAGGGCCACCCATGTGGAATCAGGAAATTAATTATGAGAAAAACGTCGACTGGATTAAAGGGTTTACAGTATTTATAGGAGCTTCAGGTTCCGGTAAATAGTTGATACAGGGAGGTAAAGGTGGGGCCTAATGTTTATTTGGAGGTTTATTAGGGTGGCCTACCTAATGTTTCGTAAGTCCTTCTGGTTCGGGTGGGTGAACTTATTTAATTGTTGGTTTGACAAAATTATTTTTAAACTAAATGGAAAAATAATGTTTTTTGTTTTAACCAATAAGGTGACAAAGCCAAAGCCTTGGAAGTCTAAAGGGTCTATATTCAATAGTGGACGTCTTACGCCTGATATGATTACGATGATGAAGGTGCTAAACAATCATATAGCCCTCTTGATGGAGAGCGGTCACCGTAGACTTTGGACGCCTGCTGCAACATCTGGGGAATCACCTGCGTGTTGATGTCTCCGCATATTTTTCACACCATTTTCTGGATGTGAAAACAGTTGAAAGGAGCGATGTTTTGACAGTTTTTTTTTAACGTCATATAATAAATAATAAATAAATATTCCACAACCTTCACACAACGCCATCTAGTCCCAAGCTAAGCAGAGCTTGTGTTATAGGTACTAGACAACTGATAAACATACTCATATATTTCTAAATACATACATATTATAGATAAATTACACCCAGACACAGAACAAATGATCGTGCTCATCACACAAACATTTGTTCTGAGTGGGAATCGAACCCACGACCTCCGGCATAGCAGTCAGGGTCATTAACCACTAGACCAACAGGCCTGTCAATATGAGTGACATCAAGAGAGTCCTCCCACCCAGGGCAGAGGGACTGTCAGACTCGTACTGACTAAAATCCGCGGTGTCCTTCAATAGCCCTTTACGTTCCGGGGTCACGATAATTCGTGAGTCCCGCGACCTGTTTACACAGTTACAGAGACAATAGTTACGGTGAAAATGTGTTTACCCCCTGCTGGCAGAATGATCACTGGCTCACTCGCATCTGCAGACAAGCTTCTTGACTGAACTACCGCCAGTGGGTGGTTACCATACATAATGTATTTTTGTCGTCATAATACAATATGTATACCTGCAGGGAGAAAAAAGACAAAAGAGTTATTTCTTCAAGGTTCAATTTTTGACTAACATTTCGACGAATAAAAAACCTGAAACTTTAGGACATTATGTCTAATTTTTCTTCGTCTAAGTGTCCCCCTTATCGGAATATATAACTTTGGTTGTGCATCCTGGTCCGAAAAAAAAATCAAAAAGCGGTTGACTGATAGGGCCACCCCCCATACAAAAATTGACTATCCTCTCTTGTCCACTTCTTTGGAAGAATAGTACACCGGAAATCAACTTAATATTTCACGAAATAAACACTCCAAATAGTCCCAACGTTGACAGTAACGATCACACGGTATACGTCGCATGGCTGGGATTCTGTTCTGTTGGCGCAACAAAGCTGACATGTCCAATGTATTACGTGACGTCAGACCTGCCTTGTTCGGGTGATAATACATGCGAGTGCAAACACTACACAGATTACCTATGTATGTATGTTTGTTTATTTGTATGGTGGTGCAAGGTTATTTTGGCGTTTGATGAAGAAAGGTGCTAGTAGAAAACATGGGGTTGGTTTCCAGTCCAAAAGCCAGCCAACAACAACCAGATTTAGTTTAATATCAGTGCTTCGCAAAGATTGACTGTCTATCTGACCTACACTACCCGGTAGTAACTGAATGAGCCTGCAAGACTGGATTGTCAGACTTTCGAGTTTCAGACTAACAGTAACGACTGTCAAAGATCTACCAATGACTACCAGGACCAACGGCCTAACGTGCTTTCCCTTTGGAATAACGTCTCTGAAAGCAGAGAGGAAACACATTCATCCACAGATCGGCCCTGACAAGCGCGGTTTGACCTGTTAGAAGACCTGTCAAAGAAAGAAAGGAGGTGATAAGTATCCATTAAAACCTTGTGTTATATTCTCAATTAGTAAGTTCAAATTTTCAAAAATATAACTATGCGATTGGTGTAATCGTTCAAAAGTTATGTCAAAGTCAAAGTCAAATCATTTATTTCAAAAAGGCCATCAAAGAGGCACTTTTGAACGTTGAATATTAAAACAAAAGGAAATGGGATGGAATGGGTTTGATTCTACACCCATTCGCAAGGGTAAGTTTGTATGGAGAAGAATGGGCAAGAAACTCCATACTTAGTCTTTTTTAAACATGTTTTACAATTTATTCAAAACAACATTTGAATTAAATAATGTGAAAGCAATGTACCCTGAAAATGTAGACTAAATATTATTAAAATATAAAATTAAAAAAAAAGAAATAATGAAAAGAAAATAGTAAAAGGTACATGTTCTTAACATTTTAACAAAATATTGCAATAACAGTTAGTTTACAAATACAATATAAGCAGCAGTATATTATATGCATGAAGATAGACTAAAGACTTTGCAGTCTTGTGCTACATATCGCTTTAAAACCAATGAAAATAACCAAAACACATTTAGGATTCACAAGCGCTTTGCAGCGCATTGCAGCGCTGTCAACGCAGCTAACAAAGCTTCTAATACGCGAGCGACTAAGCTGACGTGTCCATGTATTACGTGACGTCACAGCTCACACAACATAGCGAGTTATGGCAGGAATAGTTTGAAATAGGTTTGAAATTCGTGTATGAAGGTATTTTAGGAGTAACTTATGTTTAGGTACCTGTACCTTGGTCGCGGGACTGTACGAATTACCGTGACCCCGGAACGTAAAGGGCTATTGAAGGACACCGTGGATTTTAGTCAGTACGAGTCTGACAGTCCCTCCCGCTCTGCCCTGGGTGGGAGGACTCATTTGATGATTTTACCACGATAAAAAAAAGGTATCTGTACCTGTGATCGTTTCACGCAAAGTAAACTGTTACTGAAATAAATTGGATTGGACCAGCAAAAAATATCTTTGTATAAAAAATGTCCATGTTTAAGTGTGATGTTGTTAATTCTAGCTTCAGCATGCATAATCAACCTATAATGTATCACTGTCGGGACTCAGGCCTCCTATCTAAGAGAGGGAGAGGACGTATGCAACCACGGGGCCCAGTACGGGTTGATAGACGTCACATGTCTTTGATTTATGATTTCAGGTCATGCCATATTCCTCACGACGTATTTCTTTACCGTTTTGAGAGCAGTGGTGATTAAATTAATTACAAAAAAAAAATCGCTTTACTAGGTCCGAACTCAGGATCTACAAACTCGTAAATCAGGGCTGTCACCAAAGGCCATCACTGCTCACATATTTACCAAAATCGACCTTATATGTGTTATTCTTATGGAGTATTGTTATCATCATCATCTGCTGGCGTCCGTCCAATCTAAACAACAACGGAATACAACCATTTTACATTGAGCGAATGACTACCTGACCTCTTTCGTCTCTAGTCTCTGGTATATCAGATTTTACTTACGAAACACTGTACTCAAACAAAATATAGTTACAACACCATCCCAAAACCACTTTAGCCAAAATAGAATTCCGCAGCACAAATTCGTAAATATCAACAAACGTTTCCCTTAGGAGCAGTTTCATTAATGAAACCAATTCCATTTAAACGGCAACCACTGAAAGCAGTCCAAATTACTGAACAATAAAAAATCCTGCAACTTAAACCTGACATTCCAATTTTAAAAATTCCGAAAATCCTAAAGGAGGTTGGCAAAGAAATAAAAACCTTCGTAAAAAAATCTGTAAAGAGTAATTGATTTTCCGAAATCAAATTTCGAAGTTCGGTTTCGATAGCATTCGACAGGTGAATTCAAACAAAGAACGGACTTAATTTCACAATACCCTCGAGCTAATCTAGATTTCGATCGAGACAATAGGGCTTCCAAGCTGTTGGAATCGAGATGGAACGGAATTTTACCTTTGTTTAGCAAGTCAAAGGGAAAGTTCTGAAGCTTTGTTTTTAATTAATGTTGGAGTGAGTGACAAATTAAATTGAGTGGATTAGTCTTTGTATTGCCAGTGAAACAACAAATAGTCCTGTCAATAATTCAAATTGTCGGTTACACTGACTACATTGTAGGGTGCACTCGATCACACTCGCGGTCGTCAAACATATTTTTTTTCTATTAAAAGATGCACCTACTCGCAGTTACACTAACATACACGACGGGAATTGAGGTATGATGAAATAGATGTTTCAAAATTAACATTATAAACGGTAAGGCTGATTTGAAATAAAATACTAACAAGAATAATAAATTCATATTGACATCCCAGACTCGGCAAACACCGTGCCGGGGTCGCGGGACCAAGGGATTACCGTGACCCCGGTACGTAAAGGGCTAGTGAAGGACACCGTGGATTTTAGTCAGTACAAGTCTGACAGTCCCTCCCGCCCTGCCCTGGGTGGGAGGACTCATTTGATGATTTTACCACGATAAAAAAAAAAGACTCGGCAAACATAGCCTATATAGAATAGATAGTCAGCACATATCTAGTATATAACCACATTTATTGATATTTTATGATTTAATATACCCAGTCTGAGAATTTGAATAATGTAGCAGTTACATTTTATTGCCCAGATATAACAAAAAGTCCATTTTTTCTTTATTTTTCTACACAAATATCACGAAATAACTTTCAAAATATAAGTAATGTCATCATAACCTGATAGTTGGTTTATTTATCACTTCTTTGACTTTATAGCATTGAGCCTATATACTAGTTGCCCTATTTCATTTTATGTTGGCGTTCGATTTTAAGATTAAACAAAGTGTTATTGGGTTTTTACACGAGTTTTCTAGCAAACAACGGTCTGATGCCCCGTATCTCGGAATGCCTGCATTTCATCTCTCCCAGCCATATCTGACTGCTATCAAAATAAAGGAAGAGAGACTGCACCTTTTCAGTTGTGATGTAATTGCCATTCATCTTTGTTACTTGGTGTGGTTACTTTAGGCAAGCGTGGTTAACCGTCGACCAAATTTTCGCTTACCATCAGGCGAGATAGTGGTCAAACGCGAAACTATAATTAAGTTTTAAAAATAGCCACCAGGCCAAAAAGTATGGAAAGGGTTACACAAACTTCAGATTTATTTACAACTTACATAACCAACATAAAATACGCAGACATAACTTAAAATACCCCAAAATAGTCAATCAGTCGATCCAATCAGTTCCTGCCCCGTATTAATGTTAGCCATCAGTCTTCGAATCTGATTAGATCAGAGCGATGCAGCCAAACGACCCACTCGAGTCGAAAACGTCCTAACTTACACCAAAATCTATCACGAATACGACCTTTTCAAACTAAACATAGAAGTTCCGAACGAGAAAATACTCAGAACGAAAAGGTTCTAAAGTTCCTTAGCCCGGGGAGTAGTTAGAACCTTTTCGCATTAAAGTAGGAAACTTATTAATGATCCTAGCACAACTCCTTGGCAACTCGTTACTGGGGCAATAAATAACGTACCAACTGCTTTTAGAAGTTTCGCCTCTTTCAATCTTTTGATTACTATTAGTGTTCGCATTTTCATATAGATTGTTTATTTTGCGATATTATTTTTAGTTTAGGTTCTTGAAAGTTATTTAGTGGCACTGGTTTGATGTGTTTCTGTCTGGGAGAACTTTGGAACTGATATTTCTTTGAGCTATTCAGTTTTTTTGTGGTTGTTGATAAGCTTGACTTGATAACTAACAGTAAGAAAATTCAATAACTTAGCTTAGTTCAGTCCGGAACGTAAAGGGCTATTGAACACCGGGACACCGTGGATTTTAATCAGTACGAGTCTGACAGTCCCTACCGCTCTGCCCTGGGTGGGAGGACTCATTTGATGACGAGGTTGTTGACATGTGGGACGTGAATACAGCAGTTGTTGTGCCGATAGTCGTGTCTGCAAATGGTTTAATTGCCAAGAGCCTCGACCAGCACCTGAGGAGGCTCTCGCTGGGTAGCTGGTTCAAGCGCTTGATTCAGAAGTCAGTACTTCTGGACACGGCGCGTATTGTTAGGAGGTTCCTCTTTCAGGAGCCCTGATCACCGGCAGCCTGCACCCTATTCCCAATGATGGTGGACTGCTATTTTTTATATTTTTACATGTTTTTTATTTCTTTTCTGTAAAAATATTTAAATATGTAATTAATGAGTGAAAAGATGAATAAAAGATAATTATGTCACACAGAAATTATTATGCGCGCACATTAAGAATCTTTTGTATCCTCTTGGTAAACACACACTAGATTTTTATTAATAATTAAAATCTATTATCTTTTATCCATACTAACAAAGAACATTATCCTATAAAGTCTGTTGTATTAGATTCAATTAGTTAGATTAAACTATACTGAATTGAAAAAAAATAAATTAAATTAAATTGTATTGAATAGATTGGAATTTAACAATAATAGGCTAAATAAGATTAATGTAAAAATTAATATAATTAAATTGGAATAGCTTCTAACAGAGTTCTTAGTATGTGTTGACGACCAACGCGCTCTCTGTGCACCACGACGGCGGCGGCGGCAAATAACGCGGGGGGGCGAGACGGCCGGGGAGGGGTACGGTCATTGCGGGACCCACAGCGCGCGATCATTCAGACAGAACATTTTGTGACGCGGCTACGACAACAGCATAATCATTGTAAAATATTAGTCAATACACGTTGTTACGAGCAAACTCTGGGTATAATTTCAAAAATCAACGACGCCGACGACCCAAAACCAAATTCCCAACATAATTTGGTCCTCCGAGCCCGACAATAATCTGGATCAGCACCTTCCGGCACGACGATCAATTCAAAATCTTACGGCGCAACGGCCAGATCGAAGACTTACGGCGCAACGACTAGAACAACAGTTTCCGGCGCAACGGCCAGATCGAAGTCTTACGGCGCAACAACCAGAACAACACTTTCCAGCGCAACGGCCAGATCGAAGTCTTACGGCGCAACAACCAGAACAACACTTTCCGGCGCAACGGCCAGATCAACAACTAGAAATCTCACGGAGCAACGGTCAGGTCAATCCATCCAATTTATTACCCAAACCCAGAGCTCAGTTCATTTTGTGCTAATATCGTTATTTTTCGCAAAATTCCAGTATACGGTGTACAATAATTGGGCAGTCTACCTACACCGGACTCGAACGCACGTCGATTACCGGTTAACTGTAAGTACTTGATTCTTTTCTCTTGCAAACCACCAATATGAATAACAAAAGGCATTCGATTGTAGAAATAGAAAATAGTGAAGAAATCATTCGCGATTTAGTAAAAAAAAGAGGTACCGTTAAACGCAAATTAACTTTATTCTCAAAGTACGTTAATTCATTAGATGAATCGCAATTAACGGGCGCTCAGAAAGCAGAATTAGAAGAGCGTTATGAACCTTTTAAATTATTAATTGATCAATTTTCTACTTTACAAGATGAATTAGACTACTATGTATCAGATAGTGACCTAGATGGAGAATTGCTAGAGAGAGAAACGTTTCAGAATCAGTTTTATGCAATTGTGGGTAAGGCTAAATGTATTCTTAAGGATAATTCCAACCAAAATTCTGAGGTTCAAAGTCGAACTTCTAACTATATGAAGTTACCCACAATTTCGTTACCCAAATTCGACGGTTCGTATGACCAATGGCTCGAGTTTCGCGACACTTACTTATCTATGATTCACAATAGTAACGGTCTAGATAATGTTCAGAAGTTCCACTACTTACGTTCAGTGCTTACAGGTGATGCATTACAAGTAGTAAAGGCACTCGAGTTTTCATCTGACAATTATTTAGTTGCTTGGAGTCTCTTGGAGAATAGATATAATAATGATAATTTGCTAGTTAGTAATCACGTTAAAGCTTTATTCTATGCACAATCAATGAACAAAGAATCAGCTGTTCAAATTCGTAGACTAATAGATACAGTTTTGAGAAACATTCGGGCGTTAAAAACGTTAGATGAACCTACAGATTCATGGGATACATTAATTATCCACATAGTCGCTTCGAAGTTAGATTCTTCAACCGATCGTGAATGGGAAAGTCACAAAAGTACCCTCCCGAAAATAGGAAAATTAAAACTGTCTCAATTGATGAAGTTCCTCGCGGATCGCGCTGATTTTTTGGAATTGATTAGGCCTCAAAGCAAACAATCGTCAGACTCACACACAAAGAAGCAGTCGGTCACAAAATCACACAGTCATGTTATAACACGCAAAGATAACAACAATAAAAAATCACCACGTTACAAATGCGCTCAGTGCGGTTCTAACCACCCAGTGTACTCGTGTGAAGTTTTCCTAAACCTATCTCTTAAAGATAAAATAGACTTCATTGAGAACAAAAAGTTATGTCGTAATTGTTTACGATCAGATCACGCCTTAAACGATTGTTGGTATGGACCGTGCAGGCTTTGCAACAAAAAACACAACACTTTAATTCACACAGATGCAGACGCTTGTACATTATCAGCTGTTGCTCAAACCACGCAAATAGTGCCACAGTCTGATTTAAATAATACGAGTGCCTCACACATTCAAACGCCGCTAACCACTTCATGCAAGTCTCACACAATTCGCAAGGAAGATAATAATAATACCGCGCATTATGTTCCAAATACAGTATTATTATCGACCGCATTAGTGGAAATAGCGGATGCACAAAACAATTATCACACCACACGCATTCTTTTGGATAACGGGAGTCAACATTGCTTCATATCTGAATCGCTTTGCAAAAAGCTTAAACTTCCATTGATACAGTCCACTGTTCAAGTTATTGGTGTAGGTAACACTATTTCTCAATCCACACAATCATGTAATGTTCAAATGCGATCCAAAACAAACAAATATATCACGCGCTTTAACTGTTTAGTTTTACATCGTATAACGGCACAATTACCTTCACTTAGAAATTATCACAGTATATCTATACCAGACCATGTTCAACTTGCCGATCCCGAATTCTATCTGTCTAGCGACATTGATTTATTGATAGGAGCAGATAGATTCTGGGACCTGCTTAGAGATGGTCTTATACGGTTGCCGAATGGTCCATACCTGCAAAACACACAACTGGGTTGGATCATATCGGGAGCTGTTCATGAAAAGGTTTCACGCGTTAACCTAACTCATTGTAATCTCACGCAAACATTAGATTCAGAACTCAAACGATTTTGGGAACTGGAAGAAATACCTTCAACAAAAAATTATTTAACTGAGGATGAACGCGCATGCGAAAATCTATTCAGAGACACGACTTTACGCGATGATAAGGGCCGTTTTTCTGTACGCATTCCGCTTAGTCAATCAGTTGATGTTTTAAATGACACATTTTTTATGGCAAAAAACAGGTTTCTCGCGCTCGAACGTAAACTGATAAGGAGCGCACCTAGCTATAAACAAATGTATAGTGACTTTATGAATGAATATTTAAGTCTGGGACACATGAGTCGCATAACAGAATACAGTTCACCTTGTTATTTTTTACCACACCACGGTGTTTATAGGGAACATAGTTCAACTACCAAACTTAGAGTTGTCTTTGATGCAAGTGCAAAGTCCACTTCGGGCAAATCATTAAACGATATACAACACATTGGACCTACGTTACAGAACGACTTGTTCTCGATTTTGCTTCGTTTTAGGCAATTTAAATATGTTGCATGCGCCGACATTGAAAAGATGTACCGGCAAATACTAATTCAGCCTGATCAGAGAAATCTGCAACTAATACTTTGGAGGGAAGATCCATCTGAGCCGCTCGGTGTATTTCAACTTAACACTGTTACTTACGGAACGGCTTCCGCGCCATATCTGAGTATTAGGTGTTTAAAACAACTCGCTTTGGAATGTAATGATGACGTCATCGCACAGATAATCAATGACGATTTCTATGTTGATGATTTAATAACAGGACATCAGGACCAACAAAGGTTGCTACAAATATGTAAACATGTTTCTGACGTATTACAATCAGGATGTTTTTCTCTTAGAAAGTGGGTATTTAATTCACCATCTTCACAAATCGATCCATTGTCTACGTCTAAAGAATTCACACTAGGAGAAAACTGTCATACTAAAACACTAGGCATGGGGTGGTTCAATTCATCTGATGAATTGCATTTTAGCACCAAATGTGATCATGACGCAACTCACGTTACTAAACGCAACATTCTCTCAGTAATCGCACAGATTTTTGATCCCTTGGGTTTACTCACACCAACTATAATAACTGCTAAAATCATTTTGCAAAAACTGTGGTTATGCAAGATAGGGTGGGATGACTCAGTTCCAGTAAATATACTCTCGGATTGGCACAATTTTATTACAAAATTATCAATTTTAAAAGATATACGTATTCCACGTTACGTCATGGGAGAAAACTCGAACATTGTTGAGTTACATGTTTTTTGTGACGCCTCGCAAGATGCATATGGCGCCTGCGCATATGTACGTAGCTATACAGATGCACAGCTGATATCGGTCAAGTTGTTATGTGCAAAGAGTAAGGTTGCACCTGTGAAACCGATTAGCGTACCGCGCTTGGAACTATGTGGCGCGTTAGTAGCTGCAAAGTTGTTTACTAAAATATGTGACTCATTAAGGTTGAGTTTTGATAACGTATACTTTTGGTCAGACTCAACAATTGTTTTAGGATGGCTTAAAATGTCGCCTAATTTATTAAAGACATTTGTACAGAACCGAGTTGTGCAAATTAATGAACTCACAGGCGACAAGCCTTGGCTTCACGTCGCCGGGAAACAAAACCCAGCCGACTTATTATCGCGCGGTGTACCTCTCGATTCACTTACAAATAATGACTCATGGTGGTGCGGCCCATCATTTTTAAGTTTTCCTAATTCGCAATGGGAACATGATGTTAATTGCCATAACATCAATCATGATGAATTACCGGAATTGAAAACAAATCAAACTTCATTGCTTGTTCAAATAAAATCAGATTCGTTTCTATTCGATAGGTTCTCACGTTTTACTCGCTTGCGACGAGTAGTGGCGTATATGATGCGTTTTATTAATAACAGTCGTATAAAACTAAAGCATCAACGTCTCATAGGTTGCTTATCCGTAGACGAATTGAATTATTCTGTTAGAATTTTAACTCGAGTCGCACAACAACAAGCTTTTTCAAATGTTTATGCCACTTTAAAACATAATCGTCAAGTAACAAACCCACGTAGTATATCTAGTTTAAATGTCTTCCTAGATGAACACGATTTAATTAGAGTAGGCGGCAGATTATCATATTCAGACACATTTTCTTATGATAAGAAACATCCTTTGTTATTGTGCGGTAAACATAAACTCACTCGCCTTATATTTGAACATCAACATATAAAATTATTACATGCAGGGGCTCAGTTATTACTGGCCACAATTAGAGACACTTGGTGGCCTACTAGAGGGCGTAACTTGGCCAAACACGTGGTTCACACCTGCATGATGTGCAAGCGCATGCGGGCTAAACCGTTGAACATACAAATGGGTAATTTACCTACTGAACGTTTGGAACCAGGGTACCCATTCATACGTAGTGGCGTGGATTACGCTGGGCCATTGTTCATGCTGAACCGCGAAGGTCGAGGGGCAAAATTAACGAAATGTTACATATGTCTTTTTGTATGTTTTGCTACGCGCGCAATACATTTAGAATTAGTCACAAGTCTTACAACTAAAGCATACTTGCTGGCATTGAAACGTTTCATCTCTCGACGTGGCAAACCATTGCAGATTTATTCCGACAATGGCACTACTTTTGTTGGAGCTTTGAAAGAATTTTCAAAGTTTTTAGATTCTTCACAATCTGATATCATAGATTTTACAACTGAAAACGATATAAAATTCTCATTTGTCCCACCATATTCGCCTCATTTTGGTGGTTTGTGGGAGGCGGGGGTCAAGTCCTGCAAATTCCATTTGTGTCGCATTGTAGGAAATGCACATTTTACATATGAGGAGTTGACAACTATATTGGCACAAATTGAGGCTGTTCTCAACTCCCGACCTATGTACCCAATGTCCACAGACCCGAACGACCTGCTTCCTTTAAGTCCTGCCCACTTCCTGATTGGCCGACCGCTCACAGCTCCAGCCAGCCAGGACCTCACCGCAACAGCTACGCAGCGCTTGCCTCGATACGATCGCGTAGAACAGATGAGACAGCATTTCTGGCAACGTTGGTCAACTGAATATATCTCTGAGCTTCAGATGAGGACGAAGTGGCAGCTTAATCGGGACACCCTTACTCCGGACACCCTAGTCGTAATCAAAGACGATAACCTGCCACCCCTGAAGTGGCGCCTCGGACGAGTACTGCAAACATTCACCGGGAAAGATGGCATATCACGCGTGGCTACCATCAAACCAGCGACGGGACTTATTCGGCGATCATTCCCGAAGATCTGTCCACTTCTGCATCCGGATGATGACCGCAGCAGCTCAACATCTTTGGAACCTGGTGCTTCCAAGGCCGGGGGCATGTTGACGACCAACGCGCTCTCTGTGCACCACGACGGCGGCGGCGGCAAATAACGCGGGGGGGCGAGACGGCCGGGGAGGGGTACGGTCATTGCGGGACCCACAGCGCGCGATCATTCAGACAGAACATTTTGTGACGCGGCTACGACAACAGCATAATCATTGTAAAATATTAGTCAATACACGTTGTTACGAGCAAACTCTGGGTATAATTTCAAAAATCAACGACGCCGACGACCCAAAACCAAATTCCCAACAGTATGTACGACTAATACATATTAGCCTGGATGTCTGAAATAAAGTATCAATTTTTGAATTGTTACAATCATATTATTAAATTTAAAAAAGCACAAAAAATTGTGCATTTAAAGTTTTATTTTACAAAATTAAAAAAAAAAAACAAAAACAACCCTAAAATGCACAACCGTCTTAATATATCCAGCTCAACCCTACAATGCGCACTTTTATTCCAACATTACCATAAAATGATGGTGGTTCAATATAAACACGGGTAATGCATTAGATTAATGGTGTTTTAATGTTCGTAAATAAAGTGACGTCATGGTAAGTCCCATGGGTGCCGTTTGATAACGTTTAAGGTGGTTTCTTCCCCTAGTGTATGAGGGAAATGATTGATTAGGTTAATTACTTGTCTTTGCATATCATGATTGTGTAGAAAGGTAATCTGAATAGGGGTCCCCCTAAATAAGTCCTTATTTACCCGACTACGGCAAAGCCAAAAGGAGGGTTATGATTTTTTATATGAATGTGATTAGGATGCACATAACCGCTTAGAATAGTTGTCAACGTAAAGTTTTAACTCAGAGGCTTTTTTTTCTCGTGGTAAAATCATCAAATGAGTCCTCCCACCCAGGGCAGATCGGGCAGGGGAGATTACCGTGACCCCGGTACGTACCCCGGTACGGCTAGTGAAGGACACCGTGGATTTTAGTCAGTACAAGTCTGACAGTCCCTCCCGCCCTGCCCAGGGTGGGAGGGAGGACTCATTTGATGATTTTACCACGCAAAAAAAAGGGCAGATCGGGAGGGACTGTCAGACTCGTACTGACTAAAATCCACGGTGTCCTTCAATAGCCCTTTACATTCCGGCGTCACGGGTCAGATATCGCTATTAGCGATAAGACCGCCGTTGTACCCTTTGAATTAACAATATTGTAAGTTTGTATTTATTCATTTTGCTGTACATTAAAGTATATTCTGTTCTAATTCGTAAGTCCCGCGAGCAACTCAGAGGCCTTATCACAAGTTTTCCGTACAGCGTAATTGAAATGTGTGCCGCGTTTATTGAATTGAAAATGAGAAACCGCCTCTAAGAACATTTTTTTTTTTCAATTTAAATACTTAACGTCACAAAAACTTGTAAGCTCACACTAGAGCCTCAAACATTGACAGTGGGCTGCGAGACCGTCTAAAACCGATACCGCGACCCTGGAATACAAAAGGCAACTGCAATAACAGGATGGATTTTTAGTCAGTAAGGCTGCGGTTCGACTGAGGCGGAGCGGAGCAGAGTGGAGACGAGCTGTGCCGCGATTCACCAATCACATGGCTGATGCGCATGCCTGGCCACGTGACACATCTAAAATAAGCGTCTCTCTAGGTCCACAAAACTTTTGTCACGAAAACATTCATTATACGTATGCGTATGATAACAATATGAGAAGCTAACTGCTACATTAGGCGTGTTAACAAAAGACGCGTTTACGAGTCGCAAAGTGAAAAACCGTGTAGCGACGGGAAAAGCGGGCGCATGTACGTTTCGCCATTTTCGTGGCCCCAGGGATTTTTATGGCCACACACTGTGATGCCTTTTTTTGTCGGAAATTATGAACGACGTGACTTAGGTGCCATTTTGTGAACAGAAAGGTCATAAGGACTAGGGTACTTCTGCGCTCTCAAAATGTTAAATCCCAAGGGGTCAAATATACTTTTAGTATTGACAGGAAAATGCTAAGACGAAGAAGCTGCGTTTTTGACGTACGAATCACGTTAAACCCACGCAAAAGTCATTGTGAATTCAGGCTTTTAAAAACTGTAATCGAATATGTTAGCATATACCTGAATAAGTACTATTTAATATGCAGAACGTCTATTTAAAGCTCTTTGTTCCCCGACAGTCTCTTTAAACCAGATACTGCAAGTAAAACGATCAAACACTACCCCTCTGTAGTCCAAAAGAGCGTTATTATTGACTCTTTTGAAAGCATTCAACCGAACTATTTATCACCTACGGAGAAACTTCAAAGCTTACTTTATAGACGCTTGAATTTTAACCCCAAACACACATGACACTGTGTCTTGTTGAGTGAGACATCGCCCAGATTGTGTTCAGAAAAAAGACACAGTAAAACGTAATTGGAAAAGAGCTGTGTTTTGAAAACCACGTTTTCCAATAAATTGTGGCGTGTCATAAAGGCGTCGTCACGTATACTCATTGCGAAGGTTAAGCGGGGTAGCCAAATGTTGCAGCAAAGTTGCTAAATTGGTATTTTTTAATATTTACTTCCAAAAGATATACAATTCAAGTTGCGAACTGTAAACTTGCACCTTGTGGTCATGGAGGCAGGCGAAAACTAAAGTATGTATAGTAGTATAGTTTTGCAGGATTAAAGTCGATCGTATAACGTACGTAAAATGCACCTGTGATAAAGCGAAGATAAAAACAGGTAAAATCTCACAATAGCTTTCGCCCAGGGGAGGCTAAAATTCCAGCAGAGTGAGGAGAATGGGGACTAAAAACTGTTACGCAAAATGTCACCGTCATTTAAATTACTGAAAAGTTTCAAGTACTAGAAAACTAAATTCCCATAGGAAATAAACTTCTTTTTATTAGTAAAGAACCAGCAATTATCCTTAGCGCTCCATTTGTCAGTTCGAAACCATCCCTGGTTTAATTGTTTGTCCCAGGAGCACTGCTTGATTGGTCCGGGTAAGCATCCATAAATCAGGCACAACCGAGGCGTTTAGAAATCAGAACAGTGGAGCTTGAGAAGTGTTAGGTGGACGATTTTAATTCAAAATATAACGAAGAGAATCGCATAGAAATGACTGAAATATATTGTTTTGTGTAACTCAGAATTGTTTCTTAATGTGTAAGTGATGAATTGACTGATGTTTTTTTTTATAGGCTCTGATTTGACTACTGTCTCACCTGTTGTAAAAATATAAAAGAATTACTACTCGTTATTTTTATAGATATTAATTAAATTTAAAAAAAAGAGATACACCAATGTAAAATGAATTAATTTATGTTGTACAGTTAGTGACAAAGTGTGTCAAATAACAAAAAAAAATATACATTTCAATTTTACAATAGACCATTTTTACCAATTTTTGCGATTTTTGTTAGTCTTTGATAAGTGTCGATACACTTTTTTTTTTTTTTTTTTTTATCGTGGTAAAATCATCAAATGAGTCCTCCCACCCAGGGCAGGGCGGGAGGGACTGTCAGACTTGTACTGACTAAAATCCACGGTGTCCTTCACGAGCCCTTTACGTACCGGGGTTACGGTGATGGGTAAGTCCCGCGACCCCGGCAGGCTCTGGCCCTCTACAGGCCCCGTCAATTTGCTGACACTCTTTGAGGCGCGCGTGGAACACAACGCGCCGTCGACCCGGGCATGGTCCATGGTCGGACAGCAAGTCGCCCATTACTCGCTGCCCGCATGCCCGCGCCTACGGTGGCCGGAGATCGTCCTGTGACGTCCGACGCCGTGGGCGTCTACCACTGCGGCTGGGATGGAGGGAGGACGCTGTCCTCTCCCTCAGGCGGCCCGCCTCCTCCTTCACGAGCATGACTGCTTCGCAGAAGGAGGCGACCGCTTCCCACTCCGTCTCGCCCCGCAGCATGGCCTCGACCAATGCCGGGCGCGAGAGGTCTCCGCCTATCGCCGTCGTGAGGACACGGCGGTGCTCTGCCCAAGCGGGGCAGTCCTGCACCGTATGCTCCACCGTGTCCTCCGGACGATCCTCGCAGTGGTGACACCCAGGCGTTTCTTCCCTCCCTATCAGACACAGGAACCTCCCGAAACTTCCGTGTCCGGTGAGGACCTGCGTCATGCGGAAGGTAAGGACGCCGTGACGCCTATCCAGCCACTCCTCAAAGAGGGGTCTTACCGCCGCGATTGCGGCGTGCCCGAAGTGTCGATACACTAACAGAAACAATTAGCTTACACACAATTTCTTCTATTTTTATAGACACAACACCAAATTCACCCGGCCAATTTTTTCCTCAAAATCCCGACTGTTCATATTCCAACTACACAGCTACATACAAGGCTCTCGGTACGACAAATAAGTGTTGGAAATTGGCTCGTACGCCGACCGTTCGTTCAAATTTACGACTTAATATAAAGTAGGTTTTCCGGGGGAAATTCCGCGTCGTATTGGTATGTGTAATAACGGGCTTGTATGCGCATAATGATATTTTTTTAACTAGTTTGTATGCGTGGGACGTTAAATTGTTTGTTGCAGTTTAGTAGCGGCCATTTTTCTTTCGCGTTGGAACGTTTATTGGTGTTCGTGTTTCATGTGGTTCTGTGTTAAGTGTCTTGTATTTTACACCAAGGGTGAAATTCACTTATAAAATTGAACACATTCAACTGTAAACGAAACACGAAAAACTACTTTTCATTCTAGGCGTTGCAAATTTCGGGGTCGCGGGGCTGTCTCCGAGGTCACCGGGCTGTCTCCGAGGTCACCGGGCTGTCTCCGAGGTCACCGGGCTGTCTCCGAGGTCACCGGTCTGTCTCCGAGGTCACCGGGCTGTCTCCGAGGTCGCGGGAATGTCTTCGAGGTCAGGGGACTATCTAAAAAGGGAACCGTGACCCTAGCTCATACTGACTAAAATCCACGGAGTACCTACCTTCAATAGCTCTTTACATTTCAGGGTCACGGTTATCTGATAAGGCAGTTCCACAACCAAGACTGTCCCACGACCTGCTGACAGCTAATAGGGGCGCGCGTGTAAAACTACGCCGCCATCGACCCGTGTCTGGTCATTGATTGGACGGCGAGCTACCCATTATTTGCTGTCCACATGCCGTCAAATACCCTCATCAACATTGGTGGCTTACAATACTTTCCAGCTTTTCTTTTCTCTTGAACCCTGTAAATACACTTCTATCTCATAACTACCCGCATTAGTTATCCAGGCTATCGATTTCTTTCTCCAGTTGACCTGAGTTCTAGCGAGTGGCATATTGAGAACACTGTTCTGCCTAGACTGAAACGATCTGACCTATTTTATTGTCTGTCTGTTGAATTTGTTTTTAGATATAGTATGATGTAATTCTTATATTTACATTTTTTTGTTTTTGTCTTATAGAAAATTGGCAGTAGAAATTCCCAGGTTTTGCAACTTAAAGAATTAATAAAATAAAATCTTATATACATATAACGTCGACGTAGTTTTGTCTTTTATATCAGTACTATTAGTTGTTGCCCACGGTTTCGCATGACATTTCCCTCCCCTAAAATAGAATAGAATAGAATACAATATAGTAGAACTATCTAGGATCTAATCTATCTTTGTACCAAAATCCATGATAATAATCAGTTTAGCCGATATTATACGTAGGATGATTCCGCTCTGTTAAAATGACAAAGATAAACATACTTTTTAGGGTTCCGTAGTTAACTAGGAACCCTTATAGTTTCGCCATGTCTGTCTGTCTGTCTGTCTGTCCGTCCTCGCTTAATCTCTGTGACCGTTAGCACTAGAAAGCTGAAATTTGGTACCAATATGTATATCAATCACGCCGACAAAGTGCAAAAATAAAAATTGGAAAAAAATGTTTTTTTAGGGTAGCCCCCCTATATGTAAAATAGAAAGTGATTTTTTTTTTAATTTCAACCCTAACGTGTGATATATCGTTGGATAGGTATTTAAAAATGAATAGGGGTTTACTAAGATCATTTTTTGATGATGTCAATAGTTTCGGAAATAATCGCTCCTAAAGTCAAAAACAATGTGTCCCCCCCCCTCTAACTTTTGAACCATAAGTTTAGAAAATATGAAAAAAATCTGGAAAGTAGAACTTTATAAGGACTTTCTAGGAAAATTATTTTGAACTTGATGGAAAGAACAGTTTTTGTGCAAAAAAAACAAGAAGGTGGTACAAAATTCCTGGACTAAGTTTGTAGTATAATCAATTATTTAATCATATATACAAGCATTTTTTTTAACTTCGTTTACGTATTTCATTATTTAAGACGGGAAACTACGGAACCCTACACTGAGCGTGGCCTGACACGCTCTTGGCCGGTTTTTTTTAGTATAAATTAGAACATTTAATTCGTTTTGAGAGATTGAAAAGTATTACCATAATAAAAGTGATTTTAAATGCTGTACATAAAGTTGCATTTAAAAAATCGATTAGCCGAAGTGACGGCAAATTCGTAAGGAAAAGCAAGTCTAGCATGAACTCTACAAATAAATGGGTATTTTCTAATTTATCGGGACGCCCTGGAATGCTCTCGGGCGAATAAGAAAATCTCGCGAATTGATCAATTCTTTGAATACCTCGAAAGTCATTCCAGGAAATGCTTTAACGATATTTCTTCTTCTTAATGTACGTTGCTTTGGAAAGTATTTAGTTTTTATTTGAAATTGTGTTACTGCAAACTTTATCCGATAGTAACAAGTAGCATGTTATTTTATGTTCAATCTTCTTAATTAATTCAGTTTACTATAGACGATGCTGCTCCAAAAATTAGTTACGATGTTTTTACGAATAAAATGGCGCCGCGGTGGAAGTTGGAAATTACACCACGAGAAAGTATAATAGGGATTCATGATAGACATGCAATATGCGACCACGACACGAAATTAATGACTCATTGCGAGAAACCCCGAGAACATTCGAGAAGTGCGTGAATGTGAAAGATTTCTCTACGTCTCTATTTGTAGTCTCGCCCGGACTTCTCGCCGAGAGTCTGTAGGCTACATCAAACTCTTACTGACTGAAAACTACCCTGTTCCTTTACATGCTCTTTGCGTTCCAGATTCGAAATCTCGCGACTAAGAACCGCTTTTATTTAGCTAATAATCAAACAGACTTGAAACTTCGTGGCACACAAACCTACCAAATGCAAAATTAAATAAGAGCGCAACGGAACTGTGCAAGGACGCAAATCCTTTATTTTATCAAAACAAAGCACATTTCTGTCGGCATACCCGACGCCCGAGCCTGCGTCTTAATTAATTACATTCAGTTGTCAACCGTTGACTTGTCTTCGGTGGTGTGTCCTCATAAATTTAGTTTTTACCATAGACTGTTGAAGGCGTAGACTTTATTAAGTATCGGTTAACAAACTTGTTTTATTTTTTATACGTAGCATAAAGGTGATAATCAAGTCTACGGCCCACATGTTGGAACGCCGTAAACTTAGCCTCTCGTGAAACTGTCTAAGTAGGATACAGTGGCCCTGGAATGCAAAGGTCAACCGAAGGGACAGGCTGGACTATTAGTCAGCAAGTCTGGCAGTCCCATCCACTCCTCTCAGGATGGGAGAGCTCATTTGATTTTACCACCCAAAAAACGCCTGTAACACTTGGCACTGCCTGCGCCTTACCGACTATGCAACTTTTTTGAAACGCCTGTTTTGAAAGTGTGAAGAAAGATCATGTCTAATAACAAGTTACATTCTAATCATCCGGATGCAATATACTGTGGGGGAGTGATATTCAAATCATCTGGTTGAGGTTGGAATCAAGATTGGCTATTGATAAATTATATTTATTTTTCAATTTAGTTGTTAAAAAACACTTTTACACATCAAACAATATATTTAAAGCCAAATTAGGCCGGTATTTCGAACCTGACTACTCTGAGAAGAAACATCCGAAACAAACTCAGAAGTCTCTTTTAAAGTCCAGACGTTATACTGTTAAGTCAAACGAGGACCATGCAGGTGTCTGAAATGGTCTTTTAACGAAAGAACCACACTGATTTGAGTGGACCAATTTCATGTTTTTCTATTGAACTCACGGTATTTCATTAGACTACCCAACTGCCATATGTAGATGAAGGTACTAAGAGACAGACGAAGAGCTAGTGACTAGGTAATAACAGCCACACAGGTCAATCGTCAGTCAGTCGGTGGATGGGTGGCCATCACTACACATAGAGTTTCATCCGTGCCTCTGAAGGAACTATAAGCCGTTGGTCCCGGTTTTAGTTTGTAGATCTTAGACAATCGTTACAGGTAAGTGGCCCAAAAAGATAACCAATCTTACCAAGAGGGACTGTATTACCCAGTACCAGGAGTTATGGAAATAAGATAGGCAGTCGCAGTTATATTGGAAACCAATCCCAGTATAGTTGGAAAAAACTTAGGCAGATGATGACTTGCAGATAGACGAAAGGCAATAAGCAATAAATAAAATAAAAAAAATCAGTTTAATTTTGTGTGTCTTTTTCACACAGACGCTAGCTCTAGCCAGAGACAAAATAGTCTCTCAAAATTAAAAACCCCTTTTATCTCAATCAAACTCATATTTAAATCCGAAAATACGAACATTTTCCTCTTATAAATCGCTCACAAAGACTGGTCCCATAAAAAGCTTCCATTAAATTCTCTTTACGTACAAGCCATATCTAACAATACTTAGCTCTGTCGAAGCAAAACGTAAATTATAAGGCTCGCATTAAAGCGTCGCACGAAATTCATGAAAATAGGTTTATTTATTTGAGAAAACCTGTTACCGAATTATTTTTTGCTGAATACGAGATGCGTTAAGTACTTATTGTGTAATGTTATAAATAATTATTTTGAAAAAATATTATACATATAGTTCAAGCGTAGGGAAAACAATGATTAGTTGTTACAGTATGTATTCTTCGAAATCATAGCAGACTTTTCAACCTGGGAGAGAGTGTAAAAATATAGTTTTTTTTTTTATCAAACTTTAAATATTTATTTGAATATTACAGTTTTTTTGCTCATAATACTCGTATAATATGACAACGGCTTAATTTCTATTTTTTTTTTTTTAGAATTATGCTATCAGCTAAGTATCCATATCCTTTTTTTTCTTTTTGATCCTGTCAATAGATTTCTGATGAAGGGATATCTGCTTTTCGTGAAACTCTAATTGGTCGTCCATTGAACGCTTCAAATTTTCTAAAAGCTGCCTCTCTTTTTTGTGGAAGTATTGTGCTTCTCTGGCAGCGCCCCGTTCTTTGAATGCACCACCGGCTTTATTGATGGCGCCAGCACCCCCGTTACTGGGACCTCCGCATTCTCCTGCAAAATGAATTGATTTGCAGTATAAATACGTTTGAAATTAATTATTTATCTTGGTCGTAATCTTGATCCCGAATTTCGTCTCTAACTAATCAATTTTTGAACTTAATATTCAAGTGAATATGTTTCGAATTTCAACCACTGGGCAGTTTGTGTGGCATGCATATGCACGCAAAGATAGATGCGGTAAAATGCGTGCTTCTATAATAGCTTCAAATATCAGTACCTTAAAACCTGGTCTCACGTACTCACCTGACTTCAGACGTAGAATTTCAGTAAAAACTTCTTTGCAGTTAGCTTTTAATACTCCATTGAATTTAGTAACAGTAGTTTTCATGATTTTAAAAATAAACAAACTAAAAATATTTCCCAGCAGCAAAATAATGAAAGAAAAACATAGTTTTTTACAATTTTCTATTTAATTGTTGGATAAAAAAATTGTGTGCTTCTATTTTGATATTTTGTTTGAAGTTTATGCAATACTGTTGATTTGCGACAAATCTAAAAGGCCACGCTTGTGTGGCACAGTACTTGCGCCTTACACAGTTTTTTGAAGTAGGTTTTTTTTAAGTTAGTTTTATGAGTCAAAAAAATTAACGGTTCGTCAAAATTTCTCTTCCTGTGATTAAAACAATAGTTTCTGCCTACTCCCATAGGAGAAAGTGAGTATATGAGCAACAGTGGCACAGGTCAATGAAATGAAAAAGAGCCACCAACTTCAGAAACAATAGTTATTTTACACTTTTCATGTTGGGTCGCGGGACGCACGAATTACCGTGACCCCGGAACGTAAAGGGCAATTGAAGGACACCGTGGATTTTAGTCAATACGAGTCTGACAGTCCCTCCCGCTCTGCCCTGGGTGAGAGGACTCATATGATGATTTTACCACGTTAAAAAAAAAGAAACACTTTTCCATGTTATTACAAAATAAGCCTGTTATTTTTCAAAAATTTTATAGGCACAATCGTGACTATTCGGATAGAATAGTACGGAGAGGCTTTGGCCTAGCTGTGGGACAATACTGGCTAGATAATAAACTGATAATAATAACCACGGACCCCGCTGCTAGTGGATAGCTATTTTTTTTTGTAGAAATATTTAAAACTAGCGAAGAAGTGGAAAAAATGAATAAGGATACACATTCAAAAATTTCACAAAAGAATATTTATTTTACAAACATAATTATATGAATTTCATAAAGGCAATAATTTTAAGAAAGCTGTTACATTCCAATTACTTTTCTTCCATATCCTTTTGTTTTTTCTTAAGTTTTTCTATAACAGCCTTATGTATATTGATTTGTTCTTCGTGAAATGATATTTGATCTTTCATTTCCTCCTTCAGATTCGAAAGAAGTTCTTTTTCTCTTTTCTTGAAGAACTGGGCTTCTTTAGCAGTTCCCATGGATTTAAAAAGGTCATTGGATTTTTTTCCCGCTGCAAAAACAAACACAATAAACGGATTAGATAAATAGAAATATAATTACACCTACTATGGTCCATCGTCACTGCTAAATTAATCATTATGTGATTGGCCTCAAATAATATAATATAAAATGCGAAATATTAATGTTTGTGATCCGCGAAGCTCTAAAGTCTGGCAGTGCGTCGGGGCATGTTCAATAAGTATGTAAACAATAATTGTGATCAAAAGGCCATGTGAATTATACACGGCCCCGCGCCAAAATTCAGTACAATGATCACTGTTACCTTATTTTTTGGTTTTAAAATCAACAAATGAGTCGCCCCTACCCTGAGTGAACCGAAAGCACGGTTTGACGGCACGGTTAGCGCAGTGGCTGAGCGATTGGACTGCTGCGCTGCGTGTCGCGGGTTCGATTCCCGCACGGAGCAAATATTTGTATGATCTACAAGTAGTTGTTCCGGGTCTGGGTGTTTGTGTATGTGAGTTTATATGTTTGTGAACGCACTCACGACACAGGAGAAATTCCTAGTATGGGATATTTTCAAAGAATAAAAAAAGGGACTGTCAGGGTGTTATTGACTAAACACCACCATGTTCCTTCGCATGCCTTTTGCATTTGAAGACAGTACCGTGACCCAAACGATAGGTCTTGGGAATTATACATGGCCTCCCACCAAAATCCAGTACAGAGCTCAAGTGATTCTCATTTCTTTTTGTAAAACTTAATACTGTAGTGCACACACATGAGCAACGTAAGAATATCAACCAGGTAAAAGCGTAGAGGCCATAATGTTCTTGTGACTGCCTAAAGTGTGTCTCAGCCTTTAGTCCTGAAACTGCGTTAAGCGTACGCGGTTCTGTATAAAAGTGCTATGACCCCGGGGGCACGCACGTGGTTGACAGCGGCAACAGGTTGGTATCAGGGTTTCTTCACTAACGGCCCATTCACAAGCTTGGTTTAAGCAGTTCCGCTTAGATCAAGCTTGCCCACTGCCTGTTGCTTGAAGGCAACTTAATTACTTTGTACGTACGCGAATTTGACACTGGCGGCGTTTCGTGACGTGTTTCAAACATTTCTATACATTTAATCTTATCTCTTGCCACCCCGCGCTTAGTGTACGGTGGTTCACAACGAGAACGTCGTGAACGAGTCGTAAGAACGGGTATTATTAAATGTACTAGCAACTTTGCTTTTTTTATCGTGGTATAATCATCACATGAGTCCCCCCACCCAGGGCAGAGCGGGAGGGACTGTCCGACTCGTACTGACTAAAATCCACGGTATCCTTCAATAGCCCTTTACGTTTCGGGGTCACGGTAATTCGTAAGTCCCGCGACCAACTTTGCGCTACGCACTTAGCGCAGTTTGCAGCCATACAAAGCAAAAAGGAGAGTTACTTACAATACATGCGTGCAATGTTAAAAAATATTTTCGGAGAAACTAAATAACTCCTCATTTGATGGTTTATTGCAGCTAAAGTACATGGTCGAATCATGAAATAAGTTGTGAACCAACTTCAACATGAATCCTTTTATTTGTTGCTTCTTTTAATTTTACATGTTAAACAACGTTTTGACTGGTTTTCTGACAGCCCATGTCATAGATGTTAATAGAGATCACAAGTTATTTTCAAGAGTTATTTCTGGTTTAGTCTTTGGTCTAGTAGTGTCCTAGAAGCATGGAATCGATATCGATATATGGATATCGAATAGATTTTCGAGAGATTTTTATGGGAAAAAGTTACATTAGCGTAACTTGACACCCGAGATCGCGGGACTTACGAATTACCGTGACGTAAAGGGCTATTAAAGGACACCCTGGATTTTAGTCAGTACGAGTCTGACAGTCCCTTCCGCTCTGCCCTGGGTGGGAGGACTCATTTGATGATTTTACTTTTGATGACTCTTGTTTACTATATAAAGAATAACGTGACATGCCACGAATGCTGTAGTGCTGACCTGGTTCCGTAGTCATGAACTAGAGCCAATATTCTGTGCCATCTACCCTGGTAAATGCTGACACCGACTCTAGCGCAGCCGATGTAACCATTTTTCCCATCTACCCTGTTGATGGGACAGAGGCGATAGGGTAGATGAAAACAACCACATTTTTTGTTTTTGTTCCATATTAAATACTTTACAAATTTTTATTCTTGTAACTTTTGCCGTAGAACCACAAATAAATAGAAACACAAGTGCGAGTCGGACTCGTGCACGAAGGGTTCCGTACCATAATTATCCATTTTTTTTTTGTATGCTTGCCCCCGAATAGCTGCATCAGAAACAGATCATCTGTGAAAATGTCAACTGTCTATCATAGACATGAGACACAGTCTGCTGACAGTCCGAGACATTATACGTTTATTAATTGAAGTAGCCATTTTTGAAGTGAAAACTTCTTTAGCGGCGTTGAGCACTTTTTCTGTAATGGGTATAAAATCTTAAACTCGCGTCAGGACACGTGACCCTGACCGAAAAAGCGTAGGACGGCGCAGGGCGCTTGCGTGAATGTTCGTGTGACTTTATTACTTTTAAAGAAGTTTGTATGCTGGATACATTCGTTGCTAGGTAACATTGTTTATAAAAGATGTACGTCACATTGGAAAATTATTGAAATAAAAAGTCAACCATTTTTGCGAGTTTTACTAAAATCTGTTCACAAGATATTTCCAACAATTACTATTCAAGTTTTCACTTCTGCCGGCACTCCCAGAGTGCAACCCGTCGTTTTTTTTCTAAATAAATGGTAAAAGCGGAGATGAGACGAGTAGAATTCTACATCACATTGCTTGTAAATAAAAATCACTTCACTGCATGCCCCATCAGTATATTTATAAACTCAAGCTTGTACAAGGAATGAACGACTTCAAGACATTAAGGATCAACAATTCCAGCGACAGTTTTACAAAAACGAGCTTTTAAATGTACCGGCTTACATTCAACAGTATCAATAATTTACAAATCGAATTAATCCGTTAGTAAGAGTTTAAAAAAAGAATGGATCCGAATTTTTGTTTTTTTTTTATATCAATGCATATTTACGACCATAATAATATGACGCATTGAAATTCGAGAGTGGGGGCACGTGACGTCAGAAGCAAGTAAAAACTGTACTTGCTTGTGACGCATTGGCAGTTTTAAAAGCATCGCCAATTTTGGTGTACGTAAAAAAAGGAAAAATACGTGTCAAATATTTTTTGATAATCTAAGTGACGGACTAATTAGATTTTTTCAGACAAATTCCCTATTTTTATGCTTAATTTATTTTTCCTTAGCACGTATGATAGCGCAATATTCTTCATTTCTCGTCTGTCTTTTCGTCCAGATCATTTGCTTCTTGTTTAATTTTATCAATAGCGGCCTGATGACTCATTATTTGTTGTTCGTGGTAATCTAATTTTTCAGAATATTTTCGTTTCAGTCTTGCTATGATTTCTTTATCCTTATTATAGAAGTATTGTTCTTCTTTAGCGGTACCCATTCGTTCGAAAACTCCACCGGCCTGTTTGATTGTGCCACCTGCCCCCTGGTCCGTTGGTCCTACAACGACATAAAATGGTAAAAATGCTAAACATTTAAAAAAACAGCTGAATCATAATTCATCATCGTTCTTGAATTGGTGATCGTGAACATCAATTCTGGGATGAGTGAGACTTTAGTCTTAGCGGTGAGCGGTGTGACGGGCGACGCCAATAAGACATTAATTACTTTGAAGTACGCGAATTTGCTACTGGCGCCGCCTCGTGCCGTGTTATAAACATTTCTATACATTTGATCTTACCATTCGCCGCCCGCACCGCTCACAGCTGGTAACAAGGTCGCGAGCGGGGTAAGAATATACATTGTTTTCTTTACAGCACCACACCCCGTAGGCGCGGGCATGCGGGTAGCGAGAAATGGGCAACTCACTGTCTGACCATGGACCATGCCCGGGTCGATGGCGCCTTGTGTTCCACGCGCGCCTCAAAAAGTGTCAGCAAAATGACGGGGCCCCCCTCTAGAGGGCCAAAGCCTGCCGGGGCAGGCGGGACTGTACGAATTACTGTAACCTCGGAACGTAAAGGGCTATTGAAGGACACCGTGAATTTTAGTCAGTACGAGTCTGACAGTCCCACACAGTCTGCCCTGGGTGGGAGGACTCATTTGATGACTTTACCACGTAAAAAAAAAGAGTACCACACTGTGACGCCGGCGTCAGCGATGCGTACGTTGCTATGTACACCTCGCTGACGTACGCGACCGACATCAACGTAATAGGAATTTAGGTCTCAAATAAAAATACATAAAATAACGTCTCACTTACTCTTTGCAAAAGTACGTACAAGGAATACAATGATTGTCCTCATTATTTCATTTTCAGCCTACATGCTATCATTCCAATTGTATAATAATATTATCAAAACACATGTTTTTATCTTTTCAAACTATTCAATTATGTTTCTAAATCACATATTTTGAAATTTCGAGCCGATGGAGCAGCAGTTTGTTTATCTGTCAATGTAAAATTTTTGGTATATTATTTTCCTTCAAACGGAAAAGGCGAAGGGTTTAAGTCCATACTGCCTGGAATCAGAAACTATTTGATATTTTAAAAACTTTTTAATATTTCAAATACTTTCTGATAACTAAACCAACGTAATAGTTTATTGTTTTTATGTCTGTCTGTCTTCTCTAAGTATGAAATGAGTATCATTAACGCTCAACACCGTTGTCGATAGTGGTATCGAGCGCAAAATACGAACAAGAAAGGGGACAGATTTGTCTTCTCATAAACAACCATCCACAATTACTTCAGTTCATCCATGATCATGGCGCTTGCAACACTACAGCGCCGAAATAGCGGAACTCAAAACAAATAGTAAACATGGTAAATATCCCGGTTTTAGAACATTTTTTTTTATCGTGGTAAAACCACCCACCCAGGGCCGAGCGAGAGAGACTGTCAGACTCGTACTGACTAAAATCCACGGTGTCCTTCAATAGCCCTTTACGTACCGGGGTCACGGTAATCCGTTAGTCCCGCGACCCCCGGTTTTAAACCTAATAAAAGTTTATTTGACCATATCGGTCTAAAAACTTATGAAATGACCATGTATTCGTAACTCTTGACATCATCATCAGTCTACTTCAATCTTTGGCTTTCTGGGACTTTTATCTCACTTGGCGGTTGGCGCAGTGGCTGAGCAATCAACGTTGCGCAGCGTGTCTCGGGTTCGATTCTCGCACGGAACAAATATTTGTATGATCTGCAAGTAGTTGTTCCGGGTCTGGGTGTTTGTATATGTGAGTTTCTATGTTTGTAAACGCAACCACGACACAGGAAGAAATTCCTAGAGTGAAGCACGAAGAAGTGGAGCTCTCCAGTTCCAGGCATTTCAGATCGAGTCCAGCTGCTGCCAGCCGCTCTTCAGAAAGCTTCCCAACCCAAGGTCGTCATGCCTTACAATTTGTGATACCGACTCACTAAAAATAATGACACTCCATAGCTCGTTAGGTATCTTGAGCTTACTAATAAGGCTCATAGTAAGAGATCACATTTCAGTGCCTAAGTCATCACTGGTAAAACACATTGGTCGAAAACTTTCGACTTGGGTAGTTTTTTTTTTTTTAATTTGGTGTAGTCCCTCTGTAGCTAAGATTAAATTAATTTGGGGAGAGTGGATAAAGTTAATAGTACTGTATATACCAATAACAGTGTTAGATTATAATAAAAGAAAAAAAAAAAATAATCAGACCACGTTTAATCAAAAATGTTTTTCCAAAAATTTTAACCACTCCTTTCTGAGTTTTATAATTCGCTTCATAGCTGATTTGTTGACTTTCGCTATCTCTTGAAAGTATTTTATCTGGGAGATATAAAAACGTGTTAAAAATTCTTTGGATTTCACATCAAGCGGATCTATTTTCACTATATTTTTTTCAACTTGGATGGTACTGCTTGGCAGGGCTGCAACAAAAATTAAATATACTGAGACATGCTTTTCTTCTTATTTCTTTCTTTTTCTTATTTGAATAGGCCACTCTCTGGTATAACAGTTAATTAAGTCGCCTCTGGAAACCACCGCCATCTCAAATGGCATAAATGAATATTTAAGTCCAGGTTTCAGATATAGAAAGGCCAGGGCCGTATATAGAAAGAAAGCTGGTAGCCGGCGCCGATCTATCAGCGCTGACCGTCGAATATTTTCGGAACTTGAACAAGACTTATCGGCGCTTTTTTTTTGGGACAAACCCACCACACTATTCCCTAACCACTACAACTCCTGTGCGCCAGAATCAACAGTGGCAACCAACCAGAAAAGCGCCGAGACAATGAAGCTCGACGTGTCCCGGAGAATGAATTTACCTGTCTTGTACCCTGCAACGAAATTAATCAGAAAAGAATAGTGGAGAAGTAGGAAAAATATATGTTTCCACTTCCCTCCATGCAAGCAGGAGACAGAACAAAACAAGGCCAATAGGCACAAAAGGACATTACAACTGGGAGAAGCCCAGTTGCCTAGCACCACGGGGAAAATGACTACTAATATTAATGGGTTCTAAATTGTGATCTGCTATCGGCGCTTGTTCATATAAACGTCTGCGCCGGTTACCTGCATGGACCGGTTCCTATAAACACTGGTAGGATGCCAGCTTTCTTTCTGTATACAGCCTAAAGATGTATCTTTACTTACTATTTGGCCCGATGCACGCCATGGTCTCCACGACATCAGATTTCTCTCTGGAATTGGTAGCCCCATCTTCAGGCCTGACTGAAGGGTTGCTTGCAAAAGACCTGCTAAATGCTATAGCTCCCCTTGGTCCATTGATCATCGTTCTCCAAACCTGCATAGCTGTTATAACAAGATGTTTCATACGAGCCGAATTCATTATGTCTCATGTAAAACTGAAAATGTTTGAACACTAAAACTATTGTATAAAAAAAACTATTTGAATCCCCGAATAAATATTTAAACCATTATATAAAAATGTGATTTACAAAGTAAATTTTTCCTCTGTCAATGATTTGTCAAATTACTTTTGTGGCGTTCCTGGCCACTAAGAATTTATGGTCGACTGTTTACTCTTATTTTATGATTGACTTTTGCGACTGTCAAAGATAGATTCTTGGTTAGCATTACAGCGATCTAATAACTATGTATTAATTATAAATACACGGCCGTATCTAATATATTCTATTTGAAGTAAGCGCTATTTCATTTCTTACAAATGGAGAACGGGCATATTCAGACCGTGTCTCCAAAGTAAAGGAGCACGAGCGTTCTTCTGCCCGTGTCTCTAAAGTGGTGACCCGTTTGATCAAAGTGTCTTTCAAAACTATGTATTTTCCCTCTGCCGGCGGGTTGATCACAATCTCCTCAATTTCCCCGGCTACGTTATGGTCCATCTGGCTGAGAATATAATTATATTTGGTGGCATCAGTGACAATGCCAGCCAAAAGAAATTGTGCTTCAGCTTGAGCGAACCACACCGTTACCCGATCGGGCCAAAACGGTGGCAGCTTCACAGCTACTTTACATGCAGCGGCCGCCACCTCAAGTTTAGGATGAGAATCAAGTTGTTCATGCTGGGCACGCAAGGCAGCATTCTCAGCTTCGAGCATTTTTAGACGTGCTTGAAGTTCATCAGTCATGGTGAGTGAACGTGCAAGTTCTCCGTAAAAGAACTCAAGCGACCACACAAAACCTCAAACCAAAACAGCCATGATCTCCTGAAGGGGCTCACAGAACCTGCAACACTGACGACCCGTGACGTTCCAAAGTCAACGACAAAACTTAAAAACGTCAATCCGGCCCCAAAACCGCCGTATACCACGCGCTCCGGTAGACGAGTCAAGTTTAAAGATCTCTCCGATTTTGAGTAACCGGTGCATCTTTCTCCGTGGGGGGGTGGTGTGGCGTTCCTGGCCACTAAGAATTTATGGTCGACTGTTTACTCTTATTTTATGATTGACTTTTGCGACTGTCAAAGATAGATTCTTGGTTAGCATTACAGCGATCTAATAACTATGTATTAATTATAAATACACGGCCGTATCTAATATATTCTATTTGAAGTAAGCGCTATTTCATTTCTTACAAATGGAGAACGGGCATATTCAGACCGTGTCTCCAAAGTAAAGGAGCACGAGCGTTCTTCTGCCCGTGTCTCTAAACTTTTTTACGTGTAATCACCATGTGACCATTTCTCTTCCTTGTCTCTGTAGAGGTTTAACTTGTAACTGCACTACCGGCATTAAGACCGCGTTTCCACTGACGCGGAGCTGGGCGGAGAGGAGCTTAGCGGTGCACAAATTGACCAATGACTATGCTTGAAATCTCCGCTCCGCTTCAATGGAATACGAGCGGGGTGGAGCAGAGCTGAGCGGATATTCATACATCGAGGCGGTGCAGTGCGGAGGACAGCGAGTATTGAGGTGCAGAGCGGAGGACAGCGGGGCGGTACGGAGCGGTGCGGAGCGGGGCGGTGCGTGACTC
The DNA here is from genome assembly GCA_943136025.2 of Agrotis puta. NCBI lineage: Eukaryota > Metazoa > Arthropoda > Insecta > Lepidoptera > Noctuidae > Agrotis > Agrotis puta. The sequence goes on along the minus strand of OW964177.2, from coordinate 14,875,987 downwards.
GCGTGCAGTGTGTCAATTGTCTTCGTTACGTCACTAGGTGCATCAAAATGGATGAGAAGTTCATCGTCCTTCATCGCTCCTCTCCGCCCAGCTCCGCTCCGCTCCGCCCAGCTCCGCTCCGCTCCGCCCAGCTCCGCTCCTCTCCGCCCAGCTCCACTCCTCTCCGCCCAACGCCGCTTCAGTGGAAACACTGACCACTTTTCACCGCTCTTCTCCGCTCCTCTCCGCCCAGCTCCGCGTCAGTGGAAACGCGGCCTAATGCAGTACCTTTTTTTTTCGTGGTAAAATCATCAAATGAGTCCTCCCACCCAGGGCAGGGTGGGAGGGACTGTTAGACTTCACTGACTAAAATCCACGGTATCCTTCAATAGCTCTTTACGTACCGGGGTCACGGTAATTTGTTAGTCCCGCGACCTAATGCAGCACCTAAGCAAAGTTTTCATAATTGAGGATATCTATTATTTAGTTGTAACTATTTATTTGTAAGTAGGTATGTGGTCTCTTACTATTGGTCTCATTAGACATTGGCATGATGAAGGCTGATATAATGATGATGATGTTGATGTTGATGTCTATGAGGTCCAGAAATCACCAAACCGGAGTCCAAAGGGCCTGAGAGATTATGGAAAACACTGCCCATTCGTGGCACTACATGTTTATAATGTAATTTGTACATAGACACTAGCGCCGCGTCAAGAGGTCAAGAGTGGTGTTGCAGACTCTACTCGCAAATACTGTGACAAAATATGTAGTATAATCACGAAAAAACAGCGTTTGACAGCAAGAAGGTATAGCAACGCAAAGAGCACTATGAACACTTTCAGCCCGGGCGCTACATGGACCCAATGAAGATGACACATTTGCATAGACAGTTTGGGGAACCAATGGTTTCGCCTGTGTGGAAGAATATAAGATGATTACTGTTGAAATACATTGTGAAGGTTAGCACGAGATTATGCTGGACGAGCTACCGTCAGCTTTATTGTTCTCAAACATATAAACCCGCGAGATTGTGTTCCAGCGAAAGTATATCCTATATATTTTGGTGTACAATAAAGTGTATTCTATCTATCTATCTATCTATCTATATCCGTAAAAAAAAAAGTCTAAGTAATACACCTCATGAGAGATTCGAAACCACAGTTTATTCAACAATTTTGTTCCACTTTCTTTTAATTTTCTTAATCCTCTTCACGGCAGCCTTATTGTAGTTTGCCATAGTCTTGTAATAAATTATCTGGTCATCGAAATAACTTTTTAAGTTATCAATTATTTCCTGATTAGCAACGCCTTTTGGTTGTTTTGCTTTCTTGGCTGCTTCCTTTTCAGCCACCATGTAGAGTGGGTCACATGTCGGTACTTCGAGAACTGGCGATTCATCTGAAAAAATAGTTTGGTATAGATACCTTTTTTTTGGGAAATATAATGGTTCCCCCTGCCCTGTGTGGAGAAGAAGGTACTGTCAGACTTTTACTGACTAATAACAACCCTGGTTCTTCACGTGCTCTTTGTGTTCCAACGCTGGGGTATCTAGGTTCATCTAGAACCTATAAATATCATCTAGAATCTGTTCAATTCTATTAAAAGCATGGTTCAGTTATAAAATTGCTTCTAATCATCAATCATCAGCTCTATAGACCTAACCTACAATCAGCTCAGTCGCACTTCATCCTAGAGCGGGAGGGACTGTCAGACTCGTACTGACTAAAATCCACGGTGTCCTTCAATAGCCCTTTACGTTCCGGGGTCACGGTAATTCGCGAGTCCCGCGACCCCGGCAGGCTTTGGCTCTCTTAAGGGGGTCCCGTCGTTATGCTGACACTCTTTGAGGCCCGCGTGGAACACAACGCACCGTCGACCCGGGCATGGTCCATAGTCGAACAGCGAGTCGCCCATTACTCGCCTCCCGCATGCCCAAATATGATGAACTGGCATAAATATTAGTACTTACGGAGAGAACGTGTCCAGCTGTTTGGGTTATCACTGGGTGCATTGTCCTTGCTGGGTATACTGTCTTTACTGGTTGCAGTAGTTTTCTGAGTATTAATGGTTTTGTCTTGAAGATTTTCCTCAGTATGCCAGCCATAATCCCCACCGCCTCTCGAAGAGCCACTTGATCCAGCAGTGCCGCGTGTTATCATCATCTGAACAGCCTTCGTTACCCATAGATTTGCCTTAGGCATCATATTCATTTTGAATATTAAAAAAACTCAGAAAATGTTTTATTAACTCGTGATCATCAGCTTAAAAATTTTGAAAATAATCTACTTAAACTATAGGTTAATAATAAAAAAATTACATTGAGTTGATTTGAATTTGTTGACTTCTGATTGAGTGACAACTGGTTTTTTTTTTGTCAACAATAGACTTTGTTCTTAATTCAAAAGTGTGAAATAGGTCTCCGTGGTAATTTCTTAAAAAACATCCTCTTTCTTTCGAGAAGTATTATTGCCTATTAACATGTTAAGGGGCCTCTTAATATGTTCCCACACAGAATATATGTAACGGTGTAAAACATCGTGTGGCGCGGTAACATTTATTATTTTTATCATTTATTCACGATAGCACATCAGGTTGTTTAGCGGCTTTTATCTTTCTTTCTTTTTTTATCTTTGCTTCTCCTTCAACCTAACGAAAGCAAAAAATAAGAAAATTAATGTCACAGATTGCTAATAAATAGAGCAAAACTATTTTTCATTATATTATGTTATTTCTTCAGAAGTGTATTGAAAAACGTCGTTCGTAACACGCAGGCATTTGTTATTGCTGTATTCGGCTCCTTGTCAACCTCACCGCTATGAGCGTAATAAGCTGCTAATTTCTGTTTTACATATGTATATAACTAGCTTTTGCCCGCGACTTCGTTCGCGTGGAATAGTGACTTCCAGCAGATTTTTGGTTTTACCCAAATAGTTCCCGATCTCGCGGAATCTCTTCAAAAATGAAATGTGGAAGATATTCTAGGGAACTCTTCAAAAATCAACATAATGAGCTCTGCGTTTGAATTTAAGAGATGTATACTCCTTTAGGGCATTAAAGCCGTTATGCCGATCGAAAAAGGCGAAAATGTTATTTATCCCTTATTTTGCCATCATTCTTTTGACATTTCAGTTCAAAACTAAAAAAGACTGTTTCTCCCTTGACAATTTTTCTATTATTTTAGGCTTTAGAGAATATGTAAGTTTCTAACACCAAGACATTTCTGTATACGTTTTTAGTTTTTTTTTTTGCCATCCTTTGCAAAAATATAAAGGTTTTGTGGTTTCGACACTCTTGAGCACGCAACGTAGAGTTGTCTATGGGAGAAACAGTCTTTTTCAAGATGTACCCCCGCAACTTTTAGCGTTTGCCCTTGGGCTTTATTTATGGTAATTGCAAACGCAGTTTTCAGCGGAAACTGAACTCTTTTGAATTGGAATGGCAAATCAGTTGGAATGATGGGAATGCGGGGAATAATGAAAGTTTCGCCATTTGCCATCCCAGTCATAATAACGGCTTTAATGACATTCCGTCCTAAATAGGTTATTTATAACCGTATGCCGTTATATAGTCTTGGTGGATCTAGGTTTCTCATAAGCATCACAAGAACACCAATTATACAACGGAACCAATTTAAAATTTACGAAACAGGACCAATCCACTAAACACATAAACTATCATACAACCGACATTACAATTTTTCCACGACAGTACCGAAGCGCTCGGCTGATACCCAACAAAATGCGTGTAACGAAACCATAGCGCGATCTATTGCGATCCCAACGGCATCTATCGACCATATCGCGACCTATTTCGATCCCAACGCCATCTATCGATAAATAATCCGAGTTGTCAAACGCGGATTATTTATCTAAACTCCGTTCGGGCATTTTCTTTGTACTAAAAGTTTTATTATATTGAAATTATTTTTTTCATACCTTTTTAGTATTTATTTATTTTCGATGAATTAAAACAATAACATGAACCAAACTCGTGTAACGATCGACACCATTGCGCGATCACCGCCATCTATCAATCATTTAAGGAATTATCTATACTCCGTTAGAGCATTTAATAAATTTTATTTTTTATTTTTATTTTTCTATAATAAAAACTATCCTATGTCCTTTCTCAAGTTCCAAACTATGTCTGTACCAAATTTCACACAAATCGGTTCAGTAGTTTAGGCGTGAAGAAAAGGCAGACAGACAGACAGACATACAGAGTTACTTTCGCATTTATAATATTAAGTTTGGATGTTGTTATAACAGTCTTAAATACATTTATTTACTTCAAATATTATTTCGAAACCTAAACTCGCGCGGTTGCTTGGAGACAAAACGTTATTTTGCGCTACTGTTACCAATTTAAATACATCTACACAAGCGCGCAACCTCTGGTATTTTAGGTTTCTAAGTTTTAAGACGTCTTTTAGGCAAATAACTTATATTATAGTACAAAAATAATACTAAAATTTCAATAAATAGCAAGAATGTCATTTATTCAATCTCCAAAAACAATTTCGAAAAGATCTGCCAACACGTATATTTATCATAAATATATTCGCGCGACAAATAACAAAACCACAAACAATCTTTATATATTTTCTAATACACAGCACGGTATTGTATGTTGTCGATTGGCGCTCATATAAGCGAAAATCTACCATTTCTATTCGCACACGATCGCCGACCGTCTGTGAGATATCTATTGGAATAAAATGCTCTTTGGATTGCGAGTTGCGTTGCGACACATATGGGCTCCTTTCTATACTTCGTTTTTATATTCTTTGTTGTTGGTATAAAGAATAATGAATGGGTTTGCAGATGTGTTTTTGTCGCGAAAATAAACGTAATATTTTTGTAGATAAAAAGAAAAAGATGGATACTTATTTATTTCTAAGAAACCATGCCACGATTGTTTTCGCAGGATTTGGTTATTGGCACTGTTTAAAAAATACCCTGAGCAGATGCTCAGGGTATTTAAATAACTGAAAACAAACACTGACAGATGTCAGTGTTTGTTTTCAGTTATTTTGCAATTTGTGAATAAGTGATTCTCAGATGAAACCACCCGGGCAAGGCGGCGAACGAAATATGGTGGCGGTACACCGCGCGGAAGAGTGTGGCGCCGCCGCCCCGCGATACGACGGAGTGCTACTCGTCCGCGCGGTCGAGCGATTTCGTGTGAGAATCACCAATACTATCTAGCCCAAACATCTGGGTCACTATTGCCATTAAATCCTCAGACTACAATGTCACATTGTACTCAACACTCTTACTCCTCACATTTTACATGGAAAGCAAAAGAAAAGCGCCCTACAGCGCAGCGAAAAACTGAAACAGAGCTTTGTAAATCAGTAAGGTTGACGTGAATTACTATCTCCAAGAGTGAATTTATAGGGGCCAAGTGCCTTGCCGTTCAGTAATTCAATACGAGGGGCCAGTGTGGAACACTGAATACAGTAACTAAGTGTACACCAAGCTTTATGTTAGCTTTATTGAAAATGCGCAAAGAGGTTTTACGACAGTTTTTTTTTTCTTTTTTTTTTGATATGGCACTCTAGCTGATTTTGCCCTTTTTACAAAGAGGCGCAACACTTCCTATTTTCTTAAAAAATGTACAGTGTTATGCTGCAAGGATCTTTCGAATAAAGTTGACGTTTATCAACAGCACCGCTGCTTTTTTTGTAATTTTTCTCGCATGGCTTCTAGGCCTTTATGGCAAAGCACCACTGCTTGTGAACTCAATTCTTTGCATGGAACTAAAATATACTACGGCTAGTTGAACGAATTGTAGCTTTCAGTTCTTATTTTGACCACAACAAAAGATGCTCGTCTGAAGTATACTTTTTCCTATCGGGATGTGTTATATTATATACAAAAACTAGAATACTTATCTTATTCCAGATTAGTTACTTAGTAAATACATGATAAGTGTATTAGTAACCTCGCTACTCTAACTGACAACATTCAGAACTAAAACTTCTCAAACTGTTTGTACATAAAAATAACAAAAACAAAAGAGATATACGAGTACAACTCCAAAAATCCCAAAATAAAACGCTGTTCATTATGACGGCTAAGTGTACATCCGGATCGGGCACGCCGCAATCGCGGCGGTAAGACCCCTCTTTGAGGAGTGGCTGGATAGGCGTCACGGCGTCCTTACCTTCCGCATGACGCAGGTTCTCACCGGACACGGAAGTTTCGGGAGGTTCCTGTGTCTGATAAGGAGGGAGGAAACGCCTGGGTGTCACCACTGCGAGGACCGCCCTGAGGACACGGTGGAGCATACGGTGCAGGACTGCCCCGCTTGGGCAGAGCACCGCCGTGTCCTCACGACGGCGATAGGCGGAGACCTCTCGCGCCCGGCATTGGTCGAGGCCATGCTGCGGGGCGAGACGGAGTGGGAAGCGGTCGCCTCCTTCTGCGAAGCAGTCATGCTCGCGAAGGAGGAGGCGTGCCGCGTGAGGGAGAGAACAGTGTCCTCCCTCCGACCCACCCGCAGTGGTAGACGCCCACGGCGACGGACGTCGCCAGACGATCTCCGGCCACCGTAGGCGCGGGCATGCGGGCAGCGAGTAATGGGCGACTCGCTGCCCGACCATGGACCATGCCCGGGTCGACGGCGCGTTGTGTTCCACGCGCGCCTCAAGGAGTGTCAGCAAACTGACGGGGCCTGTAGAGGGCCAGAGCCTGCCGGGGTCGCGGGTCTTACCCATCACCGTAACCCCGGTACGTAAAGGGCTCGTGAAGGACACCGTGGATTTTAGTCAGTACAAGTCTGACAGTCCCTCCCGCCCTGCCCTGGGTGGGAGGACTCATTTGATGATTTTACCACGCAAAAAAAAAAAAAAAAAAAAAAAAGTGTACATCCGGATAGCATTAACTTAGTCAAGGAAAACAAATGTCAGTTGTCGTGGCGTAAGTTTTAATTGCCTCGGAGGCAGACGGGCCTTAATTAAAATATTACTTGGAAGACAAAGAGGAATGCCGAAAAGATTAGCGGTTTGTTCAGGGGCACTCGAGGTATGGACGGGGAATTTGAGTGTTGGGAACTTGGTGTGACTTTGAGTAGTGTTTTGTTTTAATTAGCTGCTCTTTTGACAGTTAGACGAAGGGTAATGACTGGATTGTGACTGTCTTTGAGCTTTAGTGTGTTTACTTTGGAGCTCGCTTAATGATGATGTTGTTGATGGTAGATTGAAGCGAATGCATCTTCTGCTGATTACTGTCCTAGAAAAAAAAAACGACAGGTTGCACTCTGGGAGTGCCGGCAGAAGTGAAAACTTCAATAGTAATAAAGACACACGAACATTCGCGCAAACGCGCTGTGCCGTCTTACGAATTTTAGATCAGGTCACGTGTCCTGACGCGAGTTTAACGTTTTTTACCCATTCCAAAAAAAGTGCACAACGCCGCTAAAGAAGTTTTCACTTCAAAAACTTTTATAAATAAAAAAAGGAAAACAGATTTCCAAGATCTTGAATCATCACAGTCATAAAACTCTTTGACCCGTGGCGCTCTAAGTAAAAATATCTTTTGAGATAGGATACTAAGAACAGATCCTTAGTTATTGCAGATTCAAGTAAAACTTTTATGGAGACTGCCCTTATTTTTTTGAGTATTTGTGTGTCGGTTCAAACCACTGCACTACACTGTAACATATAATTTCTATAATTCCAATAGATGCGGTTGTATAAGACCGAGTTTCGTAATTTTTTTATGCAATTAAACTTATATTAAAGTTATAAAAAAAGTACAAACACACCACCTTGAACGCGAACACCAATCTAAGCTGTCAGGCCAGGAAAAATGTTCACAGAAATAAGTTTACGCAATTCTCGACTTCGCTTGTAACGTGTTTCTATTTATCTTTCGCACCACATTGCGCCAACATTGACGTATTTTATTAAATATCTCGATATTCTCAGCTTCTTTTTGCTATGGCTTGTATTTATGATTAGCTGAGTATAGTACCAAAACCTTTAAGATAAATTATAGAATCAGATGTTACTTTCCGGAAATCCATGACATTAAATGTTATGAAAATATCAATTCGGCGAGAAAATTCCAGTCGTGGATACAATAGCTGTTTTTGTATGTCAGTTTAAATGTTTGTAAACAAAAAATCCCGGACATGGGAACTAGTTAGTTCTACTTTTTATCCCCGTAAACTCCTATATTGCAAATTTCATTGAAATCGTTAGAGCCAGCACGTTTACATAAATATTGGTCAGGGCCAAAGTCTGCCGGGGTCACGGGACTTACGAATTACCGTGACCCCGGTACGTAAAGGGCTAGTGAACGACACCGTGGATTTTAGTCAGTACAAGTCAGTTGCCCGGGGTGGGAGGACTCATTTGATGATTTTACCACGAAAAACAAAAAAAAAGTAATAGTACCTATAGTATAGAATACATAAATAAATCTAATCCTGAGAATATAGTATATTATAGTTTCACATATAACTTAGGTACTAAATCAACAGTAAAATCCCTTCAATCGGAAAACGAAAACATTTTCCTGGTTAGTGCGCCAATAAATGATCTTCCATATAAAATCACATATGCTTACCATCCTATAAATATATAGCACATATATTAGATACCGTAACACACCCAATTTACCAGTTATCCGAGGGAAAGGTCCCTAAAAAGATCGTAATGACAGAATAAGGCGGGGGTCATAAAGTAATACGGTTTCCGAAAAAACATTTTTTCTTGTTAACGAAAGTTGATGTATTATGGTAGATTAGATTTTATTTAAGTATGCTTTTTATATTTCCTCGGCAATATAGTATTGATTATGTTATGTAATAGAATTTATAATCTTGTACTGTCGACGGATTCTGAGACGAAGCCTTTAAGGCTTCGTCTCAGAATCCGGGACTTAATAAAATATAAACGACTTTTTAAGCCTGTATGTACAATTAGGATCTAATTCTATTAATACAAATATCTAGTCCTGTAATTAAGCTTCTATATGCCTAAATATAAAATTATATTTTATCTACATTTAAAAAAAACACGTCAAAATGTTGGAACTTTGACCTTTCATATCTAATAAGCCAGTCTTTGGGTCACGGGAAGCCTCAACTTATCGTTTTGATATCTCTTTGAAGAGGCTGCAGCAGACTGATCTACTCCTCTCAAAAATTTGACCCCAAACGGCTCGAAAATATAGTTTCTTCTAAGGATCTCAGTAATAAAAAGAAATCCATGGGCAGCGAGTAATGGGCAACTCGCTGTCCGGTCCATGGACCATGCCCGGGTCGACGGCGCGTTGTGTTCCACGCGCGCCTCAGAGTGTCAGCAGAGTGACGGGGGCCCCCTCTAGAGGGCCATAGCCTACCGGGGTCGCGGGACTGTACGAATTACCGTGACCTCGGAACGTAAAGGGCTATTGAAGGACACCGTGGATTTTAGTCAGTACGAGTCCGACAGTCCCTCCCGCTCTGCCTCGGGTGGGAGGATTCAGTTAATTATTTTACAACGCAAAAAAAAGGTATGATCAGGGACAAAAAATACGTGGAGAAATGTGCCTCTCAGTTTCGATAAAGCCATTTCCACACCCTGTAAAATAATAAATTCTATCACAAATTGATGATAACAAAAAATACAATAAACAAACCCCAACAAAGTCTCTTCAGAATTGTTATCAATTGTCATCGATTCTTCACAACCTTCGAGCAAGGTCAAAGTTCGACATTGACACTTCACTCGGCCATCTCTCTTATATAACTCCCCCAGCCGTCCGTTAAGACTCCCTAGGGATGTAAAATACAGCCGCGACTACACGACACTCTCATTTTCGTGTTTATTACAACTAATCTTAATTATAAACTCGTATGAACATGGTGCGGGGGATATACCTGTTTTGATTATAGTTGTAAACGCTACCGGGTATACATTTTAAGTGATATAACGAACGTTGACACTGACTCGTTAGTCGTTGGTCTCGCTTCGGTTCGGTATCGCTTCGGAAACGCTTCGCTTTCGCCTGTCTGTTTGACAAAGGCGTAATAGTGTTACAAAACTAATAGATTCCTCTCACTGATTTTCACAAATCGACAAAACCACCTATGTCCTTTTGTGAAAATCAGTAAGAGTTACTGAAGGCACTATTTGCATAAGTAACAACAAGGGCCTATGAGTATTGTATTATTCAATAAGTATAGCCGTAATTTTTCTTAGGGACTACGATAAAAAATGTTACAATTATAGAAAGGGAGGATTTGGTGTACCTCATTATTTTATTTACAATTTTATAATTTATTTTTGGAACTAAGGTCGAATACTTTACATAATATAGATTTAGATGATACTTTTATTTATTATAAGCGATTGGACTACTATGCTGCGTGTTGCGGGTTTGATTCCCGCACGGAACTAATATTTGTATGACCTACAATTAGTAGATCTGGGTCTGGGTGTTTGTGTGTGTATATGTTTGTAAACGCACCCACGATACAGGAGAAATTCCTAGTGTGGAGCAAAGTTTAAAAAAAATAGTCAAACTTTTTGACAGATAAATAGTTACTTCTTCTTCAACCTTAAGTCACCCAATGCTGAGTGTAGGTCTCTTCCAATTCTTTCCACTTCTGGCAGTTTTGTGTCATGGCTATCTAGTATCTTACGGCCACTTTAATGAGATCGTATGTCCACCTAGTCGGTTGTCTCCGTACATTCCTCTATAGTTATAATATACCCCAATTATTTGGGATATAACTGGGAAACTGGGAATCGTGGCCTTATCCAACAAATATCGCGTATTTACCAACACCCAAACATGTCCGTCGTAGTTTAGCCGCAGGCTTGCCAACCAAAACACGTCGAATATGTTTAATGTGTCTGGCAAAACCGCGTAAATCTAATCTCTTGGAAATTATACCCGCACTGGACGTATGACCCTCGTTGCTAATATAGTGTGGTTATCTGTATGGTATAGTATATTGAACTTTAATAATATGGCTTTATTTTTGTTTTTTATTTTACTGTTTATAGAAAATGGAGAACAGTGGAGTTAAATGGAAAATTCTAGTCTATTACTCAAGCAATAACATATAAATTTAACAATTTTGTCGAAAGAACAATATCATATTCATGTTATGATTCTTTGGAACTTTTTAGTCTAACATAGTCACATCGTCGGGCACGCCGCAATTGCGGCGGTAAGACCCCTCTTTGAGGAGTGGCTGGATAGGCATCGCAGCGTCCTTACCTACCGCATGATGCAGGCCCTCACCAGGCACGGAAGTTTCGGGAGGTACCTGTGTCGGATAAGGAGGGAAGAATTTCTGGGTGTCACCCCTGCAAGGATCGCTCGGAGAACACGGTGGATTGGTCGAGGCTATGCTGCGGGACGTAAAGACCCCAGAACGTAAAGGACTATTGAAAGACACCTTGGATTTTAGACAGTACGAGTCTGACAATCCCTTCCGGTCTGCCCTGGGTGGGAGCACTCTTTCGATGATTTTACCACGCTAAAAAAAGGTAGCCACATCGTTGTTCTGGAGTGGACTGTATTTTTAATTTATCTCTCCTCTTCGATAGCTCAGTGTGTACTTTACTATCTCAGGAATAAAGGAACTTGACTTGGAATTAAACACTTCGACGTTTTAACACTTTATATTTACAATTTCTAATTAGCACGATACATAATCACAAGAACACAAATAATAACTTTAATAAACATGGGCGCGTGGGACTCACAATATAACAACACTTAAGCACTAGAACTTAAATACTAAACTGTACAAACTATGAACTATTCACTGTATCCATCATTACGGAGAACTAAAACTATTGAACTGTGTGGCCGCATAGAATGGCCCTACTATTATGTCAAAACATCGCATCGCAAGTCGTGGCGGGACCTTGCCACGTTTCTAGGCCCTCTAGCCAATAATAGCCCGTAAAAATGGACTCGCCCGGATCTATTCGGTCAGACAGGTTTCGACCTGTCTTCGAGGCCCCGCCCACAACGGCGATGCGATGCTTTCGTGACCATATTTGGTAACGTTTGCTGCAACGTGACTCCGACAGGTTGAGACACGATCCTTTAATAAAGAGTACATCTTTCCGCCTGTTGCGGACCTAGTGTTTTCTTTATTTACCTTATTATATTTATGCTATATTACAATCAAGCTCGTTGTCTGTTACAATCGTCGTGTTTGGAAGCATACTACACACAAAATATTTGTATATGTAGCACATAGTAATTAATAAACCAGCAAATAAAAGCAGCCTTAAAGTTTTTTGTGTAAATATAATTATTGTGCATTTAACTAGTTGAAGCGTAAACAATAACAAAGCCATAATATTCAGCATTATTCCATACAAATGTCTGGTAGTCTAGCCAGCAAAAATCCCAATTTGGCGCACGCCCAGCCGAAATACAACCGCATGCAGGCTGTACTCGAACCAAACAGGCTTATACAGGATCGGTTTATAGCTGATTTTATACCTAATAAAATAAAAAAGGATTTCACTGAGAACCTCATTACAATATTGAACGATTTTTCGTGTTTTATGTGAGGCATAATTTTTAGAAGTTCTGTTTGAGTTCAGCCTACAGTTTAAGGCCTACCTACTCATCATTCTCCTGCTTTTATCCTAATTTATTTGGGTTTGGCTTACGATACCTCTCTGTTGCAGCTGAACGACCAGGGTGGTGTTAATTAAATCATACAGACCAACTCGACTTGGCCAAAGCCTGCCGGGACCGTGGGACTCACGATTTACCGAGACCCCGGAACGCAAAGGGCTATTGAAGGACACCGTGGATTTTAATCAGTCGTCTGACAGTCCCTCTCGCTCTGCCCTGGGTGGGAGGACTCATTTGATGATTTTACCATGATAAAAAAAAAACTCTTATAGGTACAGCCATTTTATAGGATAATAGAAATCTCAATCTAAATAAATGGGTGTGTTCGTTATGAATAGATAAAATTAAAAAGTCCTTTTCCGATTTCAGAAATTCTTCCAGTATAGAAAGCTACGTTATCAACAAGTAACTTAAGCTATATTTTATATTCCAATTGCACCTGTGCAAAACCGGGAGGGGTTGGGTAAAATTAAGAACAGAATTTAGAGAATCACTTTACTCGATTCTATAGTATTAGCACCTAGCTATTGTATCTAATTAAAATATAATAAATTAATTAAAGCTTCCCAAGCAGAAACCACTTCACGTCAACTTGGCTTCAAATAAACACTCTGTACCATATTTTATGTGTCTGACAATACTTATAAAACTAGCCCCTAAGCCCCGTTCACGACCTCAGGCGATGCGCCTGGTTACGCAACTTGCGGCAAACATCACACGCCAGTGTCATTTCCTTGTTCGCATGAGTAGGTACTGAAGCGTCGTTCTACTAAGTAGCGCCTCTATACCTTGTGGCTGTTATGGTCACTGTACACTTTTGATCGTAATATCTGTGTCTCCTTCGAACACGTGTAGCAAAAAATCGAACGCAATAGCAGAGAAAGCAACACCGAAACTGGGTATGCCTATGCTATATGCTTAAAAGCACACTCACCTTGCCATTTATTGAGTGGTACAATCATCAAATGAGCCCTTCCACCCAAGGCAGAGCGGGAGGGACTGTCAGACTCGTACTGACTAAAATCTACCTAATCTAACCTAGCCCTGAGTTGATGGTCGCGGGACTCACGAATTACCGTGACCCCGGTACGTAAAGGGCTATTGAAGGAAACCGTGGATTTTAGTCAGTACCAGTCTGACAGTGACTCATAAGATGCGTGGTAAAAACCACGTAAAAAAAACAGCCCTAACTATAACGGAGTACTGATTAAAAATCCACCATGTTATTTCGGTAGACCTTTGCATTCCAAAGACAAGGAGTCTTACTCAAGTACATGTAGTCCCGCGACCCACACTCACCCTGCTTCGTTTTGGAGCGGCCAGAGAGCAGATGACCTACCTCTGTCTTAAAACGTGGGTCTTTAGGCTGTGGGAAAGAGACAGAGCTATACAAGTCATCTAGCGCCATCTTGTTCCCTAAGCGGAACCACTCACGCTTTAAGACGTCGTTGTAGGCCATCGGGGGCCGTATTATAGAAAAAGGGGTGGCGCTAGACGACTTGTATAGCTCTGTCACTTTCACTCACTGGAACAAGCCTGGTTTTAAGACGTCATAATACGGCCGTTGAGCTATTAAACGCGTAGCTTATTCATGTAGTTTGTGGTCTAGTCTTTACAGTAATTTCACATCACCTTTATCACGAACTACAAACATAGATGAAATAGTTTCTTCTCAGGTAAATACCTATGTAAATATGTATGTAATGTTACCTGACGGCATTAAACTAAGTTACAATTAGTGCCAAGTTACTGTTCAACAGAGGGTTACTAAGTAAATATGTGTACTTAAGGTTTAAATTGGACTAAATTCTGTACTACACAGAATACCTAACTCTTTGTTGGAATAAAGATGAGCTAAATCTACTTTTGGGATGTTTTGCGATACATATCAACTTAGATGTTTTACCTTTTATGGACAGAGAGGAGAAATTGCTCTTAAAAGGGTACCGCAGCGGCCGGAGAACGCGAAGTCAAAGAACAGTGTGATCTATAATCAATCAAGGTTTGACAGTCCCTACAGATTAATTAAAGGCTGCACTAATTAGATGATAATCCACCACAAAAATATAATTTTAATATTAGGATTTACGACGGGTGTAAAACTGCAGCGCAGTGGTTGAGTAATTGGCTTGTCGGTTCCTGTACGGGGTTAACCTTCAAGCAGGCGCGCGTAGTCGAATCGACCGCGCTTAATACATTTTCGTTCATATTGTCATTATTACTCATCACATGTATTTCTAATTTCTAGTAGCCTATCGTTATGTCATTGGGAGTAAAAAAAAGGATAGATTTTAAAGACAATCACAATATATCTGCGTATATAAAAATAAAAAAATATTTGAAATTTAGTGCTTTATTTCTCGTATTCATCCCATAGTCTTCATCTTTTTCGTATTCATCTTTTCGGTTACGCGCGCCCGCTCCCGTTACAAAAGACCACGCGCCCGCTTGAAGGTTAAAAAATATTTGTAAACGCATTAATGAAATTATCTAGATTCAAAACTAAAAAAAAATTGTGTTTTCACAAAAAAATAAAAACAGAATGCTTGTCGATAGTTATATTTTGAATTAAAAATATATCTGACCCGACAAACTCCGTACCGCCTCAGAATCAATAAACTGTATATTACTGATATATTATGCCACGCTAATACACATTTAATTGATTTCTGAACAAACGGGACGAATATCAAATAGAGAAGTAGAAGTAGTAGAATATTAGAAATAGTTTTAAACCTTCCCTAGACTTTAAAAAATAATTTGAAACCAAAATTAGCCAAATCGGTCTAGCCGTTCTCGAGTTTTAGCGAGACTAACGAACAGTTATTGATTTTTATATACACAGTATCTTATAGTAGATGAAAACTAGACTGAATGCGACGTAACGTACTCAATTTCTATAACACCAAAAACCCTTACTAATCAACTAATTACAACTCCTACCTACATCATCCGCTTGTCCATCATTACATTAAAACAGTATCAATATCTAGTTACTACCTAACAGCCGTAGGGATGTACAGTCACAAGCAAAATGACTACAATAGACAATCAAATTCAAACGCGATTTTCTCGTGAAATATTGGTTTCTCCTTTGAGAAAACCGACCCAGTGCGTGTCGGGCACGAGGGTTTCCGTACCATTATCTATAAAAACGGCAAAAAATATGTATGGGAGTTTACCCACTTTAATGTTTATTTCATTCTATTTTCTAGTATTTGTTGTTACAGCGGCAACAGAAATACATCATCTGTGAAAATTTCAACAGTCTACCTATCATGGTTCATGAGGTACAGCCTCGTGACAAACGTACGGGCAGACAAACAGACGAATGGACAGCGGAGACTTAGTAAAAGTGTCCTGTTTTACCCTTTGAGTACGGAACCTTTTTACTTGCTAACTATGAGGTATAAACTTAAAAACTACCATAATATTAATAATAATTTGACTTCTCCATTGACTAACTGTGATAATTGTAATATTTTTAAATTTACCATATGCGGGAAATGTTTGTTGTATTATTTTATTTTATTTAAATAATATTTGTATTGTTTGATTTTTAACGACCTATTTTGTAATAGCATGACTTCTCAAATAGAAGGTTTGTGAAAACGCAAAATGCTAATCAATATGGTATGAGAATATCACTTTTGAGTTTTGTTATATGTGTACATATAATTGCTCGTGACTGTACACTCGCCGCGTCCTACTCGACCCGCGCAAATTAGACGCCTGCGGGCGTCGGGTGCGTCGATATCTACTAATAGGGTGAACGCTGGACGTACCATTTTAATAATAATATAATAATAATAATAATAATATAATAATAATAAATGGTTTATTGTTTCTTTGAACATAGTCGTGCAACACAAAAATTGAGGCAGCCCCGTTAAGTTATACAATACTTGTGGTGGGGTTGCCTCGCCCTTCCCTTAGCTTCTAAGATAACAATATTGTGACAAAAAATTAAACAATAGTAAGATAAAAATTAAATTCTAAAAAAAAAAAACAAGAAATTAAAAATGTTTGGACAATTGGAACCAAATTAGAAACAAACGGGAGCATGTATGTAAAGTGAATGTGTGATTGAGTGTGTGTGTGTGTGTGTGTGTGTGTGTGTGTGTGTGTGTGTGAGAGAGAGAGAGTGTGTGTGTGAGTTTGTGAGTATGGATGGTGAGACTTTCGCTAACAAATGCGGGCTAGGATAAGTTCTGTTT
The DNA here is from genome assembly GCA_943136025.2 of Agrotis puta. Lineage (NCBI taxonomy): Eukaryota > Metazoa > Arthropoda > Insecta > Lepidoptera > Noctuidae > Agrotis > Agrotis puta. The sequence continues at coordinate 14,859,180 of OW964177.2, read as the reverse complement.
CATCATATGATAAGTTTCTTAACCATTCAGTTAATGCTATTTTACATTCATATAATAACATGGGATAAATATTTAATTTTTGGTTCAATCTATTATATATGTAAGTTGACTGCGTAGTAAATTGACGTCTGGCAAAGATAGTTCTGACCATTGGTGAGTAAGCCACGATGTCTTTACGTCTTCTGTCCAATGTTGTGGCACCATATGACAGTGATTTATGGATGGTTAAAATTACATTCAATATGTATAATTTTCTGACTGAAAGCAGAATACTGGTCTTATAAAGATCGTCTGTGGAATACCTAAAGGGCTTAAAATACATGACCTTTAAAAGGGATCTCTGTGCTCTTTCAAGATCTAAGAATTTGGTTTTCGTGGCTCCTCCCCACACTGGTATACAATAGGTGATAACTGATTGTGCGAGAGCGATATATATTTTGGTAAGCAACTGAGGCGGTACTACATGACGCAAGGTTTTGAAGATCCATATTAACTTTCTGATCCTGGTCATTGTGTTTTCGATGTGGGCATGCCAGGACAGCCGTTGGTCAATTATAATACCTAAATATTTAATGCATTTAACTTGCGTGATGTTGCTACAATTACACTGATTGGATGGATTAACACACTCATGTATCACGACACCAAATTCTGGACCTGGCTGTGACCTCTGGTTAGGAGCAAAGCAGATGAAATTGGTTTTACTGACATTTAGGGATAGCAAACTTGCGTTTAACCATCCAGCTATCTCCTTCAAGCCACGTTCAGCAATCGTCCGCACGGCAGTCCAGGATTCACCGGTAAATACTACTGCAGTATCGTCAGCATACGAATAGATTCTTCCGCAGCTGCACCCAATATTACATAACTCATTTATATATATCAGGAACAGCGTCGGACCAAGCACACTTCCCTGCGGCACACCAAATTTAACCCTTTCTTCATCACTAATGTATGATTCTCCAAGTTTAACCTGTTGTGTTCGATCAGATAAATAACTTTTGAAGAGAGAAAGTGGCAATCCCCTTATACCGATCGTTTCAAGTCTGTGCAGAAGGATTGGGACAGAAACGGTGTCAAAGGCCTTTTTTAGGTCCAGGAAAACTACTAGACATTTTAACCCCCTGTCAACATTGGCAACAATATCACTAGTTAACGCTTTAACTGCATCTTGTGTAGAAAGACCCCTCCTAAAACCAAATTGAGATTTAGATAATAAGCCATATTTATTCAGGTAACTGACAAGCCTTCGGTTTAGTATTTTTTCGCAGATTTTTGCTAAACATGATATGACAGAGATCGGACGGTAGTTATTGACATCATTCATGTCCCCCCCCTTATGCACAGGTGTGACTATGGACCGCTTAAAAGCAGTAGGGAATTTTCCGGTTTCAAAACACAAGTTAATCAATTGAGTTATTAGTGGGACAGTGACGTTTCTAGAGATCTTAAGAAGTTTTGCTTGTATGCCATCCCAGCCAGGCGAGCCCTCAGAATCAAGACCCATGAGTATGCCATCCACCTCTAAAGGATCAGTATCAAGTAGAACAAATGATGAGGCAGTCCGGCGAGAAGAAATGTGGCTTGGAGAAGAGCCTTTTCGTATTATCTCACCGGCCAAAATGCCACCAATTGTCACAAAAAATTGGTTAACGCGGTTTAGCGAATTTAAAGGGTGTGGTGTAATATTAAGAAGAGCTATGCTAGATGATCTGAGGGGTTTAAATCGAGTTATATCATTTATTTTTGACCAAAGTTTTTTCGGATTATTTATAGAGGCATCTATTTGCTCTCTTTGAAATTTTCTTTTTAGTTTTTTTATTAAATTTGTGCAGTAATTACGGAAACGTCTATAAGTGATTTTTAAAGTGATATTATAAGGGTCTGATATGGCCCGCAGTTGCATTTTGTTGCGGAGATTTAAACAGCGACGTGCACCGATAGTCATCCAGGGTTTAAGTAACCTCAATTTGTTAGGGATTGGTTTAATTATAGTATTTGATAGGATAGCCTTATTAATGACGTCTATAAATTTATTAGCAATAAGATCCGGGTCTCTATACAAGTTAAAGAATGTCATGTCAGTACTTATAAGACTAGTGTGTGCGTTGTCAAAGTTTGTTACACGTTTTTGTTTGTCAGATTTTTTACTTACAACAGGATTGCTAGTGGTTATACTAGTTAAAACCATGGCATGGTCTGTTATAGACGTCTTTAAGATACCCACAAAGGCCGAGTGACATGTATTATCTAATTTTATAATTACATGGTCTAAACAATTTTGCTCCCTAGTAGGTAAGTAATGAGCCGGCAATAGACCGTGTACTGCTAGCATATTAAGATAGTTCAGTCTATTTCCGCGCTGATGTGAAACTTCTGTGTCTTTTATTATTAAATTAATATTTATATCCCCCACAATAATGACGTTACTGTGTTGTTCCAGAGTACCTAGGTGTAAATTTAGTGAATCAATAAAACCGTCAGCACAGGCGTTGGATGGAGAACGGTATATACCTATCATTGTATAGTTATTTATTGATACCTGGATAGCCGACGCATTTGCAATGGCAAGTTCTGTCACCTGAGCTGAGAGGCTGGTTTTTATGTATGCTACAACTCCATCATTTTGATTATGTTGTTTCTTTGTAAAGTAAGAGGAATAATTATTAAGTGAAGGGATCTGTTTATTATAGTTGAGCCTACATTCAGTCAAGATGATCACATCAATGTCATGGTTTATTTGTAATAAGTTAAGTTGAAGGTCGTCAAAATTTCTGTATATACTTCTAATGTTTTGCGTGACAACTGTGAGGTTGAAGCGGTCGGTATGTAAGTAATTGTGAGCGTCTTCAATACTTATTACTTCTGATTTTGCAATCTCAATTTCATCTAGGTCCCGTAAAGAATTAAGATTACTATCCATTGAAGAATGAATGATATAATTGGCGTTGCATATCATATATGAAAGTTGTTAGCCAGTGGGAATCATAAGTGTAGCCATATAATAATAATTGTTTTTTACATTTGTTTTTAAGCGAAAGTTTGCAGATGTTTGGTAGTGCGTAAAGTCTTTGTGTATGTGAGAGTGTGGTTTGAGTGAGGAAGAAAAGCTGTGTAATCGTTGGTAATAATTGTTTTGAGTATATAGTGTGGTTATTAATTTCTATTACAATAATAATGAATGATAGTTGAACATGCTCCGTTATAAAAAAGTAATAAATTAAAATTAATGTTAAGATACGTTCCTTTGCTAGTGAAAAGTAATAGGCGCTTAGATAATTAGTACATTCAAAAATTGCAGGTAGTGCTTTGTACATTTTTACATAAAATAGTCATTTTTGTTGTGTTAATAGATGTACCTGAGCTTCATTTTTGATGAGAATAGCCCGTGAATTTTCATCTTGTTTCACGAAGACTCGTCCAAATGACGTCCAACAGAACTTATATTTCTTAGTTTTGACTAAGTCCCTTGCTAAAAAGTATAATCGATTTCCTTTGGATGTAAGTTGTTCCGATATAAACACGGGGATGTCTTCATTGGTAGTGAACCCGAGATGTTTGGCTTGGAGCTTGGTTTTGTTTTTTATATTATAATTCTTAGCTTTCTGAAGAATATCCGATTTTATGCATGTTGACCCCAATTCAACAATAATTGGGGTATTTTTAACTTCTACTTTTTTGCCTTGAATTCTGTGGATATCTTTTATCCGCCTTATTACAAAAAGAGGTTTAACTAAAAACCCAGGTTTAATCTTGTTAAACTATGGTTTACACAGACATTATTACAAATCGAGGTTTTTCGATAAACCATGGTCTAACAGTAGTAGCTGTCAAAGGTGTGTCAAAGTTTCTCATAGCAAATTTTTCATTGTGTTGTAGTTTTTGTGTTATTTTCACCCAAAATGGATTGAAATAAGGTAGGTTTAATTGTTATTACTCATTGTGGATTTAATTGTTTAGACAATCGTTCAAATGGCGGTACTAAAGTCGAGGTTTTATCTTAGTTTTGTAATACGGACAAATTTAAACCATGGCTCTGCAGATAAGCCTGGACTTGATAGACCAGGTTTAAACCAAGGTTTATTTAGTTTTTGTAATAAGGCCGATTGTCTTTAACATTCAGATCAAGACTAATATTTTTAGAAAGGCACAAGACCATATTTATAAGATCATTCCTTGTTTCTTGCGGTTTCCTAGGAACATTTTTAAGCTCAATGCTGGTTTTCTGTGAACATCTTTGGAGGTCTTCCAGTTTTTCTTCCAGCATTGTTATACATTCCCGATCTTTTTTACTCTGCAACTCGAGGAATTCTATTTTTTTTTGAAAATCTGTATGCTGACTGGTCAGTTGAGCGAGAGTTGCTTCTATTTTGTTATTTGACTGATGAAGTTCTTTTAAATTGGTTGCTAATGTCATAAGTTCCGATTTTTGAGTAGACATAAATTTGGAAAACATCTCCTTCATTTCTTCTTTAAAATTATTCAATTCCGCAGTAAAATCATCCTCTCTCCTCATTTTTATTGCGCATACAGACAAAATTTGGGGGTGTCTTACTGGTGCTCAGAACACTCAAATTTGGTTCCGACAGTGATTTATTTAGATCTTCTACCGACATTTTAAACAAGTGTCCTTTTAAATTTGGCTACTATTCGTATATAGCAATTAGCTCGTCCTTGAGCTACTCTGACGAGTTATATCGGTTACAAATAATGATCACACAATTAATACAATCTTCCAAAAAGTGTTACTGGTTGCGGGGTTCGAACTCGAGACTTCAAGTGTGTGGTGGTGACGTCTTACGCCTCAAGACCATAGGCGTTTTAACAATCGTGCCGAAATAGATGCTTCGTTTCTAATAGTTTAAGGAACCCAGGCATGTGTCATTGACCCAGTCAAAGGTCAAGACACTTAGTACCGACACAAATAAATTATTTTCGTTCACTTTTGAATCCTTGTACTGTTTTTGCTTATAAATCGGTTAATAGATTATACACTGATTTCGTTTTTTCACTTATTTGTTAGAAGTATTGTTGACCAAATGATAGTGAAACTCCACAAACAGTTACTGCACTTTAAATTATTTTGCCAAAATAAAATGTTCGCAAGCACAAAAAACACGTCCACTCAATACGGAGTCGCGCGGGGCGGGGATTTTATGTTGGATATGTGTATTGTGTACCTATATGTTTGTACGATATGGCATGTCTATTTTTAAGTGCTTTTTTTTTAAATAGCTTTTATTATTCTGAACTCTTGAAGATACAGAGCATTTTAACTGTCATTCTATTGTCATTAACCAAATTGTGAAAGTCCTTAATCTCGCTCGAAAGATCGAGAAATACGATCTCGAAGGCGCAATGTAAAAAAAAAAAACTAAAACTTTTTATTTCGTTATTACACAGTTCATGTTATAACAGTTGGTGGATATAGATGCCTGTGCCAGAAGGCGCCGCTCTTTTATATCTTACAGTTATTTTTCTTACAATTTGTGCAATTAATGTTAGTAAAGAAAACCGTAACGAAAATAAATAAATTAATATTACAAAGTTTATTTACTGTTGTGAATCACTAGAATCATTTTCTAGACCCATTGTAGGTATATTATTTTTTAACGAAGCTCTATCTTTACTACTTAAAACGGAGAATTTACTATTTTTTTAACTAACAAAAACTGAAAATACCCCGTTTCGAGCTTCCGTTATTTCAGCACTTTTGCAACGTTGCAAAGCAACGTAATCACAAATCACGGACAAACTCAAAATAATACTGTAAAAAGCCCGTGTTAAAAAGTTTTAAAACTCAGATTAAACCCTTACATACCACTATTTGTCCATCACAATAACACCAAACGACACGGTTAGCGCAGTGGCTGAGCAATTGGACTACTGCGCTGCGTGTCGCGGGTTCGATTCCCGCACGGAGCAAATATTTGTATGATCTACAAGTTGTTGCTTCGGGTCTGGGCATTTGTGTACCTATGTGAATTAATATGTTTGTAAACGCAACCACGACACAGGAGAAAATCCTAGTGTGTCCTAATGTAAAAAAAAAAAATACATGACCATTCTTTTTTATCGTGGTAAAATCATTAAAAATTAGTCCAGAGCGGGACGGAAGGGACTGTCAGACCAGTACTGACTAAAATCCACGGTGATCCTTCAATAGCCCTTTACATTCCAGGGTTACCACACAGTTACCTGATGAGGCAGTCCCCCGACCCTGGCAGGCTTTGGCTCTCTAAGAGGCGCCCCATCAGATTGCTGACAGCTCTTTGAGGCGCGCGTGAAACACGACGCGCCGTCGACCAAATACATGACCATAGTGTTTTTTTTTTTTTCACGTGGTAAAATCATGACATGAGTCCTCCCACCCAGAGCAGAGCGGGAGGGACTGTCAGACTCGTACTGACTAAAATCCACGGTGTCCTTCAATAGCCCTTTACGTACCGGGGTCACGGTAATTCGTGAGTCCCGCGACCGAACCCAACATAACTCTCAGTGAGTGTAGCACAATTCGTAACTCTCAGTGACTCCTAATTCCCAACACTACAGCTCAATAACTAAACTCCTAAATCGAAACACTAAACTACCTCCACTGCACTTCAATATTGCATCACAAAGGTCCCCGAACTATAAAGTAGCAGACACATTCAGCCACAATTGGCAGAAGAAGCAGACGGTCTGCTTGGAGCGATGCCAGCCCGTCAGAACACTAGACCAGACCGGTACTTTGTTACTAATTGCATGCCGTTTTAATTTTAATTTATTTTGGATGGTTAATAATTTTTTTATTTAATGGTAGGTTTGCCTTTGACCACTATCACGGCTAATATCAAACGCAAATGTCGTTAATACTGGATTTTTCTTTTTATAAGTTAAAGCGTGTATGTCTATGTCCTTATTTTTTAGTATGACTGAACTCGTTTTAATGAAACTGCATATTATGCATTAAGCAGAATACATACTTAAATAAAAAAAAACATTGCGATCACTTTGAAAAATCGAAATCATTTTTGTTACGGTAGATTTATATTGTGATTTCTTCTTCTTTTTTTTACATTATTATTACAGGGTATTTCTATATATAGAAAACACACAACAAAGTTTTTTTCTTGGTAAAGTACATCTAAAACATAATTATCAAGTTGTGCATGCTAGTGATCACAAACTTTTTTGATGTGTGTAGTTCTAAAAATTATCGAAAACATTTACGATTATGTTTTATTTAAAGAAGAATTTGATAAAATTAATCAACATTTTTATGACCAATAAAACAACTACTTACCCGAATCTATCAATTTTTACCAATCGAACATTAACCTTCCATTATTGATAAGGTTAATAATCTATTAAAGATTTTTTTTTAGATTGAGGTAGGTCGGTGTGCTGGTGTCTGTACATTTAAAGTGACTGTCATAAAATGAAATTCGAACAATGACATGATAAATTGAAAGTACCAATAACAGAATAATATAAAAAACTTGTTATTTAATAGTAATGTAGGCACTCAAATAGCACTATCATTGTAAGAGCTTTCTATGAGAACATTAAACACTTCAATATTGAAGTCTCCAAGTTTAGTTTACTTTCTTCAGACACTTTATTCTTTCTAAAAATGGGTACATATTTGTTAAGACCACTCAAGCCTAATTATTACTCGACCAAGTAAAATTGAATTCGCATTAGATAATGCGAATTAAGGTCCTGAGGTCATATTTTTTTAGTCGAACTTTGGTTCACCTTTAAAAGTAGATACTTTAGAAAAAGGTTGAGCAAAGTTAAAGTTATTTAGTAGTTAGTTTTCATCGTTAACTCTGCCATTGACGGTCCCAAGCCCGTATGAAAAAAGAGGAGGGTTGGCTGCGAACGACGTCTAATACCCACCAACACCTTGGTATTACAAAGACCTAGGCAGCCATAAAATAGACGTCAACGCCGAGTCAGGGCGGCGGTCAAATTAACCCTATCAGGCTACCGTGAGCCCTGAGGACTAAATATCCTCAAAAATAACGGGGGCAGGTCCAGGGGAACCACCTGCTTATGTAATATCCCCATTCAACCATGTCTGCAGAACAAAAGAATGAACTACCCCAGGAGGGTACCGGCCTTTCCGGAGAATCCCTCCCTGAGTCTAACTCAGGCTGCCCCACGTATTCTGGGGGGGGCAATGTGCTGCAACATATGGATACTACAACTTCTAAAACAAATACAAGGAAATTTGTACAGCAAGCATTTCACCCAAGCTTGTTTATGTCCAGGCCTAGAAGCCAATCACTAAACTCTACGACACATAAAACCAACTCAAATCAGATGCATACCACTAACTGTAATAACCCTCAATTGGAAACAACAAGTGCCACGGTGACGCCAACGGGCACAAACCCCCCTGCGTGGCAAAGAGCACCAGTCTCAAGAAATCCAAAGAGACAAAAAGTATCTTCTCCGTCCCCTGAACGAACGCTCACCAGTAATCAATTTAGTGGACTCCCTGTTGATGAAACAGAAGGCAACATTACTCAACATGCTGTCAAAAAAGCCCCAAAACCCCCACCAATAATTCTTTATGGTATTGAAGATGTCAACAAGCTAACGGTACTCCTCAAAAGTGTTGTGGAAAATACTGATTTCATCTTCAAAATCACAAATAAAAATCAACTGAGGATTAACTGCACTACAGTTGAAGCTTATAAAACTGTCATAAATATTGTCAGAGAAAAGGGACTCATTGGACACACGTTCAACAGCAAGGAGAAACGACCATACAGAATAGTAATCAAAAATCTTCACCACACAACGCCATTAGCCGAAATCAAAGAAGCAATAGAAGACACTGGCAATACAGTAATTGGGGAAATAATCAATGCTAAATATGGACCCGAAAAAAAGCCAACGTCCACTTTCTTTGCAAATATACAACAGGGCTCCAATAATAAAGCCGTAAAAAACATTAAATATATCCACCATCAATCTGTTACTATTGAAGACCCACGAAAACGAAAAATAGTAGTGCAATGCCAGAGATGCCAGCAATACGGCCACTCAAAAAACTATTGCATGAGGCCATACCGCTGTGTGAAATGTGCAGAATCCCACAGGACTTCGGAATGTCCCAAGACTGACCGTAACACCCCAGCTACATGTGCACTCTGCTTCGGCGCCCATCCATCAAACTACAAAGGCTGTGAGGTTTACAGAGAAATATATGCCAGAAAATTCAATAGAAGACCACGAATTAACCCTAAAGATACAAATCAAAAAATTACTGAGATTCCCATCAACCAGTTTTTACCACAGTCCAACCTAAAAGATAACACTAGCACAAATATAATAATCCCCAACAGGAGAGATTCATATGCCGAGGTGGCAAAACAAAACATAAATGGCAAAGAAGCGGAAATTCCATCACCAAATCATACAATTGAACAAATGTTCCTAAAACAAGCAGAAAAGCTAGACATTATCCTACAACAAATGAGTACTTTAATAAATCTCATAACAACTCTAGTGTCTAGGGAGCCGCGATGACTTCACTCAAAATAGCAACCTGGAACCTTGATGGCCTGTCTCCAAATAAGGAAGCAGTCGAAATTCTATTGAATACACACGACATAGACATTCTGCTAGTGTCTGAAACACATTTCACTGAGAACAGTAGTATAAGAATACAAAACTACAACATATATTCCACCAACCATCCGGACGGCACTGCTCACGCAGGGGCTGCAGTTGTTGTAAGATCTAACATCAAACATCAACAACAACCACAGTTTAAAAAAGCACATATACAAGCAACTACTATAGCTATTGAAGACCGTAACGGAGCCTTCAACGTATCTGCTATATACAGCCCCCCGAAACACAAGATAACTGAGGAGCTATATGACCAGTTCTTTAACACCTTGGGCCCACGATTCATAGCCGGTGGAGATTGGAATGCTAAGCATGTCCATTGGGCCTCTAGACTAACTAGTACCAGGGGTAGAGAGCTGAAGAAAAGCTTAGATCGGAACTGTCTTTCAACAATCTCGACGGCAGAACCGACAAATTGGCCTACTGATCCAAACCGACTGCCAGATGTCATCGACTTCTTCATCACCAAGGGCCTATCCAGACTATACCATCAAATAGAAACATGTCTAGACTCGGACACAAATCACGTACCGGTAATACTGATAATTGGCTCTACTGCCTTCAACACTGAGAGAAACTTGAAACTCTATAACAAACGAACAGACTGGCACAATTATCGGGAATTAATCGAGGAGAAACTTGAACTAAAAATAGCTTTAAAAACTGAGGATGACATTGAGGAAGCTACCAGGACAATAACTACCCTGATACAACAATGTTGTTGGATCTGTACCCCGACAACCGTCGAGTGTCGCCAACAACATAAAGCGTATTCGGAGACCATACGATCAGAAATACTAGAAAAACGTAGACTCCGTCGAAAATGGCACACTAGCAGGCATCCCAGCGACAAAAGAGAGCTAAATAAAGCGGCCAAGAAACTTAAATCCCTTATTTCGGAGGCTAATGATGCCGCCCTGGAGACATACTTAGAGGGACTAACACCTACAAAAGACACAAACTATTCACTATGGAGAGCATGTAAAAATTATAATCGGCCAACAAACCACAAACCCCCACTCCGGATGCATGGTAGAAATTGGGCTAAAACTGCACAACATAAGGCTGATGCATTTGCGCATCATCTCAGCCACGTTTTTAAACCAAACAGTGCTGATCCGAACGTAGATGAATCAGATATAGACTTTATCCTTGATCAGGACTATCAACTAGAACTACCATTGAAGACGGTAACACCAGGAGAAGTCTCCAGACACATCAAATCCATGGACAATAACAAGGCCCCGGGGTTTGATTTCATTGACAAGAAAGTACTAGAAGAGCTTCCGCGCAAGGCAATTGTTTATATAACAACATTGTTTAATGCCATTCTACGGGTAGGATACTTCCCGGATCTGTGGAAGATCTCTCAAATCATAATGCTGCACAAACCAGGTAAACCTGCACAAGAAATTACTTCCTACAGACCTATTAGCCTGTTGCCAGTTATGTCCAAGCTATTTGAAAAAATCTTTCTGCAAAGACTCAACAAGGCTCTAAAAGAAAGGTCAATAATACCGGACCATCAATTTGGCTTTCGGAAGGAACATGCCACCACAGAACAAGTCCATAGGGTGGCAAGAGTAATAAGGAAAGCATATGAGAATAAGGAATACTGTTCATCGGCCTTTTTGGACATCCAGCAAGCATTTGATAGGGTCTGGCACAAGGGTTTGCTATGCAAAATAAAATCCCTATTACCACATATATACTTTGGAACGCTGAAGTCGTACCTAGCCAACAGAATATTCCAAGTCAAAGAAAGTGATTGTACATCGGACTTCCACGAAATCACCGCAGGAGTGCCTCAAGGGTCTGTACTTGGGCCCGTCTTGTACTCTCTGTATACATCCGACCTACCAAAAAGTGAAGAGTTTACTGTCGCGACGTATGCAGATGATACAGCTTTACTCGCCTCGCACTCATGCCCAGCTCAAGCATCTGAACTCTTACAGAGAGCACTTCACAAAATAGACATATGGTTGGCCAAATGGAGAATTGTAGCAAGTGTGTCCAAATCAGTACACGTAACCTTTACACTTCGTAAAGAGGACTGCCCCCCAGTAACCTTGAATGGCACACAACTCCCCCATCAAAACTCGGTAAAATACCTGGGAATGCATTTAGACCGCAGACTCACTTGGAAGAAACATATTCAAGCAAAAAGAGATCAAATCAACCTCAAGTATAAGGGTCTCTACTGGTTGCTGGGTAGAAACTCAAAACTAGCCATTGACAAAAAAGTTCTCATATACAATGTTATGCTAAAGCCGATCTGGACCTACGGTATTGAACTATGGGGCACAGCATGTAGCACCAATATAACAATAATACAAAGAGCGCAAAACTATATCTTGAGACAAATATCAAATGCACCATGGTTCATCAAAACAAAGGAGATACATGACATTCTCAACGTACCAATGGTTAAAGAAGTAATAGATTACCATGGCTTCACCTACAAGTCACGGCTACAAAACCACCCAAATCAGCTTGCAGAACAGCTTACCATCCCTGAAACAATTCGTCGACTGAAGAAACGACGAGACCTCTTTGACGAGAATAGTTGCTGAAGGCTGACTATACTTAAATGAAGGGTGGGCTCCACTGGGAGTATTCTAGCACCCCACACATCATTTCTTCTACAACCCATCTGCTTATAGTCTATGAGACTGATTGCACGATAAATAAGAGAAAAAAAAAAAAAAAAAAAAAAAAAGTTTTCATCGTTTTGTAGATACATAACGATGAAAATAGCACGGCTATTGAAAAGTGAGCTATCTTTCAATAGGCATAGTTACCGTTACCAAATAAAAACCTCATTGTGGTGCATCTTATGGTGTTATTTCAAAGAAGAGAAAATAAACCGTTGCCTACCTGTCTTCAAGATTTGTGGTCTGACCAAATTAATTAATACTCAGCATTTGACGATTTTAACAGTCAAGTTTTTTTTTGAGGTGTTAAATCCATGAAAGTTTCACCCCGGTAAGAGCTTAAGGGACTGTCAAACTCTTACTGACTATATATCTACCCTGTTCCTTCAGTTGTCCTTTGCGTTCCAAGGTCACAGTGCCCTTTTGAGATAGTCGTATAAATTGCACTGACTTCCAATATAATTGTACTTTAGTTATCGCAAAATTTCCTTTAAGCATGTCGCAGAGCTGGGCAACTCGCTGTCCGACCATGGACCATGCCCGGGTCGACGGCGCGTCGTGTTCCACGCGCGCCTCAAAGAGTGTCAGCAAAGTGACGGGGTCCCCCTCTAGAGGGCCAAAGCCTACCGGGGACGCGGGACTGTACGAATTACCGTGACCCCGGATCGTAAACGGCTATTGAAGGACACCGTGGATTTTAGTCCCGCTCTGCCCTGGGTGGGAGGACTCATTTGATGATTTTACCATGATAAAAAAAGCATGTCGCAGAGACTTAATATCTTCCACAAAGCTTAAACATATCTATATTACAATACATTCTAACCCACAATCTTCCAATACCGTCTATGTATCTTCAGAAGTCAAAGTAAGGCGCGCATGTGAAGCAATGCATCGAACTTGCTCTAATTTATTGAACTTAGTTCACAACTTAATGCTGCAGCCCAGTCATAAAGTACGTTAAGAACACAAGTTGCATCGTAGATTCGTGGTCAAACATCCAACTTGAAAGCAACTTAGATCCGCTTATTATGCTCAATGCTCCGAGTTCAGGGGAATGTTCTCCATGAAAATAACTTATCGATTTAGTGGGAGCTGCATCTTGGTTGGTCGGGCTCGTAATTATTTTTCTTAAACATAATTAGCCTGTAATTACCGACGGCATGGTTGGCGCAGTCGCTGAGCGATCGACTTCTGCGCAGCGTGTCGCGACTTCGATCCCTGCACTAAACAAATATTTGTGGGTCGACGGCGCGTTGTGTTCCATGTGCGCCTCAAAGAGTGTCAGCAGAGTGACGGGGCCCCCTCTGGAGGGACAAAGCCTGCCGGGGTCGCGGGACTGTAAGAATTACCGTGACCACGGAACGTAAAGGGCTATTGAAGGACGCCGTGAATTTAAGTCAGTACGAGTCTGACAGTCCCGCCGCTAGTGTAAAACAGCGGGTGACGCGTTATTAACTGTTTACAACCGGTGTATTTCTGAAGGCGTTTTTCCTCGTATATGGAGACATGGCTTTATACGAATAATACCTAAAAGCGGCGACAAGCCACCAGATGACCCTAAGTCATACCGGCCCATAACTTTATTACCATCTTTGGGAAAGCTCTTGGAGCGTCTTATCGTCCCACGATTGTTACCGGACGGGCCCAAATTCCATAAAAATCAATTCGGTTTTACTATCGGGAAATCAACCGTTGACGCGGCACTTTCTGTTAGAAAAATGGTTAATACCTCTAAACACAAGTACGTAGTTGGGATCTTTCTAGATATTTCCGGGGCCTTTGATAACGCGTGGTGGCCAATGCTACTACTTAAAATAAAAGCTCGTGGTTGCTATAATAATATATTTAATCTTCTTTGTTCGTACTTTTCTAATGGATCCGCGAAACTTAAACTCGGACATCATTCCATATCGAAACCTCTCACCATGGGCTGTCCTCAAGGTTCGGGTTGTTCTTTAACTGGTTATGCGGACGATGGCCTTCTGCTCATTCAGTCGAGTACTCGTGCTGGCCTCGAGAATTTGGCTGACACTTGCCTACGCTTCATATCACAGTGGGGTGATCGAAACCGTCTGACCTTTGCACCACAAAAAACCTATCAACTCATTTTAAAAGGTGACCTTAAATCGTGGCCTAGTATTAAATTCAATAATGTTCCCGTTATGAGAAAGAAATCGGTGTGCTATCTTGGTTTAGTCTTAGAGAGGAATTTCACATTCATAGAACATATAAAAACAGTTGGTGAAAAAGCTAAAAATAATTTTTATGCCCTAACGAGAATATCCAAATCTACTTGGGGTTTGTCGTTTTTAACCTTAAAAACTATTTATGGTGCTACTTACTTGGGCTGTATGTGCTACGGAGCACCTGTTTGGGCTGATAGGGCCACCATAGGGGCGGCACGACGTAAATTGCTTCAAAGCCAGCGCTTGGCTTTGTTATTCTTAAGTAAAGCGTATAGAACCGTCAGTACTGAAGCTTTACCGGTACTTGCTGGTGTTCTTCCAGTCGATCTTGAAGTACAGCGACGTGCTGCAATGTACTTTTCCACACGGGAGACCACTGATGCTGATTTTCTACCTCAACGTGACCGTGATAAGATATCTAGATTGTTCAAACCCCAGAGTGACGTCTGGGAGGATCTTTTATCCGAATGGCAAAGTAGGTGGGATAATTCTATCAAGGGGCGGCACCTCCACCAGTTCTTTCCATCCGTTCGTGAGCGGCTGGCTAGGACGTGGCTGGAGGTGGATCACTGTGTTGCCCAATTTCTCACGGGACATGGTAACTTTAAAAGTAAATTATTTTCCTTCAAGCTTGTTCCCTCGCCTTTTTGTCAATGTTCGACATCTGACTGTGAATATGAACAATCAGCACATCATATTCTATGGGAGTGTATTCTTTGGGAGAACGAACGTAATATTATGTTGAACACTGTTCAGACTACATCTGGAGTCATTTACTACTCGGACCTTGTTGAAACTCGAACAAACTTCCGTGCGTTCAAGCGTTTTTGCCATACCTATTATTGGAATCAAATTTAGCAGCTCACAATTTAGGACCCATTAATATTAGTAGTCATTTTACCCGTGGTGCTAGGCAACTGGGCTTCTCCCAGTTGTAATGTCCCTTTGTGCCTATTGGCCTTGTTTTGTTCTGTCTCCTGCTTGCAGGGAGGGAAGTGGAAACATATATTTTTTCCTACTCCTCCACTATTCTTTTCTGATTAATTTCGTTGCAGGATCCAAGACAGGTAAATTCATTCTCCAGGACACGTCGAGCTTCATTGTCTCGGCCCTTTTCTGGTTGGTTGCCACTGTTGATTCTGGCGCACAGGAGTTGTAGTGGTTAGGGAATAGTGTGGTGGGTTTGTCCCAAAAAAAAAAAAAGTCCCTCCCGCTCTGCCCTGGGTGGGAGGACTCATTTGATGATTTAACCCGAAAAAAAAAAAAATATTTGTATGATCTGCAAGTAGTTGTTCTGGGTCTGAGTGTTTGTTTATGTGAGTTTCTATGTTTGTAAACGCACCCACGACACAGGACAAGAAAGCGGTTGACCCCGGACTACAGTACTGCAGGCTACCTGTAACATGCGGTGACGGATGAACAACCCAACCCTTTTTTACGAAAGTGGCTATTTCTAATATATAAATGGAAGGTAAGGTTAAAATGTTTTCACCTATAAAGTTGGGGTTTGCAACTATCTCGAGGATTATTTAAAAAAAATATTCGCAGACATTTCTTTTGGACAACATGTAAAAGTCATGATGGAGAGTCCTCTGGTACTTTCGAGCATAATTCCCACCCTTCGAATTAGCTACGTAGCGTAACGTAATTTATTTCATTATAAGTTTTAAATTCAATTTATTCATGCACCCCTAAGATTTGCAATTTGTTGGTGAAATGGTGTGTTGAAAACTAATTTTCTAGATGATGTGTGCCTCGTCATGTGACTTTAATTTAATATTTTTATCCTGTGTTAGCAGAGTTTTTGGAATAATTATTCTAATACCCGTCGGTATATAAAGTTCAATTTTGTTGACGCTACAAATGATTTTATACATAAAAGTACACAGCACAGCTTAATTAGACTGATTTTAATTTTTCCATAGAAACAGAGATTACCATCACCTTTTTTAAAATGAAACATTTATATATCTTATATATATATATCTATATATATAAAAATGTTATGTTGGTTTGTGTATGCTTTAAAAACTCAAAAAGTACTGCACTGATTGAGCTGAAATTTTAGCATGATATATAATCCGCATCAAGGATTGCTTTTATCAATATTTTATTTTTTTAATCTGTTTTTTTTTGTGCCACAGCGAAGCGGGGCAGGGAACAGCTAGTTGGATATAAAATAATTAGCAGCTGCTTCGAAATTCTTGAAAATGGAAAACCCAAATTACAAGAAATGGGATATTTCAAAATCCCACCTCGATTGAACTAACAACATCTTTCATACCTTCCCCTCCCTATCCTTTACAACTCTATCAAAGCTGCCATGTACCCCCCACGTTGCTTGTAACGTGTTACATACAGCTGCAATACCGGACAATGTCGCCACAAACACCGACGTGCGAGTAAATTGTCCATGAAACATCAATGTGACTACGATCGATACTAAATACAGAGCAGTGTGAATGCAGAGGCGGCGAATGAATGAAGTTTTGGTGGAGCGAGTGATTGAACGAAATAAGGTATCTTTTGGAGTGAGATAGAGGTGGTGTGTGGGCTTCTATTTAGGTAGTAGAAGCCTTAACATGAATTCTACATATTTGGCCGTACTTGAAGTGTTGTGATGTAAATTGTATGAAAAATTAAAGAAACTGATAAAAGTGTCAGAGGCTTTAGCACGACTTTTCACGTTTTTGTAACGTACAACAATAGTTCCTCCTTCATACACTAGAAGCGCTTTTTCATTTTCAATGTAATAAACTGTTAAAATACGGATATCTAGTGCTTATCTTGCCTCTGGTATAAGAATAAAAAGTTCAAGTTAGAAAGATCTTCGAGATCGAAGTCAGTAGCCACGAAAACTAAAACTAGTCCCAAATACTGTTTCATTCCCGTTCCGTCAAAGCTATCAAGATAACTTTCATGTCCCTCCAACCCGTCAAAGTCACAAAGGGCAGAAACACACAATACAAGTAAATTGCTCGTATGAAACATCAATGCACTCATAATCGATGCGACGGTGATAGAGTAGTGTGCGCTCAGATGCAACGAACGAATGATACTAGAGCACGAGATGGATGTGAATACTGCAAATGCAATGTATCTAAGTCCTGAATGGAAGATTGTGAATGAGTAGTCTTTAGGACGAGCTCTATTTAAATTTTCTATTTTTCTAGGATTGAGCGAATGTAAAGCATGAATGAACGATGATGAATGATGAATGTCGCATAATTAGTGCTGAATTGAGGCTCAGATAAGTTTTAAGAGCAGTCTTTTGTTTTTAGTAAGTTTTTTGGCTTTAAAATATAAAAAGTGCCTTTAAATACATTTGCATTTTGCGTAACCACTCTATTATTGTGTTTCTACTTCCGAGATTGGCATAGAGGCCTGAGGCCTCCTCGTACTAGCTCTCCAAATCCTGCTACAAACCGATAAAAAACACAACATAACTACATCTACACAATCAGTACCGAATGGTATCCAAAGACGCAATACACCCAAAAAAAGGATCGCAAGAATATTTTAAATCGTATTACATATCCACAAGGTTTTTATCATAAAATATGTAAATATTAAAAGCACCCAAATAATCCCGACGTTGTGTTGATCCCGTAAAGAAGTACAGTAAAGTAAGATATTTTACTAGACGCGTCTTTTATAGAAAGGTTTTCTGATCAAATATTCAAAAGGGGGATTTCCATGGGGAAAAAAAAGTTCAAATATTTGCTCGGATTGAGTTAAAAAGGTTTCTGTTTTCGTAAAAAAAATAATTTTTTGAAAATAATTGTGCAATGTGAAATGATTTTTAATAAAATTGGGCCTTTTTGTAAATCTAAATCTTTTCGTTTAATTAAGGCCTTGGATCGTTGAAATTGCTTCCAATTATCACAAATAGGACGGTAAAAGCAATAAATAACGATTCGCACTAAAACCCAATTAGGGCCAGATCTAAAATCGTAGGATTTGATTTCCAAATCGTCTAATTGGCTCGCCGTAAAATAACGAATACATTGACAGTAAAATTGTACCTTTCAAAATATTTCTTGCTTTAGATAACTCACTTTTCGCCCATAAAATACAAATTGACAGTCCTAGTTGCTACCCTGTCTCTTCTAAGCCATTACAGGAAATCATAAAGTTCGACCTAAAATCATATTTATGCGTTCAACCACTCACTATGCACTCAACACCGCTACACAACCCACTACTTCCACCCCTAAAGTCCGTTATCTTACAAAAGTCACCCCGAAAAATCTGTCCCTGATTTACTGACGTACCTACTCTCTTTTGAGGATACCATAAAACAGTCCCATGTCAGCGACAGGCGACGAAATCGACTGGTAACGCTTTACAAATATTTCTCGAAGCCAATGTTCCGGACATTTCTTCAGATTTATGAAGCGCTATATTGACGCTGAGTGGTGATAAACATCTTTGATGGTATGCGCTCCTGGTAGATGCAGTTAGTGGTACTTGATGTTAGGTAATAATTCTTGTTAGAGATGCTCTTCACGTAGCATTTAGGTGACATAATATTAATTCAGGTAAAGGCCTTAAGTTAAGCGAGGGAATGATTTTTGGAATAAATAGTCAAATATATATATTTTATCTCCTAAAAAAATCTCTTATTATTCTTATAGTCTTTAATTATAGTCGGCAAGATCGATAAAAAGCTGATAGATCAGATTTTACCAAACATGAAAAAAGCTCTTATTTTGAAATACTTACCAAAAACTTTTTCAAAGGATGTAAATGCGACATAAAAATAACAAGACCGTATCGTTGAGCAAATATTTTGAAATATTCAGTGTATATTTCAGAACACAAAACAAATATCATGCAGCAGAACGATACAAAATTCGCTGTAAACCTACATATTCTGGGAAAACCAAATCAAATATAGAAAAGTCCGGTTAAGCAGCTCACAACCTCTTCTAGGTTGACCTGCGAGATGCCATTCACAAAAAAAAAAAAAACAAATATAGAAAATGCAGACCATTTTTATTCGGATATATTTACGACTAGCACTTTTCCCGCGACTTCGTTCGCGTGGGTTACGTACTTTCCTAATTCCCCCTTTTCACCCCCTTAAAGATTAAATTACCAAAAACCCCTTCTTAGTGCTCCCCTACATTATAATAGGAAGCCGTGTGCAAAATTTCACATTCCTAGCCCTAGTAGTTTCGGCTGTACGTTGATATGTCAGTCAGTCAGTTCTCCTTTTATATATATAGATTTATTCGAGTTATATTGCCGCAAACGAATTGTGATTACATACTCATACCGCTGACGAATAAATAAGGCTAGGACAGACAGAGGCCGATTAGATCAACCCAACGCCGGGCACGTACTATATTGGATAAACGTCAAACCTGACGTATGGGCGTACAATGCTGCGTCTTCCGATATGTAACGTCTGGGGTAAGTTAACGGGTAGATTGTAATCGATTCATTTGATATTCGGTTGGCAATCGATTATTGGTTTGTGACTCTCACTACATAATTAATTATGGTTTCGTTCACAACAAAGCAATTTTACTTTTAAAATATGATTTTAAACTAAATTAATATTTCAGTTCCGTTTTTCTTTCAATACCCGAAACCCGTTATACAAAACTACCTATAATACATTTAATGGGGAATTTCCTTGTGTGGCGTTAATCTTAATTGAACTACGATTTCAAAGCTTCACTTGTCTTGTACAACTAGCTTTACTCTTTTGCTTATTCTTGCTTTCGAATGCCTTCAGTCTTCACTAACGTCGTTTTAGAATTTAAAATCTCTTCATCTAATTACTTAATTACATTTTGGGTAGTTAATACTTATTACAGCCATATTTCCCCATGCAGCGAAGCCAGTACTAAAAAACTTTATAACACCATTAATAGAACAATGATTCCAATTTCAAAACGTATTTGGATAGAACGACGTTCTATTTGAATTTATGAAACAATGTCAATATCAAATGGTTTTCATAGAATGGTGTACATACTAACTGTACTTTAATAAACTGTGTTAGATTTTAACAATGCAATTGTGAATGTTCGAGTGTTATTAGATTTTGTCATTATTTCTCGAACATGTGGGAATCCGGTTGGAGAACATAAATTCATAATTAAATTGTTTTAATCAGTAACCGTAAATTTTTGTTCTACATTACGACATTAATTTAGTGCATATGAATGTTTAACAAACACAATTTTTACGGAACTTTTTATTTAATTTTAAACCGTCGTATAGTGTACTATGTAACATAAAAGATATTGAAAATGGTTTTGGTTTTCTCCAAGGACTCTTAAACAAGTCCAAACTGTTGTAAAGTCAGGTTACCTCTAAACTTGTTGCAAATTGTTTACATTAAGTGTAACAGGCGTTCACTTAAGTTGGTTAACGAACACTAGTATTAAGCTGTAACATCTTTAATATGTTAACACTAGACCTAGGCATAAATTAACACATAAAACTAAACTTTCTCCTGTCAGCAATGTGCAACAAGGAACAAGTTTTTTATCTCACTTTAAAAACACATTCGAAATTGTGCACTAAATGTAAATAATACTTTAATTTTGTTTTAGTATATGAACTTAAAAATAAATGTTACTTAAAATATATGTAAATGCCTAGTTAGTTACTTACATTTAGTGAACAATTTAGAAAGTGTATTTTATTTTAAACTTTAAATCAGAACATTATTGAGGTTCTATTGTCACGACTATAACATTATAGTTATAGAAATAAATGTCTTACTAAAGTGAAACACCATTTACCATCAAAACACCAGCATGACTTCAGTAAGACATTTCACATTCAGTGTGCGTCAAATTGGTGGTAGCATAATGATATAGGTAATGTAATGATATTTTTTTTTTCCGGTTGTTCTCGTCTTGCTAACAGCGAGTACTTGCACAGACACAATCTAGTAGCTAGGATTATCCACCAGCAACTTGCCCTGCAGTACAACCAGGATTAACCCTGTAGTATAGTACTTCAGGATTCTGAAGTACTATACTACAGGTATGTGCCCGACCCTTTGCTTGAAAACGGTCATGCCATATTGTATTGGGATCAATCTATCATCACTGACAGGACTATTGTAGCCAATAAGCCTGATATTGTGGTGGTAGATCGCCGAGAGCGCCGTGCAATGATTGTTGATATCACCGTCCCTGATGACGAAAATCTCGTGAAAGCTGAAAATGATAAAAAAATCAAGTATCTTGATTTAGCTTACGAGATCGTCGACATGTGGGACGTGTACTCAACAGTCATTGTACCGATAGTCGTTTAGGTCAATGGACAAATTGCGAAGAGCCTCGACCAACACCTTAAGAGGCTCTCATTGTGCAGCTTGCTCAAGGGCTTGATGCAAAAAGCAGTTCTCTTGGACCCGGCACGCATTGTGAGGAGGTTCCTCTCTCTAGAGCCCTAACCACCGGCACCTTGGACCCTGTTCCCGATGCTGGTGGACCACTATTTTTTTAATTTCTTTTTTGTAAAAATATTTAATAATGTAAACAGATTGGAAAAAAAGAATGAAAGTCTTTTTAATAATAGTTCTCTAGATCACAAGTGACAGAAACAAAGTTGCTGTTCACTCAAACTTTTCACACAAATTTCACTCTTATGCCGTGCGCATTATGAAGGATGTTTCGAATCTCTAATTCTATTTTTTTTAACGTGGTAAAATCATCAAATGAGTCCTCCCACCCAGGGCAAAGCGGGAGAGACTGTCAGACTCGTACTGACTAAAATCCACGGTGTCCTTCAATATCCCTTTACGTACCGGGGTCACCGACCCCGGCAGGCTTTTGGATCTCTCTAATACTCCAAGAACAGTTTCTGTCTCTTCTAACTTGAACCGCAGCTATTCCCATCAGTACTATGACAATTAAGCTACGTTATTATGTCGGTCATGTAACACATTAGCCACTCTCGATTCCCCATTGACCACAACAATTACAATTCGAAACGTAAACAGAATCGACTTTAATGGAAACACTAATCGACTTATTTATAGTCAGTTGCGTTTGTGTTTTGTTTTCTATGCTTTGAAATGCAATGCACTAAGCTTTGAAATGCAATGTTTAGTCTATTTTATTGTGAGAGCAACACATACTAAAATGCTTTTGTCAAACAAACAGGCGAAAGCGAACCGGACCGAATCCGAGGCGATAACGAACCGATACGAGGCGTCAAACTGGGTGCAGCGAACCGAGGCGTGGCAGTTATATTAGCTGCCTTTTTATGAACGACGTTAAACAGAGCAAATACGCCTTCGCCACGTCTTCGCATCGGTTCGGTCACGCTATCGGATCGCTTTCGCTTTTCTATGTGACTGGATTCAAACAATTCTATACATTACAAATAAAAACGTCTTGCTTCGCATTCGCCACGCCTGTCTGTTTGACAAGGGCTTTATAGTGTAAAAGGATTTTTTGTTGCTTTTTATACAATGTTATTCTTAATTTGATTCTAATTAGCAACAGTATGAAATGGTAGAGCTGTTGGTGCAGTGGCCAAGTGATCGAATGATTCTCCGTGTATTGTGGGTTCGATTTCTGCATAAAACAAATATTTGTATGACCTACAAGTAATTGTTCTGGGTCTGATTGTTTGAGATCTTTCACATGAGAAGCGTATTGTTTTCACCAAAAAAAAGTTGAGTTTGTGTGTGTCTTTTTTAAGAAAATTAAGTATAATTTTCTGAGTTACGATTGTGATTTGAAATAATCATTATTTTAGTTTTTAGTTTGTTCCCAAAATTTTATTCAGTATATTTCACTATTTCTCATTAAATCATACTTGTATTGAGCCGTCCACGTCCATTTAAAGGCTAAGGCCCACTTGCACCACAATCACTAAACAGGTTTAGCGCTAAACTGATTTAACAACGTTCTGTCTCTGTCAACTTCAAACAATTTGACAGGGATACAGTGATATTCTAAGGCAGTTTAGCGCTAAATCCGTTTAGTGATTGTGGTGCAAGTGGGCGTAAGTGTAGATTTTAAAAATTAAGTAACCCAAAATAAGTGTAAAGAACGAAATGTACCATGCCTGTTATGCATTTAAAAAATTAAATTCCAGTTCAACGACTATCAATCAATACCATACTAAAGGGCACGGTTAGCGCAGTGGTTTGTGCGATTGGACTGCTGCGCTGGGTGTCGCGGGTTCGATTCCCGCATGGAGCAAATATTTGTAAGATCTACAAGTAGTTGTTTCGGGTCTGGGCATTTGTGTATGTGAATTTATATGTTTGTAAACGCACCCACGACACAGGAGAAATTCTTAGTGTGGGGCAATGTTTAAAAAAAAAAAGATGAAGGTTGCAGGTGCTCGCAGTCGATTTTTTATTTCTACAAAAAAAATGTTAATACCAAACTCATCGTCAACATTTTAACTAAAACTCAATACCAAAAAACGCTACCAACCAAATTGAATTTGGATCTAATCAACGTTACAAGCAAGTATATCTCAACCGCTCCGTTTACGTACACTATCCGAACTGGATCCGATTAACATCGTATGTTCCGTCCGTCCGTCCGGCATTAAACCCGGTCTTGTCCCTTTTTTCAATTGGCTAAAGCCGTCCAATGTAAAAAAGAGACTAAATCGTGTAAACTAGAAAAGGTTTCTGATGTAACGCTTGGGATAAAAAGTCAGACAGTTAAAGCCGTGTCCTGTAAGGTAGGATTTAGATTTCGTGGAAATGTGTAAATAAGGATTGCTTAAGGGTGTCAATTAAATGGTTAGCATAGTATTGTTATTTCTGTGAGCAGAAAAATATAATCGGTGAGCAGAAATAGCTAATTGGTCAGCAACTCATGGTCAGCAAACATTTCAAAATCAATCAGCAATTTATGTCATTCTGGATGGCTGTAATTATTTTTGTACAGCATATTAATTATGTAAGCTGCAATCAGCTGCTCATGTTTAATAAAATTTTGGTAAGCACTCAGAGTGTAAGCAAAAAAATGCATTTTGTGCTGCATATAAAAGTAGCAAAAATACTTCACTTGTTCACCGATTATATTTTTCTGCTCACAGAAATAACAATACTATGCTAACCATTTAATTGACACCCAGCATGTCGACGGAGCCCCGCTTCGCGGGGCTCCTACTTCTGGGTGGTTTAAAAAAAAAATAACCACGAAGAGGACGGCGGGGTCTTTCAGACCCCGCCATCCTCTTCTAACCTAAATTGTCCGAGTCGGGGTGCCAGCAAGTCGTGTCACGCGCCTGCTCTTGCTCCGCCCACTTTTAACGTACATTGCCGCTTTTTCAACAAAAACGCAATCCAAGTAGTTATTTTGCTCACCATGTTTTAAATATGCATACCAATCAAATATACTGCTTATAGACATGTTTTTCTGCCGCTCAATCATGAAATCTTGCCGCTCAAGTAGTTATTTTGCAGACTGAATGTTTATTATGCAGACTCATGTTATTGTTGGTTGCCTATGTATGATTTAATTTTTGACCATTATCAAAATTAGTTGCGGAACAAGAATTGCTGCCTGATTTTTTTTATTGCAAACAAAATCTTTGTATGCTGACCAAATTATTTAAATGCTGCTTTTGGGTGGCTTGCCAAATTTTATAATTGCTGACCAATGTAATTACTTCTCATTGCTTAATAGATGGGTAGGTTTATTCCTGTGTATAAAGTCAAGCGTGCCTCACTGTCGACCACCACCACCACTCGCTTACCATTAAGAGAGGTTATGGTAAAATGCAAACCTATAATCTATACTATAATAAATCTGTAGAAGGGTCAATTCTGTACATTGAAAATATTGAAAAAATAAATAGCGGGGGGTGTTGCTGGATCGATACCAAACCCAAATATATGATTAAAAAAATTTTTGTCTGTCTGTCTGTCTGTCTGTCTGTTTGTGCAGGCATGACGTGAAAACTAACGGTTCGATTTCGATGAAACTTGGTATAATTATTCCTTATTATCCTGGGCATAACATAGGATACTTTTTATCCTGGAAAAATACGTAGAAAAAAAATCTTATTTTTCAGTTTTATTCATAGACGTTGTTTTGTAGAACCGCGAACACACGTTGCATTAGCCGCAGTGGATTCAGCGCCGTAATATTTATAAGATGTCATTGTCAGAGTTATTCAAAATGGGGAAATAAACCATCCACGCGAAGACCGACATCCGCGCGGACGGAGTCGCGGGCGGAAGCTAGTTAAATAATAAAATTGGTAAATATGTTTAAATAGTAATTGATAGGCGCACTAGGTGCCGCACTGTATGTTGCGGGTGTGATTCCCGCACGAAACAATGTCTAATATTTGTACGGTCTACAGTCCCGGATTTGGCTGACCCACGGTGTAGAATAAATATCTTTAATTCAAATGAAACTAGATATTTTTTGTTAGTTTTCGAAAACAAACAAAAAACTGGTGACAGTAGGTACGTACTCGTATTTCATTGACACAATAACGAAAACAATCGAAAAACAAAACATTGAAGTTAAATACCGAATATTCACTCGCGTGAGTTACTCGTATTAGCGCTACGCATGGAGCTACGCGTGGAGCTGCGGCGTAGCTCGCATTTTACTACGGCGTAGCACTTGCTACGATTGGGCGATCTTTAAATTTTGAAACTTTAGATGAGTCATTCTTTGGACAAGTAACACAAGAGTACCTAATTATTATTTTAAATCGAACAAGTCCTAACTAACGTTGACCTAAATCTGTCTGATCATCCTTTAAATTCAAAGAGAGATTACCTTACTAATCTCTCTTTCACTTCAAAGAAAAAAGGTATCTAACTAAACTCACTTTGCTGAGAATAATCCCTCATAGTTGCAGACAATGGTATTAAAAATATTGAATGTCATCCGCAGAGAATTTAATTGAGAACAAAAAAGAATATCTTATCCACGGCTAGGAAAAGTAATTTACTTTACTTCAAGCATTGTACTGTCAGCGAAATAGGTCAGTATTTCACGTTCTTTGTATTGCCGTACTAACTTAAAAACTCGAGTTTTAATTTGTGTAAAATATTCCCGTACAACTATGTCGGAATTTTGTTGTGCCGGAAAAATATTTGCTTTTTTGTGCTCCGTCGACGAGTGAATGTGGTAAGGCGGCCTGTATGTTAGTCAAAATAAATTGCAACGTATTTGAACTGCGTTGGGTAAAGTGATCATAAAAAGCCTTTTGTTAGTTTTAACGAAACAAAATTACTTAATAAACCAGTATCAACTCTTCAGAAAAAAAAAAATATTCCACAACTAGCACACAACGCCATTTAGTCCCAAGCTAAGCAGAGCTTGTGTTATGGGTACTAGACAACTGATAAACGTACTTATATATTTCTAAATACATACATATTATAGATAAATTACACCCAGACACAGAACAAATGATCGTGCTCATCACACAAACATTTGTCCTGTGTGGGAATCGAACCCACGACCTCCGGCATAGCAGTCAGGGTCACTAACCACTAGACCAATAGGCCTGTCAAAATCGATTTTTACCGTACAGCGGACTTGAAGTATGTATGTATGAAGAGCTCGTGGCTAAATAATTACAGCAGCACATATCGATCTTCCGGGTTAACACGCGCTTGACGAGGTTGGTCTGTGGATGGGTTACCATCTGTCATGGCGAGTTTCCTCCGTGTCTCGGCAAGCACGTAAAGCCGTTGGTCCCGGCTGTCATTTGTAGATCTTTGACAGTCGTTACTATTAGTCAGAAGTTCTAAAAGTCTGACAACCAGTCTTATCATGGGGTATCGTATTAACCAGTTACTGGGTTGTGGAGGTCCTATAGGCAGTCGTTCCACGTAAAATACTGATATTCAGCTGCATCTGGTTCGACTGGAAGCCGACCCCAATATAGTTGGGAAAAGGCTAGGCAGATGATGTAAGTATGTACATATGGCGTTTAGTGTATCGAAAATGAAAAAAACGCCTTTAGATACAAACGTGGAACTATTTTTGCATCAACTTAATGACGAAATTACAGATTATTCAGTATCGACGTCAAAGATAACTTTCATAGACTTTTTAGCTTATGTATTGGGATGGTGGATGGGTCGCGAGACTCACGATTTACCGTGACCCCGTAACGTCAAGGCTATTGAAGGACACCGTGGATTTTAGTCGGTATGAGTCTGACAGTCCCTTTCACCCTGCGTGTGGGAAAACTCATTTGATGATTTTACAACGCTAAAAAATATATTGGGATGTTTGATGGTGTATATATATATATTGGGATGGTGTTGGATCAATTATTGGTTGTTTTCACTAATTAGTAATTCTATGTATATACAGTGTTCTGAGATAACAATATTACGAGCAAAACATTGGCGGCCTAATCACTCATTTCGTTTAATGGAATTTAGGCGTTATTTTGGTTTCAATTGCAGTTTTCAATCACAAAAAGATTAACTAAACTTTTCAATGCAACCTAAACATAAATCCAATAAATAAATAAACTTTATAATAACGATCACAAATAGAATTCAAACAACAGATTTAAATTCCAGTCCTAAGGGATTGACTGTAAAATTAAAATCGCAAGTAAACTAATTTAAAGAAAATTAAATTATAAAGCAATAACTTTACGAGAAGGCTTAATTACACTCAAGTGGAATAATTAAAAAAAGAAAAAACTACAAAGAAAGTTATCTTAGCCTTAAAAAAAAGAAGTACAGTGTTTTCATTCTCACAAATCCGATTTAATTATCCTTCTTCTCATTAATTACAGGGTAGATTGCGCTCGCCTTTCTACCACTGAATAGATCGATATAGAAGATTTACTCTGTTTAATAATGTAGTGATAACAGAAACAAAAGGCCCTGATAATGGTTCAATTATGGAATAGAAAGGACCATCGTTGAACAAGGACGATGAATCTCTTCTTGTTTATTTAGAAAACAAAATTGAATTGAATTTATTATACCTGCTGGGGTCGCGGGACTCACGAATTACTGTGACCCCGGAACGTAAAGGGCTTTTGAAGGACACCGTGGATTTTAGTCAGTACGAGTCTCTCACTCATTTGATGATTTTAACATGCTAAAAAAAAGGTTTATTCACTGTAATATTCGTTTTAAGCCATGCATTAATCAAGTTTAACTAAGTTCACCTTCTAGAGTGTCAGCACAGTGACGGGGCCCCCTGTAGAGGGCCAAAGCCTGCGGGGGTCGCGGGACTCACGAATTACCGTGAACCCGGTACGTAAAGGGCTATTGAAGAACACCGTGGATTTTAGTCAGTCAAGTCTGACAGTCACTCCCACCCTGTCCTGGGTGGCAGGACTCATTTGATGATTTCACCACAATACAAAAAAAAAGTTCACCTTCTAAACTTTCTTATTTAGTATTTGTTCGTATTAGAAATGTAAAACAGACGGTGAAATGAGTTTTTGGCGCCACAAAATCCATCTGCTTCTACAAAGCATTAATTAGCTTCAGAAGCAATCTTAGCCTCTATTTGTTAAGTGAGGATTGCTATTGACTTTGACTTACTTCGTTGTATAGTGCTCTCAACTTCAATTATTCATGGACTCGTTAATTTTCTGAAAGCAGTCGTCAGTAAGAAAGGCCGTGAACGGCGAGTTTGTTTTTGCTATGAAAGCAAATAATAATAAATATTCCACAACTATCACACAACGCCATCTAGTCCCAAGCTAAGCAGAGCTTGTGTTATGGGTACTAGACAACTGATAAACATACTTATATATTTCTAAATACATACATATTATAGATAAATTACACCCAGACACAGAACAAATGATCGTGCTCATCACACAAACATTTGTCCTGGGTGGGAATCGAACCCACGACCTCCGGCATAGCAGTCAGGGTCACTAACCACTAGACCAACAGGCCTGTCACCTAAAATGGCTATGATTATTGTGTCTCCGCAAAAATGACTGTCAATATTTTTCTTGATGCCTAATTTATCTTACTGATGTCAAATGACATCTGACATAATCATCATCATCATTTGACGGCACGTCTGGCGCAGTGACTGAGCGATCGACTACGGCGCAGTGTCGCGGGTTCGATACCTGCACGGAACCAATATTTGTATGATCTACAAATAGTTGTTTCGGGTCTGGGTGTTTGTGTATGTGAATTTCTATGTTTGTAAACGCACCCACGATACAGGAAGAAATTCCTAGTGTGGGGCAACGTTTTTTTAAAAGTAAAAAAAATACATGACCCCATAAACATGTAATTTTTAATGGTGTCAAATATATTAATATATGATCTACAAATTAATGATATCATGTCGAATATTATAATTTTATAATGATATGATTTTATTGGAAAAAAAGAAACATCTTAAACATACAAAAGTTGCACAGATTAGGCCAAGTGCAGTCTGGAAGTAGGTAATAATGACAATCCCTATCTTTGAGTAAAGAGTTCTTGAATGAAGACCCATTTCATTCAATAGCCAAGAGTGTATGTGTGTTTATGATAACGGTAAATACAAAACAAAAAAAAAACATTATTGATATGTATCCCGTGAAAGGTCAAAAGAGGATCGAATGTAGTATGAAAGTACGACGCTTTTCTTTTTTTTGTTATCTGTCATTTTTTATACCTAATTATTTATTTTCCTTGTTACTGTGTATCCTTTTATGTACCTATTTGTTTTTGTGTCTCTAAATCAAAATCAAAATCAAATCATTTATTTCAAGTAGGCCATTTACAGGCACTTTTGAATTGTCAAGAGACAAAAGTGAAATAAAATAGTTTAAAAATAGTTACGGTGCTACAGTCCCAGTCACAAGACATAAAAACTTGTGAAAGTACTGTAGGTGCCCGCCCATTCCAAAGCGTAGATCTCTATGGAGAAGAACGGGCAAGAAACTCCATGGACACCCTATTTTTATCGCCAAAATTATAACAGAACCTTTGTTACATCATTCATCTTGCACTAAATAAATCTTTTATCTATCTACCTATCTAATAGTTTTTTTTTTCCGTGGTAAATTCATCAAATGAGTCCTCCCACCCAGGGCAGGGCGGGAGGGACTGTCAAACTTGTACTGACTAAAATCCACGGTGTCCTTCAATAGCCCTTTACGTACCGGGGTCACGGTAATTCATTAGTCCCGCGACCACCTATCTAATAGTTGATAAACCAAATCGGGCACACGATTTGTACCGTACCAAATTAACTAGGAATTTAAAAAAGAAAATATTATAACTATAGTTTAGATTCAACTAACAAGGATATGAATAGAACCTAGTACTCCAGATAAGTACTGAGATACTTCAATGATTGTATAACGAGGACGATGCATGGATGCATTCGAGAGACGCTTTTCAATTCGATTGCGATGTCTGTCTCTCGGGTTTATGGACACACGGACCATGACATTGGTGAACGTCATTACATGTAGCAATATTTTTTAAAGGGGATCAGAAATCAGATTTTTCTTTTCTTTCTTTTTAATGTTGGATAGGATCCAGCTCCTAGCGGTATACCCCAGGCAATGGAAAAGTAGACTATCATCAAGGCCTACTACCTTCCTATTGAAGTAAAGCTCTAAAAAGTTTTTATCGTGTTCCGTCTCGTTAGTGCGCAGGAGTACCATTCTTTCTGGGTGAGCTTGCTACATCTTAAATCTCATCTTTGCTTCTGGGCTAAAGGCAAACTTCAAGCAAAACTAAACTAATGTTTCGCTGTCTGACCATGGACCATGCCCGGGTCGGGGGGGGGGTCCTAGAGGGCTAAAGCCTGCCGGGGTCGCGGGTTACGAATTACCGTGACCCCGGAACATAAAGGGCTATTGAAGGACACCGTGGATTTTAGTCAGTACGAGTCTGACAGTCCCTCTCGCTGTGCCCTGGGAGGGAGGACTCATTTTATGATTTTACCACGCTAAAAAAAAAGGCATTCGTCATAAAAACAAAAGACAGCATCTCCTGACCGCGTTACGACCGTGTGTCCCCCGCTTATGACCACTGCGTCGAATAAACTTCAGTATTGAGTTTAAAGTTCCCGGACGCGTTAAACTAAATTAAACACTCGGGAACGTTTCTCTCTCATTGTTCCTTTTTATGTGACCTACGAATATTACGGACTTTTATTGTACGAGGAAATATTTTAATGAGTTTTTGAACGTATTTTTTCTATCTTAAAGTTCAAATTACTAAAGATTTTATTAGGCATCAATATTCACTATAGAATAAACTTTTTATTTTTTCACCCGTTGTTCTACTGTTTTTTTTTTTTATTCTGGTAAAATCATCAGTAAGTAAATTATCAGTCCTGAGACTCCAGCAAGCTTTGGCCCTCTAGGGGTGGGGGGAGGGGCCGTCAGATCTGACAGCTCTTTGAAGCACGCGAGGAACACGACGCGCCGTGACGCGAGCATGATCCATGATCAGACGGCGAGTCCCCATTACTCGCCATCCGCATTCCCGCGCGTTGTACTACTTTTAATAATACAATTGGTAACCACGGGCAATAAATAAACTGCAAAATACACCTATCCAATCCATTTACGAACTTACCCTGTTGAGTAAACCTATTTGACTGCCCTATAGCACATTGATTCGACATTGAATCCCTTTGTAAGTAATTCGAAACTGCGGTTTTAGCAATACCCATACCGTAACATAATTGCTACCATGGAGAAACTTTGCCTATTGTTAATCTGTCAGTAATTGGAGAGAGCAATATCAATACCTAAAAAGCAAGCGATTGTACTCGAACAATACTCGTTTGCAACCCGTACGCTGAATCAAAAACTTCGAGTATTATAAGGGATTTTGAACCGTATTACAAAAGAGGTAGAGTTGAATGTGTGGAGTACAATTTATAATATGGTATTTGTTAGTCGGCAAACGTCAACAATGGGGATTCCTGACATGTCGGGCTATTGTCATATCGTGCTCTGGTCTCTTGATATTAAAAATTCCGACCATTATTCTACTACAATACTTGTTAGTATCAAAACTGGCAGTAAACGTTATGTTTACGTAAAATGATATTATTTTTATGATCATTCTGGGGTAACTATTCGAGTTAGTGTTCCTATTAAGAAATTTTGGGTATATTAAAGATTGAGGGACGGTTTATTGTGTGCTTGCTTTTACGTCAAGAAGATGAGACGATTTGTTTTTGAAGTGAAAACTTCTTTAGCGGCGTTGTGCACTTTTTTTGGAATGGGTAAAAATGTTAAACTCGCGTCAGGACACGTGACCTGATCAAACATTCGTAAGACGGCGCAGGGCGCTTGCGCGAATGTTCGTGTGTGTTTATTACAATTGAAATTTTCACTTCTGCCGGCACTCCCAGAGTGCAACCCGTCGTTTTTTTTTTCTTTTACTTGTTTATGTTGTGTGTACCGGTTTCCCAAATAAACGTTTTTCTTTCTTTAATTTTTCTTTCTTTCTTTCTTTTTTGGAATTTTCTGAAACAAAATATAAAAACGATGAACTTTAAGACAGGCTTTTGAAGTATAATTCAGTCAAAATTGAACCTCTACTACAGCTTAGAACTTAGACTTAACACAAACGTAATAAGACACTATATAACTCAATTATATTTTACAATATTTGTCAGTACATTAATAATTGAAGCTATTTGTTTCATATTTATGTTTATTTCTCAAGCCTTAAGGCTTCTGAAGATCGTCATATTCTTAATTATACAAAATACTTTTCTAAACGATTCACAAACTTTACAGAAAACACAGGCCAACCCACGACATTACGACATTTAAAAACTCGAAAAAAGAAAATAAAAGAAAAGTCTAAACAAAAGAGAATGACGGCTTACAATCGCAACAAGTCGTATGAAAGTAATCTGCGAAAAAGATTCCACGTACTTAGCAGCTGCGAAAGTTTCAGACACTTGACAGTCGAATCGTTGCTCAGAAAAAGAATTAAGATTTTTGTTTTTTTTTTTTTACAAAGTTTTGACGGTTTTTTAAGTAGAATTTTGTTTTATATTTGCTTCTGGACTTTTTATATTTAAGAAATTAGATAAAGGCGCCAAATTATGATTTAAATAGTTCAGTGTTATCGCTATCGCTCGGCCACTGTGGCAACAACTAAAGTGGTAATAGGGGCCATGTGTTATTGGGTTTTTCCATCAGATTTTTACCAATTAAATTATTACCTATTTTTACCAATTAAAACCGAAAATGGAGTAAGAATTGTTTTCATGTTGAAATCATTTCTGGGTAGCCGTTTGGATTTTCAGGCTGATTGATATTGCTACTAACACTGCTAATGTATATCATCGTAATTATCTTTGATAAGTTATTTTCATAACAATTGTCGTGAAATCGTGTATGTATTAGAAAAGCGTGCATGACGTCACAATATTTCGCAGTCATAGTTTTTTTCTCATCGTAGTCGCTTATGAAGAATAAATAACTACAAGAAACCAATAAATACTCGAATTAATAAATAAATTCTGCCGCCATTAAAATGTTTCAACCATAAACTCCTTTAACTAAAGACTGGTACGACCACAACCGTAACTTAATACTAGTACCCAATAAAAAACAAAGAGGCAATACCGTTCTTCACCATGAAAATATGTTTAGTATGCACCGATAAAGTCTGGCCCCGGAAAAGCGGTTGAAAAGCAGTTTAATATTAAATCCCGCGATCGTCGATATAAAATAGTCGAGTACATAAAATAACCCGCGGTACGGTCGGAGAAATATAAATAACGACCGCCACTGACCCCGGTTCAGGCGGGGAGCATTCACACCGTATGGGGAAATAGTTTTGAAAAGGCTCGCTGGTTAAATTAAAGCACTATAGATGTTCCTGCTAGCAACATATTTTTACAGACAAATGATCTGGTTTTGCAAAGTTGTGTAAGTCTGTTGTGAACTTTAGTAAAAAAGTTTATGTGAACGGCTCCTGATTCGCGACTAGACTGCTAATTTAGTTTTTTTTTTTTTTTAAACGCATTAAAGCCGGCTACGCGAATAATAATAGTTTTTGTGTTCACACAAGTCGTGTGATCATGGTCCGTATGAAATAACCGTAAGACTATCCCAACGCGGTCGCGGTCGCGGGATTAAGGGATTACCGTTACCCCGATACGTAAAGGGCTATTGAAGGACACCGTGGATTTTAGTCAGTACAAGTCTGACAGTCCCTCCCGCCCTGCCCTGGGTGGGAGGACTCATTTTATGATTTTACCACGCTAAAAAAAAAGGCATTCGTCATAAAAACAAAAGACAGCATCTCCTGACCGCGTTACGACCGTGTGTCCCCCGCTTATGACCACTGCGTCGAATAAACTTCAGTATTGAGTTTAAAGTTCCCGGACGCGTTAAACTAAATTAAACACTCGGGAACGTTTCTCTCTCATTGTTCCTTTTTATGTGACCTACGAATATTACGGACTTTTATTGTACGAGGAAATATTTTAATGAGTTTTTGAACGTATTTTTTCTATCTTAAAGTTCAAATTACTAAAGATTTTATTAGGCATCAATATTCACTATAGAATAAACTTTTTATTTTTTCACCCGTTGTTCTACTGTTTTTTTTTTTTATTCTGGTAAAATCATCAGTAAGTAAATTATCAGTCCTAAGTAAAATAAATATCGAAAAGAAAAAACAAGGAAGACGAGCGGAAGACATCATTAGACACGGACATTACCGGCTGCTAATGAAGCTTTATTTTTTAAACACAATGTTGTTGTCTTAAGAAGTAAGAAAGTTTCTTGTGACATGATTTCCTTTTTATTATATGGGTTCTGGACAGATTACTATTATTTTAGTAATCTTATTAATTTTGTTGATACAGTTTGTGCAGTGGCTGAGCAATTGAGTCTCTGCGTGTTACGAGTTTGATTCCGGAACAAATATTTGTGTATCAACAAGTAGTTGTTCCGGGTCTGGGTGTTTGTAAACACAACCATGATACATTATAAATTGCAACAGTGATGCAACGTTTAAAAATGAAAAGAAAAATAATAATTTGATATTCAATAACATTTTTACAAACTATGTAAAAATGTTATTGAATCTACACAATGCATGTAAATCTATGTGCATCATGGTAAAGTAAAAGTTTACTTACCAAAAAGTAACATGAAACTTGTAAATATTCAATCTTAAATGATACTTTTATCTTGTGCTTACTTAGAATTATTAGAAATCAGTTTTGGTTCCTAGTTCTCGCCACATGTTTATAACGAAGTAAAGAACTAACTTTTGACTCTTCACTTTTGTAAACCTTTTTATCAGCCTGTATTTTTCTCACTTTCTCACTGCTTGTCTAGCAAGGACCTTCAACATACCTTACCAACTCTGCGTGTGTTTACTATCAATCACCGCAATTTAAATTCTACTAGCGTTGCGCCCCGGCTAAGAATGGGTTTAAATTGACCTTCCCGGTAGATTTTCCAATTTTTCTACATACAATCCCAGTCCTGATATAAAAGACCCCGTGAAACAAGAATTATCCACAGTCGTTCGAAAATTTTGCGCAGGAAAACATTACGGCGATATTTTTTAGCCGATTTAATAAAAATGGTAATAAACGAACACGCTCGCCGAACTCCAACGCGCAACGGTGTGACAGCAACTTACCCCGATCACATAGTCCACGTACAGCCGCTTTACATTCCGCAGTACATGCCCCTAACTTTCAGTTTTACCGATGCATACCATCCTCATTCAACCAGGATATGAAATACTTATCTATTGAGTGCAGTACATTCAATAGAGTGCCCTTTTAGGGGCTTCTACAATACTGGCCGAATGGATGAACAAAAATGTTTTTTTTTACTTTTTCTTTTGTATATGTCATCTGTGTTAGGGTACGAATGGTTCTAGTTTTGAATTTAATTCAGTAACTGGGTGGGGAAGCTTGTTTTTTATGTTTGTAGAGAATAGGGGATATAGGGAACATTTTTGTTCGCTATTATATGGAATGTAACTTTAGAAATGAGAAAAAGTTGTTTTTTTGTTGGTTATATGATAGAAAGTATAAAATGTTTTTTTATTTTACATATTATGTTTTTTATTTCTTATGAAAATATGAGAGACAAGATAAGAGATAATGATTCAAACGAAGATAGCTTAGATTAAAATAGCTAAATAGCCACAGAAAGATAAGGAGGCCTTCTGAATTTTATTTAAAGCGTACGTGAACTATTTACTGCATCTATTGAAGAAGCGCCTCCAGTGTACGAATGAGGAACTCACTTCTTCCATCAAATTGACGTGAAAGTTCCAGTTTACTTTACGAAACAAAAGAAAAATGTCATGCAAGGGCTTTGGTACACGTGGACTTAAAGAACCTCCACATTGTTAGTATTATTTTGTCTGACCCGGGATTCAAACTCAAGCCCGGGCAAGTCGCAACCGCGGCGGTAACACCCCTTTACCGTCAGCCAGTCAGCCACCGCTTCCCCTGACGGTAGGTCTCATTTGATGATCTTACCACCTCAAAAAACACCTTTCGCACTGAAGACATTTTGCAACTACTAGAAGGCCTACTAGACTGTATTACTAATCGATAATCACCAAACCAAAAAGTTTTATTATTATTTTACATACCTTTTCACACAAAAAAAAAATACAGCTACATGTCATCGAACTCTGTATTCACTCACAAAAATTTCTAAAGCAATAACTTTATACAGGATACAAATTCTATACGAAATGCGAAATAACTTTTGTATTTGTCCCATGGGGGTACACAAGTAGTTTTCTGACTTATAGGGTCGATCCACAACTGAATGGCATACCAAATGGGGGAAAGTATGTACGTTTTCTACTTAAAAGCGGTTGTGAGGTTATTGGGTTTTCCATAAAGAATTTCTCAATAACAGGGTATTGTCGCGAAACTGTCTAAGCAGGTTATCGAACCCTGGAACTTAAGGGGCAATTTAGGCCCGGCGCCCATTATCGGCATCGGCAAGGAACAGGATCCTTCGGCATCTTACATGCAAGCGCACACTGTCGGAAACTATGCTTTGGCATGCTGCAACGTTCTTAGGCCCGGCGCCCATTATCGGCATCGGCAGGACTGAGGATTTTAGATGGCAAATAGCAATATACATTAACATAGTGACAATAAAGTAGAAATTTCCATTATATATGCTATCCCCGAGTGGTGCCTCGGCGCCGGCAGCGTACCGAAGGATGCCCAAGCATCCCGAAGCATTGTTAAGGCTGCCGATACAGCAGCCTCAAGCAACCGAAGCGGTATTTTTGTTATTACGACCATATATAATGGAAATTTCTACTTTATTGTACATTATTATATTATGCTATTTGCCACCTAAACTCATCAGTCGTGCCGATGCCGATAATGGGCGCCGGACCTAAAGGAACACGGTAGGTTTAAGACAGTACAAGTCTGAAAGTTCCTCCTGAATGAGAAGAATTTAATGACTTTACCACCCAAAAAATGGGATTACTGCTCTCTAAGTACGAGACCCGTAGTTTCGGGCAATGTTTCGTGTGTATTTCATATCAGTTATAGACATTTCTTTTTTAACGTAGTAAAATCATCAAATATTGTCAGACTCGTACTGACCAAAATCCACAGTGTCCTTCAATAGCCCTTTGTGTTCCTGGGTCACGGTAATTCG
The DNA here is from genome assembly GCA_943136025.2 of Agrotis puta. Classification (NCBI taxonomy): domain Eukaryota; kingdom Metazoa; phylum Arthropoda; class Insecta; order Lepidoptera; family Noctuidae; genus Agrotis; species Agrotis puta. Next base: position 14,821,133 of record OW964177.2, on the reverse strand, counting down.
GGAGTCCTGCGACCCCGGCAGAGCGAATGAATAAGAAAGAAAAAATAAAGAATTACCATAGTCATCTTTTCAAAGTATACAAGCCTGACGTAATGCAATTTTAATAACTCTTTGAAAGATAACTCTAATACCAGTTTTCAGTCAAACTGAAGCGGGATTTTGAAATTCACGCTCAACACTGAAATTTGAAAATCCAACAGCGGTTTACATTTAGGCATTCTATAATTTGCGCCCTGATAATGCTACTTTCTTTGGCTTAATATATATCTTTGTTAAAATAATAAAGTTCAATTCAAGAAAACCATATTTATTAGAAACTTAAGGCAGCAAATAAATGCACAGTCTTTGTATACAGGTTTTAGTATCTTTTAACATAGCTTTCTTTGGAGAAAATAAAATAAAAAGCTATTCTTTCTACAAAGACTACATTAGGTTCTCTTTAATATTATTGTGTTTTTCTTTTATTCACAATTCTATCTAAAGATTTTGTATAAAGCACATACTAATTGCAACAAGACGATTTAACAAAAGAATCATGTTGAAACGTGTTTTATTGTGAAATAAATCTTTTGTGTGGCTAATTAATGACTTTTTTCGAGTACAATTTGTCTTTGAAGTTGTAATTGAGATAAGTAATAATGAGATTTGTATTAGACGCATTGTGGTAACACAATTACACATTTTATCTATTGTAAGATTCTCGTACACAACGCGCCGCTAGTCTCCGATGCCATACGAATTTGGTATCGATAGACGCGTGCCTGTGTACGAACCTCTGTAGATTTGTATTACGATAGTCGCCTGGATATTAAAGTCGTTAGGTATCGGAGACGTGTGTCGCGTTGTGTACGAAAGGGCTAAGTCTAAATTTAAAGTCGCGTCTGTCTTAAACTCGCCGACACTGCCCGCTGACAAAATCCAGCCTAACTGTGTATACGGCATAGGATAACTTTCCAAAAAAATGTATTTTTAACATGTCCACACTTAACCCATGCAAAACAAAACGGACTGCAGATAGATTATAAAAAATGCCTTGTCCGTATTCTGGTCCTTAATTTACGAGGATCCTACCGCTCATCGCTTTTAGATTGATACCATGGCAGAGCAATAATGTTTTATTAGCTGCCAATACTGGCTTCTTGCCGCTAACTATATCTCTATAACTGAATAAAATGAATTGATAGATAGACTATGCTTGTATAACAAAACTGTTACGCAACAGTTTTACAATAATTTTAATTCTATGGTCACAATGAAAATCTTTTTGCTAGTAGCGATATCATCCAGACATGCTTTGTAAACCGTATTCTGTCATCTACATGAAGAATGGAACTAGGTTTCCAGCCAGTCAAGGGTGTATTGCAAAGGGTAATCTGCCCTTATAGCTATGTTTGACCTTGTATATTCAATTTGTTGTCTTAGGGCTTTTGTCCCACCTGCGGCGAGAAAGCGATTTAACTGTTATCGAAGAAATTAACAATTCATTTGTACAACACATTCTGTGTAAAAAAGAGAGATGCATTCTTCTTCGTCAGTTCACTATTGACAGAGTGATCGTGGAGTGACAGCACGTTGCAGCGAGACGTCGTTCTGCCATAATTCGCCTCACAATGCGACGCCATCCCACCCGGTCGACTTGATCTGGTCAGACCATCGCATCGGTGACCTGCCACGAGAGAGAATTGCATAGATGAATTTATTAATTAATCGATCGCCGGCGATTCACACTGCGGAAGAAAACTACTTTAATTTATTGATGAGCAGCAAGAGCTATCAAAATTACTCGTTCAGCTATGCTCGCTTGGGGGACAGATTGGCGCTTCGTGTTGGTTTGCGTAAAACTAGCAGACAACCACTCGCTCGGGTACACAGGTAATGGCCCGCTATACACGGACACTCGCTGACAGCCCAGTGACAAAACTATCCGAACTACACACTCGCTGCTCGCTAATCATTTTCAGTTGCTCGCTCTTCCTGCTCCTCGTTAATCGCCTACGATGGGACAACTGCCTTAAGAGCACCCCTCGTGAGCGAAATCACGAAATAATCAAAAAGTTTATAACTTCGTTTTAATTTTCTTGCGAAAGCCTCTCGCCTTTGTAGGCTGGCAAAAATTCTAACTGAATTTGGGCGCAAACCCTAAAGTTGGCAGTTACAAAAAAAAAATACAAAGGCAAATTAAAAATATAAATCTTTTTGAAAAATAAGAGCGTTATGATTACGAACACGAAACCTTAACTAAATAGAATGTATTATTTTAAGTTTTTTGTATTCGCTCAAAACTAAGTTTAGGCTAGACTAGAAAACGTAGATAGAGGTCGGTGGTCTAACCTTTACATAACCTGTCTGCCGATCTAGGTCTAATTAATAAGCGATATTTTAAGCTTTACATTTTTTCAATGAGTCTACCAGATGATGTACTGTAGTTTTCTTTTTTAATAATTGTGCTGTCTCTTGTTTATTAAACGTATTTAATAACTGAACATTGAACATTCTTGCTCATTGTTTTTTAATGTCACCATGTTCTTTAACAGTTTTTCTTGCCAAATGTAATTCGTATTGTCGAATATAGTATATTATAATATGTAGAGTGTTCATGTTAAAGCATTCATCTCGACAAGTCTAAAGCCCGAACAAAATGAAAGAAAACGAAATCGTGAATCTCAAACACAAAAGAAAAGTAATTCATTTTAAATAAACGACTTCAAATGACATCCATAACATTTTACAATGGCGCAAATGTCTATAATATTCCCGTATTTCTTTATTTAACTGTTAGGTTACATTCCAGCATTAGGAGGCGTCTTAAAAAGGCGAAAAGTGCGAGTTTACAAAAGAGAATTTTTAATAACGCTCCAAAAGCCGCGGCGCGCCTTTAGTGGTTAATTTTCCTTTTAAACGTTTAAAAAAAGAATGTATTAGGAACGACTGGCTGGCTGCGTTTTTATGGGTATATGTTTGTAATGTTGCCATGAATACTAAATTAGTTTTTTTTTGGTATGTTTTAAAAACGACGAGAGACAACATTTTATTACTGTTTATGCAACAAAATATAATAATACATCTGAGGCCCGAAAAGTGAATTTTACGCAATTGACCGTAGTTCGTACTTGAAGTCCGTTATGTAAAACGTAAATTGTATTGAAAATTAAAAAGAGCCAACAGCGTCCGAACGATAAACTAATTGTGTCAATCAAATTAACGATTCACGGAAAAATCTGCGTTTACTTTACGTCACAACGTGAAAACTCGTGCTAGGGACCTCATGCCATTACTGGACACAGGTCTTGACCTCACACTAGATGACATCATATCTATCAAATGTAATCCAAATAAATACTGTTTTCCAAGGACTCTTGTCATCCCAAAAAACTAATAAATGTCAAATTTCAAAGCTAGATATAACTCCACACTACAAACAACAACTTTAAAAAAGACAGAGGTCTCATTAATTCAAAATTGCATTGTCACATTATTCATTACAGAACAAAGAATACGAAATATTCGCTTAAGCCTCTTATTTGTTGTTTTTATAAAATGTATGACGGGGGGGACACGGTTTTAATGAAAATACTCAAGCAGTAGCCCTCTAATCTCCCTTTGTGTGAGGATATTAAAAAGTAGGTTTTTCTTTTTAAACTGCGTAGATTTTTTGCCTACTTAACATTTAAGAATTCTCTTTGGTAAATGAAAATGTCGCTCGTGACCGTTTGAAGAAGAAATTACGAATTATTGCTGTTAATTTATGTTGAAATGCAATCTATTGTACATGAATCAACGAAAGTTTGTCATCATATATATTTTTTTTAATTTAACTTTATCAAGAAAAAAAAATGTTGTGTGTTTCTTTAGATAAAAAAATCATAAGCCCTGTAATAATAATCTAAAAATGTGAAGAAAAAACAATATGATCTACTGTAACAAAAAAAGATTTCGTTTAACAAAGTTATCGCGAACTTTCTTTAATGTGTGTACATATATAAGTATAAAAGGGCCTAAATGAAGTTCTGTCTTTGATATCATAGATGGTAAAGTCAAAAACCGATACCTAGCGGACCACCCTTTTTTATCATGGTGAAATCATCAAATGAGTCCTACCACCCAGGGTGGGACAGCAGGGGAGGTAATGTCAGACTTGTATTGTCTAAAATCCACAAGGATCCTTCAATAGTCCTTTACGTTCTAGGGTCTCGTTGACCTGATGAGACAGTTCCGCGACCCCGGCTGACTTTGGCCCTATACAGGGGGGCCCCGTCAGTATGCTGACACTCCCTGCGCGCGCGCGTGGAACACAACGCACCGTCGACCCGGCTTGGTCCATGGTCGGACAGCGAGTTGCCCATTACTCGCCACCCGCATGTCCGCGCCTACTGTGGCCGGAGATCGTCTGCTGACGTCCGTCGCCTTTGTCCGTCATCTTTCCTTTTGGGCTAGATTGATGTCAACAGACATGTTACGGTACATTTAAAGAAGACCCCTTTAAAAATACACAAAGCATTTGTTTAGTTAGGGTTGTACGAGTATCTTGTAGTAGGAATCTCTTAATTCTTCTTAATCACGCGGCCCTTGAACGCAAAGGACAACTGTTTAAACGCGGTACATTTATTTTTAGTCAGTGAGTCTGACAGCCCCTTCTGCTGAATCCAAAGCAGGAGCAATCATTTGATAATTTTCTACTCAAAGTAAGAAGGGGGTGTATCTTTATAATAAAGCAATTTTAAAGAGTCTACCAAATATATATATCAAATAAATTTTATTTCTAAGCTGTAAAAATATATTTCGACAATCTTCATAAAGATTGTTTATTAAAATTGAACTTTTTTTGTGCAAGTAGGTAACAGTTTATAACTTTCACAACAGAATTCTATTTTCAAAGCATTTTTTTGTTATGAAAAATTTTCTTATTACAAAAGAAAACCGTCCAGAAACTGAGACCATGCGAGATTTAAATTTGAAAAACACACTTTTTACAAAAGTCTATTACTGGAGGTAACTTCAAAGCGGGCGGTCGTATATTAATATTTCAACCTGGCAACATTGCCGACGAGGTAGGTTAACGACTTACTGAATTCTGCAATCTAATCGTCTGTTCTCTGGTATTAAAAATTGAATTTTATTTAGGTGCGGCGGCCGGATATAAAATTTGCTACATTTTTAAGTTAGCATTTATATTTATTTTTGAAATCTTAGTTTAACGGAATTGCAGGTAATTTTATAGCCAACAGCTTAGCAAAAACAATAGAAATGTAGGTACAATCACCAAGTTTCTAACACTTATAAGGATATGAATCAGTATGTTATTGCAATTCAATTACAAAGTTTTTTTGCTTTCCGTGTTTGTCGTAAGAATTTACAATATTTTATTATAACCCTGTCCGATCCGAAAAACGCGTATAGATATGCTGATAGTATTTAAGTAAATTAATGCACGATTTCAGCTTCCAAATTGCTAGGTACTTTCTTTTATAATTATCAAGTGATTTTATTTCTGGCAAATTACATTGTTTTTTTTTTTAAATATAATATAGCAGTTTTAATATTCATCAAAATTAGGTCCTAGAATCCTTTGAGTTCTCATAGTTTCGGATTTGGCCATTCACGCCCACTTTAAAAATTCACCCTAATGCCTTTATCAAACAGACAGGCGAAAGTGAAGCGTTTCCGAAGCGAGACGTCAGTCCAATAGTTCTGGCACGCTATCGGATCGCTTTCGGTTTTCTATGTGACTGAATTCAAACAATTCCATACATTACAAATAAAAACGTTACGCTTCGCATTCGCAACGCCTGTCTGTTTGACAAAGGCTTAAGACAGGGTTAATTCTTTATACTTTGCAAAATAGCAAACGCATGTTATTACTAGTACATTTCACATCGTGTAGGTTTCCTGGCGTCCCATTACCCACGACCTCGTTCTTCTTTACAATAGATGTCTGTGCAAGACATATCCCCCGGCATTGTTTTAACCTGATAGAAACGACAGCGTACATATTTAAAGTAACAATTACACTTTTTTTCTTTATAATTTTCGTAAAAGAAATATAAATGTTTATAGAATGGATTAAAGTTGGCATATGACTGTGGTATGTGGCTCAGATACATATTGATAATTTATTTGAATTAAATGCAATTGAATACCACTATTTTACGTAAAGCGACATTCTATATGGTCGCGGGACTGTTCGATTTACCGTGACCCCGGAACGTAAAGGGCTATTGAAGGACACCGTGGATTTTAGTCAGTACAAGTCTGAGAGTCCCTCCTGCCCTGCCCTGGGTGGGAGGACTCATTTGATGATTTTACCACGAAAAAACGACATTCTATCTGACCACAACCCAGTCAGCACTGGATAATACGATACCCCTTAATAAGACTGGTTGTCAGGCATAGCGTCCTAGCTAGTCTTTAAAACTTTAATACCAAAAATAGAAAACAGTAATTACTAAGGACTTTAAATTAGTCAAAAAGTTTCTTAACGAGCGATGTAAGTGATAAAATTCTCTACTTACATCTTAAATGAAATTTTACGACGATCTAAGTCATTAAGACTTTATAACTATTTCAGTAGGCGTACTTTAAAGCAGAGATTCCCAAACTTTTAGGCTCGAAAACGACGTCAGCGGCGCGTGTTATGTCACTTTTTGTAGCTAAAATACGCGGCCGACAGTACGCGGCAGACAATACGCGACCGACAGTACACGACAGATAGTACGCGACCGACATCAGCGTAACAGGAATTCAAGTCTTCGTGTTTGCGGCAAACTTGCAGGTTTAGTATTTTGTCTCAGCTCGGGTGCCATAGCTGGCCTATACAAGGTGTCAATAATAACAGGTTCAAAATTCCATCCAGTCGGCACACGAGAGAGTTCAATGAGACTATAATATTCATCATCATCATTTTAGCCTTTGATCATACTGCTGGGTAATAGGCCTCCTCTTTTTTGCCATACTTCTTGGTTCTGTGCATCCCTCATTTATTCAGATTCTTTGTTTTGGAAAAGGAAGAATATAACTTTTTTTTTACGTGGTAAAATCATCCAATGGGTCCTCCCACACAGGGCAGGACGAGAAGGACTGTCAGACTTGTACTCACTAAAATCCACGGTGTCCTTCAATAGCCCTTTACGCTCCGGGGCCACGGTTACCTGATAAGACGGTCCCGCGACCCCGGCAGGGAAGAATATATCTGGATTATATTCTTTCCTTGCCAAAACAAGGAATCTTAGATACACTCGAATTTGATCCGGAGATTGGTCTACAGGGAGCATATCCTGGCGGCTCCTCTATGCTTTCTACGGCGCTCTAGGACGCTGCCGGGCTGCCGGGCGATAAAAAAAAAAGTGTGCCCACAGTTTGCGTACACTTTTTTTTATCGTGGTAAATGCATTAAATGAGTCCTCCCACCCAGGGCAGAGCCGGAGGGACTGTCAGACTCGCTCGGTGTCCTTCAATAGCCCTTTAAGTTCTGGGGTCACGGTAATTCGTACAGTCCCGCGACCAACAGTTTGGGTACCCTAAAGTATTTTCATAAGATATTAGGAGACATTTTATAGCTATTTCATACTACCTTATTTGCACGGTTACGCACACGAGGAATTTTGTAATTGATCCACGGGATCGTCAATAAAATCTAAATGTATCGTGGGATAAAAAGTAACCTTTGTAATCCGAATCATAAACTATCTGTATGTTTCTCTAAATCTAGTACATTTTACGTTAAAGGGAAACAAACATCCATCCATCTATCTTCATAAAGTTTCACATTTATAATAAGATTTTTTTCAGTTATCATGCACACACAGAGTTGTTTTTAACTACGGTAGAAGCTTCATCTTAATAAACTGAAATTCCTCTCCAAACTATTTCTCAGAAAGTTCTGCTTATGGAGAGTAGGCGTATCATAAAATTAGTATAAATAAAAAGGTAAACAACTTAGTGCGTATCTCTTAAGCATTTGTCAAACAGACAGGCGAAAGCGTACCGGACCGAATCCGAAGCGATAACGAACCGATAGGAAACGTCTAAACCTGGGTGCAGCGAACCGACCAGGTGGCAGTTGTATTATCTGGCTTTTTATGAACGACGTCAAACAGAGCAAATACGCACGCCACGTCTTCGCATCGGTTTGGTCACGCTATCGGATCGCTTTCGCTTTTCTATGTGACTGGATTCAAACAATTCCATACATTCCAAATAAAAAAGTCTCGCTTCGCATTCGCTATGCCTGTCTGTTTGAGGCAAAGGCTTTAAAGATACACGTGTAAGGGATTTTGATTAATATGCTATAATTTCCTCATCAGCTGTCTGGCCCAACTATGTAGGGGTTGGCTGCTAGTAAAACCCACTAAAGTCACTGAACAGCGATATTTTACTTGGAGCAAGTGCCTGTCTGACCTCCACAACCCAGTAGCAAGTTTATACGACACCCCTTGATGAAACTGTTTGTCAGATTTTTCGCATTTTGACTTAATTTTTGTCGAATGACTGTCAATGATCTAATGACAGCCGGGCTTTCCGTGCTTTCCGAGGTACGGAGCAAACTCACTATGTTAGATGGTCAGCCATCCACAAACCAACCTTGGTAAGCGCGGCTTAAGCTAGATAGTCGACTTGTGTAGCTGCTATGAATCATGAGCTCTTCAACCGCTGAATTTTTAAAACAAAGTTCAAAAGACCATCTTGAGTACTCAGTTCTATTTTAGGCTTAATTTCAAGCCAGAAAAAGGACCATTAGGACGAGCTAAAAATAACTCAAGGATTTGTTTTCATCCTGTCTTGGAACTAAAGAAAGCCCACACTTTTACTGTCACGTCGCTAAAGTTGAAATAATAGGTTTGAGCATAATTGGGAATGTGTCAAGTCAAAAAAGATTAGAGAAAAGTTACCAAAAATAGAACTTATACTTACGGAAAACACATATAAACTAACTCCAAAAAGATAACCTACATTTAGTCGGTTACATTTCTGCAACTCTGTTTTAAATATTTTATTAATTTATCCAAAATCCAACATCTGAGCAACACCTGGGAATTGCCTGAAAACGGACCCTACCCGTCAAACCCAATGCCCCTGGCTCAACAGTGTTATTAACGACCACTATACCGTCGTCGTCGTCGTGTCGGGGTCGACAATTTTCAGTGAACCATGTATGTCCACAAGACGAAGTGCACCATTACATCTTAGTTTATTTTTAATAAAGCCACAAAGATGGCCGGCAATAAGGTAACCTTCCACATACATACTCCCGTAATCCGTAAAGTTGGGCGCCCTTTCGAGGGCCTCGACCCTCGACGAACATCAAACTGAGTTACCACTACCATCGGTGTGAAGATCTTCAGTTGTATATCTATTATTATTATTAAAAACAAAAAACTTTTCCCCCACACTAAGAATTTCTCCTGTGTCGTGGGTGCGTTTACAAACATATAAACTCACATACACAAACGCCCACTTGTATATCTATATATACAATGTGTTTGGTTATTGATTACTGATACTTTTAATAGTATATTATAATATTATAAAAAAATTTTTGTCTGTCTGTCTGTCTGTCTGTGCAGGCATCACGTGAAAACTAACGATTCGATTTCGATGAAACTTGGTATAATTATTCCTTATTATCCTGGGCATAACATAGGATACTTTTTATCCTGGAAAAATACGTAGAAAAAAAAAATTATTTTTCAGTTTTATTCATAGACGTTGTTCTGTGGAACCGCGAACACACGTTGCATTACCCGCAGTGGATTCAGCGCCGTAATATTTATAAGATGTCATTGTCAGAGTTACTCAAAATGGGGAAATAAACCATCCACGCGAAGACCGACATCCGCGCGGACGGAGTCGCGGGTGGAAGCTAGTATTATAAATAAGAAAGTAGGATGTTTTGATGGATGGATGTATGTTTGTTATTTAATTATTTCAGAACGGCTGAACGAACGGTAATGTTTAACTAAGATAAAGGTTAAAGTCTACAATAATTTATAGGATAGGTTAACGTGGGTATTAAGTTGGATAATTTAACAATTTCTCAAGTGTAAAAATATATCGGACACGCCGCAATCGCGGCGGTAAGACCCCTCTTTGAGGAGTGGCTGGATAGGCGTCACGGCGTCCTAATCTAATCCTGGTTACAAACAATGCCGTTTTTGCGAGTAATAAACATCCGTCCATCCATCCTCACAAAGATTCATATATTTTATAATAGTAGCTAAGATATCAGAATATTTTATACCCCTCAATAAGTTCCTTCTTCAACCTGTAGTACCGGTGCCAGTACTACATATATTTATGTATTCCGCTATAAAGGACGTGTATGACAGTCTGCAATTGTTCGGACGGAAAGGGTTGGACAAAGGAGTTCAAAGGACGATACAGGTAATTTACTACGCGTATGTTTTGTAGAAGAGACATTCCTTTCCATGGTGACATTTCCTTAGATGTGAACGAGGAGTGTTTGATGTTAGACAATGGCTTGAGGATCGTATTTTTCTAAATATATGGTCTGGGGACAATAGGCTATTTGACAGTAGCTATAAATTACAAATATCATTAGTCCGTCATTTAGAGTTTAAAAAAATAACAGACACGTATTTTTTCTTTTGTAAAATCAATGAATATACACCAAAATACAACGCATCAAAACTCGAGAGTGGCTTGTGACGTCAGAATTCAAATAAAATTGTAGTAAATTGTGACGTATTGCCAATTTTGAAAGCATCGTGTCTCCGTCAATTTTGGTTTACGAAACAAAAGAAAAATACGAGTCGAATATTTTTTGATAATCTAAGTGACGGACTAATTATAATTTTTCAGTCAAATAGCCAATTGGGATTTTTGTCCAGTTTGTCACCAGTGGATAAAATCGGTTTCTTTTTTCCCGATCATCGCCAGTGGTGACAACTGGGAATAAACGTCTTCCTTGGTCTAGTGGTCGAAAGTGTGACCCCTGAGTAAGAGATCCTGGATTGTCTCAGTTACCACTAACGGTTGGTAGCAATAAGCTCGTTTTCTATTGCATGAGACGTTATAAAAACATTGATGAATAGCAGGGCATAACCCTTCATGAAAATCAGTCGTAATAAACTAGCATTTTAAGATTATCATATACTTACTTTGAAACTAGTTTTATTTTTCATTGTTCTAATTAGAATATTTTACAGTTGGTAAAAGCTTCTATGAAGTTCTTCAAAGTTCTTCTTCTTCTTCAAAAGCCGCTTCAAACCTGATGAATATTTATAATTATTAATTAATCAAACTTTTAAAGAAGTCGGCGCAAGCACAATTAAGTTTGGGGTCCAGACAGCCTGTCTAGATCTATTAGACTAGTTCTAATGCCGAAACACGAGTATAGAATATCGTTATATTTTCTGTTCCATTTTTTTAAATGAAAGAGTTTGTACCTTACATTAACGAGTTATCAGGTATTCATTTAGAATGACACCTTCACAAAGGTAACAAACACAAAGGAAATGGTAACATTAAAAACAAAATCACAATAACAAAAGAAGAGCGTTCCATTTACGAGCAATTCGACTCATAACACCCACTTTATGACATCAAAATAAAACAAAGCAAAAATATCAAATCCACAAATACGTAGCTTTAACGGGGAGGCTGGGGCGAAGCGTATGATAACAATTTCGATTTTCAAATACCCCGAAACTGACGGCTCAAGTTCTCATGCCTTCGTAAGTAGGCTTCACTGACGTGTGCCTCAACTGTATTGAAAAAGTCTACTACAAATATTTTTTATTTATATAATTAAAATCTTCCATACAACTATCATTACAGGTTTGTTAGGTACCTAATGCGATAGTGTGGCTTATCTACTTAAAATTAAATTACTTACAATATAAAAGAAAATAAACAATGTAAAACATAACAATAAAACTTTACAAATAGATTAAAAATTATAGACATAAAAAAACACAAATTACAGTTTAGAAAACAATATAAAACAACAATAAAAGAAACTACATGTCTATACTAATCACTATAACACAAAATAAACAACAAAGTCTTTGCGAATTCACTCAAATGGCAAGTGTATATGTCAATTTTGATATGTAGTTCGTTAATGACCCGGATTGCACGGGTAAGAGGTGTCTCATATATAACGCGGATCCTCTCGATGTATCCAGCTATCAACTTTTACGATTTTATTTTCGAAGCCCGAGTAATTTCCCATTATCGCGTTTGAAATCTTTTCCAAGGTTTTTTATGTTCGTTTCGTATGTCAAATCGTAAAATTTTAAATGTCTGTTTTGACGGCTGAATTTGTGTGGTGCAGGTATCTGAGTGATGTCATTTCCACAACATTTGAATATTGCCCGTTTAGCTTCAAGTTGAACTACAAAACGGAAACAGTGTTGAAAATATAATTTCTTTTTCACGAATATATAAAAATAGTTTGTACCATTAAGTTTATATTAATTATGTTGGAGAATACAATAAGATTATGAAGATGATGAGGAATGTAATTACATAGTAATCCACAATCAAGTTAATTATTTAAGATTTTTTTTTGCAAAAGTTTAGTCCTAGGTCCAGGTTTCCCATTCCACCCTTATGTCGACAGACAATCTTGTAAAGAAAAGATCTCATATTATATGATTAGGTGTGATACATATTACTTTTAGGAATCAACAGACATATAAAATTATAGGGTTTTACTTTTATCACTACGGCAGTAGGTATAATTTGCTTTAACTGTTGTTGGAACATAATTATCTATTTATTTGATATACCTAATGTTTATTTCAGAGTTTTATTTTTTCTTTCTTTCAACAGTTTTGTGTAAGCACAAACGAGACAAAAGGAGATGTGGTCCATTTTAGAGATAATTTTGTAATATGAACAAGGCTATAGTAATCGAGCACAAATCCTGATTCCGTGGATGTTACTGAAAAATTCCTGTTTAAAAAACCTAATAACACTTCCCTCGACTGGGTATCCAGCCCTTCTTACATGGAAACTCAATTTATTTGTACGTTCTTATCGAATAAAATAAATTAGTAAATAATATAATAAAATTTAAATTATCATTATTATTTTAAATTCTTTACTTATTACTTAGGTACTTTTTTAAATATTAATAAAAAAACAAAACAAAAAATAAATAAAATATAAATAATACCACCGGTATCGGGAACAGGGCCCAAGCTACGAGGTGAGGGCTCCAGAGAAAGAAATCTGCTAACAATGCGCGCCGTGTCCAGAAGAACTGCTTTCTGAATCAGGCCCTTGATCCAGCTGCCTAACGAGAGGCTCCTTAGATATTGGTCGAGGCTGTTGGTAATTAAGCCATGGGCCGACACAACTACCGGCACAATGATCGCTGGATCCACATCCCACATATCGACAACCTCGTGGGCCAAATTAAGATATGGTTTTATTTTTATCGTGCTTATTTTGCAGCCAAACACATCTCAAAAGTTTATTCAACGCCCCTACTTTTAAAATTACAATCAAAACATAATTTAAACACTACAAACTCACCCGCAGCGGAACAAATTAAAATTTTCCAACCGATCAAATTGTAAAGAGAATATACCACGTTTAAGACAAAGTAGAGACGGTCCCTATTCCCCTACACCTTTATCAAGCAGATATAGGCGTCTCCCCTGTTTCAGGGGATTCAGTTAAGCCCCCTTAAGCAGAGGTACATACGCCCAATCTAGTAAGATCTTTCCTATCCCACGACGATATGGTACGATTGTGAATTCTGAATGTTTAAGTGTACAGTCACGATCAATAACATGTATACACTTAACAAAATTCGAACGCAATTTACTCGTGAAATACTGGTTTCCACTTTGAAATAAGACCTATTTCGTAATAGTATGGCTTCCAAAATAGAAGTCTAATGAAAAGGCAAAAAGTTAATCAATATTGATAGTGTATACATACTATTGCTCGTGACTGTACTATTAGATCTGGGTAGCAAGTATTTTGAATATGAAAAAGTGGAAGTTTCCATTCATCTGAAAAAATACCCGGTTTCTTTAGAGTTGCATTTATGCAGAACAGAAACTTTTTTTTGTGCTTCAATAAAAGTTATGTAATTTTTTTACTGGTGTAAAGTTGTTTATTTACCTTGCTAAGACTGGTTTGAAATTTCTGATCTTTACAGTAAAATTTTTTCCTTGTGCTTTTTGAACTTGATTGGAAGCACGACAGGTGGTGATGTCTTAAAGCGTAAGTAGTTCCGCTGAGGGAAAGAGACAGAGATATAAAAAGCGTCTAGCGCCATCTCGTTCCCTTAGCAGTTCCCTCAAAGCTCGCAGTGAACTCGCAACTCGTTATAGTCTGTCCTAAATCTTTTATAAATGCGATAGTTTGTGAGGATGGATGTATATTTGTTACTCTTTCACACAAAAACTATTGAACGGATTTGGAGCATAGTTTATAAACTGGTGTTAACATATGATGCTTTTTACCTTGGTATGCTGTTCCTGTGGGATAATTACAGAAATTCACGATAAATATAAAGAAACAAAGAGACGGCACGGCTAGCGCAGAGGCTGAGGGATTGGACTGCTGCGCTGTGTGTCGCGGGTTCGATTCCCGTACGGAGCAAATATTTGTGTGATCTACAAGTAGTTGTTCCGGGTCAGGGCGTTTGTGTATTTGGGTTTATATGTTTGTAAACGCACCCACGACACAGGAGAAAATCCTAGCGTAGGCAACGTTTTTTTATAAAGGTAAAAAACGAAATAATTTTTTAATAATAAAATAATATGCAGGAGGTAGTACTTCTGGACACGGCGCGTATTATTAGGAGGTTCATCTCTCAGGAGGCGTAACCACAGGTAGACCAGACTCTGTTCCCGATACTGGTGGACTGCTATTTTTAATATGATTTTGTAAAAATATTTCAAAACTAGCTTCCGACCGCGACTCCGTCCGCGCGGATGTCGGTCTTCGCGTGGATGGGTTATTTCCCCATTTTGAGTAACTCTGACAATGACATCTTATAAATATTACGGCGCTGAATCCACTGCGGGTAATGCAACGTGTGTTCGCGGTTCTACAGAACAACGTCTATGAATAAAACTGAAAAATAAGATTTTTTTTCTACGTATTTTTCCAGGATAAAAAGTATCCTATGTTATGCCCAGGATAATAAGGAATAATTATACCAAGTTTCATCGAAATCGAACCGTTAGTTTTCACGTGATACCTGCACAGACAGACAGACAGACAGACAGACAGACAGACAAAAAATTTTTTAATCATATATTTGGGTTTGGTATCGATCCAGCAACACCCCCCGCTATTTATTTTTTCAATATTTTCAATGTACAGAATTGACCCTTCTACAGATTTATTGTATGTATAGATGTACATAATACGAGTGAAATGAATAAAAAGATTTGTCGGTTTGGAATACAGAAAGAGATGAAAGAGTCAACAAGATATTTGCAAACAATTTAGGAATTTTCTTTATTCGTTTACAGACCAAAGCAATAATGATTTACTGTGATCCAAGAATAATAATTTGTGTAAGGAAAGGCCGAGATTATTTGGATGAAGTGGTAGCCCCCGCTGTTTTCATACCTTGTGTACGACACAAATAACCTTATACAGGTTGTATTCAGTGTGTGTTTAGTAATGTTTAAATACTCAATAATTAAATTAGAAAATAATCTGAGTATCTTGAAAAACCTTCTAAAATGAAAATGGAAACTTCCCGAATTTTATACCCTTTTTTTAAAGTTTAATCATTATTTTAGCAATAATTAAACGGGTCGTATGCGCTTGGAAGTTCTTTTATGGACAAGTAGTATAACATTTTTATTTGTTTTGATGGCCATACTAAAACTTAAAGCTTAAACTTAGCTTTGATAAAAAAAAAACATAAATCAAACTTACTCGGAGGATACTTACTTCAGTAATTGGACTCTTAATTTGATGACTCGGAAACGTGACACTATAGACTATTGTATCTCACATAATATTTCCTGGTATGGAAGAGTCATTAAAATAGTAGAAGTTTTCTTAGAACCCATTTAACCAGCTTAGAAAAATAAACACCCTATATACAAAAATCAACATTAACTAATTGTTTGTCAGTGCCAAACGCATAATATTTTGCTTTGATCAAAAGCACATCAGGTGGTGCAAATACAGGGGGTGTCTATTATTATTATATTTATATTATTCCTCCCTTTCCGTTTACAAGGCAATCGATGTTATTCAAGCGTTATTTATTTTTCAATTTGTCCCTGAAGCTTACTGAACTGAATAATTATTTGAGGAGTTCAGACGTAATGCGTGTAATTTGAACGTTATGCATCTGGAGTTTGGAGCTAATTTTGAGATTGAAAATGTTGTTGTGGAAATTACTCGTATAAGATGACGCTTACATCATTTGAACGCAGCTTACAAGCGCATTTTATAAGTATTTTCCAAGAGTTAGATTTGTTCAAGTAAAAGAAGAATAATTACATTGAAATAAACGGTTTTTTTTTACTCTACAGCTGCTAGGGAGCTGGTTTTGACTTATTACCATTTTTTTATGATAACTGAACAGAGATCACTTTAACTTCTTCTAATTAGGAAATACTCTTAACAAATCCTATTTTAGAATGATTAATTATTATATTTCGAAACATTAATATTCTCAAACTTTTCAATTACCAAACTAAGATTGAATTTCAAAAAATTATGTCATAATTGAGCTGCCAAGAAAATCTCTTCAAATTCACCCGTTTTGTAGTGAAATCATAAAACATTTATATGCAAACATGTATATATGTAAATACTAAGCCGGGCCAAGTTTCGTGCGGCTTGCAACTTGTACACAACATGTTGGTGCAGACACCGGATTGCATACTAAGGAATGTTCTGTTTGGAATCTAATATAATGCTTACATTTTGTAAGACTTGGATAAAACTCAGGTTATTGAAACTGTAACTCCTGTAATTATTGCTGTGTGGTAGTAAAAGTATATTTAGTTGGTTCTAATACAAGTTCTTGTTCTACAGTTGTAAAGAAAAAACGAAAAATTAAAAAAATTGTGGCGACGTTAATTGACAACAGTATTAAGCCTCCTGCAGACACACGCGATTATCCGCGCGTGGCGATTGTTGAAAAAACCTACTTAGTCCATTTTCTATGAAAACAACCACATCTGTTCACTCTGAAGCGACGCGGCGCATCGCGATTCTGATATTATTATTGCGACGGCTTGGGGCAGTATTTGTTGAATTGTTGGATGGAATTTATTTAATTTATAATTAATTGCGCATGGTTTTGTCGCGGCGTTAACGCAAGCAGCTAAGGTAATTTCTACTCTAAATCTACTGCGAATGGGTTCACTTCTCTTGGCAGCGCGTGGCCCTGCGGCAAAGCGTCGCGTGACGCGCGCCGCGCGCGCGCTCCTGTCGCACGGCCGGCTCATCGTGTCCTTACCGTAGTACATTTAGAGTTTATATTTTTGTGACAATTAAGGGTGCTTCGTCGCCCGCCGCGTTGAAAACCGCGCGCGCGTGACGCGCGCGCTGGTACAATATGCCAATGTAATTTCCAATCTAAACGTACTACAATTGGGTTCACCTCTCTTGGCAGAGCGTGGTCCTGCGGTAACGCGCTGCGTGATGCGCGCCGCGCGCCGCGCGCGCGTTCTTGTCGCGCGCCGGCCCGTCTAGCCTCAGTATAATTAGCATACCTCATCACGGCGGCGTGGTACTTTGCGCGCTGTGTGAACAGCAATGCGGCAAGGCACCGCGTGCGGCAACCGTGATGTCGCCACGCTCGTATAATCGCATGTGTCTGCACGAGGCTTTAAAGTTAAACACATTATAATCTCTAGGTTCTAAGGCCAAAAAATTACCACTTTAATAGGTAAACAATGTTAATGTAAATGTAATACAATGTCACTTTTTTGAACCGTAAAAATGGCTCCGTGTGTTACAGAGGTAAAATTATTGGAAATTAAATCCATACTTCCAGGGACATCCTGTATTTAAATACGAAAGCGAGTTTTTGGTTTCTTAACTCTTTAACGCCTAAAACGCTAAACCGATTTTGATACATTTTGGGTAGAGAGAAAGAGAGAGAATAACTACTTCTATTTGCATAAAACTTGAAGGGGAAATAAATAGGTGGCGGGCTAGTGAAGCCAGGATTGAAAATATGGGCATGCGGATGGCAATTAATGGGTGACTCACCGTCCGAACATGAACCATGCACCGGTCGACGGCGCGTCATTTTCCACGCGCGCCTAAAGAGCTGTCAGCAATCAGACAGGCCCCCCTTGGAGGGCCAAAGCCTGCTGGGGTCGCCGGACTGTCTCATTAGGTAACCGTGATCTTGGAACGTAAAGGGCTATTGAAGGATCACCGTGGATTTTAGTCAGTACAAGTCTGAAAGTCTCTCCCGTCCCGCCCTGGGCGGAAGGACTCATTTGATGAATTTAACACGATTAAAAAGTGGCGAAAACGAGTCTATTATAACGAGTGTTTACCTAAACACTGCGTCATAATAATGACATGATTAATAGGATCACATCCACATCAGCCTCTGTTAACACAGGCGCATCGTGCCGCGAGAGGTTCATACATAAATTAGTTTGTATTCGTACAACTAGTGAGCTGAGGGAGCCGTGACATAGAATGCAAAGTCTATTATTGCATAAACATAGTGTTAAGTTTAATTGCTCCCTTAGGTACGATAGAGAGACAAAATTAAAACTCTGAGGGTATTTTTAAAAAGAAGATCAACAGTAGTGCATAAGAGTGTGGCGAACTAATTTCGTGTTATATTATCTATGGTAGTTAAATATAACTCATAGTGACAACACTGTGGTTATGTTTGTTTATGCCTGACACACTGCTCATCAGACTTGTCGTTACCGGTCAAATTACAACAAATTAAGTATATTATTAGGCTGTTAATAATCCAGATTATTGTAACGTGGATATATATTCCTACGGCCGTCATTGTAACGTGTTGTGTTGTGTGTCAGTTATTCATAAGGCACTTTTGTGGAATCTACAATACATACTATAAACTACCTGGACCGGTCTTTCATTGGAAAACTGGGCGCTATTCCGCGCCAAAAAGAGTATCGAACGCTATATCACATGGTTCAACATTCCTTATTTGAATCGAGGAAACTTGAAATCAGAAAGACTTTACTCGCTTTGTATCGAATTTATAACCCCGTCCAGAATTAGTAATTTTTTTGATATCAAGAAAATTAAGTAAGAAAACAACCAGAGGCATTATCACAAGTTTTCTGTGATACCTGAAAGTATTATAACTGAGAACTACTATATACTAACCTGAAAATATGTAACAAAATACCTAGCTTTTTTTTATCGTGGTAAAATCATCCAATTTGTCCTACCAACCAGGGCAGAGCGGGAGGGGCTGTCAGACTCGTACATACTAAACTAAAATCCACGGTCTCCTTCAATAGCCCTTTACATTCCGGGGTCACGGTAATTCGTAAGTCCCGCGACCTTCCCTGAAAGTATTAAAGCAAAATACCTAGCCTATTTTGTGGAGTGAAGAGTTACACGAGTATCAAACATTTACTCACTTTAAATGACTTACTACACTGTTTTATGAAAAATATTTAGTTTTAATTCGCGATACAAAAATCCAGGATTTAATCAACCCCCCGTCAATTTTTTTTCTTTTTTTTATATCATATATATCACATTTAAATCTTGCAAGTTAAACACATCTTAAAAGGCACACCACGTAAAGAGCCTTACACACCTCCAAAGACAGAAGCATTCCTAACACTAAACGCTACAAAAAAAAACATAGGAACATACGAGTAGTATCGGAGACATCGTCACATAATCCTTCCTATTCACAGACCACTGCTGCTTAAGACCTGTGTCTCAGTTACTGCTGACACTCTAGTGTTGGTAGCATTGCAGGGTAACGTTGTAAACCGATTAATTTTAGACGAGACATTGAAGGCGTTTGCTCTTGGTGGTCTGGTGGACACCTATGGAACTGTTTGTCAGTACACTAGTTTATGGGTGAAAATGTATTACTGAATTTTTGGCCAGAAGGCCAAATCCTGCCGGGTTCGCGAGACTGCCTTATAAGTTAACCGAGGCCCCGGAACGTAAAGGGCTATTGAATTGATGTTTGACACCGTGGATTTTGTCACGTGTGGCTTGAGCATGCACCTCGTGGCCGTTCGGTTTCAAATTATAGAAGAAAATTCCAATCATCCACATCACACACTTCCACATATTTTTTTTAGCATTGTAAAATCATCAAAAGAGTCCTCACACCCAGGGCAGAGCGTCAGGGACTTCAATAGCCTTTTACGTTCCGGGGTCACGGTAATTCATAAGTCCCGCGACCCCGGCAGGCTTTGGCCCTCTAGAGGGGGGCCCCGTATCCACATTTAATAAAGAAAATATCCACAGATGATATTCGCAGTTACTTCCCCAACCTCATGATAATTTCCGAAGAGATTAACACTAAATGAAAACCAAACATCACTTGTTGGGAGTGGTACACACACTTACACTCGGCATGCATATTTATTTCGCCCGCATTTGCAAATGGCCAGACAGCTTTAAAACGCAGCGATGTATCACATTTCAGCGCTTCACATTGTTAGTACTTGAGAGTATGGATTAGACTAGTCCATATGGTGGATTGGAAATGTATTCTTTAATTTTAAAAACCGAACGGCCACGAGGTACACGCTCAAGCCACACGTGTATTCCTTTCATTGAGATTTTTAAAGCATTTATGTACTTTCACCTGTCTTGTTTTCTGAAACCAAACCTTGCTAGATGAATTTGATCCACTTCCCGGTTTCCGACTGAGCTGAAATTTTCCACGTATATCTATATCGCTTGGCAAAGCAATATTATAATGACATGGAGCTGATCTGATAGGAACTCTGTAATAAAACGCCGCAAACCCGTCGAGTTTAGACTCGTTTGATTTGTCTTGACGAGTACTTTGTCTATCATAAATATTTTGTTACATACATAGTGTTTTATGGGACAAACTTGTTGTAGGTGGAAAATCATCAAATAATGCCTTCCACTCTGGATGGATCGGAAGAGACATTAAACTTGTATTGACTACAACCTGTTTCTTTTTCCAGATCGCTGAACTACTAAGGTACTCGAAATTCTCTAGTGTTATTATTTATGTGCAATGGTCATTTGCCTCAATCTAGCTAAGAAGAGAAGATGAAACCTAAGATAGAGCGAGGTAATCTAGGAGTAAACTAGAACTCGTGCGCAACGATGAATCATCTTTAAAACTTTTTGGCGCCGAACTCCGACAGAATGATGGCTGCGGCATTGGTGAAGCCTGTCCCCGCCATTGGAATTGCTCAGCTGGTTCTTTGTAACTACAATATAGTTTGGATGGTCAACTCTTCACATTCATACTCCAGGTCATCATACGAAAACTGCAGGATACTCCGACGTTACCTGACGCCAACTAAATGGCCTTTGTTTTCAGCATAAATTCCACTTTACATGTTTAGTTTTGCAACTTTCTGTGTAAATTCCTCGCAATGACACAGATTAAATGTTTTCCGAATAAAGTTTTAGCGCACTGCAGATTTCACGAGTCAATCCAGAGGGTTTACTTAACTTGTGTGATGAGCGTTTAAAAGTTTTTGCAACTGCTCTTTTTGTGCTATTAAATCGAGTTTATTTTTAATGAAGTCGTTGTTCTTTTATATTCATGTATTTCTTACACAACCACAATGTTTTTAACTCTGATTGATTCATTAATGTTTGTTATTGTCCTATAAGGGTACACAGAAACTCCAGAATGCCTTTTACTATAAATTAAATCTTTACCGTTTCTTCGTCATTTACCTTTACTTCGCCTACTTCATACATCTGGACATACACATCACACATACGTCTGTTGTGAGTATGATTAGGTTAATGAAAAAAATATCCAATTTTATCATTTAGTTGGTCGTGCCAACTTCAGTAACAAAATATTACTCGTGATCTAAACATCTTATGTTACAATGCATTATTTATGAAGTAACAACAAAAAATCAACGAAAACTCTTTCTTTATTCCCCAAAATATAAACAGAAACGCATTTAATTACCAGCAAATCAATGAAACAGTATATCAAAACAGTGTTTTATCCTTTAATTCTATGCAATCCGAATGCCAGTGGCCCGCAATGAGAGCAATTAAATAAATGTGTTCCGAGCTAGTTACATTGAACGGAGCGTGCTGAGCCGACCAAATAGCCTATAAAATTCATGACCCGTTTAGATTTAAGCGAGTGGACGCGATAGTTACTGGAACGTATGGTTCAATTGCCGCACAATGATTTATAGATTTGGTTCCTCGATTACTGATTGTGTGAACGTGTGGTCTAGCAGGAAATGTCGTTTGAATTCCGACATTGGCTGCTTAATGTCATGACACATAGTACTCATACGTGTAAATTCAAATGTTTATTAAGTACAGTTTAGTCATAGTGTTGTTTAACAACAGGCACATGTGACAAGCACAAGTGATTACTTTAACAAAGCTTTTCCCTGAATAAGAATAAGAATACCAACATGTAATTATATACACGAGAGAAATTAATACGTTATAGGCATAAGTATAACATATGAAACGTAGTAAATACTAAAAGTCAAACTTAGAAAACAGTTTAGTTAGTGATAGTACTGTCTGATTAATAGAGGATGTAAATAAAAATACATATAGCCAGTTCACAGCATTTTATCATAATTCTATACCAGAACTAAGAAAAGAGGTTGTAGAACTGTCTTATAAGGGGGAGGCAGAACGGGAGGGAAAGGATAAGGTCGATTTTAGTCAGCCAAGTCTGACAGTCTCTTCCACTCCACACAGGGCACAAAGACTCATTTGATGACTTTCCAAATATATAAAGCATGAAAAAAGCAACTATTACTAGTAGAAAAACTATCCAAAAAATGCATCACTATCCTGCAGAGAAAGAAGAGTGAACAGAGCACAAGTTATTTTAGAACGCAAGCAATGAAATTACTAAACGTAATTGGTTCGGAGCTTTTATCTGTGTTTATGTTGCACTAATCTAGAAAATTGTAATCGGATGCTCAAGTAGAAACGGATCGTAATCCTGTTTGAGTACTATTTACTTTCTTACTTCGTTGCTGGTACTTCGATCGAGAGTTGACGATCGACTGGAGTTTTATTGCTATTTGGAGTTTGTTTTGGCAAATTAAAGTGGAATTAAATCCATTTTTATTTAAATATGTTTCAGCTCATATATGAACAGCGCATACACATTGAGCACTTTCGAACGCGCGCTTTACTACCGCGCGTTTTGTGATCCATGATATAATATTGAAATGTACTAACTCTAAATCTATAGTGTGATTGACGCTAATAGTTTACAAAATGTTTAGCGGTAACAGCTTTGAGATCTTTCGAACACGCGCTTTTCTAACGCGCGTTTTCTGAACCGAGAGGTGATATTGACATTTTTATGATTGATTTCGCTGAAAAGTGGATAAATAAGGCAAATTTTTAAAATATGAAAAGGACAATAAACACACCCTTAAATCCGACTGGTAGTTCCAGAGATTAGCATGTTGAAACAAACATTACAATAGTATTTAAATAGCACTAATAACTGCACAATTGTGCACAGAGGACAACATTGCTATCTTGAAAACCAATCCTTTCAAATCTTCAACAAAAGCAGATTTAGGAAAAAACGTTGAAAAAATCTACATAGCTGTGCATCTAGTGGATCTCAAAAGACAATAGGTACAATTAATTGCAAGAAAACCGTCTTTAATGAGTTTTCCTTATTTCAGTCTCTTCAACGAACCTATGACATTTTAAATCTAAACTAATTACGAATGATATTGTCTGAGTACACTGCCGAGCATATTAATAGCATTTTTAACTTAGGTGCGGTCTTCAGTCGTGCATACAAAGGTGTAATAATTGAAAGACTTTCTGTCTCTTTCATGTAGACCGATTTAGCTGTATTAAACAAGGATAGAAGATAAGTAGTAGAACGTTCGTATATCTTCGTGTAGGGAGACAATTTTCTGTAATGGTTTGCAAGTCTAGCTTACAGACGTGATTAAAAATGAATTAGCTTGTTTCATTCATTTGTCTGGGTAGTCTACCCAACTTCGGGTTTAACGAGGTCGTGGAGAAGAAGAGTAATCCTTCTTAGGTATATGATAAACTGAGTATAATGAGCAGGGATCGGAATAGGTATAGATAATTTGTCTAAACTCGAACTCAAAGCATTCATTTCAATTAAACCTTAACAAGTTCTTTTGAATTGACAAAAAAATTAAGCCATGATACAGTCCCACACAAAAGTCGTAATAACTTGTCAAAGTACTGTAGTTGCACATTCCAAAGCGTAGATCTCTTTGGAGAAGAATGGGAAAGAAACTCCATGCATACTATTCTAAATATCAATAGGTATTTTGTTACAACATTTTACAAAACTTCAAGAAAGTTAGTAGCTTGTGGATATACCCTTACACTGTTTTGAAGTCAGATAGGCAGCCGCTCGAAGTAAAATACTGAAATTCAGCAGCATCTGATAAGACTGGAAGACGATCCTAAAATAGTGAAGTAAAGCTAAATCACTGTCAATCAGTCCTAAAATAGATGTATGTTTTGAGAACACTCGTAATTAAATAAGTCACAAAGAGTTAAGTATCTGTCAGAGACACACCACCCGTTAACACTTTTTCACCGACAATTCTCACACGATACCCCATCATCATCATTCATCCGCGCGATAGCACGTCGCGAAGAGAAGCGTCGAACTCCGCTAATCCGTGCGGAGCGCCGCTCGTCCGCGCGGCGGATGGTACGTGTGTAAAGCATTCAAGCTAATGACTAGATATAGGATACACCCTCTTCGTTTTGCCGCGTGAACGAGTAGTGCCTTTAATAACCGCCATAATAATCCCTACCATTCCTCGACATACGTTTTACAAAATGTTAGAAATATCTACTTCAAAAACCAACCCCCGAATTCCCTCAACATACCTATTCAAATATTTCACCGATGCTAGCAAAATATGTCACAAATAGACGGAGAACAGCTCACATTGACATTCAAAATAAAAATAAATATCTGGGCCGTGTTGTGTCCCTTGCGGTGCGAAAATATTCAAAATGGAAGTCACTGGAATAAATAAATATGTCGAAAGCTCGAATATTTTGTGGAGTTGAGTTACTAAAGCTAGTCTATACAAATATAAGGACTGTTTACTGGAAAATAAAAGTATTTTTTACTTTTATTTATTTTTAATTTTACCTGAAATTAATATTATCATTTAACAGACATGGTTACTAACTTGTTACTACTAATTACAACTTTAAATGGTTTGCAACAATGCAAAAAAACATGGTAACTAATCCATCATATTTTTTTAAAGCAATAAAAAGAAATTGACGGGTTCGCCATCTAGAGGGCCAAAGCCTACCGGGGTCGTGGGACTGTACGAATTACCGTGACCCCGGAACGTAAAGGGCTATTGAAGGGCACCGTGGATTTTAGTCAGTACGCGTCTAACGCTCTGCCCTGGGTGGGAGGACTCATAAGATGAGCATACAAAACGCTACGTCTTTCGAAAAAGCGATTGTATAAAGTTTTCCCATACATTGTGACTGACGAGAAAGAAAAACAAAATAATATTTAGAAAGAAAAACATACAATAGTAGATAACCTCCTCAATACATCCTACCTCTACATAATAATATATGCTGATCAAAACCCCAGTGTCATCTTATGGAAAAATATTCTAAGGTGTGCAAAAAGATCCCAATAGAATGTAAGTCATCATTATGATAATGTATTCATAGCTTTCGGAAGCAATCCAGATTTATCCGTTTTGTGGGACACCCCGAAATTAAGGTTGCCCCTATCTGCGGCCCGAAGTGCTCGATTTATGGCAGACCCGAGTGCCAATGTGTGATATCTTAATTATTTTACAATCCCTGTAATCTGGGACTGTTGTGATTTCAATACGGAGTTTTAGTTTTACGAGTGTAGTTTCGTTCGGTAGTACAGTCGAGAGCAGCAATAGATATGCATAAAGGGTGTAAGAAGACGGATCATGAAGCTGAATGGCACGTATTCTGGACTTCTCGACAATAACTACGGTACGGTTTGTGCAGTGGCTCGATTCCTGCATGGAATTAATATTTCTATGACCTACGAAAATAATAAATATTCCTAGCTGTTATTAATTGCTGTTTGTGTACGTGACTTTAAATGTTTGTAGCACGCACCCACGGTACAGGGGAATTCATAGTGTTTATCAAAGATTAATTAAAAACCCTGGAAACTGAGTTAAAATAAACTAGAACTTGTTTTATTAGAAGTTAGACTTCCGACTTTTTCACACGCATTTTTTCTTACATAACAGAAGTTTACTAATGAATTTATGATATACAACAAAAAAAAAACCAAAGTATGAACTGGTTGGAGAACATTTATTTTACAATAAATAGTATGGATAGTATGAACTTTAACATCGCAATTAATTCAGCTGGACAAAACCACTTGCAAAAGTTTATAACTGTATAGAATTAGTTGCTCATGACTGTACAATATTGTACCTACGCGCTATGTACGTGTGGGCTGCGGTATAGACGTGGGAATTAGGATTGTAATATGCTAAATAGCCCGCAGCGTTGAATTGGTGTAAGGACGTACGTAGGGTTTGGCAACTGACTAGCCGCAATAGTTAAAGGTAGCTATAGAAAGATTAGGTTGTCGCAAACTTGTAATTGTGAGTAACTTATCAATGTGATCTATAATTTTCATAATGTCAACGTTGTTTGAAAATTGGTACAGTTTTAAAATAAGTACTCAAATTGTAACAACTGCAGAACAGAAATCTTGACTTTTGATGACTTTTCGTACACTAGACGCGCTTCTTCATTTTTCATACAATAGACGCCGTAATTAATTAATGGATTACACGCTACTGGTCACAAACGTAATGTAGGGAAAATTTAATAAGGCGTCTGAATTTGACATCCAAGCTACCTAGTTAAACTAATACTAAAAAAAACTTCACAATTGAAGAATGAACAAAAAAATAGAAAACGTGCAAACCAAATACATTGTTTGATCTTTAACTGGCCCTAAGCATGAAGTGTCAGTTTTGTCTTGTAATTACTGCATTAAAAAGAGAGATTATATTTCCAAAAATAAATAACCATGTCCAGAACACACTTCGGTCAAAAGTAAACAACAGTGCTCCCCTATAAATCAATAAAGCGCCGTTTACACACCCCACATCAGCTGTTACTGAAATATTTCCCATTAAATATAATTTCTCGTCCATTAATAAGTTTCTGGTCGAAAATCAACAGGGCAACAATAGAACGGGGCACAATGGACGAATGTTCGCGTGATTTATCTCGAGTTATTGCTGAAGATACGAGCGCGACCATGAGTTACGATGCTCGTCTCGCAGTCGACGCCATATGTTGGGAGTGCTAAGATGCCGCGATGTCAGAAAGCAGAAAAAAAAAAGTTTTTGTCTTTTTTGTGAAGTTTGAGCAAAGAGAAAAGTATCGATTTCAAATAGAACATTTTCAGGGTAAAAGAAATAATACGTTTAATTTTTATTAATTAAATAATTATCTTTCTTAGATTTTTTCGGTTCGATTTTCAAGCCTAAAAGATAAATCATTACCAGTTTATGAAATGAACGAAGATGGCCCTGTGATAATTTACTAGGAACTAATAAGAATTGGCGTAAACATAAAACTCTTGAAGTACAATCAACAACTTTCATTTCAATAAGTTTACGGATTTTGTTAATAACTCTATTAATATTTGATGTTTGGGAAGACCCATCACTTTAATATTAACGATAAAAAGTTTTTGCACTTTCGATCATAATTTCTTAACTTCCTAAATAGACTCGACTCGACATTTCACGATGGATAAGTGGTAAACTTATCTACACACCTAAACTACCTTCATATCAAAAGAAAACAGTTACAAGTTACGTTGTTGAATATCTAGATCAGTTCTTTGTTATTAAAGTATTTTGAGTCACAATGTTCTCAAAGTAGCGAAAATTTTTGTTGGTTAATTGGTTTTTGTGGAAATAAATTTCTTTAACCTCATCATCTGCGTAGCCTTTTCCCGACTATATTGGGGTCGGCTGCCAGTCAAACCAGATGCAGCTGGATATCAGTATTTTACATGGAGCGACTGCCTGTCAGACCTCCACAACCCAGTAACTGGGCAATACGATACCCCATGGTAAGACTGGTTGTCAGACTTTAGAGCTTCTGACTAACAGTAACGACTGTCAAAGATCTAAAAATTACAGCCAGGACCAACGGCTTTACGTGCCATATATGACTTGCCATATATGCCATATATATGACAGATGGTCACCCATCCACAGACCAACCTCGGCAAGCGCGGCTTGACCCGGAAGATCGGCCTGTGCGGCTGTATTTATTTAGCCACGAGCTCTTACCTATTGTATTATTATTTATTTTGTTATGTCTATTTCATCCGAATCCGCTCTGCCGTTAATGCGTTAATCAAATTAATCCATCAACACAAAGTTTCAAAAAAAATTTAAGACGCTAAACAAACAAACTCAAAGCGTCATTTTACATGCCCGTGGGTGCACGGCACGTGTGTGCAGTCTTTATTAGCGCTACCGACAAATAAGCGAGTTTAAACCTTACTATGTTAACCAATCTCATTTGAAAATGCGTCGGCTTTTTACTGCGAAAACGTGAAAATGCTTTCCAACTAAGTAGGCTTCGCTTCGCTCGGGTGCAACATTTTGTCTCTTTTTAAATTAGTCGGCTTTGCTGTTAATAGGGTTGAATTTTCCATGGCATTGTGTGGAATGCGAAGCGCTTTTGTGGTTTACGATACTAAGTTTAATTTAGAGGAAAATGCGTGTTACCTACGTTATTTTGTAGTGCTAATGCGGTCCTAGCGCCAGAATACTTAAATCTAAACGGTGTAGGTAAGGAACATTGTGATAGAATTTTTTACCAAGTACAAACATGTTCAAGGAGTGTCAGCATATTGACGGGGCCTGTAGAGGGCCAAAGCCTGCCGGGGTCGCGGGACTTACCCATCACCGTAACCCCGGTACGTAAAGGGCTAGTGAAGGACACCGAGGATTTTAGTCAGTACAAGTCTGACAGTCCCTCCCGCCCTGCCCTGGGTGGGAGGACTCATTTGATGATTTTACCACGCAAAAAAAAAAAGTACAAACATGTGTTTTGGTCATGTGTGTACTGAATATAATTTGGCGTAGCCGTGGAACACGCTATAAACGCCTATTTTTTTGTTTTAGTGTTTTGTTTTTCTTTTTGTTTCCAGTTTTTATTGTTGTTGTGCCAAATAAATGTTTTTTCTTTATTTATTTCTTTCTTTCTCACAAATCTAGGATATTATAACAATAAAAACAACATTATAAAAAAAACTCAACTAACGGTTAGCTATAACCGAATAGAATTGCAAGTAGAAATCGATTGGAAAATAACAAACCGCAATCAATTTAAACCACTAATGGTCATAAAATAAAGGCGAATATATCGTGAGTAACCCTAGTACCCAATCATGAGGAATTATGACGTGCACGCCGGGTTCAGTCCATTGTTTATGCACTAAATGAAGTTTTCCGTTAATTCTCACATAAACCTCACGTTATGGGTTATTATGGTTTGTGTTTTCGCTAATAATACGGTTGGAAATAATGAAACTAAACCCCAGTTTCAAGATATATTTACAAGGGTCGTTAAGCGACAGATTTTACACTACTTTGTGCAAAGGATCACGGGCAACCTGTCATACATTTGACACAAACCCTCAATAGTGTTAATGCCCATCTCATATACCTAAGCTTATAGTGTGCTCTTTATTTCATATTTTGAAGACCTAGTCCGAATCAAATGTAAAAGCGGTGTTATGGCGCATTTTGTGTTTAATATTTGATGGAGCATTTTCAATTGGTTCAAGCCCTGCAAAAGTGTTATAAGCTTGGTTTTAAAAACACTGTTTTTTTATATCAAGCTACAAAAAGACATATTTAAAATATAAACGAATGCTTACAGTCCGTCCTACGACGAATACTTTCGATGTAAAATTTTAATATGTAAAGAACTACGTATCTCAAAAAGGGAAAGTACTGGAGAATACTCTCGACAGACCTTACTCACAAATTGGTAGTAAGTACGTAAGTCAGAAATGCTTAGGACTAAGGCAAGAATGTCTGATGACGTCATCAAACTTAACCCAAATAATGTAGAATCTTCTAAACGACTTCACCCTCCAACTGATTAAAACTCAACGTAACACATACACAAACAAGAATTACTCACATCAGTAGTAAAACAAGAACGCGGTATTACCCATTTATTAGGCGTCTGTCATACCGCCAGCGAAAAAGCGACAAGCGACTAGAAAATGAAATAGCAATCGTTGATTTTCTCATTCAGGATCTTAAGTACAAAAGGTATTGACAAAGCGAGTTTGTTATAGTGACATCCGTTTATTTTTTACCCGATATTTCGACGCTGTTGCTAGTTCGTTGCTGGAAGATCGCTACACTTGCTGTTGGAAGTTATCCCGTAAGTGACATTTTAAATTTAACATAGGTAATACTTAAAAAAGGTACTTATACTAAAGAATTTTCTGCATGTGTATGTTGCAATAGAGCATTTACGTTCTGTGCACCCAATGCTAAGTGTAGGTAGACCTCATCCAAATCTTTTCACTTTTGATGATTTACTCCCATGAGTTTACACCCTTACCGCTAATCGTCGGCAGTGTTACATGCGCCTTATGGATATTACCGCGTAATTTCAGTTACAAACGCGCCAACGTCGTTAGTGACGTTTGTCATCGCCCATCGGCCATTTTGTTAATGCATTCCTCAAGGAGAGGCAACTTGGGATCCTTTTGTTGTACAATGACAGCTATTCAAGGAATCTAGGGTTGTTATATGATGATGGGACAGGAATTTAGGCTAAGTTTTGTTATTTATTAACCAACTTTCGCCTGCGGCTTTGCCTCAGTGGCGTTTAGCAGTTATTTCGCGAGAATCCAACATTCTACCAAGACAGACCTACATTAATATAAAATTACTCTCGCATTATCTTAGTGTGGACATGAACATGTTTAGGTTACTGAGAATTTGTCAGTTTATAAGAATGAAGTGTTGTATAAGGCATTGGTCAGTAATAACCCTTTGTTTACCTATTTATTATTATTTGGTAATGAACTTTGCGTTATCGACTATAGGATAAAACTAAAAATGCGTCGAGAAGCTGTCAGCAATCGCATGCTGGGGCTGCGGGATTGTTTAAACAGATCACCGTGGTTCTGGAACTTAAAGGTCTATTAAAGCAACACCGTGGATTTTAGTCAATACGACTCTGAAAGTCCCTTTCGTTCTTTTCAGAGTGGAAGGGCTCATTTATTGATTTTACCACGCAAAAAAGGGAGACCTTTTTTAAATATTCTCAGGCACCCCATTGAGAAATTATGTATCCATATTTACTTTGTTCAAAAATTGACCAAAAACAAAACTACAAAACAAAAACTACAACCTCGATCCGTATTTAATCCTAGCCAATAAAATAAAGTGTAACGATAAAGCCTGTGTCTAATATACGCAGTGTGCAGTCACATGTCACACATAATTGCAATTCTTGGCAGCGATGCTTGCGTTGTAAAATGTTGACTGGAATTGTGCCGCGTAATCTAGAGATGGGGCCTTTATTTTGTTAATTTTACTGTAATGATTACTTTAAGAATTTCGTTTTTTTTTGTTTTGATGTCTTGTGTAAATGAAACTTTGGATTTATTTTCATTGGATCACAATTTTGAATTCTATTTTAATATTTTTGGTTTCAGTCTAGATTCTCTCGTATAGATATCGCATAAATAAAAAATAATAATAGCGCGATTACATAAAATGTGCACTGCATAAAAAACATTTTCTTAAAAAAAGATTTGTCCTATAGTCAAAGCTATTCTCCAAAAACGACTTTTATCCACAGATTAACATTAGTGTCTGACCATAACGTAAAATAAAAAAGAAATACCAATATTTTTAGCGTAACAATGTCAATCTAAATTGAACCCTAAAAACGTACCCTACTAGTATGTTTCATTCACATAAACAAATTAATAAATTCTTCAACGAAATACCTACAGGTAAATCAAACAAAAATCTCTTGAAATAATCAGTCCAAAGCAAGCTACTACGAAATGTTTTCCGTAGCTCGCGTAGCATGTTCTCGTAGCAAAGCTCTACGAGCTACGCCGTAGCCGTAGCAAATTCATTGTACTCTCCTGTTTCCTTTATGCGTATTGTATGGAAGTAGAAAGCATTTTGTGAATTTAAGCTCTTTCGTTCAGAAAGTTTTCTACATTTTTAAAGCGTTTTTCAGGATTAAGAAAGACTTTGCTTTTTTTGTTGTTGAAAAAGTAAGTGCTTGATTAAATTGTGAGTTTGCAAGCAGAAGCTAATTGACACAATGAATTGAATAGAATAGTTCTTTCTTAGCACTAAAAATAAATTGGAATGAAGTTAGTAAGTTGAATTGAACTTGTTTGTAGTACAATAATTTTATTTCTATGCCATTTCTGGCTTATAACACTATTAAAAACAAAATACTTTTTTATCTTAGTAGAAATCTTTCACACATTAAACTCCGACCTCGTCGGGGGCATCGGCCGATAGAGTATTCTGTTAACATGTTTCCTTCGCGATAGTATACCCTAGCATAAATTCTACGAATTAAGCCCTACATCGTGCTTGAAGAATTACAACGCAAAATGTATGGAGAATGAATAAGCTCTTAGTGTACGAACGAGGAACAACTAATTTTATCCATCTAATTTATAGTCGAATAATGATAAAAACGTGAAAACGCCTGATAAAGGCCAGAGGTCTCTGCAAATTCCGTGATTTTGACTTTTGACACTTTATATTACCACTCGGGGGCAAAGGGTAAAACTGTCCACTAAAACTCACACATACAAACAAAAACAAAACAACATCTGAACGCCAGCGAATCCCATCGCCACACATCGTACTTACACGCGGCAAACGAACCGGACTTAATCCAGCCACTACGCCGCACGCCGGTACGCCGTCCAACGGTACGCTGCTAAGAGATACGCAGATTACACACAAACCGGATTAGAGGCGTGCGTACCGATACGTACCGGTTATGGGAATATGGGAACGTTTAAGTGTGGGCTGTGGCCAATTTTGGTGGTATCGTAGTTGGGGATTATTTTGAGAGAGGACTGTTGTGGTTTGGTTGTATACGTGTTGTGCAAAATAGGAGATATTCGTATTTACGTCGACAGGCTGCTAGGTACAGTCTGTTTTTGTGTTAAAAAAGTAACCAAGAAGAAACCTAACCTAACCTAACCTACTAATTGTCCGCTGTTCGTCGGTCTGTCTGTTCATCAGTCACTAGGTAGTATCTCGGGAACCGTGATAGTTAGACAGTTGAAAATTTCACAGCTGATGTATTTCTTTTGCTGCTATAATAATATATACTAATAAACAGAATATAATAAATGTTTTAGGGGACGCCCATACAATTGATGTGGTTTCGGTTGCCGTTTTTATAGATAAATATAGTAAACGCTTTAACCGCTGCTCGACCAATTTTAATGAATTTAGACAGGGCGGCTAGTCACAACCTCAATTCATTGAATTTCACCCTTTTTTTAAAGTACCGTTAGTAACCATAGAACAGCCAGGTACATACGGTAGGTACCTAATCTACTTATGTATTGGACGGACGCAGACAAAGCCTGTGTGAACCAAGAGCTGCACGCAACGCCTCGTACGGAATTGTATCATTCAGAATATTACTAGAGTTGTGTCTACGAGAGTAATATTTTAGAGTGAGGAATAAAAAAATATTTGTCCGAGTCGTAAATAAATCATTTTTATCTTGAGATCATGTTAAAATTTTAAGGTTATCTTACACATAAACATACTGAAGACACAAATATTTAAATTAAAAGTAAACAACTTATGTATTTTCATTCTTACGAGGTACGTTAAATTCTAATTTGTTAAAAAAAACAGATGATAATGAGAAAAAAATAAACATTCAGTAACAAATACGATTAAGCTATGTACAAAAATTTAGTTTAGTACAAAACAAACCCTTTTGAAAGTTTTTATGGAAAGAAAAGTTCGATGCGAGCTGAAGTAGCAAAAAAAAACTCAGTAAACCAAACGCTTTTTTAATTAGAATAAACTATGGTACCCATACTCGACAAAATATTTTTAAACAAAAACTACAAAATATGAGCCATTTCCACTTAGTCTCCTTTTTAAGCCACAAACATTCTAACATTATCGTCTTCCATGCATCAGCAAATAAGTCCATATTACAGAAGTTAACTGTAAATATTTGGATAACTTCTAACAACACACAGACCTGCATACTTCCAAATGAATTCACTTAAAACCCTACCTTTTGCATCATGAATATAAACAACTAAATACTGTAACTTTTAATTAACAGCGGAGCGGAGACAAGCGCTGGAGTCTGCGCCAAAACATTAACGATATTGCGTGCCGGCAGACGCATAAAGAACAATGAAAAAGGGATTTTCTTTATTACGGCCCCACTCGGGCCCAGCCCAAGCCGGCCCTGGTCGTACCCTCCATATTTAGTGAAGTAGTTACAGCAATGTTAGCTTCTGCCGTTTGCAAATATTAAAAGTAAGGTAGTAAAATACTGGCGATTATGAATTATGTAGCGTACCTTTTTTGAAATGGAAAAGCAATTTTCTGCCTGTGTTTTTAGGTGGTTAATTCAATAACACAATAATTAATGGAAGAGACTGACAGACTAGTCCAGACATAATTTTATCCTGCCACAATGCGCGGTCCACCGTGTTCTTTCTTTCCGTTTTCGTTTTTCCGAATTTCGTTCCAGGGTCACGTTTTCCCATATGGACAGTTCCGAGACCCAGCAATTTGCTACCTAAATAGAAAATGCTTGCGATATGAGAGCGTATTCTGTTATAGGTACTCGATTTACAGGCCTGTTGGTCTAGTGGTTAGTGACCCTGACTGCTATGCCGGAGGTCGTGGGTTCGATTCCCACCCAGGACAAATGTAAGTGCGATGAGCAGTATCATTTGTTCTGTGTCTGGGTGTAATTTATCTATAATATGTATGTATTTAGAAATATATAAGTATGTTTATCAGTTGTCTAGTACCCATAACACAAGCTCTGCTTAGCTTGGGACTAGATGGCGTTGTGTGACAGTTGTGGAATATTTATTTTATTTATATACTATGGCCACGAACAGTCGCGAGTATTGACAGTGGCGAGAAGTGAGTATGAAGACTTTAAACTCGCTACTGTCTGATTTCTTAACTCACTGTACGTACCTACGTCGCTTAACACTTGACCAATGTAAAGCGGGGTTTAGACTATGTGCAACGCTGTCACCTATTCAAACACTATTAAAAAAATAAACCACGAAACTATTTTGACCTGTCTGCGCACCCCCTAATGTATATTGGTAAACAAAGGCCTTCTAATAGTATCGAGGTACTCTGTAGGTCTTAATACTCGTCTAGTGTTAGAGAGGCCTTCGCCTAATGATTGCCCTCTCTTGGCATGGAAACTGCCACTTGCATAATTACCTATACCCCTCTTGGCAGTAGTAATGGTCATCACATAGCTATTCTGTTTCTCGTTCACTTAGCAAAACAGCCAGTTGCATTTTGTTGTGAAAAAAGTCCTTGCTAGTTTTTTTTTT
This sequence comes from Agrotis puta, assembly GCA_943136025.2. Taxonomy (NCBI): domain Eukaryota; kingdom Metazoa; phylum Arthropoda; class Insecta; order Lepidoptera; family Noctuidae; genus Agrotis; species Agrotis puta. Next base: position 14,785,357 of record OW964177.2, on the reverse strand, counting down.
TCTTTTTCATCTTTTATTCAGACTGTGGGACAAGTCGAAAGCGCACACAACGGCAAGGCCGGGTAAAGCCTGTTTCATAATTAATTTTATATTGGTGCCTGTAACAGTCCTGTAACTTTAAGGCCCGTAATCTCAGGTTTGTGCCCTTAAACAGCGGCACTGGTTCGTGACAGACCACAAAGAACATGACGGGACGTTCTGGATGTCTTCCTTGAAAATTGGAAAAAAAATAGCGCACATTCGTGATCTTGGGATTGGGAGAAATGGACAGAAGCCCTTGCCCAGCTGTGAGACCAAACAGACTTGATTTGTCGCTGCAGTTTGCAGTTGTGGCCCCATACGAAATAGTAGTGTAGGTATCATTTTGATTTTTATTAAAGTACTAAGAATTTCTCCTGTATCGAAGGTGCGTTTACAAACATTTAAATTCACATACAAAAACACTCCAAAAAATCTATGTAAGTACTTGCAGATCGTTAAAATATTTGTGCTGTCTTTAAAATTAGCTTAATAGTTATGATAGAAAGACTCACTTTCGCACACACAACTATTATAGTAACGTTTATTGTTCCACACAAACCGTGATTACACCAACATTAGGTATGTAGTCTCATTAACCTTCCTTGTAATAATTATGTTAATCTCATCATATTAGGTATATAAACGTGGTGCTATTTACCTAAGCTGCGTTAGCTTTTTTTTTTTTTTTATCGTGGTAAAATCATCAAATGAGTCCTCCCACCCAGGGCAGGGCGGGAGGGACTGTCAGACTTGTACTGACTAAAATCCACGGTGTCCTTCAGTAGCCCTTTACGTACCGGGGTCACGGTAATCTGTGAGTCCCGCGACCCCGGCAGGCTTTGGCCCTCTACAGGCCCCGTCACTATGCTGACACTCCTTGAGGCGCGCGTGGAACACAACGCGCCGTCGACCCGGGCATGGTCCATGGTCGGACAGCGAGTCGCCCATTACTCGCTGCCCGCATGCCCGCGCCTACGGTGGCCGGAGATCGTCTTGCGACGTCCGTCGCCGTGGGCGTCTACCACTGCGGCTGGGGTGGAGGGAGGACGCTGTCCTCTCCCTCACGCGGCCCGCCTCCTCCTTCGCGAGCATGACTGCTTCGCAGAAGGAGGCGACCGCTTCCCACTCCATCTCGCCCCGCAGCATGGCCTCGACCAATGCCGGGCGCGAGAGGTCTCCGCCTATCGCCGTCGTGAGGACACGGCGGTGCTCTGCCCAAGCGGGGCAGTCCTGCAAAGCTGCGTTAGCTTAGGATTAAAATCTTAGTTGGCTCTGCGTTATTAACAAAACGGAACTGATCTAGAAATACTTTTTTACCTTTTTAAGTTATTTTTTTATTTTGTTTGTACCTTCAAGATGAAGATATATGCCTAATCATAGACTTTCCAATACCCCACGGTCGTCTATTTGTAATTAATAATCTGGGGGACAAATTATCTTGACAAGAGCAACAGAATTCGCTGTATTAATTTCGTTGGGTGAATTTCTTCGTCTAGTTTCACTTCCTTGATAGGCTTGGTTATTTGTGTTTTTTTTTAACAACGTCAACCTGTTATTATTTCACGTCAACATCCGCCATTTTGTTTTTTTTTCCAAACACCTAGATATACATTCATAAGGATACTTCAGGGATATGCCGTTTGAAAGATATTAGGTAGGTATAAAAGAAATATCCAAACAACGTACAAGATATGCACTATAAACCCTTTCCTGGCAGTGGGGAAAAACCACCCATAAGATTTAGGACACCAGTCAGATTCCATTAGTCCGAGGCTTTTAAACCAACACACGTCAAGCTTTACTAAGCACACTAATGAAATTATGACTCCGCAGTTCCACATAAGTTCCCTAACAACAATACGGTCGCCCCTAACCCGCTGGGTGCTGACTAAGCAAAAATTAAACTAACCGACCAAGTAACCGTTGAATATAGACGCAAATTTAAGCAAGACCACAGCATAGATTGCTTGAGAAGGTTAATTTTGTACGAGCTCATCACGAAGAAAGAGATTCTATTTACAACGCGGACAATAGAATTTTCGACTAGATGCAAACGACTAACTTCCTTGGGCATTGTGTGAAATTGCCGTAAGTAGGTACCTACATGACTGTCGAAACGGTTCGTGACGTTTTAATGGAACCCCGTCATATGAAGAATAACCAACGCAACGTGCAGACGAAGTTCTGTCTCAATGTTCTTTGTCTAAGACACTGACGGCATATCGTAGCCAGGGGACATAAGACCAGTGTAAGAAATAGGGTGTTGATTGTTAGTCAGTATGATTTTCGACTGTCCTTTGCGATCCACCCAGGGTGGGAGGACTTATTTCGTAATTAATCCCTAACAAAGGGGTCACACGATAACCTGGCTTCTTAATCGGAGCTTCTATGAAGAATAACAGTGAGTATGTATTGTGCGATGTACTAAAATCGACCACATGGCGTGCGTGAGACTTTCTTTGCTCATTGTATGGAGTTAGCCTTCTGCCAGATACCTCTTGCAACCTATTTTGAGCCGCTGCTCACTGGCCTGGCAAAACTATGTCCCAGGATTAGTGGGTTAGCTTAGCAAAATATACTAGTTTAAAAGCGTACTGTAAGCTTTTAAACTATGCAACGCGGGATTAAGTTATTATGCGAGTTTTGGAAGGTTAAGACGAAATATGCGAGGTAGAGGAGAATGGCTGGATAGGATAAACCTGCGGTTTTGCCTTTACCTTCTATTTTAATTAAGAGAAGTTTTCGTGAAATGGGATTGAGCGAGTGACATCAATTGCTTGCACCAAGACCGCTGGAGAAGTCTCCTCACAATGAGTTGCCACCGAGCCCGGCCCATAAAAAGGTGATTTGAAGCGGGCTGGTAAGGAAGTTCATGGAAGAAATTGGAGTGGGCCTTAGCCCCGCAGTCGGATAATGCTGGCTAAGGGAAAAAAGGTACTGTGGCTTGCCTTAGAACCCGTACAAACAAAATAATGTAGACCCAGGTACATAGTGTAGAAAACTTTGGAAAGAGGCAATCGACTAGTTTCGGCTTCATCGTCCGCTATCTTTGTCGAACGAAAAACTAAATAACTTTAACGTCTTTTATGACAACGACACAACAGCATCAAACATCACATGGGTAGTGAGTGACAGAGTTAAAACACCACGACGCTGAAAATATAGCTGATACCTGTCGTCAAAGGTCGATATGCAATAAGTCGCCGCTACCTGTTGGGGAGCAGTGACAACACAACAATCCTTGTGTTCCAAGATCGCTGGTTCATCACTGTTATAGTACTTCGAGAAAAGTTAGCTCATAATTAGTATGAAAACCCTCACAATACCTATATTCTCATTAATAGTTTGCAAGTTCCCTGTAACAAGACTTACAGTGTCAAACACACAGCCTGAACAATTCCACATAACCGCTGATATTGGGCATGTGTTAATTAGAACAGTTCAAACTAAACACTACGCTAACTAACACACTGTCCCAAAACCAACTAATTATGCCATGACGTCATACACTTAACTTAAGCATTGTGGCATAGAAATGATAAGTCAGCAGGTCGACTTGACGTAACACGACAAAACAACGTACAAACTATGCCAAATGCCCACCGAGGACGATTAAAGAAAATCAAGTAGAAGAGCTATTATTGATCGAACTAGAACTAGCAACCAGACTAATTTTGGGGTCGTTGGAATCCACCTCTTAGCGGTCCACCACGGTTAACGGCACAAGGGCCTATCTGTAACCTGCTATGACGGCTGAGCGATCACGCTGATCTTGGTGAGACGTCGGAGTCCGGCGCCAATCAATTTTTACTGAGTTCCGTCGGCGTGCAGGAGTACCACTACCACTTCTTTCTGGGTTAGCTAGCTCCAAAACAAGCTATTAGAAACAACTGCAAGGTTCTCATCGACATCTGCACTGTGAACAGTCAGTGTTCTCGCAAGTGAGTAGGTAAGTTTCTCGAGTCATCATGAAGGTACGTTTCTTCAGCGAGAAGATAGACGAAGGCCAGTCACATCCTTGTTGGCGAAGCAGTGGAACAGAAAGGTACCTAATTGCTGGAATAACAAACCTCCGATTTATTGGTCTACTATCAAACTATTCAGGTTTTTACTTGTACTCGCTGTAGCTATAAATAGATGTATCGACATACATGTGTATGAATCCGGCCTTCTGCATCTATCTATTCAGTAACCATAGTGCGGGGACATCAAAGTGCCATCATTTATATATTAGTGCCGTACTCCGGTAATTAAGAGCAACTAATGAGAATGCGAAACGACGTGTCATGTTGACTATTAATTATGATTAACTTATACCGCGTTATGACAGCCTGGTATCTTGGGTTAAGCAAGTATGTCGAACTTTCCACATATTTGTTAAGTTTTTTCTTCGTATGAGTAACGTATGAAAGTTTTAGATGGGGCCGCAAATCCGGTAAGTTGGATAAGACTTTCTTAGAGATTTTGGTACCTTATCAAAGTTATGGCTGAATCACTCTGAAAGATTTATACACCTATTGTAAGTGTTTCAATAATATTATTACCTATACGTTACATAATATCAAGCCTGTATTTTCAACGATTTGTTTAGTGCACCCACATATATACAAGTTTTTATTATTATTATTTTCATTGATTATAGATATTTCCTATATCTTCAATACGAACAACTACTGTTAAATCTACAGCAATTGCTTGTCTAATCATTACTCATTACCTAATTCAATTGATTTTTAATTTGTAATTTCGGTACCTTTTGAAAGTCAACATTAAATAAGACAACACTAGTGTTTCTAGTGTTTCCTGGGGTTTGGGGAATTCCAAAAAGCCCTGTGCGGAAAACGGGGAGTGTTTCCGCAAATAGCCGTTCCTAGCAACATACCTATATTTATTTGGTTAGGACCAAAATCCAACATACAAAAATCCATTTTTATCTAAACAAACATCGCTCTTACATTTCTAAACGGTCGGCAGACTATGCAAATTTAAATTGAATCATCAGCGAACGGATTTGTTCGCTTAATCCCTTTTAAGGTCCGTTGGTCCAACATTCGTACATTCCGTTATATTATCTGTCGAGGGACTCATCTTCGGACTAACGCCTCTCCTGGTTTGAATACAAATCGTGTAAAACAAGCTTAGGCAACTGTAGTGGAAGAAATTAGACTAGCTCCAGTTTAGTTTCGTTCGTAATAGGATTTGTCTGACTTTAGTTTGAATGGGAAGTTTCGGGATTAGGAGCGAGTTTTTAGAAATGATTTTTTTCAGAGTAACAACCTAGGTTTATAGAAGCAATAATTCAAGAATTCTTAGAAAAGTATCCTTGGATTATTGCTTTCTAGTAAGTGTCTAAGTTTGTTTATGTAGAACTAGCTCTTGCGCAGGCTTCTGTCACTAATACGTATTTCGAAAACTATTAAACTTAAAAATAGGTAGGAATTTAGATATTTTACTGTGAGTAAGATACATCGGGGCATAGGCAACCGCATTTTGCGGACCTCAAAACCAGTTGATTTCCAGCCCGACCATGTCTTTGGAATACCTATACTTATTTTTAACAGGCTATTCTGTCGTAAGACATTGCAGATAAATACCGAAAAACGCACAGTATTAGGTACTGTAACACTGAGCTAGAGACTATTTTCTACCCTTTCAATATATCGTACTTTAAATTTACACTTAAAATTCACGTTCACAAAACTAAAAACCGTTAACGCCTAATACCCAAACCCCAATAAAATAACCACTCAATGTAAAAACTACTTAACCGTAACAAAAACACTGATTCTAAACTTAATAATTCAGTCGTATACCGTTCGCAGTAGACCGTTCAAAAACTCCAGTTTAGGGCGACAAACCCTTCATTACCATTTAAAGTGGTGCAAACGCTCGCAATGCGATAAGAGATTATGCAAATTCAGATCAAATTGTTAGTGCCTCAGATTTGTACTGACTAATCCTAGGTGCTTGTGGGGGACCGTTGTATCTATGAATGTATTTTTACATTTTTAATGGAGGATTTCTTTTGGTTTTTGTTTATTGTAATGAGACCAGATTTTTGAAGTGAAAACTTCTTTAGCGGCGTTGTGCACTTTTTTTGGAATGGGTAAAAAAATTTAAACTCGCGTCAGGACAGGTGACCTGATCGAAAATTCGTAAGACGCCGCAGGGCGCTTGCGCGATTGTTCGTGTGTGTTTATTACTATTGAAGTTTTCACTTCTGCCGGCACTCCCAGAGTGCAACCCGTCGTTTTTTTAAGCTATTGCATAGCTTTTTTCGCGGGCTTTGAGCGCGGCGACCGAATCAAGAAATTCCGTAACGAAAATAAACCTAACACTATCACTGCCACATCTGTCATGTCAACGCGATTCAAATTTGAATGAATGATTTTATTTTCGTGACGTTTCACTTGATTGACGTGGCTAACCATAGCCTAATTAGTAGAGTAACTTCCCATAGAGCAACGATGGGATGATAGCCTCGTTAAATATTCGCGATAGGCGATATTTTTTTCTTTTTTCACAAATAAAATAATTATAATTGCATAAGTTGATGAAAAATGCTACGCAATAGCTTTATCGCGGAAATCCCCGAGTGTCACGCTATTTTTTTTCAAGTTTTTATTTTCTACAGTTTATTAGAAGATGACAGGACGAGCTAGACAAAACTAATGACCAGCGGTCCACGTTTTTGAAATATCGTGTGGATTTATTGTTTAGTAAAAGACTTTCCGTACACACGTTGGATAATTTTTTTGTATTGACAGTTCAACAAACCATAGATTTACATCACAGACATTCATCTTGACATAAGAGTTCCACAGACTAAAATTCTCTTCACATATCGTCCGTTTTGGACGGACTTTCAAATAATATATTATTCATGTTTTTATTATTAAAAGTAACTCTATTTATAGAAGTCAAACCAGGGATGCAAAATCTATCAAAAAAATTAAAAAGTTCATTAGCGTTTTTTTCTGATAATGTTTCTATCTAAATACTGAAGCGACACACAGAGGTTACGGGGAAAAGAGGAACTAATATTTATGGTGCCCTATACACGTTCCACTCCTTTATGAGAAGGCGTTTTTTTACACCACCCCTCAACATAATATTTTCCTGTTTTCCCTGTTTAAAAACACAAATATTAAAACATTTAATTCTGACTAAATTGTTAGTGATGCATTTTATACTGGCACATTCAAATACTTAACTTACTCCTTTATTTTTAACAGAATTTAACTCTAAAAATGCATGACCAACATTACATAGATTATGTGCATAGCCCTATATTCTTAAAAAATTAACTTAACAAACTTCTCAAAAACAGTTTTTCCTAACGGCTTGGTTAACAAATCAGCCAAATTATCCTGCGTTTTAATATACTTTACTGAAATACACTTATCCTTTATTTTGTCCATAATGAAGTGATACCTAATATCCAAGTGCTTTAACCTTTTATTATTTTCATTATTATAAACAAGTTTTATTGCTGACTGGTTGTCTTCATACAAGATCACTTCATTACCGACAACATCAAAGTCACACAACAAATTTTTCAACCAACATGCTTCTGAAATAGCCATACTTAATGCAATATATTCAGACTCAGTGGAGGATAATGACACACTAAGTTGTTTTTTACAACACCATACTACAGTACAATCAAATATTTTAAACAAATAACCAGTGGTAGATTTTCTATCTTGTGTGTCACCGGCCCAATCTGCATCAACAAAGCCTTGCAATTCTGTGGATGTGCTATTATATATCAAAGAGTAATTTAATGTACCTTTTATATACCTTAGAATACGTTTCAATGCCTTGTACAACATAATACTAGCACAGTGTTGGTACCTACTGAGGAAACAAACTGATACACATAGATCTGGTCTTGTACCACAAACTGCATACATTAAACTGCCTATGAGTTGTCTACACTTTTTCTCTATTTCTGGACTTTCAGATTTTTCCCTTTTTAGTATTTCAAACTTAAAGTTTTGGTCTATTGGAGTAGAAACTGGTTTGCAATCTGACATATTATAATGCTCTAAAACTTTAGTAAGATATGTTTTCTGACTAATTACCGTTGTACCTTTCTTTTGATCAATATCGATACCCAAATAACATTTGGCCAAACCTAAGTCTTTCATCTTAAAGTTATTGCTTAGCTCGCTTTTAAAATCTTCCAAAACCTTGTTTTCAGTGCAAAACATAAGAATATCATCAACAAATAGCAAAACATATAGCATACATTCATTTACCTTTCTGAAATATAAGCAATGATCATTTTTAGATTTACTGAAATTTTCTTTACTCATGAAGTCATCAAACTTTTTATTCCAATATTTAGGAGACTTTTTCAAACCATACAATGATTTATTTAACTTGCATGTTTCACCGCTTGGTAACTTTATGTATACACTCTCATCTATGTCACCATGTAAAAAAGCACCTATAACATCCATCTGATGAACTGAAAGTTGAAGTTTATTTGCAACTGCTATAAAAACTCTAAAAGTAGGCAATTTAGCCACAGGAGAATATACTTCTAAATCACAATCAGACTGTTCAAAGCCTCTTGCTACCAACCTAGCTTTATATACTTTATTAGTACCTACTTGTTTAACTTTAAAAACCCATTTACTAGAAATTACTTTATTCCCCTCTGGTACGCTATTTACTTCTGTCCATGTGTTATTTTCTCTCAGAGTATCTAGCTCAGTCTTCATAGCAATCTTCCACTCTTCCTTTTCTTCAGAGTCAAGCGCTTCCTCTAGAGTAGCTGGCTCTGTACCGATGGATAGAAGGTTTGTTTCGTAGTCATCTAGCCTTGATGGTTTCTTTATTGCTCTGCCTCTCCGTGAATGTGTTGATACTTGAGGTGTTTCTTCTGCCTCTTCTTCTTTTTCTGACTCTGATGTTTCTTCTGAATTTAGAATTTCCTCTGTTTGTACTTCTGTATTTTCATCAAGATCTGATAACTGTGTTACATCTTCTTCACCTTCCTCATTAAAACTGTGATATTCTTCTCTTATTTCATCCTCTTTATTATTTATTTCTTCTTTTAATAATAATGGGGTTATATTATTATGATCTTGAAAAGTATTACCTAGCTTTTGACTACTAAAATTGCCTTTCAGGAATGTTACCTCTCTTTTAATCAAAACATCATTTTTATGGGGAAAATAAATTCTAAAACCTTTTGTTGTTTCACTATAACCTACAAAGTATCCTATTTCAGCTTTGCTATCCCATTTTTTGCGATAATTATCTGGAATGTGTACACCTACCTTTGAACCAAATACTTTTAAATTATTTATATCATATAATCCCTTTTTATACCAGAGCTCATACGGAGTTACATTTTTAATCCTACTTTTACCAGTTCTGTTTATAACGTATACAGCTGTATTGACAGCTTCAGCCCATAGAGACTTATTTAAATTACTTGATAACAATATTGTTCTAGCCGCTTCAGTTATTGTACGCATTTCACGTTCTATGCAACCGTTTTGTTGAGGTGTGTACGGAGCACTATTTTGGTGTACAATATCTAAATGATTGAAGAGAGACTTCACCTCTTTGTTTATAAATTCTGAACCACAATCTGATCTTATTATTTCAATTTTATACTCTAAGTTTTTAGTAACAAAATTTAAAAAAGTTTTAATTTTATCAACTGTTTCAAACTTATTTTTCAGAAAATAAACCGTTCTATACTTTGAAAAGTCATCCTTTATGAGTAGATAATATCTTGATCCACCTAATGATATTGTTTCCATCGGTCCGCATAAATCCATATGTAGCCATTGACCGGGCCTATCTGCCCTATTTATACTTATAGGAAACGGTCTCTTATGTAACTTACCCAAAAGACATGGCTCACATGTTATTTCCTTTTGTTTACTAACACTGAAATCTATATCATATTTATTTAACATGTTTTTTACCTGTTCAATATCCTGGTGGCACATTTTTTCATGCCATTCAGATATACTTTTTGAATTTTTTGAAGCATTTTGAATTTTATTAGACCTAAACTTCATTATAAACAAGTTATTTTTCCTATATGCTAGTGCACAAACATTTTTACTGTTATTTTTCCTCAAATAACACATTTTACTATTAATTGTTAAAACATAACCTCTATCTGTAGTTGAACTTGCTGAAAATAGATTCATCTTGATGCTGGGAACATGTAAAACGTTATTTAATGTTGTATTTATCCATTGTTTACCTGTAAATGCTTCTAAAGAAATAACTCCAATACCAACGGCTTGTATGATTTTGCCGTCTCCAATAACTATGGATCTAGGGCATTCTAGTTTTTTATAGTCTATAAACATATCATAATCATAACACATGTGCTCTGAAGCTCCACTATCCATTACCCAACAATTATCACTTTCTAATTGACTGTAAAACAATGATGATAGCTCGAACACAGAGAATGCATTGCCTTGTTTAATTTTGTTTACATCTTGACTTTTCTCGCTTTTATTTTTAAACCAACAATCTGAACTTTTATGATTATTCTTCTTACAGAACTTACAACTAGTATTATTAATTATTGTACCTCTACTTTTCGATTTGCACTCCTTTTTCAGATGTCCCACTTTTCCACACCGATAGCATTTTCTATTAGACTTGTGTACAAACGCAGATGACTCATCTTCTTTGTTTTTGGCTGAGGCGCGTTGCTCTTCGATCAGTAATCGCGCTGTTAACTGGTCCATGGTCCTTTTTTCTGCTGGCACCGATTCCCACGCTGACACAAAGTGCTGAAATTGTGATGGCAGAGATGAAGTTATCTTTGTGATGGCCATAGTTTGACTCACTTCAGCGTTGAGATTTTTCAGTTTGCTCAGGAGAGACTCGAACCTTCCCAGGAACTCTGACACGGTTTCCCTTTCTTCAAATTTCATTGAAAAGAACTTCTGCTGAAGTATATGCACAGACAGCTCGCCTCGGTGTTCAAATATTGTATGTAGCTTATCCCAAATCTCTTTTGACGTTTTGCAGCTTAATATTTGTGGTATAACCTTTTCAGATATGCTCGTTACCAACATACCTTGTGCTTTCGAATCTTTCTGCATCCATTTCTCCTGATCCTCGTCGGCCTTGAACGTGCCTTCAACGACGTCTAAGAGACCCATAGCTTTTAGTAAAACGCGTATTTTGAAACACCACGCTGTCCAATTTTGTACACCTTGAAGCTGCTGAAAGCTCTGTCCAGAAGCCATATTTTCGACGGAATCCATCGCCCGTATTATTGTTGCTTTACCGCAATTACCAGATTTATCAGAATCTGAGCCGGCGACCGCCACACCTGGTCAGACAGCCCTGGCCGACGTATGTTTATGTAGCTACTTTACCGCAGCGTTTCTTGATAAAAAACCAATCCAGCACGATTATTAGGCCGTAAGTCTGTGTCTGGGCCCATAACCTTTTGAAATATCGTGTGGATTTATTGTTTAGTAAAAGACTTTCCGTACACACGTTGGATAATTTTTTTGTATTGACAGTTCAACAAACCATAGATTTACATCACAGACATTCATCTTGACATAAGAGTTCCACAGACTAAAATTCTCTTCACATATCGTCCGTTTTGGACGGACTTTCAAATAATATATTATTCATGTTTTTATTATTAAAAGTAACTCTATTTATAGAAGTCAAACCAGGGATGCAAAATCTATCAAAAAAATTAAAAAGTTCATTAGCGTTTTTTTCTGATAATGTTTCTATCTAAATACTGAAGCGACACACAGAGGTTACGGGGAAAAGAGGAACTAATATTTATGGTGCCCTATACACGTTCCACTCCTTTATGAGAAGGCGTTTTTTTACACACGTAGACCCTAGCAGAGGCGTATACGTTTGGAACTAAAAAATACATAAAATGTTGCTTTTAAAATAAAAGTTATTGTGATCAATAAAGCTCCAATTAATCGAGCTCATAACACCTCAATTTTCAATATCAATATAGCTATAGTTGTCATTATTGACAATCAGCATTCTCAATTTAAAATTCCCTCCTATTATGACATCAGTAACGTGAAATACGAGTCAGGATATAATTTTCTTTATTCTTCAAAATCTATACACTTGATTAGAAGGGTCCCAAACAAGTTTTAATACGGGCAGGCCTGGCTCACTCCGCGGTGTAGGTATAAAATTGCAAGTACTTGCGGGGGCCACTTCGTAGTGGCCATTTAGTCGGTTGCCGCGCGCCGCCCACTACGCACGCGCTTACTTAAATAATATTTAAGTTTGGTGTTTGGTTGTATTTACGCATAAGTTTAAAAACATATATACTTATATGATGAAGAAAAGAAAATACTGCATAACGTTTGGTTGTTTAAATAATGACAGTGATAGGAGCCTCACGTTTCACACACTACCGCGTGATTTCGAAAGGTAAGGAAAAAAGTGAATATTTATCTATGTAGTACATATTTATTAATGATCAAAAAACTATCTACCTGCTTGTGGTGTGCTTATTAATGTCATTCAAGTACCGGCTAGTAATCATGGTCAGTATGATTAGGTAGGTTACAAATTTGGCCTACAAGACGACCAAGATAAATTGAACAGACGAATAATCAAACCTGACATCACTCTCACTCACCTAAGCTGAATACGTAGGTAGGTCGAATTATGATCGGTAGAAAGTAGGAAGATGTTTACGTTATTGTTTAGACACGTTCAAACTCAGAAAATGGCTACACTACGCATTCAAGGTCAGCGATCGTATTTCTCTTCGCGACTTTTTTACCTACTTACCTACAAAGACACGCAACACGGGGCCTGTGACAATGAAATGAATGAAATGATAAGGGCTAGTTACCTATTTTGCCGTAAACGATAACAATCGATCTTTAAAGTTATGACTACAACTTGGCCAGAACGGATTGAAACGGAACTAATCTTTTTGTTTCTGACAACGTTTTAAAATCTTTGATATTTGATGTAAACAAAGACCGCAGGTTTGTTAGATTTATTATTGTGCCACAAAACTAACGTAATAAGAGAAAAAAAAGGAGGTAATGAGGAGTGATATATATTTATGTTAATTAATAATGTAATTAAACAATGCATAAAATACGTATTCCTACCTAACTGTGCCCAAACTCGCGAGTCGCAACCCTATTGAGCTTGACCGACAGTAACCTTTTAATGTCGTTGGCGTCAGATAAACTAAAATGAACTCTCGCGCGTCACTATTCAGTTCATTTTTGCTTGCGCACGGGAAGTTTAGGCTATTATAAAAGTAGGTGGGTGATGCGGGTGCAAGTAAAAATGGACTCTATTCTTTCGTACATAGATTTTACATTTGTTTGTTTTCTTTTTGGGAGTAACACTTCTGTACCTTTAGGTACTATTATATATTCTGTGATACGGGGCCCATTTTAGTGATTTCCAGCAACGCTATTGGCTATTAATTAACAAAGGTAAATCATTTGGAATACTCATATGTGGCGATTTTAGACCCTCAGTTCTTGGGCCACTATGGACACATGTGAAGGTAAACATCGCATCGTGAAGATACCAGCGTCTGATAGAAACTAAAAATTTGTAAACACGTGACATATATGCCACCCCGCACTGCCCACGTGGTGGTTTCAGCACCCTCTCACAAGAGATCTGTGTAGCAGTGGCAACATTATAGGCTAATTCTGCTACTCTGAATCTCGGCTATAATGAACCCGTGTATTGTAAGATTTTTATCATCAACACTATTAAGGTCATAATGCATAGACAACCAAGAGTGCCCCAGAGTGAATGAATCGTCATTACTCGTCACGCGTTGCTAACAAATCGTTGATTTTACTCTTATTGCTGTTTGCAATCTACCCCCAATTCGATCTAATTAATTAAAGCCCTTTAATTGGAAGTACCGAAGCACAGACAAATTGCAAAAAAGGATTAAATCGGGTAGGTAGGTATTTAAGTGCAGACGAAACATTTTCGATGCACCCCTCTAAACGAGAAGCAACTCTTTAATATGCATTGAATTTGCCGTCCATTATTTTTGATTATGCATTTATTTATAAGTACTTTCGGGCGATGAAATTCCAATCCCTACAGACGACATTAAAAGTATTTTAAGAAAAACCACCGTTGTGTAGTATAAAATATACATTTTTTTATTAAAGTATCTACTTCAAATTCTGCAAAACAGTTTCATTGTCAACAAGGATATCAATATTAGGCAATATAATATTTGGGTTTAACATTATTATCAGATCTCGAATAGAATTCGACTATTCATAAAAATAAAACCTCACTAACAATCTCCTTAGTCAAAATACGCAGTTGTTTTATTTTTTAAATTATAACTGCCAGTGTCCTTAAATAAAAACAAAAGATTTAAATCCAACAAAAAAAAAAACAACAGTTATTCCTAATTTAAACTATAAGCAGTGCGTTTTCCATTACATTAATTTATCAAATCGAAACCTAATTTTGAAAAAACATGTTTCCTTTTTCAATTAGCTAAATTCCTATTGGTCTAGTTTTCCTTGTCTTCGCCAGGCGCGCCAACCAGAAACCAACGAGAACGCGCTCGAACGGCAACACTTCGTACTAGTCTTTTCTTGTCGTCAAGAGATGGCGCTAAATCTAGTAGAATGTCTTGTTTATATGGAAGTAGGATGGAAGTTCGGAAAGTATTTGCTATCTCGTAAAGGCACTCCAAGCTTTTTATTCTAACGTCCTGCGAAGAAAAAAAAATATTAAAGGAGGACAGGTTAATATCATGTAGTAATTTATTTATCAACAGGTCATCAAGTCTACAATCAAAATTGAACTTTAAAATCGTTCATAAACTAATTAAAATGAACAATACTTTTGTTTGCTGCACTATGGTCTAAGATCCAGATTTATAAACCGAACTGTCTTTGCTAAGCTCAGATAGACCGAACTTTGTCTTTGCTGAAAGACAAAGTTCGGTCTAACTGGGATTAGCTCAATTATGCTTATTCCGAAAATAAATCTTATCGATATAAAGTTTATGCGTATAAATTATCCTACAAGCGACTGTGATCAACTCTATCGTATGAATAAGAACATTAAATTCGCCCTAAGAGTATGATTAATTTCGGGACAAAGTATATGCTTGTATAATCTTCTTACCATAGACTTCATATATTTAGACAAGTTTATCAATCTAGGCAGTATTGTCTGTAAGCTAGCTGCAACAATCTCCGGATTCGTCTTTACAAATTGGCTTAGCACGTCCAGTGTTACTGGAAGCATATCCTTATTGTCATATTGTAGGGAATCTATTACTATTGGTGCGATCTGAAACAGGAGTAAACATTAAGTTTTACGTTCAGAATCTTTTATATAGAAGTAGTATAGAAGTCAGATAAGAATTCAAAATCAACACCCCCGTTTCCATTTTATTTTTGCACTTTGGGAGAAGCCCGCAAACATTTTGCCGCATCACTTTACACATGTGGTATGCGGCGCTACAATACGGCAACGTTGCGTCGCCGTAGTATGCGGAGCCGGGACCTAGCCAGTCCCAGTGCAAAATGGGAAATGGATCGGAATCGACGTGTTTTGTTGCTCCTACTACTGATATTGGGTCAATCCAATAATCGCGTTAAGAAACAGCAACACTTCCTCCCCCCTCGCGTCTCGCTCAATCGAACTGCGGTGTGCCTGCGGTGCGGCACCGGAACGCACCGTCTTGCATATCATTGATTTTTACATGCAGGCCGCCGCGGCGACATCGCTCCGGCGCCGCGCCGGGACCGTACCGCACCGTATGGCTTCTCCCTTTCGGGCCTCGTCAGTCTGCTGATAGATCTTCGAGGCTGTATCCAGACCCGAGTCAACGTCAGGCTCAGAACCAGGCCCTTGGTCCTTGATTGGAAAGCAAGCTACCCATTACTCGCCATCTGAAATCGCCGATTCCAACTAAACTTGACTCGAAAACTTAACTTACCTAACGCGTACGTTTCGGCAGCTATATAAATCCCGCATAGTTGGAGCTTGTGTTTTTGCCATTGAAGAGCATAAAACTCCACTGGTGTGAAGAATTTTCTCAAGAATAACATTTTTTTTTTCATTTTCTATAGTTTACCATACCCTTCGAAGCAGTTCTACATCGTAAGTAGATTTAAAAACATTTTCACAGACACAAAATACCAGTGATCCGCCACTGTGTGCGATCAGAAGCTCAACTAGGTAAGAAATCTCAAGAGACTTGGAATAAAAATGTTTTCTTTCGTCTTTCCGAAATACAAGTAAAAACCTACCTTAACAGCCTCAATTTTAAGTACAGTTTTTGGTGCCTTCTCCAGTACATAAGCCCAACAAAGCAAATAAGCCTCTTTTGTCTCAGTATCTAGGGCTGGCTTCAGTTTTTCAGATAACCCGGAGAATGAAACAAACATCCTCTGTTTGTACAGAAGGCTCATTCTACAATGCTGTTTGGAGCTCAAGTATTCTGGGCTCTCTGACATTATTAGCTTGATTGCTTCAGCACCATCCTGGCAGTACTTTGCTGTTCCCAGGATTCCTATAATCTGTAAAGAGTATGGAGTTACTATAGCTGGTGCTATGCTAAGGCCTTAAGAGCGCGTATTCTGAAAGTTGGCAACGTCGCAAATAGTTGTCAAATAGTAACCAATTTTAATTAATTTGGCAATGTTAATGTATGGAAGTAAGATATATGGCTCTTTAGTGCACTAAACAATTGAAAAGGGAATGCAATAATTAAAATCGTAACACCGAATAAATAGTTTTAGATGAAAAAAAAAATATTTGGAAACTTTCCAAATGCTTTTTTTACATTTGAAACGGTTACAACATCAAATTCAGTGTTTTAATTGCATTCCTATATCAATTTTTTAGTGCACTACAGAGCCATATTTCTTATTTTCGTACATTAACATTACCAGTAAATATTAGCCTGTAAATATTTCACAGCTATTTGCGACGTTCCCAACTTTCTGGTTATGCGCCCTTAACAAGTCGGTAGATTGAAAATTGACCTATCTTTTTTTCTAATCTTGGCAAAATGGATGATTGCATGGTGGTTGTGTGCCAGGCAGGCCTAGTGAGGCTTACCACCGCCATTCATGATCTATGTGCTAAATTTTATCGTTCAGCAGTTAATCCGTGAAAGGGAAACATCCTGGAGCGAGTTGCTCCAGGATCTTTTCTTGTACCGTGTCGACAATCATTTAAACGCACCCGAAACAACTACTTGTAGGTACAATACCATACAAATATTTGCTCCATAAGGGGATGAACCCGCGACACACACATGCGGTGCAACAATCACATCGCCAACTGGGCCGTCCACTTATAAGTATTTTTAAATCTGGTAGCGGGACTAACAAATACCGTGACTTCGAAACGCAAAGGGCTATTGAAGGACACCGTGGATTTTAGTCAGTCAAGTCTGACAGTCCCTTCCGCCCTGCCCTGGGTGGGAGGACTCATTTGATCATTTTACCACGCTAACAAAAAAAAAATATCTTTAAATATAAGTGTGAAAACTCAACTCAACAAAAAAAGGTTATAGCTCACCTTCTCCAACCAAAACAGGAACATATCGCTGCCCCTCAAAATCAGCGCCTTGGCGATCCATCCAAACAGCCGTATCAGCCTCGTACACAACTTCTCATCCTGCCGGTTACATGCCGACAACCGATTCTTCAACTGCTCATATAGCAGCTCAAACTTCTGCCCAGGTTCCGCCTTATTCAACAAATGCGCTATTAACACACAACCTTTAGTTCTCGACGCATCGCAGTCACTCCCCAAAGCTACCTTCAAGGCTACATTCATAATTTCTTCAAACTTATTGTCATACACACTTGGCCGCAACGAAGTGTACAAACATTCTAACACAGAAAAGAAAATATCGTCTTCCGCACATTTCTCTAAAGCTTTAGGCGTGTGCTTCTGTATCACGTTCTGCTGCTTCTCTGGAGGTAGACTTCCTATCGTATTCGATATCAAAGTAAATCCGTGAGCCAAACTGTCCGGGCTACTTGATGATATCTCTCTATACAACCAAGTAAGCACAGGGTCTATCAGACCATGGTCGCTTTCGATTTGTGTCACTTTTTCGCTACTAAACACATTATCAATAGATATTGAAGTGCTCAGCGCCTCCACTACATATGAAGCTTCTCGGTCGTTATCTGATATCATTTTCAACATATCTTCTATTATAACCTTTGTAAAATCGTCTATACTGGCCAATTTCGTCAGCAAGTTGAAACGTTTCTGATAGGCTATTTTGTCTTGCGACATAACACCTGAACATTTTCCTTTGACTACTAAATTCATGATCAGTTCTGGAAATTTACTCGCGATCATGTGTATTGTTTCAATGCTGATACTGAGCAGATCATTGTATTGTGCGTGTTGGACGTTGTAGACGAGAACTTCAACGAAAGGCACTACCAGATCCTCGGTCATACAATCCTGAACCCTAATCAGAGTTTTGAAGCCAGCTATTTGGAATTCCTTAGACGACTTGTTGACTGCTTCTAAACACACTTGTGGTACATTGGACACCTGAACCCTTACGTCGTTCAATAAGCCTCGACTCTTGGCACTTTCGTACAAGTCTCCGATTAAATCTAAACTAGCTATTTGCAGTTTCGGCGCAGATTTCAATTCGTAATAAGCTATCGTGCCGGGTACCATGGTTTTGGTGACAATCAAGCACGACTGGTCAGAAGCATTAGCAGTTGTCAGGAGAACTCTACTGGCATTGACGAACTGTGCAACTGTAGTTGCTTCGGCGATCGTAGTTTGTGCGGAAATGATAATTCCCTTTACAAAATTTTCAAAGGCATTGTCTGTATTGGCAGTGGTCGCCATCTTTGCAACCAAGGCGGATAATGCTTGGTGAGCTACTAATGTAAGTTCTTCGTCAGTTTTGTTAGACATTTCCTTGTTCAGTGAGGACCACAGTGCTCTAAGGAATGGAGAGTAAGTGCTGGCTCTGAATGTTTTGCAGCTTTCAATCTGGAACCAACAGAAGTACAGATCATTCAGTAGTCATCAGTCACTAAATTATGACAATGATAAATATTATTTACATTCATTCATCACCTCAGTGATCAATAAAAAATATGATACTTCAGTTCGCGGGACTGTCTCATCGTCATCACGTCTGATAGTCCCGTTCGTCCCGCCATAGGAGGAAGGCTTAATGATTTTACCAAGATAAAAAACGGTAAATATTATACAAAAAGAACTAACCAACAGTTTCATTGAATCGATCTTGGCCAACCGCAAGTTCGAATCCAATTTCTCCGTCAAAAGAATAATACATGATTCTCCAAACTGCGGTACGGCACATAAGCAAGGGCATAAGGCATTTGCCAAATCATCCCTTGTCACGGCTGCAGGATCGTCTTTGGATGGGTGGAAATCAATAGGAAAGTAACAGGACATTACATCAAACATTTCGTCAACTAAATGCCCCAGTGGTACATTCTTTAAGAAGTCATTAAGGAAGGAAAACAGGAAAACAAGGTTCCGTGGGTCTCGTTCACCATCCATTGCTGATATTACTCCATATACAAAGTCAGTACCAAGATTTTTCATGACTGAAACAATTGAAAGTGTGATTTACTAAGAAATGTCTTCACGCAATGTACAGAAAGCGTCACAATGTGAACTGGGTTAACCATATTATTATGACACTTTTAAAATTAATATTAATAAACTGTTGTGCAGTCTCACAAAAACTCAAATATAACTGGACCAATTTATATTTTCAAAAATGCTGATGCACTAATAATCACCCAGGCAAAGTTTAACATATTTCTTAATTAGTCAATTGCACTTTACTGATGGTAAATAATAAAAATAACAAGATTATAATTATCGTTAATTGTTTTAAACCTTCTTAATACCGCATAGTTCATTAAGAGAGTTAAAAATATATTTTTTTACTTATTAAATTCATTTTTAAATTTTTATATAAATCTTTTTTTTTATATAATAATAATTAAAGCAAGTACAAAATAATAAACATGTGTAAACCAAGATTTTATCTCTTTATTTGTGCACATAGTATTTGATTTCATAAACACACCCAGATAAACTACTTATGACAGATAAGGGAGACTATTTATAACTGACTTAGATTCTTTTACTAAATTTAAATTGACAAGATAACCTAAGATATTATTGTACTTTTTATGTTATGAAATTTAAAAAAAAACCTTACCCCACACAAGGAATTCGTTCCAGTATAGTGGGTGTGTTTAAATACTTACATTCCATATCTTTGTTGCATAGCTTATGCATTATCGAGTAAATATGATATCTGTCTTGTCTCGTCTGTGACTGACAAGTAACCTCTTGGAAAAGAACAGGTAAAAAATCAGCGCAGTTTTGTATCTTATAATTAGTCATATCAATTAATGCGGAGTATCCTTCTAAGACCGGTGGTATTACACAATGATGGTCTTTCAACCTGTCTGTATAGAATTTGGATATGAATTTCACTTGCATTTCATTCAAGTACTCTTGTGGAAGTCCTTTCAATATTGCTGTGTAAAACCTCATTCCTTTTTTTCGGTTTTCGGGGTTATTGTGGGTCAGTACACCTGCCATGTTTTCTACAAGATCTGTTATTGTGAGGTGCCCTGATACAATGTCTGAAAATTAAAAAAAGTTTTTGCATTTTTGAACCATACAGATTTTAAAATATTTTTTTCTTTTTCATAATGTTAAGTACAATTTTTGTAGGTACAATGAAAATAATAACTTAGATCCAAGTTTAAGTACAGATGGATTTACTTTTATACATAGTTTGAAATTAGTGTCTCCAGATGATTAATTTGATAACATCCTAAAAAGGTCTTAGTTATTGATAGCATATATTTTCTACCTATTTGTTTAGTCTAATATTTTCATTGAATTTTTATCATACTGGATCAAAACATAACAAAAAAGAGCAGCTGTTTGAGTAACATTTGATTACATATCCATTTATTTTAAGGAAATACTCAAGGTAATGTTTTTATTGAGCAATGTCTCTTCTATTACTATTGTTGAAGTGGTTGCTTGGTTGTGTGAATTGTTGGCACGCATTCTTGAACTTACCGGTGATAATACTATGAATCTCATTAAATATTTCATTCTGGAGCATTATTTGATCAGCCAACTCAGGCTTATACCAAACAGAAGACATCTTGACCAAAGTATTTTTCTGCAACTTTTATGCACACTAAAATTTATTTACAATCCAAAAAAACATATTCTTTTCACACTGTACGTTGATTGCAGCCCTGAATTGTGTCGTTTTGTAATATTTATAATTTTGGTCTGGTTACACGTGAACAAATTTTTTAAATTCCGGAATAACTATATTGTTTTGATAATAATTTGAGGTTGTTTTTCAGTTTTACGTGTATCTCAATGAGACCCAAGTATTATCCATACAGTCTTGAATGTCAAACAAATTAGTCATAGTTAATTCATTGCCAGAACGAAATACTTTTTTTTTTTATTGAAATCACAGTATAATTTGTTGTGATTCCTTTGTCATTTCTCTAACAAGTCGTAACTTTTAACAAAAATTAATTAGTTTAATTTCCATTGCCCTATATTATGTCATATGGGATCAACATAGTTCGAGGTTATGTTGTTATTTTCCCTTCTTGTCAAATGTCATGCATGCATGCCTGATGTCGATGTCGGTTCGGTGCGACTGATGAAAAGTGGTGCAATTTTCAGTCTTGGTGTGCTCGAAGCTCAAAATTGGATCTTGGCAGTTGTCGCTAACTATAAATTATAAAACCAGATATTATGTGGAAGATGTCTCACAAAACATTGATAGATTTCGTAGTGAAATACCACTCACCACGTTTGTTGAATAGTCTTGTGTTTTTCCCGAGTAATGGAAATTCATATTTTGGCCGAAGACTAATGGTACCGCTGTCTACTTCAACACCCAAGATTCAATCACCCAGGAACTTCAGTACATCGACTTCAAGATCAGTTCAGCTTACAGAGAAACCGAAACAAACTGATGGAAAATTTCAATTGATGTTCACATGCAAGAAATGCAACACAAGAAACGCAAAGTTCATATCAAAATTGGCGTACTACAAAGGCGTTGTAATTGTTATTTGTGACGGTTGTGAGAACAAACATTTGATAGCCGATAACTTGAACTGGTTCTCAGACATGGAAGGAAAGAAAAATATTGAGGATATTATGGCAGAAAAAGGAGAAACGGTACAGAAAATTATGTCATCAGACTTGGAATTCATTGCTATGGAAATGGCAAAAAGTGTTGGCAGAGAGAATGAAGAAAAATTGTTAATCAGAGATTAAGGGTGATAAGATTATTATTGTATAGTTTTCACTTAGAATCCTTAGATTATAGAATGTCCAGAATCCGTGTTTGAAACATAACAGTGTTTTTAGTGAAGCCAATTTTTTTGTGTGAGTGAGCACCATGCACACATTTAAATGTTTAACTTGGAGATGTTCACTTGTTTTACATAGAAATTGAACAAAGGGGTTAAATTTTCTATTGTGTTTTTGGTTTCAGTTTTCAGTAGCTTACTAGGAATCTGGATATTTTAAAGTATAAGTTAGAATCATTATTTTGTTATTTATTTAAATTTCTTATAAATAATAATGTTTCAAAGTTACTCAAAGCATACCCCATAGATAAACAGTTACCTACTGCTTTAATGTATTCTTGGTATTTGACTTTATAGGTATTGGCTCATATCCCTTAGTTTGAAGTAACCTAAGCTTAGAACTATAAGAAATGTTCAACAATAGCACATTTTATTTTATGTACAAACCATTTCTTTTAGTATTGTGTAACTTCATTTTGTGTTTTCTGTGCAATAGCCAAAATATGTTGCAATATTCCATGTGAGTAGCAAGCACAATGTTGTGATATAGAATATAATGCTAATAAAACAATTTAATAAAAGATTACATGATTTATTCTCAATCCATATTACAAGAGATTACAAATCAAAAAATATGGCCAACCTAAAAATATAAAATTGGAACAGATTCATATCCATAGTAAAGCTGCATTCATATCATTCTATTTTATCTACATAAAGATTTTCACATAATTCAATTGAGCCTCTCTGTAAAACCAGAAAACTGACAATCATATTAGAAGTATTGAATGAGAATTGTTTCTGGAGACACCCAATGACCCTTTTGGTGCCACCATGCCAGTGTATGTATTTGTCATTACATTTTAAAAATGTTACTATGAATTTTCTGCAGGCTTTCATTTGTGGCAATAAACTGGGTAATGATTTGGTTGAGAAAGTCTTTGATATTTTCTACCACATAAATGACTATGAATGCTGCTCTACTTTAAAATTACATTTAGGTATTTCTACACACTCAACTCTTTCATTACAATTTCAGCAGACAAAGCTTGATAAAAATATTTTTAATTGGCACCAGTTGGTAATCATTTCTGAAAATACTCTATAAAAATAAGGCACAATATAATCACATTATGTAATACATTTCATAATCTCTTAAAATTAATATACTAGGTATGTATTATTTGCGCGATAATTACATTATACAAAATTAATGTACAAACTTATCTTAAAATTATAAAAACGAATGTATGTAGTAAGGAATGCAGTAATTCTCTTTTGGAATTTAGTCTCTCGGAGAATGGATATGTCCTTGGTTATTTAAAACATGCAAACATCCTTAAATATTTTTAGTGGAATTCTACTTGTACTTTTAGATATTTTAGTCATTACAATTTTTTCTGCTGACATGGAGGACATATACCTACACTTCTCTTTCTGTAAAAAAGTTTTTGACAATTTTAGTTATAATACTAATAGTACATCTTGCCAAAACTATCTTCACTATACCCTAATATAAAAAGTAATTGAGTAAACAATCACTGACAAAATTTCAGTCTTAAAAATTATATTCTTCACATAATATAATGTGTTATACTCTTTTTGGACGGCTTACAATAGCATAGTCTGTCCCATTGCACATGTTATGAGAGACATCCTCCAAGCCAACCTGGTTTTGCAGGGCTTGAACTTGGGCAGCAGTGGGTACTTGAGGCCCTGGAGTATTGGGCTTTCTTATCATACCATAACCCAAATGGGAGTCATCTGCTAATCTTGCTGTCTGCATTACATTCTCAACCTCATCATAATCATTCCATGTGTCTTTATTCTTTGGGTCACCAAGAGCCAAAGTCGTAGGACGCGCCTCAATCTTTTTGTAACGTGAAGATTTATTTAATTTGCTTGTTGACCCAAAATATGCCAACCTATCATAATTTTCATCTTCCGGATCAACTACTGGACTTGGCAGCAGAATAATTCTTGAAGATTCTGGGCCAGTAGTATTCAAATTATCCTGAGATCGAGAAATGAGTTTGATGCAGTTTGGATTGTCTCCTAAATTCGGTGTGAACTCTGTATGCTCAGGTTCATCGATCCCTAGTGTCTTCCATGCTTCAGATCTTACTTCAACTCTATCATATGGCACTAACTGTATTGGAGGACTATGTTCCCTTTTCACTTGGTCAATTGGTTCATAGTTATCAAGTTTTTTAAACCTTGCAAAGTCAGAGGTCTCCTCAGATGAAATTGGAATGTCTTTATTTTTAGGTAGATTGATGATTTTGCGAGGGGGCTTCAGTGGCTTGGGTTTCAGTGCTGGTTTTGGCATCAGTAATGGTGCATTGTCTCGTTCTGAACAAGAACTTTGTTGGCTGGAAACTGAAGTCTTAAATGACAATGAACTCAAATTCAATTCATCTGGCCTTGCAGCAACTAGGGGACTTCTAGAGCCTGGGAACAAGTTGGCACTTGACTGAATATTAAATTCACTGTGTTCAGGACTGTTGAGGTTGTCATGTCCTATCATTTGCTTCATTGTTTTCATTTTCAAAGACAAGCACTTGAAAATTTCTGATTGATTTGGATGCTCTAAATGGAATATTCCTTCACCAGTATCACATTTTCGACCTGCTTCAAATGTAAATTTACCCTGTCTATAGCCATAACGCCTAATAAACCTGTAGGGCCAAGTGGCATATACCTTATCATCATTTTGAGCTCTTAATTCTATGGCAGTAGATGTGAGCAAAAGGAGATATCTAATTGGTTCAAAACCACATCTTGTTGAAGCCTCAGAGGGGCACATTTTGACTGAGAATACACCCTCTCCTGAAGAGCAGTACAAATCATTGTCTTCGTCGCAGCTGAAGGGATTTGAGTCTCTATCTTTGAAAGCCACTGATTGTAAGGCAGTAACCCATTCTAATGTTTCTGCCTCCGACTGTGTGCTTAATTGTTGAGTGTGTGACTTAGTAAGTATTGTTATAGTGTTTGGACTAGAATGTGTAATTTTTATACAATTTTCGAGGGTAATAATTTTAGGTATAGCACCAGTAGTGACATCATCTTTGTTTTCAAATATTTCAAGCCGCTCAATTCCTTGTTTGCTGGCAGTAAACAGGATGCAGTGTTTCTGTTGCCAGTTTTTCTGTGGAAAGATACAGGTATTATTATTACAATAATGTAAACATAATTTTCCTGTAATATATTTTAACCTAGCTGCTATCAACAGTTACACATTTGGCTATAATTGTAATTAATGAAATAAACTTTAATACTATTTTATGTAAATTAGTGAAAAATATTTTGTGGGGTTGGAGAATGGCAATAAAAGCTGAAAAAGGCCCAAAAAAATCTTTCAGTTGCTCTCTTCAGATAAAAGGGCTAGAAAAGAGGTAATGTTGAGTCTTCACTACTACAGAAAAATTTATGAAAATAATAAAGGTAAAGATGTCAAAGTATAACAGAGAAAACACAAATTCAAGAATAAGTAAGTCATCAAGTAATTGCTAAGAATCATTATAATAATCACAGAATTTCTGTCTATTTACAGCAATTATGTGACTTCAAGAAATAAATGCGATCCTAAACAAATAATTTATTTATTAGTGATAGTAATTATAAAGATTTGGTACCAATAATACTTTAAATTATTTTATTATTATTTCAAAAGTCAATTCAAAATATCATTTGTGTCGACAAATGTTATAAGAACGGCTTTTCCTAGTCACAAAATCAAGTTAAGTAAAAATTACCGAAATGGCAGTCAACAACACGACAACTACCTTTCCATTGAGTCATTGCTTGATTACAATAATGCTATAACCGTTCAGATTACGTGATGATACATGAATCACATGCACTAATAATTTCTTACTTTAACTTAAAGTAAAGATATTTGATTTGTACCTTTTTAGGGAATTTACTAAACATATTCCCTCCGGCAGGCGGAAATAATAAACAACCGGATTTGATCTCGTCGTCTTGTTCCATTTTCCGCGTTCAATGTTTCTAAATGTAAAAACGCCTTTTGAATCCAAATAACACTAAAAAACATAGCACAAACAATACTTCGTTGTTGGTTTCACGCTTAAAGTTAATACATGGGTGTTATTTAATAAATCGTACGAAATACAAATGTGAATGCTCGATTGCCACAATTTCAATGACAGTAACACAGATTATACAGAAACTCTGAAAGATTATTGCTACAGCAATTATAGAATAAGGATGAGCACCTCATGTCATGGGTAAATCGTGTACCTTACAATTAAAATTATTTGGACACAAATTATTTCCACAACAAAACTGCTACGGTTCTCTTTCAAGAAAAGTCTCATATACCTTTGAAGAACAAGAAGAAAAATCTTTAAAAAAGCAGTCAGTCAGTCAGAAAAGCAAGCAGCAAAGCAAAAGAGTGTATCGGTTTGCTAAACTCAATAATCTTCAACTTATTTTGAAGTTCTAGTTTTGTAACGTGCTATACTAGATCGCAGCATTTGTGTCTATATCATTTGAAGTTTTAGATGTTGCCTTTTACTTCTGAACACATTTGGAAATAAGTGCCCTTATCTGGGGACCAATGCTGTAAAAGGATATTTGTTTCCTTTTGTCTGTTTGCTTAGATCTTTATAACTACGCAACGGATTTGATAAAGGTTTTTGAAGTGAAAACTTCTTTAGCGGCGTTGTGCACTTTTTAAGGAATGGGTAAAAAATGTTAAACTCGCGTCAGGACACGTGACCTGATCTAAAATTCGTAAGACGACGCAGGGCGCTTGCGCGAATGTTCGTGTGTGTTTATTACTATTCAAGTTTTCACTTCTGCCGGCACTCCCAGAGTGCAACGCGTCGTTTTTTTTATTATAGAGAGTGATTCAAGTAAAAAGTTTTCATGTATTTAACATGCATAATATAGGTTTCTAAAATGAAGTCGTAAATAAACACATTTGATTGTGCTTAAATAGCAAACGCTGGCTGAACGCCAGACGGATCAAAATAATATACCACAGTATAAAGAAACTGGTCAACTTGTGACCTTATTTTAGTCACGCATTACAAATACAAACAATGTTATAGAATCTGGTAACTAACACAATGATTTCCAATTCAATTTAGTAACCTTCGTAAAGATTACTAAGTAATAACAACTAAATTGAGACTATTTCTGTTATACAACCCTAGTGATTTCCGACTGTCAGACTGTTGTCAAACGAACGTCAAAAACTGTCATCCGACCATCCATGAAAAGTTTATTTTCTGAAAACAAATTGAAATAATAGTCGATTGAAAGCAGATATATTGGTAATATTCTAAACAATGTCTGGAAATGTGAACCCTTTAGCCGGGACTGCCCATTTACTGGATGAATTGGACAGTACGTGTCATAAAACTTGGTTTTTGACTTCGTGAAATTCATGTGTTTATATTTTATCACACAATTCTTGTTTTACAAAGAGAAACTCATGGTGCTGCTGCGAGATGGGAGGACATTGATTGGGTACCTTCGCTGCGTCGATCAGTTTGCTAACTTAGTTCTGCACAAGACGATAGAAAGGATTCATGTCGGCAGAGAGTATGGGGACATTCCAAGAGGCATATTCATCGTTAGAGGAGAAAATGTAGTTCTTCTTGGTGAAATAGTAAGTTATGATTTTACTTATTTATGAAAACAAAACACTGAATGGCCTTCCACTTCTCTGATCTAAAATAAACTCCTATTTTGTTAGGGAAGCCCAGAACCTAGGCTATTATTGACATATCATACATCTATAAAGTACATGTGTATTTTTCTCTGTTTGTCTTTCATAGGATTAAATTGTTAATATAATTCTACAATGTGAATTAAAACACTTGATTTCATAATATTTTTAATCTAGTTTAACAGAATAAAACAGACTAAAATTAAATAATGTGGTGTAATTTTTTGTAACATTGTTAAGTTGAACTCATATTAATTTTAAGTGGGTTCCATGGAGTAGATAGCTAACTGGGAAAATACATAAATAAGGTTTCAATATATTGCTAGTAACATGCTATAAACAAGAGTTAACTGTATAATTTTTATACAGTTTAAGACTTGAGCAAGCATGCTCATGTCTTCTTTGAAAGAGAAGAGGCCTTTGCCCAGAAGACAGTAAATAGGTTGTATTTATTTTTATAGCCTGCTCTGCCCCACTCCTGGGGAAAGGCCTCCCTCCACTCCTTCCACTTCTCGCGAGCCCGTGCGTCCTCCTTCCAATTTGGAATAGATAGGCTGTATTATAATGTTTTATTTAGTTTTAGCTTATTAAGTACATTAAAAAAAATACATTGAAAATGATTGGCTGTGCTAGATTATTCCAAAAATATACAACATTATTTTTTGTTTATGCGAAACCCGATACACCTGTCTAGTATTTTTGTGTAAAGAATCTATGTACAAAATTTTAAAACCGTATGATAAAAAATCACAAGGTTATAAGTTTGTATATTACCTGGTTGTCCGTTCAAAAACATGCTCATTTCACAGTACACCCTCGTAAACCGCATCTCCTGTGTTATACACTCGTGATAATAGCTTGGCAATAGGTACCTAACTGTACGGTGATTGTATTGTAATTAACTGGTAATAAAATTTAATCAAAATATTTTTAGAAAAAAAATATAACATGGTGTAAAAATTATTGGAATCGAATCCGTTACTGATTCTGAACAAACTATATTCAGGTTTCGCATATACTAAAAATAATGTTGTATTTTATATGTATATATTAAAGTAGGTATTGAAAAAATCCGAATATTTGCTAAACATTTTATTTGTTTACTTTACAGGATAAAGACAAAGAAGATAATTTACCACTGACAGAAGTATCAGTAGATGATATTCTTGATGCTCAAAGGAGAGAACAAGATGCTAAGATTGAGCAACAAAAACTGCTCTCAAAAGCTTTGAAAGAAAGAGGACTCAATTTATTAGCTGAAATGGGACATGATGATATGTTTTAAATGTGTCCAGCTTTTATCTCTATTCTCTAAGACTGTAAAATAAAACTTGTATCTATATTTTTTTTTGTTTTATTTCTGAGTATGCAAAAATAATTATGTTGGTAGAGATTAGAAGAATCAAAAGTTTTTTTTTGTAGAGGCTCTAAAGGACTGCCCCGCTTGGGCAGAGCACCGCCGTGTCCTCACGACGGCGATAGGCGGAGATCTCTCGCGCCTGGCATTGGTCGAGGCCATGCTGCGGGGCGAGACGGAGTGGGATGCGGTCGCCTCCTTCTACGAAGCAGTCATGCTCGCGAAGGAGGAGGCGTGACGCGTGAGGGAGAGAACAGCGACCTCCCTCCACCCAAGCCGCAGTGGTAGACGCCCACGGCGTCGGACGTCGCAAGATGATCTTCGGCGACCGTGGGAACGGGCATGCGGGCGGCGAGTAATGGGCGACTCGCAGCCCGACCATGGACCACGCCTCGACGGCGCGTTGTGAAAAAAAAGAGGTTCTAAAGAATGGTGGATGACTGATACTGTTAGATTGTCTCACTACTGGACAATAACCTCTTGCCATTATGTTCAGTTTTTGCGATCCAGGGCTAAAGGTAAATCCCTAACTGCCTTGTGGATGTATTATGGATATCCCAAATGCTATTTTAGTCTACACATTTAATTTAGCTCATAGCAAACTATGGAATGGAGAAAAATTGCAACAATGAAGACGAGGGGCGATTTAGAGCAATCCTATTGGTTCATATTTATCCCTTTCTTCACTCAGTACTCAGTACTGTGACAAACTGTCCACAGGAGAGCCTATGGACAGTTTGTCCTAGGCCTTGTTCCAGGACACGCGACATGTTGGGCGGTGCTGGCAACTGTTTTTCAATTTATTGCCGCTTCTCCCTGAACGCTATAATACATCGCTGTAATTTTGTATTTATCGGCGGCCCACTTTTGTATATTATATCAATGTTTGCCAGTGAAAAAGTTATACAGAGATGTGCGTTCGAAACATCAAATTCTAAAATAGTAATTCTGATTCATAAATCTGGAATACAAAGTCTGATTAGCAATTTGCGTTATGTATACCAATAATCAAATGAAAATTTAACTGAGAT
Organism: Agrotis puta; assembly: GCA_943136025.2. Classification (NCBI taxonomy): domain Eukaryota; kingdom Metazoa; phylum Arthropoda; class Insecta; order Lepidoptera; family Noctuidae; genus Agrotis; species Agrotis puta. The sequence continues at coordinate 14,754,871 of OW964177.2, read as the reverse complement.
TCGAATTTTATTTTTTTTCAATTTTTGTTTTGATCTTCATGTAAACAACTCATTCATGCATTACCGACTCACCGTCGAGGGTGTGTTTCGGTTTCCGAACGGATTTAATTTTCCGTTGTGATAAAATGACATTTGAAAACAATGTAACTTGTGATTTCTTCAATAATTTATTAGAATTCTAAACAGAATGTTTATTTTTTGTGCCAAACAATATTTTAAAGCTGTTCAACGTTACATTTTCAATGAAATATGTGTTTAATTAGGAGTTTATTTTAGTTCTATCAAATTATTTGGACGTGCTCGGTGTTGATTGCAAAAAAATGACTTCGGCGGATGTAACATTGATAGAAAGATTAAGAAAGGAGAATTTAGAACAGTTTTTTACTTTAGTGCGTATGCATTTATCATTTGTAGTAGATATTAATTCAGACGAGTGAGTATAAAAGTTCAAAAGTCCGTTATAACCTTTTTCGTGAAGTGCTGTTTTGTTTACGAAATTACGATATGTTTTCAGTGTTGATTGTTCAACTGACAAACCAAAGCAGTTCCGTTGGAATTTCCAGAAGAAAGCAAAGAGTTCCAGTTCGAATTCTAGTCAAAATAATGCTAATATTACAAAGAACAATGTTGAAGTGAACTCTATCACAGAAGATGGAATTCTGAGAGTAAATGAGCTGATAGATTTCTTATCTAAACCCGACAGTAAGTTGTCCTAATTTTTGTATCCAGCATTATTCGTGTCTTCTAATAATTTTCTCTATGTTTTTCCTTCTGAGAAGCTCTAGCCAAATGCTGGTTGCCTACTCTTATTATTCCGCCATGCCATCAGCTAAAGCAATAGCAAATTTATTTTAAAATCTTAATCTAAATAAATATTTGCATTAGAAAACATGTATAAATTCAAAGAGTTCTGTAATCATAGCCACTTCCAGCCAGTACTTAAATATTACTTTATTGTGAAAGAGGTAAAAGCTAGTTCCTTCTCTTTTCATAAGGTCCCTATATGTTCATCTTCTGACAGTATAAAACAAGCTAAACTTGTTATAAATAATAAATACATTTTTAGATGTAACGCAAGAAGGCATCTTCCGCCGCACAGGCTCTCTAAGCAGGCAGCAAGAGCTGAAGAATCTGCTCCTCTCTGGATCAAACCTGGGTCTTGATGAAGGAAAGTTTACAGTCCACGACTGTGCTTCAGTCCTGAAGGGATTCTTGGCTGAGTTACCACAACCTTTACTGATGGAACAGTATTATCAGACTTATTGTACATTAGCTGGTGAGGGCATATTTTTAATATTTTTATTTGCCTGCTCTGTCCCATGCCTGGGCAAAGGACATATTTACGCCTCAAATATAAAGTAACTATAAAACCTTATAGTTACAACATTTAAATATATTATATTTAATATCAGATTTAATTAGATAGAAAATACATAATTATAAAAAATCAAAATTAAAATAAAACTAAACTAATATATTATATTCTATACTAAATCATCATCATTATCATCACCTGTTCTGTTCCACCCACTGCGGAGCATAGGCCTCCTCCCGTTTGTGCCATATTTTCTGACCGAGAGACTTGACTAGGTTTTACCTGTGATTTTCTGAATATCATTTACTTATCTGACTGTTGGTCTATAGCTAAATTTCTGCATCAAACTACTCTATATTAAAACTTTGTTGTGTAAATCAAACTTCAGTGTACTATAAGATACAGGACTGCTGTGAAAGGTGGGGCCTATACTGCTCCACTAGTGGAACATAAACTCTGTGAGGCATTTGAGTCACTGTTCACCATATTTCATCTAACATCTTTATCTGACATTTTCAGCACAATATCCACCAAACGTGGAATCATCAGAGGTGAAGTTGCTCACAGCACTACAACTACTACTTCTCTTACTCACACCATCACACAGAAGTTTTCTACAGAGGCTACTACGGTTGTTGAGGCTCACCGCAGACAATGAAGCCTCAAATAGAATGTCACCTGATACACTGGCTACAATGTTCACTCCTCATTTGCTTTGTCCGAGAAAGGTATGTTTTAGAATTCTTAAATTAATCAGAGGTGTAAGCTATGTTTATCAATGTGACAGTTAAACCATATTTATTATGTGGTTTTTTTACTTTTCGATAATCTTCATTCAAATGAGTCCTTTCGCCCTGGGTAGAGGGGATGAGACTACCAGACTTGTCTGCCTAAAACCCACTCTGTACCTTTGGCTGCCCTTTGCATCCTAGGACCCTTTTTATGATAGCCGACATTGTAATAAGCCCTTAGGCACTTGTGAACATCAAGCTTTATCAAACAAAGGAAGCAGAATGGATTCCATTGTATTACCACTAGTTCTACAAGTTTTGTACTTTATCATATCTATTGTGATGAATCATTTTTGCGTTTATAGTAAATGTAGTGAATAAACGCGAGGCTACAGTAAAAAAAAAACAGAGTTGACCTCGAATATCTTTATTTATTTTTTTTAGATTTACTTTCGTTCTCATTTACTTGTATAAATATTCTACATTTAAAATTCTAGTTATCACCGGAAACATTCCACGCAGACGCCATAGCCCTCTCCCCGGTGATCAGCTTCATGATTCGTCAGTCATCTCGCCTGTTCGATGCGCCGACGCAGCTGGCGACCGACGCCACCGCTTACTTCACTGTCAGAGAGAAACGAAAGGCTATGTCGCCTCTAGTTGATTTAGATGAGAGTATTACTGATAAGTAAGTTTTAAAAATCTTTCTTTTTTTAAAAACGTTGCCTCATACTAGGAATTTCTCCTGTATCGTGGGTGCATTTACAAACATAAAAACACAAAAACTAGACCTTTTTTTTTCGTGGTAAAATCATCAAATGAGTCCTCCCATCCAGGGCAGGGCAGGAGGGACTGTCAGACTTGTGCTGACTAAAATCCAGGAATAACTACTTATAGGTCATACAAATAATTATTCAGTGTGGGGATCGAACCCTCGACACGCTCTGCAGCAGTCTAGTCGATCATTCATCCATTTTTGTTGGCTGCATAATATCGCCTGTATTGTTTGCATTCATATTTATCCAATTCTTCTTTGGGGCTAAAATATAAATTAATCATAGGAAATTTTTGAATTTCCTATGCTTCGTATTGCTTATCATGTAAGACAAATTCAAAATGTCGAACTCAGAAAAAAAAATGCAATAGTGTTCAAAAACACCACTCTATCAAATGTATAAAAAAAAATATTATTATCATTTAAAGAAAATTTATAGACAGCTAGTGTAGCCAAAAATAAATAAAACTATTTATTCAGCAGATCCTGTAATTAGGGACATGGACTTTTAGAGTCACTAAGACAGTAATATTGCCCTAAGACAGTTTTGCCTATACACCCATTATTTAACAGTCAAATTATCTACATCCTCAGAACAGCAGCTAACACAGTGTACACATTCGTGGACCGTCACCGGACGCGCGCAGAGAACGAGTCCAACCCGACAGACACCGCGCTCGCACAACTGTACGCACACATACAGGCGCTGCCTGATTCGCAACACAAGAGGCGACTCATCAAACACTTTAACAGGCAGAATGGATACGGTAAGCATGTCATGTAGCATGTTACTGTTACTCTGTGTCATCCCACTGCTGGGTAAAGGGCTCTCCCCATGACTTCCAAGTATTTAGATCTAGGGCTGTACCATGTGGCCATGTGGGATATGTGAAAACATTGTCTGAGCTAAGATTTTCTGTGGAGAGGAAAATTCGACTGCGAACCGGTGAAATCCGGATTTAGTGCATCAAACGCTCATACCAACTGAGCCACTGAAAAAATGGTATATGGTATCTTGGGTGTATATGTTACGGCTAAAGGTAGGTGTGAACCTAAACTTAAGATTAGCCGGCTAAACCTAGGTTTATCTTCGACGAAATGTTAATGTTAGTTTGTTCTATCTTTAGCCGGCTAAACTTAGGTGTAGCTGCAGGTCCTTGGCTAAAAATGAAGGAAATGGAATGGTCTTGCTTTCGCGGGGCGTCCACGCTTCCCAGCATGTCGACGGAGCCCCGCTTCGCGGGGCTCCTACTTGTGGGTGGTTTAAAAAAAAAATAACCACGAAGAGCCTCTTCTAACCTAAATTGTCCGAGTCGGGGTGCCAGCGAGTCCCGAGCTCGCTTCGCTCGCTCATGTGTAATGAAAGTGATTATTTTTTAATAAAGTTTTCGTGTCAAAATAGTAAACATTATTACATTGTTTCCTTTTCCATTTCCTTCTACATTTTTAGCCAAGGACCTGCAGCTACACCTAAGTTTAGCCGGCTAAAGATAGAACAAACTAACATTAACATTTCGTCGAAGATAAACCTAGGTTTAGCCGGCTAATCTTAAGTTTAGGTTCACACCTACCTTTAGCCGTGACATATATACAAAAACTAACTTAAACTAATTTAAACTCACATACACAAACACCCAGACAACACACACAGCGTACATCAAGCTAATGCAGAACCGGTGTAAGCTGACCATTCGTTTTGAGGAAACATCATACAATGTGAGGCCACGATAAAGTGGTTATGTGTAGCCGCGTGTACAACTATTTATAAATCATACAAATATTAGTTCAGAGTGGAAAAAAATATTTACGGTATTTTTGTTTTCTGTAGTTATTAATTCCAAATGTTTTCGCATTTCAGGAACACCAATACAAATCCAAAGAACAGGTAAAGTGGCCGGCTCTAGAAGTTTCGGTGACTCGATCAAGAGGCACATTTTTAACAAGGGTTTACTCAACAAGACACCAAAGAAAGGATCCGGATCAAATATTAATGTTATAGATGAGGTAAGTTCCATATTAACACGAGATTTTTGCAATGTTTGCATAATAATCTTTTTAATAAAGCTCGAAATCAATAAGAATATAAATAACTTGTATTTATGTTTGCAGGCTATGTTAAAGGGTATTGCGAGCTTAAACTTTTCTTTAAAATAACCAATAATAACTTTCAAAACTAAAATGTTTGTTCAATCCATTTTTTTGGTGTTATCACACTGCAGAACTAGTTACCCTCAGCTTAATGTCTAGCGCTGACCAGGCCATTTTATTTACCCATTGTAAATTAAAACATAACTTGTGGTAACAAGATACAGATTCCAATGTTCAGTGCCACGAAAGGAAATCATCTCCTTTGATGCTTTGGCACTATTTCTAAACGTTGAAATCTGTACCTTCTTGCCACTAGCTACGTATGAATTTACTTTTGAAAGATAAAATGCCTTGCTTGTTGAATGCCAAGAGGCATTAAGTCGAAGAATATCTATTGTGAACATCACCCAATGTGATAACTCTTTATAATCATCTTGTAAGTGTCCACTAAAACGAGCGGCACCATTGCCTGTTTTAGCGGTCGCTCTAAAAGATAGGAACATTTGATTGTCAACAATAGGCAACTTGGCTGAAAAAAAATGTAATTAATCCGTCAGTTAAACTACCGAAAACCAAAATTTACGAAGATACGACGCTTTTAAATTCATATTTAAAAATCACGCATTATAATTTGAGATCTGGCGTCACGAATCTCGACTCCCAACTCGAGTTTTATCATTGCCAACATTCATACATACATAAACTTATGACTTCTTCTCATGGGGGTCAATATACATTAAATAAAAGAAAATCAAAGTGGATCATTTTTTTCAGTAACTGACGGACTAAAAAGATTTGAAATTTATTGACGCGACATGCCTATAATTTCCTGCAACTTCTCATGATCTCGTCATCAAAAGCATGCAAATGCATACTTGTGACTAACATCTTACTTGTGCATTGTGTTGTGATGTCTAATGTCTCTTTTCTTTCTATGTGCTATCCTCTCCCTAACTTTCTCGTCATGCTTAACGCTTACAGAAAACTGGAAAAGGAAAACTAAGATTCACAGATGATAATAAAGTCGATGTTTCGCATAAAAATATCGTACTGAAGAACTTGGCGCACAAGATAGCTAGTTCGGAATCTTTAGATGATGAGTATGATTCGGATGCAAGCAATGAAAGCACGTTATCCGAAGGCGCTTTGAACCGGTCCCGAAAACTGAGTCCAAAATTCGTGTCAGAACCCAACTTGAGTGCCTTGGACACTAACGACGAAACGCCGAAGAAAAAACGCGGAAATCGCTTATTCCGTTCTAAAATTGTGACGACTCAAACGTTAAATAAGAAGTACCAGAAACGGAACGGCGTTATTCGGGGTACGCCGACTTGCGTTTCGTGTTTCGATGACCAAGACACAGGGTCCGAAAACGAAGTTTCGTATCACGAACTCAGTGGAGAAAGGAGTCCTATAGGCGATACGCCAAAGAAGGTTGCGCTACAGGCTGATGTCAAACACTATCTGACGAGTACGCCGGGCATTTCCGATGCAGTTTTGTTCGATGAAGACTGTACTACGCCTTACACGATCAATTTCCGAAGAGCCTCCATGTCACCTATTACAAAATCGACGCAAAAGTTGTCCAAAGCCATGCAGGTTGGTTGTCTGTGCATGAGTTGCATGTTTTCTCTAGTATGTTATTTTGTGTCTAATGTTTATGCTTTTACATGTGATAGGAGCCTTTTGTGAATACATAATGTAGAACGGTTTTTGTATCTTTATCTCGATCCATCGTAGGCTTTGTCTCAATAACCTTTGACCTTGTATAGAGTCAAGAAAAACCCATCTTAAAAAAATATATCTTTTTCTTCTGGTTGATTTATTCTAATCCTAAAGACAACTGCAAAGCTATTATTCTATGTTATAATCAGGATTTTTTGCAATACGATTGTTTGTAATAGCGTGTATTATCGAAGTGAGAATCTTTTTTATATAAAAGTAAAGGTTCTGGGTCTTGAGTTTAATTTTAGTAAAATTCTTGTCTTGGGGAGAGTAAGCTATGACGAAACTTTGACTTGTGTGGATAAAACCATAGCAGAAGCGGCTGCCAAGGCATCTTCGTCTGTACTGTAAACTGACAAGAGATCTTTCAACCAATCCAAAATTAGAAGTACAGTTTGCAACAAATAAACCTACAGCTAACCTATCTTATTTCCAGGAATCAATAATGACACCTCGATCCCGTAAACCATTAATAATAACATCGGAACAGCGAGACATGGCCGACACGACCGTACAGAAAGACGAAACGATCAAGTCTGATGGAATGTACCAATCTATGTCACCGAAGAACGACAGTGACTTTGTATCGTCGGACGATGAAAATGACGGCTCTAGATCCACGTTCTCTTGTGAAAGGTAACATACTGTACATAGTTGTTACTAACAAACGAAGGATATTATTACTAACAAGATATAAATTAGTATTATTAAAATAGAAAAATACTAAGCTGAAAATTATTAGAATTTGTAAAACAATGGCTCTCAAATGGGCAAACCTTGATCATCGAAACAGAACCACGCTTCGGGATGGCAATCATTTGATAAATACCTTGGCTTTTAATATCTTGAGTAGTCTCAAACCGAGTAAAAGAAGATTTAAATCAAGGTAAATAAGCAAAACATTACATCAGCATTCCATAATCGTCTATGGCTGATGTCTATATCTCTCCTTCTCCATTTCAGATCAAGTCATTCAGCAAGCACATCTCTACCGAGAATAAATCCATTCGATGCTAGATCGATTACCTCAATCGGCGACGTAAGTCCGCTCCGGCCAGAAAGCACTCGATTCGTAATAAGCCGAGAAAGACCGAACTTAGTCGAAGATTTAAACACAACACTATGCGGGAGCGACGATGGCCCACCAAAGATTACGTTAACTCGCGAAGAAAAAACCAAATCATTATCAGAACCGTTTCGAGAATATCTCTTAAGCAGATCAGTGCTGACAGCAACACCAATCGATTTATCGATACTAAATAAATCGAATGATACCGAAGACAAAATAAGCGATTCCCTACTCTATTGCTTAGATGGTAACGTTCCTTCAGATTTGACTTTATCGATTGGTAATTTGGCAGTTGATAAAGAATCGAGTTTGCGGTCGCCGTTGACGAATATTAGTGTAAATATCGATAAAAGTCCGAATAGAAAACGTTTGGCGGATGCCATTGCTTGTTTAGAAGAATCGAGTTCTGGAACAAAAAAGCTGATGGTTGAAAAGGAAAATTTTACAGAAAAGGTTTTTGAAATTCGGGAGACTGAACTTTAATGGCCTTTAAAAAGTTACAGATGGTGCAATTCACGAGCGCGCGTCAAATGACTCTTATATCATAGTAATACGGTATGTATTGGAATGATTGACGCGCGTTTTTGAATGTAACATCTTTATAGGATGGCGATAAATATGTCACATCGGCCTTTGGAAAGAGATAATTAACTTGTTTCGGCTTCATAGAATTGTTACCTCTGTCGCACGAAGCACTAACCAACCACAATAACAAACCAGCAACAAATATCACATAATAGGTGGCGGGTGAAAGAGACAATGCTCTACAAAGCCGAGCTAGGCGAATGTCTCTTTCTAAAGGTTGATGTGCAATATTTTCGATCGAGCCGTTACTTTTGCCCCAGTTCAAACGAATACGTTATTTCACCCAGTGCCTTATAGCTAGAATAGGTCCCATATTGACATTATTGCATAATGTATGAGATTATTCCTATTTAGTTTTATATTATTGAGATCTCCGAATTTTGAAACGATTGTATAGTAATTTCGTAATTTTATTATGATTATTTGAACCTTACTCCGTTGATTTAAATTTGATTTTAACTTGAAAACAGAATGAACAATGTTGGATATAAATATTTATTTTTTCATGGACATTGAATTGATTATTTTATTGTTTTCATGTAACTGTTTTAGTTATGAGTACTACGTTTATAAATATAGAATATTTGAGTACATTATATATAATTAGTTTTATTTGGAACTAATATTAGAAAATATGCGACTCTACACTTGTGCAAAAAACGCTCTTGTTTGCAAAGTATTTGCTTTACCAATTCTTCTAGTGAAGATTCCACTTTACCCCACTAGTGTGATGGCTTGATGGAGTCCACTTTGCCCCATATTGTCCGCGCGGTCGGGCGGATTCTACAACACATGTAATGGCGGAGCGCGGTGCAGATAAGCGAGTGTCACTCGTCCACGTGTTCTGGTGTCGTACGTTCATACGTACGCAATTCATTCGTAGGCAATTCTCATGAATTGCCTAAATTGTGAACCAACAAAGTACGCAAAATAAGGCTCTAATCTGGCGAGGAACAGTGGCTGAGCGATTAACTGGTGCGCTGCACCTCGCGGGTTCGATTCCTACATGGAACAAAAATATTGATTGACCTATACCTCAAGTTGTTCCAGTTCTGGCTGTTTGTTGAGTTCAAATGTTTGTAAACGACTCCACGACATGTGAAACTCCTTGTGTTGAACATTTTAAAACTGACTAAATATACCATATTATACCGTCTGCCGTAACCGCAAAGAAAGGGGTTGTTCTTCGTTGAGAAACGTTTATTCTTTATACTTCATTGTACATTACGGTCATTTCAGACAACAGAATTTCAGTAAAAATATATGATGGCTAAGCCTATAAGCATTAAGAAGGTTAAGCAGCAGTAGAATTGACAGCACATCTTATAACAGAATAGGGAAAATCTTTCATTGAAAGGTCTCTTCTGGCTGTAACAAGGAAAAATAATAGGAATTTAGGAACTTGAAATGTGATACTACCGAGATTTAGGGGCAATGTGTTGCTGGGTTGGCTGTTATTTGTGCCATAGAAGCTTTGACCAAGAAAGTAGTTTGGCTGCTAAACTGGACCTCTGCCAGTTTTGTTCAAGATTGCGGCCAGCCGTGCGACAAGTCATAGTTGAGGCCGCGTAATGCGCAATGGTCCTCTACCTATAAATATCAAAAGAATCGAGTGTCGGTATCGATATGGTCTCTATATCCAAGGTTCGTGTAATCGAACTTTCTTTAAAACAGTTACCTCTTCTTTTAATGTTGGGTATTAGTAATAATAATATACCTGTGCCGTTTTACCAACTCTGGTGGGTTGATTGTGTTTTTTTTAGGGTGAATGATTTCTTGCAGTACTTTTTTAAGCATTGCGACGGTCCCACTACGTCAGCACTCTTCAAGAAATGCTAACGCCGGTTTCTGGAACGAAGATCAACACAAGGATTAGCTAATAACATTGTAGAGAGTGAATCAATTGCTCCGATTGGCCGGCTGAATTATCAACGACCAATCGGAGCACTCGACATTAATTTTGATATGAATGTTGGCGTTGATTTTCGTTCCAAAAATTCCGTGTTTGAATTTATGAGCCCGTGGTCTGGCGGTCATTAGCACTAACTTATTTCCTGTTTTTTTTTTGGGCTGAACCCATCATACAAGTCTCAGGACTTGTATGATGATGATGATCAGGCTCAAGGTGGAGCGTAAGGGATTCTCAGGCTCGCACTAACTAAAACCCTTCTTGTTCCTTCAACTGCCCTTCGCTTTCTAGTAATCTCCTAAGACATCACGGCTAAACAACTCACTTCTTAGGTAGCTTTCTTCTGGATATGTAATGTAGTAAGTAAAGGTAAAGTAGTAAGTTTGAACTAAGAGAAGGAATGTAGATAACACACGAACTTACTATTTTTTGGCATATTCGCAAACCACTTGTGTTTTACAACACCGCTTTGCTTCTGCGGCTTTTCGTTTTTTTTCCTTTTTTGCTCTTCTTTTAGGTTTTCTTGCTTTGGCTTGTTGGTCACAAGTTAGTTTCGGGCATTCATTTAAGGGATCTATCAGCACCTTTGGTGTTGCTGCGAGTTGCTGTTCCGCGAGGCGAACTTCTCTCTCTCTTCGAATCAATTGATCCAAGAACTCTGCTTCTCGTTCACGCCGGGACTTCTCTAATTGTAAAGAGCGTAGCTTTTCTCGTTCCTGTTTTGTGATTTTTCTAAGTTCTCGCAAAGCTTTCCGTCTTTTATACCATCGGCAGATTTTTGTTTCTTGGCTCGCAGATTCTAAAGGTGTTGCTTTTCGCGAGCACTTCCCCTTGCCTAGGCACGACTGAGCATTGGAGATTTTTTCGCTGAACGGTATCTTTTTTCGATGTGGCTGAAGAACTGTAGTGGGGGTTTTGACTTTGTAAGTTGTGATTTTTATTGGTACGGGTAAGGCTTTGTATCCTTCGACGGATACAATTGGTCTGTAAAAAATGTTAGAGTAAATCAAGACATTCCTTAGTTTTGGAAAAACGCTTTGGGAGCTTTGTAATTTCTATTTCGATTCGACTGGAATTCTACTTGAAAAATCCTTGACGCAGTATCTTGCAATGATTGTTCGATGCTGGTCGATCCCTTGCGATCGTTCCGTGGACTTCAACGAAACATCGAAAAACACTAACTGAAGTAAACGTTGAAAAAAGGAAAACTGAGTAGAAAAAATTACCTACTTCACTGGTAGGGGTGGTTTCTTCTTCTTGCATGCTGGACATATTTTACCGGTGGGACATGAGCAAGGTTTGCCTTGTGTGGCCAGCAAGATTTTATTGAGCATTTGGATTTACTACATTTCTTACTATTTTGCTTTTGTTGGCTGGCTACATGATTTTGTGTTATGATTTTGTAAAATTTAGGTACCGCAAGAACGTCGACTTTGACAATCATGAAATGTCTTTCTTTTTTTTTATTGGGTACCACAAAGGGTGGTGAGAAAAAAGTTTTTTACTTAAAGACGTGGCCTTTCTTGAGTTGTCAGTAAAGTACTTACGCGCCACCACTCCCCTGCGGAAAATGCTTCAAGTAATAATTTATGTTAATAACTCATAGTTTGGCAGAAAGCCTAACCTGGTTTGGGCACTAGAATATTATGAATAAATGAACAGGCGTTGGCTTCGAAAGCAGTCTGAGATGACTTTAATTCATTAACAGGGTGTAGAGCCCAACTGCCCAAGTAAAATTGACTTAGGCATCGTTCGGGCGATGGGGTTTGCGCCAAGGGACTCTGTGGTCCTGTGCGTTCGGGCTTCTATGCTCAACCTGTGCTATATTAACTTATAAAACATTTTTTAATTGTCTACGCCACAATTGCTTTAACTGGACGTGTTTATTTGAGCGCATTCCTCATGCAAGACCAAGAGATGATATTAAAGTAATGGAACAATGAGGAGGTCATAATAAAGTAATAGAACGATGTGAAGTTTCGGTATGGGTCCTTTTAGCGAGCAAGGGCCTCACAGGGTACCTACGACGCGGTGACGGCTGTGCTGTGCTTACTGTCAGTGGTAGACCTCACCAGACCCACCTGGCGAAACTCGTATTTGTAATTCTGTCGGGAGTCCGGCGCACAAACAGTTTTTACTGTATTTTATAAATAAAAGAAAGACTTCTGAAACAGAGAACTGCTGAGCGTTTTCATAGTGTAAACATACTTATTTAGTGTTAGACAAACAAGATACCTTATCTAGGACAAAGGGGTGCATTTAATTAGCCTCAATCCATAGGTATCCGGCTGGCTAACCCTGGGGTATACAGATTATAGAGCTAGGTAACTAACATGCTGACATTTGTTGGATGGTTAGGTATGTCTTAAGATTATGAGGTTTGGTGTAGAAGCGTGAACGAGAGATAGGCAGAGCTTATGCAACTTCTTCAGTTCTGTTGTTCCAGCATGAAGATTAAGAGAGTCCTCCCGTTTTGGGTGAAGCGGAAACTTAAGCTGTTCTTAAGTTTTCGACGTTTTTTGGAGAGAAAAAGGAGAGTTGCTGAACAGTGTGACAATTTCACAGATCGATAATGCCTATTGTATATGTACCTACTGCATTTTAATTTAGGCCGTGGCCGGTTGAAAATACTTATATCCGAGCTCTTTAGTTCGGAACTAAAAGCATATGAGCCTAACTCCTTTTGGCTGCCTTTTGTCTTAACTTGACGCTCAATCTGTTCCATAATGCGTCATAATCAGATCCCATTCCACACCCTGTACTTACATGGCTTGTCATTCAAGGCGAATTAATAGGCCATCAATATGGTGAATTAATTACCTACTCGATAATACAGACTCGTGATCTGTGTCTAAGTAGCCTGGATTATATTATATGCGTGCCTACCTATTCATTCCAGATCCATATAAGTAAGTTATCCAAACTAATATTATAAATGCGAAAGTAACTCTGTCTGTCTGTCTGTCTGTCTTTTCTTCACGCCTAAACTACTGAACCGATTTGTGTGAAATTTGGTACAGACATAGTTTGGAACTTGAGAAAGGACATAGGATAGTTTTTAACCGACTTCAAAAAAAGGAGGAGGTTATCAATTTTATGTTTGTTACCGCATTACGACCGACTGGGTGAACTGATTTTCATAATTCTTTTTTTGTTTGAAAGCTGGTGCTTCCCGTGTGGTCCCATTGTCACCAAATCAGGATCTGATGATTGGATCTTGGAGAAATCGAGGGCAACCCTCAAATTTTATAGGCTCACTCATCGTTTTTCGTAAATCTTATGAAGTAATTTAAGTACTTGCGTATGGTAATCATCATCTTATGTAGCTGAGCTGATGATGTAAGGTACAACTCCTTAACAGTAGTTTTTTACCGAATAACGACCGACTGGGTGAACCGATTTTCATGATTCTTTTTTTGTTTGAAAGCTCGTGCTTCCCGTGTGGTCCCATTGTCACCAAATCAGGATCTGATGATTGGATCTTGGAGAAATCGAGGGCAACCCTCAAATTTAATAGGCTCACCCATCGTTTTTCGTAAATCTTATGAAGTAAATTAAGTACTTGCGTATGGTAATCATCATCTTATGAAGCTGAGCTGATGATGGAAGGTACAACGCCTTAACAGTAGTTTGTTACCGAATACCGACCGACTGGGTGGACCGATTTTCATGATTCTTTTTTTGTTTGAAAGCTGGTGCTTCCCGTGTGGTCCCATTGTCACCAAATCAGGATCTGATGATTGGATCTTGGAGAAATCGAGGGCAACCCTCAAATTTTATAGGCCCACGCATCGTTTTTCGTAAATCTTATGAAGTAATTTAAGTACTTGCGTATAGTATGTAGCTGAGCTGATGATGAAAGGTACAACTCCTTAAGAGTAAGGAGTAGGCATCGACTGATTTATCGTTCGCATATCTCCGGAACTTCACGTCCGATTTTTTTTTTGTGCTAGGTATCGTTCAACTTAGGGAATACTGCAAGTTTCATCAAAATCGGTTCAGTAGTTTTTGAGATAGGGAATTTTATTAGCTTATTGTGTACATGAGGAATGTTATTACCAGTGCTACGGTTTACGTACCGGGTTCACGGTAATTCGTAAGTCCCGCGACCCCGGCAGGCTTTGGCCCTCTAAAATAATGAGCACTTAGAAAGGAATTCAGATAATTCCACCTTCAAAGAGATTCCCTCTAAATATTAGGTATAGGTGTTCAAAGATTGTATGGAAACTAATTATGAAGTTAGAAATCTGGGATGTACGATGTGAAGTTACATAAAAAAAATATAAATATTAAAAAAAATGTCACGTAACTTAATGAGGCAGACCAAATTCTACGCGAGCGAAGCCGCGGGCAAAAGCTAGTTCCTTATATAAATAGACATACCTATGACTAGAGTCCCAGAGCTTAAAATGACACATCCATCTTTTGAAATATTGATTGATTTCTGAAACTCTTTGTAGTTGATATTTTTTTATTTGATGTGCTTTTTAAAGCTGTGTCCACAGTAGGCAAACTGTTACCGCCAATTGAGTGAGCAGCTTTTTTTTTTCGTGGTGTAAAATCATCAAATGTTTCCTCCCACCCAGGGCAGGGCGGGAGGGACTGTCAGACTTGTACTGACTAAAATCCACTAATTTGATGATTGTACCACGATAAAAAAAACCCGCTTTTTGCTATAATTATAGTGCCGGCAAGGTTGGCGCAGTGGCTGACCGATCGACTGCTGCACAGCGTGTCGAGGTTTCGATCCCCGCACGGAACAAACATTTGTATGATTTTCAAGTAGTTGTTCCGGGTGCTGGGTGTTTATGAATGTCAGTTTCTATGTTTATATATGCACCCACGATACATGAGAAATTCCTAGAGTGGGGGCTACTTTTTATATAAAAAAATATCACACAAACCACATTTGTGCTGCATGCTTTGGTCTTCCTCTTCACGTTTCTCCATTGACATATCCACCTCTTTGATGAATAATAACTCTATTAAGTATTCGAATCCACCGAATCTTGTTCAAAGAGGTCTAATATCTCTCATACGAAATGTTGCCTCGAATTAGTGGTAAAGCCGGTATTTGGTCAGAAGCCGGCAGGAATGCTAGCTCGATGTCCAATCAGTACTTACAATATCTGTAGCGTAGAGACTAGAGATAGGTATTATATAGAATTGGAGCATAGTGCACCTCTGGTTTCATAGATAAGATCTATCTATTCACGTATTAGATGGTCGAAATGGATATTTGAATTTGGAGACAAAGTTGTAGCTGTGAAGTTTTCTTAGGTCTAGCGGTCGCAAGATATGCGTGTGATTGCGGGTTAAATTGCCAGGTCTATTAATACTGGGTTTTTATATAAGGAATGATAAAACACCATGGAGGTTCTTGCCGGTTTTTCTCCATGGACGTTTTAAAATTGCCCATGGGTATATGTGAAATAAAAACTTTTGATTTTGAATTCTCCAGCTTAAGAATTTTCTTGGATAAGATTAATCAGAATTGGGAGAAATTCTATTAATATCTTCTCTGCTTCTTTACATAGATAAAGAGGTAGATATCTATATGTGTACCCTATATTATATTGTCACTACTTGAAATCTAATGAAGCCAGTTATTTACGTAGAGGAGTGGACATTGAACACGCACGTGCATACAGATAAGGACACAGAGTAGCTAAGTACAGAATATGGCATTCAGTTTTGCCAGCAATTAGGTACTTACTTAATCTATTGGTAGAAAAAAAAATCAATAGGAAGCTAATTAAATTCTGTTTAGTAGAACTATTGTGCTATTTATCACACAATGTCAAAAAAATGGATGTTTTTTATTTATTTTAAAAGTTTTTTTCATAAAAATATGTCGTGTTCAGTGGCGTAGCTAGGCGGGGGCGAAGCGGACCCTAGCCCCCGGCTACGCACTTGGAGGGGCCTCGCGACCAAGGAGAATAAAGACCTTCCTGACAACACCGTTCACAAGTTTGTTAATAGGTACTATGATCTACATAATTATAATGTAAACTTGTGGTGTCTGATGAGTGGGAACTGAAAAAGCCTAAGAGGCCTCGTAAAGCTGATGTCGCCGACGCGACGATCACATTGAGGTTTAGCGTTTTGTAACCCTTGTTGCATGATCAGACCAGTTGCTTGCGTTTTATTTCTAACTGGAAACTGAATGAAGCCTCGCAAAATGATCAACAAGTCATCTTATAAAAAGGGGGCCTCGCGCGAGCAGCGAAGGCAAGTCATATCTTTCGTCCTGAAAGAGAAGGGCCTCGCAGATGCGTCTTGCCCTCTCCTAGATTCGGCCTCGCTACGCCACTGGTCGTGTTTAAACTGGTTTGAGTTTGACATAACAGATAGGCACTTAATTAGCTATGCTATTAAACATACCATTTATCCATGGTTTACGGTCAGAGGTGAAACTGATAATTCAGTATTATTCCTCTTGTTATGCTTCTGTAATTGTCTCGATCAAAAATAAATTTGGGTCAAAAGTTGACGTTTTTTTGAATGTACTCGTAACAAATATTTAGATGACGTCACATCACATTTGATAATATTCTTGTTTTTGTTTTGCTAACGATTTTTTTATCTAATGTTATCTTTTTATTATGTTGGCACTTATTTATTACGGGATTTGATATCTTTTGCCATAGGAAAATTTACGAATTTAAGTAAGTTACATATTAGGTACTGAACAATCTAAGAATATTTAATGAATCATTCATAAGCAAGAGAAGAAGCGGTGCGGTAATTATGAAATACACTCAGGGTCTTCATTATTTATTTTGACTATACAACAAAATTATTTTCCTTTACGTTGCCACAAACAAACGTTTAAGTGTTTTTTTTGGAATATCACAGTAAAAGATATGCAATACAAATAAATTTCATTGAAAAAAAAAAAAACTATTTGTGCGGAAAGTTCCACCATCAAAATATCAAAGATCTCTATTAAGAACAAGTGCTAGTTGATATGTAATTTAAAACACTTGTTGTTTTTTATCGTTATTTAATACTAGCTTCCGCCCGCGACTCCGTCCGCGCGGATGTCGGTCTTCGCGTGGATGGTTTATTTCCCCATTTTGAGTAACTCTGACAATGACATCGTATAAATATTATGGCGCTGAATCCACTGCGGGTAATGCAACGTGTGTTCGCGGTTCTACAGAACAACGTCTATGAATAAAACTGAAAAATAAGATTTTTTTCTACGTAGGTATTTTTCCAGGAGAAAAAGTATCCTATGTTATGCCCAGGATACTAAGGAATAATTATACCAAGTTTCATCGAAATCGAACCGTTAGTTTTCACGTGATGCCTGCACAAACAGACAGACAGACAGGCAGACAGACAGACAGACAGACAAAAATTTTTTTAATCATATATTTGGGTTTGGTATCGATCCAGCAACACCCCCCGCTATTTATTTTTTCAATATTTTCAATGTACAGAATTGACCCTTCTACAGATTTATTATATGTATAGATAACGTTGTCTGCCTCTGCTTTCAACTACTCTATGACATTCAATAAATAAAACTGCGTTAATGCATCGTGCACCGCAGTAACATAAACTGTCAATTGACGCAACTCCTCTATTTACTTGTTGCGTGCAATTTACACTCATTTGTATACGTATCTATATGTAAATAAGCTTGTATACTTGATATTCCAGTATCTCGACTATCAGGAAGTGGTTGAGATGTAAATAATAGAAGCGGGCATAGACTATCATGTTCCGTCTTAGATAAGTGTTAGAAGGTTTTGTCAAATACGCGTTAATTAATTAACTGCTTGTATATCTAGCCTAATTATTGAAAAAAGGTTCAAGTACTGATTTTTTCTTTTTCTTTGTTGGGTCAATGCACTGCAACTGCTGAAAGCCAAAATCTACGGTGGCGATTACCAGAAAAGCGCCGACCAAAAAAGGTCACCGTGTCCAGAAGAATGAATTTAACTGTCTTTGGAGGAGTAGAAAAATACGTACTTTCCACTTCCCTCCATATTTACGTCATGGTAGGTCACCACGTCTTTGAACTGGCACTAAGAAAACGTGTACACTCACGTACATACATTAAAAACAAATAATCACAATAAAGGCACAGCTCTCTTCAGATTGGGACCGTAACCTACACCAATCAAGGTCTTAAATAAGTCGCACATACAGGCTGTTTCTTTTTTGTTAAAATAATTTTACTATGATGTAGGTAGATTCCCTACGAGGAGCGGCTGGACAGGCGTCACGTCATCCTGACCTTCCGCATGACGCAGGTCCTCACCGGACACATGCGGGCGGCGAGTAATGGGCAACTCGCTGTCGGACTATGGACCATGCCAGGGTTGACGACGCGTTGAGTTCCACGCGCGCCTCAATAAGTGTCGGCATAGTGACGGGACCACCCTGTAGAGGGCGAAAGCCTGCCGGGGTCGCAGGACTCACGAATTACCGTAACCTCGGAACGTAAAGGCCTATTGAAGGACACCGTGGATTTTAGTCAGTACGAGTCTGACAGTCCCTCCCGTTCTGCCCCGGGTGGGAGGACTGATTTGATGATTTTACCACGTTAAAACAAAAATGTAGGTAGATTCCAAATTCACCAAATTGAGATAAAAGTATAGTCACGATCGCAAATAACGATTGCTAAGCCTGTCGCTCTCCCACTCACTGGGAACATCTGTCGGTCTCCTCGCCGTCCAACCTTCATTAGCTAGTATCAGGTACTGCTCGCGACTGTACCTAAGTTCTGTTGATTTATTAGTTCTAAAACGTTTACATTGCTGTTACATAAATTATGTTTTGTGATCTTTTTAGCCTATGTCAAAAAATATTTATGCCTATTTTTTATTTTTCATTAAAAAAAGCATGTAATAAATTGAGATTTACGTTCTTAAGAGCTCGTATCCTGAAAGTTGGTAACGTCACAAATAGTTGTTAAATATTAACAAGTTTTAATTATTTTACCAATGTTACTGTATGGAAATAAGAAATATGGCTCTGTAGTGCACTAAAGAAATGATAAGGGAATGCAATAATTAATATCGTAACACCGTATATGTAGTTTGAGATGTAAAAAAATCATTTGGGAACTTTTCAAATGCCTTTTATATACCTGAAACGTTTACAACATCAAATTCAGTGTTTTAATTGCATTCCTAAATCAATATATTTCTTATTTTCATACGGTAAATTTAACAAATTAATAAAAACTTGTAAATATTTGACACCTATTTGCGACATTGCCAATTTGCAGAAATCGCGCTCTTAAGAAAAAATTATAACATTTGATTGCAGGAGAATTTATTAAGAAATTATTTCTGTTTTCTGAGATCTCTTATTTAACTTAATTTTATTAAAAAAAAAAAAAACTATAATATCAACTGGAAAAAAGACAATATCTATGTATTTCAATTTTATCATTTAAATTGACGTGTTAGTATGCAGATTTCGGTCAAATCTTGGAAGCTCAATTAAAACCAGTTCATGACGTTCGATCGGGGTCTTTGGTAAATATCTGACTATCTTCAGTGACAATGCTATTATATGGTACCGTAGAGCTGATCCGATTAATGATTATGGAGTCGGAAGGTACCATAGAAACTCCTAAACTAAACAAGATAAACCCATCTAGTTTGATTTTGTTAATCTTTAACAAAGACTACTGAGAAAGTGATCCCTCTTTCTCTATATTAATTTGTTGCAATATTCAAGGTTTTGAACTTATGTAATATTTAAAATTCATCAGCAAAATATTGCATTTTTTATGGTACTTACCGATATTTTGAATAAAAAAATATTTTTAAATAATATTTTGTGTATTTTTATTTTCTTCACTCTTGAAAAAATTAAGAACCACATATTTTACAATTAAATTAATACATAAAATAAATCTGTTACATCAATCCTGTATAATATAATCAAACATATTATCACAGTAGCGTGTTGTAAACACAATAATCATTATATTGTTACTATATCTCTCGCGAACATCGTTCGGTACGCAAGGCATCGCTATCGCACCCAATATGTATTAACAGTACACTTTATTAATAGTAAAATAATAGTTAATTTAATAATTATTAATAGTAAGTGTTAATAATGTGTTACAAGTCGCTGTTACGAGGCGTGAGTGCCGCGAAAGTTCTTGGTTTTCAAAGGAGATGCTTCTCTGTGCATGGAGTTTCTTTGAGTGTAAGTATTGTGTTTATTTCATCAATATTACAATTTACAGTGCTTCTGCCAGGCGTGCAAGTCCAAAAGATAAAGGTATAAAATGTAGTACAAAAAAAGAACTAAGTGAATCAGGTTAAAAGGACGCACCTACCTGTAGCATTTCTCTTCTTCAAAATCTTATAATAATTTCTTGTGTAGAAAATTCTGGATATCTTAATAGAAAATTTCATCTCAGCAGGAGTGTTTTTAGTACCTACTTAAAAATGAAAAATAAAAAGTCTAAATACACAAAACAGATCCGCATTAAAACGAAAACTGAAAGAAAATGACACATGTCACAAGTACCCTAATACGCGACAATAAAAGCAAAATGAACTAAAACTTGAATCTAAAAGGAATAAAGTGCTAAATAAATTCACTATAATAACAAATATCCCTCTGTGATTTAGAACCACGATCCCTATGAAAAAAAAACCCTAAACTACATGATATTATCAACTGGATAATATCATGTAGTTTAGGGTTTTTTTTTATCGCGGTAAAATCATCAAATGAGTTCTCCCACCCAGGGCAGACCTGGAGGGACTGTCAAATTCGTACTGACTAAAATCCACGGTGTCCTTCAATAGCCCTTTTCGTTCCGGGGTCACGGGAATTCATAAGTCCCGCGGCCCCGAAGGCTCTAGAGGGGAGCCCATCATTTTGCTGACACTCTTTCAGGCGCGCGTGGAAAATAACACGCCGTCGACCCGGCTATTGTTCATGATCGATGTAGTTTAGGGTTAGATTTTATTTTTTATTTTATTTTAAACACTTTCGTATAAAAAAGAAAAATAGAAATATGTAAAAATTGCAATATGGGAATATCAAACCCAGGGCGTTAAAAATTCACCCGCTTCGCTGTCAGTGCCCAGAACGCTGGTATAAATGCCACGTTAGATGGCAATGCTGATTCTTGGACCATGAAAAAGGCAGTCTTATGGTCACGTGAAAACACGTCCAAACGATAGGCGCTATCTATTAGAGTACTTAGAATAGATTAAGTTTTAATATTGGTTTCTCAAACACGACCTAGTCTAGATATTGTTTGTAAGTCAGAAATAAAAGGATCTTCGTCCAATTAAAAGTTTTAATGATGTAACTTACAGCAGAAACTTAACAGTAAAAGTCTTGTAAACTTATCGAAAACTATTCTTATTTTTTTAAATGTTATTAAACATGTATTAATTTACTGTCTAAGTAATGCCTCGTTTAGTCATATGTCTGTTGGTTACGAATGCGACATCTGACCGTGGTCGTTTATCTTTAGGTCGGGCAAAGTGTTATTGTTTCTCTTTTTGTTATTGAAATAATTATGTTTTTAAAAACTGACAGTGTTGGAAACAATCATTTCGAAATAAATCATTTATCTTACTTACCATCGTAAATGCGAAAGTTTGAAAGGATGGATGGATGTTTGTTACCCTTTCACACAAAAACCACTTTATGCATTTGGATATAATTTTATTTGATTCGTAGGTAGTTTGTAACCTAGTTTAACACATAAGATACTTTTCATCCTATCATGCGAGTGATGCTGGTGTCAAATGATACTATTTTTTTTAAATCATCAAATGAGTCCTGGGTGCATGAAAGGAGCCTCCCCGAGTGGCGTTAAAAACATCGTATAGCGATTCTAAGCGCCCGGCGCACCCTGGACAGCTAGCACTCGGTAACGCAGAGTCTAGCTGACCAATCCTTTCACCACGATGACTCAAACTCGAACTCGAACTCAAACAGTCCTCTGCCCAGGGCGGGACGGGAGGTACTGTAGACTTGTGCTACTTCTTACCTTGAAGTTGGAAACTAAATATAAAGCCATGTCCTACAATATTTAAGATCAATAAACATTAATGCTCTGTGGTTTGCCGCACCTTGCACTGACATCAACTTTCTCAATACAAGTTTGTCTCGGAAACTGAATTACAGCTGCCTGCTGGGCTACCGCAAAAGACCGTTCCAGGATAATTTGTTTAAATGTTTCTCTTTGTAGAAGTTTGAAAGTTGGGTCGTTTAGTTCCCGTTTACCGATTGTTTACGTGAAGAGGCGGTATTTGAAATGGTTTAAAATGTTACCTAGTGGACTTCAGACTTTACTAAACTAATTTGTAACTATCTAAACTTTTGACAAAGTTGAAGCTCTATTATGGAATAGAACGTTTGAGAATTTGCACGGAAACTCTTCGGTATAAAGTGATAATTAATTTCGGGGTCATTTTTTTTGTTTCTTTAAGGCGTTGGTAAACTTTGGTATTCGCCGTTTTTATTTGTATCGAATTGAACAATGAACAGAACCACAGACAGAGCCGACATTGCTATGAACATTTTTACGATCTTTCTAGTGAACGCTTTAGTCGCCTTGACAGCTCCTCAGAACGCTCAAAATGCTTGGTAAAACGCTCGCGTTTGTTTTTCTGTACTGTAACATTCGCAAGAATGTTTATTACAAGTGAATGCTCAAGTTTATCAGCACATTTAGCCTTTTAACCAAGGTTCTAAACAAATAATTTATTTAATTTATAATATATATATAATAATTTTCTAAATAATAAGTAATATAATTTTAATAGCTGTTTCATACAAAGTGCAAACCTGCACGTTTGGCGCAGTTGTAATTTCAACGTGTTGGTGTAGTAGTTTGGTACTGCTACAATAGATGGCGCAACGTCACCGCAAAACATTCAAACAAGGGAATGAACGATTGGGCCCCGACGAGCAGTGCTAACGTTCCTATGATAATACATAGATAACATAATAATAAAGCATGCGAAATGTCTACTTTACGCTGATGATCTGAAAATATACACAACTGTAAACTCTGTCTCTGCTATGCCCTCCAGAGGGATATCGATGCTTTGAGCGAATGGGCTGCCGCCAACAAAATGGAATATAACACCTCAAAATGCCAAATTATGAGCTTCAGCCGCATGCGGATTCCTATACAGTACGACTACAGGCTGAACAGCGAATCTATAGCCAGAGTCTCGTCTTTAAAAGACCTAGGTGTTCTGTTTGACAGCAAAATGACCTTTCATTCACATACCTATTATTAGCTTTACTAAAAAATCTTTCAGATGCTTAAGTTTTGTCTCACGCAACTGCCTAGGATTTAAGAATCAATCAGTTATCAGGCTTTTGTACAACGCCCTAGTTCGGTGCAAACTCGAAACCAGCGCTTGTATATGGAACCCTCACGAGGTCACTTGTACAAAAAGTGCAAAAAGACTTTCTCAGATAGGTACCTCTACAAGCGTGTGTTTGGATTGTACCCATTTATGTATCCAACTAAGTTTATTTTAGGGTGTTTAAATTTTAATTCTCTTCAAGTCAGACGAACTGTTGACTAGATCACAACAGCGTGTAAAATTTTACATGGTCGCAACCGATGTATCGGATTTACATGCGGAGCTGTGTCAATTGTTTGTTCAAAATAGTAACAATCGATCTAGAAAGCACAAGCTATTTAATGTCCCATTTTGTCGCACTGTAGCCCGATCCACCTCCCCTATACCGCGAATGCTGATGATGCGCAACGCGCTCGTGGATACCAACCCTGGATTGGACTTGTTTGCTGATAAATGGAAGACGATAATGTTAGAATGTCTGCGATTCTGTGAGGAGACAGAATGAAAGGATCATTTCATTTAGTGTTAATGGCTTTTTAAGCTGTAATAAATGTAAAATAAATAAATCATAATAAATAGATGGCGACACGTGTCGACAAATTAAAAAAAACGCTAGAAATACTATAATTATCACAATGGTTACATAAGTTATTACATTTTATTATTTTATATCCATCTTGATATAATGCCAATGACTTTTGTAGCTAAGACTCTTATCTTTAATTTTTTATAGCCACGGGCTCGGGTCCGCTTTGCCCCCGCCTAGCTACACCACTGGTATATCCACTGATGTTGCAAAGTGAATCATTAGGGATATTGCTTAAAGTGGCGGTATTAGACCCTTATGTCTTCCATTAAGGCGCTTTGTTGTTTAAACCCTTTGTTGTTTAACTATGAGCATCGCGATTAGATTGATCGAAACTGGTCTTAACAATCACTTCAAGTTGAATGCATCTTTATCCAAATTCACGTCTAAAAATTCCCCTGTTTCATTAAAATACTGCATAGCTACACCGTTATCAAAACAGTGTCAAATAAAATAATCCCTCTTAGTTGATAAAGCGATGGCATTACAAATACTAGGATTATTGCACTAAATGATACCGATAATGAATGTAAACATTGGTACCAATTTCACAATGAGTTCAGAGTACTGGGGTCTATATTGTTATCATTTTTTAATTAACTTTTAATGATTGGTATCGATAGCAGAATTATCTGTGGAACTTACTTCTAACTTCATCTTACTATCTAATGTAACTTAACACTTCTAACTAACTCTAATATTATAAATTAAAAAGTTATGATGTATGGATGGATGGATGTTTGTTACTAAAATAACCCGTACTTTTATAATGAACCCCATGGTGAGATGGTGAGATACGATGGGCAGTCATTTGTTTTATCCAGATTATGATTAATTATAAAGGGACACTGAAGAAGATATGTTGTCTGTAAGTAGTATGATACCTGGTAAAAGATCAAGGGGCAATTTTCTAATCATTATATTTATTACTAGCTTTTGCCCGCGACTTCGTTCGCGTGGAATAGTGACTTCCAGCAGATTTTTGGTTTTACCCAAATAGTTCCCGATCTCGCGGGATCTCTTCAAAAATGAAATGTGGAAGATATTCTAGGGAACTCTTCAAAAATCAACATAATGAGCTCTGCGTTTGAATTTAAGAGATGTATACTCCCTTAGGGCATTAAAGCCGTTATGCCTATCGAAAAAGGCGAAAATGTTATTTTTCCCTTATTTTCCCATCATTCTACTGATTTGACATTTCAGTTCAAAACGAAAAAAGACTGTTTCTCCCTTGACAATTTTTCTATTATTGACATTTCTGTATACGTTTTTAGTTTTGCCATCCTTTGCAAAACTATAAAGGTTTTGTGGTTTCGACACTCTTGAGCACGCAACGTAGAGTTGTCCATGGGAGAAACAGTCTTTTTCAAGATATACCCCCGCAACTTTTAGCGTTTGTCCTTGGGCTTTATTTATGGTTATTGCAAACGCTGTTTTCAGCGGAAACTGAACTCTTTTGAATTGGACTGGCAAATCAGTTGGAATGATGGGAATGTGGGGAATAATGAAAGTTTCGCCTTTTGCCATCCCAGTCATAATAACGGCTTTAATGACATTCCGTCCTAAATAGGTTATTTGTAACCGTATGCCGTTATATCGTCTTGGTGGATCTAGGTTTCTCATAAGCACCACAGGAACACCAATTATACAACGGAACCAATTTAAAATTTACGAAACAGGAGCAATCCACATAAACTATCATACAACCGACACTACAATTTTTCCACGAAAGTACCGAAGCGTTCGGCTGATACCCAATAAAATGCGTGTAACGAAACCATAGCGCGATCTATTGCGATCCCAACGGCATCTATCGTCCATGTCGCGACCTATTTCGATCCCAACGCCATCTATCGATAAGGTATCCGAGTTTGACAACTGGGATACCTTATCGATAGATGGCGTTGGTCGATTATTTATCTAAACTCCGTTCGGGCATTTTCTTTGTACTTAAAGTTTTATTATATTGATATTATTTTATTCATACCTTTTTACTATTTATTTACTTTTTTCCGATGAATTAAAACAATAACATGAACCGAATTCGTGTAACGATCGACACCATTGCGCGATCACCGCCATCTATCAATCATTTAAGGAATTATCTATACTCCGTTAGAGCATTTAATAAATTTTATTTTTTATTTTTATTTTTCTGTAATAAAAACTATCCTATGTCCTTTCTCAAGTTCCAAACTATGTCTGTACCAAATTTCACACAAATCGGTTCAGTCGTTAAGGCGTGAAGAAAAGACAGACAGACAGACAGACAGACAGACAGAGTTACTTTCGCATTTATAATATTAGTTTGGATAGTTTGGATAGTTTGGATTTGGATTTTCTTGTGGTTTTTCACTGGACATATTTTAATGTCTATATTTTACTAATAATCCTGTAACTAAGTAAATACTCACTCATACAAAAAGTTCACTTAAATAACACTTAATTGTTTTCGCAAATCCTTTTAATTTTCCTTGTGATCACGTCTTCACATAGTGACAACCAATTCGTCACTACCATGCACCTTCATCGTGAATTATACAATATGAATGATATATTTATTATATTATATGTATAGGTAAATTGTATATTACGCATCCAATAGGTAGATACCTACATTATCAAGCCGCATGACTGCAGAGCCAGGCATCATTTATTGAACACTTGCAAAACAATGTTGACGTATGCATAAATTCAAAAAACGAATATTTTATTTTTTATTAACGACTTTTTCTTGTCAATGGTAGTTAACTAGTTAGTAGGTACTGAGAGAAGTAACTAATAGTAAAAACTTAATGTAAATAATTGTCTCAAGTTAATCTGTTGTTTGTTTAACAATAAGTGTTTATTATTATCAAACTCTAGATAAAGTGTCCCAGTTTATCTGCATATCGTTGTAACTGGTCGTACGGGATGGTATAGCGGAGTTTTATATGAATATTTTATTGTTTAGTTGTTGCTAATAAAAGTGTGATTGTCAAAATGTTGCAATTATGCGGGAGTGTGATAAGAAAAGTGAATGGAAGGAGGTTCTATACGGTTATCGGTTGGGATAGGTCAACGGCCGTTCGACAAAAAGTTTTAGAGGTGAGTCTTTCTTTGTTTTTAAGTTCTTATCCCAATAGATTAGTAGTTTCTCTCCGTTATTCGTTTTTTTAAATATATTGGGTACCTGGTGAATATAATACTGACTGCAAATAATTCCCAGTTTTGAATTTATGCAGACAGCTGAATAAAGCCCTTTGTTGATATTCTAAGTTTCATTTTAAATTTTCAAAAAGGTTCAGCACAATTAATAGGTATTAATTGAACTACAAATGTTCTGATTTGTATGCAGATTATGTAGCTTAGGTATAATTTATTCAGGTCTGTATTGAGATTTACGCTTACAAAATATTAATTTAGTATCCCAACACGTTTCATCAATTATGTTCTATTATTTATTACAGTTAAAATAAATTGTCAGATTTCTAGGTATTTTTTTAAAATTTTTCAAAATGTCATCGGACAGTAATATTACTATATGGCAGTAAACATTTAAACTCATGTTCAAAAACAAACAGACCTAAAACAAACTAAGTATAGGCCATACAAATATTTGCTCCTAATTTATATGTCCCTAATTACGTAATAACATTCAAACATACGACTTTTGTGACTGTACTAAATACCTATTTACTAATATTGATATTTTTAACTTAATTAACTATTTATTTATGTACTCACAATAAACATCACAAGAAAATAGCGTATGCATAAATAGCATACAAATATACTGTAGAAAAAAAAAACAGACAAATGTACTGTTTATTTCCTAAAAATCTGTCGGCTGGGCCAAAAGATAACCGACAAGGACGATAGAGTGTGACTGAACAGGTAGAGGAAATCTTCCAGTGATTGTTTTAACTAGGTATTAAGTATAATTTACATAAATACGGACAAGTCTTTATCGTGCCTCAAACATTATCCCAAAAATTACATGTAGCTCTCCTGCTATCATTTTCGATTGGGGAAATTAGACTTATACGTAGTTTGATGTGAACATTAAACTCACGTCTATTTCTCACGGTGGCTAGCATAAACAAAAGAATGCTCCCTTCTACGATTACTTACCACTTTATTACCAGATCTTATGCCAAGTCTTAAATAATCTATTTCACGACATGAAAACTTTAGCGAAATACCTTAATTTTACTTTGGCTGTGCTTTGGCATAGATTTATTCTCCAATACCTAAGTTAAGGTAGCGTCCTACTGTGCAAGTTAAATTGATCGTTCATTTTATTACCTGACGCCGTAGGTATTAATAATTGGATTTTCTATATTGCCTGGGTGGTTATTATTGAATTTTTAATTTATAGTTTTTGAGATTCAAATTCCTGTTTTTTTACTTTGAAACTATAGTTAGTTAGTATGTTTTTTAAAAGGGAGTGGGAGGGTTCACTCGTGGTGTGTAACTGTGTACGTACATTATATGATTGACGATTATATAAATCAGAGTCTGTTAACATTTTTGACCATCCTTGATCCATTTTAGGTTAGTTCCTATTCCTAACAATCATTGAACTTTAAATAGGAAATATTTATTTGTATGCTAACATTATTTATTATTTTTTCCAGAAAATAATAAGTTTCCTTGTCACTATGAGTTTGTCCCGGATAAAGAACAAGATGTTGTTTGTTTTTGATTGTTATGTAATTGTTTTGTTTTTACTTTAAATTTAATTGTTTAATTATGATACAGAGACAGACTTTGTTTAGTATTAGTACCAAGGACCGTGGTTTGACCTTTTCATTGAAGGACAGTTGAGCGACAGTCGTAATTTTTGTAATTTTATTCTTTTCGCATTTTCATATAACAAAAGGGGTCCTTTCGATGCTGGGCAATCATTAAATGAATAATCACTGTCAATTCTTAAGCTTATTGTCTCTCCAGGATCAGTATAGAATATTAATTTTAGGTACATGCCGAACCAAGGGCAGAGAGTTGACTAGACATGCTTGTCTTTTGTATGAAAATTCGGTCCCACCCCTTTGGGGTCAAGGGAGAAATAAATTCATTGGTAGAGAGTTAACAAAAAATTAACCAATCTTTACAAATAACAAATTTAATCGCTCATTGGCTGATGGATTGTATCCTGATGTGTGGAAACAGGCAAAAATTGTTCCTGTCTATAAAAAAGACGATCCTGAAGACATAAAAAACTATCGTCCAATTTCAATACTATCGTGTTTCTCGAAAGTATTTGAATCGCTTGTTTGTCCAATAATCACACACCACTTCAATTCAAATATTTCATCGAGCCAGCACGGATTCAGGACGGGTCGTTCAGTGGAAAGCAACCTGATTCAGTTTGTGTCTGACATATCTGAATCTCTAGACAAAAGACTGGAGGTGGACGCGGTGTACACAGACTTCAGCAGTGCCTTCGATAAAGTTAGTCACTCGCTACTTCGGTCGAAATTAGCAGCAAATGGCGTGCATGGATCACTCCTGAATTGGTTCACATCATACCTAGAACAGAGGTCACAGAACGTAGTTTTGAATGGATACGTGTCAAAACCATATGTGTCTATCTCGGGGGTACCGCAAGGATCCCACCTAGCACCAGTTTTATTCTCGCTGTTCATAAATGATTTAGGACATGTTATCAAAAACTGCAAGTTCTTAATGTTTGCAGACGACCTAAAGATCTACAAGTCGATCATATTACCAAGCGACTCTATAGCGATTCAAAGCGATTTAGATCGAATACAAGAGTGGTGTAATGAAAATGACATGACTCTAAATGTAAAAAAATGTTTTCATATTAAATTCTCGAGAAAGAAAAAAGCTAGCGTCACATCATACAGAATTAATAACGTAACACTGGCTAGAGTCGGTGAAATTCGGGATCTCGGAGTGATAATGGACGAAAGGTTGACTTTTAGGCAACATATAGACAGTTGTGTTAAAAAATCTGCCCAATTACTAGGATTTCTTAAACGTAATACTCAAGGATTCAAGTGTATTAAAACTAAAATTGTTCTGTTTAATGCGTTAGTGCGCAGCAGATTGGAATATGCCAGCGTTGCTTGGGATCCCTTTTACGCAATACATTCCCAGCGTCTAGAGAGCATACAGCGGGCTTTCACCACACACCTTGCATTTAAGACCCCTGGTATATCGCATAGGTGTCCATATCACCAACGTCTGAGCTTTTTTAAGATAACCTCACTACATGAACGAAGAGTCATGCATAGCCTTATGTTGTTCTACAAACTAGTAAACGGACAAATGGACTGTAGTGAATTATTATCGCGCATTTCACTGAAAGTTCCCCACAATATTCCACGGTTTCCAATCACTAGATTGTTTCAGCGCCCTTCAACCTCTACCAACATAGGTCTCAACTCCCCACTTGCGAAGATGTGTGACAACCTTAATTCATTTGTAAAATCCGTACCTGAAGCAGATATATATGGTGACTCTAAGGAGAAGTTTAAATCAAGAATCTTGGCTTCCCTACGTACTGGTAAAACTGATCATTGACTTCATGTTTGTCTTGCTGTATTCACTATTGTTTCATCCTTTTTGTTTTTTTATTTTTTTTCTGTTTAGTTCTGTCTTGTTATGTTATGTAAACCTATCATAAGTTAGCATGTAAGTAGTAGTCTGGCGTCTGTTTTGTCAGTGTTGTGTTTGCCCGTAATTGGCATATATATTAGAATGTTACCTAAGTCTAATTTATTTATGTTTATATATGTGCTGTGGGTGAACCTTTAAGTAAATAAATAAATTTTTTGGGGTAGAGGGGAAATAGAGGGGAAAAGGCAAGAGCATCTCTAAAAATTTTTGCTCCTGACTATGTCGGTGCTATTTTTATAAATGGTGCTATTTTTTATGTTTTGATTTTAACAGAAAACCAGTAGCAATTAAAGAAAGAGGTATCAAACCTTATAAAAACAAAAATTGCTAACATTCAGGAGGAGTTGGGTTCCGACCCCACTCATAGAATAATTCATTGACAGAATCGAGCAACTTGCCTCCCCTTTAAGTTTGTACATACCGAAACTTGACGGACACATTATATACATATAGATATCATTTATATGCTTTATGTTAATTACCTACTGGTTAGAAGGTTGAAGTTTACAATGACTAGCTTATGTAGATTTGTAGATATAAAGAACACTGATCAGGTGTTAACCGCTTAATACATAATAAACAACATGCACTGTTTATCTTTATTTATTTACGAGTTCTGTGCTAAGTATTTACGTAACAAAGGTAAGCTTGTGATCGGTGAAGGATAAAACAGCTCATAGGTATGTAGATATAGATAACAATTGATTAGTAAACTTTGTTTTATGTTTAATCCTCATAAGGTTAAATGAATATCACGCCTGTAATCTTTACTTTGTTTAATCATTACCCTTCTTATTGGATTCGCCGTAGTCGGGTTAAAAGAATAAAAAAATCTCCGGAATAGGAATTTCTTCATGTATTGTGGGTGCGTTCTGACTTACTTAAAGTTATTTTAAACTCACATACACAAATAGCCAGACACGAGAAACCTATTATTTAAGTATTTTTTGGAAATGAACCCGCGGTACAAAGCGCTAATCGTGCCGAATATAATCCCAAATCTATCACTGAAGGCTTTAGCAAACAGAGCGCGATCCATCCCAGCGACACGATCTGGTGATGCGATCTCTGTAAAAATTGACGCCAGTCAGTGAGAAAGGATTTTTATTGACATTACAGAGATATCATGCGATCAGATCGTATCGTCAGATCGTATCACCGGATCGCAATCTGTCAGTAAAGGCTATTAGCTCAATCTAGGAATCGAACCATGAACCTTCATATTTAAAATAGTCACCCGACAAAGCCGACATTAATGTAATGGACGAAACCCACATGATTAGTAAGCTGTCAATTATGATTTCCATAGGACCCGTCATGTTAACTGTAGAACGCTTGACCGCTGTGGTAGACTGTGTTTGACTTGAGACCGCAAATCGGCAAACGTAGGGTAATCAGAAATTATTAAGGACTCTAAAATGACCTAAATCGTGGAGACTCTCTACATACTCTTCATCTCTACTACTCTGAATGACAGCAGCAGGTTGATCTTCATGGTTAAGCCGCGTTTGCCTAGGACGGTTGGCGAATGGGTGACCAAATACGCATGAAAGATGAAGATTATTGACATTCCAGATTTAGAGTGGAGACTCAATTAGGTAGCCACAAACTCAACCTTTTTTTTTATGTTAGGGCACATTCCTGGGAGACCGTAAAGTAAAGAAGTCTCCTCTGAACCTCGCTGTGCACGGCAGCACGTTACCACTGGGCTACCGTCACTTCCCTTGGGGTCCGTCAATAGACGAATGATGATTGATTTTGATTTTAGTAGCCAACCTTGGATTCACAATCAGGAATTCAAGATGGAGTAAGGAATTTACTGCTTTAAAACTACAGAATGCAATGTCGTTGACAAATATAATTTACTATCTATATTTGTTCAGGTATTTTCCAAGAACTTTATCTGCATAACAACGGAGTATTTGCCAAAGGAGCCACCAAAAATAAAACACATGCACTTCATCAGGGTCGCCCGCCCTGTGTGGGGAGGAAGGGACTGTCAAACTCTTAGTGACTAAGTCCACCCTGTTCCTTCGGTTGTTCTTTGCGTTCCATTATTATGGTATCTTGCTTAACAGTCCTGCAATTCCAATAAGCGTTAGGCCCTATCGGGGCCCCGTTAGGCTGCTGGATCTTGAAGCGTGCGGGGACCACTAACGCGCCGTCAACCCCGTAACGTCTGTCGCCGTGGGCGTCTACCACTGCGGCTGGGGTGGAAGGAGTACGCTGTCCTCTCCCTCACGCTGCCCGCCTCCTCCTTCGCGAGCATGACTGCTTCGCAGAAGGAGGTGACTGCTTCTCATTCCCCTTCGCTCTGTAACAGGCCTCGGGGTTATGGGCATGATGTTTCTGCATCAACTGTGCTCATAAGTTGTTCGTGTCGACACGATAGACGAGCAAATTGCTATGCGTCCAATAAATTAAAACTGACACTGTGTTATCAAACTATTTAACGTGGGCTGCAATTCAATTGTTTTCAATTGTCCACCAAGGTGCCTTACAAGGAAAATCATATGTTTATTATTGACTATTAGTTGCCAATGGAGATAATTTATTTATATTATTTTATATGTATGTTTTGTCTCGGTTTTTATCAGTGTAAAGCCCAGTGCAAGTTTGCTTAAAATATTCGTTGCCACTAGCCTTTTTCTCAAAACTATGGTAGGCCAAGATAACCGGTATCCTATGTGTTATTACAAGCTACAAGTATAACCTATCTCGAAGCCTTTAATCAAGTTCCGTTCTGCGGTTATGACGAGATTGAGAAACAAACATCCGTCGATCTATTCAAACATCTCAACTCTAACATCTTAAGTTTTCAACCCTGTTCCCGATGCTGGTGTACTGCTATTTTTCAAATTGTGAAATTTAATGAATAAGAAAAAAATATATACAAAGATAGTAACGATAGGCAGAAATAATGAATAACTTTCCACTTTAAAATTACTTTTTGAGTTTACCCTCTATGGGGCGATTTTTTGATAAATTTACCTTTTGTATAACCATGCGGCTAACCGGTCCATTATTCATTTAATATGCAAAATGTAAATAACATATTAATTCTTATTAAAACTAGACTACTAAGCAACAACGCCACAAAACAGTCCCTGTGATTAAATCTGCAGTAATTATCTACAAGTACAGTCACCAACAGCATACTAAATGCAATACTAACTTAGTAAACTATCTTGACAACCAAAATGCATTCGTTGAATACAAATGCAACGTCCAAGAGACAAATTGTACCTATTTTGTAAACAATGCGTTGTTGAACAACATGGCAATTTATAGTTGAAATATTTGAACATCTATTTGGGGATTTACGAGTATCTCTACTCAATTTCTATGTGGAACTATTTATTGTGATGTCTGTTATAATGTTGCCAATACATTGAAATAATTATGATTAGTTATTTCTATAACTTACTCGTAGTTTAAAAATGAAATGTAAATACTTGACAACCTTTAAAAGTGCTTTTAAGTTTTGGCTGCATTTGATGACGCTCCGTTGGTAGTATTTCAGAACTCAAACCAATTTATTAAAATAAATTCTGAAGTGCTCAAGATACTCGCATCTCCAGAACCTCGAAGTTGCAATCATTATTTCATGAGAAATTCGCTTCTGAATTTAGCACAGTCTTATAATATTTGTGCTTGTGACAACAAATACCGGCCATAAAGAATGCACATCAAGATTTGCAAATATGCTAGTTCCTGCATTTTACTATACTAGGGCCACGCTTTTTTTTTTTTTTTTTTTTATCGTGGTAAAATCATCAAATGAGTCCTCCCACCCAGGGCAGGGCGGGAGGGACTGTCAGACTTGTACTGACTAAAATCCACGGTGTCCTTCACTAGCCCTTTACGTACTGGGGTCACGGTAATCCCTTGGTCCCGCGACCCCAGCAGGCTTTGGCCCTCTACAGGCCCCATCACTATGCTGACACTCTTTGAGGCGCGCGTGGAACACAACGCGCCGTCGACCCGGGCATGGTCCATGGTCGGACAGCGAGTCGCCCATTACTCGCTGCCCGCATGCCCGCGCCTACGGTGGCCGGAGATCGTCCTGCGACGTCCGACGCCGTGGGCGTCTACCACTGCGGCTGGGGTGGAGGGAGGACGCTGTCCTCTCCCTCAGGCGGCCCGCCTCCTCCTTCACGAGCATGACTGCTTCGCAGAAGGAGGCGACCGCTACCCACTCCGTCTCGCCCCGCAGCATGGCCTCGACCAATGCCGGGCGCGAGAGGTCTCCGCCTATCGCCGTCGTGAGGACACGGCGGTGCTCTGCCCAAGCGGGGCAGTCCTGCACCGTATGCTCCACCGTGTCCTCCGGACGATCCTCGCAGTGGTGACACCCAGGCGTTTCTTCCCTCCCTATCAGACACAGGAACCTCCCGAAACTTCCGTGTCCAGTGAGGACCTGCGTCATGCGGTAGGTAAGGACGCCGTGACGCCTATCCAGCCACTCCTCAAAGAGGGGTCTTACCGCCGCGATTGCGGCGTGCCCGACTAGGGCCACGCTAACGTAAAATGGCGTTGATTATCGCGTTAATAAAACAAAATGTATGATTATACGAACATTGGCACCCTTATTAATAAATGTGAATTAAAGTTCCAACTAGGATAATCTTCAGATTAACTATACAGCTTTTAATTAAGAAATAACTTCAATTCGCGTTTATTAATAAGGGAGTTAAAGACTATTGGAAAAATCAACGGTAAATGCAGTTATGCCTTTGTCAAACAGACTAGCGAAAGCGAAGCGTTTCCGAAGCGATACCGAACCGAAGCGAGACATCAGTCCTATAGTTCTGTCACGCCATCGGATCGCTTTCGCTGTTCTATGTGACTGGATTCAAACAATTCCATACATTACAAATAAAAACGTCACGCTTCGCATTCGCGACGCCTGTCTGTTTGACAAAGGCTTTAGTGTGGCTCGGCTATTAGAGCGTTTCTCTTTAATATACTGTCTATGTGACGTTTGTTGAAGGTTCTTCATCGTTCGTTGATAAGGCTTTTGACAAAGAAAGCTGAAATTAGTTCAGCTCTTCATAAACGTAGGTGTAACATACGCAATGCAATTTGAACCTTATTGTCTATTACTTGAAAATGAAATTACACGAGCTTTTGATTACCAAGAAGTTTACTTCACTAAGTTTAGACTAGCCGAAAGTTCTCAAGTCCAGTTGAAGTCGCTTCGTTGGCTCAGTTTCGAACATTTAATTCGCAACTCAAAAGCTATAGATGAATGACATTACAAGGCGGTTAATTTGTGAAGCACCAGGGATTGCAGTTTCTGCCTACTGGGGCTTTCAGAGAAACTTTGCTCAGTACGAAATGGTTACTATAGAGATTGTAGAGAAATGAATTTGTAAAACAAATTGGCTTGGATCGAGCAAAAGCCTCTGTGAGATTCTTAAGACTTTGTCAAACAGAGAGCTTGGCGTGGCGCGACGCCAGCGTGGCGTGTCCTTGGCGTGCTTACTTACCAACTATGAAAATATGTACACACATTTAAAAAAAGTTAGCGATCACTTTGAAAAATCGTAATCTTTTTTGTTACGGTAGATTATTTTATGATTTCTTCTTCTTCATTTTACATTATTATTGCAGGGTATTTCTATCTGGTCGCGGGACTAACGGATTACCGTGACCCCGGTACGTAAAGGGCTATTGAAGGACATCGTGGATTTTAGTCAGTACAAGTCTAACAGTCCCTCCTGCGCTGCCTGCACTGGGGTCACGGTAATTCGAGAGTCCCGCGACCCCGGCAGGCTTTGGCCCTCTACAGGGGGCCTCGTCACTATGCTGACACTCCTTGAGGCGCGCGTAGAACATCGCGCCGTCGACCCGGGCATGGTCCATGGTTGGACAGCGAGTCGCCCATTACTCGCCGCCCGCATGCCCGCGCCTACGGTGGCCGGAGATCGTCTGCCGACGTCTGTTGCCGTGGGCGTCTACCATTGCGGCTAAATAGGGCTTTTTTTTTTTTTTTTTTTTTTTTGTTTTTTTTTTGCGTGGTAAAATCATCAAATGAGTCCTCCCACCCAGGGCAGGGCGGGAGGGACTGTCAGACTTGTACTGACTAAAATCCACGGTGTCCTTCACTAGCCCTTTACGTACCGGGGTCACGGTAATCCCTTGGTCCCGCGACCCCGGCAGGCTTTGGCCCTCTACAGGCCCCGTCAATATGCTGACACTCTTTGAGGCGCGCGTGGAACACAACGCGCCGTCGACCCGGGCATGGTCCATGGTCGGACAGCAAGTCGCCCATTACTCGCTGCCCGCATGCCCGCGCCTACGGTGGCCGGAGATCGTCCTGCGACGTCCGACGCCGTGGGCGTCTACCACTGCGGCTGGGGTGGAGGGAGGACGCTGTCCTCTCCCTCAGGCGGCCCGCCTCCTCCTTCACGAGCATTACTGCTTCGCAGAAGGAGGCGACCGCTTCCCACTCCGTCTCGCCCCGCAGCATGGCCTCGACCAATGCCGGGCGCGAGAGGTCTCCGCCTATCGCCGTGGTGAGACACGGCGGTGCTCTGCCCAAGCGGGGCAGTCCTGCACCGTATGCTCCACCGTGTCCTCCGGACGATCCTCGCAGTGGTGACACCCAGGCGTTTCTTCCCTCCCTATCAGACACAGGAACCTCCCGAAACTTCCGTGTCCGGTGAGGACCTGCGTCATGCGGTAGGTAAGGACGCCGTGGGCTAAATAGGGCTTATGAAACATTAGACACTTAACAAGATACTATCTGGTTGATTAATATTGACGGGCATATGCATCGGACGTTTCCGCGATCATGATACAAGGTCCATTTGTATCAATTAAGAACCTTCCAATACATACAATAAATGCTATATTCAAATAGCAGTACACGTGTCTTAGTTGAACATGTACGACGGAAATAATATTGAAATGGAAAATTATAGAGCGATCCTTGTTATCCTTGGAAAATTGTGCATTCATGTTATAACGTAGTTTTTTTTGTCATAAATGAAATAAACTAATTACATTAAAATATGTCAGCTGGTAGATTATCCAGACTCCGTAGCTGCTACTAATAATTCCTAATGCCAATCCAACCTTTCAGAAGAACCTCGCATGAGCCCCTTCGTATACAAGACTAGCACTTTTCCCGCGACTTCGTCCGCGTGGGTTACGTACTTTCCTAATTCCCCCTTTTCACCCCCTTAAAGGTTAAATTTCCAAAAACCCCTTCTTAGTGCTCCCCTACATTATAATAGGAAGCCGTGTGCAAAATTTCACATTCCTAGCCCTAGTAGTTTTTTGCGGGCATGCGGGCGGCGAGTAATGGGCGACTCGCTGTCCGACCATGGACCATGCCCGGGTCGACGGCGCGTTGTGTTCCACGCGCGCCTCAAAGAGTGTCAGCATAGTGACGGGGCCTGTAGAGGGCCAAAGCCTGCTGGGGTCGCGGGACCAAGGGATTACCGTGACCTCGGTACGTAAAGGGCTAGTGAAGGACACCGTGGATTTTAGTCAGTACAAGTCTGACAGTCCCTCCCGCCCTGCCCTGGGTGGGAGGACTCATTTGATGATTTTACCACGATAAAAAAAAAAAAAAAGCCCTAGTAGTTTCGGCTGTACGTTGATATGTCAGTCAGTCAGTTCTTCTTTTATATATACAACATTATTTTTAGTATATGCGAAACCTGAATATAGTTTGTTCAGAATCAGTAACTGATTCGATTCCAATAATTTTTACACCATGTTATATTTTTTTTCAAAAATATATATATTTTTTTTGTTACCAGTTAATTACAATACAATCACCGTACGGTTAGGTACCTATTGCCAAGCTATTATCACGAGTGTATAACACAGAGGACGCGGTTTACGCGGGTGTACCGCGAAATGAGCATGTTTTTGAACGGACAACCAGGTAATATACAAACTTATAACCTTGTGATTTTTTATGATACGGTTTAAAAATTTTGGACTTAGATTCTTTACACAAAAATACTAGACAGGTGTATCGGGTTTCGCACAAACAAAAAATAATGTTGTATAGAAGATGACGTAAGTCTCCGATACCTTACGACTTTGGTATCCAGGCGACTATCCCAACACAAATCTAAAGAGGTTCGTACACAAGCATGCGTCAATGGACATTTAAGCTGTAAGGTATCGGAGTTTTGCGTTGCCTTGTGTACTTGTGTGATATTTAAATAATATCCATAATTATCATTTTTGTTTGAAGAGTAATTACAGTACACCATTGACTACCCCCTACCCTTCTTATCGTAATTCATACAGTCCATCCAAAGGTTGTCTGGAAGATATCGCTATTAGCGATAAGACCGCCATTGTAACCATAAATTAAGCAATATTGTAAACAGTACTTTTAAAATGTTGGTGTACAATAAAGTATAATCTATTCTATTCTATTCTAAGGGGCTTAGTCTGCCCTCCAGCGCGTCTATGAATGGCGCGTGGAGGCGCAGCGTCGGGGCGAATCCCCGCTGCCTCGACAAGTCGAGGCGCGGCGGGAAGAGCTCCGGCGCGATCTCAGGGCAGTATGGAGGGAGCGACTGTCGCAACCGAGGTCCGGGCACGCCGCAATCGCGGCGGTAAGACCCCTCTTTGAGGAGTGGCTGGATAGGCGTCACGGCGTCCTTACCTTCCGCATGACGCAGGTCCTCACCGGACACGGAAGTTTCGGGAGGTTCCTGTGTCTGATAGGGAGGGAAGAAACGCCTGGGTGTCACCACTGCGAGGATCGTCCGGAGGACACGGTGGAGCATACGGTGCAGGACTGCCCCGCTTGGGCAGAGCACCGCCGTGTCCTCACGACGGCGAT
This sequence comes from Agrotis puta, assembly GCA_943136025.2. NCBI lineage: Eukaryota > Metazoa > Arthropoda > Insecta > Lepidoptera > Noctuidae > Agrotis > Agrotis puta. Next base: position 14,715,309 of record OW964177.2, on the reverse strand, counting down.
AGGCGGAGACCTCTCGCGCCCGGCATTGGTCGAGGCCATGCTGCGGGGCGAGACGGAGTGGGAAGCGGTCGCCTCCTTCTGCGAAGCACTCATGCTCGTGAAGGAGGAGGCGGGCCGCCTGAGGGAGAGGACAGCGTCCTCCCTCCACCCCAGCCGCAGTGGTAGACGCCCACGGCGTCGGACGTCGCAAGACGATATCCGGCCACCGTAGGCGCGGGCATGCGGGCAGCGAGTAATGGGCGACTCGCTGTCCGACCATGGACCATGCCCGGGTCGACGGCGCGTTGTGTTCCACGCTTTCCAACTTTCCATAATACCTAATTCCGTGATTTAATTCCCAATCAAGAAGACCGTACAAGTAAACAGAAAAAGTTTAAATTATTTCTCTTAGTTCCTAACACCTAAACAAATTACAAGCCCTTACAATTGGTCCTTTCATAAAAGTCTGTGGTCACTTCCATCAGAGTTTTAATTACAAAGTTGAAAGGGTTTTTACAAGTTGGGAAATGTTTTGTGATAAACAAATTATTTCCAAACGTTCTCAATTACCGTGTTAATTACAGTAAGGTTATTTTCAGGAGTTTGGATGTAATATGTTTGGGGTAGCAGCCGTGTTTTAATTTTCTAATAATATATGTAGTTTAGTTATTGCGTAGTGGTGTTGTACTTTCTTTGAGGCTCTATGCAGTCATGTTACTACCGCAGGATTTATTAGGAAGAAATCTCAAACAAAATTATTAGAATAATGATTTGGCCTAATACCGAATATTTATCTTCTTTTTTAACTAACGACAGGTTCGCGTTTCACCACTATCTTGCCTGATGGAAAACGTAGATGTGGTCAACGGTGAAACACGCTTGCCTAGAAGTAACCTATTCACTCTTGACTTGAATACCCCAAGCCAAGGTTATTATATAGCTGTCAGGAAATACACACCCCGGCAGGGAATACCACTCCAGACCTGAACGCACAATAAAAGTATAGCGCCGAAGCGCCGAATGTCGATAGTTTTTTCAACATTTATCAAAAGCCTTTATTTCGAAACACATTGGTCTATCAAACGTGATACTATGCCAACGTAATAAAGGTCTCACTGTGAGTGAGGACTGTCCTAAATTGAGGACAGGCTGTCTATTTATCTTACGAGGTGAGGAATTTATTACATCGTATTGAAATTGAAGAGGTATTTCGTAAAGGGATCCTCTGTATTCATATTCACCTAGATATTCAAGCAGGTACACATTGGTAGAACTTATTTCAAACTGAACTTTAATATAAAAGTCACAGAACGAATTATATCATAGTAAGCATTACAGATTGGATTTAGGTATACATCAAAAGCAGTCTTAAATTAGTTAGTAATTTAGGGTTATCAGAGTTAACTCTGACATGACTCCCTTCTGAGGTTTTACCAGCTAACTATAACATGGGGCTCTTCAAATGGGCGAGCAAAAGTCTCTGCAGGGCTTCTGCAAGGCGACACCTTTTTTTTATGTGGTAAAATCTTCAAATGAGGGCTCCCTGGATGGAGCGACAGGGCAGGCGATACTGCTGGTGTTGCAGGCGTCCATAGGCTACGGTGACCGCTTTCCATCAGGCGGGCTGTATGGTTTATTGTCACTTACATAAAGAAAAAATCAGAGAAGCATAGGCAGTTCATGATCTTAGGATAGTTGATAACGTTTGAAAATAGACAAAATCTTGTATTTTCAAACCATTGACATTTACGTTTCGTTTGTTTGATCTAGGTCCTAGATTTTTCTCATTTAGATAGGTATCTATTACAAAAATAGGGTGCAAAGGTAAAAAAAAAACCGTCGTTATAATTTATTATCCTGCAAAATAAAAACTTTACAAAGTTTTAAGAATTCAATCTTAAAGTTGTTTCTGTCTAGGGAAAGATAAATAAATACTACAGTCGTAAATATGATGGGTGAAGTTTTTAGAAGAAATTTCAGCTTGCGTCCCCAGAAAGGAATACAGGTGTTAAGGTACCGGGCACACCTGGGAGTAATTTTTTACAAGTAGGTTTGGGCATTTAGATTTGGGCAATCACCGTGACCCTGGAACGTAAAGGGCTATTGAAGGACACCGTGGATTTTAGTCATACGATTTAGATAGATACGAGTCTGACAGTCCCTCCCGCTCTGCCCTGGGTGGAAGGACTCATTTGATGATTTTACCACGTTAAAGAAAAAAAAAAGTAGGATTGGGCACTCAATCTGGCCCTTGAGTGTTAAGTTTTAGTACTAGTCATTCAACGTCTCATATTGAATTTTTCGAATAAGCTCCGTTTAACTTCATACAGAATTATTTAATTTAAATTTTGTTTTCAAGTTTTGGTAAATGAATAAATTAAGAGTTGCAATGTTAAACTTAGGTAGGAAACTTATGGTTATTTTTTTTTCATGTGTTTTGCTATTCTTGTAGTATCATTCCATATCGTAAAATTAAACAGTTTTCTACAAAGGAGTAGTTATATAGACATTCGACGAATTTATAAGTTTCAAGTATTCTGCGAATAATACCTAGATATATTTTCCTTTCTGAAAATTTCTAGGAATACCTTATAAGTTTATGATACGTCTTTGCCAGCTTTATACAATATTTATAGATCATAGGAGCTTTAAGAAATTGAGTTTTGTTCCTGGGATCAAACGGTAATCATATTTATTTAGACTAAAATTCACGAGAAGGGTAGCGTGTGTATCATATCAAGAAGTAACGGATAAAATTGGTTCAACATTTTTATTCTTGGGCGTCGTAAAGAAAACTTGGGAAGATTCTTTATTTCTATTATTTACTCTATTGCTTGAGTAACAGAATTGAATTTTCAATTTTACGATTTTTATTGCAATTCATGTTCACCTTTCAGTCCTCCTAATGGATAAGACACAGTATCTGTGGAACACTTGTCTAAAAAAAAGTGTAACTGCAAAAATGTTAAATCAACGTCAAATGCCGTTTTGAAGTTGACAGTTATTTTAGTCAAGTGTTCATTTGATGTTTAACTTTTTTGTAGTAAGACGGTGGTTGTCGCGGGACTGTATGAATTACCGTGACCCCGGAACGTAAAGGGCTAATGAAGGACACCGTGGATTTTAGTCAGTACGAGTCTGACAGTTCTTCCCGCTCTGCCCTAGGTGGGAGGACCCATTTGATGACTTTACTTTGGTTGTTCTCTATTCTTATTGTACTTGTAAAACAATCTAGAAAGAGATGGCGTGACTGGTTGCCTAAGGGGTTGGTTCTAAATAGCTACAGAGAATTTCCTCCTCGTTAAATGGAGGGGAGTCTTTGTCCTGTAGTTCATGGAAGTAGAAGTCTGACGTCCTAAAATCTAGGACATCTGACGAGTCAAACCTTGATGTAATTGTAAAATAACTCTATAGATCTATATTGTCAAGGCTTTTTGATTTTGGATAACTGCTAATGGATTCATAAGCAAGTTTTTTTTTCTTAGCCTGTTTTGTCCCACTCCTGGGCAAAGGCCTCCACCCATTCCTTCCACTTCTCTCGATATTGTGCCTCTTCACGCCGATTCATAAGCAACTTATCTATCGTTATTGAAAACGACACAGTTGTTCCGCAGCAGTTTTACCAAGATGGTGCCAATGGATATGTTGTATTACCTAACCAGTCCAGCTTGCAATTCATTCCAAATATTCTTCAACAAAAAAACGCTATCAACAAGTTAGTCCTTCAAAAACTATGTTTTTTTTTGTATGGCATCTCGCAGGTCAACCTCTAGTAGGTTGTGTACTGCTCAACCGGACTTTTCTGTGGATGCCTTACTTTTTAAAAACAAGCTTTTATTGTTAAAAAAATACTTACGATAGACAAAGTACTCGTCAGACGAATCAAACGAGTCTAAACTCAATGGGTTTTGCGGCGTTTCGTTACAGAGTTCGTATGGCCATCTTCCAGCCCCATCATCAGATCAGCTCATCATAATATTGCATTGTCACACGATATACATATACGTGCAGAATTCAATAGGAAACCGGGAAATGGATCAAAATTAACTTGCAAGATTTTATTACAGGCAACGGGACAGGTGAAAGTAAATAAAAGCTTGTAATAAAATACCACCTTTTTCCGTCTCTTACAGGGCTTGAACGTGGACAAGCGAAACTTGGCGAGTGCTGAACGAAAACAAAGGACTTTCACTGACAGATCTCAGTTGAAATACGCGAGAAGACTGGTCGTCAAGCTTGGCAGTGCTGTCATCACTAGGGAAGACGGCAATGGACTGGCTTTGGGAAGACTCGCGTCTATTGTGGAACAGGTATGTTTGGAATGCTTAGAGTATGAAGATATTATCATCTAGTTTACAAAAAAGACGTTTTTAAGCTATTGCATAGCTTTTATCGCGGGCTTTGAGCGCGGCGACCGAATCAAGAAATTCCGTAACGAAAATAAACCACATCTGTCATGTCAACGTGAATGAATTTTTTTTTTCTTGATGTTTCACTTGATTGACGTGTCTAGCTTAATTAGTAGAGTAACTTCCCATAGAGCAATGATGGGATGATATTCTCGTTAAATATTCGCGGTAGGCGATAATTTTTTTTTTCTTAAATTAAATAAATAATTATAATTGCATAATTGATAAACAATGCTATGCAACAGCTTTACCGCGGCAGGCCCCGAGTGCCACACGTTTTTTTTTTAAATTACTTACTTGCATATATAAATATAATTTTATTTCATGCTTTGTTGACCCTAAATGAATTGAAATGCACACAGGATATCAATTCAATAGTCTAACGCGGTAAATGATGAATAAAGAAAACTGATGTCACATTTTTATTCAAGTAATACGAACACAACAAAAAATGGCAGTCAAACCGATCGAGTCGTTTTCGCGCGTTAATTTTTGTGCGTTTTAATTTATTAACTTTATAATTGTTCGTATTGAAATGATCTCGAATTCCTGCCGCTTTGACACTGGCAGTGTTTTCATTGTGCAAATTCTTCACTCGTGTATGAATTATTGTTTAAATCAACGTTTTTGCTCATTCTCGCGCAAACTTTCAACCACAACTAATCGTAAATCAACGACAGCAGAAATTAATATCTTTTTTAGAATTACTCTAAATGGTACAGATATTGTCTACCGCAGCAGTGCCAAGCGGCAGTTAGTGTTTTTTTTTGTAATTTGTAAGGCAAGCTCTTTAAATGCATTTTATTTTTATATTATGGCTTCAGTTTAAAAAAAATTGTTGGTATCTTCGAAAATGGAATCTTACATTAATTGGTGCTGTTTTTAAGATAAAATATTCGCATTTTGTTTTTTTTTTGGACTTTCATAAGTTTTAAATATCGAATGGTACGTAATGATATAGTGTAACAAGATAAATATTGTGGTCTGAAGATAATTTCCATGTCAATGAATAATCAATCCTACCATATTAAACTAAAGTACATTTTCACAGGTAGCAGAATGCCACCACGAAGGTCGAGAATGCATCATGGTGACCAGCGGAGCGGTAGCATTTGGTCGACAGAAGCTGACACAGGAGTTACTTATGTCCCTCTCTATGAGAGAGACTTTGTCTCCAAGCGATCACACACGAGAGGTCAGTGACAACATATTGATAACATTTATCGATATTGGATAGGCGTATTCCGTAGTACAATTATTGGAATAATTTGATGATAAGGACGTCTTATGAATACGATTGTATGGCCATTGTACAATACGATGCAGTAAATTGTTAATTAATTAATTTATTGATAAGTCATACAAACAGTTATTTATTAGCTTTCCACAACATTAAGCTTAACTAAGTTTGATCCAAAAACTAGATGTGTGAACTCTAAAAATAATTTGAAATTTTAATGTATAAAATTAGTTTCCTGTTCGTACATTAGAAGCGTTTATTCATTATCCATACAATTAACGTCGTAAATGCTTTCAAATTACGGTCAAAAAGTAAAATTCGTGGCAGGGCAGATAACCGACACAGTCTATGCAACTCACTTTTCCAGTACACGCTAACGAACTTTTCATTCACCACAAAATGGGTGCCAATTGGTTGCTCAGTTCACGGTCTTTAGCTCCGAAAGTTAATTACGACAGTTTTGGGAGACGAAATTCTCTTTACTAAAAAGCCATTTCATTTTGGATTTCAAACTGTAAAAGCCCATTTACACGCTTTTTTTATCGTTGTAAAATCATCAAATGAGTCCTCCCACCCAGGGCAGGGCAGGGACTGTCAGACTTGTACTGACTAAAATCCACGGTGTCCTTCAATAGACCTTTACGTTCCGGGGTCACGGTATTCGTTAGTCCCGCGACCCCGGCAGGCTGTGGCCTTCTAAGAGGAGGACCCGTCATTGTGCTGATACTGTTTGAGGCGCGCGTGGAACACAACGCGCCGTCGACCCGGGCAAAGTTCATGGTCGGACAGCGAGACGCCTATTACTCGCCGCCCGCATGTCATCTAAATGACCATTAAGACACTTTCTAGGTCTCCACTAAAAGTAGACGAGCAAAGCGATGCGGAATAGTGCAATGTTTGACCAATCACGTTTGAGACGAGAGACGTGAAGAGAATTTCAACGAATGTGATTGGTCGATACCCGCACACGCTCCGCTTTGATATTTCTTGTTCATACGAAACTTTTGCGAAAGGGTGTAGAAAAACAACCATTGCGACGCGACGTGAATCAATTCTATGTCCTATATTTTTAGTTAAAAGTTACAAAATGCCTTCATAATTGATTTAAATTGTCTGTATTGATTTCAATGTAAATCAGGCCCATTTTTTTTTGACTTTACAAAACATTGATCTCGTTGTCAAAATATCTAAAGCCCTGCCATAAAATAAGACATTTATAATAAAAAAAATACTGAGTGGCGTTAGCACGAGTACGCGACGTAAACATAAAGTTATAAATACTTTTTTTATTATTATATATATTTCAAAATAAGTAATAAATACTCATTTTTAAATTGAAAATAGTTGTTTTACATGCAATATTTACTTGATATACTTATCATGTTTTTCGGCAAATATTGCACCAATATTCTAAAGGAAAGTTGTATTTTCAATTCAAAGATTGACGTATTTACAATATGTTAAAACCACGCACTTGGTAGACGCCCACGGCGACAGACGTCGGCAGATGATCTCCGGCCACCGTAGGCTCGGGCATGCGGGCAGCGAGTAATGGGCAACTCGCTGTCCGACCTTGGACCATGCCTTGGTCGACGGCGCGTTGTGTTCCACGCGCGCCTCAGAGTGTCAGCAAAATGACGGGGCCCCCCTCTAGAGGGTCAAAGCCTGCCGGGGTCGCGAGACTAACGAATACCGTGACCCCGGAACGTAAAGTTCTTTTGAAGGACACCGTGGATTTTAGTCAGTACGAGTCTGACAGTCCCTCCCGCTCTGCCCTGGGTGGAAGGACGCATTTGATGATTTTACCACGCTCAAAAAAAAAAACCAGTGCTTCAAATCGTGAAATACAAAACCAGTTTATCTTGGCCTCGCTTTATATGATCATAACTCGCATTCATCTGTCTGCTTATACTGGTTTTGCATTTCTTGATGTGTAGCCGTGTGTACCTCGCAATCGTAATATGAAATAACAAGTAGGGAAATTCAGTCCGCCACAAACATTTTATTTTATTAAATAGGAACAACAAACAGCTACACTATGTGATATTACAATCTAATAACATTTTAACTTAAATAATAATGTAGCCCACAGCGCTGTTCTATGATGTTACACAAACATTAGTATGTTATATTATAATTACGCTTTGTTATGCCACATTGCGTTGATCATAGTGGCGCAGGCGGTGGTCATCATTACTTAACCCACTTTAAGAGGCCTCTTACAGTCCTCTTGCGCCGCCAATCGAAAAAAATTCATAACTCGTAAATAGAATCAAAAATACAAAATGTGGTCTGTAATTACTGTAGAAAAGGCAATAACGTAATTTTATAACACATTGTCAACACTCGTGCATTTTAAACATAAACGGCCGTTTTTGTTACAAATAAAAAAATTATTGGCGGCGCTAGTGGACTGTAAGAGGCCCCTTAACATTATTCTCCCATATCTACTCGTTCATCATAAGTACGCGAATTCAACACTGGCGGAGTCTCGTGGCGTGTTTGAAACATTTCAAAACATTTGATGTATAGTTTTTGAGTTGTGAATTTAAGATTTATCATTTGATACCCATGTTGACACTGTTGGAAACAGTATATCAGTAAATTAGCTAGTAAAAGCTGTATAATGTATATATATATTATTTCAAATGTGCTCATCAAGACCTTTAATTTGATACCCATGTCGATACCAAGCAATTTTTTTTTCGGTTACGTCTTTACATCCCCTAGAGGGCGCCATATTGGATTTGGTTACACGTCACTTACCCTGTAACCAGAGGCGCTTCTAACAACTCCTCATTTGTCATGTTATGATAAGTAGTTTAGAAGTTATGAGGGAACAAACAAACATACATACATACCGGTCAAAATCATAACCCTCCTTTTGGCTTTGCCGTAGTCGGGTAAAAACTTATATTGCAGTCATTACATCTAGTACGTAGTAGTAGTGCTGTGGGAAGGTACTCGTAAATAACCGAAAAATATTTTTTGGAAAAAAATATAAAAATAAAAGCTTACTAGCAAAACATTGATTTATCCCCTTCTTTTTAGCAGTAGCGTGCAGTGGTTCCAGACTAAGGGTAGGCCAGAAAAAAAAAACTAACTACATTCTCAATACTGACGATGCGAATGGAAGAAAGCTTCGGCCCACTTCAAAACTTATAATTTAAAACACTCACCACATTCTTCACGTAAGATTAATAATCACGATATTCTGACGATTCAAATAGAAGATCTGTCACCTCAAATATCTTTCCAAGTGGGTGATAGTTACAAAACACGTCACTTGCAAGAATAACTCTCGAAGATTGAAATTGTTGGATTAATTCTCGTAACATTTAGACAAAACTTGAAATTTAAACGAAAATATTAGTAGTTAATCTTATGAGTTGTGAAAAATTAGTTTTCACAACTGTCGTAATCAGTATAAACACACATTGTCAGCACAAGTCACACAAACTAGGACCATTTTAAGTAAACAAACGAATCTTCTTTAATATTTACACTACTTTTTGTTTCAAAATGTATTACATATAGCTAAATATGATTAAATAAAAACAAAAGTGCAACAAAACACTAACAAATTGTAGCCGGCATAAACTGACACTTACACACGGAGTTGCCAATATTAATTTACACAATTCCCCAAAAACCAAATTCGAAATAAAATTCTTACAGTTTTTAATTATTATAATAGGTCTTTGCTATTCCTTAAAATATAACATTTAATTTGAAATGTATAGATTTGACAATACTAACTGTTTTTTTAATTGTCTTTATTAGTCTTTTACGTAATTGTCGTTTCTGTGTGTAATCTGTTTCCCGAATTGGCAACTCTGTTTATTTTACCCGTGTTTTCATTCATAAAACGCGTACTCGTCAGCTACAGCGTAAGGAGCTGCGTAGTAATTTATACATGTGTGCGGTTTCATATACACGAAAATATGAACACGGATGCATACATATGCATGAATTATTGAATGAATTTTAGAATTTTTGAGACCACAGGACCGCTTGCCTTCGGTTATAGTAATCTGGACGTGATGACGTCACACGGCGGCCGCGCGGAAATTTGCTAATGCATTATGTGAGACGTTATGTTTTATATTTTTGTTTTATTTTATTACAAGGTTACAATAAATGCGTTTGTTTTATTTATGCGATTTTGTGGTAGGGTAGGCTTGGCCTAAATCAGTACTATGAGAGACCGCCCCTGCTTTTTAGGGCAGTGGGTCCCTACCTTTTGTCGCTCTACGCCCTCCAAGTGGGGCTGCCCCACATGTTGGGAATCCCCATGATTTAAAGAGTTTCCCAGTCAGTTTTAGTATGATTTCTGGTTACAATGTTCATGTTCTCTTCATTCAGGATGCCAACAATATCTTGGACCCTCGAGCAGCCGCAGCCGTGGGGCAGTCAGAGCTGATGTCCATGTACGACGCCATGTTCTCACAGTACAATGTCAAGATCGCTCAGGTAAGTGCAGATAAACATTTTAGTACTAAATATTTTTTTACTTTTTTCAGTTTGAACTTTTTTTTTTATCGTGGTAAAATCATCAAATGAGTCCTCCCACCCAGGGCAGGGCGGGAGGGACTGTCAGACTTGTACTGACTAAAATCCACGGTGTCCTTCAATAGCCCTTTACGTACTAGGGTCACGGTAATCCCTTGGTCCCGCGACCTTCAGTTTGAACTTAAAATAAATATATCAACACGCCTTCAATCCACTAAGAGTTAGGCAGAGTTGTACTTTTTTGGTACATTGGCATATCGCCAGTTATTTTTATAATCCACTTGCAGCATAAATCCTTATAAGGATGCCAGGTTGCCTGATGTGAAAAAAGGTTCCAGAATGAAAGGGGTTCCTCCAGCACGTAACATGTTTATTCAGTCTTCGAAGGAATTTAAGCTCATGCATTATTATGTTTCAATTACAACGTTGTATGTTGAACCACGGCGATTTATACTTTTTTAAATTCATCCATTTTAACTGAAACCGTTATGAGTATTTATGAGATACGTGACAGTAAGATTTATATAAGAATTGGCCGTCTTATCCACTTCGCGTGTAGCAAATCTAGTAATTACCAGATTTATTATCTTGTGTGACAAATACTGACTCAAACAATTTTTTTACTTACATCTTAACTTAATAATATTATAAACTAGCAATTTGATATAGAATCAGGCGTTTATTTGCGGAAATCCAAGACATTAAAGTGTTTTTTTTTTATCGTGGTAAAATCATCAAATGAGTCCTCCCACCCAGGGCAGAGCGGGAGGGACTGTCAGATTCGTACTGACTAAAAATCCACGGTGTCCTTGAATAGCCCTTTACGTTCCGGGGTCACGGTAATTCGTACAGTCCCGCGACCAAGACATTAAAGTGTTAGTTTTTTTTTTTTTTTTTTTTTTTTGTGTATGGCATCTCGCAGGTCAACCTAGAAGAGGTTGTGAGCTGCTTAACCGGACTTTTCTGTAGAGATGCCTTAAATTACTTTAAGGCCTCCAGCCAGAGCTTACAAACTAAATAAAAACTACAAACTAAGTGACCGCACGCTAAGGGCACCCCCTGTGGGGTTCGGACCTCGGCTTAGGGCGTCACTGAGAGAGGACAGCAAGGGACAGGCTGGATCACAATGGTTCATTATTTAGGGACTGATTTTTTAAAACTCTACGGCTCAGCATCGCGGGCTGGCTCTTGCGAGGGACGGGGAGGGCATTGATTCGGACGTCGCGACGGTCGTCCTCGGCGGCGAGGACGGAATGACGGGATCGGTTTACGCTTATGTTTTCTGAGCGTGCTAGTTTCCCTACTGCTCTCCTGGAGGAGAGTGATGGGGTCATCGGGGGTGACAAGAGTATGCCTTGGTCGGCGAATTTTGCTGATACGAGACGGTTCGTATCGAGCGGCCGCTGCGACTAGGGGATTGGGGTGCCTGATGGCAGAGTCAAAGAAACGCTTGGAAAGGCGTTTCATGAATTGGAGAATGGTGGGGATTTTAAGGTCGAGGTGGAGGCTATCGTTGCGGACATAGAACGGGGCTCCCGTGACTTTCCTAAGATAACGGTTTTGAAGGACCTGCATTTTATAAAGGTGGCGGGGATTGGAGTGCGCGAATATGACACCGGCATATGTCATGATGGGGCGGATTACAGCGGTATAGAGGCGAATTTTGCATTTAAGCGATAATTTGCTTCTCGCTGTAATCATGAAGTGGAGCCTGCTTACGGCAAAGGCAGCCCGATTACGGGCTGCTTTTATGTGGGCGCGGAAGGACAGATTACTGTCGAGGATAACGCCTAAGTACTTGGCTTGCTTCTCCCAAGGGATAGGCTTACCGTACATGGTTATCGGACTGAGGGGGCGGAGGGGAAGTCTTTTGAGCGGCGACCTAAAGAGGACCGCCTGACTTTTATCAGGGTTAACCTCAATTCTCCATTTCCTAAACCAGTCGCCTAGGGCGTTGGCTGCGGATTGGAGGGTTTGGGCTATAGCGGTTGGACTTTGACCAGTGTAATATATGGCCGTGTCGTCCGCGAAGAGAGCTAACTGAGCCTTTTTGCTCTTGGGAATATCGCTAGTGAACAGCGTGAATAGGAGGGGCGAGAGGACTGAGCCTTGAGGGACACCGGCTCGGATAGGGTGAGGGGAGGAGAGGGCATTCCCGATGCGATAGCGGAATGTGCGATCAGACAAAAAGTCTCGTAAGATGAGCACGAGACGGTCTGGCACACCCATTTGGTAGAGCTTATATAATAAGCCATTGTGCCAGACCTTGTCGAAGGCCTTCGCTATGTCGAAGAATAGACCGCCAGTCATTGCACCGCGTTGGAACCCAGCACTAATGTGCTCGACTATGCGGTGGACTTGATGGATGCACGAGTGACCGGTCCTGAAGCCGTATTGCTCGTGAGGAATGAGGCACTTGGCATCGGCAAAATCTCTGAGTCGCTTATAAATAAGTCTCTCGTAGATTTTGCCGAGTACGTTCAGGAGACTGATGGGACGGTAACTCGTGGGCTCAGACTTGGGCTTGCCTGGCTTAGGGATACCGATAACAGTGGCCTCTTTCCATGCCTGGGGAAAGATGTTGTTGGTCAGAGCGCCATTGAAGATGGCGGTCATTAACATAACGAGCTGGGCGGGGAGGATTTTAAATACCTTATTATTGATACCGTCCGACCCGGGAGCTTTCCGGGGTCGGAGACGTTTTATGATGTCCTGCACTTCGTCTGGAGTGACTGGAGGCATTGGATCATCAGGGTCTTCTACGGGAGGGAGGGAGGTCCTACGTTGGACTTCAGAGTCGACCTTGAGGAGGTGACTTTTGTCTACCGGTTGGGTGCTGGGAGAGCACTGGGATTCCAGACTGTCGGCCAGGCATTCGGCTTTCTCAGAGTCGTCAAAGGCGACGCTCTTATCGGGACGGTTGAGGGGAGGCATAGTGGCCTCTTCGGTGGCACGCAACTTTCGTTGCAGCTGCCAGAAGGCTAAATGGGTGGGCTCGAGATCGCTCAGCATCTCGTTCCAGCGGTTCGAGCGAAGCTCAGCGATGCGTTTCTTTACAGCACGCTGTAAATTGCGCATGTGAGCCTTGTTCGAGTCGCATGGAAAGTTGCTGTAGGCACGGATGGCCGCGTTCTTCTCGGTTATCAGTTCACGTACGTCATCGGGAAGTTTCCAGCGATGATCGTTCATCTCTGGGACTTCCCGTGAGCAATCCGTCAGTACGGATTGCACGTGTTCTGTAAACGAGTTGATCGCGGCCGTCGTGTCCGCGACGGAGACTATGTGGTCGGGGATAGAGTCCAAGTGAGGTGACGAGGTTGATTCCAGCTTATCGCTTACTTTCTTCCAGTCAGTTATCACTTTGGTTGGAGGAGGCTGGCTGGGGTCGGAGGGACCCGAGCGAGGGATTAAGTGCAGGAGCACTGGACGGTGGTCAGAGTCTAGCTCGTGTAGCGTCTCAATAGAATGCAACTTGAGGTTGACATTCTTGAGAAGCGCTATGTCAAGCACGTCGGGACGGTGGTTGGGATCACCGGGATAGTGGGTGTGCTCAAGAGGAGCGATGGGGTCATAGTTTAGTGAGGCGCTTAGATTGAACACTACCTTCCCTCTAGGGGTGGTAGTAGTGCTATTCCAAGCGGGATGTTTGGCGTTGAGGTCGCCCGCCATGATGACGGAGTCGCTCAGGCCGAAGAGGGCTGTAAGGTCTTTGGTGAGTAAATTGTGATCCTCTGCGCCGAGGGCAGGGGGAAGATAGGCGGATATGATGGTGATCGGTTGGTGGCCGGTCATGCCTAACCGACAGACTGAAACCTCGAGAAGAGACTCGAGGGGAGGAGGGATTAGAGGGATGCAATGCAGGGTCCTTTTGAAGTAGATGAGCGTACCGCCCTTGTGACAGCGTGACCTGTCGTTGCGAACTAATTGATAGTTGGCAATTTTAGGGTCACGGTGGTGCGGTTTTAGGAAAGTCTCCTGAACGAGAAGGATGTCTATCTGGTTGTCGCGGAGGAAGGTAGCGATTTCATCACGCTGACCTCTAATGCCGTTGGCATTGAAAAAGCCTAATTTAAGGGATCGTGGTTTAAGGACATTCTTATTTTTAGTAGCCATTGGACTAACTAAACAAGGTGGAGGGCTAAGAGGGCGTCACCCACTCCGGGGTGGGCTTTAAAGATTTTTGAGTATATTAAAGTGTTAGGAAAATTTTCTAGTTTTTATACTGCGAGACAAACATTCAAGTCTGGATGCAGGAATGCAGTCCCACCCTAATGCAAATGCACATGCAGGATGCGGTCGCACCCTCTCGCCCTCATGCATATGCACACATGGAAGAAAAGTGGGCAAAAATCAACATGCCATGCAACCAAACCTCTAATTGATCCGTGTTTCACCCCACCACCGTGCCCCGTGGAGGGATAATTTTCGCAGGTGATGCCGCTGTGGTCGCGGGATTCTCGAATTACCGTGACCTAAAGGGCTATTGAAGGACGCCGTGGATTTTAGTCAGTACGAGTCTGACAGCCCCTCCCGCTCTGCCCTGGGTGGGAGGACTCAGTTGATGATTTTATCACGTAAAAAGAAATGGTAATGCCGCTGGCAAAAGCTAGTATTGTACTAGTTTCATCACACAATACAATTGTATACCGACGTAACTCGTGTAACTACGGGCGCTTTCGTATGCAAGGGGTGTTTCTAAACCAGGCTAGAACTTTTCATGCGCCCACGTCACGGTACCAAATACAAAGGATCTGTGTACACGTGGTTTCAAACAGTTTGTGTGTGTGGGTTGTTCATACTTCGCTGTTGAAAATCGGCTTCATATTTTGTACCTACTATGGCTGCTTTGCTTGCAGAGCACTGGTAGCCCTGTGGTATTGGCCTTGACTTACTAGTTACAGGTCGTCGGTTCGACCAAGCTAGACACATTAATTTTTGTAATTTATTTCATCACCACTGCTATCAAAACGGTGAAGGATAAAACATCGTGTCCTTGAGTCAAAGATTCCCTGCCGGGGTCGCGGGACTTTTCCATTACCGTGACCCCGGTACGTAAAGGGCTAGTGAAGGACACCGTGGATTTTAGTCAGTACAAGTCTGACAGTCCCTCTCGCCCTGCCCTGGGTGGGAGGACTCATTTGATGATTTTACTACGATAAAAAAAAAAGAGTCAAATATTCGAAGACGTGTGACATCTACCAACCCGCACTAGGCCTGCGTGGTGGATTATGGCCTACTTACTACCTCTCACAGAGAGAAGGCCTGAGTCCCAACAGTGGGAGCATTATAGCCTAATGATGATGATGAAGGCTTAATTATGAAGAAGCAGGTTGTCGGTACAGACAGATTAGTACGTATCGGTACTGGTCGGTGCTGGCAAAATGAACCCACTTTCTCTTATAGACTTGGACATAATAGACACAGGTTGAGACTTCTGCCGGTTTCTTCATACAAGTTTGACCTGCACCGGTCCGTACCTGTCTTTACCGAAAACCTGTTTATTTGTGTAAGTATCCTAAGTAGATAGAGATAATTGTGTGTTTGTATGAAGTTTCCAACTACTAATTTTAGTTCATTCTGTTTCTGAGTTAGTAACTTTGGCTATGTGAAAGTTTGAGTTCCATTATGAGCATAGACTGCCACAAGTGTCCGCAAACTGCTGATGCTGTATTCCTAGATACAGCTCTGTGCGGTTCTTAGGTAGGTGCAGCTGTTGAGTTATTGGCTGCCGTGCTGCGTGTCGTGGGTTCGATCACCGTACAGAATATACTGACACGACCTGCAGGTAGCTGTTTCGGGTCTGGCCTTTTGTGTATGTGAGCGTGATAAGTTGAATGACTAGAGAGATCTTATAAAAAAAAGAAACCTTATTTTATAAAGCCGTCTGGATGTTCTGGTGTCATCTATTGACGTGATTATAGAATAAATATGCATACGTACCATACACACTTGCGCATTAATTATATTAGTTGAGATTGTTCTAATTTCGCATACCTACACTAAATCTGTATTTTATACTAGCTGCTGCCCGCGACGTCGTCTGAATGCGTTGAAGAAATAGAGGTTCACTGTTCATCCCGTAGGTGATAGCGTGATAATATGTAGCCTATAATTATGTTGACCCGACTTCTTTGTAATTTTCGTGCCAGAAGTAAATCCATGCAGTTCTTTTTTACTTTTTTTTCTTTATCACAGACATACATGCAGACAAAAATCCTAAAAACTTAATTTTTGGCTCCGGTATCGATTGTAGATCACACCCCAAGCATTCTTAAAAAAAAATTCAATGTGCAGTTTTGACTTTCCTGCCATTTTATTCTATGTAAGATTAAAGTCTATTGTTATATTCCGAAATCTCTTTAATACGTTTACCTACATCAAGTACCTAATCTCAGTTGACCTTTTCAAAAGTACACCTTCTTTATCTTGAAAAACATAAATCCTAAAATCCTGTTGTTGAATATAATAAATCCCTTTGTGGTACTGTTTGACCTGACACCTACTTTGAGAAATCAAAAGCTAAGTAAATGTAATACTCTTAAAGGCTATGGAGGTAAACAAGTGCTTAGTTAAAAATAAGTTTTTTATTTTGGAACAAAAACACAGTTGGCACAATACAATGTTAAACGATGACAGCTGCAAAAGTTTTCAACTGTGTCGCAGCTATCAGCGCCCATCCAGACAAGAAAATATACTAGCTAGTTCAAGATTTAAACTAAAACCTAAACTATTATAAATTAACATAGGTAAAAATGTAGTAAACTTAAAAAAAAGGACACTTACACTTACACACCTGGCGGTGTGTAAGTGTAAGTTGGAGTGGGTGTGGATGAAGGGTGTGTAAGTGAGTGCGGGTGTGTTTGTGTGGAGTCTGGGATGTGAGCGTGCAATGCGATGCAAGGCGTAAACAGACTAATCTCAAATATTTGTTTACGGCTTTTAGCATTGTGTAGAAATTAAAAGACGCTGCGCAAAAATAAAAAAATATGACTAGAAAACTACCTATTAGATCTTTCTAAAAGGTAGATATGGGACAGAAAAATAAAGTGTGTTAGAGGCTAATGTAAATATTGTTTAGACTGCTTCTAAGACGGTTATGTAAGATACATAAGGTACAGTGCAACCTAATGAATTAGAAAAACTTTACTATACAGTTCATAAATTAGAGTTAAGATGGCAACCTTCTTTGGTGGATCGATGGCAATCTTAGTCTGAGATGAAGTTGAACATCCCCTAATTTTTGATAATAATTACTATCGAGGGGATTAGAAATTGCAATTTTATTGATATTTAGTATTTTAATTTATTTTTATTGTGAACAACATATTCGGTCATCACGTAAAATTTAATATAGAAAAACCTAAATCAAAATTAAATAATATCTGGAAAATTTCTAAAATTTTCATTTTGTCATCAGACCCTCTCGGTTAATTTAAAATTGTAAAACAATATCTCCTTGTCAAAGTCTTGTGTGGATCACAAATAAACTAAATAAAAATCAGCTTTGAAACTTTTTAAGTTTTCATTTTAAATGCACTTAAAATCTTTAAATAAAATCAAAGCGAAAGTTTTCAATAAGTTTGTTTATTCGATTTCTTTCCTTTGAGTAAGTTAAAGTAAGAAGATAAGTGTATTTATTTATTTCAAGAGGATTTATAATACAATAAGTATCCCAATATATATTTCAAATGACAAAATAAGTTTGTTTGTTATCTTTTCACGTCCAAACCACTGAAACTTTATCCTGAAAATTGCATATACTTTGTCAGATGTACAGTGACGAATAGAGTACCTTAAATCCTTAAAAAGAACTGTTCTCGGGATAAAGAACAATACAACAAAATGTTCATATGATATAGTAGATGGCGCTACCAGTACCATCCGAATTGATTGTCAAATTCTATATTAACGCAAGTGTAGTTGCATAGTAGTTGGTCGCGGGACTTACCTATTACCGTGACCCCGGTACGTAAAGGGCTAGTGAAGGACACCTTGGATTTTAGTCAGTACAAGTCTGACAGTACCTCCCGCCCTGCCGTGGGAAGGAGGACTCATTTGATGACTTTACCACGAAAAAAAAAAAGTTTATTTGCAAACATTGAGAGCAGTGATTACACAATGGTGGCCTTGATATCGAGTTTCAGATTCTAAAACAGCCAGATGCAGTGGGTCACCTGACTGTCTCATCAGGTAACCGTGACCCTGGAACGTAAAGGGCTATTGAAGGATCACCGTGGATTTAAGTCAGTACAAATCTGACAGTCTCTCCCATCCCGCGTCGGGTGGGAGAACTGATTTGATGATTTTAACTATAAAACTATTAAAAAAGCCAGATGCGGTACTTCGTGTTATTTATTTCATCATCACTATTATTAAAAATGTATCTATCTTTTGCTTATCTTTATTATGAAAGACGTGTCAAAGAACTATACGCCCGTACAAAAACAACACAAGTTTAATGCAAAATTATGCGAAAACGCTTTTGTATTTCGCATAAAAAATGCATATATTATGAAATACCAGCGTCCCATCTGTTCGTGCTAGGGACGAATAAAAATATAATTTATTAATTAATTCTGATACGCAAATGTGCACCGTTCGTTATCATACAACCGGTGCTGCGAATATTTTTATATATTACCTTTTATTTTATATTGTTACACTTGGAGATAAAAAGAAAACTTGAGTTATCTCTTGGAAACGTAGATTTAAAAATAATAAATGGTTGGCTGTCTGAAACATGGTATTTATGCTGTCAACATAACTTTTTAGCAAGTTTTGTTTTTGCTGATGTAATATACAGGGTTATCGGAAAAACATCTTCAACTTCTTAAGAGGTCATTGTACTCAACATTATGAAAAACTTTTACTATGGGACCACACTCGAAATCGCTAAAAACAGCTGTTCCATACATTTTGACGAGTTAAACGAACATAAATTACAACTTTCTTGCTTTGACAGTTGAAGCAATTTTACATTATACAAACAATTTATTCCAATACACATGAGATCTAAACAAACGTCTGGAAACGCAAACAACTAACAGAACCATATTGGCATAATTCCAATTTGCAAAAAAATATCAATAGCAAAGCCGAAAAGCGTTTCCTACTTTAAATTAATACCAGGGCTGCAGAAATAGGAGAAGTTTTGACATAAACTTCACAACGCCACCTACATCAAAGTTAAATTATACCGACGCGCATAAACTTCATTTTGCATAAATGTCCCGAATTAGAAAACTAACTGGGACTGAAGTGGAGTTAAAGCCTTACTTGGCGTTTTAATTGTTTCTCTGTTAGACAATTATGTTCGGTGTGTGCTATTTTATGTCAACTCTTGTATGTTATGATTACTTTTTTTACGTCAGTTTGTAACTATATACTTATGGCATGATGATAGAGGTTCTCAACGTGGCATTAAATCGTATTCAACGTGGTCTAAAATCGCCACTTTATGAATGTTACTAAAATTGTTCTTTTTTAATTATACTCTTTTGCTTAAATAATAGAATATAATATACCATTGACAAAGTGTCAAATCTCGTTGTCGAGTTGTTCAGTAGTAACTGAACTGCTCTCGAGGTACTCAGATAGTTAACAAACTAGATATCTCGACATTAATCCATAAGTCGCTAAAAATGTCCACAAAAAGTACCAATTATTTTAAATCTCATTCAAAACTGTCTCAAGTTCAAAATAAATTAAATAAGAAAGCCATTTAAATAAAAATAAAGCGTATATTTTGAAATTACAGAAAAGCTTTACTGAATTAATTTTACTACTCACTCGGTGGCCTAAAACAGAATTAAACCCCGGGCGTTTTGTCGAACCCAAAGCGAGTGCGAGCGAATCATTCATCATCAATCAACATTTATTTAATGCTAGCTGTTTCCCGTGCCGGGGTCGCGGGACACACGAATTACCGTGACCCCGGTACGTAAAGGGCTATTGAAGGACACCGTGGATTTTAGTCAGTCAAGTCTGACAGTCCTTCCCGCACTGCCCTAGGTGGGAGGACTCATTTGATGATTTTACCACGATAAAAAAAAGCTGTTCTCCGTGGTTTCACTGCTGCTTGACTCCTATTGGCCGTAGAGTGATGTTATATGTTATAGCCTTCCTCGATAAATAGACTATCGAAAACAAAAAGATAAAGCTTTATAATATTAGTATAGATGACCTTAAATAGTTATATTTGTTTTATCAATTCCGACTACATTTTTTTTTAAACTTTGCCTCACCCTAGGTTTTCTCCTGTGTCGTGGGTGCGTTTACAAACATATAAACTCACATACACAAACGCCCAGACCCGGAACTTTACTTGTAGATCATACAAATATTTGCTCCGTGCGGGAATCGAACCCGCGACACGCAGGATTAGTAGGATCAATAAGGTTAAATTGACAGTCCGAAGTCAGTACAGAAGACGACTTTATTAGGTTTAGCTAAGGTCTTGGAAAATCCAAAAAATCGGAAAGCTAAAGACGTTAAGAAGTTAAAGACTTCACTGAATAATTTTTGTTTTCTGTCCCTAATAAAATATATACCTAGTACATTCGAAATGGGTACTACGTGGATACTACTTTAAATGTCAGTTACTAGTTAAATTGTGAAATAAAAGCTGAGTGTCAGCTCTTCTCCATGTTGAGAGACATCGTAAAAGTCAATTGGAGAAGAATTACTGTCCTACTAAAAGATATTGATGTGCCACTACTAGTGCGAAACAGCTTTCCATTGGATTTTAAATGCTGTATTAAAGGGTGAAAAAAGAGGTAATAAAACTGAAAAATAGGTAATGTAATAGAATTTACCTTCGTACCTACACAGTTCGTGATCTGATAAAAAAAAAAAAGATTTTCTGTTCTCTATTTTTGTTGCAGTTAGGTACTGGTGAGCCTTGAGCCGAATTTATTCTATGATATTTGTATTAGTTATCGTTATGCCTGTTTTGATCTGGGTAATCCGTTATATTTTCCGACTGTCGACCAGAGCCAGGACCAGGACCAGACCTGTAGCAATGTGACAAAGGATAAACCCAAACGCTGAGTAGGCTTTAATAGATTTTCAACTTTGTATGCTTGGGTATAAAGTTGAAGATCTAGTGAAGATGGCAAAGCGTTAACGTTTTTTCCAGTCGCTCTTGCTTAGAAATCTTTAATATATACGTATTTTTAACTTTAGGCGCTGGGATATAAAGTTGAAAATCTACCGGGGAGTACCGAGCGTTTACGATTATCGTTTGCGACTTAGCTAGGGGGCAGGTCATGATTATAAAATGATAAGCTCTATAATGCTACAGGTACAAAGGCTTATGTAACTTGATATTTAGTTCATATCACAAAGCAGTAAATTAAAAACAATACGAAAGTTATATAGTTTATGCATATATGCCCAAATGCCCATTAAACCTACGTCAATAATAACACATATACTAACAACACACATATACTATAACTAACTAACTATAACCAACACATATACTATAGTGACAATAAAATATAGAATTAAAAGAGAGTTGCAAAAAAATGTCGTTTTGGTCTAGCGATCCCAAGCATCTATGGAGCATGAGCTACACAGGGTTCAATTACAAGGTTTTTTTTTTATCGTGGTAAAATCACCAAATGAGTCCTCCCACCCAGGGCAGGGCGGGAGGGACTGTCAGACTTGTACTGACTAAAATCCACGGTGTCCTTCAATAGTCCCGGTAATTCGTGAGTTCTGCGACCCCTATAGTGCTCCCTTTAACTGGTTTTATTTAAGTTCTATTTCCCAGAGGGGAGTTTATTTCCATCAAGCATGTCCACATTCTACAACCTAAACGCCCTACATAAGGGCTATGCGCACTTAATAGCCTAGCTTTTCGTGGATTACGGGCATGTTATTTTGAAAAATATGTTGTGAAATTGCGAACATAAGATCGCAATATTCGCTGAATTGTAGTATAAACAAACTGTCATGGATCTAAAGAAAACGATCATACATAGAACCATGTGTGGAATTGAACGTCGCTTTAAAAGGATTCAATATGTCGTTCACTGGTATTGCTTGGAACTGTTTTCTCTTCAGACAAAAGCTGTAACTTTTCTCATTCTTGAAATGATAAAAAGACAATCCATTGTTCTTTCTAGTGTCGCCTTAACATTTGCTATTCGACAACGATAACACGTCAATGACTTCATCTATCAACTGTCACTTGAAAATTACGTTTAACAAAAAATTTATTTGGGCCACCAAGATACAGGCTTACCCTAGTTTGGGGCCCACGGGCATTTCTTTCTGTAATTTAAATTTTTATTGTCTCTTCTATTCTTGTTTGTATGAGTATGTAACCTAATTTGTGTGTATAAATAAATAAATAAAAATGCCTTGTGCAAATTAATTTTAATTATTTTCCTTTATTTATTTTTAAACTTATCTCATTATCTAGTAAAATCATCGAGTGAGTCCTCCTACCCAAGGTAGGGCGGGAGGTACTGTCAGACTCGTACTGTCTAAAATCCACGGTGTCCTTTAATAGCCCTTTACGTTCCGGGGTCACGGTAATTCGTGAGATCCGCGACCACGGCAGGCTTTGGTCCTCTAACGGGGGGCACCGTCATAATCCTGACACTCTTTGAGGCGCGCGTGGAACATAACGCGCCGTCGACCCGGGCATAGTCCATGGACGGACAGCGAGTCGCCCATTACTCGCCGTCCGCGATCAAATTCAAGTCGTAATATAAGAATCACGAATTTCTTTCAATTTGAATTTCCTCTGAATATAAATTGGAGCCGAAATTTCTGTCATGTTTCCTTCCTCTTTGTTATGTACAAGATAATTTGACACAAGGTAATTTTGACTGGCCTGTTGGTCTAGTGGTTAGTGACCCTGACTGCTATGCCGGAGGTCGTGGGTTCGATTCCCACCCAGGACAAATGTTTGTGTGATGAGCAAGATCATTTGTTCTGTGTCTGGGTGTTATTTATCTATAATATGTATGTATTTAGAAATATATAAGTATGTTTATCAGTTGTCTAGTACCCATAACACAAGCTCTGCTTAGCTTGGGACTAGATGGCGTTGTGTGATAGTTGTGGAATATTTATTCATTTAATTTGTAAGGAAAAAATATCGGTGACGACAACAAGAACTTATATGTAAATGTTTTTCACAGGTCCTTGTGACGAAGCCTGATTTTTATAACGAGGAGACTAGAAAGAATTTGTTCTGCACACTGTCGGAATTGATTTCGTTGAACATAGTCCCCATTGTCAACACTAATGACGCTGTCAGCCCGCCCATGTATATCCATGATGACACTATGGTACCGGGAACGGGGAAGAAGGTAAGCAATATTGAACCTTATTTAGAAATTATAAAACATAAAATGTCTGTGATTGACTTTTAAATTAAAACCGATAAAAATGATTGTTATTATTTTTTAAAGATTCGAAATATCTAGGAATTGATTTTTATATTTTTTAAATTCTTGTTTAAACATAAATCTGTTTGCGAAATTAAATTGGGCTTTGCTATTTCTTTAGATAATCTCAACGACGTTATTACAATTTTCTTCTTTACTGCATGCGTTGCAAAAATTACATAATGACATCGACTATACCTATTTCTGCAGATTCGTCGTAAATTGACTGGCATTTTACGACTTTTTTTCCGTTCAATTTGCTATAATGACCCAGTCCAAATCTCGTCAAGATATCCTAATTACGATTTGATCTTCCCCAACTGGGTCCCATAAATCCTTATACATTTTATGTTCCAAAATCTTGCTGCATTTGCCAAAATTTTATTTCATCGTAAACTTTTTTATGTCCAGGGTATTGGTATCAAAGACAATGATAGCTTGTCCGCTCTGTTGGCTGCCGAGATCCAATCTGACTTGCTGATCATGATGTCCGACGTCGATGGAATCTACAATAAGCCTCCGTGGGAAGATGGCGCAAGAATGATGCATACTTACACGTCAAAGGAGAAAGATCAAGTGCAATTTGGACAGAAATCAAAGGTAAGACTTAAATATACAACATTATTTTTAGTTTATGCGAAACCTGAATATAGTTTGTTCAGAATCAGTAACTGATTCGATTCCAATAATTTTTACACCGTGTTATTTTTTTTTTCAAAAATAATTTTATTTTATTTTATTACCAGTTAATTTCAATACAATCACCGTAAGGTTAGGTACCTATTGCCAAGCTATTATCACGAGTGTATAACACCCGCGTAAACCGCGTCTTACGCGGGTGTACCGTGATATTAGCATTTTTTTGAACGGACAACCAGGTAATATACAAACTTATAACCTTGTGATTTTTTATGATACGGTTTTAAAATTTTGTACATAGATTCTTTACACAAATATACTAGACAGGTGTATCGGGTTTCGCATAAACCAAAAATAATGTTGTATAGAATAACTTTTTATTATTCATCGAACTAGTCTCTTCCTGAACTATATTGGGGTCTAGAATACTAGTATATTTGCGTTGGTCTGTCTGACCTTCACTACCCAGTTAGTGTCAATTGTATGTTCCAAATAGTTACAATCGATCTAGGAAGCACAAGCTATTTAATGTCCCATTTTGTCGCACTGTAGCCCGATCCACCTCCCCTATACCGCGAATGCTGAAGATGCTCAACGCGCTCGTGGAGACCAACCCTGGATTGGACTTGTTTGCTGATGAATGGAAGACGATAATGTTAGAATGTCTGCGATTCTGTGAGGAGACAGAATGAAAGGATCATTTAATTTAGTGTTTATGGCTTTTTAAGCTGTACTAAATGTATTCAATAAATAAATAAATAAAATAAATAAATAAAAATAGTACTGGTAAGACTGGTTGTCAAACTTTCGTCACGAAAGTCTCGAACACACGGTTTCACACTTTCACTGTCGAAACGACAGCTGGAACTAACGACTTAACCTATTAGTTTTCCTATACATATAGGTGCTGATAGACTGGAGCACTCACTTATAACAGACAAACTAGCATTCGCCGTTTTTTTATTTTGTCGAACGGTACACAGTGAACGAGATGGCACTAGACGACTTGTATAGCTCTGTCTCTTTCCTACAGCCTAAAGGCTCACGCTTTAATGTCTTTGTCAAACAGACAGGCGAGTCCGAAGCGATACCGAACCGATACGAGACGTCAGTCCGATAGTTCTGTCACGCTATTGGGTCGCTTTCGCTTTTCTATGTGACTGGATTCAAACAATTCCATACATTACAAATAAAAACGTCACGCTTCGCATTCGCCACGCCTGCCTGTTTGACAAAGGCTTAAGACGTCACGGTAGACCTACAGAGCCAAGCATAGAGCCAAACACCCCTACGAACATTTTCATGATCTTGCTATTGAACGCTCTAGTCGGTGGTTTTTCTTCAGAAGGTGTCAGACTTTACAGTCGGCTCGGCAAAAAGCTTGACAGAACGCTTGTTCGCTAAAACGCTCTCGTTTGTTTTAGTATAATTTATCATTATTATCATCTATCGTGAGGAGCTCGTGGCTAAATAAATACAGCCGCACAGGCCGATCTTCCGGGTTAAGCCGCGCTTGCCGAGGTTGGTCTGTGGATGGGTGACCATCTCATAGCGAGTTCCCTCCGTGCCTCGGAAAGCACGTAAAGCCGTTGGTCCCGGCTGTCATTTCATCTTTGACAGTCGTTACTGTTAGTCAGAAGCTCTAAAGTCTGACAACCAGTCTTACCATGGGGTATCGTATTACCCAGTTACTGGGTTGTGGAGGTCCAACAGGCAGTCGCTCCATGTAAAATACTGATATCCAGCTGCATCTGGTTTGACTGAAAGCCGACCCCAATATAGTTGGGAAAAGGCTAGGCAGATGATGATCATCCATCGTCTTTGCAAGTGAATGGACCTTTATCAGCACCTTATAGTCCTTGCCATATGCGAAAGAACCTCAAAGCTACTTGCCAAGAACTCTTGAACTTGATGTTACTACACGATAAAAATAAAAAGTGTAGCGTAGGCATCGAGAGAAAGGATCACGAAGTCAGCCCTCGAAATAATGAAAAGCTTATAGAGATAGAAACTGAATTTGCTATCTAAAACAATATATTTTCTTTTGCGCTTATCCTGACGTATTCAAAATGTTTCGATTATTTTATTAGACAAATATAACGTTTATGCGTAGGACGTGGTAGATATTGTGATCCCACGCAAAAACTAAGGCAGAATAATAAAGACAATGTTTATTTTTCAAGATAAAGTTTGGTTGCTCAATAAGTGATAGATTACAATTCAGAGTAATATTGTTGTTGTCGAACTATAAATCAATCAAAAGTAGATTTTGATTAGAAAACGTGCTTGGAAATATGTTATTAACTGTAACAGCCATCATGATTTTAAAGAATTAAATAAGACAGCGTTTTTATAAAATAATTAAGTAATAATGAATATACAATAACAATCTAGATACGCTAGCACGCAAGCTATGGGATGCTGCGGTAAACCTGACTGACAGAGGACAAGAGCTGTGGTAATAAACTGTATTTATGCGGGCGAAGCCGCGTGCGTAAGCTAGTTAGCTAATCATGTTTTATTTTCCCTTTAGGTTGGTACTGGAGGAATGGATTCTAAAGTAAATGCCGCTACTTGGGCCATGGCTAGGGGAGTCAGCGTGGTCATCTGCAACGGTATGCAAGATAATGCCATCAAAACTATCATAAGTGGAAGAAAAGTCGGTACTTTCTTCACAGATTGCGTCACTACTCCCGCTAATGCTTCATCCGTTGATGTTTTGGCAGAAAATGGTACGTATATTCCCTATAAACCAGACAGAAATAGAGAGACAATAAGTGTCTTCATAATGTTTCCTTGATTTACAGCAAGAACTGGCAGCAGAGTTCTCCAAAAACTTTCACCTTCCGAAAGAGCAACAGCCATTCACTCGCTAGCAGATCTATTAGTCAACAAACAAGAAGAAATTCTAGAAGCGAACTCAAAAGACTTAGAAGAAGCTACAAAGACCGGCCTTGCAAAGCCGTTACTAAGCAGATTATCTTTAACCCCTAGCAAATTGAAAACGTTATCTATAGGCCTCAAGCAAATTGCTGATTCAAGTTACGAAAATGTTGGCAAAGTTTTAAGGAAAACAAAGCTAGCTGAAAATTTAGTTCTACAGCAGGTATCAGTACCCATCGGGGTACTTTTAGTCATATTTGAATCTAGGCCTGATTCTTTACCGCAAGTGGCTGCGTTGGCTATGGCATCGGCTAATGGTCTTCTACTGAAGGGCGGGAAGGAAGCTGCTCACTCAAACAAAGCTCTCATGGGATTAGTTAAAGAATCTCTTAAAGGCGTCGGTGCTGATGATGCCATATCCCTAGTATCAACAAGGGAAGAAATTAGCGATCTACTGTCTATGGAGAAGCATATAGACTTGATTATTCCTAGAGGCTCTTCTGAATTAGTAAGAAATATACAGAAGCAGTCACAGCACATTCCCGTTCTTGGTCACGCTGAAGGCATTTGCCACGTGTACTTAGACAAAGATGCTGATCCAGCAAAGGCATTGAAGATAGTACGCGATGCAAAGTGTGATTACCCAGCTGCCTGTAATGCTATGGAAACTTTACTAATTCACGAAGATCATCTTTCTAGTGAATTGTTTAATGATCTTTGCAGTATGTTGAAGAAGGAAGGTGTCAAGATCCATGCTGGTCCTAAACTCTCCAGTCAGTTGACCTTTGGCCCACCACCAGCAAGGAGTATGAAGTTTGAATATGGAGCTCTGGAATGCTGTATTGAAGTTGTTAAGGATATGGAAGAGGCGATTGATCATATACATAAATTCGGAAGCTCTCATACGGATGTCATTGTGACTGAGAATGGTGAGTTTTGTTTTTTATATCTAATGCACGTTGATACTTCATTTATTTTTCAAGTGATTGAAATCACCAGGTAAATTTATTTTTAAATGTTATTATTAGCTTCTAGATTTTCCTTTTAACCATAATGAGTTATGACTGTATCATTTGTAACTCGAGTACTATTTACTACAACAAATAGGGAAGTAGTTACACTTCTAATGATAATAATTACTTCAAGGCAAACATTGTTAGTTGCATGTACGCCATTTTGTTGACGCGTGATATGTATAGTGTCTTTTTGGAAGTCGCTGTTATCAGTAACAACTATATAGCTATAGATAAGTTTATCTGTGGCAGTTACTTGTGTTTTATGATCGTCTGTCTGATAGCATTCGTACTTGAACTTGTATTCAGGGCCAGGGATATTAAATTATTCCTATACTAGATAGCTGGATGCTCATTCTGGCAAGTTGTAAGTAAGTACTTGTGATACTTTTTTATGTACTTCATAAAATATATCTCGAGTATTCTACTTATTGTATCGTAACATGTAAGACATATTTGAGATGCAATAAAATATTGTTCTGTGCCTTATGATTAGCATATCTAGTTTAAATTATTTTGTTAAAACCAAAACTTTTATTGCTGCAGTTATAAATATAAGATAAAATGTATATACGACCATAATCTAATTCTGTAATCACTTTACAATTGTCTTATAATCAGTTTTAACAGCTTTGTATTGATACCTGATGAAATGCCAAGACATCGACTTATTTACCCAATGAACCCTTTATACGTTATTAATAAAATTAAAACCATTAAAATTGTGTCCAAAAAAGTGGACAGACGGACACACGAGTGATCTTCAGACGCACGGAACCCAAAAACACTTATAGTAGGTTGATATGCTGGCTATCTGCTACTAAACAGAAAAAGTTTTTAATTATCTTAACGTTACCCCACCCTAGGTGTTTCGTGGAAACATTTACTTGAAATTAAACCTACATACCCAAATATCCATTAAAATTAATTGTAATTTCCGCAACTTTCAGATTCCGCAGCGAAACGTTTCTTGGCCTCAGTGGACAGCGCGTGCGTTTTCCACAACGTGTCGTCGCGTTTCGCCGACGGCTTCCGTTTCGGCCTCGGCGCCGAAGTTGGTATCTCTACCGCCAGGATACACGCTAGAGGTGAGTTCTGAGATAAAAGTTTTGTACCGTGTAACTCCGTTTACTGTTTGTTCATTTATAGTGTGGCTTCACCATTATTATCGTAATTAAGGGGTAGAGGACGACTGCCGGGGTCGCGGAACTGCCTGTCAGGGTCACGGAACTGTCTAAGTGGGAAACCATGAGCCTGGAATGTAAAGGGCTATTGAAGGACCATGGTGGATTTTAGTCAATACGAGTGTGATAGCTACTACACCCCGGGTGTGCTACTTCACCACCTAAAGAAAGGGTTTAGGACGCGGGAGTAAGCGAAAAGTGGGAGAAGTGAAGTGTAGACATTTAATATTGAAGTGAAAGGAAAAAAGAGGGAGGCCTTTGTCCAGGAGTGAGGTAGAGTGGGCTTTTAACATTCAGTTTCAGACTATACGAGTCAGTCTTACTATAAAAACATTCAATTTCAAGCTGAGATAGAGATTCAGAAGTAGTCCCTTTTTTTTACGAGAATCATCTCCTCAAATGCGTCCAGCCCCCCAGGGCAGTACGGGAGGGACTGTCAGACTTGTACTGACTAAATTTCACGGTGTCTTTTAATAGCCCTTTACGTTCGGGAGCCACGATTACCCGTACCCGTAGAAGTAGTCTCTAAGATTTTCTTTTTATATTGAAGTTGTTTTATAATGAGTTATGAAAAAAATATTTTATTGTGGAGACTGTCAGTCGAGCCAGTTAGATCTATCCTAGAATTAATATTTTAATGAGCTTTATACGGACAAAACTATTTCATAATACTGCTGTCAGTTTTAAAAGAAATCAACCATATGAAAAATGAAAATCTCATATATAAATTCTTCCATTTATCTCCAGGACCCGTGGGAGTTGAAGGTTTGCTGACCACCAAATGGATTCTGGAAGGTACCGACCACACAGCTGCTGAATTCAACGAAGGCAAGAGGACCTGGCTTCACGAGACACTTCCAGTCAATTGACTGTTTGAGCCTACTCCTAGTGATCCAATCGAACCTAATATTGAAGAACCAACAAAAACTCTTTGGTCAAGAATCAAAAAGTTCTTTATTGGTGAATAAGGGTTGGATAGTTCTGAGACGGTAGTTTTTAATAATAAACATTGTCATCATCATCTGCCCTTACCCCATTTTACTTGGGGTCGGCGCAATACGTTTTCTTCTTCCATTCTCCATTATCAGACGTCAAAGAACCATTTACTCCTTTTTCTTTCATATCAATCCTTAGACAATCCATCCATCTATTAGTTGGTCTTCCTCTTCCTCTCCATCCATTCACATTCATTACCATCACTCAGCCATACCATCGTTTTAAGTAAAAAATATTTTGTAAAGAAATGAAGAGCAAGTATGAAAGCAGGTTCGATACATGCAATGTAAAGTCTAGAATAATGTTTGATACCGTAAGTTGTAAAAAAAATCGATTTAATAAAACATTTTTGGTAAAAATGAACTGTATTACTTAGACATTGTGAGCATGTGCTTATAATACTGTAAAAACCGTGTTTAATGTGGAAAAATGAAATTGTGAGGATATGATGTGCAAACATAATAATGAAAACGTACACAAACCAACAAATATGTAAATATAGACAATATGACTGAACAAAAAAATGGCAACTGAACATTGTTCAACGATAATAAAATAGTTTCAACTTTGCGCTCTTCGAGAACATTCCGTTACTCTACGGTTCCACCGCAACCATTTTGATGGATTATTAATGCGTACATCATAGGCATAGCTACCGCCGTATCAGCCGTATCAATTATACGGGCCCCCCAAGCATCAAGGGCCCCCGACGATTGGAATAAAAATAAAAACATAAAATGTTGCTCTTAAATGAAATGTTATCGTCGCCATAAAGCTCCAATTATCAAACTCCTAACATAGTCCAATTTTCAAAAAGGTTATAATTATGTAGTTGTCATAAATGAGGAGGGAAGAAACGCCTGGGTGTCACCACTGCGAGGATCGTCCGGAGGACACGGTGGAGCATACGGTGCAGGACTGCCCCGCTTGGGCAGAGCACCGCCGTGTCCTCACGACGGCGATAGGCGGAGACCTCTCCCGCCCGGCATTGGTCGAGGCCATGCTGCGGGGCGAGACAGAGTGGGAAGCGGTCGCCTCCTTCTGCAAAGCAGTCATGCTCGTGAAGGAGGAGGCGGGCCGCCTGAGGGAGAGGACAGCGTCCTCCCTCCACCCCAGCCGCAGTGGTAGACGCCCACGGCGTCGGACGTCGCAGGACGATCTCCGGCCACCGTAGGCACGGGCATGCGGGCAGCGAGTAATGGGTGACTTGCTGTCCGACCATGGACCATGCCCGGGTCGACGGCGCGTTGTGTTCCACGCGCGCCTCAAAGAGTGTCAGCATATTGACGGGGCCTGTGGAGGGCCAAAGCCTGCCGGGGTCGCGGGACCAAGGGATTACCGTGACCCCGGTACGTAAAGGGCTAGTGAAGGACACCGTGGATTTTAGTCAGTACAAGTCTGACAGTCCCTCCCGCCCTGCCCTGGGTGGGAGGACTCATTTGATGATTTTATCACGCAAAAAAAAAAAACATCAGTAATAGCATTACATTACACGAGACAGGATGCTATTGTCTTTATTTTGCAAAACTATACACTTGGATAAAAAGGGCCTCAAACAAGTTTTGATACCCCTCCTTGTCGAGCTATGGCACTGGCTTGTATCGAAATTGACATATTTCAACGTTTGGAATTATCACTCAAATGTGGATTAACCGCAGCGGTTAAATTTCAGCGATTACAGCGCGCATTTGAATTAATGTGAAACCACTGACCACTTTGATGATAAAGGCGGTACCTATCAAAGGAAAGTTTCCATTCGTCCCGTACAATAGGATGATTGCTTTTGCTAAAAGATATTTTGTCATCATTGATGGGTTCACGTTGGAGAGCAGCTCGTCATCAAAGTTGAGCATTAAGGCAAGGCTGATCAGTTGATGGGTGACCTTAAATATGGTACGTTCGGGGTTGTTGGTCATATTCAATAGCTTTTGCAATTTGAGCGATTAACTGCTAGTACGACTTCCGAATGAAAGTTGTTCCAGATCTGGGTGTTTGTGTATGAGAGTTTAAATGTTTTTAAACGCACCTTGTGATTTGCCATGAAACAGGAGAAATTCCTTACTTGCACGGAACTATATTATATAGATATTTCTCACAATTTTTAAATAGCTGTAAATTCAATTGTAATAACGAATCCGAATCAAGTTTAATTTTTTTTCTTATTTCTTCATTTAATTTTGTTACCTTCATCCATTCACTGACAGTCAAGAGCATGGCAAAAGAAACCATTTCAAAGGTTAAAAAAACTATGAAACAACAGCAACATCCTTTCCTATACCTTCAGTTTTCTCATAAAATATAAGAAAGTCGAAACTGTGTGTATTCACAGAGGTGACACACAAAGGTGAGTTCCAAATAACTTTGAAAGTTCGCCTCCATTACATTTTCAGGCATTGTTGTCAAATAACATAAGAAAACAAGAAACTTGCATGGAAATTACACCTCACAAAATAAACAATACATATTACAGTTTGACATTACTTTTCAACTTTTATTCGGAGAATTTCCGAAAATAAATGATACTTACAAAGAAATGTAATCGGGTAATTTATTAAAGTACGGTTCTCTTTGTAGGTAGTAGAAAGAAATAATACTAGAGTATTCTTTCTGAAGAAAAAAGCGTGACAGTATGATGAATATATTATTAACAATCTAATATAATTTCAAGTTGATGCTGCTGTTTCAGTTCTTTGGAGCCTTAGCAATATAGCTTTCAAAGCATTTCGTATTATTTCGACGTCACGTCAGAATGTCACTCTGTGTGAGCTCTTCTATTTCGAAACATATTTATGTGATGGTAACACAATTTCTTGTTCATTCTTGCTCTTCTTTTTTGATGATAGGTCACTAGTTAGGTCTTGGAAGAGCTAAGTGACATCGGATTATAACTAAGCACTATCTAAATGCCCAAACATGCATACAATTCGCCATTTTCATTTGAAAAGGGCGAATTTGTATGAATTCAAAAATCATAATCCACAACAACCTACCTCAAACAGATTAGGGTAGGTTGACCTGAAGGCGTCTGAACATTTTTTCCCAATATTTTTAAAGTGTAATTTTTGTGGAAATTATACCTCCGGATTATTATACCGTGACCCCGGTACGTAAAGGGCTAGTGAAGGATACCGTGGATTTTAGTCAGTACAAGTCTGACAGTCCCTCCCGCCCTGCCCTGGGTGGGGAGCACTCATTTGATGATTTTACCACGAAAAAAAAAATATACCTCCAATCAAATATTTTTCTTTATTTTCTACAGCAAACTTCGGACGTTTTCGCTCAATATTAATATTTAGGCTGAAAACGACCTATCTACTATAACTGATGTTACTGGATAGAACTTGAGAGGTGCCATTTCTAGAGAAATGTCTTGAAGTAGAATTTTGCGAGTGTCGTTGATAAATGCGATAAGTTTCTTTCTTTCTTCACAATCGGGTTTTAAATCAAAGTCAAAATATTTTAATCCACTTAGGCTGCCTACTTCTATAAGATTGGAAAAGCAGGTTCGGGTACGGCTCGAGTTGGTGGTTTCCATGGAGCCACTCTTCTCGCTTAATACAACATGCCTAACACATTTGACTACTGCATAAGCACTTTTCTTAAAAAAAGTACTAAAAGATGTAATTACGTTGCAGTTGTAAAGGTTATGCCTGACATGACACGCCGTTCATGCAACCCGTTGCTGAGACACATTCTCTTAAAATTGCTTACACGTTGTCAGGTACCTTGTTTACAGAAAAAAAGTACTGTTCCCAAGGAAAACAACAACGTTCTTAAAAAATAGATCCACGTGTCCCCGATACAATGATCAAATTCTCAATTAACACAAGCGAACCTACGGACAAAAGCTAGTTTTAAATGAATCGCTTTTTAAAAGCACGAAGCAAAAGAATAAAAATGTATTTCACGAGCAAGAAATGCTAGCCCTTTTAGTAACACAATCACTATGAAAATAAAAGAAAACCGTACCCGTATTCCTGATTGTAAGTCAGACATGTTAGTGATTCGTATGTATCTAGACGCAGACAGGATCGTTTTGTTTCCAAAGAAACTTTATCTCTGGCTAACGGAAATCTACGCGATTGAATCCTTTGAGCAGGCGCCATACTGCAGGCGATGCGATGATACTGGTAGTATCAACAGAAACAGGGAAACGACGTCTACAGTTAACGGGATAATAAAGGGTAAAAATATTTCTGTATTCCTTACGTATTACATTTTTTTATTGATTATATAAAATCTCTCCCCTTCATCTAATATCTCAAATCTTTCTGTTATAATTACGTTGACGACGACAGCCTCTTTGTCGGTAGACAAAGAAGAAGGATGATTCAAAAAATTCCAGGGTGTTGTCAGTCGGACGCTTTTTGCTCTAGGCTCAATCTAGTTAAGAAGTAGACACAAGACCTAAGATGGAGCAACATATCAAGAACGAACTCCTGCGCAACGTCCTAACGCAGTAAAAGCTATTTGGCGTCAAACTCCGACAGGGTGATGGCCAGACAGCTGTGGTAAGACCTACAACCGCCAGTGGCGCTGTGTGTTTAGCTGTCACCACAGGTAACAGGACGCGTATGATGCTGTTGCGCGGGATAGACCGCTCGGAGCTTCATTAATCTAGCGATAGCTCGACCTAGCTTTTCGTGTGACACATACCCCATGTTACCAACCAGTGTAGGTCAGTAGGTACTAAAGTTCCACATTCGATGGATTGGGGAAAGTTTCCCCGGTAGGTCTCGAAACACACAATTCTTTTTGTTTTATTCTAACGTGCCTGATGAAAATGTGAGCCTATCTGTAAGATTGCTATCAATTTTTATTTACGCATAGAAGAAATATTGTTGTACTATTTATTTTAGTCTGTGATCTGTCAGTGTGAGTGCCTGTTTGTCCAAGATTGGTTGGTAACAAAGAATTATATGGAATTAATTTAGTTTTTCAGGTAACATATCGTATGCTATTTCATAAGGTGGTTTTTCGTGGTGTGTATGGTGTATGTCTGTCTCTCTGGTATAACGAATAGTAGGTATAATAAGTTGTTTCATACGCCAATTTCGCATTTTTTTTTGTATTATTTATTTATTTATCAAATTAACCAGAAATAGGTAAATACTCGACATGGCATCCACATGTCATAGTTTTACTTAAACTGATAGTACCTACTACATTATATACTTAAAAATTCTGTTCTTTGTTTTAAGTAACAAATGTTTCTCATCGAATTTTGAAGACAATAATAACGTCAAAAATTAATAATAGAACCATTAAGAAAGTAAAATTCAACAAAATTAATAAATCATAGCTTTAGGCAGAAATAATTATGTCAGAATAATAATTCGTTACAGCCTAGTTAAATAGGACGAGCGAACCCGGGTGAATTCATTGAGAGAACGTTAACATAATGGGTAGTAATACAAAAGAGTATTTACTTAGGCCGTGGCCATTACTAGAGTTTCCTATTTCAATCTCAAGGGTTTCAACGACGGACGGACAGAATAATTTTGTTGACGCTGAATAAACTGGAATGTCAACAATTTCGAGATAAATTGAGAAAATGGTTAATGTCTGAGAAATTATAATTTTATTTTGTTAATTTCATTATTTATTTGAAGTAATTTTTGAATGATAAGAATATCTTTGGATTAAGTTTTTTTTTTTGTAGACAGAGTCCAATCCGCTTTACAAAGCAATGAAAGAGTTTTAAATGACCCACAAAGCTCTGCTAAACTGTTAAAAAAAAACTTTTTTGAAAAAGAAAACACCCAGTTTCTTAAAAAAAAAACACAAGTGTAAAATAACTATTCTCTCCGAAGTCGATGACTTTGTTTTGTATGTATTTTATTGATTTGTGCCAAAATAGTTCGTTATTTTACCCTTTTTAGTGGGTCTTTTAAGGTGGTTTTTAAAAATGTTTTGTACGTAAGAGTGGGTTGTTCACCATGTATATAACTAGCACTTCGCCCGCGACTTCGTCCGCGTGGGTTACGTACTTTCCTCTAAAAAATTCGAAGGCTGATTTTTCAATCGATAGAAGTTTTTCCATACAAACAAAATTCCCCCTTTTCACCCCCTTAAAGGTTAAATTTCCAAAAACCCCTTCTTAGTGCTCCCTTACATTATAATAGGAAGCCGTGTGCAAAATTTCACATTCCTAGCCCCAGTAGTTTCGGCTGTACGTTGATATGTCAGTCAGTCAGTTCTCCTTTTATATATATAGATATGGCGCATTGCCGTACGCCTTGTAGACCGGAAATGAAAAGGGCATGGAGGAATCAAATCGTGCAGTTCGAAATATAATATATAACCGATAAAGAGCCGACAGGCTAGCAACTTGGCGTTGACGTTCAAGCCTCTGGACCTTTTAGTCAACCAGTGCATCTTGCCGATAAATCTCTTGGCCGCTGTCAATAGACTCAAGTGCACCAATTATGGCCGGATTACAAATAAGGCCAAACCCAGACGACAGGTACGGATGATGATGTAGAAGAGGAAACACAGAGTAATGTAGTGAAACAAGGTTATTTTAGTAACCGCCACGTCTCTACTGGGCTTTAAATATTATCACTGACGTCAACCATAGTCATTAGGAAATAAGGCTGTTCCACTGTAACAATTTAAATGGAGGAAAATATCGGGCAGATGTTGATTCACTAATTAGCGAATTTCATTGTTGTTTCCCTAATTGAAGTGTCAATGACTTTGAAACTTGTAAACAGTTCTCATTTTGTTCTTAGTACTAACGATTCAGAGACACTTGAACATGCTAATTAGCATATAATTTTCCTGCTTTATAATAAAGCTACGGTGCTTCAGACTTATTGAACTTATTGTTCTCTGTTTTGAGTTTACGACAAAAGTGTCCGTACTAAATGCTGAAATTTAGAACGCGAGCGGAATAATAAGCATTTATTTTATGAAGTTTTGTTGTAAAATCTACGACTACGTTTGTGAATCAACTAGCTATTGTCTGTGGTTTCGTCGGTGTTTAGATTGGAAGACCTGTGTCCCAGCAGTGGGAACATATATTATAGGTTGATGATGAGACAGAGCTATTAGGATAACCGATTTTCACGTATTGCGGGTAAGACCGATACGCGATATTTTATACGTCTAATACTCGTACGATTTCAATCAGGCCCTCACCAGAATAAAACTTACCCATTCCTTTGGGTATCCTTTTCAATCGTTTGTAGACTTTGAAGAGCTATGTGTAATCACACATAGCTCTTCGTGTGAACAGGTCACGATTTTTATCGGGATTCGGGATTTCGGTTTCCATTTTTAGATGATTGATGTTTTGTTTATTTTTCTTTGATTCGTATTATTGGTTGAGTTTCTGTTTTGGTACCTGTTGCGTTGTGGTTATGCGGGGGTGGGGGGTGGGGGGGTTATACTAATGGGTATAGTTTCCATGTCAGATTTATATTTTTGTTTTTGCCATCGTGTTGGGGTTATAGAATTTTTTTTTTGTGTGTTACTTGTCACAATAAACATTTTTCTTTGTTGCATGTGTATTTAGTGAGTTTCTGCGTCAGTTATTATAAATAGATGCATAACATTTTTTATTTCAGTTTTAATCCTAAGTTTATTTTCAAGTAGCCTTGAAATGTATCTAAATGATGCCTTGAAACATTTTGGTCAATAATAGTGTGTCAAGTTTCTACGAGTATATTTATAGTTTATTATGAGACCTAATAATATACAAGAGTGTCTAAAAAATCTGCTTTAGCAGAATTGCAAGAGCAATATACTAAATATTCCAGAGTTCCAAGTTTGTGGCAATTCATATTATTATACTGCTAAAATGCCAGTTTTACACCCCCAGCTACAAAGTTTACAAACAGTCCAGAAACTTTATTTAACGAAGATATCAAAGATTTTCTAAATTCCACCCCAAGGGTAGACGTCGTGAAAAGTTTTCTACAAACAAAGTCGCTAGGGATACCTAGTAACTTTAATGAGCGGACTAGACTCGTAAGTTTATAGTATCCAAGCCTAGTCTAGCATATTAAAACTTTAACTTACAATTCTAGTGTACGTGAGACCAAGTATTGGTTGTTAACCCATTTTCTGTAGTTGTTTTATGGCGCACTGTGTTGTTAAGGTTCATTTTATCGTTGAGATTCGAACAGTTTTACTAATGCTGTGTTGAAACTTCAACCCTTGGCCATAGTCGTCTTTATCGTATAGGAAGTCTTGGGTACTTTAGGACTATGAGGTCGAAACGAGCGAACTACGACTTTTCTTCCTAGCACACCGCCATGAATACATAAGGTTTTTTATGATAATTCATACCACCAGTTCAGAATATAACTAAAGTATATTCATCATCATCATTTCAGTCTGATGAACTTTTGACAGGCCTGTTGGTCTATTGGTTAGTGACCCTGACTGCTATGCCGGAGATTGTGGGTTCGATTCCCACAAAGGACATATGTTTGTGTGATGAGCACGATCATTTGTTCTGTATCTGGGTGTAATTTATCTATAATATGTATGCATTTAGAAAAAATGTAAGTATGTTTATCAGTTGTCTAGTACCCATAACACAAGCTCTGCTTAGCTTGGGATTAGATTAGGAGTGGCTGGAT
This sequence comes from Agrotis puta, assembly GCA_943136025.2. Lineage (NCBI taxonomy): Eukaryota > Metazoa > Arthropoda > Insecta > Lepidoptera > Noctuidae > Agrotis > Agrotis puta. Next base: position 14,676,457 of record OW964177.2, on the reverse strand, counting down.
AGGCGTCACGGCGTCCTGATCTACCGCATGACGCAGGTCCTCACCGGACACGGTAGTTTCGGGAGGTTCCTGTGTCTGATAGGGAGGGAAGAAACGCCTGGGTGTCACCACTGCGAGGATCGTCCGGAGGACACGGTGGAGCATACGGTGCAGGACTGCCCCGCTTGGGCAGTGCACCGCCGTGTCCTCACGACGGCGATAGGCGGAGACCTCTCGCGCCCGGCATTGGTCGATTCCATGCTGCGGGGCGAGACGGAGTGGGAAGCGGTCGCCTCCTTCTGCGAAGCAGTCATGCTCGTGAAGGAGGAGGCGGGCCGCCTGAGGGAGAGGACAGCGTCCTCCCTCCACCCCAGCCGCAGTGGTAGACGCCCACGGCGTCGGACGTCGCAAGACGATCTCCGGCCACCGTAGGCGCGGGCATGCGGGCAGCGAGTAATGGGCGACTCGCTGTTCGACCATGGACCATGCCCGGGTCGACGGCGCGTTGTGTTCCACGCGCGCCTCAAAGAGTGTCAGCATAGTGACGGGGCCTGTAGAAGGCCAAAGCCTGCCGGGGTCGCGGGACCAAGGGATTACCGTTACCCCGGTACGTAAAGGGCTATTGAAGGACACCGTGGATTTTAGTCAGTACAAGTCTGACAGTCCCTGCCGCCCTGCCCTGGGTGGGAGGACTCATTTGATGATTTTACCACGATAAAAAAAAAAAAAAGCTTGGGATTAGATGGCGTTGTGTGAGAGTTGTTAAAAAAAGAAATATAGGCCTCCCCTAAGGAGCGCCACAGCGCACGAACTCCCGCTTTTTCTTCCAACCTCTTCTTGGATCAACCAGCCAACTATCTTCTTCAGGTCAACTGTTTATCTTGTTGGGGCACTTCCCTCACTACATTTACGTACACGCGGTCTCCAGAACATTCCTACATAGAGTTATACTACAGAATATATAATAGTACCTAAGTTTACCTACAAAAAAACTTTTAGTAATATAAAAAATGCTGTAATTCTATAATGACTATTAATATGCGAAAAATAAAATGTACAGTAACTTCCAATTTCCTTAATCTGAAGATTCAACTTTTCAAACATGTTCGAGCACTTAAGGCGACCAACGGGAACAAAGTTATAAACAAAGTTTTGTTTAAGTTATAAAAACTTCCTCTTAAAGATAATAGAAGTGAACACGGATGTGGGAAGTTAAACTATTGCAGTAATTGAATATAGAGGCACGCCCCAGTGTTGGATTAAATGAGATTTTTTCTTTAACTTTATTAAATACTAGCGGCCCGTCCCGGCTTTGCACGGGTGGACATGATATACCTATAGCCTATGTTACTCAGGGTGAATGTAGGTTTCTAATGGTGACAAAAAAATTTTAAAGGTGATAGTGAATGGCTCAAAACTAGACTGCATTTCTATTGTGAAATTCAACCGATTCAAGATCTGAACAGCTGTCAATGTGGCTGATAGGTCTCAAACCTGCAGACACGATTCAGTTCATCTTTTCATATTCTGTATTACTGACACATTTCACTGGTGGGAAATTCAATGTTCTTTACCACGTGTGGAAAATATAAAATTTAAAATTTTGTATGGTGGATATTTTTTGCTAGGTGAGAAGCACATTACATATCTATCCTAACGGGGGCCCGTCAGATTGCTGACAGCTCCGAGGCGCATGTGGTGTACCACATCGCGCCGTCGACCCGGGCATGATCCATGATCGGACGGCGAGTCACCCATTATCGCTGTCCGTACATGACGTCACATTTTGACGTCTTTACAGATTCGTTCATGTCCTGGTAGCATGACCAATATAATGTCTCGACTTCAGAAGAGACTTTCACCTCTGTATTTGTTTCGACCGTGTATTCTCATAGTAGTTAGATGCAGGTATAGACACCGGCCTCATCTAACTCTAAAAATTGTTTTTGGTAATTATGTAAAAGTGTTTTTTACAACCAACTGCAAATCGATATCTTCTTCTTCTATATATATATATATAAAAATGTTATGTTGGTTTGTGTATGCTTTAAAAACTCAAAAAGTACTGCACTGATTGAGCTGAAACTTTAGCATGATATGTAATCCGCATCAAGGATTGTTTTTATCTATTTTTTGCATCAGTCACATATCCGCGACCGCGAAAAACAGTTTTTTTGTGCCACAGCGAAGCGTGACAGGGTACAGCTAGTCAATATATATAAAAATCAATGCCAGTTTTCGTTCTAATTTTATAACTCACGGACGGGCGCACCTATCCAAACCAAATATTTAGGCTTTGTTCGGACTATTTAGTAGATGGTTTATGTAAAGTTTGCATAAAATCGGTCGAGCGGTTCTTCATTTATAACATTTTTTGTATCCGCTCAGTGAACACATAAGCCTAGCCTCAAGCGAAGTCAGTGATAACTTACACACTCCCTTCTTACTCCAATTCCTACTTTGCAGAATAAACTATTCCTTGATAAGACGATTGCGTGTGCTCAATGTTTGTTTTAGTAAAATTGCTTTCAACACTTCAATTTGTTTTACTATTTCCGTAGGAAATTACAGAAAACCACGTTTGTAACTATGTTTTATCGTGACTTATTTGGAGGTAGTCAAAAGTTAGTTATACATATACCGTGCTGTATGCACTGGATTTTAAACTCTCTGCTTATTAGCGAGAGTTCAAAATCCACCTGTGTGTTTTTGTCAACTTGTGAAATGTTTTTACTATTGTTGTTTTTAATAATTACGTGTCCGTAGATTAATATTTGATTACATTTTGCTGTAATAGGCAGTTTCATGTTTATCCTATAAAACAGTACAAAGTTAATATTGAATAAAATACAAATTGGAGATAATAATGTTCGTAAAATTATTAGGGTTCCTCAAATTGAAAATGCTTAGAATAAGAAGTACGTTTTACGATTATCTTATTTTTGTATTAGTGAGTTTAGCTTGGTACCTATACTTAGTTTAAATGGATATGTTATTGTTATTTCCTTTTATTTGACTTGAAGGCAAGGACGTTTAAAAAAAGGTTTTAAAGATCAATGACACGCTTAAGAAGCAATATTAGGCTCGAGAAAACCTCGTGGGGCTGTCTAGGCGAGATCGCAATGGGCCCCTAAAAGACCAGGGTAGTTTTAGGTCATTAAGGGTCTAACAGTCAGTTCTACTCCCCCCAGAGAGGAATCAAGCAGCACGCAGGCGATACCTGGTGTGGCAGGTGTCCATAGGTAGCTGCAGTGACTTCTATAAATACAGGGGACGTACAGGCTAAACTTGTTTGTCACCATTATGGTATAAAAAAACCAATCGCAGCGCTTAGCAGCTTTGTTGTTTTTCCTGGGTAGAAAATAATGAAGTAAAATATTTTCAAATAATAGTGTATTGCCATCTAAGCTACCAAGGGCACAGAAGATGAAAAAGCAGAAATATTAGGTGCTTGTAGTTTTCATATTTCAATATTTATAAAAGCAATATTAAAAGCAAAAAAGCTTTATCATTTTATACAACAAACATAGAACCAAAAATTCAGCCTAGTAAAGGCAGATTTTCTTCAAACTTCAATTAAGTAGCTAGCAGGTGGTCTAACCACCAACCAATCGAGTGGGTCCCAAATACCTCTACCACAATTTTCTGAATCACTTCAATAAAAAAGTAATAGCTGTACGCAAAAATATTGTACCACAGACAAAACGTAATTGAGAAACTTTCTAGTACGTAACAGTTGTTGAAAATGTATTTTTGGGCCTTAAATGTTGCAAATAACAATGTTTCGTGTGAAGTTATAGATAGAGTTGGTAATTTCAGTTGTTTTGTTGTATGGATTGTTGAGCTGTTCCCTGGTATTCAGATGGATCCAAAAGGCTTAGTTTGGTTGATCCATTTGTTGGGCTGAATAGGGTTGCTTGAGGGCTGTCTATGGGCCTGGGTTGACGGCGCGTTTTGTTCCACGCGCGCCTCAAACACTGTCAGCAAAATGACCGGGCCCCCCTCTAGAGGGCCAAAGCCTGTCGGGGTCGCGGGACTTACGAATTACCGTGACTTCGGAACGTAAAGGGCTATTGAAGAACGCTGTGGATTTTAGTCAGTACGAGTCTGACAGTCTCTCTCGCTCTGCCCTGGGTGGGAGGACTCATTTGATGATCCGACCACGATAAAAATAAAATAAAAAAGAAGGCTGTCTATGGGTATGCTGGGTGTGGTATATCTATTCTTACAGCATGATACGGAAATGTTACCGTCAACTCATATTTCGATCTCTAATCTTCCCATTTCTGGTAATCAGGTCTCCACTTGAGTGGTTAGTATTTGACCACGTGTCACTTTTTTTGGAGTTGAATGTTTCAAAAGCCTCCGAGTCTTTGGAGATAAAACCAGGGAGTATGGGATTTTTACGTCACTAATTTCACCGTGGTGGTCTGTTTATGGGAGGAGTTTCCGTTTCCTCCTAAGAGTCCTGTCCGGGGCCGTCTCTGTGCAACGCCTGTTAGGGTATTCCCTGGACGACTACATTTACCTTCAGACAATATCATCATATTCATTTATCTTCGAATCTTGGTTCAGTAAATAATCAGTTTTTTTTTAAGAAAAAAAAATCCTGCCTGAGTCACGACTAGCAAGCAACATTTCTGTTTAACTTAGGCTGATCGCACACTAAAGTTACGACAGTTTTAAGACTAACTTTTCTTATATAGACAAGACAGCTTCAAAATGAAACGGTTGTGTCTACGATACCGAACGCGTCCCACGGTACGGAAAACGACTTTTTTTTCGTTTTTGTTTAATAAGAGTCGCTAGACAGTTTTCTTGTTGGCATACGCACTCACATACATTTCAAACGGAAAATTGTTACACCTGTCATTTTTAATTTTTTGGAGACATTAGAACACTTTGTCTATGAGACGTTTAGTTTGAAGTGTGGGCGTGTCCGTTATTTCATTCAAGTTCTGACAGTTTTAAGTCAGACCATTTCTTAAAACTGTCGTAACTCTAGTCTGCGTTCAGCCTTCGTCTACATCATTAGGACTTTCTTTATTAAGATACGACTTTTTTGTAATTAAATTAGATTTTTTGTTTCACTTTAATAAAGCCTAAGTAATTGTGTTTACTAAATATATATATTTAGGCTTTGAGTCGTCTTACTTAAGTTACTGAGAGAAAGATGGAAAAATTTAAATTTATTTAATGGAACTATGAATAAATATAAAAGCAAATGGTAAAGCTAAAGATTTTAATGGACATTAAGGGCCGGGGGCCTTAGGCATTAGGCAGCCTGGCTGCACAGTCAGGCTGACTAGTGCGCGGGGAGCCTAAGGTGCGTCTACATCTGGCGAATGTGCAGCTCGCGAGCCGTTTGCGACCTGCCCGCGAGCTGCGCGTGCAGTCACTGTAATGCGCCGCTTTAGCGCAATTCATGCAAGACTCGTATAGAGCGCGCGAGCGGCGCGCGATCTGCGGGCACTCAATTCTCGCCCTTACTGTTCCGTTTACTAGCTCAGTACTATCGAAGATGTCAGACGACACTAGTGTTTTTAATATGCCAGATGTGGACGCACCCTAAGATGTCATTTGAATTTTAATAAAAATGTTAGCAGGGTTGGACAACATTTTTTAAATAATTTAATAAAAAAATATTTCTTAAAAGAGGTTGAAAGTTGCAAACTATTATTAAGATTGTAGCAAACAGTCCTCAACTTGTAACTGGCTGTCCCAACGTCAGATAAAGTTAAGCGAGCCGGTATAAAAAATAGAAACAAAACATGGGGTTAATTTTTTTTTTGGTTTTAACTGAACGAATGAATTAGACTAGCCTATTTCTTAGGATAGTACTCGTAATTTGCAATTCAATATAGAAGAAAGTTCTAGACCTACAAATATAAAGTTTGTAAGTGATCGTTTTTCCTAGAATCTATTAGACTTATACGTAGTCACAATACAAAACCTTCTCTAAATTTACCTAGTCTGTTCATTTTAAATAATTACTGCTAATGCGCCCCTGTTTCGCACGAGAACAGTTTTCTTATGGGGCGGACATATTAACATCTGGAGTTATTTGAACCAACAGACTATAGTAGTCTGTTGGGGCATTTAAAATAATTTATGTAACATGTAAGTAATAATTACTTACATGTTACATAAATTATTTTAAATGCGAAACTGTAAGGATGGATGGATATTTGTAATAACTCGCATGTTTTATGATGGTTGCATATACGCCTCTTGGCATAACATAGCGACTTATGCATAATGTTACGAGCTGGGAACTGTGTAGATGAACTAGTAATAAAGCCTTTGTCAAACAGACAGGCGCGGCGTGGCGAATGCGAACCGTGACGTTTTTATTTGTAATGTATGGAATTGCTTGAATCCAGTCACATAGAAACGCGAAAGCGATCCCATAGCGTGACAGAACTATCGAACTGACGTCGCGCTGACGTCTCGCTTCGGTGCGGTATCGCTTCGCTTTCGCCAGTCTGTTTTACAAAGGCAATAAAGCTTACCTGATGGTTGGTGAACTCTGCTACCTGAAATATAAGTCACGTCCAAGACAAGTCATTGCATTGCTCGTCTCCCAGTGACCAACTCAACAAGTCTGTGTACCGTACCTAAACCAATTTACTTAGAAAAAGCTTAGTGGAACACAGCAAAGCTGTTTGTCGGCAGAATAAGTTATGATAGTTGTTTATCTGAGGAAAAGCTTTTGTAAGACGGAGGTTCTTCTGTTACTAAGTTATGTCTCCGTGACCTGAGACTTTAGCGCAAGTTTTCCGTGTTTTACTGTACAACGTACTTGGAGTATGAACGGCGGTTATTGTATGTAAAATGAAAAAGCGTCTCTAGTTTCCGAACGAGGAACAATTTTTGTTAATAAATTTGTCCGTCAATAAGAGTTTTGAAAAATATTGGATACGTATTTTTCCTTTTGTTGAATTAATGCATATTTACAAAGATATAAAAAACACATACTTTGGCAAATAAAGCGCGTAAATAAATTATTGACATTTTCTAGAAATACGCGTGCGTTTAATCGTGTTTTAATGTAAGTTCGTACCAGAGAGATATTAATATTATGTTAAAAATATAAAATCTCACAGTTATTGCATTGCATCGGTTTATTAAACTCCAAGGTATTGCGTCCGCAAACCGAGATAATAAACGTAAAATATTTATCACATCGTTTGTGGAAACAATTGCGCTTTTATGGTCATGTAACAACGTTAAGGGAGGTATAAATTGGGATGAAATATAAATTTTTATTTTGCAATTTAAAATGTTAAAACGATATATTCTTGTTTTCACTGATCCGTTCGGTAAGAGGTGCGGTTTTGTATTACGAATCAGTTTAAATATTTTCATGAAATGAATGTGTTGCAAATTGAAATTTATTTATTTAGGTTGTGATCATGGCTTCAGGCGATGCAAATTGCGACAAGCGAGCGCAACTTGTGTTTTGTAAAGAACCGCATCCTTTGCTCAAGTAAGTCGTAGGTATCTCGGTACTGCGGGAGGCACCCACGGCAATGGACGTCGCAAGGAGATTTCCGGCCACTGTAGGCGCGGGCGTGCGGACGGCGAGTAATGGACGACTCGCCGTCCGATCATGGACAATGCCCTAGTCGACGGCGCGTCGTGTTCCACGCGCGCCTCAAAGATCTTGTCAGCAATATGACGGGGCCTCCCTTAGAGGGTCAAAGCCTGCCGAAGTCCCGGGACTGTTTTATCAGGTAAACCTGGCCCTGGAACGTAAAGGGCATTTGGAGGACACCGTGGATTTTAGTCAGTACAAGTCTAACAGTCCCTCCCGTCTTGCCTTGGGTAGGAGGACTCATTATATTGATGATATTATCACTTATAAAAAAAGGTATCTCGGAATCTTGTGACGTACTCTAGATAACTTATTTCATCATTTGTTTTCTCTGAAGACTCAAAGTACGTGTTACGGCCGTTCACGACTTAAGTCTAAGCGGTGTGGCGGGTGGCGCGAATAAGTCATTAATTACTTTGTAAGTACGCGAATTCGCCATTGGCGGCGCCTCGAGTCGTGTTTCAAACATTTCTATACGTTTGATCTTACTACCCGCCGTCACACGCTAAATCATTGTCAAACAGACAGGCGTGACGAATGCGAATCGTGACGTTTTTATTAGTAATGTATGGAATTGTTTGAATCCAGTCACATAGAAAATCGAAAGCGATCCGATAGCGTGACAGAACTATCGGACTGACGTCTCGCTTCGGTTCGGTATCGCTTCGGAAACGCTTCGCTTTCGCCTGTCTGTTTGACAAAGGCATAAGTCACTGCTCACAGCGACAACGTCGTGTACGGGCCATTACTTGAAAGTGTAAAAAAACCATTCAGGTCAAAAAACAATTCCTATTCTTTTACCGTGGCTATCCAAAGCGGCACAATTGGAAGTGTCAGTCAGTCGTGCGACCGACATGGCCTGCCACCGTTTGATACCAGCTCTACTAAATTGGTACGCCTCGGGCCAAAAAATATAAGGCACCTCTGCCGTCATACGGTGTCTCTTGTGTCGAATGTGGCTGGAAATTCGAATTCGGAATACGAATTTTAAACGATAGAACGTCATATTTAAAAATCAAAGGATTTTCTTTCAAGGCGGCCGGTTACAGGCACTTTTGAACTATTGAAATATGTAAAAAAAAAGTTCCGTCAGTGAAAGTGCTGTAGTTGCTCATTGCATTAGCAGAAGTAAAGCTATGATTAATGAAGTTACTTTATTCGATTAGCCTGTTCTCTTGTTTTTATTAAAAGGACTGAAGTAGGAAAATCAGAGTCTCAGCATCGTAAATTTTGATTCCAATAGAATAAAGTTCAAAAATTTAAAAAGTTTTAATAAAAAAAAAACGTTCGAATCACAAAGACGGGCTTTTAACGCACTTTAAACATTTTTTCATTAACCTTTTTCCCCACTCCTGAGCAAAGGCCTCCATAAATCATTACACTTCTCTCAGTCCTGTGATTTTTCACACCAATAAAAGAGGAAACTATACGGCGTAATTCAAAAATGATTATACGATTGTAAAGAACATATCCAATATACTACAAGCACGTCACTCGAAGCTCGTCATATTCTACATTACCGCCGACACAAAACCTCCTCTCCATCCGACTGCCATTCATACAAGAGCATTACACCTAGTAATGTCCTAATATCCCGAATGGCAACGTTGAATGAATACTAATGGCATAAGGTAACTGAGTAACTTGCTCACAATTCCAATGCCATTCATTTTGGCAAGAAATAGAATTTGAATCTATGGATCCAAAAACATAACTTGCTTCTTGGACATGTGGCTGGCCAGGTTTGCCGTTAGCTCTATAAGCTATGGGCCGAAATATAAGGGGCCCTAACATAAATGCGTCGCGGAAGCTGTTGTAGAAGATGGCGGGAAGAGATAGAAAAAACTATAACCAGCATAGCATGCCATGTTTGCATGCGCGTCGCATGACACCATAGACACGGCTTTTGTCGACTGATGAATAGACAAAATGAAATAATGTAGAACGATGGCTGTCGTTCTAAGCGTAGAAATGTTTAGAACGCAGAAAAAAAGCGTTTCTATTCTTCAGACGTCTACGGGTCGTCCCATACCACAGCTTTGTCTAACAGAGTGTCTTCTTGTAGAATATAAATAGAATTCGCCTACCTAAATAAAATCGAATTAATTGGAAGTCGGTAACTACTTATACTAACATATTCATAGCATCTTAAGTATGTTGTCGAGCGAGTTTCCTCAAACGTATGCAATTTATTAGGAATTTTCTTTGAGACTTTGTGATAGAAAGTGCGTCACGTAATAAGACTGTTGAAGTAATTGTGCCATAGACATCGTAACATGATGGAGAGGTTCCATTTAGAGCGAACAGGCATTAGTAAGTAATGTTCAGATGTAATGGAGACTTTTGTCTTTTTCGGGCTTTTTTAGGTTCATTATTTCTTCTTATTGTCATAGCTGTACTTCCAGGTTCTTCAGACATTTTTTGTGCATTATTTGAGTGATTAATCATCATTAACTATGGTCTTGTATTATATCGGCCATTTGAAAGGGTGCGAGAGTAAAAAATTATAATAAGCCGGGCACGCAATCTGCGCGCGCATGCGGGTAGCGAGTAATGAGCAACTCGCTGTCCGATCATGGACCATGCCCGGGTCGACAGCGCGTTTTGTTCCACGTGCGCCAAAGCCTAGAGGGCCAAAGTCTGCCGGGGTCGCGGGACTTACCCATTACAGTGACCCCGGAACGTAAAGAGCTATTGAAGGACACCGTGGATTTTAGTCAGTACGACTCTGACAGTACTGGGTGGGAGGACTCATTTGATGATATTACCATCAAAAAAAGGCACGCAATCTGGGGCACCACTTCCAGCTTGAGTACTTTAATAAAAATAATGGACTACAAGATAGATTTCGGTTAACTTAAAATCAATTAAGGTAAAAAGTATCACACCATAGTTTTAAAATACATATTGGATTTTGCTAAAACCGCAGTATTTTCATTGCTTATTGAAGCACCTCGCTCTCCAATATTCAAGGTCGGCAAGATTTTTGCAGCGCTAAAAGTGGATGCGCTAAAGTATTCGTGAATATTTCAGGCTAAGTAGCGCCCACGTACGAATTTAATAGAAATAAACTTTACTAATACCTTACAAAATATGAACCACTTACTACTTTTAACAATATTTTACACTGTAAGTCGTCAGTAAATATAACTTCACATAAGTATATACTTGAAGAAATCGTTACAAAGTTCTTGGAACAGTGAATGCACTTCCGTGCAAAATAAATGCTGAGTCGAAGTACTTTCCATTCTCGTTCAGTTTGAGCCATTACATTTTCTGTCTAAACTTGAGGCGGATTTTCTCACGTTTGCGAGTTAACGGTCTCTACAGTTAACACGTTACTTTAGCTTGTTACTCTAAAAAGACATTTCGAATTTCAGCTTTAAATTTCGAATGTTCTTGACTTTATAGATGTCTTCTTTTTCGCTTTGAAGAACTTTACAGCCGTTATTTAAAATACTTCACTGTTTTGTAAATACTATTGGGAGGTACTTTGTTGTCCTAAAAAGTAAATTAAGACTAAAAAAAGTCTTGAACATCTTCGTTCCTTTGTAACTTTAGAAAAACAAAAAAAAAACAAACTTCGTGTTAGAGCCTCATTATCAGTAGCCTCAATTCTTATTTTGAATTTAATTTCGTACTGGCTGGAAATGACAAACAGCTCATTGAGAAAGTTTTCCTTTATTCTTGTGTTAAGAGTTATTTTCTTCTTTTCTAGCAACTGAAATAGCTTGGGCTTTCCTAATTTCTTTTGTTTTTTCCCAGTTTGTTTTTTGTACCTAAAGTGTTAAAAGCCTAAATTTACATTACGTCCTGGGATGAGAATTTATTAACTTTGAGAAACTAGAGCCGCAATACCTGGTTAACGTCTGCAGTGAAACTTCGATTTGTTATTTTTATTTTGAAGATAATTTTAAACGCCTTACAAGAAGAAAAAAATACATATAAAGGTGACTTTGCTTCATTCGTAAATTCTCATGTTATTGTGATCAAACAAACTCAATGAGTCGCAACTTATAATCGTTTTAAAAACAAGTCACCATGTCAGGCCTGTTGGTCTAGTGGTTAGTGACCCTGACTGCTATGCCGGAGGTCGTGGGTTCGATTCCCACCCAGGGCAAATGTTTGTGTGATGAGCACGGTCATTTGTTCTGTGTCTGGGTGTAATTTATCTATAATATGTATGTATTTAGAAATATATAAGTATGTTTATCAGTTGTCTAGTACCCATAACACAAGCTCTGCTTAGCTTGGGACTACATGGCGTTGTGTGATAGTTGTGGAATATTTATTTATTATTTATTTAATTTTCCGATTGTACTGTTCCATTTTTAAAAGAGAAACCAGTAGCATCAAACACATTTTAAATAATGAAATCTCGTGAAAAAAAAAACAAATAAATATTTTCCTTTTTTTCCAGCCAGTATTTAATCGTTGTACGCTCTAATACCACTTGTTCTAAAAAGAATAAAAACTGCATCCCGATTATAACGAGAATCGTTTTACAATAGCGGTTTTATTTGAAAATGTAAAACGTATTTACATTTAAAAACGCTTTTTAAAAACTGTATAAATAAGAAACGTTGGGTAAAACTGGGAATTTTAATGCAAGCTTTCATAGTCGTAGTTATTCACTGAATGAATGCCATAATAATATTTCATTGTAGTGTGGTTTACGTTTTTCTTTTCGCGAGCATGAAAAATGTGGGGTAACGAAAAGACTGACAAATGAATTTAATATTTTGTTTGTGGTATGTGGTTTTTTTGTAGTAAAATGTAACAAAGATCAAGGTCTAATTTATGAGGATACAAAAAGTGTATAATAAAAGAGACATTACATTATTTAAAACGTTACGTAGATTCATAATAATTTCGTTTGCTAGTTGCAAAGTATTTTGAAAAAATAAAGAATGATAAATTTAATTTTTCAAAATTTTCTTTTCCCGTTTTAAATTTGGAATGAATAAAATCGTTCGACTTCTCCTCTAAATATCTCAATAAATATATAAACAGTCTCCTAAAGTTGTGTAGCTTACGACTGCGACATTTCAAAATACACTTTGTAGATAGGAATTTTGATGAATTGTCATTTTCAATCTCAATGGAAGGAAAGTGAACTATGCTACTGACAGTGACACGATACGCATACATCACAAAAACGTGAATACTCGTAACACGGCCTCTGAAATAATCCTGGTCAAGTCACATACAGTGTAGACCCTGCACGTCTTATCAAATACCAGTAAAAAGCCGGTCAATCGCAGATAATTTATTATACCTGGGGAGGTATAAGAAGGGGTTCAGAGTGCGGTTACAAGCAGCTATTATTCTAAAGCAGGGGTTCCCAACGTTTTTCAGCTCGCGGCGTACATACAGGTTTAGAATTTTTTCTCGGCGCCCTAGCTAGTTGATACCAGGTGAATAATAAAACAATAATACCTGGTTCCAAACTCCACGAAATCAGAGCACGTGAATCTGGGTTTGTAGTTGCAAAAGAGATCAATAAGACTATCCTCTTCTTTCTGGTGGATATTTTATACAAACATATAGAGTCTTGATTCCACGCAATATCAATCCGGAGAATGGTCGGCCCTCGCGTCACACGGCGCCCCTCTGTACTCTTAACAACGCACCAGGTCGCCGCGGCGCACAGTTTGGGAGCCCCTGTTCTAAAGCATATTGAGGATACTCGTACGTTACTACCGAACCTGTGTCGATATGTTAATGTAATTACAAAATGGAACGACACGATTGTTAATACCAAACACGGAAGTATAATAAAATGTTAGTTCGGAAATCCTTCCTTTTCTTTTAAGGAAGTTCGGAAATGAAATAAATTGTGACGGCATCTTCAAAGTCCCCCGGGGTACTTTTGGAAGGCATTCAAGATTTCCTTTGGGGTTACTGAAAATAAAAACAAACTGTTTATTTGTATTTTTGTAGTAACAAAGGCAAAAATGCATCCATTTCCATTAATGCCAGGAAACTCAGGACCATTTCGATTAATTAATTTGTTTAATTCACTTCATTCTGATGAAGAATGAAAAGGCAATTCACCTCCTTTCATTTTTTCATACATCCTTGTTAGGAAGTAACACATAGAATTAAATGTTCGCATAAATAGATTTATGTAACACCCGGATTCGCGTCCTGGAATGCAAGGCTTCTTGAAATTTATTGCTGTATTTAATATTGTAGATGCAAAACTTTACCTTTCTTTAACGCACTATATGTAAATTCGCATACTAAGCTTCTTTGTTTTATATTGTTCTGGTAATTTTCAAAGTGTAAAAGGGACTTCGAATTTTCAGTACGATTTGAATGTCAAAGCAGTAGATCGCAACCATTAACCGATATATGATATGAGAGTATTTAACTCTGATGTGCGCTGTTCGGATCAAATTATAATAATACCAGTTTTTTTTGACTTTGACAGGCCTGTTGGTCTAGTGGTTAGTGACCCTGACTGCTATGCCGGAGGTCGTGGTTTCGATTCCCACCCAGGACAAATGTTTATGTGATGAGCACGATCATTTGTTCTGTGTCTGGGTGTAATTTATCTATAATATGTATGTATTTAGAAATATATAAGTATGTTTATCAGTTGTCGAGTACCCATAACACAAGCTCTGCTTAGCTTGGGACTAGATGGCGTTGTGTGATAGTTGTGGAATATTTATTGCTTAGTTTGATCTTAAATTGGTCAACTGAAATCTACATCATCTCTTATCACGTGTTGAATTCATCAGCGTTGTGTATGGTTTGAATGCAGGTTCACACTGGCTGTACACGATTTTAATCCATCAGATTTCGACGGAGCAGAATGGGCGTTTTTCATTCGGATTCAAATCTTAAAATCCGAGAGGATAAGGTCTCATTGACAACTCTGTATCCGTTTTATCATTCATCTGCCCTATGTTTTGCTTCCATTTCAGCGCGACTATGTGTTTATATTCATATTATAAGTTGTGATAGGTCCAATAAGGCCCTTCGGAAACAACGCGACGCAAGTCTCCGATAGTTTACGATTTTGGTATTGATTGACGCGTGTCTGTGTACGAACGAACCTCTATGGATTTGTATTACGATAGTCGCCTGGATATCTAAAGTTGTATGGTAAGGTATCAGACACTTGCGTCGCGTTATGTACGAAGGGTCTAAGTCTTTCAATAATTCTTGTTAAAGACTTTCAAAGACATGTCATCATAAAAATATTTTGGAGGTTGTTTTAAAGGTTCTATTGTTAATCATTTTCATCAGATTTGACATTCATAACAAGTTTTGTACAAGTGTTTATGATATATGACTAGTCTTTTGAGTCGTTTGTTAGGATATACATGGTCGCGGGACTTTCCGAATTACCGTGACCCCGGTACGTAAAGGGCTATTGAAGGTCACTGTGGATTTTAGTCAGTACGAGTCTGACAGTCCCTCCCACTCTGCCCTGGGTGGGAGGACTCATTTGATGATTTTACCAAGATAAAAAAAGGCATAGATATATATAATATGATATACGAAGACAGTAAACGCAAAAATACAAAGTACGATAAAATCACCACAACATTATCATGTTCAAGCCGACCTTTGGGACAAAACTACCTAATATTCAATTCCGCTTTCCTTATACTTACTTTTATTGTATTGCTTACCGTGTTTGCAAAGATAATCTTGTTCGAAGTAATGTCTGTTTTTATTGCAGGTTTTTGTTGTATGTTCTGGACAAAATTATCACCTAGTTCTTTACTTATGTACATAAGGTACCCTAGTGTTTTTTTTTGGAATAATACCACCGCACCCAAACCACTGCAACTCCTGCAAGTCATAATCGACGGAGGCGACAATCAGAAAACGCCGAGACAGTGATCTCAAAGTCTTCCGGATAATAAATTTAACTGCCTTGGATCCTGCAACAAAATGAAACAGATAAAATAGCAGAGTAGTACTAAAATACGTAGTTTTCACTTCCCTTCATATCAAGCAAGTGGGTATGAAGATCAGATAGGCAGTCATCATCATTAACATCATCAGCTGGAGGACGTCCACTGCTGCACAAAGTTCCTTAGACTGCCGCATTGAAAGATAATCCGCCAGTTGCATCCATCGGTTGCCCCCGTTTCTCACGATGACGTCGGTCCACCTAGTCGGAGGCCTGTCTTCCGGCAGGTACCTGCAGAAACTGGGGTTATTACTCGGCGATATATCTTTGTAAGATAGTAGACAACTATCGGGTTACTGACAAAGGCCTGTATCAACTGTCCAAAAATCTACAGCTGGAATCAGAAACTCGGTATGTGATGGATATTTACCTATCATGAATCAATCTAGGCAAGCGCGGCTTAACTTGGGAGATCGACCCGTGTGGTTGTGAATACTTAGCCAAGCTATTTTATTGTATGGATACTAGACTAGCTTTTCACACACCAATACAATAAACTAACTTAAATTGCGAAACCTCCAAAATTATTTATATAATGTAATAAAGCCCCTTACCACACCATAATCATACATAAGTTGAAATTAAGTTATTAAATCCTTTATCAGAGCCGCACATACGTCTATTTGCATAAAGTTATTCAGCGAGATTTGGTAACATCTTCATTTAATATAGGTTAATATTCAATTTACATTACCCTGTTGAGAAGATTTGTTTCAGGACATAATTATGTGTTTATGGTAGACAAATAATTTGGCAGAAAATTAATTTGAAATAATCGCATATGAAGTGTAACATCTGACAGTAACAAAACAGTAACAAGACTTCAATTTTGACATAATATACATATCCAGATACAGACCTCGGCAACTGTTGCTTAACCCTGCTCACCCATCCAAAATAAGATCTCTGCAAAATTTGCTGCTATTTTGACGGCTCACTCTACCACCACCTGCGCTATTTGATTTGACCAACCCTGTTGTAGGGACACGAAACCAATCCCACACAAACGTTGGTAAAAGACGTTACACATCAGAAAGCGTAAAGTTTAATAGATATGAAAAACAAAACTTTTAATACTTAAAGGTGTTACTGCCAAAGAATAAGAGAAGCGACTTAATCTGAAAGACGGGTACCACGTTATGAATTACAACAAACTTTTCTCACATCAAAAACCTTTTAGCTTAGTGTTAGAGTAAAATTGTGGTAATATTTCAAGGCGCACAAAGCCGCACTTTCTTCACTAGTTTCATAATAAACTTTGATATCAATTTAGCTTTACAAATTACTCCAAATTCAGCATTAAGCCTGTCAAGTCTTATCTCAAGTTCTAAACTTGAAGCTATGTTGGAATTAAGTAAATTACATGTAAATATGTACTATGTATTTACAAAGATTTTAATCTCTAAATACCCTCACCGTACTTACGTTGCCTGAAGAATTGTTTTCACAAGTGAGAATTGTGAACGATAAATACGGTTTAGCGAGACCATATCTACTATTCAAGTACCTTTGATATGGCCCATCTTTAAATATAAATACTAACCTTTTAAAATCTTTTAATATTATAAATGCGAAAGTAAGTTTGTATGTTTGCTTTCTACCTTTTTACTTCTAAACCATTTAATCGAATCATTCTGAAATGCATATACGTTGTCAGGTGTGCAGAGACAGACATAGAGTACCTTTCATTTGGGAATAAAAACTCTGTTCCCAAAAACAACAATAATTATCATATAATAATAGATGGCGCCACATTAAAGCTCCGAATTGATCGTTCGAATTATAAATTAACGCGAGCGAAGCTGCGGGCACGGCCTAGTCTTTTATATGACCTATGTTAAAATTCTTAGGCTTTGTCTAAAGTAAGTCTTTGAAGTCATATTTAATGTTTGTCTTATGTATTTTGGGTGTAAATAGTGGAAAGGGAATTGTTTAATTTAGTACTTGTTTATTCATTTCTTTATTCATGTTACTTGTAAGATGAATTGTGTCGACGGTTTGCGGTAAGAAAACCGTATTTAAATTAAAGGTAAATTACAGGTAAACTGACAAGTATTTTACTTAAAATCTGAGACTGGCGGATGTTCTTAAATTGTTATGACGTTCTAAATCTATACTTATTACTTACTTACTTACTAATATTATAAAGAGGAAACCTTTGTATTTTTGTATGTTTGTATTGAATAGGCTCAAAAACTACTGGACCGATTTCAAAATTTCTTTTACCATTACTTAGAGGGATTCTTCCGAATCCGTATAGGCTATATTTTATCCCGGGAAATAAATATATCTAATAACATAGCTTAAGCACCCAGTCTGCTGAGCAAAGGCGCGCGATGCTTTGAGGGAGACTCCGATATTCAATTACTAGGATAGCATGAGTTTACAGGATATAAAAGAAAAGTGTTAAATGTAGACAATTGTTGTATAGAAAGAATTTTTTGATGAGTGCTGTTTGGGGGAGACGCCATCTGTCATTCGTTTAAATTTTTTTAACGTATTTTTTTTACGACTCTTTCAAGATGGCTACTGGTAGCTTAGTCACCACAGACGATAGGATAGATATTTTTATTCTGAAAGCTGTAGTTACCATTGAGTGGTTTGCGTTGGGGGAGGTTGCAATACTTCAGGACTAGGGAACCATAGGTTTAAGAGTTTTACCACATTCCTAAGCAGCAGAAAACTGGTGATGGCAATGTACCATCCGCTTAAATTTTATTAAAATCTTTGATTTTACTGTTGTTCCTCTAGCCTACCTTTTGCTATTTTTTATATTTTTTAAATGTTTTTTACTTTTTTTTTGTGTTTGTTACTACTACTTACTAATTATATTTTATATATTTTTAATATATAAAATATAATAAGTGAAATGAAACTAATGAATAAAGGATATTTTATAAACATTTTGAGCTATGAAGTAAATTTAACCTTTAAGGGGGTGAAAAGGGGGAATCAAGAAAGTACGTAACCCACGCGGACGAAGTCGCGGGCAAAGTGCTAGTATTATATAAATTATTAATTATTATTGTATTTCAAGGGCACCAAACAGTGATTTATTTTTCAAAAAATATTAAATAAACTTTTCCATAGTTTTTTTTTGAAAAGTGAAATGTAAATGTGCTTTATAATAATTAAGCGTAAAAAAATGACACATTTTTTCACGAGAAAGGGACCATTTTGTTACGCGTGAGTCATTTAACTCGGTCTTTGTATTTATAACTTTGATAAAATATGGGATGATATGTTAGATTCATTGCGCCTATAAAATCAGAATATGCTGCCTATAGCATAATCTACGTAATGGTATGAAATTGAATTTTGAAATGATTCTCTTTTTTTCAATTTCCATTTCATTTTGCTTAAAGCGGTGGTTTTGACATTACTGATATAAATGTAAGTGTCAATAAAAAATTGGTAAATGTCGAGATTTTCTTTAGACGCCGCTCATTGGCAAGTGTTGATGTCATTTTTGGTGTTGTTCGGTCTTCCTTCGGTTATCCTTTGCGTTCCGGGGTCGTGAATTCCTGTTTTAACAGTCTCACGACCGTCTGTTGATGCCTAACACGTGTATACTTTACATAGATATAAAAATACTGTGAATATCACAAAGAAACAGCTTCTTCACATTAAGCAGCAAAATGTCATAGTCACATGAAGTGCTTTAAATTTCTAGTACAAATAAGTAGAAAATTGTTTATACGTACAAACAAGGTGGCAAAACACTATTCATATCTCAAAATCACCGACCGAAAGATAGCTTTGTGCATTCTTTACTAGGTGTAAAGGGTTAAAAGGGGTCTAAAGATCGCTTTTAGCGATAAGACCGCCTATTGTGTTACCCTATTTATGAGATATAACTCTGTACCTTTAATTTGTATGGTGTGCATAATAAAGTGTATTCTATCTATGTATCTACAGTAAGCTTGGGCATTATGGCTTGCTTACGAATATTCTCAGGAAAGGTCTCATTATACTTCCCTGAGGGACACCAGGAATGGTTTGAGACATTATAAAAGAGTACGTGATACAATAACAGGGGAACATCGCTATAGTTTAAGCAGTGTTGTCTATGTTGCTGGTGCGACAATATTGAACCATATGTGATTATGCTTACGTGGAAGTAGAGTGTTGGTGTCTCGAATGCATTCGTTAATGCAAAATGTGACATCAAATTAGCTGTTGACTGCAATTTTTGATTTTGCGAACCGCAGGTGTTGTGGGTTTTGCGGGGCTATTTGAACAGGGAAGCGAGGCCTTTAGCGCAATGGGCAACCGAAAGAATAGGGTGGCTTTAAGTCAATATGAATTTCTCGGGAGCCTTCAAATAAATGTGTTTTTTTTTTGACGTGTCCTAAAACACTTTAAGAAAATAAGAAAAGCTTACTTGCAATATTATAAATTCACATGTCATTGAATAAATTGTAAACTGAGTTGTTTGTTGACAAAACAAATGAAGGAACCTAATATCCCTCTTAAGATTTCTCCAAACATTTAGCTCAATTTAAGTATATCAAGTTACTAAGTAAAGGTAAATACAACAAACCTTTGAAATCTAAATACGTCTTAACAACCCAACCAGATAAATTTCACAGAACTTGTTGTATTTGAAATTAGAAAGGGTTCGTTTGATCAAAAGTTTATTTTTAAGGAGAATTTCTTAACACGTTAAGCGCCACGGGGGACAACATTTGGGCCGCACTTGTGTAGTTGAAAGGGCCAGTTTAAAAAAAATTTGGATATAAGTTTATATTTCTTGACGCTATAAAATGTAGATATAAAAGGTAGATCACCTAAAAAACATCGAATAAATATAATTTTTGACTTTATTTTTCTTAAGTTAGTTCTTCAAACATGTTTCATTTCCTTAGCTTCAAAAAGTTACTATGGAGATAGCGGAATAAACTGACAGGTTCTGTCAGAACTACCCAGTTCTGAGGACGCGGTTTTACAAGAAGTGGATGGAGCCAAGGGCGGCATTTGTTTTGAGGATTGAAACGGAGCAGACTAGAAAGAAGAAGTGTTGTGTGATCATGCCATCTATTTGCATTTTTTTACGTGGTAAAATCATCATATGAGTCCTCCCACGCAGGGCAGAGCGGAAGGAACTATTAGACTTGTACTGACTAAAATCCTTTCAATTTTTTTATTTCGTATAATAGCCTTTTGGCCTCGCACAGGACTAAATTGTTTTTTATTGGTTTTACCTTTTGTCGTTTTTCTTTTATATATTTTGTTTCCTTTGTTGTTTTTATTCATGTAATTTGTTCTGTCCTGTGTGTGTGTCAATAAATCTCTTTTCTTTCTTTCTCTGTCCTTCAACAGCCCTTTACGTTCTGGGGTCACGGTAAATCGTGAGACCCGCGACCGCCGGGGTCGCGATGTGATTCAAGATAAAAATATAACACAATAAGGTTTGGCGGTTAGCCAGCTCGCGGCGTCGCGCCACCTTGACGTCTTGTTTCAACTAGTTTTATCAATCCAGCCCATCAGGACGTGACGACTTTGGCCTTCCACAGGGGGCCCCCGTCACTATGCTGGCACTCCTTGAGGCGCGTGTGGGACACAACGCGCCGTCGGCCCGGGCATGGTCCATGGTCGGACAGCGACTCGCCCATTACTTGCCGCCCGCATACCCGCGTCTACGGTGGCCGGAGATCGTCTGCCGATGGCCGGAAATCGTCTGTCGATTATCTATATGCATAAGATAATTTATTAACTTAAATGACGGCCATAGTACTTAAACAATCCTTTATATTCAATAAAACAATTATTCACATAATTGGAATCAATCGTCCCGTTTTATAAATTATTGAGGCTTGAGCGTCCATTGAATATGACAAACGCAACGTAGCTCAAATATCGACCTTTTTTCAAATATAAAAATGTTCAGGTTAAAAATCCTTAAATTGAATAAACTCATTCTCAACTCAAGGGCTATATATATGTATATTGGGTGATAAGTTAAATATATTAATACCGTGAATAATGTACTCGTATTTTGGCACCAGGGTCAATATTTTCAATTTATCTCTAAAGTATTTTTTTTGTTCAGGTGGCTTGAGTAGAAAGTTTCGGATATTCGTAATATGTGAAAACATTTTTCATGAGCTTTCTTTCGCCAAAAATTATACTGCCATTTTTATTGAATACGCACACACATTTTTGATGTTTTTAAATTTACAGTAAATGAGTTTTTTTATTTCGGTCTGTTAATGCCATAACTTTTTGCAAAAAAAAGAGCTAAAGCAATTCCATAAACAATTTAGTCAGTTGGCAATACGAGAAAACAACTTATTAAAATGAAATCCGCAGAAACGACACGAACGAACACATCAACATGAAAAATCTGAATACATTTTTGAACCGCATATAAATTCTGGTGTAAAGTATTAATATTTTAAACTTTCATATGATACCTCGTTAAAAATGTACACCTGATGAAATAATGTCGGTCAACCAAGACTGGAGTGTCAAAGTTATATGAAGTCCTTGCTGGACCGACTTGTTTAATTAATGGCCTCCTGAGTTTCACTGGAACCGCTTCCATCTTGTTTACGGTGTCTGTTGCATTGTGGATGATATCAAAATGTTTCAATTTGTTACAATATTGCCGTATTTTGTGGATTTTATAACAAGTTGGAATATTCTATGAATGCTAGCTAGCAGTGGTGTGCTAATTAAAAGATTTTGTAGATATTTTATAATAAAGTATTCTGTTTACAATAAAATACCTGATACCGAGGTCTAAGCTCACATTTTATATCCACATATCGCCGGGTAAGTTTGAGTCCCAAGTGATAGAGGCTGGCAAAATATAGACTTCGCCCTTCTACTGAGAAATCGCTAAAGGAAAAACTTAATAACACTTTGCCCGAACAATTAATTGAATCCAGGACAGGACAGTTCAGCAATAGAAATAGAGCTTGCAACCACTTAGCCAACGGGGCTAACAATGCTATGTTATATTAATAACTTACAGTAATTTCACTGAACGCATTTACGTAATTTAATAGAAAATCATATCAAGTCACGTACTGTCTTGATACAGAATTTACATCTCAAGAAAACTTTCATTCCTGCATATTTCTTCTGTCTTCAACATATTGCGAGCGTTCTTTAATTCAAACGAGAACACTGTCAGGTCGTTTATAATTTGTATCTTATTCTCTGTTCTCAACATTTATTTTAACTTCATTCTGGAACATTCCATCTGCATTGTCCTTTATTTCCACGGTTCTCGTTTCAGGTTCTGTTTTTAAAAGTAAATTTCTTTGTGGAGTGAGAATGATAGATGTTTTGCTTTCATCTACAAAGCGTGAAATTTAAAAAAGAAACGGTGTTTTACTGGTAAATAATCATCGTTGCAGTCAACTTCGTTTGTTCTTTGAACGAGATGTGTGCGGATCACGGGTGTTGGATTTTACTGCTGTTGTTTGTAATACGAGTATTGTGAAGCAAAAATATAGTCATAGATCAACTGTTTATTATTTTTTGGATATTTTTATTCATTTGTTCTAGAGCTGAGTTCTAACATGTGCGCCCCTCCGGTTCTATCTATCGCCTGGCTTACGACAAGCCCCGTTTGTTAGTATTATGGGGGACCCGGCGCCGGCATGCACATGCCACTTCGCATATATGTGAAATATTGTACTGAACACGTAGTACAATATCCCTTGGGTGGGACTATTCGTCAGATCTTCGGTCCACTGACTGCCTACTTCAAATATGTACAATTGACAGTCGGTAACCAACAGCTTAAAGTGCTCTCCAAGCCACGGAGGAAACTCGGTATGCAGATCTAGGTATCTATTGACCGATACAAAAATATAGCACCTATATAATCAACGGTTACAAATGGTGGACTAAAATTATTGGCAAAAAAAGGTCAAAATAAAAATGTTTTAACCAAAATAGCGTAAGTAAGAAAAATTGAATTATAAACATTAAATCCTTTCCAAAACGTGCGACTATTATGTCATATTTCAACAGCAAGTTAGAAAGTCGCTGCGAATTATATTCTGTGTTCCGATTTAAAACGTATTCTTAATCTGAACCGTGTTTAAGTCCCTCGCCATTCATCGCCGCCAATCCTAACAACGATCCTTGAGTCAATGGGCAGTTTAATAAGAAGGTTAGTTACGAGTTCATTGAACTTTAAACAAAAAAAAAGTGTGTCAGATTCAGGAGCTGAAAAATGCATCAATATATGTTGGTTTTAAGTGTGTAAACGCATTTTTTTTATACCATAAAAATTATGATATAAAAATGCATTCATCCATCAACTCAAAAACATTAAAAAGGTTGAAGAAAGACTCTGATGAAACTATAATATATTTTCTTGTCAAGCACGGTGGTTTTCGGTTGGTCCACGTGTCAATTCACTATACCCGTGATCGACTGAGAGCCTAAGTTTTAATCTACACATATTAAATGTATGTTTCAATAATGTAGCTGTGCGGAGTGAGTACATCACAGAAGTACAGACAACGTGTAGCGCGCGTTACTTTCTATGCTGAATCTAGAGGAGGTTATCTGTGTAGTAAATTCATATTTTTATATCTTCAAATAAACTACGAAACTTTTACAAGAAAAAACTTCGGTAAAAGTTTCAAACTGATCCAATTCAAACTTCTGTACAATTCCCATCGTAACAGCTTTAAAAATGGTACACATTTATACTTATTTTTATCTGGACGAGCTTCTAATGGATTGGCTACATATATTCACAAGGGACTTGCGGTACGTTACCCATCAAAGTTTTGCAACTAACAGTTACGAGTATTTATCTTTCTGTTACCGCTTCACGTTGCTAACTTAATTTTAAATGTTGACTACTGACGGTAGTATAAGGAGAACTTTTAAAGTGTAATAAGACTTTGAGAACAACTGAAACTTGCTAATTCTTGCTTGAAACTTGGAATTTCTGTAACTAGCGTTATCCTTATTATACTGCCAAGTTCGGCTTTAAGAACATTGTGAAGATGTTATGTCTTGTGTACTTTTAGAGTTTTTGAGTTCCTCTCTCTTCATCTATTTATTCACGTTAGCTTGTAATTCTGTTCTACTTAAGGCCTTATTTATTTGATTAAAGACTTTCCTTAAATAACATGGTTTTGCCCTGCGTGGGAGGACTCATTTGATGATTTTACCACGCAAAAAAATAACACGGCTTTCTAATTTTGGGCGTTGCCGTAGAAACGACTACGAAAGTAGGAACGAATATAATATGAGCCACACACCCTTTTTCTTATCGTGGTAAAATCATCAAATGAGTCCTCCCACCCAGGACAGAGCGTGAGGGACTGTCAGACTCGTACTGGGCCTTGACCCTCTAGAGGCCCCGTCATTTTGCGGACACTCTTTGAGGCACGCGTGGAACATAAAGTGCCTTCGACCCGGGCATGGTCCATGGTCGGACAGCGAGATGCCCATTACTCGCTGCCCGTATGCCTGCGCCTACGGCGGTCGGAGATCGTCTGCCGACGTCCGTCGCCGTGGGCGTCTACCATTTCGGCTGGGGTGGAGGGAGGACGCTGTCCTCTCCCTCACGCAGCCACACACCCTTGACGTTGTTTTTAAATTCATGTAGTAACTTTCAATTAAGTTTGTTCTTGTTACCATGTCATTGGAGTTTATGGCAAAGTGATCACAAGTTGATAGGTTTAAGATGCATATTACATTTTAAAAAAAAGTTAAGGTATGACGTTAAACAGTTTTCTTGAATGTATCTTTAATTCACAAATACTCTGTACCTGAACTAGATAATCCTGTTTCAGGCGATTTAAGGTAACATTAATTTATTAAATAATTACATAATTAGCATATTAAACTTCACAATTTTAATGGTGTATAAAATTATAGTAGGTAATAAACTGAGCTCACTAATTGTATTTTACTTCACTAAGAAGGGGTCCAATTAAGGCGAGGAATAAATAATATAGCACTATGTATCGGTATAATAGCGTATATTAATATTCTAGAACACAATAGGTTCACAAACAGGCTCACACAAAAAAATTAAAATTCTGACCTCTTATACTTTCACCGGTAACGAAACCATAGCGCGATCTATTTCGACGACAACGCCATCTATCGAGCGCGGGTACAACTCTTGACCAAAAATGAATATTAGATCACGCTATGATTTCGTTCTAAATCCCAACATACCGCCCACCAAGGACATATTGACAAAATGTCCTTAATTACCGCCCACCGTGCCAAACGTCAAGCTTACATCAAGCCTGACCATGACCGGAAATTTTTAAATACTAAGTTTGCGTCTTTGGTAAGCTTAGGTAGGTTTTTAATACAATATAATATTATTGTTATGAGATCAACTGAATCATACAATTGGTTGGTTTTTTATTACAATACTTAAACCAAAAAATAAAAAAAAACATAAAATAAACCACATCTTAAGTAAACAAACATAAACTTAACATTAACAAGCTTAACAGATTACTGGCAAATAGGTAACACACACAATTTAGAGGTAGGTCTCTTAATCAACGAAGCCTGTGTGCGTATAGTTACGACCCGAGTAATTCCGTCAGGACCCGGATGCGTTTGTTCAACCTTACCCAATAACCACTTGCCTGGAGGCAAACCGTCTTCTTTCACTAACACAACCTCCCCAACTGATGGTTCTGGGTTTTTATGGGCCCATTTATGCCGTTGCAGGAATTGTTGTAAATAGTCCTGTGACCAACGACGCCAAAAATCTTGCATCATCCTCTGATGAAGCTGCCATCGCTTTAGGGTACTCACATTGGATCTTTCGTAGTTTGAATCCGGTACCAAAACGGGTGGCTCGCCGATCAGAAAATGCCCCGGCGTTAAAATGACACACTTGTCTTGATCCTCGACGTACGATAAAGGCCTTGAGTTGAGGCACGCTTCTATTTGGGCCAGCACAGTTGCCATCTCTTCGTACGTCAGAGTGGAATTTCCAATAACCCTTTTCAGGTGATACTTGGTCGATTTTATTCCTGCCTCCCATAGACCACCAAAATTTGGTGCGCGGGGAGGAATGAAATGCCATTCGGTGCTATTATTAGCGAGATACTCTGCTAGTTCCGGATTGAGGTTGGACTTCTCTTCGTTGAATAAATAAAGTAATTCGCGTGACGCTCCCACGAAATTTGTACCATTATCGCTATGTAACTCACTAACTCGACCACGTCTTGCCACAAATCTTTTGAAAGCAGTCAGGAAGCCTTTAGTACTTAGTTCACTGACCACCTCTAAGTGTACTGCTCTTGTGACCATGCATATAAACAATGCTATATAGCCTTTATGTGATCTTATACCTCGACCTTTCGATACGCGAATGTTGATAGGGCCGGCGTAATCTACTCCACTACATAAAAATGGTTTATTAGGAGTCACACGCGCTGACGGTAGTTGTCCCATCAGTTGTGTTCTAACTTTAGAGGAATATCGAATGCATTTAATACACCCTCTAACGTATTTTTTAACCAAATATTTGACACCAATAATCCAATATTTGGACCGCAAATATGTTAGCATGAGTTGAGGGCCACCATGCATCGTCTTTTCGTGAGCATCTGCGACTAAAAGATCTGTCAGAAAAGACTTCTTTGGTAACAATATAGGATGAGCTCGATTGTAACTTAATTGAGCCATCTCAAGTCGCCCTCCAACTCGTATGATCCCCGTTGAATCCAAGAAAGCATTTAAAGATTGTAAATTACCCTTTTTTAATTTCTCCATTTCCTCTATAAACTCTTGCTGACATTTTTTGACACATGTTTCCAGCGCACCTTCAATTTCTATTTTGGATAAATGTGTGGTACTGTGTCTATTCGCGACTGATTTCCTTAAACTTAGAAATCGTCGACAATATGCTACGACTCGGACTAACCGAGATAGTGAGGAAAATTTAGACCAAAATTCACGTTCTAGAGAAGTTGTGTGAACTTTCACTTCTTCTAACTGTGTGCTAAGGTGTTTGGGCCTTTTATACTCCACCACCTGCTGTCTTAAATAATCCGGACCATTCCACCATATAGCCGTTGATTCAAGATCAGCAGGGGAAACTCCGCGAGATGCACAATCTGCGGGGTTATGTTTGGTCGATACGTGGGACCAGTATTTTGTATCTACAAGGCTTAAAATATCTGAAACCCGATTCGCCACAAATGTTTTCCATCGACTTGGGTGTCCGTTAAGCCAGGCTAGCACCACTTCGCTATCGGTCCATGCGTGCCAATGGGCACGTGGTATGTTTAATACTTCGCCTACTTCCACTATTAATTTAGCAAGGAGAGCTGCGCCACAAAGTTCTAATCGTGGAATAGAGACTTGTCTAACGGGCGCAACCTTCGTTTTTGACGTGACTAATGAAATGTGAATATCCCCTTTGTGATCCACTACTCGCAGGTATACGACTGCCGCATACGCTAATTTAGAAGCGTCTGAATACCCGTGCAGTTCAGTCTTTAAATTACTACTTTCCTGGTGTAACCATCGTGGGATTTTAATATTCACCAAGCAGGCTAAACTACGGTGGTAAGTAATCCATTCTTGTACTAAGTTGATTGGAATTTCTTGGTCCCACTCTAATCCCGCTAACCATAATTTCTGAATGAATATTTTTGCTAAAACAATGCTTGGCGCCAACCAACCCAAAGGGTCAAATAGACGTGATATTTCGGAAATAATTTTTCTTTTTGTTACAGGTGCAGTCAACGGTTGAAGTTCTACAGAATACTGAAAGAAATCTTGGTTCGAGTTCCAGGTAAGTCCTAAAATCTTCGTCACATCATCGATTTTTATTCTTAATTCATCCTCTGTAGTTTCCTTCCCATCCTTTATTTTATTTAGTAATTTCTGACTATTACTCCTCCATTTTTGTAATGGAAAACCTCCTTTGACTAACACTTTGCTTAATTCCGTGTAAATATTAAAGCAGCTTTCTATATTTTCAGATCCTGTCATCACATCGTCCATGTAAAAATCGTTCAAGATAATCTTGGCAATTTCAGGCTGTTCTGAGCACTCATCGTACGCTATCTGTTGTAGTGAACGTACTGCCAGATATGGTGCCGACGCCGTGCCAAATGTTACCGTTTCTAATTCGTACACTTCGATTTCTTTTTCAGGACTGTTTCTCCAGACGATCCGTTGTAGTACTGCGTCTTCCTTATGAACTAACACCTGCCGATACATTTTTATTATGTCAGCTACAAGACATATTCGATGCGTTCTCCATCGCATGATCGTATGACGAAGTTCCGCCTGCAGTGTAGGACCAACTAACAAATTGTCATTAAGCGAAGCTCCCTTTGATCCCTTGCAGGAGGCATCAAACACGACCCGAACCTTCGATGTTACCTTATCCTCCCGGACAACAGCGTGGTGTGGTAAATATATAGCTTTGGGGTTATTCTTGTCATTTTCCGAAACCTTTGTCATATGATTTAACTGTAAGTATTCCTGTATGACGTTTGTATAATCTTCTTTGAATTTACTGTTTTTTCTGAATTTATTTTCTAATGACCTTAACCTTTTTTCAGCAATAACCTTTGATATACCAACATTGTTGACCGGGTCAACCTCGCGCAATGGTAGCCTTACTATGTAACGACCACCTTTGTCGCGTGTTGTTGTAGCGGTGTATAATTTTTCGCAGTTATTTTCTTCCTCCGTTAGCATTTTCTTTCTCGATGGTTCTGTTTCTAACTCCCAAAATTTTCGAAGCAATTCGTCGGGATCAAGACTTGAATGCATCACGGTAATATGTGCGGGATAATTTGAATGATCTAACTCAAATGTACCCGACAATATCCACCCTAACGTGGTGTTTTGTGCTAAACGAGTTCCGTTTATATTTCGTTTGATTCCGTCTTGGATGACTTGGCTGTAAACTTCAGCACCTAACAAAACATCAATTTTGTTAGGCCTGTCGTATTCCGGGTCAGCCAAATCATCATCTGCCAAGTCAACCCATTCCATCCTAGATACCTTCGTACCTGGGAGAAGAGCAGTGACCGACTTCAAGACGAAAGCATTGACTGTTATCTTGACAGTAGGATCTATCCTGGATCTTAGTTTAAGGGTTACAGTGGACTTAGCGGTCGCACCTTTTTCCCCACCTACTCCAATCACTGTTTGTCGCGATGGAGTTTTATTTAAACCCAAATATTGTACCACGGATTCTGTAACGAAAGAACCCTGTGATCCTTGGTCTAGCAAAGCCCTAACTAATCGATAGGAGCCGTCCTTTGACTTCGCCTCAATTAAAGCTGTAGTCAATAAAACGGTTTTCCGACCACCTCCCGTTGATAAACAGGCAACTAATGGCTTGCTCGACCCCTCCGCTTGCGCGGCCTTTTCATCGTTACTTAATTTACTATCCTCCTTCATCAACGATGAGGTTTCCTCGTGAGCCCTATCATTACCTTCGCCAATATCAGACCCAGAAACACCTGTTGGGTGTAACAAAGAATGATGGCGGCGTTTACACACCTGGCACTTTAGAGTGTTTTTACATTGTTTGGCAGAGTGATTATTGTATAAGCAAACAAAGCATAAATTGTGTTCCTGAGCAAAATTACGCCGAGCGTCATTAGACTCCTTTCCAAACTTGGGACAGGACGTAATTTTATGATCGGCAGAAGAACAAAACACACATGCTACAGACTTTTTTACTACATGAAACGAATGGGTCCCTTTTTGATTTGAATGTCTCTCTTTATTATCGACCTTATCCAAATTCTCTAAACCTCGAAAACGACTATTTAAATAATCCGAAAATTGTTCAAAGGTAGGTAATTTATCACTTGTGTCTGAAGCCGCCTTAAGTTCCCAAGCTTTCCTAGTTTCTTTATCTAGCTTGCCACTAATTAGGTGTATCACAATAAGATCCCAGGAAGACACATCTACCCCTAAATTACTAATTGACTCCAAACATTCAACAGTTGTAGTAATAAGTCGCTTTATTTCAAATGCCGATTCAAACGATAATGTCTTTTGACTTAATAATCTTTTCATTATACTATTTGCCAGAAACCTTTTATTATTGTACATTTTTTCTAACTTTGACCAAGCAATTTTATAGTTATCCGATGTAACATGAATATTTCGTAACAATTGTTCAGCTTCCCCTGTTAAATGCCCCTTTAAATAAAACAATCGTTGTGCATCATCCAAAGACTTGTTTTCATGCACCAAACCCACAAATAAATCTTTAAATGTTTGCCATTCTGAGTACTTTCCCGAGAAAGAAGGAATTTTTATTTCAGGCAATTTTACTCTACTGAAGTTCTTTTCTGGGTTATAACAAGTATTTGAATCTGCACGCAAATCTGGAAACTTTCTTTCGGATAACACTTCCTTTAAATCACTTTTAAACTCGACATAAAATTCTTCCACTTCATCATAAAGATTATCTTTAACATAGCTCGAATTATTTAATTCAGTCTTTTTTATTGTGCTCAATATTTCTTTATGATTAGACGTAAATGCACTCCATAATTGTTCCAAATTTTCCAGCCGTGTTTCTAAATATGAAGTAGTTAGGCGCTCTTTAGGAGCTTTCTTAAAATTTGACCGTGCTTTAACCATTTTAGAACTGACATCTTCTTGTATACTACATAACGACTCCATTTTGAAACAATTATAGTGCAACTTTTATCAACACAATCAAAACACAAGTCACAAAAATTAATTGTTTTATGTTACACTTTATCCAACAAATCACGAAAATTTTACAAGTGTTTGAACAACTTATTTGGTTTTAAAATCGGGCATGGATTCCCCGTCAAAACCACTTTTTACATAAAACAATTACAAGTCCTAAGCTACTAAAGCTAAATTTTTAAAGTTCAAATTCGAACGCACTTTTGGAGATTTGATGAATTCACTTATCTTCCTGGTCTAAGTTATAAATAAAATGTACTCACGATTTTTATTTTCACTCACTGACACTTATTTGCTGTACTGCACCCAAGCCACCTCGGTCACGCGTGCTGTACTGCACCCCGAGCCGCAAGCGCCGTCTTCACAGCGCGCTGTACTGCACCACACAAGTGGCGCCCTCTAGTCGATGAAATCCTCCCTCGCGTTGATCCTCCGGTTGTTGGGTACCAGGTTGGCTGCGTCCACGCTCCACCTGGCTGCTCCCTGCTCCAACCGGTTCCTCCTCCAACTCCTGAGCACCTCACCTGGTGCCCGTTGAAGGGGCTGATCTGGACAGCGATCCACTGCCCAGTAACGACGCGAAGGGTGGTGATTCACTACCACCTCTGGAACTCACCACACACACTCTCGACCGACCCGACACGAAGGACCATGTATTTTACTTCACTAAGAAGGGGTCCAATTAAGGCGAGGAATAAATAATATAGCACTATGTATCGGTATAATAGCGTATATTAATATTCTAGAACACAATAGGTTCACAAACAGGCTCACACAAAAAAATTAAAATTCTGACCTCTTATACTTTCACCGGTAACGAAACCATAGCGCGATCTATTTCGACGACAACGCCATCTATCGAGCGCGGATACAACTCTTGACCAAAAATGAATATTAGATCACGCTATGATTTCGTTCTAAATCCCAACACTAATAAAAAACAAAATATCAACTCTCTAAGGAAACTCTTACGAGAGTAATTGCTAATCTCATAAGAGTTTCCTTATCTATATATAGAAAAATGTTATGTTGGTTTGTGTATGCTTTAAAAACTCAAAAAGTTCTGCACCGATTGAGCTGAAATTTTGGCTTATTGGACGATTCGCACGAATTTAACTCGCAGAAAACGTGCGAATCGACTCCTTTAAAAAATATTATTTTTTCTGTAGTCGATTCGCACGAATTTCATTTATTAGCATGATATATAATCCGCATCAAGGATTGTTTTTATCTACTTTTTTTTTGCCACAGCGAAGCGGGGCAGGGTACAGCTAGTATTACATATAATAAATCTGTAGAAGGGTCAATTCTGTACATTGAAAATATTAAAAAAATAAATAGCGTGTTATAGTGTTGCTGGATCGATACCAAACCCAAATATGTGATTAAAAAAATGTTTGTCTGTCTGTCTGTCTGTCTGTATATGCAGGCATCACGTGAAAACTAACGGTTCGATTTCCATGAAACTTGGTCTAATTATACCTTATTATCCTGGGCATAAAATGGGATACTTTTTATCCTGGAAAAATACGTAGAAAAAAATCTTATTTTTCAGTTTTATTCATAGACGTTGTTCTGTAGATATGGGTCCAATAGATATTCCTTCCTTCCTATCGTGTGGTTGATGAACAACCTGGTGTCAGAGTTTAAACCGCCCGTAGGCCTCTGACATGGCTTCACACACCGTTGAAAAATCTCTCAGGTGTGCTGGTTTCCTCACGATGTTTTCCTTCACCGTTTTTAGCAAGTGATAATTAATTTATAATACGCACATGAATTCTAAAAGACATTGGTGCGTGCCGGGGTTCGAACCTGCAACCTTTGACTTGGCAGTCCAACGGTCGTACCACTCGGCTATCACTGCTTTTTTAATAGATATTTATAAGATGTCATTGTCAGAGTTACTCAAAATGGAGAAATAAACCATCCACGCGAAGACCGACATCCGCGCGGACGGAATCGCGGGCGGAAGCTGGTATATACATATAACAATCGTACCTGTTCAGTTGTTCACTCATCACCATATTGTCTGTCTAACATAGTTTTAAAGTAATTTTTACTGTCAGAATTTGTATTCATTTGTGCGATTCGTTTTTGGAAAAACAACATCGTAACATGTTATTATTATTTTTTATTGTAATCAAATGTTGGTAAGTAAAGTAATTAAGTCATTTTTAGGAACTCAACTCAGGCCTAAGATATGGAATAAAGTTTGCTACTCAGTTTCAATATTAAAATTCTTGCTCGATTTCCCAGAAGCATGTCAAATGGTGCGATGAGCGTCTTAACTCAAAACAAGCTCAAAAGTGAACATAATACAAAGCTTTCTCTGGGATATACCGTGATGCTGAAGGCGTGCTACAGTCGCGAATAGTGATGGAGGTAGCATTTCTGAGGATTGAAAATGAGCTCGGATAATAATGTAACGCGTGTAGTCTTCAGTTATGATACATTGAAAATATGTTTTTATATGTATTTTGCAGTAGACTATATAAGCGTGCGATATAGCATCGTAATTTGAATAATTATGAATGAGATAGACTTCTTGTATAGATTGATCTTGAGGAGGCGGAAGAGGAAGAGGAGAAACGTAGAAATATTTATTAACTTATTTACCAATAGGACTGTACAACTGAAAAGAGAGCGGAGATTTAGCACAGTCACACATTGGTTAGTATTTGTTCCTTTCTCCACTCCGTAGCTTCGCTACTGTACTCCAGTGAACACCTGAATCTGATGACTGCATCAGAAAGCGGGATGTGCGAAGTTGTGATGTTTTTGAGCTTTATTGCCATTAAAGCGCTTTTTTTACGTGGTAAAATCATCAAATGCGTCCTCCCACCCAGGGCAGAGCGGGAGGGACGGTCAGACTCGTACTGACTAAAATCCACGGTGTCCTTCAATAGACCTTTACGGTCCGGGGTCACGGTAGTTCGTACAGTCCCGCGACCCCGGCAGGCTTTGGCCCTCTAGGCCATTAAAGCGCTAGAAGAAGTGTAGATGCTCAAATACTATGCGACAACGATAAGAAAGAAAAATAAATACTATTGAAAATTAATTTGCACAAAGCATTTTTTCTCATCATCTGCCTAACCTTTTTCCAACTATATTTGGGTCGGCTTCCAGTCAAACCAGATGCAGCTGAATATCAGTATTTTACATGGAACGACCTGCCTGTCGACGACGAACTGCCTGTCGGACCTCCACAACCCAGACACTGGTTAATGCGATACCCCACTGATACTGGTTACTGATACCGATACTGGTTGTCAGACTTTAGAGCTTCTGACTAACAGTAACAACTGTCAAAGATCTACAAATCACAGCCGAGACTAACGGCTTTACGTGCTTTCCGAGACACGGAGGAAACTCGCTATGACAGATGGTCACCCATCCACAGACCAACCTCGGCAAGCGCGGCTTAACCCGGAAGATCGGCCTGTGCGGCTGTATTTATTAAGCCACGAGCTCTTCACAAAGAATTTTTTTCTAACCATAATTTTCAAACGACAGTTGACACATTAGACGGAAGCCATTGTCGTTTTCATTCAAGTCATGGTCACTTAGTACCCGGTTCCTTTTTGGTGAAAAAAACAAAGTGATTCAAGTGTTTACTTTGTGCTTATCTTTTCTTTGTAGTAAATAATCTAATATATCTTCGGCAAAAAATAACGGGTTAATGCAAAGTCAAGATATTCAGCTGCCAAAATTCGCCATTTTTCTCCTAATGTTTGTTTTTAATGTCCCAAGTTTCTGTTCCTTATGCCAGAGTTTTGTACGGTATACACTATTTGGTTTATAAATAGTATGTAGGTCTTGGTTCCTTCGATTTATCCGATAATTGTCCGCGCGGATGTCGGTCTTCACGTGGATGGTTTATTTCCCCATTTTGAGTAACTCTGACAATGACATCTTATAAATATTACTGCGCTGAATCCACTGCGGGTAATGCAACGTGTGTTCGCGGTTCTACAGAACAACGTCTATGAATAAAACTGAAAAATAAGATTTTTTTCTACGTATTTTTCCAGGATAAAAAGAATCCTATGTTATGCCCAGGATAATAAGGAATAATTATACCAAGTTTCATCGAAATCGAACCGTTAGTTTTCACGTGATGCCTGCACAAACAGACAGACAGACAAAAATTTTTTTAATCATATATTTGGGTTTGGTATCGATCCAGCAACACCCCCGCCACCCCCCGCTACTTATTTTTTCAATATTTTCAATGTACAGAATTGACCCTTCTACAGATTTATTATATTTACTAGCTTCCGCCCGCGACTCCGTCCGCGCGGATGTCGGTCTTCGCGTGGATGGTTTATTTCCCCATTTTGAGTAACTCTGACAATGACATCTTATCTGGGGGCACGGCAGTGCCCCAGCCAAGTCTCGAGCAAAACGGGCACGGCCGTACCATCTTTTCTCGATGCGATTCGCGGCTGTTTCGCCCCCCCTATATCTTCGACGTGGACAAAGCTAGGAGTTTAGGTTTTCGGTGAATAATAGTAGGCATTAGAACAAGCTTAAGTTCGAAATTACATGCCAATTGAATTAATAGTTTAGGAGTTACGCTCGATCAAAGTTACACCATTTTGTCACTCACTGACTCACTGACTCACTGACTCACTGACCGATCATGAAAAATCTAAGGTACTTCTAGCAGACTTAGAAACTTCAAATTTTGCACCAAGATAGGTCATTAGCCACATATAAAGGAAAAATTATAAAAACATTAAAAAATAATATAACATAGAAAACAATTTTATATTTGCGGTTTGGCAAGAACATTATGTATGGATTTTGACTGCATTGTTAACTTTGTTCGTTGTTTAAGTATTCAATTGGATGAATAAATACATAGAATAGAAAAGAATAATATAAATGTAATACATAGACTATAATTAATTAATACATAAAGTTCATAATTCTTTAAATTAATAAAGCTAAAACTCCATTGTATTGCGATAAATTTCGATTGTATGCGCGCTCGATAGATGGCGTTGTACCTGTCTGAATCGCGCTATGGTTTCGTTACCGAGCGCAGTATAAGTAGTACTTTAAAATAATTCGATAATTTTCATTTGATAGCGCCATCTACCTATGTAAAACCATTTCGAAACTAAAAAAATATTGTAGCTTTATTCGGAGAACTTAAGCCGGATTAGATAGTAGATTTATTATTGTTATTGAAACAGTTATTTAGGCAAATAGTTTATTAAACACTTACAAAAAATAAATGAGATCCCACCAAAAACATTAAATGTAAAAAAATGCCAAGTCTCTCGATGCCGGGCACGCCGCAATCGCGGCGGTAAGACCCCTCTTTGAGGAGTGGCTGGATAGGCGTCACGGCGTCCTGACCTACCGCATGACGCAGGTCCTCACCGGACACGGAAGTTTCGGGAGGTTCCTGTGTCTGATAGGGAGGGAAGAAACGCCTGGGTGTCACCACTGCGAGGATCGTCCGGAGGACACGGTGGAGCATACGGTGCAGGACTGCCCCGCTTGGGCAGAGCACCGCCGTGTCCTCACGACGGCGATAGGCGGAGACCTCTCGCGCCCGGCATTGGTCGAGGCCATGCTGCGGGGCGAGACGGAGTGGGAAGCGGTCGCCTCCTTCTGCGAAGCAGTCATGCTCGTGAAGGAGGAGGCGGGCCGCCTGAGGGAGAGGACAGCGTCCTCCCTCCACCCCAGCCGCAGTGGTAGACGCCCACGGCGTCGGACGTCGCAAGACGATCTCCGGCCACCGTAGGCGCGGGCATGCGGGCAGCGAGTAATGGGCGACTCGCTGTCCGACCATGGACCATGCCCGGGTCGACGGCGCGTTGTGTTCCACGCGCGCCTCAAAGAGTGTCAGCATAGTGACGGGGCCTGTAGAAGGCCAAAGCCTGCCGGGATCGCGGGACCTAGGGATTACCGTGACCCCGGTACGTAAAGGGCTGTTGAAGGACACCGTGGATTTTAGTCAGTACAAGTCTGACAGTCCCTCCCGCTCTGCCCTGGGTGGGAGGACTCATTTGATGATTTTACCACGATAAAAAAAAAAAAAAAAAGTCTCTCGATGCAGTCTTTCCATCGTAAAAAGTTTTGAGATCTCATAGAAGCCAAGTCCTATTCAAAATATTTTGTAGTTATAAATCAACATTTAGTAATTGTATCAATAGTTTTCTTTATATTATAATTATAGTGACTTGGCAATGAGCACAAGAAGAAACAAAACGGCATATTTGGAGTTGAAAGTCACACACCGCATGCGTAAACATTAATATTACAAAATTAATTTTCTTTTGGTTTATCCGTGTCGTCCCAACCGAATTTCGGCAACGGCATTCAGTCTCATCCAAGACTAGTAAACTGCGCAGGACATAAATTAAAATGCACAAGTGTGTACGCAAACACTAGTGTTAGTGTACTCTCGGTTCATTTACTTTCATAAAGCGATGGCCCGTAAGGTATTTTTTATTATTGTATTGGAGCATGTAGTCGTTAGTGGCCATCATGATCCACACGTAACAAATAATCTGATCACAGGTCTCGTCAGTAACATTTGCACATAATTCCAGGCAGCAAGCAGCTTTTAATTGGTGCTCATTGCCAAGTCACTATAATTATAATATAAAGAAAACTATTGATACAATTACTAAATGTTGATTTATAACTACAAAATAATTTGAATAGGACTTGGCTTCTATGAGATCTCAAAACTTTTTACGATGGAAAGACTGCATCGAGAGACTTGGCATTTTTTTACATTTAATGTTTTTGGTGGGATAAATATTACGGCGCTGAATCCACTGCGGGTAGTGCAACGTGTGTTCGCGGTTCTACAGAACAACGTCTATGAATAAAACTGAAAAATAAGATTTTTTTTCTACGTATTTTTCCAGGATAAAAGTATCCTATGTTATGCCCAGGGTAATAAGGAATAATTACACCAAGTTTCATCGAAATCGAACCGTTAGTTTCCACGTGATGCCTGCACAAACAGACAGACAGACAAAAAATTTTTTAATCATATATTTGGGTTTGGTATCGATCCAGCAACAGCCCCCGCTATTTATTTTTTCAATATTTTCAATGTACAGAATTGACCCTTCTACAGATTTATTATATGTATATGTCACGGCTAAAGGTAGGTGTGAACCTAAACTTAAGATTAGCCGGCTAAACCTAGGTTTATCTTCGACGAAATGTTAATGTTAGTTTGTTCTATCTTTAGCCGGCTAAACTTAGGTGTAGCTGCAGGTCCTTGGCTAAAAATGTAGAAGGAAATGGAAAAGGAAACAATGTAATAATGTTTACTATTTTGACACGAAAACTTTATTAAAAAATAATCACTTTCATTACACATGAGCGAGCGAAGCGAGCTCGGGACTCGCTGGCACCCCGACTCGGACAATTTAGGTTAGAAGAGGATGGCGGGGTCTGAAAGACCCCGCCATCCTCTTCGTGGTTATTTTTTTTTTTAAACCACCCAGAAGTAGGAGCCCCGCGAAGCGGGGCTCCGTCGACATGCTGGGAAGCGTGGACGCCCCGCGAAAGCAAGACCATTCCATTTCCTTCATTTTTAGCCAAGGACCTGCAGCTACACCTAAGTTTAGCCGGCTAAAGATAGAACAAACTAACATTAACATTTCGTCGAAGATAAACCTAGGTTTAGCCGGCTAATCTTAAGTTTAGGTTCACACCTACCTTTAGCCGTAACATATAGATTGAAAGACAGCAATTTATCAAGCGAAAAACGATACGGAAAACGATCACGTTTTCTAACCTCTAGTTGTATAATTAAACTAACTATTGATAAAATCTATAATTTTTTAACCATTTGTTAAATAATGTATAGAATTTAATAAATAATTTAACTACTGATCAAACAACTAGCCGTTACTAAAATAAAGAAGATTTGAAAATTAATTTGGGAATCCGCAGAAAGTTTTCATGTAATTTAGCATTATTAAAAAGAAGCGTTGCTATTTTTGGAATCTCCAAAATACTTTTCACTGTTTGGTTTGAAAGCTCCACTAATTAATAAAACATGCAAACTTTAAATATTGAGAAACTATCCTAACCAAACAAGTACACAGTGAACTATAAATAGGATCAGGCAATATGAAGCCATTTTAATACCTACACTATGATTGATAACACACAATATTTTCCATATTGTTAGAGAACACGCCAAGCAATTTTTGTTTCGGGTATATTTAGGCACGATCTATTGCCTAGACCAGGTGTTGTCAAACTTTATAGATGGTCGATACCAGAATGCTCTTGTTGAAAACTCTTTAATGTTATGGGTACCTACAAGAAAGTTCTCACACCCCCACAGGGCTTAATGCTGACCGGGATAGCGGGACTAGATACTAGCGGGACTAGATAGCGGGACAGATTGCTGTGGAACGTAAAGGGCAATTGAAGGAACTCGGTGGATTTTATTCAGTACGAATCTGACAGTCCCCCCCGCAAAAAAGGCGGGAAGACTAATTTGATGATTTAACCAACTCAAAAAGGGTATAAGAAAGCTCATTGTGACTATTTTCTTGAACTAAATTAGAGAGTCTTGGATCCTCGCTAATTCCGGGCCTACGGCACTATTTAAGATATACCATGGGGCGCTGCGTAGCATAGTTTGGGATCCACTGGCCTAGACAGAACTAATAAACGAAAATAAGTTCGCATTATATTCCGGCTTAGATTTGAAGTAACTGGAAGAGAAATAGTTCAGACAGATTTGATTCAGTATTCCTTTATGCCTTTATCAAACAGACTGGTGAAAGCGAAGCGTTTCCGAAGCGATACCGAACCGAAGCGAGACGTCAGTCCGATGGTTTTTTCACGATACCGGATCGCTTTCGCTGTTCTATGTGACTGGATTCAAACAATTCCATATATAACAAATAAAAACGTCACGCTTCGCATTCGCAACGCCTGTCTGTTTGACAAAGGCTTTATGGTTAGCAAAAATGTAGTGCATCTACTTTATAGATATGTAAGCACTATCACGTACTGACTCGGGTTCCTGTTACTAATGTCAGAGGTCAGTCGTTACGGATGACGCGAAAGTGGAAGATGTCAGTGAAATAGAGATTAAACCGACTAAAAAAATGTTTACAGTATTCTGATAAAGTTCATATCATATTATCAAGAACTCATTGAATTAAAGAGTCACTGCAATTGCCATTTTAGCCATTACACGGAAACAGACAACAATTTTAATTAACAAAAGTTATTTGTAAAGGATTAACCTCATAAAGTTATAAGTACTGTAATTGACAAAGTTATTGGCGCATAAAATTAAAGTGTTTATTCTTCTCTGTATGTTCTAAGTTATGAGTCGTAAAGCTATTCATGTGAAACATTTTCATAAGGGTTTACTTACTAGCCGGGGTCGCGGGACTTACCCATCACCGTAACCCCGGTACGTAAAGGGCTCGTTAAGGACACCGTGGATTTTAGTCAGTACAAGTCTGACAGTCCCTCCCGCCCTGCCCTGGGTGGGAGGACTCATTTGATGATTTTACCACGATAAAAAAAAGGGTTTACTTACTACTCGACCTAAAATTATGTACCTAATATTATAGTGCTTCAATATTCCAGAATTTATAAATATTCCACAGTGAATATATAATTATTCGGAGCCAAAGTAATGTTTACTAATCCTTAGTAATACTAACTACACCATTACTAACTTACTAACAAATAATATAAAAGCAAAAGTTTCTGAGCATGGATGGATGGATAGATAGATGATGTTTGAAGCTCATTCACAAAAAAATTACTGAATGGTTGGAGGGAGAACGCTGTCCTCTCCTTCACGTGGCGCACCACCTCCTTCGCTAGCATAACTGCGCTTTTCTTAATATTACCTAATATTGCCTGCGGCTTTGCCTATGCGTAACTCAAAAAATATCCCAGTAAGTTACCCTGATACGGATATATTCAGGCCCGCCACAATCGCGGCGATAAGACCCCTCTTTGAGGAGTGGCTGGACAGGTGTCACGACGTCCTGACCTTCCGCATGATGCATGTACTCACCAGTCGCGGGACTTATGATTTACCGTGACCCCGGTACGTAAAGGGCTATTGAAGGACACCGTGGATTTTATTCAGTACGAGTCTGACAGTCCCTCCCGCTCTGCCCTGGGTGGGAGGACTCACTTGATGATATGACCACGTTAAAAAAAAAAGTGTCGATCCCAATGCCTTTGATAAAAAAAACAAATGTTTTCTGATCGAAAAATAAAAACTCCTAACAAAACCTAGAAGGTAATGAAGGTAAAATTATTCGAGCCTGTTTTATGCCTGTAATTTGGCTGAATTCATACTAATTTATACGTGTCTTAATGTGGTACACTTGTGTTTTTGTTGAATTAATTTGTTTCTAAATAAATAACTAGCAATTATAACACAATGTTGTAACGTTTAGTATTCTCTATTAAAGTTTATTTTATTTCGGTACCTATTAAGACTTAATTAAAGTAAATTAATGGAAATAATTGAGTGAAAATACAGAAACAGTAACATTTATTTTATCATAAATTGGAATCTTCTGCCTCTGTCGGCTGTCGTTTTTGTAAAACCTACATATTTCTTCATCCTCTGCTTAACCTTCTACGCAGCTATGTTGGGTTCGGGTCCCAGTTGTCTCCACGATCCAGTAACTGGTTAATACGATACCCAGCTTATAGCTTTCAAGATTGTACGTGCTTTTCGAGATACGGATGAAACTCGCTGTAATAAATGGTCACTCTTTCACAGACCAACGAGAAAGCGCGGCTTATTCTTGATGATCAACCTGTGCGGGTATTATTATGCGAATAGCTCCGCCTTATACTGATACTGATACTGTTAGCCTACATCATCCCACTGTTGGGCAAAGGCCTCGCCCCATGACTTCCAGTTTTCACGATCCAGGGCCAAAGTGGGCCACTGGTCATCGGTTTTGTTAAGCTCGTCCCGCCATCTTCTACGAGGTCTGCCTTATACCTAAAAAAATCATTTTGCAAATCATAAATATTGTTAAAATAATTTCGTGAGTGTCGTGGTAAACAAAAGATATGTTTTTCGACAGCCGTGGCTACAAACAGCAGGCTTTTTAGAACTAGCAATCTTTCTCCTTGTGTCCCAGCCACCATAGGAGGCGCCTAGGGTGTTGAAAAACGCTAGGCGATTTCCAACCACCGCACTGTAGGTCTTGCGGACAGTGAGTAAGAGGTAGCACCGTTCGATCAAAGACCATGTCTGAGTCCACGCGCGTCTCAAGAAGCTGTCAGCAAACCGGCGGGTTCTGGTCACAAAGGAAGGAACAGGATGATTTTTGTATAGTCAAGTCTGATAGTTCCTTTCGCGAAGAAGCCTTTCTGCCTTTGTCAAACAGACAGGCGAAAGCGAAGCGTTTCCGAAGCGATATCGAACCGAAGCGAGACGTCAATCCGATAGTTCTGTCACGCTATCGGATCGCTTTCGCTTTTCTATGTGACTGGATTCAAACAATTCCATACATTACAAATAAAAACGTCACGCTTCGCATTCGTTTCGCCTGTCTGTTTGACAAAGGCTTTCAGGCTTGTCAATGAAAGAAATTGAGTTGCAGTGAAAGCTTAGCTACGTAAAAAAGGATTTATAGTTCTGCCCTTGACCATCAGTGCAAACGCTTAACAGTTACTAAGAATTATAAACTTTAGAATACTTATTCACTAATACAGCTCCCAGCAAATTGACTACTAAAAATGACACCACATTTTAAGGACTTTATCATTGAATACAGCCCACAGTTCGTACTAATGCAAAAGTATGTTGAAGAACTTTCAATAAAAAGTAAAAGACTCGATAGCACTTTACATCAAAGTTCAAGTGATAAACTAAGTCTGTCACTACGAATAAAACTTTCGTCGCGGAGGTCATACCCTAAGGGTCGACCTTTTCTAAATATAGCTGAAGAGCCAAGAGGCGAAGATGGATCGCATCCCGTATAGACGTTCTGTCACTCCTGAAATATCGGGGCGGGAATTGGCTTTAATTTTTCTTTTATTTTTAGGGACCGTCTATTCTCGGTAAAATTTGAAAATGTATTTTTAAAATTGTTCGGGGGATCGAACCTGCGACACGCTGCGTAGCTCTCGATTTGTCAGTCAATTAGATTAGATATACCGACAGCGTATGAAGATGTTATATTTAAAAATGCTGCTGCCTTGCTATTAAAGCAAAACAAGTTATGTCAGGCGATAAGGTAATGGAATCGTAGAAATTACATTTACGATTCGGACACAAATGTTCCGTTCTTATGCAGCTAAAATTCCTAGTATAATATCCCAAAGTATCTGTGTTTCAAACTAGTACGTATCTCATACTATTATAAAATAAACAATATACTACTGCCTGTTTGCACTTGTCTTAGCCACTAAGCTACACCTAACTAAATGCCTAAGTCGAATTGCCTTGATCAAATTTCAACTTTCAACGCTGAATTTAGCGTTAAAAATC
Organism: Agrotis puta; assembly: GCA_943136025.2. Classification (NCBI taxonomy): domain Eukaryota; kingdom Metazoa; phylum Arthropoda; class Insecta; order Lepidoptera; family Noctuidae; genus Agrotis; species Agrotis puta. The sequence continues at coordinate 14,632,792 of OW964177.2, read as the reverse complement.
CAACAGAACGTTTTCATAATGTAAGCGTCAGATAGTGTTATTACAAATGAGCATACGTCAGTATTAATTTCCCAGTCGGGAGACGTTTAGACTAAATTCAATTAACACTACGTACTTGAGCACTTCTCTCGTGGAGCTATGACGAACATACAGCATAATAAATTGTGTTCTTAGTGAAATTTAGAGCACCTTAGGTAAAGTGCTGGCGTCGCGACTTTGGAATGAGAACTGAAAATGTCTTTTTCAGTTCTCATTCCAAACTATTTTTCTACTCACGGCAGCGCAGGGACCTGGTATGCAATGATGACTGTCTGCCAAACAGTAATGTCACCGAAAGAAGATGCGGAAAGCTGTCTAGCTCCATCCCACCGCGGGCATGCGGGCGGCGAGTAATGGGCGACTTGCTGTCCGACCATGGACCATGCCCGGGTCAACGGCGCGTTGTGTTCCACGCGCGCCTCAACGAGTGTCAGCATAGTGACGGGGCCTGTAGAGGGCCAAAGCCTGCCGGGGTTGCGGGACTCAGAAATTACCGTGACCCCGGTACGTAAAGGGCTATTGAAGGACACCGTGGATTTTAGTCAGTCAAGTCTGACAGTCCCTCCCGCCGTTTGATGATTTTACCACGTTAAAAAAAAAACTCCATCCCGCAGCAGACGCCTCTTCAAGGCCCTCCAAAAAGGTAATAGATTTCTGAACAACCATTTACCCAACAAACTTAAAATGGAGGCTCGGGGTGTTTCTCAATCATCACTGGGGGTATCATACGCTACAAGGGGTCAGTCGAGTCCGACATGCCGTACCCATGCTCTTGCGTTTCATCCTCTCCTTCAAGTCTACGAGGATTTCCAGCTTGAAAGAAAAAGCCTTATCACCCGACTGCGGAGGTTGCTCACTGCTCAGGTTGGGCTTGGGGTGATAGATTTTTTTCCCATGCCAAATAGGTTCAGCCGTTTAGACGCGGAAACAGAACATAAACTTATTATTGGGGATTCAGAGACCAGGAAAATAAACACATAACATAACATAAAGGGTTCTAAAAGATACTTTTTAAACCCCTTTTGGAAATATGTTTTGATCCAAACAACGCGTAATTTTCATCCAACTTAGTACATCGGACCGCCCGAATTACCCAATTACTACGTAATTTGTTGGGCAATCGATTTTGGACTAATTGGTAGCACGTGTAGTGCATGCTATGTAATTGTTCCATTATCGTTCAATGATTGGGATTCGAATTAGCTGGGAATGTGAGTACAGTGCTACATCGTTATTTTGACTATTTAATGATTTCATCACTATGATCCTGAAGGTAACCATTCGTAATGTCATTTGTGAAATTTTATGTTAAATTTTTTTACGGCAAGTCGCGAGGTTTTATGCAGGTACAACAGAGCAGACCTTGGTTGGACCAGGTTGGGTGTGTGCGGTGAAGGTCCGTAAATAATACGTCTACTCAGAGTGGAAGAAAGGATAATGTTTATGGTGTGTGTGTAGGTTTTACATACAAAAACCACGCACACAGAAGAGTTCCACAAAACAGAAGGAGTACAAAAATTGTCAGACTCGTTGTAAAAATTATGTTTTTTTTTGTCATTTCTAACAAAATTTCTTAATATTCTAATCGCCTGGTCATCCACTTCAATTAACGGTAGTAATATTATTCAATAGATTTCAAACCAGCCAATTGGGTATTTGACAGTATAGACTAATTATTAATTCCACACAACACAATTTCTCTAATGACACATTTAGTTGTAGGAACGAAAACCTGATTAACTTTAAAAAACTGTTAAAATGGGTTTTTATTACTTTGACAGATAACTAATTAGTGACGTCGCAGTTTGCATTTGCCATAAAAAATCTATGGGAGAACCGCCAGTTCGATAATTAACAAAAATATTAGGTGGTTCAAGTTTGCGTGTTTGAACCACCTCCGACGTGAAATCCGATTCACTGGCAAACCGCGTAGATGAGCGGTATAGTGTGAGAATCACCTTTTTCTGAAACTAAAAACAAAGTTATTTTTGGCTTACTATTTGAAGAATTCCCACAGGATTCTCATAGCAAACTTTTTAAATATATATTCATGAGTTCATCGCGCTTGGTGCATCGATATTCTGATAGCTGTTGCGCATACGTTATGGCGTGCAGCTCACCATACATCATTCATCTCCCTATGGAAAAGTTGGCTTTGTATACAAAGTGTTCTATTGCTACTACTGCTTCATTCTGAATTCTTGTGAAGTAAAAAGTATTGCTTCTACAAATCGTACCAGGATGTTGTAAAATAGAATTGTTTTCACGAAAAATGTTTGTTCAGGGGAATTCTTCCCGGATTGCGTTTTTTTTGCTGATGTTGCGATCGGCACTGCATTCTCAATTCTCTTGGGATTTTCAAGTAGTCTTGCTGCTTTTTCTCTTGCTTCGAAAACATCGTCTTCTTTTCTTGATCAGACCTCTTCTCATGTTTGTATAATGATTTGATTTCATTCTAGTAGAACCAAGTGCGACTGCTTAGCAAGATCTCAAGGTTTCAATTTCCAAATCGGGCAGAGTAACTAGGTTTTTGCAACAGGAATTACTACCGCAGCAGCTACGGTGTCTGGGTTTGTGACCATCATCCAGCCTATAAATGTTCCCACTGCTGGGACACCGGCCCCTTTTCTCTGTGAAAAAGATAAGGTCATAATCCACTACGCGGGCCCTTTGCGGATTGGTAGATGCATATTTACATGTCTTCGAATTTGTGATTCTCGGATATGTCGGTTTCCTCACGATGTTTTCTTTCAACGTTTTGAGAGCAGTTGTTATGAAATAAACTACACGTCCTACAACTCGTAAGTCGGGGCCGATACCACTGGGCCACTACTGCTCCTCATTTGTGTCCAGTTCATGGGAATACCCATTTCCTATTATATGGGGTCGCGGGACTTACGAATTACTGTGACCCCGGTACGTAAAGGGCTATTGAACGACACCGTGGATTTTAGTCAGTACGAGTCTGACAGTCTCTCCCGCTCTGCGAGGATGGACCCATTTTACCACGTAAAAAAAAGCCCGCCTCCGCCCGTGTCCCAGAACGAGGCCTTATCCTTCGGGGCTTACAGACGTGTTACTATTCTATTACAAAATAGATCACTATCGCCAACATTCACAACTAACACTCCAAATTAATTAGAAACCACAGATGTTTCAGATAAACTGCAAATGCAAAACTTAATCCTTTTAAACTTGTGTCGTTCATTAGTTCCCAACTCATTTACTTCGATCGTACTGGCTGCAACGTCCAACACTTTGACAGGTCATCTAACGTTCGAACTTTATTTTAATCCAACTTGGAACGATCGGATCGTTTGGTTGGAATTTTCGAGCTGTTACCTTCATTCCTTCAGCTTTGGCATATTCAAGAGCTTTAACGTTTGTGGTTTCAGCGTCAACTTTAGCTTTTACCGGTTATTCTGAGTATGTTGGTTTTTCGTGGTGATTGAGTAAGTTGGTGTGATTTGATTAGGAGAAGTTTAAATGTTCGTGCTTCGTAAATAATTTTGATGCATTTGTTGGTATACTATTTGTTGTATGTATTGAGTAATCCAATATCGAAAACCTCATTATTTTTTTCAACCAGATTTACTGCTTTATTAACACGAGGAACATGACGCGCCGTCGACTCGTGCTTGATCAGATGGCGGCGCGCGGCTTAAGCCTGTCATTGCAGTTAACCAGTGGCATAGATCCATTATGCTTTTACGTCATAGGGGGCGAGTCCATTGAGAACCCTCACAAATTTTAAGCCGGTGGCTGCTTTTTTTTTTCGTGTGGTAAAATCATCAAATGAGTCCTCCCACCCAGGGCAGAGCGGGAGGGACTATCAGACTCGTACTGACTAAAATCCACGGTGTCCTTTAATAGCCCTTTACGTTCCGGGGTCACGTTAATTCGTGAGACTTGCGATCCCGTCAGGCTTTGGCCCTCTAAAGGGGGCCATTATGTTGACACTCTTTGAGGCGCGCGAGGAACACAACGCGCCATCGACCCGGGCATGGTCCATGGTCGGACAGCGAGTTGCCCATTACTCGCTGGCCGCATGACCTCGCTGCCCGCTTGCCCTCACTGCCCGCATGCCCAAGTCTGTGGCTGCTACAGAGACTTTTGGAGGATAGATTTTTAATAGATAAACCTAGTACCACCCCATCTTTGCCTGGCTAGAGAATCGAATCCGGGCCCTGATGCTTAGCAGTCGTACTTGCGACCACTAGACCAACGAGACAGTCAACTAGTCCTATGAAGTATAGAACAATCCTTAACAATCCATCATCATAACTAACCGAAGCATAAAGTGACAATCAAAGAAATTGTTGCCCTGCATTCTTTCGATCGGCAGAAAAGATTTGATCGCGGCTTTCAAGAAGCCATTTTTAATAACAGTTAGGACCTTTCCGGTCAGTTAATGGAATGTGGTGGTCCGTAAAATTCCCCTACACGGTAAATCCACTCCATGGGGAATTTATTCTACCTTCAGGAGAGACCGTGGAATGTCCTCTTAGTAACTTCCGTAGTATTAATCGGTCCGGAAATTGTCCACTATCTAACAAAGGGTTTTATGAAACCGCTACAAGGAGTAGGAAATTGAAGAGTTCCTGTACTTATTTTCGAGTGTTAGTTGGAAAAGTGAAACACTGAATAACACGTCCACGTAAGTTTACGAATACGAGACACTTCACAAGAAATGCATTTTTTGAAGTGAAAACTTCTTTAGCGGCGTTGTGCACTTTTTTTGGAATGGGTAAAAAATTTTAAACTCGCGTCAGGACACGTGACCTGATCGAAAATTCGTAAGACGGCGCAGGGCGCTTGCGCGAATGTTCGTGTGTGTTTATTACTATTGAAGTTTTCACTTCTGCCGGCACTCCCAGAGTGCAACCCGTCGTTTTTTTTTTATTGGTAAGATTGACAAATTATTCCTCCCACCCAAGGCAGGACGGGAGGGACTATCAGACTTGTATTGACTAAAATCTACGGAGTTCTTCAATAGCCCTTTACGTTCCAGTTACCCGATAGTCCCGTGACCCCGGCAAGAAATGCGCGCTATCTCGAAAAACTTCACGTCGTAGCTATGCGATGTCAAACAACTAAATCACGAACATTTAACAACGATTTTCCTGCCCGGAAATACCAGGAATACCAAAAGAACTAAAGCCTTTGACAAACTTGGGACCTCACGTGCCAAAAATTTTATCTCAGTCAAAAATGCAGCGCCAATTTCAACGAAGTTTGATGCCAAAATATAAAGTAGGTTCCAAACGATCTCTTCTACGAGAAGTTTTATTACACGGGTTTATGATTACCGTACCTAACTTTATGGAACAGCGTGTTTTAATTGTTCACAACGATATCAATTCGTTTACATTGTTTTCATCAAACTTGTTACTTTTCTTAACTTTCTTTACACGCTTTTCCGATTTTAAGTTACTAAGTGGAACTTTGAAACAATCATTAATATTAAATATCGTTTCGTAGTATCTGCCTGTACGGCAGACGATCTCCGGCCACCCTAGGCGCGGGCATGCGGGCAGCGAGAAATGGGCAACTCACTGTCCGACCATGGAACATGTCCGGGTCGACGGCGAGTTGTGTTCCACGAGCGCCTCAAAGAGTGTCAGTAAAATGACGAGCGTTCTAACTTGCCGTCCGAGCATGGACCAAGCCAGAGTCGACGGTAAACTAGCGGGGGCCCATTGGACCTTGGGTGCTTACCTCGACCCAGGGCTTATTTGAAGACTTTACCAGCACCAAAAAAAGGATTCTCTTTGTGAGCCCTGATTCACTACCCTTGATATGTTCAGGGGTAGTGAATCTTAAAATCTTACCATGTCATCAAGAATGTGCCTTAAAAAGACGTTTTTTTGCACTGTTTCGGGAACAATACTACTGAAAAAAGCATAGAATAGGCCAAATTTCATACACTTCAGACCGCGTGATTTTCGTATACAGAGGAACTTTTTGTTTTACGTACTTTTTTGTCATAACGTTCAGGTTATGTCAGCTTTGTATTAGATTCCTTTAAACATCTCGGTTTGTTTAAAGCAATCTTTTTAGTTTCAGAGGAATTTGAACAAAATTATTGTGCCTCAATATTAACTCCCCCGATACAATTCGATTCAACTCAAAATAATGCTAACTAACCGGCTTAAAATTACGTGACCTAATTCCCGAACATCAATTTCAAGTTTATACCATTCAACAACTCCACCTGGTGATTTGGAACAAGGCATCTTATTTGCAAATTCTCAAGACGGAATAATTAGCTTTCGAGCAATTTAATTAAACAATTTGAACCTGTGATGATAATAAATTTGACTTATTACTGTGTGGAGTTCACGAATGTTTCAGAAATTATATTAACGTGTTTGTGATGTTCAGTCTCAAGGGAGGTTTGTTTATTTGGCATGTCGTGCGGTTCTTTGTTACGTTATTATTTTGCAATTGCTTAGGAATTGTAAATTCGAATAAATATCTATTTTGGCAATGACGAAAATCTTCGCTCTATATCCTTTCCTGTGTATTTTATAGTTCAGATCTAAAAGGTTTAACAACTTGCCTCTCATACACAGGGCTGTGAGACCAGAATCCAAATGAGTCTTTTTCAAAACATAATTATGTACATGAATATCTCAGGTGTCATTAGCTCAGGTGCTAGACTGAGCTAATGACACCTGAGATATTCCACATCTAGCACGTATCGATATATTTCTTGGCAGATGCCACACGTCGTCAGGGTCGCGGGTCCTATGATTTACCGTGACCCCGGTACGTAAAGAGATATTGAAGGACACCGTGGATTTTAGTCAGTACGAGTCTGACAGTCCCTCTCGCTCTGCCCTGGGTGGGAGGACTTATTTGATGATTTTACCACGTTAAAAACTAAGGGAATAACCTAACCTGAAAACCTAGTTAAATAATAAATAAAAAACTCCACAGTTAAACGATTTCACTTTTTTATAACAAAGTCGTAGCATCATCAGTTTTTTTTTATGTACATAAATACAATAAGCATGTCGACAACATTAATAAATTGCATTTTTTTATTTATTGCATCTGTATATATATATATATATATATATATATATATATATATATATATATATATGTATGTATGTATGTATATCTTTATTGCATTTTATTAGTGCATCTGTTAGAGTTTTGAAATACGTTACAAAAGAAAAAATACGTGTCAATTATTTTTTGATAATTTGACGGACTAGTTAGATTTTTTCAGTCAAATATCATATACTTACGCGATCGATAAATTATTTAAAGATTTTCGGTAGTTCCGAATTCAAAATAAGTTAATTACATGATGTTAAGTTCTGATTTTAGTCAAAAAAGGTACAGACCAAAGTTATAAAAAGGGTCCTACTATTTGAAAATTATTAAAAATTAAAAAGAGCCTTATTCATTTTCAACTAAGCAACTTTTTTCTACGTCGCTGTTTAACCAATTCCCAATTTCTACGCACCGGTGACCTCTTTCATTTTCTTAATTGAAACGAAGTCGACTGAAGTTTCAAAGGCTATCAATTGAAAATGATCCTTAGATCAATGAACATGATTGCGTTTTTATTACAAGTCGACTTTTTAATAAAATCGAATATTTTTAAGAAAAATGTAGAGCAGTTTGGAATAATTTAATGAATAAAACATAAATTGTGTAAGGGAAAGTGATCTGAATAATAAAAATTAATTTGAAGGGTCTAGTCTTTAGGGTCGGTAATAACTTTTAATTAAGGACATTTGTATATTTAACTGTTACATTTTCAAATTAAAATAAACCTTTTGCCTAAAATCAAGTAGCTCTGAGTCACGGTTATAAACCTAGTTTGGGTACCAAGGGACTTATCATTGGGACACAATTTTTGTATGTTGTACTTTATGATGCCGGTAAAAAAGTTGTTTTTTGATTGAAATAATATAATTCATTTATATGTTAATGTGACCGTAGTGTTGGCAACATTGTCAATGAATCTATTTCGTAAGATTATAACTATGTGATTACCTAAATCACAAAAATCTTCTCCCTCCAACAAATAGTTTACAATGTAACCCATTATTTTTCGTTTATGTTTAATTTATCCATAGTAAATTGGAAAAAATGTGAACTGGCGTCAATTTTATGTGCTAAGGAACGCATCATTCATGCGAGTTTTTCTATTTTGGTAAAACAACATTATTTGGAATGGAATTTTAAAGATGTTAAATTCCCACAAAAAAATCGATTAACGAACACACGATAGTATTTTATCATCATGTATAAATAAAATTTTGAGTAAAAATCTTTTATCCATCCAACCTTACTAAAAACATTTTTTCATTAACTTTGTCGACCCAAACTTTGTTAAATTAAAACTAACAGAGCAGAAATTTCACTATCATGAAACCTGTAGCGTTTTTTATTCTGCTTTTATTATAAAAAGTTTAGCATATTTGGAGGTTATAGTCGCGGAGTATAGTTACAAAATCAGAGGCACTAGCACGACCACGACGTAAATGTAATGGCGATTTTTTCATCGCAAAATCTACTAATAGTAGCAAACATTTTTTTTGAGTTTTGGTAACATTTTTGACAAAAAAGTATAATTTGTATCCTTTCAATAATAAAAATAAAAACATTGAGTATATCGAATGGAAAAGAAATAGTGAAAGTGCTAGTTAAGTCGAGTAATGGGCAACTCGCTGTCGGTTCGAAGGCTCGTTGTGTTCCACGCGCGCCTCAAAGAGTGTCAGCAAAATGACGGGGCCCCTCTAGAGGGCCAAAGCCTGCCTGGGTCGCGGGACTTACGAATTACCGTGACCCCGGAACGTAACGGGCTATTGAAGGACACCGTGAATTTTAGTCACGTGTCTGACAGTCCCTCCCGCTCTGCCCTGGGTGGAGGACGCATTTGATGATTTTACCACGATAAAAAAAGTACTACTTCGTGTAATTTTATTTAAGTGACGCTCTCTAATCGATCACCTTTTTTATCGTGGTAAAATCATCACCAAGGGCAATTAAAGAAAATTGAAAAGAAAAAATACACGATATAGTTTCGTCGTTTGTTACATAGAGAAACAGGTAAAAATCTCTTGGTTACTCTTTAAAAAACATTGGTTTTTACAATGTATATGGGTTCTACAGTACGTTAATGCTTAAGCATGAGAGAACAGCAATAATTGGGAACTATTGAACAATATCGAAAAGAGTGATAAAATATCTAATTTGGCAATTCTCAAGTACACAATTTGATTGTGACAGTCGAATGATGAAGATAGAAAATATTCGCCAAGTTACCCATATTTTATGCTCAGTTTGTTTGAAGCAAAGGATCTCGATTCCTCTCAAGTGAAAATACGCTAAATGATCCGAGAATTGAATTACATAAATAACAAGCCCCGGTTCATTTACTTCTAAAACAATTGTTTGACATTGTTCGATTTACCCGAACTGAGATATGGGTCAGGAAATGAAATATCTGCGGAGGCTCATGAGCCAAAAAGGAACGCTTCGTTTAACCATTAGGGTTCTGTAGAGAGACAGAATAGTAGATTATTAACCAAGGGGATAAAGCAGTGTCTTCTGTCGCGGGTGACGATTTAAATCGCGAGCGTAACGAAGGACTCGAGGTTTACTCCCGAGCGTAGCGAGGGTGTTAAAAACTTAAATCACGAGCGAAGCGAGGGATTTAAGACGAGTCCTGAGTGTAGCGAGGGATTTAAGTTACCCCAAGACTAAGACAGCTTTATCACCGAGGAAAATACTCTACTTTTCGTACCATTTGCGAAAAAATGAACTCAATAATAATATGAGATAAGCATTTATTGAAAATAATAACAATTAAAAGTAAAAGTTAACATTCGAAACATTGGTCCAATTATTGATAGAGAGAGTTACATTTTTGTTTGGTACATTTATTGTCGATGAGTTAATTTGAGTATGTCTGTGTTCTTGCGTCTGAGGAACTTGCGTTTCATTTGATTTAACATCGTTACGCATTTTTAGAACATTAACTTATTTATAAAAATAAAATAAACTCAAGGTTTTATTTGAAGAAAACAAAAACGCGGCAAATTCCTAGACTACATTTTTTTTGTCGGAAAAGCAAAGGCATCAAGCTCATACGGCCTCTTCGGTTTTCGTAATTTTGTTTAATAATCATAACTGCATAATAAATACGTATTCCTTTTTCAAAAAGATGTGTAATGCTTTATATACAAACTCAATGGTGTAAACACAGATGTAGTTCAGTATAAATTTCGGTAAGTATTCCAAATTTAAATCACATTCTCTCCCTAGAGGATGAATGAAATTCAGTACAACATTCTCTCCCTGTTTTTAACAGGTTAAAAATGACTATCGTTATGTTCGATTTTTGAAGCATAGAATGTCACTTTTTTGAGCAAGTGGTACGAAAAAGTTTTTTGTATTATAGTGCGTAAAAAAAAAACTCATAACGCCATGCGAAGGTAGACATCTTTTTTTTTGTTATCGGGAGATTGTGGGATTATTACCTCACTAAAACCACCCCGGTGATCGCCACCAGCACATGGGAGGAGGTCCCGTTTCCTTTTAAAAGACCTCACCGTGGCCCCCTCTGTGCAACGCCTGTTAGGGCACATCCCTAGGGAGACTATATTTATGATAGTCTCCTATTTATTTCACTGTACAATTCTGTGACCACTTTACCGCTGTCGTCTATGAGGTAACTCAGAGTCCCCACTCTGAACAGCTGTGACCCCAAAGTGCCACCTGCTCCAAGTTATGCAGGCGGGGTGAGACATCTAGAATCGATTAAAATTGATAATAATGACGAATCCATGGACAAGTGTTTGACGTCATATCAAATAAAAATACGCCCACTAATTAATTAATAAGTCCATTTTCATGAAAAGTTACTATTATTTTTGATTTATGGGGTATTTATTTCTTTAGGCGTCTTTTCGGTCGGATAGGCATTTTTGACATTGTGTATACCTATATTCTATATGTATATAATAACAATCATAAAGGTCGACATTCTACATTGCAATTTTTACTCTTTTCATATGGTGTCTTTCAAATAATTGGGCATAATAATTTATCAAACTCACAAATCATTTAATAAGTTCCGTGATTCCATTTGCTTGCACAAATCGGGTGCTGAAAATTAATTACGATGTTTTAGTACGGAACTCGACATTATTTATTGGCCAACATGCACTTGACAGGTCTCATCCAAACACGTTCTGCTTCCAATCCCTTGTTTGTATTGTAAAAGGATCTTTTATACCGGATCTCTTTAACTCATACATATTTGTGTTCGTTGTAATTTATTTGAACAAGTAATTGAGTTTTTTGTTCTCTTTATTTATTACGTATGCATGCGATGGTGTTTCATTGAAATCATTCATTTAAAAAGGATTACTGATTTGTGCGTTTGAAAAATGATTTTGCCTTTTTCGTTTCAGCTTAATGCTAATCGCTTTAAAAGCTTTCACTTCCAATTTGTTGGCGTGTTAAAAATCTATATCTGTCAAAAATAAATTCACGTCATAGCTTTGAAAGAATCTTCTTGGGCGAGAAATGATAACATGGTTTTTATTTTTAGAGTGGTAAAATCATCAAATGAGGTTGCCCACCTAGGGCAGAGCGCGAGGGACTATCAGACTCGTACTGACTAAAATCCACGATGTCCTTTAGTAGCCTTTTACGTTCCGGGGTCACGGTAATTCGTGAGCCCCGCGGCCCCGGCAGGAGAAATGATAACTTAGACTTGTGATATTATTAATATACTGTACTATTATGCAAAATTACAAATAGAAGAAACCCGACAAAAGAGATCCGTGATGCGGTTGAGTTGTGTTCTCCTAAAGGAACTCCTTCCACTCCAACCCTGGGTAGAGTGGAAGCGACTATCAGACTCATACTGACCAAAACGTACCCTGTTCCTTCGGTTATCCCTTGCGTTCCAGGGCCGTGTTACCCTGTTTAGACATTCCTGTGAAAATTTTTGCCGACTTAGTAAAAGAGTGAGTTTATGTATTTGCATTGACAAAAGTCCGAGTTTCGCAGTGAACAGGAAAATTCGGACAGTATTTAATTTCTGTTATTTGTTAATGAAATTCATTTTTCCGAGCTTAATATTGAAATTAAATGCTTTATTGTATCAACTGATGACGAATTTGTTCAGCCAACTGCGCACGTGTAATTTCAGGCAAGCTGCAATTTCGTTTAATTTATACGAAACAGTTTAATTCCTTCAATTGTTTTCCGTTGAAGTACCATGGTATGGTGGACCCTTTAAATATTTCTGTGATCCCGGCAGCCCGTCAGTTTGAGTCGTGGAAGTCGACACTTCGTTGACTGGTTCTTGATCTGAAGGCGAGCTAGCCATTGCACGGTACCCGGAAATATAGTCACGATCTCGATAATAAATTATCTCTTAAACGGTGTTTTAGTTCTTTTCACTTTTGCGTTTAGGAATTGCAGATAATTATACATGTGTACGTATTGTAATTTAACCGAAAGAAAAAAAACATTGCACAATTAATATTTGTTCTCTACTCAAGAAATCTACATAGTTTACTTATGCAAACAATCCAGCGCATAGTATTGGATCTATGCAGTGACTTATAATCCCATACGAAGATCAATTAGTGCGGTTATGTGATCTGGAAACTCCAGTATGATCGACAGTTTCCCGATAAAACTCACTTCTCTTACCGTTGTTTACCATTATAAAACTTCTAGGAAAAGATGGCCGGTATCAAAAGTTTCGAAACGTAGGTAAACATGGCTTTTCCTAGAAATGGGCCCCGTTTACTCTTGCAGTCGTGCTTAAAAAGGCGATAAATGTGTACATGTTTAAGGAGTGGCCAATCTACCTTTTTAAAAACAGTTTTTGTTAGTGTTTCTCAACGAAGTCGGTTAAAAAAAATATTCCTTTTAAATGACTCATATTGCTTATTCAATTCTACGTAGCTTATACTAATGTGGCCAGCCTTTTGTGTGCCCACAAAATGTGCTTTTGCTGGTAACATTTCGGTTCCACAATGCGGTTGCCCGATCTTTTAACGACCATAGGGGTATTTGGGTAACCGCATAATAGTCCTGTTAGAAATGAGGTTTAGTTACATTTTCGCTGTTTACGGTTCACTGCATTGTGGGTAACCGCAGAGTCAGTACGATTTTTGATCAACATTTTCTAGAGTACTCCGCATTAGAGAGCTGATTTTCCTTTGGCAAAAATAACGTACTTCTTCCTTCTACACAAACTCTTATGCCTTTGTCAAACAGACTGGCGAAAGCGTTTCCGAAGCGATACCGAACCAAAGTGAGACGTCAGTCCTATAGTTCTGTCACGCTATCGAATCGTTTTCGGGGTGCTAGGACAGGAAACCTCCACGTGCGCCGTGGACTGAAGTTCCCCTTCGGATACGTCTGGGGGGAAGACCAGTTTTTCGGGCCGGTGCACCCTGGGATGCGGGCAAAAACTCTGTTAGGCACTGTGTGCCTAAGGGGTCTCTTTGCCCGTATGCGAATAGCCTGTCGGGTGGATGCTCCAACGCGTGTCCCTCTGAACAGCAGAGGGCACAGCGGCGGAGCGGGCTTGCGGACGGTGAGTAATGGGTAAGCTCGCTGTCCGACCAAGGACCAAGCCCGGGTCGGTGGCGCGTCGTGTTTCACGCGTCACCGACGGGGCCCCTTACGGGGCCAAATGCCTGCTGGGGTCGCGGCTTTTTTCTTAATCCAGGATACCGTGGCCGGAACGTAAAGGGCATCTGAAGAAACACGGGTGGATTTTAGTCAGTAAGAGTCTGACAGTCCCTTCCGCCCCGCCCAGGGCGGGAGGACTCATTTGATGATTTTGCTACCCTAAAAAAAAAAAAAAACGAATAGTTTTCGCTGTTCTGTGTGACTGGATTCAAACAATTCCATACATTACAAATAAAACGTCACGCTTCGCATTCGCGATGCCTGTCTGCTTGACAAAGGCTTTATTCCTTATTTCACCTGTGTAAGATCGAACCAGTGATGAAATCAATTTGAAATGTCACTTAGGATTGTTTGAATTCCCGATATTTCGATGCTGTTACAAGCGCTATTATCGCGGGTTGACACAAACCTTTTTGAAGTGAAACTTCTTTACGCACGCTTGACTTGGGCAGTAAGCTGACGAACGCGTGACGTAAGCGTTACGAAAAGTGTGATCGGGCAAGGCGAACGGAAGTTAAGTGGGGGATATAAGCAAGAGACAGCAGTGCGCGTGCACATTTTCTTTCTCTTTTTCTCTTATAGCTAGTAAATGAAATATATATATATTTCAGTCAGTAGTTCGTTTGCGAGTTACATATATATATATATATTATATATATATGTAACTCGCAAACATATATATATATATATATACATACAGATGGAGCGAAAGAAGTTTCACTTCAGTCGTGTGGTCATAAGCACACTCGTTTTTTTTTTAGTAACTAACTGCGGTGATCGCTTAAAACACTGATAAACTTCCCTAGATTCCGCATAAAAGGCAAATTATGTGCGTCTTCTATCAAATAAGTGTTTTTAATTCACATTGAAGTCTAAAGTAGATTTCTAGAAACTGTTAGCGTAGCCACGGCTTTTTTTTTTTTTTTTTTTTTTTTTATCGTGGTAAAATCATCAAATGAGTCCTCCCACCCAGGGCAGGGCGGGAGGGACTGTCAGACTTGTACTGACTAAAATCCACGGTGTCCTTCAATAGCCCTTTACGTACCGGGGTCACGGTAATCCCTTGGTCCCGCGACCCCGGCGGCTTTGGCCCTCTACAGGCCCCGTCACTATGCTGACACTCTTTGAGGCGCGCGTGGAACACAACGCGCCGTCGACCCGGGCATGGTCCATGGTCGGACAGCGAGTCGCCCATTACTCGTTGCCCGCATGCCCGCGCCTACGGTGGCCGGAGATCGTCTTGCGACGTCCGACGCCGTGGGCATCTACCGCTGCGGCTGGGGTGGAGGGAGGACGCTGTCCTCTCCCTCAGGCGGCCAGCCTCCTCCTTCACGAGCATGACTGCTTCGCAGAAGGAGGCGACCGCCTCCCACTCCGTCTCGCCCCGCAGCATGGCCTCGACCAATGCCGGGCGCGAGAGGTCTCCGCCTATCGCCGTCGTAAGGACACGGCGGTGCTCTGCCCAAGCGGGGCAGTCCTGCACCGTATGCTCCACCGTGTCCTCCGGACGATCCTCGCAGTGGTGACACCCAGGCGTTTCTTCCCTCCCTATCAGACACAGGAACCTCCCGAAACTTCCGTGTCCGGTGAGGACCTGCGTCATGCGGTAGGTCCTGACCTACCGCATGACGCAGGTCCTCCTGACGCCGTCCTGACGCCGTGACGCCTATCCAGCCACTCCTCAAAGAGGGGTCTTACCGCCGCGATTGCGGCGTGCCCGGACCTCGGTTGTAGCCACGGGCTTAGTGTTTTTTTCTTTAAAAAAAAGAAAACGTGTCTTATCTGGGGATATCAAAAATGAATTTCAACTCAAATAAAAGCAAATGCAATGAGACGTCTGGCGCGTATAAACTGCCTCTTATGCGGAATCTAGAGGAGTTTATCTGTGGATAGAACTTTTCGAAAATGCTTCTGTGCTCGTTTGAGCTATCAGTGAGTTCAGGATTTTTATACAGAAGATTTTCTTAAATCTGACGCAATCTGAAAATGTATTCAAAATTTTCCTCTTTAAAAAAAATCTTATCCAAACCTCCATTTTTCCAGCTATTCAGTGCAATTTTGCAAGTGAAATTTTACAAACTCAGTAACGAGGTTATAACAGCTCGGCCATTATCGCGTAAAGACCCTGAACATTTTGGTAAGCGAATCTTGTAATTGTTTGTTAACTGCGAAAGTGCTAGAATTTCGTCTGAGAGAACATTATTTTCCTTCTCTGTATTTAAGATGTTTTTTTGTTTCTTTAAAACAAGTGAAGGCTGTGTTTTCTTTTTAGATGGGAGGTTGTTTTTAAGACAGAATAAAGTCTTTGTCAAATAGACAGGCGTGGCGAATGCGAAGCGATGTGTTTTTATTTGTATTGTATGGAATTGTTTGAATCCAGTCACATAGAAAAGCGAAAGCGATCCGATAGCGTGACCGAACCGATGCGAAGACGTGGCGAAGGTGTATTTGCTCTGTTTGACGTCGTTCATAAAAAGCCAGCTAATACAACTGCCACGCCTCGGTTCGCTGCACCCAGTTTGACGTCTCGTATCGGTTCGTTATCGCTTCGGACTCGGTCCGGTTCGTTATCGCCTGCCTGTTTGACAAAGGCTAAAAGGAAAAACAAAAGTAACATTTTTCTCTTGTTCAATGGAAATCTAAATCGATTCGACCCCAGAATACTTCTCTACGAGTTTAGCGCTTTCCGTACCTACGCTTTTTTGTCGCTACATAACTTACATCTTGGTCTAAGAGACCCCAGATTTTTCGATCAATTCAATTGAAAGCGTGACCGTTTTTGTGAAATGAAATGCATAGTTTTCGGGATTATATACTTTTTACAAGTAACATCTGTTGTCGTGCTAAAATCGTGGAAAACAAAAACAAAAAAATTGTAAGCTAACTATTTTTTTTTCGAAGTGTACGTTCTGCGTCAATTCCTTACTAGGTACCTTCGTATGGGTCACTCGCTGTCCGATCATGGACCATGCCCGGGTCGACGCGACTGTACGTTGTGTTCCACGCGCGCCTCAAAGAGTGTCAGGACAATGACTTAGAGGGCCAAAGCCTGCCGGGGTCGTGGGACTAAACAGTTACCGTGACCCCGGAACGTAAAGGGCTATTGAAGGACACCGTGGATTTTAGTCAGTATATGTCTGACAGTCCGTCTTGCCCTGCCCTAGTTGGGAGGACTCATTTGATGATTTTACCAAGCTAAAAAATAAAGTACCTTTGTAATAAAGAGCCGATGACATAATGAGCCTAGCTGCGCTTGCAACATTTAAAACATTGTGTTGTTAAGTTAATTAAAGAATGAAAATTCAACGGAAATAAATTCGTCTAGTTCTTTTTAATTTCTCTCTCTTACTTTTCATTCTTTTAATCATAATAAAATACAATGTAAGGAAGGAGTTCAGAAAGAGGTTAAAGTGTCTTTTTATGCATTTTAATCAAGAGAAGTATGTACCTGCTTATCGCTTGGTAAATAAAAGTTTCTTCATACATAGTAGCTGTGACTGAAATACATTGGAGTTTGTGACTTAATAATAAAAGCCAGAAAGGTCGATCTTACAGGTTAAGCCTCGCTTGTTAAGGTCAGTCTGTAGATGGGTGATCACCAGTTGCATACCTAGGTACCTCCGTTTCATCACCTGCTTCTACCAAGCAGTCATGCTAGCGAAGGAGGAGGCGGGACATAGAGCTCGAAGAGCTCAAAGAGATGTCAAAGAGCGCGTTATAGAGCTGTCAGAAATATGACGTGGAGGGCTAAAGCCTGCCGGTGTCGATTGACTATTGGGTAGCCGTGGCTCCGGAACGTAAAGGGCTATTTAAGGACACCGCGGATTTTAGTCAATACAAGTCTGACAGTCCCTTTCGTCATGTTTCCTTTTAACCACAACAAAAAGGTACCTCCGTGATCCGCTCTATAAAAAAACTGACATTAAGCTGCATCAGAAAAAAAAATCTAGGCAGATCAAAAAGAAGAAGAAGCACATTGAATCTTAGACTTAATAAAGATCAGTAATAGCCTAGCGATCTGTTGCTACTCAGTGTCGCGGGTTCGATCCTCCCATTGAACAAATATTTCTACAATATAATATTCGACGGCACTGTTAGCGCAGACGGCACGGTGTGATAGGTGTAAATCCTAGTGTGCGGCAACGTTAAAAAAAAATTATGACCATGACCTACAATAAGATGTTCTTATTCTGGATGTTTGTAAATGTGAGTTTAAATGTTTGCAAACGCACCCACACACAGAAGGAATTCCTAGTGTGGCAACGTTGGTCGCGGGACTGTACGAATTACCGTGACCCCAGAACGTAAAGGGCTATTGAAGGACACCGTGGATTTTAGTCAGTACGAGTCTGACAGTCCCTCCCGCTCTGTCCTGGGTGGGAGGACTCATTTGATGATTTTACCACGATAAAAAAAAAGTGTGGCAACGTTTTTTAACAGAAAATAAAGAAGATATAATGAGTTATCATTAGTGCATACATTTCTGTGAAAATAAAGGTATTCAAATTGTTCAAAAACAAAATCTCATTTCACAAGCTGTTCATGTATTTATACAGGAAATATTTCAACCAATAGCAGCTTTATAGTCTATGGAGTGTTCACGACTCAAATAAAACTGTCGGCACCCTTGAAACGTACAGGAGAACCAATAAAAGTGTTACTTTAGTCTTTTCGCCGAGGTTCAGGCTTTTAGCGGTGGAGCGATTTACTTGAGAGGTATAAGTGATAAGATAAAGAATTTGTTACAAAGTATTTTTATTGGAAAATCATAGAATGAGTCTCCTTGCCTTTTTGGGGGAGTTGCTGTCAAACTTGTAGTGACTAAAATCCACGGTGATCCTTCAATAGCCCTTTAAGTTCCAGGGTCACGATTAGGTACCTGATGAGACAGTACGCGACCATCAATGGCGATAGTACGCCTCATCATGGCCGCCTGGCTTGCAAACACTATCTCTGTCGCAGTCCCGCGTTCCATCGGTACGCTCGCGCCATCTTAGGCCCCATCTTTGCATCTGGGCAAATAAAAGGAGTCATACCAAACAAAAACGCTGGCCGCTATGGTTAATGAAATCGCTACTTCTTATGTCTTATACCACAGCTACCCGTCACGGTAAGCAACAATGAAATCCAACATATGCGCCCCAATGCCAATTTCCGCTTCAACACTGCGGAATCCGGTGCATGCCACATTTCAGATATATGCCACTCCATTTTCTATTGTAATGCAGTTTTGTCGCCAATAAATTCAATTTTTCGCCTGAACTGGAAATATTGAAATGTTACTTGCTTATTTTTTATTTCTTTAAAGTTTTCACATTTTTCTGGTATCTTGTTCATTCATTTAGTTTTTTGAGGAACACATGAATTATTTAGATCCGACACTGTTTGTTCATGTCTCATCAATCATTAATACGTTCGTATTTCTTGCTTTTATGTTCCAAAACGTACCTCTCTGTTTCTGATCTGAGATTCTTTTTTTTTATCGTGGTAAAATCATCAAATGAGTCCTCTCACCCTCTCTCAGACTTGACTGACTAAAATCCACGGTGTCCTTGAATAGCCCTTTACGTACCGGTGTCACGGTAATTTGTGAGTCCCGCAACCCCGGCAGGCTTTGGCCCTCTACAGGCCCCGTCACTGTGCTGACACTCCTTGAGGCGCGTGTGGAACACAACGCGCCGTCGACTCGGGCATGGTCCATGGTCGGACAGCGAGTCGCCCATTACTCGCTGCCCGCATGCCCGCGCCTACGGTGGCCGGAGATCGTCTGGCGACGTCCGACGCTTTGGGCGTCTACCACTGCGGTTCTGAGACTCTAGCACAATATTTCCGTAATCGGTAGGTTTTTTCTATCAAATTAATTTTGGTTCGCGTTTACTATACGTTACAAAAACGTGAAAACTCCTTATAAAACCTCGGGTTTTATAGTCCTCTCTTTAGAAAACGGCGTATCCAAGCTCGTGTTTATAATATAAAAGTATTTTTTTCTTAATTTTGTTGTTTGTACAAGTCAGGCGAAAAGAAAAAGTAAATTAATTAAGTAAATTGTTATTGTTTAGTATCCCGAAAGACATACACGAAAAAAAAAAAGTATTTTAAACTGCCTTTCTCTTTATTAACTGCCCCTCGTGAATATTTCCAGTGGTGAGGGAAAAACACCATTAGAAACGTGAATAAGTGAATTTAGAATTATGGGGTCCATTATGGACCTTATGGGAAATGGGCCTTTATGGCACTTATGGTACACTTACGACCTAAAGGGCTAAGATTAATGATTTTGGGGAAGATAATCTGGTAAAAAACGGACATAGCGTAGATATTTCTTCGCTACCGCTAGAATGCGGTATACCTTTTTATGAAGGCCAC
This sequence comes from Agrotis puta, assembly GCA_943136025.2. Classification (NCBI taxonomy): domain Eukaryota; kingdom Metazoa; phylum Arthropoda; class Insecta; order Lepidoptera; family Noctuidae; genus Agrotis; species Agrotis puta. The sequence goes on along the minus strand of OW964177.2, from coordinate 14,612,695 downwards.
AGTTCCTGATGTAGGTAGAGCATACTTAAATGAACAATTTACTTTACAAAAATATTTCATCAAGTTTACTTGGTCGCGGGACTACGTACCAGGGTCACGGTAATTCGTATTACCGTGACCCCGGTACGTAAGAGCTAGTGAAGGACACCGTGGATTTTAGTCAGTATAAGTCTGACAGTCCCTCCAGCCCTGCCCTGGGTGAGAGGACTCATTTGATGATTTTACCACGAAAAAAAAAAGAAAAAAAGGGAACTTTACTTATGATGACACACAGCCCATCTATTTGATCTTTTGTTAGTAAGCTATTTGTTAAAAATGTAAAGAATTTTAAGTAATAGCTTTACTTCTTTTCAAACAACTGGTCCTTCTATAATTATAATTATTTAGACTTGTTTTATTTAAAAAGAAAATAGTCTCACGTCGAATATTTTCTGTGTCGGCGGCGGTAAATTAACTTTTAGTGTAGGTAATAACGTCTCAAGAAATGCAAAGTGGGCAATTTATTTCTTTATAGAAAATTACTTGGCACACTGCAACCGTGGTGAGGTGTCACTGGATTAATTTAAAAAGGAAAAGAAATAAGACGAAAACCTACTTACAAAATAAATTTCATTAATTTATTTTGTAAATAGCTTTTAGTCTTTTTTAACAGCCTAGATGAGGTCATTGTTATTGTCTAACAATTTTGAGAAGAAAATTCGGAACAAAACTTTTTTTTTTCGTGGTAAAATCATCAAATGAGTCCTCCCACCCAGGGCAGAGCGGGTAGGACTCTCAGACTCGTACTGACTAAAATCCACGGTGTCCTTCAATAGGGGGGCCCCGTCACTCTCCTGACACTCATTAAGGCGCGCGTGGAACACAACGCGCAGTCGACCCGTGCATGGTCCATGGTCGGACAGCGAGTTGCCCCGGAACATACCCTGAGGTCACTTTAAAGTCCAAGTTTGTTGTTTGTTTGTTCTGACTAGATCATGACCGTGAGGACCATGTAGGAAATAGACAATACTAGTCTATCACCAACCATGCAAATATATTTTTTTGGAAATCGGATAACTTCCTACTACATTTTTTTCTAGATAAAAACTTTTTCTAGTTGTGTGGATTGTTTTCTTTGCTAGCGTCTAGGTTTCTACGGAAGCACACCATATACACGAATATTAACCCATGTCTACATTTAACTACCTTTAGCGTGGCCCAGCGTGGAACAGATATGAAATATACCTTGTTGAAAAAGCCGGGTGCTGCAAGCCCATCGTGCACGACATGGACAAAGTTGAGCTTTGTGAGCGCCTTATTTAAACCACGCAAGCTACACGTGTACTGGTGACATCAATTGATGATTGGCGTATCTCTAGACTGTGATGATGTCTACATCATCGCATCATTATTGTAAAGCATTATTGTGAAACACCCGGGTCTCTCATCCAAAGACGTCCAGTGCAGATGCCTAATATACATGTAAGTAATAAACAGGTGGACCAATTGCAAAAAATATAAATACTTCCCGAAACTCATAAATCTAAATAAAAAGAACTTCAATACCTTATAAGAGTTTCAACTTTTTATGTGTAATTCACACGTGCAAACAATACACTCACATAAGTATAATAAATCGTATTAGGTAGTCAAAATGTATTGAATAATTTAATTAAAATAAATCGTATAACGGTAGGTACCTACCGTTGTACGTATTAGGTAGTGTAAATGCAATTTACCTGTTCAATCACGTATACCACTGAGAATAACTACAAAACCTAACTAAAATAAACCCTGCAATGAGCTTCATTTCCCAATGATTCATGACCGTCCCATTATTGGTGGTCATCACTTTCCTTAACACGTAATTGGAACAGTAGGTTACAAATAGTGACTACCAAAAAAACCTAAACCACGACTGTAGTTTCACGCGTAAACAGACTGATTTTCACGTAAACATTCACAAATATGATGAAAGTGGCGTGATTTACTCACGGTTTTAGGTAAATAAAAGTAATACAAAAACATTCTACGAGTATTTGTCTTATTTTGTTTGATCTGTCATTGTTGACATAGCTCACTGACTGCCTCGTTGTCTAGTCCCGGGTTCAATTGGCTATTTGACAGTAGCTATTTACAAATATATATTTTTTTTAAATCCGTCATTTGGAAAAATAAACTGATGTTCACGTCTACAGCTTACATAATTAATTAATCACGTTTTTCGGTAAATAAATATATCTGATGTACTCGTAAATAAAATATTCCTTTCATCTTGTTTATGTAATTCGTAAAAAGGATCGTCATTTGTTTTTATTTTATTTATTTATCGCTTCGATACTGAATGCTTATCTCTCGGGAGTCTGTCTAGACTTGACAAGAGATCATTGATAGTTTTGGAGTACGGTGGTGAAATTTTAAGTAGTCAAGAGTACTTACCTGTAGGTTGAAACCGGGATAGTTGTCCCACTTGTCCCAGCGGTACAGTTGCCTCGATTCTAATTACTCTAGTTTCGTGGAATATGTTATTTAATTTATCTATCAAGAGTCTAGGTCTCTTAAGGTGCATGTACGACCAGAACGCTGCCGAGCCGTTTTTTGGGCATTTTTGTAGAGTTATTTAATAGAAATACCAACCAATAAAAAACATAAACGTTTTTGATTTTCTTGATTTCATAACGGTAGATTTAGTTTTTTTACTTTTTGAAGGGAGATTTATTTTATAAATAAATCTCCCTTCCAAAAACATTTTCACTTTAGTAACCTACTGCTTACATTGCTATCTTTTTTTTTATGGAACGAAATCATCTTTAATGACTCCTCCCACCCCGTGTTGAGCAGAAAGGATTGTTGACTGACAAAAAAAGGAACGAACTTCAAAAATAAACAAAAAGCGTAAAATAACTTTTCTTTCGGAAGACGGTGGCAATTGTCAATGAAATAAAAAAACAAGCCATTTTTGTTTGTTTTCGAAGTCGTTTCTTTTTTTTATTTTGCCTTTTGTACTTCGGAAATTCAACCGAAATCTTCGTATAATCGGCGTCTTTGAAAATCTATAATCCAAGTTAGCAAAAACGGATCCATTAGGGCAACATCATGGGTTTTTCATTATTGTAATATACTAAAACCGAATTCCGGAATGTAACGAAAATTTTCCTGAAACCCGTATCAAAATCAGTTTAGCCAAACGCGAGATAATCGCTGACAAACATACAAACATACAGGTCTAACTGAGAACCTATTTTTTTTTTGAAGTCAGTAAAAAAAAAACAAAGTACGAGTATAGTTAGCATAGCTACTGATCAAATAAGTCACCCTTAATGGTGCTTTTGCATATTTCTTCACAATTTACTGATCTGATGATCTCATAAAAGAGATGTCTCATACATCAGCTATTTCCTTTTACAATGTGAACTTGTGATTATCATTCGTTTATCTAAATAAACTTTCCTAGTACTGTTCACAGTATAATGTTATCATAACAATACAGTACTCGGTTTATTTTGCAACGTGTTTTAATAGATAGTACATACACGTGTCTGGTTCAGGAAATACACGTGATGTGTGCAATATTGACCCTTGAGATAGAGTAAACAGGACATGTATTGCTATGTCAATACGTTGTCTTGATTTTCCAACACGAATTAATATGGTCACAGCTTCTGGGAATTTCGAGTTCCGTTTGAAATTCGAACTGACTTTAGAACAAACATTAGGTAAATTAATAATGGCCTATGCCCGCAGCTCTACCCGTATGGTGTCCGGTATTTTTTTTTTTTAATAGAGCCTACCTTACTCTTTATAAAATTAGCTATCTGCCATTTAAAGTCTTGTCAAAATAGGTCAAGCCGTTTAGGAGATAACCTGAAATAAAAAAACGACAAAAAATGATCCAGTACTTTTGTTACTCGTACTTTCATGTGCTTCAAGTTCTAAGGTATTATTTTGATTTTACAACTGGACTCATAAAAATGAAAAATAAAGCACTTAGAAATTTAATTTATTTGTATAGGTAGGTACATAAGTTGATATATAAACAAGACTATCTCTGTATATAACACGTGGATGACTATGGCCATGTTCAAATATTAGCCATCGTCAAGGGAATTTATCTCATTTAATCGTAAAATCGAAATGCCCTCTGTTGGCGCCATAAAGCATTAGCGTTCGCTGAACAAATTGATCACTGTGACCGTTGACTGCGTCATTGTATTCGTTTACACGTTGCACAAGCCAGAAAACAATTATTTTACCGAAATCCAACGAAAAAGACAAAAATACAAGTTCCGGGTTTGTTTCATCTCCGGCTCCGTCAACGGGGTAGTTTTTTTTTTATCCTGGTAGAATCATCAAATGAGTCCTCCCACTCACTGTCAGACTTGTACTGACTAAAATCCACGGTGTCCTTCAATAGCCCTTTACGTACCCGGGTCACGGTAGTCCGTTAGTCCCGCGACCACTCAACGGGGTAGATGGGAAAATTATATTACACAGCCGACTCTAGCGAGGTCGAAGAAAGTAATTATAGAATCTATCCCGGTGACGGGACATGGGCAGCGGGGTGAATGCGACGAAGACTAAGTCAAATTTATCCATTGCCATCCATCCCATTAAGAGTTGATGCCGACAACTAGCGGGCTCGATAATAAAAAAAAACCCATCTTCTTCGTTGCCGGGACAGGGCCAGCGCGCCGGATGAAACCAACCCTAAGTTTGTGTATTCGCACAAAGTACTCCTTTAATTCGATGCCTTAAATCCAGCTTAGTCTATATGAACTGAAAACTAAGTATGTGCTAAAAGGAGCCGACGAAGTAAAACGCTTACATGACTCCCTTTGCCGGCTAATTACGTGTGTTCAAATTTCGTAAGCTTTGATGTGACGTTAACGATCTTTTGAGCATGTATTCAAAGGAAAGGTGAGTTTTGCAGATTTCGTTTCGACATGTTTTCCTGTTAATCTTTGTAAAGCCTATGTCAAACAGACAGGCGAGTCCGAAGCGATAACGAACTGATATGAGACGTCAGTCCGATAGTTCGGTCACGCTATCGGATCGCTTTCGCTTTTCTATGTGACTGGATTCAAACAATTCCATATATTACAAATAAGAACGCCTCGCTTCGCATTCGCCACGCCTGTCTGTTTGACAAAGGCATAAAGGTGTGTCTAAACGAAAGTATGTACCGCATAATGCAAAGTGTATAATCATTCTTGGCAGCTCTGTTTTATCCATTGCTGTGTATGGATTTCCTATTCAAATTGCATACCCAGCTGTGTTGCTGTTAATGTTGCCGGCAAATTTTATGTGGAAAACGCACCTTTGGGCTGCATTTCCTCGGGTAAGTATGGTAATTTTGATATGTTTCTGGCTTCTTAATACATAGTTTAGACACATTGCCAAGATTTATGTTTAATTAAACAACTTTTGTACTGGTCATAAAATATTTTAGCCACAAATTGTAGTAATTATGTGCCTGTTTGAACTCACTGAATAAATATTTAGTATCTATGTATTCGAAAGTACGAGCGATGACGGCTAATACAAGATGATTAAGAGATGATCAACATTATCACCGTGTAATATGATTGTATGTTATTTATTTAATTTTAATTCTGATTTAAATTTTATCACCAAAGTATGTGCTTATTACTGAGCACCACATGCTTAAATTAATATAAATTAATTTAAGCATGTGGTGTTCACTTGTAAGTGATTGTTACACTGTAATCCTATTGTTAAGCATGTGTTTTATAATGAAATTGTGTAAACAATTGTTGGTGAACCTATTATAAGAAAATAAAAATAATGTTCCCACTGCTGTAACAAAGTGAGAGGGAGAGGGCTATAATCCACCACGCACACCCAGTGCGGGTTGGTGGATGTCATATATCTTCGAATAAATAAATAAATTACTAAGTAATAAATTACAACGGTACATAATCATACATTACTGGTCTACAACAATGATTTTCCAGAAAATAATATTTTTAAATATTTCCTGAATGTTACAATATCATGTTCACCGCTAGAAGTCAGCAGTTTATCGAACTCGCCAAATACGGCCTTATTACAAAAACTAAATAAACCTTGGTTTAAACCTGGTCTATCAAGTCCAGGCTTATCTGCAAAGCCATGGTTTAAATTTGTCCGTATTACAAAACTAAGATAAAACGTCGACTTTAGTACCGCCATTTGAACGATTGTCTATACAATTAAATCCACAATGAGTAATAACAATTAAATGTACCTTGTTTCAATCCATTTTAGGTGAAAATAACACAAAACATACAACACAATGAAAATTTTGCTATGAGAAACTTTGACATACCTTTGACAGCTACTACTGTTAGACCATGGTTTATCGCAAAACCACGATTTGTAATAATCTTTGTTTAAACCGTAGTTTTACAAGATTAAACCTGGGTTTTTAGTTAAACCCCTTTTTGTAATAAGGCGGAATCAGTTTAATCTGAATGTAGTAAGGTCATATTGATTGTTCTGATAAGTAGTTTTTTTTTAATGTAGATTGGTAAGTATTGTAGCAGTTTGGTTTATTTTTGATCATCATGGAAGTATCCAAAACTATTATTATTTACAAGAATTTATTACCACAATTGGGCTTCAAATCCAAAGGCTATAAAAAAAACTAAAACGGCTACCATTCAGTGGAGGTTGGTGGCTGACTCTCCTTCAATGGGCCATAATTTTATCTATCATCGTTTATTTGATTGTTTGTCATCATAGTGCATTCGTAAAGTACACGTTCTTCTGTGACATCTACAGGTAGTTATTTTCCTTCTAATGTTTTTCTGTTTTCAAGAGATTCTCAAACGAGAGAAGAATAAACTTTAATAATTTCTTTGTGGTGTTATAATCAACTAGCTGTTGCCACCGGTTTCGCCCGCGTATAACTACAAAGTTATCCAACTACTACCAAATTATAAACTTAATACCGCGATAAAAATTATTGTACGTTAATCTAAGTTTTAAAACAAATTTCATGCGAATAAGTTCAGTATATTTTGTATGAAAGCGTAGAAACCGTTCATCTACCCTCAGAAACTTTCGCATAATATGAGTTAGATTAGTTTAAAGTTAGATACAAATAAGTTTAGATTTTATCTGTTTTGACACGAACTGATTGCCATTATTTTATCATATTATACCTCAACCAGAACATGTATCTATACAAAACAACAATATGGTAATTTATTTATTTATTTATTTATTTTACTATTTATGTACACACAATACACAACACAGGATAATTATAACATAAAACTTAGTACAAGGGTACTGCTTATTTCTATAGAAATTTCTGCCAGCAGACCCGGTAATGTTATATTTATCTTTTGGTTCAGTTGTAAGCCGATTACATCGGTTCGTACCGATTTGGAAAAAAACAATGATTACGTTTATGTACTATTCCGATAATGTATTTAGATACCGGTGGTCCTAGAGTCCAATTTTTAATATCTTGATAATAATTGTCCTGTTTACTTACTTTAATGTATAAGATACAATAAGTCATAATTATTTTCCAAGTTTTCCACTACCGGTCGCGGGACTGTACGAATTACGAACGTAAAGGGCTATTGAAGGACACCGTGGATTTTAGTCAGTATGAGTCTGAAAGTCCCTCCCGCTCTGCCCTCTGGGTGGGAGGACTCATTTGATGATTTTACCACGTAAAAAAAAGGTAAAGTTTTCCACTACCATCTTTGCCTATTTCTATGGTAACCAATACAAACGGTTAAAGATCTGCGTAGACTTCGGATTTTGAACTATGACAGATAATGTACGAAAGCAGTGGTCTCCACCTTGAAGCCTTTGTCAAACAGACGGAGAATGCGAATCGAGGCGTTTTTATTTGTAACTAGCTGTACCCTGCCCCGCTTCGCTGTGGTACAAAAAACGGTTTAAAAAAAAAGTAGATAAAAACAATCCTTGATGCGGATTATATATCATGCTAAAATTTCAGCTCAATCGCTGCAGAACTTTTTGAGTTTTTAAAGCATACACAAACCAACATAACATTTTTATATATATAGATAGATAGATAGATAGATGTATGGAATTATTTGAATCCAGTCACATAGAAAAGCGAAAGTGATCCGATAGCGTGACAGAACTATCGGACTGACGTCTCGTATCGGTTCGTTATCGCTACGGACTCGCCTGTCTGTTTGACAAACACATTAGGCAAGTAAGGGCCATTAAGTGGGAAAAACAATTTACGGCGGGCCGCAATACTGACATCGAAGCAAGAATAAATTTTATTTACATTTCCTTCTTATAATTTTAATTTATAAAAGAAAATATTCATTTTACAAAACAACCACGGGCTGCAATGAGGTAGCTCGCGGGCTGCGCTTTGCCAACCGCTGTGCTAAAGTATCAGAACTGTCTGATTCTTAAGTACACTGGTACTCCTGAATGTAGTCAAGGCCTGTGGTGAGGCACCTCCAAAACCCGCAACCTAATACTGTCTTCAATTTAAAACACAGATAATTTGGATCTAACGTGGATTGGGTCATTGTTTACACCCCTTGTGCATTTCTGAACCCTGTATCGTGTTAGTGAACCGGTTTGGCCAAACTTTATGTAACTACTAGCTGTGCCCGCGACTTCGTTCGCGTGGATGTCGGAACTTAACAAAGCAGCATTTTCAAAAAAAAGACTGAACCAATCAAAAAAATATTTAACCAAATAAATCAAAAATTTACAACAACACGAACTTTCAAAATGAGAATAAAGACTAATTTTCAAACTACGAAGTAAATAAAGACCGGGAGCCAAATCAAAATTTCGTCAGTGATTTCTTTTATTTTTCTCAAGCCATAATTAATTAGTAGACTACATAAGGGAGTCGTATCATAAAGATTCGTGAAAGTCAGCTGCGACATTTTAGTCATTTCCTCCCAACTGAAACCTGGTTTATATGATTATTTAGTTTTTTTTTTGGTTTTTGCATTTTTACTTTAATTTTTTTTTTTTTTTTTTTATTTATTTTTAGTTATTTTTATTGAAAAATTTCTTTATAAACAATATTTGGTGTACAATTTTCTTGGGCTAAAACAACAACACTACTTAATTATGGCTTGAGAAAAATAAAAGAAATCACTGACGAAATTTTGACTTGGCTCCCGGTCTTTATTTACTTCGTAGTTTGAAAATTAGTCTTTATTCTCATTTTGAAAGTTCGTGTTGTTGTAAATTTTTGATTTATTTGGTTAAATATTTTTTTGATTGGTTCAGTCTTTTTTTTGAAAATGCTGCTTTGTTAAGTTCCGACATCCACGCGAACGAAGTCGCGGGCACAGCTAGTTCAAGGAAAATCTTAACACCGCGATTCAGGGAATGACGTCACACGCGCAACGCCATCTATCGCATGCGTCTATAATCAATACCGCACGCAGTTGATCTAGATCTCTCGATAGATGGCGCTGTTTTAATGTTATACTCCGGAAACATTGTTTTAATTTTTATTAATTTACATTTTTTTAAGATGTGAACTGATTACGATTAAACAAAAAACTTAATGTTACTTCAATTGACTCACATATTGTTGCGTATAAAAGTTACGTGAAGTTGTGATACCAAGTGCACATAATCCATTTTTTTTTTAAATAAATGATTTTTTGTAAAATAAAAGTAGCCTATGTTACTCCTTATTACATCAGCTACCTGCCAATAAAAGTCCCGTCAAAATCGGTCAAGCCATTTCAGAGATTAGCGATTACAAACAGACAGACAGACAGACAGACAGACAAATATTTAAAAAAATGTTATTTTGGTGTATGTACCGTATATATATTCATATGCAAGTAAGAAAAAACGGTTATTTCAATATTACAGACAGACACTCCAATTTTATTTATATGTATAGATGTTTCTCCGCCTGCCGGGGTCGCGGGACAAACGGATTACCGTGACCCCGGTGCGTAAAGGGCTATTGAAGGACACCGTGGATTTTAGTCAGAACAAGTCTGACAGTCCCTCCCGCCCTGCCCTGGGTGGGAGGACTCATTTGATGATTTTACCACGATAAAAAAAAAACTATGTTTGTCCATCAGGATCATCGTACAAGGTGATCACAATAACTTTTATCGTCCAGTTTTCTTGTCTCCCGATGGCATCACGCGATAAAAGAGTGATTATTGTCCTCTATAAAATCCGGAACGTAAACTGAACTTTACACTAGATACTATTGTCCAAATTTAATAAATCATACAATGGATTATGAGCTTTAAATTAATCGATTTATGATACTAAGTAATCTTTATTGTATTATATTTTTCCGTTGGTAAAATTATCTACCGGGAGAGGTCAGTCAGTACAAAGTTTTTCGTCCGATTTCTGGTACAGTTGACAAATGACTTTTATTTCAATGGTGTAAGGTTACAAATGCAATGACTGACACACCCTAATGAAGTGCAACAACCGCATGACAGGGTTTCCCCTCTGTTTTCCCTTTTATCATTTTATGACAAGTTAATAAAACTTTGATCAAAGATTCATCATTATTTATATGATAACTTATGCATCATGTTCCGCTGTCGCCATGTCGCACGGATGATTTTAAAAACAAAAGTTATAATTTGTTATATCATGTTATAACTTGTTGTATAACATTTTGTTACTCTATGTTGTATGTGATCACTAACAATTTATAATTTTTGTTACAGTTTGATTAAAAAAGTTTGACAACAACTCCTGTGTGTGGACCGGGAGCACCTTTTAATTATAACTAGCTGATCCCCGTGGTTTCACCCGCGCTGTTCGATTCATTTTGATCATAGCGTGATGCCTATAACCTTTTTCAATAAATGGACTATTAAAAACAAAAATACTATTTCAATTCGAACCAGAATTTCTTGAGATTAGTGCGTTGAACCAAACTCTAAGCTTTGTAATATTACTAGCTATCCTCCGCGTTTTCACCCACTGCTCGGCTCGTATTGGTCATAGCGTGACATTTAAAGCCTTTGTCAAACAGACTGGCGTGGCGAATGCGAAGCGTGACGTTTTTATTATTTAATGTATGGAATTGTTTGAATCCAGTCACACAGAAAAGCGAAAGCGATCCGATAGCGTGACAGAACCATCGGACTGACGTCTCGCTTCGGTTCGGTATCGCCTCGGACTCGCTTCGCTTTCGCCTGTCTGTTTGACAAAAGCTTAAGAGTTCCTTGATAAATAGACTATCTCACACAACAACGATTTTTCAATTCGAACCAGCAGTTCCTGATATTATCGCGTTCAACCAACCAAACAAACTCTTTAGCTTTATAATGTAAGTATAGATAGGTAAGTGGCAATTTATAGCCTCTAGCTGGCCATTTAATCTTGGCAATGTCAAAAGCGGTGGCATAGCATCGAGTGCCGCCAGGTCGAGAGCACTACACACTGTGAACAATGATATCCGTTCTTTGAGCTAACTCACAAAGGGCAACGGTATCTCTAGAAATTTTGGTGCATTTAGGCCCCTTTGTGACGTCAAAAGGCTTGTTTTTTAGGTGTTCAAATCATCATATCAGTCTGTCCGCCCTTGGTGGAGCAGAAGGGAGAGTCGGACTCAAGACTCAATATAATATTAATTGCTTCCACAAGTGTACTTAGATGGTAAGTTTTACAATACAACTATCATAATGATGTCGGGCACTGTAAAAGAAGGAGAGAGGAAGAGAGCTGTATTATTTATCTAATTATTTATTAAAAATACTCTTACTGACTAAAATTGACGGTTTTTATTCAATAGCCCTTTTTGTCTCAGAGTGACGATTTTTTTTTAAAACCTTGCCTCACACTAGGAATTTCTCCTGTGTCGCGGGTGCGTTTACAAACATATAAACTCACAGAAACAAACGCCTAGACGCCAAATATTTACTCCGTGCGGGAATCGAGCCCGCAACACGCAGCGCAGCAGTCCTATCGCTCTGACACTGCGCTAACAGAAAGACCGTCTAGAAAGTCTCGCGACCCCGGGTTATAAAGTTTCAAGTGAGAAACGCACTATCAGAAACTGTGTTCTTTTTTGTACCAGATAGTTAAAACTAAGTACTATAAAAAACCAAAGTTAGATTAAAGTTATTATTTAAATGTATATTTATAAATCCCTACTATTTGAGACCCCGCATAGGTAAACGAAGGGTGGGACTCCCCCGGCAAGATGGACCGATGACCTGAAGAAGGTAGCTGGCAGTGGCTGTGGTGCTCCTCGAGAGAGGCGTATGTCCACCAGTGGACTGCAACAGGCTGAAATTATAATAACTGTTTGAACAAAATTAAAAAAAAAAACAATAAAGGTCCGTGCATTTTTAATACAACACTTTAATAGTTCCTTTGCGATTCAAATCAAAGTGGAAAAAAATCACAAACAAAATTGTAAGTAAATGTATTAGCAAACGTAAAAGGCATATAGAAATTCTAGATGTTTTATAACGAACGAAATAAATATGCTGTCCCCATAAGTAAGAGAATGGTAACTCGATATATCTATTTTTGGAGAAAACAGAGATTTGTTGAAAATGTATTTAACGTATTCTGTGCAAATATACTATTACTGCGTGTTTTTTACTGGCAAAATGTGACTGCATCTGCCTTATCCTTTTAGGAATACAGATGAGCTGTTGTATTTTAATAAGTAAGTATATAAAATTATTGTTTTAAGTTTATCTGTAGCGAAATTTTTGAAAATGAAAAGCAAGTGAAATTTGCAATATTTTTGAGTTACCCCTATTGATTTACAGGCGTAGTATGTCTGAACAAAGTTAGTATCTCTCACGAATATTGTTTATTTTACTAACGAGACATCAAACGTACATTTTGTGTCTTTTGACTGAATTCGTATTTGTGTGCTTGAAAAGCAAAACCAAGTTATTTTTATTTTTACTTCTAGTTGAATTGGTACAAATATTTGCACAACTTATGTTTTTCATTAATGTGCTTTTGAAGAGTAAATTAGGCGTCTATAAGGTTTTTTTTTGGGATAAAAAAATATCTAATGAGTCCTCGCCCTATGCGTGGAGTGGATTTGACTCTCCGGCTCTCATTGACTAAAATACACCCGTTCCTAATTAGGCCTGTTTTGGGTATGTCATTTATGTTTTAATCAAAGATGAAACAATTTTAATATGAGTTTTGTTAATAGATAAATTCATTAATTTAGCATAAATTACGGTATTCTAAAATAAAATATTCTATTCACACAATTACCTACTTTACAAACACTTAACAGTCCACAGCTATTATACCACGTGCGTTCTAACGTGGACATACAATAACGTGAACGTTCACACAAGTGCACTGAATGCATTCACACACTGCATGCATGCACACATACACACTGAATGCATGCATACACACACACACACTGAATGCATGCATACACACATTGACAGTTGCATAAATGCACGCTTACAAAGCGTGGGGTGTTCATTATCCTGTCTAGTACTTACTCAGTGGAATAAAACAGACCGCCTTAAAACTATGATGAAATTCTAGGAAATACTTATAAATATAATATTGCAAATCTATGTAGTCCGTTATTTACAATTCTATATTGAAAAATAATGGACACCAGTATTTTTTTAATTAGTTTTGACAAAGGATCGCATCAATATTCGGGAGTGGGGCTTGCGATTTCATAACTTTTAAAAATCATACCTATAGGTGAACACTTCACTTTCAGATGATTACACTTGAAATAAAAAACTGTTATGCTGATTTTCCCATTATCCTTTATTATAAACTCATTCCTTATATGTATTTACGCTGAGGCAAACGATAGCTTGCCTTTTAATCGAGCAACGCCATCTATCGAGCACACTGACAACTTTTGAGATTTGACACCTGTATGACACCTTAACATTCCGCCCACCATGGACAAAAATGCGAAATTACCGCCCACCTTGACCAAATATTTTGTCCATAATTAGTTAAATTGTATTACTATATTCGATACTTAATAATAGCACAATATTTAGTAGAAATTTGGCACACACTTTACTGTGCAATAGAATATAAACATTGTCAAACCCAACACGTTAAAATCAGAAACAACTAAAGATGTGATAGCATCCGCTACAAAAAATACACAGAAACATCTAGTAACTAGTTAAATATTATAATAGGTGTAACAAAATTAGTTAATTACATATGTGTACCACTACGGTTTTAACATTAAACATAACAAAAACCCATAACAAAAAACACTATACTTTAATAACTGGAAGTACACATAATTTGCTAACAGGTCTTTTAATTTCAGAACCCTTACACCTTAAACTAACCACGCGTGTAATTCCGTCCAACCCAGGGTGTTTCTGAGTAATTTTTCCATAAAGCCACCTAGCTGGCGGTAAATCATCCTCTTTCACCAGGACAATATCACCAATGTCTGGTTCCGGAGTCTGATATGCCCATTTGTAACGATTCATAAATTGAATCAAATATTCTTTTGACCAACGTCGCCAGAACTCTTGAACGAGTCGCTGGGTCAATTGCCATCGCTTTAGACTAGATAAAGTCGTTTGTTCATAGTTCAACTCCGGTACAAGCACAAGAGGTTCTCCTACTAAAAAGTGACCCGGAGTCAAAGGAGTTTGATCTTGATCATTGTCACTAAACCTTGATATGGGACGGGAGTTTAAACACGCTTCAATTTGGGACAAGACGGTAGCCATCTCCTCGTAAGTCAGAGTGTTATTTCCAACAACTCGCTTGAGATGGTGTTTAGTCGACTTTATACCCGCCTCCCACAGTCCTCCAAAGTTTGGAGCATGGGGCGGGATAAAGTGCCAGTTAGTCCCATTGTCCGATAACCATTCTGCTATCTCTGTTGTCACGCTTGATTTTTCAGCAGCCAACAGTGCTTTTAACTCTTTTGCTGCACCCACAAAATTAGTGCCGTTATCGCTATAAAGATCAGCACACTGACCACGTCTAGACACAAATCTCTTAAATGCAGCCAAGAATCCTTTAGAGGTCAAATCACTGACCGCCTCAAGATGTATGGCTCTTGTCGACATGCACACAAAGAGACAAATGTAACCTTTGTATGAATGATGACCTCTCCCCTTGGACGTTCTTATATCTATGGGCCCAGCATAATCCACTCCACTTTGGCGGAAAGGTCGGCTAGCATTTACTCTTGCTTTGGGTAGCTGACCCATGAGCTGTTCTCTTATGCGAGCTGCATGACGGACACATGATACGCAATTGCGTACATAAAATTTGGTGCGATTTTTAGCACCAAGAATCCAGTATTTGGACCGTAAATAATTAAGCATTAGTTGGGATCCACCATGTAATGTCTTTTCGTGGGAATCTGCTATCAACAAATCAGTCAAATGAGACTTAGCTGGTATAATTATTGGGTGTTTCATGCTGTCATCGATTGAAGCTCTTTCCAAGCGTCCCCCCACCCTAAGGACTCCTTCGTGATCAAGAAATGGATTAAGCGAGGTAAGTATACTTTTCTTATGAACGTTTCCTAATTTAACAAGGTCTTCCTTTTCTTGGTAAAAATGTTGTCTTTGATACTGTTTAATAACAATCATTAACGCATCATTAAGTTCTATGGCTGTCAACCATGAAGGTAGTCGTTCAGTGTGGTCACTTCGTCTGTTACAATATATAAATCGCCTGCAATAAGCAACTACTCTAATTAACTTTCTCAGTGTTGAGAATTTTGTCCATAATGGTAAATGTTCGTCTGTTACGACATAGCTCACTTTTTGTCCCTTTTCTTCCAACACTGTATTGCAGTCGATTCCTTTGCTGTAGTTTATATTTTTATTTTTTAACCATCCTGGTCCTTCCCTCCATAATATGTTAGATAATAAATCCATTGCTTTTACTCCCCGTGAAGCGCAATCTGCCGGGTTATCCGCTGACTTCACATGAGCCCACTGGCTTCTGTCTACTACTGTCAAAATCTCAGACACTCTATTTGCTACAAAGGTTTGCCAATTTGATGGATGTTTACTCAACCATGCGAGTACTACCGTCGAATCAGTCCATGCGCGAATCCTTTGCTTTTCTATTTTTAAAACTTCGGCTACTTCATTCAACAACTTTGTCACTAAAACTGCACCGCACAGTTCAAGTCGCGGTATAGAAACTTGTTTAATTGGTGCAACCCTAGTTTTGGCTGTCACCAGCCGAGAATGAATAACCCCTTGCTGATCCACCACACGCATATAAACGACTGCAGCATAAGCTTCATTCGAAGCATCACTAAAACCATGCAGCTCCAAATCATCACCACGGTAAGTTGATAACCACCTAGGAATCCGATACTGTACAAGTTGTTCGAGTTCACTACGGTAAGTAATCCATTCTGTTAACAATATCGATGGTAACTCATCATCCCAATGAATTCCCGACAACCATAATTTTTGTATTAATATTTTTGCTTTTATGATTGCAGGTGCAAGCCAGCCCAACGGATCGAACAACATGGAAATATGTGAGATAACACTTCTTTTAGTTACAGGTATCTTCAACGGAGGCAGGGACACCGAGTACACAAATTCATCAGTTTTCCTGGACCAGGTAAGGCCTAATATTTTCATCAATAAATCTGATTTTAATTCTAAATTTTCTTCTTCTTTATCTATTCTCATATGGTTCACTAATTCTGAACTATTGGTTTTCCATTTTTGCAGCTCAAAACCTGCCTTTCCTAATAATTGTGACATTTGTTCATATATAAGTTTTCCTTCCGATATATTTTGACAGCCAGTCATCAAATCGTCCATATAAAAATCCGTCAAAGTTCTATCACGTGCCATAGGATAGCATTCTCCTTCATCCAAGGCTATTTGTTGTAATGTTCGGACGGCCAAATATGGAGCTGACGCCGTGCCAAATGTTACTCTTAAATGTCGCAAGTGTTGAATTTCATCTTTGGGATCTTGCCTCCACAATATTCTTTGATAGTCGGCATCTTCTGAAGAGACAATCACTTGCCGGTACATTTTCACAATGTCTGCAACTATACAAATAGGATGCATTCTCCACCTCATAATAGTATGCCGTAAAACAGCTTGTAAGGTTGGCCCGACCATTAGTTCGCTATTCAAAGACACGCCATTCTTGCCTAAGCTAGAAGCGTCAAATACAACCCTAACCTTAGTCGTAGCTTTATCTTCCCTAATCACTGCATGATGGGGAAGGTATACGACATCGGGCTTGTTAATTTGCTCTAAAGGAATAATTTCCGCATGACCCAAATCGATGTATTCCTTTATTACATCAGAATATCGCCTTTTTAACTCTTTATCTTTGGCTAACCTTTTCTCCAAATTTAAAAACCTGCGCAATGCAATTTCTTTTGTTTGCCCATTTACGCATTGTGGTGTAGCCGTTTTAAATGGCAATCTTACAATATAACGACCTTCGGGATCTCGTCCAGTCGTTTGCGTATAAAATTCTTCACATTTTTCTTCATCTTCTGTGAAGTGCCTTTTTGGAACTACTGTTTCCTCCAATTCCCAAAATCTTTTTAAGAAATCGTTTTGATCACCTTCTAAAGTTAAATAGTTAGAGCTCTCCGCATATTCGTTTCCTGGGATCTCTCCCGAGAGCATCCACCCAAACTCCGAATCCTGCGCTATGAAAGATCCCCGAGGATCCTTAATAAGTCCTTGTTTGAGGACTTTGCTATACACCGAGGAACTTAAAAGTATATCAATTTTTCCTGGTGTATCCCAAGTAGAATCCGCTAAGTTGTATTGCTTCAGTTCCTTCCACAATGGGAAATTTATTTTGGTAGAAGGAAGGAATGAAGTTAATTTTTTCTGTACATGAGCTTTAACCGACAAAACAAAATTAGGATTGTACATTGATTGCAATTTTAAATAAACAACATATTTTGAGGTCAATGCACAACCTTTTTCATCTTCGCCTAGCCTTAGTGATGATTTATAGCTGATATATTTTTTCAGCCCTAAAAATTGTACCGCTGACTCCGTAATATACGAAGCCTGCGAACACTGATCCAGTAAACAGCGCAGAGTCACCTCTGTACCTGTACGGGATGTAACCTTCACCAAAGCCGTAGGCAACAAATCATGACTACGAGAAGTAGCTGCACAGTTTGTAACAATATTTTTTGCATCGTTTTTTATTTGATTTGTATCAACTGATTGCTTCGGTTCTTCTTTAGGGTCAGTTGATACAACTGCATCTTTCGAGTGAAGTAAAGAATGATGTTTTCTTTTACATAACCGACATCTAGTCGGCAAACGACAGGCATACACCGCGTGGCCTGACCCGAGACAATTAAAACATAAACCATTGGATTGGACGAAACTACGCCGTGAAGTGACATCTTCGTTACAAAATTTCTTACAGTTACCAAGTTTATGGTCAGATTTACAAAATAAGCACGACAAAGTAGCTACATGTAAAGTTTTAGTAGGACCATTTTTTGTAACAGTATTTTTAGAAGACTTATTGTCTAAAAATTCTAATGAACGGAACCTTTGTTCTAAAAACGCATTTAACTGCTCTAAAGTAGGTAAGTCTTCCGAATATTCACAAATTTTAGCTTCCCATAATTTACGAGACTCGGCATCTAATTTTAAACATAAAATGTAAATAACTATAAAGTCCCAAGTATCGACTTGAATACCCAAATTTTTTAATCCATTTAAACAATCATTAGTTGTATCTAATAATTCTTTAATGGCCTGTGCTGACTCGATCAATATATTTTTTTGACTAAGAAATGTTTTTAAAATACAATTTGCCAAATACTTTTTATTATTGAAACGCCTGTTCAGCTGTTGCCAAGATATTTTATAATTTGAGCTACATGTTGGTATATTTCTTAGCAATTGTTCTGCTTCTCCAGATAAATGACTTTTTAAATATTGAAGTCGTTGCACATCATCTAAAGAGCTATTATTATGGATAAGAGATAAAAATAAATCCCGGAAAGTAATCCATTCTGAGTATTGTCCAGAAAATGTAGGTAAACTAATTTTCGGAAGCTTTATATTTAACGAATCATCTGAACCTTTCTGTGAATTTTGAAAGCGACGTGTTTTAGTAAATTTTTAACAAAGAAAAAAAAAATACGGGTTCTATGTTTTGTGATAATCTAACTGACGGATTAATTGGATTTTTCAGTCATCTTACATTATGTGTCAGACAGTATTTATTCGCAGGATCATAGAACTTATTTATTTCTATATTAACTAAATTTGAAACTGTTTACTATAAATATTCAAATTTATCGTTTTCCCTCTACATGGAAAATTTTCTTCTTTTAAATCTTTGTCAAACAGACTGGAGTGGCGAATGCGAAGCGTGAAGTTTTTATTTGTAATGTATGGAAAAATATCGGACTGACGTCTCGCTTCGGTTCGGTATCGCTTCGGACTCGCGCGTCTGTTTGACAAAGGCATTACAGAAAGTCTCTTTTCATTATTATTTTGAGACGCTTTTTAACATCTATCTCGGTCTCTCGGTCTTTTAACGGTCTCTCTATCTCATTGATTATCGTAGTTACTAACCGCCTTATTACAAAAAGGGGTTTAACTAAAAACCCAGGTTTAATCTTGTAAAACTACGGTTTACACAAACATTATTACAAATCGTGGTTTTGCGATAAACCATGGTCTAGCAGTAGTTGCTGTCAAAGGTATGTCAAAGTTTCTCAAAG
Source organism: Agrotis puta (assembly GCA_943136025.2). Lineage (NCBI taxonomy): Eukaryota > Metazoa > Arthropoda > Insecta > Lepidoptera > Noctuidae > Agrotis > Agrotis puta. Next base: position 14,593,038 of record OW964177.2, on the reverse strand, counting down.
CAAATTTTTCATTGTGTTGTAGTTTTTGTGTTATTTTCACCCAAAATGGATTGAAACAAGGTAGATTTAATTGTTATTACTCATTGTGGATTTAATTGTTTAGACAATCGTTCAAATGGCGGTACTAAAGTCGACGTTTATCTTAGTTTTGTAATACGGACAAATTTAAACCATGGCTCTGCAGATAAGCCTGGACTTGAGAGACCAGGTTTAAACCAAGGTTTATTTAGTTTTTGTAATAAGGCCGTAAAAGTTTTGTTCGTTTCTTTACTTTCTTATGTCTCAATAGCTAAAACTACTGCACTGACTTTTTACTGTGAGAATTGGGACGTCCTAATTCGACTCTGAATTGTGTTCCTCTTAAAATTTCCGCAGGTTTTTCTACATATAGGAAATAAAAGCCTATGCTTCAACAAATCTTCCTTTGAGAAAGTAAATAAGCTTCTACTACATATGTACATATACCTACATATTTTACTAATATTCAGAAGTGACTGAAACAGGGCCCTAAAAATGACGATGAAGAATTCCTTGTAGTCCATTCCTTTGTAATCTCAATAACCATTAGTTTTATCTCGTTATATAACTCCTAAATAAAACTAATATTACAATATTAGTACATTTATGTACATAGTTATCTGTCACATTACACTGTATTAATATATTAGCGCCAGGCAGTCTGAATCACGTTACCAAGCAGTGAGTTGTTGGCGTACGTGCGAACGCTTTGATACTTATGTTAGCCTGGTACTTCAGTAGAATAGATTATATTGTATCTAGGAAATTATGATCAGTGGTTTTCCTTATTGTCTCACACTTTGTATTATTATTAATTATGATATAGGTATGTCACATGTTTTCTCTCCGATGGGTTTTTGAAAACGTAGAATATCATCGTAAATTACAGGATGATGGTTAAAACATTTATTAGGATAGGGGCCAGATTTCCTTAGACATTTTATGGTAATATTTGCTTTTATTCAATTTGAATGTTGACTACCGTCATGTGTGATAGCATTCTATTTAAAATCCTTTTGGAAAAACCAAATGAAATTGCACGTGTGGGACAGACAGTAGACAGTAGTTTATAAGTAACTTTTGCCAATGGCTTCGTCCATCATCGTCATCATCAGCCTGTATTCGTCCACTGCTGGCATTAACACAACAGGCCTGTTGAGCTTTCCTCATCCAGTCTCTGCCGGCTACCTTTAGCAGGTCATCGCTCCACCTTCGTCCGCTCATTACTATAATGCCTATACCACTCAGGATCATAATATACACTACTGGTAAAAGAATTCTCAAAATAGATTCAGCATCGTTTATAATTTTAATGTATTTGGTTCAGCAGTTCCAAGAGATTAACTTCAAACAAACTTACAAAGTCACAAACCTTACCTCTTTATAGTAAGTGTAGATTAACTGCCTTTAGTAGGTTGATAAAAATATCTATAAATAATAATAAATAAATAATAAATATTCCACAACTATCACACAACGCCATTTAGTCCCAAGCTAAGCAGAGCTTGTGTTATGGGTACTAGACAACTGATAATCATACTTATATATTTGTAAATACATACATATTATAGATAAATTACACCCAGATACAGTACAAATGATCGTGCTCATCACACAAACATTTGTCCTGTGTGGGAATCGAACCCACGACCTCCGGCATAGCAGTCAGGGTCACTAACCACTAGACTAACAGGCCTGTCAAAATCTAATAGGTATACATGACGAGCCTGTATATCTAGTATTATCCGTATTACTAAAAATCTTTTATTTTTGACCCTAGATTTTCGAAAATACATAATATCAACAAGAGTATCAGTGCCCCTTCACCCCAATATTATTGTTTAGATACATGTAGAGATTACAAGTGGAATAATACAGCGACGGTATATGAACCCATTAAAGTTTTGTTTTGGTTAATGTTTATATGTACTATTGATAAGGATTAAGATAATTTTATCTTTGTGGTGCACGTGCAACTGCTAAAAATGAAGATTTACATTCAATTCCCTGGTTGTAAGATTGTTATTGAGTATTTCTATCAGAAATGTTGCAGTAGCTACTCGTGTTCTTTTTATGCAGTTACCCCCTTTTTTGAGTTGAAAAATAATCAAATGTATTCTCCCGCCCAGAGTGGACTAGGTACTTAAATTATGATTTTTCATCCCCAAAGAAAGCATACCATGATTATGTTTTCAACAGCCTTATGAAGCTGGTGTAACTACTCCTGGACACGATGCCGCCGCCGTGCCGTTGAGACCGCGCCGCCAACGCGCCGTCACCGCGCGTCTGTTTGGTAATGTTTGATTTTGCGGACACTGACGTATAGCGCGTATAGGTTGCCTTCCATGCAAAAGAGGTTATCTGTGATTTGGGTGCGATGCGACTGCTTATTCATATAAGCACATCACACCTCCACAACCCACTTTATACTGGATAATACTTTTTGGTTTTTGACTTACTGTGATATCTATAGAGCAAGCGAGAGAGTGCTTTAACGGAAAAGGATCTTTATCTGCAGAAGAATAATGTTCTTATTCTTTTTTTTTTTTTTTACGTGGTAAAATCATCAAATGAGTCCTCCCACCCAGGGCAGGGCGGGAGGGACTGTCAGACTTGTACTGACTAAAATCCACGGTGTCCTTCACGAGCCCTTTACGTACCGGGGTTACGGTGATGGGTAAGACCCGCGACCCCGGCAGGCTCTGGCCCTCTACAGGCCCCGTCAGTTTGCTGACACTCCTTGAGGCGCGCGTGGAACACAACGCGCCGTCGACACGGGCATGGTCCATGGTCGGGCAGCGAGTCGCCCATTACTCGCTGCCCGCATGCCCGCGCCTACGGTGGCCGGAGATCGTCTGGCGACGTCCGTCGCCGTGGGCGTCTACCACTGCGGGTGGGTCGGAGGGAGGACACTGTTCTCTCCCTCACGCGGCACGCCTCCTCCTTCGCGAGCATGACTGCTTCGCAGAAGGAGGCGACCGCTTCCCACTCCGTCTCGCCCCGCAGCATGGCCTCGACCAATGCCGGGCGCGAGAGGTCTCCGCCTATCGCCGTCGTGAGGACACGGCGGTGCTCTGCCCAAGCGGGGCAGTCCTGCACCGTATGCTCCACCGTGTCCTCAGGACGGTCCTCGCAGTGGTGACACCCAGGTGTTTCCTCCCTCCTTATCAGACACAGGAACCTCCCGAAACTTCCGTGTCCGGTGAGGACCTGCGTCATGCGGAAGGTAAGGACGCCGTGACGCCTATCCAGCCACTCCTCAAAGAGGGGTCTTACCGCCGCGATTGCGGCGTGCCCTTTAACACAAGCTTAGCTTATATTTGAGCGTTAATCTTATAGTTTCGCGGTATTCCAAAGAACACATTCTCACATTAAATATTAGTATTCGTAATTACAAACATAAGTAGGCACAGACGCCTACCGCAACCTATCTTTTTTAATAAATTTTCAACCTTATCACAATAGTGGAAGGTTAATATTCGATTGGTAAAATTTGGCAGATTCGGGTAGGTTGACCAGCTGGCGTCTGTACATAATTTTACCACAATACGAACATTTGACTTTCAAAGTCTGATACAGTTTGGTCACGTCTTTGTACATTAATACTAAGTAGTTTCGTACTTACAACTTTATTCGGCCAATAGCAAAACATTGGCCAATATTAACCAAATTTACCTAATATTGTTAAGAAGTGGCTTGAAATAAACCTGTTTATAAAAAAATTAAAGCACAACCACATTTTCTTTTCTTAACTTAAACAACGAAAACACGGTAGCTAACATTATTTAACTAAAAGAAAAGAGAAAAGGAGACTTCTTGCAGTTTAAATTTTTGAAGAGCTTAACTAAACTGAGTTATAAACAATGCCTCGTTACTTTGCTGAGATTTCATGCTTAAGATTAGTTGTAACCCTGTTCCTAAAACAAACCTTTTAACTTTATTCCTCCTTTCGTAGAATATTCAGGGGAAATCATAATCCGTATTTAATATTTTTCCTGCTGCAAATGTACTTTACATTAACACAACTCCATATTTTTCAAAAGAACCACTCAAGTGCTTATCCAGAAAAAAAAGTACAAAATTTTATAATGCTGATGTAGGTACTTTCTGAAATAGGGCAACCATTATATTTGAAACAATAACAGCAAAAGGCTGAGCTGTTTAATACAAAATGTTTCGGGAGCAACGTTTTATCGCGAGTTCGCAGCCCTAGGCCGGTATCAGCCGGATAAAACTGGATATAACCGGGTAGTTGCAGATTCATTGTCATTAATCATTGGTGGTATCGCCGCTAGACTGTTGTTGTGATTTTGACAGCAATGTTGTTGACATGATTTGGAGAAGGTAAATAGATTCCGGTCTAGGAAAATTTGATAAAACCCAGGGCTACTACTGATGTGGGATCTTAAGATTATGAATCACATTATAATGCTAGAATGATTTTGATAAAATGGCCTTTTAACCCACACAGACTCAGGGCTCCTCACCGCTCAAGCTCCGGCGCGGTCGCGAAGGTATACAGTTATACACATACAAGCGGCGCGGTGGCGTAGCTGTGGCGGCGTGGCGGTGGCATCGTGTATAGGAGCCGCGATGAGAAACCCTGGGAACACCCGAGAAGCGTGAATGTGAAAGGTTTTTCTACGATTCTTTAATTTAGTTGACGTCTCGGGGAGACATTTCACATGTGAAACAACGTGACTACTTTAGTACAGGCATACATACACGCAGTACTAAGATAGAATGTACATACTCGTACTTTATTGTACACACGGATCCACATCAAGCTATATAAAACTAGTATGAGCTGACCGTTCAATATGCTGAAAGAACACACAAAGTGACGCCAAGATAAACTGGTTACATCGACCACACAGCCTATAGACACCTAATACACGATAAAACGCACGAAAACTATTCTGCCAACTTGCTGAGGTATGACGTCAGCGAGGGGGACGGGGTACTGCGTCCTGATTGGTCAATTCAAGGTCAGTGCATGTCACTAGGGATGGGACGGTTTTAAATCAAACAAGAAAGTATCGACATTTTTAAATTGTATTTAATAAAATATGTTTTTACATACTTGCATTCAATCACCTTCTTTTATTGTAATTACGATAGAATCATATAGGTAAAATATAAAAATGAATAAAAACAATGTTTTTTAAATTTCCGTAATTATTATAAGCTATGTTCGAAGTCTTTGGTGAGGCCTATCAAATTGAATGCAGCGCGATGTTATAGAGTTAGCCCAAAAACATGCAGCCAAACGGATCTCTTCGCCGCTACCGACAACGCGGTGGAGATGACGGGGTTTTGGGCCAATAAAATATAAATACTGTCGCGGAAGCGACACGAAAAAGAAAAAGAAGAAAGGTTCCGAAACTATATTTTATGCCTAGGAGACAGAAAAAAAAGTTCAATAATTAAACTCACCAAAAGCGGCAAATACTTAGTTGGTACTGCTCAACTTAGTAGACATCGATGGTTTTTCATAAGAATAAAACAATCTTCGCTAAAATGACGTGAACATCACACACTTTAAGTAGATGGGATCCAGTTCTCTCGCTTTGTTGCAATTATCCATTTATTTTTTAAATCAAGATCGTGTGGGTATCTAGAATTTATAAATTAAAGTTTCACAATTTATCAGATGTACATCTGTTGTAATTTCTAATTATTGAAAAAATATTTTTTGCATAAATTAATAGTTATAGGTTTTTGTTTTGCTTTATCGACAACAGAGGTGGTTGTACGATTTGGAACATCACTAATATGTGTACTTAAAATCGACGAAAAGAGATGGCGAAAAAAATACTTGCAAAAGAAAGGGACGGAATCATAAAGACACCAAGTATGACCAGTATAAGATGAACCCCGATAAATATTGTCAGAAATTTAATCTAATTTAGATTATGGAACTATTAAGTTACCGATGAAATGTGATACCGTCTTTCCGGAAATTTCAAGTCCGGCTTTTTTTATCACACAAACGTATTGTATACGGGAACATATTATGTCTATTTTCTCGATTTTTTAAAGGAGTAATGCGGAAGTGTTTACGGCTCACAGGAGTGGTCGAAACTAATACGAGCTTGGTGAGTGAAGACGGTTATAAGACATTTTTGCCTAATGTGTTGACAGACATCGGTCGCCTGTTATTAGGAGTCTATAGGCTGTGTGGTCGATGACTGGTTATGTAGAGCTTCATGTGCAACCGTGTACAGTCCATTCTGACTTAATTAATTTTGGGTAGATTCTTTCATGTGTGTGCCTGTACAGCTTCGATAAATACTTATATAATAATATCGCTACCAAAGGGTGTAAGATTTCACTGAAGGTGGGCCCTGCAGAGAAACCCTACCGAGATTTGTGACGTCACGCCCCTTTGGTAGCACCGTCACTAACAAAAGGGGTGATATTTCTTTGAAGCTTACCATTCACCATTTATACAAAGTAATAAATGTATTGCCGTTTTTTCAGTGCTTCTATGTCAGTAATAGAACACATTTCAATATACAGAGTGAATTTTTCAACTGGGCGTGGATTTCATAAAAATCTGCTGTTTCCTTAAGTTTGCCGTTTATGATTACTTCCCAGGATTTGATAATTATTAGCAACACTATCGAATAGTGTAACAATACAGTGTGATTCTTTTTTCAAAATCATTGGGTTCGATTCCTGGCCAGGATTATAGATTTTTCTAAAATCCAATGATTCAGTTTTAGTTATCATCGAAATCAGCCTCGATACTTTTTGCAATGTTTTTTGATATACCCATCCACGCCCAGTTCAAATTCAACCTGTATATATTTTTTGTACAGAAACAAAACTATAATTCTATGCCTATGTGTATACTCGTACATACGTATAACTCATTTTAAAAGGTGACCTTAAATCGTTGCTTAGTATGCAATTCAATAATGTTCCCGTTAAGAGGAAACACAACAGCTTTTCTGGAGGTTTCCACTGTTGATTATGGCTTTCAGGAGTCGCTGCGGATTGGGAATCGGGTGGCGGGTTTGTCCCAAAAAAAATGTTTACGTGTGCAAACTAGGTAGGCGTATATTATAAAATGCATGATAACCTAAAGATCGAAGATTATCTCTGTGAACTCTGACTTTTGGGTTTCTTTAGAGAGAAATCCGTTTAAGATAAATCAATTATGACAGAAACGCTCTCTGATTTTGAATTTGAAACGTCTGGGCTCACCAAAGCTTTCAAAGTGTTTCGTATTACTCTTACATTGGCTTTAAAGCTTTTTCGTAGCTTATGCAAAGCAGATTAAATATATTTTGGAAAATTATTTAACGGTGTTTAAATAGAACTATCCTAGCATTTGCAAAATATATGAATAGGAGGGAGAACAAATCATCCAATGATTTTTTTAATATTTAGTCCGCCCACCTTGGGTGGCGCGGATGGGGCTGTCAGACTTGTATTGACTAAAATGCACGGTATTTCTTCAATAGCCCTTTACATTCCAGGGCCACAGTAACTTGATAAGACAGTCTCGCGATCTCGGCAGGCATTTGGCCCTCTATCAGATTGCTGATAGCTCTTAGATGCGCGCATGGGTTACGACGCGACGCTCCGTTGACCCGGGTATGGTCCATGATCAGACGGCGAGTCACCTCTCACTCGCCGTCCGCATGCCCGAGTAATATTTACGCTAGCGATGCGAATCGTAAAGTTTTTCTGGAAAAACTTCAACGGCAGGACTGCGATAGCTTTGTCAGTTAAGCGTCTGGAGTACTAATGCAGAGTAACGCAAATTCGAGGCCTACTTCCAGCAATTTTTTCTACCCAAAAAAAAAATTTACGGTACGAACAAGATAAGCACCTCTCCAGGCTAGACAAAACAATGTGTAGTGTAGAATATAAATTAAATAGCGTCATGAAGTACATTGCTTGTTTATATTTACTTAGTTTTCAAGTTACTGACTGCATTCTAAGTCAGAAAATTATTCGAAGCTAGTAATATAATTAGAGTAAACTAATTAGTCTTTTTTTTTCGTGGCAAAATCATCAAATGTGTCCTCCCACTCAGGGCAGGGCGGGAGGGACTGTCAGACTTGTACTGACTAAAATCCACGGTGTCCTTCAATAGCCCTTTATGTACCGGGGTCACGGTAATCCGTTAGTCCCGCGACCCCGGCATGCTTTGGCCCTCTACAGGCCCCGTCACTATGCTGACACTCTTTGAGACGCGCGTGGAACACAACGCGCCGTCGACCCGGGCATGGCCCATGGTCGGACAGCGAGTCGCCCATTACTCGCTGCCCGCATGCCCGCGCCTACGGTGGCCGGAGATCGTCTGGCGACGTCCGACGCCGTGGGCGCCTACCACTGCGGCTGGGGTGGAGGGAAGACGCTGTCCTCTCCCTCACCCGGCCCGCCTCCTCCTTCACGAGCATAACTGCTTCGCAGAAGGAGGCGACCGCTTCCCACTCCGTCTCGCCCCGCAGCATGGCCTCGACCAATGCCGGGCGCGAGAGGTCTCCGCCTATCGCCGTCGTGAGGACACGGCGGTGCTCTGCCCAAGCGGGGCAGTCTTGCACAAACTAATTAGTGTAGACAAAACATTTCATTCACTGTGAGTGATTAGACACTCTTGGCTAATACAAGGGCTAAAAGTATGATACATTTATTTCGAGACAAGACAAGACATTTATAATTTCTAGAGACATGAGTATACATAATATATAAGTGTTTTATTATCGTGGTAAAAACATCAAATGAGTAATAAACCAGGGCGGGACGGGAGAAACTATGAGGCTTGTACGGACTTAAATCCACGGTGATCCCTGAATAGCCCTTTACGTTCCAGGGTCACGGTTAGCTGATATGATCGCGACCCGCTAAGATAGTCCCGCGACCATCATAAAATTAAAGTTATAAAACGTAATTTTGTATCCTTTTTCAGATTTTACTGCAGGTTATAATTTATTCTAAAATTCAGTTTTATTGGTATGTGATCGTTTTTTTCGTGAGATGATTTTCGAATTGTTAGGAGCGAAGCCGCTGGCAACAGCTAGTATTTGTATAAAAGCACAACAATCACTTAACAAAGGACATCTATCTTCATTTGCGGTCAAACTAATAGTTACAGTAGTCGAACTTCACATTATTGTAACTATTAGTAAATTACTGAAGCCATTAAACTCCGATAAAACGATCATAAATATTGCTAAATACTATTTGATATCGGCAATTTTGCGCTATCTTAATTACTAGTTGTTATGAACATATTTAGTTATAGATCAAAACTTTCTCTAGACATATTCTATCTCCGGACACGCCGCAATCGCGGCGGTAAGACCCCTCTTTGAGGAGTGGCTGGATAGGCGTCACGGCGTCCTTACCTACCGCATGACGTAGGTCCTCACCGGACACGGACGTTTCGGGAGGTACCTGTGTCTGATAAGGAGGGAAGATACGCCTGGGTGTCACCACTGCGAGGATCGTCCGGAGGACACGGTGGAGCATACGGTGCAGGACTGCCCCGCTTGGGCAGAGCATCGCCGTGTCCACATTTTTTCTGATTAATTTCGTTGCAGGATCTATGACAGTTTAATTCATTCTCCGGAACACGTCGAGCTTCATTGTTTCGGCGCTTTTCTGGTGGTCGCCACTGTTGATTATAGCTTTCAATCGTTGCAGTAATCAATCAAATCAAATAATTTATTTTAACTATGCCAATTACATGCAGTTTTCAATTGTCAGAACACATAAAATAAAACTAGTTCAAAAATAAATAATTATAGTGCTAGTTAGCTACAGTTTTAGTATTCCCAAAAAAATGGGTGTATGTTTATCAGATTTTACAGTAGACCTAACAATCGATCTATTCTACTTGACATTTAGGGTTAGATACACTAAATATCTACTTGTCATTAATAAACCGATTGGTAAAAATAATAACAGAATAGTTTTTGTAAAGTCAACTCGCGAGTCTTGCTGTCACGGTAGCAAACAGAAGTTCTAGTTACAGTAGCGTTTTCTCTCGTATAGACAGCCAGATAAGTAAGAGTGTCAGCAAAATGACGGGGCCCTTCTCTAGAGGGCCAAAGCCTGCTGGGGTCGCGGGACTGTACGAATTACCGTGACCCCGGAACGTAAAGGGATATTGAAGGACACCGTGGATTTAGGCAGTACGAGTCTGACTGTTCCTCCCGCTCTGCCCTGGGTGGGAGGACTCATTTGATGATTTTACCAGGTAAAAAAAAAAATAGGCAGCCCGATATTTCTCTGCGTGCGTCACAAGACATTGGGTTTGGGAATAGTGCGGTGGGATGGTCCTAAATAATCCAAACTAATATTATAAATGCGAAAGTAACTGTGTCTGTCTGTCTGGTACAGACATAGTTTGGAACTTGAGAAAGGACATAGGATAGTTTTTATTACAAAAAATAATTAAAAAAAAAATCTGCCGGCAGTCACTATTCCACGCGAACGAAGTCGCGGGCAAAAGGTAGTAATAAATAAAATAGGATTTACTGATTCATTTATCATGAAAACACCTGGAAAGTTCCAGAATCAAATCATATCCGGTTTCATAAACACCAGTTCTTACATCATTGTCGTAATTTTTATCTTTAAATTAATTCTTCCGTTGATAAGCGGGCAGTATATAAACATTACTACATATCAGCTATGTAGGTACTTATGTACTTATCTATTTGTTGTTTTAAAAGTAAATAATATGTTTGTTGTATGTTTGATTAATAATTGTTATGTCATCGGCACGAGTCTAGTGGTTAGGTATAAAACGTGTTTTGATTACGTATTTTATCCTGTGAAATGCAAATATATGCAAAAAGGTTGTGCTCTCATTTTTTACGTGGTAAAATCATCAAATGAGTCCTCCCACCCAGGGCAGGGCGAGAGGGACTGTCAGACTCGTACTGACTAAAATCCACGCACTCACGGATAATGTAGCTTTCTACCAGTGAAACAATTTTTAAAATCGGTTCATTACTTCCGGAGATTACCTCCTACATACAAACAAACAAATTTACCTCTTTATAATATTAGTATAGATATATTTAGATACACGTGCCATGTCTCTTCGGACAATTCAAGATCTTTGTCTATTAGTAAGTCAATTGCTATTTAAATACATTAATCAATGCAATAGACTTGTCATCTCAAGTAAGTACGACCTAAAGTATCAATAACGTGCCAGTAATTATAATAATCACGTTTTAACGAAACACGGTATGTGACACGTGCTTGCGAGAGCATGCGTTGCATTTATAGACACTGTTAAGTGTTTTTAATCAGTCAGTCCCGGACCACTTATACGATTACTTTATGGTCATTACGTCATATTATTGATATAGCTTTAAAAAATGTTCTACACTAGGAATTTCTCCTGTATTTCGGATGCGTTTACAAATATTTAAATTCTTGACAGGCCTGTTGGTCTAGTGGTTAGTGACCCTGACTGCTATGCCGGAGGTCGTGGGTTCGATTCCCACCCAGGGCAAATGTTTGTGTGATGAGCACGATCATTTGTTCTGTGTCTGGGTGTCATTTACCTATAATATGTATGTATTTAGAAATATATAAGTATGTTTATCAGTTGTCTAGTACCCATAACACAAGCTCAGCTTAGCTTGGGACTAGATGGCGTTGTGTGATAGTTGTGGAATATTTATTTATTTATTTATATTTATTATTGTTCTCACATAATGTATCATCTCAGGATAAATGATGTAAGAAAGGTCCTGTACTCATTTCGGCGATTGAAAAAGAGTGTCCACGGAGTTTGTTGCCCGTTCTTCTAGAGATCTACGCTTTGGAATGAGCATCTACAATACTTTCACAGTTATTATGTCTTGTCACTGGAACGAGTTTCATAATTATTTGAGTTATATTTTCATTTCTTCTAAAAAAAATCTTATGCACAAACAATTAGACCCGGAACTAGCATCTGTAGGCCATACAAATATTTGTTCTGCGCGAGGATCAGAGATCGCGGGGTCAGCTAAATTGACTACGCCAATTGTGACGTAACCACAAGTTCTAAGGGCCGTAATACATACACGTGACACATCACGACATCGTTTACAGACGCGATATCATATCACGGCTATTTATTTAGGTACCAAAGTGTATCGTTAAGGTTCCTATACACTATGCCAGCGGGATGGCCAGCAGAATAGCCAGTGAGATTTGCCGCGTGTGATGGTAATGTCTCATTCTGCCGTCCACTAACTAAAAGGCCGTTAAGCCACAGTTGCTCGTTTTTCACTTTTTAATGTAGTCTTATACAACTTTCGATGCTCTATCTTTTGGTCTAAGAGTCATTTTTCTATGATTAATAGTTTAGGAGATAAAGGAAGATTGCTGTGCAGTTAAACCACATAAAATGCATAATTAAAAATTCGAAAATGAATTTAATAAATTTAAATAAATATAAATGAATTAAACATATAACATATTGTGCAATAACACTATGCCTACATATATAATTTGCAGCCTTTTTCCTAGATAGCATATTTTTTAAGAGACATCAATTCACAATTTTAGCGTTTTCTCGAAAACTACTTTTTGCACTTAACGGCCTTTTAGTTAGTGGACGGCAGCATTGATATCCGATTTGTTCGCTATCGATAGTTAAAATCGGAGCTGTAAAAATCGTGACACGACAGTGTGTCGTGAAAACTGCCCTCCATTGTGTTGATATAATTTTATGCCAAAAGATTAAACTGGAAACTAATGGAATTTTTTGGGTACCAGGAAAATAAATAAACAATACATTATTTTATTATGTGTTGATAATATTGTATTGGAGATAAGCGGTAATTGGCAACGGAAAACCTCCGCACTCCTATTAATACAAAGTATTAAAGCTATAAAAAAAAATCTACAGATTGTGTTACATATTTTAGTGTCTACGCTACGGTGACTTGTCCAGCTCGCTCATTATACCGTAGAAATGGATTTTGTCGACGGAATAATAGACAAAATGACAGAATGTAGAAAGATTTCTGTCATCTTTAGCATGGCGATGTTTCAAATGTACAAATGTTTTTACTCTTCAGTGTACTAACCGGGCAATAAAAGAACTCGAACTTTGTTTATAGAATAATCTATCGAAATTAATCGATGTTCAAAAGTGCCTCTTTGATGGGCTGGACGCATAGCATACTGTGATGTCTGGTTCAATCAAGTACATGGAAAGAGCTCCTGGTAGGTATAGGGAGGCTTTACTTTAAATACCAAAAAAAAACTGAACACATTTTTGATGCAACATGTGTCGACACCCTTGCGCCATCCCATCTTCCTAGTTCAGCGTGTTGTGCTGGCGCTGCTCCTGCAGGTGCCGAAAACTCTAAATGGCGCAAATACATTGGCTTAGCTAGTAGCTATGTATTTGAGCCGTTTGGGGTTGAAACTCTGGGGCCATGGGGTCCGAGTGCTCACCACGTTTTTAAGGACATCGCCAGGCGATTAGTCGACTCTCAGTGACCAGAGGGCTGGCCTATTCCTAGGTCAACGAGTCAGCATTGCCATACAACGTGGCAATGCTGTCAGCGTTCTGGGCACTGTTCCCGTTGACAGCGATGTGGACGTATTCTTTGACGCCCTTTGATTTTTTTTTGTTTTATTAATTTTTTTGTACATATTACTAGTAAGTTTTTATTTATAGTCTGTATATAATCATGAAGCAAGTAAATAAATAAAATATTAAACAAACATTTTTATTTGACATACAGGTATTAGGTACGTACACATTCGTAGCCCAATTATTATTTTCAATGCGGACAAAGCCACAGGCAAAACAAGTTCTTAATAATAAAAACAAGGATAAAAAAGGCGAATGTTCGAAAAAACAACTACTCCCAAAACAAAACTAAGAAACAAAGCACTCTTAGAACAATAAACATTGAATTCCAACGAGAATTTGAAGATTGTCTCCACAAAATAAATAAAGATTACTCTAAGAGATTGAATGAAAGCACTTCGGCCTTAATCTCTGACCTTTACAGATGGCACTATCTTCACGAATCACGAGAACAAATTACGGAGAATTAACAGATAATAACGCATTAACTAGTTTATCTCAGGGATTACAAGTTATTCGAAGAGACTTGCGGATTAGGTCACACAAAGAGTAAGCTAGAATATTAGAAAAAGGTTTTGTGATTTCTTTTTTGTGCGAAAATTCTTATCTTGGTTAAGGGAACTTTTTATTTGATGTTACAGCAAAAAGTTTCGCTAAAAGAGAATATTAGCGAGTCTAAAACGGCCGCTTTAAGCAATATTCCTAATGATTCACTTCGTACAGTTCCAGCAACGTCATTGGCTCTTCATTCAAGAAGTGAATCATTTGGAATATTGCTAAGCGGCCGTTTCTGATCATGGACCATGTCCGGGTCGACGGCGCGTCTTTTTTCACGCGCGCCTTAAAGATTTGTTAGCAATATGACGGGGCCTCCCTTAGAGGGCCAAAGCCTGCCGGGGTCGCGGTTTTATAAGTAACCGTGACTCTGGAACATAAAGGGCTATTGAAGGATCTTCGTGGATTTTAGTTAGTACAATTCTGACAGTAACTTCGTCTCGCCCTGGGTGGGATGATTCATTTGATGATTTTACCACGAAAAAAAGAAAGCAATAGAAATAGGTACAAATTATGATAATATTTTATCTTTGTCCATCGAAAAAATCTTTTATATTTTAACACTATAACTCACTGAGTTAGATTAGGTTTGCAATTTATTGATGCTGGACACTAGCCTTCTGTAAACTAACTTTCTCTTCTTCGTCGGTTCACTCTTGACAGAGTTTTCGTGGGCCACCATGTTGCAATGAGACATCGTGCTGCCATTTTCCTCACAATGCGACGCCATCCCTCCTTGTCAGCTGTAACTCGTGTGCACTCATGCAGCGGACTAACTAACTTTACCAGTTGGTATAAAAAATAAACTAATGTGTAGAAGTAACGAGAAATGCCAGGAAATGAATTCTAGGAATTAACGAAAACATATCCCAGTAGTGATTCTTGGAACGTTTTGCTTGTTAAAACTAAAAACGTTAGCTTTTACTGGAAAGTTAATTAATTCAGTTAAAACGGATGGCGAGGAAAGGAACTTTATTGAAAGAAAAAAAAAACTTAACGAACCAACTTTTAAATGATCAAAAGGTTGTTTCTTAATCCGAAAAGAGAGTTTCATTTCAAAATCGTTTTTATCACTAGACGAATGCAACCAGTATAAACTTTAACTGGGATGTGAAGGCCATACAACCACACCATACAGATCTACACACGCCCACAATATTATAATTATCACCATCACTGTCAAGCTTACTCTACGTTTTCTTCTTCCATTCTCCTCTGTCAGACGTCACAGCATCATTTACTTCTTTTCCTTTCATTTCATTCCTCACACAATCCATCCATCTTTACTCCCTGGCCTTCTTCTTCTTTTCCATCCATCAAAATTCATTCCTATCACTCTCTAGTGAAAACATTCCTGCTCATCACATGTGCAATTCTAGATTCTTAGACCATACTAATCCCGCCTTTAAATAGAAGTAAGTCGGTCCTGCATAAGATAACATAGGTCTATTTTGCTTGCACCAATCAGTACCGATCCGTATGAACCTGTCTGTGCCGGAAACCTGCTCCTTTATAAAAGTACCCCAAAACAATCATCAGCTCATTGTACAAGCTACGAGTGAAATAAAAGAAAGTAGTCACGTGCTTGAAATGACTTTCATTTGAACTTGACAAAAGTAAGCTGATAATATTGACTCAAACATTAACCTATACGTCATTTTCTGTTCATTAATAAATAGATGTACTGTAAAAATTATGACTGCGGGTTTTAGCGTCACTTGTAAACAGCGTGATCGCAATATGAAATCACCAAGTTTTTTTTTATACCTTCCATCGAGTGGAATTTTAGGAATTGCCTACGCCTACGCGTTTGCACTTTTCTTTTTTGATACTAACTCCGTACACATAACACTACGCTGATATTCAAGTGGTTATCCACAGATGTTTTTTTAGACGTTAGTATGTTTACATGTAGATGAGTATAACAGGGTTAAATCTTTGTCACCAACCGGAAACCAGTCGGGACTCCGTGGCTGCTACTGAGAAATACATTGAAACAGTAAAGATTATCAAACCTCAGTTTGTTTTATTTTTTTAAATGTCATCGTACTGTTAAGAAAACAGTCAGCCCTGGTATTATAACTGGGATGGCATCACTGTCAATTATGATCTTTCGCATCTGTTGAGGACGGAGTGGGCTCAACTTGCAGTCTTGAATAAAAGTCGATATTCACTACTACAAGATCATTTTATTATATTTCCACAGGTTAAAGGACATTCACTGATTTGGGACAAGTATGGCTACAGTTTAATAATTCACTAGACTAGTGCACTCCGCCGTGTCTGGAGGTGAACAGAGCTGAGCAACAGACAAAACGCATGCGGAAGACACTAAACTTCCGTTTCGGCTTTCTAGAACAATCTGGAACATTCCAACTGTTGCCAACAGTATTCCCTCTGGTGTCGAGCGGAGCACAGCATCTTTTGCTGCAATATCCATTACTGGTTGATCACGTCTGCATGTATTGTTTGGTTGATTATGATTATTCATCAGAGTCATTACCGACGCAAAACTTCGTTTATGGTGGCGATAGACGCATTCGTGGCCCTATTATTAGCAAAATTCCAATAAAATCGGTTACTGTTTCGTATTGTCCCTTGCCTGTTACATTTAAGTTGAGGGAAACCCTAAGGTCATTGGATGGCGTCTGACGCAATATTTCACGTCATGTTATCTCACCTAGGTCGATTCTTTGTGAACTCTATGTAGATGATGTTACATTGTTTTTCCTTGACGAATTACAACCGGGTAGAATCAATATTTACAATAATAATATGTGTATCGCAGAAAATAATAATCAGAGGTGTCCAATGACGTGCATTAATTTGTCCTATGACGTAGGATTCCCCTGGTCGCGGGACTCATGAATTACCTTCAACCTGGAACGTAAAGGGCTATTTTTTTTTTTCTTTTAATTTAATTGACATTTCATTAAATTGACATTTAGTTTACTTTACATTTGATTTAATTAATATTTAATTTAATTGCATTAGATTAATTGACAGTTAATTAATTGACATTTGATTTAGTTGACATTTGATTTAATTTACATTTAATTTAATTGACATTTGATTTAACTGACATTTATTTAATTGACATTTAATTTAATTGACATTTGATATAATTGGTACTATATTTGATTATTTTTGAAGTGAAAACTTCTTTAGGGGCGTTGAGCACTTTTCTGTAATGGGTATAAAATCTTAAACTCGCGTCAGGACACGTGACCCTGACCGAAAAAGCGTAGGACGGCGCAGGGCGCTTGCGTGAATGTTCGTGTGACGTTGCTAGGTAACATTGTTTATAAAAGATGTACGTCACATTGGAAAATTATTGAAATAAAAAGTCAACCATTTTTGCGAGTTTTACTAAAATCTGTTCACAAGATATTTCCAACAATTACTATTCAAGTTTTCACTTCTGCCGGCACTCCCAGAGTGCAACCCGTGGTTTTTTTGCTTAGTTAATATTGATTTAATTGACTTTTGATTAAATTGACATTTAATTTGATATAATTGGTACTAGATTAGGATTATTTGCTTGGGTGATATGATTAAATTGACATTTGATTTCGTTTAATTCACGATATTTGGACAAGGTTGTTCTTGAGATTTTATGGTTGGACATGTAAACAGTCTTTTGATTGAGGATATTATGTATTTGTTCTTTTCTTGTTTGCCTATTTTTTGTGATTACGAGTATTGTTTTATTTTGTATTGAACTATTGATTAATAATTAATTATAATTTAATTTGATATAATTGGTACCTACTAGATTTGGATTATTTGCTTGGTTGATATTGATAAAATTACGAGTATTGTTTTATTATGTATTGATATTTAATTTTTTATGTATATTTTATTGTAAATTCTAACACAATGTAAATTGTTAAGTGAATAAAAATGAATGAATGAATTGAAGGACACCGTGGATTTTAGTCAGTACGAGTCTGACAGTCCGTCCCGTCCGTCTCTGCCCTAGGTGGGAGGACTCATTTGATGATTTTAACACACAAAAACAAAAAAATGACGTAGGAATCTCAAGTTTCATGTCTTAATAAGTATTAATATATACAGAGCATATTTACCTGAAAACAGAAATAATAATAATATTTTCTAATGGCACGAGATTATTCCATAGAAACTTAGCACCATAATCAATCTAAGCCGTTCCCACTCGGTCCATGGCCCTCTACGGGGCCCCTGTGTGGGCCCTGAGCATTCGGACGCGACCACTAAAGCTGGTCGCATGCCAGAGGGTCATGGCAATCCAAATGGTCCGAGGATACCGCACGATCGCCGGTGAATCGGCCAACCTCCTTGCCGGATTGCTGCCCTGGGATCTGGAGGCGACTGCCCTCCAGCGCGTCTACGAATGGCGCGTGGAGGCGCAGCGCCGGGGCGAATCCCCGCTGCCTCGACAGGTCGAGGCGCGGCGGGAAGAGCTCCGGCGCGATCTCAGGGCAGTATGGAGGGGGCGACTGTCGCAACCGAGGTCCGGGCACGCCGCAATCGCGGCGGTAAGACCCCTCTTGGAGGAGTGGCTGGATAGGCGTCACGGCGTCCTTACCTTCCGCATGACGCAGGTCCTCACCGGACACGGAAGTTTCGGGAGGTTCCTGTGTCTGATAAGGAGGGAGGAAACGCCTGGGTGTCACCACTACGAGGACCGTCCTGAAGACACGGTGGAGCATACGGTGCAGGACTGCCCCGCTTGGGCAGAGCACCGCCGTGTCCTCACGACGGCGATAGGCGGAGACCTCTCGCGCCCGGCATTGGTCGAGGCCATGCTGCGGGGCGAGACGGAGTGGGAAGCGGTCGCCTCCTTCTGCGAAGCAGTCATGCTCGCGAAGGAGGAGGCGTGCCGCGTGAGGGAGAGAACAGTGTCCTCCCTCCGACCCACCCGCAGTGGTAGACGCCCACGGCGACGGACGTCGCCAGACGATCTCCGGCCACCGTAGGCGCGGGCATGCGGGCAGCGAGTAATGGGCGACTCGCTGCCCGACCATGGACCATGCCCGGGTCGACGGCGCGTTGTGTTCCACGCGCGCCTCAAGGAGTGTCAGCACATTGACGGGGCCTGTAGAGGGCCAGAGCCTGCCGGGGTCGCGGGACTTACCCATCACCGTAACCCCGGTACGTAAAGGGCTCGTGAAGGACACCGTGGATTTTAGTCAGTACAAGTCTGAAAGTCCCTCCCGCCCTGCCCTGGGTGGGAGGACTCATTTGATGATTTTACCACGATAAAAAAAAACCATTCTCACTGCTGGGTCGGATACTCTTCCAGGCTTTCCTTTTCATAGAAACGACTGCTTTACTTCAATGTAATGAGCCTTTTTGTCCTAGCTCTTTTTCTCTTATTCATGAAATGAGTCCTCTAGTCCTGGATGATGGAGAAGTGACTTTCAAACTTGACTGATTTAAATCAATGTATTCCTTCAGTTGCTCTTTGCGTTTCAAGGCGGCGGTGTCTTTTTAAGAGAGTCCCTCGAACCTCTTTTTTACGAGGTAAAATCATCAAATGAGTCCTCCCACCCAGGGCAGAGCGAGAAGGACTGTCAGACTCGTACTGACTAATCCACGGTGTCCTTCAATAGCCCTTTAGGTTCCGGGGCCACGGTAATTCGTACAGTCCCGCGACCCCCTTGACCCTTTAGTGGTAGTTCTTGAGCTAGAAATTAATCCAATCCATTTGATTAAAGACTTAAATCCGACTATGAATTTAATTCTCCAAAAAGATCTCTTCGAACTTTCTGATATATCGAAAGAACAGTACCAAGAGGAACTTTTCTATCCTTTACGAGGTCGAGAACTAGATGGGATTGGATGGAAATTCTCATGGGATCATATAAAAAAGAGACAGACGACTTTTCAAATGTTGAAAGACTTTTCACGTATCTTCTCATAGATAAAATAATGGCTGGCTAGGACGTGGCTGGAGGTGGATCACTGTGTTGCCCAATTTCTCACGGGACATGGTAACTTTAAAAGTAAATTATTTTCCTTCAATTTTGTTCCCTCGCCTTTTTGTCAATGTTCGACATCTGACTGTGAATATGAACAATCAGCACATCATATTCTATGGGAGTGTATTCTTTGGCAGAACGAACGTAATATTATGTTGAACACTGTTCAGACTACATCTGGAGTCATTTACTACTCGGACTTTGTGGAAACTCGAACAAACTTTCGTGCGTTCAAGCGTTTTTGCCATACCTATTATTGGAATCAAATTTAGCAGCTCACAATTTAGGACCCATTAATATTAGTAGTCATTGTACCCGTGGTGCTAGGCAACTGGGCTTCTCCCAGTTGTAATGTCCCTTTGTGCCTATTGGCCTTGTTTTGTTCTGTCTCCTGCTTGCATGGAGGGAAGTGGAAACATATATTTTTTTCCTACTCCTCCACTATTCTTTTCTGATTAATTTCGTTGCAGGATCCAAGACAGGTAAATTCATTCTCTGGGACACGTCGAGCTTCATTGTTTCGGCGCTTTTCTGGTTGGTTGCCACTGTTGATTCTGGCTTACAGGAGTTGCAGTGGTTAGGGAATAGTGTGGTGGGTTTGTCCCAAAAAAAAAAAAAAAGATAAAATAATATTAAGAAAACATACAAGATGAATAATGTCCCCGACTAAGAGTGGAAAGTAATTAAAACACTGCAATCTTGTGTAAAGTGGACAGGGGTAGGACACTTGATGGGATGGCTAGGTGAAGTAGAACCCTCAAGGAATGATTACTGAGGGGCAGTAGAAGGAGGTATTGGATATTTTTTTATAAATACTATACAGACATCAGCACTGTAAGCATTTTTATCAAAAATTCAGATACCATTTTCCAAAATGCGCCGGGGACGGTTTTTTTTACTTGGTAACGAAACTCCCACCCAGGGCAGGATGGGAGGGCGGATAAATGTACGAAGATCGATATGATGTCAGACAACGAATATCAAAGTGCGGCGCGTACGGCACGTGTAATGCTGACAAAAGTGCGACCAACTTTAGTCTGTCACTTTGGTAAAGGGATAATTTTTAGGACACGTTTTACTCTTGTTTTTGTTCATGTTATGCTAATGCTAATTCACAAAGACACAAATAGTTTTGTTATTGTTTTTTGTTATTTTGTAAACGTCAGGATAGTCAATATTATGAAGGTGTGTCTTATTTATTTGCAATCGATAAAAGTCAGGTGCTACTGTTTATCTTACTAGTGACGTAGTATTTGGGAGGAAAATAATATTATGGGTTTTACCTGTTTACAACTAGTCTTATTATATAGATAAATAGGCTATCTCGGTATTCTATCGTTTTATTTTTGGAAAAAAAATATCTAAAAAACGTAATGCACATAGAATTCACTGTTCCAGTTACAAACTTCCATAAAAAAAACGAATGCGTTTGGAGGTTTTGGTTTAAATTTTTTTTTTTTTTTTGTGATCAATTTATTCCATGAATATCTGGATTGATTATACAACTGAAAGCTCCTAAATTATATGTTCGTACATTGCATGTCTTCGGAGAGAATCCTCAATAATACAAAATAAATCCAATGATAATGAAGTGGTATTTTTCTAGCTAGTATTTTTCATCTGCCGGGGTCGCGGGACTAACGAATTACCGTGCCCCCGGTACGTAAAGGGCTATTGACGGACACCGTGGATTTCAGTCAGTGGGAGGATTCATTTGATGATTTTACCGTGATAAAAAAAAAGTATTTTTCAGCTGTACATTTGAAAATTGTCCTAACCAAACACGTTGACAATCTACACGTGGATAATATACAGATCTATTTTCTGATTTCCGACCTAACATAGTTGAAGTCAATAAAAGTTAATTGAGTGTTACAAGTCAATGTACTGCACGCTACACAGTATAACTACTGCAACAAAACGTGCTTTAGCAGGTCTAAAATGGCCACTTATACAATTCTTCTAATATCGAAAATGGTTCCACGGATTCATTTCATATCTGAACATAGACCTATAGAGTGGACTGAGCCTTAGCTGCTGAGAGAAAAACAATCGTAGGACCATCTTTCTCTTTCCTTTACATTATCAAATACATTATAATATACATTTACATCATACATGAAAGAGATAGATAGTCCTGAAATTATTGCTTTTTTTCTTGTGAAGGCTAAGTCCATGCTCACAAAGGCTATGTCTGTTTGTACGAGTATCATGTACCATTTTACGATTCCCCATAGAATAGACAACAGTCAAGTAGTTGAATTGTGTTAGATGAATTTTGAAATATGAATTGTCAATTTGTGACCATATTAAGTGTTGTTTTTATATTGATTCACATTGTGATATTACAACTATATTGCTAAAGTGGCCTTTTTAGACCCGTTGTATCAAGTGCCGCAAAATTGCAGTAAATGACGTCACGGGTTTTGACACGTGTGTTTTGTGCAGACTTTATTAATAATACGTTGTTCACTTTACGCTTCATTAGGCTTATTACAGACGCACGTGTTTAAGCGTAATGCATGCCTGGGAATGTGTATAACACTTTGTAGCATAATTTTTAGCTCTTGACCACAAACTATTAAGATGATTTTTCATCCATTTGATGATTTTCTACTCAAAAAAAAAAGACATTCAGTGGCCAGCATTACTTGACCCACTTTAACATTATTCTACTGTATAAGATGGGTCATATAATGATGGCATCAACTATACCTTACACTGGTCGTTAGATGGTATTACAGGCACTAAACTAAACAAATATACAATTAACACCCACAGGGAGTGGTCTCGAGAAAACAAACAATTTAAGCAATTTACGCTTAAGCACAGTAATCCTTAAATTATTAAGTGTTATTACTTTGACATTGACCCTTAAATTGTAGCAGTAAGAGCTTTATTTGTACTGCAAATAACTGAGTTCACTGATATGTGGTATATATAATTAATTAAAGCCCTTTATCTATTACGTTTTTTGCTAAGTGCGCAAAACGCAAACATATCTAAATGAAGGAAAACTAAACATACAAAACGTGATAAACGTTATCAAACGAAATAACTATTAATTGTGTTTTACTACGTCCATGATAAAATAGTTTGTTGTTTTTTCTAAGACCTCTGACATACGATTTATTGCATCATAATAATCACACGACTAGGTAGATGTCGTGTGGGGTGTGATCCAGCAAAAACCTTGTCAATTTTTGGTATTTTACGGCTTCTGGAATTCAATGGGAGATTTTTCAAGCTGCATGTTGGCAACAAAGATCCATCCTGTGAATTTTTATTGCAATTTATTGGTAATATATTCCCTTTTTTTACTTGGTAAAATCATCACATGAGTCCTCCCACCCAGGGCAGAGCGGAAAGGACTGTCAGACTCGTACTGACTAAAGTCAACGGTGTCCTTCAATAGCCCTTTACATACCGGGGTCACGGTAATTCGTGAGTCCCGCGACCACGGCAGGCGTAATATATGCCCTAGGAAGCCTACACTGACCATATTGGTGAAATGCTTCAGAATGGTCTGGTGCGTAGTATTACCAATCGCTGTACTTATTTTCTGGGACAATCCCACCACATTATTCTCAAACCACTGGAACTCCTAAAAGCTAGAATCAACAGTGGTAACCAATGAAGCTCGACGTGTCCTGGAGAATGAATTTACCTGTCTAGAATCCTGCAACGAAATTAATCAGAAAATAATGGAGGAGTAGGAAAAATGTTCTCACTTCTCTGTGTTTGTATGAATGTGGATGAGGTGAAAGGAGTAGTAATAAAGAAGAAGCGTTAAAGAATTAAATTGTCACGGTGAAAACACCTGTCATAATTTGAATAGCACCACTCAAACACAGTGATAACCAACTGTCGCATGGTAACTGCAAGATCACCAGACAGTACAAACAAAACATCACCAACATGTCTGCGCTTACTAATTACAAGACAAACAAAGTTTTCTCATAATTAGCGCTTACCTCCATAAATCTCGGGCTGAGCAAATATACCGTAAAACATGTATTGTAGGTTCCTTATTAAAATAAGTTGTAAACTGTTACAGTTTCATCATAAAATCTGTTTGTAATTTTGACGGGTCATTAGATCATACAAACATATATATAGTCATGCAGTCGGGTGTTTCATACGAAATAGATTTTTTTAAGATGACAATATATGAAACACCTGATTTTTTAGGTACATATTAAAAGTTATTTTTAACTATAAGTACTTTCAGCCCATGAAAGGTTAGTTCGCAGGACTGTTAAATCGTTGACCCTGAAACGTAAAGGGCTATTATTGAAGGATCACCTTGGATTTTAGTAGAAGTCTGACACTATGGGAGGACTTTCGGCGACTTTTCGACTTTTAAAATATTTAAAGTAAACTTATTAATGATCAAGAAATGTCAATTATGAGATCTAGAGGTCTGGACCTTAGCAATTTAAATACAAATAAATAATACTTTCTACGAATGTCTCTTAGTAATTGGAAAACCGTCACTAATTATCTACTACGTAGTATTAATGTGCAATTCTGATATCAATATAATATTTTTATGTATTAATAAAGGTAATTTATTGTATCAATTGGTCCTAGTTGTGACAATAATAAACTGAGTCTATTTTTAAGAGTGTCCAGTTCAAGGTCCAAAGTCTGCTCTTTGATTGTAAATAAACATTGATTGATTCGAAATTCCTGTTCAAAGTATCAATGAATAAATTGGTAATTGAATGAAGTTCTAACTTACATAAGAATACAAACACGGCATTATTAAACAATTACGGGAAATTATAAAGTTGGCAAATATTTATTTAAATTTCTGCTTTACGTTAATTCATTAAGTTAATTGTTTTTTTATTATTTGTTAAACACACACGTAAAACAAATAAAAACTGAGCAAATAAAATCTGTCTTAAATTGCATGTTATAAAAGTGTCTGTACTGAAACTGTGACTCAGAAAGAAATTAACGAAATTGACGTAGATAGAACAGTTAGTTAGAAAAATTATGGAATTTTTCATACTAACTAAGCAATGGATGAATTGCTTATCTGTATGTCTCGGATCATTCGCTCTGATAACAGGATCTATAGTTCTAGTCGGAGTTAATCTACGAGTACGTACCACGGCACGCGTCGGCGAAGTGCAAAGTATACACACACACAAACACACACAAGTGTGTCATTGATACGTAACACGTTTACAACGACGCTGTGTATACCTTTATCAGTCAGAAGCTTTGCACGTGCCTCCCAGTATATAAGGAAACGATGCGATCCCAAACATCATACTACATCCAGTTCTCGACTGCTCAACACGTCTACAGAGCTGTATAACTAAATCTACGTATCGTAGACTATCAGCTGCTAAGCTGTGTTGTATACTCTGTCTACTAGACATCTTCTGCTTCCAAAATGGACAAACGTCAACTCATCGGCAGCGCCACGAGGTACATCGCCGGCAGGAATGCTGTGCAGACGGTCTACTGGAGGAAGTCAGCGCAGAACAGCAACGGGCTCGTCAAGACAACCAGGATGACATTCTTCGGCAAAAATGAGGGCCCCAACAAAGTTGACAGTGCGGAAATGTTCGCGAGGGTCCGTGAAAGGTACAATTAATTAGTTCGAGAGGAGAACCCACCGTATTATGACTGTGATAGATTTTAGAATAATTCATATATGTAAGTTTAATATTATAAGTACCAGTGATTGTTGTGATTTTGTATGCCGTGTTAAGTGCTGAGTGGAATCACCGTAATGTACAAATACATTTATTTTTATAACTATCTATTTCTTTAATTTCCTTCCTTAAGCTTTGTAGATCATTTATCATTGAATGGTCTAGTAGGTCTCCTAGTTTCTTATGACATAATATCTTGTGTTTGTATTTATCTTGAATAGGGCTTTATCAAGCTTCCTATTCACTCCTTTTCCATAAAAAGGTGTTTAGTTTCAGTAATTTCAAAAGACAATGGTCTATTATTCATTTACCCTATCAATGATCAATTGACTTGGATTTATAGTCGCCATTAAGACTACAAACTCTGTGTTCATAAAACGAAGCAAGTCAGTGACTGGATTTTAATGGTAATTAATTTATAAAGACAATAGAACCGATGGACTAGTCTTAGGCACTGATTTATCTATCTAGAAACCTATAGATATAACCTAGAGAGGTTAAATTCTCATTTATATTCACAACACAAAACAATACGACACATTTTCCTTTAACTGACTTAAAACTGACTTTAAACATTACAAATGATTGCCTGTTTGTATATTTATGTGATTAACGCACCTACAGTTCATAGAGCAAAAACGGACACAAAAAAAAACACAAAAAGGACGTTTAGATAATTTAAAACATAGCTTTTTCTATACATCCTGAACAAACTTGCTACTACGAGTATCAAGTCAATGTCAAGGTAACTTTTGCCAGTAGATAATTTTACGATCATTGCCACTTCATTCACTGTAAGTCAAGGATTATTTACATTAGTTTGTTGAACTGACAACAGACAATAATGAAAAACAAATGCAAGATTGTGGAAAGATGACGCTCTAGCCGCATTTCGCCGCACAATCCACGGACAGCTGATAAAGTTTATCCAGGCGTATTAATGAGAAACGTCAATGCCTGCAAATCAGTTGATAAGATGTTGAATTTTTTTTACTCTCTTCTCTCTAGGAATTTTTGTCTTGTGTCGTGATTGTGGAAGCTAAACCATACGGACATGCAGACGGCGAGTAATGGGTGATTTGCCGTCCGATCATGAACCATGCCTGTGTTGACGGCGCGTCGTTCGTGTTCCATGCGTTTCTCAAACAGCTGTCAGCAATCTTATTGGCCCCCCCTTAGAGGGCCAAAGTCTTGGGACTCTTTTATCAGGTTACCGTGAAAATGGAACGTAAAGGGCAATTGAAGGACACCGTGAATTTAAGTCAGTACGAGTCTGACAGTCCTTCCCGTCCCGCCTTCGGTGGGAAGACTTATTTGATGATTTTAACAATTAATTACAATCGATACTTACTAACGTTGTTGAAGTACAGACCCCCTATAGAGTTACTTCGATAACCTTTGCCTTAAGGACAGTATATAAGTCTTATTTACCTCCTGTCTATCAGACAGACCCTCTTTATGTACATGGTAAGACATAATGACGCATCAATAACTGCACCCACGATACAAGAAGAAATTCCTAGTGTGGGGCAAAAAAGAAAAAAAAAGAAAAAAAAATAGCCGATTAAACCTATAAGCATTTATTATAGCCCATTTGCATATCTGTCAGCCACACCCACAATTCACAACACACATTCACAATCACAAAAAAATACACTCGCCCCATATTCGATATACGCGAGTATATTTTTTTGTTCATATTCCTCTGGGGTCGTAGTAAAATGATCAAAGGATTCATCCCCCACATTACTGTCAGATTTGTACTGTCTAAAATCCTTCAATAGCCCTTCACGTTCCAGGGTTACCTTTTTTATCGTGGTAAAATCATCAAATGAGTCCTCCCACCCAGGACAGGGCGGGAGGGACTGTCAGACTTGACTGACTAAATTCCATGGTGTCCTTCAATAGCCCTTTACTTACCGGGGTCACGGTAATTGGTGAGTCCCGCGACCCCGGTTCCAGGGTTATCAAATGAGACAGTCCTGTGGTTCCGGCACAGTCCCGTAACCCCGGCCTCTGGGGTCCGTGAAGTGGATTTCGACTTATTTATTTTGATTAAACTTTAAGTTCCAGCCGGGGTTAGGTGACAAAGTGGCCGAGCGTACGACTGCAGTACAGCGTGTCACATGTGCCGTCTATGCACTGGATAAATATTTGTATGATCTACAAATGGTTGTACCGAGTATGGGTATTTGTGTTTGTGAGTTTCTATGCTGTATATAAACGACTAGCACTTTGCCCGCGACTTCGTCCGCGTGGGTTACGTACTTTCCTAATTCCCCCTTTTCACCCCCTTAAAAGTTAAATTTCCAAAAACCCCTTCTTAGTGCTCCCCTACATTATAATAGGAAGCCGTGTGCAAAATTTCACATTCCTAGCCCCAGTAGTTTCGGCTGTACGTTGATATGTCAGTCAGTCAGTTCTCCTTTTATATATATAGAAGATATAATATAATTTTAGAAAAATAATATAAATACATTTCTTACAATCTGCTAATAACAGAAATGTAAAGGAAAATGGCATCATTTTTTACTTATACACTGTTCCTACATGATGGAAAATCACACACTTAAGGCAAAGTTAACACAATACTAACGTAGCGTAAGCGCCAACAGGACACTATTTATTAATGGCCGCTTGCATATGACGTCCTGATGACGCCTGCGCTACGTTAGTGTTGTGTTAAGTATGCCTAAAGAGTGTATTTCCCCATTATACCTTGCGTCCCCATCTGTACACTCTTCCCCTAAGTAAGGTATAGGAAGGGCACTAACAGACACTTAATTATGATGACGTCAACCTAGTAGGTATTATTTGGTCCAACTTCGTCAAATCTGACAACAATTATAATTTCATGGCTAATGTGTTTACTGAAAGAGAAGTAAGAAAAAAGGTGTATTGCGCCTGATTAATTAGTATGAGAAATATGGTAACTACGGGAAGAGTGAAATCAATTAACGTGTCAATCTAGCTGTAGGTGATATTGGTATTGAACACAATCCATTAATAATTTCCTAATAACGATAAATTAATCATTTTATTAGTATACCAATTCTTTGTTAATCAAATATTAAGATTACTTTTACGTAGTAATAAGAAGGTCAGTATTATTACTTGTTTAGTTGATTATGATAATTTTGTGTTGTAATATTTTGTTATCGCCTTCTACTCTTCTCTGTCTTTAATTAGATAAAATAAAACACTCAAAATAGTACATTCGGATTTTATAATTCACTTGTGCTTGTTGCTTTCCTGTAAATAGGGTTGGTATTTCTTCTGTATTGACAAAGTATTTAAACTTACGTACGAGTACATGAAACGCGCGGAGTATGGGCGTTTCATGTACTCGTATGTAAGTTTAAATACTTTAGTTTCTTGGATGGATGAGTGTAATATTATTAACTAGCTTTTGCCAGTGGCGTCGCTCGCTCACTTCCCGCCGCTTATTGCCTATCTTTCAACTGGTGAAAGAAGTTTTGAAATCAGTCCAGTAGATTTTGAGTTTTACAAACATACAAAAATACAAAACTTTGCTCTTTTTTTTAAAAACCTTGCCCCACACTAGGGATTTCTCCTGTGTCGTGGGTGCGTTTACAAACATATAAACTCACATAAACAAACGCTCAGATCCGAAGCAACTACTTGTGGATCATACAAATGTTTGCTCGGGGAATCGAACCCGTGCCACCCAGCGCAGCAGTCCAATGGCTCAGCCACTGCCCTAACCGTGCCGTATAGATATTATCTTTATAATATTAGTGTATTACTTATTTGCCTTATGTCTACACAAAATTAGACCCCCTATATCCTAATAAACATCCCCCAATTACGAAACTCAACAAACATCGTCATGCATAATATTTGTGTTTGTAAAATCACGGATTATATCAACAAGATAACCAAAGTGGGTTACAAAATAGTTGGTAGCATTGACATACTGTTGATAAGCTCTTTTTGTTCCTAACCTATTTTTCCCAATTCTGGCCACTTTTTAATCTAGGTCATGTTGATTGGCAGAAAATTATAGATTGTTCTAGAGCAGTGTTGATTTTAAGCGTCGAAACATCTGGAGTTAAAAAAGAAACTAGATTAATTTGTATCTCAAAGATTAAATATTATATCAGCTAGATAAGCAAAACTTATTTGGAACTCTGTTAGTGAGTATATTTATTTATTATAAGTTTACTTATTTATTTGGGTTTGTTATTGGTTCAATGTAGTCTAGAAGCAACGATGGGATCTAAGATAGAGCAAGCACACCCAGAAAGAACTGGACCTAGTTTACACTCAAAAATCTTTAATAGATTTACAACTTTAAGCTGTAGGGTATAAATTTGAAAATCTATTGGGGAGTGCCGAGCGTTTACGATTATCGTTTGCGACTTGGATAGGGGGACTGGAACTGCTGCGCACCGACTGAACACAGTAAAAACTATTTGGCGCCGGACTTCGACAGGATTGCTGCAGCTCACCCGTCATCGCAGTTTACAGGTAGCCTGTAGTGCTGTCACCCGGAGAGAACTGGTGATATGTGAAATTTACCCAATCCAAATAGTTGGTAGACTGGTAGTGAAAGAAAACATGGTCGTCATTATATAAAAAAAAAAACTTTCTGCGTTTTGTTGACCTTAATTTCACTCCTTTCTACACTCTATTGTACACAAATAAGCGAAAAAAACACGGTATCTAAAGAAAAGGACCCAAAAACTCTTAGCCCCGCAGTTGGACAATTTAAACTGGTTAGAATGTATTTGTAATACTCACATGGTCATAAAGTTATTAAATACTGAAATATATGGCTGTTTAAGGAGGATACTTTGGCCCTAGAGACTACTCTATTGATTGATAGGCCAATCCCCACTGGGGCCAAGTGTCTCACTCCCTTTTATAGAAAGGAGGCCTGTGTCTAAGCAATAGGAATATACATATGCTTCCGCATAATAAAAGCCTGATCTAAACAAAGCAAACGAAGAAACATGGTGGATTTTTAGACAGTACCTAAGAGTCTGAGAATTGGTTCTGCTCCACCCCGGACGGGAGGACTTTGATGAATTTACCACCTCAAAAAAAAAGTTATATATGTAGGATTCATTGCAACTGTGCCACAAACAGTATTGCAAAATTCACCAATAAATAATAAATATTTATCATTTTTAAATAAGAAAATGTAGTTATTAATATTTATTCTGCATCAGAGACTTACAAATACTTATCTTGCGTCAGTAAACATTATAAGATAAGCAACGATGGACAATGAACTCATTCGCAATAAATTAGCAAAACATCCGAATCATAAATATTATGATCTGTTGCTATCTAAACATTTTTACGTAACATGGAAACATTCTGGAATATCAATCTATTGGTGGACAACCGACTCGCCGTCCACATTGATTGTTGCTCTTGTCTTCAATCTTACACAGAGGCAAAGATGAGGCATAAGATGGAGCAAGCGCACTCAGAAGTAGCAGAAACTTCTGGGTACCAACGGAAAACATTAATAGTCCTCCTGACCGATTTCGGTCACGGCGGCCAATCTCAACGGAGATTAGCCAAATGCAAGGGACATATTATAGTGCACAAGTATGTGCGCAGACACAGGTACACTCTCTGTTCCTTTCCATGGGGGTATTATACCGCCAACTTCCAATCTCCGGGCAGTTACGGAGAAATTATCTTTAGAAAATCCCAATAGTACTTTTTGACGAACCCGGGAAACGAACCCAGGACCGCACGCTCAGCAGTCGCGCTTGCGACCACGAATCCAACGCAAGACAGTAAAAACTGTTTGTCGCTGGATTCTAACAGGAACGTGTTCAATGGTGTATGGTGTATGGTGAGACCTAATTGCCATTGGGAACGCTCAGCCGTCACCGCAGTTTAAAGGTAGCCTCGGGCACGGCCGCAATTGCGGCGGTAAGACCCCTCTGGAAGTGGCTGGAGAGGCGCCACGGCGTCCTCACCTTGTCGCGCGTCTCTCACCGGATACAGAAATTTCGTGAGGTTCCTGTGTCTCATAGGGAAGGAAGAAACGCCTGGGTGTCACCACTGCAAGGATCGCCCAGAGGATACCGTGGAACATATGGTGCAGGTATGCCCCGCTTGGGCAGAGCTCCGCCGTGTCCTCACGACGGCGATAGGCGGCGACCTGTCGAACCTGGCATTGGTAGAGACTATGCTGCGGGGCAAGACGGCATGGGTAGCGGTCGCCTCCTTCTGCGAAGCAGTCATTCTAGCGAAGGAGGAGAGGACAGCCTCCGCCTCACAACCCAGCCGATGCAGGAAACGCCCACGGCATTTGTATCACTGCGTAGGCTGCTGCGATACTTAATCAGTCCAAAAATTCCTACTGTTAATAATTGTAATATACAGCAAATAGACGAGAGACTAGAGTTATCATTAAGGACCATCGGTATAATCACAAACCTAATAAAATGTTCTAGAGAATACAATTTAACATTATTTTAATGTTTTGCGCTAAAACAACAAAGATGAAGTGTACTTTATAACTTTAATAAAGCTTTTCTTTGTTATGAATATCAAAGACAACGGACCCTTTCGACCCTTTTAAGGAGACCTTATTATTATGTTATAAAATAAACTTCTTGCTCTTTTGTTGTGACAGTTTTTAACACTAACCGCCTTTTTTGTTTAATAGCGTTGTAAAATCATCAAATGAGTCCTCCCACCCAGGGCAGGGCGGGAGGGACTTCAGACTCGTACTGACTAAAATCCACGGTGTCCTTCATTAGCCCTTTACGTACCGGGGTCACGGTAATTCGTAAGTCCGCCTTACCACAAAAATATAAACATGTGTTAAACACCTGTCTTAAAAAGCTGTCAATTGCAAAACGGCATTTGACGTTGATATAAAGCTCATTTTGCAGTTACACATTTTTTAGACAAGTGTTCAATAGATGTTTAACTGTTTGTAGTAGGACGGTAAAGGTTTATGCGGTATGGATTTAATACATAACTAATTTCACATGAAGTTCTACACAACGCATTTTTCAATCAAATCTCTGCCTTTACTTTAAAATCCAGACCGTTCAACTAATGTTTTGTTGGTGAGTGTGTGGGGCAAGGTCAAAGTCAAATCATTTATTTCAATAAGGCCATCAAAGAGGCACTTTCAAACATCGAATATTAACACTAAAGGAAATGGAATGGGACGGGATTGATTCTACACCCATTCGCAAGGGTAGGTTTGTATGAAGAAGAATGGGCAAGAAACTCCATAATTACTATTTTTTTAAATGTTTTACTATATTTTTATATACATGAGCTAAGCAAAGTGCTGAAATCCAGAGTAAACTAATAAAACACCGTGATATTAAGCAACCGTGCGTAAGTGGCATATTCAAGTAATTGGCCTTATCACTTCTGTAAATTTAATTATCCCTTTCAACGAAAGTTTTTAATTTAGTTTTTAGTAGCCTACTATGAGTAGACTACGACTAGTGTCCAACCCAAACTGGGGACTAGTGCGCTAGGACTCTAATGCCTTTGTCAAACAGACAGGCGAAAGCGAAGTGTTTCCGAAGCGATACCGAACCGAAGCGAACCGTCAGTGCAATAGTTCACGCTAGCCGATCGCTGTCGCTTTTCTATGTGACTGGATTCAAACAATTCCATAGATTACAAATAAAAACATCACGCTTCGCATTCGCCACGCCTGTCTGTTTGACAAAGGCTTAATAGAGAAGATGTGTGTATCTCAGCAGTGGGATCATTATAGGCTTAACTAAGCTAAAAGCCTGTTCCTAATTCTTCCAGGCTTACTTTTCCTGCACAATCTTGAACCATCCCGTACTATATATTACATCTAGCCACGCCAGGCCAGCGGAGGTTTTAGTTTCGTAAACTAAGCTATTCTTTACCCAAATGAAACAATATCTCACGAACACAACACTACACTAATACAATATGCCAGTTCACCACAATTGACACTCTATTAACTTTACATGTTTACCCGCAGTTTAACCCATTTTCTTATGTTTATTGCAAACATTGTTAAACAAATGGAACTTTGTTTGTTTGTTTACAATTTCGTCTCCGGTTTAGTACAAACAAATCTTAAGTTTATCGCTTTAACAGCACTTAAAACGGTGTCGTTAAGGGGTGAGTTTGTAGCGATTTATCTTTGAAACAACCATGATTCTGACTCTGTATATTACTTTTTTTTAATCGTTGTAAAATCATCAAATGAATCCTCCCGCCCAGGGCGGGTCTGGAAAGACTGTCAGAATCGTGCGGACTAAAATCCGCGGTGTTCCTTCAATAGCTCTTTACTTTCCGGGGTGGCGGTTATCTGATAAGACACTACCCAGGCATTCTTTGGCCCTCTAAGGGGAGACCCGTCAGATTTCTGACAGCTTTGTGACGCGTGTGGAACATGACACGCCGTCGACCCGGACATGGTCCATGTTTGGACGGCAAGTCACCCATAATTCGCCGTCCACATGAAATGAAATGAAATGAAATGATGTTTATTTATGCAAGTAGGTTATATCAACACTTTTACACGTCTTTTTATAAAACTAGAAGGGGCCGGTGTTTCGTACCTGACTACTCTGAGAAGAAACAGCCGAAACAAACTCAGAGGTCGCAGTCTCTTTTGAAGTCCAGACATTATATGTAGATCAGGCTATACGAGGACCATGCAGGTCAGAGTCTGAAATGGTCTTTTAAAGAAAGAACCACACAAGTTCGAGTGGACCTGTCCAGTCAGTGCAAGCATTTGTCAGTTATCGTGTAGCTCGACGCATAACTCAACGACACGACGAATAATACCAAAGAAAGGACCCTTAAGTAGGCTATGCAGCGATTTTATCTTTGAAACAATCATAATTGTGAGTTACTTTGTGAATGACTTGAGTGAGATTTTACTTGATGTTTATCGAATAGCAGTCCATAGTTTCTATGCAAAACTAAATCTTTGACTTGGCATGGTTGACACAGTGGCGAGTGACTGCAATCAGAATCAGCACATGAGTGTCCCACCTAGGGCAGAGCGGGAGGGACTGTCAGACTTGTACTGGCTAAAATCCACGGTGTCCTTCAATAGCCACGTGAGTCCCGCGACCCCGGCAGGGGCGATCGACTGGTGCGCTGCGTGTCGCGGATGCACGGACTAAAAGTTTGTTTACCCACAGGTAGTTATTCCGGGTCTGGGTGTTTGTGTATGGGAGTTTAAATGCTTGTAAATGCACCCAAAAAAGCTTTTGAAATGTCTTTTATAATTGAAAAGAAAAACAAGATTACTGCATGACTTCTTGTCGGACTCACGGATATGTCCTGCCAAAAAATTGTCTAAATGTTCGGGAATGTCTTAAAATATTACTGCGGCCACAAAGGGCAACTGAAAAGTGTAAATTATTTCAATATAATATTAAGGGGAATAGATAGCAGATAGTAGTAACGGAAAATAAGCTTCGCCTACTACTATTTTTACTAAAAACCGGCAAAATGTAGAAGAAAGAAGTCTTACAAGACGATGATTCTCATTTAATATTAACCTAATGCTGGTTAATATTATAAAGAATACCTGGGTAGCGTCTTATCAGGTAACCGCGACCCCGGAAAGTGCTATTGAAGGAACACCGCGGATTTTAGTCAGTATGAGTCTGGCAGTCCCTCCCGCTCTGCCCTGGGTGGGAGGACTCATGTGATGATTTTACCACGTAAAAAAAAAGGTGAACATGAGCAGGAAGTTCACACTGTATTTCCTCAGATGATTAAATCTTCATTAACACTGAGTTCCAAACTAATATGTTCCTTCAAAATTAATTCCTAAGTTTGCTCATTAACTTTACAGCACCCCACAAAATATCCAGACACGTCGCAAATCCAACTTTCCTTGGCCTCAAGTTGTATGGCTTCAAAACTCCATCAAAATCAGTTTAATGGTTCCCTTGGTAGGCAAACACGTGTACACGAAGTTACACTTAGTCGTAGGTAGTTTGAGTTTCTTTGTTTAAATTATAATGTACTCCTTGTGAGACGTCTTCGTGCAAATATGATGTGGAGGACATATACAGGACAGTGTGGGACAGTACCTAGAGAAATTAGTAAGTGTTTAATTATTTATCTGACACTTCTGGAGATAAGTACTATGATGACTTGAAATATTTGTTACAAGGGGTCTAATCTCTTACGAGTTACCGTGCCCCCGGAACGTAAAGGGCTATTGAAGGACACCGTGGATTTTAGTCAATACGAGTATGACAGTTTCTCTCGCTCTGCCCTGGGTGGGAGGACATATTTGATGATTTTACCACGATAAAAAAGGGGTCTAATCTCTTAGCACAAAACCCTTGGGATAGACGTTCTGACAATGAGCCCGAACTAAGAATTAATGTTATTACGATTTGACAAATAGCTCCTTCTTAAGTCTGCGCCACCACTGACCTGCGGAATTTTTTTGGCACAGACGCCTGCACACCAACCTATCTCAATCTGTCTTTCTTTAATATATTTTCAACCATATCACAATAGTGGAAGGTTAATTTTCGACTGATAAAATTTGACAGATTTGAGTACGTTGACCTGCAGCTGGCGTCTGTAAATTGCTGATGGAATGACAGAAACCAGCGCCGCATCAAAATGAGTTCAGTCGTCGCGGTATTATCCGTCCGTAATTTGATTTTGACGTTAGTTACGTTCGTACATGTGTATCCGTTTTCGTGTTTTCGTTGACAGACTTAAGCCTTTGTCAAACAGACTGGCGTGACGAATGCGAAGCGAGGCGTTTTTATTTGTAATGTATGGAATAGTTTGAATCCAGTCACATAGAAAAGCGACAGCGATCCGATAGCGTGGCAGAAATATCGGACTGACGTTTCGCTTCGGTATCGCTTCGGAAACGCTTCGCTTTCGCCTGTCTGTTTGAAAAAGGCATTAGAAAGTACGCACCCAGGGAAAGGCTTATGTTTCAGGCACAAATTGTAGACTGTCCTAGAGATTTTCTATCGATATTCATAAATTCATAACATAAACGCCACTATAATCATCATCTGCCTGATTATGATAGTATTTATCCACGGTGGCAAAATTAAAAAGACCCACTTCCCGTAAACATATTTATTTTTCTTCATAAAACACGAGCTCGATTAAATTAAAACAATTCCACTGAAAAATATATAGCAATCACTTAAAGTACTCAAGAGTCCCATTTCGCGCATTACCGTTTGATTTGAGCTGTCAAAATACCAAATTGTGTTCCTCCAAAGGGGATTCATCAAGTTTGTCGGCGTTTCCTACAATTCTGGCGTATTTTTCGTTACATGTGGGCCGTAGGATTATGTGGAGCTGAAATTCAGAGGTGGATTCGAACCAATCCATCAATAAAACGATCACTGAAGAAGATTGAGATTCTGTCTCGTAAGCTTAGTTTTTTTTTATTTGTGCGAAATAGATTTTCTTGAAAGGAACTCTCATTTCTTTCCATTTATGATGAATGAATGATCATAATTTAGTGACAAAAAAGTTTTTATCATAACGAATATTTGAACACAAAAGTTTAAACTGCTATTTGAATAATCCTAAAAATATACAGGTAAGTAATTACAATCATCATCATCTTCCTGCCCTTATCCCATTTTACTTGTGGTCGTCGCAACACGTTTTTTTCTTCCATTCTCCTCTATCAAACGTCACAGTATCATTTACTCCTTTTTCTTCCATATAATTCCGTAGACAATCCATCCATCCCCGTTATTAAAATCGTTGTACATATAAATTGGATTACCATTTCAATAAAATATTCAATTCTTATGGTACTCGTATATTGTACTATGTACTCTCAAAATCAGAATAACTGGTATTGAGTCAATTTGAATTGCCGAAACTGGTAGTTCATGAATAGTTCTTATAGGTAGCTATGCATTTTCTATAGTTGCATTATAATAATGACATAAAATTGGCATAATACAGCGCCAGTGTTTTAAAATAGTGGATATTTTGTGAAATATGCAGCGTGTATTGTGTTCAGTGAACCACATAATACTCGTATAGGGTACGATTGTTTAACTTACGTTGGTCCTGGAAGAAAGTTCTTTCTTCCTAATCGGACGGTGAGCTACTCGTTGCTTGCCGTCTGAAAACCCACGCCTACGGTGTACGCGAATCACTCCGCGATCCCCGACGCCCAGGATGTCGTCAGGCCGCCAGGATGGTCACCTTTGGCGGTTCCAGCTTGAAAAAGAGGATTGCCTCTCCCTCACACGTTCAGTTTTCCCCTTCGCTTGCATTAAGGTTTCGCAGAAGCAGGTCACTGCTTCCTATGGCCTAGACCGGCTGGACTGGTCGTGCTTCGCCAAAGCGGGGCAGACATCTAACGTATGCTCCACCGTATCCCCAAGGCAGTTCACACAATGGTGACAGCGTGTAGTTCTGCCAAATCTGAAACAAGAACCTCTCTCGAACAACCGTGTCCATTGAGGATCTGTGTCAGGTAGAAGGAGGACGCCCATCCCGTCTCTTTTCGAAGACACTGCTCAGACTGTGCTACACGGACACTCTGGTAAATAATGTTTCTGATACACGCTGCATAAACGCTGTTTCGGTACTGCAGAGGTGTTGATAAAACCAGTGTTTGTTGGGAATAATAGTCAGTGATGCGGCACATCAGTGGCTTATTAAATGTAAGCTATTGTATTTGATAGGTCGCGCGGAAATCACTGTTTATATGAGATTGTTTGCACTGTATTGGAGTATCTGTCAAAACATGTTGCCTTGATAAACCGGTTCAACCTGAAAGTAGTGCAAAATAAAGTTAATGTTTTTTTAGGATTTATGGGGTTCTCAGCCAAGACATAAAAGCTATCTGTGTGATTTATAACGTAAAAAATACTACGGTATATTTTGTTACGAGAGAATGGTACTCGTACTTCTTAAATACAAAAAATCTGTTTCCATGTATACCATGTCACGTCATTTTTCCAGCAAAGAGTTTGGCAACATCTCAAGAAAAAAAACTAAATAAAGACTTTTCTGCGCGGCACGTCAAGTGGAAATATAATTCTTTATTTTAAGAAGATAAAAAAGAAACTGCGTGTTATTGTTATTCGTTATCATTATATCGTGATTTTACCACGATAAAAAAAAGTAAATTTATGCATACATAAATTCACATTTTTAGCCATGGAAGTTCCCGGACATAAATTACAGGAAGCTATGATTTTCTATGTAGATAGTATTTCGTTCACAATATTACTGTCAGGATATTTGTGTTTACCTCCAAGTAGATTTTTAACGGCGTCTCGCTGAAATATCGTTAACTTCTGATTTTAAAAAGCTACACTGTTTGACAATCTATCAAAGCTAGCCTTTTACCTTTGTGGGTCGAAACGCCAGGTTTCGGTCTAGAGGAGATGTTTTTTGATTAACCAGTCAGATATCCAACGAAGTTAAGCGGAGATGAGATGTGGAAATCTTTTTGGTTTTTTAAAACACATCTCTTCTCGTCTCCGCTCCCCTCTGCTTTGGTGGAAGCCGTAAAGACACTGGTCCCGATCATCACTTATATATCTTTGACAGTCATTACTGTTAATCAGAAACTTGAAGGTCTAACAGCCAGTCTCTCACAGGGATATCGTATTACTCAGTTTCTGGGTAGTAGAGGCTAGATAGGATAGTGAGTTGCTTAAAGCAAAATACTGATATTTAGCTGCTTCTGGTCCAACTCTAGGCAGATTTTGATGATGTCTGATCAATTTTGGGGGTGTGCGCAAAAATGGGCATATCGCACTCCACGGACTTATGTTTATATAAGAATAATTAAAAAAAACAATGATAACTTGAGTTGGGGTCAACGGTTAGCTTGTTTATAATTTACGTCAGTTTATTATGTTTTATAGACTTTGCTAGAAAACAATTGTTTATAAGAACTATACGAAAATTACGTTCAAATAAAATAACCTAACCTAAGCAAATGTATGTTTTTTTGTTTTTGAATTGTGCGTAATGTTATCATTTTTATCAGTTAAATTAATTGCGTATTGACAAGGTTATTTTTATATTTACGTAATACCTACTATCAATTAGGTCAAAATTATCGATTGATTACAAAACATTGTTATGCCTCTTGGCTCACCAAATTACGCATATATTTATCAACTTAGCAGTAAGTTAGATACCCAACTAATTAATGCATGTGTGAGATTAAAATACTAAAAATTATTAAAAAAAAAAATAATAAGAGAGTTATATAGGAACAAAGAATTTATTTATTTAAAGAGATTCAAATAATTGACTTACATTATAATTAAGCTATTTATTTGCAAAGAGTATACATGTATTTTTAGCAAGCAGATTAGTCTGACAATTTATGTTATAGACATTAATTAAATATTAGACAACAAAGTACAAGTTTAATTATACACAATCAAAACAATGTCAAAAAAAATCAAAACATAATTATCAGGAAATTACAAAGTATTACAGGTTACTTAACTTAGGTCCGTTCGGTGTGGCTGCTCCGGAGCGAATGTGCCGAGAACTTTTTTTTTTTTTTTTTGTGTATGGCATCTCGCAGGTCAACCTAGAGGAGGTTGTGAGCTGCTTAACCGGACTTTTCTGTAGAGATGCCTTAAATTATTTTAAGGCCTCCAGCCAGAGCTTACAAACTAAATAAAACTACAAACTAAGTGACCGCACGCTAAGGGCACCCCCTGTGGGGTTCGGACCTCGGCTTAGGGCGTCACTGAGAGAGGACAGCAAGGGACAGGCTGGATCACAATGGTTCATTATTTAGGGACTGATTTTTAAGGCTCTACGGCTCAGCATCGCGGGCTGGCTCTTGCGAGGGACGGGGAGGGCATTGATTCGGACGTCGCGACGGTCGTCCTCGGCGGCGAGGACGGAATGACGGGATCGGTTTACGCTTATGTTTTCTGAGCGTGCTAGTTTCCCTACTGCTCTCCTGGAGGAGAGTGATGGGGTCATCGGGGGTGACAAGAGTATGCCTTGGTCGGCGAATTTTGCTGATACGAGACGGTTCGTATCGAGCGGCCGCTGCGACTAGGGGATTGGGGTGCCTGATGGCAGAGTCAAAGAAACGCTTGGAAAGGCGTTTCATGAATTGGAGAATGGTGGGGATTTTAAGGTCGAGGTGGAGGCTATCGTTGCGGACATAGAGCGGGGCTCCCGTGACTTTCCTAAGATAACGGTTTTGAAGGACCTGCATTTTATAAAGGTGGCGGGGATTGGAGTGCGCGAATATGACACCGGCATATGTCATGATGGGGCGGATTACAGCGGTATAGAGGCGAATTTTGCATTTAAGCGATAATTTGCTTCTCGCTGTAATCATGAAGTGGAGCCTGCTTACGGCAAAGGCAGCCCGATTACGGGCTGCTTTTATGTGGGCGCGGAAGGACAGGTTACTGTCGAGGATAACGCCTAAGTACTTGGCTTGCTTCTCCCAAGGGATAGGCTTACCGTACATGGTTATCGGACTGAGGGGGCGGAGGGGAAGTCTTTTGAGCGGCGACCTAAAGAGGACCGCCTGACTTTTATCAGGGTTAACCTCAATTCTCCATTTCCTAAACCAGTCGCCGAGGGCGTTGGCTGCGGATTGGAGGGTTTGGGCTATAGCGGTTGGACTTTGGCCAGTGTAATACATGGCCGTGTCGTCCGCGAAGAGAGCTAACTGAGCCTTTTTGCTCTTGGGAATATCGCTAGTGAACAGCGTGAATAGGAGGGGCGAGAGGACTGAGCCTTGAGGGACACCGGCTCGGATAGGGTGAGGGGAGGAGAGGGCATTCCCGATGCGATAGCGGAAAGTGCGATCTGACAAAAAGTCTCGTAGGATGAGCACGAGACGGTCTGGCACACCCATTTGGTAGAGCTTATATAATAAGCCATTGTGCCAGACCTTGTCGAAGGCCTTCGCTATGTCGAAGAATAGACCACCAGTCATTGCACCGCGTTGGAACCCAGCGCTAATGTGCTCGACTATACGGTGGACTTGATGGATGCACGAGTGACCGGTCCTGAAGCCGTATTGCTCGTGAGGAATGAGGCACTTGGCATCGGCGAAGTCTCTGAGTCGCTTATAAATAAGTCTCTCATAGATTTTGCCGAGAACGTTCAGGAGACT
The DNA here is from genome assembly GCA_943136025.2 of Agrotis puta. Lineage (NCBI taxonomy): Eukaryota > Metazoa > Arthropoda > Insecta > Lepidoptera > Noctuidae > Agrotis > Agrotis puta. The sequence continues at coordinate 14,551,146 of OW964177.2, read as the reverse complement.
GATGGGACGGTAACTCGTGGGCTCAGACTTGGGCTTGCCTGGCTTAGGGATACCGATAACAGTGGCCTCTTTCCATGCCTGGGGAAAGATGTTGTTGCTCAGAGCGCCATTGAAGATGGCGGTCATTAACATAACGAGCTGGGCGGGGAGGATTTTAAATACCCTATTATTGATACCGTCCGACCCGGGAGCTTTCCGGGGTCGGAGACGTTTTATGATGTCCTGCACTTCGTCTGGAGTGACTGGAGGCAGAGGATCATCAGGGTCTTCTACGGGAGGGAGGGAGGTCCTACGTTGGACTTCAGAGTCGACCTTGAGGAGGTGACTTTTGTCTACCGGTTGGGTGCTGGGAGAGCACTGGGATTCCAGACTGTCGGCCAGGCATTCGGCTTTCTCAGAGTCGTCAAAGGCGACGCTCTTATCGGGACGGTTGAGGGGAGGCATAGTGGCCTCTTCGGTGGCACGCAACTTTCGTTGCAGCTGCCAGAAGGCTAAATGGGTGGGCTCGAGATCGCTCAGCATCTCATTCCAGCGGTTCGAGCGAAGCTCAGCGATGCGTTTCTTTACAGCACGCTGTAAATTGCGCATGTGAGCCTTGTTCGAGTCGCATGGAAAGTTGCTGTAGGCACGGATGGCCGCGTTCTTCTCGGTTATCAGTTCACGTACGTCATCGGGAAGTTTCCAGCGATGATCGTTCATCTCTGGGACTTCCCGTGAGCAATCCGTCAATACGGATTGCACGTGTTCTGTAAACGAGTTGATCGCGGCCGTCGTGTCCGCGACGGAGACTATGTGGTCGGGGATAGAGTCCAAGTGAGGTGACGAGGTTGATTTCAGCTTTTCGCTTACTTTCTTCCAGTCAGTTATCACTTTGGTTGGAGGAGGCTGGCTGGGGTCGGAGGGACCCGAGCGAGGAATTAAGTGCAGGAGCACTGGACGGTGGTCCGAGTCGAGCTCGTGTAGCGTCTCAATGGAATGCAACTTGAGGTTGACATTCTTGAGGAGCGCTATGTCGAGCACGTCGGGACGGTGGTTGGGATCACCGGGATAGTGGGTGTGCTCAAGAGGAGCGATGGGATCAAAATTTAGCGAGGCGCTTAGATTGAACACTACCTTCCCTCTAGGGGTGGTAGTAGTGCTATTCCAAGCGGGATGTTTGGCGTTGAGGTCGCCCGCCATGATGACGGAGTCGCTCAGGCCGAAGAGGGATGTAAGATCTTTGGTGAGTAAGTTGTGATCCTCTGCGCCGAGGGCAGGGGGAAAATAGGCGGATATGATGGTGATGGGTTGATGGCCGGTCATGCCTAACCGACAGACTGAAACCTCGAGGAGAGACTCGAGGGGAGGAGGGATTAGAGGGATGCAATGCAGGGTCCTTTTGAAGTAAATGAGCGTACCGCCCTTGTGACAGCGTGACCTGTCGTTGCGAACTAATTGATAGTTGGCAATTTTGGGGTCACGGTGGTGCGGTTTTAGGAAAGTCTCCTGAACGAGAAGGATGTCTAACTGGTTATCGCGGAGGAAGGTAGCGATTTCGTCACGCTGACCTCTAATGCCGTTGGCATTGAAAAAGCCTAATTTAAGGGATCGTGGTTTAAGGACATTCTTATTTTTAGTAGCCATTGGACTAACTAAACAAGGTGGAGGGCTAAGAGGGCGTCACCCACTCCGGGGTGGGCTTTAAAGATTTTTGAGTATTCCTCAGGACTACCATTGGAAGCCCTGAGTTGGGCTGCCAATTGACTAGCCTTAGATCTCAAAAACTCTTGGTGGTTGCGGACCGTTTTAAAGGCATTGATTATGACATACATGTCATTGGGATCTACGTCGGGCACATGGCCGGAGGATACCGCGGGAGGGATGGTTTGCGGGGCTGCTGGAGCGACCTTACGCGAAGGTGCAGGGGCAGTCACGGGAGCCACAGGTTTGGGGGCGGGGGCTTCGAGTAGCCCTGGGGTGGGTTTTGAGGGCGCTGAACCTAAGGCTGGGAAGGCCTTTTGGTGGTTCAATGAGTTCCACGGAGAGGGTCGCTGAGGGCTAAGCCTCTCGGGAATCTGTGAGGAAGGAATCTTCACAGATGGGGATTCCCTCTGCTGGCGGGCGGCAGCGCGCTTTGCCAGTTTGGGAGAAGCAGATTTGGGGGCTTTGGGGCAACCGCGGTAGTTAGCCGGGTGACCTACTTGGCCGCATAGAACGCAGCTAGGGGGTTCGGTACATAGGGACTTGTCCTTAGGACGGGGACAATCGGCCGTGCTGTGGCCGCCTAAACATTTGACGCACCTGGGTGGTGCGTAGCAGTGGGCCTGACTGTGGCCGTATAGCTGACAGCGGTGACACTGTCCTACTGTGTGTGCTTTGTAGGGCTTTTCAATTGAAATGCCCGTCAGGGAGCACACGGATTTGATTTTAAAAATGGGATGGGGACCGGACTCGACAGGGTCGCAAATTACCAACACCATGTCATAGAGATCGCCGCCCCTCGCCTTGTGAAGGCGGTGGACGGCAGAGGTGGGGACGTTCTGGGCAAGGAGGTCATCTAGGACGTCCTGGGTGGAAATCTCTTTAGGGATCCGCCTTATCACCACACGGGTGGGCTTCTCCTCGGGGAGGGAGTAGGTGTGGAAGGCTACATTCCTTCCACGGAGCAAACGGGAAAGTTCCCTGTAGTCCGAAGACGTAGGGATTATAACTTTAATACCCTGCTGGGTATTAGTGGCTTTAGTGTATTGGATCTTTCGATCCGCACACAATTTAGAGATTTCAGTCCATTTGGACTTCTCTTGAATGAAAATCGGGGGTGGGGGCCTAGGCTTCTTGGTAGAAGCCGCGGGAGCGATTGCCATAGGGCTGGAGGGGCGGCTGGCGGGGGCCGCTGGTGGGGAGGGGGAAACCGGACGAGAGGCCGGAGGAGAGGGGGTCGGTGGGGCTGCGAGGGGTTTCTTAGCCTTGCCGGCTTGAGAGTATTTCCCCTGTTTCCTCTTTCCGATTACGACTGTGAAGTCTTCGTCGGAGGAAGAGGCGGAGTCAGAGTGATCAGAGTCCGAAATGGGCCCAGATGTGTCCATTTTCTCAACAACGGGCTTGGATGTTGAGGGAGTGGGGGTAAAAGTCGCTTTTGCGACAGAAGGGCTGGGGACATGAGCCGCTTTTGCAGAAGCGGCTTTAGAAGAGGGGACGTGAGTGGCGGGACTCTTTGTCTTTACAGACAGAGAAGTCGGTTTCACAGGGATGCCTTTTTCGGCGGGCGGGGGAGATAAAGGGCTTTCGAGCGCATCACTAAAGTTAGCGATTTGCTCTAAATCGCTTTCTGCTTTAAGAGCAGCGAAGGCAGAGTCATATTTACCCTTTAGTAAAGGGTCTTGGAGGAGGGTCTCGACAAACTTGAGGAGTTTGTCCATGATTAAGTCAGCTAAGAGCGGCCGACATGAGAGTGAAGCTCTCGGGATGTAAAACCTAACCCTAACAACCTAACTCCCCGGGTGGGTGGGCCCGGGGGTGAGTAGCCTCCCTGCCGAGGGATTGTGTATGGCAGGGAGGTGTGTACCTACGGTGTGCCCTAAGCTTGTAATCCTGTTGCCAATCTTAATGTGCAACAGGGCCCTATTTGGGTCTGGTGCGAAGGGGTAGACACACCCAACCGACACCAGGTGTGTAGCTGTGAACGAAATCAGAGACTAGGTTTGACTAGGAGTCCCCCCAAGGCCAAGGTCCTAGCTCCCGACTCCAATAAATTAACCTCGCCCTGAAGGGGTTCGGCGGGATGGATTGGGGCACCACCCTCTTGGCTTCGTTGGCACCGTAAGGTTTCCACCAAGAACCACGAAACTGTGGATTTTCCCTGAAGGGGCAAAACACACGCGAGACGTTTAGGGAATAGGATGAGTAAGAATTGTCCTGAAAAGGACAATTTTTACTCGAGTAGTCTTGACTACTCTCTTGACACGTCGCAGCAGGACACGACGAATCGCAGCGGAGAACACAGCACTGGCACGGAGCACACACGAGGAGACGTCCGTACGCGGCGGCGGTCGGGCGGCGAATGTGTGCCGAGAACGGCGGAGCGTCGTGTTTTATAGCCAGTGGTAAACAAATGACGTCCTCGTAGTAGTCGCAGCGTCCCCGCATGGGGACGCGGCAGGCGGGATATGGGCTGGGCCCTTTCCCCGCGGGTGCGGGTGTTGTGCTCGCGACGGCGAGCACACGCGCTGGGTGGGCGTATAGCCATAAAATCCTACGGGCGCGCGCGCTAGAGACGCGCGCCGGGGTATGTAGCTGCTATTGTTATGTTTGCAGGCGCGCCACGGACAAATGACGTCACATCGAACGATTCTATTACAGACTTGTTAATATTTGAATTTTAACATAAAATTATGATTAAATTACATAAAAAATAGATAGAAATATTCGAAATTAATTAGTTTGATCACATACAACGGTAAAATCAGTAAATAGGTCACATTATTTTGTAAATAACAATTAAACATGCCATATACACAAAATAACAATAAAAGAACATTATTTTGTAACAATTATTCTAATATTCTGATGAGGAATTGTGTATCCAACGTAAACAAGGTTAAAGTTAACGTAGGGGTGTCTCTTTTTGTGTCCAATTAAAAAAAGAAGTGTTTTAACCAAACTGAAATTATTTGAATAATCTATCACATGCGTCACTCAGCTTTAACAGTTTCGCTCGCGTGTAACTCGGATATTATCCCTAGGAAACGTAATCCTAAAATAAACTGTATTTCATGTGTTATAACAAACTGTAATCTATCCCTTTTTTTTTTTTTTTTTGCGTGGTAAAATCATCAAATGAGTCCTCCCATCCAGGGCAGGGCGGGAGGGACTGTCAGACTTGTACTGACTAAAATCCACGGTGTCCTTCACGAGCCCTTTACGTACCGGGGTTACGGTGATGGGTAAGACCCGCGACCCCGGCAGGCTCTGGCCCTCTAAACTGTAATCTATCCCTGCGATTTCTTCCAAAAAACCTTAAAAAAAAAACTAAAAAAAACACAACAACTCTTGGAATTTCAAGGACTTCAGGGTGCCATCCACCTATACGAGTACTTTCAGGGTTTTATCATATTTATTATTTCATTGCCAGCTTTTGGTTTAATCTTGCAAAAATCATAATTATTATCATCAGCTTTGCTTTCTTAATTTTCATTCTTGTTTTAGATTATCTTCCTTTATCGGTAACTACTTACCACAAATTACCAAAATAATTCTGTATTTTATTTAGAGCGTGCTTGATATATTTTACTGCGCATATGGTATGAAAATTGGAAAATCGCCTCTAGTATACGATCGAGATTGTTTCCACCAAATTAACGTCAAAGTTTCTAGTTTTTTTTTAAACGGTCCCCCACACTAGGAAGTTCTCCTGTGTCGTGGGTGCGTTTACAAACATAGAAACTCACATACACAAACACCCAGACACGAAACAACTACTTGTAGGTCATACAAATATTTGTTCCGTGTGGGAATCGAACGACACGCTGCGCAACAGTCCAATCGCTCAGCCACTGCGCTAACCGTGCCGTCATCAGTTCTAGTCCTAATCTCACAACAGAACATAAATAGAATATGCTGCAAAAAAAATCGGAACAAACAATACAAAAATGCCAGGGGAGTAACGTAATAGAAATACTATGCCGTATAAAACCGATTTGAATAACTAAAATGTATACGACTGGTATTTTATTTCGTTCCAAAAAAACGTATTCCGTATGCTACACAAACAGAAACAAAATGATTTACCAGATTGTGAAGAAGAGTATGGAAATAGAAATGCAAAACCGAGTTTTTTTATATTTTCTTTTGAAAATAAATAATGAGCAAAAGAATAAAAGTTGACAGCATAGTTGCCACAGTATTTTGTTGAGAAACTAAGAAAGAATTGGAGAAGGTGAGCATGAGCGGGCATGCGGGCGGCGAGTAATGGGCGACTCGCTGTCCGACCATGGATCATGCCCGCCGGGTCGACGGCGCGTTGTGTTCCACGCGCGCCTCTTGAAGTGTCAGCATAGTGACGGGGCCCCCTGTAGAGGGCCAAACCCTGTCGGAGTCGCGGGACTCACGAATTACCGTGACTCCGGTACGTAAAGGACTATTGAAGGACATCGTGGATTTTAATCAGTACGAGTCTACCAGTCCCTGCCGCTCTGCTGTGGGTGGGAGGATTCATGTAAAGATTTTACCACGTAAAAAAAAAGGTGAGTAGGTATGAGCAGGAAGTTCACACTGTATTTCCTCAGATGATTAAACCATCATTTACATTGAGTTCCAAACTATTATGTTAATGAATAGGCGTGGTATTCGGGTACATTGAACATTGCAAGCATCGAAGTCGGAGGGATCTTGTTGGAATTTCAATGAGCTCTATGTTTTGAAGTATCGTTTGCGACGGCCCCTTATTTAAGTCAGTTTAAGTATTTAAAGAATCGTAAAGGTCAAGTATGGATCTAAAATTAGAAGCTCTGCATTTGCATAAAAGGGAACGGTTTCATTAAAAGACTGTTGGTGGAATTTGTAAGGTATTTAGTTAGCCAGTGAAGTAAGAGCAGTGAAGGTAACTGAGCCTGTACTTTGAGTCTTTGAAGATCGTTCCAGAAAACTTATCTGTTCTGACGAGATATATTGCCCGAAGTTGGCCCCGACCTGTCCGTTCCAATAAAATGTTTACTTGAGCTAACCAGTTCAGACTCCGGAACAACTTTGGATGCACTTTGAAATATTACACCAGATGGCGTTAATCGGTATACTCATATCCGAGCTTCCTATCTTCTAACTTTGTCTCACGTTCAATCTGGCTCTGTTAGTTTGGAACCAAACTTATATAACCCATGATAGTATAGTCATAACTAGTGATATTTCAATAGATAAAGTTGGACTTACGGATATTCGGATGTACAACGTAATTGATAGAAAAAATAGTTGCGATAAAAATATTGTAGGCCTCATAGATTTAGATAAAGGCATAAGACATGATACTATTAAAAATGAATAACTCGTAACGTTTGATCCAAAAGAACTGTTAGGTGCTAATTCTAAAAGTGATGAAGTAGACATCTAGTTCATAAAAATGTTGTAGCCATCTTAGATTTAGGTAAAGAAGTCAAACATGATTTTATTTCGAATAAAGAAACTCAAAGTCAGAGCTTGAGAAACTGTTTTAAGTGCTGATCCTAGAAATAAACATCTGATTGATAAAAATGTAGTCCTGACCTACCGCATCACGCAGGTCCTCACCGGACACGAAAGTTTCGGGAGGTTCCTGTGTCTGATAGGGAGGGAATAAACGCCTGGGTGTCACCACTGCGAGGATCGTCCGGAGGACACGGTGGAGCATACGGTGCAAGACTGCCCCGCTTGGGCAAAGCACCGCCGTGTCTTCACGACGGCGATATGCGGAGACCTCTCGCGCCCGGCATTGGTCGAGGCCATGCTGCGGGGCGAGACGGAGTGGGAAGCGGTCGCCTCCTTCCGCGAAGCAGTCATGCTCGTGAAGGAAAAGGCGGGCCGCCTGAGGGAGAGGACAGCGACCTCCCTCCACCCCAGCCGCAGTGGTAGACGCCCACGGCGTCGGACGTCGCAGGACGATCTCCGGCCACCGTAGGCGCGGGCATGCGGGCAGCGAGTAATGGGCGACTCGCTGTCCGACGATGGACCATGCCCGGGTCGACGGCGCGTTGTGTTCCACGCGCGCCTCAATGAGTGTCAGCATAGTGACGGGGCCTGTAGAGGACCAAAGCCTGCCGGGGTCGCGGGACTGAACGAATTACCGTGACCCCGGAACGTAAAGGGCTATTGAAGGACACCGTGGATTTTATTCAGTACAAGGGTGGAAGGACTCATTTGATGATTTTACTACGCTAAAGAAAAGGTCTCTTAGATTGAGTTAAAAACGTCAAAAATGATGGTATTGGAGGTAAAGAAGTCAAACATGATTTTATTTCGGAAGACAAATACAAAGCAAGAGCTAAAGAAACTGTAAGTAAAGAACATGAAAAGAATAAAAAGCTAGTGGAAATAGGTGCTAATTCTTAAAGTGGTGAGGAAGACCCAGTCATCTTAGATTTAGGTAATGACGCCAGAAAAATAACAAACCAGTGGCAGTAGGTGCTAATTCTAAAAGTAATAAGGTATATATCTAACTGTATGTTAATGTAACCCGACCCTTGTTTTCATGCTACTAGCCTGTACGAGGTCTAGTATTGGTCCACTTCCAATTAGAATGCAAATGTTCAGAATTAATTTCAGAATTCAACCCCGTTTATGTGATGTGGATTACCTAGTTGTTTTGATTTTTTATTGTTTTAATAGCTTCATTATCTACTTCATCGTTGTTATTATTTGGTTTGATTTGTTGATATTATGTTTATAGTCTTTCAAAAACTAATTGTATCCCGTTGTTCCAGTTGCCGTTTATGACTTTAGTTATTTTTGCTCCGCTACTAACATAGGTGGCTTAAATAACGCGATGTTAACTAGCCTTTAACGTTTCTCAAGAAATAAGACCTTTTCAAAACGGGTAATTCTTTTTTTTTTTTTTTTTATCGTGGTAAAATCATCAAATGAGTCCTCCCACCCAGGGCAGGGCGGGAGGGACTGTCAGACTTGTACTGACTAAAATCGACGGTGTCCTTCACTAGCCCTTTACGTACCGGGGTCACGGTAATCCCTTGGTCCCGCGACCCCGGAAAACGGGTAATTCTAGAAATATTATCAAACAAATCAAACATTTCTCAGCATTATTAATTAAATAAATAACTATCTTTTATTTAATTATAATTTGTTTTTTAGAAGGATAATTTATCTTACATTTGCCTTTGTTGTAATTCTTAAATGTTTTATTTATTGTGTTCTAATATTTACGTTAGCAACACCGTCCTCTTCTTATTGACGCAATCAATGCTATAATTTTGTTCAAAATTTAATTTACATAAGATCACATCGAGTGAGCTAAAGTTTTGTCAAGTGTATGCTTGTCGATCTCAAAATTTTCTATTGATAGTAGTTACTGTCAAAATTTTGTTAATATATCTCTTGTGTGTGTTACAAAATTAATAATATCGTCTTAAATGTTTACATAGTTTCTAATTTTGTTATTAAAATCGTTCGGCAATTTAGTTGTGTTATTAGTTTTCATCACAACGTTTTCATTAGTGGTAGGTACATAAATAATTGGTAGACAAACCATGTCAGACATATTTCAGTCAGAATTTAATTTGTGTAACAAATATTGTTATTGCTTTTCGGAACTATGTTATTATCTGGGGGAGTAAAAATACTAAAAAGGAAGTAAAATCGCGATAAAATTCGAATAAAATTTTATATGTATATTATAATTCTACAAAAGTGGCCTTTTTAGACCCCAAATTCTTGTAATACAAAAGGTGCTCCCACACAGTATTTATACATGTTATGTATAACGTTATTTAGATATCATGTGTTATATTTAGTGCTTTTTTGGAAATAAGCTCACCGGATTGAAAAATTGGAAAGTTGAAAGTGCAATGCGCAGTTTTTCTTTCTGTAACCACGATTCTAAAGTGGAAAGGTCACGATGATACTCATCTATATGCGGTGGTTCATTGTATTATTCATTTCGTCTCGATCGCCAGGTGCATCTCGTAATTGGTTTCAATACTTCAGTAAGAAATTCGTGCCTGACCTTTGCTTGAATTCTACTTTACATCAAGTACTTGGAAACTTAGTTATTTGATGCAGTATTTGAAAGGACAAGTTGAAATTTCATTTCAATTCATGCAATTAGGTTTTTCTTCGTCGTGTCGATGATTCCTTTAAATTATATGTTTCGACCAAAACTCTGCCATATTCACGGCGTTGGTGGTAACCTCGGGCAGTTCCCTTAGAGTGCAGGTGGGGTTACAAAGAGTACAATTGAGTGCAATTGGGTTTAAATTTACACGTCCTTTTAACACGTCAATATTTCGTACCTGACTACTCTGAGAAGCAATAGTTGTCTGTTGTGTTTTAAGTACTTACAAAGAATTTGTTTTGGTCATTTTTTTTTCAGTTGTTAGTTTAATTCAAGATCTTACTTATTTATTTAAGAATTATTTATTTAAGATTCAAAATCAGAGAAGATTTAAGATAAGAGATTTAATTGCAGTGAAATTAAGAAAATGAAATGTGATTGAAATGAAAAGATTTTTTTGTGATTATCCACACAAATCCGATAAGTAGAAATTAGCTACGGACGGTTTCTTCAGCTGTTTAAAGGTTGCTTTTCAAGTGGTCCTATAATCACCAGGTAAGAATATTAACAAAACAGATAAAGTCTGCAAACGAACGGCATAATGCAATTCAGCTAAAGCAGCACATACATTCGTAATTGCAAAAGACAGTTACGTAGATACATAGGTTAGTACATGCAAATATAAACCTTATTTGCCCTAACTTACGTCACAACGTGTTATAGCGATTTGCATTTAAAGTGCCTCAATTATGTCAACTGGACCGTCGAAAGATCTAAGAGAATATTTGAGTGGAGACCTAGATCTTTGCTCTAGCTAGATAAACCTTGATAGGATATGTAGGTACCTAGGTACTAGTCAGGCAAATCAATGTCTAACAGTACTGTTGGAAATACATGCTGTTCTGGCTGTCTGTTTGTGTATGTCAGTTTAAATGTTTGTGAACTGTACAAATTTATAGTGCGGCAACATTTTTCTGCAGCCACTAAAGACAAACTGCAGTTGCGACGCCGCCTCCTTAGAGCACAGCAGGTAGATACACACAATTTTTTTTCTTTTATAAGCCTTTGCCCCATTGGTATTTTTTTCTCTGTCGTAGGTGCGTTTACAAACATAGAAACACGCATAAACAAACACCCAAACACGGAACAAATATTTGTAGGTCATACAAATATTAAGTTAAGAGAGGAGCTCGTGGCTAAATAAATACAGCCGCACAGGCCGATCTTCCGGGTTAAGCCGCGCTTGCCGACGTTGGTCTGTGGATGGGTCTGTCATCTGTAATAGCGAGTTTCCTCCGTGCCTCGGAAAGCACGTAAAGCCGCTGGTCCCGGTTGTCATTTGTAGATCTTTGACAGTCGTTACTGTTAGTCAGAAGCTCTAAAGTCTGACAACCAGTCTTACCATGGGGTATCGCAGGGGCGGTCTCTCATAGTACTGATTTAGGCCAAGCCTACCCTTTTTTTTTTTTTTTTTTTATCGTGGTAAAATCATCAAATGAGTCCTCCCACCCAGGGCAGGGCGGGAGGGACTGTCAGACTTGTACTGACTAAAATCCACGGTGTCCTTCACTAGCCCTTTACGTACCGGGGTCACGGTAATCCCTTGGTCCCGCGACCCCAGCAGGCTTTGGCCCTCTACAGGCCCCGTCACTATGCTGACACTCTTTGAGGCGCGCGTGGAACACAACGCGCCGTCGACCCGGGCATGGTCCATGGTCGGACAGCGAGTCGCCCATTACTCGCCGCCCGCATGCCCGCGCCTACGGTGGCCGGAGATCGTCTTGCGACGTCCGACGCCGTGGGCGTCTACCACTGCGGCTGGGGTGGAGGGAGGACGCTGTCCTCTCCCTCAGGCGGCCCGCCTCCTCCTTCACGAGCATGACTGCTTCGCAGAAGGAGGCGACCGCTTCCCACTCCGTCTCGCCCCGCAGCATGGCCTCGACCAATGCCGGGCGCGAGAGGTCTCCGCCTATCGCCGTCGTGAGGACACGGCGGTGCTCTGCCCAAGCGGGGCAGTCCTGCACCGTATGCTCCACCGTGTCCTCCGGACGATCCTCGCAGTGGTGACACCCAGGCGTTTCTTCCCTCCCTATCAGACACAGGAACCTCCCGAAACTTCCGTGTCCGGTGAGGACCTGCGTCATGCGGTAGGTCAGGACGCCGTGACGCCTATCCAGCCACTCCTCAAAGAGGGGTCTTACCGCCGCGATTGCGGCGTGCCCGGACCTCGGTTGCGACAGTCGCTCCCTCCATACTGCCCTGAGATCGCGCCGGAGCTCTTCCCGCCGCGCCTCGACTTGTCGAGGCAGCGGGGATTCGCCCCGACGCTGCGCCTCCACGCGCCATTCATAGACGCGCTGGAGGGCAGTCGCCTCCAGATCCCAGGGCAGCAATCCCGCTAGGAGGTTGGCTGATTCGCCGGCGATCGTGCGGTATCCCCGGATCATCCGGATAGCCATGACCCTCTGGCATGCGACCAGCTTGAGTGGTCGCGTCCGGATGCTTAGGGCCCACACAGGGGCCCCGTAGAGGGCCATGGACCGCACGACACCGGCGTACAGCCTCCGGCAGGAGGCATTTGGCCCGCCGAGATTGGGCAGGAGCCGCTTGAGAGCGGCTGCTGCCCGGTTCAGCCTTGGGGCCAAATGCAGGAAATGCTCCCTGAAGTTCCACCGGCTGTCGAGGACGAGTCCCAGGTACTTCATCGTCCTCCCGACGCCGATGCGAACCCCCTCCACCGTAATGTGGGACTCTGAACGTGGCGCGTTCAGACGGCCATGAAAACACATGGCCTCTGTTTTGTGCAGCGCCACGTCGAGTCCCAACTGCCGGATCCTATCAGCGACTGTCGCTACCGCCTGCGTCGCCACGTCGGCCGCCGCTTGGTGCGACTCTCCCTTCGCCAGGACGAGCGTGTCGTCGGCGTAACAAATTACGCCGACGCCGTCAGGGAGGTCGCCGCGCAGCACCCAGTCGTAACCGATGTTCCACAGGAGCGGCCCCAAGACCGATCCCTGTGGAACACCGCACGACATCTCTCGCCGGTTCCACTCTCCCCGGTGACCGGGGTAGATGACGGCTCTGTCCGTCAGGTAGTCCTCGACTATACGACGGAGGTAGGTCGGCACCCGGTGATACCGGAGTGCCTCCCTGATGCAACTCCAGGGCAGGGTGTTGAAGGCATTGGAGATGTCTAAAGACACCCCCAAGACGACCCTGCCCCGGGAAACCGCATCCCCCGTCGTGAGGGCTCTCACGCGCGTGATGGCATCCACCGTCGAGCGCCCCCTGCGGAAGCCAAACTGGCTCTCCGCAAGGTCCGGGCCCACCCGATTCAGGTGCCCGACGAGGCGGTCTGCAATTACTCTTTCAAAGAGCTTGCCCACCTCGTCGAGCAGCACGATGGGCCGGAATGCGGACGGAGAGTCCGCAGGGCGCCCGGGCTTCTGGATCAGGACCAGTTTCCCCGTCTTCCAACGAAGCGGGAACTGGCCCCTCTCCAGGCACGCGCTAAAGAGCCCCCCCAGTCGAGGCCCGAGAGTCCCCGAGGCCAGGACCCAGGCTTTTCCTGGCAAGCCGTCGGGTCCTGGGGCGGTATTTTTGGCTGTAAGCCGTTGTACCGCCACTCTCAGGTCTACCTCGGTCACCTCCGGAGCGTCGTAGACGTCGTCGTCACTGTGATCCGCGTTTGCGTCAGCTTCAGGCACCGCCGGAGACGGAGCCATGAGCGGGGGAGTGTGCTCCTCCCGCGAGGGGAACAGGGCGCTCACCACGTCCTCCACGAACTGAGGCTGGAGACTCTGCGTCAACGGGGGAGCCCAGGGGCGGAGCTTCTCTCTCACCCACTTATAGGGCCGGCCCCATGGGTCCCTGTCCAGAGCCTCCAGCATCTCCTTGCGGGCCAATTCCTTGGCCCGCCAGATCTCGTCGCGGAGGGCGGTCTTCGCTGCCCTGTAGCCATCCTGCAGCTCCGTCTCTACAGCCACCGCATCCGGAGGTCGGGTGCGGCGCCTGCGGAACCTGGTGTACCGGCGTCGCGCGGCAACGCACGCCTCGCGCAGCGCTGCTAGCTCGCGCGACCACCAGTACAACTGACGCCGGGCGCGTCCTAGTCGGACCCGGGGCATGGCCACGTCGCAGATCTCCGACATGGCCTCCTGGAACCACCCCGCCTCGTCGTTGATGTCGGCAGGCCTGTCCGGTGGTGACACCCAGGCCTGCACGATCGAGGCTTCCAGGAATAGCTCCCGGTCCAGCTGCTTCAGCGCCCATCGCGGACCACTTGGGTTCCGTCGGACCGGCGCGTCTGAGGTCTGGGCGGAGACGTCGAACCGGATATACCGGTGGTCGGAATAGGTCTCCACCTCCTCTTCAACGCGCCAGTCTGTGACGCGCGGCGACAGGCCGGAGGTGGCGAACGTGATGTCCACCACCGAATCGCCCGTCCACCGCACGCACGTGGGGACGGAACCCCGGTTCTCGATGACTAGGCCATGCGCCAGGGCCCAGTGCTCGAGCATCCTGCCCCGCGTGTAGTCCGTAACCCGGGAACCCCAAGCCACATTTTTGGCGTTGAAGTCCCCGAGGACGAGCGCGGGGAGGGAACCGAAAGCGACGACGACGTCTCCCAGCTCCGATAGGGAGTCCTGGAACTCGGCGATGGTTCGGTTCGGGGAGAAATAAACGCCTATAACGGCGATCTTCCCGAACCGTGCTGCGACGATCCCACGCCCTCTCTCGACGCGATCGAAGGGCGGGGTACCGGCGGCGGCCGACGAGATGAGGGTCACCGAGCCGTTCAGGTCCGCCACCCAGTCATTCCTGGGCGGGACAAAATACGGCTCGGCGACCACGGTGACATTAATCAACCACTGCGCCATGCTCTGGAGCAGGAGATCCTGAGCAGCGGCGCAGTGGTTGATGTTCGCCTGGAGGAAGCGCAATGGAGCCATTAATTGGAGTCCATTGCGGCCTCCTCCAGGGCCCTCTGTGAGGGCGCAGCCACGGTGGCAGCGGCAGAAGCGGCGGCGGCGGCGGCAGCGGCGGCGGCGGCGGCAGCAGGAGCTGCGGCGGCGGCGGGGACGGCGGCGGCAGAGGGCCTACCTCTGCTCCTGGTTTTGGCGGGGGGCGCGCAAGCCTTGCCCCCTGCCCGGTGATCGGCCGGCTTGCCAGCCGCCGCACATGCGAAGCAATGCGGCGGGGCGTTGCACGAGCCGGCCTTGTGACCGGGCTGACCGCAGCGGAAGCAGTTGTCGCTGCGGTCGACCTCTGAGGTGCACATGCATGCCGCGTGGTTACCCACTTGGCAGCGGAAGCACCTCAGAGGCCTGGGCTCCAGCAGTTTAACCTGCGCGGACACCCAGCCAACCAGGAGCCTTCGGCTCTCCTCTATCTTTTTGGCCGCCGGTACGGGGCAGCTGACTGTGATGGTCAGCAGCCCCGCGAAGCCAGGGCGTAGAATGCCTGCCTTGATTTGGTCGGCAGGGCATTCTCCAGCCCTAGCGACGGCGGCCACCACGTCCATCTCCGAGACCGAGTCGTCCAGACCCATGATCCGCAGATCTGCGCGCTTAACGGGCCTGGACACCCGGGCCTCCTCCGCATTTAAGGACGCTCTGAGCCTTTCGGCCAGAGCGTCAGCGGTAGGGCCGCTATCCGCGCCGGGGATTGACAATAGTCTGGCCCCCGTCGCGGTAACATGCACCCGGAGGCCCCCCTCGACACCCAGCTCTCGGAGGTCGACCGCCTCCTTCGCCTTGGCGAACACGTCGCGGTACGTGACGCCCCTCTTGACCGCTTCCGGCTGTAGTGTAATTACTACAGCCGCGGTCTTGGGGGCGCGAAGTCTAGCCGCGACGGTTCGTCTTCCGCGTTTCCGCTGCCGCCGCCTCTGCCTCCTCTTGGCAGCCTTCTCCCCAGCCACCTGCCATTCGGCGTCGGCTGGAGGAGCCTGTGAAGGCTGTGGAGGCGTGGCGGGTTGGGTCGGCCGTCCCGCCGCCGCCGCCGCCGCCGGGACACTCTTCTTTGGCTTCGCCGGGGCCAATGCTGGGGCGGGGCCCGGCGTGGCCGAAGCCACGGGAGCCGCCCTGGATGGACCCGGACCTGCCCTCGCCGTGGCCGCTTTCCCCGGGGCCTGCTTCCCCTTCGCCGGCCTCGCCGCGGTTCGGCTCTCCGGGGCCGGGGCTGGAGCCGGTCTAGGCGGCGTGGAAGCCGCGGCAGCCGCGTAGGAGGTCGCAGCAAGCGGGGGGCGCAAGATGCGGCCCTCCAAGACCGCAAAACGCTGGTTAAAGGCCGCCAGCTCCTGCCTCACCAGTTTTAGGACAGCGTCCTCTGTTGGTGCGGCCTGCGCCGGCGGCTCCTTCCGCCTCTGCGGGACCTCCTCCCGGCGGCCTGCCTTACGAAGCCCAGCCAGCTCCGTCTTTAGATGGAGGTTCTCCTTCTGGAGAACCTCCATCGCGGCCGTCAAGCGGGCGACGTCCGCCCGCATTTGGGACATTTCGTCCCCATCCGTCGATGCGGGCGGTGCCTGGCCGAGGCTAGCCGCCACCACTGCCGCCATAATCTTGGCAGTGGCCACGCCTGCGACCCGATCTTTGGTCGCCCGCTTTCCAGGGTTTGTGGAGGCCAGGGTGCGGACGGCCGCCCTCACCGCCTCCTCCAGGGTGGGCTCCTCAACACACCCTCTACCGCCGGTCCTGCCTCGGCCTTTACCCCGAACACTAGTCGGGATCTTCCGGCCCGAGGCAGGCTCGTCGTCCGACGACAACGAATGGGGCCGCTTGAGGAAGCGTTTCCTCCTCTCGGCGGCCCCCTTTCCTCCGCGCCCAGAGCCAGGGCTCTGAGCGCTCATGGCGTCTGACGAGTCGGACTCCGACAACGCCATCTTCCCTTTTCGAGCGGCACTCTGTGCCCGCTCCGTCGGTGCCAGTGAGGCGGACGTGCTGGACAAGTCCAGCGACTCCACCTCACAGGCACGTGAGCCTCCCTGGCTCGCTGCGGCGACTGCCGGTTGTTGGGGGGATTTTTTTACGTTATCCATATGATTCCCACGAGTGTGGGGGAAAAACGGTCCACCTGGGCAGAGACCCCTGTACCCAGGTAAGCCTACAACATTTATTACTCGCCAGAGGGTCGGCCGGTACCCTGGCGAGGGTAGCACTAGCGACTGATTTGTTCAAAAGAACTCCCGTCAGCCATACATCTCCTCGCGGTGCTCCGCCGCTTGAGATTCGGGGTGACTTTTTATAGAGGTTTTCTACCTCGCGGCCCGGGCGGTTAAGCCAAGGCCCTCGACCCCCGTCGAAAGTCAGAGACGTGATCCTGACAATCTTCGGGGCTACGAGATTATAGCGGTGGCAAGAGGAGGTGGGAGTGCAATACCTCCTCCTGCCTGCCCGGCGGCAGGGTAAGTGCACGCCGTGCCCGCTCTTGCTCCAACCACTGTGCCCTCTGCTGAGCAGAGGGACACGTGGTGGAGCGACGCGACAGGACATTGGCATACGGGCAAGGAGACCCCTTGTAGGGGAGTACTTGCCCGCATCCCGGGGCACACCGTCCCGAGAATCTGGGCTTCCCCCCGGACGTATCCGGAAAGGAACTTCCAGCCTCGGGCACTCGAGGAGGTTTCCTGTCCTTAGCACCCCCCTGTCCTTAGCACCCCGCCAAGCCTACCCTACCACAAAATCGCATAAATACAACAAACGCATTTATTGTAACCTTGTAATAAAATAAAACAAAAATAAAAAACATAACGTCTCACATAATGCATTAGCAAATTTCCGCGCGGCCGCCGTGTGACGTCATCACGTCCAGATTACTATAACCGAAGGCAAGCGGTCCTGTGGTCTCAAAAATTCTAAAATTCATTCAATAATTCATGCATATGTATGCATCCGTGTTCATATTTTCGTGTATATGAAACCGCACACATGTATAAATTACTACGCAGCTCCTTACGCTGTAGCTGACGAGTACGCGTTTTATGAATGAAAACGCACGGGTAAAATAAACAGAGTTGCCAATTCGGGAAACAGATTACACACAGAAACGACAATTTCGTAAAAGACTAATAAAGACAATTAAAAAAACAGAGTAGTATTGTCAAATCTATACATTTCAAATTAAATGTTATATTTTAAGGAATAGCAAAGACCTATTATAATAATTAAAAACTGTAAGAATTTTATTTCGAATTTGGTTTTTGGGGAATTGTGTAAATTAATACTGGCAACTCCGTGTGCAAGTGTCAGATTATGCCGGCTAAAATTAGTTATTGTTTTGCACTTTTGTTTTTATTTGATCATATTTAGCTATAAGTAATACATTTTGAAACAAAAAGTAGTGTAAATATTAAAGAAGATTCGTTTGTTTACTTAAAATGGTCCTAGTTTGTGTGACTTGTGCTGACAATGTGTGTTTATACTGATAACGATAGTTGTGAAAACTTATTTTTCACAACTCTTATGAAGAACTACTAATGGTTTCGTTTAAATTTCAAGTTTTGTCTAAATGTTACGAGAATTAATCCAACAATTTCAATCTTCGAGAGTTATTCTTGCAAGTGACGTGTTTTGTAACTATCACCCACTTGGAAAGATATTTGAGGTGACAGATCTTCTATTTGAATCGTCAGAATATCGTGATTATTAATCTTACGTGAAGAATGTGGTGAGTGTTTTAAATTATGAGTTTTGAAGTGGGCCGAAGCTTTCTTCCTTTCGCATCGTCAGTATTGAGAATGTAGTTAGTTTTTTTTTCCTGGCCTACCCTTAGTCTGGAACCACTGCACGCTACTGGGGTATCGTATTACCCAGTTACTGGGTTGTGGAGGTCCGACAGGCAGTCGCTCTATGTAAAATACTGATATCCAGCTGATTCTGGTTTGACTGGAAGCCGACCCCAATATAGTTGGGAAAAGGCTAGGCAGATGATGACAAATATTAAGTTGCGTGCACGGATCCAACCTGTGATACGTTGCGCAGCAGTCGATCGGTCAGCCACTGCGAAAACCGTGCCGTCAAACAATTATAAATTGTTGGAATTGGAACTTTTGGAAGTTCGAAAGTTAGTTCACGTCACTGCTGATGAATTAGCATGAATTCTACGTTCTTGGTCGTACTTGAAGTATTTGCGACCTAAACTGTATGAGTGTATGCATCAATTTAACCCAACTTTATGCATCAACCGAACGCCAAAGTTCACGTTTACTTTAACATCACAAAAACGTGAAAACTAGTACTCGTACTAGGGCCTCAGTTTTGGCAACACTGTCACTTGACGTGCCTACAGAAACTGATTAAATTGACTACAATATTGTTACTATCGAGATTATACACTCAAAATCATCAAATGAGTCCTCCCGCCCTGCCCTGGGTGGGAGGACTGTCAGACTTATACTGACTAAAATCCACGGTGTCCTTCTATAGCCCTTAACGTACCGGGGTCATGGTAATTCGTTAGTCCCGCGACCGAATGTAAGCGAGACTTAATTGAAAAATGGTATCTCATGACACGAGGTTTAATGAATCGACTACAGAGCATGAATAATGATAATTTTACTAAAAACTAAGCTCATATTGCTTGGTAGGACCACGGGCAATAAACGAAAAATTCTAATTAGACTGTCAGTGAGATTATCAAAAAATATTCATCATCTGCCTAGCCTTTTCCCAACTATATTGGGGTCGGCTTCCAGTCAAACCAGATGCAGCTGGATATCAGTATTTTAGCTTCTGACTAACAGTAACGACTGTCAAAGATCTACAAACAGATAGCCGGGACCAATGGCTTTACGTGCTTTACGAGGCACGGAGGAAACTCGCTATGACAGATGGTCACCCATCCATAGACCAACCTCGGCAAGCGCGGCTTAACCCGGAAGATCGGCCTGTGCGGCTGTATTCATTTAGCCACGAGCTCCTCTGTCAATTTTTTTTAACGAAAAATATTTGACCAGTAATTTTTTCTTTTGTTACGTAACCCATTGCCAATACGTCATAATTTAGTACAATTTTTTTTTGATTTTTGACGTTACGAGCCCCCACTCTCAAGTTTTGATGCTTTATATCTTGGTAAATATTCATTGATTTTTTCTAAACTCTAAATGAAGGACTGATTAGATTTATAATCTACTGATACTGTCTAAATAGCCAATTCTTATGGCAAGCCCTCCTTTATTAGCTTAATGTTCATAAAACAAATCTAAGTTATCTTAGCATTGCTATGTCATGCAAATTCAGTAATAATTAGACTACTATTCAAATCAGAGAGTTCAAAATCACTATAGTACCTATATTCGCGGGCATGTGGGCAGCGAGTAATGGGCAACTCGATGTCCGACCATGGACGATGCCCGGGTCGACGGCGCGTTGCGTTCCACGCCCGCCTGTAAGAGTGTAAGTAAAATTGACAGAGCCCCCCTGAATTACCGTGACCCCGGAACGTAAAGGGCTATTGAATGATACTGTGGATTTTAGTCCGTACGAGTCTGACAGTCCCTTCCGCTCTGCTCGGGGTTGATGATTTTACCACGCTACAAAAAAAAATAGTTCCTATTTTCTTTATGCTTTTGTTCTACTAAGCACAAAATATAAGTAAGAAACTTCTTTGTTTACCTTTATAAACTATGTGAGGAAACATTTCGTGAGGATTATACTACGTGCGGGTGTGGTTAATCCCTAACACGAGTATGTTTTACCCTTTTTGTTTTGTTTTAACACCGTTGTTTGCGTAGTGCTAAATCTTAGGGTTAATTTGGGTAGTTTTAATTTCGAACTTTTGTGTACTATTTTTACTATCATCGATATATCAGCAGTAAAATTATGGATGATGATGATGATCTGCAAATTTCAGTGTGGAGTACCGACACAGAATACAAAGCACCTTTTCTACCGTCTGTGTTGGTCCATGTATGCTTCAGGATATAGACAAGGCACATAACATACACACATCAAAAGTGTCTAGGGATCAAGCATTTTTATGAGGATTTCTTGAGATTGAGATGTGGCTTTGTAATAAATTTATGATTTTATAAATTTATATGGATCCTTTTTGGTGCATTTCATAATTTGAATCAGGAACTGTGAATCAAATTCGAGTAAAAGATGAAAATCAGCTGTCAATATTTTCCCTATAAAAACATACAACGCATTGAAGACATTATTAGTGCTACTGTTTCCCTACTACTGATTAAAACCAACGTTATTATGGAGCGGCGACGTCATTTAAGCAGGGAAGAAATGCTCAGAGCCGTGGTAATGATAGAAGCTGGTTCCCGGCAACGTACTGTGGCTTTAGCTCTGAATACAAGTCAGAGTATTATCAGTCGACTTTGGACACGTTACCGAAGCACTGGTACCGTGGCTGAGCGCCATGGAGGACGGTATCGCTGCACCACACGGAGACAAGACCGATACATTCAAATCTTAACTCGAAGAGCTCCAACAATAACCGCCATGATGTTAGCCGTGAGGCTTCATCACTCTTCAGGGAACTTAATTAGCGACCAAACAGTCAGAAACCGCTTGCATGAAGTGAACCTTCATTCCCGAAGACCGCTACGGGTACCACCTATAGCAATGCACAATCGTAGGATTCGATATCAATGGGCTCTTGAATGGGCAGAAGAACAATGGCGTTTCGTGTGCTTTTCTGATGAGTCTCGTTTTGGTATGAGACCGGATACAAGACGTATACGACACTGGAGAAGCCCTGGACGCCAACAGCGATTAAAATCCTGCCAGGAAGTCCATGCTTATAGTGGTGGAACCATCATGGTATGGGCGGGTATTTGGATCGGCGGAAGAACTGAGTTGATTTGGATCAGAGGCAACCTCAACGCTCAAATTTATGCTGAGACGATTGTATCAGACGTCATCGTTCCTCTACAAGTGCAAATCGGTCCCTTATTTCAGTTAATGCATGATAATGCACGACCGCACACCGCAAGAGTTGTAAGACAGACTCTCGCCGCAGCTAACATCAATGTCCTGCCCTGGCCTGCTCAGTCGCCAGACTTGAATCCGATTGAGCATGCATGGGATATGCTACAGAGAAGAGCTCTGCCGAATATGGAGGGTATCCAGTCGCAAAAAGACCTTTTTAGGGTTCCGTACCTCAAAAGGAAAAAAACGGAACCCTTATAGGATCACTTTGTTGTCCGTCTGTCCGTCCGTCTGTCAAGACCCTTTTTCTCAGGAACGCGTGGAGGTATGAAGCTGAAATTTATATCAATTACTCAGGTCTACTGTCCCTTGAAGCTGTGAAAAAATCAAACTTCTAAGCCAACGCAATCAAAAGATACAGCCGTTTATGCCGCAAATTTTCGACACTTGCAAGGGAATCAAAACCTACAGGGTGCTTCCCGTGAACTCAGAATCTTGAAATTTGGTACGAAGCAACGTCTTATAGCATAGATAAAGAAAAAATTACGAAAACCATAAATTTTTAGTTACATCACATAATATATATTTTTTAATAATTTTAAACTTACTACCCATTTCCTCATAAACGCGTAGAGGTATTAAATTGAAATTCATACCAAATACTCAGGTCTATAATACCTTTAAGCTGTAACAAAATCAAACTTCTATGTCAACGCAATCAAAAGAAACAGCAATTTAAGCTGCATATTTTGAAACTCGCAAGTACTCGCAAGGGAATCAAAACCTAAAGGGTACTTCCAGTCGACCTAGAATCTTGAAATTTGGCATGAAGCAACGTTTTATAGCACACATAAAGGAAAAATTCCGAAAACCTTAAATTTTTAGTTACATTACAAAATATATAAACTTATTACTTTTTTCCTCATGAACGCGTAGAGCTATCAAGTTGAAATTCATATCAAATACTTAGATCTAATTGCCTTTAACCCGTGAAAAAAATAATTCTAAGTCAACGCAAAAGTACAACCATTGATACCACATATTTTGAAACTCGCAACTACACGCAAGGGAAATACCATAGTTATGACTCGATTGTCGTAATGAACGAACTTTGTAAACCTTGCAGGTTTGTACGGAACCCTCGGTGCGCGAGTCCGACTCGCACTTGGCCGGTTTTTTTTTGTTGTTGCAACGAACATGGGCGGCCATTCCACAGCGTGATTTGGATGAACTCATTTTGAGTATGCCAAACCGATGTTCTTGTGTTGTTAGTGTTCGCGGTAGAAACACGGATTATTAATTGTTTAAGTTACCCAATAAAATTTTAAAGAAAACTGTTATTTCAGTCTTTTTTTCGAACTTCGAACACAAATGTTAGTGGTTCAAATGTCAAAAATCCCTTTATTAGGAAAATGGCAAATTTCTTTATTAATGCAAAGGTGACTTGGTTTATCGTTACTGTGACAAACGAAAACACTTTATTTGATGAATCCTTAAAAAAAAATTTAATTAATATCAATCAGGAGAAAAGTTATTGCAAAAATATATGTTGATCCCTAGACACTTTTGATGTGTGTAGTTTGCTGTGTATGGTGAGGTATTTAATGGAACTTGTAATGCCCCAACACTCGTTTAAAACATCATCATTTCATATTTGCGGCCTAAAACATTAACAGGCACAAATGCTCATATCCCTGTAACTAAATCTATGGTTCTCGACAATGCATCGAAACTATAGACTATAACATCCACATAAACTCAACAAGTTAATATTCACTTCGACATAAGGAACTCGTATAACAACAATGTATTGGGTACTGAAATATAAACTTAATACACACGTGTACTTGCACCACAGTGTAAAGAGAACAGTAAACCAAATAAATTGCTACGAGTGAGAAGCGTATTTATGAAAATCACAATACGTATCGTTAACTCCTTCTATAGTGACGATATAGAAAGAGTTAAGGGTACGTATTGTCGTTATTGAATCGTTGCCAAAATGCGGTAGAAGAGTTGGTAAACCAAGAGCCCGGTTGGTGGATGATATCCACAGGATGGCAAGTATAACTTGGATTAGACAGCGCAGCTCAGAGCAGCATGACACAAAAAGGAGATACCTTTAACAGGGCTTTTTTTTTGTTTTTGGGCCAAACCCACCTCACTATTCCCAAACCACTGCAACTCCTGAAAGCCAGAATCAACAGTGGCAACGCGCCGAGACAATGAAGCTCGACGTGTCCCAGAGAATGAATTTACCTGTCTTGGATCCTGCAACGAAATTAATCAGAAAAGAATAGTGGAGGAGTAGGACGCCGTTACCAGGGCTACCAATAATGATGATGATGGTTCTTCAAGGGTATAAATAATTCGCGGGACCGTCTAAGCAAGATATCGTGCCACTGATACTGTAACCGATGGAGCAGGTTGAATTTTTAGTCAACAAGAATCTGAGAGGCCTTCCGATTTTCGATGTTTTTCTAGTGACCGCCTTTATTCATTCTGGCTTTCAGGAGTTGCAGTGGTTTGAGAATAGTACGATGGGATTGTCTCAAAAAAAAAAACATTTTCCATTTCACCAATGGTGATCATATCAATCATTTAAGCCTTTGTCAAACAGACAGGCGTGGCGATTGCGCAGCGAGGCGTTTTTATTTGTAATGTATGGAATTGTTTCAATCCAGTCACATAGAAAAGCGAAAGCGATCCGATAGCGTGACCGAACAGATGCGAAGACGTGGCGAAGGCGTATTTGCTCTGACGTGGTTCATAAAAAGCCAGCTAATACAACTACCACGCCTCGGTTCGCTGCACCCAGTTTGACGTCTCGTATCGGTTCGGACTCGGTCCGGTTCGCTATCGCGTGTCTGTTTGACAAAGGTTTTAATGATTTTAGAATTGGTTTGCTGATACGCATGCAACCCACTTGCACAAAAGTTGCTGACAGAGTATTTGTAGTTTTTGTTACCTGTAGCTTGCCGATTGCAGTCTCTGCTGTAGTTGAAATACTGAATGTTAAACTTATACTGTAAGAGAACTTTATAAATACAAGTCACGTTGTAGATTCACGGCCCGATTGCGATTAGTCGGAACTCCTTCAATTTATATCATAGCAATGATGCATAGGGCGCAATTATATCCCTGGTTTATGAAGATGAAATGCGCGAATTTTGCCTAATTCCTGTTTTTTATGGGTACTTTAAATGTTATTTATTTTTGGGTTCTGATATTTTTGGAGATACATTTTTTTTGTGGGTTATACTTAAAGCTACTTACGATGATTATGGTATGATAATGAGGCTATGCTTCTACTATTTGCCAACAAGGCTGAAAAGAAAATATATTTTTTCTCAAAATTCTTTGAAAAGCATGAGCAACAATTCTTGTATCGACTAAAATATCATATCTAATATATTCCTATTGTTACAAATAACCGTTTTTCAAATCTCACAAGAATGGTGATGAGGTTTGAGAAACGTTTAGTCAGTAATTTACTTCAGCAGTAGCAATAAAGTTCAATATCCAATATCATATTTTCAAACAGCGACCTGAAACAAATCCTATGGGATTCATAGGATGTTTCTTAATAAACCACGAGACCTTCAAATATAACGACAGAAGCTGGTTAAAATACATATGTGTCATATTTTCTCGGAACACAACGAGATAATTCAATACAATTCATCAGACTTTTGTCGGGATCGTCAATTGAGATGAAAACAAGTGCATCGGACTCTACACGGTATCGTACAAAATAATTCTCCTTTTAAATTGGTGATACAATGGAAATCGCCGACATTTTTTATTATGAACGTCAAGCGTTTCAATAAAATCGTTTGACTTCAATAAAACAGTATTAATTATAACATGTACATGCACAGTTAAAATACTTGAATGGAAAGTTCAGAGGTTAAGTGACGAGCCGAAAATAAATAGTTACGTGTTTTCTCACAATTTTTTGTATCGGCAAATGACGCTTTTTTAACAAGCATACAGCCCGCCTGATGCAAAGCGGTTACCATTGCCTATGGACGCCAACAACACCAGGGTTTTCGTCTAGGCGTTGTCGACCCTTTTTTTTTATCGTGGTAAAATCATCTAATGAGTCCTCCCACCCAGGGCAGGGCGGGAGGGACTGTCAGACTTGTACTGGCTAAAATCCACGGTGTCCTTCACTAGCCCTTTACGTACCGGGGTCACGGTAATCCCTTGGTCCCGCGACCCCGGCAGGCTTTGGCCCTCTACAGGCCCCGTCACTATGCTGACATCTTTGAGGCGCGCGTGGAACACAACGCGCCGTCGACCCGGGCATGGTCCATGGTCGGACAGCAAGTCGCCCATAACTCGCTGCCCGCATGCCCAGGCGTTGTCGACCCTGCAGAAACTTCTTTATGCCCTTTTTGAAGAGCTCCACTTTAGTTCTTTGGGAAATGGTCGAAAGAAGCTAATACATAAGAGCATCGTCTTAAAATAACTTATTTGCAGTAAATATGGTACAAAAGATGATAAAAATTATTAGTGATATGACACATTTCGTCAAAAAAAAATCGGGAAAGGTATTCACAGAAAGGCCAACCCGAAGGAAAATTCGAATTTAATATGAATAGAAAATACGGGAAAAATAATAAATATTACTATGTATTAACAATGTATATCGGATCGTAACGAGAAAAGTTTTAGAATTCAATCATTATTTCTTAGTTTGTTGTTTTCGATTTCTGTTGTTTTTGGCGTTCATTAAGTGTTGCCAACTTTTGTTTAAGTTACTACGTCTATAAATTGGGTTTCGTTAAGTTTATAATATTTTAATCAATTTAGCAATTTAAAATTATTTTATGACTAAATGTTTAATTTGTTTCCGTATTTTTCGTGACTGTTACTTAAAAATGTTACCATTTCAGTAAAAGTACATATCGATGTTTATTCATCTGTACCTAATTTGTGCGTTTATTTATTTGTATAAATAAATAAACTTATTATTATTGTGTTTATTTATTTGGTTATTATTTGTAGCAAGAAGAATAAAAATAACGAAGTACGCATAGTAGACATAAAAACCTACTTTACTATCCATTTTGACAATGCTAGTTTCCGCTATAAAAAGTTAGTAAAACAAACCGTATGTTAATACGATGTTATTGCCTTCCACATGTATGGTCCTTATCATGTAAGCAAGAAAAGTCACATTTTAATGCTGAAGAGGATCAGTGGGCACAACATAAACGCGCGGAATAAACGTAAGGTCTCTCAATACAAAAGCTGACTGATCGCGGGCCCGATCTCCGCACGAAACAAAGATATTCGTATGATCTGCTAGTAGTTGTTCCAAGTCTGGGTGTTTGTGTATGAGAGTTTCTATGTTTGTAAACAAACCCGTTTGAACAGAATAAAGACAAAGACAAGTAAAAATTTGAAAAACCCAATAAGAATCACCTAAAACCATATAAACCCACGCCAACAGAACGTCAAATGCTATTGTACATACTCCTTTTGCCTCGTGTATGTTCATGCATCAGCGGCCGTATTATGACATCTTAGAACCAGGCTTGTTCCAGTGAGTGAAAGAGACAGAGCTATACAAGGCGTCTAGCGCCACCTCGTTCACTCATTGGAACAAGCCTGGTTTTAAGACTCGCGACTCGCTGTCTGACCATGGACCATGCTCGGGTCGACGCACTATGGGCCAGTACCGTGCATACCGTCTCAAAAATAGTTTTTGGTAATGTTCCATATTGAATAATTCGTTAATGCACATGTCTAACTAAATGTCCAATGCATATTATGTAGTAATTAAAATCCATTATTTATTGATTTTTACTATTAGACTAAGGCTTGCAAGTTGACGGTTAAAAATATGAGAATAATGTAGATCACAATTCCTCCAGTTCACATGATCATATTTTCATTAATTTCACAGCAAATGTATAAGTGTGATATATGGTTAGAATCGTTAGTAAGTACTCTAATTAAAAATAATTTAAGTGAAGCTTTTTGTAAGAACTGGAAAGGTATAGAATGTTTATTTCGGGACTTCATATTTTAATCTTATTAGAAATTTCAAATAGACTTTTGACAGTTAGCCGTGTCTGCCCATGACGTAATTTTGGTACTGTTACATAGAGCAACTTATATAGAAGACAGGGCAGTAAAAAAATTCTGCCCGAATCTGCCCCCCTTGAAATAAATCGAAAAATCCCAGATGGGGGGAAAATACAAAAAAAAAACTAAAAATATTTTAAGTTGTGATTGATGAGATTTTTGGACAGTTAGATTATTTTTGACTTATAATTCTTCAATAATATTATCTGCAAGAATGTCTCTTACACTGTTTACCAAGTGGGATGTGATGGTTCATCGGGACAAAGTGAGTATAAACAAGTTTTAACAGATGAGAGTGACTTTGTCTCACATGTCAATTTATTTAAAGAATCTTTGATACCGATAAAGCTAACTGACATAAAAACGAATGAAGTTATTTGGAAAAATCCGGCTTGTTCTTCTATTCATAATTTGCAAAAGAAACGCCCGAGAAAATCGATCAGTGGTTGGTGATATTAGGGTTCAAATTGAAAATTTGCGAACTTCAAAGATACACAGGGATGAGCAGGTCATTGAAATAAGGCACGAGCTATTCCTAATTATGGTGGATGGAAAAGTTACACAAGTTTTAACTGACACAAATTCTGGATCTGTGTGTACAGTGTGTGGGGCTAAAAAAAAGCGAAATGAATAATTTGTAGGAGATTGAATCAAAGCCAGATAATATAAATGCATACGAATACGGTTTGTCTACGTTGCATCAGGTATGTGGAGTTAATTTGTCATACTTCAAACAACCTTTGCTGCGAGAACTCCGGAAGATAAAAAAAGCAAAGACGACAAGAAAAAGCTTGTACAACGTTTAAAATACAGGAGTTCACGAGAAACTTATTAAAAGGTTTCTGTTATTCTCCAGAGTTTGGCATCCATATTGCTGTAAATCCAGAAACATTTGGTGAATATGCTCTCACAACCGTACAACTGTACGTGTATGCCTTCTTCAGTACATAAAATCTAAATACGAGTACATGGGGAAAGTATAATTAGATATTTTGCTGTTCTGCCTATTGGTAATTTATCTGAAGATGCCCAAGAATCTCGAAACAGATTACAAAAAAAATTGCTTGTATCACGCAAGAAAATGCTCTAAATCAGCAACGAATCAAAATGTATTTCATGGTCTTCTATTTACATCAGATCCTTATGTATCAAGTATCAGAAAAACATCAGTGAGTATTTCCAAGAAATTGTTAGACGAAGCCAAGAAACTCTTACATATTTAAGTGGAAGTAGGTGTTACATTAATTTTAAAATATTTTTTTGGATTTAATTATCATATTATATTTGTTATTTAATTAAATTTTAGATGTATATATAATTTAAAAAATATTTACAGAAGTAATATCATTAAATTGTAATTGAATTAGCTAAACAAACTATGGTTTAATATGAAAAAAATACATTTCTATTTTTGTTTTATTTTTTAAATATTATAAATTCAACATTTGACAAAACGTGTTACAAAATTGGATTGTATATATATTCGAGATACTACGTGCCAAATTTGAACTATTTATTTCAATTAACTTAAAAGTTACAGATTTTTGAGACGGTACGCACGGATCTGGCCCATAGTGCGACGGCGCGTTGTTCCACGCAAGTGTCAGCACAATGACGAGGCCCCCCTTTAGAGGGCCAGAGCATGCTGAGGTCGCGGGACTAATTAATAACCGTAACCCCAGAACGTAAAGGGCTATTGAAGGACACCGTGGATTTTAGTCAGTATTACCACGCTAAAAGAAGACTGACAGTTCCTGCCACCCTGCCCTGGGTGGGTGATTTTACCACAATAAAAAAAGACGGTAAATGTTTACTAGAGAAATAAGTTATTATTTTCTTGGTAGAACGGAGACAGAATCGGTCATGCTATTCGAGAACCTAAAAATGTTCATTTTCGAAATCGCTCATTTTGTCTTTCGTTTACTCCGCGCGGTCATGTAAGGCCCTTAGTTAAATCGTCGCTGATTTTTCTACGTCATAAACTATAGCTTACGAGTGGCCCTTTTTTCCTCTTAACTCCACCGTTTTGTGTTGACCCCTGGCACAATCTTTAAACACTATTCTTTTTCCGTACTCTTCGTTGTTTGAAGAGGAGAGAATGAGATCTTTCTACACTGGTCCTTTTTGCATTGTAATGCATTGTCAGTAGTTTTATATCAAGATTTTGTTCTTGTGATAAGAAATGTGAGTGGATTTTTACGTCCCTCATGTGAGTGACAAAATGTGTGCTAATTTATCGTTTATTCCGTAGTGTCCTCGTTTCAGTTTCATTTATCATAATGTTTGTGTGCTGTGAAGTTCTAAGCATATGAAGGGGCAATAAGGAAATATAATTTAAGAAATAAAATAATCTGTTAATTAATAAATAAAAATAATTTTGTGAATAACTGAATAACAACCACAGTTAAAATAAGTATAAAGATTATTTGTACATCAAATGACCAACACTTTTAAATATAAATTTCTTAGCCTGCTGGAGTCGCGGGACTTACGAATAACCGTGACCCCGGAACGTAAAGGGCTATTGAAGGAAACCGTGGATTTTAGTCAGTACGAGTCTGACAGTCCCTTCCGCTCTGCCCTGGGTGGGAGGATTCATTTGATGATTTTACCACGATAAAAAAAAACAATTTCTTAATGTACTTTTCATTGTCAAAGTAAATTAATGTTGGAAAAGTAAATTAAGTACGTTTAGCTAAAAAAAAGGCTTCATATAATGTTATAAAATACTTAAGTAACCGACTGTGATTAGTTTGCAAGTATTTCTTTCATAAAAGGCAGCTGGCACTAGAAAAATGATTGAAGTTTCTCAGAAAAAATGTCAAAAAAATAATTACTTTTAAAGAACTATTCAATTCATTTAGAATTCCAGATATTTTATTAAAAAAGCAATCAATCAATCTGCCAAACAAGTTTTTTTTTTTATAGTAAAATTATTTTCTTTCCTTGGGATAATTTTCAAGTTCTGGTAACAGCTATTAAGTAAATACGAAAATATAATACAGATTAATATCTTTTAATCTATAAATGATTAAAAAAAACCCTAGGAAAGAAAACATGCAGGCATGCGGGCGGCTAGTAATGGACGACATATGTCCGACCATGGACCATGCCCGGGTCGACGGCGCGTTGTGTTCCACGCGCGCCTCAAGGAGTGTAAGCATAGTGACGGGGCCTGTAGAGGGCCAAAGCCTGCCGGGGTCGCGGGACTCACGAATTACCGTGACCCCGGTACGTAAAATCCACGGTGTCTTTCAATAGCCCTTCTATTGAAGGACATCGTGGATTTTAGTCAGTCAAGTCTGTCAGTCCCTCCCGCTCTGCCCTGGGTGGGAGGACTCATTTGATTTTACCACGATAAAAAAAGGAAAGAAATCATCGGGATCATAACTATCCTTTGTTTTAATCAAGGTTAAAAAATATCTGTGCAGCAAACATCCATCCATACATTCTCACCAACTTTCACGTATATACTTGTAATATTAGCAGAATTAGTAAGATTATGTTGTAACTTTACTGGTAACTATTTACAAAACCTATTTGTTTGTTAGTTTTGGTTCTTTTTGTGACTTTTCTTTCTTTTTATTTTATGTTCCTTTATTCGTCCTTTTTCCTTAATATTTACATTTTAATTATTTTTACTAAACCAAAAAAATGGAAACATTTAAAAATACATACAATAGTGGCCCACCCATATTGGGAACTGGGTTCAAGCTACCGGCGGCAGTCAGGGCTCCAGAGAACGGAACGTCATAACAATGCGCGCCGTGTCCAAAAGAACTGCTTTCTGGATCAGGCCCTTGAACCAGCTACCTAACGAGAGCCTCCTTAGAAATGTTGGTCGAGGCTCTTGGCAATTAAGCCATGGGCTGACACGTCTATTGGCACAATGATCACTGAATTCACATATCGACAACCTCGTGAGCAAAAGCAAGATACTTGAGTAGCTTATCTTATAGGATAGTTATTTCGCAATTTTACGTTCCCATGAGATATTTTTCGAGTTGTAGCAAGCGAAGCCACTGGCAACACTTAGTACAAAGTAATGCTCTTAAGCCTTTGTCAAACAGACTGGCGTGGCGAATGCGAAGCGTGACGTTTTTATTTGTAATGTATGGAATTGTTTGAATTCAGTCACATTGAAAAAAGAAAGCGATCCGATTAGCGTGACAGAACTATCGGACTGACGTCTCGCTTCGGTTCGGTATCGCTTCGGAAACACTTCGCTTTCGCCTGTCTGTTTGACAAAGGCATTAGTACAAAGTAATACTCTTATGGTGGGACGGGTAATATATTTACATCGAGTTTCAAATGACATTTAAATGTCAATTACAAGGAGGGAACAACATGTTTTGCAGCGTAGGTTGAAAATGAGTTAAATGTTGAATAAGGAGTGACATTTTGTGTTTAGATTTTTTTAACGCAACGCTTTTCCTGTTTTTTAATTCCGTTTTGGTCACGTAATCATATTTTGATAAAAAGGCCATGTCTGCCAGTGTTACGGGAATGTTTGTAAAAGTTATCGCGACCTTGCAACGCAGAGGACAATTGAGGGATCAGTCTGGGTTTTAGGCAGTACGAGTAAGGGTCTCAGCACACATATGGGATCGGAAAGGGATCGTCACCGTATCGCCTCGAGCCGTTCAGAATGGTTTGTATTAAACTCCCTACTGCAACGCACACTAATCGGAATAATAACGTAATCGCCTCGCCTCGGAACAGGCTCCGAACTTGAATTCCCGCGCTTACGGCTCATCGTCCCCGCGCTTACGTTTCTCCGTCCCCGCGCTTACGTCTCTCCGTACCCGAGCTCACATCTCTTCGTCCACCCTTTTCCCTTTCCCCTCCCGCGACTTGCCTGCTAAAGACGAATAAAAGAGATATTTATTATATATTTTATTATAATGCTATAAAAGAGATATTTCGGCATATGAAAATAAATATAAAATTTCTCTTCATCATCCATCAAATGTTTTTTTATAGTCCGAAATTCCCCTTCAGTACTCCTTGCTTTATTCATACTGTGTACCCAATATCTTTTTCTTTTTTTCTTGCTATTTTCTTTTTCCTCTTCATCAAGTGCTATGGCTATGATAGCCAACTCACGTATTGTAAACCAAGACATAACCGTGCGCTACACTTAACGTTTGGATTCAAACTGATCTGGTGCCAACCAGGTCAGCCAGGGGGCGGCGAGGCGTAAGCGCGGTGTCGCCTAGCCGTAGCCGAGTTGACGTACAGGCGCTGCTGATACGCTTTCGTTACGTGCATACGGTAGGTTGACGCCTGGTTGACAGCGAGGCGAAAGGCGTTACGGTTACGATCCCTTTCCGATCCCATATGTGTGCTGAGACCTTAAAACACTCACCACTGCTTCCAGAGTGTCAAATGAAATGTCAAACCATAGAAAATGTCATGTAGAAATGTTAAACCAGCCCAAGCGTGGTAAACCACTTCACTCCGCTTATGATGCCCAGCTTTTTGGCCGCCAGGCTTTGTGCTCAAACGTAAAAAATAGTCTCAACTTTGATGCCAAAGTTAAGACTTTTTTTTACGTGGTAAAATCATCACAAGAGCCCACCCAGGGCAGAGCGGGCGGGACTGTCAGATTCGTACTGACTAAAATCCTCGGTGTCCTGTTTAAAAAAATATCATCACGCAATAAATAGGAGCCGAGCAGCAGGTGAAACCGCGAGAAACAGCTAGTAAACTATGCACCAATACTTAGCTAAGTAGTAAATGTTACAATTCTTGATTTTTGGCATATCGCAGTCCCAATCAAAATACTCACCACACATCAGTAATAACATATACTTTTTTAATATTTTAGAATTTCGGAGTTTTTTCTAATGAAACCTTATCGGGTCTATGCTTTAAATGGACCGGGTCCATTAAGGGCTTAAGGTTTAAGTTCCAAATTTCATTTATATGCGGGATCACACCAGCATATTTGTTCTAGTGAGTGGTACCATATAATGTCCTCGGTAAATGTTGTGAAAAGATACTTTGTGAATCCAAGCCCTGTTGTAAAAATGGGTGAAATGCGAAATGGACCCTATTTGCATTTTATTATGTTAAATCTGTTATTTTATGGCCTTAAACCAAGAACTAAATTGTTGAGGATGAAAAGTATTATAATGAGATTCTTAGGTCATATACGCTGAAATAAATTCTAGATATTTCAGACGAAAATGACAGTATCCGTTCCAAATATGGAATCGTATGGAATATGTTAATAGGCTCTCTCATTGGTTGATACATAACGAAATAACATAACGAAGAATTTGTTTGAATGTTCGGATAGATGGATGAATGTGTGGATGTTTGTTACCCAATCACGTCAGAATGGGTCTGATATACCTCAAAGACAGATTAAAACCTGGAATAACACACATAGGATACCTTTCATCTCGGTTATACCTTCCCGTAGGATAAATATTTCAACATATTATACGCGGGCGAAGTCGGTAGCAACAGCTTGTACCTTATAGAGTAGAAATTGATCGGTAATTGTGTCTGAATCTGGAATCAGCAGCGGCGGAAGGCTAATGAGACTAAAAGGCGTGAAAAAATAATTTCAGACGAAAATCTTTAGGGAAATGAGATGATATATAATTATGTTAGATGGAAGATTTTTTTTTTATTTTCTGCTTCCTATGAATTTTTCATGAATATATTACAACATTTTGAACGCCAACGTGTCTTTTAAATATTTATAAAGTTGCAGTACCAATACCTTTTTCAAAATGTAATCCCTCATTAAGTAAACGTTATCATTAAAGCATGCTTCTTTGTAAGAAGACGCTCGTTCCGTGTCGTCCTGTCCTGTCTGTTTGACAATGGCTTTATTCCCAGCGGGAATCCGCGACACCTAGCGCAGCTGTCAATCGCCCAATCACTGCGATAATCGTGATGTCAATTCATAACAGTAAAGAAAGTAATCCTTTCCATCTATTGGCTCAATTTTACACTAATTTCCAATCCAACTTTACTCCGTCTAAAGTTCCCATCCGTCACAAACTTCTAATATTTGTTTTCTTTTTCAGAGCTTCGGATTGGAAATTCACAGGGTTGTTAGTACAAATTTGTAGCTCGGAGATCGTCGGCGACTTTCACTTTTATCAATCAACGCGTCAAAGTAAATCCTGGATACCGATTAGGCAATTAAACAGGATTTGCTTGATGCGTTTGAGTTGAAAAATTCCGTTCCGGAAATACAAGGTACGGTCTCGCTGTTACAAACCTTCGGAGCTTTACTCAAGTGTTTACTTAAGCGTGTTTTTAGGTTATACGTAAATTATCATTTATAAATATATTTATATATATATTTAAATATATTTGGTTCTATTTCTTAGTATGTAAAGGAAACCTTTTATGCAGTAGTAATTAGTAGTAATTTTATGTTGTTGGTACAGTCCATCTAAAGGTCGGAGGATTTCGCTATTAGCGATAAGACCGCCATTGTAACCATAGAAACAGCAATATTGTAAAACAGCGGTGGAATAATTTTACACTAAAGAATATTCTCTTTTTTTTAATACCAGCTTTTGAAATGAATTGAACAAACAAGTAGTGTGTCCATCAAAAATGTAGTAGGATTAATATAAAAACAATGCTTGCATATTGAAAGTCTCCGTTCTATACCTATCTCTATATAACTTGTAGAATTGATGTAAGAACCAGTTTTTTGTATGGCGTAGTTAGGTCCTTTTAATGTGACACAAGCACACCCTCGTGAATATTTAAAAAAAGCTTAGTACCTACTTGTATTTGGCAAAGAAAAAGATTGCCTTTTTATAATACCTGTTAGTATAGATATAAATGATGGATTAAAGGGAAAAGTGCAGCGTTAAAAACGAAGAAAAAGAAAACATCTCGTATTTTTCATGGCTTTCTTTCAAACGGAGTTATTTTTTGAAGTGAAAACTTCTTTAGCGGCGTTGTGCACTTTTTTGGAATGGGTAAAAAATGTTTAAACTCGCGTCAGGACACGTGACCAGATCGAAAATTCGTAAGACGGCGCAGGGCGCTTGCGCGAATGTTCGAGTGTGTTTATTACTTTTCAAGTTTTCACTTCTGCCGACACTCCCAGAGTGCAATCCGTCGTTTTTTTTTTACTCATGTTAGTGCCCCATCTTCTTCACCTTCCATTGGATTGAAACTTTTCCAGATATTTCCCATGGCGGTGATTTGCGGGTAGCACGTGTACATCACGCATTAGAGTTGGGAAGTATAAAATACTTGAGATAAAATGTGTTCGAATTAGTTCGTACGAATCAAATCTTTCTCTCATAAATCTTCTGGCGTAAGCGGTTTTGTATTAAGTGATAAATTGTTTAATGCGATCACGTTATAAATGAAACTAGAATGGCGCCATATTGTGATGTCATGCACGCTATTCTAACACTTGCACACTCTTAAATGTTAAGATTGAGTTTCGGCAAAGGAAAATGAAAAATTCAAAATTAATTTGCATAAAGAATTTTTTTGCTAAATTTTCGAATGACAGTTGACAGAATGGAGGTCAATGACTGTTTTGTTATCATCGTGGTTGCATATTAAATCAAACTAGGGGTTGTTGTACTAATTTTAAATTAGGAGAAGATCTAGAACGCATGATTAGATTAGCAATTAACTTTGGTCGAAATACTCATTAAGTGCGAGTGAGTCGTATAAGGTAGGTTGTGTTCATCGGATCGTGCTGGTGCTAATGAGTTTTCTTATGTACTTACTCTCTGTTTATATACATACCTATATACCATATAAGTGACTTTACGGGTAGGTAAGAAACAAATATATTGGTTTATGTGGTAACGCCTAGTGTTACTAAGCACTTCAATTAATGCTTAGTTAAAGCCACGCTGTTGATTTTTCGGGTGTTAACCAAGCATTGAAAATACAGATTTAAGATTCCAAGTTTTTCATTCGAATGAAATTTTTATAAACATTATTTTATAAAAACAAAGCCAGATTTCCGAACGAAAAGTTATTTTACACTTTGTTTTTGTTTGGTTTTGAAGTCGGTTCCTATTTTTTCAAAAAGTTTTTTTTCACTAAAAGACAACCAAGGGAGGATCGAGACCAAGCAAATAGGAGCCGCTGTACTAGAGCAGGCGTTGGATAAGCACACGTTGTCAATAATTTAAAGAGCAACTTTATGTTGGCCTCTTCGTTACGTTCTTAGTAAAGTGTAGCAAATATGTAGTACTTAAACAAATATAGAGTATTCTTTTTTGGAATACGAGTGTAGATAATGGAGCATCGTTGGCCTACAGGCCTAAATCGCTACTTAAAAAAAAGGAGTTTGGACCATACCATGATCGAGATAAGGCCCAAATCTAAAGAGTGAACGTAGTCTTAACCTAACCTTAGCTCAGTCACGCTTCATCTAAAAATTAACCTTACCTGCCTTTTATTAGTGTTCCGATTTGTATAATAAGCTTGGTAACAGTTGCCTCTATGAATATGCAACTCAACTTTATACTAATATGGTTTATTTTCGGTTGAACTCGGGTAAGCTAGAGCTGAGACTAAAATCGCTCTGTAGATAAGTGCTATTGGACTTTTACATTAGAAATCTCTCAACAGCAGCCCGGAAGATTGAGAAGTGCCCTGTTGATGGCCAGGGGTCGTCCACGGTAGTACGGAACTTAAACGTAACCGTCTAAACATGCATGTACACATGGCTTTACACCACGTTATACAAAATCAGTTTCTCTTGGTCTGGCTTTGAATGATCGTTCTTCACATTCAACGGTGTATGAATAGTTTGCTGTGTAGCCGTGTGTACTAACTTTAGTGCACTTCTGCTAAACCCTTTTGGGGATTCAGGCGTGCTGTTTATGTAAGTGTAAATAATGTTCTTAATGGTACTAAAATAATCTTCTTAAAACTTTTGGTAAATAAGTACTTAAGCGTCGGTAAAACCGCACTTTATTCAAAAAGCTGTCTCACGTTCTCTTAAGATGAATGGCCACATTATACACATAATTTATACCTATAACAATATAAGTCAGAAATATAACTGTTTACTTATTATTTTATTTGTTGAACCATCTTGAAATAATAACAAAAAATACGCTTCTCTGGTAATAAAAGATTTCTGCAAACATACAATTGATTGTCTTAGGTCTTTAAGGTATTTTAAAAATAGACCCTGTTTAAGCTTCATTGAATGCTAGAGTAAAGTCAATGACTGCAAACTATTGCTCTGATCGAAACGAAATCGAGGCATTAAGTCACCGTATACTTTTATATGAGTAAATCTATCAAATAAAAGATCCATAGTATTATTTTTTTTAACTTGCTAAAATCATCAAATGAGTCCCCTTACCCAGGGCAAGGCAGGAGGGACTGTCACACTTGTACTGACTAAAATCCACGTTCCGGGGTCACGGCAGGTCATTAGTTTCGCGATCAAAGATGAAACCTCCTAGATGGAGGGAGCTTACTCAAAAGGAACTAAATCGGACGACGGAACACAGTAAAACTGTTTGATGTTCCGACAAGGTGGTGGTCACGAGAAAGGCGGCCGCTGTGAAGTTTAAACACCGCCAGTAGAAGCGCTCAGTTGTCGTCACAGATTACAGGTAGCCTGTGGTGCTGTTTCCTGGACCCACCTTAAAGTACAGCCAAGAAAGCCACTGCAACGTGGTGTTCCGGAGTTGACCTTTTAAGAGGATCTGGTTTCCTCATTGCCTTATGCGCTGATGACTATCGAGATGGTTTTAAAGTGGTAAAAATCTCAGTCCTAACCCAAAAAAAAAATACAAAACGTTTTTCTGAAAGGTTTTCTCTCTCATCATCATGATATGGTAACACCGCGTTCGTGTTCAGGTATGTGTGAGTTGCGTTAACAACACATGAACGTTATTAATTTTCCTTAGATAATGTAAACTTCGTATAATTCCTTTTTGAAACTTTGTCTGAATTAAAAATATCTTCTTGTTTTACCTCATAACGTGTTAACTTCGAAATGAGTTATTATTACAGTTTTATTATTTGCGCCTATTGGCCTTGTTTTTTTTTTTTGTCGACGGCGCGTTGTGTTCCACGCGCGCCTCAAGGAGTGTCAGCATAGTGACGGGGCCTGTAGAGTGCCATAGCCTGCCGGGGTCGCGGGACTTTCCCATTACCGTAACCCCGGTACGTAAAGGGCTAGTGAAGG
The DNA here is from genome assembly GCA_943136025.2 of Agrotis puta. Lineage (NCBI taxonomy): Eukaryota > Metazoa > Arthropoda > Insecta > Lepidoptera > Noctuidae > Agrotis > Agrotis puta. The sequence goes on along the minus strand of OW964177.2, from coordinate 14,512,268 downwards.
ACACCGTGGATTTTAGTCAGTACAAGTCTGACAGTCCCTCCCGCCCTGCCCTGGGTGGGAGGACTCATTTGATGATTTTACCACGAAAAAAAAAAATTGCCCTTGTTTTGTTCTGTCTCCTGCTTGACATGGAGGGAAGTGTAAACATATTTTAACTACTTCTCCACTATTCTTTTCTGATTAATTTCGTTGCAGGTTCCAAGGCAGGTTAATTCATTCTCCGGGACACGTCGAGCTTCATTGTCTCGGCGCTTTTCTGGTGATGGCCACAGTAGATTCTGGCTTTCAGGAGTTGGGAGTGATTTGGGAATAGTGCAGTGGGTTTGTGCGTGTACGAGCTGGCGTTTATCCGCATACTGTGCGTAAAAAATTGTATTTGTACGCATGGTATTTTTCTTAATTTCGCTACGGTCTCCACTATCTAATTAACTTAATGGAAAAAGTGTGAAACTACTATTATTAGTATATTTTGTTAGTTTTACTCTCATGCCATTATGCCACTCATAGAACTAGAACAAATTACATTTTTGCTCTGAACCAGCGAAACAAGATTTTTTCATACTTACCTTTATAATTTCACTACTTAAGTAAAGAGATATTAACTGGGTTGGAAAAATAACAATATGTTTTTAACTTAAAATAAACTTCTTGAACTCCTTTGTACCTACTTGACTACAGGTATATGAGTAAAAGGGTATTAAAACTTTTTAGATTGAATGAAAGAAGAATAAAGACCGAGAGTAGTCAAGCTCATATTTACACTGGTATTCTGAGTGGTTGACTCATCTCAAGTCAAACTCGACACGCCCCATTAGCCAACGCCCTCGTTTTTTAAATCTTTGACAATCAAGACCGCATTTACTAGAATAACATTTTCAGACATTTAAAAAGATGAAAAAAAGGAAATTGAATTGATTTAAGCAGAATGCAACAATGGCTTTGAGGCAAGCTTATGAATATAGGAGGCAACATTCACTTATAGAAGAGGTAGCTCATTCGAAGATTCACAATGCGTAATCAAGAATATGATTTGGAGCGTGCTTTGAACCAACCGTTGTCATGACAACTTAGTCTGGCTGAGCTAAGCAATGAACTTCGAACTTCTTTACGAATAACGATGCCTAGTGGATAATGCAAATTGGTCTCTGCACTCTAACCAGAATTGATGAGGAGGAATACTTTGTGGTTCTAGTCAGTACGAGTCTGACAGATTCCTCCAACCAACATATAGCGAAGGACATTGAAAAAGTTTTTGCACTTAGTATTAACACACTTTAAACATAAAAGGGTCTTGGAGTTACAGAGTTACTTACTTTTAACTTTATTTAGTTACATTGACGAACATTACTATTCAATGCCTTATTCTTTGACAACTGCAAGATTGATGCGTACTTAATGGAATCTGATAAATACTTGAACTTCTTCAACAGAAACGCATTTATAAAATATTTTATTAAGTCACGTTGAGTTTAACTTTTTGAAAAACTAAATTTCGTTTTAAAACCTTACTTCTATTAGAAGTAGCTACCTATCTTGATAAATATCATAATGTAATTAATGGAGATTCACCGTAGCCGACTAAAGAAAATGCCTGATTTATTCGGCTATATACGTATTTATAGTTGAAAAAAAAAACGTCATAGGAACCATGTAAACCTTATGTCAATATTTTTTGGGAATATCATAAAAAAATTAGTTCTTCCTGGTATGTGGGGGGCGAAAAAGACTCTTAGACACTTACTCACAAAAAATCTACCTTGTTGCCCTTTGCGTTCCAGATGTTGTTCTGGAACACAAAGGGCAGGTGCCTTTTGAAAGCAGAGGAAGGAGACTTTTGAGGCGCGCGTTAAACACGATGCACCGACTCACACCGGGCGGGGTTCTTGATTGGACGGTGAGCTACTATTTTCTCGCCGTCTCCGAACCCGTTACAAAAGCCCCTGAGCCCCACTGCACGTCAAGCGCCTAGATGACTGATTAGTTGCACATATTGCAACCGAATAGGCGGCCAGTAACAGTCGGTCCATATCTAGAAAATATAAAAGAGATCTTACTTCAATTTTAAATGAACAATAAATAAAATGAACTCCATTATCAAGTCTCCTTCAAGTCCTCAATTTGAATATTTAAGTTCTTAAGTACTAAGTCTGTGGCTTTATCGAAGTAATTAAAATGCCTATGCGAAGTCAGCCAAACAATCTTTTAAAATGAAACTGGTGCCCGTTTTCACTAACGATTAATAAAACTCATTAAATAATGGCGTGATTTGAATGAATTTGGTATCAATTTAAATCCAATTAATATCATTTTTATTGTTCTCAGCTAGTTATTAAGTACTCAAGATCGCGCGGAATCGGAGTAAGTGATTTTATACTTTTGCTCGCCAGTGTACTACACCCCATCAATTACAAACACGTAAAGATAGATATATACAAACTCGACAAATTCACGTTCACCACAAACCAACGAACTACCGCAATACAATTAAAATAATTACTCCAAACTACTGGCGGGAACGACGCTATAAACAGACGCCGAAACCAATTAGCTCAAAGAGACGTATTCAACAGTATCACCGATCGTTATCCCGTAATCGCAATATGGTAATTGATGGAACGACTCAGGTGAATGATGACACAATTTGCTGGTACGTTTTTAAATGAACGTCGTATGTAAGTCGAAAATAAATGTATTTCAGATCCGCTAGGGACGCAAACGTAAAGTAAATAATTCAATATTTTAATTGAAAAAACTCGTTTCCCATAATATAATATTTACTTAATTTTATTGATTTATTTATTCTATGAGGAATGCTGAAGGTGGAATTCAGTCAGTACGAGTCTGACAGTCCTTTCCACTACACCTAGGGCGGAAGGACTCATTAGCGCTGTATGCGGGACGACTTTGTGAGCAAATTGAATGAGCATTCGTTTGTGGGCCGTCGTCTGCTAACTTTTATATGCAAGGCGCTAGCAATTATTGAATAATCTGATGTTACAAAAATGCACATAAAAAATACCTGAAGCTAAAATATCACAGCCTACCCATAACACTCTCTTGCCATTATTTAAGTTAACCTACCTGGTAAACAATCGTTGAAGACTGACTGTGTAAATATTTTGTGAAGGTATTTAAAGGGATCCCACAATAGGGTCGATCCATTACCTTTAGATTAAATTCTTCTTACAAAAGGGCCTAGTACGTGTCGGATCTTAGCCTCCAAAAAATGCGGCAAATATCTATGGTCGAGAAAAACCTACCTGTGCGGCTGATTAATAAAGATTTACAACAGTATATAGTACAGCATATAGTATGTACCTATATATACACGCGTCTGAGAATTAGTATTTCGAATTTTGTCTACAAACTGGACGAATTTAATTCAACATTAAAAATAAATCATAGTCTGTGTTAGTGCTCTACATTAAAAAATTCAGCTTGTTACCAACATGCAAGTCTGGGTGACCTACTGCATTTATTATTTACAGACACAACATAAAATGGAGCGCTATTTTATTCTATTTATCTTCTCAAATGGGAGTCGCATTTCGTAACAAAAGTCTTAAGTGCACGACGTGTCTTTATCTTATGAGTATTTTTACTTCATATATTTTATCTGTGATTTAGGTATATAGTCCGATCAACGAGGATGATTGTTGTATGAAGACTTCTGAAAAATTCTCCCGGCACTGAAATTTGGCATATGATGAAAGTAAGTGATACAGATTATAGATGCACAAATCCAACATTTTTTTTTGAGAAGCTATGTATTTTTACCAAAACATGAAAATTGCTTATAACTCTCAGACAAAAATTCCTCAGCCTCAAATACTTTCTGTATATATGTATAAACCTATTACATAGTTAGAATAGATAAGTATAAAAATCCAATCATACAAATATTTGTTCAGTGTTGATCGCTCAGTCATTGCGAACACCGTACCGTCAATATATTTTATATACCAAATAGAGTTTTTATCTCTTGTCCTGACGTCAATGGAGTAACTCTTGTATTTTAAATGATAAATTATAAAACTAAATTAGCAATTTATTTTCATATTTCTGTGATATGACTACTCAACTATAAAAGTCTGTAAACCCTTCTAAATTGAAAGATAAAACAACGTTGGTGGCGCCTACCTGCTCCCTTAGGAGAAAAGTGTAGTGTTTAGGAAAATAAGGTTCTGCCTACATCATACCCTTAATTATCTAAGTAAATATAATTGTAAAATGTTTGTTTGTTTCTAGCGGTTGACTTGTATCAAATGTCCACGGCATTAAGTTCGCCTCTGTTAGTTTTTGTACTTAAAGTGTTAAAAGCAACACCTCACCTACTACTCCCAAAGGTTTTATTAGAGGTGTCTGTAAAAGCCACATTTTGTAATTAAGTCCCATGTTATAGTAGGCGAGCCTATTGTCATCACAAACGACCAGACCTCGTAACTATTCTGACATACCTACCTATTCCTTTTGACACTGTAGTCGATATGGGAACCTCGAATAGTAACTTCAGTAGTGGTTACTGCAGTCAGTGCAACGAGGTAGTTGATAGTGGCAATGATTACATATACATATATAAACATTAAAATCTTATCAAAATAATATTTAAATGTGAATGTTAAAATGGATGGATGTTTGTTACTCTCTCACGCAAAAATGGTTAAACGGATTATTATTTATCTCTGGAAATCAGAGAGTTTATAACGTGATTTAACTCTTAAAATACATTTTACCCGGTAGTACGGTCTTATGGTATAATTTTCGACTTAATTCTCATTTAGACGGAGCAAGCACTCGCATGCGAGTTTTATTACATTGCGGTATTTGATCAACTGAATTCGTTGTACCTATAAAGTCCATAATGTAACGCAACTTGCGTGCGAGTTCTTGCATCGTCTAAATGAGGCTTTATACATGGGGGACATCGGGTCGCGGGTAAAAACTAGATTGTATATGAAATAAAACATGTAAAACATACTTGTACGAGTATGTTCAAGCATGAAGATTTAAACCCTCAAGAATTATATGGCCTCTTTCACCCTTTATCATGAAAGATACTATAGCAAATAAAGGATAAGAAATATCCACTAAACTAGATGTCTAGCCTAATTTATGACATGTATTGTTGCTGTTAACAAGTCCATAAATTGTCCCAATCTAATTTACAATGTAGACATCGTTGAGACAATGTCTTGATGTAGACATACCTGTTATATGTTGGCATATCATGGACGCATATGTTACCTGTCTTAAAAGTAGGTAAGAGCCTTTTTTTCGTAAGGCTTTGCCTGTTAATCTGTAGGCCATACAAATGTTTTTTCCGTGCGGGAATCGAACCCTCAACCACTGCGACAACTGTGCCAACGACTTATTGATCTTAATTGAGCACGTATTACCTTCATCAAATGAGTCCTCCCACCCAGGGCAAAGCGGGAGGGACTGCCAGACTCGTACTGACTAATATCCACGGTGTCCTTCAATAGCCTTTTACGTTTCGGGGTCACGGTAATTCGTACAGTCCCGCGACCGCACATATTACCTTGCATGGCTTTTTGACGAAATCCAGAAGACCAGATGTCGAAAATTAAAATTAGCTCCGTATTCACCACCAGTCCAGTGATACAGGGAGCCAATATTCGACCTTAACCAGGCCACACGACAGTACTTTTACAAGTTACCGTGCCTTGTGTGTGCTAATCTAATTTTAACATTTCAAAAGTAAGTTTATGGTTAAATTGAAAAAAATTATGTTTTGTCAATAGTTAAGCTACTTACTTAAAATTTTATTCCTTTTTTTTAATGTTTCAAAATTGTCGTTTTAAGTAGTTCTCCTAATGATTGACTTCGCAACGTCAGTGTCATTATTTTTCTAGTATTTTTATGCACAAAGTACATCATTAGGTATATAACGAAGTGGCGATTTTAGATCCACAGTTCCCTCAAAGTAACCATTTCAATTTCAACCATTATTAAATCAAAGAGCATCAATACGACGGCACCGTTAGTGCAGAGGCTGAGCGATTGGGCTGCTGCGCTGCGTGTCGCGGGTTCGATTCCCACACGGAGCATAATATTTGTATGATTGGATTTTTATACTCATCTATTCTAACTACAAGTAGTTGTTCCGATGCTGGGCGTTTGTGTCTGCGAGTTTCTATGTTTGTAAACGCACCCACGACACAGGAGAAATACCTAGTGAGGCGCAACTTTAAAAACAAAAACGAAATATCCACGACTCGGTACAGCATTGATACCCCAAAATATCGCGCAGTACCGCCTTTGTTGTTCGTTTATTGATTCCTCAGTTTCCTATTACTCTCTGTCACACTCCTATTGTATATTTATTTAGACAGATCACAAGAAGCTCTACCATTATTACAATTGTAAGCTGTTTTGATATTCATTTCTTTCAGTAGGACTTCATTGCTTATTCCGTCTGTTTTGTTTCTTTACGTGATGTTGATTTTTTTTCGTTGGGAAATGAAATGCAGGGAAAATTGTCAAGTGATAAGTTGACGGATTTTATGGAAATAAACAGCTAGTTTTTATTGCAGTTTTTACTACTTTCAATAACAAATAACTAATCATTTAAAGGAGAACATGAAGTTTAAAAAAATAATAAGTGTGGCAGGGACTGCCGCGGTAAAGCTATTGCATTGTATTTTTTATCAATTTATGCAATTATAATTATTTACTTATTTATTTTATTTATGAGAAAAATAGAAAAGAATATCGCCTACCGCCAATATTTAACGAGAATATCATCCCATCGTTGCTCTATGGGAAGTTACTCTACTAATTAGGCTATGGTCAGCCACGTCAATCAAGTGAAACTTCAAGACAAAAATCATTCTTTCAAATTGTGTTCATTCACGTTGACATGACAGATGTGACAGTGACAGTGTTAGGTTTATTTTCGTTACGGAATTTCTTGATTCGGTCGCCGCGATCAAAGCCCGCGATAAAAGCTATGCAAAGCTTAATTTATTAGTAGGCATTCATCGGTTAGTCCCACCAGTCACTCAATGTCCTCAAAATTCCGTGAGGGCTGCATATTATATTCTGTGCCGAAGAGAAGCGCATTGCTTTCGAATAAATCTATATATATAAAAATGTTATGTTGGTTTGTGTATGCTTTAAAAACTCAAAAAGTACTTCACTGATAGAGCTGAAACTTTAGCATGATATATAATCCGCATCAAGGATTGTTTTTATCTATTTTTTGCATCAGTCACATATCCGCAACCGCGAAAAAACAGTTTTTTTAACGATCAGCTCTGTACCAGTGACCGCGCCATCTACCGGAAGCGAGGATAACACTCGCTGACAACCGCAGTCGTAATGACGCAGTCACATGAGAAGAAATTTTAGCATGATAATCCGCATCAAGGATTGTTTTTATCTATTTTTTTTTTGTTGATAAACAGTTTTTTGTGCCACAGCGAAGCGGGGCAGGGTACAGCTAGTACTACAAAATATTTATTTTACATTAAATAACTCAAAGAAATATATCACAAAGCTGTTAGAACAAAGCACGCAGTCTAAGATATAATTTGAAAACTTTTCTGAGTAGGGTTTGAGAAAATAACTCACACTAACGACGATACTATCAAACATCTACAATGTCAATCGAAACTTTGTGATAAATGGTCCAGATCCTCGCCTGTTGCGTTAACTTGAATTGAGTACAAAAAGTACCTAGTGATAATAATGGACTAGAGCTAAGAAGTACTTTGTAGTATTCATATTTTATTATTCAAACGTAATTAGGTATTTAATATTATTCATTTAACAAATATCGAAATTATATACGAGTAGCAGAAAAGTAAAGGAATGACAGTAAAAAAAAATGTACTTAAACTGTTAATTGTACACAAAATGTGAGATCTTTTGCTAATTATAACTATTTGTATTCTATTTCAAATCGTTAGTAAGTACTTTCTATACTTTTAGAATTTACAAAAGAAAATGTACTACAGTGTTAAAAATTATCGAACATCAAAGAAGACTAAAAACAACTAATTAGTAATTTAGTAACAACTTCTCAGGTCGTAAAAGGCTTTATGTTACACTTACAAAGCAGGCTTGTAACGAGGTGCTTAATTTAAAACAAATATCTTGACTAAACCTTAGCTTCGTATTGTTAAGTAGATATGATGTTTCGTTTAATACATTCATAAATACTGATGATGATGGGGAATTGTCTATAAAGATAATATAAGACGAAACCGGGATAGTAATATTATTTTTTACGACACAGAAGAATTTATTAGTGCAGTGCAAAGATTTAAAAAAAAACCGGCCAAGCGCGAGTCGTACTCGAGAACGAACTTTCCTTACCCTTATCAATAAAACGGCAAAAAAGTCGTTTATTTGGGAGCTCTAAATATTTATTTAATTCTGTATTTTAGTATTTGTTATTATAGCTGCAACCGAAATCATCACACATCGTCATCAGACATCATCTGTGGAAATTTCAACTTATCAACTCTCACAGTTCATGAGATACAGCCATGTGACAGGCGGACAGACATACAGACTGACGGACGTACAGCGCAGTCTTAGTAATAGGGTCCCGTGTAACCCTTTGGGTACAGAACCCTAAAAATGTAGACACAGGTGAATCGAGTATTTCCGGGGTATTATTGACAATCTCCTTTAACCCTGTAAGCTCTTACGAGACCCAAATAATCTATTTCCTGTAATATTGTTTCAGTTTCAGTGGTTGAAATGTAAAAAGGGATGTATGGAGGTGCGAACCTTTGGGACAAACCCATTGGATGTCCCCTAAATAAGAATCTAAGTAGACACGTAACATTAAGTTTTATAATCTTCTTAAATTCATATTACTGTATCCATTTAACTTTGTTTTACTGTTTGTTTATATTTTGCCTGTTTTCTGTAAGAAGCGTGTTTTTTTAAGAAGCAAAACAGAAGAAGAAGCAAGCGGACAATGACGAGTACGGTTACTGGTTTATGCTAATACACATTTTTTCTTGCTAACAAAATTATTTTCTAAACAAAGTAGATTTAAAATAATGATATTTTAATATATCCCTTTGTATTCTAGACAAATGAATTGTCAAGGAGCTAAACAAATGTAACTTGATTTAATTTTAAAGTTTCTTTGACTCTTTGAAGTACGTGAGAAGATATTTTATACCTCTAATAAATACTTAATTCTAATCGAAGTTACGAAACATATTTCAAACCGTATACAGTTCAAATTTCTAAGTCAGTGCAGTATTTAAATGCAATGATAGTTAATTTATTTATTATTATTAGAGGTCGGCTAGTGGGCAAAATTCGACCAAATTATTCATTCAAATTTTAAGTTCGAATGTCAATAAGGTTCTATTGGCAAAGACCGTAAACCTCCTTTACTGTCTGTCTATCTTTATTTTATGTATCAAGTTATGAAGTGGCCATCTTCTTGTGTCAGAGTTATTTAAAAAAAAAAACGACGGGTTGCACTCTGGGAGTGCCGGCAGAAGTGAAAACTTGAATAGTAATTGTTGGAAATATCTTGTGAACAGATTTTAGTAAAACTCGCAAAAATGGTTGACTTTTTATTTCAATAATTTTCCAATGTGACGTACATCTTTTATAAACAATGTTACCTAGCAACGAATGTCACACGAACATTCACGCAAGCGCCCTGCGCCGTCCTACGCTTTTTCGGTCAGGGTCACGTGTCCTGACGCGAGTTTAAGATTTTATACCCATTACAGAAAAAGTGCTCAACGCCGCTAAAGAAGTTTTCACTTCAAAAATAATAAAATCAAATAAATGGTTGGGTGGTGGTTTCCTATGTGGCTTAACTTATATATGGCTCAATGTCCATATTAAAATTAAGCTGTATAGAAACCATACAGGTTACTAACAAATTTGTTACAAAAGTTCAGGTTTCCTCACGATGTTTATTTTACGAAATTGTCATTGACGACCAAAATAAAATTAGAAAGTGCATGATTGTGCATTAAAAAAGACAAATTGGTAAATGACCGGGTTTAAATGCACAGCATCTTACGTGAGAGGTGATGTGTGAACATCTGTCTTTTCACAACAAACCAGTCTGATTGGTCTATCAATAGTTAGATTCATAATTCACAAAATTTTGGTCCACGTTTACGCCTTATACACCTGTTTACAAACAACTAAGACACCTTTGAGAGGCTTTCCACATTGTTTACTAAGATGTAGTAAACACCATTGTGCGAGTAAGGGTTAATTCACACCGAGACGCGACGCTTCGCGCACATTTCAATTGAACGACACAAAATCTAACATTATTTGCTACATGAAAAGATGTACATTTTACCGAGAATGCGACGCCGCGCACTCATTGCAAACTTTTATTTACTTCACCTGTCCCGTTGTCCGTAATCAAATCTTGGAAATTTGATCCACTTCCCGGTTTTCGATTGAGCTGAAATTTTGCACGTATATGTATATAGTATCGCATATGATAATGCAATATTATGATGACATGAAGCTGATCTGATGATGGAGCTGGAAGGTGGCTATAGGAATTTTATAATGAAAAACCGCAAACCCATCGACTTTTAGATTCGTTTGATTCGTCTTGACGAGTACTTTGTGTATCGTAAATATTATTTTTAACAATAAAAGCTTGTTTTTGAAAAGAACATAATTTTCTTGAATGACTAACTTGTTTTATTACCGACTCAAAATTGAACTTTATTTACTACACCAGAAGATACACATTTCCAGTTTCATCGCGTCACGTCGCGTCTCGGTTTGAACTGACCCTAAGGAATTGTATACTATACTCACGTGTGATTTACCTGTGATATACATTCTACTTATACCAAACCTTGTACGTCGGGCTTGTAATCAGGAGGTAACAATTCCACGTAGAACAAAGCGGAGGCACTATGGTGTTTATTTACCCTTCTTGGGTGGGGGCCACGAAAATTGTTTGTGCCTTTATTTATTACAATCTTCAGTGACACATAGCGCATAGGCGGACTTTGGCATTCTATAAATGATAGATTTAATAGTGGACAGACGATGTCGCTGAAGTAGTCGGAAGAAACTGGATAGGTATAGGACACAAAAAACAGCCAGGAGAGAAATGATTTGGGGAGAGACCGACCCTCAGTATTGCGTGATCAAAGGTTGAAGAAGAGGGAAAAGAACAGAGAGAAGAAAGCATGACAAATACTTGTATGATCTGCAAGTAGTTGTTCCGGGTCTGGGTGTTTGTGTATGTGAGTTTCTATGTTTCTAAACGCACTCACGATACAGGAAGAAATTTCTAGTGTGGGGTAACGTTTTATAAATGAAAAAAAAAGTACATATTTCATAGGAGAATACGTGAAATCCTCGTAACTAGTGACTTAAAACGCCAATGGGGCTTTGATATGTAGTTTGTGAAGTAATAAATTATGTATGTATGTGTTTATGATTATAATAAAGTTGTTAATGAAGTACATACCGACAGATAAATTAGAAATTTCTGCTGCACTAGACATGTATGATGTCAAATGAAATGAGGCTGAGTTCGAAAACCTATTTAATTAATCGCCGTTTTAATGGCTACACGTTCAGAACAATCAATACCTCAATAACAGTTCAGTGTATTTCACAACAACCTCCATTATTTACTAGGACTGTAGACTTCGAGGTCGCGGGACTCAGGAATTACCGCGATCCCGGTACGTAAAGGGCTATTGAAGGACACTGTGGATTTTTGTCAGTCAAGTCTCACAGTCCCTCCCTCTCTGCCCTGGGTGGGAGGACTCAATTGATGATTTTACCACGATAAAAAAAGGGCTGTAGACTTGTAATTGAAGGTGATTTCTTCAAAACACTATTGTTAATTGTTTAAATAGTTGAATACCTAGATAAAATACACTTTATTATGCACACCATATAAATAACGGGTATTTACAGATATAAATCTTACAAATAAGGTGACATAATTGGCGGTCTTATTGCTATAATTATTAATTATACGCGATCGATTAATATGTAATGATGAAAACTACTGAAAAATATAAAGGTGGTAAGCTCAAAAGCATGGACCAACGTAGTTTCTATGTTGTTAAACACCAGAAGTACTCAACTTTAGGCCAAGGTTATACAAACGTATTTTACGACGACCGACGACAAAAAAATATTTTTATGTATTTTCTAATTCGCCCTTTGTAATAAATAAAATATTTTTGGGTTATTAAATGAAGTATAAAACCCAGAAACAGCTTATCTAGGTTTAAACAGATGGAAGAAAAATGGATAGTAAAAGTTTTATGGCTGAAGTGAGTCCTTGGTTTTAGCATGCTTCAGAGATAAATTAAACGTTCTTTATAGCTTTATTGGCAGCTTTAAACTCTGCCTAAGAAATTAAAACAAAGTTTTAGTCAAGAATTAGGTAGAGACGCTAGCATACCGCACTAACCCAATCTGTCAATCGAATGTGAACCTACTGCTTTTGTGATTGTTTTGGAAATCGAATATTTAAATTTCACAGATTATGATAGGTTGATGAGCTGTAGTTGTAGTCTGTATTAATAAAAGTCGATCTATAAAATTGCGATCGATCTACGATTTATTTTATGTCAAACTACATCATGCACGTGAAAAGTTTTGTAACTATCCACGGTAACATCATACCATTGCTTTCAAATCAATGAAAGAAAACATAGGAAACCGGCGTGTCCTAAAATCAAAACAGCAAAGGCCCATAAGCCTTTCAAAAGTCAAACAGACAGGCGTGGCGAATGCGAAGCGAGGCGTTTTTATTGGTAATGTATGGAATTGTTTGAATCCAGTTACATAGAAAAGCGAAAGCGATCCGATAGCGTGACCGAACCGATGCGAAGACGTGGCGAAGGCGTATTTGGTCTGTTTGACGTCATTCATAAAAAGCCAGCTAATACAACTGCCACACCTCGGTTCGCTGCACCCAGTTTGACGTCTCGGATCGGTTTGCTTCAGACTCGGTCCGGTTCGCTATCGCTTGTCTGTTTGACATAGGCTATATGGTCAGTGGCGTAACGAGACGATTCTGCGAGGCCCTTTTCTTTCAGGACGAAAAATATGACTTGCCTCTGCTGCTCGCGCGAGGCCCCTTTGTTGTAAGATGACTAGGTTCTCCAAAGTCATCTATAACGAAAGTGATTGTCAGCGACAACAGCTTTGCGAGGTCTCTTTGACTCCTTCAGTCTCCTGTTACAAATAAAAATTAACCAAGTTATGTTGCAACTTGGAGCCTCGAGCAAGCAGGAGAGGCGCCAGACTTAAACGTTATCGTCGGTGACATCAACACTCAACGGACACCACGAGTACATAATTATTTTTGTAGGTCATGTTAGCGTCCTCCCTCCACCCCAGCCGCAGTGGTAGACGCCCACGGCGTCGGACGTCGCGAGTACGATCTCCGGCCACCGTAGGCGCGGGCATGCGGGCGGCGAGTAATGGGCGACTCGCTGTCCGACCATGGACCATGCCCGGGTCGACGGCGCGTTCTGTTCCACGCGCGCCTCAAAGAGTGTCAGCATAGTGACGGGGCCTGTAGAGGGCCAAAGCCTGCTGGGGTCGCGGGACCAAGGGATTACCGTGACCCCGGTACGTAAAGGGCTAGTGAAGGACACCGTGGATTTTGATTTTACCACGATAAAAAAAAAAAAAAGGGCATATTAATTTCTTTGTAGAACTTAAATTGCTTTGCTTTATTGACTGGTTACAAACTTGTGGGCGCCGTTATCAAGATTTATTCTTTATTTTACCCTGAGCGCGAGGCCCCTTCATGCGCGAGGCCGGGGGATAAGGTCTGTTTCGCCCCTGCCTAGCTACGACACTGCATATGGTGGATAATTGGATATAGCCCACAGAGACCTGACACACAGAGACAGAGTCCTGAGTACCAGTAGTGTGTTCATTATGGGCCGATTATGCTTATGCTACTCTATGATACCCACATTTCGCCCGGAAACATAACAACTCGCATTTTGCATAGTTTTGCTATATCATTTGTTTATTTGTTTATTAAAAAGGTTTTCCAACAGCTTCTGTGTACAATATAGAACAGGTATGGAATTATAATAGAACTAGGACTTACACAGTCGCTAATTATAGGTTAACAGAAATAAGTGATAACTTCACAAAAATAATTAAAGAAATAAAATGAATTATACAAATATAGCAACTAAAAAAAACATAGGAGACAATAATTAAACTAAAAACTTTAAAAAAATAAAAGATATAAAATTGCGAATGTGATCAACAGTGAGATCTATATATTTACTACACAATATTTAACAAAATATCATTACATAAAGGCAATTTATCTCGAAAAGGGTACCAATACGTAGGTATTAGCATTTCGCATAACAAAATGGTATTTTCAGTATAATACTTCGTTATATATCGCTTATCACGATAGAGCATCACGATCCCATTTCCTTTAAATGACACTCAGGACTAAACCCTCATATAACGAAGGATCTGTCGGCAGATGGCTCGATTTAGAGATAGTGGGACAAAACTTTTTTTTGCTCGAATGGTTACTAACCTACATTAATTTAGATAACTAAAAAATAGCAGCTTCTAAGTTTTTATCCTCGTTATGTCTTGCGGTTATTTTAAAACTTTTAGTGTGTAAGACTCTTTCCTTATATGTTGAAAAAACCGTTCTTTAAAAACTGAAAAGTTATTTCTTTTTCACAATTTTAAATCAATTTCAGAGAAAACTCACCCCCTTTGGCAGTGATGCCACTAACAAAGAGGGTGAGTTTTCTCTGCAGCTTACCATACTAAATGCATGGACAAATAAGTTTAATTTACATTGTTTGTATCCGATATGACCGGTCGCTGAAAGGTCGAATTTAGAAGTGGATATGAGAATAATTAGAATTTTCTTCATGGTATTTAGGAGAATCATTTAAGAGTTTTAATCACAAACAGGAAATAAATCAAAATAAAATATTTCATCTAGCTGAACAACTTTTTCTAGACTGAACTTACATGTCAGAAAGAGTAAGGGAATCAGACCGGAATTGCAAAGTTTATAGTGGATCAAACAGATATTAAAACATAACAACAGCAGGCGATCCTCGAGGCAGAACTCAACCAGGAGGGTCGCGGGACTTACGAATTACCGTGACCCTGGAACTTAAAAGGCTATTGAAGGACACCGTGGATTTAAGTCAGTACAAGTCTGACAGTCCCACCCGCTCTGCCTTGGGTGGGACAACTCATTTGATGATTTTACCACGAAAAAAAAAGGGAGGATCCGACCGGAATAAATCGACCTGTAATGTCACAGATTAGAAAAGGGTGGAAAAATAAGGTGGACAAAAGATCGAAGTTAGTTAAATTGGTCAGAAACTGAGACTTTATTAAATTGGAGAAATAGAGAAGAGAGCTACACGCAGCCTACGGGTTGAAGAAGAAGAAGAAACGTCTCAATGGACAGAGGACAAGAATCACCAATAGTACAGCTACATGATGTTGATTTGATACATTTAGCAAGTTATTTTATCAATTGGAGCTGTTCGTTGAATTTCCTATTCACCCTTCAATTTGAAATTGAATTACGAAATCACTGTAATACAATATTCTCTGCCAAGCAAATTATTACCTAATGGCACACGTAATTCGAATTGTGGTTAAGCAATAACCTTCCGAAATAATAAATAGGTACAACTGTATTACATTAGACGCGTTAACAGAGATCGAATAAGGATTCTTAGAGCTTATATCTGAATTATGTAAATATGGGACAAAAGCCATACGAGAACTACATGAACTAAAAACGTGATATTTACCATGTTTTTACATTTTGTATTGAAACGTCATAATTGGATTTTTTCTAAAGATGATTTTTGGGGAAAGAAAAATTCAGTTGCAAGTGGGTTTTGAACCCGCGTCTTCTGGATACGTACTCCAGACGCCTTACCAATTTTTCTTTCGTCAAAAATCATCTTTACGATGCGCGTTGCATGACGTCGCGAGGTGATTTCCGGCTATCGTTGGCGCGGGCATGCGGATGGACCAGGGTCGACGGCTAAGGAAAAAGGGCCGAAGCCTGCCGGGGTCGCGCGCTGTGTCATCAGGCAAACGTGACTTTGGAACGTTAAGGGCTATTGAAGGATCACTGTGGATTTTAGTCAGTACAAATCTGACAATCCCTCTGGTCCTGCCCTGGGTGGGAGGACTAATTTGACGATTTTCCACGAAATAAAAAATACTAAAGGCTTATGCTTTATGGCTATATTTTTTGCACCGTTTATTAGTTGGTTGATGTTCCCGTAACTACCTTTGAAACTTCGTCGAAGTTAGAACGTTCCCTTACGTAATTATGGTCGACATACCTGGCATACTTCTCGTGTTCAAGTTTCTCGGTCATGGCCAACCAAGGTTAACTTCGCGAGTGCTGAAATATCGTACCGTTAGGCGCGGTTTATACAGAAGAGACGCGATGGCGTGTGGGGGTGGCGGATATCACAGACATTTAATATGAACCGGTTCTTTCACGATTTTGTCTAAACGGTGCATGGTGCGGTACACGCTACATACCCACAGTAGGTGCCGAAATCGCCACTCCCGCACTGCTGTCTCCACGAAACCGTTGTCGTACTCATTCGGTTGTTTCTTTGTTCCTGTCGCTCCGAAAACCACGCGCCACTGTATGGATTCGCTAGTAGCCAAGCCAAGCGCTTTTCGCTGTGCCGTGTATCAAACATTTTTATACATTTGATCTTACCGCTCACCGCTCTTCGTCAAGCCTCGGTTCACAGCACAGCAGTCACCAGGTAACTCGCCTCTATAACTAATTATAAATATTTATATTTTACAATATGCAATAAATATGAGACGCTATGCGATATAACTATTACTTTCTTTGATTATTCGCCTTTTTTACACATGTAAACCGCACCTTACATTTTCATGAAAATAGTTGTAACTTTAATGAGGTTTCTTCTGTAACTTCGCTTTTACGTACATTGTGGTATAATTTAACAGGTAAGCGTGGGTTCTGGCGGTATTTAAAGTTAGAATTGGATAAAGTTTTCAGAAATTTAAAACCTGTTGGATTTTCATACCTTTTTGTTCATTCTTAAGGTGGGTCTAGGCTAGAGAGCCGAGCAGGAGCTGAGGACAAGCTAAGATGCTCTACTCGCGATATCAAGTGTGGACGTACAAAACGACTACAAAAATCACTCTCCTTGAACGGTTTGCAAATCCCTTTGTGTTCGCCAAAAATCCGACGGAAGACGAAGGCGGAACACAGTCGAGCACGAAACAAATGCTTGAAGCGCGCTTGTTCGAGGCTTGTAGGTCGGTCCGCAGTTACATTTGTACTCGGCTCATGCTCCACCCGTGTTCGGCTCGTCTAGCGTAGACCCACCTTAACAATTGCCGATTTTACCAAGCAGTACAATAATAGGTGGTATTTCTTTCTTTTTTTCTGGGACTTTTTTGCCACCCTCTGGTATCAGAGTCGACTCTGGGAACCACACCGGCTCCTGATTTGACTTTGGTCTCGCATTGTTTTATAAAAGTCCAAGTCGATAGGCAGTCTGTACGTTTAACATCTCTTGTTCAGCTGAATCCAATTAGATTAGAAGCCAAACGAAACTCAAAACTTACTCGTATACTAAATATTTAATCATAATCGATCCTTGTAAGTTTAAAACTGTTAATTTATAAGCATTCTGTAACGATTGGGGTTAAGCCTTTAAAACTTTATTTTAATAAAAATGTTCATTGTTAGTCTTAACTTAAGCCTCAGATATTAACCTATCGATTTAAACATTTTGTAAATAACTTTTTGGAAAAACAAAGCACCAGTCTCCTTCGAAATGAAGTTTTCGGATCGATGATTCACATTAAATTAGGCAACATTTAATCTGAAAGCAAACTAATTCTACAATAATGTTTTTAAGGTCACAGCTCATCAGAGCCACCCGGCACCCAGGTAACGGAAAATCGTGAGTCCCGCGACCGCGGCAGGCTTTGGCCCTCTAAAGGCCCCGTCATTATGCTGAAACTCCGTCGACCCGGGCATGGTCCATGGTCGGTCGTCGAGTCGCCTATAACTCGCCGCCCGCATACCCGCGCCTTCGGTGGCCGGAGATAATCAAGCGACCGCGTGAGAAAGAGGACGCTGTCCTCTTTCTCACGCGGCTCCTCCTTCGCTAGCATGACTGCTTCGCAGAAGGAGGCGACCGTTCCGTGCCATAACAAATAGTAATTTTTAAGCTTCAACATACGTGATAGGCAAATGTGTTCATTTACATATTATGCAAACCGTAAGGAAGCACTCCAAATGGGTTTGTAAAGTTTGGACCTGTGAGCATGAGTAAGTTATAATGGGGCATGAGTAACTAGGCTCCCACTTCTAGTTTTTACAAAACGAATTAGCAGAGGGAAATTTAGGAGGTATTCGCGTTTGAGCAACGATTTTTGAGCACCGATGTTAAAAGGAGTCTAAAAAGGTTGAAATAGAAATCCACCTGCCGGTGTCACGGGATTGTTTTTAGGCTCTTTTAACTGTCCTTTGCGTTCCAGGCTCATGGTACCTGCTTAGAGACTGCTACTACCCCGACTGGTGAATTTCGGGACGTTTAATGAGAAATAACCTGGATTAATATTTATACCAGCCACGAATATAAAATCGGGGTAAAAACTATCCAATGTGTTCATCCAGTTAATAAACTATTTGTCTACCAAATATCCAAATCCGTTCTGTGGTTTTAGCGGAAAAGAGTAACATATATCCATCCATCCAAACAAACTTTCATGTTTATAATATTAGTAGAATAATCAATATCAGTTCAAAGCTATGTCAGACTGGTCGCGGGACTGTACGAATTACCGTGACCCCGGAACGTAAAGGGCTATTGAAGGACACCGTGGATTTTAGTCAGTACGAGTCTGACAGTCCCTCCCGCTCTGCCCTGGGTGGGAGGAAACATTTGATGATTTTACCACGACAAATAAAAAATATGTCAGGAGCTAGAGACCTCTGGGGTTGAGGGCCAGAGATGGCTTAATTAAATTTGACACCAGTGAGTGTTCAGAGAGTTTCGAAGAGATCCATTTCATAATTGTCCTAACCTTTTTCGACTCGCTGTCCGACCATGGACCATGCCCGGGTCGACGGCGCGTTGTGTTCCACGCGCGCCTCAAAGAGTGTCAGCATAGTGACGGGGCCTGTAGAGGGCCAAAGCCTGCCGGGGTCGCGGGACCAAGGGATTACCGTGACCCCGGTACGTAAAGGGCTAGTGAAGGACACCGTGGATTTTTTTACCACGATCAAAAAAAAAAACCTTTTTCCAACTATGTTAATATTAGCTTCTAGTCTAACCAAAGCTGAGCCCTTACTTTGGAATTAAGGAAATAATTATTAGGAAATGTACAGTGAAGTAAAAAACAACTTTCTCCAAAGTTGACAAATATTTGAGTCACACAAACTTTATATTAACAACTCCACTCCACGTCTTCATTATTCGAGCGCGTATCAAAAGACAAACAGTGTTTTAGCGTGAACAAGCGACGGCAGAACAAAAGATCCATAGAGTTTTCTCGTCAAAGGAAGGCGCTTCTATTCAACACATCTACGTAAAACAATAGAGATGGTGCGAGTGACTTTGAAATCGTTTTTAGGGCATGAGTATACTGGGTTTGGCCTTGGTTACCTAAATGACTGGAAAGTGTTCTGAACATTCTTACTCTTTTTATTTATTAAAAAATGGTAACAACCTATTTTTAAGGTTTCGTAATCAACAAAGAATGTACCTCCGACCATTCGTCTGTCTGTCTGCAGCTTAGCTCAGAAACGCCTAGTACCAGAAAGCTGTAATTTAGCAAGAGTTAGTAGATTAATTACGCCGCTAAAGTATTAAACTAAAATGTATTTTTAGGGTACTTCCACTACAAGTAAACTGAGATATTCCTCTTTTTTCTCGATCTTTGAAGCTAGCCTTACTGAGGGCTTATGATGACTTTTTTGTGACGCAGTAAACTGGAACTTTCACGTTTATATGAAGAAAAATACGTAGAATTCATGGTAGGACCTCTGTTCATGACATTACTGTTCACAGTAATGTTCACAATAATGTCGATTAAATAAGCACAGATCCACAAACCCCCACACTAAAGCCGTAGCTTATCGCATTTGAAATTCAACATCCTGATTCCCGCTAATTGCGTTACATTGACAAACAATGCATTCGATTGCGAAGTAAATACTGAATCAGGGCAATGTTGACGAATTGTGGCGGACGCATCCATGAGTTGGGTATTTAGCGGATGATTCTGGGATTTACTGCGGATTATTTAATGTCCATATTCACTTTACATTCAACGTTCATCAAATTCAAGTCTGTAAATGAAAATGCAAACCTCCGCCGCAGACCTGGACATACCGATCATGGACCATGCCGGGTTCGATGGCACGGCGTGTTTCACGCGCGCTTCAAAGATCTGTCAGCTATTTGACGGGCCTCCATAGGGGGCCAAACGCATGCAGGGATCGCGGCAATGTTCGAACTATAAACCTGAAATATAAAGGGAAGTTTAAAGAATACGGTAGATTTTAGTCAGTAGGTACTAGTCAGACAGTCCCTTTAGTTCCACCCAGGGATTTACCTGCTAAAAAAATTCTGGACACACCGCTCGAAATCCACTCGTGTGTGTGTCCAGTGGCCTTTGCGTTCCAGAGTGTCCTTTTAAGACAGATACACAACATAGCGTTTTTTTTATCGTGATAAAATCATCAAATCAATCGTTAGTCCCGCGACCGTGCACAACATACCTGACAGTAATTTAAATAAAAAAATCTTTGTAACAACAATTCCTTTAAAACAGAAAAAAATATCAATTTCAATAACTACCCTTCAAACTTCTCCCTGTGCCTTACTCCGTTGTTCATAAAACCAACAACGACTAGTCAGTTATTCGCAAAGTGTAGAGTAATAAAAACTACGACGTCATCGAGAGTGTAAACCAAGCTTTGTTCCATCAGCGAAGAAAATCACAAAGTTTTCTTACTAACTTGTTCAAAGCTATGCAGAAAGTTAAAGCTATGGATGCGTTTGAAAATTTAGCGATCTCATCAACCAACGTTTTTTTCTTGGTTTTGTTGAAAAAATTATAGGATGTTGAATTTTTTTCATATTTAATCATACATATTATTAGATTGAATATGTCATAAAATATATACATACATATAATATATATCATATATTATATATATATATATATATATATATATATATATATATATATATATATATATATATATTTACATCCAGGAACGCATTTGGCGTCATGCACGTTGTGCATCATTACGGCGTCCCCCAGTTCCTCTTGCAATTTTTATGATGTATTTGTGAATATTGCTTAGTTTTTCGATTTCCCGCCCCATGTGATACATAGTTTTCCTGCAATTTTATATGGGGCAATATTCTTCTTGCAGTCATGCCCAAACATTTTTGAACCCCCATTCATGGTGATAGATTATTGGCTTCCTAGATATATTGATCATGATTTACCTAATGCGTCGACAGTTTAACGTCCTGAGTGTGGTTGGTATTCGGGATTGCGACGTTGCCAGCTTTGGGTTTACTTGTCTCTTTCTTTTACTATCACTTGTCGCGTTGTGATTTTACCACGACAAAAAAAAAGAAGCTATACCTATACGGATGCCCGATATTGAAATATGAACCTACGAAAATCTTATCCTTTGCTAAGATTGTAAATGTGAAAGTGTGCTATTGACCTGAGAATAGATGGATGAATTAATTGTTGTGTCGCTCTTTCACGCAAAAACTACTGAACGGACTTAGATGAATAAGGTCAACAGGCTCAATAGGTAATGATATTGGACGGCAGAGTGAGCCTGATACCCCAGGTATAGCAAGCGTTCATGGGGGTACTATTCTCTTAAATATTTATTTATTTATTTTTATTTATTATAATATTTTTTTTGAATAATTAGCGTCACCTCGGCGCTGAGGCTGCGGTTTGTCGTTAGTGGATTTTCAACTTTATACTCTAGAGTTTAAAGTTCAAAATCTACTAAAGACAAACCGCAGCCTCAGCGTCGCCTCGGCAAATCAAATCAAATCAAAAGCATTTATTTCAAGTAGACCAGTTACAGGCACTTTTGAATTGTCAAAGACATAAAAATATAATTAAATACTACAAAATTATGGTGCTACAGTCCCAGTCACAAGACATAAAAACTGTGAAAGTACCGTAGATGCCCGTTCCAAGAAGTAGATCTCTATGGAGAAGAACGGGCAAGAAACTCCATGGACACTCTTTTTAGATCGCCAAAATTATTACAAAACCTTTGTTACATCATTCATTTTTAGATGGTACATTATGTGAGAACGATGTAGCAAGTTAAAAGTGTCCACAGTAAAATACAAAAAAAAACAATTCAGAAACAAAATAATCAATAATTAAAATAAACCGTGGCAGCTAAGAGATGACCAGTCTCAACTGACAGCGCCCGTTCACGAACATGACACACGTATCAGCACCATTCAGCTCAACCATTTTGGAGGGAGCTAAATGATCCGACACACGTGCCACCATCAGCGAGACATTTGAGTGAGCATGACATTCTATCAACCACCAGGGTAAAATCGAGTCAATAATAATTAATAAGTAGTACATAGTACTCACACATGTGCAATAAAATTATATAATACTAAGAAATTGAATCGATACAATGCAAAGATAATCTTACAATCTTCTGCAGCTTCCTCAATATTTATGCGAGTTACCTAATTAATAAATTTACCCCTATTGTTGAGGAGTGGAGCAGGACCAGCATTGAGCCAAGCATTTTTATCATTAATATAATCCTCCAACTTGTAATATGCTTGCCTACATAGTGTGCGTTTTATACATGATTTGAATTTTGTTTCATTCAGTTCTATTATGTGAGGAGGTATTTTATTGTAACATTTTAGGCAGTACCCCATGAAAGATGTGTCTACTTTAGCTAGCCTGAAACCTGGCTGAACTAATTGGTCCCTATTTCTAGTATTATAGTTGTGTCTGTCACCTCTTTTACTGAATAGATGCAGATTTTTTCTAACGTACATGATGTTTTCATATATGTATTGACAAGGTACTGTCATGATGTTGATATCCTTAAACAATTCCCGGAGAGAATCGCGCCTACATAGATTATATATGGCTCTGACAGCTCTTTTCTGCAGAATAAATATGGACTCGATGTCTGCAGCCCGTCCCCATAGCAAAATACCGTATGACATAATACTATGAAAATAACTAAAATAGACTAGCCTCGCGGTATCTATATCAGTAAGTTGGCGGATTTTTCTAACAGCGTATGCTGCTGAACTCAGCCGTCCTGCAAGAGATGTTAAATGAGGACTCCAATGTAGCCTTGAGTCGAGCGTGATTCCTAGGAAAACCGTTTTATCGACGAATTCTAGTTTCTCTTGATTCAATACAATGTCACTATCATTACTTTTGACATTTGGTAGAGAAAATCTTATGCACTTAGTTTTCTTCCCATTTAAAACTAAATTATTAGCGGTGAACCACTTGTGCACCTGCAGTAGAGCGCTATTTACGTCATCAAGGTGTGAGGCGCGTCTATTAATCTTAAATATCAAAGAAGTATCGTCAGCAAACAATACCATTTCAGGTTGATTTTTGAATAAATGGGGTAGATCGTTTATATAAACTAAAAAGAGAAAAGGACCCAATATTGAACCTTGTGGTACACCCATTTCTACCCGTAAGCCCTTTGAAGTGACACCATTTATTTGTACTTGCTGTTGTCTATCATTTAAGTAAGATTTCACTAAGTTAAGCGCGAGTTTACTGAGGCCATAATGCTCAAGTTTTAAGAGCAAGGTTTCATGATTTACACAATCAAATGCCTTTGAGAGATCGCAGAAAATTCCTATGGCATCTCGAGCATCTTCCCACGCAGTATATATGTGTTTTAATAAGGTAACACCGGCGTCAGTGGTACAACGTCCTTTGGTGAAACCATACTGCTGCTCGTGTAATATTCTATTGATGTTAAAATGATTGAGCATCTGATCAAGCATTACTTTTTCAAACACCTTACTGAAAACCGGCAATACGGATATAGGTCTATAGTTGTTGGTGTCTTTACTGTCCCCGGATTTAAAAAGCGGTATTACTTTACTGTGTTTCATTAGATCTGGAAAGACCCCTTGATCCACACACAAATTAAATATCGAAGCTAAATACGGTGCTACGCGTTGAGTCTATTAGAGAATAGCATAGAAGGCGGGCCACATTATGATATTTGTCGGCCACGTTGTCATATAGCTATATAGGACGTCCGTATATAGCTGCTGGACGTCCGTATATAGCTATTGGATGTCCGTATACAAGATGTAAGGGATAGCCCTCCGCAGACTGGTGGGGTGAATTCAGTACATCATACTAAGATGACCGGCACATGAAATTATTTCAGGAACGTTAGGGCAATCCAATAAACCTGGCGATGTCAAGTGACACCGCCAATTACACCCACCCGGAACCAACTGCTTAAGCCAAGAGGGCTTTACGCGCTAAATGGCATCAATGGTTAGCCGACCATCTCGGAACCCAAACTGTACCTGGAAGAGGTCCGAGCTGTATTTCCTCAGGTGCTCGACCAGGCGGTCTGTGATGGTATGCTCGAAGAGCTTACAACTCGTCGAGCAGCAATATAGGGCGATAAGAAGATGGCGCCCTGTGGAGTCTTTAATGCTAGCCTTGAAACAGATCAGTTTCAAGGCAGGCATTAAAGAGCCCTTGAAATCGAAGACCTAAAAAGTCCCAAGAGCCAAGGCCAAAGCACGGGCGCGTGGGGTCTCCGTCCGTCCCAAGGGCCTTGTTCCTTGCCCGGAGCCGCAGTTCCGCCACGCCGAACTCTAAATCCGTATACAGCTATTGGACGTCCGTTTACAGCTACCGGACGTCCGTATATAGCTGCTCGACGTCCGTATATAGCAGTGGCGGCCTTAGGGGGTGGCGAACGGGGCAATCGCCCAGGGCCTCGCTCCTGCAGGGGCCTCGCGCAACAACCCAAGAAAATTTAAAAAAAAAATGACGTAGCTTATTCCTTAGATTATTGTGCTTTAATTAAAGATCTTAGTCTTAGGAAAAGCTACAAACGTCAATTGTAAAATTTATCATCTCTGTATTTGTTAATTTTGTGAATCCTTCAATCTAAAATATTTTAAAACTCAAATTTGATTTATTTGTATAATTTAAGCATCATCATCTGCCAAGCCTTTTCCCAACTATATTGGCTCGGCTTCCAGTCAAACTAGATGCAGCTGAATATCAGTATTTTACATGGAGCGACTGCCTGTCGGACCTCCACAACCCAGTAACTGGGTAATACGATACCCCATGGTAAGGTTGGTTGTCAGACTTTAGAACTTCTGACTAACAGTAACGACTGTCAAAGATCTACAAATGACAACCGGGACCAACGGCTTTACGTGCTTTCCGAGGCACGGAGGAAACTCGCTATGATAGATGGTCACCCATCCAGAGACCAACCTCGGCAAGCGCGGCTTAACCCGGAAGATCATACCTAAACCAAACAACCAGGCCTACTTTCGCATCACATACTTTTCACGAAGGACAAAGGACCTCGCAAAGACCTGCCGCCCGGAGCCTCGCAATGGGTAAGGCCGCCTCTGGTATATAGCTATTGGATGTCCGTATACAAGATGTAAGGGATAACCCTCCGCAGACTGATGGGCTGAATTCAGTACCTACATCATACTAAGATGACCGGTACATGAAATTATTTCAGGAACGTTATGGGAATCCAATAAACCTGATTTGTTTATTATCGTTACCGTGGTGCCAATGTACCGCCACCTATGAACGCTTGCAATACCAAACTGTACCTCGGAGAGGTCCGGGCCTTCTTCCTTCAGGTGCTCGACCGCGCACCATGATACGCTCAAAGAGCTTACACCTCCTCGAACAGTAATGTGGGGCGATATGCCGAGGATGACTCCGCAGGGCGCCCTTCCTTCTTGTTAAGCACCAGGGTGCTTATCAGGAACGAATGGCGCTCTGCGGAGTCTTCTGCCTGCCTTGAAACAGAGCGGTTGTTTCCCTCCCTGTGGCAGGTGGGGCTCTTGACTCCTGAGTCCCGTTTTCCACAAAGAGAAAACCGATCTGTTTGAAGGCAAGCATTAAAGACCCCTCAAAGTCGGTCCTGAAGAGCCCCAAGAGCCAAAGCCAGAGCACGGCCAGGGACTGCGTCCAGCCCAGGGGCCTTGTTCCTTGCCCGGATCCGCAGTTTCACCACGCCAAACTCTAAATCCGTATACAGCTATCGGACATCCGTATATAGCTGTTGGATGTCCGTATATGTATAACTATTGGACGTCAATATATCCCAATTGGACGTCTGTGTCTGTTATCGGGCGTCTGTATATTATTAGAGAAATTTTGTAGAAATTATTTTAGCGACGCATTCAACACCCTCTACGGCAGGGTGTTGAATACGTTGGCGATGATCCACCCGGAACCAACTGCTTCAGCCGAGAGGGCTTTACGCGCTAAGTGGTATCAATGGTTAGCCGACCATCTCGGAACCCAAACTGTACCTGGGAGAGGTCCGGGCTGTACTTCCTTAGGTGCTCGACCAGGCGGTCTGTGACGATCGTCGAGCAGCAATATAGGGCGATAAGAAGATGGCGCCCTGTGGAGTCTTTAATGCTTGCCTTGAAACAGGTCAGTTTCAAGGCAGGCATTAAAGAGCCCTTGAAATCGAAGACCTAAAAAGTCCCAAGAGCCAAGGCCAAAGCACGGGCGCGTGGGGTCTCCGTCCGTCCCAGGGGCCTTGTTCCTTGCCCGGAGCCGCAGTTCCGCCACGCCGAACTCTAAATCCGTATACAGCTATTGGACGTCCGTGTCCAGCTACCGGACGTCCGTATATAGCTCTTGGACGTCTGTATATAGCTATTCGACGTGCATATATACCAATTGAACGTCTGTATAGTTATCGGGCGTCCGTATTTTATTAAACTTTGCCGAAATTATTTTAGAGACACATTCAACACCCACCATGGCAGGCTATCACAGGAGACGAATTCCGAGCTTGGACCTTCGCAGCAACGAGTAGCGTCTCCCTATCCATTAGCTCGAGCGCCCACCTAGCGCGTGAAGGGACACTCGGGCGATGGGCAACGGGGGTCGTCGAAGAGACGGAGACATCGAACCTGATGTATAGTGACAATGTTTCCACCTCGTCAAGGACCCGCCATGCCCTAACATTTTGGGCAAGGTCAGGGGTAGACAGTGATATGTCCACAACAGACCCTCCCCGCTACCTTACACACGTAAAGGCTGACTCTCTGCTGGCACGATCAAGCAATCAATCAGCATCGCCATCACCATTCTGCTATTATCACCGACGCGATATTTTAAAGAGCAAGCTAGACGCTGCATGTCGCCTTGCTCATTCAAGAAGCAAAATGCGGAAACGAAACGTGAAGGACCTGTCGTAATATTTTAATACAAATCGAGCGCCAAATAATACGCAACGCGTACGTCATCTACGACGGTGAATATTGTTTTGATTGCGGTATGTTATGATCTATCTATCTCTTGCTAAAGTGAGCGAGCTGGCAACGTCGCAATTGTGGACGCAAAATTGCCGAGGTATACGGCTGTAGATATACGCGCTACAGCAGCGCCTCACCACTGGCGAGATTTTTTCGGGAACTATCCAATATACAATTTCGTTCATTTTATTGCATTTTTGGCTTCCATCGATTTTTGTTCTACAGCTAGCTAGGACCAAAATGACTTAAGTGACAGCGGCAAAATAAGTGGCGTCCGGTATGCGGACGTCAAAAGCTGGTGGACGCCAAATTAAATGCACTTTCGCCTTCAGCGGACGGATGTTTGTTTGCGGGATAAATATATATATATATATATATATATATGTATATATATTATATAATTATTCTAGGGAAAGTACAAAATCCGCGCGAACTAAATTGGGACCCAAATGTTATTACCCGTAGAGTAATTCTTGTCCACATAAGCTAGTTAATTTTACACATCAAAAAACAAATTGGCGTTAAGTTTATCCTCACTAATACTATAAATATGAAAGTGAGTTTGTTTGCTATGATTTGTCGCCTAAATCACTGAACCAGTAAATACTGGTTCAGTGGTAAATGAGATTTTGAGGAGTAAATTGGGGGGAGGGGGACACCTATGTTAGCGGAGGAGGCGGGATTCGTTAGGGACGGAAAAGCATCCATCTCACGACCCAGCCGCCGTGGGTTATTCCCACGGCATTGGCCACCGTAGCGCGTAGGTGCGAGCATATCAGTGACTCGCCGTCCGATCATGGACGTCGTCTTCCATGCGCGTCTCAAAGTCGTCAGCAACCTGACGTGGCTAAAACCTGCTGGGGTCGCGGGACTAACTTATCAGATAACAGTGACTGTGGAACGAAAAGAGCTATTAAAGAAACACCGTAGATTTTCCTTAGTACGAGTCTAACAGTCCCCCTCGTCCCACCCAGGGTTGGAGGACTCATTTGAAGATTTTACCACGACAATAAAGAAGAAGGGCACTTGGTTAATTAGGTCATAAACAAGCAGGTTATTTAAGGTAGGTATTTGTAGGTGATTGCTGTTTAAATTATTCGCACATACTTAGGTAAATTGTACAGTCCGATCCTCAGTTTAAATTCCTAGGTCGCCTTTATGGCACCCGCGGGAAATCATGTCGAGGCCAAGGCCACGTAGCCAAGGTCTTCACCTGTTAAGGACTGTTTGTACTACATGTTTACTCATAAAAAAGTTACTCTCGCTGTAAATACAAGGTGTAAAAAGTTTGGTAATTAGCTTTCCCACGGGAACCTTAAACGAGGATAAAATATTCTATGTCCTCTTCTAGGCTAGAAATCGTACATGTGTACTAAATTTCATCCGAATACGTTTGGTAGTTTTTTTTTTTTCGAACTTAATTAATGTTTAGTAGATTTTCGGCAACTAATATTGGGGAATATGAAAATGTTTACACAGTCTGAGGTCGTCCAATGACGGAAAATCTTAACATCGAGATTCAGCAGAAAGTTAAAAATGCAGTTTACGAACTAATAATTATGTAGGTATTGTTTATAAAATACCTACATAATTATTAGTTAGTAATTTATATTACCATTTCTATGTTTTTTACTTTGTGCCTCTTTAGTTAAGAAAGTTGTCAATAAAGAATTATGAATTATGAAAGTTTATTGTCTTTGTTTTTGTGTATGCTTATGGAGGTTCCTATATATTTTGTCAATTTCTTTTTTGTTTTTATTAACGTTACCCCACACTAGGATTTTCTCCGATATCGTGAATGCGTTTACAAACATAGAAACTCGCATACACAGAGACCTAAACCCGGAATAAGTACTTGTAGGTTATACAAATATTTGTTTTGTGCGGGAATCGAACCCGCGACACGCTGCGCAGCAGTCCAATCGCTCAGAACGAAACGAATAACGTTCAAACTTAAAATGAGTTATAAGTAGTTTGATATTTTACTATCTATAAGACAACACAGATAGTTTGTAATATAAAACAACATAAATTAAGTTACTCAGCCTATCAAACTTCACACAGTCCATAAAACTTAGTTACAATACGAGCTTGTATATATTCACAATGAAATATTTCGCGCCCTAGTACCCTTAAACTTTTCCTACTACAATTCACTAGAAAAATTACAGTGATCCCTCAAGCCACATCAAAGATAACCTATTTCTTTGGAGATAATTTTAGAACTTTAATTTCTATTTCCTCTAATTTATGATTTGGATTAGAAATTAATATAATACGTATCAAAAGATGAAACGTAGTCTGTCAGGCTGCATGTCCCTATTTGCCATACAAACTATTTGTTCGAACCAGCATATATATTTATTTTTGTAATAATTAATTACTAGAATATAGTGTAGATTTGAAATAAACACTTCGAACCAGCATAAATATTTTCAATTTCGTAATGTCAAATGTCATAAAAAGGTAGGAAAAACAGCGTCCGAGTACAAGTGGTTCATTTAGTTGTGTAGAATACACATGTGTCGGGTATTGAGATCCCGTATGACCGCAATATTCTCGCCTATTGTGTAAAAATTGCCAGTTATTTTATGCCAAATTGAGTTAGTGTCAGAATTTTTATTTAATGAAGTAAATTTTATGTTTACTGTACTCCAACATAGTTATGAAAATGCTTGGCAGATGACGACAGGGGCGAATAAATGAATAAAAGTGTAACAAAAGAACTAGTCTAACAAAAGAAAGAACAAAGACAGAAACATGATGGTGATTTTTAAACAGAAAATTCTGTTAGTTAATAAAACTTTGTTATTAAATCTGTTTTTCGCACTATGTACTAAGTTTGTAGGTACTACAGAGTAGTTCGCGCCTCGTGCCAAAAGTTGCGAACATTACCACGAAAACCCGCTCATCCTTTATTACATTAACTTAGTTCTACATTACTCATACAAGCGCAAGTAGAACTGTCTTACTGATTATAATTACCACTAGCTTTTCCCCTTGGTTTCATCTTCGCTTCTTGGCTCCTTTTGGTCGTACTGTGATTTTTTTATATCCTATATATAAATATATGTAAACAACATATTAAATTTTCAATTCTAAGATTAGCTTGTTTAACCAAACAATCAAAACATTCAGTTTTTTTTATTAAGAATAGTCAAAAAAAAACTGGCTTTACCAGTCTTACATTGTATACTAACTTTTGCCAACAGCTTCGCCTAGGTTGTATATGAAAATTATTTCACAGGAACGTGATAACGGAGTAAAAGTTAGGTTTCATTCAAAATGCATAGATAAAATACTTATCGGATTTAAAGTTGAATCCGTTTCTACCAGTTCTTTGCTATACGGACCAAGGAATATAATGGTGGCTATCAAATGCATCCATAGCAATTTAGCATAGTACACGAGACGTGCTATTGTGAAAGCTAAGCTACGGAACTATGATACTACTGATGATAAGCTGTGGAGCGGAGCGAATAAGATGTGCTATGAAGATGCGCCGCATCAAAGTAGCTGTACGAGCTGCTGTTGCAGCTCGAGCTATGCGATTTATGGACAAGCCTACTTAGCTACACCACTAATGAACATCCATAGCACGTAGCCACAGCGCTTTGTTTTTTAGACCAAAGAACATGATTTTTGGAATCAAACGCAATAGCAACGTAGCAACTTAGCATAGCACATCTTAGGTGAAAAAATTCCCTTAGGGTATAGCAATTCATCATTTTCTCACTTTTAAAATAACAAGCGTTAGGTCTTAATCTCGTAAGCGGCGGGTAGGCGGCATGATTACATTTTAACGAACCCCAAAAGGTCACGCTTCCGATTCTTTTCATTTCCCTTTGCATAATAATAGGGAAACACGCCATCTTTGAATCAATTTGAAGAGGCTTTTCTTAGTGCCAACTTTCCGGCCTTCGATTCTGAGAAAAAAAGCTTTTGATTTTCTAATATTTCAAGAGGCTGGGTAAGTGATTGATTGTTGTGACGTCTTTGTTTCGCATAGATTCTATCTTGGTTTGCATTAGAGCATCTGTATTTATTTATCTATGGAATTTGGTCGTGTATGTCTTAAGGCGGTGAAAAAGACCAAAATAACGAATGAATGAACTGTGTAAAGGATGATAATGATTAGAAAGGAGGTGTCTACTGCGATGATGAGTCATGAAGAATAATGGAAGTAGACATGTTCTGTAAACCTGTAGAATGAAGATGTGTTCTTGTTACACATATTTACATTAAATCCTCCAATAATAATCACCTAATTCTTTGATGACGTGCTCTATCACTTCTGTTTGTTTATTATGATATTTAGTAGACTTTTTTTTATCGTGGTAAAATCATCAAATGAGTCCTCCCTCCCAGGGCAGAGCGGGAGGGACTGTCAGACTCGTACTGACTAAAATCCCCGTTGTACTTCAATAGCCCTTTACGTACCGGGGTCACGGTAATTCGTGAGTCCCGCGACCTTGGGGGAGGCCTATGTTTAGCAGTGAACATCCTGTGGCTAATATGATAGTGATTATGAAGTAGACAACGATTTTATACAATGACAAAACTGGTTTCTTTATTAAAACTTTTCCCATACACCCTGAAAACCTGCTGCTGTGTTCGAAATTCGTAATGAACATAACACCTGTATCAAACACGCCGTGTTAATGTTCCAGCCCCTGATTGGCCATAACGATTACATTAACAAAATGAACTGAGTGAGTTGCTAATCGCCCTTGGAGTGCGAAGGAATAATTTGTTATCCGCGCCCTTTGAGTTACCGGATCTTTTCCTTGAGGTAAAAATAGACGTCACTGTACTGCTTCTGTGACTTGAAAGTCTGTTGTATACGAAGATCAAGGTAAAACGTTCGGAATGTGAAATTGACTTTGACTCTTAAACAAACAAGAAACCGGCCAAGTGCGAGTCGGACAAAAGTTTCCCTACCACTATCTATAGAAACGGCGAAATAAAATCATGTCTTTTGTATGGTTGTGTACGTGTTTAGTATTTTTTGAGATTTACCGTTTTCGGTACGAAACCGATCAAAAACGTGTCATAAAGTCAAGGGTCCCGTAATCTGGGTTGTTATATTCTCCCATATCTATAATTTTTCCAGCCTGTAACCTATTTAGGAGCCTAATCAAGATCCGTTATAACGTGATTGAGTAATTATGTCGATCCACCCATTTAAACTTTCGTATTATATTGGTCAGAGACATTAAAATTCAGATGCTTTAGTGGATGCTGATGGTTGCTAAACGTTAAAAGAACTGGTATTTTTTAATAGCAACCGAGTAAGGATTTACGCTAAATGCATGGTTGACAGTATTAAAGAATTGCAAAATATTATTAGTTGGTTAGTTAGTTAGTTTCGAAAAATAGCGAACACATATTTTTTACACATTTGAAAGAGTAAATCCCAAAGTTGATCCCATTTTAATATCAAAAGTAAAAACGGCCTCAAAGGTAAGGAAAAAAACAAAGGTAAAAATAAAGTTTGAGGCGGCGCGCGGCGCCAAGGAATCAATCAGCGAAGATCAACATAGCTCAATTCTGGGCTTCAAATAAAATCAATTCACATGTTTGTTTGTTTGGCGCCGCCTCAAAAATTATTTTTTGTTTTTCCGTTCGATGTTTCGTCGGTTTAATTTTTTGTTAAAAACGTTTTATTCTTTTGTTAAAATAGTGAAAGTTCACAGATATAAAACGCATCAAAGCTCGAGAGTGTTCGTGACGTCAAAAGCAAATAAAAATTGTGATTGTTAGTGACAGATTGCCAATTTTAAAAGTGTCGTAACTATGCTCGTCAATTTTGGCTTACGTAGAAAAATACAAAATAGGAATCAAATAGTTTTTGATAATCTGACGGACTTATTATGTTTTTCCAGTGCTGGTAATAGTTTCTTCCCTGTAATACAATTAACAAAGTTCATTGAACGTGTCACATTGTATTGTTACATTTTGGATGAATAAACTATTTATTATTTTTAAGTTAGTATCCATATTTTCTCTAAATTTTTTGATATCATTTTTTGTTAAACGAGTTCGTGCAAGTACTTATGAAGCACTTAACAATATGAGCCTTAAACGATTAGTCTTAATGCTGCAAGCATTTATTCCAAGGTTTCAAATGCTCATTTGAATTTACTCGTGTCTAGATGGGATTAATTAAATATTAGCGACGCATTTTGCTACGTATATTTGTGAACGAATTAAGCGTTTAAAGTAGAAATAAATTAGGCATTCTTATTATTAAAACATTTGGATTATTTATTCGATTATGGTTTTGTTCAGAATCACCACAAACTGAAAACGACAATCTTATAGCTGGATCCAAAATTGTATTATAACATAGTATGCTGCTTTTTTTATCGTGGTAAAACCATTAAATGGGTCATTCCGTGGTTTCGTGCAAAAACCAATTCCACACGAATTTACCCATGAATTTATTAGAAAAAGTGAACAGATTTTTGCTTAGAGGATAAAGATATAATAACTTTAAAAGTAGTATCACTAATATTACATATTTTTTAATTAAATATTTAAAAAAAAATTTAAAACTGTCTGTAAAATCATTCCACTCCGTTTCCAACTTGGGACTTCGGTAGATCTTTCGATGTTTATTTTTCTACATTCGTAATTATGACTATAACTAATAAGCAATATTAAACCTAAATGCCTGAACTACAATTTATGTATTCTAATTTTAAATTTATTACAATATTTATATGTAAAATGCTCCTTTATCGAATTGTCACAAAAAAAACTTCATTACTATCCGTACACAGAAACTTCTTAATTTAAGAGAGTACGAGACGATCTTCGATACGATTCCTGTCAAAACGGGTATATTCTCGTCTGTCGTCCCTGGTAACAGCGACGAGTGGACGTGCGCGTATTGTAGATAAAATTATTAACGATCTTCGAATTGTAACCAGCGTTTCGTCCATAAATCAACTCATCACCTTCCTTCGATTTCTCAAGGTACCGTTATAAGTAAATTATTATAAATATGTAATATGGATATCTCTTAAAGCCATATTGGTGCTATTTTAAAATCAAATTTAAAATGTATTCTACAACGAAGTTATCTATATAAATTGTGATTTTTTTCATTCATCTCCTCTGCATTACCATCCGTTCCATCCATTTTTTTGCGGGAAGGTAATGAACAATTTTGGAAGGAAATGAAGAATTTTTATTTTTATTTAAAAATAATTGTCCAGTCTAGTATGTATAGAGTATTATCTACATAATACATGTTTTTTCGTATAATTTACTATTTCTTTTTTTAATTTCAGCATAAATTAGGTAAAACTCGTAAAAAATCTCTTGTCAAGAGAAGAAAAATTAGCTAAGGATCGGCTACATAAACGAGAAAAATATGCTCAAATAAAAAACAATCCTGAATTGTATTCCTTACAGAAAGAAACAGGTTTTTTTATCGTGGTAAAATCATCATTCGCCCCGGCGCTGCGCCTCCACGCGCCACTCATAGACGTGCCGGAGGGCGGTCGCCTCCAGATCCCAGGGC
Source organism: Agrotis puta (assembly GCA_943136025.2). Lineage (NCBI taxonomy): Eukaryota > Metazoa > Arthropoda > Insecta > Lepidoptera > Noctuidae > Agrotis > Agrotis puta. Next base: position 14,477,159 of record OW964177.2, on the reverse strand, counting down.
AGCAATCCGGCAAGGAGGTTAGCCGATTCGCCGGCCATCGTGCGGTATCCTCGGACCATTCGGATAGCCATGACCCTCTGGCATGCGACCAGCTTTAGTGGTCGCGTCCGAATGCTTAGGGCTCACACAAGCGGCTGCTGCCCGGTTCAGCTTTGGGGCCAAACGTAGGAAGTGCTCCCTAAAGTTCCACCGGCTGTCGAGGACGAGTCCCAGGTACTTCATCGTCCTCCCAACGCCGATGCAAACCCCCTCTACTTTTATGTGGGACTCTGACGGTGGCGCTTTCAGACGGCCATGAAAGCACATGGCCTCCGTTTTGTGCAGTGCCACGTTGAGTCCCAACTGCCGGATCTTATAAGCGACTATCGCTACCGCTTGCGTCGCCAAGTCGGCCGCCGCCTGGTGCGACTCTCCTTCCGCCAGGACGAGCGTGTCGTTGGCATAACATATTACACCGACGCCGTCAGGGAGGTCACCGCGCAGCACCCAGTCGTAGCCGATGTTCCACAGGAGCGGCCCCAAGACCGATCCCTGCGAAACACCGCACGACATCTCCCCCGGTTCCATTCTCCCCGGCGACCGGGGTAGATGACGGCCCTGTCCGTCAGGTAGTCCTCGACTATGCGACGGAGGTAGGTCGGCACCCAGTGATACCGGAGTGCCTTCCTGATGCAACTCCAGGGCAGGGTGTTAAAGGCATTGGTGATGTGCAAAGACATCGCCAAGACGACCCTGCCCCGGGATACCGCATCCCCCGACGTGAGGGCTCTCACACCCATGATGGCGTCCACTGTCGAACGCCCCCTGCGGAAGCCAAACTGGCTCACCGCAAGGTCCGGGCCCACCCGATTCAGGTGCCCGACGAGGCGGTTTGCAATTACTCTTTTAAAGAGCTTGCCCACCTCATCGAGCAGCACGATGGGCCGGAATGCGGACGGAGAGTCCGCAGGGCGCCCGGGCTTCTGGATCAGGACCAGTTTCCCCGTCTTCCAACGAAGCGGGAACTGACCCCTCTCCAGGCATGCGCTAAAGAGCCCCCCCAGTCGAGGCCCGAGAGTCCCTGAGGCCAGGACCCAGGCTTTTCCTGGCAGGCCGTTGGGTCCTGGGGCGGTATTTTTGGCCGTTGTACCGCCACTCTCAGGTCTACCTCGGTCACCTTCTACCTCCGACGGCATCGTCGGAGACGGAGCCATGGTCAGGAGAGTATGCTCTCCTCGCGATGGGAACAGGGCGCTCACCACGTCCTCCACGAGCTGAGGCTGGAGACTGCGTCAACGGGGGAGCCCAGGAGCGGAGCTTTGACTCAAAAACCAAAAGATTGCTTACCTGTTATAGTTTTGTAATGCCTATTGTAGAGCATGTTATTCTGTTTATTTGATAGCTTTTAGAAGTTCATTTTTTACGTTATTTCTGTGATTTTGTGATTGAGACCAAAGATTCTAGCTTTTCTTATTACTATTAGTAAATAGGTAATACAATTATTTTCAATATTGATAAGCCAATGTTGTAAATTTGTTTTCATCTCACCCTAGTTCATTACAATCCATACAGTTTTCATCACCATCCTGTTGTTGATTTTCAGCTAGCCATATTTCAATGACTAAACAATATAAAAAAGTGCCTTCCACTTTTTATGAATGTGACGACGATTTTAACTCGAATAGAAAAAAAATATATGTCAAATTTAAATATTTTTTTTGATTCCGCGGATCGTCGCAATTTGCACGAAACGACGGAATCACCCAAATGAGCCCTCCCACTCAGGGCAGGGCGGGAGGGACTGTCAGACTCGTACTGACTAAAATCCTAGGTGTCCTTCAATAGCCCTTTACGTAACGGGGTCACGGTAATTTGTGAGTCCCGCAACCCCGGCAGGATAGTGTGCTGCTGGGACACAGATCTTCTTTTACGATTAGTGGCCTAAACATGATTTAAAATTTTGGACAAAGGACACGCCTATTTCGCTACGCCTTTCTGGAGAGCGATATTTAAATAAAAGTTCACATAGTGAAGTGTCGTTATCACCACTACAAGAATGCAATCGTTATACAATTTTAAGACCACTACAACATCATCATCATCAGCCTATAAATGTTCCAACTGCTGGAACACAGACCTCCTCTCTGTAAGAGGGAGTGGGCCAATCCACCACGTGGGCCCATTGCGTGTTGGTGGATGTCACATATCATCGAATTTTCGGTTCTAGGACATGGCGGTTTCCTCACGATGTTTTTCTTAGCCGTTTTGAGAGCAGTGATGATGAAATAAATTACACAAAGTAATGCGCCGGGCTGGGTTCGAACATACGACCTACAACGCGTAAGTCGGGACAGATACCACTGGGCCACCAATGTTCTACAACTCTACAATATTAGAACGAAGTCTTAAAACCAGACTTGTTCCAGTGAGTGAAAGAGACAGAGCTATACAAGTCGTCTAGCGCCACTTCGTTCACTCACTGGAACTACTCTGGCTTTAAGACGTCATAATACGGCCCCTGGTCACGTCCCCTGATGACAGTGATGCGGCGGAGTGCTTTGACACCTAAAGTGTCTTATTGTCTTTTTATAAAAATATTTATAGTTTTTGTTTGTAATTAAATTCTGTCAAATTTTAACAACATTCTTATTTTGTAGGCGGTTTAATAGGCTATTTTACTCAAAAAAATATTAGTCCGAAATATAGACTAAAAAAAACGACGGTTTGCACTCTGGGAGTGCCGGCAGAAGTGAAAACTTCAAAAGTAATAAACACACACGAACATTCGCGCAAGCGCCCTGCGCCGTCTTAAGAATTTTCGATCAGGAGGTCACGTGTCCACGCGAGTTTAACATTTTTTACCCATTCCAAAAAAAGTGCACAACGCCGCTAAAGAAATTTTCACTTCAATAATATTAGACCCGTATTTTTTCTAAATAAACCAAAATTGACGAAAATACAACGCTTCTAAATATCACAAAACATCACTAGTTATGTACAATTTTACAAGTGTTATGTCGTCACAAGCCCCCACTCCCGAATTTAGAAGCGTTATAACTTTGTCAAAATTCATTGAATTCAAAAAACAAAAAACATGTGTTCATTATTTTCCAATATTCTGACTGAAGGATTAAACATAATATCAATTTATTTATGCAGTAAAATATCCTATTACGTACACAAACATATTCTATTGACATTTCCCATTTAAACAAAATACTTTCGCTGTATAAAAATGAGACAGTACTTCAAAAAGGCAAAAACAGCAACAAAAGCTTAAAGCCATGTCTATTTAAATTATTTTACTCACGTAGGTACTTAGAAGCACACGAAATGTATCGCAATACAATACGGATGTCGTTTTTCCCCTCGCTTACGTCACAAGCGTAACGGCGTACTCAAAAATATAGGCCATGAAAATGGGTTAGCGTAACACGAGATAATAATGGGGGAGTAAGTAAATAAAGTCATTATTATTGACACTGGCAACCCCAACGATAAATTTATATCGCAAGTAAAGAACATTGTCTATGGTGTCGGGATTGTGTTCGAAGTTCGAAAGTGATTTCTGAACGATGTAATGATAGGGGGAGATTTTATGAACAACTAGCTTTTGCCCGCGGCTTTGCTCGCGTAGAATTTGGTCTGCCTCATTAAGTTACGTGACATTTTTTTTAATACTTATATTTTTTTATGTAACTTCACATCGTACATCCCAGATTTCAAACTTCAAAATTAGTTTCCATACAATCTTTGAACACCTATACCTAATATTTAGAGGGAATCTCTTGAGGTTGGAATTATCTGAATTCCTTTCTAAGTGCTCATTATTTTAGAGGGCCAAAGCCTGCCGGGGTCGCGGGACTTACGAATTACCGTGACCCCGGTACGTAAAGGGCTATTGAAGGACACCGTAGATTTTAGTCAGTCAAGTCTGACAGTCCCTCCCGCCCTGCCCTGGGTGGGAGGACTCATTTGATGATTTTACCACGATAAAAAAATTATAATAATACAACTCTGCAAATTTCAAAATTCTACCAGTGGTTTCTTCATCAATCTTTACCTGTATGGTGTGTTTATAAAAAGTAGCCCTATGTCCTTCCCCGGGCTTGAGATTATCCTATCCAGCACAAACAGATTACTAAACACTGACTAATAAACAGGTCGGACCAATGTTACTTGCATTTAATCACTACATAGTATAAAACAAAGTAGCTTTCTTTGTCCCGTGTAACGATCGAACTCGTGTAACGATCGACATCATTGCGCGATCACCGCCATCTATCGAGCATAAGGACCACTCGACATATAGTACTAATAGAATTATCTATACTCCGTTCATCATCTGCCTAGCGTTTTTCCCAACTATATTGAGATCGGCTTCCAGTCAAACCAGATGCAGCTGGAAATCAGTATTTTACATGGAGCGACTGCCTGTCGAACCTCCAAAACCCAGTAACTGGGTAATACGATACCCCATGGTAAGATTGGCTGTCAGACTTTAGAGCTTCTGACAGTAACGACTGTCAAAGATCTTCAAATGACAGCCGGGACCAACGGCTTTACGTGCTTTCCGAGTGCTTTTTACCCATCCTCGGACCAACCTCGGCAAGCGCAGCTTAACCCGTAAAAATATATATAATAAAAAACTTTTTCAAAAAAAAATGCCTTCAAAAAGAACCACAAAAAAAGGGTAAAATACTCTACAAAATAACTTTTATTTCGGAAGTCGATGGCTTTGTTTCATTGTTTTTTTTTTGCCACCGACTTCCGCTTTGCCACACGCTCCTTCTTTTTGAAGGCGGTTACATTTTTTTTTTAAGTTTTTTATTTTTCGGTTTTTAGTTAATATATTCAACCCAAAATTTTGCCAAATACATATAATATAATCCGTAGCACTGGTAATAACATCCCTCATGTACACAATAAACTAATAAAATTCCCTATCTTAAAAACTACTGAACCAATTTTGATGAAACTTGCAGTATTCCCTAAGTTGAAAGATACCTAGCACAAAAAAATGAATTATTTAAATCGGACGTGAAGTTCCGGAGATTTGCGAACAATGAATCAGTCGATGCCTACTCCTTACTGTTAAGGAGTTGTACCTTCCATCATCAGCTCAGCTACATAAGATAATGATTACCATACGCAAGTACTTAAATTACTTCATAAGATTTACGAAAAACGATGCGTGGGCCCATAAAATTTGAGGGTTGCCCTCGATTTCTCCAAGATCCAATCATCAGATCCTGATTTGGTTACAATGGGACCACACGGGAAGCACCAGCTTTCAAACAAAAAAAGAATCATGAAAATCGGTTTACCCAGTCGGTCGTAATGCGGTAACAAACATTAAAAAAAATACAGTCCTCCCTTTTTTGAAGTCGGTTAAAAACTATCCTATGTCCTTTCTCAAGTTCCAAACTATGTCTGTACCAAATTTAACACTGATCGGTTCAGTAGTTTAGGCGTGAAGAAAAGACAGACAGACAGACAGACAGACAGAGTTACTTTCGCATTTATAATATTAGTTAGGATTTACAAAGTTTTATGCCAGTTTAAGAGGTTTCAATGGCGCATAGGTTTTCTTTTGAGTTCCAGGTTGGAATGATTGCGGGACTTACCAGGATACCGCGGCCCTGGAACACAAAGGGCATGAACAGGGTGGTTTTTGACTCAATAAGCAGTCTTACTAAGTGAAAGGAACTGTCAGACTGGCATTATCTTCTCTTCCACATAGGGAGTACTCACAAGATGATTCTTGTACCCAAACAAGGTTGGGAAATGATTGAACTGGAAATTCCTGAAATAAGGATAAGTTAGCATTTCTAAGCGCATTTAAGACAGAATTAAAATATAATAAAAATAAACAAACAAAGGTGTTATTATGATATAGAATTACGTCAGCGTAATTATTTTACTGCAGCAGTTTGTATTACTGTAGAACATTTGTATTTAAGACCAGATCTTACAGCAAAAAAAAACATTATTTTCACATATTCATCCTCTCAAAAAAATACGTAATACTTAGCAAGTTTGTGGCAACTATATGCATGCATATCATGAGGCTTAACGCCAGTCCTGAATGAACAAATGGGCATAAGTATATGCAAATACCTCTCAACATGTGGTGATGTGCAGCGTGAGAGCTTTAAGACTTCCGTGAATCGTAAAGCTATGACCACACTATGGTGAATTCTGCGAGAGATGCACGACGCGTGTTTTGCATGAATGAGATTAAAAACTTAATCCCTTAGTCCTCTGATATGGCTTTAGTTTTATTACTAGTTTTTTCCCGCGGCTTCGTTAGATTTAACTTAGAATTTGACAATCAACGTAGCGCCATAAGATCATTATTGTTATCTTCCTCTGGAAAATTACTTTTTCTCGGGATGAAAGATACTCATGTCCGTTTTTGTACGCCTGATAATAACTTATATGCAAAATTTCATGATGGTCAGTTCAAAAAAGGAAGGAGAAAAAAGGAAAGGTTAGGATATAAGACCCATATCGCGGGACTGTTTAAACAGATAACCATAACCCTAGAACGTAAAGGGTACTTAAAAGAACACGGTGGATTTTAACGGCGGTAGAATTCATTTGATGATTTTACCAACAAAAAATAACAGTAAAAAAACAATTTTAAAAACAAGCTTTTATTTAAATGCTCTAAAAAGGACAAAATAAACTTTAAATTAAATCAAACATATAACTTAAGTATAATATAAAAGCTTGTCGCGAGATTTGCCTGTGTAAAGTATGTTATGATACATACATTTTATCGTTGAATTATTTGTTTGTTGTTTGTGACAAGTCTGCCAGGACGAGCGTGTCGTTGGCCTGGTGCGACTCTCCTTCCGCCAGGACGAGCGTGTCGTTGGCATAACATATTACACCGACGCCGTCAGGGAGGTCACCGCGCAGCACCCAGTCGTAGCCGATGTTCCACAGGAGCGGCCCCAAGACCGATCCCTGCGAAACACCGCACGACATCTCCCCCGGTTCCATTCTCCCCGGCGACCGGGGTAGATGACGGCCCTGTCCGTCAGGTAGTCCTCGACTATGCGACGGAGGTAGGTCGGCACCCAGTGATACCGGAGTGCCTTCCTGATGCAACTCCAGGGCAGGGTGTTAAAGGCATTGGTGATGTGCAAAGACATCGCCAAGACGACCCTGCCCCGGGATACCGCATCCCCCGACGTGAGGGCTCTCACACCCATGATGGCGTCCACTGTCGAACGCCCCCTGCGGAAGCCAAACTGGCTCACCGCAAGGTCCGGGCCCACCCGATTCAGGTGCCCGACGAGGCGGTTTGCAATTACTCTTTTAAAGAGCTTGCCCACCTCATCGAGCAGCACGATGGGCCGGAATGCGGACGGAGAGTCCGCAGGGCGCCCGGGCTTCTGGATCAGGACCAGTTTCCCCGTCTTCCAACGAAGCGGGAACTGACCCCTCTCCAGGCATGCGCTAAAGAGCCCCCCCAGTCGAGGCCCGAGAGTCCCTGAGGCCAGGACCCAGGCTTTTCCTGGCAGGCCGTTGGGTCCTGGGGCGGTATTTTTGGCCGTTGTACCGCCACTCTCAGGTCTACCTCGGTCACCTTCTACCTCCGACGGCATCGTCGGAGACGGAGCCATGGTCAGGAGAGTATGCTCTCCTCGCGATGGGAACAGGGCGCTCACCACGTCCTCCACGAGCTGAGGCTGGAGACTGCGTCAACGGGGGAGCCCAGGAGCGGAGCTTTGACTCAAAAACCAAAAGATTGCTTACCTGTTATAGTTTTGTAATGCCTATTGTAGAGCATGTTATTCTGTTTATTTGATAGCTTTTAGAAGTTCATTTTTTACGTTATTTCTGTGATTTTGTGATTGAGACCAAAGATTCTAGCTTTTCTTATTACTATTAGTAAATAGGTAATACAATTATTTTCAATATTGATAAGCCAATGTTGTAAATTTGTTTTCATCTCACCCTAGTTCATTACAATCCATACAGTTTTCATCACCATCCTGTTGTTGATTTTCAGCTAGCCATATTTCAATGACTAAACAATATAAAAAAGTGCCTTCCACTTTTTATGAATGTGACGACGATTTTAACTCGAATAGAAAAAAAATATATGTCAAATTTAAATATTTTTTTTGATTCCGCGGATCGTCGCAATTTGCACGAAACGACGGAATCACCCAAATGAGCCCTCCCACTCAGGGCAGGGCGGGAGGGACTGTCAGACTCGTACTGACTAAAATCCTAGGTGTCCTTCAATAGCCCTTTACGTAACGGGGTCACGGTAATTTGTGAGTCCCGCAACCCCGGCAGGATAGTGTGCTGCTGGGACACAGATCTTCTTTTACGATTAGTGGCCTAAACATGATTTAAAATTTTGGACAAAGGACACGCCTATTTCGCTACGCCTTTCTGGAGAGCGATATTTAAATAAAAGTTCACATAGTGAAGTGTCGTTATCACCACTACAAGAATGCAATCGTTATACAATTTTAAGACCACTACAACATCATCATCATCAGCCTATAAATGTTCCAACTGCTGGAACACAGACCTCCTCTCTGTAAGAGGGAGTGGGCCAATCCACCACGTGGGCCCATTGCGTGTTGGTGGATGTCACATATCATCGAATTTTCGGTTCTAGGACATGGCGGTTTCCTCACGATGTTTTTCTTAGCCGTTTTGAGAGCAGTGATGATGAAATAAATTACACAAAGTAATGCGCCGGGCTGGGTTCGAACATACGACCTACAACGCGTAAGTCGGGACAGATACCACTGGGCCACCAATGTTCTACAACTCTACAATATTAGAACGAAGTCTTAAAACCAGACTTGTTCCAGTGAGTGAAAGAGACAGAGCTATACAAGTCGTCTAGCGCCACTTCGTTCACTCACTGGAACTACTCTGGCTTTAAGACGTCATAATACGGCCCCTGGTCACGTCCCCTGATGACAGTGATGCGGCGGAGTGCTTTGACACCTAAAGTGTCTTATTGTCTTTTTATAAAAATATTTATAGTTTTTGTTTGTAATTAAATTCTGTCAAATTTTAACAACATTCTTATTTTGTAGGCGGTTTAATAGGCTATTTTACTCAAAAAAATATTAGTCCGAAATATAGACTAAAAAAAACGACGGTTTGCACTCTGGGAGTGCCGGCAGAAGTGAAAACTTCAAAAGTAATAAACACACACGAACATTCGCGCAAGCGCCCTGCGCCGTCTTAAGAATTTTCGATCAGGAGGTCACGTGTCCACGCGAGTTTAACATTTTTTACCCATTCCAAAAAAAGTGCACAACGCCGCTAAAGAAATTTTCACTTCAATAATATTAGACCCGTATTTTTTCTAAATAAACCAAAATTGACGAAAATACAACGCTTCTAAATATCACAAAACATCACTAGTTATGTACAATTTTACAAGTGTTATGTCGTCACAAGCCCCCACTCCCGAATTTAGAAGCGTTATAACTTTGTCAAAATTCATTGAATTCAAAAAACAAAAAACATGTGTTCATTATTTTCCAATATTCTGACTGAAGGATTAAACATAATATCAATTTATTTATGCAGTAAAATATCCTATTACGTACACAAACATATTCTATTGACATTTCCCATTTAAACAAAATACTTTCGCTGTATAAAAATGAGACAGTACTTCAAAAAGGCAAAAACAGCAACAAAAGCTTAAAGCCATGTCTATTTAAATTATTTTACTCACGTAGGTACTTAGAAGCACACGAAATGTATCGCAATACAATACGGATGTCGTTTTTCCCCTCGCTTACGTCACAAGCGTAACGGCGTACTCAAAAATATAGGCCATGAAAATGGGTTAGCGTAACACGAGATAATAATGGGGGAGTAAGTAAATAAAGTCATTATTATTGACACTGGCAACCCCAACGATAAATTTATATCGCAAGTAAAGAACATTGTCTATGGTGTCGGGATTGTGTTCGAAGTTCGAAAGTGATTTCTGAACGATGTAATGATAGGGGGAGATTTTATGAACAATTTACAAAGTTTTATGCCAGTTTAAGAGGTTTCAATGGCGCATAGGTTTTCTTTTGAGTTCCAGGTTGGAATGATTGCGGGACTTACCAGGATACCGCGGCCCTGGAACACAAAGGGCATGAACAGGGTGGTTTTTGACTCAATAAGCAGTCTTACTAAGTGAAAGGAACTGTCAGACTGGCATTATCTTCTCTTCCACATAGGGAGTACTCACAAGATGATTCTTGTACCCAAACAAGGTTGGGAAATGATTGAACTGGAAATTCCTGAAATAAGGATAAGTTAGCATTTCTAAGCGCATTTAAGACAGAATTAAAATATAATAAAAATAAACAAACAAAGGTGTTATTATGATATAGAATTACGTCAGCGTAATTATTTTACTGCAGCAGTTTGTATTACTGTAGAACATTTGTATTTAAGACCAGATCTTACAGCAAAAAAAAACATTATTTTCACATATTCATCCTCTCAAAAAAATACGTAATACTTAGCAAGTTTGTGGCAACTATATGCATGCATATCATGAGGCTTAACGCCAGTCCTGAATGAACAAATGGGCATAAGTATATGCAAATACCTCTCAACATGTGGTGATGTGCAGCGTGAGAGCTTTAAGACTTCCGTGAATCGTAAAGCTATGACCACACTATGGTGAATTCTGCGAGAGATGCACGACGCGTGTTTTGCATGAATGAGATTAAAAACTTAATCCCTTAGTCCTCTGATATGGCTTTAGTTTTATTACTAGTTTTTTCCCGCGGCTTCGTTAGATTTAACTTAGAATTTGACAATCAACGTAGCGCCATAAGATCATTATTGTTATCTTCCTCTGGAAAATTACTTTTTCTCGGGATGAAAGATACTCATGTCCGTTTTTGTACGCCTGATAATAACTTATATGCAAAATTTCATGATGGTCAGTTCAAAAAAGGAAGGAGAAAAAAGGAAAGGTTAGGATATAAGACCCATATCGCGGGACTGTTTAAACAGATAACCATAACCCTAGAACGTAAAGGGTACTTAAAAGAACACGGTGGATTTTAACGGCGGTAGAATTCATTTGATGATTTTACCAACAAAAAATAACAGTAAAAAAACAATTTTAAAAACAAGCTTTTATTTAAATGCTCTAAAAAGGACAAAATAAACTTTAAATTAAATCAAACATATAACTTAAGTATAATATAAAAGCTTGTCGCGAGATTTGCCTGTGTAAAGTATGTTATGATACATACATTTTATCGTTGAATTATTTGTTTGTTGTTTGTGACAAGTAAATCTCGCGACAAGCTTTTATATTATACTTAAGTTATATGTTTGATTTAATTTAAAGTTTATTTTGTCCTTTTTAGAGCATTTAAATAAAAGCTTGTTTTTAAAATTGTTTTTTTACTGTTATTTTATTTTTAAATTTTTAGTTTTCGTCGGACATATTTAGCAGTCTTTCCATTTCATTTAGTGCGTCATTGTTGCATGGTCGTTTACCTGTTAATTTCGTACAGTCAAGTTCTTCAATAAGGAGACCTTCTAGCGATTTGACTCTACTTAAGGCCACGTATGCTTGGCCAGCAGCGAAGAGCTTTGAGCTTAAATAGACGGCAATTTTTTTTTTTTATCGTGGTATAGTCATCAAATGAGTCCTCCCCACCCAGGGCAGGGCGGGAGGGACTGTCAGACTTGTACTGACTAAAATCCACGGTGTCCTTCAATAGCCCTTTACGTACCGGGGTCACGGTAATCCGTTAGTCCCGCGACCCCGGCAGGCTATGGCCCTCTACAAGCCCCGTCACTATGCTGACACTCTTTGAGGCGCGGGTTGGGGTTCCTTAACAGGTTGGGGGCTGTAACTCTGTCGGAATAAAGTTATTTTTTTAAATACTTCCGTTGTCGCTTACTTAATTCGCGCGTGGAACACAACGCGCCGTCGACCCGGGCATGGTCCATGGTCGGACAGCGAGTCGCCCATTACTCGCTGCCCGCATGCCCGCGCCTACGGTGGCCGGAGATCGTCTGGCGACGTCCGACGCCGTGGGCGTCTACCACTGCGGCTGGGGTGGAGGGAGGACGCTGTCCTCTGCCTCACGCGGCCCGCCTCCTCCTTCACGAGCATTACTGCTTCGCAGAAGGAGGCGACCGCTTCCCACTCCGTCTCCGTCTCGGCCTCGACCAATGCCGGGCGCGAGAGGTCTCCGCCTATCGCCGTCGTGAGGACACGGCGGTGCTCTGCCCAAGCGGGGCAGTCCTGCGCCGTATGCTCCACCGTGTCCTCCGGACGATCCTCGCAGTGGTGACACCCAGGCGTTTCTTCCCTCCTTATCAGACACAGGAACCTCCCGAAACTTCCGTGTCCAGTGAGGACCTGCGTCATGCGGTAGGTAAAGACGCCGTGACGCCTATCCAGCCACTCCTCAAAGAGGGCTCTTACCGCCGCGATTGCGGCGTGCCCGGACCTCGGTTGCGACAGTCGCTCCCTCCATACTGCCCTGAGATCACGCCGGAGCTCTTCCCGCCGCGCCTCGACTTGTCGAGGCAGCGGGGATTCGGCCCGACGCTGCGCCTCCACGCGCCACTCATAGACGCGCTGGAGGGCAGTCGCCTCCAGATCCCAGAGCACGACAAAATAGATTAATATAATATTTAATTTTATTAATAGCCTAAATAGATTTCATTGTCGTTGTGACCATATTCTATCGGGAGCAGCTGATCCTGGCTGCACGACCAAGACACTATCACCATATTATTGTATTATTATTTGGGTTGCCCTATATGTGTATATATGTTATAGCTCGGTACTATTAACCATTGAGGAGTTCTCTCGTAAGCAGATGTCCCTGGCTGCACCAACAGGTTGTTATCATCATATTATTGCATTGTTACCGGGTTTCCATATATATTTCAAGTTTTAGTTCTGTACTATTAACCATTGAGGAGTTCTCTCGTGAGCAGACGATCCTGGCTGCACCACCAGATCGCACTTATCATATTATTGCATTGTTACCGGGTTTCCATATATATTTCAAGTTTTAGTTATGTACTATTAACCATTGCGGAGTTCTCTCGTGAGCAGACGATCCTGGCTGCACCACCAGATCGCACTTATTATATTATTGCATTGTTACCGGGTTTCCATATATATTTCAAGTTTTAGTTGTGTACTATTAACCATTGAGGAGTTCTCTCGTGAGCAGACGATCCTGGCTGCACCACCAGGTCGCTGTCACCATATTATTGCATTGTCATCGAGGTTCCATATTAATACCAAGTTTCAGATCGATTGAGTAATTACAAGTGATTCTAATTTGACTTGCAAGATTTGATCTATACAAACATTGCAAGTTAAATAAAAGCTTGTAAAAAAAGTTTTGATTTCCTCATCACGTTTTAATAACTCGCTCCGAATGATGAAAAAAAACGTGCGTTATTTACCCGCGCGTCGATTCGTCGTTTCTACGGTATGACGTATATCAATCTTTATTGTGTCACAGCATAGGATGCATGAAAAGATATTTCAGCCGACTCGTAAAGATTACGCGAATGTACATCGCACATGAGGATATATATTCGCTGAGAAATAGTCTCATTTCCTTCAGGAACTATTTCATGTTGTTAAAAGGATTTTCATACATTTACATGATGTTTTTGGAGTAAGTTGTTTATGTTTAGATAGGATAAGTTTTAAAGATGATATTCTTGTTGTGCTGTATACATAACAAGTTACATACTTATCCTGCATAAACGCAACATGTTGCTGAAGAATACCCTACCTACTATTATGAAATAGATCGAATTTGATTTTTTGGTCTTGCCTGGAAGTAAAAACAATCTGATGAACTGATTTTTGAAGTGAAAACTTCTTTAGCGGCGTTTTGCACTTTTTTTGGAATGGGTAAAAAATGTTAAACTCGCGTCAGGACACGTGACCTGATCGAAAATTCGTAAGACGGCGCAGGGCGCTTGCGCGAATGTTCGTGTGTGTTTATTACTATTGACGTTTTCACTTCTTCCGGCACTCCCAGAGTGCAACCCGTCGTTTTTTTTTTCTCGTGACTGTGTGTGTTCATGTTGACATTGTATCCATCTGACCAATGGCGCGATTGCTCTGTAAACCACAAACAACGTTGAAGGAATAGGAAATAAAGTACCATTCTGATTTTACGACGGTCCAAGCCGTATCTCATGTTGTAGATTTTATAGCAACATAAAACAAAATCTCTTATTATCGCATCCAAAAGAGATCCTTTTGTATTGCAATTTTGTGTTTTATGGGTTGAAACAGTATCAGCACAATGTGAATGGATTTTGTATAGGTACTGATACTGAAACAAAGAAAATATTTATACTAATATTAACCCATTTATTGAGGAAGACTATATAATTCAGGCTATATAATATCACTCATCACCTTTTTCTTTTTTTGAAGTGTGCCCGTCACTAGGAATTTCTACTGTATCGTGGGTGCGTTTACAAACATAGAAACTCATATACACAAACACACAGACCCGGAACAACAACTTGCAGATCATACAAATATTTGTTCCGTGCGGGAAATCGAACCCGCCACACATAGCAAAGCTAGAGTGAACAGGCTTCTTCTGGGTAAGCTCGCTCCATCGTCGACCTTGTCTTAGTCACTCCTGACGAGACTAAGGTCAAGAGCAAACCCATTGAACATAAAAAAACAGTCCAATTTCTCAGCCGCTGCGCGAAACGTGCCGTCAAAATAATAGCCGAGCCGAGATTGAAACCAAAGAGAACAGTTAGTAGTTGATTTAAGGTTAACCAAAGCAAAACCGATTTTAAAAAAACAGTGTTCTGATGAGCAGTTGTGGCCCAGTTACTTTGTACATTTTATTCCATCAGCACTGCTCTTAAAACGAAGGTGATGAAACGGTTGTGAGGAAACCGGCATATTCTAGGACCAAAAAAATCGAAAGCATGTGATATCTATCGCCCGCCTTGGGAACATAATATTATGAATAACACATTCCTTGAAAGTCTCGGAAGATTTTTAGGCTCAAACACAAATTAGTTAAATTATTAGGCCCGCAAAACCCTCGTTCGAAAGTCTGCAATCCTTAAAAGGTGAGGCAGAAATGTATTTCTGCCATAGGTACACCCACACTTCGCCAGTTACGTGAACATCCCATGTGACTGTTATTGAGAAAATCCTAATGAAAAAATCCAATAAAACTGACCGAGCTGGGACCTCAAGCTTAGCAGTCCAGCTCGCGAACACTAGACGAACGCGACAGTTGTAAATAATAAATTAAACAAAATACCAAAATGATACATAGGGATCTTTGGCTAAATTATCCTTTTAGTCTTAAATCCATTAAGCCCACTTGGATGTTATAAAATATGGATGTTACATTATTTACAAGCACTTTAAAATACATTTTAAGTACTAAAATTGGAAGTCATAGAGGTTTTTAATGGCGGGGCCATTAAAATATAAGAGATCATAAATAAAACCAAACCACTATAAAATTATCCAAAAAAAAAGATTCTTTCGTGGGATTACAATTAAAAATAAATTAGCATCCAAAAAGCTATTCGCTTAATCAAAGCTTCGTTTTATCAGACTGATTTTAAATTGCGATCTTAGAAAAACTCATTAGTCTTAATTCGTACAGATTACAGAAGAAAACTCACTGAGGTTACAGAGTTCATTGAACGAACAAAAGAAAATGTCTACCTTTTAAAAAAACAAATGATGCATGGAGTAATTAAATATGTAATGGCTTTTCGGAATTTAAAAAATATTCGAATTTTAAAATACTCAAAACTTCGTCGTTGTTTTAAAACAGGTTTTAATTAAATCTAGATCAGGCTGAACACTACATTAAGTAAAATTGTACCTCACTTGTAATTATGTAAACCTTTATTTTGACTTAATTCTTGAATAAAAAATATTTACTTAATTTAATACAATCAATTTATTCGTTTCTAGTGGGCTTTTATTAGGTTCTAGTGGGCCGATAAAGTATGATTTTTAATTATTTTCCATCATTCATCAAATTACATATTTTTAAAAATATCATTTACACGTCCTTTACATAGAAAAAACGACTACCTATAGCGACATATAGCGACTCGCATCTGATCTCCACAACTCACTGACTTGATTTTTTGTCCCATAATAACGTCTTTCACGTCTTTTAGTGGTAGCAACTCTTGGATTTTGGGTTAACCTGATTTATAGCACCCCGACGGGCCCTTATTAATAATAGACAAATAATAGAATAAAAGAGCCTCGACCAACACCTAAGGAGGCTCTCGCTGGGTAGCTGGATCAAGCGCTTGATTCAGGAGGCAGTACTCCTGAACACGGCGCGTATTGTTAGGTGGTTCCTCTCTCAGGAGCTCTGACCACCGGTTACTCGGATCCTGTTCCCGGTGCTGGTGGACTGCTATTTTTATATTTTAAAATGTTTTTTTTACTGTTTTTATAAAGTAAAGAAAATGAATAAAAGAACATACATATAAAACAGGCTCCGTTATAAACATCAATTCAAAGTAACACTATACCCCTATCGCAGTCAACAGGTAACAGAAGCTGGGGGGATAAAGAAGCTTCCACTGGCTTTTCCATTAACTCCAATACCGCTGACCGGGTGATTGTGACAGAATGAAGATACGTAGAGAAGGGTAACTTCATACAATGGGCAGAAATAGGCACATAGTCGCTTCATTACTAGACATTGGTCTCTTCAAATAAAAACCACTTAAAATGCATTCAGGCGACTAAAGAATTGCAGATCTTGGTTTTTAACTCAGATCGGTAGGTTTTTATATGATTTTAGTCTCATAATTGCTGCTCTCAAAACTGTGAAGAAAAATATCGCGAGGACACGACATGTCCTAGAATCGAAACTTCAAAGACATGCACCAACTTGTACTGTTCCCGCGTGGTGGATTACAGCCCACGACCTCGCTCAGGAGGAGCCTGTTCCCAGCAGTGGGAATGTTATCTATACAACCCAATGATCTGGTCTTTCGTTCGTTACCGTGACCCCGGAACGTAGAGAGCTATTGAAGGACACCGTGGATCGTCTGACAGTCTGAAGGGACTTTTAATCAATGTCAATGAGAGAGCGCTCCGGCTCTGCTCTGGGTGGGAGGACTCATTTGATGATTATATCACGCTAAAAAAATGCTAAAACAGTGACTAAAACCAAGTGTGACTAATACCTGTATTATTCGGTTATATCCTTTAAAATTTTTTGCGGTTTTTTTTTTAAATTTATAATGCTTTTATTAGGTCTTTTAGTAAAGGTATATGTAGTTCCTTTCAAAATATAACTATATCCGTCCAATGACGAAGCTTCTGTATTAATCTATAATGCCACAGAGTTAACAGCGCAATAGATGCGACCACCTCCCGTCCGCTGCAATCAAGATAGGAGACTGCTATTTGCTTCAGATTTATTGAACTGTAAAATAAATTAAATCTAGCCTTTTGTTGGTCTGTTGAATGTAAAAATAGAATAGCGGTGCTATTATGGAAATTATGAGCTGTTTGGTAGTACTAAAACATAAAAAATTGTCCGACGTCTTTTGTATTTTTTGTGTTTGTTTTGTAAAAAGAATATTTTATGTGTGGACAACTTCATTCGTCATTTCAAGAAAACACAAAGATCTTCAGTTTAATTTTGTTTACATGATTTTTCTACATGAAAATAAATATTAGGGATAGCATTTATTAAATTCGAAAGCTCGTCATTCTTACGTTTTATTTATTTTTACCACGCTGTGTGTTTTCATTGCATTATATTTGCTTATTCTCCTCTTACTCACTGTTACTACATTTATTTTAAACTTTTTCTAAACAAACATTTTTTTACATTATACACATAATAATTAGTGTGTTCTTAAGCTAATGATTTTTTTAAAGTTGTGTCTCGATTGTTGTACACTAGGAGATTTTCCTGTGTCCTGCTTTTATGTAGTACCCAATTTTTTTTCCTTGTTCCCACTATTTTTTTTATCGTGGTAAAATTTAAAATGAGTCCTCCCACCCAGGGCAGGGCGCGAGGGACTGTCAGACTCGTACTGACTAAAATCTACGGTGTCCTACAATAGCCCTTTGCGTTCCGGGGTCACGGTAATTCATGGGTCCCGCGGTCCCGCAGGCTTTGGCCCTCTAAAGGGGCCCGTCATTATGCTGACACTCTTTGAGGTGCGCGTGGAACACAACACGTCGTCGACCCGGGCATAGTCCATGGTCGGACAGCGAGTTGCCCATTACGCGCCGCTTGCATGCCCGCGCCTACTGTGGCCGGAGATCATCTGCCGGCGTCCATCGCCGTGGACGTCTACCACTGCATTCATTGTTCCTACTTAGATTTGGTTTAATTTTAGCTAGTAGTGCTTTTATATCGATTTCCATAGATCTGCATCATAAACTTAGTAACTCCACATATAACACACACATAGTAACAGGCCAGCAATCACACAAACAAATATATGTAGATACATGCTTGTAATCTTGAACATAGCGGCTGATTAATTAACTGCATAATTACTCGAGGTATTTGCTGATATCCAGTGCACTGTACATAAATTAACTTAGTACAATGCCATGCTGTACTACAATATTTGTTTTACCATTGTCAACGTTGATGGGTAATATTAATACAAATTGCATTTGATTGCGATGAGGTTTGTTATAGCATGTACTTCAAAATGCACAATAGGAATGTCAATTTTTCGTATAAGTTGTATTAATTGTCGATTAGTCAATTTTCGTCAATAGATTGGAGAATAGATACAAGAATATTTATTAACTGGACTACTTCAAAATAACATCTGTCATAAAAAACTTGGCCGTTCAAAAAAAAACTCTATAGTTGTTTAAATACTGCCAGGCAATATTATTGCCTATATCAGTATTTACGTGGGCGTCTACAACTGCGGCTGAGGTGGAGGGAGAAGGCTGTCCTCTCCCTCACGCGGCTCGCCTCCTTCTTCGTGAGCATGACTGCTTCGCAGAAGGAGGCGACCGCTTCCCACTCCGTCTCGCCCCGCAGCAGGGCCTCGACCAATACCAGGAGCGAGAGGTCTCCGCCTATAGTCGTCGTGAGGACACGGCGGTGCTCTGCCCAAGCGAGGCAGTCCTGCACCGTATGCTCCACCGTGTCCTCCTGACGATCCTCGCAGTGGTGACACCCAGGCGTTTCTTACCTCCTTAACAGACACAGGTCCCTCCCGAAACTTCCATGTCCGGTGAGGACCTGCGTCATGCGGTAGGTCAGGACACCGTGACGCCTATCAAGCTACTCCTCAAAGAGGGGTCTTACCGCCGCGACTGCGGCGTGCCCGAACTATAGCCGCCTTACCACAAAAAGATAAACACTTGAATAAATCGGTTGAAGGTTTGTCTAAAAAAGTGTAATTGCAAAACGAATCTTATATCAACGTGAAAGGTCGTTTTGACGTCGACAGTTCTTTTGGACAAGAGTTCAACAGATATTTATCTTGTTTGTGGTAATAAGGTATAGGTTTTACTTTAATGATAAACAACAACCTAAGATGCACACTTAGTTGAATAACGAATTAATGAACCCAGTCTTTTGGGAAATCACGTGATTATTACCGCCA
This sequence comes from Agrotis puta, assembly GCA_943136025.2. NCBI lineage: Eukaryota > Metazoa > Arthropoda > Insecta > Lepidoptera > Noctuidae > Agrotis > Agrotis puta. Next base: position 14,457,548 of record OW964177.2, on the reverse strand, counting down.
TTCACGAGAGACAAAATGGCGGATACGAAGAAAAAACGCCTCTTGACTAACAAGATTTAATTATTTAATTAATTAAGACTGTGTTTTAGCGAGAAAAATGTCCCCGAAATATTTTTCTTAGCGAAAATAAGAACGGTTATTGTTTTTATTAATAAGAGGCTTCGTTTGTAGAACTACGCGTCATCTATTTGCTAGGTCAATATTAATATGATTGATTGTAGCTTTGGGCTGGTTCGGAGATAAATACTACTCCTATTTAGTGTTGCGGTCTTCGTCAGCCATAGTTTCAAGCTCGCATAATCTTTTGTTGATCACATGTCATGATAACGTTAGTATTAAGATCTAGAAAGATTCTAATTTCAATATTTCTTAAGTTTACATTAGCTAAAATCTCTAAATCAATATTAAAAGGTTAGATTTTTTTTATAAATGCATGTTTTCTTTACAACCTTTATTTTTCTGTTTTATAAAGCGGAAGACACTGTCAGACTTTTACTGACAAAAACCACCATGTTCCTTCACATGTTCTTTGCGTTACTGTGCCACTGTGCGGATAGTCCCGCCACCCCGGCAGGCATTAGGCTTTATAGGGCTCGTCGGTAAGCTCCTTGAGTTTTTTAAAACCACCCTGAATTTATACATCAGTTACAAGCGTCTTCATGCTGCTACTATGATAGCTTAAAATAGTATTATTCTCCGAATATTTATTCACCTTTTTTTTACGTTGTAAAATCATCACATGACTCCTCCCGCCCAGGGCAGAGCGGGAGGGACTGTCAGACTCGTACTGACTAAAATCCACGGTGTCCTTCAATAGCCCCTTACGTACTGGGGTCACAGTAATTCGTGAGTCCCGCGACCCTATGTTTATTCACCTTCTAAAATTATTTAAAAAATACACTTATTGTGACGAATAATTCTGAAATTCGTATCTCGTAGTTGGAACTATTTCTTAATACTGGCCTTAGAAATCCATATTGATTGAAGGATTTAATTTTATCTGTGAGGCTTTGTCGGTTATCCACTTAAAGCTTAGTAGTTTAAAGCTCACGCTTAGGGAATAATTTGTGGATTTGGTAACTTCAAAGTCCAAGATAACTTTCAATCGTATTATTGAGGAGTAAGTATCGAGAGTCCGCGCCAGGACTAAAGTTTTTTCGAGACGGCGGCGGCGTGGCGCCACTATCTTCACTAATATACTGTGCCGATTACAAAAATTCTTTCACCAGTTTAAAGCTGCTTCGGTCCTGGGTGAAATACTAAAATGTGCAGTACCACATAATTTTCACAGGTCTTCCTTCTGTTTTTTTTGCCCACGGACTAAATCTGAATTCAATGTCAAAATAGTGACTTTTCAAGTGATAAGAAAGTGACACGAAAGTGAACGTTTATACGAACATTTAAAGACTATTTTCGCAAAAATCAACAAGAAATGCCCTTGCAAGTGTGGCCCGGCTTTGATAGTTAAAAAATGTATTACTTTGAATAAATTAAAACAAAAAAATCTGTTGTAAATCGTTAATTCAGTTGAAATAAGAAACGATTTTAAAGCGATTGCCTCGTATCTAAGCCTGTAATAACTTCAGTTTACTCAGAATCTTTCTTTTTTTGCTGAACGTAAAGTAAATACTCCTTAGTCGGAAAGGTTTTAAGTTAGTTTTCTATAGCCAATCTTTCTTGAATCTTACTAAGTGAAGAGTGATGAATGAATAAAACCATAAAAAAGCCAACATTTGGGAAAGATTTCACTAGACCCATCTTACTATCTGGTTAAGTGGAAAGTAATGAATGAACAAAATTTTGATAGTCAACAGCAAGGGACATCGATGGTCACGGTCAGCCTTCAGCAGGCCAATATCGGCACACTGCACATTCGCATTTTTTTTCTTTTTGTCAAATCAAATCAAATCAAATCAAATAAATTTATTTGTGCACACAGGTCTCAGTTAAGTTGTTCATAAATATTTACATGTATCTCTGCGTCCTGCCACAGTTAGTAGCATACAAATTTTACATTAAATAGGAATTTTAAAGAACATGCATATGTAGTCTTAGAAATTGTCAAGAAACAAAAATAATAATTAAAAATAACCCATAAACGAAAATCATTAAAAAATAAACAGGTATACATTTTTTTAACAATAGTAATTTAGTAAAATAGCCAATAATAATCAAATGACATAAACTTTCATTAAGAAATATTCAACAATAATAATTAAATTCAATTCAAAATAATTCATAATAATACAATTTATTTACAATAATCTATAATCATATACATACTTATAATGTCTATAAATCCATAATAATAAAAGCCATAATCAAATTACTATTTTATCCTCTAAAAATTCTGTCACACTATAATAAGCTTTTTGGGCTAGAAATTTCTTTAATTGATTTTTTAAAGCATTCTTATTCAAATCCTTCCACTTTTTCGGCAACTTGTTAAAGATAATCGGAGCCATACATATGATACTCTTACGCACAAGTGCAGTTTTAGCTCTGTGTGAGCTAAGTTTGCTGTTATCTCGTCTGTTACGCGAGATTATGTCTTCCAAACGAGGAAACAGCAAAGGATTTGCTAGCACAAACATTGTGACCTCTAAAATGTATAAACAGGGCAGTGTAAGTAGTTGGTACTTTTGGAAATATGGTTTGCAACTATCTGTTGTTTGTAGTTTAAACATAGACCTAACACATCTCTTTTGGGCCTTAAATGCTAAACCATTATCTGTGGAGTTTCCCCAAAAGATAATGCCGTATCTTAGTTGTGATGCCGCTAAACCGTGATAGGCCGTTATCAAGGCTTCTGTATTAACAGTCGACGACAGAGAAAATAATGCGTAGGCAGATTTACATATTTTCTTGCACAGAATCTCAATATGTGCTTTCCAGTTAAGTCTAGCGTCAATCGTCAGTCCAAGAAACTTTGTCGTGTTAACGTTTTCAATTATTTTGTTATTATATATCAAATTAAAATTTTGTTTTGTTGGACGTTGTTTAAAATGCATAATCTTAGTTTTGTCTAAATTTATCTTTAAATTATTACATTCTAACCATTGTATTATTTTATTTAAGGAATTATTAATGTCAAAGTAATATTGATTTATGTCATTATTATCACAGGAAATTGTTACTGTACTGTCATCGGCGAAAAGTGTCATTGGATATGGTATAGCCCCTGGCAAATCGTTTATGTATAAAGTAAAGAGTGGGGGTCCCAGTACACTTCCTTGTGGTACACCATAAACAATATTGCGTTCCTCTGAAAGGTAGATTTCTTCTCGTTTAGTAACTGTATTTACTTTCGAAGTCTCTGTCCTTTGTTTTCTGTTACTCAGGTATGATTTAAATAAACTCAGAACATTGCCCCTAATTCCATACGCATCCAGCTTCTTTATTAATATGTCGTGTTGAACATAATCAAACGCTTGCGTCATGTCACAGAAGATGGCACACACAGGCGTTCTGGTGTCTACATTTATCATAACCGTGTGAAGGAAGTCGTAAATTGCCATATTTATGGATTTATTTTTACGAAATCCTTTTTGTTCATCACACAATATGCCATGTTTCTCCAGATACCTATGCAGCTCGGTAGAGAAATATTTTTCAAAAATCTTGGATGTTATTGGGATAAGTGAAATAGGCCTATAATTTTCAATACGTTCTCCATCCTCTTTTTTTAACAAGGGCTTTACGATGGCCATTTTCAAGGCATCCGGAAACGTACCTTCAGAAATACAAAGGTTTATAATAAAACTTATATGCTTGCAAATTTCAAGTGCAACGGATTTTAGTACTCTAGTCGATATACCGTCATATCCAACGCTGCTCGTATTCCTCAAGGACAGTATTATTTTATAAATGTCCTGAGGTATACAAGGTGCCATGAACATCGAGTTCATTTTGCCTTGAAAGGGTAATCTGATGTTATTATCCCTGTTAACAATAGGTTGTATTTTATCAATAAAATAATTATTTAATTCATTTACTACCTGTTTTGGATCTGTTATACACGTATCATTTATTTTAATATTATTTATACAATTTCTGGGAATATTAAATTTAGCTTGATTTATTATTTGCCAAGTTGCTTTACATTTATTTTCCGAAGTCCTAATTTTATAATTATTTTGTGCCCGCTGTGTCAATGTCATTATTTTCTTGAACAGTTTAGAGTAATTCTTATATAGTGTTTTATTACAAAGGTTTGGTTGTACTCTATTCTGCCACAAAAGTTGTCTTTTCTTTTTACTACAGATTTTTATTCCCTTAGATATCCACCTTTGTTTTTTAATTACACTAACGGTTAAGCGGGATTTAGGAAAACACAGATCATAAAATAGGCCAAAATCCTTTATAAAAACGTTAAAGGCTGTATTTGGATTATAGGTTTCGTACATTTCTGAGAAACTTAGGTTCTTTAAACAACTTTTAAATTTTATGATATTTTCTCTATTGTACTCTCGTCTATACGTATGGTACTTATCAATGATACATAATTTAGTAACGGGACATTTAAGTAATTGGGCTGTATGATCAGAAAGAGCAAATTCCAATATTTCTGTTTTACACTGTCTGTTGAAGTTATGCGCAAAATTATCTATACATGTCTGGCTCACAATTCTAGTTGGTTGATTAATAGCTAGGTTTAAATTAAAGTTCATAAGAAGGCTTTTAAATTCCATTGCTTGACAATTGGTTTTTAAAATATCAATATTGAAATCACCAGCTATGACAATGTTTTTATAACTTTTTGTTGCTAGTTCTCTCAACATGATTTCTAATTATATTATAATCTATGTGACTGGATTCAAACAGTTCCATACATAACAGATAAAAACGTCACGCTTCGCATTCGTCACGCCTGTCTGTTTGACAAGGCTAAAAAGTTGTAACTGTGATAAGGTAAGTACTTACTTAAAAATCGCATCTACTTTTTTTTGTTTTATTTCGCACTTGAATTCGTTTTGTTGCCTGTGAAACGAGCATTTGTTTGTTTTAGGATCAATTCTCATCGAGGCGCGACAGTACGCACAGATTTCAGTAGAACGACTCAAAATCTAACTTTATTTACTACATGAAAAAGATACAGAGTTCCAGTATCGTCGCGTCTCGTCGCGTCTCGGTGTGAACTGACCTTAAGGGGCCCGTAGCCCATCTAAAAACTTTATTGCGCATTATTTTAATCTCGGAGAATTTACGAATTTGTTAACTAGATAATGTATTACGTTAACGCCCGGTCCATTATTGTAATACTTACCGGAATTAATTGTATAAAAATAAACAGGGAAATTCGCAATTGGGTTCTAGAGAATTGGGGATTCTAGACTTCATTTGCAACAATTTTAACCCCGACAACATGGACGTCCAAACTGACTTGTTTTAGAGATATCGAACTTTTAAGAATTAGACTGTATAGAAAAAAGAAATAACTACAATAAGAAGTAATGAATCAATTAAATTACGCTATTCCTGAAGCTAATATTTAAAAATCTAAACAAATATGTAAAAAAATGAATAAAGGGAATCTAATAAGTACCAAATGTAAAAGCAAAAAGAAAGAAACTTGTCTATCAACGCTCCCGCCAAGTGTACTACGGCGTAGACAGCTCGTAGCTCGTAGCTCGGCAGTTGAGAGTCGGTCGCTACGGAGTACGCCCGCCACGGCCGCTGACGTATGTGCTACGCGAGAGTGCTACGAAACTATAATCTTTAGAACTTTGAACTGAGTTGGATTAGAAGTGAATGTGAAAATAATAGTAAAACTTTAGTAATATTTTCTGAGTGAGAAAAATAATAGTACTGTAATTTTCAAGCTTTTAATGTTTTAAACTTTTGTTGTTAAACTATGGTTGTAATGTAGTGGTTTGTGATTTGAATGAAAGATTTATTGGCTAAAGAAATGAACATATTTTCAACAGAACCGAATATTAAATAGGTAAGTTAACGTACTATTATTTTATGTATAAACGGGTCGTTGGGTGAATAAAGAGTTTCATCCAAAGAAATGTGAAAATGTTTTATCTACTTACGGATGCATTTAATCCTTCTTCTTCTTCTTTACTTCTTTAAAAAGATAATAAATAAAATGAGGAGATTTTCAAACTTAAATGTGGATTAACTCTTCGAAAAATCTTTTATACATTTTTGAAAATGTCTGTGACATAATTTTCAGCACATCTGCTAAATCGCTTCACGAGTAAAACGATCTAATCGCAATATTTTGCAATCCTAAGAATCATACAGTCACTGAGCATTCCGTATTACATTTTCAAAGATTCCTACACCGACTTTAGAAGAGGTAAAAAAATATTTCATAGAAATTTTTCAATAATTTTTTGGTAAATTAACTGAGACTACGGTAAAATTACGTCCGCTGTGATGTTACGCTCGCGGTAAAATTACGCCCTCAGTAAAATTACGCTCACGGTAAAGTTACGATTGTGGCTTAAGCTTAAGGCGTAGATACGTCTTTGAGGAAGTAATCTTGCTGGTTCACGCTTGAACTCTTTAATGATGCGACGCGCGTTGCTACTCTTATACAAGATATGAAGGTATAATATAAAATATAATATAAATATTTTGTTTATATTTCCTTTTCTTTTTTTATTACGCTGTTCTTTGATGTTCAATTATGGCAATTCTAGGATTAGTACTTGGGTTCCAGTTTAGACTTTTAATTCGGGTTTTGATTTTTTTTCGTTATCTTGGATAGATAAAAGCAAAGCAGCTTTGTTTCACAGCTTCTGCTAGCTAAATATCTTTGTAGATTATATATATAGGTTACTTTAAAGTAGTTGAATACAATTATGGTACATTAAAATACAAATGGAATTTTAAATTGTGATTCAAACGAAATATATTACATATTACTAAATATCGCCTAAATTATATCTGATTTATATTAAATTAGCACGTAATATAATCGTATTTCGAATGTTTATCGAAGTTCTGCATTTTGTTTCTTGTTTACGAATTTGTATTTTACAAGGTTTTGACTTTATGATAGAAAGAAATAAAGGAAATGGTTTTTATTTGTACTACAACACTTTAATCTATAATTAAAAAAGCAATTGTTGTTCGTTGGTCTCGCTAAAATTCGAGAACGGCTGGACCGAATTGGCTAATTTTGGTTTTGAATTAGGTATTTTTTTAAGTTAAGGGAAGGTTAAAAGGTGAATAATGTATGATTAAAAAAATGTTTCTAAGGCGGTACGAAGTTTGCCGGGTCAGCTAGTAATATAATAAAAAATAAAACAAATAACGCATAGTGTCAGGTAGCACCGTAGAATATTGATTAAGTAGGGTAATTCGGTACTGGATCACAAAGGGGATGCAAAGGAAAAGGGTGGTTAAAATCAGTCAGTCTCTTCAGACCCACGCAGAGTGGGAGGACTCATTTAATGATTTTACCGATCCAAAAAAGAGGTATGCCTCTGGAGGCATATAAAAGTGTTTAACATAAACACATTTATATTAAAAAAATATATATGAATGTGTTTATGTTAATGTGTTGTTGCTCATTTGTATTAAATTAACCAACATGTTATTTATGTCGTATTCATTAAAACTAAAGCGGGGCGGGTCCCAAGTGTTCAGGCGTGGAAACTTGTGAAAATATAAACACTGAATCTCATTGGCTCATTTTCAGCATAAAAGCGAACGTTATAAATGGAAAACATTCTAAAATGGGGTAATGACACAATTCAAGCTTTTTTTAGCTAAAAATTTACTTCGTTACTGGCATAGATCTAAAGGTTACTAATCAGTAAGTTATTTAGCTTGTAGCATTATTTAGTCAAGAATATGTGCAGCAAAAACTTCTTGTCTTTGCATTATGGATACTCCATGGGACTATTGAGTTGTGAATACAGTTTTTCTTTTCTATAAAGTTAAAAAGTAATAGCTGTTTTCGAAAAGTTGAGGTAAAAAGTTTCGTTATCACATTAAATTTATCTCTGCCTTTGGGCAAGACTCTTTTTTAATTTGTAATTATATTAATACATTTATTTATGTATATAATGAGTTTTAACACAAGCATTTTTCTTTGGAAAAGCAAGTACAAAGACCACCGACTTCAATTGTTATTTATAATATAAAAATTAATCGCTAAATGTATTGCTAAGCGCAAAACTTGAAAACGGCTGGACACTTTTGGATTCGGATAATTCTTTTTTTATAATATTCCTTGAAGTACGAGGACGGCTTGACGGACGACTTTGAAATTTTCTGAAAAAGTCAAAACAACTTTTCTATATTCCCTTTTTCATACAAAAGATTCGTAAAACAATTGAGTGACGTTGTTTATAGGCGGTAAGAAGTTACAGTTACGACGTTAGTATGGAATAAAATTTTCTTTATTGTACATCAAAATTTATAATATTGTTTAATCTATGGTTACAATGGCGGTTTTAATACACTCCATTGGCTTCTTTAAAAATTGAAAATAAAAGTTCCTATGAACTCGTGAGAAAAATGCATGAGTGGAAGAAGGAAGCAGTCACTTTAGAACAAATATTTGTATGGATTGCAGGTAGTTGTTCTGAGTCTCGGTGTTTGTGAATGTGAGTTTCTATGTTTGCAAACGCACCAACGACACAAGAGAAATTCCTAGTGTAGGACAACGTTTTCTTAAAGAAAACAAAAAGGAAAACTCACATAAAACACGTATCCAGAAGGCTTATTGGACGATTCGCACGAATTTAACTCGCACAAAACGTGCGAATCGACTACTTTAAAACATATTATTTTTTCTGTAGTCGATTCGCACGAATTTCATTTATTGGCGTGCGAATCGACACCCTCACAAATATGTAGTAGGCAGGTAGGTATGAAATGCAGTTAAGATAAAGTACACTTGAGCACAGAAGTAGTAAGGCCAACTATGTTTTACTCATAATAGATAGAAAATAAAAACACAATCTATAATCAACAATATCTGTATTAAAAATAAAACTAAGTACTAAACATCTTCTAAGCTCGTAGTTTGAGGATTAAAAATAAACAAATATCGATCACAGAATAATAAATAAGCGTCACTAACAAACTACTACTCCACTAACCGCGTAATAAAAAAAAAAAAGTACCAAAAATTTTCATTTTTTTTTTACATTACACAAACTTTTACTTTTTTAATAAGGTAGGTATATAATATAATTTACAACTTTTTCTTATATTTATTATTGACGAACATTTGCAGAAGTGTACCTAAAATACACAGTTCTCATAATTATAACAATAAAACTTTTAATCATAAAACTAGAACTAGGGCTTTTTTTTTTACCGGGGTTACGGTAATGGGAAAGTCCCGCGACCCCGGCAGGCTATGGCCCTCTACAGGCCCCGTCATTATGCTGACACTCCTTGAGGCGCGCGTGGAACACAACGCGCCGTCGACCCGGGCGTGGTCCATGGTCGGACAGCGAGTCGCCTATTACTCGCCGCCCGCATGCCCGCGCCTACGGTGGCCGGAGATTGTCTTGCGACGTCCGACGCCGTGGGCGTCCACCTCTGCGGCTGGGGTGGAGGGAAGACGCTGTCCTCCCCCTCACGCGGCCCGCCTCCTCCTTCGCGAGCATGACTGCTTCGCAGAAGGAGGCGACCGCTTCCCACTCCGTCTCGCCCCGCAGCATGGCATCGACCAATGCCGGGCGCGAGAGGTCTCCGCCAATCCGTCGTGAGGGCACGGCGGTGCTCTGCCCAAGCGGGGCTGTCCTGCACCGTATGCTCCACCGTGTCCTCCGGACGATCTTCACAGTGGTGACACCCAGGCGTTTCTTCCCTCCTTATCAGACACAGGTACCTCCCGAAACTTCCGTGTCCGGTGAGGACCTGCGTCATGCGGTAGGTAAGGACGTCGTGACGCCTATCCAGCCACTCCTCAAGGAGGGGTCTTATGGCCGCAATTGCGGCGTGCCCGAGAACTTGGGCTATAATCACAATTTGAATCACAGATTTTTCTTTAAAATAACGTATAAAAGTGACTAAACTTTTATATACAACTAACAAATCAACAATAATAAATCAAGTCATAACAATAATAAAATGCTTACTTTAATGTAGATATGCCACGTTTTAAGTAATTATTATTATGACTTATTCCATACAGATCTTTCTTACTTTCAAGTAAATATCTGCTGTTTAAACTTCGATTATTTTTATTTCAGTGATGGCTGAATACGACTGTACTTTATTTTTTTTAATCCTTAAAATGAAATGTGTGCGAATAGTCTACTACATATTTGTGAGGGTGTCGATTCGCACGCCAATAAATGAAATTCGTGCGAATCGACTACAGAAAAAATAATATGTTTTAAAAGAGTCGATTCGCACGTTTTGTGCGAATTAAATTCGTGCGAATCGTCCAATAAGCCATCCAGAAACATATAATCAACAAAAAAGAAACCCCGTGAACAAAACCAAACGATGCAAGATTTTACTGCTTAAACATCTATACTAAAATAACGTGTCTGCCTGTAAAATGGCAGCCTCAGTTTATTAGGCATCTATAAAGAAGTATTAGGGTCGTCACTCACTAACTGACGAACAAATTGCTGGTGTAAACGCTAAGACCCGTCTCTTCCTGCATCTATCACATTTTAGAACCCTCGCGGTAAATGAGTGCTCAGCTTTTTAAGACCACGTAAAAGGAGAGAGGGAATAGGAAAGCGTGATGACCATACTACAAGTATTACATCAAACATAAGTTTTGTTGGTCCAACAAGTTTCGAAGTTTATTACGGTGGTTGGTGTTGTAAACATAGGAAACATGTAATCGACTTTCGAGGAGCTCGTGGCTAAATAAATACAGCCGCACAGCCCGACCTTCCGGGTTAAGCCGCGCTTGCCGAGGTTGGTCTGTGGATGGGTGACCATCTGTCATAGCGGGTTTCCTCCGTGCCTCAGAAAGCACGTAAAGCCGTTGGTCCCGGTTGTCATTTGTAGATCTTTGACAGTCGTTACTGTTAGTCAGAAGCTCTAAAGTCTGACAACCTGTCTTACCATGGGGTCTCGTATTACCCGGTTACTGGGTTGTGGAGGTCCGACAGGCAGTCGCTCCATGTAAAATACTGATATCCAGGTGAATCTGGTTTGACTGGAAGCCGACCCCAATATAGTTGGGGTATGTTTAGTAAATAGTACAGTTGTTTTACAAAAATCAACGTGATTAGTGCCAAAAACCTCGGAATAGTTTTTGACATTTAAAACAATGGGTAATCGTTAATCTTGTTGATTACAATTATATTACAATTAATTACAATCAACGCTTATGGCTTTAAAAAATAATTTTAACCCAAAATTAATCAGGACCAAGTTTTATTTATAAATCAATCAACTTATCGTTACCCTACTTCGGGTATTCCTGTTTCGAATTCTAAATAGCTCAATAAGTTTCAAATCAATTGAAAAACATTGAGCTTATGAAAATATCCAGATTCCAATGAAAATCCATTACTCCCGTTTATTCTTGGTCTAACTCAAAACTGATTTAAAATACATCGTCCAGCAAATAGAAAAGCGAAATCTATTTACAGTTTCAGCTACTTTTCATCTATAAAATGGAGGGTATAATCTGTTTTAGAAGGAAATTGCCAGGAAAAAATGAACTTAGTGGGGAAATCACTACAGGACCTCGGAAACATTGCTGGTGAAAAACGCTTTACTAGAAAACGAATATTTTTTATTCATTTTTAGTAATGCTTTCAAAACAAATTCGAATACTTTTATATTCGTTTGTTTTTTTCTGTACTAAATACTGTAAAATATAAATATAAATTTAAAAAAATACCACCTGATTTCTTTTTATCTTTCAAGGTTTTTTTTTTTTTTTTTTTTTTTTTTTTTTTTTTTTTTTTTTTTTTTTTTTTTTAGCATGGTAGAATCTCCCACATTACGGTGGAGGGGGTTCGCATCGGCGTCGGGAGGACGATGAAGTACCTGGGGCTCGTCCTCGACAGCCGGTGGAACTTCAGGGAGCATTTCCTGCATTTGGCCCCAAGGCTGAACCGGGCAGCAGCCGCTCTCAAGCGGCTCCTGCCCAATCTCGGCGGGCCAAATGCCTCCTGCCGGAGGCTGTACGCCGGTGTCGTGCGGTCCATGGCCCTCTACGGGGCCCCTGTGTGGGCCCTAAGCATCCGGACGCGACCACTAAAGCTGGTCGCATGCCAGAGGGTCATGGCTATCCGGATGATCCGGGGATACCGCACGATCGCCGGCGAATCAGCCAACCTCCTAGCGGGATTGCTGCCCTGGGATCTGGAGGCGACTGCCCTCCAGCGCGTCTATGAATGGCGCGTGGAGGCGCAGCGTCGGGGCGAATCCCCGCTGCCTCGACAAGTCGAGGCGCGGCGGGAAGAGCTCCGGCGCGATCTCAGGGCAGTATGGAGGGAGCGACTGTCGCAACCGAGGTCCGGGCACGCCGCAATCGCGGCGGTAAGACCCCTCTTTGAGGAGTGGCTGGATAGGCGTCACGGCGTCCTGACCTACCGCATGACGCAGGTCCTCACCGGACACGGAAGTTTCGGGAGGTTCCTGTGTCTGATAGGGAGGGAAGAAACGCCTGGGTGTCACCACTGCGAGGATCGTCCGGAGGACACGGTGGAGCATACGGTGCAGGACTGCCCCGCTTGGGCAGAGCACCGCCGTGTCCTCACGACGGCGATAGGCGGAGACCTCTCGCGCCCGGCATTGGTCGAGGCCATGCTGCGGGGCGAGACGGAGTGGGAAGCGGTCGCCTCCTTCTGCGAAGCAGTCATGCTCGTGAAGGAGGAGGCGGGCCGCCTGAGGGAGAGGACAGCGTCCCCCCTCCACCCCAGCCGCAGTGGTAGACGCCCACGGCGTCGGACGTCGCGAGACGATCTCCGGCCACCGTAGGCGCGGGCATGCGGGCGGCGAGTAATGGGCGACTCGCTGTCCGACCATGGACCATGCCCGGGTCGACGGCGCGTTGTGTTCCACGCGCGCCTCAAAGAGTGTCAGCATAGTGACGGGGCCTGTAGAGGGCCAAAGCCTGCTGGGGTCGCGGGACCAAGGGATTACCGTGACCCCGGTACGTAAAGGGCTAGTGAAGGACACCGTGGATTTTAGTCAGTACAAGTCTGACAGTCCCTCCCGCCCTGCCCTGGGTGGGAGGACTCATTTGATGATTTTACCACGATAAAAAAAAAAAAAAAAGCATGGTAAAATCATCAAAAGCTTCCTCCCACTCAAGGCAGAGCAGAAGGGACTATCAGACTCGTACTGACTAAAATCTAAGTTGTCCTTCAATAGCCCTTAACGTTCTGGGTCACGTTAATTCGTGAGTACCGCGACCGAAGGTTGGTTTCATAATACAAGTTTTTGATAATTATATTATTATATAAATACTTTTCGTCCAAGAAAGATAATCTTTTACAAATAACGCTGTATGGTATTGTACATTATGTTAGCAACAATAAAAGCTTTTTTCATTAGTTCTGATATTTCGAGGAAAATTGTTCAATTATTTATTATGAAGTTCAATAACTCAATAGTTACGAAATTACTTCTTTGATCGCTGAAATTGAAATAATAACACATCATGACTGTGTTGAGAAAATTGCCTATTTGTGGAACGTTCTTATAATGTTACTGTCCGAATAATAAAATATTGGTAAGGTCTGAAATTATTTATTGCGATTGAAACGAAATTTCGCATCTCGATCTCGTAACCGTAGATCATAGAAAGTCTAATATCTAATAGAAGATAATTGTATTAACGATAATAAATTTGAATAAAGCTAAAAAATATCGTATATATAAACTGAAGCGAATATTAAACGTAAAATTCGAAAACTGTTTTTATATATTTTACATATATATAAATAGAAGCGAATATTAAACGTAAAAGTCGAAAACTGTTATTTTATCTTTAAACAACTCGTTGGGTAACATAAAAAGTTTCATGCCAAAAAGTATTTTTATTCAGTTAAGGGACAGAATTTAATTATCACTCTTTTAAAACGCAACCACCCTTCTTTTCAAAAAGAGATTAAAATCTGCGTAAGAGAGATATAAAACTGAAAAAGTGAAGTGTTGCTATGGGATAAATTCTTGGAATATTTTTTTCACTCAATTTTTTAACCTTGCAGCATTTCAACCTTCACTCTACAACTCCACCACCTCCCGCGCTCATAAATTAAATTAGACTAATCCTGTTCCACTTTTTCTGTTTACACACTTCCTTTATTTTTCACAAAATCTCTCCCACAGAAGCTATAGAAAAGATATTATACATTAACAATGATTGAATTTCATATTTTAATAGATTGTGTAAACGTCTTACGACAAACTTCAGTTCAGTGATGTGGCGACATGTTTTCAATCAAAATCAAAATTAAAATCAAATGTTTTTATTTCTTATAATAGGCCCATGAGGGCACTTAAAAACGTCGACAGCAGGTGCATGGTTCGGGTTGGTCGATTCCATGGAGAAGAACCGGCAAGAAACTCCATCAATTATCAATTTATTTGAAAGGTGCAGGGTGTGGTCGCGGGACTTACGAATTACCGTGACCCCGGTACGTAAAGGGCTAGTGAAGGACACCGTGGATTTTAGTCAGTACAAGTCTGACAGTTCCTCCCGCCCTGCCCTGAGTGGGAGGACTCATTTGATGATTTTACTACGAAAAAAAAAGGTGCAGGGTGTCTACTTACTAAGTTCATGAACAAAGACACGGGTACGGATATGGATGTAAAAACATAAATAACGTCAAAATCAAGTTTGCGGACGGATAATACCGTCACTCCTGAAATCCTTTTGACACGGCGCATTGTGATTATATCAAATAACATTAAAACATGTAGTACCTAGAATTTTCGGAGGTTATGAGTTGTAGCCTACCGGTGTCGCGGGACTCACGAATTACCGTGACCCCGGTACGTAAAGAGCTATTGAAGTACAACGTGCATTTTAGTCATTATGTGTCTGACAGTCCCTGCCGCTCTGCCCTGGGTGGGAGGACTCATATGATGATTTTACCACATAAAAAAAAGGTTATGAGTTGTGGCGCGGTCTATAAGGAGCTAACTGTCAAATCATAACTGTCATATCATTCATTCTTAATTCGGGCTTGATATCATTGAGCGTAGAAAACGTCCAATAGTAAGTAACAAAAGCCGGAACCACGGGTTTCGTGCTAAGAGATTAGACCCCTGTAACCTTCTTTTTCTTCTTTTTCAGTCTTTCGGTAGATATAGTTGACTATTTATCTGACCTCCACAACCCTGGTAAAAAACAGTTTATCATACTGTCGACTCACTGACTACCTGTAACTATTGCTCAAGGTACAGTATCGAGTCCGAATAAAGATAAAGGGAAAGTAGAATAAATTCAATCATTCGTCTCGCATTTATTCAAATAATGATAATTTTGTCACGAAAAATAGGTTTGTGGCTCTCTTTTATGTCGTGAATGTAAATCATTGAAGGGCATGATTATTTTATCATATTTTATATACTAGCGGCCCGTCCCAGCTTCGCGCGGGTGTTTATTGATGCAGGTATGAATCACTCTACCTAGTGATGAATACCGCATAAAATCTGTTGCGCAGTTAAAAAATGAAAGGAGGGTACTGTCAACCCAAAACGATATTCGAGTACTCACATTATTGATTAAAATAGCAAAATAATAAAAGAAAACAAAAAAAGATAATATCTGCCAGTTCTCTCATGTAAATAAAAACGAGCCAATTACAAATACATCTTCTAGGCTGTTTGCGAGACGATCTTGAAGGGCAACTCAAGGAACAGTTTGGTTTTTAATCAGTCATGTATGTAAGTCTCATCCGGTCCGCGCATTATCTTTCATTCTCCACATCTTGGATTCAGAAGTTTTCTTTTTTATTTGGGCTGTAGGAAAAATACTTTAAAAAATCTCGCCACGCTTTGTTAGTTCTGGGATATGATCGATAACCGGGTCATCATCAGTGGAGCTTGCAATCACATCATGAACATATTACATTGAATTAACAAGCTATTGCCAGCAGATTCAACCACGTGTAACTCGAAAATTATCCAACAGAAAATTTATATCGGGACAAACGGTATCCTATGAGAAGCCTTTTCTGCGGAGGTGTTAAGTAGGACTTCAACCTGCGTACTACCCATCTCAGAGTCTTGCATCAAGATACGTTCAGCTGCTCAAACGTGTTTTTTTTTTTTTTTTAATATTCCACAACTATCACACAACGCCATCTAGTCCCAAGCTAAGCATAGCTTGTGTTATGGGTACTAGACAACTGATAAACATACTTATATATTTCTAAATACATACATGTTATAGATAAATTACACCCAGACACAGAACAAATGATCGTGCTCATCACACAAACATTTGTCCTGGGTGGGAATCGAACCCACGACCTCCGGCATAGCAGTCAGGGTCACTAACCAATAGACCAACAGGCCTGTCACAGATTACAGATACCTTCTACAGGATTAAAGATACCTTCTCAATCAAAAAGATTTGTAATTATAATATCTCCTTTGTACATGTACTTATTTCCCAAAGGGTACTTTTACATCATAATAAGTCATGGCTCTTGTAATAGGACCCGAGTAAAAAAACCTATTAATAAAGCTCAACCGTATTATGGATGATACTCGTTACCGAGTGTGAAACTGTGAGTAGATGCGTACTTGTTACCTTTAATTAACATACCAAATGAAGCAGATCAGGACTTTATCACGAATTTTCACGTTTTTGTGACATAAACGGGGATTTTAGCGTTAGTTTAAATTAAATAAACTAGGAACGCTATTAGAGTCGACGGCGCGTAGTGTTCCACGCGCGCCTCAAGGAGTATCAGCATAGTGACGGGGCCTGTAGAGGGCCAAAGCCTGCCGGGATCGCGGGACTCAGAATTTACCGTAACCCCGGCACATAAAGGGCTATTGAAGGACACCGTAGATTTTAGTCAGTACGAGTTTGACAGTCCCTCCCGCTTTGCCCTGGGTGGGAGGACTCATTTGATGATTTTACCACGATAAAAAAAGGGGCGCTATTACGTTTCCCATAGAATTTATGTTGTTATACTTGAAATACACTGTATGGCCAAATAATGTAAGGCCTCTGTAGCTGAAATGAGCTATTAAGTTAACGCCTTCCTTCGTATTCAGGTTAGGTCCAAATTACGTTTGAATGCGGTTTTTGCTTTGTTAAATAATTTTTGTTATTGAGATAATTATGATGATCAATATTACACAAACAGATGACAATTCATGAAATGAAGTTCGTGATAATAACATTAACAATGTTAACCACAGAGACTCAAAGTAAAACAACTAATCGACATACGAACATAATTTTGTTTACCGCGTCTCAAAGGACCTGAACAACATCTGTAGATTTTTTACGTAAACAAAACACGGTACAAACTCCAGTCCGGTTCGTCGCCTACCCTATTTGGTGACGTCATCAACCCCTCATGTAGTCGTAGAAGCTTAAATTATTGGCGCTCAAAATTGGTAACCTAAGCTATGGCAGTGACAAATGGAGGGGAAAAACGGGTTCAATATAATGTATTGTGAACCCAGTAATGAAGATATAGTTTCAACTGGTATTCGGTGGAAGTTCTGCCGTTTTTGAAATGGGGAATTTAAATGGGGGTTTACTGTTTTTAGGGTTCGGCATGGTGTAAGAAAATGGTTTTTATTACAAGGATCCTTTGCGAATGGAAGTGTGATAAAGTTTTAATTGTAATTGCAAGGGAAACGTTTTGAATAATTGAAATCATTCATCGTCGTACGACTCGTAACTCCAATTTACGTTCAGTAAAGTTGCTAAATCGACATTGCATTGTCATACTATTTCACATTTTCCTACTTGTTTTAATTTCATAGGTAATATTTTTCAAAATATATATTTCATAAGTCTTTTTTGTACGGCCGTTTTTTTTTTCAGGATTCAGAGTAATTCGTTCTCAGATTATTAATTTAATAGGGACCAATTATGCAAGCTTTGGGAACATGCCATCAAATTATATTTTTTCCAACACTTTAGGTACTGGGTCGACGGCGCGTTGTGTTCCACGCGCGCTTCAAAGAGTGTCAGCATAATGACGGGGCCCCCTGCAGAGGGCCAAAGCCTGCTGGGGTCGCGGGACTCACGAATTACCGTGACCCTGGTACGTAAAGGGCTATTGAATGACACCGTGGATTTTAGTCAGTACAAGTCTGAGAGTCCCTCCCGCCCTGCCCTGGGTGAGAGGACTCAATTGACAACGCTAAAAAAAAGGTTACCTATTGCCTGATTTTACCACGATAGAAAAAAAAAGTACTGCCCAGAATTTTAGTAAGAACTAAAGAATATGAATACGATGACCTGGACTCATTTTTAAAGGGTTGGCCTACAATCGCATTACATCACGAAAAATGGAATGAGGGAAAGGAGGCCTTTGCCCTACAGTGGGACAACGTAGGCTCATAATAATAATAAAGAATATGTCGCATAGAGTGACACTGGTTGATGACTGTCATTTTAGTGAATATGGTCGACAATGGTAAACACATTAAATTCTAGCGCGCACCCTGAATAACCAGTCACCCTTTTATCATTACTTATATACCAACTGGTTTATCTTTACACCCCAGACTGGCTTAAACAATTTTCACAAACCACAAGCCGACACGAAAGGCTAGTAATGGAAATGACATTCAATTAAAAAGACATAGCATTTCTATTGTGAGAATATCACAAAACCTAGCAATTTATGCTTGACTTAGTAACCTCAATACCATAGGGACCCGAAACGAAAAATTGCACAAAATGAAGATTAATCTCCATGCCTTTCTATCTTTTTTGTTCTTTCTATTCGAATAAATACAGGATGGAGACAGTACGTTTTGTTTCACTGACTTAGAGAATAAAGGGTTTTTTCCTATCGCGTTCATGCACGTAGTTTATAAGGAAAACGACGCACACAGTGCTTTTTATTTTGCCAAGATACATAATTTGGCAATGCTGAACCTTCGAAATAACTCTATACAACATTATTTTTAGTATATGCGAAACCTGAATATAGTTTGTTCAGAATCAGTAACTGATTCGATTCCAATAATTTTTACACCAAATTATATTTTTTTCAAAAATATTTAAATTAAATTTTATTACCAATTAATTACAATACTATCACCGTACGGTTAGGTACCTATTGCCAAGCTATTATCACGAGTGTATAACACAGGAGACGCGGTTTACGCGGGTGTACCGCGAAATGAGCATGTTTTTGAACGGACAACCAGGTAATATACAAACTTATAACTTTGTGATTTTTTATGATACGGTTTTAAAATTTTGTACATAGATTTTTTACACAAAAATACTAGACAGGTGTATCGGGTTTCGCATAAACAAAAAATAATGTTGTAGAACTATGGTGTCAGTAAAACGTGAAATTATTCCTTATTTCAAGGTTGGACATATGTTAAAAAAGAAGTGCAGGGAACGAGGAATTTTATAACTTATTCTTTTATGACGTAAGGTTATTTATTCGCTGGATAGGAACAGAAAGGAGAAAAGCAAATGTTGAAGAATGAAACGAGTGGAGCGGGGTAAATTTAAGATTTTATGCAATTATCAGGTTAAAATTCGCACAGCGCCAGTTCTGTGCTGTGGCCTTATACTGGTGACCTCGATGTGATAACCGCTACAGTAATAAATCTCTATAAGAGGGACTAAATCATAATATAATACCGTGCGTGTCGGCTTATGTCATATTTTTTATAAGCCTGTACTGTCCTACTTTTGGACAAAGGCCTGCTCCATTCCTTTTTTTAACTCACTGTTTGTTTTGCTTCCCTAGAAAATCTGTTAGTAGCGAGTCTTATTCCATCTCTTCTTTGACTTGCTTTAGTGACTACAACTATCTACAGACACCCACTGTGACGTTTCTAGTTCAACTCTCTTGTCAATAATTAAAGCCTTTGTCAAACTGACAGGCGATAGCGAACCGGATCGAGTCCGAAGCGATACGAGACTTCAAACTGGGTGCAGCGAACCGAGGCGTGACAGTTGTATTAGCTGACTTTTTATGAACGACGTCAAACAGAGCAAACACGCCTTCGCCACGTCTTCGCATCGGTTCGGTCACGCTATCGGATCGCTTTCGCTTTTCTATGAGACTGGATTCAAACAATTCCATACATTACAAATAAAAACCTCGCCTCGCTTCGTATTCGCCACGCCTGTCTGTTGGACAAAGGCTGAGAGTTGAGCATAAAATGTGATGCCAGTTTTTTTCAAGGAGATTCCAGTTTCATCACGATATTTTCCTTTACCCGTTCTGAGCTTAGTTTTGAAACTGACGTAAAAGCGAGATTGTTGCACAAAGCAAAAATCGAGCAACTGCATCGAAGTAGGGAAGCGATCAGAAGTCAAACGGCTAAGTTTGAAACGCTACAAACACTTGTATCCGATTACACTAAGGTTTTACTGCGAAGCTTTTAAGCTCCGAATAAGTGTGCTTACAACGCTTCGATTCTGAAGAGACAAACAAATCAAAGTAGTTTTGTTTGAGTTTGGAACAGCTGACGTGATATTGCTTCTACTTTTTTATCTCCTTCGCTATTCTTTTATTTAATTTCATTGGGAGATCCAAAATAGACTACATTGTTTCTACGGGACTTTGTCAAGCTTCATTACCTCGGCATTTTTCTTATCGTCTCGCGATTGTTGATTCTAGGAGTTGCAGTTTTTGAGGATAGTGAGTGTAAAAAAAAGTGTTTGAAACGTCTTTATTATGGGTAATTTGTCAATTTTGCATTGTGTTTAAGTACTATTTTATCCGCTTGTGATTAATTTATCCCTACATTCTTATTTTAACCCAAAACATAATGTTATCTATCTGATAACAACGTGTTATATGTGTTACGGCTAAAGGTAGGTGTGAACCTAAACTTAAGATTAGCCGGCTAAACCTAGGTTTATCTTCGACGAAATGTTAATGTTAGTTTTTTCTATCTTTAGCCGGCTAAACTTAGGTGTAGCTGCAGGTCCTTGGCTAAAAATGAAGGAAATGGAATGGTCTTGCTTTCGCGGGGCGTCCACGCTTCCCAGCATGTCGACGGAGCCCCGCTTCGCGGGGCTCCTACTTCTGGGTGGTTTAAAAAAAAAATAACCACGAAGAAATCTTCTAACCTAAATTGTCCGAGTCGGGGTGCCAGCGAGTCCCGAGCTCGCTTCGCTCGCTCATGTGTAATGAAAGTGATTATTTTTTAATAAAGTTTTCGTGTCAAAATAGTAAACATTATTACATTGTTTCCTTTTCCATTTCCTTCTACATTTTTAGCCAAGGACCTGCAGCTACACCTAAGTTTAGCCGGCTAAAGATAGAACAAACTAACATTAACATTTCGTCGAAGATAAACCTAGGTTTAGCCGGCTAATCTTAAGTTTAGGTTCACACCTACCTTTAGCCGTGACATATGTATATCAAAACAAGTTACAAACTAGCTGGTTTATTCATTTTCCTTATATTAAGGGCAGGTAGACTAAGCGAAATAGGCATTTAACGCTACCAAGAGTTGCGCGCGATTGCCGCTAAGCGAGCTGTGCGCTTACGTCGCGGGGAGTGTCACATTACAGATAAGCAGGCAGTAGGTCAACTTATTTTATTGATTTATTTTAAAAGTAAAATAAGAGTTTTGATTCATTAAAAACTTGTTTTATTATAATAAATTAGTTTGAGTAGATATGTGAAATGGAATAAACTGTAAACTATTAAATTAATTGATGTTTTAGTGTCTAGGTCTGTTGTTCCAAATGCAATTTTTTTTTTTATCGTGGTAAAATCATCAAATGATTCCTCCCACCCAGGGCAGGGCGGGAGGGACTGTCAGACTTATACTGACTAAAATCCACGGTATCCTTCACTAGCCCTTTACGTACCGGGGTTACGGTAATGGGAAAGTCCCGCGACCCCGGCAGGCTATGGCCCTCTACAGGCCCCGTCATTATAATATAATAATAATAATAATAATAATCATTTTATTATCAGGCAACTAAGACCCATAGAAAAAATACACAAAATAATATTTAACAATAATAATATACTAATACATATTTTAAACCATAATAGAACTAAAACTATACACGCAACGTTGTCGGCGTCGTGTTTCGCTGCGTGGTGTCGCGTAACCGTCCTCGGAAACTCCTTTTTATGCTGACACTCCTTGAGGCGCGCGTGAAACACAACGCGCCGTCGACCCGGGCATGGTCCATGGTCGGACAGCGAGTCGCCCATTACTCGCCACCCGCATGCCCGCGCCTACGGTGGCCGGAGGTCATCTTGCGACGTCCGACGCCGTGGGCGTCCACCGCTGCGGCTGGGGTGGAGGGAGGACGCTGTCCTCCCCCTCACGCGGCTCGCCTCCTGCGAAGCAGTCATGCTCGCGAAGGAGGCGACCGCTTCCCACTCCGTCTCGCCCCGCAGCATGGCCTCGACCAATGCCGGGCGCGAGAGGTCTCCGCCAATCGCCGTCGTGAGGACACGGCAGTGCTCTGCCCAAGCGGGGCAGTCCTGCACCGTATGCTCCACCGTGTCCTCCGGGCGATCTTCGCAGTGGTGACACCCAGGCGTTTCCTCCCTCCTTATCAGACACAGGAACCTCCCGAAACATCCGTGTCCGGTGAGGACCTGCGTCATGCGGTAGGTAAGGACGCCGTGACGCCTATCCAGCCACTCCTCAAGGAGGGGTCTTACCGCCGCGATTGCGGTTTGCCCGAACCTCGGTTGCGACAGTCGCTCCCTCCATACTGCCCTGAGATCGCGCCGGAGCTCTTCCCGCCGCGCCTCGACTTGTCGAGGCAGCGGGGATTCGCCCCGGCGCTGCGCCTCCACGCGCCATTCATAGACGCGCTGGAGGGCAGTCGCCTCCAGATCCCATGGCAGCAATCCGGCAAGGAGGTTGGCCGATTCGCCGGCGATCATCCGGATAGCCATGACCCTCTGGCATGCGACCAACTTGAGTGGTCGCGTCCGGATGCTTAGGACCCACACAGGGGCCCCGTAGAGGGCCATGGACCGCACGACACCGGCGTACAGCCTCCGGCAGGAGGCGTTTGGCCCGCCGAGATTGGGCAGGAGCCGCTTGAGAGCGGCTGCTGCCCGGTTCAGCCTTGGGGCCAAACGCAGGAAATGTTCCCTGAAGTTCCACCGGCTGTCGAGGACGAGTCCCAGGTACTTCATCGTCCTCCCGACGCCGATGCGAACCCCCTCCGCCGTTATGTGGGACTCAAACCGCGGCACGTTCAGACGGCCATGAAAGCACATGGCCTCTGTTTTGTGCAGTGCCACGTCGAGTCCCAACTGCCGGATTCTGTTAGCGACTGTCGCAACCGCTTGCGTCGCCACGTCAGCCGTCGCCTGGTGCGACTCTCCCTTCGCCAGGACGAGCGTGTCGTCGGCGTAACAAATTACGCCGACGCCGTCAGGGAGGTCGCCGCGCAGCACCCAGTCGTAACCGATGTTCCACAGGAGCGGCCCCAAGACCGATCCCTGTGGAACACCGCACGACATCTCTCGCCGGTTCCACTCTCCCCGGTGACCGGGGTAGATGACGGCTCTGCCCCGGGATACCGCATCCCCCGTCGTGAGGGCTCTCACGCGCATGATTGCGTCCACCGTCGAGCGCCCCCTCCGGAAGCCAAACTGGCTCTCCGAGAGGTTCAGGCCCCCCCGATTCAGGTGCCCGACGAGGCGGTCTGCAATAACTCTTTCAAAGAGTTTGCCCACCTCGTCGAGCAGCACGATGGGCCGGAATGCGGACGGAGAGTCCGCAGGGCGCCCGGGCTTCTGGATCAGGACCAGTTTCCCCGTCTTCCAACGAAGCGGGAACTGGCCCCTGTCCAGGCATGCGCTAAAGAGCCCCCCAGTCGAGCCCCGAGAGTCCCCGAGGCCAGGACCCAGGCTTTTCCTGGCAGGCCGTCGGGTCCTGGGGCGGTATTTTTGGCCTTAAGCCGTTGTACCGCCACTCTCAGGTCTACCTCGGTCACCTCTGGAGCATCGTAGACATCGTCGTCGCTGTGGTCCGCGTTTGCGTCAGCTTCTCCGTCAGAATCCGTCGGAGACGGAGCCATAGGCGGGGGAGTATGCTCTCCCCGCGATGGGAACAGAGCGCACGCCTCGCGTAGCGATGTTAGCTCGCGCGACCACCAGTACAGCTGACGCCGGGCGCGTCCTTGCCGGACCCGGGGCATGGCCATGTCGCAGATCTCCGACATGGCCTCCCGGAACCACTCCGCCTCGTCGTTTATGTCGGCAGGCCTGTCCAGTGGTGACACCCAGGCCTGCACGATCGAGGCTTCTAGGAATAGCTCCCGGTCCAGCTGCTTCAGCGCCCATCGCGGACCACTTGGGTTCCGTCGGACCGGCGCGGTCCCGGCACCCAGTCATTTCTGGGCAGGACAAAGTACGGCTCGGCGACCACGGCGACATTAATCAACCACTGCGCCATGCTCTGGAGCAGGAGATCCTGAGCAGCGGCGCAGTGGTTGATAAATACACTTTAGCCTGTATTATATTTATCGCCATTTTTGAATAAACAAAAACAAAACATAATACAAATCAAACTATATTTGACAATAGCTACAGTTGCTATAGTAATTTTGCAGGTAAAATAACGATGAGTGTACTCTTATATGCAGTATTTTCAAGCATATTATATTATTCTAACCTCAAAACCGTAAACTTACTTATCGGTTTTAGTTATATTTCTTACTTAATCTTGATTATATTATTGGCGCGTGATTTTTTTTCGGACAAATACTTATCATATATAAATTCTTTAAAAATCCTCTAAATGTAATTGACGTGTGCTTTGTCCCAGTTGCAAATCATTAGGTTCAACGTTTTCATTATCATAAGGGTGAACAATTTTATTATCTTGCAGGGATAAATTTCTAATGGGCATGCCACGTGCCTTTCTGCTATCTATTATTTCGGGCAGAAAGAATTTCATATAATAAAATATTAATTTCGGATTCATTTCGGTTTCCCAAAATATGTCATCCTTTTCTATGCATTTTGTATAAACATTTT
Source organism: Agrotis puta (assembly GCA_943136025.2). Classification (NCBI taxonomy): domain Eukaryota; kingdom Metazoa; phylum Arthropoda; class Insecta; order Lepidoptera; family Noctuidae; genus Agrotis; species Agrotis puta. The sequence goes on along the minus strand of OW964177.2, from coordinate 14,432,487 downwards.
CATTCTCGCCTTCAACCTGATTTAGCCCTAATTTTATTTCTTTTATTTTTAATTTTCACCAAACCAAAAATATAAATTGTCTAAATAAAATTATTTACACAATGAGAAATAAACAAACAAAAGCAGCGAAGCGCGCGCGCAAAAATTTGGCACAGGTCTCTCCTCGGTAACGTCTCGCGGGACACTGAGAAGCGACGCGTGGATCGAAATTTACTTGAAATAATCGATAAAAAAAATTATAAGTTCAATGAAAAAACGATCGGGTAGAATCGATTCTAAAATTAATTACCTATAAATTGATATTATTTATAAAATATGGAGTATTATAGTACTCGTTTAGTATGAAATTTACTTGTAAAAAAACTGCAAATCGAAGTAACTTCAGTATTTTTTTCTATCGAGAAAATTATATTGCATCGTGTATTGAACGGGTACATGGTAAAGAGAAAGAATGTATCCTAAATGTATATTTATTTCATATTCAAAATGTTATTTTTTGCCTATCAAAAGTCAATTCTAAAACAGGCAAAACCGGGAAAACATGGCCTTAATGGGCTGATAGGATTTGTAATGTCTTACGTAGGTTTAATTTGATAGACTAGAAACCCCTAGGTGTTGAATTAATCTGGGTACAGTTAGCAGCGCAAGTTTGTCAATGATGTTACTTGTTCATAACATAATTTAAATATTGACAGAACAAATCGGTAAAAATGTGCAAATATTCCCTTTTGCATTTTTTTTACACTCGAAAACATGAGGACAGGATTTGATGATAGAATCCTAGAAAAATCGAGGGAAGTCTTAAAAAATGACAACATATTAACAACGATTGCTAATATCATTTAATGTATGCATAATTTACGTAAACACACAATAATATATCTTGCCTTCACTTTAAAAAAACCCCTAAACCACCACTAACCTCCGATTAAAAAGTATTTAATTTATTTCTTTATTATATTTTTTCAAATTTTCAAGTTAAATCTCTATAAACCTTTTTATAAATTAATAGAGATAATTAACAAAATAGAAACGATACTCAAAAAGAACTAAGAACCACCTGTGGCTCCACCTACCCGAAAGGATAAACCCACTTCTCTATCTACTTGTAGCTGTACCATCACACCCACCGCAGCTACTGTCGTAGCTTTAATGGCATCGCAATTACTTTAAGATTGGATGTGCTACGGTGGCAGTCTTACCGATTAGATTGTCACTTAATAGTGATAAAGTGAAGTGTCGTAGTAGACCGCAGAGGAAATGGAGGGATAGCTTATTTTAGAGACTGTACGATGTACGGAATTTCATGAAGATTTCCAATTCTTTATTTTTCGAAAAACAACAGAGGCCTTATAATTACTTACAGCGTACTTCAAGTTTTTACGGCGTTTATTCTATGGAAAATTAAAAACCGGCTAAGTGCGAGTCGGACTCGCCCATAAAGGGTTCCGTAGCAGAAAGCAACATAATATAGAAGTTCTTGTTTTAAGTTTGAAAGGTTAATTGCGGTTTACGATTTATGACATATTAAAATAAGCTAATTATTTGATCTCGTTCAAACCAAGTTTCGCATGGTAATGTACATCATATAGATATTATTTTTAGTTTTATCATTCTCTTAATTTAGAAGTTACAGGGGGGACAGATTTTACCACTTTGGAAGTGTCTCTCGCGCAAACTGTTCCGTTTAGAAAAAAATGATATTGAGACCTATGCCCCACACATATGGGTTCTGTTTTTTTTTTGAACCCCCTAATTTTTATTTTTCTTTATTTTTGTGTGAGAATCCTAATGCGGTTCACATAATACATCTACTTACCAAGTTTCAACAGGATAGCTCTTATACTTTCGAAGAACAGTGGCTGTGACATACGGACGGATAGACAGATATGACGAATCTGTAAGGGTTCAATTTTTTGCCATTTGGCTACGGAACCCTAAGAAGCGCCTCTAGAATACGAAGAGGAACAATTTTTTTTCCAATTAACGTCTAAATAACGTCACAAACGTAAAAAGTCATACTAGGGATTCCGATTGCAATGAAACACACACTTAAGCAAGATAGGTATACAATGTTATCAGAGAACTTTTTCAAATGTCTTATTTAACAAAGATCATCTCTTTGATTAATTTTATTAGTGAAAATTACCTAATATTCTACATAGTCCTGCCCATTTATTCAAGGAATAGAGACATGATATTATGTTGCTATGTTCTATCATAAAACAACAACAAATTACTCCTACAAAAATATAACCATCAAACAGAAATATTTATTCAATCGGCCATATTGCTTTTGGTAACCGCCTGATCCAATTACGACACCCGAAAAGAAAATATTCGAATACCTATCGAAAATAAACAATTCAATATTCTATCAAAGGAATATGATTAATTAATCGGTGACGAACCGAATATTCGCGCGAGTGGAGTTCAAAGCCGGCCCGTATTTTGCCGTTTGCTCTTTGTTAGAAAACAAATGATCGGGAAAATGTGGGTGCCCTCTGGATGTCTAGTGGTTAAAGGTATTGACACATTATTATTTTCCTTTATTCATCTTATTACTTGTTTTCTACATTTTTAAATATTTTTATAAAAACAGTTAAAAATATATAAAAAATAGCAGTCCACCAGCACCGGGAACAGGGTCCGGGCAACCGGTGGTCGGGGCTCTTGTGAGAGGAACCTCCTAACATTACGCGCCGTGTCCAGGAGTACTGCCTTCTGAATCAAGCGCTTGACCCAGCTACCCAGCGAGAGCCTCCTCAGGTGTTGGTCGAGGCTCTTGGCAATTAAGCCATTGGCTGACACGACTATCGGCACAACGACTGCTGTATTCACGTCCCACATGTCAACAACCTCGTGAGCCAGATCAAGATACTTGAATTGTTTATCTTTTTCTGCTTTCACGAGGTTGTCGTCATGCGGGACCGCTTATTTCAACAATTATTGCGTGACGCTCCGATCGATCCATCACCACAATGTCACGCTTATTGGCAACAATAGTCCTGTCAGTGATGATAGGTCGATCCTAATACAACGAGCTATTGCCATTTTCGAGAACCGGGTCGGGCGCATACTTATAGTACGGCACTTCTGATTCCAATAGGTTGTACTTCAAAGCAAGTTGCTGGTGGATAATCCTGGCAACGTGACACATTTATTGTTAGTTGATGGTTTGTATGTTTTTGCATACAAACCCAAACTAATATTATGAATGCGAAAGTGTGTTTGTTTGTTTATTACCTTCTCACGTCCAAGCCGCTGAACCGATCATCCTGAAATTATGCTTGTACGTTGTCAGATGCACAGAGGCGGACATATGGTACCTTTAATCTCAAAAAAAGTATTCCAGAGAAAAAAACAATAATAATAATAGATGACGCTACATGTACAATCCGAATTTATTGTGTAATTATAAATTAAAGTGAGCGAAAGCGCGGTCACTAGCAGGTATGTTTATATTACGGGTATTGTCAGATCTGCGAGCAATAAAAACTAGTTGTGCCTCACCAATGTCTAAAAATATTATGATTAATTACATTAAAAAAACGACGGGTTGCACTCTGGGAGTGCTAGCAGAAGTAAAAACTTGAATAGTAATAAACACACACGAACATTGGCGCAAGCGCCCTGCGCCGTCTTACGAATTTTCGATCAGGTCACGTGTCCTGACGCGAGTTTAACATTTTTTACCCATTCCAGAAAAAAGTGCCTAACGCCGCTAAAGAAGTTTTCACTTCAAAAAACTCATAATATAAAGAGATTGACTCTTTACATTATGAGTTTTTTTTTCAAGACTTTATGACTAGTCAAATAAAATATTAAATAGAATATTTAACCTAACTAGAATATTTTCATCATAACAAAATCAGAAAAGCAGTAAGTTTGACTGACTAACTTTTTGCCTAGCTAGTTGCACTTACATTGCACAAACTACTTGACTTACAAATACCTGTATACATTTATGTATGAAAATATCTTTGACGTGGTTTCGGGAACCGATGGGAATTAGTTCTAAAGGTGAGCTATTAGCATAGCAATTTGTCGTATTCATATATCTAGTTTCCAAGACAGGTAGTATAGTAAAATGCAAAGGGCATGTGAATAAATAGGACAGTTTTTTGTCAGTGACCGCCTTACTACAAAAAAATAAAACATCTGTTGAAGGCTTGTCTAAAAAAAGTGTAAGTACAAAACGACCAATAGATCAACGTAAAATGCCGTTTCAACGTTGACAGTTTTATAAACAAGATAGTGTTCAACAGACATTATCTTTTTTGTGGTAAGACGGTAAGAGTCTAATAATTCCTTCTCTGTCTCACTCATTTGATGATTTTTATACCCCAAAAAAAGTCATAGGGATTACATTAACAGTAATTGACCGTAACTTATTAGGTTTATTTACCCTAAATTACCGTACTTTCCTTGTAAATGAAGCGCACGCGTACGACGAATATTTCGTTGAAATAAAATGGGAGGACATCGATCGTTGATCCTTGAGCTTCAAGGAAATTAGTCCTTTAGATAAACGATGGTTCGTACACACAATAAACTCTTTGGCTGTGGTACAAGGTACAAGAGCCAGCGAGAATTAATATGGAAAATAAATCACGCGATGGTTATTTATAAACAGTCAAACTATGATGATAGTGTTTTGTAAAAGGTATTGAAAAAAGGCAGACAGAGTTGTCGTTGGTCCGATCCTTGTAAATACCAAGATTGCTATACGTGAATTTTAGGCTATATTTTTGAAAACACACCCACGATACAGGAAAAATTCCTGGTTCAAAGTTTTATTATATGTTTTAATAAAAACAGGAACAGGAACTATTTGCTAACTTATTATCTCGAGTGGGTTAATAGTGTCTAAAAAGATCTCGGGCTAAATTATGAAAACTACAGTCATTACTATATACTTCTAAGATCACTGAGCCGGGCCGATCGAGCCTAAAAACAACTTGAGAAGAAGATACCTACTCGTACATTATGGACATTTTGCAAGACTCGTTTTTTATTGGACCGTTAGCCACAGGCAAATTTTCTTGTTATCTTTGTCAGCAGTGGGATAAAAGGATTTCCAAATATAGGTAGGTAGGACCTTAAGCTTTCCGTAAGCTTCTAATTTGTGCCACTTTTATGAAAAAGAACTCGGTCATGATAGCCAACTTGTGTGATAATTGATTTAGTAGCAACTTGCTGTTGTCACGACTTACCGACATTGTTTTTCTGAATTTTCTCTTTTTTGTGCATTATTAACTTGGCATAAAGCTCGAAAAAGCCTGGCAGCTACTTGACATCCCCTTATCTTTATCTAAATTGCTTGGAAACGAAATGCTTCCTCCATAAAGGTGACTCAACAAATAATATACCGTGCTAGTAAAGAACACAATCAACTCGTATACATATTGTAAAAATTCTGTCTATAACGATAGTTATTTATGTTAATTATAAAATGTACCAGTAATTTGTTGAAGTCTATCAGAGTGCGCGGGCATGCGGGCGGCGAGTAATGGGTGACTCGCTGTCCGACCTTAGACCATACCCGGGTCGATGGCGCGTTGTATTCTATACGCGCCTCGAAGACTGTCAGCACAATGACGGGGCCTCCCTTTAGAGGGCCAAAGCCTGCCGAGGTCGGGGGACTAACGGATTACCGTGACCCCAGAACATAAAGGGCTATTGAAGGACATAATGGAGTTTAGTCAGTACAAGTCTGACAGTCCGCCTAAGGACCATAAACGAGTGTTGCAAAAACATTGGCAAATGAATACTCGCGTAATTAAGGTCTTTGAAAGCACCGAATAAATTGTCACCACTAAAATTATATCGTTGGTTGATTAATCATCGATGATGGAACCTGACAAAGGATGATATATTGATTCACATATATAGTTGTAGTTTAATATACCAAACCAAACCAAATATATACATTATTATTTCAGCCAGTTCAAGGCGTAAGTTTTAAGAATTTTTAGCAACGAGAAATCTCGTCGCATTAGAATGCAGAATATGTAAAGCTTCTGAATATTACCAATGCTTGCATCGGAAGCCAACAGCTGCTAACTTTATCCAAAGTTCTCAAGCATTTGGATATTCCTATCTTTTCGCGTAATCTATTGAGTCTATTGTGAGTTAAATTTCTAGGATCTAAGTTTTATATTTCTTTCTTCAATTCTCTGGATACTTTAGATGCTTTTATAAACTCTGAAGTTGAAGTAAATTAATTACCTATAACATTTTTCTTTCATATTCCTCTGGGGTCAGAAACTTTTATTATTTAATCAATTCTATACAATTGCCCTGGGTTAACTAAGAAAGTTCGCGACAAGTAACTTAATTATAATAAACTTTAGTTCCTTTCATTTCATTCTACAGAGAGTACAAGAGTAAATGAAAGTATGAATGAACATAAGAACGCTATATTATGTTCTTATTTACATAAAGCCTAGCTCACTGTGCTCTTGTCAGGATTTGTTGATTTTCTACTCATTCTGAATTAGTAAAACGTCTTTGTTTCGGATTAATTAAGTGAACTCTCGTGTTTCCAATGCTAAATAATTATAAACTTTAACATAATGTAGGTAGAATAGAATATAATATACTTTATTGTACACCAAAATCGTTATACAACTGTTTTATGAAAACGCTAAAACTTAACGCTAATTGTAATTATGTATTACCTACTCATTTACTATTGTAAATCCATATTCTCTGGAATATCTTCCAAACAATATGGATTTATAATAGTAAATAAGTAGATAATACATATATTACGAATATCATCAAAATCATTTAGAAGAAAATTATATTTCTCATCACATCATATTTAAATAAAAAATATTCGACATAATTATAAACCAATACCCAACCCTAGTTGTGTAGGCAGTACCTACCTACTGTACAAGAAACCCTTCGATGCGGTCGGTTGATAGCGAAGGGTCGAAAACAGTTCACAGTCCAATGGTTGTCTATTCAATTAACAAATGCGAACATTCGATTAGAATTAGAACCGCAAATTCCATTTCAAAGCGATGAAAATTCCCAAATCGTGAAACAAGTTTCATGTTTAGGGGTATATCTTCTCAGGTAGTCTTATCAGGTAATCGTGGCCCCAGAACATAAAGGGTTATTGAAGGACACCGTGGATTTTAGTCAGTACAAGTCTGACAGAGCCTCTCGTCCTGCCCTGGGTGGGAAGACTCATTGGATGATTTTACCACTTAAAAAAGGAGTATATATCATTCGACCACGATAAAGGTGAATACGTCAATGATCACAATATTATTATGTATGCCACTTGAAAATTCCGTTTTCAAAAAATACCATGTGCAAGTTAATTTTCAGTAATTGTACTATTGTCGGTAACATTTTGATGTTATTTTCATAATGTTTATTTAAGATTATGCAAGCGTCATCAACATTATTAGCTTATAAATGCTCCCACCACTGGGACACAGGCCTCCTCTCAGTGAGAATGAGTGGGCCATAAACCACACGCGGGCCCAGTGCGGATTGGTAGATATCACATGTCTTCGAATTTTTGGTTCTGGGACATGACATGCCTGTTTCCTCACGATGTTTTCCTTCACCGTGTTGAGAGCAAAATATAAATTACACTAAGTAATGTGTGTATGGGGATTTGAACCGACAACCTAGAACTCGTAAGTCGGGGCCGATACCACGGGGCTACCACTGCCCTCTATATAGCGTCGTCACAACTTCACCCTAAAGCCCTCAAACAGACAGGCGTTACGAATGCGAAGCGTGACGTTTTATTTGTAATGTATGGAATTGTTTGAATCCAGTCACATGGAAACGCGAAAGCGATCCGATAGCGTGACAAAACTATCGGACTGACGTCTCGCTTTGGTTCGGTATCGCTTCGGAAACGCTTCGCTTTAGCCGGTCTGTTTGACAAAGGCATAATCGTGGTCACAATACTACATCACAAAGATTTACAGTTAAAAGATTTCATCCATTACGATTCGATTACCTACTTATCAATTAACAATTTATAAGCCAAGTAGATTACTCGCTAAATCTAAAACCCATGTAAGAGGAAGCCATTCATTTTGCTCACTCCCTAATGAGCTCATTACGTTAGGGATATACAGGTAGTACGCGAATTAATTAATTTATCTTTCGTTTTTCACTGAATATTAGAGGGTAACAAAGGGATCTTTGGATTTAGTAATTATATGTTAGCACGTAAAATCTCTGGTGGATATTAATTCAATTAGATTTTGTTTTAAAAGGAATGGGACTATGTATGACTTGTTACTTTAAGCTTAAATAATCGCCTTACATTACCAATTCTGGCACGTTGGCTTCCTCAGAATTGAATTATTAGAGTTGTAACATAATTATGTGTGCTGGCATTGTCGGTTCGGCAATATTTGTCGAACAAAAACTCGTCCTGAAGCAATAACTAAACTCGTTCAGTTTTAATCGGTTTGTACTGGATCGGATAGTTCATTCAGTATAGCAAATAATTAAATTCAATAGTATTTGTGGAATGAAAAAGTCGGCCGGCTGAGTCTGTGTCGATTTCTTTCTTTCTTTCAATAGTAGCCGAGCATAACGAGTCGAGCCGAACGCTATGTGATTCCCGAACATCTATCTTTCGGTTTTACACCTTTACTTACTCCGTACTCTGTCCCTTATGGTTCAATGTGTAGATTAATATAAGTCAGAATATACTTACACATACTAATCTTAAACATTTTGATTAAAGGTCGTAATAGTAAGCTTTGTGTTTATGAGCCTAGTATTTTATCTAATAACCGTCTCAAGCTAACACAATTCTTATTTGCACCAAACTTTGTGTTAAAATTGGAAGTTAATGCCGTGTTAATAAGCTTGAAATACAGATTTTTGAGAAACAATTATGCCAATCATCATTTCCTTTGGAAAAGAAATGGGGGAGGTTTAATTTTGACTTGACATTATTTTATTAATGTTCCTAAATTGACAACTTCCAAAGCTTAATGCTTTTAACTAGAAAAACTGTTCTAAACACGAACTATAATAAACTTTTGTTTGGAACCCATTAATTTATTTTCACAATTCAACTAAGGAAGCACTATACCACCCTTTATTTACGGTACGGCACGATACCAGCCCTCAGGGCATCGTGCCTTTATTTACCAAAGGTGCTGGCAAAGTTGTAAAAAATATAAGTAAACTCAAACATGGTTAGCTAATTTATAATTTACGTGTAATAGGGGTGAGACTTTTGTTTTTAAACGGCCGCAAACTATATAGTCAGTCTAAGGAATTCGTGATGAAAATTGGTACTTTGCTCAATCTGACTTTTATATTGATGGCGCAAGTAATTAATTAAAATTACTTCACTTTAGCCAGATTCTAGAAATATCAGATTCTATAAATACCATATTCTAATAATGGCTGATTGTATAAATGTCTGGCGGTGAATGTACAGTTGCTTTTTGTTTGTGCAATTCGCAAAAAGCAATTCAAGAACCTTTTTGGGTACATATTTTAATGGCACGGTTGGCGCAGTGGCTGAGTAATTGGACTGCTGGGCTGCGTGTCGCGGGTTCGATTCCCGCACGGAGCAAATATTTGTATGATCTACAAGTAATTGTTTCGGGTCTGAGCGTTTGTGTGTGTGAGTTTATATGTTTGTAAACGCACCTACGACACAGGAGAAATTCCAAGTGCGGGGCAACGTTTTAAAATATATATATATACAACTGTCAAAATCCAAAACATTCACTCCCCGCGGCTGTCAAACATCCGTGACGCTATAGATTTAAAACAACAATAACTTTACAACAACTTTGGAAAAGCGTGGGTTACTTATTTAACTTTGATAATTACTTCTTTCTAATTGATGTTTTAATCAGTGTTGGCTGTTTGACAAGTAAAATGAAAACGTATTTGAAATAAAATAAGTTTTCTAGAGATGGAAGTTTAGTTTAGTTTAATGGAACACAGGTACTCTATAAATTGGCACTTGGGCACTTGATAATAATTACGTAGTTTTTCAAGACTGATTATTATTTTGAATTTGGCGCAGTGGCTTAGAAATTGGACTCCTGCGCTATGTGCCACGGGTTCGGTTTCCGCACAGAACAAATATTTGTATGATCTGCAAGTAGTTGTTCCGGGTCTGGGTGTTTGTGTATGTGAGTTTCTATGTCTGTAAACGCACCCACGAGAAATTCCTAGTGTGGGTTAACGTTTTTTAAAGAAAAAAAATAATATTTGGATGAGCAGTTTTGGAGGTAGCTCTACATCTTAACTTCACTTTTAGTGTAGATTTCGAAAATTACGCTTCTACATTTTTCCAAAGAGATTTAAAGGACGCAAGCAGACGTTGATGTGTAAATGTTTAAAATTAAGAGTAAATTCTTGATTTTTACTCTCTAATGTGACATTTACAACGCTACATTCGAATTGTAACCCATAACAGACGTTCTTAATGTTACCTTCGTCTTTAATTACATTCTTATCTCTAATTATACAAAACGCTTACTAAAGCATAATTAAAATCCTGTTAAAGATCCCCAAATTGCTCCAAACTCCTTTAAATATAAGCGAAAAGGGGCGATATGCATATCAAAAGGGACCAACTCATCATAATCCCCGTAACGGCGCGCTCTTGCATAAAACCGGACCTTTATTAGGCTGTTGATACACTCGAAGAATATACATGAAGAATAATTTTCATTTGGTGTAGGATTAAGCCCTTTGAATAGGACTTGTGTCCCGTTTTTGGAATTTAAAATTTTTCTCTTCTCGTATTGTAGACTCACTTCTCGTTTCGTATTGTAGAACACGTGGGTATATGACGCGCTCCGGAATAGTATAAGGAGTTGGATCTACGAACTGACGTTTTTTTAGCGCGTTCCGCTATCACTACCAGTACCTACCAGTGTGCAAAATTGTTATATATTTTCGCATATAAAAAAACCCGTGGTTTTCGCTGTTGAACGATCAGCGGTCTAAGCGTTGACCTTCGAATCCCAGCGATGAAAATGTTTTTTTTTGCTTTATATTAATTCGTCATTTGGGGTTTATTCAAATTAATTTTTACTGGATTTTTCTCTATCAACACCCGAGTACAGTTAGATTGATAGGCTGGGTTACATTATTAATTTAAGCGTGTATTTACTTTAATGCTATACCTTGAAACCATGTTTCGTGTGCTTTTACGTACATACATGTAAAAACTCATGACTTTTTTTCCATTGGGTTAGGCAGAAAGGTGTATAGAAAACCAACTGCTGTGATCTTTACATACATATTTGTCTCCTCCACATTCATACATTCATAAATGTGGTCATACAAGCACGCCAGTTACGAGAACTGCACATCCGACCTTTTGAAGAATCTCAAAATTAAGTTAGTGAACGTCTTCGTAGTTGACGCTGTTGCTTATAAATACGACTTGTGCTGTTACGTTTTTAAATATAGTGTAAATTTCGCCTAATATTGGTTAGAATGTGCTACAGAAATGAATATTAGGTTCATAACAGACAGATTTGTTTTTCTTTATTCCTTTTTTTAAATATAATTTGTTATAATAAATTACATCACTCAGTAGGTACTTTAACTACGCTTACAGAGAGTTTTAGAATTTTATAAAATTTTATCCTAATAAAGTAAAAATAGATTACTATGTAAATAGGTTTTATTACGTCTACGCATTAGTGTGTAGACCTAAAAAAACTTTTTATAAAATTCCTAGAATAAATACCTAGATCCCAAGCCGTGACCCAGTCTTTGAGTTTAAGATAAAAATCTGTGTCAAATAGGTTGGTAGTCGAAGATTGGTAACAAAGATTTGAATTGTTCGATGTGCCCTCACCGTACCCACTTACTGAAAGGGCGCCGTCCGGTGCTATTGGTTTTCGTTAAGTACATTTCTATGCATTAGGTCCAAAATAAATAAATAAACAAATTAATGTACAACATTACGTATCTTTTGAGGCAAAATATACATACACATACGTATACTTACAACTTACTACCAGGCATGGGTAGGCAAAAACTACAGAGCACTACCTGCTAATATCCTTACATACTCCTTTCGCCTCATCCACATTCATTCAAAAATTTTAGTAACAGAAGCAAAAAGCCTTTTTTAATGCCAGTTGTATTATAATTAGGCTCTAAACATTGTTTAGGTCGCTAGATGCGTCAACATTTGCACTATTTGTATTTTCGCCGCAGTGAATTTCCAGTAGCCAGGGGCTGTACTTAAAAAAAATTGGAAGATAGGATACAATTTTTAGCGTGAGAACTAAACGCTACTATCTAAATGACGTCATTAACGGAACAAACACGGATATCTTTGAAGTATTAGAGCGAATCTAAAGATTTTAATCATTGGTAGTTTCAGTGTAAATAATATTAGGCCCGCATAATATGGTCGCGGGACTGTACGAATTACCGTGACCCCGGAACGTAAAGGGCTATTGAAAGACACCGTGGATTTTAGTCAGTACGAGTCTGACAGTCCCTTCCGCTCTGCCCTGGGTGGGAGGACTCATTTGGTGATATTACCACGATAAAGGCCCGCATAATATCACTATTTGTTGCTCTGATACGTATTTTTAGATAAAAAGAAACCTCAATTTGCCGCTCTCTTGGGCTTTTAAGATAATGTTAGGAATCTAGGATCAGGTTACAAAATCACAAACAGGTTTTTTTGTTTGTTTTTCTGAAGTCGTCTGGCAGTTTCTACAAAAAAAAAAAACGACGGGTTGCACTCTGGGAGTGCCGGCAGAAGTGAAAACTTGAATAGTAATTGTTGGAAATATCTTGTGAACAGATTTTAGTAAAACTCGCAAAAATGGTTGACTTTTTATTTCAATAATTTTCCAATGTGACGTACATCTTTTATAAACAATGTTACCTAGCAACGTCACACGAACATTCACGCAAGCGCCCTGCGCCGTCCTACGCTTTTTCGGTCAGGGTCACGTGTCCTGACGCGAGTTTAAGATTTTATACCCATTACAGAAAAGTGCTCAACGCCGCTAAAGAAGTTTTCACTTCAAAAAGAATAATAATTAGGTTCATTTTACTACAAGAAAAAACAACCGTCTTTTGATTTTGCCTTCCTCGAATCTTGTTTCTATTTCAGTCTTTTCTGAATAAATTTTCTTATTTTTGTAAAAAAAAACGTTGCCCCACACTAGGAATTTCTCCCGTGTCGTGGGTGCGTTTACAAACATATAAAGTCACATACGCAAACGCCCAGACCCGAAACAACTATTTGTAGATCATACAAATATTTGCTCCGTGCGGGAATCGAACCCGCGACACACAGCGCAGCACTCCAATCGCTCAGCCACCGTGCCTTCGTTTTACAGGGTGTAAAGATTTCTTAGTCAGTTTTAGCAAATCAAATAGGAGGAGGTTGATTAATAAAACAAGAAAAGGACAATCCAAGTGACAAAAGAGCTACCTGTTTAAGGGTAAAGAAACACTCCGAGATCCCATTTTCATGCCTATTTATCTAGATTTCAATAAGCCACAGACATTTCGGATATGCGGTCTTTCCAATGAGCTCTTATAGGTATTCGTTTCAATGATTTCGGCCCATACAGCCTAATCTGATGTGCGGCTATCTCTTTCAATCTTCGTACAATGAGAGGCTGCGAATCAAAGCGACCTCGTGGCTCAATTTTATGCCATCTCATTTATTTTCGTTTGAAAGGAAGAAATTGTGTCCTTGGATAAAGTTTGGGAGCAAAGCTTTTATAAAGTACTAGAGGAAAGAATTCTAGTTCACACTTTTTTTTTGACTTGGGAAAAAAGACAAGATTTTTTCTTTACTTCTCGTTTTTGTTTTCATCTTGCCTATTACTTTTTGTTCAGATTCTAAATTGAGTTCTCACTTTAGCGTCTATAGACAAAAAAAGATCACAATTTCTACAAGGTAGCTCTTTTTGACTTTGGGTGCCGTTAAAAAACAATTGAAATGAATAGGTGTTGAAATGGGACCGATATATAAATCTCTGAAGGTGAAAATACTCGTGTAACCGCATTCTTTTTAAATTGCATTGCAATATTTATTTAGGTTGTCAAATCGGGAAATTGATGAAACGAGATGTGTCCAGGTAAACTTTTTTTTTAGCGTGTTAAAATCATCATTCGAGTTCTCCCACCCAGGGCAGGGCAGGAAGGACTGTCAGAATTGGACTAAAATCCACGGTGTCCTTCAATTGCCCTTTACGTTTCGGAGTCACGGCAGCTCGTTAGTCCCGCGACCCCGGGGGTCTAGGTACAGTCTACCTAGACCCCCGGGGTCAATGGCATGGAAATTTCACAAATTATAAAAAAAATGAGTGACTGAAGGAATTTGGTTACTATTTATTTGAAGAAGGAGTGCAAAAAAGGGATAGATTACTGTATTTATGATCTGCATAATCAAGTTATCAGAAAACAGAATAATACCTTTAGACAAGACACTAATTGTAGTCAAACTTCTGAATACTGTCAAATGTCCAGGAATAAAATTGCTTCAACAAATTAGCTTCCCATCCATAAGTAGACCTCGACAAATCTTGCTTATCTTGCTAATATTTAGCAACAAAACGTTTAACTCCATTTAGAACATTTAAAAAAATGCATTTAAAACTTAATTAATTCATAAAGTGATAATTCCTCGCAACTGACACTTCTGGCCTGTAATTTATGGTGTAGTACCTGAATTAAGAAGTTTTTTGGCTTTCTTGGAGCATCACTTCGGATCAGCCATCAAGTTGCACGTGCATATCATCTTGCCACCGTGGGTATACCAACCAACAATAAAATTCACACACACAAACAAGCAGACCCGGAACAACTGCCTGTAGGCCATACAAATATATCTGACACGTAGCGCAGCCTCCAATTGCTCAGGAAAAAACCTGGGCAAAAGTCTCCACGATAATCTTCCATCTCTTTTCACTGTGCTGTTCCCTCAAACCAATCTTTCATAAACATGTCTAAGTTATCAACATTTTCTAGGCCTCTCTCGGCTTTGTGGATTTAAGTGTTTTTAATTTCCGGAATAAAGTTATGTCACTTTTCATCTGGAAAATAAATGAAGACAGGCATAGTATACGAGTAGATATCTTTTTAAGGGTCATACATACTTGAGTAGAAAGTTAAATGAAGAATGCCTTTTAGATTACATATTTTTTCCTTTTTATCTTTTTTTTTTGTTGAAGTATATTGGGGAACTTTGCACAATTTGAATGAGTAATTGAAATCAAATGAATGAATGACTATATTTTGCACGCGGCTTCGCTCGCCCCTTCAATTCGCTGTTTGCAAAAATGAGTCAACCATCTCCAGTGGCCCATCCTCCGCCACAACAAAAAAAAAAAACAAAAATCATTCAGTGTTTTAAACAAGAAAGCGTAAGAATCAAGTTCACTTTTATAATTTTATTAATTTATGTTTTAATAATATGGTGTTTTAGAACGCCATTAGATTTTTTTTTAATATTCTAAAAAATAGCCAGTCCAATAGCCAGTATAAGTGAGGCCACATTTCTTTGTATGGGATTGGGATTTGTACGTAGTATTATATTTTTTGTGTTATAGCTCATCTTTCTTGTTTACTTGTATAACCGCTAGGTCACGGGACTTACGAATTACCGTGACCCCGGTACGTAAAGGGCTATTGAAAGACACCGTGGATTTTAGTCAGTACGAGTCTGACAATCCCTCCCGCTGTGCCCTGGGTGGGAGGACTCAGAAGATGAGGTATTACCGTTAAGCCTTTGTTATTTAGTAAAAACGTCTCCCTTTTAAATGACAATTTTGTATTGACGGCCGGATTCGATTTCAATTAGTACGAAAGCCTTCAAAACTTTGTGTGCGAGCTGAATCATTCGATCAATCGATCTGATATATTCCAATTACAAAATTGGTAATCGTCTGACAACATTGGTCCGCCATTATATTTTATTGCTTTTATGTATTTGATAGGATTCGGTAAAAATAGAATCCTTGGATAGTGCAGTTTGGTTTTCGGGCAACTGAGTTGTGGCATAATCATCTTGTACTAGCTGGTTGCCGGTCGCGGGACTGTACGAATTAACGTGACCCCGGAACGTAAAGGGCTATTGAAGGACACCGTGGATTTTAGTCAGTACGAGTCTGACAGTCTCTCCCGCTCTGCCCTGGGTGGGAGGACTGACTCATTTGATGATTTTACCACGATAAAAAAAAAACAAAAACAAAAAAAGCTGTTGCCAGCAGCCATTCTTGCCATTTGGTCCCATAAAAATTCCATTTAGTTTGGTTCAGTAGTTTTTTATTTTATGAACAGTTTTGTGCAGCTTATTGTGTATATGGGCGATGTTATTACCGGTGCTACGGATTGCAAAATTCTAGTGCACATGTAAGAAAATTATATATCTGACAAGAATTTGTGTTGAATATTAAAACTACAAGGGTACCTAAAATAAAAAACATATTCAAAAAAAAATGTAACCGACTTCAAAAACAACTAATAAAGTCGGTGGCTTCTATTTTTTTTTCAAAATTGAAAATTAAATTTATAGGTTATTTTACCCTTTTTTGTGTTTATTTTTAAAGACGGTTACTTTTTTGAAATTGTTTTTTTAGGGTTCCGTACCCAAGAACTAAAACTAACCCTACTAAGACTTCGTTGTCCATCTGTCTGTCTATCTGCTGCTTGTCCGTCCGTCTGTTACCAGGTCATCATGAATGGTGATACTTAGACAGTTGACATTTTCAGAGGTGATGTATTTCTGTTGCCTCAATATACAACAAATACTATTGTTGTTTTAATGAAATTATTTTTTCTTTAAAATATTTCTGTATAAAACGTTTCAGATATGTTTTTTTTATAGGCTCAGATGTTTTGTAACAGTAATTTCGTCCTGATATTTAATCCCTGCCTGTAGCTACCTACAGTGAGTGTATGTCCCAATTTGCGAATCATATGAACCGCACACGCAATTTAAAATAACGAGATCATATCACAATTTCAGATTAAAATATCGAGCTCATAAATATGTACACGATACGGCCATGTAAATTACCTTCTGTGGCCTTAAAATTGATATAAAGCATAACCAGATCACACTCGCGGAAAGATATGTGCCATTTTTTTCTGATTTAAGCCTTTGTCAAACAGATAGGCGTGACGAATGCGAAGCGAGGCGTTTTTATTTGTTATGTATGGAATTGTTTCAACCCAGTCACATAGAAAAGCGAAAGTGATCCGATAACGTGTCAGAACTATCAGACTGACGTCTCTCTTCGGTTCGGTATCGCTTCGGACTCACTTCGCTTTCGCCTGTCTGTTTGACAAAGGCATTAAACATTGCCCTACACAGTGGCGTAGCGAGACCGATTCCATCTCCGCTGCTCGCTCGAGGTCCCCCTTATTGTAAGATGACTTGAATCCCCGGTTGACATTTTAATACATAAATATGTAATATATAGGTACATATGCTCCGGCCCACCGGGCAAACGGTATAGAGGAAGACCGTTCACTAGATGGGACGACGATATTAAAAAAAATGCTGGTCCAAAATGGCAGCGAATAGCCCAAGACTCGTTTTAGGCCCTATCTGAAAACCAGTGCTGCGACAATTTTAAAAAAGTCGCAGCACATGCTGAGATAGGAGCCTTTTGGCCTCGCACAGGAGTAATTGTTTTTATTGGTTTTACCTTTTGTCATTTTCTTTTATATATTTTGGTTCCTTTTTTGTTTTTATTCATATAATTTTGTTATTTTGTCCTGTGTGTGTCAATAAATCTCTTTTCTTTCTTTCAAGACCGAGAGAAATGGAAAGCTTTGCCTTTACCTGAGGGAGGTTCCAGTACAGTAAAAAATGCTACTGCCTATTGTTATAATATAAGTAAAGTTTAAATAGTTATTAAGATGATTGTATTTTATTGTATCGATATTAGTTTCTCTATTTTAATCCTTTTGTTAACTAATTATAGGTAGGAGACAACATTTGCATGTTAATTTGTTAAACTGGAATTACAAGGCTTTTTAATTGTATTATTATTTTTACATATGGTCAGGATTATTCAAAGACATTTGATTGACTGATAAAATATTATCACCGAAAAATTGTGACTGACGTCTTGAATAGTCTTGAATAGTCTTGAATAGAGTAATACTGCACTCGAAGTCGTTCCAATTCCAAGACTCGGCTTATGTAAATTGCTCCGCTCAGTTAGACTCAGTTGTCATGACAACATATCAAAACGCCCAGAAAATCATAGTTTTATTAATTGGTGGATCCTCAAATACTTATATGTTTCCTTACTCTGTAGTTGTGGGCGCATTTGAATTCAAATAAAAAAGGGTTATCCGTCGGTGTATGTAATATACTAAGTCAGCGACTTAAGAATATCAGTAATCACTTCGAAATTCGACACGTTTCTGACTCCAATCAGTTGGTTATTACAAGTTTTATCACAATATTTTTTGCTTAATCAGGTAAGTTTTTTTTTTCATTTTTTGAAAATTATTTTATTGATAAATCTGATAAAAAATCATAACGAAATAGATCAATAACCAATCAATAAAGGGTTTTCGGCGACACGGAACTGTCTGTGGTTACGCGAAGCTGTCTCATCAGGTAACCGTGATCCTGGAGCATAAAGAGGCAATTAAGGAACACCGAGAATTTTAGTAAGTACGAGTCTGGAGTAAGTGGAGGACTCATTAATTGATGATTGTACAACGATAATATAAAAAAGGTTTTTAAAAGTCCAGTAGACTGAAACAACCTTAGAATTTAAGTAGTTGTCCCAGTTGGGTTACAGGACAGCTCTCTGTGAAACAAAGTGGGTAATTCACGCGGTCTTTTTAGCGTAATCGTGATAAAATACACTTACATTATAGTGCATTTCAATAATAAAACGCTTTTCATAAATCTGTTGGCAGTTCTAGATGATCGTTTCGCACTCGGTCCCTTTTATCGATGGGGCGTAAAATAAATTGGTTGGTTGGGAGTTTGGGACCCGTCCATAGTCCCAATTTTATTTGTACGACTTTACCGAGACACAAATCAATCGGATCCCACAGGCAACATCTATATTTTGAGTAGCTTTAGGCAATCCAATTTCTCTTACGTAAATATAAGCGGTGCCGATTCTTATTTTTATTTGTAAGCAAAAACAATACGCAGTTTCCATGGTTGGTAAGCGAACTGAAATAAATGTTTATGGCTGAGCGCTCGTTAAAGTTTTATACCCGGCATAGCAGTTGTAAGCAGCTAAGTAGCCTAAATACTTGTTTAATATTTATTAACATAAACGTTGTAAAATTAACCTTTAAGTTATCAAATCTACGATCCATAAAAACAATAGTAGGTACAGATAGGGTTTTTTTTAACTTGGTCTAATCATCAAATGAGTCCTCCCACCCAGGGCAGAGCGGGAGGGACTGTCTAAAATCGTCGACTCGTACTGACTAAAATCGTGGATTTCAGTCGGGGGTCACGGTAAATCATAAGTCCAGCGACCCCGACGGGCAAGGTACAGATAAACAAGTGTTTTTTATTGTCTTTTTTAGTTTAGAGTATTATTTCAAATTAATTCTACCTACAGTACAGTTCTAATTCTATCTGGAGAGATTGCTCTATCTCATTTCTCATATCTTCGCTTTTGTTAAAATAAGCAAACAAAAACATCGAGATTGTTGTCACCAAATAAACAATATCTAAACAACGCGCAACACCTATATCCCTGAACAACCTATGAAAAGATGTAATAAGCGTTTATGAACGAATATTACACACTTATGACCATGATGAAGCAAAGATAAAGACGCCTTTCCGCCTTTAGCCTATCGTCAACGTGAATGCAGCTTTATGTGGTCGACGATCGTGAATGGGCTGATTGCCCGATTTGTAACACGTTGACGGCCCTCCTATTAACCGGCCGATGAGGGAAGATTCGCTTTATGTCACAGAATTCGTGTATTAATATTTAATGTCAACGTTAACTCAATTTTATCGGGTAACACTTTCATCGTCATGTTAAATACCATTTTCATCATCCCGAAAACAACACTCATTTAAGCCTTTGTCAAAGAGACAGGCGTAGCGAATGCAAAGCGTGACGTTTTTATTTGTAATGCATGGAATTGTTTGAATCCAGTCACATAGAAAAGCGAAAGCGATCCGATAGCGTGACTGAACTATCGGACTGACGTCTCGCTCGGTTCGGTATCCCTTCGGAAACGCTTCGCTTTCGCCTGTCTGTTTGACAAAGGCATTAGGGCGATCGTGTCAAAAAGTTTTAAGGTTTTTTTTTGGAAAATCAAATCACTTTAGTGTCGTATTATCTTGTAATAGAACTCGATAGTAATGTTGTTATTGCATGCGACGTAGTTTTGTAACTAGTAACATCTTGTGCTTTTATTGCCAACTACGAGTAGTTCTAATACGAAAATCTTTCATATCATAACTATATTTTATTATTATTTATTTATTTATTTATATAAACACACAGATAAAGGCAGCGAAATATTTTAAAAGGAAAAAAGTACAACGGCACTACTTATTTTTTCCAGCAGACCTGAGAGAGGAGAATTTGAGGTAGAAGATAAAGTGGTGTGCAGGAACAAATAATAGTTATTTTCGATACAAGTGCGAAAAGTCTGTCTTTATGAACGAGTTCCAACTTTTGAGCCGAGCCGTAGGCGAGGGTCAATAGCTGGAACGAGTTGTAAAGACAGATTCGCACGTGTATTGAACAACTATTTTAAATACAGTTGCGAAGAAATAAAAATTTTAATAATAAAAAATTAACTTCCTAAAAATGGCGCCAAGTATATTTTTTGTCATCATACGCAAAGGCAGTGTACTCATACAGCCAATGTTTTGTTTATGTCGATACTAATATTGCTTTATTATTTGAACAAATAAATAACAAATAACAAATTTCATTTTTTTTGCATGATTATTATCAGTCTTGTAACGAAGAAAAAAATATTGAATTAATATTTTAGTAAAAATGAAAAAAGATTAGACTAAAGTCTAAAGACTATAATATTTTTTTAATACAGTTGCATGAAAATTGACATTTTATGGGGGAGTTTTCTGTGCGTAAAATGCAATTTCTCGCACTAGTTAAATAAAAAACCGTACTACTAACATAATAAATTAATATGGGCTCTCTATGCAACCAAAGAGACTTTAAATTTTCGTAAAATTTTCTACGCTAAGTGAAGTAAATTTTTTATTATTAAAATTTTTATTTCTTCGCAACTGTATTAAAAATAGTTGTTCAATACACGTGCGAATCTGTCTTTACAACTCGTTCCAGCTATTGACCCTCGCCTACGGCTCGGCTCAAAAGTTGGAACTCGTTCATAAAGACAGACTTCTCGCACTTGTATCGAAAATAACTATTATATAATACCTACAACAATCCAAATACTTTATTAGTCACTTGTTCAAAACAGCCTTATCAAAACGGTGTAAAGAAAATCGTCAAGCCAAACAAAGATGTTGTTAAAATCTAAATGCGACTTGGCCGTTATCCCAAGCAAAGTGTATTTGTCTCAATACAGCTTCCAGCCAAGTATTCCATGCTAAAATCTAGATCTAAGTCAAAGAGCGTAAAGGATTTGGATCCCTAAGTGGAAAGCCGGGTACAAAGTACTAACATATTGGGCTGGAGCCTAGCGTATGTCGGAACAAAGTGATTTAGTGGTTGCCAGAAATGTTTCGAAGCTTAGCTGAGGTTTTGAGTAACCTGGTGGGACCTGATAGAGCGAAATACTTGCCAAGTTGGCGGGAAGGTTTAATAATTGCTTGGCTCTTAGCACAGTAGGTTTATAGGTAGTCGTTCCGTCGTGAAAGCTGTTGTTTATCTATCACTGTATCTTCACTAATTTTATAAAGAGGTAAAGTTTATGAGTTTTTAGCAAATAATCTCTGGGAACACAGAAACGAATTAAAAAAAAATCACACCAAACTTTGAATTCGATAGTTTCGCTACAATTAACTCGATATCATAATAACTATCTATTAAGGTAATTATGATAGGTTGAACTGAAACTGATACTTTAATCTATCATTTAATTTTTGACTAGGCGTTAACCACGCCTTCGCCCTCGTCGAATTTGATTTATTCATCCAAAATATTTTTTGCATTCTAAAAGTCTGCAGTTAAGAGCAAGGTCATGATTTTTGATATTAACATAACGTCATGAACTTTTAACATTAGTACCTACATAAAGTACTATAATTACATTATTTACAAACAATAAATAGATACGCAATAATTATTACAAACTGGCAAAAATAATCTCGTGGAAAAACGTTGACGAAACGTTGTGCTAATACGAGTCCCTTTTTAAAAATCATGTATTTTCCAAATTACTATGTTTATGTTTGAATACGAGTATAACATCACATTATTGTATAGAAGTATAAATCCAATATTCAACTGAGCAGTATTATAATCATTATTTTTACTTACCCCCTGTGAGATATAGGCTTTCCATTCATCAATCTTCTTTGTGTATTCTGCCTTGTGGATTTAGGTACACTGACTCGTTATTTTTAGCTTCCAACCCAAAGGATATTTTAATATTCTTTTTGTGATATTACTAAGACGGAACGTTAAGCATTTTCTTCTGTGAGAT
Source organism: Agrotis puta (assembly GCA_943136025.2). Lineage (NCBI taxonomy): Eukaryota > Metazoa > Arthropoda > Insecta > Lepidoptera > Noctuidae > Agrotis > Agrotis puta. The sequence continues at coordinate 14,409,864 of OW964177.2, read as the reverse complement.
ATAACCTACCTTGTAAAGCTTCGGTCACACGAGTGATCGCGGCGAGTTTCACAGCGACTAATCACTGCGAATGTCTACTTGCTGCGAGTATTGGCAGTATGTGACAGAATATTCGTTAGCGAATGTCACCGCGGTTTAAATTGAGCAAGTTCAATTTTACTCGCAGCGAATGCTCTCGCAGCGATTCGTCGCTGTGTGTGACCGAAGCTTAAGGCCGTTGGTCTCGGCTTCCATTTTCGTATCTGACAGATGACAGTTGTGGCCTGAAGTGTCATGTCGAGTTTCCTTCGTCCCTTTATAATAGGGCAAAGCACGAATAGTCTGACAACCAGTCTTTTAAATGTTTAAGGTATTACCCCAGTACTTATAAGTTGGTGGAGGTAAGATAGGTAATCATTCTGCTAAGCTCTTTCCTGTAAGACTGGAAAAGAGATACTTCTTCACACAAAATTACTTCAAATAGAAAGTCACAATGAAAAAAAAAAGCTAAACCTCCTCATACGGGCACGCCGCAATCGCGGCGGTAAGACCCTCTTTGAGGAGTGGCTGAATAGGCGTCACGGCGTCCTTACCTTCCGCATAACGCAGGTCCTCACCGGACACGGAAGTTTCGGGAGGTTCCTGTGTCTGATAGGGAGGGAAGAAACGCCTGGGTGTCACCACTGCGAGGATCGTCCGGAGGACACGGTGGAGCATACGGTGCAGGACTGCCCCGCTTGAGCAGAGCACCGCCGTGTCCTCACGACGGCGATAGGCGGAGACCTCTCGCGCCCGACATTGGTCGAGGCCATGCTGCGGGGCGAGACGGAGTGGGAAGCGGTCGCCTCCTTCTGCGAAGCAGTCATGCTCGTGAAGGAGGAGGCGGGCTGCCTGAGGGAGAGGACAGCGTCCTCCCTCCACCCCAACCGCAGTGGTAGACGCCCACGGCGGACGTCGCAAGACGATCTCCGGCCACCGTAGGCGCGGGCATGCGGGCAGCGAGTAATGGGCGACTCGCTGTCCGACCATGGACCATGCCCGGGTCGACGGCGCGTTGTGTTCCACGCGCGCCTCAAAGAGTGTCAGCATAGTGACGGGGCCTGTAGAGGGCCAAAGCCTGCCGGGGTCGCGGGACCAAGGGATTACCGTGACCCCGGTACGTAAAGGGCTATTGAAGGACACCGTGGATTTTAGTCAGTACAAGTCTGACAGTCCCTCCCGCACTGCCTTGGGTGGGAGGACTCATTTGATGATTTTACCACGATAAAAAAAAAAAACCTCATAACTCAAAGTTTAAACCCTACCAACTGTAGTTCTTTGAAGCCCTCGTTTTTCAAATAAACAACGTAGTGCATGTCTATTTATGCGGTACAGTCAGCAACACGAAGATGAATTTCCGTCACACAATTCGCATATTCAAAGAGCTCATCTTGTGTTGTACGCTGTACAATGCTTAAGCTGAGGGAATGTTGGCTGTCTCCGCATGATAATGCTACGTCACGCCACAGAATAGATAGATACAGAAGGTTTGTTTTATACAACTCCGAAAACACACGAACACTAGACACACTAGAGAGAATGTAATGTTCACGAATGGCATATGACCGAGATTGGACATTTTCAAATTAGACGATCACGTTAACGACACGATATCTGAAGCATAGGTCATCATCATCTTCCTGCCCTTATCCCATTTTACTTGGGGTCGGCGCAACACGTTTTTTTCTTCCATTCTCCTCTATCAAACGTCACAGTGTTACCGAGCGTCTAATTTGAAAACGCTCTTAAGCGTTTGCTTTCGTCTATAGACGCGTACGTAAGTATGCATATATCACATAATAGGCCGTATTATGACTGCTTAAAACCAGGCTTGTTCCAGTGAGTGAAAGAGACAGACCTATATAAGCCGTCTAGCACCATCTCGTTCACTCATTGGAACAAGTCTGGTTTTAAGACGTTATAATACGGCCTCTCAGATCTCTGTGAAAGGAGTGAGCCGTAAACCACACGCGCCCACGTGTCACTTGATGGGTCTCACATATGTTTGTTGTTTCGCCACGATGTTTTCCTTCACTGCCCTGATGAAGATCAGTAGCTATTACTTTGAAAAATTGAATATCGATATAATTTTCGGGTCATTAATTAGAGAACATGAGAGACAAATGGGCTACGGTTTCTCTGCTTCAGTTTTCGCTTATACCTACTATAGAGCTAATCTTCTGTGAGTACTGTATTCTGTGATCACACGTTCTCATGTAAATTGTATTACTAGCTTTTTCGTTCCTTTAAATTGAGAAATTCTCGTTTATTCATGGCGTTTGTTTCGTATGTATGGCGTGTTTAGACGTTTAAAATGAACACTTTGGTGCTTGTTGATATGAATATTAAATGGGTCTTTATTTCAAAAAATAAGATATAATAATAAATATTCCACAACTATCACACAACGCCATCTAGTCCCAAGCTAAGCAGAGCTTGTGTTATGGGTACTAGACAACTGATAAACGCGGCGACCTCCCTGACGGCGTCGGCGTAATATGTTACGCCGACGACACGCTCGTCCTGGCGGAGGGAGAGTCGCACCAGGCGGCGGCCGACCTGGCGACGCAAGCGGTGGCGACAGTCGCCCAAAGGATCCGGCAGTTGGGACTCGACGTGGCGCTGCACAAAACAGAGGCCATGTGCTTTCATGGCCGTCTGAACGCGCCACGTTCAGAGTCCCACATTGCGGTGGAGGGGGTTCGCATCGGCGTCGGGAGGACGATGAAGTACCTGGGACTCGTCCTCGACAGCCGGTGGAACTTTAGGGAGCACTTCCTACGTTTGGCCCCGAAGCTGAACCGGGCAGCAGCCGCCCTCAGGCGACTCCTGCCCAATCTCAGCGGGCCAAACGCTTCCAGCCGGAGGCTGTACGCTGGTGTCGTGCGGTCCATGGCCCTCTACGGGGCCCCTGTGTGGGCCCTGAGCATTCGGACGCGACCACTAAAGCTGGTCGCATGCCAGAGGGTCATGGCAATCCGAATGGTCCGAGGATACCGCACGATCGCCGGCGAATCGGCCAACCTCCTTGCCGGATTGCTGCCCTGGGATCTGGAGGCGACTGCCCTCCAGCGCGTCTACGAATGGCGCGTGGAGGCGCAGCGCCGGGGCGAATCCCCGCTGCCTCGACAGGTCGAGGCGCGGCGGGAAGAGCTCCGGCGCGATCTCAGGGCAGTATGGAGGGAGCGACTGTCGCAACCGAGGTCCGGGCACGCCGCAATCGCGGCGGTAAGACCCCTCTTTGAGGAGTGGCTGGATAGGCGTCACGGCGTCCTTACCTTCCGCATGACGCAGGTCCTCACCGGACACGGAAGTTTCGGGAGGTTCCTGTGTCTGATAAGGAGGGAGGAAACGCCTGGGTGTCACCACTGCGAGGACCGTCCTGAGGACACGGTGGAGCATACGGTGCAGGACTGCCCCGCTTGGGCAGAGCACCGCCGTGTCCTCACGACGGCGATAGGCGGAGACCTCTCGCGCCCGGCATTGGTCGAGGCCATGCTGCGGGGCGAGACGGAGTGGGAAGCGGTCGCCTCCTTCTGCGAAGCAGTCATGCTCGCGAAGGAGGAGGCGTGCCGCGTGAGGGAGAGAACAGTGTCCTCCCTCCGACCCACCCGCAGTGGTAGACGCCCACGGCGACGGACGTCGCCAGACGATCTCCGGCCACCGTAGGCGCGGGCATGCGGGCAGCGAGTAATGGGCGACTCGCTGCCCGACCATGGACCATGCCCGGGTCGACGGCGCGTTGTGTTCCACGCGCGCCTCAAGGAGTGTCAGCAAACTGACGGGGCCTGTAGAGGGCCAGAGCCTGCCGGGGTCGCGGGTCTTACCCATCACCGTAACCCCGGTACGTAAAGGGCTCGTGAAGGACACCGTGGATTTTAGTCAGTACAAGTCTGACAGTCCCTCCCGCCCTGCCCTGGGTGGGAGGACTCATTTGATGATTTTACCACGCAAAAAAAAAAAAAAAAAGACAACTGATAAACCTACTTATATATTTCTAAATAAATACATATTATAGATAAATTACACCCAGACACAGAACAAATGATCGTGCTCATCACACAAACATTTGTCCTGGGTGGGAATCGAACCCACGACCTCTGGCATAGCAGTCAGGGTCACTAACCACTAGACCAACAGGCCTGTATACTTGTAAGGTATTTTGTATAAAATCTGTTTGAAATGGAACTCTTTGCCATGTAAATACAAAAGTCTCGTGCATTAATAGAACAGTACACAGATGTTCCTTCAAGTCCATCGCTATATAATCCTGATGTTTTTGCAAGCACGTTTCTGCTTATGGATAGTTTAAACACAAAGTTTTTTTTTACATTTGAACTGATTTTTAATAACTTGTATAATAAAAAAAAATATCTGACTACGCTACTACAATATTATCTTCTGTATATATAAAAGGAGAACTGACTGACTGACATATCAACGTACAGCCGAAACTACTGGGGCTAGGAATGTGAAATTTTGCACACGGCTTCCTATTATAATGTAAGGGAGCACTAAGAAGGGGTTTTTGGAAATTTTACCTTTAAGGGGGTGAAAGACGCGGACGAAGTCGCGGGCAAAGTGCTAGTTATCTATATTTAAATCCCAGAACTAATCATATTTTAATTTTTGAAATTCGCAGAAATCTGTAGTTGCATTCAAAAACGGTTTGAAAATGTCCTCAAATTCTTGCCACGAACATATCCCATTATTGCATAGATCTAATAACGGTTTTTCATTCCAATAAAATGCAATTTTATAGTTATCACTGCTCTCTCCATATTTACTGCATCTGTAAACAAAAATAATCTTATTTTGTAAATATAACAAAAACATTAGACTATTATACTCTACCCCAACGCCATCTACCGAATCGTTACAACTACTCATCGATCGGTCAATTTAAATAACGTCATCGTTTTACAGTTCAGAAATTCACCAATGTTTGTCGTGTTTTGGTAAATTTTGTTTTTGCATTTGTTTTCTTTTCTATGGGAGTAAAAAGGTTGTTGAAAGGACCTCTTGTTATTTTTTATTTCAAAATCTTAGTAAGAAGCCCTAACAGCATTATTCACCGTTCTATGTAACCCTAAAACTTTGTTACACTGTGATACTTTGCTAACAAACAGGGTTTCTTATCCAAACAAAAATGTTGATCATGGGAAAACACACTGGTCGCGGGTCTCACGAATTACCGTGACCCCGGAACGTAAAGGGCTATTGAAGGACACCGTGGATTTTAGTCAATACGAGTCTGACAGTCCCTTCCGCTCTGCCCTTGGTGAGAGGACTCATTTGATGATTTTTTTTTAACAAAAAAAATGTACAAGACACTAAAATTACGACGTCTCAGATTCCGAACCTAAGCTATGGTTTCACTGTATTAACTTTACAGCATACCTGTATAACACAGCAATCATGTTAGTGGCAAACGTAGATATAAACGAAGTCCTCCATTTTCTATGTATATCTCTGTAAGCCCCCACGAGTGGGTTCACGTCCTTATGAAGATTAAGCACGACCGAAATCATGTCCATCATTGTTGCATGAGTGAAGTATGACACGATTTTCTTGCCTTTCCCCTTCTTCACTTGTTCGAAGGTCCTCAACAAATCGGCTAAAGGCATCTGGCCAAAAATTTTGCTAAACTGCGGCACTCCATAACTATTTCTATAGTAGTGTCTTAAGTCGTCGATGTATTCCAGAACTTGCAGATCTTGAGCTGAAAAAAAGGCGCACCACGGACTTGGTGTATTGGTGAACCCGTTCCAAGCGTAGCGGCATAAGTCGTATATAGCTATCAAATTCTCGTTCGAGAGAGTAAAATTGAGACCCAATTTTCTCTCGACTCGTTCTTTCATCTGAAAATTTTAAAATAATAGTATAAATGATGCCGAAATCAAATGCATTGTAAATAAAAAAAGAATTATTTTTAATAATTTTTTCACGCTGTAAGAGGATCATGCAAGCTAGGTCATCAGCCCTCTTTGCATGGAGCAATATAACTAGCTCATTTATGATCATCACGGATTAAGCACGGATAAAGCTATAGCTTTCTGGTTTAGTCTAATGTTATCCGTAATCAACTAACTGATAAGTTACTTACTTCATTACGTTTACTTACTTCATTAAGTAATTGATTAGTTAAACCACTCACGTTTAAATAATCCACGGTTTTCTTATACTCCTCTTCTTCGTGGTAAATATTTGGGTTTTGTCTCACTTCAACTTCATATTTATCACATGTTGAATAGGGCTGAAAATATAAAAGACATACGAAATAGTTATACGTTAGTAGTTCCGCTGAGGGAAAGAGAAAGAGCTATACAAGGCGTCTAGCGCCATCTCGTTCCTTCAGTAGAACTACAAACGATTTAAGACGTCATGGTAGGCCCACAGTTCTCATTCTCCATTCATGCAATGCTCGTAATTGGCCTATTATATAGAGCAGCTAATAAACTTGAGCATTCACTTGTAATGAGCATTCTATCGATCGTTCTGGCGAGTATACCAGTGATAGGCCGCCACTTCTATATCTAAGACGAAACAGATTCGTTTGCCACTATTTTCTACGTTTTTTTTTTAATATAATCTATACATATAAATAAAATTGGAGTGTCTGTCTGTAATATTGAAATAACCGTTTTTTCTTACTTGCATATGAATATATATACGGTACATACACCAAAATAACATTTTTTTAAATTTTTGTCTGTCTGTCTGTCTGTCTGTCTGTTTGTAATCGCTAATCTCTGAAATGGCTTGACCGATTTTGACGGGACTTTTATTGGCAGGTAGCTGATGTAATAAGGAGTAACATAGGCTACTTTTATTTTACAAAAATTCATTTATTTAAAAAAAAAATGGATTATGTGCACTTGGTATCACAACTTCACGTAACTTTTATACGCAACAATATGTGAGTCAATTGAAGTAACATTAAGTTTTTTGTTTAATCGTAATCAGTTCACATCTTAAAAAAATGTAAATTAATAAAAATTAAAACAATGTTTCCGGAGTATAACATTAAAACAGCGCCATCTATCGAGAGATCTAGATCAACTGCGTGCGGTATTGATTATAGACGCATGCGATAGATGGCGTTGCGCGTGTGACGTCATTCCCTGAATCGCGGTGTTAAGATTTTCCTTGAACTAGCTGTGCCCGCGACTTCGTTCGCGTGGATGTCGGAACTTAACAAAGCAGCATTTTCAAAAAAAAGACTGAACCAATCAAAAAAATATTTAACCAAATAAATCAAAAATTTACAACAACACGAACTTTCAAAATGAGAATAAAGACTAATTTTCAAACTACGAAGTAAATAAAGACCGGGAGCCAAGTCAAAATTTCGTCAGTGATTTCTTTTATTTTTCTCAAGCCATAATTAATTAGTAGACTACATAAGGGAGTCGTATCATAAAGATTCGTGAAAGTCAGCTGCGACATTTTAGTCATTTCCTCCCAACTGAAACCTGGTTTATATGATTATTTAGTTTTTTTTTTGGTTTTTGCATTTTTACTTTAATTTTTTTTTTTTTTTTTATTTATTTTTAGTTATTTTTATTGAAAAATTTCTTTATAAACAATATTTGGTGTACAATTTTCTTGGGCTAAAACAACAACACTACTTAATTATGGCTTGAGAAAAATAAAAGAAATCACTGACGAAATTTTGACTTGGCTCCCGGTCTTTATTTACTTCGTAGTTTGAAAATTAGTCTTTATTCTCATTTTGAAAGTTCGTGTTGTTGTAAATTTTTGATTTATTTGGTTAAATATTTTTTTGATTGGTTCAGTCTTTTTTTTGAAAATGCTGCTTTGTTAAGTTCCGACATCCACGCGAACGAAGTCGCGGGCACAGCTAGTCTATAAATATAAATGCAGCGAACGCGACCGTCAAGTCTCAACTTTTCGTGAAGAATATTTTCTCGGAAAGCATCGACTAGTCCGGTTGCTAGAAAGAACACGAAAATGTTCGTGGCGATGTGTGGCTCTATGCTTGGCTCTGTTTGTTGTTCCGTTTGAGAAATTTAAAAAACAACAAAGACTCAGTGTTTTGTTACAATTAAATGCTAAAGTCTACGAGCACCTTTACAAGCGAACATTTCAGGCAAGGTATCATTTTTACATTAACTTTAACTTACTGCAAAAATCCGATTACAATTTAAATCATATTGTATGGTCCAACTGTGGTTTAAACCTTCGACGAAAGCTTTAGCACTGTCTACTAAACGATGATTAAACCCGGGAAGGAACAAGTAATCTTTCTCTTGAAGACCCTTCAGCAACTCTGGAAATGTGTCTTTTATCCTGTTGCCAATACGCAACACCTCTTCATACCCTTCACTTGAGATCCTGTTTGGGCTATCCAGCATGTCTTTATCAATTTCCCAATTTTTGATATTTTCAATATCTTGCGCACACAACGAACTGTTTCCAATTTCATAACTTGACACTATGAAGTCTTTATATTGAATGATTTCACTTATACTCTGTCCGTACTTCCGACTTGGATTCCTTTTTCCATGTCTCATGATGATCCAGACACTGAGTATTTCGCATTCTGTTTAAGAATTAATAAGTTTAATAAGATAAACCACTACGAAGTTAAAGTTAAATGATGGTACGGTCGTGCCGCTTTTTTGTTCGACTTGACGGAAGCATATCCGTGTCCCCAGATTTAATAATATAGAAAATGCAATCTGTGAGTTCAAAACAAATTCAAAACTGCCCATATTATAATAACATTTCTCTTAAATAACAATTAAATAAGTTCATAAACCCAGAACAAAAATTATAGGCAAGATAGTACACTCTTAGAAATATTCTGAAGGAATGAAGCCGGCAAAATACGTTAGAACAATCATACTGCCGTCCTCTAACTAAAAGGCCGTTAAGCCACAGTTGCTCGTTTTTCACTTTTTAATGTAGTCTTATACAACTTTCGATGCTCTATCTTTTGGTCTAAGAATCATTTTTCTATGATTAATAGTTTAGGAGATACAGGAAGATTGCTGTGCAGTTAAATAACATAAAATGCATAATTAAAATTAGAAAATGAATTTAAATAAATATAAATGAATTAAACATATAACATATTGTGCAATAACACATGCCTACATATATAATTTGCAGCCTTGTTCCTAGATAGCATACTTTTCAAGAGACATCAATTCACAATTTTAGCGTTTTCTCGAAAACTACTTTTTGCACTTAACGGCCTTTTAGTTAGAGGACGGCAGCATAGTATGAAAACCAGCTTACCTTTCGGTTTTAAGATCGAATCCCTTAAATCTCCTCTAACATTTTCATATGGAGTTTTACTTGAAAAATATTTGTATTTACACTCTGTATTCCAATAGCATTCTAAACTGAGCACATTTTTTACGTAAAACATCACTATTAGTATCAAACACTTCATGCTGATATCTAATCACAGAAAAAGTAACGTTACCTCAAACACAACTCGCAACATTGATCCTCGAATTTTATTATTTTTTTATTAATATTCATATGGCTAGCCAATATCTGAAGTCAATGTGATGAAATAATTTAAAGCCGAGATCTATTATAGTAACTCAGCACGTGCTTGACTAAGATATATTCCTGTATTTGTCTTGCAGCTGTACTTTGTGTGGCTTTTTTTTCTTAGACAAATGATCAAATGAGTCCTCTCACCCAGAGTGGGACGGGAGGGACTGTCAGACTCGTACTAATTAAAATCTACGGTGATCTTTCAATAGCCCTTTACGTTCTAGTGTCACGTTACCTGATGAGGCAGTCCTGCAAATCCGGCAGGACTTTGTGTGGCCTAAGGTCGGATTTTCCAAGGATTTTCCCTTGCTGATCAGTTTTAAAACAATGTACAAAAGAACACTGCGAGTGTCTAGGCGCGAGCATGTTGCGATCTAGCTTATCCGGACGGCACGGTTTGCGGAGTGGCTAAGCGATTGGAGTGCTGCGCTGCGTGTTTCGGGTTCAATTCCCGCACGGAACAAATATTTGTTTGGCCTACAAGTAGTTGTTTCGGGTTTGTGTATGTGAGTTTTTATGTTTGTAACCGCACCCACGTCACAGGAGAAATTCCTAGTGCGGGCTAACGTTTTAAAAAAATATCCCGAGCTGTCCTGCCCAGCTACTCTCTAAGCCGAGGAATCTATGACACAAGGGGTGTTGAAGGGGGTATTTGCTCAATTTTCAAAACACCCTCAGAATAGCCAGGTTAAGCAGGCCTAAGATTTATTAAAACAATTGGAAGTGCATATGTTGTCTGTGAACTCGCTAATGTCCGATAGGTTTACACTAAGGTACTGGTTTCTCGAGTTTCAAGAATTCTCGAGACCAATTTTTTGAGTCTTCTCGAGTTTAGAGTCTTTTTATGAAAACTATTATATTTTTCTCAGTCTTACCACTGCACAAACATACATTTTATTGTAGGTCATATTAATTTACTGATCATTAAGATCAGTATATTAATATGACCTACTATGGTGAGGTTTTTCAGAAGGGTTACGTGCGCAGTACTTGCAACCGTAATGTTTGTAGATCTGACCATAGAAGAAGCAAATAGAGTATGTAAGGATTTCTTTCCAATTTACCCGTTAGAAAAGGCGTAACTTTATTTTGAAAACAATAAGAAGTTTAATGCTTTTAAACATTTAAAGGATATTTTTTTCAAAATTGTGACCATCACTGATTTTACGTTGATTAAAGAAACAATGCACAATTATTATGGTATCGGTTGTTATATTATAATTGTAATTCAATTCAGAATTATGTATGGATGTGATTAAAAAGTAGATATCATAATCGATACTAGCAATGTAAAGAATATTTTTTTATTCGCTTTCGCGAATATAGGCATTTTTTTTTAAACATTTAATTTGTTCAAAAATCATAGCAGCATCTATTTTAATTTATATTTGATTCGATTAATTAATTAATTATTAATTCGATTAATGTTGATGGATGGAGAGGAAGAGGAAGGCCAAAGAAGAGATGGATGGATTGTATAAGGAATGATATGGAAGAAAGAGGAGTGAATGATACTGTGACGTTTGATAGAGGAGAATGGAAGAAAAAAACCGGCCAAGAGCGTGTCAGGCCACGCTCAGTGTAGGGTTCCGTAGTTTCCCGTCCGTTACAATAAGTGTTAACAAATAGCCTTTTTTTAAACTTTTAAACTTAAATAATTGATTATACTACAAACTTAGTCCAGGAATTTTGTACCACCTTCTTGTTTTTTTTGCACAAAAACTGTTCTTTCCATCAAGTTCAAAATAATTTTCCTAGAAAGTCCTTATAAAGTTCTACTTTCCAGATTTTTTTCATATTTTCTAAACTTATGGTTCAAAAGTTAGAGGGGGGGGGACACATTGTTTTTGACTTTAGGAGCGATTATTTCCGAAACTATTGACATCATCAAAAAATGATCTTAGTAAACCCCTATTCATTTTTAAATACCTATCCAACGATATATCACACGTTAGGGTTGAAATTAAAAAAAAAATCACTTTCTATTTTACATATAGGGGGGCTACCCTAAAAAATCATTTTTTTCCAATTTTTATTTTTGCACTTTGTCGGCGTGATTGATATACATATTGGTACCAAATTTCAGCTTTCTTGTGCTAACGGTCACAGAGATTAAGCGAGGACGGACAGACAGACAGACAGACAGACATGGCGAAACTATAAGGGTTCCTAGTTAACTACGGAACCCTAAAAACGTGTTGCGCCGACCCCAAGTAAAATGGGATAAGGGCAGGAAGATGATGATTTGATTCGATTAATTTCTAAATTGTATTCTTAACAAAGAGACATTTCAGCAGTTCTAATAAACTTACCACAAATGCGATGCCAAGACATAAATAACAGTACTTTAGTCTTAAACAATTTCACCGCATCGCCATTTTCATAATGTGCTTGCTGGAGCACTCTACCAAGACGTCTGCTCCAAGACTCACACGAGAACCTATTTGGTTAATAAGCAGACTTCGCAATATTTCAACATAGCTGCGATCCAGTGGTTATCGATGGTTAAACTCGTAAAATATTGGGAGGAAGCCAGAATGCTATTGTTTTTTTTTTATCGTGGTAAAATCATCAAATGAGTCCTCCCACCCAGGGCAGGGCGGGAGGGACTGTCAGACTTGTACTGACTAAAATCCACGGTGTCCTTCAATAGCCCTTTACGTACCGGGGTCACGGTAATCCGTTGGTCCCGCGACCCCGGCAGGGGAATGCTGTTGTTTAGGATTTTGGTAAGATACTGTATTTACTTTTGGTCGCTCCAAATGTTGGAGAAAGAGTAAAAACAGATGAATTAGCACTGTCAGGTAAAACAAATGATAATTGATTTTCATTATTTTAATCGAGCATTTTAGTAGTTAAAGTAAAATTAATGTCTGGGTCCGAGATAAAAAATAAAGACTAGAAACCAATAGAAATCTGAAGAAGGACGTAATGTTTCTGTCCATGTATACAATTTTATCATTACTTCATTGGTGTGAAAACTATTACGTGTGATATTAATTTAAAATCAACCTTTGCGTTCAACAGAATTTTAAAAACGTGGTATGTGTGTTCATTTTCCGATAAAACGTTAATACACTTTTTTAGCGTAGTAAAATCATCAAATGAGTGAGGACTCACTCCCACCCAGGGCAGAGCGGGAGGGACTGTCACACTTGTACTGACTAAAATCCACGGTGTCCTTCAATAGCCCTTTATGTACCGGGGTCACGGTTAAGCATAAGTCCCGCGACCCCGACAGGCTTTGGCCCTCTAGAGGCCCTCCGTCATTTTTGCTGATACTTTTTGAGGCGCGCGTTCAACACAACGCGCCGTCGACCCGGGCATGGTCCATGGTCGGACAGCGAGTTGCCCATTACTCGCATGCCCGCGCCTACGGTGTCCGGAGATCGTCTGCCGACGCCTGGAGTGATGTGTGGAGGGAGGACGCTGTCCTCTCCCTCACGCGGCCTGCCTCCTCTTTCGCGAGAATGACTGTTTCGCAGAAGGAGGCGACCGCTTCCCACTCCAACGTTAATACACTTAGCATTTAAGGCCGCTGCTAGTATTTTATTATTAACTCAAACCATCACATATGAGAAAAATTGAATTAACATACTACACATTCTTGACTGATCCTCTCAAGAAATTCTGATGAAAAATTCCATGTTTTATTAAAAAGTCCTTTGTATAAAAGAGCTATGATTAATTGATTCCGGCCGCGTCCTAACCAAACTATTAATCGCCATGCGAATGTTATCTTTTAATTGTCTTATGAATATTAACGTGCTTGCATCTACCAAGGGCCAGTCTCCATATAAAAAAGAGTGTCAAAGGAGTTTCCTGCCCATTCTTCTTCATAGAGATCTACGCATTGAAATGGAGACCAACGGTACTTTCACAGTTATTAGTCAATAATAACTGTGGAAGTACCGTTATAACTGTAATGTCTGACTGTAGTGTCCAGTGAAAAGTAAAAGTGAAAAGAGTCCAGTCGCTTCGGTAAGGATAAGTGGTTGATATGTGAGGTACATTTCAACCTTTTGTCCTTACCGAAGCGACTGGAAACTTTTCACTTTCACTTTTTTCACACCTTTCAACTCTCAAAGCGACTTTGAATCGAGTTTGCAAAAAAAATCGCGAGGCAGCCGCTTGTTCGTGGCATTTACGCGATGATCGCTTTGGTTAGAACGTAGCTGTATGAGATTGTGTACCAAAGCTGGAAAGTTGAGACTGTCTGCTAAAAGGAAAACTATTGAAAGGGAATATCTGTTGTCAAACTAAATACAAACAATATTGTCTACTGGCGGCTACCTGAGAGTTGAGTAGATTATCTTGTTGGATTTTGAAAACTATGTCACTATATTGTGGGGAGTTTGTAATGTCGGTAGCGTCTTTGATTTTATTTTTGTTAGCAGAAAGTATTTAAAAGTCTTGACTGTTATTTACACAGAGATGCATAGGACAACCCGAAGACATTGTAGAAACATAAATATAGCCTTAAAAAGGCTAAAGGATTTGCTGTGGGTTTATTTCATAGTCATTCAATTTGACTTTTTGTTTCTTTTTTTTTTTACCTGGCATCACCCTCTGTTTGGTATAGACCTCCCCTTTTTCCTACCACACTTCTCGGTTCTTTGCACCATTCATCCACCTGTTCCCTGTATTTTTCAATTTTCAATAATGAAGACCTTTGCCAAGAAACGAGGAATTATTACTTGGCCTGCAGTGGCTTCCCAAGACCTGATAGAAGGCACAGTGCAAAGCCAGTGCGCCCATAAATTTAATATTATGAACACTCCGTCAATATTGAACGTTGGCCGGAGTCCACAGGGTAGATACAATGTTTAGACGAGATACGGTTTTATCCTATCTAAGCCTAGTTTTAGTAGCAATATTCTGGCCGAAGCGTTATGAATATCTTCGTAAAGGGGTCACAAAGAAGAGTTTTTGGTATCATGAACGAACATGCTTGTGGCTTGTAGCTAGATAAAATTACTATGTAACTTTGTTAGAATTTAGCCGTTGTCATTTTGCTATCTTAACTTTTTGGGCTTACTTTCTCGATCCATTGACGTAACTTATTTCGTTCATAAATTAGTTCTTCTGTTTTTTTTTTCAGTGAACACATCAGACTGGAGGCCCTAGAATGAATTCTACGTATTGGCCGTGTAGCGTACTTCAAGTATTAAATTGTGACGTAAATTGTATGGAGAATGAAAAAGCAGCTCTAGTACACAAACAGCTAGGAACTAATTTTACTAACGTCTAAGTCCTCGTCAGAAAAACGTAAAACCTCGTGCTATGGTCTCAGAGGTTAACACCTCGTCTGTGAATTTAAACCTCGCAGTTACCATTGTATCCTACATAGTACATATACTTTCCAAGTTTAACATGAAAATCACTGATATTGATACACCAATACAATATGTGTCGACTTATATTTTGTCTATAATATTGATTTAGGTATACATTCATTTTTATCTCATTTTATTTTCTTGTTCTCACACACTACTGTCTACATTTCGTTTTTCACTCTTCCTGTCGCAGGTCTGCTGGTAGAAATTTCTAATGAAATAAGCAGTGCCTTTGTACTTTTAAGTTTTTGTATGTCCTTTATTTTATATTGTGTACATAAATGATTAAATAAATAAATAAATATACTCAACATAAAGTCAGAAACTATGTCAGAGACATGTATGGTCCTAGAGTAGGCCTAATTAACCCTTACACTAGAGGGTAAGTGAATGTGAAGATCAAATACCAAAATACCTTCTGTACAAAAATAGAACTTTAAAGACAATCCAACAACAAAACAAAAACCGTAAGTACCTCCCTACAGTAAACAGACAAACCCCAATTCTCCAGAATCAAAGAACAATTCAAACATCCTCAAAGGCCAAACTTCAAAGCAACACAATACAAACACGCGTTCGTACGAAACGTAAAAGTAGCTTCCATTTCGTACAACACTTGAAACTCAATAGACTAGTTCTAACAATCATTGAAGTAAACAGTCTGCGCCCGACGCCGTTCGTTGCCAACCATCTTTCCGGGCCGAGGGCCTATTCTCCCATCTTATTTGTTCTTTTGAAAGGAATCGCAATTATCGACTGCGTTGACGTAAGCCTCTCTATGGAACGTTCATTTATTATAGCAGAGAGGTTATGTTTTGTTAAAATCTATGGATACTATTGGTCCCATTGTGACAGTTGGGCTTGAGAGCTAATGAACTGAGAAATTGTTGTCCAATTTTGCTTTTCCAAGAGATGTATTATCAAATTGATTTTCATCGGTGAATGAATGAGTGAAGGATTTGATTTGGAGGCATTCAATTTGTACAATAGGTGACCTTTATTAATGGTGGTTTAATTTCTGTTCTTGAAGAAATGAAAAGATTGTATCTTCGAATACAATTACCTAAACCAAATCGTGAAAAAAAAAATAGTGACTGAAAAAGGATTTATTGAAGAACGAATCAAAAAGAATTTTGAGCCCAGTATAATGTCATTAGCGCACCGGTAGAACCTGCCACCTTCGCAAGATCCCTTGCTTCCCTCACCTTTTTACGACACGAGCGAAATTCACAAATTGATACGTACAGGCAAAATATGCAATGTCATACTTGTAGGGAAGCGATTGAGAAGGGTTACATTAATGGAGTTTATGGTCTATGGGTCGGCACTTTCCTCTGATTTGACCTACAACCTCCTTTTCCTTACCTCGTATTTCTTTTTTTTTTTGAGCATCATCATCCTACTCTTTGGCCTTTTTTTTGACTTTGATTGATTACGTTACAAAATATGTTTCTGTTTCAGGCTGGTTGTTACTGTTTTATGTTGCGTGAGGCACTGCATACCGTTTAGTCCACTCTCGTCCCCTCGACCCGAATTAAAGTGTCCACTCGACCCCTAACTACAGTTTCTTCTCGACCCTTGGGGGTCGAGAGTGGATTTCATTTTAAAGCCAAGTTTTGGTTTCCACTCGACCCCCAAGTACAGTTACGATGAAAAATCATCAGTCTTTCCTATAGTTGCATACTATTTAACTTAAATACCGTCATTACATTTTATTTAAATCCTTATTCGTAAGAACCGACATTTGTGTAGTTACCAAGTGATCGGTGCGTGCACAAGTACTTCTTGCAAAAATGTCTGATATACCGACTACAAGTAGGGTAGGGCGGGGCTAGTTGAATAATTTTTCACTTGAGCGAATATAGCTCCTCAACCATAAGCCTCTATGGGTTGTTATGTAACGTGATGGATTAGTCATTTATCCCTCTGGAAAAGTCTCTATAATATTAATTCCTTATAAGTTGCGTTTAAGAGCTACAGCTATTTGAATGCAGATAGTCAGTCATGCTCAACGTACCCCATTAGTGAGGTGCAAGTTGAGCACTTTGAATTTATAGCCAAGCAATGGGTTCAATTTCAACTAGAAAATAAAAAAATAACCGTTTGATAAATCAACTGTTTAATAATTCACTCTAATAACTATTAACTCTTTAATTCCTGAATATTTGACAACATATGGAGTCAACAAAACATCAGCGTATCTTACGATTAACTTTAGGATAATAATCAGTCTTTCCGTACAAAATCAGACTTATATATTTATGTAATCATCAATATAGCTTAAATCTCAAAAGATAATAAGAATGAGATCTTAGAAATATGATCGTCATTGTCACAATTAAAA
Organism: Agrotis puta; assembly: GCA_943136025.2. NCBI lineage: Eukaryota > Metazoa > Arthropoda > Insecta > Lepidoptera > Noctuidae > Agrotis > Agrotis puta. The sequence goes on along the minus strand of OW964177.2, from coordinate 14,392,629 downwards.
TTAAAGCTAAAGTTGCTCAACAAACCCCAATCCGAAAGTTTAAAATAAAAGAGAGGTTATAAAAAAACAGTAAGAAATATACCCAGAACCTCTAAACATATCAAAATTACAATAAATTTATGGAAGACCTAATACTTGTTTGATTGAAAACAAATAACATTTGACTGATACAGATGAAAAGGCGCGGTAAAAGATTTTTTAGTTTCTGGTCACAAAAGATATAATGTCCGGGTGTGGTTTACTCGCCCGTCGCACGGTCACTCGCGGTCGCGCAATAAGTTCCCTTCCCACTACTCCTTATTTCCGCTCTATGTTGTCTACGTGTAAAGTGAAAAGTTTCAGAGATATTTCGATTGCTCAATATACCCCTATGCTCAACTAGCCCCGCTCTACGCTAATAGTAGGTCGCATTTAAAATTAATAACTTCCCAGAGAGGAGGACGTCTACTACCTACTTCTGGAAGGATTCGCAACGAGTACAAGAGTAATTTGGTTTTCATTTTTTTTTATCTAGCTTTTTAAGTGGGATTGTACTACTGAACATCTTATTATGTTCTCTTAAACCAATCGTTGCTCCTAATATGTAAACGTCAGCAATTATTCGAATGACAATTTTACTTAATCACTTACTAAAGGTACAGACACACCAATCTACACGAAACGCGTTTTGTCTAGGCTTCGCTTTGAATGATATTTTAACATAATAATACAAACAGTCAGTTTATACTGGTTTTATATAGCTTGATATATAGCCTTGTATACTTGATGAGACAAAAGATTACTTTTGACATCAGTTATGACCACTAGCAATTACAAACAAGCAGCTCTTATATTTGATATTCTGCTGTCGTAAATGAAAACACAGATACTTAAATGGCTGTGTAACGTAAGTCACTGTGTTTTTTTTTTATGACGACAGTATTGTTCTTTAAACAAGTTACTTACAATAGAAAAATAACAAGAACGGATGTCAACCGACAGATTGTTAGTAATTGTACTGGAAACAAAACAGTTATTCAAGGAAATAGTATTTCTTTTAAATATTGTTAAAGATGACTGCTTCGTTGAAAGTTTCTTTCGTAACCAGGTCAATTAGAAAAATCTATATATATAAAAGGAGAACTGACTGACTGACATATCAACGTACAGCCGAAACTACTGGGGCTAGGAATGTGAAATTTTGCACACGGCTTCCTATTATAATGTAGGGGAGCACTAAGAAGGGGTTTTTGGAAATTTAACCTTTAAGGGGGTGAAAAGGGGGAATTAGGAAAGTACGTAACCCACGCGGACGAAGTCGCGGGAAAAGTGCTAGTGTTGGAATATAAATTAGAACTTGATTTTTTTTCCTTTTAAAACAAAAAAAAATGTTATGAAAGGTGTGGCCATATTGAAGGGTGTGTTAAAAACCATAAAATGGGACAAATACACACATCAAAAGTGTCTAGGGATCAACATATATTTTTGCAATAACTTTTCTCCTGATTGATATTAATTAAAATTTTTTTTAAGGATTCATCAAATAAAGTGTTTTCGTTTGTCACAGTAACGATAAACCAAGTCACCTTTGCATTAATAAAGAAATTTGCCATTTTCCTAATAAAGGGATTTTTGACATTTGAACCACTAACACAAAAGTTCGAAAAAAAGACTGAAATAACAGTTTTCTTTAAAATTTTATTGGGTAACTTAAACAATTAATAATCCGTGTTTCTACCGCGAACACTAACAACACAAGAACATCGGTTTGGCATACTCAAAATGAGTTCATCCAAATCACGCTGTGGAATGGCCGCCCATGTTCGTTGCAACAACAAAAAAAGGTCTTCTTGCGACTGGATACCCTCCATATTCGGCAGAGCTCTTCTCTGTAGCATATCCCATGCATGCTCAATCGGATTCAAGTCTGGCGACTGAGCAGGCCAGGGCAGGACATTGATGTTAGCTGCGGCGAGAGTCTGTCTTACAACTCCTGCGGTGTGCGGTCGTGCATTATCATGCATTAACTGAAATAAGGGACCGATTTGCACTTGTAGAGGAACGATGACGTCTGATACAATCGTCTCAGCATAAATTTGAGCGTTGAGGTTGCCTCTGATCCAAATCAACTCAGTTCTTCCGCCGATCCAAATACCCGCCCATACCATGATGGTTCCACCACTATAAGGATGGACTTCCTGGCAGGATTTTAATCGCTGTTGGCGTCCAGGGCTTCTCTAGTGTCGTATACGTCTTGTATCCGGTCTCATACCAAAACGAGACTCATCAGAAAAGCACACGAAACGCCATTGTTCTTCTGCCCAATTTCTGTGTTCAAGAGCCCATTGATATCGAATCCTACGATTGTGCATTGCTATAGGTGGTACCCGTAGCGGTCTTCGGGAATGAAGGTTCACTTCATGCAAGCGGTTTCTGACTGTTTGGTCGCTAATTAAGTTCCCTGAAGAGTGATGAAGCCTCACGGCTAACATCATGGCGGTTATTGTTGGAGCTCTTCGAGTTAAGATTTGAATGTATCGGTCTTGTCTCCGTGTGGTGCAGCGATACCGTCCTCCATGGCGCTCAGCCACGGTACCAGTGCTTCGGTAACGTGTCCAAAGTCGACTGATAATACTCTGACTTGTATTCAGAGCTAAAGCCACAGTACGTTGCCGGGAACCAGCTTCTATCATTCCCACGGCTCTGAGCATTTCTTCCCTGCTTAAATGACGTCGCCGCTCCATAATAACGTTGGTTTTAATCAGTAGTAGGGAAACAGTAGCACTAATAATGTCTTCAATGCGTTGTATGTTTTTATAGAGAAAATATTGACAGCTGATTTTACTCGAATTTGATTCACAGTTCCTGATTCAAATTATGAAATGCACCAAAAAGGATCCATATAAATTTATAAAATCATAAATTTATTACAAAGCCACATCTCAATCTCAAGAAATCCGCATAAAAATGCTTGATCCCTAGACACTTTTGATGTGTGTATCTCCAAGGAACGGCAAACCCCCTGTAGAGGGCCAAAGCCTGCCGGGGTCGCGGGACTCACGAATTACCGTGACCCCGGTACGTAAAGGGCTATTGAAGTACACCGTGGATTTTAGTCAGTCAAGTCTGACAGTCCCTCCCGCCCTGTCCAGTGTGGGAGGACTCACTTGATGATTTTACAACGTAAAAAACAGGAACGGTGAATGGTTACGGCCCTTGTGCTAAGTTATCTGTCATCGTCATTGTAAAACATACAAAAAAGGGTTATGCACACTTCGTCCCATTCGCACTTGGTCCCATTCGTCGATTTATACAGCCTGTTAGTGTAATCAGTCTTAACCTTGAAACCATAGGTAGTTGATTTAATTATAAAAATGTTTGTCTGAATTTAAAAATAAATAAACGAATTTTTCTTTAAAAAAATCAAAAATGTTTCTGTCCTACACCGTCCGTTAATTCATGGATACTATGCGCCCGAGTTACGTATTCACTGCAAAGGGCGTTAACCTGCCGCAATAGCCGTCCGTTTAACTACATACCTACATAAGTTTTAACTAACTACATCATAAAATACAGGTAACCTGTGATGTAACTAACTTCCCTTCATACTTTTCCTGGCTTAGGACAGGCAAAAATACCTACCTTTGTTGCGTGACGAGTCCAGATGATGTAAGTTAGTCAGCGTACATTCTCCGAGCCTCGTTCAGGTTATCACCCGACGCGGCGTAAACCCGGACCATTTCGGTCCACTGTTCGTTTGTGTACGACATAATCACTAAACACTAACACTTGCGCGAAAAATTAACGGTGGGGCGGCGCGGAGTCGTGCGGTGCGCTGCGCTGCGAGCGTACACACGTACGTTCCGTAGCGACGCTGCCGGCTGACTGATCACTGAAGTGTGCGCGGGCGACGCGGCGGCGCCGGCGTCGCGGCCCGGCGCGCTATGTCGCGGCTTATTTGATCTTACCTTTGCGTAATAGGGTGAAATAATTTTGGGGAAAAATGGAGACTTTATTGAAAAAAAAAATGTTTTTATTTTTTATTGAATTTACGTTCTGTAAGTGATACCAAACCACTGGTTTCAAGTTTAAGACTGATTACACTAACAGGCTGTATTATACTAGCACGCTGCCCGCGACTTCGTCCGCGTGGGTTACGTACTTTCCTAATTCCCCCTTTTCACCCCCTTAAAGGTTAAATTTCCAAAAACCCCTTCTTAGTGCTCCCCTACATTATAATAGGAAGCCGTGTGCAAAATTTCACATTCCTAGCCCCAGTAGTTTCGGCTGTACGTTGATATGTCAGTCAGTCAGTTCTCCTTTTATATATATAGATATATATATATAGAAGTACTATCATGTAAGTTTGTGATATAACGGAGGTGAGAAACTCGCAAATTATATCTAATGTACGTCCCTTATACAGTGGATGACAGTTTATTTTTGCTAAAATATTCTAAGGTTTTTCTAACTTATGTTTGCACTTCATTCTTTAATCTAACATTTCCGCTTTGTTTTGTTTCATAGTTTAATTTTGGGTAATAACAAAAATAATAATCATGCTTGCCACGGATACACTTAAAAATAAAGCTTAAGACAACCGACCTATAAAACACTAGTCAAGTGCTACATCGTAAAAAAATAGTTGACATTGTTCATACACTGTGACAGTCGCTAGTCGTTAAAATCGTCACAAAATGGGGTCAGTGTGAAATGTGTGAGCACAGCGGTATGCGTTCATTTGTTTTTCTCTTTCTTGCACGACACAATATAACTTTGTTATTTTAAATTCAATTGTGAGGCGTTCTTGTCACTTTCAGCGAACTTTTAGACATCCATTTTGTATTTCCATCAGCAAACTTGACATCAAAAAGGGGGGTGTCCACCGAGAAGGCCTTTAGAAATGATGGTAAGCAACAAATAAAGTTATCAATTTGATCGACAGGTAACTTATTAACCAAACCCGCAAATGAAAGGCGAAGTTGAAAGGGAACAGTCGTAGCGTCGCGATGTGGTTACTCCTCTTGAAAGCGTAGAGCTTTCAAAGTAGGTAACCTCATCATGACTCTATCTTTACATTTTATGTGTAAAAAGTTAAAGGGAATTAATATTTCGGTTGTATTAATTGCTTAGAGCCTTTTTTTTATCGTGGTAAAATCATCAAATGCTCCTGCCACCCAGGACAGGGCGGGAGGGCCTGTCAGACTTGTACTTACTAAAATCCACGGTGTCCTTCAATATCCCTTTACGTACCGGGGTAACGGCAATTCGTTAGTCCCGCGACCAATTGCTTACAGCCTTAGACTAAATGTTACAAATTAATTGTAAGTTAGGAAGGAGGAAATGCTCGCACATGGTCTTCGGATTTAGTAACATCTTACAGTTATGTATAATTAAACGATTTCATGGATTCGATATTTTTTGATCACCTATGGAACTTTTATCTTAGAAACCAGTGATGTCGCAGTGGTCTGTGTTATAAACAAGACTGTTGGATAAATAAATAGACTTTGGATAAATAATAAATTATTTATGCAACATTAAGTTTTAAAACGTCATCCATCCAGTAATCGTGTCACGAAAAATGAGGTTAAACATCCACTATAATACTCCTTCTACATTAAAAACCATCATGGAAATGTAATGTTTAAAAACAGAGATATAACATTTACCGCAAAACAGTGGAAAGCAAATGAGACGAATTAAAATTGAGGCTTCTCTCTCATGCGGCAAATGTACGGTCCGACTTTTTTATTTTATTCTACAGCAATTATGCAAAATTTTTAGCTTCACGTAACACCTTTGGGCGGTTTACCAACTTAATAATTTTTTTGTACAGTCATAACCGTCCCTCAAGGGAGATTATTTAAATTGTAATTAGGAAGAGTTTTCTTCAAAATTATGTATATTTAGTGAAGTTTGTATTTTTTGTTTGAGTGAGCTTAATTTTAAGCCTGGTGGGTGACGAAAATTTAATATTATGTTATACAAAAATAATAAGGTTGAGTGAACTTTTACATTCTTTTTTAATGTGCTCTACAGACTTTACCGCTGGCCGGCAAGGCGCGCCTTTTCATCGTCGGTCATAATCAAAGCTTTCACAAAAGGGTACACACCCGCGCAGCATAATATGGCTGTCACGCCGCCGGCATAGTGTTTATGGATTTGAAAGAGTCGATTATTATAATTCCAGTTTTCAATTACTTAAGTTTTGATAGATTCAAGGTTTCTGTCTTTTAAAACCTTGTAATCAACAATTTAGTGATGACATTTTTTTACAAACAGCATGTTAAAGACAGGAAACTTTGTTGCTTTAAATTTACTACTCATTGAAAACAGGATCAAAGAGTAGTCGTATAAAATTGTGCTCAAGGAAGGAGTTCTAAGAAGGAAAGTAAATATCAAAATATTGCGTCAAGCTTACTTAATGTTTAACAGCAAAGGGAAAACCGCAAGCGCCCTTGTTGCGAACATCAAACCAAGCCGATGATTAAAATATTGGTTTCCCAAGGTTGGGTTATTAAATGACAATGTCTTTATGAGTTTCATCAAAATTTTTGAATTTTGAGAAAGAAATGGCGATAGGTGCTAAATTAATAGGTCACAGAGCTGTATGAGCAAATCACCGTGATCCTAAACGTAAAGGGAAATTTAAGGAACACGGTAGCTTTTGGTCAGTACGAGTCTGACAGTCCTTTAAAGCCATCCAGGACGGGAGGACTCATTTGATGACTTTACCTCCAAAAGAAGTTTCCAAATTTAGCATAGGTATTTCAGTAGATTCGTAACAAAAACAGTTGAAATGGTCACTTTACAATATTAATATTCCTGAAGAGATCATCAGTTTTCGACAATTAAAATATATAGTACAGCAAGTGATTGGTAACCATGCTCTTGAAATCAGTTAAACTTTAGGCATTCTTATTTGCTTCGGGATGCAAATAAGGTTGCCTAAACTATCACTGATTTGAAGAAAGAAAGAACTTGAGATTTAAACTTCTAAAGAAATGTTTCGGGGTATTCGAAATCTTAAGGTTTTTCCAACATTTTTCACCTTTGCCCCATATAAAGCTTATTGTGAGAATTTGACGATCTTCAGGATCTTAAACGAGAACATTACTAATGATAAAAAAACTACTCAAACATTGGTACATATTGTCCATAAAATAGATTAGATCATAATATTAAACTCATAGTTAGCTTTACTGACCGCAACATTCAGTTTTAATTGCTAAAATAAACTGCGAACAAGATAAATAATTCAGTAAATTCGGGGTTCAATAGACGGTTTATTAAAATAACGGTACTATTTTGATGAGATCTGTGACCCGTTCCTATTGTGTTTGCATATTTCAATATTTATGAAAACTAATCAACGACAGGGGTATGGTGTCTAGACCGCAGTCATCATTTATGCAAATGAGTTAAACACTCGTACTATTTAGAAGCTAAACATTCTAAAGAGAGTTATTCGGAAAGGTTGGAACAGTTGGTCGCGGGACTGTACGAATTACCATGACCCCGGAACGTAAAGGGCTATTGAAGGACACCGTGGATTTTAGTCTGATAGTCCCTCCTGCTCTGCCCTGGGTGGGAGGACTCATTTGATGATTTTACCACGTAAAAAAAAGTGGGTGAGCAATTGACTGCTGCGCTGTATGTCGCAGGTTCGATTGCCGCACTGACCAATATTTGTATTATCTACGAGTACTTGTTCCATATCCGGGTATTTGTATGTGATTTTAAAGAGAAATTTTTTGTATTGTCATTAAGTAAATGCTTTTTTCCCGTGGAAATGGGCAGGATTCGTAGAATGCCATCTCCAAATAAAATTATTTTCAACTTAGGTCTTGTAAATTTTCGATCGACCGTCACCTTTTGTGGGAGAGTAAGATAATATAATATGAACGCTGTAATCAATTGAACACTTCTAATGTTACGAGACAAAGGACTATAAAATAACTGTACCTACTAAATAAGGGATTTCAACACCTCTTTAGACATTTTAGGAATTAAAAAAAAAACAAACAACTGTCAAAAAGCTTCCACACACAATGTTCCACGTTCTGACGTTTACATTCCATTTAGGTAGTGCTATTACAAATGCTCAGAAACATCAAAGGAACGACCTTTGCCGCTCACACTCATACAAAATTCATACAAGTGTATCTACTCATCCTTCAAAAAGGTCGCAAAGATAACTAACTAAAAATGGTTGAAAAAATACCCTTGCCTAAGGCTGCGTTTCCATCAGACGCTGAAATATGAAGGATATTTGAAATTAACCTAGTAGCGCTGCTTTTTTTTCGTGATAAAATCATCAGGCAGGCCTGTTGGTCTAGTGGTTAGTGACCCTGACTGCTATGCCGGAGGTCGTGGGTTCGATTCCCACCCATGACAAATGTTTGTGTGATGAGCACGATCATTTGTTCTGTGTCTGGGTGTAATTTATTTATTTATTTATTTATTTATTTATTTATTCTTAGGAAAGCTTACAGACTAATAATAATATAAATATCTTAATATTTTTCTAATTTGCTAACAACAAGCTTCCGCCGTTAAATAACTACATAAGATAAAATTACTATCGTAGACTGACCCATAATCCATCTCACCGGAACCTCCAGAAAAGGTAAACATTATAATATCTTTTTAATGTGAAAAATAATTGTAATTATGTATTTTAAATATTATACATATACTTAATCTTTTTTTTTTCTTTTTTTAAGGAACTTTCTAAGGTTGTTTATATTTTTGGAAAGCTCCAGTGAGACAGTCCATACGCAACACCACTATCAACAAAAAGTAAACATCGACAATTAAGTGACATATATAAAGACATACAAGGATATATAGTCTTAGGCAACGCATTACATTTATATACGGGAGTCATCTATAAAAAATTTATTTGCTAATAAGCGTTTTACTATGGTCGCTTTTGTACAAAAAAGATCCACATCTAAGTCCTCCGGCATACTATTGAATGCACGTGCTGCACGCAAGAGAAAGGCATTCCTTCTGTAATTGGTTGAAACAGAAGCAATCTGCATAAGTGGTCTACGTCTGAGCCCTAGAAGGTTAGTATCTATAAAATGTATGTATTTAGAAATATATAAGTATGTTTATCAGTTGTCTAGTACCCATAACACAAGCTTTGCTTAGCTTGGGACTAGATGGCGTTGTGTGATAGTTGTGGAATATTTATTTATTTATTTATTTTATCAAATGAGTCCTCCTACCCAGGGAGGGACGGGAGGGACTGTCAGACTCGTACCGGCTAAAATCCACGGTGATCCTTCAATAGCCCTTTATGAGTACATTCTAGGTAACCCTACCTGATACGACAGAGTATCGCTTCTTGGACTAAGCTAGGCATTGTGATTGGTTAGTTTTAAGTTGATTCCTTGCTGAAAATACACCCAGGGCAGGGCGGGAGGGACTGTCAGACTTGTACTGACTAAAATCCACGGCCAACACACATTCAACAGCCCTTTACGTGCCGGGGTCACGGTAATTAATTAGTCCCGCGACCGAAGAGGTAATGTTTGTGAATTTGTTTGTAGGAAATAATCTCTGAAACTTCTAAACTAATCTTCTTAATTCTTTCCAAACCAGTAGAAAGTTACATTATTTCTGAATCACATATTTGACAGACAAAATCTGGGGTGTAGTGCTAGCGTTATTATTTTACTTTGTTATTACATTAGACCAGAATTCTTGCTTCACGGAACCTGTCATCATATTTTATGTTTTTGCGGTATCAGCTAAAACAATAACTCATCATTACGTGAACATTCGTAAAAGTTCTGAAAGGCTTGTGAAAGTCTAGAACTTCCTAACTTCTAGATTTATGAAGACGGAGTTAGAGAAAAGACGAAGTGCTCTGATTACTAAGACTTTTGTTATAATTTATTATTTTGACTGTTTTGAATTATGTTCTTCGAATTAAATAAGTAGTTACATTTTCATTACGGAATTTTAAATATTCCGAAAGGGATGTGACAGGGTCGCGGGACTTACCCATTACCGTGACCCCGGTACGTAAAGGGCTAGTGAAGGACACCGTGGATTTTAGTCAGTACAAGTCTGACAGTCCCTCCCGCCCTGCCCTGGGTGGGAGGACTCATTAGATGATTGTACTACGAAAAAAAAAAGTTAGGTGACAGAGATTCCAAAAAGATGTTTAGAGCCAATGTAAGCCTGTTTTTTGTAACATTTACTGAGGCAATGAATTCAACGTATTTGACCGTACAGCATACTTTAAGTATTACGACGTAAATTGTATGGAAAAAAGCGCCTCTAGTGTAAGAACAAAGGACTGATTTTGTCTATCAAATTTAATGAATATCCAGAGAAAGAGGAAGTGGGTAGGAATATCGTTTATATACTTCACGAGGTTAAAACAATTTCCCCTATTTTTATTATTACTGGTTGGGCCAGTTAAAAACTATGACAGTTTAATTTCGAAATTTCCACATACGATGAAGTGTTCAGATAGTGAAAATTAGTCTTTTTATTGCTATACCGTGACCACTATAACTTAATAGTTTGTGATAGCTTTACTGCCCAAGGCTGATGTAAAATACACCACAATTTCATTTTTATTTCATTTTGGTGGGTCAGGTGAAATTGGATGGATTTCATTTAAATAACACGCTAGCGTACTGTTAGTTTTACTGTTTTAGGTGCGTTCCAATTAGGAGTAGTTTTTGGAAGTTATGAACGCAAGAGTTATTTAAATTTTAGGGCTTGTCGTGCCAGTTTGTATCGTGATACAAACTGGTAAGTAGGTACTGCAGCCATGCTAATTTTAAGTTGTAGTGGAAAAAGGATAACTTATAATGTCTATGATTTGGTATTGCGTTTCATTCATGGTAATACAGGACGCGACTCGCTGGGAATGTTCATACCACGTTTATACTACCGATGCTCAGGGAATTAACCCCCATTCCTTTTCCCCCACTTTGATGTGTTGTGAAGTACGATGGGGCGCTAGCAGTTACTCCTGTTGTACATTCTCGGATACCACACGTTCTTTTTTTATTTATTTTGAGTTTGTTAAATATCTGATTTTGCTCCATTACTATATAAGTTTCCCATTGTATGAATCCCTAAGTGTTCTCCCCAGGGCCGCCCTAAGTCGAGGTTCGTACCCCACAGGGAATGCCTTTAGCGTGTGGTCGTATAGTTTTTATTCTAGTTCGTAAGACCCCTGACTGGAGCCTTAAAATCAAGACAAACTACAGGATTGTTCAGTTAACGAACGCACAACCTCCTTTAGGTAGAATGAGAATTTAAAAAAATACCGAAGTGTAAGTTCATTTATTGTTCATCTAGACATTCAAAAGGAAAATGGGTCAACTGCGTCTTGCCTCGCACCGCATCACGTTTCATAATGAATCCTGTCATTTCTTCGCTTCTGCCTTGACTGGTAACTAGTGCAAACTAAGTGATGTTTTTACTCGCATTTTAATCGAATTAAAAAGGTATTAGTTTGTCGTTAAGTAAAAGAAATTCTACAGAATAATATAAGGAAGTTTTTTAACCGACAAGGTTGTTAACTATGCCATGATAATAGATAAACTGGGACTCATTGAATAAATTCGTGTTCTACGCGATCTGAAAAACAGACGCAGGAAGTGAGTTCCACTATTTTGCTGTGCGCATTATGAAAGATAACGATATATGAATATAGAAGAGAAAGAAGCGCTCAGTACAAATTGGTGGAATAGCAATTAACTTGCAGTGCTTCTAGATGTCAGATAGTAAAAAAGGAGTATTGAAGTGAAGTCGTGGAGTTCATTAGCACCTTTAACGAAGTATAATCTTTAGAAGACCGACAAGCAAGTAACTTTGCTGCGAAGAGCTAAGCTCAAACTACGTTGGCGAAATCAGGAGGGAGTCAGTTCCAAATAACATCTTTCCAAACTCATACTTATTTTTTCCTAAATTCGATTGTAATTCCTTTGTTAAAGTTTTGGTAGAGCGTAAATGAATAAAAAGATTTATAACACAAAAAGCCCGCAAATTGTAAACAATATTTGCCGCAGTTGTCTGCTTACACAGCCACATTTTAGCCACTAATTAACACAATGAATAGAAATGTGAAGTTCTCTAATTAAGGTTCAACGAAAACAAACAAGAAGAGCAAAAGTAAAGCTCTGAACAATTGCAAATATTAATTTTTATAAAAACTTACGCTTGTGCAAAACAAACATAAAATACAAACTAAAACATAGGATTTGTTTTCTCTTTGTGATTCAGATGGCTTATGCTTGGTTTTTTCAAGATGCCTTAATTAATTAATTTAGAATAGAATATTTCTATTTGAAAGAATAGATGTACTAAATTGTGTTGTAAGTAAGCTTCTGCACGCCTCATCGTTCGCGTGTCAAAGTTTTGGCCCCTTACATCGCCCTTCCGCGCTCTCTGCGTTTAGTTATGTAGTGTACGAATCTTAATACTTGCTTACGGACTTACATTACTGACGATTACTATGAAATTAAAGACGTTTGATATAATAGGCCACATCACTCGTCCTCGTAGAACTGAGAACCAATGGGGTTGAAAAGACGCCGTTCAGTATTGGACGTTTTCAGGCTGTTGATGATGATGATGGTGATGATGGTGCTGATGATAAAAGACGCTTGTAATCGACGATGAGTGTAGACAATAATTGTTTTATAAGTTCATCCCTCTAAAAGAAAGAAATGTGCGGTAAAAATTGCGGATAAGAAACCCATTTTGTGTGACATTCGTTTATAGCGTCATTCCTGTGTTGTACAATGTACCTAAACGCGATAAAATATTTGGTTTGCAAACAAATGTAAATTAATACTAAATGTAACTTGTAATCAAAGTCAAGTCAAAGTTTCTTACTGTCGGTATTAAAAAGGTTTCTATGAAAAGAGGAATAAGGTTTTTTTTTATACGTGTGTCGACGGCACGTTATGTTCCACGCGCGCCGAATTAACGTGACCCCGGAACGTAAAGGGCTATTAAAGGACACCATGGATTTTAATCAGTACGAGTCTGACAGTCCCTGCCGCTCTGCCCTGGGTGGGAGGTGGACTCATTTGATGATTTTACCACGATAAAAAAAACCTCTTTTACGTAACACCTTTTACGAGTATAATATCAAATACATTTTTATTCCAAACTTCCACTTCCAAAATGTTCCTTATGACGAAGTAACTAAAATGTTTATGACATTTTCAACCCGTTGAAAGTAATGACTTTCAACGGGTTTCTTACCCAAATGGTCCCAATTTAGTTCGAACCCAAGTTTACTATTGAATGACTTATGAAGGTGTTGTAATTTGCTCTAGTTACAAGGACTAACGTTCCCCAGGGTACTGGGTACCTGGTATTCCAGATAACGGAAACTGACCATATATCGCCCCCAAACAATAGATTCCTTTTATATTGCCCGTTTTATAACAACAGTTATGGCGTAGATAAAATTATTTATTATAGCGCCATTCACGATTATTTCACAAAGTGATTCCAACTCTATATTCGAAGCATAAAGTTGGTTTTAAATTAAATAGTCGGTGGGAAGCAATTTGATTATTTTACACAGCCACTGACCGTGGTTGTGATGCCTTATTGGAATTTTGCGAGGCGACAGAAATGCTGTTTTAAAATTCTATCTACGTTTTAAACGTAAATTTCATAATAAACTTGGTTTTTTGGTGTAATATTGAAATTAAATCAAACCGTACAGCATATAAATGAACTCAGTATTAATGATGATTAATTCACGCGTTCTGAATTCGTCATTCAGTTATTATCTGTCTTGATTACAGGTTTCATTACGGATAAATTAAATTCATTGAAATGTTACGTTTAAAATTCGCTACATTTTCTGTTTTAATTTTGTATAGTCACGAAATTCAGCCATTAATATAGCAAAAAGTCAAGGTAGGCTAGTGCACCATAACCACTTAAGTTCTAATGTATATTGCACCTTCAAACGATATTTTTTCACAGCAATTTGCCTTTAAATACAGGTGCAGACGTAATCAATACTGGTCAATATTGCTTGCATTTTTAATACTTAAAGGCTGCGGTAAGTAGTACTAGTCTCAGTCATGGCCGTAGTCTTTACTCTCAATCGATACCGCTTCACTTTTATTAGTACGTGCAACGATAATCCATAAAATAAAACGAAAAGATAAGTGCCAATTTGCACCGTGTTGCCTTGGGATTTAGGGGGAAGTTACCTTGTAAAGGGTTGTGTAAAATTGCGATCCGATTTAACCATGTAGGTTGAGGTTTGTTTGAAAGTACCGCGTGCTCAGGATGTTGGAGCTATTTGCTGATAAAGGATCTTTATGCTTTAAATCTGTTGATATAAAAAACCGTGTATATATTTTTTAATGTTGCCCCACACTAGGAATATCTCCTGTGTCGCGGATGCGTTTGCAAACATTTACGCTCAAAAGAAATAAAGTACACAAACAGCATTGGAAAAACTACTTGTATGTACATGATACAAATGAATGATTATTCCGTTAATCAAAATCACTGCTATTAAATAAAGTTACTGTGCAACTTACTGTGCTATCAAATGAAGGTAAGTAGAAAAAATGTACACCAAATCAATCATAACTATTCTGAAAATATTCAACAAGGAAATCTTTCATTCCTGTGTCCTCGCTTCTATCTAAAGAGTTATTTTATGGTCATACGATCGTAGCTATAAGATCAGGTCAGGTCTGCCATAAAAAGGAAGCTTGAAAATGAAAATTATTTTGTGTAAAACTCCCTATTTTATTCTAAAGACTCCCAAAAGTTTCCGATGACACAATTTAAAACAATTGCCTACAATGAATTTAGAAACCGGATCTTAACAGATCGTTGCTCGGAAATGTTCGTGAAAATTCGTAATTACGGAGCCTTGCTCGAAAATGTTCGTGAAAATTCGAATTTTTTCGATATTTAATGTCAAAACTTTCAAGCCTTTGTCAAACAGACAGGCTTGACGAATGCGGAGCGAGGCGTTTTTATTTGTAATGTATGGAATTGTTTGAATCCAGTCACATAGAAAAGCGAAAGCGATCCGATAGCGTGACCAAACTATCGGACTGACATCTCTTATCGGTTCGTTATCGCTTCGGACTAGCCTGTCTGTTTGACAAAGGCCTCAAACATTGTCAATGTTGACTGACATTACGATTTTGGTGATTGTTTTAATTTATAATCGAAAAAATTTAAGTAATCAATCTTCAAAGTGTTTTTCTAAAAACAATTGTTCTCAAGCAAAACTTTCGCAGAATAAATCAGATCCTTACCCTGACCTCTTTTTTATACGATACTCATAAAACTTTAAGAAACCCTTTATGTGGAGCTTTTAAAAGCTTTCAGTTTTGTTTCGGTCAAATTTCTTCGATGAAACAGGTCAAGTTGGAGAACAAGGGCTCAGTAACACCGTTCTCATCTTCATTAATCATATTTTACTAGCTATTTCCCACTGCTTGGCTCCTATTTGTCATAGCGGATTATTTTATGTTATTATCTTAAGGGAACTTACAGTTAGGTTGCAAGTGTTAGATAAAGAATTATAAGTTGACAGCATTCGTTTAGAACAAGACAGTAGACATTTAAATAAAATAATAAGTAAAAGTACTTGGAATCTATACATATAATAAATCTGTAGATGGGTAAATTCTGTACATTGAAAATATTGAAAAAATAAATAGCGGGGGGTGTTGCTGGATCGATACCAAACCCAAATATGTGATTGAAAAAAATCTGTCTGTATGTGCAGGCATCACGTGAAAACTTTTTATCCTGGAAAAATACGTAGAAAAAAAATCTACCATCCACGCGAAGACCGACATCCGCGCGGACGGAGTCGCGGGCGGAAGCTAGTTAATTATAAAAATTACATGAGAACTGTCAGTGGTTATTGATGAAACGGTTACCTAATGTTTTTTAAGCTTACTGACATAGGTGGTGCATAAGTCTAGATCATCAACATCTTGACAAAATGAATTGTTTGATCTGCTAGCTCCTTTCATATAAGAGTTTTGTCTGTAAATACACCGTACCACGAGAACATACAGAGGTTGATGATTCCTGAAAGTAAAGGATGGTACACGTAGCCCAATTTTACCAATCAGTTCGGAAAAATCGGTTGAACCATTAAACATATAAATAAAGTATAGTTCCTATTCATATTCCTACTAATGTTACCTATTGATTGTAATAATTAGGTACAAATGTTTATATTTATTGTTTTAAATATGCAATTCGTATGTTGTTATAACTTCTATGTTCATTTTGAAGTCGCTGTGCCCTTGCAGGATTCACGACAGATTCTGGCAAAATTGTTTAACATCTTGTAACACTACATGAATAAAATAAATGTTTGAGTTTGACATTAGATAATATTAAGTAGTCTACAGTCTTTCTCGATAAATGTACTATCCAATTCCATGCTTGGAATTTTCCAGGATCATTATCCTTTATCCTTATTCATTTACCTTCCTACGACTTATGCAAGACTGTAGTCATTTGTTAGTCTCAACTGATAAAGTCGGCTGGAACTGAAGCAGTGGAACTTAGTAAGTTACTAATGAGCAATACTGAGTTTAACTAAGTTATCCACTGCGTCCAACTTATAATTCTGCAAGTCTCGGTTATGGTTCGCGGTGAATTGTTAATTAAATTTATTTTAATAAAGAATGGTGGAAGTTTCCATTTCTTTGAAGTGAAAACTTCTTTAGCGGTGGCTTTGTGCACTTTTTTGGAATGGGTAAAAAATGTTAAACTCGCGTCAGGACACGTGACCCTGATCAAAAATTCGTAAGACGGCGCAGGGCGCTTGCGCGAATATTCATGTGTGTTTATTACTATTCAAGTTTTCACTTCTGCCGGCACTGCCAGAGTGCAACCCGTCGTTTTTTTTATGTAAGGAGTTTTGAAAGTTACCTCAGTTAGGATCAAATTCACGTCTTAGAGCTTACATCTAGCTTATATATCAATTTGGGGTCTACCATGGAGTCTTAAAGCGAGAGTAGTTCCACTGTGTGAAAGAAATAGAGCTATTCAAGTCGTCTAGCGCCATCTTGTTCCTACAGTGGAACTGGGGATCAACGTTTGACAATGAATTTGGTTCTCAACTGTAACTGTTTAGGCTTTGCTAAATAGCGCACGGCGTGGCGCGACGCTAGCGTGGCGTGTCCTTAGCGTGCATGCGTGCAGCACGCGTAACATGTCCAATTCTATCTATATTCTACCAAATAATAGACACACACACGAATAGATAGACACACACAAGTTATTTAATCGTTATTTATATCAAATCAACTGTTAATTTGCACAAGTATGACACGATTCGTACAACACTGAAAAAAAAAACATTTCTTTTTTATATTTTAATCATTCCCGTGCTTAATACGATAAAAATCTTTCTACGTTCTGTCATTTTGTCTTTTCTTCCGTCGACAAAACCTGTTTCTACGGCGCCATGCTACGCATGCTGCTAAACGCCACGCTAGCTTTTTGACAAAGCTTTTAATTCTTAGTTTGACTGCTGACAAATGGATTTCCACGGAATCGGATAATATTAATTCCTTCAATTTATTTTCCCGGATATTATAATAATCCCGATATTCCCTGATTTACGTTAATGAGATCCTGGTGTATGTTTTGCGATAAAGTTGTTAATTAATTTCATTTTATCATTTGCGCAAATTGGTTGGTAAATATTTTCGGTGATAATATAATGGAATATGTTGTTAATTATATGCATAGATTAAAATTAATGATTCTCTTAATGAGGTATTGTCATCAATAATGAGCTGTTATTGTACGACATTAATTACAATTATTATCGCCTAGCTTTTCCCCGCTGTTTTATTCGCTGCTCAGTTCCTTTTGATCGTAGCGCGACGATCTATATATAGGCTATAGCCTTCCTCGATAAATGGACTATACAACCAAAAATATTTTTTCAATTCGAACCAGTAGTTCCTGAGATTAGCGCGTTCAACTATACAAACTCTTCAGCTTTATTATTTTACTTTAGATTGTAGAATAATGTTATTTTCGAAAAAAAAAAACTCCTTTACTTTTTATATTCGGGAGCGTGTTTAAGTCTCCTATCAGGAAATAACAATGCTATTCTTTTCGTCAAATGCCATGTGGCTAGTCACGCAACGTGCCACTCAACTTATAGCTTCAACTTCAGCTAAGTTACAACTTTATTTTCAGTTTCTTTTATTTCATTATTTTTATTAATTCTAGAATTCAGCTTCAGTTTACATCCAGAACAATTATGAACTACTAGTTATTATTTAAAAATATATAAAATTAATCTGTAGTTGCATTCGGAATCATGACTGCAGGGACTTGACGCTGCGAAGCTTCGCTACGAGGTATCGCAACGTCACGTCGCAGGCTGCGGCTGTCTTCAGTCACCTACGAACTCGTACCATAAATATCAATAATTTTCGGCAGAGCTATGCCTTTGTCAAACAGACAGGCGAAAGAGAAGCGTTTCCGAAGCGATACCGAACCGAAGCGAGACGTCAGTCCGATAGTTCTGTCACGCTATCGGATCGCTTTCGCTTTTCTATGTGACTGGATTCAAACAATTCCATACATTACAAATAAAAACGTCACGCTTCGCATTCGTCACGCCTGTCTGTTTGACAAAGGCTTTAAAGTACGCCTAAGCGTGCCTTCCCTTCATAATTCTATTATGACAAAACAAAATTCGTAACTCACTACATGTATTTACTTTATCCTTTGCTAATAAAACAAAAACAAAAGTCGTGACTTGCGAATCAATTAATCAAAGAGATCGGCCATTTTGTCAGTGAGGCCAAGGAATGTTTATTAAATACCTAAAGCCCCGTCAACTAAGGGAAATTAAGTATGAATTAGGTACAAACTGTCGAGACGACACTCCATTAGTAGAAGCGACTAATAAATAAGCAAAATGTCTCAGTTTTCACTTAAAATAGTAAGTAATTTATTTCTAAAATATTGAAAAAGGGTTTTCTCTTAAGCTGCCTATTTAAAGATCTTTACTTTGACATAAAAGGGACCTTTGGCAACAGACGGTGTCTTTCGATGTTGACTTTTATAATTATGATAAAATATTCAGAGCCGTGACATCCTTTAGCCCATCATGGCGACAAGGCAAGGTTCGAATTATGTCGACAAGTGACTGAAATTACAGTAATTTGAGTGGATTCAGCAAAGTTGTGTTACTAACTACTATGAATTCAGTAAGTAATCAGTTTTGTAACGGTGTATGAATATAATAATATATGTTCATTAATTTTGAGACAAGTTGGATACATTATTAGTATTGTAGCTCTCCAAAATAGTGGAAGAAAACAAAGTGAGGACGACAGCATGTCTTTTTTTATTTTTTTATCGTTGTATAATCATTAAATGAGTCCTCCCACACTGTCACTGTCACTGTCTCCCAGGACTGTCAGACTTGACTGACTAAAATGTCGGTGTCTAATAGCCCTTTAACCGGGGTTACGGTAATTTCTGAGTCCCGCGACCCCGGAGACAGCATGTCCTAGAACGAAAAATTTGGAGTCGTGACGGACGTAGACCGCGTGGTCGTCCTCGCAGAGAGACCTATGTCCCAGCAGTGGAAAAATAAATTATAGGATGACTGTGATGATAAATATGATTTTTGAAGTGAAAACTTCTTTAGCGGCGTTGTGCACTTTTTTTGGAATGGGTAAAAAATGTTAAACTCGCGTCGGACACGTGACCTGAAGACGGCGCAGGGCGCTTGCGCCAATGTTCGTGTTTATTTATTACTATTTAAGGTTTCACTTCTGCCGGCACTCCCAGAGTGCAACCCGTCGTTTTTTACTATCTATACTATTTTACTATACCAACCTTTTGTCTACTGATAGAAAAAGAGCTCTTAACATTATCATTGATATCCACTCTTGTTTAAGTTTGTTTGACGATTTCAGACGATAAATATAGATTATATAAATCTAAGTTTCCTCATGATATTTCCCTTCACTGATAGGTAATATCCGACAAATAAAATTAATTTATTTACGTTAACTTAGACTTAACAAATGGATTTAATGTTCTTAACAGATAATATAGAAACGTTGTCAATGGCGGGACGTTGCCTCTCATTAGTCGGAACGAAGAATTATTCCTTTCCCTTAACAGGCCATTTGTTAGGTCAGATTCTAAAGGATGTTTGATGTTGATGCCCGCTCGGGGACCAATTAACAGGGATTCTCCTCGTTTACTTTGGGTAGGTAAATAATTCTAAAGTATCTTTTTCGGCCTCTCTAAATACGCTTTTGAAACTGTTTTTGAACAAACTGCCAGCGGCTTTACCCGCGCGTGTGTGCGCGCGCGTTTCACACAGCGGCTTTAGCGCTACCACTCGAAAATTATTCCACAGCAACATAAAATCTGTCTTATATGTTAATTCAGGTTATAAACTATCTGTATACCATACAAATCCGTTCAGTAGTTTATGCGTGAAAAAGTAACAAACACACACACATAAATAAATATTTTAATAATCATAATATAAGTATTAGTAAGATATTGTATAAATTATTGACAAGTGCCTTATTGGACTCTCAGCAGTACGATGTTAACTACATTATTAAATTATGCTCATTAATTGTTTCTAGCTTAATCGACTCATAGCTGAATAGTTTTGTAATTTTCAACCTTATTGACTTTATAAAAACGATCGTACTGGGTTTTACAATCTACATAATAATATTTAGAAAAAAAAATGCAGACAATGAATTTTCGATCAAATTAGAAATCTTTTAATCGAATTCATGCTTAATTGTCGATACAGCTGCATTTAAGGGGTGTTTAATTACTATATGTAAGTGAAAGTGCTTGTTGTTTAATCTAAAAAATAAATTTTCAAATAACACATTCCTTGCTGAACAAAATTTCGATCCCCGCACGAAACAAAACATATTTGTATGACCTACAAGTAGTTGTTACGAGTCTGGGTGTTTGTGTATTTTAGTTTTTGTATTTGTAAACGCACCTACGATATAGAAGAACTTCCTGATGTGGGACAAAGTTTTTTTTCCAAAAACTAAACCTATTTTCGTACAAATCCAATTGCTTGTATTTTTCCTTTTAGAAAAAGCCCCAAGGACCCTACATTAAGCAATTGGCATACGACATCTACACAACTTACGAAGTAATTCATGTGCACTAGACCCCAAAAACATTTTCTGTATCGGAAGTAAACACAACATTTCTTCGAAAGTAATTACTAACACAGCTATTTCGTAAAGTTGGCAACGTCGCCAGAAGTAATAATTTCCTTTACATTAGAGCCGTATTTCAACAATTTTCAACGCTACTTGCATTTTATTCCGAGTGAGTATGTTTACTTCGCGTTTCTCTTTATATGTTGGTGACTTCGTCTAATGTTTATTCTCCCAATAGTTTTTGTTTTGTTTAAGGGTGTTTAGCTAACGAGTGGAATTCCCTGCCGGAGTCTGTTTTTCCTGATAACTTGGGGTTTTTAAGGCTGTATACAGAAAGAAAGCTGGAAACTTATAAGCGCTTACCGGCGCTTGACAGCGCTGGGCCGTTCTACACAAAGGAAGCAGGTTGAAGCAGACCAAGCAAGTTGTTTATTAATTTCAAATGGCAGCGCCCAGAGCTGACCAGCGCGTCGTTGAAGCTTGTCGGAACTTATCGGCTCCGTTCAGTTCTTATCGGCGCGTGTTCATAAATTTTCCTGCGCGTGTTACCAGCGCTGTCAAGCGCCGGGTAAGGGCTTATATGTTTCCAGCTTTCTTTCTGTATACAGCCTAAGTTAAAAGTGAATAGGTTACTTATAGCAAGCGTGTTTCACTGGTCACACGACAGTGGTCAAACGAACCTATTGGTAATAAAAAACGGTTTTTTTAGCCGAGTATATAATGATTACTTCTTGTGTGTATGTCTGTTTATCTGTTACCATATTTTCTTTAAACTTTTTATCATGATTCGACAAGTTAAATATGTGTTTAGAGAATCGTATGGTCATCTTCTATGTGATGATATTCAATATGGCGCCCTCAAGACGATAAAAAAATGTTTTTCAATTTCTAGGTTAGAAATAATACCTAGGGTTTAATCACATTCAAAACTGATTTTGAAATCTTGTTCAGTTAATGCCTTTTATTTTCTCCTTTTTTTTAAGCTATTGCATAGCTTTTATCGCGGGCACTGAACGCGGCGACCGAATCAAAGAATTCCCTAACGAAAATAAACCTTAGACCCGTCTAACGTCGTTTCAGTCCGGCGAAAAGGACGAAATTTTATGATTTACGAATATTATTATGTTGATAAAACGAAGTCGCTCCCCGCTGTCTGTCTGTCTGTCCTTATGTATGTTTAGATCTTTAAAACTACGCAACAGATTTTGATGCGGATTTTAATATATAGAGTGATTCAAGAGGAAGGTTTATATGTATTTAACATGCATAATATAGTAGAGACTACACCCATGCAGAGCCGGGGCGGATCGCTAGTAATAACTATAAGGATATTTTTGATTATTAACCAACTTGAATTTTGTGCCTGATTATTTATTATTCATACAATCGCTGATACCTAGTTATAACATTGGTATTATTCAAGAAATACGGTAATGATTTTGTTCCTTCCTTGATTATTTCATTATTCTTTATTTTTAAATTATAGACTTCCTTGGGAATTAGTTCATATGGTAGTTTTAATGCGTTTATTCTATTCACAAATAACATTTTTAATGCGCTGAAACTATACCTTGCGTTCGTTCGTACAACCGTGAGTATAACTGCAGTTATTTTATAAAGCGATTTTCACCTACTGAATTGTTTGTGATTTCATTAAGCAACAGGTGGTCTAAAAAGGCCACTTTATCAAAATTATTATCTGAATTACACTACATGCTATTTGACTGAAAAAAATCTAAATCCCTCCTTCTGTCGCAGTCGAGTAATTAGTCCGACCGCTAGATTGTCATTTTTGATCTGTATTTTTTCTTTTGTCACGTACACCAAAATTGACGAAATTATGACACTTAAAATTGGCAATCATAAGCAAAAACAATTTGTCCTGGCTTCTGACGTCAAAAGTACCCCCACTCTCGAGTTTTGATGCATTTTAATAATGTAAAATTCGCCCGCAGTGATAGACGCCCACGGCGACGAACGTCGGCAGACGATCTCCGGCCACCGTAGGCGCGGGCATGCAGGCAGCGAGTAATAGGCAACTCGTTGTCCGACCATGGACCATGCCCGGGTCGACGGCGCGTTGTGTTCCATGCGCGCCTCAAAGAGAGCATAATGACGCAGTCAATATGCCTATTCATACCTATTATTCTCATCTCAAAGTTTCAATAGTTATTTCACGAGGGAATTGAGTTTTGGTATTTGTCCGTATTTAAATGATAGATCTTGTTCATATTTTGCAAATACATTTCATGTACAAAATTTCACCACCCTATCATACATATCAAAGTATTACTTTGAAAATGACATATCCGCGTTGTTATTTACATATGATGTCATTTTGCGGGCACGAAACAGGGTATTAATTTTGAGTGAAATTGTATTTCACATCATTATTTCTGGCTGATGTCGTTTGTAAGCTGCGTTTCATCAAATAGCATAAATATTTCATCACTTTGGGAAAGCTATGCTGCAAATTTAATGCCTGAATAGAGCTTTATTTAAATTAACTATCGCGTAGTATTTATTGGACGGCCCTGTGATGAAGTGGTTAAACGATTGACTTCTGCTCTGCGTGTCGGTTCGATTTTCGCTTTGTGTATGTGATTTTAAGTGTTTGTAAACGCATCCATGACACAGGAAAAGTTTTTAAGCGTAACAAAACTAAACCTGTACTGTTAAGCTTTAACTATTGAACTATTCAGACCTATAATAACTGTATCCTGTGTATACGTGTTAAGTTTCATTTAAATCGTTTCAGTCATTTCGAAAATAAAGTACTTGAAACTTTATATAAAATGTATTTCGTTTTCCAAGCACTTAAAAGACACTATCTCTAAAACTCACAAAGTATTCTAATTTCATCACACACATAACACGCAATTAAACTTCTGGAAACACACACCTAATGACTACATTAAACAATCAGGCCGCTTTACAAAAGTCGGCGTTACAAAGCGCCAAAGTTGCCAACACAGACCCACTAAGCTCTTAGATGCTTAACCCCGTGCCTTAATGTAATAATTATCATTTATATCCTTATGAGCTGTTGCTGGAAGCTTCACCAGCGTGTAACTCGGAAATTATCACACAGTAATGGAATAGGTACTGCTACCCTTCGTACACAACGCGACGTAAGCCTCCGATTCCTTACGACTTTGGTCGTTGACGCGTGCCTGTGTGCGCGAACCTCTATGGATTTGTATTGCTATAGTTGGATACCAAAGTCGTAAGGTATCGGAGACTTGAGTCGCCTTTTAACTGTAAGTCTTGTACTGACTAAAATCCACGGTGTCCTGCAATAGCCCTTTACGTTCCGGGGTCACGGTATTCGTAAGTACGGTGGCCGGAGATCGTTATGCGTCGTCCGTCACCATGGGCGACTACCGCTGCATCTGTGTTGTAAGGTGGACACTCTCCTCTCCCTCACGCGTCCCGCGTCCTTCTTCACGCGTCCCGCCTCCTCCTTCACGCGTCCCGCCTCCTCCTGCGTACCGCCTTCTCCTATTTCAGACTACAATATATTTCGGAGCGAAATTTTTTCAAGATCTGTTTACCTGTTCTTACGGAATTATGTAACAATAACATCCATCCAGTCATGCATTCATCCAAGAAAGCAGAATATTCGCATTTTTTAGGTATTCATATCCCGCCCTGAGTGGAGAAGAAGGCGCGTCAGACTCGTACTGATTAAAATCCACCGTGCTCCTTCAACCGGCTTAGACAGTCTCGGGATTCCAAAAGTTTTACATTATAATACTAGTAAGGATAAGGCTGCTACAACATCAACATTATTGAATGTACTGATGAAGAATATTACAACTATTCTTACATAGTTGTAATAATAATCGGAGTTAATTTTGACTTTCTTTTTGTTATTATCCGACCAAAAAAGTAATGTTGAACTAAATTAGTAAACAGATTTCATTATGTAAATTAAATTAAACTTTAAAATGTAAATTTTGTATCTTTTTAGGGATAGAAATTAGCTTTCAAGCTTTGATAGACATCAGATAAAAACCACGCTCACCAAATGCTAAAGACAAGTGGATAATTAAAAAACTAAAAGAAATTGGAAAGGTTTAGGTTGCTTAATTTGGGTGAATTGGGTAAATGTACATTTTTATTTAGATATCGTCATCGTATTGCCTCGATAGAAATATAGTCATGTTGTTCCAGTCGAGAAAAATGTTGAGTTTGGAAGTTGGCGGTATAATACCCCCGTGCTTCGGAAATCACGTTACCCCTTTGGCTTGCGCCTGATCTCCCTTTGATCATTTCGAATTACGTGATTAATCAGACGAAAGGAACGTAAAGTGCGCCTATGCCTGCGCACACTCTTGAGCACTATAGACTAATATAGCCCGCGCCGAAAACTAATCACCTCTGAGATTGACCGCAGTAACTGCTGAGATCGGTCAGAACTATATAATTGTCCAAAATATATAGAGAGTCATAGTCAAATCATTCATTAAGATTGGAGGCCATTCGCACGAGGATATAACATTATGGCCACTAATTGCTTGAGTAATTAGTTACAATCCGTTATTCCAAGCAATTACAATCGTTTTAGCTAAGCAGTATACAATTAGTTTAAGCACTAGTTACACTAATATTAATAAGTCTCAAGGTGATTCTGACTTGGTCAACCGTTACTCGCTCAAAGTATGATTAATAACTACAATATAGAGCTCCGGACGGCGCGTTGTGTTACACGCGCGCTTCAACGAGTGTCAGCAGCAGCAAGGGGGACCCCCTCTAGAGGGCCAAAGCCTGCTGGGGTCGCGGGACTGTACGAATTACAGTGACTCCGGAACGTAAAGGGCTATTGAAGGACACCGTGGATTTTAGTCAGTACGAGTCTGACATTCCCGGGTGGGAGGACTCATTTGATGATTTTACCACGTAAAAAACAAACAATTTAGAGCTTAATTTTTGTATTCATATCGTGTGTATTTAGCGATGAAATTATATCCACTAAGATTAGTAAACCGCGTCTTCGGTATGAATCCAATTTCGTAAGGCTGCGTGCTACACAGTAAAGCTGCCTGCCGCAGTGATTCTGAGCGAGGCGGCAGTCAGGCAGGTTGACACTGCCGCGCAGCAGAACTCGGATTGTAGTCTCATTATTTTTTGTATCGTTGCCCCTTACTAGGAATTTCTTCAGTATCGAGGGTGCATTTACAAACATTTAAACTCACATATACAAACGCCAGAACCAAGAACAACTACTCGTAGATCATACAAATATTTGCTCTGTGCGAGGTTCGCACACGCAGCGCAGCAGTCCAATTGCTCAGCCCCTAATCGTGCCGTCAAATGTATAGAAAATATTTGAGGGCCAATAGTGCTGCGGCAGTGCCGCTTCTTGCAGCATAATTTGGAATCGTACGTATAAGGCGATTTTTTTTTTATCGTGGTAAAATCATCAAATGAGTCCTCCCACCCAGGGCAGGGCGGGAGGGACTGTCAGACTTGTACTGACCAGAATCCACGGTGTCCTTCAATAGCCCTTTACATACCGGGGTCGCGTTAATCCCTTGGTCCCGCGATCAACGTTTAAGGCGATAATGTTAAACTTGGGCATTAACTATTTCGAACATTCTTAGTTTGTAGTAGCCTGAAGAGTGGAATGGTCACGGCATTTTTTTTAATGCATTATCAGGAGCACAGATTTTGTAGAAGAAAGCGAGATGAGCTGGATCACTAGCATATGCATTTTCTTAGCAGTTCCATTAGTTACAAATAACGTAATATCTATGCATAACGACACATGAAC
This sequence comes from Agrotis puta, assembly GCA_943136025.2. Lineage (NCBI taxonomy): Eukaryota > Metazoa > Arthropoda > Insecta > Lepidoptera > Noctuidae > Agrotis > Agrotis puta. Next base: position 14,365,674 of record OW964177.2, on the reverse strand, counting down.
AAGTAAACATGAATTGATGAAAACCAATTACAAAATGGTCCCACATTTAGGTCCAGCAGTAATTGGTCAAAGGGTTGAACCTATTGGGACTGTAATCACAGAGATTAGCAAAACAAATTGAATGTTTGACATGAGTTTGTAGACAAGATAACTCGTAATGTCATTAATGCTAGAGAGAGATAGATGTATAGTAATTTTAACAAAACGGCCAAATGCGAGTCGGACTTGAGCACAAAAGGTTCCGTAATTAATACTATAAAATCTATAAAAACGGCAAAAAATCATGTCTTTTGCATGGGTGGTTCCTAAATATTTGTTTTATTTTATTTAATACCTATTAATACATACTATATAAGACCTTATTCAGTGGTAACGCTTACGGCTACTAAATCACACAATATATCTACCTACATTAGCATAAAACCGCAGTCCGTGAACCAGTTTTGCCAAAAGGCGCATAGGTAACCCAGAAACTGGTTTTTTTTTTTTTCGTGGTTAAATCATCAGATGAGTCCTCCCCCACCCAGGACAGGGCGGTAGGGACTGTCAGACTTGTACTGACTAAAATCCACGGTGTCCTTCAATACCCCTTTACGTGCCGGGGTCACGGTAATTCGTTAGTCCCGCGACCCCGGCAGGCTTTGGCCCTCTACAGGCCCCGTCACTGTGCTGACACTCCTGGAGGCACGCGTGTATTGATGAAATATACTAGATAACTAGGATATGAAAGTAAAAAAGTTGTTTGCACAGAGAAGACTTTTATTCAAGTGAATGACACAAGTCATTATCAAAAAACACATGTTCGAATATCAATTTGAAATGCTGTTTCAACTAAAAAGTTTCCACACTTCCCCTCAAACAACATCCATCATCAGATATCCTCACATCACACCATACCAGACACACTCAGATTCAGATCGCGCACACATTTATTAAATGCCACACGACCCAATGGTTTTGTCAGCACATCTGCTGGGTTATCTTCCGTACACACATAGTCCAGACGTACAACATTCTTAGCAACACAATCTCTGACATAGTGCGCCCTTATGTCTATATGTTTCGTCCTTCTATGCGCTACAGGATTGTACGCAAGTTTAATAGCACTCTGATTATCTACGAAAATGCAAATAGCTCCAAGATATTCACCTCTTATAAATGCATTCAACTGCCGCAAGTGAACTGCCTCCTTGGTTGCCTCCGAAAGTGCAATATACTCGGCTTCCGTTGACGAAAGTGCCACGCAAGCTTGTTTCCGGCATTCCCAGTTAATCAACGAGTTTCCGCATCTAAAAATAAATCCAGAATACGATTTCCTATCTTTGATGTTCCCTCCCCAGTCAGCATCTACAAATCCCGTGATGTCCTGCACCAGCGACTTGGGAAATATCAAACATAGATCCCTTGTACCCTTAAGGTATCTCAAGATATGTTTAGCAGCTTTCCAATGACGTTCCTCACAACATGAGTTGTACTGTGCCAAAAAATTTACCGCAGCCGCAATATCCGGACGTGTGTTACAGGCCAAATAGTTCAGCGACCCTATGAGCGCCTGATAACTACGAGAGTCTTGGCAGGATAAGAATTTACCTCCTTCCCCTTCCGCCAAGGCTTTATGGAAATCCATTTCCATCGGAGTTTTTACTGGTTTGCAGTCAGACATACCATATTTATCCAAGATCTTCGAAATAAGCCTCTCTTGATTCAAATATATTCCAGTATCAGTCTTAGACAAAAGCATACCTAAAACTTGTCTCGCTTCCCCTAAATCCTTTATCTTGAAATGTTTACAAAGATTGTCTAATAAAACTTCCTTCTGCAGTTTGTCTTTGTAAAATAATAAAAAATCGTCTACGTACAAAGCGATATAAAAATTATTATTTTTGTAAAGACAGCTATCAAAGTCACAGCGCTTGAAGTTCAAAGACAATAAAACTTCATTTACTTTTTCATTCCAAGACCGTGAAGCTTGTTTGAGGCCGTATATCGCTTTTTCTAGTAAGCAAACTTTTTCCTTCGAGTTTTCATCTATGCAACCCTCCGGCTGTCGCATATAAACTCTTTCATGTAAATTACCGTTCAGAAAGGCGGTGTTCACATCGAAGTGACTGATGAACAAATCCTTTTCAACAGCCAACGATAGCAGCAATCTAACTGTCGATCTTCTCACGACCGGTGAATAAGTTTCGAAGTAGTCAACCCCATAGGACTGAGTGAAACCCTTCGCCACAAGTCGAGCTTTATAGGTCTTATTACCATCTGCATCAAACTTGTACTTGAAGATCCACTTGTTTCCCACGACTTTAGCGTCAGGTGGCTTTTTGACGAGCTTCCAGACCTTGTTCTCGTACATCGAATCCATCTCTTTTTTCATGGCTTCCTTCCAGTTATCCTTATCTTCCCGACTTAAGGCTTCCTTAACTGTCAAAGGTTCCTGGTCTTCTGTACAGCATGCAAGTCCATGAAGGTTTCCTGTTCGGATTCTACTACGTAGAGGATAACGACATACACCCTCGTTTGACTCTTCTCTGTTAATAGAATCTTCAGTTTCAACATTTTTCACCGCGACATTTTCTGCTCCGCTATCACCCGTTTCTCCCACATCCACCTCCGCGTCTTCAAATACTTGTGCCCCATCTATGGAACTCGGCCCTTGAGAAGCTTCTGCACTATCAGGTGACGAACCTGACTGGTCTTCTACCTTTGCAAGTTCCCAGATTACTTCAGTACCTTTGTCACCGCTACCTACGAGCTGACTAGGATCCTCTGAAACTATTGGTGTAGAGTTCTCCAAGAAAACTACATCCCTTCCTCTAACAATGACGCTAGGATTACTGGGATTAATGAAACGATATCCCTTGGTTTCTTCACAATAACCAACAAAGAGATGTTCTACTGCTTTAGGGCTCCATTTCTTCCGAGTTTCCTTGGGCACGTGCACAAACGCTTTCGTTCCAAAAACTCTGAAATGATCAAATGACTGAGCCTTCCCTGTCCACAACTCCTCAGGAATCTTACCATTATTGCCACTGTGAGGCAACCTGTTCTTGATATAAACAGCCGTATTACATGCCTCTCCCCACAGTCTCGCACTCAGACCCTTTTCCGCCAACATAGCACGAGCCATCTCCACAATAGTGCGGTTTGCTCGCTCCACTACGCCATTCTGCTCCGGAGTGTAGGGAACAGTTAATTGATGTTTTATACCCTTTTGCTGTAGAAACCCATCAAACTTCTTGTTCACAAATTCTGTTCCATTGTCCGTGCGTATGCACTTCACCTTCAACCCGGTTTCAACCTCTACACTAGCTAGAAAAACTTTAAAATGATCGAAAACCTGATCTTTTGATTTAAGGAAAAATACAAAAGATTTACGTGTAAAATCATCTAAAATAACTAGCATATACCGAGATCCACCGTAGGTGGGTTCAGACATTGGACCACAGATATCTGCGTGAACCAGTTGCAGTCTCTCGACTGCCCTCTCAGCCTCACCAACTGGAAAAGGTAAACGATGTGCCTTCCCCTTAATACAGGCGACACAAGGTTCCATTACGCTCTTCCCAAAATCCATACCCAGGAGCTTACGTAAATCTCGCTCATTTACGTGTCCAAGCCGCCGGTGCCACAACATCAAAAGATTACCTGCTTTCACTGACGCCAACGCAGTCCCATCTACAACCGCCTGACAACCTTCAAGCTTGTAGATCCCTGAGACTTCACTTGCGGTAGCCAGAAGCTTTCCCTTGAAATGGCCTGGAACCAAATGGTGAATTAGCTTGCACCCATTTCTGTCAAAACTTACCTTCCATCCTTTCTCTACTAATTTAGACACTGATAACAGATTAACATGCAAACCAGGTACAAACATGACATCCCTCATAGCAAGCGTTCGTCCTTTCAAACTCACTATGATATCACCCTTACCCTTGCATTCAATCTTATCATTATTCGCACATGTCACGTTACTTATACCAACATTCATAGCCAAATCTTTAAACCAATGTTTCTGGAAAGACATATGTGAAGATGCCCCGCTGTCAATGTACCACTCCGTCGGAATGAAGGAGTCCCCGGCGCTGAATGAAGACAGGCTCACGATCGCAACGTCATTTAGTTTGGAGATTGAACCCGCTTTCCTTCCTTCAGGACAGTCCGGCTTCTTATGTCCACTCTTTCCACATTTAAAGCATTTAATTTTGGTCATATTAATGTCTTTGTTCCGATTCCACTTCTTACTCTTACGCACAGCCAATGCCGAGTCCGCTGAAGACAATGTACTACAACCTTGACGTGAATCCTCTTGTAGTAACTTCTGCCGTACGTTCTCTGAAGTCAACTTCATCCCAGAGTGTTCCAGCGCCATTCGCATAGGCCTGTACTCTTCAGGTAGTCCTCTCAGCAACACGACAGCTACAAGATCATCGTCAAATCCGGTGGCAATATCCTTCAACTTTTGAGAAAGAGACATAACTGCAGCAACATACTCATGCATTGACGAGTGTCTCTCTAGCTTCTCATCCAACAACGCGTTCATGAGGGTGATTCTGCGATTTACGCCTTTGTCCTCAAACGCTTTCGCTAAGCTATCCCAAGCATCCTTAGCATAATTTGAATCTTGTACATACGTATAAAGCGTAGGTTCCACATGTAGACAAATCAAAGCTAGTGCATCTTGGTCCTTCTCGATGGCGGTGGAGTCTTTGGAATCCGGGTACGTAGATGTAAACGTGAACAACTTTTCTCGTATGAGAATCATTTTTATAGCGAATTTCCACGTAGAGTAGTCATCTAGGCCGCAGAGATTTTTGATGGCAAATGTCGTTACTGGGCCCATGACCTATTGATGAAATATACTAGATAACTAGGATATGAAAGTAAAAAAGTTGTTTGCACAGAGAAGACTTTTATTCAAGTGAATGACACAAGTCATTATCAAAAAACACATGTTCGAATATCAATTTGAAATGCTGTTTCAACTAAAAAGTTTCCACAGCGTGGAACACAACGTGTCGTCTACCCGGGCATGGTCCATGGTCGGACAGCGAGTCGCCCATTACTCGCCGCCCGCATGCCCAGAAACTGGGTCTTGGCAGTAAAATAAGTAGTCACTCCATATTAAATACTGGTAATCAGGTGCATATACTCGAACTAGCCGCCGACCTATACATGACTGTAATAATCCAGGCACAGTAAATTATTTTCGTAGGTATTGGCGCCTGAAAAACTTTTTTTAATTTTACGTCAGTCAGCAATATTATTAAAATAATAGAATTTCTGTCTCCGTCAGTTGCTCCACTTTTAACTCTGTCACAGGGAATTTTTAATTTTCTCTGAATGCTAAGTTCATTACAGAGGATGTGAGCATGTTACTAGAGCGAGGTCTGAATTTGTTTGTAAGTAAAATACTAGATAATTTAAAGAATGTCGTTGAATTAAATCAAAGTATGTATTTTTATAGAGAGCTGTAGTAGGCCAAGGAGAACGTCTTCGACTTACAACTTGTAAGTACTTGTTTCAATGTAGTTATGTAGCTAAGAGTATATACTTTCTGTAATTTATTTCATCATCACTGCTTTCAAAACGGTGAAGCTTGTTACATATTCGCGTAACACGTGAACCGCTGATCGCGCGTTACCCTAATTACCGCGGATTGCAACAGCGGAGACACGAGTCGCCGACGCAGCTCAACGTGATGCAGCCCGGCACCGGACATCGCGGCCTTCGCGAAATCGTCACTTTTGGCACAGCATCGGTCAACTGTCGACATCTTAGTTAATATTTTACATTGTAATTTCTGTAATTAAATTTAAGTTCAAATAAATTTTGTATTTTTTTCCATCCTCCGGCTACAGCGTTCGTAATTGGCGCAGTCGGTAGGATCAAGTTTACAAGGCCCTACGATTGTTGCCGGAGTTCGACGGAAACTCGAACGTATTAACTCGATTTATAAAACTATGTGATCAACTAGTACAGCAGTTTATGAGAAACGGACCGGAGTTTCAATTAGCTAATTTAGCATTATTAAACGGGATTTTGAACAAAATAGTAGGACCCGCATCGCGTACGATTAATTCGAATGGTATCCCGGAGACTTGGGAGGGAATTAGAAGTGCTTTAATAAATAATTTCGCCGATCAACGCGATGAAACATCTTTATATAATGACTTGGCACTTTTAACGCAGGGTTCGTCCACCCCGCAAGAATTTTATGAGCGTTGTCAAAACCTTTTCAGTACTATTATGACTTATATCAGCCTACATGAAACGATAGCGAGTACCATTGAATCGAAACGCACTTTGTACAAGAAACTCACGTTACAGTCGTACTTACGTGGTCTACGTGACCCGTTGGGCTCTCGCATTCGTTGCATGCGGCCTGATACAATAGAGAAAGCCTTAGAGTTTGTGCACGAGGAAATGAACACGTTGTACCTGCAGCAGCGCAACGACCATGTTCCCGATAGGAAGACGCAGCCTCAGGTTAGTCCAAAAATTCCTTATGGCTTTATGCCACCAATTCACGTGGCACCACCCACACCGCGTCCGTCTAATTTGCAACCCCCAGGATCTTTTAATATGCCAGGGCCATCGCGACCACCTATGCTTCAAGGACAACACCCTGTCCCAATTTGGAGAAACCAACCCCCACAAAATCGCGGGCCCACACGTACTCAACAAATGTTCAGTTCTCCACCGCCTAATTATATACCCCAGGGTCAAGTTTTTAGAATGCCTGGTCCCAGGCCAACTACAAGTAACACCCCACACCCGATGAGTGGCGTAAGTCACTACGTGGCTAAACCATTCGCGCCGCGCGCGTCCCATGATTGGTCCAAATCTGGGAATCCGCCACCCTCGAATTATTTCAGAACGCGGGAATTTAACTTTAACGATTTTAATGACCAGTTGCAGTATGACAATTATAGCGATTATTTTGTTAGCGATTATTACCCCCAGGAATATTTTGAGTATCCCATTTACGCGTACCCGAGTGAATATGTGTATGAGCAACCACAGCGTACAGATTCTTATGTTATAGTCGAGGAAGTTAAGGATCCAACCCCGTCTGCTGAAAAAGAGGATTTTCAGAAGGACCCCAAATCAGACAAGTCAAAATAGAAATTAATTTGCAAACGCAAAGGCAATTACCATATATTCAGATTTCAAATCCCCCGCTTAAACTATTAATTGACACTGGCGCAAATATGTCTTTTGTGAGTCCCGAAGTTGTTCAAAAATTCTTTTCCCACATACCATGCAATTATGATCCCTTTGAAGTAACGAATATTCACGCTACCACAAGGAGTGATTACTCCATTACTTTACCGTGCTTTCAGGAATTTAACGAGGCAGGTGATATAACTCTTTTCGTTTATGCATTTCATAAATTTTTTGATGGTTTGATCGGCTATGATTTATTAGAAAAATTAGAATCTAACATTGACTTAAAGAACAGATTGTTGATAACTCGTAATTCTAGTAACCCTTTATTAATGTACGACTCTCGCAATAGTAACTTATACGAGGATATAATACCTGCTAATTCATCTAAATTAGTTAAAGTTCCTATAAACTCTGCGGACGGTGACGTTTTTATTCCTGAACAATGCATTTCAAATTGTTTAATAAGTGATTGCGTTACAACAGTTAGAAATAATAGAGGTGTAATAGAGGTAGCGAATACGTCACGTCATGACGTAGTCTTTTCTATGGATCGCCCTATTAGTGCTGAGTTGTTCAATGTCCAGTGCACGCGCACTAAACAACAGTCCGACCGCGTAAAGGAAGTTTTGTCTCGTCTGCGTACGGATCATTTGAACCCCGAAGAAAAAGCTAATTTAGAAGTACTTTGCGCTCGGTACGCTGATGTATTTTATATTGATGGCGAACCATTATCTTTTACGAACCAAGTAAAACACTCTATTCGAACTACAGATGATGTGCCTATCTATACGAAAAGTTACAGATATCCTTTCATACATAAGCAGGAAGTCCAGGATCAAATTTCTAAAATGCTAGAACAGAATATCATACGTCCGTCTCAATCTGCGTGGAGCTCCCCCATCTGGGTAGTTCCCAAGAAAGCCGACGCCAGCGGAAAAACCAAATGGCGCTTGGTAATAGACTTTAGGAAATTAAATGAGAAAACTATAGATGATCGTTATCCTATACCCAACATTTCGGACGTCCTTGACAAGTTAGGTAACTGTCACTATTTTACCACCCTTGACCTCGCGAGTGGATTTTATCAAGTGGAGATGAACCCAGATGATATTCACAAAACTGCCTTTACAGTAGAGCATGGACACTTCGAATTCCTCCGCATGCCAATGGGTTTAAAAAATTCTCCATCAACCTTTCAACGGGTAATGGACAATGTCTTACGGGACCTTCAAAATGTCGTGTGTTTAGTATATTTGGATGATATAATTGTGTTTTCAGTGTCCCTTCAGGAACACATGATTAATTTAGAAAAAGTATTTCAGAGACTTAGGGAATCTAATTTCAAAATACAAATGGACAAATCCGAATTTTTAAAGTTAGAAACTGCATATTTAGGACACATTATTAGCAAAGACGGTATTAAACCTAACCCGGATAAAATTATGGCCATCCAGAAATTCCCAATTCCCAAAACGGCAACAGAAATTAAACGCTTCCTAGGTCTGTTGGGTTACTATAGGAAATTCATTCCAGACTTTGCTCGTATAACAAAACCTATGACGCAATGTCTGAAAAAAGGTTCAAAGATTGATATAACTAATCCTAATTACATCAGTTGTTTTGAGAAGTGTAAAACCCTTTTAATCAACGACCCAATCCTGCAATATCCAGACTTTAGTAAAGATTTTATACTGACAACAGACGCATCTAATCTTGCCATTGGTGCTGTTCTCTCTCAAGGTCAGATAGGTACCGATAAGCCCATAGCATATGCATCGCGCACATTAAACACTAGTGAAATTAACTACAGCACAATCGAAAAAGAATTATTAGCAATTGTGTGGGCAACCAAGTACTTCCGCCCGTACCTATTTGGTAGGAAGTTCAAAATTGTTACAGATCACAGGCCCTTACAATGGGTAATGAATTTAAAAGAACCCAACTCACGTTTAACCCGTTGGAAATTAAAGTTAAGCGAGTATAATTTCACTACTGTCTATAAGCAGGGTAAGCTGAATACCAACGCAGATGCTCTGTCCCGCATAGAAATTAATAATGAAGACGCTAACTCTATAGCAGTTAACACGTCTGAAAAACCCCCTTCAGTAATTGATTCCACAACCGCAACAGCTCACACAAGCGCTGAGAACCCCATATTAGAGATACCAATATCGGATGAGCCTCTAAATAAATTCCACCGTCAAATATCATTTATAATCGTGGGAGACATTAAAAAACGCCCAACCGTGTCTAAACCATTCGAAACTCATACCAAAACTACTATACAACTATCAGAGTCAAATCTGGAAGAAGAAGTAATTAATGCCGTAAAGGAATATGTTAATCCCAAAGTAAAAACTGGAATTCTTATACATCCCCCTCTAGCCATGTACAGCATAATTCCGATTATACAAGACAAATTTAAAAGCTCCGCCTTAAATATGGTCTTAACAAAGAAAGAGGTAGAAAACGTTAAAAATTACTTGGACCAGCAAGAAATTATTCGTAAATACCATGAAGGAAAAACAAATCACCGTGGTATAACCGAATGTTTCCTTGCTTTATCACATCGTTATTATTGGCCTAAAATGAAAGAAAATATCTCGAAATATATTAATGAATGTAGTATCTGTGGACAGGCAAAATACGATCGGAACCCTATTAAGCAAAAATTCTCTATAGTTCCTCCCCCAACCAAACCCTTTGAAATTGTTCATCTTGATCTTTTTACAGCACAAAACGAGAAATTTCTTACTTTAATTGATGCTTTCTCGAAATATGCACAAGCATATCATCTCAGAGATGGTACCGCGTTAAGTGTCGTCCAAGCACTTTTAACGTTTTGCACCCATCATGGCGTCCCCTACACCATAGTTACAGATCAAGGACCTGAGTTCACTAACGCATTATTTTCGGAGTTCGTCCGTCTTCATAAAATACAGCATCATAAGATACTTGCACATACCCCTAATGATAATGGCATAGTAGAGCGCTTCCATTCTACTATTCTCGAACATCTCAGAATCCTGAAATTAGAAAAGCATAATGAACCTGCCGTAAATCTCATGCCCTATGCAATTTTAGGTTACAACAGCTCAATACACAGCTTCACTAAATGTAGGCCTATAGACTTAATCACAGGACACTTTGATCCCCGTGATTCCCTAGATTTAAATTTATCGGAACATTTACTGCAAAATTACTTACAAGACCACAAAAAACGACTAACACAAGTCTACGATATAATAAATGAAACCTCTCTTCACCATCGGACTGAATTAACTGAAAACAGGAATAAGGACCGCGAACCTGAAAAAGAGTATGTCCCTGACCAACAAGTATTTGTCCGCAATCCGTTAGCTAGCAGACAAAAATTAGCTCCACGTTTTACCAAAGACATAGTCCTAGCCGACCTTCCCATACATATTTACACCAGAAAGAAGCGAGGTCCCGTTGCAAAATCTCGTCTTAAAAGAAGCCCTAAGGAATCTGTATTGTTACAGGATGTTACTGCTACTACTACTCCAAATGACGCAAGGACAAGAAGTAATGATTGATCCTTTAGGGAACGGCCCTGGAATACTTCCGTTTAATCTAGGAGCGACGCGCATCATTTCCCATTATCACTCTTTTCTCAATTATGTCAACCTCGATAGTATACAATCTCAAATAGATACAGTTAATACCAGAATGACTGATGTTAGACACACATTAAATAATAAGACATCTCTACTATTCGAACCGCACATGGATTACCTTACATCCAAACTAGTTAAGATATCTGCCCAGTTAGAGTCATTTGAACATAATCGCTATAAAAGAGGACTCATTGATGGCCTCGGTTCTGTAATCAAAAGTATATCCGGTAATCTTGATCAAACTGATGCAATTAAATACGACAACGCCATAAAAATCCTTAAGGAAAATGAGTATAGGATTCAAGCTCAACTTAATCAACATGTTAGTTTATCTAAAACTTGGGTTTCACAAAATGCCAACTTATTAACTAATATAACTAAAAATCAAGAGTTAATAGGCAATGTTTTAAATCGGATAATAAATAGTACAACAGCAAATCTTGATTTAATCCACTACGCCCACATGGCTCAACACTTAATTATCTTAAGTGATAACATAGATAATTTGTCCGAAGAACTCCATAAACTAGAGTATACTTTAGCTTTTATACGCGCACTAAGCACACCGCACATGGTAGTTAATATAGCTGAAATTAAGAACATGATACAGAAACTAAGGATTCTATATTCAGGCGATGAGATCCTTGAATTAGAATTAAGAGACTATTATGACGTAATTAAGCTAGGCTACTTTTATAAAGATAATCAGATAGTTATAGTATTTAAGGTGCCGATTGCCTTCCCTCCAATCTATAACCTTTATAAACTGTCCATTGTCCCTAACAAGAATAACAAAATCCTTTTACCAACCTCACCTTTCATTGCGATTTCTGGTCAAGATTCTATGTACATGGAGGCTGAATGCCCGAAGGTAAATTCTTTGTACCTCTGTGAAGCTAAATCAAAATACAAGGCCCGAGATAATCCCGATTGCATCCAGCATCTGATCTCCAAGCAAGAACTTCTCCCATTCTGTAAACTGTCTTCAGTCGCATTGAAGAAAGAAGCTGTAGAACAACTCGACGAGAAGCATTACACCATCAGTTTCCCACATCCAACCAAGGTGAAGATATCATGCGGACAAGAAACATATAAAACCCTGGAAGGAAGCTATTTGGCGATCATCCCCTACAATTGCCACATCAAAACGCCCGAATTTACTATAGCAAACTCTAACAATCACATCAAAGGTTTCGCTCTGGAGATTATGCAATTGCCCACAATTAATGAAGATTAAGAGACGTCGAGCGAATCACCAATCATACTTAACTCTGCAAATCTAGAAAATCTGCACTCCATTAACACAAAGATCATGCAACAGGCACCAGCAAAACTCAATGAAGTAGTTGATCCAGCTCTCTACCATACTACAATTCCAATCTATCTGATACTAACCGGTGCAAGTGTACTCATTATCACACTGACGTACCGACGATATCGAGCGAAACGCCTTCAAAGAAACCAAGCTATGCAAAATGATGACGCAACATCTCCAGGAAATTATGCTGAAATTCAAGAATCGCATGGAATCAGTCCCAGTAAGATAAAAATTGACCACAGCAACATTTCATCATCTCTCTCACACAAGATTTCGAAATAGTTGCTTATCTTCGGGGGGAGGTGTTACATATTCGCGTAACACGTGAACCGCTGATCGCGCGTTACCCTAATTACCGCGGATTGCAACAGCGGAGACACGAGTCGCCGACGCAGCTCAACGTGATGCAGCCCGGCACCGGACATCGCGGCCTTCGCGAAATCGTCACTTTTGGCACAGCATCGGTCAACTGTCGACATCTTAGTTAATATTTTACATTGTAATTTCTGTAATTAAATTTAAGTTCAAATAAATTTTGTATTTTTTTCCATCCTCCGGCTACAGCGTTCGTAATTAGCTGAAAACATTATGAGGAAACCGGCTTGTCCTAGAACCATACAAAATTGAGACATATGACATCTTCGCATCCGCACAAGGTCTAATCCAAGGTCGCGGGACTGTACGAATTACCGTGACCCCGGAACGTAAAGGTCTATTGAAGGACACCGTGGATTTTAGTCAGTACGAGTCTGACAGTCCCTCCCGCTCTGCCCTGGGTAGGAGGACTCATTTGATGATTTTACCACGATAAAAAAGAGGTCTAAGCCAAGATGCTGGTTTACAACCCTCACAAGGAGGAGGCCTGTGTTTTAGCAGTGAGAACATTTTAGACTTATTTTCGTGACAAATTATTTTGTCTTACCATTTGTTAGGCAGAAGTTTACTTCTTCTAGTGTACTTATTACGAGGGCCTAATGAAGTTTCTCATTGGTGAAATTTACGAACTAACGTACTTCCTGCAAAAAAGGGAATATAGTAAAAGTTTTGCAACTTTGTTGACCTATTTTAACCTTGACTAAAAACCTTTTTTAGTACTTACTTTTGTTATATAGGTTTTTCTTGTGAATTTCTCAGTTATTTCTAGGCCCAACACTTCCAGCAGCTAAAGTTATGTTTGGATTACATAATTAAGTAGATTTGGAGCAACAAAGTTTGTGACCTCTTTTAAAATTTTGTTACATTTCAGTTTTAGTTCAACCACAAGCCTCACCTAAGGTACAATGTATCACTGATTGCCAAACAAAATTCACTCCAATATACGAGAGCGACCTCCCATGCAAATAAGTCGTGACAATCCCCTTGTCACCACTCTAACAAAGCAGGCTTCATTACATCTATTTACCATTCCATTCTCCCGTTCAAATAAACTCATTCTTCGTTCATTCATTCGTTCCGTTCAATATCCGTGATGGCGCCCATCTAAACCGCGCTTTAGAAGTACATTTCTATTATGTTGGTAGCTACGCGCTGTAATCACACGTGTCAGTGCGTCTAGTTGCCTGCCATTGTGTACTAAAGGTTTGCTGGTAGGGGATTAGCTGGGTATTGTGTTTCTCCGTGTTTGTTAAGTAAATTACACGTAAAGTTTTGATGCAAACTGTATTTTTACCCTTTTAGGTCATGTTACATTCGGGCATGAAATGTCACTATTCGGGCGTTAAACTGACTCACTCCGTATAGATATGAGTACAGATTTATTACGAATGCCTGAAACTAATATTTCTACTCGTAAAACATCAATGTTCTAAACATCGAAAACTTTATATCGAACTATCATGAAACTAAATGAATAAAAAGAATAAATGTTTATAGTGTTGTTTATGGTTAAATAATGTTTGCTCAAAATTTATCTCTAATCGAATTATCTAGGTACAAAAAGTACTTAAATATAGAAGACAGATTATCGTCGAAGTTTTTGGTACTTTTGAAAAAAGAATAACCGTGAGACCCATGTCGATATCTGCGTGCTTTTTCCCAACCATATTGGGGTCGGGTTCCAGTCAAACCAGATGCAGCTGGATATCAGTATTTTACATGGAACGACTGCCTGTCGGACCTACACAACCCAGTAACTGGGTAATATGATACCCCATTGTAAGACTGGTTGTCAAACTTTTAGAGCTTCTGACTAACAGTAACGACTGTCAAAGATCTACAAATAACAGCCGGGACCAACGGCTTTACGTGCTTTCCGAGGCACGGAGGAAACTCGCTATGACAGATGGTCACCCATCCACAGACCAACCTCGGCAAGCGCGGCTTAACCTGAAAGATCGGCCTGTGCGGCTGTATTTATTTAGCCACGAGCTCCCCAGACCCATGTCGATAATATTCACCTAATTAAGAAATGTGATCCCTTTGCAGCTCATCAAGACGGAATGGGAAACACTTTGTATTTGTGACATCAACAGTGACGTTGACATAGTGATGTGATACGTATTAGTAGCATACAAAGGACATCACTGGGATGGGATATGATAGGATATACAGGGCGTCCCACGGCTATGACACATGGAGGGAAAGTACCTTGAATATTGACAGGCCTTTTGGTTTAGTGGTTAGTGACCCTGACTGCTATGCCGGGTTCGATTCCCACCCAGGACAAATGTTTGTGTGATGAGCACGATCATTTGTTCTGTGTCTGGGTGTAATTTATCTATAATATGTATGTATTTAGAAATATTTAAGTATGTTTATCAGTTGTCTAGTACCCATAACACAAGCTCTGCTTCGCTTGGGACTAGATGGCGTTGTGTGATAGTTGTGGAATATTTATTTATTTATTTTAATATTGTAGGTGGAAAATGTTACTGAAAGAACACATTATTTTAATTTAAATTCAAATTAAACTGAATTCATAGATTTTAAATAATTACATGGTTAAACCGGGACACTATGTTATTAAGAAAAAAATTATCTTTATGATAAAGCCTTTCGATCGGTATGATAAAGCTGCAAGTTATTTTTTTTCTCGTGTAGCGGATAACAGCAGGTTTGACTCCCGGTTCAACCATGTATTTATTTAAAAATCTATGAACGCAGTTAAAATTGTTTTTTAAAATTAAAAAACTACAATATTAAAGGTACTTTCCCTCCATATGGCATAGTCGTGGGACGCCCTGTATAAGACCACGTGATTAATGTCAGGTCAGATAAGTTCAGTTGACTAGGGGTATGATTAAGTAAGAGCAATAGGAAGTCCGACAAGACACCTACTGATTAAAATGATATCCTGATCCTTCGGTTTCCCGTTGCATTCTAAAGCTATTGTGCCTTCTTAAGGCAGTCTGACCGCGACAGTCGTTTGACCCAATGACGTGGAACACAATACGCCGTCAACTCTGGCTTGATCCTTGATCGGACAGCAAGCTACCAATTACTCGCATCCGCAAGTCCGTCTCTACGGTTTTAGGTATTACTATGTTGAAAGTCGGCGTATAAACCCTCATTCCACAAGTGAACAAGAAATATGCTGGAATTAATTCATTCCGTCAAATGTCCCGAAGAATCTTATAGTTCAAAGTTCCAAACTTTGTTTATTAGTTTCAAAGTTGAAGTTTAGTGAAATCGAATATATTTGTATGATCGGCTTAGATTCGATTTCGATTCGAGAATTAAACAGGTCAGTATATATTGTTATGTGGGGTTATCCCAGGGCCATGGGAGTTAAAAATAGTTGTACATACGTGGGGTTTGGGTCACGATAACCCAAATATTTTTGAACGTAAAATAACTTCGTATTCTACTATGTTAACATTCAAGCTTTAGCATTTAGGATAGGGATTTATGCTTCGGACTTCGTTTATCGTTTACATAATCACGTTAAGTCATTACCACAAAGTAACATCATTACAATTTTTATTCCCATCCATCTATCTTTAATAATATAATCTACCCCGGTCCATACTTTTACGGTAGCTGATTAAAGCTACGCGCTACGCCGCGGCGTAGCGCAGCTACGAATGTTCTAATTACAAATCCGGGCTGACCGTGTTACGTCATGCATTCAGTGTAGCACTGCGTAGCGCACGTATCATTGCTCTTACAACTCTTGTTACGAGGTACCTAACTACGGATGTAATGCTCAACATCGTCTAGGGATTATGTTCAGCGCTCATTTTATTAACATATTATTTTGCTTATACGTACAGTATGTTTTCGTGAAACTAGGATTTTATCTTGTCGGAAGTAAAAGGTTGTTAATTTTAATTAAATATATTTTATTTCTATAGGTACTTGTGAACAATGTCAACAGGTACAAAATTGTGACATTTTGACCCATTAACAATCCCTATTCAAATTAATTATATCGGACAATGGACATTATGACAAGAGCATCAATTAATTTAATTATTTTTCAATACTAGTTGCCGGACTTAACAGATTTTCAATTTATTAAGCTATTGTATAGCTTTTATTGCGGGCTTTGAGCTTGGCGACCGAATCAAGAACTTCCGTAACAAAAATAAACCTAACACTGTCACTATCACATATATCATGTCAACGTGAATGAATTAAATTTGAATGAATGGTTTTCATGACGTTTCACTTGATTGACGTGGCTGACCATAGCCTAATTAGTAGAGTAACTCCCCATGGAACAACTATATGATGATATTCTCGTTAAATATTCGCGGTAGGGGATATTTTTTTCTTTCTTTTCATAAATAAATTTAATAATTATAATTGCATAAGTTGTAAAAAAATGCTATTCAATGGCTTTACCGCGGCAGTCCCCGAGTGCCATACGTATTTATTATTTATGCTCTAAACTGCTCTATTGACATTATAGAAAACTCTGCCAAAAAACACAGTGAAGACGTTTCACAGAACAAAGAAACTGGCCGGAGATATATATTAATTAATACGTAATCGTCTTAATGTACGTTACTCAAACATTACGACCCATTTACTTGAAAGCGTTTTTCATAATTAGCACCAAACTGCTACATTTAAAGCCTCTTTGTCATGATTATGGTGTTTTCACGGACGCACGTATGGCGTATGGTAATTTTAAACACATTTTTGTGATTACATAGCCGACAATTCCGCGGTTAATGTGTGTTTAAAAATAGAAATGCGCTGAGCTTTGGGTAAATAGAAAACCGCAAAACTCGTATGAATTAATTTGTAATGTGTGTTAACTGCGCATTTGAGGTTAGACGGTAATATTACAATTTTCAATGTTTTTAAGGTATTATTTACCTTCATTAGCTATCGTGAGGTTAACCTCAGTTATAGTTGAAATCTGGATGATAATAAACAGGTTTTTTATATTGAAAATATCATTAACGTTTCTGGGACAGCTAAGTTGCTTAAATAACAACTTTCATTAAATCATTACCGCTGTGCGCTCATTAAAAAATAGGAATATATGTTTTTTTTTAATCTCAAGAAACTATTGGCTCAAAAAAAAATAGCTTAAAAAATCTGATTTTAAATACGAAATTTTAACAACAAAGGTTATTATTACATACTTCATAATCTCTCCAGCCAACTGAGTCGGCACATATTGATTGTAAACGAAATGAAAATACCTATAATTAAACTGACGCGTCTATTTTATTCTATTAAATTGTAGATCAGTGAGCCGTGAATACGGATTATTGTAATAAAATGGTGAATTTAATGAATTGAAAGTGTCAGCTCATTAATCATTTTATTATTTATGACTGGATGAAGGTCTCATTTGAATGTAAAATAATTATATATTTCTGATGTATACAAAAGGTGAGTTGTTTTAAATGGTATAACAGAATGAAAATGAATTATTTAAGGATAAACTCTAGACCGGGGTAGCGGTACTGTCTTGACAAATAACCCTGAAACGTAAAGGGCTATTGAAGGATCACCGTGGATTTTAGTCAGTACGAGCCTGATAGTCCCTTTCGCCCTACCCAGGGCAGGAGGACTAATTTGATGATTTTCCACGAAAATGGTAAACTCTCGAGTAAATTAATGTTAGGTTATAAAATGTTGAGAAAATTAAGTTCCAGTTTTTATAGCAGTTGGATCGGGTAAACGTTTATTATGTACTAAAACTGGTGTCAAATAAGCAAATTAAAGATTACATAGGATACAAACGTCAAACTATAAACAATCATGTTAGGTTTACTATTTTTGGGCTTGCAGACGGCGAGGAATGAGTAGCTCGCCTTTTGTCCGATTCAGGACAAGGTTCAATGCGCACCCCAAGGAGCTTTTAAAGGCCCAATGCCTGCTAGGGTCGCGAGTTTATCTTAAAAGGACATCGTAGCCCTGGAATACTTCTTTTTATCAGGGTAAAATCATCAAATGACTCCTCCCACCCAGGGCAGAGCGGGAGGGACTGTCAGAGTCATACTGACTAAATATTGCTGACACTCTTTGAGGCGCGCGTGGGACACAACGCGCCGTCGACCCGGGCATGGTCCATGGCCAATGCCGGCCGCGAGAAGTCTCCGCCTATAGCCCCGGAATGCTTAGGGCAACAGAAGAAACAGAGTGGATTTTAAGTCAGTAAGAGTCTAACCGCCCCTTATGCTCCATTTAAAATGGGAGGATTCGATTCCAAAACCGAATCTCTAGAAACGTAATTTCAATGATTTTCTTTTTTTTTAATACATTAAGTAATTGTAACGATCTGTGTTCATACATTTTTTTTCTTAATAAATTTCTTCTTTTAAAAATGATTCTATTGCGAACGAGGATTTGCTATTAAAAGGAAACGAGTAAGGGATTGCCTCACTTGCCTTTTTCAAGAAAAGAATCTTCTCTTTAAAGTTATTACAATTTTCTGAGGAAGAATTTTTACAGCACTTAGTAAGATTCAATATGCTTTTAATTAAGAATCATCTGCTAGGTCTTGTTTCAACCAACTTGAATGGTTCATTTAAGTTTAAATAAAATCTTCAGTAATATTATGCAAAACGACCGGTAAGTCTGTTGGTTTTTAATGCTTTAATGGCTGAAGAGATTTCCATGATATGGGTACCTTATAAGTAGGTAGACCATGATTTGGGTAAGGAAGGATAAATACTTTGTATCTCGAGAAAAAGTTTTCATTTTCAATCTGCCATAACGTTAACGTAAGTTAGTATTTTGTGCAAACTAATACAATAAACATTAGACGATCACGCATATCGATGAATGGGGAACAAAAGAAGTCAGTCGGTATATACACCATACACATATACATGGATTAAAATCCAATAAATATTAAGCGAGAATAATTCTATATCGTTACGTAGAATGACGTACAAAACCAGACTGAGACGCTCATGAGATAACGTCTTATTTAACTTCGTTTTGTAAGTACCTCTTTCTTTGTAGACATTTTAAAGAGAATTGACTTACGGATCAAATAAAAATGTTATATTGTTTGATGTCTGTTATTTTTACGTGGTAAGATCATCACATGAGTCCGCCCACCCAGGGCAGAGCGGAAGGGACTGTCAGACTCGTTCTGACTAAAATCCACGTTGTTCTTCAATAGCCCTTTATGTACGGGGGTCACGGTAATTCGGGAGTCCCGCGACCATTGTTTGATGTCTTATAATAATATTTAGCCTGCGTTATCCCACTGCAGGGGAATGGCTGCCCTTTCCATTTTCTCTTCAACATGGCCCAATTTTGTCTATCATCGTCGAACTCATTTCACCAGTGAAACCTGGGGTCTGTCGCTATATGAATGAGACTTTTTATGTCCGTAATATTGGTCTTAGCTCAACATGTGATATGTTTATTTTATTAAGAACATTATATTAACAGCCGTAGTTTTGGCAAGACATTTCTGCCGCGTGCTAGACAAACTGTTGACCAAATTAACCCAAAACTGGTGTTCTGGGATTGAGGCAAGGGGGCAGATCTGAGGGTCACGGGACGGTATTAAAAGAGCACCGAGGCCTGGAACGAAAAAGGCAACTTGAAAGAACAGGTTGGTTTTTAGACAGTCGCATTCCCTTCACCCAGGACTCAGGACTCATCTCTTTCTGTAAAGTGTAAACCTAAAAAGAGTGTCCGTGGAGTTTCTTGCCCGTTCTTCTCCATACAGATCTACTTCTTGGAATGGGGCATCTATGGTACTTTCACAGTTATATTGTCTTGTGACTGTACCAAATATTTTGTCATTGACAATTTAAAAGTGACTATAAAGGTCTTCTTGAAATAAATGCTTTGATTTGATTTGATGATTGTTCAACGTTAAAAAACAAGGAGATTTGTTTGCCTGGTAACTGGAAGAAAAACTCGAGGATTCGTAGAAGTGGTAGGAGTGGGAGCAGCTTTTGTCCAAAACTGAAACAAAGCAGGTTAGGAAAAAAAACAATCCTCACATTTGACTATTCAAATGAAAGTGTCTGAAAAAACTGAAACAACGTCTTTGTTATTGTTCGGCCCCTTTATTCCGCACTATTATTCCTTTATACTGCAGCACGGGTAGCATGAATTGACCAATTCTTTTTAATTTGTACCAAGATTAAAAAAAACATTATTATTTTTAAATAATTCAACATAAAAGCCCTAGTATGACACGATCGGTTGACGATGGAAGAATAAAATTATTTATTTTCTTTATTTTAAACGTCTCACTAGAAAATGGAGTTTAACTAAAAACCCAGGTTTAAACTACTACGGTTTATACAAACTCAGGCAGGCCTGTTGGTCTAGTGGTTAGTGACCCTGACTGCTATGCCGGAGGTCGTTTTTCTTCGGCGGTTCGATTCCCACCCAGGACAAATGTTTGTGTGATGAGCACGATCATTTGTTCTGTGTCTGGGTGTAATTTATCTATAATATGTATGTATTTAGAAAATATATAAGTATGTTTATCAGTTGTCTAGTACCCATAACACAAGCTCTGCTTAGCTTGGGACTAGATGGCGTTGTGTGATAGTTGTGGAATATAAAAAAAAAAAAAACGTTATAACAAATAGTGGTTTTACGATAAATCTTAGTCCAACAGTCGTAGTTGTCAAAGGTGTTTTCATTGTAGTGTTGTTTTTGTATTATTGTTACCGAAAATGGACTTAAACATGGTAGATTGAATTGTTATACATACATATGGTGGATTTAATTGTTTAGACAGTGGTTCAAATGACGGTACTAAGGTCCACGTTTTAGCTAAGTTTTATAATATAGAGTTTAAATCATGTTTCTGCAGATAAGCTTGGATTTGATAGTCCAAGTTTAAATCAAGCTTTATTTAGTTATAAGACTGCTTAGGTTTATGTTTTCTATAATATTCTTCCGTGGACAAAACTCATTTCTACGTTGCCATGCAACACATGCAGGCAACTTAAATCAACCTTATGCTTATGCGCACTTAGTAATTTGAAAAGCTCTCTATGTTGATGTGGCACACGCTCCCCGGAGGACTGCACTAACAGGTGTGACCGCGTCTTGTGGTCACCGGAACACTGTTATTGACGGAAGTTCCAACTACCCATGTTCTGATTTCGGTTGAAGTTAGTTGAGTAGTTATGTACTTAGGTCTTAGATTATAAGAAGATTGCATTCATTGGTTTCGTATTATTTAGATCTCAAGATAAATTCTGTCTATTGCTATGAACTCACATTTAAATTTGAATGAAAACCTAGCAAATATTTTTGAAAATATTTGTAAGAAAACAAAAGAACGTCGCCGACGCGACACTCGAAAAATTACATTATTATGTCAATGATAATTTCAAGGAAAAGAAGGTTTTATAATTGTAGGGGAATTTCGACCGATTGTTTTTTTTTACTATGGAATTAAAACCCTTAAAATGTTTCATCATCTAATTTGAACCCCTCCGCCTTCTATGTGTTTATGAGTCTCAATACTTCCTCTTAAATATTACGTTTTTAGTAATATACACAGTTATATTAATGTACCACAGACACTAACAAAAGAAAGATATAAGTAACCCTTCAAAGTCTCAAGTAGTACAACTTACACCGTACACACGAGTGTTCGCGAGACGCGTCGAGAGTTCCTGCGTTGGGTACTTATGACTTCGCAACATCCCCCGAGGCACATGAGGGTTAACATTTAAGGATGACTTCACGTTTTGTTACAATGTTTCTTATACCTTAAAGTACGAGGTTAAATTAATAACGTCATATTTCAGAAAGAAAAAAATATGTGCCATGTGTTTGTTGCGATGAAAATCCCTAGTTCCTTCTTTGGGTACTTACGAGTTCACATCCCCGAGGCGCAAGAGGGTTAACATTAAAAGATGACTTTCCTTTTTGTTCTGTTTTATAACGCCATAAAGAATGTGGTGGGTAATTAATTTTCCTAAAAGTGTCATAAGGAAAATTTTAATGGTGGATTTTTCGGTTGAGATAAAACAGAACAGAGGAGTTAACAAAAAATTAGCTCCATCTTTTTATATTATGGAACAGCCTACAACTGTCGTTTTCTTTAGGTTGTCCTTAAAGCCTTTTGAGGCTTTTGAGGCGTGGCAGTTGTATTAGCTGATTTTTTATGAACGACGTCAAACTGAGCAAATACGCCTTCGCCACGTCTTCGCATCGGTTCGGTCACGCTATCGGATCGCTTTCGCTTTTCTATGTGACCGGATTCAAGCAATTCCATACGTTACAAATAAAAACTTAAATGTATATACGTAGAATCATGAAATGTAAAAATGTTAACAAAATTACAGTATAACATATACTACTTATTTTACTGCGTAAACTTCCTATGATCAATCTAACATATCTAACTTTGCCCTTATACAAATAATGCATCGATATTGAAAAAAATATTATAATTTCCATTTTTTTATATCCATGAAACTACTCGTCACTAACAACAATAATTTAAATGTATTCAATATGTAATCCTAACAAACTCGCAATCTGACATTCTAATTACATAGAGACTAACAAAATGTATCTTTTGAAATACCTTTGCCTCGTATTTAATAAAAAGTAATACCTATTTTGTACAAAGGTGCAACTTTAATTAGAAAAGTAGAACAACGTGAGCTGTTGCATAATGTAATTACCTTTATTTCTTTTTATGTAGCAAGATCAGCATACAGCTTACATAATATAATTAAGAAAACACAATACTTAATTTAGTTTAGTCTGTTAGGATGACCGTTGACTCGCTTTTTTACATAGGTAGGTATAAAAAATATTGAGAAAAGTATCGTCGCTTGAGAAAAATAGAAATGCAATAGATAAATAACTTTCAAGGAAATTAGGTAGATACTCGTATTTCTGGAGAAATACAAAATGAAACGCTTTTTACACCTCTGACTCAATACTAGTCTTGTTAAAGACCAGATGTTTGATCAGTAGTTAAACTAACAATTAGTTAAAATGTTTAGTTAATTTTTTCATTTAAATTTATTAATTTAATTTTCATTTAAAATTGTATAGCATTCTAACTACCAATTACTTTTTTGACAACTGATTAAACGAGTGGCTCTTCAGCATCTTGTATTCTGCGTTGTTATCCCAGATATATATCACAGCAATGTGTCTTATGTATACAAACATTTAACTCTTCAAACATAATTTTGTTTTTATCGTGGTAAAATCATCAAATGAATCCTCTCCCACCCAGGGCAGAGCGGGAGTATTTAGTACTGACTAAAATCCTGTCCTTCAATAGCCCTTTACGTTCCGGGGTCACGGTAACTTATATATTCATATTATTATATCAACCCCGATTGTCAACTAAAACTTTCTACGACTAGAACAAAACTAGAAAAAACCTACGACCGCTTACTAAGATCGATCGTAGTATCACAAGGCGAGTCAGCGAAATGTCACGTACAGGCGATATATCTTATTTACTAAGACTTCGTATCGATTACAAGTTGCAGTCTACTCTATAGTTTCTTATTCTTATTCTATTCTATTCTACACTGGTCGCGGGACTTTCCCATTACCGTGACCCCGGTACGTAAAGGGCTAGTGAAGGACACCGTGGATTTTAGTCAGTACAAGTCTGACAGTCCCTCCCGCCCTGCCCTGGGTGGGAGGACTCATTTGATGATTTTACCACGATAAAAAAAAAACTATTCTACAGTAGTTTGTGGGGGTCCCGTGAGAATACTAGTAGACTCTAACTCTTTTCGATTACAACTAATATCAACCGATTGATGAAGAAACAGTTTCATACATTTCATAAGATTTTTTCTTCTTTTATTTCTGTGATTATAGTATACACTTAAATACATAATATGATTATCTTTAATTAAAGAATGCATAAATAACAGTTCCATACATAATATGATCATCTTTAATTAAAGAATGCATAAATAACACTTCCTTTTATTTTGGGGTTCCGTCAATACTTTCGCTTTTCAAAAGGGTTTCGCCAGCAAAATAGTTTGAGAACTGTTGAATTATAATAATAATTTATTAACATACAATGAAACCAAAAACAGATTACAAATTGTCAAATAAAGGAGCAGTACAATTCGGTTACAAAACATATCGTGACTGGCATCTTAGTTAGACTATAGAGTAATATGTGTTAAAGATGCCAGTTCCACTGCCCAGAAAGTTTACAGTTTCACTTAATCTAAATCTATTTATATTATATTGACAGTTATTTAAAATAAATAATAGGTTACAAATCGATATTAAATTTATTTAACTAAAGATATAAAAAAGATTTGATTAAAATTAATAAAGATTCATAAATTTGGTTACTAAATTTAATGAATGAAAGACGCATGCAATATATAAAAATTGAACAATAATAAATTAATTAATTAACAATGTCATGATCAGTAAAAGCTAATTAATATTGAATTAAATTATAAAGTAATTAAAAAACCTACATTTAGAAGACATGATTAAAATTAGATTAGTTCAATTTTATTGGCTAAGTTCGTATACATAGCAACAAATAATTATCTAAGTTAACATTTCACTAGTTAAATCGGCCCTTACTCCATCAACTCAATTACCATTAAAGCGTCGTTAGGCTCGTCTATAACTACATCGTGCAAAACTTTGTTCATTATATAACAATCAATCAACAATATCTGTTTGTTTCATCAAATGAAAAATATAAAATAGATGTTGAAATCCTTTGAATAAATAAATACATAATCGTTATTACTACGAAAAATTCATGCATATTTTTTACGTGTCTACGTAAAAAAATCGGCCAATTGCGAGTCGAACTGGCACACGCAGGGTTGCGTATCTTTATTTTACATAGAAAACGTTGCCCCACACTTGGCTGTGTCGTAAGTGCTTTTAAAACCATCGGAACTCGCATACACAAACACCCAAATCCAGAACAACTTCTTGTAGGTCATACAAATATTTGTTCCGTGCGGGAATCGAACCCGCGACACGCAGTGGATCAGTCCAATCGCTTAGCCCCTGCGCCAACCGTGCCGTCGCATTATCGGCAAAAAAATCATGTCTGTGGTTTGGGATTCCCTTTTTTTAGGGTTTTCCATACCCAAAGGGTAAAACGGGACCCTATTACTAAGACTTGACTGTCCGTCTGTCACCACGTTCGACTGTCATGGGAGCCCTCTTGATTTTTTGTTCTTTTTTGAAGTGAAAACTTCTTTAGCGGCGTTGAGCACTTTTCTGTAATGGGTATAAAATCTTAAACTCGCGTCAGGACACTCGCGTCAGGACACGTGACCCTGACCGAAAAAGCGTAGGACGGCGCAGGGCGCTTGCGTGAATGTTCGTGTGACTTTATTACTTTTAAAGAAGTTTGTATGCTGGATACATTCGTTGCTAGGTAACATTGTTTATAAAAGATGTACGTCACATTGGAAAATTATTGAAATAAAAAGTCAACCATTTTTGCGAGTTTTACTAAAATCTGTTCACAAGATATTTCCAACAATTACTGTTCAAGTTTTCACTTCTGCCGGCACTCCCAGAGTGCAACCCGTCGTTTTTGAAGTGAAAACTTCTTTAGCGGCGTTGAGCACTTTTCTGTAATGGGTATAAAATCTTAAACTCGCGTCAGGACACGTGACCCTGACCGAAAAAGCGTAGGACGGCGCAGGGCGCTTGCGTGAATGTTCGTGTGACTTTATTACTTTTAAAGAAGTTTGTATGCTGGATACATTCGTTGCTAGGTAACATTGTTTATAAAAGATGTACGTCACATTGGAAAATTATTGAAATAAAAAGTCAACCATTTTTGCGAGTTTTACTAAAATCTGTTCACAAGATATTTCCAACAATTACTATTCAAGTTTTCACTTCTGCCGGCACTCCCAGAGTGCAACCCGTCGTTTTTTTGAAGTGAAAACTTCTTTAGCGGCGTTGAGCACTTTTCTGTAATGGGTATAAAATCTTAAACTCGCGTCAGGACACGTGACCCTGACCGAAAAAGCGTAGGACGGCGCAGGGCGCTTGCGTGAATGTTCGTGTGACTTTATTACTTTTAAAGAAGTTTGTATGCTGGATACATTCGTTGCTAGGTAACATTGTTTATAAAAGATGTACGTCACATTGGAAAATTATTGAAATAAAAAGTCAACCATTTTTGCGAGTTTTACTAAAATCTGATCACAAGATATTTCCAACAATTACTATTCAAGTTTTCACTTCTGCCGGCACTCCCAGAGTGCAACCCGTCGTTTTTTGAAGTGAAAACTTCTTTAGCGGCGTTGAGCACTTTTCTGTAATGGGTAGAAAATCTTAAACTCGCGTCAGGACACGTGACCCTGACCGAAAAAGCGTAGGACGGCGCAGGGCGCTTGCGTGAATGTTCGTGTGACTTTATTACTTTTAAAGAAGTTTGTATGCTGGATACATTCGTTGCTAGGTAACATTGTTTATAAAAGATGTACGTCACATTGGAAAATTATTGAAATAAAAAGTCAAACATTTTTGCGAGTTTTACTAAAATCTGTTTACAAGATATTTCCAACAATTACTATTCAAGTTTTCACTTCTGCCGGCACTCCCAGAGTGCAACCCGTCGTTTTTTTTTTTTTATACATTTTTGTTATAGCTGCAACAGAAATACGTCATCTATTAAAAACAATCATCATCATCATATCAGCCCGGGATCACCCACTGCTGGGTATAGCCCTCCCCCTTTTTATGCCATATCTCTCGATTCTGTGCTTCTCTTATCCAACTATTCCCCGCGATCTTGACAATATCGTCAACCCAACAAAAAACAATCAACTGTCTAACTATACCGGTTTATGAGATATAGCCTGGTGACAGACGGAGGGACGGACAGCGAAATTTCAGTAATAGAGTCCCATTTTATCCTTTGGGTGCGGAACCCTCACAATTTGAAAAATTAACCAAAAAAGTTTAGTACAAGGCCTCAGGTGATACAACTTACAATAAACGGCGCCCGTATAAATCACTGGTTTCTTTCGCGTGAGTACCGAGCGCTGAATCGAATGCGTGACGTAAACCGTATTTTTTTCGACAGTACTTTAAAATTAAAAATTCAAATTCATTCTTTAGTAGTTAACATTTTTTTAGGGGGATTTGCTACTGACAGACAATAAATAGAGTAGATATGTGCTAGAGTGGAGGCCGCGAATGGTAAAACGTATTGTAGTACTTCAAGGCAAGATGGGTCAATGTTTTGAAGAATATGGCTGGCAGCGGATGGTTGCGGACTGCCCAGGACCGAGCGCTCTTTGGGGGAGATTTACGTTCAACAGTGGCAACGGCTACAAGCTGATAATCAAAGGGTCTAGCAGGATAAGGTAGGGTCAGCGGCCCCAAAGAGATATTTCCAAAATAAATCATGGTATTACATCAGTGAGATGTATTATTACTATTGACGCGAATTCAGCCTTCCATCTCACTGCGATACGGAGATAATTGACTAAATAGACACTTTAGCAGGTATTTTTCAAAATTATTTTTTTCAGAAACTATTGTAGCTACACTAATAAAACCAAAGCGGTTTGTTAGAGGAGGAATTGCTGTACACTATATATTTTTTGCATATTTTTATTGTCTTAATTACTATTAAAAATAAATAAAAATATTTTTATTTATTTTTTTATTCACAGTTCACAAAGAGGTACAATCACAGAAAAAATATATAATATAGCTCACAACATCTAGTATTACCACCATAAAGTGCATCAATATCAAATGGGTGCAACACTTCCAAAAAAAATTAAAACTTTTCATGACCATCTTGGCTCGTGAGGAAAGTTCATCTGTCTTTTGAATAAATGTCCTTGTAAATATATACACCACCATTATATATTTACTATTGAGAAAAAAAATTAGTTAGTGGTCAAAAATGAAAATATAAAATTAATTTTACTAATTTTTTTATTCACAGTTCACAAAGAGGTACAATCACAGAAAAAATATTTAATATAGCTCACGACGTCTCGTATTACCACCATTAAGTGCATCAATATCAAATGGGTGCAACACTTCCAAAAAAAATAAAAACAGTTCATGACCATCTTGGCTCGTGAGGAATGTTCATCTGTCTTTTGAATAAATGTCCTTGTAAATATATACACCACCATAATATATTTACTATTGGGAAAAATATTAGTAAGTGCTCAAAAATGAAAATAAAACATTAATTTTACTCATAGGGAGCCTTAAAATTATTTATTGAACTTTAACGTCTTTGTAAAGAACAAGACGTAACACGTCGTATTTCTGTTGATTACGTACGTATATGTATTGTGTAGTGTTTTGTTTATTTACCATTCCCATATTCCTACTACTAACTATAGACCCTTGATTTCAATCACCGTAAACACCGAATCACTGTATGTAACTGCCTCATTTTCAGTTTTGATAACTCTCCTATACTTATTATCTTTGCGAAAAAACATGCCATAATTTTGACATTTACCAGACACGTTTCAGGTTCAATTAATCACTTGGACACAATAAAATAGTTTATCTAAGAAAAGATTGAAATATTCCAAAAAATCTGCACACGGTGATTGAAATCAAGCGTGTATAGGTAGTAGTAGGAATATGGGAATGGTAGATAAACATAACACTACACAATACATATACGTACGTAATCAACAGAAATACGACGTGTTACGTCTTGTTCTTTACAAAGACGTTAAAGTTCAATAAATAATTTTAAGGCTCCCTATGAGTAAAATTAATGTTTTATTTTCATTTTTGAGCACTTACTAATATTTTTCTCAATAGTAAAGATATTATGGTGGTGTATATATTTACAAGGACATTTATTCAAAAGACAGATGAACATTCCTCACGAGCCAAGATGGTCATGAACTGTTTTTATTTTTTTTGGAAGTGTTGCACCCATTTGATATTGATGCACTTAATGGTGGTAATACTAGACGTCGTGAGCTATATTATATACTAGCTTCCGCCCGCGACTCCGTCCGCGCGGATGTCGGTCTCCGCGTGGATTGTTTATTTCCCTATTTTGAGTAACTCTGACAATGACATCTTATAAGTATTACGGCGTTGAATCCACTGCGGGTAATGCAACGTGTGTTCGCGGTTCTACAGAACAACGTCTATGAATAAAACTGAAAAATAAGATTTTTTTTCTACGTATTTTTCCAGGATAAAAAGTATCCTATGTTATGCCCAGGATAATAAGGAATAATTATACCAAGTTTCATCGAAATCGAACCGTTAGTTTTCACGTGATGCCTGCACAAATAGACAGACAGGCAGACAGACAGACAGACAGACAAAAAAAAATTTAATCTCATATTTGGGTTTGGTATCGATCCAGCAACACCCCCCGCTATTTATTTTTTCAATATTTTCAATGTACAGAATTGACCCTTCTACAGATTTATTATATGTATAGATTTTTTCTGTGATTGTACCTCTTTGTGAACTGTGAATAAAACAATTAGTAAAATTAATTTTATATTTTCATTTTTGACCACTAACTAATTTTTTTTCTCAATAGTAAATATATTATGGTGGTGTATATATTTATAAGGACATTTATTCAAAAGACAGATGAACTTTCCTCACGAGCTAAGATGGTCATGAAAAGTTTTAATTTTTTTTGGAAGTGTTGCACCCATTTGATATTTATGCACTTTATGGTGGTAATACTAGACGTTGTGAGCTATATTATATATTTTTTCTGTGATTGTACCTCTTTGTCAACTTTGAATAAAAAAGTAAATAAAAATATTTTTATTTATTTTTAATAGTAATTAAGACAATAAAAATATGCAAAAAATATATAGTGTACAACAATTCCTCCTCTAACAAACCGCTTTGGTTTTATTAGTGTAGCTACAAAAGTTTCTGAAAAAAATAATTTTGAAAAATACCTGCTAAAGTGTCTATTCAGTCAATTATCTCCGTATCGCAGTGAGATGGAAGGCTGAATTCGCGTCAATAGTAATAATACATCTCACTGATGTAATACCATGATTTATTTTGGAAATATCTCTTTGGGGCCGCTGACCCTACCTTATCCTGCTAGACCCTTTGTTAGCTTTGCATCAGCTGCAGAACATTTACAGGCCAGTTTGAACGGTAGTTACCATACCTGAGAATTTAAGAGGTAACAAGCCCTCATTTATTTAATTGAGGCACTTACGAATCTGGCAGCAAAAGTGGTTTGGCACACATAAGGTTTGAGTGCAATTCTCGCATAGGTACTTGTTAATACGCGGGGCTGAAAAGAATATTACATGTTTTTGAAGTAAAACAATGGTTTCTGTCTGGTTAAAATTCGTTTTAGAATATCTTACTCTCTTTGGACGTTGAATAAGTCAGTTAGTTGACTGAATTTAATATATATTTTTTTACATCTGTCGGTGTAATTGTTGCATTACTATTTGAAAGAACATCGTATCGTCACAATACACAGTAATTTCGGGGTCCAAATAACAAAACAAATAAATATACCGTCGACTTAATAGGTATTAGAATAGTATTTAAATAAAATCAATTAGCAATGTATTTGCCCTTCAATCAATTCGGTGAACAAGATTCAATTCAAACTATAAAGACAATAATTAAACCAATTACATTCCGTCCACTCGCTTTCTCCAAATAAGTCTAGAATTGGATTAAATCGTCTATTGAAAAACAAATGACCTTCGAGAAAGAATGACTGGTTTTTATTGCTACCGAAGGCGAGCAGACATTTTTTTAGTCTAATTCTTTATTTTGTTCATCGACTTACAATGTCGAGGGTAAATTGAAATAGAATAGAATATAATTAATTGTGTTTTTGGGTAATCTTGTTGCATTTGTTGAGCAATAAATCTCTTCGAAATGTCAGATTAATGCTAATTGGGCAAAATTATGTTTAATGTAATATGTAGGTTTCTTATTTTAATTAAAACTTGCTTGTTCTTTATCAAAGTGACTCGAAGAAAATAATTAAATGCTACAGCATATTTATAGACAACAAAAAACTAATGTTTTAAAACAAGACATTGTAGAAACCACATTATTTCAAAGATTGGCGAGTAACGTCAAGGTAACAATTTTCAACAGCCTTCGATTCCCTGAGCACATTGCTAGAATTGCTTTCGGAAAATTTAGAAATATGATCGAATCCTGGTCTGTAGGCAGTTATTTCGCTTTGCCGTTGGCTAGATTGCTATTATGAGAGAACCACCCTGGGATTTACTTTTTTATTAAAAGAACTGGCATAAGACTCTAGAGAAAACAAGGTTATTATCCGAAATAAACTGAACGCGGCGTTCTTCTTTAATTTAGTTGGTTGTCTGGTTCAAGTCTATTTTGTTTTTGACACTGATTCTTATGAAGATCTGTTTTATTTCAGAAATAAATAAGTGAAAATATATGACTGTTATTACTTTGACTTATTTCTATATTGCAACCTCTTTTCTACATTTATCTGACGAATTCTCCTTGAGATCTCATAACGCGATGGCGCCCCCAAAATTCCTGCCTCGTAACGAATATCTTTTCATACCTGACTGACTCTGATATATACTCGTATTTTCTTTTGTTACAGATTCGTTTACGCATCAAAAAATGAACAAATCACACAAATGGGACTTCCTAGTAAAGATTTCCAGCAGGAGGTAATTTAATTTATACGTTAGACAACATAACCTTTAAACGGCTTGCTTCGATTAATAAAAAAATCGCCAATAAATTTCTATTACGCATTAAAAGGGTTATTTCTTGTTACAGAAAACTCGAGTATGAAAGGATGAATAAAGGAAACGTACCCGTCTCACACAAGAAGTTTTACCGACGGATGCTGGACAAATGCTTTGAAAGAATTTCGCGACTCACGGTCCTTCCCTATAGTACAACCTGAAATGTAGTCAAGTCATACAACCACTTCAAGATGGGGCAAGCAGCTACACACGCTGATGCTAACTACACATTAATAAATTACACTGATGAGGTCATCTTAGACGATAGAGACGCTTGCGCTGTCGCAGATGATCCTAAATATCCGAGTAGCTTTGGCATAACACTAGCGGTGCCAGAATGGGAGGCAATTTGTACAGCAATAGTACTTACTCTGATAATAATCTCAACGATTGTTGGAAACATCTTGGTAATCTTAAGCGTGTTCACGTACAAGCCGCTCCGGATCGTCCAAAACTTCTTCATAGTATCACTGGCTGTAGCTGATTTGACAGTAGCAATACTGGTGCTACCACTGAATGTGGCGTATTCCATTCTCGGACAATGGGTATTCGGGATATATGTGTGCAAGATGTGGCTGACATGCGACATTATGTGCTGCACTTCGTCCATTTTAAATTTATGTGCAATCGCATTAGACAGGTACTGGGCGATTACGGATCCTATAAACTACGCACAAAAAAGAACATTAGAAAGAGTTCTCGTGATGATTGGAGTAGTTTGGATTCTCTCATTAATTATAAGTTCTCCTCCATTACTAGGTTGGAACGACTGGCCTGAAGTGTTTGAGCCAGACACGCCCTGTCGTTTAACTTCACAACCTGGCTTCGTCATCTTCTCTTCATCCGGATCCTTTTACATACCGCTAGTTATAATGACTGTAGTTTATTTTGAAATCTATCTGGCAACCAAGAAAAGACTAAGAGATCGCGCTAAGGCCACCAAAATCAGCACTATTTCTAGCGGTCAAAATAAATACACAAATAAGGAAGATCAAAATGATCAAGACTCTGTGAGCTCGGAAGCAAATCACAATGAGCACCAAGGTGTTACACGCTTAGTTTCAGACAATGAGAAGAAAAAACGCACTAGAAAACTGACACCAAAAAAGAAACCAAAGAAACGATACTGGAGCAAAGATGATAAATCACAAAACAAATTGATCATACCAATTTTATCAAACGAGAATTCTGTAACCGATATGGGTGATAATTTAGAAAACAGGAACACGTCGTCGGAGAGTAACTCGAAGGAAACCCATGAAGATGATCTGATTGAAGTTAGCGAGACTGTGCCAGTAAAGTCCAGTCATAAGCGACCGAAGCCTAACCAACAAAGCGCTGTTTACCAATTCATAGAAGAAAAGCAGCGTATATCATTGACACGTGAACGTCGCGCGGCTCGGACTCTTGGCATAATAATGGGCGTGTTCGTGGTCTGTTGGTTGCCCTTCTTCGTCATTTACCTCGTCATCCCGTTCTGTGCGAGTTGCTGTTTATCTAACAAGTTCATTAACTTTATAACTTGGCTTGGATACTGCAATTCTGCCCTCAACCCTCTTATTTACACCATATTCAATATGGACTTTAGAAGAGCGTTCAAGAAATTACTTTGTATGAAACCGTGATCGTGCCAAAGACAATTTGTGTAGAGTTTTATGCTTATACTGAATGATGCTGATTTGCTCAAATGTTTTAACTCATTCGTAAGTAGATTACTAGGAATGATCGTAAAATAATGGAAATTCGAGTATATAAAAGTAAACGATTACGAATCTCAATGTACATTTCTTGTATACAGAAATGTTATAATGATATTGCAATAGTATATTATCTTTCAAATATTGTAGAGTAGTTTCATGTACATATTTAAAGGTTGAATAGTGCATAGCACTTTTAGATTTCTATATGTATGTGTAAATAATGTTTTGTGAATTGACCGAATTTGGACGAATCATTGATAACCAACGAATACTATTCAAAATTATGTAATCTTAATATGTACATATCTTGGTCCGTTTGTATATAATTATTTGTAAATTACAATATCTATAACTGTTCATACTTAAATACTACTTTTATTTAATAGAAATAAAAGTGACCTAAGATAAAGGTTCTTTCAGACATTAGATTATGATTGTTTTCACGATTGTATATCCCTTTGAAATAATTTGAGCCCTTATTTAAAGGGGATATTAGACTTGCAACAGTTTTATTAATTTATTCCTGGATTGTAATAAAATTTGAATTTACTCCCTTGTTTCATTTCAAACTTTAAAGTATGTTGCAACAATTTACATTATTGTGAGTTGGGGGTAAACTTAGGGAAGTTTGAACAAGAATGTTTATAAATTCGTTGGCGAAAATAGCCGTGGAGTTAATAACCAGTATTTTAATGCAGTTTTCAAGTTTCAGTTGGAATGCTTTCGAAGGCATTTGGACCATCTGCTCAGTCACTACTGCATATAATGAGATACCTTTTTTTTATCGTGGTAAAATCATCAAATGAGTCCTCCCACCCAGGGCAGGGCGGGAGGGACTGTCAGACTCGTACTGACTAAAATCCACGGTGTCCTTCACTAGCCTTTTACGTACCGGGGTCACGGTAATTCGTAAATCCCGCGACCATATAATGAGATACCTACATCATAATTAGTCCTTCGTATCCTGTTGTCTATAAGTTTCAGGAACAGGTAGACTCTGCCTACTGAAGATGTCGAACTCATTACGACATTCTGGATTTGTAAAATATGAAAAGGAGCAAAGGCATTTTTCTTGAGATTTATTTACTAGGTAAGTATGACTATCGAAGGCGCGTTGTGTTCCACGCTCGCCTCAAGGAGTGTCAGCATATTGACGGGGCCTCTAGAGGGTCAAAGCCTGACGGCGTCGCGGGACTCACAAATTACCCTAACCCCGGTACGTAAAGGGCTATTGAAGGACACCGTGGATTTTAGTCAGTCAAGTCTGGCAGTCCCTCCCGCCCTGCCCTGGGTGGGAGGACTCATATGATGATTTTACCACGATAAAAAAAAAAGTTTAGTATGATTAAGACAAAGACAGGTGCAGAATATTTTATATCGTCATTGAAATGAAGATAACAACACTAAACTCATATTTTATTCGCTCCACTCTGAAAAATGCTACAATTATTATGTACCAAATCGTAAAAGGTATAATAATTACATTCATGTTCTGTCTGCGTTTGACGTCATCACGTGAGAACGATTGAACAGATTTAAATCGCAAGCTTTAGATTTTTTTTTAAATTTTTTGTTGTAACTTTACCCACGTAAAACTCAGTAGCGTGTTTTTACAATAATTCAAGGTCCAGAGAATCAGTGGCTTAATTGTAGTCATAAACGAATTATTTTTGCTTTCAACATTATTTTTACCCGACTACGGCAAAGCCAAAAGGAGGGTTATGATTTTGACAGGTATGTATGTTTGTTTGTTCCCTCATAACATCTAAACTACCTATCATAACATGACAAATGAGGTGTCATTAGAAGGGTCTCGGTTGTCCGCTAGTTATAGGGCAACGTGTCACCAAATCCAATATGGTGCTCTCTAGGGGATCTAAAGTCGTAACCGAAAAAAATACATTTTTTTGCACAGTATCGACATGGGTATCAAATTAAAGGGCTTGATGAGCACATTCGCGGAGCACGCAGATCCGCGTGTGCCTTGATCCAAAATAAAGATACATTTTTACTTTGGTCCAACGCCTGAGCCAGATTGGCTCGTGCGCGGACCGCCAGGGGATGGAGAGAGCCATGGTTTGCAAGCGTCTGCAATGCTGACATTGAGTCGCTATACAAACCATAGCTCGTCTCTTTGCGCTTGAGGACCACGTCCGTCGCTCTACAAATGGCCAAGAGTTCCGCCTGGTAGACAGTGCAGTACGCGGCGAGGCAAAGTTTGCGGTTCTGGATTTCGCCTTCATTATCCCACAAGGATAATGCGGCTCCAACCTTCCCCTCAATCTTGCTGCCGTCAGTGAAGATTCGCACTGTCTGCACATTGTTTTCGTCTACCTGCTGTTGATCAGCTAGGCACACGAACTCCAGGGGCATTTGCATTGCTGGATGAGGGGCTTCTGCAAATCTTACCATACCCTCAATCTCCCGGTCTCCTGGTAGGAACTGGGACGACCCTCTCCTAGCTTCATACAGGGCGGCTGCCTCTTGTATACGTAGGTCTAGAGGAAGTATTCCAGATAGCACCAGTGCCGAGTTTAGGGAGACAGTACGGTAAGATTTGCAGAGCTTCTGGACGAGGCCTCTTTGGACAGAGCTAAGCTTCTTCCGTATTCCCAGCTTCTTCGTAGCGGGAGCCCAGGCAGCAGCCGCGTAGGTAACTATCGATTCTACGGTGGCTATGTAGATGGTGTGGATCACCTCTCTGTTAAGCCCCCAACTAACTTTGGCGGCCCTAGCTAGCTGCTTATAAATGTCGGCAGCTTTCTTGCAGACATTTGCCGCGTGCTCGTTAAAGGTGAGCTTCTCATCGATGGTTAGTCCTAACAGCTTCATGCTTTTGACCAAGCCAATGTCGACCCCGGCCATGCGCAGGGCTGGGGTGTCGTACTTAAGCTTATTGGTTATGAGCATCGCACAGGTTTTGTGCGGTGCAAACCTCAACTTGTTTCGGACACCCCAGCTCTGCACACGGGCGAGGGCTGCATTGGCTATCCTCGTTATTTCGCTAGCTGTGTCTCCATCTACTGCCAGTACGATATCGTCCGCAAACGCCTGTACAAAAAGTCCCTCTTTTTCTAGTTTCTGGAGCAATGGATCCAGCAACAAGTTCCATAATATTGGACCGCCAATTGACCCTTGAACACAGCCTTTGTTTGTCTCTCGTGTGCATTCCTCCCCGGCATATCTCACCCTAACTTTCCTACTGTCGAGGTAGCTGTCAAGTAGCCTCCTGATGTTCACCGGGCATTTTTCCTCTGCCAGCCGACTTTGATAGCTGGCCACCATGCTCTGTCGAAGGCGTCCTCTATATCCAATGACACCAGGACAATTAGCTTCTTCAGCCTCAACTTGTCCTTCACGTGATTTATTAGCGTATAGAGGGCGTCCTCGGTGCTCCTCTGGGGCATAAAGCCAAACTGTCGAGTACTAAGCCGCGGTACCAGCTGCCACTTGACTCGTGCCACTACCATCCTCTCCAGGACCTTCCCCAAGACCGGTAATAGACCTATCGGTCTGTAGGACTTGGGGTTCAGGTAGTTTTCCTTGCCCGGTTTTCTGAGAACGACCACCGTCGCCTCCTTCCAGATGTTGGGGAAGTGTGCCAGTTCTAGGCATTTATTGAACAGGGCAAGGAATGCGTCCGGGTCCTGGTTGATCGCTCGACAGCAGATGTCCGACGTAAGTCCATCCGATCCGGGGGCCTTTTTCGGGTTAAATCTTCCCACGGCTGTCTTCAGCTCTAGCGGTGTAAACGGTGGGTCATGATATTCACCATGCTTCCACTCGTTTACCCGACGGGCTGCTTCCCTTGTGAGCCTATGGTCGTCGTTATCCTCTTCCGCTGTGTCCTTGGGATAGAACGTGTCGGCGAGTAGGGCTGCCGACTCCTTTGGGTTTAAGAATGCACCATCGTTTTGTAGGGTCAGATCTTCTTTCCTCCTGGCGGTCCTCCCGATCACTCTGTAAATGCCCTCCCATACTCCTTCGCGGTCCTGCTTTCTGCAGAACTCCTTCCAGCTGGCGGTTTGGGCCTGTTTGGCTTTGCACTCGTATTCTTCTTTGGCTTTCAGGTACTCGTCGACTACCTTCGCTCTCCGGACCGGTGCGGCATTGCGGATGCGGTTTTTCCGCCTGGTGAATTTCTTTTTTAAGGCAGCGAGCTCTTCAGACCACCACGGGACAGTAAGTTTTACTTTACTTTTAATTTTGGGCATGCTTCTTTCACAAGCTAATTCTATTCCCTTTTGGTACTTGGTAATTAATTCTTCTAGTTTATACTTACAGACTATACTATTAATGTTTTCTGAAAGAATACTATTTTCTAATTTAAAGTTTTTTATTTCTTCTATAAACCTATCCCAATCTGCTTTCTTACTATTAAATCTTCTAGTATTTCTAATTATACTTGTCCCGCTTTCTCTTTTTATTTTTATGTGGAAGAGAATTGTGTTATGGTCCGAGCTCGTTGCGCCGGTATCAACCCGCCAGCCATCCACCAGGTCAAATAGGTCGAGCGAACATGCCGTGACGTCTACGTGGCTCTTGAACGCTCTTCCACCTCTGATTGTGTCAAAGGTGGGCGTATCACCAGTGTTCAGCACCTGAAGCTCCAACTCTTCTAGGGTCCCGAACATCTCCTCACCCCTAGGGTCCTCTACGGTGCTACCCCACCAGCTGCTTTTCGCGTTTGCGTCGCCCCCTATCAGCAATCTACTGGTGGCCACCTCTCGCTTGATGAGCACATTTGAAATATATGTACATTATATAGCTTTTACTAGTTAGTCTGCATGTTGCTTACATTGTCAACATGGGTATAAAATGAAAAGGCTTAATGAGTACATTTGAAATTCACTCGCTACTTTGCTTTTATTATTATGACAAATAATTAATAACATAAACCCAAAATATTGTAAATAAAAATAAGTTAAAAATAACTAAAACACGACTACGAAAAAATCGCGCACTGTACAAAACAAGAACAATAGTCATTTGACCGATATTTTTTCCAATTATAAACTTTAAGTAATAGCCGTGGTCATATGCCATCTATCCTAGTGTGTGATTTTTTCACAGTCGGGTTTTTTATAAAGAATATGTAACATGGCAAAAACTGTGAGAATTTTTAAAATTTATTATATTCAACCGTTCTACTACACAGCATCGTTATAATAACAATTATATTTTCATTACAGTGAAAAGGCTTTAAAATTACAAAATGCTAGGCTGTTAGGTAATAATTTAAAGGATATTTTGTTCGAAATTAATGTACCTAGGCAGCGGTCAATTTAAATGAAATATCTTCTAAATTATACACACATAAAAAAAAGTTATGATCACTAGTAAAAGCTGTTTTTTTTATTATTATTTTAAATTGAACTGAATAACAATTCAACTATTTAATTGATTTGTATTCTAAGTCTATATTTTTTATTAAAAAAATTAAAAAGAAGAAGAACTCTTAATATAATTTACTGTAACAAAAAAAAAAACGATTATTCAAACTGATCGCAAAGTTTTTTATGTGTGTACATGCCATATAAGGCTCATTACACATAATATACGGGCACGATGTATGATTATAGATAGGTTCGTACATTGTTATATAGCTCAGTAATGCCTTTGTCAAACACACAGACGAGTCCGAAGCGATAACGAACCGATACGAGACGTCAGTCCGATAGTTCTGTCACGCTATCGGATCGCTTTTGTTTTTCTATGAGACTGGATTCAAACTATTCCATACATCACAAATAAAAACGTCACGCTTCGCATTCGCCACGCCTGTCTGTTTGACAAAGGCTTAAATGTTAACCTTTTTAACCCCCTATGGCTTAAAAAAGTTTTTACGTTTCCACTCAAACACTTAGGAACGACAACGTTCACCAAATCGCAGAAGTTCCGCTTTGGAGTTGGCCAAAGAAATGGAATGGAACGCAGCAATTTTTTAGATGTATAAAATAAGTCAGACAATGAAGTACCACGCTGCGTTTCAAAACAGGCAGTGGTCGTTGGCAAGATGGCTGCCGGGATAAAATGATATTGCGCTGGCCATGGGCCGTATTATGACGTCTTAAAACCAGGCTTGTTCCAGTGAGTGAACGAGATTGCGCTAGACGACTTGTCTCTTTCTCTGTCTCTTTCACTCACTGGAACAAGTCTGGTTTTAAAACGTCATAATACGACCGCAGGTCAGTGCGACATGCGGGATGACTGCTGGGCGAAAGTTTCCACACAATGGGTGTCGGAATATGGACGAGGACACCCGCGGCAGGGCCAGCGCAGAAAGATGCAGCGAGACTTCCTGGACGCGTACCGCGAGGTCTGGTTCGAGGAGGCAGAGGATAAGTGTTCCTGGAAGTTATTAGGAGAACCTTTGTCCAGCATTGGGACAGCATGGGCTAACGTAAAAAAAAAAGTGCGTTCCTATCTATGAGCCAGACTACATTCAATTTAATGACGCAATTACAACACGAAACAATACTAAAATTGTCATTAACGTAGGCATTCCCAACTAATGGGAACATTTTTGTACGCATTCTCTAACTGTTATATTTTTTCTAAGCAGGTTACAAAGGTGAATTTTAGCATCAGACACAGATAATTGCCTCAATATAACTAGTTTTTGTAGGTATTTTAGTTTGGTATTATAGTCTGGGTGAACCAGACACATTAAACTTCAACAGAGAACAAAAATTGAGTCAAATGGAGTGGAACTTTTTTTTTTTCAAGATACCTCTTCATCTCTATAGTCTTGGAAGTTATGCAACATTTTTACATCGATGTACAAAAATTCTTACCAATAATATTAAAAGAATTCAAGACTTTGTTGAGTGGAAAGCAAAATCTTAAGCATAAATCCACTTGATTTCTAATTCCGTCTAACAATGTGTGTGTATTTTACAAAACTACTTGGTGTTTGACAACAAATAATGTTGTTTTCTTGAAACTTGAAAGTCCTAAGGCGACTAAATGAAATTGTTTGCTAGATTTTGATTATCTTACAATGTGCCTGAACTTTTTGGCAATCTTTATTTTCTTTATTTTGTTACTACGATTATTTTTTGCTTCCATTATTATTTTTCACAACATCAGAATTTTTCAACATTATCGGTGTTATCAATGAATTCAGTTTTATAAAAAGCAAATAAACTTGTAAATGCAGCAGACTATGAAGGGGAACATCATCTGTATGGT
Organism: Agrotis puta; assembly: GCA_943136025.2. Lineage (NCBI taxonomy): Eukaryota > Metazoa > Arthropoda > Insecta > Lepidoptera > Noctuidae > Agrotis > Agrotis puta. Next base: position 14,324,570 of record OW964177.2, on the reverse strand, counting down.
ACTTTGTTGCATCGAAATAAAACGATTTAAAAAAAAAACAGAAAATTGTGTTTGCATGTTACTTGTACCTTCTACAAAAATAAAATGCAAAATAGAATAAATAAAATAAATAAATAAATATTCCACAACTATCACACAACGCCATCTAGTCCCAAGCTAAGCAGAGCTTGTGTTATGGGTACTAGTACCAGTACAACTGATAAACATACTTATATATTTAAAAATACATACATATTATAGATAAATTACACCCAGACACAGAACAAATGATCGTGCTCATCACACAAATATTTGTCCTGGGTGGGAATCGAACCCACGACCTCCGGTATAGCAATCAGGGTCACTAACCACTAGACCAACAGGCTAGAAAAAAGATATATATAGATAGAAGATATTAGATTTATTCTATTTCAGACGGCGCGGCGGGACGAGTAACTTGGTGAATTTCATACGCTGTACAACAAAATGCGAGAAGATGAAAAAAGAATAGATTATTTCTAGACAAAAACCTAATATTGGTCTTTAAACCTCCTAATAGATTGTAATGTTTTTGAGCACTATTTTCTGACTGGAAATAATTCTCTGTCGTCCACTCTTTCATATTTATATCAAAGAAATGGAAGGCATAAATACACGTAAAGAAAGTTATTTCTATTTCAGTAAACGAGAAAAGGTAAACTCGTTATTGCCATGCCTATAATATCCAGCCTTTTACTTTATGCTGGCAACATCTGTCTAAATTATTTACGATTCGCTACAGTACGTTTGATATGGTTTTTATTAAAAAGCCTTACTCTTTATGGCACTAAACAATCGGGACATATTGCTATTGCTGTGTGCGCCAGCTTTGATATGGGTTTTACTTTATATGAGGAGTAAGCTAGTATTCCTATGAATACTAGCTTTTACCAGCATCTTCGGCGAGCAAAACTAAATAAAAAGGAAAGAACTGAAGGTCAGTGAAGGTACTTACAGATGAGAGAGTTAGGAAAAGGAACACAATAAAATCTGATTGACACACAGCTCCCACAGGATGGTGGTTTAGTTAGGTCTACTGCCTCTATTGAAATTGCTCAGCCATCATCGCAGCCCCGAGGTGGATCCCACCGACTCCAAAATTCTTCTTCTATTCGTATTGATTGAGCAACGGCACAGCAAAAAAAAAACTTTTTTTTTGTGGTAAAATCATCTTATGAGTCCTCCCACCCAGGGCAGAGCGGGAGGGACTGTCAGACTCGTACTGACTAAAATCCACGGTGTCCTTCAATAGCCCTTTATGTTCCGGGGTCACGGTAGTTCGTACAGTCCCGCGACCAAAGTAGTAAACTTTTATTTTTCCTGTCATCCGCCCATGCACTTTAAGTATTCTGTATCATAACTGGGAATTATTTAGATCTAGAATCTAAAAGAGACATTGAAAGTTCCACTCCACAGGGATTTTAATTTATCGCCCTGGTCAAGTTCTGTATTATTTTTAAATAACAGGTATGCATAAAACCTATGCATCAATAGCTAGTATGAAACAAGTAATGTAAGAGACAAAATGTTTTATAGCAATCGAAATATGTACACAGGGGGAAATTCCTGGTATTTAATGCTATAACGAAGTGTAGCAAACCTCGGTGTATTAGAGAGTCTTCATCAAAGGAAGCCGAGTAACGTTTCAAAGTCTTCCGAACATAAGTAACCACAGAGGTAAAGCAACAAAGGAAAAGAGAATATTTCATAGAATAAATCCCTTCTATTCCACTAGAGAGAATCTGCATACATTCCGCAATTGAAATGTTTCAAACTGATCCACTCCGCTGCAGCCATGTCCACTGAAGCGGAGCGGAGACGTGAATTTTGAGGAATTTCATGGAGGATTTTTATCTAAGCTCCGTATTTTACGCACCACCGACTAGCATCGGCACGGTTGGCGCATTGATTGGCTACTGCGCCACTCGTCATGGGTTTAATTCCTACTTGGAGTCAAAAATGTATGCGCATCAGGTAGTTGTCTGACTGTTTGTATTTGTGACTTTTTTTGCTGTGCCAGTATTTTTAACAAGAAAACCCAAGATCACAGACCCTAGCATGAATTTTCACGTTTTTGTGGCAAAAAGTATGAGAAATAAATAGTTCCTCCTTCGTAGACTAGAAAAGACGCATTTAAACCTTTGTCAAACAGACTGCCGTGGCGAATGCGAAGCGTGACGTTTTTATTTGTAATGTATGGAATTGTTTGAATCCAGTCATATAGAAAAGCGAAAGCGATCCGATAGCGTGACCGAACTACCGGACTGACGTCTCGTACCGGTTCTTTATCGCTTCGGACTCGCGCGTCTGTTTGACAAAGGCATTAGTGGTACAGAAATGCGCAAGATTCACCGAATTACAACAGGGACAAGGATTAATTACATTAAGTATAATTGAAGGACGCAAGTCCCCATTACACTCCGCTCATCTCAGCTTTGGAAGAAACTGAGCTTAAAACAACATCTCTACCAACACTGGTTCATTACACAAATGTTCGCCTCAACTGCAGCTGATTCCGCCAACTGCGTATCTTTGTGCAATTTCCTTCTCATTAAGCGGCTATGTTTAAATAAACAAAAACATTGTCTCGTTTCAGTAGAATACTCCGTTTCAATGTAAAGTAAAGGAAAACTTGAGAACAGACCAATGGCGAGGAATGTTTACGGATATTTTTTTTACGTGGTAAAATCATCAGTGAGTCCTCCCACCCAGGGCAGAGTGGGAGGGACTGTCAGACTTGTTGGGACTAAAATCCACGGTGTCTTTACGTTCCGGGGTCACGGTAATTCGTACAGTCCCGCGACCATGTTTACGGATTGGCGGAAGAATGAAAAGTAGTGGAAACTGTATTAGGTAATTATATTTTTTGATGTTTTTATTTTAAACTTACTGTGGCCGTTTCTATAAGCGAAAAGGATTAAATCGATTCTACGCTTCTATCGTCGGGTAATCTTCACGAACGAGCGATTATTCCGCCAGCTGCGTATCAGAATTGCTGCATTTCCTCTACGAAACGACGAGTTGAATAAGTTCAATTTGGTGCATGCTTTGTTTGCCTTCCTCCTATACACTCACTACTTACCATTAAGACTGCATCTTACTGCAGGATCTAACGGATACCCTCTTAGACTTAGTTGATATGCAAGCAAACTACATTCGTATCTTGCCGGAATTTATATCGGTGTTAGGAGAATGACTGCGGAGAAACAGAAAACTTTATGCTAAAAGCACTGTGAAGAAGTTTTATAAGACCTCAGTGCAGAATGTAAGAAAGGAAAATTAGTTTCTGTTTTTCTACAATTAAAGAATGTGAATTGGTTGAAATAGGCGCTAAAAATAACTGGAGTAATCCAAAATAGAGCAGTGATGGCCCAGTGGTAGGGTAATGGAGTATAGTAGACACACGAGTTGTAGGCCGTGGGTTCGTACTCAGGCTGCCGCATTACCTTTTGTCAAATCAATCAAGCAATCGTGTGTCGAAGAGCAGAAACCTGTAGACCGAAGACTGAAATATGTACTATGTTTTTTTCAAAATTTAAATCCCTTTTATTAAGGAATAATACACAATACAAAATGACGGTTTTGCGTCTCACATCGCCTTAATTTCATGTCTTTTTACCCTTTTGAAAACAGAAAAAATAAATGTGAAGTCAACCTTTCCGCACAGGGCTCGCTAGGTGGATTACAGCTCACTCCCTCACACAGAGAGGAGACCTGCGTCCCAGCTGTGGGAACATTAGAGGCTGATTATTCTATGTATGTATAATAAATTTGTAAGTTGCTTCGTCTGTCGTCTCTCTGTTTTTCTTCCTTTCAGCTTGTATATAGCGTATTTAATCAGAGTAAAATATATTTGCCAACCTTTACGTGGGCGAAGCCGCAGGCAAGTCCTAAAGTTTCTAAAAGTTAGCCATGTTTAAATTTATCTCCAATTAATTTAATGGCAAGATGGAAACTTTAAAATTAAAGTTCTATCATAAGTTCCGAGTAAGAAACTCCGTTTATTCTAACTCTTAAAGTAGGTTACATAAATTACAAGCTCTTATAGTGAAATGGAAAGAAATGAGCTCGCAATTCAGTACATAACATTTTCTACATTTTACTGGTACCACAATCTCTCAAAACTTTACTGCGAATAGAAACAAAAGCATGTATACAGTACCAACCCACTACACAGTTGAATTACTCGCAAAAAACACAGAACAAGCGACAGATCCTACTAAGTAGCTACACAAAACCTCAACAACAGTAATGGCGGCATGACTGACATCAATAAGAGATTTCAGCTGGGAAAATAAAAAGAGAAACAAAGAAAAGAAACCATTGCGTAAAACTGTTTAAGGATAAGTCACCATATTTTTGAGTAAAGAGAATGAAAACAAAGTATATTGTGTAAGTCGATGCTGTGTGTAAATTCCGAATGTTATTTCGTTGAGAAATTGAGGGTTTTATAGATGTTATTTAGGAGTATCTTTAGTTGATGATGAAAATTGAACTGGATATAAGGCTATAAAATATGAAACTATTCTGATATCCATTTATCACTATCATACATCGAATTCTTAGGTATAATTTGTATGTAAGAAACTTTTATATTTTTTATATTTTTAATTTAGTACGTAGCCCCAAACTATTTTATCTTGTTTCTTGAGGGTATTTACATACATTTAAAATCAGACACTTACCAAAATAATCCAAGTCTATAGGTTTGTGTCTACAGGTGATCCCAAGCTTACAAGGGATTTAGCACCGTTAAGTCTGCGGAGAGATTTCAGCTCTCTCTGTGTGTTTTATCGCCTGTTTAACGGGCTGTGTTCCAAGAAATTATTTAACTTGTTGCCTACAATAGCTTTTTATCATCGCAACGCTCGCCATCGTAGAAGAGTTCATCCTCACATCTTGTAACACAAATGGTCGCGAATATTCCGGTTTCAGAGGCCGTAGGTTTTTTTTTCGTAGTAAAATCATCAATTGAGTCCTCCTACCCAGCGAATGAGGACTCCTTTGATGATTTGTGTCCTCCTTTCCTGGGTTAGAGGACTCGTTTGATCCGCGAGACACAATACTTTTTAATGGCAGTAAAATCCAATTTGTTCAACTTGAAAATAAATCCAAGAACATTAAAACAAGGTACTTCTTCAACTACTGCAGGCTTTTTAATGTTTTAGACACCTGTAAGCAGAAACTGTTAAGGGGTGATTGTATAACTTAATATAAATCTGACTTGAATACAAATCATTCATTTATCTCCTGCCGCACCAATATGTATTATTTGGGGCCTGCGCAAGCACCGCATTGTCTCTTTCCAAATTATTACTCGTCATTTCTCCAGTCAACTGCTTTCTAGCAACATATTCCTTCATACTTCGTTTATTTGGTAATTCACATAAAAAATAAGACAGATATTCAAAGCACAACCTTTTATGCAAAAACTTTTCAAGGGGGATTCAAAATTAATTGGTATGGCAATCCATGCGTCTAAACCTGTACTGCAAACAGTATGTACCTACAGTTGTTGATCCTGGATAACGTTCTCATTTGAGCTATCGTAATTGGCCATCGGTTCGTTGGTCGGGCCTTAATAGGAAATGTTTCATGCTGATCCTTTGCCGTCCGATAAAGCAATCAATGTCCGTATAAAAGGCGGTATTCAAATGTAGCAGGAATGAAATGTTTTCTATTTAAGCAGTATTTCCATTTAAACATTGATACATTGGGATCTCTCTTTGCTAAGACTTTATTGTATTCGTTTAGAAAGTAAGGGAAAATAAAATAAGAAGTTTAGTAACAATGCATACTTTAATCAAACTAATGTTACGGTTTTTTAATAAACACCAACTTAAAATAAAAATAACATTTAAAGAAAGTAAAAACTTACAATAAGGATCGAGCGCTCGAATATCGGTTCTCGATTTATCTAGACCAAATTATGTTCCGTCTTGATCATATCGGCTGCTTTTTCACCAATCATCAGAATAGATCCAACAGGATTGCCTCTAGTGATAGTTGGCATCACACTGGCATCAGCTATACGCAAATGTGACACACCTTTCACCTTTAACGTTCCGTCCACAACAGTACCCATGGGACAAGTGCTTGTCATGTGACTCAGTCCAGAAGACACACACATTACGTAACAACGCCAATATTCCCGAGTTCCAGCCCCAAATTCATTGCAAGCAGGATCAGCGTCTGACATGATCGCATCAACTTCTGTATAGTAAGTCGTGTTCATTATTGGAAGATAGTCTAAAATGTAATCAACAAGGTCTTCAACATCCTGTTTGTCCTTGAAAAAGCCGTTGTAAACAAGAGGAGGATCCTCCGGATTCGTACTCTTCAACAGTACCTTGCCCCTCGATTTAGGGGCAATGTTGAGAATTTCATTAAAAGCTTGGAGTCTGTTAATACCCTGTTTGTACATATTGTTACAGATTTCGTCACTGAATCTGAAAGCGAATGTGCAATAGAACAACATTACTTCTGCTGATCCTAAGTAGGTTATCACTTGATAATCGGGAATGTTAGAAGATTTGTTGAGTGCAACAAAACCAGTGAATGATGATCCAGGGAGTTCATAGGGGCTCGGTTGTGGGAAAGGCTCTGTTAATTTATCCAAATTATGAATAAGTACTACGCAAATGTGTTCTTGCAGATTTTCTCCAACTGGTAAACTTGATACAACTTCAATATTTTTGCTCTTCAAATGCTCTTCGGGTCCCACTCCGGATAACATGAGTAGTTTGGGAGTGTTAAATGTTCCAGCTGATACAACGACTTCTTTTTTCGCTTTCAGATTCATTTTTTTACCATCTTCTGTAAGAATTTCCACTCCAACAGCTTTTTTATTTTCATCGAAAATAATTTTCGTGACAAGAGTATTCTTCAAGACATGAAGGTTATGACGATCCTTAACTGAAGATAAAAATGCATAGGCTGAGCTCTGCCTAGATCTTCCAGATATCGTGACCATCTGTGCAGCATAGCCCAAAGGATGATGTTCGTTGAAATCTAAAACTATATCATTTCCTACTTCCCGATAAGCGTCTAAGAATTTGTTGATTTCCGGACGGTGGTCTCTTGTGATCCCGATTAAGCCGTCAGTTCCATAATATTGTTTGTCAGATGTTGCTAGTACTTCTGGATCTTCGAGCCTTCCCGTCTTGAGGAAATAGGGCATAACATTTTGCCACTTCCACGATTCGTCTTGAGTTATTTCAGCCCATGAGTCAAAATCACTGGGCTGGCCCTTATGATAGATCATGTAATTCAAGGAGCTGGTTCCACCAAGCATTTTGCCAAGAGTAAACTCATAGTAGGATTGGAGATGACAAGTATCCGTATAGCCATCATATTCTGCAGTGTAATTCCAGTCATACCGAGATCTTTTCATCAGAAGTGGCAAACCGGGGAGCTAAAACAAAACATTTGAACTTAATAAAATATTGTTACTTTCGTTTTGAATACCACTTTCGTGTGTTATCAAACTGTGGCAATAGGAGCTAGGAGAGTTAGGTCCAGAATTACTTACATCAGATTCAAAAGGTGGATCACCACCAGCCTCTATTAACAGAACGTTGATATGCTCGACTTCTGACAGTCTGTGAGCAATGAGACTTCCCGCTGTTCCCGCACCAACCACGATGAAGTCAAAGCTTTGACCTTCTGTAAAATCATAAAAAGCCTTAGTTCTGATAAGTAAGTAATACAACATTTCTTTTTCTTTAACTGAGGCATCATTGGATTTTAAATCAATAATTCTGGCCAGAAACTGTACTGCTTATTTTGTAAAAAAAAAAACAAATTCTTCATTATTACATCATTCGATAGTGTCGCTAACAAGGATCAAATTCTGGGACGTAATGATATACGGCATTTATTCAAACTCACTCTGTATTTTTGTAATGTTTACGAGTACTATCACTTTACTAACAAAACGATGGCCGAAGCTAGTTCGCAAGGCCAAAGAATTGGACGTGCAAAAAAAACAGTGTAGGATAAAATAAGGGTTGGAATGGAAATTAAATTTAAAGAAAATGAAACAAAGTCTATCAAAAAAGGATTTTGCCATTGTCTGCCATTTTTAACTCAACACTATAGCATAGTACAGTAGTACAGGTCATTTTATTTTTGAGTTGATTGATTATGATTAACAGAGTAAAAAAAATTACAAGTCATGAAAACTTACCATGAACATGGGCTTGATGTGGCCACAAATACTGGGTGAGTTGTAGCGCAGCCAAGATCCTGAAAGCTCCTTGCAGAACCTGCACTATCTTAAAAGTCGCCGCAGCATCCATGGCTCTGAAAACAAAGATTTTTTACTATAAATCTTATATGAAAAGTTTTAAGCTTGATTTTGCAAAAAACTGGAATTACTTTTGTATTTACAGATACTAGGAATAGAATTGACGCTATGGAAGTAAGTTTGTGGACAGCAACGATTCCCATATGCCAAGTTGCGACCCGATACCGGGCCATCAAAATAAAATACCGGGTCACAGGTCTTTTTAATATTAATAATCGTGTATTATTTTACCTAATGGGTTAACTAAGTTTTAGGTAAATCTCGGATTTAAAAGTATTAAGTGGGTCACGAAGGGGCAGTATGAAAATTATCGGGTCATGGCAGAAAAATGTTTGGGAAATACTGGTCTACAGAATAGAGGTACTAAGTCGAGTACGCGGAGTTAATGTAATTTAAATAAAAAATATTGAATGTGTGAAAAAGGGTATATGAATTAAGCAAAAAAATATATATATTTTAATATTATTTCTGTGTATCATACACAAGTCAACGAAAAGAACAACTGATGCCTTTTAGTTTTTATTAAGTCAGTCTATGTGCGTCATACTGATTCATTATGAAGATTATTTGAGAAAAACATGCAGTATTTAAAAAATTATAACTTATTTAATTTTCTGTCTTATTGTGAATAAAATTGTGAGAGGTTTATTATAATTAAACGGTTTAAAAAAAAAAAAACATTTAATAACACTGTAAAAAATTGTATATCATCATGAAAATTAGATTTAAAAAATCATTATTATATCTCATAAAGAGTAGATATCTGTGTTGCTAGGGCTAGTCCCATCTAATATACTATGAAAGATAACACGATAGATACAATTTATTATTAACTACATTATTTAATAGGGAAAAGTTTGTAAGTTTCGATGGCCCAAGGCTTGCTTTAGAAACTAATAATCCAAATGGCGTGGCAAATGCGAAGCGTGACGTTTTTATTTGTAATGTATGGAATTGTTTGAATCCAGTCACATAGAAAAGCGAAAGCGATCCGATAGCGCGACATAACTATCGGACTGACGTCTCGCTTCGGTTGGGTATCGCGTCGGAAACGCTTCGCTTTTGCCGGTCTGTTTGACAAAGGCATTAAGGCTATAATCATCATCATCATCAGTCTATAATCTTCCCACTGCTGGGATTCAGGGTTTCTCTGTGAGAAGGAGAAGGCCACAATTCATCACGCGGGCCCAGTACGGGTTGATAGATGTCACGTTTCTTAAAATTTTTGGTTTTAGAACATGCCGTTTCCTCACGATCCGATTCCTTCACCGTTTTGAGAAGAGCCGGGATGAAATACATTACATAAAGTAATGCACCTGAGTGGGTTGGAACTCGCGACCTACGACTAGTAAGTCGAGACCGATACCACTGAGCCACTGCTCTATTAATAAGGCTATAAGGTTAATATTAAGTAAATATAAAAACTGTTAATAGACATTTTTTAACATAATTAAGTGCAGATGTGCAGTAATGCAAGTGCATTGCGTATAATAAATAATCATCATAGACGCAAGATATAAGTACAAGTTTTACATGGATTTAGGCGAAAGTGTGTAATAACAATATCTTACCATTTGTTACATAGACACAATATTTATAAATTTGATCACTACAAAAAATCTATGACACACTAAATAAATCTATGCCACTAATTACACGCCGTGCTTTCAAAGTACTGAGCAACAAAAATCACAGGCAAGTGAAAAGTATCTCGTATTTATAAGCAGCATTCAACAAATAAAATAATATTGGCATTCATTAATATACGTGTTATATTTGCTCATCTTTTAAAGAGTGATGATGGTACCAATCGATAGGTAAGGAAATCGTTTTAACCCTCAGTAGCCACTTAGTGGTCTTCGATACCACTGGTAGCTATCATTTTCTATTTTTTTTTTTTCTATTTTTTTAACTGTCTCACTGTATGATTGTGAGTTTCTGTGTTTACAAACACAGAAACTCACAATCATATAAAACCACCCAAACCCGGAACAACTACGTGCACTACAATTTTTTTTTTCTCGCAGTAAAGACATCAAATGATGACGGGACGTAAAGGGCCATTCAAGAACACCGTGGATTTTAGTCAGTACGAGTTTGACAGTCCCTCCCGCTCTGCCCTGGGTGGAGGAGGAATCATTTGATGATTTTACCACGATAAAAAAAGTATATGCCAGTCGTTGGACAATATAACAAAGGCGCAAAAAATACGTTTGATTTTCATTACGTAGAAAGCCAACAAACGAGTTTTGAACGGTTAAACAAATGACAGATGTCAAAGCATCTCATTAACATAATAAATTTGTTGGAATAATGAGATAATTCAATTGCTAGATAGGTAGGTAGTAACTGACCTAACAAGTTTTCCGTGTAAAAACAAATATATGACGTGCAAAAATCACGGTCCCATCAACTTACTTGATTGTATTACTGTTAAAAAAATACTAAACAAACATAGCATTTAGAAATTTTAAATGCTATCTTTATATATATATTCTTTATTGTGCACAAAATTTACAATAAAACCAAACTTAAAATTATATTCACAAAGGCGAGCTTATCTCTTTAAAGAGATCTCTTCCAGCCAACCTGTAAAACTCATTTGGTGATCTTTATTTTTTATTAAAATTTAAATTTAGCATTAGGCTGCGGTTCCACGGAGTAGAGCGAAATCCACATCTCACTCAAGCCATGTGATTGGTGAATCGCGGCACAGCTCGTCACAGCTCTTCTCCGCTCTGCTTCGCTCCGTCTCAGTGGAACTACACCTAAAAACATGTTGCTACCCTTACTGCTCCAGAAAAAGGGTTGTGTTTTTATATACTACTACGTACTATTATTACATAGCTTGTCGACGTGGTGCATTTTAACAACCTTTTTCTGTATTTCACTTATAAAAGTAATAAACGAATACATTTTTATTTTTTAATAAACTATAGTGGCGCATGATTAGGAGCTCTTAGAAAGTTTGGAAGGGGATAGCTTGGGGTACATAAATAAATACATTTCAATTATACACATAGTCACAAATTCTGACTCCCGGCTACTGATTAACACTTACCTTCCCCTTTTTTTTTGGTAGTACTTATGAAATGAGTCCAGGCACCCTGAATGGACTAGTCGTTACTAAAAATACACCTCGTCCCTTCAGTTGGTCTTTGCGCAATCCCTGAACGCATATTTCGGCAGGGATCCCGTGAGTTTACTGACAGTTGACCTTGTGGCGCGGGTGAATCACTACGCTTCTTCGATCCGAACGGATGGCGAGCTACCCATTACTCGCCGCCCGAAAACCTTCGTGAGGTGGAGGATGTTCTCTCGCTCATGTATAAAAAAAAAAGTCGTTTGGAAACTTATTTTTATCGAACATAATTATGTGAATAAACATTTGCACATAGATAGACACTAAACTATTATGTTGAATAATTTGTAATAACATTCTAAAACACACAGTGTTCTTATCTTTAATTTAAAAAATATATTTAATATGAAAAATTATTCCAAAAAACATGATAATATCTTAACAACCAATTTTATTTTAAAAATGTTGACGTTAGCATAATTAAGATAAAAATGCTAAGAAAAGCACGATAATGTAAAAAATATGATAATTTAAACTGATGTATTATTTAAGTATGTGATACAGACGATGATTATTTTTACGGTTGCATAAACTAATATTAGGGGTTAAATTAACTATGTATTTATTTATTTATTTTTATTTATTTATTTTATTTTGGCATCAAACAGTCATATACAAACAATGTGGTTCGGTAAATAATTAGCTCCTTACAATAGACCTATAGTGCCGACAATGTAATAAAATGGTAAAAGTTTAAAAACAATCAACTCCTGATAAAGAAAGACGCGTTAGAATACATTAGATATTAATTTTATATCAGACTATGAGTTCGCTAAAATATATTGTAAGTTTGTAAAGTGATAAAAGGTAAAGTTAACTGTAGGATATATATCTACTTTCTAGCTTAAGTTTTAGGCTATTAAGAGAAATGTTAAAAAGATCTATATCTGTAAATTCTCTATTATAATTGTTAGTGGAACGATATAAAAATGAGTTACGAGTGTATATTTTATTTAGTCGTGGAGGGACAAACAGTGGCTTCGTACGTGAGGGGCGTACGGGTAGACGAGCGTGTGCTTTTAGTGATATTTGACCAAGTAGTGATGGTGAATCAGTCAACGAATTTAAAATTTTGAACAATTCAATAATATCAAACATATTACGTCTGTTACGAAGACTTCACATTTTATGCCTATGCAATGCATCTTCATATGAGATGTCAGAAATATTATTGCGATAATTGAGTGACTTTAAAAACTTTTTTTGTATCCTTTCTATTCTGTTTATATGTACGTTAAAACATGGGTTCCATACAGTGCTACAAAAGTCTAGAACAGAGCGCACAAATGAAAAATAAAGAATTTTAAGGGTCGTTATATTTTTAAAAGGTTTGCTAATTCGCAAAATAAACCCAAGGCTGCGAAATGCGGAGCTGATTATGTGGTCTATGTGATGGGTAAATGTTAATTTGGAGTCCATAACGAGACCTAGGTCTCTAATGGTAGATACTCTTTTAAGCATTGAGCCATCTATGGTGTAGTCGAAATTGAGTGGGTGCGTTTTCCGCGTATATGACATTATAGAACATTTATCTATGTTGAGATAGAGTTGATTCGTTGTACAATAATTATGTAAATTTAATAAATCACTCTGTAATTTATGGCAATCTTCAACAGAATCAACCACTCTGAATATCTTTGTATCGTCAGCGTAAAGCAAGTGATTACTGTGGTCAAATATGGATCCCATGTCATTAATGTAAAGGTTAAAAAGCAAGGGTCCCATATGGGAACCTTGGGGAACACCAGATGGAACAGGGAGAAATTGAGATGAGTAACCTTTGACGCAAACCGCCTGACATCGATTTTTAATATAAGATTGGATCCAACGTAGTAAGTTGCCGTGCACACCGGCCCGCGCTAGTTTTTCAATAAGCATATCATGGTTTATTTTGTCGAATGCCTTCGAGAAGTCGGTGTACACAACATCAACCTGTAGATTCTTGTCCATGGCGTGCACTAGAAATTCAGAAAAGTTTAACATGTTACTATCTACGCTGCGACGCTTAAAGAAGCCGTGCTGGTGCTGGGAAATATAATTACGAAAAGCGAAAGAGATTTGCGATGTTACCATTTTTTCTAATATTTTTCCCAGGACACATAATTTAGAGATCGGTCTATATTCGGTTACAATATCCTTTCTATTGTTTTTGGATATAGGAGTTATAATTGATTTTTTCCATTTACTAGGAAACACCCTAGTTTCAATAGATGTGCGAAATATTAATGTTATTGGTTTTGCAAGAACCTCTGCGCACCTGGATATGAAGATCGGATGAAGGTCATCGGATCCAGCACCTTTTTTAGTATTAATCTGTTTTAATTCATTCAATACTTGTTCTAAAGTAAGGTTTATTTTGCCTATTTCTACAGAAGAAGATGAGTTGAAGCTGTGAAGGCAGTTTTGAGATGTAACAGGGACAAAAACTGAGTTAAAATAGTGATTAAAAGCATCGCAAATCTCCTCGCCTGTAACGAGTATTTTGCCTTTATACATCATCATTTCAGGTATAGTATTAGATGCGTTTTTTGATTTTACAAATGACCAAAATGAATTAGAATCTTTTTTTATGTTATCTTCAGAATACTTTATAAAATTTTGATAACAGTCTTTAGACATTTTTTTAAATCTCTTCCGCAATAACGAGAACGTGTGGTAATCTTGAAGGTTCCCATATGTTTTCCATTTATGGTGAAATTTACATTTTTCGTTGGATAATTTAATAAGTGGTTTTGTATACCAAGGTGGATATTTTTGTCTAGAACTTAGTTTGCAGGTTGGCACAAATTCATCCAAAATATTTTCGAGAACACCATAGAAGTAGTCAATCATGGAATCTACTTGGGACATCCTAGAAAAAACATTCTCCCAATCTAAAGACGCAAGGGCAGTTTTAATTGAGTCATAGTTTGCTTTGTAAAACTGTCTTTTCGTTGTAGACGGGAGCTTGAGTGCTGGGCAAAAGCTTAATTTTATGTCGATCTCTAATGGCTTGTGATGCAAATCTTGTGGTACAAATGGATGTTCGCTCAATGAGATGAGGCACATTTCATTACTAAAAATTAAATCTAATAATCTGTTATTATGGTTAAATTGATTGTTATATTGTAGTAAGGATGAGAAATTCATGAAATCGGCGGTGAGCCCAGCTAATTTGTCATTGTTAGTATAAATATCCATGGAACTTGAGTCATAATTGTAAAACCAATTAGCATGGGTTACATTAAAATCACCTAGTATAAGAAATTTATCTTCATGGTATAATATATGGATACGTAGAATAAATTCACTCACTCTGTCGTAAAAAGATGCAAGCAGTGATTCGTGACTAGTACCATGCGGTATATATGTAGCTATAATATTATGTAAGTAGCTAGTACCGGTATTGTTTTGGGTCGCCAACGAATTCGTGCGCAAGGGCAAAGAGATCCATACCTCGTCCGACAGCGGCGACGCATGCACGTCACTGCGTGGCCAAGGACAAAGCTCGCGCCGCACGGCAATCATAACACCTCCGCCGCGATCGTTGCCGGTCGCTTGGTAGTTACGATCACAGCGGTATAGTTCGTACCGGCTATCAACATATTCACTATTATAAAAATTTTCATTTAGCCACGTTTCTGTGATACATATGACATCAAAATTATTCTGCAAGACTTGGGAAAGAAATAATAGTGATTTAGTGCGTAATCCCCTCACGTTTTGATAATAAATGGACAAGTTAGTGTTATCGAATTATACTATTTATGATCGGTATGAGTAAACAAGTTCCACTAACATTACATTTTAGGGTTTTAAGTGTTGAAGAATAATGAGTTATATAATCGAATGTACATTCTTTCTTGAAATTAAAACAACAGAGAATTATACAGTAAAGTTTCACAAGTAATATCTTATTAGGCAATAAACAAGCTACGCATATATAAGGTGTATGAGTAGATAGTCATTTTATTTTAGTTAAGTCAGTATCACTAGACACACACATAATTTTAGACGTATCATTTTTACGTAGTAAGATTTTACACTCTGACAACCACACATACTTATAGTCATTTTCTTTTGCAAGAAGACGGGCCTGCTTATATAATTGTTTATTCTGAGGAGTTAGATGATCATTTATGTAAAAGGGTTTCGCCGGTCCATCCAATCCGGCATCAGCAGTTGTCAGACCTCGTCGCGCACGGACAGCAGCCAACATATCATTTTTGCGATTCCTTTGGGTGAACTTGACGATAATATTCGGGATAGATGTAACCTTGGAAACTGCCGACTCACCGTTATCTGCGTTAAGACTGTTAAAGCGTCGAACACGGTGGATACAATCGATGTCAGTTGTTGTAATGGGGAAATTAATCTTTTTAGCTATATTATGTACGATATTGATTAAGTTTTCACCCTTTGTGACAGGAATTCCAGCTATTTCCAGGTTATTTATTCTTCCCTGCTGTTCTTTGACACGTAGTTGATGTGATAAGTTTGCAACGGTCACCTGAAGTGTTACTAGATCTTGTGAAACAGTTCGTATCTTGCTAGAATTGGTAGCATATGCAGACTTCAAATCGCTCACATCCCCAGTTATGCATGTATGTTCTGAGGACAACTTATCAATTTTTCTATTTACCGCCTCCAAGTCGTGTCTAAACCCATTTATATCCTGCCGCAGTGCTTCCAAAGTGGTCATTATGCCTTGATTTTGAGTTTCAAGTGTAGAAGTTATCGTCTCCATAATTTTATTTTGAAATTCGAGCAATACTTCCGAGTGATCATAAGCACATTCGGGCTGTTTTCGCTTTCTAAACATAACACCTATGGATTCATCACGCAGTTTCGAAAGGTCTGGTTGTGATCCTGTGCTAACCATAGGAGGAGATCTTAGGGCGTTCATTATGCTGCTTCAGTCCAGAAAACAGGTAGAAGTTGGAGGTATCGGTGAATAAGTGACCGCGGAGTCGCTTAGGGGCGAGCAGGACGAACAGATGGATGTCTCGTTCCCACGTTTCGCGAACATGTACTATTACCACACGAGTTGACACGAGCGTATACGATGTGTTATGTGACGGAGACAAACTATTGAACTTAGCACTTGTATTGACAATGTATTTACAACCGAATAGCGTAACAATAAAGTTCCGATTTCAAGAACGATAATTTAGTTTAAAATTATAAGTTCTAGCACGCGTCCGTCCGGGCAAGAGCTTTAAAACGTAAAACGATGAGCAAGCGATAATCATCAGAGTTTGCCAATGCATCAACTCAAGATTTTTTGCCTTAATTTTGACGATAGGTAGGAACATCGTACTACTAGGTACTTTTTTTTAAGTCCCGGACCCTGTTAGGCTTTGGCCCTCAAGAGGGGTGCCCTGTTATTTTGCTGCACGACAATGCGCCGTCGACCAGGCATGGTCCATGGTTGGACGAGAGCGAGTCACCCATTACTCGCCGCCCGCATACCTGTGCCTACGGTGGCCGGTGATCGTCTAGCGACGTCCGTCGCCGTGGGCGTCTACCACTGCGGCTCACGCGGCCCGCCTCTCCTTCGTACTAGGTACTTCGTGTGATTTATTATTGAAGTGAGAACTTCTTTAGCGGCGTTGAGCACTTTTTCTGTAATGGGTATAAAATCTTAAACTCGCGTCAGGACACGTGACCCTGACCGAAAAAGCGTAGGACGGCGCAGGGCGCTTGCGTGAATGTTCGTGTGACTTTATTACTTTTAAAGAAGTTTGTATGCTGGATACATTCGTTGCTAGGTAACATTGTTTATAAAAGATGTACGTCACATTGGAAAATTATTGAAATAAAAAGTCAACCATTTTTGCGAGTTTTACTAAAATCTGTTCACAAGATATTTCCAACAATTACTATTCAAGTTTTCACTTCTGCCGGCACTCCCAGAGTGCAACCCGTCGTTTTTTTATATTATATTATTATTCTCAAAATTGATGAGAAATCCTGCCATATTTTCTATAATCATGATGATTTCATGACATGGCATTAAATTACAAGTCACTCCTATTTTTGCAGTGCCCGACAATGGGTCCACAATGATCAAAACTTTGTAAAACCTAACATCTAAGTACACTTTTGGAAAAATAAATATATTGAGTTTTGAGTATATTGAGTATTGTGTATATTGAGTATATTGAGTATATTGAGTATATTGAGTATTGAGTATATTGAGTATATTGAGTATTGAGTATATTGAGTATATTGAGCCACTCTCTCACACAGAAAGGAGGCCTGTGTTTAGCATGTTTAGCAGTGGGTACAATTCAGGCTGCTAATGTTCGATTTTCGATTGATTTTTTATCTTATCCGTAGACGTTTCAAATTAAGAACATTGGCATTCACGACCGCACTCTATAGCAGTTTAAAAACATTTGAAGCAGTAGCAGTAGTATATTAGTTTTTTTTTTTACTATGGCAACTTTCTTCATATAGGTAATAGGTATTTCATCTGGAATATTCTAACCTAACATAATTAAAAAAATATTAAAAAAAAAAACTGTTTTGTAAATGACAAAGACTATACACGTATGTTAAGTACGGAACCCTAAGGAGTATCGCCGACCTCGCAGATTCCTATGTGTTTACGCCAGGCGCATAGAATCTGCAGCATAGACATCCGTCTCGCCACGAGCCGCCGATGCAGCAATATTCAATAACAGCATTTAGTTATTTTTATGTTATTCCATATTCTTGTATCGAATAGGTTTCACCAATTTTAATTGTAGTTTTTCTTTTATTAAATTAGTTTATAAAATCAATTGGTTTTTTTTCGATCCACCGTTTGCAGTATACGTGTATCGTGTCCTTGGTTATTTCAAAATCTATTGAATTTTGACGGGATATTATCTACACACATTTATGTCGTTGAACACTTGAACGACGATCTATAATCTAGTAAGAACAGCAATATCCCTATGTAATGATTATGAAAAAATACCAGAACCGTGAAAAAAATTACATTCATGTGAAAAATATATTTAATGAATCAGGTTTTACTAGTATTTAACTAAATTGGCACCCTGAAATATTCTATAAAGGGTTCAAATCCCTTTGCTAACATTACTGATTATAAACAATATAAAATTATTCCTTCGAATACACAGTAGAATTAGCAATTAAATGAAAAGTAACGATATTTAAAAGACTTTGACCAAGGACTTTGGCAATTATTTTAAAGTATAAAAATATATTTACGTCTTTGTATTATAATATAGGTTATTGCTAATTAATCACCAACTTACATTGTCGTTAAGTCCACCATGTTTTCAGGCGTCGTGCTCCTACCACTTAAAATACAATAGTAACAAAAGATTGTGTCACATTCATAATTTATACTTACGAGAAAGAAAAAAAAGGACGCTACATCGGTGATGTGACCTTAACACATAATGTAATTTAATTACAATACAAACTTGAGTCTTTTTAAGAGGAAACTGGGGCTAATTTTCACTGTCTGTGAAAAAGAATGCTGTTGGCACAGGACCATTAAGTAAAAAAGCCTTATAGAAACAATATTTAAAATTTAAAAATAAATGATAAAGAAACGATCGTTTTACTTTTATTTCGTGTCTGTCTTTTCTCTTTTTCTTTCTTTCTATTTTTTGAAAAAAATAAAGACTTGATTCGTTATAAAAAAAGAACAATAGTGGCAAGATAGGTAATATACACCAAAATACTTGACATTAAACATTTATGTCGATTGGTAATTGGTAAAACATTTTTTTTAAGAACTTTTATCAAAGAACCCGCACCTCCTCCGTAAATTGTCTTAAAACTAATTACTCAAACATAATTTCCTACGGTTTCCTCAGCTTTTTGAGAAAAAGATTTTGGCATACTATCAATTTTGTGACAAGTACAGTCGGGGTATTAACAAAACATACATAGTGAGGCTAAATTAAACTGGTTATAGGTACATAGTTTGATATGTAACCGCGTGTAAATAAAAAAATATGTGACAGTGAAAAACAAAAGCTCCAACAACTTCAATGATAAATTTTTAAAGATACTTCTGTATTGTATTGATATCGAAAAACACATTCGCCTAGAAGGTCTAAAACGGCTACTTTGAAATACCCCAAATGAATCATTTTCGTGAATGTATAGCCAATGACGTTGCGGGAATTATACTGCTCAGCAACTCCCATCCATCCATCACACTTCGTTCGGACGTCTCCGGCCACCGTAGGCGCGGGCATGCGGGCAGCGAGTAATGGGCAACTCGTAGTCCGACCATGGACCATGCCCGGGTCGACGGCGCGTTATTTACCACGCGCTCCTCAAAGAGTGTCAGCAAAATGACGGAGACCCTCTAGTGGGCCAAAGCCTGCCGGGGTCGCGGGACTCACGAATTACCGCGACCCCAAAACGTAAAGGGCTACTGAAGGACACCGTGGATTTTAGTCAGTACGAGTCTGACAGTCCCTCCCGCTCTGCCCTGTGTGGGAGGTCACATTACTTGAGAATATACTTAATTTAATTGTTTTGTAGCTTGTTATGCAGCATTCTCCTATAACACAGAAGTAAGAGGAGAATGCTGCATAACACTAACTGCTGACTAACTTTTTCTCTTTAATTTAGTAAAATGTTATAAACTTTTTGATAAGGTTAAATATCTGCTGTGTAGGAGCACCTTTACTAATACACAATAATTCTAGACTAGAAAAATGCTTGTAGATACGAAATATAATCTCGTACTTAAATGTTAATTGTCGCTTCGAGAAGATTTAACTCAATAAATTAGTACATAATGATAGCGCTTAGAGGTGTCATTGAGCACAATAATTAATAGCTGTGGAGCTACTGCACAGAATACTAAATAATAAACATTATTATGTGGAGCACTAGTTCATCGACCGTGACTTTGTCCGTATTTTCCCCCATGATTGTCAGTACTACCCCTTTAGGGTTGGAATTCTTATTTTATCAATTTGGTTGACAAGTCTACATTGAAAGTTTCAATTAAATTAAATGACATTTAAATTCATTTTCATAGACATTTCATTTTTATATCCTTAGGGGACGAATTTCCCAAAATGCATTCTTAACGCCCACTTAAGTCAATTAAAGAGATTTGTGAATAATTTTTGGCCTACAACTAGCAGCGGTTTCAGCTGCGTATAGATCGATCATAGTAACTCAGCCAGTTGGTTTCTTTTGATATATAAAGAGATTTAAGCTTGTAATACGATGTAAGCTTTCAAATTACACCGACCATTTACCGTTAATCAAAGGGTTAGGCTTTGAAAAAGTAAAAACCATTAAAGTTAATGTCTATAAATGAGCTTAACGTTCTCGCCGGCTGCTCCAGGTATTAAGTGGACGATTTGAATAATTCCGTCTAAATGCTGTCCATTATTTTTTTCAGTTTAAAATGTTTGTTTTTAAAAAGCAATCTGTTTCAGAGGAAAATGGGGTCCCTGTTTCAGCATTAAAGTCATCTCTCAGTTAAATATTATGTTTGGCTTGCGTAAATATGATCATATTTCTGAATTTCGTGTAAAACTCAAGTGGCTTCCTATACGTCTTCGCCGGAATTCTCATATCTCGTTTCAACTCTACAGTATTCTGTTAAATCCTACTACACCCACTTATCTTAAAGAACGTTTCAATTTCCTTCATAACACACATAATAAATATCTTAGGTCATCAGAAAATTTAAGACTAGAGATGCCAATGCATTCTTCCAGCTTTTACGAAAAATCTTTTACAATCGAAGCAGTTACGGCTATGGAATGCCCTGCCCCTGTCATTAAGGTGCGTTCAAACCTTGTCCACGTTTAAAAATTTGGTAAAAAATCATTATTTCTCTCCTTAAACGTGTGGCCAAAATGCTTCTTTGTTTTTTGTTTATTATTTTTGTATGTATTATGTCTTGTATATATATATATACATATATATATTTATAATGTTTGTATGTATGTATTTTATGTGCAAATTGTACACCTCAGACCACCAACAGTATTGTTTCTCCTTTCTCTTAAATCCATCCAAAGGTTGTCTTGAAAAGATCGCTTTTAGCGATAAGACCGCCCATTGTGTCACCCTATGTATACGATATACTCTGTACCAATAATTTATATGGTGTGCATAATAAAGTGTATTCTATCTATCTATTTATCAAATGGTTACTAGTCTATGCAAATCAATAATTCTCCAAAACACACTTGCGAAAACCACCAGGTTCCACATTTAGCTTGTTATTTTGAAGACCCGTCTAATATGGGCGTGCCTTTGCCATCAATTGGACACAAGTCCAGTCTCCGTCACTGCGACTGACAAATTTCTAATGCATAAAAAAAACCCAAAAACATTTTGTCTGACCCGGGAATCAGACTTAGGACCTCTTGCACATAAGTCGCTTTGCTGGTAAACACATACAATTCTATTTTACATCAGAAAGCCTACTAAATTGTATTTATATACCTCATGATCATTTTTCTTTCTCAAATTCCTTATCTATTGCAAAAACGACATTAATTTGTTTTGATGTCGCAGATAATACTTATAGCGACAAACTTGTAGCTACGTATCGCCATACATACCTCCTTGGGCGAAATGAACCACAAACTTATAGGTATATGTACCATAAACAACACGTCTGTCGCTAACAGAACTCCTTGAGCCATTAGCTAATAACTTTCTTTTATCTCCCCCAAAACAAAGCTAATAACTTACTGTGATAACACAAAAGTGGGTGTGTTTTTTCGAGCCTGTTTCTGTTTCTACGAAGGAAAAAAATGATAGGTAAAGAGTATTTTGGGTTTATTTTCAGGTTCCATGATAGAACTTTTAAAATCATCAAAGTATTGTAATTATTTCGTAACTTTTTTCCAGGATTTGACAGTAATAAACTTCTGCTGTTAATTAAACTATCGGCGTTTTACAAGACATTTATAAAATACTAGCCTTTGCGCCCGCTCCTAACCCCCCCCCCCCCTCCCCTTATAGCCCATGTCACTCAGGACCAATACAGCTTTCTACAAGTGAAAGAATTTTCAAAATCGGTTGAGCAGTTCCTGAGATTACCCCCTACATACAAACAAACAAATTTACCTCTTTATAATACTAGTATAGATTATTCTTTATTTAATATTACTTATTTTATTTTTGTTCAGTACAATCATAGGTTAAAATACTTAAATCAGCAGTCAAAACAGTTTAAATCAAATTATGATCCTCCTTGATCATGTCAGCGGCCTTTTCACCAATCAACAAAACAGGACCTATGGGATTGCTTCGACTGATATTTGGCATCACACTAGCATCAGCTATACGTAGACCGGTGACACCGTTCACACGTAATCGACCGTCTACAACAGTACCCATGGGACATGTACTGGTTACGTGACTGAGTCCAGATGATACACACGTGATGTAACAACGCCAGTACTCCCGACTGTCCTTACTAAATTCATTACATGCAGGGATTGCATCTGCCATCTCGGCATCCACGTCTCTATAATAGGTCGTGGTCATGACTGGAAGGAAATCTAATATGTAATCAATCAGAGCCTCAACGTCGTCTTTATCTGATAAGAAACCACTCTGTATCAGCGGCGGATCTTCAGGGTTAATACTCCTCAACAATACCTTACCTCTTGATTTAGGGGCTATATTCACTATTTCATTAAACGCTTGTAGTCTTTTCGTTCCGGATTTGTATACATTGTTGCAGACTTCATCGCTAAATCGAAATCCAAATGAACAGTAGTAAAGCACAGTTTGTGCTGGGGCCACATAAGTAATTACTTGATAATCTGGATCAGTAGAAGATTTGTTAAGTGCAACAAAACCAGTGAATGATGATCCTGGCAGTTCATATGGGCTCGGTTCAGGTAAAGGCTGAGTTAGTTTATCTAAATTGTGTACAATGATTGCGGCATAATGCTCCTGCAGATTTTCTCCTACAGGTAAGTTTGAAATTACTTCAATATCCTTGCACCGTAAGTGCTCCTCTGGCCCGACACCTGATAACATAAGTAATTTAGGTGTGTTGAATACACCAGCAGTAACTATGATTTCTTTTTTGGCTTTTAAGTTCAAAATTTTACCATCTTTTGTACGAACTTCTACACCAATAGCCCTTTTATTATCGTCAAACAAAATTTTTGTGACCAAAGTATTTTTCAAGATATGAAAGTTGCGGCGCTCTTTGACTGGAGTCAAGAATGCATAGGCTGAACTCTGTCGCGACTTTCCAGATATAGTGACAGTCTGTGCAGAAAAACCTAGGGTTTGATGTTCATTAAAATTCAAAACTACATCATTTCCCAGTTCTCGATAGGAATCCAAAAAGTTCTGTATTTGTTCACGGTGGTCTCTTGTTATTCCTATAAAGCCTTCGGTTCCGTAATATTGCTTCTCAACTGAGCGAAGGAGTTGTGGATCTTCTAGTTTCTCGTATTTCAGGAAATATGGGAAAACATTCTCCCATTTCCACGAATCATCTTTGGTTATTTCGGCCCATGAGTCATAGTCACGAGGCTGTCCCTTGTGGTACACCATGTAATTAAGAGAGCTAGTTCCGCCGAGCATTTTTCCTTGTGTGAACTCGTACGAGCATTTAAGACGGCAAGATTGTTTAATTCCACTAAATTCTGAAGTGTAATTCCAGTCGTAGCGAGATTGCTTCATCAACAGAGGAAGACCGGGAAGCTGAAATCAGAAAATTAGTGCTTAGTGAGGAATTTTTTCAGAAAAATTGTGCTGAATTAGTATTGTAGTGTATTTAAAACGCCTCTCTATTTTAAACATGATCGAATCATTGACGTGTTTGAATTAACGGATGTTTGTTATGTGAGAACGGGTAAACGAACCTTGGTGAAATGTGGCTATTCTGAAATAACACTTAGGCTACCATTTATCTCGATATTTTGTTCTCATGGTATAATTTTTGAGATACACGGTAGTGGAGCAGGTGGCAATAGACAATATTTAATTTTCGCTTGTTGACTTATGACGCAAAAGGGTTTTTTTTTAGTCTAGATACTCGACATCAAACGTTTTAAAAAAACAAATTATGAAAAAGAATAATTGAATAGTGTGGGATCCGACGTCAACTACAAGGGCGATTGTTATATGTATGTTTGGCTGACTATAACAAATTTATTTATACGGTTATTACTTTTAGTAGAATTAAATAACCGCGTGAATTCATTGTTTAGGAAGTTGAGTACTGAAATACATACAAATGTCCAAAAAAACAAACTTTTCGCTTTATAAACAACATAGTTACAGGGTGCAAGACGTTACAGTGTGAGTCGAGAAAAGGACTGTTCTCGACTTGATGCGGGTACTACCTTGTTCCCAGATATAAGACATGCGACGCTAAGGCCCTTCGTACACAATTCGACCCAGGTCTCTGATACCTTGGTCGCGGGACTAACGGATTACCGTGACCCCGGTACGTAAAGGCCTATTGAAGGACACCGTGGATTTTAGTCAGTACGAGTCTGACAGTCCCTCACGCCCTGCCTTGGGTGGGAGGACTCATTTGATGATTTTACCACGATAAAAAAAAAAAAAAAAAAAAGCCAAACATCATATAGACGGAATCGTGGGCTATAGTTAGTAAAATATGCTTACGTCAGACTCAAAAGGCGGATCGCCACCAGCCTCGATGAGCAAAACGTTGACATGCTCAATTTCGGACAGTCTGTTTGCAATCACGCTGCCCGCTGTCCCCGCACCGACCACGATGAAATCGTAATAGGCGCCATCTGTAATTGTTCACAGGAGTCATGAACTTTAGAATCTTATCTTAGACATTCGGATATAATCGTAGTGAGGAATCCATTAATGAGATTGTGACGGAATTTGAGTATGTGATGAACATGGTACCAGTCTTCATCGTCAGTTCACTCTTGAAAGAGTGGTCATCGACTTTTATCGCAGCGAGTCAGCGTGCCGCCATGATTCGCCTTAAGGTGCTGATAAACTTGAGCATTCACATATTGTAACAGAGTATTCGCAGTATTAATTTTGCCAAACATCGATAGGAACCTTTTCACAATCTTTATAGCAAATTAAATGCTCCAGTCCAATAATGGGCAAAGCACGGCCCGCGGGCCAACTCCGGCCCGCGAAAGCATTTAATATGCCCCGCCGACGGTCCTTCGACATGAATAGTATATGGCCCGCGATAATAAACGATGCAGAAGTAGCAATAGGATATTTGACTGAAAAAATCTAATTAGTCCATCATCGTCGTCGTCTAATGCTGCAATATTTTTAAAAAGTTTCAACACAAAATGCATTTTTCCTATAATTCTGGCCCTCTTTTGAATTTTTTTTTAATTTTTTTGGCCCCCTATTAAGATAGATTGCCCACCACTACTCCAGTCGATGGTCGTCAAAAAATATCTTCATGAAGATGAGGTAGGCAAAAACATATCCCGCGACCCCGGCAAGCTTTGGCTCTTTATTGAGACCTCATTAGATTGTTGACAGCTCATTGAGAGGCGCGTGGAACATGACGCGCCGTCGACCCCGGCGTGTTGCTGCAAAACCCACGCCTACGGTGGTCGTAAATCGCCCCGCGACATCCGATGCCATGGGCTCCTCCCGCGACGGTTGGGTTAGGTTAGGTTAGGTTAAATTAAATAACATGACAGAACATACCACGAACAACGGCTTGTTGTGGCCACAGGTAGTGGGTGAGGTGCAACGCAGCCATAATTTTAAACGCACCCTGTAGAACCTCTATTGTCTTAAACGCTGCAACGGCATCCATGATTCTGTAATCTGTAAATTTTGAGATAGTTTATTCATCTATGCCCGATCTATTGACGGCACGGTTAGTGTAGCAGCTGAGCTATTTACAGGGAAAAAATACTTCTATGAACTACAAGAAGTTATAGATTCTCTATGTAAAATACTGGTATTTAGGTGCGTCCAAACAAACTAGAAGCAAATCCTAACATAATTGAGAAATGGTTACGTAGATGGTGATGATGAAGAGAAGAAAAAATTAATTTAAAATATATCATTAGGCATTTTTTAAACTCCGACAAGGCAATAGATGTTTATCTGTACAATGACGACATATTTTGTTAAAAAAATGTCTATGTATTTTATAGTAATAAAAAAAACTTACCTTTGGTTCAAGTAAACTTTTGTAACAATGCTCCTCTCTCAACACTCTAAACACAATAGGCAATAATTAATAAAGTTCGTATATTTATACCAGTACACATTTCAAGTTATACCTAAATGTTCCTTATGTTGCTGTTAAAAACCCGACTGACGTAAAAAGATAGTGTGAGGCAACGTTTTTTTATCAAATATGAAAAAAAAGATAGTGACATTCCTAGAACAGTCCTGATCTAGAGGTTAATTTATTCATAAACGTAGACTTTAGTTGTATTTAAAATCAAGATTATTTTTAAGGTCAATATAATATTTTCAGTCTTATTTTTCTACTTCTGAAGGTCACACGAACGGGAAATGCTGTTAATTATTGTTTATTCCAATATTTAAAGACTTATCGCGAAAATGTGGCCCAGCCATAGAAATATTACCTTTTGTCCGCATTTACTTAAGATTGGCCAAATTCTTAGTTGTACAGTCACTAAATAATGTTTATTTTTAAATTATAAAAGTAGGTACTTAAACTAAACTGAGCTGAAAAGATGAATGTCCTGTGTCTAGAGGTCATCGACTAAATGCTTGTTCCTTCTATCTTGATAATTATTATAAACTGGTCATGTTTCCTCTTGTTTATTACACTTTTTAACTGACTTCAAAAAGTAGGTTCTCAGTTCGACCTGTATGTATGTTTGAATGTATGTATGTTTGTCCGCGATTATCTCGAGTTTGGCTGAACCGATTTTGATTGACATTTTATTGGCTATGGCCACCGACTTCTGAAAGAAAAGTTATTTACACCTTTTTTTGTGTTTGGTTTTGAAGTGGTTACCTTTCTTTTTTCAAAAACTTTTTTTGTTATTTTGCCGGAACATTTTCCGGTACTTTCCTGCAAACAAATTTTATGACATCACTCTAATTACGTGATGGGCAGCGGAGGAGTCCAAAAAAAACACCAAAAGTTCCACTAAATGAATTTAATAAAGTAATTACAATTAATTCTTAATATTAGGTGACTAAGTACTAAGTGGGTGTCCTAACGACCGATGTATGTGACGAAAGGCCCCGCGCCGAATCTGCTGGTCAGTTTTATTGGATGCCTCAAGTTGGGTTGCGCAATCCGTTCACAGTAACTGAATGAATGATGATGACGTATCTGGGAGGCACTCACAGATATAACACTTCCCCCCTTAGATGAGCAACTATTTGCCAATTTCTACGGCAAAAGTTGCGGCTTTCTTGTTCCGCTGCGACAACTCGATGGTTTCTTTATTCGACTCAATTTTGATGACTTCTGCTCGATGACGACGCATAAAGTAGATGGTAAAAAGTGCACCTGCACTTAACAATACAAGTACAATCGCGTACAATGGTATTGTTGTGTGGTAGATGCTCGAGGAATCCGCAGTATCGATTTCAACAGACGATTCCATTGTAATTTGTTTCTGTATCTTGTGCAATGTACTGAGATCCATTGAAGTCAGGTGGTAATTTGGTTGAATCTTCTGAGAATGATTAGTCATCCGTGGGAGCGCTGTGATTTCAACTGAAATCCCGCTGACTTTGTCATCGATGTTGGCCAATGTGAATTTCGGGGTTTTCATTGTGCAAGACTTCGGAATTGTGACCAAAATACTTCCTTCCAGAATTTGATGTTTTTCAGGGCCGCAGTAAAGTTGTACCTTCGTGGGCTTCGGGAACGAAACTATGTAGTGCTTGCTATCCAGCTCCAACAGGGCTTCCTTGGCCAGAGAAATAGGCGTGATTTGACACGTTTCATCTATCTCCTGGGAATGTATGAGTTTTTCTATGCAATCCTGACTGGAGCGAATTTGGTGACTCGTTTTTTGCTCGCAGATATGCCAGTTATTTACCTTCGGGCATTCAGCCTCCATGTACACGTATTCCTTTGAATTGATCGCTATATATGGATAGGAAGGTAGGATGATATCGAAGTTTTTATTAGGAACTGGACAAAGTTTAAATAGTTCAAAAGTACTGGGAAGAGTGATAGGGAATTGCAGGATAACCACGATTTTCTTGTCGACGTAATACGAACTTAAGCTAATTATGTCATAGTAATATCTAACGTCTAAGTCTATGATCTGATCGGTGCTATATAAATGCTGTAATTTGCTTATCATAGTTCTTAATTCCCTAACAGATAGAATAGAATGGTGCAAGGATACCGTGCGACTAAAAGCTAATATATTTTCTAGTCTACTTATTTCACCGGATAACTCTTGTACGTTATCGTTAAGTATAACGAAGAGTTGCGCGAGGTGAGCATATCTTAAAGTACGATCGCTCTCTGACGTACTCATATTGATGACGTACGAAAGGGCTTTATCTAATTTAAGCTGATTTAATGTCAAATTATTCAGTATATGAGTTTGCTGTAAAGAAAATTCTTTAAATAATGAAATATACTGATTAATTTTGTTGGAAACGAGTTTATCGTTCCGTTTTAAAATTTTCATAGCATTTTCAAACCTTATAGCATCATCATGATCCAAATTTCCAGAAATTGATTTAATCAAAGTGCCCAATGGGTTTATCAAGCCACGTTTGACTCTGCTAGGTTGCAGCGTTTCTAATTGTAAAAGGATTTTATTTAATTTCATATGTAAGTACTTAACTTGTGCACCGAATATGAGCAAACTATTATTACTTAATTTGTCCGTAGTGTCACGTAATTGTCGTTGCAAGTCATTTATCTGTCGTTCTATCTGAATTAAGTTAATGTCCTGTAAAAATGTATGATGATGGGATACGATTTTCGTGTCTCCTAGATTATAAGGTAAAAGTCCCGGTCCGTCATTTAAGCTGTCAAGTTTGATGTCTTGAGCTCGGCCCAGGCTCGTTATCGTCAGTAGTAAGTACCTGTAACAATCGAGGGTCTTTACTCTTTTTAAGTCGTTTCAGTCTACTTTTAGCTACTGGTCCTCGTTTCCTTGAAGTGTAAATATGAATAGGTAAGTTAGCAATAACCTTGTCTTGAGTAAAACGAGAGGCAAGTTTTTGCCGAGATGCAGTAGGGTTCCGTATATATATCTCCTGGTTTTCTGAGTACTCAATTTCAGGTTCCCTATCGCTGTTACGTTGCGTCATCAATGTCTCGCGTTCGGCAAGCGATGATTCATGGACAAGGCTATATACTGTTTTCATTCGACTACGGTGATCTTGAATGTACTGTTGTAGTAATCTTTCCGACAGATTTAAATCTGTGGGGTCCCGTGGGTCGAAATGTCCAGTGATAAGGTCAAACGGTCTACATTTGGTCAGACTGTGAATGGAACTGTTATATGCCAAAAGGGCGTAAGGGACTAAAGTGATAGCACATTCGTTTTTGTGTTTCAGCTTTAATATGCGTAAATGTTCAAGAAGTGTGCTATGGAAACGCTCTATCATCCCATTTTCATTCGGGGTATGAGCTGCAGTAGTATGATGTTGAATTTTATGTAATCTTAAAAATTCACTCACTACTTGATTTGTAAATTCGGTTCCCTGGTCAGTTATTAAATTCATTGGGTAACCATGATGCGTACAAAAAGTTAAAAGTGATTTTACTATATTAGGGGCTGTACAGTCTGCCATACGGTAAGCCTGAGCATATTTACTAAAAGAATCAATTATAGTAAAATATTTTTCTTGTTCGATAGTTAACACATCGGCGTGTGCAGTTTCAAAGGGCTTACTCGGCGGTGGAACGATTCTAAACTCTTGGCGAATTGGGTTACGGTCGTATTTTGCACAGTTACATATCTTGCATTCATTAATGTACTTAGTTATGTCAGTTTTCATTTTAGGCCAGTAAAATTGACGTGATAGAGCTAGATAGGTCTCATTTATGCCACGGTGATTTGTCTTTCCCTCATGATACTTGCGAATAGTATCCTGTTGATTTAAATATTCGCATATATTAGTAATTTGGCATTTAACTAGAATCAACTTCATAGATGAGCTTTTAAAATTTTTTTGAATTACAGGAACGATTTCAAGCATTCTCTCTATTGGTTGGACTAAAATAGCTGTGCGAAATTTGGGATCTACGCGTTTTTTTATTAGGTCTACAATGTCATTATCAAAATGAGATTCTCGTACATTCGTTACAACTTGCAGGTAAGTATCAAACGGTTTTTTAATTATAGACTTAGATATTGGTGAGTCACTAACTATATTAATTATAATTTGTCTACGATATTTATTTAAGGGGTCTTCACTAATGGGAATTTCGATAATTGGGCTTTCTACGCTAGTGTGAGCGGTCTCACCATCTGACATGTCTTGAATTTCAGGTGCTGTAAGAGTTGAAGAACTGTGGTTATCTTGGACCACTGAAGAACTATCCAATGACATAGCTTCAGGTGCTGAAATCGTTGATGACGTACTATGGTGACGTCGTGGTGCTTGTGACGTGTTGACTATCATTGAAATAGTTTCATCGTTATGAATTTCAATCCGCGACAAAGCGTCAGCGTTTGTGTTACATTTACCCTTTTTATAAATTACGTTAAAATCGAATTCGGATAATTTTAGTCTCCACCTTGTTAGACGCGAATTAGGCTCTTTTAAATTCATTAGCCATTGCAACGGTTTATGGTCGGTGACTACTTTAAATTTGCGCCCAAATAAATATGGCCTAAAGTATTTAGTGGCCCAGACGATTGCAAGGAGTTCTTTTTCGATCGTCGAATAATTCGTTTCGCTATCGTTCAGTGTCCTAGATGCATAAGCTATGGGTCTATCAGCTCCTATTGGGCCTTGGGATAGTATAGCGCCTAGTGCGAATTTGGATGCATCAGTAGTGAGAATGAATTCCTTTGAAAAGTCTGGATACTGTAGTATCGGGTCATTAGTCAGAAGAGTCTTACAGTGTTCAAAATGTTTTATATAATCAGGTGTAATATTAATTTTAGCTCCCTTTTTCAGACACGTGGTAAGAAATTTTGTACCACGAGCAAAATCGGGAATGAATCTACGGTAATAACCGATAAGGCCTAGAAAAGATTTAATTTGTTTGGGAGTTTTTGGGATAGGGTAATTCACAATTGCCGAAATTTTGTCGGGATTTGGTCTGACACCTTCAGGGGTAATAACATGCCCTAAATATGGTGTTTCGCGTTTTAGAAACTCGGACTTATCCATCTGGATCTTAAAATTGGATTCCCTAAGACGCTGAAATACTTTACCTAAGTTATCCATGATTTCTTGCAAAGAAGTACCAAAGACTAGGATATCATCTAAATAGACAACGCATATTTTATTTATAAGTCCTTGAAGAACATTATCCATTACTCTCTGAAAGGTGGCTGGCGAATTTTTCAAGCCCATGGGCATTCGCAGGAATTCATAATGTCCATGCTCTACATTGAAAGCCGTTTTATGAATATCTTTAGGGTCTAATTCAACCTGGTAGAACCCATTAGTTAAATCAAGAGTAGCGAAGTATTGACACTTCCCTAGCTTATCTAATATATCGTTGACATTTGGGATGGGATATTTATCGCCAATTGTCTTCTCGTTCAACTTACGGAAGTCAATGACTATGCGCCACTTAGTTTTGCCAGACGCGTCACTTTTCTTTGGTACCACCCATATAGGTGCGCTCCATGCGGAAGTAGAAGGCCTAATTATCCCTTGATCTAACATTTTGCTGATTTGAGTTTGAACCTCATCCTTATGAATATATGGATACCTATAAGTTTTACTATAGACAGGTAATTCGTCTGTGGTGTTAATGCTATGTTTAATTTGGTTTGTGAAAGTTAAAGGTTCATCTTCAATATAGAATACGTCCGAGTATTTTCTGCAGAGGTTAGTTAGATTGATTGTCTCCTCTGGATTTAAATGATCCATGCGCAATCGCGATAACACCTGCTCGGTTCGACGAGTATTGTTATTGAAAATATCCGATTTCACTACAGGTACAGTTTGTTCGCTAAATACATGTGCGACGATTGGTTCTGACAAAGAAAGAATTACATCATTATTAGTAGGGTTAGATATTTCTAAAAAAGCTCGATTATTTTTTGCTGTAGTTATACATTCACTTATGTTACAACTCTGTATACTTTGCTGATCTATGTGTATATCTCCTTGGCCAATACTAATAGGTAAATTTACTATTTTAGAAGATTGTGCCGGAATAATTTTCTCGTACAAATTTACACTTTGGGAGGTATACATATGTATAGGGTTGCTAGAAAATTCAGTTTTAAGTACGCGAGAACTTAAGTCAATTTTCGCTAAGAATCGTTCAAGAAGATCGCACCCTATTAATCCGTCAAAGTAATCGTGGAATCTATATACATTCAATTTAATTGGTTTATTGTCTTTAAATTCTTTGAAACAGGGTATAGTGATTGAGTAATAATTCATGGTGGATGCATGCACGTTAGCGACTATAAATGGTTCATAGTTAAGTTCATAGTCGGAATAGTACTTTGCCACAGTTTCAGGATTTATGAACGACTGATTAGCTCCCGTATCAATTAAAAATTTTAAAGGTGGTAAGTCAGGCCTAATGTTTAATTTTAAAAAAGGTAATTGTCTTTTCCCTTGTATATTAATTTCTATTCGGGGGCATTTTTCGGGGCTTCCTTTGGAAAATTTGAATACTTTGGATTTTCAGGTGAAACTGTCGGGGTGGGTTCACCTACGGGGATGTCCTGTGTCAATGGTGTCAATGTCAAGTGAGTGGTCGGGTCACAAGCTGAGACACAGTCTGGGACAAAGTCATAGTCACAGAAGAAAAGGTCCTCCGGGACATAATAATCAAAGTCGGGTTCTTGTACAAAAAATTCATTTACATTTGCTTCTCGTGTTCTAAAGTAATTACTAGGGGGTGGATTACCGTAATTACGCCAATCATGCATATTGGTCGGTGGCAGAACACGTGCGACGGGGTGACTAACACCACTCATTGGTCGAGGCTGGTTGTTCGGTGCCTGCTGAGACGTTGAGGGTCTAGGGTTGACTCTAAAACCGGTGGACATATTGGATCGCGGTAAAGCTTTGAACATTTGTTGGGTCCTAGAGGGTCCCTGATAAAATGGACTAGGCTGCTGTGGAATAAAGCGATTTGGCTGAAAATTTCGAGGCATTAAATTTCTATTCATCTGAGGATACTGAGCTAGCACATTTGGGAATATAGGAAGTAGCCTTTTACTTGGAGATGTAATTTTTTGTTGGAGGTAAACAACGTTCATCTCCTCTTGGGCATATTCTAAAGCTTTCTCCAGGGAAGGAGGCCGCATGCATCGAATCTTAGATCCTAGAGGTTCCGCTAAGCCTCGTAGATACGTCTGCAAAGCTAGTTTTTTATACAAGGTTCTTTTTGCTTCGACCGTGGTAGCGACAGCGTCATGTATTTCTACGTAGGTCATGATGGTGCTTAAAAGGTTTAACACGCGCTCATAAAATACTTGAGGCGTATCTGATCCTTGAGATAGTAATGATAGATCATTGTATAACGCAGACTCATCTCTATGGTCTGAAAAATTATGAATTAATGTATTCCTAATACCGTTCCAATCCCGGGGAACACCATTTGTTACTAATGTCCTAGCGGCGTTCCCGGTGATCTTATTTAATATGCCATTTAATAATGCTAAGTTAGTAAGTTCATGACCAGGTGCTGGATTAATATAGCTCTCAACAAGCTGGTCACATAATGATAAAAATCTAATTAGAGTATTACTATTACCATCAAATTCTGGTACTAATCTTAATGCTTTAACAATTTTATCGATCATTTCGTCTTGATTGTCCATTATTATTTCTAAGCTACCTAACTCTAAATTTCGGGTAGAGTCCCTCAGCACGTTGCGAGAGGACAACCGATTGCCCAGGGGTTCGATACCCCTAGTAGATCGCGATGATCGTGGGTGGAAAATTTTGGAGGCGGGAAATAGCGACCGACTGTAAGGAATTTGTGCAACTCACATATAGTACATATCGGCGGCTCCCGTAGTATCGATTTCTGGATACGGTTTACAGGATCTCCAACGGCTGCTCTTGGTTCTTCTGGATTGTCGACGACACACGTTGAAACGTGAACAGCGCGCACAAATGTCCAAACGTTCAGCTCGATCGTGAAATTATAGTCTTTGGTTTGCACGCACTGACTCGACAATCCTACCGGCTGCGCCAATTACGTGATGGGCAGCGGAGGAGTCCAAAAAAAACACCAAAAGTTCCACTAAATGAATTTAATAAAGTAATTACAATTAATTCTTAATATTAGGTGACTAAGTACTAAGTGGGTGTCCTAACGACCGATGTATGTGACGAAAGGCCCCGCGCCGAATCTGCTGGTCAGTTTTATTGGATGCCTCAAGTTGGGTTGCGCAATCCGTTCACAGTAACTGAATGAATGATGATGACGTATCTGGGAGGCACTCACAGATATAACACTCTTACCATCGGTTTTCATATACATCAATAATGATAATACGCGTTCGTAGAACAGATATTTTTGTGTCCAACGCAAGGTACGAGTGAAATAAATGTAATCAATACTTACCATTGCTTAGATAATATACATATACTGGGTGCTCTGATTCCTATCGTCTTTATTTTAAGAATTATCCAATCTTCTTTGCCTTTCACTTTATCGTAGAGTATTTTCCAGCACGATAGATACTTCAAAATATTTCGGGAAAAACAATTTTTACCAGCAACTTACATAACATTGCGTTCAGAACGCATCCTGCCATCCTAAAAATACACGTAATTTTAAGCCTGTATGTACGTGTATACGTCCCACAAAAGTTAGGTTTTAGCGTAAGAATATGCCATAGTGCCAAGAGAAGTCTAGCAGCACTTAGGAAACCTAGTTGAGTTAGGAATGCAATTAAGGCAAGGTATATGCGGCGTCAACTATTTTAGAGCTGGGCTTAGGAATAAAACGAATAACTATACTACAATTCTGGGATTATAATTAAAATGGAAGATTTTGAAAATGTAATCGGATAGTGAGCTTCTGATTCTCATTTTTAATTATTAATCTTTTAGTCTGATGGAAATTTTCGAAACGCGCTTCAGTCTTTAATGATCATGATAAGCCGGGAAGTGTGGGATTCGTATCTCAATAAAACCACTTTGTTGGTCACCATAAGAAGACTGAGGAATCCGGGGGGGCCTCTTAAAAGACCAACTCCAGAACACCTTTGTACCTGCTAAGGCACATCCCTGGAAAGACTGTAAAGGGGTGTTCTTTGGACTTTGCTGTGCACAATGTGCTACCGTCTGCACAGTAACTAAAATCCCACAGTAAAAAAAAGGTTTTAGTTTTTTATTTTTTTTATCGTGGTAAAATCATCAAATGTGTCCTCCCACCCAGGGCAGAGCGGAAGGGACTGTCAGACTCGTATTGACTAAAATCCACGGTGTCCTTCAATAGCCCTTGTGTTATAGTGTTTGTTTATGTTCCGGGGTCACGGTAATTCGTACAGTCCCGCGATCAAACCAGCACATCTTAGAAAAACCATCAATTAGTTATTTTTAACTTATTTTTGCACACAAAATGCTTGTCTGTATTTCCCAAGTAAAAACTCAAAGTTGAACCTAGTCGTTTACAGAAAAGAAATTAATATTCTGGAAGAAACTCAGGTCACCGTTCTAAAATGAATCAGAGTACCGTTAAAAATGTTTTATCTTACTTGACGTTTTTGTAAAAAAATATGTATTTATTTTTATTTAATACTAGCTGTACCCCGCCCCGCTTAATTGTGGCACAAAAAACTGTTTTATCAAGAAAAAAAAAACAATCCTTGATGCGGATTATATATCATGCTAAAATTTCAGCTCAATCGGTGCAGAACTTTTTGAGTTTTTGAAGCATACACAAACCAACATAACATTTTTATATATATAGATTATATTATTGTTTCACAAACAAATTCTTATCACTCAATCGTGTGAACCATTGTTTTCGTCAGTGAAGGAAGCCGGGTAGACGGAGAAGAGGAATGAAACAATAAATGAATAGAACAGAGACCTTATCACAAGTTTTCCGTATTTTACTTACAGCGTACTTGAAGTATTTACGGCGTTTATTGTACGGAAAATTGAAAAAGCGCCTGTAGTTTACGAACGAAGAACTTATTATTTTCTTATAAGTCACTAGCACTTTGCCCGCGACTTCGTCCGCGTGGGTTACGTACTTTCCTAATTCCCCCTTTTCACCCCCTTAAAGGTTAAATTTCCAAAAACCCCTTCTTAGTGCTCCCCTACATTATAATAGGAAGCCGTGTGCAAAATTTCACATTCCTAGCCCCAGTAGTTTCGGCTGTACGTTGATATGTCAGTCAGTCAGTTCTCCTTTTATATATATAGATAATAGAGCCTTAGAAACCTTGTCATATCATTCATTCTCATAAAAAAACATGAAGAAACGTACTTATTAAATCTGAGGAGTATAACTGAAAATTCTGAAAAAGTATAAAATTAAATATCTAATTAATTATTTATTTTAGTAAACATAATGGTAATCCAGGTTTAATACTATCTTCGTGCTAAATCTGTACAGTAGCTTTTGGGTAAATTGATTTTATACAACGATGAGGAAGCGATGCGCCTCCCTGGTGCGACGCGTGCGGGCCAGCCCCAACATCATCCTGCGCT
Organism: Agrotis puta; assembly: GCA_943136025.2. Classification (NCBI taxonomy): domain Eukaryota; kingdom Metazoa; phylum Arthropoda; class Insecta; order Lepidoptera; family Noctuidae; genus Agrotis; species Agrotis puta. The sequence continues at coordinate 14,287,377 of OW964177.2, read as the reverse complement.
GTCTGGCGAGTACACTCGATTCGATCGATATCTAAGTCGCTGCTGCAAGCTGTCCACATCTGTGATATGCGTGTGGTAGTGACTCACACACTCTTTGCCGTGGGGCGCCGGCTTAGAATTGCGTTCCCCCAAATCATCCCGTGGGTGTCGTAAGAGGCGACTAAGGGACAAACCGGAGGTCGGGCAGCAGCGTCCTCCGTGTACTGCACATCCTCACTGCGATCGCCAACCCGCCTGCCAAGCGTGGCGATTAAAGGCATTATACCCCCTAATGATAAGCACAGAAACCAGGCCCCCAGTCCCCGGCAGCTCCGCTATCCCTGGCGCGGGTAGCAGTCAAGGTAACGGCGGAGCAGGGGGTGCGAAGAATCTCCGGAAGAGATCCGGCTACCCACCCCGACGACGACTGGCCCTGGTAACACACAACATACGCACAATGAGGACTGACGAAAAGATCTGCGAGCTGGAAGAGGAGCTGAGCAAATTACACTGGGACATTATAGGGTTATGCGAAGTCCGTAGAGAGGGGGAGGACACCGTAACCCTGAAGTCTGGTAATTTGCTCTACTACCGGGAGGGCGACCAACAGTCCCAAGGTGGTGTCGGGTTTCTCGTTCACAAGTCCCTCGTAAACAACATAATAACCATCGACAGTGTGTCGAGCAGGGTGGTATACCTAATACTCAGAATATCCAAAAGATATTCGCTGAAGGTCATTCAGGTATACGCACCGACCTCGTCACACTCCGATGATGAAGTGGAGACTATGTATGAGGACGTAAGTAGGGCCATACATAGTTCCAAAACCCACTTTACTGTTGTTATGGGGGACTTTAACGCAAAGTTGGGCAAGAAAAGCGGTGATGTGTTGAGAGTGGGGCAATTTGGATATGGGCAACGGAACCCTAGGGGGCAGAGGCTGGCCGACTTTCTGGAGAAAGAGGAACTCTTCATGATGAACTCTTTCTTCCAGAAGCCGCCTCACAGGAAATGGACCTGGTTGAGCCCCGATGGTTTCACGAGAAACGAGATAGACTTCTTCATGACCGACAAGAAACGGATATTCAGTGATGTCTCTGTGATCAACAGGGTAAAAACCGGTAGCGATCACCGAATCGTAAGAGGCTCACTGAATATCAATGTTAAACTTGAAAGGTCCAGCTTGATGAAGTCTACGCTCCGACCTACTCGATCCCACATTCAAAACCCCAAAAGCTTTCAACTCGAGCTCTCAAATCGCTTTGCTTGCCTTGAGAACTTAGTTTCAGTGGACGAGATCAACGACGGGCTAGTGGAAACTGTCCGCACGGTAGGGTCTAAGTTTTTTAGACCCTGCCGTAAAGATAGACCTCAGAAATTGACCGAGCAAACCTTAAACCTCATGGCTGAACGACGTTTGCTACAGTTGCAGTCTTCCGATGACGCGAAGTCATATAGGCAGCTCAATAGACGTATATCTAAGTCCTTGCGACACGATCTGCGTCTCTTTAATACGAATCGTGTTAAAGAGACCATACAGCGAAACCAAGGCTCCAAAGTGTTCGCAAAGGACAAGTCTATTGGGCAAAGCCAGATGACAAAGCTGAAACGGGAGGATGGCAGCATAGCGTCGACCAAAGCAGAGGTTTTAGGCGAGATCGAGAGGTTCTATGGACAGTTATACACTTCGGTCGCAAAGCCCGTTGACAGCTTGGTAGGAGATCCAAGAGCCAAGCTGTCCCGACATTATACCGAAGATATCCCGGACATCAGTCTGTACGAGATTAGGATGGCCCTGAAGCAGCTTAAGAACAACAAGGCGCCGGGCGAGGACGGAATCACGTCAGAGCTTCTGAGAGCGGGTGGAACACCGGTACTTAAAGTCCTCCAGAAACTCTTTAATTCCGTCCTGTCCGAGGGCAAAACGCCTGAAACGTGGAGCAGGGGTGAGGTGGTGCTGTTCTTCAAAAAAGGTGATAACAGCCTATTGAAGAACTACAGACCCATCACGCTTCTGAGTCATGTTTATAAGCTGTTTTCAAGGGTTATCACGAACCGTCTCGAACACAGACTTGATGACTTCCAGCCTCCCGAACAAGCCGGTTTCCGAAAAGGCTATAGTACCATAGACCACATCCATACGCTGCGGCAAGTTATACAGAAGACCGAAGAGTATAACTTGCCATTATGCTTAGCGTTTGTGGACTATGAGAAAGCCTTCGATTCGGTGGAAACATGGGCTGTGCTTGAGTCACTCCAGCGATGTCGTATTGACTATCGGTACATCGAGGTATTGAAGTGTTTGTATAATAACGCCACCATGTCGGTCCGAGTACAGGAGCATAGCACGAAGGCGATTCCATTGAGAAGAGGCGTAAGACAGGGGGACGTTATCTCCCCGAAACTGTTTACTGCCGCAATGGAAGACGCCTTCAAGCTCCTGGAATGGCAAGGACTTGGCATCAACATCAACGGCGAATACATCACTCACCTTCGGTTTGCCGACGACATCGTAGTCATGGCAAAGTCGATGGAGGAACTCAGCATGATGCTCGATGGCCTCGACCGAGTTTCACAACGGGTGGGCTTGAAAATGAACATGGACAAGACGAAAATTATGTCAAATGCCAATGTTGTGCCCACCCCAGTCTCTGTTGGAAACTCGGTACTCGAAGTTGTTGACTCATATATCTACTTAGGACAAGTAGTCCAATTAGGTAGGTCCAACTTCGAGAAAGAGGTCAACCGCCGAATCCAACTCGGTTGGGCAGCGTTCGGGAAACTACGCAATGTCTTTTCGTCCGACATACCTCAGTGCCTCAAGACGAAAGTCTTCGACCAATGTGTGTTACCAGTGATGACGTACGGCACCGAAACGTGGTCTTTCACTATCGGCCTCATCTCAAAGCTCAAAGTCGCTCAACGAGCTATGGAGAGAGCTATGCTCGGTGTTTCTCTACGTGATCGAATCCGAAATGAGGAGATCCGTAGACGAACTAAAGTCACCGACATAGCCCACCGGATTAGCAAGCTGAAGTGGCAATGGGCAGGCCATATTGCTCGCAGAGCAGATGGCCGATGGGGTCGAAAAGTACTAGAGTGGAGACCAAGGACTAGCAAGCGCAGCGTAGGACGTCCACCAACCAGGTGGACAGACGACCTTATAAAGGTCGCCGGAAGACGCTGGATGCAGGTCGCTTCCAACCGGTATATGTGGAGATCTAAAGGGGAGGCCTATGTTCAGCAGTGGACGTCCTATGGCTGAGATGATGATGATGATGAGTGACTCACATGTTCATTCATGGTTTTAGGTTAAGTGATTAGAATAAGAATACTAACATAGGAATAAGGAAAACTGTTACTAACATAATGAGTCAATGTTACTTGAAATAAAGAGTAACTAACATCCATCCATCTATTCCCAAAATCTCTTGCATTTATAAAACAGTAGTAGAAAGTAAGGTAATAAGATTCAGAAATCTGAAATGGAGCCTTCATTTAAGTTGAAAACCGGTTTCCATTTTCCGTAACGAGAACCGAAAGGTTTGAGCAAAACTTTTGAACTCTTATTTCATTTTCTGTAAGATGGAGCTTCGTTATTTGCTAAGCGGATTAAGACGAGCCGTGAATGAAATACAGCAACCGGTTTTAAAGAGTGAATGACTTAAAACACGGTTCGGAGGTATCAAGCAAAATCTTAATGTAATTAATTAAAGCAGTGTTTATTGCGGATGTAATAAGAAACTGTGTTTTTACTTGCAAAAACCACTTTCAGTTTGTATTTCAAGTCGACGCTGTTTGAAAGAAAATTGCATCGAAGGAAAATTTAAACCAAATAAGTTCTGCGTTTTCCCGTTTGCACAGATTGTTGATGGTTGAAGTGTAAAAAATCTACATTATCATATCATTAATAAAAAGCTTTTTTATATTGAAAGAATATTTTTTTAAATAAAACGCCATCTGTAATTTGTAATAGTAACTAAGATTAAAGTTTTCTTCTTTAAGCGATAGGTGTCGCTACTATGATGGTTGCTAATGTACATGCAATTTTAAAATATGCTTAGTTTAGAAAAACGTTCTCTTCGTAAACACGAAATAATTACATGACGTTGATCATTATATTGTTTAACACAATGTATTATTTTGTTTTCAATTCTACAATATTTTCCACAAAAGCATTTTTTTTTATAAAGAATTAGTCTTTTAATATAATGTAGCCTAAAAATTTTAGTATCTACTTATACCCACTCGTATAAAAATATAAAAGCTGCGGATTTTTGTTAAATTCTAATTAAGTAAGTTAAATATCCTAATTTACGAGGACTGTTCAGCCGACTTCATAAAACAGTTAATGAAGGCCCTTTTCATGTAAAAATCGGGTCCAAAATCAACAATGTTGGCAACAAAACACAGACTCCTAAAATAAGCTGTTAACACAAAAAAAATGTAATAAACTTATTAGTACTTATTGTTTTACTTTTATTACCTACTCGCAGATGTACCCACTGGCTTTTCTCAGTTCTTCAATTTTTTAGAAATCTAATTTTACAAAGACGTGAAAATATCAACTTTGTGACTAGAGAATAGAGTTTAATATATCTTGCTACGAGCTAGATAGCCTTTGATGGATATAAATCGGGTTATAAGGTTATTGTAACATTCCCTAATGTTAGTCTAGGTATTATTTAAAAATATTAAAGAATTTAGACTGTCTAAAACATTTTAAGTATTCAGTACTTATTATTTGTTCAAACTCTAGTAAATTAAAAAACAAGCGAGTAAATATACCGTCTGCGACAAAAAAGATTTGTTGAAAATTTGAAAACGAGCAAATACGCGCCTTAACAAAAATTATTGCACCTCAGCAAAATTAACTTAAGGTTTAGTCATATTTGAAATTCGACTACAATTAATTTTAGGCAATTCTTACATAAAACCAACTTAGGCGACAATTCTCCTCTTGCGAGCCCTCGCAAGCCCTAACAGAAGTTTTGGTAGAGCTGCACCATACAGAATTGTACAATCTGGTAGGGACCAGATTATGCAATTCTGTATGGCGTAGGGTTGACATCGATATTAATCATGATAGTCTTAACACTTTTAAAAACAAACTCATTAAACACTTTCAGACGGAGTACATTTCATTTGATTTGATTTGTCAATTCCATTAATTATTTGAGGTTTTTTTTACTGTATTGTTTTATTTTTTTTTAATTCTTAAAACCGAACTAATTCTGTATTTGAAATGATTATGTACTTAATTCACTTTAACTGTAACTTTATTGAAATTTTATTTTTATTATGTTTAATTCTGTTACTTTAAATCATCAAATATTGCATGCTACTTTCATAATTTTAATGATTTAACTATTTATAGCATGTTTGCTCAAAACTGTGTAAGTTGTGTTTACCTGTAATTGAGTGCGCATTACGGACATTGTTATTAAAGCAAGCCAATTTGTAACGTTTCATGTAATGTTTGTCTCGTTGATAATCCTTAAATTAATAAATAAAGTACAAATAAATGAAAAAAATGCTTTATACACTTCTCCATTCAAACTTTCATGTGCATCATCTTTGTAAAGTTTTCTTTTATGATTTATTTTTAACATGTCCCTAACACTATAAACCAGGTACAACACCGTATGTGGTCATACGGAAATACAATCGTTGTTCTAAATATAGGTGCACTAAAAATCGAGAACAACTCGACAGTAACCAACCAGTGTGTAATGTAGGAACGTTCTAAAAATGTTGAATTTCGAATCATGGCAGCCGATATTAATATTATAAGGCAAAAGATGTCATGCTACATGCGACGTGGACACGGGATATTTGATATTGAAATATTTAGCTAGACATTTTTAAAATACGAATGTGTAAGAGAATTGCATTTAAAAGATTTAAAGTCAAATAAATAAAGAGGTTACAAATAAATATGTATCCTCTTTATTTATTTCACTGAATTGGAATTCGATAGTTTTCAAAAAAAGAATGTCAGACTTTTTTTACCGCTTTTAAAGAGCAAGCCGTTAAAAAAACTACACTTCTTCTAATAGGGCCTATGTTTTTTTTTTTTAATTGAATGCGTATTTAATAGGTAATTTGAGTTAAATGCTTTTATTTGAATAAATCCGTAATACGTTATATGTTATTGATTGGGCGAGCGATTAAACTGTTTGAGAAAATAAATCCTTGTATGTTTAATATTACTTAGTTACAAAAAAAAAAATCAAATTGAGAAGCTCCTTCGAGACGACAGCTAATGAGAAAACCTTTTACAAAGCTATAAAGTCGCTTATCGAAAACTTCAATTAATCATAATCAATTATTTGAGTTTTCTCCTCTGCTGTCTGGTTTACGAAATACTACCAATAAATAAAATTAAACTTACGAAAACTTCCCTTAGTTTTAGAAATTACTCGGTAAAATTCAAAACCTAACACTTAGCAAAGAGTTTGTTAGCAGAGAGTTCGTAACTAAACTCGATACGGATACGTTTTTATTAATGGTTTCGCCTGGGAAAAATTTGAACTCAATACTCAAACACGCTACTACGGTTTCTTAAAAGAGTAGGCGTTACTAATCGTATTTATTTTGAATAGGATTTAAATAATATTCAATGGCTTTATTGTGTTGAAGTGTGACTAACTAAACGTGTGGTTAGAAAGTTGTTTATTTTTATGAAACGAAATGACGGTCTTGTTGGCTAGAGCATCAACGTATAATTTCAGTTGGTAGGTACCAGTACCGCGTGAAACTGCTAATCGTACGATACAATATCAATCTAAATAGTGTTTACTGTCGGCGTGTACAAGGTTCCTCGCGTGGAACACAACGCGCCGTCGACCCGGGCTGATGATCCATGGTCGGACAACGGATTGTCCGTTATTCACTGCCCGCATGCCCGCGCCTATGGTGGCCGGAGATCGTCTGCCGTCGTCCGTCGCCGTGGGCGTCTACCACGTCACAGCGAGGAACAAGATCAAACCATTCAAGTCAAACTGTATTAATTGCCTAGATGACTATCGCGCGGCACAGCGTGTTACAAGTTCTACAAACCCTTATCGTCCCGTTCAGCTAATCCGCGCGATTGTAGACCATTATCATGCTATACTGCCACGCGTCCCTGTCCATCGTCCGTACGTTCTTGTGAACTTAATCGTAGAAATTTAAGTTGATAGAAGATCAACGAAAGGTCTCACTGTTGATTTTTTAGCTACCAGTGTTGTGTCTTCTTTTGATTAAATGGAAGCCAATCAATGTTCTATGAAATTAATATGAAGTTAGCAAGCATTTAATCTTATAAATTTGATGTAATAGTTAGAGGGATGTAATTACTAACTACTTGCGTAGGTGTAATGAAGCCGTGTGATTAATCTTTGGGTATCAAAGTTAATTGATTATCAGGATGGAAAAGGTTTTTTTTTTACGTGGTTAAATCATCTTATGAGATCTCCTCCACCCAGGGCAGAGCGGGAGGGACTGTCAGACTCGTACTGACTAAAATCCACGGTGTCCTTCAATAGCCCTTTACGTTCCGGGGTCACGGTAATTCGTACAGTCCCGCGACCAGAATGGAAAGGGTACAAAAATGTTTGAAGACAATTCTACGTGACAAGCGATTTCGAAGAGAAAGTAACCGTTTTCCGCCGCCACAATGACTTAGTGGACGTGGAAGAGATGTTTTAGTTTTGTTAACCCTTCGTATACAACGCGACGCAAGTCTCTGATACCTTACGACATTGGAATGGCATGGCATATTTATTTTTTTATTTAGTATTTGGCGTGCCTGTGTACGGACTATTTGGATTTGTATTGTGATAGTCGGCAGGATACCAAAGTTGTGTACGAAGGGGGTTAGACAATGACCGCGTTACCTATTCAAGGTTGTATCCCTTAGATATTTTGTTTCCCTGCCATCACTCACGGAGTCAGTATGTTATTTAATTTTTATAACTGCATGATTTATTGTGTACATCATAGTTTAAGTGTTTTTTATAAGAATAAATTCTTTAAACCGGAATAGCACCACAGTGCCAAGTTGACTTCTTGGAGCTGTCAGCATGAGCATGATGGAGCCCGATAGAAAGACAAAAAGAAAATATCCATCAATTTAACGCAGAATATGGCAAAAAAATGCTTTCATAAAATACATCAAAAAAGTATAGTACTTACTTAAAAAAAAAACAGGCCGCCTGGTGCTTGACGCTGGTTTTCATATGGGCCTGTTGGGATACGGGACATAGGCTGCGGTTCCACTGAAGCGGAGCGGAGCAGAGGGGAGACGAGCTGTGCCACGGTTCACCAAACACATGGATGCGTGAAGAGATGTGCATTTCAAGCCATGTGATTGGTGAATAGCGGCACAGCTCGTCTCCGCTCTGCTTCGCTCCACCTCAGTAAAACCGCAGCCTAAATATCTAACGGAGTTGCCGGGATATCAGAAGTTACCGCAGGTCTGGTCAGGTCTGGTCAGGTCAGGTCAGAATGCTATGAGCAATTTAACGAATAGAGTGAGTGTCAGTCAGTTCGAATCTGACATTCTCTTCCGCTTCATCCAGGGATGATTATCCAAACTAAGTGAAAGTACGTTAGGAGTTCAAAAACGTTTGCATGAACTATTTTTGCCAGGAGATACGCGATAAGCAACCTTAGTGACTTATAAATGAGAAGGAAATGAAATATATTTGTATTAGGCTCTCAGCAGGTGGCGTTCTAGTTTTTGTGATTTACGTAAGTACTTATGTATAAGTAGCAATTTTATTATAAAAGTTTGTCCATAAAACATACAAATTGAAACCATTTGTGGTTTTATTGATTCAATAAGAAAGCTAAAGTTTTTTTTTCGTTCAGTGAAATAAATGGGTTCTCAGAAAACAATAAAACAAGAACTAGATCCTGAAAACAAACCTGATATTGCCAAAACCGATTTCACGAAATAATTCTCTAAGTTCTGCTGAATTAATCTGCCGGGATTGAATATTTTTGAACATCTAATTGACAAACAATAAGAAAGTTTAACAATCTATTTGACTTCTTAATCCTAATCAAAACTTCAAGTGGGTTAACTTTTTTATAGGTTTATAAATCATTAAATGACTTCTCGTTCCCTGGGTCGCGCGGATATACCATGCCCGGGTCGTCGTATCCATTGACGCATGCCTGTGTAGGAACCACTATGGATATTATATTGCGATAATAACCTGGTGGCCTACCATAACGTTAAAGCGTGAGTAGTTCAGCTGTGGGAACGAGATGGCACTTTTTTTTTTTATTACAAGTTTTTTTTTTTTTTTTTTTTTAACTTGCAATGTTTGTATGTTTGTTTAGATCAAATCTTGCAAGTCAAATTAGAATCACTTCTAATTACTCAATCGATCTGAAACTTGGTATTAATATGGAACCCCGATGACAATGCAATAATATGGTGACAGCGACCTGGTGGTGCAGCCAGGATCGTCTGCTCACGATAGAACTCCTCAATGGTTAATAGTACACAACTAAAACTTGAAATATATATGGAAACCAGGTAACAATGCAATAATATGATAAGTGCGATCTGGTGGTGCAGCCATGAAATGAAAAAAAAAAATGAAAAAGTGTTTATTTGGACATTAAATCAATGTAAAGTACATTTTACTTCTGCCAAACTACAGAGCAGTTTGTTGGCAGACGTAGCTCCCACGATAAACTCAGTATTAACGTATGTACGTTCACTTTTCCACTAACATAAGTTTACAAAAACAATCTGACCGCAACTTACAACCAACTTATTCACAAAACAAATATATTAACCTGTTAATATTTAATTTTAAATTACAAAAAATCGCTAAGGTTCTCACTAAAGTTAGACAAAAGATATGATTCAACTTTGTTTTTAAATGTTCTTTTTGTTACATTAGTTTCAAAAGGTAAACTGTTGTAAATACGTGGTACTAAATATTTTTTACATCTCTGCCCAAAGTAATTATTATAAGTGGGTACTTTTAATTCTACAATACTTCTTCTACGAGACCTATTGCTATTAGACACTTGGACTTTAAATTGATCACTACAATATTCTTCTAATGCTATTAACAATGTTACTTTGTCATGGACTGGCAGCATTTTACATTTCAAAAATAACTCTTCGTAACTACTTATTTTACATAACTTTTTCGTATTTGTATCGACTAATAATTTCATGAATCTAATTTGTAACTGTTTTATTTTATCTAGATAGCTTTTAAAAGTACGCCCATAACATGCCAGTCCATACGCAATTAAAGAGTCTACCAGCGCATAGTAGACTGCATACAAAGTTGCCCTACCCAGAATATAACTAAGGTGGTGGAATTTTACTAGTACCGATCTTAGTTTGTCACACACATGATCAATATGACCCTTCCATGAGAAATTGTAGTCTATAACTAGACCTAAGTACCTGTAATGTTCCACCACCTCAATCTCTGCGCACGTACACTGCACAGCGGCGCGAGCGGTTGCGTCGCAAGCGCTCACGCCGCTGTGCGCGTGCAAGCATTCGTAACTATGGCCCACTATGCGCGGTGCTCGCTCACCGCCCCGGAGGTAGGGAGATCGTATATTCATACACTTGGTTTTACCTAAATTAATTAAGATACCATTATCATGTGACCATTGTATAATGTTTTGATCGTCTGCTCACGAGAGAACTCCTCAATGGTTAATAGCACACAACTAAAACTTGAAATATATATGGAAACCCGGTAACAATGCAATAATATGATAAGTGCGATCTGGTGGTGCAGCCAGGATCGTCTGCTCACGAGAGAACTCTTCAATGGTTAATAGTACACAACTAAAACTTGAAATATATATGGAAATCCGATAACAATGCAATAATATGATAAGTGCGATCTGGTGGTGCAGCCAGGATCGTCTGCTCACGAGAGAACTCCTCAATGGTTAATAGTACACAACTAAAACTTGAAATATATATGGAAATCCGATAACAATGCAATAATATGATAAGTGCGATCTGGTGGTGCAGCCAGGGTCGTCTGCTCACGAGAGAACTCCTCAAAGGTTAATAGTACGCAACTAAAACTTGAAATATATATGGAAACCCGGTAACAATGCAATAATATGATGATAACAACCTGTTGGTGCAGCCAGGGACATCTGCTAACGAGAGAACTCCTCAATGGTTAATAGTACCGAGCTATAACATTGAACATAATATATGGCAACCCAAATAATAATACAATAATATGGTGACAGTGTCTTGGTCGTGCAGCCAGGATCAGCTGCTCCCGATAGAATATGGTCACAACGACAATGAAATCTATTTAGGCTAAAATTAATTATGATATTTATCTATTTTGTCGTGCCCTGGGATCTGGAGGCGACTGCCCTCCAGCGCGTCTATGAGTGGCGCGTGGAGGCGCAGCGTTGGGGCGAATCCCCGCTGCCCCGACAAGTCGAGGCGCGTCGGGAAGAGCTTCGGCGTGATCTCAGGGCAGTATGGAGGGAGCGACTGTCACAACAGAGGTCCGGGCACGCCGCATTGGATAGGCGTCACGGCGTCCTGACCTACCCTACCGCATGACGCAGGTCCTCGCCGGACACGGAAGTTTCGGGAGATTCCTGTGTCTGATAGGGAGGGAAGAAACGCCTGGGTGTCACCACTGCGAGGATCGTCCGGAGGACACGGTGGAGCATACGGTGCAGGACTGCCCCGCTTGGGCAGAGCACCGCCGTGTCCTCACGACGGCGATAGGCGGAGACCTCTCGCGCCCGGCATTGGTCGAGGCCATGCTGCGGGGCGAGACGGAGTGGGAAGCGGTCGCCTCCTTCTGCGAAGCAGTAATGCTCGTGAAGGAGGAGGCGGGCCGCGTGAGGCAGAGAACAGCGTCCTCCCTCCACCCCAGAGGCAGTGATAGACGCCCACGGCGTCGGACGTCGCCAGACGATCTCCGGCCACCGACCAACCATGGACCATGCCCGGATCTACGGCGCGTTGTGTTCCACGCGCGTCTCAAAGAGTGTCAGCATAGTGACGGGGCCTGTAGAGGGCCATAGCCTGCCGGGGTCGCGGGACTAACGGATTACCGTGACCCCGGTACGTAAAGGGCTATTAAAGGACACCGTGGATTTTAGTAAGTACAAGTCTGACAGTCCCTTCCGCCCTGCCCTGGGTGGGAGGACTCATTTGATGATTATATCACGATAAAAAATAAAAAAAACTATTTTGTCGTCTATTTAGGCTCAAAGCTCTTCGCTGCTGGCCAAGCATACGTGGCCTTAAGTAGAGTCAAATCGCTAGAAGGTCTCCTTATTGAATAACTTGACTGTACGAAATTAACAGGTAAACGAGCATGCAGCAATGACGCACTACATGAAATGGAAAGACTGCGAAATATGTAACACTAACACAAATCAGGGCTGTGATTGCACTCAAATTGTTCGTACTCACTCCATGAAGTATCTTGGAATCTATATCGATAGTACGTTGTCATGGACTGAACATATTAACTCACTGGTAGGCAGAGTTCGGAAATTAATATATGTATTTAAAAACTTGAGGGCTTCTGCCGACTTGTCCACATTAAAAACAGTTTACTATGCTCTGGCTCACTCAATCTTAACCTAGGTACTGCATAGCAGCCTGGGGCAGTTCTGGTAAAACATTTTTATTGCGAGTGGAGAGGGCGCAGAGGGCCATTTTAAAAGTGATGATCCGTAAACCAATCCGCTTCCCCACAAATGAACTATACGCACTATGTGAGGTACCGAGAGTGAGACACTCATTCGTTCTTAGCACCGTACTACGCAAGCACTCGGAACTCACCTTCGACGCCAACCTTATCAAACACAGACGAAGAGTCGATAGAGTTTGTTCAACTGAGCTAGTCAGCATAGGTGTTGTTAGACGGCAATATAGATACCTGAGCCCTATCTTGTACAATCGAGTAAATGAAGAGTGTAACATTTATTCACTAACTCTGAGAGAGTGTCGAGTTAATGTTGACAAATGGCTTAATGGTTTGACCTATGAAGAACTTGAAAACTTAGTTAAAACGTAACATTACATACATATTCTGAACATACAATAACTACCTACAACATCCTACACATCAAACACCACACACGCACACATACACACTACACGTACACACACACGCACGACACACCACACACACACACGTGAGTGAGTGTGAACATACTCAATAAAATTTCAGTATTCTTTATGTCATTATTTTATGTTGTATTAACTTTCTACGCTGGAACGCTAACGCGTAAACTTTTATTGTATGGGCGTTAATGACTGCGACACAGTGTACAACTAATGCAGTCATTATCGTACGTATTTTATTGTAATGTATGTTTTTAGTTCCATTAAAATTTAATATAATTTAATTTAATTTAATTTAATGTCCAACGAAAACTAAAAATTTAAAAATAAAATAACAGTAAAAAAACAATTTTAAAAACAAGCTTTTATTTAAGGCGAGGTTTTCCTGAGCACCGCAGGCATTCAACGCTTACCGCAGCGCCCGCAAGGACTAGCGGATACGTAATGAATTACGATGCGCGATGACACGCGCGCCAAAACTTGCGAAGTCTAGGTAGTAGTTACAGAGTAGAGCAAAGCAGTAAATCAACTTGAATTGATTACTATAGGCACGTTTGTATGTATATTTTTTTTTGTTGCGGTATTATTTTGAAATCAAATGATGTCAAGGGCAATTTTGTTCAAAATGAAATACTTATGACGATTAACGTATTTATTTGGAAATATGGATTAATATAATGTAAAACTACTTTCGCATATATTGCATTATTTTTGAACATACAGAATAATTTAGTTGGAAATATGATGTTTACAATCTTAAAATGTTACAATGTTAAAAAGTAAAAAAAAATCAGGACCTTTGGACCATTAGATAAATGCCGTTTGTATTCGACTATCATTATATTAAGTTGGTGATATGTTCGTATCGCAAATAATTTTGGTATTACGTTTGAATGGAGAAATTACTTGGCGCCGGAACCTTAATCAAATAGAAGCTAATGAAAGCTAATATTATTTTTTCTCTAAAAAGTAACGGATATCATCAGTAGAATTGTTTTCATTAAGTACATTATAGTCACATACTCCTCAATTTTAGGATTATTCAAATGAACAAGTTGTAAAGTAATTAACGGAGACACCTTACGCCCTTCCGTATGCTCTATTCACCTATAATTCAATGTTGATTTTGATTAGTTCATAATAATTACCACTAAATACTTTTTTTAATTAAATAAAAAAGTGGAGTAAATGACTCACTCGTTATCCCCTGAATCATTAGTCGATATATGCGCACTGCGCTTGGCCTGCAGCTGCATTGCTCTAAAATATAAAAAATCTAGGTAATTTTAAAGCGTGGAAGTGAATTAGGGGTAACGGCAGTTAATAACTAATATTTTTGTAGGAAATGATCATACTGTGTACACTTCCACACTATGACCACTACCTATTTCACATTTGGAGACAGTAAACCATTATAATAAGTGCGTTCACGGTGGCTTTATGAACTCTAACATAGGGTCTAAATTTAACTGTCTTAAATATTTGATGCGGTTGGTAAATCCGCTAGAAAAATAAACCATTATATTATATTCTGTGGTTATAGTCTAGGAGCCACTGAAACATCCCACCCGTTCTCCACAAAGCTAGATTTTTTAAAATTGTATTATTGAAAAGTAACGTTGTAGCAGGCATCTATGTGGTTGCATTATCATTCCTCAAAACGGAGACAAAGTTATTTTGTTTTTGCTCTCACAGTATGACTATAATTTTAAATTCTAACTTTGTGGAAAACAGGTAAGTCGGATGGTTCACTAGCTCTCCTACTATTAGTAAAGAGAAATAAATATACAAAGGAGGTTTTAATAATTTTTCCAATGCATTCTTACCTTTTTTGTTTATTCAGCCTTCGAAGAGCCAGCGATGACAACTTACTTTTTCTGCCCATTTGTTTACAAAATTATAACCTTATAAAATGAACAATATTACAAGTATTTTGAAAATTAATATATATACAGGTATTATTATTTAAAATAAATGTTTGTCTCTGTCAGTAAAAGTACTAAGCGTGGTGGTGGGTTTGCAAAAAAATTGACGTACATCCGACCTCCGACACGGTCCAAGACCGACTAAATGCCACGGGTCGAGTGTATGAAAAGATGAAATCACCTAGTTCTGGACTTACTGGTATGGTTTCTCATCCTTTTACAATAATACTGCTAAATTCTATCTCATTTTTTATGCCCTTTAAGATGGTATAAGTTTTATTATTCAAAGCCTAGTATAACTCAAATAAAATGGTATCCAAACCATGAGTTGGACCTGTTTTTGCGATTTAATTGAATGCAGTAAAGTGCAAGCTATCGTGTATCGAAGAGCAGAAACCTGTAGACCGAAGACTGAAATATGTACTATGTTTTTTTCAAAATTTAAATCCCTTTTATTAAGGAATAATACACAATACAAAATGACGGTTTTGCGTCTCACATCGCCTTAAATGCTCTAAAAAGGACAAAATAAACTTTAAATTAAATCAAACATATAACTTAAGTATAATATAAAAGCTTGTCGCGAGATTTACTTGTCACAAACAAAACAAACAAATAATTCAACGACAAAATGTATGTATCATAACATACTTTACACAGGTAAATCTCGCGACAAGCTTTTATATTATACTTAAGTTATATGTTTGATTTAATTTAAAGTTTATTTTGTC
Organism: Agrotis puta; assembly: GCA_943136025.2. NCBI lineage: Eukaryota > Metazoa > Arthropoda > Insecta > Lepidoptera > Noctuidae > Agrotis > Agrotis puta. The sequence goes on along the minus strand of OW964177.2, from coordinate 14,271,643 downwards.
CTTTTTAGAGCATTTAAATAAAAGCTTGTTTTTAAAATTGTTTTTTTACTGTTATTTTATCGTGGTAATATCATCAAATGAGTCCTCCCACCCAGGGCAGGGCGGGAGGGACTGTCAGACTTGTACTGACTAAAATCCACGGTGTCCTTCAATAGCCCTTTACGTACCGGGGTCACGGTAATCCTTTGTTTCCGCGACCCCGGAACGAGATGGCACAAGACGACTTGTATAGCTCTGTCGCTTTCCCTCAGCGGAACCACTCACGCGTTAAGATGTCATGGTGGGCGACCTGGATACCAAAGTCGTAAGGTGTCGGAGACTTGCCTAGTGGGGGCTAACACCTCAAGAGCGCAAGCGCGCTTAAAGAGCTGTCAGCAATCTGACGGGGCTGCCATAGAGGGCCAAAGCCCGCCAGGGTCGCGGGACTGTTTCATCAGGTAATCGTGACCCTGGAACGTAAAGGGCTATTGAAGGATCACCGTGAATTTAAGTCAGAACAAGTGTTACAGTCCCTCTCGCTCCGCCGTGAGTAGAAGGACCATCACCACCATTTGATGATTTTACCACGTTAAAAAAAAAACATAGCTTCTATTAAAATCAAAGGCTGTTCTTAATTCTCGCTAAACTCAATAACTTTTAGCTCGAATTGTTTGTTAAATATAATAAACTAGCACTTTGCCCGCGACTTCGTCCGCGTGGGTTTCGTACTTTCCTAATTCCCCCTTTTCACCCCCTTAAAGGTTAAATTTCCAAAAACCCCTTCTTAGTGCTCCTCTACATAATAATAGAAAGCCGTGTGCAAAATTTCACATTCCTAGCCCCAGTAGTTTCGGCTGTACGTTGATATCACAGTCAGTCAGTTCTCCTTTTATATATATAGATGTTAGAAAAAAAAAATCATAAACGTTTCATAATATCACGAATTTTTTCAACAGGAATAATACGAGTATTTAGAGCACATATAAGTAGCATTTATCTAAAACGGTTGAATGGTTTTAGATATTGTATATTTCTGTCACGTTGTGCCTATAACGAAACGACCCGTGTATGTCTTTACTTTTCATAAAAATAATGTAACGAAAATGAAAATGCAAAGATAATACATAGAGTCTTCCGTTTTGAGGATAACAGATTGACTCAAATTAGCTAGGGTTTGGAAAATCACATTAAAACAAAGTTCATTATAACAGTTTTGGCGATGGCGGCCAATCCCAAAGAATATTAACCACAGTAGAGCGGAGACACAGTTGCATTGTAAATTCCCTCACTACGGGAGAGAGATCAGGAGTACTCATTTTGCATCTCCTTTTCGCTTTAAGTGCACGGAAAATTTTAGTGGAATGGGATCCATCTTCTAGGGGTCCTACCCGGGCAATGGCACCACAGGATACCTGTAATGGATGGCAACCTCCATCCTGTTGGAACCCGGCGCCAAACAGTTTCTGTGTTCCCTCGGTGCATAAGAGTTCCAACTCTTTCTGGGTGAACTCGCTCCATTTAAGGTCTCATGTTTGCTTTCGGATTAGACTGGAGCCCAGATCAAACGAAAAAAAATAATACATGTGACGCTTTGGGACTGCCGCGGTTAACCTATATCAGATATTGCATAGCATTTTTTATCAACTTATGAAAAAATGTAGAAAAAATTATCGCCTACCGCGAATATTTAACGAGAACATCATCCCGTCGTTGCTCTATGGGTTAGTAACTCTTTAGTTACTCTACAAATTAGGCTATGGTCAGCCACGTCAACCAAGTGAAACGTCAAAAATTCATTCATTTTATTCATTCACGTTGACATGACAGATGTGACAGTGACAGTGTAAGCTTTATTTTCGTTACGCAATTTCTTGATTCGGTCACCGCGTCCAAAGCCCGCGATAAAGGCTATGCAATAGCTTAAAAAAATGTTAAGGGCTACAGGAAAGTGTGATCTTCAAATGACCATAGACTCTATCCACCCGAATAAGAAGACACAATTACTGAATGAAACCTGTAGTCACCTTTATGCTAGGGTATATGCTTTGAAAATACATTTCATTAGTACTTTCGTTTAATCAAGAAACTAATTACTTACCGACACAATTTGAGCCTTTGCTCTCCTTTGAGAGCTAGACGCCTGCAGAATGTTCGCGACAAATTAATGTCTTCGTCTTAGCATTATGTAAGGTTTGTGTGTTGGCACTGGTTGTATCTTTGAGATTCGAGACAGATCACTTCGTGTAAATGCAGCCGTTTTGTCAACCAAAGGGCGTTTGAGAAACTTACAATAAAAGATTACAACAAAATTGGTTCATAATGGCTGAATTTTAGGAACCTACTCGTATTTCGCAACAAAGAATAACTATAAGGAAACAGGTAATAATTTATTCTTTCTGAATAAGTCAACTATCATGATAAGCTTTGCTAAGGATAATAGATATAGATAGGTTCGCAGTTCTAACTCATTTGCGGCACGGTTGGCGCAGTGGTTGAGCGATCGACTGCTGCGCAGCGTGTCGTGAGATCGATCCCAGTACGGAACAAATATTTGTATGATCTGCAAGTAGTTCCGGGTCTGCGTGTTTGTGTATGTGAGTTTCTATGTTTATAAACGCACCCACAATACAGGAAGAAATTCCTAGTGTGGGGCAACGTTTGAAAAAAAAAATCAAGGGAGATTTCTTTACATCGCGGGAATGTCTCAGGTTGATTTAGTTAGTCAGAAAGAGTCTGACAGTCCCTTCTGCTCCACCCAGGCCGATCAGTCTTTTTTTATGATTTTTACAAACTAAAAAAGCGTGCCTTTTCAGAGTCTTTGCCTGGTTGCCCTTTAGAAGACAATGAACCGCAGAAAAAGGTAGGTAAAATGCAACGAAAGGCGTAGTAATCCAGCAGGGATTAGGCTCCTTAATTAAAGTGGATTAAAATAGCCTCCACCAGCTGCGATATTTTTAAAACGTCTGGCGCAGTCTACCAACTCTGCTGACTAGCCAAATATGTGCCCAGACGTAACTCAAAAATAATAAAAACAGAACCAGCTGCGAATTTTCACCGCTCGTTTTGTAGACATGTTTAATGAATAATGAGTAAATATTTCGAACAGGAGTTAAGTTACCTGTGCAATAGAATTTAAATAAATATAAAAACAGATTATTGCACAGAAGTTCACCAGATACAATACAAAGACTTTCGTATGATCCATCGTCATACTTCTAAATACAAAAATTCGCTTGCAGGAGATCGAACCAGCGACTCGTGAACAGGTGACAAGCATAGATTTTTCGAAATTGTCATAACCCGTTTGTTTAAATATTGTTACCTGACCGGTTACAAAGTTGACCTCAGATATTATGACACGTTTCTTGCTTTAAGGCTTGTTGCACACGTACCACAACTACACAAAATCGCAGCAGCAAATGTTGTTCAAGCCGTAAAGTTAGAAAAATCGCTGCAACTTTTTTCAGTTGCGTTTTGATACCGGCAAAGTGTGACTGTGATTCTTATTATTCTTACGATATGGCCGGTAGTGGTTGCAACGTGACTGCGATGTGGTTATTATCACCCCCGGGCACAAAAAAGTCGACTAAATTTGGTTCGTGTATATTCTACTGTTTTTTTAATAGTATAGAAATAATTATCCTGCCAGCTCATATACCTATTTTGATTCTGAAGTGGTTGTGGTTATGGTACGTGCGTAACAACCCTAATATTTTTTGCAAATGCTCGACAAGTTATTGGTAATGCCCATTTTTGCTGACCTTTTGTTTGTTATACCTAATGTGACATTAGCATTGCGTGCCCATTTTTAATGCCACAAGACAAAATATCGCTACTACAAAATTTGAAATATTAAAGCCTTTTTAACGAGTTCAATGCGAGCTAGAAAATGTAAGTAGCAAAATTACCATGTATAAAAAAATATTATCAATAATTATTTTCTTTTACCCAGGGTTTTATGCAAAATGCAGGTTTTTATGAAATCCTCTTACAGCTACTGAAGATAAACGAAATGCACTAAAAATTCCCACTTTCTGTGGTAACATTCAGATTTCAGTACTCCAAGCAACCCTAAACATTTCCAAGTGCTCAAGCACTCATCTAACGAATCAACATAAAAGCTTTGCACGTTTCTCAGTCGCCATTTCTATACTTACTTTACTTATACTAATACTAATACTAATATACTAATATACTAATAATATTATAAAGAGGAAACCTTTGTATTTTTGTATGTTTGTATTGAATAGGCTCAAAAACTACTGAACCGATTTCAAAATTTCTTTTACCATTACTTAGAGGGATTCTTCCGAATCCGTATAGGCTATATTTTATCCCGGATTTTTTTTTTTCAGAGAGCTTAAAAAATAAATGTCCACCCGTGCGAAGCCGGGGCCGGTCGCTAGTCTCGAATAAACTCAAAGCAAAGTAAGTTTGCGAACAGTGGTACCGGCCCAACTTACAAGCTGTAGGTCGTGGGTCCGAACTCAGACACTGCTCTCAAAACAGTGGAGGGAAACATCGTGAGAAAACGAGATGTCTTAGAACCCAAAAATTCGAAGACATCTTACATCTATCAACCCGCAATGGGCACGCGTGATGGATTATGGCCCACTTCCTTTCACAGAGAGGATACCTGTGTTGGGAGCAGTAGGAATATTAATGCTTGATGATGCAATTATGATGATGCAATTAAGCTTTTAAGACGATTTCTAGCGCATAGCATCCAAACATTCCTTGCCACATTTCATTTTTAACCCCCAACGCATAAAGAGGGGTGTTACAAGTTTCAACCGCTCTTTGTATCTGTCTGTGGCACTGTAGTTCTTAAGTAGGTGAACCAATTTAATTGCGGTTCTCTTCATTTGAAAGCAGGTGTTCTAGGGATGGTTCTCTGACATGTTTTGTCAAAAGCAGTTCACCTATTTCAAGGTCATCGCCTCTTTTGTTGACATGCAAACTGGATACCCGGATAATCGAAGAAACCGGATAACTGGAGGATAAAAAAAACACTTTTTAAATCTTTTGTTGACATGCAAACTGGATACCCGGATAATCTAAGAAACCGGATAACTGGAGGATAAAAAAAACACTAAACTAAACTTTTTAAAATTACCAATTTTAATATATTATTTAACATAGCTAGTTATTACGGTAAACTAAGTTCCATTTAACACAACCATTTGTTCACCCCTCTTAGTTCTCAATCCATCAAATGTTTTGCTATTGTTAGCGAAGTGTTAAGTGTAGTATAAAGGCTTAGTACAAATGCTGCAGGACTACAAACTAGTGTGTTTGCGGACAGACTAAGATGCATGGACGCATACAATGTGGACAGTATAGAACTTAGTCTGTCATGTATTTCAGCTGTGAAACTTGGAGCAAGTTCTAAGATGAATGTGCTGTTACCACGTATGGTCGTGGTAGGTACTAAGACTGTTGCTTATTGTCTGTAACTCTGGGATCAACAGGTGGTTTCGCTAGAAGATTATCATATAATCTTGACTATATCAGCGACTTAAACGGTCTTACTAAAATAAAATTAATCATCTGGTGAACACTTCTCTAAAAAAAACTGTCAAGGTCAAAATTCACATTTAACGTTGATCTAAGGGTCGTTTTGCAGTTACACTTTTTTAGACAAGCGATCAACAGATGTTTATCTTTTTGTGGTAAGGCCATAGTTTATTTATTTAATATTTATCACACCAGTAACACTGATTCATTTTGTTAGTAAACTTAATAACTCATCATTTGCCTAGCCTTTTCCCAACTATATTGAGTCGGCTTCCAACCAAAACCAGATGCAGCTGGATATCAGTATTTTACATGGAGTGACTGCCTGTCGGACCTCCAACTTACAAGGAAACTTGCTATGGCAGATGGTCACCCATCCACAGACCAACCTCGGCAAGCGCGGCTTAACCCGGAAGATCGGTCTGTGCAGCTCGCTCGTTGCATAAAGCAATTAACAGCTATGCGATATTGGCCGAACAAAACTGCACAAAGAAAAATGAAAGGTTATGGCGAAAAATACAGGTTAAAAACCGCCAGCTCAATACGAGTAACTTGTTAATGAATAAAATTCATTCATCCAATAATAATATCTGAATAGCGAGGCCAGTTACACACAAGTAAAATAAATAAAAAAATGTGGCTTATGTGACTCGCTAATATTTTTTAAAGCCGACTGAATTTTTTTAAATTGTACTACAATTATTTTTTTTGCTTTTTGTTTAACCGAAGTAAAATCATCAAATGAGTCCTCCCACCCAGGGCAGAGCGGGAGGGACTGTCAGACTCGTACTGACTAAAATCCACGGTATTCTTCGATAGCCGGTAGACGTTCCGGGGTCACGGTAATTTTGAAGTCCCGCGACCCCGGCAGGCTTTGGCCCTCTACAGGGGGCACGGTTAGCGCAGTGGCTGAGCGATTGGACTGCTGCACACGGAGAAAAATGATTTTATCGTGATAACCTCAATATCCGAAATCCTTTAAGAATAACAAACTCTATATATAAAAATCACATGTCATCCAAATGGTAAATGTTTTCGGCTCGCATGCCTTGAATAAAGCACAACTCGCTATGCTTTTAAAAGTGACATAAGTACTATTAACTTTTTTTTTCTTTTTTATCGTGGTAAAATCATCAAATGAGTCCTCCCACCCAGGGCAGGGCGGGAGGGACTGTCAGACTTGTACTGACTAAAATCCACGGTGTCCTTCAATAGCCCTTTACGTACCGGGGTCACGGTAATCCGTTGGTCCCGCGACCCCGGCAGGCTTTGGCCCTCTACAGGCCCCGTCACTATGCTGACACTCTTTGAGGCGCGCGTGGAACACAACGGGCCGTCGACCCGGGCATGGTTCATGGTCAGACAGCGAGTCGCCCATTACTCGCCGCCCGCATGCCCATACTATTAACATAAGAGGCATATTGAATATGCACTTTATTGTCAAATCACTTGTCAGCATTGCCGGTTTAAACCAGAACTATACAGTTGTGAAAACTTACTTGCCCATAATAAGTTCCACAGGATAATAAATCTCAATTCTAATGGCTTTTTTTTGTGTAAAATATCGTAGCATCGCCCTCAGAACGGGTATCAACAGACATTTTAAAAAAACATTTTGAATAACAATAATTATTTTGATATCACGATGAATTTTGATATGCTAATAAATTCTCAAGATCCGGTACGCAAAACATGTTTTTGATTTGGTAAAAACGTTTTACCTTTATCAACAATTTGATTGAATAAGTTCGGTTTTGATTTATCTCCCCTTTTACTATTGAAAACCAAAAATAAAACAGCAATCGCTTTTGATCCATTCATTCACTTTTTTTGACATTTGGGTTACATGTAATGATGATATATATACTAGAAACTTGCAAATTTGTCCGAAAGCATCAAGAATTTTATTCAAAACGCGAAGACATTCAATCACGCTATCTACTCAGACACGGATCTAGACTAAACTTACCAAATTCTCGCTTAAAAATGCACTCAAAAAGCCCGTACGTAATGTCTATTAAATTATATAATAAACTACCCGCACTAATAAAAAAAGAAGAAAAAACAAACTTATTCATAAAAAAACTCAGACAATTTTTGATAGAAAAACGCTATTACTCGGTAAATGAATACCTAAACGATCGACGTATAAAATCGTAAAAACTATAAATCTCGTGACTGTATACTTATATATATTTTTTATTTCTGCATTATTAATTAAAATTTCAAATAAATTCCATATACAATGCCAATATTAAATATGACATACAATTATTAATTATTTATTTATTTATTCAATACCTAGCAACATTATCAATGATTATGCTTCCTCTCTCCTAATTCACTTGTTTTTGCTGTGCCCGACAGGGTCCATGTCATGATCTAGTTTTAAGTTTACCACCTAAGACAACATGTGGAATGCAAATAAAGTATTGAGTATTGAGTACATTGCCGGGCCTGCTCACAAAATCAGTCAGATTCGGATCGCCTGACGCATCTGTCAGACTAGTCCTTTTTTAAACACAGTCTTTTTGGATTTTGAGACCACTCGACAGACATTGTTATTATCGAGCTGATGCGGACTGCTCAAGTAGTAAACCAGTAATCAACATACACGTAATATGACTCGCAACTTCTTGAGCTCACCAACCCCACAAAATTAGATTGCGGTACGATTGAAAACGTAGTTAGATAGAATACACTTTATTATGCACACCATATAAATTATTGGTACAGAGTATATGTTATACATAGGGTGACACAATGGGCGGTCTTGTCGCTAAAAGCGATCTTTTCAAGACAACCTTTGGATGGATTTAAGAGAAAGGAGAAACAATACTGTTGGTAGTCTGAGGTGTACAATTCGCACATAAAATACATACATACAAACATTACAAATATATATTTACAAGACATAATACATATAAAAATAATCAACAAAAAACAAAGAAGCATTTTAGCCACACCTTTAAGGAGAGAAATAGTGCTTTTTTACCAGATTTTTAAACGTGGACAAGGTTTGAGCGCGCTTTACTGACAAGGGCTGGTCATTCCATAGCCGTACTGCTTCGACTGGAAAAGATAGTCAATACTGACTGCTTCAAAAAGTCGTTGTATGGCTTCAGGCAGCGATTTCGCTTTGTTACGTATTTATACAAAATTTAAAGAAAAACTAGTTCAGTTAATCTTGCCTACCATTTTATCAACTGTTTAGTATTCAGCGCATGCCGTAAAAGACTAAGGTGAAGCAAGATAACTGTTGAACAAATAAATAAACTACAGAGTGAGTGGGAACTACGTGATAGGATTTTATCCAGATAAATTGAATGCCCTGGGCCTTCTTTCTCGGTTTAAACTAGCTACTCCTCGTTTTAGACGCTCGTAAGAAAAAAGAAATGGGGAAATTAAAAGAATCATCAATGATTCTGAAACAATAAAAAGAAAAAGATACGTGTGGCACTCGGGGACTGCCGCGGTAAAGCTATTGGATAGCATAGCATTTTTTATCAACTTATGCAATTGTAATTATTTATTTATTTTATTTATGAAAAAAAAAAGAAAAACTATCGCCTACCGCGAATATTTAACGAGAATATCATTCCATGGTTCTACTTATCAAGCTATGGTCAGCCACGTCAATCAAGAGAAACGTCAAGAAAAAAAAATTAATCATTCACGTTGACATATCAGATGTGACAGTGACAGTGTTAGGTTTATTTTCGTTACGGAATTTCTTGATTTGGTCGCCGCGCTCAAAGTGTGATAAAAGCTATGCAATACCTTAAAAATAACATCACACTGTTACGATGTCTCACCGAGAGAGTCCATGACCATCATCATGTTCCCATTATTGGGACACGGGCCTCCTCTCTCTGAGAAAGAAGGGGCCATAACTCAACAAGTAGTTGCAGGCCCAGTGTGAGTTGGTAGATGTTTGATGTCTTTGGTTCTACGACTGTCCGGTGTTTCCTTACAATATTTTCATTTATCGTTTTGAGAGCAGTGATGTTGAAATAAATTACACAAAGTAATGCGCCTGGGTCGCGGGACTCTGGAATTACTTTGACCCCGGTACGTAAAAGGCTATTAAAGGACACCGTGAATTTTAGTCAGTACGAGTCTGACAGTCCCTCCCGCTCGGCCCTGGGTGGGAGGACTCATGTGATGATTTTACCACGTAAAAAAAATTTATTGCGCCTGGCTGGGTTCGAACCCACGACCTACAACTCGTACCTAAGTCGATGATTTAATTTAAAAAATCAGTTCGATTGTGCACTTACTTGGGTCACGTGAGTTCGTGAAAGTTACAGAATAGTACTACTCATATTTTCTTCTTTATTGTCTAGATTCTGTTAACGCAGGTGCAGAGACTAAACTGGTGGTTGAGTCAACCGCCATTTTGTTAGACGTATTTGCAAGCAATTTTGGGCACAACAGGTTATGCTGACATTCAGGCCAAAAGGTCCTTGGAGCTTAATTTAAATGTTTTTATTTTATAGATATTATGTGAAATATGGAGGTCTTGTATTTATGAGCGAACTAGCGACCCGCCCCGGCTCCGCACGGGTACAATCTGTATTATATTATGGATATATGGCTGTTATATACATACAAACCTTCCTCTTAAATCATTATCTATTTACAAAAACCGCATCAAAATCTGTTGCGCAGTTATAAAGATATAAGCATACATAGGGACAGACAGAAAGCGGGAAGCGACTTTGTTTTATACTATGTAGTGATAATGAGGAACAGTACAGCCAGACGCTTTACTTTGTGTAATTTATTTCATCACCATCACTGCACTCAAAAAGGTGAAGGAAAACTTCGTGAGGAAACCGACATTTCCAGTCTATTAACCAAAAATTCGAAGACATTATGACCTCTACCAACCCGCACTGGACCCACGTGGTGAACTATCCCATTCCTTCTCACATAGAAGAGGCCTGTTCCAGAGGAGCTTCTTTTGATGCTGCATGCTGTGTTAAAAGCAAGGTGAGATGTCAGATATTACACATCTTATATGACTACAGCGGTCGTATTATGACGTCTTAAAACCAGACTCGTTCCAGTGAGTGAAAGAGACAGAGCTATACAAGTCGTCTAGCGCTACCTCGTTCACTCACTGGAACTATTTTGGCTTTAAGATGCCATAATATGGCCCCTGTCAGGCTGATTGTGACTCTGTAGGTCTTTTGAAGCAGTTTTTTGCACATCACCAGTGAAATAAAGAAATATATATCGGCGCATAATTTCAACTAATGTCAATTAATAACGATTGCTATTTGATTTAGTAAAATTTTTAAATAAATGAAATAAAATTTGATTTAATTTGATGAAAGCAATATATAATCTATACATATAAAAATGTTAATGTTGGTTTGTGTACGCTTCAAAAACTCGAAAAGTTCTGCACCGATTGATCTGAAATTTTAGCATGATACATAATGCGCATCAAGGACTGTTTTTATCTATTTTTTGCATCAGTCACATATCCGCAACCGCAAAAAAAAAACAGTTTTTTTGTGTCACAGCGAAGCGTGGCAGGGTACAGCTAGTATATAATAAATTATATTGATAATAATTGAGGATTGTGTGAGAGATGTATGGGCGGGTTTTTTTTTTCTAAATAAAATAGTGCAATTTATGCAAATATGTGTTATATTTAACTAAAAATATCAGTCGTCCTTATTAGTCCATGTTCAATTAAAATCTCATTTGATACTTATATTCTACGCAATTGACTATCTTACAAACTTTCTTAAATATTATTTGTAACATTCATTCAGTACAAACATATATAAACCAGTTATATATGTCACATAATTATAAATTATAACATACTCATTACTTCAATTAATTATTAGAATTTCGTTAACATATATGGTTATAAGCATAACACAGCCTGATTGTGAAAATTATCAAAAATTGTGATTATTATTTTTTTACAATATTATAATAATTAACTTTGTCAGTTATTGTACATTAAAACTATAATAATTATAATTATTCTAAAGAGAGAATACTAAATAGTTATTTCTCTGCGATGTGTTCACATTTCTAAAGCATTTGTTTGTTTTTTTTTATTCATTAATTGTCTACAGTAATATAATAATTCTAATTTTGTCATGACTTGCTATAGTACAATACATTGGCATATTTATGTTTATTAAATATAAAAATACACATCATATACTTCTGTCTAAACGAATGTACAAACGCCAGCACATCAATCTCCCTCAATCTGGCAAATTTCTTTGATAGATTTTCAACCTTATCACAACAGTGGAAGGTTAATATTCAATTAGTAAAATCTGACAGATTTGGGTAGGTTCACTTGGTGGCGTCTGTACCCAAATACATTTTTTTTTACTTAGTGGCAGGGTATTACATTATAATAATTAATAATCAAGATGTCAAACAAGTTGGCAACATTCAAATTATTAAACAAAATATACAAAAAATACAAAGTGTATAAAAAAATAACACACAATAATGATATATAGTAATATCCCGAGACTTAGTAATTACTACTAATATTATTTTATGGTGATACCGATTCGTTTAGTCATTAGTGCTTTATCACACGAAATAGCACCTAAACACTATAACAATAACTTCCATATTAGCTGTAATTATATTACGCTTCAACAAATTATCCTTAATAAGAAACGATACGCTTGGTCACTATATTAATTGATTTTATCTAATACTTTTTATGTCTTTTGATATAAAAACTGAACGACGCGTGCTGTCTTTTTTTGCTGTAATGTTGTTTACATCAATTATCATGATAAATTATGTGATATACTTGGAATCATCAATCATAGGCATTTATGATTAACTCATCAAGCCTTAAATGATTTAGTCCTAAACATGTGAAAGAAAATCTCTAATCGCATGACGTCAAAATATTATTTCTTTTGGTACACAATAAGTAATTATGTTGACAACGAAAAAGTACTAACTAACAAATATGAAAATGATTATACCATTATTATGTATTTTGGCTCTAATATAAGAGTGATATCATAAAACTATACATACAAATCATTAGTGATTAATAATCACCAACAAGTCAGAACATCACAGTCATCATAAAAAAAAACAACAAAATATTAAGGTTCTCACATCAAAAACAAAGTAAAGGAAAAACTATACATCAATAATTAAAGTAAACCATCTGATTGTTTTGAAACCAGTTTTTTAGTTACTGATTATACAATATCTACTTATCCAAGAATGCAAAATAAAAACCTGTTATATTACCTTGTATTAGATTGAAAGATAATACAAAGATTGTATTTTATGTCGTCCCTCGGTAAAATGTCAATAATCGTGGTCAATATTGAAGCTTCATAGTCATAATATAATAATACCGTATAAAATTTTACACTGGCCTTAACTGATTTGCACTAACGTCTATTCTAAATCATGGTGACCCTAGTCGACCCAGCCTTAAGGCCACACCTCTATGTATGTGGTTTTTGGACACAAAAAATAATGTTTTTTTTTCCACTTGTGGCCCTTTTGTATTTAAGCAGCGACATCATAAATTATGCTCTTAGACACATCACAGTACTAAAGTCAGGATTTTTTACTACGCGACGGTTCGATCTCATCATTTACAAGATTAACATAAATCAAGTAAATAACTGATGTCACTGTTGTACAAACAAAAATATCTTAATAAATAACTTACATTAATATTAGAATAAATAATACACCATAACCTATGGCACTATCAATTGAATCTCCAGGTCCTCAATTGTTTTTGATTCTTACAGCACTTTTTCACACATACCTCCAATCCTCATAAAATTATGTCACTGGTAACTTGCACGTTAATTTGGTATACCACTTTTTGTCTTTAATCGTCGGGGAAATAGAATCCTCCATCCTCAGGAGCTGGTGGTGGAGGCTTCGGAGCCTCGGCTTCTTCAATTTTACCGAATCTCGGGTTAATAAGCAGGCTCAAAGTGTCTTCGTCTAAACCGACCTCGACCTCGTTTTCTGAAGATTTCCGACTATCGTAGTTTGTGGGGCCTTCGAAGACGATCGCATTAGGGTCGTCACGGTTGGGGTAGTACAGCTTCCTCGGCTGCACGAAGTTCACTAGACACAGCAGCATAATCACGAAATTAATCCGACACATTTTCAACACGACTTTGCTTGGCGGCGCGGAGTAAACAAATGATCAACAACAGTTGGTAAACGTGTGATTTAAACGAAGCGAGCGACGGCGGGTTTTATGGTTCGCAGTTGAATGAAAACTGTGAGTTATTCTGCAAATATATATAGTGGCCGGACTTGGTATATCTACAATTTTCCTGTACGCACTCTCCTTAGTGAGTAATGCTGTATTATTTTTCTTATACTGATATATTATTCTGAATGAAAAATCGATTGTTCTTTTTTTAAATTGTACTATCAATAAAAATGAAACTGCTGACGATAAGTAGGTTTTTGTTTGTTGCAGAGGCAAAAACGTGTGAATTTATGCAAAAAGTGTTTAGTAAATACAATAACTTAATCGTAACAGATTTCTCTAATAAGTTATGTCTACATTACCTTTTTTTTTTAAATATTTTTACACATGAAATATAAATGATTACCGAAAGTGAACCAATATAAAATAAATTATAGAATCAGCTTAATTCTATGCTTTTCGGATATCCATAAAAATTCATAATATTAAATAATAAAACAAATTTCTTTAAATTATCAAAATAAATTACTTGTATTTAATTTAACATTTAAGCAGCGTAATTTTATAGAATTAAAAATAATTACCTATACTAATTTTGATATCTTAATTATCGTGTGTTGTGTAAATTATATAAAAACTAACTTTAAATTATACTAAATTAAATAATAATGTATGTACTTCTGAATCTACATTATAAATTGCAGAATTCTCACATCGCGGTGAAGCCCCGCAACTTGCATAAAGTACCTACTTTGTTTTAACGGTATTTTCTTGTTTATTATACACAAACTTGAAATACATCAGTAACGAAACATTTTAATTTATTTGAATGCACATACATACCTTAAATACTTATTTTTTCCATAGATTTAATAATCGATTGTTCTTGTTGATTCAACCTGTTTCAACCTGTGTCATGAGTAGTAAGATATTACATCTAGTTTAACAGCTAATTGGAGTTTTACGCATATCAAACATTAGATTTAATTTGCAAGAACATGAAATATACAAAACAGTTTTAATTAAAAGTATTTACATAACTAAAACTAGAAACTTAAAAGTAAAACTAAATATTTATTTACCTCAGATCAAAAAAAATAGGCAGATAGAGCGCTCAGAACACGCGAGTGTGTCGACCAAAGATAATACAAAATCCAAGGATAATACAAACTCGCGACAGTACCAAGCTACGCATCGTCTCGCTCACACGTCACTAGTGATTTGCCATTTTAAGTCAAAACATGCCGTCTTGTGTGTTTAAACACTGCAAAAAATGTTCACAAAAACAAAGAAAACAAGATGGAATATCTTTCCACAGGTAACTCTTGTTATTTTTATTGTTTTGGTATTTATTTTCCATAAAATATTTTCGGCTCACTTGAAACACAAAACCTTAACAGTAAATCGTCTGTGTTGCTAGTTTAGGACGGGTAAATTACCCTGAATTAGGGGAATGTGTATTGTGCATAAAAAATAACAATCAAATACGTCAATACAACTGCACAGTCGTAATCTATAGTACCTATACAACATTCGTTATTGCTTATGCGAAACCTGAAACACGTGTCTAGTATTTTTTTCACGATCACTTATCAGATACACACTAAACTATTTCGCGTATCGCGTTGTGTCATAGGCGCGTGCGACTGTTACAACCGGACGACTGAAGACACACGCGGGGGGCGGGGAACACAACCCCGACCGGGTTGTGTTCCCCGTCCCCCGCTGCCTGTGCGCTGCCGCCGCACGCGACTTCAGCTGATCGCTTTGATCTGCCGTAACCTCTGTAGTGCTCGCGTATGATTGCGGATAGGTGTCCAACTCCTAACCTTTTTAAATAATTTTGGGACAAAATATAACATGGTGTAAAAATTATTGGAATCGATTCAGTTATTGATTCTGAACGAACTATATTCAGGTTTCGCATATACTAAAAATAATGTTGTATGGTCTATGGTCGTAATGACACAAGGTCACTAGTTAGTTCCGTCCGGGTCGTAAAGACTTCGGGTCTCGTCTCGGGATGGCACCCCCGCGCGCGGGGCTTTATTCGTATTTTTGCGTTAGAAAGTGGGACGGAGAGCATGCCTTTGAGCTATTCGGTACTTGTAAGGATGTGCCGCGCTCGCGCCGTTGTATTATTTTATTATTTGTTGCTATCTGGATATAACCATAAAGCAAAATCGCGTTACCAATTTGAAACATTAATAGTATGTTTGTACAATATAATTGGTGCAGAACTAAGGCTGTTAAAGTTTAATGATTGTGTGTAAAATTATTATTATTTTAATAAATGTGTTGATTGTTATAACAAATTGTTTATCTTTTTAAACTAAAAAACCTGTCCTTAAATAGTTTATTAATCAAATTACTAAAAAGCGTTATGAAGTGTTATCCGTTCTGATATAAATTAATTAAATAGGTAGTAAGTAATTACGCATATTAACTTTTATTCCTTATTATTATTCTGTTAAATAATAAATACTACACGCTTTTGCTCTCTGGGTATAACCATAAAGCAAAATCGCGTTTCCAATTTAAAAAATAGTGGTACAATATTGAGAACAATTTAACTGAACAAAATGTGGGAGTATTTGTCAATATCTGGCAACCGTAAACGCACACAGATGCACGTGTTCGTACACGGCGCGCCATATTTGCCGCGCACACTAAAATAAAAACCGGCTTCACATCGTTGTTCGCGCACGTTCTATCTGCCTATTTTTCTTGATCTGAGTTATTTACAACAAAATACTAAATTTAAACTAAAACTAACTAGCTAAAATTATTAAAAAAAAAACAGAATTAAACCTGTATCAGGACATTTGTAATCGTATGAAAAAGGGATATATGTAATGTATGTATGTAAGTAAGTACATAACAGTCTTTAATTCCAAAGAGTTCTGACTAAGACATTTAAGTCTTCATAAAAACTTAGTCCGGATCTAAAGTGTTAACTTTTTTGTTAGTTTGCAAGTGTAATTTTACGGATGTTTTAACTTTAGTGGTTATTTTTGCATTTGAAGTACAATAATATTATTTTTATTGATCCGTGTAGGGGCGTTTTTTGCGTTACTGCATTTTAAGATACAGACTAGTGATGTAACGAATATTCGCATTCACATTTGCAAATATTCGCATTTTTTTTTTACATTCGCATTCGCATCCGCATGAATCGATGCGAATGTTTGCAAATATTTCTGAGATACATTCATTGTCATTGCAAATCAATTAATCATGGACTAACGAACTTATGAATTCTTGGGGAATAAAAAGGTCACTTAAGGTGATTGAGTAGTAGCCCGCGAAATTCACCCGCGAATCGTCTTAAAAATAATTATTTATTGAAGAGAAAGATGAAATTGTCTATTCTATTGCTTGTCATTATCAGAAAGGGAATATACCATTTTTCGAATTTTATCGCTATATATGGTTCTGATGGTCGCGGGACTCACGAATTACCGTGACCCCGGTACGTAAAGGGCTATTGAAGGACACCGTGGATTTCAGTCAGTACGAGTCTGACAGTCCCTCCCGCTCTGCCCTGGGTGGGAGGACTCATGATTTTACCACGGAAAAAAAAGTGATCTTTGAAGTCTATTTAGAGTATATATTATGAACAAAAAAACAAAAGCGTGTGTTTATTTTTTCATTTAAGTCATTGCCATACAATATTTCAATGAGTTTCATAATGTTATTCCATCATCTTATGAGAGATTCATAAATGATGAATCAGCATTGGAACAATATTATTATTTGCTATTATAATTAAAGGAGATAGGTACCATCTTAATATTGATTTAGACAAACAGGGAATATCCCGGTTTCTGTCATTATTAATAATTCAGAAGCTTCTTTGACCTTAAATTTTTATTCCTTTTGATAGAAGTAAACGTTTCTTAAATAATTGAGTTTGAATAAAAAGGATTTTTCCTATAGTCAAGTTCATAAACACAACACTGATCCATTCACCCTTGTTAACATCTTCAATAGCTACCATTATTCAGGGCAAAGGATTATGTTAAACATATGATTTTATATGTTATTTTAGGTAGTACCGTGCTCGTGAAAAAAATTAAAAGTACTTACAATAATATTGAAACATAAGCAGACAAATTAGTAAGCAAGATTTGTTAACGCCATATTGTGACATAACGCACCTTTTTTTTAACATTTTCATACTTTTAAATAAACAATTATCATATGAAAATAACTCTAACAAGATAATAAAGAAAATTATAAAAATAGATTTTACAAAGTATTTTATTGATAAACGTTATTTTCAAGTGACAGTTGACAGATTGAGGTCATTGACTGCTTCCTTCAAAGTTGGTCTGCATTGTATTTGATTTAATTGATAATTTGTTTGTCATGTATGTACAGTCACGAGCAATAGTATGTTTACACTAAGCAGTATTGAAAAGTGATGTTCTGCTATTTTGGAAGCCTTATTACGAAATAGGTCTTATTTCAAAGTGGAAACCAGTATTTCACGAGTAAATTGCGTTTGAGTTATGTTAAGTGTATGCATGTTATTTCTCGTGACTGTACACTACGTTTATGTCACGTTTTTTTCTCAAAATAAATTCGTAAAAGTGATAAAAGCTCGAAACTGATTACTAAGAATTCTGTCTATGCTTGATTCTGTTTCTGACATTTACATTTGAAAAGGGTAGAAGTAGACATGTTCCATGGAGATATTTCACTTCGAATGTACTTTATAACAAAGAAAATAATTTGTTCGAATGTGCGTTTATGTCTTTTATTCAATTCTTTATATGATAATATGTAAATATATGAAAACTAATGTGTCAAATATTTGAGTAATATTAGTTTTTTTTTTTTGTATTACGGGCTAAAATTTGATTTTGCAACAATAAAAATAATAGTAGATTATTAACCAAGGGCTGTAAGACATCAATTGCATACGAGGTTTTTGGCGCCTGAGCGAAGCGAAGGCGCTAATTAACCCGAGTATGCAATTGATGCTTACGCCCGAGATAAATACTCTGCTTTACATATCGATTGTGAGGTAAGTAAACAACAAGATAGCAGGTTTCAATGAACATTTATTAAGAAGAAAAAAAAGTGTATTTAATTAAAATTAATAGTAAAATTATTACAGTTTGTAAGAGATATGGTCACGTTCTTTTTAGGTATATTTATAGTTTGAATATGAGTTTGTGATGATAAGACTTGAGTTTGAGTGACTTGAGGTTCTTGCATCGTCAAGCGCGTCAAATCTTGCTGGCCAGTTTGATTTTTAAATCGATTCCATCTAACATACGATGTGGAAACAAATAGTTCCATATTTAAAATAAAATCTTTATAAAATAAATTGTCTAGATTCCGATTCGAGTAATTAATCGATACCGAGAAAAAAAAATTAACTTTTTAAAAATATTCCTCGTGCAGTATGAGTATGACAGTTCTTTTTTCAAATTCCAAAACCTATGCTGTAATGATAGTCATACACCCCGGCATTCAGGGGTGTAAGGGTGTACTTACAGAGCAAGAGATATGTAAATGCTATTAAGTATTTAGACCTTCTAAATACTTTTGAACTAATTTCTATAAAACACGGTCTTATCTTCTTAGAGTAAGTTTTCGTCATATAGACATTCAATGCACTTACAGTTTTTTGCTATTTCTTTATTATTTATTGTAAATCAATAATAAATAGATATGTAGACATTAAAGTAAAAACAAATTTAGATAATCTTCCTTCTATCATGAAGCAGTTCTGCCTTTGCCCATCAATTGAATGACAAATGTAATCTATTGTGTTAGTACCTATCTTTCCTTCCTTATAATTCCAATTGACTATTTATCTTATATATTATATTATATATTTATTTATGGGTGTAATTTATCTATAATATGTATGTATTTAGAAATATATAAGTATGTTTATCAGTTGTCTAGTACTCATAACACAAGCTCTGCTTAGCTTGGGACTAGATGGCGTTGTGTGATAGTTGTGGAATATTTATTTATTATTTATTTATTTGACAGAATAATTCTAACAAGTCCGTCATTTAGATTAACTAAAAATTTAGATCCACATTTTTTCTTTTGTTACGTAAACCAAAACTGACGGAAGATACGAAGCTTTCAAATAGGCAATACGTCACTACTTGGTACATTTTTTATTGAGTTTGACGTCAAACCCACACTCTCAAGTTTATTTCATTGGTCTATCAAAATAAATACGTGTCCATTGTTTCTCAAAATTCTAAATGACACTGCTAATTAGATTTGTAATACTTTGACGCTGTTAAATTCCAACGACGTGTTGTTGACGTAGTTTTGACTAATATTACGTGCCAATAAAGTATTTTTGGTTCAAAGTTTGAGTATTAGTCACAATCGATTTCAGTATGATGTTCGCCATTGACTCACTGTTAGAACCGTTAGACCGTTTAGTAATGTTTTCTTTTTTTAGCGTGTTAAAATTATCAAATGAGTCCTCCCACCCAGAGCAGGGCAGAAGGGACTGTCAGACTTGTACTGACTAAGATCCACGGTGTCCTTCAATGGTCGTTTACGTTACGGGGTCACGTTAGCTCGTTAGTCCCTCGACCCCGGCAGACTTTGACCCTCTAAGGGGGCCCCGTCATTGTGCTGACAGTACAGACCCGGGCATGGTTCATGATCGGACAGCGAGTCGCCCATTACTCGCCGCCGGCATGCCCGCGCCTACGGTGGCCGGAGATTGGCCTACGACCGTTCAGTAATGTAAGTGTCTTTTTATTTCGATGAATTATTTGACCATAGCTAAAATAAACAGTCACTCACAAAAGGAAGATTCACGCACAAAATGTGCCAACTATTCTCGATAACAACAGCAAAAAATCATGTCTGTTGCCTTTAAATATTTATTTTATTCTGGTTTTTTAGTGTTTATTGTTAAAGGGGTTACAGAAATTAATCATCTGTGAAAATGTCAACTGTCTTCCATGAAATATAGTCTGGTGACAGTCGGTCGGACTGTCGAACGGACGAACAGCGGATCTTAGTTTATAGTATAAGGTCCTGTTTTACTCTTTGGATATGGAATGAGAGAGAATTCTAAGTCTACGATTATGTTACGTTGTTCACCACCTCTTTCCAATAAAAAGAGATAGAAAATAGACTATTATAGATGACGCATATAACATACTCGTACATAGCCTGATGTTCTTCGTCCAGAGTGGTAGCGTTACGGAAAAACGACAGCTCGTAACTAGAACTTGATAACCTAATAAGGCTCGTGTCGTAGATTTAATAAGAAAGGAATTACAGCTATAAAATACCATTTTTTCCCTTCTCGTTTGGGAAGGTACTCGTAGGATAAAATAACCTTAGTTACAGGACTTTGTGGTTTCGGAAGCCTTTCTATTAGTCATAGGTATACGACCTACAGTTGTGAATAAAAAACATAAGAATTTTAAGGAAAAATAGCCATTATAAATGTTGGTTAATAAAAAAAGGTTTTGCTGATGGTATGTTTTTTGTATAGTTAGATGTGATATATGTTCAAACCTCTTGATAAATGTTTTGGCAACAATATAGCTAATCATTGTGATTTTATCAAGATTATAAACACATACTTAATATTTTTGAAACATGTTTTAAAGGTTAGTGCCTGATCTTCGGTTATAAAAAAAAATGTTATTATTTTTACTTTTTGTCAATGTTTCTTATTTTTATTCGATTCGAAGTAAAAATTGATTTCAAAATTGAAAAAAAATAATTAATATACTGTTTTAGTGGTTGACATTAAAATTGCCGATCAGTAATTCTATCTACATTTAAAACGAGTATAAAATCAAATACTATTTCTACGCATCAGCTATTTAAATTTTAAATTATTTAATAATTCTAAGTCAATCTTGGCTAATCGATAGCAACTACACAGCTCGATCTTGAAGGTTAAGCCAAGACCTAGCCGAGGTTGATGTATGTTTGTTTGTTCCCTCATAACTTCTAAACTACATGACAAAAGATCAATATGGCGCCCTATAGGGAGATGTAAAGTAGAAACCAATAAAAAATTAATGAACCGGGCAGCAGGCGCCCTCAGGCGACTCCTGCCCAATCTCGGCGGGCCAAACGCCTCCTGCCGGAGGCTGTACGCCGGTGTCGTGCGGTCCATGGCCCTCTACGGGGCCCCTGTGTGGGCCCTAAGCATCCGGACGCGACCACTCAAGCTGGTCGTATGCCAGAGGGTCATGGCTATCCGGCTGATCCGGGGATACTGCACGATCGCCGGCGAATCAGCCAACCTCCTAGCGGGATTGCTGCCCTGGGATCTGGAGGCGACTGCCCTCCAGCGCGTCTACGAATGGCGCGTGGAGGCGCAGCGCCGGGGCGAATCCCCGCTGCCTCGACAGGTCGAGGCGCGGCGGGAAGAGCTCCGGCGCGATCTCAGGGCAGTATGGAGGGAGCGACTGTCGCAACCGAGGTCCGGGCACGCCGCAATCGCGGCGGTAAGACCCCTCTTTGAGGAGTGGATAGGCGTCACGGCGTCCTTACCTTCCGTATGACGCAGGTCCTCACCGGACACGGAAGTTTCGGGAGGTTCCTGTGTCTGATAGGGAGGGATGAAACGCCTGGGTGTCACCACTGCGAGGATCGTCCGGAGGACACGGTGGAGCATAGGGTGCAGGACTGCCCCGCTTGGGCAGAGCACCGCCGTGTCCTCACGACGGCGATAGGCGGAGACCTCTCGCGCCCGGCATTGGTCGAGGCCATGCTGCGGGGCGAGACGGAGTGGGAAGCGGTCGCCTCCTTCTGCGAAGCAGTCATGCTCGTGAAGGAGGAGGCGGGCCGCCTGAGGGAGAGGACAGCGTCTTCCCTCCATCCCAGCCGCAGTGGTAGACGCCCACGGCGTCGGACGTCACAGGACGATCTCCGGCCACCGTAGGCGCGGGCATGCGGGCAGCGAGTAATGGGCGACTTGCTGTCCGACCATGGACCATGCCCGGGTCGACGGCGCGTTGTGTTCCACGCGCGCCTCAAAGAGTGTCAGCAAATTGACGGGGCCTGTAGAGGGCCAGAGCCTGCCGAGGTCGCGGGACTTACCCATCACCGTAACCCCGGTACGTAAAGGGCTCGTGAAGGACACCGTGGATTTTAGTCAGTACAAGTCTGACAGTCCCTGCCGCCCTGCCCTGGGTGGGAGGACTCATTTGATGATTTTACCACGATAAAAAAAAAAAAAAAAAAAAAAAGGATGGCAAAATCATCAAATGAGTCCTCCCGCCCTGGGTGGGGCGGAAGGGACTATCAGACTCTTACTGACTAAAATCCACCCGTGTTTCTTCGGATGCCCTTTACGTTCCAGGGCCGCGGTATCCTGGATTAAGAAAAAATCCGCGACCCCAGCAGGAATTTGGCCCCGTCGGTGACGCGTGAAACACGACGCGCACGCGCCACCGACCCGGGCTTGGGCCTTGGTCGGACGGCGAGCTTACACATTACTCACCGTTCGCAAGCCCGCTCCGCCGCTGTGCCCTCTGCTATTCAGAGGGACACGCGTTGGAGCATCCACCCGACAGGCTATTCGCATACGGGCAAAGAGACCCCTTAGGCACACAGTGCCTAAAAGAGTTTTTGCCCGCATCCCAGGGTGCACCGGCCCGAAAAACTGGTCTTCCCCCCGGACGTATCCGAAGGGGAACTCCAGTCCACGGGCGCACGTGGAGGTTTCCTGTCTTAGCACCCCGACATGGGAACCTTAGTAAAAAAAAAAAAAAACTGTAAAACGGATTGTTCTTGTTTTATACTTTTCACGCGCGATTTTTTCTTCTTTATCTTCTTACTGCGATTGTTATTTCACTTATAAGTCTGTCAAGAAGGACATTCTAGTATTAAACTAGTTATTTCTACTTAATATAATCATTTTCTGATTAGGTAGTTTTACAAAACAAAGACAAAAAATTGACAAATTTTTAAATTTATCATTTTCATAAAATACCACACATTGTTTCTATGCGAGACGTTGAACTCTTTCGTCTAGTCGACCTTGATAAATTTACATAATGTATATCGTTTTTTAAAATGAATAGTAAAACGGTGTGGAGATCCTACGTGTAACATCTGTTGAGTGACATGGTGTGAATCTCCAGTAGAAAATCCATTTCGAAATTTACACGCCTAAGTGTATATTTCGAAATTGATGGTATGTTTATTAGTTAACGGGGATACCGTTAACTAATAAACATCTGATCAGACAGCAGCTGCCTTAACCCGCATGAAACCCAACCCACGTAATGCTGGAATACGGGCACAAAACCTCGGCACTCCGAGGTCGCTCCAAAAAGCAAGTGAACGTCCCAGAAGACTTCTGAGCTTCTTGAAGGAGCTGGGATGGCTCAAGTATAATCGTCCCACCTCACGCATAACGGATAACCTTAGAGTCTAAATGCGGAAAAGGGAGTTCTCAACATAATATTTCATTATCGTTGTTATATTCATGCACTTAGTTTTAGATATCTAATCGTATTTTTTTTACCCTTTGCCTTTCTCGTTAATTTCTCCTTCCCCTTTTTATCGAGGGTGCGTTTACAAACAGTCAAACTCACAAACAGACCCCCAGACCCGGAACTACTATTTTAATGTTTTTAAACGCACCCACGATACAGAATTATTTCCTAGTGGGGAAAAGATAAAAAAATCTTAATAAGTTATGAAATCCGGCATTGTGTCACCAATCAAACATTTCCCAGACATAATTTCTCATAATACTAGAAATAAAGGCACATGCTCAGTCACAAGGATATAATAATTAGTCATATTATTATCATGTGTAGACTGTTTTAATGACATATTATACTCGTAACTAATTCATTATTATTCTACTACGAATTCATGACAACGCCAATGACTAAATAAAAAATTTACTGTCAAGATAAATGGGTCCGGATATTAAAAGATCCGCTTTTAATACCAAGGATATATGCACAGTAAGAATAAGGTGCACTTTTAGCATGACCATAATCATCTTATAATGTTCCTACTGCATTTTAGGTGCATACATACATGCTCAAGCTATATTTAATTAGTCTAACTGACAACGACAAATGACACAAAGTCGACGTAACGTTCCACATGCCGCTTAAAAATTTATGTCAATTTGTTGTCACATAAGCGCGTTTCCATCAGGAAAGTCTTGCATACAGGTGTGTCGTCAGATTGGTGTACAATTTGCTTGAATTAAAAAAAAATACAATCTCAAATCTACAGTTCAAACTACCTACTTGCACCTTGTAGGGAACAGTGTATAAGACGGGGACGCGAGATATGATGGGAAATCACACACTTAAGGCAAACTTAACACAATACTAACGTATTAAGCACCAACAGGACGCCATTTGTTAATGGCCGCTTGCGTACGTTAGTGTTGAGTTAAGAATGCCTAAAAAGTGTATATCCCCATTATACCTCGCGTCCCCGTCTTATACACTGTTCCCATATGCAAGTTTGTTGCATACAACTTGCAACTTGTAAAATGCAAACGCGTTCTTAATGTTATAACAAATAACTAAGATTCAACTTAAATTGTTGCGGAATGGAATGGAAGCGAATATTTGTAACGAAATCTTTCAAAGATTATTGAACTTTACAGCAACAATCTATACTATAATAAATCTGTAGAAGGGTCAATTCTGTACATTGAAAATATTGAAAAAATAAATACCCGCTATTTATTTTTTCAATATTAACCGTAGAATTACCGTGACCCGGAACGTAAAGGGCTATTGAAGGACACCGTGGATTTTAGTCAGTACGAGTCTGACAATCCCTCCCGCTCTGTCCTGGGTGGGAGGACTCATTTGATGATTTTACCACGATAAAAAAGAAGGAAGATAATGGTCACGAGACTAACGAATTACCGTGACCCCGGAACATAAAGGGCTATTGAAGGACATCGTGATTCTTAGTCAGTACAAGTCTGACAGTCCTTTCTGCCCTGCCCCTGGGTGGGAGGACTCATTTGATGGTTTTACCACGATAATAAAAAAAGCCTAAAATAATGTGCCTGAAAGTGTAAATTATATGTACCTACTTAAATATTTAAAAAAATAGGCGTGATAATACATTTCAAATATAAATATTTATCAAACGACATATATATTTCATGTAAGAGACTTGTTACCCTTTTCAATTTGCTTTGTAACGAATGGACTATCTCATTCATTTTTTACGAGCTTGGACCAGATAACTTTTATAAATGTTGACAAGGATCTTGATAATAAAAACGTCTTATTAATTCGTATCGTAAAATAAAATGTGTATTTTTTTATTGTGTTGTTAAGTGACACCGCGTGAATACAACCGAGCAGCCATGTGGCCAGTAATAAACGTAAACACTGAATATTCAGAAAAAGCATAAAGTTGAAATCTATTAATGACTTGTCTAGACAGTACATGCAGTACTGGTCTACTGCAGGTACGGCATGGTGGATTCCCACTAAGGTTTTTGCATCATTTGAGGCTATTTATGTCTTATATTCATTTTTCATTCATAAAATTACATTTTTAAATATTTTAAATAAAAAAAGAAAACAATATAAAACATTTAAAATTATAAAAATAGAGATCCGCCGGTATGGGAGCAGGGTCCAAGCTACCGGTGGTTAGGTTACAGACAGGAATCTCCTCACAATGCGAGCCGTATCGAGGAGCACTGCCTTCTGAATCAGGCTCTTGATCCAACCACCTAGGGAGAGCCTCGACAAGTGTTCGTCGAGGCTCTTGGCTATCAGGCCATTGGCCGTAACGACTATCGGCACAATGATAGCCGAGCTCACATTCCACATATCGACAACCTCGCGCGCTAAGTCGAGATATTTGATTTTTTTATCTTTCTCAGCCTTCACGAGGTTTTCGTCATGAGGAATGGTAACATCGATTATCATTACGTGGCGCGCTGATCTGTCTATCACTACTATGTCAGGCTTATTGGCGACAATAGTCCAGATCCCAGTACAGCGTGACATGGTCTTTCTCGAGAACTGGGTCGGGCACATACTTATAATATGGTACCTCAGAGTCCACAAGCTTGTATTTCAAAGCAAGTTGCTGGTGAATAATCTTGGCCACTAGGTTATGCCTATGCAAGTACTCGCCGTTAGCAAGACGAGAACAACCAGAGGTCATATGTCTGATCGACTCACCCGGACGATGGCATGCCCGACACACGTCAACCGTCCCGTCTGTCATAATATGTCTCCGGTAGTTGTTCGTCAAGATAACTTCGTCCATAATTGCACAGACAAAACCTTCAGTTTCCCCGAAGAGGTCACCGAAACGTAGCCAAGACACGGACGCTAGAAAATCTACATCGGGCCCATGAAGAACCCGGTAGAAGCGTCCGTGTAGCTCCTTGCCATACCTCCTTGCGGTCTTCGGTACTGAGTACCACAGGTTTGTGCCAGTTCTCTTTAGAGGCTATTTATTATTATTAGGTTTAGACAATTACAGTAATGAAAAAAATATATATTTTAAAACATTTTAATTTTAAAGTAGACTAGTTATTACGAGTATTTTATTAGTATAGCATCATAATTTGCATTTATAAACTAAGCCAAAATGTTTTATGCAAATAGCCCCATTTGCACTCGTTTTTGGAATAATGCCAAATTGTCCGAAACATCCCTGCATTATACTATGAAACTTTTCCATTATGATACTAACTTTCTATAATTATTTAACACAAAAAAGTTAATAACGACTGTTTGATTACTGAAAATTAAGTACATCTGGTTTATGGTGAAAAATAAAAACCCAATTTTAGTTATTAATTGCATCTGTGTTAGACTTTTATGGTGTAAGTTTCTAATAAAATACGGTAGTCTATGCATTCTAGACAAACACAATATACAGTGGGTTTGGTTTCCGATCATCGATACTTAAAGGGTTTATCAGCCAATACTTAAAAATGATTTGTTATTCAATGCGGTCCTTGAAATGGGTGACTGACTGGTTTTAGAGATATCGAACTTTTTTTTTTTTCTTGTTAAAATCATCAAATGAGTCCTCCCATCCAGGGCAGGGTGGGAGGGACTGCCAGATTTGTACTGACTAAAATCCACGGTGTCCTTCAATAGCCCTTTACGTACCGGGGTCACGGTAATTCGTAAGTCCCGCGACCCCGGCAGGCTTTGGCCCTGTACAGGCCCCGTCACTATGCTGACACTCATTGAGCCGCGCGTGGAACACAACGCGCCGTCGACCCGGGCATTGACCATGGTCGGACAGCGAGTCGCTCATTACTCGCCGCCCGCATGCCCGCGCCTACGGTGGCCGGAGATCGTCTTGCGACGTCCGACGCCGCCGTGGGCGTCCACCACTGCGGCTGGGGTGGAGGGAGGACGCTGTTCTCTCCCTCACGCGGCCTGCCTCCTCCTTCGCGAGCATGACTGCTTCGCAGAAGGAGGCGACCGCTTCCCACTCCGTCTCGCCCCGCAGCCTGGTCTCGACCAAAACCGGGCGCGAGAGGTCTCCGCCTATCGCCGTCGTGAGGACGCGGCTGTGCTCTGCCCAAGCGGGGCAGTCCTGCACCGTATGCTCCACCGTATGCACCGTGTCCTGCGGACGATCCTCGCAGTGGTGACACCCAGACGTTTCTTCCCTCCTTATCAGACACAGGTACCTCCCGAAACTTCTGTGTCCGGTGAGGACCTGCGTCATGCGGTAGGTAAAGACGCCGTGACGCTTATCCAGCCACTCCTCAAAGAGGGGTCTCTCCACCGCGATTGCGGCGTGCCCGAGATATCGAACTTTAGAGATTTTCCGAAAAATTTCCACCTCTCCCTCATCAAGTGCATTAAGCATTAAGTTAGAAATTAACGATGGTCACCACTTAGAATTCATACTTTTCTCAGTACCTCCTAATGTTGGAGAGGTTAAAATTGTTGCAAATAAGGTCTAGTATCACCCATTTCAAGGACCGCTTCGAATTACAAATCACCCTGTATATTTTTTTAAAGTAATGGCTGATAAAACTTGGGTTCAACTCTTTCCAGCCAGTCTTTTATTAGTCACTAACAAAAAGGAAACAATCGAAGTGCCCTTACCAATGAACCGTGACAAAAATGACAAGTAATAAAAAAGTCATTATAATCCATCAATATTAAAATTCATTGACACTTTAACGAAAGTTTCCAACCGTCTTTCAACTCAACTTAAGAACGTCAAAGGATTTGACACTTTCTATTATGAATCTTAGCATATAATTAATGACGAGAACGTAGGGCTGTCTGTGGGCCTTTCCATAATGCGGAACAAAAACCTAACGTAAATTCAAACGATAAAAAATAACACTCGTTAGATATTTCTTCTGCAATTTTTTTTTGATTTTATTCAAACTTTTCATAATTAAAATTCCCTATCTCAAAAATTACTGAACCGATTTCGATGGAACTTGCAGTATTTCCTAATCAAATACATCATTTTCTTACATGTACACTAAAATTTTATAATCTGTAGCACTGGTAATAATGTCGCTCATGTACACAATAAGCTAATAAAATTGCGTATCTCAAAAACTACTGCACCGATTTTAATAAAACAAAAAAATAAATAAAAATAAGGCCACAATTGGTGCAGTAATCGCGTAACAATCTCACAAAAAAAACCTCCTCCGTTTGAAAGTCGGTTAAAAAAGCAACAAAATGTTGTAGGTATAAAGAACGGTTTTATTTGAATTAAAAAACTAGACATAATGACAGTTCAAAGCCTTATTGCAGGATATGACCGACCTCCTTTCCTACTTATTCTGCACCTGCAATATGGAAACAGCAGAAAAAGCCAGAGATCTTAAGC
The DNA here is from genome assembly GCA_943136025.2 of Agrotis puta. Lineage (NCBI taxonomy): Eukaryota > Metazoa > Arthropoda > Insecta > Lepidoptera > Noctuidae > Agrotis > Agrotis puta. Next base: position 14,242,125 of record OW964177.2, on the reverse strand, counting down.
CGGTCGCGGGACCAAGGGATTACCGTGACCCCGGTACGTAGAGGGCTAGTGAAGGACACCGTGGATTTTAGTCAGTACAAGTCTGACAGTCCCTCCCGCCCTGCCCTGGGTGGGAGGACTCATTTGATGATTTTACCACGATAAAAAAAAAAAAAAAAAACGACGGGTTGCACTCTGGGAGTGCCGGCAGAAGTGAAAACTTGAATAGTAATTGTTGGAAATATCTTGTGAACAGATTTTAGTAAAACTCGCAAAAATGGTTGACTTTTTATTTCAATAATTTTCCAATGTGACGTACATCTTTTATAAACAATGTTACCTAGCAACGAATGTATCCAGCATACAAACTTCTTTAAAAGTAATAAAGTCACACGAACATTCACGCAAGCGCCCTGCGCCGTCCTACGCTTTTTCGGTCAGGGTCACGTGTCCTGACGCGAGTTTAAGATTTTATACCCATTACAGAAAAGTGCTCAACGCCGCTAAAGAAGTTTTCACTTCAAAAAAGAGCTCTTAAGCCTCTAGACAAAACATGGCAAGCAATAAACGTAAACGATCAGTAGTCTTTAATACATTTTCAACATTAAGCTCTTGTTGCATAAAGTTGAAAATCTATCGAAAACTACTGAGCGTTAACGACCGGAACGAAAGAAAACGCTCACACAAACAAGAAAAATTAAACACCACTCTATTTTTTATTCAATTTCGGTAAATAAATAGTCAAGGGTATTTGAGCCCTCTGCCTAATGAGCATTCCTGGTCTAATAAATTCCTGTGTGGGCCCTTCCTACCTCCTTTGGTTACCGCAAACCATTATCCTTTAAATCCCATGGGTGCCGGCTGATGGGAATCGGAGGGGTTAAGGTTTGAGTAAGGTCCATACGATATGTGGATATGTGACCCTTATAAACTGAAATTAATTGAGGCTATTAATTCCGTCTTGTATTCATGTTAAGTATTTCGCAACGTGTAAATACAAATACTTGTGCGAAGTCAGGGCGCGTCGGTTGGTGTTGATACAAATTTTATTACATTAATTTTGTGTGCAATTCGTAAATTAAATTGTACTCGTAACTTTGCATAGGTAAAATAATTTTGAAAATAAGTACCTAGTACTAATAAGTAATTCCTTACAAACAGAAATATTAAATACAATTAATTTATCTATAATGTTAGTGTAGTTTTCACAAAATAGGTAAAATTTAAAGCATCCGATTTTACTAACAAAAAAATTATCTAATAATTTTATTCGCGAAGGTCATCAACGCTCGCGCGGCAACCACGTAATACTATTTCGAAAACTCACACAAATGAACTTTTTTTTTAAATCGGATTTTCCTACCAAGTGCTTCTATGCAGGAAAATACAATTTAAAAAAACTTATTTATTCAAAAAAAACGACGGGTTGCACTCTGGAAGTGCCGGCAAAAGTGAAAACTTGAATAGTAATAAACACACACGAACATTCGCGCAAGCGCCCTGCGCCGTCTTACGAATTTTCGATCAGGTCACGTGTCCTGACGCAAGTTTAACATTTTTTACCCATTCCAAAAAAACTGCACAACGCCGCTAAAGAAGTTTTCACTTCAAAAATTAACAACTTTTATTTGGAATGGTGTTCAGCACGTGCATTGATGTCCTTTAGGCCCAGTATATGAGCTTAATCCCATTAAGTTCCCACTGCTGGGACACAGGCCTCCTCTGTGAGAGAGAGTGGTCTTTAATCCACCATGTGTGCCCAGTGTGGGTCGGTAGATATCACATATCATGTCATGATACAGTTTAGTCACGATGTTTACGCTGTATAATTTCAGAAGTAGCCTGCCGGGGTCGCGGGACTCACAAATTACCGTAACCCCGGTACGTAAAGGGCCATTGAAGGACACCGTGAATTTTAGTCAGTCAAGTCTGACAGTAGGATGGGAGGACCCATTTGATGATTTTACCACGATAAAAAAAAAGAAATCATTTCAGAAGCAACGGTGATGAAATAAATTACACAAAGTTATGGACTTCGCTTTTTAACCATGACTTAAAACTAGTAGGTCTGGGCCGGTATAACTTGGTCACCGCTGTTCATCTTAATGACAACAGAAACATCACTCAAAGAGTACCAATCGACGTAACCGTGAGAAACAAAATAATGCTTAAAAAACACCACGCGTATAGTTTTGTTTTTACCGCAGACATTTGTTTTTTTTCTTTACATTCACAAAAATGTTTTAACTCATAACACGATTTCATCATCGTGCAACTCCGAATGACAATAAAAACTTGTGACGTTATCTCCTTCCGAACCGAACCGTTATTTTTACATCCTTCCTCTGTACATCTCGATGACGACAATCTTACAACATCTTACGCAGGAACACTGATTCATAACCGTAATACGTACAAAGTAACAACACGGTATAAATCGGTTAGTGTACGAGTACGTCAGAACCGTTATCTTAATCGATTCTACCGTTTTCCTCAATAATAATGTTATTAAATACGCAATATGCGATTTCCGGCGGGAGTAGTTTAAAATTAGACATGTCGCGGGATTATTGTGATAAGCAGATCACCCAGACCCGGAACAACTACTTGTAGATCATACAAATATTTGCTTCGTGCGGGCATCGAACCCGCGACACGCAGCGCAGCACTCCAATCGCTCAGCCACTGCGCTAACCGTGTCGTCAGATATTGCCTTCCATTTCCTCTTATTCCATTAATGTAAGTACGTCAATCAGTCGATTTAGGCGGACATTATCGTCTTGTTAGCTGTCCGGACTGTCACAGTCGTCATTAGGAGACGTCAGTGTGCCTAACGACATTATTGGATTAAGGGACGCTTTGAAACAGCGATTGTGAATTTATCGTCGATATGTTACTGATTTGTTTTGGAGTTAACAGGCCCAGTTATTTTGTCGCTGACTGCTTATCAAAGAATAAGATATTTTTGAGGAACGAAAAATTCAGCGGGGCTCGAACCTGCGTCTTCTGGATAAGTTTTTTTTTTGATTAGCCTGCACTATCCCATTGCTGAGAAAAGACCTTCCCCAATTCCTTCTTTATAAGCTACTAGCCTTTGCCAGCGGCTTCGCCCGCTCCTAACCCCTCCCCCCCTTATAGCCTATGTCACTCAGAACCAATACAGCTTTCTACTGGTGAAAGAATTTTCAAAATCGGTTGAGCAGTTCTTGAGATTACCCCCTACACACAAAGAAACAAATTTACCTCTTTATAATATTAGTATAGATAAGTTATTATTATTTAAAAATATTTTTTTTTTAATTTTTTAAAATAGTAAATTATTTAAAAATATATAAAATATATTTTTATATAATTTATATATATATTGGTAAATAGTTTGAGACATTTCCAATAGATGGTACAAAGTGTAAAGCGTTAAAAAAACAACGGAAATTCAGGAATTTCTCCTGTATCGTGGGTGCGCAAACATCGAAACTCACATACACAAACACCCAGACCCGGAACAACTACTTGCAGCATGCATCATACAAATATTTGTTCCGTGCCGGGAATCAAACCCGCGATACATGGCACAGGAGTCCAATTTCTCAGCCACTGCGCCAAACGTGCCGTTATTCATACAACCCAGTACAATTAGGTGCCTTGATAAAAGATTTAACAGCGTCTTTATTCATTTTTGCATTCGTGTGTATAAATTAAAGTTATAATTAATTTAGGAAAATACTGTTTGACTCACAATACGTGTCAGTATAATACCTTCCTCCCCCCCCGCTCGACGCGCTCGCGATCGGTCGTGTTCATGTACGCTCTGTGTTTAAAAATCCTCTTACAGTAAATAACTTAGTTACAAATGTCTATTTTGTGCTAAAAAGTATTAAACTCTCACAAGAAACGCAAATTAACAGTGAAAATACATCACAGTGTGTAAAACAAAACATTAATAACAATATAAACTCGAAAGTGTGTTGTGATTATCGGGCAGTGACATTACGCGCATGACCTCTGTGCCCAAACTCACGGTCAAAGCCCTCAACGCGTTTTTGTTATAAGAACCAAAAGAACGTTAATTTCGCCACGCTTGTAACAGTGCACTTAGCCTAGCGGTCACAGGCGCTACACGGACGAACGAGGTGTTGCGAGTTCAAATCCGACAAGGAGATTTGACTTTTTGTACGTTCTCAGAAGTTTTCTAATATTTCTGTGAATACTCAACTTAATAATGTCTAAATTAACTGGAACATCGCCGAACAAGCAACTATCTCCCTCACGTTCCGAATCGGACTTACAAAAATTACTCGACGACGAAGTTCAAGGACACCCCAACAATCCCATTATAAACATTACCAAAAGATGTAAACGGCGTTGTCCTCCGACGATGGATGTGAATGATGGTTTGGACGATTTTAAAAACGAAATCAAGAATATGCTACAGAGTATGATAGGCTCACAGAACACTCGCATGGATCAGTTGGAGAACCTTATCCTTGAAGTCAAACAAATAAACAATAATATACAGGGAACAAATACCGGGATAGAAAAAACAATGTCATCTATTTCTGATCAGATAACTTCACTCGAATTAAAAATAACGGGTCTCGAAAAAGAACGAAGCTTGGTCCACTCAAAGTTGGCTGAGCTAGAGGAGAAACTGGAGTCTTTCGACCGTTCTATGGTGAAAACTAGCGTTGAATTACGTAACGTCCCTAAAAGGCCCAATGAAACTAAAGAGATGCTCTATAGTTCTGTAATGGAGTTATTAAAACAACTAGAGCTGAACTTACAACTGTCCGACATACGCGATGTGCTACGACAACCCTCAAAAAAACAGAACGCAAATTCTGCTATTACAATTGAATTTACAAATACCCTCGTCAAAAGTATTTTTTTGGCAGCTGTCAAAGCTTATAACAAAAACCACAATAACAACAAATTGAGCTCTGCGAGCCTAGGCATGGTACCAAATACGCCCGTTTATATAGCAGAACAGCTGACTGTCACGTCCAAGCGACTTTTTTACCAAGCACGAAACTACGCTAAGGCGAATAATATCCAATATTGTTGGACATCTAACGGACGTATTATGCTTAAGAAGGATCCAGAAAGTCAGTCTATCGTCATAAAAAGCGAACGTCAGCTCGAGCAGTTGCACCTAAAGGATAACAATGTATGACTAGTATTCCCGTCTTGTCCTAATTACATCCTAAATAATATTTTCTACGCTAAATATGTTCTATGTTTTTGTTGTACTATGTTTATTGAATTGATTGTAAATTTCCTAAATGTAAACATGACTTACTCCACATCATACACAACACACAAATACAACGCTTACAAACATAACTTACAAACACTACCTAAACATACACTACAAATATTCCCACACACCGTCATACTACATTGGTTTCGGTCTAGTTATATAATCTTCATAATACCACCAAATTACTGCCTTATTCCTAACCCATATTCAAATAACTTTACCAACAATGCCTAACCATACTTACCATTTAATTGATAATGTTGATCTCTTTTCTGTGTCGGACACCCATACATGCACCCCAGAACAGACTCGAAATTATATTGAACAATCTACATATCAATTAAAAATCCTTTCACAAAATATAAGATCAATTAATGTAAACTTTGCTGACCTACAAGCTTTATTGCATCGTATTGATGTTAATTGTGAACTCTTAGTACTAACTGAATGCTGGCTAAAATGCTCAAGTAACATCCACATTCCCATTCTACAAAATTATACTACCTACCACACAACTAAACACTTAAATAAGAGCGACGGAGTGGTCGTTTATGTAAAATCCACTCTTGTATCTTCATACGAGGAACCAGACTTCTACGGATCTGCCTCTGGTTTAATAATAAAATTAGACGCAGATGTAGCAATTCTTTGTATATACCGATCACCCACAAATGATAATATTCAATCATTCCTCTCTTCACTCAATAAAATACTTCAATCGCTGACTACCTTCAAAACCGTTATTATTACAGGAGACATTAACATAGATATTAAACACAACTCATCAGATGCACGTACTCATGAGTATCTTAACACCTTAGCTTATCATGGTTTCTTACCTGCACATACAAAGCCTACCAGAGGAAGTAACTGTTTAGACCACCTTATAATTCGCTCTAAGTATAAACCTTTGACACTTGTCTATGATTCAACCGTAACGGATCATTGTTCTTCTCTGTTTTGTCTCAAAAAAATCAATATAAAATCCAATTCTACAAAATATATCAATAAAATAAACTACGTTGCTCTTGATACGGCTATGGCAGGTACAGACTTCACACCCGTTCTGTCTATGACAGACCCACAGGAAGCTGCAGATGCCTTTATAAAGCTAACTAAAACAGCCATAGAAGACTGCACTACAACTATTAAGGTTTCTGCAAGGAAACAAACTCTAAAACCGTGGATAACGCCAGGTTTGCTGAAATGTATACGTAACCGTGACTCTCTGCATAAAAAGGTAAAACAATCGCCTGACAATATCATAATCAATACCACCTATAAACGATACAGAAAATTTTGTACAGCACTATTAAAAAAAGCAAAAAGACAACACGACTCTGCAGAATTAAATAAGGCAATGAATAACCCTAAAAAACTTTGGGAAACCATTAAAAATATAACAAACACTACCAAAACCAAGCACTCCTACACACAGTTGTTATCAGCTTCATCATCTCCGATTCAGTCTTGCAATGACGTAAACCAATTTTTTGCAAGTATAGGAAAGAATCTTGCAGATGCTATAAACAACAACCAAGCACTTACCCACATTTCAATACCCCGTACAACTAACATCAATAAATCATTTGTGTTAGAAAATACAGATGTTGACGAAATTATATTAACCATCAATATGCTACGAACAAACGCGGCTACTGGCTGGGATGGTATCTCCACAATGTTCTTAAAACGTTACGCCACAACCCTTGCACCTATATTATGCCACATTTTCAACCTTTGCTTTGATTTAGCCATCTTTCCTACTTCATTCAAAAAGGCTGCCATTCATCCCATTTTCAAGGGCGGCGATGGGTGCCTCGTCAATAACTACCGTCCCATAGCGGTACTCAGTACTTTATCAAAAATACTCGAACGCTTAATGAATAAAAGACTTATTTACTATCTAGAGCATTTCAATATTTTATCTCCACAACAATTTGGTTTTCGTAAAAACAAATCAACAAATGACGCAATACACAAGTTGATTGATCACGTAGTGAAGAATTTAGACAATAAGAAAAAAGTATTAACCATTTTCTTAGATCTCGCTAAAGCGTTTGACACAGTGCCCATTCCTACCCTTTTACTCAAACTAGAATCTGTAGGTGTAAGGGGCCCACCACTTGATTTATTCAAAAGTTACCTTACTAACCGTTCACAATACGTGACTATGGATAATTACAATAGCGATACAGTTGCTATCGAATACGGTGTGCCGCAAGGAAGTATTCTAGGACCCACCCTCTTCCTTGTATTTATTAATGACCTCTGCAACCTAAACATACCAAATGCACAAATAGTTTCTTATGCCGATGACACTGCTTTAACTTTTACCGCTAACTCATGGATGGAACTGCAGTCGAGTGCTCAAAAAGGTTTTAACTCCACACTAAGATGGCTCTACACTCACTCCTTGACCCTGAACACTAATAAAACTAATTTCATTACCTTCTCAATAAACTCAACCTCCCAACCAAATCCCACTATCTCCCTAAAAGCTCACTCGTGTTTTTTAATATCACAGCAGGATTGCCAATGCCCATCACTTACACCAGTAGATCAAATAAAATATCTTGGAATTATCATTGACCAACACTTAAACTTCAAATCACACATAAATACTCTATCCGGCCGCGTACGGAAACTTATCTACATTTTTAAAACTTTGCGACATGTAGCACACGCCTTAGTGATCCGAAATGTGTACTTTGCTCTTTGTCAATCATTAGTCACCTACTGTATATCTTGTTGGGGAGGAGCTGCGAAGACAGTGATGAAAACTATAGAGATCGCGCACAGAGCCATACTTAAAGTCGCCACCTTTCGCCCTATCTTATTTCCAACGACCGAACTTTATAAATCCTGGAACGTTTTAAATGTACGACAACTGTACATTTTACACATAGTTTTACTCCAACATTCCAGAACACCTTATAGACATATCTCTAAACGTCGGAAAGATAGAATCTGCGTAACTCCACCTCCACGTACCGCTTTCGCAAAACGATTCTCTTCATATCTTGCGCCATATGTCTATAACAAAATTAACGCAAAATGCTCCATCTTTAAACTCTCATTCTATAATGCTACAAAAACTGTTCGGACATTCCTTTTGGACCTCAATTATGATGACACTGAATTATTCCTCACAAACTAATAAAAAACATATAAATGCACACACACACACACACCCTCACACACACACACGCACACACCCTCACATACACACACACACGCTCCCACACTAATATAGTCACGTACTCTAGATTTATTATGTAAAATAATAATAAAAACCTATTGCATAGTAGCTACATTTATATTATATCCAAATGTTTTCTAAAATTTTATACTAAGACCAGTTTCAATCATAATTCGCCAATCAGGGGAACGGCACTGTATCTCCTTAACACAGGCAAAATTTTAGCCTATCTAGGAGAACAGTACTCCACCCGTTTTTATTGTAAGTATAATCAATTTAAACCTATGATATATTCAACCATTGTAAACCTTGCAATCCCATTATGAAATAAACGATATTATTATTATTTTCGTTTAGTGTTCTCACTTCTCAGTCCTTAGACTGGATTTTTACTACATTTACGGGCCGAAACCAAAGCAAATGCAGCGTGTGGTGTGTAATCTATGTGTTTTGATGAGGTCCTATTTCATTTTCTTCTATCTGCATGAATTTCCTAACAATTCTGCATGTGTTTAATATAGCTGCTTTTTGGAGTGTTATGTAAAGGGTTTCTTTAAGGTCTAATTATTATTATTATTATTATTATTATTATTAATATTTGGTAGACATGCTTTTTTTATGTTTTTATTAATATGCATAATTATTCAAAAATATGATATTATGTCGGAGACAGTCATTAGCACAGTCGTTAAAAGAAACGGCGCACGTGACTCGACTCGTGCCAGCATCGAAACGGATAAATTCGTGTTATGACGAAACATACTCGTAGCCAATAGAAAAGTGTCCGAGGGGCGATCACCGGCGTTGGTCGAGGCCATGCTGCGGGGCGAGACGGAGTGGGAAGCGGTCGCCTCCTTCTGCGAAGCAGTCATGCTCGCGAAGGAGGAGGCGGGCCGCGTGAGGGAGAGGACAGCGTCCTCCCTCGACCCCAGCCGCAGTGATAGACGCCCACGGTGACGGACGTCGCAAGACGATCTCCGGCCACCGTAGGCGCGGGCATGCGGGCGGCGAGTAATGGGCGACTCGCAGTCCGACCATGGACTATGCCCGGCTCGACGGCGCGTTGTGTTCCACGCGCGCACAAGGAGTGTCAGCATAGTGACGGGGCCTGTATAGGGCCAAAGCCTGCGGGGGTCGCGGGACTCATAAATTACCGTGACCCCGGAACGTAAAGGGCTATTGAAGGACACCGTGGATTATAGTCAGTACGAGTCTGACAGTCACTCCCGCTCTGCCCTGGGTGGACTCATTTAATGATTTTCACACGATAAAAAAAAAACTACCGTTCTTAGGAATACTTACTACTCTTAAGTAGTGTCATACTTTTCGCTTACATGAGTTAAACTAATCCTTGTCATGGGTTCTTAAAAGTGCACAGGCTTGCCGTCCGATCAAGGACTACGCCCGAGGCAACAACAACAGCGCGTAGTTTTCCTCGCATGCAAGGAGCTGTCGGCAAAATAACCCCCATAGGGCCAAACGCCTGCTGGTGTCGCGGGACCTTATTTTAAGGACACCGTCGCCCTGGAAAGCGAAAGGCAACCGCAGGAACAGCGTGGAATTTTAGTCAGTCGATTTTAAGTGTCCGACAGTCCTTTCAACTCTAATGATTTGTCAGCAAAAAAATATTGTGCATTAATTGTTCCTCTTCGCTCGATCATCCTATTATCCTTCTGCATAATGTCTGATGAGGTTGCCAGTAATGAATCTACTTACTTTCTTATAGTCTTACCAAAATTCTCAATGTATGACGTACTGAATGAAGTTTAAACTCTCAATCTCCGTCATAGCCACGCCACAACCTCGGCATTTGACGTCACAACGCTCCGCCATAGTTTACTGAACGCTTTCATAACATTACGTAGTCTATACCAGTAAACAATTGAAAGATTACTGTCTAAACTAGTCCAGAAAACATAGACATTAGGGTGGATCGGTGTATGTATGAAAAAAAAAAATCTTATATTTTCATAATGGGCCAGTGCGGGAAAGATGTTCTATGAGGTACTTGTTTCATATAAAAAAAATCTTGTAAAAATATTAATAAATAATACTGCCCCAAGTCATTAGAATAATTATAAAAATACATAAAATCATTCCGTTTTAACCCTGTGTTTGTGAAACAAATACAGGATAATATCGAACAAAATCAATTGCTGTCGACTAAAAAGGAATTAAATATTACTATTACGTGCTTTATTTCTTGGAATTTTCAAACATACCTACTAGACTCAGACCCGCGCCCCCGCAACCTTGTTACTCCGCCGCGCGGACGCGACATCAAATCAGTGCTCGCTGAGCTATCAGTTTGGTTAGACGCTAGTAAATTTTTCCGTGAATATATTTACGTTAAAACGCATTTTTGATTATGGCAATGTTAAGAAAAGATTTTACATGTCCTATCTTCGGTCACGCACGTGAATTACCTCAGAATGTTTTACCGACATACGAAGATGTTATGCTATATTATTTATGGATTAGTCGTAACAAATCGAATCAGTATAAAGATTTGGTGACCGACACATGTACGGAAATTTCGGAAAAAGTGATCGAAAGGTGGCAGTTAGCATCAATACCAACTATAGGAAATCGTGCTGTAATTAAGAAAATTAAGGCTTATCACGATAAGTACCGCAACTTGCTTAAACCGTATAGTTCAAGAAAAGAAGTGAAAAGTTATAAGGACAGGATTGAGAGATTCGTCAGTGAATCCAAGTGTCTATTTGATATATCTGCGTGCAAATGTAAGTGTTTGGTTTCATGTAACTGCGAAAAACATTTAAAAGTACCGATAACTGAAAGAGATTTTTTGATTGATCAAAGAAAGGGAAGAAAAATGGTCATAGGAAGTGTTGATTTGAAAACTACTGCAAGAAATTTAAAAAATATGAATCGGAAACGTAAATTCGAAGATTATAAAGACAAAGCTACAAGTTCGTTATCAAATCTACCTGTCCCATCAACTAGCGTCTCTCAACGATCAATAACAACTCCATTAGAAACGCCAACACTACAGGCATCACTCCCCCAAATGTTATATCCTCAATCATCAAAAATCAATAACTTTGGCGTAGTGGCCAAAACGTTGGACCGATTTGGCATTTCTGATAGAGCGGGAGCTGCCATTGTTTCGGCAACACTTCAGAGCATGGGCATTATATCAGACGTTGATTTATCCAAAGTTGTCGATCGAAATAAAATTAGAAGAGCCCGCGACAAGCAGAGAACTGCATCCGCTAGTGTAACTATTGATTTCGATTATTTAGATTTTGGTTTGTATTTCGACGGACGTAAAGATAAGACGTTAACTATGGAGGATCATAGGAGAAAGATAATTATAGAAGAGCATATAAGTTTACTTAAAGAGCCGGGGTCAGAATACATCGGTCATATTTCTTTAAACGCTGGAAAAGCAGCAATAATTAGTAAAAAAATTATGGAGTTCTTAGTCAGAAAAAATATCGATGTTAAGAAATTTATTGTAGTCGGATGCGATGGAACTGTTGTTAATACAGGTAGATATGGTGGTGTTATTCCAAAACTTGAAAAACAACTAGGGAAACCTCTACAATGGTGCATTTGCCAACTGCATGCCAACGAACTGCCCCTGCGACATTTGTTTGAGTTTATTGACGGTTCTACTAGTGGACCTAGAAGTTACTCTGGACCCATCGGAAAGGTGTTGAAAGCTTGCGAAGAACTTCCACTGGTCTTGTTTCTAACCATCCAATGTAATCTACCTATCGTTACTAACTGTAAGGATTTAAGCACAGACCAATTGTACTTATATGAAATGTGCCAAGCAATAAATTCTGGATTTTGTTCTCAAGCTTTGTCAAAAAGAAATCCCGGCAAAATGGTTCATTCAAGATGGCTCACAACTGCAAACAGAATACTTCGATTGTATGTTTCTTCTGCTGAACCATCTGACAAACTGTTAATATTAACAAATTTTATAATAAAAGTGTATGCTCCGATGTGGTTTTCCATCAAAACCCAACCACTTTGCATTCACGGTGCCAGACACTTACACAAGACCATCCAGTTGTCGCGATATTTGACGGATGATTTAAGGAACATAGTCGATCCTGTCATACAGAGAAATGGATATTTTGGTCATCCAGAAAATATTTTAGTTGCTATGCTTGCCGATGAAAGTGAGACTTTGCGAATTTTAGCCTTGCGAAGAATATTGAAAGCACGACAAGAGACAGTTTCTAGAATTAGAACATTTGAACTCCCAAAATTTGATTTTAATGCACAAAATTATCAAAATCTTATAAACTGGCAGGAGATTAATTTGACCGAGCCTCCTGTTACAAAATTTATGAGCAATGAATTGATAGAACGTTGCATGGAAAATCCGGGGCTTGTTGACGAAATAGTCTTAAGCCGTTTAAATTTTCCTTGCCACACGCAAGCCACTGAAAGATGTGTGAAAATTGTCACAGAGGCTTCAGCTGCTGTTTGCGGTCCTATCAGGAGAGACGGTTTTATTAAAACAACGCTGGAATCGCGACAAATAATGCCCTCTTTCAATTCAAAGAAAGATTACAAGATCACTTAATAACACTTTTTTTTAAACTTTTGTCGACTGTCTTTTTTATTTCTTTTTTCTTGCTAAAGGTTATTTTTTTCTTTCATTTTTATTAAAACATGTTTTGTGCTCAAGGTGGACTTCCTTGTAATACAATTATTTGTTATTTAATACACCAAAATTCTTGTGAAAACTGTTGCAGTTTTATTTAATTTTAATGAACTTTCAAGTCTTTGGGGCAGTACAAAATCAAATATCTCGAATTCCTTGTCATAACATTTATTGTTTGTATTGTCATAGAGCATCTTTTTGCAAATGGCCCAAACCGAAATTCCAAAAAAAATTTTTTTGATCCACCCTAATAGACATGTCACAGACTGTTGGCCTACCTGACCAAATTGACCCTGTGACCTTTATGTGGGTAAGTTTTGTCGGTATCGTAATTGCTTTGTCATCTTGACAAGAGAAGACAAGCAAAGTGGTATTATGATCTACTAGAAGCACATTCTTCGACTGTGTTCCGGACGCATTCGACCCGGATTTTTTTAAAGTTGGAGTGAACAGGCTTGTTCATGGTAAGCTTAGTCCATCGTAGAGTAAAGGGCTATTGAAGGACAACGTGGATTTTAGTCAGTATGAGTGTCTGACAGTCCCTCCCGCTCTGCCCTGGGTGGGAGGACTTATTTGATGATTTTACCACGTTAAAAAAAAGAAATCAGTAACATCACTATTATTCTCTGTATTTAATAAAGTAAAACTTTGTCTCTGTTATCTCTGATCTGGTCAACTAGAGTCAAGGGCAAACGAGGTTGGATCTGTGCTAAGTTGGTTATCAGGTTCGGCCCTTAAAACCATCATGCAAACCCTAACCAGTTTGGCCGCCATAAAACTGACGTAATGTGGATGCACTTTTGATTAAATTGCACTGTACAACTTCGTAAACTATGGCCATCATAATTTGGTATTTTCAATTATAGTTGTCAAAAGAGATAAGGTAAAACAACAATATAGTAAAAACAATGTATATACAACAATATAGTAAAAACAAAACATCATTAACCTAACGTAATAGGCAGATTTAAATGTCATAAGATGTTGCGGGGTCGTCAAGCCAGACTTCGTAATCAACTTTGCATTTTTTATTTAATTTTGGACCTCTCGAGTATTTTTTTAATTAAAAGAACACAAAATAATTTCAAATATTTATTAAATACCCGTACATTAAATTATAATGTGCTTTTGAAGTTATGACACAGATTGACATAATAAATGATAGGTAGACTAGATTAGACTTAATAAATGTAGAAAAATTTGATTATGAAAATACAAAAAGTTTGGCGTCACGTTTGGCACAATCGTTAATCCGAGTGTGTCTGTTGCTGTATGTGACTTAATTTTTGAAGTGAAAACTTCTTTACCGGCGTTGTGCACTTTTTTTGAAATGTGACGTGACGAGATCGAAAATTCGTAAGACGGCGGAGGGCGCTTGCGCGAATGTTCGTGTGTGTTTATTACTATTGAAGTTTTCACTTCTGCCGTCACTCCCAGAGTGCAACACATAGCATGCACAGTATCTGTGAATTTAATAGAATTATATTTCAAAAGATTTTACCTACTAACTACGTACTATTAGACACAAATCAAACCTAGCTGACTGTAGAAAAAAAAATGCCCTAAATTCTGCCAAATGGGGTATTTTACTGCACAAACAAATTGAAAATCGGTTAAGTCCGTTGGATAGAGTATTGAAAAATAATGGACACATATTTTTTGAAACAATTAATGAGTGGGTATTCAAGATTTGATTAAAAATGTTGTGTTGTTAATTAATGCCCATTTAATTATTCAAATTAATATTGTTAAAATTTCTTTTTGTAATGGTTGATGTCCGTTTAATAATTTTCGTGTTCTTATTTTTCTAATACCATAATTATAATATAATGTATTATGTACCTATTCTACTTGGCGCCTATCAAACCTTATTCATTGATACCGGTTTTTTAAAATAAGTCGTTTATACAACTACAGACAGGTTTGGAAATGTATGGAAGATGCAGAAACGTGGTTGATAACATTATTAAGCATTGAGCGCGGCGTGATTCGCAGGAGGCGACCGCTTTGAACTCAGTCTCGCCCCGCAGCATGGCCTCGACCAATGCCGGGCGCGAGAGGTCCCCGCCTATCGCCGTCGTGAGAACACGGCAGTGCTCTACCCAAGCGGGGCAGTCCTGCATCGTATGCTCCACCGTGTCCTCCGAGCGATCCTCGCAGTGGTGACACCCAAGCGTTTCTTCCTTCCTCATCCGACACAGGTACCTCCCGAAAGTTTCGTGTCCGGTGAGGACTTCCATCAAGCGGTAGGTCAGGACGCCGTGACGCCTATCCAGCCACTCCTCAAAGGGGTCTTACCGCCGCGAATCTATGAATACTTACTAATAATTTTGACTGTACAGACGCCTACAGGTCTACCTTCTTCTGTAGTGATAAGGTTGAAAATCTTTCAAATAAATTTGACAGATTAAAGTAGGTTAATGCGCTGGCATCTGCACTTATAAATACGACTGAAGGATCAAAGGGAACTATGTCCTTAATTTATGGAACTTTTCATTGATATTATAATATCTGGCAAATATTTTACTATGAGTCTGGTAGTACTATGTCAGACTACCTCATAAATTATTCACAATGTGTCATCAATATATAAATGGCTAAAGGTAACGTTCGAGATTCAACTTTGCTGTCCATTACATTACAGTACTAACTCCCTGACTGACTAGCATTCGCGTGTAATGTAACGTATGCTGCGCGCTGGACATATTCA
This sequence comes from Agrotis puta, assembly GCA_943136025.2. NCBI lineage: Eukaryota > Metazoa > Arthropoda > Insecta > Lepidoptera > Noctuidae > Agrotis > Agrotis puta. The sequence goes on along the minus strand of OW964177.2, from coordinate 14,226,329 downwards.
ATTACAAGTGAAGCGCATTAATGTTGTAATTAGATATTGATATTAATAAATCGTATCATTACAAGGTGCTCAATTTTTCTCCCTTACAGATGAAAAGCTCGAACTAGTGGATCTACTCTCTCCGATTCCACAGTGTTTCTTATTTTGTAATAATTTAACTTGATTATGCAAATGCAAATGATAAGAAATACTAATTGATTATAGTTGATCTGTGTCAATGTGACAAATAATAAAAATAAAAGACTTGACTAAGATGTTTATTCATTAGCTTGTTTTTACTTGTCCAATTTTTTTACGTGTCAAAATTATGTGCATTTTAATAATATGGATATTATCTCACTTTTTGGGTCAACGCGTAACATAACCCCGCTTTGAGAAGTGGCTGGATAGGCGTCGAGGCGTCTTGACCTACCGCCTGACGCAGGTCCTTACCGGACACAGAAGTTTCGGGAGTTACCAATGTCGGACGAGGAAGGAAGAAACGCCTAGGTGTCACCACTGCGAGGATCGCCCGGAAAACACGGTGGAGCATACAGTGCAGGACTGCCGCGCTTTGGCAGAGCACTGCCATATACTCACAATGGTGGAGGCGATAGGCGGTGACCTCTTGCGCCCGGTATTGGTCGAGGCCATGCTGCGAGGCGTGACGGAGAGAGAAGCGGTCGGAGGGAGAGGACAACGTCCACCTTACAGCCTAGCCGCATTGGTAGACGCAAACGGCGACGGACCTCGCAAGATCGGCCACAAAGGCGCGGACATGCGAGGGGCGAGTAATGGACGACTCGCTGTCGGACCATGGACCATGCTCGAGTAGACGGCGGGTTGTATTCCACGCGCACCTCAATGAGTGTCAGTACAATGACGGGGCCCCCTTAGAGGGCCAAAGCCTGCCGGGGTCGCAGGACTAACGAACTACCGTGACCCCGGAACGTAAAGGGTTATTGAAGGACACCGCGGATTTTAGTCAGTACAAGTCTGTCAGTCCCTCCTGCTATGGGTGGGAGAACTCATTTGATGATTTAACCACGATAAAAAAAAGTATTCATAGATATTTTTCCATAGTTCTAATATGAATAACCTTCAATTGTGAGTTTTGATAATCGTCATAATAATCTTTATCAAATACTGCCTTTATCCTATTCTACTTGGAGTCAACGTAACAAGTTTTCTTTTTCAATTTTCCCCTGTCAGACGTAACAAAATCATTATTCTTTTTTATTTCATTCATCCAGTTTTGATAATAACAAACTTACTTAATTACTTCCTGAAAATTACTATGTTAATCAGAGGACATAAATTGTCATTCTGTCAGTTATTGATCGTTTAAAAAATCGTGGATGAAAAATTACGTCAAAATCATAGTAATATTAGGAATTGACAGAAGCCACCAAAAAACTAAAATTAATTAAGTTCGTAGTAAGATGAGGCTGGCGCATGACCGTGGAGCTTGGCACAAGCAAAGAGACGCCTATACCCAGCAGTGGGTGAAGACGGGCTGTGGATGATGATGATGATGATGATGGTGATGGCAGTCGTAGTAGAAATACGAAACCGGCTTCTCAACGCTCGCAGAGTTGCCTAAGACGACTGTTGAGTCGAACTACCTCAATTTATGCCATCAAAAAGTCCACACTGTGGGTATCTAGCTGTTACACAGACCCCAAGTTTGACGATAGCTTGCCTACAAATCATGGGAAGCATATACCCATCAGTCATACAGACCGAGTCTGGGTATCCCTCACTAGATTTGTGCCCACGTATCTAGTGGGATAATGTGTTCTGATGGAAATGACTCAGTATAGGGGAACAGTGTATAAGACGGGGACGCGAGGTATGATGGGAAATCACACACAAACTTAACACAATACTAACGTAGCGCAAGCGTCAATATGACGTTGTAAACTACGTCCTGATGGCGCTTGCTCTACTTTAGTGCAGTACCTATTAAGTGTACCTAAAGAGTGTATATTATGTCCTCATTATTGGGTAATATTACTACTTACCTTACCTTAATTACTTATTTATGGTTACTTGCGTTTTCGATTCGAAAATCGACGTATTTAGGTACTTGAAGTTTACATCAAACATTCTACCTCTGAATTAATTATTTTAACTGAAGTATCTTTCATCGGTTATTTACTCACGAAATAAATTTTCACGTGCCGTTGCTTTTCACATGTGTGGTCTATAAGGATTCCTTTTCCTCTAGAAATGTAAAAAGAAATTTATTTCATACAATACGCTCCCGGAAAACAAGGCAATTGAAACGAAGACAGTCAAATCACGGATTCCAATAAATATGGCGTAGACATTACACTGACTATTACTTGTATTTTAGCTAAAAGTGATTCGAAGAACAAACTGTATATAAGATGAAATAAATTCCAATTATATTACTGAAACGAAAGCTGGATTACCTCTTGAAGGATTTGTCAATCATGTCGAAATGTTAACTGTAGATGACCATTAAAGGTGTCTTTGAAGAAACTGGAGTGCTCGGATTTCGGGGAAATGAAATGATAATTTTTTGAAGAACATTTATCGCTTAGTCCAGTAAAATATTATTGTGATTAATTACAATTCAAAGTACCACCCTCTTGAACAAATTATAACAGGTTGCAAGACACACACATTCAAGTCGTAAATTACTATGTATTGTTATAAAAATAATTTATTGAAAGAAAAACGGCCTATTAATCCCTCTAAATATTTTACTTGTTCGTTTCGTGTTGTTTCGTGTCATGGATGCAAATTAATGTTTAAACGTTACTTTAACGTTTAAACATTAATTTGCATCCATTTCGAATTGATTGTAATTATATCAAACAAAAAAACGAACAAGTAAAAAGTCAGTATTAAAGAGATAAAATCAAAGAATCGACTACTACATATTAGGCATACCAACTCAACCACAAATGATCTAAATCCAAACATAATAAAAAAGCAAATGATATTACAATCCAAAGTTTTCGGACCGGTGAATCCATACTAAATCCTTCTGATTGTTTCAGTAAATTCTAACATTAGATATTCAGATCTGCAGTCTGTTGAACAGAGGCATAACTAGTACTGATTGGGAGGGCCCAACTCATCAGAAGCAATTCAAACAAGATTATTTGATACAGGCCCCTTTTTTATGTGGTTAAATTACCAAATAGGGAAGCGAGTGGAAGGGACTGTCAGACTCGTATTGAATAAAATCCCAGGTTTTCTTTCAACTAAGGACACGGTGGTGCTCTAATCAAGCGGTACGGATCACCACCGTATGCTTCACCATGGCCTCCTGGCAAAGCAAAGCCCAAAAAAGCCCTGTCCTGGGTGGGAGCACTCATTTGATGATTTTACCTCAATCACGTCTCGTATAATGGAAAGCCTTTATGGTAGCTCAAAAATAGCAGTTTCTGGATTGTTAATGAATAAAAAAATCTTATTAAGAATTTGTGGTAGTCAAAAATAGATATGAATGATTATTATGAAACTTTCACGTTGGGGGCCCTGTTGCTACCTAGCTACCTCCCTGCTGTTGAATGATTAGAACTCCGTTGGATAATTTCCTTAACGCGGTTAGTGAGAGCGAATGCGGGCTATGGGTTCGTTCTCATTGTTTGACTATCATACATTCCATGTTTGTAGAGGTAAAGAACCGAACATTTCCAAATGTTATACCTACTGTTACAACATCGTTGGTGACATCTCATCATACGGGTTATGCGTGTTCCTAATTTGTGTGATAGCTTTTACCAACGACTTTGCCCTTGAGGATATAATGTTAATGCTTCGGTGATTATTAATGTATAAAATCTTTCCTGTGGCTTCTGTATGAATAATTTTATGAAATATCACGGAAGTGACGGTAGTGGAACAGGATTGGTCAAATCTTCTAGCGCGCGCCGTATTTCAATGGGCAGTCAGTTGTTAGCAACTCTTGTTACAGTCTGTTTGTGAATAATTCTATTGTCTCAAAGTCAATGTCACAGTCGAGCTCAATGTCAAAGTCGAAGTCGTATTGCTTATTACCAAGGTGAGATATACAATACCTATGCGACTACAACAAACTCCAACTCAAACATATATTTCATATTTTGGTATCTTAAGATAGAATTGTGTGGCGAGCGATATGGTATCTTAGATAAAATATTATAGTATTTTAGCCATGTGTGGCGCGCTTTAACCTTATAGTCAGATATGTTGCTGGGGAGTCTGTTCTGCCATTTCATCTTTCCAACAGACATACTAAAGAATAGCGAAATGCTGGCGCCTTGGAGAACTGCATCATGAAATATTAGCGTTTAAAAATTTCTAATTTTATCAACCTAATTGGAATTAATGACTCAGTTCGATTGTAAGACTATGAAAAACTTCCGTTAAAAAGTATAATGTGTGCCAATACACACATGTATCCCGAATTTCATACAAATCTGAATTACATCCATTTACAGATTAACTTCACTTAAGAGGACATAACAACGCCGTTAAAAGAATAAGGAACGAAGGTTCACAGATAGGCATTTTGACAAACTAGTATTAGTAGGTTGAATATTCAACTTTTGTTGGTTTAGGTAACACAAATGTCATAGAAGCTGTGTGAAACCTTTGTGCAGACCGTTAGAAGGAAAGGTCAACATACTCTTCACACGTTTGTTTAAAATTACCGTGTCCTGTTGAGTCACCCTGGTCTTTCACCTGAGTTTGTCTTTAATTAATAAAAGTAAAGTCCCTTTGTGTACCTATATTGGTAAAATCACTAATGCCTTTGTCAAACAGACAAGCGAGTCCGAAGCGATACCGAACCGATACGAGACGTCAGTCCGATAGTTCTGTCACGCTTTCGGATCGCTTTCGCTTTTCTATGTGACTGGATTCAAACAATTCCATACCTCCAACCTCCTACCCTGTCCTCCTACCCCGGGCGGGGCAGGGGGAATATCAGACTTGTTCTGATTAAAATCCACGGTGATCCTTCAATAGCCCTTTACCTACCAGGGTCACGGTTGCCGAAAGAGACAGTCTCGCGGCCCCGGCAGCCTTTGACCCTTTAAGGGGTGCCCCGTCAGATTGCTGACAGCTCTTTGAGGCACGAGTGGAACACGACGCACCGTCGACCTTGCTATGGTCCATGACCGGACGGCGAGTCACCCATTAATAACCGTCCGCGCAGTAAAGTCCCTGTGGTTACCTTTGAATAGATCCCGTTAGAAGGAAATATTAAAGTGCCTGAGTACGCTTACACCTACCCTTTTTTTAATAAAAAAACTGCGATTTCTTATTCAATTATCTTGGTTCTTTACCTGAGTTTTTTCTTAAATACAACTATAACAGGTGAAGTCCCTATGATAACTTTAATTTATTGCGATTATATAATACTAGGACCATACTGACTGGAAATGCCAGTGGTAATCGCGATAATGGACGCTTAGGCCGTATACAGAAAGAAAGCTGGAAACTTATAAGCGTTAACCGGCGCTTGACAGCGTTGGTCCGTTCTACACAAAGGAAGCAGATTGAAGCAGACCAAGCAAGTTGTTTAATATTTTTAAATGGCAGCGCCCAGCGCTGTTCAGCGCGTGTTGAAGCTTGTCGGAACTTGTCGGCACGTTCAGTGCTTATCGGCGCGTTTTCATATATTTTCCCGCGTGGGTTACCAGCGCTGTCAAGCGCCGTTAAGCGCTTATAAGTTTCCAGCTTTCTTTCTATATAAGGCCTTACGCGAACATTTTAAAGACTATTATCGTGAAAATCAACGGAAAATGATTAGTTTGGCATGGCTATTACTACGAATCTTTAAGTTCATCTTTGTCCTCAAGTGGCGACCACAAACCGAAAGATGCATCATAGGCAAGGTCTCCTTTTGTGCGGACCTCTAACACTGTGAGCCGCGTGTCACTGGTGAATGCAAGTGATGGATTGTCAAAAAAAATGATTGTCAAAAATTTTTTTTTTAATTTAATATTTTTAATATTCCACAACTATCACACAACGCCATCTAGTCCCAAGCTAAGCAGAGCTTGTGTTATGGGTACTAGACAACTGATAAACATACTTATATATTTTCTAAATACATACATATTATAGATAAATTACACCCAGACACAGAACAAATGATCGTGCTCATCACACAAACATTTGTCCTGGGTGGGAATCGAACCCACGACCTCCGGCATAGCAGTCAGGGTCACTAACCACTAGACCAACAGGCCTGTCAAAAAATAATCATTTATTTGCATAAATAAGGTATAGGAAGATGGTAAAATTTCCGAAATAGTTCTCTGATTCTTTTTTTTAAATTTTATTATATATTGATCGTAAACATGCAGACATCAAACAAATAATCCCAATAAAATTAAAATTGAATGAAATAATGTCAAAATAATATTTAAAAAATAATAATCACAAATGTCAATAATAATCATGTCAGTAACTCCTCTAAAATCAAACAAATAATCCCACTGAAATTTAAATTGAATTAAATAAATGTCATAATGTCGTTCGTCGCGGTCTTCTAAGGGGGGGGGGGGGGGGTGAGGGTTTTCATCAGCGGTGGACTTGTTACTGCCTGAGATCTTCAATACATATTCTTTTTCCATTCTCCTTTGTTAATTGACATGTTATCGGACACTTTTTCATCTTAAAGAAAGATAATACATATTGTACTTAAATATTTCTAACTTTCATTTTCGTCTTGCGTTATATTATTATTTAATCTAAATGTCTCCTCATCGCGTCCCGTATGAATGCAATCAATTAAAAAAACATTTCACTTACTGGCGCCATTTTCCAACTTGTAACTAATAAGTACAATAAACAAGAACTACATTGTACCATTATTTTTACATTAGAATTGCGATTACCTATGTCTTAAGTGGTTACTGCGGCTCTGGCAAAGGACAATTGGCAGAACAGGATGGGTTTTAGTCAACACAATTCTGTCCTGAGCACTTATTTGATGATTTCCGAACTCATAAACTCCATTGCAAAACAACATTAGCAATCCGACAAAATCAATGAATAAGCATTATGACCAATTCACGAGTTAAACATTAAATGAACTAAATTAACTCGTATTTTAATGACTAATCGTGTCCGTTATTTATCACCTCGGTTACACGTTCCGCATTCTGCGGTCGTTGTGTATGTCCTAAAGTGTAAATACTAGTCTATATGTGACAAGGTCTTTTAGTAAAGTGTGTATTTAAAGGTGAAATGACTTGCAATATGTTAAGCTGACAACTGGAGCCAATAATACAAGTACTTGCAGCTTTATTTATTTTATTGTATTAAGTTTTGTACCTAATGTCTGAATGTATATAAAAATCTGTCAACATAACAAGAATTAAAGAATTTCATATTTTTCTGCAACGACTTTCAATAGGATTAGTTGAAGTTTTTTGGTATAATGTTTTTTTTTTACGTATGCAATAGTTTTGTTCTCTTTCTCTTCATTAATATAGCAGTTGGAAACCTGTTCCTAAATATCACAATTTAGATTGTTGCTAACCAAGCTCAAATTATCTTCATAAAACCAATAACTGTTTTATTACCTAACCACCGAACCGATTTATAAATGCATTAATTCGATCTACTAATAATGAATTCGCACATTTGAACATTTAGCAAATAAATCTTACGAATCTTTTGCATTTATATTTAGTAATAGCTGTTAAAATTATCCCACGGGAACATAAAATCGGGATAAATACTATCCTATGTGTTAATCCAGGTTACAATCTATCTGTGTACCAAAGTTCATCCAAATACGTGCAGTAGTTTTTGCATCCTCACGAGCTGTCGCATTTGTCCTCCTACTTCGTACTATTGTACTTCGTTCTCATACTATAATATTATAAACGTGAAAGTTTCTTTCAATGGATGGATGTTTGTTACTCTTTCACACGAAAAAAACTAACATTGGGTACAAAAAACAATTTATAACCTACATTTACACACACAATTCTTTTTATTCTGGTTTGGCTATCCCATGAAATAATATTTTTTTACCAAACAGCACACAGACAACTCCGCGAGCATAAGCTATACAATAATATGCTGATTTTCTACCAAAATGTAAATTATACAGAGTGCCAATTAAAATGAGTTCTGTATTCAAAATTGCATTCGCAAATAATATTATTTGATCAAATAATCAGCACGTTAACAAGGTAGTGTTTAATAATTGACCCACTGTCCAATTCCATTACTAGTACAGTCACGGAGTAAAGCCGAATCTTTTCGTTTTGTGATTTCATATTTCGCGATTTTTTGAGAATAAACCTTATTTATTATGTTTGTTTATTTTTGTTGTGTATTATTATATTTTGACTAGCCAATTATGACTAGTAGTAACAAACAAGTTTATATTTATTGTTTTTAATTATGTTTTGAACACTCCAAATGGATGGCCACAACCTCACATGAAAACAAAAATTAACATAATTAATTACATAATCTGATTGACTAGCTAGAACGACAAACTACTGACGCGCAACTCCTTCTGCGAAGCATTATGCAGCAGCCGGCGCGGGAGATTCCCACGGCAACGACTATTTAGTATTAAAACAACACAAAAAGTGCAAAATAACTTTTTTTATATCTTCTTTCAAATTCGGTAACACGAAAGTCATATCCATAATTAATAAAGGTACTAAAAAACTAACAACTAAACACGGCGAACAGTTTTGACAAAAAAATAAATCAATATACGCCAAAGTCAAGAAAAAATAAACGTACTCACCGATAGCTGCAGTTTTAATAAAAGTAATAAGGAATATGCATGTAATTATTAACCTTCAGTCAACTAGCGACCCGCCCCGGCTCCGCACGGGTGCAATCTCTACTATATTATGCATGTTCTATACATACCTATAAAACTTCCTCTTGAATTTCTATCTATTAAAAAAATCGCATCAAAATCCGTTGCGTAGTTTTAAAGATCTAAGCATACATAAGGACAGACAAAAAGCGAGAAGCGACTTTGTTTTATATAGTGATAGTCAACGATGCGTCTGATGATCACCATAGATAGATCATTAGTTCTCATAAAGGAAACATGATATTTAGAAAACCATGAAGGTATTTTTGGATATTAATGATGTATGTAATCAAGAAAGGTATTAATTTCAGTTTAGCAAAAAAAAATATAATGAACTTATTCCTAGCGCCCGACCGAAGGTTTTTTCAAGCTGTACCGCATCCGAAGACGATTAATTGTCCGTTAGACATCCTTTTTTTACCTTTATCTATACTAATGAGTAGAAGTTAGTAATCTCTAGAATTAATTAACCGATTTAGGAAATACTTTTTGTAAAAGAAAGCTATTTTGGAGTGTCATAGGCTTTTTTTTACGTGATAAAATCATCAAATGAGTCCTCCCACCCAGGGCAGAGCGGGAGGCGTTGCTGGAACACAACGCGCCGTCGACCCGGGCATGGTATATTTTAAATTTGCACCTGTGTGAAGCTAGCCCGGATTGATAGTGGTTTAATAAGTCTAAAAATTGAGTTCAGTATTGGCTACAAATGATTGTTATGATGAATAGATATCTTTAAAAAAAAAGTTAATTTATAAACAAATGAAACCAGTGATTAAAATTACCTTGTAACTTATCGAACTAGTACTAAATACACACCCAAAATGTGTATTTTTTTAGGCTTTTCATCGATTACATGGAAATACTTGATTTTTTCAACGTTTCACCACTAGCACAATTTAAAATAATGTTTTTTGTAAAAATAAAATTGTCTAAAGCTCTCACAAACTCACAGTCTGACAACAAAAAAAAAACATTTTGAATTTTTGAATTGAGAACCTCCTCCGTTATTGAAGTCTATTAAAAATAGTGTAAAATGGAGCATCAAAAGCTGTCAATAGGTACAGACTGTCAACAAAAAAGATACAACCACTACAAACAAACTTCGTTCGGTTATTCTCGTTTCAATTAAAATTAACAAAGAATAACAGAAGCGCCCCGATGCAATGCTACCAATAATTTGTATCCTTAATTATTCGGATCTAATGAAATTAATTTCCGGACCGACAATATTATAGCAAGACAAATGGTTTGTTTGGGAAAACCAATGATAGAAACAAAATGCGACGGTTTTGACCCCTGCACACAAATCATTGGGCACGATCCATTATTGTAAAATTTATATTTTTTATTAACATTTTGGTTATTGGGTCCTCTTTTCCCCATCTGATTGTGAAATAATTGTGTGTTGTAACCAGAGAAAAAAAATACATAGATACATTATTTTCCGTTTGTTGCCCAAGGTACTATCTATCGGTACCCAATAAACCCAGTAGTATGACGGGAAATAAACGGAAAATAATTTACTGAAGCTTTTAGGTAGCCCTCTCGCGCCCGGCATTGGTCGAGGCCATGCTACGGGGCGAGACGAAATGAGAAGCGGTCGCCTCCTTCTTCGAAGCAGTCATGCTCGCGAAGAAGGAGGCGGGCCGCGTGAGGCACAGGACAGCGTCCTCCCTCCATCCTAGCCGCAGTGGTAGATGTCCACGGCGACGGACATCGGCAGACGATCTCCGGCCACCGTAGGCGCGGGCAGCGAGTAATGGGCAACTCGCTGTCCGACAATGGACCATGCCCGGGTCGTCGGCGCGTTGTGTTCCACGCGCGCCTCAAACAGTGTCAGCAAAATGACGGGGCCCCCTATAGAGGGCCAAAGCCTGCCGGGGTCGCGGGACTCACGAGTTAGCGTGACCCCGGAACGTAAAGGGCTATTGAAGGACACCGTGGATTTTAGTCAGTACGAGTCTGACAGTGATTTTACCACGATAATTTTTTTATAGCCTTTAGGTAACTGCTTTAATCAACGCCTGTTGACTTCGTCTCACCATTCTATCTTAGTGCTTGTATTTTTAGGGTTCTGTAGTTAACTAGGAACCCTTATAGTTTCGCCATGTCTGTCTGTCTGTCTGTCCGTCCTCGCTTAATCTCTGTGACCGTTAGCACTAGAAAGCTGAAATTTGGTACCAATATGTATATCAATCACGCCGACAAAGTGCAAAAATAAAAATTGGAAAAAAATGTTTTTTTAGGGTAGCCCCCCTATATGTAAAATAGAAAGTGATTTTTTTTTTAATTTCAACCCTAACGTGTGATATATCGTTGGATAGGTATTTAAAAATGAATAGGGGTTTACTAAGATCATTTTTTGATGATGTCAATAGTTTCGGAAATAATCGCTCCTAAAGTCAAAAACAATGTGTCCCCCCCCCTCTAACTTTTGAACCATAAGTTTAGAAAATATGAAAAAAATCTGGAAAGTAGAACTTTATAAGGACTTTCTAGGAAAATTATTTTGAACTTGATGGAAAGAACAGTTATTGTGCAAAAAAAACAAGAAGGTGGTACAAAATTCCTGGACTAAGTTTGTAGTATAATCAATTATTTAATCATATATACAAGCATTTTTTTTAACTTCGTTTACGTATTTCATTACTCTGAACGTATCTTCTTTTTTTAGTTATCACCGTCCTTTGTGGGCCCGTTTTTAGGGTTCCCTTTTTATCAAAGTTCAAAATGTCAACGTAACAAATAACCTTTTTTTAACACACAAGTTTAAAAAAAGGCTATTTGTTAACACTTATTGTAACGGACGGGAAACTACGGAACCCTACACTGAGCGTGGCCTGACACGCTCTTGGCCGGTTTTTCTTTTTCTTATTTCCATTCGTATTATTTTTTGTACGTCTGTCTTAAAGGCTATCCATCTATTAAAACAGTCTGGCAGAATAACTATTTCTACTTCTGATGTCTTTGATACGTAATGTTTACATTTAGTAAAGTTATCTTTTGCCTTTGCTGCGTACGTTAAAATAAATTTGTTATTCTTTTTCTTTATGTGTATGAAAAAGGCCGCAGAAAGTAAAATCCCACTGTTTGTAAACAATGTGGATAGTGAGTCATCTGTTAAGGACATTGCTGATTACATATTTGGCAAGACGAACGTTGTTGTACAACTAACAGAAATAAAAATGAAGCAAAAAAGGGATTACAAGGCTTTTAAAATATTTGTTCCTAGGCATAAGCTAGAAATATTCCTGGACGAACAGTTGTGGCCTGAAGGTATTTCCTTTCGTCGTTTTATTAACTTTAGGGAGCGTTATGTGCAAAATAGTCCTACCACGTCAGGAATAAATAAAGCTGAGACTGAGGCAATTCACAAAAACGATTAGCTATGGCGACCACTACAAATCAGATCGTAAAAATGGTTAGCTTTAATTGTAAATCAGTCGCGAGGTCTGTGGAGGGGATACGGGAAATATGCAATACTGCACACGTTATTGCCCTGCAGGAAACGTGGCTACTGCCACACGACACTGCTTTCATTGGATCTATTAACCAGGACTTTGATTATACCAGTAAGTCAGCGGTGGATACCTCGGCCGGCGTACTGCGCGGTCGCCCGTATGGTGGGGTGGCGCTGATGTGGAGAAAAGGTGTGTTTTCTTCGGTTGAGGTGGTGCCGTGTAGTAGTGTGAGGCTAGTTGCTGTTAAGGTATGTGCTAGTGAACGTGAATCGTTAGTGTTTTCGGTGTACATGCCAACAGATAGTGTGGACAATTTGTTAGAATTCACTGAAGTATTAGGTGAAATAAATGCAGTGATTGAGAGTTGTGACTGTGAATCCGCTATAATTCTCGGTGACTTTAACGCTCATCCAAATGAGTTATTCTTTAGGGAATTATGTAATTTTTGTACGGAGCGGAGCTGGCTCTGTGCGGACATGATTAAGTTAAACGCTTGTACGGAAACGCACACCTTTGTTAGTAAAAGTCATAATAATTGTAAACGATGGCTTGATCACTGTCTGACGACGGAGGCAGCTTGGCAATGTGTGACTGATATTAAGGTGTTGTATGATGTGTTTTGGTCGGGTCATTTTCCGCTTGAAGTTTATTGTAACTTAGGAATATTACAGACCAGTAAATATTATAATGTTGAGATCTACAATGAAGTGAGATGGGGTGAGAGAAACGCTGAACAGATCAGGTTATATAGTGAGCTCTGTAACAGTAGACTTAGGGACATTGATTTTCCGATGGAACTTAGTCTGTGTGCTGATATGAGTTGTAGTAATGAAAGTCATTATAAAATAATTGATGAGCTTTATAACAGTATTGTTAATGCTTTGACAATAGCTGCGCGTAGCAGTAATAGACAGAAAAAGCGCAAGAATTATGTCATTGGTTGGAATACACATGTGCAAAAAGCACACCAGATCGCACGAAGTAGCTTTCAGACCTGGATGCTGTATGGAAAACCCAAGTCTGGTAATATTTATGATGCCATGTGTGAAACCAGAAGGCGCTTTAAGTCTAAGCTCAAGTGGTGTCAAGACAATGTTGAGCATATAAAAATGGACATCTTAGCCACTCACCATAAGGACAAGGACTTCAAGCGCTTTTGGAAGCATACCAGGAAAATGACATCTGGCTTATGTGTGCCTGCGTCTGTCGAGGGTAGAAATGAGCCCCAGCAAATTGCTGAGCTGTTTAGGGCACGTTTTAAGGTCGAGTCGCCCTTACCAAGTATGCGGCAGGTGCTTGATGCTGAAGTCGATGATGGTGTGCGATTCAGATTTAAAATAAAAGAAGTCGCTCAAGTTATTAAGAGCATGACTCGAGGAAAGTCTCCAGGGCACGATGACCTAAGCATCGAGCACCTGCAGCACGCGGGTAGTCATTTGCCTAGGGTGTTGGTCATGTTCTACAATTTGTGCTTAGGACATTCGTATTTACCCCAGGAGCTTATGAAGACTACTGTCATTCCAATTATTAAGAATAAGACAGGCGATGCCTCCGACGGGAACAACTACAGGCCCATCTCATTGGCTACAGTGATTGCCAAGGTGCTGGATGGTTTGCTTGACCGTCACCTTAGTGAGCATATACATCTTCATGATGCTCAGTTCGGCTTTAGAGCTGGGCTTTCAACAGAAGCTGCTATACTGCGGCTCAAGCATACTATCCAGTACTATGTGACGAGGAAAACGCCTATATACGGCTGTTTTTTGGACCTGTCGAAGGCATTTGACCTTGTATCTTATCAAGTGCTGTGGGATAAGCTCCGGGAAGAAACCAGCACACCTAGAACCATGATTAATATATTGAAATATTGGTACTGTAACCAAACCAATAATGTTAAGTGGGCGAGCTCATGTTCCACAGAGTACAGGTTGGAGTGTGGGGTGAGACAGGGTGGCCTGACATCACCAAGGCTCTTTAACCTGTACGTTAATGGACTGATAGAGGAGCTCAGCAAGGCTGGTGTCGGTTGCTCAATAGATGGCACTTGTATGAACAACGTAAGCTACGCCGACGATATGGCACTGCTGAGCCCCTCTGTTAAAGCCCTAAACAAGCTCTTAGGCATATGTGAGAGGTACGCAGTGTCACACGGCCTCAGATACAACTCCAAAAAAAGTGAACTACTTGTCTTCAAGGCGGGCAATAAAACTCCCACTAATATTCCCCCGGTGAGATTGGCAGGGAGTCCGATAAGTAGAGTCACCAAATTCAAGTACCTGGGGCACTGGGTCACTGAGGACCTCTCCGATGACTTGGATATTGAGAGGGAACGTAGGGCGTTGGCAGTTAGATGCAATATGCTGGCGCGGAGGTTTGCAAGGTGCACAAACAATGTTAAAATTACTTTGTTTAAGGCGTATTGCCAGTCATTGTACACTTGCAGCCTGTGGGTTCGCTATACGCAGAGGGCGTTTAATGCCCTACGAGTCCTCTATAATAATGGGTTTAGGATGCTGATGGGACTTCCTCGTTACTGTAGCGCGTCAGGGATGTTTGCGGAAGCCAACACCGACTGCTTTAGGGCAATAGTTCGTAAAAGAGTGGCCTCCCTGATGCGGCGTGTGCGGGGCAGCTCCAATGACCTTCTAAATACCATTACTAACAGAATTGAGTGTCCTATTGTGAGGCATTGGAATAAGGTACAAGGTTCAGGTGGTGTCCTTTTTAATGTAAAATGACTTTTTAAGGTAAACTCATTTTAGTTGTAGTTATAAGGTACTAACTTAGTTTTAAGCTTTACTAACAACTCAATATGAAATTACATTTGACATTTGTTTTGACATTTAATTTTATTTTATTGTTTGATTTACATAGATTTTAATCGCATTTATTACTATTGAATGTAATGTTTTTTCATATTTAATTTAATTTTGTTGATTGTAATTAATTTCATTTTATTTATTTATTTTTATTTTATTTTTTTGGATGCTTTATGTTTTTGATTATTTAAAATTGTATGGACTATGTCTGAAATAAAATTATATTATTATTATTTCTTTATTCATTTTTTTTTCCTATCTGTTTACATTTTTAAATATTTTTACAAAAACAAAACAAAAAAAAAACATTTAAAAATATAAATAAAAAATAATAATAAATATAAATATTTATTATTATTATTATTATGTTAACGGAAATGTATGTAATTCGTCATTCCATAGAATTCCTGGGAAATATAGGTAATTACTTAAATCGCGGAAATGTGTGAACATATTTCAAAGGCACCAACCAATCTTGGACAACCCGAGGTTAGATTTGGTTAGGTTTAAATCTTGCACGCGGAATTAGGAGCCCCGATCCGGGGGACTCCGTTTACGTAAAACAGTTTTTTAAACATTTCCTAAATAGCTTCGGGATTGTATACATTTCCTAGGAGTTTGATGATGATCAATTTTGTTTTACGAAAACATACGTATTTTACCAAAAGAAAAAATACCTGTCAAATATATTTTGATAATTTATCTTACGGACTAATTCGACTATTCCAATCAAATAACCTATTTTTAGATTAAAACGGAAATTAAATTAAGTTCCCTTTATTAGAAAATAATTTGTAGCCACAAAACTTTGCTAACGAGATAATACAAGGTTGATGCAGAATAAAGGGAAAAGTGGAAACGGTCGAAACAATTATGGACGAGAGAGAACTCCAGCAATAATGTTATAGAGGGGAACGTGTGCCGGCGACGTTTTGGCTTTGTTTCAAAATTAGAGAGCTGCTTATTACATTTTCAGTTGCCGCAGTGCATGTTTCGATGGCCAAAGTTTTTTTTATTAAATTCTACAGTTTTTCAATATCTACTTTGCAGGCGAACTCAACTTTCAGGACATTGTTTTAGTTCTCAATTTATGTTGGTAGTTTATTGAAATTACTTTTTGTAAGACTAAAATGTGCTCGTGGGTAAGCAATAATAGCCGTACAAGTCGAACGAAGGTTAAGCTACTACTGCTGGTAGACGTCCACGGCGACAGACGTCGCAAGACGATCTCCGGCCACCGTAGGCGCGGGCATGCGGGCGGCGAGTAACGGGGGACTCGCTGTCCGATCATGGACCATGCCCGGGTTGACGGCGCGTTGTGTTCCATGCGCGCCTTAAGTAATGTCAGCATAGTGACGGGGCCTGTAGACGGCCAAAGCCTGCCGGGGCCACGGGACTTACGAATTACCGTAACCCCGGTACGTAAAGGGCTAGTGAAGGACACCGTGGATTTTAGTCAGTACGAGTCTGACAGTCCCTCCCGTTCTGCTCTGGGTGGGAGGACTCATTAATGATTTTACAGATTAAAAAAAATGCAAAAGCTACTACTAGTAGATAACTGTATGCGTATATTTATTAACGAGATCACTGTGTCCTGAAAAGCACGGTAATCGTTGGTCTCAGCTGGCGTTTGCGGATCTTGGACTCACCTAACTGGTGTAAGATGACCGAAGTGATCGCCGGTCTGTCTAAACAAGTAACGAAAACCATGACCCTGTTCCGAAAAGGAATTAAAAGAAGAAGGTATTAAAAGAACACGATTGATTTCAGTCATTGTGAGTCTGATAGTCCCGTCTGCTGCACTCAAGACGAGATGACTCATTTGATGAATTTATCACTTCAAAATAAAGAAAGGACCGAAAATTTGACAGCCCGCATAACAACGGGATATTACATATCAGGGGCTCTACTCTAACGAAAACATGGTTTTGGGCCGAAACTCTTGAATCAACCCTACTTCCTATTTATTCTGAATTCTTAAGTTCTGACAACATATCGGGAGCAAGCTATAAAAAGATAACTAACGAAATATTCCATTAAATGCAATGGGCATGGCTTTTTTTTTTATCGTGGTAAAATCATCAAATGAGTCCTCCCACCCAGGGCAGGGCGGGAGGGACTGTCAGACTTGTACTGCCTAAAATCTACGGTGTCCTTCAATAGCCCTTTTCGTACCGGGGTCACGGTAATCCCTTGGTCTCGCGACCCCGGCAGGCCAAAGCCCTATACAGGCCCTGTCACTATGCTGACACTCTTTGAGTCGCGTGTGGAACACAACGCGCCGTCGACCCGGGAATGGTCCATGGTCGGACAGCGAGTCGCCCATTACTCGCTGCCCGCATGCCCGCGCCTACGGTGGCCGGAGATCGTCTTGCGACGTCGGACGCCGTGGGCGTCTACCACTGCGGCTGGGGTGGAGGGAGGACGCTGTCCTCTCCCTCAGGCGGCCCGCCTCCTCCTTCACGAGCATGACTGCTTCGCAGAAGGAGGCGACCGCTTCCCACTCCGTCTCGCCCCGCAGCATGGCCTCGACCAATGCCGGGCGCGAAAGGTCTCCGCCTATCGCCTTCGTGAGGACACGGCGGTGCTCTGCCCAAGCGGGGCAGTCCTGCACCGTATGCTCCACCGTGTCTTCCGGACGATCCTCGCAGAATGGGCATGGCTAAAGAACGAAAAAGAAAATTAAATTAAATGTATTTATTTTAATTCCCTTGACGGTTCGTTTAAATAGCCTAATTAAAATTAATGCTATGACTGATATAAAACAGACCTTTACCAAAAGGCCTTAATGTGAGTCCGCTAAAGGTAAGCTCATTAATTATATTATTTGACTGAAGCTTCGACTGTAATTCAGATGGGCGCTAAATGAGCATGGCTCGCTTGTTATCAGGGCCATTCTGTTTCTTTAGCGTTCGTCAACTTGGAATAAAATTATTTTGCAAGAAATTAATCTAAAGTAATTATTTTTAAAGTATCCGGCTCGAAGGACCGAAAAGATGGAGCTTCTTAACACCTTTTAATGATGATAGTTCGATTAATACGCAAGAGTACGTAATAAAAGAATTTAATTTAATGATGATGAGTGCAGATTTGAATAATAATTGTGCAACTTTACACCGCGTGTAGCGAGTAAAGTGCTGACACAATGATGTCAAAGTTGTGCGTACTTTGCACTGTACTTACATGTCCTGTGCGGTTGCAAGACCCCGGAACGTAAAGGGCTGTTGAAGGACACCGTGGACTTTAGTCAGTACAAGTCTGACAGTCTCTCCCGCTCTGCCCTGGGGAACTTATTTGTTGATTTTACCACGATAAAAAAAAAGTATGTCCTACGTAAATCCTCTGGAGCTTACCAAGACGGTACTGGCACTCCCGCGCACTGACAGAACACACTAAAACTGTTTGACGCTGGATTTTAACTGGATGATTTAGGCTGCTTTTCCACCAGAGCTATGCTACGTTGCTGCGGATGCGTCTGATGTCCACCATATTCATTGGTTTACATAGAACAACAATGGTGGCAACGGATTCAACTAAGATGTGTTTTTTAAATCGAAGAATGCGTGCTATGGCTCCGTGCTCTGGCTGCGTTCTATGGATGCATGCTATGGAGGCGTGCTATGCAGGCGTGCTAATGGTCGACTTCCCTACTATTGATACATCAGCTCAAACTGCGCATCTTCCTAGTGCAGCTACTTTGCGGCGACGCATCTTCATAGCACATCTTACTCGCACCGCTACATAGCGTAACATCAGTGGAAACGGTCACATAGTTTCGTAACTCAGCTTTTACATTCTCGCAGCACAGCTTCATAGCACATCTCTGGTGGAAAGGCAGTCTTACACTAGTCAAGTGGCCCTGCAGTACCGTTGCTAGGTATAGACCGCTAGAAGCTGGTGCCAAACACCTCAAAAATTTAAACCAATTCGTTTAATTACTGACTTAATACTACTTCAAAATAATAATAATACTTCTACACTACCTACGTCTAAAAATTTTATAGTACACTCTTTTACCTTCAAAGATCTTCTTGGAACTCTCTTTGATATCGTAATGAGATGAAACTTGATTTGGAACAAGTCTGAAAAGGTTTTCTGGCGAAAATTTGTTGTTTCTTTTTATAATGGAATCCTAAGGCGGGAATGTAAAAGAGTTAGGAATTTATATTGCTTTTTTTAAGACTTGTTTTTTCCTTGTGTTGAGTTTCAAAAAGGGTTTTTCTTTGACAGTTTTTACTTAAAAATATATTAAAATTAATGAATAGATTTTGTATCCTTTATTCTTCAAAATTTTGAAAATATTTCACTAAGTCTGCTTGCCTTTTCCCAACTATTACATTTTTCAACTGAATTTCACTATATTAAAAGGCGCGACTGCCTTTCTGAGTTTCGATTTTCAGGACAGTCAGTTTTACGTAGTTTCCGAGGCACGAAGAAGGTCGCTTCGATAGATGGTGACCCATCCATATACCAGTCTCGACAAGCGCGGATCAATCGAAACAAGTTTCTCTTTTTGTCAAAGCTTGTAGACTCTTACCTTGTTGGCTCTTACCGAAGCCATTTTTTTGTACAAGCGGCACCTGGCTGCACTTGAGTAATTTCTCTTATTTGTATACACTCATAATACTATAGTTATGGTTATACAAACATCATAAGTTACACTATAGGTGAGGGAAGTACCTACTTACCATTACAATTATGTTTAAACTAGCTTCCGCCCGCGACTCCGTCCGCGCGGATGTCGGTCTTCGAGTGGATGGTTTATTTCTTCATTTTGAGTAACTCTGAAATAAACTCTCTTATAAATATCTATTGGACCCAAATACGGTTAAGCCTATAATAACTAAGGAGATCCCTCTATTGAGCTACTGCTGTTGAGCTCCCGTTCTGTAGTAACTGAAAAATAAGATTTTTTTTCTACTTATTTTTCCAGGATAAAAAGTATCCCATTTTATGCCCAGGATAATAAGGTATAATTATACCAAGTTTCATCGAAATCGAACCGTTAGTTTTCACGTGATGCCTGCACATACAGACAGACAGACAGACAGACAAAAAATTTTTTAATTACATATTTGGGTTTGGTATCGATCCAGCAACACCCCCCGCTATTTATTTTTTCAATATTTTCAATGTACAGAATTGACCCTTCTACAGATTTATTATATGTAGGTATAGATGTGAGGGCTAGTAATTAGCAATTTAGTTTTTAATCCTGTCACTCCACTAGTTATTTGTCTGTGAGCCTTCCGAATAAAATAAAAATAAATAAACGAAGCACACAAAGTGTTCTGAAAAAATAAAATTCGTTTTTCCCGGAGAAGGAGACGCAAGCCACTATTACCCATTAATTTCCATTGCTAACAAATAAATAATTTACGGACAATCAGGAACAACTGTGCGACATACTTTCTTGCCAATCCATTGTTTCTCACGAATGAATGTAACATAATTAAGTATTTTCTTGTAATTTTTACATATTATTAAGGGGATTTACAAGGTGTGACCAGAATAATATATAGCCCACCCTATCTGTGTAAGTGACCAAAGAATATATAGATTGGATCCAAAGATAGCAACCACGAAAGTATTTTGTCAGATTTTAATTGCCTTACTGTTGACAAAATGGGAATATTTTTCCCGTTTGTCACCAGTGGTGACAATTGGGAAGTTTTCCATTTCTTGCCAGTGACGCCAAAGCCAGTGTTGACAAATGGGAATGTACGGTTTTATGCAGTCCGATCCTGAGGTTAATGACGAGGGCACTGCACCAAGTTGCCCATGTACTTCGCTTCGCAATCTTCATTTCATACTCTTGCATGCTTTCAATAGCATAATAGTTAGAACCAATCGAAAGCCAGCCCACTTAATCCGTACCTATTCGCTGTTTCCAGTACGGGACTCCATATGTTCCGTTGACCATCAGGCCTTTGTCAAACATGGATGGGTAATGACCGTCTCACCTTGCTTCGTTCAAGCTTTATTTGCAACTTTAGCTAATTTTAACGTGACGTGAGTGACGGACCAATTAATTTTTTTTTAGTACACCAGCCTATTAATAATCATAATCTGTTGATTAATTATTATAATACTTAACAACCTTGGCAGCTAATGATAGGTTAATGGCATTATCAAGTCGCCTAGCAAATCCAAAAAATAAGGAAAAATTTGTTTAAAAATTATGACTTTTGATATTTAAAATTATTATCAGCTACTCATGGATCAGGCCGAGTTTTTCCAATATTTTCGAAGTGAATACCAAAATTGCGAATCAGATTGTTTATATAAATGTTTCACTATCCTTTTTCCCATATCTCCGCTCCATAATAAATGTATATGTATGGTAAACACAAACAAAAACTAAACATAAATAAAATATATTTCACTGTATGTATAAAAAGGTCAAGCAAAGGTCAAAACTTATAACATACTACTTTACTCAGAAAAATTAATTAGTCCAAAAGATAAATTATATTCGAATCGATAAAAAATATTCAACCCAGAAAAATAAATACTTTTGTTACGTAAATCAAAATTGAAGAAGATACAACGCTTCTAAAAATATCAAAACGTCACTCGGTTGGCATAATTTTACAGGCGTTATGACGTCACGCGTGCCCACTCCCGAATATCGAAGCGTTTCATCTTTGTCAATATTCATTGAATAAGAAAAACAAAAAATACGTATTCATTATTTTTCAATACTCTACCTGACTGACTAAACAGTTTTTCAATTTATTTCTGCAGTAAGCTACCCTATTATAAATGAAACCATTACGTGCTTAGGTAAAAATAAAATTGTGACTGCTTCGAAGTGTTGTTACGATTATTACGTATTCCGTTATTTTATAGTTTTGTGAGGAAAAACATGCTAAAACGTTTCTAGCGATACCTACAATAATTCTGAGATCATAACACTTATAAAATATTATAAATACATACATACTACATAATGTTCATAGTATTAATCGTTGTCTAATGCATGAATAAGGAAAATCATTGAATTATTATTTTCAAAGTTTTGATCTCTGCACTCTCAAGATAATAATGCCAAGCAAAACCTCCTACATATATTACACGTGATTAAATAAAACTTGTATTGTGTTCTAGTCTCATCTTACATCTTTAAGCAAGACTAGCGACCCGCCCCGGCTGCGCACGAGAACAATTTGAAACAATAAATAATTATAAACTTTCCTCTTGAATCGCTGTCTTTATTGATGTAAATCTCATTAAAATTTGTTGCGTAGTTTGAAAGAACCAAACGTACAGACTGTGAAAAGCTATTTTGTTTTATGCTATGTAACTAATGTCCCGCTCCGGTTTGTACCGGTGTCATTTTCAACCTAATACTAGAATTTATCGATAATTTTAGACATATAGACTCACATAAATACCCAGACCCAACAACAAAAAATGAATTATCCAATTTGATGAATCGTTCGGTAATTATACGCGTACAGACAAATTTAAGAAACTTTGTTATAAGCTATGTAACAAAGATGAGATTTCATGAACACAAATACAATACAAAGATATTACTTATTTGTTTTTGAAGACATTTATGCTTGAATTCTTATCACGTTGACGTCGGTCGCGTTTTAGTAATGAGATAATACACCGTTGACGTAAGCAATACAGTATGGTACGGTATACAATACAATAAACATTGGTAAGCGTGACTGACCGTACGCGACTTTGGTCTAAAGCCTTTGTCAAACAGACAAGCGATAGCGAACCGGACCAAGTCCGAAGCAATAACGAACCGATACGAGACGCAAAACTGGGTGTAGCGAATCGAGGCGTGGCAGTTATAGTAGCTGGCTTTTTATGAACGACGTCAAACAGAGCAAATACGCCTTCGCCACGTCTTCGCATGCTATCGCACGCTATCGGATCGCTTTCGCTTTTCTATGTAACTGAATTCAAACAGTTCCATAGATTACAAATAAAAACACCTCGCTTCGCATTCGCCACGCCTGTCTGTTTGATAAAAGCTGAAGCACTTAGCGGTGCGACGGGCGGCGTGAACTTTGTAGGTACGCGAATTCGCTACTGGCAGCGCCTCGTGGCGTGTTTCAAACATTTCTATAAGTTTGATCTCACCGCTCCCGCCCCACGCTAAGTCACATCTCATAGCGAGAAGGTCGTGAACAGGCTGTAAAACTTTTTTTAATGTCCTCGAAAACAGCTAAGGACCTAACGACTTTCAAAACTAAAGTTCGTCAAGTGCGCAATTAACAAAGTAACACATTTTAATTACTTAGTGATAAACAATAAATTTCCGGGTTGCGACCACTAACGTATGTGTCTCGCCCCAAGTTTATGGATTTAACGCAACTTGTTATGATGAGATCTACAGAGTGATTGGTTAAGCTTAGGCCTTACAACATACTCCATCAAATATCCTAGTGGTATTTATCTTGCGCATTAATGCGATGTTGCCATACTGCATCAAAAACAACAACACATCTGCAGACCACTTCTATAGACTATAGGGTAGTCGCTAGTTAACAAACAGAAATTATATTCGAGCGAATCCCAGCTGGATGAATGATAAAAAAGTAAACAATACCCATGCATGTATGACAATACTGAAAACCCTGGTGGAAAAATCTTCCCTATATTTTTTCCATATTCCACATTTCAAAATAAAACGAATTCGAGTGACATCGGGTATATTTCATCCCGATAAAGTTAGGCCCGATATCCACCAAAGCGGAGAGAAGCGGAGATGAGATGAGAGAACCAATTAGATTTACACATCTCCTCTTAGGTTCGGTAAAAATCTGATTTATCTCCTATCGGTCCGCTCCTCTCCGCTTTAGTAAAAACCGGGCCTTAGGCTCTCCTTACAAAGTGCTATTCTGATGTAATTAATTATTTCTGAACTCATAGAATTGTATGCATTGTATATCAGGAAAACAAGTGGCACTCCAATAACTTTTATTTTTCAAACGTTGCCCCTCTTAGGAATTTCTCCTGTGTCGAGGGCGCGTTTACGAACATAGAAACACATGTCCTGCCGCCCTGGCTGGAGCGGAAGGAATTTTCATGCTCATACTGATTTAAATCCACGGTGTTCCATCAAAAGCCCTTTACGTTCCAGGGTCACGGTTAGGTACCTGTTTAGACAGTTCCGTGAACCTGGCAGGCGTTTGGCTATCTATGGGGGCCCAGATTGCTGACAGCTCTTTAGGAACGTCGCGCCCAAAAAACTGTCTGTATTTCTTAAGAACACACGTTTAGATTTCAATGGAGTATTTTTTTTAGCACGGTTCACCCAGGGCAGAGCGGGAAGGGCTGTCTAGTAGTAACAGTGTCTTAGAATCTGTTGAGTAATTAATGTGGCAGGGGCTTTAACTTTGTTTCCAATCCAGTTGGTGAGGCCGCGGGGTCGATGTAATGGCGTGGAAATTCTACACATTCCCACTTTGAATATTAACACAAATCACAGAACAGCTGATAGTGACTTGTTCACGTTTGCTAAGCCACTGAGCCGCTGATTGGATATTGTGTCAGCAGTTCAGTGGAGTTTTGAATTACTAGATAATTGGGTAGAATTTGATGAAGGAATTATTCAAGTTTGCTTTCAGCAATTGATGGATTCTCGTAGATGGAGAATTTTGCTAAAAAGAGCCCTCTTTTAG
The DNA here is from genome assembly GCA_943136025.2 of Agrotis puta. NCBI lineage: Eukaryota > Metazoa > Arthropoda > Insecta > Lepidoptera > Noctuidae > Agrotis > Agrotis puta. Next base: position 14,201,593 of record OW964177.2, on the reverse strand, counting down.
AAGAAAGTATGAACTTAGTGACCATCTATCAAAAAGAATAATAAAACAGTTTCTCAAAAAAATACCGTAGTACGGGGGCCACCCGGGGTCGCGGGACTGTACTGGGGTCGCGGGACTGTACGAATTACCGTGACCCCGTAACGTAAAGGGCTATTGAAGGACACCATGGATTTTAGTCAGTACGAGTTTGGCAGTTCCTCCCGCTCTGCCCTGGGTTGGAGGACTCATTTGATGATTTTACCACGATAAAAAAAAGTATGGGGGCCACGTCCAAAGGAAAGTAATTTCCTCTCGAGTTATAATTAGTAGCCTACATCAGAGAGTTGTATCATAAAAAATCGTTGACATCAGCTGCGGTTCCGTTGGTGTAGGGCTGCCATCCGTCCGGGTTTCCCCGGATTTGTCCTAGTCTGGAGGGCGTCCGGGGGTGTCCGGGAGGATTTATCCAATAAATGTCCGGGTAAAACCCGGACATTTAATTTGTTTAATTGAGTGCTAAAAAGCACGATGTCTATTCTCCTATGGATAAGTATTTCTTTTTATTGTTTTGTTACGTTGATTAAATATATAGAAAAAGACTATTCTATTAAACATGTTATAAAGCTCCATAATGTTATCAGTAAATAAAAACCATAATTAAACATCTTTGTTTTTACTTTCAACTTCAATAATATATTTTTCTAGGGCGTCCGGGGAAAAAATATGATTTTACCCAAATATCCGGGGTTTTTGAAGTCTTTGTCCGGGGCCGACAATTTAGGTGATGGCAACCCTACGTTGGTGGGATAAGCAGCGGTAGGGCTCCAAACATGAAGAAAAAAAATGCTTTGAGCCATTTCATCCCAACTGAAACGACTAGTTTACATTGAAGTAACCAATATCACGTAGACAAAAAAGTCAAACAGTGAAATATTGAGCTAATGATCATTATTATTTATTCAACAGATGTTAGAAATATCGCGATATAAATATTTGGTACATTGAAGCTTCAATAAAGATACTGCTTAATATTTTGTTCGTATAATATTTTTTCTTCTCACAATATATCAAGTTCTCATGTTTTACTAACTTATTTATTTTTTCTACTTGAGTTAATACCTAGAAAAAATCGTTAGGTAAATACTACATCAGAAAGAAAGAGATGAATTCTTTTTTCTTCGACTTCAGTATACTCGTTTTTACTCGTAAATTAAGCGAACAATCATGTTCTTTTATTATATTTTTTTGCTGTCGTTGAGATAACTTTTCTATATTTATATAGGACTTGGACGTGGTCGCGGGACTGTACGAATCTTGACTCCCCAAACGATATGGTACATGCCCTCAACACTCAGTTAATTTCCCTGTTCGATGTTCATGCACCTATAAAAATGTGCACTATAAAGGAAAAATCTTACCCGTGGATTACTGATACGATCAAACTTATGATGCATTTACGTGATAAAGCGCTAAGTAGTTACAGACAATTGAAATCCGATTCCAAGAAAAGATACTACAAAGATTTAAAACACTTGGTTACTGGCGCATTGTATCGGGAAAAAATTGCATATTTCAAATTAAATATTAATAATAAAATACATAACCCTAAATTGCTTTGGAAAAACTTGAAATCCACCGTTTTACCCTTTAGAACTAGACAAGACCTTCCGTCGCATTTCACAGATCCAGACTTGATCAATAAAAACTTCTTAATTGTTCCTGGGAATCCTATGGCATACTCATCGCTTATTAACTATTATGATAACCATAAACATAGTGAAGCCATTTTCAAAATTACTCAGGTAGAACATAACGAGGTCTTACGCATAATAACTGGTCTGAAAAGTAACGCTGAAGGCTTTGATAACATTACTTTAGACATGATTAACATGACATTGCCGCATACATTAAATGTTATAACAGATATTATAAATCGCTCGATTGAGACCTCTACGTTCCCCGATCAGTGGAAGATTGCCTCGATCAGGCCATTGCCAAAAAATTCAAATCCCTGTAGTTTTAAAGATTTACGCCCCATTAGTATACTACCATGTCTGTCTAAAGTATTAGAAAAAATTGTCAGTCGACAGCTTACGGTTTTTCTTGAACAAAATGACATTTTACCTGATCTTCAATCAGGATTCAGAAAACAACGCGGTACATCTACAGCTTTGTTAGACGTTACTGATAACATACTAACCGCCCAAGACAAGGGAATGTGCACATTACTGGTCCTGCTCGATTTTTCCAGGGCGTTCGACGCAATTAACATTCCGCTTTTATTATCGAAGCTGAATTATTACGGTTTTGATCCTCTAGCTCTGCAATGGTTTCGTAGCTATTTGAGTAAAAGGGAACAATTAGTTGACCTGCGTTTGAGTGACGGCAAAACTTTTAGATGTGCCCCCCTTCCCGTGGAAAGAGGAGTCCCGCAGGGCTCCATTTTGGGTCCCATTCTTTTTATTCTATACTGTGCGGACATAATAACATGCGTCCAGAGTTGCAAGTATCATATATACGCTGACGATGTCCAATTATACATCTCATTTAAGCCAGAAGAGTACCATAGCGCTATAAAGAATCTCAACGAAGATCTTGAACGAATTGCTGTCTGGTCTGAAAAGAACTGCCTGTCGCTAAACCCCACGAAAACTAAGTATGTGGTATTTGGCACTAAACAAAAGCTAGCTCGAATGCCTATGACTATTGACTTAGAACTTATGGGGGAGCCAATCGAGCGAGTATATGAGGCGCGAAATCTAGGATTAACCATGGACAATGACCTTCGGTTTGAAAAACACATAGCAGAGTCAGTAAGGAATTGTTTCTACCGCTTGAAAATTTTATACAAGATGAGGCCCTATTTATCCGAATCACTGCGGGAACAACTCGTTGAAACTTTAGTTTTATCTAAGTTGAACTACGCCGATACTGTTTACGGCCCGCGCCTGCTGGCCCGTACGGATAGGCTGATACAAAGAGTGCAAAACGCGTGCGCTCGGTTCTGCTACAATATTCCTCGCAGAAGTCATGTAACGCCCTATCTTAATAAACATTTTATCCTAAAAATGAAGTCCAGGCGTAAACTACACTTAGCGTGCTTACTTTTTGGTGTTGTTAAATATAAAAAACCGGACTACTTATACAACAAATTAAGCTGGATAGCAAATAGACGAGACTGTGAAAGGAGGCAATGCTCGCAACAACTTTCGACTCAGACACACAGCACAGCGGCTTTCAGAGGGAGCTTTCGATATGCGGCTTCCAAAATATGGAATAACTTGCCACCACCGATCAGATCAACTAACACCATAGGCTCATTTAGAAGACAGTTGCGGCAGTATCTGGTGGAAGAACAACGTAAACTAGACATGGTCGCACTGAATGTTTCGATTATCTGATGCACTTGCCTAGCCACACACTTAATTAACTCGAGCATGCTGCTGTGTATGTTATGTAACAGTTTACAAATATATAAATTACTGAGGTCACCCCGCCAATTCCAGTAGGTCTCACTTCCCCATGCACAGCCGTATATCTCATTCAATGATTCGCACGAGTGTTCTAAACAGGTGCTCGCAGCTACTCCCGCAAGACCGCTTCGTTCTATCGCGCTGTGGTAGATCTGTAGTAAAAAAAAACACGCTATAACAACCGCTTATCACTGACCTACCTATTATGAAAAGTATACATTGCTACACCGAGTCCTTGGACTTACCTGATGTGTCTGACCTGCTTGCATGCGGCTGGAACGAACGGTGCAACAGCTACCATTGCCACTCATTGATTGCAACCCTTTGTTATCGACCATCGGCGGTTCTCGCTTGTGTAAAGGTTGATATCCCCAACTGAAATGCAAGAGGATAAAATAAAATAAATTAGTCCCTATGTATGTATATTGTTTCACCAGTTTTTGATACATGAAATGATGAATACATTTAATTAAATAATCTATAGGTAACAATAATTGACTTACTTTTCACATTTCAACGTGTTTCTGCAAATGCACTCTATTTTAATATAAATAAATTATCTTCCAGAAACATATTCCGAATAAACATTAAAATAGCCTGATAGTTGTTAAAACATGACCCACACATTATCGTCGAAAACAATATTCTTAATTAAAGACAACAGTCTCAATATGTCCACTGCTCTGCGCACGAGATCTGTTGCGTAATGAAGGCCTAGCAACGAGTTGAGGTGACTGTAAAAACGTAAACAAGAAGTCTGGCAACGTGCGAAACAGGTTTTTTTTGTTAAATCATCATGTTGTTGTCAAGTGTTATCGTCCTGCGTCTACCCTATATATTTTAACTTATTTTATCTCCTATATATCCTTACTTCCTTATTTATTATATTGTAGGTACATGTATATTTAATTTATTTTAATACGTATATATTTGTTTCTTAAGTTAATATAAGTATTTATATATTTCACAAACACACACATTTGAATGTTTTGAGACTGCTTTGCGTCCGTCACGTCATCGTCCGGGTCTAGTTGAAAACCAGCGTCGAGCACTTAGCTGCTCGACAAATTGCTGAACTGGACCCATTTGGCGTAGCCGTGGGACACACAATGTTATATTATTTGTTATTTCGTTGATGTTTTTTTATTTACTTTTTTACATTTTTTTTTTTCTCATTTCTGTTTGTTAATTTGTGTGTCCGGTAATGGTTATCCAAATAAACGTTTTTTCTTTCTTTCTTTCTTTCTAATTACCGTGACCCCGGAACGTAAAGGGCTATTGAAGGACACCGTGGTTTAGTCAGTACGAGTCTGACAGTCACTCCCGCTCTGCCCTGGGTGGGAGGACTCATTTGATGATTTTACCACGATAAAAAAAAGGACTTGGACGTCGACTAGGACCATGCCCTTGTCGACGGCGTGTCGTGTTCTATCCGCGCCAAAAAGCTGCCAGCTATCTAACTGGGTCTCCATACAGGGATAACACCTGCCGGAATCGCGAAGCTGTCTACATAGGTAACCGTGAAACGTAAAAGCCTTTGTCAAACTGACAGGCGATAGCGAACCGGACCGAGTCTGAAGCGATACGAGACGTCAAACTAGGTGCAGTGAACCGAGGCGTGACAGTTGTATTAGCTGACTTTTTATGAACGACGTCAAACAGAGCAAACACGCCTTCGCCACGTCTTCGCATCAATCCGTCACGCTTCGGAAACGCTTCGCTTTCGCCTGTCTGTTTGACAAAGGCAAAAGGGCGATTGAAGGAAGCGGTGGGTTTTATGAATACGAGGCTGGGAAGGATTTCGCCCTACCTAGAACGAGGCGAGAGAACTTATTTGATGATTTTACCACCATAGAAAAGGGGCTGACAAACAGTGATTGATGAAAGATTACGCCATAGACAGTACAGAGGGATGTCGTATTTTGTAGTTTTAGTTGTAGCAATTTGTCGGCACGGTTAGCGCAGTGGCTGAGCGATTGGACTGCTACGCTGCGTGTCGCGGGTTCAATTCCCGCATGGAGCAAATATTTGTATGATCTACAAGTAGTTGTTTCGGGTCTGGGCTTTTGTGTATGTGAGTTTATATGTTTGTAAACGCACCCACGACACGGGAGAAATTCCTAGTGCGGGGCAACGTTTTTTTTTATAAAAAAAGTGTGTATTAAAATTCATTTGACATACAAAATCCACAAGAAAGAAGATGAGTGTTTCATTGAACTCTTTTGTAGTCTGTATACCAGATTCACATATTTCGATGTAGTAACTTTTCACGTTTTTCTGACGTAAATTCAACGGGAACTTAGACGTTAATTTGATAGAAAAATAGTTCTGTAACATTAGAGGCGCTTTTTAATTTGCCATACTAAAAATGCAGTGAATAATCCAAATTCACTGTAAGGTAAAATACAGAAATCTTGTGCTAAGGTCTCTGTTAGCATTGTCTCCTGATATTGAGTACCTCTATGGCACCAATCAAACATACTTAACCGCAAAAAGTGCGCCTTGAACTGAAAAAGTTTTCGAAACACTTGATTAATCTAATTATAATACCGACCTATGTATTATTAATAATGTCAAAACCACAACTATGTGGTTACACACAATATATTGAACTTCCTCCTAATGTATAATTAACATTAACAGCATGCCTCTATTATGTTTATTATATAATTACGCAATAGGATTGTTTATTACATAAATAAATTGAAAATCTGTTTAGTCCATCAGTTAGATTATTGAAAAATAATAAACACGTATTTTTTATTGGTTTTTTTTTTTAAATCGATGCGTATTGGAATATTTAAAACGCTTTGAAATTCCGTTTTTTAATTACTTGAATAACCCTTTTTTTTAGCGTGGTAAAATCATCAAATGAGTCCTCCCACAGTCTGACTAAAATCCACGGTGTCCTTCAATAGCCCTTAACGTACCGGGGTGACCCCGGTACGTTAAGGTAATTTGTAAGTCCCGCAACCCAGACAGGTTTTGGCCCTCTACAGGCCCCGTCACTATGCTGACACTCCTTGAGGCACGCGTCACGTCGTCTTGACCTTCCGCGAGGGCACCACGATAAAAAAAAAAATGACGCAGGTCCTCGCCGGACACGGATGTTTCAACTATTTCAACAAGTAACTTTGGCACTGGAATGTAAAGGGCATTTGAATTAATATGGTGGATTTTAGTCAGTACCAGTCTGCCAGTCTCTTCCACTCCACCCAAAGCGGAAGGACTCATTTGGTGATTTTACCAATTAACAAAAAAATTATGTGCAAAGTACGTAATCAGGTGATAGTAGGGAAACAGTAAAGATGGGGACGCAAGGTAGCAAAAGGACGCCATTTTTTAATGGCCGCTTGAAAATGACGTCCTGATGGCGCTTGCGCTACGTTAGTGTTGTATTAAGTGTGCCTAATGAGTGTATGTCCCCATTATAGCTCGCGTCCCCGTCTTATACACTGTTCCCCTATACGTAAGATTATACAGAGAAAGTAAAGGAAAAGGGTAAATAAAAACTTTCCGTAATTCTACTAAGTCGCTTGGTACTGGTAGTAATATTTAAAAAGTATAATATCTTTATTAAAATAAAACAAAGATTAAAATAAATTATAATTTTTTATACAGGTATATCGTTTAACCATACAATTAAACGGTAACCAAGAGGAGAAAAAAACATTTCTCTGCTGAACTAGAATTTCTATAAAAAACACTTTTCTTTAATTACTGCAGCGAAGAAACACAGGTACAATTATTATCTGGGGGCACGGCAGTGCCCCAGCCAAGTCTCGAGCAAAACGGGCACGGCCGTACCATCTTTTCTCGATGCGATTCGCGGCTGTTTCGCCCCCCCTATATCTTCGACGTGGACAAAGCTAGGAGTTTAGGTTTTCGGTGAATAATAGTAGGCATTAGAACAAGCTTAAGTTCGAAATTACATGCCAATTGAATTAATAGTTTAGGAGTTACGGTCGATCAAAGTTACACCATTTTGTCACTCACTGACTCACTGACTCACTGACTCACTGACCGATCATCAAAAATCTAAGGTACTTCTAGCAGACTTAGAAACTTCAAATTTTGCACCAAGATAGGTCATTAGCCACATATAAAGGAAAAATTATAAAAACATTAAAAAATAATATACCATAGAAAACAATTTTATATTTGCGGTTTGGCAAGAACATTATGTATGGATTTTGACTGCATTGTTAACTTTGTTCGTTGTTTAAGTATTCAATTGGATGAATAAATACATAGAATAGAAAAGAATAATATAAATGTAATACATAGACTATAATTAATACATAAAGTTCATTAAATTAATAAAGCTAAAACTCCATTGTATTGCGATAAATTTCGATTGTATGCGCGCTCGATAGATGGCGTTGTACCTGTCTGAATCGCGCTATGGTTTCGTTACCGAGCGCAGTATGTAGTACTTTAAAATAATTCGATAATTTTCATTTGATAGCGCCATCTACCTATGAAAAACCATTTCGAAACTAAAAAAATATTGTAGCTATATTCGGAGAACTTAAGTTAGCCGGATTAGATAGTAGATTTATTATTGTTACTGAAACAGTTATTTAGGCAAATAGTTTATTAATATAACATAGACATAGTTACAATATCTAGTTGTTGACGTGATATTTAGTTTAGTTATATTTAGTTTGTAAGTTAGTAGATTTATGTTTATTTAGTTCGTTGAAAAGAAACAAAAGAGATAGAGATAGAGAATGGGTTCCAAGCAAAGCAGTAGCTGAAGTCCAAGAAATTATGAGGTCACCTAAAAAAAAAGAAAGAAATACACTTACAAAAAATAAATGAGATCCCACCAAAAACATTAAATGTAAAAAAATGCCAAGTCTCTCGATGCAGTCTTTCCATCGTAAAAAGTTTTGAGATCTCATAGAAGCCAAGTCCTATTCAAATTATTTTGTAGCTATAAATCAACATTTAGTAATTGTATCAATAGTTTTCTTTATATTATAATTATAGTGACTTGGCAATGAGCACAAGAAGAAACAAAACGACATATTTGGAGTTGAAAGTCACACACCGCATGCGTAAACATTAATATCACAAAATTAATTTTCTTTTGGTTTATCCGTGTCGTCCCAACCGAATTTCGGCAACGGCAGTCAGTCTCATCCAAGACTAGTAAACTGCGCACGACATAAATTATAATGCACAAGTGTGCACGCAAACACTAGTGTTAGTGTACTCTCGGTTCATTTACTTTCATAAAGCGATGGCCCGTAAGGTATTTTTTTATTATTGTATTGGAGCATGTAGTCGGTAGTGGCCATCATGATCCACACGTAACAAATAATCTGATCACAGGTCTCGTCAGTAACATTTGCACATAATTCCAGGCAGCAAGCAGCTTTTAATTGGTGCTCATTGCCAAGTCACTATAATTATAATATAAAGAAAACTATTGATACAATTACTAAATGTTGATTTATAACTACAAAATAATTTGAATAGGACTTGGCTTCTATGAGATCTCAAAACTTTTTACGATGGAAAGACTGCATCGAGAGACTTGGCATTTTTTTACATTTAATGTTTTTGGTGGGATTTCTTTTTACAAAATAAAAATATCTTTCTTTATCTTAATTGTCTAAAGCTATATGTTTTTAGGTAGCATCATTAATAGTTGAACACCTGAAAACATCTCCCTCAAGTTTAATTAACTTACTCTTTAGCGAACTTACGTAACGAACTTAGTCAAGAATTTTAAATGAACTCGTTTCAGCAAATGCAATTTTTTTAATGGAGAAATAAAATGCAAAACCAATGAGTAAAGTAGTGGCCTAGTGGTAACGGCCTCAACTAACAAGTGACAGTGGTCATCACTTACGGTTTATAATGCCTGTTTAAATTTTTTTTTGTTGTGAAAACTTCTTTAGCGACGTTGTGCACTTTTTTTGGAATGGGTAAAAAATGTTAAACTCGCGTCAGGACACGTGACCTGATCGAAAATTCGTAAGACGGCGCAGGGCGCTTCCGCGAATGTTCGTGTGTGTTTATTACTATTCAACTTTTCACTTCTGCCGGCACTCCCAGAGTGCAACCCGTCGTTTTTTTTATCGTGGTAAAATCATCAAATGAGTCCTCCCACCCAGGGCAGGGCGGGAGGGACTGTAAGACTTGACTGAGTCGTAATGACTAAAATCCACGGTGTCCTTCAATAGCCTTTACGTTCCGGGGTCACGGTAATTCGTACAGTCCCGCGACCTATGGTTGTTTATAATTAGGAATTATTCAAATTATGCTGTAGAATATTATTAATATTGAGAGCAGTGGTGGCGCAGGTCTATGCCTTACAATTGGACGTGGGTTCGAACCTACCCAGGCGCAAATGTAATTTAGGTGGGTAGGTGTAATTTATTTAATTACCACTCCACCGCCAGGTGTAATTTATTTAATTACCATCGCTTTCAACACGGTGAAGGAAAACATCGTGCGAAACCGGCATGTCCTAGAACCAAAAGTTCGGAGACATGGGACATTTACAACCCGCATTTGGGCCCGCGTGGTGGATTATGGCTCACCGCTTCTCACAGAGAGGAGGCCTGTGTTCCTGCAGGCAGAAACATTATAAGCTGATGATAATGAATCAATATTAATATGATCTACAAATAGTTATACTGGGTCTGAAGGTCTGTTTGTGTATGTGAGTTAAAATTTTTGTAAACGCGTTACACGACACGGGAGAAATTCTAAGTTTGAGGTAATGTTTAGATAAGATATTAATTCTATCTCTAGTTTTGCCTTTCTAGAGATAGAAACATTATTACTATCTCTTCTGTTTAAATTCTGTAAGATGGATTAAATATAAAGAACGACCGTAAGTAAATACGTTTTTTTTTTTTTTTTTTTATCGTGGTAAAATCATCAAATGAGTCCTCCCACCCAGGGCAGGGCGGGAGGGACTGTCAGACTTGTACTGACTAAAATCCACGGTGTCCTTCAGTAGCCCTTTACGTACCGGGGTCACGGTAATCTGTGAGTCCCGCGACCCCGGCAGGCTTTGGCCCTCTACAGGCCCCGTCACTATGCTGACACTCCTTGAGGAAGTAAATACGTTACTACTAGTAATTACGTACTAACGTTATAATTAGGATCAACAGTTAAACTGGCATGTCAACCTAATTATGTATTTCCTTGCTGTTGAAATTCGTGTATAGCAAAGTGAATAAATATTTTCACGGTATACACTAACTTCTAAAGAGGCACGCGACCAGGCGTGACTTTGTTCGACCTTGGTTTCTTTACATTTAAATTGTTACCTATGATATAATTACTCCAACGTTTTACACATTTTTTTATCGTGGTAAAATCATCAAATGAGTCCTCCCACCCAGGGCAGGGCGGGAGGGACTGTCAGACTTGTACTGACTAAAATCCACGGTGTCCTTCAATAGCCCTTTACGTACCGGGGTCACGGTAATCCCTTGGTCCCGCGACCCCGGGACGTTTTACATATGGAAATTATTTCAGTACCAAAAATATTCTACACTAGCTTAGCTTAGCTAGCCCACGACGCGGCTTTGCTCGCGTGTTGTCTGGTAATTATCCAACGTGAACGTCATCATCATCAACCGGAAGACGTCCACTGCTGAACATGGGCTTCCCCTAGACCGCCACACCGGACGACAATTCGCCTATTGCATCCATCGCTTGCCCGCGACTCTCAGGCTGAGGCTACATTAGACAGCGATTTGCGATGCGACTAGAAGAGCGAAACAGGTTACACGTGCTATTGCTGATGTACGGTGTAGCCAAATACGTGAGCGTGTTAATCTAGATTATAAAGTACTATACCAAACATTCAAATCTAGTCTGTCTACCCGCTACGCATCCCATCGCCCGCTCCCGCTTTCATACAAACGCGGTTTTTATACAAACTACCAACCACAAAATCAACCTATCTGGCTTCACGCTTCTGCTTAATGAGCACCTACATCCTAAATAGAACCCCCCTGCATTTGAAACACTTATGCCTTTGTCAAACAGACCGGCGAAAGCGAAGCGAACCGAACCGAAGCGAGACGTCAGCGAAAGGTCAGTCCGATAGTTCTGTCACGCTATCGCATTGCTTTCGCGTTTCTATGTGACTGGATTCAAACAATTTCATACATTACAATTAAAAACGTCACGCTTCGCATTCGCCACGCCAGTCTGTTTGACAAAGGCTTTATAGCTTCTGGGATTTTATATTGAGTAAGTGAGTGACCTTTCGCTTTTATACATATAATATTAGATAGTGTACCCTATTTTAAGCTGAAATGAGAAATGTGTGCCAGACAAGGGTGGGCAGGTAAGGGCACATTGGGTTCAGAACCACACCGCGGTAGGTTTAGATTAGATAGCGTGTCAAATTAGATTGGCTCCCGGCGTACAAGTTAAGTGAAAGGAAGCCTTTTAGGCGCGTTTCCATTAGGCAAGTCTTGTATGCAAGACATGCTATACAAGTATAACACCACATTAGTATATACAAGTTGCTTGAATTGAAAAACACCATCTACAGTTCTTTCGAACTTTCAACTTTTTACTTGTATGTAGTGGAATTCTATACATAGGTCTATAACGTTATTAAGACTGACATTTTTTTTTTCTTTGAAAACATGGTAGACTGATTTGTCTGCTCATAAACATCCACCCGCAATAACTTCAGTTCATCCGTGATCATGGCGCTTGCAACAGTGCCGAACTATCGAAAACTCAAAACAAATAATAAACATGGTATAAATCCCGTTTTAAACCCTAATATTTGTAGGTCTATAAAGTTAAGACCTACATAGGTTTGTTACAAGAAAAATGATCTTGTTACATAACAAGATAATTTTTTCCACTCCTCTGATTACAATGAGACTCAATGTATGAAATTCACGGCACTTTTGCAATGCTACTTTGTCTAGTTGATGAAACGGGAAAGTGAAGAAATGGGATGTAACCATGTGAGTTTCGTGTGCGTTTGAAATTTTATATTTCCAGATGTCAAGGGAAAGGTTTAGTGTACAGTTGACTCCACTCCTATCTCGAGAAAAGTGGTGCAGATGGTATTTCTTTGGCAAGCTATTTAATTGCACATTTTTTTACTTTTGCACATTAAATTCTCTTCAAACTCTTGTAATTTTTTGTCACAACCAAAAATAAAAAGTATTTAAAAACTTAAAAAAAAAATCTTCTCTTTCAGTATATTTTATTCAATATTATATTTTTATAGAAGCTGCTGAAGTCGTAACACATACTGAAAAAACATGAAAAAATAGCAAACTATACTCTCTCGATTTTTATTTACTTATAACTTTTTATTTTTGCTACGACTAATTTCATTTACGTGTACACGATTGAATAACATTTTAGATTTTTACAGAATGTATAAAATATGGAATAAAAATGTAGTTTTATTTTACAGTGAACCATATCCAAACCGGATGCGGTAGCAGCGGCGGGCGACGCAGAATATTTTTTATTCGATTCTCTATTCAGGCAGCGTCGCTCTTTTTCTATAGCCAACTCGGGTTTTTCACCTAGGTATCATTTTATTGAACTACACAATAGCAAGAGGACTTGAATAAATGTTCTAGTATTTTTTAGGTAGTGAACCTTATTTTGAACGTGGTTTTTCGTTAGTGTCGTTATATCTACTTTGAATTTGTTGAAAGACACATCTGAGACGCGGGCATGCGGGCAGCGAGTAATGGGCAACTCGCTGTCCGACTATAGACCATGCCCGGGTCGACGGCGCGTTTTGTTCCACGCGCACCTCAAAAAGTGTCAGCAAATGACGGGCCCCCCCTCTAGAGGGCCAAAGCCTGCCGTGGTCTTTCAATTGCATCATTCAGTTCGACTGGAAGCTACATATCAAGTACTCTAGACGAAGTGACTGCATATCTGACCTCCACAATCCGGTAACTGGATACTAACGATATACCTTGGTAAGATTGGTTGTCAGACTGTCAAAGATCTACAATTGACAGCCGTCACCAATGGCTAAACGTGCTTTCCGCAACTCACTGTGAGAGATCATCACCCTTGAACAGATAAACCTCGGCAAACGCGGCTTAACCTGGAAGATTTGAACGGCGATTATTTTGCTGCAAGTTCCTCTTATTCGTTCTAAAGCGTTTATAACCATACTTAGTCAGTAACATAAAAACTTGCTAGTCATTCGATTTATTTTGTGTGTAAGTATAAGTTTAAAGCAGAAGATCATAACGCCAACTACACAGTATTTTTTTAGCAACGTCATTGTTATTGACGCAATATTATTATAATCTATTTTTAGATCACAGACCTATAAATAAAACGTGTATCGACTCACACACGTCATTTATATAACACATAGTAACACATCAATGACGCATCTCGCGAATGGTGAATGCTTGACCAATAAATTCCTTTTGCTTTGACGTCGACCGACAGTAAACCAGGTAACATTTGACGTACAGCGTCATGATTGACGTCACACTTAGAGTTATTGCAATTATTGTAAGGTAAAGGAAAAGATCGTGACGTGAGACTGGCATGCACATTCAACTCACACTGGATCCTAGTGGTGGATTGTGGGAGAGGTGGTTCGTGTCCAGTGGCATTGGATGCTGTGAGGTGGACATTGGGAATCATCAGAAAATGCTTATGTTTATAATTTTAAAATAAAGTTTACTAACTTCATGTTCAAACCAGGATAAACATTTTTATTGAAGTTTTGAGTGTTTGGTCTGTGCATCCCAGCAAAACAAGTTACATTTACAAATGGTTATTTAGATGTTCCTTATTTACCGCTGAGCATTCGTGTTTATTTTATTTTATTTTTTAATGATAATGGGTTTGCTCTTGGCTATCTTCAATATAGCCCAGAAGCAAAGATGAGACTTAAGCAAGAGCAAGCTCAGCTCACCCAGAAGGGTCTGGAACTCCTGAGCACTGTTCTACCGTCATCATAGGTTACAAATAGCCGCAGGTACCGTTAACCGGGATGGACTGCTAGACAATCGATCCTACCAAATGTACATACATTACGGTGCTCCCTCACCGGTAGAATTCGCGTTTAACGTGTCATGACAGATTCGACTTTGAGCTTTACGTTACAATACTACCTCCCTGATTGTCGAGCATTCGGGTGTAATGTAAAGTTTGTGGCCCGCCGCCGTAACATCAATGTCATACACTTGTAATTAAATAATTACAAGTGTAGCACATTGATGTTACAAATTGTATCACAAATACATTATCATTACACAAGGTGCCCAATTGCCAATTGCCCATTGTAGGTAATGCTTGATTTTCTTCCCACACTGATGTAAGGCTCCAAACTCAAGTATGGAATGACTACTTCATTACTCCAAATCTTTTGGATCACACCAATCATCGCCCAGTCAAAGATATGTGTTTAAAGTTGGTTGGTTTTGATGACATCATAAGTTATAGTTGGTAGCGGTTTGATGACATCAATTCTTCAAAGCTACATTTTTATGAGCCCACGTTTTGTACCAGTTATGCATTCAACCTTTATTTGAAACCGTTTGACATTCAGCCTACATTTTGGCGTTCAAACGAGTATCATAAAGGCCAGGCTAAATTAATTTATGAATTCCTGTTGAACACTGACGTCAGTCGCGTACTGTATTTTAGTGAGAAAAGTATTGTAGTACGCGCCGCTGACGTCAGCGTTGCAGTATGATGCTTTTTAAATCACAATGTATATTCATACGCGCGATGGACGTAAGCGTTCACACATAATCATAAGGACAGACAAATGATTGTGTATAATATTTAGGTAATGGGTTACCATTAAACCATTGTTTACTTATAACATTTAACTTTCGTGAACTTCAGGCTATGAAACTCGGTATGGAAGCTTCAAACTGAAATATTTTAATCAATGTCAAACCTAACCTATCTTTCTACTCATAACTAATATTATAAATGCGAAAGTAAGTGTATTTGTTTGATACCTATTCATGCCTTAACCACACTGAACCGATCATCCTGTAATTTTACATATTAATACGTCGACAGGTGTACAGAAACGAACGTACCATAGCATAAACCTTTCATCCAAAAATAAAGGAATGTTCCCAAGGGAATCAACAATAACATTATTATGATAATCGATGGCGCTATGAGTGCAGTCAGACGTATAAATTCTAAATTAACGCAAGTCAAGCCACGGGCCGGGCACGCCGCAATCGCGGCGGTAAGACTCCTTGATAGGCGTCGCGGCGTCCTGACCTACCGCATGACGCAGGTCCTCACCGGACACGGAAGTTTCGGGAGGTACCTGTGTCTGATAAGGAGGGAAGAAACGCCTGGGTGTCACCACTGCGAGGATCGTCCGGAGGACACGGTGGAGCATACGGTGCAGGACTGCCCCGCTTGGGCAGAGCACCGCCGTGTCCTCACGACGGCGATAGGCGGAGACCTCTCGCACCCGGCATTGGTCGAGGCCATGCTGCGGGGCGAGACGGAGTGGGAAGCGGTCACCTCCTTCTGCGAAGCGAGGAGGCGGGCCGCGTGAAGGAGTGGACAGCGTCCTCCCTCCACCCCAGCCGCAGTGGTAGACGCCCACGGCGTCGGACGTCGCCAGACGATCTCCGGCCACCGTAGGCGCGGGCATGCGGGCGGCGTGCACCATGACTCGCTGTCCGACCATGCACCATGCCCGGGTCGACGGCGCGTTGTGTTCCACGCGCGCCTCAAGAAGTGTCAGCATAGTGACGGGGCCTGCAGAGGGCCAAAGCCTGCCGGGGTCGTGGGACAAATTACCGTGACCCGGTACCTAAAGGGCTAGTGAAGGACACCGTGAATGTTAGTCAGTACGAGTCTGACAGGCCCTCCCGCCCTGCCCTGGGTGGGAGGACTCATTTGAAGATTTTACCACGCTAAAAAAAAGCCAAGCCACGGGCAAAAGCTACCTATCATGACAATATCTGCCTACATGAGTTTTATAAGAAAAGTTTCATATTCAATTATTCATTCAAGCAAGAAACATTCACATCGAATGAATGACGAACATTAATAAAAAAGCAATTTCCGCACAGCGAGTAGGGACATAAATATTCAATGTACTTAGGACGAACTTGATCCAAAGTGTCTAAGCATTTTTTTAGGATGTTTTGTTTGTAAGATAGGGTTAGGAGATATTATTATGACATGAAGATTTTGCACCTGAGTCTAGTATTTCGGATAGATGGGCAATATTTATTCAAGGCCCATAACAACAACAGCTATGATACAAATACGTCACATTAACACATCGTAAAAGAAATCTTATAGATAAGAGTACATATTTTGTTTTTTCAAAATTCTGAATTTCACTCTAACGATCGGGTCATCCGGGGTCGCGGGACTAACGAATTACCGTGACCCCGGTACGTAAAGGGCTATTGAAGGCCATCGTGGATTTTAGTCAGTACGAGTCTGACAGTCCTCCCCTCCCTGCCGTGGGTGGGAGGACTCATTTGATGACTTTTCCACGCTAAAAAAAAAAAACGATCGGGTCATTATAATTATTTGTGTTTACAGTCTATTTGCAAACAATCACAGTCACTCGCAGGGACACTCTAGTACTGTAGTGCTATATTGTAACGTTCACGAACTCACAACATCCAAGTGAGCGCAGAATCGAACAATTTCTTAGGGTTGCGTATCTCAAAAAAAAAACGAAACTATTATAGAATCTCTTTGTTGTCCGTCTGACCGTCGCGTCGGTGAAGAAACTTTTTGTCAGAAACACGCTGAGGTATCGAGCTGAAATTAATATCAAATACTCACGTGTACAACCCCTTTTAGCGGATTAAAAATTAAACTTATAAGTAAAAGCAATCAAAAGATACGACTGTTGATGCTCTGTTTTGTCGCGTTTTTAGACGCTTGCGATTTAATTCAAACCGACACACACTTGACCAGCTTCACAGTAAATCTACGCAAATTCCCAACGAGACACCGTTAAAATGTACAGCGTGATATTTTAGAGGATTTATTGTCTTATTCATTGACGGCATGGTTAGCGCAGTAGCTGAGCGATTGGACTGCGCTGCATGTTGCGGGTTCGATTCCCGCGCAGAGCAAATATTTGTAAGATCTGCAAGTTGTTGTTCCGGGTCTGGGCGTTTGTGTATGTGAGTTTATATGTTTGTAAACGCACCCACGACACAGGAGAAATTTCTAGTGTGGGGTGACGTTTTTTTTTAAACAAAAAAAAAATCAGTATTAGTTAAGATTTATTTTAAAAAAATATGAGTTAATTGTGCGGTCACTTGAATGCAGTGAGCTCGTGAAAGTTACACAAATAACACGGTGTAGTTTCAGGCCATGGTCCCGTCACGTCCCGAGGACCTAAATAAACATTAAAGTATACATACTATCTGATATCAAATTCCTGGTTTCATAACTCCTCACCGACTCATACCAACGTCATTCACATTTCAAAGCGAAGATATTTATTTAGGATTTTCTTACGTGATGTTCTTACCAAAACGGATCCTTAAACATCTCTTACATATCCAAGGTTATACAAATGTAATATGTTAAGATAACCGCTTAGTCCCTTCCGTATGCTGTGACAGACAGAACGGCGATACACAATAAAGAATCCGCCCTATTCTCGACGTAAGATGCGGATGAGCCTAAAAAAATAAACGTTTATATGGTACGTGTAATATCCAACTTGACGGAGTAATATTAACGCTAATGGACATTTATGTCGATTAAAGATACGTTCTTTGTTTTGTGTGTCAATATTGACTGAAGTCTGTGAGGCTTGGAACATGACTAAGGATTATATCACATCAGTAATTGACTCGATCGTCAAACTTCTACAAGTTCTGAGCACGAACTTCCTACCTTCCTGGCCCCAAAGGCAAATTAATATGGAAATTCTATCCTATATTCTACCTGAGTGGCAAAATTATGGTACTTAATGTTTTCTTTTTATATTTGGGTCCATAAAACAGCTTTGTTATCAAAACCAAATGGATTAATAAACCGATCTCTTAAGGCCGATTCATCATTGGACTTTACTGATAAATGTCTCCAATTAATAAACATTAATATATAAAAAAAACAATCTCTTTATTACAGCCCTTATCTTATTTAATTTTGAAATAAACACTTCTAAAAACTACCCCTTCGTAATTGAATGAATTTTGGTTACAGAAAAACACTAAATAAACTACCCACCCGTAACTAAAGGCATCAAAGAATCTCCAAAAATGTATGGTAATTTTTTACATTGAATTTACTTCCTAACTAGAATAAAAAATTGGTTGTTAAAAAATATAATTTTTCACACTCAAAAATATATTTCGATAAATTAATTGCCAAAAGGAAAAACAACTTAACTCAAAAAGCAATTTAATGATTACACACTACCAGAAAACCCAAACCCGCTCGGGTAAGGTCCGGTTATTCCCCTAGGAACCAATGAACTAATTTCTTTATGTACCTACTAATTAAGCAAGCCACAATTAAGCCCACTTTTCTCTTTGAACTTGTTTACGAAGTAAAATTCTGTTAAAACCGAACAAAACATGTTTTGATTTAATAAAACTGACGTGCTTATTATTCATCGCTTGTACTTGTTGTAAAATGTTTTAAGGCAGTGTTAGTAATCAAGAAAAGGAAAAGAGAAGTAAATATTACGAAATTGATTGAAATTCTCATCTTGTTTTTTGAAGTGAAAACTTCTTTAGCGGCGTTGTACACTTTTTTTGGAATGGGTTAAAAATGTTAAACTCGCGTCAGGACACGTGACGTGATCGAAAATTCGTAAGACGGCGCAGGGCGCTTGTGCGAATGTTCGTGTGTGTTTTTTTAGACAAGTGTTCCACAGATGTTTAACTTTTTGTAGTAACGTCCATACAAATATAATTGATTTAAGACGGTGTGGGTTTTTTTCGGGATTAAAAATTCAAATGAGCCTTCAGCTCTGGGTGAAGCGGACTATACAACCGATGGATTCAACTGACGGATTGTCGTTCGGCGTAGTGGTCTAATGTTGGATTACCATGGTTCACATTGCGGACAGACTCACACGATCGATAACTACGGACGGCCATTTTTTCTTCTGCCAACATGACTGTATTACCACGGAAGATACGGAAGACCCTTCTCTTGGTGTCCCTTTCTTCAGCAGTCATTATGTCATTATTTTTAGTTGACGTGAAAGAAATTCCTACTCAGAAAAGGTCTGCGTGCGCTCTAAGAGCACGCTTCAAAGGCATGATAAAAGCGTGCTTTTTACCCTGTTCGACGGCTATGGACATTCCATGATCCGTTAGTAATTATCATTTTTGTGGTCACGAACTCAATAACAGGCATACGGACAAAGTACTATAACCTTAAATATCTGTAATGCCAATGTAGTCAGTTCAAAAAAGTGAGTAAAGTAAACAGGAACCACTTTTTACGTAAAGTAAACTTAAATCTGAGGCGTTAACAAGACTTTTGATATTTTTTGACGTAAAGTTAACGGGAAATTTGACCTTAATTTGATAGAAAAAATTAGTTCCTCAGTCGCACACTAGAGGCATTTTTTCATTGTCCATACAATAGACGCCGTACATACTTCAAGAACGCGTGCATGTAAAATACGGAAATCTTGTGCTAAGGTAGCTTACAAACTTTAATAAAATCTGTAATATATATAATAATCATATATATATATATAAATATATATATAATATAAAATAATCATGTTTAAAAAAAACACACTTAACGTGTTATAAAAGTTTATACTGCAATAAAGTCAAAGCCATGCAACTGTTATAATTTATAACTATTTAATAACTTTACTCTAGATTCACCATACTGTATCAGTTACAATTAATTATCCTACCGCTTCCCTTTATGGAAGTGTAATTAAAGAGCAAAGGTAATCAAGTAGTGTTATAGTTTACGCCTTACCGACCTTGTTATAAATTATGAGAAAATAGTTAGAGAAAATATTCATTATCATTTAGTTATACGTATAGTATATTGCATGTTATAAAATTTTCTTTAATATCGTAATTTTGTATTATAAAATAGGTTTATTTCTTACCCTTTCACACCCAAACAACTGAACTGATTATCCTGAAATTTTACTTATACGTTGTCAGGTTGGTCGTGGGACTCACGAATTACCGTGACCCCGGAACGTAAAGGGCTATTGAAGGACACCGTGGAATTTAGTCAGAACGAGTCTGACAGTCCTACCCGGTCTGCCCTGGGTGGGAGGACTCATTTGATGATTTTACCACATAAAAAAAATACGTTGTCAGGTTACCTTTCATCCCGAAAAATAGAACTGAACCCGAGAAAATTAACAATAACTTCATATGATGATAGATGGCATCACATGTACGATACGAATTGACTATCAAATTCTATTCTCTATTCTATTACTCGAGCAAAACCGCGATCAAGAGCTAGTCGTAATAAATAATATTTTAAACAAAATGTGGATATTAATAATTGCTCATTAAATTAAGAATACCTTTTTTAAGAAGTCATCTCACCTGTCACCTGGGTGACGGGAGAGTCATGGGGTTATTTATCTTTCTGGTCAGTCAGGTTTTTAGGCTGACTGTACAATTAAATCAAATTTAACTCATATGAAAAAAATGTGGGACGAGCCAGGCATACGAATTGGGACGAGCGGGGAATAAAATATTGAAAATTAAGTTTTGGGACGAGCGAGGCATACAAATTGGGACAAGTGGGGAATTTTTTATGTGGGACGAGACTCTGTGGGACGACCGAGGCACAAATCACTCAGACTCATACTGACAAAATCCACGGTGATTCTTCAATAGCCCTTTACGTTCCCGGGTCACGGTTACCCGCTTAGACAATATCTCGATTAAGAATACCTATACTCTCAGTTCGGGCAAAAGGTGACAATGATTTTTAAGGTTATATCAGTATCAGCTTGATTTTATGCCAAACTGATGATAAAAAAGCGGCACTATATGACATGGGACGTAGAAATACTCGGCAAAATAGCAAACTTTAAACTTAGTCTTACTTTTTTTGTAGTGAAAAATCATCAAAGCACTGTCGAGACTAACAAACTACCCTGTCTCTTCTGTTGTCTTTTTCTTTGCAGGGTCACAGTATCCAGCAGGGATTTGGGAACCTATCAGGGTCCGTCAGCCTACTGACACCTTGAGGCACGCGTATAACAAAAAGTACCGTCAATTAAGGCCTGGTCCTTGATCGGACGGTGAGGTATTCGATCTTCCCGCGGAGAAATTATGGTATGATGTTATGTTACCTATATCGTCATCATCATCAGTCTATAATTTTCACACTGGGACCACAGGCCTCCTCTCTGTGAGAGGGAGTGGGCCGTAATCCACCACGCGGGCCCAGTGCGGGTTGGTAGAATTCACATGTCTCAAGATTTTTGGTTCTAGGCCATACCGGTTTTATGTTAAATTGTAATTAAGTACAGTATAGTAGGTAACCGAAAATGTAATTTTCTTTGATCCATTTAATATTAAATCCTAAACTTCCTAATGTCAATGTACATATTACAGTAACACGGTTCTGTAACTTTGTAACGTATAATATTACAATATAATTACATTTCAAACGTGTTACGAATTGTAACACAAACTAATTTCCTCTTGTCTCAATAATAATGGGAGCCTTGGATGACGTGGATTTTCCTTGTTGCTTGTTTGACGTTGTAATAATTCACCTAGATCTTCAATATTTTGAAAAACCAGAATTACGTTGATAGGTAACATTAGGTAGGTAAAATTCTAAAGTAAGTTTATTTGTTACTTTTTCATGCATCAAACCAATCTTGAAACTTTGCATATACTTTTTGAGGTTTATCCCGGAAAACAACAACAACTTTCTTGTTATAAAAGATTTATTTATTTACACATCATCACTCTTTTTACAGATAAATATGGATAAACTAGTTGTCAGTAGTGTGCCAGCGGCTTCGCCGGCTACAACTAGAAAATTATCCAACGGGAAGATAAAATCGTATCCTATGTGTTAATCTAGATTATAAACTATATGTGTACCAAATTTTATCCAAATCCGTATAGTAGTTTTTGAGTAAAAGAGTAACAAACATCCATCCATCCATCCATCCAAATAAAACTTTCACGTTTATAATATTAGTAAGTTTTTTTTTAAACGTTGCCCCACACTAGGAATTTCTCCTGTGTCGTGGGTGCGTTTACAAACATAGCAACTAACACACAAGTAGTTGTTCCGGAACAACTACTTGCAGATCATACAAATATTTATTCCGTGCGGGAATCGAACCCGCGACACACAGCACAGCAGTCCAATTGCTCAGCTGCGCCAACTGCGCTAACTGTGCCGTCATGAAGTCATGATGGACCCACGTGTCGTGAATTGATTGCCAAATTCTATACAATTGCGAATAAATCATCGTATGTGCTTGTCATCGTTATAGATTTTTCTGACGTGGTAGTGACGTCATAATCAAAATAATGACGTTGTATAACTAGTGACGTATTAAAATTTATTACGTCAAAATGAGACATCAGAAACGGTAAAATATTTTACATACGGTTCTTGCGTCAAATTTTTATAAATCACTTTATAAAAATTACATACTTTACCTCTTAATTTACGTAAATAATGATGCGATTGAGATGGAAGTATTCTTATTCTTCCTTCCTCTAATTGTAACGGTTTATGTTAAAATGAAATTACTTACTTAATGACGTTAATGTGGTTTTAATGACGTCAAAATGATCTTCTTGATGACATATATTAAAACTTTCTAAATTGCACCTTGTACTGTACGACATAGAATATAGTTCTACGTAACAGTGCTTAATGGGAATTAGTGATATTTTTTCATGAAGGCATTAGTCTTCGTCCCTTGGTCCTTTAGTCATAACATCATTTTGACCATTAATTACTGTTTTGATTGACAATTTTTTTTTTGAATTATGTCCACTAAGCTAATTAATTATTCTGAGATTTTTTGTTGTTTTATTTATATTGTGCAAAAGAAGAAATTTAATTTGATTTCAATGAACATAATTACTAACATTTTTTTTAATTATTTTTATTTTCGATATGTAATTTTTTTTTTGCTACAATCAAGGTGATGAAACGGCGTGTAGCTGTAATTTTATAGCAATACAGCATAGCACGAGAGTAATCAGAGTTTGCGGTTTCAATTAACGTAGGGTTAATGAGAGTCAAGCTTACGTTCCAGCCACATCCGTAAGGTAAACCCAAAATGGTCTGAACTTAAGCTTGAATTATATTTCTCGTATGTGGATGTCAGTCGCGCTTACGAATATACATTGTGATCACACCGTCCTGCGACGCTGACGACAGCGACGCGTACTTTCCTACGTATTTCTCGCTGACGTACGTGAACCGACCAGTGCCAGAGAAATTCAGGGGCCGTATATATGATGTCTTAAAACCAGGCTTGTTCCAATGAGTGAACGAGGTGACGCTAGACGACTTGTATAGCTCTATCTCTTTTACTCACTGGAACAAGCCTGATTTTAATACGTTATAATACGGCCGCAGGCCTTATTGATGAGATTCTTCTGAAAGTTTAGGTAGGTAAAGTTTACATACTCGCAACCGTCGTGCCTGTATGACCAGCACGCAAATTATGAGCAATTTCATTTCTATTCTAGCAAGAACACACACATATGATTTCAAAATACAATACGATCCGTAGAAGACTAAAGAATAGATATTTTTTGTCACATTTAAACATACTATTTTTAACTACGTTCTATCAGTTCTAACTGTCTATTCTTTCATTAACCAAACCCATTTCTACATGCAGATGTTGATGGTGATGATATGAACCACCAGGTAAAAGACGTTTTTATGGATCGTAACAGGCGGTGTTCTCTGGTTTCTGTCAGCCTCCACGTGGCCTCCGGAAAAGGCATGCATTATTTGTTTGACAATTGGCTATTTGACTGAAAAATTATAATTAGTCCGTCACTTAGATTATCAAAAAATATTCGACCCGTATTTTTTCTTTTGTCTCGTAAACCAAAATTGACGGAGATACGATGCTTTCAAAATTGGCAATACGTCACAATTTAGTACAATTTCTATTGAATTCTGACGTCACGAGTCCCACTCTCGAGTTTTAATGTTTGATGCGTTGTATTTTGGCGAATATTCATTGATTTTACAAAAAAAAAAATACGTGTCCGTTATTTTTTTAAAGTCTAAATGACGGACTAATTATATTTGTAATTTATAGCTACTGTCAAATAGCCAATTTTGACTAGTGTCGTAAATAGATATTGATACTACCCAAAGCCCTGAAGGAACACTTTTCCTCCTGCTGTCAACCATATACCCTAAAACGGTGCCCTGTTGTTATAAATAACGACCCTGTTAAATGCTCAACTACAATACAAACAATGTTCAGGAATGAACTAACTTGCTTGACAGGCTATAACCTCAACTATTATTTCCGACTAGATATGAAACGTGAGTGAGGAGGGTCGAGTGGGCACCGTTGATTGGTCTAGCAGGGGGTCGACTCTCTTAGTATCGCAACGAAAATACGGGCCCGTACTCGACATTTTCGAGTAAACCCTACTCCCTGTGAGTTCACGGCGCGTTGTGTTCCACGCGCGCCTCAAAGAGCTGTCAGCAATATGACGGGGCCAAAACCTGCCTGGGTCGCGGGACTTACGAATTACCGTGACCCCGGAACGTAAAGGGCTATTAGAAGAAGGACACCGCGGATTTTAGTCAGTACGAGTCTGACAGGACCCCCCTCTTATAGGGTCGAAGCCTGCCGGGGTCGCGGGACTAAAGAGCTTCCGTGACCCCAGAATGTAAAGGGCTATTGAAGAGTCCCACTCGCCCTGCTCTGGGTGGGAGGACTCATTCGATGATTTTAACACATAAAAAAACTCCCTGTTAGTTCTGAATTCATAAGTTCTGACTACACATCAGGACTGGGGACAACTGTTTAATTAAGTTGTCACTAATTTTTAGTTCATACCACAAAATAATAAAACTAATCTTATGATAATACAGTTAAAAACGGATTTCGTGCTTAGATAGTAGTACCCATCTGTTCCGTCAGGATGGAAAACATCACACGAATGTTGAGAACTGAATGTACGGTGTGTGTGAAACTTGGAACTGCAAACTGTTCATTTTGCGAGTGGTTTCGAAGACACTACAGTACAAATACAAACTTAGATAATAAACAATGCAATGATAATGTTAGTGACCATTGTATAGTAATAGAGCCCGTATCAAAAACTTCATAATCCAGCTTATTAATCAAGATTGAAAAAATCTACTCTCAATTTCGATAACTTAAAGTTGTATAAAGCTACTTGTCGTATTGAACCTTCTAAAATAAACAAGGTGCTCTAGTACGAGTTTATTGACCTGGCGTATACAAATCATGTTTCAAAGCAAATATTAAGTACAAACCCCTAAAGTCCCGGATATGAGTACGTGAACAGAAATTAAAATATAACCTCGAGCGGCATGTGTTTGCTACTTTAGGGTTTTCCTAAATCTACGCAAAATACGACGTGTCTCGAATATACTTCGGGGAGTTAATTTGATCATGTCTGTTTATTTTTAAAGTCAACTCTAGTGAATGAGTATAAATTATTTACAGTTGGTTTCGAGAGTGTGTTCATAGTTTGTTACCTTTTGGGTTAAAACGCCAGTTAGCTTTTATAAAGGACTTTTATTTACAATACAAACCTTTTTCTACTAGGTTTCTTTATCATTTCCATTTTTTTCATGTTTAGTACACAACAGTATCAACATAGGTAATACAATCAGTTTAAGGATATCGCTTACCTGCAAGCACTAGGTATTGCAATAACTCCAAAACTCCTAAACCGGTCGTTTATCTTAAAAAAAAAACGACGCGAGTTTAACATTTTTTACCCATTCCAAAAGAAGTGCACAACGCCGCTAAAGAAGTTTTCACTTCAAAAAAAAAACGACGGGATGCACTCTGGGAGTGCCGGCAGAAGTGAAAACTTGAATAGTAATAAACACACACGAACATTCACGCAAGCGCCCTGCGCCGTCTTACGAATTTTCGATCAGGTCACGTGTCCTGACGCGAGTTTAACATTTTTTACCCATTCCAAAAAAAGTGCACAACGCCGCTAAAGAAGTTTTCACTTCAAAACCGAATTTCATGTAGCTCGTAACCCGTAACTAAAGTCTTTTATATAGTACAAATTAATTAACACCTTGACCTACCGCGTCCAAGTGATAAAGTAATATAATACACTGAACAGACTATAAACAGAGGAGTTTACGTTCACTCAGTGACGGCCCAAATAAAGAAATAAGGGAAACAAAATAGGAATTTTGCAGTAAGTAAATTGTCAGTTAATTAGAAACGTAATTATTAGGATTCTGTCTGTATTCGGAATTTAGAGCAGTGCAGGACGAGTGGTATCGGCTCCGACTTACCAGTTGTAGTTCGTGGATTCAAACTCAGCCATTACATTGTGTAATTTATTTCATCACCACTATTATCAAAACGGTGAAGAAAAACATCGTGAGGAAAGTAGCCTGAACTAGAACCAAAAATTCGCAAACAAGTGACATCTTGTCGCGGGACTCACGAATTACCGTGACCCCGGTACGTAAAGGGCTATTGAAGGACACCGTGGATTTTAGTAAGTACGAGTCTGACAGTCCCTCCCGCTCTGCCCTGGGTGGGAGGACTCATGTGATGATTTTACCACGTAAAAAAAAAATAACATGTTATACTACCAACACGAATTTTGGGCTAGTCCCTTTCACGGAGAGGAGGCCTGAATTTTAGGAGGGTATAAAATGTTATTAGGTGGGAAGAGTCACTGCCCGACAGGTAATGGACGGAGAAACGTCTTGAGCATCCGAGGTGCCAACGGAATGCCGGGAATCCTCATTAAGACTTCTCAATGCCCGTCACCCCCGTCCAGATTTTATTAACTTTTCCTACAGTCTTTGTCTCTTAATAGTGTAATTAAGATTGAAAATGTATTTGTCAGGACTATTAAAGATTTGATTCGTAATTTATTCGGGATAAAGCAGTTTGTAATTAAAAATTTCTTTGTTGGATTTTTTTTTTCTCTGAGTCGTTTCCAAGGTTTTATTTAACAGACAAAACTATAAGTTGCCGTTTATTATTTTATTTTCTAATTTAGTATTTCAAGATTCTAGTAATTGGATTTAGTATTTCATTTTTAATCAAGAGTTTAATTAGGTCTGAAGTATAAAATACTTTAGGCCTAATTAAACTACTAAAAAAATGAAATAGTTGTTAATAGATTCTAATTTCGCAAAACAGCCTGCAATTTAAATTAACCATTGTTGAAATGCAGATCTATCTATATCAGATAAAAACTCTATACCGGTAGCTACTTAAAAAAAAAAATTAGATGCTCGCTGTTTTAGCCTTTAAGATTTTTGTTTTTTTTTTTTAATTTAGATGTTTAGTCTTACGATGGAGCGAGCTCACCTAACAAGAACTGGAACTCTTGCGCACCAAGCACCGACGGAACAGTAAAAAATATTTGCTGCTGAACTTCAACAAGACAATGGTTGCTAGCCAGACTGCCCTAGTGAGGCTGTCTGGCTCGCAATCATCGCGCCGTTGCAGGTAGCCTGTGGTTCTGTTTCCCGGGGTGGTCAATCAAATGATAAAAATACAATTAAAAAATTATCCCGAAAATCGTATCTATACATTTAATAAATCTGTAGAATTCTGTACATTGAAAATATTGAAAAAATAAATAGCGGGGTGTGTTGCTGGATCGATACCAAACCCAAATATATGATTAAAAAAATGTTTGTCTGTCTGTCTGTCTGTTTGTGCAGGCATCACGTGAAAACTAACGGTTCGATTTCGATGAAACTTGGTATAATTATTCCTTATTATCCTAAGCATAACATAGGATACTTTTTATCCTGAAAAAATACGTAGAAAAAAAATCTTATTGAACTGAAAACTTCATTAGCGGCGTTGAGCACTTTTTCTGTAATGGGTATAAAATCTTAAACTCGCGTCAGGACACGTGACCTGATCGAAAAAGCGTAGGACGTCAGGACACGTGACCTGATCGAAAAAGCGTAGGACGGCGCAGGGCGCTTGCGTGAATGTTCGTGTGACTTTAAAAGTAATAAAGTCACACGAACATTCACGCAAGCGCCCTGCGCCGTTTGAAGAAGTTTGTATACTGGATACATTCGTTGCTAGGTAACATTGTTTATAAAAGATGTACGTCACATTGGAAAATTATTGAAATAAAAAGTCAACCATTTTTGCGAGTTTTACTAAAATCTGTTCACAAGATATTTCCAACAATTACTATTCAAGTTTTCACTTCTGCCGGCACTCCCAGAGTGCAACCCGTCGTTTTTTTTTCAGTTTTATTCATAGACGTTGTTCTGTAGAACCGCGAACACACGTTGCATTACCCGCAGTGGATTCAGCGCCGTAATATTTATAAGATGTCATTGTCAGAGTTACTCAAAATGGGGAAATAAACCATCCACGCGAAGACCGACATCCGCGCGGACGGAGTCGCGGGCGGAAGCTAGTAATAAAATAATACAGTACAATGCAACAAATAAAATAGTAAAATAATACAATATTCTGAATACATGGCATTTTAATTGTTATAACTAACACGATCGAGTTTGTACATTATTTATAAAATTAAATAAAATCATAAATCAGGTTTAGCCAAAGTCGCTATTATATTTTTTTTATGCTAATGATTAGATATCGAAATATGAGTGAACCTGATTTATAAAAAAATCATAAATATAATAATAATAAGCATTTTTGACATGTTATTGTAATTTGACCTCCAAAAACCGACAACCAAAATGCTTGTAATGCTTATCGCCATCTTACCTATTAATTCTAGTAATATTTTAAGTACCTATTAAAAGTGTAGTTGTATAACAGTCAGAAATGCTACAAAATACCTTGCTCCGGAACCTAACTTCCGTTTCCATTTATTAATCTGAAATGAAAATCAAGGACTTATTAAACACGCACAAAGAATTTCATATCAAAATTACTTAGTTTCCTCACGTTTTTCTTCTTGTAGGTATGAATTACGCTAGCCATTGCCAGTCGCTCCCGGCATTGGTCGAGGCCATGCTGCGAGGCGAGACGGAGTGGGAACCGGTTGTCTCCTTCTGCGAAGCAGTCATGCTCGCGAAGGAGGAGGCGGGCCGCGTGAGGGAGAGGACAGCGTCCTCCCTCCACCCCAGCCGCAGTGGTAGACGCCCACGGCGACGGATGTCGGCAGACGATCTCCAGCCACCGTAGGCGCGGGCATGCGGGCGGCGAGTAATGGGCGACTCGCTGTCTGACCTGGACCTTGCCTGGGTCGACGACGGCGCTTTGTGCCACGCGCGCCTCAAGAAGTGTTAGCATAGTAACGGGGCCCCCTGTAGATGGCCAAAGCCTGCCGGGGTCGCGGGACTCACGAATTACCGTGACCCCGGTACGTAAAGGGCTATTATAGGACACCATGGATTTTAGTCAGTACGAGTCTGACGGTCCCTCCCGCTCTGCCCTGGGTAGGAGGACTCATTTGATGATTTTACCACGATAAAAAAAAACCCACAAAAAAGAAGAAATCCTAGAGAGTAATGTTTTCTTTTAAATCTCAACTTTTTGCTTGACGTAATCTTGGTTATAACAGCGACTTCTGAACGGAGCCAGTTGTCTTCCAAGCATAACTAAGTTTTATGGTATTTTTATTATTGCGATTCACGCAAAACCCTGAAGCATAAAGCCAATTCTTCGACGGAGTGTCAAAATGACTCATTTTAAATGTTCATTAACTACGAAACTAGCAGAGACTGAGATACTTTAGTATTTAAGTTCGTAAACTTTTACACCACTAATAAATTCTGAGATTCTGGTCTGAATTACGGATGACAAAAGGATATTAAATGGCAGAAGGTTGAAGAATCTCTGGTAGCTTGACTAGTTGACAAGAATTCTCGGTAATGTTTGAAATCTGTCTTATTCAAAACTTAGTTCAGTTAGGGTTGTTTTCTTGGTATGCAAAACAGATAGAAATAGTTCCATCATCCAAACATTCTACTTCGAGACTGATCTTGAAAATAAAAACCCATGTATAGTCAACGAAAAAACTTCGAAAAGAACGCAAAAAAAAAGTGTAAAATAATTTTTCGGAACTCGGTGACTTACTTTCTTATTTCTAGTATTTTACCACAATATATATAAAAAAAATAGCCTTTTTAGTGGGTAAAAGCGTTATACTATGTTGTATGATCGCCGTTGATTTGCTATCGTTAATTGAAAATTTCCCTAGTTTTCTCCAAGATCCCGTCATCAGATCCTAACCTAATTAACATGAAATATAAATTACGATGGATTGATCTGTAGGGTTATACCCTATCAAATGAAGAAAAAAACATGAAAATCGGACCGAGGACTCAAAAGGAACTTGTCCTCAAGTCAACAAAACATAGTATTTCAGATTACGTACTTGTAAAAGAAATCAACTGAAGAATACAATACAAGTATCGAATTAGTCGAAGTAGTAATAGAAGTAAAAAATAATGTTTCGAGGAAAAACCTTTCGTGATACAATCCCAAATCTCAATAATACTACAGACAAGCTCCAGTGAGCAGACAAATTAACGTTTTCATTAGATCTACACTTATTCCATTAGTAATGTTGTCTGGCCTTTCGACAAAAACGTATATTAGATACTAGCTGTTGCCATCGGTTTTGGCCTAAAATGATCCCACGCGAACATAATACCGAGTAAAACGGTATCCTATGGCCTTTGTCAAACATACCAGCGAAGCGAATGCGAAGCGTGACGTTTTTATTTGTAATGTATGGAATTGTTTGAATCCAGTCACATAGTTCAGCGAAAGCGATCCGATAGCGTGACAGAACTATCGGACTGACGTCTCGCTTCGGTTCGGTATCGCTTCGGAAACGCTTCGCTTTCGCCAGTCTGTTTGACAAAGGCATATGTGTTATTCCAGATTATAACCTACCGCTTTATCGTGTTAAATCATCAAATGAGTCCTCCCACCCAGGACGGGACAGAAAAGACTGTTAGATTTCTACTGACTAAAATCCACGGTGATCCTTCAATAGCCCTTCACGTTCCAGGGTCACGGTTACCTGATGAGGCAGTCCCGTGACCCCGGCAGGCTTTGGCTCTTTTAAGCCTTTGCCAAACAGACTGGCGTGGCGAATGCGAAGCGTGACGTTTTTATTTGTAATGTATGGAATTGTTTGAATCCAGTCACATAGAAACGCGAAAGCGATCCGATAGCGTGACAGAACTATCGGACTGACGTCTCGCTTCGGTTCGGTATCGCTTCGGAAACGCTTCGCTTTCGCCGGTCTGTTAGACAAAGGTATTAGGGGGTCCATAAGATAGATAGATCCGTGCACCTGTTCTGACGTATTGGAGTAACAAACATTCGTACATCCATCCAAACAGTTGCATATAATATTAGTAAGGATACGTTTTTATCGAAAGGCCTTATTATTACTTGTGATAATGAGCCTTATTCACAGTCCGAACACTGCGGATAATTACTGTAGCTAGGTCTGGTCGCTATGTCATTAGTTACATATTAATACTGGTTTCTGCCTTTCATTTGAAGCTCGGCTATGTACGAGTAGGTATATGAGTTTCACTTTTATTACCGTAACAGTGATGGGATCATCACGGTTTGCAGTGGTGGTTTAAAATTAAAAATTATTCATATTATGCGATAGAATATTATTCATATAAAGAGCAGTGGTGGCCAAGTTGTAGTTCGTGGGTTCCCGTGGGTTTGAACCGAGCCTAGCTTACTAGCATTACTTGTGTAATTTATTTCATCCCCATTGCTCTCTAAAGCCTTTGTCAAATAGACAGGCGTGGCAAATGCGAAGCGTAACGTTTTTATTTGAAATTTACGGAATTGTTTGAATCCAGTCAAATAGAAAAGCGAAAGCGATCCGATAGCGTTACAGAACTATCAGACTGACGTCTCGTATCGTTTCGGTATCGCTTTGGACTCGCCTGTCTGTTTGACAAAGACATAAACGGTGAAGGAAAATATCGTAAGGAAACCGGCATGTCCAAAAACAAAAAATTAGAAGACATGTGACATCTACCATCCCGCACTGGGCACGCGTGTTGGATTGTGGCCTGCTCCCCTCTAACAGAGTGGAGGCCTGTGTCCCATCAGTCAGAACATAATAGGCTGATGACGATGAGGTAGACATTTAGAAAAAAGAAACCGATGTGTTCCACGACGTCCATGTTTAAACAAATTTAGGTACCGTTTGCGTTTGCTATCGCAGCCACCTCTCTGAGAAGAGTTGTAACAAAATCACATCACAAGTTAAATGAAATAACTAAAAGAGTAATAGACAAAAACTTAAATGTAGACAAAAAAAGGACACGAGTCTTGCGGTGTAGAACATAAATGTGAGTTTTCTCACAATGTTTATTTTTCATTAAAATATAAATTTTGATATTATTCGAAGTAGGCAAATGTCCTGGGTTCAAATTCACAACACACGAAACGTACATTGGGGCCTTTACTATTGAGCCAACGCTGTTCTCATCCTATACAATTGATGAATTATCTCATAGACCACATTAATTGTCGGATATGTCGTATGCTCTATCTTATAATACACAATTAATGTCATTGGAATATTCTCCTAACAAGATATTACATAAAATAGACAGATATAAAAGGAACATTATGGAGAATACCTAATAGGTACCTTCTTTTTATTGCTTTTACTTGGAAAAATCATCAAATGAGTCCTCCCACCCAGGGCGAGACGGGAGGGACTGACAGACTCGTACTGACTAAAATCCACGGTGTTCTTCAATAGTCCTTTACCTTCCAGGGCCGCAGTTACGTGTTAAGCCAGTCCCGCGACCAAAAGAATATAGGTAATTAAAAATTAAGAAGTTTTTTTGAACATTCACAACACTTGTAATGTTTATTTTTCTTTTGTTTTAAACTGTAAAGAAATTGGAACGAAACGTATAAATGATGTATCTTATTAGCTATCTTCTCTTTTTAGCTTACCTTCTCTATCTACGAGTATTCTGTGTTTAATATCTAAATTGAATCAGAACCGAACTAAGACAGATGGCATATTCACAGATAGCTAAACAAAGTGGGAACGATTTAGAGAAATCTAGTTAAACGAATTGTTTGAACTTTGAACAGACGGGTTGACTCCAAGAATTTGATTTAAAATTGCAAAACTTAGATTGTTCAAAGCTCTATTACCCAGTTTTAATAAAAAGCATTTCAGATAAAATATTAAAATATTCTCTCGCCCAACACGTGTCATTTAATTACTCAGTTAATTAAAATTCTTTTGCACAATTTGCGGTACAAGATTATTTTGTTGCCATGTCCTACGTCAATTTAATGTCTTGGCCACGACCTAAAATTGTTCAGAATAAGCCACGAGTCTCGTGAATCAACTTGCAAAATAACCGTGGTGGCGGACACATAACATGCGATCGTGATAAACATACCGTAAGCCATACAGTGCAAGTCTCCGATACTTTACGACTTTGGTATATTATACCCATTGCCACGTGGCTGTGTACGAACCTCTATGGATTTGTATTACGATAGTGGCCTGGGTACCAAAGTAGTAAGATATTTATTTATATAAAGTACACCAAGAGCAAAACATACAACAGCAGTAATTAAAAACAAAAATATAAAACATAAGTATGTGCTAGTATGTAAGCCTATCCGGACACAGAAGTTTTAGGAGGTACCTGTGTTCGATAGGGAGGGAAGAAATGTCTGGGTGCAGGACTGCCCCGCGTGGGCAGAGCACCACCGTGTCCTCACGACGTCGTTAGGCGGCTCTGCCCTGGGTGGGAGGACTCATTTGACGATTTTACCTCGTTAAAAAAATAAGTATGTAAGCCTATGACAGGTATACGCAACATTTACCATGAAAGTGCCAACAAAGTAACAATTTGTAGTTACAAAAATATTAAAGATTAGTTAAATTATAAAGTAAATGGGTATGTGCGGTATAAATATATTTATGTATCATATTTGATAACCAGAAATTGATACAGAAAGAAAGAAATTGACAAAGATTAAGATATTACTAAGTAGGTTGGTTAATGCGCTACCTCCGAAACTGATCGTCTAAACTTGTTGCGGGAGACGCCGAATAAATCGGATCCAATGATTTAAAACTGCTATTATAGTTTCTGCATATTCGAAGTATAGGAGCTTTAAGACCGAGGTTCGATTTACGGAAAGGAATATAGAAAAATCTAGTGATGAGATGTCTAGGGGGTTTCAAGGGGACTGAATACGCTCGACTAAATCACTGCATTTAACAATCGTGCACTTGCCTTGTGTACGAAGGGAAAAAGTACGAGGTCTCCAGTTCTCCACAAATTTCTAGAGATGGACGGCGCCGCCGCCAAACCCAGCCCAGACAAAAGTGGCGAGACCTGCGACACGACGCTTATCGTGAGGCCTGGTTGGAAAAACGTAGGGTCTTTTCTATGCAGTAGGATAGTATGGACTAGACATAAAGATGTCGCGTCACTCGAAGCCATGATCAGGGTCTTAGAGAACCCAACGAAGGGAGGAACCACGAGAGGAACTAAAAGAGGAACCTACTCATAATACACTAAGCTGTTTTTCTAGATTATGTGTTCAGAATGTAATTAACAAATTAATCTAGCCAAAAAAGACGTAATCAATCAACACTAATTATTTATTAGTTTATTGTTATTCAATTTTTTATAACTTCAAAAACAAAAAAGGTATGAATTTTTATGTAAAAAAAAAGTTTTTCTGCTCTCCTGAAAAGTCGGGTTTTGGTTTATACGACCTTTCTACCCAAAGGTATCGATATTAATTTTAAAGCTGATTAAGTAAGAAGCGTTCTTCATTTTTCGTGGTTGTCTATTTAATATCCACAAAAAAGCCTGTTCCTGACTCGTATACTTCCAGTGCATTTTCTGTGACCATTGAAAGTTTTAACTCTAAGTTTTAAAAACTACTTCTTATTTCTGGAACGTTCCATAACTTTGGTCCTGCCAAGTTTTAAAACTGTGGATAAAGTACCCAACGCAATAGCTACAGGCGAAGCTAGATAAAATATTAGTTTTATCGTCCAACTCAAAGAATTCCGTATGGAAACAAAAGATGCTGTGGAACAAGAAATGCAAATTCTAGGAGCCTTGCTTTTTTTTCCTGTAACATATTTTCTCCTCATAATATCTCTATTACTAATTTTGTTATGAAGTTTGACTAATGAAGTACGCTTAAGCCTTTGCTTACATTGAAAACCCACACACCAAGTACTAAGTATACCTAATTACAATGCGGTAATCTGCTTTGTCTCATTATGAAGTAATTATAGTATGACATGCTGATAATACAATCAGAGTTGATCTCAACTGTTTGGCTTAAAGCTCCGACGCACTTTATTTTTTTATCGTGGTAACATCATCAAATGAGTCCTCCTACCTAGGGCAGGGCGGGGACTGTCAGACGCGTACTGACTAAAATCCATGGTGTCCTTCAATAGCCCATTACGTTCCGGGGTCACGGTAATTCATAAGTCCCGCGACCCCGGCAGGCTTTAGCCCTCGAGAGGGGGGCCCCGTCATTTTGCTGACACTCTTTGAGGCGCGCGTGGAACACAACGCGCCGTCGACCCGGGCATAAGCTCCAACGCACTTGCACAAATGTGCGGTGAAAATATAGGTAATATTTATTTCCTATTCGTTTCACTTTTGATATAAATTATTAATTACTATATTTTATTAATTTTTGTTTGTGTCACTAAATATTGAAACAGAATGCTGAAGGATAGAGGCTCAAAACAGTTAAGAATCATGTGTGTTGGAGTGTTACTCAAGAATTTGGTGGGGTCGCGGTACTGTCTCATCAGTCTACCGTGATCCTAGAACGTAAAGGACTATTGAAGGATCACCGTGAATTTTAGTCAGTACTAATCTGACAGTTCCTTCCATCCTGCCCTGGGAGGACTCAGTTTGATGATTTTACCACGATAAAAATTATTTGCTGCTTAACGCAACGGCTGAGATGATGATGATGAACGCAACGTTATAACTGCAGTTTCTCTTTAATGAAATAACAATTTTATGCTTGAAGAATAGAGTCGAATCAAAGAAAATCAATTGGGTCAAATTGTATTACGACACTGCGTACGGGTATGTCTACGAATAATTGCGTGACTTAATTCCTAATCACTAAAACAACTCACGGTATTTCCATCAACCTGGTATAAAAGCCTATTCAGATTACAGGTGGATTCCCACGGTGCGTAACATTGCGGACTTACACGGACCAGCGCGCGCCGAGGTATCATGGGCGAGGTACCGTCCGAGGTAGCGCTAGTTGAAAAAAAAACGACGGGTTGCACTCTGGGAGTGCCGGCAGAAGTGAAAACTTGACTAGTAATAAACACACACGAACATTCGCACAAGCGCCCTGCGCCGTCTTACGTATTTTCGATCAGGTCACGTGTCCTGACGCGAGTTTAACATTTTTTTCCCATTCCAAAAAAGTGCACAACGCCGCTAAAGAAGCTTTCACTTCAAAAACCTTTGGTGGCTTTTTTAAATGCCCAACACTAGGATTTTTTTTGCGTTTGTGAGTTTCTATGTTTGCGTTTACAAACATTGAAACTCACATACGCTAACACCCAGACCTTGAACAACTACTTGTAGGTCATTTACAATTTACTCGTGAAATACTGGTTTTCACTTTGAAATAAGACCTATTTCGTAATAGTATGGCTACCAAAATAGAAATCTAATGAAAAGGCAAAAGTTTAATCAATATGGTAGCAGAACATCGCTTTTGAATACTGCTTAGTGTATACATACTATTGCTCATGACTGTACATACATACTAACGGATAACTAATACGGGTCGAGCTGAGATCCTCCTTTTTATTGAAGCGGGTTAAAAATGGTGTA
This sequence comes from Agrotis puta, assembly GCA_943136025.2. Taxonomy (NCBI): domain Eukaryota; kingdom Metazoa; phylum Arthropoda; class Insecta; order Lepidoptera; family Noctuidae; genus Agrotis; species Agrotis puta. The sequence continues at coordinate 14,164,136 of OW964177.2, read as the reverse complement.
GGCCGTCCGTCCATAGTCATCAGCCATGCGCGTCCGTCAGCAATATCAGGTACCGTGAGAAGCCAACTTTAGAATTAGCTGAATAGGCTTTAATACCGCACCTAAATACAATTTAACTAATTGACGTTAAACTTAGTTACATGAAGCGACAATAGTTTAATCCTGCATTAAGTCCCTATCAACAGCAGTCATCAACACGCCATTGCTCAGACTTAATCACAATATTAATGGTAATTCGCTGAATAGTTATTACCAAAATCCAGACATAATCTTTGACTGATTGTACCGAATAGAGTAAGTAAGGGTTGATTCACAATGGAGCCAAATATACGAACGAGTATGTAAAGTAGTAGTAAATTGAAAATACTCGTTTAATAAAATTTTTATGCAATACCTGTAATCAGAACTAATTCGTAGTCTTGAGGAATAATTATTGTGAGCTCTGTTTAAAATTGAACCAAAATGCTAAAGATACCTGTATATTTTATTTGACAGGCATGTTGGTCTAGTGGTTAGTGACCCTGACTGCTATGACGGAGGTCGTGGGTTCGATTCCCACCCAGGCAAATGTTTGTGTGATTAGCACGATCATTTGTTCTGTGTCTGGGTGTAATTTATCTATTATATGTATGTATTTAGAAAAATATATAAGTATGTTTATCAGTTGTCTAGTACCCATAACACAAGCTCTGCTTAACTTGGCACTAGATGGCATTGTGTGATAGTTGTGGAATATATTTGTTTATTATTATTTATTTGCTATTTATTCGATAAAAAATGGGCATATTTACATCACGTAAATCACACACTATGATGGGTGATGCTAACGAGTCTAGTGCGAACCGTCATTGACGATTCCTCAAAAAACACGATAGGGTGAGTGGAGGTAAGATGAAAAACGGGGAAAATAAAAAAAAAATACAATAACTCCTAATATCAACGAATTCATTTAATGCTGGCAACATCGTTGACACCATTTTGTCTTGCCCCGCCCCATAGTCTGAGTCAGTAACTAACTGCGAGCACTCGTGTGTTTTTGACATTTTCTGTACGGATACATTTAGCCGGGTAAAACTATTGCGATTTTAATTTTACCCCGCTTGGTGCATGACTAAAATAGTATTTATAGTCATTACCATAAAGACGATTTTAGTCACTATTTCAATTTTACCCCTTGGGCATTATTAACAATTTTTTCATAAAATATTGTTTCAAAAACATTTCTTTCAGCATTATAGAAACAACTTGACCATACTTTTTTACCCAAATAATCATTAATTTATGCATTTGCCTTGAATCTCTTTATTTGACAACAGTTTCAAATCAACACTGTTCATCTAATCAAATTTTCATTCCGACTGACCCCCACTCACCCTACGTCATGATGGATGGACGGTCATATTGCATACGGAACCGTGTATTTTCACGAATTCTTCACAAAATCTCGGACAAGATTTTAAAAAGACGATACGTAAAGACACGTTTCCGTTTTTATTCGATTTGTGATATTTTTGAACACAGGGAAACTTATAAAAACTGCATTGCCACCGTGAAAAACCTGTAGGTAATGTAAACTTAAATACGAGAATAAGACGAGAGAAGGGTTGTGACTGGAGTAGTCTATGACCAGAAGTGGACTGCACATGAAAATTGGTATAATTATTGATTGCCTTTAAACTTAACCTATACAGACCATTTCATACATAAGTACCTATCAATAAAAGTAAAAAAGGATACCTTATAATTATTTCTGCCATATCCAGTTATACTAACTAAAAGAAAAATAATAAAAAAGCCATTTTACAACCCAACCACTTATCTTTTACGCAACAACAAACCAGCGTCTTTTTTACCACAAAACAAAGTGCTAAAGTAAAAAAGACTTTGACAAAGTATTTTATTTCTTGAAGCGAAAGGTGATAACGCCTCATTCGCCAAGTTTCGTTATTGTGCCTTCCTATCGCCTGCCTTCAATCTTCCTATTAGGATTTAAGCGAGAATTTGTTTTTCGCATACGTCTTTTTGACTTACTAGAAGCTGAATTCTAAATAATGCGAAAACGATCTTGGGAAAGAGACAAAAAAAGATTAACATTCTTTGTTTTATTTTTGTGAAATATAGGCCAATGAAAAGAGGTATGAAAACTTCGAAACACTGATATTTTTCAGAGTCTTATGTGTGACAGTTCATCATCAATCATAATCAGCGTATAATATTCCCACTGCTGGGACAAAGGCCTCCTCTCTGTCAGAGGGAGTGTGCCATAATCCACCACGCGGGCCCAGTGCGGGTGGGTAGATATCACATGTCTTCGAATTTTTGGTTCTAGGACGTGCCGTTTGCCTCACGTTGCTGGTGATGAAATAAATTACACAAATAAAAGCACCCGGCTGGGTTTGACCCCACGGCCTCTACTCGTAAGTCGGGGTCGATACCATTGGGCCACAACTGCTCCACAGTTACAAACCTTATTTCACATTAACGCCTTTTTATCGTGGTTATAATTATCACCAAATGAGTCCTCCAACCCTCGGTTTAGCGAAAAGGACTGTCAGACTCGTACTGACTAAAATCTACAGTGGTCCTTCAATAAGTATTTACGTTACAGGGAAACGGTTACCTATGTCGCAACAACGCCTGCTGCGACGCAAAACGCAAGAATTTTGTGAAAAAAAATCGATTACGTGCAGTATTTAAACCTGCAACCTCCGGATTCAGTTCATCCGACGCTCTTGCCAAACCAGCATCTTGTCTACAAGCTTCAAACCTTTCAATCCAGTATTTACGTCTTACGATGATACTCCGGGTATATTTTCAACTTCATACTCAAGCTTATAAAGTTGAAAATTCATTAAACACTGCTGATCGATAGCGAACGGAACGAACCAAAACGCTCTGTAATTTTTAGTAGATTTTCCGACTACCAAAATCGATGGATGTGAAAAATACAGAACTTGATATGGAGACCTTCAAAAGAGACTTAGGTCCAGCAATGGATTGTGACGGGGCCTGTAGAGGGCCAAAGCCTGCTGGGGTCGCGGGACCAAGGGATTACCGTGACCCTAGTACGTAAAGGGCTATTGAAGGACACCGTGGATTTTAGTCAGTACAAGTCTGACAGTCCCTCCCGCCCTGCCCTGGGTGGGAGGACTCATTTGATGATTTTACCACGATAAAAAAAAAGGTCCAGCAATGGATATATTTAAAATATCTATTCTTGTTGGCTTATGGTCTCCCAAATTTACCGATAAATTACCATATTTGTAGATTTTCGTTTCTATAGCAAAGCTATCAATCAATAGTAAGGCTATTATCTATCTAAGGTATCATAAGCTTACGTAAAGCTCAAACGATACCTTAGATAGTTAGTTAGCGTTAGTTTGTTGTTAGTTGTTAGATATAACAAACAGTTTAAACGTATCTCAGTATTCAAATACCTTTAATATCTGTCTAACTTCTGCATCTGCTGTTCATGTCTCGGTAACATTCTAAATAGTTGATTTACGTCTAACACTGTAATATATGGAGAACTAGATGGTGCCAGCGGCTTCACCCGCTACAACTCGAAAATTATCCCATGGGAACATAAAATCGGGATAAAAAGCAATGTCCGACCGAATGTTCGGTTTCGGTTTCGGCCGAGTTTCGTCCAAAAATCAAGTTTTGGCGGCAGTTTCGGTTTCGGCCAAAATTGACCGAAACTTTTGCCGAAACCGAAACTGATTTCGGAAGTTGTCGTGCACACTCGCCTAACTTCGTTTCTCGCGGCAACGCTTTGGCGGACGCTCGCGCTCGCGGTCCTGTTCGGGAACCGTCGTGCGCCGTTCGGATAGCTCCGTAGCAACAAGATATAGTCATTGCGTTGTCGCCCGACGCAAACATTCTTTAGAGGTTATGTTTTGATGGAACTGATTATTAAATGTTAGTTTTTGTTTCGTTTCTGCACTTGAATGATTTACATTGTTAATTAAATTAAATAAATATTGAGTCAGTAACTTTGTTTTGTTGTTATTAACAAATCAAGTCGCATGTAAAAAAGAGATTGTTTAAATGAAAAATGTGAAGTGTTAAACACTTTTTAAATTGTTAAATTAAAACAAACTTACTGTGTTTCCATTTCATGTCCTAACTAATGTCTGATAATGGGTAAAATGCACCAAATTTCAGTATTTTAAGGAATTCTATACTTGACCACGTGAGTTTCGGTTTCGGCCGAAACTGAAGCCACGGCGGAATGTTCGGTTTCGGTTACGGCCGGAAAACCAGTTTCGGTCGGACTTTAATAAAAAGTATCCTACGTGTAAGGCTGCGGCTTCACTGAGGCGGAGCGTAGCAGAGCGGAGAAGAGCCATGCCGCGATTCCCCAATAACATGGTTGATGCACATGGCTGGCCACGTGACACATGTAGATTTAAGTCATGTTATTGGTGAATCGCGGCACAGCTCGTCTCCGCTCCGCTTCAGTCGAACCGCAGACTTAATCCAGGTTATAAGCTATCTACATACTTTTCATCCAAATCTGTTCGTTTGTAGGAAAGAGTAACAAACATCCATCCATCAAAATAATTTTTCACATTTATAATATTAGTAGGATAGGATAGGAAAAAGGATAGTAGGATTACGTTCCGAAGCTATTCGAATGAATAGTTTGACACAGCATTGTCACAGTCTTCACCTTTCCAATAACACTATTTTTGAACGTGCTAAAATGATCGAATGAGTCCTCCCACCCAGGGCAGAGCGGGTGGGACTGTCAGACTCGTACTGACTAAAATCCACGGTGTCCTTCAATAGCCTTTTACGTACCGGGGTCACGGTAAATATGCTCTGCCCAAGCGGGGCAGTCCTGCACCGTATGCTCCAGCGTGTCCTCTGGGCGATCCTCGCAGTGGTGACACTCAGACGTTTCTTCCCTCCCTATCCGACACAGGTACCTCCCGAAACTTCTGTTTCCAGTGAGGACCTGCGTCATGCCTTAGGTCAGGACGCCGTGACGCCTATCCAGCTACTCCTCAATGAGGTTACCGCCGCGATTGCGGCGTGCCCTTCAATAACACTTAAAATAGAAAAAGATATTGAAAACACACGGTACAAAGGCCACGATACCAGTGAGTCATGGATTTAGTACTCTGATACCTGAATTTTTTTATCATTTCGTGTGTGACATTTTTTACGGATAAAAATATCCCTTTCAGCAAGTCTGAAAGTGAATCATTTGTCATAAAGTCGCAATGTCTCTTACGCCGTTTATCAAAATCGTAAGCTTTTCTTTGAACAGAAAAAGTGCGAGCAGATTTTAATCCTGCGACCTCCCTATTACCACCGAGACAACCCGTCACCATAAAACGTGGTCAACCAACATCACTATAAAACCTTAGGAGTTGAATGTAAAATTTGACGTTTGTTGTCCAGCATTTTACTGCCAATAAACACAATCTACTTTAATTTGCATGTAAAGTAATACCAAGTGACAGTCATAATTATGTTAATATCAGTGTCACTTCTTTTTTTATTTATCTGCTGTTGTTTTTTCTTTTTTTTTTGTAGAGGCTCCAGCATATCAATGCCTTTAATAGATTTTCAACCTTATCACAATATCGTAAGGTTAATGTTCAATTTGTAAAATTTCACAGATTCGGTCAGGTTGACCTGCTGGCTGTACCTATTTGTTAATGTCTCTCCATTGCACTAAATAAATATTTTACCTATCTAATACCAAGAGCTATTCCACCAATGTTCACAAATGTTGTCACCTCAGTACTAACCATTTAGTAGTTCCTTCGTTACTCACATCCATTTCAATCAATATCTGTCATGTTCAACTTGACAAAACACTTAACCTTAGTTTTTATCACGAATCTTAGGTAGTCATTAGTAACTCACACTCCACACACAAATGGTACTTAATTTTCCAGAACATCACAGATTCTTGTTTAAAATTTTAAAGCGTTTCAGCGCTACATTAACCACAAGCTCGCATTACACTGCAGAGAGCCAGCGATTTACAAACTTAATTTTGCGCTGCCTTGACCAAACGTTGTAGACAAAGCATCTCGAATACAGCTGCTTTAGCGCTAACCGCAATATTAGCGTCTAGCGGAACTAATCTAGCGCTGGAATTAGTTCGTAAAGGGGTACGCAACTTTTTGGCATCAAATTTTTTTTTCTTTCGTCAGTAATGAAATTTTGGTCATTGGTAGACTGCAACCTAAGAACTTCGTAAAAAGTAATAAAAAAAAATCTAAACCGTAATCAACCAGAGATATAACGAATTATATTTTGTTCGAATCGGGAGTAAATCACTCCTAATTAGAACAAAATTAAAACCGCCATATCCCTGGTTGGTTACGGTTTAGAAATTTAATTTCTTTTTCTATGGACTTCTTAGGTAGTAGTCTAATTGTGGCCAAAATTTAATCACTGGCAAAAAGAAAAAAAAAATTGTTGCCAAGGTCCATACTAAAAGTTGCATGGGCCTTTAGGTTCTGGGTTGATTTATGAAGTTATATTCATAAAATACGACTATTAAGGTGTATTCATGTCATAAATTCTTGAGATGTAAGCTGTTTCAGCAACAATTATGATCTGAATTAGTTGGTGCTTACAGTCATTAGTACGAGGTGAAGATGAGAAATTAAACTGTGTTGAGGGCCCTTTCATGTGTACTTGTGTTATTACTCGTATTTGAGTGTAAAATATTCTATTCATCCATCTTCAATTTCAACTTTTAATGCATGTAATCTTTTTAACTTGGAGTTACGTGTTAGATCTAACCTCTTTTTGGAGTTATTTATGAATCAAACTACTGATTAGTATAGAAAAAAAAAATCCGTGGTTGGGATCCTCCTAGCAGTCCCCACCCCGGGCAACAGCACAACATGTGATGACGGCTGACGATTGAGCGACACTGGCGGTGGTAGGTATCACCAAGGCCACCCGGATCGCGACCACCATCCATGCCTGGACGGATCCATGGTATCCAGCGCCAAATATTTTTTCGGTGCAAATGATTTTCAGTTCCTTCTAAGTGAACTCACTGAATTTTAGGCCTCATCTTTGAGTCTAAGCTAGATTGATTCCAAAGGCAAAAACTCAAAACACGTTCGTAAAGTTGCATGTAATGTAACGTCTTTTTTTCGTTTCCCCCGTCACTGATGTAATGCTCGAATCTGTATTCGAGCATTACATCAGTGACGGGGGAAAATCGAGCCTAACAGTGCGCAACTTGTAATGATAACTTGTAACATCAATGCGCTCCACTTGTAATTAAATGTTTTCGACGGGACGCATACGTTACATTACACGCGAAAGCTTGTCAGTTAGGCAGGTATTGTTATGCTCAAAGTCAAATCTATAATGTTACATAACACGCGAATGCTCCTGGTGAGGGAGCACCTTAAAGCAAATACCAACGTAAGTGCAGTCTACGTAAAAGCATCAACATTCCCGTGTCAATGGCATTACTAACGTCCCGAACTTGAGAACTTGCCTGACGCCAGATGCTGTCTTCCCAAGCCAAGTTTGCTGTGCACATTTAACTTGAAACGTAATCTTCACTTAATAAAACACAAATTATAATACCCGAAGAAATTCTCTGAACGTAAATGGAAAAGTTATTTTAAAGTTTCGTACGTAAGTGCTTTGTCAGAGTTGGTTTGTAGATACAATGATGCAGCTACAGTTTTCATTTCATACTTTTTCTGTTTCTTCAAAAAAGAAGAGAAACAAAGACGCCAACAATAGATAATGCACATGGAGGCTTGAAATGCAATGAAAAATAAATAGAAGTTAATGAGGCCGTGACGTCTGACACAGATTGGAAAAAGTAAACGTGTTGTTCCGATTCCTGAGTAAAGTGGGATAAGGACAAGAAGATGATGATAAGACTTATAAAGAAAATAATATTCGGTGAGTATCGATGTGATCTGATGTGAATTTTTGTTGCCGGTACCCGGTGTACCTAAATAAGATCGAATTTCTATTATCTATCTATCAGTTAAACTAACTTCTAATAACGGCAACGCTATTGCAAACACCAAAGAAATAGAAGCATAAATTTAAACAGCTAACATTTATGAAATATCGCAAAAATACGTCCAATGAACCAACAAAGAAAGATATTTACATAAAATAATGTGAATGTGATTACAAAGAGGAAAAAACACGATCGAAAACACTGCAGACCGGACGTTCTGAGCGTCATGACGCTCTGAATGACGCGATGACGCGTCATTAGGAAAATGGACATCCTTCTACACATTCATTCCTACACATCGACGTAATTATGGAGATCTGAAAGGGAGACATTGGAAATCCTTTTTTGGTTAGAAATTCTGGGGCGGACCCCTAGGTGGAGAGACCATACTTGACAGAATAGAAATCATCCTGTTCCTTCGATTGTTCTTTGTGTTCCAGTGCTGCAATAACCTATGTTGTTTTCGCGACTACGGAGACATAACCGCGTTCGGGGAAATACAAAACTTTGCCTTTGACTTCACTCAAATAAAACTTGATTAAAAAATTCCATCCTTGTAGTTAAAAATGTTATACCTACTTTTTTTCTCTATTTATAACTTTTCCCTATTACTATTTCGCCAAATTGTGTCAGTACTCCATAAAAAAATGGACAGAAATCTGTTCTTATCAGTTTACCGAGAGATAATAAAACAATGTCTTAAAGTCCGGAAGACAAATGTTTCCCATTTTTTGTCACGAAAAGTATCTGCCTTTCTCATAGAATAGGCTCGATAAGCTTTAATGTTGAAAGTGCATAATCAGTCCACGACTCCATAAATTACTCATCTATTCTGCGGTAGCACTCTTTCAATTGACGACACGGTTAGCGCAGTGGCTGAGCGATTGGACTGCTGCGCTGCGTATCGCGGGTTCGATTCCCGCACGGAACAAATATTTGTATGATCCACAAGTAGTTGTTCCGGGTCTGGGCATTTGTCTATGTGAATTTATATGTTTGTAAACGCACCCACGATACAGGAGAAATTCCTAGTGTGTGGAAAGATTAAAAAAAAAGTATTAACTTCAGTGGTAGCTCCTATTTCAAAGAGTGAGCTCGTTGCTAAATAATCACAGCCGCACAGACCGATCTTCCGGGTTAAGACGCATCTGCCGAGATCGGTCTGTGGATGAGTGACCATCTGTGATAACCAGTATCATGTCAATTGTAGATCTTTGACAGTCGTTACTATTAGTCTGAAGCTCTAAAAGTCTGACAACCAGTCTTACCCTGGGGTATCGTATAACCCAGTTGCTGGGTTGTCGAGGTCCAATAGGCAATCGCTCCATGTAAAATACTGATATTCAGCTGCATCTGGTTCGAAGCTAAGCCGACCCCAATATAGTTGGAAAAAGGCTAGGAATCTTCCTAGCCTAGATGGTAGCTCCTATTTCAGTCAAAAAATTTACATCAAAATAAAGTTAAATTTATATGACGGACAGGCCTGTTGGTCTAGTGGTTAGTGACCCTGACTGCTATGCCGGAGGTCGTGGGTTCGATTCCCACCCAGGACAAATGTTTGTGTGATGAGCACGATCATTTGTTCTGTGTCTGGGTGTAATTTATCTATAATATGTATGTATTTAGAAATATATATGTATGTTTATCAGTTGTCTAGTACCCATAACACAAGCTCTGCTTAGCTTGGGACTAGATGGCGTTGTGTGATAGTTGTGGAATATTTATTTATTTATTTATATTATGTCCATTTCGCTCCAAAACTTTAAAATTTAAACTCGCACAAACTTCAATCATTTTATTTTGAGCTTCAAATTTTACTTAAAACTTAGGCGAGTGCACATTTCCCTATTTCCAAGTATTGGTTGAAAATGTTTATAGGTAAGGCTGGTCCTTTATTGTTAAGATATTTTGATTATTTTTAGGTCTCTTCACATAAAACGTTGTAATAACATGGCCCGGTCCTGGCGACAGGCGGTACCCACGTCAGTTGTCAAATTTATTTTATAGACGTAGTGTATTTCGACATTGTTATATCGTCCTCACCTGGAACAAATAAATTTTTATTACGCAGATATTTGACAGCATAAAACATTACTCGAGAATTGCCTACTCTCTGGCTCAAATAAAGCTGTATTTCTAGTACTAAAATGGTTGTCATGTTTCACTTTTTCATATCACAGTGAGATATGACTTTATAACTGTCACTTTATGAAATACACAGAATTGTATATTATTATCGTTTTATTGTTTATGAAAGCTTTTCTTGTATTTAGAAAGCTTAATATTATTTACAGTATGTACGGTTTTTATGCACTATGCTGCATCATAATAACTTTAAAAAAACGTTCAGTTTTCATAACGAGACTTTTCCGCACGTAGTTGAAGCATGCCAAAGTGTTTAAAATCATTTCTTTGTGAGGTACACTTTTTCTTTAGAGTATTCGTAGAATAAAAAACTAAGAGCTACTTTACTTCGAAGGAAGAAACGGATTTAAAGACTACATTTTAAAAATTATTCCTAGATGAAGTGCAACTTCTTACTATTAAAGCGTATTAGCAAAATGGCAAACTAAGAGCTCCTTTAATTACTTTCATAAGGATATGTGAAGTTGGAATATCATGAGAGTTTCCTTAGAGTTTACTCAAGAAGCTAGAAGTAGCAAACAGGTACCACTTCACGTCTAATTTAAAGTTATTTTAAAAGAAGCAAGTTTGTTTGTTACAACAGCTTTATAGGAAACTAGCAGCCTGCTCCGGCTTTCTTAAAAAGTTTTTATAGATTATTCGAAAACTCTTGTCCGAACAATAACGAACACGATAAATAAAGAATTATCCAATTAGGGTGCAATCACTAGCAGCATTCGCGTGTAATGTAATGTATGCGGAAACGTTTAATTGCAATTGCAGCGTATTGTATCACTGTATCATTACAAGGTGCGCATTGTAATGCTCGATTTTCCTCCCTCAATGATGAAATGTTCGAATCTGTAACATTACATTACAGGCGAATGCTTGCGGTGAAGGAGCACCTTTAGGTGCAGTCGTTTAAAACTTATACGCGTACAGACAGATACTTTGTTCAAAAACTCTTTTTTTTTTGTTTAAATACTATAGATTGTATTTCTTTTTACATTTTTACATAGATTCAACTTTTGGTTTAAAATGCACACTGAATGATGTAATTATTTGTAAGTGTTATGAGGTAAATCAAGGTTACATACTAAACGTATCAGTATATTTGATATTTTTAATTGATTAAAGTAATATTATTTTACTGTGGTTACTATTAGTAAGTTTGACAGCATATAATTCATTTAATATAATATTGTATGTAACATTTTAAATATCAACAGGAATAAATCAAATAATAAAAAAACTTTACTAATAAACTAAAAAATATATAAGTTTAATTATTCAAAATGCTATTGGCACTTTTTTTTTTTTTAATTTTTTAGTTTGTGATGTAAACAAAGTTATAGTTTTACAGGCATTATGTCGTCACAAGCCTGCACTCTCGAATTTCTAAGCTTAATCAATTTCCGTTGATTAAAAAAAAACGACGGGTTGCACTCTGGAAGTGCCGCCAGAAGTGAAAACTTGAATAGTAATAAACACACACAAACATTCGCGCAAGCGCCCTGCGCCGTCTTACGAATTTTCGATCAGGTCACGTGTCCTGACGCGAGTTTGAAATTTTTTACCCATTCCAAAAAAAGTGCAAAAACGCCGTTATGGAAGTTTTAACTGAAGGACTAAACAGATTTTCAATTTATTTTTGCAGTAAACTACTCTGATGTTTGTTTTGTGGCGACTCTTTAAATTTGTTTTTTCATCGATATAATACTTTCATCACTTATCGTTAAAACAAAATTAATAGCTATTTCAAAATTCGAATACAAATGGCAGCTACTGAATTTCGGGGCCCCCTGTAGAGGGCCATAGCCTGCCGGGGTCGTGGGACTCACGAATTCCCGTGACCCCGCGTACGTAAGAGGCTATTGAAGGACACCGTGGATTTTAGTCTGTTAGTGGAGGACTCGTTTGATGATTTTACCACGATAAAAAAAAAATCATTGATAAGTCTGTCAAAAAATCTAGTGATCTTTATTTTCAGAAATCTAAGGGTGTTAATAGACTGCAGTTGATAGAAGAAAAATAGCTGTCGAAGGACTAGACGTGGCTATTATTTCACTTGACAGCCCCAACCGTTCTGAAAACGCCCTAATTACCGCTTTTCATCTTTGTAATATTGATAAAAACATCACGTTCTTCAAAATTGATCACGTCATTCATCCATTTAAGCCACCAATCGAATATACAATATATGATTAATGTATGGCATGACATTTCAGTAAAAAAAAATATGTTATAAGATCACTAAAAGGTCAATATGATACGGCACGGTTGGCGTAGTGGCCGTGCGAGCGACAGCCGCACTGCATGTCGCAGGTTCGATTCGCGCGGAGAACAAATTTTTTAATGGTCTTCGTAAGTAGTTGTTCTGGGTCTGGTTGTGGGTTTAAATGCTTACAAATGCACACAAAATTTCTAGTAAGGGGAAAAGTTTGAAATCTCCTGCCCCCCCTCCCCCACGTGGCTGTCTTAAAAGGTCATCCTCACTACACGCCGGAACAGGGTGAATTTTAGTCTATCAAGTCTGTCAGTCACACCACCCAGGGCGTGAAGGACTCATTTGATGACTTTCAATCCCCAAAAAGGGTAAGGCACTCACTGTTATGAGTGATGAATAAAAATGGCTTCATCTCTGTCCTATCTTTTACGTGAAAGAAAAATTAACATTTTTCGATTAAATATGGGACTAACAGTGTAGTCGCAAATAAGCAATTAGATGTGTTTGTGTATGTGAGTTTCTATGTTTGTAAACGCACCCACGATACAGGAGAAATTCCTAGTGTTGGGCAACGTTATTAACGAAAAAAAAAGAAAAAGAGATGTCTGTAATGATTTGGTCTGCACCATATCTTTAATATCAACATATTTTTCTGATTCAGAGGAACCTTATAGAATAATAATAATAATAAGTTTTTTTTGCAACACTGAATTCTACATTTCGCAGTAATTTTCCTTGGTTAAAAACGAAACGGTGTCGAAACGGAAATAAGTACACACAAACTCAAAAATTTGATGAATCAATGCTCAATATAAATGTAATTAAAATAGTGGCAAATCGGCACTTTTTTGATACGATTTTGTGGGTTTCCTTACCTGATTTCGAAAATCGAAAATTTAATTTTTGATATATCGGAATCGGCGTGTCAGTTAATTAATTATAATTCAGTTGTACGATGTTTTATTTGATGTTTCAATTGATGTTTTGGTCGACTTTTATTCGATGTTTTATTGGTGCGATGTAACGATTGTGTGAAAAATCCTTAACTGTCGAAACGAGATATCGATAAAACGGAATATAGCCCCGTTGTCTTCGTCTCGATAATGTTAAAAGCGAACAATAAACTCAAGGTTCGTCTTCAGCAAATATCGTCTGCAAACACAACCTGACCCCACTCCAAGATGGTACCTTATAGCAATTTTATTTTGATCTACTTCCAAACTTACAAGCTCCCGTTTTGCTCTTTCAAGCTTCGCGTATTTTATGCCAGGATTTGTTTTGAACTTTCGTAATTTCGTGTTGTTTTGTCAGTGTGCCTTCGTTTTAAAATCTGATTTATTTGCTAAGGAGACTGTTTTTGTGTTCCTTTTTTGAATCGAGATTGTTTCAAGACTGTGTGGCGATGGCGCCGCGATTTAACGAAGGAATATTGTTTTTCTTTTTTTTATTGTATAAGGTTGGTTCAACTCAATCGTAGTTTTTTTTACTTCTTCCAATATTATTAGATAGAGATTTATTTGTTCTGGTTTATTTTTATGTTGAAGAAAAAGATTTGCTATTTCTCTTAGAAATTGTTTAGAAGTATTCAACACAATAATTTCTTGAGACATCTCCAAATTCAAAGTTGTCCTAAATAAACCGTTAAGTTCTGAAAACAAAATTTGCTTTTGATTTGATTTTAAACTTCGCAATTAATAATCAGCAGTGGTACAGACTGAAACTTTTTTTAAATTTTAGGAGAATTTATTTGTTCTACAATAAGTTTTAATATCTTCACCAACTTTGTTCTAAGAAGCATTATTAAAACTAAAAGTTTCAATTTATTAGAACTTACTTAGTAACTTGTAACATAAAATTATACAGTAACTTATCCCTAAGTTAATCAGAACTCATTGAACCACATCGCATATGGCGTGACGTGCGTACAAAACATTGTAGGTACAGTTACGCGCATGAATAAATCAGAATTATGTGGTCATATTTAAGAAAGTAATACCAGGCCATCGAATTCCCCAGGTGTCCTATATATTCGACCTGAAAAGATATTTGAAATTTTGTGCGGAATAGCCGTTTTTAGCAATTCAGATTGTTTGTCCCATTCAGAGAAAGTTGTTCAGCGCCCTCAAAGCGCCACCTGCCGGGATCATGGGACTGTCTAGGTTAATACTAGGCAATACGTCCTAGTTGAGAAAACGCCCCGTCATTTTAGCATTCAAACTTAATGCTCGGAATAATGCGCGAAGGTGGACGCTGTTGGCGTAAAACACAGCCTTTGGCCTCGGTCATGTTATACGCCAACCGTGACCACACTCGCGTGTGGTTCCGGGCAGTCAGTCTGTCTGCTAGAAATATGGGCCATTTTGTCATCTAGGGCGTATTACCTAGTTTTACACTAAATAGGGTACTGTGGCGACAAAGGGGCAATCGAAGGTACAGGGTCGATTTTGGTGTGTTGCAAGAGTCTGACCTTCCCTTCTACATACTTTTACAATCAATAACACTTCTCTTGTTGGATGGAACAAAGATTTATAACATTAAGAGAAACCCTATTTCATAAGAACATTAAATTGTAATCAATACAGTAGGAGAGAATCATTTTGCCAAATTGTTAATTGTGATATAGATCGGGCATGCGGGCAGCGAGTAATGGGCAACTCGCTGTCCGACCATGGACCATGCCCGGGTCGACGAAAGACTCAAAGAGTGTCAGCAAAAATGACGCCCCCCCCCCCTAGAGGGCCATAGCCTCTCGGGGCCGCGGGACTTTTGATTTACCGTGACCCCGGTACGCAAAGGGCTATTGAAGGACACCGTGGATTTTAGTCAGTACGAGTCTGACAGTCCATCCCGCTCTGCCCTGGGTGGGAGGACTCATTTGATGATTTTACCACGTTAAAAAAAAGAGAAAAGCGTGATATAGATGTTTGCGACTGTACCTAATTTGCATATGACTTTGTAACTGTTTGCATGTTCGCACACCTATCTTATATTGAGTTGAGTTACATAATCCAAGATCCAACTAAATAGAAATTCAGAACGAATTCACAATTACGCCATCTGTTACGTAAATTGAGAGCGAGATTTGTGAAAAGTTTGTTGAATTTATTTACCTAGTTGAATATTTGAAACGATAACATAAACTCACACCTGTTCTCTCAAGAAGATGAAGATTTTCGGTACTGCGTCCACATTTCTCGCTATAAGATAGATAAGATTCTGAAACATTTCTCCGACATTCGTTTCGCCGTTAAACGGTTCACCGATAGAACGTTTCAATAAGCAGTAAGGCCGCGTTTCTCTTTATACAAGTTACTTGTATACAAGTTCCGAATTGAATGCAACTTGGACAAACAAGTTGGCATACAAGTTGTAAGTAGATAGTTTGAACTTGTAAATTTTGTCCAATACAACAATCTGTATACTAATTTTACGTCAACCGTTATTCTAAAAGTTTTCACGACTTATGGCACTTTTTTAACGTGGTAAAATCATCAAATGAGTCCTCCCACCCAGAGCAGAGCGGGAGGGACTGTCAGACTTGTACTGCTAAAATCCACGGTGTCTTTCAATAGCCCTTACATAACGGGGTCACGGTAAATCATAAGTCCCGCGACCACGATTTATGGCACTTATCGTTTTTGTTGGTTTTCAAATGAGTCTTTAAAGGAAACATAACTTTACTTTTGAAATAATATTGTTCAAAGATTTGTTAATAAACATAGTACTTGAACAACCTGGGCTTCCTCCCAAGGTGTTTGATAGGGGGACATGGAAAAAGCCAGGTCAAATTTTGAACTCAGGAGTACGGATCACTGATCCAGCACTTTGTTGACCCTAAGCCACGTTTAATATCCACAGATGCAATGCTTACACCCTAGGACCCGTTACAATAGTGGCAAGAGGGTTGCCATGTGTTGATCTGAGTTTCCGAAAGTCTATACATCCAAAATACTTTTGTATTGGCGTGCGAACCTAAACACCGCGATTCAGAAAACAATCTCAAATAAAAAGCACCATCTATTGAGAAATAAATGAACTATTTTCTTGCTGTGCGGTTAAACAGTTCTGTTAAACCTTTTGCTTTCAATATATTATACACTTTTCGCGTCATGACGGAATTTTGTGATTGAATAGCAAACTCTCATTGTATAATTTTCATGCAATATTCAGTTGAGCTAAATATTGCGAGTCAATCAAATCAAGGCGCTCAATTTTGCAATACATGTTTGAAGGACTAAAAAGTATCGCGTGACTGGTCTATACAGGATACTACTGCTCTGGATTGCACAGAGCAACTGAACGAACTGAGTAATGCCAGTGTGAGAAAGAGACAGAGCTATACAAGTCGTCTAGCGCCACCTCGTTCCCACACTGGAGTTACTCTACTCTACTCTCGCTTCAAGACGTCATGGTGACCACCAGGTAGATTTTTAGTCAGTTCGAGTCTGACAGTCCCTTGAGTCCGTCAGTCCCATCTTCTCCACGCAGAGATCGAGAAGCAATTTGACGATTTTCCAACCTTAAAAAAGGTCCAAAAACGATAACTATTTAATTTACAGATTTAATTGTTAAGGCAACCTAATAATTGCCCGGGTCGACGGCGCGTTGTGTTCCACGCGCGCCTCAAGGAGTGTCAGCATAGTGACAGACCTCGCCTGTAGAGGGCCAAAGCCTGCCGGAGTCGCGGGACTCACGAATTACCGTGACCCCGGAACGTAAAAGGTTATTGAAGGACACCGTGGATTTTAGTCAGTACGAGTTTGACAGTCCCTCCTGCTCTGCCCTGGGTGGGAGGACTCATTTGATTATTTTACCGCGCTAAAAAAAGGGAACCTAATAATACATCAAGTTCTCTTCAATGACTAAAGTCGATATCAATTGTTCATAATAGCCTTTAAGCAATTAAACGCCTGTTAAAAATGTACAGTCATAGTACTTACATTAAAGCAATCCGTTCTCATTTCACTCTTGTGCTAAGTAACTTTCCTTGTTTTTGTAAGTACTATAACCGTAATGTTGTGGCGCTGGCCAAGCATGTATGGACGTATATTTTTAACTGACTTCAAAAAAGAGGAGGTTTTCCATTCGGACGGTATTTTTTTTTAAATCTCATGTGAGACTTTATTACCGAAGAACATTTAATTGTTATTTTAAAACATCGCGATATATGGATTAACAAGACAGTAATGACTGATTTAAGGAGGTCGCAATAATAGGCAGTAGCTCAATGTAAAATTTTGAAATAATTATCTAAATATGAATATTAAGTAGTTAGTAATAAGTTGCCAAAGTCAACTTGAGACTTAAAACCGTAATGTTTATATTAAGAATAAATTTTGATGTCTATACTTCGTCAAAATTAATTTTCTGATTTACTTTACTTTTGGTAGTAGTTAAGAATAATACACCATTAACAAAGTTTTCACACCTAACGAACCAAAAACGTTGCAAAACAATCAGATGTCTAATTTAACCTGCACCATAACCTAAAAAGCAATATTGTTTCTACTTTCTTTTTCAAATCAATCCAAAGGTTATCTTGAAAAGATCGCTTTTAGCGATAAGACCCGCCCATTGTGTCACCCTATTTAAAAAATATTGTGAATTGGATATTTCTGTAATTTGTATAGTGTACATAATAAAGAGTATTCTATTATATTCTATTCTAAAAAGCAGTTGAACAGAGAGACCATCACTGCAATTTTATGTCTGTTAAAGTAACCGCAAAATGAATCCCAATTACTGCGAACTGAAGCAATGAGCCAAAGAGATGAAGAGTGAGGATTGCGCTAAACGCCTTCTAAAAGGCAAGAAAGGATTGAAGGAAATGAGGCAGGCCTTTGTCAACAGGCATCTTTAATATGCTATGAAGCAATCACTGCGGATTTTTTCAGCCACACCCTGGAAGATTTTCAAATTGTGAGAATGTTTTAAGACTGTGTCTCAGTAAGAGGGTGTATGGAAAATCGATAATATGTCGAAAAAAAGAATTAATAAATTGATATACGACGCGTAAAAGAAAAATGGACATTAAATTTTGTTACGTAAACGTTCCATTTGCAAAGAATAAAGAGTTCGTAGACAACGGATTTGTAAAATGTCTCATTATTTGTGTTACGTCGGTATGACTATTATACTATAGCAAAATTACTCGCTTGGCGAGGAAAATTTAATTTACTACATATATGTTAAAAAGATGCATCAATTAGTGCCGTAATGTACGTAATTATTTCTGACTTTTTACGTCAAAAAATTCCAATATGGAAAAGAATTTCCGTAATTATTAACAGCATTTTTTTTTGCATGGTAAAATCATCGAATGAGTCCTCCCACCCAGAGCAGGGCAGGAGGGACTGTCAGACTTCTACTGACTAAAATCCACGGTGTCCTTCAATAGCCCTTTACGTTCGGGGGTCACTAGCTCGTAAGTCCCGCGACCCCGGCAAGATTTACAGCATACTTGAAGTAGTTACAGCTTTTATTCATGTATAATAATATTAATAAGAGCCGTATATGTACGAGTATACGTAGTTCACACCTCGTAACTAACTTTTTCCTTCAAATTAACTTCAAAGTTCCAGTATGACATTAATTTGAATTCATGAAAATGGGAAAACTCTAGCTGGGGCCTTTGAGGTATTATCCAGGTAAACTAATAACTAGTAACTTCCGTAATCATTACTGAATACCTACAACAAATCATTTTTGGACCAAAACTTAAATTAAGTACTGACTTTTAGAATTCTTATGGGCTTCTTGAGCAAAATAATAATATAAAACACACAAATGAAGCGAAATTTTTATGATAAACAGATACAATTTCAGGAATAAATTTCTATTATCACACGCACTGAGCTGGAAATATAAATAGCACCCCAAAGACTTTTAATGTAAACGTACACCAAATAAATTTATAAAAAAACTCTCAGAGGATCAAAGTCTTTGGAAGAAAACACGGTTGGATTAAAAGATAAGGAAGGCTCTGTAATGATTTAATTCACAAATCTTTTTGTGGTGCTTGAATTAAAGGAATTGAACTTTAATGTAAGGGGTCTCACCCTGGGTGGTCACCGGGAATTACACATTTGATGATTTTAACACAATAAAAATGGGATATGTTCTTGTTTGCATTAAGTTTTCATTCATGAGAGCGGCTGATAAAAAAAGACGTGTATGAGATTAACTTTTGACGAAACAGCAGTTAGTTCCTAATTGATACAAACTACTGTTTTTACATTGAACTTCTTATCATACTACCATAATAAGTGCGAAACTTTGTGATTAGAGATGGAGGCATATTTCTTACTCTTTCACACAAAAATTACTGAACAATTCTGTATGTTTTATTCAGACACTGTATAATCAGGATTAACACATAGGATACCTATTTTTTTGTGCCATTCCCAGTATTTTCAGAATAACCAATATACAGGCCCTACACCAATCTGTCAAATTTCTTTAATAGATTTATAACTTTGTCACAAAACCGCAGCACCTATTTAATTGGTAATTTTTAACAGATTGGGGTAGGTTGATCAGGTTGATGTGCTTGGGTTTGTACCCAACATTTTTTTCCACGCGCATAAATGCATGAACAATAGTATATTGTTCACCAAGAGGAGAAAGTGACCGATTACCGTCGAGGGTGTCGTTTGAATCCCGAGCCGTAGGCGAGGGCTTTAAAACACCCGAGATCGGTAATCGCACTTTCTCGCGAGTGATACATAGTGCTTTATACTACACCTGTGTGGAAAGAACCTTGATACGAGGAGAAAACGCATCTGAGCGGGAGAGAAAGCGTTTTCTCCCCGCATATTTGTTCGATATGCAATGACGTACTTTCTACCGTAAATTTGATAAAATATCAAGGTACTTTCCACGCAGGTGTAGTATAAAGGTTTATAGTAAGACAGTCCCGCGACACCGGCAGGTTTGCTGTGCGTGCGGCTTCATCTTTGTAGCATAACTTTTGATATTCGCTTTTTCTTAACACACAACGACTGTTGGACAATTTAACTTGTAGATATAAAATCATTTTCACTCTATGTCATAGAACATTTTGTCACTCGATCCTTATTACAAAACTTTTCTGCATAATAATATTCGCGCCCGGCATTGGTCGAGGCCATGCTGCGGGGCGAAACGGAATGGGAAGCGGTCGACTCCTTCTGCGAAGCAGTCATGAAGGAGGATGCGGTACGCGTGAGAGGGACAGCGTCCACCTCTCGACCCAGCTGCAGTGATAGACGCCCAAGGAGATCCAGGACGATCGCCGGCCGTAGGCGCCGGCCGTAGGCGCCCGATGTGGACAATTTAACACGTGTTACCGTAATTCAGAACAAACACATGTTTTCCGTTCAGCTGTTATTTTCCTTCCGTTGTTACAGTGGGCTTTGAAAGATGTCGGAAGTCGTAAAATGTATTGCAATTTATGAATGCCGAGTTATCGAATGAATTATGGAATCCGAATCAATTCAACAGCCAAAGAAAATATGGAACGAGGAAAATTATTGCTTTTAACTGTTGTGTTTTCAAGGGTGTTTCGATTTGTTTCCATTTTATTTTCTTTCAGCACTCGAACATTTTTAAAATAACACTGCTACAATATGGAATGATAGTGACATCACTTCTTGTTGCTGTTATCGTTCTTTGATCATCAGAGAACAACAAGGCTTACAAGTAACTTATCTGTGTCTGACATACACGACTTGTAAATCATGATGCGATGACATTAGGGGTATCACAGAATATGTAACACTAGCACTTTGCCCGCGACTTCGTCCGCGTGGGTTACGTACTTTCCTAATTCCCCCTTTTCACCCCCTTAAAGGTTAAATTTCCAAAAACCCCTTCTTAGTGCTCCCCTACATTACAATAGGAAGCCGTGTGCAAAATTTCACATTCCTAGCCCCAGTAGTTTCGGCTGTACGTTGATATGTCAGTCTGTCAGTTCTTCTTTTATATATATAGATTAACGCTCGCTGAACGCACTCCAAATATCCCAAAACACATTACGTCCGCAACACAAACGGAATATCATAAAACACTCTACATTATTGTGTTTAGTGGGAAGTGAGTATGATACAATATCTTTGGTTCTATGTGTTTAGAGCCAATAGTGGATGTAGAATTGAAATGTTCTCTTGCCAAATTGATGAGTTCCTCTGTTACTTTTGATGCATGCATGTATGTATGCATAAGTCTCTTCATTAATACTCTGATAATTGCATCTCCTTACTTGTCGATCCCGTAGAACCACATGCACCATCCAGGACATAAAAGAAGCCGACGATAAAGCCGTAGTGGAAGTTTTATACTAGTTGGAAACATCTTGAGTCCTTCGTAAATAAGAAAACTTATAGATAGTATAGATAATAATATAGTATAATATGGACTAACGTAACGAACCCAGATTATAGACCATACCGAGACCATATTATTAAATTCATAGTGTTCTGATTAAAGACTGATCAGGAATACCAGTACTCTTCCCACAGAGGAAGATTATTTTCTTCATGATATTAAATAATTTTGTTTATGGGATAACCTTTTGTATGAAAATGTAAATCATTGCCATTTTGTCCCTAGTAATTTTCTCTTTAATATTTTTATCAAAAGGAAACAACGGAGTGTGCAACTTTCCCGTTTGTGACAAGAATGACTTCGTATTGACGCCTAGCATTAATTAAAAAACTCCGCATCTCTCCGACATTTTCTTTCTTTTGTCATAAATTTTCCTTCAATTTCTTTATTCCGTTTTAATATAGCTACTAGTCATGCTTCGTAACAACAAAACACAATAGCAAAAAGTTCATTAAAAAAAGAAATAATATCGTGACGAGAAATTCTTTGAAATATACTTCGTAAAAGTAGTTGGTAGGACCAAAAAAGGGTGTATTTAAATGTTTACTAATAGAACTTGTAAATACTATAAGGCGATTTGCAGACGACACTTCTTATTTGGGTGGTCAAGCAGATCTTTCAGTCACTTTTCACGAATAAAATCTGTTGATAAACTTCGTGAAAAGTATTCGATGAAGTACTATTCTTAGGTATCGTGTGATAATCACATGAGAATGTAGGTAGTGGAATAATTTTCTGAAAAAGTAAGTTTGAATGCCGTCTAGTCAGCCTTGTACCATGCAAATCGAATGAGTGTTTTTTTTTTAATTATGAAGTTTCGCAAATTCATCATACATGCCACTTGTAAAAATGTTGAGTTGGAACCAAACTAGTATTCTATTGAGTCAAACCTTCTTACTGCTACGAATTATTTAACCCATTATCACTACATAGTATAAAACATAGTCGCTTCCCGGTGTCTGTCTGTCCCTATGTTTGCTTAGATCTTTAAAACTACGCAACCGATTTTGATGCGTTTTTTTTTAATAGATAGAGTGATTCAAGAGGAAGGTTTATATGTATATAAAAATCATAATATGGTAAAGATTGCACCCGTGCAGAGCCGGGATGGATCACTAGTTAGATATAAAATGAGATTGATGTCACAAAAATAGCTTTAATTATCAACAAAAGAAAGTAATTAAATCACAAAATACATCATTATTTCTTCTAATTTATCCAAAGATTACTTTGTTATTACGAAACGGAAGATGACGACGTATAATTTAAAAGTAATTTGTCTTCGAAGAAATGTCAAAGTAAACAGGGAAGTTGAGAAAAATTGCCATATTTTTGCATTAATGAGTGAATGGAGATAACTAAGGAAAGTATTTCAACAGAGCCATGAGCTTGTGGAAATAAGTAGGGCTTTTTGGGAGATTATTTTGCCCAACTGCTCTGCTGCGAACATTTTTGAAAGTACAATTATTTTTATCACCAACAAGTAGTTGTTCCTCTTCTGGCTGTTTGTGAATTTAAACGTTTATACCACGATGCCGAGGAAATTCTTAGTGTGGAGCAAAGTTATGAAAAAAAAAGTTTGCCCTAGGATCCCATCACCAGTTTCTGACTTGGTGACAATGGAACCAGGTTAAATGTATAGACCTTTTTTTATTGTGGTCAAATCATCAAATGAGTCCTCCCACCCAAGGCAGAGCGGGAGGGACTGTCAGACTTGTACTGACTAAAATCCACGGTGTCCTTCAATAGCCCTTTACGTACTAGGGTCACGGTAATCCCTTGGTCCCGCAACCCCAGCAGGCTTTGGCCCTCTACAGGCCCCGTCACTATGCTACTCTTTGAGGCGCGCGTGGAACACAACGCGCCGTCGACCCGGGCATGGTCCATGGTCGGACAGTGAGTCGCCCATTACTCGCTGCCCGCATGCCCGCGCCTACGGTGGCCGGAGATCGTCCTGCGACGTCCGACGCCGTGGGCGTCTACCACTGCGGCTGGGGTGGAGGGAGGACGCTGTCCTCTCCCTCAGGCGGCCCGCCTCCTCCTTCACGAGCATGACTGCTTCGCAGAAGGAGGCGACAGCTTCTCACTCCGTCTCGCCCCGCAGCATGGCCTCGACCAATGCCGGGCGCGAGAGGTCTCCGCCTATCGCCGTCGTGAGGACACGGCGGTGCTCTGCCCAAGCGGGGCAGTCCTGCACCGTATGCTCCACCGTGTCCTCCGGACGATCCTCGCAGTGGTGACACGCAGGCGTTTCTTCCCTCCCTATCAGACACAGGAACCTCCCGAAACTTCCGTGTCCGGTGAGGTCCTGCGTCATGCGGTAGGTCAGGACGCCGTGACGCCTATCCAGCCACTCCTCAAAGAGGGGTCTTACCGCCGCGATTGCGGCGTGCCCGGTACGAAGGGACTAATTGGATTATTGCATGGGCACTAAAATTCGTTGATTTTTTATTAAAAAAAGTATCTTCAGCATTTTCCTATTATAAACAGGCCTAAAATATCATTTTTTTTTTCATTCAGAATCTCATTAACTACAAATGCGTTGTTTTCAAACTATTTAGGTTCAATTAATACCCAGTACCCTAATCAAGAGAAGCAAAACAATTAAAAACCGTCCTTATATTATTATACCACGGCCTTTAAAGCTTTTTATACAATTTGAATTACTAAACAGCGCTCCTAAGGCCCTTATAAAATTCGAGTTTTACAAAAAAACCCCCTCAGATATCACGGAATGTCTTCATTATGAAAGAAATTGCTTTTAAGAAAATCGTATGAATATAATCAGTGTATCCTTTTATATAGATTATACGAGGTATGGGAAAAGGTACAATTAACACAAATGTTTGGTAAGTAAGCGACAATTTTAAATAAACACATACGCAGATATTTTCCTTGCAGGCAGGTCTACTCGTCTCGTTAATAAAGTTTTCCGGAAAAGTTTTCAAGACTTGTTTTGAAGAACGACATTAAATATTTGACTTAAAACATGAGTCAGAAGGGAGTTACACCACCTGAATACTTATTCGTTTCTTTGATTGTACATCACATTACTTTTTATACGCTTTTTATGAAATGTGAATTCATCTCGTTCGTGATAAAAAGGATATTGAGATAAAAGTCAGTAACTCGGTGATATTGTACAAAAAAACGTTGCGAGTAAAAAAGGAATTGAATTTATTATTATCTTGGAATTAACGTTGAGACTGTTTTGTTATGTAGAATAGGAATAAAAAGCTGTAAAGATGAAGAAATCTTTTTTCTTCATCTTTACAAGTTTTAGATAGAACTGCCAACTCGGGCCACCTCAGGTGTTGTTACAGGCTCTTGGCAATGCATCAGTGCAACTTAAGCCTTTGTCTGTTTAGTCAAAATTATTACCATTATATTATATTGTCTTCTTCTTCTTCTATTCTTCTTGTATTAAGTAAAACGGGATAAGGACAGGAAGATGAGATGATGATATTATATTGTCTTCTAACAAAAATACTTGAAAATTACGACTACAACTACTACTTCAGTACGTACACATCGATATTGCTTTTACTCGTAATACGAGTACGGTTACGGCAAGGTTGTCGCAGTGGCAATCAACTGAAACAAATATTTTAATTATCAACAAATAGTTGTTTCGAGTCTGAGATTTGTTGAATGTGAGTTTAAATATTTGAAAACACACCCACGGTACAGTAAAAAGTCCTATTGTGGGATACAAATCAAACAAATGAGAAAACAACAAACAAATAGATCTATTACACAGTTACGTATCGTACGGATACCTCACGACACAAAAGTTACTACTCATAATATGCAACAGCCTAACAACAATAGCATTTAAGCATTAGCTCACCAGACACAACAACAACGTAGGTGGATCCTCCTTTTTTCATGAAGGAGGAGGCACTTTCCACCCTACCTTTGAAAAGATATGAAATAAATAAATCAAGAAGCTCTAAGAATCATTATTCCTGTTTTCGAGTCAATATTCTTTTATTTCGGAGGCGACACAATCATCAATTATTTATAAGAATACGAAGCTTTTACCAAAAAATACTGTACGAATTTTATTGAATCATATTTTTTTTCATTTGTATATAAAAGGAAATGGTTTCGTCGTAATCTGAGCATAAAGGAGACGACTTGAGGAGATACATTATCGGAACTTATTTTCTTTTTCCATAAACATCGATGGAAGTATGGGATTATTGCTATAGCGACGGGCTAAGGGCTTCGTGAGTGTCTACGCATTTTTATAAACAGGTTATTTTGATGCTAGCGCAACACTTACGGGAAAAGCCGTTTATAATCGTGATGATGTACTCGTACGTTTATACGAACATTTAAAGTCTATTATCGCGAAAATTACAATATAGAGGAAGAGAAAATTAAATAATCCTGGCCAGGAATCGAAACCGCTGTTTTTCTTTTTTTAATCACAGCCTGTATTTTTACACCATTCGATAGTGTTGCTAATAAGGATCAAATTATGGGAAGTAATGATATCGGCAAAGTTATATTTTCAACCAAGGAGTTCAGCAGAAAGTAGGTACGATGTGTGATGCCACATAATACGAGTAATATATCGAACTAGACGCATGCGCATCTTCTTTATGCGTTCCCACCAAAACTCTGCAAGTCACTCGCTGTATCCAAATGGGTAGAATTATGCTTTGAACAGGCAATACGTGTAAAACGGACTTGTAAATTACATTTAGGTATCGAGTGGGACTTTGAACTATATTTAAGGGTCACAAGGTAGTTCACGGAATTTCAAACACCGCTTAGGAATTTGAAACGTGCAAAAACGAATGAAAACGCACTGAACCCAAACTAAAGGAGAGGACAATTCCAAGCATTTGAATTTAGTTGCAACTGAAGCTGGCGAGGTATTCCTGGCGCGTGCGCTTTGGTAGATGACATACCAAAATCAAATACATGTGCGCTGTACCGAACACGTTCCATCAGGTTTTCCTTCGTTAATAACATTCCGGAGAAAGCCGCACACAGGGAAGAGTGGAAAGTTATGGGGGAGACCATTGCCCAGCAGTGGGACAACACAGGTTGAAAAAAAAAAAAAAATAACATTCGTCACACATTTGATATGTCATCTTTTGTAAACCCTGTAAAATGTAAGTTAATTCGTCACATTTTGTAAACCTTATACATTTAAGCCTTTGTCAAACAGACAGGCGTGACGAATGCGAAGCGAGGCGTTTTTATATGTAAAGTATGGAATTGTTTGAAT
Organism: Agrotis puta; assembly: GCA_943136025.2. Taxonomy (NCBI): domain Eukaryota; kingdom Metazoa; phylum Arthropoda; class Insecta; order Lepidoptera; family Noctuidae; genus Agrotis; species Agrotis puta. The sequence continues at coordinate 14,137,202 of OW964177.2, read as the reverse complement.
CTGACGTCTCGTATCGGTTCGTTATCGCTTCGGACTCGCCTGACTGTTTGACAAAGGCATTAAAGTTAATTCGTCTTATGCATTAAAATATGTTTACATTCGTCACAGGTAGATAAGGGTTATTGGCACATAAGTTGTACATATTAGTTCAATAAATCAGTCTCTAATATATCCTCTGAAGTTTCAATTAAATACTTATTATAATTCCGTGAAAACGGAAAACGTTTCTTTGAAAAAATTAAAATAACCTCTTAGTTTGAGGGTGATTCGATGAGATCATTTATATGGTGGTTAATAATGCCAGCTCATACTCGTAAATTTACGGTGAAACGATTTAGCTCGCCCAAAGAATGCGGCATCTGTAATATTGGGGGTACATGCACAGGTTATGTTCAAGTGAGAATAACTCCTAAAATACTTAACATAGAGTGATAACTTTTATATCATTGTATAGACTGACTCAAATACTTTTAATTTAATACAAAAAACCTAAGCAAAATTCAGGTAACTTTCGAGATACACTGAAAAATGTGAAAATATTTAACAATTTTTGTGTACAATTTCGTGATTTCTCATGTTTTTTGGTTCTTCTTATTATTTAAAAAACTTTGGTAAGTTTTTCAGAAGTCTCAACGTTTAACTTTGCAACCAAGTTTGCATTTGCATGTTTGTAGGTCTCTTGGATTCAAAGATATAAAATTTGCATTTTATTGTACATACTTCAGTTCGGTTAATTACATAGCAAAATGGCTGCCATTCGCGAGGTTTTGGAGTAAAATTTTTTTTAAAGCAGTTTTGTCGATGAAAATAAGTCTATAATATCCCTTTCAAGTATCGGTTATCGGAAACCAAACCCACTGTATAACTACCTACACACCCATTGAGATACAGTACCTACCGAATATAAAGTTGATTCTCGACTATCAAGGTTTTCAAATAAACACTAGCGCCATATTTATCGGGGTCGCGGGACTGAACGAATTACCGTGACCCCGGTACGTAAAGGGCTAGTGAAGGACACCGTGTATTCTAGTCAGTACAAGTCTGGCAGTCCCTCCCGCCCTGCCCTAGGTGGGAGGACTCATTTGATGATTTTACCACGATAAAAAAAAGCGCCATATTTATATCACTGAGGTAGAGGACATCGTTGAGTACGTGCGCCGGAAGCTGAACTACACGGCGAGGGTGCAGCTGTTAGAGTCGCGCCGCAACGTCAATTTCAAGGCGTTTGTGGTGCGTATCCCGACGTGCTACCTCAACCTGGTGTTAGAAGAAAGCTTTTGGCCGCAGGACGTGGTGTTCCGTCGCTTCCGCGGACCAATTCCACACGACAGCACAAAGACGCACAGTGGTGCAGGTAGTACGGGCATGCGGAAAATATTATTTTTAAATGAAAAGACGTTGCGTTTCTTCATAATACTTTATTAAAATGATATAATGGATGTACCAGTTTACAAAGAGAAAGATATAACACGTATTTTTTTTTATTAATATGAAAATATTCATCAAATTTTTTCACATGAATTTCATATAATTAAATCAGCATTTTTAAATAAACTAAATATTAAATAGAGAAGACATTGATTGAGAGATGGGTGCTATCCACTAATAAAGTTTTGGCATCATCGTGAAGAGGATAGTATTTTTTATTCGGTACTGCACGTAAACTGTTGATAAGGGGATCTGAGGTAGCTAAGAGCATATTCATAACATCTTCATTACATGATAGACGAGAACATTTTCTTGAATGACCTAACCTATAATTGCGGTAATCTTTATTTCGCGCTTCTTGAGCTTCCTCAGATAACATCCCAATAGGTAAGGCAGCAACACTTATTATTTCTTTGCCATGCAGCAAGATTTTATGCACAGTATTTGGCATATTATACCAGCTGTACAGGCTTACGTATAGTTCAGCAGTCTCGTAACAATAACTACCAAACTTATCCGAATCAACTAATGCACTAGAATTAATTGTTTGCAATATTATACCAAACCGATGAATAAGTTCTTTATCGACTCTTGTGACTTCAGCTACAATGTCTGCATTATTGAAAAATCTTCTAGACGTATTTCCATCGTTAGATGTTCCCATTCCTTGCTTTACAAAATCCACTTTTAGACCTAAACGTTGAAACAGCTCACTTTGGATTCTTTTCTTCTCTTCATCTTTTTGTTGTTTGGTAGTTGCGTTCGTTCTCCAACTGGTAAATGACATATTGTACGCAATATGTAATATGCATTCCATAAATTTAATCCGTGCGTGAAGCGGGGATAAACCGACCTTGAGAGCCTCCGTATCCACAGTTTTATTTCGCACTTGGTCAAGGTTATTCATTTCTGATGGCTTTGACTTGCATATAAAACACACTGCACATGATGATGTGTCCGTAACTGTCTGCGCTATTTTGCCATCTATCATTGTGAACACAAGTTTATGGTAGACTTTGTAAGTCTTTTCCTTTAAACTAATAACAGTTTCATTTAAGTTTGCTATTTCAGACTCCATTCTAGCAATTTCATTTTTCGTAGATTCTGTAGTTTCTTTTTGAAATTGGAATTGTACCGGGCGACAACACCTTGTAGAAGAAGGAGTTGCATTTGTCCAATACACAACAGATTTATTTTCCTTTTCATACAGACGCAGTGGAACTAATGATGTCAAAAACATATATGAATCTGACACATTTTCGTCGATAAATGACTGTTTGTACTCAGCATGACCTGATGATCCGTCACATCCCCACTTGTGTAAAAACGTTGAATTTACACTAATCTGTGTAAGGTCGTCTTCAGACATTACTTCAAATAATCTTCTGGTTATGTGATCCAGTAATGACTGCAAACTTACACAAGCGTAGCTTTCCGTTACATCAATATCCGTGGGGTAGCATTGCCTTTTTACTTCAAGTACTTTATGATAATCGGGAAAAATATCACAACCAATACTTTTTGCTGCATTTCTCAGTACTTGATATTGATGTTTCGAAAGTGATGCATCAAGTAATAATGCCAACGCTTTTTCTGGAGTAAACTTGATAGTATCCGATGATTCTTCTTGTACGAGTACCTTAGAGGCAGCTTTCTTAATCATTTCTTCAGGAACGCTTTCACACAATCTTTTAACTTTATATCGCTTTGTTCGATCGCAACATTCATCAAATGATTTTTCTGGTCGTCCTCTATGAGAGCGTTTTGATGGCCCTGGAACATTACTGTCACAATTCACCACATCAGTCTGCACCGAAGATGTCTCAACGGTAAAAATATTTTTCAGCCACTGTTCATTTTTTGCCATAAAAGCATTTTTATTTCTCGCTGCAGTTTGCCACTTTTTTGTAAATACGGGTAGAAAATTACGGCTTAACTTTTCATAAACTTGATTCCAAACACTTTCTGTAAGCTGTGGATACATAAGTTTTAAATTTTCGAGGCATTTATGTATCTCACGATTACTTGATATTATGATTTCCACTAAATCGGCATAGACAATAGTAAAGCTATCCATCACTATAATAACACTGTTATCGTAAGAGAAAATAATTGTAAGTGAAGTTAAAACTACCATTCAATGCTATTTATACTTACACGATATGATAAAATGTTAATTACCCTCATTAGAAACACTTATTAATATAATGCACTTTTTCTTAATTACAGAGCGTCATTAGTTAAGGACCTGGTATTCCCAAGATCGCAGGTTATCGCAGCCAAAACTAATGTATTCTTAATCTATAGGGTCTAATTAATCTCCGAAAGTATATTATTACGTATCGGTCGATAACGGAGATTAGTTATGATCTCATGATTGAAAACAAAAGGTTCCAAATGACCTTCTTCACTAAAAATGTAATAGCAAGTAATTATTCATTATATTATAACATTATGTTTACTATTTTATTAATACACACAATAAACTTATGACTAAACTAAAAATGAAAGTTGATAATTATAGTATTTTGGTTCTATTCATACTTGAAATAACAATATTTTTTGCACGAAATTTGTAAATTCTCGATCACCCTACTTTGGCATCATATAATTAAATACTGTATAATTATTTATCCGTATTAATTTTAGGACTTGTTTCTACTAACATTCTAGTATGTGTGTACCAAATTGTAGACATTTTAAATAAGGTTGAAACAAAGGACTTTTTTCCGCCCTTGAACCAATGTGAGACGTAGTGTAGTGCTAGTGAAGTGTTACTAACTTAGGCTTAAGTTTTATTTACTAACATTTTTTGTTGATAATTATATATATATACTTAGGTTAAGGTATTTATCTATGGGTCTTTGTTACCTGAAAATAAATGGTTTATTATTATTATTATTATTATTATTATTATACTAGTTTTTCTCATTTCTAAACATAAAAACCTTCAAAAAAGTATATATTTTACATATGTAAAATAGTAAAAAACATTTTTTAAACCCAGGTATAGTTGAAATGAGAACCACCTTCGTTTGCCAAGCTATAGCAATAAACTAGTTCTAAAACCATTTTAAAGCACATCCGATAAACGCTACCGGCGTATAAAACGCAATGTTTGACTTCCATTACTCCTCCAACATAACATCGGCGCAAACATTCACGGAACATAAATTGTGGTAAAACTAACAGGAAGTTATAGCAGCTTTGGTTTTAGAAGTGAACTAATAAGGTATTGCATCCTTTGTAGAACATTTAAAGCTCTTTTTTGCTCTCCAGGGCTGCGATAATCTTTAAAGACAGTTCTGTAACCCCGGCAAGCATCTTGTTCTTTGTAGTTGCGTCTTCTGAACGCAGGATTTCCAGAACCTACAAGCGATCTTCAAATGTAACAGTCAATTGTCACTTTCTTATCTCCTGTGCTCATTTGTGATCATTTAACGCTTGGACTAAGCACATATTTATTCATAGACTAGTTGACATGGCAAACTTCGTACCGCCACAAAATATTTTTTGAAGTGAAAACTTCTTTGTGCACTTTTTTTGGGGTAAAAAATGTTAAACTCGCGTCAGGACACGTGACCTGATCGAAAATTCGTAAAACGGCGCAGGGCGCTTGCGCGAATGTTCGTGTGTGTTTATTACTATTCAAGTTTTCACTTCTGCCGGCACTCCCAGAGTGCAACCCGTCGTTTTTTTTTAAATCATTTTTACTCACTTTTTAACCTTCCCTGGACTTCCAAAAATAAATTATAACCATAATTAGCTAATTCGGTCCAGCCGTTCTTGAGAATTATTTTTTATCGTGGTAAAATCATCAAATGAGTCCTCCCACGCAGGGCAGGGCGGGAGGGACTGTCAGACTTGTACTGACTAAAATCCACGGTGTCCTTCAATAGCCCTTTACGTACTAAGGTCACGGTAATCCCTTGGTCCCGCGACCCAGCCGTTCTTGAGTCTTAGCGAAACTAACGGACGACAATTGATTTTTATATATTTATATAAATATTCTTTTTCCTATTATACCTAGTTACTACTTATTACGTAGGTACTCAAACTCATGTAAAAACGGATCGGATGCATACTTTAGGTACCTGCTGCTACAACAGTGTTTAATTGCAAAAGTAACTTAATTAAAATGTTAGAAACGGCTGATATATGGGAGCAACATTGCAGTATCTACGTACCTACATAAAACAATGTGTAATTTTGTGTTTGCAGAGAAGTGACACAGCATTGCATAAACAATAATACCTAAATACCCAGCTATTTCAAAATCAACAATTTTTTTTATTAAAAGTAGGCCAGTTACAGGAACTTTTGAATTGTCAAAAGACAAGAAAAAAAATAGTACAACATTATGGTGCTACAGTCCTAGTCACAAGACATAATAACTGGTAAAGTACTGTAGATGCGCCCATTCCAAAGCGTAGGTCTCTATGGAGAAGTACGGGAAAGAAACTCCATTGACATTCTTTTTAAATCGCCAAAATCATTACAGAACCTTTGTTACACGTCCAAGTAGATGTTATGTTTTCCAAGCAAAGAAAACAGTAATGTTTCTTTTTATAAGTATGTCAGGTCTAAAACTCTGATTATAGCATAACCATAAAACACAACAGTCTACTTTAAGAAAATAACCTGGAGAAAGATCATAGAGTTCTTTTTATCGTGGTTCGTATAATGTTAAAAGCAATAACAGATTTTATTCTAAAGCAGCAAACATTTAAGACGCTATTCTCTAAAGGTGAATCCAGACTATACATATAAACAAACAAGCTATTTAACATAGTTATGTAACATGTTATGTAACGTGTTTTATAGCATGTTATGCTGTTACATTCATCTACAAAAAGTGCAACATAGCGCATTGTTAGCTAACACTGAATAGCAATCCCCTCAATTAATCAAGTGTCCCAAATGAATATGCTGTTAAGGTGACGTTGTTTAATTGGTGTCTGGGGACTAGTCTCGTGTCGTTCGCTGCTAAAGTGGCGGTCTGGCGCGGCGATCATGTGCAACAAGGTTGCAATATAGTTATGCAGGTGTCATTTTGAATGACACCAAAACATGGTCTCTTACTATGGGCATCATTAGTAAACTCAAGAAAGCCCAACGAGCTACGGAAAAGGTTATACTCGGAGTCTCTCTACGTAATCGAGTCAGAAATGAGGAGAGCCCAGCGATTTAACAAGTTGACGCGGCAGTGGACAAGCCACCTAGCACGCAGTAGTGATGGCTGATGGCCGTAAAAGTTCATAAATGGCGACCACATAGCAAGCGCAGCGTAGGACGTAATACTATACACATTTCTGGCATGTTAGTGGTAAGGTAGGATCATAGTCGCGGGACTAACGAATACCGTGACCCCGGAACGTAAAGGGCTATTGAAGTACACCGTGGATTTTAGTCAGTACAAGTCTGACAGTCTCTTCCGCCCTGCCCTGGATGGTAGGACTCTTTTGATGAATTTATACACACTAAAAAAAGAGGTAGGTTTATAAGGAACAGATTGTTAAGTTATTGCCGCTATTTTTAAATACTAAATGCCGGACGGCGCACGGCCCGGTTTCGGCCCGGTCCCGGCCCGGTTCCGGCCCGGTGTAGCGTGAATCATCCTATATTCTTTCGCTGTATAAATCAGTGCAAGTACATGTATAACTCTACCTAATTCCGACCTGAGCTCATAATTCAACGAGCTTCCCACCCATGGTCATCACATTGTCCAGGTTGGATTGTGGATCACGGTTATAACAACTCTATTGTCAATTCTCCTTACATATTCCCTTAATCGCTTCCAAAGACTATCCTTTGTTTTACGAAGACTATACGGAACACAAGCAGTTGATTGGTTAGTCAAACTCGATATTTGTTAGCGATCAATTGTGAATCAAGCTCCTTTGTAGTGTCGTGAAGGGGGCAACAATGTTTGCTTCTATATCAAATGGGGTGCTATAACGGCCTTAGAATATCACGCCAGCTTTTGATCTGATATTCCATACTAAATTAGTCCTCAAGTCATTGTATTTATTTATTTTTTAAAAACGTTGCCCCACACTAGGAATTTTTTCCTGTATCGTGAGTGCGTTTACAAACATAGAAACTCACATACACAAACACGCAGACCCGGAACAACTACTTGCAGATCATGCAAATATTTGCTCCGTGCGGGGATCGAATCCGCGACACGCTGCGTATCAATCGATCGCTTCGAGCCAATGAGTAGATAAAAAGTGAGTCCATGAATAGAACTCAAACACAGTGTAAATTACTTGTTTGTAAACATTGAAATAGACATAGAAATAGTCTAGAGGTTTGAAATAAAGCCTCGTAAATGAAACAGCTTAGTTTATTTATGGCTACGAATTGAACAAATCCTCCATTTGAGAAGACTCTTGTCTATTTAATGAGTAAGTTCGCCACAAGAATTTATTGAAAGGCTGTACCTTTCTGTTTGTCACTAGAGCTATTAAACCTAACATTCATGCGTAAAGTAGATGTAAAATAAAATCGCAAAGATTTTATCAAGCAGAAGTACTATATTTTACGTCAAAGGAAAAAAAATACCAATAAAATCATTAACAATGTGTGAAACGAGTATTTTCAATTTCGAATATTTTATTTTCGGTTTACGTTGTGCTCTCGTACTACAGCTTCTCTTTCAAAGTAGTTAAGTACCCTAATGTTCCGACCACCTAGCCTCCAACAAAAGTGGGTCTTTATCTAGAGCAAAGCTGTTATTAATTAATTAGTCGCCAACGTTAGTGTTGTGACAAGGGTATAGTCGGAAGCCAATCGATCGAACTTTGGTAGGGATGGATGCGAAAATTGATAACTATCGCGACTTCGACGAAACTTCTCGTGAATAATTAGAAGTTGTATAGTTTACTTTGTGATGGTCTTGTCTGTAACTGAATTGCCTAATTGGTTGATATTTCGTAGAAATCATGCGATTACCTAAGACTTCAGTTTCAAGGGCACGTTTGTGATGTAATCTTATACCAACGTAAATCCATCTTTGAATAACGTTTACAACGGGTTTCCTTTTTGCCTCAATCTAACCCATAGATGAATCTAGCTCACTCAGATGAAACTAGAACCGCTGCACACCAGCGAAACAGGGTAAAAGTTGATTGACACCAGGCTCTGACAAGAAGACGATCATTAGCCAGGCAGGTTTACCATCGCCAGTCACTCAGCCTGTCAGCCTGTTATAGGTAGCATATTAATACGGGTAATATGCCGCCCATATTTTTTTTTTCATCATCATCTAAATTTTTATTGGTAAAGAATTTAGATACATACTACATTTAAAAAATGACTAAATTAAGACCAAAATTAAATAATTATAGGTCGTCAAAACTTCTTCCACATTGCTGTCAATGGGGAAAATGCCCAAAACACTGGTAGCATTGCCATCCAACGTGGATCCTTTGACCAAGAAATAGGCCATTAATATTAAATCTTATCGCTTCCCAAAGTGTCATAAACACGAATTAGATATGCCTTCGATTGTTATCGCGGGACTTACCCATTACCGTGACCCCGGTACGTAAAGGGCTAGTGAAGGACACCGCTGATTTTAGTCAGTACAAGTCTGACAGTCCCTCTCGCCCTGCCCTGGGTGGGAGGACTCATTTCATGATTTTACAACGAAAAAAAAAATAGCTTTTGTTTTAAAAAACTTGCCAAGCTACTCCTAAAGCTAATTCATAAAATAAATTTTACCCAATCCAAGCGTCAAAATGCCCGTATTTCTTCATGTTACGTTTAAACGGCATTAAATGTACTAAAACAAGAAGGAATAACAGAGCTTTAAATGAATTCTGGAAAATTTCCTGTATAATTTGCACCACGCATAAACGAACTGGATATTCCGGACACTGGCTTACAATGTGGTTGAACAGTTGAACTATACATAGGATAAGCATGCATTCAACCACTTTGAACGCTAACTCAATATCCAATAGGTAGATTTTCACTGGTTTTAACATTCGAATTGATGTAGAAAACCAATAGAAATTCAATAAGCTTAACCACGAGTTTTATTATTATTATATACTATTAAGACAAAACCGGTTCGAACAAATACCTAGCTCTCTTTACTTTTAAACCCTACGATGTCCACTAATGATATGCAGTCATAACAAAGTCCAGCAGATCTGTCCCAACGTCGCTTCGCTATCAGTCCTGCACCGTGTGTGCCGCGCAGCTTAGCCTGTATCCGGTAGACGTGACCAGCACAATCCCACTTTAGTTTAGCAGCTTTATGAGCAACGTTCCTGATTTATGTTTTAGAACGCCGCGTTGTTTTGTAACCGTACGTTCGTTCCATAATTTTAAGTTTTATTCTACCGTTGAAGCAAAATTCCAACATTGTTTTTTTTTTATTTAACTCTTTTTGGATATAAAATTAAACCATGTTGGTGCGAGTTGGCATAAACCCAGATAACATGTGGAAATGGATATTTTTTAAAGCGGTTTACAATTTCTCATATAAATGCCGCTGGCATCGTCCGGAGAGACGGTTGTGAATCTACTATCGTCTTAGCGGGTGAGTCGCAAAAACTGCATCGCATGGTGGCCGCGACTCATCCTGCGCAACCCGCTTCAAAACACCAATTCCTTGTCCGATGTCCATACCCACTTGAGATATCGCCACCATCGCCGAAGGTCGTGCGAAGAAAAATTCACCGATATATGCACCCTGACTCGATGAGGACAACAAAATAATATCCAACCTTGGAGCTGCATACAACACGATTATAGTCAGCAGTAGGAATTGTGAATATTAAACTCGCCGTCCGCTCAAAGACCAGGCCCGAAATTACGGGCGCGTCGGACGTCTGACGGGGCCTCTCATAGTACCGTATAAACCCAAAAAAAACATGAAATTTCTCCCGAATTTCCTATATACGCTTCTGATACAAAAAAAAAATTAGAAGCCACAGTTTTGTACTCCACAACACACAGACGTGAATACCGCTGGCTATTCACCGAACATAATGCCTCAGTCGCTTATGACAGCGAGGGGAAGTGATAGAGTGGTTTATTTCTTCACAACACAATGGCCTGTCGGGGTAGTTCCGTTCATGTCCACCTATCAGCTACCGAGATTGTGAGTGCGTATAAAAAAAGTAAGAAAGCAGCTTTTTGTTTCAAGTAAGCAGTTTGTTGGCCAACTTTGTGAAGGGGAGTTGGCCAAGCAATTTTGGCAGTGGAACACGAGTGAAACTTATTGGATATTTTGTAGAAAATGCTTTGCAACCCTTTACGCAAATGGCAATTGATGCTATTTTGTTGCTGAATACCTATATTTTTTTTTTGTTACTGTTGTCCGACTGCTGGGCAAAGACCGCCCCCTATCTTTCCAGGTGCTCTTTTCTAGTGCCATTTCGGGCCAGCCATCAAGGTACTCGTCTAGATCGTCCTGCCACCTCATTTTGGCCTGGCCCCTTAGGCGTAGTCCATTACACAATAGTAATACCTACTTAAACAGTAATAATTGCACGCGTATAACAAGGGGAATAATAATATGTTTGCTGGATAAAATCCAAACTAATATTATAAATGCGAAAGTAACTCTGTCTGTCTGTCTGTCTGTCTTTTCTTCACGCCTAAACTATTGAACCGATTTGTGTGAAATTTGGTACAGACATAGTTTGGAACTTGAGAAAGGACATAGGATAGTTTTTATTACAAAAAAAAATGCCTGAAGTCACTATTCCACGCGAACGAAGTCGCGGGCAAAAGCTAGTTCTCTATATATAAACTTCAGAAAACGAAATTAGCAAAACATAAAGTTTTTAGAAGCACCAAAACCGTGCGTAAGTATAACAAAATCTTTCAGAAGCTAATAAGAGAGAACACCCCATTCAAGCTGATCTGGCTCACCCCTCATTAATTAGAATGGAAAAGTATTTGTTTGAATATCATTACCAAGACAGAAAGGAAACATGTATGATTTGGTACTTTCATTAAGTATTTATGCAAATAAATGTTCCCTTTACATAATTAAGGGAAGTAACGGATGGACACGTTTGGTTGAAAACATTATCCCAAGGTCTGTTTGACGAAAATACCCACTCAATTTGCATGTTTTTTTTTTAAAAAAAAAGACGAACATTTTGTGGAAATTTATAAATTGTTCCAGTATTTTAATATGCGAATTTCATTACATATTTTATATATTCTCTTTTGAATGTACGAAAACAAGGCCTGATAAAAAGAAGAACTTTATAGCCTAGATATGCTTACGTATTTAGTTAAATTTATTTTCTGTACATTTTTAATGAACGCATCTCATTGGAGCACGAAAAAAGTCTTTTGATACGTGAAGTTAAATACCAGAAATCCAGTAAGTAGTAAAAAGTACCTTAACCCTACAAAATTCACAACAAGCCACCCTTCAAATAAGCTTGAGGACCTATCAATGTAACTCGAAGTACGTGATAAGGTTACAAGAAAACTGCTCGGCATTCAAGATTACATGAGTGTACGACAATAGTTCAAATACGAATGCTACTCAGAGTAACCCTTTTTCCCTCCAGTTTAACGGTTTTCGCAGACAGGTAGGGCACACACTTACACAGACCTATTCTTTATTTGAAGTATTACAGATCGAGTCAGCACTTGAATTGAAGAAAATGATCACGTTTCTTTTTACACGCTTCTTTTTTGGTATTCTGTAGGTATATTTTTGTACCGAAGGTATCATTTGTTCAGTCAATTTATTTTGTGTTCTCTCTCTTATTGGGTGATGAACATCAAATATTAGGAATTGGCTGGTAAAGCTTATAAAGAATAGCATTGTTAAATATCACAGAAAATTTAAAGTCCTTCTGACCACGGCTGTCATGGAGGCTCAATTCATCATAGAAGCCTATGCGTGGCGTGAAACATATTATAATGCACATGTATTTAGGAAGCACAAGGGTACTTTCTGTTTATATACTCTCATTGTGCGACGAACAGAATCAAATATCATGGTACTAGAAAACGGGTTAGAGAGCAACTCGTCCACTTCGAAACTGGCCCAGAGACCGGTTGCATAAGATGCATTCTTCATTAGAGGTCAACTCGTCCACTGCGAAAATTTGGATGGAAACCAGATCCACCTTTTCTTATTAGATAAAAGATTATTGGGCCATGAGAGCTAGAGATTTTCGTTACAAGCTGAGAAATTGAAAGAATGTTACTAACCAGCAAAACTACTAAAAATACAGTTGTAAAACCTTATTATAAACCTAAAAATATATCAAACAAACTAGACTTGATACAGACCCAACTTGATACAAAATAAACCAGGCAACTTATCCTAGACTGACAACCTTAATCTATGACGACATTTTTTCCCGACGTCACAAGACGATACGATAAAACGCCTTTGTGACCTTTGAGCATCAAAATGACCATACATAACCCACAACACGACCTATCTTTCCAATACCTAAGAGCAATTTATTGTGAAGCAATACATCTTCCGTGCCCACGACGACGGTAGAAAGGTTCGTAGAAAGGGTAAAATTCTTAGTGTACCTCGACAAATTTATGTTTGTCACCCATATCACCAAACGGTGTTCGACCCTGAACTCAAACGCACAGGTAAGCAACTTTTGCGACTGCAAATATAACTTTGTAGCCCAATACGTTGAAGAATGCGAGTCGTTCGGTCAATGTTCCCATGCCAAATATTTTTCGGTAAATTTCGTTGTAGCAGTAAAATATTTGGTAGTACGGCAGCAAATATTTTTTGTTTCAGTTTTAATAAAATACTCTTTGATCACAGAGAGTCGGACGGCTGCCAAAGATAAAATATTAAATAATGAAATTTTTGCTTGAAACGGGTGCACTCATGATTTTTATCTACAAAAGATTCGCTGTGTTCAATTTTTTTTTCCACTCACTGAAACTGCTGTATTTCAAAAAGCATCTTCTATGGTAGGTAGTAAAAGTTTGGATAAAGCATAAAAAACGCGGCATCCATTGTTATGGTGTGCTATTATGTGAAACTTAAAAAAACAAATACTCATGTCATGTTACCGCACTGGTTTGAATCCAATATGATTGACGTACCGTTTGCCTTTGATACTAGCCGTCAACACAACACCAATAAGCGGATGACGAGAGAAAAATCCAGCGCGAAGAATTATTGAGCAACACTTAATTAATTTTTCGATTAACGTGTTTACAGAACCCTTCATAGAATATGTAATATTGCTTGTACGATGGTGAGATTTACGAAAATCAATCATAATACAAATCCAGTTTAACTCTCGGTTTAGTTAATTGACGCTAACAGGTAAGCAATATAGAAGTTGTTAGAAATAGTTGATTAAATCCCTAGGTAGTCTAAAAACTTAGCCAGATTTTTTTAACAATCAAATTAAGATAACGGTTTAGCGATTAGGAGAGCAAAGTCAATAGTGAAGCTGAAGAAATCTGAAGAAAGTTTCAGGCAGAAATTGAATTGAAAGCTGCTCAAACATTTGTTTTTCGATCGCATTTTTATTACGAAACTGATTCAAATTGGAGCAGTGTAGGTAGCTTTATTGCAATACAGGTTTTATGAAAACCTGAACAAGCTATCAGCAGTTTTCAATTTGTATTTTTAGCGTGCATTGAAAAGCGTGGTCAAGCATAGTTATTGCCATTAATGTTCCACGTGAGTTAGTGGAGCTTGTATTTTTTAACAGTTCGAAATGAAAGATGGTGTGCATAGTTTGATTTTGAAAAAAACTGGGTCTAGGATCCACTTACATTAATTACTTCAAGCAACTACCACCACGCATCCAGTTTTTTTTTTAATAATTACTGTTCCAGAACTGGCTGTTAATTTAAATGTTTGCGGTACAGGAGAAATTCCTAGCGCAAAGTTCAACGATGAAAAATTCTGAAGCCGACAACTTCCAAAAAACGTACCAAATGCGTGGTAACCGTTTGTGCGTATGTAGGTAGGTACTATTACTTTTTATCTTAGACACTTTTTCATAATGTGACTATATAAGCCCAACATTAAAGATAAGCCGATGTGACCGTAATATGTAAATATAGGTTTAGAATATTTGGTACTTCAATATCGAGGCGATCGTTTATTTTTAGTACTATATTCACTATAAACAGACAGTTATCTCTATTTCTTACATAAATATAAAAGTTTATATCCTTCTAGTCTTGACGTATGAACTGAAACTGGGACCGTCAAGCCCCCAAGCATATTATCCATCCACTGCATGTAGGTAAGTTACTCAGAGAGCAATGGAAAGAGCTATGTTGGGCATCTCTCTTTCTCCGGCTGAAAGACACCAACATTCGTAGACGAACGAGGAGACTTAAGGACATGGCAAGTTTAATAGCACCGCATAGACTTCAGACAGTACATATAAATGTAGGAAGACAACCGAATAGTGATGGACAAGCGATTTCGTTAAAGTGGCCAAAAGAAAGTGGATGGCCATGAGACAAAACCGCCAGGACGGAGAGATTTGGAAGAAACCTACACTCGGCATTGTATAACTAAATATTTAAGAAGAGGAAGAATATCAATAGATTAAATTTTATGTTTAGTTATTAGGTACTAACCTAAACAGCTAATAAAGTTTTCTTAGACTTACTAAAAATAAAAACCCTATTGAATGAAATTTGAAGAATATTTTATGTAAGACGAAAATAAATGTAAATCTAAAGAGATCTAAACGAAAATAATAATTGTTTTTACGAATCGTCTCTATTCCAAATTGTTTCAAAGCCAATGACAGAGGTAAACGTTTTTATAATAATACTAGCTGTACCCTGCCACGCTTCGCTGTGGCACAAAAAACTGATATGTGATATGGATATGTGACTGATATACAAATTATATACAATAAATAGATAAAAACAACTCAATCGGTGCAGAACTTTTTGAGTTTTTGAAGCGTACACAAACCAACATAACATTTTATATATATAGATATATCTTCGTCAATAAAATTTTTACAAAGACCTTAGGTTAAGCGGAAGTGTTCAATGGTATTAAAATAAAATTAATTTGAAATTAAAATTCTTAGCCAAACAAAAATATGTTGATTTGAAATGGCCAGTACTGCAGAATGGCAATTTCATAGGTAAAGACCTAATATATCTTCGTCAGTAAAATTTTTACAAAGACCTTAGTTAAGTTAAGCGGAAGTGTTCCCGATTGACAAATGGCCGACAAACAGAGATTGATAGGTGCGCCCTTTGGCCTTTCTGAGTACGGAACCCTTATAAATTATGTAAGCATTTGAGCTGCAACACGGCACAAATTTGTTATAAAAAACTTTAATGACTTTAATAAACACACGGCACATTAGTGAGATGTTATGGGGTAGCTTTGGGACATTTTTTATCAAATCGAAACAGCTGAAGCGATTTTGTAGAGTTTCATGCAGAGGTGAGACCACTCACAGAAGGAACTGTCAGACTTGTACTGACTAAAATCCACGGTGTCTTTCCCGCAAACGGCAGGTTTTGCCCTCTGAGGTCCTGTCATTGTGCTGACACTCTTTGAGGCGCGCGTGGAACACAACGCGCCGTCGACCCGGGCATGGTCCATTGTCGGACAGCGAGTCGCCCACGCCCACATGCCCGCGCCTACGGTGACCGGAGATCGTCTTGCGGTGTTTACCACAGCGGCTGGGCTGTGAGGTTGACGCTGTCCTCTCCCTCACGCGTCCCGCCTCCTCCATCGCTATGATAGCTAGATCAAGACTAACCAGATTACTTCTAAGCATCTACATCTACCATTGACTAAATCTTCGCTTACCATCAGGTGAGATAGCGGTAAAACGCGAGCTTTTCGCAAAGGGAAAGACCGTAAAGGGGAGAGAAGAAGCCCCGGGCAACAACAGCAAAAAAGTGTTTTATTTCAAATTTTTTTTAACTCGAAATGGGTTTACAGTGTCATAAGAAAATTTGATCTCTGTGATGAAACTTGGCAACGTTTTGAGGAAATTTTATTTTATTCCATCTGAAGTTACGGTACGAATCAAACTCGATTGTTTTATAATCTACTCAAATGTTTTCTTGGAATATTTTCAAGACTGAAGATGCGAAATTATGGTAATGAAATGTCGGATAATCAGTTCGACAAATTATTCGGACGCCTACGTCTCACCGTTTTCTTTAGCCAAATAGTAAAACTGACGAAAATTTCTTCCACGATTGTCTAATAAGGTTTCTTAAACGTGGGTTGCTCATTATAAGTAATGTTTCGGATTATTGGATTCAAAGGAGCTTGGATAAAAGAGCAAATTGTTTATATTACTAAAATCTTGTAAAGATTTTGTATCTTACTATACACCGGGCACGCCGCAATCGCGGCGGTAAGACCCCTCTTTGAGGAGTGGCTGGATAGGCGTCACGGCGTCCTGACCTACCGCATGACGCAGGTCCTCACCGGACACGGAAGTTTCGGGAGGTTCCTGTGTCTGATAGGGGGGGAAGAAACGCCTGCGTGTCACCACTGCGAGGATCGTCCGGAGGACACGGTGGAGCATACGGTGCAGGACTGCCCCGCTTGGGCAGAGCACCGCCGTGTCCTCACGACGGCGATAGGCGGAGACCTCTCGCGCCCGGCATTGGTCGAGGCCATGCTGCGGGGCGAGACGGAGTGGGAAGCGGTCGCCTCCTTCTGCGAAGCAGTCATGCTCGTGAAGGAGGAGGCGGGCCGCCTGAGGGAGAGGACAGCGTCCTCCCTCCACCCCAGCCGCAGTGGTAGACGCCCACGGCGTCGGACGTCGCAAGACGATCTCCGGCCACCGTAGGCGCGGGCATGCGGGCAGCGAGTAATGGGCGACTCGCTGTCCGACCATGGACCATGCCCGGGTCGACGGCGCGTTGTGTTCCACGCGCGCCTCAAAGAGTGTCAGCATAGCGACGGGGCCTGTAGAGGGCCGAAGCCTGCCGGGGTCGCGGGACCAAGGGATTACCGTGACCCCGGTACGTAAAGGGCTAGTGAAGGACACCGTGGATTTTAGTCAGTACAAGTCTGACAGTCCCTCCCGCCCTGCCCTGGGTGGGAGGACTCATTTGATGATTTTACCACGATAAAAAAAAAAAAAAAAAAAAAAAAATCTTACTATACACGACCTACGTTTAAGGTTTTCTCCGGAGTACGATTTAGCGGCTTTTGCTTTAAGACAAAAAAGGTATATCTAGAAGCCATATAATTATGGATGTGATAAAACTTAGTGGACTTTTCGTCTCTATCAAGTCGATGATTCTTATAATCAAGTAAAAATAAATAAATAAATAAATAAATATTCCACAACTATCACACAGAGCCATCTAGTCCCAAGCTAAGCAGAGCTTGTGTTATGGGTACTAGACAACTGATAAACATACTTATATATTTCTAAATACATACATGTTATAGATAAATTACACCCAGACACAGAACAAATGATCGTGCTCATCACACAAACATTTGTCCTGGGTGGGAATCGAACCCACGACCTCCGGCATAGCAGTCAGGGTCACTAACCACTAGACCAACAGGCCTGTCCTGTCCTGTCCTGTACCTAAATAAATTAGTTTCTACCAGTACTTGATATTTTCATCTGAAATTTATAGAGCGTTTCATCTGATAATGAACCATATTCCTTTAAAGTAAACCGCTTGTAGGTACACTAATAAGAACTTGTAACACAAACCTTACTAAGGTTTATTTTCGAATGAATCGCGACGATAATCTAAATTAACTAAACATATTCAGCCTTATTGATTTCATTAAACAGGTCCTATTAAGTGCAGGCAATCAAACTCTCAACAACAGTGTCAATCAATTTCTCTAATCAAGCCTGTCATTACAATAGACCGATTAATACGTCAACGAACATCAAGCAGAACTGTCAATTTCAATAATTTGATCAACCCAACAGATAATAAGGGATTCACACACACACAGGTCGAGTTTCAACCGACGGCAACGGTGGACTAAATGACAATTCGACTAGACGGCAAGTGCCATCCGACTTTCGTCGTGCGTCAGAACGCGGCGGGTGACTAAAATCTGTGTGTTCTCAAAGTAACGCTTGTTTAATAGACAAACCATGATCTTACTGGTAATGTTCTTCAGAAAAGTCAGGTGCGTAGTCAAAGTGCGTGTATGATTTAACTGCGAACCATTTGTAAATGAAAAACTCGCATTCCATTTTTGTCGACTGATGTAATTCGATTTTTACTAACGATGCGACTTATGACATGCCGCGAAACGAAAATCAACCCGTCTTAATCCCCTATAATACAGATTAGATTAGAGTTATATCACAGTTGAATCCGACCGTTTCAATTTCGTATAACTAAGTAATTAATGTAAAGAGTGTTACAGACTGTAGCTATTGTGTGGAGAACGTTTTCTTGATAAGACCGAACCGAGTAAAACATTGAACAAGGAGCTGTATTGTCCCTTTAATTAAACCATACTCTCTACTACACGACTAATGAGTATCGTTTCTTACGTTCAATGTGTACAACTTTAATATACAGAATTACAAAACGTACAGGTACCGGCCGTAAAGAATGCACGTCGGCCTATAGAAAGATTAGCTAGTTTCAGCTTCTAAGTGTTCTATCTCCGTCTCTAAGTGTTCTCTCTCCCTGTTTAGTCGTTCCTTGTGTTTGATTAGGGTTTTGTGAGACAAAGAATTTCTCTTGTATCGTGGGTGCGTTTACAAATATTTAAATTCAGATAGGTACAGTAATTGCCCCATCGGAACAACTGTCTACCGGCCATGTAGGTAATATGTTCCGAGCGAAAATTGCATCTGCAACACGCATCGTAGCACTCGATCAATTTCATTTAATTATGACCTGTGGTAACCCGAATAATTAATCTCTGTGCTGTAAAGGCAAACACAAAAGGCAACGCCTACTCTTGCTTTTTCGAATGGCAAAAAAGTAACAGCTTTCATCTCATTATATTTTTCGTTGTCAATCGCAAACTCCAAATTATATTGTTCTTTTAACCAATATAAATTTTGTATTCTTATGTTTGACAAATAAAAATAAAAATGTATCCGTATTACGTAACGCATACCTTTAAAGAACCTATTTTATTTCTTTTTTTCATCTGAAACGACCCAAAAATCTTTCTTTTACTCTAAACACCGTCATTTCCATGCGATGTGCAATACGATTTTGCAGTTTGCACATTCAAATCGTTTACCAAGGCTCGAATAACACTAAACCGCACGGCGGCGGCGCTTGGCTCTAAACCGAGGCTAGGTATAATCGCACTGCACCGCATCGCTCGTCTAAAACCGCCTTCACTGCTAATGCTTTGATTAAATTCCACCATAATGTACACATAACTGAGCTTGTGATCCTTGAAATGTTAATCTGGAGTTCATTATCGTATATATTTACCTAAGTTATACATGACAGCGCAGTTAAAAAGCACCATATTGTGAAATTATATGGAACTATCTTTTTTTTTAACTACACTTACCTGAGGCCCTAGCATGACGTTTTCCGTTTTTATGATGTGAAGTAAACAGGAACTTTGAAGATACTTTGATGGAAAAATTATTTCCTCTTTCGTATACCTATAATCGTTACATAATCATACATACCGTCAATTATTATCCGTCATAATACTTCAAATACCAGCATACGATAAAATATGGCCTCTGTAGAGATTTACCAGTGGATATGTCCTAGAAGGTATAAATAGATGTGTACAATGGACAGAGTATGAGGTAGAGCATATTCACACTGGCATTGTGTATGTACAACATACCACCTTCGCAACATACTCGCTTCCACGTCCACGACGAACTGCAATATTAATTTGATGACCACTTCTGGAGTACGTACTTGTGCCTGTTCTACATTCAAATAACAAAAACATTGATCTTTTTCTTTCTTTCGAATTCAACTCAGAATTCAAAATTAGAATCCGAACCAGAATTACAAATACGAATTACAAACAGACAGAGATGCCTCTTAAGCGTGCTTATCATGCCAGTATTCCTTGAAGATTATTTTTTTGAATAAAAGAGACCTGTATAAAGATAAAAAAGAACTAGGTCGTTAAAGGTTGGTCGTGACGCCAATATTAAATAATTTTATTTGACTACCAGCGATCTTCGATTATTTGAGACTAAAAACGAACGACAGCTGGTAATGGCACTTTATTTGAGGTAACTTTATCTGGAAATAATGGCTTTTAATTTTCTTAACATAAAGAGACGAATTAAAAATGACTTGTTAATTTGGTGAATTAACATATACATTTTTTTTTAAGTGGTAAAATCAGCACATGAGTCCTCCCACCCAATGCAAAGCAGGAGACTGTCAGACACGTACTGACTAAAATCCACGGTCTCACGTACCGGGGTGACGGTAATTCGTGAGTCCCGCGACCCCGGAGACTACAGGTACTTAGACGGACTTAATGCTCGAAAGGTATTCTCTACCAGTCATCAAAAGGTGCGGAGAAATATCATTGCAGGTTTTGTAAAAAAAATAAAGATAATTTTTGAAGTTACTGCTTTGTAATTAGTTAGTCTAACTATTGGACACAATTTCTTCCAACAACTCCTTTTTCCTCAAAACATGAAACACGCAACGTTTGCGAAGAAAAGACAAGCAAGACAACTTGAGTCTCATTATGTACAATGTCTCTTAAATTATTCATCAAAAATAAACCAGAATGTGACGACACAGCTATTTGTCTTTCATTTCAAGAATAATGCATCTTTTTAGAGGCACTCTTGAGAATACTTCCCTAAAGATAATAAGAGTGAGGAGGTTTAGTAGCATTCAAACTCAGTACCGAAGTACCTAGTTACATCAAAATGCTACCTTTTTATTTCTAATTTTGCTCCGCGTTTGCCAATGTTCTTTAGATTTTTTTATACGACGACGGAATAAGTCTTTCCATTTCTTTCGGAATTCACGGAATATAATTTAAAGAAATAGATACACGTATAATTTTAAATTATTAGTTATTTTGCATTAGGTATCATATTCCTGGAAACCTTTCACCAAAAACCGGCCAATTGCGAGTCGGACTCGCCCAAAAAGGGTTCCGTAGCAGCAAGTAACATAATATAAAAGTTCTTGTAGTTGGTTGTAACTTTGAAAGGTAAATTGCGGTTTACGATTTATGACGTATTTAAAGAAACGAATAACTTGATCTCTTTCAAACCAATTTTCGCTGGTAGTTTGCATGGCAATGTACATCATATTTTTTTATAGTTTTAACATTCTCTTATTTTAGAAGTTACAGAGGGAGGACACACATTTTACCATTTTGGAAATGTCTCTCGCGCAAACTGTTCAGTTATCGGCACATATGAGTTTGGTGTTTTTTTTTTTTAATTTCAAATTGAATTATGGGGCACCCCAATTTTTTTTTGTGTGTGTGTGAGAATCCTAATGCGGTTCACATAATACATCTACTTACCATGTTTGAACAGGATAGCTCTAATACTTTCGAAGAAAAGTGGCTGTGACATACGGACTGACAGACAGACAGATTGACAGACATGACGAATCTTCGAAGGGTTCCGTTTTTTGGCATTTGTTTACGGAACCCCAAAAACCTACCATCACGCCTACACAATATTATCAGAACGAAATTGACACGAAAATAAAGCGCTTTCAGTTAACACAATGTCAGCTTCATACAGCGGAAATTACTCGACACGAATCGAATGGAGATAAAATACACTAGAAAATGATTCGTACGGAGAAATGACGTCACAGCATAAAATTTTACGGTAGCTACATGCTACCGTAAAATTCTGTCATATTTTAGACGCATTTTTGTTCCATGTATGAATAGAAATGTGAATGCTATTGTGCTAATGGTTTTTTTTTTTTTTTTTTTTTTTATCGTGGTAAAATCATCAAATGAGTCCTCCCACCCAGGGCAGGGCGGGAGGGACTGTCAGACTTGTACTGACTAAAATCCACGGTGTCCTTCACTAGCCCTTTACGTACCGGGGTCACGGTAATCCCTTGGTCCCGCGACCCCGGCAGGCTTCGGCCCTCTACAGGCCCCGTCGTTGTGCTAATGGATAGCGCACATTTGACGTTAAACCAATAAGTATTGGAGTAGACACATAAAACCTTCGTGGATGAATATAAAACTTGACAAGTTGCACCGATACGTTGTGAGGAGGTGCAAATTTATAAAAAGTACTTGGTTATAATGTTTTTTTGTGCAGATTGAATTTTCTCCAGTAACGAAATTTTATTAGACGTTTCTTTTTTCTGACACTACTCGAAGACAAGCTTACAATACCTAGAATATGCGCTTACGGACAAAATGTCACTGAACCGACACCAAAATTGTGATATACCTGTGTTGCTATTCTCTAAGGACGTAGCGCGGATACAGCATCGAAACTGTTGTTTAGGAGATTTTCCGCATCTCTTGTGCATAGCATTGCTGCGCATTTGCAGAACACGATACTCGCAATAGACTCGGCACATTCAATACTCGCACGCGTCCCGCTTAGCAGTAATGGCGTCATAGACTGTCTTTAAAATGTTATTTCCGTACTGTTCGTACACGAGAGCAAGTGTTACTTCTGTTGCTACTTTAAATACCTATCAGAAAAATCAATTTACTTCTTTTACACACTCAAACATTAAGAAAGTTATTACTGAAAACGTTACTTGGAGACAAATGCAAAAACAGGCCCCTAGCATTCTAACCTCGTTACACCAATTTTGAAAGAGCCCTATTCATGGTTATACAAGACTGGTTGAAGTGAAGCGCATTCAGCTATGTCCACGAACACACGTTTATGCTAAAATCAGCACAATAGCACTGTTCATTGTTTGCTGGAACAATGGCTGTTCGCGCGCTTTTACTTGTACGACTCGCGTTTATCCTTTCAGGGCCCAGCGGAGCTGCAGCTTGAAAGTACCTTTATTTTATGTGTAAGCAGTGTCGTCGATGTGTATTATTATTGTCTAGAGGGGTGTTTTACTAACCCACACAATCATGATGTTGTTCTGAGGAGAACGAATGCCACTTTCCACTTCTTAAGATAGGTACGAGTCCGTAGCCGACTGCAGACAGCAGTAGCAAACGACATGTCGCCGCGACACTACTTGATTACCTACCACAGCTTGCGACACATCACCCGCCTCTGCGTCGTACGACCGTAGACATGTCGTCCGACCGCAATATTCAAAACTAACTGGGAAACAGTACTGCCGTCTGCTGTAGCGGTCTGCAGTTTGGTTCGGAATTATGACGTGTCACTGCGACATGTCGCACCGTCACATCATCTGGTGGTAATGTCTGCGGTCCACTACAAACCCGTACTTTTGTTTAACTAGTTTTTAAATTTTTAAATGCTTGTTGCCCCACACTTGCAATTTCTCCTGTGTCGTGGGTGCATTTACAAACATAGAAACTCACATACACAAACACCCAGACCCGGAACAACTACTTGCAGATCATACAAATATTTGTTCCGTGCGGGAATCGAACCCGCGACACATAGCACAGGAGTCCAATTTCTCAGCCACTGCGCCAAACGTGCCGTCAGTCAGTTGTAGAAAAATAATCAGGACCAACTGGTTGATCCAGTTTAAGCCCGACTTTAATATCGTCATTCGTGGAGTCTGCAATTTTTATTAAGCTCTCAAGTCCAATGACTTAACACAACTATGAACTCGAGTGTTTATTGTTGTACTGAAAATGTCTGTGACATTTTTCACAAGAAAAGTAATTCGCTCTTCCTAGCCTCGACGCAGGACCTAGGACTTCAATTACATTAGGCAATACTATTACGAAAACGACCTTACTGCATTCAAAAATTCCAGTAGAACGAACTGAACAACTGTTATAGTACCTACCTACAACCACTTTCTTGACTTCACTTTCTTTTAAAAGTGAATTTGACGAACTGATGTGAAAGTCTACAAGAATTGGTAAATTGTTCAGAACTGCATCGTTATTGTAACAAGTAGATAAAGACCTTTCTACAGACGCCAGTAGGTACATCAAAATACATCTATCTGTAATTTTTACCCAATCCAATGAAAACCTTTTGCGTTTATGATAAACTTTAAAATCTAACAAAGAAAGACTGCTGGCCTTGTTTACCCACTTCCCACCTCACTCACCTCCACTCCCCTCCACTTCCCTCTTCACCCTCTTTGGGCAGTGGCTGGATAGGCGTCACGGCGTCCTCACCTACCGCATGACGCAGGTCCTCACCGGACACGAAAGTTTCGGGAGGTACCTGTGTCTGATAAGGAGGAAAGAAAAGCCTGAGTGTCACCACTGCGAGAATCGTCCGGAGGACACGGTGGAGCATACGGTGCAGGACTGCCCGCTTGGGCAGAGCACCGCCGTGTCCTCACGACGGCGATAGGCGGAGACCTCTCGCGCCCGGTGTTGACCGTCCGACCATGGACTATGCCCGGGTCGACGGCGCGTTGTGTTCCACGCGCGCCTCAAGTAATGTCAGCATAGTGACGAGGCCTGTAAAGGGGCCAAATACTGCCAGGGTCGCGGGACTCACAAATTACCGTGACCCCGGTACGAAAAGGGCTATTGAAGGACACCGTGGATTTAAGTCAGTTAAGACTGACAGTCCCTCCCTGCCCTCCTGCCTCCCTGCCCTGGGTGGGAGGACTCATTTGATGTTTTACCACAATAAAAAAAACAGCAATAGAATACTCACTATTATTACCCAAAAGCGCGGTACATTTTTTTTGTTAACAGTCGGGAAAACTAACGAAATACGAATACCTACCATTTGAAAACTTTTAAATATCCAACATTAGATCCGCACTCGTTGATTATGATATCAAAAGTTAAACAATCTGTGAACAGCTGTATTTACACAGGGTTCACGACCTTATGCGGTCAGGGTCGTAAGCCGTGAGGGGAGAAGTCGTTGGCTTTCCGCAACTAATACCTTTAACCACAGTCCCTCGAGTGCCTACTTATCAACTCCAATATTGTCTCAGAGTACTTGGATTCCCTCTACTTGTATTTTTATTTGTTTGTTTTGCGGGCATCCTTATTACATTGGAAACTGGCAATCTGATCAATCTTAGAACCAGAGTTTTGTGGGCTATAGCCTTGGTGGCTTACCATGACGTCTTAATGCGAGAGTAGTTCCACTGTGGGAACGAGATGGCGCTAGACGACTTGTATGGCTCTATCTCTTTCCCACAGTGGAACTACTCTCGCTAGGAAGTTGAGAATAATAATGTCAGACAAAGATGAGGCAAAATTTAGAGCACAATGCTAGTACAGAGCTCAAATTCAAATATATTTTAACATTTTTCGGTCAGACGAATAAATTTCTCGTCACATCACATGTAACATGGCCAATCTTTGTGAACACTTAAACAGATCTATCACCACAGAGCCGCGTATTGGCTACAATAGCCCCTGTCAGTGATGATTGATCGAGCTGAACAAAGCAGCTGGTTGGTTTAGAGAACTGGGTCGACTCATATCGGGTAGGATATTCGAGGTCGAAATAACTAGATTATTCTACATATTAGCACATTTCTATGGATGAATCCTACTAATATTATAAACGTGAAAGTTTGTTTGGATGGATGGATGTTTGTTTCTCTTTCACGCAGAAACCACTGAACAGATTGACGAGGTACACAGATAGTTTATAACCTGGATTAACACAAAGGATAGTTTTTATCCCCATTCCAGTGGGATCATTTTCGATTTGTAGCGGACGGAGCAGCTGTCAACAGCTAGTACAATATAATAATACAATATTGCAACCATATACAATATAATAACTTTGTTTATCTACTATCATGCTATTAATCCTTTATAAAAGAACCTATAACAATTAGCTTATTGCCAACATTAAAACACTCAATGATATTATGATCATTATATCATCCAAACGCGTGATATTATGAATTTCAAAAAAAGAACATTCTCGTGCAATGACATTTTCATCACCAGATCGCTAAAATTTTGAAAAAAGAACAATAAATTGTAGACTAATAATTCGTAATTTCGGATTCTCGTCCTATCTTGTTATTTCCCGCCATCTTGAATTTACATAGTTCTTACAACACTACAACACCCTATGATATGAGAATCTTTTATAGAACCCACATTCGTGTTTGAATACCCCTGATTATTTATACAACAGTTACATTAATAACTGTTATGAATAATACCAGTCTATTATTGTTCAATTTCTAGCATCAACCAATATTTCTCGGAAGAAAATTTCCAGGAAGGTCCATCATTTTTCCAGACGATCATAGAACATTGACCTATATAAATTTTACTACCCAAGGTCCCGCTAGCAAAATGTCCGGATCCAATTTGTCTTACAATACCTAAGTTCAGAAGATCGATCGTCGCGTGGTAGTCACAGAGTGATAGCAATTTGCGGTCGTTTCGAGAGGCTATTATGAATCCATAATAAGGCCATCATCGATCTTCGAATTACAATTGACGAAACGTTCTTTTCATTCACGGATAAGTGAACTGAGGCGATAGCACGAGTGTGTGACGTAAACGTAGGTATTTTCAGTTCCGAAATCGGCGTATTTATTTCTAAGGCTCACTGGAGACTTTTTGTCGTGGTGACTTTTTGTCACGGTGACTTTTAGTCACGGTGACTTTTTGTCACGGTGACTTTTTGTCACGGTGACTTTTTGTCACGGTGACTTTTTGTCACGGTGACTTTTTGTCACGGTGACTTTTAGTCACGGTGACTTTTTGTCACGGTGACTTTTTGTCACGGTGACTTTTTGTCACGGTGACTTTTTGTCACGGTGACTTTTTGTCACGGTGACTTTTTGTCACGGTGACTTTTTGTTACTGTGAGTTTGTGTCGCGGTGACTTTTTGTCACTGTGACTTTTTTCGGCGTGACTTGTTATCTTCGGCCTCTAGAAACAACATATTTGTCACCATATTCACCGAAGATAGCAACCGAGATAGATTACTTATTTCCAGCGTTAGTAGTCGCTACACTCTTGACAGAGTGATCTTAATCGTCGTCGTTTTCCTCTCGTACCTCTGGTACATTTTGTCTTCGACCGCTCATTGCAGTATTGATTTGGTCTGTCCAATGCATCTGGTGATCTGCACCTCTGCTATCGTACCATCAACTTCGCCCTGCATCACAAACTGTTCCACATACGCAGCCTCGGTAAATATCTTTGACGTATTAAAGATATTAAAGTGTTACAAACTTCAAGGATAAGAAAACTACAACCTAAAGTAAGTAAAACCTTAATGCCACATAATATATTTTATTTTATTTTATCAGGTTAAATCATCAAATAAGTCCAGGGCAGGAGGGACTGTCAGATTTGTACTGACTAAAATCGACGGTGTCCTTCAATATCCCCTTTACGTTTCGGGGTCACGGTAATTCGTTAGACCCGCGACCCCAGCAGGCTTTGGCCCTCTAAGGGGGCCCCGTCAAATGCCACAGACATAAGTATCATTCTTGCCGCAGGAAGACTAATAAATATGATTCCAAAATATTCCAAGACTCATACAGTTGTAGTTTTTTTTTACTCATAACAACATATTATTTGATCATCGACTCAAACCACAGGTAACCACAGTAACAGTGTATTATACCCACGAGACGCGAGCTACGAACTCAATATCTCTGGTAATAACATGTCTGTGAAAAATATATAATAAAAAATGGTTTGTATCTGAGTAATATTGCGTCTTATTAAATGGAATACTATGAAGATATGAATAAAGCTGAGATTAGATCTTCAATTTGGTTGTCGTCATTTATTGTGTTATGAAAAGGCAATGACAATGGTTTAGTAGTAAATTGATAGGAAAATATTACAATATTATTTTACGACTTTCATTTACATGTTTAACATTTACCGTCTTACCACAAAAAAGTTTAACAGCTGTTGAACACTTGTCTAAAAAATTTGACGACGTAGATACGATATTTCACGTTGGTATAAGTACAGTGACTGTGTTAGGTTTATTTTCGTTACGGAATTTCTTGATTCGGTCGCCGCGCTCAAAGCCTGCGATAAAAGCTATGCAATAACTTAAAAACCGATACACAGATAACAGGGATATCACCTAGTGCAATTGCAAAATTATGTATGGAATAGATAGGCCCGTTTACGCCTTTTAAACCTTCAAGTCACATAATTACAAAAAAGCAGAATAACTCGTCAAAAACCTTTCGCAAATTGTGTCGATTTACCTATCACGAACTTTCAAGTGAAAAAGCGCTTTACTCGTGAGTTATTCGTCGCTTACGGTAACATTTCTATAAACGAACCCCATTCAAATCAAGCAGCCGTTAAAGCGCTTTAGATGGCACTCCACTATCTACAACTGAATTTATTTGGTACATTTACTTGCGCATCGACATAGCCTGCACAACTTTATTAAAATTTCAGAAGACCACTACCAGCTAACCAGAAAAATCCGGCTAAGTGTGAAGTGGTCTCGTGTGTTCTAGGTTCTGTACATACCACCACATATGCGTCGTGTTTGTGAAATAATTACTATGGGCAAGTGGCGCCTTTTTATTTGATGAAGTTTCTAGGAACTGCCGAAGAAGGCTCTGGTTGATGATTGACAAACTAGCGAAGCGACAAAACGATGGTCGATGTGAGGCTGTCTTCTGATAACAGATCGGAAAGGGGCTGCGATTACCACATCCATTACTTGTATACCGGTCCAATCCTGGAAATAATTATGCCTCTAATCCACTATTCACTAAAAGATGACAACTGCTGTTAGTTATCCTACGCAGATAACTATTTTAATTAATTTAGGTATTAGTACAGAAAATACGCTTAATTCTGACTGAGTTGTGATGAAATGGTAGAACAAACTAAAAACACAGCAACAGTCTAAACTTTGCTTTACTAATACTCAGTACAAATAATCCTATTTCAACTAGTAACAACGTATCAAAAGCGACAGTTCTGTGACAGGACACACGACTCAGGCTAATTAATATAGTCTTTGCTCAAGGAACCCCAAAAAAGCGGTTAAAGCTTTGGGAATATTCCGTTTGAAACGAGCAGCGATTTAGTTCACTTTTAAATTGTTTAACTCTAAAGTACTGGCTGGATATAACTGGTTTAGTCCGGGAAATAATTAGGTTCTAAATTCGAAGTCTCTTCGGGGTTATTTTCGTGATTTTATTATAAAGTTGGTAATACGGGCGGCTAAACGAATTTTGTGTTGTTTGTGAATTCGGAAGTCAATTTTAGCTCACATAACTTTTAATACTCCAGTGATCATCATCTGCCTTTTCCCATTTAAATCGACATCAGATTCCAGTCGAATCGGATGCAGCTGAATGATATTATTTTATTACTTGGATCGTCTGCCTGTCTGACCACAACCCAGTGGGTCATCATACCAATGGTATGATGGATGTATAGTAAGACCAAGTAACTCAGTCCTTGGTAAAACTGGTTGACCTTCGACCATCTGACTAACAATAAGGACTGTCAAAGATCTACAAGTGACAGCTGAGACCAACGGCTTTACGTGTTTTCTGAGACATGGAGGAAACTTGCCATGTCACCAATCTACAGACCAACCTTAGCATCACAACTTTACCTTGAAGATCGACCTGGGCCGTAATATGACGTCTTAAAACCAGACTTGTTGCAGTGAGTGAACAAGGTGGCGCTAGACGACTTGTATAGCTCTGTCTCTTTCACTCACTGGAACAAGCCTGGTTTTAAGACGTCATAATACGGCCCCTGTACGGACTGTTATCCCCTCGAGAAACAACATTCGAGTAATTAAAACACAAATCCCTTCATTAAGGATGCTCGGATAGTTTCGGGAGGTACCTGTGTCTGATAAGGAGGGAATAAACGCCTGGGTGTCACCACTGCGAGGATCGTCCGGAGGACACGGTGGAGCATACGGTGCAGGACTGCCGCGCTTGGGCAGAGCACCGCCGTGTCCTCACGACGGCGATAGGCGGAGACCTCTCGCGCCCGGCATTGGTCGAGGTCATGCTGCGGGGCGAGACGGAGTGGGAAGCGGTCGCCTCCTGCTCCGCGAAGGAGGAGGCGGGCCGCGTGAGGGAGTGGACAGCGACCTCCCTCCACCCCAGCCGCAGTGGTAGACGCCCACGGCGTCGGACGACGCAAGACGATCTCCGGCCACCGTAGGCGCAGGCATGCGGGCAGAGAGTAATGGGCGACTCGCTGTCCGACCATGGACCATGCCCGGGTCGACGGCGCGTTGTGTTCCACGCGCGCCTCAAGGAGTGTCAGCATAGTGACGGGGCCTCTAGAGGGCCGAAGCCTGCCAGGGTCGCGGGACTTACGAATTACCGTGACCCCGGTACGTAAAGGCCTAGTGAAAGACACTGTCGATTTTAGTCAGTACGAGTCTGGTAGTCCCTCCCGCCCTGCCCTGGGTGGTTTACCAAGATAAAAAAAAAGAAAAAGGATGCTCGGATGACGAAAATCTCTTATCAATACTTCGAATAAAGCTTCATTGCAGCCATGAATATAGGGGATATTGTTGGTTTTGAAGATTTTCGGGGAAATTACTACAGGACATTGAAGCCAGTAATTGGTCCGCACAGCTCTTGTTAAATGGTGGCGCTTCGATGGAACTGGGTAAATGAAAAGGAAACTAATAAAATCAATTAATGAGTATTTGAATAAGTGTGGGGCAACATTAAAAAAAAATACGTGTGGTACTCGAATACTACCGCGGTAAAGCTATTGCATTACACGTTTAAAAAAAAAAAACAAGAAAAAATTATCGCCTACCACGAATATTTATCGAGAAAATTATTCATTTAAAATGTTTGTGGTGTACTAAGTAATAAAGAAAAATAAATTATAATGAAGATAATAAGTGAAGCGATATAAAAAATAAAATAAAATCACTTGCGTACTTGGCTTGCCAGCCAATTGCATTCGTTGTGAGGCTTCAAGTGCACTCCGCTTTGGGCGGAAACTTTTTCAATATACGGTTGGAAACACTTTTTTAGGCCAAGTGTGGACCCATATTGTATGTGTATTGAAATAACATAATGTTGCTTCTGAAAAGTAATTGCGGTTGGGTTGAAAATGTAGAACTATACGGTAGGTGGAGTAGGACTGATTTTTGGGGAACGAAACATCTGCTGCGAGTGGCAATTAAACCCGCGTCTTCTGGATAAGTACTCCAGACGCCTGATCAGTTGCTGGATATAGATAAATACCAGGAACTGAATCTTCTATTCCCTCGTTTTTTTTTTGGGACAAACCCACCACACTATTCCCAATCCACTGCAACTACTGAAAGCTAGAATCAACAGTAGCAACCACCAGAAAAGCGCCTAGACAATGAAGCTCGACGTGTCCCGGAGAATAAATTTACCTGTCTTGGATCCTGCAACGAAATTAATCAGAAAAGAATAGTGGAGGAGTAGGAAAAACACGTAGTTTCCACTTCCCATTCCTCGTTTGAACGTTTTAAGGTAACGTGACGCCATCGCCATTGGACTAATTTCTAAAGAGTCTGGAGTACGTATCCAGAAGACGCGGGTTCAAATTCCACTTGCAGCTGAATTTTTCTTTTCTCGGAATACATCTTGACGATGCGCGTCGCTTGCATTAACGCGTTTAAAATAATTGATCCTTGGACTATGTAAGCAGGTTACCGTGACTTTGGAACGTAAAGGTCAATCTATTGAACTAAGTGGATTTAAGTCAGTACTGTCAGTGTAACCAAGCTAGTACACATGCAGCATTGGAAGTACGACGTCGCATTAAGCCCGCCATATTTACTGATCGCTTCCAAGTCTACTTGGTTCTAAAACGCGCGTAAGTAAAACGTTCGTTTTGAAACCGCCCAACGTGTACGCGCTGTAAGTTAAGAAATATCAAAACTATAAGTTTTTAATTTAAAAAAAAATTAAACGAGAAAGTAATACCAACTGCAAGATAAGCTTTTCCTCTTAAAATATATCATATCAACTGTCTGGAAAGTTCATTAATAAATCCTCTTTTAAAATTAATCTTAGTGGCGGTGACATTCCCGTGGGGCCGTGTTATGAGATTTTTTGGTTTTGTTCCAACATGCTTTGTTACTTTTCACTTAATTTAAAAGCTTAATAAGAATAAAGCATAATTTTTCAAGCATTATAATTTTATTATGGTTAAGGCGCAAAAATGTAAATTAATTATTTTTAAACAGGTAGGGAGTATTACTTTTTTTGTTTTTTTTTTTTTGAGAACGTTGCCCCACACTAGGAATTTCTCCTGTGTCTTGGATACAATCTAAAATGAAACATGGAATTTTGGCCAATCCTAACATAAAGTAATTTACAGAGTAAATAGAAAAAAGAAAGAAAGAAAAAACGTTTACTTGGGTAACCGTTACCGGAACACACAACATAAACAAATAGAAAAAGACAAAAAAAAAAAGTTAAAAAACAACAACGAAATAACAAATAATATAACATTGAAAATTTTAAATGTTTTTCATCAACTTTCAACTAACATCTTTAATTCCCAGTGATCGAGCGCTTGACTGCTGAGCTGAGGGTCGGGGATGCGATTCCCACATGGAACAATAATATTTGTATGATCTACAAGTAGTTGTTCCGGGTCTGACTGTTTGCGTATGTAAATTTAAAGGGCACAGGAAAAATCCTAATGTCGACACTGCTTTCAAAAGATTAGTAGGTACATAGCTAAAAATACAAAAATAAATTTAAAAAAAATTGTACTGAAAAAGTATCAACAAAAAAATATCTTTATTTCGAGGACTTGAAAGATCATAATCTATTTTATTTATTTGTGACAAGTTGACATAGGCGACAAAGAGATTACAAAAGTTTCTTTGGTATCAAAATGAAACAGATTTTATTTATTGATAAAATTCCCATTATTTACATTGAGTACCTATTGTAAGGTTCTCAATTTTATAGTTGTTTATTACGAAAATGCTTCTTTTCAAATTGATATGTAGGTATGTTGACAAGGTCGCGTGTCTGTACGAATTACCGTGACCTCGGAACGTAAAGGGCTATTGAAGGACACCGTGGATTTTAGTCAGTACGAGTCTGACAGACCCTCGCGCTCTAGCCTGGGTGGGAGGACTCATTTGATGATTTTACAACGTAAAAAAAAAGGTATGTTTACAACATCACTTTTCAAATCGAATTAGTCTGTTAGTTTGTGGTTTCTTTGGTTGCTATTATTAATTAATATTATGTAATTTGTTTTTTACTAATAAATTAAAAAAAAAATTGAAGATTTAATTTTTTTTTTTTAATATTTTAAACCAAAGAATATTTACAAAAATAAAAATTCGATAGTGGAGGCTCGTGACGTCGCAAGCAAGTAAAAACTGTACTTGCTTGTAACGTAATGCCATTTTTTAAAGTATCGTATGGTAGTCAATTTTGGTTTACGTAACAAAATGAAAATACGGGTCAAATATTATATGATTATCTCACTGCCGTACAGACGCCAGCACATCAACCTGCCTCAATTGATTAAATGTCTTTAATCGATTTTCTACCTTATCACAATTGTGGAAGGTTATTCTTCGATTGGTAAAATTTGACAGACTCAGGTAGGTTGACTTGCTGGCGTCTGTATTAATTAGATTTTTTCAATCAAATACTCTAAAGCCTTTGTCAAACAGACTGGCGTGGTGAATGCGAAGCGTGACGTTTTTATTTGTAATGTATGGAATTGTTTGAATCTAGTCACATAGAGACACGAAAGCGATCCGATAGCGTGACAGAACTATCTGGCTGACGTCTCGCTTCGGTTCGGTATCGCTTCGGAAACGCTTCGCTTGCGCCGGTCTGTTTGACAAAGGCATAAAGGAAAGTTGAGAAACTTTCAAATAAAATTTATATTAACCAATCCCTAACCGTCACATGATTACACAGACTAAGCGAAATCCATGAATGGCCAACCTAATCACTCAGAAAAAGTACGAGCCATGTTTATTGAGTTTCACTTGAGATCCGAAAAAGTTTTCCTCACAGACCATTAATGAGTTTCAGGCTCGTTTGTATTGTAAGGAGTAGGAAATGAAGGACGTGGTCAGCTTACGGTAAGGAGAACTGAATAGATTGTTTATATGACTGTCTGATTTGGTAATGTGGAAACTTGCAGAACGTGTACTGATTTAGAAAAGAGTTAGGCCTGAAATACTTGTTTAAAATATAAATATATTTTTTATTTAACAACATATGGGAGAATACAAGAATAATAATTAATCTAGACCCCGTTCACGATACTGGTGGACTGCTATTTATTATGTTTTTTGTTTTATTTCTCTTTTGTAAACATATTAAAAAATGTAACGAATTAGTTACAAATTGAATAAAAAATGAACAATTAATCTAACCAAGAAAGTAATAGATATCTTCTATTAATAAAAAAGAAATACATAAACAAGGCGTCAAATCAATTCATACACATAGCTGTCAACGAGATAAGTGCCCAGAACGCAGCAGCATTACCACGTTAGATGGCAGTGCTGATTCTTTGACCAAGAAAAAGGCCAGCCCTCTTGATCGAGTATTCGCTTGGCAATTACCTGTTAATTTTATCTTCTTGATAGTCGTTATAGTCGATGATGAAGCATGCTTGCGTGGAAGTAATCTTACTTGACTTTAACCTTCTAAGCGCTCGGCCAAATATCAATTGCAGTGCCCCTAGCGCCCAGCTACGAATCGTGCTTTCCTCTTCTCCTCTCTTTCTGGTCCTTTTAAGCTCCGATTTCTAAATTATCATGGTGTACAATAAAAAGTATTCTATCTGTTTATCTACATAAATAGAGAGATATAGAATAGATGCAATAAAATCAAACAACACAACAAAAATCGTGAATATTCTCTGTCGGATAAATACGACACGGGCGATAAGGGGCACGGAAATGTTTGTCGCATATATACGACTCTGGCGGTTAAAGGGTTAAGACCCCAAGGATGTGTAAAAGATGCTCTCGTGGGACTTTCTTAACAGTCGCCCTGGAATTCAATAGGTAACCAAAGGAACACGGTGAGTTTTAGTCAGTACGAGTCAGACTATCCCTTACGCTCCCCTCAGGGGCTTGACTTGACGATTGATGATTTTATACCCAAAAAAAAAAGACAAGTTGTAACAAGATCTTCAAAAGACAGCGCCAAAATAGAATACAGTTAAGAAGATTCCTCGTTACTGTCAACGTAATAAATCGCCTTTAATTAAACCGTGGAAGTTTAAAACAGCTTTTCACAAAATTTTCTTCTTAAGTAGGTCAGTAGCTACCCTTTTAACAAGGTGGGTTAAGTCACTGCTGTTTAGTGCACTAGTAAGGCTGATTTTACACGGCACAACTTAATGCTAGTGCCACACTAACGGCAAATGCCGTTAATTAACTCTGTGATGGACATTAAAATAGGAGTACCTAAATGTTCATTAAATTTTTTTCATTATACCTTATACGAGAACAACTACTAACAACTTATGGGCATACAAATCTATTCTAATCTAACACAATAAGTTCAAAAGCCATTTTATCAAAGTAAACGCACTCGTAAATAACGAAGTCAATAATTTAAATAAACAATGGATTGTAGATAAAATATTTATCAACACTTTCTTTTATTGTACTGTGAAAGGTTCATTCAATCTGTTTAGAATCCCAACGGCCGATAAATACGAGGTAAAAAAGTACGAGTATTTTGACTCCAAAGTATCGTGTTACAAATTAAATTTAAAAAGTTGGGAAAAGCTCTTAGCCTCTTTTGCCTGAAACTCGATAAGAAAATAAAAAGATTGAAGGTCCTCTTTTTGTAAATTTTTACTTACCGCCTGTTTAACGATGCAAATAACAGCTTGGGGCTAGCACAAGATTTCCGTCTTTCACTTACAACGTACGAAGTATTTACGACTTTTATTTTATGGAAAATGAAAAAACGCCTCTAGTGTACGAGCTAAGAGGAACTAATTTTTCCATCATAATAACGTCAGTTTCCGTTTACTGTATGTAACAAAAACGTGAAATATCATAAGTACAAATCTTTATTAA
Organism: Agrotis puta; assembly: GCA_943136025.2. Taxonomy (NCBI): domain Eukaryota; kingdom Metazoa; phylum Arthropoda; class Insecta; order Lepidoptera; family Noctuidae; genus Agrotis; species Agrotis puta. The sequence goes on along the minus strand of OW964177.2, from coordinate 14,100,764 downwards.
TTGTAATTTTGTTGTACATCAATAAAGTCTGGTCGCGGGACTGTACGAATTTTCGTAACCCCGGAACGTAAAGGGCTATTTAAGTACACCATGGATTTGAGTCAGTACGAGTCTGACAGTCCCTCCCGCTCTGCCATGGGTCCCACACAGGGCAGAGCGGAAGGGTCTCATTTGATGAAAAATCAAATCAATAAAGTCTATTGCTGGTAGAACAGAGATAGAACTGGTCATGCTACTCTTCCTGATTATAAACGCAAGCAATGATATACTGGAAGCCCTGTAGATAACTTCCTCCTATAGATCTACACAGACATCAATACCCTCAAGACACTGGATAGACCCAATTATCTCGGCAGATAGATTGTACGTTCCGCCAAGCAACAGAATTAGATGAGCCAACATCTCAATCTAAACACATGCTCTATCTTAGTTCAATATGTTCCGCTGAAGTTAGACAGTGAGTGTGGTACGTTTATTAATGGACCGTATTTAATCCAAGTATAGTTTTGATACATTTACTGCGGAATAGTGTATTTTAGTGGCAATCTTGATCCTTTTGTGCAAATCAAAATCAAATGTTTTTATTTCACATAGGCCCATGAGGGCACTTATAAAATGTCGACAGCAGGTGCTCGGTTCGGGTTGGTCGATTCCATGGAGAAGAACCGGCAAGAAACTCCAAGGTTACTCTTTTAAAATATGTTATGGGTTTACAAACAGATTGTTACAATTTTTGAATACTTAGATATGTAAGAAAAACATAGGCCTGGTAACAAGGTCCTTACTAAGATTAGTGCTACAAAAGAAGAAATCTATATATACACACGACCTACAATGTTCTCACATTTACAAACAAAGAGTAAGGAAGAATCTATATAAAAAGGAAATCAATCAATTACCGAATTTTCGAATTAAAAATATCCAAAAGCCGTTAAAAAAACTGATCGTGATTTGGAATGCGGTATAATATTGTGTCTTAACTTTACAAAGAAAATCAATAACGCCATTGTTTTTGGATACTACTCATTTAGGTCATAGGTGAAAATGATTGTTATTTTTGTGGGATTTGGAAAATTCCGGAAGAATATGTCATATATAGTATAAGAGAGTGATAGAATGAGGGGCAGTCGCCATTACAACGTTGCCATGTGAAAATGTAAAAAGATGTTTTAAATATTGTTTTTAAAGTGCATGAAGACTTTTGATTTCTTCACCCTCGAATTCTACATTTAACAAGTGCCTATTTTGATCCTCTTTATTATAATTTTTATTTTTTTTAGAAAAACGTCACCTCTCAGTAGGAATTTCTCCTGTATAGTGGATGCATTCGCAAAGATAGAAAATTACATACACAAACGCCCAGACACCCGGAAAAACTACTCTTGCACTTCTTACAAATATTTGTTCCGTGTGGGGATCGAACCCGTGACTCGTGCGTAGCAGTCGATTGCTCAGCCATAAAGATAAAACGAAGCGAAAGAAGAAGAAGAAGGCCTTCATCATCATTTAGAACATTATTCAAAATGGTTTCGGTGTAGTACTATTTATCATAGTAGGTACATTAAAATGGTCGCGGGACTGTACGAATTACCGTGACCCCGGAACGTAATGGGCTATTGAAGGTCACCGTGGATTTTAGTCAGTACGAGTCTGACAGTCCCTACCGCTCTGCCCTGGGTAGGAATCATGTGATGATTTTACGACGAAAAACACCGCATTGGTGATATGCTGCGAATAATTAGAGGTATTTTAATTTACCTTTTGTTTTTTTGTTTTTCGTGGTAAAATCATCAAATGAGTCCTCCCACCCAGGGCAGAGCGGGAGGGACTCTCAGACTCGTACTGACTAAAATCCACGGTGTTCTTCAATAGCCCTTTACGTTCCGGGGTTACGGTAATTCTTACAGTCCCGCGACAACCACCAATGCGGTAAGTTAGTTTTAAAAATTAGTAAATTACTTAGGACATACCTAGTCTTTTTAGTATTAAAATTTAATTCAAAATCAAGTAGGTGACGTACAGAAAATTCTCTTTTGTCAACATCATTTAAGTTCTATTCATCTAAGTTTCATTATAATAGCGAATGTAAATTGAATCCACATCCAATACCAACTGGCGAAGTAAAGTGCAAATGAGGGTTCTTTCACTTCCAAATGCCAATGAAATTAATTATTTAGGTATTCCTTGTCGAAGTAAATTGCCACCGAGCGGTTTCATTCATTGACTCTCAATAAAATCAGATATACACGACATTCTAATTCGGACCCTATCAGCTTTGGCATTAAGGTTTGTCATTGTTTAATTATTCGGGGTTTATGTTCTGGTGATAGGGAATTATTGGGGAGGCTTTATGTGACATCATCCGTACTTTTGAAGTCAAGAGGAAATTAGATGTTTATCATTCTTGATTTGGAAGCGATGGACAGTTGATGAGAGTTTAACGTCGAAAGTCATTCTAATAACAAATTAGTCATTTAAAAAACAATTTTCTTTTTAAAAACAAGCTTTTATTGTTAAAAAAATACTTACTATAGACAAAATACTCATCAAGACGAATCAAACGTGTCCGTGTTTGCGGCGTTTCATTACAGAGTTCTTGTGGCCACCTTCCAGCTCCATCATCAGATCAGCTCGATGTCATATATCGATATTGGAAACCGGGAAGTGTGTCAAATTTAACTTGCAAGATTTGATTACAGACAACGGGACAAGTAAATAAAAGCTTGTAAAAACTGATGAGTGTGACTAGAAATCGGGTTAATGCCATCAAATAGTCAATGTTATCTTATTTAGGTGAATATTTCAATAGAAATATCTGCAGATTTCTCGTCGAAATATATTTGAACAGACTTGTTTCAGGCTATGCAATATATCTCAATTGTCGAAGTGGAAATAACAGGTACATACGGCTACATGCACTCGTGTGAATTGCGTGAAGTTACTCAAGAAAACCCGTTATTTTAACACAACATTGTTGGGTTAGCATCCTACCATGATGTTCCGCAACGAATTCACATTTTAGTATCGCTAAGAGGTTTGGTCTTAAAAGAACAAAGAAGGAATCAGTAACATAAATTGTATAAAGGATCATGGTAGAATGCAGCAAGATTATTTGGCTAAACAAAGCGATTCAAATAGCGATAACAATAATGGAAAAGATAATCCCATGGCTGGAGGCCTTTTTTTTATCATGGTAAAATCATCAAATGAGTCCTCCCACCCAGGGCAGGGCGGGAGGGACTGTCAGACTTGTACTGACTAAAATCCACGGTGTCCTTCACGAGCCCTTTACGTACCGGGGTTACGGTGATGGGTAAGTCCCGCGACCCCGGCAGGCTCTGGCCCTCTACAGGCCCCGTCAATTTGCTGACACTCCTTGAGGCGCGCGTGGAACACAACGCGCCGTCGACCCGGGCATGGTCCATGGCCGGGCAGCGAGTCGCCCATTACTCGCTGCCCGCATGCCCGCGCCTACGGTGGCCGGAGATCGTCTGGCGACGTCCGTCGCCGTGGGCGTCTACCACTGCGGGTGGGTCGGAGGGAGGACACTGTTCTCTCCCTCACGCGGCACGCCTCCTCCTTCGCGAGCATGACTGCTTCGCAGAAGGAGGCGACCGCTTCCCACTCCGTCTCGCCCCGCAGCATGGCCTCGACCAATGCCGGGCGCGAGAGGTCTCCGCCTATCGCCGTCGTGAGGACACGGCGGTGCTCTGCCCAAGCGGGGCAGTCCTGCACCGTATGCTCCACCGTGTCCTCAGGACGGTCCTCGCAGTGGTGACACCCAGGCGTTTCCTCCCTCCTTATCAGACCGTGTCCGGTGAGGACCTGCGTCATGCGGAAGGTAAGGACGCCGTGACGCCTATCCAGCCACTCCTCAAAGAGGGGTCTTACCGCCGCGATTGCGGCGTGCCCGGACCTCGGTTGCGACAGTCGCTCCCTCCATACTGCCCTGAGATCGCGCCGGAGCTCTTCCCGCCGCGCCTCGACCTGTCGAGGCAGCGGGGATTCGCCCCGGCGCTGCGCCTCCACGCGCCATTCGTAGACGCGCTGGAGGGCAGTCGCCTCCAGATCCCAGGGCAGCAATCCGGCAAGGAGGTTGGCCGATTCGCCGGCGATCGTGCGGTATCCTCGGACCATTCGGATTGCCATGACCCTCTGGCATGCGACCAGCTTTAGTGGTCGCGTCCGAATGCTCAGGGCCCACACAGGGGCCCCGTAGAGGGCCATGGACCGCACGACACCGGCGTACAGCCTCCGGCAGGAGGCGTTTGGCCCGCTGAGATTGGGCAGGAGTCGCCTGAGGGCGGCTGCTGCCCGGTTCAGCTTCGGGACGTTAACTGCTTAGTGCATATTTAATTTTCCTTTTTTAATTCCCATCAATATAAATTAATAGAAAATTCTATCTTCTAAATAATAGCTTTGTCTATCCTTAAACAAAGCCATCTATTTATTTGAAGGAAGTGTTTCGCACAAGGACAAAATGTTTCTATACACTTTCAATTACTTTTAGAACAAAGCTTTATCTGATTGAGCTTGAAAGACGCCATGATTGGATTGAGATCGTGTGTGGCGTTCGAAAATCGTTCAGAAATGGATGACACTTTTCGATATCGTTGTTTGTAAGGGGTAGTACGAGGGGCTAAAAATTAAACATGAAGTTTCTTGGCGGTTTTTTATTGGCATTCAAACGTCTAACCCACTGTATCCTATTGTCGGTGTGTTTAAGTGCTCATTGAGGCGTATTTGAAATAAAAAAGTAATTTGATTTTGAATGAAAACTGATAACCATATAACATTAAATTCCGAAATGCAACCCGAGAGCGCAAAAGATATGTAATGGTGATCTGGGTGGTTTTTAGTCAATAAGAGGCTGACAATCCCTTCCGATCAAAGAGGACTCATTTGTTGATGTTAGTAGTACTGGTTAGTAGGACTGGTTTTTCAACTTTTTTTTCTCTTGCGACTTTGAAAGAAAATAAACGAAATAAATGCAATTATCATAAGCAATTATCATTATTACATCAATTTTAATAATGATAATTGCCAATGATATTATTATTATCTACGCAACATGCAAGTACTAAAGGGGAGGCCTATGTTCAGCAGTGGACGTCCTATGGCTGAGATGATGATGATGATGAACATGCAAGTGTTTACCCGTATTTAATATGTTCATAATTACTTATATCCATTAATTATTGTATTAATTATACAATGTTCTCGTTTTCCAACTTCCGACTACAATAATTAGTTAACATTATTGTAGTCGGAAAATGTAACATAATAAGTAACATTGAATTATTGATGCGTAATTCATTTACAAAATAAAAACGTTCATTCTGCAATACGCTAATAATATTAAAAATAACATAATAGCTTGAAATCATGGGGAGAGACATTTGCCCAGCAATCGGATGAAGTAGGCTCGCGGTATTAGTATCTTATGTTTAATTATAAATCCATCAATATATACTTAATATTATGAAGCTGAACAGTTTGTTCATTGCTTGGTTGAATGTGCTAATCTCAAAAACTACTGGTTCGAATTGAAAAACCCTTTTTGTGTTGCATAGTCTATTTATCAAGGGAGGCTGTAGGTTATATAACATCTCGCTACAACTAATAGAAGCCGAGTAGCGAGCATGAACAAATCTATATATATAAAAATGTCATGTTGGTTTGTGTACGATTGAGCTAAAATTTTAGCATGATATATAATCCGCATCAAGGATTGTTTTTATCTATTTTTTGAATCAGTCACATATCCGCGACCGTGAAAAAACAGTTTTTTTGTTCCACAGCGAAGCGCGGCAGAGTACAGCTAGTAACATATTTAATACAATATAATGAAAAAATAATATTAATATCAAATTAATTTGAAAAACATTGTTCCATGTTGTCCGAATAAAATTAATTTATTGTATTAGTATTATAAAAGGCTTTATCTTTCAAGTATTAGATTCATAATGCACTAAGGTTAGAACTGATGAAATATTTAAAAAAAAAAATTGTTTAAATTATAGATATTTACATTTAAGCTGCTGAGCTCGGCTTCGCTCGAACAATTTCTTTAAAAATTGTAATACAATTAACTTATAATTTATTGCAGCCAAACTTTAACTGATTATACTTCAGTCCTAGTTGGAGAATTTAATAGAAAAACAATAAACTTAATTAATCAGCAAGAAATTCATTTTTGTTTTTTCTAAAACTCTGCTGAACCCGGAGCTTTTATCTCAGTTTAAATTTAGTATCCCCAGGGCTTCCCACTGTGTCTTTTTCGGCGCGGAATATATAAGTTTTCGAATCACGTGCCCACACAATCTCTACAATGTTCTCAAACTGAATAACGGAAAATTGACAACCCTAGTGTTCCAAGCCTGTTGCTCTCATGTTATTGGTAAAGCCCTATCATGTTTTTGTTACCAACAATATTTTACTTCCAAATTGAATGAAAGTTTTTGTAACATATTGAACGTATGTATTGTTAAAATAATGGTACCGCTTCAGGAAAATATTGAGGGTATTCGTAGACAGTTTTATATAATTGGAGGAAAAATATTAACTCGCGGAATTACTTATTTAATGAATTGCCAAGGTCTTTCTATTGGTCACAGGACTTACGAATTACCGTAACCCCGGAACGTAAAGGGCTATTGAAGGACACCGTGGATTTTAGTCAGTACAAGTCTGACAGTCCCTCCCGCCCTGCCCTGCGTGGGAGGACTCATTTGATGATTTTACCACGATAAAAAAAGCCTTCTTATCGTTAATTTACCAGTACATAAAAAAACGGTTGCTCACTAATTTTGTATCTTCAAAATTGCTGTAAAAGGGAATCGTTGCTAAAAAATGATGTAGTAAACATGAAAGGTAGAAAGAAAAATCTCGCGATCACTGGCTGAATCTGCTCTTTGAAGTTTCCCAAGCGCTGGAGGCTCAATATAAATCAAAACATAACGTTACGGCATCAAAAGAATATACCGACAAATATTTTATCACAGGCGTGTTCTGTCAGAAAAGTAACAAATAAAAAATGTACAAAGTGATTCTGAGTGAGTGATCTATGTAGTCAAAAAATATATTAAAATACAAAATAAATAGTTAAGCTCACATTTTTGTCGGTAAAAAAACTTTTTGACACACGCTCATTTAAAATTACACTATAGAGATAATAATCGGTCGCGGGACTCATGAATTACGGTGACAGCGTATCGTAAAGGGCTATTGAAGGACACCGTGGATTTTAGTTAGTACGAGTCTGACAGTCCCTCCCGCTCTGCCCTGGGTGTAAGGACTCATTTGATGATTTTACCACATAAAAAAAAACCCTACTATTCGATTAATGAGTTTTGTCAACACCTTGGAAGAAGGGACAACTGTGCAATCGTGTTCAATTTTCAGTTTTTTGAAACTAGTAGTGTCGCGCTCAGAGAGTATTACACCAGGGCCAGAATGAACCAATTGTTTTTACTTTGTAAGCGACATCAAAACTACATATATTTCAGAAACAGTACATAAAACGGAACAAAACAAAACAGATAAAAACATTAACAAAAACCTTGACATAAATGGATACTCAGCTGAATAATGCAGTCGTTGAATGCTATCCAACGACTGCTGACGAGCGATACGCCATTAGAATAGAACCCCAGTTCTACTTAGGGCTCGTTAACCGTCGCTACTCGCCGCGGGAGACGCCCACGGCAAGAGACGTCCCGAAGAGAATTCCGGCCACCGTAGGCGCGGGCATGCGGACGGCGTGTAATGGGTAACTCGCCGTCCGATCATGAACCATGCCCGGGTCGACGACGCGTCGTGTTCCACACGCACCTCAAAGAGCTGTCAGCAATCTGACGGGAACTTTAGAGGGCCAAAGCCTGGTAGGTTCGTGGTACTGTGTTATCAGGTAACCGTGACCCTGGAACGTAAAGGTCTGTTGAGGAAACACCGTAGATCTTAATCAGTACGAGTCTGACAGTCCCTGGGAGGACTTATTTGATGATATTACCACGATAAAAAAAAACCGTCGCTAATGGAGGTGATATTCACATAGTATTTACAGTACCGTTTTTAATGCACCCGTTGGAAAAGTAATTTAAAACGTATCAGTATTTTTAATACTGTTTTGTGTGTGAACTCGGTCATACAATTAGATACGTTATTGCCGAATAAAAACGTAAGGACTTGTAAACTGTCTATGTGAATGAGCGCTTAGATACGTCCTTAACGCATTCCTATTCAATTCAGAACAGAAACAGAAAGTTTCGAAGCAATTTACTTGCATTTGTTCTGCTAGGAAACAATGGTTTAATTCTATTTTATGCAAGTTTGAGAAGTGCTGTAGTTTCGCGATAATTGGCATAACCTCAACTAATTTGACTAGGCTTTTGGTCTAACTAATTTAGCGTGTCACGGGTCCGCACGATTCAAATATTTGTATGATCTCCAAGTAAACAGTTGTTCCGGGTCTGGGTTTTTGTGAATGTGAGCTTGTATGTTTGTGAACGCACCCACGATACAGGAGAAATTCCTAGTATGAACAACGGTAAAAATAAAATTGCAAGTGAAAACCATTCATCATCAATTTTGACATTTTTTTGCCACTTGAATGACATCTTAAGATCTTATGAAGAAAATTCGATTGTTAAGGAAGTGAATGTGCGACCTTCTAATTTAGTACACCAGACGCTTAACAACTAGGCCATCGCAGTCATGCTTAGCAAGGTCGAATCAATTTGAAACAAAAGGTTTCCAAAAACAACAGAATCTGAAAAAAGGTTAATGAACTTTTTACTGTGAAAAGGCTATATCTATTTGGAAACGCCAAGTAAAACAGTCAGCCAGATAATTTGACAAGATAAAAGTGTCTATAAATAAAACATCGACATGTCAGACTATTCGTTTCCTCTTCGACACCTACTACCGCGAAAATGTAGCGATCGTGACAACAAAGATTTATGCGCCTTTTAGCGAATGTATGAAGAAAATGCGCTGAATATTTCATGCACACTCCATTGCTTTATTAATTTATGGTCACACTGAAGAATCAGTGTATTGGTAGGTTGACGAGACATGTCAATTTTTTGTGTAAATATACTTCGAAACGTGTCGAATTTTGTTGAGACAGTATTGACCCTAATTATCAAAATTACTGAACCAGTTTTAATGATAGGTAAGCATAACGTAATACGCATACTTAATGTTTAAAAAATATTTGAGTAAAAAATCAAACTAGCCTTTCTATTAAGTTGCTCACTTAGATTTTCCAATTTCCAATTCGTTCAGTAGTTTTTATTTGAAAGAGTAACATTCACATTTATTATACTAGTTAGGTTGGCATAATGTTTTAGGGTATCATCATTCAGTTCGTAATCTCTTCAGCTGTAATGAATGCGCTGACAAGTTTGATCGAGTGCGGTCCATTGTTTGATGGGCTCGCCATAATATTTAGGAGTTCTTCTTTGATTTAAATAACGATCCAGATTATTTATTTGCATATTGGAATTGAAAATCGTAAGATTAATTGGATCTATAAGGTTCGGGAGCTCGCTAAGTCACTCCGTTAGAAAACCATTGAATGCCTTACCGTGGATGAAACAGATCTTACATTTTGGGATTTATCTGTAGCCAGTATAATATAGAAAGTATTACAGCGCTCACCATGGCGCCAATGAAAAATCAAATTCCAACCCCACATTGAGAGTTTTTGAACATTTGGAATAATCCAAAATAAGCTGTAGTAGCAGAACATTTGGTAGAAAATCCATCTGGGCGGTGAATTCTCCTTTTTAAGCGTAAATGAGGAAAACTTCACACACTGTTCCACAAACTGGTGACTTTCATGTATTTCTGTAATGCTTTCATGATCCACCAAGCAAACTGCCAGACTCTTACTATTTATAAATCACCCTGGTCCATCACATGCATTTTGCCGACACTGTAACACTGTCCCCCGACCTTGGACCCACAGTTACCTAAATCCAATCACTATTATGCGAGTCTAGTATAATCTCATATACCTCAATAATATTCGATATCCACTAAAGCATGTAAATTCGTGTGTAACCCACATACATATTCATCCAAACTGGGTGAGGATCTTGTAAATTCATCCCTGGGGTATTAATATTCTATAGTAGTAACAGTTTGTAACCCTATTATGAAGCGTTACAAACTGTATGTTTCAGCGAAGATTTTGATAGTTTTAATCATATTAGGCGCGTAATTAGGACGTACAAAATCAAATTGTAAATGATCGTACCTTGTAGGTATCTCTTGAGAGTGAGCCTGATACGTAGGCTTGAAACTACTATCATTGATTAATGTAATTTAATCTAAACAGAGAATTACGGAGTAAAACAAATTGAAAATGTAAAACACAAGATGGCTTCATTTTGAATTGACAAGATGAACCACACCACCCACAGACATGGAAAGAATGGAGGAGGGTTTTGCCCAGGAGTGAGATCTTAAAGGATACTAAAAAAAAGAAAAATAACAAGATGATGGTGAAGAAAGTACGTCAGGACGCGAGACTGTCTGAAAAGGGCACTGCTGTGGCAATTGAACGCAAAAAGGCAACTGAACATGTTGGTGTTTAGTCAGTCAAATCTAACAGGCCCTTTTTCAGCTCCGCCCTTGGTGGGTAGACTTTTTTATGGTTTTCCAACAAAGGCAGTACATTGCATCTTTATTAGGTTATGATAATAAACTGAACAAAGATTTTTACAGCCATTCTAATGTACGTGCTCGTAAAACATTTTACCCTTACGTTAAATTCAGGCACAACCCAGTTTTATGTTGCAGGCCACTGTTATTACCACTTACGATTGATATTTTTATGCCAGAGGAACTTGAGAGAACCTGTTAAGGACTCAATAATTCTAGTACCTACCTAACATTTTTGTCTCTTGAAATTAGCCTGAATGGCTTTCGGATTTTCCGACCATAAAGCTGCGGTTCCACTGAAACGGAGTGGAGCAGAGCGGAGACGAGTTATGCCGAGATTCACCAATCACATGGCAGATGCACATGGCTGGCCACGTGACACATGTGTATTCAAGCCATGTTATTGGTGAATCGCGGCACAGCTCGTCTCCGCTCTGCTCCGCTCCGCTTAGCTTCGGTGGAGTCCCGTCCTTATTGATATTTATTCTGAAAAAGAATTATTGTCCTTTACCTGCTTTTCGAGACACGTAAAGTCGTTGATCCTGACTGATCTTTGGCAGTCCAGTCCAAGGAGTATGGTATTGCCCAGTTACTGAGTTGTGGACGTTACCTAATCAGTCGCTTCGTGCTAATAATAATTCAGCAGCATCCATCTCGGTTATTCGGTTTGACATAAAATTACGTTTTACTAAATCTGAGGTATCTGAAAACCGCAAACCTTTTTCAGGATCAAGCGTTCAGTACATCATACTATCTAATCTCTCAATATAAAACTTTTATAAGGGTTGAAAGATAATCAACAAAACTCTTATCCAACATAATAGAATTAAGCATAAACTAATTTTCCATTCACGAAACTGAATTAAACGAGAGATAAACCTTTTCATTTCTAGAATTTATTCGGGTTTGAATTGCGAACCCTTTCAAATTCGACTAAACGAAACGGTAAGTCGCTGAATTGGCAAACAAATTAAAATGTGGTTTCATGTATTCGAATACGGCTCATTCTACGGCTCTTTTGAATAAAATGGATGGAAAGTAAATGTTTAACTTTAGTTAGTAGAAAACTGGGTTAAAATAAATAAATTAGTCATGCTCGTGAGATTTGATGGATCGATATACAAACATGTTTGTGACATAATATTCTACGTTATTCGATTTTGACGAAACAAACACCTGTAAACAATCATGTCAGTTTACTTGGAAGATTAGCACAGACTTTTGCATGTTGAGTTCTTTAATTTAGAGACTCAACTGAAAACCCAACCACCTGCAGCGATCATCTATAACTTTATCGATGGTGTGTCCACATGCCCGCAATGTGCAAAAATCCTTACAAAGAAGAATAGTTACATAAACCTTATGCGAGCATACGAAAGACAACCACAACGGAGCTCAAGCAATCGCCTTGGCCAAAATCGGTCGGATCTTATCATCATAGAGGCTAACCTATTAGAAACACACGCATTTTTAGAGTTATGTTATAAAATAAGGGACGCGCCTATTACAATCAACCGAGCATTCTCTGGCCACTACTGACAAATTCATAATGGAAAACCTCAATAACACGTAGCCCGATCTGAGAATCAAATCCGGGAACTCATGCTCACCATTCGCACTTCCGACCAAAAGACCGCAACTAACTGCTGATAATAAACTATAACGTGACTTAATTTTTGTTAAATCTCCATTTAACGGTATCTAGGTCAAACTATAGCTTTTCAAGCAATTAGTTGGCTAATGCTGCATATAATTTTAGCCGGAGAGACATTGGGATCCTCGAATGCAAAGCTAATTTCCATAATGGTCTGCAAAACGGAAAACTCTGTGTGCTCAGTAGGATAGCTTATTGGATAACTTGCACAATCAGTTTCGCTTTAGTCAGGAAAATTGAGCACCTTGAAGTCTTGAGCTTAGTCAATCAAGGAAAAGTTGTATGCCTTTGTCAAACAGACAGGCGAGTCCGAAACGATAACGAACCGATACGAGACGTCAGTCCGATAGTTGGGTCACGCTATCGGATCGCTTTCGCTTTTCTATGTGACTGGATTCAAACAATTCCATACATTACAAATAAAAACGTCACGCTTCGCATTCGTCACGCCTGTCTATTTGACAAAGGCTTTAGAGTTTTCATAATAAGGCAGGCACTAAGCGACCACGATAACGTCGATAACGTCAATGAAATCAACTGTCACTTGTAAATTACGTTTAGCAAAAAAGTATTTCGGCCATATTCATTTTAAATCTGGGGGCACGGCCGTGCCCCAGCCAAGTCTCGAGCAAAACGGGCACGGCCGTACCATCTTTTCTCGATGCGATTCGCGGCTGTTTCGCCCCCCCTATATCTTCGACGTGGACAAAGCTAGGAGTTTAGGTTTTCGGTGAATAATAGTAGGCATTAGAACAAGCTTAAGTTCGAAATTACATGCCAATTGAATTAATAGTTTAGGAGTTACGGTCGATCAAAGTTACACCATTTTGTCACTCACTGACTCACTGACTCACTGACTCACTGACTCACTGACCGATCATCAAAAATCTAAGGTACTTCTAGCAGACTTAGAAACTTCAAATTTTGCACCAAGATAGGTCATTAGCCACATATAAAGGAAAAATTATAAAAACATTAAAAAATAATAAACCATAGAAAACAATTTTATATTTGCGGTTTGGCAAGAACATTATGTATGGATTTTGACTGCATTGTTAACTTTGTTCGTTGTTTAAGTATTCAATTGGATGAATAAATACATAGAATAGAAAAGAATAATATAAATGTAATACATAGACTATAATTAATTAATACATAAAGTTCATAATTCATTAAATTAATAAAGCTAAAACTCCATTGTATTGCGATAAATTTCGATTGTATGCGCGCTCGATAGATGGCCTTGTACCTGTCTAAATCGCGCTATGGTTTCGTTACCGAGCGCAGTATAAGTAGTACTTTAAAATAATTCGATAATTTTCATTTGATAGCGCCATCTACCTATGAAAAACCATTTCGAAACTTAAAAAATAATGTAGCTATATTCGGAGAACTTAAGTTAGCCGGATTAGATAGTAGATTTATTATTGTTATTGAAACAGTTATTTAGGCAAATAGTTTATTAAACACTTACAAAAAATAAATGAGATCCCACCAAAAACATTAAATGTAAAAAAAATGCCAAGTCTCTCAATGCAGTCTTTCCATCGTAAAAAGTTTTGAGATCTCATAGAAGCCAAGTCCTATTCAAATTATTTTGTAGTTATAAATCAACATTTAGTAATTGTATCAATAGTTTTCTTTATATTATAATTATAGTGACTTGGCAATGAGCACAAGAAGAAACAAAACGGCATACTTATTTGGAGTTGAAAGTCACACACCGCATGCGTAAACATTAATATCACAAAATTAATTTTCTTTTGGTTTATCCGTGTCGTCCCAACCGAATTTCGGCAACGGCAGTCAGTCTCATCCAAGACTAGTAAACTGCGCAGGACATAAATTATAATGCACAAGTGTGTACGCAAACACTAGTGTTAGTGTACTCTCGGTTCATTTACTTTCATAAAGCGATGGCCCGTAAGGTTTTTTTTATTATTGTATTGGAGCATGTAGTCGGTTGTGGCCATCATGATCCACACGTAACAAATAATCTGATCACAGGTCTCGTCAGTAACATTTGCACATAATTCCAGGCAGCAAGCAGCTTTTAATTGGTGCTCATTGCCAAGTCACTATAATTATAATATAAAGAAAACTATTGATACAATTACTAAATGTTGATTTATAACTACAAAATAATTTGAATAGGACTTGGCTTCTATGAGATCTCAAAACTTTTTACGATGGAAAGACTGCATTGAGAGACTTGGCATTTTTTACATTTAATGTTTTTGGTGGGTTATAGTTAAGATTATGATTCTTATTTATTTAAGATCTACACAAACGACAACAACGACATATTACCCAGTTACTGGGTTGTGGAGATCAGATAGGCAGTCGCTCCATGTAAAATATTGACATTCAACTGCATCTGGTTCGACTGGAAGCCGACCCCAATATAGATGGGAAAAGGCTAGGCAGGTGGTGATGGTGGTGGAGCGAGTAAGAAAAGCGTGCATGACAACTATAACTAATTATATGAAGGCGTCGCAACATATTTGCTCCTTCAAAGTAATTCGTTCAAAAATCTAGTGCGATTATTTATTTCTACACAGGTACATTATATCCACTAATACTCCTGTCTCCCGAACGAACAACATGTTGTAACAAATTAAGGTACCAGTTAGTTTCATCTTACTTTGTTGTTGTACGAGAAGACGGAAACGAAAAAGTTTAAATCCAGAAAGAGATTGTTTCGAAAAGGTCTATAATGTGTTCGTTGTTTGGTAAAACAGATATTTTATTTTGTGGAACAATAGTTTGGTGGAACAGATATTTTATTTCTTAAGAAGAAAATATTTTTCTTTTAATTTTAGTTTCTAAATGCAGTATGTACGAGTATATTAAAACGGAATAAAAAATTGAAGGAAAATTTATGACAAAAGAAAGAAAATGTCGGAGAGATGCGGAGTTTTTTAATTAATGCTAGGCGTCAATACGAAGTCATTCTTGTCACAAACGGGAAAGTTGCACACTCCGTTATTTCCTTTTGATAAGAATATTAAAGAGAAAAATTACTAGGGACAAAATGGCAATGATTTACATTTTCATACAAAAGGTTATCCCATAAACAAAATTATTTAATATCATGAAGAAAATAATCTTCCTCTGTGGGAAGAGTACTGGTATTCCTGATCGGTCTTTATTCAGAAAACTATGAATTTAATAATATGGTCTCGGTATGGTCTATAATCTAGGTTCGTTACGTTAGTCCTTATTATACTATATTATTATCTATACTATCTATAAGTTATTTACGAAGGACTCAAAATGTTTCCAACGATAAGTTGTCAAATGAAAATTTGAAAAAAGAATTAAAAAAGAATGTGCTACATTGTGGTAAAACTCTTTTGAAACTACAGCGCCCTCTGGCGATGAGGCTAGGTACTTATTGAATGCACCTCGTTTATATAGTTTTTTCTTGTCTGTAATTAAGGAAAAAGGAAATCTTTTCGCTCATATATCGCTCAATAATAATCAATAAATTAGAGTATAATCTAGAAATAAAATAACTGTTCCACTTAAAAAAAAATTATATACCTACGTAGTTCATAATCAGCGTTCGCAATGCTAGAACACATGCCCCATTCTCTATGAGAGGCCACTGTAATGCAACATGTTCTAGGACATGCCGCCGGTTACCTCATAATGTTTTCACTCACCGAATTTAAGAGCAGTGGTGATAAAGATTACACAAACTAATGCGCTAAGCTGGGTTTAAACCCATGATTTTTAAGTGGAGGCCGTTACCACTAAGTCACTATTTCTTTCCTTATGTTTGTTGAGTTGAAAACTATCTTCTCAATTTTTATTTACATTATTTAAATCTGTTTCAGCAGTATTTCAAATGTGAGTAGGAAAAACGACAAAATCAGGCTAAATTAAAATTCAATCTCTTTTACTATTTTGTTTACCTTTCTCATGCACGACACGAACCGCCCACGAAACTAATTCGCTCTCATCACCAAGTTTTAAGGTTCAATTTCCCACAACGTTGTTGTTTGTAAATAATGCATGAGCCAAGATTGGTAGCGCAGACAATTCCCGGATTATCGTTGACAAGTTGACACAAGTGACGTTCTTGAAAGGGACCCTCGTCATGTCGTGTTTGGTCTAAAACTAGACCTGAATGAAATTACAATCAGGGGTCCTACCATGACAGAAACAGAGCTATACAAGTTGTCCAGCGCCATCTCGTTCCCTCAGCGGAACTACTCTCGCTTTAAGACGTCATGATTGGCCATCAGGCTCTAAACTCAATCTTCCTGCGACACTGAAGTTATTTCTCTGTGAAAAATAAATGAATGACATGCTGACTCTACCTACATTCTCTACAGTCTAATGATAAAATGAAAAGGTATAAAGCCTTTGTCAAACTGACAAGCGATAGCGAACCGGACCGAGTCCGAAGCGATAACGAAGCGATACGAGACGTCAAACTGGGTGCGAACCGCGGAGTAACAGTTGCATTGGCTGACTTTTTATGAACGACGTCAAACAGAGCAAACACGCCTTCGCCACGTCTTCGCATCGGTTCGGTCAGGCTATCGGATCGCTTTCGCTTTCGCCTGTCTTTTGACAAAGGCATAAAGGTTCCGTCGAACCGGTACGTGTTATATTGTGGCCTCGGGACCGGACATCACAAATCAAATGATTTGATTAGGTTCTTTATACACAAAATATGGTTGTTAAGTTGAGGAACCAACGAAAAACTGAAAGGTTTAATGATTTCTTAAAGCGTGAGTTCCGCTCAGGGAACGAGATGGCGAGAGACGACTTGTATATCTCCGTCTCTTTCCCACAGCCTAACTACTGGACACCGTGGATTTAGACAGTTTGAGTCTGAGAGTCCCTCTTGTCCCACCTTGCGCGGGAGGACTAATTAATAACCACGATAATAAAACCCTGTATCTTGGTGACCCCTGAACAACACAAAAAGAAATACTTTGTACTGCTATTATGTTTGTCAGACAGTGCCCGTGCTTTCGCGCTTGCAACATGTCCGTTTTGAACAATATCTACACCTTATAAAATAGCATTAGGAACTACATGTCATTTTACCAGCAACGCTAATGCTGCTCAAAATAAAAGGTCTCTATAAAGGAGAATTTAGTACTGACGCATAAGCATTTTCTTCAACGACCCAATAGCTGTATTTTAACACGCGTGAACAATGAGCTTCGCTGCATTCACCTTCAGCTGTTTGTACAAAAATATAAGCTGTGTAGCTGTATACTAGATTCACAATAGAAAGTATTTCCTTTGAAGTGGCAGCTTGGAACACCCACTGAAAGCAGTACACTCTATTTTATGAATCAAAGAAGTAACTTTTTGCCTCTTACTTAAAAGAAAAAAATACTTGATAAACAAGATTTTTTAAATTAATTTTATAAAAAGAAAAGAGCCTATCTTGAGCCACCTTCATTGTTCGTCTCAGCTTTACTTAAAGGTTGGATGTTAAAAAATCTTGAGGCATGTGCTCGTAGAATCAAAATCAAGACAGTAAAATATACTTATGACTTCGATTAACAGATGTAATATTCGATTGCGTAATCAATTTTTCTTTCCGCAAAAAAGCTTTACGATTTACGACGCTAGGTGTATAAAAATAAACGACGGGTTGCACTCTGGGAGTGCTGGCAGAAGTGAAAACTTGAATAGTTATAAACACACACGAACATTCGCGCAAGCGCCCTGCGCCGTCTTACAAATTTTCGATCAGGTCACGTGTCCTGACGCGAGTTTAACATTTTTACCCATTCCAAAAAAAGTGCACAACGCCGCTAAAGAAGTTTTCACTTCAAAAACCAGAAAGATAGTACAATAGCGTTATAAGCAAATAATACGCGGGTGAAGCCGTGATCATCAAAAGCTAGAGCAATATAAATGTTATGAGCACATGTCCTACCTATCAACAATATCAATACAGAATATTGTATTCTAAACATAATTAAACACAAATTGACAATGGTCAAGATTTACAAGTAATTTATGACTCGAAATAACAATATTTTTTATCACTATGTTAGTATTTTTCCTATTCTACAGACTTATTTTGATTTACTGTAAAGCCCATAGTCACATTAAAATATTCTAGTTCATCAAAATTATCTACAATTATTTTTTTACGTGGTAAAATCATTTGAGTCCTCCCACCCAGGGCAGAGCGGGAGGAACTGTCAGACTCGTACTGACTAAAATCAACGGTGTCCTTCAATAGCCCTTTATGTTCCGGGGTCACGGTAATTCGTACAGTCCCGCGACCCGGCAGGCTCTGGTCCTCATGCACATGCTACGGTTACTGAACATTCAACCTTACGCATTAAATAATCTGGATATGTCTAATATGTGTAACTAAAATATTCAAAACCTGGATAGACTTTCGGGGATGTACTCGTTTTATAAACTACAGGTAGATAGAATTTTATGTTTTACAATTCTATATTTTTATCTGCACTCTTTTCGAGAGGCAGTAACTAGACAAATTGCAGTTCGTGAAACATTGCATGTTCGCTTCATAGCCTTTTATTTTATCCGTGCGCTTGCTAGTATTCCAAATATCCATTCAAGTACCAGGAATAAAATCTGCAATTGATATTGTACAGATCCAGCACATCAGACGCCACCTACCTCAACCCGTCAAATTTAATAGATTTTCAAACTTATTTTGTAATAGTGGAAGGTTAATATTCGTTTCGTTTTTGTACATTTTGCCTCTTTCAGCTTTCAGCAAATAGCTTTATCCCAGCAGCGTTATTTAAAAGGAAGCCGGCCTCTAGAGGTGAGAATTTTAATAGCAAATCATTTCTACGTCCACAATGTTATAATCTAATTTTTCCCTACAACGGTGGAGTTTCATGTTCATTTAATGCAAATTTTCTTCAAAGAATACCTCCTGACGTGTAGTATTTTTACGGCGTTCAGATAATGAGCCTGTCCATCAGGGGAATTCTTTGAAAATTGTTTTTAAAAAAAGAAATTTAGGCAGGCGTAAAATAAATTAAGTACTCCAGTCCTTTTAAGTAACGCATTATGTTGTTTACTTTCCAAGAAAAATAAGTTTTTTTGGATTCAACTTGATGGCTATCATTTACAGCACAAATATAATACAAATATGTTTAATCCGTCAGTTAGAGTATTGAAAAATAGTGGACACGTACTTTTTAATATAAAAGGGGGCCGTGACGTCATAACACCCTCAAAATGATGGGCGTGACAGGGCGTGATGTCTTGTGATTTTTAAAATCGTTGAATTTTCGTCAATCTTGGTTTATACAACATTATTTTTAGTATATGCGAAACATGAATATAGTTTGTTCAGAATCAGTAACTGATTCGATTCCAATAATTTTTACACCATGTTATATTTTTTTTTTTCAAAAATATTTTAATTTAATTTTGTTACAATACAATCACCGTACGGTTACAACCTTGTGATTTTTTATGATACGGTTTTAAAATTTTGTACATAGATTCTTTACACAAAAAATACTAGACAGGTGTATCGGGTTTCGCATAAACAAAAAGTAATGTTGTACAACTAAAGAGAAAATGTTGTTTGATCTAACTGACGGACTATTATTTTTTTATTTAGTAAAATATACTATATATATGCCCAGGAGTGGGACAGAGCAGGCTATTAAAAAAAAATATATACTATGATGTTATCGACATGAATAGAGACAATATTAATCAATCTCGAAATTAACTGACACAATGTTCTGAAGCTTAACCGCGACGTTCACAGTATTATCCCGGATAATTCGACACGATCTGTTCTGTGTCGGTAACTATCATGATTTATCCCCAACGAGCATATCATATCAATCGTGAACATCTGATAACTCCATTGTCTTCCTTAATATTAAAGATTTAGATATTAGAAAGCTTGAATGAATGGATGGATGTTTCTAACTCAAGCACTGCCGAAACTGTTAAATGGATTTAGGAGGATTTTGGTACAGAGACAGATTATAGTCAAAATGATAATTATTTTGGATGGGGATGATGAGGATTTTTTTAAAACTAAACCGTACTTGTCTACTTTGAAAAGAAACAGCTTTTTTTTCTATGTATTCTATTTATATCTAATGAGTCCTCCCACCCAGGGCAAAGCGGGAGGGTCTGTCAGACTCGTATTGACTAAAATCCACGGTGTCCTTCAATAGCCCTTTACGTTTACGACCGAAAAGAAACAGCTGACACAAATTCAGAGGTCTGAAATTATACATAGATTAATTGTATTTAGTCCCTTTATTACTTTCACGGGATATAATTTTAGGCAAAGATTTGAGTAAAGCCACTGACAGAACCAAGTTAATAAAATATATTGAATTGGAATCTATAATGAATAAGAAACTTTAATGGTGTAAAGTTGCATGGAACACGAGGAGTTCCCATAATTAGTTCCCTTCTAAAAACGATACTGTTACACGTCTTTATTATATGCTTTACATACAAAATAACCTTTCACAGAGAGCTGAAAACCACTTTATATTCTATGCAGCTATCTTGTGATCTTGGGGTCGGATCCCTTCGTCGCCAATTAAGGTCTCTTTGGTTATAAACTACGTCCATTTTCAGTATATACCAAAGGTGTTTCGTTAGATTGAATTGAACGACATATTTCGGTGTAGACTCGGCTCTATGTGAAATATGAGACGATGGAATGTTGTTTTACTGATTGGTTGTTATGGATGGTAAGCCTCTACATACTCGTATTTATAAAAGAGGTACCTGTACTCTTTGTTATTGTTTGGTGTGGAAAATGACTAAATTCAGCCTCACGCCCTTTGGGGAAGGAAGAACTCTATGCCCTGTGCAGAAAGGAGTGTCAGTCTCGTACTGACTAAAAACTATCCTTTTTCGTCTGTTGCCCCCTGCATCACAGCGCTACGGAACCCTGTTTAGGCAGTCTCAGGACATTTCTCAAACCCTGAAAAAAGTCCACAACTGATTATTTTGTTCGGACGCTTAAACTGTCCACACAATGAGAGAGATTATTTAGTGGAATTCGTTAATTTTCCTGATCAAAACGAATGTTTAGATCACAACTTTTTCAATTTTACTACTAAGAAACGTATGTGTGGTCGCGGGACTGTACGAATTACCGTGACCCTGGAACGTAAAGGGCTATTGAAGGATACCGTGGATTTTAGTCAGTACGAGTCTGACAGTCCCTCCCGCTCTGCCCTGGGTGGGAGGACTCGTTTGATGATTTTACCACGATAAAATAAAAAAGAAACGTATGTGTTTATGGTAGCAAACAATCTATGTTTGCTCTTGTAACTTCACAATAATGAGACGTAAACACATTTCATACGAGAAAATTCAGCTGAGTCTAAAAGCCTTGTATGAATCGCTGCGCTACAAAAATTGTATTACCAAAGGGAACAATAAAAAAATAGATTATGAAACAGGTTACAATAAATCTGGCGAAATTACAGCCCACTTTGTTTACAAAAAATCTCTTTCATTTCACTCGTGAACCAAAATCTCGAACATAAGACTTGTTAAATTAACAACTGAACCAACAAGTCTTGGCAGCATTGCAAGAGGATTTAGGAGGTCTAAAAGGGCCACTTAAAAACAATCATAATATGGAATACGATAAAATAATTCTTTACAAAACGAATAACTTTCCATTCCATTTACGGATTGTATTGCAAGTCATATTATGATTCCGCTAAAAAGGCATTTTAAGACACCCAGGCCTCACCTGGCTTTTATTGCCCCATCTCTGTTTTATTAAGACCCATTCTTTTGCTGTCACCCGTTTTGTAAAAGATGCGTGTCGTATTTTATCAGGGAACATTGGTCCTTACATTTTTTATGGTTTTGTGAATTGTTTCGTGTCTCTATATGAATAATGTATTTAAGTCTCAAAGAAACCTGAAAGTCACTTGCATAATTTATTGATGATATATGTATGAAGGTAGGCACAGTGGATGAATGGTTGACTGCTGCGTTGTTTAGCGCTGTTTCGATTCCTGGTAGAAACAAATATTTGTATGAACAACAGCTATAGCTGTTTGTGTACGTGACTTTAAATGTTTGTGAATTATAATCCAACATACAGGAAATACTAGCCAGGGTCGCGGAACTCACGAATTACCGTGACCGCGGAACGTAAAGGGCTTTTGAAGGACACCGTGGATTTTAGTCAGTACGAGTCTGACAGTCCCTCCCGCTCTGCCCTAGGTGGGAGGACTCATTCGATGATATTACCAAGCAAAAAAGAAAAAAAAAACAGGAAATAAAAATAACAGGGTTTTCTTACAAACATCAAAACTTAACCAATTTTTCCGGAAATCAAACAGAACAAGAAACCTTTTAACTTTGAATGTACATCAACGTCAAACGAGTATATTCACATCAATTGAACACGAAGAATGTGGCAATGCCGCCAGCGTTCTGGGCACTTTCCCCATTGACAGCGATGTGGACGAATTTTTTGACGTCCTATAAATTTTAGTTTTAATTTAGTCATTTTTGTAAATATTTTAATTTTAGTATAATGCAAATTGAATTTTTCTTTTACATAATTAAATTGTCCATTGTAAGTAATTTGAACAAATTGATTGAACACGTGAAAAAAATGCCGATTAAAAAAACTATGTAGCCCGAAATTATATTCATCCATTTTGTTACAGCCAGTTGAACAAATTGCATATTTATTTCGATGTCCGAATCGATTTGTTCACCTTTATCGCTTTGCGTTGGATTTCGAAAGCTTTTGAACACTCACTGTATTTTTAATTGATGCTAGTTTATGCTCGCGTCTTTGCCCGCGTCAAGTACCTACGGTAACTGTCCCATAGGATTGTTTGTCCAGGATTAAGAGTAGAGTATATAATATATCTCTGTCCCAAATTTCGTCCAAAACCGTTCTGTGATTTTTGTGTGATAGAGTAATACGCCAATTTTCCAACCCTCCAATTATCCATCCATCCTCAGAAACTTTCGCATTTTAGTTGATTGTATGATGTATTTAGTCAGTGGACTTGTATTTTGTTTCTAGATATTGGTGGAACCTATGAAATGGGATACGAAGAAGTTAATACAATCGGCGCTCTTTCAAGGAATACCTCAGTATTTCGATCAAGAATGGACGTGACCTATATCGAGCAGCTAAATACAACAGTTTAGCAAAATACCTATGAGATTGGAGCACAGTGATAAGAAATGGCAATTAAATTCACACACTACGCTACGATAAACGTTTTTCAATAACTATCTTTCGTCCGAATACAGATTCACATAACTCTCTCATGTAAGTTTTTTAGTTTACAAACCCTTACTTTTTTTTCCGAAACACATCTACTAAAATGAAATAAATCGGGACAAATCTTTACGTAATATAAAATAAAGTCGCTGAGCATGTACGCAATTTATAAAAAACTTTAAGCCCTTATTTTTCGAAATAACTGAGCCGATTGTAATGAAACTTAAACACACCCGATTGATTTTCGGAAACTAGCATAACTAAACCGATTTAAACCGATTGAAAACAGAGATTTCCATTTACCATTTTTATTAAATAAGATATTTTAGCCCCTAGTATTTAATAAAGGTCAAAAAGCCTGGATTCTAATAAAATATTAACAAGTATACCTTAACTTAATTCAATTAGTTTCGTTTCTCCGCTTAATGAAATTTTGAACTGGTTTAAAGGCCAATATTGTTTGCTGTAACTCCACTCACTTTACTATCCCGTCGAATGAAAATTTATCTATGCTTTTAGAAAATATCTATTTTCGTAACAAATCTGAAACCTTATAATGTCAAGGCGAAGTTATTATAAGCACTGAAGAACGATGAAAGTATGTCTTTTCGTTGAATTTTCGGCTGGAAAATTTATTTTATACTGTTAATTCCCAAACTGAGGCGTCACGTGAAGTACTCGTAGAATTCTGATACGAAAATCTTTTTTTTTTCTAATGGCAAGAAGAATGAGTATTCCTCATAAATCATATAACATTGAATAAATGCATGGGAAACGAGTGTTTTTAACCGACCTCGAAAGAAGGAGAAGGCTCTCAATTCGTAGGAATTGTTTTTTTTTTAATTGACGCCCTTCTTCTTTATTATCTATTTAATTTAGTCCCTTTAAAGTTGTAAATATTTTATTTTTTAATTTTACAATCAAAGTACTTGTTTTACATGTACGTCGGGCACTCTTGCAAGCGCCCCAAAAAGGGTAATAAACAATTCCACTCTTCGATTCCGAAATTCACAGTCTGCTATCAGAATCAGTGTTCCCTTCACCGCATTGATCCAATATGTACGAGTAACAGACACCGCGCCACCTGCGGGTCTAAAACAGCCACTTTAAGCAATTCCTCTAAAACTTAGTGAATTCCAAGCAAAATGAATAGCAATTCTTCCAATATTCATAAAATTGCTATATTTCCTAGAAAGAAACAATTGCAGTAACATCTGTTTCTCTTTTCTACGACAAAGATAATATTGAACTTGGTAATGCTAAGGAATTAATTAATTTTATTTGACATTCGACTAGGAAAGCGTAAAATGGTCCACAAAATATGGGTTCAGCCCATAATATTTTGTGGACCATTTTTCGATTCCTTATACAAAACTGACAAACAGATAGATTGTGTGTAAGAAATGTAGTAAGATTTGACGATTTAGGAATCATTTGTTTTATGATTAACATTACGATATTGCTAAGGTTGCCTTTTTAGACCCGATTCTATAACGTCGTATGTGTCAAGTATAGCCATCCATTCGTATCACTAACTCAATTGCTCAACCGGCACGTCTTCAACGTATCTTGGGTCGATTTACACTTGCCTTGATAAATTAAACGATTTATGGGAACACCTCCATCTTGGTACGTCGTCAAGATAAGCACTCACTTGCACGCCGCGCAATGGATGTTATTCACTGGTTTTTTGTCATAAATCAGACAAAATGAGACGTCATTTCGGACGAGTTGTGTAATGGTGAAATAATTATGTTTATGAGATTCATTCCAATCCTTTATGGAGGATGGACGTTACTTTGGAAATAACTCGTAGGTTTTTTTGCAAAAATAAACTAGTCCAGTTTACCAAAACATGCGGAAAATTCAGATTGGCAAACAATCTAATTCTATTCGTTGCTTATTACCCAATCCAGGTGCTCCCAAAGTTTTACAGCTAGTCAATACTGGCTGATTACTGGTTAATCTCTCTGGTTGAGCTCGATCATATCTAAACACGTAAATCCAGTTTTAAGACTCCAATTTTCTTCTTTCTGAATCTTGGATCCCCGCAATTCGTTAAAGGGCCTGAATTACCAACAGGAATTTCTCAAAGCGCCCCACTGAGATCTCTACGGCGTACCAGGGCACCGCGATGTACACATTAGGAACCGCTGGTTTAATCTGAGAAATGCTGTTGTTTTCCAATTTTAGTTTGTAATTAATGTTTTGGTAATCCTTCTATGCTAGCAACAGTAAAAAAATCTAGAATCCAATTACTCTGCAGACTTATAGACTACAAGAGATTCTGGGAAAAATCGTTTAAGGTGAATTCATTCCAAACCACTAATCCATGTCATTTTAAATTCGCAACAACGATTCAAACACACTGTACCTGCATTTTTTAGTATTAAGAACTTTTCTTAACAAAGCTTAGATCCAACAGTGATCTTAAAGAAGTCATAATGATGCGTTTATCATTATCTTATGCCTGCCTTTTCCCAATTATATTGGGGTCAGCTTCCAGTCGAACCAGATGCAGCTGAATATCAGTATTTTACATGTAGCGACTGCCTATCGGACCACCAGTAACTACGTAATACGATACCCCATTGACTGATTGTCAGGCTTTCAGAGCTTCTGACTAACAGTTACGACTGTCAAAGATCTACAAATGACAGCCGCGACCAACGGCTTTGCGTGCTTTCCGAGGCACGGAGGCTCAGATGGTCACCCATCTACAGACCAACTACGGCGCGGGGGAAACTCGCTATGACAGGTGGTCAACCATCTACAGACCAACCTCGGCAAGCGCGGCTTAACCCGGAAGATCGGCCCGTGCGACTGTAATTATTTAGCCACAACCTCCTGACGCGTTTATATGCATTACTTAACCCGTTAGCAGACGTTACATTAGCAGTGATAAATTACTTGGTTGCATTCTTAATGAGTTCCTTGGCAGCAGGTTATTAAAAAGTGCATAAACATCTGAGGAGTTTAGGTCACAATATTCAGAATAATGGACAAAACCTCTTTTTATTAAGAAGGCTATTTCGACATAAAATATGGTCTTTTGTGTTATGGTCTGGTGTTCTAAAAAGTGTCTTTGAAGCGTTTCTAATGTAATACTGAAAAGTTCTCAAAATGCTCATGATAAAATGATGTACTTCTGTAAGTTTCCATTACCAAAAAATTTAAGATCATTTTCGCTCGCATCATTTAACTTTAATCTTAATAATGGTTTCAATTTAAAACATTGGCTCATCTTGTACGACGCAGTGGTTACAGATATCTAATCTCCGCTGTGATTGGCCGCGCTTATCAAAATCGATCCGGACTCTTTATTATTATACTAGCTGTGCCCGCGACTTCGTTCGCGTGGATGTCGGAACTTAACAAAGCAGCATTTTCAAAAAAAAGACTGAACCAATCAAAAAAATATTTAACCAAATAAATCAAAAATTTACAACAACACGAACTTTCAAAATGAGAATAAAGACTAATTTTCAAACTACGAAGTAAATAAAGACCGGGAGCCAAGTCAAAATTTCGTCAGTGATTTCTTTTATTTTTCTCAAGCCATAATTAATTAGTAGACTACATAAGGGAGTCGTATCATAAAGATTCGTGAAAGTCAGCTGCGACATTTTAGTCATTTCCTCCCAACTGAAACCTGGTTTATATGATTATTTAGTTTTTTTTTTTGGTTTTTGCATTTTTACTTTAATTTTTTTTTTTTATTTATTTTTATTAATTTTATTGAAAAATTTCTTTATAAACAATATTTGGTGTACAATTTTCTTGGGCTAAAACAACATAAAATATTAAACCAAATAAATCTACAACACAAACTTAAAAAAAAAAAACTACGAAGTAAATAAAACTACTTGACTCAAATTGCAAGACTTCGCACTTCAAAATTCAAAACCGAATCTAACCAACCAATTTACCAGACCAAACTTTTAAAACGAATTAATGACGGACGTTTACGATTTACGACGCACTAAAACGCAACTCACAAGAAAGAACGATTTTAACACCAAACCTTTGTATAGACAGAACTATACAGGCACTACAAAACCCAAAGATGCAGCCAGACATGGGAGAAGGTCGTTCTTTCAAGGAAAATCTTAACACCGCGATTCAAGGAATGACGTCACACACGCAACGCCATCTATCGCATGCGTCTATAATCAATACCGCACGCAGTTGATCTAGATCTCTCGATAGATGGCGCTGTTTTAATGTTATACTCCGGAAACATTTTTTTAATTTTTATTAATTTACATTTTTTTAAGATGTGAACTGATTACGATTAAACAAAAAACTTAATGTTACTTCAATTGACTCACATATTGTTGCGTATAAAAGTTACGTGAAGTTGTGATACCAAGTGCACATAATCCATTTTTTTTTTTAAATAAATGAATTTTTGTAAAATAAAAGTAGCCTATGTTACTCCTTATTACATCAGCTACCTGCCAATAAAAGTCCCGTCAAAATCGGTCAAGCCATTTCAGAGATTAGCGATTACAAACAGACAGACAGACAGACAGACAGACAAAAATTTTAAAAAATGTTATTTTGGTGTATGTACCGTATATATATTCATATGCAAGTAAGAAAAAACGGTTATTTCAATATTACAGACAGACACTCCAATTTTATTTATATGTATAGATAAATTCTTTTATTCAACGTTCATTCATATGTAACATTTTTAAATATTTTAGAATTATTTAAAAAATAAATAAATAATAAACATTTAAAAATATAAAAAATAGCAGTCCACCAGCATCGGGAACAGGGTCCGGGCTGCCGGTGGTCAGGGCTCCTGAGAGAGGAACCTCCTAACAATAGGCGCCGTGTCCAGATGTACTGCCTTCTGAATCAGGCGCTTGATCCAGCTGCCAAGTGAGAGCCCCCTCAGATGTTGTTCCTGGCTCTTAGCAATTAAGCCATTGGCAAACACGACTATCGATACAATGACTGCTGTATTCACGACCCACATGTCAACAACCTCGCGAGCCAGATCAAGATACTTGAATTGTTTATCTTTTTCTGCCTTCACGAGGTTCTCATCATACGGGACCGTTATATATATTGTTATGATAATTTCTAAAACTGAGAACAAACTATCGGACGCGTCCGATAATTTGTTCTCAGCTTAAAATGGTCGAACAGTCTTCAAAAAGATGTTCAAATTCCTACAAAAGTCTAAAAGGGAAAGATTTAAAATTGAAATAAAAAGTAGAAATTAATTCATAAATTTCACAAGAACCCATACTTTTACAATGAAGAGAAAGTTTCAGAAATATCCTCACTTTTTCAAAAGCTATTTCAAAAGTTCAAAAGAGTCTAGACTCACAAATCAAAAAAGATTATACGTGCCAAACAGGTGATAAATAAAAGTTCCAGCAATATAATAATTTTTCCAAGAGAGTATTCCAGCTATATTTTGTCTTCGAACGAATAAAAGAACGATAACAATAACTGATCTTTAGATAAGTTCAGTTTGTTATTTTTGCGTAAAAAATAATAAATTGTAACCGAAAGATACACTAGTGTAAATATTATGCTGTATTCTTATAAATTTATGCGTTCAGCAGAAACGGATCGAATCGAGACGAGACGCATTTATTCCTTGTGCGTCAATTTCACACAAATCTAATCGAATTGTTCATTTATCGCAAATCTGCATCGTCAAAAGTCAATGTAAGTTATTTTTGTGTCATGGATAGCTCGGATGAAAAATTTTGCGCACATCAGCTCGGTTGGACGCAATTTCGAACTTAATGAAAGGAAGGAGGAAGCGACTTTCTGCGTTTACATTCGACTCTGCTCTACACTCCTTGTGGACGTGATCTCTAAACTGCTCGCTACAACTCCAGTTTTTCAGTATCCATTATTCATGTAATGAAGTAACATGATGACATACTCGTATTTTGTGAGCAATAATCAAGTAATAATATTTTTTGTCAAAGAAGCACTATTGCAACACACTTCTGCAGACGGCTGAAGGGTATTTTGACGGAAAAACAATTACAGGACAGGGCCTGTAAGTCTTTCCCGTTTTGTTTAATAAAAATAGCGGAAGTTCCTGTCTCCGGAGCCCTAACCACCAGTAGCTTGAATTTTATACGAAGACAGATTCTACACAGAGACACTAATTGTCTTCCACGCTTATCTATTCATGAAGCAATTAATCTCTTCCACGATAATGTCTTGTTACTCTTCTCTTATAAACGCAGCTTTCAAAAGTACAGTCGTGTTCACTAAACAACAATTGACTTGCAACATGTGTTCAACAAGTTTGGCAACGTTGCACGTACAAAGTCAGACGAAGCGCAACAAATCGAGTTCTACATTGTTGTTTGATAAACTACGTTGCTTTTGTGAAACAATCTTTGATCGATGTTGTGTTATAGATTAATTGCACCTGACTCAGTATTAATGACATATTAGGTATTTTGAATGTGTGTGTAGTTCAAAGTACAATTTAATGCGTTCACCGCACCGGAAGGGGACACCATAGAAAGACTCATACTGACGTTATTGATGAGGTTCTTCAGAAACGTCGGGTGCGTAGTATTCGCAATCGGTGTACAATAATCGTATATAGGTAAGTACAATACAAGAATGTGGACGAAATGTAAGGAGTATGTAAGGATCGTAGCAGGTCTTTGGTTTCTGCCCCCATGAGTAAAAGGCGTGAATTTATGTCGTTACTTTTGTTTTAGCTGTATTAAAGACTCTGGGCTATAATATTGTTACAGCAGGTACTTATCTTAGCCATTAACATAAAATCCTTAAAACTTCCGCTAACAAACTTGTGATAATACGAAAATCACCAGATATTTTTACATTGCCCTGAGTACACATCCCCGTGTGACATGGTGTAAAGTTCCTGTATCCCATGTGACAAAAGGAAATTCCTCCTACCAGACGGATGCTGTGTCTGGTGGGCTTTCTGCCCCACAATCAGGCTGCCTGTCCACATGAGAAATATTAACCAATAGAATTGTACTACTGAAGAGGAACCAACATTGAGTGCACTTCTATTGGTTAATATTTTTCAGTTTCTCCGCTCCTGCTCCTCCTCCTCCACTCCTGTGGAGATGCAGCCTTATTGTTGGAATTCTCTAAATGTTATTTTCTAAACCTGTGGAGTAATTAGGGCGCAATGCAAATTTTCGATATAATTTTCTCTTTTGTAGACAACTCAACTGGAAAATGCATATTTTATGTACGAGTACTTACTCGTACATAAAATATGCATTTTCCATGTGTTCACATTGCCAAAAGTGCTTTATTTAAAAACCATCCGACATAAAATAATATAAAAACAAATTCATGTTTTTTTTATCCGCTACTCCACTGGCTGGTGCACCAGTATCCGATCCGATAAAGTTTAAACAATCAAGAATGCAACTAAATATTCGTATTCATGCGCTTCACAAAGCTTTTCGTGTAAAGCTATAACGGTTCACGTCATTCCTCAAAAATAACTAAAAT
Organism: Agrotis puta; assembly: GCA_943136025.2. Classification (NCBI taxonomy): domain Eukaryota; kingdom Metazoa; phylum Arthropoda; class Insecta; order Lepidoptera; family Noctuidae; genus Agrotis; species Agrotis puta. The sequence goes on along the minus strand of OW964177.2, from coordinate 14,069,715 downwards.
AATTTGAATTAAAAACAAACATGACGAGAGCGCAGATAACGCTGCTATTTTTTTTTAATTTTAGACCCAGTACCATTGAAACATTGAAAATAACTGTCTGCCAAAATCCATGTCCATGCATGATGTCCATGTCCATGATGCCAGGATCCAGTATTTTTTGTAACACTTTTTTTTACGTGGTAAAATCATCAAATGAGTCCTCCCACCCAGGGCAGAGCGGGAGGGACTGTCAGACTCGTACTGATTAAAATCCACGCTGTCCTTCAATAGCCCTTTACGTACCGGGGTCACGGTAAATCATAAGTCTCGCGAACATAACGCGACGTCGAGTTCCCCCCATCATAACATATAATTTTCAAATAAAATACATTTCGTCTGCAATCGGCAGCGCTTTAACTATTATAGTCTAAATAAATGTAAATGGTCTAGCTAGTTAGAAAATAATTCTCCGATTTTATAGTCTAGGTTGGAATAAACGTGCGGGCAGCGAGTAATGGGCGACTCGCTGTCCGACCATGGACCATGCCCGGGTCGACGGCGCGTTGTGTTCCACGCGCGCCTCAAAGAGTGTCAGCATAATGACGGGGCCTGTAGAGGGCCAAAGCCTGCTGGGGTCGCGGGACCAAGGGATTACCGTGACCCTAGTACGTAAAGGGCTATTGAAGGACACCGTGGATTTTAGTCTGTACAAGTCTGACAGTCCCTTCCGCCCTGCCCTGGGTGGGAGGACTCATTTGAAGATTTTACCACGAAAAAAAAAAAAAAAAAAAAAAAAGGTTGGAATAAACGTAGAAATAATATTCTGTTACTTCGCTCACGAGGCCGTATAGACCTCATGGTCGAATATACAGTGATAAGTGTGTAAGTGGTAACTGGTTAGCTCGTTAACTCGATATAAAGTGTACGAAATAGTGGAATGGCATCGGTTTATTATGGTTCCGGTATTCCTGATGCTTTTGGAAAGTCCGCTTGCATTTTGATTTGACTCACGGAAAACACCACTGATTTCGATGGATATTTGGAAGTACAAAGTTGAAGATATTTTTGAAAAATCCTTCTTTAAAATATTTTTTCGTTTTTCATATCTGTTAAGAATTAGTTTTTTTCTAAAGACATTGAAATACATACGTCCTAATATTTATATCAATTTATAGAGTACTAGCACTCTACTCTTATAAGCTAACTAGCACTTTGCCCGCGACTTCGTCCGCGTGGTTTACGTACTTTCCTAATACCCCCTTTTCACCCCCTTAAAGGTTAAATTTCCAAAAACCCCTTCTTAGTGCTCCCCTACATTATAATAGGAAGCCGTGTGCAAAATTTCACATTCCTAGCCCCAGTAGTTTCGGCTGTACGTTGATATGTCAGTCAGTCAGTTATCCTTTTATATATATAGATAACCGTCTCCAGAACCCCATCTATCTAAATCTTTTCATGTAAAAACGCCTCATACATATACACACACTTTTGCATTAATGTTATTATGAGAAAATTAATTCCACGTATTACATAACAAACATGGTTCTACATTAACAAGAAATAAAACACCGTTATCACAATTTCAACAGATAATGCAAATAAAATAAATAAATAAATAAATATTCCACAACTATCACACAACGCCATCTAGTCCCAAGCTAAGCAGAGCTTGTGTTATGGGTACTAGACAACTGATAAACATATATTTCTAAATACATACATATTATAGATAAATTACACCCACTATTAAATAAACCGTGCACATGGGGTCCAAGTCATAAAATAAAAGCACCGAACTTTGGTGGCTTGTGTTCTAAAGTTTATGTAGGTAGGAAACTTCGGAGCATAGGAGGAAGTGGAGATAAGAGTCCACAAAGAGGAAATAAATCAAGTGAGGGATGAAATATATACCATGTAGTACTTTATCCTGGCGAGCTTTATTGGCGAGATTATGTTTTTTGAGAATAAGGGATGACTCTTGATGAATGATCTACTCTACCAACTACTTACATGCTTCCCTTGACGTTAAATACAATAACAGACTAAAAATTTCACAAGATTCATAACAAAATTCCAGTAATTAATAATTTCATTTCTTTTTGCGTGGTAAAATCATCAAATGAGGCCTCCCTGCCTGAGTGGAGCTGAAAGGACTGTCAGACCCGTACTGACTTTCAAGGGTCACGGTTACCTGTACATGAAGACAGTCCCGTGACCTCAAATCCAAACACCTACGTGCTATATTTTTCTGAATAGGCGTCACGGCGTCCTGACCTACCGCATGACGCAGGTCCCCACCGGACACGGAAGTTTCGGTGTGTCGAGTATCTGATAAAGACGGAAGAAACAGACGACAGACGGCGGCAGACTATCTCCAGCCACCGTAGGCGCGAGCATGCGGGCAGCGAGTAATGGGCGACTCGCTGTCCGACCATGGACCATGCCCGGGTCGACGGCGCGTTGTGTTCCACGCGCGCCTCAAAGAGTGTCAGCATAGTGACGGGGCCTGTAGAGGGCCAAAGCCTGCCGGGGTCGCGGGACCAAGGGATTACCGTGACCCCGGTACGTAAAGGGCTAGTGAAGGGCACCGTGGATTTTAGTCAGTACAAGTCTGACAGTCCCTCCCGCCCTGCCCTGGGTGGGAGGACTCATTTGATGATTTTACCACGATAAAAAAAAAAAAAAAATGTACTTACTTGTCCTCACGACGGTGATAGGCGGAGACCTCTCGCGCCCGGCATTGGTCGACGCCATGCTGCGGTTCGAGACGGAGTGGGAAGCGGTCGCCTGCTTTTGCGAAGCAGTCGTGCTCGTGAAGGAGGAGGCGGGCCGCTTGAGGGAGAGGACAGCGTCCTCCCTCCACCCCAGCCGCAGTGGTAGACGCCCACGGCGTCGGACATCGCCAGACGATCTCCGGCCACCGTAGGCGCGGGCATGCGGGCAGCGAGTAATGGGCGACTCGCTGTCCGACCATGGACCATGCCCGGGTCGACGGCGCGTTGTGTTCCACGCGCGCCTCTAAGAGTGTCAGCATAGTGACTAACGGATTACCGTGACCCCGGTACGTAAAGGGCTTTTGAAGGACACCGTGGATTGTAGTCAGTACGAGTCTGACAGTCCCTCCCGCTCTGCCCTGGGTAAAAAAATACTTTTTGATATAATGCACTAAGTACGTTAAGGACCTTTGTCGACTCATCATTAGATTATAAGAATAAGTATTTACTTATTCTTTCTAAGTTTATTCACCACTCTCTTTTCCACAGCCCGCTTGTTTCATTCTGCTGTGATAATCCATCTCCACGTACTTCGATACATAATTGTGCCACATTCAGTCACCTATGGCGCAGTGCCAGTACATTATTTACGGTAACGACTTAACGTCTATCGTGCCGATAAACTGTAAGGCCTGTGAGTGCACAGATAGTTTGCGACCTAAAGTTTAGGGAAACATCGACCGTAACTGAGATCAAAAGATAAGGTTGAAACTTCTCTGTCAATAAATTTGCTTTCCATGGATATATATCGTTTTTCGTAAGTTTTCCAAGAATTACTACTTCTAGCTTTTTTTCTGAATTGTTTAATTGCTTGCAAAGAAAGTTTAAATGGATAGATTCTATTTCATGTTGGTTTTATGGTGAAAGGTGAACTATATTTTTAAAAACTTTTTCTATATGTTTTTGACAGCCACATGTAATGAAAGAAAAGAAAGAAAGAAAGAAAAGAGATTTATTGACACACACAGGACAGATAAAATAAAATAAAAAATACATGAGTAAAAACAACAAAGGAAACAAAATATATAATAGAAAAACGACAAAAGGTAAAACTAATAAAAAAACAATTTAGTCCTGTGCGAGGCCAAAAGGCTCCTATCTCAGCATGTGCTGCGACATTTTTTAAAATTGTCACAGCGCTGGTATTCTGATAGGACCATAGTGATGTCACGGTCAGATACGTATCTATGTGTAGTTATAAAATAAATAAATAAATAACCCAATACAAGATGTATATATGTACACATTTTTTTTTTTATTTGTTATACAGTAATAAAAAAAAAAATTAAAATAAAATAAACTATGTACTAAATTAACACCCGACGTAAACGCTTGTCTATGGGGCAATTGTCTTAAAGCTGGCAACACCGGCAAATCAGAGACGCGGGCGCAGCAGACATTATGTCAAATTGTCAACAGAAAAACCAAAACAATTTAGTGGAAGATAAATTATAAAAAAGTGTGTAATATGTAACCTAGTTAATACTATGGACTTATAATAACTATTATTAATACCAAGCTTGGCGTAAAACATACAAGAAGAGAAAGAAAAAGACTAATGCTACTTGTTACGACATTTATGTCAAGCAACACCCCCGTTCCTGCGTCGCCTATTTCTTTCGCATGACGATTCACCGTTGATCCTCAAATCGCTTCACGGTGTCCCATGGCACAACTAGATTTAACACCTCAATTTACCATATTCCAAATAAACATATTCTATTCTATTCTATTATGTATACTATAAGTCCAAACTCTGCTGCACCCAGAAGTGTTCCTGCAGCAGTACATGTTATATACAGCAATACATGTTCCCCTAAGTTTTATTCTCTATAGATTTATATGAGACTAGCTTCCGCCCGCGACTCCGTCCGCGCGGATGTCGGTCTTAGCGTGGATGGTTTATTTCTCCATTTTGAGTAACTCTGACAGTGACATCTTATAAATATTACGGCGCTGAATCCACTGCGGGTAATGCAACGTGTGTTCGCGGTTCTACAGAACAACGTCTATGAATAAAACTGAAGTATAAGATTTTTTTTTCTACGTATTTTTCCAGGATAAAAAGTATCCCATTTTATGCCCAGGATAATAAGGTATAATTATACCAAGTTTCGTCGAAATCGAACCGTTAGTTTTCACGTAATGCCTGCATATACAGACAGACAGACAGACATACAGACAGATATACAGACATTTTTTTTTAAATCACATTTTTGGGTTTGGTATCGATCCAGCAACACCCCCCGCTATTTATTTTTTCAATGTTTTCAATGTACAGAATTGACCCTTCTACAGATTTATTATATGTATAGATTACATTCCGATCTTCTCAGCAATGTAACGGCAGTAATACTGCTCGGAATCAGCGCGGCGATACGCACTACTGCGCAGCGCCATAGTGGTTAGCAGTGCACTGCTGCGAGCTGTCAAGATCGGAATCATACCTTAAACGTGCCGTTCATGTATCCTGTGATACCTATTTCGAGTAGTAGGTATGTTCCATATGGTTCAATGAAGCAGTTAAACAGGCAAGTAAGTAACATCAAACATGAGCGGTCAGCAGTAAATTGTACATAAACTAAAATGTCTAGTTCTATACACTGTTGACGATACCGCTATTAGCTTTAAGGGCTTTATGTCATAATCAACATTGTTGACGGCTCTCCGTAAAATGTTAATCTTGTCTTACATTATTGTTGAGTTGATGGTCCAATCTACTTATGCCCAAACAAAAGTAGGCCACCCGCTCAGATTTTTCTAACTGAGGCAGGTAAATTGTAAAAATCTAAACGGTGTTCTTACATAACTTTTCTCCCTCGTCTTCTTTCTCCCTCTCACAACTTTAAATTATGGTGCCGCTCGCAGTTTTTTTTTTTGTAACCTCTTTAGTGCAAGTAAGATTACAATGACAGTTACTGGCCATATTTCGTCAAAATATTTGGAAGATGCCATTAAGATTTTCTTTCTCTAATGAAGAATGCAAATGGCTGTTGTCGTTTTATTAACACCAAATGAGGCCAGCAGTTTTCACTGACCAAAGTTATACGACCTCCTTAACTTCAACTTTTTTAGAACTAATATGCAATCAATAAACGCTCGCTCTAATCATAGCGTAACTCGTTATTCTTTTTCATTTCTTTTCTTATTCAGGTTGCAATGTGGGAGGCGATGGCCTCCTTCTGGGAAGCAGTCATCCTCGTAAAGGAGGAGGCGGGCCGCATGAGGGAGAAGACAGCGTCCTTCCTCCACCCCAGCCGCAGTGGTAGACGCCCACGGCGTCGGACGTCGCCAGACAATCTCCGGCCACCGTAGGCACGGGCATGCGGGCAGCGAGTAAAGGGCAACTCGCAACTGCTACAAACACTAAGAAAATAAATGATCAAGAGTATCGAGATCAACTAATCTAGTTAGCGCCCGTTCAATGTAATTAAGCGTCAGATAATTGTAATTATAACAAACGACTCGTTAAACACGGCCATCTTTAACTAAAGTTAACAAGCGCCGAGAGAGTTTATGGAGGCAACCGAGTGAGTTTATTACTTAACTAGCTATTATTGAACTAGAATCGTGTTCTTACTATCGGTTTTTGATTTTCAAACAAGTTTTTTGCCTGTAAACGAGGATTTGTCTGCGATACGTAAATAAGGCCTACCGTTTTTTGGCACACCAGTTGGCGCCACTGTTGAGTAAGGTCCTGTATAACTGTCAAAGTTTGTTGATACGGGTGTGAACAACAAGTTTAGTAAATGTTAATTGTAAACTGAGCATTCATATACCTCAAAGCCATACCGTAAAAATATAGAGCATGCCGCTATGCTACGCAGTCTCGTTTTGTCCGAATAAATAAACACATATTCATTAATTTGCACCTCCTACAACATAAAACGTAAAATAAAATAAACACTGACATTCATTGTATTTGCCAAGATATCTGAGGTATTGCAAAAAACAGAAATCCCACCCTCATACATTTAACATGTCGGAGACCTCTCGCTGCACGAGCGCCTCTAGCGGCGAATCTATACGCTACAGCCTTCCCTTAAGCCCTTAAGTCGAACAGACAGGCGGTTTCACTTTTCTATGTGACTGGATTCAAACAATTCCATACATTACAAATAAAAACGCCTCGCTTCACATTCGCCACGCCTGTCAGATCATAATGTAAGTAAATTCTATAATCTCTAAGAAAAGAAAAACATTAAGTACAATCGAAGTTCCAGTTTCTCATAAAATTAAATAAAATATCCTCCTTACATCATCCTTATGTGCATAAAAAGTGATCCATTTCCGAAATATACGAAGCTTATCGACGGTTTTTGTTCTTTCAATATTCTTTTGTGCTTCATTTTACTCTGTGGATTCAATTTGACAGTTGATCGAACACCTTGCTTTTTGCTTGTATCTGTAGATTATTTTAGTCTGCACTCATTTCATTCGACTCGTAATGATGCATTTGCCTGCACTAATGGGTAAAAAAAAAGTATTTCTGAACGAGAAAACCGAACGAAACTGTTGAGTCCATTCGCCTTTAAGGACCTCTCAGGCTTTAAAGCAGACGAACTGCGCGCCCTAGTTCCATTTTCAGTTCCATTATTAGGCAAGCTTTATGTCACGTATGTCAGGTTACGGTTGGCTGGAATTTTAAGGGGTCGTGTTGGAGCACACCAAATATTTGACATGACAGGCCTGTTGGTCTAGTGGTTAGTGACCCTGACTGCTATGCCGGAGGTTGTGGGTTCGATTCCCACCCAGGACAAATGTTTGTGTGATGAGCACGATCATTTGTTCTGTGTCTGGGTGTAATTTATCTATAATATGTATGTATTTAGAAATATATAAGTATGTTTATCAGTTGTCTAGTACCCATAACACAAGCTCTGCTTAGCTTGGGACTAGATGGCGTTGTGTGATAGCTGTGAATTATTTATTTATTTATTTATTTATTTTTCAAGTTTCATCCCTGCTTCCACAATTTTGAACGTTGTGCCGATAAAATTTCGTTCCGGGTAGTTAGTTCCGAAATTCGATACCGTAAATTGTGACCAGCACCAAATTTAATTTTATGTAAGTATTATGTTCCACGCCACGTCTGCCGCATGCCCAATGAGCTGTGGGCCAAAATAACCACTTTGTGGAACCCTGACACAGCCAGAAGGCGTCGCGGCAGACCTCGTAGAAGATGGCGGGACTAGCTTGACAAAACCGATGACCAGTGGCCCTCTTTAGCCCTGGATCGTGAAAACTGGAAGTCATGGGGAGAGGCCTTTGCCCAGCAGTGGGATGATGTAGGCTAGCAGTATCAGTATCAGTAAGTATATGTTATTCTGTTGCGTAATAATGGTGTTATTTCGATTTAAATTTGTTGAGATGCAATGAAGTAAAACAGTTTTAGATTTTATTCGAGGAACCAACGTAAGCAATTTTCATTCACATAATCTTAACTCACATAACGACCACATTTACTTTTTCATTAAAGTTGTAATTTTCCTTAATTAAATACAAGGACATCTCGTCACTCGAAAAGATAAGGGGAGGCCTTTGGTCGCAGGCCTGTCTCATCAGGTAACCGTGACCCTGGAACGTAAAGGGCTATTGAAGGATCATCGTGGATTTTAGTCAGTACGAGTCTGACAGTATGGGTAGGAGGACTCATTTCATGATTTTACCACGATAAAAAAGCCTTTGGCCAGCTCTGAGACTGTAATTACGAGTTCACAATACAAAGTTGACTTAACAACTTATTAATGGTGAAATATTTGTATTCCTTGGCTGCACTTTCTTAGAATAAGAACTCGAAGCGTGAGATACATACAATGGTACAGCCATTGTCTTGGAAGATGCTAACTGACTTGTGCGGCAATTACACAGAGCCATTAATGATGTTATTGTGATCGAGTTCGCTTATGACAGTTAGGAAATGTGTCCTGTTTCATTATCGACATCATCGTATTATAAATAGACGCATGTTAAAAGGGTAATAAGACTCTCGTTTCTTTTTGCATTGGTTGTGGAAATTGACTAAATTAAATTAAATTAAATTTTGAGAAAAATAATGACGGCTTGTATTCTAACTACGGCAAAGATGACGCGCCAATAAATACATTCGGTACTGTACATAAATAACCAAACTGTTTTAATGCAACCTCTTTGGATAAATTAGAACCAATAAATGAAAATCACTGGCAACATGCCATCAAAACAATTTGTCGATGCCATAAAATTTTTCTTTTCGGTATTTCTTTTTTAATGAATAATGGCCGTTGTCATTTTATTTATATCGAAACTGCCATATTTATTTTCAGCAAGCTATATTTTTGGATCCATTGCAAACTTTTTGGTTAATAGTTTTAGCATCAAAGAGTTTTTGATGTTATTTTGTCAATACATTTTTACATGTCATTACTATTTTTCATATTTTATAGTTTTATTTTTCTTGTACAATCGACAAAGTTGAAATATGAACCACCATGAGCTTATTTTCTTACAGATATTCAAATTGCAATTAGGTCCACATTCGTATTAACATACATATCCATAGTAACGACCTTAATCTTTGTTATATTGACGGATTCAAACGATTTAGTGTCAAAATGGGTCATGATCCAATTTTGTCGATTGTACATTGAATTTATATTCAATTATTTTAAACACCCATTTAAAAAGTTTTATGTTTTTTTTCTTAAATTAAGTACCTTTTAATTTCCTATTTTAGACGAGCGGCAAAATATTTGAACATTTGCTGAGAAAAGATAATAGTAAAAATTTTTTACGTACCTACATAGGTTTCAGATAATAAGCATATTTTCATTAATAAGACAAAATTTACTTCAGCTGCACGATTCTCTAAGACGAAAATCCCAAACCGCAATTCAAAGCGAGCTACGTGAAAATTAAGCTTTACATCTAACAAGTTCTTCAGCTGGGGCTTGGAACGTCCCCAATAACCTGCAATTGAGGACCAAACCCATTAATATTAGTATTTCCATACCTCCTCCGGATATAAAGGTATTTCTATTCCGTATTCCAAATACAATTTCAAATTCAATCAAATTAAACCTCAAATCGTCTTGAAATTAGTATTAAGAGTGCGAGATAAATACCCTTTTTTTCTTATCTTGGTAAAATCATCACATTAGTCGGAGAGACGGGAAGGACTGTCAGACTCGTACTGACTTAAATCCACTGTGATTCTTCAATAGCCCCCTACGTTCAAGGGTCTCAGTTACCTGATAAGTCAGTACCGCGACCCCGACAGGCTCTGGTCTTCTAAGGCCCCGTCAGATTGCTGACAGCTCTGGCCCGAGCATGGTCCATGATCAAACGGTGAGTCCCCTATTACTCACCGTCCGCATGCCCAGTTTATACCCCTAAGCTATTAGATGAACAATATCATCGTTGTTGCCTGGCCAGGAATAGATCAACCTTTCTCATGCCGTGCGTGCCCTAAGTAACAAATAAGGGATTATGTCAGAATGGAAACACAAAGCCCTTACGGCGAAATCTGAGAGAAGTAAAGGTCAGCAAGGTTCATGAAGAATTTGAGTTGGAGCGAAGCTCAAATTTATTTAAGAAGAAAAGGGTACAAGTTTGAAAATATTTTCCTATAGTAATAAATAATGTAGTTAAACACCAGTTTCGAGACTTTCCATTTTTTTATTTAATAACAAAACCCTAATTACTTTAAATTGATGTTCCTGCAATAATCATCTACAACAATATATTTTTCGTGAACCATCTTCCGCGCCAAAAACCGAATGCCTTTTGTTTTTTTTTTTTCAATTTTTCAAACATCGATCATTACAAGCTCTCATTTCATTTATAACATAAAATCATAGACAATTATCACCTGAAGAAAAATAAATTCAAAACAATTGTTTTCACATTTTCATTTTTAGTTAATGAGTATTAAAATCGTAAACTTTACACTAAATATTCATATTCTATGAATGTTTCATATCAACACGTGCAACTAAACACATAATAATTATTATAACCTTTAAATGCTCCATCAACATACCTATTCGAGAATATTTACTTTTTAAGTCTTACAATTGATTACTGATTCCAAAAACGTTTCGGTAACAGTCCTTGAATATTTAAAGGCGTTAAAAATAAATTCGCTCCAAACTTAACATTTCGGAATTTCATAAGTATTTTACTGAATGTTATTCCCAAATGACGTCATAATATCTCCACCATCTTCACAAATGTATGAAAATTAAACATCAGGAATTCGTGTAAGGGGTATATATGGGCGTTAATACCCCTTGGGGGACATTTCCGTGACGTGATTATCCCAAGCCCAAAACAATTTGCACATTCACAAAAACTGCCAAACTGCTTATTTTAACTTACCTATTTTGTTTCCAGTATTTTGAACGAGAGTGCACAGTCTTGTAGATTCACCAGAGACCCCCATTCGCTTGCACTCTCGATCGATTTATTGGCCGCACCTCAGTTGGAATTTACTGGCAATACTCTCAACGCTCCGGTCATATAAAATTCAAAAAGAACGTATATTCGAATTTGGAATGGAAAGCATAAAAGTTGCGGTAGTTCTCTTTGAGCGAATAACGGTTATTTTTAACTTATGGGGGTTATTCTGACATATTTTTATTCAGTGTCGTACTGTTTTCATTGTTTGAATTATCTGTTTTAGGAATAGAGTCGTAAAGTTTTGTCCTGAATATATCTATATGTTTTGGATTATGTTCCAAATGCTTCTATTATTTATTTTACTTTGGTTTTGAATCAGGTTCAAGAGTATTTTATTTTTTGTGTTCAAGTAAGTAAATTACTTGCTATATTAACTAACAAAACTCAAGCTATTGTGCTAAAACAATGTCTAAGAAATACAATTCCCTGAAAGCAATTGGAGAAAATACCTGCATGAAACATTCAAGTGTTCATTAAATTGAGGTTTAAGTACAAAAGTTTGACACGATATATCTGACGTCACTCGTTCTTACGACGTTCTTATCGTATGTCACAGAAACCGCTAAACTTCAAGCTAAATCCTTAAGCTCTATTCAGACGTACAAAAACAAGTACACGACAACCGCACGTCGTCGACGGTCCCATTTTTGGTATTAAAAATCAGTTTCGAAAATAGGAGTGTGCCAACGGTGCCCAGGCACAGGGCGCAAAAACGGTCAGACCAAGACCTCAATTGGCCAAATTAGAGCTTAGTTAAAGAAGCTTGCACAGGGCGTAAAAATTGCGACACTGATGAAAATAAATAAATAAATTCACACGGCCCACATTTTGTCCTCATTGTCGTCAACGTGGTTGACTGACGGCATCGCAACCATGTCGCAGCGACGACGCAACCGATATGGAACACCGCGAACTGGCAGTCGGCTACATCGCAGAAACGAAATCGCAATCACATGACAAAAAGCTCCAGCGACTCTATTCATAAGTAGCGTTAGCTCGATCGCATTTTGTTGCAGCGATGTCGTTACATGTTACACGTTATTGTCGATCGTATGAATGAACGCTTAGAGTTTCAAATGTGATTTTCACAGTTGAGTGGTAACCCCGCATTTGTGGATCGTACGTATACTTTGGTTCGCACTTCAGTGGATTTAAGACTTCGTGACGCGATGGTTTAATCATAGCAATGTACTTTACTATGTTTGTGACGTCATAAAGTTACTTAATATTTTTCTTGCACGGATATTATAATATAATATTATTATGATTCGGTCCCCTTGGCAGGATTCCCGGAGTCTTTTAAAAGTCATATTACCCATTAAGTACAAAATATATTTCCCGTGCCTCTGGTAAAAGAAAACACGTAAATACTGGGTATTATTTTGCGTTACCATTTCTGCTGTTTTTGCATTGCTGTTTGAAAATAATAGTTTACGTTGCACTGTCATTAGTCCTGAGTTAAAAATTGGATATTATATATATTATAATTCCTTTCCTTGCAAATATCAACATGCGTCTAACTTACTGTGAGGATAGACAAAGGACACACAAAAACTACTAAACGTATTTAGATTTGTTGTACGCAGATATTTTATAAGCCAGATTAACACGTAGACTTTTTATTTCGGTGTTACACCGAATATAAAAATTTCCCGTGTAATACTATATTGAACTTCATGAAGGCAACACCGCGGGTATGCAGCAACATCCCGGATTGAACTCGTATTAGTTTACAAGTTATAATATTTATTTTCTAACACACTTTTTCTTAACGTGCCATACAAAGAGTTTTAGAGTAATCTGATCTATATCTTTACATAATCGATTGATTTTCCCAGACTAGGCTTTGGTTTTGAATTATTGTCTTTAGGTTCTAGGTACCGTCTGCTTAGTTGAAAGATATATACTATTTATAAACAAAACTAACTGTCGCCTCCGGTTTCGTCCGTGTTCAACTCAAAAATTGTCCCACGGGAAGGTAATACCGGGATTAACAGAATCCTATGTACTTTTTCAGATAATCTATCTCTGCGCCAATTTTTATCACGATCCATTCATCTGTGTTGAGTAAAAGTCATCCATCTAAACATTCGCTTTAATTAGTTAGATTGTTATAAAACGATTGAAGGCGACAAGTAGGTACTAATTTTGATAGAATTTGATATCTATAAACGATTTAAAAAACGTAGCATTTTATTTTTAAGACGTTTAGATTTAATGGTAGAAATGTAATGAAGTAGTTCTTGTATCAAAATTATTTATGTTATCATTTTTCGTTTAACTTTAAATTGAATCATAGTTTCTTAACTTATAATAGTAAGCTTGACATTGCTCATGAATCAAAATGGGTCTAGAATTTAAAATTTTCATAAAATCCTCTAAAATTATGTATAAATTTTCTCGGTGCTCTGAATAAGAATCTAGGGAGGGCTTTTAATGTTATGAAAATTGATAATTAGGCCTACCAAGAGAAAGCCAAAGTAACTTTCTCATAATAATTAAATTCCCAAAGGTTCATTATCTTTATAAAATGTTTTAGTAAGCAAGTTTATTTTGTGCCTAGAAAGTAAAAATATGAACAAAGTAAAAATGTTTTTTTTTATTATTATTATTTGTTGCCTGTCTTGAGTGTAAATAGTTTTTTTTTTTGTAAAATGGATTAAGTAAATTATACTTCACAGCGTAAAAGAAAATGTAATTCTTAAAATTTATTTCCTTGTTTATACCAGCGGTTTATCGGTCAGCTGACCTCGTTCTAAAGGCTTCAAGTTCCATTTTCATCAAAATAAAAGGCAACAATTTTTTTTTAATTCTTTTGTATTCAAAAATGGAATTCTATTTTTAGCTGTCAGCATTTAGATACTGACGGGTTCAAATAGTGGAACTAAAACATCTTTGCAATAAATGTCTGTATGATCATAAATCATTGTCATTCATAATACGTCACATTTGACAGGACGGTTGGCACAATGGTTGAGCCAATAGCTACTGACCAGAGTATCGCAGGTTCTATTCCTACACGTAATTGAATGACCTACTAGGTTACTCCTCCGTGTCTGGTTGACTTATGTGTCTAACTGTGCTTTTTGGAGAGTCCTAATAAGAATGTTTAATAGTTATAAATCACAGTAACCCAAGCTCCTTTTACTTTTTGTCTCTATATCTCGGAATTAACAAAACTATGGGTTTGATATGGGTAGAAGGTAACTTGGCTAATCCATCATTAATCTGGGGATGAATTTCCATCTACTGCCTGTGATTAGGGTCGTTATTTGCCGCTTTTTATACCTCTTGCCGTTGTACGTATATTTAGTATATATTGTGGAATAACCTCCTTGAACAGCAATGAGGGTTTTAGGTGATTAAATGATCACCACTTATGAATACTTTTTTACCGTTCAGCAGTGTTGATCGCAATTTGTTTACTTTTTGGCAATAGATGGCGTTGTTAGTTTAAGTGCAATTCCTGAATCGCGGTGTTGAGATTCGCAGACGATCTGGTAGGGTCCGAATATTGTGGTATGGTATAGGTATGTGTTAATATAAGCTCCAATACACGCATTTATTATTATCATATCGATATCGAGTTGTTTATCATGATATCCTCATCCTTGCTAATTTCGGAGTACTGTAGAGTTAAAGGCTGTGTGTGGAAGCAAACAAGCAGTTTTAATTAATGTTTTAATTATGTTTTAATTAATGTCATTGTTGAGGAATATTCACACGTAGGTACAGTTTTTGAACGCAAATAAATACCGCATTCAGTTATATTGGTGATTAGCCTTATTATGCTGACAACGAAGATGGATCCTGCTAAAAACAAAGGATAAAAATAATAGTTCATTATTTTGATAGTTCAGGGTTTAAGCATCTGGTTTGCGGTACTGTCTAAGCAGGATACCATGGCCCTAGTACGCAAAGGGCAACTGAAATGACAGGGTGAACTTTTAGTCATTAAGATTCAGTCTATTTAGCTCCATACAAAAACCAAGTATCTTACCCACTACATGTTACATGCATCTACGCAATTTATTTTTTTTAAACGTTGCTGCACACTAAGAATGTCTCCTGTGTCGTGGGTGCGTTCATAAACATAGAAACTCATATGCACAAACACCCAGACCAGAAAAAACTACTTGCAGATCATACAATATTTGTTCCGTGCGGGAATCAAACACGCGATACGCAGCGTAGCAGTCCAATCACTCAGCCACTACGCCAACCGTGCCATATTATTATGTAACAACCCCTTTAGTAAACAAAACTAGCATACAAACCACCCAAAATGTTGAAATAACAATACACACCTACACAAAACAATGTAGGTACTCATTCCTATCTAGCAATTCCAAAACCTCGTTGACAATAGCTGGCAACATTCAAACCAAACTTTGTACCAAATAATACACATAAAATGTTACAGTTCAAAACAATCCTAGTTCATGCAACATACATTTCTATAAAGGACACTTCACAAACTATAGAACGTTGCATCAGGTGGTAACTACTCCGTAACGACCCACTTCAATGGAGATCGTCTCTAACAGTTTGAACATGGCAGCCCAGACGTAATAGCGATGTTTTCGGGCTCGGAAATGCGACGGGCCAAAGGAAATTTAACTGGGCGTAGGAATTCAAATGCTGATGCCATTGGTACTGCCCATCAGTGTGGAGCAATGAAGTTTAGTATTGTGACCCAGATGCGTGGATCAAAGGGTCATGATATGCATTCTAGTTTGGACTTTGAGCTTCATTTAAGTTGGTTTCAGAATAAAAGATACTTGAAATGATGGATACAATGACAGCATTTTAGAATGCCATAAAAGTTCAGCATTTCGGTATTAAATGATAATAATTGAAGAAGTATTAGACAAGTTTTCAGCGTGCCCGAAATACTTTCCCAAAAATTGCACGTAGCTCTCCAGCTAATTTTATACTCGTTAAAAATTCTCTAATCGATTTATTTTCTCTGAATCATTAATTAGTACACGAATATTGAAGACTGAAGATTAATTGAGGTAAAGACTTCGATAATTACGAATCATTATGGAGCTTGAACTAATTTAACTAATTGTTATTAATTCCACGACATCAAATAAAAAGTGGCTAAGCTAAACAAGTATTTTAATTTTATATTTTAGTTATCTTTCACGAATGTCTTAGATGCTATATACATTTCGTTTTATAAGATATTGATGGGCTTTTAAATATAAATAATGTGAGTTTTTGAGAGTAATAATCATGAAGAATTGAATTTGTTTAGTTGGTGAGTAGTCTAACGTAGAATACATTTGTACTGACATAGCTAAACTTTGATATGATTGCATTAACGACCGTTTGTGAGCAGGCACTTCTACTATGGCAGATCCTTTATGCTATTCCTGGGTGCTTACTCTTGATTTTAATTCCAATCGATCGACATTGAAATTTTAACGTTTCGTACTCTTGAGTTGGACGCTAGCGACACGTTAGTTTTAATTTGCTTGTCTATTTTGGGGTACTAATTGGAATCAGGATCGGGCTTGACGTGCGCTTTTTTTTTTTTTTAGGGTGGCAAAATCATCAAATGAGTCCTCCCGCCGTGGGCGGGGCGGAAGGGACTGTCAGACTCTTACTGACTAAAATCCACCCGTGTTTCTTCGGATGCCCTTTACGTTCCGGGGCCGCGGTATCCTGGATTAAGAAAAAAGCCGCGACCCCAGCAGGCATTTGGCCCCGTTAGGGGCCCCGTCGGTGACGCGTGAAACACTACGCGCCACCGCCCCGGGCTTGGTCCTTGGTCGGACGGCGAGCTTACCCATTACTCACCGTCCGCAAGCCCGCTCCGCCGCTGTGCCCTCTGATGTTCAGAGGGACACGCGTTGGAGCATCCACCCGACAGGCTATTCGCATACGGGCAAAGAGATCCCTTAGGCACACAGTGCCTAAAAGAGTTTTTGCCCGCATCCCAGGGTGCACCGGCCCGAAAAACTGGTCTTCCCCCCGGAGGTATCCGAAGGGGAACTCCAGTCCACGGGCGCACGTGGAGGTTTCCTGTCTTCGCACCCCAGCTTGACGTGCGCTAATATTGCTTTATTCCGACAGCAGTTTATTGCCAAAGCCTGCCGGGCTCGCGGGACTGTCTCATCAGTTAACCGTAACCCTGGAACGTAAAAAGCTATTAAAGATTCATTCATCGTTGATTTTAGTCTATTAGAGCCTCCCTTCCCACCATGGGTGGGAGGACACATTTGATGATGTTACGACGACAAAAAAAAACAACACAGAATCTGTCATTAGTAAAAAAACAACACAGAATCTGTCATTAGTTGATGAGAATAGGCTTTATTGTATGGCAATAAAGCATAGTTGAAAAAATGTAAGTTTTAAAGTACATACATACAAATTTTATTCTTTAAAAAGAATCGCGATGTCATTGACATTTCGAATTTTAAAATTCATCACATGCCACTTCGGGCCACAAAAAGTACTATCACAATTTTATTATGAGAATTCAAAAGATGATATGAGATCACGAACAGAAAATAAAGTTTGCCGTAACACGTGACATAACATTACCTACAAGTCTCAGTAATCGTAAAGGGAAGATAATACTGCCGTACACTGTAAAGTGGTGTAATATCGTCGAAACGAGTACGATGATTGTTGCTATTAGAATGTTGATGGAAAAAAGATGTGGTGGTTGGAAATGAGTTACTGTTTTTAATTTTGGAAAGTGCGTACAAAATTATCTGAAAAAATTAACTTCACAATCTAAATAAAAAAATAACAAAGAAAATGTAGAAATAATAATTTATTTCGTAAAATTCATTTTAGTGGCCGTATGTATAGATAGTTTTGTTCAAATAACGTTACTCGTAGCCATTGATATATTAAAACCCAGTAAAGCAAGCGTAGTCACGTAGCACGCGCGTAGCCCGTAGCCCGCGTAGCTTGCTACGACTAATGCCTTTGTCAAACAGACAGGCGAAAGCGAAGCGTTTCCGAAGCGATAGCGAACCTTTTATTTGTAATGTATGGAATTGTTTGAATACAGTCACATAGAACAGCGAAAGCGATCCGATAGCGTGACAGAACTATCGGACTGACGTCTCGCTTCGGTTCGGTATCGCTTCGGAAACGCTTCGCTTTGGCCTGTCTGTTTGACAAAGGCATAAAAGTGATTTTTTTGCGTGGATTGTGTTGAGTTAAATAATCAAAGAAAAGACATGGGGATACAAATCAGTACGTTGCCTTCCATGTTATGCATAGAGCTGAAAACTGAATGCAGCAATAGCTATCCACTCAAGTTGATGACATTATTTACAACTCAAATGCACTGTAAAAGTTCCCATATTTATAAGGTTTAGAGGAATTGATATTCACAGACACGTGCAAAGACGATTGCCAATATACTCGTAAACAAATAAACAAAAAATACCCCTCAGACACAACCACTCGAGTCAATGTTAATATTCCCAACTCAAAAGTCCACATTACAATGTTATTCGAACTATTAATATCAGAACCCAAGCGGATATCTAACATAATATAGATTTCAATTATGAAACAATATTGATGGCCCGTACGCCGTCTTGTGAGCTCACGGCGCTTTCTGAAGGAGAAATCTCGTAACCTAAAATAATGGATCGGTGAAGTGGCTACAATACTTCGAGTATGTGCTCCTTCAGTACTCGTATATCCATCTTTTAAGCCTTTGTTAAACAGACAGGCGTGGCGAATGCGAAGCGAGGCGTTTTTATTTGTAATGTGTGGAATTGTTTGAATCCAGTCACATAGAAAAGCGAAAGCGATCCGATAGCGTGACAGAACTATCGGACAGACGTCTCGCTGATGTCTCGCTTCGGTTCGGTATCGCTTCGGAAACGCTTCGCTTTCGCCGGTCTGTTTGACAAAGGCATAAAGATGCTGTGCGCATCTCTAAAACGGGAAATGCGTGAAAATAAAATTTATGTTAACAGAAAATCCCTAATACTTCCTACTGACGTATAACTTACCGGATCATATCCAGAAATGGTGTAGTATGATTTATATGCAATAAATCTTCGAAGTTAATCCCAATGTAAGCATAATTCTTTTCGTTACACTCACTTGGATCCATCTCACCCACAGGTATGTGGGTTAAAAATAATTGTTCGGGGTTTTCATGGCTCTAACATTTATGCCCAGGAGTGTTTGCCAACAGAGTTTTGGCTAGGTGACACACGCCCCGTTCAGTCACATGTATAAAACATTCTGGGACGCAAAGGAAAATCGAAGGATTAGAGTGGATTCTTAGTCAGATAGTCCCTTCCGTTTTACTCGGCTGGATTTGGAAGGAATTGTCGCTCCACCTGTCTGGCGGGCGTCCTACACTACGTTTGTCTACTCCAGCAGTTATCTATCCTTTTTTTTTTTATCGTGGTAAAATCAATATCGTGGTAAAATCAAAAAATCCACGGTGTCCTACACTAGCCCTTTACGTACCGGGGTCACGGTAATGGGAAAGTCCCGCGACCCCGGCAGGCTATGGCCCTCTACAGGCCCCGTCACTATGCTGACACTCCTTGAGGCGCGCGTGGAACACAACGCGCCGTTGACCCGGGCATGGTCCATGGTCGGACAGCGAGTCGCCCATTACTCGCCGCCCGCATGCCCGCGCCTACGGTGGCCGGAGATCGTCTTGCGACGTCCGACGCCGTGGGCGTCTACCACTGCGGCTGGGGTGGAGGGAGGACGCTGTCCTCTCCCTCACGCGGCCCGCCTCCTCCTTCGCGAGCATGACTGCTTCGCAGAGCAGTTATCTGTCCTGCGAGAGATATGGCCGAACCAATTCCACTTCAGCTTACTAATTCTTTCTGCTATGTCAGCAACTTTGGTACTCTGACGGTTTACGGATTCCGAATCCATCAAAATTACTCCGAGTATAGCTCATTCCTTTGCTCGCTGAGCTCTTATTCATGATGACCAAAAAAAGCTGCTATCAAACGCAAAAACCCAATAAGCCTACGTTACTCATTCACAGTTTGAACTCGGGGCCTCATGCTAAGCATCTGCGCTTGTGACCAAATTACAAGAAAGGCAAGCATTTTGCAATCTGGAATACCACAGCCACAAGAACTATGAATGAGTCGTTAACACAACCTGTTGCCAAAGTTTGCCAACCCGATTAGTTTACACACAGAATTACATATCTGTTTACATTAGGTTTATATCTATTTGCTATTCATTTGAACTCTTAAGACTCTAATACGTTATTTGAAGAACAGTGGAATTGTAGATTTAAACCTAAGTAGGTATTTACTCATTAACTATATAAAACTTTATGGCTTTTTTTACCCCAATCTTTCTAATTTGATGGAAAAAATTGGTTCCTCGTTTGTACACTAGAAGCGCTTTTACATTTTCCATTCAAAAATAAACGCCGTAATTACGTCAAATAAGTAAATGAAATACGGAAGCCTTACCACAAGATCTTTGTATTGTATTTACTGCATTTATTGTATGAAAAAATGAAAAAGCGCCTGCAATTTACGGACGAGGAACTAATTCCATCAAACTAATATCTAAGTTCATGATTACTTTACAAATATGGTATACGTTATGCTAGGGCCTGGGAAATCTTGTACTAAAGCCTCAGGACTTGAGAAAATGTTTTTGTCACCGTTTTAGTACAAACCGATAAAAATAATGTAAAATAATAGATTCGCTCGATTAGTCCCCGAACACGAAAGCATACGAACATCGGATACAAAGTGACCCACCTCAGTCAAATGGAGCAGTATTGTCGAGGACAATTCCTTTGTCATGTCAAAACTTTTCCACATAAGTAATAAGGACGACTGTTTTAGAGATGCTACCGGTATTCTGTTCTTTCAAATGTTTTCTGCACGGCAGGACATACATCTTGACAGCACGATTTACGCAATGGCTGAGCTATTGACTTCTTCACTGTATATCGTTGGTTCGATTCCCGCACAGAACAAATAGGCAAATGACCCAGAGCCAGCGAGGAAGCGACTAACTATCGGCTGTTTTCTTGCTCAAGAAACGTATAATAAGCTTCGATTATTAGTTATTAATGATCGAAGATAATAATATATAGATTCTGTGTAAACAAAAGAGATGCATATATCTATAGTTAGACACTGACTATTCTCACAGCCAGCAATAATGATCGCTAGTCGTTGCTGCTCCGAGGTCGCGGGACTGTACGAATTACCGTGACCCCGGAACGTAAAGGGCTATTGAAGGACACCGTGGATTTTAGTCAGTACGAGTCTGACAGTACCTCCCGCTCTGCCCTGGGTGGGAGGACTCATTTGATGATTTTACCATGATAAAAAAAAAAGTCGTTGCTGCTTTGGCCGACCTCGAGCTAACACTAGCTGGTAGCCCAGCGATAAAACAATAGGAAATACATACCCGCTGCTTGCTGCTCGCCAGTTCGTTTTCAGTTGCTCGCTCTTCTCGCTACTCGCTAATCGCCGGCGGTGGGACAATTGCCTTAGCTATGAGTGTAATCTATAGTGATCCTATGAGGTTTAAACAATAAACACCACTTGCAATGCCGTCATAAATGTTACTTTTACTCAAAGCGAATCATTTTAAATGATTCGCTTTCAACTTTATTTAATTACATAAAGTTGAATGTAGTAAATTAATCACTAATATTGAACTTCAAACAATTTAATTGACATAAGAACAATAATATTTATTGTACATAAAACAACTTAAAAAATCAACTTAGTTTTATTAAAAAATAACAAAACAATACTACAAACAAATCGTTCAATAAAAATCGTATCAAAACATTTACAGATTTACTTTAAAAATCTACCTCCTCTATCTACATTTCCATTTTCCATTTCAATCCATTGTAATAAAGTTATATCAATAATAGAAAGTCAGTCGTTTCCCTACATTCTAGATTGAACAGAACACAATCTAAAAAGCAATTTCCTTTCCGATTAAGTTCCTTAAAACGAGTCACCCGGACTTTGTGAAGTATTTGATTTATTTAGAATCTAAATGGCCGCTTTGTAGTGGCACACTACACACATAGCCATATAGCAGGTGATCGTGTACGAGGTGATGAGGGCGAGGTCGATGCAGATCGAAGGCATCCCCCTAGTCGCACAACCAAGAACTAGAATCATCCTTGCAGCTGTGAACATCCTAATTAGAATTATTGCAGTTTCTGTTTCTGGTCGTGTAGTCACAAATAGAGCGCCGGCGATCCAGAAAGGAGCTACGTTCTTCAACTCTGATAGATATGCGCTTTGTAACACTTCAGGGTTCGGCATGACGCCTTTGCTAACCAAAGACAGGGCTGCCAAGGGACTAAGGGCTAACAACTTGACTGCCAGAAGCGCAGAGTGCACAATATACGTCTGTACCAGTGGATGATCCAAGCTTAATGGTACCGATTTTCTACCCATTTTTTATTCTTTGTACTCGATGTTTACTGTTATAATTTACTAATTTTGACGTCTATGTGACAATTTCAGTTTTTTTTTGAGCTGTCGCTTATAAATTTTGATACAGGTCATTTAGCCCTTGCAGAGATATAAAATAAAATATTTTTGAGTATGGTGGAAAGTCATTACATGAAATTGCATGAAAAAATGTAGTACAGACGTCAGCACATCAAGCCACGAGTACCACAACCTGTCAAAATTTAATAGATTTTCAACCTAAGTATCACAATAGTACGCAGTGGTAGACGCCCACAGCGACAGACGTCGGCAGACGTCCGGCCTCGAGAGATCTCCGGCCACCACAGGCATGGGCATGCGGGCAGCGAGTAATGGGCAACTCGCTGTCCGACCACGGACCATGCCCGGGTCGACGGCGCGTTATGTTCCACGCGCGCCTCAAAGAGTGTCTAGAGACCAAAGCCTGCCGGGATCTTTTATCCGAATGGCAAAGTAGGTGGGATAATTCTATCAAGGGGCGGCACCTCCACCAGTTCTTTCCATCCGTTCGTGAGCGGCTGGCTAGGACGTGGCTGGAGGTGGATCACTGTGTTGCCCAATTTCTCACGGGACATGGTAACTTTAAAAGTAAATTATTTTCCTTCAAGCTTGTTCCCTCGCCTTTTTGTCAATGTTCGACATCTGACTGTGAATATGAACAATCAGCACATCATATTCTATGGGAGTGTATTCTTTGGCAGAACGAACGTAATACTATGTTGAACACTGTTCAGACTACATCTGGAGTCGTTTACTACTCGGACCTTGTTGAAACTCGAACAAACTTCCGTGCGTTCAAGCGTTTTTGCCATACCTATTATTGGAATCAAATTTAGCAGCTCACAATTTAGGACCCATTAATATTAGTAGTCATTTTACCCGTGGTGCTAGGCAACTGGGCTTCTCCCAGTTGTAATGTCCCTTTGTGCCTATTGGCCTTGTTTTGTTCTGTCTCCTGCTTGCAGGGAGGGAAGTGGAAACATATATTTTTTCCTACTCCTCCACTATTCTTTTCTGATTAATTTCGTTGCAGGATCCAAGACAGGTAAATTCATTCTCCGGGACACGTCGAGCTTCATTGTCTCGGCCCTTTTCTGGTTGGTTGCCACTGTTGATTCTGGCGCACAGGAGTTGCAGTGGTTAGGGAATAGTGTGGTGGGTTTGTCCCAAAAAAGCCTGCCGGGGTCGCAGGACTCACGAATTACCGTGACCCCGGAACGTAACTGACTATTGAAGGACACCGTGGATTTTAGTCAGTACGAGTCTGACAGTCTCTCCCGCTCTGCCCTGGGTGGGAGGACTCATTTGAAAATTTTACCACATTAAAAAAATAAAATGTATCACAATAGTGGAAGGTTAATCCTTACATTATTGTGATACTATTTTGTTAAAAACTAACTTTCGTTATCCCGATTTCAGGAAATGGAAATCCGATGTAAAAGTTTTTACGTTTGTAACGCCTGAGAAACTTGTCTACAAAGTGTAATAAACAATCGTAACATTAACACTAAGAAAATGTAAATAGATAATATGTTTGTGTTAATATACAGGATCCTACCTACCTAATCTTAAGTAATGTATTTATTATAAATACGATAGTAAGCTTGTTTATTTGTTACCTTTCACGACCAAACCACTGAACCGATCATCCTGAAATTTTGCACATACGTTGTCTGGTGAACATAGACGGTCAACGGAGTACCAGTAATCCCGAAAAAATATAATCAACTTTCCCTATAAAAATTACAACGCAAAGTATCCAAATCCACTTTACTATAGAATCCATCATGAGATCATTCCAGTGAGCAATAGAATGATGTTAATTGAATTAACCCTTGTTACTCATCGGAGCACGAAAAACCAGATAAAAGGAGTCTGCATGAAATAATCACCAAGGTGTTGTTCTACGGTCGCGGGACTTATGATTAACCGTGACCCCGGTACGTAAAGGGCTATTGAAGGACACTGTGGATTTTAGTCAGTACCAGTCTGACAGTCCCTCCCGCTCTGCCCTGGGTGGGAGGTCTTAAAAAAAGGTGCTGTTCTACGGTAGTGCGGATATTTTTTTCTGTGATACTATTTCAGTAATTAGTAAATAACTTTATTTAGTTTTTAATTTTTGTCGTCCTCCCGCACTGAGTGAAACTTAATTGCTTTAAAACATCCAGTTATTTTCAGGTGCCCTTTGTACAGGACCGTGGTGCCAGTCGCGCAATCAGTACGTCTCATTCGTATTCGGAAAAACAAGTTTCGCGTGTCATTAGCGCGTGAAAAATAAGTCTTTAAAAAATATGTGTTTATATATTTCGTTAATGTAGGTATAACATAAAAAAAAACCACACTTAAATTACCCTGTACAGTTTCTGCCCAATTCTATTAAAATAAGGCGTAAAATACTGTTCATATAGGCTTTAAAAAGAGGTAATTTGCTTGTGCTTTCACCTCCGAAACCTCAATGATACGAGTCAAACAGCAACCGTCCACGGAAAGTAACGGGTACACTAACAAACGTAAATTCAAGCTGTTCTGTTCGCAAAGGATTCTGGCAGTATTTCAGCAAAATTTTCAGACACAGTTGATGAGACATGACATGTTGAAACGCAAAGCCACCAAAATTCACAATTTTCTTTGAACAAAAGTGTCAGTAAAGCTCGCACTAACTGCCATCTTTTGTCTACACTTTGTAGGCAAACGACTCGTTTCAGTAACATTGCTCATTGCTCACACCAGTTGGTTTTCTTCTTTGTTGGTTCTTATTAAAACGGTGTATAAAAGATGTAACGACGCAAAGCTGGGGACGAATTTTGAGACAATGTTACAAAGTTATAGTTAAGGAAGTTGAATAACTATTACTTACCATAAGTTGTTTTATTCACCTGAAATGTTTTCTCTTTAGGGTCGATTAACACCGAGAGGATACACTGTGCTTACATTTCAATAGACCGACGCAAAATCTAACTTTATTTACTACACTAAAACATACACATTTCCAGTATCCTCAAGTTATGTCGCATCGCATCGCGTCTCGGTGTAACTGACCCTTTTTTTTTTTTTTTTGCGTGGTAAAATCATCAAATGAGTCCTCCTACCCAGGGCAGGGCGGGAGGGACTGTCAGACTTGTACTGACTAAAATCCACGGTGTCCTTCACTAGCCCTTTACGTACCGGGGTCACGGTAATCCCTTGGTCCCGCGACCCCGGCAGGCTTTGGCCCTCTACAGGCCCCGTCAACATGCTGACACTCTTTGAGGCGCGCGTGGAACACAACGCGCCGTCGACCCGGGCATGGTCCATGGTCGGACAGCAAGTCGCCCATTACTCGCTGCCCGCATGCCCGCGCCTACGGTGGCCGGAGATCGTCCTGTGACGTCCGACGCCGTGGGCGTCTACCACTGCGGCTGGGGTGGAGGGAGGACGCTGTCCTCTCCCTCAGGCGGCCCGCCTCCTCCTTCACGAGCATGACTGCTTCGCAGAAGGAGGCGACCGCTTCCCACTCCGTCTCGCCCCGCAGCATGGCCTCGACCAATGCCGGGCGCGAGAGGTCTCCGCCTATCGCCGTCGTGAGGACACGGCGGTGCTCTGCCCAAGCGGGGCAGTCCTGCACCGTATGCTCCACCGTGTCCTCCGGACGATCCTCGCAGTGGTGACACCCAGGCGTTTCTTCCCTCCCTATCAGACACAGGAACCTCCCGAAACTTCCGTGTCCGGTGAGGACCTGCGTCATGCGGTAGGTAAGGACGCCGTGACGCCTATCCAGCCACTCCTCAAAGAGGGGTCTTACCGCCGCGATTGCGGCGTGCCCGGACCTCGGTTGCGACAGTCGCTCCCTCCATACTGCCCCGAGATCACGCCGGAGCTCTTCCCGCCGCGCCTCGACTTGTCGAGGCAGCGGGGATTCGCCCCGACGCTGCGCCTCCACGCGCCATTCATAGACGCGCTGAAGGGCAGTCGCCTCCAGATCCCAGGGCAGCAATCCCGCTAGGAGGTTGGCTGATTCGCCGGCGATCGTGCGGTATCCCCGGATCATCCGGATAGCCATGACCCTCTGGCATGCGACCAGCTTGAGTGGTCGCGTCCGGATGCTTAGGGCCCACACGGGGGCCCCGTAGAGGGCCATGGACCGCACGACACCGGCGTACAGCCTCCGGCAGGAGGCATTTGGCCCGCCGAGATTGGGCAGGAGCCGCTTGAGAGCGGCTGCTGCCCGGTTCAGCCTTGGGGCCAAATGCAGGAAATGCTCCCTGAAGTTCCACCGGCTGTCGAGGACGAGTCCCAGGTACTTCATCGTCCTCCCGACGCCGATGCGAACCCCCTCCACCGTAATGTGGGACTCTGAGCGTGGCGCGTTCAGACGGCCATGAAAACACATGGCCTCTGTTTTGTGCAGCGCCACGTCGAGTCCCAACTGCCGGATCCTATTAGCGACTGTCGCTACCGCCTGCGTCGCCACGTCGGCCGCCGCCTGGTGCGACTCTCCCTTCGCCAGGACGAGCGTGTCGTCGGCGTAACAAATTACGCCGACGCCGTCAGGGAGGTCGCCGCGCAGCACCCAGTCGTAACCGATGTTCCACAGGAGCGGCCCCAAGACCGATCCCTGTGGAACACCGCACGACATCTCTCGCCGGTTCCACTCTCCCCGGTGACCGGGGTAGATGACGGCTCTGTCCGTCAGGTAGTCCTCGACTATACGACGGAGGTAGGTCGGCACCCGGTGATACCGGAGTGCCTCCCTGATGCAACTCCAGGGCAGGGTGTTAAAGGCATTGGAGATGTCTAAAGACACCCCCAAGACGACCCTGCCCCGGGAAACCGCATCCCCCGTCGTGAGGGCTCTCACGCGCGTGATAGCATCCACCGTCGAGCGCCCCCTGCGGAAGCCAAACTGGCTCTCCGCAAGGTCCGGGCCCACCCGATTCAGGTGCCCGACGAGGCGGTTTGCAATTACTCTTTCAAAGAGCTTGCCCACCTCGTCGAGCAGCACGATGGGCCGGAATGCGGACGGAGAGTCCGCAGGGCGCCCGGGCTTCTGGATCAGGACCAGTTTCCCCGTCTTCCAACGAAGCGGGAACTGGCCCCTCTCCAGGCACGCGCTAAAGAGCCCACCCAGTCGAGGCCCGAGAGTCCCCGAGGCCAGGACCCAGGCTTTTCCTGGCAAGCCGTCGGGTCCCGGGGCGGTATTTTTGGCTTTGAGCCGTTGTACCGCCACTCTCAGGTCTACCTCGGTCACCTCCGGAGCGTCGTAGACGTCGTCGTCGCTGTGGTCCGCGTTTGCGCCAGCTTCAGGCACCGCCGGAGACGGAGCTATGGGCGGGGGAGTGTGCTCCTCCCGCGAGGGGAACAGGGCGCTCACCACGTCCTCCACGAACTGAGGCTGGAGACTCTGCGTCAACGGGGGGGCAGGAGACTTAAAAAAGATATGGCAACAAAACACTTGGAGACTTAAAAAAGATATGGCAACAAAACACTTTTAGACCGGCTATAAAGAATTTTTATTAGTATTGTGTCAATTAAAAGACTACCTAATAAATAACCGCAAAGAAGCCTACAGATGTACTAACTAATTTTGTTATCTTCCTTTACACACCAAGTCGTACATATAAATTGCAATAACATAGCTCATAAAGGCGAATTTAAACTTTATTTTCACAGTATATTCACGAAAAGCGGTTAACTTTACCACAAAACCTAGTAGCTTCCACAATAATTCCCATCGTTACCTCTCTATTATTTCAAAGTTTTATCTCAATCATTCCACATACAATAAGTACTTACTGTCCTTATGAATAATTCACAAATCCTCTCGCGTTAGCTCTTAAAAGGTTCGCCCGTATAACTAAGTGAAAAGAGAACTTTGAAGACTCCGAACCTAAAACGAATAGGCACCCATCGGGAAATCTCGGGATTTTCCGATTTGACTATTGATTTGAAAAGTTGGGGTAAATAAAGTAAATCCAGATTACATCTCGCCTTTAAGCCTTTGTCAAACAGACTGGCGTGGCGAAAGCGAAGCGTGACGTTCTTATTTGTAATGTATGGAATTGTTTGAATCCAGTCACATAGAAACGCGAAAGCGATCCGATAGCGTGACAAACTATCGGACTGACGTCTCGCTTCGGAAACGCTTCGCTTTCGTCTGTTTGACAAAGACATTACTGTGGCACCAGATATTTTGGAAGGTCTAATAGAAATACTTTGCTTTTGTCTTATTGGGCTTGAATGTCTTCGGGGTGCTGTTGTTGGTAAACAATTGTGAAATAGCCGATATAAGCTTAAAATATAAGACAGTGGCGTTAGTTCCAAATTTGACCACGTGCCAAAATAACCATGACTCATTATACTAAACCAAAAACAATGTAGTCATAAATCTGGCAACCGGTCTTGCCAAAGATAGTAAAGATCTGCGCCTGAAGTCGGCGCTAGTGTCTATGGCAATACATAGATTGAATAGAAAAGCAGACTTTCAGCCGTAGCGCCGACACCCAGATACTGGGTTGTGTAACATATTGTTCTTCAGCTATATCTGGCTAAGCCGACCCCGACAAGAGTGAGTCTTGTCTTTAAATAATAACTTAGTAATAGAACAGACATCTTAAAATTAGTATTAGTCTATTTAATAATTGAACAATTGCCAATTCCTTCTAAAATTCGCATAACACTTCCACAAAATCGTAAAACAACACTACCTACCATGAGCATAAATCTTTAGTACTTAGGTATGTATAAAAGCATTACATAAAAAGGTACATCCAAAAACTGAAGCGATTTTTTACACTATATTACAACCACATAAATCTT
Organism: Agrotis puta; assembly: GCA_943136025.2. Classification (NCBI taxonomy): domain Eukaryota; kingdom Metazoa; phylum Arthropoda; class Insecta; order Lepidoptera; family Noctuidae; genus Agrotis; species Agrotis puta. The sequence continues at coordinate 14,040,272 of OW964177.2, read as the reverse complement.
GTGACACATTGTTCATATGAAATCTCAAATGCACAAACATTTTTGTGGAACAATTCCGGCACTTTTATGGCACGCACACAGATTTGTGTACCTATAGGTTGATCCCATATAACTTGATTTTGCAAACGACACCAAGATCGCTGTTACATTCTTTCGTATATAAGTTATTGCTGAAATGATTTATGAGAGGACGAATTAAACCCAGACGCAAAAAACGCAGACAACATAGTTGTTGTTGTTGTTCATTGCATTCGTGTTATACGAAACCGTACACACGTCGGTGACTAAACAGGGTCTACCCAGTGGATTTTTGAAGTGAAAACTTCTTTAGCGGCGTTGTGCACTTTTTTTTTTTTTTTGGAATGGGTAAAAAATGTTAAACTCGCGTCAGGACACGTGACCTCGGGCACGCCGCAACCGCGGCGGTAAGACCCCTCTTTGAGGAGTGGCTGGATAGGCGTCACGGCGTCCTGACCTACCGCATGACGCAGGTCCTCACCGGACACGGAAGTTTCGGGAGGTTCCTGTGTCTGATAAGGAGGGAAGAAACGCCTGGGTGTCACCACTGCGTGGATCGTCCGGAGGACACGGTGGAGCATACGGTGCAGGACTGCCCCGCTTGGGCAGAGCACCGCCGTGTCCTCACGACGGCGATAGGCGGAGACCTCTCGCGCCCGGCATTGGTCGAGGCCATGCTGCGGGGCGAGATGGAGTGGGAAGCGGTCGCCTCCTTCTGCGAAGCAGTCATGCTCGCGAAGGAGGAGGCGGGCCGCGTGAGGGAGAGGACAGCGTCCTCCCTCCACCCCAGCCGCAGTGGTAGACGCCCACGGCGACGGACGTCGCAAGACGATCTCCGGCCACCGTAGGCGCGGGCATGCGGGCAGCGAGTAATGGGCGACTCGCTGTCCGACCATGGACCATGCCCGGGTCGACGGCGCGTTGTGTTCCACGCGCGCCTCAAGGAGTGTCAGCATAGTGACGGGGCCTGTAGAGGGCCAAAGCCTGCCGGGGTCGCGGGACTCACAGATTACCGTGACCCCGGTACGTAAAGGGCTACTGAAGGACACCGTGGATTTTAGTCAGTACAAGTCTGACAGTCCCTCCCGCCCTGCCCTGGGTGGGAGGACTCATTTGATGATATTACCACGATAAAAAAAAAAAAAAAGGAAACTTGACCTGATCGAAAATTTGTAAGGCAGCGCAGGGCGCTTGCGCGAATGTTCGTGTGTGTTTATTACTATTCAAGTTTTCACTTCTACCGGCACTCCCAGAGTGCAACCCGTCGTTTTTTTTATGTAGGTGTCAGTATAGTAGATTCGATATTGATTGGCATATTTTACTTATAGTTTTTCTTTCATTATTCCAGCATAATTTAAAATACATAACATTCGCCGTTTTATAACGATATTCTAGACACAACTCGGTTCGTTTACAATACACAGCTATTAAACAGTGATATTAGTACCTACATTACTTATACCCAATTCTTCGGGAATCACAATGTAATGATTATGTTAAGTGAAGATACGAGTATAAATCGATTTATTATTAAAATATCTTAAAAAATATAAAAATTCACGGATCTAGCAAAAACTCAGTACCCATCCCAACAAATTAACAGAAAAATTTAAGTACAATAATAATTATTTTCCCAAAGACCGAGGAACTTCATTAACAAATGCCACCAATACAAACAAGCCAACCACGGAACTTATACAACTTCCAAAATCCGGTATAACTTCGCTCCTAAGTTAAAACTCACAATGTACTTACATCACAATACCTGCATGCTGCGAGTCCCAAGAAACCTTCTTCTACTTCAGTCAAGAACTCTTGGTGCCGTTTATACCCCTGGTGGAAATAGTTTAAACTCAGATTCCTTGCAGACACTCTAAAAGTTTACATCTGTTAACCACTGAGACAGACAGTTACGTCTGTAACTTTGTGAACAATGAAAAGTTTAAATTAAAGTTCAAATATTCTTCAGCTTTTATACGTTCAAAATCATGGCCAATACAAATTCAATTTTGCGGTACAGAACGAAGAGAAGAACAAAACAGAGAATTGAGTTGTTCAGCGGCACGTCACAACATAATAGCTCTTTTCACCCCTAATTTCCATTTTCGATACAATCGTCCATCCTACACGAAAAAAAACTTATTTAACATTTTAAAGATGGAGCATTGTTGCTGGAAGTCTTTTTAGCGCCGCATAAAATGTGTCTCAAGGGAATAAAATCGTCATTTTTCTACCAAAAAAAAACTCACGACCATAATTTATACTTTTCATTATCAATAATATTTCCGAATGAGGAGTATTGATCTAATCTAAGCACGAAAGCCGTACCTTCGACTGACGCTTCGGGCGTTTCTTATTCTTTATCACTTACTGACATCTGATTAGTTAGTACGAACTAAAAATTGCTAAAAACAAGATTGGGTAGTAGTCCCGACTCCCGTTTGTTGTCAGCACGGGCAGAGCCTGCCCCAGAGCATGTAATGTAGAGAATTTTCGGTGTATGAGATCCACCTCCTATCGATCACCAACTGTACGTGTCGTTGATAGCTGAGTGATTCCACTGGCTATAGTAGGCCACACTCGCCAGTCTCGCGTCCAACATCCTGTTTTTTTTTTATCATGGTAAAATCATCAAATGATTCCTTCTACCCATTACTGTCATACTTTTACTGACTAAAATCCACGGTAATCCTTCAATAGCCCTTTATGTTCCAGGGTTACGGTTACCTGATGAGACAGTCCTGCGACCCCGTCAGATTGCTGACAGCTCTTTGTGTCGCCGTTGACATCGGACGGCGAGTCACCCATTACTCGCCATCCGCATGCCCGCGTCCACCATCCTGTGATTCGCCGGTGTGCAGAAGTTCCAGATCTTTGCATCTGGGCCACATTGAGACCAAGAGCAAACCCATTATAAAAAAAAATTGTTTATTCTTTCGGGAAAAAAAAAGGAAAAAAAAGATTAATTGTAAATGACCTAGAAACTGACTGTAGTCTCAAAAACATTTGTATTTCGATATTGCTCTTTCATTAGCTTTAAATACTCATATATGTTCTCATCGCATCTCGCAAAATAGTTCGGCCTAGTAATAGTGTAGCATCATTGCCAATATTTTAGGAAACGCTCAAGGTCAATGAACCACCGTTCACTGTTAGGTAGATTACGCATTGAGGTGTTTGACAAGGTTTGTGGGGCATACACTAAATCATTTGTGTATTCATATTATAAATCTTAACAGTACAAAACACATTTATACACTACTAACTGTACCCCCTGGTTTCACATACTGTTCAGCTCATAAAGTTCGTAGCCTATAATAGCCCATAACCTTCTTCAAGAATTAAGCTAACAAATGCATAAAGGCGGTAATTTTTCAAACAAAAACAAAATCGAATCTGACGGGTACTTCCAGAGATTAGCGCATTCAAACAAATAAACAATAATACTCTTCAGCTTTACTATAATACTTATAAATGGTATAGAGATTTCAACCACAGTACTCAATGCAATAATAATTAAAATAAACATTTAGGTTTTACTTATAATTCGCAAATTATATACTACTAACTTATCGTTCGGCATCCGGCCTTCGTTGGGAGACACATAGACTGACAAGGTGACATCATCGGAATAGTCGTATTATTGACCGCCCGAGCTCGTGAAGGTCGCAGCCACACCACTCTCGCGCGCGGCCTGACACTCTTCGGATTGATTTTGTGTTGTGAACTGTATACTTCTGTACCTTCTGCTGTGAACCTGTACTTCTCCTTCTGTATTAACTTTTGTGTGTGGAGTGATACAAACATTAAAATCGTGCGTACATTGTGACAGTGATTTTCCCAATGAAGAATGCAAATAAACCGTACTTGTACCAAAAAAAAAACGCCAGCATTACTTTACATTCGCCTCATTTCATTAGACTTATTTATAAACTGTGCTGTGTATACGTAAACTAGACTGAAGATAGCTATTTTAGTTTCCCTATTTCTTTGTATTTTCCGGGTTGGCAACTCAGTACGTAATATGTTCGCATTCTGAGTAGATGTGATATCTCCTCATCCATCATGGCTAACGTATCGGCTAACGTGACGGATAACGTTGATGCTGAAGTCGATGATAACGACAAGACCAGCTATGCAGCCTTGATCTTCGACCGGTGTATAGCTGCGGTGTCTCTGGCAGTGCTCGTCTATGGAATAACTTCGTGGTGTCTCATAAAAAAGTTCCGCCACTTCAAGAACTATGTGTTCCTTCACGCTATACTAGCAAATTTTTTAAGAATAATTATGTATTGTGTGATCTTTCCAGAGTTTAATCAACCTTCAGTTTCTGACTTCGATGAGCCTGTGTTTCTGACATATCAAATCGTACTTTATTACTTCGGTTCAGTGCAGAGTTACTGGTTGCTGGTGATATGTTACATATTTTACGTTGATATTGTGAAAGTTTTTAGTGGGAAAGTAGAAAGGAGATACCTTAAAAGTAGCATATTTTCTTGGGGTGTGCCTTTATTAACAACCCCCTTTTCTATAAATTTATTACCTTATCTTTCACTAACAGATGAAGCAATCTATTATTTAAGGGTTTTCATTATTTTAATACCTATATTCATAAACGTGATAATTTACATAGTAATAGTAAGTACTCTGTTTTGTTCTAAGGCGAGCGTCGGCAGTGCTACTAATAACTGGCGTCGCTTCTACATAGCCACTGTGATATTTTTATTCTGTGATTTTGTATTTCTGTGCGTTACTATATTGGAAATATATTCAGATATTCCATCACTGCTATCATCAATCCTAACAGACGTTGAAGTAATAGTACTCGATTTTTTCCTTATTTTTCTAAGAAGTAACCGAAAGTTATGGCGCGAATTTTATTTGAAGAGAATGAAGAAGAGTGAACCTAACACTAGTAGTACTTTGATGGACAATACAACTAAGTTATAATAAGCGTCATTTCTCTATATAACGCACACTGCCCAACAGTTGAGCAAAAGACTCGACGTTTTACTGCCACCAAACACACAAAGAATGGGGCTTTATGTGTTTGTTTCTTTATTATTTATTGCAACTACCTATGTCGTTCCTATATAAGAAGCTAACATGATTTTGAAATTATTGTAGAACGTCACATTTAATAGAAGATAGCGATTCAGAAGGAGGATCAAGAAGATGAATGAAAGACGATAATGTTAGAATGTTTGCGGTTCTGTGAAGAGTGACAGGATAACTTAATTTAGATTTAATAGCGAGCGCTGTACTAAATACAAATAAATAACCTGTTCCCGATACCGGTGGGCTACTAGTTTTACTATTCGTTTTGTATCTTCCGATACTCGGCCTTGTGCCGATCAGGGGCCATATTATCACGTCTTAAAACCAGGCTTGTTCCAGTGAGTGACCGAGCTGGCGCTAGACGATTTGTATAGCTCTGTCTCTTTCACTCACTGGAACAAACCTGGTTTTAAGACGTCATAATACGGCCCCTGATGAATAAATATCCCGTCCAACATCCCGCAGGAAAAAAGAAATCCCTTTCCCCCCCTTACCTGTATTTCCTACTACCCCTCGTGTGTTGTTTGTGCTAGTTGATGACTGATTTTGTTTTTGGTGTGTATGAGGTAGGTGAGTGATGTGTAATAGATGATTGCTGTGTGGTCACTATGAGTGATGTTTGTTGTGTGGCTGGAAGTGACGTGTGTGTTGTTTGCTGTGTGTCCTGTGAGTTTGATGCACTGTTCACATACACTGTGTTTCCCAATACTTTTTTTTTGTATAATAGTTGTGTCAATTTTTGTAGAATTAAATGTTTTTATACACTTTTGTGACATACTTAAAAATATAATTTATAAAAGAAATTAATAATAAATAATCAATCTTTATACAGGGTGTCCCAAAACTCAACGTCAAGCCGAAACGGGGTGACAGGATTGATCATAACCATCACGAGAAAAATCTGAAAAAAAATCTATCCCATGCAGTTTGTAAATTATGGGCATTTTAAGAAAAACCTAGAAATTTGATCAAACTGTACCATTTTTCGGTTATTGTGGTTATTCTTTTTTATTTTTGTTCATTTGAACTTTGGAAACGTAATCCTAAATAACATTTCTAGAATCCCAATAAAAAATAATGACACAATTGCCTCAAGTTTCCGAGAATTGAGACTATTTGTTAAACTACGAATTTAAAATTTTCAAGATTCGTCGACTTTGACAGGCCCTCCTATAAAAAAAATGTACTAGAGTGCCTTGGCAAGTGGCATTAAAAGTTGGCGCATTTAATCAGAATTCTAAAATGGTACAATACTTGTTAGTTCCATACAATAGAAAAGAGTAAAAAAATTAAAACCTCAAGTAACCCGATTTTTGCTATCACATTTTACTCAGTTAAAATGTTTTTAATTCGCACAAGCTCTAGGTAGGTTCTTAATTTTAAGACAAAATGATGAGAGAGATGGATAATGGGTATGGGTACGCATTTCGCAGTGCAAGTAAGAGATTTCCTTGACCAGGAATATCCGGGAAGGTGGATTGGACGTTCAGGCACTATCTTGTGGCCCGCCCGTTCACCAGATTTAAATCCCCTGGATTTTTTCTATTGGGGAGTTCTCAAAGAAAAAGTTTACTCAAAGCCCATTGATCACGTAGCCGACCTACGTGAACGCATTTCTCAAGCAGCTGAGGCGATCAACTCTCGAAGATATGCCCGACTTATAAGTAGATCTTTTTTAAGAAGATGTAGGGCTTGTATTGAGGCTGATGGTAAACAATTTGAACATTTATTGTAATAAAAATGTTTTTTCTCTATCTGACTTTTAGTCCAACAAACCTAATTATTTTACTAACTTTTTTTCACTTTGGTAAAAGTGGCGTCACTATCTGTCTCGCTCACTCATGACAAACATACCCATTATCCATCTCTCTCATCATTCTGTCTTAAAATTAAGAACCTACCTACAGCTTGTGCGAATTAAAAACATTTTAACTGAGTAAAATGTGATAGCAAAAATCGGGTTACTTGAGGTTTTAATTTTTTTACTCTTTTCTATTGTATGGAACTAACAAGTATTGTACCATTTTAGAATTCTGATTAAATGCGCCAACTTTTAATGCCACTTGCCAAGGCACTCTAGTACATTTTTTTTATAGGAGGGCCTGTCAAAGTCGACGAATCTAGAAAATTTTAAATTCGTAGTTTAACAAATAGTCTCAATTCTCGGAAACTTGAGGCAATTGTGTCATTATTTTTTATTGGGATTCTAGAAATGTTATTTAGGATTACGTTTCCAAAGTTCAAATGAACAAAAATAAAAAAGAATAACCACAATAACCGAAAAATGGTACAGTTTGATCACATTTCTAGGTTTTTCTTAAAATGCCCATAATTTTCAAACTGCACGGGATAGATTTTTTTTCAGATTTTTCTCGTGATGGTTATGATCAATCCTGTCACCCCGTTTCGGCTTGACGTTGAGTTTTGGGACACCCTGTATGTTTTTTTTTCTTTTTTTAATCGATACTGTCATTTTATTGGTTTTAAATACAGGTATTACATAATTATTAATTAACAACTTAATTAATTTTTTTTTAAAAACTTTATAGGAAAATTAAATACAGGTCAAGCAAATGAGATCAAATCTTTTTATTGTGAGCATAGGTTATACAGTAGTATAATAAGTCATGTTCCATTTTATGTCCTGAAGAGTAAGCATACAATAATTATTACGGCATATATATATTCAAAACAATTGTTTGATTATTGTGCATGCGAGTTGCATACAAGTTTGACATTACAGTATTTGTTTGATCAAACATTTCATTATTCATTTTATAACATATAAATAAAATCTGCAATGTACTTGTCTTGCATGTTACAAGTACAAACTTGCATGCAACTCGCATGCAATTTCTTGCAGCTTGTAAATGGGTATTTTGAGTGTAAAATGTGTGAACAGTCATTACAATTAAGGTCTTATGTTTACCATTTTAATAGAGATCTAAGTCCTACCAATGAAATTGGTGTAACTTGTATACGATTAGTTTAATTTATTTATAAGACACTAGCTGTACCCTGACCCGCTGTGGCACAAAAAATTGATTTTTCAAAAAAAAATAGATAAAAACCATCCTTGATGCGGATTATATATCATGGTAAAATTTCAGCTCAACCGGTGCAGAACTTTTTGAGTTTTTGAAGCATACACAAACCAACATAACATTTATATATATATAGATTAATTAAATCCATTTATGATGTACGTACGAGTACAATAGCGTTACAAATTACTGATACTTAAATTTTAAATGTTGTAAACTTATTGACGCCTGACTCGCTAATTTTTATGGAAAGATATTCGATTGCTAGCAGGATTTAAACGAACCTTCCGATTCAGCACACCAGTCACTTTTCTCAACCAAGCGATCACAGTCATGCCCCCAAAGTCGAATTCTTCACTCCATTCCCAACGTCTTATAGTTACGCTCCTGTCATCTATTGTAGAGCTATCACACTACTGTTAATAATATAAATAAACCATATAATAATCTGTAACTTTCTTTTCTTTACCAGTCCAATCCCCAAAAGAAATAATTTCTAAGCATAGTTTATAAGGGTCGACGGCGCGTTGTGTTCCACGCGTGCCTCAAGGAGTGTCAGCATAATGACGGGGCCCCCTGAAGAGGGCCAAAGCCTGCCGGGGTCGCGGGACTCACCAATTACCGTGACCCCGGTACGAGTCTGACGTGGGGCGACTGGGTAGGAAGACTCATTGATGATTTTACCACAAGAAAAAAAAAGCATACTTTATAAGGAGATCATCTGATGGATACAAAAAAATACTTAGTACACAGAAAATCTGCAACAACTTTCGTTAATTTTTTTCGAGTTTTTAACCAGTTAAACCTATGAGAAAGGATTTATGCTGGAGCATTTATAAGTTCTAAAGTTCTAAGCGCATAGTGAAAGTTTTAATTAATAAATCAGAATATACGGAACCAGTTGGGAACAATTTAAAATTCCATCCTCATGCTTTCTTAAGACTTGAACATTTTAAGTGGCTAGTGACGGGAAGTGAAGCCACTTCGTCTTTTGTGAGGAAACTTTCTTTGAACGTTTTTAAATTTCATTATTTTTTTTAACCGACTTCGAAAAACAGAGCAACAATTCGTCGGAATCTGTGTATATGTTCCCCAATTTCTCGACTTCCCCAAATCGTCGACGCCTGGACTGATTTGGATAATACTTCTTTTGTTTGAAGGGGTATACTTCACAGATAGTCTCTTGGGAATCAGGTCAGGATCTGATGATGGAATCATGGAGAAATCGAGGGAACTCTTCAATAAATTAAGGAAAATCAACGGCGATTTCTGCTACCACATATTTATGCATGTTTACGCCTCTATAACAAAAAACCTGTACCCACTAAAAAGGGTAAATCAAAAACTTTTCAAAAAAGAATAAACCTACTTTTGTGGCAAGAAAAAAGCCAAGGAAACAAGAAACAAAGTCACCAACTTTCAATAATAAGTTTTCTTTCAAAAGTTATTCTAATTTGTGTCCTTTTTTGTGTTTTTTTAAAAGTACATTACATTTTGTTTAAAAGTTTAATTTTATATTCTATTAAAATGATCTGTGTAATTAGTTTTTAAAGTACATAAATGCAGTTAAGTGTAGAACAGAACAGTGGTAGCCTTATAGCTTAGGCCTAAAAGTTTAATACGTTATAACTCATGAGAACACGGAACTGACCTCCATCTGTCAGCTGTCACTTCAAAATAACGTTTAGCAAAAAAATCTTTGTCTAAAATAATTTTGTGTAACATTTTTTTCCGTCATTATCGTATCATTGATCTTTTCACATTGATCATAATTATGTATATTTGTTGTAGATTGTATAAGACGACGCAGGAGAAATTCTCAAAGTGGAGAAAGGTTTAAAAAAAATAAGCAGAGAGTACAAGTGTTAGAAAAGCGTGCATGACGTCACAATATTATATTTTTTATCGAGTTAAAATAATCAAATGAGACCGTTCCACAACCCCGGCAGGGTGTGGCCCTCTAAGACCCCGTCAGATCGCTGACAGTTCTTTGAGGCGCGCGTGGAACACGACGCACCGTTGTCCCGAGCATGGTCCATGACGGAACGGCGACTCACCCATTACTCACCGTCCGCATACCAGCACGTCAAGTTATGGGTTTGTCTTTCTCCTTGTGGGTAGGCAGAAACTACAAAATACCAACTGCTATGATATGGAGTATGTAAATTAATATCATCTATTGATTCCAGCACATTGGTTACTAGTATTTATAACAGGGCCAAAGTAACGGCACTTTCCGTACTCCCAGTGTTACTTTTAATGTGGCATATTTATAAATATTAATGGCACACATGGAACTGTCTAAACAGGATAAGATAGGCCCTGAATCGCAAATGGCTTCCAAAGGAGCAAAGTGGATATTTAGTCAGTAACCCTCTTATTACAAAAAGATAAACATCTTTTCTTCTTCTTCGTGTCGCTGGCATGACGGTATTTATATATTTATTGGCCCAAAACTCCGCCATCTCCACCGCTTTGTCGGTAGATCTATTTGTTCGCATGTTTTTGGGCTAAGAGGGCAGGATAGGAGGTAAAGCACGGTTTGTGTCGCAGCTCCAAATCCGTATCCCGCTGCGATAGCCCCATCTGTTGAACACTTGTTAACCCAGTCAACGAATGCTCAGAACAAGGTATTTTTTTTTTACGTGGTAAAACCATCAAATGAGTCCTCCCACCCAGGGCAGAGCGGGAGGGACTGTCAGACTCGTACTGACTAAAATCCACGGTGTCCTTCAATAGCCCTTTACGTTCCGGGGTCACGGTAATTCGTACAGTCCCGCGACCCAGAACCAGGTATAGAGGGAAATTTTTGGAACACATTTTTAGACTGCGTAACTTTGTTTGGACTGGTTAGGAGGTGAATATAACAAAAGAAATATCTGGACATCACCATCACCATTAAGGAAATTCCCACAAATATTTCTGTACCAAACATTTTGCGTATTCGAGGGGCTTATACAGCGCCAACATTAATCTCATACGTCCTCGGGGTAGGGGACTTAAAGCCGGAGAGGGTTTTGTAGTGGCTCAAGGAACTTCCTTGTTTTTGTCCCTACTGCACACTCTGATAAAGAATAATTGAAAAGACTTTTCACGATGTAAAGTTTTACACTAAAAGCGGGCATTAAGTCAGGCTTTCAGAAAAATACTTACTCATTGTCCAACCTGGCTTAAATTACAAAAAGAGATACCTTTTTTTTTGTATCAAAGTTTACTCTCATCCAGCTGTTTCTTGTTGTAATTTAAACCTGAACTACTGGGAAGTAAAAGTTTAATAGAGTAATGGGCAACTCGCTGTCCGACCATGGACCTTGCCCGGGTCTACGGCGCATTGTGTTCCACGCGCGCCTCAAAGAGTGTCAGCAGAGTGACCGGGCCCCCGTCTAGAGGGCCAAAGCCGAATTATCGTGACCCCGGAACGTAAAGAGCTATTGAAGGACACCGTGGATTTTAGTCAGTCAAGTCTGACAGTCCCTCCCGCCCTGCCCTGGGTGGGAGGACTCATTTGATGATTTTACCACGATAAAAAAAGGGCAATAGGTATTCAAATTAAATGCAGTGGATGTTATTGTGTTATTTTATTTCGTTTGATATTTTGTGGAATTTAATCACTCACTGCGTTTATAAGGTTCATTCTCATCTTTCTGTTGTATTTTTTTGGGATTATGTAGGTCCTTTAATTCCTGTTTCTCCGTCACCGATGCTGGATCGAATTGTTCACCTGCAAATAAACCAAATGCTGACATAATATCTGTACACTATCTTTATCTCTTTCGGTAAATAAAAACGGTACTGAATAACACTAAATAAGCTTCTTCCCACCCAGGGCAGAGCGGGAGCGACTGTCAGACTCGTACTGACTAAAATCCATGGTGTCCTTCAATAGCCCTTTACGTTCCGGGGTCACGGTATTTCGTACAGTCCCGCGACCAACACTAAAAACGCTAGTATGAGTGAGCGATGATATGTAAAATAAATACTTCGATATTAAAATTTAAAATACCTTGTTTCACATGAATATAAAAATTTACTCGACATTTTTGATCTATGATAGAGGAAGACGCAAGATGATCAGGGAAGCGCACATGATGGCGCAATTTCATGGGTCGTTAACTCGTTCGATATACAGCATACGGGGAATCCTCGCTGGCGAGATAACAACCAATGAAAGTTACAAGCCGATACGTGTTCGTTACACCGTCTGCAGTAATAGGGTCGATACGATATCGAACGGGTCGATATACAGCTTGCGGGTCTGCCACTCTTGTTAATAACTGGTGACGAACATGGAGGTTCTCCTACACCCCGTATGCGGGCTATCGACTAATGAGAACGTTCCTCCGAATGCGGGCCCTGTGGCACGCGTTCCAGAAATCTCTCGCACCTGGCATTATCGACTAATGAAAACGGCTCCCCGAATGCGGGCCCTGCGGCACGCGTTCCAGAAATCTTTCGCGACTTCTTCGTGATCTTTATCGACAAATGAAATTGCGCCATCAGTCTAGACATCTTATAGCTAATGAGCAATGGTAGGGTAGAATGATTACAAACAAACAATATAAAAATCTTACTTATTTCTGTCGCATTTTTTTCGGGAGTGATGTCAGATGGATATGTGTAGCTACCCCATTTGATTGTGGTCCTGATTCCAACACGCATGGCTCTCGCTGCACATAGCCCCGTACTTTGAAGAAAAGTCATGATGACTGTGGTTAATTCTATGTTTACTAAAACTTTCCACAATTACTCAAAGTATAATCGAAATTTAAGATTTTATAGTTACTTTTTGTATTTTTTATAAAAGTGACTGTTGACATAAGTGACAAGTTAGTTTGTCTTCTTTCGCACGAAATATGAAAAACATCAACGAGTTTTTTAACCTGTTCTGTCAGATTGCCCTTATTCGAGCTGTTTGCATAAAGCCATGCAGATACACGTGATGAAACGCTAATGGCAACCTTGCGGTTTGACCGCGCTGCAGAACCTCTCATTCAGGACGTGGAAAAGCGGTGCACCGTGCCAAGAGATGAAACCAACCGGTTTTCCGCTCCTGCGGCGAGACAAACCTGTACCTGCGCACACACTCATAATAATCCTGTCTCACACTCATGTCTCCCGCATCTGTTAATCTTTACTGAGATCGGACCTCATAACCGAGTCCGTTCAGGAGGATTCTCACGCATTACCAAGTGAATAATTATGAGGAAGAGGGATCGGTTTGCATGTTAATCTAATGGTTGATAACTATAATGTATAATAATATTATAAAGAGGACAAATTTGTATTTTTACGTGCGTGTATGTTTGTAATAAATAAACTCAAAAACTACTGTGCCGATTTCAAAAAAAGTTCACCTTTATATAGCTGCATTCACCCTGAGTAACATAGGCTTTATATCATGTCCACCCGTGCGAAGCCAGACCCGGACAGTCCGCTAGTGGTTGATAAATAGCGTAAACCATCAACTGATGTATCTAGCTATTGAGTCTTGCAATCACAGTTAACATCATCCCCCCCCCCACACATATTTTAATGAAAGGACACATATTCGCAAACGAAATCATAATCATGAATATTTAACGAATTGAGTGATTTCATTTCATATTCAATCATTTCGACGTCTGACGTGTTTCCCGGTACAACAGAATCATTCCTTGATATGACGAATTAGATCTTAAGTACAGTACTATAAGGATCTTCTGGACCAGGATTGATATTGTAGGTACTGACTGAATTGGCACTGCAAGATTGTACCTACACTAGGAACTTCTCTTGTTTCGTAGTAATAATACCAACGAGGATACAAACGACGATTTTTTTTACCTTTTCACGACAAAATTATTGAAGCTGAATCACCGATCATCCTGAAATTTTTGCACATAAATGTTGTCAGGTGTACAGAAACGGACATAGGACATTTCAACCCGAAAAAACAACAATAACTTTCATATTTATAATAATAGGTGGCGCCACATGCACATGTACTAAAAACACACCCTATTCCTTTGTCTTCCAGGAACTCGGCACCCTTTTAAGGTAGTCAAAAATAAATTACCCATTACGTACTTATATACTTCTCCACTTTAGAAAAGACCTATATTTATTTAGCTTTTCAACTTCAAAGAAAACCATTCGATTTATGATGACAAAGAGAAACATTAATGTCGATGAGATTTGCACCAAAAATAGCTACAATATGACACAAAGTAGAAAAATATTAGAGTCTCTTGTAGTAACAAATGTCAAAGGTATTGTATTTCCTATCTCCAAGGTTGTTTTTGTTTTGTGTACATATGTATCGATTAAGTCGTTATGAATGCTCTACCTGCCTTATCTCTAGCAAGTATTCCGGTGGGAACAATAACAGTGCGCTGATCCCAGCCGCGACCGGCGGGCTCTGCTGACCAAGCATTCCCGATATTGCCAGAGTGTAACTCTAAACGCTAGATATTAAGTGAATGTGTATCCTGTTGTTAGTTAAGATAGAATAGTCAGTCTGAAATAAACGGTCGTCAAGTAAAGTTGTGCCTTTTAAAAACCCTCCGAGACTCCCCGGTAACTTAAGTGGCGCAGCCGGTAGGATACCCAAAATTTAGCCTGTGCTTCGAAGGACACTAAATCGGTTCTGTGCGCGCGGTATTGGGTAAACTCGAACCAAACAAATTCCTGTCAACCGGGTGCCGAGGGTTCCTGTTTCTACGATTGCAGCTCTACGGGAAGGCATGGGAACGAGCGAACTGTAAGTAGACCTCCTTACGATTCCTGTCTTGTCCTTGTTATTTCCTGTGGCTACGAAAGTAGATATATATCGTGATTTTCGAACTAAAATCGTCGAAAGTTATTTGACTTCGTATTTGTTAATTAGGTAATTATTTTAAGTGTGAAGTGCTTGAGCATTATTTTCGGAATTTTATTATTTGTTATACCGTACTTAGAATTTTATATTAATAATTTTAATAATGGCAGACCGAGTACAAGTTATTCCAAAAGAATTGCTCTCCCTTATCCCTAAGTTTGATGGGGACCAAAATATGTTAAATTTATTTATAAAAAAGTGTGAATATATATTGAGAAATTTTAATGGACCAGAAAATGCGACACAATCAACATACGTATTTCATTCTATTACTAGCCGATTATGCGGTAGAGCGGCAACTCTACTAAGTGAAAGAGACGACATTAATTCTTGGGAACAATTGAAAAATATTCTCATACAGCATTTTGGAGACCCTAGATCAGAGGAGTGCGTAGCGATTGAGCTCGAAAATTTAAAAATTAAAAATGATGAAACTTACTTACAATTTTGCAACAGAATTCAACAAACGCGTAGCACCCTCTTCTCTAAGGTAAACTTGCTCGCGGACGAAGGTTTAAAAGCTGCTAAAATGATAATTTATAATAGTATGTGTCTTAATGTGTTTTTATACAATCTTCCGGAGGATCTGATTAGAATCGTACGTTTGAGAAACTCTAATACTTTAGAAAGTGCACTTAGCATTGTCATGGAGGAAGTTAATTTTCAATATCAGTACAAAAATAAAAACAAAGCTCAGAAACAAACTTCATTACCTAATCCTAATAATTTTGTAGACCCCAGATCGCCTAAACAAAACCTTTTATCGCCCAACAGCCAGCCTTTTAAATTTGGTATCCCGCAACAAACGCAAAATAATAATAGGCCTGGTTTTAATAATTCTAATCGATTCGGCACACCACAGTTCACACCAACAAATTTTAAGTTTGGTATTCCAATAGTTCCTCAGCAAGGTTTTAAGCCCAACTTACCTGGTCAACAAAATTTTAGATTTAGATTCGTTCCTCGAAAATTTTCAGGTACAAGCCTCCAATTTTCACCCGAAGTAATTCAGTTGAATTGTGATTCACTCCTAAAACTCCCGCACATAGAAATTCCCGAAATCAAGGCCCGTTTCATGATAGATACTGGAAGTACACGGTCTTTCATAAGTCCTGTCAAAGCAAATGAATATTTTTCAAAATATAAATTATACGAACCGTTTGAGGTCATAAGTACACACGCGCGTAGTCAACATACTGAAGTAATTTATATACCACTTTTAAAGACCTTTAAAACTTTAGGTAAACATAAGTTTTACGTATATGACGTAGATAAAAAAATATGATGGTTTAATAGGCTCAGACTTATTAAAACAATTAGAAGCCTCTATTGATATGAAAAACCAAATATTACGTACGCCCACAACAGACATTCGTATATTATATAACCCGCCATACGAGGTCACATTAGAACCAAGGTCAGAGTCGCGAGTTAAAGTTCCGACCGATATAAAAAATGGAGATGCTATATTAAACTATACAGATTTCGGACAGGGTGTTAGAATGCCGAGTGCTCTCGTGAAATGTATCGATTCATTTGCAACTACAGTTATACAGAATGTTTCAGAAAATAGCGTCACATTAACGTTTCGGCAACCCTTGATTACATGTAAATTAAATGACAATACTTGTGAGATAAATATGACAAATAACGAACCATTGAGCAACTTTGAAATCGATGATTTACTTAAAAATAATTTAACTAAATTACGATTAGACCACACCAATGCAGAAGAACGTGAGGCTATAACCAAATTATGTTTTGAATACAGAGACATATTCCATTGTGATGAACTTCCTCTTACTTTTAGCAATCAGGTAAAGCATCAGATTAGAACTAAAAATGAAGATCCCATTTATGTCCGCCCCTATAGACTTCCACCGTCGCAGAATATAGAAGTACAAAAACAAGTTGAAAAATTATTGCAAAATGACGTCATTCAGGAATCATTTTCGCCTTGGAGTTCACCCGTACATCTTGTACCAAAAAAAATGGACGCCTCGGGTGAACAAAAATATAGGATGGTTATAGACTATCGACGCTTGAATGACATAACTACGGACGACAAATATCCCTTACCTAACATAAACGACTTATTTGACAAATTAGGGAAATCCACCTACTTTACGACACTAGACCTCGCAAGTGGCTACCACCAGCTGGAAATAGATAAACAAGATAGACCCAAAACTGCGTTCACTACCCCATCAGGGCACTTTGAATTCACCCGCATGCCCTTTGGCCTTAAGACCGCACCTGCAACTTTTCAACGCGCAATGGATAACGTGTTGAGGGGATTGCAAGGTATCCATTGCCTGGTTTACCTAGACGATATAATAGTCTTTTCAAATAGCTTGCAGGAACATATAGATAAACTTAGGAAAGTTTTTGATCGACTTAGACAAACCAACTTGAAGGTGACGCTTGACAAATGCGAATTTTTACGTACAGAAGTACTTTATTTAGGACACAAAATTACCAAAGACGGGCTAGAACCCAACAATGACAAAATAAAAGCAGTACTAGACTTTCCGTTACCGAGAACGCCCACTGAAATAAAAAGTTTCTTGGGGTTAGTCGGTTATTACCGTAAATTTATAAAAGACTTTGCTAAAATCACGCAACCACTTACCTCTTGTTTAAAAAAACGAAACAAAGTACAGATCAGCCAATCCTTTATCGATGCCTTTAATAAGTGTAAAGAGTTGCTAGTAAACGCGCCTATTCTTCAGTTCCCCGATTTCTCCAAACCTTTTGTCTTAACTACGGATGCCTCTAATTATGCTCTGGGAGCAGTCCTTTCACAAGGCTCTATTGGAAGTGACAAGCCCATAGCCTACGCGTGCCGCACTTTAAATGACGCGGAGACACGTTACAGTACAGTAGAGAAAGAAATGCTAGCCATTATTTGGGCAACAAAACATTTTCGTCCGTACCTATATGGGCGAAAATTCACTATCTACACGGACCATCGTCCTCTAGCCTGGCTTACCTCATTTAAAGAGCCTGACAGTAAGCTCACTCGATGGAAGCTTAGATTGGCTGAATTCGATTTCGATATCATTTACAAAAATGGGAAACAGAACAGTAACGCGGATGCCTTGTCACGTATAAAATTAAATATACTTACCAATAATAATGATAACGAATCCATGCAGTGTAACGCAAGTGACACGAACAAAGATAACGATACTATAGTCATCTCCGATTCATCGGAAACGATTAGTGCGCCTTCGCTTACCTCTTATCCAGTAGGCTCTCCAACATCTAGTACTATTACAGCCTCGTCATTGCCTGAAACAATTCACTCTGCCAAGGATGTTGATACCGACGGAATCCCCATATTAAACGAAGCAGTAGATACGAAGCCCCACCAAGTTCTTGTCTTTGCCTGGAACAGAAACCAGACATCAGTTAAAGATTTATCACGAGATAAACAAAAAGTTTTAGAGGTTCACTTACCTGTTGATAATCCCACTTTAGTTAAAAACTTCCTACTAGAATACATAAAACCTAAAACTAAATATTTCTTTTATTTCGAAGATAAAATACACAGAAGTCAGTTTACGGACGCCGTTACTAGATTATTTAAAAAGAATACAGTTAAAATTTATGAATGCACTAAAAGAGTGGTATACATCGAAGACGAGGACGAGCAACGCGCAGTTATACTTACGTATCATCGCGGTAAAACATGTCACCGCGGAATTAAAGAAACGCTCATGCACCTTAAACGGACATATTACTGGCCAAATATGGATATAACTGTTGCGACAGTAATTAATTCTTGTGACATCTGTAAGACAATGAAATATGACCGCAAACCCATTAAACCGCAGTTACAGCTTACTCAAACCCAAACCAAACCATTTGCCGAAATCTTCATAGACCTGTATTCCATTGAAGGGAAATACTTTCTTACCATAGTTGACGCATTCAGTAAACTAGGACAAGCCTTTGAACTATCCAATCGCTCGACTCCTGAGGTAGTTCGCGCACTTATCAAATATTTCTCATTTTATGGCGTACCAAATAAAATCAGTGCTGACCCTGGGTCAGAATTCAACAACATTTTATTAAAGGAAACTCTACAATTCTATAAAATAGACTTGCACATAGGCACTGCACATAATCCCAATTCCATGGGAATAATAGAGCGTTTCCATTCTACTATAGCAGAGATATATCGTAGCGCTAAATATGAACATAAAATAACGGACGCAGCCAACGTCTTGACATATGCGATTATGGCCTACAATCAAAGTATTCATTCCACGACAGGTCTTACACCCTTTGAAGTTGTCTTTGGCCATACCGAATCTAATAGTACTTTTGCCGTAAATTTCGAGAAACAATACACACAACAGTTAGTGAAAGATCATGTTCAGCGAACGAAATATCTCTATAAACAGCTAACAGATAAAATAATACAAAATAAGGAAAAGGTAAAAGAAAAACGTGGCGGAGAGACGTCATTTGATGTACAAGAAGGGGATGATATATACATAAAAGGGGTAAACATCAGACGTAGCAAAGATAAACCTCGCTACCAAAAAGCTACAGTAACCGGAGATATTACTAGGAACACTTGTCCAGTAAAAATCAAAACCCGCGATACCAAAGTACCTATTAAGGACATTAAACGACCTACACGGGTGCCACCTCGTGCTCCTGATCCTGACCTTCAGGACCCAGGCCCTTCAACTGCACATAATTAATAAGAATCCAGGAGTGATTCTTACGAAGCAAGGTCAAGCTAGTGTAAGTTATGATAAGTGGAATATTATTAAGGTTTTAGATTTAAGTTCGATGCGAGAAGACTTAGAGCTGAATATAAAAAAAAATATATATATATATACAAGTCAGGAGTTACTTTGGAAATAAAACATTCAATCAAAAATTGATGGATGTGAAGTTTCAAACCGATTATGTCATGAATTCCAGCATAGAAAAATTCAATCAGTTAGCTCCATCGATTAGAATTAAGCGAGGGATGTTTAACCCTCTAGGATCTATCATTAAGATAATTAGTGGTAATTTAGACTATGACGATGCTATCAGGTACGAACAATTGATTGGGATATAAAAACACGTCAAGATACTTTAAATAAAAAGTAATCGTTATTTCAGAAATGTTCAGATCGCTGATTAACGTGGCGAATTCTACTATGAATAATTTCATCCACATAAATGTAGTTATGGGAAATGCGAAATTTGATACACCAAACTAATATTTAAACTTGTATATCTAGTTAATTACGGTAATCTAGTAGAATTAGAACAGTGTATAAGTATAAAAGCAAAAGGAAGTCAAATAACATTCGTTTTAGATATACCTATAGTAAAAATGATATATATAACTACTACCGAGCGATCCCGATTCCTACAACTAATCCTTCTAACCAAACTACGCTCATAATTCCCAAATATCCTTACCTGCTAGTAAGAGGGTCGAAAATGGTCTCGCTCTCCCAGCCATGCACCGAACTCTATGAGGAGACATGAGGTTATGATGCCGTTCGTGGAGGAAGATACTTGTATAGCCGCTTTGATGAAATTCTCCGACAACATTAGTTCCTGCAATTCGGTTCCAGTCGAAATCAATAACCTAAAGATCCAGCCTGTGGGGAAAGACCGATGGATACTCTACAGTAAAGCGGAAACCATCCTATCAAAGATCTGCTAAAATAATGAAATTATCAAAGATAAGATACGAGGTAGTTACTACTTGATGTTAGACGATAACTGCAATGTCCATATTGGCGAAATGGCTCTTAAAACCCGCTACAGCACCACGAGTAACTTGAACCTGCCGAAACTGCCTATCATTAATCTTCCTGAAATCGTGCTCTCCGAATCTCAGATGCAGCGAAAACCTATTAATTTGAATACAAGTGATTTAGTGAATTTACAACAACTTAATGGCCTGTTAAAAATCAGTGAAAGTGAAGTGGAAAATAACCGTGACGCGTTGATAAATGTAAAAACTGTTAGCATCGGAACTCTATTATTACATATAATCATAATTTTAAGCATTTCTGTAACTCTGATATATAAGTACTGTAATTTCAAATTTCAAAATAATCCGAGCGATAAAAGTCCCTCGGATAATTTTGAAGCTGCGGGGGGAGGCGTTATGAATGCTCTACCTGCCTTATCTCTAGCAAGTATTCCGGTGGGAACAATAACAGTGCGCTGATCCCAGCCGCGACCGGCGGGCTCTGCTGACCAAGCATTCCCGATATTGCCAGAGTGTAACTCTAAACGCTAGATATTAAGTGAATGTGTATCCTGTTGTTAGTTAAGATAGAATAGTCAGTCTGAAATAAACGGTCGTCAAGTAAAGTTGTGCCTTTTAAAAACCCTCCGAGACTCCCCGGTAACTTAAGTAAGTTGTTCAGCTAAAATCCAGTTGTTTTTCAAATACTAAATAACGACCATTGAAATTCCCAACATTCATAACTTACCACGCGTACCCAGTGCGGGTTGGTAGATGTCACATGTTTTCGATTTTTAGTTCGGTTTCCTCACGTTTTCCTTCACCGTTTTGAGAGAATTGGTGATGAAATAAATTACACAAAGTAATGGGCATGTCTGGGTTCGCACCCACGACCTACTACAACTCGTAAGTCGAGGCCGATACCACTGGGACACCACGCTCCTATCCAGATATAATTGAATGATAAATCTAAAAATTAAGTAAATCCAAAGTATACCAATCGAGTACTGCACTGCGTGTCGAAGGTTTGATTCACGCGCGAAACAAACATTTTTATTTGTATGGCCTGCAAATAGTTGTTCCGGGTCTACCTGTTGGTGTATGTGAGTTTCATAATCTTCATCATATCAGCCGTAGGACGACCGCTGCTAAACATAGGCCGCCCCCATAGATTTCCAATAGGACCAGTTGGAGTTCGCGGGACTTATGATTTACCGTGACCCCGGTACGTAAAGGGCTATTGAAGGACACCGTGGATTTTAGGCAGTACGAGTCTGACAGACCCTCCAGCTCTGCCCTGGATGGGATAACTCATTCGATGATTATACCACGTTAAAAAAAAAGTAGGATCAGTTGGAAGCGGCTTACATCCAGCGCGGTCCTGTGATTTTCATCAGATTGTCTCTCCACCTTGTAGGCATGCGAGTTTAAATGTTTAAAAAAGCATCCACGATTCAGGAGAAATCCTCTGTGAAGGGAAATGTTTAAAAAAGTTATTTAACTGGAAAGATTATAAACACGATCAAGTTTCCTCTACCATCATTCCCAGCGCTTCTTTTATAATTAATTTAAATTATTCATGAAAATGTCACTCAAATTCAATGGCAATAGACGTTTGGTGGAATTCTTGGAGTACTGCCGGGACACAATGACGTCCATGACACGCTCAGAAGCATACCGAAATCCGGCTTCACATGCAATGCATCATAACTATGTTAACACGTCTTAAACATTCCTGTGTCCCTGGTACTTTAGTAGGCATGTACAGTTCACAAAATGAATAAGTTTGCAGGTAACACGGTGCTTTCCTCTCAAGTGCTAATTGACGTCGGTTTTATTGAGATAATAATCCAAGCACGGGTAACTTTTTAAAGGTTTCCTGCCGAAAACAAAAAAAGTCCTACTTGTGTCGTTAATATTTTTTGTGTTCAGAAATGTGTTGTCCTAGACCACAGTGCAACTTATTTTCATTAGTTTGTACATAAAAAAAAATATGAACACAGAATCGTTTAATTTTGAACTTGTTTGATCAGACCACACCTTTCTAAACCATCAGTAACTTGTCCTTTAGATACGTGCTTGCATATTATGCGTCTCCTATTTAATACGCATTTCTAAGGAATCAAATACAAGCTTCTTTAAGATACAGTCTCTTCTTCCGAGAATACACTAATGGCATGACAGAAATTTAAATATATTCATTGTTTGCTGAAATACTGCTAGCTAACTACTTTGCCGTTGTATAGTCGACAAAGTTGAATCATGACCCATTTTGACAATAAATGGTTTGAATCCGTCAAAATTACAAAGATCAAGGTCGTTGCTATGGATATATATGTTTACGCGAATGTGAATCTAATTATATTTGAAAGTCTGTAAGAAAATAAGCTTACGGTGGGTTATAATTCAAATTTGTCGACTGTACATACATAGCTTTGTTTTACAGAACATTCTCGACGTCGTCACCAGTCTTGTAAGTTTGTGTATCATGTATGCATTATGCATAATTATATGCATTCCTGGAACTAAGTATATCTTCAAGTAACTTGGGCATGTCAGCGTAGAACTTTCCTAATGCTTGGCTAAAAACTTTGAGAACGCGTAACGTGTAATTTAATTATGTAATCCAAAACATAGGTTAGGAATAAGCGGTTTTGCTCGCATGTTTTTTTTTGTGTAAGCAGTGGATGATAAAAAAAATGAATACACACCGTAAACTGCCATTTATTTAGTCATCTCTACAGATGTCCTACATGTAGTATCATATGACATAATTTTTTTTATGTGGTCTCCCCCTCCCAGGTGGTACGGAAGAAACTGTCACATTCGTACTGACTAAAGTCAACTGAATTCCTTCAATTGCTTACCGCGACCCTGTATGACAAAATTACGCAGTCATGATTCGCTTTCGTACTATTTATTTGACTGAATAAGGTACCTACACAACAATTTTATTTTCTACATTGCATGAAAACGGAGGCTACTTTGCTATCCTCTAAAAAAATAATGAAACCTCCGCTCTATACATTAACGTAAACACGGTACAAAAAACATGAAAAATGTTTACTCTATTTTGGTTTTGCTTTATCTTTAACGGTCTAACAACATGCAAGAGACGAAAATATATTTATAAATCGCACATTTTTTACCATTTGCTAATTAACTGTGTTGATGCTTTTAATCCTTATTGGCTATAATACTTCTACGAATAGACGAGGAGAATTTTCAATTAATTTACTGTGAGGTTGCAACTGATTCGTATCTCTCTTTGAGAGTGCAGTGTACGATCTTAATTACAAGAAAGAAGAATCTTAAGAAATTCTCTAAGAAACAGCTAATCCCGGGGAATATATATTATACATAATAATGCCATATTCATTCATATAATATTACAAGACTCATGCTTGTAGTTAGGTATGAAGTATACGTATCACGCATAAATTGCGCCGTACTTTTTTTTGTAACGTTTTGTCGCGTAACATCATTTGTGCCACAAAAAATGTTAGCAACAATTATAATGCTAAGTTAATCCCACATAGAATTACTTTTTGTGCGTTCTCCAACATTGAAATAACGAAGGAAACGAGACTAAAAACTTTGTACAATGTAATTAGTAGTTTAGAGTGTGACGGCATTATTCTTTAGACGGTGTAAAAAGGTCTTTGTTTAATTATAATAGCGTCTATTTAAGTACTTTAGAACTTGCTTTAAGACGTTACTTAGAACATTGCAATTAGTATAAAGACTTAAGTTTAGATAACGCGCAGTTAAATGAGCTAGCTAGTAGAATATTTAGTCTATACATAATTTTATATAGAGGTTATATTAATTTGTTCGTTCGTTTACATGGACGGGTTAGTATCCGAACTAATAATTCAATTCTATTTTTTCTGGCAGAAAGCTGCATTATTTTAAATTATATTTATATTATGCGTATTGACCTAGCTACTTATCACATTTTTTGTTTAGCAAATAAGTCTGTAAAATTAATAATGCGGTGCGTGATGGGATGCGACGGGGTGGGTCGCTGCCCCTGGTAACGCTGGTGATGTGGAGTCGTCCCTGACTGATTGGCCGGAGAAAACAAACTGGACAACACTGGGAGATTGGAAAGAAATAGGAGAGTCCTTTACCCCGCAGTGGGACATTATAGGGGAATCAAATTAAATTACAAAGATTAATAAACTACACTTATTTCAAAGTAAGATACGGGTGGAGTGTTAGCACAACTTGCCTCTTTTCTTTTAAATTTTATTTTTTTAAGAAATAATATTAGACCGTCATAATCAGTGCTTAGGGCGCGTTTTTCGATCATTAATTAAACTAACTATTTGTTAAATCCTACACATTTACTAAGCATTTGTTAGAAAAAATTATGGGATTTTAACAATAGTTACTTTAACTAAAGATCAAGCAACTGACCTTTCAAGTACTAAGTCATTGTTACTTTTGCTCATACCCAAGGTCGAAACTTGCGAAAACAATAGTCGAACTACTACCAACTTTAAAGTTCGAAAAGTTTTTTTTTAAATGGTTTTGTACAATTTATTAAGCCATTAAATGCAGAAGCTTTTACTATTGAAGAACGTTTAAAAGTTTTATTTCCAATAAAGTGAGACTTCAATTAAATCCATTTGGTAGGTATTTTATTGCTTTATAGTTCGAACTAGCGAAGAAAAATAATTTATTTGATTGCACGGCCATTAGTGCCTTCAAATACATTGGCTGGTTTTAGTTTAGCACTAATTTATGTGTTTCGAACAGTCTATAATGTATTTATTGTTTTTCAATGATTTACAAAAGTCAATTTTTATGCAGTTATTAATAATAGAAATTAAATGAAATAAAACAACGCATGACACAAAGTAAATTGCTAATAGACACACGTTGAAAAATAGGTTCCCAAGAAAATTCCATGACCATTGTTTCTTTTTATTTATTTCATCTAAGAGATAAGTTGATATTTAATCATTGATATTTAACGGTAGATGGGTTCGTTCCTTGAGTCAGCTAACTCAGAGGAAGCCTGTTCACTATAAAGGTATAGTTTTAAGAGATCATGGTTGTATGCGTTTGGAAATACACACACGCGGGTCGAAAATTCCACTCCTTTGCTGAGCGGATTATAAAAGATGTTTCGTACGAATTTGTGGAATAGCAACAAGGTAGAATTTATCAGAATTCAAAGCGACCTCGAAGTACCTATTCAATTTTGGAAACTAAATTCTGTTTACCCTACAAACACGCTTAATTGCTAACACAAACTACAGGTAATGTTCCATTCGTATACCTAAGTCTTAAACTAAATAAAACTATTCGAGAACCGTCGAGAAAGACATGAATCAAAGCATCAAACTTGTAAACCAGTCTCAGAACGATGCCCGATGTGAGGCAAGTTAGCTTCAAGTTGGAGCGCCGCTCTATTTACACCGACTGAAATCCAACTTTATTTACTACACGAAAAGATACACATTAAACGATAACGCGGTGGGCTGCGCCCTCCTCGTGCACATTATAATTACGACAAAAATGTAACTCTGTTACACGAACCGACAAACATTTCTAGTATTGTCGCGTCACGTCTCGTCTGGGTGTGAACTAACCTTTAATACTAAAGGTACACACACACAAGGTACACACACACAGGTACAGTCACATGTACAATGCGTCTACGCTTTCAAAGAGGTATACACATCGTAACGCTGTCTGTGCAATTACTACACCACCACCACAACCGGTCCGAAAAAAAACCCATTAATCTCACAGTCAAGTTGTTTGCTCTTACCGTTCATAACACATAAATCTTTGTGTCCGGATCTCACTTAAGGACGACTGCGACTCTGTTATAAGTATCAATAGTCCTTTAAGACACGGAAAAGGTAGCCTGGATGTGACATCCACTCCAATGCGTGAAAAATGGTTACCACAACTAAACTAGTGTGCGAGCGGTCTTACGCTGGTAACTATAATAATCTGTTGACGGCATGGTTAGCGCAGTGGCTAAGCGATTGGACTGCTGGGCTGCGTGTCGCGGGTTCGATTCCCGCACGGAACAAATATTTGTATGACCTACAAATAGTAGTTCCGGGTATGGGAGTTTGTGTATGTGGGTTTCTATGTTTGTAAACGCACCCACGACACAGGAAAAAGAAAAATTCCTAGTGCGTGGCAATGCTTTTTTTGAAAAAAGAAAACGAATCTATCTCAGTAGTATTTTTTTTTTAATATATGAAGATAGTTTGGTTTATATAGCCTGATAGTAAGCGATGATGTGGTCGACGGTGAAACACGCTTGCCTAGAATTATTATTACCTATTCACTCTTGACTTGAAGACCCCAAAGTTATTTTGATCGTTGTCTGTATTTTTTTTTATCTGTGTTTGAAGGTGACAACCAGAAGCAGCTGTCAAAGATACTGGATCAGCATTATGATTAAGATAGAATATTAATTTCATACGTTTATTGTGAGCTTGAAACTCCGAGTGAAAGGCAACAAACAACTACAGTCACTATGACTATAACATTGATAAAAATAACATCAACGGTAATATTTATGTTAATTTAGCGCCAACGTATTTTCTTTAATTTTGGAGGCTTTTGAACAGATGTTCAGAGTTGACAAGTTCTCTCACGTCCCATTGCTTCATCTATTATGTTTTTAGCTTGATCTCGTGTTCCACGCGTGCCTCAAAGAGTGTCAGCACAATGACGGGGGGCAAAGCCTGCCACGGTCGCGGGACTAACGAATTTCCGTAAACCCGGAATGTAAAGGGCTATTGAAGGACACCGTGGATTTTAGTCAGTACAATTCGGACAGTCCCTCCTACCCTGCCCTGGGTGGGAGGACTTTTTTGACGATATTACGACGATAAAAAAAGGCTGAACATTCTCTAGAAAAAAAAAAACTTTTCTAATCTGTCACACACAGTCGACTTATTCATTCCTAAAGTGATATTTGATATTTTATTCAAATCCCAAAACTTTTGTAAGCGAATAAAAGAATTCTTATCAAGTTCTCGTCTGAATAGAAAAATATACGTGTTCATTTTTATGAGAATAACTTTTACACGTAACCACAAAAGGAACCGCTGTCATGTTTGTTAACTCCGAGTAAAATGATGAGAAGCATATGTAGTCAAAAAATAAAATTGATTTTACGTTCATAACAAAGTTGTGTACTGGTTGAATTCCTGTTACGCCGATGTCAGTCGCGTATGGTCGATCGTGTATTTTAGTGATTTTTTTTTAATAAAAATATTTCACTACACGCGATTATTCCATGAATAAAGTGCGACGACAACATTTATAATCCAGTGTTTTGCTTCGCCGCAACTCACGGTTAATGCAAGCAACCAGAACTTGACCGTTTTATGTTTTGAACTGAAGCCAATGTCGTGAATTCTCGAGATTTATGGACCTTGAACATATTCCCTCGTAAAATAAAAAATAAACACAACCAGAATACAACATAAACAACCAAAAAAAAACGACAGTCACAGATAATATCACACTCAATGAACTATAAAATATAGATCTAACTCAGTGCTCAAATGTACCGAAAAAATTTGGGATAAGCGACATTGAGAGAAGGGTATTTCGATGTCCAATAAGCGCTGAGTTTTCTACACCAGACATTTTCTAAAAAAAACAGTCCTTCTTTAAAGAAGAAGCACTATTTACAAAAAAAAAACATAAAAGCAAACAGCTACTTCAGTTGCTACGCCGTAGCACCTTCGCTACGTCAAAACGGCGTTGCTACGCCGGCTACGAGTTTACGTCACAGTCTCGCCAATTCTGATTCCATAACCCATTAAAGCTTCAAGACAGAATAACCACGTTAATGGTAAAACGGTAGACGAACAATAAAACTGACCCTTGTCCTTAATGCGTTTCGTTGAGCTGGAAATATGGTAATGTGTCGCCAGTCATCTTCCATTCATGCGAGCTTTTTGCTATACATTATTCATAGGTGATTTAATTTCAGTACACAGAACTAACAAGAAGACGGCCTTTCAATAATGTGGTTGTTTTGAATAAATCCGCATTTAAACTAAGTAAATTGTTATTCTTTATTCATTTTTCTCACTTTTTTTTTTCAAGCGTCTGCTTTATTAAACAATGTACTTACAACAAAAAACTTTTTACACTTATTTTATATGTTTTTAAATATTTTTACAAAATCATTAAAAAATTGCAGTAGGTGGTCAGGGCTCCTGAGAGAGGAACTTCCTAGCAATACGCGCCGTGATAAGAAGTAGCCTTCTGAATCAGGCTTGTGATCCAACTGCCAAGCGAGAGCCTCCTCAGATGTTGTTCGAGGCTCTTGGCAAATAATAAAATTAAAATTTATAAGTCATTTTATTATTATGTCTGTCTCTTTGCAAATGGTGACAGAATATAGTTTGCATAATATCTTAAATGGGCTATTTCGTTGGTTCCAGGACAGAATTTATTTTCGACGGGGAATTCCTCAAGGTCTGTAAAATATGCTCCTTCTGTTTACGAAGATACATTCTGAACTTCATAACCGCCATTTTGCAGAAGATAACGATTCCAAAATACAAACAAAACTCGATTGAAATTCGCTGAGAGTGTTGAATAAAACAGTAGATGGCAGTATAAACTGTTGGGATGCACGGATCGATCTGTTCCATCGGCTTATTTACATTTTATTTTATATACTCGAATTTTGAACTGCTGCAAACATTCTGGTTTTACAGTTTTATTTTATTAAGCAGAAAATAGATAAGTACGAACGAACGCACGGATGGAGTTTAAACTCAGCGTTGACAATTTATATAAAACTAGTCGTGAGAAACACCTAAAAAAAAGCCTAAAAAAAATAAAATACAAGTGATTCATTGCTGGGTTTCTAAAGTTTCTTTCTGCTATCAACAACATAGAAAGACCGACGCTTAAACCACTAAGCTATTCAAATATCGGAGGCGGCAGCGGAGTTATGGGACATATTGTAAGAGCAAATCTCTTTGCTGACTGGTAGCATCAGGAAAAAAACGCTAGCTCATAGCTGGAACTTAGTATCCGTTACCGGCACGCGTCATATACGTGTTCTGTAATACGGAAGGAAAAGAACAAAAGCTCCCAAAAAAATAACTACTTTTGTGCACACTGATTGTACGTGATGTACTGGATTGACATCGTTGGACATCGAGCAAGCCGCCACTGTTTCTGTGAAATACTAAAACTCACACACTTTCTAAACAGCACACGGCATTATCTATGACATTAAAATAATCGGGAGCTTGATGCCAATCAAACACGGTATCTCTACTCTACATAATTTACAATTCACCTTGGAATAACATGACTATGTTATAAAATATGTAAGTTTTAGATTAAAATTAAAGTGTCATTTGAACAATTTCAATAATTAAAATATCAATCCTATCAAAACAAAGCATTCGTGAATAATCTCTCGTATCTTAGTGTCTATATCAACAGCCTGTCTGAAGTAAACGCTACAAGTTTTATTTCGATGGTTCATAATTCATTTGATTTGATGTTTATTTGATTTGGACTATAACTGGAAGCTTTTTTGCGAAAATAATTGACATAGGTCGAAAGACAGAAAGTAATATTGGATCTCACTAAATAATCCTAGGTCTTACCTGAACAAATAATCTTTCTAGGACCATTAGTCTTTTTGTGACACTTTTGGTCCAAATTTTATTCATAGCTTCCATAACAAGATTAGTTATCTCAAAATCATACCCTGACTTAGATAAATGTTTACAAATTATTTACATTTAATTCATAGGATTTCATGAAATGATAATTTGTCTCTGAAATTGAAAATTCCCGTTAGCCGTTAACAAAACAACACAGAACAATAAATTCACAATCTTTTGTTTCTAAATGAATTACTTTACCGAGAAATTCAATAATATGTTGTTGATGAGGATTTAAACGCTCAAACAATGGGTATTTTTAGTAACAATTAGATATTTTTAGAATCTTTCACAGTTTTACAACCGACTATTGAAGAATAATTGGATGAAATATTTTATATGTTTCAAAAGAGACCTACTTGTTGACGCTGCTAAATGAAATGTATATTAATATATTCTTTATAATCTCTAGGTTATAGGGGTAGCTATGTCATGTTTAGCCTAATATTGAGAAAAATGTATTCAAAAAATTGCTTCTTTTTAGCAAAGATAGACAATGCACAATAAATAAAAAAATAATATTTGGGTTACTGAAAGTAAACAAGAGGGCTCTCACCATTTTCTACGTCTATCATAAGAGGAAAAATATGAAATTATACGTGGAGGATGGGCCACATATTTCATAAGCGCCTGTAAGGAATGTACTGCAATCATCGTTCTATCAAGCAGATAAAGAGTAAATAAATGTAGGGATGTATTAAAAGTAGGGAGTATAAAAACAAATAGAGATCCTTAAGTGACTGATAACTTTTTTTGTTATAATTTATTGATTGTTTTTTTTTGTTTTCAGTATGGAAACACATAACACCGAGGGAGACAAACGGAACTAAACGAATAATAATTTTACATTAACCTTTTTGACTAAATACATTAAAAAATATTATGCTGTTATTTGTGTAGTAGTTTTATTCTAGTGCGTATTACAACATACAAATTCGACGTAACTTAGTTTATGTATTTATTTTAAAAACTCTTAGTATTAAATAGAAGATGCCAAAAGGTTTAGTCTCTAAAATGTACGGCTCTTTAAACAGCCTGACCTTTAAACGTAATACCAAAAGTTATGCAAAATTAACTCTTATGAATAAATTTATTGCAGCCCAAATGGTTCGCTTTCTCGACCTGGTAGCAGAAATGATAAAACTTAATAATGTGCAAAGTAAGGGCTCGCTCAGATTTATTGCACTGATAAATTACCAAATTAACGGAATCTGGACTATTCGTTTAATTAGCAAAGTACGTCTGAATCCGGTTTCGACGGTAACTGATGACGAAAATTTTTGAACCTGGACGGATATTAATCTGACAATTTTAAAAAAAAAATTACGTCGTGTAGTAAATAAAGTAAGATTTTGAGTCGCTATTAAAACGCAGCACGGCGCCGCGCTGCCCCGCGCTGCGTGTCGAAATGTGTATCTTTTCATGTAGAAAATAGAGTTAGATTTTGAGTACTTCTTTTGAAATGTGCGCGCAACCTCGCGTCTCGGTGTGACTGACCCTTAGGTTAGTGAGTTAGGTAGTTATATGACCGGGATGTAAGTACTATAAGAACTTCTTTCCTTTAGTACTTTACTGTACTGTTCGAGCATTACTTATAATCATAACTATTATAAATACGAAAGTTGGTAAGGATGTATGGATGGATGTTTGTAACTCTTTCATACAAAATCTTTTGGATAATAAACCTGGATTAATCTATAGGATATCCCGGTATTATATTCCAGTAGGAAATACTTAAGCCATTTAGTTGTAAAAGAAAACTGATCTGGAACATTTTGGCTATTCATTATTTCTAAAAGATCATTATGAAAAATATACAAGGATGGTATGAATACCCAATTCTATTATTGTTATGTATGCTTGCCGTTACCATCAAAAGATGTTCAATGTTTCTTATTTTGATCTATAAACGAGCATTATTATTACATGTAGTCATGACATTCACGTATAAATCAATTTGCTATACATCACGTATCGCAATAAACGTTCCAGTTCTGCCACCGAGTGGTATATATCAGTATAACATTGTAGTTGTATTCCAAATTCCACCATATGACCACAGCATAAAGTCCATTTCAGGAGCTACGTTAACTTTTAACACAAATTCTTTTTCCCATCGAAACTAACAGTTTTTGGCTTTCCGGAATTGAAAATGTTGAAGTGAGAAAAAATATTGCGGTTCGGTTCGTAGCGCGTACGTTTTATGTTTTATGCAAATGTTCGCCGGTGGATACAACGTGTCACTTTTAACACTATTCGATTTTGTTGTGAAAAATCGACAGTTCATTGAAACAGCTGGGTCCCAGTCAATGGAAAATGAATTTAGTGGAGATACAAAAAGCAGCAGTTCTAACAATGTGAGCAAATGCTTCACAAAAATGAGTCTTATTGCTGACAATACCAAAGACGTTTGTAAGAAACGGTAACTTTACAGACTGAAGACGTAATTACAAACATAAAATACCTATCTAATTATAAATTAACTTAACCTTTAGCACATTACGAACTTAATCAAAAATACTCTTAAAACAACTCCAAAGTCACCGTCACAACTTCTAATTACAATTTTCGACAAAGAATAAATTAACAATCAACTTTGGCGAAGAAGAAGTCACAAGGATTCTACTTATTTACGTTAAATACAAATTGTTACCAACTTCTGACGTCATATGTGCGGAAAATAACCTCTGTTACCTCATTTCTGAACAATGATCATATTATGTTTGGGCGACGACGTAATTTCTTAACAATTTCGTCAGCGGTTGCGATATGGAAATCCGTTACCAGGCTACCAAATTATGAAACTGGCGAAATTGAAACGATGACACATTGGTAGAAACGAGTCTTCCAACGTGTCATTTCAATTTCGCTCGTATTTTGTTGAACTTCATATTATTATTCTTTAACTAGCTTCCGCCCGCGACTCCGTCCGCGAGCATGTCGGTCATCGCGTTGATGGTTTATTTCTCCATTTTGAGTAACTCGGACAATGACATCTTATAAATATCTATTTGACCCAAATACAGCTAAGCCTATAATAATTAAGGAGATCCCTCTATTGACCTACTGCTGTTGAGCTCGCGTTCTGTAGTAACTGAAAAATAAGATTTTTTTCTACGTTTTTTTCCCATTTTATGCCCAGGATAATAAGGTATAATTATACCAAGTTTCATCGAAATCGAACCGTTAGTTTTCACGTGATGCCTGCATATACAGACAGACAGACAGACAAACATTTTTTTAATCACATATTTGGGTTTGGTATCGATCCAGCAACACCCCCCGCTATTTATTTTTTCAATATTTTTAATGTACAGAATTGACCCTTCTACAGATTTATTATATGTATAGATTAAGAGAAAGAGAGAGAGAGAGAAGACACAAAAATGAAAGAGAAGTATAATGATAACCTATTTTTATTTCTTTTCCGACTTGCATGACAAAAATGGTGATAACTTGGCTAATATGCACGACATAAACAATAGTTTATACTCGTAGTACTCAGGAATAACATAGATTACGGAAGAAAAAATTGATCATTAGTTTCGGGGACTACCCCCTGCATACAAAAAAAAACATCTTACATACTTATAAACGTACCTGTAGGTACCATACTAAAATAACATTTCATGGTCTGCACCATGTGGGACCTATCATAAAACTTGACCCATTTAGCCGCAACCGTCGTCCCAGCGAATTTACATACAACAGCAAACTTTTTTATTCCCCAAAGTACCGGAAAAACATCCGCAAATGCCGTGATTTGACGTCCAATTGATTTGTGTGATTTTGAAAGGTAGTTTTTATGAGTGCGCGAACGGAATTACGGCATTGAATGGCCGTACCGCCTTTCATCTCTGTGGAATGTTCATTTCTGATTTCTCCGTTTCATTTTTGTTCGACGAATATTTTTCTGACTTTTGTCTGTTATATTTCTCATAGTTCTTTTTTTTGGAGTATTACTTGATTTGAAAATATATGTCAATATTTATTTGATGTCAGTACGTTGAGTTCAAATAATAAAACAATTAACAAAGAAATAAAAAATAATAGTATACTACTGTGAGACTAACAGCTACACCTAAAGCACTGTGTAGTCGGTCCATCCTTCATTGTTGTTTGTTCATCCTCCTTAATAACGCATAGTCTTTAGATTCCTTATTTCTCGTACCTAATCATTTACGATTTCCATGTCAAGAAAAGGGTTCGTTCATGAGGAATGCTTGAAAAGGAGCCTGTAGCCATGGCGGCCGAATTTGTGCCCAATGGACGGCCATCACCCTCTATTTCATGGGACTTTAACATAACTGGCGAAATAAGGTGCATCTCTGCTTAAACCAAGGATTACAGGCATTGTGTTATTGTTAAATGATAAACAGTACAATTGGACAGTAGGCACCAAACCAACTGTCCATTCTGTGATATATTATTCAAGAACGAACTCTAGACTATTTCAGATAAGAATTTAATATACACACCCAACGCGCACAAAACAGTCTGTCTTGAACACATAAGCAATTGATATACGAACTCTGTTCGCTTCCGAAGATAAAGTGGGTTTCGTCCCAAGTTTTGCGAAAATTTACGAGACAAATTCACTAAAACTTCGTAGGTGAGGGTTTGAACTTTGACCCAGAAAGAAGATGGCCGCGACGCCTTACGGAGCAAATGAAGTGACGTCACAGAGATAGAATTAGCCTAGAAATGTTCAACATACTTAGTTTCTCTTCAACGTGTGTGATAATTTTCTTTAGGAGAAAGTTGGACTGAAAAATGTATATAGGTAAATAAAATTTTCTAGGAAAGCGAAGATCGTAGGTGGATATGCTTACGTACATGCAGCGATAATTCGGCAGTTGTTTTACACAATATATATAATTATGATGATAGAACATGAAAATTAATTTTTGACCAAAATATTACCACAAGTTTTCACAATCGTTACGTGCATAGGTACTGAATACTAGTATTCTAACCATTTCACTTGTAACACTATAATGTACCATATTTCACATTTAAATAAAGATTGTTATTTTCGATCGTATACGTTAAGATACCATAATGTCGATTATTGGTTATGATACATAAGTTGGACCAAATACGCTTCAATAAATAGGATCTTATAATAAACGTTTAATAAGATATTTATTTACGTTGCTCTCAGATATGAGTGAAATCAAAACTCAGTTTTATCTAAGTTAGTTAGAACAAAAAGATGAAAACCATTATCGAGTTTGGAATTGAAAATTATCATCAATATCGTACAACCCTTAACTTTTCAAATGCAAATTGAGTTACCCTTAAGTTGTTAAGAGCCTAACTTCGGCTTTCCTTTACCTTATTTGATGGATATAATTAATTCAATTAGACGTTCTAATTCAAGATGGTAGATAGGTACGTCCCTAATGACAACATAGCAACTATTTACGTTTGGGACTTGATAACTTTAAGACCAATTTGCGATGAACCTTACGATCTCTTGTAGGTTTGTAGGGATGTTTTGAGACCCCTTTTTGGGATTGTAAAATCACAGAATAAGTTCTTTCACTCTGGGCGAAGAGGAAGAGTCTGTCAGATTCTTATCCACCCTTCCAATGCCCTGGTCTGGCGACCACGACCGGCGTTGAGCCCTATGGGAACCCAGCAAACTGACGTGCTGACAACTCCTTGAGGCGTGCGCGAAACACCATACACAGTCGACGCAGGCCTTGTGGCGTATCCGAGTTTTAGAACCATACCAATAGATTTTATAGTTTTTCTGCAAATTCATATTAACGCCAAACTACATCATCATCCATCTTGTTTATTTTATTTATTTATTTTGTCACTATTTATCGATATTGGTTTTTAGACCAGCTGCGGCTTAATAAGTACCTACGTAATGACATTTTCACCAAGCACAGTCTAATTGAATCACCGAAGGATATAATATTAAAACTCTACCACATGTGTGGGTGGACACTGTCACACTGTGCCAGTTATTTTGTTCTTCCTTCTCTCTAGCATCAGAAAGTTAGATCAGTTTCAGTGATGAGTGAAGATTGAGTCCTTTGCACGCGTTGAGACTTCGCAAGGCATGTGACGCAAGTCTCAACTTGAGGTATACGACGATACATACGCATGCTCCCCGAATGACTCATCCTTAAGCTGAGCATGTAAACAACCACCCACAGTGTTCGTCGGTGAAAACTGGAGACCGTAGTCCTGTTTACAAGGAACGGACGGCTTGTACTGAGGAGGCGTGGGCGGTCGCAACGAATGTGTGCAACGAATGCTCACAGTGAACACGTACGCCCACACAGTTGATGTGTGGTGTAACATGTATGGTGATGCAATCGCTTCACATGCCTGGCTATGTCTGTACAAGGAGTGTGTGTACTAAGAATCTATCTAGGTACTTTCCATTGCTCCAATTTGATAACATACCACAAATGCTTACAAAAATCACTATAAAAATATCCTAACAAAATCAATTACATGCATTATGAGTCTGTCCATATATTCCTCCATTTGCACAGGTAGACGCCTCGCCGCTATCCTCGGATCGTGATGGAATTTCGATAAACGCCGCCGGCCGCAGACTACGACGTTCCGATGCAAAAATTGACGTTCCTCGCGATCTTCCTTCACGATATTATACAGCATAGTAAATGGCAAGAAATGAGGGTGATTTGAAGCTTCCATATAATGCTCAGTAAGGCGATGAAGGTCGTGGGATTCTCGCCTTTAAAGACCTTAATGGTATTGCATTTTTGAAAAGGGTGTGACGTAATTATCATTCATCTTTTGAAAGTGTCAAGATCATCTGCAGAGTGCATCCCCGCTGACCGATGACAACGCAACAAGGCTCTGGAAATAAATGAATTGTTAAAATAATAAACAAGAAAGAGTAGGGAAAAAAATGGAGGTAGGAAAAGCATGAAAATGAAAAATTTGAATTTAGAAGCCGCTGGTTTATCTGAACCCAAAAAGTAGATCCCTAAAACAAATAATTTTTAACTGTGTCAGATAAGTTGTAAAATAAATATTTTACCTAATAACAGGCAACTTTGTTAACGTTCCATCCTTAAAAGCACGCCTTTGAATCTCTAGATAAGGAAAATCCAACAAAAGTAAATTCGCCAAAAGAACTCGTTTCACAGCGTTTAAAAAGTATAAAACCGATATGAGACCCAGGATCAGGTGTAATGCTGAAATGTTTTTCAGCTTTTACCTTAATTAATTACTAAGGATAAAGAATCGTGATTAAACGGAGTTTCGTTGGCTTTATCGAACTTTTTCGCGATTTGGTTTATTTTGAAATAATCTGTGCTGTCGTAGGATGTCGTTAATTATTTTCTGCGAATGTTATTAAGATGAACGGTACTTGAAAAAAACTGGTTGTCAAAGCTACTTCTTTTTACGTGGTAAAATCATCACTTGAGCCCAGGGCAGAGCGCGAGGGACTGTCAGACTCGTACTGACTAAAATCCACAGTGTCCTTCTATAGCCCTTTACGTTAATTCGTGAGTCCGGCATGGAAAAGCTACTTTGAAAAGGTTGATTGTGTCGAGTTCTTAAGGCGTTGCGCAAACGTAGACACTTTGTTGCCGACACGGCACACTATCACAGGGAACCGTAGTTTATGAGTATGTGTTCAGTGGAAGCAGCGCAGGGAGTGAATGATTTCAAACTGGTTCTCAAATCAAATATTCATCGGTAGCTTGTTTCTGACACACGATACAAAAGTGTCTAACGTTTGCGCTCTGCTTAATTTAAAGTAAAATTAGATTTTTAAAGAACTATAGTTTTTTTTTTTTAATGGGACAAAACCACCACAGTATTCCTAAACCACAATCAACAGAAAAGTGTCGAGAAGAATGAAGCTGCAACGATATTAATCAGAAATGAATAGTGGATGAGTAGGAAAAATATATTTCAAAGAACTATGGTTGATAGCTAAGTAATAAGACATTGTGGTGGCTGCTGTTGCCTTTGCACCACAATCTACTCTTACTGAACGAAGATTTGTTAATGTTAATGGCACAAAGATAAACCAAGATTCCACGCAGACAAGCTATGGTTTGTACGTTGAAGGTAGCGTCATCCTTCCACAGATACTTGTCACTTTCGTACCGTTTTGTGGAACTACTAATCTATACTTATAATAAACTAGCTTTTGCCCGCGACTTCGCTCGCGTGGAAGAGTGACTTCCAGCAGATTTTTGGTTTTACCCACATAGTTCCCGATCTCGCGGGATATTCTAGGGAACTCTTCAAAAATCAACATAATGAGCTCTGCGTTTGAATTTAAGAGATGTATACTCATTTAGGGCATTAAAGCCGTTTTGCCGATCGAAAAAGGCGAAAATGTTATTTTTCCCTTATTTTCTCATCATTCTACTGATTTGACATTTCAGTCCAAAAGGAAAAAAGACTGTTTCTCCCTTGACAAATTTTCTATTATTTTAGGTTTTAGAGATTATGAAAGTTTCTTACACCAAGACATTTCTGTTTACCACGTTTTAAGTTTAGCCATCCTTTGCAAAAATATAAAGGTTTTGTGGTTTCGACACTCTTGAGCACGCAACGTAGAGTTGTCCATGGGAGAAACAGTCTTTTTCAAGATGTACCCCCGCAACTTTTAGCGTTTGCCCTTGGGCTTTATTTATGGTCATTGCAAACGCAGTTTACAGCGGAAACTGAACTCTTTTGAATTGGAATGGCAAATCAGTTGGAATGATGGGAATACGGGGAATACCTAATAAAAGTTTCGCCTTTTGCCATCCCAGTCATAATAACGGCTTTAATGACATTCCGTCCTAAATAGGTTATTTGTAACCGTATGCCGTTATATAGTCTTGGTGGATCTAGTTATATAGTTTCTCATAAGCATCACAGGAACACCAATTATACAACGGAACAATTTAAAATTTACGAAACAGGACCAGTCCACATAAACTATCATACAACCGACAATAAGTACAATTTTGGTTCCAACGCCATCTATCAATCCATAGTGACAACTCGTGTAACGATCGACACCATTGAACGATCACCGCCATCTATTGAGAGTTTAAGGAATTATCTATACTCCGTTAGAGCATTTCATAAATTTTATTTTTTGTTTTTATTTTTTTGTAATAAAAACTATCCTATGTCCTTTCTCAAGTTCCAAACTATGTCTGTACCAAATTTCACACAAATCGGTTCAGTAGTTTAGGCGTGAAGAAAAGACAGACAGACAGACAGACAGACAGACAGACAGACAGACAGACAGAAAGACAGACAGACAGACAGACAGAGTTACTTTCGCATTTATAATATTAGTTAGGATCTGTAGAGAGGCCAATTCTGTACATGAAATATTTTTACAAAATAACTATCAAGGGGCGATTAGGGATCACTACTGATGCCAAAAATGCAATCAGTACAATTTTTGTTTGTCTGTCTGTCTGTCTGTCTGTCTGTCTGTCTGTATGTTCGTTCTAGAAACGAAAACTACTCGACGGATTTTAACGAAATTTGGCACAATTATTCTTCATACTCCTGGGCAGGTTATAGTATACTTTTCATTACGCTACGATCGATAGGAGCAGAGCAGTGAAGGGAAATATTGGGAAAACGGGAGAAGTTACTCCATTTTTTAAGCTTCCGTTGCGTGTGCAGCCTTATATAATACTCATTGACAGCATATGTCTATCTTTTATGGTTGATTCACAATAACACGTGAAACTCCCGATCGCTTAGCAATTCTGAGGTTTCTGATTATATTTGTCTACTCTTACGTTTACAACACTGTCACTCATCCCTAATTAAAAAAAATTAACGTTCTTACCTATTCAATAAAAAAAGAATCATGTAAATCGGTGTAGAAACACCAAAGCTATACATAAAATACGCTAAAAAGTAATCGCGCGTGAATACAGAATGATGCTATAAGGATTATTTTTGTGTATCGGTTGCCGCACTCGAGGCGGTTTACGGCGGGAGTTATAAAAGGCGGGGGGGTCCGCGCGCCTGGAGGTCATTAGTGGTCATTTTTGACCACTAATTAATATT
Organism: Agrotis puta; assembly: GCA_943136025.2. NCBI lineage: Eukaryota > Metazoa > Arthropoda > Insecta > Lepidoptera > Noctuidae > Agrotis > Agrotis puta. Next base: position 13,999,847 of record OW964177.2, on the reverse strand, counting down.
TTTCTCAATCTATCTATACATATAATAAATCTGTAGAAGGGTCAATTCTGTACATTGAAAATATTGAAAAAATAAATAGCGGAGAGTGTTGCTGGATCAATACCAAACCCAAATATGTGATTAAAAAAATGTTTATCTGTCTGTCTGTCTGTATGATAATATAATTATTCCTTATTATCCTGTGCATAAAATAGGATACTTTTTATCCTGGAAAAATACGTAGAAAAAAAATCTTATTTTTCAGTACAGAACGCGAGCTCAACAGCAGTAGCTCAATAGAGGTATCTTCTTAATTATGTGGCTTAGCCGTATTTGGGTCCAATAGATATTTATAAGATGTCATTGTCAGAGTTACTCAAAATGGAGAAATAAACCATCCACGCGAAGACCGACATCCGCGCGGACGGAGTCGCGGGCGGAAGCTACTATACTAATATTATAAAGAGGTAAATTTGTTTGCTCAGGAACTGCTCAACCGATTTTGGAACTTCTTTCACCAGTAGAAAGATGTATTGGTCCTATATTGGACATAAGCTATAAGGGGGGGGGGGGGGGGGAGGAGCGGGCGAAGCCGCTGGCAAAGTCTAGTTTACTATAATTAAGCGAACGCATCAAATAACAAACATGTACCAAACACATTTACATAAAAGGTTTTTGACCCCGACTTTTTCTAGGAAACTCAATATAATAATCCTTCTCCCAAAACGGATAAAAATAAATTACACTGCTCCTAAATTATGTCATGGAACCAAAAAATGGAACGGCAAACATCACGTTTGAATTTGCTTAAAGTATTTGGGATTTTTTTCATGAAACTTGTTATGTAGACTGGTGAATCAGGGATCATGGTTCACGAAACGAAGTGTTATATTTGCGCACGTACTCTAGGATTTAACTGTGGTATTTCAACTCATGTTTACAGTGGAATATCAAAAACGGTAGAAAAACAAAAAAATGTGAGAGGTAAATTTTTGCTTACTTTAATGGCATAATTATATTCATTGGAAGGAAACTTTATCAAAATTGAGCGGATTTTCACCGAGCAATTTAACTATTGGTTAAAATATTTTACAACAAACTGATTATTCCGTCAGTTAGAATACTGAAAAATAATGGACACGTATGTTTTGTTTTAATTAATTAATATTGACAAAGAATGAACGCTTCCTTTGGGAGTACAGGTTTGTGACGTAGCGTTTGTAGCTTTTCATTTTCGTAAATTTTGGTTTGCGTAACAAAAGAAAAAATACGAATCTAATATTTCTTAATAATCTATGTTTCGGTCTTATAAAATTTTGAGTAAAATAGCTTATTGATTTAGCAAGTTGGGCAAGGTGTATGTCTTTTGTCTCGCTTTAACGCATTTTGAAAGTATAGGACAAAGGTTGTAAAGTCACAGTATAAAAGTTCTAGCTCGATTTAGACACTCAATTTTATTTATTAATTGGTAACTTCTGATGGTAATCAGAAATTTAACACAGGCCGCATTTCAGTCTCGAAAACTCAATAGTAATACGTGATCGATCATATCGTCATAAATTAATGAATTGTTTTGTCAGTTCACTGAATTATTTACATTTTTTTTTGGATAAATGCCAGAAATTTTTAACGAATGGACGGAACGGCACGTTCGACTGCTACGCAACGTGTCGCGGGTTCGATTCCCGCACGGAACAGATATTTGTATGACCTACAAGTATTTGTACCAGGTCTGGGTGTTTGTGTATGATGTGTTTCTATGTTTGTACAAATATATTAAAGAAAGTACCTACTCAAATTATCTTCGTTTATTGACAAATTCATTCTAAAATGTTCCAAATAAAAGTTATCTACTTTCATAAACCAAATATTTCTTCAGGAATTTATGAAACTTCGAACATAAATTATCTCATAAAGCAGACACGAATTTTTTTTTTTTTTTTATTAATTTTCCAATTGAGCGTACTATCAATCATCTGTAGTTGCCTAATGGAAAGGTCAACGCGTATATTACACCAATAAATAACAGCTAATATATAACCTAACATTATTGTTAAATAAATCATTGACAGATTTTGGGTCAAACTTTGCTGGCTGAAACTAATAGTGGCGCATAACTTAAAAAAAGTTATGAATTCTCTCTGTATAGTAAGATAACTCTATGGTAACTATGGAGCGATTTCCGGCTACCGTAGGCGCGGGCATGCGAATGGCGAGTAATAGGTGACTCACCGTCTGATCAGGGACCATGACCGAGTCTACGGCGCGTCGAGTTCCACGCGCGCCTCCAAGAGCTGTCAGCAATGTGAAGGGGCACCCCTTAGAGGGGACTTTCTCATCAGATAACCATGACCCTGGTACGTAAAGGGCTATTGAAGGATCACCGTGGATTTTAGTCAGTACAAGTCTGAAAGTCCTTCCCACCCCGCCCTGTGTGGGACGAAAAAAAACGGTAGCTGTAGAATCAGGTGTTCCTAGACATAGTTTTTAACGCTGTGAATATTTCTGCTAGAAATATTCATATCGTTAAAAACTATGTAAAAGTTTCCATGAAAAAAACATTTTTTTACAGACGGAAACGTGATGCTGCATTCTATATACAATTAAGCCCATTTGTTTGTTATTAAATCGGGTAAGTTATTAATGTTAGAACTAACTCGAATACTTAACCCGTTCAGTTTACAGTTTTTGTGTTGCTGGTTTAATAAAAAGGGATTTGGGGATGTTAAAACTTAATATATAAAGAAAAGATGGATGGATTGTATGTCCTGACGGTTTATTAATAACAGGCCAATTTATGAGTTACTACTATTTATAAAAGTATATCGTTGAATATACAACGCTCAGATTAGTGCAAAGAGTTGAATGTCGAACGATGTAATTTTTTTTTTGGTTCGCATAAACTTAAGGATTGATGGACATCGTGGAAAAATACATACTTTGATCAAGTCTAAAACCAGGTGGGAACTCTTGTCTGATAACGTCACATGGCAAACTCTAATCCGTCTGCCAATTCTGATTCCCTTTTCAAAGAAAAATATCCCTTATTACCATTTTCAAAAGTGTAGCTCAGGAGTGGATTTGACGGTTCACAAAACGAAGATATTACTGTTGAGATTGCAATGGATATTGAAATATTGGATGCATTCTATTTGTCTGGACAATTGAGTGACGCTCGGAGCAATATGAAAATCTTATGCATGAGAAATATCGCGTGGATTGGAAATAAAGGGCATTGAAATATCAATATTTTGTCTGGTTCTTACATTGTCGCAATATTATAAGTGGATTTAAAGAAACATTAATCATTATAACTATCCGGGCCGACGACGGCGCGTTGTGTCCCACGCGTGCCTCAAGGAGTGTCAGCATAGTGACGGGGCCTCCTGTAGAGGGCCAAAGCCTGCTGGGGTCGCGGGACTCACGAATTACCGTGACCCCGGTACGTAAAGGGCTATTGAAGGACACCGTGGATTTTAGTCAGTACGAGTCTGACAGTCCCCCCGCTCTGCTCTGAGTAGGGGGGGGGACTCATGTGATGATTTTACCACGTAAAAAAAAAATACTATCAAAGTAATAGTTTAATTACCAGTATTCGAGAATACGAGTATGAATGTGAATTTACCTATAACCTAAGGGTGGGAAATAACTCATCAACTTTCTCCTCCCTTCCAGGGTAGAGCCGAAGTTCCTTCCTAACTAGAACCCACCCTATTCCTTCCCTTGCCCATTGCCTTTTGTGTTCCAGGGCCACAGTAACCTCTTAAAACGACGATCTCCGGCCACAGTCGTCGCGGGCATGCGGGCGGCGAGTAATGGGCGACTCGCTGTCCGACCTTGGACCATGCCCAGGTTGATGGCGCGTTGTGTCCCACGCGCGCCGTGTGTGAGCATAATGAAAAACCTTTAGAGAGCTAAAACCTGCCGGGGTCACGGGACTTACGAATTACCGTGACCCCGGTACGTAAACGGCTATTGAAGGACACCGTGGATTTTAGTCAGTCAAGTCTGAAAGTCCCTCCCACCCTGCCCTGGGTGGTAGGACTCATTTGACGATTTTACCACGATAAAAAAACCCTCTTTCGCCAGTTATGTTTTAGCGACAGGATACAAGAAAAATTGAATAAGTACAAATTAACATACATTTACTTACAATGTTAAGCAATGAAACAGGGTTTATAAGGTAGACTAGATAATTTTACGAAATGAAAATGTTAATAAGCATCGCTTTTAAAGTGAACCAGATTAGGGTTTTAAGTTAAGTACCTAAATTGCTTACTTAAAGTAATTACTTTCTTAACAGGAAACTTATGTTAAAATGTTACGAAGTTTAAGATGTTTTACTTTCTTTTTAAGATACGCGAAATAAAATTTTACTTTCTAAAGGGTTTAAAAACGAATGTGCCTTAAATGTAATAAAGGAGTAAGAATTTCTTACAAATCCAATAATATTCAACGGAACATAAATCTCTAGCTAGTACGAGTAATTACACCATTTAATTAAAGAAACATTTGATATTTAAACTAATAGGTTTGGCTTCATCAATGAGTCCTCCCACCCAGGGCAGAGCGGGAGGGACTGTCAGACTCGTACTGACTAAAATCCACGGTGTCCTTCAATAGCCCTTTACGTACCGGGGTCACGGTAATTCGTGAGTCCCGCGACCAATAGGTTTGGCTCAATAAATATTTACATTCATTTTTTTGACAAATAGACCAACTATTTTTTAAGTATACCATATTGATTTTAAATCTAAAAAAACCGGCCAATTGCGAGGCGGAGTCGTCCATAAAGGGTTCTGTAGCAGCAAGTAACATAATATAAAAGTTCTTGTAGTTGGTTGTAACTTTGAAAGGTAAATTGCGGTATTTTTTTTATCGTGGTAAAATCATCAAATGAGTCCTTCCACCCAGGGCAGGGCGGGAGGGACTGTCAGACTTGTACTGACTAAAATCCACGGTGTCCTTCACTAGCCCTTTACGTACCGGGATCACGGTAATGGGAAAGTCCCGCGACCCCGGCAGGAAATTGCTGTTTACGATGAAAAAAAAACTAATTACTTGATCTCGTTCGAACCAACTTTCGCTGGTAGATTGCATGGTAACTGTTCAGTTTAGAAAAAAAAAATCAGTTTAGAAAAAAAATTACATTAGTAACCATTTATCAATATCATTTTTAAATACCTATCCCTATCTACACGTGGGTTTAGTGATTTTTTTTAAATTTAAATTCTAAGTATGGAGAAACCGCAAAATTATTTTTAGTCGGTCCGTTGAGCTCCGACTCGTTTTGGTGAAATACAAAAAACTCCTAGGCATGACACCTTGCTAGATCCATTTTTTGACTCCGTTCATCATCATCTCAGCCATAGGACGTCCATTGCTGAACATAGGCCTCCCCTTTAGATCTCCACATATACCGGTTGGAAGCGACCTGCATTCAGCGTCTTCCGGCGACCTTTATAAGCTCGTCTGTCCACCTTGTTGGTGGACGTCCTACGCTGCGCTTGCTAGTCCGTTGTCTCCACTCTAGTACTTTTCGACCCCATCGGCCATCCGCTCTGCGAGCAATATGGCCTGCCCATTGCCACTTCAGCTTGCTAATCCGGTGGGCTGTGTCGGTGACTTTAGTTCGTCTACGGATCTCCTCATTTCGGATTCGATCACGTAGAGAAACACCGAGCATAGCTCTCTCCATAGCTCGTTGAGCGACTTTGAGCTTTAAGATGAGGCCGATAGTGAAAGACCACGTTTGCCCCCGTTTTTAACACCATTATAAAAAAAGACTTCGTAATCAGTTGGGCCTTTTATCAAAACGTGTTTTCGAATATAAATGGCGTATATAAAATTTGCTCGTTCAAATAAATGAGAACGTTTCTGAGGATAGGGTATTCATCTTAGGTAGTACGTTCCCGTGGGTACAATTACCAAAAATCACGCGGGGAAACCCTAATCGCTTTTATTTAAACAAAATAGACGCAGAAATCTTTACACCGTATAAAATGAACAGCTTAATCTACTAAACATTTATTTACAAAGCCTAGATTAGTGGCGTAGCGAGACCGAATCTAGGAGGGGGCAAAACGCATGTGCGAAACCATTATTTTTTTTCAGGACGAAAAATATAAATTGCTTCCGCTGCTCGCGCAAGCCGAGGCCACATTGTTGGAACCCCTCCATTGCTCCCTCGCGGGCAGGTGCTTGACCTGAACGTGATCATCAGCGACAACAGAATTGCGAGGCCTCTTAGGTTCTTTCAGTTCCCACTCATCAGACACCACAAGTACTTATATAATTGTAGGTCATGTTAATTTCTTAATAAAAGTTACTTGTTACTTGCACTACTTTACTGATTGGTGATCGCCGTTGTCATGATTTTTTGAGCGCGAGGCCTCTTCAAGTTCGAGGCCGGGGGCTAGAGTCCGCTTCGCCCCTACCTAGCTACGCCACTGGCCTAGATTACGTAAATACGACCTGAATTCCGACAAAAAGCTAGCAATTGAATAGCTGTGAAATGTTCAAGGGGCTTTTCGGATAGATACAAATAATGCTAAGTGTCAGATTCACACGTTGCCGCCTGAACGACTGGCTTATATCATATTCATGAGCGGAGCGGGTACAGCGCCCATTCCGATAGATTTTTATAGTGCGAAAGATTTCTAACATTGGCTGGAGATTTCAAAAGAATTTTATTTTTATACATTAAAGGCCCATGCAACTTTTAGTATGGACCTTGGCATCAATTTTTTTTTCTTTTCGCCAGTGATTAAATTTTGGCCACAATTAGACTACTACCTAAGAAGTCCATAGAAAAAAAAAATAGTTTCTAAACCGCAACCAACCAGAGATATGGCGGTTTTAATTTTGTTCTAATCAGGAGTGATTTACTCCCGATTAGAACAAAATAAAATCCGTTATATCTCTGGTTGGTTACGGTTTAGATTTTTTTAAATATTTTTTACGAAGTTCTTAGGTTGCGGTCTACTAATGACCAACATTTCATTACTGGCGAAAGAAAGAAAAATGATGCCAATAAGTTGCATACCCCTTTATGATGTTGTTGATTTACTGTAAGGCGTCGTCTTAAATTAACAAGTATCACACAAGCAATTGATGCGTTTCATTTCTTTAGTGAAGTTATCGCGCGACAACAATTATTATTATTTTCATCAACATCAAGCGCCATTTGCTCGTACAGTATTTTACTTACTGAAATCGTAGAGAACGTGTTCAAAAGTGCTTACAAAATGTCCTAAACCCATTTCTTTGGCGATTAAGTGTTAGTAGGTCAAATAGAAAATATATGCATTTGCATTTCATTTTGTAACTAACCAGTACAGTCTATTCTATTTCTTTTTATGTCTCTGAGATTTTCATCGAGACGCCTTTAAGCTCTTTTCCAACGTCTGTGGAAATTCCGTAGTTCTGGCGTATAATTTGAAAAAAGAAAGAAAGCTATACTGAATATTTCAGAAGCTTGTAATGTGCACATAATGTTCTTTTTATTCCAGTCGGTCAATAACGTTTTATAATTCCGGATTAAATAGTCATTAAAGACGTTTACATTTTAAGCGTGTCATGGAAATAAAGTGGATTATTTTCTTAGCAAAGTCTTTGTTTTTCCTCTCGTTTCAATTGTATAAAGTTAAATGTAGAAAACTGGCCACGCCCGCGGCTAGACACGAACTGTTACCTTACTAAAACCCATCCAAATAGCTAGTTGATACGCCAAATGAATACACGAAATATTCAAATTAAAATAGCAGCAACTTTTTGCCTAACTTTTTTTTTACGTGGTAAAATCATCAAATGAGTCCTCCGACCCAGGGCAGAGCGGGAGGGACTGTCAGACTCGTACTACAATTGAAATTGACGAAGATACAATGCTTTTAAAAATCACAAATTTCACTTGGTCGGCACAATTTTACAAGTGTTTTTTCAATTTTAGGTTGTCAGACTCGTACTAACTAAAATCCACGGTGTCCTTCAATAGCACTTTACGTTCCGGGGTCACGGTAATTCTTACAGTCCCGCTACCATAAATACAGCCATATGCCAGAAGAGAAAAGGATGTAATGGTATAGGTATAAGAATTAAGTATTGTACTACGAGTAAAAACAAGAAGAAAAAAAATCCTTTCACTAAACAGTTAAGACTTCATTTCATCATTTCCTCGATTCGCCAGTGTACACAATACTAAGCGTCCCTTATACCCTACCATTTACGAATACTTACCGAAGGGTCAGTACTTATCGTAAACCCTACGGACTGAGAAGTTACTTTCATATACCGTGATAAAGACTTGTTTTTCTATTGTGGATAAAGGGATCTGTCTATGTAGTATGTGTTCTTGTGTTGGCAGGTAATGTGTATTTTTATTTATGTCTTGTTTAGGCCTAGATTTTACGTTACTTATTTTGAATAGGAGAGAAGTTACTTTTAAGCCTTTGTCAAACAGACAGGCGTGACGAATGCGAAGCGCGACGTTTTTATTTGTAATGTATAGAATTGTTTAAATCCAGTCGCATAGAAAAGCGACAGCGATCCGATAGCGTGACAGAACTATCGAACTGAGGTCTCGCTTCGGTTCGGTATCGCTTCGGCAACGCTTCGCTTTTGCCTGTCTGTTTGACAAAGGCATTACAGTTAAGCCGCCTTTACCTAAATCTGTCTGGGAGTGATTGAGACTTACTTCGAGCTTCCTTCCGTACAAGGCTGTATTGTAGGTGCATCGTTTCTCATAATTCAATTTTTACATTGATTCTTTTCTTCTGTGGTACCAAGAGTTCTTAAATCGTATTTAACAAATGGACTAAGCAAACCAATAGAACGGTAACAACAGTTCAGACATGGATTCATTAAACCTCAACGCAATCATGTCCCGAGAGAGTATGAACTTAATTAACGGTCATTATGAGATCGTTCGTCATCATTATTAAGTCGTCATGGATGAACTAAGGCATAGGTATAGCTTTATGTAGCTCACCGTCCGGTAAAGACCAAGCCTCACGGCGCATTGTGTTCCAAGCGTCTCAAGGAGTTCTGAAAGATTCAGCTTTATGCACTTTTTTAGGGTGGTGAATTCATCATAATATGAATCCTCCTGCCCTGGGTGAATTAAAAGGACCTGTCAGACTCTTACTTGACTGGCCTGTTGGTCTAGTGGTTAGTGACCCTGACTGCTATGCCGGAGGTCGTGGGTTCGATTCCCACCCAGGACAAATGTTTGTGTGATGAGCACGATCATTTGTTCTGTGTCTGGGTGTAATTTATCTATAATATGTATGTATTTAGAAATATATAAGTATGTTTATCAGTTGTCTAGTACCCATAACACAAGCTCTGCTTAGCTTGGGACTAGATGGCGTTGTGTGATAGTTGTGGAATATTTATTTATTTATTTATTTATTTACTGACTTATAATCCAGCTTGTTCTCTCATATACTTTCTCGTTCCAGGGTCCCAGTAATCTGCTTAGACATTCCCGCAAGTATTGTACCTTTTTATTTTTTTTTATCTTGGTAAAATTATCAATGAGTCCGCCTACCCATTACTGTCAGACTAGTACTGACTAAAATCCACGGTGATCCTTCAGTTGCCCTTTACGTTCGAGGGTCACGGTTTCCTGTTGAGACAGTTCTGCGACCATGTACACTTAGCCGTATTTTTGGGCTAAGTTTACCAAGCTATAAGAAATAGCTTGACCCCGAAACCCCTATCCCATCACAGCCTTCAAGCCCAACTTATAAAAAAACCCGACCTCAACAACTCCATTGAAACTTTTTCTAAGTGAAAATCTTTTACATCTAACGCGTCGTAATTTTGGAGGACAGAGGCCCCGTTGTTTTTCTATTTAACCTAGCCCTTTCCATTATAAGTCGTGTAACTTAGTTTTTGGACGAGCGCCTTGGGCACGGCTTGAAATTAGGGGTGGCAAGTTATAAAAGACAAGTTCATTTTAGTAGGGTTGGTCAGTAACTTGAAAAGTACGTTTAACATGACTTAAACCTCTCCCACACAGATGTGTTAATATCGATCGATGATATCTTTTAATATCGCAGATGTATGTTAAAAGGTATGGCGAAAGATTTATGCGTTTTGAAGGGAAACCAGAGGTTACTTCGCAGCCGTTTAAATACAAATGTGTTAAGAACATACAGTAGAAACCCGATTATCCGAACCGAACCGAGACTTCTCTTAAAAGTCAGACAGGTACTTAATACTCACAACCAGTGAACTACCAGTGTGATTGTTCTACGAACGTGGACGAGGTGGAAGGAGGACAGAAGGATCTTAGCACTGTAACATTGGATTTCTGTAGTTTCTTCCAATTTCCATGGGAAAAAGACGTGAATTTATGTGTGTTACTTGTATCTTTTATTTTACTTCAGTTAAAAGTAGTTAATGGCTCTCAAAGAAAAAACACACAGAGTCGGTAATGACCAGCTAGACTGGTACAAATCATTGGTGTCGGAAACAGTCTCCAGACTTCCTACGACTGAAACAAACAAATTGTATTTATCTCGAAACGGGAAATGAACCGTGTGCCAGAAAGTCTCTGGACGGCGTTCTGCTCTGCCACAATATGTTTTTGTTTAAATACCTTTATCTAGTTTTTTGCAAGCCAGAAATAAATATTCAATATATTTATTGACGGCTTGCAAAAAAAAACTAGATAACCTAGGTATTTTTTTGTTATTTGTACTTTGGTTTTATATGTGAAGCAGTGTCAGCAAAATGACGGGGCACCCCTCTAGAGGGCCAAAGCCTGCCGATTGAATGATTTTACCACGCTAAAAAAAAACATCTTTACACATCCGATTAGTATACGGATGCGAAACCGAGCTGGGAACTGGAAACGAGCTGTAACTCAAAGTCGAACATTTGAAAGTCTCACAATAGCTTAGTCGTTTTCCTCCATGGATCATAAACCTTTGAGCTTTACTCAATAAGGCAGAATGTAACCTGCGGTAAAGGTACAGTCGTGGCAAACGATTCCTTTGCTTGGTTTTCTTTATATCGCAGGAATATGGCGTAGTAGCATACTTATTCTATTCCCTTTTAAACCCCCGACGCAAAAAGCGGGGTGTTATAAGTTTGACTGTTATGTGTGTGTCTTTTTGTGGCACCAAAGCTAAACGGGTACGTTAATGTGAAAGTGATTTCTTTTATATTGAAAAGCAAGTTACCAAGCGATGGTTCTTAGACATGTTTATCAAAATCGGTGCAGAGGTTTCGAGGTCATCGGCTCTTATGTTGTGCGTTTATTAACTAACGTAAATTATGCTTCTCCAAATAATCATCAAAATATCGAAGGCAACTATTTAAATATTAGTCTGTTGAAGCAGAATACCTGCGCTCGACATCGAATTAATGAAGCAGGCCTGCATGCACATTTGTACGTACAGGGGCCGTATTACGACGTCTTAAAACCAGGCTTGTTCCAGTGAGTGAAAGAGACAGAGCTATACAAGTCGTCTAGCGCCACCTCGTTCATTCACTGAAACAAGAGTGGTTTTCAGAGCGTTTTTCCGGAGTGGAATTCCCTGCCGGAGTCTGTGTGTCCTGATAGCTATAACCCCGGGGTCTTCAAGTCTTAAAGTGAATAGATTACTTCTAGGCAAGCATGCTTCACCGTCGACACACCATCGCTAACCATCAGGCGAGATAATGGTCAAACGCGAACCTTTCATGTAATGAAAAAAGTAGTTCATTATTTTCCGGAAATCGAATGCTATAGTGAAGATAGTGGGAAGACTTGGTAGAACGTAATACATGGCCTTCTATACTAATATTTTCAAGCTTAAGAGTTTGTTTAATTGAACGCGCTTATCCCAGGAACTACTGGTTCTAAATTGAAAAAATATTTTTATGTCGGATAATCTATTTATCGAGCATTACTATCTATATATATAAAAATCAATGCCACTTTTCGTTGTAATTTTATAACTCAAGAACGGGCTCACCTATCCAAACCAAATGTTTAGGATTTGTTCGGACTATTTAGTAGATGGTTTATGTGAAGTTTGCACAAAATCGGTCGGGCGGATCTTCATTTATCACATTTTTTGTAACAAATGATGTAGTAGTATTAGTAGTGTAGTATGTAGTATTGATTCTGTGGCGCTACGAAGTTCCCGGGGTCAGCTAGTAGGCATTACAACCGATAGGGGCAAAGGGTAAAACCGCGGGTAAAGGCTAATGCCTCGGTCGAAAATATTTATGTGATAAATTTTTCTTCAAGTTAATATAAAAATAAATAAATAAATAAATAAATATTCCACAACTATCACACAACGCCATCTAGTCCCAAGCTAAGCAGAGCTTGTGTTATGGGTACTAGACAACTGATAAACATACTTATATATTTCTAAATACATACATATTATAGATAAATTACACCCAGACACAGAACAAATGATCGTGCTCATCACACAAACATTTGTCCTGGGTGGAAATCGAACCCACGACCTCCGGCATAGCAGTCAGGGTCACTAACCACTAGACCAACAGGCCTGTCAAAAATGAACATTACATCAAACTGGTTTCAATCCCTGAAAATGGGTCCAACTTGTATGACGGAAATCGAGGTTAATCTGATTATACTAATATGAATTTGGAACCTTTATTGACCATAGACATAATTGTTGCCACTACAGTAGTCGACAAACTTATTGTTAAAAATAAAAATAAGTAGTTCAGAAAGGAAAAATGAGTGTTATTTTTCCATACATCATTACTTTGATCTACCCCTTCTCATTTATCCGGAAAACTTTCCTCACAACATTTTCTAGAAATAAAATCTCTGTTGGATTATTTTTCGTTCCAAATCTGAAATATAAAACCAAACGATACCTAACCCTTTTACTCAGACTCCCAAAACATCAAGTTTTGATCCGACAGCTCTAAAAAGTAACCCGATTTACTCCGGTTCACTTTTTAGGGCTGCGTATCCAAAGGGTAAAACGCCTATTAGGTACTAAGACTCCGCTGTCCGTCTGTCATCAGGCTATCTATATCTCATTAACCGTTAGACAGTTGACATTTTCACGATGATCTGTCTGTTGCCGCGCCCATCTACTAACAGTAAAAAACGGAATAAAATAAATATTTACGGGGACTCCCATGCAAGCATGCAAGAGTCATGTTTTTGAAGTGAAAACTTCTTTAGCGGCGTTGTGCACTTTTTTGGAATGGGTAAAAAATTTTAAACTCGCGTCAGGACACGTGACCTGGTCGAAAATTTGTAAGACGGCGCAGGGCGCTTGCGCGAATGTTCATGTGTGTTTATTACTATTCAAGTTTTCACTTCTGCTGGCACTCCCAGAGTGCAACCCGTCGTTTTTTTTGCTGTTTTATAGGTAACTAGCTGCTGCCCGCGACGTCACTGCTCACTGCTCGTTCCCCGTAGGTGATAGCGTGATAATATGTAGCCTCTATATTGACCCGACTTCTTAATAATATTCGTGTCAAGTTTGAAGTAAATCCATGCAGTACTATTGAGTTTATCCCGGACATACATACAGACAAACATACAAAAATTCTAAAAACTATTCGATGCTTCTGGCAACAAATGTCGTAAACGCCATTTTGGCGAAAATGAGTTAAGAATGCAGCCCTACTTAATTTTTGACGCTGCGTCGATCTAAAATAGTGAAAAAAATATTCGCCTAAAAAGAATACTTTTACTCCCAAAATTTTTACTAGTATATAATCAAGATTTTTTAGAAAAGAGGGTATGTATAACTCATATTGCTTAGAACCGAATAACCGTGCAGGTCGTATAATACAACGTACAAACAGCTGTCGGTCGTAAAAACATGAATACATAATTATTTGTAATTACACCCCACAATCATTTTTAAAACGTAAGCTCTGCAGCTTGAGATCGGGCTGCCTTTGCCGTAAGTAGGCTTCATTTCATGCTTACAGCAAGAAGCAAATTATCGCTTAAATGCAAAATGCGCCTCTATACCGCTGTAATCCGTTCCATTATGACATACGCTGGTGTCATCTTCGCACACTCTCACCTCCGCCTCCTTTATAAGATGCAGGTTCTTCAAAATCGATTTCTTAGGAAAGTCACGGGAGCCCCGTACTATGTCCGCAATGACAGTCTCCATTTAGACCTGAAAATCCCCACCATACTTCAGTTCATGAAACGCCTTTCCAAGCGTTTCTTTGACTCTGCTATTAGGCACCCCAATCCCCTAATCGCATCGGCCGCCCAATACGAACCATCGCGTATTAGTAAAATTCGCCGACCAAGGCATACCCTTGTCACCCCCGATGACCCCATCACCCTCCTCCAGGAGAGCAGTAGGGAAACCAGTACGCTTAGGAAATACAAGCACAAATCGATCCCCTCATTCCGTCCTCGCCGCCGAGGACGCCCGTCGCGACATCCGAATCAATGCCCTCCCCGACCCTTGCAAGAGCCAGCCCGTGATGCTGAGCCTTTACTTTCTTGGGTGAAAGCAGGTATGCGGGGCGTCTCATATTAATTTTGTCGATGTTATTGGCCGCACGCACGTGTCTATGTTTTGATTTAGTTTAAAAGAAAACTGTCTTCGTGAAGGTTACGGTCGATTGTAGAAGAAACCATTGAAGTGTGTTGAGTGGAACTTTTAATTATGTCAATTTATGTTTTATTTTATTGATCTTATTACAAGTAATGAAAACTCAACTTACAGTCTTAAATTCATTGATTTGCTTCAGATATTTCCATGTTTGTTACATACCATCGCATCAGATCGTGGTGTTTACACTCATTTTTATTCCAGTAATATGGTTTTTAAAACCAAACCCAGAACTATTGTATTTAAAAATTGGTGCATACTTCTAACTTCCGTAAGACAAATCGTTCTCCATTGATTTGTTAGTGGTCGTAAATACCAACTTCTTGAATTTTCTGGGGTGTATGTCCAAGCTAACTTTTAAAATAAGGCTTTGACATAAATAGCAATAATATATTATGAAACACCATCGTATTTTACGTATTTCTTGTTTAGAACACAATTTTATAACTTTTAAAGTTAAAAAGATATAAGCCAAAAACGAAATTATTTTTTGTTTTTCGTTGATTACCAAAAGTGCTATTTTGGACCTTTGTTGTCGGAAGCATCGATATTTTTGGCTTCGGTATCGATTGTAGATCACACTCTAAGAATTATTTAAAAAAAACAATTTACAGTTTTGACTTTCCTACCATTTTATTATACAAGAGTTACTAAATCATTCGTGCGCGAGTCTGACACGCACTTGGCCGGTATCTTTTTCTTATTTACGTATTACGTGAAGCTTGACATGAAGGGTGTTCGTCCCGGTCAAAATTTTGGCGTGTTTACTGGAAGCTTTTCAGCAAAGGGATTAAGGGTGCCTACTTACATCTGTGTTGTCGTCTATTATTCGGACCTTTGAATGTACCTAAACCCATTTTGACAGCTACTATTTTCTCGTCAATGAAGTTTGAATTGAACTTTGAGAGAGAAAATTGGATGGAACCCTGATCACGCGTGACTATGTTTGTTGGAAATGAGATTGAGTTTCTACTTCTTTGTTCGCTTTTGTTGCTTAAAAAAAAAAAAAAATTATGTGTAAATAAAACTGACTTGGCAAATAACGTGATGTGAAGTGATAGTAAACTGATCCGCATACCATAATTTGTCAGAAATATTCTTATGCTCGCTGGACGCAAACCGCAAATAAATAATACAAAAACTATCAGAAATTATGATCCGGCAACCTTTTCAATACACAATGTTCCTTCTGACGAGCATGAGAATCGTTTAATCAGGCAGAATTTTTCATACAGTGTCCGGTATCTAATTTAAAAGGTAGGCAGCGAGTGCCTTCCGCCGAGCATCCATCAGAATTTTTCTAACAAAAACGGTCGCGCTTAAATTGCTATACTTACTCTTTAAAGACAGACAAAAGAAAATTGTAGAACTGTCTACCACTTTTCTATACGACATAGGTAATGTCTTTGATAATGTAACAAACAAACCAAAATGAAACAATAGCAAACTGTATCATCTAGTCACACAAATATTAAACTTAAAAAAAGAACATACAAAATTATTTGTAAACGCCGCCGTGCACCAGTCAGATACATACTATACTCAGTACCCACACAATAAGTTACTCAGTAGGAAAGGGTACTTCACACGTGCGAGCTCGTGAATTTCAAAGTCTTTTTCACTTAACGTCGACGCTCAGCGCCAGTGGCGTAGCGAGACCGAATCTAAATGGGAACAAGATAAATCTGCGAGGCCCTTTGAAAAATATGTCTTGTCTCCGTTGCTCACGCGAGGCCCCCTTGTTGTAAGTTGACTTGGCCCAAACAAATCATCCATATCAAACGTGATTGTCAGCGACATCAGTTTTGCGAGGCCTCTTTTACTCTTTCAGTTACCAGTTAGAAAAAAAAAAAACTTAACCAAGTTATCTAGCAACAAGGGACCTCGCGTGAGCAGCGGAAGCGCTAAGCCTAAATATGATCGTCGTCGACATCAGCTTTGCGAGACCACTTTGACTTTTTCAGTTCCCACTCATCGGACAACACAAGTACACAGTACATGT
This sequence comes from Agrotis puta, assembly GCA_943136025.2. Taxonomy (NCBI): domain Eukaryota; kingdom Metazoa; phylum Arthropoda; class Insecta; order Lepidoptera; family Noctuidae; genus Agrotis; species Agrotis puta. Next base: position 13,983,287 of record OW964177.2, on the reverse strand, counting down.
ATGTCATATTAATTTCTTAGTATTTAAGTTATACTGCATCGCCGTTGTCAAGAATGTATTTATTTTCATGGGCGCGAGGCCTCTACAGTTGCGAGGCCGGGGGCTAGGGACCGCTTCACACCCACCTTGCTACGCCACTGCTCATCGCCGCTAAGTTTATTTATTTATACTAATTTTCAATTTTATTTTCTCTTTTGTTTTTATTTAGACTATCAAGCTATATGAAAAGCTATATGAAATCTATTTAACGTAAGTATCAAGTTATATGAAATTTTCTTCAGTCTGGTTTTGCAACTACCTCAAATAATTATCACCGTATGTAGCCATAATGAACTTAATGCCCGTTTCCACTAATATAAAGCAACACCTATATACATTTTCTAAACTAAAATGCACTACTCGGTCAACTCTGAACGCTCAAGTCGAAAGTCCAGCAGTACCAAGTAGGTTGTAACTAATACTAAGCAATAGGTACATTTAGATATTGTAAAGAACCTCACACTAATTCATACCTCGTTAAGTATTACTCACTAGGTATCACGAACAAGCTTACAAAACGGGCCACTAAATAATAACTGCCCATCTTACGTACCTTTCGTAACAATTACTAAGGTTGCTATTTAAACATAATATTTACGTTCATTTTAAACATTTATTTTATCCGGTTTCAGTTTTGTGACAATCACTTATTGATTTTTTGAATACCTCCTTTGTAAAGATGGACAGGGATCTTAACTAACGTGGCGAACTAAAGAACTAAAATTCATGGATTGACAGAACTTTGAGGTGAAGTAAGGGGCTTCAGAAACAGCGTTAGTGTCCGCCATGACCTGCGGTAACTTCGTCGTACTACTTACATTTTTTACTAATGCAATTTGATGACTGTAATGACATAGATAGATACTAGCGCCACGTCAAAAGAACTTCAGTCGTGCACGGACCCCCTATATACAATGTACTCTATAGCACGTACTTTAGAGCCGTATCTACCCAATTTGCGATCATAGGTAATGAAAATCTATTCCCAATTGAATTTGAACCTGTCACTTTTGTGATCATGATGAAAATCCTAAGAAAATTTCCTGATTTAGTTAGGTTTTATGTGCTGGCGCACATAAAACCTAACTAAATCAGGAAATTTTCAGCCAGCACATCAACATACCTCAATCTGTCTTTATTAGATTTGCAACCTTGTGGCCTACAATGACGTTTAAAACGTGAATTATACCGCTGAGGAAAAGTGACAGAGCTATACAAGTCGTTTAGCGCCATTTCGTTCTAACACCTTTATCCAATAGTCGAAGCTACTTTGTTACCCCTCAAAAAAAAAAGTTATACTTGTTTATTTATTCATAGTAAATAAACTAACTGATTTTAATGCCATCATATTACTAAATACCTTATCTATTTATTTTTTCTCGAATTCGATTAATATCCAAGTTACAATCACCAACTCAATAATCGACTAAAAATATGTTTACTCTATGTCACATCACTGGTTTTTTATTGTGTGAAATCGTTTTTTCTCTTGTCGGCAATCAGTGGAAGCGTAGTAATAGAATTTTTGATAAATATTAAAATTGACTGATATTTAGCAATTTTCAAAGATGAAGAAAGTCATATTTGTTTGTTTGTTGTCGCTCTCTGTGTGCCTTGGCCAGGCAAACACACCAACAGGTAAGCAAAGTTAATTACAAATTTTAAGATCAAAACCCCTAGTGTTTCATAAGAATTTTCTCACGATAAGATGCGTAGTTCTGACGTTGAGATATGAGTTCTGTTGATTATTGACCGTCTGGAATATTGCTGCATACAAATGGGTTATCGATTTTTGGTTTATACGTAGAGCTTGTTATTCCACGTAGTACTGTCAAGGTCAAGAAGGAAGTATTCGTTGTTCCTGTACTAGTTGATCGCTGGGATTTTGTATGACGCGGCATTATTGCATTAACAACAATAGACATAATTCAATAAGTGTTCACGTCTAATAAGCTTAGGTAATTAGCGCATTGATAACGGTTAAACAAATCTCTAAGTACCCGTTCTTGGTAATGGAAAATCCAGTTTAACAAGCTAAAGAACGTGGTTATTGCACAATTATTTATTAATGTTGAAACTAATAAATGTATCAGTTACTTAAAGAGACTTCACAGATCTTTATGTATTTTCCATTTTTCCAAGAAGATTATGTACCCATTGCTTGTATGTATTGGCAGTAAGTCAATACCTTGGTTGAGTTTGAGCTGGTTATGAACCAATTTATGATAATTAGGTGCCAAGTTTTTTGTCAGTAATTTGCTTTGAAACTACATATAATTTCTTCCATATGACAAAATGTTATGCCACCTCCAATATATGTACATTACATTACCTGCACAGAGACACTTTACATTGTTTCTTAAACTGTATATTGTTAAACTAAAATGCAAGATTTCAATTATCACAATTTCTAATTACAAACCGACATGAATGTGTTATCAAATCAGCAAAAAAAACGAACAGGTACAAGCAATCATTATTAGGCAATACAGGAACTGAACATTTTACTACAAAAAAATCTAGAGTAAAAAGTCATGCTCAAAACTGACATTGAGTAAATGAGAATTACTTTACTAAAAAAACATTTTTGTTTACATTAGGTTGTACAGCTTTATACAACATTATTTATGCGAAACCCAATACACCTGTCTAGTATTTTTGTGTAAAGAATCTATATACAAATTTTTAATAACATGCTCATTTGGCGGCGGTGCGTGGTACCCCTGCTCTACCTGAGTTTCATGTGTCCTACTCTTTGATAATAGTTTGCCAATAGAATCCTAACCATACAATGATTGTATTGTAATTAACTGGTAATAAAATTTAATTAAAATGTTTTTGTAAATAATATAACATGTTGTAAAAATTATTGGAATCAATTCAGTTACTGATTCAAACTATATTCAGGTTTCGCATATACTAAAAATATTGTTGAATACAAAAAGAGGATTGTTTCTAGATAAGCAGCACAGATGTTGTTATTTGCAGCATGTGTGCATGTGTTCTTATTTATAATACCCAATTGACTATCATTGTGCATTATGAAGCCTGTCCCAGTCCCAGAGTCATTTGTACATACATAATAGAACAACAATGTCACACATGTGACATTGTTGTTCACAGATTTCAGGTCTGTTGACATCAAAAGTCACAAGCGAGGGTTCATTTGATGAAATCTTTAAACAAAACTTGTGTTTAAATAAGTTTTGTTTAAAGATTTCATTTCATTACCATAAAATACCTTTAACCTACAAAGTTTGCTGTTTTGCAATCAGAATATACCTTCACCATACCTCCACTACCTTTGGGCACTGTTGCAACCATATATTATGAAACCATTAATTATTTCACAAATATATGTCGATAATTAATACTGATATTCAGCTGCATCTGGTTCGACTGGAAGCCAATGTAGTTGGGAAAAGGTTAGGCAGATGATGATGAATGCTGAGTTGAATATAAGGGTGCCTTCCCACCAGAGATGTGCTATGCAGCTATGCTGTGAGAATGTAAAAGAACAGCAGACTTGTACTAAATAAAAACCATCCTGTTCTTTCAGTTGTCCTTCCTTTTCCAGGACTGTATTACCCTGTTTAGACTGTCTCATGACCCTAGTGTGTACAATTATCTTTTAATTTACATAACCAGTGCCCTCAGCTGGGATACTAGCCTTCTCTATATCTCTATAACCTAATACCCTTCCTCGATAAATGGACTATCCAACACAAAAATATTTTTTCAATTTGAACCAGTAATTCCCGAGATTAGCTCGGTCAATCAAACAAACTCTACAGCTGTATAATATTAGTAGAGATTATGTTCATTGCGGTGCAGGTATAATATGTTCACTTCATGTGACTAAAGACTTGTTTTCCCAGTTCCTCACTGCAATGGTTAGCCAATTGGACATAATGTGTTTGAGCAAATGTGCAGTAATGAGCAGAGCCCACACTGAGTAGCAACTGCTAACTATGCTATTCTAGTACCTATTTTTACCCAAGGCTATAGCTTGAGTTGAAGATTCTTTGAGACGAGGAAATATAATTAGTATAGGTATATTTGAATCTTCTCTTTTAAATAGAAGAAATCAAGTTATGGATCTAATTTCAATAAATTAAACATCAACCGAAGTGATCTTGTCTTAAGGTTTTTTTTTCTTTATTTCTCATATTTCAGTTGTAATCAAAATTAATTCTTTCAACTTTTCTATTGTCTATGTAAATGAAGCTAAATGCTTAGACTAATGGACACAAGCTACACAGGTAGTTTTTTTTAGCTTCGTTGGTTTTCCATAAACTTGAATCTCAAAATAGAACACCTAAGAGGAAATCTGAAAGTATAAGGAAGAAAATTAGTACCGACTTATAAGAATGCATCATAGATTAAACACCTACTTATATGTATTTTCCTAACTTGTTGTTGGGGGAATACCCAGACTAAATTGTAAGGGGAATCCACAAAATACCTATTCTTCTGAATACATACTATTATCTCGAGCTATTCCTGTGGAATTAAGTAGGTAGTAGACAATTACTTATAGTATTTAACCAACTTAAAAAAAAAAAACTATGTTGTCAGTTCGACGTATGTATGTTTGTCAGCGATTATCTCGCGTTTAGTTGAGCCGATTTTTAAATTTAATTATTCTGATAGATCTGATTTTAGACAATAAAAAATGGTCTCATATTATATGTACAAACCTAATGATAGAATGATAAGCTCCCCAATCTGCATTTATAAATAACTAATTCTAAAACTGTTATTATTAATTTAAAATATCTTAACTGCTAATGTGGAAATAGACAATCAACTAGAAATAATGATTCGAGAGGTATTCGAGCTAAATTCTAGCAGTTTGTTAAATAACAGTTTAAATAAAGGTGACTTATACCAGTTTTTTTTAATAAACAGAGAGATTTCCAGTTGCCTCTGTATTAGGTTTAACTAAACTATGACCTTATGCAAAGCAGCATCACAAATATTGATACTTTTATTCGTCGATGGTAAGATGTTTACCACGTCAATAACGGCGGCACTTAGCGCAAATTGAACCTAATTTCGTCTTCAGTAAAAACTTTCATAAAGTGACTCACATATGTGATTTGAATCAATTATCCTGTTACCTACCTAGTTGTAAAGTAGGTATTTCCTATACTGGAACATACTCTAACAATGTAGTGTATTTACAGCTTAAAATCAAGTCTAGCAAAGATTACGAGACTTAGAGCAGGTTTTTTCTCAAGGTTACACAATAGATTTCATATGCTTGTAAATATAGTTTGTTGACGAGTTTTAGACCACTACATAACTGATTGGTAGTATATGTACGGATTTATTAATAAGAGTTTTCCCAAAAAAAAAACCAAATTGAATATCTGTATACCCATAATTTTAACATTGCCTATTTTCTTTCATTCTAGGGACAGCGGCACAAACACCTGTTAGTCCGCAAAACCCTAGCGCCACAGAAGCGAAAACGCCTGATACAAAACCAGATCACACTGAGGCATCTGCTGCCATAACACCAAAGCCAGCAGAAGTACCAAAAGAACTTTCAAATAATAATACTACGACTGCAGCAACGAACGCTACGCAAGCCACAAACGGGACATCCACCAAAAACAACGAAACTAAACCTACGGGTCAGAAAAACTCAACGGAGACTAAACCTACTAATACTACTGAAGTCCCGGTGAAACCTGAAGACGCAGCGAAGGAAAAGAAGGAAACCCAGCCCACAGTTCCTCCCGCGCCCGCAAGTAACGCTACCAATGCGGATAGCAAGGACAACAAGAAGAATGAGACGACGACGCCTAAGGGCGACATTGTTAGCCCCACTGCAGTTCCAATCGAAGCTAAATCCAGAGCGTAAGTTTATTTTTTTTTAATGTTTTTTTAAGTTCAACTATTCTCCTCTTTTCGCCGAATCCTACATAGGCCTCTGGACAGACACTATATAGTCACTTTTAATTTAGATTACTTAGCAAAGCTCGCAATCAGTTTACTAATTTATCTAACAAGGAAACATTTACAATTCAATACGAGGAAAAACGATATACCGTCTCTTTCAACTGGTTCGTTTCGTGTCCATTACTAATTCATACATAGGTATCGATTTATTGCACACTACCGAACAGTCGCGCAGGACATTGACGTATCTGTGCTATCTTTAGACTAAAAAAGTGGTACATTAAAGTGTGCCTAACAGAGCTCAATGCCTTCCCACTGAGTATTTGAATTAGTTACCCGATATGTTTGACGAATTTTTGTTTCCTCAAATCGCAACCAACACAGATTCTACGCTAGGTACGTTATTTAACTGCAGGTCGGGTTTTATACCGTATTGTTCTTTTTGCATCCACTGAATTTAATTGATTGATTTCGACCTTCAACAGAAACTTTGGTGTGCGCTAGAAGCGCATAAACATGTAATTGTTAGATAAACCTGTAAAAGTGCTTTGACTATGCAGTCTTAAAATAGCAGTATTGAGTGATGGTTATTTCGGACGGATATGACGCACATTTACGCAAACTTTTAGTTTTGCTTTTTGTAGTCTGTCAAGTCTTGTTTGTTAGTACAAGTTCTTTCCGCGTGCGTCATTCAAACCACTTAAAAAGACTTTACCTTTCCTTCTTTCATTTCAACATGCTAAAATATATATAATGCTTTGATAATATTAATATTTTGTCAATATTGCAGGAAGTTAATGATAAAATAAACAAAGGTTATCATGGTATGATTGCCATTCACGTTTATTATGCGAAAACTGTGCATTTGTTATCTATCACATTAACATAAGAGATGACAATGAAACTGTACAGAACCTCTTGACGTCATCGTAAACAGAATACCACGCGCTCGTGTAAATCCTGTTACATCTAGCTGTAAAAAGTGCCTACCTTTAGCACTTTAGGCATTTTTTCACCAGTTTTTTTTAAAGTCATCATAGACGTCGATATAAATCCAGACTCTGGGCTTACAGGGCCATAAAGGGCGGGGATTTTTTCCAGTGTCAAGCTTAATAACACGGATAATAGCGATTGCGACCACTAGACTACATTTTTGTGATAATAACTAATTATAAATACGTTTTTGTTTCAAAATCGATTCTCACATCAATTACCTACGAGACCCAACACTTAATAAATTACATTATTGCTGACCATTGGTTAACAACTTATTTTCGACGCCATTGGGTTTTTTAATTAGAAAAATATTTACAGTTGTACAAACTGATTAGCTGTTTCTCAGAAACTTGTTTTGTTTTTACAAAGCATTGGCTCACAATGATAACATCTGGCCTGTACTGTATCCCCCGAAAGGTTTGGCAGCACAGTGTATGAAGTACATTCATATTTTGTTAATTTAATTACCATGCCACAGAGGACCGGTTCCGCCCTGGGTGGGAGGTCTCATTTGATATTCTATAAAAAAAAAATCAAAAGTAAATTGCTGAACCAGGTCATCAAATTCATGATCCCCTATTGAGCAGCAGTAACAAGGAATGCAGACCTCCGTTACGTTGAAGATTGATAAAGCAGCCATAGTCATTGTTTGTTATTTTTCCAGATTCGATGGACCGAGCTTCATCGGCGGCATCATACTGACTCTGGGTCTACTCGCCATCGGCTTCATGGGCTTCAAATACTATAAGAACCAGACCGAAAGGAACTACCACACTCTCTAAATATTTATAAGTTCACTCTAATATAAGTGCACCAAACTATGTATAATATAAGGTTTATTTTATGAAGGTGAATTTATTTTATGTTAATTTTTCAACTATCGAGTGCACTTTAGTAAATACAGGTACCTATATTATAAATATTTACATGTAAATTTTGTTCGTCTCAATATTTTAATAACATAACCTACCTAACTTCCGAATTAATGTTAGGGTGGTGTTTCACTAGCGTTCGTCTTGCGTCTTCTATGTCCACGTTGGACGAAAGCTAGTATATAATATACCTCCGGTGGTTGGTCGTTAGATCTAATTTTACAATTTGAATTTCAAATTTGTTCTCTTTTAAATAGTTTTAAGGTTTTGTAACTTCTAGTAGATTTTTGGCATTTATTTTTCTATGTTGCATGCTTTATTTAAAATAGCAAAAACTGATCTGTTATTTGAAACCGCAAGGTTTATTACATTCGTAATATTATATGAAAAACTATTGTGATTTGTAAATTTGGAATCTATAGATGTTTATAAACTGAATTTATAAGATTCAAAAATATTATAAAGCTATAAGGAGCCACTGATGATTATTATCCATAGTACTATTTCATCTTTGAGTGCAATTTAGTTGTAGTGTTGATGTTCTTTGTCTTGTTAACTGTGCCATGTTTCGGATTTCAATGTGGAACACTGCATTTGATAAAATTTGTAGACAGCTTCATACACACTATATTTCAAAGATGTAGTTATTAAGTATATTTATTAATGTTAAGTGTTATTGTAAGGAAACGCAATGTGATGATGAAAATAAGGGTCTAAAGTAGTACCTATATTGGTTTGGCATAATCAAGTTTATTGAATCTCGTCTCACACCTGCTCGACTAAAATTCAACCGTATTTTTCTTCTCATTTTTAAGTTCGCCAAAGAATCTCTAAAATTTTCAACAATACTAATCTCAAAACTTTTTTGTGTCAAACCATAACCAATTCTGTATATTTAGTTTTATTATTTGTGAATTTAACACGCTTTTTGTAAACTGGGGAAAGTTGATTCCATCCTAAAGTGCTCTTAAATCTGAACTATTTATGGATAGTTATTTGAAAGGTGTACATGCCACTATAAAAAATCTGTCTATCTCTGATACTTACTCATGTCTGTCAATGGTTATGTTAAATAAAGGTATACATACACGTAATAAAGTTTATTTTGATTTTAAAACACATTTCCAATGTTATGTTGATCTTATTGATAGGTATTTATAAATACTGATGATTGACTAGTCCCGCTATAGGGCACAATAGGGTAGGTATCTCAAACTAATTATTATTTTTGAGCAAAATAACTTATTAAACTTGCTAGTTTACTTCACTTGCATTGCCTCTGAAATTCAGGAAAACGAACAAGTGTAAACTCGTCCGGCTCCATCACTTCAGTTTCAGGTACTCTGGCTCCTTTTGTAATAAAAATTACATCTAACGCCAAAATTCGTAAAGTCATTCGACAATTGTTTGAAAAACCTACCTACTTACCCGATTTATTGATTTGACACAAATACGAGTAGATATTAAATTACGACTAGCGCAAGTTACAGTTGCATCTGATCATTTAACACGGTTGTGCTAAGTGATTTCTAGAAGATTTTCGGCAACGCACGTCGCGCGCGCAATTCGCACGGACCACTCTAACGTAAAATGCTTGCGCTAGCCTTTACATAAAAGAGCTCAATACTACCACACTAGGTATCCAGTGAGATTTTAACTTACAGAACATAATTAGTAACACATACGTTAAATATTGTACCATACCACTACCAGCTACACTGTTACATGTCTTACACTTAATTAGACCCAAGACCATTAAGATAAAAAGATCCATAGGCATTAATAAACATAATTACCATCATATTAAAAATCATAATGTGTCTGACTGCGAAACTAAAAATAGCTATATTTGTGTTCGTATGCAAATCAAAGAACAAAAATATATCAAAAGCCGGTATAAGTTTCACAATGACACCATTGTCGTTTTCACCTTTAGCTCTTCCAGTTATATAGGACAATCATTGGCTTTCTCAGATTATTTTGTTTAGGCTTCTGTTCTCAAAACTGCCTCGACGACGACCAAAAAAGTGGCTGGGGCCGATTGGATTCGGAAAACAGGACAGAGGGTTGTAGCGTGGGTTTTTGGGAGAGGCCAATGTTCAGCTTTGGGCTAGATAAGCAATACCTAGATGACTATAATTATGATATATAATGACTATGTTATTAAAATATATGCCCTGTCTGAACAGAGCCTTTAAAGATTGACGACTTGATTTTATAACTATGTAATACCTATCTATCTATTCTATTGCGTTAGCATTAAAATCTAATCGCAATTCGGATTATGATTTTACTAGAGCGGCCCTTTTAGACCCCCTACCTATCCTTACTAAAACTTAGCTCCAAACAATAAATTTGATCACCTTCCAGTAGGGTTGTCATCTCTAAAATTTGGAAACAAGGACAACACGCGTGAAAACCCCGGATTTTAGAGTCCAGAAACCGGACATGAGTCGAAGTGCGCACCGTGGCAACTGCGTCGGGAGTGGCGGGGGAACAGTGAAGTGTGCGTGTGTCGCGGGCAACCCAAGACTTAATTCTTAAGCACGTACTACAAATGAAGACCCCCCCCCCCTTCCAGACGCTCCCCGGATGCCCTCTAAACTAGGAGAAATCCGGGGAAACCCGGACGGATGGCAACCCTACCTTCCAGGTGTCTTTCTAGTACAATAAAGTGTGCGTTACCCCGAAAAAAAACCTTACTATCGTTTAAAAAAAAAGTACTTTATTTTGAGCATATTTACAGTAGATAACGATCATAATCATACTTGACATACAACTTGCATACAAAATCTACCAGACCCAAAAAAACTACCGACCTTATATTTGTTCCGTGCGAGAATAGAACCCGCGACACGCAGCACTGAAGTCAATCGATTAGCATTCTAGAAGAGATTTTCCTGCTGGGGTAACTCACACGACATCAAAAGGGGACCTCATAATTATCTTTCACACAATTTAATCCAGTGGGTTGTCTATGACCCAAGTAGCAACCTTTTTACGTAGTACCATTGCTAGAAAATAATTGATAAATAGCCTTACTAGTGGCCGTGCCAACATTGCGATTAAGATCGCCGTATTTCAAATACGATAAAAGAATCTCGCCTTCTTTCCTATCACATTTAACATATGCATGTATCAGTGAAAGTGGCGTCGGGTATTTCTTAGTTATTGCTAAAGCTTTGTCCACGGACATTCCTTTTAGTTGAAGTAGTATTTTAATGAATGTTTCAGTAACTGTGAGCGGCTTGGTTTTCGTAGACGATTTGTTGAAGTACTGAAATGTCATCAGGATTTCGCCTTTGGGGTGATCATCGCAGCCTCGTAGATATCTGGCCTGAAATAGAGGGATACAAAATCACTTCAGTTTATTGATAAGTTGCTTATGTTGTGTGGGAAGCTACTGGCTTTTACACGCGGCTTCGCGCGCGTTTATTTAGAATGTGACAATCATGAAACGTGGCATCTTCTATCGCTTCCTCGGGAACGGTACTTTTTTTGAGAAAGACGAAAGGTAAATACGCTATGTCGTAAAAGTCGACTATGGGTTTTGTTTTTCTTTAAAATTAAAGGTTTACATAGAATCACACATACACCAACATCCAGATCTGGAACAACTACTTGTAGGCCATACAAATATTTGATCCGTGCGGGGATCGCATCGCACCCGCGATACGCTACGCAGCAGTCGATGGCTCAGCCACTGCGCCAACCGTGCCATCAAAGGTTTACTTTACACCTTCTAGTAAACAAGAACGAACTTAGGACAGGGCAACTGCCACAGTATGCAAATGACCTAAATTGGAGAAATGGCATTAAAACAAGGAGCTAATTTTGGGTAGTGATGGTGAATATTAATATTAACCACAGCAACATACACGAACTGAGTAAGCAGTTTCACTCTGCACCCATTAATGTAAATTAATGTGGGTTACATTGGACAACATTGACTTATATCGTAAGGGCAGGCCCAACCAAACAACGAAAATGACACCAGTTATTTGGCCCCTAGCTGTCAGTTCCAGGCCAAAGCAACTCAGTCAACTCAAATAACGTAATCGATTTAAGCAACGTAGTTGATTATAGATGGCGCTACTTTTTGCTTGTATGAAGAAGGTTTAGGCAAAATGTTCTGATAGGTGTATCCATCCTTTTGAAATCATTGTAAGACAAGCATTATGATCAGTTCAGTGATTTAGGATTAAAAACAGACTGACTTATTTTCGAATTTAGATTAGGAAGTTATGATGATAGATAAGAGTTCCAATTACCTTATATCTAATAGTCAACCTGCTAGTCAACATAGCCAAAAATCGAGCAGAATGTGTAAGAGAATCTGTCACAATAACTTGAAATCCATCTTGTATTCTTGTATTAGCAATTGCCTGCATCAAATTATTTATCGGCAGACCTACACCTTTATTCTTCCCATAATTTTCCACCAAGTAAATTACATTCTTAATTCCGCATTTATGAAGGCGGAACTTCTGCTCATGGAATCTTCCATCTTTTATACTGGCGCCTAGATCATCCATTCTTTTCCGTTCTACAATAAACGGTAGAATCAGTTCTTGGTCTTGGTGTATTTTATGTTTAGCTATCCATGCGAAGTCACCAACTTTCAAGCTCCGGTACTCATGCTTTAAGTCTGGATATTTGTTGAACTGAGCTACTGTAGGATCATTCTTCTTTTTAAGTCTGTGAAAATAATTTGATAGACATTAATGGACCACTTAGAAACTTATCCAAATAACCTACTTGAATTCAAGGCATAGGACTCAGTGGTATGCTCATTTTAATAAACACTAAGCAGAGAGATTATTATAATTAAAGTACTCTGTTAAATTCTAAACTTATTGCTGATATATGAAATTCCGAAAATAAAATAAGCTTTAATTAATACTGTTAGCAAAAAAAAGGAGTCTAACATCCAAAGTACTGTTTACATGAGAGGCCTTTAAGAAACAGAACTACTTAGTGCAATAAATGGTACATTCCACACAGCACCTACATAATTTAATTAAACTGAAAAGTTGGTTCTATCTGTAACTCTGTCCCATCAGACAAATGCAGGGGTTCAAAGCATATAATGCTAATACACTCATTATAATAAAAGAGACACAAGCCACATACCCGCTAGTTTCATTTTTATCAATCAGTAATATTATATCAAATGTTTCAGGTGATAATTCAATGACATTTTTGATATCAGTATTTCTAGATGTAGATGGCATTTGAACAATATTATCATTTTTTGTAACAGAATGACTTGATGTAGGTGATGGTATTTCATCATCAAGAAAAATATCAGCATTTTGTATCACAGGATTGTTAATTATTGATGGCATGTTCTTAAAAATAATATCATTCATAGTCGGAACAGTATTGGCATCTTCTAAAATCTCTTTAGCCAGTTCTTTTCCCTCTTCAGTCAATGCATATTCTGTCTTTTTCTGCTTTATACTTTTAACTAATCCCTTTTTCTGTAGTACTGACATATTAGACCAACCATTGTAGTAACAATTAGCTTTTGGTCGCACTAAAGATTCATCTGCATGTTTCTGAGCTTTCTCTATCAACTCTTCTTTTGTAAGTACAGGTTTATCTGGGCTTTCTAAAGTATGTTCAAGAAGCGCAACTAGTAATGCGTAGCCTCCAGATCTGTGAGCTGGCTTATACTTTTCAGTCTTTTTTTCTCTTTTTTTACCTCTCCCCTTCCCTTTACTAGCATTTTCTGTACTTACAGATGTTACAGTATTAGACTCCTGAACCATGTCAACTACCATTGGTTGCAATGAAACCCTTGGGCATCTACAATCTTGGAAAGCTACAGAATTACTGCTACTTTTAGTTAAATCCTCCCTGATAGACGGAGATGATGTTTTTGATACAGAATTCTCTGAACTTACTTTTAACTCATCGCAACTTTTAGATCCATTGTTATTGTCATCATTTAGCAACTTATCAAAATATGCACACAACTTTTTATCAAAACCTTTCAGGATTATACATTCGGCGCCTGATTTTAACGGCAATGGATATTTTATTAGAGATTCTAAACACTCCTTCAGCATATCCTTAAGAGGGCTCTTGGTCTTTTTCGCATCCTCATACATTGTTGATAACCACTGTTCAAAGATAGGGTTTGGCCTAACCCGTTTACAGGTTACTTTGTTATCCATTATGGAAGCTGTTTACAAACTCAAGTGAATTATCAAAAACAAACGCGAAGAATACGAAGTCGAAGTCAGTCTTATTTGTGAATCTTCATTAAAAGGATTTCTTATTTAAATTAAATATAATTTCATAATATCTGTATTTTTTTAAAAGGATACGTAATTAGGCAAAATATTAATAAAGTAATTCACAGCTCGAATAACTGAGATTACAAGCATTTTGAAAATTTTGATTTTGTTTTGACATGATCGATCATTGATCACTTTGGTTTTTTTTTATATTAGTGAGTCACTAATAGAGTATGGACTATAGCGATGGGCAACTCGAGATATCTAACTCGAGTAAAGCCTCATTTAGACGGAGCAAGAGCTCACATGCGAGTTTCACTACATTGCGGTACTTGTTTGATCAACTGAATTCGTTGTACCTATAAAGTCTGCAATGTAACACACCTCACGCCACGCCACCGAGTGAGCCCGAATCAGCCCGAACGATTGATCGTCCGAACTTTCACTTGCGGCTCGGACGTTCCGGCTGATTCGGGATCGCTCGGAGCCTTTCGGGCCTCACGACTCGCGGGCTCGGCGGTTAGCCGCGGGCAGCCAAGCCACCACCCCGCTTGCCGCGCGCGCTATTCGAGTCAACTCGGTTTGCAGGGCTGACTCGCTTACGGTCTGACCCGAGCCACTCGAGTTGCCCATCGCTAGATAAAGCCACAGATAAAGCAAATACTTTGATGGATGGTTTGGGTGATTTGTATAATTAATCTGTGGTGTAGTGTTTGTCTCTGTGGTACCTGTGGTAGTTTGGCTTGCTTTGTGAAGTGGTAGTAGTATCGTGTATCTATTTAATTTTATTCTGAAATACAGATTTATTAATTCTTGTGATGTAGTGGACGTGCAAAAACAGAAGCAAAATGTCGCTCGAAATCCCGTTGATGAGCACCGATGAGGTGATTGCGATTAATACGATATTACAATTTACTTTTCCGTTTCAAAGTGTCAGTGTCGTAATCAAATTTAAATTTGTTTATTTAGGTGATTGAATTAGATCCGGAGCAGTTACCTTCTGGGGATGAAGTGCTTAGTATATTGCAACAAGAAAGATCTCAACTTAATGTCTGGATCAATGTTGGTGTAAGTAAACTTAACCTCAAAAATTTTTGTTTTTGTACGTAGTCTGTAGAATTTAACACGTAGCCCATAAACATTGTAACACTGTAAAAACTGTAACAGATTCCGAATGCTTAGCTTTGGTGTTAGAAATCTGAGAATAACATTAACAAACAATAGACCAGTGTCGTTTTGTATATCAGATTGATTGGAGTTGGTTTAGTTTGAGTTGAGCTGTTTATTTAATAATCCTATTGGTTATGATTTAATATTTTGATCTGTTGCGTTTTTATGAAAGTTTAACATGTGAGCTTGTCTGATTAGAAAGAAGTGGCAAGATTATCTATCCTTCAAGAGTTGGGAGAAAGTATTAAGCCCTTTACGCAATGACTATAAGTCAAGCCAACATGTTAACCAATATTTATACCACATCACTGCTGCGTTGAATGCAAGACAGTGACAGCCATCTCCTGAGCATTGCTGCTAGTAAGACAAAGGCCATCAGATGGGGTACCTGTGCGCAATGCACATATTGTTGCCAGGTGTCTCCAGGAGATGGCTGAATAGATATAGGATTATGTAAATTTATATTTACATTTGGGTATAAAATTTGTCAGAGTGTATTTGAAGTACAGAGTATAATTAAAATCTCAGAATGGAAAGTAAATTATGAATGTATTTATTAGGTACACCAACAAAATTAATTAATTGTTGTAATAAAATTGTATGTGTTTTATAATAACATATACTAACATAATTTTAAGTAATACTAACAAGTTATAGGTTTATGTGCCAGATTTAAATTTGAATAAATTAAATTTTGTAGAGTTGCCAATGAAATGAACTGCTACTTAATACTTGATTATAAAAATTCTTGATAGCACAATATCTTTTTGAACCCATTAACCTGTGTAAGTATTAGTACTCATCCTTTTTTTATTTCAGCTCGCATACTACAAACAAAAGAAAATCGATGACTTTCTTAAAATCCTGGAGGCGTCCCGGACGGACGCCAACATTGACTATAGGGACTTTGAGAGGGATCAAATGCGAGCCCTCGACATGTTGGCCGCATACTATGTCCAAGAGGCCAACAAAGAAAAGTTGAAAGACAAGAAAAAAGAATTGTTCACTAAAGCAACTCTTCTCTACACAATGGCTGACAAGATCATCATGTATGATCAAGTGAGTTATTATTTAATTACTTAGATTAGAAAAGCTTTGACAGGTTGGTATTATATTGCTTCAGATAAAAGTAAGTATGATACTTAATGTTCAACCCTAAATTGTTGTTTACTTATAGAACCATCTGCTTGGCCGAGCCTACTTCTGTCTTCTTGAAGGAGATAAAATGGAGCAAGCTGATGCCCAATTTAACTTCGTACTCAATCAATCCCCCAACAATGTTCCCTCTTTACTTGGAAAAGCCTGTATTGCATTCAATAGGAAGGATTATAGGGGAGCATTGGCATTTTACAAGAAAGCCTTGAGAACAAATCCAGATAGTCCTGCTGCATTACGATTGGGAATGGGACATTGTTTTATGAAGCTAAATAACCAAGAAAAGGCCAGGTAAGATTTAGATACATACTTTTTAATTTTCAAGAGCTACTGTTTTGCTACATGTTACGGGCTCATTTCCCACACAGAATAAATTTATACGGACTACAACTATTAGTTCTGGGTTTGTGTATTTGTAAATCCAACTATAACACAGAACAAATTCTTAGTACATGGGGAAAACAATGTTTTATAAAAATAAATAACATGCTTTTATTATTTTTGTTTTTTAGGATGGCTTTTGAAAGAGCATTACAGCTAGACCCACAATGTGTTGGCGCCCTTGTCGGCCTGTCTATCCTCAAATTAAATCTGCAAGAGAATGAGTCAAACAAAATGGCTGTGATTATGTTGTCAAAGGCTTATGCTATTGACCCCAAGAACCCCATGGTCTTGAACCATTTGGCTAATCATTTCTTTTTCAAAAAGGTAAGTTTATCATGGAAGATTAACTTTATTTGTAGAAGAAGCTTTCTTTGTTGTTAAAATTAATGAACTATTTTATCTCTTTTTACTGGAAGTAAACTCATTTATTTATATGTCTCATGCAACTCATACAACATCTGTGGGTGGAGCGTAAGAGACTGTCAAACTCTTACTGACTAATTATAAAGAGCAAGAACAAAAAACACGACGTTATTTCAATATATGCTACTGCATTTTTGTTCTATCAATTTCTTGACTTAAAAGATACAGCCCTTTAACAGACGCAGGAAGAATTTTGGCATTTCAATTCAAAGTACACTATTTTTTTAGGACTACAGCAAGGTCCAACACTTAGCCTTTCACGCGTTCCACAACACTGAGAACGAAGCGATGCGAGCAGAAAGTTGTCATCACCTCGCTCGAGCGTTCCATGCACAAGGTGACTGCGATCAAGCCTTCCAGTATTACTACCAAGCGACCCAGTTCGCGCCGCCCAACTTTGTGTTACCTCACTATGGACTCGGACAGATGTATATCTACAGAGGGGATACAGAAAATGTAAGTGAATAATTTTAGAATTACTTACGTCTTTTTGCATACAGTATAAACTAGCTGTTGCTAGCGGCTTTGCCCGCGTGTACCGTGTATTATCCTTTACTTTTTTCCTATTCTTAATCTAGGTTATAAACCTCCCGGGTCGACGGCGCGTTGTGTTCCACGCGCGCCTCAAAGAGTGTCAGCATAGTGACGGGGCCTGTAGAGGGCCAAAGCCTGCTGGGGTCGCGGGACCAAGGGATTACCGTGACCCTAGTACATAAAGGGCTATTGAATGACACCGTGGATTTTAGTCAGTACAAGTCTGACAGTCCCTCCCGCCCTGCCCTGGGCGGGAGGACTCATTTGATGATTTTACCACGATAAAAAAGAAAAAAAAGGTTATAAACCTATCTGTGTGTAGTTCAGTAGTCTGTGTGAAAGCTAACAAACATGCATCCATCCTCGCTAACTTTTATAAAAAGTTCGGACTATTATTTACCTATTTAGATTAGACAGTTTTTGGAACAGAAAATTGGAACAAGTCAGATGAAACATGAATTCGAGCCTTTTCCCTTGTAAACAGAAAAGTGTGGGCTCTAAACCAACTGCAATTCGACGTCAAGCGTATAGTCGACGCCTCGCGTGACCTATTGAGAGGGCTGGCCTATTTCTTGGTCAAAGGGTCAGCGTTGCCCTCCAACGTGGCAATGCTGCCAGCGTTCTGGGCACTTTCCCAATTTTTTGACGCCCTATAAATTTTTATTTTAGTTTTTTTTAGTATTTTTGTTAATATTTCACTTTTAATTTTAGTTTTTAAATGTAGCATGTAAATTAAATTGAATTAATTTTGAAAAGTAAATAATGTGCTGCAATTATTCCTAATTACTTATTTAGCGTCACATTGTCAAGATGCAATTACATATAAAAATCAAAAAACTTTACTCGTTCAGTATAATTTTACAGGCGTTATTATGACATCACAAGCCCCCTCTTCCGAATTTCAAAGCGTTTTATCTTTCTCAATATTCATTGATTTAAAAAAATACTAGTTTATTATTTTTCAATACTCTAACTGATGAACGAAATAGATTTTCAATTTACATAGATATGCAGGAAACTACCCTATATGTCACATATAGGGTACTTATTCGTATTTATTCATTCAATTTGATAATTTACCCATAATAAAAAAGTACATTTTGTCTGTTTTAGGCAGCCCAATGTTTTGAAAAAGTACTGAAAGTTCAACCAGGGAACTATGAAACAATGAAGATTTTAGGTTCCCTGTATGCCAACTCACCATCACAGTCAAAAAGAGATATTGCTCGACAACATTTAAAAAAAGTTACAGAACAATTTCCTGATGATGTGGAAGCTTGGATAGAGTTGGCTCAAATATTGGAACAAAATGATTTGCAGGTAAGAACTTCACAGTAGCAGAACTAAAATTATTAACTCAAAGTCTTGGCCACAAGATTGGTCTCCCAGTTGGCCATCTAACTCAAAATTGTATTCATGTTTTAGGGTTCTCTAAACGCGTATAGTACTGCAATGAAGATCCTCAAAGAGAAAGTAAATGCAGATATCCCAGCTGAAATTCTAAACAATGTTGCTGCCCTACATTACAGACTCGGAAACTTGAATGAAGCTAAAAGTTACTTGGAAGAAGCACTTGAAAGGTACAGTTAAAATATACTATGGCCTAACCATTGGTGGTTCAGACCTAGTCAGGCGCTTAAGCGAGCTTGCCGATGACGCGATGCGACGCAATTCGACCAATTTCGACTACAAGCGAAAATCATCCTTGCCACTACGACATATGACATAAAACGTGCGGTTAACGACGGGTACACGAAAAACAAAACACGCTCGCCTCGACGACGTAAGTCAGTCGAAATGCATCATTATATCGTAGCAGCAAGTACGATTTTAATTTTTAGTTAGTAGAAATTGCAAATCACCACTTCTCTCAAAACAGTGAAGGAAAAAGTCTCGAACAAACCCGTATATCTTCCCACAGTAAAATCTACCAATCCACACTGGGCCCGCGTGGTGGTTTATAGCCCAGTCTCTGTCATAGAGAGGTGGCCGGTGTCCCAGTAGTGGGGTCCATAAAAACACGCATTGTTTCAAAATGTATAATCCTATAACTTTTTTTAGAGAAAAGGCAGATGCTGAAACACTGGATGCTCAATATTACAACTCGATAGCAGTGACAACTATGTATAATCTAGCGCGACTGAACGAAGCGCTATGTATCTACAATAAGGCAGAGAAACTATACAAGGATATTTTGAAAGAACATCCCAACTACATTGACTGTTATTTGAGGTAAGAAGACAGTTACTGAATAACTGGAGAAAATCCTAGTGTGTGGCAATGTCTATAACACAAGAAAAACTATTTCTTGACTTTGAAAACTATCTCTTTCAAAAAAACGCATTCTTGAAATATATAGTGTGCTATAACTATTTACTCCTTACATTATTGTTATAAAAAATCATTGTAAAATCGGAAGCACTCGGAATTATTCTCCACAAGCTTCTTAATTGCTTGAAATAGTTTTTATGAAAGAAAAATATTTTCTTTTCCGAACTGCAGCGAATGTCGTCAGCTTCCAGTCTAACTGCAGTACTAACCTGCGGTCATACAACAACCCAGTATTAAAATCTGAATGTATATACTTTTTTCTTGTCATCTACAGGTTAGGCTGCATGGCTCGAGACAAAGGCCAGATCTATGAAGCATCAGACTGGTTCAAGGAAGCCCTCAAAGTGAACACGGAGCACCCTGACACGTGGTCGTTGCTAGGCAACCTGCATTTAGCGCAGCAGGAGTGGGGCCCTGGACAGAAGAAGTTTGAGAGGATTTTACAGAATTCTAGCACGTCGAATGATGCTTACTCTCTGATCGCTCTTGGTGAGTTATATTCTTATCATTAGAAACGCGGGCCTTCCTGCTACAATTGATTTCTTATTATTATTCCTATGATCTACTTTTTTGTGTTAGAATTATAATGTTATTTTATTTTTAATAAAATGTAAGTACCTCAAAGTATGGCTGTGTTAATACTTCTTTCCATTTTTTTTTTCAGAACAGTCCTAATTATTGTGTGTCAACTGTCAATCGATGAAATTTCCTTTTTTAACCGCAAATACCCAAAAATGCACCCATTGTCATTTATTAAATGATTTGTTAAGTGTCCATAATTCCATTCAATTTGTTTTTTTTAATTTAACAAGTGAATTGTAAAGTTTTTATTTATTTTATTTAGGTAATGTATGGCTTCAAACCCTTCACCAGCCTTGTCGTGAAAAAGACAGAGAGAAGAGACATCAAGAGCGAGCGCTCACCATGTACAAACAAGTACTAAAGAGTGATCCTAAAAATATATGGGCCGCTAATGGTATTGGATGTGTACTGGCTCATAAGGTAAAGAAAACATCGAATTTTCAGACATTTTTAATATGGAAGTCACTTGCAATGTCACTTGTGTTTATGCTTTAGGGTGCCTTTATAAGGAAGCAGGTTTTCGGTACAGACAGGATGGTATGGCTAGATACTGATCGGTGTAGGTAAAAATTTTATAAAGAAAGAAAGAAATCTGCCAAAATTTAACTCTTTATAAAGGCGCCTTTTAAAAGTAACCTCAAGAGAAAAAGCGCTCCTGAAATATTTCAGTGATTACGAGTATAACCCTTATTAGATTATAATAAGGGTGTTATTGTCTGGACGCGATGTCTTTCTAATTATTTTGTTTTTCACAGGGTTGTGTGAACGAAGCTCGCGACATATTCGCCCAAGTGCGTGAAGCGACGGCCGACTTCCCCGACGTATGGATGAACATAGCACACATTTATGTTGAACAGAAACAGTATATCAACGCTATACAGATGGTGAGTGAAATTATGACTACCTATATTATTATGTTCATGTTCAGTATTTTTTTTGTATTTTGATTTCAATATAAATATAATTAAATGAAGTCAAAATTATTCGCTTCAAATAAGATTCTAGCAATTTCTTTAGCATTTGAAACATCATCATTATCTTCCCGCCCTTATCCCATTTTACTTAGCGTCGGCGCAACACATTTGCGTTTATTTCTGCCATTCTCTCCTATCAGTCGTTAAAGTATCATTTACTCCTTTTTCTTTGTTTCCGTTTATCCCTATAAACGCAACGCGTATTACGGCTTCATTGCACCCCATAACCGCGTATCATCATCATATCAGCCGTGGGATGTCTACTGCTAAACGTAGGCTTCCCCTATAGATTTCCAGTAGGACCGAATTTAATAAAGTAATCGATTATGAATCAGTACGAGAACTGCGTCCGCAAGTTCCGCATGCACCACGACGTGGAGTGGCTGACGTGGGTGGCGCGCGCGCAGACGCTGGCGGGGCGCGCGGGCGCGGCGCGGGCCTCGCTGCTGCGCGCGCGCCGCGTGGCCCCGCACGACGCCGCGCTGCAGTACAACACGGCGCTCACGCTGCGGCGCCGCGCCGCGCTCGTGCTCAAGGACGACCGCTCCGACCTGCGCCTCGTGCTGCGCGCCGTGCACGAGCTGCACGTGTCGCACCGGCACTTCACCAGGCTGGGCGGCGTCGAGGTAAGCCCTGATACATCTACTCTTTCGTCACGTCGTGTCTCCGAAAGTACTAACGTTAGACCATATGGTTATTAGTAACTATTGTTCCGCTTAAAGAGCCCTATCCTATCCAACGGTATATCATAATTCGCTGCTTAAATACAAAAGGGCCACAAGTCGAAAAAAACACTTTTTAAGAAAATTTTTTAAAGCGTATATTGAAATATTGTCGAAGAGTGAGCCCAGTTACCATACATCGGTTTCCCAATGTCCTTTTTCATTAACATGTTTAACATCATTGTATCTTGCAGGCAGCTGAAGGTGCAGCTCGCCCAGAAGCAGGAGCTGCCGGCGCGGCGGCCGCAGAAGCGCGCACGTGCGCCGACCTGCTGTCGCAGGCTCAGTGGCACGTGGCGCGCGCGCGCAGGCAGCACGACGAGGAGGTCACGCTCAGGGACCGACAGAGGGAGCAGAGAGAGGCCTTCCGCAGGCAACAGGTATATTAACTGGGATCATTTTGCCCAAATAACAGGCTTTGCTTGCCAGGCCAGGCTAGATTGGGCATACAGCGGCTGAGGCGGTAAGTCCCCTCTTTATGGAGTGGCTGGGTAGATATCACGACGCCCTGATCTTATGTCGAATTTGGTGGCGGCGTATCATCACTATATGGATCACCCCGAAACGGTAGAGGTCTCCCCCGCTTGGGCAGAGCACCGCTTTATAAAAGCGGCCACCTTCTACTGTGAAGCAGTAATACGAACGTGGGAAGAGGCTAACCGCTTCTCGCACGCAACGGGGAGACGCTCAGAGCGACGGGTTCGAATGTTCAATTCCAACGAAAACCCCACATTCCATAATCTTAAAACCTTTCTTTAATCAACTGCATCTCATTATATTTATTTAACAGGAAGACGAGCGCAAGCGTCGTGAAGAGGAACAAGCAAAGAGTACAGTGGAGATGTTACAAAAGCGTCAAGAGTACAAGGAGAAGACAAAGAACGCGCTGCTGTTCGCCGACATGCCGTCTGAGAACAAGTCTAAAGGCGGGCGCGGCAGGAGGCGAGACGAGTATGTGTCTGATTCACCTAGCAGCGGGAATGAAGGACCTAGGGAAGATGGGTAAGTGGATTGAAAAAATAACTTTTTTTTCTAGTCGATGATACTTTTTTAATTCGTTGCGAGCCTTCATTTTTTTTTACGTGGTAAAATCATCAAATGAGTCCACCCAGGGCAGAGCGGGAGGGACTGTCAGACTCGTACTGACTAAAATCCACAAATCCACGGTGTCCTTCAATAGCCCTTTACGTACCGGGGTCACGGTAATTCGTGAATCCTGCGACCGAGCCTAGTAGTTTGTATATTAATATCAGCAACAGTGGCAATCATTATGTAGATTCTCAAAGGTGCAACTGCACATATTTAAATTCGTTTTAATCTATCGGGAATGTCACCAAATGTCACAAGATAAAACTAATACTTATAATATTATTATAAGTAAAATCTGTGAGTTTGTTGGTTTAAAGTAATTTCGGGAACTACTGAAACGAATAAAAAAAAAATGATTTCCTGATTAGAAAGTTATATTATTGACATAGGCGATAATGTATTTTCAAATTGTACTTGTGCGACTATAGGAAAGGTCGCTAGTAATTCATAATATTGTATATCGACGATGAAGAGTCAATAAATAATAACTGCAAAAACGCAACTTTACAGGAGGCGAAAAAAACGTTCCAAGTCCGTTTAATTATTTTTTTAGTATATTTGATTTTTTAAATGTTTTATGTAAACTGACTACAATATTATGCTTTGACTACAATATTAATATATTAATCAATGATTTTATTAGTTTTTAGATATATTTTATTAGTATTTATTGCCATCGTAAATGACGTAACACCACTTAGTATATATTGCAATAATTGTTTATCTTGCAAAATTAATAAGAAACAGACCTAAGATCTTTGTCAGCATGTGCATTACTCTATTCTACAATAAATAATGCAATAAAACAAAAATGGCCAAAATGTTAGATATTATATATTGACTCTTCATCGTCGATATAATATGTTAAGTAAAAAAACACAATTTATGAAGAATAAGTCACAACCAACAATATGTTTCCAGTCGCGACCCGAAGCAACGTAAGCGCAAGCGCGAGGCGGGCGAGGGTCGCAAGGGCAAGTCGCGCAAGAACAGACCGCGCGGCTCCGGGAGTGACAGCGACCCACCTAAGAAGAGAGGACGGAAGAAGGTCAGTTATTTAATGCTAACTCTGAAAATTTTTGTTTCACTGTCTTCAGGCAGTGTGTAATAGACTATCTCAATCGTACAAAATCATGTTACAGTAACACATTGCATTGTGTTCATTTTGATCCCATATCTAAGCATTTGAACCACCAATACCAAACCGCGATTCTCCTATAGATTTTGTATGATAAAAGCAAACTGTGACGTCACTAATTTATTTATTGAATCATTTAAGTACACACAATATAAAATAAAGGACATACCAAAACTTAAAAGTACAAAGGCACTGCTTATTTCATAAGAAATTTCTACCAGCAGACCTGCGACAGGAAGAGTGAAAAAAATAAATGTAGACAGTAGTGTGTGAGAACAAGAAAATAATAATGAGATAAAAATTAATGTTTACCTAAATAAATATAAGCACACATATAAATTATAAATAACTAGCTGTTTCCCTGCCACGCTTCGCTGTGGCACAAAAAAACTGTTTTTTCGCGGTCACGGATATGTGACTGATGCAAAAAATAGATAAAAACAATCCTTGAAGCGGATTATATATCACGCTAAAATTTCAGCTCAATCGGTGCAGAACTTTTTGAGTTTTTGAAGCATACACAAACCAACATAACATTTTTAGATATATATAAGTACTTGTATAAATCCTTAAATGTATCTAAGTAAATATGATAAAGAAATAGAATAGTCACTTTGGAGAGGTAATCGCTCGCGAAGATATGAAGGATATGCTGGGTTATGAAGAATGTTGAAAAGTAGACATAATATCCGAGTGTTCCTGCGAAAATGGATTAGTTTCTTACTATTTATCGATTTCAGAGCAGAGCTACGTAAATGTAACTTAACAATTTTTTTTTTTAATAAAATTAAATCGCGTTTACAGGCTTAACATAAAGTATGTTTTTAGAGATTTTTCGAATAATTCGAAAAATTTATTTCTCAAATTTGGTCAATTGAGTCAAATACACAATTATATCTTTGAGATTTTGTAATCACATTTGTTTGAAACATTCTAGCTAATTTTTTTTGGTGTTGTCTACTATGTGCATTTGATGCTTCAATGTTTCCAGTGCAGTTACCTATTATAATTTTATAAAATTGACTGATTTTGTCAATTACCAGACTAATGATAATTTATTTATAAACAGGGTGAGAAAGGTATCGGCAAGAGGGAAAAAGCACGAGCCGCGAAAGCCGCCGACGACAAACTTGGCGCGAAACAACGCGCGAAGATCGTATCCAAGGAAACTATATCGACTTCCGAATCCGAATCTGACAACAACTCAAGGAAGTCACGCAGCAGAAGTCGCAGTGGAAGTGGAAGCCGGAGTGGTGGAAGTCGAAGTCCGCCCGCTAATAAAGGACGTAAAAGGATTATGTCTGCGTCTGATAGTGATAGGTAAGAATATCCTTCAGGAACTCGATACTAGTAATTGTTAATTTATACGTTTTTTTTTTGTAATAGGCTATTTTCTCATAAAAAAAAACAATTAGTCCATAAGATAGACTATCAAAAATTATTTGACCCGTATTTTGTCGTTTGTTACGTAAACCAAAAGCGACGTAGATACAACTCTTCTAAAAGACACAAAACGTCACTGGGTTAGTATAATTTTACAGGCGTTCTGACGTCACAAGCCCACACTCTCGAATCACGAAGCGTTTCATCTTTGTCAATTCATGGATTAAAAAAAATACGTGTGCATTACATTTACATTCTATAACTGATGGACTAAACGAATTTTCGATTTTTTTATGCAATAAACTATCCTGTTGCCTAAGGTTAAAAAAATATCTAAATCGTTGCGTAAACCACTCTCAACTTTACCAGTGCCTATGATTAAACTAATAATATCACTACATAATATAAAACAAAGCCCCCGTTACGTCTGTCCGTTCTGGATAAACTCAAAAACGTCTGAACAGTTTTTTATGCGGGTTTCACTAATAGGCAGTGATTCATGAGAAAGGGTTAGGTTTATTCTATTATGGTTTTGTGGCGCTCGAAAAAAGGGTACTTTGAAAGATATGAAACTCTCTCCCCCCGCTAAAGAACACCAATGGCTAATAAAAGGTTTTTTTTATTATTAAAAGACACGAATTATAAATTACAGTATTTATTTTTCAGATCAAGATCGAAATCTAAAAACCGAAGTCGATCGAGGTCAGGTTCGGCCAAGAGTCGTTCGAGGTCAAAAAGCAAGTCACGTTCAAGATCTAAATCTAAAGGCAGATCTAGGTAAGGCTCGTTTTTTTTTTTAATTAACAAATACTTTTAGTCCGCTTCAATAAGGTCAAGTTTTAGTTATATCTTGCGTGATTTTTCAGGTCCAAGAGTGCGTCGAGGTCTAAAAGCCGTTCTAGATCCAAGAGCAGGTCAAAAAGCCGTTCTAGATCTAAGAGCAGGTCAAAAAGCAGATCTCGTTCGAAGAGCCGTTCAAGATCTAAAAGTGTCTCCAGATCAAGGTCCAGGTAAGGAAAATTTACGTGTTTTATAAATTAACATATTTTCCAACTAAGTGCTATAGCTCTGTCACACACTGTGTGACCTCATTCTCTATGGTTGATTTGTGCTTTTTGCGACAGAGATAGGGCTCTACGAAGCCGAAACTAGTCGATTATCTCTATGCAAAAACCGATGTGCCATATTTATTGCTAGTATTTGATTAATGTCTAAATGTTACATTTGTGTTGGTGTATGGTTGGTTGTATTGGTGAACTGTAGTTGAGTGTGTGTTGAGCCGGGAGATCTTTTATAAAGAAAAAAAACCTGTTTTCAAGTTCTAACCTCAAATTTTGTTCCGCAGGTCAAAGAGCAGATCCCGTTCGAAATCCAAAAGCGTATCAAGATCGAGATCACGTTCAAGATCCAAAAGCGGTTCCCGAAGCAGATCCGGTTCTCGGGCCGGGTCTCGCGCGTCTAGATCTAGGTCACGTTCCGGATCACGTTCGAGATCCGGTTCCAGAAATTCTAGACCAGACACACCGGTATCCAGAAAATCCGTATCCGCTAGTGAAGACGAAGCTTAGATTAAGTTGTAAATATTTTAGTTATAGTGTTGTCTTTAATTTTCTTTACCTACACGGTAGGAATGTTCTTTATTTTCAGTTTTGTCACTAGTAAAATTAAATGTTTGCTATATGTACTTTCCTTTTTTAAACTAGTAGACAGGTAATGAAACTATTACGCCGTATTTATGAGACCAGAAAATATTGATAAATGATGAAACAATAGTTGAGCGGCTCCTAGTGTTGTAATGGAGGAGGATAAGGAGGGCCAGAATTATAGGAAAAACGCTTTTTATGTGGACTGTTAATAAAAAAAAAAATTACAGCATTAGCACAAATGATAAAAATAAGGATGAAGGATGCTTTGCGGGCCGGAGTTTGGCCCGCGGGCCGTACTTTGCCCATCACTGCTCTGATATATCTCTGTATGTTTGTTTTCCCGGCTACCTACCCCGCGTAACGCGCCGCGTGTCCTTTAACGACGCCTAATTCTTTTATATTGTAGCTTTCCGTCTTTATTTACACTAGAACATATTTTTATATGTGTAACTTCTATAGCTTCCTAAACCATAATGTCCATTATCTTCCACTGTAATAAATAAAATAGACTAATATGTTACATACCTTTTATTTCTTTGGTCAGCGCAGATCACCGGAGAGCTAGTAATAAATGCCTGTTCTGGATTCAGAATACAGATGGTAGAATTCAATCGCGACCTCATCGACAATTTGTGTTGACATTTCTTGTCATGTTTTTAAATACATATAGCCAATGATATAATTTTTGTGTAAAAAATAAATAATCTAATTTTGATGAACTTCATAAAATATATTATCTTCGGCAGTATTCGATTTTAAAACGAATGCGCCATCGTACAGGTGTGAAAAGACTATAGCCGTAACTTCATAATGTTAATGTTTTCTTCGACTGTTTGAACTTCAAGTTGTGAGCTCTGTTTTATTTAACCCTTGTATTATGTTCTGATATTTTAAAGAGCAATGAACATATAAACGAATAAAAAGATAAAATACAATTATTGTGTTTATTTTGGCCTTTTTAAAGACTACATTCAAACACAACATTCATGATTCATCCCAATGAAATGAGGAAAAAATTAGGATCAAACAAAAGTACAAAATCATGAAAACATTGTATATTTAAGTCCGAAGTTAGAGTACATTTTTTAATTATTCGCAGTTTACATTCAAGAAACTCAATTTTCATACATAGTTTTATTATTGTGTTTAGCGTTTAGATAACTTGCAACAATTTAGTAAATAGCTTAAATATTTTACATTTAACATAACACAACCATCATATTGGTGAAATAACTTCATTTGTTAGAAACTTTTACGAAACAATAATTATTACATAATGTAATACAACTTGTATAGGTAAGTGAACACTGAAAAGAATGAGCTCACTGTGTTTTCAAAATCTTTAAAAAAATCATATGAATGGATTCTAATGTGGCTTATATAAGTATACTACTGTCGACATCCACGTGAATAAAAAATAGTACTGACTTGAGAATGCTCTGTTAAAAATAGCTCATTGTTGCTTGGGTTAAAGGTATTTTTTACAATTTAAAACAAAGAATCAACTACTCAACAGTATTTCACAATCTTTTCGTATTCACAATTATGGGCGTACCCATTGTGGGGCAAATGCCCCATCGTGCCCCACAGTGGGTACTTATGTGGGCAAATATAGGGCATTTGCCCCACGCTTATGATAAAGAGTAATTACATAAAAGTGGCAGTTCATAAAAGTAGACATTAATCTTAGCCCCATCTCTTAAAAATGCTGGGTACGCCCATGTTCACCATGAACAGGAATAGTCAATTCCTATGTGACAATCCCAGTTTACGGATAGATTTATCTAATGGACTAAATTAACGCTATTAAAATCTTAATACTTATGTTTAATAATTGAGCGTCATAACGTTGCTAGAATTTCAGATAAAATAATATCAACAATGAAATATATTTTACTAAAAGTTAATATCGGAACGGAATCGGTTTAACAATGTAAATCGTGGTTAACGGTATCAATAAACTGTCATACTTTGTGTGATATTCTATAAGTGCATCTTTATATTTATGTAATTAAAAAAATTGGAAATATATTAAAATACATAACAAAATAATAGTGTTGGACTCCTCAAATTT
This sequence comes from Agrotis puta, assembly GCA_943136025.2. NCBI lineage: Eukaryota > Metazoa > Arthropoda > Insecta > Lepidoptera > Noctuidae > Agrotis > Agrotis puta. The sequence continues at coordinate 13,953,620 of OW964177.2, read as the reverse complement.
ATTTAACTATCAAAATTCCGCGTTCAGCCTTAGCTAAAATTTAAATGTTCTAAATCTTACAAAATCTCGATAGGTACAATTTCTCACAATTTATAGAAACTAGATTTCAAAATGTTATACAAAGATTTCTATTTTAATATTGAGAATAAAAAATTGAGTCGAAATTCGAATATGTGGCAGTTATCGTTTTCTTTAACTCGAGATTATTCAGTTATGCTAGGTATAATAAAATGGAGCATGTAGATATAAATTACTAAAACTATTTTACTTTAATGTGCGCTAATTAATATATATACTAAACTAATAATGACTAGTATTCTAGGTAGTCAGTGTTCTATCGCTAATATTTGGTGAGATTAAACATTATAATGTTGAAATGATTACTATATTCGGTATTTAGATACGCTATTAATTCCAGTCCAATGTTTTATATCTTAAAATTATATTATTACTTTAGGTATCATATGCGTGAATAAACATGACGGTAAAGCTAGCATTAGGACATCCAAAAATCGCGCCTATAAATATATTTGTTAACATAACATCCCGATTTTGCATTATTTGAGCTATTCAAATTGTTTTTTTATTTTTCTCTGTGCTCGCTCTTGGCCATAAAGTCCCACGGGCCACAGCGAAAGAACTAGAGATCCTGCGCACGGACGAAATACAGTAAAACTGTGTGTTGACACACAAACAACCTATTACCAAGAAAGTTGAAATGGCGGAGAGATCCAGAACAAATCCTCCCGCATTTCATTGGATACAGTTATTACTGCTATATCGTTTAACACATCCTTACTAGCTCAAATCGCGATTACTGACTACAACATAAAATATAGAACGTCGTTAGTAAAACGGCTGAATGAATTATACAAAAAAGGCGGACCGTCTTAATTCTACATGGAAATGACTAGCCACATTATGACAATGGATTCTTAGGACGATATTTAGACCTTACAAACGAGTATTCTAATACTTCAAGTATCAATAACACGAATGCTGTTTTAACTAATAATAAAGTGTTAGTTCATTGTTTAGGTATTAATCTGTTTTCATGCTTCTCTTAAATATAATTTCGTAATGACGTTTTAACATGGCCCTAAGTTAGAACGTAGGTGGAGATGTTACAAGGTTAACCATTAGCAGTTCTGTATTTCCTATACCTTGATTTGCTAAAAGATATATGACTCTGGGTGTCTTTTCATGGTTGAAGTAAGCTCGAATGTCGACTTACTATGCGAACACGATAAGGTTGAAGACGTAATGGCGCCATTTGTGACACGCACATTTTTCTAACACTTAAATATTTTTTTATAATGAAAACAACATTATCAATAAAATAAACACAATATAATATTTTTCTTCTTATACTATATTGTTTCTATTTTTAAATATAAAATGTAAATTAATATGTTAAAAAACGAATACCTAAAGGAGTTAATAAATACTATTGAAAATCAATTTGCAAGTGTGCAAGTATTTTTTTGTTAAACATTTGTCAAGTGGCAGTTGCAAATGAAGGACATTTACATTGCACACCCTTATCGTGTTCGTTTAGTACAATTATTGGAATCCTTATATTAATTTTGCTGATATAAAAATGTGGCCAACCTCAAATAAAACTTTAGATGAAATATAAGTTTTTTTATAAATCGAAAGGTTGTCATTCCTTTGCATGCTCCAGCCTACAGTTCTAAGGACCTTACAGACTTACATTAACAGGCCTCAGACGCGACCTGCGCGCCGTTGGTCTGTGCGAATGTAACTGTGCCATTAGGGACAGTTTGTGGGCCTCCTAAGAACGAAGTGAATGTTGTGTCTCTGCTCATTGGAGGCTCGAGGCCTTCGATAGGTATGCAGTCCAACGTTGGGACTGTGTATTCCCTGTGAAGAAAATAGAAGTATTAGGGTAATCAAAAAGTTTTATGATAAATACAGATGTCAGGTTAAAATAGGATTGGGCGGGTCATGTCGACGTTTGACGGCACGGTTATCGCAGTGGCTGAGCGATTGGAATGCTGCGCTACGTGTCACGGGTTCGATTCACGCACGGAGCAAATATTTGTATTATCTACAAGTAGTTGTTCCGGGTCTGAACGATTGTGTATGTGAGTTTGTAAACGCACGACACATGACAAATTCCTAGGGCCCCACCCTAGGTTTTTTTTGTTTTTTAATGTAAGTCGCATGCGGGATGATCTGTGGGCAAAAATCTCCAAAAAAGGTTAAGAGAGGATGGACGGCGTCGGTCAGCCAATAAAGAGGTGGCGAGACGACCTGGACGCTAACCACGAAAGCTGGTTCGAGGATGCACAGCATAAAACCTCTTGGAAGATATTGGGGCAGGCCTTTGCCCAGAAGTGGAACAACTAAGGCTAATTAAAAAAATTAACAGTTTAACTTACATAGAAACATTATCCTGTGACTGCACAGAGTCGTTGACTAACTGCGGCAACCTGTCAGGCTGTGGCGCCGGCTGGCGAGTCGGTCGCGAGCTGAATAGGAACACGCCGACCATCGCTAGCATGTATGACAGGAAATATAGGGCGTGAAACTGAAAAAGAGGATATTATTAATGTTTTTTCATAGGAAACAGAAAAAAACAAAGAGCGAAGGGGAGAGCACAGTTATGAACATGGAATCGGCAAATTGAATTGAAAGTGGCAAACGATAAAATTTCAACTTTATGCTCTTGGGCAGCAGTTGGCAGGGTGCTACCTCTTTGCGGCCCCTCATTGTTTTGTAAACTGAAGGTTTTATAAATAAGAAGATAACCTTATATTTATAAAATTAAAATTCTAATAAAATTCCTTTCTAATAATAAACAACTTACAAAAATTGTTCTAGGGTTTAACATTGAGGATGTTCAATCTATTGAGGATGAAAGAGCATTATTGATTGTTCTTAAATGCTCAGTAGACTTTATTATAATTTCAACTTTACGCTCTCAACACCGTAAACCATCAACTCAAGCCAATTAGCCTATAATTATTAATATTCATTATTACGAAATAATAATGGAGTTAAACTCACCTTAAACTGAAAAATGTACATTCCAGCAATGAGCGTAAAATAATCTGCCGACAGGAACGACAAATGCAATATTATCGCACCAGCATCTCTCAACATGAAACACTGTAATATCTGGAATATTGTCTGCACTGAGCAATAACTACCCAACTGTATGATAGTGTCTAAATCATACCAGTTAAAAGCCATTAGCTCACTGAATTCTAAGAAAAATGTTTGGGTGCATGATACTATGCTGCCGATTAAGCCAAGGAATGCTAGATAATCTGAGCAAGATAGTGTGTCTAGCATCATTTCTTGTAGTACTGTAACCATGGCATAGAGAAGGGAGCCTGCTAGGCAGAGCATGTCTCCAACTAGCTGGTTTTTGCCTGCAACAAGAGAGTTATAATGTAGACCCACCACTAAGATGTCTCAAATTTTTTATTTAAAAAAAATACATGACAGCTAATATGTACCATCAGTAGGAGCTCCTTCAACATCAGCCCACACAACGCAGACAACTGCCATCAAGCCCATAGTAGCACCTGCTACATGCACTACACCAAGTCTCTGTCCGCGCCATGCACCTCCCACTAGTGCGGCTCCCACACCGCTGCATGATAGCAGCTGTCAGCTCAGCACAGATGTGAATCGTTGTGACATCACCAACAACCAACTTGCTGTTACATCTAGGGTACATGATATTATTATGACCCACCATCTTCTGGAAATAAATAAAGCATGCAGGTTTTTAAATCACTTGCAATTAGATTTCAGTATTTCGGCTAAAATTATTCTTATTGTTACATAAAAGGGGGATTTAAATCCAAATATTATACTTTTCTAAACATAAAAACAAAAACAATGAATATGCATGAGATGTTGATAGGACAGAAATGATATGATGATGATGATGACTTACTTGGATAGGTTCTTCAGCCCATTACAGAGCAAGGATGGAGTAAATAATATAAAGAGCGCCAAATACGGCACCACCAGTTGTCCAGTAGTGGGAAACTGCCAAGTAGCACTTTGTAATAATGTGGTCAATATACATTTACCACTGAGCAGTAATGACAAAACTTGACCCAAAAGAATACTCCGCCACACCCTCCTGCAACCGAAAGAAAATTAATACACTTTTTGTATATAGATCAAGCAATAAATGAATCTATTCGAAATACTAGCCATCGCCCGAGCTCCGAAAAGTACTCTTCAATTTTATCACTAAAAGTTGGGTCTTCCATTCTTCTCTTGAATGTAGACGGAGTATTCAACTAAATAATGTATTGTTTAGGACATAATCCCCGAGTATAATCAAGGTATTACAGTAAATAGCCATAATTTTCTTCAGACGGACTGAAAGGCAAAACAAAATTTGACAATTGAATTTTTCGTTCAAAAACCCATGCATAAAAAGCACGGACTATTAACTGTTTCCTTAGCTGATTCTTAGCTGACGAACATTTTAAATCTTTTACTTTTTTGCAATGTATCAATGTATTGGCAGGGCCAATTAATTTCCAAACTACAAATTAGTTTGGAGATATTTAGATTCCATTACTTCCGATTTTCTGAACGCATAACAAACCTGTCATTGTGCGTTTGCCGCGATCAGCTTGTGGCGTTGTGTTTATTTATCTATTTTTGACCTAACTGTTTGTATTTAATTGACTAAACTAAAAGTTATAAGCTTAGGATTGTTATAATTTCCTTGCTGTAAACATGGGCGACGGTAAGTTACAATAAATATTCAGTAATTCATGATGGACACATTTTTAAGTTTCAATCGCTAACATGATTTTATTTCGTTATTTTCCAGATGATGTTATTCGTAGAAGACTTCTGATAGATGGAGATGGAACAGGTGACGATAGGAGATTGAATGTGTTGCTGAAAACATTGATAAAATGGTGTAAAACCACGGACGAAAAACCTGAAGAGAGGTTAGAATCCCAGTAAAAAGAATTTAATCTTTATGTTAAAATAATGATTCTTTCCCTATGAACTAACCACAAAATTACTTCTATTGCAGTAAAGCTACCCACGATCGAATGCTGGCACAACTAGCACAATGTGAATTTGCTGTAACAAAATCTCAACTTGGCTCAGAAATGATGGCGGCAGAATTAAACAGTTACGAGGCCATGTCAAAAGTACTGGAGAAATCCATAGAAGTAGCTAAAAGCCACATAGAAAAAAGTAAGGCAGACCTTGCTCAAGCAAAGACAGTTCGCAAGAACCGCATAGAGTATGATGTACTGGCAAAGGTCATAAGTGAACAGCCAGATAGAAAAGAGACTTTGGAACGTCTTGGCACTTTGAAAACAGAACTAGCCAATTTAGAATCTACAAAGCAACAACTTGAAAGCCGTTTGGCTTTGAGGAAGAAACAATTTCACGTGTTGGTTACTTCAATACATCAGTTGCAAGCATTATTGGATGAACCCGATGACACTGAGTCAGTATCTGATGATGCAGAAATGACAGATTTATTTAATGACCTTTAGATTTAGTTTAAATATATTGTGTTGGTTTACTCTTAAATAGAAACCTATAGTAAATTGCTCTCATAAGAATTAATTAAATTATACTCTGAAGTTTATGAGAATACTAAAGGCAACTTTTAGTATGGACCTTGGCATCAATTTTTTTTTCTTTTCGCTAGTGATTAAATTTTGGCCACAATTAGACTACTACCTAAGAAGTCCCTAGAAAAAAAAAATTAAGTTTCTAAACCGTAACCAAACAGAGATATGGCGGTTTTAATTTTGTTCTAGTCAGGAGTGATTTACTCCCGATTAGAACAAAATAAAATCCGTTATATCTCTGGTTGGTTACGGTTTAGATTTTTTAAAATATTTTTTACGAAGTTCTTAGGTTGCGGTCTACTAATGACCAACATTTCATTACTGGCGAAAGAAAAAAAAAATTGATGCCAATAAGTTGCATACCCCTTTATGTGATTGGAGTAATTTATTGACAGGACCCAAAATAAGTCCCTAATGAGAGTAAACTTACTATTAAATAAGAATCTTTTCTATTGTATCATGACTGATGCTGTTTTAATATAAAACATACATTGTGATGGTGATCAAAATAATTGTAGTTTTTATTTTTTTAAATCTATTCCTAGTTTGATACAGAACTCATCTGATCATCATGCATCCATGTTTTTTTTTAGTGTGGCAAAATCATCATATGAGTCCTTCCACCCAGGGCAGAGCGGGAGGGACTGTCAGACTCGTACTGAAACTAAATACATGGTGTCCTTCAAGAGCCCTTTACTTTCCGGGTCACGGTAATTAGTAAGTCCCGCGAACATGCATCCATACTAAGTATGCTAATAACACAATTACGTTTCTGTACAAAGAAGTTTTTATGGTGCCTACCCATAATTTTTTCCAGTTTTTGTAATTGTACAGATGCCAGCAGGTCAACCTACCCGAATCAAATATTACCAATTGGAAATTGATCTTCCTCTATTGTGATAAAGTTGAAAATCTAATAAAGAAATTTTACAAATTGAGGTAGGTTGATGTGCTGGTGTACTTAGCTCTTTTTTTAGGGTAGAGCAACTTACAATAATATGATAACATTCCCGTGACACATTGTAATAAAATTCGCCAAAAAAAAATGTAGATGATAAGGCAATCTATCATCAAAAAACGGTTTGTTTAATAAAGTAGTGATTTACATGGTTTACATAATATAGGTAATTAGACGGCAGGGTTGGCGCCGTGACTGAGTGATCGACTACTGCGCAGCATATCGCGGGTTCGATCCCCGCACGGAACAAATATTTAAATGACCTTTAAGTAGGTGTGGGTGTTTCTATGTCTGTTAACGCACCCACGACGCAGGAAAAATTTCAAGGGTTGGTCAACTTAAAAAAAATACAAAACCATCCGCAGAAACAGCTAAATTCCAGGAATAACATAGCAGAAGGTGGTAATTGTTAATTCAACACCCATTAATGTTTTATTATCCTTTGCCTTGAGTCATAGACAAACAAAATGTCTAGTTTCACGTGTTGTGTACAGATGGTAAATAAATATTTTGTTTTACTTCATTTTAACAGGTAGGTATACTTAAATGACGTAATAACTGGCCGTGTCGCAGACGCTGCCAAGGGAATAAGCAAGGCCGCCTTTTAAGTTACTTTAGTTTTCATGTTTGTTTATCTACATTGAAAGTAAGATAAATAAACGTATCGTATTTTTGAAACTCTAAATGCAACCGCTTATATTTTTACAGTTTGCCATTGTTTAGGTCGGCCAGACGAGACGCACAGAACCGAGAGATATGGGGCATAAAAAGGGGGAGGCCTATACCCAGCAGTGGGTGATCCCGGGTTGATATGATGATGATGATGAGGTCGGCCAGTGATGTGGAAAACGGACTAACCCTTATTTTACTCAAAATAATTAATTAGACCGAAAGATTATCAAAAATATTTGATCCGTTTTTTTTCCTTTTGTGATGCAAATCAAAAACGACAAAAATAATCGGTCACTCGGTCAGTATAATTTTACAGACGTTATGGCGTTTTAACTTTAACAATATTCATTAAATTAATTTAAAAAGAAAGAGTCCATTATTTTTCAATACTCTAACTAACGGACTACCTTATTGGGGGTGTTTGTACTTATCCGGCTAAAAGATTTTATGAGCAAAGTAATTTTCGACTTGGATCGGGACTCAGGCCTGTGTCCTTCCGTATTTCCAACTTCAGATCGCCTTATCACAGCACTGCTCGTCGGAGCCAAATGTTTCATTTTATTGTTGAAACGTTTTGCGGCAACATTATTGCTCGCAGTCAAATTTGTAAAGACAATTTTTCTTTTAAACTGCAGTATTTGGTCGCAGGCCTCCAAATTACCGTGACCCCGGTACGTAAAGGGCTATGAAGGACACCGTGGGTTTTAGTCAGTATGAGTCTGACAGTCCCTCCCGCTCTATAATGATTTTACTACGTAAACAAAAAACACTGCAGTATTTTAAAGAAAATTGAGGAAATTGTTAATTTGAGGAGATTTTTGTCTTTTTTTGTAAATTAATTTGAATTTTATTTCTTTCTTAAATAAATTAAGAACATAATACATTGAATTAACATAAATCATCATTACTGCTTTTATGTTTCGAGACTATAATACCGTAGCGTAGCCTGTGATACCCACTTAACTTCTACATTAGTATTTCGTAGGCTCAACTCTAAAAAGTGTTCGCTACGCCGTAGCGTCGTAGCTTGTAGCACGCGTAGAAAGTCATGAAGTTGATTAGTATTGGTGTAAACGAATTACAGGGCAAAGGTTGTTCTTGCTAATCAAGTAAATATTGCCTTTAATCAGCCCGTGAAGGTTTTATGCAATATGCCGAAAATATATCCAGATTTCCAGACCATCTTATTACTTTGGATATCACAAAATGTAAAACGATGAGTATCTGATAAAGTTTTTTTTGACGATGTTAGAAGGTTCTACTTTCCAGACTTGTAATCTAAGTTTGTAAAGTATTCCGTCGTGTTACATATACATATTTATATAAGAATCTATATCTACTTTAGGTTCATTCTTGACAAATTATATTGTTTGTTGTAATATAAGTTCCTACTTAAAGACAATGCGTTATATAGGCGAATACAGGCCGGCTCGGCCGAACAAAAGTTAGGCACTTTGATCTAATACTTTGACGTAATGACTCTGAGAGATTGTTTACTCAATCCTTAAAAATATAACTGACGGTAACTTTCCACAAAGTACTAAAAAACTCCACAAAAAAAACAACAATAACTAATTCATTATTCTTTGTGTGTCATGTGACCTTACTTGAAATTCGTGTGGAATTCCCTAATGTAACCATCAAATGTACCGTTGAAAAGTCAATAAGACCAAATTAATAATCCACTTGCGGAACGTACAGTCGTTATGAAAACCCTATTCAAAATTATAACAACACCAAGAAATATTTTTTATACCCATGAGCAGAGTAAATAAAGTTCGCTACGAAGACATATTTATTTCTGTCACAATTTTACCTATAAGTCTTATCTGTTCGTACATATACATATGCTCGAGTTGTAAAATACCTATCTATACTTAAACACATTACAGGGGGGAATACCAGCAGTGTTACTACCTCTCAAAGCTTTTAAAGAAACTTAATACGCGAAACGGTAAGGCATGAGCAATAAACAAAACCTCCCCATTAAAGTGAAACATTCATAATAACAAAGCACAGACTTTTCAGCGCGATGGTACCAGTACATTGTCAAAAAAACAAAAGTTGAACGCGCAAGTCTACGTCGAGACTTACATAAAGGCAGAACTCGTCACTTCGTTTGAGCAGCCCTATCGAACGCACGCGGCTAGCTCGCCGGCCCGCGCTCAACTCAACACGTTTCATCAGAGAAAATGCCTTCCTGGTGGGACTATCTCCACTTCAATAGACAGTACCAGAACAAGAGAAACTTAGAAGAAGGTCTTTTCCAAATTGCTTCCCAAACTTGCAATATCTTGGTGAAAGTTAACAACACCAACAACATTAATCTTACGAGGAATAATCGGAGTGATGAGTACGGTTGTGCCGGGCCCCCTAAAAACAAAAGCTCGATGCAGATCTGCGTGCCCAAGTTCAGGACGAATTCCATCACGTCTGGCTGCAACCCTGGACTATCGGTGAGTACGCTGTGACTTCATTAAAAACTTTTCAAACTTGATTATAATCACGAAATACCTGTTGTTTGTCTCGTAATTACGTATAAATATACCAACTTTTTTTTATTTATTATAATGTAATGTCCTCAGTCAGCCCTTTTTTACTGGCGCACTGAAACTGGGTCACACCGACCTAGTGTTTGTAATCATAAAAGAAAAGTTGCATTCTCACTCGCGTTAATATAGTAAACTGACGTCAGTGTGTTTAATTATAAAGAAAATAATAAAGAATTAATAAAATGACGCTGTAAGAGCGGTAGTCTGGGCTCGCGCGTAAACTTTTTGAACCTATACATAACTTATGTCCTTGTCTTTAGTGTAAAAGATGCAAAGGCGCGCAAGGCATGTGCAGTCCACTAGCCTAGTTCATCGGTGATAAACGATATACATTAACGGTGCTAAAACATCGGGTGTACTGTGTAGTGCGAAGTGAATTGTGTCGCCGTGACTTAAACATTCGCAAGCTGATTCCGTTTGAGGTGGGTGAACTTACTATCTAGTGCCAATTACGTTGTTTTTATATTGTTTTTTTTATGGCGGCGTGTGGCGATGTGACCGTTGCTACTATATCGATTTTATGTGAAGGAAGACATCGGTCGCAGCAGACGCCGTCGGCGGACGTTCGACCTTGTTCCAATTATTCACTTAAAATGTGATTTTATTTGCTATTTTTACTATATTTGGGATATAGGTCCGGTACTCTTAAAAAATAGTGTACAAGGTACACAAATTGTAATTTATTTAGCTATTCCAATTAATCATTAACTAAAAGTTAAGTTCTAAAGTACTTGTTTAATACTTTCACGAAGACCGTGCATTTTAGTACAAAAGTTAAAACGATCAATCAAAACATTTGTTAGTAATTGCTTGTGTGGGTGTCGCTATAACTAGAATTGTTCAACTGAGTTCAATTCGAATTCACTCGTTCGTCATAAGTTGAGCTTATTTTTAATAGGATCATTCAAAACTTTTTTGTAATTAGAGGCCACTATTTTAATGATCGTGTCATGCCGTAAATAATATTCAGCCTTATTACACCTGAAATACACTTTGAGATACAAAAGTTGTTTAAAAGAAAGTGGTTTTCAAAACAACGGATAAAATACACCTCTAATGAAGTTATTATGCTACTGGTCTTAAAAAAAATATAGGCACATTCTCTGTCATGTCGTTAGTTAGATTGGCCAACTGATATTTGGAACTAGGCTAGCTTCGCATTAGCATAACACAAAAACCTTTCGGTATTATCAACCAAAGGTCAGTTTGTTCACTTCTGTTTTTAGTCACTATTCTATTATTTACTTCACTGTATTTTTATATAATTCTAACAAAAAATCTTATCTCGATAGAATACCACGACGTAGAAATGGGATATTAATTTCAGTATTAACTAAACCATTACTATTTTTATGGTTTATATATTTATTAAAATGTATCGTAATTTCAGAGTAAACCAAATTATTATTGAGTGTTACAAATTGCGGTCTACGAAATTCGTAGGCGTCTACGAAGTTCGTAGCGCATGGCTACGAGCTCGTAGCTACTTGCCAATTACCGTTTAATTTCTCGATAAAGCATGATATTCAGCCGTTTACAGTTTGTTATTATATTATATCGTAATATATTTTTAAAGTACCTAAAAAAAAATTAAAAGGTTTTTGCAGTGGTCAGTCTGCTGACAATATTACGTAGACAACATTATTAAATCAATGAAAAATGTTATCCATAAAAATACACACCTACAAAAAAAAAAGCAATAAGCTTAATATAACACCTGATATTTTCATCGGAGAAATCTGCAGCGTTTAACAACCTTTGGCTAACCCCATCGGGTTTTATAGAGTTGTAAAAAAACATCGTAAAAGCGAACCTAGGTATAGAATTTGTAAGTATTGTGAAAAGTTTATGCGATCAATTGCCGGCTAGAATCACTTGTAATCAAGCCGCGATAATATTGAACGAGATTGCTTGCAATTATTTACAACCTTTTTAGTATTTTCATGTTATACTGAACCTATAAATGGAAACATGGAACGGAGGCATGCACACAACCATGTTATTTTTAGTTGTGGTAAACTGTTAACCATTTGATATAGCAATGATTTTTGTGTACGAGGTTATGAGTTCAAACTTGGGCAAGTATAGTTACTTGGTCGCGGGACTCACGAATTACCGTGACCCCGGTACGTAAAGGGCTATTGAAGGACACCGTGGATTTTAGTCAGTACGAGTATGACAGTACCTCCCGGTCTGCCCTGGGTGGGAGGACTCATGTGATGATTTTACCACGTAAAAAAAAAGTATAGTTACTTGTCAAAGTTTGAACTCACAACCTCGTACACGAAAATCATGTTTATATCAAATTATGCATCATCATAAATATAAATATGGACAATACATCTAAGACAAGGGACACCTGGTGGATTTTTGTAAAACTTTCTTACGTATAAGCCTTGTTCTGATAATAACAAACGAAACATACAACATTCCCATTTGGTGCAGTCATTCGAAAACGATGCGCGTACGGACAGACTTAGGCGACTTTGCTTTATACTGTGAATATAAAGATATACAAGGTGAATTTTCCAAATTGGCGTGGATGACTAAATCCGCAACTATAGCCAAAAATATTTAAATAAGTCTCGAGATTTATTTAGATGAAAACTGTAACTGCATCATACATTTTCGAAATATCAAGACACATACTGTACCTGTTACACTATTAGATAGTGTCGCAAATAAGGATCAAATATATTAATAATATTTAAATAAATAATATAATAATAATAAATAAATATTCCACAACTATCACACAACGCCATCTAGTCCCAAGCTAAGCAGAGCTTGTGTTATGGGTACTAGACAACTGATAAACATACATATATATTTCTAAATACATACATATTATAGATAAATTACACCCAGACACAGAACAAATGATCGTGCTCATCACACAAACATTTGTCCTGGATGGGAATCGAACCCACGACCTCCGGCATAGCAGTCAGGGTCACTAACCACTGGACCAACAGGCCTGTCAAAATTTAGCGTCAAAATCATACTCGAGACTCCATTGAGCATTTTTCGATATTTCTCGAAGTTTTTGATTTAGCCATTCATGCTCAGTTGGAAAATTTACCCTGTACATAAGTCTAAAGCCATATCAGAGGCTTGTGGTGTGTATATGTGGAGGGTTCCAGCAGCTTTATTAACTTTGAAACCAGAGGGTGTCCACATACTCACATGAAAAAGAAAGTTAAGTAGAACAGGCACTCAACTTAAAATCTATTAGGGATGAGAAATACGGTTTCATAGTACAACCTCTGTACGTAGAGTAGGTTACATATTACGGTCACCAAATCCCCGGAGCAAGTAAACTTTCATAGTTGGAAATTAGATTGAGTGTTGAGAAACGGGACAATGTCATACATGGCGTCTATAATACATTAGAATTTTGACTCTGCAGTCTCAGTTATAATAAGACCTTAACCTTGTTTCGAAAGCTGCTGGAAACTCCTCGGAAGCATAGAGAGTGGAACTTTTAAAATCTTGGTTTACAAGTCCATCTGTCCTTTCCTGTCTTTTTTCAAAAAAACGTTGCTCCCACTAGGAATTTCTCATGTATCGTGGGTGCGTTTACAAACATATAAACTTACATACAAAGGCCCAGACCCAGAACAACTACTTGTAGATTATACAAATATTTCCTCCGTGTGGGCATCGAACCCGCGACAAGCAGCGCAGCAGTCCAATGCCCAGCCACTACGCAAATCGTGCCGTCTGTTGATATGTTAATCCATAGTCATCCAGAGGTGAAGCCTTGATTTCATAAAGATTTAGCATATAGTCGTATCTACTTTTTGTATATGCCTAAGTAACAATGCTGTCTGACATCAATTATTTTTTAATCGTTTCTTATTCACTCTTAGGATTTTCCTGTATCGTGGCTGCGCTTACAATATTTTAAAATTACTTAACAAACAGTCAGAGCCGGAACAAGCTGTAGGTTATACAGCAAGCAGCTATTGCTCAATTACCGCGTCGGCCGTTTTTTATTTACAATGTATTTGCTCTTGGTTCTAAAATGAAACGACCTTACCTAGAAGGAACTGGAAAGTCAGACGGCTCTGGTGAGACCCACCATCGCCAGTGTGAATAGTGGTATTCCTCACCGCAGGTTACAGGTAGCGTGTGGTGCTGGTGTCGCACCATAAACCGTGCTACAACATGATTAATTTCGACATAAGTTTCTTACTAGATCGTGCATATACTACATGATATTACCCTCATATACGAAGCATATAACATGTATTAGTAATACACAAATGGCTCTGCACCGCTGAACCGCAATTGACATGCTAATGTCGCGTGCCGCCTCCACCACATTTGCATATCACTTTGTGGGATATCCACCTTTTGATTCGAAGGCTTACTACGGGCTTTATACTAAAATTGTGTTTTTAAAATTGATGGGCGGTACATTTAGCTATTACCTGGACCTACCGTAATAACTGTGGAGTTACAAAACCTTATTTATTTGGGATAGGAATCGGAAATTGGGGTTTGTGTGTCGTTGATGTATATCGAGGCTTAGCACGCAAGCGTTTAATAGTAAATTTGAAAGCGTATAAAAATGAACATAAAATTCCCCAGTTAAACACAACAGTTAGCTTAATAATTCATTATGATCAAGTGCGAGTCGAGATGGTCACAGAAGGTGATATCCATGCACTCCAGCCAGAAGTAACCTGGAGAAACATTGTGTGATTTTAGTAAGTGCTACAAAAGTCTAAAAAATATTACAACTGTGACGATACGCTATATCAAAGCTGGCAACAATAGTTACTGATAATTTCATCATAAGTACCGATCATATTTTCTTCAAGTTATCGTGAATTTTATTTTTAGTCATGGATTTACAACACAGCCTGTATAAAAATAATAATGAATCAGTAAATGATAACAGTGGCCGAGTCCTTGGAAATCACGATACTATTTATAAAATCAATAACGAATCCGTTTTCAAAACAGCTACGTTTTATGACTCCCATTAAAATAAATATCGCATGACAAACTTGGTCGGAAATATCAGTCTGTATTTAATAGTTTCCTCACTGATTCGTAATCCTTTAAATATAACCGAAGTCTTGCACGCAACTTATGACAAGCGTAGTTCCTTGTCGCCGACATAAAGTCTTTTATAATCGTAATTATTCCGTTGTAAGGGTGTGATTTATTTTACCGAGAAAATACTTGGTTTATGTAACACACGGCCGAGACATGCGGAGCTTTTAAGTTATTTAGGAGTTCCGAAATTGTGAAAGAGTGTTTTATTTGCCAACACTTTAGGGGCGCGAATTCATTCGATTTCAGGTGTTTCTGTAAATAATAAAGAAGAGATCAAAAGTAAATGGACCTTTGTACAATGACTTGAAGTGAAGTAGACGATAAAGACGGGGTATTTTATTTGGATTGACGTCCTAAACAAAGTCTACCCTCTACCCTCCATCCAAGGTTGTGGTTGATTTAGCAATAAAACAGCCTGTTTTGTGTTGTTTCTGACCTTGCTTAATACTCTTTGTTCTAATTACCTGATATACTTATTAACCTGCACAGAACAGGCGTGGTGGATCACAGATTCACAGACCACTCCCACTTACTCGGGGTCTTTGTCCCAAATGAGGATCGAGATATTATAGGCTGAGAATCCATGCTTATCCAATATCTTCAGAATTTGTTGTAGAAACATCATCTGTAGCTTCAATTAAAGAAATTGCCATCAAAGCTCCTGAACTAATTCTATAAACGTTTCGTATCTTCATGAATACGACGCACCTAGACATAGCGTGTATTTATACGCTGATATGCATCAAGTTTCCCCTCACATTGTAAATGTAGGGACCATAACCACCATTTTAAGTATGTATGAGTATTCAGCGAATTGTACCTACAACAATACATTAAAATCAACGACTATTATATTATAAGTACCTACTCGTATTATAATGTCAGGTTACGCTTTATGTAACCATAACCTAGTCTAAGCAGTAAAAAACAGTTGTGGAAATAAATATAGTATTTTGATTAGTTATTTTGTCTATTTCAACCGTAAGACTTAAAAATTATTTTACTTTATCACAAGGCACACGTTTCATATAATCTAACCTCGAATTAGGTAACAGTAATTTCTAACACTTTTAATAAATAATTGAAAGGAGCTTTGGCAAATTGTCATTCGTACTTATAGCTACCATTTTTTAGGTGATAAAATCATGAAATGAATCCCCCACCCTGGGTGGAGAGAAAGGGACTGTGAGACCGGTACCTACTAAAATCCACCATTTTTCTTCTATTGCCCTTTACGTTCCAGGGTCAACAGTCCTGTGACCCCGACAGACTTATATAATAGCTACTAAAGAATAAAATGTCACACATTGTGACTGGTTTTTATTTTGGTCCTAAATGTTCTCTCTCTGTTTCTCGTCCCTTTCTATATTCGTTTAGCACGTACACATTTTTATTTACGTTACCCATTGACGTATATCATCAACTTGTAACATGTCCTCATATTATGTAAGACCTATTTATTCCCTGTCAGTCCCTGACCAGAAATAAATAATTCATGGTGCAATAGAAACCTACATACCTATCGATTCGTGCATCTCGTCCATGGCCTAGTTAGTTCACCCTAAACTGCTTCTTACATACTTTTAAAGCCTTTGTCTTTTCGATACACTTGCAAGCATTCGCTTAGAGCCAAAATCGAGTGCATTTTGCAAAACAATACTCCTACGGTTAGCATATTGGCAATCTGGGTAACAGTGGCCTTCGTTAGAAAGACTTTGCTACCAATGAAAGCTGTTGTTTATAAATTTGGCGGAATGATAAGAATACTGGTAGTGGTAGTAACAAAAATTTAGCCTGAACCTCATTTTAATTAACGTTTCTTTTTTCCTTCTGGAAGTTCCTACATTAAAGGAACCACCACCCATCTTAGGTTGTGTGTCAATACTGAACGAAATAGTTGTTCTAATAATACACAATGCCAACGATAATTGCTTCTTTTTCAGGTCATTGCACCTTATCTATCTCTACACCATACACGTTCCTATGGCGAATATGCTTTTTTTGTTGTAAGAAATCATCAATTCAGTACTCTCGCGTGGATGAAGCAGAAGAGACTATCAGACTCATACTGACTGACTAAAACCCACCCTGTTCCTTCAACTGCCCTTTAAGTTCCGGGGCGGCGGTAACCTCTTAAAACGTTTCCACAACATCATTAGCAATTCGCAGTAACGGTAATGTAAAAGTAAAACACGCAACTTCTTGGAAACTCACTATCGCGTTACATTTACTAAAGTACCCTCACGTTTACGGGTGCCATACTCTTATCTAGTTAATCAGCCAAGGTCGGGTCGACTCACCGCTGAACTGGGGTCAAGGTTGAACAACCAAGGTCATACTCTGAAAAATTAAAACATCACATACACTTGTACAAGATTAATGGCCCAGTTCTATGAATAATTGAATATTAATGAGGTTATTACAATGTATGAGGTGTTATTAGAGAACCACACGTTTTAATTGCAGGAACTCCGGTTACAGGTGCCGTGCTTGCTTCATTTATATACCTCTACGATTTTTGGGGAGGTGATATCATCAAATCAGTCCTCCCGCCCTAGGTGGAGTGGAACGGCCTGTCAAACTTCTGTTGACTAAAAGTTTACCATGTTTTTTTGTTTGTTGTTTTGCGTTCCACAATATGAAATGGATAAGGTTGCATTTTCAAGTTTTAATGCAAGCAAAGTTATCAAACTTTACTATTAAACTACAGGTGTAAGTTTTGGCTTCTTGCCAAATCAAATTATCTTGCTGTCCAACTTACATTTTATCACGATCGAACATATATCCACTTCTAAATAACAGCAGTAAATGACTAAATGACAGCATACTGTCAACTATGTATCGACCAGGCTCACTATTGCTATCAAAGTGATTCTAAATATGTGATCAAATCAACTATGTATCGGGCAGGCTCACTATTGGTATCAGAGTGATGACTGCACCAGCATTCTGAAAGTTGGCAACTTCGCAAGTAACTGTCTAATTTCATCTTTAGTCTCATCTTTTCTTTTGGGCAAGATAGAGTCCAAGAGCCGAAGACATTGTTGGTTACCTTCATGCTTGTAATCTATACTCTATACTATATAATAAATCTGTTGAAGGGTCAATTCTGTACATTGAAAATATTGAAAAAATAAATAGCGGGGGGTGTTGCTGGATCGATACCAAACCCAAATAAATGATTAAAAAAAATTTTGTCTGTCTGTCTGTCTGTCTGTCTGTTTGTGCAGGCATCACGTGAAAACTAACGGTTCGATTTCGATGAAACTTGGTATAATTATTCCTTATTATCCTGGGCATAACATAGGATACTTTTTAACCGACTTCAAAAAAGGAGGAGGTTATCTTTTTTTTAATTTTGTTACCGCATAACGACCGACTGGGTGAACCGATTTTCATGATTCTTTTTTTGTTTGAAAGCTGGTGCTTCCCGTGTGGTCCCATGGTCACCAAATCAGGATCTGATCCTTGGATCTTGGAGAAATCGAGGGCAACCCTCAAATTTTATAGGCTTACCCATCGTTTTTCGTAAATCTTATGAAGTAATTTAAGTACTTGCGTATGGGAATCATGATCTTATGTAGCTGAGCTGATGATGGAAGGTACAACTCCTTAACAGTAAGGAGTAGGCATCGACTGATTCATTGTTCGCGAATCTCCGGAACTACACATCCGATTTAAATAATTCTTTTTTTTTTGTGCTAGGTATCGTTCCACTTGGGGAATACTGAAAGTTTCATCAAAATCGGTTCAGTAGTTTTTGAGATAGGGAATTTTATTAGCTTATTGTGTACATGAGGGATGTTATTACCAGTGCTACGGATTATATTATATGTATTTGGCAAGAATTTGGGTTGAATATTTAAACTAAAAAGAGAAAAATAAAAAACTTTTTCAAAAAAAAATAAACAATGAAATAAAAAATAACAAAGCCATCGACTTCCGAAATAAAAGTTAGTTTGTAGATTATTTTACCCTTTTTTGTGGTTCTTTTTGAAGGCGGTTACATATTTTTTTGAAAAAGTTTTTTATTATCCTGGAAAAATACGTAGAAAAAAAAATCTTATTTTTCAGTTTTATTCATAGACGTTGTTCTGTAGAACTGCGAACACACGTTGCATTACCCGCAGTGGATTCAGCGCCGTAATATTTATAAGATTTCATTGTCAGAGTTACTCAAAATGGAGAAATAAACCATCCACGCGAAGACCGACGTCCGCGCGGACGGTGTCGCGGGCGGAAGCTAGTTTATAATAATAACATCAACCGCTGAACTGACATATTTTTTTAATATTATCCAAACAAACCATTTATCATAAAGTCTACTGACATAACATAAATTCACACAAATAATAACAGAACACATATTTGAGGTCATTGTCAAGCACTTAATATCGATTAAAACAATTACGTTCAGAATCGATTCGTCCTACAAATTGTTACAACTAATGAATATTAATCGTATTATACTTTGCGTGTGGCTACTAACAATAACTTTAACCCACTATGTAAATTGCTTTTCGAAAGATCTATGTAAATGGTCAGTTGGAGTTTAAGATATGCATCTAGGGAAGTTAATTTGCATCAACTGTTTATTTCTCCGGGGATTGTCGCAGTAACGTGGCTACTGAAAGACGTATTAAGCTGGACTTGTCTAATATACAAGTACCTACTGTGTAGATAAATTTTAAACCCATTTTAAACCGAGGTTCTTCTGTGCCTCGGGAAGTACGTTTTGTCGTTGACCCAGGCTACGATTTGTAGATCTTTGGTAGTCGGTAACTGGCGAAATGGCTTTAAAGTTTGTCAACCAGTCTTCCCAAGCAGTATCATTATGTTGTGGATATTATCATGGATACTCATTCGCTCCAAAAAAATAAAAATTTTCACTGCATCCGGTCAGGTTGGGAGCCGACCGCACATAATAGAGAAAATGCTCGGTAGATGATGATGAGTTGATGACTGTGAATTATTTGGTTGCCAGGAACATGGAGTACGTTTACGGCAACATGACAACTGCATTTTTTTGAAATTTAATTCTTTACACATTTATGTAAAGAATTAAATTAGAAAAAAATACAGTTCGACCAAAATACTTCTCAAACATCAATGAAAAACTACTTTTAGAGAAGGTATCTCCGTAGAAGAAAACATCAGACACACGCACACAGCGTACAACCCTGCCTTCTGTAGTTGGTATGTGCTTACATTTACATAAGTAAGCATAATCAAACCTGTTGACAGCAAAAAACAGTAACAAAGCGTGTTGTTCTTTGTATTTTACTTGTCTGACCCCTATGTTACTTAAATCAATTGGTAGTTCATGACTTTTACTCTATGGTTCAAAGGGCAGTGGCACACAAAGTTTGTTTCTGCCAATTTGTTAGTGCTTGTCAAAAGCATGGATAGACAGTACGCGACCGCTAAAGCTAGTCGCATGCCAGAGGGTCATGGCCATCCGTATGATCCGGGGTACCACACGATCGGCAAATCGTCCAACCTCCTTGTCAAGACTTGACTCCTCCTGGTCGACGGCACCGCGTGCTCCACGCTCGCCTGAAAGAGCTGTCAGCAATGAGAGGCTTTAGCCTTGGTCAAAGCCTACCGGGTCGCGGGACTGTCACATCAGGTAACCGTGACCCAGGAACGTAAAGGGCTATTGAAGGGTCACCGTGGATTTTAGTCAATATAGTCTGACAGTCCCTCCCGCCCGCCCCCTGGGTAGGAGGAATCATTTGATGATGGATGGACAGTGTGTTACAAAGCTTAGGAGGGGTACCAAAGGTTTATTCAATCTGAAAGTAGTATTTTTTGTCTTATAATATTAAGGGCGTTGCACTTTCCGCTAGACTGAAAAAAAACATGTGTCTCTCTGGAACTCTTTGGACCAATGAAAATAAAAAGTATTTGTTATTTCTAGACAGTGTTTAGTAATGGCTTACGAGAAACTCTAATTCAGCATAAGTGAGCTTTCTAAGCATTTCCTAATAATGAGTAGAGTTTCAATGAAACAATTTGTTTTCCATTACTAATAGACATACATAGGTAGTTAAAATGATGAGTATAGTACTTAAAACTGTAAAAAAAGCTGATGATGTGAATTGGATAATGAAAAAATTCATTTAACTTACTTACTTATTTTAATAATGTACGGGTAATCTATGGTACGAGTTAGGTGCATGAGAGAGAGTAAGATGTCAGCTTGTAAGTGCTCTGATGTGAACTCGAACTTAACTCTTACCACGTTCTTAGGAATAAATATTTTAATAATAAAAATAAATTATGTTTATTTTTCTTTACAAATTACATTCCTACTAGATAAAAGTTGACAGCATTTTGAGAAAAAAAAAACATTTTAGTAATATCTGTTATCATGTTATAGTTTGCATTTTTTTGGGTACCACTACCCACTTTAGTTTTGAATTTGACAATTAAATCACTTTTAATTATCGAGGTATTGAAATGCAGCGAACTTTTTTTTTTATTTGGTTTAATTTAGTTGTAATGTCCCTTTGTGCCTATTGGCCTTGTTTTGTTCTGTCTCCTGCTTGCAGGGAGGGAAGTGGAAACATATATTTTTTCCTACTCCTCCACTATTCTTTTCTGATTAATTTCGTTGCAGGATCCAAGACAGGTAAATTCATTCTCCGGGACACGTCGAGCTTCATTGTCTCGGCCCTTTTCTGGTTGGTTGCCACTGTTGATTCTGGCGCACAGGAGTTGCAGTGGTTAGGGAATAGTGTGGTGGGTTTGTCCCAAAAAAAAAAAATTTGGTTTACAAACCTTCGGACAATACATTAAAATTACCGAAAAAATCTGATGCCCTAAAACATTATTTGCCTCTATTATCTAGAAATTACATTAACCTATTCGTTGACAAAGGTACGTTACACCTGACATGTGCATAAAATTCTGGTCCTTCCACTTAATCACATAAAAAATAAACTCTCATGAATATTCAATGCCATACTTATCTACTTTAAAGTTCATTACTTTTACCATCAAAGGTTGCATTTGCATGATTAGTTTTTTACGAGTTGTCTGTGAAATGTGAAAAGCTGTTAGCGGTCGTAAACCTCCTATTTTATTGGAAAATGCGGGATTCATTAGAAGTAATAAGGAAGAGAAATATGTGGCTATCGATCGATTAGTTGTTGCCAACGATAATGTCTAACGCTATTCTGTAGCGTTCACGAGACGATTCTGAATGAGACACTAATAAAAAGCGCAAATACCACCTTCGAAATTCAAACGCTGTCTCGTTGAGAAGGGTTGTTCCTTGAGTAACCCGTTCTCCAAGGCCCCCGTCACGGAAGACCCCGAACTCCTTAATTTCTTTTCTTTTTTCAAAAATGCGAATCATTCCGATTGATAAATGATATTTATTTTGTAAGTTGGTTAAAAAAACAATACACGTCACAACCAATATTTTTAAAGCTAGATGAGGCCGGTGTTTCGTAACTGACTACTCTGAGAAGAAACAGCTGAAACAAACTCAGAGGTCACTGTCTCTTTTAAAGTCCAGACATTGTTTTGCTCAGTTTATACGAGGACCATGCGGGTGTCTGAGATGGTCTTTTGAAGAAAGACCATCTCAGGTTTGAGTTGACCTGTCCAGTCAGTGCAAGCATTTGTCGGCTATCGTGTAGCTCGAATCAGAACTCAAGGAGCTCAACATTGAGTGAGTTCATGGTGAAGTGAGCTCGGAATGTAACCTTGATTCTAGAAATTTGCACTTATAGCTCTGCATATTCTCATTTGCTATAAATTAGCCTAATCGTGCAAAAAAATATTTTTATGTGAATTTTTAGTTAACAATTTAAAATTAATAATTATTAATAAAACTTGCCTAATTAGAAACTTTTAACGTAAAACCTTAAATTGGGTAATAAATTCGACACAATAAAAGCAAAAGTTCAAATAATGCCAAGGCCATGAAAGCGTCCCATGAAATAATATAGTTGGTCAAGAACTTACATACTTCTTACGAATCATAAAGTTATAATCCATCGAGTCGCGTGACAGAGTTCAACGTTTTCCAAAAAAACTACAAAGTTTTGTTTTTTATTATTTTCAGTTGGCGTTAGTAATTTTTTTTTTATCATTTCCTTATGATTTTTGAATAAAAATCACAGTAATTCAATAGAAAGGTTCTTTGTGGTAAAAATCTAGCCGACAATCACTGAATAAATAGGTAAATATTACTTTTATAAGATAGAGATTCACGCTTAATTTACTCGTAGCAGGCTAGCATTTATGGAGAGTAATTAATCGACCAGTTCGTAATGATGAACATAAATAAATGAAACATCGTCATACGTCTGCGGAGCGTGATAATATCTCGTCTTCTAAGTAATAAAATATGATCACAAACAAATGTTAGCATTGGACGTCTAGTCGATTACGAGTTTGGTCGTTATGTCTGTTACTT
The DNA here is from genome assembly GCA_943136025.2 of Agrotis puta. NCBI lineage: Eukaryota > Metazoa > Arthropoda > Insecta > Lepidoptera > Noctuidae > Agrotis > Agrotis puta. Next base: position 13,930,334 of record OW964177.2, on the reverse strand, counting down.
TAGTGTCGTCTCCCACGTACCTACATCTTATGTTCTACCTACGTATCAACAAAGTTCCAGATCATGTACTTTTATCTCTGTGCCTTCCAACTTTACTGAACACTGCAAAATTAGATTAACTGTAGATTAATTTCGAAGAGGGCCAAGGCCTGCTGGGGTCGCGGGACTCACGAATTACCGTGACCCCGGTACGTAAAGGGCTATTGAAGGACACCGTGGATTTTAGTCAGTCAAGTCTGACAGTTCTTCCCATCCTGCCCTGGGTGGGAGGAATAAAAAAAAAGGTTAATTTCGAGCTTAAAATTTTATTAGCTCATCTTGTTTTATACTGTGTAACTATCCAATTCACGTTACTTAGTTTTGAGATGTCACAGTGACTCTATTTACCTTTATTTAACGTACGATTGGGCTTAAATTAGATTCACGACTTTAAAAACTACCTTAGTTTTCAGTCTGCCTTCTTTAGTACCTTCATTTTAAAACGTGAGTCGAGATAAAAATGTTCTTCGTGAATGCTCTGCGGATAATGTACGCTCAACACGTGCATTTGAGTGCATGACATTTCGAAGTAAATCCTCGTTACTACTGCTCGACGAATGTCTCGTGCACCGCATTTGTGGAATTTAGTCTCGTCTCGTACTCCTTACTCGTATTAGCTAGGTATAGTGGTGTATATTTTATAAAGTCGTATGTACATACGAAGATACCTACGTGTATTAGGTAATACTACCTACATAGTTTGTCATGTATCTTGTGAGATACGCAAGTGACTGGGGCGTTTAATAGACCGTGGAATTCTTTATTCTAATGTCTCTTCTAGGTACGTGCTTACATTTCTATCAAATTCGTGATCGCGCTGTTGAATATAAAATAACAACACGTATAAGGTGTTACTGTGTATTCTTCTTTATTTCTAAGAGCGTGGCAGGAGACTATGTTATAGGGTTTAGACGGTAAGGTTATGACGATAATCCTTTTATTATTATGATTATGATCCCTTCAGGACCTCGACGGCAGGGACCGGTTTCCATTGGTCATTGCGTAAGTGATTTTTTTTGGAACAACCAAATATATGACATGTGTTTCTGTGAATAGTTGGTAGTAGTTACAATATAGTGACTTATAAGTCTTCTGATGTAAATTAGTTAGTTTAATGTTCCCAGGAGCATTCATTAGCGTATATTTTCCCCACAGCTGGGACACAGACAGGCCTCATCTCTTTGAGAGGCAGTGGGCTGTAATCCATCATGCAGTCCCGCAGTGCTGGTTCGTATTAGATGTCACATGTTTTAAAATTTTTGGTTCTAAGCAGCTAGGTTTCTTCGGGATGTTTCAGTTATTGCGCTGGCTAGGTTTGAACCCGAATGTTAGTCATTAGTAGACCGCAACCTAGGAACTTCGTAAAAAATAATAATAAAAAATCTAAACCGTAACCAACCAGAAATATAACGGATTTTATTTTGTTCTAATCGGGAGTAAATCACTCCTGATTAGAACAAAATTAAAACCGCCATATCTCTGGTTGGTTACGGTTTAGAAACTTAATTTTTTTTCTATGGACTTCTTAGGTAGTAGTCTAATTGTGGCTAAAATTAATCACTGGCGAAAAGAAAAAAAAATGATGCCAAGGTCCATACTCAAAGATGCATGGGCCTTTATTATTAAATTATTAAGGGACCTTTCAAACAGAAGATGGCACTTGTCATAAATTCTTAAGTTTCTCCGTGTCTTACTCAAATCTTGTTAAAGGCCTACTCTATGTCAACTCGTGACAGTTCAGAGCTTAACGTGCTTCTGAGGGGTTTAAGAGGATCAGAGAGTTAACTTTGTCACTATAAATTTGGATATCTGTTCATTAATTTTGGTGTACAATAAGGTATATTCTATTCTATTTAAGGTTAAGCCCCGCTTGCCGAGGTTGATCTGTGGATGGGTGACCATTGAAAGTACGAAAAGCCGTTGGTCTCCGCTGTTATTTGTAGATCTGAGATAGTCGTTAATTGCAGTCAAAAGTCGCTCGAATGTCTGACAATCAGTCTTTCCAAAAGGTATCGTATTATCCAGTTACTGGGTTGTGCAGGTCCAATAGGCAATCGCTCCGTGTAAAATACTGATATTCAGCTGCATCCGGTTTGACTGGAAGCCGACTCAACATAGTTAGGAAAAGCCTAGGAAGATGATGATGATGTAAGCAATGTCATAATTGACACACAAATCTTATCATCTTCTAGGCGAAGACACAAGACGACGTGGCTGTAGCCGGGGTCTTATGGAGGTTAATGAACCTTTGTTACATTTTTTATCCACAGAATATCGTCCAAACAAAATAACTGAAAAACTACAAAAGAAAGATACATTTATCCACTATCCAATGTCCAAACAATTCTGGTAGAACACTCGATGTTCACGCTATAACGCCATTAGGTAAAAGAACAATGTTGACCTTAAATTTTAACAGATAGCTTGTCGATACAACCTATGTTTTCACTTGTCCTTCGTTGTTTAGAGTAAGTATCGTTAATCATTGTGTATTTATTTTCAGCCAGTAATTAGACACTGCAGGACAAGGAACTCTTTTTAGAGTAAGCGCTAGCTGCACATTTTTTTTTACGTGGTCATATCATTCAATGAGTTCTCCCACCCAGGGCAGGACGGGAGAGACTGTCAGGCTTGTACTGACTAAAATCCACGGTGTCCTTCAATAGCCCTTTACGTTCCGGGTCCACGGTTACCTAATAAGACAGTCCCGCGACCACAAGCTGCACTCATCACCAGTTTTACTCTCACGAGGACCCTTCATTAAACATACTCGTACTCTCGTTTCGTGAATGGCCAAGTCCAAAAATTAAATAACTGCTTGGGTCAGTTTAATTGCCTTAGTAATTGTTTGAATTAATAGTTGAACGGGCACACACAATAAAAAAAATTGAAACAAATCATTGACCTGCGCCAATTACGAAGCAATTAGTCTTGCTTCAGTTTTTGCTTCAAAACCTTTTAAGACTTTAAATGTTTTCTAGATGGTTCCATTTGGTAGGGAGCCAAATCCAGCACATATTTTTGTTTAAAACATGTAGCACCAACACTGTCTAAATTTTTATCATATCGAAGTAACGCTCAGTGCACGCTGTACTTTTTACCTAAAACCAAAGATACACAAGTAAAGTTGTACAAATTTCTTTTGGCTTTGGTCCAAAACAGGAGCCAACGCCTCGTATCCAGCTCTTTCAATATTGTTCCACACTTACGAGCTTTGGTTGTGGATTTGTAGCTAGCCGCCTGGCAAGTGTGTACCTAACATTAGTAATTTATTTCATCCCTGCTGCTCTCAAAACGGTGAAAGAAAACATCGTGAATGGGCATGTCCTAGAACCAAAAATGTGAAGATATTATGATATCTACGATTCACAGAGAAACCTACAATATTTCCACTGTAGGACACAGAGCTCTCCCCTGTGCCCTACCAAAGTGAACATTACTGACTGTTGACGGTTTTGATTCAAAACAATTTTACCATTGTTCCCTAAATGGTTCTATCAATCCTTCTAATCTTTTCGTGCTACACATCTCCTAGACCAAGACCCTCAGGACACACTAGTCCGATGCCACGCCACATGACTGATTGTCACTTTTTGTAACTACGTTACTTTTCGAGCTCCCTGTGTGTTTACGGCCTAAGTAGGTACATTGGAATTGTAAATAGGTAAATGAAACTTGTTCCACCTGCTCTGTGTATTGCAAGGTAAATTTTAATGTTTATTCGTCTGAAGACGAAGATATTTTATTTCTCAAGTAGATTTAGTTTTTCACTTCAATAATTTTAGCATGTAAAGTGCTTGGGAGTTGAAAGAACAATGAATATGTGTCGTTGAACTAATTTAAGTACTTTTCCATTGTATTTTCTTTTCAACGTATCATTGAGAAATATGAGAGCCATATGAGTATTTTTAAGGCACAAATGGCATTGAAGAGTTATTCTTTAGTGAATTGAATGCACTAAGCTTTATTGAGTAGGTTCGAGATTTCATTATCTTATCTTCTTAATAAAATATGAGGTTTTATGGGTGGATTATTTATTGTTACGCTTTTTTTACCATGTTAAAATCACCCTGAAAGGGACTGTCAGACTTGTACTGAATTAAATTCACTAGGATCACCGTAATAGTCCTTTACGTTCCAGGGTCACGGTTACCTGATAAGACGCTTCCACACATATCTATAGAACTGATTTGGCTGTTTGTTATAACGGTAGTTTAATAACCTTCAGATAATTTTATCTCGGTAGAATTACTAAACTTTACGTAGGCAATGCCTCGGGCATGAGATAGAAATAGTTATTTGTGTGGAATTAATGGGTGTGGAAACAAAAATATCTTTATCTAATTAATAGGTTTACACGTAGGAGTCATGAAATTCATCTAATCGGTCACTGAACTCTGCACCAAAAAGGTTATGGTTGTTGAGTCTATAATTGACTTGTTTATCAGTATTAATATCGTAAAGTAGTAGATTTACATATGCTTCTATGAATGTGTACACTGTTGTTTGATGTTTATTTATGTAGTTCATATTAGAATGTAGAATTGTTTTTTTTGTGAGATATATATCGAAGACACTTCTAGATATTAAACAAAGAGTTTGGATCAAAATTTTGAATATTTTGAATAAGAAAATGTATTCAGAAAATGTTTATTACAAATGAATAGTAAAGGCAGTCTATGAGTTCTATATTACGATAGAAAAAAGTCAAGTTGTTGTTAATTAAGATCACATTGTTCAATTATGTTCTACATTAAAGGTTACTTTTGTTAATAATTCCTCTCTAACCCTCGTTACAGAGATGAATAAACTAAATACGGGTCTAAGTAAACCCATTTAATGTACAGTGGGCTATACAAGTCCATGGGCAGTATAGAAAAAATCGTGTGAAGCGATAATGACGCCGTCTAGCATCTCCGCATGTAATTTTTAACTCATAAGTTTACGTGAAAATAGACTCTAAAGTAACCATTTGTTTTTTATTATCGTGGTAAAATTGTTAAATGAGTCCTTCGCCCAGGGCGGGATAGGAGGAACTGCCAGACTTATACTGAACAAAATCCACGGTGATCCTTCGATAGCCCTGTACGTTCCAGGGTCACGGTTACCTGATGAGACAGACACGTGACCGAAAGTAACCATGCGATATAGTTTACAAAGGTTTATGTTTCAAGATCCTAAAAGAAATACATAATTTAATACCCTGTACTTTCTCGTAATCCTCCTTAATAATTTAGTAAGGTCATATTTTCATTCGGTTTTACGACCGTCATATTTTTCCTTTTTTCTTGAAGGTAACTCGAGCACAGGTGTCTTTAACTTAATCATTAATGCTTTATCTTCGTGTGAGGAATATTGTACTCGTTTGTATATTTGTAGGAAAGTAGTAAGCTAGTATATGTCTGTGTTATGATTTATCATTCGACATAATGGTGTTCACAGATTGCTGTTCACTCAAATTTTCCTTTAGACTGAGTTAACTAAGTCTATAGCAGTCCATTGCTTGAGATACCTTTTTATCGTGGTAAAATCATTAAATGAGTCCTCCCACCCAGGGTGGGAAACTGTTTTCGAGGGTCATAACAAATCGTCTCGCAAGAAGACTTGACGAGTTTCAGCCTCCGGAGTAGGCTGGGTTTCGCAGAGGATTTGGCACCATTGACCACATCCACACAGTGAGGCAGACTATACAGAAGTCCGAAGAGTATAACCAGCGCCTGTGTTAACATATGCATGTTAACACAGGCGCTGGTTATACTCTTCCCCCAGTGCTGTGCTATGTAAACCAATGAATATGATTGGTGGATATCAAACGTATCCGCAGCAACGTAGCATAGCGTATCTCTAGTGGAAAAGCAGCCTTATCCAGTCACTAGGTTGTGGAGGTCAGGCAGGCAGTCGCTGCATGTATAAAGTACCTACAGATATTCAGATGCATCCGTTTCGTGGGACCCCAACAAAGTTGGGAAAAGGCTACGCAAACAATGATGCAATAGAACAGTTTTTGTTTGCACGTTGTCACGTATCTTTTGAAGGGACTACAAAAATAGTTGCGTATGTCCTATGCATATCCAATCTACTTAAAATAAATTCTTAACATTTAATCATAATCGTTATACATTTAATCAGTCCATATCGTAAAAATCTATTGTAGTTGTTAAAGTTGTTTTCCTAGCACACACTCATACACGCCGGACGCCATCTTTAGGATACTGTCTCTAAAGGAAAAATATTGGTACGTCCTCTAATAAAAAATCTGTGGCGTTAAAAATCATTACATTCCATTTCATGTGGAATCACAATAATTCTTAAATTGTCGACAACAAAAGTGTATAACGTCGGAAGGGTCCGAGTAAAAAAAAAAACAAAAGATACATTGCTGATGTAGCATAATTCGCCTATAAAGATTCCACTGCACAGCTGAGGCACAGGTCCCCTCTGTGTCAAAGGTGGGCCGTAATCCACTACACGAATCTTACTTGATAAATCAAAATGATAGATTATAAATCAAAGCCGCACCTTAGTTTTTACAGCACATAAGGATATAGCACCTGTCAAGGTCGCGGGACTGCTCTGGAACGCAAAGGGTTGGAGTAAAAAGGAATAGTTTTTAGTCAGTTAGAGTCTGACAGTCCCACCAGCTAAATCCAGGGTCCCGGATTAATTTGAAGATTTTTACAACCTAAAAAAAGGCGAGGTCTTAGCCGTATAAAGAGATTAAACTCATATCCTTTAAATCGCAAACAAACAGCTATTGCCATTTGCCAATAAATGTCCAATAAGAGTTTTCGATATAGCTGCGGCCACTGCCCGTATAACCTGTGGCTTTGCCCTCTACATTCTGGGTTCACATAGCAGGTCGCCACGCGACTGTGTTGATATTTATCAACGAGACAATATTATTGAATATGCCAAGTTGTACATCTTGACAGATGATGCGAAGCATGGATGCCACACCATAGAAAATATGTGTCGCGGATTGCTTTGCTGTAGGACTGTGAAAATTGCACAGTTTCTTCTCAGAGTATTAGCTATTAAACGCCGACTTCATCTAACATTTTGACTTTCTAATATGTTCATGTTTAAAAGGCGGGTTGTTTAATTATTAGTTCAGCTAACGAATTATGACTATTGAAGCTAACTATGATAAAACCTATACATTTTTTTGCAAATGATTAAAAATATACCTATTGGATTTTAACTAATTATTAGCGTAACTACTCAAACAACTCCCACTTAATTTCTGTTTTCCAAAAACAATTTTACAAAATAAAACATAAATTACTCGTATAAAGGTAATGGAAGAGAGGGTGCATGTGTTTCTACGAAGACATTGGTGCTGCCTGACGTATGTTGCGTCAATGTCTAGACTCCGCAAAGATTGCTCCACGAGAGGCTAAAATTCGATCAGTCGGATTACAAACGTTGTGTTTAAAGTCGATTATTACCAAAACTTAGTTGTATGTTTTACCGAATTTCAAAGGACACATTGTGCTTCGATCGAAAATAATTTACGTCTAAACGTTGAATCAACGTATTTTGATGTGCTCAAGGTTCTATAGTCCTTGGATGTCATCATAATGTATTGTTGTTATGAACTGTTTGTCAATGTGGGCTTGTTTATGTTGTGAAGTAAAATCATTAATATAATTTTGAAGAAATTAGTTTCTAGGCCTATATTTACATTGTTTTTTTATTAAAAGGAACAACAAACAGCTCGAATATAAATAAAAGCGCTGAACATTGAAAGCAAAACATTTGAAGACGTGTTAAATAATATTATGTACCTACGAGTATAATAAAGATATTATTTTGTTGACTTTTGTAATTGTTTATATTTTGACAAGTTAAATTTAATATGTTGAATTCTTAAATATGTACGTACGGAGTATTTTACAACAAGTATTTTCTGTGAATATTTTCTGTTGAAAAATATCAAGATGAAATTAGTTTTGTAACTAATAACATTTATTCAGGTCGAACTCTTTATACAGTTGCTTGTTTAAAACGTTGCATAATTGGCTGTCCAGCTGATTACATACAATGTAGGGGCTAGATAAGATCGGCGAACAGCTGCAGTTAAAAAAAATGGCTGCTCCACTTACTAGCGAATAAATAACGATGTACAGTCACGACCACCAGTATTCACAATTTAAAAGAACTCGATAAAGACTTTTTTCTGGAAATGCGATTTGGAACTGTGATAAGACCTAACTTTTAAACGTTGAACATGTGTTCATGTTCATGAGTACCTACTGTTCGTAATACCGTGATGATCGTGTTATATTGTGTGATTTTATTATGTAAATAAAAGACATTTAATAGATTATTTCAGATTCTTTATTTAAATGGTAATATTTTAGCCGTAGGCGTAGTAAGTTAGTATTTCCTTTAATTTCGGGCGTATCTTCCTTTTGAGAGCCCGACCACCTGCGGTGATCAGTTGTAATTACATCGATGGTATGCTCACATGCCCGCAATATGCGCGGAAATTCGCAAAAAAGATTGGATACATAAGTCACATGCGAGCACACGAACGAAAACTACAGTGGAGCATCATCATCATTTCTTTTTAGTTAAAATGACAGACTTTCTACTTTAAATTGCTATAAAGGTTACGTCTCTATAGTACGTGTCACAGTTTCTGAGTATTAAGTAAGCAGTTTATGTGAATTCGCGTGTATTTTCGTGAAAACATGACGTTTTGATGTTATCGCAACATGTCTCGAACTTTTAGTCATTCGTTTGACGTCATTTTACAAACAGTTACGCCAACACTATTTATATTTAACCTTTATTACCTAAACTAGGAGGTTTTGTAATATATAATTGTTAATCACGAAAAATGTTAGGTAACTTAGGAACCTACTTATGCTATTTTGGACGTCGTCGGACGTCGCAAGACGATCTCCGGCCACCGTAGGCGCGGGCATGCGGGTAGCGAGTAATGGGCGACTCGCTGTCCGACCATGGACCATGCCCGGGTCGACGGCGCGTTGTGTTCCACGCGCGCCTCAAAGAGTGTCAGCATAGTGACGGGGCCTGTAGAGGGCCAAAGCCTGTAGAGGGCCTGTAGAGGGCCTGTAGAGGGTCGCGGGACCAACGGATTACCGTGACCCCGGTACGTAAAGGGCTATTGAAGGACACCGTGGATTTTAGTCAACAACAAGTCTGACAGTCCCTCCCGCCCTGCCCTGGGTGGGGAGGACACATTTGATGATTTACCACGATTAAAAAAAAAATGCTATTTTGGACGTAGGCATCTAAGGCTAAGGGCATACTACAGCCCTATTGCGATATAGTGTATCGCATTTCCACACATAACGCTGAGGCGCGCTGGTAAATGCATTACTTTGTAGTAATTTTCAATAGTCGCGGTTGACTACTTTCAACTTTAGTACTAAAAGCACAGAGAGGTGAAAAGTGGTCGACCACATACTTAAATTTAATGCGTGTACCTACTAAAGTGATGTACAATGCGGCACGGTGCACCGCACAGAACTTTTAAAATCAATTGAAATAATGTTTAAATTGCAATCCATATGGATTGAATTTCGAATTTGCTACTATTTTATTTATTTTATCCTTTATTTCAGATTCTTTTTTAAACTTATTAGGTATTTAAAACAATAATAAACTAATACATATTTTAAACAACATACTTAAAACTACTGCACACGAAGTGACGGCGTCGTATGACGCTGCGAGGTGTCGCGTAGCCGGTCGTACTATAAAGTCATGGTTTCTTTTTCAGAGAATTTGTTCCTATATTATAATATATTAATTTGACAGCATATTTTTGTAACTAGCTGTGAAATTCAGAAAATTAGATTTGGATAATAAAACATAATATGAACAAATCTGAAACTAACTGAATTATCATTGAAATGAGAATTATGATACTATGAATAAAATTACTTTGCGGCTATTAGTTGAATGGAGTAACGTTCAGAAGCCCTGTTGCTGGTTTCTTTAAACTAAGGAACCTGCCTCCCTAGCCAAGTCACAACAAGTCGCAAACGATAATCGTAAACGCTCGGTACTCCCCAATAGATTTTCAACTTTATAGCCTAGAGCCTTAAGTTGAAAATCTATTTAAGATTTCTGAGCGTTAGCGACAGGAAAGATCGAAAACGATAAGCAATCTTTACTAGATCTTCAACGTTATATCCAAGCACATAAAGTTGAAAATCTATTAAAACCTATTTAGCGTTTGTTTTTATAGACGGACGTTCCCGGCGTTTTTACTCACCTCTCTGTTATAAATAAGGTATTCATGAAAAAAAAAAGCCGAAATGTTTATAAAAAAACTAGTTGGCAAGAATTGGTAGATCTTACGTCCAGAAATAATGTGGTAACTAAGAGGCACTGTCATCGCCTAATCAGAGTATAGACTTGCCACTACATGCGACTTAATACGTAACTAATTAAATGTGCATATAGTGCCGATGTGTGCATATATTTTGATAGTGTTGGTAAATAATAAACTAGCGACCCGCCCCGGCTACGCACCGGTACAAGCTCTACTATATTATGCATGTTGTATACGTCTAAACCTTCTTTTTGAATCACTCTACATTAAAAGAAACAGCTTCAAAAACCGTTGCGTAGTTTTAAAGATCTAAGCATACATAGGGACAGACAGCGGGAAGTGACTTTGTTTTATACTATATAGTGATTATTATAATTTTTATGAATCACAGACAGTGTAATCCAAATATTAATCTAAATATGTTTACTTGGAGAAGTCTATTAAATCATCGTTGGACCGTATCTAATCAATATACCAATCTAGATATTATGCCCACAGGTCTACCCACACTAAAAGTTCTTAGGTTTCAAGAACACTTAAGTATCGTTCGTAACTAAAATACGTTTAACTCGATGAAAACCAATTAAGAGGTTGCAACGTGATCGGTAAATCACGTATTTGATAAATGACGTCATAAAGTATGAAGTGATTTACAGAAATTTTCCATTCGTTGTATGGCTTTTAAGTGATCGATTTATTTGTACATATATTATTTTGATAAGCACTTGTGTTGTTGTAATTATAAAAACGAGACTTTTGGGAGACCACTGAAAATCAGCGCTGTTCTGTGGGTCTGTGGAAAAAATGCGGGTTTTATGAGTTCGCGAACACAGTTGTTGCAATTGCTAATAAGATTTTTTTGTTCCATTGGTGTAAATATTAAGTGTGGCGTTCTAGTAAAGAAATACCCGAATAAATAAAAAAACAACTGGTATGAGCTTCTCTAATTCCCCAAATCTTTACAATGATACAATTGTCAAGTACCCCTTATCAACAAGGGGTCAATGATCTACAGAGTTCATCACTATACCCTCGATCTTCAGGTTCACCGGAATCAATGTGAACCCTTCAATCGATCAATCAAAACAGCTTATCACGATATCCCCTAAACATTGATTCCCAAGCAATTCACAAATGTTTTATTTGTGAATTGCTGTCAGTTACTTAATCGAGTAAAACAAAATACGATCGGCATCGTATTCTTTTTTCAACGTCAATCATAACCGTTCCATTCAACCTTGGAAGTTGAAAGTAATCGCTCGTATGATTACAGACTGTGCGGTAATCACAAGGAAGAAAGCTTAGTTTCACGAGTCAATACGTTACACGTCTTTGATGTTTTTTAACAAAGCTAAAATAAGTTTTTAATGTATGTAAAAGCACAAACTTACCAGTAGTTTAGATCAGAAATCATGCATGTTATATACATAGAGATTCACACATAATAAAGATCACATCAAATTCCTTGACGATAGTCGATTAACTGGTTGCGTGGCAAATCATTTTATTATATTCAGCTTTCAAATTAAAATAATTTATCAGAATTTCGTTTGATTGTACCTACATCGGGTTTCGTAACATAAGGGTGTAAACTCACGCTATATAGCGATTACCTAAGAACGTTAATAGTGCTACTAAAATTCCTAACGATTTCAGTTATGAATTGTAGCAGTTGTGCTACGGAGCTACGGCGTAGCGTTGGTTGTTGCTACGAAATAAAGGTATATCAGTTTTTTTTTGTATTTTCCAACTGCTCGTTTGTGTTATTCCCGGTAGTGGATTTGTAAGGAGAAAGGATTTATACAGAAATCGTGTCGAACCGAAAACATTCTCTAGAGAACGGTTTCGGTTCGCTGGCCATCACTGCTGCATACTGAAGTCATGAATGGTCTCTCTTGCAATTACAATTATCTAATGATATCATTAGTTCAAAAACACTCATTCACTACGTAACGTAAGGGTGCTTGTACACGGTGCATGTAGCTTGAGCATGTTGAGGCACTTGCGCGGGTTATATGCACCGTAAACTTTATCGTTTAAAAAAATGTGCGGGTCCAGCGACTTGAGCATGTACCAAAGCGAGCCACTCGCGCAACTAACTCGCGCGCTCTGCGGCGCGCGCTGGTCACTCGCGCATGTGCTCGCGCTTGTTACTTATAGAAGTTCAGACATGCGTAAGCGCGACGTGGCAGACTGAACAGGAAGCAGTTTAATTGTTTCTAGCTGATACTTAATTACAATAATGAGCTAATCAGAAAAGTGGAACGACGAAACGACTTGTTGAATTGTCTGTGGAATATGAAAAAAAAAACAGAGATCAAAAAACTACAGCTATTTTTAAATTCCTTCTGATCTTCAGCTCTAATTTCTTTCAATACGTTTAAACTTTTCATTTCTTGGTGCTATCCAGTTACGCATCAATAACTTTTTTCTGCCCAATCGAATTAATTCGTCTTTCAGTAAATTTATTAATTCCGGCAAAATTATATTTTTTACATATGATTTTAAAAGAAGTTTTCGTTCGAGAAATTTTTACGCGATTCAAGTAATAAAGCTACCGAGCGAATAGCATGCACATGTAGCTCTTGACCACGAACAAATAACTTGTATATACAGCTTGCGTTACTAGTCCGTGTCTTTACTAGCTCCAGTCATTTGCAACATGTACAAGTACAAGCGACTAACTTGACCAAGTAGCTTGCGCATGTTACTCGCTCGTGCAACCCGCAACTTTACTTGCTCCAGTTACATGCACCGTGTACAAACACCCTAACGCTCGTATATTTGTGTACTACGACGCGCTACGCTGTGCTAAGCTCGTAGACCTCACACGCTGCGCTACGCTCGTAGACCGCGCACATTGCGCCACGCTCGTAGCACGTCTACGATGCGCTACGACCGTAGATGCGCTACGCCAAGCTATACTCGTAGAAATCCTGTGTTACGTTACGTTGTTGTAATTTAATTTTTCTTATAAGATAAATTCAGTCGTAAAATTCCTTTTCGACTCAATTTCCTTAAGGTTTGACATTAATCTGAAAATTCATATTTTTTCCCCTCAATGTCTTTTAATTTCGGTGTTCTATAACATCCATCACGCATTATAATAACAAATCTTTTGTATGTGAAAATTTTACGCAGAAAATCTTTATTAATTCATTTTCCTTTTGTTCAAGACTATGTTCCTAGAAAATGATAATGTTGTATTATTATAACGCGAGGATAATGTGTATGGGAACACATAAAGGAGCTTTTGTTGAATGTTTAATTAAATTAAACGGATGTTCATACTTGATTTGATATTACGTACAGGAATGTTTAATGGAACCTTTTGATGAAGTAATCATGAATCGGAAATTATTATACCTACGTTATACTTATAACAAAGCGATATTAATGAGAACATAATGAAAATATATTATTTTTTATGTAACCTTCTTGTTATGTCTTACAAACATTCTACTTCGATCACGTTTTTTGTTCGTGTCTTTGTGTGAACCTAGGCAATTTGTATTGAGAACAAACAAAAAATGTGAGTTACTAGTTGGTTATAAAAAGAAAAATATATAATTGGAAATAAGCTTTGTGTTACGTTTTCGATTTCGTACTTTATATAAAACCCGAGACGCAGCTCTGATCATTCAAGTCAAGGGTTCCTAAGTAGGGTCGCGGGACAAGTCTAAAAACGGCACCACAGCCATGGAATGCAAAGGGCAACTGAAGGAATAGGTTGGTTATTTGTCAGTCAAGTCTAACAGTGCTTTCACAGAGCAGGAGGATCACTGTATGATTTTCTAGCCCTCTAAGGAATATTTTATTGAATTTTAGTCTTTATTTTTGCCGACAGCATAGCATATCCCATCGGTTCCCATAAACGACGATGATAAAAGGATTTTTAAGCTATTGCATAGCTTTTATCGCGGGCTTTAAGCGCGGCGACCGAATCAAGAAATTCCGTAACGAAAATAAACCTAACATAGGTCTCCTCTCTGTGCAAAGGAAACAAAAATACTCATTAAATAGATTCTTAGCCATCATTTATGGTCACAGCCATAAAAGAATGACGTTAAGAAAATAAATAAAAGATGTAATATTTTATGTAGCGGAAGTCGTATAAAAGTGAGATAACATTTACACTGCTCGTAAACATTAAGATTTTATTTTAATAATTGCCCCAGTATGATTTTTTTTCTGCATCGTGGGTTTACAAACATTTAAACTCGCAAGAAACTAAATCGGACCTAAGGTTTACAATTTTTTTCTTTTTAAAATTTGGATTAGATCGAGACGAGAAAAAGAAGACAAAGACTCGAGAATTCCCGAATCTTGAATTTAAATTGCGGGCTACAAACCTGGCGCAAGATTGCGGTGATAGCATGTTAAATATACCATGCAAACACGTGTCGTAGCCTTGCATTCCTATCTTTTTTGTCCTAGACCTTTTAGTTAGGTAGAAATTGAAGGATTTTCCAACTTTTTCAAAGGTTTAAGTTTTTATATGGTGGTTCGAGCTTGACCACCATCTCGTCTGATGGTAAGCGATGTTATGGTCGACGGTGAAGCACGCTTGCCTAGAAGTAACCTACGAGTATTAATTTGAAAACCCCAAAGTTATAGCTGTCAGGAAACACAGACCCCGGGAAATCCAATGAATGTTTTAATTAACACTTTATTTATATTATTCATATTTTTCATTCATGCATCCTCTATATTATTCAATGCATTCATCAATATATTTTTTGGGATACATTTGAGTTAGGCTTTCAAAACGATGTACTGATGTGTCGATTAAAATGGGCATTGAAATAAAAACATAATATTCACTCAATTGACCAAAAAATTAAGAAGTATAAATGTTTTAATCAAGAAAAGCTAATATTTTTCTTAACAGCTTAGTATGTACTGCTGTTGATGTACCAAATACATAAAGTACGATCACTCTTTATTAATATCATCATCATCAACCCGCAAATATTGTTCATCTACGGTTTCCCATTGTTAACCGCTACAGGTCACAGTTCGCTGACCCTTTTAACCAAGATAGTGGCCACCGTCACGGCTATAAACCATCCTCTCAAACGACTTTGTTATTCACACTTTTAACAGGCTCAAACACATAAAAATAAATTCAGTTTACTCAAGGAAGAAGGAATTCAGTCCATTTAGAAAATAAGGGTTCCTTGACTTGTTGATATTTTGACACAATTTTCTCATAGTTCTTAGTTGGGGAACGGAAATGTTTGTTCGCTGCGGTACTGTAAATAACACTTTACGAACTATGATGCAAATCACGTATCTATGGGGCATATTTCTTTTTTTTTGAAGTTTGAAAATTAAATGAGTCGTCCCGCCTTGTTTGGAGCGGAATTTAAGGGACTGTTAAACTCATTTTATTACAAAAAGTTAAACATCTGTTGAACACTGGTCTAAAATAACTGTCAACTTCAAAACGGCATTTGACATTAAGTGAGTAAGCAAGAGTCGTTCTGCAGTTACAATTTTTTTAGACGTGTTCATCAGATGTTTACCGTTTTATGGTACGACGGTTTCTACTGACTAAAAACAACCCTGTTCCTACACATGCCCCTTGCGTTATAGAGCCGCGGTAGCCTTCTCTCTAATGCCTTTGTCAAACAGACTGGCGAAAGCGAAGCGGTTCCGAAGCGATACCGAACCGAAGCGAGACGTCAGTCCAATAGTTCTGTCACGCTATCGGATCGCTTTCGCTGTTCTATGTGATTGGATTCAAACAATTCCATACATTACAAATAAATCACGCTTCGCATTCGCCACGCTTGTCTGTTTGACAAAGGCTTAAGCGCGACCCAGGAACGGACTTCCTACGTCTTCATTTTGGCGGTTTTTTTTTGCACTCGACGCACTTTCGTCTCCTTGAATTGGTACTTACTGCCGTCTCTAGACTTGCTTGTGCGTCGATTCCGTGCTCTGCGATACCAATGAAGATTGATCTGACACTTTAATCTAACATTTATTTATTTTATTAGGCAACCCAACTAAACATACATTCGCTAAACTACATTCGCGGATGGAAAAATAAAATTTGCACTGTCTATTTTCGTTTATAATGGATGTTTGTGTTTATGTCTAATTTAATTATTCTTTTTGTGTTCATTTATGTTGGGAAAACGTAAAAAAATTCTATGAAAGTAAATAAAAGAATCAAACACCACTCTAACATGTGCTATTGGAGCCATTACCCGTTGTCGGTTCGAAGGTCTCACAGTGGAAGTGACAAGTGGCTTCACCTGGTCTGTTACCAACCTTACTTTGATCATACGAATTGCCAACTGAGGCCACCACTATGCTCTCATCCAAACACGACTCACAGTAAAAACACAGTGGGTGAGTGATTGACTAGTTGTGCTTCGTGTCGCGAGTACAATTTCCGCAAGGAAAATAAATATCAGTAAGATGTCTGTGTCTGTGTCTTAGTAAGGCTGGGTGTTTGAGTATATTAAGTTAACATATTTTGTTAATGCATCCACGATACAGGAGAAATTTCTAGTGTGCAACAATTCTTTTAAAAGAAAAATACACATTTATCATGCCTTACTGAGATGTGGAGCTCTTTTTTTTTTACGTGGTAAAATCATCTTATGAGTCCCAGTGGGTGGGACCCAAGGCAGAGCGGGAGGGACTGTCAGACTCGTACTGACTAAAATCCACGGTGTCCTTCAATAGCCCTTTACGTTCCGGGGTCACAGTAATTCGTACAGTCCCGCGACTCCGTTCAGTCCCGCGACCGAGATGTGGAGCTCTAGGTTAGATAAATTAATTAAAAACAAACGTCTAGGACCTTCTGCTGACCTTTTCTCATATTTGAAACATGCTGTATTATTTTAATTAACGAGCTATGTGTTCGTTTGTAGTGTTAAGAAAATTTGCCTTAGGGAACAAAACCCTCTAACTAATGATCATGTTCGTACACAAATTACTCTATGTTAACCGACTTTCTGCAAAATAAATTACTCTCACGTCTCGTGGAGTCCTCACGTATGTTTTGTTCTGTCTCCGAGGGTTCGTTGACTTATGTTTTACTTTCGGCAACTGACGAACAACTAAGTTTTGGCAGTTAACAAATGTTGTGGTATCTCTTGAACATGTTCCAATTAACGTTGTCTTCGACAATATTGGCCTTTGTTTCATCGCTTTAAACACACATACATAGTTTGTGTAGTTAGTAAGTTATAGGATACAACTTGGTAGGTTCAATAACTTTGCGTGCAATATTTGATGGGTTCAACGACCTCTTCTTTTTCTCTGAACATTTTTGTGAGTGGTATTTTATACGATTCAATTTAGATGTGAAAGTACCGTAAAGTATCTAATAAGGCACGGTTGACGCTTCGACTGAGTGATCGCCGCCTACTGCGCAGCGAGTCGCGGGTTCAATTCGGACACGAAACTAATGTTTGCATGACATACAAGTAGTTCTTTCGAGTCTAGGTGTTTTTGTATACATGTGAGTTTTTTTTTATATTTGTAACACATGATACAGGAGAAATTCCTAGCATGAGGCACCGTTAGAAGTATGCTTAAGTTACTGGTTAAGTACTTAGAATGTACGTAATTATACATTATTTTTCTTTAATCTGTTATCTGAACTAAATAAGGACAAGTAAATACTAACTGAAAAACCTGTCACAAGAAATGTAGGTCATGCAAATGCATTTTGCGAAAGACGGCGCGAAAGGCGATCTTATCGCAGTCAGCGCTGTCTATTGAACAACTCTTTTCACTATTTTATACGTGCCTACGTACCAATCTTTTCAGCATTTCAATGTTGTTCAAGTCATAATGTGGTGGGTACGTGCTACGTAGATCGTTTCTTTGTGCTGCGTTAAAAGCTTAGGTGCGAGTGAGCCGGAAGTTTGGTAACGATGTTAAATGGCAATCGATTATACCACACCCCTCGATGCGAACAAAAGCTAAAAGGTCTATTCTTTTGTTCCTATTTTGTTCATCTTTTCTGTGTATAGAGCCTTTCTTCTTCATACCTAGTCATTACCGCATTATATTCTTCCTAGTTTTTCAAAAACGAATCATCAGAGGCCATATCATCACAAGATTTCTGTATTTTATTTACAGCGAACTTAATGTATTTACTGCGAATATTTTAAAAAGCACCTTTAGTAAGAACGAGGAACTAATTTTGTAAATCAAATTAACTTCAGAATTCACGTTTACTTTGCGTCTCAAAAACGTGCAAAGTCATGACTTTAATAATATAATCATTGATTAAAAGCTAGTAACACTAGTAAGTTAGTAAGTAATACTAGCCATAAACAATTTCATGAACGGTATGAATCTAAAAAAAAGGCGTTCGGGACTTTTTGCACTCAACGTCTGTAGTCTATCTTAATCTAAAATCTAATAAAAAGTTAATTAGAGGGAAAAGTTTCGAGAAATCGAATTAAACTGGTCACGCGGCTTGTGGTCTGCAGTGGACAGTAGAAAATAGATAATGGCGTAAATAAGAGAGACGTTTGTTCTGATAATTAACAAGGTAGTTTGTGCTGTATCTATGTATTTATTAAAAGGTCAATAAGACAACTATAGTACTTTTACAAGTTATTATGCCCTACCTGGGACTGTAATTAGCTTCTTTATAAGTTTTTTTTTTGACAATTTATTTATTTTTTTGATAATTTAAAAAATTATTTATACCTGTAATCGTCAAATAAAGGGTTTGAGGTAATTGAGAAAGAAAAACGTGAGAGAACGTAATGTTTAAGTTGAAATTGGTAATATTAAAGAAGATTGAGTTTTGATTTGTTTTAATTTAATTGATTGTTAATTTATCTTATTAAAAATAATAACAAGTTATTTTAGAGATATAACAGCCTAGCGAGGGGTTGTAAAAAGAGATTTATTAAAAACAGACATAAAAAATTTAGAAAAAATAAAATAAAGAATATGTACCCATACCCACATTATGAATTATTGATGAAACCTATAAATTAATATATGAAAGTAATAAATTTACTGATAGCATGCAGTATTTTTTCACTTTTATCTCTATTTCATAGATATCAACTCGGTGGATTGCTCTCGTAAACTTTTCATTTTATATTGGTGATACATTTTATTTGCTACGTCTTCGAGTGCTACGAGTATGTGACCTTCGACAGCTGGTGTCAATATTAGTACATAATTAAAGCTTTTGATCTTATTTTAATTTATAGCTGCATTTGTAAACGTGTTTGTTTAAGTTTTGTAGGTATTAAAAAAAAACGTTTCTCTAAACGAGGACGTTTAACAAAACGTTTCTTTTGACGCTTATCTTTTTTGAAAATTACGACCATCAAAATACACGACTAGTTTCGTTGCATGTTTATAATTCAAGTAATTATTTTCT
Organism: Agrotis puta; assembly: GCA_943136025.2. Taxonomy (NCBI): domain Eukaryota; kingdom Metazoa; phylum Arthropoda; class Insecta; order Lepidoptera; family Noctuidae; genus Agrotis; species Agrotis puta. The sequence continues at coordinate 13,910,604 of OW964177.2, read as the reverse complement.
CACAACTTGATATACTCGTAATGTTGGTTCATTAACAAAGCTGTTTTCGTTTTATCAAAGCATTCTGTTGTTATTTATTTGCTTTGTTAACACTTCCTCAATAACTATGTTAGTTATTGTACTGAGGAAACATAGTGCCTCGCGCCGAAACACGATATTTTCTTACCAAACTTCCTTCATTTACTTATGCATTGCTAACAAAGCGAATATTTTTGACATTATGTACCACCAGCCAAGGTTATAGCTCATTATCAGTGTATTACGCAGTCGAGGGCCCGAATATTTGCCTAATTTTGTTATTACACACGTCGTTATGGCAACAAGAATAACATTAGCACCAAACTTATTTAAATTTAGCTTTTGCATAGAAGCTACGCAGACAAGCTATATTTTGTTAAATATACCACTTAATTACTAAATAACCCATGTGACTGACGAAGATTGAGCGGTTAACACTTAATGCCAATCGTTTGTATACTTTTGTAATTTCATTAACTGTACCTACCTTTAGGCATTTTACCCAAGATATTCTTCTGTCCAAGATATATAATTATTTTCACTGATAGCAAACCCACAATAAGTTCTAATTTGAAGGAAAATTACTGTTGTTTAAACAGACAGTGTGTATTTTATATATATGTATAATGTTGTAACTTATAAAACTTCGCCAAGAAGGAGGCGGGCCGCGTGAGGGAGAGGACAGCGTCCTCCCTCCACCCCAGACGCAGTGGTAGGCGCGGGTATTTCAACTAGCATTTCAACCGAAATCTATACTTAAACTTCGATAACAGCCACCTATAAAAACTATCTCATCTATCAACTATGAAAACTATTCCATCTTCCAAACAGAAACCAGCCATATATTCTGTCTTAGTCGCGGGACTCTCGAATGACCGTGACCCCGGAACGTAAAGGGCTATTGAAGGACACCGTGGATTTTAGTCAGTACGAGTCTGACAGTCCCTCCCACTCAAAAAAAAATCCACGTATTATCAAAATTTTATTGAAATGTCACGTGATTTTTAGCAAGGAAATGAAAATAAAAAAATGTTATATAGCAATCTCATTGGAAACTAGAGTAGTTGAAGTATTTTTCATTATTTGTTCTGCTTATAATTGCATAGAGAAACTCGTGAGGCTTTTAAAAGTTTGCGAATATTTAATAATGTGAAAGTCTCAAAGCGGATAGAGCCAGATCTTTTGTTGAAGATCGTATTATTGTTTGCCATTTCCCTTCGGGCGATCCAACTTTGCGTCAAACGTTTCCTTTGAGTTTCAACAAACATGCTATCACCCGTCTTGACCTCTTTAAACTTTATTACAATGAAATAAAAATATATTTCTTAAACATTTCTCGCTTTGCCGGCTCTTTATTACTTGAGTTGAAATAATGAGATTACTATGAAAAGGAGAATATTTCTTATAAGCGACACTGATTGGAACATATTTCCAAATTACTTAGATACTAGCTTCCGCCCGCGACTCCGTCCGCGTGAATGTCGGTTACCGCTGCATAAAGCCTACTCAGGAAAGACACGGTCAGCAACATGATTCGCAGGTCTATTCACAGACACCGACACTAACATGGACGACGCAGTCAACACAATCACTCGAAATAGATAGATATAGTGTGTCGCGGACTTTTTTGTAGATATTTATAAGATCAACAATTAATTAGAACATTTTATGGTTCTATCTTTTATGGTTTAGGCAGCGTACGCAAAATAAGTAACTTTTCTGGTTGATTTTTACACCTAATGGCCGAAAAACCCAAATATCTCACGGAACCCTATTTTCTCCAAAATAAAATATAGCTTATGTTACTCGTGGATAATGTAGCTTTCGAATGGTGAAAGAATTTTTAAAATCGGTCAAGTAGTTTTTGAGCCTATTCAATACAATCAAACAAACAAACAAAGTTTTCCTCTTTATAATATTAGTGTAGATAGTGTAGACTACCAAAATAACTGATATTCGTACCTACTATTGCTTCAACTATAAAGAAATAAAATGTAAACTAATAATATATTTAAACACTACCAAAACCTCTAATACCTATTTCATAAAATAACAACAAAACAAATCTAAAAATAAACTATTCAAAGACTAAAAGTAAAAAGGGGCACACCGCAATCGCGGCGGTAAGACCCCTCTTTGAGGAGTGGCTGGATAGGCGTCACGGCGTCCTGACCTACCGCATGACGCAGGTCCTCACCGGACACGGAAGTTTCGGGAGGTACCTGTGTCGGATAAGGAGGGAAAAAACTCCTGGGTGTCACCACTGCGAGGATCGTCCGGAGGAGCATACGGTGCAGGACTGCCCCGTTTGGGCAGAGCACCGCCGTGTCCTCACGACGGCGATAGGCGGAGACCTCTCGCGCCCAGCACTGGTCGAAGCCATGCTGCGGGGCGAGACGGAGTGGGAAGCGGTCGCCTCCTTCTGCGAAGCAGTCATGCTCGCGAAGGAGGAGGCGGGCCGCGTGAGGGAGAGGACAGCGTCCTCCCTCCACCCCAGCCGCAGTGGTAGACGCCCACGGCGACGGCCGTCGCAAGACGATCTCCGGCCAACGTAGGCGCGGGCATGCGACGAGTTATGGGCGACTCGCTGTCCGACCATGGACCATACCCGGGTCGACGGCGCGTCGTATTCCACGCGCGCCTCAAGGAGTGTCAGCATAATGACCGGGCCCGTAGAGGGCCAAAGTCTGCCGGGGTTGCGGGACTCACAAATTACCGTGACCCCGGTACATAAAGGGCTATTGAAGGACACCGTAGATTTTAGTCAGTCAAGTCTGACAGACCCTCCCGCCCTGCCCTGGGTAGGAGGACGTAAGAGGAGACAAATATAATCAGAAAGCTCCGAATTGCTAAGCTATCGGGAGTTTCGCGTGTTATTGTGAGTCAACCATAAAAGATAGACATATGCTGTCAAGGAATATTTTTATATAATTTTAAGGAGAACATTTCCGTCATACATGATTTCTATGTAGCTTTAACCATTAAGGCTGCACACGCGACGGAAGTTTAAAAAATGGAGTAGCTTCTTCCCGTTTTCTCAATATTTCCCTTCACTGCTCTGCTCCTATTGATCGTAGCGTAATGAAAAGTATACTATAACCTGCCCAGGAGTATGAAGAATAATTGTGCCAAATTTCGTTAAAATCCGTTGAGTAGTTTTTGTTTCTATAACGAACATACAGACAGACAGACAGACAGAGAGACAGACAGACAGACAGACAGACAAAAAATTTTCTGATTGCATTTTTTGCACCAGTAGCGATCCCTAATCACCCCTTGATAGTTATTTTTCAAATACATTTCATGTACAGAATTGGCCTCTCTACAGATTTATTATAAGTATAGATAAGGAGGTACCTACTTAGTAAATTGACATTTAATAACAATATATTTAACTTATTGAGTACCTAATAAGAACTGTCTCTATATCGTCACAACATAAATAAAACGAAGTCGCTTCCCGCCGTCTGTACGCTTAGATCTTTAAAACTCCGATTAATCCGTGAATATTTTAAAGTCTTTGATCCAAAAGGAGGTTCATAATATTGTGATACATTCATGACATGCATATAAACACCCGTGCGAAGCATAAAACGTTTAATTTATTGTTGGAAGCAGGTAACTACATTCTGATGAAAATAATTAAAGTAAGTACTTTCGTTATATAGGTATTACTGTAGGAGTAACAAACTTGATTCTTGATGTCGATAACTTCTTAATAGCTTGACTTTATGTAGTATTTTTGATAGTAACTAAAACGATTAAAACTTTATTCATATAGCATCTGTTGCTTTAATCTGAGATACCTGTTTGGAAAGTGGACATAAGATTTCACTAAATAACAAAAAAAGTGAAGGAAGACATCGTAACGAAATCGTGTCAGAACACCAGACGTGAATACTTCCTTAAAAAGAAAAATCTAACAAATTGAATGTGGCAGACAAGATCAGGTGTTCGTGTGACGTTTTGTTTAGGGCGCTACCATAATTTAGTTTAAAATTAAGATTTTGTAAGAAAATTTAGATAATTTCTTTTTTTCTACTTACATTTCGAAAAACGTCGTTCCTTACTAGGCTGTTTGTGTATGTAAGTTCTTAAACTTACATACACAAACAGCCAAACCGGCAAACTATTACCTCTCATACAAATATATCTCCCGTGCGGAATCGAACTCGCGACTCGCAGCGCATCAATCAATCGCTCAACCACTGCGCTAACCGTACCGTAAATTGAATAAATCATTCTAACAAAGGATTTGAAAAGTAAAACCGATAAAATAGACCGTTAGTAGAAATGTTTATTTACAAAGTTCCCGGCCGCACGCAATGTTGATGACCTTTCGCCGACCCACCCATTTGTCTTCTAGCACTGTTGTTAGTTTGTATCATTAGGGATCATTTGCTTGGAAGAGGGTAGACGTAAAATTTGTACCGCACAAGTTGAAAAGCATAACGATCGTAAAGATCGCGGTCGTTTTACAGGTGGGTAACTATTTGAAATACCTTTTTCAATGTTGTTCTAAATTGTTAATGTCTTTTTAATTATGACCTGCTTTTATAATCGTATTTTAGCGGTTATGAGAGCTTGAGATTATTTTGCATTTTAATATCTACTCTCCGAATTTTTGTCTACAATTTTACGTCGTAAAGGATAATAACTCGCTTTTAATATTTACATAAACCTTATGAATATTTATAATACCTACATTACTCGTATGCCGCCGGGGCGTCGACCTCCCTGCATAATTATTTCTAACTTCGTTTGTTTATCCAGAACATCTGGAAAAATGTTTCGCTACGAGAAGGCAAGTCGTATTTTTTCGACCTTACGAGATCCGGGACTATTCGGTAGACTCGTTATGGTTCTGTCCGAAGCAATGTCTTCCCTTTGTTGGGTTATAATATCCGCTCATCCACCTGTAGGTCGGAATTTTCTACTTTATATTAATGCGGTTTGTACTGAGCGCACGCTTTAATTGAATTATTGAGCAGAACTTCTGCAGAATGAATGTCTCTTTCTTTCAAGACCTTACTTTACTTTTTACTGCTAAAGGCTAAGGCTAGTATGTTTGCAAAATATAGCTTAGCTTTTCTATTTAGGCTTACACAATCCATGTAAAGTAATTGAACGTATTTTTTCTATGTGCTTAAAAGTTCGCGGTCGCGGGACTCACGAATTACCGTGACCCCCGAACGTAAAGGGCTAGTGAAGGACACCGTGGATTTTATTCAGTACGAGCCTGACAGTCCCTCCCGCTCTGCCCTGGATGGGAGGACTCATTTGATGATTTTAACATGTTATAAAAAATGTGCTTAAAAGTAATAAAAAGCTTGAAAATGTCCAATCTCAAAACGATCGAGACTCGAAAACTTTTAATTAACTCTCGGAAAAGTTGTAGGGAAAACTACAAATTACCTCCCTTTCAGCAATTTTGGAAAGCGGTTCAGCCTTGACCAACATAAACAAAATCTACGGTCAAGGTTCGAAGGCGTGCTTTTTTGCTTTTTATCGTTTTATGAGTTCATGTTCTAATCTATCTATAGGTTACGGCTTTGCATAGACTTTTATTATACTTTGAGAGGGTACAGTAAGCTGGCTGTCAAACACTATCTCAATACCCAACTTGGGTTGTAGGCTTTCGTGTCAATCAACCATAATAATAATGGACCCAATAGTCCTCATCAGAGATCACAGAGTACGCTAAACATTTTAAGAGTAATAAAGAAATTTTGTTAAGGGTTTTCTTATCAAAGACCGTGGAAATATTTTTAGAGAGCTTTTTAGATTTTATTAATCTATATATATAAAAGGAGAACTGACTGACTGACATATCAACGTACAGCCGAAACTACTGGGGCTAGGAATGTGAAATTTTGCACACGGCTTCCTATTATAATGTAGGGGAGCACTAAGAAGGGGTTTTTGGAAATTTAACCTTTAAGGGGGTGAAAAGGGGGAATTAGGAAAGTACGTAATCCACGCGGACGAAGTCGCGGGCAAAGTGCTAGTGTAGCATAATTTCCCTCAATTTTCACATTACTTTTTATTATAATGTATTTAAATTTCCTTTACTGTAGATGATGATAGTATTCATTTACCTGTAGGTAGAGGTTATTAAATGCTCATTACCGAATAAACACGAATTTTGGGAGTGCGATAAGGTACATAGTCGGCCGGTTAGAGGTGTGGCATGTCGGGGCACTATGACAGTATATGTCGGCTCTCATATCGAATCAGGCAACATTCGGGTTGTGATTTTATATTTTTGTTTTTAAACATAAATTAATGTATCCCTAGTGCAACCGACGAGTGACGAGATTTCTGTTAATGTGGACAGGCGAAAAAGTAGTAGATAAGGACCGTAGGCAAATATGTAAGTTTTACTTGCTACACTTTTATGGTTTCTTGTTCCTCATAGGAAATAGGTGTGCGTTAATATAAGTATGTATTTGTACCTATGTGTGGAAGTAAAAGTCTCTCTAAAATTAGGTTTCCGGTAAAAAATTGGAGAACTGTCTGTTAATCCGTTTAGAATATCTGAACGCGGTCGTTGGAGTTCCAAAAAAAAAAAATATGATCCTTTCGGGCCGGCAGTAACTTACTTAACCTCTCGGGCGATTTATAATTGAAAATGATAAAAATCAACGTCCAATGAGCGACTGTCTGTTATGTACAGACGTGTGTACGTAAGGCGCTAGGGCGTTTTCGCTTATGTACACCCGGGTGTACGTAACGCGCCCGAGAGGTTAACGTCACTCGACGTAAGCTCATGTAGTTATGATGAACACTCGATTGTAGACGGGTATATAACGAAGGAGGACTTAACTAGATATACTTGAAAAAGTTAGAGAACGTAAAATTTTCAACTCTTAACATTTGATCAGACAAAGTAGGGACTCTTCGGCTAAACGAAGCCGTTTATTCGACATTTTACTGTCCTAGTCTGACGGTAGCGGGATGTAACGGTCTAGCAATTTTCTATCCATTGCCCACTGGTAGCAAGCTCAAGCATTTCCCTACCTACTCTAAAAGATTAGGATCTATAAAATGCATGAACTCGGTTCCTTCCTTTATAGGTAGAAAGTTATAGACTTAGAGATATATATCTATAGAGATACAGATCTCACAGGCAGATTATAAGATAAGGCTAGAAGAGAAATACTTACATGCGGTCTACTGCAATAGGAATACTGTAAAATGGAAAATTGACTGGAACTAGAACTTGGGTTGCTATCGGCATTTAAGAATGCCTGTACAACAAAGTCCATTCTTATCTTTTCCTCTCACTAATAATTTCTACTGAACTATGGGTACATGTAAAACACTGAAACTCACTTACACAAACACCCGGACAAGGAACAATTAGGTGTAGTACATATAGTGTGATCCAACTAAGAAGGAGAACTTCTTATGACGTCACACCTGTGATATCGTAATAGTTGTATAAGGGCAGGAAAAAAGTTTCCAGAATAAGTTTATTATTATGTGTGTAACAATAGCATTTTTTTTATTTACGTAAAATCATCAAATGAGTCCTCCCACCCAAGGCAGAGCGGGAGGGACTGTCAGACTCGTACTGACTGAAATCCACTGTGTCCTTCAATAGCCCTTTACGTTCCGGGATCACGGTAATTCGTACAGTCCCCGCGACCCCGGCAGGCTTTGGCCCTCTAGAGGGGGGGCCCGTTATTTTGCTGACACTCTTTGAGGCGCGCGTGGTACACAACGCGCCGTCGACCCGGGCATGGTCCATGGTCGGACAGTGAGTTGCCCATTACTCGCTGCCCGCATGCCCACGCCTAGGTGTAACAATAGCTTAGGCTTTTTTTGTTAAGCATTTTTTTATTTTGATTAAGCAATTTAAATATATGACTATTTTTGCGATTATTGTGACAATGAAAATTAATACGATCTAGCGAAACGAAAGGTGTAATCAGGGTTAGCAAACTCACCAAAGTTGAATTTGATATAATATTGAACATTATTTAGATTAAATTCTATTGGTAACTGTAATGAAGTGTGAGTTGACCCTTGACAGATAAAAAGTATAAACGCTCTCCTTCTTAGTTGGATCGCATAAAGGTACAAATATTTTATCAGTACGGGGTTCGAACTCGCGACGGCGACGCCCTGCAGTAGTCGCTCAACCACTGCGGACTTATGGACTAACTTCTATTTGAGATGTATTTTGTGCACAAAATATTCCTAACTTTTCTATTGCGTGTTGGAAAAGAGAAGGTTCCTACCTAGTGCTCTAAAATAGAGCTGTGGTTAAGTTCCGCAGTAGCTGAAATAAATTTAAAAAGTATCTGCTCAACTACCCGCTAAAATACAAGGAATAAAACAATTATCTTCTACATTGCATGACTTTTGTTATGCAACCCATTTAGTCTACAAGTTTTTTTTCTATTTTAATGTTCTGTTTTCGTGCAGCCCACAGCAAAAAGTTACTTAGTTCTTGTAAATTGTAGTTAGCAACCAATTTTCATAATGAAACAAAGCACGGAGGGTTGAAACACCAACCGAAACTAAAATAATACTTATTTAATTCAAGCAAGGAACAGAATAAATACAGATACAGATGAAAGTTTGAGACGAGTGTTTAATAAAATTAGTGGCGCGTACGCTTGTGCTCAACAACTTCATGGTAAGAAATGACTTACTTTAATACGCCAAAATAAATTTAAAAAAGTTCTGCTTTACCCAATGCAACCGATAAAAATGTACCGTTGGAGCCTTAAGGGCCGAATCACACCAGAATGCGGCCGCCAGCGGACCCCGGTTCCGCTGCTGGCGGCCTCGCACGGCCTCCAAACCCCAAGTGCCTAGTCTCCTCTTGACTAGTTTCAGTGCTGCAGCGGGGGTGAGGAGCGCGTGGCCGCGGGCAGAACCACTGTCGAGACGTGCGGGGACCTTTTCCAGCGGTAATGGTCTTTTAAGTATGTAGGAAAAGTTTAAAATTATTTCACACTGAAAGTGCTCGCCGTCTCGCTGCCGGCCGCTGCCATTCCGGTGTGACTCGGCCCTAATTAGCCCGGAAATTATAGGAGTTGTAACAAACAAACAAGTATGATTATTGAACAAAAACATTTGACACTATTTATATCATATTCTGTACAAAATATAGGTATTGATATTAATTATTAATGTTCAGCTTTAATTTCCGAACACTGCAGACATCGGCACAATCGACACAAATTAAAAACAGCTGGTTTATTCGTGTTGTGAAAAATATCGATTAAAAGTCGCGTCAATCGATTAAAGTAATTACTTTTATTATCGGTGTAAATACGAAGGGTGAACTCACATATGATTATCTAGTCACTACCTGTCACCAAAAGCTTTCAATCTTATTTATTACAACTTCGTACAACAACACTACCTATTAACAAATTTATTGCCGGTGTACCTATCCATTTGGGCTAGGTATGGTAAAAGCTTTATTATTTTCTTGCAATTTAGTTCAGTACAGCCGGGCTTAATGTCGCGTATAATGTGTATTTTGTGTTATATCACGGTCAAAATATTTTGTCACAGTATAATTTAGTGAGTTGCCGTGGCCACACGACAGGGCAGTGAAAACATTTCAAAGTTTTCCATACATTATTTATTAAAATCGTCGATCACCGAGTTTTGTGATTTGAAGTGTGTTTTGTGTGGTGTCAGCGTGGAGTTACACAGAGAATATCGGATTTATAAACAGCTGGAGGTAAATCTAAAAAAAACCTATTTTCAATGACAACCATCTTGAAAATAATAGTAAATCAAAATATTATTACATTAAATCCAGTCATACATAACAGTACCTACACAATCGTCACAATTATCTACCAGCACCGTTGTAATGGCAATGTACGGTACAGTTCTGCCCTGAATAGTTTTACGGTATAGACTAACCTAGTATTTAAAATGCACATGTACAATGCAGTGGTTGCCGACGTCATCTACTTTGCAGTAATATTTTTGCTACTAATGCGTCTGCACGGTTTGTAAAGGAAAGCCAGGATATACAAAAATGCAGTTTAATACGTGTTGCTTTCGTGATTGCGTTATAAATTCTTTGTTCAGTGAACACATTAGTTTACTAATTGTTCATTTATTAGCTTTGATTACTTAGTGAAGAAATAATAACATGGTCAGTATTCGTTTAGTGGTCTCAATTGAGATAAAAAATAAATGTGATCAAATATTTAAAAATTAATAATCGACTTACATGCTTTTAAATCTATCGATTGAATAAAAGGTGCAGCTGTAACTTGATACGTCGGTGTCTTGTTTAATTGTCAACAATGTCAGAAATAGTGTCTGTGTCATATGTCAAAAGTTAAAACATAAACAAAAAGGTTCTTTGTTTAAAAACTTAAGCCCCAATTTTGTCATTGTTTTAGTAATTCTATCCTTTGAATACTTTGTCAAAATTAGTAAGACGTTAACTTAATTTATAATCATGGGCTACTTAATTTCTTTTGTTAAATACTTGTTGGAATATTTTAAGGTTAGTCGGTTTACTACATAATTCGAAATATTCGCATATTTTTGAGTGAAACATAATAATTTATGTGACAAATTAAGTTCAAATTACAGTGTAATGGGTATTGCGTGATTATTATAGGGCTGGATACTGGCTGAAAATAGCCTTCCCAGTGTTTTGTATCATGATTTTTCTATTGTTGCGAGTGCGATCACCATTTGTTTAATTTTTCGTATAATTTCTTTTTCTAGACTGTGCTAGAAACTGGGAGTGTGGGGAACGCGTCGTCATCTGATGAAGAACTGGAGCAGTGGGAACAAATATTCATGATGCGCGATGAAAACGGCAATAGTTATAATGACAAGTAAGTGTATGTTTATTGTGTTATGTATTGGGTAGGTATTGATGGTACTATTTTTTTCCAGAATGTAGTAACTTACCTTGACAGACACTTATTGACTTACTATTGTTTAGATTTTTTAAACTACAATAAACCTCATTGTTTGCTGATGTAAATATAGTTATAATTTATTATTTTACACTCTTATCTACATTACTGTGGTGACTAACAATTTATTTAGTATATTGTGATACTTCCTTCTGCAAGCTAGCGGATATAATTGATAATCCAGACTTATGCTTCATTTTAATTATACAAATGTTCCTGGTAAAATTTTATTTTTTAGTTTAGTCTCCTTGAATAAAAACTGAAATGACAGTTTCGCCAATGCACCAAGCCTGTAATATAGAAAAAAAAAAAAAAAAAACGACGGGTTGCACTCTGGGAGTGCCGGCAGAAGTGAAAACTTGAATAGTAATTGTTGGAAATATCTTGTGAACAGATTTTAGTAAAACTCGCAAAAATGGTTGACTTTTTATTTCAATAATTTTCCAATGTGACGTACATCTTTTATAAACAATGTTACCTAGCAACGAATGTATCCGGCTTACAAACTTCTTTAAAAGTAATAAAGTCACACGAACATTCACGCAAGCGCCCTGCGCCGTCCTACGCTTTTTCGGTCAGGGTCACGTGTCCTGACGCGAGTTTAAGATTTTATACCCATTACAGAAAAGTGCTCAACGCCGCTAAAGAAGTTTTCACTTCAAAAACGACGGGTTGCACTCTGGGAGTGCCGGCAGAAGTGAAAACTTGAATAGTAATTGTTGGAAATATCTTGTGAACAGATTTTAGTAAAACTCGCAAAAATGGTTGACTTTTTATTTCAATAATTTTCCAATGTGACGTACATCTTTTATAAACAATGTTACCTAGCAACGAATGTATCCAGCATACAAACTTCTTTAAAAGTAATAAAGTCACACGAACATTCACGCAAGCGCCCTGCGCCGTCCTACGCTTTTTCGGTCAGGGTCACGTGTCCTGACGCGAGTTTAAGATTTTATACCCATTACAGAAAAGTGCTCAACGCCGCTAAAGAAGTTTTCACTTCAAAAAAAAAAATTAAAGCAACCAATAAGGAGGTTGTCAATCTGATTGTTTCTTTTTTTTTGTTTTGGTGTTTAAATAAGGAATAAGAATCATGTAAACTTGGTACTTATTTTCATTATGGTAGGATTATAGGCCTGTTTTTTTTTCGAAACTCAACAGTTTAGGCCGTGACTTGTCTGCCAGTAAGTGATAATATAAGGATTCGTCTTAACTAAATAATTTGTTTCAGAAGAAAAAAACGCAGCATATGGTGTCGGCCATCATGTATTCCAGTCTCCATAGTTATAATTCTAATAGTTTTGGTAGTGTTGGTTCCGCTGCTTGATCAACCAAACATAGTTCATATGAACGCTACCATTGCTGCTGTCACTTTACATTGCTCAGATGAGTGTAGGTAAGTGTAACATTAATTGACAAATGTATATAATATTTTTTTTCACTTGCAGAAAATTTGATTTAAAATTGTACTCAATGTCATTTTATCCTTTTTCTGTGATTCATCTCGCTTCTGTTTACTTTTGCTTTGACATTTGGAGGAGTAATGATCAGATCTATAGTGCAGATTTATTATCAGCATAGTATTGTACTGCTGTTTGTGTACCCAATAAATACATTCATAATTTATTATCCATTCTGAGATTTAATTATACTCTGTACTTCAATATATGGCTGACAAAATATATTGCCCAAATGTAAATGAAATAATTATAAGCAGTGAATATCTCATTTATGAATAGGTCATAAGAATAGGACAGACTTATTAGCAACCCTCATCTAGGTTAAACCAATGCACAGTTTTGGGTTGAGTCACCTGAGTTATTACTGCTTCGACCTTGTTTCCTAACAAAATTTCCATTGGCAAAGATAGGGTGGCCTACATTCTATCGAACTTCTTCCTATGAATAATGGACAGCTATTTATTTAACCCATATGTTTTTTTGGGGTTGAAAATCAACATGTTTTCCCTTGAAACCATTTATTTGGATAGCATAGTAGAAGCCATTTGTTAGGAAAAAAGTTGATGTGTTTAGGAACAAATTTTAACCTTAAAGCCTTTAGCTTTAGAGTTCAAATTCGTTTGTACAAGTACTTCTTGTTAGCACAAAGTCACTCAATCTTATTAAAGTTTTTCCTACAATAATGATAGAGTGAACAAGAATGATTCTTAATACTGTGATTAATGTATTTTTTGTGTTCCAGGTTATCATTAGTTGAAAGTATACCCGAAGGTCATATGTATCCTCCAAACGTGACGCATTTACCTACGAAAAATGTATGGTTAGACTTGATAGATGAAGCTCAAACGAGTATAGAGATAGCATCGTTTTATTGGTCTCTTAGATATAATGAAGAATATCCTTATAATTCCTCTATAGAGGTTTGTATTCTGTTTCTTTTACTACATATTAAAGACCACAGACTAACAGATTTTAATATGAACCCTTTTTGTTTTAGGGTGAGCAAGTGTTCCAAGCTTTATATGCTGCTGGGTCAAAAAGAAATATAGATTTAAAAATTGCTCAAAATTGGCCCACTAAACAATATCCTAATGTAGATACTGAATATTTAGTTAAGAAGAAAGCTGCACAGGTAAGGTCCCCTTGTTATTTTTGAAACTTAGCTAGTAAAACTTTTCTTATAAGTTGCCTCACACTTAAAAGCCTTTTACTGGCAGAAAACAATTCCCTCAAATTATATCATTTATTTCCCCAATTCTCCTATCTTGCATTAATATATTTTTTATTTGTTACAAATGAAACAGGTGCGGAGTTTGAACTTCTCGAAGTTATTAGGCAATGGAATTCTGCACACAAAGTTTTGGATTATAGATAGAAAACACTTTTACATCGGCAGTGCCAACATGGACTGGCGGGCGCTTACACAGGTAACTAAATATTTTGTACAAGTCTAGCTACCACAGAGACAGATTTATGGATTGTTATAAAAAATACTTTCTTATGTATTTTGGCCTTCCTAACGGGTGTTTTCATGTTTCATCAGTAGTCACATGTTTTTTTTTTATCGTGGTAAAATCATCATCCAGGGCAGAGCGGGAGGGACTAGCAGACTCGTACTGACTAAAATCCACTGTGTCCTTCAATAGCCCTTTACGTTCCGGGGTCACGGTAATTCGTAGGTCCCCCTTAGTAATTTAGATTTGCTACACAGTTGTTTGGTCGTTTCATACGATTTGGCATTTTTTTACAGCCGCGGCGGTACTGAGACTTAATATGCATTTGGGGTACGAGGTTGTTCTTATAAATCGACAAAGTCGACTACAACAATTACTATTAATATTCAGTGATCATTAGACTTTTTTCGATTGTGGAATTCCGTTCGGCATAAAGCATCGTTTAGCTGGAATTGCTCAATTTTAGCGTACTTTTTCAAAACCCGTTCGTGGTCCGATATGATCGGTTTAATTTTTTTTTCAAAAAGGGTCTGAATTTCCTAACATAATATGAACAGTATCGGTAAAATCATCCCTTTGTCGCAGATTTCTAAATTGCCCCTCCACACCATCGAACTGGTTGTTCGTTTTGCACGGCCGAATCATCTCATCGACTTTTTAAATAATAAATTGTTGTCCTCAGGTCAAGGAGATGGGTATAGTTGCGTTCAACTGTTCCTGCCTAGGAGCTGACTTAGGAAAAGTCTTTGATGTAAGTTTATTTTTTAATCAGCTTCTTCAATATCTACGAGTACTACGCGTAGACTAAAAAGGACTTATTGCCAACGGAACCGTGTCCAGATTTGAATAAAATAATGATATCTGGCGGTTTCGCACAGAAGATTAAAGTTTGTGATAAGGACGTAACAGCAATGGTCAGTTTGTTAGTATATATATTTGTTTTATTATGATAGCGTTAGTTACTTCGTGCTATTATGCACATTTAATTATTTTATAATTTTAAGTTATTCATGTGCCCGAGTGCCTCGGGGTCCCAAGCGCGAATACAGAGCATTAGGTCCCTGGTACCCACTTCGGGCACCATTTTGAGTTTTTCCATCAGGTATTTCTCAGTGACAACCCCGAAATCTGGATTTGTACCCGTTGGCGTTAACGAAAATAGGTTCACCGGCTGTCACATGGTACTTAAACATAACGCGCAAAATGTTGCTACTGAAAAAAACTCTCCTGCTTATTCCTCGAGGATAACAGGCGATGACGTGATACACTAAGTGATGTCATGTTATGCTCTGCGACAACATAATTTCTTTCTTCTAAAACTTAATTATGTTACAACACGAACTATGTTTCGTGTCGGAACGTAGCAGTCACTCACCAAGTTTTTCTTAATTAAAACGTGAAAACAGTTTAATTTTCCTTAAATAAACTGACATATTTGAGCAAAGGAAAATTAACGAAGACCTTTTATAATAAATTAATTACACAGTTCTGATATTTATCAGCTATTTTAGCCAAAGAAATATAACAACAATTCTGCTTAACGAATAGAGCATTCATCTGTGGGACTACAAAGCGGGAGCTTTTAATTAGCGCCACGACTCGCTTGTCGTGTTAATATTTCATAGCTAAATACTGTTCTCGCTCTTTAAATATTTATTATTTTTCTTACTAAGTTGCTGCTATTTTGAACAGAAAATATTACTGTTTGTTCAAGTATATTTATTCAAAAGCTTTTATAAACTTAATTTAAAGTTCTTAATGAAAAAGTTTGATTGCGATTAAGAGTTTATTATGATGAAGAAACGTTAATGTCATTTTCTGCGAAGATTAGTTCTAAGTCTGAAATGCGAAAGAAATTCGCTTTTACCATTAGGCTCTTTGAATTGAAGTACTTATAATTGTGTATTGCCACAATGGAAAGACTTTCAAAACGACATCTTATACGTGAATACCTACTTATTAGGTTAATGGATTTCAGTTTTTGTATCGAGACCTTGTCCCTTACCTTACACCAAAGCTGCTTCGCGCCAGGCGCAATTAAACTTGCTCGCCACCAGTGCTAACGATTCTGTTTTGGGAGTCGATTTTAGGATGTCGAATCAAGGGACCTAACTCTCTTAGTCCGTCGACGAAAGTACGGCCCGGTCCGAACGTAGAACTTATAAAAAAATCTCAATCCTTATTATTACCGAATTCATACCATAGGAGTTAAGAACAACTGTCCAATCATGTTTTTTTTCGTGGCAAAATCATCAAATGAGTCCTCTCGAAATCCGTACTGCACCGTGTGCTCCACCGTGTCTTCCGGGCGATCCTTGCAGTGGTGACACCCAGGCGTTTCTTCCTTTCCAATACGACACAGGAACCTCCCGAAACATGCGTGTCCGGTAAGGACCTGTGTCATGTTGAAATCCATCTAGCTTCACAAGTGTAGGAAACACCTGTAACTGCGAAAACGAACTTAGATTGTAAATATTCGATATTCTCAATAACCCAGCTAGAAAAAAGAGTAATCAGAAAAATACTTAAAAAACGTAACTTTGATAAACTGTCCTGTCTCTATAGGCAAGTTTGGTTTACAAGATGGTCGACATGTTATTGATTTTGTTATTTTAATTTCACATGCTAATTATTAAATTAGCATGTGAAATTAAAATAACAAAATAAACAAAAAATAAAAAAAAAAACCAAACTAAGTATATTGCTTTCACTTTAATTGTAAATGTTTTATATTTTTGGTTCCAATTACTGCGTTTGTATGTTTTGCTGTTGGTGTGCCTTATATTAATAAATAAATTATAAAATGTAATCAAAATTTTGGCCCAAATTCAAAATACGTTGAACAGCCTTGCGAAATGCAAAAGTTTTTCAATGTCACATTTATTTACCTAAACTTTCTTACCACATAAACATAAAACGCGGAAATGAATAAAGCCATTATCGTGTTCGACCGTGAAGGTACAATATAACATCGAGGTGTCACTGCCAAGCGCGAGGACAGACCTTGGTCCGCTACGGTATATTTAGTGCACATAATGCATGACATATAATTCAATATAGAAGGCTTGCCTTGTTCAGAATAATCAATATTCACAGATCAGTTGTTTTAATTAAAAGCTGCAGTTTCAATGGCGTCGGTAAAGGTTTTTCATTGTAAGGCAAAATTAATGAGTTATGTAAACAATATGGTGCATTTAACTTATACAACCAAATCCATAAGAGATACCGGAAAACTTTGTGCCCAATGTAACTTTGTGTAGAGGAATATCGGCCTTCATGACGGACTTCAATCGGAACGCTCGGAGCAGGGGCTGAGCGATCGTCTGCTGCGCAGCGTGTCGCGGATTCGATCCCCGCACGGTATAAATATTTGTATGATCTGCAAGTAGTTGTTCCGGGTCTGGGTGTTTGTGTATGTGAGTTTCTATGTTTGTAAACTCACCCACGATACAGGAGAAATTCCTAGTGTCAGGCAAACTTAAAAAAAAAAACTGGCTGGATGAATATAAATAAAGTGTTATATACTCAAGATAAACACTTCATTCTATTAACTAATGTTGCATTTATTTGCGAGAGAACGAGATAGAAAAAACGAGTGAGCAGCTGAAACAATATTAATTGCGTTCCGATATCACATAAAGTTAGATTGATCTTTCAAAGAAGACGACAAAGATGTATTCGTTAAACAGTAGATATCTAAATTAAGACTTCATAAACCAACAGACCGCCCCGCGGTATAATCTTAGAAAGTTAAAGTCAAGGAATTGTCAAAGTTGTCCGCTAAGTGCCAGTTGGCACGAGGTAGCACGCTCGTTGGTCGTCGTTGTTACAAACTTAAATTGATCGATATTGAACACTCGAAGCTCAACAATTAAAGTTTGTAAGGCCATGTATTAATTTGTTAGAGATGGGTGTGCTTCAGAGGCTAGAAGGTCAGATATGAAAGAGACAAAGTCGATGATGGAGGGAGCCTACCCAGAATAAGCCTGTTCACTCTTACTTTGAAGAGATTATTGTTGTATGCATTTGGAATTATAACCGCAGATAAAGAATTTCATTCCTTCGCTGTGCACATAAACAAAGACATTTGTCGACGCTTAGTGCGAATTGCTAGAATAGCAACAATGGATTGTAACTCTCAGTGCGTCTAGATGACCTATAGTAAAGAAGGCCGTGGGATGAGGTCGTAGAGTTATGAGGCACATTCACCGAAGTATAATGTGTAAGAGACCGACAAGCAAGTAACCTTGCGCCGCCGATAAGAAAGCTGTGAAGTTTGTCTTTAAATTGAGAGGTTACACTGCTGGGCAACTCGCTGTCCGACCATGGACCATGCCCGGGTCGACGGCGCGTTGTGTTCCACGCGCGCCTCAAAGAGGCCTCTAGAGGGCCAAAGCCTGTCGGGGTCGCGGGACTGTACTAATTACCATAACCCCGGAACGTAAAGGGCTATTGAAGGACATTTTAGTCAGTACGAGTCTGACAGTCCCTCCCACTCTGCCCTGGGTGGGAGGACTCATTTGTTGATTTTACCACGAAATTAAAAAAGAAAAAAGTTCCACTGCTGCTTTCTTTTTAAATTAGTAGGTTTTGTAAGCGAGTACTTTGTACAGCCATCTGTTGCTTCTTATTCCAATAGTTTGCTTATCAGTAGGTATTGAGGTATTCCTATGTATATGTGTATCGTTTAGGAATTTCTTAGTAGTCACGGAGTCTAGATTTTGTGTTCTATTTATTGCAAATAGACTTCAAAACTTAGCATGTTACTACGTATTGTTTAAGACTGTGTATTACCTAGTGTATTTTTAAGTAAACTATGTAATTACGTGATTTATACTATGCCGATGCATAGTATACATATCGCTACGTGAATTTGAGTGCACTCACATATTTTAATGTTTGAAAATCGGGAATCATGAATCCGATTTAGGTACCTATCTACCTAAATAGGTACTTAATTTATAGGCAGTATGTTTGATATCCTCATCTGATATCTAAAACTATTATTTTTCTCCACACCAGGTATACTGGAGCTTGGGCACTCCAGACGCGGTGGTGCCAGACAGCTGGCCTGCGGAGCTCAGCACAGACATCAACATGGAGCATCCAGTGAACATTTCCGACGCTGTACATAGCTACGGCGCCTATATAACTGTAAGTAAATATATTGTTTTACACACACATGAAAAAAAAATTGAGATCGCTTTGAAAACTCGAAATCTTTTTTGTCACGGTAGATTATACTATGATTTCTTCTTCTTTTTTTTTAAATTCTTTATTTAAATATATATAGATTTGACATATAAAACAGTTCAATTGTTTTTCCATAAAATTATTAAAAAGTTATTAACTATGTTAGTGCTCACAAACTTTTTTGATGACTTTACTTTTTCAAAAAGTCTGTCAAAATCCGGTGTCCGGAGTCCGGTCAGCAATCAGTCCCTAAACGGTTTACGGCATCTAAATGGGCTTACATCTTGGTCTTGTCTTACAATATTCGTAGCTGCTACGAAAAATTTGAAGTAGCTACGCCGTAGCATCGTTTGCCGTAGCTTTCCAAATGATTGGAGAATTTATCGAGCATATATTTTCTTGAGACTTCAAAACATCCATGATTAGAACGAGTACTCAAAAAATCGTTCAGTGGGTACACAAGTGATATACTGATTGACATCGTTCAAAGGTTGTACATAGATTTTCAATTTGCTCCAGTGCCGTCGCTATTACATACGGTTCACCGCTTGCGAAAATACTTGACGTTTTCTTACAAATTGACGTGGATTAAGAAAACATAGTTTGCTCGTTGGAGTTTTTGTGTGAAAGGAATAAGTTTGCTAAAGTTTTAAGCCCTGTCAAACAGACAGGCGTTACGAATGCAAAGCGTGACGTTTTTATTTGTAGTGTATGGAATTGTATGTATTATTATATGTATGTATTGTATGTGTATAGCGTGACAGAACTATCGGACTGACGTCTCGCTTAGGTTCGGTATCGAACGACGAATCATTAAAGTTTAACAGTGAAACAGCAGCCAAGTTGACTAATTTAGTAGCTACTTTTATTTCATTGTTTTCTTTTCCTAACTTTATGATAGTGTCGCGTGTCCTCAACAAGTTCGTTTAAGCAATATTTAAATATACGGAACATGACGCTATCGCTACTGAAATATTTAAAATTTTTCGTCTGCCTGTTTGTCTGTCTGTCCGACCGTCTGTCACCAGGATGTGTCTCATACACCGTGATAGTTACACGGTTGAAATTTTCGCACTTGTTGTATTTCTGTTGCCGCTTTAACAATAAACAGGGGTTTCCCATACAACAGACATGATTTATATAGATAACTAGCTGTTGCCAGCGAATTCGTACGCGGTTCGTGATTTAATTAACTGGATTTTTTAATGTCTGATAATTGGTACAGAACTCTTAGCGCACGAGCCGACTTGCACTTTTCAGTTTTTTTTTGCAGTTGTCAAACTTCCATTGCAAATCCGATTATAAAAAGTACAGATTTTTCTGCTTAATATCAGCAATCTTTAAAGTGATAATGTAATATATTCCGTATTTTAGAAAACTTTCACGACGTCCCATATGATGACCAATAACGCTGTTGTGTCAGTTAAAAAAGATCGTAAAATTTTATCTGTCGTTTCAGCTAGACATAATGGCGTTGGATCGTTTTAAATTGGCAATAAGGCGAGTGCTGTGGTTATTCCATTTAAGGCTTTTATAGCAACCATCCGGTAACCTTGATGGGTTGTATTTAGTATAGTGGTGGAAATCGCTGCTTCCTTCGCTATTCAGGTCGGAACTACTAAAGGGTTCTGTAAATGGATCGTTTGTTTATATAGTTCGACCTAGCACCACTACTATTAGCTGCGCTAAATGTTTGCAAATAGAAAAGGTCAGATAGTTATTATATAAGGTCAGTTGTTGACATATCATGTTTATAAACAGTTATAAACACGTCCACACATGTCAACATTTGTTGATAAACTGATGTTTTCTCTCGCCGAGTGTCAACTCTGCAACATGGCGTGATCAACTCCGCAACACAAGAGTTGCTCGCAATATGTTGACGGCAACTCGGCAACATGTTTATTACTTTTGTCCGCTCACTAGACTCTCTGACAAACTTTACCCGAACGATCGCTACATAGCAGAGAGCGTGACTTTTAAAGAAGTTTTCAATTCAAAAATAGAAACTGGATCTTCCCTTTCGTCTACTACCCACTTTAGACGCTTGTTTGTTGTGCTGTTAACATGTATACCCGAGTATACATGACCTGACTGTTCTTGCACGCAACTGTAATATTATGATACAAGGGGTTGCGGATTGGATATTTTGTTTTGTACGTGAGCTAGTCTGCTTCGATAGTAATTACCACCGTGTAGCGAAGTACGTTATAATTTAAAGCCCCAAGTTGAAAGTCACCTACATAGAACTATGGTTGCCATCCGGTAACCTTGCTCAAACTCAGCGTGTTAGTATAAAGCGGTGCATAGTTAATAGGTACCTAGATGCTTTTTGTTTTTCTTTTTTTATCTTGGCAAAATCATCAAATGAGTCCTCCCACCTAGGGCAGAGCGGGAGGGACTGTCAGACTCGTACTGACTAAAATCCACGGTGTCCTTCAATAACCTTTACGTTCTAAAGTCACGGTAATTCGTGAGTCCCGCGACTAGATGCTATATCATACCAAGAAACAAAATTAAGGCCAAAATAGTAATGAAATGTCTGAGTGTTATAATTTTTTTAATAGATACCTCCTAAGTATAAAATAAAACAGTTTTAAATATAAGATCTTAACAACAAACAGAATGTAAATGCTAAGGCAACAGTCCATTTACCCATCACGCACACATTTACAGTATTGCCTCCTCACGGTAGACTAATTCTTCTTTTAAATCTTTGCCTACCGGTAATCCCATATAGATGTCCTTTTCCTCATCAATGGTGGGTGCTTGACCGTGACTCGTACAGGGATCAATTTTGCAGCCAGTTATTAAAAAAAATGTGTTTTTTTTAAATATTCTATGGTATTCAGCAAGCATTTTCCACAAGCACCAAATCCCATTTCAATTATTCAACCTTCAAATGTTAACCGTCAGAACATCCCAATGAGGTGTTCCCGTCTTCTGTTGAAAAACTTTGACCTTTTGTTTCTTGAAAAAACCTAAACAATAGCTCTGAGTCTTTCCTGCCGTCTAAAATACAATTTCCATAAACTTCTTGATGACGCATTAAAAACTACGAATAGTGTCTGTGGCACCAGTCTCAATGTAAACCATACTTTTGCTGTTTCTATTTTATGATACTTCAAATGAAATATTATATACGAAATGCTTTTATAATGACCTTTCGCAGCCTTAGGAATAAGGTATACTAACAAAAATAACACAGTTCCAGTGTCACATAAGATGGCTACTCCAATCAAAGACAAAACATGTCTCACGTTTCTTTTAGACATTTTCTTCTTGAAGCACGACATCACAGATACAACCACGCTGATAAAAAGCACTAAAATAAGCGTTATCATTAACACTAGAGGACAGAATTGTAAGACCGTCAATTCTCTTCCATCTGCGTTATAATAAAATATCTGGTTCACAAACATAGTTATCATTTGGTTCACTAGAGTTACACCATACACGAAAACAGTAATATTCACTTTCTCACCATTTAATTTCAGTTTATGTACTAACACTAGTTTCAAGTATGCCAGTAGTGACGACGATAGGGACCAAACAAAGTCGCCATAAAAAAGAAGTCAGTTGTGAACTCGAAAATGTAACGGTATTTTTTTTTTACTTAATTTAATTAGGAGTAAACTGATCAAATGCAGGGCTCCCACCGTAATCTGGTTCACAGCGATATAGTTGTGAAGAGTTCTCCAGTGAGTCAAGAAACACCATATCATCCATAAAACCACGCAACATAGTGTAGAAATTGAAGCTCCTATTATAAGAGTGACTTCTTTTTCATTGTAAAAATATAATTCAGTGATTTGTTTATAATTCATCATTTTCACTCAGTCGCCGCTATTTACATTTTTGTTTTTAAAAACTCCAACTAATTGCCGTTTATCACCGTTTATACTGTTCAACTGTAAATGGGCGATTGTATTAATTAAAAAAAAAGCCATTATAAAGGGACGTGACTTTTACTCTTTATAACATTGTTTGTATATCGATAATAACTCTAACATACTTTATGTTGTGCAAAAACTATAGTCAGACAAAAGAAACCTTTCAACACAACTATTATTTAACAGATTTGGTTCAGTAGTTGTAATGACTAAGGTTTGGTTCGTGTTCACACCCAAGCAGGGACTTTTCTTAGACTTATTTATCTTCGTTCGCTTCCAAAACGGTGAAGGACAACTTCATGAGGGAAGGTCATGATGACATCATGACCTAAATTAAAAAAACTCGAAACATATTGTGACTATTA
The DNA here is from genome assembly GCA_943136025.2 of Agrotis puta. Lineage (NCBI taxonomy): Eukaryota > Metazoa > Arthropoda > Insecta > Lepidoptera > Noctuidae > Agrotis > Agrotis puta. Next base: position 13,887,299 of record OW964177.2, on the reverse strand, counting down.
CCATCAAGCACTATAAAAAGTATTATTTAAATCTGTCCAGCCGTTCCAAAGTTAAGTGCGTACCGTACCGCGTACATACATTTTATTAGTTTTTTTTTATCGTGGTAAAATCATCACCCAGGGCAGAGCGGGAGGGAATGTCAGACTTGTACTGACTAAAATCCACGGTGTCCTTCAATAGCCCTTTATGTTCCGGGGTCACGGTAATTCTTACAGTCCCGCGACCACATTTTATTAGATAGATAGATTAAAAATATATTAGCATTGATTTCACTATTAATTCAACTTCATCTGCAGTCTAAAAATTCATCCTGTATGGACATTAGTTGTATTTTAGAATTTAACTACACACATCAAAAGTGTCTAGGGATCAACATATATTTTTGCAATAACTTTTCTCCTGATTGATATTAATTAATTTTTTTTTTTAAGGATTCATCAAATAAAGTGTTTTCGTTTGTCACAGTAACGATAAACCAAGTCACCTTTGCATTAATAAAGAAATTTGCCATTTTCCTAATAAAGGGATTTTTGACATTTGAACCACTAACACAAAAGTTCGAAAAAAAGACTGAAATAACAGTTTTCTTTAAAATTTTATTGGGTAACTTAAACAATTAATAATCCGTGTTTCTACCGCGAACACTAACAACACAAGAACATCGGTTTGGCATACTCAAAATGAGTTCATCCAAATCACGCTGTGGAATGGCCGCCCATGTTCGTTGCAACAACAAAAAAAGGTCTTCTTGCGACTGGATACCCTCCATATTCGGCAGAGCTCTTCTCTGTAGCATATCCCATGCATGCTCAATCGGATTCAAGTCTGGCGACTGAGCAGGCCAGGGCAGGACATTGATGTTAGCTGCGGCGAGAGTCTGTCTTACAACTCTTGCGGTGTGCGGTCGTGCATTATCATGCATTAACTGAAATAAGGGACCGATTTGCACTTGTAGAGGAACGATGACGTCTGATACAATCGTCTCAGCATAAATTTGAGCGTTGAGGTTGCCTCTGATCCAAATCAACTCAGTTCTTCCGCCGATCCAAATACCCGCCCATACCATGATGGTTCCACCACTATAAGGATGGACTTCCTGGCAGGATTTTAATCGCTGTTGGCGTCCAGGGCTTCTCCAGTGTCGTAAACGTCTTGTATCCGGTCTCATACCAAAACGAGACTCATCAGAAAAGCACACGAAACGCCATTGTTCTTCTGCCCAATTTCTGTGTTCAAGAGCCCATTGATATCGAATTCTACGATTGTGCATTGCTATAGGTGGTACCCGTAGTGGTCTTCGGGAATGAAGGTTCACTTCATGCAAGCAGTTTCTGACTGTTTGGTCGCTAATTAAGTTCCCTGAAGAGTGATGAAGCCTCACGGCTAACATCATGGCGGTTATTGTTGGAGCTCTTCGAGTTAAGATTTGAATGTATCGGTCTTGTCTCCGTGTGGTGCAGCGATACCGTCCTCCATGGCGCTCAGCCACGGTACCAGTGCTTCGGTAACGTGTCCAAAGTCGACTGATAATACTCTGACTTGTATTCAGAGCTAAAGCCACAGTACGTTGCCGGGAACCAGCTTCTATCATTCCCACGGCTCTGAGCATTTCTTCCCTGCTTAAATGACGTCGCCGCTCCATAATAACGTTGGTTTTAATCAGTAGTAGGGAAACAGAAGCACTAATAATGTCTTCAATGCGTTGTATGTTTTTATAGGGAAAATATTGACAGCTGATTTTCATCTTTTACTCGAATTTGATTCACAGTTCCTTATTCAAATTATGAAATGCACCAAAAAGGATCCATATAAATTTATAAAATCATAAATTTATTACAAAGCCACATCTCAATCTCAAGAAATCCGCATAAAAATGCTTGATCCCTAGACACTTTTGATGTGTGTACATACCTAATAATTAGTGTTGATTAGATAAAAACTACCTATTAATTAAAATAATTTCCGTTTGTTACTTTTGAATTTTGATCAAAACAGTATTTACCACTGCTATAGAAGTAACGGATTTTTTACTAACTTTATCAGACATTGCGCCTTGGCTTTCTATTTTGTGTGCCATAGCATTGTGGACTACATGGTTTATGATGCCACGTTGGCGTAGTCTTCAGATTTACATCAGTGTCAACCAGATTACGACAGGCGCCCTACAGTTGTGCACTCCATGGTTTATCTCAGAACAATCCTTTTTGTACGTATTGATATTAAGTGATTTGTTGTTACTGGTGTCAATAATTTGGTCATTCTCATCAACACTTCTTGCGTACTTCAAACTTGTGCTGCTATACAACGATACATTAATTAATGACAAATTAAAAGTGTCAATTTTCGTGTACGGATTAACTTTCATCATCCAAATAACAACCCTTGTGACAAAATATGTTTCCAATATAAACTACTTCTTGCGGGAGATTGTAATATTATTTTTTGTGTTACTAATAATAACGCTTATGATAGTTTTGTTCATTAGAATAATTATGTCAGTTATGTCGTGCTGTAAAACGGCAATTTCGACGAGGAATTTTAGACATGTGCTGTCATTAGTCGGAGTGGCTTTAATATGTGACACTGGTACCGCAGTTTGGTTATTATTAAGTGTCACCTCCCTCTCTGACAATACGTTTATGGATTTCTGGTATTTTCTACGTTTGATACCCCAAACACTTTTCTTGCTGTTCAACGCATCCTCGCGTGCGCACTGGAAATGGTACTTCAATCGACGAAGAAGAATGAATATGGTTGCGTAGACAACACGAAGGATTCCAATAATAAGGACGCCATTGCTATGTAGAAGTAAATCACTTGGTCGTTCCGATTTCTCATCAGAAGACCTTGAAGTCAGCAAATCATATTAGTCGGAAGGAAAATTGAATACGGCTGCTATAATTTGTGTAAAAGAGCAATTAAAAATATATTTTGTATTTTATATTGTCCGTTTTATTTAAGTTAGTACACTGACCGCATAAGATAATATAAATTGAATTGCTAATTTCTCTTCTGGCTTATTCATTAATATTTAATAAGTAACTTCATTATTATTTAGCATGGTTATGAATCAGTATATATAATTAACTATTTCAAAGCTATATTACATTTATTTTTACTTCATTAAAATGGAAGTACATGAAAATAATGAATAATAATAAACAAGATTTATGTTGTAGTTAATTATTATCACACTGGACGCATATCGGAATAACGTGTACCTAATATTCATAGCAAAGTAAAATGAGCAACGATCGGTTTTCGTTAGCAGACACAATACTACATTTAGTGGGATTCACCATGTCCATTGTGTGTGTTATAGCACTGTGGACAACATGGTGTATCTTACCACGATGGCGGACTCTTCACAACTACATCAGCGTGCAGCACATCACGATGGCAACTCTTCATTTAATGAGTCTAGCTTTATCGTTTTACGATGAAGAAGACAGTGTTTTAATAACGTTCACCAGGGGCATTCTTTTTCTATCAGTCATGAGTTGGTCATTAGCGTCTTCATTACTCGCATATTTAAAGCTAGTCTTACTTCAGAATGTCATGATAAGCAATGAGAAGCTACTGGTCACCGTGCTCGTGTATGGATTCACATTCGCTATTACCATTAAATTAGCCGTAGTGGAAGATCTTTACCTTTTACATGAAAGAGAGGCGATATTATTAGAATTATATCCTTTATTCTTAATATTAATACTGAAGATTGTTTTGTTTGTTAGTGTTATTACATCTGTAATGTCGTGTTGTAAGAAAAGCATGTCTCAAAGAAATATTGGTCATGTAGTGGCGTTAGTGGGAGCAGCTATAATGTGTGACGCTGGCACGATGCTGTGGCTCTTCTTGATCGTGTTCTTAAAGGACGATATTATGGACGCATGGTTTTGGAACAGAATGATACCTCAAGCGGCCTTTGTTTTGCTCAATCCGTGGTCTCGTGCGCAGTGGAAATGGTATTTCAGTAGACGGAGGCGTATGAACGTCGTTGTTTAAATTCAATACAGAAATCAAAATGATTTTCATACTTAATATTATTTGAAATTTTAAAGAATATTATATAACAATGTAAAATTATATATTGATATTACTTTTTTGTTTTATTATCCTGGTACTGTCCCACTGCTTGACTGAGGCCTCCTCGTTTCCTTTCTAAATGTGTGAGAATAAAAGCTTTTCATTTAACATTCTCTCTTGAAACGCATGTACTGTTCTAAAGAACTTGAGGTCCACTTAGACACGGTGGAGCATGAGATGGTCCCGCTTGATCGGAGTGTCCTTACGGAGGCGATAGTCGGCAGTGATCTTCGCGCCCGGCACTGGTTCAGGTCACGCTGCGGGGCGAGGGGAAATGGGAAGCAGTCATCTCCCTCTGCAAAGTAGTAATGTTAGCGAAGTAGGATGTGGAATACCTGAGGGCGAGAACATCCTCCACCTCACGACCCCGCCGCGGGAGACGTCCAGGACGTCCGACATTTGAAGGAACAAGGTTGATTTTTACTCAGTACCTAAGTGTGACAATCTCTTCAGGTCTGCCCACTTAATATCCTATTATTTCGTCATGAAACTTCTCGTGCCAATTTTAAATTTGATAGAATTGATGACGGAGTTAATGTTAAAATATTTATATAGAGAACTATGCTGCCGTCCACTAACTAAAAGGCCGTTAAGCCATAGTTGCTCGTTTTTCACTTTTTTAATGTAGTCTTATACAACTTTCGATGCTCTATCTTTTGGTCTAAGAGTCATTTTTCTATGATTAATAGTTTAGGAGATACAGGAAGATTGCTGTGCAGTTAAACCACATAAAATGCATAATTAAAAATTAGAAAATGAATTTAATAAATTTAAATAAATATAAATGAATTAAACATATAACATATTGTGCAATAACACTATGCCTACATATATAATTTGCAGCCTTGTTCCTAGATAGCATATTTTTTAAGAGACATCAATTCACAATTTTAGCGTTTTCTCGAAAACTACTTTTTGCACTTAACGGCCTTTTAGTTAGTGGACGGCAGTATGTACTTCCTTAACACCTACCTAGTTACATTACATTATTTTTCATAAGTACACCAGCACCGGAATGCGTCCTATATAATTAGTATGACGGCTTATCAACGCGTGTGTATAATAGGGCTACCAATGTACGATGTTTATCACGGAAGGCGTGTCGGCCTGTGTTGTTGGGCACTGTAAAGTAAATCGATAGTGAATACTGTTATTTAAGGTTTCCAAAACATGATATCGGTTAACCTTTTAAGCGCTTGGCTAAATATCAATTGCCGTGCCCCTAGCGCCCGGCTAAGAATCGTGCTTTCCTCTTCTCCTCTCTTTCTGTTCCATTTAAGTTCCGATTTGTAAAATATAATGGTGTACAATAATAGTTATTTATGCAACTGTTGTATAATCAGGGGTATTAAAACACGAATGTGGGTTTATCACACGAGGCGTAGCCGAGTGTGATAATAGTATCACATGAGTGTTTTAATACCTAATTATAACGGTTGCATACAAGACTTTATCTACAATCATGCTGTGAATCCTCTATAAAAGATTCTCATAACATACCATATTCGCATACCATATTCGAGTGAAAAAATGGCGGGATATAACACGATAAGACGAGTTGTTCTTTTTTCAAAATTTTAGCGATCTGGTGGTAAAAATGTCATTGCATGAGAATGTTCTTTTTTTGAAATTCATTATAACACGCGTTTGGATGATATAATGATCATTATATCATTGAGTGTTTTAATGTTGGCAATAAGCTAATTGTTATAGGTTCTTTTATAGAGGATTAATAGCATGATAGTAGATAAAAAGTATTTTATCTGTCTATCTACATAAATAGAGAGATATAGAATAGATGCAATAAAATCGAACAAAACAACAAAAATCCTGAATATTCTCTGTCGGATAAATACGACACGGGCGATAGGGGCACGGAAATGTTTGTCGCATACATATGACTCTGGCGGTTAAAGGGTTAATTAAGGACCAGGTAAATTAGGTTTTTGGGCGGACTACCAGTTGTCATTGAATGGTTTTTTAACATTTTTCTCTTCCCTGCAGAGTTCTCCGCCGCCGTTCAGCCCTGCCGGGCGCACAGACGACGGCAGCGCCATCGTGTCAATCATAGAGTCAGCTGAGCAATTCGTGTATATCTCCGTCATGGAGTACGAGCCCATGTGTACTTTTACCCACAAAATGTCGTAAGTATACCTATATATAACCCACATTGTTTATGAGATATTTGTCACTGTAATATTAGTGCTCCTGTTTTGTGGTGATAAATCATCAAATGCGTCCTGCCGCCTTAAGAATGGGCATTATGCCAGAAAAAAACAGATTTCACCCGCAACCCTGCTCTAGTACCTATAACAACCACGGGCGGCGTGACGACTCGCACTACAAAACTTCGTGCTAAAAACAAAACAACTGCAGTACCACAATATAATATTATGTACGTATGTGATTCGGCCTCTGTTCTTGAAATAAGTGATTACAGCCGCGCGGTACCTTCGCACGTGGTAGGGCTGCATTTTAATTTCATTCATTTAGTTGAGTTTCTTTGTAGTTTCGTGATTGTAAATATTATAGTTTTAAAAAGCGCCGCTAGCGTCCCTCGATTACGTATTTGTGTTCATATTTATCTAATTTGTAGTTCTGTAGGACGCACCAAAATAGACTGATTTCGAAAAAACGTGAAAATTAGAGGTAACTTTGTGATCGTTTTCTATCGAGAAAATTTTGTCTTTTTATGTTTTTCGTCGGACACCGCCCTCGCAAATATAGTGAAGTTTCCTAGCATATATTTTTTTCCCGATTAAACATGATTTAGTACTCTAAAAATACAATCGAAAATTTAAGATTTTGCTTTGGGCGCACCCTTAAGTAGAGCGGAAAGGACTGTCAGTCTCTTTCTGACTTCCACCTTGTTTCTTCGTTTGCATTTTGCGTTCAAAGCAAAATTCTTGTCATTTGTACTTTACTATTTGAAGGTTGCAAATCTTTAGTATTTTCGTAGGGAAAATATTCCTTTTCTTGTCGATAGTCATCGCTTTCACATAATACAGTCCCTACTCTTAAATACCTTTCTGGTGGATCTCCGGATAAGTAATTCATAATTGTTACAATATCGGAACATTTTTGTATGGAAAATCATATCCGTTAGAAAATATAAAATAAACAACTTTCTTGTTCAGGTTCTGGCCTAATATAGATGACGCGATTCGCAAGGCAGCGCTGGAAAACAAAGTAAAGGTGAAGTTGCTCATCAGCTGGTGGAAACACTCGGCGCCTGCTGAAGACTACTTCTTGAGGTCACTCACCGACTTATCGCAGGCTTACCCGAGGGTCGACTTACAAGTGGTTCGTATCTCTTTTGTTGACGTCTTGTAACTATGTAAATTATTGTATTAATACTATGGTGACACAACTTTAGTCTGGGCTTTCTCAGTGGAAAGGATATTTGGGTACGTACCCAATTGATGTCAATATACTCACCCCCTGTTACATATGACAGCATATCTAGCAAAATGTACCTTGAATAAAGTACATTTTCACAGCTAGTTATATTATAAGAGAGAAGTATTAAATGAAGTACCAAACTTTGATTACAGAAACGCTTCGTGGTCCCCTCAACGCCAGAACAAGACAAGATTCCGTACGCGAGAGTGAACCACAACAAGTACATGGTGACGGACCGGACGGCGTACATCGGCACGTCCAACTGGTCGGGCGACTACTTCACCAGCACGGCCGGCGTCGCCTTCGTGTTCCAGGACCAGAGCAGCGACGGAAACTTCCAGAACTACACCAGAGACATCCGGAAAGATCTGCAAGAAGTCTTCGAGAGAGACTGGAACTCTCCGTACGCGGTACCTCTCAGACGGTTATAGCGGTTGTAGTTTGTAAAGTCCTATGTCAAAAATATCTTCCTTCATGATGCAAGTTTAAAGCGTTTCGTGTGTTTTGTCATGTGATCTTTTTACTGGGTAATAATAGATAGATAAGCGTTTTACTGATCAATTTTATTTTCATTCTAAGAGGGATCGTAATGAAACAAAGCAAAATTAGACCATTTTTAAGTATAAGGATTCAGGCGTCGAAATTTACATACTGTATCAAATATTTTATGATTGTAAATAAAGCTTGATCGGGAGAGTATTCTACAAAACGGCTTGCTCAGCAAGACGGTCGTAAAGAAAACAATTTTGTATTATTTTGTGCTATCAATACCAGTATTTGTAGTATCAATACCAATGAAGTATAATAATGCAGAATATGTTATAAAATGCTAACTATAACACATCAAGTATTAATAAAATTAATAACAATTTGTGTGTGACTGTGCCTTCTTAGTTCGAGAGACGAGTATTATGAATTCTTCGTGTGTATGACAAAGTAGATTTTTATATCTTTTAGATTTACAATTAATATTATACAAAAAAAAATCTTATAAGTGTGGATACGTTTGCCCTGATATTATAATAATGAACAGAATGGGATAGATACTAAGTCGAAAAGCAGTAAAGTATTAATAACTAGTGAAAACATTCCCTGATGTTGTGGTGTTATTCAACCTAAGGTAGGTAAGGATATCATTTCTCAAGGCAAGATTAGTATTCTCCGTCATGCCGCAAGGTAAGATTGGATGCTCTGTCATGGCACAAGAAGAAATGGAGATACTCTGTCACGCCTCAAGATAAGATTGGGATACTGTGTCATGCTCTAAGGTAAAATTTGGATACTCTGTCATGCCCTAAGAATAGGCTTTTGATTTTCCTAAAACCTACATAAATGCCTGCCGGGGTCGCGGGACTTACCCATTACCGTGACCCCAGTACGTAAAGGGCTAGTGAAGGACACCGTGGATTTTTAGTCAGTACAAGTCTGACAGTCCCTCCTGCCCTGCCCTGGAGGACTCATTTGATGGTTTTACCACGAAAAAAAAACCTACATAAATGGCAATTCGGCTTAGTATTCCCTTCTCGACTAACATTGTATGAATTACCTTAATCCTAAAATTAAGGCAAAATTACTCTTTAATGTAATATTTTTGAAATTCTGGAGTGATTCAATCATTTTACTTATTAGATGATACTAAAAAGGACTCACTGTTTTTTTGTGGGAAGAATAAATAGACTAGAAGTAGGATTTGAAACTGTGACCTTCCGATTCTGTACACCAGACGGCACTTGTCAAATAAGCTATCGCTATCATGCTCGTAGGCGTCAAATTCTTTATTCCATTCCTAATGGCATAATTTCATTAGTTAGAGCTCCCGTACCGCATGCAAGAAATTTTTGGAGCGTATGCCACAGGGCCCGCATTCGGGGAACCGTTTTCATTAGTCGATAACCCGCGTGCGGGGTGTAGGAAAACCTCCATGTTCGTCGCAATTTATCGACAAGATTGGCAGACCCGCAAGCTACGTACGACCGATGAATTTCATTGGCCGATATCACGGTCGGTAAGTGGGGAATTACTGCAGACGGTGTAACGAACACTTATCGACTTATAACTTTTATTGGTTGTTATCTCGCCTGCGAGGACTCCCCGTATGCTGTATTCCGAACGAGTTAACGACTAATGAAAATGCGCCATTACTTTTTACGGTGTCTTTTGTTTTCTTTCTACAAAAAAGGTGCGTATAAAAATATAAGGACTCAATGTTTCCCAAAATATAGGCTATGAACAACTTTGGACATTATACAGATCAGAGGATGTCGCCAAATAACGTTAAGAATTAATTATAATGACTATCGAGTTTAAAAAATGTACTTAATTTTTGAGGAAGCGTAAGTGTTACAATAGATCAAGTAGTAGGTTGCAATACATCTAAATCTTTCAAACATATCAATTCTAGAAATGGGCCAATTGTAGCTTCGGCGATAATTTCATCGGTCGAGTTTATCGAAAGATATAAAATTTATTTTTCTGTAACGTATCTTTTCTGTTAAACTTTGTAATTATATTTTTCTTGAATAACCGCCAGCCGATTCATATTTGTGATAGGCTGATGTAAAGGTTATAACTTCGACTTTAAAAATTGGATTGTTTATCCATGCTACTTAAAATGCAATAAATGTGTTTATTGCATTTCAAATCAGAATAGAAATGTCAATGATTGATGAACTTGAAGTACGGTTTGCAAAGAAAAATAAATGCTATTATCTGGTAAATGTTATTCTTATTTGTATTTAAAATTCTTAAAATAGAAATTTAGGTGTAATAAGCGCATGAATAAGCGGAATTGAAACAATTCTAATTGTGATTAAACTTATTTTATATTGTTTTTGGCAATAAAGTAATATTTTTTTGTCCCTAAGTTTTTTGGCCGACCCTGCTTAACTGGTTCGAATTGACAGATTTGAAGTTACAATTTGGCGCCAAGGCAGTTGTGTTCTTATCGTAGAAATGTATTGTAAACACTTGTATTAAAAAATAATGTTATGAATCTACTGTTGTAGCTTAATTTCCAAATTGTAGAAGTATTATTCTATTATATACATATTAAGTGTTAAGCACGAAGCAATCGTTTATTTTCAAAGACAATACGTGTAATCGATGGTCTAAACTTTAGACTCAAAAGTTTTAAATTTAAAATAAAAATATAATTACTGAAGATGATGTTTTTTTTTTTCACATTTTATTTTGTAAGTCTGATTGTAATCTTAGAAAGCTGTTTATTATTTATTTACATGTCGCGACGAACCCGAAATAAATTAGGAGAAGAGCACAAGATTGTTGATCACAATCAACGGTCCAAGTTTATATGATAAAAATATAAGACCCATTTATAGGTACTACGAGTGAAAACAATTGAAATGCCTTATCAAGAAACTGTTTGAAGATATAAAAAAAATCACTTTAGAATTATATGTCAAAAAAGACTAATTTAATCAAGTAATATTTTACACTAGTCATGTTCGTCCTATTGAACTAGTTATAACTATAGAATATTCTTTAAATCACTCAACACATCGTAAAACATTAACATGTAACAGTACATAGCGCTGCTAAAAGAAGTACTTAAGTATTAATTTACTTGAATCTATGTCAAAGTAAAATAAAGTTTAATAATTAAACAGATATAACGAGAAAATGACATCAATGCTTTAGGACTTATGGTTTTGTTTTGGTCGACCATGTTCTCTGTCTAAAATATGGAATTATAAACCGTCCTATGAGCTAGCATTGCTTCTGTCTTTTTCCTGTTTTACGAGACAACAAATAAACAAAAGCCAGGTTTTGCAAAATAGAACACTGCATTTAAATAATAAAACAAAGTTATCCATACTTATCAATTAATTCAGAAATAATTTGTATATAATACACTTCTTTCACAGATATTTTATCTACGATAGCAGCAACTTTATAGGAATAAGAATAAAGATCATTTTTAAATTTAACGTGCGACCGCCGAGACAATGCCTTCCAATGATACAAGAGTATTTCACGAAGAATTAGTGATCATAACTATCCATACTCATCTACAGAAACACGTTCTCTCGGCGGCCGGAATGTAAATGAAATACGAAATTATTAAATTACATGCACCATCTTTAGCTGGATCATGTGGTTTATTTAATCTTCCAAATTGCATTATAACTGAGTTTAAAATAATGAAACTACTTACTGATTTATAAGGTCATATTTCACTTATTTGTTGGTACCGTGGGAGCTGACCAGCGGGTCTGAAATCGCCACTTTATCAACGTTGGTAAAATAAATTTTTCTCAATATTACTGTACTGTTTAAGCAATTTAACAGAATATGTTCATGTTTCGAATTTTATCACAATAAATAACATTGATATTATCAACGTCTAGTGACGATTTTAAACCCGCGGTTGTGAACAATACAAAATGAATTATTTTTATTATAAAACATGTTATAAAAACTAAATCACCACCAAAAATCCTTTTATCTATCTTTTCAAATACAACATTTTCTGTGAGGCGGAGTGCAGGTTAAACATTAGGCACGGTAGGTAAATATTTACTCATTTAAAACGCCCGCGTTTGAAGAAGCGGTTTCAGTTGTATCCTTTTACTGTGGAAATGTTATTCAAGTGTCATCTAAGCATGTCGATGGCAATCTACACAGAGTCGACCCAGGAATGACTTACTTTGGCATCGTCACTGGCGTTCATCAATGCCCGAAGAGTAGGTACAGGCAGATCATACGGTATTTTCACATTAGGTACTGTGTATACAACCTCACTCTGCAATGCACATCAAGGCTTATTCACTAATGTAATCTGTCATCGATCCACTTATAGAAATACCTGTTCTTGGACTCTATCCTGCTCTAAGCATGAGTTGCACTGTCTTCGACAAAGTCTCTGGCCTCTTCTTGAGTGACACACTCGACGTGGGACACTTTGTTCCTGAACTTGACGCCGTAGAATTTGTGCGCGTGCTCTAATAACTCCGGCCTGAATGTTGTGGTGATGAACTGAGCAGATGTTGACAGCTCGTGAATCATGTTCGCGATTGCTTTACGATGCTGTGCGTCTAAAGCCTGTGAGAAACATATTGTTTTATTTAAAAAAACTAATTCGATCAATGTTATAGTTAAACAATAAACATAGGCTTTCGATGTGATAAGTGACACTTGATTGTTATGCTGGGAATGGTTTTGGCTGTTGACTTTTATTATGTAAATGTAAGTACTGATTACGTCCAAATAAGGCTTCCAACTCTATGATTATGACGTGGGTGCGATGCAACTAGAAGCGTTTGTTTCTTTAACTAACCTACCCACAGGCAACCGCACGCCATGAAACCATTTTATAACGGTATCGGCAGCATCTTTATTTCGTGGTGGTAAGGATCATTTTCGTAGATCAAGTGTTATCTTTTCTAATTGGTCGGCGACACAAAAGAATAGAAGTCATCGCCACGAACAAGAAGTCTAATCATTGACGTCTGCCATGATGAATTAAGGGAGTGTTTATCTATTTCTAAAATAAGGATCTTTGTATGTGCTTAACTAAATTATAATTTAACTGCAACTCACCTGATCGATTTCGTCAAACAAGTAGAAGGGGGCGGGATCGCACTTCTGTATGGCGAAGATAAGTGCCAGAGCGACCAGAGACTTCTGTCCTCCAGACAACTGGTTCATCTCCCTCATGTCACCCTCGCCGCCTGTGAACGATACCTTGATGCCGACGCCTGTGAAAGGGTCTGCTTTTGCGCGCTGGAAAATTAATTAAAAATGCTGCATTTATATACGAAACAAACTGTGCCGCTGGAATATTTTAAAGAGTAACGGCAATCCTGGAACGCAAAGGGTATTGAAGGGGGAAGGGGGAAGGATATGAAGTGGGATTTATGCAGTAGGAGTCTGAAAGACCCTTTTGCTCCTTCCAGATATCTCAACCCAAAAAAAAAAATAGTATACCTAAAATCTAAGCTTTATATATTATAAAGCTGACAAAAATGTTCGGTTGAACGCGTTAATCTCAGCAACTATTAGTTCGAATTGAAAAATTCTTTTTGTGTGGGATAGTCCATTTATCGAGGAAGGAATATAACATCACGCTACGATCAATAGTGGTCGAGCAGCGGGTGAAACCGCGGGGAACAGATAGTAATCTTGTAAAATAAATAAAATAAAAAATATCTTGACTTTGTGCATGAGGATGAGACAAGTGGAATGACATTTGTGTCGATCATCGTATACAGCCTGATAATTAAGAACCTCGACGATTATGTTTTTAGACTCTCTTTAGGCGGTTTTTAACTACATTACTATTATAAAGAAATGCTGTTTCACTTTCTACCATAATTGTTTACATCGGAATTCATAATACAAATAGATATGTGTCATATTTGATAATTTAATACTTCACACGTTTCATTGCGTGAAACAATCGTAATGTTTATGTTTTTACATTTGACAAATAATAGGCATGTTTTCATACTGCGAGTACATAATATACAATGCACATAGGCACGCAATGTGTTACAAAATAAATTTTATGGATTTCATAACGATTGAAAATTTTACGCGGTATACATTTGTGATGACGAATTCTTGGTTTCATAAAGGGCATAATAGACGGGGAAGCGCTTATAATTTACACTTTTAGGGTAATAGCTGCTGAAGGAGGCGATAGTCAGCGGCGATCTCTCGTGTCCGGCACTTGTGTAGGCCATGGTATGGAGCGAGGGGAATGGGAAGCAGTCACCTCTTCTTGTAAAGGAGCAAAGGAGGAGGCGGAATGCGTGAAGGAGAAGAGATCCTCCGGCACGACTAGAATACTTAACCCTAATAATTATGTGGCCCTTAGGTCTGTATGTCAGACTTACTTCAGGAGTAGGTTCCTGTCCGTCATCAGTGTTGACCCTCATGATGAGACTGCCTCTACCTTGCGGCACCAGTTTCTTGAACACCTCGGTAAAGTTCTTGCACACTTGTTTGAACGTAAACTGTATGGCCTCCAACTTTCTGTGTTCTAGAGTTTCGATGAGCTCGCGAATTTTCTCGCCTCTGTGGGTTAAAAAAATGACATAGGTACAATGACATACGACAAAAAAAATACGTAATAAATAATACTAATACATGAAAATAATAAGCTGAATAAAATTTATATTTGTGTAAGCTTCATGGCATTAAATGGACGTGTCATTTTCAAATTATTTATAATTTATAATGACCAAAATAAGTTCCTATAAAAAGTGGCCCAACAAAACATTTTCTGTCTTACTACATAAAATGAAACATCTGTTGAATACTTGTCTAAAAATACTGTCAACTGCAAAACGGCATTTGACGTCTGTTTGCAGACCGTTTTTTTTTATAAGTATTAAACAGATGTTTAACTGTTTGTGGTACGACGGTATCTGTTTTTCTCTAAGACAAAGAACTAATGCAAGGTGACTCTTAATGAGGCTATTACATATTTTATCAGTACGTGTAATAATTCGAGTAATTCAGCACTATTGAATTGCTCAGATAAGCACGTACTAGCAGTTTTAAGCTACGATTATATTGACGCGTTCAACATTCGCCTGCGATGGTGTAAAATTCAGGTATTAATTCACATTCAGCCACGCCTCCTGCGGACGCACATAACGAAATTCTATAACCACATTTTTATGCCGTCGTGCAAGCATGTTTGTCGGGTAAGTTTGGGTGCACCTTTATAACTTTTTAATCTTTGTACAACGTTTCGATTCAATACAAATAGATTCGTTAAATTCAATACATATCGATTCGTTAAATTCAAGTGAATTTCGTGTACACACATGAAAAATTCTTTAAAAAAAAATTCTTAACAAAGTCTTAGGATTATCGTTCTCAGTAATTTTAACATCTCACTAAATTAAAAGAGAAAAAGGAAAATTATAAATACTTGGCGGGTTTTGAAGACTACGTGTGAACATCGAGAGTTAATTAAGAAGTTGACACGAACCACAAATCTAAATAAAAACTGTGTCAAGCCTAATAGCAATTAACAATGGGGTGAAGTTCAACAACAAAGGGTTAAGAGCAATGTGTATATATATCTCAGATCATATTGTTTCACGAACAGACGAGCACTCGCCAGAGAACTGATAAAATGTACATATATTTACTACTGTTGATCTGCAGTTTATCCGCAGCCCACGACGATCACAGTTTATGGAACTTCTTGGAGAACATCGTCGGTATAACACATGAGACATACGTTCCAGAGGACGCTCATCTGAATATCACTCAACTGGCGCGAAAATATCGATATCCTCTTGAAGAACACACGGTGGTTACGAACGACGGATACATCTTAAACGTTCACAGAATTCCGAACCGTCAAGATGGAAGAATCAAGCCGGTCGTGTTTCTTATGCATGGTATTCTCGAAACTTCTGACAGTTGGTTGTTAATGGGGCCTAATAAAGGTTTGGCGTATGTGCTAGCGGACAAAGGATATGATGTCTGGATGGGCAACACTCGCGGTAACAAGTACGCTCACGCGCATCTCGCTATGAATTACACCACGAACGAATATTGGGAATTCACGTGGGAACAGATTGCGATCTACGACCTTTCCGCCATGATCGACTACGTCCTCACACATACGGCACACCGCAGCCTCTACTACATCGGGCATTCACAAGGCACTACGATCGGCTACGTTCTATGCTCGATGAAGCCCGAATACAACCACAAAATTAGAATCATGTTTTCCCTAGCGCCGGTAGCATGGATGGGCCACGTGGAAAGTCCGATAATCAGAATGTTTTCACCCGCTCACAGTTTACTTGGATTCATGCTGTCAAGTTTTAACAGTTATGCGACAGGAATGGATGGATTTAAGAAAATATCATCGTTTGTGTGTAGTGTGTTTCCTGGAAAATGTGACAATGTATTTTTCTCGCTATCCGGATACGAGAATAAAGTGAACAAAAATTTTTTGTCAGTTATATTAGGGCACTGGCCTAGTGGTTCGTCTACGTTGCAGTTCGTGCATTACGGACAGTTGGTGGAATCACAGCGGTTCTGCCGGTATGACTACGGTGCCGAAATCAATATAATGACTTATGGATGGAGTACGCCGCCTGACTATGACTTAAGTAAGGTAACAGTGCCTGTGGTGTTATTTTATAGCCCTAAGGACTGGTTGTCGAATCCAAAAGACGTTATAATACTAAAACAAAACCTGGCGAATGTAATTGAGATGAACTTTTTAGAAGACTTCACTCATATAGACTATGTTTACGCCTCAGATGCTGTTGATTATGTTTACAGTAAAATTATCGGAAGAATCGATAAATTTGACACAAGTTTAAAACTTTGAGATGGTACCAAATTTTTTAGGCGAGAATCTGTGATTTATTAAAATAAATGTTAATAAAATAAATAATTTTTTATAGTATAAGCGCGGAATGCAATATTCTCAAAATGACATAAACGAACTTCGCAAAATGTCATATTCTCAAAAAGTCACATTAGCAAAATGCCTTTTCGCTAAATGCCACTTTCGCAGAATGTGAAATTCTCGGAATATCACTTCGGAATCCGAGGTGTAACGTTTATATGTTTTTGTTTCAGTTTTCATATTAATTTAATATTCAGTTAAATAAATGCAAATGAATAAACTAGGGCCGGTACATAACTTGGTTAAACAGACGTCATTCGGATATGGTAAACCTTGACTCCCTAAACTATGTGATTTTTATTCATGAATCATCGATCTGCTGCAAAGGCTCAACTCACACCAAAAGAGCGGCGAAGGGCAACGAAGCGGAGCGCAGTTTCAGTGTCATATGAATTTTAACTTTCTTTATTCCAATTTATATTATTTGATGATTTATATTATTATGTAATTTGATGATTTCAGAAATAAACTATTTTCATTTGATAGTGTTAAAATCATCAAATAAGTCCTCCCACCCGTGGCAGAACGGGAGGGACTGTCAGACTTGTATAGCCCTTTACATTCCGGGGCCACGGTTACCTGTAAGTCCCGCGACCCCGGCAGGCTTTGGCCCTCTAATTTTGCCGACAGATCTTTGAGGCGCGCGTGGAACAACGCGTCGTCAACCCGGGCATGGTCCATGATCGGACGACGAGTCGTCCATTACTCGTCGTCCGAATGCCCGAACCGTCAAACAACTAGGATCAGGATTTGGATACAATATTTATTTCGGGCGATAGCGCGAATGTAGATTATAGAGAAGATGGTGTAAAGAAAAGTAAACATACCCAATATCAAGCTCTTCTTTCCTCTTGTACAACTTTTCCTTTTGTTCCGAGAAGCTAATGAACTGATCCAACGCCTTCTTGTTTACGTGGTTGTACTTCTTCAGATGCTGATTCGCTTTTTCAAGCTCTTTGAAAAGCTGCGGAAGAAAGAGTATTTAAGTATAAAACAAGGGATAAAACGGGATCCTATGATTAAGGACTCCGATGTCCGTACGTCTGTCTATCTCCACCAGGCTGTATCTCGTGAACTGTAACAGTTAGACAGTTGATATTTTTTCGGGTGATGTATTTTAGTTGGCGCTATAACAACAAATACTAAAAAAGAAACAACAGATATTAAAAAAGAGAATAAAAAAAATATTTAAGGGACATGAAACGTAACTTTTTGCCGATTTTATAGAAAATGCTACGAAATCCTTCATGCGCGAATCCGACTCGCACTTGGACAGTTTTTTTTTTTTGTGGAAAATGTTATCGTTAAGGAAATCCTTTTTTTTTTATTTAGCGCGGTAAAATCGTCAAATGAATCCTCCCACCCAAGGCAGAGCGGGACTGTCAGACTCGTAATGACTAAAATCCACGGTGTCCTTCAATAGCCCTTTACGTTCCGGGGTCACGGTAATTCGTAAGTCCCAAGATCCCGGCAAAGAAATCCTAACTTTACAAAAAAAAAGTGTCAAAGCTTCTACATAAAAAATGATGATGATGTGTTTACCTGTTTCAATGACAGCTTCTGATACTTGGCGTGCAACTCCGGCGCATTGGGCAGTGTGCCCAGCGCCGCGATCTTATCCAGAGATTCCTGTATTTTCTCCTGTAGCAACACTTCTTTGGACGCCATTTTTTCCAAGCCTTTAGCATCTTCTTCCATCTTGTCTTGAGCTTCTTTTTCCTAAGAATAATAATAATTGTTATTATTATGCAATGGCCTGATGGCAAAGAGCCTCGACGAACATCTTTCGAGGCTCTCATTAGGTGGTTGGATCAAGGGCCTGATTCAGAAGGCAGTTCTCCTCGATACGGCTCGCATTGTGCGGAGGTTCCTGTCTCTGGAGCCCTAGCCACTGGTAGCTTGGACCCTGCTCCCACAAAGGCGGATCATTATTTTTATTTTAAATGGTTTTGTTTCTTTTAAAAATATTTAAAAATGTTTAGATAAATGAATAAACAGAATTGTTAATTCCAAGTCAAAACTATAAAGGACACTAAGGCCCACTGGCACCACACATCCCTAAACGGATTTAGCGCTAAACTGCCTTAGAATATCACTCACTGTATCCCTGTCAACATGTTTGAAGTTGACAGAGACAGAACGATGTTTTAAATCAGTTTAGTACTAAACCTGTTTAGTGACTTGTGGTGCAAGTGGGCCTTAGTAGTGTTATATGTTTGCTGAAGAACTGAGGTCTAAGCACAAAATTTCCATAGTTTACCTACACACACACACTTGAAATTTTTACGGAGTTTATTAGTGCACGAAAGAAGAACTTTTTTTCCATCAAATTAACGTCAAAGTTTCCGCTTACGTCACAAAAGCTTAAAAACTCATGCTAGGGCTTGTCATATACAGTACATTGACGAGAGTAAGCAATAAATATTCATTCAAACGAGGAATGATAGTGCACTATGACAAAGACGTGTATGTAGTTCCACTGTGGGAAAGAGACAGTTATACAAGTCGTCTAGCCCCATCTTGTTCGCACACTGGAATAACTCTCGCTTTAAGACATCATAGTAGACCAGCAGTCCAATGTTTTGCATCTGTGAGGTTTTTGTTCACGACAGAAAATTTAGCACTTTCTATTGTAAATTATCTCACCAACGTATCAATCAAAAACATACCTTATTCCTCCACTTATCAAGCTCCAACTTGAGTGCCTTTTCGTTCTTGACAGCGGCCTGTACCTTCCTCTCGACCTCCTCCAGCTCCTTGTTGATCTGTTTGATTCGTTTCTCAGTGGCCGCGAGGTCTGCCTTACTGTTCGCCAGGCGACGCTTACGATCCTCTACTGAGATCTCCTGAAGTGCTTGTACTAACTCGTCTTTACGTCTGTCGGATAAGTTAGGAACTCGTAACTGTTTTGTTTTGGTGAAGATGGATACGTTAAATAAGTTTTTAAACTTTTGTTTAACTGTGACAGGGTGACCACTATTTACCAAAATCAATATTCCCTGACTTTTCCCAGTTTTACAGGCGCTTTTTCAAGTTTTTCTCTGACCATAATCTTAAATTTTTTACTTTAATTTTACTTCAACGAACTGACAACGAAAAAAAAATACGAGACTTAACTCAGGATTCGAGAACCCTGTTAGTTAAGTATTTATGGTTCTTAAGGTGGAGTAAGCCCGCTTGAGCTTCCCTGACCTCCATTAAATTTCCCTGACAATTCCCTGACATTTCCATGGCTAGCTAAATTCCCTGACTTTTCCCGGTTTTCTAGACAGTGGTTACCCTGTGTGAGTTATGGTCAAGTAGCTAAAAAAGGTGTTTTAAAAGATTTTTGAATAAGATGAAAGGGTTTTTCTGGGGAAAGTAAACTTAGTGTCAATGCCTTAACTGATACAATGCACACATTTTTTAATTGTCAAAATAAATTCTCCCTCCTTCCCCCCGCCCTGGCTGGAGCGGACAGGACTATCTTCAGACTTGTACTGACTAAAATCCTTCCCAAGTTCTTTCAATTTCAAAGTGTCAGCATAATAATGGGGCCCCACTTTAGAGGACCTAAACCTGCCGGGGCCGTGACCCCGGAAAGAAAAGGGCTATTGAAAGACACCGTGGATTTTAGTCAGTACGAGTCTGACAGTCCCTCCTGCTCTGCCCTGGGTGGAATGACTCATTTAATGATTTTACCACGAAAAAAAAAGTTCCTTCAATTGCCCTTTACGTTCTAGGGTCACGGTAACCTCTCGCCCCACTATCCGGCTGTGCAGCTGTCTAAGAATCGTTCAAACACGCAGCGCGTCGGGCGGCGCGAACGACGATGTACTAGATACACATACACACACACATTGACAGACCGTCCGACGCACCGATTGTACTTGTACGTGTCCTAAGGCCTTAGTGTAAACTGCAAGCCATTAAACTCACAAAAAAAACATTGAAACATATTATCATTCAAATCAGGTTCTCAATATAAAACCTTATTTTGAAAACTCACCTGATCAAGTTATTAGTGAGCAGATTCTCAAGCTTGTTTTTAGTAGCTTCTAAGTTCATCCTAGCACTGAAGGCCTCTTTGTTCTCCTGTGTCAGACGTCGGATCGCGTCGTTCAGTTCGTCTACCTTGCCTTGGTCGGCCGTTGATAGTTGCTCCATCAACTCCTGTTGGGTAACAAGTAATTTGGTATTATTAGTTTGCTAGGTGTAGTGAAAAAAAAATGTATAGTTCGGTCATGTTGAGAGGATGTGGAAAGCGACTAAAAAAACGAATTGATAAGGCAGATGTGAGTGGCAATGCCAGGAGGACGCCCTAGCAAGACCTACAGTATACTTATTGGTGAGGTACTTTAGAAAGGTCAGGTGCATCTATCTATCTATCTATCTTAAACCCAGGCTTGTTCCAGTGAGTGAACGAGGTGGCGCTAGACGACTTGTATAGCTCTGTCTCTTTCACTCATTGGAACAAGCCTGGTTTTAAGACGTCATAATACGGCTGCAGACGTATGAACATGGACGAAGCGCGAGATGTAAGGATCGTTGCAGGGGTGTTCTGTGGTATACTCTGCCTCTACCATGGGAAAAAGCGTGAATTTATGAAGACAGAATGCATGTTAAAATTATATTATATTGCACTCCTTCTGTGGACCTTAAACTTAACCAATCAAGTGAATTACAACTGAAAGGCAAACCACTCATTGGCGACTTTTATCGCGGTGACTTTTTGTGTTCCCGTCGACTGCTATGAATATATGTGGCTGATTATGGTGACAAATAGTTCGTAGCCTAGAATGATAAGATAAAGCCTAGTTTGGTCGGCTAATTGTCATAATAGCATTCGACTGGGCGACAAAAATCACAATTAGCGCGCGGCCAAACTGAAAGAGATCAAGAGCTAAAGTAATATTGCGATAAGATGTCGACAACTGTTAGCTTAATCGGCACTAACAAAGTCACAGCCAACCCATCTTTATCTACGTTATGATCGATTCTTACCTGATGCAGTTCAGACTCAAGTCCTTCCTTGGTGGCCTGCATGGCTTCCAGACTGGAGCGACACTGCGCTAACGATCGTTCCTTGGGACCGCGGAACCTTTCTATTGAAGCCAGTTCTTCTTTCATGAGACGAATATCGGCTTTCACTTTGTCGAATATGTCCCTGGTGAAAAGTTTTTATTAGTAATAGCTGTCGATATGACTTTATTCTTTATGCTCTTAAACGTGTGAACCGATTTGAATGAGGTTTTTTGGGCCGGCTTGGCGCCGGACTCCTACTGGATAATGGTCGCGAGCCAGATGGTTGAGACCTACTCACATCATCATTTGCCTGCCTTTTCCCAACAAATTGGGGTCAGCTTCCAGTCGAACCAGATGCAGCTGAATATTAGTATTTTACATGGAGCAACTGTCTATCGGACACAACCCAGTAACTGGGTAATACGATGCCCCATGGTAAGACTGGTTGTCAGACTTTTGGAGCTTCAGACTATAATAGTAACGACTACTGAGAAACTCGCTATGACAGATTTTCACCTATCCACAGACCAACCTCGGTATGCGCGGCTTAACCCGGAAGATCGGCCTGTGCGGCTGTAATTATTTAGCCACTAACTCAACGATTCCTAATTACATAACTACAAGTTGTTACGTAACCGTCGGTGCGTGATTCTGACTCGCAATAGGCTTTTTTATTAAAAAAAATAATAGTAAAGTCCGAAATATAGATTATTAAAAAATATTAGACACGTATTTTTTATTTTGCCACTTCTAAAAATCACATTTTACAATTATTATGGCGTCATAAGCCCCCACTCCCGAATTTGGAAGCGTTTTATCTTTTTCAATATTCATTGATTCAAAAAACAAAAATTGCATATCCATTATATTTCAATTTTCTAATTGACGGACTTAACAGATTTTCGATTTATTTATGCAGTAAAATACCCTATTGACTGGTTCTTTTCTATTCCAAAGCAGTCCTAGAGATGGTTCATAGACATGTTTTTATAAAATAAATTAAACTGCTTACTTAGCCTTCCCTTGTTTAGTCTCAGTCCTCTGCATCTCGGACACTATGGAGTTGATGCTAGCCTCAGTCTTGTTGAGCTCCTGTCGGAGTGTACTCAGTTCCAGTTCCAGTGTGGTGATCTGTTCCATGAGCTCGGAGCGAGTCTTCTGCATCTCCAGGCGAGAGCGGGACTGGTTGAAGTACCCACCGGTTAGAGAACCTTTTGATGATACCTGTTGAGAAATGGTAACAGTTGTGAGTAAATGAATTAGGAAGGAAGTAGGATAATAATAAACGCCAAAGTAAAGCGGTCGAGTTTACTATGGCGTTAATTATTATCTATTATCATTATGTTACTATTTTTTAAATCTGAGTTCATTTAAACATATGCTCGTCCATTCTAGTGCTTGTGTGCGCTGACCGGTTTTAAACAGTCAGCGCACAGCGCACCTAAGTACTAGGCTAGGTAGAGTATATAAAATGGAGTCTAAAATCTCTCCAATGCTGAAGAGATGCAGTATTGCTTTAAAGTTGTATCCGCATGTAGAAGTTCAAATTGAATTAGCTTGTGAAACTCGGGAGAAGTGGTGTTGAACTTTAAAGAACATTTTTTTTTCCACGGTGAATAATCGTGGATGGATGCAAGTTGTTTTCGTTCAGTGTCGTGGGCTAAATGAGGGGCCTTTGTTCAGTAGTGGACGTCTTCCGGTTAATGATGATGATGAAAGAACATTTTCAATTACCTGATCTCCCTCTAAAGTGACACAATCCAGATGGAACTGCTTGCCGAGCTCGGTGGCACACTCCAAGTTCCTGCAGATGAGCGTCTTGCCGAAGATGTACTTCATCGCCTTCGCGTATTTTGGATCATACTTCAGTTTTTGGACCATGGCTATAGCGTTCTGGTGGAAAGAATACATAGTGTTGGTAGTTGTTATCAAGTTGGACTCGGAACGGACTGCTACGGAGCGTGTCGCGGGTTCGATCTCCGCACGGAACAAATATTTGTATGACCTACAAGTAGGTGCTCCAGGTCTGAGTGTTTGTGTATGGGAGTTTCAATGTTTGTAAACGAAGCCACGATACAGGAGAAATTCCTGGTGTGGGACATTATTAAAAAAAAAAAAATGTTTTCATAGTGTCCCGCGAGCTGAAAATCCAGAAAAATCCTCCGAAATAAACTCAATATTACAAAAAAAAACTTACATTATCGTTAGGATACACCATATCCCTGACTTGCAGTCGGTTGAGCGGCATGAAGGTAACCTCACCAGGTAAGCTCTGTCTGTTCATCTCCTTCAGAATCTTGGTGCCCACTGTGTCTGACTCTACGATGTGGTGGAACAATCTGTTACCCGCCGTCACCTAATCAAACAATAAAGTTGTGTTGCAATTTAAACCTTATCTCTATGAAATTATAATTCACGTGTTCGACGCTTATAACTAGCAAGAAAAGATAGGTATTCACATTATTACACACAGACAGAAATTTACACATCACTTTCGTATTAATTTGCCCTTTGTTGTGCCGTGAGCGTAATTATTCTAAGTATCTGTCTTTAATTAACAAATATACTTACTATGCATTTCGAAAAGGAATAGCATAGCCTTGACGCCATATTGTGACGATAATAAGGTTTAACAAACAAACACTTCATGCAAATATTTTTTTAATAATACCTTATACCTTGTCTTTAGTTTTAATGTTTTTTAACACATTGAACGCCATGGGGGTCACCGGTGACCTCAAGGGATTTTTTTGTTATATTTACAGAACCCTACGGCAGATTCTTATGAAAAATAGTATACATACATATAAATTACAAGATATTTTTTTTTCTTCAAATAACTTTTTTCTATGATGGCGTTTAACGTGTTAACAGCGTGTAAGTATAAGGAAAATGTGCACGTAAACGGAGTCATTGATATGGCGCCAAGGCCTTCCTTTTCATAGTTGAACAGCATAGTACCTACGTTAATTAAGTCTACTTAAAACCGAGCACTTGGTGGTCTTAAAGTTCAAAGTCGAAAAACAAACTTAAATGTGCTTTATCATTTATTAGCCTTAAAAACTGATTAAATGGACTGCCTTAAAAGTCTGATATTACCTCCTGCCTCAGGGCAGGAGGGCTTATTATGCTCTTCAAATATGAAGTTGAGGGTCAATGACCTTCATCTTTCAATTATCAGTATTGTCACTTGGAAATAGACTTGCACACTTTTAAATAACAATTATATTATGAAAATAACCATTCAAAAAAAAAACTCCTTTTTTCGAATTTGATTTAAAAAACTTACCTCAACAGCTGTGTAAATAGTCTTGTCACACGTAAAGTTCTCGATGACAGGTCCATAGTACTGCGTGGCGATCTTAGCCCACTCGCCGCCTCTCTCTTGGAATGTCTCCAGTACTTTGCGCACACTGTCCCTACCGTTCAGGATGGGCTGCAAAGGAATAAGACATTTATATACACAGTATTTTAAGTTTTAAGCAATTAGTGTTCTAGTGTTCGATACACTGGGAAAGCAATAGGCCGTCGATGGTGAAAACGTTGGAAAAAGTTGATTATTATTACAAATTCCACCTCTTTAGTTATTGACGCAAGGCTTTAAATCATCTTGCCATACTTTCCTTCGCGATTACGCCTCACTTGGTTCACAGATTAAATAGTGAAATAAAAATAATATTGAATTACCTTTCCCGCCATAGAACGCAGTGCTTGATCAGCCTTGGCCAAATCTTCTTTTAGAGACGATAAATTCTGTGTCAGCGACGTTTCTTTGCGCCATAATTCACTAAAAATATAATAAAATTATTGTAAAATTTATATTTCTGAATAGTTAAAGATGGGAACTTTGAGCAGAATCATGTTTTCCTATTATGATTCTGCTATAGTAGCCTTCCTATTGGAATATATTATGTGCTCGACCGGTTGCAAATCAAAAGCACTTGACCGAGAAATAATTTTAGAAAGTTTCTGGGATAAATAACATACTTCCTCGAACTCTGTTCCTGGTCCTTCCTCTTCTTACACTCATAGTACTGCTTATTGTGCTCGTCGATGGCCACTCGTTGTCTCTCCATCTCCTTCGTAGTCTCCTCTATTCTCTTCTCGAGTTCCGTCAGTTTGTTAGCGTCGCGGCGAAGATCATCACGCAGTTTGGTCTCGTGGTCCTTCTTATCTTTTATTTGCTTGTTTAGAGATCTAGAAGAGAGATTTTGGTTAATTGTAGGATGTTTTAGAAAACATATATTGGGGAAAGTACTGTTGAAAATATTAAGTTATTAAGACGATTGGAATACTGCGCAGCGTGTCGCGGTTTCGATTCCCGCACGGAACAAATATTTGTATGACCTATAAGTAGTTCTTTCGGGTCTGGGTGTTTGTGAGTTTCTATGTTTGTAAGGGTACGCACGACACAGAAGAAATTCCTAGTGACTGCTAACGTATTTAAAAAATAACTAAGAAAAAAAAGTTTAATTAGTAACCAGATTTTGATCACTCACAAATATTATTTATCATCGTCACTGGCACGACGGCATTTATATTTTATTAGCCTTAAAACTTCGCCATCTCGACATCGCTGTCAGCAGAGGTCGTTTTGATGGCATATTTTTTGGCTAAGAGAACAGGGTTTGCGACACATACGAAAAACTTCTATCATATAGATTAATACATAATAATAATATCAAGTTTGTATGAATCTATCTATTAGAATTTAAACTTTATAAGCTAGATTATAAAATTGAAAATGTATTGTCGCTTGTCTAGGGGGAACTACTTACTTGAGTTCCTTCTCAATCCATCTATCCCTGTCTTGCTTGGAAGTGAACTGTGTGCCTCTACCCTGCTTGGCATACAGTTCCTGTCTCTTCTGCTGGTTGAGTGCCAAAGCTCTGGTACATTCCTCCTCACGCGCCTTCATCTCTTCGTATTTAGGCTTCAATTCTTCAAGTTCACGCTCTTTCTCGGATATCTGTTGTCTTAGACGCTCAAGCTCGCCTTCGGCTCTTTCCTAAAATATAAACATGGTTTTATGGTTAAAGATATTAATTTCTCAATAAGAAATTATATAGGTTTTAACTTTGTCAAATAAGTTTGAAATAATAATAAACATATAATAAATGGGATGCAGTGGAAAGGACTGTATTTTAATCTCAGTCTTAACATGTGAAGAATTAAGCAGAGATTGCGACTTTAATTTAAATGTTTCCTATGTACGATAATTAGCATTCTGATATCAAAGAGATGATAAACCTGAATAGCAGGTAAAAGCGTAATTATGAATTTTCAATAACTATTGTGACCATTATGTTTTTTTTTATAGTATATCCCACTTCTGGGCTAGCCTTACCTTCCTCCTTCCAAACCTTTATATTTTGGGTAATTTCTGGCCATGCAGCCCCTCAAACAACGAACCAGATCGTCACACCACCAAGCTGCAGTAGACCCCGTGGACCATTATAATAGCTTTTTTTTTACATAGTAAAATCATCAAATGAGTCCTCCCACCCAGGGCAGAGCGGGAGGGACTGTCAGACTCGTACTGACTAAAATCCACGGTGTCCTTCAATAGCCCTTTACGTTCCGGGGTCACGGTGATTCGTACAGTCCGACCACGGCAGACTTTGGCCCTCTAGAGGGGCCCCGTCATTTTGCTGACACTCTTTGAGGTGCGCGTGGAACACAACGCGCCGTCGACCCAGGCATGGTCCATGGTCGGACAGCGAGTCGCCCATTATTCCCTGCCCGCATGCCCGCGCCTACGGTGGCCGGAGATCGTCTTGCGACGTCCGACGTAGTGGGTGTTTACCACTGCGGCTGGGGTGGAGGGATCATAATGGTAGCTTGGAAAATTCTGTTAACATTAAGAAGCCTGCTTACCTTAGACTTGTTATCTCCATCCACGTCATCAGACAAGTCCTTGATCCCAAGCTCCAGCTTCGTCTTCTCTCTCAACAGTTGTTGTTGTTCTGTTGATAGGATGTCTTTTTCTTCACGAGCAGCCGCCACATCCTTGCGAGCCTCTTTTAACTTTCTGTGATATTCAGAAACACATTAGACATAGTTTTAGTAACTTTACAATTATGAACCTTAACTTTATAGGCAGAAAGACGAAAAGCTACATGCATTTTGCAAACAACATGAATAGAAGCCTAATATACAAGGCAACTTATATAGTTAAGTACTGCAGAATTACTTAAATAGTGCAATCATTGAATCCAAAAAAAGTCTCATAAATATGTTCTGGAATGTAAATGGCTATTGAAGGAGACCGTGGATTTTAGTCAGTCAAATCTGACAGTCCCTCCCGCTATGCCCTGGGTGGGAGGACTCAATTGATAATTTTACCATGCTAAACAAGAAAAAAAAAGCTAACCTAAGTAGACCCAGTATTGTAAAAAAGCAAAACCAAGTGTTCTTTTAAATACAAACTTTATTGTGAGATTGATAAGAACCAATGTTACCTGTTAGCTTCTCTGACATGCTCCTGAGCCTCTCTGACCATGTCAGCATAATGTTGTTGCTCTTTACCACTGTTTGAGCGCATCTTTTCCAGCTAAAAAATTAACAGTGTTATAATTGATGCAAATCATGAGCGTGCAATAAGTGGCTTTAATATGTTTAAATATAAGGTTTAAATTGCAGTGGTTAAATCAGTGAGTCATAACTACTTTATTATAATGGACCCCATACAGTACACACTATGCCGCCGCGGCGGGTTTAGCCGTGCGTCCCATTGTCAAAGCTTTGTTTAAATGCCGCCGCCATGACAAAGCATGCCGCCGGGCGGAGTGGTAAAAGACGTTACACAAGTATAAGTAGATCTGGAAATAGACCACCGGGTCTAAAACGGTCACTTTAAGCAATATTCTTAATGATTCACTTGTGCATTTCCAGCAGTCATTGGCTATTCATATACCAAGTGAATCATTTGGGATATTGCACTTGGTGAATGAAACCTCAACAAACCATGAGCTCTTTTCAGTTTCTCTTACCTCTTCAAGCTTTCTCTTGTTCTCTCTGTGTTCAGTGTCGTGAATAATAAACTCCAGCACACGCCTGGCTCTGTCCCACTTCTGATACTCTTTCAATTCTTCTTTCTCCTCCTCCAAAGTCTTGAGACGCTCTTCAATCGTTTGCAAGAATTCATTGATTTTTTCCACCTGTGTTGGTAATGAACCATTAATAAATTTCGAAGAAGAGTCTTTATAAAAACAACTTATGGCTCCATAATATATTTTGCTAAAATTTTAACACTGGCCGCACGCATAAGTTTCTCTGTCGCAGTTACCTGATCAGCGCAACCGAAGACATCAATTCCATACAAAAGGTCAGTGTGCCGCACACTTACTATTCCACCCATGCAGTAAAAAAACCTAACCAATCGACTTGATTGCACCAATTGAAAACAACTGTGTATATACAGTGCTCATCTGATTGGGAAACTGGATCAGCTGCTGTCCATGTGTGGTCAACCATAGTTGAACAAAACTTGGCACTGAAGCTATTGCTATAGCTTTATGAAATGCTATTTCACTGAAGTCCAAATTATGTTTTTTTTTTTAAAATATAACTGTCCCAATATTCAAAAAGTAAAGCAACGTTGATGCAATAAAAAACTGGATGGGCGACTTATTTCATAATCAAAACTTTAAACTGCCTTTGGTAATATTTTTAGGAAATTTTACCTTTCCCACAGTTTCTTTGAGGATAGTGACAGATTCTTCCCTGCGTTCATCATACACTCTGGTACCAGCAACTTCTCTTAGGAGCTTCAATCTGTGAGAGTCAGGCGCTATGGCCATTTGATTGATCTGTAAGAAAGAGACATTAGTTTTAAAAAGAGAACAACAGGGGACATGATATGCTTGCAGTGTCATCTATTACTATATTACTGCTTAGATACTCATGGTTAGACTAATTTACTTAACATACAAAGTAGCGCAATTCTTGCCCACTCTAAACAGTTTCAAAATAAAATAAATGAGGCGTTTGACTCGTAAAACAATTTTGAGTTTTAAGTGATTATTGTTCCTTACCTTTCCCTGTTTGACGATGTAGTAAGGGTTGGAGTTGGACAAGCCAGCACTCTCAAGTAGATTGAGTACCTCAGATCGAGGTACCACTTTCTTGTTGAGGAAGAACTGATCCTTCTTTGATCCAATGACTCGGCGGAGGAAGATCTCATCTTTTTCAATCTGAATTGCAGAGATTTATTTTGTTTAATAGTTGTGGAAGTTTTCACAAGACAAAATTTTCAGTTAAACAAATTTTTGTTTGTCTTTTAAGGTAATGGGATGATTTCAATATAAAAATTGCAATGAACGAGTTTATATTAGTACACCAAAAGCAGTACATTGTTAGTAGTACTAGACAAGCAAACACAAGTTTAAATATAATCAGTGTTACCACAATAAAGATAAACATCTGTTCAACACTAGTCTAAAAATACTGTTAATGTCATAATGACATTTCACATTTAATAAGGGTTGTTTTGCAGTTACACTTTTTATAGACTGATATAGATATATAGGTTTATCTTTTTGTGGTAAGGCGGAATATTTTTTAGCCAAGTTTTCTGTTCATGTTAATTAAGTAAATAATATTGTGTTAACAGTGGCAATTCTACTACACTGCATCAACAAATGGACACCAAACATTTAAAGAAGGATTATTTTATATTTTAACCAGAACTATTATCAGGTCAAGTTGAAACTTGTTCTACTTTAAAATCTCAAAATTATTTGTTTGATTTATGTCCTGTAATTATTAGTGATCAGAATACAGAAATAACCAAATCAAGAAGGTAGAGTTTTTTATGCAATATAAACTGAATTTTGAGTACAGCAGGGTCAGCAAAACTTTACATTACATTACCATTATTTGCAAGACTTATACAATAGGTATAATTATTTTATAGAAAAAAGAGGATTGTACTAAAAATCCCAATATATTTTTGTGAAAAGTTTTAAATTATTTTTTAATTACTTGACAAAATCATACATCTTGACCACATAATTTAAATTAAAAGAAATATAATTCAAATGTTACTTACAGGTATTAATTACTTGACAAAATCATACATCTTGACCACATAATTTAAATTAAAAGAAATATAATTCAAATGTTACTTACAGGTATCCTGTTATCAGAATTGTCAAAGATAATCTCAACGAAGGCAGATATAACCCTTGGGCCAGTACCTTCGTGCAACAGAGCGAGACGTTGCTCTGGCCGCAGGTGAGAGAATTCATCACTTAGCACAAATTGTATGGCTGAAAATGATCAACAAAGGTGATGAAAAAAGTTCAAGTAAGTATTCCAATAAAGTTAACATCGAAATAAATCGTGATTATCTAGACATTGAAAGGCAATGCAGTGTCGATGTATAAACTAAAATATCTTGAGTTTACGTATTCAGGGCAATGATTTATAATTAAGTGACCAAGTAAAGTCACGTACTTACCATGGAAAAAGTTACTTTTCCCGGAACCATTACGCCCCACAACGACATTGTGTCGTTTGTCGAACGGTTCCACAACAATTTGCTCGCGGTAACTCTTGAAACCCTGGATTATCACCTGTAAACAGAGGCAATTACAATAGCGTCACTTCTTTGTTACGATAAACTACAGAAGTAGGAACACATTTTACGACTTTGTGGTCACTGAAACACTAAAAGGTACATAATTTACCTGTTTAATATGCATTTTAACAGATTGTTAGTATAAAAACTACAGTAATTGTTTATTTTAGTGAAACGTTGACCCAGACCGCCATTTCGAAACGCCAAAACTTAACTTGACGTTGACGTTTCGATGATGATGATGATTTTTTCATTCATCCCGTTGAGGATAGGCAAAGGTCTTAGACCATACAGCCTAGTCTGTGATAATTTTATCTTCTATATATTCTGAATAGTCCTTGCGATGTAAGTAAAAAGCGAAACATAAGTCTTCTTATTCTGGAGAAGATTTATTACTAGACGGGGAACGGCTGCAGTTGATCCATAAATTGTCTTCAGTGAGTCAAACAATTCTGTTCTCTGTGTAGTAAAAAAGCTGCAACTAAAAACGATATGGTCCAAGTCTTGGTCTCCATCATTACAGTACTGGCATGTGGGGGCAGTTGCCATGTTCATTTTATATAAATGTGTGTTAAATCGTCCATGTCCTAAACGCAGTCTGCAAAGTGTTGTATAAAAATGTCTGGATTTAAATTCACCCTCGTCAAACCAGGATCTTCCAATTATTTGTTTCTTCTCAATCTTTCCAAGCCATTTTCCTTTGATGTTCAGAGACTCTATCCACAATCGATGCCATTTAGTTCTTGCGTTTTGTTTTATTACAGCATGCAAATCTGATGCAGGTAACGGAACGTTTTTGACATTTCCATAGTTGTTGTTTGCTATTGTTCTAGCTAAGAAGTCAGCTTCTTCATTACCTTTTACGCCAATATGTCCCGGAGTCCACAAAAGTATCACATCGCATCCTGTTTGATTCAGGTCAAATATCATTTCTCTTATTTGATATAGTATATATGATGAATTCGCATTGTAGCCTAGATTCGCCAGAGCACTTAAAACGCTTTTGTTGTCCGTTATTATAAGCCACTTATTGTTTTCTTGTTGTAATTCCTTTACAATGTTCAGAGCTTCTAAGATAGCCAAAGCCTCCGCAGTGAATACTGAGGCATACTTGTTAATTTGTCTGCCAAATCCTCTACGTGAGGTTATATCGTAAACAGCCACAGCTACATGTTCAGAATTTTTGGACCCATCAGTGTACAGTTGTCTATACGTATTGTAATTATCAAATAGATTATAAACATCATATTTAGTCTTTAAGTCATGTGCAACTACAATAGGTATATTATTAAATTTACTTTCATATGTCCCATCATAACATGCTAATATGTTACTTCTATACAGAGGAATATTCATATACCACATATTTTCATTAAAATTTCTACATACAAATGGTTGATCAGTATAACTTAAACATCCTTCTATTATTTTAATCAATGAATTATTTTTAGAAAATAATTGAAGTAAAAATCTATCCCTAAGAAACTCAAATCTTAATAAAAGAGGCTCAATTCTACATTCTATTTGCAAAGAATTTATTGGTGTAGTACACATTGCTCCTGTAATTACTCTAAGACATTTATTTTGAATCTTATCTAATTTATCAACTAGTTTAAGATTATCTGCAAAACCTAGAAAGCCATAATCAAAATGGCTACGTACTAAAGATTTATATAAAATTTTTAGCAGCTTGGGGTCTGCTCCCCATGTTGTCTTTGTCAAGCATCTGATAATATTTGAAGCTTTATTAGCCTTCTCAGCTAAATAATTAACATATTTGGTCCAAGTTAAATTATACATAAAATCAATTCCCAAGAAATGAACACTATCAACTATTGGCAACAAAGAATTATTATACAATATATTTACATTTTGGTGTTTATTTTTTGAAAAGACTACAACCTTTGTTTTTTCTGCACTTAACTGTAGACCAATATCATTAAAATGTTTGTGTAAGTTTTTAAGACTACTATTTAAAATACATACTATATTTTCCAGGTTATGGTCGGAATAATATATCACCAGGTCATCAGCAAACTGGAGATTCGTGACATCAGGACCTAGAACTATATTGAGTTTAAGTATAAATATGATAAAAAGATATGGACTTAAAATACCACCCTGACAGAGACCTTTAGAAGATGTCAGGATCTCAGGGCCGTAAATATGAGAGTTAAATTTGGCATAAATGGTTCTATTACTGAGAAATTTGTATAACCAATTGACAAAATGACCAGGTAATCCAATATTATTTAACACTTTACATAAAGTATAAATATTTACATTATTAAATGCTCCTACAATATCTACAAACACAGCTACAGTTTTTTTATTAAGTTTGAAGTTATGAAATATGTCTAAATGTAAACGAGTAAAGCTTTCCCGGCTAGATTTGCCTCTTCTGAAACCAAATTGGTTATTAGGTAAAATATTATTTTTCTCAATGTAATACTCTAATCGTTGTTTAATCAATTGTTCAAATATTTTTCCAATACAAGAAGTTAGAGTGATTGGTCTATATGAGTCAGGATCACCTACTGGTTTCCCTTGTTTTAAAACTGGAATAATACAATCAGTTTTCCAAGAGTTGGGTATTTCTAATCTACGCCATAATAAATTTAAAATTTGAAGTAGCACAGTTAGAGCTTTATCACTTAAGCATTTAATCATTTTATAATTAATGCAATCAAGACCACAAGAAGTGTCCCTATGACCTTTTAAAGCAGATTTTAATTCTGACAAAGAAAAACAACTAACAAAATTGTTATTTATTTCAGTATATTCTGTGATAGGAATGTGACTAACAGTATCAGATACCTGAGCATATTTCTTTAGAAATGAATGAACCCAAGCATCGTTTTGAAGGTTACTAGATGGAGAAAATGTTTTATTAAATTTACGCATCATAGACCAAATATTACTTATAGGAGTATTTCTGTTTATGTTTTCACAAAAGTTTTTCCAACTAAGAAATCTTTGAGTCTTTAAAACAAGTTTCTTTCGAGCTTGCATTTTTTTAAAATTAATATAGTCATCAGTATTAAATGTCTGTTTAAATTTAATATATGCTTCTTTACATATGTTGACAGCATCATTACAAGCTTGATTCCACCATGGTAATGGAATATGTTTTCTTTTTCCAGGTCTATTGGAAGAGAAACGGTCAGAGTGTTCGCCATATGGACATGCACTCTTATAGGCGTTATCTAAAAGAACACAGAAAGAGTCATAATTTTCTAAAACATGTGTATTATCAACTGACATGACATCAATTATTTGTTGCAATCCAGAATCTACCGCCTTAGTATATTTATCCCAATCTACCTTTTTAAAATTTCTATTAATAAATGATGGTAAATTATTTAATTTGGCATCATTGTAAGCTATTAACTGAGTAATAACAGGTAAATGGTAACTCCCAAGACTATCATCATGCACTGTCCAATTACAAGACAGTGCCAATGAAGGGGAAACAAATGTGAGATCAAGAGCGTTAGGTCGCCATATATGAGATCCTACTGTGGTAGGTTCACCATTATTCAATAAAACTAACATATTGTCTTCTATTACATCGTGAATTATATTGCCTCTAGAATTATTAATAGAACAGCCCCATGTTGTATTATATGCATTAAAATCCCCTGCTAAAATCAATGGCTCTGGAATACTCTTGATCAAGTTATCAAATGCAAATTTATTAAATCTGGGTTGACAGTTACCTGGGCTATAGACACTGACTATTGATATTAACTTACCAAAAATTTCGATTTGAATTGCAACATTTTGTAATGAATCATCACTAGGAGTATTTAATCTTTTATGTCTAATAGAAGTATGTATAAGAATTGCAACACCATTGTGACTATTTCCAGAATCAAGTCTCTCTGTAATATAACCTTTAATTGTAAATAGTTGATTACTCTGTAACCATGTTTCACACAATATGGCAATATGTATATCATTAGAATATAAGAAATGAGTTAAAGTATTTCTATTACGAATAACACTCTGAGCGTTCCACTGTACTATATTTAATGAAATCATTTTGATTTGCAGTTTTGTTTTTTATCTAAAATATGTTTAATTGTGTCTCTAAGAACTTCATTGTTGACCTCTTTTTTATTTATTTTAATTTGCACAATTGTCTCTAATATTAAGCTTAATAATTCTTCAGAATTTAAAATGTTATTTACATTCAAAATATTTGTATTTTGTACTTTTCTGCTATTTGCCATTTTGGCATTTAAAGGTGGAAACTCGGTTTTATTAAATATGTCTGCAAAAGTAAGAGATTTAAGCCTCCTTTTATTATCCTCTATTTTACTTTTTTTGATGGGACACAGAATAGATATAGCAATATGTTTCCCTTTGCAATTTGCACAAGTAGCATTGGTAGAATCTTTAGAACAATCTTTGTATGAGTGGTTTTCTGAACAAATTGAACATCTGGTACTATTTTTACAGTATTTTGACATATGACCAAATCGCAAACAGTTAAAACATTGTTTTATAGGTGGCACATATGCATTTAGCTTAAAATTCCATTGGTTAATATCAATAAAATCAGGCAATTCTGTGGCAGCAAATGTGATTGTAACAGTTTTTGTCGGGACAAATAGGTTTTTGTCCTCCCTGCTTTTGCGCATAATTCTCCTTACCGAAATAATTTTGACATTGGATGATATACTTTTGTAGATTGTTATATTTGAGAGGCTTGCAGGAACATTATAAATGACTCCGGTGACTTCAGTATTTTTAGCTGGTATTGACGCTTTAAAATTGTATTGCTCTAGAAATTTATCATTATTTAAAAACATATTGGCATAATTAGCCGTTTCAAATATGACGCCAATTCTGTACCGATTTATTGACCGGAATTGCTTGATGCCCTTGTTGTATCTGCTACATATATTGGCTATGTACATTTTGTCTCGATCACCAACTGGTTTATCGTCGACAGATTCCAAAAATACAATAAATTCGTTACCTGCATTGTCTGAATAAATTCTTTTGTATTTTAAGTCTCTATAAGGCTTGTACTTATCCGTGTCCTCTGCGTCAGTTTCCCCCGACTCATCGGACTCCATCTCCAACTCCTCAGATTCCGTAACATCTGGTTTCCGTTTTTTAGGTTTTTTCGCCCCCATTTTCCCGAAATAAACCAATAAAAATTTAAAACTTTGAAATTTCGCGCCCGCTTAATTTCAAGGTTCCCGCCTTTTCTGTCCGTTGACGTTTCGCGCCTACTACGCGGCGGCCATGATGCACAGATTATGTACGCACACGATCGGATACGCGAAGATAAAGATATATTTATTTTATATTTATATTTGCGAAGTCACTGTTTATGCAATTTAAGCTTGCTAATTATCCTAATACCTACCTACATTCATATTAAACGAAAAATGATACTATTAAAATTAATCGATTTATTCTTAAATTCTTGATAGCTTATAATGGACAATATCACACTTTTAGCTTAACGAGGACATCTTGCGCTATCACCACAGGAATGTGTGAATAATAAATTATGGTCGTTTGGCTCGTTGTTTTCTTTCCATTTTAGTCACGTGTTGAAAACTTAAATAAGCACCGGTTTCTATGTCATCGCGACCACGCCTATGCTACTTAGGTATGGTACATACATACAACTTTCAGTTTTACATAAAACAAACTGCCACAATTCAAATGTAGGCTAGAAGCGGTTAAAAACAAGCTTGTATTTTTTTATGGCACAGTTATATCATTCCATTCTCATCCTATTTTTCATTCGACACAGGTTTCACAAATCATTGCATTAGGTAAACCAACGGCGATGAAACAGCTAAGGCTGTAAGTAGGAAAAACTTTTTCTCTCAAGTAAAAAATGAACGTGCAACAGATACCGCAACATTCGGTGCAGTGAGCACTGAATAGGTCCTGCATTTAACGCATCGTCGAGTTATGTGATCGTTATTAACGGCCTATCGGGGAGGCTATTACTGTTATTGCACTGAACCGTTTCCATTAATGACGTCTTCTTGTCAGAAACATAGATTTAAATATTAATTTACAAATTTTCAGTGTCCTCCAAAGGAAGTCCTCCAAATACGATCATTGTAGACTATGCTCTAGTTAGTTAAGCCATCGGCCTCGCCTACGCATTTAAAATCAATATTGACGCAGTCACATAAGTATGTTAATAGATGGAAAAGCCCAGCATTGAGAAAATTATACCAGAAAGCTTATTTGGGTGAATGCCAACATACTTCATCTGCGGGAACCCCCCATAAGAAAAATAATTATGTTTAGGAGTTTAGCCACCCCCGCCATGTCTGTGACCTTGGTTATCCTTAGGGCGCTTATCCACGGTCCAACTACGTATACCTATATATATTAACAGAGTTTTTCGTCAGGAACAGATGTCTTTTTATTTGCTCTCCCCGTTGGGATCTCATAGATTATTATTAGCCAAAGCTAACTAAAGCTAAACTAGCTCGTCAGCTGAACTGCTGCTAGCCCCATCATCGTGAACAAGTCTCCACATTATTTTATAAATATTATATGCATTAACGCATGCGTCCCGAATTTTAAAACTTTTCTTTGGAAAGATAATAATTCGAACCGCGAGCAGGATTAGACCCTGCGATCTCCGGATTTATTGAATCCGGATGAACGGATCTCCGCTGAATTCGGACGTATTGAAAAGTTTCTGCATTGCTTCAAAATTATACACTTTATATTACAGTATAGTTGCAGGGCGACACTGGCCTGCGTCAACAGGTCGCTATTATAAGTTTAATAAAGACTTCATACCAGATCTATGAACTTGTTTTGAAACGTAATCGTAAGTAGGTACCTAGTTAAGCAACGAAAAATTAATTTGCGTTATTCTACGTAATTAACAAAACCTTTTGAACTACGAGGTACGAATAAGTACCAAAGGGAACATTGTAAGACGTATCATGGGAAGTCACACGCTTAAGGCAAACTTATCACAATACCACAGATTACTCAATACTAACGAATCGCAAGCGTCGTCAGGACGCAACCGCTTGCAAATGACGTCCTGATGGCGCTTGCGCTACGTTAGTGTTGTGTTAAGTATGCCTTAAGAGTGTATGACCCCGATAAACCTCGCGTCCCCGTCTTATACACTGTTCCCCTAAATTTAGATAAAAACCCCGCGAAGCTATGAAAAAGACTAGCTTTTGATAATAATAGGGAAAACAAATAACAAAAAATATGATGACTTACTTTTTTATAAATGACAAATTCTTAATGGGATTTCAATTAAAATTGAGGCCTGTTAATTATGAATTCAGAGGCCGCTTTGTAGGCAAAGACAACATAAGTATTACGTAATAATATTATAACAAGTGATCATCTTGTGGTTGAAGTTGGACAGGATGATGACTAACAGTCGGTAATTTTGTTTTTTAATTCATTTTTGCCACTGATTTCCGAAAGATAAATAGAAAGAAAAAATATTTTATTTGACACAGACATGTAAATACATTCAACATAGACAAAAACATATAGATAAGTTATTTTACATTCTTGTGGTAGTTTTTGAGGGCGGATCGATTTTTTTTTAATATACTACCCAAATTCTTATCAAGTACCTATGTAATCTGTACCTATAGTCCAAGTACACAATAAGCGAAAAATGCTCTTAAAAAAAACTACTGATCCAAACTGAAAGGAATGAGAAAGAATCATCAAAATCGGTTTACTGGTCGTAACTTATGAGGTAACAAAAAAAAACAGTCGAGTTAAGAACCATCTCCTTTTTTGAAGTCGGTTAAAAAAATGGCTTTCTGCTGTACCCCAACAATATCTGTGCCACGGTAAGTATTCCTCCGTCCGTCTATTTATCGTAAAAGGGTCTGCTTCACGTAATCACGTAGGTACCCGCCTAATGAGATACTATTTAATGAACTGACCAATAGCTATTCCATTTCTAATCGATTGATAAAAATTCTGCGCAGGATTCTTCTTATCTCACATTACCGATATTTGCTTTTCAAACCTGCGCAGTTGGCGGAATACCGAATAAATTAATTCAAGCCAACGCTAATGTTTTACTCTTAGTGTTCTTCACACAAAAATGTTAGTATAAAAACCCCAGTACATTATGTACTTGACGAATTAAATTCGTAGTACGTCACCAACAATTAAACATCAAGGAGACAGAGGATTCTTAATGAACAAAGTTCATTTTTTATTGATAAAGGGCTCTACGGAAGTTTTTGTGTTGTCTAGTAATTAAATTGTTGAAATTGAGTGGAGACTGAACATGGCTCTCCGAAAATATTAAATGCAACCAGCAGGTTGATCATAAATAACATTAAGATCGCTAATGTATCACAAATTAGCAATCTTCATGTTAATTATTTTGACAGTATCAACAATTCATTCACTGCTGGACTAAAGATGTCGAGTAGGAGATTTTTCTTGCAAACGAAGCAATAGATTAGGTATGACTAGCACTTTGCCCGCGACTTCGTCCGCGTGGGTTACGTACTTTCCTAATTCCCCCTTTTCACCCCCTTAAAGGTTAAATTTCCAAAAACCCCTTCTTAGTGCTCCCCTACATTATAATAGGAAGCCGTGTGCAAAATGTCACATTCCTAGCCCCAGTAGTTTCGGCTGTACGTTGATATGTCAGTCAGTCAGTTCTCCTTTTATATATATAGATTTTTCTATGCTATTGAAGTGAAATAAGACCTATTTCTTATTCTTATTTCTCAGACAGCGAAAGAAAACTACACAATTTTTCACAAAAAGGCGAACTACTCGAAGTCATTCACCTCTAATTTAATTTGCAAGTTATATTTTATCATGGTACGGCTTTCAAATATATACATAAATAGTAGCTATGTTTAAATACTCGTAAATAACCGGTGGTGCTAGAGAGACTATAATCTATAACTTTTCACAATTGTGGGATTTTCAATTATAATTTATTATTATTTTATGGAGGATTGTAGGTACCTAGGTGCATAGAGTTATAATTAAGTATATCTAAAAAAAGGTATTATTTTTAATGTCTAAAATCAAAATCTGTATTGGATCGATTTTAAAAATGATCAGCGAGTGAAATAGGCTATATTTTAAAATCAATTATATTCACATTTATTTGTGTTTGATATCCTCCTTCCCCTATATAGCCTATAACCGTCTTTGGAGTTACATCTATCTCTGTAAGTACCTACCAAATTTTATCAAAATCGGATCAGCGATTTTGACCTAAAAACGAAACATACATACAAACATACACACTTTCGCATTTAAAATAGTTATAAAGTAAAGATAGAGATCCCTCATAATTAATTATTATAATAAAACGTGTATCATAACGTGAAGACTTGTGTCAAACACATGTTTTGAGGCACGTATCATTTATGTAAATATTTAAGACTTGTTTTAATGTATTTTCAATGCCCTTTTCTTAGGGCCTGTTAACAAACGGTTGAGCAAGGATGCCTACTAACATACGTCACGGAACTGTAGCTCTGAGTAATGTGTCCTTGGTACATAGACATTAGGGGGTTGGGGTGGTAAAGTTCAACCCTCCTCTCACTACGTCATTCTGGGGAATTAATGCCTATACCCCATGGTGACGTGATACTATCTATACATATAATAAATCTGTAGAAGGGTCAATTCTGTACATTGAAAATATTGAAAAAATAAATAGCGGGGGGTGTTGCTGGATCGATACCAAACCCAAATATGTTATTAAAAAAATTTTTGTCTGTCGGTCTGTCTGTCTGTCTGTCTGTCTGTCTGTCTGTCTGTCTGTTTGTGCAGGCATCACGTGAAAACTAACGGTTCGATTTCGATGAAACTTGGTATAATTATTCCTTATTATCCTGGGCATAACATAGGATACTTTTTATCCTGGAAAAATACGTAGAAAAAAAATCTTATTTTTCAGTTTTATTCATAGACGTTGTTCTGTAGAACCGCGAACACACGTTGCATTACCCGCAGTGGATCCAGCGCCGTAATATTTATAAGATGTCATTGTCAGAGTTACTCAAAATGGGGAAATAAACCAT
Organism: Agrotis puta; assembly: GCA_943136025.2. NCBI lineage: Eukaryota > Metazoa > Arthropoda > Insecta > Lepidoptera > Noctuidae > Agrotis > Agrotis puta. The sequence continues at coordinate 13,845,768 of OW964177.2, read as the reverse complement.
CCACGCGAAGACCGACATCCGCGCGGACGGAGTCGCGGGCGGAAGCTAGTTACAGAATATAAGAGTGTCGCCTAAGTCATAACTATTAGATCTTGGCAGCAGTGGGAAGTGCGAGGCATGAAGTTTTGTAAACATTCGTTACTACCATACTACTGAATGTTCTGCACTAGACAGAACTCGCGCTTGACCGGTTTTTTTTTTAATTCGTCCTATTGCCTTCTTCATAAATATTTATTTAAGCATAACTGTATAGTGAGCAGTAGTGTTTGTTTCAACAATTTCTTGGTAGTACGATCGCGGCGTTTGATATTGGCATATCGGTCGCAAAACTAAACGTTATAAGCAGAAAAAATAAATTAGATAAAATAAAATTATGACTGCGACAAATTGTGAAACTAAAAATGAAAGTGGAAACAATAATGCCCTCACGCAAATTGAAAAGTTCGGAAAGTTTCAAACGATACAATATATTTTAATATGTTTAACTTTGTTCATGATTTCTATGACACACGTAAATTATGTGTTTGTTGCTGAAAATATTAATTATAGGTAAGAACATAATCGTGTATATTTTATTTAGTAAATAAATAATCGATAGAACTGTTTCGGTTTTTTATAACTTAAATTACTTGTGTCTTTTTCTGTAAATAATATTTATTAAACTCATATAATATACGTATATATTTTTATTCTTTATTGTGTACAAAAATACAATATAAGCATCTACACGAACATTTTGTTCACAAAGGTGAGCTTATCACTTTAAAGAGATCTCTTCCAGCCAACCTGTAAAATTTATACGAGACTCGTATTATTTATAATACGAGTACTTGCGAGTATAATAAGTTATAATCAAAATTATTTGGATATAAAGTTTTTATGCATAGATATTTTATGCAAAAGGCAACTAAAATACAGGTGTTTCTATAAATTTCTGATAGCCGAATTAATTTTATTTTCTCATGCATTTCTTTTATCTTAATATGTATTCCACATTCAAAAACTTTAACAAACAACTATAAATTCGAAATACCTTCTACAATAGATAAATTTTCATCAAATCATGTTTCATGAAGTTTTGTAGAAATTAAGCCATGTTGACGAAACCCCGTTGAGCGGGGCTTCTATTTCTGTGTTTGGGGTTGAAAGAAACTTAACATGGGGGCATAGCGGGGGTAACATCAGCTTGCTTCCTGTAGCCGCCGTCATCCTCTTTGAACCTAATCTATCCATGCTGGGGTGCCCAAAGTTCCCACTAGCTTATTACGTTTGATTTTGGACTAAATTGTAAATAATGTTTGCTCGTTTGAGTAACCAAAAAAATTATAAAAACTATCTGCTAATTTTATTTGGTGTAAGCTTAGTTTCGAGAAAAAAATATTTGGTGAGCATTAACCCTTTAAAACTAAACGAGACTTAAATGATTTAACCCTGAAATTAATTATTACACAAAAAGTAAATAAATAGGTACTTCTTATAAATGATCCAATTGATTAGCCTTATAAGAAGTTCAATGTATCTCTGTTGGCATCAATTGAGCTCATTGTCCGAATACATCGCTTCAATTTTACATTAATTTATGTGTAACGGAAAGGATGTCGGTTCTAGAAATTAATTTTAATATCAAACGTTCGTTCAAACAGATGTCGTGTTCCTGAATGTGAGAATCCAAACTTGGACATGAAAATTCCATCATGGTGGCCCGAAGACGTTGACGCCAAATGTTACAAACCGATTCTGAGAGATAAACATTTTTCCTTAACAAATCAAACATGCTCCAATACGTCATTCAGTGGAGTTATAGAAGAATGTCACGATTGGATCTATGAAAATAACAATTCTATTGTTGCTGAGGTATGTAAAGGGTTAAGCTGCTAAAATAGAGAGGCGACTAGGTCACGCATATTAACGTTTAAAAATTTTACATTTCCATTAGAAAGTAAAAGAAAATCGAATTGGCGCCCACTTTGTGGCGCCGGAATGCAAGCCTTCTAAACGTTTGTGTGTGTAACCTAGTCGCTTATCTATTTTTAACACTCGTTACAAAAAGAATTGATCGTTGCAATGGAATGAACTAGAAATAAATATCCGTGTTAGATCGCTGGTGATCTTCCACTCGCAATGCGGAGGCAGGTTTTTTTTAGGTACAACAATCTAGTCACAAGTACCGGCAATAAAAAATACACATCAGCAATGCTATTTTCTAAGGTTACAGTCCCACGCGCCGAGTTGAAATCGCCGCGTGTCCCCAATGTATTTTCAATTTTAAGTGTGGAGCATAAAGTTCCAAAGTCATGCTTCGAGCATAAAAATCACTAGAAACAGGTTGCATCCTTTGTAGGAGCCGAACTAGCCGAATATATCTTTCTAAACATATCCATAATCTCCCTAGTCTCATCCCACTTTACTTATGGGTCGGCGCAACGCGTTTTCTTCTTCTGCTCTCCCCTATCAGACATTTTGTTTTTTACTGATTATTTTCGCGTTTGACCATTATCTCGCCCCCGCGTAAGCAAAGATGTGGCCAACGGTGAAGCACGCTAGCCTAGAAGTAATAACGTCGCGTCTTTATTAACTTCTATTTATTTTACCTCTTACCAAGCGTCGATATGTGTTTTTATTGCTGATACCTGTACCTATTGTTAAGCTACTTATTACAAGTATATGTGTTCTATGTGTTTTAGCACGTTAAAAAATATTAAGAGAGTACTATTATAGTTACTATCAGCACCAACTTTTTCTTTTTCTCTCTGTTTTTTTACTTTTTTCTTGTGACTGTCTATTTTTCTTTCAGTCGTATCTCAATAGTGTTTTCTCTTGATCAACCCTCGCCGATCTCTATTTTCGTTAATACCCTCTAAAATTTCCCTGAAATGTCTTTCACTCGACCATTTTGTCGCTCTTGATGCACTTCCGTTCTTGATTTCCCTATACCAGGTTTTATACCTACATTCTCCTCAAATCTTGTAAGCGATTTTTTCTCTTGGTCGTTCATTTACATATACTCACCTATTTTATCTCTCGGGGATAGAACTATTCGAAAGGAAAATTAGAAGGGTGATCTGTACTATTTGCTTAAGGACTAGGACTAGGGATACCTTTTTTCCTATTTTCTTTGCATTATCTCTCTTATATATTTTCTCTACATCATTCATGTTATAATTTGTATAGCATGTATCACTTATAGCCACAACTGCTAGATAGAGAGCTCTCTCTCTCATAAAATTAACGTACCTACCTACCTAACTCATTCAAGAGATACTAGGTACCTCTACCTTTCCAGAAAGGTTGTACCATCAGATCCCGTCTCCCATGTGTTCTCGGAATTAACGCACTTACTGCGTAATGGAGAAAGGTGAAATATTGAAAGGTTGAATTGACTAGGTCAGTCACCTTAACCTATTCTGTGCCTTAACCAAATAGCGTAATCAGATAGTCAATATTAATTCAAAAGTAATTCCCAAGAAGCTTACTTCATCCCTCTCTCTACACGAATACTCGTAAGTCGTATAATATGCAAATATTATGAAAGTGCAGTAGCGATTAAACACCTCAATATTTATAATAGGACTATACAGATGTTATTGTCTTACCTCTCAAGTGCATGGGTATTGAAACAGAATGTTTACGTAACTTCAACGGTCTTTCTCTGATAGTAATATTTAATAAAAAAAAATGGATTTACTAATAAAATATCATAAAATGATTGTATATTTTAGACTTTTGTTGTATATTTTTTATGATATATTGTGTTTAGACACGTTTCTGGCAAAATAAATAGTAGTAGATATGAAGCTAAGCCCAAATGGAAATGTAATAAATAATTATGGTGCTTCTAAGTGGCAAAGGATGCTTTCAAGTGGTGAGGCATTGACTGATGCGTTATTCTGTGTCGCGGGTTTGATTCCCGCAAGAACAATATTTGTATGATTTATTACAATTTCGACAGGCCTGTTGGTCTAGTGGTTAGTATCCCTGACTGCTATGCCGGAGGTCGTGGGTTCGATTCCCACTCAGGACAAATGTTTGTGTGATGAGCACGATCATTTGTTCTGTGTCTGGGTGTAATTTATCTATAATATGTATGTATTTAGAAATATATAAGTATGTTTATCAGTTGTCTAGTACCCATAACACAAGCTCTGCTTAGCTTGGGACTAGATGGCGTTGTGTGATAGTTGTGCAATATTTATTTATTTTATTTATTTATTTATTAGTAGTTGTTCTGGACGACATTGGGGACACCACTAGGGTTGGGCGTTCCTAGAAATAAATCTGGAGTAGGTATACTGCCACAGCTAAAGAAATCTTTTCCCATAACCTCCTATCTTACATTACCACCTTCACCTATCAAGATTTAGCCATGTTAGCGCTATGTAGGTCACGAAAACTTGAGCTTAAAATTACTAAAATATTGCCCAGCAACAGTTTGAATATGGAAAGTACCTAACTGTTAAATGCCGATTATTGGATTATTGTCAACAGCTTAGAGCCGGTTTTAAAGATAAGGAAAAAAGAAAACTCAAACAGAAAAACACTCCTTTTTTTGCGCAGAATAATAAATTAGAATAAATTATTTTGCTGCTGATGCAATAGTATTTTGACCACGGCGCCAAATGCGGGTAACGCAACATCGCGACAATTTGTAAAACAAACCTGTATTAGACATCCGGAATCGCATCTAGGAGACGTTATTCGAGGAAATGCGACGTTCTTACATCATTATTTATATTGGATATCGTCTAATTTATTAACACTTCGTATCTAAAATTTGCGACATATACCTAGAAGTAAGTTGCAAAGTTTTACACCTTTGTTTTTGTTTACAGCTGAATCTTGCATGCCAGCCGTGGAAAATAAATTTAGTTGGAGGAATTCACAATGCAGGGATGATATTTTCAATGATATTCACTGGATGGATTGCTGACAAGTAAGAATATTATATTTAATATCTTATATTTATACACGAAATCGAGAATTATCATTTCTCACCTAATGATGCAGCCTTATTTGAATATTTGGCAGGTGTAACCACCTCATCAACTATTTTAATGCTTACTTATTAGAAAAACCAGTCGAAAATATTTTTGAAAAACAAGTCGAGAGTACCTAAGTATTTATATAAATCTGGTCGTCCTTCATTATATCCACGTATATCTGAGTTCATATCAACTTTTACCTCTAAAAAACCTCCGCTACCTACGAGGGGGCGTGGCATGTCGAGATGCTCGTGTAAGCATACGTGGAAAAACAAATGTGTTTGGCAGTAGAACGAAAAACCGACTAAAGGTTTTCGCACATTATCCGCACCGCACGCGCCGCATTACATGACGTCAACAGCTTGCCGAAATGCGGTGCGTAAAGCGCGTGAGGCACAGATACGAGGTTTCATAATGATTTCATGCAAATAATTCCAAAATGCTGCGCGTGCGGTGCTGATATTATGTGCGACCGCCTTAAAACGAGTGGTGTTATTAAGGTCGTGAGCTCTCTCGTTTAGTACCTGCCTGTTAAGTTAATAGTTTCTATGGTAGTTTATTTCCACAAAATTAAATATTCGGTAATCCCCCTAAACTGTCTACAGTCGTTTCCTTGAAATACATGCACTGCTCACAGCGCAGCCTTCTCCATTCCCCTGCAGAAAGAACAGGAGAATTCTATCTAAGGGCTGGTACACATGGGATTCAAAAAACACGTTACGTCGTCATGGATAGATGTTTACATTGTTTAAGGAATTTTGTATTTTCACGGAGCCGTCACAAAAACTCGACGACGCAACTCGAAAAGGAATCGTGAAGAAAGAACCGATTGTCATTGTAATCTTATTAATCGTTTCCAACTGACGCAGATTGTATTTTAAGCTACGAAGAATTCTGCCATAGTATCGGTAGAAACTCAATAATGCCCTATTCGCTAGACAATAAATTTACAACTAAGTAGGTACAGGTACCATCTGCCCCAAAGTTGCGCATATGATTAGTTGACCAACTATCACGTGTACATACACGCCATGGTCCGAACCGTGAATGCAGTTAATAATAAGACTCTTCTACAATTATGTTACAGAATTGGAAGAAAACCAACTGTGATTGTTTGTGCAGTCGGTGCATGTATTGGAGTGTTCAAAATGTTCATCACAAGCTACTACTGGTACCTAGCTCTAGAATTTATGGAATCTGTAATGGGATCGGGTCTTTACACAGTTGGGGTAGTTTTATGTAAGTATTACGAATACCTGAGTTTTTGTTTACCCAACTGCCAGAAGGGTTATGTCTTGTTATAAATGAATGAAATCTGTGTTTTTACTCACCCATTATTTTTTTGCAGTGATTGAAGTGGGAGGGAGTTCCAAAAGGGTGCTAGCTGGCATAATCTTCTCGTATGCTGTTTACGTCGGCGAAATAGCATTTGCAATTATCGCAATGAGTTTTCAATATTGGAAATGGTTGATTCTGGTTGTATACTCTCCCATGATACTGTTTATTTCGTATATATTCGTGCTAAAAGAAAGTACAAGATGGCAAATGCTTCGTGGAAAATTGGAAGGGGCAAAGGCAACTTTGAAGGTTATGGCCAGAATTAATAAATTAGATATTACTGAGACAGAAATAACAGATGCAAGTGACGATCAGTTGCGGTTAATGTTTGATGTTGTGGAACAGAAGGAGAGGGAAGATATGAAAGTCATAATAGGATCAAAGGAAATAATGACCCGGCTGTCTGTGACGTCATTCTGTTTCTTCACTTCAAGCTTCCTTTACTACGGAAGTTTAGTTCACGCTGTGCTATTACCAGGAAATAAATACACAAACTTTATTCTGGCTGCGCTCACATCCTTCCCCGGAGAAGTTATTGCTTACTACACATTTAATAAATATGGAAGAAGAATCACTCTTCAATGCGGCTATTACGTTTCCGCCGTTTTTCTTATTGCTCAGAACTACTGTCCAGATTGTAAGTATTGCCTTAACGGCCATTTTTTTTTTTTTTTTTTGCGTGGTAAAATCATCAAATGAGTCCTCCCACCCAGGGCAGGGCGGGAGGGACTGTCAGACTTGTACTGACTAAAATCCACGGTGTCCTTCACTAGCCCTTTACGTACCGGGGTCACGGTAATCCCTTGGTCCCGCGACCCCGGCAGGCTTTGGCCCTCTACAGGCCCCGTCAATATGCTGACACTCTTTGAGGCGCGCGTGGAACACAACGCGCCGTCGACCCGGGCATGGTCCATGGTCGGACAGCAAGTCGCCCATTACTCGCTGCCCGCATGCCCGCGCCTACGGTGGCCGGAGATCGTCCTGCGAAGTCCGACGCCGTGGGCGTCTACCACTGCGGCTGGGGTGGAGGGAGGACGCTGTCCTCTCCCTCAGGCGGCCCGCCTCCTCCTTCACGAGCATGACTGCTTCGCAGAAGGAGGCGACCGCCTCCCACTCCATCTCGCCCCGCAGCATGGCCTCGACCAATGCCGGGCGCGAGAGGCCTCCGCCTATCGCCGTCGTGAGGACACGGCGGTGCTCTGCCCAAGCGGGGCAGTCCTGCACCGTATGCTCCACCGTGTCCTCCGGACGATCCTCGCAGTGGTGACACCCAGGCGTTTCTTCCCCCCCTATCAGACACAGGAACCTCCCGAAACTTCCGTGTCCGGTGAGGACCTGCGTCATGCGGTAGGTAAGGACGCCGTGACCGCCTATCCAGCCACTCCTCAAAGAGGGGTCTTACCGCCGCAATTGCGGCGTTCCCGGCCTTAACGGCCATAGAGTTATATTTAATAGACTGAGCATATCTCTAAATGTCAATTAAAAACGAAGCGCTTGTGGACCTGTCATATGGAATAGAGTTATGGGCCGCGGAATCACTTGCCGACTCTCTTTCTAGATAGTGTTTAATTTCATGCTTAGGTATTACTCAGTCTATTCTTGGTCTATGATAAGTATGGCTAAAAATAACGCCCAGACATAGCTTTCTGGACGTTATTTTTGACGGTCTTAATACATGACCTTATAAAATGGGTTCAAAATATAATGATCTATCTTTATATTTACTTTAATTACGTTTTTTTTTTTTTCAGCATTATCCTGGCTGAAAGTAGTTTTATTCTTGGTTGGAAAACTTGGAGTGGTGATCTGCTTCACTGGTATTTACACATACAGTCTGGAATTATTCCCGACCAGTGTGAGAGGGACTTTACTTGGTTGGGGTAACACGGCTGCAAGGGTGGGCAGTATGCTGGCGCCCTTAACACCGTTATTGGTAAGGATTTTTATATTGTGTTTATGTAAGTGCCAATGAAGCTATAAATTGGAGAGCAGCTATGTTACTCTCTACAAGAAATCTCATAGTTGGTCTCTACGATGTGTTCTTCGACGATGCGTCTGTAAGATTGTTCGATCGAGCAGCGCGAGCTGTGAGCGCTATAATTGTCGCTGTACTGACACTAGTGCTCAACGCGGACGTAGCGCTCACGCGACGTTGGGGTTAAAGTATAGCTTAATGAATAGCAAATTACCTTTAGTCCTAACGTGGAGTGAGCGCTGCGGCCGCGCTGACACAGGGCTGAATTTATAGAGAATAGAACTGCAAATCTCGTATTGTCACACACAAGCAGGCACGGGATAGGTTAGACAGGGCAAAAGGTGGGTCTACAAATTGCGGGGGAATAGTTTTGATACATCTTCCATTCGTTACATATTATAGGCTTATAGCGCTGGGTGCTTTGACTCTCGTCTAGACGATTTGTATTGGTAGGTATTTGCAAAATGACAAATGGTACAAAACTTTTGAAAAATAAAATCTTTGGTACCTGTTACCACCAGGAACGGATGATATGTCCTGCTAATCACTTCATTATAGTTATGCAAGAGGTATCAAACCTACACGGGTACATAATAACAGGTTAGAAACCAGAAGGAGTATGTAAAAAAAACATACAGGTTTTTTTAAATGCGTACGGCCATACCTATGAAAAACAGGTAGGTATACCAACCTAAACAGCCGTTTGGTCAATAACATGGTCGCCTTTAAATTAATACCTAATTAAATCGCATTCCGATTATAATTATTGATTAAGACACAACCAATATAATTTTAGTACAAATTGCATTTTCGAGCCGTTTGGGGTTGAAAAGCCGCACAGCCGCCGCAAGGTCTCAGACCTTTTTAAAAAAGGTGTTTCGAAATGCCGGTTCTCGGTTTTTTTGTTATCCGAGGCTAAGCGTTGTCATAATGGAAATGCTGCCCAACAGTCGCCCAACAACATATTACCAACTGATAAAATTGAGGAGGAGTTTTGGTTACCCGTTTCGAAATTTGAAAATCTAAGCGTACAGAGGCGGGCAAGCGCGACTTTTTTATTATTATTATTAGTTGAAAGTTATTATTGTAGTCTATTGAATATTCCAAGAAAACTCAATAAAAATAACGGTAATTTAAACGATTAAACCCAAAGTTACACCTGCTACCTACGTTAGAATCCTCGAAATACTTTGCGATAGTTTTAATTATGACCATCATCAGTAAATTCCTATTTCTTCATTCTTGTCAAACAGGTATCTATTTGTTCGGCGAACGGGTTTTTTTTTAAATCACTAATTAGCCGGTTCGGATGGTACGCACAATCCTTACATATCTATAAATATTTTTTTCTTTCTCCATATAATTATTGTATAAACTTGTTATTGTAAAAGTTTATTTGCTTGTATGTATGTAGCAAATTGGAAAAATAACAGCGCGATTCGACGATGGGATTCGACGCGGTTTGTCGGGAGCCAAACTTTCGCGCGAAACAAAGAAGAAGCTATTCTAGAAAAAAAAAAAAAAACATGTAGCTGAATAGTTTTGTTTGTTTTAAATGCTTATTAGTTTTGTCGTTCTTAAATGTCGTTACCAGCGCTAATTTCCGGAATTATAATACAAGTCTTCAAGGTTTGAAAAAACATTTTTGTTTAGGTTATATAGGACTTACGAATTACCGTGACTCCGCAAGTCTGACAGTCCCTCCCGCTCTGCCCTGGGTGGAAGGATTCATTTGATGAATTTACCACGATAAAATAAAAATGCACCCACTCCCGAATTTGTTGCGGTCTTTGTAAAAAATATTCACTGATTTAACAAAAGAAAAAATACGTGTCCGTTATTTTTCAAAACTCTGATTTTTCAAAACTGATTTGCAATTTATTAATGCTGGTAACTAGCCCAATTATTTTTTCTTTCCTTCAGAGAGTATGGTAATTTAAGGCTGATAATGCTCGATCCATGCTCTGTCTGTCTATGGGTAACATCAGAATGAAAGCGATTCATTATGTAATGAGACATCAACGTATTAAACAGTGCCATCATTGCTTTTTGGAAAGTTTCTTCTTACCTTCTAACTCCGGAAAGCCGAGAAATAAACATAGTATTCGAGCTTCTCATAAACTAAAAATTAAGCGTTTAGATTCCGTGAATTTTTTAGTTTTTTTTCGCTATTTTCGCATAGAATTACAATTAAATTGACCAATTTCCATTTGTGTTATGTACTCGTGTTACTTCGACTAAAGGGATTTAATAGACAGGAAGCGATTTTAATAACAAACCGCTGCGCACTTGAGAAATCAATGAATTATTATAAGTATTGACCTTCGATGTATTGATTTTTACCATAACTTGTGTGAGTAAATTATGTTGTTGAAAAAGATGATACCCATTTACCTACTATGTACAGTCAGAAAAGCAGTCAATAATACAGGCAGCAATTTTCAAACGATTTTCCTGTATAACGCACGCTATATGCTGTATGTATGCACTTTTTGGCTTTATGCTAAGTACATGCAGCCAAAAAATTTAATTGACAGACACGTGGAAACTTATAGCACAGCATTGGAAAACGTGTTTAAAAATTGCTGCCTGCCTACCTAACGGTTTTGCTGACTGTTCATTCGGTTAGAACCATAGCTCGGTAGGAACCGTTCCTAACATAATGTATCTGAGATTGAAACCCAAACAGAGGCCCCATCGTGACTTTTCCAGTTTTTGTGACGTAAAGTAAACTGGAACTTTGACGTTAAGAGCGCGTATTCCAAAAGTGGGCCACGTCGCAAATAGTTGTCAAATATTAACAAGTTTTAATTAATTTTGGTAATGTTAATGTATGGAAATTAGAACGGGCACGCCGCAATCGCGGCGGTAAGACCTCTCTTTGAGGAGTGGCTGGATAGGCGTCACGGCGTCCTTACCTACCGCATGACGCAGGTCCTCACCGGACACGGGAGTTTCGGGAGGTTCCTGTGTCTGATAAGGAGGGAAGAAACGCCTGGGTGTCACCACTGCGAAGATCGTCCGGAGGACACGGTGGAGCATACAGTGCAGGACTGCCCCGCTTGGGCAGAGCACCGCCGTGTCCTCACGACGGCGATAGGCGGAGACCTCTCGCGCCCGGCATTGGTCGAGGCCATGCTGCGGGGCGAGACGGAGTGGGAAGCGGTCGCCTCCTTCTGCGAAGCAGTCATGCTCGCGAAGGAGGAGGCGGGCCGCCTGAGGGAGAGGACAGCGTCCTCCCTCCACCCCAGCAGCAGTGGTAGACGCCCACGGCATCGGACGTCGCAAGACGATCTCCGGCCACCGTAGGCGCGGGCATGCGGGCGGCGAGTAATGGGCGACTCGCTGTCCGACCATGGACCATGCCCGGGTCGACGGCGCGTTGTGTTCCACGCGCGCCTCAAGGAGTGTCAGCATAATGACGGGGCCTGTAGAGGGCCATAGCCTGCCGGGGTCGCGGGACTTTCACATTACCGTGACCCCGGTACGTAAAGGGCTAGTGTAGGACACCGTGGATTTTAGTCAGTACAAGTCTGACAGTCCCTCCCGCCCTGCTCTGGGTAGGAGGACTCATTTGATGATTTTACCAAGATAAAAAAAAAATAAAAAAATGGAAATAAGAAATATGGCTCTGTAGTGCACAAAAAAATGATTAGGGAATGCAATAATTAATATCGTAACACAGAATAAATAGTATTAGACGTAAAAAAAAGTTTTTGGATACTTTCCAAATTCTTTTTTTACACCTGAAACGGTTAGAACATCACATTCAGTGTTTTAATTGCATTCCTATAACAATTTTTTAGTGCACTACAGAGCCATATTTCTTATTTTCATACAGTAAAACTATCAAATTAATAAAAACTTGTAAATATTTGACAACTATTTGCGACGTTGCCAACTTTCTGGTTACGCGCCCTTAAGAAGTAAAAAAATAGTTCCTCGTTCGTACAATAGAGAAATTCGTCTTAAGGCCTCTGGACCTTCTAACATAACTATCTTTTTGTTACAGATTACTGAAGTAGCAGCACTTCCATCATTCCTATTTTCGGGAACTGCTGTGGTGGCTGCGTTGTTGTTAACATTCACGCCTGAAACGAAAACGCTACCCATGTTTGACACCATCGCCCAAGTAGACTCCTACAAAGCATCTCAATTTAAAGAAAAGGACTGTGTTGAAACACCAGTTAGTCCAGTTATTCCGGTTACTCCGGTTACTCCAATTACACCAACTAGCCCCACCACTCAGTCAACGAAATTATAGAATTAAAAAGTAATAACGGTATTGGTTGATTTCAAATAATAACAACTACAAGAAAAGTGTGATATTCTAGCCTTAAAATATATAAGTAAGTAAATTGACTTAAAATAAATAATTTTTAAACAATTTTTTTTGTTTAATTTTTGTCTACGTTTAACGATAGTTTGAAAGGGGTCCTACACAAATGGCAAACGATAAACGAAAGGTTCCAGAGCGTTTGCGTTTGTTCGAGTCGTAGACCACTTATCACTGAAGTTACCATTTGCCACTTGTCTTAGGAGCAAAGCTTCTTAAGTTCCAACCCACAATCTATAATCTGCTCAATTGAAATCGGCCACAAGTTTGGTTTCATTACTTCCGTTCTCGGGATACTAACAAAAAGGATTAAAGAAGTCTGTAGTAATCATAAACATTAAAATATTAATAAAAACAATGCAATAACGTAATTTTATAACACACTAGCACATTTCCCGCGACTTCGTCCGCGTGGGTTACGTACTTACCTAATTCCCCCTTTCCACCCCCTTAAAGGTTAAATTTCCAAAAACCCCTTCTTAGTGCTCCCCTACATTATAATAGGAAGCCGTGTGCAAAATTTCACATTCCTAGCCCCAGTAGTTTCGGTTGTACGTTGATATGTCAGTTAGTCAGTTCTCCTTTTATATATATAATAAAATAATAGATAATAGATTGTCAACACTTGAAATATAGCTGTTTAGCTAAATCGTGCATTCAAAACATAAACGGCCGTTTTTGTTAAAAATGCAATGATTGGCGGCGCTAGTGGACTGTAAGAGGCCTCTTAAGGACATCCGTCTGACTTTTGGCAATTTTTCAGGCCCTAAAGTGTGAGTGTATCCGAACTAAATCAATATTATTTTTCATCTTGCAACTCACAGAATAGCACGTCGATCTGACAATAATTTAGACAGAAACATAACCTAAAATCTTCCGCTGTTCAGTATTGTGATCTTGCCAATTTCTATTGTTTTTATCAAAAAAACCTTATTCTTTCTTTATTTAAGCATTACTAGAAGTAGTGTTGGATTATAAATATGGAAGGATTTGAGATAAGGACATCGAATAGTAAGAAGGTAAGTGATATTTCTCGCTGCGTCTCAAATGTGAAGTGTTGTTTTGTATAATAAACTTTGTTTTCTCAGGGTAAAGGGCTCTATGCTACAAAGAAGTTCGCCCAGGGTGATGTGATATTAGAAGAGGATCCTTTAGTTTCGTGCCAGTTTGCTTGGAATGCGGCTTACAGATATTTAGCATGTGACTATTGTATGAGGTATGTTTTCATTAAATTACTCGCTCTTTTGTGCAGTGATCTCTAGGACTTTTCAATAACATAAATTATGTTCAACAGATTATATATGATAGGTTTTTTACGGAAACCTCTTTCCTAATTGTTTTATTTGTTATGCAACACAACAGCAACAGCACATTCACCTTTTTCAAATAATTTCAAAATATTTCGTACATAACTTGTTATTAGTGCCAATGTGTTTAAAAATATTTAGTAAAAGTTTGAATAAATATATTTTTCAGGCCACTAGAGACCCCAGAACAAAACGTAAGGCGCCTATCATGCAAACCAGACATTGTTCTACCACACTCTGATATATTTGAGATAAACATCGATAGTATAACAAACTGTGATCAATGCGGCGCTCTCTACTGCTCAGAGGGATGTAGGCAGAATGCCTATGTGAAGTATCACAGGGTATTGTGTCATGATTCTAGTGATGCACAACATCCTATTGTTGTTCTATTGGAGACTTGGAAGTAAGTATTTTCTTGAAACTTATCATTAATTCCATCTTATCTTAATAATTTACTTTATATTCAGTTCTGGAATGTCTTTGCACAGCAGTAAGACATTTAATGTTTGACAAAAATATATAGTTTATAGTTATTGTCTTCATGTATTTTTTTTTGAAGGCTCTAGTTACCTGAAATATAAAAACTAGTCTGAAAATACCATTCCCAACAAAGTTGCAATGGAATGATTATAATTTAAACAGTAAATTTATTAATGAATACCCACATACACATGTCATAATAATTTTCAATAACCTTTAGTAATTATTCAATCCATATTCCAGACAAATGCACTACCCACCAGAAACAACAAGCATAATGCTCCTCGTAAGAATACTAGCATACATCCAACAAAGCTCCGACCCATCGGCAGCCGTGGCTAAAGTGAAGCAGTTCTGTCATCGCACAGAGAATGAAGATGCTGAGTTAGTACACAAGTTACTGGGAGAACAGTTCACACATCAGATGAATACATTGAGAGAGATGACTTCACATGTTGTTAGCGGAGATGAAGTACAGGAGGTAAGAATCTTACTACTATGAGTAGACCAATAGGGTTAAAACGGGACCATATTACTAAGACTCTGCTGTCCATTTGTCTTTCTGTTCGTCTGACCAGGCTGTACCTCATGAATTGTGATAGACAGTTGAATTCACAGATAGTGTACTTCTGTTGCCGCTATAATAAAAAAAACTAATAAATGTAATAAAATAAATATTTAGGATTTATCTTGATAGGGATAGGGATCAATTTCATTTATAATAATATGATACCCTTCATGAGTGAGCTGAACTTGCACTTGGCCAGTTTGTTTTATCAATGGGGATAGACAAGGTCTATTTTTTACTTGCAACCATACAGATGGATGTTGGTCAAGACTACTTTTAATTCCCTTGTTTGCATTAATTGACTATTCATTAAAATTTTTTTTTCCTCTTGCATAGTACACACAACTTTTGTCTCTGTTTGGAATATGAAAAACTGGTTCTGACTAAAAACAAATATTTGCCATAAGGCGGAAATCCATTGTGCACATAATTGATGATCACATAGCCTTTTTGCCATTCATTGAGTAGATAACCATCAGAGATCAAGGTTTATACCTCGTGTGATTTCCTCTTAACATTGAATAATGAACTGTATGATTAGTTTCCTAAAGTATAAAGTTTCACCCTGCCGGGGTCGCGGGACTTACCCATCACCGTAACCCCGGTACGTAAAGGGCTAGTGAAGGACACCGTGGATTTTAGTCAGTACAAGTCTGACAGTCCCTCCCGCCCTGCCCTGGGTGGGAGGACTCATTTGATGATTTTACCAAGCAAAAAAAAAAAAAAGGATAAAGTTTCACTAATAGCGACTCATTTCTGGTTTGTGAGGAAGCATTTAATCTCTGGTTACTAAAATGCACTAAAAGTATGCAAGGCTGCTTGAAAAGTCGACACTGGATAGCTCGGGCGTTCGGTCGCTCGCCCGCGGCAGCGCTTGCGCTTGCCTCGGCCGAGTCCCGTCCACACTAACCGAGCTACTTCGCGCGGCAAATGCCTCGCGAGGCTGCTGGCTCTGTGTGGACGCGCCTAATACTGAACATGGAGTATAGCGCTCACTGTCATTTTACTTGTTGTATATTAAACACTCGGAAAAATTAGACTGTTCAATTACCTATTTATTATAGCTTGCTTGCATTAACACCACAGACTATTTACAAATTAGTGTTTGACATTATTTAAATCATCGTTCCATTCCCTATTTTGTTTTTACTTCTAAGCAGGTTCTTCACATTTTTTGTGATGACATTTAATTATTTGCACTATGGAGTGATAAAAAACCAGTAATACTAATATAGTACACGATTTTATTCCCCAATGGGTTAGACAGAAGAGTAATATCGCACATCGGCCTTTGGAAAGAAATAATCAGCTAATTTCGGATTTTCAGACAGTTATCTTTGTCATATTTTACCTATGTGGCGTTTGCCATCTAGAAATCATACCTACCAGTATCTGTATAATACAGTAATACAATATTCATTGGTGGTCCAGCGGTAAAAATAACTTGTACCAATAATTCTTTTTCAGTTCTTAACTCCAGAAGGTTTCTGCACACTAATGGCATTGGTTGGGACAAACGGTCAAGGCATTGGCACCAGTCCACTGGCTATGTGGGTGAACTCTGTGTTGGAAGTCACCATGTCTGATGATGAGAAGCAACAGCTGGATCTGTTCATTGATAAACTTTATCAGTATGTGGAAGAAGGTATGTTTTATTTAAATTGATGGTGAAAGGTGAAGGATTAAGTAATTGCTGATTGGATGATACATATTTTTGATGGATGAGTGAATTGGGTTTAGATAAGCATACCCAGTCTGCCTAATGGTGAGGCCTATGTTCAGCAGTTGACATCTTCCGTGATGATGAAGCATAATTATCCAGAAAGACAGTATGTCGTTCAAATGTCAATAATAGAGGTCGCGGGATTGTATAAGCAGGTTACCGTAACTGCTCCGGGCAGGATGATTTTACCACTTATAAAAATTTACAATAATAAGAAATAATACAGATCTAAGATTTTTTTTAATATATAATAATTTTTTTTAATAATAAATCAGCAGGATAAATCATCCACAGATTTTTCAAACATTTCAACAACTATTGTTCCTCTTTCAGAATCCGGCTCATTCCTCAACACGGAAGGTTCAGGCCTGTTTCAGTTGCAAAGCTCTTGCAACCACAGTTGCGCACCCAATGCAGAATCAACCTTCCCTTATGGCAACCATAGAGTGCAGCTAAAAGCATTGAAACCTATCATGCCGGGAGACGAGATCTGCAT
The DNA here is from genome assembly GCA_943136025.2 of Agrotis puta. Lineage (NCBI taxonomy): Eukaryota > Metazoa > Arthropoda > Insecta > Lepidoptera > Noctuidae > Agrotis > Agrotis puta. The sequence continues at coordinate 13,828,563 of OW964177.2, read as the reverse complement.
CAGTTATTTGGATGAATGCACCTTGCAAAGGTCACGGCATTCGCGGCAGAAAGTGAGTTTGTTGTTGACATATATATCGCTGCCCTAGTTCAACAGTAAGATATCTTAAAAAAAATATTGAGTTTCATGTGAAAAATTTGCTCTCCTGTCCGATCGGATATTTGTAAAACGCAACCAAAGCATTTGAAATTTAGGCACTTTGGTTGCGTTTTACAAATATCCGATTTTTGATCATGAAACAAAACTTAACTCAATTTTGTTTTTTTTTAAGATATCTTACTGTTGAACTAGGGCAGCAATATGCTAATGCAATTATCCCATGGTAGTATGCAGAAACCATAGAACGCCACTACTATGGTAGAAGGTGGCGTTCTGTACCTTACGTACTCTTTTCGCTTCGTCCACGCTCATACATCTAGTCATACAAGTACGCCGTACGCAAGAACTACGCAGCTGACCATTCTGAAGAATCTTTACCTTACCAATGAATTAAAAAACGAGTGAATGTTTCATCCTACGGGGATTAAACAAAACAGATGAAGTATAATATGGCATGGCAATATGTAAAATGGGAGGCAAGTGCAACTTAACCTAAGATCGACTCGTGTGGCTGTTTCTATTAAACCATCAGTCCATAATTTACTATGTATTAAAATCATCTAAAAAAAAATGATTTTCAATTACCATTGTAATTTTTTTTTCAATGTTCACAGGAGTTGGCCCAAAACTACCTATTTGTATGCTGGTGCGAGCGGTGTAGCGCTGAATCCTCACAACCAGATTGTACCAGCGAAGAGGAAATGAGCGATGAAGAAATTGATGCGGATGACTGATGTTCCAACCTTCTGGCTTTCTGTCTCCTCGGCTTATGATGCAAGAGGAGTAGAGAGTACAGGAAAGGTAAAAGACTCCTTGCAGAAAATCGGTTCCTTTGTCTATTATTTTTGACAGTTCTTTTTTTTATTTTTTCGTTCGGTAAGGATGTTCTTTTTTTGTATGTTGATTTGATTTTGGAATGTGTTGATGAGTGACATTTGAAGTGTTGAGTGACATGATAAAAGTGTGTATCTGAGAAAAAAAACAAAGTACCTCTTTGGTGTTTTTAGGCTAAATATGTGAATCTACTTGTGTAGAAGTTAATAATAAGTGATAAAAGTCTCAGTTTACCTATTGCTTTATACTTTATTGACCTAACTAGCAATATTTTATTCGATTCGCTTATTTTTTTAAATAATGTTATAAGACAGCATTTAATTGTAACCATGTCATTTCTTTGTGTGAATTATATTTTACTTGTCATTTCTTTGTGTGAATTTTATTTTACTTGTCATTTCTTTGTGTTTAAATTATGAAATCAAAGATACTGTTTGTGTATTCAATAGAGAAGTTTATTTTAACTGATTTTTATTGTACAGTTGGTGTACCTATATTATGTTATGAAGTAAAATATGTAAAGCGATCGAAATTGAACGTAAATATGTGCGCAGTAAGTTGTTTGACTTTCCTGTTGGATTCTGAATCATTCAATAGAATATATTTATAAAAGATTTCTATTCCAAGTTTATATAGCATTTAATAGTAAAATCTTATACGTATTTAAAATATTAGGGATATAATAAAATATACTTCCAATACGTGTGATTGTTAGATTAAAGTTAGCACAATTTAGTACATTGCACGTTATATTTGTAGAATTTCACAAGTGCACGTACGTCAGTGTAATTTAAACCTTATGTCAATGATATAAAGATTACATAATCGTGTAAGTAGTTACGATTCAGAACGGCACTATTAAAGTATACTTTTATGCTAAAAATATTTAGTAAACTTTTTAGTATATTGGGATTGTATTATTATATACATATAGCAATAAGAATGTGGCAAAAAATTTATAGTATAAAAGGGCTGTATAGTGATTTATCGAAATCTAAGTCAGTGTTGTTGGCATAGAGTTCAAAATTAAATATCGGTGTAGAATTTTTGGTTCCTAATGTTTCGTAGTGGAGTGTTGTAGCATGGATGTAATACAACTGTCAGTGCTAAACGACGCTTACCACCTTTTAAAAAAAGTCATCATTCAAATTCAGTAAATATTACTGGTTATTTTCGCCTTAAAAATGTAAAAAAAAACATCTAATGATTTTTTACTACATAGTATACAACAAAGTTGCTTGCAGCTGTCTGTGCTGAACTACGCAATGGATTTTGATGGGGGGTTTATTTAATAGATAAAGTGATTCAAAAGGAAGATTTATATGCATAAAACATGCACAATATCATAGAGATTACACCCGTGTCGAGCCGGGGCGTGTCGCTAGTAAATAATACCTTACTATTTAGTTAATTTTGCACTGATAGTTATGTATGAAAATGGGCCAAAAGGAGGTATTGGAATAAACAATCGAATTAAATGTAATTACGAGGTCTGTAACGGCCTAAAAGTAAATAATATTATATTGTAGTTCAATATATTATATACTTATGTCAAATTATTGCAACGATGCACAATTTAATTAGGCAAAATTTTGGTAGCTTTATGTAGTATGGCAATACGAATTGGCAGAGTTATTGATATGAGAGAGTATGATGCTTATAAAATCACTAGATGTCGGCAACACTAAATGGCAAAATAGATGATTGTACAGATTACTTTGGATTCTAGAAAACTCGTAGCGGCAGGCGGCAGCCGTCTAATTACGACAATGTAACGCACATATTCTACCGAGATACAAAGAAAAACGCGCATATTCGACGTAATTTGAGTCCCTCTCAAATATCTTAGAAGTATTATGGGCATTATGTTGTGGAGATAAGGGTGAACTTAGTATGTGAAGTTTTAGATTGGCGCTTCGATGCGTCCAAGCGCTGTTAATTTTTATTCCAGAAAAAAATACCCTTTTAAGCAAACTGTCATAAGCATTTAAGAGCGTGTATCCAAACAAAATAAGAAATTGGTTATGCCATGCAATAATTAATATTTTAATACCGAATATATAGTTTTAGATGAAAAAAAAGTAATTGGGAACTTGCCAAATGACTTTTTACACCTGAAACGGTTACAACATCAAATTCAAGGTTTTAATTGCAAATCATAATCTATTTTTTAGTGCACTACAGAGCCATATTTTTTATTTCCACACAGTAAATTTGCTAAATTAATTAAAACTTTAATGAATTAAAACGTCGACTCATAGGATGGACTGATGATCTGATGAAGACCACGGGATCACGCTGAATGCAAGCCGCATCCTATTGGAAGTCTATAGGGGAAGCCTTATGTTCAGCAGTGGACATCTTACGGCTATTAAGATGATGAAAAAAAACTTGTAAATATTTGACAGCTATTTGCGACGTTGTCAACTGTTTGGATACACGCTCTTAAAACTGGATATTTACTGTGTTTTATCCGTAATCACGGCTTAAACTGGTAACAGTGCCTAAATATCGAAAAATTAAAACAATAAACATAGCAAATATCCCGTTCAAGTTTAAAAAACTTTGTAGTGCACAAGTATTTAAATTTATAAATTCACAATAATTATTAACTGAAATTAATATTATGAATCAATCGGGCTAATTAAGTTAGGTGTTATAATATCAGGGTACTAAATTGTGCCAAATAGACATAGAGTAGATTGTTCTGGAATAGAATTAGATTTTAAGCTGAATTACAGATGGTAAGCGATTTCAGCGCGCTTCTCAAAGAATGTGTACAATTCTGGGCTTAATTTAGATTATCATCAACATGCAAAGTCCATCATTAAGCGGTATTGATCAATTTGGGATTTTTAAATGCTTGTCATCTGCTAATTTCAATACATGCATTCACAATGTTTGTAATTTTTTTTAACCTGGTAAAATCATATGAGTCATATCAAATGAGTCCTCCCACGCAGGGCAGAGCGGGAGGGACTGTCAGACTCTTACTGACTAAAATCCACGGTGTCCTTCAATATCCCTTTACGTTCCGGGGTCACGGTAATTCGTACAGTCCCGCGACCACAATGTTTGTAATAGGTTGTAAATAAATGCAGTTTGTTTTGAGCTCATTTTGAAAAAAATAATAGTGCAAGAATATGAATTGTTTTCACAAATACCAGAAATTATTATAAATGTTGCTTTTATATGGAGAATGTTATCCAGCTTATATTTTTTAAATAAACTATTTGTCCATATTTAATTGTATTTTTTATTTTCAAAATAAAAACATGTTTTCCGTGGGTTTCAACAAAACATTAATTTGTTTACTAAACAAAAACAAAGAAAGAGATTGGAATGTTCTAAAGTCGAGTTCAGACTAGTTGCGATTCGGATAAATACGGGAGTCGCGAATGTATTAGTCGATTTCCCGGTCAAGACATCTTTTTAAATTGGCTTTTACACAAAATATCAAATGTTTGTCTATGAAAGCGGATATTTAGCATTGCTCATTCAATGCTCAAGTGTTATGATGAAATTACTTGGGTTGTTGTGAGGATAATTAGTGTCGTCAATTTAACTCCTCACAGTTCCTACCTTGCAGTTTTAACAAATCTGTGTTAGGCGGAAGTTGGAGACGACGCGGAATAATGTATATCTGGCAGTGTGTTTTAGTTAGCATGTACTGTGCATAAGGCTTTACCCGCGAAGGCGCACAGCTCACGAAAATCAGTTATTGTTTGAAACACCTACGTAAATCCGTAGGCGATGTTCCAATATCAATTTTCGACGACTCTCAGAACTTTTATTTGCGTAAACCTATATTAAATATCAGTATAAATAAGGTATGTACTCGAACATATCTGAATTGATTACTACAGTATTAATAAACATCTTTATTCGTAAGTCTTGATTAATTAAACGGTTGAGAACTGTCTTTAATTATCCCTGAGTCCTTGTTGGGTCACTTGAAGTAAGTGCTGTTAATTGTTATTTATTGAGAGGCAAACAGAACGTTCTTTGCGGGCTTATTAATTGACTGAATTATTCTGGCTAGTTCGAGTGATGTTTATGATGAGTTTGGACAGTGAACGAGGCTTATTTGAGGCATTACTTTCCTGTTTGGTTCACGATTCTTGAGGTATGAGTTCGTAGCAATTGCAATTGCAAGCAGTTGCTGCTCGTCATCAACAACTGAGTGATCTCTGTCTAAATATATTTTTCGTACCACTTGCTCAAAAAAGTGACATTCTATGCTTCAAAAATCGAACATAACGATAGTCATTTTTAATCTGTTAAAAACAGGGAGAGAATGTTGTACTGAATTTCATTCATCCTCTAGGGAGAGAATGTGATTTAAATTTGGAATACTTACCGAAATTTATGCTGAACTACATCTGTGTTTACACCATTGAGTTTGTATATAAAGCATTACAAATCTTTTTGAAAAAGGAATACGTATTTATTATGCAGTTATGATTATTAAACTAAATTACGAAAACCGAATGATGCCTTTGCTTTTCCGACAAAAAAAATTTAGTCTAGGAATTTGCCGCGTTTTTGTTTTCTTCAAATAAAACCTTAAGTTTATTTTATTTTTATAAATAAGTTAATGTTCTAAAAATGCGTAACGATGTTAAATCAAATGAAACGCAAGTTCCTCAGACGCAAGAACAGAGATATATCTCTCGTCGATGAGTTAATTTGAGTATATATACTCAAATTAACTCATCGACAATAAATGAACCAAACAAAAATGTAATTCTCTCTATCAATAATTGGACCAATGTTTCGAATGTTAACTTTTAATTGTCATTATTTTCAATAAATGCTTATCTCATATTATTATTGAGTTCATTTTTTCGCAAATGGTACGAAAAGTAGAGTATTTTCCTCGGTGATAAAGCTGTCTTAGTCTTGGGTGAACTTAAATCCCTCGCTACGCTCAGAACTCGTGTTAAATTCCTCGCTTCGCTCGTGATTTAAGTTTTTAACACCCTCGCTACGCTCGGGAGTAAACCTCGAGTCCTTCGTTACGCTCGCGATTTAAATCGTCACCCGCGACAGAAGACACTGCTTTATCCCCTTGGTTAATAATCTACTATTATAGCTTTCCTTATGCACAGCAATTCCGAATAAAATCAAAATGGTGGGTGACCGATAGGGCCAAACCCTTTGTAAATAAAGAAATATCAGTGTGACTTTTCATTCTTTTTGTCACATTTACAGATACGTGGGCGGATATTTTAAAATAAATTGTAAATTTCAAAGGTTAAAGTTCAAACTAGAGTTAAAATATTTATGAAAGATACCGGGTTTAATATAAGCCTAAGCAAATTAAGTCATTTATATGAGCATGTTTTTTTTATCACTCTTTTTACTAGGTAGGTACATAAAAGTTCTCTGTGGTAGGTATCTATTTCATAATTTTACGTGGCCGGCAGGGTCGATATATGATTTTTTATCGTTTTTTTTACCATCTTTGTAACTTTAAGTATGGAATGTAATGATTATTATATATTACGAAAAAGATAGGTACTTACTCATTGGGAAATGCCCATCGGTCTCACAATTTTAATGGAGTTTTTTCATTTGGCTTAGTTTTTTAGGAAATTGTATAATATTTTGAACAGCATTCCAAACGAATGGGAGTTACTCAAATAAAATTTTACTGCGAAAACACAACAAGTGTTCCCCTTCAAAGTTGACCCAGCAAAATTACGGAAAGGCCAGAACACCGCCACTGTTTTACGATGTTGAATATTAAAATGGCGATACACAAAAAATAGCGTTGAATACAAGACAAAGTCTTCCCGAGAGAGCATAGTGCAGCCTAAGCCCGGCTCAGTGCAAACATTCATTCGTGCCCACCCCACTTCAAACGGCGTCTATCCTTAAAAGGGAGGAGAAAATTATCTCGTGAATAAATTATATTTTCCCCCCTTTATGAAGACAGTTGAAGTGCATTTTCGTTCATGTTTTTTTTTCTCGTCTAACTTAGATCAAAGGCATTGCAGGAATTCCGGCTTGAGCCCGTGACCCCGCAAAAATAAAATGAATAAAGAATTTAATGTGACTTGATGTCTTGGGATAATAACGTTAAAGTGCTTTAGAATGTTTCCCGAGCGAATTGTTTGTTTTCCCAATTCAGTTTGCCTGTCGAATTCTGACCTTTGGCGTTGTTTAGCGTGTAGAGGTGTCGGCACTCAGCGTAGGAAGGGAGCCACGTGCCTGCCTTTGTTATGATTGATAAGGCAACGTTTAGACGTTTTATTTTTAGGTAAGTATGTCAGACTGGTATTGTGTTTTTGTAGAATACGGGTGATTACTTTGATTTCCGTTTTGCTTTGTTGAGGTGGAGCTGTTAAAGATCAAAGGCATAATCTAAGGGGAAAGGGCACACATATGTATCACCAATAGCGCGTCGTGTAGGTGTAGGTTATTCATATACCTAAATTAATTGCCGATTGTAACCTTTCGGCACTTATGGCGTAACACGAGATTTTATAATTCATCATTGCGTCGCTCACTTCCATTTCATAAAACCATTACGCACGTGCCGTAAAAGGATTACCCGACAATAGAATATCCTTCTACTTACTAGTTCCTTTAATTTCGAAACCAACGTTCCGTTTGATTCAATTTATAACAGGGCAGCCGTTGCTAATCGGCCGAGCGAAATTCCTGTAGCCAGGGCAACTGTGCTAAGTCCCAACGCTTTGATTTACGTCAGTCCCTTGCCCTCGCAAAACTGAATACGATTATACTGCAAAAAGGACAAATCGTTAATGTGGTTCTCAAAAGCGGTCGCGGGGACGACATCGCTTCACTAGAATGTGCTAATAACGGCGACCAGATATGGAACGGTTTAGAGGAGGGCTAGATTTAAATTAAAATCATCCCTTTACTTTGAAGAATCGGCCGGGAGGGTATTTAATTGTGATCCGTTCGTAATATTGGTGTTTTCGTGAGTGGGTTGAGTATAATTGGCGAATTTTATACTCAGATGCCTTTTGTCGTCTGTTATTGAGTTACTTGAGCGTCCCTTCGTGGAATTGCTTTGAGTAATGAAAAATTTGGTGATAATGCGGTTTCGTAATTTTGTGCTCGGGGTTGTAATTTGTGGGTTGTGCTCTTTGACGTAATTGGAATCCTTGGTTACTATTGTTTAGTTTTGATGTTTATTTTGCACAGTTTGTTATTCTGAAATGACCAAGGGTCAAAAATAGAATATCAACGCACTAATTTACACATAAATTGTTTCATTCTAATAATATTTGTGCCTATATTGGTCGAGTTATTTTGTTTATCTTCACCTTACAAGACGCAAAACATTTTCAATAATATAAATAATCTTTCTTAACAACTCCTCTTTCAAAACAAGAAATTCACCAAATCCAATCATTTAAAACCTTTTTGCCTCAAGAACCATCAGATATCATTTAGGCAGGCATTCATGATTGTAATGTAATTACTGGGATAGATTTCCCCAATGTAAAGGCTTGCTCACACAAGAGCTCTTCAAATACTGGATCGATTGGTCGAGCCTATTGAGGGACCTATGTACCTAGACTAGACTCCAGTCTCGTATTTACATCTGGATAATAGATATTCGATGTAGATTATACCAACTTGTATTTGTGTTCTTGTTGGCATTGCTTGGTGTTCGATCATGTTATTTGAGCCACAAACTAGTTGAATTGTAAACGTATTGCTGTGAGATGGATTTTAGTTGAATTGGTTCACAAGTAGAAAGTAGCTACTAAAGATGGAATAAATGACACTTTGGGTAATGGCGATTGAGCATGTAGTCCCAGAACTCCCAGAGACAATAAGCATTCTACTTTACTTGTTCGCACTCATTCTAATGACTAGAATAAAATAAAACAAGAAGGAAATAAAAACGAATTCCCTCATAGCACTGTTTACGATTTCAAGCAAACTCACATCCGACAATTTCCTTCAAAACTAATTAAACAAACAAAAACCACTGCAGTAATTGTAGAGAACCACGTAAGTAGAAGAAACTTCACGGAGTTTGAAGCTAGTAAATTGAAAACCACAGCGGGGCCGCATAGACCCCGCATCGCTTTCAGGGAATAAAAACACGAACCAAATGAAAATAGGTTAAGAGCGCCCTCGGGGCAAGAGGCCCCTGATATAGGTTTTTGTATCAACGAGGCAACTCTGCTCCCTAATAAAAATTGAGCAACGCAGTCAATTGAAACTATTTGGCCAGTCACGTATCGATTGTTCCCATTTTTTACGTGATTGTGTCCATGAATTTTCGTTTAACTGAAGGTTGAAGTTGGGCATGCCGTTTGAAAGGTTATATCGCAAAAATGAGCTTAATTTACACCCAATATTCACGTTTAAATATTTCAACAGAACTCCTCTCTTTTTTTTTTAAACCCGAGCAGCTACAAGGGTATTAAAAAAAGGAAATTGCCATCGCGATGGTCCTAGACTTGCCGCTGGAAATGTCCCTGAAGACGCAAAAGAGCATCCAGGCGCCTTTGACAAAGAGAAAAGGAAAAATAAGACCCCGTTTGAGTAGTAAAAGTAATAAACAAGTCGCGACCTTATTGAAAAGGCTATGTATGCAGGTTTCAATAGGCTTTGTGTAATGCACAGTTGAGCTTATATAGCTAGGAGGGGGAGGCTTTAATGCCTTATTTTTCCTCAAAACGTATATGGGTATGTAAGTAGGAAGACAACATTATTTCTTTCCTTTAGCAGTTAGCTTATTGTATGCTGGCTCGTTTATTAAATACTAAACGATTGTAGGAATATAGTTAGTGCTTAACAATATTCTGAAACTAAATTGGTAAGAATATATTTAGTTCTAACAACCTTTTAATACAATTGTAGATACCTATTTCTAAATATTGTAAATGGCTTTCTTTACAAAACTAATTAATTAAATCTTTACCCGTAAGTTAAATTGCAATTGAATGAATATAGGTTATATCTAGGATAATTATATACCTCTAGACACACACAAAATTCCTCGCAAATCCTTCTAAATCCGTTTCTGCCTCCGTCTGTCCAAACAATCTATCTGCTTAGAACCGACACGTATGCTCCAGTACAGATGTCAAGAAAAGTTAGGGTACTGCTTAATTAGGGAGGCTCGGCGGCGCGTTGCTAAATAACACCGATTTGGAGCAACGTTTGTAAGGCTTAAGAGTCGGCTTGTGTAATCCCTCCCCTACCCTGCCGGTGACGTATTGCACGTAGAACTGATGCCGAAAAGAAAATTAGCAGCCTTATTAGCTTACTTCAAACGCAGACTCGTACTGTGGATTGAATATTGTGTTCGGAAGTCGAACAGTATTATTCTCTTAGAGACGAGATATCGATACGAATGTTATGCCTAGGTTGTTTCAAGTGGTATAAAACAGTCGAACGTGACTTTGATGTGGCAATTTTTTGTGGGTAAATTACCAAAAAAATCCAAACAAGAGGGTTTTAAATGCATAACAGAAACAAGCAACTATTCGAAGGACAAGCACGAATAGCTATTTATGGGTCATAATCCACGGGATTTCGTGGGTTAAGTCCGTCCAGCCATCCGTTGGTTGGTCGACGTCATCAATCTTGCTCAGACCCGCATAATCACAGAAAACGTAACCGTGGATTATATGGCGACCTCAATTTTTAAGCGATGCCATATATCTTATACTGGGCTCTATAGCGGGTCTGAAAATGGACGGGAAGGCGCTATTAATTACAATCCTTCCTCCGTCTTATAAACTACAATATTTGTTTTTTTTTATAGAGATTTTTGTATATTTTGGTGTGCAGTTCTTGGAACGCTCGTTGCTAAACGAAACTGAAATTTTATGGAATATCTGTCCTAAAACTACAAAAGATTAAAATTATTCTATAGAATTTATTTGAAAACTATATTGAGACGAGTTTTTGGTAATTGCACTGTCTTTGGGTCAGTAGGCGCATTTTTTCCGGCACAAAATAATCCATCGTTTACAAAACTATTATCAAATCAAGCAACGTTAATATTTTATCCGTCAATTTGCTCCTTAAGGGTGAAGGACGCTATCTCAGCAACGGAATGTGCTAATAACGAGATCGAAAAACCCTGCCAAGATAAAGTCAGGCCTTCGGAGGGTGAATTTTAATTAAATGCGTCTACGGACATTAATGAGATGAAAGTGAACTTGGCCCTTTAATCGTGATTTGTTTGTACTAACGGTCGAGGGACGGCTATGAGTATCAGATAAGTACGAATACTTTGTATCTTAGGGTTCTTAGGTTACCTTATCGATGGAGAATGTTTCTTTATGTAGGCTTTCAAGTAGACGAGCTCTTGTTTTTATATTGAATTAAGGACTTTACTTGAGAGTTTTACTCAAGAAACTGGTTATTCGTGACCTCGAATTCAAGAAAATTGTTGGACGGCCCAGTTTTTGTTGTGGAAGATTTTAAAGAAAAACCCAGACCCTGATTTGTATAAGCTATATATCTGAGTACAAGACGGTCTGGTAGTTTGTTCAATGGATAATATTTGTATAGGGGATTGAGTAGTGTATCATGAATTTTGATTAGATATCAGAATGTTGGAAATGTCCTATATACTAAAATGTGCCTCATCCTAATAACGATACACTGAATGGTTTCGGTCGCTTCCCTCACATTGTTCAAGAGGCCCTGGAAACCGTACTAAGATTTTGGAAATGTGTACTGAGAAACACAAAGAGATTGTATACAAATTAGGCATATTTAAGAGACAAAGACCGACAAACCTAATGGTATGTGTTAACGAATACCTAAAAATTTTGTCCCAAATCGTGAACCGATTTAGAACAGATTTTGGTTACGAGGCAAATCGTTATATAGCCTCAAATGGAAAATTGCGCAGTCTCAACAGCAAAAGGATCTTAGCGCAAATAAATAAGTCAGAGGTCATATAAAGAGACTTTTAAAACAACACCTGAATGCGAGATTAGCATACAATATGCAAGAAGCGGGTTTAAGTGGTAACGCACGGACCACATCAAAATTTCACAAGCTTGGCCCGGAAAAAGTGGAAAAAGGTTTTGACAAAACGGTGTCGTTTCGACTCCCGTGCCTTAAAAGGATTCCGTATTTTCGATCTCAGTGGGACAATAAACCTATTTCTTTTTGTTTTATCTTTCACTCCAGTAGTGTGTCTAAAGAATGATGTTCGGGTCCGAGTCTTCGGATCTTATTATTTGTTTTGTGATATACGAGCGGATCGTTGTTTGACCAGATCGTGTGTCAAATGTTGCGGGTCATGCGATACTGAATATATGATGCGCGAGAACCGTTGCTAGGGAAAATTATGCTCTATCGAGAGTATCTATGGCGGAAAGTCGCGAAAACAATTTTTTATCAGCAATAAAACCAGAAACGCTTTAATAATGATCTATCTACTAGTAGCACTAATTTTAGTTAGGACTTCCCCCTTGTTTCCAGGCCTACGTTTTTCTCACATATCTAAGCATCGAAAAATCGTAACAATCTGTTTGTAAAACTCCACCATATTTTAAAAGAGTAACCATGGAGTTTCTTGCCGGTTCTTCTCCATGGAATCGACCAACCCGAACCGAGCACCTGCTGTCGACGTTTTATAAGTGCCCTCATGGGCCTATGTGAAATAAAAACTTTTGATTTTGATTTTGAAAGGACATCAAAGGAGAAAACACAAATAATTACAAAATGAAAGCACACTAATTTATAGCTTTATCACACATACGAGCATTGTAGGAAAGTGATGGAATGACGATTAAGTAAGTAGCTTTTAAAACAATGGAAAATATCTTTGGTTAACCGAGCAATGATTGATTATTATTTCCAGTAATCTTCTTCTTCTATATATATAAAAATGTTATGTTGGTTTGTGTATGCTTCAAAAACTCAAAAAGTTCTGCACCGATTGAGCTGAAATTTTAGCATGATATATAATCCGCATCAAGGATTGTTTTTATCAATTTTTTTTGTTGTCTTTTTTGTGCCACAGCGAAGCGGGGCAGGGAACAGCTAGTTACTTATAAATATGTGCTGATTAGTTAGCTTTATTAGTATCTTCTAGATATCTACATCAGGATAAATCGCTTAGATGAATAAATCTTAACGAAATGACCTAAATGTAAAACCGCAACCGTTTTCCTGAATGTGCTTATCCACATTTATAATTGCTAGTTTTCGATCCACTGAAGATTGTTACGTGCATTAGTTGCTGCGTTTTGTGTTTTTTGTTGCATATTGTCTTTAATTGGAGACAGAAATTCAGTACACAGTCAGACATATAATAGTTAACGACTTTCTGATAAACAAGCTTGGTTAAACATTACGAACGTAACGAAATATGTTACGTTAAAAACTGTATGGACAGATTGCGAACCGGCTGCAAACAACTGTAATTGACAGATTACTAGTACATTGTCTGGCGAGTCCGGAGTTTATATTATGTTATGCATCCCGAGTCGCAACTAACATACTTTCAAAGCGGCATTTCGGCAAACATACGTAGGTACTTATTGTACTCCTGATTGAATGTGTTTGATCCTTAAAGATCCTACACTAGACACTCGTAATGTTTATGATGTAAAAAGTACCGATGTGGTGGGATCCACGTTCAAGCGGTTTAAGATTTCACAGGCGGAGACTTGTTCCAGTGAGTGAAAGAGACAGAGCTATACAAGTCGTCTAGTTCCACATTGTTCACTCACTGGAACTACTCTGGCTTTAAGACGTCATAATACGGCCCCAGGGCTACCTGTCTCGCGATCACCAACCTGTGGGTGTCCGGTGCCAAATACGCAGGAGTACCAGTTCCTTTTAGCTGAGCTCGTCCATCTTAGGTGTCGTTCTGGGCTAGGTTTTAGGCCAACAGTAAAAAAAAAACAGAAGTAAATTGAAGAAATAAGATATTCCAGATAGTTATTCCAACTGTTCAGTTGAAACGTAACTTGTTAACTTAGAAACGTTGTCACAAAAAGACAACAAAACAGTCTAACGTTTCACAAGGAGTTCTTCTGAACTATCTAAACACTAGACAGATGACTTTCGGTCCCGTACATTACAATTTACATACAGTTCAAGGCAATATCCATTCACATGACAAACAAAGACTTGTTCAACTTAAAAGGGGAAGGTTTGTTTGCATGTCGTTCACCTTGTGTCAATCGCGATCGATTTGCGACTCGACACAATTCTGGTGAGCAGTGATACCCGTCCGTCATACGTCGATCAGATGCATGCTACGTATATTTATGAGATGATATATGATGTGTAATGTGCAGATTTTATGGCGAAGCGGAGATAGCGTATGTGGAATATTCTGCAGATTTCAAAATGAGTTTGGAATGACGTATCTTTTTACACTCAATATCAAATGACGCAGTAGGTGGTGATCGTTTGAAGATATGGATGGTCGAGATATGCGGTGCAACTTTGTATCGCCAATAGTAATATTACTAAAGTATTTAACACTAATAGGAAATGTAATATAGATATTTTACAGTCCTTCATTTATATCGCCAGGTAATAAAGAGTAACGAGTAATATCCGAACGACACTTACCAATATAATTTGCATATCACACCCCTGAACCATAAACGTGAATGCCCCTATAAATCCATTTTTTTCGACCCCTTCAGAATGACCCCAGTGTTACTCTCTAGGACAGTGCAGCAATTTTTTCAAAGCCCCTGTTGCATATTTAAGCATACCGTTTTGTAGTACAAATTGGATTCTTCAATTTGCATTCTTTATTGCTTACAAATAGGTCTGCGAAGGATGGATGATGTCTGACGAGATTGTGCCGGGGTGAAGAATTCGTGTGTACCTTTGTATATGTAGGTAGGTACAATACTAGATGTGATTGTCAGTGAATGATATCTTGACGCAAGAAAATTAGATAAATATCTGCAGATTTGATTCGCAGTAGTACCCCTGTAACTGGTTTTATAAAGTAGGAGTTTGATAGTAAGTACGACCCGTCATGTAATTGGTGGTCACCCATCCACCGATTGAACTTGGAAAGCGTGGTTTAGTCATGAATTATTATTTATTTACTTTCTCCTCTTCATTTCCAAGCTTAATAGGAAAGAAAAATAATGAAATATACATGAAAACATTTTATCCGTAACACATTTTATAGTATTTCGATTTTGTTTGTGAATTTTATGAGTAAAATCAGCATTTCTACACGAACTCTCGGAGTGATTGTTTTATTTAGCACATTTCGCTACCATGTAAAACTCGTAATAATACTGTGAGTGCGAAAATAATTTTGGAGGAGACACGTAGTACAGCTGTAGAATTTCCTTCATCATTTTAAGTTTTTGTAGCGTAAACTATGTTACAAAAACTTGCGACTTGCTGTCCGACTATGGACCATGCCCGGGTCGACGGCGCGTTGTGTTCCACGCGCGCCTCAAAGAGTGTCAGCATAGTGACGGGGCCTGTAGAGGGCCAAAGCCTGCCGGGGTCGCGGGACCAAGGGATTACCGTGACCCCGGTACGTAAAGGGCAAGTGAAGGACACCGTGGATTTTAGTCAGTACAAGTCTGACAGTCCCTCCCGTCCTGCCCTGGGTGGGAGGACTCATTTGATGATTTTACCACGATAAAAAAAAAAGCGTAAACTATGTTCGTAATATCTTTAGACACTGTTATGCCTTTGACAAACAGACAGGCGAAAGCGAAGCGTTTCCGAAACGATACCGAACCGAAGCGAGACGTCAGTCCGATAGTTCTGTCACGCTATCGGATTGCTCTCGCTTTTCTATGCGACTTTGACAAAGGCTTTAAAAATATTCCAAATCAGGGGCTTTATCACAAGATTTCTGTATTTTATTAACGTTTTCTGTATTTTTCCTAATGTATTTACTGCGTTTATTGTATGGAAAATTTAATGAACGCCTTTAGTGTACGAACGAGTTTTTCCATTAAATTAACATCAAAGTTCCAGTTTATGTCTCAAAAACTGATTAAGTCATGATAGTGCCTCTGTGCTGGTTTGAACTGTCAAGTTTCTTATAGGACTTATAATTATTTAGAGCTTTTGCTCAAACATATTCTGAAAGATGATGAACAAATTGTAGGGAACTGTTTTTATCATGTATTATCGAGAGTAGATAAGACACCCCTCAAAATACGTCTCTACGTGAATCTGACACCCTGTAATAATACGGGGTACTTAATCAATTTGATAAACCACACAATGGCACTTAACGCATTTATTTTATAAAAATGCTAATTCGGCATAGTGTCGCGAGATCAATAAACTCTAATCCAATTAAGTGTCCAGGTGCGATGCTAGGCTCGTGGAAAGTGGACTCCCTTATTTTCAATTAGAATAAAGTGTTATTGACACGGTAGCTGGCGTGACAGAGTTTTGTCACCACTGATAGCAGCCACGTCGTCAGATAACCATTTCGTCAAATTGACATTCTAATTTTCTTTATAGATTTTGGCTTTGGGTTGGTAACCTTCACAATGGAATAGGTACCTAATTGTTTTTACAATAAATGTTTTTGTTTTCTTTCGAATTCAGATGTTGATTTACTTACAAATATCAGAACTGAATGCGGATTGTTTAAATTCGTTACTTTGGAACAATAAAGCTGTGGAAATACGGTTAAGACGACCTCTTTGTTGTTGTGATAAATGTTATAATTTATTTAATTCAGAAGTAACCTCATCAAAGTGTTTTTATTCGAGATTAAACCAATACAAAACAACACCAAACTCTCATAACTCTTCATATAAATCCACCGCAGCATTCCACATAATTCGACGCAAAACATACTATAAAGTGACCACAAAACATTACTTTTTCATCCTCACCTCAACTTACAAATTCCGGGCACAGTACACCTCGACGCTCCACAGAGTTGCTACTATTTTTGAAACACAACCACGGCCCTAATTTCGGAGACACCGCGACCGCCGCAAATCGTAAAGTCGGCTAAGTTAGTGCAACACAACTCCCGTGCCTACGTTGTCTACGTCACACACACATAAAACCCTACAGTATATAAAACCGGACTTTTCCCCGGAATTGTGTTGTAGATTGTTTTAATCTCGCCTCGGTCGTGATAAGCTTTTTTCGCTTGCAGTTTTTAGGTTAACTATATTCTAAACTGAGGACGTACGTTTTTGTTTTTTATGCTGTGGTCACTGGAAAGTTATTTTGGTTTAAGCGACATTAAGCGCGGCGTTGGGAACATTACACTCACATTGTTGTACTGAACTGAAACATGTGTAAATTAGAACGACTTACATGTGTTTTCCGAGTAATTTTGCTCAATTTGTACTCAAAGGGATACAAAAATATGTGTGTTTATATTCTCGTTGAATTTTTCAGCCAAATATGTTACTAACCCTCATCTAAAGTTACCTACATTATGCTCACATACTCACGTTAGCATTCACCCTATCTTAAAATAAATACGATAATAATATTAGAATTTCATACCAAATTGAATCAATCAGACAATCAGGTAATATTTTGATGTTACCCCATTTTCCCGTTAAGCCTAGGGCGGTGCAGGGTGGCAGCAATATGGGGTTTTTTAGAACCCTTGAAACTTTCCCGGGGCAGTCGTCAGAAGCAGATGTTTGAGTATCGATTGGTTACGTTACGTTACGTTTTAAAATCAATATTCAAATTCCTGTTACTTAGAAGAGCTACTACAACTAACTCTAAACTAACAAGGCCCTAGGTATAGGGTAGTAAATAACAAGTTATGTCGGTACACAAACCGACACTTTGGCGTAATGTTGGTCGAAGTTGAAATTCCGGCAGTTGCATGTTAAAGTAAACATATGAAATGGGCTGCTGGCCACGGGAACGTGTGACCATGCATAACTGAGAACGTTTTACGAGCTGGTATTGCCGACTGGCAAAATCTCGCATGCCTTGCCGACCTTCAAAGGTCCACCAACACATGGCGAATATTTGCGTGAAGTAAATAGCCTAATTTATAGACGGCTTTATCGTATCTTAATACTTGTGATATAAAGTTTAATGATCACGGTTTATATACGAAGTTATTATGTGGAAGTAGGCTTGGGGATTTTGTGTGCTACATTATTTGCACATTGATGATATTAAATATGAAACTGAATACTTGGTTTACGTTACCTTGGTGAATGTTGTAACAGCCAATTTGCGTAATATGAAAAACTCCTGCTGAAAATAATAAGGTAAATCAATTCAAAGATGAGGATAAATGCGGCACATATTCAGAAAAGTGAATGAGCTAGGTTATCTTTTACAGTACCTAATAATATTTTGTAAATTATCCGGCGAATCTTGAAAAATAATAAATTTTAACAACATGTACCTAAAATTTAATATTTTTCAGTATCTGTAATGAAAACGGATGTAAGTTTGCACCGAGTTTGTGACCAATTCTTTTGTCGTTTTACTAAATGCTTTGCTATTCTCTGGAGAAGCACGTTAGTGAATAAATTAAGGAAACTGGCTTTAAAATTGATTTAAATGTTTATTGCATTAATGAGGCATCAATGTTTTTAAAGAATATATGCAGATATCTCAATTTAGCTTGTGATAGCTCTACATACTTGTAGATCTGTATTATAAAACGAATAAGGAACTGCTAAAATATCTTCTTAGATTTTATTCACCTTTGAAAATGTAGAATGCATTCTTTAAAACTTTTCCACAAATGTCGTACAGGAGAAAAACTCCACAGTACTAGGCTCACATAAATCCGCTTCGGTATTAAAGTGACTTCGGTTATTAGGGAGAAACATGAAGGTTTAAAAAATACAGTGGGGCGTACGCAATATGGTTGGCACGGCGTTCTCGTTACGAGCCGGGGCAGCCATAACTTACCCAAGTTTATGGGGAAGGTTCGCCGCCCGTCTAAATATTTAGGAAATAATTACATAAGTACCCACAGTGTATGTACACGTATGAACGAAATATTGAAGCGGTACGGGTATAACAGTGAATTCCTGCGTTTATTTCGCCTCGAGAATTACTTAAGTCTGGATGTGAAAAGGCTGTTTCTTTATAGTTTCAACAATTTGTACTAGTATTGTGCGTGCGAATAATGAAGTAAGAAAGTTATTTAATACGTGAGTTGAATGCGTGAATTCTTTACGAGTAACTATTGAATTTATCCACCCACATTATTATATTCTAGATTCTCAATTGTTTTACTCGTGAACACACATGGTAACAGCTGACAACAAAAATAATTTTAAAAAAATGCCGGCGTTAAATAAAACACAAGAACTTTGCAGTGCACGCTATCGCGTTAGCAAGCTCACTACAGTTCTCGTTTAAATTAAACTAACGTCAATTTTGTTTCGCGAAACCACTTAGCACTTATTTAAAAATTCAGCGAAAATAAACATCGTAGCTTCGGACGGACACTGACCGAGCTGGCTAATCGCTCACTAGTCTAAGTCACGCTAAATGAAACACCCTTAACTTTTGAAAGAAATCGATTAACTCCACTTTGCTTGTATTATACTGGACGAATGGATAGCCAAATCCAAAAATATGATGAAGAATATCGAAAAATACTTAACTAGATCTTACATCACCTTAACTTACCATGAAACGTTAAAACAAAGGAATGAAAGATTCGGCCTCGAAGTGTGGAGTTGCGATAGCCTAATTGGTCAGGCGTCTGGAGTACTGATGCAAAGACGAGTCCCACTCGCAGCTGAATTTTTCTTTCCTTAAAAATACTGGATCATTAGATCCTGACCGTTAATCGAATCCGTTACTTTTAGAAAATCAATACACACTGAATTAATACACCATTCGATAGTGTCGACATTGTCGATCAAATTTGACAGCTCATTGAGGTTCGCGTGGAATTTGATAAGAATATACAGGGTGTAAGAGACATCGACGCACAAACGGATACTATAGGTTCAGGACATGATTCTGGACCTCCCCTAGTTGGAATTTTTCGTCAGTATTTCCCAAATTTTCTAAAAAAAAATGAGTTTTTTTTTACTTTAGACTGTTCATAATCTTTATTTTTACTTAACCCAATGATATTATTAATAAAAAAGTAATTATTTCGCTAGTTTCACTAAAAGTAGCATAATACTAGAAATGTGCGTTTTCTCAGCTGTTTATAAAAGTTCAAATAAAAGGTCATCGTATACCTAAATACTGTGTCCAGTACCGCAGTACCTGTAGTACCTAATGCGCGACACACTATTAAAAAAAAAACTAATATTAAAAAAAAAATGGAAAGAAAGCGACGCAAAATTCCAACATAGGGGGGTCCAGAATCATGTTCTGAACCCATGGTATCCGTTTGTGCGTCGATGTCTCTTACACCCTGTATAATAAATTATTAAATGGCCAAAAACTATCTCCTGAGATACAGGTTTTCGTCTAGTTCAGGAGATAGGGTCGAAACTTAATGACGATAGCCACCACTAATATAAGACCTGTATTGTTAGAACTTTTTTTTAACTTTATTACTCTATAAACAATTTCAATTTAATTCAACATGCTGTAGGCTCAGTTGTGGTTCTTGATCAGACGATGAGCTACCCGTTACTTGAAGTGTGCAAGCCCCTTAACTTCTGAAAGATATCGACTGACTCCTCTTCACTCGTTCTATACTCCTAAGATATCGATTTACATAGGTTGACTTAAAATAATTCAAAATGAACTGAAAATTCTGAAATGCGTTACCAACTATTTAAGTTCATTAAACGTTCTTTGAAACGTTTAAAGCAAATTCAGCATTAAAAGTTTTGTAACTGTATTATTGAATTTAACTTTTATATCTAAACAAATAAAGTTAACAAAGTTACTACTTGCTTTGTAAGACTACTAAAATACAAATAAAATAGAGTTATTTCTTCTGTGTTCAAAGTATGTTTTCCTTTTGTTATTATTCGTTTGAATATATTTTTATACAATTTATACCCTTGTATGTATATGAAATCCTACAACGGTGAATGTGAAAGTTTTATATTTATATGAGATTGTTGCCGAATACCGACAATTGCCAGCAATAAGTTTAAGGCCCTAAAGTTAGCGATTCGGGTTCTGAGTTAGCAATACTTCGAAAAACTTTATTTTCAACTTTCATTGAAATGATACAGATTTATATAGTTACTCGTAAAGGAACGCTTCTATTCAAATATATAGATATACATATATCATATATTCCCTATTAGTTTCAAAATACAGAGCAAAACAAAGAAAACATTCAAAATGAGCAGTGACAACGAATGAGAGAAAATGAGTTTTATTGTTGGAGAGTAGGTATACATTTAAAGTTGTCATAAAAGTTATCATTTGGTCCGTCACACGTCAGACACAAGTTGTCATATCTCCCAACACTCCCGACATGAATATGTTTACTAATGATCCGCTTTACAATATTTTTGACGTAGTTCCAATACAAGTCACTAAAACATAATATTCCGCTTTGGATATAGTTCACCTTTTGAAACACAGTCTTGCGCTTGTCCTATGGCCATCTTACATAACACGAGGACACAGATTGACGAATCCCAGCACTAAACATTTAAATATATATAGGCTAATGTTCCACTTTAGACATAGTTAAAAAACAAAAGTCTCTAACTCACTAAAACGTGGTTGGTCTCCCGCTAGTCATATGGCCATCCGAGGACACAGGTTGACACGTTCCAGCACTAAACACCGACATGTGTCTGCCAATGTTCCATTTTGGACACGGTTCAGGCTTTATTTCCGTTACTATGTATGAACCGAAACACGGCGTAGAATTTTTAAATTGAATCTTGAATGTATTTTATTTGAATTCAGTTTTTGAGATTTGAATTGGCTTTAGAAGTTGTGTCGGAATATGTTACCGGGTGCTGCTTTGTATGGGGCTCGCGATGGAATTTTGAAGCTTGCAAGTGCAATTTTGAGAAAGCTTTAAAGGACACCGTGAGTCTGAAACGCAGAGGTAAGTGTCTGATAGTCCTTGGAGTCACTTGTTGTAAAACCAAACATAAATGTACCTGGGTATACTAACGACCAGTGGTTCATATTCGCCATGGATCAAGGGTTGGAAGTCATGGAGTTTTGTCCAGCAGTTGAATGACACAGGTTGACCAGTAATAACTATCAGGGTTGCTACACACGTAAACGGGCAAAGACGTCAATTAATTGGCACAGTCAGTCGATACAATTATACCGAATGTATGCAGATGAATGTCCAGGAATCACAAACCGCTATGTAACTGCACATGACCATTCTGTTCGGCAACTGCTGACTTATGATGGTTGGCCTTTTCATTCTGCAAATATTGTCCCGACCCGAATGAACTACCAAATCGCAAGCTATTCAAGCCGAAACAATGCAGTTATTGCTTCGGGTCGGCTTTGTTGTTCGACAAATACTTCCAAATCGACCACAACGCCCGGCCGGCTGGCGTGTAATCACTAGCAATCCTTAAGATTTTAGATAACTAAATTAAACATTACAAAAAAAAAATTGTCAGTTTTCTTTATAATACTGTCAATGTTAGATTTTGCCATCAAAAGCATATTTGCCTATTTCTAAATGCCAGGAACCACTCAACACCCGCAATGATCACCCACTAATTGTTATAATAACCACGTAATGTTCTTAATTAAGTAACAACATTAAGCAAATGTAATTACTTGTATAATTAAATGTAATGACCAAGCTGTGGCCGTCCGTACACATGTATGTTTGTATAATTTGCTGTATAAACTAGATAATTTAGTGTATTTTAGTTTAGTGCACAAATTACACGGATTAGCACAAAATTATGCGAACTAAGTAATGATTAAGTTTATCTAATTTTGTGTTTACGTATGCAGTTAGTGCGCATTCAAATGTCAAATACAGCTGTAAAATGCGTATATCGCAGTATTGTAACTGGTCTAATAGCGCTGCACTAGGCTATTGAAAACAGAGATTTTTTCGTATTCATTAATCTAAGGGTATAATCATCTGTTCATGAGATGTTTAAGGATGTATGCGACTTTAAATAGTTGTAAACGCACCCCTACAGGAAAAAACCTAAGTGTGGGGTAATCAGCCGCAGTGGTAGACGCCCACGGCGACAGACGTCGGCAGACGATCTCCGGCCACCGCAAGCGCGGGCATGCGGGCGGCGAGAAATGGGCGACTCCGGACAGCGAGTCGCCCATTTCCCATGGACCATGCCCGGGGCGACGGCGCGTTGTGTTCCACGCGCGCCTGAAGGAGTGTCAGCATAGTGACGGGCCTGTAGAGGGCCAAAGCCTGCCGGGGTCGCGGGACTCAGAAATTACCGTGACCCCGGTACGTAAAGGGCTATTGAAGGACACCGTGGATTTTAGTCAGTCAAGTCTGACAGTCCCTCCCGCTCTGCCCTTGGTGGGAGGACTCATTTGATGACTTTACCACGATAAAAAAAAAGTGTGGGGAAATGTTTTTTTAACCTCTCATCATCATTTCAGCCGTACGACGTCCACAGCTGAACATAGGCCTCCCCTATAGACTTCCATTAGGACCAGTTGGAAGTGACTTGCATCCAGCGTGATCCTGTGGTCTTCATAAGATCGTTTGTCCATTTTGTGGGTGGACGTCCTACACTGTGCTTGCCGGTGCGTGGTCTTCATTCGAGAACTTTATGGTCCCATCGGCCATCAGTTCTGTGTGCTATATGCCCTTTTAACCTCTATTGTCTCACATCTGAGCAAAGGTCTCCCCGTAATGGTCCATTTCTTATTAAGTCTCACGAAAAAATATTCGAAATCAAATGATTAATGAAATGATTTCGAAAACAAAACACGCGTGTTTAAAGTATTACAACGTAAACTGTATGGGAAAATGAAAAATCGCCTCTATTGTACGAACGATGAACTAGTCTACATCCATCAAATTAACGTCAAAGTCTCCGTTTACTTTACGTCGTCACAAAAACGAGAAAACTCGTGATATGCCTCAGATTCTATTCCGATATCTCCAATCCAAGTTCAGTCTGTTCTATTTTAAAAATCTCTCGTTTGTCTGGGTGTTCCCTAAAGGTTTACTTGGCGTACTTGTAAGCCGGGCTTTCACCACGGTTACTGTAAATAGAGGATTGTTAAACAAACGGTCCAACTCTCCCAGGTTAAGATTTGGGACGTGATGGGCCATCGACTGTTGCAGTCTTCCATTTTATCTTGGATTGTGAGCCGTTGTTGTATCTCAGGGGAGGTATGAGCGGTAGTTAATGATGGAGTTGTATTGCGTTTACAGTTTATTTTTTCCTTGTGTAAAGGGATCTTGCGTATGCTGTCCCACTGTTGGGCAAGGGCCTCCCCAAAGAGCTCTTGTCCTGCGCCACCTCAAGGCCTCAAGGGTTCAGGTCATTTCACCATTGTCTTCTAGCATTGTGAACTAAAAGAAGAAGGATCTAGGTTATTTGTCTCCTGTTATGTGTGGACAGCAATCTATATTTAGCAGTCCAGACCCAGATCTTATTTGCAGATTATCCAAGTTGATTTATTTTATTGTTGTATCATTAAAGCCTCAAACAAATGCGATAATAGTTTTTAAAAAGAATATCAAACTCGTCATCTACTTATCAAGAGTTTTACTGACACAGTAAAAAAAAAAAATGTGTCAATAAATTTGACGACACGGTTAGCACAGTGGCTGAGCGATTGGACTGCTGCGCTGCGTGTCGCGGGTTCGATTCCCGCGCGGAGCAAATATTTGTATGATCTACAAGTAGTTGCTTCGGGTCTGGGCGTTTGTGTATGTGAGTTTATATGTTTGTAAACGCACCCACGACACAGGAAAAACTCCTAGTGTGTAGCAACGCATAAAAAAAAGACCTCGTATATCCAACCTTCTAAATTCAAATTATAAAGTTTCTTATGCTGTCGAAACTATGATATTGATAGAACAACGGTATACACTATTTACCTGAAATTCTGAAAGAAGCGATTTACACGAACACGGACTAAAATAAAAACTCGAAAGCTTTTTAAAGTGAGATCTATATGCAAACGTTTCGGGTTTATGTACCCAGGAATAAAATACCGTTTTCGCCAAACAAATTTAGGTGATAGTACCGAAGTAAGTACATTTATTCTAACTTCAGACTTTCGCTCACTTTACGTAAATTTAGTTACGAACCTTAATTAAGAAAAAAGGACACCATCCTTACGCACGTACCTATTTATTAAGAGGTCAAACGTGTAAGATTCATGATTCCAATCAAAGTGTAATTAAAGGAAAAGGAAACCACAGAACGTTGTTAGGTTCATGTGTCTGTTAATTAATTTGATTACGCGATAGCGGATCCTATTTCTAAGCATAGAAAGGATATAATTGCGTGTAGTATTTGGGGAAATTTGTGCTGTAATTTCCCGATAGCAACCTTTTTATACCCCGTCTAAACTCTCCCCGTTTTAGAGTCATCGGAGCTAATTTTTCGTTTCGCAAATGTCGGCAACCAGAGCTCAACGAATCGCTGACTTTTTCGCTCAACACGAGGTACAAATTGGGTAAAAAACTCCAACTTAAACAATTGGATTTAATTCACAGTTTAAAAGTCCAAAGTTCGGGTTAAGTAAAGTCTGGTCCCATTTAGAGAAGTCGTTTGTAGAACTTTGTTTCTTTGGGCACGCACAATCCTTTGCAGATTATAGGCGGGCATTAGACGAAATGTCCGATAAGACGGCACTATTATTTTATTAACACAGTCCGCATTCACTTAGCTTTAGTCAAGTGAAAAGAAATTTCATCTATTTACTTTGGCCGGTCGTATTGGGTCCAGGCCGCTTTCATTCGTACTCTCAACGTTAAGTGGACATACTTAAGTGCTGTTTGGTCAGGAGGGATTTACCTTTGCTCTTTTTCCTTCAACCTTATCCCACTCAATCAGGAGCGAGGCTTAACTCTTAAAACGTTTTTGCTTTGTAATTTTTCGTTGCTTATTTTCCTTTTGTTGTTGTATGTCTGTGACTGGGAATTATAGTGAAACGTTGGATAATTATAAGAATTGTTGAGATAAATTCTGTTTGGAAACTGAAACCCAAATCTTGTTAAGATATTAGTAACAAATAACTTTGATCTTCTAAGCCTTTGACAAGCTAATATAATTGGTATTCTTCTTAAGAATGAATAGCGTTGTCTCCTGTAACTTTTCGGAACCATCAAATTAAGTCGCAAGAAATTGTCGGATATATTTCAAGCTTTTCAAAGGGTTGACCCCTTCTAAGGCCCAAGTGTTCCGACCGCAGCAATTTTGTTATTTGTCGTTTGTATTCAGGTACAGCACGTTCCGTGGACATGGGACTTCACTTTACTCCTTTATTTTTTCCCTCATAGTTCGTGAATGTTGCTACTGCGACAGTTTTTTGTTTGTGTGTATTGGGAGTTTGTATCGAACCCTCTGTATGGAGGCTTACGTTATTTAGAACGACTGAAAAATGTGTTATGTATTCGTCGGGAGTTGGCTGATGGGTGCATGCATCTAAATGTTGTATTTTACTCCGAAACATTTGGCAAGCTGTCATTTTGCGATATGAGAAATATTTATAAGCTGTCTGTTTCACTTGTGTGGATTTTTAAGCAATTTTTTTAAACCTTTTTGTTGGTTGAGTTTCTTTATTAAATAGACAATTTTATTTTTCTTCTTTTACTGCAGGAAGTAAGAGCTCTTATTGTAAACCCGATATGTTTGTTAGCTCATAAGGATAACGTCTACTAACCCATTTTCCCGGAATGACTCTTGCACCGTGGGAAGACCCGCAGCTGATCAACCGTTTTCAGGTCAGTAAGGAAAATATCTTACAGCTTTGAAGCGATTTTTGATGCTTATGTGGGGTTTATATTAAAAGAGTTATCGAAGAGGTTAAGAGGTAACACGTTTAGGTTATGTGGTTGCAGTTAAGTAAACGTGTTGATTATATTATATTTAGTGTAGTGACCCTGACGATCAGATACTATTATTATCAGGTCGGAATTTTAGTTAATAGTTTATTTTACTGTAAACATTTTCACGCGCACGCTTGATGTCAAATGACGCCAAAATTATTTTAAAAAGAATTTTAAACGTAGAAAAACTGAGAATCCTATTTATATTTTATACAAGCAAGTGTGTTTAGGGTAGAAATTTCAAGAAATCGATACGGGGAACCTTTCACGTGGGTGCTTCCTTACATTTAGTATGCGGATCGCGATCTCAGTGTGTTACGCTCTCCTTCGTCGAAAAGGTACTCTATAATTTTATTTTCCGACCAAAACGTAGTTACTGAAGTAACTGATACTTTTGTAAGAGATATTTCAGTCGTTGTTTACGTCCTTTTGATCAAGGGTAAATTGAGTTTTGTATCAACATATTGAAATCAACCTGTTTTAGAAAGGTACGTTTTTATGTTATTGAATTTTGAATAGGTAAATTTTTTGATGGTAACATTAAAAGGGCTACTCGTTTCTAATGCTTTCCGTTAACAGTGGAATCGAGTATCCAGAAATTGGATACACGATATCAATTTTGAATTTTGCACGAGGTATGGAAATCAAATCCAAACTAATATTATAAATGCGAAAGTAACTCTGTCTGTCTGTCTTTCTGTCTGTCTTTTCTTCACGCCTAAACTACTGAACCGATTTGTGTGAAATTTGGTACAGACATAGTTTGGAACTTGAGAAAGGACATAGGATAGTTTTCACTATTCCACGCGAAAAAAGTCGCGGGCAAAAGCTAGTATTATATATTTTGACCTATATTCAGCAGTATATTATTTACGTAATATATGTTCTATAAGGTTAAAATATTGTTAATAATGAAAAAAAGTAGACTTTGTAGAAAATATCACGCCTGTGAACACCGAAAGCTTAGTCAGAGGAGTACCTATTAGTGCACCGACCTTTTCCCAGTTATGTATTTAAGTTTCATGTAATAGCCAACCGGGCACAACTGGCTTCGTGGCTTCCCCGTGGATTTTAGTCAGCACAAGTCTGACAGTAGGGTGGGAGGACTCATTTGAAGATTTTACCACGATATGAAAAAAGGCTTCGTGGCTGCTATTAATAAATTCGTAATAGAAAAATCGAATGACCCTGAAATTGATTCCAAGACATCATACTCCGCAGTTCAGCTTGCGACCTCTAGACCAATATAAAGCAAATTAGAATATTTTTTGTAATCATTGATTGGACCGAGGTCGCGGGACTGTACCGAGGTCGCGGGACTGTACGAATTACCATGACCCCGGAACGTAAAGGCCTATTGAAGAACACCGTGGATTTTAGTCAGTACGAGTCTGACAGTCCCTTCCGCTCTGCCCAGGTTGCGAGGACTCATTTGATGATTTTACCACGTAAAAAAAAAAAAACATTGATTGGAAATGATCAGCCACTACATTTTTCAAGTTTACCTATAAAGGCTTTTTATGTTCAAGAAAACCTACGTTTTCAACCTGTGCGTACATCAATAAGTACCTAACTCTTATGTGTACACAACAGGGGTCCTACCCGTATCCGTCACTATACTAACGAGTACCTCCTGATAAAAGTTCTCGTCACGTGCCATGACTTTCAGTACATCTTGTTTACCAACCTTTGTAGCCAATGTTTGACTTTTCTTTGGTTTGATTTGTGACGTCACTAAGAACTATTGGAAAAGAGACTCGGTGAAAGTCTCACTGAGTACTCGAACTATACTGAATGTTAGAGATACGAATGGTAGTTTTAAAAAGTTTATTGATTTGGGGGAGGTGAATTTTGAAGTTTGAGGTGAGTAATAACTGTCAAACCATTAGAAAAAATTCCAATAGTTTTTTTTTTCATTTTCGAACACAATTTCCTATCTATTTTTTACATTTTTAAATGTAAGAACTCCAGAAACAGATAGCTGAATTAATCTCTCTTTTGTAAATGATTTCCAGTATCTTTATGGTAAAGCACTGGTGAGCAGACCCTTCGTTTTATGTCAAAGTATCCTGATATTTCCTTTTCGCGGGCTATGAGCGTGGCGACCGAATCAAGAAATTCCGTAACGAAAATAAACCTAACACTGTCACTGTCACATCTGTCATGTCAACGTGAATTAATAAAATTTGAAATGAATTAATTTTTTTTTTTGACGTTTCACTTGATTGACGTGGCTGGCCATAGCCTAATTAATAGAGTAACTTCCCATAGAGCAACGATGGGTTGATAATCTCGTTAAATATTCGCGGCAGGCGATAAAATTTATTTTTTTGTCATAAATAAATAATAATAATTGCATAAGTTGATAAAAAATGCTGTGCAATAGCTTTACCGCGGCAGTCAACGAGTGCCACACGTATTAATAGACGCGTTTGACCACTATCTCGCCTGATGGTAAGCGATGATGTGATCGACGGTAAAGCACGCTTGCCTAGAAGTAACCTATTCACTCTGGACTTGTAGACCCCAAGGTTATAGCTATCAGGAATTCCAAGCGCGCCTAAAAGAGTGTCAGCAAAGTGACGGGGCTCCCCCTCTAGAAGGCCAAATCCTGCCGAGGTCGCGGGACTGCACGAATTACCGTGACCCCGGAACGTAAAGGGCTAATGTAGGACACCGTGGATTTTAGTCAGTACGAGTTTGACAGTCCCTCCCGCTTTGCCCTATGTGGGAAGATTCATTTGATGTCACCACGTTAAAAAAAATCTGGTATGTAGTTTATTAAAGCGATAGCACACTTTATAAAAATATTTCTCACTACATGCCAAGTGATTGACAACCAAAAGGGGCGCAAACGCACAACTCCATCCTACATAAGCTGAATCCATCAACTATTGCTAGGCACCTATTCTAAACACTTTCAAAGGGGCTTAGAAATCGTCACACAATGAAGGGGGAACTAACACTGGTGTCATACGTTGCTGGACTTTCTAGCACTAGTTATTTTAATAAAAGGACCCCCAGTTTGGATCCAGCGTATCTCGTTTTGTAGTGGATTTGTTTGACTGGATATAACCAGGCATTCTAGTAATTTTATTCATTTTTATCACGTATTCGCTACATTTTGTAATATTTGAACAAAAACAAAAGAAAATATAAACAATATTGGCCCACTGGTATCGGGGGCAGGTTCTAAGCTACCGGTGGTCATGGCTCCAGAGAAAGGAACCTTCTAACAATGCGCGCCGTGTCCAGAAGAACTGCTTTCTGAATTGGGCCTTTGATCCAGTTGCCTTGGATATTGGATGAGGCTCTTGGCAATTAAGTCATGGACGACAATCGGCATTTTCCTCATTCAGTCCACATCCATTCTAGTTATTGTTGCATTATATTTTCGGGCTCGTTGCCCAAAGTTTGAGCACTAAATCTAGCTAAGTCGCTTACATTCCAGCTTCTGAATGTGTTTCGGAACTCTGAATTGTTTTAATGTGATAACTCTGTATTGATATCGACAACGATATAGTTTCTAGTTTGTTTATAACGAGTTTTCTAGTTTGCTTGTAGAAACTTGGCAGCGTTGTGGCTGTATTGACAACTTATTTGACTAACGCTGAACGTGTTATTTTTTATTTATTTTTTCTGAAAATAACAAACATATTAACATACAATTAAACAAAGTATTTAAATATTCTTAAATTACATATACTAAATCTAAATACTTATATTAGTATTACTTGTATTAATGGCTAACGCTGTATTAAATGTTTATAAATAAATATAAGATACTAAATTACAATATAAAATAAAAACACAAAAAAAGGTTGATTAACGTTGATTCAGTGGTTGGATTCAGCGTAAATGGATTGAATTATGAAAATGTGCTCAATTCCGATCCAGCGCTGCCGATACGCCTGATATATATATGCCTGATACCGGTGCTGTTCTGGATTGAAAAATGATTACATTATTGTAGTGCCAATCTCGTGACACTAGATTTAGCTACTGGATTAATGTAGACCAGTCTTAATGTAAACATGTTTCACGTCAGTATGTTATTGATGAGTAGGTTTTGTCAGTTTACTAAATAAGTAGGAGCTATTGTATCATAACAAACAAAATAGCAACAAATTGTCAATATACATCCAATCCGTTAATTTGGCCGCCACTAAATAATTCACTACGATCGTTTATCTGAAATGGTTTAAATTCAGTAATCTGTATAATGCGGTTTCGATCCTATAAATTTTAAAAGCTCCCATGAAATTTGTTTCCGTTTTGGCACACGATAAGCTGATTACAATTTATTTTTGATCACCGAGATCAAAAATCGGCTTCTGAATTAAAAGTCCACGTCGTTTTGTATCTTGATTGTTTTAAACATAACCATCTTACAGCCCTGCGTGATACTTTATTTTATTACTTTACTAATTTGATATGTTACAGATGTTTTACACAAAATCAAACTAAAGATATTCAGTACCCTATGCCTTGTTTCTTAGGAAAATTATTCTGCCATGAATAAAAGCTTAACATAAATGTTTTAGTGTCTTAAATCTTAGTCAAGCTATTGAGGTTAACATGACAGCACTAAAACCTTGGCAGAACAAAGAGAACATCAAAATATAATATAACATTTTCCGACTATGACGTCTCAAAGGGTGCCTTCATAAAGAAGTAGGATGTCGATACAGACAGGTATGGATCGGTACTGGCCGGTGCAGGCAAATAGACCCTAGATTGACGACAGGTTTGACTTAGTGGCTGAGTGAGTGCTTGAACTGCGCGTGTCAAGGGTCCGATTCCCGCACGGGTCAAATATTCGTATAAATTGCGAGTAGTTGTTCCGGGTGTGGGTGTTTGTGTATCTGAGCTTAAAAGTTTGTTAACACACCCACGGTACAGGAGACCTAGTGCGGGGCAACATTTTTCTTTTTTTATCTTATGCTATTGCATTTGAAAGAGGTTGAGACTTGGCAGACTTGCCTGTTGTTTTAAAATTTTTACCTGCACCGACTTGTTTGTACCGAGAACCTGCGTCTTTATGATGGCAACTTAAGTTGTGGCCTTAAACAACAGTACAAGGATTTCCTTTGTTCTAAGGGAAGTATATATTTTTGAAGAGACAGCAAATAATTTACCTTATCATATGAAAGTGGCTATCGAATCTAGCATTCAAGGTCGAAGTTAAAGTAACATTGTGTGACCCGATAGCATCAGAATTCAGTTTGTCAGTCTATGAATATAATTTATGAGATTTATAGACCGGGCTCCTGGCCCTGACATACAGGAAATTTATTCAATGGGTACCAACTGATCCCTGTATAAAGTCAAATATAACGAATTGAGTTTTCCATACATTGTTGCATGTTTTATTAAGGACCCGGATTTATAGGGTTTTTGGTTTTTTTCCTTTTTGTGTCATACAAGTTTTTAGAGTATGATTTGTGCTGTTTTATCTTTTATTTTCCATTTACTTTTATAAATGTTGAAACTTACATCATTCTGATGAAGAATTGTGCAGAACAAAGAATATTCCATCTAAATATCTATTTATGAATTCATTTGATTTCTTATTTTGTGACAAAAAAAAAATAGATTCGTTGTTTCTTTACTGGTAAAGGCTGGTTTTTTCTAATCAAGTTTTGGCTTTTCTAAGCTCCAGATTAGCTGATAAGCCACCAGTCTTTGTAATCTCGGTTAACATACTTAAGTCAATGAACTATTACTGCTGCACACCCTTGGCAAATGAGTATAAGT
Organism: Agrotis puta; assembly: GCA_943136025.2. NCBI lineage: Eukaryota > Metazoa > Arthropoda > Insecta > Lepidoptera > Noctuidae > Agrotis > Agrotis puta. Next base: position 13,796,021 of record OW964177.2, on the reverse strand, counting down.
CTATTGTATACCACCGCCACTGACATACATAGTAACATACCCTCTCTCTATCCCAGATACAATGAGACAGATAAATCCCTACTATTATGGGTTCATCAATCCCATAATGGGCGTCGTATAGGGCCGATGGGTTAGCACTAAATACGGGGTATCGCTCGCAATGAAATTTACTAGGGGGAGCAAGACATATCGTTGTGGTCTGCTAATTTATGGCATGTTTTTTGTACGATCCAGTTAATGGCCTATTATGGGTCATTGAACTGCCCGATAAGGGTAATACTGATTTTCATTAAAAAAAGGAAATTCTTCCCTTGTTAGTAAATACTGTCCGAACAATTTGGGAATTCTGAATTCTTTGGCAAGGTTGGCAGCAAAGTCTGCTCAGGATACGCCAGTCGTGCATAAGTGAAGACGCCAATCGATAGTGTAGGGAATCCTCGCCAGTTTAATGAAAACAGTTTTCAAGTCTGATGCACAAAATAAATAAAATAGTTTTGCCGCAACATTTCTTTAATTTCACGAATAATTTAAGATGCTCAGAAACAAAGGAATAATCCAAATCGTGTGGATTAGAACAACATCTGTTGTTGCAAAAACTATTCGTAGAACGACATTTATCGTGAAAATCAATGGTCTGTGAGCGACCGGAGTCCCGAATGATTTCTATTGATACACGGTTGGTTGAACTTTGTGAAACTTTTGACAGTTCACGTTTCACTTGTAACTGGTAGTCATAACCTACGAACAGTGTATCCAATATTGTGTGTAGGATAACTTATTAATGTATGAACTAAGATGTCGAAAGTTAGAACTTCATTATTCTATGGGTGTATTATATTGCTATTGTTTACAACACATCAGTAAAGCAACGTCACAGGGGTGGAATAGACTTGTTCGTCGGGTAAATGAACTTTACAAGAATTAAGATGATGAAAGTTTCAGGTTCCGTTAGGGTCAATATTGGTTACAAATAAGTCTTCCTATTTTTGTTGTAATTGGTACGTAAAACGGAATATTTTTTAATAGGAAAATCTTCAGTATTGTTGCAAAAATAGTGTTTTTCCGTAACTGTAACGCGTTTTTTGAAAGATTTATGCACACTTGCACAGCCTAGGGAAAAATAACAAAACCGATACCTGTACGTATTGGAAGCTATAAATAACCGAAAAATCGTAAAAAAAATCGAACTCTTACTATACTTTAAATAAAATTCATATTCGTAGACATTGCAATAAAGGCGACATTTTGGAGCGGGTCTAAATTTAAAGATGGCGCGTATTTCTTTGTCGTCATAGGACGCACGGTACGAGCGTGCAATATTGCACCTGAGGTCTCATTCGGGTATGACACGTGTAGCCCCCTGTATTGGAGAATGGCCAGGATTTCGGATGATTGTGAGACCCAAAATGGAAAAGTACTGTACTGAAAGTTTATGGACCACTGCAATAATCGCAATAGGTCTACGGCAAAATCGTATTTTGTGTATCTTAAATATAGATTTTAGCACAGATACTTTTATGTCTATCTATAGTAACTATTGTTGTTCCGGTCTAGCTGTTTGTGTACGTCAGTTTAAATATTTGAAAACACTTCTTAAGGTTAGGAGCAGGGGTGCTAAGACAGGAAACCTCCACTTGCGCCCGTGGACTGGAGTTCCCCTTCGGATACGTCCGGGGGGAAGACCAGTTTTTCGGGCCGGTACACCCTGGGATGCGGGCAAAAACTCTTCCTTAGGCACTGCGTGCCTACGGGGGCTCTTTGCCCGTTTGCGAATAGCCTGTCGGGTGGATGCTCCAACGCGTGTCCCTCTGAACAGCAGAGGTTACAGCGGCGGAGCGGGCTTGCGGACGGTGAGTAATGGGTAAGCTCGCCGTCCGACCAAGGACCAAGCCCGGGTCAGTGGCGCGTCGTGTTTCACGCGTCATCGACGGGGCCCCTTACGGGGCCAAATGTCTGCTGGGGTCGCGGCTTTTTTCTTAATCCAGGATACCGCGGCCCCGGAACGTAAATGGCATCCGAAGAAACACGGGTGGATTTTAGTCAGTAAGAGTCTGACAGTCCCTTCCGCCCCGCCCAGGGCGGGAGGACTCATTTGATGATTTTGCCACCCTAAAAAAAAAAAAGGTTAGGGGCAATGTTTAATACAAAAACTACAGCTTCAAGAAACTCATTTCTTCGGTATGTGTATTTTCGTGTAGTTACACTTCTGCAACTTCAGCGAAAAACAAAAAAGAAACATCATTATTTTTGCAAATCCTGCCTCCTGCGATAAAGGTACAACAATATTTCCATTCTTTATTTCTACTATACACTGATGTGACACAAATTCGATCAATTCTTATTCCGAGTCCAAAAGGTCCGTCTGGCGACACACCTGTCCCAACGCATTTCTTATGGATGGTAACCCTATCTCACGACATATTCGCTACATTTGTATGTAATGCTTTGGGTTATTGATGTATGAAACACGTCGCGAAAGGGACCTTGTTAAATTTATTTGAATTATTATAATAATATGAGGGTCTACAAGTGCCGATATTATTGTTATTGAAAATGTATTTTCCCTTTTTTGTTGTTGTTGTGTTTTGAGGTATATTCTGCTGCAAAAATCTGTATTGCTGAATGAGTTAGTTATGCTCGCGTAAAGCCGATTTCCATTAAAGTTCTGGTAGAATATTTAACTATTTCTTCTAAACAATGTCTCGTTAAGAATTCCTTCTCTATTGAGGATACGTTAGTCAACAAATAAACTCAGAAATAACTATAGGATCTACAAATATTTGTTTCGTGTGGGAATCGAATCTGTGATCGTGGCGCTGCAGCTGCCACTGTGAAATTAACCGACCACTGCTATTGCGCTTGCTAGTATATGTCCATTGCCATCGTCGAAAGAAGTCATTTTGATATATTATTATTATGGTTTTCCGCTGACGGTATAACCAACTTTTAGATCATATTGCAAATACCTGCAATACCTGAGACTAGCTTCCGATGATTTTTTCTGGTTATTTCTCAAATTTCTTAGAAAGCTAGCAATATAAAATTACAATTTAAGCAAACAACAGGACCGCTGCACGTCACCGTCCAAGTGGGTCAGGCCCGAAGTTGTTCTGGCACTTGTAAATTAATTATTCGGCATCGTTGTAACTAAGGTAAGGTCCGAACATGGGACGACTTGAATTATTAAACAAGGCTACCCGGGGGAAATCACAAGTGCGAAGTGGATAGACAACGGCGCTTATAGTGTGGAAATAAATAAAGTATATCAATGAGTGCGAGGTACTAAGTTCGACAGAGGGTGTGAACGCCCTTGAGATGTGTGGGTAGAACTATTTGTTTATTCTGTGACGAAGTTTGAACATTCAATTAAACTGTATAAGGGTCAAATTATTGGAGCAAACAACAAAATATATGTGATGTTTAAAGTTTATAGTTTGGTTATTGTATAGCTTTAGTTAGTTTAGAAATAGGCTATTTCTTAATGTTAGGTGAATTTTTATAACTACTTGCAGACGACTGGGTGGTTGACAGTATACTCGGAGCTATATCATTGAAGCTGCCATGTTGTTATACATATACACTATCTTGACAGGCGGACCCAATACATAATCCAAGTCCTCTAAACCCCCAAGGATTAGTTTAAGGAGTTCCAAATGTTACACCCATATTTCGCCACTTATGTCCAAGGTTTAGATGACGACAATATGGGGCGAGATCCAGAGTGAACTGGGAATGAATCCAGGCTGCAGAACTTTTTGAAGAAAAAATTTCATATTACTTTGCTCTACCCGTAAATCAAAACCAGCCCCCATGCCGAGTAGTAACAAAGCGGTCATATGTGAGTATCGATGACGAACAATCTTTAGACACTAGCCATTGACAAAGCGTTTAACTCGAAAATTTATATCCTATCTGTTAGATCAGACTATAACTTATCTATGAGCCAAATTTCACCAAGATCCGTTCAGCTGTACGGTGTGATGCAGTAACAAACATTCATCCATTCAAAATCATAGTTATGTTTTGGATTTAAATGGATGGAAGGATGTTTTTTTTTACAAATTGTACGCTAACATACCAATTTCAAAACTCAAACTCTCAATTCCAGCCAGTTATCAAAGAAGCCAGACCTCGTTTGTGAACGGTACCTACCTATATTGAAAAAAAAGCAAAGTACTCTTGGTATTAACCTCTGCACTCTTTGATTAGCCGAAGGGAAGAGGGCGGGCTGGAGTAGATTTCATTCAAATTGATGACTTCATCGGTTTAACCCCAATAAGTAGGAGATTAGGGAACGCACCAAAGGAGGAGCTCGTGGCTAAATAAATACAGCCGCACAGGCCGATCTTCCGTATTAAGCCGCGCTTGCCGAGGTTGGTCTGTGGATGGGTGACCATCTGTCATAGCGAGTTTCCTCCGTGCCTCGGAAAGCACGTAAAGCCGTTGGTCCCGGTTGTCATTTGTAGATCTTGTGACAGTCGTTACTGTTAGTCAGAAGCTCTAAAGTCTGACAACCAGTCTTACCGTGGGGTATCGTATTACCCAGTTACTGGGTTGTGGAGGTCCGACAGGCAGTCGCTCCATGTAAAATACTGATATCCAGCTGAATCTGGTTTGACTGGAAGCCGACCCCAATATAGTTGGGAAAAAGGCTAGGCAGATGATAGGGAACGCACCAAAGTTTGCTCAGCGGCGCCGCAGTGAATTGTTTTTCTTTGATTTTCTTTTGATAATGTTTGCTGGTGATGTCAATATTTGTTGGTTGGCGGTAAGAAAGTTTGGGTGTGTTTAGAAACGATTTATTACATGATAAACTGATATATATTGATAGATTATAGCTGATATGATTTTCTGGACATGTTTGTAAATGCACCCACGACTGAGTAGAAATCCCTAGAGTGAGGAAAGGTATTTAAAAAAGAACATAATTAGATGGCCGTACAGTAGGCTGTTCCGAAATTTATATTAGTTCCTCGTTTGGCATGGAATATACAATTATCATGATATACTAGACTACCTAATTGAGAATCCTGAACAGTCTTTTGGGTATAAAATTAGTTCTAGTATCTGCGACTGTCCGACTTACCCCAAACCAAAAATTGTATCTCCTCTCGTAACTGCGTACTTTTTTCTTCTACACGCATTTTATCATAGTTGCCAAATAAAATCTACTCGTTGAATAAGGGTCAGTACCTCTAGTACCCCACATCCGACTGGATAAAGCAAGTCAGTAATTAATCAGCGAAGTGCGTTTACAAGGGTTGATCTTTTTTACATGAGGGGCGCTGATTGAAAGGGCTAAAACTCATTAGTACGGGGAACGTATTCTGGAGCTAACGAGATCATGTATACGATTGTGTTCCGGGTGAATGATGATGGACAGTATTTACATTTTCTTGGAAGTGTTGAAAGGTAAGCGTTGTTATACACCTTTCTCTTTCTTGCATACTGTGGTCGAAAGAGTGCATGCGCTAGCCACAATTAATGTTAATATTTAAGTTTATAAATTGTGTATCTTTCCTTATAATATAAATGTCAAAATCCTGGAATAAAACATGGGACCTTTATCCTAATATTACGGCCCTACGGGATGATTATTGCCATAATACGGGCGAAGCTGGTTGGAACAGAGGATAAATGAGAACTTCAAAAATTGCAAAAATAATCCAAATTTAAATCAACCATTCTTCAAACAAACATTAGCATCTGCATAAAGCATTGTTCTTTCATGTTTTATCAAAAACGAGTAACCTATTATTTCACCCCAAAATATTATAGGGCAAAAGGCAAATATTACTACAGTTTCATCCTCCTCATAAAACGAGATTAGATTCATGATTCGTATCTGATCCAGTTTATAACGAAACTGGGTAAACAAACCGAGCTCTTTATTATTATTTCCTTAGTTATTGCCGAACTCCATACGCATAAGATAATAAAACCCCGACACCATGCGAACGCCATAAGCAATGAAGAGGTAAAAGCGTGGGTACATTTGAAAAAGACGAACGTAAAAATGAGGGAGCGAGCACTTCGCTCGTTCGGACATCTTGGGAGAATGTTTGAGGAAAGAATTTGAGATAATAACGTGATGCTGAATTGACATGGGGTTAATAAAACAAAAGAGAAGACATAGACGAACGTGATCATTTATGAAGATTTGAAAATTCCTTTGTTTTTCAATAATTATGATTTAATATGTGGCTTCTTATATTTGTTTTCTAATTCCAAACGTATGATACTCGTATCTTCCGAAATATTTTCTTTCAACACATAATGTTTTTAGGCACTTACTGAATTGCCAACGAACTCTTTGGGGGAAGCTTACGTCTAGTAGTGGAAGGCAAATGACTGATATGGACATAACATACCAAGTTTATTGGGAAGAAAATTTAGCTTTATTAGGTAATTAAGCAGTTACTTCTGTAGTCATGACAAATAGTTGTCATTGACTAATTATTTAGTAGTGACTCTATCTACTTTCTAGAAGACGTTTTACGTTTTTTAAAAACAAGTTTCTCAATTAGACGGAACTCTTTTCTTAAATTCCACTTTGATATTCTATCTAGCTAGAGTAGCTAATCGAACTCAGCATAATTGATTACAGTCATCACTGCTTACTGTCAGGTGAGAAATAAAAAATAAAAATGTCAAGGCAGATGATGATGACCCACCGACCTTTGCTGAATTATACCATACTCGCTCTGAAGACGCATACAGAACCATCTTACACCCACCATATTTTCATAAGATAAGTACTGCTATCCGACCGTGTAAAATAATTTAAAAACCAGGTTTTAAATTGGGAACGCTGGCTTCTTTAGTAGCCAGCGATATTACATCGAGATAGCTCAAAGCTCCCGGAATAAGTTTCTGTTCCTTGGTAAGGCGGACGCAATGGACCGTGCTAAGCATTATTAGCGGTTAGGGGTGCACAAAAAAATGGGGATCTTCTGAGTTCAGATGCTATTTAAGCATTCTTGTACATTTGTATAATGTGTGAGGGTCATCTGGTAGAGTGCTTGGCTTTTGCGAAGTTTTTGAACTCTTACGTAGATAAAATGTACTTACGTATGTAGGTATTTTATTTATGAAATTGAGAATTTGGAGATTGTAATAGATAGAAAATTATAAAGATCAATTTGAAGACAAACAGTTATTTTCGGTTCTGAAGATTTTTTGATAGCAAAATATAAGTATCCTTTAGACTTGGCGCGCACAAATGGTATCCCTTAAAAATAAATATTATACGCGTATGTCAAAGAAGTATTTTAAATTTTTAAGCCGACGTAGTTTCCGGTTACTTTACATAACTGTGCTAGCATAACCTTACATATTGAAATACTTATGTAATAACCCTCCATTTGGCAGAGTAATCTGGTAAACTTCAGGTAATTAAATAAAAGAGATAATCTTGAAAATACCTAGAAGGATTTCTTCAAGCGTAACACTTAAATCTGATAAAGAATAATGTTGGCTACGTTGACAGCTGTGTTGGCGTAGTGGCCGAGTGATTAGAGTAAATATTTGTACCGCCCACAGATCGTCGTTTCAGGTCAGGGTTTGAGCGTTTGAGATTTGTGTCCAGTTACCCACAATATCGGAGAAATGCTAGACGAAAGTGAAATAAATTAAAAAAACAACGATCCCCGACCGCAACGTGACCCAAAGTCATAGTTACATTTTTCAACAGTATCGAGCCAGTAAATATCGCGAAATAGTTCTGCGAAAAACGAACTTAACAAAGACAGATGTGACTCATTTGTAGATTTTACTACACAACAAAAAAAGAACTATGGGCTTCTGTATAAGCCTCTCTCATCTCTAAGTTTAAGTCGAATAATACAGTATTTATATACCTGTATACACAGCAAATCGGCACGGTGGCGGAGCGGTGACGGCGCGGCGGCGGCACCGTGTAAATGAGCCCAAAGAGGGTTCTAAATGAAACATTATAATATACTTAAGAATGTTTTTATGTTTTCAAGGAAAAACCTTGACTTAATCTTAGAGATGAGAGAGGCTTATAGAGAGAGTTACACCTACTGATAACATCTCGATAAAGTCATCAATCCACATGCCAAGCATCGTTGTTACGCTATATCTCCTAGGATCGCTTACTGTATCCCAATAGGGATGGGCAAAGGTTTTTATGATTTATGACGATAAATAATAATATTGTTATGTTTTACTAGAAAGATCATTTCTAAGGAACGATTTACCGCAGTGGTAGACGCCCACGGCGACGGACGTCGCAAGACGATCTCCGGCCACCGTAGGCGCGGGCAAGCGGGCAGCGAGTAATGGGCGACTCGCTGTCCGACCATGGAACATGCCCGGGTCGACGGCGCGTTGTGTTCCACGCGCGCCTCAAGGAGTATCAGCATAGTGACGGGGCCTGTAGAGGGCCAAAGCCTGCCGGGGTCGCGGGACTCACAGATTACCGTGACCCCGGTACGTAAAGGGCTACTGAAGGACACCGTGGATTTTAGTCAGTACAAGTCTGACAGTCCCTCCCGCCCTGCCCTGGGTGGGAGGACTCATTTGATGATTTTACCACGATAAAAAAAAAAAGGAACGATTTACAATTATTACGGTTTAGACACATTTAGAAACTAAAAGAGAAAGGTTTGTTTTTGCGCCGTGTGAACAAATCTTCGTTTAAACCTTTACTGCTGTTAAACGAGATCATCGCAATGAAATGTTGATCAAATTACTTATATGTATAAATGTATAGATTGTGAGAGCTAATAACCAATTAACATACTTATAAGATACTTTTTATCCCGTTACAATTTTCCCATGGCATAATTACCCAAAAATGATATGAATGATTGAGAATGAGTTCTAAACAGCACAGGAAAAATAATTTTCTTCAGACGAATTTCCAACCATTTTCTTATTTTCATATTAGCGAACGCCTTTTCCCCTTTCAACACACATTCACATTAGATAGCACAAAGTTGCAGAAAATGTAACATTCATACAAGTATTTACGCGACGAATTTTCAAGCTGAAAACAAAAATAATATAAATATTTTCGTATATGAAACTTCATATGAAAAATTCGTCACGAATCTCTGGGTTGCAGCGAATGCATTCACTGTTCTTCCCTTGTGAATACAAATAGCCATCTCTCGGAGGAAATAGGCGCAGGGGACGCATATATTATGTGAACAAGTTTAATATCTTAAAATGCGACGCCATATTTCTGGGGAAAAATAAAAACGAGCCGTTTTTGGTTGTGTTTAGAGAGGTTTTGAGTAATGTACTTTTAGAGAAGGGGAGACAGTTAATATGGGCATCATTAGGTGCCTATATTTGTATCATAACGAATACTTTTTGCTTTACTTTTGGGTTAAACATGTCTATTTATCTCATATATTGTTTTTACTTTTCTTATATATTTTTTTTAACGATAGGCGTCATTCATCATCATTTTCTCGGCTTTAAGGAATGGTTAAGAAATGTATAGAGATGTAAACTACCTAGTTTACTTAACTACTGATTAAACAACTAGCCCTCAGAGAGTAATCATGGAGTTTCTTGTCAGTTTTCCCAGACAGAAACGATCAACCTATATGAAACAAAATATTTTGATTATTCTTTTACTGAACAATTTTTTTACCAACTTTTTGTGATTAGTTAACATATGCTTACTCTAAATACTTTTTCTATACCAAATGCAGCACTTTTTTTAGCAGATTAGTCGAAGATATTTTTCCATAAAGAAAAGTAAATAGTTTTGTTAAAAATATTCACGATCGCCTGGCGACAGATGTCCTCCCCTGAAAAATACGTTCCATGATTTACATACAACAGGAAACTAGACTCCAATGAAACTGCGTTTAAAACTGTATTTAAGAAACAAGTCTCATTGAATTCCACTTGAAAAGTTTCTTCAATTCGAAACTTAATTAAGTATTGTTTTTGTTCCTTTCATTTAACGATCCTGTTTAATTGAGGAGTTTTTAAGGAAGAATGTTTCTGAGTATTAATAAAACAAGCCTTCTTATATTCCAGTTAAAGATATCATACCAAAAGATTTTACTACAAGACAAGATGTGCCTTCCTATCCACCTTCTGGTCATTGATTGCTCGTACAAACAACATTATCTATCATATCTTTTGAACAACATATCCTTTGGTTATAAGCTGTGTGCGCGATGACAGCGCATCCCACTAATTACATTATTTGGAGACATAAGACCTGCCAATCCGAGTCCAACTAGATATTTTGATGAACATTTACGACTTTTTTTAAATTAAACTTTAAATAACTCCTAAAAGTACTTAAAGAGGTTGTGGTGCTTATTAATCATAACACATACGCCACTCAGCAGGTGTCCCCAATGAATTAATATCTCTATCACACTTCACGCTGCGATCGATTTGATAGACCCCACCACCGATTTCGTACATAACGTATTGTATCCCTTTACGATCCGACTCGACAATCCATGAAGATGTCTTTACCGAAGATTGGCATACCTTTACGCGGCGCCATAAAGACGTTGTCTCATTTATACTCCACAGACTTATTACGGAGGAGACTTGAGTGAGTTAGTTGTATAATTGCGTCTGTTGTTCCTCGTTACGACTCTGTTACGCTTAATCTAAACTCGGAACTTTGTCTCGTAAACGGCCTGTTACACACAATAGATAAGGCCGATGTACAGTCTCCAGTTTATCTCCGGGCTATTTTCGAGCAAGTTCATGCAGTCAACAATGTGCAAATTCTTGTTAACGCGCTGAGTTTCAAGGTTGGGGTTTCAAAGATTTAATTATTGTATGATGATTGACTTAATATATTTATATAAATTAAAACGATGAATAAACTAAAGTAGGTAATAATAAGACCAAACCAAATAATAAACTACAAAATGGCAACAAATACGAGTACTATGATAATGTAGTAATCAATTTTTTTGTTAATTTAATGAAAAGCTTATTAATTTATTTTTGTTTATGCTGATTTGATGATTATCTACTTTAATGTTAAAGTAGATAATTATGTTTGGCTTTTTCAGAAAACATAATTATTTATTAACACTGGGTTTTTTTTTTACAATAAAACTTCACGCAAAAAAAGTTTGCGTGAAGTTTTATTAACTCGCTAACTCAATTTCCCAATTAAAGTAGTATTGGTATTGTATTAGTTCTCATCAAAAAGTACACGCTCGCATAAATTAGAACACCCTTTAAAAATCCTGCGACCGCGAACAATAAAATAGGTACTCAACTAAAATAGCGTTACTCTTGCAAACATACTCTTATTACCAAACTGGAGTCTTATTTACGGAACTCGTTACTTCTAAGTGCTCATGAAAATTCCCACAGCCAGCCCGCAGGATGGTTTTAGCTAAAGAATAAACGATATGTTGGCTAAGATGTCTTGTTATTGCTTTCGTGAAAGATTTTAGGTTGCCATTTGTGACGAGCTTCATTTTAATGTAAGGAGTAAGATTATAAAGCCGCCGTTAGCTTTGGTTTTATTATTTTTCTTGTATTTTAATGTTTTTTGGCGTACCTAATGGTTTTGAAATAACGAAGACGCATATGAATATGCGTAACAACATCGTTTCCATTTATATTTAGGAACCAAAATTTTATACTCACATGTTTATGGTCTTACAACACTGCAACTGTTTTACAAAAATCTTCCTAATACCTGAAACAAAAGAAAGAACGATGATAAAAATCGAACTTTTATTAAATTTAGTTTAACCCTTCACTTATTTTCGAAGCTACTTACACCAGTATACCAAACACTTGCAGGCTACCTTTATATTTAAACTGGCGGTATAAACTCAAATCCTTTCACGTCTTATATACGATAATAACGTTAAAATAAAAGGAAGCTAGCGCTCGTAATTTCTATAATATTACGTAAACCCGCAGGTGAGTCCATTAAGAATATAAAATGAAGGAAGGACGAATGCGAAAAACTTCTGGAATGGTTCTTGGCTGTTCCAAGATGCGAGCTGTCTTATTACCTTTCTTTAGGAACTTTTACGATGTTATTTTGTTCCACTTTTAATGGATTTACTGCTCTAAACAAAATTGTAGGCGCAATAAGTATGTAACAAAATAACAAAATGTCGTCTTCGCAACAAAAGGTAACGGCAGAGAATTTATATTTGACTTTTCTTACTGAAATTTATTTTGGGTATAACAGGTTTTCTGTTTCCTGCAGACAAAAGTTTGTAAAGTAAGGCTTCCGTTCTTGGTATAGTTTCCTGAAATTCGCTTTTCGGACTCCTCATTTTTGTTTAAGAGCGTTATTATTGGATTTTAAAAATACGTGTACACCTTTGGTGTTTGAATAAAAAATACAGTTTAAATTATTAAAAATATGACTACTTGTTCATCATTACCCACCAACCATTATTCTTTGTTATTTCCAAAAGGATTGCAATTTTACTAAATGTAGTATAGGAACATTTATTTTTCACCATTACAGTGTACTTCTATGCTCATCATCATCATAATCATCTTCCTGCATATGGGCAATGATTATATTATTCAACCATCATACTACTAAATTATTCACTCTTTTTTATTTCATGTAATTCCTCACACAACCTACCCACAGTGTAACTCTATCCTAACATAAAACAGAACTGTCAAAGTTTATTTGCTTTCAGTTCACGGGGTTCTGGGTAAAACACATAATAATTAGAGTTACTGAAGCAAAACCCTCGAGGGTGTCGCCTGAAATACGATCAATTAGACAGAGGAACGCAAACTGATGCCTCGAGTCCTCGACACATTCGCTCCAGGGAAATTAGGTTATACGTCGCATTCTTGAGGTTATGACTTGTTCTTAACGTAATGTTTCTTGAGTAAATACTCAGGGCGACATTTCATTGAATAAAATATCAGTTATTTTAAGTAACAGTTGTAAAGATCTTTGTTAGATAGACAAAGAAATATTCGAAATATAAATAAACATTAGTGATCCATGACATTTGAAGTTACGTAGACGTTTTCCATTTTTAGATATTGAAATGTAATATATTTGTGTCTTTAAAGGTTTCCAATGAATGCCAAAAATAAAAGATTCAACGTCAGACTTATTTTTATTTGATTCGATTGTAGAAAGAACTAAAAGGTTCAGATCAAACGCTTTTCCAGTTCCCAAGACCTGGAAAAAGAGCTTACAGAGCACTTTATAACGAGAAACTTGAACAGTAAAGTCAAGTATTTTTTCCTTGAAATAGGGTCGCGATATGACGCAACAAAACTTGTATAACACTTAGAAGTGGCACGAAAATTATGAGAAAAGATTTTAAAAAGAAACAAAGACATCAAGTATAAAGAACATTCTTACGAGTAAGTTTAATTAGAAGCCTTGTCTTTGAAAACAGTCTCGGTCTTTGTGCCTTGATAAGAGGCTCCACACAAGTGGTTGCGGTTACGCAGACGCCTCATTTTATGTGGGAACTGAACGCGGTACTATCGCAGCTTCAACGTTATTACGTGTCACCTACGTGTGACATTGCGTTTGAGTGTGAACATGCAAAATGAGTCATCTTCGTTAGCAATTCATAAAGTGTGTAAAAACACCGTCGAGAGACACGTGTTTTCATGATATTTTTTTTGGTCTATCCACGATCTGAAAAAGTATGTGAAAAAATATCAAAGCATAATTCCTATTTTTTAACACCTTTGTTTAAAATGTTACGTTTAAAATCTCCTTGATGTCTGCACTATTCAATGTATTAATGAATGAATTATACATATATACAATGTGTTGAGCACTAATGTCCCAGCTATTTTTTTGTACACAGTTACTTAGTTTCAGTGCTACAGAATGCTTAGTTGGCGGTTATTAAAAAGCCATTAAACAGTCTAAAAATACTGAAAATATGTATTTTTTGAAAAAATGTGAACAGTATGACCATGTGGGATTAATTTTACAAAATTTATGATAGGAAGCAGATGCGATGGCCTCGCGGTCGTTAATGTGTAGACACCCTAACTCCTCGCTGAATGAAAGAGTTTCCTTTCGTGTTTCAAGTCCGCCTTTTGATAACAAGCGAGATGGAAACTGAGTGAATCTACAAAGATTATAAATAAAGAAAATATAAGTTTAAGAGTCACGTTTAAAGACTTCACGGTTGAACTAGAAATGATTAATTAGCAAAGTTACCCGACTCAAAACTCAAACTAGAATTTTAGTTAAGTTATTACTTTAACTTCTTTTTGGCTAGTCGATTTATGAATTTAAATGGAGGAAAAATCTTATAAATCATAAAAATTTAATATTTACTATTTAGAACTAGCAAAACAATAAGTGAGATTTATTTTTTATTTTTAATCGTGGTAAAATCATCAAATGAGTCCTCCCACCCAGGGCAGGGCGGGAGGGACTGTCAGACTTGTACTGACTAAAATCCACGGTGTCCTTCAATAGCCCTTTACGTACCGGGGTCACGGTAATCCGTTAGTCCCGCGACCCCGGCAGGCTTTGGCCCTCTACAGGCCCCGTCACTATGCTGACACTCTTTGAGGCGCGCGTGGAACACAACGCGCCGTCGACCCGGGCATGGTCCATGGTCGGACAGCGAGTCGTCCATTACTCGCTGCCCGCTTGCCCGCTCCTACGGTGGCCGGAGATCGTCTTGCGACGTCCGACGCCGAGGGCGTCTACCACTGCGGCTGGGGTGGAGGGAGGACGCTGTCCTCTGCCTCACGCGGCCCGTCTCCTCCTTCACGAGCATTACTGCTTCGCAGAAGGAGGCGACCGCTTCCCACTCCGTCTCGCCCCGCAGCATGGCCTCGACCAATGCTGGGCGCGAGAGGTCACCGCCTATCGCCGTCGTGAGGACGCGGCGGTGCTCTGACCAAGTGGGGCAGTACTGCACCGTAAGCTCCACCGTGTCCTCCGGACGATCCTAGCAGTGGTGACACCCAGGCGTTTCTTCCCTCCCTATCAGACACAGGAACCTCCCGAAACTTCCGTGTCCGGTGAGGACCTGCGTCAAGCGGTAGGTCAGGACGCCGTGACGCCTATCCAGCCACTCCTCAAAGAGGGGTCTTACCGCCGCGATTGCGGCGTGCCCGACTACTATTTATAACTAGCAAAATAATAAGTGAGATTTATTTTTTATCGTAGTAATATCATCAAATGAGTCCTCCCACCTATGGCAGAGCGGGAGGGACTGTCAGACTCGTACTGACTAGAATCCACGGTGTCCTTCAATAGCCCTTTACTTTCCGGGTTCACGGTAATTTGTAAGTCCCGCGAAGCCGACAGGCTTTGGTCCTCTAGACGGCCCTGTGATAAACCAATAGGTGAGCTAAAAAACATTTTTGATACCCAAACAAAGCTTTCGTCTAAGCATCTTTTTTGCCTTTGCAATAGAACGCTTAAGTGTCAAAAGCGCCCTGCACACGTACAGTTCGGACCGCGCATCTTGGACTGCGTTCCAAACCGCAGTTAGATCTGTACAGTTTGGACTGCGGATCAAACTGTTGTGCCAAATACGATTAAAAATGCATTCACGGTTTGGACTGCGGATGAAACTTTCATATCTAGACAAACGTTCCGAACTGTGCGTGTAAATTTGATTTCAAGAGTTTGGACTGCAGTTTGGACTGGCGCGTGGAACGTTAAAACTTTCAAAAGTTTTTTAGGTAGTAAGAAAAATGGACGATCGTTTGGTCATCGCGTTTAGCTGAATTTGTAGTTAGTTACTTTTGTTCCGTGTCCCCGTTACTTTCATCAAATCTTTGCGAAATGCATCTCTTAAATTCTGTACTTTTTTGCGGACGAAATCGCGATCAGCTGATAAAAAACCTACTGTCTTGCAAAATTCAACAAGCGTCATAATTGCTTTGTTTCTCATATTTCTCTTACTATCTTCTTACGCTTTATCTTCCAGAGACACGGATGTTCTCGGAACAAACGAATGAACTCTGTGATAGCTTTGACGCTCCAAACCGCCAAATGTAATTTACGTTTACACGTGATGCGCGCGTAAAACTGTGAGTTATGCGCTCGTGTCGATGTGCCAGATCGGACTGTTAGACCAGCACATCTACACGTACAGTTCGGAGTGAGGGACGGAACGGCGCGTGGTGTTTCCCGCGGTCCGAACTGTACGTGTGCAGGGCGCTAAAGAACATCACTGTCACCCGGAAACGTGCCCAATCCTGCCAGGATGGCCATGTTGAATGGCAATGCCGTCGGTTCTCTTTTTAGTTATATAATTCAAAATACTTGAACTAAATTCACCCATTTAGAATAGAATATAATATACTTGACTGTAAACCAAAATAAAAGGTACACAGTTTTTACAGTATTGTTAATGCTAAAGATATGTACCCTTACAGTGGTGGTCTTATCGCTGATAGTAATGTCTTCCACGCAACCTTTTTATAAATGAAATAAGAGTTTTATTTTCTAGGTAATGTCTACCTAGAAAATAAAGACAGTTTTTGATCCTTCTATTCAGATCAAGGCCTTGTTTAAGGTCACACGGTGCGTTGGGCAGCCATCAGGTGTGTGAATTTTACAATCATACGGCGATGTACAGAGCGTTCAAGGAGAAGCGTATTTACAAGCGTTTGATTTTGGCGCAGAGGATACCGCGCTGGACGTCGCAATAAACGCCACGATCGCGAGAAAACAACTGACGCAGCGCAGCACGCTCCGCCTGACGCTCAGAGCGTCCTCAATCGCGGCTTAAGAATTTAACCAACTAAATATTCTGAACAATAACTGCCTCGTTGGGCTAATGATCGCAAGCGTGACTGCTGAGCACGTCTCGAATTCGTTTCCCAGATCGTTCAAAGTGTTATTGGGCTTTTCACGAATTTCTTAGTATCAATCTAAATTTGTGCCTTATTGATGGTAACAGGTTCGCTCCCTATTTACACTACGTCGCACAAAATGTGGGTGTACATCTTCTTAACCTTCGGGGATAACAAGCGTTATGTTATGTCACAATCTAAACACTACCATCAAACTAAAAACCGCTACGACAACACGACACACACACACATACACGTCATATAACCGACGTCACCATACATGATTCCCTAACGTCGGTTTAATTTGTATACCAGAGCTGCATTGGACAGGATATTGCGGTCACAGACGCTGGGACCAGTGACGTCACAGCGGCTATGCCGCTCGCACAGATTAGAGTTTTTGCAACATACACTAGAATAAAACTACATGACAAGATTGGAAATGGGATAAGGCTTCGGAAGTCGATTGAGACTTTTGTAACATAGACATTGGATGATCAGACCGATATTTTGTTGTCTTCGAAAATTGTAAATGTGCAGCAGATGCAGGTGTAACTTGAGCTTTCATTTGTAATGAGCATTCTTGCGAATGTTACATTACAGAAAAACAAACGGTTAGCGTTTAGCGAGCTAACGAGCGTTCTGGCGAGCTTTTTGCCGAGCCAACTGCCACTTGCAACATCTTCAAGAACAAAAAAATTTGACGACTATCGAATACTAGAGCGTTCGCTACGAAGATCGTGAAAATGTTGGTAGCGATGTTTGGCTCTCTGGATTCAAAACGGCGAATGTTTAATGTAATGTCACAAGTGAATGTTGAAGTTTGATGTGAAATAAATAAATAAGATATCATACTTTTTTTTTTTTTTTTTTGCGTGGTAAAATCATCAAATGAGTCCTCCCACCCAGGGCAGGGCGGGAGGGACTGTCAGACTTGTACTGACTAAAATCCACGGTGTCCTTCACGAGCCCTTTACGTACCGGGGTTACGGTGATGGGTAAGACCCGCGACCCCGGCAGGCTCTGGCCCTCTACAGGCCCCGTCAGTTTGCTGACACTCCTTGAGAAGATATCATACTTGGACGCAAAGTGTAATAATTTATTTTCACTAAATGGGAAAAAGTAGTCGCGCTTTTTCTCATGGCACTGAATAAAGCAAGCAAGTAAAGTCAATCCTAATAAAAAAAAAACTTTTTCAATAGTTCAGTACAAATAGATCTGTCGATAACTGTATCTGTACTGACATGAAACGATATTATTCAGCAAGTTAACTAAATGTAACTTAAAGGGCACTTTAGGGTAACCCTAGACAGCGTTTCACACATTTGACATTGACATCTCGTAAATATTATCAGCCGCCGATGCAGCATAATTCAATTAATCAATTAAGTTTGCAAGCGAAGTCTTAACGCACGTTTTGACACTAACATGTATCTGTTACTAACACTATTAGACACTTTATTAAACATATTCATGCTTCACGGGAATATGAATATTTTAGGCCTCAACTCAAATACCCGTAGAGGTCATAATCGCTAAGCTAAATTGACATTTTTATTGCTAAAAGTTTTGAAACTCAGCGTCTTATATTTATTAGACACAACGCAGACTTTTTAACGTATTTTTTTTTACCTAGTTATTCCAACTTATGTATTCTTTTCGCGTCTTATAAATGTCACCTTTAAAAGTCTTTTGGGAGAACTTGACCTTGTGCAAAATTACTGAAAGTCAAACTGAGACCTGATAACTTCTTGGTCTAAAATTGTGCTTACGAAGGTAAAAAAATTTGTTCTAAAAGCGTTATAGTAGTATAAGTGCTAACTGAATTATGAGAGCTCACGAACAACGGGTAGTTTTTTTTTTAGCGTGGTAAAATCATCAAATCAGTCCTCCCACCCAAGGCAGGGCGGGAGGGGGACTGTCAGACTTGTACTGACTAAAATCCACGGTGTTCTTCAATAGCCCTTTACGTACCGGGGTCACGGTAATTCGTTAGTCCCGCGACCAACAACGGGTATATAGCATTTTTAGTGCAAGATAGATGAGTACATTTAGATGAGAATAGTGGATTTCAGAAAGGAATGGTGCCCCGTGTTCCTTTCTGAAACTCCCCAATACTTTGAAAGCAGTTGTTAGAAAGCATGTATATCTTACTGGCCAAATCATAATAAATGAATGTGTATGTGTTAACCCGATCCCAAGAAATAAAATAAAGAAAGAGATAAAATAAATAAAAGGATAGACTAGTAGTAGATAAAGCATAAAACCGGAATCCCACCGGGTAAAGTCTGAAAGAGATGAATGCAAGAAAGACAAAGTATGAGGAATAAAAGTGCGAGAGGCATAAATGATAGAACTGGAATGCAAGAGTAGCTTAGATAGAATAGGCTCTGACGATTGTGTCGGAGGAAGTGTATTTAAAAAAAAAAAAAATACTTTGAAAGCAACGAAAGGAATCATCATAAGGAAACCCGCCTTGAACCTCAAATTAGAAGACACGTGATATCTATTAACCAGCATTAAGCCCGTGTGGTAGAAAATAGTCTTTTTCCTCACATACAGAGAATGCTTATCTCCCAGCAGTAGAAACATTTAAAATTGGTGATTATTTCTTAGAAGTTATTGCTGCACTAATAAGGTTGTATTTTGAACAGCATCAAACATTTTTGCGGCGACAAACGTCGGTTGGTCAGCGTGCAAGTGACAGCATTATGCGGTTAGTTGCAGATGGGCCAAGTTGGTGGACGCCGTTATAAAGCCAGAATATACCACAAATATTTTAGAAGCTAAAGTTTGGATGCATGTTTATGACATATATGTTTGGGACAAAGTTACTAGCATGGATCGTTTTGTATCTAGGGGCGGACACCGAGCAATTATGTAACCAGAGATTGTAGCAGTATTTAAGGACACAATTGTATTCTGATGAACACGACACAAGTGTGTCAAAATGATATCGATACTGATATTGTAAAGCTGCTCAGCTTGGCTACACTCAGTCGTTATGATAGAAGTTCAGAACCCCCAACAAATAGTATTCTTAGCTGTAGTTGGTGGATTTTCAAATAAGGTTCATCCTCGTTAGTTGTGCATTACCTCCTAAATAAGCCATCCTTATTGGGTATTTACAAGGGTCGATTAAGCCGTGCGGCAAAAATCGGCCGTATAAATGATGATTCAACTAGATTTATTAGTACTTATTTTTGCAACCGTGCAGTAAGTCACCAGTCGTGACTTACTGCACGGGTTTATCCACCGAAAAATAGACCTTAGTAATTCCTTGCTTACTAAGTTTTCAACATTTGACAAAAAGATTTTATGTCAATTTATAAACAAACTATAATTACAGTCAATGTGACTAATGAAACGAAATAGTTAGTCAGTCAGTAATAATTAGTTTAGTTAAAGTCAAAATCTACACGCCTAGTGTAGATTTTGACTTTAACTCAGCTGAACTTAAGTCAAACACTAAAATACTAGTGATAGGTATATAAAATCGATAATACTCGTATCTGGGTAAAATATGGAAACTGGGAAATAGGAAACTTAGCCTTTTTTTTTGGTATTAATGTCAAAACCCTAAAGCCGGTTTTATACTCAGCAACAACACAAGACAGTAGTCTTGTCTGTGTAAAGGCAGGATGCGTTTACAGCTGCAGACGAATCGCGGTCTCAGACTGAACGCTGTCCGCCTGTATCGCACAGACAATGACGAATTTTAGAGGACCAGACCTAGTTTAGAAATTGTCTTTGCTGTTGTAATACTAGAGATAAAACGCTATAGAAGTCTAAACAGATGTAGGTTCTTAATATAGATATAAATAAAGGTTAGGTTCTTTTTTATCGTGTTAAAATCATGACGTGAGTCCTCCCACCCAGGGCAGGGCGGGTGGTACTATCAGACTTGTACTGACTAAAATCCACGATCCTTCCATAGCCCATTATGTTCCACGGCCACTCCGACTAGCATGATAGATCAGAAAACGCTAACTAGCATGATGTAGGTCATAGACAGCCAGCTTCGTATGCGGGGATATCGTATCTTCCACTATTATTTTTAATTGACAGTATTTCAGAAGATCATGAAATACGTGTTTTATCAATTTGGTTGAAAAGTATAAATTCAAAGTTTCAAGTAAATCATTGCTAGCGTCTTAAGCAATCAGGTCGCTGTTCTATTCTTATCAACAACTTTGTTTGCTGAGATCATGGTGTCATATACATACATAAACTCACGCCTTCTTCCCATGAGGGTAGCCAGAAACTACAGTGTGTCACCTCCTACGATCCTAACATACGCCTTCCGCCTTATCCACATTCATACATCTGGTCATCATGGTGATTTCGGGTAAAAATACATGTACCAGAAGCAATTAAGCTATACATCAAATTAAGATCACTCCCAGTACTATTACATTCAAATACCCCCATCTATTTCAACCACCAAAGGCAATATTTCGTTGTAAGCCAAAGTTTAATAGGAGACACGTTTGACTCAGTTTAATTATGTCGGCGCCATTAGCAACTGTTACTGATAAGACGAAACTTTATGAAACACGTTAATATTTGCCAGTAGTTACGGTTTATTAGATGCCTCTGGGAAATTATATTTACAATGTAATGTTTGATATTAGTTACGTGGTCACGGTAAAGCGTGGTGCGCAATGAAATTTATATTAGTTTTGTGTTGTTATCGTCTTGATGGAGAAGTATTTTGGGACTGATATCGTCTACTTATCTGTCTTGTAAAAACTGGCTTTTATGTTGCTTTGGTAAGGTAAGTTTGTAACTACGTTTAGAAATCATTGACATCTGTATTTTTGTTCACGTATGATCTAGAAATAAAATATCAGAAAAAAAAGAGATAAATTCGAACAAAAAAAAACCATTCCAAATTAAACTATAATCTCTCTACAGCATTTTAGTATAACACAAAAAAATCCGTTGAACCGCATATTGCACGGCCCGCGTAACATCAGCGCTCCGTAAACTTTGAGCAACAAGCAATTACAAATGACAGAACAGAAGGTTTATTCCACACAACGATCGAAAACCGGCGCACGCGCGCAAACATTCGTATACGCGTGGAGCTCTTGGTCGAGCGTTTCTAACTGACGATGGCTGTGGTACGCCTCCAATCTTGTCAGAATCCAGCACCAAACGGTATTTACTGGGTTCAGTAGATGCGTAAGAAAAAACGAATGAATAAAAAATGTATTTGCTTTCACTGTACACACCGTAGTCTTGCCGTACGTGCCGTACGCAACGGATTTTAGAATTAATTGCTTGAAGTCGGAAAAATGCTATCAGCATCCGAATAATACTGATGAGCACTGCGCAAACGGTGCTGCTAATGTCTGACCACCTCAAGTTTTTGCTCAATGCTTGAGGTCGACCTTCTGTGTGTGTCCACAAGCAACTCCACGAAAATTCCCTCTGTGCTACTAATTACTCGTAAAAATAAACAAATACGATTAAAGCCTTTTCTGGACGCAAAAAACGTGAAATTCAATTTGTTCTGTTTTTGTTTCGTCTGGAAATTAGATTGTTTGAAGCGTCGCCAGTTGTTTGTAAAGAGTTTTCAGTATTATTTCGAATTTGCTTTTGTCTACTAATCTATTTTGGTATTTTCGTGGATCCCTGGATATGGATCGACCTAGTTTTCTTGAAATATACGGACTCTAGATACTGTATCAGCCTATTAATGCTTCGTCTCTGTGAGAGGGGAGCGAGCTGTAAAATCCACAACGTGTATTTACGTGTCAAAAGTCACAGACAGACACACAATTTTATTTCTGGTAAAAACATTTCAATGTTAGTATATTTTGCGTTATGTTTTATATTGTTAACATTGAAATTGTTTTTACTTTTTTTTATACTTATCCTGCGACAAATAAACCTATTTTCTTTCTATTTATGTATGTCGCAATCTATTCTTAGAAATGGACCGCACAGGCACTCTGTTAAGTTACGTAATAAAACCAGCCGTGCTTAATGGCTCGCTTAAATATCGTAATAAAGTGCATAAGCGCAATAACGCAGGAGTAATGTTCAGCAACATTGTAACTTCGACAATATAACTCATTTATGCGTACGGAATAGCTGGTAACTGTACGTTTTAATTTTTTCTTATTAAAAAAAAAATTGAGTATTTTCTTTTTTCATATAAGATTAGATAATCAATATTGTAATAAAGACATTTAGGTTAGTTTGACTAATTTTACATCAATAAAAATATTTATCTCTTAATACTTCTTGCTTGGAATAGCGTCAATTAGAACATTTCGTGCAAGTTAAATTGGTGTGAATCATCCAGTAAACCAATGTTGGTTAGCCATATTCATAGTACCTGTTTGCGAAAAATAACTAGCTCTTTTGGAATAGATGTTATAATAGTTATTTATGCAACTGTTGTATAATGAGGGGTATTATAACAGTTGCATACAAGACTTTATCTACAATCATGATGTGAATCCTCTATAAAAGATTCTCATACCATTAATTAGTGTAAGCTAATGGCGGGAAATAACACGATAAGACGAGAATCCGAAATTACGAATTAGTCTACAATTTATTGTTCTTTTCCAAAATTTTAGCGATCTGGTGGTGAAAATATCATTGCATGAGAATGTTCTTTTTCTAATAGTTATTTATGCAACTGTTGTATAATCAGGGGTATTAAAACACGAATGTGGGTTTATCACACGAGGCGTAGCCGAGTGTGATAATAGTATCACATGAGTGTTTTAATACCTAATTATAACAGTTGCATACAAGACTTTATCTACAATCATGATGTGAATTCTCTATAAAAGATTTTCATACCATAGGGTGTTGTACAGAACTATGTGAATTCAAGATGGCGGGAAATAACACGATAAGACGAGAATCCGAAATTACGAATTAGTCTACAATTTATTGTTCTTTTTTCAAAATGTTAGCGATCTGGTGGTAAAAATGTCATTGCATGAGAATGTTCTTTTTTTGAAATTCATTATAACACGCGTTTGGATGATATAATGATCATTATAGCATTGAGTGTTTTAATGTTGGCAATAAGCTAATTGTTATAGGTTCTTTTATAGAGGATTAATAGCATGATAGTAGATAAAATTCATAATATCACGCGTTTGGATGATATAATGATCATAATATCATTGAGTGTTTTAATGTTGGCAATAAGCTAATTGTTATAGGTTCTTTTATAGAGGATTAATAGCATGATAGTAGATAAAAATATTAATGTACAACCGGCAAAGTTGAATCATGACCCATTTTGACAATAAATCGTTTGAATCCGTCAAAACAACAAAGATCAAGGTCGTTACCATCGATATGTATGTTTACGTGAATGTGGACTTTATTGTATTTGAATGTCTGTAAGAAAATAAGCTTATGGTGGGTCATGATTCAACGTTGTCGATTGTACCTACTTAGTTTTTCTTTAAATATCAGAACTTATAAAGATAACAGACACAGACATGCCCCCTTCTCCATTGCCTTCCTACTGGTAATAACAACATACTGCGGTTTAATAAACAAGGAAGCCCTTCGTCTGAAGAATGCGCCGCCTTCTCTACGAAGGGACCCCGCTGTCCAAGTTGCGTACCGTACCAAAGTACTGCATTCTTGCTCCAAAGTAGCTTAACTTTACGGGTTGTAGAAAATAAAACGCGATTTGCAGTTTAAATTAATAATTAGATGCGCTTAGTAAATTAATGTAGATTTTTTATCGTTATTACATTTTTGGTTTGTGGAGGCTTGTATTTCTACAGTATCGTTTAAGAATCCTTTGAAAGCTAAAATCAAATTGTTAAATAAATAAAATTTAAATTTCAGTTTTAATTTTAGTAGGTATTTAAATAATATAATATTTTAGTATCTAGGTATATTAAGCTCAAAATTTTAATGTTAAAAATTGTTACAACAATTTCATAAATCATAAATCACTAATAACAAATGCCGTCAGTAATATCAAATGTCATTTGAACTTCAGAACACCATTTTATGAGTAACCACGCCTACTGAAAGTTCGTAGTACTAAATTTTTTTATGTAATTTGATGAAATAACGTAGACACTATCACCGCAAACGGACTTCAGTCGTGGCGCGGAATTTAGATTTTTAGTTCACAGAGAGACCATTAAAAGCATAAAAAAGGTTTTAATGCAAAACACAGTATGCATCTCTTGTCTTCGTATAATTTAAAAATAAGTACTCTTCTTTTCGTGCCAAGACTTTAAAATTCGAACGATATCGTAAATTGAAACTCAATAAACAAATGAGCGCTGTATTTTTAGGATACGATGATTTGGCATTTGGTTGATTGAACACTTATGCATAAAAGAAAAAAAAAACAGTGCTATCAAAATAATGAGGTTATTCGAAAGAGGTTCGATGCGGACTTCACAGAACAACAATGTTGGGATAAATAAAAATTACAAACTAGGAAAACAGAATATTTAATCAAAAAAGTATCGTCCATATTTTTCAAAACTTTATTCATAGTTATTGTGGTAAACACACGGTTTCATGGGTAGTAATTGTTGGAGAATTGTTTTAATTAGGGCCTCGTTTCGTCCAAAGCTAGGGGCTGGCCACGAACGCCATATAACCAACAATTAGGCATTGTACGACTTGTACGTGCTGCCCACTTACGGGAAATTGAATATTTTTACAGTTCCTAAGTGATTACGTTTGAATGTGAACGCTGGTTTTATTATGGTATTAGGATTTATGAATATTTATAATACTAATTTGAATTGATAATGAAATATTATGTTATTCATTCATTTCAGTCATTATTTTTGTTTTGTGGGCAATTACTACATTGAATTCTGGTAGATCAGATTACTCGCAGCCTCTCAAACAGAATGTTATGGACACCAAAAAATATGTTTTCATTACTTACGTTATGTTCTGTAAAGATACCATTGTAAATTAGGAACATTTTAAAAACATTTTATAAAAATTATACCTTACATAAACGCAATCGGTCGCGGGACTAACGGATTACCGTGACCCCGGTACGTAAAGGGCTATTGAAGGACACCGTGGATTTTAGTCAGTACAAGTCTGACAATCCCTCCCGCCCTGCCCTGGGTGGGAGGACTCATTTGATGATTTTACCACGATAAAAAAAAAAAACATAAATGCAGTCGTCTTGATTTCCAAACACTTTGTATAGAAATATTCTAACCGAGAACAGGATTTCAACTTGCGACTTCTAAAAAAAAGGAAATATCTACATTTATCGGTAAGCTACAAGTACATCTTGTATGTACTATGTGTTAAAAACATTATAAATAAAAACTTAGCAAGCAAGATAACACTGTGCCTCTTGGTTGGTCGCCAAAAGAGTTCAGCAGAATGATACGATACTCATGGCTTTTGGCATTGGTATTGGCAATTTCTAGCATCAAGTAATAAATTATCAACAAAAAGTTATACACTATAACTTTTTGTGGATTATCTATTACTTGATGTCTGTAACAAAGATTCTTCGAAATCGGTCCATCGATTTATCTACGTAACAGTCAAACTTGCATTCGTATTTATAATATTAGTTAAGATAGGAAAAAAAAAAACACAGAGCGATCTTCCTTACAACATAGAACTCGTACCAACTAAATGCCCCTTTTTTAACGTTTTTTTACGTCCAATGAGTCCTCCCAGGCGCCCACCCAGGGCAGAGCGAGAGGGACTTTCAGTCTTGTACTGATAAAAATCCACCTGATAAGACAGTCCCGCGAACCCGGACTAAAGACCCCTTAAACTAATACTCCTAACCCTACCCCTTAGGAGGAGGCGAGCCGCGTGAGGGGGAGGACAGCGACCTCCCTCCACCCCAGCCGCAGTGGTGGACGCCCACGGCGTCGGACGTCGCAAGACGATCTCCGGCCACCGTAGGCGCGGGCATGCGGGCGGCGAGTAATGGGCGACTCGCTGTCCGACCATGGACCATGCCCGGGTCGACGGCGCGTTGTGTTCCACGCGCGCCTCAAGGAGTGTCAGCACAATGACGGGGCCTGTAGAGGGCCATAGCCTGCCAGGGTCGCGGGACTTTCCCATTACCGTAACCCCGGTACGTAAAGGGCTAGTGAAGGACACCGTGGATTTTAGTCAGTACAAGTCTGACAGTCCCTCCCGTCCTGCCCTGGGTGGGAGGACTCATTTGATGATTTTACCACGCTAAAAAAAAAAAAAAAACCCTACCCCTTAAAAATCCACTTCCCATTTTTCATAAATCTAACCATAACATGAGCACAAAGGAGGTTTCATATAAAATGCCTCCACTGAATTTCTGAAGGCGTCTCTATCATAATCCTTAGCTTAAGGCGTCATCTCATTAGATGACGGGGCGAGCTCACCAAATTAAATATGGCTTAGATTTATTTAGCTCACGTGTAGTGTAATAGATTTTAGGCTTATACCACACATGCTGTACTTTTATTTGCTGTAATTGGTGCTTAAATACTTTAAAAATCCGCTTGTCTCGTATGGTGCCTTTTCACAAGCTTTTATTTACTTTCTCCTGTCCCGTTGTCTGTAATCAAATCTTGCAAGTTAAATTTGACCCGCTTTCCGGTTTCCGATATTTTTTTTTTATGGTGGTAATATCATCAAATGAGTCCTCCCACCCAGGGCAAAGCGGCAGGGACTGTCAGACTCGTACTGACTAAAATCCACGGTTTCCTTCAATAGCCCTTTACGGTCCGGGGTCATGGTAATTCGTAAGGCCTGCGACCCCGGCAGGCTCCCGGTTTCCGATATAGCTAAAATTTGCACGTTTTATGTATGTCGCGTGACATTGCAACATTATGATGACATTTAGCTGATCTGATGATAGAGCTGGAAGGTGGCCATAAGAACTCTATAATGAAATCATCGAGTGAATGCATCGAGTTTAGACTTGTTAGTATTTTTTAACAATGAAAGCTTGTTTTTATAAAGAACATAGTTTTTTAAATGAGTAACTTGTCTTTTTTGCACTATGAGTTTGCTCTTTGCCTCAATATAGCCCAGAAGCAAATACCTTTTAAGATCATCATATAAGTCCTCCCGCTCTGGGTGGAGGGGAAGGGACAGTCGGACACTTACTGACTAAAATCCACCTTGTTCCTTCAATTGCTCTTTACGTTCCAGGGTGACAGGCTCAGAGAGGCCCGCGACCACGGTAGACAAAAGATTTTTGATAAAATGGGTTTGCTCTTAATTTAGACCCGAAGCAAAGATAAGAAAGATCTTAGATGAAGCGAGCTCACTCAAGAAGAACTGAAACTACTAGATGGAACAGTTTTGCAGTTCTTCAAATCTTCTTTTCAAATACTATTCTATCACATTATACGAGTAGAAACCAAACTTTAAAATTCAATTACAGCCAAAATCGATGAACAACATGTGCTACGAAATATGTATGTTTTTCAATTTACTGGAGCGACGCTTCTACCGTGTACACCTAAGCCCTAAGGTCGTTAGTGTCGGAACTAACAAGTGGCAACGTGTCAAGCCTTGAAATAGGTCAAGATGCCGCGTCCTCACTAATTTAGTAACAGTATAAGAACACCTTACGGCTACGTAGAGCTTCGTAGCTCGTCTACGCCGTAGCACGAGCTACGATCTACGAAACTAGGACAAGCCCGAATTTTACTTAATTTATGAAAACACTTGAGTTAATGTTGTCTTTAGCGTGGCGTTTTGATTAAGTTGGAATGTGTTAGCTTTTATAGTGCCTTAGTAGTTTATAAGGCGACGTAACTAGTAATAGTGGGTAAATAACGTCACTTGTTTTTGTATGTTAATTCGGATTAAAAGAAGGTTTTAAAATTTCTAATTCAAAATTCATTTAGTTGAAAAGTAGACTTAAAATACTTTTTGTTCGTTAGTAACAGCATTTACAAAAGATTATATTTTTCA
Source organism: Agrotis puta (assembly GCA_943136025.2). Taxonomy (NCBI): domain Eukaryota; kingdom Metazoa; phylum Arthropoda; class Insecta; order Lepidoptera; family Noctuidae; genus Agrotis; species Agrotis puta. Next base: position 13,767,344 of record OW964177.2, on the reverse strand, counting down.
ATGTGCATTAAAAATACCCCAGCTGAACATCTGGCTGTTATTTTAGAAGAACCAGATAACTATTACTATGATAAGGGTTGTACTAATATGATGACAAAGAATACTGCGATCTTTTTTTTTGGTAATCATCAAATGTATCTTCACTTAAAATCAACCTATTCCTTTAGTCGCCCTTTGAATTCCAGAACCGCAACATACTTTATATCTGAACATACTCCAACCAATTCTACTTATCAGTTAGAATTGATTGAAGTAAAAAAGTTGAAGTAAGAAAGAGCCTGTCATACAATCGTATTTCAAGCCCCCTTCTTAATCTGAATGATTTCTCAAACACTTCGTACGTCCTTGTGGTCACAACATAACGAGTGTCGCCGGCGGCCATGTCCCTGTCCCGAGTGTAACGTGTGCCTAACCAAATTGTAGGCTAATAATGTTTTACTTAAGTAGTTTTAGTTAATGATATATCTCGACTGGTCTTTATTTTGCTGTAAATTCAATTCAGTTTTTGTTAGCGGATTAGCCCCAGTGGTAGACGCCCACGGCGACAGACGTCGGCAGACGATGTCCGGCCACCGTTGGCGCGGCATGCGGGCAGCGAGTAATGGGCAACTCGCTGTCCGACCATTGACCATGCCCGGGTCGACGCGCGCGTTGTGTCACACGCGCGCCTCAAACAGTGTCAGCCTGGCGGGGCTTACGAATTACTGTCACCCCGGAACGAAAACAACTATTGAAGGGCACCGTGGATTTTAGTCAGTACGAGTCTGACAGTCCCTCCCGCTCTGCCCTGGGTGGGAGGACTCATTTGATGATTTTATCACGATAAATAAAAGGTGCCAGAAGTAAAATTGTTTATGATCTCATTTTATTCCACTTACCACCTAAGGATTAAAACTGGTATCTGACAGATTTTACTTGCAGTGTGTAGTGTGTGTGCACTGAAAAAATTTTACTTTAGCAAAGTACCTTTTTGGCTCGGTTACAATCATATTGGTAAATTTTAACTAAGACTTGCCTAAAAATCTACAAGTAAACTTGACAAAGAGTAGACTTGTGAATATTGTTAAATATTCTTGGCTAATAACCAATAAGCATGTTGTTGTTACTAAACGAGTATTTCACTCGGTTGTTTTTTCCAAACATCTATAGTTAATAATAGATAAGTACAACTCTGTTGATTGTAATCGAGTAATTATTCGGTTGTTTTTTACAAACATCTATAGGTAATAATAGATAAGTAGAACTCTTCTGATTGTAATCGAGTAATTATTCGGTTGTTTTTTACAAACATCTATAGTTAATAATTTCGATCAGGTCACGTGTCCTGACGCGAGTTTAAGATTTATACCCATTACAGAAAAAGTGCTCAACGCCGCTAAAGAAGTTTTCACTTCAAAAAGATTACGACGAATTGAGAACCTCTTCCTTTTTTCGAAGTCGGTTAAAAATAATAACTCGAAATTAATACGTTCTTTTCCTACCTCCATCTCTGTCCTTCTGGCTTCTAATGATTCAAAAATATATATGTATCTATCATCATTTATCACTCAAAATAATATACGCATATAATATTTATTTATGTTTATGCCTTTCCTAATAATCCTATCCAATATCCATCCAAATTCCGTGTCCTAAATTAAACATTTCATTTTCTACCAAGTTTCCTCGTTTTTTGTTGTTGGCATTGCGCAAATAGCGACTTGCCAAATAAAAAAAAAAAAAAAAAAAAAAAAATTAATACGTATTTTTAACAATACACTTAAAAACTACCTACTGCACACGAAATGAATGCGCTTCAATCACGTACCTAGACTTATCAAGTGCAATTGATCGTCTAGGGGACCCTTTAGTTAAGCCCATTAAAAAGTTCATGACTGAATTCTATATTATTCACTAAAAACTAATTCAGAACATAACGTTGAGTTAAATAAAATATTTTTCATTTAAAGACGTAGGAAATTAATCTCAGCTAAATCAAATGTAGGTATGGGCGGCTGCCATTTTTCTTTACTCGGTTGCTTCTTGCAAACTACCTCTGTTAACGGCAATCGGTTCGTGTCGTTTAATTTTAACCGAGTAGCTAACTCTGTTAAAAATAATCGAATCGTTTGGCTAGCATCAATCAATCCCATCATTCGTTTAGTCTCGGTCGCTAGTTCGCTCGTTCATTTTCCCGTCGATTCTCTTAAAGTAAGCACGTGTGCATGCGCTACTCGTTCGTGGCTCCATTGTGAATATTGGGTGTGACAAGTTTGGACAAGTGACACGTTATTTGGACAATATTATGGACGAAGAAGTGCAAAGTTTATTAACTGCTTGGAAGCTCGAATCCTACATTGAAGTGTTTAAAGGTTAGTTTCATTTTATTGTTTTTTTTCTTGTGATAGTTAGGTGAATAGTAGGGCTTGCATGTCGTGCAATGTGGTGAGGCACGCGGGAAGCCGCTGGATGCGGGCTGCACAGGATTAGTCAGGTTGAAGATCCTTGGGGGAGGCCTATGTACAAGGCAAGGTAACCACTTGGTAACAAACAGGTGGTCTCAGGTGGTGTGGTTGCACAGAGTACCTACCATATGTGGTTGCGTCTAAAATGGCCGCCTTATTACATGTTTTGCAATAAATATTCAGTCTCCTGGTTAAATTTTAATTTATTTAGAAGAGTAGGTATCTTTGTAACTTTACTTTTTTCATTACAGAAAATGAGATAACAGGTTTATCTCTGCCCCTATTAGGGGAGGCAGAAATAAAAGATTTGATTCCCAAACTAGGGCCAAGATCAATTTTTTTAAGAAATTTGGAAATTTATAAAAAAACAATGCACCCTGATTGCGTTAATTTAAATGTAAGTTGGTATTAACTTACAAAAAAAAAATTAGAAAGTATTAAATCTTTCTCTAAGTAGGTACTATTCGTTCATATTTATTTTACCTTTAGTGCTAATGTTGTTAACCTCATCATCATCATCAGCGTATAATGTTCCCACTGCTGGGACACGGCCTCCTCTCAATGAGAGGGAATGGGCTATAATCTACCACGCTGGCCCAGTGCGGATTGGTAGATTTGTTGTTAACCTGATAAATGGCAATTTTCCTTAGAAATAAAATTCAAAATCACGATTGATGATTTCAGATTCATTAGGTACGAGGTAAAAATAACTGTGAACAGTTAGTACATACCTACTTTTCGACTAAGAATAGGATGAGAGCCGCGCCATTTTTTGATGTACCTAGATTACGATTGTCTCGTTAATAATAAGAATACTATTGTATAAATTGCTTTAATTTACTTAATATTTAAACAAAAACAATGCTTATTTTTTGTCAAAATAATATTTGCCGACTTTATTTACTGTAAAGTCACATAGTAGCACAGCTCTCATCCTATTCTTAGTTGAATCGCATATAATATTTCGCATATAATATTTTGCATTCAAGCTTTATATTGTTTTATTTTCAAGTTTAAATCCGCCCCTAAGACGACCCACTGACCTTTGAATGCTATAATTTTCAGGCTTGTGACGATTTAGATATCTCATTAACAGATCTGCTGGAATATCCACTTGGTAATAAAGCTGAAACGAGCACACCTAAACCAAAATCTCCCGTTACAATAGATAATGCAATTAGTACTGGTTCTCGTTCAAAATTATCTAACACAGCTTTAACAATCACAATTCCTGCTGCAAGCCAAGTTGAAGTTTATGTATGTATTTTTCTTTTGCATATTTTGGTTTACATATTAACACTCGGGTGACTATTTTACAGGGACGTACCACATCTGTAAAATTGAAATAAGTTTTAATTCGATTAAGTACTTTTAAATTATTTTTTATTTGCATTAAACTTTGTTAACACATTAACAACAAATCTTGTGGCTAAGATGATGATGATTACTTAGCTTTTTAAAATGTTGGTTGACAAAGAGTGTGAGTTGCGACTCGTGTGATGTGAAAATCCCTGTAATATGGTTGCTTATAATTATGCTGTTGCTTAATGCTTGGTGGTGGTTATTATGAGTTAAAATGTTTTGGTTCCACTGTACATTATGATCCACAGATCTTCAGATATTTATTTTCGTGTAGAATACAACTCTTCTTAGTATACAAAATACATACTATACAAAATAGGTACCTACTATAAAAATCACTGGGCCTTAGTGTACAGTGCTTCCAATGTTTTTTTTTTTTATTTTCAGGATCTAAAACTGCTATTAAATAATAGTCTAGAAGGAAAAGGCCTTTTAAATTTAAACAAAAACAGCCCATTAGAGAACGCTGCACGCCAACGATTGGTCCGGATAATAGGAACAGCAATCTTACGAGATACTCCAGACAGATGTATTCGAACCGCCGAATATGCCAATTGGGCCAGGCAGATAGTAACAATATTTCCATGTGAAAAACCATCCGTGTACTTTCACAGTAAAATTGTTGAGTCTACACGTGGCCTTATCACCAGGTTGGCTGGGAAGTTACCGGATCAAATCCATAATTTAAAAAGAAAATACCGGGATTCTGGTGTACTAGAAAAACGTAGACGAATTTCTAGAACTTCATCTGATGGATCACTACCACCTTCACCATCACTACGCTTACCAGATGAATTCTTGACGGAACAAGAGGAAGAGATCCCTGATGCTATGCAATGGCTTAAAAATTCCAGCGAGCCTTGGTCAACAGTTTTACAAAAGTGGACAGAGACAACACGGACACGCTTAAACCTTTCAAAAGAATTACTTATATCTCAATATTTCAAGGAGTACCCAGCTTTGAGGAAATCAACTGGATACATATTGGTAAGTACTTCAAAAAAAGAACCCATTGGTTAAATTGAAATTATTTTTAGAGACTAAAATTATGATTTTGTTTACAGTTGGAAAACGATTTTGAAAAGCTGTATGCTGGCCAATATACAGAAATTTTTGAAAGTTTTCCTACTTTAAAAGAAAGTATTTTTAAACTGGCCATTAAGCGAAAAACTACTCACAACAAGGACACAGCTCTAAATGAACTTCTTAGTTTCCAAGATTGTAAGTACCTACACTTTAAATATATATAATTACAATTTTAATTCTATTCTACTCTAATTCTATTTGCTAATACAATGTAAGTGATACTGCTAAGTAAAGTAAATACCTATACCTACATTTTTATTATGTCTCTGGGTAACTCATGTAAGGGTGGGAATAAAAAACAATTTCGGTATATTTACATTTATAAAAAAAATATTTCAGACCTTGATCCATATGATGTTAGTAATACACACAACACTAATAAGTAGGTACTACCAAATTTCAACATAGTTATTCCCGTGACAATTTTATAGCCCATGACCTTCTCTATCCAATCGCTCCAATCTATATTTAATATGTTTTACTATTCATACACTACAAAAGCTTTTTCTTTTTCCAGCATCGGAAGAGAGCTCCAACATTGCCTGCATGCTATTGATCCCTACACTTTTGGCTGTAACAAGTGTGCATTTAAAAAATAGTAAAAAAAAAGTTTGGCGGCCATCGAAATCCGAAGTCAGAGAAGGATTCATCACTCATGTCAAAAACGATTCTGATGTAAGGTCAGTTGTAGATACAAGAAGAGAAAAGTTTAGGCAATTTGGTCTTACAGTACAACCATTCATGGTAATTGTGGGTCCATCACTTGACACAATTAAATCTTATTTTGTAGTAATCGATGAAGTGTGGTACGATCTTCCTAATATTTTGTCAGTTGTCAGTTCGTGTTTTAAATTAATCTGGGTAGTCAATGCCCAATATTCAGTAGAGTGTCACAGTACGTGGATGTTTATTCAGCACGCGTATTTTAAACTTAAAACTAAGTTTGATAGTGAATCAACTTCAGCTGTTACCTTATTGGGAGAGCTGGGCATTGATGTATGATATGTTGTTCCTACATGTAGGATTTCAATATTCAATTATTCCACGAGAAAACAAAACTTTTTGACAGGCTGATATACTTCACTTCAACGGTTAATTCAAGATTTGTTGTACTATTAGTATTAGTATTTTTGATATAATGGTTATTTGTTTTATGTGTAGAGATTCTGTAGAGCTTAAGTTACTTAGGAATCATTTAAAATATAAACACAGTGACCACACAATAGCAACATACAGATGCTGTGAAGACGATTGTAAGAGATCATTTCAAATATATAATTCTTTTAAAAGGCACTTAGAGAAATGCCATGTATCTAAAGGCCAATGCTTGCAGACGTCGAATACGGTAGAAAGTAACGATTTTAATACTGATGAGTTGCAGCGATCAGGTAATAATCATAACAGCGTAAATAATATTATTCCCTCATGTTCTATTTCTTCTGAATCATCATGCTCTGTACAACAAAGAAACTCTATCGATAATGTTATTTCCACATTTATAGCATCGCTTTATGGTAATACATTGCTGCCAAGAAATGTAGTACAAAGTATTGTTAATAATCTAAGTGACTGCCTAACTTCATTGGGCCCAGTAATAGAACAGTGTGTCAATAAGGTTTTGATTGAACATTCAAACAGTTCTGCTAATATTTCAAAGAGTTTAGCTAATGAAGTACAGACTTCAATAACATCTTCACTAAACAATTTTTTAACAGAACGTAAACGTTTGAATTACTTTTTTAAAAAAGGATCTTACATTAAACCTCAGCCAGTGTGTATTGGACAACGGTTAACTTCAGTGAAAAGTCAAGGGATAACACGTTTGCAACCTGTAGACTGTCATGAACAATTCATTCCACTAAGAGAAACTCTAAAATTTTTTTTATCTTTGGATAATGTATTGTCTGAAATGTTGCAGTATATGGAAAGTTTAAATTTAAAACAGGAAAAAGAAAATTTTATCCAAGGTACATATTGGAGAGAGAGAATGAATCACCATGGTGACAGGACAGTTATTCCTTTATTTATGTATTTTGATGACTATGAGACCGGAAATGTTATTGGGAGCCATGCTGGTATACATAAGTTGGGAGCAGTTTATGTTTCAATTCCATGTCTTCCTCCCTGGCGCTCTTCTGCTCTTTCCAATATATTCCTTGCTTTATTGTTTCATTCATCGGACAGGATTTCTTTTGGTAATCGCATTATATTCGCTCCAGTGATAGAAGAATTCAATTACTTAAGCGAATTTGGTATAACCATAGACATTCCAACTTATAAAGGGAACATCTACTTTGAACTTGGTGTGATTCTGGGTGATAATTTAGGCTTACATTCAATGTTAGGGCTTGTGGAAAGCTTTTCAGCTAACCTTTCATGTAGAGTATGTAAAGTACCTAAAGCTGTCTTAAAAGAGCAGTGCTTCGAAGACAAAACACTGCTACGCAATAACGATACATATATTGCAGACTTGGCTTTGAATAATGTAACTTCGACTGGCATTAAAGAAAGATGTGTTTTTCTAGACATTAAATACTTTGATATGTCTCAGCAGGTTGGGCTTGACATAATGCATGATGTGCTCGAAGGTGTAGCAAAATACGTATTAAGTTATATGTTATTAGAGTACACTCAAAGGTTTAACTTTTTTTCGTTATCTGTTCTTAATGATAAAATATCAACAATGAACTTTGGACCCGATTCTAAAAATAGACCGTGTTCGATAGAAAAGGACCACCTGATTCGAAGTACATTACGTTTATCTTCAGGGGAGATGTTAACTCTTTTACGATTCCTGGGAATAATTATTGGAGATTTCGTGCCGAGAAGAGACGTCATTTGGATCTTATATGTAAAATTGAGGAAAATTCTTGACATCATTCTTAGTGTAAAAGTCACAGTCGGTACAGAAGATTTGTTGCAAGTATTGGTAGGTGAATTTAATGAGCTATATATCAAAGTTACGAAAGACTCTTTAAAACCAAAATTTCATAACATGATCCATTATCACTCTGCTCTTGTAAAATACGGGCCTATTTCTTCATTATGGTCAATGAGATTTGAAGGTAAACATAGACATTCAAAAATGGCTGCAAAGGCATCATGCAATCGTGTTAATCCGACTTTAACTTTAGCTATGAGACATCAACTTCAACTAAATGAAATATTTCACCGTGGCAGTCTAAGTGATGTTCTCATAGTAGGGCCTAAGAAGAAAGTTTTACAATCAGAGACTGAGTTTGTTCAATCAAAATTGAATTTAGATTCTTCAAAATCTTTCGTAAGTGTGAATTGGGCTATGATTTCCTCTGTGCGTTATGATATAGGATGTATACTTTTACATAGTGTAAGTAATGATGAATATCTTTACAATTTCTTAATTGTTGAACATATTTACCTGTACGACGAAAATCAGTTAATTTTTTTGGGTATTTTATTAGATACTGTCGAGTTTGATGAACATTATTATGCATACCATGTCCAAATTCCTGACAGAGTTGTCCATTGCACTGTATTTTATGAATCGTTACTTTCACCTATTCCAAATGCTAAGAGTGTTTTACAAAATGGTAAACAGTACATAGTTTTAAGAAGTCCCTTATAATATTTTTTATTTTGTGCGTGTGGACTGAGGTATTCTTTTTTAAAAATTGATTGATTCTAACGAAAGTTACATATATTTTAGTAAAAAAAATGTAAGAATATGATGGACTCGTTGAAAGAAATGTAAACAGTAAGATAAAAGAGGTAGGACCTAGAATTTGGATCACTCCATTCACACGCCTGCAAAAATTGTCATGGCAAAAATCTCAGAATGTACGGCCTTGGAGGTTTATGTTTGCATTTCAAAATATTGAAAAAAAATATTAAGAAATACTACATAATTCTCAATTCATTTTATGGCCATCAAATGTAGTATTCTTAATAAATTCTTTTCAATTTTTTGAAACGCAAACTTAAACCTCCAAGGCCGTACATTCTGAGATTTTTGCCATGACAATTGTTGCAGGCGTGTGAATGGAGTGATCCAAATTCTAGGTCCTACCTCTTTTATCTTACTGTTTACATTTCTTTCAACGAGTCCATCATATTCTTACATTTTTTTTACTAAAATATATGTAACTTTCGTTAGAATCAATCAATTTTTAAAAAAGGATACCTCAGTCCACACGCTCAATTTTTTGTTGTACCTAATTAAGTAAAATTGGCCAAATGCTAAGAGTGTTTTACAAAATGGTAAACAGTACATAGTTTTAAGAAGTTCTTTATAATATTTTTCTTCATCCATTGTCATCCACAAACAACGTGTCACACCCAGTATTCACTAGCGGAGCCACGCACGAGGAGCGCAGAGCAAGGCCGTATTAAGGGGCCGGCGGAGCATGCGTATTTCATACAAACGTAATACCAAAATGATTTGTAAATCAAACATATTCTTAAGGTAGTGTGTATTTATTTCGATTGGATTACAGAATATCTATGTTCCCAAATATATTTTTTGAGAGGACAATGATACAAAGACGAGATATGAGGAATTTAAAAAAAATATTAAGAAATACTACATAATTCTCAATTCATTTTATGGCCATCAAATGTAGTATTCTTAATAAATTCTTTTCAATTTTTTGAAACGCAAACTTAAACCTCCAAGGCCGTACATTCTGAGATTTTTGCCATGACAATTGTTGCAGGCGTGTGAATGGAGTGATCCAAATTCTAGGTCCTACCTCTTTTATCTTACTGTTTACATTTCTTTCAACGAGTCCATCATATTCTTACATTTTTTTTACTAAAATATATGTAACTTTCGTTAGAATCAATCAATTTTTAAAAAAGGATACCTCAGTCCACACGCTCAATTTTTTGTTGTACCTAATTAAGTAAAATTGGCCAAATGCTAAGAGTGTTTTACAAAATGGTAAACAGTACATAGTTTTAAGAAGTTCTTTATAATATTTTTCTTCATCCATTGTCATCCACAAACAACGTGTCACACCCAGTATTCACTAGCGGAGCCACGCACGAGGAGCGCAGAGCAAGGCCGTATTAAGGGGCCGGCGGAGCATGCGTATTTCATACAAACGTAATACCAAAATGATTTGTAAATCAAACATATTCTTAAGGTAGTGTGTATTTATTTCGATTGGATTACAGAATATCTATGTTCCCAAATATATTTTTTGAGAGGACAATGATACAAAGACGAGATATGAGGAATTTAAAATTTCCATAGAAAACTTATTTTTCTTATAACTCTTGTTAAAATCAGTATCCAATCAAAATATATATTTGGGAACCTAGATGTTCTGTAATTCAATCGAAATAAACACACACTACCTTAGGAATATGTTTAATTTACAAATTATTTTGGTATTACGTTTGTATGAAATACGCATGCTCCGCAGGCGTCTTAAGTGCTCTCCTGACGGTCAGGACTGACGTCGGTCTGCCGTAGCTATCCGCCATAGAAACCATGCGTGCATTCAGATTCATGAAAATTGAATTTTTTGTTGTAAGTATTTTTAGTTTAATGGAAAAAAAATAAACACATTTCATTACACATACGTTTGTACTTTAATTTCCTAAGAACCCCTAAAACCCCTTTTTCTTTTACAGTAATGTTACTTGGTAACTACTGCCGGTTTACAACAATTTTCTGGGCAACTAATAAAATTGTTCAAGGTGTGGTTACGGTTAATTAATATTTATTATTAATAAGAATTGTTTTTTTGCAGTGTTACTCTGTATTCGAAATCAATTTAATTCGGTGCATAAAGACAATTAAATTTGTATTATCAATAAAAATACTTAGGTCAGTACTTCCAAAGTTTTTATATTTTAAAGTGTATCTACTTTCGAATATAAAAACTTTGGAAGTATTGACCTAAGTATTTTTATTGATAATACAAATTTAACTGTCTTTATGCACCGAATTAAATTGATTACGAATACAGAGTAACACTGCTCTAACTACCGAGTAGGCTGGCTGTGGCTACAGCTTAAATTGGTTAAGAAAACCGAGTAACACTGCTCTAACTACCGAGTAGGCTGGCTGTGGCTACAGCTTAAATTGGTTAAGAAAACCGAGTAACACTGCTCTAACTACCTAGTAGGCTGGCTGCAGATACTGGATATAGTGGTTAAGTATACTGAGTAACACTGCTCTAACTACCTAGTAGGCTGGCTGCTGTTACTAGATAAATTGGTTAAGTATACTGAGTAACACTGCTCTAACTACCGAGTAGGCTGGCTGTAGATACTGGATAAATTGGTTAAGAATACCGAGTAACACTGCTCTAACTACCGAGTAGGCTGGCTGTAGATACTGGATATAGTGGTTAAGTATACTGAGTAACACTGCTCTAACTACCGAGTAGGCTGGCTGTAGATACTGGATAAATTGGTTAAGAATACCGAGTAACACTGCTCTAACTACCGAGTAGGCTGGCTGCTGTTACTAGATAAATTGGTTAAGTATACTGAGTAACACTGCTCTAACTACCGAGTAGGCTGGCTGTAGATACTGGATAAATTGGTTAAGAATACCGAGTAACACTGATGTTATGTACCGAGTGAGCCGGCTGTAGTTAAGTTAGTAAAACTGGCTAAATTCAGCCAACTTGACTCGGTCGTTACTAACTTAAGATACTGTGTTATTTCTTACCAAGTATTTTTAACCAATTTTAACGGTTAATATTTAACAAGTAATGTCAGCAAAGTTGACGTATTTGTTTTTAGCAACAAACTTTGCAGGTGCTATGTTGACAAACATGCTGGGTTATTTTTAACAGTATTTTATTTATTTTTAACCCTTACGTTTTTTGAGTGTGTGTTCATGAGAAATGTGTGCATAAGATTGACTGAAACTAAACCAAAATTCAAAACCGCTTCGTAAACTGGCACGCAATTAGCAAGTAAGGATGTTAATTTGTATACTGCGCAATTAAACAAGCTTGTTTAGTAGCTAAATAATGAAAAAGGTAATGATAAGATTTACAAAAGGTTAAGAGCGTCAAAGCGCGATGATAAATGAGTCCACTCGACTCGAAATTCTTTTATTGTTAGGTGTGTGTAAATACCGACCTTTTTGAAGTTGGTTAAAAAGCGTTCTTAACAAAGCACAATTAGCTTTAACAAATTATAATAAATATGATGCTTTGATAACGAACTCATTATACAATGTAGACTTTGTGTTTTTTTTACGTGGTAAAATCTTCAAATGTGTCCTCCCACCCTGGGCAGAGTGGGAGGGACTGTCAGACTCGTACTGACTAAATTCCACGGTGTCCTTCAATAGTCCTTTACGTTCCCGGGTCACGGTAATTCATACAATGTAGACTAGATAAAAATATGTGACTTTTACATAACTACTACTATGTATCTACCTGCTAGCGATTCACCCCGGGCATTAGCACTGCAATTTATAAACCTGCTGTGGTGGCTGAGCGATGTCACCAGAGTCACCTGGATCACGCATCCTGTCGTAGTCCAGCTCCAAATAGTTTTAACTGACTTCTGTTAGTGCACAGGATTTTCAGTTCCTTCTAGATGAGTTTGATATATCTTAGAGCTCGTTTTTGCTTCTGGGCTGGGTTAATGTCAAGAGCACAATGATTGGATCATTGTAGTAAAAAATAATACTCTTCATACAGGTAAAATATTCTCATTCTAATTATATCAAAGCCAAACATCGATAGCCTTATAAGGCGAAGGGGCTAAGAAAGGGAAAATTCCGTACTAAATTTTGTGTTAAACACAGTGTTTGAGGAATATTTAGTTTCAAAGGGCGTGTGAAGGTTCGTTACTGGGCATACGAGACTCCTGATGTAACTCTTCATTCAGAGACTCTAAACAAGTAGCGAAATGTTCCCAAGCTGTTAAGTTTTGAAGATGGTTTGATGTAGCGTGGCCAAGTCTTTACGTTTTATTTTTTATGCAGTCGTTGAATGAACTTTTTGACTTCCTAATGTGGAGCCCTAAGGAATAGTAATTTGTCAATCTATTTATTTTCCTAACTAATATTATAGATGCAAAAGAGAGTTTGTTTGTTTATGCTTTCACGTCTAGTTTTTTTTTTTAATTTAAATAAATGAAAAGTTTAAAAATCGAATAAAGAATATACTCATTAAAAATACACTGACAGTAAACGCCCTATTTATCACGATTTAACCTAATAACCATCTAACAAAACAGCCAAGAAGCTGAATGCAAACATTTCTTTACCCGATCACATAGAATTGTATGAAAGAAGGCATCTAAGAAGCTTTCATTCGCTCATTTCAAAGCCTTCACTCCGGCATCATAGAGAAATAAAGAGAGTGCACATTCACGCTTTAACTTATGCCAGTTCCCCTCAGAAAGACTGTCGGCTTTTTAATTTCTTTGACTTTGTATAATGAGTGAGTACTGCCTTTATAGGACTAAACGTCTGAAGTTCTCATTTCTTAATACTGCTTAGAATAGTGACTGCGTTTTTAGTTGCAGGAGTGCAAGTGAGTCTTTTTCAAGTCAGCTTCTAATTTTCTTGCTAATGCCAGCCATACACAATTCAGTTTACCGTCAAGCTTGCAGTGGGCTTGAAGCGGCGTCCGGTACGTATGGCTCTCACTATACATGATAAGCCTACTTCTGATAGCCATATGTTATGGCTAAAAGTGTGCATGGCCAATCTACTTTTGACCTACACGATCCAGGGTGTCAACTTTCTAAGCCTGTCAACGAAGACAGACAGATGTACGAACGTTAGTTACGTCAAAGTCAAATTGCGGACGGATAATACAACCACGACAGGAGTCATTTTGACGCGGCGCTAGTGTGTATGTCATTACGAGTACATCAAATTGCATTAAAAATAGTACCACAAATTTTCCGCAGGTCATAAATGGTTGCGCGGACAAAGGGATATCTGTCAAATCGTAATAATTATCATTCATTCTTAGTTGCGGCTTGTTGTCGAAACGTCTCTCACTAAGGCCGAAACCACGGGTTTCGTGTTTGGAGATAAGCTCTCAGTTTACCGTCCAGGTGCGGCGTGCGGGAAGCACTCCGCTACCAGCGTGCTGAAAATTTTACGAAATACTGAATCTATACCTAGTTAAGTTTGCAGCGCGCTGGTAGTGACATGCTTGCTGCACACTGCACTGGACGGTAAACTGGGGGTATGGCATTAGACTACGATAATAGTTCACTCACATTCCATCAGTTGTGCTTGAGTCGACGAAAGCGAGCCTATTTTCATAAACCGGGTAAAAGACCAGGCATAATCTCTACTGAAAAGTTCCTGATGTAAGAACCCATTAATTTCCAGGTCGGCTTGATCATATTTAACTTAGAGTCAACTTATCTCCTCCTCAAAAGTATCAAAAACTTGACTCTATCAGTCAATTTAATGATCTCTCAAGGGCTCCCATAAAATCTCAAGTATTCATTCTCCTTAATTCCCTTTCCAAATGAAGCCGCTTCGATTGGTTCTCGACTACTAATAATCGGAATAGTTCGTAACATTTGAGACCTCGGTCAATCGATCCTCCACGAAGTTTGCTTCATCAAATTATTCCGTTAATATCGATAGGGTTCAATCGAATCAAATTAGGGACAATTTGAAACTTCATATTTGTTAACTATTAAAGTTGGCCTTAGTTATAATAATGTAGACAGATTTATTATTCAGAACTATAACATTAATATTATAGCGTTGCCTTTTACCTTCCATTTTTAGGGTTTCGTACCTAAAAGGTAAAACGGGGCCCTATTACTAAGACTCCTCTGCCCTTCAGTCTGTCCGTCTGTGACCAGTATTTATATAATAAACTGTAATAGTTAGTTGAAATTTTCCCAGATGATTTTAATTCTGTTTCTGATATAACAAAAATACTAAAATACAGAATAAAATAAATTTATATTTAAGTGGGTCTCCATTGCAAGACGGAATGGGAAGCGGTCGCCCTCTTCTGGGAAGCAGTCATGCTAGTGAAGGAGGAGGCGGGACGCGTGAGGTAGAGGATAGCGTCCACCTCACAGCCCAGTCGCAGTGGTAGACGCTCACGGCGACGGACGTCGAATGACGATCTCCGACCACTGTAGGCGTGGGCGCTGTCCGACTATGGACCATGCCTGGGTCGACGGCGCGTTGTGTTCCACACGAGCCTCAAAGAGTGTCAGCACGATGACGGGACCCCTTTAGAGGGCCAGAGCCTGCCGGGGCCGCAGGACTAACGAATACCGTGACCCCGGGACGTAAAGGGCTATTGAAGGACACCGTGGATTTTAGTTAGTACAAGTCTGATAGTCCCTCCCGCCCTGCCCTGAGTGAGAGGACTCATTTAATGATTTTACAACGCAAAAAGAAGTGGGCTCCCATACTATGGGTTATAGTACCGACCTTTAATGTGGGAGTTCGACTCGCATTTTCATCAACAATCCTCTGTAGTTTTAGAAAAGAAAAAAAAAATACATCTTCGGTTTAAATACTGACCTTAAATAGACTAACGACTAAAATACGCTTTTTGCAGGGTCCCGTCTATCTCTGTACCAAAATGCATCAAAATCGTTCTAATAGTTTAGGTGTGAAAGCGTAAAACACGAACTTTCGCATTTATAATATTAGTGAGGATTAAACACTTGTTATTTTAATCAATCTAATGATAAAAGAACGTTCTCCCAAAGTTTGCTCAACAATATCGGTATTTCCCGAGAGATGATCGGTAATACCCGCCCATCTGATCCCGATTATACGAGTACTTCTGTTTAATTGATCTTATTTCACCAACTTCTCAAGTCTCACTTTGTAGTGGTACGGAATAGCAATTAAGATTTTGGGCTTGATTGTACTGTTCTCAATTTCAACTTATAATACCCGTAGTTTTGAGTAGACAGGTAAATCATGAGTTAAAGTTTTATTGATTATTACATTTCGAAAGGTCTGTAGCGTTTTCATGTAAAGCACAATCCAATAATAAAGTATTTTGAGAAGTTTTATGGTCAGTAAAACTAAAATACGTAGGTATCTACAATCAAAATATTTTTTTGAAATAGTCTAAAAGTCCTTATTTGTTTTTTTTTGTGAAAATATCAAATGTATACACATATATCATCATTAAAATATAATATTCATGTCCCGCCGATTTTGCTTTTACGAAACAGTCTACTGAATCGCAATAGATCAGAGTGAACTAGCAATGAATTGATTTGAACCAACATTACATCAACTGTAAGCTGCGTCAGCCATGTTGAATTTATTTCTACACTGCAGCGCGTGTTTTGTTTCCACTCCCGGACAGAAATATTGTATGTATTCAGTTTTATGTTAGCCTCGTGTGTTTGTTCTGTTAGGTACGCCTTTAGGTATGCGGCGGAGTGGAAAGTAAAAACCACCACAGGTTTTGCTTGCTTGTATTTCTTACACTGATCTGGAAAAAGAAAAACTGAATGCTGTTTGTATTACCGTAGCTGGAGATGTCCAAGCGAAATAATAAAATTTCTCTTTGTTTGTATTTTAACATGAATAGAATACATTTTTGAATAATTCAATATTAAAAATAGTAGTCCACCGGTATTAGGAACTAGGTGGTCAGGACTCCAGAGAAAGGAACCTCTCAAAAATTAGCAACTTAGCCAGAAGTACTGCTTTCTGAATTAGGCTCCCTATCCAACTGCCTAACAAGAGCCTCTTCTTTGTTGGCCAAGGTTCTTGGCAATTAAGCCATTGGGCGATACGACTATCAGCATAATGATCGCTCCACATCCCACATGTCGACAAACTCGCTAGTCAAATCAAGATACTTAATCTGCTTGTACGAAAGAATTACAGTTATGCTTTCCAATGAACTAAATAATTGGGCTATTGAATTTTAAGTCGAAGTTGCTACTCATGACCATAAAATCCAGGTTTAAAAAAAATAAGTATCATTGAACTCTATACATTGTACTCAGGATTTGTAGAACTTGTGCTTACGAAACAAGCTAAAATTCTTCTTGGAAAATTGCGCCATATCGTATTGACAAATTCTCTTAGTTATTAAATATAATGAACACTTAAGCGTTCCATAATAATTAATATTGCTGAAACGAATAACGGCTATATTAATAAAGTTCGCTCTACATTACAGCTCAGCTTCATTGATTGAAGAGTTAGGTATTTAGTTTTAATAATAAATTAAAATATGAATAACTGATTTTATTAATTGAAGTATTTATAAATTAAAGCATTGATTATGAACTGCTCTTAGATCGGTCTCCACCTTAATTATTAGTTTAGTTTTGACGGAACTAAGCAGAATCATCAGCCATCTAATAATAAAAAACTGTCTCTTTGTTTGTAGTAAATGTTGATTTGTACCTAGAATTTTTCCCTATTTTTTACATTTACAGCTGTCATAAAGATGAGTAAAATACCGTGAGGCGGTCGTATTAAAACCATAGACATGTGAAGGAATTAATTACCCTCTTGGTACAATGCAAACTTTTTATGCCATAATTGAAGTAGCAATTTTTGAGGCATGATATTTACTCGATACACGGTGATTAAACATCATCATGAACCATTTTTTGACCTTAGTGGGGTTCGAAAAAGGCGGAGGCAGGGTCTACTCATCCTAGGTGGCATAATTAATGAATATTAATAGCCACCTGATCTGAGTGAGCGAGTTTCTGTGTACCCGTAACAACTATCAAAGACTTCTAGGTAATTATTATGCGCACTAAGTTAAATTCATTTCCTAAGCCTGCTTGCTCCGTCGACGAAACATACTCGTAAGCACACAGCTTTAATGAAACAGCGCCTCGCAACTAATGCCGACTTATACAAGTTTAATTAAAATAATGCGTTTTCACAGCTCACATTCACTCACGATGTTGTATCGTGCATGTACAGTCGCGAGCACTTACACTTTACAACTTTTGAAAGTGATTTTCCTCGACAAAGTTTATTGTTATTTTATGTTTTTACGAAAATTGTTTGCACAATTTTCGTGAAAACGTATTGTTATAAAATCTGTTTTTATTTCAAAGTTGAAACCAATTTTTCACGAGAAGTAACATTGTATTGTTACTACAATGTTACTAAGTTCAAAATATTTACAGGTAACTCTTCAAACATCAACATCAAAGGTCGGTCTAATGAGTTCAGCCCGAGGTCTCATTAAAAGTAAACGAGCATACGACACCAATTTGAGGGCATACGTCAAAAGATGTTTACGTGTAAGCTATAATCTGCTTATTTTGTCGCCTCCTTGGGAGGCAAAATGTAATTATCGGTCCGAAGTCTTTAATAGCACTTGATTAACGAGGTCGGATATTAATTGGGGTGTCGTCAGATATACTTTGCTGGTTATTTTCATTTAACCAAGCTTTAATTAGGTGGAGTGTTTGGTTTCGCTTTCAGGTGATAATGTTGTTACTGATCGTACTTCTCTTTACTTAGTAATTGAGGTTTAATTCATGATTATTGTTTAAGCATATTACGGATGCAGTGGTAGACGCCCACGGTGACGGACGTCGCCAGACGATCTCCGGCCACCGTAGGCGCGAGCATGCGGGCAGCGAGTAATGGGCAACTCACTGTCCGACCATGGACCATGCCCGGGTCGACGGCGCGTTGTGTTCCACGCGCGCCTCAAAGAGTGTCAGCAAAATGACGGGCCCCCCCCTCTAGAGGGCCAAACCCTGCCGTGGTCGCGGGACTGTACGAATTACCGTGACCCCGGAACGTAAAGGGCTATTGAAGCACACCGTGGATTTTAGTCAGTACGAGTCTGACAGTCCCTCCCGCTCTGCCCTGGGTGAGAGGAGTCATTAGGTGAAAAAAACAAACATATTATGGATTGTGTGAAAAATGACCAGAAAGAAAAAGGAGTAACTGATTACGTGATGTGTGTCAGAGGAGAATGGAAGAAGAAAACGTGTGCCGCTGATGCCAGTATCAACGTTTCACTTTTTCTTCTTACATGGGTAGAAAGGGATAAGGACAGGAAGCACATGATAATAATATTTACGTTAGTGGGGATTGTCTCAAGTTGTGTTATTGTTTGTCTCAACGTATTAGCCAGTATATTTTACATAACGCGACTACCTATCTGACCTCCATAACCCTTGTTACTTGATAATATGATACTCCTCAGGAAGACACGTTGTCAGACTTTCAGAATAATTTTAACAAATCCGGTTATAACATGAAAATGTTCTCGAAAACTTGTGAAACACGAAACCTAAATCTAAAGTTCCACCTCACCAAAATATTCACCCATATTCACCGTAATACGGAACCTCATTCCGAAATTATTATCATAACAAAAACATGTTACAAACTGACTTCCACTCGCGAACTGTACGCTCAAATTCTCACAAATTACGAAACTACACTTTTCGCACCCCACGACAAAATGCAAACACGAAACACTGTTTAGGACAAACTTTCAGATCTGGTTTTCACCTAAACGCAAACAGAGGGAAATATTTTGCCAGTATAAGTTGGTCTGTTCATTTTGCCAGTCCAAAAAAAAATGTACTTCCCTGTCTGCTGGTGGAAGGTCTATATGAAATGGTCGTGGAGGTTCAAACTTTATAATTGGCTATACACTCCGATACGCAGCCCTTCCTACGGGAGCCGTAATTAACTACTCGATTGTGTTCGCCACTCTGGCGACAATAACTGAGACTTGGGGACAAGGATTGGAAGTGTTGGATACTCATTGGCTGGT
Source organism: Agrotis puta (assembly GCA_943136025.2). Lineage (NCBI taxonomy): Eukaryota > Metazoa > Arthropoda > Insecta > Lepidoptera > Noctuidae > Agrotis > Agrotis puta. The sequence goes on along the minus strand of OW964177.2, from coordinate 13,747,756 downwards.
TATGAACTCATTTGGGAATTGAGCTTTGTTTATTGATGAAGATATCGGTTGATATTTTGGGAATGATTACTTAGGTATGTCCAATAAAATATATAGCATGTTATGATCAATCATAAATTAATCAGATATACAATTAAAATTATCTTACTCGTAGTTTTAATTTTTTATTAAGATAAGTGTCGTTAACAATTTTCTATAGTTGAACTTCAAAGCTTACAACAATATAAAATAGGTACGCATTTCCATTAATTAAAGATAAAAGTATTGTTTCGTAATTAAAAAAAAAACAATTAAGTTCTAGACTCTCCATGACAGTCGAATTCTAGCATAGACAGCAGTCTCCGGGCTTGCAAATGTCCGTGAAGCGTACGCGGCACTTCTGGGTATCCATTGTAGCATTATAGTGGACAATTAAGTGGCGTGAATGTGACTATCCTGTTCCTTTCATTCTTTGTAATTAATATAATACTCTGAGGCCTTTTAACAACAAACACACACTTGTGACAATCATAATCCAAAGATATAGAATCATATATTTTTTGCTTTACGAAAACACTTATATAAAATCCAGTGGTTCCCAAAGTTGACTGGATCGCGCCACCTAAAATTAACCTTGAAATTCAGTACTCACGTTTTGGTTTACAAGTGTAAAAAGGAGCAAAAACAGTAATAATGTAATTCCTACCAAAGAAAACAAAACAATTAGTTCCAATCGAAAATGTTAATCCTAAGACAATGGTTGCTATTTTTTGATGAAAAGGATGAATTTGTTTCCTATTTTTTTGATACAACTTTACCTTTTAATAATCTCAATAAGATGGATAATTTTATCTGATTCATATATGGTCTTTATTTTTAAATAGGTTCAGCCAATAATCGCTCGCGAATCATACTTTGGAAAACACTGATTTTTTTGTAATCTAGATCATTCCATACTAAAAAAAATCCATTCTAATATAAATTGTACTAGGTTTAACGAAATATCTAATAAATAGTTGCCAGAGTTATATATTATAATATGTTGGCTTTTCTTTTCATAAAAAGGAGCTCGTTAATTTTAATAATATCTGCCATGGCAGTTACTAGGCAATTTACATTTAAGCTCAAGAAAAATAATGTTTCATCATTAACTTTTTAATGTTACTAAATACTAAAGTATTTGTAGGCTTGTTCCATTGTTAAATGTCCATATTGGGTTCGTCACAAAAAAAACTCGTCACATTTTTGAAACATCATACCTTGAAAATGATTTGTCACATACACAAAAAATGTGTTATTTCGTCACAGGTAAGTGAGGTTTATTTTTTTGCCACAAAACTTAATTTTCATTAACCGCAATTAATAAATACAATTACGAAAACTCAACAAGAAGGGCGTTTGAGCGTGTTATATGCTAATAAAGAACCCACGTGTCAAGTCCGATTCTCTTTTTGCCATTAAAACGGAAACCCCATCCAAACAAAGGTCGTCTTTTTGCAAATCTAGTACTTCAAACACTGTAACTCCCAAACGTAACGTTTCGCGTTACGTTACTATAGCGTGACCTAAACAGATTAAGGTTGGTTTCCTCCTTGTTTTCCGAGTAGTCTGCACTAATTTAAAACCTGGATCTCAAAGTCGAGACAGTTTGACGTGAACGTAGCGTGTTTGTCCTAACCTACAGTATTAAAGATTTGCAGTTTTAATGGAAATGTCATAAGTAGATGTTGCTTGAGGCTACGGTGCGCATTGAAAATGAAGTGAGTTTGGTTTGAATAGATTTTGAAATACAAAGCTCATGTTTGGTGGCAATTAATTTTAGTGATGGGGTGATCCCCATCAGTAAAATTAATTGCACCTATCAAGGTGTAGTGGATCGCAAGACTAATAAATTGACTAGGATATTGATTTACCACAATTGGTAAATATTTGAGGGTCTAAATAAGAGGTAATCTCGTTAATTTCAATGTTTCTTATTTCTGCAGAAACTGAGAAAGAATATATATATATTCTTTCTCAGTGGATCATCATCATCATGATATAGTTATAATATTAACACAATCGTTGTTCCACCGTGCCTGAGGGTATCTCACCTTTAACCATTAAAATACGAAAAGGTATAATTACGTTAATTTGCTTTATTTGTTCCGTTTTCATGTCAAAACGGTTGACCCGATTTTAACGAATTTGGTAAAGATATAGATGAGGCAGTCTTAAGTTATATCGAAGGGGAGAGGGGAAGAACTAGTCTTCTGTAATTACTACAACTGTGCCTTACCAGTCTCAAACAGAACACCCAAACAAGCAGAAACTAACACTACCCTCCAACTTCCTACTTACATACGCTAGCAAATCCAGTGTCTAATATAGATCCGTTGTAAACCCTAGACTGGCGTCGTCGGTCCGCGTGACCGACCTTAAATTTCCTTACACGAAAGCCTTTGCAGTTGACAGTTGGGCGGCGCGGGAAGGGTTGGCGGGCGAAAGGGGTGTTCGCAAATATCGTGCCGCTAAATTAAAGTTTTGGCCTCGACTGTTTTAACTTGTTAACAAGACTGCCTTGTTTTGTAAGTCGAATTCTGTGTACTGGGTTCAACGTTGAACTCTTGGTTAGGTCACTATTGAGTAGAGGCTATTGACTTCGTGTGGTCGAACAAATGAGAAAAAAAATCTCAGTTGGCATTCAATAATTAAAGTCAAGAATTAGTTTGTAAAAAGTATAACTATTAGGCCATCATTGCTGTGGTTTGTGGTACCAATATTATGTTACTTGACATAATAAGTTATTATCATTGTCCTTACTTACATGTCGAACCGTGTATTTTTTCTTTAACCAAATAACTTTAGGAGGAGGCGGGCCGCGTGAGGGAGAGGACAGCGTCATCGCTCTACCCCAGCCGCAGTGATAGATGCCCACGGCGACGGACGTCGGCAGACGACCTCCGGTCACCGTAGGCGCGAGCATGCGGGCAGCGAGTAATGGGCAACTCGCTGTTCGGCCATGGACCATGCCCAGGTCGACGGCGCGTTGTGTTCCACGCGCGCCTCAAAGAGTGTCAGCAAAATGACGGGGCCCCCCTCTAAAAGGCCAAAGCCTGCCGGGGTCGCGGGACTCACGAATTACTGTAACCCCGGAACGTAAAGGGCTACTGAAGGACACCGTGGATTTAAGTCAGTACGAGTCTGACAGTCCCTCCCGCTCTGCCCTGGTTGGGAGGACTCATTTGATTATTTTACCACGATAAAAAAAAAAACAACAAATAACTTTAAAAAGAGTCGGAGCAAGGTTTTTCCAGTGAGCTGAACTTTAGTAAGAACCTCCCACTAAGACTACTTGTACTTTAAGAAATGAAAACTTATTACTTTCCTTTTACTACGCATGTTTTCAAAGTGAATACAAATTAGATTTCCTTGTGAGCAATATTGATGTTTTTTATTAAGGAAAATGTCTCTGAGAAGTTGCTAGTTACGTAACATAATGAGAAAGTTTCAAATGAATACGTTAAGGCAGGAGTACCCAAACTTTTTCAGTTTGCGGCGCACTAACAGTTTTAGTATTTTGTCTGGTCGCTCTAGGAAATATTTGCTCCGTGCGGGAATCGAATCCGCAATACGCAGCACAACCGATCAATCACTCAGCCTGTAACGATGGGATTCGCAACACCGGAGAGAATATTTTACTAGTTCCGGATTTGGAACTTAGGACTAGCCTAACGAAGCAGTCTAGTCTAGTATCTTCAAATAATCTGTAGACAATCGGTATCAGTGTCTAGACATTTTCGATCAGCCTGATAACAGAGCCTGGCACTCGTATTGGTGACTGCACTTTCTTCTTATCGGAGCATGCTCTGCCATTTACAAACCTAATCTGTACACTTGCTTTTAGACTGACTGGACATTTGTATCTTATCTCTTAAAAAAAAACTCTATTAAGATCTTTGGTTCTTGGCCAAAATCGAATCAAATACAAGAAAATATTAAAAAATACGTGTGGCACTCGGGGACTGGCGCGGTAAAGCTATTGATAGAATTAAAAAAAAATTATCAATAAAATAAAATAAATTATAATTATATTTAACGAGAATATCATTTATTTCAAATGTTTGTGGTGCACTACTATAATAAAAGAAAAACAAATTATAATGACGATAGGAATAAGAATTATAATTTATTTATTTATTCATTTCCCAGGTCTCACTTCCAAACTGGGTCAAAATTTTCAACAGGTTATGGGTCCAGCACGATTCCACCGGTCTTTGTTGTAGGAGAATTTAATAAGTAGGTTGATCATTGTGAAAACCTCTTATTGTAGCTGGCCGTTAAGAATGAGTAAGAAAAAGTAAATTGTCTTTATGACGTATGTTTTTATGATTGCCGAAGTCTGCCGAACTGAAACGACGTTAGACGATGCGGGGCGTTAGGTTTATTTTCGTTATGGAATTTCTTGATTCCGGCAAATGTCCGGCAAAAAAATGTTTTCCGGCACTAGCTTGCCAGTGTTATTGGATTATCAAAACGAACGGTTAGCGCAGTGGCTGAAACAGGAGAAATTCCTAGAGTGGATCATTTTTTTAACAATTATTTTTTATCACCGTTTTTTCAATTGGCAACTTAGTTGCCACGCATTTTAGAATTAAGTACAATTTTACCAATTACTGCGAGAAATCGGAGCTGGACGTAATTGCACAACTTGTAAGTAATTAAATAATTACTTCAAACGTTAGTCACCTGCTTGATGCTGGTTTTGTGCTATTAAACTGACAAGAAATGTCGTTTTATCGTCCATTCGATTACGAACGTAATTGCTGTGATTTAGCCGTAATCATAAACAGTCTACAAATTTTTTGGTAAACTATGTTTGTAGTCACTAACCAGGACATAAGGACTTCGACTTCGTATATATTTGCTTAAAAATGAACTACCTAGTTTTAACTCAGTACTTGTGAGTACTAAGTTAGAAATTTCTGATCTTATTCCATATTAGTTGAAGACTGCTCAAATTCAACATTTTGTTTCTTCCAATACCTCAGCCATTACTCTATTATCCATTTCATAACATTTCTCACACATTTGTATTACAAAAATAACTCATTGGAATTATGTTTTTATCTTCCTGCAGATAATTTTCTTTAACTTTTCTACCAAGAGACAATAATGGCTGGCACAAGGTTTCTATTAGTCAAAGCTTTCATCTATGTATATCATAGGTAATCATAACTTGTACACTAAAGAAAATCACAAACAGAACCCGCCAACACAACAAACAAAACTCGAGCTAACTTCATAATATTTTTTCCCCGAATTAATTTCCTTTACCAAAACTTCTAGCTTGAGAACATCCGTATGAGCAGCTGGAGTTTGTTTTGTTATATTCCTTGGAATATAACTGAAGCTTGGAATATTATAACATAGTGCAGTTAATTAAGGCTCACAGTAAAGCCGGCGGGCCCGAGGCGAAATGGGAAATAGGTAATTATGAAGTTGCGTAGTGGCTTGCAGCTTGCCACTCCTTGTATTGTGCAAGTCATGGGATGAAGCGTGGCTTCCATACTATATCTTCTTCTATATGAATGAAATTGGATATTTATATCCTAAACCATTTATCAAAGTTCTAGATGAAAATCTTCTGTCCACAAATATGAAAACCTACGAATAGAAAAAGCATGAACTGAGGTTACAGTAATTAAGGGAAGTGATTTTACCACAAATATAATAATATCTACATTTCATACAGCTTGTTCTAATAAAGACCTCGTAGCTACAACTATTTACCATGGTGAAATATATTGTTAAGTAATTGATTAAAATGTTAAAGGTAAACTAAATTTTCAACGATCCGTTATGTGTTCAATGTTCTTTAGCCCGCGGCGCGGCGCACGAACGGCATTCCCTATGGTCGATAAGTTTCTTCCATAGCCCGCTTACGCGTATAACTTGTATATCACCATACAATCTCTAGTACTGCGGAGTTACATGAAATTAAAATATGGGTCTAGTTCATTTCAGTTTGTATTTTTTAACGATTTCGTAACGAGTTCTTACGTTAGGATAATATTATCACAGTTACAGATAAATTGGTTTTCGAGCGATTTATTTAATGTTCTTCCTTAATCTTTTGAGAATCGAGATAATTCTATTAAGTTTTAGTTTAAAGGTAGACAGTTCATATTTTTGCTTCGCATGTCTTTCGAGCGAAATTGTAAATAATAGATTTCATAAATAAGAGCTCGAGTTTTAGTGCTAAAATACTAGTAAATCTTTAAAAGCCCTTAAATATTTGATGCCAATAAAAGCATTTTTGATGTATTTCAGTTTTATTTATTGATAGATAAATTTGAAGCATTGCTGAAGTTTATTTCATGGAGAGCATTATTTTTCTTACTTTGACTGGTATTCCAAAGCACATTCTGGAATACCAGATAAAATAAGAAAATGTCACTCAAATCTTGAGTCCATTACTCTCGACTCAAACGGATGAAGTCAACATCCATTTTTTTTTACCTTGGTAAAGTCATCATATGAGTCCTCCCACCCAGGGCAGAGCGGGAGGGACTGTCAGACTCGTACTGACTAAAATCCACGGTGTAAATTCGTGAGTCCCGTGAACAAGTCGACATCCATGGCAACAGTTTAAAAACGCCACCAAATCGAATTTCAAGATTTACCAATTGCTGCTTTTTTATCGTAGTAAATTCATCAAATGAGTCCTTCCACCCAGGGCAGAGAGGGAGGGACTGTCAGACTCGTACTGACTAAAATCCACGTTTACGTTCCGGGGTCACGGTAATTCGTACAGTGTCGCGACCACCAATTGCTGCTAAGAACATCTTTCAAAAGCTATTCCTATAAAACGGATAGCCGATTAACTGTAAACTATTTTAATTCTGATTTTAGCAATGCGTAAGATGTTACTATGTCACTTAATCAATATTTCTTGCACATTTATATGACAGTTCTTTTTTAAAGTTATAAAATATCTTGTTTTTAAACAACCACAAACAGAAGATAAATGATTTGAAGTAGTAAAGAAAATTGTCTCATTTAAAGCAACATATTATTTACTGACACTGCACTAAATTCAATTTCAATTAAAATCTCAATCAAAGCTCTACGTAACAGCATGATCCACCCTGTAACGTGTTACTAGTTACGTTACATTCAGACTCCGTTATTTGCAACTAATTACCAAGTATTCAGTACAAACGTATTAAACCCGTGGTGCGTGCTCGACTGACAGTCATCCATGAACGAAGTTAATTGCAGCCACTGCATAAAGCGATCGCTTCGGGCCCATTGCGGAAATAACTAATTATAAACTTATATAAGTAAAGTCTAATGAGGATCTTGTTTATAATTCATGAAACTACTTGGAAGAATGTCAACTTTATGAGAGTTAAAATTAAGTTTGTTTCAGAGTTATTGAAAACGTTTTTTATCCCATACTAAGTCAGTTCCTTTGTATGGGTTAAAAAAATTAGCTCTTTCTTTTAATACAGACTTATTTTATTTAAATTAAATAACTGTGTGTTAAAATACCAGGAACTGCGATAGTAATAACTTAAAAACACCATAAAAGAAACTCTTTTTCAACGAGCTTGGAGGCAAAACAAAAATATAAAAAAAACGACGGGTTGCACTCTGGGAGTGCCGGCAGAAGTGAAAACTTCAATAGTAATAAACACACACGAACATTCGCGCAAGCGCCCTGCGCCGTCTTACGAATTTTCGATCAGGTCATGTGTCCTGACGCGAGTTTAATATTTTTATCCATTCCAAAAAAAGTGCACAACACCGCTAAAGAAGTTTTCACTTCAAAAAAACTGTTTGTGTACATTTTTGGAAACTACATTGCTAACGCAGTATAGAAATGCGTAACTGCTTAGTAATAAAGCTGGGGTTTGCCTGGATTCATTTCATTAATAATTCTTCTTACAATTCAGTTAACAAGGCGTAATAGCCCTTTTGATTTGAGCTTGCTCGGGGACAATTTTTTCTTGTGAGCAATTTTATCGATATTTTGTTTTCAATGCTGTTTCATATAGTGTTATGTTTCTTTCTAGATTTGTTTTTGTTGTGAACTGAGACTGCTTACTAATACTTGATATATTTGCAAATAAAATTAGATTCTAATTCTATTTTTTTTCCTGATTTCTGATTCTAAGGTAAATATTATTTTGTGAGTATACAGCATGACTCCTAATTCTCATACAAATCTAAAAAAATACAGGTGAAAGTATAAGTTATTGATACAAATGCCCAAATAAGTAGCAACGGTGACCTTGTGGAAACTGCTACGACTATAAGTGAAGGTCGTCGATTCGAACTCAATTCGTGCTTTGTAGGACCTATTAATTCATGATTACTGCTCTCGAAACACACATCATCTAATACGTCGTGGAGTGGACAACGGTACAGACGAAGAGTACAACTATAACTGAGTGTAGGTACAGCCTGATTATGTTGTGAACGCTTAAATTGTCCTACCAGGTTTTAAAGAGCTACAGTTTACGGCACGACATCATCATCTGCCTAGACTTTTCCCAACTATATTGTGGTCGGCTTCCAGTCGAAACAGATGCAGCTGAATATCATTATTTTACATGGAGCGACTGCTTACCGGCCCTCCACAACCCAGTAACTGGGTAATACGATACTCCATGGTAAGACTGACGACGTCAGTCCGATAGTTGGATCACGCTATCGGATCGCTTTCGCTTTTCTATGTGACTGGATTCAAACAATTCCATACATTACAAATAAAAACGTCATGCTTCGCATTCGTCACGTCTGTCTGTTTGACAAAGGCTTTAGAGCTTCTGACAAACAGTAAACCGCACGACAATAATAACATTTTGAACTAGCATAGTACGGCTCTTCATTAGAATGAGACGAGATCTTGTTATTTTTATTTAAATCTACATATGGTCTACTGTACCTAATGCACTATGAGACAAACTACGCTACGGAGTACCAAAGAATTTACTATTCGGCTTCAATTATGTAACAGAAGCTAGTAAACAAATGCGCATCTACTAACAATTAATTCACTAACTAATCCAATCCTTCTGAGAATAAAATCAATGTGTGCTTCAAAGCAGGCGACCACAAAGCGACGCGTCTTTGAGAGTCGACGCGGTGTAAATGTCACTCTATATGGTAATGTGTGTGGCTTTCTTGAGACACCGATGCGCTCCGGGAATATTTTTGTAGTGATGTCTAAGATAATGAAGACTTGAAAGCTTGTGGAGTTGAAGTGGGTATTAGACTATTATTAGTGTAGATGACAAAGAAACAGATGATATCATGTTTTGTAACATCCACATCCTTTTAAGCTATTGCATAGCTTTTATCGCGGGCTTTGAGCGCGGCGACCAAATCAAGAAATTCCGTAACGAAAATAAACCTAACACTGTCACTGTCACATCTGTCATGTCAACGAGAATGAATAAAATTTGAATTAATGATTTTTTTTCTTAACGTTTCACTTGATTGACGTGGCTGACTATAGCCTTATTAGTAGAATAACTTCCTTTAGAGCAACGATGGGATGATATTCTCTATATTATATTATTATATATTTATTTATATTCTGTATATTTATTTTTAAATAGAGAATCTAAAAATAAAAAACAATCTTAATTTTTATTCTACCGTAACAAAAAAGATTTAGCTTTTTCCAAGTGACCGCAAACTACGACCAAAAACAAGTGACTGATTTGTGTATAAAACAATAAAAAAATCAATTATCAATTATCAATTATTTTCCAAAAAAAAATACAGCTTACGAGTATTATGACTTAGATTTTTCAAAATGATCAAAAACTTTTTATGACGTGTGAAAGTAAACATCATTAGTAATAATAGTTTGGAGTACACGAGATAAAGATATTAAAAAAAAAGGTAGTAGAAGATCCATTGGAAACGAAACAAATAATGATCACGTAACAGACGACAAAGAAGTCCAACACAAAACGAGCAAAAACGAACTAAACATTGTTTCAATTAAACCTCCACTTGAAACATAACTCCAGTAGGAACGAGAATTCATTTCGCCAGTAGATTCTTTTCGGCGTAGTCGGCAAAGCGTAAAATTGGGAAACAAACATGCTCATGTCTCCTTTGTTCCCAAAGGGATTATGTCTTAAAACCTCTCCTTTTACTCCCCCTTTAAGATTCTTTCGCGTCTTTGATTTTGTTCGAGGTAGCTGGTGATGTGAGCTGTCATCAATATTTGAAACTATGTCTTGAGAATTGGGATTCTTTTTTTTTTAAACTTTGCCCCACACTAGGAATTTCTAAATTCCAAAAAAAAAACATATAAATTCACATACACAAACGCCCAGACTCGAAACAACTACTTGTAGATCATAAAAATATTTGCTCCGTGCGGGAATCGAACCCGCGACACGTAGCGCAGCAGTCCAATCGCTCAGTCACTGCGCCAACCGTGCCATCATAGATTGTTTATCGATTGTGCGTTTTTGATTTAAAAGTGCGCATCATGGAGGTCAGTTTGTTTTTTATTTTGGATTTGTGTGAAGTACGAAGCTTGAAATAATCTCTTAAGCCTTTGTCAAACACACTGGCGTGGCGAATACGAAGCGTGACGTTTTTATTTGTAATATATGGAATTGTTTGAATCCAGTTACATAGATAACCGAAAGCGATCCGATAGCGTGACAGAACTATCGGACTGACGTCTCGCTTCGGTTCGGTATCGCCACGGACTTGCTTCGCTATCGCCTGTCAGTTTGACAAAGACTTTCATTAATATCATTATATTAATAGAGTGGTATCATTATACCACTCTATTTCTGGCAGCAGGTAGAAATCATACGAGATCTGTTTCCCGATCGCGAAAAACCCTCAGTCATTTTTAAACGGAGAAGGGTGTCTACTGTCTAAGTCTGTCAACGAAAACACGGGAACGGATATAGATGTTCGATCGTAACTAACGTCAAAATCAAATTACGCGGTGCTCGTGTCTATGTCATTTCATCACATTACATTAAAAATGTAGTATCCCAAATTTTCGTAGGTCATGAGCTGTGGTCGCGGGACTAACGAATTACCGTGACCCCGGTCCGTAAAGGGCTATTGAAGGACACCGTGGATTTTAGTCAGTACAAGTTTGACAGTTCCTCCCGCCCTGCCCTGGGTGGGAGGACTCATTTGATGATTTTACCACCAAAAAAAAAATGGTCATGAGCTGTGAGTGGTAGCGCGTCTGTCTTCTGACTTATCGTAATAACATTCATTCTTAGTTCGGACTCGTTGTCAAAACGTCTGTCACTAAGGCCGATTAGAGATTAGACCTCCTGGTTCACACAAAGCCCGCAGGACTATCCAAAATAGCACCGCAGCACTGAAATGCTAAAGGTATGTGAAGGAACATTGTGGTTGCTAGTCAACGACTGACTCTTCTGCCCCACCCAAGGCGGGAAGACTTATCTATTTGATAATATTTACACACCTACCAAACAAGAGGTTCGTAGAATTCTTCCGTTGATTATAAAGCACACATTACACCACAAAAATATATTGTCTACGTTATATTAAAAACACAAAGATTTAATAAAAACAGAAAAGCAGCCATAACAATACTCATTCTCCTTTAATAATGACAACACAAAGTCTTGGAAGATGTTCAAGTTGGGCCCGGCTGTAACAGAATGACCGCTGCACTGCACCCCGACTTACCACAACAATACAATTTTATTTCAGACAAGGGAAAATAAACCTTAACGTCTTTATATTACAAAGGTCGGAGTATGAAAATGTTTTTTGGTAATGTGTAATCCAAATGAAACGTTGACACTGAGCCCCAAGCGCCCAACGGGAAGAAAATTGTGAGATCAAATTAGGTCCCGGTTTAAAGTCCTCACAATAATAAGAATAGCTCGAAAATTAAATGTACGGTTGGTTTTTTTAAACCGACTGTTTTTGTGTATTTGGGAAATGAATAATGTAATTAAGGTTTCACCTTAAGGTATCATGGTCTGACGGGGCCCCCCTAGAGGGTCACAGCCCGCCGGTGTCGCGGAACTGTCTCATCAGTTAACCGTGACCCTGGAACGTGAAGGTCTATTGAAGGATCACCATGGATTTCAGCCAATATAAGTCTGACAGTGTGGGTAGGACTAATTATGATGCTAATAAATAACGCATAATTTATAGAATATACAGTACCTACTTAATTAATTTCAGATGTAATATAAATTTAACGAAATATTTCTGTTATGTCTGGCATAATGTAAATTACAATATAATTAATATTAAGGTAATGGGAATAACATCTATTATAAAACTACTTAAGGAGATCAAAGCAAAACCTTATTTAATTTTATGAAAAGCTTCACATCTTACGAAAATAAACAGCAGAAATTCAGAGAAGAAAAAATAAACATATTATGAAAACAAAAAGAAGAAACTGGTAAAAAAAGAAAACTACTTAAAATGTGAAGTCTAACTGATAGATTGAGTTCCGAGGGAAGTATGAACAAAATCCATTAGTCAATTCCCGTAGGAGGCTACCGGCAACATGGCGTTCCGTTTCGGAAATTACATTAAAAAGCAATATTTCCCGCCGATAACTAAAGATCCGAATAAAAAGATGCAAAGGAAATTTACTTAGTCACTGACTTTCATGATTTTTGCGCGACCGATGTTAATATCGAAAATGGAAGAGAAGTAATGAAGTATGGAGCAATATTAAAATACAAAAATAACGTAGGAGTACTATAAAGTTAAATAAATCCTCATAATTACTGTGCAATTATTCTCAAGACTATTGAAAAGTTTTTAAAGTCAAACTTAAAGAAAGTAATCATTGTGGTTGAAATCAATCAACGTTTGATAGCCAAAGAAACTAAATATATAATGAAAAAAAAAAACAGAATTCGGTGTCATTTTCCAGTCTATCAGACAGCCCTATAAGCTCTATAGGATTACAATACAAAGAATTTAAAAAAATATTCATTTAAAATGAACAATAGAATCGAAGCATAGACTAAAAACGAATTCAAAGAGATTAGTTTTTTTTTTCATTTCGTCGTAACATTGTCTTGGTAAATCTTTTGGCATTGTTAATTATTGACCATTAGAAATTGGTGAATTCAGTTCAATCAAAAACTAACATTGGTGGTATTCTATTATATTTTATTTTGTATTGAAAGAATATTGGTAAATTACTATTGATAAATTGCAGTCATTTTTTAACTGCTTCTGCTTTTTTTTTATTTTATATTTGACAGGCCTGTTGGTCTAGTGGTTAGTGACCCTGATTGCTATGCCGGAGGTCGTGGGTTCGATTCCCACCCAGGACAAATGTTTGTGTGATGAGCACGATCATTTGTTCTGTGTCTGGGTGTAATTTATCTATAATATGTATGTATTTAGAAATATATAAGTATGTTTATCAGTTGTCTAGTACCCATAACACAAGCTCTGCTTAGCTTGGGACTAGATGGCGTTGTGTGATAGTTGTGGAATATTTATTTATTTATTTATCGTGGTAAAATCATCAAATTTTAATGCGTCCTTCAAGTCCCGCGTCCCCGGCATGGCAAGCTTTGGCTTCTAAGAGGAAATTATTACTGCTTGTTATTAACTATGTACGTAGCTTCGGTCTACAGTTTATACTTCCAAACAAAAAAAACAGTAAAGGATAAACAACAAAACTTGTTTTCAATAAGCTACAGACACTAACAAGAAACGTCTTACTATAACACGTCGGCATAAACAAAACAAAGACAAAAGCGGATAAAGGTCATGGATAAACTTATTGTTACAAGGATTGTCCCTTTGTAATCGAATGTGAAAAGTGACGCAATATGACACCCGGGAACATGTTGCTATGTTTGAAACTTCTTTGTAGTCTGTGCTGGCTTTTAAACAAGCATGTGAAGAGGGAAAACGGGTAAGGGAGAAATAGTGAAAAAAGAAGTACGGTTTTTATTGGTTTTAACTTAGATGAGACATTAGAAAGTATTGCTAAATGACAAAATTGACAGTACTTTAAAGTTAAATTAAATGGTGCTTGCGTGAATATTGGACCTAATCAAACTTAAATGAAACTGTACTTCGGTCAATGTCTTCTATGAGCTCATATTCAAAAGTGACGGAAAATAAGAGTCTGTTGATGTTTCTATGAGAACTGCACTCAATGCCTGGATATTCCTTGGTAGGAATACAATACTGGCCGCTAATCTGAGGAAGGATTGGGCAGATTACGGATACTTAAGGAGTTGTATGTAAAAAAATACATAGGTAGTAGATATAAGGTACCCTGTTTCTAAAGAAGACGCGTCAGACTTCATAGAAAATGAGGGGTTCTCCACATTAACCACAGATTTATCAAACTGGAAGTCATAGAGAAAGTCCTTTGTCCAGTAGTGTAATGATTCAGGTTTACAGTTCCACTAACTGCTCCAAAAGCAGGTAATTTTTTAGAAAACAAACCTGGAATACAAGATTAAGTGAGTTTTTATTTCGCCTCTGTCGTCCACAAAGCCGCTACTTGTGGGGCTACAATCTCGGCGTTTAAGTAGGCACGAGCTTGTGCGCCCGCGCGGAAAATTAACAAACAAAACGGAAATCCTCTTTGTGGAACAAGGATTGGGGCAAAGGAAGCATTAGTAACCAAGCAATTGATATTAAAAATGCGTAAACGAGAAAAATTAAGAAAAGTTTTTCTTTTCTCTTTTTAGCTGGTGTTATTTATTCTTAAAGGTTTTTTTTATTATGGGCAGCAGCTTCTTTTGTTTCTGAATAATCCTACAGCTGTTTGAAAATACTGCGGAAATAGTAACGGAAAATGCTTTCAATTTCTTTGACTCTAAATGTTCGTATAAACGTACATTAACGGGATATTTATTGGCATTTCCCTTTTGTGTAACCACAAAGTATGTGAAATGCTATGTTTTGTTGTAAAATTACAGTCAAGCATTATTTTATAAACAACAAATATCAAATCAAATGCATACAAACATCACAATAATGTTAAATTCAGACTCAACAATAGAAACGAGCAAGTTAAATATTCGTTGGGGTGTTAAAGACTAGAGATAATCGGTCGAGCCTCAAGCAGACGGTAAGCAATTTAGTCTGGATTAAACCCTGATTCCCTTGCAATACTCGCCCCAAAGCGAATAATGCAGTCGGATTTATTTGTACTGTGAAGTTAGACCGTCTAATCGAATAATACCTATTGAGGGATGTAGAGAGACAAATGGTAACTCCGCATAGAATTATTTGAAGTGGGAAATTAAATTGCATTGTTGTACGTCTGACAATACTAGTGTAGTTGATGTTTAATGTTCGCTGGAAGTTGTAATGCAAACCCTCTCACAGATTACGGGAGGATGGGTTTAAAACAAATATTGTGCTACCTTATACAGATTTCGTGAAGCCGTGCCCACCGAAGCGTTTGTGAGTTTAGTACGGATAATTTTATAAACTCGACTGTTAAAAGCTGATACGAGTAAGTTTGGGAATTTAATTTGTATCTTAAAATCTGTTCAACGATTATTTCGTTATATAGCAGGATTTTTCTTAAGCCTGTTAAATAAATTGTATTAATAATTTTCACAGCAGATTTTTAAATAAAATAAACGGTTTAAATATGATGGCGATCAGCCTACGTTTACCAGGACTACAGAAATCCGCAGCGATGGCGTTCGAAATCCATGTTATTAAAGGTCTGACACACAATTAGCAGAGTTGCCAGTGTTAAAATGTCACGTCATTATCCACGGCACGAATGACATGTCCTCGCCCTGTCACAATGGACCCGTTAAAAAAATGTAACACCAATTTCAATTTTCGACTAACGAATGAAATATGAAAGATTTTAAACACCATTTCAACGGTAAAAGTTAAATAACACACCGTGACTTTAGTGGATATTCATAGAATGAAATGTTGAATCATTTTGTATTTCAAATACTTACTAGTTATTGAATAAGGTATCACAATAAACATTCACAGATGTTCGGAAAATTATTTACTGCGTAAAAGCTGAATAAATCTTCTGTCAATTCGTAAACAGAATATTATAAATAAATTTTCTATTTTGAATCCCGACAGAAATAGCTAATTAATTGGTGATCTAAAGTTATTTCCCGAACAACGTTAAATTATTCCGCGTTGGAATGAAGTAACACTATTACGGCCTATTTCTGTACTCAAATAATGTTTACAAATATATTGAGTTTTATAGTACCTATTATTAGGTACTGTAAAACTCAATATATTATTGAGGAGCTCGTGGCTAAATAATTACAGCCGCACAGGCCGATCTTCTGGGTTAAGCCGCGCTTGCCGAGGTTAGTCTGTGAATGGGTGACCAACTGCAATAACGAATTTCCTCCGTGCCTCGGAAAACACGTAAAGCCGTTGGTCCCGGCTGTCATTTGTAGATCTTTGACAGTTGTTACTGTTAGTCAGAAACTCTAAAGTCTGACAATCAGTCTAACTACGGGGTATCGTATTACCCAGATACTGGGTTGTGGAGGTCCGACAGGCAGTCGCTCCATGTAAAATACTGATATCCAGCTGCATCTGGTTTGACTGGAAGCCGACCCCAATATAGTTGGGAAAAGGCTAGGCAGATGATAGTACCTATTATTATTTTATTTATCGAAACTTATCTTTTTTTTACAAGAAAGCTGCTACATTTTTTAAAAATAAAATACAATTCAAATCGGCGAGTTCCATACTACAAAGAAATTAAAGGGAAATCCTTTTCTGTTCTTTTAATACATTTATACGACTTCAGTGGTCACAAAGCGAACTGCTTCAAAGACGGAAAGAAATACAAGAGCGCTTGTCTTGACTCGCACTGTTTCTCGCTGGACTGAAATATTGTATGAAAATTCTATTATTTGAATTTAATTTAGTACATCTGGTAGGTTTGTAGTGTATTTTTGCTTGTTAGAAATTGAAATGCTGTGTCGGTTTTCTTTATTAATTTTAAGTATATACCTACTGACAGGCCTTGACAGGCCTGTTGGTCTAGTGGTTAGTGACCCTGACTGCTATGCCGGAGGTCGTGGGTTCGATTCTCACCCAGGACAAATGTTTGTGTGATGAGCACGAGCATTTGTTCTGTGTCTGGGTGTAATTTATCTGTAGATATGTATTTAGAAATAAATATGTTTATCAGTTGTCTAGTACCCATAACACAAGCTCTGCTTAGCTTGGGACTAGATGGCGTTGTGTGATAGTTGTGGAATATTTATTTATATTTATTTATTTTACTGTATTTTATTCTGCCACAAAACCTTAAATTTATTTTGAAATCTTTTTTGCAGTTATCTCGCAATGTTAAAAAAACAATTATCTAAAGGAAAATGCTCACGCTTGATAGAAAAATAAACCCACTTCCAGCAAAAAGCAGTCGTGTCAGTGTACCAATAATATAGTGTAATAAAATAATAACCGGGTATGATCGTGATTCTTATTGGCAAACATTAAAAAAAGAACAGTTATGTTATTTAGTTGTCCATACAAAAAGTAGTTCGTAATACTCGTAGTAGTATGTAAATCTGAAAAAATCTTTTTTTATTTAAAAGTATCTCACCAAGTAGGACTGCGATAGCCTAGTTGGTTTATATCTGGAGTACTTATCCAGAAAGACACAGGTTGGAGTACTGCTCGCAGCTAGCTCGCTATTTTTCGTTAAGATCAAAAAAGCACTTCATAAAATCTTTTGATCGTTTATTCGCCAATAACATCTAGTATTTCAACAGATTTTTTTTTACCGTGGTAAAATCATCAAATGAGTCCTCCCACCCAGGGCAGGGGGGGACTGTCAGACTCGTACCGACTCAAATCCACGGTGTCCTTCAATAGCCCTTTACGTTCCAGGGTCAGGGTAATTCGATAAGTCCCGCGACCCCGGCAGGCTTTGGCCCTCGTCGTTATGCTGACAGTCTTTAAGACGCGCGTGGAACACAACGCGCCGTCGACCCGGGCATGGTCCATGGTCGGACAGCGAGTCGCCCATTACTTGCCGCCCACATACCCGCGCCTACGGTGGCCGGAGATCGTCTGCCGACGTCAGTCGCCGTGGGCGTCTACCACTTCGGCAATAGATATACTTAGCATCCTTTTGAAATAAGGCCACTAGTTTCCCATCTTTCTTTTATAACCCACATAAAACAGTCGAACTAAACGTAAATCTAAAAGTTTGCCTACCTTCCTCATTGCTCCACATATATTTTCAAAGTGCAGCATTCCGGTACATAAATCTCGTATCCACATTTTTGCAGCGTACCTGGCTTGTTACCGGATAAATTTAACGAGGCTGACCCATGTCACGAGTCACGGGGCTCACGGGGTTCATGGGGCTGACGGGGTGCGGGGTTGTGTCACCGACCGTAGACCGTCCCACCTAATTTCACGAGAACATATTGCGGTGGAATTCCGACCAATCTTTTTGTGTTGTATTACTCTGTCATATTAGTGTTTGTCTTGTAAAGGTTTTGATGTCGGTTGTTGCTATCTTTTACTTTTCTTTTTTGTAAGTTTATAGGTTTACAACACTAGGTTTATCTACCGGATCGTGTGTGCGTTTCCAATCATATAAACTCGCATACATTTTCAACAAAACAGAAAACTGTTTTTTTTTTAAACGTTAAACGTTTCCCCACACTATGAATTACTTCTTATATCGTGGGTGCGTTTACAAACATAGACAATTACATACACAAACAACAACAACAACTACTTGCAGACAGCATCAGATCCAGTTGAAAATCAGCGTTGAAAATTAGTTAATCATAAAAATACCGCAATGTGGTTAAACTTGCTTGCAGATTCTTGCATTGTCTGACTTGTCTAAATGAGTCCCATATGGACAAAGCAATTTTAAGCAATTAGTTGCTAGCCAAAAGAAAATCTTGTCTTCGGGTCAATTATTATGCCATTGGAATTATCAAATGTTTTACCAACGACAGAAAGTTGTTTAATTGTGTCAATATATCCAACATTACAATTAAAGGTTATTTGATTTAAGGAACAATAAAACAATATAATCAAGAAGAACCATCGAGACATAACAATTAAAACAGCTCACGACGACGCAAGTCACAACATGTCCGATTCAGGCCACGTACAAATGCCCGAGACAACTATGCATTTAATGAAAATAATCCTATAGTACTAATCATATCCCTTTACGTGACGGATTTCTTTTCTTCCATATTAAAGGTGCATTTGATAGTTATGTTTGTATTTTATTTCTTAACAAGATAGAGATATATATATATATATATATATCTTCAGGCTATAGATTACACAAGAAACCATGAAAGATTCGTGTTATTGAATATGAACAATCTGTTGCAATGTCAGTAGCACATAAATATGAAAAAAACTGTTTTTTTTTATCGAGTTATGCGACGATTTGTCCATTTTAGGGTTAGTTCTAAGTCTCTCTTCTATGTCCAGAAGTTATTAACAAACTGGATGGCAGAGCCCTTTTACAGTCAAGCTCCTGCCGGAGTCATGGGACTTTATTAAAAGGGCACCGTGACTGAAACGTAAGAGGTAACGAAAGGAACTGAGTGGAGTTTTAGTCAGTAAGAGTCTGACAGTCCCCTGCGCTACATCCAAAGCGGAAGGACTCGTTTGATGACTACTACCTCAAAAAAAATCTAATAGTAAAAGTAGAGTATTTCATTCATATTTATCACGCCTGCATAGTTATCCTTTGTTTAAATTATATGACTGTTGATAATTTAAACGAGAACATAAATGTCTTATTAATTTGAGATGATGACTACCTAAATAAATTGTATCTGAAAGTACTGTTTGTTTCTCTGTACCATGTTTGCAATTAGATATTTAATCACTACATAGTACAAAACAAAGTCGCTTCCCGCTGTCTGTATGTAAGCTTATATCTTTAAAACTACGCAACGGATTTTGATGCGGTTTTATAATAGATAGAGTGATTCAAGAGGAAGGTTTATATGCATCAATATAGTAGAGATTGCACCCGTGTGGAGCCGGGACGGGTCGCTAGTATAAATGAATTCGAGCAGCGTACGTCGAATTCTTGATGTTGTCATTAATATTAAATTCTTTTCATTAGTTTCTTGTCAATGTTGGCATGTTTACACGTTACGGTCTTTTTAATTCGCAGTCCGGGATAACATCATTTTTGTTGTTTGCTTACGAATTTGAAATACAGTAAAGTTACCATCTTAACGTTTTGTCAGCTCTCTTCTAAAGAAAAATACTTCAAAACTGATTTTTTTGCTGAAATTCCTCTTTTACAATACAAATTGTTTTTACAATTCGACACGTCATTTAGTCAATCTGGCAGGACATTTAAATATAGAACTAAAAAAAACCTATAATACAATACATTTTTTTTATTCAAGCTTATCTTTCTCCTACAAATTTGGCCTAAGTCGCACCCAGCGTTTACAAATATTTTAAGTTACATATACACAAACAGACGATCTGACAGGCAACATTTAATTTCAGAAAGACATAAGTAAAGAAAATGTAGCTACGAAATCATTTCCAGCACAAGTGTTTCTAACTTTTTCCGTTGACACATTTTAACATAATGTGGAAACAGAAAAACCCATTTTTCGCTCGTCGCCGCGCGAGTAGATTTTTGAATTGCTGCAAAATTGTCTAGAGTGTTATCATATCGCGGGAGTTCTTCCATTAGTGTAAAAAGCCTTCTCCGTGCTGTCGTTCGCTTGATTAGACATCGCTTTCCCCGCTTTAGCGGAACGTAAGTATATTTTAAAATGAATGGAATCAGGAGTATTAGGTGACTTCCCTTTTTGATACATATTTTATTTTCTCTGAGAGTTTTGCTAAAGAACTCGGATTTAACACGAATTATCTACTTATGTTTTCGAGGAACAGATGTTGCTTTTTTATCTTTTTCATTTAAAAAAAAATTAGAGTCATAGATTGACATTAAGATGTTATCATCTTACTTTTGATTTAGCTTTGTTACGACGATTATTAGCAACGTATTTGCGATTTTACTACCTGACTTTCGTGATTTAATTACTTGACTTTTAAACTTAACTACTTATTTTTTTTTGTTACTTAAATAAAGTTCATAATTATTTGAAAAGGCACAAAAGAAGAGCTTCTGGCAGAAATTCGGTCTAGGCTTTGCCCAGCAGTGAGAAAGTACAGGTTTAATATAAATAACAAAAATATATAAATTCTGACTGCAATGTAAGCCATATACCACAACCATACCTTTCCAGATACAAATTCTCCGAACAAACCAATCGTCCTCTCGACCTCGCAAACCCTACCGTAATTAAGTAATTAATCTAACATCCAGCGATTACGTCACACTTATCTTATTTATAAGGCAAATGTCTCCTAATTAAACCAGCTGTACGGAGTAAAAAGTTGCAATTATGCAAGCCTGGCCCAGAACAGATAACTGGCAATTTAACCGAGATTAAGTCGTAATGTTTACTGGACTACCGCCGTGGTTAGTGTGACCATGAGGAGGTAAGATTGCGGATACGAGTTTTGGTTTTTGTTTTGTAAGATACTCGTAGTGTGATTTAGGTGGTCGCGGGACTCACGAATTACCGTGACCCCGGTACGTAAAGGGCTATTGAAGGACACCGTGGATATAAACTTTAAAAAAAAGTGTGATTTAGGTACGTGATTTTAGTTCTTTTATGTTGAGTCTTGTGTTAAAATAAGATGAGATGAAGAGACCTCAACAATAATCCTCTATTCCTTATGATATTCCGAGTTAAAACATATTTTTTTGTCATTTGTAGTATAATTAATTATTTTAAACGATTTTATTCTAAACGATTTCTTCTCTTTAGGATATACTATGCTAGTCGTACACTAGACGTTTTTACCTAGCGGGTAAAACGGGACCCTATTACTAATACTTCGCGGTCCGTCCGTCTGTCTGTCTGTCCCTCTGTCCGTCTGTCACCAGGTTGTGTCTCATGAACCATGATAGTAAAATTTTAATAATATAAAATAAATATTTAAGGGGCTCCTATAAAACAAACGTAATTTTTTCACCCATTTATGTTAGCACATAAATGGGTGAAAAAATTACGTTACGAAAACGTTAAAATTAATTACGCAAAATTCCGAGTCGGACTAGCCCGACTCGGAATTTTGCCGGTTTTTAAAATCGGTTACTCTTTACATGTCTGAAAAGCAATCACTTTTCTTTTATTTTTAATCAAAAAGGATTTACTCAAAAATAATACTCACCAACAGCGTACCTCGATAGGCTCCTTTTTGAAAACATTTACCCCAAATATACAGCTCCCACCAAAATCTGCGCCTCAATAAACTTTAAACTTTTTATCCTGTTCCACCGCAACACCTGGCCATACTGGCGTACAATCTAACTTCCAATTTACTGTATAATCCACGGGACGAGTTTATCATTTACGACCACCAGTGTGCACTATTTGTGGTGCACTATTTATTATTCTTCGGATAACTTTGTACGGTACAGTGTACATATTGAATGTACTTCCTTAAGTTTGATGAGGTTGCAAGCTAGCGGATTGGTGTTTGTTTTCAAAATTTGTTAAGTTTGTGGTCCAAAAGTACCTATTGTTATTTATACAGATGAACTTGAATACTCTAATTTGATTACAATTAAAACTGCTATTTATGATAAAATTGTATTATTTTTGTAATACATGACTTTTCATGTTTTTGTGACGTAATCGGGAGCATGAGCAACTATCTTTTCTCAGTTTAGATAGTTTCTCATTCGTAAATTAGAGGCGTTTTTCTTTTTCCATACAATTAAATATTTCAAGTACAATCGACAAAGTTGAATCATGACCCACCATAAGCTCATATTCTTACAGATATTCAAATACAATTAGGTCTACATTCGCGTAAACCTACATATCCATGGTAACTAACGACCTTGACCTTTGTCAATTTCACGGATTCAAATGATTTATTGCCAAAATGGGTCTTGATTCAACTTTGTCGATTGTACATATTTTTTTTATCGTGGTAAAATCATCAAATGAATCCTCCCACCCAGGGCATGGCAGGAGGGACTGTCAGACTTGACTGATTAAAATCCACGGTGTCCTTCAATAGCCCTTTACGTACCGGGGTCACGGTAATCCGTTAGTCCCGCGACCCCGGCAGGCTTTGGCTCTCTACTGGCCCCGCCACTATGCTGACACTCTTTGAGGCGCGCGTGGAACACAAGGCGCCGTCAACCCGGGTCGATTGTTCATACAGAAATCTTGTGATAAGGCCTAAGTTTTGTGCCGTCAGTTTGTTCAAAGCGTGTTCTCAATAGAAGTTTGACCTGACAAGCAATGCTCATTAGTTGTACTACGATAATCACTCTTACTGCTGCGTCATTAAGGTGCTCTCATAAATACATCATGCAGTTTTTATAGAACCATCTTAGCAATAAACATTCGTCTATACCTCGCCCCCAGTGGGATCAGGTAGGGTATATTGTGAGATATATTCCCATTCGATTGTGAAATCCGTGTTAAGTTACAAAGGCAACCAATTTTCCACTGATCCTCCAAAAATGATCGCCTATAAAACCAAACGCACACAGTCCCCTGAGGTACCCTAAAAAATCGAATTCGGAGCCACATTGTGCGCAGTGCATACGCTAAATATAACTAAAGTACCGAACACACTGTAGCAAATCGCTGCGATTTCAGACAACGATGAAATTTCAAATAAAATTTCAGATTTGAAAAGTTTCCGTTGCATTTCACTGAAGAGAATGTCGTAAAGTTTTTATGACCGATTTCAATTGGTTATTTGAAAAGTTTAGGTATTAAGTACCTTCCCAATAGGTTTGCAATAAAGCGAATTGTATTATGTCCGTACGTTTTATTGCTGGAGTTATTTGTCTATTTCATATTTCCGAAGTATCATTTTATGAAATGCATATTGGTTCCATTTGGTTTTAAAATAAGGTTTTATTTCTTAAAATATCGTCTTAAAATTGTAGAGAAAATTTCGTAACATTCAGCGACCATTCGCTGGTATGTGTAAACACTCTAACCACGGTCTACAACAGCCATATAAGACGACAAACGGACGACACGGCGGGTTCTCGCGACAAAGTGAGAAAAATATGGTTGTTCAATATTTATAGGATTTTTATTTCCGTCGTTTAGCCTCAGATACACGTCGCCAGACGGAGGTAGGGGACAATGTGTGAGGAATTAGCACGACTAGATGTGGCAAGGTTGCGTGTCTGGAATGTTTTGGCGTGGGCTTATCTTGGTACTCACATGACTAAGGGTCAGGGGTGAAGAAACGGCGTTTATTGACCTTTTTCACCTATGAGATTTTAGCCTAAAAATGTCAACAAGATAAATGTACAAGCGATATCCGTTTAGCTTTGTTTTGTTGCCTATGAGGCGATTTTTGCAAGAAACATACTGTTTCATAGTTTAATGATGGGTTACAAAGACATTACATATTGTGTATTTTTGTATCTCTACGTTTTGTAGCAGAGAAACACTATGCACAGTTCATAATTTTCTTGCATTCCCTTTTATGCCGCTTAGAATTATCTCAGCTCCCTAAAACGAGAGGTCCAATGCACGCTAAGGTAAGGTTTTTCGTCCTATCTAATGAAGTCTTTGTTTTGGTGTGACAAATCATAACATGAGTCCTCTTACTCTTGGTGCAGAAGGGACTGTCAGACTAGCACTGTCTAAAAATCACCCTGTTAATTACCGCCTGTTTTGCATTACTGAGACGCGGTAAACTCTTACACTAGGGCCACTAAACGGGAAATATCGTGAATTATCGCGTTAATGGACATTCATACGAATATTTAAAGACTTAACACGAAGATCAACGGGAAACACCGTTAGTGTGGCCCGACTATTAAGACATTTCCTCGATCTCTGATAGGCATTTTTGTCTTGTCGGGCTCCGTTATTTTCTTGGCAGTTTCTTAAGCCGCAAATGGGACACATATAGACTCACTGAGTGTTGCCTGAGTCGGACTGTGGTAGTCCACAGTAATGATGCCTCTAAGTGACAGAATGAGACAGATATACTCGAAAATGCTGACTTGTTTCACTCTAGCAAATTGAACATGTCTTCCAACCAGCAACTGATCAACCGATTACCACATGGAGCTCCAGTCTCCTACAGAACCGTAACACTCGCATGACCATCGCAGATTAAAAACCGATAAGCCTCCAAACAGTTTTTTCCTGAATCAACATTCTCTTCCAGCATCCCGTTCCACTATGTCATGTGCGTTGTTTTTCTTGGCTGTTGCATTCATTTGGGCGGGCTTAGGCGGATACATAATGCATACGACTACAGGGGGTCATCAGTATTCCGCGACAGTAGTTGCTCTGACGATGTCCAAGCTCGTCGAGTTGTGTTACCGATGTTTGATTTAAGTTTAAATTACTTTAGCTTTTATTGAGTTTTCGTATTGGATTTTTCGAGTTTTGGTCCGATAGTGTTTTGATTTTAGGGTATTGGAACTACGACAGCCTTTAACAAAGCGTTGCGCAAACGTAGACACATAGGGGAATAGTGTATAAGACGGGGACGCGAGGTATAATGGGGACATACACTCTTTAGGCATACTTAACACAACACTAACGTAGCGCAAGCACCATCCGGACGTCTTTTGCAAGCGGCCATTAACAAACGGAGTCCTGTTGGCGCTTGCGCTACGTTAGTATTGTGTTAAGTTTGCCTTAAGTGTGTCATTTCCCATCATACCTTGCGTCTCCGTCTTATACACTGTTCCCCTACTGTTTTACTACAAAAAAGTTAAATATCAGGTGTTGATCACTATCCGTCTTACCACAAATAGTTGTCTAAAAAACAGTCAATGTCAAAACGACATTTCACGTTAATTTAAGGGTCGTTTTGCAGTTACACTTTTTTTAGACAAGCGTTCAACAGTTGTTTATTTTTTGTGGTAAGGCGGTAACCGTCTTACCACAATTACGAAGTTTTGTTGGAGATCAGGCGAAAATTTGGTTAACCATCATAGTACCGCACAGGCGTGAAACGCAATCATGTCTGTCATTCAGTGTGTTCAATCTTGTTCTGCAACTACCTAATCTTTTTAGAGAATGCGGTGCATAACTGTAGTGATCAGTGTTTTTATCTCCTTCTAGCCATGAGACAATTTATACGTTCTGTTTAAATTATTTTTACATTAATTAATTCATAGTATTTTACTCATAATAATACGCGAAAACCTTCAGTAACCGCTAGCATAGCTACTAGGCCAATTCTAAATTCGAACAACATTACTTGCAAGTCAAAGCAAGGACACATTTCCATAACCATATTTCTATTTTTATATATCACTCAGCTAAATAACATAAAAATATCTGGACATAAAGACATAAAATAAACAACCGGCCACGTACGAGTCGGACTGTCGCACCTAGGGTTCCGTAGGTACCATTATCTATAAAAAGGAAAAAAAATACGTTAGTTGTATCGAGAAATACATCATCTGGGAACAATTCAACAGTCTAACTATTAAGGTTCATGATATGGAGACAGGCGAACAGACAGACAGATAAACAGACGAACAGCAGCGTTTTACCCTTTGGTTACGGAACCCTAATAACCTTCCATTTTTCCATAAATTGCGGTACAAACAAGGTCTTAATTAATTAATGCAGATTATGTCCAATTCTGAGGGCAGTGCCGTATGTCAACGTGATAAGTTAATTCTTGCTGACGAATGGCAGCCATTTTGTTTTTAGACTCGTGAAGGTTGGTTCTAACTGTAGATAATATGGAAGGTGCGTGTTACGACGCGAACATTATACAGGTTATAAATTAACGGTTAGTGTAATAAAGGTGGTGACTTTTGCAGTATTGTATGTGAATCGACCGGTAACAGATTGGAGTACTGAATACAGAAGGAAATATAATTGAATGTTCTCTTGTGATATAAGGTTTCAGTAATGCACAACAGGAAACTGAATTGATTGTTTCAGTTAAGAGACAACCTCATAAATAACAATAGCTCTTAAATGTAACAGTTTTTTTCTAAAGTGACCGTTACCCCGCTTTATCAATTTCTCCTGTATCGAGGGTATATTTACAAACATAAAATCTCATACAAAAAACCCAGACTCGAAAGAACTATCAGTAGATCATACAAATATTGGGTCCGTGCTTTGCTCCGTTTAAAGACAACTTCATAAACTATCAAACGAAATGTTTCGTTCAAGAAACAATATCCGGCGGAGTACCGTCAGCTAGTTATTTTCACTTAAACTTCTAAAACTCGTATCCTATACTAGGTTCTATTCCTGGTAGATCCGTAAAAAGAGCTTGCAAATCCTTGTAGCGAACTAGTGTTGGCGAAATAGTCGGGAGTATGTGATAGCTTAGTCGAAACTTCCCCTTTTAGAGCGTCGGATTATCGTAGTGAGCGATATTTTTTTGGAGATTTTTAATTTGGTAACGATGTTAATTTTTTTTCGTTATTTTGTGTAGTTCAAAAAAGGGAATTTAAAAGGTGGACGTGAGTGGAGACGCGTGAGAGGGACGCCCTTGGAAGATCTACACTGACCTTATTGGTGAAGTGCTTCAGAACGGCCGGGTGCGTAGTACACGCAATCGGCGTGCGTGTATGACCAGATGTATGAATGTGGATGATGCGAAAGGAGTATGTAAGGATCGTAGCAGGTGGCGCTCTGTAGTTTCTGCCTACCCCCATGGGAAGAACGCGTGAAAATTATACTAACTTACAACTATCAAGGACATGATAAAACCAATAAATAGTTTTATTAGCGACTAGCTGTACCCTGCCCCGCTTCGCTGTGGCACAAAAAACTGTTTTTTCAACAACAAAAAAAAATAGATAAAATCAAATCCTTGATGCGGATTTTATATCATGCTAAAACTTCTCATGTGACTGCGTCATTACGACTGCGGTTGTCAGCGAGTGTTATCCTCGGTTCCGGTAGATGGCGCGGTCACTGGTACAGAGCTGATCGTTAAAAAAACTGTTTTTTCGTGGTTAAGGATATGTGACTGATGCAAAAAATAGATAAAAACAATCCTTGATGCGGATTACATATCATGCTAAAGTTTCAGCTCAATCAGTGCAGTACTTTTTGAGTTTTTAAAGCATACACAAACCAACACAACATTTTTATATATATAGATATGTCACTTAAGTCTTGCTTCTAGTTGGTTTGTTTTACTTGATTGTGTTTTACTAAAAGGAAAGAAAAGCGTTACGTACCTACTAATGCTAAAAATACCCAACCCCAATATCGAACAGCAACACAAAATTAATGAAAGCTCCGAGAATAGACCCTCTGTTCCCAAAGGAGTCCACTTCCATACCGTTCGCTATTTACTGCCTTCGTCTCGCAAATCAATATTGCATGTCGCAGATGCATCGATCCTTGAAAATGTTTATACCAAACAAAATTGTCGTCGACTTGCCGACTATTTTGCGGGCTATTTATAAACTTTTACGGAAGTTTTATAGGAAGAGAAGTCGGTAATGTAGAATGTAGATTTCTGAGTTGGTTTGTAAGTCTATTGCACTGTAATTTCCTGGGAAATTCAAAGGCGGAATGTGGCTTCGTCGCAGCAAATGAGAATTACGTTGATTTATAAAGTCAACGTCCATTTTTCTTGGAACGAGTTAAAAATGACAGTTGCCATAGGAGGTGCTTTAATAATTAACCACATTCTAAAAAGATGATAGATGATACATTTCTAATGCAATTGCAAAGGAAGATACATTTAAAAGATATCTTCATTAACTTGGAAACCGGCATCGGCCATCATGTGTTTGGTATTTTTGCAAAAGTGGATTCTGACGGCACGGTTGGCGCTGTGGCTGAGCGATTGGACTGCTACGCTACGTGTCCCGGGTTCGATTCATGCACGGAGCAAATATTTTTATGATCCACAAGGAGTTGTTGTGGATCTGGCCGTTTGTGTATGTGAGTTTATATGTTTGTAAACGTACCCACGATACAGGAGAAATTTCAAGTGAACGGTCAACGCTTTTTAAAAAACAAAACAACTTTCGAATTGGAGATTTTTCCTCAAACCAGCCTGTAACATAATCACCTCAGACAAAAACCTAAAAACAAAAAAGATCAAGGTAAACCGCCGTTTGTTTTCCCCTTACATAACGTGTGCATATAAAACAAAGGCACAACACGTAAATGATAGTGTAAACGTTGGTTATTTTGACGAGGAGTCGACGGAGGCTTGTCGAAGGCGTGCCACTAGCGCGGAGGCGGAATAAATAAGTTGTACACACTTTGAATATTGATCTGTGTATGCACTTGGTGACGTACCTAGTACATGGTGTACCGTGGGGAAGCTATTCTTGTAATAAAGAGAGCTGTGAGTTAACGAAGCCACTTGCCAAGACATTTTTATATTCACAAATTCTGTGGTCTTCTATAGTTGTTTAGATTCACGCAATAAGAGAATATCTAGCCCAGAAGTAAAGATGACATCTAAAATGAAGCGAGCTCACCCACACAAAATTGGAACTCCTACACACGGACGGAACAGTTAAAACAGTTTGTCGCCGAACTCTGTTAGGATGTGCGTGCGAGCCAAGTGGCCAACATCTTGATGTAGAGGCTCATCGCAGGTGGAATCGCTCAGCCATCACAGCACGTACCCTGTGGTGCCGTTGCCTAGGGTGGACCGCTAGAAGATAAAGCCCACCTACCCCTAAAGCAAATATTGGTGTCTGCGTTTATAAGCAGTTTTTTAAAGTAACAAGTACTGTCGTTCAGCCTACGCACAATTATCTTCTATTCAATTTGCCTCTTGTCTGCCAAGTTTCAAACTTTCTAATAATCCCTTTCTCTATCAACACTCTAGTATTCTAGACATATTTTCCTTACTTCAAAACCTAACCCCAAAGCAAACTATCCTGTAACAGGCTTACACAAATATTCGAGTACACACAATACCCAGACAGTTAAAACAATTAGCAAGTCTCCTCGAAATGGAAACCAAACACCAAGAGTTGTGTTATCGTGCGTCAAAGTGTCTAGACTTGTAAAACTTTGAAGAGTAAATTAGATTTTGTCTGAGTGTAACAGAAACCGATGCCGGCCTCAGCACTTATCGAGATGCGCTTAACGTCTGTTCTCACTGTACTCTGGATGCATTTTTCTTGTTCTGCTTTTCCGGCGAACGGGGGCGACGTGAACGTGAATCAGCATTTGCGCAGGCGTGAGTAAGTTTTGGGAACTATTTTTAGTGAGTTAAGTCGAGACATAGCTCTTAACAGATAGCAAAGTATTGAAATGTAACATGTTTGTATTCAGTTACATCTGGTTATCAGGCCTTGATGGACAAACAAGATTTCTAAAGTATCGGTCACACACAGCGACTAATCGCTGCGAATGTTTACTCACCGCGAGTATTCGCTGTATGTGACAGTTTATTCGCAGCGAATACTCGCCGCGGTTTGAATTGAACGTGTTCATTTTTATTTGAATAAAAACGCACTCGTAGCAATTAGTCGCTGGGTTGACCGAAGCTTAAGAAAGTTAGATGATGTTCGCCTCTGACTGACAAAATTGTTGCACAAAAAAAAACAAACAAACATGATTTTTGTATGCAACTATTTGTTTTTCCTAAATCTTGTAATAATTTGCCCTGTCACCAAAATTGATACCAGTGTTGATTACCCATTTCGGGCTTAAAATTCGTAAAGAATCTCTTGTTCCTCTTAGGAATAATTCTGAAACTATTACACTGCCAACGTCTTGTTTTGCTGAAATGGCGCTGTCTCATTTACTAACGGGTACTCTTAGGAATTAGGAAGGTCCTTAAATGGTACGTTTCCGCATTATTGAAGGAAGCATGAATTACAACATTTATAACTTTCCTTCGCCTTCGTACTGGAAGGTTATGTTGATTGCGAGTTGTTGGAAAATGTCGATATTTTCTAGCATTTTCTCAATATAGGGTATCTTATTCTTAATTATACATTAAAATGCTCTTTTTTCTTAATATGGCACTGCAAGGACGAACATTTTCAAGATAAGAAAAAAACGTAACTCGAAAAACAAGGGAAACACTCAAAAATCGCAACGAAATGGATTCCGATACAAGAACGATAAGGGCTGCACTGTGGTATTCACATAAATGTGTGCATTACAAACATACGGGGCGCATTACATAGGTATAGATAGGTACATCGAGTGCAGCTTATTCAGGATTATACCGTCCAGTCTGGAGTATTATTTGCGAAGGTATATGTATACATTGATCAGACTTCTAATCATGTATTGGGCGAGCTTTGAAATTGCATTGAAGCTTATGTTGTTCGAGACGTCGATGTGTGGGCGAATCTCTTGCTTACAATACACTACTTGGGGGTCTAAAAAGGCCACATCAACAGAATCATAATTTGAATCATAGCGATAAAAAATCTTCTATATACGTGCTTTATTAAGTTAAGCAGTAGAATAGAAAATTTCATTTAATGAATTTTATCGCAATTGAGATCATGATTCAGGTAAAGTGACCAGATAGGTGATTTGAAGATGGTGGCTAGCAGAGGATGGATGTGGACTGCCTAAGACCGGGAAGGTTGGCACTCTTTGGAGGAGACTTAAGTTCAGCAGTATAGACGGCGATGGGCTGACATGGTGACCCGTCAACTCAGCTTAATTTCACTAGTCAACACGATCTTGCATATTACTTGGATGATACATTCTAGAGGTTTTTCTGAGTATACATTCAAATATTGCAGTAACTCAACAACTTTTTTCTAATAGCCCATATTGTAGGCCTTTGCCCAGCAGTGGAATACAATATTACGAATATAATGTACACAATATTACTTATATAATAATACTTTCTCCTTCCAAACCTCTATTTTGGACTAAACCTGAAAACTTT
Source organism: Agrotis puta (assembly GCA_943136025.2). Taxonomy (NCBI): domain Eukaryota; kingdom Metazoa; phylum Arthropoda; class Insecta; order Lepidoptera; family Noctuidae; genus Agrotis; species Agrotis puta. The sequence goes on along the minus strand of OW964177.2, from coordinate 13,715,881 downwards.
AATGTTGTAATTTGTTAAAGGAATTTAGTACTATCCAAAATGCAGTAAATAGAAGCACTTAAGTAGAGAGGTGTTTAGGAATACACCTGCTTCCAGTCTTAGCGGTTTATAAACTGTCTTTAAAGTTTGAGGACACCAATTCAATGCTACATCTTTATCATTTTCAGGATTACGGGATATAAGCCTGTCACTTGAGAATCGTTAAATAAATTAAATTTAATTAAATCGTTTAGTTAAAGGAATGTGCATTTAATTTTCTAGCAAGCGCACATGTGCCCCTTCTATTAAAACATCCTAATGTTATTTTTTGGCCGTAACGTTGCTCATTTACCTACTTAAGCGAAATTTCAGTTTCTAGTTCTTCAATCGTAAATACAATAACACAAACAGTTATAAAATCCCGTTTGAAATAGTTCTCTCCCTAAACAATAGTTCAACTGCTAGCAATATCAATCAATACGTTGTACCAGGCGCCCAGAACACAACAGAGCATTACGAAGCAGCGAAGACGATAGAAATAGTCCTCGAGACTAATTATCGAGCCTTTCAAGAATGGCACTGCTGTCCCTACAAGTTGAAATTCCAATTTGTCATAGAACGTATTACGTTGGACGGACGCAACAAAAGCCGGTTTTGTCTTGCTTGTGCACGGTCGGCGATGGTCGGAGGGGCGTACGGAATTGAAAATATACTATAGAAGATATTTGAGGGTGTCGAAGTTTGTGTCTTTGGATACAATTTTGATTGATTCGAAACAATTGACGAATGATTCATTGGTTCCAAAAATAGAGTGTTTTTGAATTATTCTTTTCCCACCATACCTCAGATAGATAAAGGTTTATGAATCTCCTTGTCTATGTATGAGGAAGACGTGTTGATATAGAGTTTTGGTAAGGAGGAATGACACGCATGTGACTAATATAGTGATGAGCATGAATTTGGATGGATGAAGAGGAAGAGGAAGATCAAAGAAAAGATGGATTGTGTAAGGAATGATATGAAAGAAAAAGAAGTAATTGATGCCGTGACATCTAACAAGGGAGAATGGGATAGGTAACACGTTGCACCGATCCCAATTAGAATGGGAAAAAAGCACGAAGATGATGAATTTCCTTCGGGACTTCTCAATCCAGGGGTGGTAAAATTATCAAACGAGTGCTCCCGCCTTCTACCGTTTTCATCGGCTGCCCTTTCCATTTCACTGCCACGGTACCGCCACTGATTAAAAGAAAAATTTACTTATGAGTTATTTTTACAAATCCTACTAAAAATTTCATAGTTTGACAACCATAATTCTACATTACACAGACTTCCATTCTAACCGCTGCCTTTATACGCGCTTAACAGTTGCTTTCATTGTTGAGGCTTCATCTGCAGCCAGAGATGCGGGTGCGATACAAATTGTACCCTTTTCTGTTTGTAATAGGATTTGGATTTCATTTATTGTGTGGACTGTAATTGTAACCTGATTGTCTCGACTGCAACGCTTTGGGAATACTGTCGTGTAATTGTCGGTACAATTTGTTGGTATTAGATTGTGTGGTGATCTTGGCTTGGATATGGTAGATGAAGTTATAACGTAGATACATACCTACTACGTATAATGTTTTTTACACCAGGACAACAGTGAGATGCTAAAATGTTAGCAAACAATTAATTTACATTGGGCTAAATACTCATATATCACTATGCTTGTCATAACGTTCTACTGTCGGTTGGTAGTAGATATGTTCTTTTTAGATTCTATAAAACTCGATCTCTTCATTATTTCATAGTCTTAATAAATAATTGTTGAACTCACGTCAAAACAATAACAGAACCGGTTATCTTATGTATGCAAAATAATTACCGACACAATAAACGCGCAAATTTTGCTTGCAGCCCACTGAACGTGGAAACGATCAACTTATTATTTTTCGATTCAGCAGAACAGTGCGTGTAATCCTCCTTTTATTTGCCACTTTGGCCTCTAATTACTGGCAATAAGGTCGTGAATTGTATAGAAATTCGATTCACAATATCACAGGTTACAATACAACCACAAGTTTCAATAAAGCTTTTGTTTGTTAGGCCGTGCACCCTTTCTGATATTGTTCCACACGAGTGGTTTCATGTGTTTGCTCAATCTAATTGCTACTCAGTCATTGTGGGTATCCATCTGTATGAAATCATATTGCGAATGGAAAACCCGTGCGCATTTGTTAGCTCGGCGGCGCGGCTGATATGGTACTATTAAATTTTGTAATAGGAACAGCGTGCGTAACGTGAATGCTGACTTGGTTTTCCTTTTACCGAATGAATGACCAGATAGATAGAAATGGAGGCTGCAAAGTTTCTAAACTATTGGACACTTTGTCTTAAAGGTGGCCCCTATAAATCCAGTAAAACTTTCCCAACATTGTAGATGAAAAAGTGGGAGCACAGGATTAACAAACAAAGTGTTTAACTTTAAACAGTTTCACTGCATAGTGGTTGGCGTAAGTAATACTTTCAGTATAAAAACTCAACTCGCAAAGAATAAACAACAAGGATAACATTGAAAGAGTATCCAGGAAAATTACTGTAAAATATGAGTTAAGTAAAGTATAAAATAAAGCATGAAACTCGGAAGAGCTCAGATTTCTAACTGAACAAGCATGTTGAATGAGGAATTTAATTAAAAATCAGATTCCATTCATCGCTAAGTTCTGACTTGAAATATTGTTCGTGTTCATTATAAAAGATTCTTCAAAGGATTATGTTATACCTCATGTTATGGTATTATTATTTTTTGTTTCCGTATCGATATTTTCCCGATTTTATGTTTTGATTCGACAATATGCCTTTTTTTCGGAACCCATGGAGCAGTCTTATAGAGTCGTCCTATTTTGAAGAAAAGTTTGGACATGAGTGTATTTAAGCATAATTATGATTATCTTTTAAACTGAAAAGTAATTACCAATGTTATCAAAAGTGAATACTGTGGTTATCACAGTATTCACTTTTGATAAGATTTATTGTGATACCGTTTTATCATTAGATATATGTGTACTTATCAGATAAATAATTGTTTAAATATTTTATATAAAATTTCAATGCGTATCTACTACAGTTTACGAAAATGTATTTTAAATACATAAAGTCGTCGTTTGTATAATTTTAATAATAATAGCCACACAGTCGATATTCCAAGTTAAGTCCAGCTCGCTTAAGCCAGTCCGTAGATGACGAGATAGAGTAAAGATAAACGCAGTAAATACTTCAATTGTGAATGAAATACAGATCTTGGGGTAAGGCGCTAGAATGTTTATAAATTTAGTAAAAATATTCCAGTCAGTCACTCGGTCAGAAAACTTTTACACTGATTTCAGTAAACTATGTTGTCAAGCATTTTAAACTAATGATTATGAACCGCCTCATGATTTTTAGAATAAACGTTCCAAATAATATTTGATTTGGTTTTTAAGAGTGATAAGTAGATTAGGCCTGATTTTTGCAGTCAGAAGAACTTTTGTCTTAATTTGACTGTTAAAAGTATTGTGAACTGATTATTTTTAACTTTGAGTGTAAAATAGTTATTGTTTTTTTTGTGATTATTAGGTAAGTCAGTAAGAAATATTTGTTGGAAAGTGATTACGAACCGCGCTTATCGAAATTCGTTATTAAGATTATTAGTTATCTAAGCGATCAAGGTTTTTTTTAAGATAACATTTATTTACAATAATGTGACTGTAGCTAACGCATTGGCAAGTGTATGTGAGTAATATGTATCAACAATAAAAAAAAACATTATCTAGCAGGTTAATGAGTTATCTATAACACTCGATGAAATAATAAATCAAATCTGACAGGCGATTTAATCAAATCATACGTGCAAAAATTGTACCAATACCAGTAGACAAGTAAATTGAAGTAGACAATGAGACAGGACCAAGTAGAACAACTAGCTTTAGTTCAAATTGTTTTGTTTACAACAAAACCAATTGTTTTGTTTGTGTAAAATATACAACTAAAACAATTCGTCTTTGGGCGGTTACAAACACGTACGCCCTGAATTTCCCGACGATTAAACAATGCATATTTATCGGGTATTAACATCCGAATGTCTGCACACACCATTACAGGCCCTAGCTGGGAGAAGCCATGCCCGCCTGTGTGCAAATATGGAGCCCCTCATATTTGATCACTTTAATTGGTTCGCCTCTTCCGGGGCTCAGTTAATGAATAAGGAATGATTTCGAGACAGAAGAGTAGTGAGGAAATGGAGTGATAAAGTCATAGTAGAAGAACGTGCACATGCACATTGCCAGGGTTTTAACATAAGTAAAGTAAGGAGGAGAAGGCCATATATGCCGTGGATTAGATGGAAGATGCGGAGGGAAATAGAGATTACGGAAACGGACGGAAAAGGAATGTGAGAAGACAATCAGCGATCTTAATAATGTGGCCGGAAGAAACTTCGAAATCTGCTGGATATATGAAAGTGAAAATATTTAGAAGAGACCTACACTCAGCATTGGGTGGCTAAAGTTTGAAGAAGTACTTCTTCAGCCAACGAGGAACTTCGAGAGAAGAACGAAATCAGAAAGTATGGACAACCTTCGAATACATTTAAAGTTCATAAATACGTAGAATGTACGACGTTATGGGTATGGTTTTAAATCAGTAACAGATTAAAAATAGATAACGAAATTAAATAGATCAGATTTATATAATAAGCTGATGAGTGTTTGCATAAGTTTGATTGTTCGGGAAAATTATTATAATAAAAAAAAACGCGATCTAAATAAAAAAATACGATATTTTTTTATCACCTTATCAACTTTGACACTCCATTAACTACCTACTCTACTCATTAAAACACAGAAGCGATGCGTGTTTAATGCACAAGTAATTATGTCGAGATGTTAGCAATGTCAACATAATTCAATTAATTTGAGTATGTTGAGATGAACTCGAAATTATTATTATGTTTGCCATAAAGACTTTTGGGATGAGAGGGGAAGACTTTCATGCCTTCTCATTGGTGGATTCAATGTCAGTGTTGTCACTTGGAAGTCGTAAAATGTTTCAAATTTCATAAACTTGATGTTTTGATGTTTACTGCGAAGTTGACAAAAGACGTTAACGGAGTGATGAAATGTTGGGTTACTAACTCGTGTGGAATGCTGGTTGGTTTGCGTAGAGTGGATTTTGTTAACACTTCTCAAAGTCGTGAAACTTAATTGTAAACCCATTTAATCCTTGGAAGGTTGAATAAGGGTTAGAAAAAAAATATAATAAATGTATTACCGTACAGTCATATACTTTACTATCCTCTTCTTGTACAGACGCCACCAAATCAACCTACCAAATCGGTAAATTATTTCCAATAAAATATAAATAAATAATAATAATATCCTATTTTGTGAAAAAGTCGAAAATTGATTAAAGAAGTTTAACAAGTAAATAATTAACTGCAATAAGTCATGCACGTCTTGAAACGAAAACTTGGCAATAAAGTGGCAAAAATGCATGGTGGATAAAACCCCTTTTGAAAGCATCTACGTTATTTAGTAGAGTAACTAATTGATGAAGTCCACCCTACAATTCATATCACAGAGAGGCTGTGGTCAAATAAATAATAACCAGAAAACAAGGGGACAGCTGGTTGACTAGTATGTCAAACGGGATACCTACTTACTTTCGAAAGTTGTTGGTTCGATTTTTATTATATCGAACTCGTTATGTCGAAAATTCAGTTGTACGATGTTTTATTATATGGATGCTTTATTGGTGCGATGTAACGTTTGTGCGAAAAACTCTACAGTGATTGCTCATTTGTTCGGTAGTATAATAGTTAGATGGTATATTGGTTCGAAACGCCTTTGCGACATAACGAGTTCGATGTGAAAAAAATCGAACCAACAACTTTCGAAAGTACGTGGGGATACCATGTCAAACTAGGGCAGTAATAGGGACATGAATTTCTTGATCATGAAACCTTCAACCCCTTGTTTATCTAAATAAAACGAAGTTAACTACCCAACTTCCGAACTTCATTGACAAAACTCAAGCAGACTAACTTCGTATATCCCTTAACACCCAATTATCGACACTAGTTCAGTTATAATATTAACAATCCCAGGATTATAGGGACGTTGGCACAGCTTAGAGGCAAATGGGCCGATACCGGGCCAGCTAAACGGTAGTCTAGCGCTTAATCTCCGATTTACGTAAAGCAGTCTTTGAAGTGAATTTACTAGTGCGTTGGTTGCATGTTCCTGTGTTAATTGAACTAAGATTTATGTTTAATGTACCTAATATCAATTGTATTAACATGGGACAGAGTAAGCTTGAACTGGGTTATGTTGTATGAACTATGTAAACTGATGTAGCCGGTCAAATGCTTGCCGAAGTCGCGGATGTGTCTAAGCAGTATACGTCGGCCCTGAAACGTAAAGGTATGTGTAGGATCAGTGTGTTTTTTATGGCCATTAAGAGTCTGACAGTCCCATCCTCTGGACCCAGGGCGGGAGGACTCATCAACCAAAAAAAAAGGTATAAAGGTGGAGATTGATATAGAGATGAGCACAAACCTCTGTGAAAGCGTGATTCGTACAAGTCAGACCCACTACCGTTTTTGCAGTTCGCAGTTAACCCAACATACAAGGTAAACTTATAAGGTGATGGCTCGGTTGGCGCAGTAGATCTACGAGTATTTGTTTCAGGTCTTGGTCTTTGTGAATGAATTTAAAACGTTTGTAAATGCACCCACGGTACAGGACAAATTTCTTAGTGTTCGAAAATAAATAAGAAAACATGGTTTATTTTTCTCCACTACACTTATAAAGCACTTGGACTTTCTTGGAACCATATTTCTCCACGTGATTGAACACTGTTAGATTTAAAAATATATTTCCAGTGAATTTTTTGCACGTGGTATCGGTTTATTATTATGAATGTGAGTAGGTTTCCACGTGGCATATGAAATTCGATGTTATTATGTTGGCACAATTACACTCTTTTTCTGTTCATTTTGCTCTTTGGCAAATGGGTTCTAGCTGGCACTGTAGTAGTTAGCTAGTGCCATCGATGTGGTTGAGTTCTGGTCGAATCATTGATATGACTAAGAACAAATGGGTTACAAAATTCTGGAAAAAAGACTTGACACACTTATTCTGTTTTAGTGAAGGTTTGCTTTTTATAATAAGAAAAAAAAAGTAATCCAGGCAGGGCAGAGCAGGAGGGACTGTCACACTCGTACTGACTAAAATCCACGGTGTCCTTCAATAGCCCTTTACTTTCCGGGGTCACGGTAATTCGTAAGTCTTGCGAGCCCACTCTTAGGAGAAGCTTTTCTTTGGAGAAGAATTTTCAAAGGAAACAATACTTCTTTGACGGTATCTACCATTTTCGATCTCATCAAATTACGAAGTTATCCATATCGGACTACATACCCTACCCTAAAATTATCACGTTATTATCCTACCATATGTTACGACAGTCAAGTAAGTTCTCAAGTCTCCTTCAATCCCAGATTAAACTGGCTCTTGTGAGTCGGCCTTAAGTTGGCCTGGCCGTGTGCCTAATAGTCGGGTGGCCATTATGGCTTCGCTGCTGGGATCACGCGAGGTTCGAGATAGTTCGTGCGTTCTATCCCAAAGCTTAAAGTTGTCCGCTACTAAATTCTTCGAGGGAAAGGTGTTGGGATTATTTCCACTGACGTTTTTAGGGTTAATTGCCAAAGGTGTTATTGGGGAGCTTTTGTTTGTTTGTAAGTAAGATGGTTGTGGTGGTGTCTTTATTGTGGCTATCCTTACTTTAGCATTCGTAAAATGCCAAAGTTTAGATAGGTGGATGTTTGTTAAGAATATTTAAACGGATGCAATCCAACGCCCCATCCAAGATGACCTTCGAGCAAACATTTAAAACGGTCGGAAAATTAAACAACAGTCACTTAGAAAATGAATGTATAAAAGCTACCTTCAAAGTTCAATTAAAACTTCATAGGACTTTTAATTAGAGATAAATAACACACAACAACACATGAAAAATAAACAGTCTCAAAGAAATTAATAGAGCAATTTAAATAATTTTATTAGGGCTGTCCAAATACAAAGCGAGCTCGTTGCAGCGACAACTGCAGGGCGACGCATGGGCCCTCTTTGTATGCTAATAGTCTGTGTTTTAGCACAATAGGGTTGCCTCATAAATACTGCACGGTCACTAAACTTTATGTCCCTGATTGTCTTTTTAAATGTCAGTAATAATTGTTTCCTTTTTTTTAATTCTTTTTTGAGTTATGATACCCGGCCAGAGGTTCAGGTTGTGTAAGGTTGGTAGCTAATGTATGTTTGGAATAGGCTTTGCATTAATAACAAAAAAATGAAACAAAAAGGCAGTATTGCTTCTCCTTAGTCATGTCATGGAAATATGAAATAATTAATTTGTCAGTCATAATAAAATTGCTGCTTATGTTTTGAAAATCTGTATTTGCTAGAGGCAAATATTGGTTTCAAAGAGGACTAATTTATTAGCAGAATATTTTTATTTTTTGCCTTTGCCATTGCCTTTTTTAGATTTATAAAGATGAACGATGCGGCGATACTAAGATGCGGTTTGCGTCAATACGTGATCAAAAAAAGGTGTAAGATCGTCTTCGTCTATGAAATTTACAACCACAATTTAAAAGATAGGTTGGACTAATCGATTTACATGGTCCATCAATAAAAGAAAATATTTATTCTAAACGTGATTTTTAAGTGACAGTTGACAGATGGAAGTCGCTGACGTATTCACACTTAATTTATTCGCATAGTACATCAAACGGTGATGTATTCGATAATTTGTTTTTGAATTCGTTCGATTATTGAAATCATTGTTTTTTATTCATAAAGTCAGGGCGCCAACCCTGTACATTGGGCCTACTTTTATGCTGACTGTTCGGATTGGTTACCTATGAACACTCGTTATTTTCAAATTTAAAAACAAGAACAAAATCAATTCATACTTTGTTTATATGCGTAACCTTTAAGTTTTAGGGATCAGTCCTATCTCAAAAGAAAAAATGGAACCCTTGTAGGGTGACGTAGGTACACGTTTTGCCACACACTTGGCCAGATTTTACATAAATGTACGTTACTTCTATAATAAAGGCCAGTTTAGTTTTTACTTACACTCATGGAAAAAGGTGTAAATTTATGCGTACCTTTTATTAGTTTAAAATAGTAAATATTGTCTGTGATCAAATGTCTGCAACAACATGCATACCCACTAGTTATTGATATTGAAGCAAGATTATACAGTACAAGTAACTAATACCCAAGGAATATAGATCACGTATTCCATTGCTTTACGTATTCTGTGCGCGAAATGCTGGGGTATTTATGGCTTCTAGCCATCTTAGGTATCGTCGTAAGTTAAAGTTTCCAATGAACATGAAGAGGAATAAGTTAGAGAAGGTAGATTTAAAGTTACTGTCACTTTTGTGGAAGATTTTAAGTTTGTACAAAGTAGAAATATCTAAATGGTGGTAACTAATGGCAATGAGTAAGTAAATGCTGGAATTATAAGAATCAATGCTCACGAAATACTCATTGAAACAATGAATAAATTGAATTATTTTGGCATTTCATAGACCTTTTATTTACGCGACTCCAGTTATTTAATAGACCTTAAGTAAACAATAAACAAAAACAGATAGAAGAAACGGTAACAAATAAATACAAGTAGCGTAATTCATCACAAGCCCATGTTACTCTAATGAAAATCAATTCATCTAACTATAAACTTGGTAACTGATTAATTTTGTACGTCTTGGTGAATAATGTAGCCACACTAGATATCATTAAGGCTAGACACGTAGCTAATCAAATTAATCATGCGGTTTGATAGCGTTATATGTGATTTAAGGGGTCATATCGAATGATACGTGAGCCGAGTTCTCGATCACAATTAGTTCGTCTTTGATCACATCCTTTACATACACACATAATTTAGTGAGGAACTTTGTGACACCAAAAATGTATATAGAACATTTTACAACAACATTTTACAACAACAATTTAAAACAAAAACTACAGGTACAGACGTAAACTGTGTATCTCAAACAGAAAACGAACTTAAAATGTGAACTTCTCTTCAAATCTTCGCCAATTTGACGCAAGATTGATTCAATTGAGTTCCGCCATTTCCATTTTGTATGCAACCGAATAATACTTGAAGAGTTTCTACTCGATGTTCCCACCATCATAACGTGATCTCTTACGCCTTTTACAGTACAAACAAATACAACATTCGAAAACTGGTATCTAGTAATTGATAGAGCTCTAGTTTAGTTGGATGCTTTCATGTCTCTTGACATTTGAGAAGCCGAGAATCGCCCAAAGCGGACCCCTTTTTAGGGCGTGAAATTGAATCTTGTTGCGGGTGGAGGGTGCACAGAAAACTTAAATATTTAAGGGGGAATTACCATCTAGAGAGGCAGCCCGACGATTCAGAGGTAAGGTATTAATTTTACGAGCCCCATTGTAACCGTAGACGGGGATGTATGAACTCGTTAAGTTCTAACAGTCGTTTGTAGACAGGATTCAGCTTTACGGTCGAGGAGGGTGTTTAAGAGTTGACTTTCACTGTGCAGTTTGAATTAATTAAAATTAGCGAAATTTCGTGGGTGTTACACATTTCCCCTGTGTGCGACACAGCTGATGAGATTGCGTGGTCGCTCGTAAAAAGTTTAAATCAAATTGTGTGGGAGTGCCGGGAAAAGTTTTCATAAGCCGTATATTAACTTATAGCTGTGAATGCGCCTCTGTGCCTCCTGATGAGCCAGTCGTAAAGCGATTTGTTAATTAATCTTTTTTTTTGTTATTTATACGCACAAAACTAAAAGCTCTCTAACAAATCATAATTATTATTTGCTTTGAATAGTCATCAATTTATCTTAAGAATTATTTTAATTATATACACATTCAGGTCGCGGGACTAACGAATTACCGTGACCCCGGTACGTAAAGGGCTAATGAAAGACACCGTGGATTTTAGTCAGTACAAGTCCGACAGTCCTTCCCGCCCTGCCCTGGGTGGGAGGACTCATTTGATGATTTTACCACGCTAAAAAAAAAGAATATACACATTCAGCCAGACCTATATTCCGAAAAAACTGCACGAGATTTACTTGTATTCGTATTTACACCTCTTACGTTAAAACGTTACCATAGACTTCTCCAACTTCAATAATTGTAACCCTGTTGAGTGTTTCCCTATGGTCGGATCCCTTCTATTTACAAAGCCTCATCAATATCAAGTTTAGAAACTTGGAATTTGACAGCAACTCGTTAATTTGATACGCCACCGATATCTTTGTCTCTGTCCCGGAACGTTGTAACCTCAACTACAAGGGGGACCACGTTTCAAGGGCCCCCTGTTCTATCCCAGGGGAAGTCAATTTCATTAATACTGTGGTCGGTACCCTTCTAGGGGGGCGTACATTTTTAAACATATTAAGTGTAATTGAATACCTGCTCTCTGTGCAATGAATTAAGATTAAGGTGTCTTGGTTCCGGTTTTTTGTGGTGCTCTTAAGGATTTGCGGGGGTTGTATTTTAGTTTTATTTGATCCAAAAAAAAATGGGAAAAGAAGATAGATAGTCTTAGTTTTTGTTAATAAGAATATCAGAGAAAAAGAAAGAATTTTTGAAGTCATTTCAAAACAAGGAGAGTATTTTTTTTTGTTTATCAAACTATTAGCTATTAGTTGTACGATAGCGAATATTTACATCTGTCGGGTGTGTGACTCAAAATCTTTGATCGGATATATTTTGATTCGATAGTAATCAATAAACAAGGTTTGAACTTGCTGTTTTGTCAATGAACACAATTAAAATGCTGCAAATTAAATGCTTATAATTAGCGTTAAAACCTTTTATAACGCTAATTATAAGCATATATTCTTTGAAAAGAATAAAAGTATATAACTACAATAAATTAGGGGAGGCATTTTACTTTGTACCTTCGCTTAGGATCCCCAATAAGGCTGCATGTACCATATTTCTTCTTAGGAAAGTTAATAAGTTTCTTCTGTTTATTATTCTAAGCGGGCCACTTGCTGCCACAAAAACATATTTTTCGCATAAAGAAAGTGTAGAGGCTTAAAGAGTTTGAGTTTTTTTTTGTGTTGTAATCTAAAGAGATTACCTTGAAATACTTTCTAAGGAGAGAGGGCGAACCAGAAAATTGTTTTAGAGTTGTTTTTATTTGCCAAACATAAGTTTAAAAAACGTATTTTAAGTTTCTTTCGTATTTCATTCAGTTACTTAGTTTCCTACAATTCATCAAATCAAATTATTTTGATAGTCATACAACATAATGTTTTTCTTATCGTTTAGATTAATGGGCAACTCGCTGTCCGACCATGGACCATGCCCGGGTCGACGGCGCGTTGTGTTCCACGCGCGCCTCAAGGAGTGTCAGCATAGTGACGGGGCCTGTAGAGGGCCAAAGCCTGCCGGGGTCGCGGGACTCACAGATTACCGTGACCCCGGTACGTAAAGGGCTACTGAAGGACACCGTGGATTTTAGTCAGTACAAGTCTGACAGTCCCTCCCGCCCTGCCCTGGGTGGGAGGACTCATTTGATGATTTTACCACGATAAAAAAAAAAAAATCGTTTAGATTACAATCAAATGTGTTTTTTAAATCAAATTATTATAAATCTTTGTGCTAGACAATTTAGTTTTTTCACACTCATGGTGCACGATAGTCGTCATGACCGCGAAATATTTGGTTTTTATCGCCGCGTGCTTTGTGCTAGCATCTGCACAAGTCAGTGAAAGAGAATTGGAAGTAGTCAATGGAAAGATTAAGATAACGATAGTCACTACATCAGGATGTTGGGATACAGTGCAATTCATCCAAAATCATCTGGCGGAAACACATCGTTTATACGGAGACTTTCTGAATATTGAATTCATTCCTTGGGGAAGAAGTCGGTACGTGAGCGATGATGTCTTATCGTGTCAGTTTGGCGAAGCTGACTGTTGGGCAAACCGTCTGCAAAGATGCGTTCTGAACAAGTTGAAGAACGATCAGGCAGCTCAGGTCCACTACATGATTTGTGAATTCACCAGTCCCTTTCCATCTTTCTCGCTACAATCCTATCAATGCGCTGCTGGCGTCAACGTGACTGATGTTGGCCTTTGTGTTGGAATTCAAGGAGATGATTTAGACAAGGAAGCTCAAGCAGCTGCCCAGGAACCAGTCTCCGTAATTAATTTCATTCCATCCATCGTCTTTAATGATGTCATAGACTACTCTCTGCATGAAGAAGCACGGTTCGGGCTCCAAAGCATGATCTGTTCAGCCTTAGCTAAGGATCCAAGTACCGGAGTAACTAATTGTTAGATTTTTGAGTTCTAAAGTGTTAGCATACCGTGGAGAAGTTGTAAGTTAACGTACTCCAAGAAGTTGTGTTCTGTTTTTCAATCTATACTTTTAATTTTATGTTTTGGTATTTTGAATAAATTATATTCTAACACCATTGGTTATTATATTTCTAAAAACGAACCCTAAACGAATTCCTTTTCTGATTGTTTTATCACATGATAAGATTAGTTTAATTAGTAACATTAAATAAATCATTTTATCGTGATACGGGCGGGTTATGACATTGCTGTTCATATTTCAGTTTATCCGAACGTGCAGTGTGCAATAGTCGTGATGGCGGCGAAATCATTGGTTTTCATCGCCACGTGTTTAATACTAGCGTGTACACAAGTTAGCGGACAAGGATTACAAGTAGTAAATGGTAGGATTAAGATAACAATAGGCACAACAGCAGGATCAATTGACACAGTGCATTTCTTCCGCGATCATTTCACAGAAGCTTACCGCTTGTACGGAGACTTTTTGGATATAGAATTTGTACCATGGGGAAAATCTACGGTAAATAGCGATGGAAATATTTTGTGCCATTTTGGAGCAGATGACTGTTGGGCAAATCGTCTTCAAAGATGCGCCTTGAATATGTTAAAAGGCAATCAGGATGCTCAAGTGAACTACATGACTTGTGAGTTCACCAGCCCCTTGCCTTCTTTCGTACAAGGATCTTATCACTGCGCTCAAGTTAGCGGTCTCAACCTGATTGATGTGGATTACTGTGTGGCAAATTCTGGAGACGATTTAGACAGTGAAGCACAAGCAGCAACCGCTGGGCTTATCGCGACAATCGATTTCGTTCCCATCATCGTTTTTAATGACGTCCCAAATCTGTCTCTTCATAATGATGCGCTGGTGAGGTTCAAAAGCATGATTTGTTTCGCTTTAGCTGCAGACTCAAACACCGGAGTGTCCCATTGTGAATTATGAGTTCCCAAGTGCTAGCATGCTTAACAAAATCTAAGTGAATCGACTAATTGAGAAGTTTTACAATAAGTTTACTCTGAACGGTTCATTTGCATTTTTTATGTGTCATTTTATGTTTTTGAAATTTTTACAATAAATTATTTTGATTATAGTTCGAGTCATGTGTTTTACTTATTGATCTATTATAATCCCAAAATGTTTGTCTGTTTCTCACATCTTCGCGCCCAATTGGCTGCAGACTTGGTAAAAAATAGCACATAAGTAAAATATTTGCTGGATCAGGATTTTTTTTTATTGTGGTGAAATCAATAAAAAAAAAGGGCAGGGCGGGAGGGACTGTCAGACTTGTACTGACTAAAATCCACGGTGTCCTTCAATAGCCCTTTATGTACCGGGGTCACGGTAATCCGTTGGTCCCGGGACCTGGATCAGGATATAGGTTGTACGAAATCATATGGCAAATCGCAACACACGCGCCTCATAGCGGAAAACACTGTCAGCATCTGAATATTGAAGGAATGATGCTGACATAAAAGGGGCGCGGCATAAAGCGGCGCGTACGGCGCTAAAATGTGTGATCACTTAAAAGCCTTGTCAAACACACAGTCGTGGCGAATGCGAAGCGTGACGTTTTTATTAGTAATGTATGGAATTGTTTGAATCCAGTCACATAGAAAAGCGAAAGCGATCCGATAGCGTGACAGAACTATCGGATTAACGTCTCACTTCGGTTCGGTATCGCTTCGGAAACGCTTCGCTTTTGCCTGTCTGTTTGACAAAGGCACTTTTGCCTTTGCCCAGACCCGGTAAAATGACTTGTAGATCATCCAAATAATTGCTTCGTGTGGAAAACGAACCTGTTACACGCAGCAATCGCTCAGCCTCTGGGCCAACCACCGTACATATTGAATGTAAACATTTTATTCATTAAGCTCAACTCGTCACGCACATAGGATAAAGCCAAATTCGATGGCTGATTAGGTGCAAAACAAATTACGTTTATTTAGTTCTATCGCGATGGCTCGATGCAAGCCTTCAAATTTTGACTTTAGCGGTCCACACGTTAAATTTTACTCATTTTCGTAAATCTATGCAGTAACACCGAGTGTCAGTTCAAAGCTTTTCAAATACTCCGCGAGCTAAGTACCTACAGATTAGCCTGACAATAACGGTTGAGCAAAGTCCGTTAGACGCAACACACGTCTCTACGAAGTATCAAAGAACTTTACATTCTACTGCGTATGAGCAATAAAATGCAAAGAAGAATGGGCAAAAATGTATGGACCCCGTCCCTTTCCTTGTAACACTCCCATCCATATATCAAATGAATTTACGTGAAAAGTGTATCATTTCATAGTATTACAGCAAACCTGTAAACCATGGGAGAAAAAAGTTGTTGAGACTTTTATGTCAAAAGATGAATTTCGATTTTCAGAATAAAACATTGGTCTTAGCTCTTTCTCATAATATGCGTACAGATCATGAGAAAGAGCAACATTGTTGACATAACCGGACCTCAAGCGGCACCCACTTCTGAATCTTATGAAAGAAAATCATACGCATTAGTGTCGAATGAAATGATAATTGTATGAAATTGTCAAATCAAGTAGCGCCCTCTCTCCTGGCATTTTTTAAATACAGAGACGTCAACAAGGCATGTCCTGCACAAGGACAGCATTGAGTATGGATAAAAATAATTTAAGAGATACACGAGTTCTACCTAACATTATGTACCGTTGGTATTTTGACTTTCAAGTCTCAATAACTTTTTTCTCCCATGGTTAACAGGTTTGCTCTCGTACTATGAAATGATACACTTTTCAAGTACTTTAATTTTATATATAGATGGAAGTGTTACAAGGAAAGGGACGTTTTGCCCATTTTTCTTTCCTAGGTAATTGATAAATACTTGATAAATAATGTCTTAGCAGTAGTAGCTGTTTCTTTTCAACCGATTTCAAAATAAGGAGGAGGTTCTTAATTCTTCGGAATCTTTTTATTTAATGTATGTTCCCCGATTTCTTGATGATCCCTGGTTCGATTTGGATTTTTTTCTTTTCGTCCCATGGTAATCAGATCGGTCGCGGGACTGTACAAATTACCGTGACCCCGATACGCGAAGGGCTATTGGAGGACACCGTGGATTTTAGTCAGTACGAGTCTGACAAAGAGCGGGAGGCGCTCTGCCCTGGGAGGACTCATTTGATGATATTACCACGATAAAAAAAAAAGGTAATCAGATCAAGATCTGATAACGGGATCTGGGAGAAATCGTAGGAACTCTTCAATAAATTACAGCAAATCTACGGCGATTGCTGCTATCGTATATCTTTGCATTATTTACGCAATCATACAACAAAATATTACGCCTGTACCCACTAAAAACAGAGACACCGACTTGTAAAAAAATACAACAACAAGTTTATAGTATTTCAGTAATAGAACACAGATATCTTCCTTTTCGTATTTTTAGTATACATTTTTTTTAATCGTCAAATACGTAATTCTACACTGAGTGGAGCGGAAGAAACTTGATGTGTAAAAAATCAACCTGTTTTTGAAGTTGCGCTTTGCCTTCCAGGGCCACGATGACTTTTTAGGATAGTCTGGAAACCTCAGCCAGCATCAGTAAGTCGTATGCGCATTCGGGAAAACAAGTATTACGTGTCACCATCGCCTGGCGAATAAAATCTTGTTCAAAAAAAATAAAAAAAATACGTTTACGTTAAGCGATACATACTAAAAATCCGCACTACTTAAAAAAGATATCCTGTAAAGATACTTAAAAAAGACACGATAATATATCATAATCTGTGAATATACTACAGTCAAATCTAAACTTTATATATAAAGCCGTAATGTATGTATGTTTGTATGTAGGAGGCGTGATATGCGATAGAAACAATGGCAGTTGATTGCGGCTGCCATTAATTGAACAGTACCCTCGATTGCTTTAAGATTCCGTCATCAGATCGTGACCAGAGGCACTATCATGACTTTTCCAGTTTTTGTGTCGTAAAGTAAACGTGAACTTTGAGGTTAATTTGATAGATAGGTAAAAAATAATTTCTCGTTAATACACAAGCGGCGATTACTCATTTTCCATACAATTTATTTGCGACGTAATAATTCAAGTATGTACAAAGTAAGTTAAAATATCTAGAATTCGTGCTGATTACTATGGGACTATCTGTAGGAGCTCGTGGCAAAATAATTACAGCCGCACAGGCCAACATTCCAGGTTAAGCCGCGCTTTCCGAGGATGGTCTGTGGATGGGTGACCATCTGTCATAGCGAGTTTCCTCCGCGCCTCGGAAAGTACGTGAAGCCGTTGGTCCCGGCTGTCTGTTGTAGATCTTTGACAGTCGTTACTATTAGTCAGAAGCTCTAAAAGTCTGACAACCAGTCTAACCATGGGGTATCGTATTACCCAGTTACTGGGTTGTGGAGGTCCGATAGGCAGTCGCTCCATGTCAAATACTGATATTCAGCTGCATCTGGTTCAACTGGAAGCCGATCCCAATATAGCTGAGAAAAGGCAGATGATGACTATGGGACCATCTGTGATAGCGTTTCAAACAATAGAATAATTTTCAAATCGGTACACGCGTCATCGAAAAATATGGGGAACATATATAAAAATCAACAAAAGATTCTGACGAATTATTAACTTTCTCCTATTTTCGAAGTCGGTTAAAAAAACTGTTACTAATCGTTAAGCTGCCTGTCCACCGGAGCGTGGGGTAATGCGGAGCGGAGCAAGAAAGTAATGCGTAGTGGAGTTTGCAGACTGGGTTTTTCAAAATGCGAAGCTAGGCAACCCGGTACCCTGCGTCCGCGTATACTTTTGTTTCTCCACTCCACGACACAATGGCAGTTTACAATTCGAGTATTTAAAGTCAATAAAGATCTTGACGGAGCACTCACTTTCCCTAATATCTAAGACGGAGCGGAGGAGATATTACTTAGCGGTGTTGCTGTAAATTTTCATATGTGCGGAATGAAAGATGGTATGGAAGAGTATTTGTACAATTTAAGGACTTTATGTAATTTACATCCGTCTCTGCCAGTTTTCGTCCAAAGTTCTTTTCCAAATAAATACGTGTCATAACGAATGTGAGCTCTTTCTCATAAAATAAACTTACATCATTATCTAATATCACACGTCACAGTATCATTTACTCCTTTTTTCTTTCATATCATTCCTTATACAGTTCGTCCATCTTTTCTTTGGCCTTCCTCTTCCTCTCACATGCGGTTATCTTTCTTTTTCTGTAACAGGCGCCATTTTCAAACATAAGCAATAAAAGAAACATACATACATACGTGCAATCGTACATGCACATACAAAAATAGAATTAAGAACCATTTGCCTAAAAAAAATTACAGCCTTAGGCGCACGGGCATGCGGGCAGCGAGTAATGGGCGACTTGCTGTCCGACCATGGACCATGCCCGGGTCGACGGCGCGTTGTGTTCCACGCGCGCCTCAAGGAGTGTCAGCACATTGACGGGGCCTGTAGAGGGCCAGAGCCTGCCGGGGTCGCGGGACTTACCCATCACCGTAACCCCGGTACGTAAAGGGCTCGTGAAGGACACCGTGGATTTTAGTCAGTACAAGTCTGACAGTCCCTCCCGCCCTGCCCTGGGTGGGAGGACTCATTTGATGATTTTACCACGATAAAAAAAAAAAAAAAGCCTTAGGCGCACGAAGTCTTAGGTAACAACTAGTGACAAAAGTAATCCTTTAGTTTTATAGATTCCAACAGTTTTATCGCAATGTCAGGCTTTATAGCATTGATTATTGGATTACATGAAAATACATGTTGAATAGATCAAGAAGTTCAAATACTTTACTTAGTAGACAGGCGCGGTGCACGACAGCTATGTCAGCAAAACATTTGATTTTCATCGCCGCGTGCTTTGTGCTAGCCTGTACCCAAAATAGTGAACAAGAGTTGCAAGTCATCGATGGAAAGATAAAAATAACAATAGGTACTACATCAGGATGTATTCATACAGTGAACTTCATTCGCGATCGTCTGGATGAGGCATATCGTTTATACGGAGAGTTCCTGGAGATTGAATTCGTGCCATGGGGAAGAACTAGATTGAGCAGTGATGGAGAATTTTGGTGTCAGTTCGGCCTTAATGACTGTTGGGCAAATCGTCTTCACAGATGCGTCTTGAACATGTTGAAAGGTAATCAAGATGCTCAGGTTCAGTACATGATTTGTGAATTCACCGGTACTCGTCCTGCTTTCTGGCAAGGAACTTATCTCTGCGCTCAAGCCGTTGGTGTCAACCTGATTGACGTGGATTATTGTGTAGCTAACCCTGGAGATAACTTGGACAGGGAAGCACAAGCAGCAGCCGTTGATCCGATGGAGGTAATAAATGGTATTCCATACATCGTCTTTAATAATGACGTAGACCGCGAAATGGCAGTTCAAGCGAGGGCAACTCTCACAAGCATGATTTGTTTCGCGTTAGCTGCAGACCCCAGTACTGGAATAACTAGTTGTCATATTTGATGAAAATTTTAAAGTGTCACCATAAACATTGAAACAGCTTAGATTAAATCTTCAATTAACTATCGAGAAGTTTTACGACATGTCTACTTGATATTGTGTTTCGTTTATACTGTATTAAAAAAAATGTAATTAATTATTCTACCAGCATGTGTTTTATTTATCTGCATTATACAAATATTAAGCTTGTTTTTCTTTAAATATATATATATTTTTTAATATTTTGCAGATTGGTTAATGTAGGTATGGGTATTATAGAAAAATAGGGTTTATTTATTGTTGGTTGTCATTTGTAGATCTTAGACAGTTATTTCGGATAATCATGGGACAGAAGTCAGACAACAGGTTTTTCTGTGTCGTATTATTCAGTACTAATGGGCTTGTGCCGATAAAAGGCTACTCCATGTAGAATAAAGGTATTCAGCTACATCCGGTCAAAATTAATACAACTCAATCAGCTATAAACACAAATTACCATTAATGTTTTTGTAAGCACTTTAATTTTCGGGCACGCCGCAATCGCGGCGGTAAGACCCCTCTTTGAGGAGTGGCTGGATAGGCGTCACGGCGTCCTGACCTACCGCATGACGCAGGTCCTCACCGGACACGGAAGTTTCGGGAGGTTCCTGTGTCTGATAGGGAGGGAAGAAACGCCTGGGTGTCACCACTGCGAGGATCGTCCGGAGGACACGGTGGAGCATACGGTGCAGGACTGCCCCGCTTGGGCAGAGCACCGCCGTGTCCTCACGACGGCGATAGGCGGAGACCTCTCGCGCCCGGCATTGGTCGAGGCCAAGCTGCGGGGCGAGACGAAGTGGGAAGCGGTCGCCTCCTTCTGCGAAGCAGTCATGCTCGTGAAGGAGGAGGTGGGCCGCCTGAGGGAGAGGACAGCGTCCTCTCTCCACCCCAGCCGTAGTGGTAGACGCCCACGGCGTCGGACGTCGCAAGACGATCTTCGGCCACCGTAGGCGCGGGCATGCGGGCAGCGAGTAATGGGCGACTCGCTGTTCGATCATGGACCATGCCCGGGTCGACGGCGCGTTGTGTTCCACGCGCGCCTCAAAGAGTGTCAGCATAGTGACGGGGCCTGTAGAGGGCCAAAGCCTGCCGGGGTCGCGGGACCAAGGGATTACCGTTACCCCGGTACGTAAAGGGCTAGTGAAGGACACCGTGGATTTTAGTCAGTACAAGTCTGACAGTCCCTCCCGCCCTGCCCTGGGTGGGAGGACTCATTTGATGATTTTACCACGATAAGAAAAAAGCACTTTAATTTTCCAGAAACAGACGATCCAATGAAATTCATGTAACTATTTTATGATTTTAGATGCGAATGAAAATCGAAAAAAAATTTACCTACTCGTACTTATAAAACTTCTGTAAGACTATTAATTCCCGGGCACGCCGCAATCGCGGTGGTAAGACCCCTCTTTGAGGAGTGGCTGGATAGGCGTCACGGTGTCTTGACCTACCGCATGACGCAGGTCCTCACCGGACACGGAAGTTTCGGGAGGTTCCTGTGTCTGATAGGGAGGGAAAAACGCCTGGGTGTCACGACTGCAAGTATCGTCCGGAGGACACGGTGGAGCAAACGGTGCAGGACGGCCCCGCTTAGGCAGAGCACCGCCGTGCCCTCACGACGCCGATAGGCGGAGACCTCACGCGCCCGGCATTGGTCGAGGCCATGCTGTGGGGCGAGACGAAGTGGGAAGCGGTCGCCTCCTTCTGCGAAGCAGTCATGCTCGTGAAGGAGGAGGCGGCCGCGTGAGGCAGGGGACAGCGTCCTCCCTCCACCTTAGCCGCAGTGGTAGACGCCCACGGCGTCGGACGTCGCAAGACGATCTCCGGCCACCGTAGGCGCGGGCATGCGGGCAGCGAGTAATGGGCAACTCGCTGTCCGGCCATGGACCATGCCCAGGTCCACGGCGCGTTGTGTTCCACGCGCGCCTCAAAGAGTGTCAGCATAGTGACGGGGCCTGTAGAGGGCCAAAGCCTGCCGGGGTCGCGGGACTCACGAATTACCGTGACCCCGGTACTTAAAGGGCTATTGAAGGACACCGTGGATTTTAGTCAGTATAAGTCTGACAATCCCTCCCGCCCTGCCCTGGGTGGGAGGACTCTTTTGATGATTTTACCATGCTAAAAAAAAAAAATCTTGAACTTTGAGTAAGATGCAGCATAATAAAAAATAAATAAAAAAACTGACGATGACACAAAATGCATTGTCTATTTAAAATTTGACGAGGTGTAAATAATTATGAACAAAGAAAAAATATTCATATTGTTATACAAGTAAAGACAGTGTTGTAGACATCTTAACCTGGTCAACAGGTACCTGTGTCTAGTATGGAAAATTTGTCTAATCGCTCTCTTAGATAAAATTGTCGCATTAATTAAGATAATTTATCGTTGTGGCGTAATGACTGTCCATATTTAACGTCCTGCATGCATAGAATATGTGAAGGCTCGTAATACTTCAGTTTGTTCAAATTCTCAGCGCACGGTAGTTGTCATGAACGCGAAATACTTGGGTTTTATCGCTGCGTGCTTTGTGCTAACTTGTGCATCAGTTAGTGGACAAGGATTGCAAGTCATCGATGGAAAAATTAAGATAACAATAGGAAGTACATCAGGATGTTGGGATACAGTGAGATTTTTTGATCACTTAGTGGAAGCATACCGTTTATACGGAGACTTTTTAGAGCTTGAATTCGTGCCATGGGGAAGAACTAGATTGAGCAGTGATGGAGAATTTCGGTGTCAGTTCGGCCTTAATGACTGTTGGGCAAATCGCCTTCATAGATGTGTTCTGAATATGTTGAAAGACAATCAAGAAGCTCAGCTACAATTCATGTCTTGTGAATTCATTGGGACCGTTGGTCCTGCTTTCACGCAAGGAACATATCAATGCGCTCAAGCAGTCGGTGTCAATCTGATCGATGTTGACTACTGTGTGGCACATTCTGGAGACGATTTAGACAGGGAAGCACAAGCAGCAGCCGCTTACCCGATGGAGATAATTGATTTCGTCCCATACATAATGTTTAATGACGTCGCAGATCTTTCTGTCAGTACTGAAGCTAGGAGAAGTCTCACAAGCATGATTTGTTTTGCGTTAGCAGCTGATCCGAGTACCGGAGTAACCAGCTGTCAGATTTAGTGTTGAGTTTTTTAATGTATAACAATAGCAAGTGTACTACAAATCCAAGTCCCCAATAGACGAATTGAAAAGTTTTATCTTAGTGTGCCAGTTTTGTACTAAATGTCCAACTTATCCCCGCTTTTTAATCTACAAACTTGCGCAATTAGACATCGCCAAGCGAGATATTGTTAATAGCCAGTGATTCATTGACGATAACCTAACTGTTATGGTTAAGTTTGATTTCTCAATAGGTCTCGATTATATTATCGTGTCCTTCATACCTTTACAACAAATGATTACTTCTTATAGCCGCATTTTGTTAATTGATTAAATAAAATTTGAATGATTATAAGTTTTATTTTGAGTTTTATCTAGGAGATACGAAATAATGTCTGTTTCGAATAAAGAGGTGGTTAAACCGGCACGCAAACGTTGCGGATGCGGTTCTGGACACGTTCATAAAAGTACTTTTGAATCTGGCGTGTGTTTTTTTTTGTTGTGTTAGTTTTATCGATACTTTAAACTCATAGTTATAGGGATCCAATAAATAAATAGATAATATGGACTCCTGTTCGTTTTCTATCACAGCGGCTAATCTTAGAAGTTTCCTCTAGTTCCCATAGTCCAATGGAACTGCAAGTCGACACGACCAGAGAATCAGGCAAAGAAACAACGCCTTTCGAAGACACAAGGGACTGTACGACCAACATTCAAATTCTGGGCTGCTACTGATAAATTCTTATGATTGTATGCATTGTTTGTCATAAACAACACAACGAAAGCTCTTTTTAAAATAATCTATTTTGCATCCACCCAAACCAACAAGTCAAAATCATCATTAGTCTCGCCTAATAAACATTTATTTACCGAATAATGAGCTAATTATCAAAGCTCGCATTTGTATTCAAATTATTTTCGTTATCATAAATAATAGAAATGAAAATGGCCTATTGTAACAATAAATTGGTAATTTAGTGTTAATTTTAGCTTTATATTGTATAATTCGCCATTTTGTTTTGTCCTACTATTGTAAATGGTTTGCAAACGATCCTACTAACCGCTTGTCAGTGCATTGTGCTATGGACATTATGGAAGTTACCATTCTTTTGGGGAAGTTAAATAGGATAAATATTTATCAATCTGGAACTGTATAATTTTCCCGAAATAACAGTTAGATTGTTTTAATCGTATACAAAAACAAAAGGAGGTACTTTACGTACGTTTAAAGTGAAAAGTTACAGGGCATCAAAAAATAACAATTATCTAGAATTGTTATTGATGCCCTGTAACTTGATCAATTTTCTTTTTATATTCAATTTAATTATAAATGACGATTTAATATTAAAAAAAAATGGAATTTATTTTTGATAAGCAAATAGAGCTGTTCTTGTGGTTAGGGACGCATCTTCATAAAAATCTGTAATACCAGGTTTTAAAGCATTGGGACTAGGATGAAATATCTTATCTTTACCTGAACAACCACTAAAAAATGATCAACTGCCAAGTAACGATGCTGGTAGAAGTACCAGCATCGTTACTTGGCAGTTGATCTTTTTTTTGACCAGTAACAATTACTTTTAGGTCATACAAATATTTGTTCCGTGCGATAACAATTCCACCAGTGTTATCAGGCGAAAACTCATTACCTATTGTTGTGCTATGTAAGACATATTTTACGCAGTCGCCCCTTATAAAGTATTCGTACTTAGCTGCATCCACTTAAACGGAAAGCTGTTTTGATAGGTACATATTAAAGGTATATGGGGCATATTTATAATGATGTTGTGCATTCATTGGTTGTTGCAAACTGTCTACGGAAAAATTGATCAACAGTTTTTCGCTTATATATCTATGTCTACCGAAGCTGTTATTTTAGATGTGGTTTAAATTCCTTAATATTATGCTTCAATGACTTCGGAAACGAGCTTATTTACCATAGATATATATGTACCTACTTATAATCAAACAATGTCGCCGTATGGTGTAATCTTAATTAATCTGGTTTGGCTTACGGATTACACGGGCACGCATCGATAAACTGTTATAGCTGATTACTGAGCGATGCTGTCGACGATTAGCGTTGATTAAATATACTAATAGTATGATATGACAATATTACAATTTATAATGCGAGTAATGATGACCAATTTATGATATTGATATTCATTATTTGTAATTTTTTTTGTCTTGCATTTGAAAGAAATCATTTAATTTCGTGTCAAATTATGAAATACATTGTGTGGGTAAATCTTTTTGTAAACTGGTAGAGGTACGGAGAAACGTCAGCTCGTCTTAGCTTGAACTCAATATTCTAAAATCGTGAGTCGTAAAATTTGTTCTTTAATAATTATCAAAAGAAAGGAGAAATTCCTAATATGCGGCAACGTTGTTTTTTAGAGAAAAAAAGTAGAAACTCCAAAAAATATTTTTGGCATTAGTTAAGTTTTGGCATTTAATATTATTTTATTTTACATTTAAACAAGCGAGAAATCCATAATTATTTTATTAGTTATAACAGTACAAAAATGGGAGGTACTGTGTAATTTCAGGACAATTCTTGCCATGCATCTTGGTTTTAGTCACCCTACCACATTATTCCGCTATGGACGGCCTCATGAGCCAATAATGCTGCACCATTAAGCGATTGAAAAATGTCATACACCACTTTGCAGCGCCGATGCGCTACATTAACTTCGGTTTGGAAAGGGCGCATATTGTATGAAAACCGCTGCCTTGTGATGGAAATGCTTTAGAAATATGTCTTTTTAACTTAGTTCAGTACAATAAAATTGGCGCTGTATTTTTGATGGGGATTTTTTTATTGTTGAAATGTTTTGCTCGTAAAATGGGAATGATTTGATGTCCTAGATTAAAAGGGCAAACTTGAGGTGGTGCGGAGGTATTGATGAGTTAAAATTCGCTCGTAAATGCGTAGGGGAACAGTGTATAAGACGGGGACGCGAGGTATGATGTTAAATCACACACTTAAGGCAAACTTAACACAACAGTAACATAGTGCAAGCGCCAACAGGAAGCCATTTGTTAATGGCCGCTTGCAAATGACGTCCGCGCTACATTAGTGTTGTGTTAAGTATGCCTAAAGAGTGTATGTCCCCATTATACCTCGCGTTCCCGTCTTATACCCTATTCCCCTATATTTGGTGCGGCTCTGAAGTGGAGGTGGATACTTGGCAAGACTTGATGATTGCAGGTGAAGTAGAGCCCTCGCTACACCTACGCAAATGCAGAGCTTGCGTGCTATCCCTGTACCCTACAATCCACCACCCTACGTTTTAAATAGCTGTGTCAATTTTATTTAAAAATTATCCCGCACTAGGAATTTATCTTGTATCGTGGGTGCGTTTACAAACTTATAAACTCACATACACAAACTCGGAACAACTACTTGTAGATCACCGAAATATTTGCTCGGTGTGGGTATCGGACTTGTGACACGCAACACTGTTTTTTTTTTGGTTTTCATACATATAAATTCACATACACAAACGCCCAGACCCGAAACAACTACTTGTAGATCATACAAATATTTGCTCCGTGCGGGAATCGAACCCGCAACACCCAGCGCATCAGTCCAATCGCTCAGCCACTACGCTAACCGTGCCAATCATGCTGTCATAATATATGTATTGTGTACTTTGTTCCAAAGACACAAGATAATCGCACCATTTCTGAACGGCGCAGGAGTAGTCACAGCTTTAAACTTAACGAGGGTTAAAATACCACGAATAAGTTTCTTAGTAAAATATGTTGTAACTATCTATTTCTTACATGATGATGCTAATAGAGTGATTTTCGAAAATTACTCGGAAAAAAAAATAAGTTAAAATTACTAAAACCCGACTACAAAAAAATAATAATAAATAAATAAATAAATAAATATTCCACAACTATCACACAACGCCATCTAGTCCCAAGCTAAGCAGAGCTTGTGTTATGGGTACTAGACAACTGATAAACATACTTATATATTTCTAAATACATACATATTATAGATAAATAACACCCAGACACAGAACAAATGATCGTGCTCATCACACAAACATTTGTCCTGAGTGGGAATCGAACCCACGACCTCCGGCATAGCAGTCAAATCGCGCACTGAAAAGTATAAAATAAGAACAAGCCGTGGTGCCATGCCACCTAGCCAATAAAGATAGTGTGAAACAACCGCAGGTGGCATACGACCACGGCTTGTTCTTGTTTTATACTTTTCAGTGCGCGATTTTTTTGTAGTCGGGTTTTAGTTATTTTTAACTTATTTTTTATTTACACTATTTTGGGGTTATATTATTTGAAGTAAGTTAATTATGTTATACGTATAGTTTCTGAGTTGTGAATTTAAGATTTATCATTTGATACCCATGTTGACACTGTTAGAAACAGAAAATTAGCTAGTAAAAGCTATACAATGTATATATATTTTAAATGTGCTCATCAAGCCCTTTAATTTGATACCAATGTCGATACTGTGCAAAAAAAATTTTTTTTTTCAGTAACGACTTCTCATCCCCTAGAGGGCGCCATATTGGATTTGGTGACACGTCACCTACCCTATAACCAGCGGACGACTGAGACGCTTCTAACGATACCTCATTTGTTATGTAATGATAAGTAGTTTAGAAGTTATGAGGGAACAAACAAACATACATACATACATACATACATACATACAAACATACAAACATACATACCGGTCAAAATCATAACCCTCCTTTTGGCTTTGCCGCTTTGTCGGGTAAATAGACCACTTAAGTAGCCATCATGTCGAACAACAAAATTTCTATGAACTTGTCGCTTGATGGCCTAGCCTTACTATCTAAGGTACAACAAAATTACTTAATGTAGGAACTAGGTACTCAAATTAATCATTTCATTGGTCTAGTGGTCGCAAGGGCTACTGATTTGAAATATCTTTACTCTTTTTTACATATTTTTAGTTTACTTTAAACGCAGTAGGATTTTTTTCTACTGTCCTAATGTGTAGAAGAAGTGAAGGACAGAAATTATAGAATGCCACTTTCTATGGCCTTTACATACTACTATCACCCTGTTTACGTTCGTACATCGGGTCATACAAGCGCGAAGGTGAATATTCTGAGTCATATCATATCATACACAGGATACAGATTTAAACTAGGTTCTTTTGTAAAGCCTGCCGGGGTTGCGGGACTCACAAATTACCGTAACCCCGGTACGTAAAGGGCTATTGAAGGACACCGTGGATTTTAGTCAGTACGAGTCTGATAGTCCCTCCCGCTCTGCCCTGTTTGGGAGGACTCATTTGCTGATTTTACCACGTAAAAAAAAGGTCCTGTCCTGGAAGCAGCTTGCATCCAGCGCGATCCTGTGGTTTTCATCAGATCGCCCGTCAAGCTTGTAGATGGACGTCCAACGCTGCGCTTGCCGGTGCGTGTTCTGTATTTGAGAAGCTTGCGGCTACATCAGCCATCAGTTCTGCGTACTATGTGGCCTGCCCATATTGTGATTACAATAAGATTAAGTTAAGCAAAAAGTAACATACAAGTGTGACGTTTAGGTGAGCCAAAAAGTAAGCTTGTATCTTAGGGCTCCTTCAAATTAACCGCGGAAAGACAACATGGCTGCAGCGTTGCAGCCGCAGTACACTTGGCTGATTTTTTGGCTTTTCTTTAACCAATAAAAGGCACAAAGTACTCTTATAAAACTACTTACAAGCGTATTCCCATACACAACACCATATATTACACCATAAGCACAGCTATTAACCGTATTATGCAGAGCGGGTCGGTAGTTGTAACGGTTATCGACTTGTCCATGCAGTTACCTATCGTTATTGGTGCTGTAACCGCTACGTTATTGTTAAACGTTTACCGAGCCCTGTAAGTGCTGTGTTAGTGACAAAATTAACCCTGTTCAAGGAATAATTTTAGTAATGGGGTTGTTGCAGACTTTGGTGAAGGGTTAGATATTATAATGAATTGTAGAAATACATCTTGTAAATGTCGGAACAATGTGTACTATCTATGTTCAATATTTTTCTGATAAAACATTTTTTTTTTATTAATGAAACCTTTATTTTATTGATTTAAAAAAAAGGACCAAAATAAACCAAATTGTCTAGGACGGCAAATTTTGTAAAAACAAACACAATAAAAAGGTATCCACGCCTGAAGATTCCTGTAACAAAATACAAAAACTACCCCGAAATTTAAATTCCTCCCCCGCACCCTTACTCATGTCGCAACAGCAATAAAACAGTCTGAATTCGGGAAGCAAAATACATTTTTATTAACATTCCCGCGGAGACGGTTCGGTCTTCGGACTCCTGCACGACAAGGACAGATGATTTCCTCAAACCATAAAAGAGGAATAGCAATACACTCAAGATGTAACAAACGAGTTTTGCCGTGGAAGTAGGCAGCTGAATAATTGAAGAAGTATGGTCCCCGGGCGTGTCGGATCGTCTAGCCGTCCGATCGATACTGGCCGAAATACTACCTGTATACAATTAGGTTTTTTTTTTTTGCAGGACGACTTGGTGCATAAGTTATTGGGCGGTTGATAGCGAAGTCCAAATTACTGCGGTTTCATGAAAGTTTTAAGCTCAAGGGAACGTATGTCCGCTTTTTTAAAAAAACTTGTTTTTTTAAAAAAGCATCGTCATCAAATCTGTGAATATGCTTTTTCCCGTGCATATGAAATCAATTTATGTAAATCAATAGTGTCTCGGTAAATCTTATTACAACACACAACATTTTTGTCGTATGCATCTAATTCCTACTGTCTACATGGATTTATCTAGCAATTTATCTAGAAGCCGCTGTTCTCGCTTTTTTTTCAAACCTATTATTATTTATTTTGTATTTGTCTACAATAGCCACTTTGAGTGAAAAATCTTATTAGTCCGTCTCTTAGATTGACAAAAAGTACAAAGACCCGTGTTTTTCTTCTTCTTCTTACGTATATGTACCAAAATTTATGAAGACAAGACGCTTTTATAATTTGCTTAACGCCATAACCTAGTAATTTTTTTACTGAATTCTGACGTCACGACTCACACCCTCGAGTTTTGATGCGTTCTATCTTTGTAAATATTCATCAATAAAAAAAAGATTACAATTATTTTTCAAAACCAACGGACTAATTCAGTTTCCCAACATGCCTATTAAGTCTAAAACTACCATAAGGATTTAAAGAGATTTGCCTCAACAATTCCCATTCCTGCACACATATCCTTCGCTATTAAACATCAATTTTAATACAATCGTAACGATCTACTATGATACTTAATTGAAAAATATTGGCCACTAAAATTTTCACCCTAGTCTTGAAGATAGAAACTGCCTAATTAAATTACCGTTTGAAGCAATAAACCGCTCACCACGTGGCATTTTATTGCTACATTTTGGAACTTGATCACAATTTATTGCTATCTGTGAATTATCAATTACGTTAGATTTTTTATGAGCGTTATGAATATTTCAAATGATGAAGGATCCTATTAGTGGTTACAGTTTTTTTTATTCAATTTCTAAAGAACTCCACAAATTTTCAGGTACTATCTTCTATCTTCTCCATGACGTTCTAAATAATTTTAATACAGTCATTAACACATTATTATTTTGATTTGAAATTATCTTCTTCCAATCAGGCATTTAATGCAATTATCACTGCATAAATTGATTCAATTTTATCAGAAATATATATTTATAAGTCATGTCAAAATCTAAATTAAAATGATCACGTCACGAATCCTTGTTACATAAAAACCCTGAATTTTACTCCGCCAATCAATGTCTGCCTATAAAAGTCAAATATATTTGAATCTAACAAAATTCGTCTCGCAAAATTGTTGAAGATATTTTCATTCGTCGAGACTTCGCAGAAACGATGAAAAAAAAAAAACAGACGTTGATAATAAAAAAAGAGCGTTCGAAGTTCTGAAAGATAAAACTTGTTCAAATATCAATACTGACAGTTCGCAAAACTAAATTTCAACTTGGTTCATAGATATTATCGGAGGAAGTTCCCGACCCCGTTATGTTTTGCAATTAAAAGGTCTGACACTACCCGGTTCTATTTTTGATTCTTTATAAGTTTCAATGTTTATGATTGTATTGGACTACCTACCATTGGGTAAGTTGTAGTTTCATTATTGTCTCGGCAGTAGTAGACTTAGTCTGTTAGTAGTTTTTAGGTAAATTGTTATTTTTGGGCTAAATCAAATAAAGTTACCATGGACTTTCTTGTCGGTTCTTCTCCATGGAAACGACCACCCCGAACCGAGCACTTGTTTGTTGACGTTTCATAAGTGCCTATGTGAAATTTAATTATATGATTTTTGATTTTGATTTGGAATGTTATCAACATTATTGATTTAGTGATAACTACAATTAATACGGAAACCAGTCTTACAAAATCAAAAAAGTTTTTTTTTTTTGCATTTTTTATCTTGCGATCAGTCATCAGACTATAAGCAGATGAGGTGGGTGTTTCAAATCAAAAAAGTAACGAAAAACGTAACAAAAAAAAATTACAAAATGAGAACAAGAGATAACAGTTTTTCAGAAAAAGTCAAAAAGCCAACTCAAGTTTTTAAATTGCTTTATCGTCATTTCTCAGCGCCATTATCATTTTCCTCTTCAGTTTGAGTTATCTTTATTCCATCAAAAGATTATATCATTTCCTTAGAACAAGATTGCATTTCATTATTTGTGGCTCAATTTGATTACGGATAAGAATATTACAATAGAGGAAAATAATAGAGAAATAACCAAACTTATTCGTTCTATCAACAATATCCCGAAACGACAGCAATTTCATGTTTATTACACGAACTGAAAGGAACATCAAAAATACTGTTGCAGTATAGAAAGTATAGTATAGTATTCGGTTGAATGCTCCTATCCACAGTAACTGGGTAGTAATAGTTTCCAATAAGCAATATCTTCCGAACGAACGAATTTTGGGCTAGCTAATTTATTTACAAGTTTCGAGAGAATATTTCAGTTAATTTCTTTACAAAGATCGCGAGAGTATTTGAGACAATCGGTAAAAATGATTCGTTTTCATATCACGAGTTGAGTTTGTAAGGAATTATGAATGGAACCGTTATGGTTTCGTGAAATTTTTATTTACGATTTAGATTAAAGCTTAATTTTAAAAGTTCCCTTGGAAAAGATCGTATTTTTTTTTTACTTTTTCGTAGAATCCAACTGTATTTCATAAATTTTTTAATTTGATTTGTGTAGGTATTGTATCGCATGTTGATGACACCCTTTTCCGTATCTAGACTCTAAGGCGGTCCGCTATGCATGAGGTGGCACAGTTGGCTACATGAGCCAACCTAGCTCCTTCCCGTATAGGTAAAATCGAACTAGTTTAAATGATATCTGAACAGAACTGTTACGTAAAGATTTTTCAAATATTTTCCGCAACACCAACTCCATTTTATGCACATTTACACCACTACCAAAACTTGCCACTGCTTCACCTATTGGTCACATTTAGAAGTAGCTATCGGATCGGGTCGCGGGACTAACAAATTACCGTGACCCCGGTACGTAAAGCACTATTGAAGGACACCGTGGATTTTAGTCAGTCAAGTCTGACAGTCCCTCCCACCCTGCCCTGGGTGGGAGGACTCATTTGATGATTTTACCACGATACAAAAAAGCTATCGGAGCGAGCTTTGGATTTGTCAAGCGTTATGACGACTGCCATCACCTGATGCTGGCTAGTACTCTAAGATTTATGCAAGTTGATATTAGAATATGAAACAATCTGTGCTTTTTGATTGAGAATAATCGGAAAAGTATGGTTAAGTTTCACACACAGTGTAACATAATTATAATTTGGGTTATGAAGTTCAATTTCTTGTCAAATAATAATTCGAAAAGACCTTGAATGAAAATGTCTAAATAATAAAATGGAACATAATATGATTATAATTTCAGTACACGTGCGTGTCTTCAATGTAATTATTTGATAGGTAGTCTAAACATATCATTTCAACGAAATAAATACCCGAAAGCGAACCTATAATTTCAAATTACATACCAATCAACACCACAACTAATTTAATTACCGTTCCGTCATACGTGTAATTAATCGAAGGTCCTAATTAATCGGCAAACTTCCCATTTTGAGCGCCATATCGAAATAATTCAAGATTCATAGGGAATCGGGGCAGGCGTTTAGTGCTCGATTTTGCCTCAATTTTCCGTGCCAATAGGCCCCTTGGAGCTCCGGTACGGCGGATCTACTGCCAATAAACAATATCTTCCAGTCGAACGAATGTTGAACGAGGTACTGCTAATTAGGGCCATGGAAAACGATCAAAAGGGAGCCTTTGATGCGAAACTGAAAAGGTGACAACGACGCGAGTCAACCGAGCGTGCGGTCGCGATGAAGTTCGGAATTGTTGGCAAGGAAGTTTGGACGAGGTATAAGATGGTTGCGTTTTTTTTTTGTTTCAGGTGAAGTGCTATTTTCTATCTACTTAAATAGTCCGTATTCATTTTATAATTTTCTTTATTGAAAATGAAGACTTAAAGAATATACGCATAATATCGTACGTGTACACCGAGACTAACCTTAGGCTGTGGTTAGTCTCAGTCGACCGTTGTCGTCGCGGAATTGTCTAAACGGCCTTGAAACGAAAACGGCAACCGAAGGAATCTGATGGTTTTAATTAGTATGAGTGTGACTGAAACTACAAAGCTTGGTTTCAACTTCGTAAAGATAGTGTAAGAAAACTCATAATTACTGTGTTCTCAACTGGGTTAATAAAATAATCAAGATTCCGTCGCAACTTCAAGTTAGAACACTCAAAGCAAACGTGACGTCACTTCATAATAGTGATGTGAAAAATCTGAAATATCGGTACCGGTCGCGGGATCGATTTCAATAAGCGATAATTTCTGCATGACCGGCCAGCCATCCTTTAGTGGGAGCATTTGCGGATGCCACTGATCAAAGCGGTATTCCCAAATCCGTTCAGAACTGTACTTGTTGCGGATTTGAATCTATTACCCTGGATATATGACCTAATTTTGTTTAATGTGTGAGGCTCTGCATATTCCATTACGATACGTCAAGTAACGTAATGGAATCGGTACTGGGACTACTGTTGTTTGTGGACAAATAAACTGAGTTTATTGCCAGATTATCTTTCCATTTGTGTACGAATATTTTGAAGACCTTGATTTGTGTGTCGTTGTCTGTGAGTTCAAATAAAGGAATCCCATAAATTAATGTGCCTTTACTTCGTGCGTAAGTTTTTCTCATCATCACTGCTTTCAAAGCGGTGAAAGATGATACCTTGAACATCATTGGAATATCCAAAAACTAAAAAAAAAGACATGTAACGTCTGTCGCCCAGCATGGCGCCCAGGTATTAAATTAAGGCACACCTTTTTGACAAAGTCTAAGTCCGACTTGTGGGGAAAATAAAGATCGATTTGAAATGCATAGGGAACCTTTAAATTATCTATACAAAATATATAAGCAAATAGGATATTGGATTCCGTAAAACCGGATCTCAGATAGAAACCAATAAAATTCTACTTAGGTTTTACTACTGGTTTGCAGATCTGTACTAGAGATGGGTTGGTTAGTGTAGGGTACGAAGAAAAAGGAATAAAACTGTGATAGCCTTGACGTCACAGGATAAATACCAAGGCAAGAGAATTATATGTCTTAACTCGTACCAGTTAGGTCATTGAAATATTGTACGAATGTTTTTACATGTTTGACAATGTTTTATAATTTGAATATACATTTGTTATTTTTAAATAATACGGCATACGTTATTGTGACAACGGCAAGGCTACTTTCTGCAGGATGGTGGTAAAGCCACATTGTTAATTCGCCCCATTTTTTTTAAACATCATACATTGAAAGTTAATTCGCCAACGCTAGATTTTGTTATCGTTTCACATCATTTTTACTTAAGATGGTGGCACCAACACCTCATCATTGTGTCATCAGTTTCTGTAGTTTTGTGCTGGATTTTATTAATTAATTGTTCTGCTATCCGTGCTGAAAAAGAAATGGGGCGAATTTACAGATTTCAAAAGTTAAGAAACAAAAACTGTGGCTAATTCACACATACTTTTTTTCGTGGCGAATTAACTTTGTGGCAAATTTACATCAACCCGGTCTGCAATATTCGGTCCACGGCGTAGCCACTATCTTATTAATGTCCATGAGTAGTGAGCTGATTTTAAAAGACACTATAAAAATCTTTGAATTCGTATACTTTTTTAAGTAAAGTTCAGGGGAAACCTTTACCAAATATGTTTAGTACTAAAATAATGTCAATGATTTTACATACCTGAATCCATGCAAAATTGCTTGAGATTGATGCTAAGTCGCCCCCGAAAGGTTCACAGCAACCAGGATGCCTGAAAAGATATGTAAAACGATACATACATTACAGTCAAAAATATTTATTTAAAAGCTGGCTCCTTTGTGATGCACCTTTTTCAGAAGCACAAAAGACAAGACAAGGCGTTACATGAAATACATATTTTACACTTTTGACAGATGCGTCCCCCTTTAAGATTTATTATTCTAAGAATATGAAGTAACGTATTTCCGAGTAGTAAACTTGGATTTTTCGTTGTTTTCGTCCGAACGAAGATAATATTAAAACGCTTTTCTCATGTCCCGTCACTCGGAAACCGGTCTTGCAAGTATAAATCAAATCGTTTTCGTTCGTATAAAGGTTATGGGTACGCTTGACTGAACTTCAGGTTGAACATTGCTTATGGCTTTAGTGATATGCGGAAACTGTGTAAGATAGAAATAAAGGATGGTTTTAATATAAATTAAAACTGATTATTATTTTATTGTTTTTTTTTTGGCAATTTTCCATTATATTCGCCTTATTTTGTTATTACACATCTTGCAAATTTTGCTTATCTATTAAATAGTTTCATACACATCAATCCTAGTATAAACATCATCATTACATAGTATGAAATAAAGTCGCTTCCCGCTGTCTGTCCCTATGAATGCTTAGATCTTTAAAACTACGTCGCTGATTTTGATGCATTTTTTTTAAAGATAGAGTGGTTGAAAAGGAAGGTTAATATATATGTAACATGCATAATATAGTAGAGATTGCACCCGTGCGGAGCCGGGGTGGGTCGCTAGTTAATCATAAAGAAACAGAAAAATATGTACAAGACATGGGACACAATCCCTGAGTGTTTTCAATTTGTTATTTTGGGAAAGATGGGTGGGAATCAATACTTGAGTCCTCCCACCCTAGGTGGAGCAGAAGGGACTGTCACATTAAATATCACTCAGTTCCATCGGCTGCTGTGTCCTTTGCGTTCCAGGGCTGCGGTACTCTGCTTAGACAGTCATGCGACAAGAAAAAATATACCTAAGTTTTTTATCTTTCAAAACAGCAAAACACCTTTTTTTCTTCAGATTATTTATCTCCCAAAAATAATAAATACTTGTACACACAGGAACTTTATATTCAAAAATGCACATTATTAGCCGTCCGGTCGCCATATATTTTAAGCACGCCGTTGGTTCACGAGCCGTCCAACTTTGCTCATCTCCCGTCATATTTTCCTTCTGAAAAGTATTTATTATCCATGACTAAAGTTCTTTTCAAAACTCTATCGACCGTTAAAGACGTATCTTTGCAACTTTATCTTGTGATTTCCTTTAGCTAAAGGATTTGCTTGTTGTTATGTTGGCTACGAGTTTTGGAGTAAGAATTTTCAGCTGGGTACAATAAAAGTAACATGATAATATTATTGTTTTATGAATAACTAACTAATGTCCGGGCGTTGTCCGCTGGAAATTGGGTAATTATTCCTCGGGAACGTCATACCGGATTAAAGGTCTCCTAAATGTTATTCCGGGTAAACTATCTGTGTTTTTTTATCAAAATTTATTTTATAGTTTTTGTGTGAAACAGTAACAAAGATCTATTTATCCATCTTTACTTACTTTCGCATTTATAATGTCAGTAAGATAAGAAGATTAGTAAGATTCTAATGAGAAAAGATCAGTAAGGGTACTCATCATCATCTGCCCAGCCTTTTCCTATGTTTGAGTAAGCTTCTTTTTATGTTAAAACTTGACACAAATTCTCTCCGACTTCCGAACTCCTAAAAAAAAAGAAGAAAATTGAGCTATCCAAAGCCAACTCTCCAAGACAGATCAGTAAGAACTAAATAAAGTTTCTCAAGGTCCTAGCTATCTTCGTCTGAGATATTAAGTTTTTTCATATAATCGGGGCCGGCCAGCCAGTCATAAATCGTGGAGCCTACAACTTTATTGCCAACTGCGATAGGACCTCGGCCCGAAAGGTAATGAAAGGAAGAAATAGTGGGTATAATACTATTTGTGGTTTTGAAGATTTCATTTTGAGGTGGTGTGAAAGAATTAAAGGAACGTTTTTTTGTAACGTTTCAGGGGGTCTACTCGCTAAATCTGTCTACAAAAATAGGCACCTGTCCTCGAGTAGCTAATTTTTTTAAGGAATTGAAAAATTTAAAATGAAGTCTGTTTTGAACACGTAAGCAATAGGAAAGCTTGTTCAATCAAGTTACCATTAATTTTTTGTTCGGACCCTTAAATAATCTCATGTCCATAAGTGATACGGATTAGGAAATACGTAACTTCGACCGAAACTACAGGCGTCATGCGTAGTAAGCATACTAACGACCAGATTATTGAATTAACAGGCACTTTCAAAATATCATTTAATAGTACCTACATACTAATAAGTCTTGCAAAAATTTAGTAACAATAAAATTGTAGATAGAATTAGCAAAAAAAATGTAACAAGGTAAAATTAATTAGTTATCTTCGTTTTTAATTATAAAATGAAAATATTAATTTCCGATATCGAAAATAAGAAAGTTTAGAACTTATGTCCGGCGAGAGCTGTTCATAAATTTTTGCGATTCCTATTAAGAAAAGTTCTTTGGTACCGTGTCAGTTATTTAATAGAGCCCATAGAAACTTTAGTAGAGAATAAAAATTTTGTTGCTTACCTACACTGCGGACATGTTGGGTTTGGCAGTTTCAGTGTTTTTTGCTGACAGTTTCATAGTTTGAACGTTGTAGTCAAGAAAGTGGTTAGTAAAGTTAATTAAGTTTTCTTCATTTTTATTACCTTATTTTTCGTTCGCGAGCTGAGTCAGTTGAGAAATTGTGAAGACATCAATTCGTGTTTTTTTTTACTTTTTGAACAACATTTTCTGACAGTTTTTTTTTTATTTTTAATTTCTTTAATTTGCTCAATTTCGGCGTAAGAATAACTATGTAATTTTTGATGAAACCCATATTTTAGACCCAGAACAATTTTCCCAGATAATTGTTCAAATAAACAAACCATTTCACGAAATGAGATACAATCTAAAACAAAAAAATAATACAGATAACAACCCATCGATACCATTTCATTATAAGTAACAAAAATATCTCTTTACGTCCAAAGGGACAACATAATGCTTTCAAAATAATGAATACAAACAAACATGGCGGGTTTTTGTCTACTGTAACAATAGCTATAGGAACATTTATATATGAATGTATGCACATAATTTAGGGTAGAATTGCGTACCCCTGTCACCTGGCAACCTCTATGAATTATACAAGGCAATTTGTTGCTAGATAAGTTATCAGCTACTAACGGAATACAGATAGCCAGGTTATACAGCAAAAAAAAAATCGTGCGGCTTCGGATGCCAATTTGTCCGTCATTATTTTTTGGACCTGACTGCGATAAGGAATTGTCTGGAGATAACGCTATCTTATGTTTTGTCGACCTAGTTGATTTGTAGACTGGACTGCTGAAATATTCATGCTTACTTATCTACATACATTTTTTGTGTGTGTTTCAAGCAAATGCGTAGCAAAGGATTGTAATGATATTTCTGTACCATTAAAGGACCTTCAACTAGATTAGTGTAAAAATTTTGGAAGGATATGAGTGCTAACCATTTTTTTTTTCTAGTAATATGAATTTTTGTTCCTTTTTAGTTAGGTATAAAGCCTTTGTCAAACAGACAGGCGAAAGCGAAGCGTTTCCGAAGCGATACCGAACCGAAGCGAGATGTTAGATAGTTCTATCACGCTATCGGATCGCTTATATCTGATCGTCTATATATTAAAAATAAAAACGTCATGCTTCGCATTCGTCACGTCTGTCTGTTTGACAAAGGCTTAATTGATAGAAAGCCAGTTTGTCAGAGCATAACTGCGCAATAGATGAAACACTCTTAAATCCATACCGGTAACTCGGTTGTACTGTTTGCTTATTAAAATTAATTAAATCAGGTCATCAAAAAATGCCAGCAAATGTGATAAAAGTAATAACTCTGGAAGCTTAAAAATGCTATATTCATTTGCGCAAAAAACTCACTACCACAGTACACTGTAGCTGAAAATGAATTTTAATTTAGCAACTACAATTCATTCGACGTTTTTTAACGAAACAACATCCCGAACAACCAGCAGTTAAAACATTTCTTTCACTATTTGATTAAATTTCAGCTCCGAATTGAATTTCTCAAAAAGTAATAAAGAGTGAATGCGCAGAGTATGTAAAAGAGTGGCCAATATCATTATGCGAAACGGCCGTACCGAATGTCCGAAAGATGAAAGCTTTATTCGATAGTAAAAGGGTAAAGCTATAATAACGATAGTTGGGAAACGAATGGGATCATTTGGGTATTCTGTAATATTATTGAAGTCTAATAGTGAAACATGAAGTGACCTACAGCCGTCACAATGGGAGGCAATGACAGCGGACCGGTCGCTGTAGAGGCATATCGTAAGCACTAAGTTTTTGCGTGTGAAAAGCGACGTAAAGAAGTCATTACATCAAATTGCATTAATAAATGTAGAACTAAGAATTTTCTGCAATGGTGGCGCGGACTCTCTGTATGCGAAATTTCTTTATCTATGTTGTGAATTTTATTTTTCTGAGTTAGAATCAGAAGTCATCGTCATGTTCCTTTTTCTTCATGATGGGGTTGCCTTCCAATCTGACCAGTTCCATAGCGCGGGCGCAGTGTGGGTTAGCTGATATCACATAATTTCAAATATTTTGTTCTGGGATATGACAGTTCCTCACGTTGAATGCTTTTCTTCACCGTTTTCAGGTGAATAATAATATTTCACATGAGATGATCGTCTATTTGTATAGCTATAGAATTCAGAGAAAAGTCAACAATCTTTAATAAGACCTATCGTAAGGTTTATGCGGTACTTAGATCCCACGTGCGATCAATTTTCTTTCAAAGTTTATCAACCGCTTCTCATCTTAAAAGTATCATATTCCTAAATCAAATCTTAGAACTGGTATCGCTGTATAGGTACTTAACTGTTTTACATAATAATACGAGTATAACATGGAACATGTATCTTATATGATTAAAAATATAGTCTGTATAATTGATCTCAAATCTGTCAAAACTAGTAACGGTACAGTGAATGCTGCACTGACTGTCGCGGGTTTGATTCCGGCACGGAATAAATATTTGTATGATCTACAAGTATTTGTTCCAGGTCGGGGTGTTTGGGCATGTGGGCAGAGGGTAATGGGCAACTCGCTGTCCGACCATGGACCATGCCCGGGTCGACGGAGCGTTGTGTTCCACGCGCGCTTCGAAGAGTGTCAGTGACCCAAAGCTTGCCGGGGTCGCGGGCGTCACGAATTACGGTGACCCCGGAACGTAAAGGGCTATTGAAGGACACCGTGGATTTTAGTCAGTACGAGTCTGACAGTCCCTCCCGCTCTGCCCTGGGTGTGAGGACTCATTTGATGATTTTACAACGATAAAAAAAAATTAGATCGGGGTGTTTAAATGTTACAACCAACAATTTGGGCCTCCTTATTAACAAAAATAAGAAATGAAAAACGCTAACAAGGGTCACATAAGAAGAGAAACAATGGCGGGTGGGTGAAATAAAAAAACAGACACCAACAATATAAAAAAGCGCTGTTCGAAAATTCTGATAAACTTGCCTTAAAGTAAGGTACGTAAATCTTCTAAACAATACAGCAATAAAATTTAAGGAAAGTTTAGTCAAAAAAATCCGGGGAACATGTTGCAGGGGCGACAGCTGCCTCTGAATGATGAAAAGCTTAAGGCGATTACAAGACTTCCTCCCAGTTCAAGTTTAATATAAAAATAAGAAGATAATGCCATTTTAAGTGTGTGTTCTTTTCGTACAGCAGCGGCATTCCGGAACTTTGTTCGAACGTAGGGACGTGCCGTGTTATTGAAAATTTTATTCGCGTTGTATCCGAAATACGGATGTTCTCTTTGCTAATGCTATAGCGTAAGTAAAGTATCTTTTAAAATAAAAATAAATTCATTTTTTAATTTTTCTTTTTATAGTAGAAAAAAGTCACTTCTTGTCTCAATACTCTGTACGCTTAAATCCGCAACGGACTTCGATGCGGTTCTCATC
Source organism: Agrotis puta (assembly GCA_943136025.2). Lineage (NCBI taxonomy): Eukaryota > Metazoa > Arthropoda > Insecta > Lepidoptera > Noctuidae > Agrotis > Agrotis puta. The sequence continues at coordinate 13,674,432 of OW964177.2, read as the reverse complement.
AAAGGACAGCGTGATTCTAGAGAAAGGTTTATGTGAATAGGACATCTGTAATCCGAGAGAAACCGGAGCAGGTGACTAGTAAAATAACTTTTATATTTATACAGGTCCTACGAATTCAGATGTGTTCGTATTTAGCCGACACTTCCTCAACATAAAGTAAAAGAGGGGCGTAGTACATAGAGGGGAAAACTGCTAAAAGTAAATGTTAATATTTGCTTAAGCTTTACTGCACACGTTTGGTAGCAAAGAAAACGCATGTGACTGACAGTTTAACATAAACTTGGCACTCAAATTCAGCAGTTGTTTGTGTTTAAAAAGTATTTTTTTTGGAAAGATATTCCTGTAATTCTGCTTATAAGGGATTGAATTGGGTTTAAACGTTTATAATGGAAAATAGAGTGTGTGAGACTGTAAGTAGTCAAAAATATTAATACATTTGTTTGGTAACTTGCCAATGAAGAAATAATTACACAATGAATTTGAGGAAAACTTTGATGTACAGAATATTTTTTGAAAGCTCTGGATCAATATTTACAGGATTTTCTTAATAGTATTTTGTTAAGTTATTTAGGAATTTAATTGAGGTACAGCAGGTCACGCGAGGTAGGTCACTTTCATTACAAAAGTGGTCATATTTTACTTGAAGTTAGGTACTAAAAAGGCCATTTTGAAACGCTACTAATAGAATATCAATTATCTACTCTGATTCAGCAATATATTAGAGTATTCTATTTATAAATTTTACTAATGGGATGGTCCTAAAGCGGCCATTTTAGACCCGCTGATCGTTTTTCCTACGAAAAACAAGCATTCGGCCCGCCTGATGGTTACCGGTCACCACCAGCCTATGTTCGCCTGCAACACTAAAGGTAGCATGTTGCTGACCATACTATCTGATCTAGCATAGTAAAGGATTTGAATAGAACAGAAGGCCAGTTTATACTGGTTTATTACCACTTACATGCAACCTGCCGTACAATAACTGTTACGACTTCAATAAACAAGTTATAAAGTGGGACCTAAGTACATTTTTACTCTCCCTAGGTACTGGGATTGTTGGGAATAAAAACACAAACTTTAATAGGCTATTATTTCTTTGTTTTATGTTGAACAGGCAGCCTAGATTGTAGAGTTATGTTAACAAGTCTCTTTACTTAGTCCCGCGGTGAGGACCTCGGTTTGTCACTTGGTTTACTTGAAATTTTCAAGTAAAGTATACTTTTCTTTGATGTTGTTTTCATGTTTTGTAGAGTTTTCAAGAAATGTGGAGTCTTTATTTTGGATAACTAAAATGTGGTTTTTTCTATTTTCATTCAGTTACCTACTTACAATGTTGCCTCAGATAAATGAGGTTGATATGAACGGGGCTTTTCTCATACTTAGCAGAGAACGGCAAGTAAGTAGCATTCTTAAAGCGGTTATACTGAAAAAGTTCAAAAAGTATAGGATATATTATGTAAGCTTAAAAAATCGTAGTGCATATACGCGACGGGGCCTGTAGAGGGCCAAAGTCTGCCGGGGTCGCGGGACTTACGAATTACCGTGACCCCAGTACGTAAAGGGCTATTAATGGACACCGTGGATTTTAGTCAGTACGAGTCTGACAGTCCCTCCCGCCCTGCCCTGGGTGGGAGGACTCATTTGATGAATTTACCACGCTAAAAAAAAAAGTGCATATACGCACCCTTTTGAACGTGAATGTTTACATCGTCTTGTTTGCGAAAAGAACGACATATGGCTGTAAAAAGATTAAACAATTAATGTTCCTATATTATACGAAGAATACTCTTTTATTAGTCTCAGTTCCAAAGATTGTAACAAAATAAATATTCTAGTATATAAAAATTAAAACAAATAGAAACTAAACAAACACAATACACAAAGGTGTGAACATTGGACACGACCAGTACACAAACCGAACGTGTGAGTAGTTGCATTCGTGAGGTAGCTAGGTGCTCACATTCCGCAGTTTTCCATATCGCGTTGGTTTATCGCGATCGCTCGCCCCCCGCCGTCTCGATGATCCATCTTCGAGGGAGCTGTGGGCGTGCAAACGGGCCGTTTAAACGCTGGGAACTGAAATATTTTCACTTATTAAGACTTGATATCACCTCCAGTTTGTCCACCAGTATTGGAGAGTCAAACATTTTCTTTTTAATAATTTCATCTGTCCGAAAATATAAGAAATTTCTTTTTGGCCAACTTCGGTGGATAATAATAAGAATTTTATTTAATATTTCTGTTGGCAACACTGCGGCTGGGGTGAAGGGTGGACGATGTCCTCTCCCAAGGCGACCGCTTCCCAATCCGTCTCGCCCCGCAGCATGGCCTCGACCAATGCCGGCGCGAGAGTCACCGCCTATCGCCGACGTGAGAACACGGCGGTGTTCTGCCTGAGCGGGGTAGTTCTGCACCGTATGCTCTACCGTGTCCTCCGGGTGATCCTCGCAAGGGCACCTGGCACCTACGAAAAATTTTGATAGGAGCTTTATGTGGAATAGATAAGGTGCAAGTAGCTCAGGTGCCATTGTCAGCGGGTGCCCTATGTGGAATACCTCGATTTTTGTGCAATAAGGAAGCCCCTTAGTCGCATCGCAATAGGCGTATAGGGAAGGATTCGGATCACCTTTATCACTTCCTAAAAGTTTTTTACTTAAACAATGGCTGGTACTTTGACAATTTCCATAATAGTTTCAAAACAATTCACTGGGAACAGGTATTCAGTTAAAAAAAGAATTAAAAAAAAGTGATAAAGCTGCTTTTTTATGCTGGCTGATTAAATGCATTGTAGACTAGGTATTTTTGAATTCATTCAGTTTTGGAATCTCAGATCAAAAAAAATAGGCAGATAGAGCGCTCAGAACACGCGAGTGTGTCGACCAAAGATAATACAAAATCCAAGGATAATACAAACTCGCGACAGTACCAAGCTACGCATCGTCTCGCTCACACGTCACTAGTGATTTGCCATTTTAAGTCAAAACATGCCGTCTTGTATGTTTAAACACTGCAAAAAATGTTCACAAAAACAAAGAAAACAAGATGGAATATCTTTCCACAGGTAACTCTTGTTATTTTTATTGTTTTGGTATTTATTTTCCATAAAATATTTTCGGCTCACTTGAAACACAAAACCTTAACAGTAAATCGTCTGTGTTGCTAGTTTAGGACGGGTAAATTACCCTGAATTAGGGGAATGTGTATTGTGCATAAAAAATAACAATCAAATACGTCAATACAACTGCACAGTCGTAATCTATAGTACCTATACAACATTCGTTATTGCTTATGCGAAACCTGAAACACGTGTCTAGTATTTTTTTCACGATCACTTATCAGATACACACTAAACTATTTCGCGTATCGCGTTGTGTCATAGGCGCGTGCGACTGTTACAACCGGACGACTGAAGACACACGCGGGGGGCGGGGAACACAACCCCGACCGGGTTGTGTTCCCCGTCCCTCGCTGCCTGTGCGCTGCCGCCGCACGCGACTTCAGCTGATCGCTTTGATCTGCCGTAACCTCTGTAGTGCTCGCGTATGATTGCGGATAGGTGTCCAACTCCTAACCTTTTTAAATAATTTTGGGACAAAATATAACACGGTGTAAAAATTATTGGAATCGATTCAGTTATTGATTCTGAACAAACTATATTCAGGTTTCGCATATACTAAAAATAATGTTGTATGGTCTATGGTCGTAATGACACAAGGTCACTAGTTAGTTCCGTCCGGGTCGTAAAGACTTCGGGTCTCGTCTCGGGATGGCACCCCCGCGCGCGGGGCTGTATTCGTATTTTTGCGTGAGAAAATGGGACGGAGAGCATGCCTTTGAGCTATTCGGTACTTGTAAGGATGTGCCGAGCTCGCGCCGCTGGATTATTTTATTATTTGTTGCTATCTGGATATAACCATAAAGCAAAATCGCGTATCCAATTTGAAACATTAATAGTATGTTTGTACAATATAATTGGTGCAGAACTATGGCTGTTAAAGTTTAATGATTGTGTGTAAAATTATTATTATTTTAATAAATGTGTTGATTGTTATAACAAATTGTTTATCTTTTCAAACTAAAAAACCTGTCCTTAAATAGTTTATTAATCAAATTACTAAAAAGCGTTATGATGTGTTATCCGTTCTGATATAAATTAATTAAATAGGTAGTAAGTAATTACGCATATTAACTTTTATTCCTTATTATTATTCTGTTAAATATTATATACTACACGCTTTTGCTCTCTGGGTATAACCATAAAGCAAAATCGCGTTTCCAATTTAAAAAATAGTGGTACAATATTGAGAACAATTTAACTGAACAAAATGTGGGAGTATTTGTCAATATCTGGCAACCGTAAACGCACACAGATGCACGTGTTCGTACACGGCGCGCCATATTTGCCGCGCACACTAAAATAAAAACCGGCTTCACTTTGTTGTTCGCGCACGTTCTATCTGCCTATTTTTCTTGATCTGAGTTTGGAATTTACATTATTTGAAGCATGATTTCGCTACTGAAATAACTATACGATATAACAACCCTATTAACTGCCAAATACACATAGTTGTAGAAACAATGTACGGCATACTATTAATGGTCGTTAATAAACCAAAAACAATGTTTAATAAAATTTACTCTTACGTCATAGTTTTGCTGCGTGAATATTGCATACAAAGCCTTTTCGATGTATTAATTAATTGTTGTTTTTCAATGCGATTATGAATAGTTCACGTGTTGATTTATTGCTTACGCTGTGATTGAAAAGTGGATTTAATTTTTTAAATTACTAATTAAGTAATTAAACAGTTTTACTGACCGTGATTTCTACATGACCTGTCAATCAGTATTATAGAGCAATTATTATTATTACAAGTATTTTCTTTCAAGCTAAAGTAAGATATAATATACGAATTACGAAAATAATCTTACTAAAACTTATAATAAATGACTACTTCTAATACTTATTCACTTGATACTATGCATTAACTATTTACGGTGCCTACACCACAGAACCTGCGTTCCGAACGCAGCTTTTCAACCGCCCGTGTCCACCAAAACTTGTCGCGCGTACCAATGATCCATCTTCGTGAAAACACGCGCAAGCGACGCGTGATTCCACCAACAAGGGTGCAGTAGGGCCGTGAAATATTTACTTTTTTCTCTCCTTTCCCTTCGACGAGCAAGTTTCGTGTCAAACTTAGGGCGACAAATGGCGGCAACGGGCAGGGAATGCGCGATGCTTTGTTAACGGATAAACATTTCAATGGGCGTGTAGTTGTTTGTAGTTTTTCGTCTTTGGTATTTTTGTACGTTTAATCCTGTTTGGGGTTTGTAAATTGCGTTGGTAAGGGAAAATAGACGAGAAGAGGGGATTAAATTGTCTTTGTATGTCACCCTTTGTGGTGCCATGGCAACATCGTAAGTTTTTCGAAATAGGTCGTTGAACTTCATTTATTTAAATACCTAGTATTTTACTAATACATTTATTGTTCTGCTATACAAAGTTAAAGCCTCTGGCTAAGAGAATGACCATAATAATCGACACGAAATCTATTTGAACCCGTCAGAAAGAGCTTTATGCTCAAGCACTAAAACTGAAGACCGACGACGCGAGAGTCACAATTGAAATCATTATGAAATTAAACCGCATAAAAAATAATAGCAGAAACAAATGAAGCTCGTTTTTCACCACAAATGCACGGATTTACTTTGATCAGTATTAAAATATATACAGTTTTATAACGTCAGTGTTGCACGCGGGCTCACCCCGGATGCGAAGGGGAGTCACGCGAAGTGCGAAGCTTCCCCTCTGCTTCGCTCGGACAGGTCGGCACTACGTATCATTTGCACATAATCTACGACTGTGAGTGAAGTGATGCGTCAGTGGTAGTTACCGTTTTGTTTTTGTTCAATAAAACAAATGCAAACACACTGTAGCTATGCTTGGGTGAAACTGGCTGAATTACACTCGATCTAGGGACGTGGGTACCTACTTGGTTCAGTTTGGTCGAAATAGCTTCTTCAGTTAGTCCCGTGATACCAAAGAGTTTCAATTCAGAAAATTGTAGCATGGTAGAACAAAACATCTCCTTAGCCTGCCGATGGCAAAACAATTCAAATTTACGCGATGACGATACGATTGGCGCGTTGACTGAGCGATCGACTGCTTCGCGGCGTGTCGCGCATTCGATCCCCGCACGAACAAATATTTGCATGGTCTAAAAGTAGTTGCTCCGGGTCCGAGTGCGGGCGACCATAAAAAAAAACGACGGGTTGCACTCTGGGAGTGCCGGCAGAAGTGAAAACTTGATTATTAACGTTGAGCATGTTTGATATTTTGGAATGGTTAGGGAATAATTTTGCACCAATTGCTTTATCAGTATAAAAGTACTATCATTTATGTGGTAGAATACAATATTCATTTATTGCGCTATTGTATACGGTCGAGGTCGACCTCGACCTCGACCTCGACCTCGACCTCGACCTCGACCTCGACCTCGATTCGTGGCACGCTGTAACATAGACGAACATTCGCGCAAGCGCCCTGCGCCGCCTAAACGAAACAGTAGGCCCAGGCATACATTTTCGCCGCGCCGCACGGTGGGCTGGAATCGTCAAGTGGGGACTTAAGGATTCAAATGAGTATTTTTGAATTTTATGTACTAATACAAATATTTTTTGTTATATGTAATTTTTTTATACTTAGTATTTTTCGAGTTATAGACCCCTAAACTTTGTATGAAATATTAATCGGTTTTTGGTTTAATATGACATGTTTTAATATTGTATTACAGAAATATAGCAAAAAAACAAATTATTGGTAAACATTCTACACCACCCTTATGACGTCATTTATTTTTCACGATACTCACACCACCCTTATGACGTCATTTGTTTTTAACAATACTCAATAGTGCGGTGACTCTCATTAGCGCATCGTCCATTGAGCGCAGCAAAATGATGACGTGTCATTATGTGATTGGATGATGAATAGCAGGTAAAAAATTATACGGTTACATTTGAAAAACAACCATCCTCAGTACGTTGTTACACATCGTAATAAACGCACTACCCTATCTCACATTTTCGGAATACTAATACTATTTATTACGTAAAAATGTTCGATTTGGTGTCAAATATTGATATTGTTGTGCTATTAAAGGAAAGTGGAAGTTTTAAAAATAATAGTGTTTTATATAGTGCTATTAAATCTAGATTAGTCCCCACTGTGTTAAGTGATGAAAACGATAAAGCGCTAAAAGCGTTTTGTGCAAAATATTGCTATAATCTGCAAAGGAGATGGCAAAATGCTCATAGCAAAGAGGAATTGTTCAGCAACAATAATAGTGAATGGTTATCATCGGAAATAAAGTGGCCTGATTTCATTGTAAGTGCATTTGAAAGAAACCAAGACTCTGTTCCTAGTACATCAAGTGAACATGAATCTCCAGCAAAAGTGTCTACTGCCACGTCAACGAACGTAAGTCCAAGAAAACCATTTTGTGAATTAGGACCTAAGCAAAAAAAGAGACGTACAGAACATATTCATACAAATATGACTACAGAGGAAATATCTCATGCATATATTATGAAATTACGAGAGGATGGTAATCAAGGAATAGCTGAAATCCTCGAACACCTACTTAAAAATCCACAGGATGTGCAAAAAGCGAAAGATAGTCTTTTAGGTAAAAATGAAAAACCTAAATTTACTCCAGATGAAGCTTTGGGACTTGTTTTGTCCCTTAAATTAACAAAGTGGCAATATAATACTTTAAGAAAAAGTATCAAAGAGAAAAATGTCGACATGTTCCCTTCCTACTACAAGGTGCAAAATGCAAAACAAGAATGCTACCCGCCAAAAGATGATATCACCTTAACAGATACAACTGCTAGAATAAAATTGCAGCCTCTATTAGATATAACCGCCAAAAGGATATTCAAAGCAATCAATATTGATAGCACAGACTTTAAGGAGTTGACAATGATAAGCAAATGGGGAATGGATGGTGCTTCGAATCAAGCAAACTATAAGCAAAAAATGACAACGGATGACAAAGTGGACAGTGCTTCGATAGATGATTCAAGTATTTTTATGGGTAGTTTAGTACCAATAAAAATTATTTCCGAGGAACAAATTATCTGGGAAAACGACTCACCAAATTCTGCATATTGGTGTCGTCCAATATTTTTCAAGTTTGAAAAAGAGAATAAATCAACGATTTTAAGAGAGAAAACCGAAATTGAAACGGAGATAAATGAATTGAAGGAAACAGAAATTGGAGAAATAAAAGTCTCACATTCATTATTGCTTACTATGATAGATGGTAAAGCAACATCAATCCTCTCTGAAACTTCAGCTCAACGATGTGACATATGTAAAGCTGTTCCTACAGAAATGAATAACTTGTCTTTGTTATTGACTAAAAACATTGATACCGACTTGTACAAATATGGTTTATCATCGCTTCATATATGGATACGTTTTATGGAATGCATTCTTCACATAGCCTATAGACTGGATTTCAAAACATGGGTTGCAAAAGGTGAAAACAAAGTTTTGATGGAAAAAAGAAAAAAAAACATTCAGGAAGCTTTTAAAAATCAAACAGGCCTTTTAATAGATGTTGTAAAGCAAGGACATGGAAGTACTAATGACGGGAATACCGCTCGAAGATTTTTTTCAAATACAGAGATTGCTGCTGCAATTACTGGTGTCGATGAAAACTTAATAAAACGGTTTTCAATCATTTTAGAAACAATATCTTCAGGTCATAAAATTGACACAGTGAAATTTAAAGAATATACGGAAGCCACCATAAAATTATACGTAGATTTATATGAGTGGTATCACATGCCCTCCAGTGTGCATAAAGTTCTCGTTCATGGAGCAGCTATCATTGAAAACTTGGGATTAATTCCGATTGGAAAGTTATCGGAAGAAGCGGCTGAATCTAGAAATAAAGACTTTAGGCGATATCGCCAACACCATTCAAGGAAATTCTGCAGAAGAGCTAATAATGAGGATATTTTAAATAATTTAATAATTAGTTCAGACCCTTATATATCATCAAAACGTCATAAAATGATACGGAAACACAAACCATTTTCAGAAGAAGCGAAAGCCATGCTTCTTTTATCTCCAACATTTGAAGATGATGAGCGGGAAAATATAGAATTTGTTAATGTGGAACATTTAGAGAACGAATCTGAATCTGATGAAATTGTCTAAGTGATAATTTTGTGAGTGCGTGTGTTTGTGAGTGAGTTTGTGAGTATGCGTATGAGTGGATTAGGCCTCCTGGGGACACCACTGATAAAAAAAAACGCGCTTAGTTCTCTACCTCAAGGGTGGTGTGGAAAAGGGAATGAAAAACAATTTTCTCCAAAATCGAAGAAAATCGAAGCAAGTGATATATCGGATAATTTGCCTAAAAAATAGCACAATCGAATACCGAAAGCGGTTATTTGAGAACTCTTGAGAATTAAAAGTTATTCATATAAAATCAAATTTCTCCATACAAAAATAAATTCAAATCGTTATAACTTTTAAAATATTAGGTATATACAAAAATCGCAGAACAAAAATTTCTTATATTTAGTGGTAGATCACCAAGCCGTCTTTATTTTTTTTTAAATTGCTCATCAATTTTCGTGAATCCCTAAGTCCATTAAAGCTTGATTTCAGCCCACCGTGCGCCGTAGAGAGGGGATAGCTGTCTACTCTCCATCCGTCCTACGCTTTTTCGATCAGGGTCACGTGTCCTGACGCGAGTGTCCTGACGCGAGTTTAAGATTTTATACCCATTACAGAAAAAGTGCTCAACGCCGCTAAAGAAGTTTTCACTTCAAAAATATTCCATAAGAAATAGCTACGCGGTTTCCACTCACTGAATGTTGAATCGTAAAGTGCGGAGTTTTTGAGGCAAGACGGAAGACTTGCTATACCGTGAGGGAAAATATCAATAAACATGCAAAGTCAAAGCTCATTTCTTCAGGCATTCAACACCTCATATGTACCTGTTTATATACCATGAAAGTATCGTGCCAACAACCACTATGAAATAGCGACGGAAAACGAAGTAAAGTCGCATTCCTCATCGCATTTATTTACATAAATCTATAGAACATTACTTCGTTGACAACATTGCCCCACGAAATTGCGATTACGATCGTATAGTCGTAACAAAATAGCGATAAACGTTGAACGATTAAAAGTTTCAAGTAACCTTATTGTCGGGTTATTTACCGGTGTTTCAGTAACCGTATATTAGTTGTATTTAAGTGAATTTTCGTAGACGATTAAATTGTAAAAACTAGTGAGCAGTTTGGAATCACTTGGAATTGATCTGGGATAGCTCCTTAAGCAATGGTGTGATTTCAATGAATTTGGTTTCATCTTACTGTACAGGGAAAAAAGTATCATATTTTTGTTTTTGTTTTTTTTTTGAAATTTTGGAATTTCCAATTAGTGAATGCGAATTTTAAATTAATTAGAGTTTGCAACTCACATACAAAAACACCCAGACCCGGAACAATTACTTTTGGATTGGACAAATTAATATTAGATCGTGCGTTAATCGAACTTGCGACACAAATCGCAGCAGTCAATAGCTCAGGCACTGCACCAATCGTTAACATAGAATCCTTCTAGTACGAATTTCACAATAACGTAACCAACATTTCTTGATCTTCAACGTCACTTAGCGAAGAACTCCCCAAAAGAAACTAGCATCTATTACACGACCCTTACCACGAGTCATTAAAATACACATTAGCCGATTTCCTTAGCTAGTCTATTCATCATTTTTTGTTTATTTTGACGTGTGTAACGAAGGTGAAAAACAGCTAGATCAGTGGTAGGGGAGGGTGCGTAGTAAGTGAGACGTCGGGCACGTCAGGGGTTCGATGGAAATTGATTTTCCGCCATCAGTCATAACTTGTATGTACAGCGTAGGGACCTTTGTGACTTTTCATACTTTGTTTCGAACAAAGGAAGTTGAAACTGTTGGATAAGGTGTGTCTGGCTGGATATTTTTAAAAGGTTATATTATATCCCCAAATTGAAAATCATTAAAAGAAAAAATATAATAGGTTTTCCAAAAGTAATGTCGGAAAGTTATGTTTTAGCCCTATATCATCCCTAGGTTTACTAAAAGATTAAGCAGTTTACCGTGACCCTGGAACGTAAGGGCAATTGAAGACGCAGGGTGGATTTTTAGTCAGTATGAGTCTAACAATCTTTTCCAGTCTACCCAGGACCCCAAAGCGGGAGGACTTATTTTGATATATTACCAAGCAGAACAAACCATTTGATCGATCGAAATGCCTTTGAAATTAAGTCCAATTTATATTTTGCTAAAAGTTTTTTTAAACCTACTTTGTCCCACTGCTGACCAAAGGTCTCCCCCATAACCTTCTCTTTGTGCAGCTTGCACTTGGGAGTGCCAAAAAGTTTTAATAAAATACTAAACATATTAAATTTCTTCAAAGGTACAGCACTAAAGTATTTTTAAGTAGATTCATTATCAAACTTAAACGTAATTATTGCATTTCATTACATTACAAATCACCTTAATGAAAACGTTAAACTTTATAAGCCATTAACAGGCTTACATCTATTATACAGCAATATTTATAGTTATTTCAAAAATGCACCCCAGTTGTCTAGAAAATTCTAACAAAGTAACAACTCATCTCAATTACTTTAATACGAGATAATGGCTGCTTACTTAACATACCATTTGTAGTCATGTAACGAAGTATAAGTAGTATAATAATGAAGGCATAGCGATTCTGTATTCAGCTCCTTGCTCATAAAAATGTCATGGAAGGAATTGATGTGCAGGGACATATTTTTTGGTACTGTTTCTAGAGAGCGACATTCTGTCACTCCTGGGCAAGCATCTCTCCCTGGGACTACTAGTGTGGCTGAGCAATTGGACTGCTGTGCTGTGTGTCGCGGGTTCGATCCCCGCAGGGAACAAATATTTGTATGATCTGCAGTTGTTCCGGGTTTGGGTGTTTGAGTATGTGAGTTTCTATGTTTGTAAACGCACCCACTATACAGGAGAGTGTGGGGCAACGTGTTTTATAGAAAAAAAGTACTGCAATTAAAATTCTACGTAAAATAATTATTTTCCATTTTGAATGAAAAGGGTGAAAATAATCATCTTTTACCCGTTTGTCATGTTTTTTTTTTGTGTACTGACAAGTCCCTACATAAATATAAAAAAAAATAAGACTTGGATTTAATTTTTACTTTTTAGGTATTTCAATATATAAAATAGTGGCCCACCGGTATCGGAAACAATTTCCATATTTAGATTATAATTATACCAATTTTATATTCACTTCGAATAATAAACACGCTGCTTCGAATAACATAATTACAACGCTCAATTTCGCAGCACAATTCCGGCTTAGTTTACAATATCGTTAGTTTCCAAGTTAGGGGTTGCACTTACATCGACATGGAAGCTAGCTAATGGCTGAACACACATAGTAATAGGCTATCCAATTGATTTATGATTTCAATGCATGCACTGCAAACTGCACTGATTCAACCGATCAGTTTTGATTAGCTCGCGTGTTATGAGTTTGCTTTATTTGATGAACGAGTAAGTAAGTGTTGTCTGTTAATGACGTTGATTTTGGGAGGCAAATTGATTACTGTTTTGGATTTAATGAGGAATTTTAATTGAATTTGAACATCCAGTATTATGCCTAATATAATTTCATAAAGGTACAGACGCCAGCTGTTCAACCTACCCCAATCTGTCAAATTTTATCAGTCGAACATTAACTTTCATTTATTTTGATAAGGATGAAAATCTATAAAGCCTTTGTCAAACAGACTGGCGTGGCGAATGCGAAGCGTGACGTTTTTATTTGTAATGTATGGAATTGTTTGAATCCAGTCACATAGAAAAGCGAAAGAGATCCGATAGCGTGACAGAACTATCGGAATGACTTCTCGCTTCGGTTCGGTTTCGCTTCGGAAACGCTTCGCTTTCGCCTGTCTGTTTGAGAAAGGCATTAAAGAAATTTGACAGATTGAGGTACGTTGATTTGCTGTGTGTGTACTTTCGAAGGCATAGAGCTAAAAAAGAGAAACAATTGTTTAACTATCACTAAATTTCAGAATTTCGTGTATAAAACAAAAGAAAATAAAAAAATATGTGTTAGAAAATAAAATGGCTCTCATAAAGATTGGCCAAAAACACATTCTACAATTTTTAAAAGTGACAAACAAATAAAATTTATTTAGCAATGTAATATTCTACGAAATCTCAATTGTATGTTCTCAGAAGATAAACTAATTTATCTACAACCAAGCTCAATGAATAATTACGTTAAAATCTACAAGTAAATATGTATAAGATGTGAAACGTCTCAAGCCTATATTTCACGTCTTGTGCATAGATCTAACTGATTCTAAATTTTCTATTCGATTTAACATTCAGTCTGTAGGACACTGTTGAGAAATGGTCAGTATTAATTCACAGCTATCTATGATCTTGGAAACGGCTCAAAATGAAGCCGTATTTTTATCTTTTATGCGAAAAATAGTTAGGTTTCTTTGACTGATCAAACAGATTGCACAATTATATTACATAACAAATAATAATTTATTTGTGGGATAGCTTTCCATTCAGATGTGGTCATCTCATAGTCGATCTTCATCATCACTCATTAATATCTCCAGGATTAAGTCAGAATATAGCAGTTCTTAGTGGACGTGATAACACAAGCGCATTGCCGTAAATCCTGATCTGTCATCAGATTACAGCCGTCATATTTATAAGCATCGGTAAGACGACGCAACGCTCCGCTAAAGTGACATTCACCAGCCAGTGTTACTCTAATCCCACCTCTTTCGGTAGTTCCTATTAACTTTTTAACAAACAGACTACACCACTAGCTGCACTGAGAAATATATATAAAACAGCGGGAGAATTATTCAGTAAGAATGGTTAAGCAGCTCGCAACCTGACCTTGACCTGCGCGATGTCCACTCAAAAAACAAAAAACCAGTAAGAATTTTAAAATAAGAATGTCAAATTATTTTACAAATTAAAGCCAGTGTTTCATCTAATTGAATGTTAACTGAACTCATTGAAAAACGTTCCGCAAACAAAACACGAACGGTTGTTAAAATCTAGTTTGTATCAAAATAGCAGTCACGCGCGAATGATACCAATTTACAGAGTTACACGATCGACATGAAATCAAATGTTGAAACGTGTCGTTCCATAGTTTTGTTCGCAACTCGATGAAATTCCGACTTTTTGGAGTCGGCTCGACTCCGAGTCCGAAAAGTCGGAACTTTCGATTGATACACCTCGACACTAAAAACACTAAAACGTAAAAGATTAGACTAGAAGGTCGATCTTTATCACAACATCCCTTAAAAATTTTAGCACATCTCTCCCCTGCTCTCGACTCCGCTCCGATTCCGACTCCAGCACAGCTTTATAAACTCCAATTTCGACTTAGGTGCAGATAAAACCACCTCCGTAACGTCTCTCGTCCATACATCTGTCCAATCTTGTTGGAACAGCCAGATTGGTTTAATGTGATGGCTGGAGGCAGGTGGGGTCGAAATCCCTTTTAGTGAAATTACTTTTAGTGTCTATCAGCAGAATGTGGATACAAGGTAAGCTGCTTAGAGTAGCCATCATCTACCGTTCATGGAATTTGGATTCGATTAGACCTGCCACGATTTTTTTTTGGTTGGTAAAATCATCAAAGAAGTCGTCCCGGCCTGGGTAGATCTGTAACTATTACTGACAAATTCAACCTGTTCTTTCAGATACCCTTTGCGTTCCAGGGCTGCAGTTTCCTTTTAAGGCAGTTCCGGGATCCGGCATGCGTTTGGCCCTATGAGAGCCCCATCAGTTTGCTGAAAGTTCCTTGAGATGCGTATGGGATGGCGTACGGGTCTAAAAAATGAATCTAATATTCGATCCAAGGACTTAATATTTACAAGACGGTCGTTCAACTGTTGCTGCTGTATGTTTCGCTAGACCAAGCAGCATCGGGGTCGCGGGACTAACGGATTACCGTGACCCCGGTACGTAAAGGGCTATTGAAGGACACCGTGGATTTTAGTTAGTACAAGTCTGACAGTCCCTCCCGCCCTGCCCTGTGTGGGAGGACTCATTTGATGATTTTACCACGATAAAAAAAAGACCAAGCAGCATGCGATTTATTTTTTAAGGATACTTGACCAACCTTCAATATTTTGTGAAAGAAATCATATTATAATCAATGCTTTACGTAATTAATTAAGTTCATTCGAATTTTTTAGGTTTTATTCATTCCACTAAAAGAATCTTACCAAAAACAAATTGAATCGAAGATTTTCAATTGCAATTTCGTATTACTGGAGACCGTAACTATTCTGTGTAATTTGAATTGTGGGTATACAGAAGTTTTAATTTATTCCAAATGGACCTCCAAGAATGTAATTTGAAGATCGATTTAAATTAAATGAAATTGATAATGATTGCAATTACCACTTCAAATGAATCTCTACTGAATGAAAGATTATTATTAATTCGAATTTGAAATCGTTTGGTATAAAATACCTGAGCTACATATTTAAAAAAAATATCAATTTGAAATTTTGGCAAGCATCATTATAATTTTGGTGTCATTATTACCAACTGAGTTTGTTCCTGTTACTACACTAGCGATCAAATTATTTTCTAACTTTCTTTAAATTTGATTAATCACTTTCTTTAGTTTAAAAATAAGGCTTATGTTGTATGACAAATGTAATCTATTTATTTTATGTACAATGAAAAATCAAAGTAATATTTAAAAGTAAACACACAACTATTTATATTTTATTTACCGCATTAATCCGCTTATAAAACAGCGGCCCGTGCAGTGGTTTGTGCTAATGGCTGAGTATGCAAAGCGACTGCAGTCTCATTGATTTACGATTGGAACGCACGCTTGCCCATCGTTGCGTTTACTGAAACGTCGATAACTGGCGGGTTAGCAGTATTTTGTTATCTCAAGGGTATTTGAAACCTCACCTGTTTAGGGTAGGGATATATTTCTCCAACGTATGCCATTATAATGATTGACTGTTTGACTGAAAAATTGTAATTAGTGCGTCAGGCAGATTATCAAATTGACGGAGATACGATGCTCTCAAAATTACCACATGTTTTTATTGAATTCTGACATCATGAGCCCCACTCTCGATGTTTGAAGCGTTATATCTTGGTAAATATTAATTGAAATTACAAAAGAAAAAAAAGTAACCGTTATTTTTTCGAAACTCCATTTGACGGACTAATTATATTTGTGATTTATTTATACTGTCAAATAACCAATTACCATTATTGTTGAATAAAAAAGGTCAAGTCAGAACCGAAAAGTAAAATTTGGTTGTTTATGAATTCAACGTTCAAGCGCCCTCAATATGAACTTACAGTTAGCTAAAGAAAGAGCTTAAACTGCAAAACCACACGTTGAAAACTAAAACATCAACAACTAACAATCAAACTATTTAAAACTTGGTGTATGTGAAACAGTCCATTTGTAAATGTTAACCTTGTAAATGAATTTAAATCCTAATACGTTTCTACATGATTGTAATATAAGGAAAGTTTATACTTCGCCATAGTGAGGACAATGTTCTTTAAGACAGTTCTGGATTTTCATTCAACTCCTTTATCTCTTCAACATTTCTCTCACTATTATTTGTTCTAGCTTTTCCTTAGATTTTAATCTCGTAGCAAAATTTCAAGGCTCTTTTGAGGTCGCAACGTCACTCAAGTTCTTCTTTGTATGTAATTTAATCAGCGTATTCATGTTGAAAGGGGTTGTGACATAAATGAGGTAACTTTTCTTTGTTATTTGACCTTGTGTTCACATCCAATGTTTAAGAGTTCCTCTGTGTTTGTTCACTGAGGATTTTATCTTGTCTGTTGTAGGAACATGTATAACGAAAATGTTTTCATTAAAATGATGTAGGTTAGGAGTTGTGAACACAGATAATCTTCTTGTCATGGCTTCCGTTTTGACGAACCAAAATGATCGTTTTTTTGTTTGTCTACAAGGGTTATTTTCATCTGACGTTTCTATATGGAAATGTAAACAGTCGGTAAATACTTTGTGTTCATTCTGAGATGCAAATCGAATAAATATTGGGAAGCTTTCATCCTTAATTTTCCCTTAATGAATTGAAACATTGCGTAGCGCAATCTATCACTAACAAGTACCAGATGCTAACCCTACAATGGCCACACATTTTATCTATACAAAATGAAGTAGAAAATCCAATTAGTAGTTCTCACTCGGTTTTCAATAGCGTGCTTGCGATGCAATACTGTATCGAGAGACCGACAGAAGCTTTACAACGCGCGTTAAATCTCTGGCGATAAAACTGTTATAAATTGATTCCGCCAGGTTAAAGAATTAAATGGATCGTAAAAATTAATAGGTCTCTGTCGCGAGTCGTGCGATGAATCGTCTGGGTGAACGAGGAATGGCACTTTCCCAGTTTATGAATTACTTGGGGACTTTATGACGGCTTTGTCAGACTCGGCGTTTTTTTCGGCGTCACGTGTTGTCGACGGATGCGAAATTGGATTTTTTAGATAGAGAATGGGAGAAATATTGCGAGGGTAGATGGGAAGTGTTAACTCGTTTTGTTTGTTTGGATGTTTTTGTTCCAATTACCACTTGACGATTGTTTAATGTGAATTGTTGTGGAGTGGTGTAATGTTATTTTAGGCGATTTGATCATCATCTGCATAGCCTTTTCACAATCTACGGTATTACAATCGGCAACAGATAATATTACAGTCGACTTCCAGTAAAACCAAATACCAGTATTTTACATGGAAATTCTGCTCTCCAACTGAAATTTAATGACTGTGTATATTTTCAAACAGTTACAAACCGTTTTGGGTAGGTAATTTGATAAATTAGTTTATTTATATGGCTATTTTTAACTTCCATTTCGTTATTAACATCAGTCTAAAAATGTCCATAAATTGAGATCACCTTTTATAAGGTAACATTAACTCATAAACACAACACGCAATTTCCATTACACTTAGCTAATCACCACCCCACAATTATATTAAAAGTGTCCACTGCAAAATAAACTCTACCACTTCCTACAAAAAGGTTTAGTTTCCAATGTGGGAACGTTATGTATTAGTGACGTGGCCCAGTGCACCAGGTTCACATAAATAAAAGGAAAACACATCACATTCGACCTTTGTAGTGCGCACTCAACCGAACTCCCGTAGAGTTGTGCACGCCCCGCAGAGCAACTACTGAAACGGGGAATGAAATGTTTTAATATGCACAACGCGAGAAATTTTCAAATTGCTATTTACAGCAGAGTTTATTTCAACGGAAGTACGCTTTGGTGTATTTTTTCAACAGCATTTTTGGCGGGTTGGAAAAACACGATTTTGGTAATTAAACCTACACTGAACAAAATTATACAGATGTTCTCAGAAACACTACCATGTACGCATTCAAAACACGGCAGGGACTTTGATGTCATTGATTCCAAAGAATCTTAACAAATCATTTGCACCGTTCATCGTACCATTTCTGGTTCAACCATCGATCGACGACCACACACACGTCACAGCTATCAGCGCAGAAATCTTCGCTCTATAACAAGAAAGTGACGCTTTATATCAGTCTGTATGTAACCTTAATACCGAAAATGGTGACCACGAAGGAAGGCGTGTATCTACAGGGGCATGGTGAGATGCCGCCGGCAGTACTATAAACTACACGCGACACGGCCGCGATTTGTGCACAGCGAATGGCCAAGCGGTCACGATGTGCACCTAGAGGCTTGTTCTACATTGGAAGCGAGGCGATTAATGGCAAGGTGTCTCATAAATTTGTATCTATCTCACCTGTGTTTATTAATTCATTGGTTGTGTGGGAGTTTTGTCCTGTCAATTTGTCCGATTTAAAGCCTGTTTCACTATTCTCTTGTAATTGAAATTTCTTAAAAGGTTACTACGGCCCTGAAACGCTTGGCAAATTGAAGGAACAACAGCAAGGGTTATTTTTTGCAGTAAGTCTGATACTCTCTTCCACTTCACCCAAATCTCCACTTACACCTCCAAAAAAAGGTTATTAAAGTGGGTTTATTCGGATAAATGAAGGCTGCTAAATTCAGAAAATAAAAATTAAATGGTAAATGCTAAAGTAAGTTCTGTGGATTTTTAATTCCGATATCAATTTAAAACCTTATATTTGGGTTAAAAGAAGAATCCTCATATTTCAACAAAATGTACCTATTATTGTAACGAAAATTACGAAATTATCCTTCGTAAAAGATTGGCAGATTGCTGACAACGACCCATTTCCCACAGAAGACAAATTATCTCCGTAAATAAACAAATGAAAAACACACAACAAAGAATTTCAACACGACAAATTTTTCAAAAATGACAGATTCGAAAGAACGTTTTGTTCTTTATTTGAAAAACGGCGTAGGCATTTATTATTCGCTTAGCTTGAGTCTCGAATTCACATCGCTTAGCTATGAGTGGAATACTTCCATACGTGTTAGTCCCTACATGGTTTCTGATCCCCATACGGTGTGCTCCGTTTGATAATGTTGCAACCTGAGGTGGCTATGAAACGGTAAATCGGGTAATAAAGTTTATCCACAATTTTACGGATATTAAAGACCGTTTCAAGTGAAAATAAAACAAAGGATATAAGTCGTGTTTATTTACACATATTCATTAAGAAATTCATCAATATTGGGTAACGTCACACCACTTTTTTGTAAAAAAACTTCTTGGTCTAATTCGTTTCAAGCTGTGTTTTTTTCTGACAATTTTAGGAGAAAAATATAATTAGTAACGTTACCTTAATTCCAGAAACTTGAATATTTTTTATTTAATAGAACTTTTTACGTTGTTCGGTTTTAGATGTAACTAAACATTAAAACACCACAGATTTTTTTCTGTTATATTTAAATTGACTTAGACTTTTATATTTTGAAAATAATAATTTCGTCCACAGTATAACAATAAATAAAATGTGGCGTACTAGAACAAAATGAACCCCACAATCATAATACAAAACAATATACGAGTATAAATCATCTAATCAATTTCGCTATATCCGGACACAGTGGCGCTTTAATTGTATACTATTATTGACGGTTTGTGTAATTACGGACGCCATTTTAACCTCGAGGTTAGTTTATGACAACTACAAGAATAGTTTTCTGTTATTTGTTCGTAAATGTCGTGATTCAAGACTTTGATTGTTTTGTTATTTTAGTTCACATATGATTATAATTATGTATAGCAGTGTTAGGGTTTTGTAAGTGAAATCAGATGGGACAAATAATGATGATAAGAAAAAAAAAAGTCTACGTTCTGTGTCTAGACGAGAGCAGAGTTGTCGTGCTTGAAATTATGCGTTACGATGCATAATAATTTATAGCATTTTTTAACGTAAACCGATGTTTACTATAATTTGCTGATTAAGATAAATTGATGCTTAACATATTTGTTGGATGATAAGGTAAAGTTAAGTATATAATACGTAAGTAAAGTTGGAGATAGCGGCGGCGTTGCGTGAGGGAGAGGACAGCGTCCTCCCACCACCCCAGCCGCAGTGGTAGACGCCCACGGCGTTGGACGTCGCCAGACGATCTCCGGCCACCGTAGGCGCGGGCATGCGGGCAGCGAGTAATGGGCGACTCGCTGTCCGACCATGTACCATGCCCGGGTCGACGGCGCGTTGTGTTCTACGCGCGCCTCAAAGAGTGTCGGGGACCCCTCTAGAGGGCCAAAGCCTGCCGGGGTCGCGGGACTGTACGAATTACCGTGACCCCGGAACGTAAAGGGCTATAGAAGGACACCGTAGATTTTAGTCAGTACGAGTCTGACAGTCCCTCCCGCTCTGCCCTGGGTGGGAGGACGCGTTTGTTGATTTTACCACGGTAAAAAAAAAGTAAAGTTGGAGATAACACTTTTGTTCAATTCACACGACAATTGCGGTAAAGAAAGCTCTTAGAAACACTAATTTCTCTCATTCTAATACTTGTATTTCAGAGGAAAATCCAAAAGTATCTTCTTCTCTAGTGAAATAGATACGTGAAAATAAACACACATTCCCACAGCAATAAAACAAGAGTAGGTATCTAAATTAGAACAAGCGAGTGATAAAGCTCTAAAGCATTTGGCATGCCCATGAAGTTCGCAACAATTCCAATCTCATTTTGAGCTTAAAACTATGTTTCTTGGCTCATGCGGGTTAGAATTTGCAGTCGACAAATAGTATCTTTCAAAGCGAGAATTCAACAGTAAATTAATGTTGAGTCAGAACATTAGAAACTGCAGTTTAAATCTCTAGTATTTTCGCATTTTCTCTGAATGAGATGAAGTCGTGGCTATACTATGGCGCAATGTCGTACAGCACGCGTAGCATGGCGCCGTAGAAACGGGTTTGTCGACGGAAAAAAGAGAAAATGACAGAACGTAGAAAGATTTTTACCGTTTTAAGAATGGAAATGTTTAAAATATAGAAAAGTAATGTTACTATTCTTCAATTGTGTACTAATAGTGTCATACTTGTGCAAAAAAATAGTAGATTTGTATACAAATAACTATAAAATAACTTTGTCTTTTCTTGGTAGAATAGAGATAGAATTGGCCATGCTACGCGTGCTGGTATTACTTGTTGTTTCTTGGAGTCATCGTATCCAACGCGCGCAATAGGATATTATTGAGTTTGAACTACAAGCTTACGTTTTTCCATACCGATATTAGTGTGAACAACTGAACATAGGTCGCAACGCCACGACATAGAAAGAGATGTAACAATATATTGACAAAGCAAAGTTAAAACTCCATCCAAAAGTTTGATGCGTCGAACCGGAGTTTATTATTTCTTCATGTGAATATTTTAAAATTAATTTAATTTACATATAATTTATATTCAGTTTCTGGTTTCAATGGGGAATGAGAGATACAAAGAGTACCTTAATGAATTCATAGGAGAAATAATAACAAAAAAAAAACAATTTCTATTTGGTTCGAATTTTACAATTCAACAACAAAGACCGAACTCCCCGATACTGTCACTTAAAAATTCTCCCAGAACCTTGATTTGGGTCGTAATCAGCATTCAACAGTGACACCTTGTGGTTTAATTCTTGATCCGGGCTCTCTAAATAATTCCTTCGTTTATGTTTAAAGACGGGCTTACGGCGGTAAAAAAGTAGAATCAGCCAAGCGTCGTTGGATGAGCCGCGTTTGAATAATTTACACCTAAAGACATTGAGATCGCATTTCATGTGCTGCTTCCAAATCATTGACAAGATTCATCTTTATTACAACTCTTATAAGAACTACATTTCGTTGATCAGTTCGTTTGTTGCCTGCAGATTTATCTTTGTATTCTGATATCTTGGAATCTCCGACTGTCACAGAGCGTCTTCTTTATTCGTATCCACATTTCGATGTCAGTTTTTGTTGCTTCTGTGTTATGCCGTTTCGATTTAAGAGCTTTTTAATACGTGTCTTATTAGCTCGGTCTGGTTTCACTCAAAAGAAATGGAGCCTGCATTTAAAGGCTTGACTGGTGTAAATTATAATTTGACAATCGTGATTGACGATTGGATTAAGGTTTTGGTTTATGAGTTTCCTTTTAAGAATGGCGTGACTACATGAGAAGCCTGTATAATTTGAAGGGATTTTATTTTTGGGAGGCCATGACTCACGATCTGACATTAATGTCATAATCACAAAGATTGACTGGAACGGACAAGCCCCTAAAAGGATTTGAATTTAAATAACTGCCGTTGTCATATTACACCAGTAAAAAAAGTGTGAAAAAATCTTACTAAATATTTGTCGAGCAACATAAAATAATGTAATCCAATACCTATACATAAAAAAAACAAAGGCGCCTAACCAATTTTCTCAACGACATTCCACAGATATCAATAAAAAAAATCTCGCATATAACCCGTCCAGTTTAACACGTAATTACCGAAGCAAATGCAATGATGCGGGCGTAAAATTTCATTACTGTCATACTTGACACCGACCGTCAATCCACCGTATGATTGATGACATGTTGAAACTTGTTTAGCTCTAAATGCCTGTTTGTTAAACATTGGATTTTTTCCCTTGATTATATCTGAGTTGAGCTCATTATGTTTTGATTGGTTGGATTTTTTGTTGTTAGGGCTTGTTTTGTTATTGACTTTAATCACAGAAAGAGAGAAAGACAGAAGGTCAGCTTATTCATTATGATGCAGAAATGTGCATACATAAAGGCACGTTTCACATACTAGGAGCGAGTGCACTAACGACTGTCATTTGTCATACTACTAAACCAACATAATTTGACACGCGGAGGAATTTAGAACTAAGTTTAAACTTATTAGATTTGACAGCTGAATTTTGTTTTTTGACCATGCACTGCCGCCTTGATATGTCAACTTATGTTGCAGAAGAAATACAAACATGTCAGTGCGCCTGTTTTCGGTCGTTTTAAAGAGCTGATCTTCTGTGCCTACCTATCTTATATTTTAACGTTCATCGGTTGCACATGTGAGGTTTTTGTTGTATCAAACATCTAGTCTAGTATTATTAGTTATTTTTTAGATGATCTATTTAATCAGCGGTCTCGATGAATGTGATTATGGCTTCTTTTTTGTGAATTATCATAGCATTGAGCAGAAAATAACCTCTTCAAAATTATTACTTAATTGGTGCATGTCGCGGAATTTTGACTGCACTTTGTTTAGCGAAGAGGTTACAGTGAAATCTTTGCAGAGTATAAAACAAAGCGCCTTAGTCTGTCTGTACATGCATTACTTTCGAACTATTGCATTAAATTGGATTGGACTATTTTTTAATGTTTTGTTTGTTACAGTCAGGATTTGTTTGGAAGAAAGTTGCCAGAAAATCCACCGAGTAGGTTGATTTAAACAACTGCGATGCCGGGGCGGGCCGCTAGTTATGTATATCATATATGTGAACTATAATAATTATGTCACATAAAAAAAAATTAAGCTTTTTTTTTTCGTTGTACAATACTATTTAGATTATATAATAAAATCTAATCTTTGTATTGAAATATGTAAAAAAATACACAAATTTTGTCACATACTTAAGATTCAACTAAATATTTCCGACAATACCAATGATAGCATTCACGACCAAAGTTAGCATTAAACAAACTTGAACAAACAACCTAAACCCTTATAAATCTTCCTTCTTCTTCTTCCTTCATAAATTGCCTTCTCAAAATAACTGACATTTCAAACTTATATAATTTATATCCAGCCCTTCTCATCCTTACCTATGACCTTAAATAGATCTTAAGAACTAAAATCCCTTAAATTATCTTTGTACTGCAAAATTTACATGCAAATGGGCCGTTATTTGAGTTGGTTAGTCTCTCCTAATGGCTGTTTTGTATTATATACCGCAGTTCACAGCACTCGTAATCTGAATGTAACGAATGATAATAGGATACATAATAATATAGAGCAGTTTGTTTGTATTAAAGTTAAGACTTTTATCCCGGGTTTCCACGAATTCGGTGTTGAGACTCGGTATTGTAGGGATAAACTATTGTTATATAAAAGTCGATGATATATAATGTGAGTTTTATATAGGTACAGGATAGGCGGATAAGGGATAGGTTAAGCTCATGTTGGCAAAGTTTAGGTTAACTATCCCTAATTATTTGAATATTTATTGAATATAAACGACTCCATCAAAGTAACAGGATATTCTTGGAAGAGGGGCGCCCATGACAGTTAAGGATGACATAAAATAAGGAGGTTACGCACATTACCTGCTCGAGACTCGCTAAGGTCACGCTATATTGCACAAACAGGAGGCCTATACTCAGCAATGGGTGAAGCAAGACTGCCAATGATAATGATGACAAGTAATACCGAAACTTAACCATTCCGGACCTACGAATTGTGAAAATTATATAAAAGAAGGATAGAAACCCCAGACCACCCCTTGCTTAGGTTTTTACAATACTAATAACTTTTGTTACGACCACTTTTTTATTCATTCTTCTATTGATACTGTGAGTAGTACATACCATGTAAGTTGCGAACATCATTAACATAAAAAACAAACGGACCTTGAAAAATATGTTATATAACTCCCCTTTAGAAGCTTTTGCACAAAAATCACCAACAGTTTTCCTCTCTCCTGAGTTTCTACTACTTTCTACACTCAATCCTGTTTGATGCAAAGTGTAGCAATAAGTAGCAAAGAAAAAGGAAGCACAATTTAGTTCGTTTTTCATTTTGAAAATACCATTTCTGAAGTATGTGCTCGTAATTTGCATGCCTGAGAACTTGTGAAGTTTAAAAAATATCCAAATACTGTCGCACCTGTTCTGTGGGTTCCGTTTGTGTAGTTACTTGTTTTTTAAATGTTTTATTCTAAGAATTTATCCTGTATCGCAGGTGCATTTACAAACATTGAAAACAAAAATTACCTGTAGGTTACACAAATATTTCGATAGATAGATCGCTAAGCCACTGCGCCAATCATGTCGTCATAATTGTAAATTTTGTCGTAATTAGTTTTCATACATTGCTATTTTATTATTAAATACATTTTGCCAAAAATTAGACCAACATGCTAAAAAATACTTGTATTTCGATTCAATTATCAACGGACTTACTTTACGTTCGGGTCACCTATTCGTACTGGAGCCTAAAACCACAAGAGAGAAATATTATAAATGATTCATTTTGAATACTTCGATAAGTTTTTGGAATAGGTAAAACATTTTTTGTTGTTTTTCTTTCTTCTTATTCTTATGTAGATTGATATGTTTTTAATACCCTGTGAATCAACTTGTCAGCCTTATAATTCTATGAATCATCTTAAAAAAATAATATCATGTTGCTGTTTTGTATTTTTTGTAGTTTGCTCATTTTATTTATTTTAGCGTTCGTTAGTCCCATATTTTTATAACTTCCTTTGAAAACGTTAATGAGACCGGCTCCTAAATGCTTAAGTAACTCTCATCATTGGAGGTAATAGAGCTACTTAATTGTTATCACCAATCATTTTGTTTTTATTTAATGGTAAATGGAGAAAAAACGGAGAAGAGGAGCTCGTGGCTAATAATTACAGCCGCACAGGCCGATCTTCCGGCTTAAGCTGCGCTTGCCGAGGTTGGTCTGTAGATGGGTGACTATTTGTCATAGCGAGTTTCCTCCGTGCCTCGAAAAGCATGTAAAGCCGTTGGTCCCGGCTGTCATTTGTAGATTTTTGACAGCCGTTAATATTAGTCAGAAGCTCTAAAAGTCTGACAACCAGTTTTACCATGGGGTACCGTATTACCCGGTTACTGGGTTGTGGAGGTCCAACAGGCAGTCGCTCCATGAAAATACTGATATTCAGCTGCATCTGGTTCGACTGGAAGTTGACCCCAATATAGTTCAGAAAAATCTAGGCAGGTGATGATGATGAGATGATATGGTAAACGGAGAAGTGGCGCCAGCGCGCACTGCACGACATCATAAAAAACGAGTTTTGTCGACGGATTAATCGACAATATTGTAAAATCAAATTGCGATGTTCAAAATGTAGAGTTATTATGTTTCTCTTTAGTGTCGTGTCATACTCGGGGATTTTTTTTTTCAAACTGTTTGTCCTTTACTCGTATTAGTAGAACAGTGGTAAAATTTGTCATACTATGCGTGTTGTAAGACTTAATATGATTGTTTTTTTTTCTTTCGGCCAGCATATCCTGAGTCGATAATCCTTTCGTGGTTTGTGGACAAACTCAGCGCAATTATCACAATGTCTTTTCTTATTTCATTTTAATTGGTCTTTTTTTATAACTCTTTTCTCTTCTCTACCTTTTTTAAAATACTTTTTCACTTTAAAATTGTTTTTATGTCTGTCTTTCCATTATTAAACGTTTTTCTATTCTATTATCTTCTTATATTTTCTTGGATCTAATCTTGTAGCCCCAATTGTATTTACGGAACCCCAAAAACAATCTGCAGTCGCCGTCTCACATTTTCAGGTATCAAAAATGTGCAGTATACATTCATCTTGCTTTTCTGCGAGATTTGAACCGTCACTTGAGTGTTTCAACGCGACTCTTTCATAAATCACATATTTAGCGTTTGTACGAAAAAGTCTGTATATTGAGTCAAGTATTTACTGCTTGTTAGTATGTCGACCTGTACCTACTGGCTGGATAAAAGTACTTATGAGTAATAATTATTATTAATGGTGGGACCAATCCCCAAGAGTCACTTAAAGCCTTTGTCAAACAGACAGGCGTGGCGAATGCGAAGCGTGCCATTTTTATTTGTAATGTATGGAATTGTTTGAATCCAGTCACATAGAAAAGCGAAAGCGTTCCGATAGCGTGACCGAACTATTGGACTGACGTCTCGTATCGGTTCGTTATCGCTTAGGATTCGCCTGTCTGTTTGACAAAGGCATTATGGTGATATCCTTCAGAAATGTTGGGTACGCAGGAATCGCAATCGGGTTGTTTCTATACCAGATGTATGTATGTGGCTGAGGCAAAAGGAGTGTTCTGTCGTTGATCGTAACACGTGGCGCTCTATGGTTTCTGGTTATTCCCATTTAAAAAATGCGACAGTTTAAGAATGGTGAATATTGTTAGCTACAAACATTAGTTCAGGAACGGCATAAAAAAAATGAGTCTCAGAACATCATCAAGAAGCTGGCATATCCTGAAGAGTATTTTTTTTGGTTTCAGGATGTGTGTGTGAAACTGGATTATCATGACCCAAAACCGACAGAAGTGGAAAAACTTGGAAAAGACTTCAACTCAGTATTGTGTCGCTAAAGGTTAAAAAAAGAAACAAGAGACTACAGAAACACAGTATCCAACAAAGACCTGCATGATTAAATCCGTCACTTCCCCATCAAATTAAACCTTAATTCGCCATCATAGTTGTTCGCTTGTGCAATACTGACTAAAAATGCATGAGTGCGTTGTTTTGCAGCCAAGGCCCTCGGGAACGGAATATTTAAACAGTGAAGGTTCGTTTAGGACCATGATTTATTTGTTCCGGATCAAATCCACGAGTGGTTACTGCACGTTATGTTCTGCTAGTTTGTTATGCAGTAAATGGTGCGCGAGTAATGTGGGGGCTGTTTATCGCTTTCATAACTTTGACTGTTTTAAAACATTGCAATCAAAAAGGTTGATTAGAAATCTTTATTTTTAAAAATCAATTGATGTTCGTTAGTCGCGCTAAAACTCGAGAACGGCTGCATTGGTTTGGCTTATTTTGGTTTTGAATTAATTTGGGAGTCCAGGGAAGGTTTAAAAGGTGAGTAAATAATATGATAAAAATATTAGGAATATAGTAAAAGCGGGCATTCTGGACGTCGGCAAGAAGGCTGCCAGGCTGAAGGGAGATCGGACGACTGGACTGGAGATGAGTTGGAATCGTACCGTGAGGGCTGGTTCCAAGTGGCGCTGGATAAGAAGACATAGGAAAATTTGGGGGAGGCCTTTGTCCAGAAGTGGGACAGTGTAGGTAGAAGAAAAAATAAATAAAAGCAACAATTTCGTTTTGTCTTAGAAACTATTTCTACCCGTCAAATATTTCATGTTCGTCCCAATCAATTAAATTTAAAATTCGTTCAGAAATCAAATTCCGGGGCGGTACGTAGTTTAGCGGGGTTTAGTTGAAAATATATTGAAGTATAATTGCAGATAAGTATTGTCTGATAAGATTCTATTGATAAACGTAATTCAGCAGAGAGTAATTAGAATCCTAACGCTTAAGCCCAGGACCTACAAGTCGTAAGTCAGGGCCGATGCTACTGGGTCACCACTGCTCACCAGGAGTAATTTGTGTAATTGATTTCAACACCACTTAATCAGCGTTTTACATCACTAGCGGAGAAAAAAGGCAGAATGGCTGATAGTAGCCGTGCTTTTTGATGTTTCATTATCATGAGCAGCTTATAAGGTTCCACTGCTGGGACACAGGCCTTAATCCACCTCGCCCAGTGCGGGTTGGTAGATGACACATGTCGATGAGTTTTTGGTTCTAGAACATGTCGGTTCCTCACGATGTTTTCTTTCACCGTTTTGAGAGTAGTGCCGACGAAATTAATTACACAAAGTAATGTACTTGGCTGAGTTCGAACCCACGTCCTTACAACTCGCAAGTCGGGAATGATACTACTGGGCCACCGTTAGTGTTTGTGTGTTAATGTGTAAGTTTGATATTAAACTCACAACTGAATACAGATTAAAAATGCCAACAATTTGTAGTGCGTTGTGTGGTATAATTGACACATCCCTTTAGAGCTTGTGATCGTAAGGATCTTCGGTTCGATACTATTCAGGTAAGGTGCCTCGTGTCTTAGAAAACACTTATGGCTGGTCTTGCCCCTGATCTCTCCAGGTCGTGTCACATCTCTGTTTCATTGAAGTATGGAAAGTAAGGAACCAGTGAGAGCATCTTTATTTGCTCACATTCCAATTTTTTTTAATATTTGGATAGCAGCCATTGTGATTGGTTTTCGTCGCCGATATCCGGTCAGTAGACTTGACTTACTCAAAACATATTTTCCTACATTCTTCAGAGATACTATGAAAAATTCACAAGGCTTACCCAAACTAATCACGTCACCTATTCAATACAAAAATCTTTAACGGGCGATAAATCAATCCGTACTTTCAAAGACATGATATCGAAGCGTTTTGTACTATGTACCTTGTAGTACCAACTCAAGCCGATCGCCCATCTATCAAATAATTCATGGAACAGCTCAGTTATGCCATTTTCTCATATCTCCAACGCTGGTGATCGATATGCTCTCCTAAAAAGATACAAACTCTCCCCAAATTTGATATGAAACATTGTTCCGTATTCCATCACCAATTGGGCAGCTAAAATGTTAAGCTAAAGTAAATAATCATCTATCACATAATAATTATTAGAAAAATGCTAAAGCTAAACTTTTTGCCCGTCCAATATAATGATATTGGACAGGCGAAAACTTAAAAGGTTTTATGTCGGACAAATAAAAGTATCTTAACACCATTTTCAACTTTTCTTTAAAATGAAAAGAAAAACTGCGTGAAATATCCTTTTTAGCAATATTTAATTTTGTTAATGGTCATTCTCAAAACACTTCTACGACATAAAATAAATAAATGTCTGTTCATCTAATCACAACAATTTTTTTATCATAGAATTAGGCAAAAAAATAAACACTAGTTTTATTTCCAGCAAACACAATCAATATTTTTAGTATCCATCGTAAAAATCTCGAAGTAAAATTCTGGATCCCTAATCCAGAATTTTACTTATATTATATTTGACGTAGCTTGTCGAGAAAAAGCGCCATTTTAGCGCTCTTGCCGTGTCACGGCACGTCCATCAATAACGACTTGGCTCTTATATTAGTCGGAAAATTCAATAAAATTTCGTCAGTCGTTTCCATAGTTTGTACGAGCAGAAGTCGGCTTCATTTGTTGCAGCCTAGACTTTTGAATGGCTGTAACACGTGTCCGTAATGTTATTTTAAGTCAGCATTTGTGTAATGGTCAGAAAGATCTTTGCGGAGTCCATGTTTTAAGGACTTTTTATAACCCTTGTGTACTGAAGTAATCTTTTGTTCTTAGCGCGGCCTGTTAATTTGTTTACTTACCTATTAGAAGATGGGATAAAGAAAAAATTAATCAATCGTGCGCCACTGTTTTTGTGTAAAATTAATAAATCAAAATTAGAAAAACCTCATTTAGTGCACCGCATGTCTGCTAAAATAGAAAACAGATTTCAATTTAATAAAAACAGTTTATTAACTTTCATCACTAAATAAATCAACCCATATTCATAAAGCCTTCATACATAAAAAATACGCAAGTTTAAAAGAAATTTTCACGGAGTAGTAAAAATTCAATCGAGCGTGCGAACCATAATTCAATACCGCGAACTTTAAAAGTCACTCCAACATCACAAGGAAATCTTCAGGGTAAAAATTCTGGAAACCCTTGAAAGGAATGCAGCCCAACTTAACCGAGGGGTACATCTTACAAATAAGGAGGGGGATCCGTATTGTGCAGAACCTTCAAAACCAGACATCCTAATCGACCCTTTTGAAATTTCCAACTAACGGGAAACTCGTATTTCCATAACAATAAAAATGTGATCCGAACATCTAGAAATGCCTGCGCGATATTCACGGATCATAAAATCGTACTCGCTCTTTGAATACAACACGACTGATTTAATTTGACCCCCGTAATCTCACTGCCGGTGCTTTCCTTCCACCAATTAGGGGAAGGGAAGACGTGTCATTATATTCTGGTTTTCATATCCGAAAGTGGTCGTTGTCGCTTATGTTTGGACGATGCTATTTTATGGGCCTGACGGCGGCTGTATTCAATTTAGTGGAATCGTGTGTGAGAGTAGTTGCTGCTAAATCAATTTTTAATTCGTTCTTAAATCATTTTTAACTGTTAGAAACGTACCTAAGTGGATAGGACGATAAACTTAAGGAAATGAATTTGGTTCATTCATTTGTAACAGAGCCAAAACCTTTAATTGAAACAGGAGTAAAAATCTTTAAATAGATGAAACTATTATTTGAATTTTTAAACAGAATAATTATCATGTCTGTTATTTGTTTACAACTATGTCAGTTTCAAAACTTAGATTTTAATCTGTAATTTAATCCAAGTTCTAGTGATATTTACTATATCACTATGTATATATGTTTATATCTGTATCTTTAGTCTTCGAGTTCGTCGTCTTGAACTTATCTTAGGTTGCAATTATAACATAACTAGTTTATACCACCGGCTTTGCCCGCTTGACGTACGTTTATTGGCTCACAGTACTATACTAGTTTCGCCGAAATAGGATACTAGGGTCGCGAGTTGGACTAAGTCACTAAAAGTCTTTTACATCCTACCGCTCTACCCAAGGATTCATCAGACTTGATGTTTTTACGACCATAATACCGGCCCTATCCCACACAAACAATTCTATGTGTTAATCCAGATTATTTGGGCTGAAACTACGTAAAGCGGACGCCTACACGGTCCTATACAAAAGTACTCTTTTGCGAAGACCGTCACGGGCATACGTCGCGGGAGGCCCGGGCCCTCGTCCGCGTACTGGCCGGCGCCCGCGTCCATGCGACGGAGGACCGAGCGGTGGCACGCGCGGTTTTGCCAGCGGTAACACGCACGGGCATGTTTAGTCAATATCGCTATGTGATACAGATCGCACGTACGCAGATAAATATCTTTAGATACTGAAAGGGTAATGTTGAACTACTACTAACCGTTAATGTTGAACTAGCGACACTGCGTAATAATCCGGTCTCCGCGACGCACAGTGGATCGACTCCATACAAGCGAGCGGACATATGATTATAAAAAAATGTGTTCTCCTCGATAATCTGAAATTAAGATACTCTAATGGTTTCTTCGATTAAACCCCTATTTTAGGTTTAATATGAGTAAAACTGATTTTAATGTATGAAAAAAATATGCCCCGCTGTGACGTAACCGTAGCGCGATCTAATTCAACGTCAGCGCCATCTATCGAGGTACGTGGCAACTTTAATTTGTTATAAAGTAACAAACATCAACATGTTTCTTTTTCCCTAATTCTCTCTTCTACACGTAATTTCAGTAGTTATCTCTTTTAATTCGTTAAAAAATTGACAAACATTGCAAGGTAAAAAGGGTATAAAAAAGAAAAACAAGATAACACAAACTGTGTACCTTGAACAAAATACCAGTTATTCCTACATAGTCCTTTAGGAGTCATCCAGTATGACTATCGGGACACTTGGGACCAATTAGTTTCCTAGTTATGAACTTTTCATCTGTCAGATTTATACATCCCCGGAATTGGGAATTGCTTGCTCAAATATTTATATAAATTTAAAACTGCTGGAGCCAGGTCGCTGTACTTTGATAGTGTTTATTTTTTTTAACTATCCTTTGTATTCAATGTTTACAGAATAACATGTGATATATGGTTCAGAATTCAGAATTTGATAGTCGTGTTTTTATCATAAATAATTCTTCATTTGTAAGTTTTATTAGTTGGGCGAGGTCTACCACCGCCAATGGTTACGGGAAGCCTGTGGTACCGTTGCCCAGGGTGTACCGCTGAGAGATGGATATCATCAAACCCATCCAGCCATCAGGTAAGAATCATATTCATATCATATCAGGCACAGAATATTAGGATACCCCGTACTAGAGATTTCTCCTGTATCGTGGCTAATTTTACAAACATATAAACTCACATACACAAACGCCCAGACCCGGAACAACAACTTGCAGATCATGTAAATATTGCTCTGTGCGGGAATCGAGCCCGCCACACGCAGCGCAGCAGTCGCTTGGACTCAGCTCAGCTACTGCACCAACCGTGTCGTCGACTTTAACATTTGGTGGTTGATTTTATAATCTTATTATCTTCGCTCTACAGATAGGATGAGCTACCAGAAATGTGACAGAACAAAACCCTGTCTGTAAAGAAAAATCCTCAAGCATGTCTCACAAGCGACTGACACAAAGACAAGGTTCCAACACAATTTATAAGGATTCCAAAAATTGTGACAAACCAACACGTAGAATAAAGTAATCCAGTACGCAACTGGGTCAGTATGGCATGAGATCCCTTGTCAAATTAACGCTTCCCTCTGTCTCGCAGTGACAAATGACATGGGCATAATAAAAACTTGCTCATGAATGTTCCGAGTTGAAAATAACGCTATATTCACTGACGTTTACAGGGCTACAGGGAGAGAACGAAAATTATAAGAGGAAATTAAAAATTATTTACACGGAAGCGAAGCACAATGGTTGTAAATTGCTGGAGTTGTCAAACGACTGTCACATTATTGTTTTTTTATTTTCGTTTTGTTGGAGAGATTCCTTTAGTTGAATAATTGGAATCAGGAAATGATTATGAATGACGTAAGCAATCAGCCGGTCAAGATAATGTGGTTCTCATTATCTTAATCAGTTCTCTAGTTGATTATAAATATTTGTTTCTTCAAAAAATAAACAAAATAAACAATAACTTGTGCGATATAAGCGTACAAGGTCTTAGTTGGTAAGGCGTCTGATGTGCTAAATCAGTAAATCGAAGGTTCAAGTTCTGCTCGGAATAATTGTTTTACCAAAAAAAGCTTTAGAAGCGTACAAGTTAAAAATCATTTCCTCCAAACAACTAAATAAAAAAAACATATAACCCAATTTTCCCAGAAAGCAATTTGAGCAAAACCTCTTAACAAAATAAACGGTATTAATCTCAGTTTCCTTATAAGTTGGGCGGTACACTACATCAAACTTAAGAGTATTAAATGTAAAAATACCAGTAGTTTCCAATGTTGGCTTCCGGCCAGGAACTGCCTGATTCCTTGGACCAGAACACCATAAGACCAATGAGGTAAATTCGATTTCTCCGTAATAATGTTTGCGAGATAGGCAAAGTTTGTAGCATCGGTTTTAGTAATGAAACTTTTATAACTTTCTAAACAAGACGAAGTTTGGTAAGATTTCTAATCATAAATGCTTTCATAGTTGCGGTATTTTTGGAGGATTTCGTGTTCATTTGGAGTAATTGTGGGACTTGATTTTAAATAAAACGTATTTTAACTTATACGTATAACTACATTACAGAGTTTACCCCAGTCAGTAAGACGAAAATATAGTAATGTATTGGGACACGCTACTTAGCATTATGTCTATATTAGATTTATACTTAACTTGAAACTTACTTACTTGAAAACCAATAGCTAAAAGCCTCACATTTTCCTTGAAATCTTATTGATGCTTTTCAACATCAATACTAGGATAGACGAAACATTTTCTGTTTCGAAACATGTATACTGTCCCATATATTTATAAATTCTTTAAACCACTCCAAATAGCAACATTTCTAAAACACTTGATTTTCGTAAGTGCTAGCAAATTCTGTATTCAGTTTCCATCGCCTCGCGTTGGAGAATTTAAAAATATCCTTTAACTTTTATCTGGTCCGCCTTAAAGAAATAGAAATTCTTTGCTGTTTGCAATTTTTGTCAGGAACACTTTAAAGGTATTACGGTTGTTTTATGAAACTAGGTAGCTACTAGCTATCTACTAATGAAAGAAAAACTAATTTCATTTACTGCTTGGTATTTCTTGCTAGCCTTTTAGTCTAAGAGTAATGGACAATTTTATATGAATTTCAAAAAGAGTTATGCATTCAGTTTCTTTAATTTTTATTTTGCCTTAATAATCTTTATTGTGGGCAAGATTCTTTACTTTTCAAAAGGATTCCTATAATATCTTGATTTTTTTCAATAAAAACAAGCATATCACATTGACGGAAGAAGAAAATAAGTTACAGAATCAATTACAAGTATGTACAACAATTTTTGGTACTATTAAGTCACATCACATTTAAACCCCGCAGCAGTAAAAAGTATTGATGTACTTAAATATTAAATATACCATGCAAAAATCCTTTTAGATTGGTAGATAGGTATTTAAATTATGTAATTCAAGCAAGCAACCTGGCATTTACAGAAACACCCTCAGAATTTAAATCTTAAACTCTAATAGTAAAATAAAAATAAAACGATGGGTTGCACTCTGGGAGTGCCGGCAGAAGTGAAAACTGGAATAGTAATAAACACACACGAACATTTGCGCAAGCGCCCTGCGCCGTCTTACGAATTTTCGATCAGGTCACGTGTCCTGACGCGATTTTAACATTTTTTACCCATTCCAAAAAAAGTGCACAACGCCGCTAAAGAAGTTTTCACTTCAAAAAAAAAAATGAACTAATAAAGAAATGAATATTTAAAAAAATATACATAACGATAAAGTAAGAATGGTCACACCAATAGATTGATAGACATCTTCTTAAAATATCTCAAGATTGGCCTCGTTAGACAAAAGACGAATAAGTGATACCGTCCAAAGAAATCGCGAGTATCAAAAAGAGCAGCAAAAAATAATGTCTCACCAAATTGAATCATTTGTAATATTCATTCTTTTTTACTCTTGCTTCTGTGGACGCTTTGTAAAAGTTACAAGGATTTGGATGGAAAGGAAGCGGCCCGGATGGGGTATTTTTTTTTTTATCGTGGTAAAATCATCAAATGAGTCCTCTCACCCAGGGCAGGGCTGGAGGGGCTGTCAGACTTGACTGACTAAAATCTACGGTGTCCTTCAATAGCCCTTGACGTACCGGGGTCACGGTAATTCGTAAGTCCTGCGACCCGGATGGGGTACTAGTGAATGGATGTAGTACGAGTGAGAAACATTATTGTTGCATGATCAAAGCATACAAGTATGCTAAGAATAAGTTTATTCTTGGATAATAATAATAAACAACGAAACATCATGTAACCAATCAACGGTCGAATGTGCCTATTCAAGTCTTTAAGAGGTCCAATCAGAAGTAGCAGTCAAAACTAAAGGAACGGGATTTCGATTGAGATTGAATATTAATTTCGGGCATAGGCATATATTAATTTTATTCGTAATGTTAGGCGTAATTTAAATATTGCTCGTGTTAAAGAAAAATTCTTCATAAATTGTTCGTAGTAATCAATTTTTCAGTGCAAAAAACTAATATTTTCCCATTGTAGCTACAGTCATCATCAAATGAGTCTTCCCATCCAGGGCAGAGCGGGAGTGACTGTCAGACTCGTACTGACTAAAATCCACGATGTCCTTCAATAGCCCTTTACGTTCCGGGGTCACGGGAATTCGTACAGTCCCGCCATCACAGTGTCCCTTCTAGTATTAAGTAACACCGGCAAAAAACTAAGCGTTGCTCCTTTATGGTACTCGTTTCGATAATCAACTGTCTTCTGAAATCCGCGGCGTCACATTTCTGGAAGAGCTGAAGAGAAATAATCCATTTCTAAGTATTTTTTATTAATCTTTCTGTCTGATGTGCCTTTTAATGGAATAAATTAGGTTTAATGCGAGTAAAAAGATCAATATTTGCGAAGGTTTGATCACTTAAAGTTACAACAATTGAATTTTGAAAGGTAAATTCAGCAATCATAATGAGTGATTTAGACCCACTTGATGAATTGACGATCTTTAAAGGTTGTTAGGAGGGACCGGATGCGAAAGTTCTTGGTATTGTAATGCAGCCCGGGAGAAGCCTATGACCAATAGTGGACTGTGATACGCTCAGGTGATCGATGTAAAAAAGAATAAATAGGTCAAATTTATGTTGCTCAGATTAGGATCAGTTTGTTCCTAAAAACAGAAAAAAGAACATACAGATTGAAATAGTATGGGTTGCGAAAAAATGCGAGCTTGATTGTTATTGCGGTTTGGCAAGATTTCATAGAAAAGGGGATCGTCTAGTCAGTACTTATGGTATCACAAAACCATTTCTCATAACCATCAAATACAGGTTTCGAAACTAGAATCCAGTTTTAAATCCACTTCCAACATTGAAGTCCACTAAAAAGTCACGAACAACTGATTTCTTGCTCTTGTCTCGACTTAGGGAGAAATAAAACTGTCGTTTCATAGTAAAACGGGGTCGGACATGTTACTGTACCCGCTGGTATGCGGGGTAACAGTTGACCTCCCCCTTTTGTGGGGAGAGGTTCCCCAAGCGACGTCACGCGCGATTCCGAGGCGCACAAATCACGCTAGACGTGCACGCGAGGAGTTCCGTACTGCGAACATTAAAAAAATCAATTAAAACCGTCGTATACTACACTGTGAGTTATACATTGACTGGTTTGTTTTGAATACAGTTGGGTAAGAGGGGAATAAACACGCAATGGATATGAAATTTTTCGATTTTGATCCAGCGATAAATCCACGCGTAAAGGCCAGATACAAAGCCAAGAGCGATATGTCAATAGCTCTGTTTATTTTCCAGTAAACGCCTCCTTTTTCTAATAAAAAAAAATACCATTGAAATAATAACTTAGCTGTCGCGGACACAATAGATGGCACGCCACATTCTTTGTCAGCCAGACAACACGAAACCCTATGCAAATGTAAAAATGTTACTTCGGTTTTCAAACTTTTTGTACCTTCACTCCCACTTTAGTGTGCGATTGTACTTTTTGATATTTTAACGACAACATTAGTTTTGGTGGTTGATTTTTAATGCTCTGTGTATAATGCTCAATATTGCGTGACTAGTACAGATTAACGGGTAAATGTTAGATTAAGGGCTGCTTTGGATTCTTGTTATTAATTGTGTCGTGTTATCTGAATGGAAGCCTAGATAGATAGGCTTTGAAGGAAGAATTATTGTGGTTGATAGTTGTCTTGTGATTATCATAATGCTATTGGTATCGTTCAAACTGACATTATTTTAGTGCTTTTTCCACTAGTCCTGGTACAAAAAATCGCTTATAATATGCATCACATTTTGAAAAAGCTATGAATAAGTCACGGAATAAAAACAATTACCTACAAAGGTTCTTTTCTACAAAACAAAAAAAACCTGATTACACGACATTATTATGCGTTAACAAAGTCACAAGGCACATTTAATTTTACAAAATGGTTCAGTACAAAAAAGCTATGAACGCAAGTAAATTTTTTACTCATAATAACGGTAGAGCAACGCATTCCGCCCACTGTCACACTGAGGGCGGGCGGCAATTTAAAACAATAAGCACGCTTTTATTTCTAAGCGATACTTTATGCTTGGCAAGCACGCAACCATGCTTATTACAGGACTAGGCTGAATGAACTGGTGATTAGGTGCTGTAAATGCGAAATTCAGGTCTTTGGTATTTGTGTCGAATAGGCAAGTAGGCATATAGCAAAAAAAAAAAAACATATTTAAGACACACTGAAAAGCATACACAAAAAAATACACAGGCATACACAAAACATAACAGACTTTTTGCAAGGCCAAAAAGCCGATATGCCAGTATGATTCTGCAACGTGCTTCCACAGATAATTTACCTCTCAGATTTTGCATCTGTATCAAAATGACAGTTATTAGAATAAAGCCTTTGTCAAACAGACTGGCGTGGCGAATGCGAAGCGTGACGTTTTTATTTGTAATGTATGGAATTGTTTGAATCCAGTCACATAGAAACGCGAAAGCGATCCGATAGCGTGACAGAACTATCGGACTGACGCGGACGTCTCGCTTCGGAAACGCTTCGCTTTCGCCGGTCTGTTTGACAAAGGCATAAGGCTGCTATTGTCAAACTTCTGCCAGTTATTGTCATCATTATAACTGTTAAAATAATGTTGATTTTTGGACTGCTGTTGATTTTTCAAAGGTACACTTTTTTTCAAAGATACAAGAGTTAGGTAGGTACATACTGGAGATCTTGTCAAGTGTCAAAACTGTGTAGGTGGGTCTCTTTCAAGAATTTCCCTTGTGGCCACGCGTTACATTAAACCCGACGAGGAACTGACGTTATGGGTTGTAATCGGATGTTTCATTCATTTCGTTTATCAAATGTTCCTCGCTCAAAGCAATAAAATTGATAACGCATCGTCATCAATAAAAACATTTTTATTGTTTTGGTTCCGCATGTACAGTCCCCAACAAAAATGTTTCCCCTTAAATATTATAATATCCCGAATTTGTTCACCACTTATCTCGGCAGCCATCTTGTCATTACAAACCTTAATATGGAACATAAACTTCTGCGACAAAGTACAGTACAGTATAGTACATAGCAACCATCACGGAAGTTTACGAGGAACGCGTAAACTTAGGGCTATCATCGGCCCAAACTTTGGAGGGCTTTAAAGATTAAAGACATTAAATTTTTATGAAGACCCCTGTCAGTGAGGCGGCAATACTTACGATAAGGAACCCTGACTCAGTACTTTAGTTATACTTTCTTAGATACACCGCCAGTATCTGCACGAACTTCCGAAACTGAAATTTGTTAAAGAAAAGTGTTAT
Organism: Agrotis puta; assembly: GCA_943136025.2. Lineage (NCBI taxonomy): Eukaryota > Metazoa > Arthropoda > Insecta > Lepidoptera > Noctuidae > Agrotis > Agrotis puta. The sequence goes on along the minus strand of OW964177.2, from coordinate 13,634,500 downwards.
TTATTATCTTCATGATAAGGTTTACGAGTTCGTGTACCTTTGTGAGCGCTGTAATGTCACCGTAAACGAAATTGCTTTTACGAAAAGTGAATTCAAAAAGGCGGGTTGTGTTTTTTTTGGGTTTATTCGTATTGGATACTGTTTATATGAGGTAAATCGTGTTGTACATTCCAATAAAGGTAAAATGCAATGAGAATTGGTTGTAACATTTTATAACATGTAAAACCTACGTCTTCCTACTGATATGCATGCAGATATAAAAATAACTGTTTTTGATAGTAATAATTTCGCTACATACCCCTTATTGACAGGCCTGTTGGTCTAGTGGTTAGTGACACTGATTGCTATGCCGGAGGTCGTGGGTTCGATTCCCACCCAGGACAAATGTTTGTGTGATGAGCACGATCATTTGTTCTGTGTCTGGGTGTAATTTATCTATAATATGTATGTATTTAGAAATATATAAGTATGTTTATCAGCTGTCTAGTACCCATAACACAAGCTCTGCTTAGCTTGGGACTAGATGGCGTTGTGTGATAGTCGTGGAATATTTATTATTATTTATTTATTATTTATTTAATTAAAATTTTCCGTCCCCACCCGAATTAATTCTGGATTCTGAGAAAATCTAGAACAAGAGCAAGCAACAGGGAAATTCCGACTCTTGCACCGTGAATAAGTACACGATATCTTGCAAAATACAGTTGTTTGTGACTGTACTTCACTTTGAATATTTCCTAGATTTTCTCGCTCGCACTCAAATAAAGTTTTCCACGAAATAATACGGGCATTACGGAAGTGCTGGCTAGAAAATAAAATTAATGCATTTGTATAGAACTCGCAAATGACTATCTATTCTACAATTGCTTTAAAATTTTCGTCGAGAGGACAGTCTATTCACAGTTTTCACAAAGCTTTTGGGTCGTCAGTAGAGAAAGCTTGAAATATACGAAGGGTGTTGGTAAAAGAATTATTCTTCTATTTTGGTGGGACCTCGTTACTGAGACCTGATTATGCGGGCGACCGACACGGTATGGTATTAAACATCTTTTGTAAGTAGTTTCTCGACAAAGGTCACTCGTTTTGAGCTTCCTTGCAATTTTGTTAAGAAAAGAGAGGCGACGGAAGTAAGAAGTTTAATGCGGTAGGCGAAAGTCATGTTAGTTTTGCTCATTCACAGGCCCTCTCTTTATGGGATTATAGAGAGGGCCCGTGTCCCAGCAGTGGGAACGCTTTAGGCTGATTATGTTAGTTATGTTAAGATTATTGAAGTTTTACTTATCATTGGATAAGAATATACCTAACCAGCTACTAACTTAATAATTCTAATTCTGTCAAATTCGAATGATTGACGGAAATAAATGATGATGTCTTATTTTGTTTAACACAAAATACATTAAGCAATTTTGTGACCAGGTCTCAAATTCTCGAAGAAATTTCTTTTAGAAATAAAATAATGTTAAGCATTTTCCTGCCTATATTTGTGTGTGTACATAAATAAATAAATGTCCCTTGCTAAAGGCTTTTTGCAAAAATTCACCTGTTTCAGTACACAGGTAAATTTTGCATTTAAATTGGCGACGCAACCAATATGACTGAACTGTTTGCTCAATAATTTTCTTAGGCATACTATATTGGTCGCGGGACTTACCCATTACCGTGACCCCGGTACGTAAAGGGCTTGTGAAGGACACCGCGGATTTTAGTCAGTACAAGTCTGACAGTCCCTCCCGCCCTGCCCTGGGTTAGGACTCATTTGATGATTTTACCACGCAAAAAAAAAAAAAGGCATACTAGATTGTACGGGCCCAGCCTGTGGGTCTAGCCTAGGCAAACTTTTGAACTTTCATCAGCTAATGTAAGGTTAAAGCAAAGGGTCCGAAACGGTGTTTTGTACTCTCGAGTCCGCGACAGATACGTAAGTGTTTGCATTGTGACGTCATATTAGGTAGAAAATTTCAGAAGATCCACATCGATAGGAAGCAGTTGAGTTTTTTAAATATTTAAAGTGGGTTTAGTCCTGGCCTTGATCTAGTCGAGAGGCGAAGATGAGATCTATGATGGAGAGCTCATCCAGAAAGAACTACGATTCCTGCGCACCAACAGTATACAGTAAAAACTCTCCGACAGGATAGTGGTCAGAGCCAGGCAACCCGATGAAGCCTACAATCACCATTGGGGTCGCTCAGTAGTCACCACAGGTTAAAAGCAGTTTGTGATGCCATTACCCCGGGTCGACCGCTAAGAGGTAGATACCACCAGCTCCAAAAATCTGGTCACGGGACTAACGAATACCGTGACCCTGGAACGTATTGAAGGACACAGTGGATTTTAGACAGTACCTTCTCCTCTGCCCTGGGTGGGAGGACTAATTTGATGATGACAAAAAAAAGCTCCAAAAATCTAAAATCGATTACAGAAAATAAGTGTACAAGATATCTTCTAGTTCTTTTGCAACTGATGGAATATTGAAAGGAAGATAATACAAGGTATTGCTGGAACTCAAGCTTATAAAAAATATTGGTTCTGCTAGTCAATATGCACTGAATGAAGTTTGCATCAAGACAGTTTATTAATTTAATACCTGAAAGACGACTACAGAGTATCTGAAACAATCGTCCTGGCCAAAACCGGTACGGAAATCACATCATCATCATGCCTGAAAGACAATTGCATGTTGATTGGAGTGGATTTTCTGACCGGTATTATCATTGGTATAAGCTGACAATACACTTGTCCGGAACGTTGGCCGGTGTGGAGGCAGACTCCTTATTATGGAGCTCCTTTGAAGCAATCTCGGGTGTGTAGTTTGAAGAAAAACGTAATTTTCTTTGCATTTTATTCTATTGTGGAAAAGAATACTTTGTTATTTGTATGGAAGTTGTATTAAATAATGTTTTGAAGTAAAAACTTATTTAGCGGCGTTGTGCACTTTTTTTGGAATGGGTAAAAAATGTTAAACTCGCGTCAGGACACGTGACCCGATCGAAAATTCGTAAGACGGCGCAGGGCGCTTGCGCGAATGTTCGTGTGTGTTTATTACTATTGAAGTTTTCACTTCTGCCGGCACTCCCAGAGTGCAACCCGTCGTTTTTTTCGCTATTTTAATGTTGTAACTCTATATTTGAGCGATTATATTTTGGACGTTATCTGCATTTAACAGCATTTCGTGAGTTTGGCATAGGCTTCCCAAAGTTATGTATGTATGTTTTCCCACGAAATTGGTGGAAGAAAACATCGTGAAGATAACCGTATGTCGTAGGTCTAAAAGTTTGAAGAATAGTGAAGTCTACTAAATATCACTAGGCATGCGATGAATTACAGCCGACTCCCTATCACAGACAGGAGGTCTATTGCCTTTGCTAAACATGAGGCGAAAGCGAAGTGTTTCCGAAGCGATACCAAACCGAAGCGAGACGTCAGTCCGATAGTTCTGTCACGCTATCGGATCGCTTTCGCTTTTCTTTGTGACTGGATTCAAACATTTCCATACATTACAAATAAAAACGTCACGCTTCGCATTCATCACGCCTGTCTGTTTGACAAATGCTTATGTTCCAGCAACGGGAACATTTTAGGCTGATTATGATTTTTATAAATCGAGGCGAGCATTTTCCATCACCATTTTGAGAGTAGTGGTGATGAAATAAATTTTACAAATCGCGCCTGTCTGGGTTCGAAACCACAACTCACAACTCGTAAGTTAGGGCTGTTACCACTTGGCCACCATTGCTCTTGCGAGCCTTTTACTCAGGCACAAATCGTATAGATTTGTGTTTCTGTGGTTAAGTATTTGTCAAACAGACTGGTGTGGTGACTGCGAAGCGTGACGTTTTTATTTGTAATGTATGGAATTGTTTGAATCCAGTCACATAGAAAAACGAAAGCGATCCGATAGCGTGACAGAACTATCGGACTGACGTCTCGCTTCGGTTCGGTATCGCCTCGGACTCGCTTCGCTTTCGCCTGTCTGTTTGACAAAGGCATTAGTAATACAAAATTCTCTTCTTCTTACAGGAGCGAGCCTTTTGCTCAGGCACAAATCTATACTGGTTAGTAATACGAAATTCTTACAGTAACACCAAATTACCGCAAAACTAAACTTAGGATTGTTTTAATGTATTATTCTCTTAGATTTTCTTTATGTTAAAATTATAATTTTGATATCAAAATGCAGTAATTCTATCTCCATTGACTCTGGTTGTGCCTTAAATATTGAAATTAATTAATTAGTAAATAATACGCGACTGTGGTTAATTTTCATGCTCTGTCCACATTTATTAATCAGACCACAAAACCAGACTACATTAAACTACATCAAATACAAACCGCAAAACATTTCCTAATTCTAATTTTACCTATTGATGTAAAATTCTATTTCATATTAGAGTGGACTGAATAATACATTCGGCTTTACATTTGAACTGTTTCTACGTATGTGCAACTGGATATACATAAACAATTTTATCTTTCAGTACGCGTAGCATGAACATTGACCAGTATGTCTATTCTACCAATAATATACAAAGTTATTTCATCATTATTTCTATACAATTCGACTATTTTTTTAGGCATAAATATGGCATAACCTTATACTTACCAATTAAGACTAGAATCATTTCGTTTTTACATTTTAAACATTACCTTGCTAAAACCGATAAAAATCTTTCGACATTCTGTCCCAACCAAATTATTACCAGTACCAAATTATTTCATATTTTTATTTACTATGGGTTTGCTCCTAGCCTGAATCTAAAAAAGCAAAGATAAGACAGGAAGAAAGAAATCTATTAAATTCTCCTACGATTTGTTCAAAATTATATTGCGTTCTAACCGTAAAGTTATTTATTTTTTCTCCCTGAGGAATAAAATAGACTAACGGCCAAAAAGTTTCAATGTTGAGACTTAGTAAATTCTGCAAAACCAGTCGCCTGTTAAATAAGAATTTCTTCGAATGTGAATGATTACATTCAAAACTGAAATTGAAGTCAGTGACAGGTGATAAAATTGTGAAACTTTCGGAAATTGAAGTAAATTAAAGATTTTGAATTAAATAATTATTAAAGCTTCATGATTTGAAAATCATCAAGATAGATGCTTTTTTGGACATAAACCAAATTTGTCTTCTGATACGTGCGCTTTTGACGTGGAGTTGCGAACATCAGCCCGTTATACAATACAATGTGTTTTTCATTCAATAATTTAGAATTATCCCCCAAATTTAAAATATTATAGAATAACCCGATGTTCACTGTAATCAATGAACGCTTTTAGAATTAATCCGCATTACCAAAAATATCCGCTCAATATTTGTAAACGGATAGAAACTAGGTCGTTTTCAATCGGGTCGCACTCAAATTCTAGTATTGGACATGTTTTCATTTTGTGTATCGGTCCAAGTGCACTATACAGTGGAACTATCAATTACTTTTATCATCGTGTTGCACAATCGTTACTGGATGTATAGGAGGATTTTGTGAAATGCCTGAATCTGTTGCAGTTTAGAATATCGCTGTTCATCAAAGTTGAAAAATAACAGCGAGCGTGTGTATTTTTTTTGTTTTAAAAAAATGTTTGGACAAAAGCTTCGGAATGTTTGTGCTTGTTTTTGTGAGTGAAAATATTTGTTTATGCTTCGTGTATGTTAAAGTATGAGCACGTTTGTTAGGTAGCTAAATTAGGGTTGATGCGACAATCTAATGGGTTATCTTAATATTCTTTTTAGGTAATGCTCAAAATAAAAACGAATACATATGTGAACAGAAATAAGTGAATAATAAAAATAGCGACATGTACTATTTAGAAGCTTTGACAGATAACATACAGAGTGTGTTTTCTTTTTTTTTTAAATACTTTACAACACAACATTTTTACATTTGTATGTACTTTCTTCTTACGTAGGGACGTGGGTACCTATGTATGAATTTAATTTGGTTATTATATCGAAAATTTCACTAATTTAGATGCTGAGTAACTACAGCGGCATATCAACGGTGTTACGATTACATCTCCACCAAAGATTTACTCAAAGCAAATTATCAGCACCTAGTATTAATATGCAAGGCCATGGTTCTCATCAGTGTAAATCGGCTTTATCGATAAGTTTAATAAGCGCGCGGTAGGCGACGTCAAAGAACCTGCGCCGGGAATAGCCGCTGATGTATGCCTGCCTTAATCAATGGACAGATAACGTCGGTTAGCAGATTGAAAAATTCAGGTTTATTATAAGGCGGTAAACTCCAATACGGTTAAATACTGCAATTGGTTCTTCGTTTATCTTCGGTTTATAGGGATAATATTGGTACACAACAAATTATGGTTTAAATACGATTACGGTTCTTAATGATCGTTTATTAATGCCTCTTTAAGCAGGTAAGTTAAACGGTTAGGTAGCAAATCAGATGAGTCAATCAATTATAATGAACTGCAGATTTTTTTCTGTAATAAAGTAATGAGACTTCAAAATAATGGAAATGTGATTAATATATATATTAAATAGTATAATGTGCCATACAACTTGGTACCTTGGTATAACTGCCTACATAATTTGAAATTTAAGTGCGCAGGAGTTCACGTCCCTTCTCTCTTGCTATATTTTAGGCCTCTTCTTTGCTTCTGGGGTAAATTAAGTACAAGAGCAAACCCATCATCTTTCTGCCCTTATCCCATTTTACTTGGGGTCGGCGCAACTCGTTTTCTTCTTCGATTCTCCCCTATCAGACGTCACATTATTATTTACTCCTTTTTCTTTCATATCAGTCTTTCGACAATCCATCTATCTTTTCTTTGGCTTTTCTCTTTCTCTCCATCCATCAGTATTCATATTCATCACTCTTTTAGTCACATGAGTGTCATCCTTCCCCGTCCCATGTCCATACCAAGACAGATGGTTCCCTGGTTTCCTAGTACAAGAGCAAAGCCATTTAAAAAAAAACGCACCTTGCTCCGCACTAGAAATTTCTACTGTAGCATAGGTGAGTTAAGGAACATTTAAGTTGACATATACAAACAGTTAGTAGCCAGAATTATTGTAAGTAGATACTAAAAAAAAACACCATAAAATGCAGTCTTAATTAAGACCAATTTATTCATTTACCGCATGTTAAAACCAAAGATACGACACAACTTATGGTCTTTTACAAGCCCTTAACCCTTAACGGCCCACAAGTGTCTCGCGGACACAATTTTGCGTTTGAGTCGTAATAAAATCTAAAGTATTTATTTTTGAATATCGACCTTTTATCTAATCTATCCTCAATTCTTTATAAACCCAAAACTGCAAAGTTTTCTTTTTGAATAGGGATATTTAAATATTTATTAATAAAAAACTAAATAAGTAAGTTATCAACCCACAAGTGTCCAACAGACACAGTAACATTTTGTTTGACTCTAGTTCGAAAGTAGATTTTTTATTTACATAAACCTTATCACATAGTATCGGGTAACCAATTGCAACTCTTGAGACCTTTATTCTTGTTACAATCATTGTCTTTGTACTTGCATTTTGTTTATATTGGTGCTTAGAAACGTTTGTTATAATAAAGCAGTTGTTCACTCATACGTTCTAAGAAATGGCTAAAAATCAAATAGTACAGATTAGATTAGATAGTCTCATATGCACCAAAAAGGACCGTGTTGCTTTTTTTTACGATGCATTACGATAAAGAAATAGGTGCAAGCGATTAGCTAAACGAATATAATCAGTATAATGCTCCAATTTCTGGGGCACAGGTCTCCTTTCTATGAGAGGCCACTATGTGGACCCAATGCAGATTGGTAGATACGATGTCTACCCAATGCAGATTATTGGGTCGATACAATGCCTTCGATTTTTTGCACAAATTGCACTTCAAACAAATCTGAGAAAAAATTCTAAAATACTAGAAGGGCGTGTTGATACGATCCAGATAGATCATGAGTGTATAGTCAGACGCAAAAGAAATACATGGTCTCGAAACATTTTTATCAAAATTTTATAGATGTTGTAGGCATTGGACTAATAATTATATGGAAAATTCTGAACCCTGATTAGTACATACGCAAGAAGGATATACAAAAAAACTTTTACGTAAAATCGCAACGGATTTGGTAATGCCTCTCATTATGAGAAGACAAAACAAAATGACATAACCATACGTTATCATTATCATCTAGCAGTCATGCAGGATGTCACTGCAGCCTTGTCATATGAATCTACTGCGGAAAGGAAGAAGCGTTGTCATAATTTGTCTTTCAAAAATATCTAAAATATCTTAGTAGTTCTTTGATAAATGAACCGAAACGTTTTCTTTGAAAATGTTGAAAAAAAAATTTTAGCATCGAAAAAGTAAGAAAAAATATGATCAGTTATATACACATCAAAGCTACAGCTATTATCATAATACAAAAATACATAATAGTCTAGTTAACTCATTGTATTATTTTCTTAATTCGTTTATTTCAGTAATGTGTCTGATGGACACTACTGGTCCGTTACGTTAGAGAAGCATACTGGGTCGTTAAGGGTTAATAGAGATCTTAAGTGATAGCACTGATTTACAACTTTAGCAGGAATGCTATTGAATGAAATAATTAACTTATTGCTTTTAATTTAAATAAAAAATTAAGCAGACATTATCTTTAAGCTGGTCCTTTGGCGTTTAAGATATCTTTAATCGGTAGAAGATTATTTTTAACGAGATAAGTGGGTGTGTGTGTGTGTGCATTCTCAGTGTAATATCGTGTGTCATAGGAGCTTCTGCTTCAATGGTTATAGTACTGCAGGCAGTTTTATTTGAAAAAGCCTGGGAATATAGGCTAAATCTAACTGGTCGATCAGTTAGGTTATCAAAATATGGGTCAAATATACATGGGCAAACCAGAATTGACGAAGATACGATGCTTTTATTTTTTATTTTGCTCAATGCTAGGAATTGATCCTGTTGTCGTGGGTGCGTTTACAAATATGGAAACTCACACAAACACCCAGACCCAGAACAACTACTTGCAGAACCTACAAATATTTGTGCCCTGTGGAGCTCAAACCTGCGATACGATGTGCGGCAGTCGATGCGCCAAACGAGTCAATATTTTAACATCAAGAAATTCTCTACATTAACTCAATTAGTCTTCGGCTCGAAACATTTAAAAAATCTTACAGCGCGAGTCATTAAAATATCCCACATTAAAAACTTCATCGAAATGATTCAACAAAATTCAAAACAATTTAACTTAATTATAAGGGTAAAAAAAAGTCCGTTACATGCATTCGTACACAAACTGGGTCCATCTTAATTGCTATGAATAACTTCTGCGTTTATCGATCTGAAACATTTCAATATTGATGTTTTAATTAAAACCTTGATGGTCGTTTCGCTTTTGTTACTTTTTTTCGCGGGCGACTTGTTAAATGAATGTTCTTTTTATTGGAGTACAGTTTTTTAGCTATTGCCTAGCTTTTATCGCGGGCTTTGAGCGCGGCGATCGAATCAAGAAATTCCGTAACGAAAATAAACCTAACACTGTCATGTCATCGTGAATGAACAAATATTAGAATAAATGAATTTTCACTTGAATGACGTGGCTGACCATAGCGCAACGATGGAATGATATTCTCGTTAAATATTCGCGGTAGGCGATAACCTTTTCTTTTTTTTCGGTTTGATTTAATAAAATAAATAAGTAAATTCGTATAATTGCATAAGTTGATAAAAAATGCTATGCAATATCTTTACCGCGGCAGTCCCCGAGTGCCACAAGTTTTTTTTTTTGCTTAGAGGCCTATCGTATAAATGGAGTTTTGTGGAGAAACCGTTTGTGTAACACCTACATTGTCAAGTAGTTTAAGAATAAAAAAAAACAAAAAGTTTAAGAATGGGAAAAGTTGCTCCGACCACCACAACTCCTGAAATTCGTAATCAACAGTGGCTATCACCAAGAAAATGTCAAGGCAATGAGAAAAGTCATACAAGTTGAAGTGAAAAAAAAAATTGTTATATTATTCCTAAAGAGAGGTTCATAAAAAAAATGCTGAAAACGAAACTGACAAATTCGTTTTCCCTAAAAATATTCCGAGGATTTTTCTCTATACAAAAAAAAAACACACGAAGTCTCCCAAGATAATAAAGTGCTGGAAAAAGCCCAACTAAATATTTACACCAGTTTTGTAAGTTACGGTCCCCAGACACACTTACGAGCCCACATAGTTCCCTGTACAGACGTACGGCTTGAGGAAAGTCGTTGAAGCGAGAGGACTTAATTAAAGACATCATATCCAGACGGTCGCAGATGGTACTGGGCAACCTAGAGAGCTATGTCTGTGTTTCGCACTTGGCGTTTTAGATGCTGCGTTTGAACGTTCATATGGCGTTTAAACATAGCATGTAATTTACCACGTTGTGTTCAGATTGCCAAAAATAAAGCAATTATTGAGGGTCATCATTCTGTCAAACCAAAAAACTTCGTAAAACAACCATCTAGGTGGACACTTAAATATTTATTGCGTTTATTGTATGGAAATGAAAAACGTCACTGTTGTAAGAACGAGGAAATATGTTTTTCTATAAAATTAACGTCAAAGAGAGAAAAAAAAAGAGAAAAGCCTTTATATGGTCTCGGGTTGTAAACTATTCCATTTTTTCAAGCTAGATTCACACGCAAGTAAACACGTGTCATAATTTGATTGAAATCGATTACCGTACGAATTCGGCAACACGTGTTCACTTTCGGTCAGACCCCAAATAGCTAGTGTTACCAATAAAAAATGCTAAAAAACGCTGTTCGGAAAATTACGATCGTTGGTTTGTCATAGGTGAAAACTGAGTGGTTTTTTTTTTCAAGAACTGTTGATAGAAAAACAAAATACTATGGAAATGGAACCTATTAACTCATTCTTACTCTCCTGCCATACAATTTTATTGTAAACTTTTCACCTCCCAACACAATATCAAAGAAGGCAGGCAAAGCAATCTCAGTAAGTAGTCTTACGATAGGCATTCCCTGGTGGATGCATTCTCAAAGTCAAAGCGGCGATTGCAATATTTCACGGCAATTTTTCAATATCATCAGTACGAGGAACAACGGTACGGAAAAGTGCATTACGTAGGAACCAATGATGTACCTTTGTATTATTTTTCTTTCTTTGAAATATTACTTGAGATGGCAACTTGCTTCAAATATTAAACGGTGTAAGAAGTAAGACCCAGTTAATATGCAATCATGGTCTATTAGACTATGATTGCATATTAAATTCTAGTGGTTTGAACTAGGCTCAGAGAGATAAGAGATAGAGATATTAATTAAATTCAACCTATGAAAAGGTTTAGTCTGAAAGATGTTTTATCGTAGAGATTTGATTTTAATTACTTATGACTTTCACAAAGTTTCAATGTGAATATTAAAAGACACGTGTCACTGCATTCATACACGGTTATCTCTGCCCAACTGATTTTAATAATGTGTGTAAATGCATGGTCAGCTCCAAATTAAAGTATAGGACAGTTTTAAACCTAATAAACTACTACTGACTACTATTAAAATCAGGAATGAATTTGATGAGAAAATCATTACCTACACGTAATCAAAACGGAAGCAAAAAATTAATATAAAGTGATACCGTAACATGACCATTCTATGTATAATCTCATCTCTATCGTTTGTCCAAACATTTTCTCCAACAATTTGTCGATGGACCCCGACACATAAATAAGAGGACGGGTTATTGGAAATGTACAGTGAAACCCAAGGGACGCCATACGATATGGCGACAGAAAGACCATTCCCCATTTAATATTCTAACGTTTCAGTAGGACAACTCGCGGAGGGGACGCGCCTGAAAAATTTAATAAGAGTTCAAGAAATGCTTACTTTTTATTGCACAGTCAACTGTGACAAGTTTTATAGCTTTGCGATACTCTTTCGTAATTTATAAATGTGTCGGGTGTTCAGAAGTTGTTTTAATATGATATGGTTGTTGAAAGTGTGGAATTTATTGTTTTGTAGTAGTTGTTCTGTAGATTTTAGAAGAAATATAAATGCTGGCAACTTTGGTAAGGAGTTAACGAAGGTTTGGTTAGGTTTTGGTTAGGAGTTAGGAATACCTCTCACCCTTCCTGTAAAATAAACTGCATCAATGAATACAAACTTTTTCCAGAAAATCCGAATGTTTTTTTTACTAGTCCTTCAGCATTGGGTGGAGCGGAATGGACTCGCACTCACTAAAATCTTCTTTGTTCCTTCAATAGCTTTTTACGTTCCAGGCTCGCGCTAACATGTTTGAACAGTCTCGGCCCTTTATGGGCCCTCAAACCTTTGGCCCTCTATGGGGGCCCCGGTCTGAAAATTATATTGGATGGAATAATTCTTTACTTTGCCATCTATTTTTAAAGTATCCTTTTAAGTTAGTTTTAAATATATTTTCATTTCCTGGTAAACAAATTGATGATAGGCGAGACTTCACTAAAATCACAATTAATGAACCTGGAAAAAAAAATAGCTTAAAATGTCAAACACAGGCAACGTCGTAGCGATCGATATAGTAGGAAACTGCATAAAATCCAGCTATTTATTATCACAAGCGTCAGATGTGACTGGATATGAGAGTCTTAATTAAAGCGTGCCAGACGGCGTTCTTATAAATTTTAATACAAAACGCCACTACAAAGAAATTGCGTTAATTTTAGTATTTTTAATAAACTAGTCGGGTTTTATATTAAATCCTTTGTAGATGATTTGTTTACCGTTGATTTGTGTAGTTGGATGATTTAATTATAATCACAGTAAGGTACTGGTAACACTAATGTATCGAAAAAAGGTATGAGCCCATGTAGTGTGGTTGCTCCTCCCGTTGGGACAAAAGTTATCTTCGACGCAGGTAATACAGCACAGGTTTATACGTATCACATAATGTGTTTAGGATATATCGTTTTACCTTTATATGAGCGATATTTTTGTTCACCGTTTATAGATCAAATGAGGATACTGTATTCTTGATTACACAATCCTATTGTATGTATCACAATGATTGCTACCAACCTACTTTAATTTGGCATTTATCGTGTCATAATTTTTTTTCAAATAAATAAATAAACCTACCTACAATATACAGTACAATGCGAGACGAGGCCAAAGACAATATTAATTTAATCACATCAATATCAAAATAAAATTAATCATCGTGAAGGAAATTAATGTATTAGAGGAAATCTTGCCTTTCCATAATTAAATTATTTCTCAGATAATTCTCGAAGTTTGGTAAGTTCAAAGAAAATTATAGCAAACCAATTATGGTACTGATTGGAAGCCATAACTTAATAGTGTTTTGAGTTAAGGGATCGCAAATTATATTTTGTCTTGTTTCCGAAACGTGTTTATGTAATTTAGGAAATATACAGGCATATAAATACGAGTATACAACTAAAAGGCAAAATAGTAGTTAAGGCACCAATATCGAAACGCCAGCTGTGGACAGGATTGTCTTCAAAGGCTACATGGGCTCTAGAACGCAAAGCGCGGTCGCGGGACTGTACGAATTACCGTGACCCCGGAACGTAAAGGCCTATTGAAGGACACCGTGGATTTTAGTCAGTACGAGTCTGACAGTCCCTCCCGCTCTGTCCTGGGTGGGGGGAATCATTTGATGATTTTACTAATTAACAAAAAAAAAACGACGGGTTGCACTCTGGGAGTGCCGGTAGAAGTGAAAACTTGAATAGTAATAAACACACACGAACATTCGCGCAAGCGCCCTACGCCGTCTTACGAATTTTCGATCAGGTCGCGTGTCCTGACGCGAGTTTAACATTTTTTACCCATTCCAAAAAAGGGGACAACGCCGCTAAAGAAGTTTTCACTTCAAAAAAAAAGAACGCAAAGCGCACTTAAAGGGCTGAACTTATCTATCTGAATTAGCAACACACGTCGTGTCTATGTGGTCGAAGCATAAGGCCGCGTTTCCACTGACGCGGAGCTGGGCGGAGAGGAGCGGAGAAGAGCGGAGCTGGGCGGAGAGGAGCGGAGCTGGGCGGAGAGGAGCGATGAAGGGCGATGAACTTCTCATCCATTTTGATGCACCTAGTGACGTAACGAAGACAACTGACACACTGCACGCGAGTCACGCACCGCCCCGCTCCGCACCGCCCCGCTCCGTACCGCTCCGTACCGCCCCGCTGTCCTCCGCTCTGCACCCCAATGCTCGCTGTCCTCCGCACTGCACCGCCTCGATGTATGAATATCCGCTCAGCTCTGCTCCACCCCGCTCGTACTGTTTCCATTGAAGCGGAGCGGAGATTTCAAGCATAGTCATTGGTCAATTTGTGCACCGCTAAGCTCCTCTCCGCCCAGCTCCGCGTCAGTGGAAACGCGGCCTAAGGAGCATACGATTTCAAAAACAAGTGACGGTCTAGTTTCTTTATTTACCTTCTTATGGAAAAAGTCGTGAGATTCTGTATGATATCCTATATTCATTCTCCCCTACCCAACATTTTCTTAATGAGGTTGAAGTTACCTCATTGGAACAGCAATGTGAATGTGGAACTGTGTTACAAAGCATGCTCCACCTCCTATCCTGCCCTCTTAAGGTGTTGATAAACTTGAGCATTCGCTTGTACGAGTAATTAGCATGTTTTCAAATGTTACAAACGAGAGCGATGTAGCGAACATTCTAAAGGCGAGCGATTCTGGCGAGCTTTTTGACGAGCTAGTGTTAAGTCTGACATCTTCATGAAGAAAATACGAGTGGCATTCGGGGACTGCCGCGGTTAAGCTATTGCATAGCTTTTTTTTCTAATTTATGCAATTAAAATTATTTATTCTATTTATGAAAAAAAAGAATAAATTATCGCTTACCGCGATTCATATTTAACGAGAATATCATCCTATCGTTGCTCTATGGGAAGTTGCTCTACTAATTAGGCTATGGTTAGCCACGTCAATCAAGCGAAACGTCAAGAAAAAAAAAACATTGATTAATTATATTTTATTCATTCACGTAGACATGACAGATGTCACAGTGACAGTGTAGCATTGCTCATCTCTGGTGGAAAAGCAGCCTTAGGACGATACATTTATAGGTAGGTACACGATGTATATAAGTTTAGGATAAAGCATTATTATTAGGAAAACTTGGTATACCCTTCGGTAGTAATTAAGTTAAAGACAACATGTTCGATGTTCTACAAAACTGAAGGGTACACACACACAGAGTACATACTATACACATACAGGGTAATGAGAATCATGTTTGTTGTTATCATCTTGATACCCGTGTTCGTGTAATGAGGTTACTTGCGAGTCAATTAAGATTAGTTTACACTATGTAAGAGTAGGACGTCTTAAACAATAGATTGCTTACACTGTGTGGGCACGAAATACTTCATGGTTGTTAATTAGTTAAAATATGTTGAGAACTGAAGATAACTTACATGACGTCAGTCATTCATAAAGGGTAAGACGGTGGTGTGTCTAGTAAATTCTGACTCCTGAGGAATTCCTAGCTGCTACCTGCTACTAAGAAATTTTTGGTGGGAAATCCCTACTACTAAGAAATGAGATACAGATAAATTGGAAACCCAGGTCATCCAAAGAGGTTTGGATGACCTGGGTTTCCAATTTATCTGGACTGCAGTAAATCAGTACATCTCAGCAACTACTAGTTCGAAATAAAAAAAATCTTTGAGGAAGACTATAAGTTATAAAACGAGACGACTAGTAGGAGCCGAGCCAGCTAGTTTTTAATAACAGCATTAGGCACATAAGTAGCTGTTTATGAAAAAAAAAACGACGGGTTGCACTCTAGGAGTGCCGGCAGAAGTGAAAACCTGAATAGTAATAAACACACACGAATATTCGCGACAGCGCCCTGCGCCGTCTTACGAATTTCGATCAGGTCACGTGTCTGACGCGAGTTTAACATTTTTTACCCATTCCAAAAAAAGTGCACAACGCCGCTAAAGAAATTTACACTAAAAAAAATGTCGTAATATAATTAAAGCAAAAGTCGACACAATCATGATTTATTTATCAACATGCAATAGTTTCATTCTGTACAACAAAGTTAGACGTACACACAAAGTAAATTACCCACATACCACGTACGCCGATTAATCTCGAATCAGCCTTCCTTACCCAACAAAACGGGATCAACTGCGAACACACTTGAACAGTAATTGATGCAGAAGCATGCGAAAGGTTGGAGTAATGCGAACCATATAAATTGCGATACGCAAAGGGCGGGGCGCCTCGTCATTCAATGTCTATGCTTTTTCCCTTTAATTAACTTTTTGCATACGCATTTAGAAGACGTGAATATAAATTAACACTAGTCTGACGTACGCATTTGTTGAGTTACTTGATATTGCTCGGTGCTTTGCATACAATATGGGTGAAGGTTTTTTATTGATGATTGTCATTTGTTTAATGTTTCGTCGCTTA
Source organism: Agrotis puta (assembly GCA_943136025.2). NCBI lineage: Eukaryota > Metazoa > Arthropoda > Insecta > Lepidoptera > Noctuidae > Agrotis > Agrotis puta. The sequence continues at coordinate 13,618,093 of OW964177.2, read as the reverse complement.
ATTACAAGCATTGTCCTTTTCAGTATAATTGTGAATGGCTATAAGTGTGAGGGAGACTAAGAAATGGTGTGATCAGAAAGAAGATTATTTCAGAATGACAGATATTTTTAGAAAAAAAAAAGACATTCTGCGCCGACCACAAATCAATTTGTCGTAAGGGAATGATGATGATGATGTTGTAGCTGCTGTTGTTTTTAACAGCAAAAGTTTTTTACAGCGGTTCTGTTAACGTATTTGCTGTTGATAGAAACCGTTAGTTATTTGATTGAAACCATAATTTCTATGATTTTTTTTTTTACTCTCTTAATCTCTCTTACTTGGTCTTAATCTCTCTTCTTACTTACTTACTTCTTAAGCTGTGCACTGCCAAAATCTATTTATGTACCTATACTGCTTATGGTTTTAATTATGTGTCTTCCTTTTCAATAAAAACAAATACATTTTTTTTAAGAAAAAAACGTTGCCCCACACTAGGATTTTCTCCTGTGTCGTGGGTGCGTTTGCAAACATATACTCACATACACAAATGCCCAGACCCGGAACAACTAGTTGTAGATCATACAATTATTTGCTCCGTGCGGGAATCGAACCCACGACACGCAGCGCAGCAGTCCAATCGCTCAGTCACTGCGCAAACCGTGCTGTCCACCAAATTAAACCAGCTTTCATAGATCTAAATAAAAAATACCAGACACTACCTAACCTGCGCTCGATAAACCTAAAACATTTCAAACCTCCTTCGATTCACATGTAGGAGGATGTTGTGTAACGAATTCAAAAACTCAGGCAGCCCAGGCCTTCTAGAAACTAGGTGATGTATTAAAAAAGTTATATTAACGTTCGAAACTTAAATAAATTATTCACTACTACTGAAATTGGCTAAAAACGACAGCAACGTAGCCTGTCTGGGAACTTACATTACTTCAGACGTACTCAAGGAAGGGAATACAGAAAGTTTGCTCAGCCAATGGAACCAATTTCCTGAATTTGTGACATCGGTGTACCGTCTAGTTCCGAATTAATATACCCGATACATTGCGTTTTGTTTGTATTTATATAGTGCGGTGTGTCTACGTTCGCCCAAGGCAATATTACGCTCCTGAAGATTGACTGTGGGTCAAGTTCGACACCCACAAGGAGTTTATTATAAACTATATTTATCTTCATTGTTGTACACGTACAGTAACGTGCAAGAAAATGTGTACACTTAACAAAATTCAAGAGCAACTTTTCTCGTGAAATGTTGGTTTCTACTTTGAAATAAGACCTTTTATAAAATGGCAGGGCTTCCAAAATAGAACGTTCATGAAAACGTAAAAGGTTAATCAATATGGTAGGAGAATATCGCTTTTGAAATCTGCCAAATGTATCATAAATAATTGCTCGTGACTGTATTTGGAGGGTTTCGAACTGGGCGTTTATCCTGCGTAGGCGTTGATGTACCGTGAACGCCTTCAAAGTGCCGCCTACACCAACACTTGACAAATACTTAACTAAAACAGTCTAATTAGGGATACGTTTAGTGCTAAACATACCCCTTGATTTTGGAATATTTTTAGAAACTTAAGAAGGCACCTGTGTTTCCCGGAGGGTAAGGCAGAGGTGTACTTAATAGTACACCCACATTTTGTTAGATTAGTAATTTAAGTCGCATGTAACGGGGACCGCCTATTGCCAACGATCGGGCACAAATCCAGACTTAATGGCTGCTACTCAGAAATGTAACAGTTCTATTAATTGTTTGTGTGTGAGAGTTTCTATGTTTGTAAACGCGCCCACAATACAGGAGAAATTCCTAGTGTGGGGCAACGTTTAAAAAGAAAAAAAAATTGAACATTTGTGACATCAATGCAAAAGTTGGATTGTGGTCATCTGATGGTCATAGCAAACGAGGATACGAGATCGGATTAGATCGTGTTCTATAATTTTGGTCAACTCGCAAAGGATAAGTATTTCTTGTATCTGCGCAAGCAGTTATTATCACTTTCGACAGCAAAACACTCTTTAGAGTTAGTGGGATTAACCTCTTAGCGTTCTACCCTTAGAAATAGCACCATAACCTACCTCGAACTTGCGGTGACGGTTGAGCGATCCTACTGATGGTGACCGGTCTTACCAGAACCTACTGGCTTGCGACCACCGCTCTGTCAAAGTCCTGCGCCAAACAGTGTTTGCTGTGTTCCATCAGTGCGGTGGAGTACCATTTCTTTCTACATCTTTGCTGCTGGACTACTCGCCTACCGCGAATATTTAACGAGAATATCATCCCGTGGATAGATATATATCCGTGAAGGACACCGTGGATTTTAGTCAGTACGAGTCTGACAGTCCCTCCCGCTCTGTCCTGGGTGGGAGGACGTTCGATGATTTTACCACGCTAAAAAAAAATTGTCAGCCACGTCAATTAAGTGAAACGTCAAGAAAAAAAAAATTCATTCAAAGGAAAATGACCACGACAATATGGACCACAGTACAGAGTTGCGTCAATTCCAAAGTTGTTTTAGATGGTTTATAAATTAACCTAATAACCATCTACAATTGCCATTTTGGAATCAAAACCCGCATTTTCAAGTTTTTTTAGAAAACGTAACTTAACCTCAAAATAGAAATATCCGTCGTGTATAGAGGTAAGTTTATAGGTCGTAGTTTGGAGAGCAGATTAATTAGCATATCTGATGGGATAGAGACTTAAATAAATCAGTACCTTGCCTTTATATTTCCTGTTAAAACAGTTACAAATACAAAAAAAAGGAGAGCTGTAAAAAAAACATTATCATTGGACTTTTTGACAATGACAATTCAATTTGAGACACCAACACCAATGTTGCCACTTTAGATTTTAAATGAAAATCGATTACTAGAATAAATACACTCGACACATAATTATTTCAAATGACTGATTTAGTTCTATAATCATTGATTTATTACAAAAGTTCGATTTATATCAAACCGAAGCAATATAATTAAAAAAATCAATGCAATCATTCATAGTATCGTTAGCCAACAAAGTGAAATTGCTTTAAAAAGTTTTGAAAGCAAAATAATACGACTACTGTGTGTGTGAAATACTAATTATTTCACACCACAGTAGTATCATCTCGTTTTATTTATTTATATTAATATACTTATATGAATTTGTAATCGTATACAAAAAGAAAATCGATTGGAGTTGTCAATATATTTACTTATTTTGATTATGGCAATACTTTACCGTAAGAATAGCCGGCAGTACGTAATTCATTTTATCAAGACAATTTCATAACTTATTAAGTTTACAAAATAAACCCCTATACAAAATTGGCATTCTAATTGCAGAATGACTTTAAAAATAAAGAAAATAATTGTAATATAATTTTTATCTTGATGCATGAGAAAAACCAGTACCATTGATGGTCATGATCCTTTTATTCATTCACGTTGACATGACAGATGTGACAGTGACAGTGTTAGGTTTATTTTCGGTTATATTCGGTCGCTGCGCTCAAAGTCCGCGATAAAAGCTATGCAATAGTTTAAAACTCTATAGAAAATAACCACACATTAACCACTCAAAGCAATGCTGAGCAAAACCCCAGATACTTTGCCAGTAGATATTAAACATATCTACCTGATCCTACCTGCAATAGTAGTTAGGGTTGCCGGTTGTGTAGTAAGTCCATTGCTTATAAGCACCGTAATAACCCTCTCCCCTCCGTTGACTTTTGCTTCTGTAGCGGGTTGATAAGCACCCCTCACATAAGGTATGCTGTGATTTTCCCTGGAAAATAGTTGCAGGGGAAAATTTTGATCACCTTTCACAGGGCTTTCGTATGAATTTGTAAGACAGTAATCTCAAATTGTACTGATTAAAATAATTATATTTTACTTGCGAGTGACTTGTGTGTATGTACTTACCACAGTACCGACCCGTGTGAAATTTCTTTATTTAGAAGATAGATGTTGGTTCGATAAATAATCATTGTTTGGCAGTCTCTTCCTATGCTGAGGTAAATTTCTAGTCTAAACGGATGCAGCTGAGTAGTATTTTTCGTGGAGAGACTGCCCGTCTGACCTTCATGAGCCATCATCATCATCAATCCACTGCTGGACCTAGACATGACCTTTCCCTCGATCACCGGCTTCTCTCACAAGTCAGATATTATGATATCCATTGGCAAGACACGTTGTCAGACTTTTGGATTGGCACAATAAGTATCACCATAGTATTTGACACCAACCGTTCTAAGTGCCCAAATATTTAATTTGATCCACAGACCATGAAACTTCTAAAGACGGTAGAAGATTATTAAAGTACATATTATGTATCCCTAGCGGATTTAAGACTTGGTATCGTGATCATCAAAAGATACAGATACAATGTTACGTAATAACAGCTGCCATAAAACCTTAAACAAAGTATCGAATAACACATTATTCTTTCATTTCACAATATTTTCACTCTCTCTTCTAACAATCAGATCAAATATCGAATTTGAAAGTTAATAATAAAATAAAGCCCTATCAGATGATTCATTCAAATCGGCCGTCATCAGAGTAATGTATACCAAAATTTAATTACTAAAACGAAATCTAGATAAAGCTAAAAAGGCGAATAGTCGTTAAAATGGTCACAAACGTAGATACTCAATCAAAGTCATAAATTATGGTCATTTAATGGTCCATTGAGTCATTCATGTGATTCATTAGATGTTTAAGGTATTTACGCAAGTTTGAGATTTACTGGTGTTGTTATGTGATAGTGTAAGATCCGTTTCAGATTAGGGGAATGCGAATCGGGCGTTTGTTTTGTAACATTAAGATAGCAATATAACGTCGTGTGATCTATGAGAACGCAGGTCGCGAGATTTATACGTTTAACAAAATTGTCTTAGTCATACTCGCTGTAATATGTGATTTTCCTGTTGCATTTTTTATAAAGATAGTAGCCACACTGAGAAAAGATAGGTGGTTTGTCATAATATGCATTGCGCCAAATTAAAAAAAAAAACAACAAACCAGACAAATAAGCGTTCCTCGGAATGGCTCAAAAAAATTCTCATGTCTCAAAATTTCTTATGAAATCTCGGCGCCAAATGTCAAAAAATTCGGTTTTCTGTGATTGCTCTGTAGCTACTGTTAATTATGAACAAAAATATAATAGAAAAGATAATTTTGCGAATATTTGCAATTTATGATTTTCATCTATTCCGTTGAAGTGGCCTTTTTAGATTCCAAGATTAAATCTGCATTTGTGCTGGTCGTCGGATAATAACTGTCTTACTGTCGCATTACAAAGTTTACACTTCGCCGGTTTTTCATAAAGGAATATTTAAGAGTGCTATAGTACAGCTGCAATACTATTTGGAGAAGATACCTTTTACTAAAGCAACAAGGTAGATATTTGTTTGTCATGTTATGCACTGCAACTCCTGCGGTTGACCATTGCGAATGCCAAATAAATTCGGAAACGAAACGCTCCCGGGTTCGTAATAAATTTACAAATATATCAACGACCACACAGAATTTAAAATTTACGACACCGTCGTATGAAATCCCATAAATTTTACAGACAAAGAGTTTTCTGAGATACACCCTTACCTTTACTTTTAGTGACTTATGTCCCGTAGTGACTAATTCTGCAAACACTTCACCTTACCACTTTACTTTAATTTTTTATGTTTTGCGGTTGTCATAAATCTTAGTTTTATAGTGATACAGGTTACCAAGGATGAAGCAACGAGTACGTTTTAATTGGTTTTCTAGAAAACTTTTTAAAACTGTGACATTTTTATCTCTATCAAAATTTATGGAGAGGAAAATGTGATTTCGAAGAACTCGCAGTTACTCAGATGTTTCATCATTAAAGTTGTGGGAGAATTAATTAAAAACAAAAAGTATTGTTGTGATTATTTTACCCTTTGTTCCCTCTCCCCTGCAAGTCGTAAAGTTAATAAGGGAGTTTTCCTTTCCAAACTTTACGTGGTTAGAGCTCTAGAAAGGTGGAGGTAAACGTTGCTTGCACATGTTTATTTAAATTTTTGTCAAACTCATTTAACGTCAATTACTTCACGCGTTGGTTCAGTCTAGCAAATTAATAGTTCATAAGTTGGCACACTGCGTAAAGCTACATGAATTTAATTTTGAAATTACGTATGTAGATTAAGGTAGAAAAAATGATTTGGGTTGACGATGCTATCAAAATAACAGGGCAACATAAATATAAGGATAAAGCAGAAAAAAGGAATGTTTATACAAAACACAAGACTCTTTACTGAAATAATGATCATGGAGATAGTAGACTATTAAGGATAAGGTAATTTTTAGCTAAATAATTAATGTCTTGCCTTTACTATGTCGCTATAGGGGTTGGCAAAATGGTTTTCGATGCCAAAAACATTAGTAATCGAATAATTTCCGACGTAACGATTAATTTATATAAACCACAGACACGGATTCACCGTAACGATTTATCACCGACAATCGTATAATAATCGATTTCATTAACGCTTTCACTCGCAGGGGCCGAGCAAACAGCGGGGTGCGCGTACAATGGTCAGTTTTTCCAGCAAAACGAACGGAATTTGTATCAGAACTAAGAATATGTTGTAGCTGGAATAGAACATCCCTTGCATTGGTTTATGGTACGGAGAACAATTGTATTGTTCTCCATCGTAAAAGTTACCGTAAGAATGAAATTCCTGAGGCAGAAAGTGTTTTAACTCGTTTGTCAAACAAATTAAATATCATTAGCAGGTTTTTAAACACAATAATATAAGTATTCATCATTTTTTGGTTGCATTTTCCGTGCAATGAGCGTATCAGCTTTCCCAAAAGGAAGGAGTGAAAAGTAAAACATTCAAAAAATCTTCAGAAGCTAAATACGGATATAAAGAGTAGTACGATATGGGCACCTGCATCTATTGTTCGAAAGTCGGTCGTTGTCTTTAGATTTATCGGGTCGTATCGTGAGTCGTTGCAGTGAACTGCGTCGGATAAACATACTGTAAATTCCTATGAAATCGTCTAGATAAGTCTTACATCGAAATGATTTTATAATTAATGCTGGAATTTGAACAAATTCACATCTAATGTCATCCAATTCTTCGGATTACTCCGTTCATTCATGTTTGGTTTCTATTGCCTATACAACGTTTTCTTACTTTTATGATGACCCCTGTTGTAGCCATCAGTAGGAGGAAAAAAAGCAAGTAAGTAACATGTAAATCGTTGCAATGGTTTACACCACCGTGTGTTGCAGAAGAGCTGAAAGAAAAAGTAATGTTGTAAATAATACATTGTTTTTTAAGCCCCCTTAACTCTAGTTGCTCCAAACTATCCATGTTTCTATAATCCAGGTATAGAATAGTTGGGTTTTCGGCCAGGTTTCCGGTAATGAACGGCCGAGGGAAGTAATGGTGAGGGGCGATTTCGGTGGCTGCCGCAGTTAGTGGTCACCGGCCGAACGGTGCACTGAAAAACCTATTTATATCTAGGTAGGGAGGTGGGCACTGATGTCGTTGTTAATGACATTTATTGCACGTGATTTAAACCCTGTTTGTGGATTGTAAAGGGTTTTGGTAGATGAAAGGATGCGGTGGTCGATGTGTGTGTAAGCATTTTTTTATGTGGTGATCGTTACCGTAATTTGGTCCTACTTTGCTCCGATATTTGCTCCAAATGTTAAAAACTAAGAATATTTTAAAACAATCAACTGTAAAAAAATTATATGTTATTTTAAAGAAATAAGACTGCTTTGACAGGTACTTCTTTATAGGGAATTGGATATTATGAAGTATATTATTAATTTATTTTTGATTAAAATAATAATAAGCAAAAAAAACTTTTTTACAAAAAAAAACCGACTACCAAAAATACAAACGCCCCACCTAAAACCACTAAAAAGAGAAAATAAACTACTATTTATCTATTTCAGAAAACAAAAATGCACGTATTTTTCAAACGAATTAAATAAAAAACTTATTACCCACCAATTCTAAATCAACTTACAATATTATTTTATTTAACAAACAAGATATTATGTATTTACAAACAACCTATAATGCTTTATTTACAAAATTACAATGTGACCATTCTTGTCTAAACCTAATTAGCTATAAATTTAATTATAATATTTTTATAATGTTGTGTGCTAGGCACCTACTGATGGGGCTAGATGTGCGTATCCTATCGAATACCTATTTGGCTTGGCACCGACTTCAAACAGATCAGTAGGGGCGGAACATGTAAAACTCATTTGCTGAAATTGGAACGGGCCCAAAGGGCAGTTCTGAAAGTTGGTTGGCGGTTGCCTTTTCGCTTTCCTACTACCGATCTGTATAATAAATGTTCTGTTCTCTCTGTCCGTAAGCTATTTATTTTAAATCTTGTTCTGTTGACACATTCCAGAACTCCTTATGATCCTTCCAAATTTAGCTCCCAGCGTCGCAAAGATACTGTCTGTCCCTCCATCCCTACGAAATCTCGTTCGGCTCAACGTAGTTTCCCTTTTATTGGTAGTCATGTCTATAACAAGGCCAATAAAATATTGAACCTATACCACATGGCTAAATCAAAATGTAAAAAAACTGTTACGGAATGGCTACTGAAATTGGATTATGCAGGGACTGAGGAAATTTTAAACATCATGAGATAATTTCGTCTGTCGCAATCCCAATCCACACACATCATCATCACACGCACAAGCGCGCACACTCTCTGGCACGTAGGTTCTCTCGCCCAGTATTCTGTTCGGAATGCTGGATGTGGGATTTATGTTGCACTCACGTTACACACGATATTCCCTACACACACAACACCTTCCAAAGACTCAAAACGCATCACCTTACCACTTCTTTTTAATTGTTTCATATTGTATTAATGTTACTTCCTTTATTTATTTATTTTTCTTGCATTGTAACATGGTAAACATAGTACACACTCTGAATTTGGATGTCTTGCCTTGTTTTAATTATTCTTAAGTGCATTACCTTAATACTGATATTGAGTGTGAGCCTGGAGATCTGTCACACAGGTCCTGTACCCAGTATAGACTCCAGCTCTCACAAAGGTGGAATCGCTATGTTATAATTAAGATAATAACTTGTTACTATTTGTACCTTTTTGAGAGAAATAAACAATATTATTATTATTATTATATTATTATTTAATTCGTTTGAAAAATACGTGCATTTTTGTTTTCTGAAATAGATAAATAGTAGTTTATTTTCTCTTTTTAGTGGTTTTAGGTGGGGCGTTTGTATTTTTGGTAGTCGGTTTTTTTTTTGTAAAAAAGTTTTTTTATTTTTCCATTTTTTGTATAAATTATCGCAGGTACGTATGTATTCGGGCACGCCACAATCGCGGCGGTAAGACCCCTCTTTGAGGAGTGGCTAGATAGGCGTCACGGCGTCCTGAACTACCGCATGACTCAGGTCCTCACCGGACACGGAAGTTTCGGGAGGTTCCTGTGTCTGATAGGGAGGGAAGAAACGCCTGGGTGTCACCACTGCGAGGATCGTCCGGAGGACACGGTGGAGCATACGGTGCAGGACTGCCCCGCTTGGACAGAGCACCGCCGTGTCCTCACGACGGCGATAGGCGAAGACCTCTCGCGCCCGGCATTGGTCGAGGCCATGCTGCGGGGCGAAACGGAGTGGGAAGCGGTCGCCTCCTTCTGCGAAGCAGTCATGCTTGCGAAGGAGGAGGCGGGCCGCGTGAGGGAGAGGACAGCGTCCTCCCTCCACCCTAGCCCAGTGGTAGACGCCTACGGCGTCGGACGTCGCAAGACGATCTCCGGCCACCGTAGGCGCGGGCATGCGGGCGGCGAGTAATGGGCGACTCGCAGCCCGATCATGGACCATGCCCGGGTCGACGGCGCGTTGTGTTCCACGCGCGCCTCAAGGAGTGTCAGCATAGTGACGGGGCCTGCAGAGGGCCATAGCCTGCCGGAGTCGCGGGACTTGCCCATTACCGTGACCCCGGTACGTAAAGGGCTAGTGAAGGACACCGTGGATTTTAGTCAGTACAAGTCGGACAGTCCCTCCCGCCCTCCCCTGGGTGGGAGGACTCATTTGATGATTTTACCACGATAAAAAAAAGGTACGTATGTAGTAAGTTAACTTTGTCATTTTCTTTTAGTTACATTTAGTAATTTATAAAACCCTCTGTCTTGATACCCCATCTGATCAGTAGGTTGTTTTTTTTTTTTCTATTTTTATTAGTGTAAATATCGTAGGTACGGTCGTAGTAAGTTGAACTACGTCATATAACTTGAGTTATTATTCTGACTTTGGTTTTGACTTTTAACCGTTAAGGAATTTTACCTTCCAGATTCCATCATCAGATCCTGACATGGTGACAATTGGTGCTCCCATTGTCACCATGTATACTCTTTCTAACCTCGGGAGCAATGACAGAGTATACTCCTTCCAATGAAAAAATAATTTTGAAAATCGGTCAACAATTGACTAGACTTACTTCTGAAGTTATTTTTTCCACTTTTATGTGTCGGTTTTATTTTTTGCAAAAAAGTTTTTTTTATTTCTCAATTATTTTTATTAGTTGTAATATCCTATACAAATATTTGCTATGCATTTATTTTACATTGTTATTATTAACAATATTTTTCATGGTAATAGGCTTATCCCCAATAAAATGAAACTTAACATACCAAACTGTCGAAATATGGGTATACTGTACACATCTGCGTACCCCCTCAGAGCATACAGGCGTGATGTTATGTTATGATGTTGTGTAAACAATAAACATCCAAGCGATTGCAGCAATCACGACAGATTTGCTGTCTATTATTGAAGAGTTCCGTTCCATATCTCCGAAGTTCGTGATCAGATCATGACAATATTTCTATGGGACCAACTTGGAAGTATACTCTTTCAAACAAAAAAAGAATTTTTCAAATCGGTTCAGGCGTCTTCGAATAATCGGTGAACATACATAAAAAAAATAAAATACATACAGTCGAATAGAGAACCTCCTCCTTTTTGGAAGTCGGTTAAAAATTACCCATGTGGTCGGGTATCTTTGCTCCTAGAAATAGTTTCTATGTAATCTCCATTGTTAAAGCTGTTGGAGCAAATTAATGCCTTCCTAATTCAATCTGCTCCAGTTACAATAAGTTCTGCTAATATTGATGTTTCTGAAGTCTTCGGATGTGAAATTCGGTGAAATGTTTCAGATGCATTCATAATTTATTGAATTATTGCAAAATTTTCAACGTAGAATATTCGACAACATTTTACAGAACAGGAGCATAATTACCCGTAAGGAGCAAAGTAGGGCCAAATTACGGTATCTACTTTTAATGGCTAGAAGTAGAATAGGTAATTCCGGAGTTTGTAATTTTTGTTCAAACAAATGAGGTAAAATTTTAAAATTCTTATCCAACAATTTAGAAAATGCAAGCTATTATAGATGATTTAGCAATCGTGCCTGAAATGGAAGTGAACTTTCAGTAAAGTTGGTAAAAAAAATGTATAATAATTATAGTGAAAACATTCATTTTAGGGCCCTAAAATCATTAAGAACCCCAAAATGAGTAGCAAAGCCCCATTAATATTCAGTACCCACCAACTGAATCATAGAATCTTCACCAGTAATTGTTTGTGTGAACACAAAACCAGATTCAATGTACCGCAGAAATTGTTTTCCCTCAGTATTCTCGTTCACATTTGCTCGTTTGCAGCGCTCCTAAAGGCGGACAACTCAATCATCCAGTTCCTATATCCCGAGCGTTCCGGAAAATTGGAATTTTGTCACCCTTTTTCTGACTGATCTTTCTCAGCTTCGTACAATTTGGCAACCATCTTTGATTGGAGTGCGTAACCGGATATCCGGCCGAGGTTATCGTTTTCTCCGTCTATTGAGTGAATGAATCCCTTTATCGTATTTCAGGTGGGCTTTGATGTTCTGATTTATTTCAGTGCCCACGTTGTTTGAGAAGATTTTGGTTGGAGATAATTTTTCATTACAGGTCGTTGAGCGTAGGTTTTTTGGTTAGCGTTCTATTTAGGTAGATGCGTACCTACTGGATTTTAAAAGGGTTTCTTTATTGGATCGCCCACTGCGGTTTTAAAAGTTTTATGGTGAATCTTGATAAAAAATTATTATTGAGAAAAATTCTCACGCACTTAAGCTAAGTTCGATACGATTTTGACGTCTAGCCATCTGTACATATTTAATGTATTAATAAGTTATTATTATAGCTAACGATAAAATATTACATGGACCTATCTAAAAGAAGTTTAAAATTGTGATCTCCACGCTTATCATACTTGCATGCATACAGTACAATACAAGTTGTAAAGATGACAATACATACATGTACATGTATTTTATATTTCGTACATATTTATTTTTGTTTCTTTTTATTTTTATTTTTTTTTGGTTAAAACAAGCTTCAATTATGATAACACCATAAAATTATAACCAATCATAGCATTAGTCATAATTTGTTCCTTACAGCGACATAACTGGCTCACAACTAGCCGATGGCTATTATTTTATTGCACGAACTGTAACAGAATTGCTTCAAATCTATTTTAATAGTTTTAAAACACTGTGGTTCACGTTAGCTTTCTAATAATGAATAGTTCAGCGACATTCAATTTGTATAATTGCAGTGAACGAAGTTGCGGGTACTTTGATTTTATTGTTTAACCGCTTTCCTGTAGAATAGTTTTGTGTTCGCCGTATTGGATCGGATGTTCCATTTGTTAAGGCTTTGTAGTTTAATTTGTTAGTGTTTATTTATTTAAAGATGTGGGAATGTTGGGATTGGATTGTTTCTTTGAGTTTTCAATTCCATTATCTTGATTTATTAGTGTTTTAAACTTTATTTTATACTTAATTTGCAGTCAGTTTCAGTCATTGACTTGACTTTTTAATTGTTTCACTCAGACTCTTCTGTTTATAATTAAACATAAATATTTCTCTAAAATACTGTTTTTTTTTTTTTGTAAATCTCCTTTTATTTTAACACTTCCGGGCTGCACTAATTATTGGGTTGTAGGACGCTTATAACACGAACACGTAAGATTATTTCGCAAAAATCATCGAGAAGTGCCATTTGTGTAGCCAGGTTAGAAGCCGTACACAAAATGCCGTGAAATTTACACATACACACACATTTTCAATATTAAACTTTCAAAGGGTAGGTAATTGTTTTCTCCCTCAAAAATTGCTTTGAAAAGTCACATTTTTTATATTGCGAACACCAGTGAATGATGGTGTTTCCGTTAATGTCATAGAATTGGATGCCATCTTAAAATATAACAAACTGGTTTAGTTTTGCATTGAGAAATGCGTAGTCTATTATAATTATGCAATATATGAGACTCCTATAGGGTCAAAATGTGAGCAAATGTTTAGAAAAAGAATTTTGTTAAAACTATTTACAGTTGTAATTATCTGTACTATACACATTTAATTAAGCTGAGTTTGTGTGATTGTAAGGGTTAATTTCAAGAACTACTTTCGAATGAAAAAACCTTTTTGTGTTGGATAGTCTATTTTATTTTACAACGAAGGACAGCTAGTTTAAACGATAAAATTGTACCAATCGAACAGATTAGCATAATGATGTAAATCGAATAGTTGCAAAAACCAAAATTCTACAAAAAATATTAATAACAGTCACAATCGGGTTACACCTCCAAAACAAAATAACAGTATTGAATGAGCCAACATTACCGCTAACACATTCACCCCGACACAGTGGCGGGGTGCGTCAGGCAAGTGACATGTATGGCACTGATTGGTTATTGTGAAATAATAGCCAGCCCATAAAACCATACACCATAAGGAGTATTTCAAAGGACAATGGCATCGGCGTTGTAATCACCAAAGTATTTTTATTTTTTTTCTGGAAACTGGGAAGATGTTTTGCCACGTGTTTGCTAGCCTTGTTAAAAATAATGAGATTGGTTTTCCGCGATAAATAATGGGTTATTGTGGTTTTTTTTTCTTGTTAGAATTTAGTTGGGAACCTTTGTTCCTATTGTGAAATGTTTTCTGTATACTAAATTGAGTGTAAATATAGGATTTTTATGAGGTGTCGACTTTTTCGGGGTTAATTGGGATCAGAATTGAGGTCGACAAATATTGTCTTGAATTAATGGGATGGCTTTTTTATGGACTATATAAATATACTTTAGTGACTCACACCCTATCTTGGACTTTGTTTTATAAGGGGCAAGCCATTATTATGTATCAATAGCTACTTTAATTGATTTAACTTCAACAAAGCTCAGAACACACAACTAGCTCATAGAACCAAAATCCAGGTGTAAATAGACAATCTAAAGGTCAAATCGCAATGTGCACGCGTTTTGAATTTCAGCCCACTTCTCACAGAGAGAATGTTTGTCTCCTAGAAGTGGGAACATTGAAAGCTGATTGTGCCATGCAATGAGCACATACGTAGATAGGTAGGTTAATACCTTCCCACTCATATACAAACAAACGACCAAGTCGAATCTTCATTTCTCGGAAGGATTATAAAAGCTCGAAGTCTATTTTCACACTCATTGGTATCGATTGAAGTCGCTAGGAAACGCCAATAAATCACGGTAAAGGGCCGTAACAAATAAACGGTAGGGATTTTCAAATAATTTGCCGATGCCATAGACCAATTTACGAACACGCGATGCAATTTTGTAGTTGAAGTATTGCATGACGGTTTTGCCCTTTGCGAGGGTTGGAAGAAGGAGTACGAGACATTTAACGGTCAAATACCAAGTATTATTAATATTACTATTGGAAAAATTGGGGCCATTTTTCTTCAGTTTTGACGGAAAGGAAAATAAGGGTGGGGTAGTATATGTTGGTATTAAAGTTCATAAAAGGGTGACTTTATTCTTGTTTTATAGTGATGATTTGTGAAAGTAGCGATAAGTACTTCTATAAAGTTTCTGTAGGATCGGCAACGCGTAGGTAATAGGCCCATAGGATACGTACGGTGACCGCTTTCTATCAGTTGGGCCGTATGCTTGTTTGTCGCCTTAATGGTATAATATAAAAAAAGGGCTTACTATAATTTTAGGAAGTGCATGAAGGCAAATAAAGGCATAGCGTTATAGCATAATAGGCTTATGTGTTCCCACTGTTGGTACACAGGCCTCCTCTCTGTGACAGTGAGTGGCTGTAACCCATAACGCGGGCCCAGTGCGGGTTGGTAGATGTCTTCGAATTTTTGGTTCTGGGCGTGCGACGTGCGTTCTTCATGTTGTAAAATTAAAGATTTTCTTTAATTATAATAAACTAGCTGCACCCTGCCCCGCTTCGCTGTGGCACAAAAAACTGTTTTTTTCAACAAAAAAAAAAATAGATAAAAACAATCCTTGATGCGGATTATATATCATGCTAAAATTTCTTCTCATGTGACTGCGTCATTACGACTGCGGTTGTCAGCGAGTGTTATCCTCGCTTC
Source organism: Agrotis puta (assembly GCA_943136025.2). NCBI lineage: Eukaryota > Metazoa > Arthropoda > Insecta > Lepidoptera > Noctuidae > Agrotis > Agrotis puta. The sequence continues at coordinate 13,602,669 of OW964177.2, read as the reverse complement.
CGGTAGATGGCGCGGTCACTGGTACAGAGCTGATCGTTAAAAAACTGTTTTTTCGCGATTGCGGATATGTGACTGATGCAAAAAATAGATAAAAACAATCCTTGATGCGGATTACATATCATGCTAAAGTTTCAGCTCAATCAGTGCAGTACTTTTTGAGTTTTTAAAGCATACACAAACCAACATAACATATTTTTTATATATATAGATTAAATTCACTTTACTGAAGAACATCACGTTGAAGTTATACAGTCATAATCATTTTGGTAAATTTAATTTCAGTCATGAGCAATAATAACAAACCTTAATCTAAAACACGCAATTACCTGTTTGCGACCACAGAATAGTTTCAATTTGTGTCGACCAGTTAAACACAACTAACCCCTGTGTTCGGAACAAGGTTGGAAACTTTCCGAATCGAATCGCCAAATTGTTTACTCGTCGAAACTCGATCGTTACTCGTATAAACTGTGTTACAGAAGGGCGAAAGCTTAATAATAAGCGACGATTATAAAGTGGCTCAACAGATACGGTACATTTTAGCTGTTACAAATATAGGGGTTCTGATTTTGAGATGGCACGCTCCGATTGTTTGTGATGTGTGTTGATTGTTGGCTATTCGATCGGTTTGAAAAGGAAATTAAATGTCATTTGACTTAAATTAGTTTTTGAGTCTTTTGTATAAATTTTAGATACCTCAAAGTTTCTGTTTCTTAAATGATTTTTAGTATTTATGTTCTTATTGGTTACAATATTGAATTATTTATACCGCTTTTTTGTTGAACTTATGCCTTGTTTTTATAACAAGTTTTGTATTTCAGTGTCTTCTATATTTAAAAGTTCCCTTATTCCTTTAAGTTCATTAAAAGTTAATCTGGGAGATATTGCTATCAGTGAAAAGACCATCGTTGTACCTAGAATTAATAATAATGTTAAATAGCTGTGTATTAGTATGTGCAATAAAGTTTAATGTTCTAACTATCAATATCTCAATTATTATGGAAGTTTCAGCCTTCACTTGATTCCCTAGCAAATAGGATAAGCAAGCAACTGCTATTATCCCGTATGTTTCCCCCCTACACTTGATATTCAGTTTGCAATATCTTTGTTTAAACTTGAGACAGCCTCCGGATTAGGTTAGATTAATTTTGATGGACTGTACAGAATTGTTTAGTTGACAGGCGGCTTATAGGGCGAAATTATTTCATAATTTTCCGGTTATAATTTTGAATTGTTTTAATTAAAGTTTTGAATTAATAACGGGGGTGAGGGAAAGGCGTTTCGTTGACAAGGGATTTGGAAGATGGATGGCCATTAGTGAATTATCTTAAAACACTTAAATAATTAATTTTCAATGGGATATTTTGGTTTCCATTAGAGAAGGTGATGACTTTGTGAGATACTGCCATCTTGCGGTGAGTAGCGTAAGCATTGATGGTTTAGTATTTCGTTAATAGATGGCGTTAGTTGTACCATGCGCGGGCGCATTATGATAGTGAAACCGTGGTAACAATTTGTGTCTAAACAAATTATTTCCAAATTAATCTAGGTTTAGACCTTCTAAAAATAGTATCGGTACAAAAAAGGCTATTTAAGGAACTGTCTAGAATAAATAAATTGCTTATTAATTCACCGCTTCTAGAACTAAGCGTAAACGAAATTCTTTATAAATAGAAATAATAGCAAATTATTTATTCAACATAAACTGATTTTGTTCTTGACCTTTATAAACTTTCTTTAGTAATAAGAAACTTCTAAATAATAAAATAATGGAAGCTTCTTATTATGGTAACGACGTCATCAAACCCTGCCCTCATCCCAACTTAGGTATTATCTTTTATTTTTAGTAATAACCCAAACTTTTGATTAATTACTAAAAAAAAAAACGACGGGTTGCTCTCTGGGAGTGCCGGCAGAAGTGAAAACTTGAATAGTATAAACACACACGAACATTCGCGCAAGCGCCCTGCGCCGTCTTACGAATTTTCGATCAGGTCACGTGTCCTGACGCGAGTTCAACATTTTTACCCATTCCAAAAAAGTGCACAACGCCGCTAAAGAAGTTTTCACTTTAAAAACACCAAAAATACTCTTGCCTTTTTACTTTTCTGCATCATTAATTTCATTTAACATTGCATTCGCACTATCAGAAACAAAGTTGACATCCATAAACGGATTCCGTTCCATTTTTAAAACCCAAATGTCGTGTTTGTTTTTTTTCGTTAATTTTCGAGTTCCGCCGTGTGTAATTGGATCCGTGCCGTGCGGCTCCGTGAAATCACTAATCCGACTAATTCTGACAGCCATATGTCACTGTTTAACGACTACGCTGCCGAGAATCTTGGAATATGACTTGGGCTTATGCACTGTCAAGGACAAGATTATTATCATTTGGGTTAAATGTGTTTGACTTTCTTTGATAATTATCGTCTAAGTCTAATTTATACATATTTTTATCAATTGTTTGCGCATATAAGACGGCAATTAGATTTCTTATATTTTTAGAAAATTACAGATAATAATCTATTAAGTTCTATTTGAAAAGCCAACTGCTAACTTAATTGCTAGCGATATTAATTTTAACTTACGTAGTTGAAACACTTTTGAATTAAAATCTAGCAATACGTATCTATATTTTACTATGCCTATGCATTGTGGACGCATCCGCATTGTTCACACATATTTTCAGAATACAAAAATTCGAAAAATCATACGAATACCACTAGGTATTATTGGCACATGCATGATTCAGTGGAAATAGGATGCCGGTCGTTGTGTGGCCAGCCTTTACATATTTCGAGATTCAAGAATTCTTACACTCGCTTCCTCGAAACAAAGGTAAAGGTTTCTTATTCAAGATTAATATCTCGCGATGGACTTGAATGACAGCCGTGAAAATGCTAATGTGATGCGGCTTAAACATCTTAAACGATGTTATTACGAGATAAAAAAAAAGTTATCCGTAATAAGCTACCTTGCGGATTCCAATATAAAATGAACGCTACATTAAACAGGTTCTGCATAAAAAAAGAAATCAAATCAGATTATTTATTTGATCAACTAATAGATGATGTTACCTATTCCACGTTTCGGATTAAAGTTTCAAATTACAAATTGAGTTTCGTTTTCTAGGTAGTGTCTTTGTGAATGAGAAATATTAAGTTAGAAAGTTAAAAGAAGGAGGTTCTAGTTATTCAGAAAACGTAATTCTAATTTAGTTAAGTTTCAGAAATGAGTTACTTTACTTTAAAGACTTTGAAATTTTCAAAAGTGGAGTAGACGAAAGGTATGTTACGCCTACTAAGGTCAAGTTGTTTGGTCAATAGTCTGTTTAACTATTATTAATATCCCATATATTTTTTAACAAACAACTGGCTGTAAGACACATTGGGCTACGCGCTTACACGTGTACATTTCGATATCACCTCTTGGTTTTAAAAACGCGTGTTACCAAATCGTGCGTTTGAAAGCGCCCAATGTGTACGCGCTGTAAGAATATGTTACTTCCTTCATGACAAATTCCACAATTTCATGCAATATTTCATTTAATTTCCTTACCATCTCACTCCCAAGGTCTCAACCACTTAATAGTAAAAACGACTTAAAAAGAAACACACGGATCGTCGCCATTTCGACTTACGAGCTTTAAACTTTTAACATATGTCTGAGTTGGTAGAATATTTCAAAACTGCATTAAAAGGGAGTGATATATCGAGAAGACAGATGCAGTATTACCAAGGATTATCCTAAATAGGACCACCTGTTTTTCGAAGCGACAGTATTCGTGCCCTTTTCAGAACGGAAACATTTATTTTCAAATCAGGGAGAGGATTGTTCGCGATTTATGACGCGACGTGTCACAAGGATTTTGTTGGTGACTGTCTTAAATTACAGTTTTTGTTTTGTAATTTATTGATTGGAAGTTAGGAGGTTATGTTTGGTGAAGTATTCTTCTTGAGTTTGGCATCCGATATGTTGGTTTAAGGATTTGTTGGGATCAGAAGACATTATGCATCAATTATAATGTCTCTATGTAAACTTTCCTTTTTGTCTTGTCTTGTCAGTTGAGTCTTGGGACTAAATGGCTTATGGCAGGCGCAAGAACGTTAACTGTTGGGCAGTAGTCATACACTGTGGGTGCTTTTTTTTTTATCGTGGTAAAATCATCAAATGAGTCCTCCCACCCAGGGCAGGGCGGGAGGGACTGTCAGACTTGTACTGACTAAAATCCACGGTGTCCTTCAATAGCCCTTTACGTACCGGGGTCACGGTAATCCCTTGTTCCCGCGACCCCGGCAGGCTCCCGCGACCCCGGCAGGCTCCCGCGACCCCGGCAGGCACACTGTGGGTGCTTGGAGATTGACGGCGCCGCCTAGAAGGCCGACCTAGAAATAGGTGTCGCAATGATTTGGACTCACACCGTGAAGACTGGTTCGGAGTGGCGCTGGATAAGAACTCTTACAGAGACTTGGGAGAGGCCTTTGCCTAGCCGATGGACAGTGTGAGATAGTAAGAAACGAGTTAATGACTTTGAAAATACATAAAGGTACCTACGGTTACAATTTATCTGGTCCTATCTAATTAACCTACCGTTTCTTATCGAAGTAAAAGAAGAATTTAATAATACTACATCTCAAACTTGTTAAGATACAAATTAGCTTAAGTCAAAGCAAGAGTATTTAACATACTCTAATTATTTATTAGACTATTAGATGTATATTTTGCGTAGTCTAGTGTTTATTAGATTCTAATTAAGACTAAACATTATTAGACATTCTGCGTATTCGAAATGTTGACGTCGAAAACATAATACGAATATAATTAGTTGTTTTCTTCAGGTATTTCAGGATTGTTCTAGTCTAATCTGAAATCCCACGGCATATTTTGAAAAGAATTTGTACTATGTACAGCAATTGTTTTAGTATCTACATTAAAATAATATCCATAATGAAAGTTAAATTATATAGTCTTTGGTATGCCAAGATAACCTCAATTGATTATTGAAAATATTAACATTACGCACTACTTAACGTAGGACGAGTTCATTATTTACAATGGGTTTGCTCTTGCTCTCTTTCAACACAAATGTTAAACTATAAGTCCAGGAAAGAGACTAGAACATGTCCTACTTAAAGATAAGTACAGTAGCACATCAAAAAAATAAGTATTAAAAAATCATAAATAAATAATATTCGTAGCATGAGCTTGTAGCTTGCACAAATATGCACATTATAGAAATACAAATAAAGTATTTTTTTTTGGATCAATCGCGACACATCCACATACTTACAAAGATATTTTCCTAAGTGGAAACACGGTCTCTTTAAATGACCTCAAACTCTATACATAAAGTTAAATTGCAAAACCTTTAGGGGACTGACAATGAACATTATCAATAACTCACAATTTCTTAGCCAATTAAACCAATTTAAAAAAATAACCACAACAAGACAAAAGTCATAACTGCCATAAACTTATAATCACCCCTATGTAATTTAAAACACGTCATAAGCTACATCCTCCTCTCATTATCGTCTATCATAGTTAGGCTCGTCTTAATGAAGCTACTTCCATTACCAGCAAGGGAGGAAGCAGGGGAGATTAGATAAACTTGCACCCGCTACCGTAATCTTGTTAGAACGAGTTTTTATTGCGTATAGAATGGTTTTGGGGTACTGTTTGCGGATATTTTTAGAAGTACAAGGCAATTTAAAAAAAAAAAAAACGATGAGTGGGACTTCTTCGGTTTTTTGTGACGGTGTTAAAGTTTGGAAGCGTTGTTGATCATAGGAAGACATAATATTACTATATTTTTTTTAGCATAAACAATATACGTTAAAATGAATGACACTTCAATTTGGTAAAAGATTGTATTGTTACAGTTAATAAGTACCTTATTTTTATTTGTTTTTCAGCAAGGGAAGAGGTAAGAATTGAAGGAGATAGTTATCATGTCGATCTTCCAACGTGAACCATTGCCATCTGCCTAGCCTTTTCCCAACTATATTGGGGTCGGCTTCCAGTCGAACCAGATGCAGCTAGATATCCGTGGGTACTTTACATGGACGGACTGCCTATTGGAACTCCACAATCCAGTAACTGCGTAATACGATACCCCATGTTAGATATTCCAATGTGAACCAATTTCAGTTAAATAAACTATTAATTTAAGTGCAACTGAAGGATCAGGATGTTTTATTTTTTAAGTTTGACAATCCCTTCCATTTTACCTTACATTTGACGATTTTGCATTTAAAAAAAAAGCGTATTTATTCTAACCCGTTATCGCTCTTCTTCTACCAGCATCCAAAGTCTCCACCTACGATACTTTCATGAAGCAAGAATGTGTTGTTAATTTTCACACGAGTTTTTTTATATTACTCCCTGGGGTGGTTGCTATGATTGAAAACAACCCACGAGCCGCGGATGTCGGCATTTCAACTATAAACAGTTTTTTTACAAAAAAAATGTGCTATCAGTGTTTTAGCAGTGTAAAAATACCTTTTAAAAGTACTTAGCGATGATGAGGTGAGGGTAGATAGTTTTTTGTTTCAACTCAACCCCATTTTAATGTGAAGACAGGGAAGGTACAGATGTGGTTTGTGGCGGAATCCCGCTAAAGTTGATTAATGCATTTTAATCTGTGCACTTATTACTTAGCTGTGGTAACGGATACGCTACGCAAATGTATGTTTATAAATCATTGCTGGCTTTTCTACGGCAGACTTTGAAAGGTTTTTTTTTATGATCAATACCATACTTTTCGTTACGATGTTCATGAAATAAATATTCGTTCGAATACAGAACGATTTTCAAGGAGATGCTTTTGAATTTGAAACCATCGAATAAAATAGGCATTCGTCCAAAAAGAACAATAACAACGGAAAACGTATTCCCTTTTCACGAACTTTCAAGCCTTTCAAAAAGCCTATCCAGTATTCATATCGAAGCTTTGATTTAGTACTAATTAACCCTCCTGCTGCAGCGTACTTTTTTGCTACACGAGTGTCCATTGTTTAAAGGCAAGAGGATGCTATAAAAACGTTGCTTCATGTCCCACTTAAAAGCGGCACTTGAAACCTATTATACTTTTAACTAAGCACTCGCCGACCGGCGTCGGGCCAAAATAAATTGTAAACCTGGTACATATTAGGCGTATTTTTTCGCCCTTTCCTTACCCAGCGACCTTATATCGGAATTAATTAATTGTAAACAAATTAGCGAGCTTGTTTTGATTGTACCTTCTGAAGAGTAAATGTGGAAATCGGGTACCGGAATTTATTGTAACGCGAAAAAGATAACATTACCCGGGATTTCATTTTATATTGGTCGTTATTGTAGAATTGTTACTGTTAAAATGTTAATTTTATTTTAACAGCAATGTAGAAGCTATTGTAGTGTGAACTTAATAAGGGTAACCAAAATTTAAGAGCTCACTGAATGTTAAATTTTCGTTTATTTTGTAAGCGAATAAAATAATGTTATGTTTTGGCTTAATAAGTCGGTCTTGTTAAATTTGCCTTTTGTGTTTTCAAGTTTCATATTTTATTACTTGTGTGATGCTATGAATATTCAAAATAAAACCTGCATGTTTTTAAATAGAAATGTGGCCTGTTTTTGATTCAGCTTCCAATTATTTCGTCATCAATCATTGACAGTATTATTTTGCCAAAACACACAATCCAACAGCGGGCCGTGCTAACTAAACGTGTCGTCGGTATCAGTTTTAATTTAAAATCGCCATTCGCCGCCAACTGGATGCATAACTCAATCAACATCAATCCGAATCGGATTCGACATGGATTTAACAAGTAACGTCACTGTTCGTACTCGTTCGGTGTTTGCGTATACTCCCGTAACGTAACGTAATTCGGAAAGCGAGTCGTGTGGTCCGGCCCTGCCCGAACAAGCTTGTCACTGCAATGAATGTGCCCCACAAATCACCGGTTCGGTTGTTCGGGCATTTTTTGTCGTTTCGTTCATTTCGCAGTGAAATTGAGTTTGGTCTACGGCCGAAAATTTTCGGCCAGTAAAAAGTGTTTGTAAACAAAAATATTCGACGCTATTTATCAAGGACGGAAAGATGAGATCCCGGTTTCCGGGACTCGTGTCCATCTTTCCCATGTGTTTTAGAGGGTTAGAGCAAAAAATGGTCGACTTTAAAATGATTGACATTCGAAATGGCCGTTTTCGAAAATTGACGTGAAGAATGCATTCAAGTTTAGTAGGCATTTTTATGTATGTGTAAAAGAAATCTGGAATTATAACAGCATTTTACCAAAGGGTATTTTATTAGTTTTCCGAATACATCTTTAAATGAAGAAGACAGCATTAATAATTCTTATTGGTATTACGTTTTGAGGAATGCGTTAACTCAAATACTGGTTCAGTCACTCACCAATTACGGAGAAATGTATCAAAAATTAATATTACGGTTTCAGGTACTCAAAGTCCTTCTTTTAAAGGATGAACTTATAAAACTGAATTTATGACACATGGTCAGTAATTTTAACTGACGTGTTATTATATTTCAAAAGTTTTCGGTCGTAAATCTTTATGCGTTTGATTTTTATGAGACGTCTCATACTTTTTGTGTCTCAAAAAATAGTTATAACATGAAACAGTCGTAACCATTCAAGTGTCTGTTCTGTTCGAATTTTAAATATTCAGTTTGAGCAAACAGATTTATAACCGAAAAAATAATTTGTTGCTGGCCAGACACACAGCTTATCTTTTTTTGTTTGTAAGCTCGACGTGGTTGTTTTTTCGTGACTGTAATTTCTATATACAGCCTTTTTGTGTCATTAACTACATTATCATAGTATCTGATATACAACAAAATGTTTTGTCAATAAGCGCCAAATCAAAAAAAAAAACTCAGAAAAAAGCAAGGTCACGTGTAAATATAGAGTCCATAATTCTTTAAGCCGTTCCAGACACTAATGACTTATGACCTCATTCGTCTGAAGGTAAAGTTCATTAACGAAAAGGCTTTAAAAATCTGTGCATATATTAAAAAGTAGTTCAAAAGCTCATACATTAAAATCTAACAATAAATCATAGTCTGTAAAAGTTGTAATTAAACAAAACTAATTTACATTAACGTCATTTTGTATCCTAAAACGGTTAAGAATTTAAAAATGGAAGGTGATTGATGGCACTTTCCGAGAAGAATAGGCAATTTGGTTAGGTTTAAAGAATGAGCAGAAAATCTGCATGTTGTGTCCATGGGTTTTTTAATTGCATATGCCAAGTTGCTGGTAGTAATTATGGTTAATTTATTTATGACTTTCGAACCAAAAGAAAATGTATTTTTTTTGCGTTTACTCTTCCTCTCTATGTGACATGTGATTATGTTACGCAGTGACTGTGTGATTGAACTGCTGCGAAGCGTGTCGTGGGTTCGATTCCCGCCCGAAACAAATATTTGAATAACCTACAAGTTGTTCCGGGTTTAGGTGTTTGTGTATGTGAGTTTCTATAGCGCCCTGCACACGTACAGTTCGGACCGCGGGAAACACCACGCGCCGTTCCATCCCTCGCTCCGAACTGTACGTGTAGATGTGCTGGTCTAACAGTCCGATCTGGCACATCGACACAAGTGCATATCTCACAGTTTTACGCGCGCATCACGTGTAAACGTAAATTACATTTGGCGGTTTGGAGCGTCAAAGCTATCACAGAGTTCATTCGTTTGTTCCGAGAACATCCGTGTCTCTGGAAGATAAAGCGTAAGAAGATAGTAAGAGAAATATGAGAAACAAAGCAATTATGACGCTTGTTGAATTTTGCAAGACAGTAGGTTTTTTTTAGCTGATCGCGATTTCGTCCGCAAAAAAGTACAGAATTTAAGAGATGCATTTCGCAAAGATTTGATGAAAGTAACGGGGACACGGAACAAAAGTAACTAACTACAAATTCAGCTAAACGCGATGACCAAACGATCGTCCATTTTTCTTACTACCTATAAAACTTTTGAAAGTTTTAACGTTCCACGCGCCAGTCCAAACTGCAGTCCAAACTCTTGAAATCAAATTTACACGCACAGTTCGGAACGTTTGTCTAGATATGAAAGTTTCATCCGCAGTCCAAACCGTGAATGCATTTTTAATCGTATTTGGCACAACAGTTTGATCCGCAGTCCAAACTGTACAGATCTAACTGCGGTTTGGAACGCAGTCCAAGATGCGCGGTCCGAACTGTACGTGTGCAGGGCGCTTATGTTTGTAAACGCACCCACGACACAGAAGAAATTCCTAGTACGGGGCAATGATTTAAAAAAAAAACTTCAGGCACGGCTTTGTGTTTGGATCTGTAGTCTAATAATTGTCATATCGGACTTGCTTTTTTTCATGGTGGTAAAATCATCAAATGAGTCCTCCCAACCAAGGCAGAGCGAGACTGCCAGACTCATACTGACTAAAATCCACGGTGTCCTTCAATAGCCCTTTACGTTCCGGGGTCACGGTAAATCGTCAGGCCTTGGCCCTCTAGAGGGCACCGTCATTTTGCTGACACTCTTTGAGGCGCTAGTGGAACACAACGCGCCGTCAACCTGGGCATGTTCCATGGTCGGACAGCGAGTCGCCCGTTACTCGCCGCCCGCATGCCCGCGCGAATGGGACATGCTTGCAAAAAAATAATAACAAAACTCAATTCACTGCTAATACAAGTTAGTGAAAGTAATGTTTATTTAAGATGATTCATTATTTGACGGGAAATTCAGTCATTTGTCCAAACCCAGGTTTTATCTGTTATTTCCAAATCTAATTTCTCTTCATGCTAAAGAACTTTGGAATCGACCACCTAAAACCCTAAAAACTGTTACACACTCCATAATTATGATATCTAAACCTTTTTCAACTCAATTAAATAGCAATTCATTCGAAGGATCCCAGACACAGGCGGTCCGTCAAACAATATGTTTGCCAACAAATTAGCAGGCCCACAAACTCTGAACGCATCTGAGTCAATTTAGGTAGTCCTGATTGAATTACAGACCGACACGTTACCGCGGCTGGTTTTCGTTTACCACCTTCAGAGCCAGCACATTTGGAAACCAACCCTAACTTTCATCAATAAAGTACATTTCAGAATGTGACTTAACAAGCTATTAAGGAGAACGTGTCAGTCTGAAGTTTACCTTACTTAGTGCGTTATAGGGTTGAAATTAAGAAGTGTGGTCGAAGGTTTAATAGTGCAAAGGGCACGGTACATATAAGAGCAAAAGGGCGATGAGTGATGTGACGTACGTAGCCTCTGACTCTCGGCATCGTGCGATCGACTGTACCAGTTCGCTTCGATGATAGTTATTCATAGTCCTGGTTTAAAATATTTTTTCTAATTATCATTAATCAGTTTGTAATGAGATTTATATTGAAGTAATAAGTTTTTTAACTGAATTATGGAGGGATGGTAGTTTAACTGAATTATGGAGGTTATGAATCCTTTTATTAGTTTTATAATTATATTACATTTTTGGAAGTTGTAATTTAAAAACAAAGAAGATACCTGATAGAAACTACCGCTGTTGTGTTATCATTACATTTTATACAAATAGAAGGCTATAATGTTGTCATCGTTGGAATAAAAGCCTTCTATTGGGTATCAGATTAGTCCGTGGGGATTACCAGATTAGTCCGTCAGGTTAGTCCGTGGATGGGTGACCATCTGTCATAGCGAGTTTCCTCCGTGCCTCGGAAAGCACGTGAAGCCGTTGGTCCCGGCTGTCATTTGTAGATCTTTGACAGTCGTTACTGTTAGTCCGAAGCTCTAAAGTCTGACAACCAGTCTTACCATGGGGTATCGTATTACCCAGTTACTGGGTTGTGGAGGTCCGACAGACAGTTGCTCATGTAAAATACTGATATCCAGTGTTACGTTGTTTTTTTGTACCTGGCTGTTTACCTGACAACATATAGCGAGTCCATTACGGAGTTTCTTAGGTTATCACTTTTTCACAACGATTCACTTTTCTAATTAACTTTTTAAACAGTTTTACAATATTAATTAAATCAAAACAAAAGTTTACTTGTTTACTTTTCACTTGACATTACATCAGACGTCAATTATGACAGTTCAAGGCGCCATCTGGCGATTCGCCGATTAACGATTATAAAATAATCGATATTTTTAACTAATAGTTTGCAAATCATAGAAAATATAAAATACCTGATTTAGCAAACCTAAATAATTATAAGATCACGGAAATAAAAAAATATTAATAAAATGAAATACCCGTGAACGGAAGTGATTTAGTTTTTTCAATATGGACTTTTTTCTCGAACATTCTAAAGCAGCGAAACATTTATTATCTGTGAAGTTTTTGCGTGAATTGTCTGTGACAGAATGTTGTCACAGAAAAATGTCAATTTTGCCTAATTAATATTCAGGGGTAATTGTTATTGTTAATTACGAGGAATTATAAATTGGACCACGAAATCGTATGGATTTAATTTAGTGAAATGGCTTTAGGCTTAAACACGTGACGTTGGACAGTTTTTTGTGAGTTTGGTGTATTTTTGAGGAATTGAGTGTTTTCCTTGGAGTGTTTGTAATTGGTAACCAAGAGAGATTCTCCCTGGACTTGGGTAAAGTGAATTTCTTGGGCACCCGAATTCTGCCTTGATTTCCGGCCGACGCGCCAGTGATGGTTAGTCGTCACATTCTGCCCGAGCCGGCTTCCAGTCACCATCAAACTTATTTACTTTTTGGCGAAGGTGAGTTCTTTTATTGTAACGGTGTCTGAGGTTGTTCGGTGAGCTCTTCCCCGGTTGTTGAGAGAATATAGTCGTAACTCGTGAAAACTTATTGCAGGATTCTTAATTGCGCCAGGAATGCGCAATTAACGGATTTGTTGTTCGGGATTCCTGTTCTGACCAGCGACCAGGATCGGAGCGTTCCGCTTCAGCCGCCGTTGATGTGTCTTCCTTCAGAGTGAACTGTGAGTATTAAACATCGCTATTTACTGAAGATAGGCCGTAGGTGTTTTCTCGGTGTCTACCACAGTGTTAATTTGTAGGTTATTCGTGGACCCCGTGGTGACGTGGCGGATGCCACGCTGGAGCGGTATTTGAATGGAGAACCTGATGTCCATTACATGCTCAGGCTACTTGATTTCCCCGCTCGGTCCCGTTAAGGAAAGCAATTTGGTTCCACGTATATTATTGGGTCTCCGTATGGCAAATTACAGGAAGGCAGCTTGAGAAGCTCGTCCCGCCGCCAGGATCCAGCAGGCCGTTGGGGCCTGGACGCGGGACCCGTTGCTCGGGCTCGCCTGAAGCCACCTGCGGAGCCAGCGGCACAGCGAGCGGCACGGTTGCGAAGCCCGCAGGCGGTCGCGCCGTGCGAGACGGTTTTTTTTTTAACTCCTTTTTTTTTACTCCTTATTTTTTTTATATTTTAATCCGGCTCCCGTTGTAAACCGGAGCCTGTAAACCGGTCTATATTATACCGGGTCTGGATGTCGGTGTTCCACCGATTTTCAAATTGAGGATCTTGGGCTAGTTCTTCATTCACCCGGATGTAGGGTGAACATCTTCAGCTTCAGGATCCGGGACTCTCCCAGTCCCTGGCGCCCATTTGTTAATTTTAATTTGAATTTAAATGGAACGTTCTAGTTTGGATATAATTTAACTTTTAACTTTTTCTCGGAACAGTACTCGGCAGGTTTATCTCCAACTCCCCACGCCCATAGCTCTTTCCGTTAAAGTATAAACTGGCTAGCCACCTTTAGTTAAAACTAAGATCTTAATTTAATTTTCTCGACCTACTTGTCATAACTACTAAACAATAAATGTCACATCAAATTTATTATGTATAATAATAAACCAGTTTTTATATAATTTGTTGTTTCCTTATAGTTGTTTCCCCAACCGAGAGGGAGAAAATATTTTATGTAACAGTGGCGCCCAACGTGTGTATTAGTTGGAGATAGAGGTTACGTCTTTTGCTGTACCTTACAAACCGGAGTACTGTTTCTGGAACCTTCCATTTATATTAATTTTAAGGAAAAACCGTCTTGCAGAATCCTTTGCCTGTTTATGTTTGTGCTGTTTTATACAACTTTACATTTTACAATTATTTACTTTTTTTATTTTTTTTACTGCTTGCTGCGATATACAATTCAATTTTTTTACCTGTGCCCCAATATATTGTGCCAAGACTTTTGTCTTTAAAAAAAATTAATAAATAAGAACCCTAATGTTGTGTTATCTATAAGACTGCTATTAATGTAACTGTTTATTATAGTTAATGTTTACACTTTGCTGGAATTTGTAAATTGTGACGGCCAGTTTTATCTTAGATTCAGTTTTTTTTTAAAATTTCAAATATGGAACGCCCTATTAAATTTAATTTACTTCGGAAAGATGAACTCATGTATGAAGTACTGATCCGGGACGCTAAACCTGCCTCAACCGTAGAGGAATTACGTACCCAAATTAGGGACCTCAGTAAATTGGTTAGTTCCGATGAAATCGTGGAAACAGATAGAGATCCAGAGTCAGAATTAAAGATAATTAAGTCCAAATTGCCAGAAATTAATGAAGTTCTGGATAAGTATCCCAGCAGTTTTAAAAAATTTAACCGCGCCAGGGCTTTGGCTTTCCATCTATTTCATCGTTTGGGTAGGATATCTTATCCAACCGAGCTTGAAGCCGATTACGCAGCCGTTGATAAGCAACTTAGCAGTTTCTTAGCAAGAATTGATTCGGTCAACACGAGCTTCCACCAATCCTTTACTTCCGCCGAGGAGGCACCGGAGGTGCTGTCTAATTTGCAGACGAAAGACGTCATCATTTCCTGCAAAAAAGACACAGTCAAAAGCCTAGGTGTAAAATTTAATGGGACAGGTTGCGTGAAAGCGTTCATTGAGCGTCTCGAGGAGCTCTGCGAGGCCAGAGGTATCCACGAGTCTTCCTTGCATCAGTCAGCTCTGGACATTTTCTCTGACGGAGCTTTATTATGGTACCGTGGCATTAAAGCGTTGGTTGGTGATTGGCCGGAACTGAAAAAGCAGTTACTTGCAGATTTCGCTCCACCTGATTACGACATGCGTCTCATGTCGGAAATCTCAAACAGAACACAGGGGTCGACGGAGCAGTCTTGTATCTTTATAGCAGTCATGGAGAACATGTTCAACAGGCTTTCTTATAGGGTTCCAGAGCACGATCGGTTGGCACGGATTAAGTACAACTTGAGACCAGAATACACTTCGGGGTTGTGTTTGTTCACCATTAACACGCTCGGCGAGCTGAAGGAGAAGTGCAGGCAACTAGAGTCGGGCTTCCACAGCAAGGCTCAGTTCCATGAGCCGCCCAAACCAACGTCTTCCTTCGTCGCAGCAGACTTAGCCTACCAATCCCCGAAGGGTTCAAGGATTGAAGCCGTGCAGACTGATTCGGGTTCGTTGTTTTGTGTTCGTTGTAGGGTTAAGGGGCACTCGTTATCGAATTGTAAATCAAAGGAAATCGTGTGTTACCGTTGCGGCAAGAAGGGCGTACGTGCACCGTCGTGCCCTACGTGCAATAAAAAGCAGAAGGAGGTTCAGTCCTGTCCAACCTGCACTTCAAAAAACTAAATGTCCGGAACTACAGCAAAAATTTTGATAAGTCCGATTGGGACAATCATTTAAAATTTTTAAAATTATTTTTTAGTACATTAAGGGTGAATACAGTACATTATAAGACTTCGGACGATAGTCGTCCACATTTAACTATATCTATATACGATGAGCAGTATTACGGATTACTCGACTCGGGTTCTTGCATTTCGGTGTTGGGTTCCGATGTTGGTCAGCACTTTATAAGGGCTGGTGCAACTGTGCACGCCGATAAACAGTTGGGCAGCATAGTAACTGCCAATGATTCGCGAGCATCCGTGGAGGGTTATTTATTTTTACCAGTATCTCTCATGGGAGTAACTAAGGTGATTAAATTTTATATTATTCCAGATATTACCACACCGTTAATTTTAGGTGTTGATTTTTGGAAGGCCTTTAATTTGGCACCAAAAATTTTTAATACTTTACCATTTCAATATTTTAAACGTAAAAGAGGTCATTCTTGCGTCTCGGAGGTTAGGCATCTACAGCCGTTTGATGAGTTAACACCGGATCAAAAGATTGAAGCGGAGTTAATAATTAAAGATTTTGAAAAGGTCTCCTTTGAGGTAAAAGGATTAGGTCGTACCCATCTGCTGCGCCATAAAATAGACACGGGAGATGTTCCTCCTATTAAACAGCGTTATTACCCTTTGTCGCCTGAACGCCTCAAGGAACTCAACCGTCAGCTGGATGAGATGTTGGAGATGGGAGTGGTGGAACCTAGCAACAGCGCGTGGAATAATCCGGTTCTGTTGGCTCCAAAACAAAACGGAGAATGGAGATTTTGCTTGGACAGCCGAAAACTGAATGCGGTCAGTAAGCATGACGCGTATCCACTACCCTACATCTCTCGCATCTTAGACCAGTTGCGTGACGCGCGTTATCTTTCGTCCATTGACCTAAAATCGGCCTTTTGGCAAATAGAACTGGACTCTGTTTCGTCCAAAGAAAAAACCGCGTTCACAGTCCCCGGTCGAGGTTTGTTCCAGTTTAAAGTTATGTGCTTTGGGTTGACTGGAGCCCCAGCCACCCAACAGCGATTAATGGACAGACTTTTCGGTCCGGAGTTCGAAAATAAGGTCTTCGTATATTTGGATGACTTAATTATTTGCTCATCAACCTTCGAGGAGCACACTTTGCTTCTAAAACGGGTTTTAGATAAGTTAACGCAGGCTAATTTGACAATTAATTTACCTAAGTGCTGTTTCTTTCGACGCGAACTTAAATATCTAGGCTACATAGTAGACGAGCGAGGCTTACACACTGATCCGTCGAAAATTCAGTCAATTGTCGATTTTCCAACTCCTACAACACGTAAGCAAGTGAAAATGTTTCTTGGAACGGCCTCATATTATAGACGTTTTATTAAAAACTTTAGCTCCATAGCGGCCCCTTTGAATGCGCTAACCAGTACTAGCAAAAAGGCGCCGCCTTTCAAGTGGACGGCTGAGACCGAATCCGCGTTCTCAACCTTGAAAGAGGCATTGGTGTCAGCTCCAGTATTAGCTTGCCCAGATTTCTCTCAACCTTTTGAGATTCATTGTGACGCATCCAGTTTTGGGATAGCGGGCACTCTGACTCAGGTTGTTAATGGGGAGGAGCACCCAATCGCCTACTGCAGTCGTTCGCTTAATCCGGCGGAACGCAATTATTCAGCGACGGAGCGTGAGGCACTAGCGGTGGTCTTCGCCGTAGAACACTTTCGTCCTTACGTTGAAGGCGGTCCTGAATTTAAAGTGGTAACCGACCACTCAAGTTTAAAATGGTTCTTTAATTTAACCAATCCATCTGGGCGGTTGGCCCGTTGGGGTTGTCGGTTATCACCTTACAATTTTACCATTGAGCACCGCAAAGGTAAGGACAATGTGGTTCCAGATGCCTTATCGCGTGGCGTTCCGGTGCTGGAAATTAAAGCGTCCGACACTGACACTTGGTTTAAGGGGGTGTGGGATAAATGCGTCAGTACACCTAGGTCGTGCCCTAACTATATTATTAAAGGGGATAAACTTTACCGCTATTCTAAAAATAAATTCGGTGTAGCTAGCGACAATGATTGGAAGCAGGTAGTACCGGAGAGCAATCGTGAAGAACTGCTTAGGAGTCACCACAGTGGCGAATTAGCACCACACTTTGGAGTGTTTAAAACTTATAAAAGACTCGCTCTCCGATACTACTGGCCAAACATGTACAAAGATGTGGTTAGCTACGTCGGTAAATGTGATAAATGCGCAGCATACAAACACTCACAACAGCCTCCTTCCGGTCTCTTAGGCGATGCGAAAGACTGTTCCAAACCTTTCGAAACTATAAGCATCGACTTAGTAGGTCCGTTACCACGGTCAAGAGCGGGATTCACGTATCTGTTTGTTGTCGTGTGCTGTTTCACGAAGTATTGTCTGCTGTTTCCTTTACGTAGAGCTGTTGGTAAGGCTATAGCACAGAAACTAGAAGACGGCGTTTTCCTGGTACACGGTATACCCCGTACGGTGATAGCAGACAACGGGACGCAATTCACGGGCAACGAGATTCGATCACTACTACAGAGGTACAAAATACCTCAAGTTCACTTCACACCTCGTTATTGCCCAAGCGTGAACACCGTTGAACGCTATAACCGTACCATAATGACCGCGGTATCAATACTCGTGGAGGATGATCATCGATCTTGGGACGTAAACATTTCCAAGATCCAATTTGCTATGAACACCTCCACGAATGAAGTTACTCGTTTCACCCCGTTCTTTCTAGTACATGGCAGAGAAGCAGTTAGTAGTGGTGATGTCTTCGGCAATGATACCGTTGGACAGCTCACTCTAGCTTGCTCTCCGCGCAGTTCATATGCAGACCAGCTAGGAACGTTACGTGGTATCTGCGATAAAGTAAAGGAAGCGCTCATAAAATCACATACTCGTAGTGCTCGTTATTATAATAAAAGTAGGAGGCAGGCGGAGTTTGAGGTAGGCGACACTGTGTGGAAGAAAACTTATCCCCAGAGTGACGCCTCCAAATTCTTTATGGCCAAATTAGCACCTAAGTACGAAAAATGTATTATTAGGAAAAAACTTTCACCCTTAGTGTATGAATTGGAAGGCTGTAGTTCCGGCAAAAATCTGGGCACATGGCATATTAAGGATATGAAACCACCATGTGGCCATGATTAATTCTTTTTTTTTAATTTAATTCCTATTTAAAATAAATATTTTACTTTTTGCATGTCGTAGTTGGTCGCAGTAACCATTGAGGGCTGTATATGCCTTGAGGTTGCTGGTTTTTATTTTAGCTTTGTGGGATTTTATTTCCACGGCGCTATATTACAGTTGGATTTAAGTATTTTCCACTGTTTTTACGGTTTGTAGTGGTACACAGGTTTCTACTGTGTCCACGTTTGTTAACCATATTTGGGAGTGGTTGTTGCATGTTTAACAACCCTGTTGGGAGTCTAAAACTCCGGATTGCTGGTAAGGCAGCAAAATGATAGTCCTGAGATTGGAGGCCATAATGGCGGGCGTGTAGGCTGCATTGATGGAATACGATTAAGATGGTATTTTTTTTAATTAGGGGCGAAAACCGTTACTTTCCATTTTGGGAAGACGGTTAGCCAATTTTCATTTGTTTGTAGAATTTAATTTTTTCCAGTTTATTATTTGGATACCAGCCAGCATTACTGTTGGTAGTCCATTAGTTTAAGATGTGAATGGTGGTGTACGATAGAGTAGGTAGGTCTGTCTTACATAGATATAGTAAGTCAGACTGGGATAGTTCGTCGGGAGTTATTTTCAAAATTTTGTTTAATCCCTTTGGAGCTTGTCTTTTACATGTTCGTAAATGGATTAGACTCGCTCCAGGAGAAATTTTTGTAAACAATCGTACACCAGCTTCCATAACATCTTTTTCTCTTCGGTTCGTTCTCCATTCCTCGTTTCAGGCTTGGACGTTGTGGATTTTTGTAGGCGTGTTAGGTCCTTTGGAGTCTGCTTCAACGCTGGGGGGCCAGCGTCGAGATTTGCCCTAGTGGGTCAAATCTCTGGTGGTTGGGGAGGTACTGTTACGTTGTTTTTTTGTACCTGGCTGTTTACCTGACAACATATAGCGAGTCCATTACGGAGTTTCTTAGGTTATCACTTTTTCACAACGATTCACTTTTCTAATTAACTTTTTAAACAGTTTTACAATATTAATTAAATCAAAACAAAAGTTTACTTGTTTACTTTTCACTTGACATTACATCAGACGTCAATTATGACAGTTCAAGGCGCCATCTGGCGATTCGCCGATTAACGATTATAAAATAATCGATATTTTTAACTAATAGTTTGCAAATCATAGAAAATATAAAATACCTGATTTAGCAAACCTAAATAATTATAAGATCACGGAAATAAAAAAATATTAATAAAATGAAATACCCGTGAACGGAAGTGATTTAGTTTTTTCAATATGGACTTTTTTCTCGAACATTCTAAAGCAGCGAAACATTTATTATCTGTGAAGTTTTTGCGTGAATTGTCTGTGACAGAATGTTGTCACAGAAAAATGTCAATTTTGCCTAATTAATATTCAGGGGTAATTGTTATTGTTAATTACGAGGAATTATAAATTGGACCACGAAATCGTATGGATTTAATTTAGTGAAATGGCTTTAGGCTTAAACACGTGACGTTGGACAGTTTTTTGTGAGTTTGGTGTATTTTTGAGGAATTGAGTGTTTTCCTTGGAGTGTTTGTAATTGGTAACCAAGAGAGATTCTCCCTGGACTTGGGTAAAGTGAATTTCTTGGGCACCCGAATTCTGCCTTGATTTCCGGCCGACGCGCCAGTGATGGTTAGTCGTCACATTCTGCCCGAGCCGGCTTCCAGTCACCATCAAACTTATTTACTTTTTGGCGAAGGTGAGTTCTTTTATTGTAACGGTGTCTGAGGTTGTTCGGTGAGCTCTTCCCCGGTTGTTGAGAGAATATAGTCGTAACTCGTGAAAACTTATTGCAGGATTCTTAATTGCGCCAGGAATGCGCAATTAACGGATTTGTTGTTCGGGATTCCTGTTCTGACCAGCGACCAGGATCGGAGCGTTCCGCTTCAGCCGCCGTTGATGTGTCTTCCTTCAGAGTGAACTGTGAGTATTAAACATCGCTATTTACTGAAGATAGGCCGTAGGTGTTTTCTCGGTGTCTACCACAGTGTTAATTTGTAGGTTATTCGTGGACCCCGTGGTGACGTGGCGGATGCCACGCTGGAGCGGTATTTGAATGGAGAACCTGATGTCCATTACATGCTCAGGCTACTTGATTTCCCCGCTCGGTCCCGTTAAGGAAAGCAATTTGGTTCCACGTATATTATTGGGTCTCCGTATGGCAAATTACAGGAAGGCAGCTTGAGAAGCTCGTCCCGCCGCCAGGATCCAGCAGGCCGTTGGGGCCTGGACGCGGGACCCGTTGCTCGGGCTCGCCTGAAGCCACCTGCGGAGCCAGCGGCACAGCGAGCGGCACGGTTGCGAAGCCCGCAGGCGGTCGCGCCGTGCGAGACGGTTTTTTTTTTAACTCCTTTTTTTTTACTCCTTATTTTTTTTATATTTTAATCCGGCTCCCGTTGTAAACCGGAGCCTGTAAACCGGTCTATATTATACCGGGTCTGGATGTCGGTGTTCCACCGATTTTCAAATTGAGGATCTTGGGCTAGTTCTTCATTCACCCGGATGTAGGGTGAACATCTTCAGCTTCAGGATCCGGGACTCTCCCAGTCCCTGGCGCCCATTTGTTAATTTTAATTTGAATTTAAATGGAACGTTCTAGTTTGGATATAATTTAACTTTTAACTTTTTCTCGGAACAGTACTCGGCAGGTTTATCTCCAACTCCCCACGCCCATAGCTCTTTCCGTTAAAGTATAAACTGGCTAGCCACCTTTAGTTAAAACTAAGATCTTAATTTAATTTTCTCGACCTACTTGTCATAACTACTAAACAATAAATGTCACATCAAATTTATTATGTATAATAATAAACCAGTTTTTATATAATTTGTTGTTTCCTTATAGTTGTTTCCCCAACCGAGAGGGAGAAAATATTTTATGTAACACCAGCTGCATCTGGTTTGACTGGAAGCCGACCCCAAAATAGTTAGGAAAAAGCTATGCAGATGATGATATAACTAATCTTTGATTTGTTTGTACTAGAATATAGGACAACCTATTATCTAATATCGATGACTTCGAATCTGCCACATTTTTCGAATATTTATTCTATAATAAATTAAACAAGGCAAACTTCCTGAATTAATTTTTGTAATAAAAATAAAAAGTCTTCACGACTATGGATAGGGTATCGGTGCATCAAACGTGAGACGCGGGTGAGATGCGCCACTATTGTTTACTAGCTCGCGAATATTGTGCCACTCACACTCGCACGCCCATTGTTTCATACGATACGAAACGTCAATATTATCCTCATGTCAAAAGTGTTTGTGTTTGCATTTTGTAAAGTTGACAATCATTCTCACGAGGATTTCCTTAACATCGATTACAGTGTTTTTGGGCCTTAACAATTTTACTTTTTCACCTACTAAGCCTTTTTTGATGAGTCCTTGCAGCTTAGGTGTGTGAAGAAGACTGTCAGACTCTTACTGACTTAAAACACCAGGGCCGCGGTATCCTATTTAGACAGTCCCGCGACCTATCTAGACTGTGACAAGTTTCCATTTCAAACATTTTATTTTAAACGAAGTCTTAGTTTTGTCAATTTTACCATCTGAATAAATACTTGACACTTTGTAGTGTCTCGATAGACCCAAAATAATAATACTATCAACTGCTTTTCAGCGGTTGACAGTTGCAAAATTTCAAATAATTTTTAGAGTCCACGCCATGACTTTGAAGCGGCAAATAGTGTCATTAAATTGCATTTAAAAAATTAAAAAAACACAGCTCCACAAATTCTCCACAGGACTGAAACATGAACTATTAGATTTTATTTTATTTTATCGGATGCTACAAAACAGTGGACAAACGCATCCATCTGCTAGGATATTATACTCGTTCATTTAACAAGGTTGAAGCGCTGATTATAATGACGTGTTGGGTTTATTAAACACCTAACGTTGGCGGCTTTTGTACTCGTCTATGATATTCATGTCATATTCTTATGATGTAGAAAATAACACGAGAATGTTTTTTTTTATATTTTAAGTTATTTTTGGAACCGGAAGTATGCTTGAATATGTTTTTGCCTTATAGGTTTTATTAGGTATACAAAATTATGGCAGAAGGTATGATGATGACCTGTCCGGTTCCATAAATACCTTGAAAAAATTGGAAAGAAGGTATTTGCAGAACCGGGAGGATGCCCACTATGAATGTCACAACTTATGCCTAGCCTTTTCCCAAATTAGTCAGGTCTTTTAGTCGAACTGAATGCAGCTAAATACCAGTTATTAACATGAAGCAATCTTGCCTAAAAGTAATGATTCCTATCCCCATACATCAGCATCTTCAAGTATCCAATGAGCTCCCAGCTATGCTATTCTCTAAAATCGGTGGTCTTTATCTGAATTTAAACTGTATTCTCTACAAAATAAAGTTGAAAATCTATTAAATCCAAACTGTAGTTACAACGCTGGGGCAGCGCTGGAACAACGCTGTTCTCAGAGAATAGCACCCCAGGACCTTACTAACCTCTTTTCTCTAAGGTCGATCGTGTATTTCACTTAACTATTATGACAGGCGAACCTTACATTGTTGGTGATGTAAATTATGAAAGGTTAAGTGATAGCAACGGCTATTACACCTTGCACAATGCTTTAGAGGCATCGTGACGTTGAAAACGAGTTAAGGTATTTCAAAGGATCAATCGGGATTGTATGAAGATGAATAGGTAGACAATTTATATTGTAAAGGGGAAAAGAGAAAGAAAAGATGGAGGATGGAGCGATATGGATACATATGGCTGATAAGTGACCGATTGACTGCTGTGCAGCGTGTCGCGAGTTTGATTCCCTCATATTTTTTTATCGTGGTAAAATCATCAAATGAGGTTTCATTGATACATTCATGAGTCCTCCCACCCAGGGCAGAGCGGGAGGGAGGGACTGTCAGACTTGTACTGACTAAAATCCACGGTGTCCTTCAATAGCCCTTTACGTACTGGGGTCACGGTAAATCATAAGTCCCTGACCCCGACAGGCTTTGGCCCTCTAGACGGGGCCCCGTCATTATTGCTGAGTCCCTGCGCGCTTGATTCCCTGATAGAACAAATATTCGTATGATCCACAAGTAGCAGTTTCGTGTCTGGGTGTTTGTTTTTAAGTGAATAAACGCAACCAAGATACAGGAAATATTCCTGGTTTAGGGCAATGGAACAAAAGAAATTGTGAAATATTAAACTAAAAATAGATTACGATTTTATAAAAATGCTCATCATATACGAGGACTTTCCTCAACTATACTGAGGTTAGTTGTAAGTCAAACCAAACACAGGTGAATAGCAGCATTTTAAATGAAACGATTGCTTATATCGCAACTATGAACAATAGTTGAACATGCTGAAAAATTACCCGAATTTATTGAAAATTATCCGAATCAGTAAATTACTGTTCCTTCCATTTTAATTTATAGTGACATCTGGCTCAACCTGTCCCGGCTTAATACTCATTTAAAATTTATTATTTACGTATGTGTTCACAGTTTAAAAGCGAATGATAAAACATTTAAACTGCATGCATTTATTTTTAAAACGCATTTACATGCAAGGGTTAAATAACGATTATAGTATTCCGACAAGTACCCTTTCAAAACTATTATCGTTTCTAGAAAACAAACGTTAAAGGATTTGCCAAACATAGCTGGGCGACGGCGCAACGATACCGGGGCGTGTGCTTGGCGTGCTTTCTTATTATAAAATTATGTGTAAGTCAGACAGCCACGCTAGCGTCGATGTCGTGCCGAGCTTGACGGGGCGTGACACGCCACGCTAGCCTTGGCGGGATGACAAAGGACAGCGTGGCGTGAACTGGCGTGAGAGCGGTGTGATATCATCACTTGTCGATACTATGATTACCGGTACACAGAACGCGAACCTAACGGGGCGCGAGCATGGTGTGATTCCTGCAGTCTGGCCCGCCAGACTCGACTCGCCTGGTCGCGGGACTGAACGAATTACCGTGACCCCGGAACGTAAAGGGCTATTGAAGGACACCGTGAATTTTAGTCAGTTCGAGTCTGACAGTCCCTCCCGCTCTGCCCTGGGTGGGAGGAATCATTTGACGATTTCACCACGATAAAAAAAAAAGACTCGACTAGCCAGCACCGCTGCCATCGAGCTCGGTATGTTTCAAGTTTTAAATGAGAGTACGGTATGCATAACAAGTAAGGTCTTCAAAGATATTCGAGTCAGACATGACCAGAATTAATAAATTTATTATCATTTAATTGCCGTTCGTCTTCCTGTATACAGACACATCGCCTTTCCAATTTTGTATTGTCACATCTAAATCAAAATTTTATTGTTCTAATTCATATTTCACGATGAATAATAGAGCTATTTGTTAGCTATCACACATTAATGGACGAAAAAGCTATTAAGTAAGTTTTTAATCTTGTCGGAATCGATTGTAGAAAAAAGTTGACGTAAATTAAGTTTAACTATCTGTTCGAGAAAACAATTCAGGGGAATTGGTCGTAATTTTGAATTTATGCTAATACGTCGCAGACCCACGACAAACTGACAAACACGCCTACGACAAACTGTCCAATTTGTGGGTCGGTTTGAACAGACGGGCGTTTAAAATCAGATTCACGTAACGTAATATCATAACACCAAAGAACCTAGACAAGTGACATACGATAAACGAAAACGCTCTGTAATGTTCATTAGATTTTCAACTTTATACTGTAGAAGTGTAGAGTTTTTTTTTTATATCGTGGTCACAGTAATTCGTTAGTCCCGCGACCCCTGCAGGCTTTGGCCCTCTACAGGCCCCGCCACAAGTGTAGAGTATTAAGCTGAAAATGTATTAAAAACCACAGAGCATTTTCGTTCGTAGTCTTTCATACTTTGCCGCACAAAAGTTCAGATTTCGTGGCTGCTAAGAAACTCTTGAATGTAAAACCGACAGACACTCGGCCCGACTCAAGAATCGAAACTCAGTACCTCATTCTCAGTAATAAAACATGCGACCAACGAATTTATTCTAAGATAAAGGGGCTCTATATATTAATATTTCCTCAAAACGTACAAAAATAAACGCCGTAATAAGCCAAGAGAAGTGTCGCAAAGTCGCTAATCCGATTATGAAATATGGCGTGCGTGTTTTTGACACGGCATGTTATTTTTTTTGGGAGAAATGGCATGTGTTTCACCTCTCACCCCTGTCGGGCCCTAAAACACCATTATTAACAAAAATGTGACAGAAGATCATTCTTTGTACTTTGCAGCAATGGTTTTGTATTTGTAGGTATGGGTTATTACGCAATGTGGATCATTTACAACCACAAAAAATTGCATCTTCGGTAGTAATCAAAACCAAATTAAAATTAGGTTCACAATCAAATTTTAGTTATCGTCACAAAATTTCATGATCTTTAGTTCAAATTTTCAAATAGGAAGGGGCAGAACAATCTTCCTAGAACCTCCCTAGAAGAAGTAATTAGATAAAAAATACCAGATTACATTTTAATTATTTAAAAACTAAAAATATTTATTAAATAAAAAATAAACGCGCCGCAGCCACTCGTCTGTACACCTCATAATCACGACCAAATAAGCAAGCTATTAGCCAATAGACGTTTATTAATTTTTAACCCAATCATATGCCATACAACTAATAGACCACAAAAAAAAAAACAAATTAAGACATTTTTTGTTACATTAAACGGTCTGTGTTCACCTTTTGACAGGCTTGTTGGTCTAGTGGTTAGTGACCCTGACTGCTATGCCGGAGGTCGTGGGTTCGATTCCCACCCAGGATAAATGTTTGTGTGATGAGCACGATCATTTGTTCTGTGTCTGGGTGTAATTTATCTATAATATGTATGTATTTAAAAAATATATAAGTATGTTTATCTGTTGTCTAGTACCCATAACACAAGCTCTGCTTAGCTTGGGACTAGATGGCGTTGTGTGATAGTTGTGGAATATTTATTTATTTATTTATTTATTATTTATTTATTTAAATCATGATTTGATTGGTTTTAGATTCATTTAAACAGTTTTTGATACTTTTGGTGTGAGTCTTAATGAGTTTGATGTTCCGTTACTTTTTAATAAGGATATTTGACATTCCCGGGTCGACGGCGCGTTGTGTTCCACGCGCGCCTCAAGGAGTGTCAGTATAGTGACAGGGCCCCCTGTAGAGGTCCAAAGCCTGCCGGGATCGCGGGACTACCGAATTACCGTGACCCCGGTACGTAAAGGGCTATTGAAGGACACCGTGGATTTTAGTCAGTACGAGTCTGACAGTCACTCCCGCTCTGCCCTTGGTGGGAGGACTCATGTGATGATTTTACCAGATAAAAAAAAAAGATATTTGATATTTAAATTGTAAATAAAATTTTGTCTCAAACTCAGCACTTTCAAATCAATCACACTAATCCTCATTCGAGTAATTACATTGCTTGAAATGCACTTACGTTGACATTATAAATCCTTAAAGTGCTGATACACAAAAATCTAAGCGCTGACAGAGGGAACTCTCCCCTAGTTTTACAAATTTAATTTTGCCGACGCCATCGCTGCGTATTTCTAACACAAAATACAAATAAAGCTCATTTCCTTTCAATCTTTATACATATTTGCACGTTGATTTTCTCTAAGGGGCTTAGTATAACTCCTAGCGTTACTCCTATGGAGTATTTACAAAACGGTGTTTGGAATAAGACCGACACTAATAACTTGATCAGTGGCAAACACTTATGATCATATTATTCGAGTTTATAAATGATTAGCTATATGTATGCTGCAGAGGCAGCAATATAATGTTAGTTCAAGGTGCTCAAAAGCCTTAGAGCAAACCATTTCTAAATAGCTTTTTATGACAGGCTGAGCCGGGTTATCTTCAAGTCTTTCGTTTAATTCTACATAAGCCTCACAGTTGCGTAGTTTTCAACAGTAACCCTAAGTTTGTCGGTGTTGATCTCAGTAGTAATCCAATCAGAAACTCATCAGGAGCGCGTCGAGTCGTGAACGCGCATTTCAAGTCGAGATAAAGGCCCGGACACATCGAAGCACGTGGCAAGCGCGTGCTTCACCAATATGCTACCAAATGGGTGCAAAAACATCTCGCCCCTTGAGTTGGGGTGACCGTCACATCGGCACCGCCTTATTGGTTCCAGATTGGCGTATTACTGATTTAGCTGATTATAACCAAAGTCCACAATAAAAATAGAGTAAAAATAGAATATACTCTGGAAGTGTCAATGTATAGTCACATTAAATCATAATTTTTTAGATCAGTCTTATTAAATGAGGTTTCATTTTATACAGTAAGTCTGCAACAGTTGAAGAAGCATAAAAATTATGGAAGAATCGTAGCAAGTGGCAATCTGTGGTCATACAACCAGTCAACCATATAAAAAAAGGCGTTAGTGAATGTTCGTACCAATATTTCATTAAAATAGCACGAAATGCACTTAACTGTAACAGAACACAACCAAGTTACACTCCGGTGTAACAGCAAAAAAAAATATGACAACCCCAAACGCGTGCCCAAAAATAAAACTAAAAATAAACCCTCCATTAACTAGTTAATGCGCTAACAATGTTCGTTGAAAAAGGACAGAACGGCTGTACATTTGTATGAGTGGAACCGTCCAATCAAGGCTCTTCAGTCTCCGAGTCCGATATTGTCCTGTAGGGTACTCGTGCTGTGGTTTTACTTTTTTCGAGTACAGGTGAAAATTGCTGGCCGCTCGCCGCTGCGGCCGTATTCATTTGCGGATTTCACTCATGTGGACACACGGCTTTACGATTAATTGGATTACGGGGAATTGAGTAAATTATTTTGGTGGTGCATTTAAAGTTTTAAGGTGAAACTGATTTATGCCTAAATTCGTGATGAGTAGTTGTGGATGTTTAATAGATAGTTGATGAAAAAACTGAGGAACGGGTACAGCTTTTGTTTCACAAATTATATAGGTTGTCAATCATTTTTCATTTATTCGTAACTCCAATAACTAATATCAATTTTAAAGCGACTTTGATGTAACGTAATATATTTTATTTTCCACAACAAGATGTGTTTAGTACAAACGGGAGCTGGTGTAATGTTTGCAAAACTAGTCATGTAATTAACTCTTTATTTCCTTGTTTGTATAACGTAAAGCATTCTCAACATATTCCGTTTAGTGGAAGCTCTACTGTAAAATTCAACCATGTTTGCTACGGAAATACGCAAAAACAGGTTTAAAATTTAACAGAATTTCCACACGAAAACGTGCGAATATGAGTTGCAAACTGCCACTAATGAAAGCCGCAATTACACTGGCATACGTCAAGAGGATGAGCTCCGGGGCTGGCAATAAACGTTTAATTAAAAATAAAAAAGTTGTTCGACTCCCGTTTCACAGATAGTTTCTCATTAAACTTAGTTTGGAGCAGGGTCTCGTGTTTCAAAGCACCCAAGACCCCGGTGTGAATTAGGCCGAACTTATACCTTAGCGGTGTCATATCATACCGTTTGATCATTTTGAGAATGTCTTCAAGGCGTTCCACTGTGACGTTCCCCAGATTAAATTTAAATGGAAGATAAAAGATTCTCGGCTCCAAATATAAATTATGTTCTGGTTCTATCCTCGTATTATTTTAAAGGTTAAATTTGGTGTTATTTTACAGTCTTATTAAAGTTCTAAATTACTTTGTGAAAATAAAATTGGGCTCTCATTTTCCTTTACGATTAGACTAAAAATAATTTTCAAAGCTCAAGTTCTAGTTTCAACAAAATAACTACGGATTAAAACAGTCGGTACGTCGTATACTCGTATTATTATAGTTTTCCCTGTAATATTTCGCCTCAGAGCTTTCATATAATTTGGAAATTGTACTTTTTTGGGTAAACGTGTCTCCAGAGCAATTTTTTTCGATAATAATATATTTTAAATAGATTCACAGTCGTTGTTAACAAACATATGCTAATCTCTTTCCTTTTCTAAAAATTACTTTATACTAACATAGTACAAAGAATTTCACCGTATTATTTAACCAAACAAAACAGTTTTCAACAAAGATAGAACGGTCTGATTGTTAACAAAATTACTTCTAAAACGTCCCTAACAGACAACGGAATCAATCACATACAGATTACGATCATCAACCATTTGTTCTGGTAACTGCTACCTATTCGGTGTCATTGAGACTTCTCGTTGTACATAGTACATTGTCTTTGGAAGGGTTAATAATGGAAACTAGGACAGGAATGGAATTGGGCTGCTTTGTTACGTATGTCATTGTCGTTTTGGTCATTACGAAGGTATGGGTTATTTGTAGCAGTAATGGTGGATTTAATGGTCAAATGAGGTGATATTTTATCATTAATTCATCATTGGTTTTATCTTAACGAATATTATTAATTCGAAAGTGAGTTAGTTTGTTATATTTTGACGCCTAAACCGTAGGACCGATTTTTAATGTATTTTGTACAGAGATAGATGACACTCATAAAGACGAAGGTAACAAATAGTAATCTTGTTTTCGTTAACCAAAGAAAATATTACAAAGACATTACACATTTGCAACGGTTGTTTTATGGATCACATGCAAACAAAACACGGTAACAACATCAGAGCATGATCTTTGGAACCGTGTGCGCGAGCACAACCAACCGCGAAATTCGTAACCCTCAAATCTCTATTTTTAAAGTTCCGCTTTAGGGTTCGACACACACCGAAATAATACGGACTTTTATGTTCGGCCATAATCACATCCTTTCGTGTTAAAATGTCTCAATTAGGTACGGGAGGATGTGTGGACACGGTTGGATTTAACGACTTTTGAATATGACGCTTTTTGATGGTCGCACCCGATTGGTGACTGCGATGAGAGTGTTATCGCTTTGTTCATGTGTTCATTTGTTGCCAATGTGTGGCCAGTGTGTGGCCAATGTTTGAGGTATTGAATCGTTAATGGGATTGCCACCAGTCAAGGTATTACACGGACGGGAAATATTTTCATATCAATTTATGACGTAATCAGAGCAGTGAAATACTTTAATGATTTTTAGTTCGTCATTTTACCTATAGAAATTGGTGGTGGGAATTATCAAATTGATCACAGTGCCCGATGTAGCAGAGAATTAAGGGGCGCACTTGAGGAGTGAAGAACGTGTCAAGCTTTATTTTTTAATTAATAAACGTACTTATAAAGTAAGTACGTTTTATGATACTATTTAACTTTTAATTTAGGTCAAGTCAAAAATGTGTATCAAAATAGTTATAAGTTTTCAATAATTGGCAGATATTATGGGCCTCAATTATAACACAAAGAGGCGCTATCATCGTGCACATAGCGTATACAAGAGCGGTTACAAACAAACAAGTGTCCTAAATTGATCAAGTCCAAACACTAGTACGCTCGCACACAGTTCATTTACCCGTAATACACTGCAACAATGAAGTTATTTCGCCCCCGCATTGATCTGTATCAAATCTATCGACACCTACGTGTATTGTCGATCTAATGAATCTATAATGAAAGCCGATGTGAATATAAATAACTTAAAATGAATATTGTCATGAAGATGCTGTGTTTGATTGTACATCAG
Organism: Agrotis puta; assembly: GCA_943136025.2. Taxonomy (NCBI): domain Eukaryota; kingdom Metazoa; phylum Arthropoda; class Insecta; order Lepidoptera; family Noctuidae; genus Agrotis; species Agrotis puta. The sequence continues at coordinate 13,571,327 of OW964177.2, read as the reverse complement.
GTATTTGTGATTTCGATCAGTGTAGTTTATTGAACTTTTAGAGCATTCATGAATTCCAAACGGAATTATATTATTCATAATGTTAATATCATTGAAGTTTGGATAGAGTGTGAGAGCGACTTAAGTTGTTTACTGTACAGCTATTCTATATCCGACTCAGCGCTGCGGCAGTGCTGAAACTACGTTTTGTCTTCAGTGGATTTTCAACTTTATACTGTAGATCATAAAGGTCAAAATGTATTGAAGACAAATCGTAGCTTCAAAGCTGTTGCGTTGCTGAGTCTTATAGAGAATCGTGTAGCTGGACTCCCAACGTGATAAGTTAGTAATTTATTTTAAGAAAAATAAGTTGTACTGAATGTCGTAAATATGGGTATGATAAATACATTACTGGAAATAAGTTCTAAAATCCCATATTGATGTGGGAATGCTTTTCGAAATTACTTACTGTAGAACATTTTGATTCTTTCATAAACCAGTCTTACCAATCGGTTGTAATAAATCGGTTAAATACTCCAAGTTATTATAGACTGGAAAGTCACTTATGATCATAAGTTAGGCAGACGATGTATCTATATCTATACATATAAATAAAATTTGAATGTCCGTTTGTAATAGTTTTTTACTACCTACATGTATATGATTATATATACGGTACATAGAAAAATTACATTTTTAAAATTTTTGTGTCTGTTTGTAAAGGCTAATCTCTGAAATGGCTGCACCGATTTGACGGGACACTTTTATTGGCAGGTTGCTGATGTAATAAGGAGTAACTTAGGCTACTTTCAATTTGGAAAAAATCTCAATAAGGTGGGGGGGGAAGCGGGCGAAGCCGCTGGCAAAAGCTAATCCTTCCCCTGCCGGGGTCGCGGGACTATCTCATCAAGTAACCATGATCCTGGAACGTAAAGGGCTATTGAAGAATCACCTTGAATTTTAGACAGTTCAAGTCTGACAGTCCCTCCTACCACGCCCTGGGTAGGAGAACTCATTTGATGATAATACCACGATAAAAAAAAACTAATCCTTCAAGAATAAGTTCCACCTCATTATGTTGATAATTATATCTTAATAAGTAACGCGTAAATAATGGCACGGACATAATTATTAAAAACATTTCAACAAACGCGAATCGGTGTAATAAATCTGTATATATATATATGTCGAAATAAAAGCGAGGCCCCTCGGTCTCCACCTCCCACGTAGGGTCAAAATAAAGGGCCTAATGAGGGCGTTCATGGCCTCAGTAAGTTATTCGTGTTACTTATTTAGTACTCTTATTACTGAAGCCTTTGCGATTGAGCCTCATTTGTTTCTAGTCTTTATTTTATTATGGACGATGATTTTGTTTTATGAGGTCAAATTATTGCTATTTTACACGAATAAGTTCTGTATTCCGATGTTAAACATTTTTGGTAAAAAACAATGGCGAAGTTTGTCGAAAGAAAACAAACTGTTTTTCTTCGGTAACACAAAATCCTTAGCTTCAAATCAAATCAAATCAAATCAAATCAATTTATTTGTTAAACATAGGATAGATGGATCTTAAGAACTAAATAGTGCGCTATGTCTTGTCAATTTTGACATACAAATATTTATAGAGGAAACATGCGTAGCCAATTATCAATTATTAAAGAAAAAGAAATATTAATATAATTAATTTAATAGTTCGTTTACAGTAAATTACAATATTAAATTACATTATCATTTATTACAAATATTGAGCACGTATTGGCATTCTTTTAATATCAGACATTTTTTTCGAATAAGTGGGGGTTGCTTTTTATAAATACTGCAGATTCTAGAATATACAATGATGGTAGTGTTAGTATTTTTAGTGATTTAAAGGATGGTACACAGCTATCAGTAGTCTTTAATCCACACATAGATCTTAAACAGCGTTTTTGCATCTTAAATATAAGTTCTCTGTCAGTTGACTGTCCCCAAAATATAATTCCATACCGAAGCACTGAAGCGACTAGTCCATGATAAGCTGTCAGTAACGTGCTAATATTTACCTTTTTAGATAACTGATAGAGTGCGTATGCAGATTTACTCAGTCTGTTACATAGGTGTTCTATTTGTGGTTTCCATGTCAATTTATTGTCTACCATTATACCCAAGAACTTAGCAGTGTTTACTAATTCTATTTTGTTATTTTTGTGAGTCAAATTAATAGTGGGATTTGCCCGACGTTGATGGAATTGCATGATTTTCGTTTTATCTAAATTTATTACTAAATTGTTACAATTAAGCCAATGTATTATTTTTGTCAGTGAGTTATTAATCTCGCTTTCATAATTATTGGGATTAGTGCATTCTATTATAGCTGTGCTATCATCAGCAAAGAGAACCATTTTTTGCTGTGTCATCTTTGGGAGGTCATTGATATATATTAAGAAAAGTAACGGTCCAAGCACGCTACCCTGAGGTACCCCATACCTTAGGAGTCTCGGTTTTGATATGGCAGTTGTTTCAATTTTAGTTTTAGGACATAATCTAATAATTTCCGTACACTGGTATCTATTGCTTAAGTATGATTTTAGGAGGTCGAGGATATTACCTCTTATACCATAAGCATGTAATTTATCTATAAGCAGTGTATGATCTACATAGTCAAAGGCTTTGCTCATGTCAGTGAAGATAGCACAAACAGGATTTTTATTATCAACACATGACATGACAGTGGAAAGTAAATCATATAGAGCCATATTTATTCCACATTTCTTTCGAAAGCCTTTTTGTTCCACACAAAATAAATTATATTTCTCAAAATAAGTGTAGAGCGAATTATAAATAACTTTTTCAAAAATTTTAGAAATTATAGGTATCTTAGCAATTGGTCTATAGTTTTTTGCATCAGTTTTGTCATTTTGTTTAAATAATGGCTTAATTATAACTTTTTTTAGGCTATTTGGAAAAATACCTTCATAAATACAAAGATTAATAATATGTGCCAGTGGAGGTGATATGATCTGTTTTACATATTTTATTACTTTGGTAGACACCCCATCATAACCAACAGTATTCGTATTTTTTAAGTCATCGATAATTCTATTTATGTCAAATGCTGAAACGGGAGTCATAAATAATGATTGTGATGTCAAATTTTGAAACTTATAATTACGCGAGTATTTGTCAATTTGAGGTAGGCTTCCAAACAAACAAAGCTCGCTATCAAATATCTCAAAAACTCATTACGAGAAACAATATTTGCCGAAACACAGAATCCCTAATAAGTAAGCAGATATCATCGTTTCCATTTTAATAAATAATCCTCCTCGGTGTATTGCTGGCTGGAAAACAAAGCGAAAGAAAAATCCGGGCACGCTTCCGCACGAAGTAACCGTGTAGTGCAAGGGGGACTAAGTTTTAACACGAGACGACCTACAACTCTAGTGCTCCGGCGACTCATTAGGGACCCCGCTTGCGAGGAAGGGGCCTGAGGGGACTCAGCCCAAGCAAAAGGGGTTCTTCAGCTTTCGAGAGCCATCCGTGTGCGCGTGTAACTACAACGTCACTATACGTCACAGACTAACAATTGTTGCTCCCAGAAATTGATGAGCTGGATTCTTCTACCAATTTTTCTTGGTACTAAATCATTCTGTAACATAAAGAATGGAGGTGTGAGTGTACTATGCAATAATAGTACCTGTCCTCACGGCAGTTAGGTCGCGAGTTTCTCGCAATACCAGAACGTTGTGTGGCTACAATTTTCCGCTCACATATTTCAGACTTTGTAGTCTCTGTTAATTTGAAATTGTCTTAATTTGTTTTGTCTGAGAGGCGCATTTGTTTCTCGGCCTCTAGGGTGTTTGTATTTCCAGCGGAGCATGGCCTCTGCTGTCTTAATGTGAAGTTTAAGTTATGTTTTAATTAAAATTAATACAGGTCTTAACCTTTTACATTATTATCAAAATAATTCTTTTATTCTTCGTTCATTCGTTTTTATTTACGTACAAGACATTCAAAGTTAACACACACTGAGCCTACCTAATCATAATCGTATTTTACCCTTAAATCACAAGCCTAAGCCACGAGTCGTCGTCGTAAGACTCACACTAGCAGCTTAGTTCCCTTCCTTTATAATATAATTTATTCGACTACAACGACACAATCACAGAAAATGACAATAAACTCAACAGATTACAAGTAGCACTACTGATTCCCCGATCGACCTCGTAAAGTTTTATTTAAGCCATTTCTATACGCTCTCGTTAGCTTGCTTCTTGTATTTTAACCGGGGCTTTGGTGCAGAGTCTAATATATTGTAGAACATTGTCACATAAATTGTCACTTTAAATGCCCGTAAGATTCTAACACGGAATGCTCATAAAGAAATGTGTAAGACCTTTGTGGTGTAAAGTGTAATGCAGACAATCTGGTTCGAGTAGGAAGTGTTACCAATCGCGGCGCATTGTTTATGCATCGAATGTCTGTAAACGGCTTAAGTTTTCTTGGGAATCGAGACATTAAGATAGGTAAAGTCTTTATGAAATTGTTTATTTAATATCTTGGTGTGTGTTTTCTTGACAGTTGAATGTTCTGTTTAGTAGATTTCTAGGTGTTTTTTTATTGATTTGCTTATGTATAGGCAAACCTAGTTTTATCTGCGGCTTCGCCCAAGTTGAGTTATGAATAGGCGCTTCGACATTAGGCGATAACGACATCGATACAAGTGGGACGCACAGAAAGTTTCATACATTTCTAGAGAGCGAACGATATGCCAGTGTCGTGTCGTTACTGCAATCGTCTAATGTGAAAACTCTCATTTCCAGTATTCCCACAGGACCGAGATAGGCTGTGAGCCTACGCCAAACATAGAAACCCCTTCAGCCGTGAAGGCGTGAAAAGATAAAAACAGACAGATACATATCCGGACAGTTTTATACACAAATTTCATCCCACTGCTGGGCAAAGGTAAATTTACAGACGGCCTCCTGCTTACAGCAGTATGCATAGAATATTAGCAACAAGGATAAACATTCAGAATTTCTGATTAAATTCTTAACAATAAAATGAATAAAAGACTGGTTTGTCCTTGAATATGGTGAGCGTGGCCTTGACCGTAGTATCAGTGCGAGGTATGAATTACAGCCAGTGGCTTACCGGAGGCAGACAGACAGGATGAATATTAATTCTGCTGATGATAAATTACTTTTCCGGTAACTGTCTTATGAATATTAAATATTAATTAAAAAAACAGACCCATAAGTATGAGAAGTACATACAATATCATCTACCTCACCTTTTAAAGTGCATTCTGGTTAGCTTCCAAAATTAATCGAATAAACGGAATAACGAGCAAGGAAAAGAGCGACTCCCATCAATGCTGTAATCACCTTTCCAGCACCTTAATAAAATTGAAATAAAACTAATACTGCACATAAACGTACTAGTACTAAGTCATTTTAAATTAGTTAATACTGACTTAATATTAGTATGATTTAAAGTTTAAAGAAAATATTGTAATAAATCTTCCATCACACACCAGTACAAATCTAAACTACGCTCAGACTATCTAACGATATGGAGACGTTTTGGAACACCCCAAATATCGACGCATTAGATGCAGACAACATTGATCGAGTGCTGTACAGAGTAAATATTCAGTTTCGACACCCTTCTCCTTCCCTACAGGCCATCTATCGTTAAAGGCTAAACCTCAGACAAATCTACACTCGGTCCGAGTCCCATCACTCTTAATAATGAAGGATCATGATGTAGATTGATAAGCGAACCCTTGGGCCGAGATGTAGAGGGCTTAATTCCGTAGATGTGGCCGGTGGAAATGATTTAAGGGCTTTTTTGGGTATGGGTGGCATTGGCATTATCTGTTTGTTTACTACACTAACAGTTACTAACCAAACTGAAGTCAACGAAGCAACAACGGATGATGATAAAGATGTTCAAGACAAAGCAGCCATGAAATTGAGACCACTTACAGAATAGACACAACTGAGGAAACAATGAAACATGAACTTTTTTGGGAAGCTATCAAAAATTAAGCAAACATAATTTACCAAACATAACAAAAAGCTCATGTATATTTTGACAATTAAATGTTAGCAACATGCCCGAAGAGTGGAAAAGAAAATGAAAACAGAATAAATAACATAAACATAATATCTTATACGTCTGTCACGAAAGTAGGACAAGAAAGAATTAATGGAATGCAAGGTTGTTATAGGAAGCCATAGATAGGCGACGATGCCGAAAATATCGAGTTACTTGTATCACTAATATCAATAGTTTCAAGTCTTTGTGGTTTATTTTTGTTTATGACAGGTTTTTGGGAAGTTTTTGATAGCATCATAGCAGTTTCTTTGTATGTGTTTCGTGTTTACATAAATATCTGAATTTAACACAACAATACTGTTTCACACCTTGGCATATTTACGTCTATTCGCCTGGTTTGCATTTATGCCTTTTTAAAGCGTCCCTTCACTAAGTTAGATCAGATTATTACTACAAAAACATTATTGAATTTAAATTTCACCTTTAGACCATCTAAAATATCATCGCTCTGTGTCGTGTAACTTCTCATTACTTAAAAGGATTACAATTTTATCCTATGCGAGGTCCGGACTATCGGCTGCCTTACTTGATCTCCTCTCCTTTAGGCCCAGCGTAATGATTGATGTGTTGCGGATTTACTTTAATGTAATTAATGAACCCATCTGACGTGGGTCCTCCTTTTCCCTTATTTACATTTTTAGCATTTTCTGTTTGGGAATGAAGAAGTTGGTCACTTTTATTGATAGTTTTTTTGGATATTTTATATGAAGAAACCTTTCGAAAGTCGTTTTACTTCAATTTTTATATTTCTTGCTTTTTAGTAACCTGTTAATATCTATAATTATGAATTTATTAAATTGTTAGTTTCCTTAAAAAACCAGGTACAAAAACCTTTATAGCGATATTACCGTTACTATAAAACTCTTAAAACATCGCTTCACCAATCACGTGGCCGGAAATTGCTTTAAAATATTCAATATTTTGGACAAACTTTGCTTCCATACCGTTTTATTATAACATTGGCGGACAGTAATCATCTTTAAACATACTTTGTTTAAAGATTACCAAGAAATCTTGTACACGCGACTCGGTGAGTACCTAAAGACATTTTAATTCGACAAATTGTAAAGAAAACGCAAGTACGTACATCGTTAGAGACACGTGTCTCTCAAAAAAAACAGGAAAAGGTGGTCGTTAAAATTTCTGCATGGGTCAACGTGAAGGTTTCGGCACACGAGGGGACAAATTCGGCGATTCATGGACATCATTATCGTGCCTACAGTGTACCGTTTTTAGATGATATTGTACTCAACAATACCCTACATAATATGAAGAGAATAAAAAGAAAATTCCACATACTAGTTTATCGCTGAGATTCAGAATTCAATATTTTTTGTTGTCTCCTGTGAATTGTGAACAAGTGACAGATTTATTCGATACTAAAATGAAGGCTCGATATATTTATTTGGTATTCTGGGGATCCTTTTGAGAATTCGGTGAAAATCAAATAGGTTTTCTCGTTTATCAATATTCCAAATACTTGAATAATGTATAGGTACTTGTCTCAAATAAACATTTCCATTACAGACGAACTGTGTGTCGTTAAAATTCTGCTTTTGAAAAATATTGATAACTGTTCAAGAAAATATAAGTAACATACGCCTACAATAGAATAATGTAGGTTTGTTATTTAAACTTTATGAAATCGTTTCTATTTGACTCAACATATGAAAAAGAAAATAATAGAAACGAAGACGAAAATAAACCATATAAGTTCTATTAGAACGAAGGAAACCCTCACTTACGACGCGATTTACTAAACGATCGAACGTTAAAAACTGTGATCAAGTAAATGGTCCAAAACGTCCATCGATTTGGCCGGAAAGCGGTTATTTCGATGCCCATTTCTTCATGGCTGGGAAAAAATATTCATTTGGGACATCTACCAGGTATATGGAGCAAAAATACTATCATTATACCCAAAGGTCTTCGTGAACCGACCAAAATATATGTTAATTCCGTTTAATTATTTTTATTACAGAATATTTTGGGTTTTGAGAATCCTTTATTACTTTAAGGTCTAAGATTAGGTAGGTAAGTAGATGCTTTAATCTTGTTACGTTCTTTTGTTTTGGATTACTCACAATTACAGGGTAATTTGCCTAAAATAAAGTTGCGTTCCACGAGGAATTAAGGGTCTGCTAAGTTAGGGTCGGTGTCAAGTGTACTTGCGGCAGTTGGCTTTGCAAACTATGTTTAATTTTGTCTTTGCTCTGTAAACAGCTCGTTTAAATTAAATAGAAAGAATCAAATGTTCAACATTATCAGATTAAAATATAATGACACTTAATCATTTCTTGGATCATTCCAACATTTATTGACTCGGTATCCTTAACATCTTTTAAAATGAAAAACTTACCTGATTGATATTTAATAGGCGACCGTTTGGCGTCGTGCGGACACCTTGGCCTCTACGATAATTTGATCTAATAAAAAATTAAAAGCATTTCGAAAACATCATAATGGTAACAACAGGATAATTGCTTAATGGCAACCCTAAATTGTGATTTCATATTATTTATTCATGAGCAACATCGCCGATCTTCACATGCGATCGAGCGTTTGCACCGAGCCCCGAAATTACCTATCCCATTATGTCATCAACCGTTTTATGAATCTAAATTCTTTATGATACGAATTAAGTATCTTTTTATAATGGACCATGGTTGCTTACACCCTCGATTAACTGTAATAACCGTTTAACAATTCGGACAACTGAGTATGTAGTTTCTTTATTCTTAGTCATACTTTAAAAGGTGTAGGTCAAAAATGGCGGAGGTCGATTCTTTGAATGAGAATCGCCTAAGCGCGTTTTGATTATGGTAATCACGATGAAGCATGTATTTAGCGAAATAATTTTTGTCTTATTATTTTAATGCGCGATTTCCAGAATTGATATGATTCAACGTGGCCATGATAATGCTAATTAGGATCATTTACTCGGTCAATTTTTTATAATTAGGGTTTGGAATTCGAGGAGTCAAGAGCGACAAAAACCTAATTGTTGGTAGTCACGAAGATAATATCAGTTGATTTATTAATCACAGTTGAGTTACGGCGCACAGTGTTAATAAGATATAGTGTGAAAATATCAATTATTTGTTTATTTTTGTAAAACGTTGCTGTTCATAAATTACGGTGTGTTAGTAACAATGATTTAATAATTATAATTATGGAATGTATTGAAAGTACGCACATTCGTCAATTAACCCCTTTTTCCCGTCGGGATAGGTAGAAACTACAGATTCGATCCTTACATGCCTATTTAATCGACTTCAAAAAAAGAGGCAGGTTCTCAATCCGACTGTATTTTTTTAAATGTTTGTTTCCTCTTAACATACGACTGGGTGCACCGATTTTAATGACTCTTTTTTTTTGTTCGATGCAGTATCTGAAATTTGTTTTAAAACTATTTATGTCACAAACAGGCTGCTTTTCTAACAGAGATGTGCTATGCTACGTTGCTGCGGATGCGTTTGATATCCACCAATCATATTCATCGGTTTATATAGCACAGCACTGGAGGAAACGGATTTGGAACGGCTTGATGGAAAGCGATCACCGTAGCCTATGGACACCTGACAACATCCGCGCATTGCTGCCTCTGCAGAACAGATTTGACACACTTGCATCCGCAGACGAGCTACTTGACGACGGACTGATGCGGAGTGGATTGTCGCCAGCAAGTCGCAAAAGGGATATCTACCACCAAGCGTGACTGGTTTTGTCTACTGACTAGCGTTTGTTCCCATCTTCCGAAGTTAACATATTGTGTTCTAGGTGGTGGTACAAGGCATAAAACATACATACATATTGAATGTAATTAATACAATTAAACATACGAACAATAAATTGTGATAATGGAACCGCTTTGATCATTTTCAACAAAATAGCCATTTTACCTTTTCAGTCTTATTGGCACTAATAGCTTTTTAATGTTAATATCATCGTATTATACTGAACATTCGCTCATAAAACAATTCGTATACTTTAAATTACAAATAGAAGGTCTTCTTCTAATAAAACAATGTAAATGTAATTTAATGATTGCGAAACTTCAAACTAGAATTTAATAACAGACTTATTGGATTAAATTCTCACCAACATCGTTAGGCAATATCACTTTCAATTAAAAAGCAATTTTGTAAAAAATACAACGTCACACGCTACAAAAGGGTTAGAATATACACTCGAAATTGTTTCTGAGCTTAACGGTGAAACAAAAGATAGTAATTTTAAAGTCAAACGTTTGGGAACCCATCAGGTTCGACAGCGATCGTTGGCCCGTAAAATTAAATGCTAATACAAATGATTATATTCAAACTAGAATGTGCCTAACAACATTATAATAAGAGACCCCGGGAAATGAGATCGCTCGTAGCGATGACTAATTTGAGTAATTCGTGAATAGATCTCGATATTTTTTTTGCTCATTGTACCCAATTTTGTACACGGAACTCGCAACGTATGTAATTTAGTAACGTACCGTCAGTAAATAAACCGCCTTTTTGATGTTTTGTTTTAATTACAAAGGTATTGAAAGCTTGATTATCACACCGTGAAAATATTAATAATTAACATGGCGTCCTTCTGTGTTGTTTATTTTGTATCGCGGGTGCTGATGTCTTGTTATTTATACGGATAATTGTTTCAAGTTGAATTGATCGTAATTTGGGTGTTTTCCGTTGCTTTGTTATTTTGAGCTGTAATTGCGGTGGTTATTTTCAGTGAATAACATCATTAATGTTCTGTACAGGAGGCCATTATCATAGACGTGTCAAGTTGAAAAAGAAGATGAGAAGAATTAATTAGTTCGACTCTATTCGACCACTCTGCCTCTTTCTCTGTGTTCTCCATATCCTTTTGTTTTAAAGCTTAAAAAAATTATAACATACCACCATCACGAAGTTTATATTTTATCCAGCTTAATGGAAATAGAGCAAAGTCACAGGATTGTATTAACAGGTTACCTTGGCCATGGATCGCAAAGGCTGACTATAGTCGGTTAAGTCTGAAAGTTTTCCCTCCACCCAGGTTGTGAGTACTCATCGGATGAAATTCCAACCCAAAAAAGGACAAATGGTTTGCCTTCTTAGATAATGCAGGAATTAAACACAATTTACAAAATGTAGAAAACCTTTTGACGAATCTTTCATGGATAATGCGCGTAATAATAATTAGTTTCATATTTCAACAATATGATGGCGCCTAACATCATCGTAATATGTTAACAACGGGCATGCGGATGGCGAGTAATAGGTGACTCGCTGTCCGATCATGGACCATGGCCGGGTCGACGGCGCGTCGTGTTCCACGCGTGCCCTAAAAAAGTTTCAGCAAAATAACGAGCCCCCCCCCCCCTCCCCCATAGAGGGCCAAAGCCTGCCGGGGTCGCGGGACTGTCTCATCAGTAAATCATGACTCTGGAACGTTAAGGGCTATGGAAGGATCAGCGTGGATTTTAGTCAGTACAAGTCTGACAGTCTCTCCCGTCCTGCCCTGGGTGGGAGGACTCATTTGACGATTTAAATACGCAAAAAAAGATGTTAACAAGGAATTGAAAGATTCTAGCTGGCAGGATATGACTGCGGCGGAATAGTTGGTAGTGTCCGGTGTACTGAATCGGAAGGTCGCAGGTTCTGACCGCAATCTAATTTATCTAACCACAAATATTAAAAAACACTTTATGTAATTATCAATTCGATAAACAGATATTAAAATAAGGCACCTACTTAGGTTTAAGTAGTGCTTTTAAGGAATCTAATAAATAAAATTAATCTCTGTGAATTAAAATCTCTATTAAAGTACACAAACTTGTTGATGAAAATACAGACACTAAAGACTCAATAAAACTCGTCAAGAACACTTAAAACGATTTTGAAGATTCTTCTAAACCTAATTAAGAAAGTAAAGTAGTATTAAATAGATATGCTTGTAGTTGAGAAACTTTCAATGGAGAATAAACGTGTTTATCGAAGGGAAAGTTTTAATGAATACTTAGCTTGTGGTAGGTAATTCGTTGTGTGCCACAGACGTTTTCACTAATTAGGTGTAGTTTTCAACTAATTATTGTTGTCTGGATTAGACATAGGGGTAAACTATTTTTTATTTGACTAATTATGCTTTTTTTCCAGATTTTTTGCTTGTGATTATTATGAACTAGTTAATGTCAGCCAGCAGCTTCGCCCACGATTTACTAGTAAAATATCCCACAAAAATGTAACTGGATATCCTATTATGTTATTCCGGTCTAGAAACTATTTTTGAGTCAAATTTAATCCAAATCCTTTCAGTTGTTCTAACGAAATTGAGTAACAAACATCCACGTCAAAATATTGATCGGTGCTCAAATGGGAATACAATAGTTGTTACAAACATAGGTCCCCAAAAATCGTTCCTCAAACAGGAATCCCTCATCTTGTAAACAGTTTAGAAAATTATACAATTTTCCCACACTTTTTTCACACAAAGAGTCGCTATTAATACTAAACGAAGACCCGATACGCCTCTTGAAGCCACATGCTCACTAAGTACCCATACTTGTACTTATAAAGGCTATATCAGACTTCAAGTAGAACAACTTGTTAGCCCATCGCATGTAAGTGCTATAGAACTCCATTTTCCCCAGGCCAGCTTGAGAGCAGCATCAATTTATTGTACTAGGTTCGTCTATGTGTTTATATAAGCCAGTTTGAAACAACATTATACACAGACATGAGGTTTGTCAAGCTTTGTTGTTATATTAAATAGACCGTGAGTTGTTTGGCTTATATGTGCTATTATTTTGGTATGATTTAGTAAAGGACTGTAGACTATCTTCGAATTGAACCGAGCTGTAACCTAAGTTAAAGCTGGCGGAAAACTCTCGCGATTGGTTGAGGCCATGCTTCGGGGCGAGATGGAATGGGAAGCAGACAGCTCCTTCTGCGACGCAGTTATGCTAGTGAAGGAGGAAGTAAACCGCGTGAGGAAGAGGATAGCCTCCCTCTCACTACGCAGCCGCTGCGGAAGACGCTCACGTAACCATGATCCTGAAACGTAAAAGGTTATTGAAGTAATACCGCGGATTTTACATACGAGTCTGACAGTCCCTTTCACTCCACCCAGTTCTGGAGGACTCATCTAATGAAAATAAAGCTGTAACCTAAGTTGGGCTACCTCGACACTCGACGGCCTGGCGAGTATATGAAGCCGTGTTACAAATTATGTTCTATTTCCTATGTTTCTACCTTTAATGCCCTAAAACTTGACGATGAACAGAAAAAGAGACCTTAGGGGCGATCACTGACGATTCCGTAGTATTGGATCAGCACATCATAAAATGCTATCATCAAATGACACAAAAAAAAGAAGATTCAAATGTATTTGAAGATAATTGGAAGAGTTGTAAAAAAATGGTGATTGGTTGTCGCCTGCACTAACATTCTAAATTGAAGGTAAATCCTCTCACTGAACTGCTCTACCTAAAGAAGATATAAATAGTTTCAAGACAAGCATAATTGTTTATGAAACGTAAAAATATACTCCCAAAATTCGTTCCAATCCTTTCAAACCTATGCCAGATACATATATTTACCACTGATGCCTCACCACAACAAATCTGTGAATGACGTAATCTCAAAACCGTAAGAACCTCTTCAATATTTACATATTCCGGGGACAGTGTGGTATCTATGAAGTTATATGTTTACCAATATGTGGAGTCTGTCATAACACAGCAATCCAATATCGAAGATACACAAGACTGGGCAAAATCGTGGAGGCTTAGGTCGTAGAATGATCTCTCACACGACACAAGATGGCTTGAGACATCCATTGTGCCTATATTGATTTAGATGGAGTGTTGACTAGTCTGCGTTCTGTTAAGACGAGGTGTTAAAGGTGAGGCTTCAGTTGGTTTAAACTGTGATCCTTTGTGACATTTCTGCAGGTTCTCTTCTTGAAATTGGAGCGATTGTTCGGATCAAAATGGTGGAGTCTGACCAATCAATTGTGTTATCGTTGTCGCTGACCGTTTGTGTGGATGGTCGATTTGTTACTCTAACATGCAGTAATAACCTGGACTAACACGTAAAATAAATCTGGTAGTATGGATTCTGTGGGTCAAGTAGCGAAATCTACGCTAGTGTGTCAGCAAAGGACAGCGTCCTCCCTCCACCCCAGCCGCAGTGGTAGACGCCCACGGCGTCGGACGTCGCAGGACGATCTCCGGCCACCGTAGGCGCGGGCATGCGGGCAGCGAGTAATGGGCGACTCGCTGTCCGACCATGGACCATGCCCGGGTCGACGGCGCGTTGTGTTCCACGCGCGCCTCAAAGAGTGTCAGCATAGTGACGGGGCCTGTAGAGGGCCAAAGCCTGCTGGGGTCGCGGGACCAAGGGATTACCGTGACCCCAGTACGTAAAGGGCTAGTGAAGGACACCGTGGATTTTAGTCAGTACAAGTCTGACAGTCCCTCCCGCCCTGCCCTGGGTGGGAGGACTCATTTGATGATTTTACCACGATAAAAAAAAAAAAAAGTGTGTCAGCAAGCATAAGCTGTTGTTGAGAAGCGGAACGCGTGAAAGAGAGAGAATCCTCCTCATCACTGCTCGACTGCCGCAGGAGACGCTCTAGGCGTCCGAGGTGGGTTGATTTCTGGTCACCACAGGAAAAGGTTTGCGGATGGCGAGTAATGAGCAGCTCACACAGCGTCGACTCAGGTCTTGACCTGAGTTGATGCTGTGGGCTCTATTCCAAATGCTGCTTTCAGCTTTTATTATTTAGAATTGCGGAATTACTCCCTTCTGTTCCACACTAGTGTTCGATTACTACTACGAAGATTGACACCCAATAAATTCCAGTTAAAGATTCGCTTACCAATGAACACCTCAAAAGGAAAAAAACACAAAGATATGATTTACAACACCACACGAACAACTTTGAGCCTATAACTTAACAACTGCTAATCAGGAGATGACATATTAAAAGTAAAAAAAAAACCTTAGCATAAATTTTCGAACAGGGCTCCTTTCAGATGACGTCGTACGAGCATAAATATTCTCTGACTTGAATGAAAGCGAGGATGCTTTACTGTAAGTAGTGGTTCGATTTTATAGCGTATGCTGTTTTTCTCTATGAAAGGTCTACGCAACTAATACTGGCCAGTACGACGGTGACAAGAAAGAATTCCATTCAGAATTTCTTGGGTATTTTTGGAAACCGTTAGGTAAGTAAGAGATAATTTTTAATTAGTTGCTATGTAAATCGATCTAAGAAGAAGTATGCGCACAGTTTGGAAACAAAACACTACGATTAGTTGGAAGGGTGTTTAAGGATATATAAGGGATGTTGTATTTAATAAGTTTCTACCTTCATGTACTTCAATATCGCTATAAAAACTAATCCAGCTGCTGTTTGGATAGTGATATGTTGTGCTAGATTAAATAAATTTAGATATTCAAATATTTAGATAACTGTAGATAACCCAAATTTCCAACAGTTTATTTACAATGAATCTGTGCGAAACAGCTTCAACAAGCAGATTTAAATAAAAATAAATAAAGATTATCTTCATTCAAAGTTACCTATAACCTACCACACAGCACCCCGCAGCATTTAATAGCAAAGCCTTAAGTGCTAACCGCCGATTATCCAGATTATATGACCATTGTAAATCATCTAATACTTAGCCTTTCCTCTGGACTTCGATATGGGCGCGTATGAACTATGAACTATAAAATTGAAGTATTGCCTTTATCACACAAAAGGGCTCCGTATCTCGTTATGTAGGTCTAACAATGGCGGCTCTGCCGTAAAAATTGCAAATAAGCTGGTTTTTATTATGGATGGGCCTCAGTAATGAGATGGACCGACGGAATTTATTGTACTAAAAATGAGTTATATCGAAATCCTATATTAAGGTTTTAGTATTGGGTTCGAAGGCTTGAAGTGAGCTATGGGGTGACTGAGATGAGATTTCAGAATAAATATGATGAACTACTCAAAGGAACTCTAATCTGATATCTTCGAAAAAAGTCTAATAGAACATTTAGTTTAAAAAGTATAATCGGTGGTACTAAAAAGAACAACGAAATTCGTAATCGTTTTATTTTGTCTTCATGTTGCTGTACGATTTATCTGACCAAAATTGGTTCTGACTTGAAAAATGAAAAAAAAAAATTACGTAGGGTAGTTGAGCAATTTTTCACTTGAGCGGATATAGCTCCTCAACCATAAGCCTCAATGGGTTGTTATGCAACGTGATAGATAAGTAATTTATCCCTTTGTATAAGTGTCTATAGTATTTATTTCTTATAAGTTGTGTTTAAGAGCTACAGCTAATTAAATGCAGAAAGACAATCATGCTCAACATACCCCATAGGTGAGGTAAGGTGAGCAAGGATATGGGACCGGTTAAGCACATAGTATTTTTAACCAAGCCATGGGTTCAATGTTAACGAGAGAAGCAATAAAATAACTATTTGACAATAAACTGTTTAATAATATACTCTTTAATAACTATGAACTCTTTAATTCTTGAATATTTAACAATAAAATGGAGTCAACAAAACATCAGCGTGTCTTACGGTTAACTTTAGGTTTAAATGCCGCTCTATGACGTCTGCGTGTGGGGTAAATAGTTTCAGAGATATTTCGATTGCCCAACTTGCCCCTATGCTCAACTAGCCCCGCTCTACCCTATAAATATTTTATATTATCATCTGTGTTTGAAGGATTGCAAATCATCAACGAATGTTGTGACAGAGATAACAGTTTAATTAGTGACTAGACAATAGATAGAAAGAGCAAACACCTTTTCATTGGCCTTTGTCAATCTACAATAATAGGTAAGGTCTGGCTTGAAATGGCCTGGCAAATAAATATAAAAGAGAGATAACAAAATCATGATTAATTCGTTAAATTGGAAAAATATTTACAGACTTATCTTATTTTGTTAGTGTAAATATAGGAATGGTGTGTAAAATTAATACGAAATTGATTTTCGTGTTTACTTGTTGCAAATTTTATTTTAATAAGACGTGCTTTCATAAAAAAATGGTTTTATTTTAAGTCAGACAAAATAATTAACGGCACGTTTTATTATTTTTATAAAAATATTTTTTTACACTTTTACTTGGTACACCAACGGCCAGATGGTCGGATGCTATTCAGAAGATCGCAGATAAAACCTAGTGAGGAATCGCGTAGTTCAGGGAAATGTGGCAGGAAAAGCAGGAGGCCTATAATCAACAGTGGAACAGGACTTCCAATGATGGTGATGATCAATCGTAGACAACTAGACTCCAGGCAACTGCATCACACTCTTTTCTTTTTTTTTTGTTTTTAACAAATTGTAATACCTGTTTTATCTTGATAATTAATTGTTTTAAGTTTTCCGTTTATAGTTTAGTTTTACTTTTCTTTTGTTTTCTTTTATTTGATGTGTGAAATTGTTGTTTCTGTAGATTCGTGTACTTTACGTCTACATATATATTTGAAATGTTGTGTTTACCTGTAAGTAATTGTTACACTATTGCAATTATATTGTAGCAGTACGTAAGATCTTGTTTCCTGTGTAAGCAATTGTTGGTGAACCTAATCAATAAAAATACGTTGCCCCATACTAAAAAAAAAATATTTGTCGTGGGTAAATTCAAAAACGTAGAAACTCACATACACAAACAACCAAACTCGGAACAACTACTTGTAGGTCATATAAATATTTTGTTCCGTTGGGATCAAACCTGTGTGACACGCTGCGCAACAGTTGAACGTTCTGCCACTGTGGCAATCTTGTCAACATTAACAATATCACACTTGAAGCACAAAATATAGGTCAGTTGAAGGAACAGTCTGACGGTATTTTCCATCTAGAGTGGAAGGACTTATTTGATGATGGATTTTTAATGTCACTGAAAATACCTTCTTGCAGAACATCCTTAACATTAACAACATCACACTTGAAGCATATAGAGTCTGTTAAACATTTTCAAGTGTGTTCCGTCCGCGGAGAACCAGACGTTTGCCCCCAAGTCTAGACAATGGAGCGTTAGATGCCAATAAGGACACTTGTACGGCACATCGAGTAACGCTTTAGCGAACAATGTTTGTTGAGAAAATTGACTAGAGTCTATTGAAAATTGTTGAAGTTGTAAGTTACCGAAATTATGTTTCAAATTATAGCTTTGATGTGCGATTTATTTTGATTTCAAAGGGTTCACGTATTTAATGTATGCTGGCTTAGAGTGTTTTTTTTTCAAGTACACCTATTCATTTTCCCTTATATATTTTTTAAGTTTTAAAAGAATCACGTTTTTCATTTGCTAAGTCGGGTTTCAAGTGTGTTTCTTTGATCATAGATTCAATCGTGTTCTACGGGGACTACATAACTACGTAGATATAAAATAATAATACACATATATTTTTCTATGAAGGGTGAAGGAGGCATTCAAGGAGTGTCAGCATAGTGACGGGCCTGTAGAGGGTCAAAGCCTGCCAGGGTCGCGGGACTCATAAATTATCGTAACCCCGGTACGTAAAGAGCTATTGCAGGACACCGTGGTTTTTCACGTTATGTCAGTTCCCGTGAGACAAAAAAAGAAATAGAATGACGAATTTGGAGTATTCTCTGTATTCCAAGTTCGCCATTTTCTTTTAACGTGTATGTTTCCACTGCTGGGAAAAGGTCTCTCCCATAACCTTCCATTCCTTCCTGTTTGTAGTTTTTTTCGGCGAATCTCGCATAAACGTGTGTCTTCATGTCTTCATGACGTTAAAATTGGAATCACTGACGTGTTCAATAAAACTGCCAGCTTAGAGTGAGATTTATCAGGCCATGTATGCACATTACACCAGGTTCTTGGCGATGATGGGATTGGTGGACTAGAGTCTTACCGCAGTGTGAGCCAGAAGACGAAGAACGATGCCGAGAGAGGCCTAGAAAACGCATTCAAATAAAAGGTTTTTTTTAATGAACTTGTCTTTCTTCTTCGTAATGTCACTTTAAATATGTCATGGAATACCTCTACCTGCATGTAATTTAAATTCCCAAACATCCCATCTCACTCCATGACTCAACCAGCCACTTTAACTTTTTAAACTTAAAACCGCATCTTCAAATCGAGCCGCGCTGCCAATAACGCGATGTTTCCAATTACCTGCAATGCGCAGTCAATCACAGTACTGGCAGGCAGTTCATTTGACGTCACATCTCACACAACTTCTCATACAGTTTACTGTGCGCCGTGAAAGGTTCGCGCTGGGTGAGAAGCTTGCGCGGGTTAAAAGAAACAAACTTATGTGACCGTCGTGCTGGCCGTTTGAGCTCATCATCATAATTTCAGCCCGAATCGAAAATTGATGAAGAACAAACCCCCTTAATTTTCTGCCGTTTGAACCCAGTGGTGTAGTGAATAAGTCCGCTGTGCAGTTTCACCTAAAGACAGGACGTCGGTGATTAATTACATCACCGACGGCGTCGTCTGGTTTTTGGGAGGAATTGAACAAATCACCATAATCAAATAAAAAGATTATGGCTGTATTATATCATTTATTTATGTACACACACAGATATATACAGGAAAATATTTCAAGAGATTTTGAGGTAGACGATGAAGTGGTGTGTAGGAACAAATAAATACTATATATATATTTACTCTGTATCGAAAGTCATACGGAGTGATTAGCCCATCAGTGGAATGATATAAGCTCACATTATCACTAAACTTATCTGGCCGTCAATGTTTACAGGGTAGAACGACTTGCATGCTCTATGGTTAATAGCACTCGCTGCCGCTTCTGCCCAACTCACCGCACATCAACCTGGTTGCTGTCTTGAGGTTCAGACTTACAAATTATAACCTTTTTGTTTCCACCGTAAGCCTTTTGAAACCTAAAATATTAGACGTTTTCTTAAAGAGTTTTGTGAATTAGGACTGCGAGATAAACTTTGTTCTTTCATAACTTTACAGATGTTACATTATGGGAAATAAGAAATTCTTTGTCAGGTTATTTTAAGCGACATTGATGTTTTTTCATAAATGTAAGTTGCTACGGGTCAGAGCCCATTCGTACCCTAAAATTCGTCCCCCAGCATAAAAGTTGTGGATTCGGCCCCTATATGGGTGCCCATTGGTCTCCTGGTAGGGGACCAGTTAATATTTTAATAAAAAATATTATTTTTAAGGTACCCATTCGTACCCTCTAATATAAATACAATATAAGTTAAAGATTCGGCACCTATTCAGGTTCCTATCGGTCCCCTGAGATAAAATTAGCTATATTTTACATAAGAAACGGTTAACATAGTACACTTGTGAACAGTTTATTAACGGAATTAATTTAATAAATCATAACAGATCATTGAAAAAAGAGCTTTGATCAATGATAATCCGTCATGATAATAATATAACCTGTCGATAGGCTTACGATGTAATATTGTCTCTCTACGAATGGCCTATTAAAAAAAACGGGTTATAAAATAGGTAAGGTGTTTTGTTTGTACGTTGTGGCTGCCTCGGTGACATATTGGTTCTTGAAAGTGACTGCGAATACGAGACTGTTCAATGTGTTTTTGGTCTTTTATTAAATGAAGTTCGTCTAACGAAATAAACAGTACTGTTAATATTAGGCTTATGTTTAACTTACGACCAGATATAGTAACAATTAACAGACAAAAATAGTAAATGATCATCAAAATTAAACCCGCATTTTAAATGTAAATTTACAGCCAAAGTTTTAACATCTCGCTATCCTATCTAAGCAAAATTACTCCAAATAAATCATTGTTAACCCAAAAGTAGTAAATGATCACCAAAACTAAAACATCCTTTTAACGTAAAATTATAACCTAAATGTTTACATCTTGCTATCCTATTTAAGTAAACTGACTCCAAATAAATCATTGTTAACCTAAAAATAGTTAATGAACACCAAATTATAGGGTACGAATCAAAATCCCGAATTTTAAAATACCGATGGATAAAATCCCGAAAATTGCACTAATGAGCAGAGTATAAGGAGCTTACATTGGCAGTAGCATGTCGACGGAGCCCCGCTTCGCGGGGCTCCTACTTCTGGGTGGTTTAAAAAAAACATAACATAACCTAAGTTGGCCGAGTCGGGGTGCCAGCAAGTCACGAGCTGTATTTCCAGTCGCTCAACAGCGCAATTAATTTGCTCGTTTAGATTTGGTGATCATTTACTACATTTGGTGTTCGATTACAATTTGAGGTGCAGTCATGACTAAAATAGCTAGTGCTATTGTAATTATGGACTTTATTTTTCTTGTGTTAAGTATATATATTTGGTAAAAGAATTAAGGGTATCAAAGTATTTTATGGTGGTCATTATATTTAATCCCTTAATATAATAATAATAATATTTTTAACATAATTGAATTGAAGATATGCGCGCATTAAACAGTTACACAGTTTTATTTTACTGCATAAACATATTATAGTTATCATATATTTTGCTAAATATTTACAAATGTACAAGAAACCAAAAGTTCATTAATTATTTTGAAGATTGGCTTAATTGAAAAAGTCTAGAGGCATTTTATTAAACTTTATCTTATTTGAAATAAACATGATATCTACCGAATTACTATATTTTTTTTATTTTACCCTTTTCTGCGCGACTGTACCAGGACTACCAAGCTGCAGTATACACATATACATGTACTTATATTAGAAGAATGAATAAAAATAAATATTCTTCAGGGGACGAATGGGCCCCTCAAAAGTTCCAGGGTACGAGTGGGCACAAGGTGCGAATCTTAGGGTTCGAATGGGCTCTGACCCGTTGCTACTTATTACATAAATTTAAAAATAGCCTTCACCTCATGTAACCTTTCAATTGTTTAACTTTGAACTAAGATAAGTATTGCTATTTTAAGTTACTTCAGCTCAAAAAGATAGACAGCTCAAAGAACTTCAAGATTTGCATAGGATAATAATATCATCTGTTATTTCAGGTGATATGAAATCTATTGTAAAATTGTATTTTTTATAATTTTCAGTTAAATTACTACAGCGTTTTTACATATCTTTAAGGTTTATTTTTGCTTGGAACTGTCCTCCACACATTTTTTATCGCTGGAAATGTCAACAAGACTGTCGACAAACAGCCAATTCAAAAGGGTTTACGCCCACAAACTTCTTACAGCTTGATGATTCTTAAGCCGAAGTTTATCATACCAAGATAACAGACTATTAGCATCATAAAGACTTTTATCAAAGAACTGTCGATACATACATCATATTATTTCGACAAAAGAATAATAATCCATTTTTAAATTACATTATTATTAGACAGTTATTGCTGAAATAGACTGGATTATAGCAGTTTTACATAATATTGCATTGTAACACATTCACATACAAGTTCTTTTTCCATATAGTTGAATATAATCAAAATATTTTATTCAAACGCTTTGAAAACTGTGGTTATGATCCGTATTTCATTATAATATTTTTTAACAGAATGCTGTCTGTATAAATCATTTCATGAATAAAGTTTTTTCTAATTCAATTTATCATTGGCACTTTGACAGTCTCGTTTCACCCACTGCCGAATTATGAGTATTTTATACCATGAAGATGGCAAACAAAAGTATCTGCCTGATGGAAGGCTATCACCGTAACCAGTGTTGCGGGAATATTCAAAAGAATTACTGCAGACATTAAAAGAACATATGCCTTAGCACAAGATTTCTATATATTTTTACTGAACAGCGTACTTGAAATATTATTATGTACGATAATTGTATGGAAAATGAAAAGGGACTTCTAGTGTGTCAATATTCCCCATCAAATTAACGTCAAAGTCCGCGTTTTGAAATCTTGTGAGCCTCGATAAGTTACAGTCAGTACGAGTCTGTTACCATTTGGTGATTTCCCACCTCAAGAAAAGCCTATACTCCAACTTTCTTCACCACATTTAGCCAAGTGTTCCTGCATGGGTCGACGGTTGTGTTCCACGCGCGCCTCAAGGAGTGTCAGCATAGTGACGGGGCCCCCTGTAGAGGGCCAAAGCCTACCGGGGTCACGGGACTCACGAATTACCGTGACCCCGGTACGTAAAGAGCTATTGAAGGACACCGTGGATTTTAGTCAGTACGAGTCTGACTGTCCCTCCCGCTCTGCCCTGGGTGGGAGGACTCGTTTGATGATTTAACCACGTAAAATAAAAGTGTTCCTGCATTTTAGAAACTTACTTTCTAAATAGACTCTAGACCTCAACAAGCTATAAAAAGGTAAATACTATTCGTTTTGTTGGCATTTAAAGAAATGTCAAATCAAATTGCTTAACACGAACGTTGACGACATTATTCGGTACTTACCTAGTTGTAATTTGTGAGCTAATGGTGTTTGATATGCTAGTGTTAAAAAGCGTTTAAGTATCTTTATGTTAACTTAATGCTAGTTAAGTTGACACTTCTTACGAACTTACATAATAGTTATGTATGTTTATTTTTTGGCCCAATGTCGGAATGCCAATAATATCTTGGATTTCCATTAGACAATTTCTTAAAGCTTTTGTCAAACAGACTGGCGTGGCGAATGCGAAGCGTGACGTTTTTATTTGTAATGTATGGAATTTTGCATACGCCGCGCGAGTTCTAAGCGATACCGAACCAAAGCGAGACGTCATCGTCAGTCCGATAGTTCTGTCACGCTATCGGATCGCTTTCGCTTTTCTATGTCACGCTTCGCATTCGCCACGCCAGTCTGTTTGACAAAGGCTTAAATGTTGACTAATAGTGTTTTCTTAAAATATGTCAATATATCTTCATTACAATCGTGCTGTACAAAATCCTTTCTTTCTTTCTCTTACATCACATAAAGGTTCGATAATCGCATCGTTTTATTGCATAGTATTTTTCATTGAACCATTTGATTTCTTCTTTAACTCTTGATATTTATTTATCTATATATATAAAAGGAGAACTGACTGACTGACATATCAACGTACAGCCGAAACTACTGGGGCTAGGAATGTGAAATTTTGCACACGGCTTCTTATTATAATGTAGGGGAGCACTAAGAAGGGGTTTTTGGAAATTTAAACTTTAAGGGGGTGAAAAGGGGAATTAGGAAAGTACGTAACCCACGCGGACGAAGTCGCGGGCAAAGTGCTAGTCAAACAATAAAATAGTAATGTCACTATATTAACATTTTACAACCCATCCAACGGAATAATCTCCACTCTTTACTTATGCTGAGCTTCAACGCAATTACAAATATAAAAACCCTTTTACGTGACTAATTCGTTGTCAAGTACAATGAAAAAAATTACACGTGTCCTCCACGACTAAACGCGTATAAACATAAAAAATCAGACCGTATTCCAACTTACACAAATATCAACTCTAAAAACATTCGAATTAAGTTTATTTCTGAAAACCATAAAGCGTTAAAAAGGCTGTAACTCAATTTCAGTAGCAATGAAATTTGAACTATTTTTGCTAAGGTTAAAGTTTACTTTCTTAAAGCTTGTCATAAACCTGATTATAAAGTAGCAAATTGTATTCTTATGTCTTACAAGTGGCCATTTAAATATCTAGTTTCGCAGTACGCCACGTACAATTATTATGATGAGACAGACAATAATTGAATTGGATTATATACTGTTTTGACATTCGTCGAGGGGAATGAACGAGTTCTATCATGTTATCAAATTGGTTTGACATAGTAATTTTTGTATCAGATATGAAATGCCTAGATTTTTTTTTCTTTATTAGATACTTATGGCTTACGGCTTGTTTGGATGTCAAAGGATGAAATTGGACTTGTGGGGAATGAGATAGTGTTTTTCTATTTGTACTGTTCATCTACCTACTGCCAACCTTTTTAAATTACAATCATTCAATTGAAATACCTGAAAACGTACAATAACCTCTTACATAATTAACAATAGGTCAATAACCTCAACTTGTGAAATGTCACTTGAAAATTACGGTCAGAAAAAAACAGCATATTGGTATTCAAATATGGTTCTTGCTTATTTAAGAGCATGCAAGTGTTAGAAAAGCGTGCATGACGTCAGAAAATGGCGCCATCACAATTTTGTTTTTATCGTGGTCGCTTAGTACTTATCATCATGAACAACTAGTAGATATTCCTTGCCACAAATCAAGCTTTATTAACCAATCTTGCCCTCGCTTTGCACAATGAACGGTAGGGGAACGGTTTATAAGACGGGGACGCGAGGTATGATGGGAAATCACACACTTGAGGCAAATTTAACACAATACTAACGTAACGCAAGCGCCAATAGGACGTCATTTGTTAATGGCCGCTTGCAAATGACGTCCTCATGGTGCTTCCGCTACGTTAGTGTTGTGTTAAGTATGCCTAAAGAGTGTATGTCCCCATTATACCTTGCGTCCCTGTCTTATACACTATTCCCCTATTCTTGCACTGGTTTAAATCGCTTGATGTGTAGGGGTGTATACAGGTAGCTCAAATTTCGATGTTTACAGTTCTGTTCCAAAAAAAAACAACGTTTGATGCATCTTAATTTAAAATAGAGATTTAAACTAAACGAACTTCGCATAACTCTTTGAATACTAACCACTTAGCTAATAATTTTACTACAAAATTTAAACTAGAAAAGAGCAATTTTCCCTTCATAAGTATCTATTTAAATATTCCAAAAACTTACTTCAATTAAGCGAGCAGAGCAAGAGACTAACCTATATTTCTCAATTGTTGCGTGTTGAATCGTCAATTAAATAGTGCTTTAGAGTGTTTATTCAAACGACTGTCTGCTTCATTAATGCAATATTAATTGCTCCAGTAATACCTCTATGATATTGTGTTACATTACAAAATATTATATAATTTAAGCCTTTGTCAAACACACAGGCGTGACGAATGCGAAGCGAGGCGTTTTTATTACCCGACTACGGCAAAGCCAAAAGGAGGGTTATGATTTTGACCGGTATGTATGTTTGTTGTATGTATGTATGTATGTATGTATGTATGTATGTATGTATGTATGTTTGTTTGTTCCCTCATAACTTCTAAACTACTTATCATTACATGACAAATGAGGTCTCGTTAGAAGCGTCTTAGTTGTCCGCTGGTTATAGGGTAGGTGACGTGACACCAAATCCAATATGGCGCCCTCTAGGGGATGAGAAGTCGTTACCGAAAAAAAAAATTTTTTCGCACAGTATCGACATGGGTATCAAATTAAAGGGCTTGATGAGCACATTTGAAATATATATACATTATATAGCTTTTACTAGCTAATTTTCTCT
The DNA here is from genome assembly GCA_943136025.2 of Agrotis puta. Classification (NCBI taxonomy): domain Eukaryota; kingdom Metazoa; phylum Arthropoda; class Insecta; order Lepidoptera; family Noctuidae; genus Agrotis; species Agrotis puta. The sequence continues at coordinate 13,544,995 of OW964177.2, read as the reverse complement.
TTCTAACAGTGTCAACATGGGTATCAAATGAGAAATCTTAAATTCACAACTCAGAAACTATACATATAAAATAAATTAATTACTTCAAATAATATAACCCCAAAATAGTGTAAATAAAAAATAAGTTAAAAATAACTAAAACCCGACTACGAAAAAATCGCGCACTGAAAAGTATAAAACAAGAACAAGCCGTGGTCGTATGCCACCTAGCCAATAAAGATTGTGTGAAACAACCGCCGGTGGCATACGACCACGGCTTGTTCTTGTTTTATACTTTTCAGTGCGCGATTTTTTCGTAGTCGGGTTTTAGTTATTTTTAACTTATTTTTTATTTGTAATGTATGGAATTGTTTGAATCCAGTCACATAGAAAAGCGAAAGCGATCCGATAGCGTGACAGAACTATCAGACTGGTGTCTCTAGTCGGTTCGGTGTCACTCGCAAAGGCATTATAGTTTAAAATTCTTCTGATAATGGTACATAAAGTAAATTAAAAAAAAAGTAAAGAACGTAATACAGGGTCCGAAGTCTTCGGAATTCGCGTGGCGTATTCTGGCCACCACTGTAGGGGTTGGACGTCGAGTTATGGGTAGCTAGCCGTCTGTTCGACAACCAGGCCGGAATCGGCGGCGTGTCGTCTCCAAACAGGCCTCTTGAAGCTGTCAGAAAACTAACTGGGCCCATAAGGCCAAACGCCTGTTTCAAAAGTACACCGCGCCTGGATCGGATAGGGAAAATGACGGATTAAGGTTGGTTTTTAGTCTGTCAAGTCTGGCGGTCCCCCCAGCCAGGGAGACGATTCTAATTTTCGATCCCAAAAAAAGTTTTGAAGTGATAATGAAAAATTATTATCATTAGTGGCATTATTTGGTTTCTATTAACATTCATGGGAAAGAAGGTACGAGTTTATGTTTGTATTTTTTTTTTTTTTTTTTTTTTTAATAGTTCATCTTGCAATCAGTTGTACACCTTTAGCAGATTTTTTGTACGAGTATTGGCTGCTGAGGTCCATTCTTCCAGCAAAGAATCTTCCTCTCTTATTTATTATTAGGCTTTATTCAATAAAGTCCCATATGTGGTGACGTTTGAGCCTTTTCATAGTTGTTGGTTCACTTAGGGCTGTAGCTAAGATGTTGGTATGTGACATTATTCGAGCTTTGTATGTTTCCAGTCTTTGCTGTACTTCCTCTTTTATGGTTCTCATTTGTAAATGCTCATGTAATTCTGCCGTCTTCATAAACCAAGGAGCATTGGCTATAATTCTAAGAACTTTATTTTGAAATCGCTGAAGAATTTCCAAGTTTGAGTTCTTTGCGGAGCCCCACAGCTCAACGCCGTATGTCCAGACGGGTTTTATAACTGCTTTATAAATGAGTACTTTATTCTCTAGTGAGACATGTGATGTTCTACCTAAGAGCCAAGTCAGTTTTCGGAGCAGGATGTTTAGTTCGTCACGTTTTTTCTCTATGTGGTGTCTCCACGTCTGCTTTCTATCGAGATGGACGCCGAGATACTTAGCTACTGTACCGTGCGGAAGTATGTCATTTCCTAGTTTAACAGGTGGGCAGTCATCCTTTCGGAGGGTAAATGTCACATGCGTAGATTTATTTGCGCTAGCTTTAATCTTCCAGTCCTCCATCCATTTATAGATTTTGTCTAGGTGTGTTTGTAGAATTTGTGATGCAATGTTAGGGTTTTTGTGACTGCACAAAGCAGCCGTATCATCAGCGAAGGTGGCAGAGAGAACTTCTTCTGACGTTGGTAAGTCTGCTGTGTATATCAGGTAGAGGGTTGGACCCAATACAGAACCTTGGGGTACTCCAGCTTGTATGTCGTAGAATTTCGAGTATGAGTCATTAATTTTTACTCGAAAAATCCTGTCTTCTAAGTATGACTTCAATAATACATACAGGTTGTGTGGCAGTTGTTTTTTTATTTTAAACAGCAAGCCCTGGTGCCAGACCTTGTCGAACGCTTGCTGTACGTCCAGGAACACAGCCGAACAGTACTGTTTTCGCTCCAGACCTTCCCTTATCTTATTAACCACTCTATGCACCTGCTCCACGGTAGAATGGCCCGTTCTGAATCCGAACTGATGTTGTGGGATGATATTGCCCTCTTTAAGATATTCATTAAGCCTACGTGCAGTGACTTTCTCAAATAATTTCGACATAACAGGTAAGAGACTTATTGGCCTGTATGACGACACAAGGTGTGGTGGTTTTCCTGGCTTTGGGATCATAATAATTTCCGACACTTTCCAAATGCTTGGAAAATAGCCAGTCCTCAAGATTCCATTAAAGAGCTGTGTTATAAAAACGATGGCTTTTCTTGGCAATTGGCGAAGGATTTCAGCAGTTATAAGGCAATATCCAGGAGCTTTATTTGGTTCGAGGTCTTTTATAATACTCCAGATCTCTCGAGGTGAGCAGCACTTCAATGGTAAGCTCAGTTGTAGGTCTGTCTCCAAATATTTTTGGGTCTCTCTGATCCACGGCGTGTCGCTACTGTTACTAGCATTCGGTGTGAATACATCAGCCAAAAAAGAGCCAAAGGCCTCTGCACGTTCGTCGTCTTTTCTTGCCCATGTATTATTTGCTAGCTTTAGAGGGTGCTGCGCGGTTTGTGGCGCATGTTTGCTGTGTTTTACGGTGTTCCAGAGCGAATATTCGTTTTTGGCGGTGGCATCAAGATTTTCGAGACGGTTTTTTAAGGTTTCATTTTCAATGTTCTTTAGATATTGCTTCAGATCCGCAGCCGCTTTATTGAAATTTCTTCTGTCAGAAGCAAGACGACTATTATGCCAAACTCTCCTGAGCCTCCTTTTTTCCAAGACCTTGCTCCTTATTTCCTTTGAGATATTTTTGTGTCTTGGCCTGGTGGGTGTTGGTGTGCATTTCCAAGCTGCTGTCTGAATGAGTTCTGTGATGTTTGTAGCAGCTTCATTAATGTCATTGTTTGTTTTCAATGCTATTTTTAGGTTCAAGTTTGTCTCAATAAAGTGTCTGAATCCAACCCAATCTGTTTTCTTGCTATAGAGCTTTTCTTTAGCCTGTCTTTCTATTAAGGATGTGCTTATAGTGACAATCAGAGGGGTGTGATCAGAACTGCTATCCAAGCAACTTTCAGCGCTTAGGTACACATTTGAAAGTCCTTTATAAACAAAGAAGTCCAATAGGTCAGGGATCTTATTGGGGTCTGTAGGCCAATATGAAGGTTCACCCGTACTCAAGGCGCGTAGCTTATTTTTGTCGAGGCTTTTTTTCAATTCTCTACCTCTAGGTAATGTCAGGCGGGAGCCCCAGTAGATATTTTTAGCGTTCCAGTCTCCGCCACATATAAATCTTTGTCCAAGAGTTCTGAAGAATGCTGTAAAGCTATCTTCTTTCAAGATGTGCTTGGGGGGACAGTATACAGCAGATAGGGTTAGTGAACTGTGTTTATCTTGAACCAGTACCGTGGTAGCCTGTATTTGTTCAGTTTTATATTCCTCCAAGATGTTATGTTTAATATGCTTCTTTATTATGACTGCTGTCCCTGCATGTGCAGTCCCATCAGGATGAAATGTGGAGTAAATATTGTAGTTTTTTATTGTACATAATTGGTTTGGCGTCAGGTGGGCTTCTGAAACCAGAAGTACATCTATGTCATGGTGAGCAAGGAGTATTTCTACGTCTTGTTTGTGTTTGACTAAACCATTTATGTTCCAGGTCCCAATCCTGAGTGTGGCCATTTTATCGGACAAGTTTACTGATAATTGTTGTGAGTAGATTCATCATTATGGACATCTGGTCTAATAGTTTGTCTAGCTTTTCAGCCTGTTGTGTGAGAAGTATTTCTAATTTGGGTTCGTATTTAGTGGCTTCCGCATATGTGGGTCTATTTTTGTCACTGGCGTGATGATGTGGTAGTATTTTCTCGACTTGTGGCCGATTTTGTTCGATTGCAGGAGTGTCAGGTGGACGTTTAGGTAATTCATGGGGTATAAGTTTCTGACTGGATTTTCTACTTAAGATCTCCCTGTACACAGCGCAGCCTTTATAATTTGCTGGATGTGAGCCTTCACATAATACGCATTTTGCCGGAGTGTTTCTATCTTTTTTGGGGCATTCAGATGTTTTGTGTGCTTGTGCGCATTTTACACAGCGATAGGGCATCATGCAGTAATTTTTCGAATGTCCATACTGTTGACATCGTTGGCACTGAGGAATGGTAGTTTTCCTTTTCGGCTCTTCTATTGTGACAGTTTGATGAAATATCGACTTTATTGTTTTAACGGCACTATTATTTGGGTTAGGGACTAAGTTAACAAAAAATGTAGAAGTCGGTTGTTTTTCAGGCCCAAATTTGACGTTTATGATTTCTCCAAATACTTTGTTATCGGTTTTTTCTATTTCCTCTATAATAGCGTTGTGTGGAGTCGAGTGGTGCAAATTTTTAATCACAAATCGATAACATCGTTGATCCTTCCTGTTGAATGTATGTCCGATGAGGCCCTTTTCACGGACCAGGGTCATAATTTTCTTGTAAGCCTCAATATCAAGACTGTTGATTCTTAACTGATTTCTGTTGACGATTTTGAAGACGAATTCTTCCTTACTTGCAACAGTGCGTAGGAGTTCTGTTAGTTTGTTAACATCTTCAACACCGTATAAGATAATAGGCGGAGGCTTACTAGGTCGTTTTAGTTTTGGTGCATTTTCTTCTTCAGTGAGATCTATTTGTAGACCACTGTATTTATTTGAAGTTTTGATTGCTTCTGGTGAGGGTGATTGTAAGAGCTTTCTACGCTTCTTGCTTCTATTGGAAGGAACTCTTTGCCATTCAGGTGGACGACATGTATTAAAAGTACTAGTTGATGGTAGATTTTGATGATCTTTTGGTGACCATGCTATGTTTTTGACCTGAACTGGTTTACTATTTGTTGGGTCTTGCGTGTCTCGGCTAGGTGTGCTACCTAGAGAGTTACATCTAGGCCGAGATATAAACAAGCTAGGGTGAAACGCTTGCTGAATATATTTTTTGCTGCCAGTAACATTCACTGCCATGGAAGCCTGGTCGCCTACTTCCATGGAGTCTTCGGTAGTCAATTTCTCACCCACCGGCCCGGATACCGGAGGGCGCCGGGTGTTAGCCGGATCGCATGACAAATACTCTTTCTCATTATCTGACATTTTCATACAAAGGGGGGTTGGGAAATATTCTCATAGTGCTTTCCCAAGGCAATATGGCCACTCTTTTCGAAGTTATTTAATTCTTCTTGGTTAGTGGAAACCATGTACGGGTTAATTGACCGCCGCCCGAGGCTCGGCGTTGTTGCTCATTTAGCACCACCCGGGGGACACGTGTAGGGTGGGCCTAGGAGAAGGTGGTAAATCCTACGGACGCGAGCAACTTTTGCCCCCCAATTTCGATCCCAAAAAAAGTTTTGAAGTGATAATGAAAAATTATTATCATTAGTGGCATTATTTGGTTTCTATTAACATTCATGGGAAAGAAGGTACGAGTTTATGTTTGTATAAGTATAAAATGTTTCTAGGACACACGCATAAAAAGCTTCTGAACTTCTGATGATAAAAAGTTGTTAAATATTGTAATCACATTATAAATAAGAATTAAGCAAAGTAAAATATTACTTGCCTATATACGCCGTAGATCAATAAGATTTTATTGCTTAATCTTGTACATATTTACATAATCTTTAAGCCCAGCTTATGGTTGATGTACGCAAGTAATCTACAGGTTAACTCGTAAAGACTGTTTGTCTTTACTTGTCATAAAAACAAATATGGCGTACTGACATTTAAGTTTGATCACTATCCCATTAAGGTACTTTAGAGCTCCTTCTGCGAAGCAGTCATGCTCGCGAAGGAGGAGGCGGGCCGCGTGAGGGAGAGGACAGCGTCCTCCCTCCACCCCAGCCGCAGTGGTAGACGCCCACGGCGACGGACGTCGCAAGACGATCTCCGGCCACCGTAGGCGCGGGCATGCGGGCAGCGAGTAATGGGCGACTCGCTGTCCGACCATGGACCATGCCCGGGTCGACGGCGCGTTGTGTTCCACGCACTGAAAAATTCCACACAAAAATAAAACAATAACACTGTGTCCGAGCTGGGAATCCAGCCCTTCAATATCAGCCGTCGCGACCATAAGACTTACGGGGCAAAGCTTGAGACCAACAGCACAAAAAAAAAACATGAATTGTTAAAAAGAGTATGGGGATGATTTTTCACCTTGCCTGTCAGGTGGTGGGACGTATTTGTTATTAAAAATGTATTGAAAATGTTGTATACATTTTGCAGATTTAAAACGTCAGGAATATAAATAATTTACGTAATAAGCAAAATACATTAACAAATACTATCAAAACAAACAATACCCCTAAATCAGACCTCCAGCCATACTATAGATAAATTGGATTGCAACTAAAAGTTTTCTATTGAAAACTGCAAACCACCGGGCGCTGCGTAGGACAAACTCTAATTAGGAACTACGCTGGAACTGTGACCGTGTCGTCGACTATGTTACTTGTTATTTTATACTTGAACTTTTTTCTATTACCTACATGTTTATTTTAAAATGGGCGCTATTTCAGGGGTTTGAGACGTTGTAACGAGTGCGCGATGCAATCGAAAAGTAAATTCAGAAAAGTAAGTTCGATTTTTAAATTAATTTAACTTACTTACTTTTAACTTACTTTTAAATGTATTAGTGTTAGTATTTTCGTAATATTATGAATCTATTTATTTTTATAACAGATAATAGTTGTGCTTTACACCAAAAAATGAACTAAAATGAATGCTTGTATTTTCAATTAAAAAACGAACGTATATACTTTAGACTTATGGACACTATGTCTAAGATCATGGTTAAAATTACATAGGTATTAATTATTAAATTTCAGTAAATAGCTTATGAAATAAGAACTGAAGTTACATTTTTTAAGCGAATTAACTTATGAAACACTGTATTAGCAATCGTTTAAACATTGGTAGCAATGTTTCTTATAAAATTCTACGCTAACCTTTAGAAAAAATCGATAGATGTCTAATATTAATGAAAAAATATGTTTAATTTTTCAAATCAAAGAATAGTTTAATTAAAATAATAATTTTGGAGATTATTGATAAAGTAATTCTTTTTCTTTGAAGTTTTAAAAGTAAATAACTTAACTTTGATTTAAAATACCAATAGATGTCTATCGATATTTTCTAAAGGTTAATGTAAAATCTCTCCTCTAACCCCTGAAGTTTTACAACCCCAAGAGAAAAAATAATAACCAGCTATCGCGAAACCGAGCCAAAAAATATATAGAAACTCTTTGCTATAAGGTCCGTAGAGGGTTTTTATTACACACTTGCGGGAACGACGACGTGGGATATTTGGCTGCAGACTTCGTTAGCAGAACGGTCTAACCAGAGCCTGGAGTTTATTTCTCATTAAAAATAACGGCCACTCAACTCAGGGTGTGTTTAGTAACCCAAGTCTCGCTTCTTGTGGTTTTAAAGACTGTAGTGAGTAGTAAAAAAGTGTCTAGACTATTTAGGTTGTCCTTAAACAACAGAAAGTGCTGTGTGCATTATTTTTAGTGGTGTTTTTGAAGGTAACACGTGCTTGGGAAAGTAAACAGTGGTTTATGTCCTCCGGAACACTTAACATTTTGCTAAAAATATCGAAGTAGGTTGGTTTTGTTTTTGCACCTATTTAATTTTAATAACCATCTTTTAAAGCTACTACTGTTGACTTTTAGGTTTACACAGACTAAAGAAGAACGGGTCAAAACGGAGGAGACCCATGCTAAACTTTAGTTGGAGTGAGATTGCCAATCATAATGATGATGATAATAAATTTTGGTTTATAAGGTACAGGGAGAATCCTCAGTCCAGACGGGTATTTTGTCGTCATACGTTGTGAATAACATAATTTCGCTATGGAGTATTTGACTTTTTAGTACTTAATTCACTCTATAGATGTCGCTAGTGCCTTTTTGTTAGCCACATAATTGATCATAAAGAGTGATCAGAATATGGTTCGATGTATTCTGAAATCCAATTTTGCAATAACCGTTAAACGAGTCACAGTCATTTAATTACCCACTTTCCATAAAAGTCTCCGCACATGATTCCATCAACATTTTCTAAATCTATACTAATATTATAAAGAGGAAACCTTTGTATTTTTGTATGTTTGTATTGAATAGGCTCAAAAACTACTGGGCCGATTTCAAAATTTCTTTTACCATTACTTAGAGGGATTCTTCCGAATCCGTATAGGCTATATTTTATCCCGGAAAAAAAAAATGACCACCCGTGCGAAGCCGGGGCGGGTCGCTAGTCCATTATAGAATGCTGCGTCACAGAACTCATTTTTCACATTACACCGTGGGAAACGCGTAATGTATGCAAAGTGCTGACAATTTCACGCTGCATCGATCTTTATACTATATGTATCTATTGGAAACTATGAACGGTGAGGAATAATAGGTCGCTGGAAGTTGTAAAGAAAGTTTGCAAGGAAAAGCTTGTGTTATTTTAAAGTGATATTGATCGAAACTTGGACGTACGATTAGTTTGTGCTACTTATTCCTTTTATAGACAGAGGTTTGTTTCAACTGTGCAGTGTATGAATGGATTTTTTTTTTATTTTTACCATTTGACGGCACGGTTAGCGCAGTGGCTGAGCGATTGGACTGCTGCGCTGGGTGTCGCGGGTTCGATTACCGCACGGAGCAAATACTTGTATGATCTACAAGTACTTGTTTCGAGTCTGGGCGTTTTTTTACGTCAATTTATATGTTTGTAAACCCACGACACAGGAGCAATTCCTAGTGTGGGGCAACGTTTAAAAAAAAAAGATGGGTTGCACTCTGGGAGTGCAGGCAGAAGTGAAAACTTGAATAGTAATAAACACACACGAACATTCGCGCAAGCGCCCTGCGCCGTCTTACGAATTTTCGATCAGGTCACGTGTCCTGACGCGAGTTTAACATTTTTTACCCATTCCAAAAAAAGTGCACAACGCCGCTAAAGAAGTTTTCACTTCAAAAAATGTAGCGTCCTTGCCAGGCTTCTTTGTGGTCCTGATGATCTATGTATTAAAGAGGTGTCTTCTAGGTCACATATAAGTGTGATCTCTTACATTTGAGGCCTGAGCTTAATCATTAACGGGCCAAGTAGTTTTGTTAATTAAGCCAATAAGAACTAATAATTGAGGCCAATTTGGGGACGGGTCCAGTCATTAACCAACTTTAAACTCGCTCGACATTTAAATAATCTAATGACAACTTTCAGTCCATCAACTACCCTAGTTCTAAGAAGTACTGCTAAACAATTTATCCAACTTTCACGATCGATGTACAAGCGAACATGGGAAATAATGATGTGGTCTTAAATGCCAGTTTTACTCAGCAAAATAAATCTTCCACATAGAGGTACCTTCACTAAACTTTCCAAAGAGGATCTACGAGTATGTTTTCAAGCTAAACATGCAATGGGAAGCAAAACAAAGGACAACCATCGTCCGAACTCCAGACAGTGGTAAGGTGAACGATTCAACACGCTGTCTGTCACCGCAGGTCAACCGGGCTCGTTCGAGAACTTTCCATTGCACTCAGCAAATAAGTCGAGGACTAATTAGTACATTCGGTGGAACCGAACAGTACCCGACAAAAGGGCCAAGTTTGCGATTGCGTCATTATAACGAGGGATGCTTTGTGTTCTATCCTATTCTATTTTGCACTTGGAAAGGCTATGGCCTTTTGTTGGTAATCTTTAAACTTTTTATTAATTTGTGTTATAGCATACAACAAGTTTCTCTAATTAGAACCGATAGTCAGATATAATTAGAAAGATAGTCGCACTTTTCAAAGATATTCTTTTCCATGAAAGAAAATCTTTTAATTAAAAGATTGTTTCACAATCTTTTAAAAACAAAGTAACATTAATTTTTAATCGGACACTTTAATTTTCCTACGCAGGTAAAACACATGAAAGAATTCTAAAAAATAAAATACAGAGTGACTCAATTTCACACCTGGTTTGCTCCCTCTGCGTCCAAAGTTTCCTATGGGAGCTAGAAACGTGTTTCGTGCGACGGTGTTGGGTGTCAGCTAATTAGTGCATGCGTTGACGTGGAATGAGTGGTGATGGAACGAATGCAAAGGTGCGGAGTGAAACGCTACGGTGACAGCGCGGATGGCACGTTTTTTGGTAAAAAAAAAGAATGTAGAAACAACGTTGGATCGAGGTACACGGACTTTGTACATAAATGTACGTGTCGCTTGCAAAGGTTTATGAATTATTCTTTTGATGAACGTTGTTAAGTAAGGGTTTTTTGTATTTTTTTATTTTTATTTTCATGTAATGATAAAGTTGAAATAGGTACTGCGAAATGAAGTAATAACATCAAATTACATTCATATACTTTTACTAAGCTCTCATAAAAGGTAACAGTATTTACTTCTACGAGGGATTAGCAAAAGGAGCCAATTTAAATGTAAATGTTATTTAATAACATTAAGACCGTTAATACACGTGCGCACTGAAACTAACGACATATCATTAACAATGAGGGGTGCGCCACAGAATAAAGATACGCGAATCACTCTCAAAATGTCGCTAAAGCGTGATAATACGCAAACTCAGACCACATGTTTTGTTCACATCGAAGAATAATAATAAATTTTTGCCGGCTGCCGTTGTCGCTTCCTCGACCCCAGCGCCACAGACTAAAAATGGACCAACTAAAATTTCGCCAAACAGCAGTGTGTTAAGGCCATCGTATGGGATTAATTCTACTAGGGCAGACTAAAGGGGGTGGAACACTCTATGAATTAGGGTAAAGGGTCAATAGTAGGCCAGATAAAGATGGGCTGCAACAAATTGTGTGCTCTCCGACCTTTTGTTATCGGTCCCTGCTGTACTTAATTGTGCTTTTGTCCGTTGTTAGGGACCGTCCCGTGATTGGCCAACTTTCATCGAATTTGACCCGGGACTGAAATAATATACATGCGAAATGGTACGTAATAGATTTTGTCTCCGCTCCAATTCCATTCATATTTGGCTTCAATCATTTTCTAATATAATTATTTGAATAGCTTCATGTGATACGTTTGACATATTGGTTTGTGCCTTTATAAGAAAGCTAGATACTACGTTACATAACATTACACAAGATTTATCTATCATGTTTTTGAAGTAAATAGGGCTGGGCATTAGCATAATACATTCAGACATAAAATAAATTTTGTCACTTCCTAGATAGTCATATTCTACGAGATAAGGCAAAATTGTAATAGGAAACCGTAATTCATCAAGTTAAGGTACTAATTCGAATAAATCAATTGAACGAAGAATTTGAAATGGACTATCACAAATTTGCAAACAGCTTTACCAAGAAGTTCATGATTCTTGCATGCTTGAATGATCTTGGCAGTAGGACGCTGTTGGTAAATATTTATATTTTCAGAGAAGCAAGATTGCGGTGAAAGTTCCAATTTTAAAAATGCACCAGAGAATCCATGTCATGTTACATCTTACACGATAATATCTGCTGTCAGAACTAATCGCTTTATGAACATACTTGACTAGTGTCCAGCGCATTCAAAAGAGTCAACACGAAAAATGTTTATTTATTATATCAATAGGTAACAGATGAACATTAGATGATCATTTTTTCATGTTGTATAAGTCATTTCTTTGAATTTGATAACAGAAGCACATGCCGGTATCATCTGCAGATCTTTGCGTGTAAGACGCAACTATTTATCGAAAATAGATAATTTAATTGTATCAATATTACTATTGCGTGTATATATTACAACAGAAATGTGGCACTGTTGGCTGTCTGCACCGTCAAATTAAACCACATGTTGGAGAACTTTCAACACATGTTTAATATTATAGTAATTCGTGTCCATCATTTTTTTTGTTTCCTCAAACGTTAGCCGCCGATCTTCTTTCGAAATCGTTCTTGGGAATTTATGTCTATTACTCTTTTTATGTGTAAAAGATTATATTAAACTCTATAATATAGACCAAGTGTTTGTAATGGAATTACTTGATCTCCTTTTGTTAGAAAGACAGAATTTTTTATTAAATTTCTTAAGACACTTAACAAGTAGGTAGTTAATTGTGTAAAGTGCTCTTAGAACAATTTAATGCAACTAAATATGTGCAAACAATTTACCAAGTAATTAACTGTCAGCCTATTTGAAACCAGTTTTTGCATAAGCTACGGTTCCATATTAGCATAAGCGTCCATACGAATTAGAGCTAAGCCTACACTTTAATAGCTTTGAGATGTTAACACCCACAAAAGGTCGAATGAAATTGGTTTGTGCATAATGTCATTTGAAAATTGTATGTTATCGACTTATCATACTTGATAGTTAAGTTACGTAAGACATCTTTCTATAAGATTTCAATGCATGAAGTATAGCGACTCATATTCTTTAATTTATTTCGGCAAGCTTACTTTCTTTATCACAAAAATCTCTTATGAAGTGATCTTATTGATTATTCTAGATTACTTCTATTTAAGGATGAAATCGGAAATTGACATAAATACAGATGTATCATTATAATTTTATATCTTTGCCTCCTATAAAGGTATAGGAGGCAAAGATATAAAGAGACTAATGACATCAAGCATAAAAATAGTAAAGGTACTATTATTATGCTTGATGTCATATAGTCTCTGACTTAGATTGCGATTACGTTTCAGTTGAATATTCTCCACTTATTTAATTTTAAGTTACTGGAAAGTGCCTGAGTTCACCGTCCAGCCGAACAATTCCTTGCTACGAATTTCTACTTCGTCTAGTACGTTGAGTGTATTCATATTTTCAATTGTTTCCATAAGATCCTTCACAATATCTAACCAGCTTTAATCTACTTGTATTTATTTCATGTGAGCTAATTATAATACAAAGAGCGAAAATCTGATAAGGAGCTTACTCACAACTTCAAAGTTTAAAGTCTGTACCCAAAACAAAATCACGTGTCAACGTACTCATTTAATTTTATACCTTCATTTTAAACCCTTTCTGTCGTTTTATCGGATTAATATCTCAATCGCCCCCGTCATTACCGCAATGACCACTTCTGAGTGCTATCAGCATATCATTCCGCTCTTCATGCCACTTCGTGGCTAACGGACAATCGCATTAGAGTACGCCTCAAAAACGGGCTTTCACCGCGAATCGCCATCCTAAATAAACAATAGCTGGAAGGGGGCACAGCTTTTAAACGATCTCCAGCGGCTCAGCTGACAGATTAGCTCACCCTATTAACAAATTTATATCTGCAGCTCATAACAACACTTCAAACTCTTTACAGCTTTGCATTAAGAGCCAGTTTTGTTTAAATTATGCAGTGCTTGTAAGAAGTTCGTGTTGTATGCAGATGGGTTTGTCTGATAGGTGGTTATAAAATTTTTGAGGCGACAGAGGGGTGTGATACAGCCACGTGCTAATGTGATTCATAAGTCTAATGCTTTTATTTTCATCCCAAACTGATGTTACTTTGATTGGAATTTATATTTAGAAGAGTTTATTTCACAGAGAATTTGTTAAATGGATAGAAGATTGTCTACTCAGAAACTTAGTCGATAGACAAGACGAAACGAAGCAATTAATTTAGAATGTTATTAGAGATATACAAAGTAGATGTTATGAATAAATGCTCTCTGAGTATTATGGCACTTACAAGAACAAAATTTAAAAACAACTCTTTAGTAGTAGATAGAAAGACGCAGACAGCATAAGTATCAAATTATGTATTAATTCTGCATACGAAATGATTAATGCTACAAGACAAAGATATCTTGAAAACGAAAATGTAATATAGTATGCCGTAAATATAATTGTATCATTTTAAGTAGATTTCAAATATACAGCGCAAACATGATAGTTTGTCCAAATAGCAGCAATAAAACAAAAGAACCAAAAAAAATAATTTAAAATCCGATCGAATATTTCACACACGGACAACAACTCTACTCGTTAAGTTGGTAAGATCCTCGTGGGACGCGAAGCACATGCGTCTCGTTATAATTAGCGTACAATGTTTGGCTTTAGCAAATCCCTTTGGGGCGTAAATTAAGAGATTCTGCTCTCCGGACGGCTTATGGATACATTTGCGTTAAAGCTCGTGGAGGACACAAACATTCACGTTGTTTGTTCCTATCTGTTCTGTATTTGCATGCCCTGTTACGGGTATTAAGTCCGAAAATTATTTATTACCATATTTTTGACATGTTGTACATAAATTTGTGTTTTGATTTGATTTGAAGTCAATGATTTTATCTTTGTTTTTGGTTTGATCTGCTGGATTAATACTTTAAGCTTTATGTAGTACCAGTAAAGCAGCAGTACGATGACGCACAGCTTCGTTTAATGATTTGATGAGTTCAAGAACCTATCTTGTTTAGTTCTTCTTGTTACGTAGGCTGTTTAATTATACCTGCGTAGTTAGTAATTGTCCTCAATTGCAAATCATTTGCAATTGTTTACAATGATTTAGCGTCGTTTGAGGAAGCTATTTTGTGGTACTTAGATTATCGATCCAAAAACTTAAACTATAAAAAAATTTAAGGAAAATTTGGGTGTCATAATATTGCTTTTTTGTAAAGGAATTTATCGTAAATTTTCATAAAATTATGAACGTGCAATAAATTTTAATGTAGGTTAAAGTATTAACGGGCCTATAATAAATAATCCGTTCCTTGCAGTTTGCGTGCATCAACGTAATGTCCTTGATTTTACGTTTGACCGGCTATGAAATTTTTGTTTTTAATTTAATACGACGCACATGAACTTTAAAATTGGGGCGTAAATACTTGAACAGGGGTATCCTTAACTTAATGCGATTAACGGAAATATTCCCTAAAGAAGGTCACCCGGCATAAAGTCACTTTTTAATTTGCTGATTTAAATGAGATGAAGTTTGTTACCGTAATTATGATTGTGTTCTGTAAAATATGTATCAGATGGGCTTTTCTTATTTTTTTTAACGTGGTAACATCATCATATGAGTCCTCCCATCCAGGGCAGAGCGGGAGGGACTGTCAGACTCGCACTGACTAAAATCCACGGTGTCTTTCAATAACCCGTTACGTTCCGGGGTCACGGTAATTGTGAGTCCCGCGACCGAATCAGATGGGTTACAATAATATACGTAAATAAAAGTTGCCAAAAAAAGTTATAGTGTCTGATATAAAAATATTGTTGGAAAGTAATTATTCATACTTGACAGTAAATTACTTTACATTCTCAGTAGAGTACGTTTACATATCACTTGTTAATATTCAAGCAAATACGAAACCAGTCTAATGGACAAATTAATAACATTTTCATATTAAACATTTAAAGTACCAACGTAATCTTAAAACACATCCTCCATAAATCAAATCTTAAAACAACCTAAATCATTATAAATCCTGAGTGCTTAAATTTCATAAAATCTCGGAGCCCTTTCCTAATGTTTGCTTTACCCAGGGTTCCTCAGATTTATATGAACATTCACATTTCGTGTGCGAACGTTTACACACGTAATCTTGTTTGAATATCATCTCTGCTGGCCGCTGTTATTTGCATATTTCTATTATTGTCATTGAGGTCTATACGACCCTCGTTTGCTCCAAAATCAACACGTGGCGAACCGCCAGATAGGTTATTGTGGACGCGTATTGTATAATGATATTGTTGCAATGCTGTGTGGCGTGAATTTGCTGAGGATTAAGGGCGGTTTTTTTGCGTGGCTTTATGGGCTGCTTCGTATTTTTCTTGATTTGTATTCGCAATGTTTGTGTTTTTAGACTGTTTGAGCCGTTTGTTTTATTTATTATTTTGGTTACTCTGATGTTACCAAACCTGTACAGAAAAATATTGAAATTAGAACTTTATGCGTAGCTGCTAGAATTTCACAGATTATTATAAATTAAACCAGATTAAGAAAATTTAACTATCTTTCAGAACATGTAACCCATAAAATTTCCAACATGGAAGTGAGTGACATGAAGAACAGGTAATTGACGTAAAAATCCAACAAAGACATCCCGCCGCGACTGACGCCTGTCGAATTTTTTAATTAATGACACCTTTTTTCAAAATCTTCGCGGTGTGAACTAATAGAGGACAAGGAGACATGTTCATTAACATATTCAGGATTCCTTTGAGTCCATTAGTCGGATATTTTAATTGTTTGTTGGTCTCGTTGGAGACTTCGCAGCTGTTATCCGCCTACCGCGTCGCGCTATTTTCAGACAAATTGCTTTTAAGTTGCACCACTGTTTCCCTAATATCCTAAATTTAAAATTTATTAGAAAAGTTTAGTTTTTGTTGCTGCTTTATTGTCGTATGCTTTCAGAGATGTATTTATTTGGTGAATGTAAATTGGTGATATGGCGCCGATCAACTAAGCGGGTATCCGTCTTGTTACTGGTTTTATTAATAGAACTAATTTCATGGTTATTAAGGACTGAAAGAAATGTGTTTTTGAAATGATTGTTGTTCGCAAGTGTTGGATGATTTTGTTGAGGAATATGCATTCTAAATATAAGAGCAGTAATGTGACACTTTTTTATTCAACGTTGATACTTACAGTATGCATTTCAAGTTCCTAGAAAACCTTTCGTTGAAACTGAGTTCATGTCATATTACATTGTAAAAGGCTAAAGTTTTGCGCTGTTATTTTTTGAATTACAAAGGTCGTGTCAAACTATATTTAACATCAATATAAATAAAAACGAATTATCATCCTGCATAACAAACTCCGTACTTATTTAATTATTCATGAGAGAAATATTCAAACAAACAATCAAGCTAGAGAGCATTCGTTTTCTTCAACATCAAAGCAATAATTCACATTTATCTAATCAAACGTTCCCCAAAACAATTTCACAGCGATTGTCTGCACCCCGGATTTCAGTACCACCCCATATATCATATTCAAATGATAATTCAATACCGTTGTGATTTCTGACCCCGACTTTGGGGTCGGCCGATAAAAATACATAACATAATCCGAATAAGCATAAAATTATTTCAAGGGATGGCTTATTTAACGCTAAATAATTTATGCCTCCATAGATATAGTGTATAAGCCAACCAGATTAACGATTAGAGAATCTAATAGAATATTAAATTAATGCGCGGCTCCTTATCTAATGTGAGAAGCCGCGTGCCTGATGGAACATATAAACTATTTAAACTTGATTATGGAACATTAGAGTGTGAAATAGAATTAAGGACTCTAAATTGTCGCAGCCCTATTTCTATAATAAAATTTAGTGTCTTTAGAAATGAAAAATAAATTGAATTTGGAATACACAAAGGGGTTCCAATAATCCTAAATTTAATTAATGTCAAACAAATCTTAGATTTTTTTATCTCATTAAAGTTGTTTCGCGAAGTTTTTGTCCATCGAGAATTGAATAAGCAAATTCAATAGTTTTTATTAGTCTAGACTATAAGGGAATTTATTTTCTTTTCAAATATACTTTTTTTTTTGTTTTGTAACAACCGACTATGAACACAATACAGCCAGTAATGTTAATTAATATTATTAATTAGTAATGTTATTACAATATTTTATGCCATTTAATAAATTCAATTGTAATGGAATGGATATTTTGCAGAAATAGCAATAGTCTCGTTTATTGGTTTCCGAAAATACACATGTAAATATGAAATTTTAACACAATGTTTGTAACTAAAATAGTTTATTTGTTGTTAATGAAAAACAATTGTAAAGTTTCGAATTAATTTTTACGGTTTAACATTTCATTGAATGCTTTGTTGTACTTGTTTTAACATCCTGTTTGATAATAAAAACGTGTCCTCAAAAATAATAAAAAAATGTACATATACATTTCAACCACTATTTTTTTTTATATTTTTTTTTTCACTTATATTTTCCTAATTGTTAAAGCAAACGCTTTTGAAAAACCCATTCTCACCCACACAAAAATAATAATAAATAAGGGACCTATTTGCGGACACTGAGTAAATAATAAATGGAACTCAGAAGCTTCTGTCGGGAATATTCAGTTACATCAAACATAACATAACCCATCAGTTTAACTCGGCAACTCTCGGGTTACGGTTAAGTGACCGACCACCGACTGCCATTAAATTGTTTTCTTTGCACACTATACGTCTTACACAACAAATAATAGTCCTTAATGGTGGCCAAGATTTGAGGAGCTCATGGCTGAATAATAATAACCGAATAGTTTCTTATATATTTTAGAGAGCAGGAGCCTTTCTTGAATATTTTAGGTTTGTTCTATGGATGGCTGACCATCGAGACTACTCTGTGCTTTGGAAAACGCGTTAAGCTGTAAAGACCATTGTCATCCTTGGCAGTCGTTACAGTAAAGAGTGATCCGAAAGTCTGACAACCAGTCTTAACAAGTGATAGGTATGTATTGAAGTGGTGGATGGAAAGCACCTCCTAGCTGTCCAGCCTGAGCAGCGGTATCGCAGGCGACGTTCACCTGCGGTGGCGAATTAACAATCTTACGAGCGGTAGCAGTGCCACCTGCGTCGCGAGCATCACCTTGTCGTGGTCCAACGCCAAACAGTTTTTACGTCGTTCCAGTTTTTTCTGGATGAATTTGCTCCATTTTACGCCTCATCTTTGGCACTGGTCTAGACTCAGTCAAGGAAACCCACAGCAAAAAAAAAAGTATCGTATCACCCATTATACAGTACTATCAAGGTGGTCAGATGATCTGATAAAGACCACAGGATCGTACTGGATGCAAGCAACTAGTACTATTGGAAATCTGTAGGGGAGGAATATGTTCAGCAGTGCACGTCTTACAACTGGTAAGAAAATGATTTTGATGACTCAGTACAAACTGTGCTGTGGGTGATAGATAGGCATTGACTACACTGGTAATCAGCTGCATCCGTTTGAATGGAAGTCGACCCAAACATTGTTCGGAACAGGCTAAAAGATAAGAAGGACACGATATGTAAGTATAGGTAGGTACTTGACAATGTTGTTAAGTTAGAGGTAATTAAGTGTGTGTTAACAAGGACATTAGATAAGCTGTAAATTGTCGGTACCATGGTTGTAGTGACGGTCATTATCGTTATAATTACCGAGTGTTAATGGAAGAGACAAGGAAATACATGGAGTAATTAGGAAGTATGCTTTTACTATTATCATTATTATTTTTTTCACAGGCTTTATCACATGGTTACCGTATTCTCCGTGCAGCGTACTTGAAGTATTATGAAATTTATGTCGAAAATTGTATGGAAAATGAAAAAGTGCTTCTAGAATACGAACGCGCAACAAAGATTTTTCCATTAAATTAACGTCAAAGTTCCTGTTTACTTTACGTCACAAAAACGTGAAAAGTCACGCTACGACCTCAATTTTGATCGGCTGAGGCATGAGGTGGAAGACTGCCTCTCCCTCAGGCATTTCACCCTATAAAATAGGTATCATTCCACCAGTGTCCTTAAAAGACGTCCAATTTGAAATGGAGACAATAAAAACTAATAACTCAGTTTTGAAAAATAATCCAATCAATTAATATACTAATATATAATGTAGGACTTCTTCAAAGGGCTAGAACACACATAAACGTTAAACCCAACGAATCGTAACAAGTTTGACTGTCCTGACTTGGTGGCTGGTTTGTGTTACCTAGTCCCTCGAGTAGCTCATGGGCGGGAAGTGCGCACTAGGCGACTGTTTGCTACCAGCTTTTGCAAATCCAACGCTGGTGTGCGCACACCTTTATACCGCTTAGTCGACACTTTATAATACGCGTTTTAGTGCAATGGACATATTGTTCGTGAGCAAAAATGATTGAATTAAAATTCTGAAGGTCTGGCAGTAAGCTCTACATACATATAAATTTTTCTTGATTTCTTCAATTTATTTTCTAGACCTGCATATTCGTATTTGTGATTTTTTCTTACTCAAATAAACCCAGCAGCGACAGATTTTTGTCAACAAAACCTTAAACATAGTAAAGACAAAATTCTACAAGGAGTATACGAAATATTCAAAATTCGAATTGAGTTGACAAAAGAGTTATTAAATATTGGATTTTCGCCCCTCCGTCGTAGTAAAATGGGTTAAAGACTAAAATAATCCTAATTAATGTCATCAACATCATACGATTGTCGTATGTAATGAGCGCTGGTCGCGGGCCTCACAAATTACCGTGACCCCGGAACGTAAAGAGACTCGTACTGACTAAAATCCACGGTGTCCTTCTATAGCCCTTTACGTTTCGGGGTGACGTTAATTCGTAAGTCCCGCGACCCCGGCAGGCTTTGGCACTCTAGAGGTGGGCCCTGTCATTTTGCTGACACTCTCTGAAGCGCGCGTGGAACACAATGCGCCGTCGACCCGGGCATTGTTCATGGTCGGACAGCGAGTTGCCCATTACTCGCTATCCGTATGCCCGCGCCAACGGTGGCCGGAGATCGTCTGTAGACGTTCGTCGCCGTGGGCGTCTATCACTGAGGCTGGGGGACGCTATCCTCTCCTTCACGCGGCCTGCCTTCTCTTTCGCGAGCATGACTGCTTCGAGGAAGGAGCCGACCGCTTCCCATTCCATTTAGCCCCGCAGCATGGCCTCGATCAATGCCAGGCGCGAGAGGTCTCCGTCTATCACCGTCGTGAGGACACGGCGGTGCTCTGCCCAAGCGGGGAGTCCTGCACCGTATGCTCCACCGTGTCCTCCGGGCGATCCTCGCAGTGGTGACACCCAGGCGTTTCTTCCCTCCTTATTCACTACACCACTTGGCCTTAAAATCTATTTTTGCAGTCATAATGAAGACTTAATTAGAATTGTGATAAAATTCATAATATTGTGTCTCCGATCAATTTCTAAATTTAAACATTCATTTTAATTTTAATATAATCATTAAAAAAAAAACACTTTTAACCACTATCATACTCTGATGAGGTAAACTAGTAGATAGAAATGTTGTCCTACAGCGATATGTATATGTATGCTATAAACACTCCAACCATGAGAATAAATGATAATCATCTACGTAGGTAGTTGGCATAGGCCAACTTATTATGATCAAATAAATCATCATCATTATCAGCCCATACAAACCCACAAAAAAGATAAACGCATAATTGGGCACAATTCTAAGCTTTAAATCGATCATAATACCTATCACGAACCGCAAGTTTCACTCGATTAATCATAATTAAGTAAATCATTTATCTATTAATCATTTGGTTCCACAATATTTATCAAATCTGACAGATGAAAGTGACAAAATTAATACGCCGTTTGGCACCGAGTTTGTGGTAATATATAACTCTTTCTAATTAACTCTAATGAAAACTAATTTTATCATCACGGGCGATCGAGAAACGAGATTCGTGTGATAAACTTCTCGATTGTTGGTTCCGCTTGCGCCATTGAGAAAACTTTAAATGTAAGTCGGTAAAAAATTCAAGAAATACATAACGACTTTTTTTACACTTTGAGCAACATTCAAATCCTCATCCTTCAAATTTTCTATAACGCGACCACGAATGCACGTTTTTCTAACACTTGCACTCGCTACGCTCACGCTTTTTCTTACAGCAAACAATTATCATTATGAAAATAATATTTAGAGTAACGATACTAATAACATTGTTAATTAAGTATTTTTTTTGAATAAAAGTCATTTTCAAATGACCGTTGATAGACAGAGGTCGTTGACGTTTAAGTGCTTATCGTGGACGCGTAGTAGATTTTATGAAATCAAAAATTTCTTGAACATCATTTGTTAATTGATGTATAAAGTAACAGTAACTTCCATACAAATTAGCCTGACACTATAATTATTGGCTAGCAGCAAATTAAGTTATTATTAAATTAACCTTATACGTCCGTTGCTAAACATGAATCTTATAATGATCATTGGGATATGGGCATGCTTATAAAGACCATACAACTATTACACAAAATGAAAATACTAGACAAAGCCCAAACAGACACGACAAAAACCAAACAATACATCTTCTGCCTAGCCTTTTCCCAACTATATTGGCGTCGGCTTCCAGTCAAACCAGATGCAGCTGGATATCAGTATTTTACATGGAGCGACTGCCTGTCGGACCTCCACAACCCAGTAACTGGGTAATACGATACCCCATGGTAAGACTGGTTGTTAGACTTTAGAGCTTCTGACTAACAGTAACTACTGTCAAAGATCTACAAATGGGACCAACGGCTTTACGTGCTTAACAATAATGAAAACTAATTTAATCTTACCAACAATCAGAAGCCGTTAGATCCAACAGATAAACATTTAGATGATCAACAATATTCATTATTAGTACTCGTTCCGTACAATTGGCTCGTTAACTTGCCTGACGATCTCTAATTGTTGCAAATGGCCGCCAGTTAGAATGACAATAGAAGACTGTTACTGTCGCCGATACGAATGCACTTGCTCTATCTAGGGCATCGTTGTTATTCGCAATTGCTGTCTGTTAGGTGAATTTTGTCGTACTGATGTTCAGTTAGGTTTGATGTTTTTATTTACTTCTGTAGTGAAAGTGTTTCTTTTGTATTTTAAGAGCAGCTCTTTTTTTTTAAGACATTGCATAGCTTTTATCGCGGGCTTCGAGCGCGGCGACCAAATCAAGAAATTCCGTAACGAAAATAAACACTGTCACTGTCATATCAACGTGAATGAATAAAATTTGAATGAATGATTTTTTTTTCTTGACGTTTCACTTCATGGACATGGCTGACCATAGTCTAATTAGTAAAGTAACTTCCCATAGAGCCGCGATGGGATGATATTCTCGTTAAATATTCGCGGTAGGCGATAATTGTTTCATAAATAAAATAAACAAATAATTACAATTGCATAAATTGATAAATAATGCTATGCAATAGCTTTACCGCGGCAGTCCCTGAGTGCCATACGTATTTTTATAAACATCAGAGGTGTTTGAATGATTTTTCAATTGGAAAAAGCGAATTTCACTTAGATCAATCAACAAGTTCAATTTTATAGCATATTATTATAATTATTTTTGATTCATACTAGAAATTTGAGGTCATCGGAAAATTTGATACTTTTGATGCCTGTGCACTCCACAAAATTTTATGCTGATTGTTTCACAGTTCAGGCTGTCCGTTTGTGGAATGCATTGCCATTGTCAGTAAGACAAGCCCATTCACTGGTTTCTTTTAAAAGATTAGTCATAAATAATTTCTTTGTTTATTTAAATATGTTTGTGTAGGTATTCTACATTACAATTAATATTTATATGTATTGTATTTATGTTATTGGTTATCATTTTTTTATATTGCGCATCACTGCCTACCTTATTTTTTGATTAAAGTTCTTTAAGTCCATCCTAAGGTTGTCTGGAAGATATCGCTATTAGCGATAAGCCGTTGTACCCTTAAAATTAACAATATTGTATGTTTGTATTCATTTTGATGTACCATAAAGTATATTTTATTCTACTATACTTGTTTTATGTGTTGATAACTAAACGTTTTTTCGTTTTTTAACACACTGCGTTTTATTTTCCTCTGCATATGAAGCTTTAGAATGTATGGGTATATGAATAATTTTTATTTGTAAAGTATTTCTGTTTATATTTATGCGATCCATACTTAAAATATCCAATTAGATTTTCCTCTCAACAAAACTTTGAATGGCAGTAAAGATTCTTTCTTTACGAAGAAGTCTGGTTTTTATTTTTACTGATTTCATTCATATTTCGTAACGTTATCTTCTTGGAGCAAATTGTTTTATTATCTCGATTCAACTCGCAATGAAACATTAATGTTTGAGGAAATATTATTTGTACCAAACGTCTAAACTCCGAAATTATAATTAATAATAACTTTTCCTATCTATTAAGTTAAGCCGAAAACACTTGAAACATTTTACTCCGAAATATTGTAGAGTCTTTAAGATTAAAGGAAAGTACCATTGAAGTTCCAAACAGCAATTAACTTGACAACATCAATATCAAACGCGAATTAATGTAAATACATAGTTTTAGAAGATTTATTACGAAATTATTATTTATTCAAGAGCTGGTCCTGGTAAAATTTTAAGCGTAACGAATACACCGACTATTTCTTATTTTTTTCAAAAAACAATCTAAATTAATAAATCTTCTGCGTTTTGAAGCATTATATTAGTAAATTTGAGCCAGCCGCACAATGACAGCCTCTAAAGGTTTAGGTGGAGTTTCTTTGCAATTAGTCCATTGACCGTAACGACTATCGGTACAACAATTGCAGAGTCCACGTCCCACATTATCAATCACGTACAACAATCGCGTATTTAACACAAGTTACTTAATTTTTGTATCATTTTCATGATTATTCTTATATTATTATTAATTTTAAATCATCTCCTACCTATATGACCTATATTAAGTACAAGTCATCACAATCATTCTACAATTCCCATAAAAATGTAAGTACAAAAAAAAAAAACAAATAATACTTATTCGAAATCGTCTCCGAAGGAACTTACTCAGAAGAAAATAAGTGGGAATATAATCCTATCTTATTACACGGCTGAAGGTCCGTTGCAAACAATTCAAGGGACATTTTTCAATTATACTCAGCCACCGCGAATGCAATCAGATTTTCATTTATTTACTCGTAAGTTATAATTTTGTCGTTTTCTTTTGTTTTGCCTCCGTTTAACGTGTAGCGGTCCTACGTGGTTTATTTTTTTTGAATTTTTAGTCTTTTTGTGTCATTATTTCAGTAATTTCATGCAGAGAAAAAAGCTAGAGATGTCTTTATTAATATTTTTTCCAAAAGATTACATTGATGATATGTTCTCGTAATGTACAAAGGAAATTAACTATTTGTTTTATTTCAATAATAGCAACTTCATTTTGTATGATTTTTTTTCGACGGTTTTTTCATAATAGGTTTGAGGATAACGAATAAGGTTAACCAAAGCCATTACTGCTAACGTGGTCTAGTAAAGTTATTTTTATACGCTCCTGTTACATCGGCTCATGATTCAATTTATACCACGATAATTTCATTAAAGAGCTTTGGTGTTGATGTCAACCAATTTTATCGTCATTTGCATGTTTTCCCCTTGCTGAGCCTAATATCAGGAAGTAATGTAATGTTCTTATTTTTAAGTGATGCCATAAACGTTTAAGCATCACCTTGAACATCTGAACCCAATTTAGTATAAATTTGTGGGGATAACATAGGCAAAGTCTTTAATAGGACACATTTTAAATTTAATTTAATAAAAAAAAAATACTGATTTGTTCAGATATACGGTGAAAAACACAATACGCCTGGCCAATATCACCAGAAAAGCTGTAAATTTAAAATGGGACCGATCATGCTCTAAGTCAACCATTGTGGTAGACGTTGTTGGTACCAGAAAACGTCCAGAAACGTCGGGGCAGACACTGGTGAAGATGATGAACACCGTGTACAGATTTTATTCATGAGAGGATATGCCAGGAGAAGTGGTCACCATGGCCGGGCAACGAAACACCATGGAATCAAAATAAATATTTTTTTAAATAAATAATTATTATCTACCTAACTATAATTATTTTTATTTAAATTTTCCATTTGTTTTTCTACTATTTTTGATAATAAAGCCATAATACTACTTACTAAGTAATTACTAATGCTGAAAATAATGAAATAAACACTAATCCCTACAATTAAAATATTAAATATTTCATAGATATTATTCGATAACATAATTAAAAAAATTGCAGTCATAATATTTAACAGGCAACTCGTGTATGGCAAAATAATTTTGAAAATCAGAGGACAGCTAAACATGTTCAGAGACGCAATGAGAATTTAACCATAGAAAAAAACCGAGACCCTGACACGTTGCTACTGCAACTCGAAAAGGAGGTTCACATATATCATAATACATTTAAAACGAATTCGTCGACGAGAGCCATACAAAATGAGTTAGTCACAGACTACACAACGGTGTTGATATACATCCGAAGATAACCCTTGTAAATCAAGCATTAAAACCGAAACAACACGGCACATAATCCGGGATTAATAGTCTATTAATCAAAGGAGGCGACACCTAGCTGCAGGCGTTTGAAATTAGCGCTATTTATGTTTTATCGTACGGTAGGTGACTGTAGGGATGTCGCGGTGAATCTTCTGAAATTTTCGTGGTATGAAAAATATGGAAAGCAAAATACAAACATCAAAAAAAGTTCAAGGTTCATCCGCCAAGAGGTGTGGTGATAGACAGACACAAACATCGTAACATCCCTTTTTTGCGTTGGGGTTATAAACAAGTGCATAATATACACTTTAGATGTATTAGATTGTATAAACAAAACGTATCAAATTATGTGTGGTAAACAAGAAAAACTGAAGAAATACATTAGGTTGAGTAGCTATTGCAATTTTGTACAAACAGCTGAATACTTTCTGGCGATTATGACGATTCCCCAAGGAGAAAATTGAGGGCTTCATGCACCATTAAAATATGCTAACATCTTTCTGATACACTAAACATCGAAATCGAAAGTGTATTACTTCTTACATTTAGTATAACAAATAATCTGTAGTTCCGAAAAAAAAAACAGTCATAAAATGCAAGTGTTTTTCTACTAGCTATCTCTCTGATTGGATTTTAAATGAATAGACTGCAATTACCGTTAAACACGTGTGGTGTTTATTTTTCAATATGGCTGATAGCACGATTAAATGGCGAGTTTGAGTACTGCCAACATACGTAACTAGTCACAACATAACACCTGTAACATCAAGGATAAAAGTAGAGTTATTGTAATAGAACACTCAAATTACGTTAATAAATATTTTAAACCTTAAGTAATACGGGCGAGCCTATAACTATTATGTTACCCTCTAAAATACCTACCGGATTAAAATTTTGGCAGAAATAGTGTACACCAACTTGCGTCATACTCAAGAAGACTTACACAATCAAAACAAGAGAACAACACACGGACAACAAATCATCCTAAATAACACAAAAAATCGTGTCCATCATAATGACACACTGTGTCTAATTTGATACATTTGGCACCGGTTTCTAAGCACTGTGTCGCACCGTGTTTGTTACGGGAAACATGCAGTGTGTCAGCGCACTCCATGTTTTACGATAACTTGTAATTAATGTCGCTGCATAGTACTTTATTGTCCCGAAGTTTGTCGGCTGGCGAACATCGGTATAAATTATGAGCAGACTTCGTCGCATGTGAGCTTATCCACATAAATTATTGAGAAAAATGTGTCAACATTTATGTTATTAAATCCATTCGGTGTTCCCTTCAAAGATGTGAGAGCTAGAAGAATAAATCTTGGGGACAAGTTGTAGTGTTTGCAGGCATGATTTATTGATTATTGTAGTGTAAAATGACTACGTGGAATGACTATGCATCGTCTAATTATTTGGTAGTGAATACAGCTTTCGAGTTAATTTGTATTTAAGTTGTAGCAGCAATGTTTTCTTATAAATATTTTAATTCTTAATCACGAATGGACTTAAAGTTATTCATTTATTCTGTATCGTAGATTTGGCTGCATCAATCACTGAATTATTGAGAAGCTACAATTAATGGATTGTTTATGGAGAGACAACATGAAGGAGACTGAAGGCATCAACCTCTACTTATTTATAATTCGGTTTTAAAATTATCTCTATTGCGTATTTCTAGTGAGATGAGTAAATAAACTAGTAGAGTTGTTGTCATGCTGACCAGATATCAAAACGTAAACCTGTGCCTGGTCTTAAAGGAACATGTGTAATCTATGTTTCTCAAAAGTTAAGAATATATTTTGAGGCCCAGAACTTTTTTTTTGTTTTATTGAAACGTTTCCTCACACTAGTAATTTCTTCCTGTGTCGTGGGTGCATTTACAAACGTGGAAACTCACGTACACAAACACCCTGGGCCCTGAACAACTACTTGCAGATCATATATTTTGTTCCGTGCGGGGATCGAATCCGCGACGCGTAGCGCAGCAGTCGATCGCTCAACCACTGCGTCAACCGTGTCGTCAAATTGTTGAGGTATTTTACACAATCATGTAACTTACTCCTTTTTTTTTTTTGCGTGTTAAAATCATCAAATGAGTCCTCCCACCCATACTGTCAGACTTGTACTGACTAAAATCCACGGTGTCCTTCACGAGCCCTTTACGTACCGGGGTCACGGTAATGGGTAAGTTCCGCGACCCCGGCAGGCTTTGGCCCTCTACAGGCCCCGTCAATATGCTGACACTCTTTGAGGCGCGCGTGGAACACAACGCGCCGTCGACCCGGGCATGGTCCATGGTCGGACAGCAAGTCGCCCATTACTCGCTGCCCGCATGCCCGCGCCTGCGGTGGCCGGAGATCGTCCTGCGACGTCCGACGCCGTGGACGTCTACCACTGCGGCTGGGGTGGAGGGAGGACGCTGTCCTCTCCCTCAGGCGGCCCGCCTCCTCTTTCACGAGCATGACTGCTTCGCAGAAGGAGGCGACCGCTTCCCACTCCGTCTCGCCCCGCAGCATGGCCTCGACCAATGCCGGGCGCGAGAGGTCTCCGCCTATCGCCGTCGTGAGGTCACGGCGGTGCTCTGCCCAAGCGGGGCAGTCCTGCGCCGTATGCTCCACAGTGTCCTCCGGACGATCCTCGCAGTGGTGACACCCAGGCGTTTCTTCCCTCCTTATCAGACCTCTCGAAACTTCCGTGTCCGGTGAGGACCTGCGTCATGCGGAAGGTGAGGACGCCGTGACGCCTATCCAGCCACTCCTCAAAGAGGGGTCTTACCGCCGCGATTACGGCGTGCCCGATGTAACTTACTCCTTGAGATTTAGATAAATATGCTCTTCTTATAACTATGTGTAAGAATGACTCTATTGACAATCTTGTAACAATGCTTTGGCAAAAATATTAATGTGACACCCTCCCTACCATAACCCTTAATTCCAATTAACTAAAATTCCCATCAAAACGAACAACGATACTCTTTTGTTTTTCAGTTATCAAATCTAAAAACATTACACTGCCCTCATTACCACATTCCATTGATATCACTGGTAACTATTAAAACGATATTTTTATGAACAGTTCTCATATAAACACGTGTTTTGTCAAAGTGGGCCACGATACAGCTGCCAAACAGATGGTAGTAGGGTTATTATAGCAAAATATAAACCGCTAATGCCAAACATTGGTGTCGTATGAATGCCCTGGATAGCGCCCAAATGTACTGTTTTGAAACGTTTTTGGAACAAAACTGCAGCTATTCTATTCGTTCGTGTGGGATATTGTGTGCTGCTTATGCGATAACTGTTTTTAATAAGGCCACAGGGTTGATATTGCGAAAACAGTGCACTTAAAGTGATATTTGTAGCATTATGGCCTCTTTTGAAAATATTTAAGTAGGTTATTTTGCAAAAATCTTATGTCAAACTAGGAATTTCTCCTGTATCGAGCGGAATTTTAAGCCAGGTCCGGAACAACTATTTGTAGGCCAAAAAATTTTTTATTCCGAGCGGGAACGGAACTCAAGAGACGCAGGGCAACACAGGCAATAGCTCAGCCACTGAGCCTATCATTCCGACTTTGGTAGGGTTTAGAAGCTCAAGAAAAGAAAAATGTAGGTAGCAGTGTGACAGTTCAGCCTGGTCATTAGGTATTGATTTCCACGACGTAACAATTCGAAAGCTTTGAAAATAGAATAGCTAATCAATATCCAGCGTTTATTATCAAGTCAGTCAAGTCTATATTTTTTTCAAACTAATTGTAGGTAACCCGCATTATTTAATCTCGTAGTTTATTCGTATAGAATATTTACGCATACTTTTGGCTGTTCTCAAGAAATCTCTATTATATAAGTTCAGCACCGATTGAGCTGAAATTTTAGCAAGATATATAATCCGCATTAAGGATTGTTTTTATCTATTTTTAGCATCAGTCACATATCCGCGACCTCGTAAAAACAGTTTTTTTGTGCCACAGCGAAGCGTGGCAGGGTACAGCTAGTATTTATTATATTATATAATCTTAAAAAACAGAAGAGTTTGTTTGTTTGGTTAAACGCGCTAATCTCGGGAACTACTAGTTGGAATTGAACATTTATTTTTGTGTTAGATAGTCCATTTATCGAGGAAGGCTATAGACTATATAACATCACGCTATCACCAAAAGGAGCGGAGCAGCAATGAGAAATGTTTCAAAATTTTGAAAATGTATTCCTTTTCGAGAACTTCCGTTGCGTGCGCTGCGTAAACGGTTAGAGTTACGTCAAAAATATGTGTTACGGAATTATTCCTCATGTAAAGTTTTAAAATAAAGTCCGCGAGAGCATATATCTATCTTTTAAGGTTGTGTCACATTTTTTATGGAAATCAAATATGTTTTAAAGTAATGCATTATTTGCTGAGGTATTTTTATTAATATTGTATTAATCAGTATCCAAATAAATACGTCTACTAATACTACTATACTATATAGTCTACTAATATACTAATACTACTATATAGTCTACTAATAATACGTAAGTCAGGAATACGGCAGGAGAGGGGAATGGGGAGCAGTCGGAACGCGTGAGGGAAAGGACATCCTCTACCTCTTGCCCCAGCCACTGCTGAAGACGCCCAGGGTGACGATCGCCTGGCATATTCCAGCCGCTTGCGGACGGGGAGTAATGCGTCGCTCGCTGTCCGACAAAGGACGTGGGATCATGTTCAATGCGCTCCTCAAAGGAACTGATGGGGACGGGACCAAATGGCGCGGGTGAAACCGCGGGCAGAAGCTAGTATTATGATAAAACAAACACTTGGTTTTATTAGTTTAAGAGCAATATTTTATCATTATAGATTCACACAAAGAAAGATTGTGCTGGGCGTTTCCCGGCCTTTGACATCTTAAGCATTCTTTATTCACACATAAAAATAAATTAATACCAATATAAGTCCTATTAAGAATTTTTTATCTAGATCTACTTATAAACCCGTTTTAAGATTTTATATTTTATTTTATTGACATAATCGGTCACGCTGTAAAGTATTTACAAAAATAGTGGTTTTAGTATGGCAATTATTTGTGAATTATTGCTCTTAAAATCATTAATCTTATGCATATTCCAAGCTTAATTCCGTGAAATTAGGTCCAGTTGTTCCCAAGATAGACGACATAATTCGCACAAACAGCCAATGTTGATTCGCTAGAAAGATAACCTAAACTACTCGTACATAATTGGCAATTTATATACGTTGAATGAACAATAAATTAGAAGAATTCAACGCATTTGTTCGCCTCACCTACGCGCGAGCCTTTCGCGGTTCACTAATGATAGTTAATATCAAAAGCTTTGTATGGACACTAGGGATGCGGCGACTAGTCTACGTCTAGTCAACAAAGTCGGCCACATTTCCTAGTCGGCTAAAAGCACTTGCTAGTCGGCTGCTGTTCCCATATTGTTAAAAAAAATTACGTACGCCTTTTTTGGGTGCAAAATATCATTTTTGTGGGTGCCGCAGAAGAGAGCGTCAGTCTTTTATTGACCAAAAACCACCCTGATCATTAACATGCCCTTTGGGTTCTAGAGCTGCGGTGCACATATAGACAATTCTGCGCCTTACAGTGTATTATATGATTCTTCACATGATGGTACCTACTGAATAATTGAAGGTAATTTTTAAGACAGAATATTAGCTGTAAAACAAAAACAAAAACATGACATGACATTTGCGAAAGCCTGCAAACTTGACAGACGAGAAAAATCGGCCTAACCGACTACGGCCGGCTAGTCACAGTTTGCCCATCTATACTAGACACTGCGTTCCATAGATAATCTCCTCCTGAGACGAACAAGGACATAACACACATTGATGATTTGTAAATTGACCGTTCTATATTTACTTCGCTACTTTATTTCGTATATTATGTAAATATTAATTCTATCTATTTCTTTCTTTATTTTGTTAGGTATTTTTAGTAGCACGTTTTATGTACTTTGCAAAATTTTTGTTGTTTCGTCAAATTATTATTTAGGTCGTTTTGTGGTTTATATGCTAGCAGCTGTGTAGTTGCTTACATATTATTTTCGAACTGTTTTTATTGGATAATATGTTTGCCCCGCGGTCGGAAATTGTTAAAAATAGAGAGATTTAGAAGGAGAAAGGGGAGGCCTTTACTCAGTACTGGGACAATACATAGGCTATTAAAAAATCTAAGGTTAGGGTGTTGAGACAAAATATAAATAAGCAACCTATACAATATATATCCTATAAAATTTTACTACACGGATGTATTTTTAGTAGGAACTTTTTTTTTTTTTTTTTTATCGTGGTAAAATCATCAAATGATTCCTCCCACCCAGGGCAGGGCGGGAGGGACTGTCAGACTTGTACTGACTAAAATCCACGGTGTCCTTCAATAGCCCTTTACGTACCGGGGTCACGGTAATCCCTTGGTCCCGCGACCTTTAGTAGGAACTTAGAGACTTATTTAATTCTAGATTTCATTAAAGCTTAAGACTAGATAAATAATAATAATAACATCAACGGTCCCTACTTACAAACGGAAATATTCAAAGAATAATTTCTAAGAGAGGTTTATTTCAATTCTGTGTACACATAGAATTATTTCTAGAGCGATTTGAGAATTAAAAACGCTTTCCTGTAAACCTTGGTTTTTGATATGTCCGTTTGCACGTAGGGACCATCGATATCTAAGTAAGAATCCTGTTAAAAAAAAAATGTTATAATAAAACCGTGCAATACCGAGTTGCATGTCACCCATAAGTTATTATGACTCAACTGTGGGAAACGGGTTAGTGAAACTGTCGTAGGCGGATCATCTTTTACCGAACGGAATTCTGCTCTATTCCATTGAGAGAAGACTAGTTTACTAGAATGGATATGCGCCATACGGTTCAACGTCTAAAATTAATGCGAAGATCACATAAAATCGCTCTGTAATCTAAATCCAAAAGCTTAGGTAAAGGTGCAACTGAGTAATTTCTACTTGAAAAAACCCATATATTTTTTAGTTCAACCTGGAAAACAAACCCGGGACTCAAGCTCAACATCACGAATGTAAAGAATTTAGAATTAACAACGAAAATTCTTTTCGACACATCAATTTAATTATGGAATGTCTCAGAAGAACGGATACGATTGCGTGTGGACTCCTCTTTACCGGTAACTCAAGTACAGGTACTGGCCATAAAAATGCTCATCGACCTTCATATAGAAACTATGTAGATGTTGCCAACGGCATTACCCGGGTGTTTCTCGAAGATATCTGAAATATCTTACGAAAACTTAATACCAGGAGAAACGATATGTTAAGTATTCCAGACTATAAGTTTTTACTGAGCCTTTCACTATGATTCTGCTGTTCTCACGCGATTAAGCAACAAACATTCGTGTAACCAAACATTTAAACTATCGCATATATAATATTTAGTATGTTAATATTAAGTTAAGCTAATATTATCTTTGTAGAGTCGTCATAAAGGTAGTGTGTGACAGTGATAACACTCTAAGAAACTGAAACTAGCTTCTCTTTCCAAAGCCGTTGGGCATTCTATATGGCTGGTACCTGTGAATAGTCGACCGGTTGAAAAGTCATCAACAAAGACTTGTTTAGTAAATTCGTTTACTTTGCTAATAGCACACGATTTATTACTATTTATTCTTATTAGCTCCAAACAGTCGTATACACCCAAATCCTTATCGTTAATATTATGCTAAGAGGATTAATTGTTATTTATGGGGAGTAATGCTACTTTTTTGTTACGTCATAATGTCATAATTTTGTCCAACGTGGAAAAAATATTATTTTATTAACTGGCTCGCAAATAAGGATTTGTCACACAAGTTTTTACTAAGTGATTATGGGTATAGCGTCGTTTTTTACTTAAATAGAGTCACTAAGTTGACAATCTAATTTTGACCAAAGTTTGAACGGATTTGAATATTAAGTTCAGTAATCCAGAGCAGAGCGATCTGTTAGGAATATTATCCTTACTTTGATGTTATAAATGCGAAAGTAAGTTTGTTTGTTTATTTATAACTTTTTTACGCCTAAACCACTGAACCGATCATTATGGAATTTTGCATGTACGTCCACCAAGTCTTCAGTAACGGACATAAAGTAGCTATCGTCTCAAAAAAGAACAGCTTCCGAGGAAAATAATAATAACGTTCGTATTGTAATGATTGCCGAAATAATTGACATATTCTTAATTAATGCGAGCGACAAAAACTATTTTTGTTATAAAAGGCAGTTTTATATTTTTAGTGATTTTATTCTGTGCTATTCTGGTTACACGAGCCACCAAATACTAAAAGCGTCTCGGTTCACACAATGTGCCTATAAGATGCCTGCTGGAAAAAAAACCCGAGCGCAGCATAGCCATCAATCATCCTTCGTAAGATTAATTTTCTTACAACCGTAAAGGCTAATGAAGCTTAATATAAAAAACAAAATGAGTGTGCAAATATTTATAGTAATTAACGTCAGAAAAAGTGTTAAAACTTGTCCCGTTGATTCATGCGTACTCATTGTGAATTCTATAAGACTACTAACTTTATCATTCCATATCAAATAAATCTGCAAGGGTGGCGGGCACGGAGGAAATTTTAATGATTCCACACCGTCCATTGCTACGCTGAGAATTAAAAAGAATGGCTAGGAAGCGGTCCCCGCTTTGCTTTTTAATTTTCCGTTCGCCGCCGGCTGCCGGGACTTTAACAGTTTGCGGTTGATTCAATCTTGTGCCGACATGAACTCTTATTAGAAATATTAAACTAACATCGATTTTTAGTTTTGGAATAAGCAACCTTTTTTTTAACCCTTTCGCGAGCATTGGCAAAATAATTGCCAAACCACTTTTTAAAAGTTGCGCCGAAATGTATGAAGTAAATTGATATTGTGCGACTTTAGACAGCTAACGCCATCTCTTAGAATAATGTTACAACAATTTGAATTCCGCCAATCAACTTGACAGAAGAAATATTTGACATATTGGTGACGACGTGCAAAATGTGAGGTTGTTTTTCAATGTTCTAACCTAAATCCATCATAATCAAGAAAATTACCGTGTAAAAAGTAAGTAACGATATGTTTTATTTTAGCTCTTGATCTGATTTATTGAATATACGTAATATTTCGAAATATTATGCACTTATAATACCTTTTATGATAACGGAAACATGACATTGCCTCTGCTCTAAATATTCGGCAAAATAGTTGCCTATGCTCGACAAATTATTTGCTATGGATAAATAGTTGCCAATGCCCGAATTTATTTTTTCTTTTAGATGCCACCACGAAAAATCCAACGTCAAATACCCCTAAGAATTGCGAAAATTATTGAATTAGTGAATGTCCCTGACGGAAATGAATCAGAAGATGATCTAAATAACTATGAGTCGGAAGAAGAAAGTGTCCTACCTTCAGTTAGCAACTTATCAGCTGCATCAACGTCAACGTCGTCATCGGTCTCAGTAACACATAATCCAGTAGTTGACACTTGTAATTTGAATCAAAATATTGGTAGCCGCGTAGTTATAGATATAGACAGTATTTTTGACAAAGAAGATGACTGGTCATCAAGTGACGAAGAACCTTTAGAGACGTACAAACGTAACAGAACCACACAACTTCATGATGTACACGATGATGCTGAATTGTGCGTTAGCGACGACGGTTCTGAAAAGCAAGAGAATGATTCAGATTGTGAAGAAACGGAATGGAAAAAAATGAATTTAGACCAACTACCTGAAATAACAAAAATTTTTGAAGAAGATGGATTTGATGGAGACATTTATCCGAATTACTTTTTTTCAATTGTTTCACCACCTGTAGAGTTTTTTGAAAGGTTTTTTGACACAGAGGTAATAAACCTAATAACAGAGCAAACAAACTTATATGCACGACAAAAACAGGCCAAAAATTGGACAGATACCAATACAACTGAAATAAAAGCTCTTTTGGGCATACTCATGCTGATGTCGTTACATCCGCTACATGAAGAGACGCAATATTGGTCTACCAACCCCCTGTATCATGTTCAGCCTATAGCGGATGTCATGCCATTGAAAAGATACAAAAAGCTGATGGAGTGTCTTCACGTCAATGATAATACCAAAGCACCAAACCGAGAAGATCCACAGTATGATAAACTATTCAAGTTACGACCTATGATAGACCTTTTGAATGATCGTTTTTCAAAAGAATGCTCGCTATCAAAATCGCAATCAATTGACGAATGTATGATTAAATTCAAAGGTCGATCATCACTGAAACAATACATGCCCATGAAACCAGTGAAGAGAGGATACAAGGCTTGGGCTAGGGCTGACGCTTCGACCGGTTATTTATACCAATTCGAAATATACTCAGGCAAAACCGCAGGAATCGTGGAGGTCGGCTTGGGTCATAACGTAGTCCTTCGTCTCTCAGAAGCCATAAAACATAACGGTTGCCATGTAACCTTCGATAATTTTTTTACGTCAGTGGCACTGATGCGCGACCTTTACAATAAAGGGATTTTCAGCACTGGCACAGTTAGAACTGATCGGGTAAACCTTCCCAAGATAACAAAGAAAAAAAACTCTATGCTAAAACATGATTTCAAATGGCGAGTCGAAACCACTTCAGGCAACATAGGCTATGTGCAATGGAAAGATACGAAGCCTGTAAGTGTTCTTACAACAGGATTTGACCCAAAAGTCGTTGTTGATGTAAAACGAACACAAAAAGACGGCAATAAGGCCCTAATAAAATGCCCTCTTGCGATAGCGCAATACACTAAGAGAATGGGCGGTGTAGATCAATTTGATCAGTTTCGATCTCATTATAAATTGGGACGTCGTTCCAATAAATGGTGGATGCGTTTATTCTACTTTCTATTAGAATCTGCATCAATAAATGCATTTATTCTTTATAAAGCCGTGCATAAAGGCAAAAAAATAAGCCAACAAAAATTTCGGGAACGACTAGCTTATGGGCTTCTTGATGGATACACTTCTCGAAAGAGAACTGCAGAACTTAGCTGGAAACGTTCTACGTCCACTATATCTCAGCCTGATGATGATGCTTCCAAGAAAAGTGGTGTGCCTCGAGAGATTCGATATTCTCAACTTGGTGTACACTGGCCCGAAGAGCTACCATCATTTAGGAGATGTCATGTATGTAGCACAAGCATAAGAAACAAAAGATCTCGTTTCAGGTGCTCGAAGTGCCTAGTAACATTATGTGTTACTCCATGTTTTTATATGTTTCACCATCAATGAAGACAAAAAAAGTTGCTTGGCATATTTTTATTTTGATTTGACTAAAATATTCAATTACTTTGAGACTGATTTTAGAAGTTCTATATAGTTTAGTTAGACTTTTCACAAATAGTTTGTAAGAGCAAACAAAGTTTGAAAACATGTGTCCAATTTTTGGTTTATAGTACTTATATTTTATTCAGTTTTTTGAACTATGATAACATTCCAAAGTTCAATTACATTGACACTGTACAAGTACGGACCTAAGTCAAGTGCTTTTTATAAGATTAGTATTTCCTATTAGATATAGTTTTTGATCTCAGGTAGTAATAATAATATTACAATGTTAGTTATCCAAAAACTTGTGATCTCAAAAGATTTTGAACCTTTAATAATACTAATTGATGTAGTTTTTAACCATTTAAAATTAAACTTTTTTAAGCCAAAAATAGTGTTTTTATTTTTATAATAATAATGAAAATAAATAGCAAACTTAGGTAACTAGGTGAAAACAAGGCATTGGCAACAAAAAATTTACAAATTCAAACTGGGCATTGGCAATTTCTTTGCCAAATAAAAAGTCACAAACGGGCATTGGCAAAGATATTGCCGTACCCCAAAAAAAGGGGAGGGGGTGAGCAAGGGGGGGGAATCTATTAGTATTGTTTTACAAATGTTATTTCACAATGTTTAGAATAAATAAAACTAAAATCGGAGGTGTAAATAGTATTGCTCGCGAAAGGGTTAAAGCGCCTTGTTTGAGTTCAAGGGACTGAGACAAACTCGTACTGACTAAAAACCAAGGATGACCAATTGTAAAACCGAGATTGTCAGCCTTTGCTTTTTTTACAATACTAGTGTAGACAGAAGTTTTAGTAGGGGCCTAAAGGTGGTAGCGGGACTGTACGAATTACCGTGACCCCGGAACGTAAAGGGCTATTGAAGGACACCGTGGCTTTTAGTCAGTACGAGTCTGACAGTCCCTCCCGCTCTGCCCTGGGTGGGAGGACTCATTTGATGATTTTACCACGATAAAAAAAGGGCCTAAGGGTATTGCCCTGTTGCAGACCACTTAAGATGGTAATCATATTCGTATTAACCATCTGTCTGGAATTCTGTCTTATTAAGTAGGTATTTCTATTTTGTAATCAAAGACTCAGACAGTCCGTAAATAGTAATGGCAAAATACCACGTTTCAAGTAGACAATGTTTACCACCAGAAACTTGAAACAATCTAGAATCTCTGAAGATTCCTTTACCAAAGTTAGACGCAACATGTAAAGGCGGCACCGAACTGGGACGAATGTTCAACTGTAATGAGATTCCTCCGATGTTATCTCGCTTGACAACGAATCCCCAATTTGTGGTCAGTCAATCTTCCCGAGGAGATTTTGTGGAATTCAATTTGCTTAGACAAAAGTAATGTCTTCCTCTAAAGCACCATTGAATTATTGCTTCGTACCGAAATTTCGGAGCTGGAGCTGCTAAGTTTTCTGTGAGTTTAAGGAGTTTAATTCCTTAGTTATTTACTTTCGAGAACAGGTTTATTCCATTTGGGATTTTCGATAGTTTAATTTGTTTGGCATAAAGAGACTAGTGTCTTGCTATTGAAATGCGGTGCTACCTCCTTTTTTGTTGTTAAACAACAATTAATGGAAGTATAAACAGTTCACACTGACAATAACCACCTTAACCTAAACAAAGACCCTCATTTTCTTTCCGTAATATGCAGACCCCTCCAATGTTACTTCCTTTGCCAAAACAAACGGAACTGCTTCAAAAGCTTTTAAAAAACAAATTTAAATTCACATCGCATTTACAGAAATAGCCCCCGGCCAACGTTAAAAATTTACACCCACCTAATTTTATAGTCCCCGAGTTACTTCTTAGATACTTTCACGTACTTTAATCGTTCCTATCGGCCACACTTAGCTCCGAAGGTGTTGACGTATACTAATGTCCAATTAATATGCCGTTTTATTCGAAACCTCTTTAATTTATTGTGTTACAGGTCGGAATATATTCTCATTAACTTGACACTCACAGCCCATTTTAAACTGACTGATCATTAGATGCCGCTGATAAATATACCAATACTGATACCACCGAAACGCAATAGAGATATTCAGTCAATAAATTCTAAAAGCTACCGTTGCGTTGTGATATGGCAACATTTTTTCCTTTTATTTTTTCGGTTGCCAAGTCCCTTATCAGATGTTTGAATGCAGTAAAGTTGTAACGTTTTAAGTGAGAGTGCTTCGGAATTAGTGGCGGCGGCGTTTCCTTTTTAATTGCAGGTCTTTTAGTATTAATGGATGGTGTGAAACAAAATGTTAATGGGTCATTAACGACTGTCGTCCTGTGTGACCGTGAACCGAAGAAGACAATGGGCTTTTAAATTAGCCCTTAACAAAACGTTACGTTTTAGACTCGCGTTCGACACCGTACTTAAAACATTTTAGCGCTAGCAACAAACAGTAAAATATTTTTATATTTATCGAAATTTTCTAGTATCACCATGAAACTGTATGTGGTCCAATAAAGCCCTGAACATTTCATTTTATTCTATAATGATGAGCTTGTAAGAAAATAAAGTAATCGATTTTTACGAGCGAAGGACCAACGGGTCGTTGCGTGCGTGTCCATTTCGAATGAGGATCCGCGGGGAGCGACTAGAAAAGTCTCAGAACAAGCAGAAAAGGACCAATAAACAGAGTCAGAACGGTTTAATTCTTAAATTATTGACGTAATAA
Source organism: Agrotis puta (assembly GCA_943136025.2). Lineage (NCBI taxonomy): Eukaryota > Metazoa > Arthropoda > Insecta > Lepidoptera > Noctuidae > Agrotis > Agrotis puta. The sequence goes on along the minus strand of OW964177.2, from coordinate 13,505,007 downwards.
AAAACAACTCGGCCGTAATGTATTCAAACTGGGACTGGAGAGATGTTCGGAACGCTATCGAATCGATGTTTATGTTAATACGCGGCTCTCAACTCCTTATATTGAGATGTTGTGTTTGTTTATGCCATATTCTTTCGACGCATGCTCATTTAGAGACTTAATTATAATGGTGTCTTAATTATATCGTTATTTCCTTCATTTGAAATAATGAAATCCTTATTTTATTGCGTTTGTCAATATTTTGTATGTTAAAAGGGTTTTATTGCTGTGTTCCTTTTTCAAATTAGTCAATAACAAACTCGCTTAGTATACCAGAAATGAACGCATGTTTACTTCACACAAAGTTTTTTTTTTTGTTACATGTAAGATGCCACTAGAAATTTCTCGTGCATCGTGGGTGCGTTGCGTTTAAACACGATAATAATAGATTTTATTCCTAAAGCATAATAACTTTTAAATCAACACACAATGGGGAATAGTTCATCAATTTATCAGAAATAACATAATTGTCGAATGACAATAACCATCAATCTTCTATAACATCGAACTGGACAATATGGACAAATGAATGGGTCGTCACGCATCAATTTATGGGCTAATAGGCCAATAGACCCTTCAGAATCCAACCACCCAGGTAAAGGAGCGTGCCAAAAATGTCTCAATGCTCTAACAATAAAAGTTGCTACTGTTTTCGACAATAGAGTGACAAAATGTGGCACACTTCCAAATCTCAAAGGCGGTGTATTAAATGCAGCTAGCATTGTTTTACCCAGTGGGATGTCATTCTACTTCTTGGAAGACAAAAAGATAAAAGTTACGTCCGTTTGTCGTATGTTACAATAAGTTTGTGACTCTGTATAGTGACGTAACTGCAGACAATTTTCACGCAATATTCGGATGAATTTGGTGTGAATGTCGCTTTAAACGGTCATATTGTTTCCATTTTCACTTCATTGTCGTTTATTTGTCGTGTAAACAATTTTTATTGTGAATTTCGTACGGATCATAGACAATTGTTGGTGACAGTGACATTTTATTGGCTCTATTACTACTAAAACTTGGAAAGAACATGGCGATTAAAATTCTTTTACAGTTTAGGTATAAAAAACATTTTGAAATAATTTGACCTTATCGTTGAAAAGGCCAAGTAATCTGGTGATAAATCACATAATATTTTATAAATAATAAATCCAAAGGGCTTTTACTGCCTTCAATTGAAATAATATGTATTACGTAATTACCATCCATTACAATTTTACTAAGAACAAACATTTTAACCGCTGCTGGTAATGACCGCCCTTCAAAAGTCCTTTTTATACGCATTAATTTTTAACTCCATATGTAAATTATAAGCCAATGTCAAACAAATAAAGGCGATTAGTATAAGACGCATCATTTTAGACGTCTGTCTCAACCTACGTCACATGTCATAGTAATAGGATTATTAGAAGAGGACGCGTAGAATTCCAATTTCAGGTGTCAGTTTTTTGCCCACAGGAATTCGAAGTAAAGGAACTAGGTTACAATAGTGACGCAGATACGATCAATAAAATGTTAAAGACCACACACTGTTACGCATTCTGATAAATTAGGAAAAAAATAATACTTTTGAAAAATGGAAGTGAAAAAGGTAGTGTTTAGTAGTATGTTTCGTGCTTAGTGATTGCTGGTATGAAGTTGTTCGGAAGAGTTATCGAGGGCTTGGGTTTACACACATGGAGCATTTATTACGTCACATCGAACTGCAATATAGCGAGCGACGTTTATACGTACACAGAATTAAACTATTGGAAGAGACAAGTTTTTAATGAGGCAGCAACTTTTGACTTTTTTGAGACAAATAGATCCGGGTCATCCGGAATTGAGTTAGGTTGACGATATCGTCAAAGTCCCGGGAAACACCATTACACGGGAAGTAAAGATTCGAGAAGTAGTCCGTATTGCAAAAACAGCAGACCTATATCTAACAGTGAGTAACTTCTGATTAAACTGTACATGATAATAATGTTTATTATTATTTCAATTCCTATAGTTCATATTACCATTAGTTTACCATGTTAGAAAAGTCGTTCTTTTGAACAAAATACATAAAGAAAATCTTGTGATTTGTTAACAAAATTAATTCTAACAAATTTCTTAATCAACAAAAATGACAACTTACTTGACCTTTCCAGCAAAGATTATACATCTCCAACATTTGGTGCTTGCCACAATTTACCGACGCAATACTACGGTGGCTGAGTGCTTGTGATTAAACAATAAATCGTAGAAGGGAGCAGCGTGCGAGCCCGGCCTTAAGAATATTCTGGCGGCATATTAGCTTTGGGCAATGTTGTAATATATTATAGAACTACATAAAATATCATGCACTGTCTTTAGTAGGTGGAGATTGAGTAAGTTTCTTTTTAAGTTGTGTATTTCAAGTTTATGACAAAAAAAGCGCTAAAAAAAATATTCAATTTGCACACTAAACTTATGCCTTTGTCAAACAGACGCGCGAGTCCGAACCGAAGCGAGACGTCAGGCTGATAGTTCTGTCACGCTGTCGGATCGCTTTCGCTTTTCTATGTGACTTGATTCAAACAATTCCATACATTACAAATAAAAACGTCACGCTTCGCATTCGCCACGCCAGTGTGTTTGACAAAGGCTTTACTGGGTATTCAATTAAAATTCAAAACAATAACTTTTAAAATCACAGTTCTTGGTCAATAACTTCAGTGGTAAGTTGGTAAGCAGACGTTAAAATAATCAGTAAAGAAGATATAGAAATACATTAAAATTATTAATCAGCAATAGAGAACAACGAAGCTTTTGAGGCTGACGATGGATAAGAAAATAATTAATACAATATTACAAAAGAAAATAACAAAAACTGAGTCGATTTAATAAAAAAGTATAGCGATTGAAATAATCCTTCAGAAGTGAGCAGAGTATGGTTTTTTGTATTTAATAAAATGAACGAATGATTAAGGAAACAATGAATTTTCTTAACGAAGCGCAAGCACCAAATTGTGATAGACAACCGTGTAAAAATATAACAACACAATAAAAAGGGCATTTAATGTATCTCTATAGAACTTTGGGGCCAACAATAGTAGAATCGGGCCACAGTGCTAGAATACCGCCCGCTGCTCAAATTCTCTGAACAAAAACCCTGTATTTTGAAAAACTCAAAAGCGATTCATAATTAATTAATGTTCGCGATGCGTATCGGACGTTCGGGCCAAATGGGACGGATGCCCACATTCCATTGTCGTGTAACTTACGCACATCGTTCATCAAGTTGACAACCGTTAATCCAGTTTCCGGGATATTACTAGCGGTTTGGATGTCGATTTCGGCTGGTTGCGAATTTTTGGCATTGTTGATCGGAGAGCTGCGGTTGTAAACGTGCAATGTGATCTTCAGGGTAGGATCGCTTCATCGTTGGTTTTACTCAATTAATAGCTCACTCAAATCAATAAAAAAAACAACTAAATTATAAGAAATTAGCTTAGAAGTTAACTGCTTACACTTTGGCTACAAAGACAATATTTTATTACATACTTTGTTATTATCTGGCATGAAAATTACGCCCCATGAGAGACATGAAATGTAATACAACTTGCTTTGAAGTAACTTTAAATAAATGTTTCGTAGTGATACAAATTTGATCATCGTGGCTAAGTTTACAAATAACAGGGTTTACAAACAAAAAAATCTGAGAACCAGTCGTAGGGATCAGCTAAAATGTCCCGCCCTCTACCCCCGAATCTCGATGACAAATCGTTGCGTAAATGATAGTGTTCGTTCGCTCGTACAGCCGTCGAGAGCAGTGTTTTTGTTGTTTGATATATGTCTGCGCTTTGTTGCATCCATGTTCTATTGTTCGAGATTGGGTTGCACAGTTTTTGCGTCGCTCCACTGCGCCATCAGGTTACCGTTGTCGCCGAAGCATCCATTTTAAAAGTTGGTTCCCTCTTTGCGGTGAGTAGGGCTTCAAACAGTAACTTTATGTTACTATTAGATTCACCGGATCCGCTCATAGCTTACAAAGTGTCGTTATTAAGACTGCAATGTGTTAGTTGCCCATATTGTCTAGAATGAGAACAGCCGGTTGTCCTAGATGTGCTTTCATTGCTTAATTACCATACTGTATAATTTTATTCATTCAAAATGTTGCACGGCCCAATTAATGTGGTCTCTTATTTAGGGCTGCAACCATGTCATAATGTAATTTTATATTGCCAGCAGAAATCATGAATTATTTACTCAGTTATTTCCAAAAGCTAAAATTCCTAAAAATTATATTCCTAAAAGCCCAAATAAATAAATTCCATTAAGACCGTCCAATCAGCATAATGGAAACCACCTTAATCAGACTCATATTTATTTGTCAAATTACCCATGAAACTCAATCACTGTTTTCACCACTTCGTTTATAATCACCATTATGATTTCACTTACTACCGAAGTACAATCGTGTGCTACTAACTATAAATTTAAAAATTTAAACCCTTTCACGCTACAATCAGATAAACAGCACCTGGACTAAGATTAAACTGTCGGGAGGGGCTGCCATGTGGATGTCCGATGACATGGACTAAATTATAATAATTAATCATTATTTTATACTGGACCCTTCGAACAACAGGCGTAATGACGAGTGCCTGCGGGTGGGTTTTTCTATTACCATACGTTTCCTGTCTTGCGTTGAAAGTTTCATCTATTAATCAATAAACCACAATGAGAGGGTAACATGTTTTATGATGTATTAAAGAAAGGATTGTTTTTTATTCTTTTTCTTTTTATGTGCATCCTTTAAAGTAATAAAAGAGAAACTCGTATTGTATCCGAAATTATCATGTTTGTTGTCATCGTGCTATATATAAGAAGATTGGAGAGCTAATCTGAATCTTAAATCCACGATACTAAAATTACAAAGTAATAACCAATCCCCCGAAGGATTTCAATCACCAACACAAAGACGACAATCTAAAATTTAAAGATAAATAATCTCCCATTTTTAAGCAAAAAATATTTTCTATCAAATCGATTTCTCAAGACAACAGCGACACTCGAACCTATCGAGTCCACGGACTAAAAAAGAATTAAAAAACCACCCTTGAGGGCGTTGTTCGTATTTCAATTACCGACCAACATATTCACAGGATCGTGTTTTGCTTTCATTCATTTCAACCGAAATAATCTCTACCACAAACAACGTTTGTACAGTCGACTTGTCAAATATAATGCTTCTTTTGTATACCCAAAAATCGATTATGGACTTTTTGTTGTCAAAATTGAGGTTTGAAATTCTCGAGTTTCTATAGTTGCGATGTTTATCTCGCCAGGTGCTATTCTAAACGTATTTTAATTGAGTATAACGGAAGATCATCTTGCTCAAATGTAAGGAGTATGAAGAGGTGTTATTTTTTCGGATTATTTTTGGTATAACCTTTTTGGTAAAAAAAATGTCTTAGGACTAAGAAAATAAACTTTGATTTCACGTGTCATGTGTCTATAAAGTGTATTCTTAATCCTGTTTGGGCTGTGATTTTGTTCTATTATTTTGGGTTCAACACTATTTTAAGTAACAAACGTTCTACGATAGACCTAAAAATAGTTTTTTCATATAAGTACCTTTTGTGTATCAAATATGGTTTTCTTGTCAATTTTAAGGAGTATTTTTAATTATTTCAGCATTCGAATATTTTGAATGATTTTTGAATACAAACGTTCGTATTCAAATAAACTTGTTACCATTTTTGGTTATTTCTGATACCATTAACCGCTGTAATGCGGTCTCTTGTGTCTAAAATGTTTTTATGCAACTTATTATTAGACCACATAAAATTTTGTTCAAGCCACAAATTGGTTGACAAAATGTAAAAGGTTCTTCATGATATTTTAGTTCGTCAATTTTATGCACAAAGCCATTTAAAACTTGCGTCAATCCGACCAAAAATATTTTAAAATTTATTCTGTTAGAGGAATTGTTTAATTATAATTATGTATTTTATGTTTTCATTAAGTTAAGCACTAAAATCTTGCATTGAATACATTTGTTCCAACTTTCTTCATGACTTCTGTAAAATATTAAGCAAAAAAATACGCACCATATTTTCCTCCTTAATAAGATAATTTGGGTCTATCTGTGTACAAGAACTGGTATACAGAGAAGTACAGACATGGCGTTAAATTAATTATCAGTGGAAGTGGACCAAACGAAACCGCCGCGGCCCGTGAACGGTTCAGTGAGGGCGGTGCTATGGAGATGAGAGGAGCGAGCCAAATTGTCAACCTAGCTGAGTAGTCGAGCTGAAATAATCATCATCAGCTTATAAATGTTCCCACTGCTGGGACACAGACCTCCAGAGCAGTGGTGATGAAATAAATTACAGAAAGTAATGCGCCCGGCTGGGTTCAAACCCAAAACCTACAACTTGTAAGTCGGGGCCGATACCGATGGGCCGCCACTGCTCTCAAAAATATGGAGCTATATTATATTTTTTAAAGAGGTGGTAAGATTATGATTCAGAAGTATTCAGCGTAGTGGTTGAATTATTAACTGCTGCGCAGCATATCGTGGGTTCCAGCACGGAAAACATATATGTAATTGTTCCGGGTGTGGTTGGAAAGTGAATTGGAATGTTTGTCAACGCATCGAGACACGTTGATATACCTAGTTAAAAATCCTAGTTCGGAGCAACTTTTAAAAGATAAAAATGCTAAGCTCGAGCAGCTTTTGAATCGGCAAAAGTCCTGAATTGTGATCACACGGATATACAGAAGTGCGTAATCTGGTAGAATTCGGCATTATTCCAGCTGATTATATTTTTTTTTCACATACCCAACTGTAACATTACACACCCAGTATTCACGTTCAAGTTTTTCAAAGGACCACATTGTTTCACAATTACATTATTATTACAGTCAAAAGAAGGCAAGATGAAGGAGAAACAGTAACTTTTGTTTCATTTAAAATAATAAGCCCTCCCACGCATCAGAGCAACAAATGAAAGCCTCACAGCACGTGCTCGTGCACTCAAAGCATTGAAAAGTAACAGTACTTTTAGTATTAACAGGTACTCGTCATTATGAGAATAACTACGTCGGAGTTACGAATATTTTTAAATATCTTGCTTGATTATAGAGAAAATATTTGTATGCATTTTTAGGACATGACTTCAGTAACTGTGCCATGGCTGCAAATTGAACCCTAAATGTGTGTACAATAAAGACGATAAACTATATTGTTTAGAAAATAATTATGATCGTTCTAACTTAAACGTTAAATTCAACCATCATAACACGAAAGCTCTTGACACGTTACAATTTACTAATAAAGAACGCCAGTTATCTAGTAACATCCTTAACGTAATCCACTTACAACCATAATAGCAGCGATTGAAGTCCGCTTCGTCCCATCAATAAATCATCAGCCATATAAAGCCGGTTGCAGACAGACCGGGCCGACGACACGGCCGGCCTCCGGCCGACAAAGCAGCACCAATTTGCAGATTAGCTGATGCGTAAATTGTTGCATTAGCCATACGTTCAACAGTGAAGGTTCGACCAATTATGGTGGTAATTCGATACCGCGCGCCAACGTAATCCGATGTTATGTACGCACCTTTATGTTGTTTGTAATGTTAATGTACCGTGAATTTGTATATTGTGTGCACGGATTGTTTTTAGTTGTTATGGAGTAGAACACGGGAGTTTATTACTGTTGGCAAATAAAATAAATGTTTTGTGAAACTAACGATATGCTTCGTAGGTAATATTAGATGAAGGAAACATAGAGCAAGGCAAGCTGCAAATTAACTTAAAAATATTTTACACTTGTTCAAATTTAATTAAAATTCATAACACAACTGATAAATAATAAAATAAAACCGATAACTACAAGTAGTTGTTCAAAGTGTGACTGTTTGTGAGTTTAAAATTTTTGCAAACGCACCCACGATACGGAAGAAATGACAAATGTGCGTCAACGATTAAAAAAATGTTTAACACGTCAGCATATCTCAATAGTCTTTATCACGAGGATGATATCATCCCTTTTCCAGCCTCAGTCTTTCACATAGTCAATCTTTCAAATATTAAATCTATGTAAAGAGAAGCATTGGTCGCGGGACTCACGAATTACCGTGACCCCGGAACGTAAAGGGCTATTGAAGGACCCCGTGGATTTGAGTCAGTACGAGTCTGATAGTCCCTCCCGTTCTGCCCTGGATGGGAGGACTCATTTCATGATTTTACAACGTTAAGTAAAGAGAAGCATAGGTCTACATTTACTTTCATATTATATTTACTTACAATTTACATTGATTTATGCTAAACCAACTTGACGCATGAGATTACCGGACTGACTTGATCCATGCATATGTCAAGAGGAAACAGCGAAAGATAACATTGACATAGACTTGAATATTGAAATCACGGATATTTATTCTGTTATGAACAAACGATATACAAAATATGTATGCAATTGAAGAGCTTTAGGAAATAGGCGAATTGATACAGACAAAATACTGATCTATATCCAAGCTAACTTTACCTCTATATCAATTGTTGTAAAGGTAATATTTCCTTGCACAATACTTGGATCAGGCTGTATTAAAACAGTGAACCGTTCCATTTTATGTAAATAAACGAGCTAATATTACGATGTGCTTGCAAACAAGAGAATTTTGCGTTTTTTGTGAAACAAATGCTGATGTGGACAATACTACAGAAGACGTGAAAGAGAATTTAGAAATAAAAGCAGAAAATTGAGAAAGAGATATAACTATATACTTCGTTCTTTATTCATAGATACAGCTTTAAACTACAAAAAAAGAAAAATGACATTCTAAAATAAAATAAAATTCTCTGATAGAACGTTACCCCACACTGTTTTGAACTAGAAACTTGACGTGTATTTTATATTGTTGCCGATAGGAAATCGCCATCCGTTATGTACCGCAATTAAAAAAAAATATTTTTGTGTCTGGATATTATTAAACAACTTGGAGTCTTTCAAAAACTCATTAAAATTTATTTAAACTCATATTTAAATAAACAGTTTGCTCAATACTTCATCATTCAAAAACAGTCAAGTAAGGTGTAAACTTTTGTTGCGGACGATAGTATGTTTATGACCTAATTTTAAGTCTAAAATAGAGCAGGTAATGGATGGCAATCTAGGCTATGCAGCGAATTCACGTTCAGCGCACCTACGTCAGTCAATCTGTAGTCCAATTAGAATGAGTTTCGTGTTCATTAATGGTGAAAATGACAATCTGAAACTGCGCAACCTGTGTTATTTACAGCTTACAGAATTTATGCATTTTGTGGCTACATGAAGTTATGATATCCATTTGTTCCAATAAAAATGGAACTGGTTCATGCGAGTTTATAAACGACTTTTAATAAAAATAATATTGTATTTGTTCAGTTACTTTGAATTAAACTACGTTATAATGTTATGTTTAATTTGCCAGTCTACTTGTTAAATATGCCAAACTATTTATGAACATGGTCAACGCAAAAGGTGGGTGATCATAGGTAAGAAAATGACTACTATTCTGTTCTTAAACATTTTATTAGAAAAAAGAACAGACAGGAAGATTTAAGCACAATTAAAACACATACTTAACACTTCTTTGGCAGATAGATGAAAAGGTCTTGTTAACATTATTTTGAATGAATTAAATAAGCACATAAATTGACTCATGAACTACACAAGTCAATCAAACAAAAATACTCGTATTTAGTCCATAAAACCTCATTGCTATACAAACGATATTCAAAAGATTGAACACCAATCGAATTATTAGAACCGTTGCTATTCCCACGTCTACCATGGCCCATGTTGGCAATCACAGAAGAGATTAATTGCACCACTAAAATAAAATTTACTGGCCACAAATAAGTTAAATGTTTATGATTGAAGGGATACATGGCTTGATTGAGCGTTTTGTTGGCTCTTAAATCGCTTTTGTATATAATTTCGTTATGTTAATAGACATAAGAATAACAAATATTGAGGTATCATGCTTTTTTTCATACATCATTGTTTGAAGCAAAAAAGCATGCTACACGTAGGCGTGTAGAAATGCATTCCTTTTTTCTTTTTCTTTTTTTCGTACAGACCTTTACGAGTAGTTAAGTGATCCAGTTTGATGGCAAAGAAAACAATAATAAAAGACAGGCTGAAGACATGACAATCATTGCTCACGTTCGTAAAAGCTCAAAAAACATACTTATCTTTAATTCTGCAAAAATAACAAATATCCTAAACTTCGGTTTCTCGAAATTTAACATCCATGAATAAAAGATATCCTCGTTAAATACAAATCCATTTCAAAGGTCTTAACGCTTGCATATTATTTTAATATTAAGTAATGGTGCACCAACATTTCACGATTCATCAATATTTCTTGCTGTGAGTGATATTTTGAAGATCAAAGGATTTCTATTTCTATTTAAATACGGACTTCTCTTTGACTAACGCGGCTAAGGCCAGCCACCGTAATTCCTTAGTAATTTCCTCTGGACTCTAATCTTGCTCATGGGTTTGCTCGGAAAATTCACGCCCTAATAAATAAGTACCCTTTTACTTCTTGATTTCAATTTAATGAGGTTAAATAATTAAAAAGATCTTAATAGACATCTACTAATCGACTTTAAAGAACGGATTTTAGAGCTAAAAAGAAAATAGCGGCAGCGGAAATCTGAAAAAACGATTCTAATGAGAAGAAATTGAGACAAGAGATAGATTCCACGTGCATAGAAAAAAGTGAACATCAATACAGAAACTGTACCACTTTAATTTGCGACAGAAAATAAGCTTTTAAGGGAAATTGGTGATTATTATTGGAGTTATAAAGTGAAATGTCGAATAACGTTGGTTTGAACAGCAGTAAATAAGTTTTCGGTATAAATCACAAGCTTGAAGGATAAAAACGAAAGTGTGCGTTCGGGTAGAAAATTTATTTCTTTCTTCCACATTTCACTGGCTCTTGTAAAAGTTTTAATTATTTGCCGGATGCGGTCCGACGCCGCTCCGTTTGGGATCAATGTACTGTTGACGTTGACTCTTTAATTTTAATGCTTCATAGCAGATACAAATTAAGAATAGTTTTTTACATTTCTTCGTCTGTAATTGTTTGAAAAAAGTTTTGTATTTTAGATAAAAACAAAACGTTTGGCTGTTTATACGCTTCTACGCATTCGTTTTTTGAGGAAGTGAAAAGCTGAAGCGTAGACTTTTACGTATTTCTAGTACTTCTTACAAAGAGTATAGTGCGGAACTAAATCCGTAGTTGTATTTGTGTTTACTTTTATATTTCAAACAATTTAGTCAACTTTGATGCTATCAAACTATAAAGTAAGCAGTAAAGAACTTTTATCGAAAACCACAATCACATTCAATGTCTAACATTATATGTATTATATGAACTACAAGTAGTAGTTTCCAGTATGGCTGTTTGTGGATATATGCTACTTTAGATGTTTGTAAGTGCACCTACAATACAGGAGTAATTCCAAATATGAGGCAATGTTTAAAAAAAAACAGAAAACTTTCTCCGACCGGACGGAATTATGAAATTATAAAAATGAGTTCAAGACTCTTATTACAACGTTATTATTGACCGAATTTCAAGCACATATTTGTAACATCTGCAAACAAAAAATATTACATACCAAATCTGAACAAATAATGTTATTTGTCATATTCTGGAAATATAATAGAGCTCCTAAACTTAATACTAGACTGCCCTTAGGATCGCGTGGGATCCAAAAATATGAGGCTTTACCTGTCTGTACAACAAATCTCATTAGGAAAGTTTATAACAATGTAAAGGTAATAACAAAGTCTTATTGCAATTTATTTTGGCTTAATCTCAGCGTGTAGCCAAGTAAATTATTGTTTTGGAATAAGCTGTGTAATTATGTGAATTATTTTTGCAAGACTACTTGTAGGGTGACTTTTGATTGCGAATTATGTTGCTTGTTTGTTTTTTTTATCCATTATTTCTCGTGTATCGTGGGTTAAGCTGTAAAGTTATTATTTTATACTTTTGTTAATAATTCGGCTAAATTATCTATATATATAAAAGGAGAACTGACTGACTGACATATCAACGTACAGCCGAAACTACTGGGGCTAGGAATGTGAAATTTTGAACACGGCTTCCTATTATAATGTAGGGGAGCACTAAGAAGGGGTTTTTGGAAATTCAACCTTTAAGGGGGTGAAAAGGGGGAATTAGGAAAGTACGTAACCCACGCGGACGAAGTCGTGGGCAAAGTGCTAGTTCTATTATAAGATAAATAACTTGATCAAATCTAGTTTGTTCCTTTGTTGATGATTCCTTTTAACATCTAATAAAAATAGCTTCAGATACATTTATGATTAACAATGACTTCAAAAGTGACTTTGGACAGGTCCCAAAAAGGTGCAAAAGGTTCAGGTGCACTTTTAGATTGACTGAAGGCTTCGAGACATTTTATATTGTTAAACCAAAATGCCACGGAAAATATCTACAAGCTCGAGCTGAAATCAAGTCCAAACAAGAGGAATTTCCAAGACACGTAACACAAAAACATTTTCGTTAAGATTAATGCTATGATAATGTAACAAAACCTGCTACAATGGGCATGTTCTGGCCGAACCAGATTTAAATGTAAATGTTTCAAACAATTTGTACCACCATTAAGTATCTTATCTTCGTACATTGCGACACTATTTTATACAAAATGCAATTTCGGATAAGATGTTGAAAGCTGATTTCAGGTTTCAATCGGATTCAATAAATTGTTGAAAGTTATGTAAGAACATGGTTCTATAGATTTTAGTGTACTTGTCTGAGAATAAACAGTTTGAATGTTTCTTGCAAGTTGTCATCGCATTGAAATTAAAATATTCATTGTTATCGACTTGACCACACACCGACCAAGTTATTTTCCCAATCTTTTTGCATAGATACCTTAGATATCAAACCTTGTGTGATTTTTTCAACCAGGAGTTATATTATGAGTAACTGGTCAGTACTGGCTAATATTCAGTAATTCGAGAGACACAAAAAGTGGGACTGGCTAAGATTATAAAATGTTCAGATTCCACGTTCGAAACAAAACGTAACGTTTTTAGTGAAGCCACCGTTTTACAAAGGTGTGTGTGAGCGTTCAATTGTTTTACGTAGGAATCTAGCGACGACGGGGGTATTTTTTCTATCATGTTTGTGGCTGCAATTCTCAGTGGCCTGCTAGGAAGCTGGACATTCTATAATCTAAGGGGCTTGCTTTAATGTAAGTTTAAAATTAGAATTAAAGCCTGTCTCAAAGAGACAGGCGTGGCGAATGCGAAGCGTGACGTTTTTATTTATAATGTATGGAATTGTTTGAATCCAGTCACATAGAAAAGTGAAATCGATCCGATAGCGTGACAGAACTATCGGACTGACGTCTCGTATCGGTTCGGTTTCGCTTCGGACTCGCCTGTCTGTTTGACAAAGGCATAAGTACAGATAACAACGAAATGTTCTTAGAAATCATACTAATGCTATTTTTGACAAAAGAACTGTCCTTTCTACAATTTCAAATACATTCACTTAGCTTCTAAGTAAATGAAAATTTGCCGCGACGTTTATTACATCATCCAATCTCTTCACCTGTGCTCTTGAATCTCCTAAATTAAAACTATAAAACTGAATTTGGACGTCCTCCCGTTTATATATCTCCGTCAGTTTGAATTATGTCGTAGAGAGGAAGTAAAATAAAACTTTGTTTTGTTTCTAGGCAAGAATCTTGCTACTGGCTACTTGAAAAAGATCGTTTTGAGCTTATCAAGACGTTAGCAGCAGTTTATGAGATCAGCTTTAAAAATAATCAAGATGCAACAAAGAAGTTAAGAAAATGACATTTGTCAATCAGTTACAGTGTGCAAAAGTGCGTATCAATTTGTTTGTGTTCATTTATGTATTCTTAGAACTTTTAATTAGGTCATCAATGCCTTCAGGTTAAATACAACTATAATGAATTCTAATGTTTTCCTAATTTTTTTTTTCGTGGAACAATCATCAAATGAGTCCTCCCAACCAGGGCAGATCGGGAGGGACTGTCAGACTCGTACTGACTAAAATCCACGGTGTCCTTCAATAGCCCTTTACGTTCCGGGGTCACGGTAATTCGTACAGTCCCGTGACCCCGGCAATGTTTTCCCAATATTACTACAATAATAAAAGTATACGCGGATGACGGGGATCTATGGGAAAAAGTGTATATGAATTAAATTGAATTGAAATTTTAATTAATTAAATATGTAGGATTTATAGAAAAAAAAAGAACAACTTCGAACCAACAAAAAAACAAGGTACTAAGCTCAATAAGTTTGAAAATCACACAAACAGCATCAAAAACTCGAAAGCTAAGTCCCTGAACAATATTGGCGCATATCTGTTATCCCAGTATCGTATAAGAAACTGCTCGAGATAATAGATAAAAGTGTAGCCGTCATTATGGCTATCCAGACGTCTCCATTGCCCTTTTATGCGTAGGCATTGGCTATCGTTTGATAACGATGGTGTAAGGCCGCATACAGATTGGTATAATATTTGCTGTGATTTTTTATTGTGACTTCGTGATTGTAGGTAACTATTATTATGGCAAAATGAATACTCATACTTGTGCAAGCCTTTATTTTACTTGCTTTGTGCTATTTTCTAACTAATCTTGCAACTGAAGTTAAATCTAGTTTCTATTGTTTAGCTATTTTTGGTGACAATATATTATTACAGACCTGGAGGTCTCGAAAAGCGACTTTGGCAGAATGGTAAAATTAATTGCAATAAAATTCGTATACCTAATGGTCTTTTCTATGCTTGCCATCATTATCATCACTGTTGGACATAAGCCTCTCCTATAATTTTCTAATAGAACCTGTTGGAAGCGGCTTGCATCCAGCACGTTACTGTGATTTTCATCAGATCGTCTGCTTGCCATAATCCTCCCTTTAAAAGGCAAAACATAGAGAATACTAGGAGGCCTTGAAGGATAAAATTAAAGAGAAAAAAAATGTAATTCAGAATAAAATAATGATCTTAAAATATTTTACAATGCAAAATTTTGTGCGAAGTGTAAAAACTTGGGGTAAATGCATGTGAATGTCATCGCCAATGCATATAGACGAGTCTTTACATTGCACTTTATAATACAACAGCTTGGTGCAAAAAGTGTAAAACAATATTATCAGTCTAGGTAATGTCATACTTTATTTTTATTTTATTTTGTGCTCAAAGCTCAACTTGAACAATTTTCAAGACATTGCTAAAACTACTTTTTTTTAACGTGGTAAAATCATCAAATGAGTCCTCCCACCCAGGGCAGAGCGGGAGGGACTGTCAGAATCGTACTGACTAAAAACTAAAATCCACGGTGTCCTTCAATAGCCCTTTACATACCGGGGTCACGGTAAATCATAAGTCCCGCGACCTGCTAAAACTACTTACAGTTTTTCACTGATATAGAACTTAAATTTTAACATTGTGCAACGATGATTTATTTTAAAGTTGCGTTATTAAGTGCTATATTAATAGGCCCTAAGAATAATGTGGATCCATTAGTTTTTGAATAGCTTTTCTGAAATATTTATTGAGGTTTTCTGCAATAATAGTACCTACTTAGTCTAGGCAGGTACTTTAAGGCCTTACCCAAAGAGGGCCTTTCTGATAAGAGGCCTTTTGAAACGTATACATATTTTATAGTCTAGAATCTTGAAGAAATCTAACTAACATTATATATGGGAAAGTTTGGATGTTTGTATGGATGGATTTTTATTGGGCATTCAATCACGTCGCAACGGCTGAACTGATTTTTATTCAATTTATCTCGGTATCACGTTCTCGCGTAATTTTTGAGTTACAGGCGAGTGGAGCTGCTGAATAAATAAAATGATATTTTTTATAATTAAAATGATTATTTTCATTGAAATGTAAGCCATCAGATGCAAAGTCTAATGCACTAATCAATCATTTCACAACACAGTTGCTTCCTGTGGATGTCAAATCAAAACCGATTTTTTTTATTACCTTACTGTTTTATTACTTTGATACTTCATTGACTACCGCACCAATACTACTATAGTTATTAAGCACATTTAAACATTAATCAAGTTCAAATCAATCCAAAACAATCCAATCAAAAAGTCCAACTAAGCAACTTTCAATTCCCAAACGTTGGTCACTACTATTAAAATAAAGCCTCACTATTTCAAATGACTATATAAAAAAAATTATGAGAGACTAAGAGTCACTCAACGAGCAATGGAAAGAGCTATGCTCGGAGTTTCTTTGCGGAATCAAATCAGGAACAGAAAGGATATTCGGCGAAGAACCAGAGTCACCGACATAGCTCCTAAAATTCGCAAGTTGAAGTAGCAATGAGCAGGCCACATCGCTCATAGCACTGACAACCGATAGGGAAGAAAAGTTCTCGAGTGGCGACCATGGACCGGAAGACGCAGCGAAGGCAGGCCTTCCACTAGGTGGACCGACGACATCGTGAGAGTCAAGGGCAACGGATGGATGCAAGTGGCGAATTGTCATTCGGTATGGCGGTCTAAGGGGGAGGCCCATGTTCAGCAGTGGACGTTTTCCGGCTGATGATGAAGATGAAAAAAAACAAACATAAAACAGAAGTCGAAGGGAAACAGTTTGTCTTTATGAATACTATAGAGGTAATATTTGTATGTTGTTGCTAATCCTCGGAAATACTGATACGATTCCGAAAATGTCTTACTGAGAAGTTATGTTTTTAATTATCCACAAATTCCATAGAATACATGATATAATAGCAGTATATGTATAATATATTCCTTATAGGGGAACAGTGTATAAGACGGGGACGCGAGGTATGATGGGAAATCACACACTTCAGGCAAACTTAACACAAAACTAGCGTAGCGCAAGCGCCAACAGGACGCCATTTCTTAATGGCCGCTTGCAAATGACGTCCCGATGGCGCTTGCGCTACGTTAGTGTTGTGTTAAGTTTGCCTAAAGATTGTAATTATGTCCCCATGTTCCGCACGTCCCCGTCTTATACACTGTTCCCCTAATGTAGGACCAGACCCGTGTCGATGGCGCATCCTATTCTACGCACACTTCAGGGGTCTGTCAGCAAAACTTATGGGACCCTTTTTTTTGCGTGATAAAATCATCAAATGAGTCCTCCCACCCAGGGCAGGGCGGGAGGGACTGTCAGACTTGTACTGACTAAAATCCACGGTGTCCTTCACTAGCCCATTACTCGCTGTCCGCAAGCCCGCGCCTACGGTGGCCGGAGATCGTCTGGCGACGTCCGTCGCCGTGGGCGTCTACCACTGCGGCTGGGTCGGAGGGAGGACACTGTTCTCTCCCTCACGCGGCACGCCTCCTCCTTCGCGAGCATGACTGCTTCGCAGAAGGAGGCGACCGCTTCCCACTCCGTCAAGCCCCGCAGCATGGCCTCGACCAATGCCGGGCGCGAGAGGTCTCCACCTATCGCCGTCGTGAGGACACGGCGGTGCTCTGCCCAAGCGGGGCAGTCCTGCAACGTATGCTCCACCGTGTCCTCCGGACGATCCTCGCAGTGGTGACACCCAGGCGTTTCCTCCCTCCTTATCCGACACAGGAACCTCCCGAAACTTCAGTGTCCGGTGAGGACCTGCGTCATGCGGAAGGTAAGGACGCTGTGACGCCTATCCAGCCACTCCTCAAAGAGGGGTCTTACCGCCGCGATTGCGGCGTGCCCACTTATGGGACCCTTAGGGCCAAATACGTCTCGTGGTCGCGGGCTAATACAGGATACTGCAGCCCTGGAATGCATAAGGCAACTGAATGAATAGGGTGAGTTTTAGTCAGCACGAGTCTGACAGTGGATTCAGCTCCTCCCAGAGAGAGAGGACTCATTAAATTTTTATGTTTATCAACCCCAAAAACAGGCATAATTAAATGAAACATTCCGATTATAACGCAAGCAAGGCCACGGGTATAAGTTAGTGAATTTATAAGAAACAAATATAAGCCCAGAAGTCGAAGGGCGGCGGTGTTTGTCCAATATAATGGTCCAAATGTTTGCCGTGGGTGATTGATGCCGACCCGGTTAATGGATCGATATCCGTCCAACTTATCCTTCTTGGGCCCTTGGTAGTTTCTGTGTGTTCTGCTTCACCCCGATCGGTGGTGTATGTGCTAACGATGGCTAGTTATTGGTGATTGATTGTTGGTATGAAATTGGCCCCTTGATGGGTTTATTTTGTTTAGAAATGTCTTTATCTTTATTTTTGTTCTTTTAAGGTTGATTTTTGTTGGTATTTTGGTTCTTAATATGATTTTAAAGTGCAAAGTATGGTGTAGTTTTTGCTATGGATATTTGCGCAGCCATCGCATAGATAGCTATGGAAATTACGAAGTTTGAGGCAACAAAATATAATATTATCGTGGCAATAGTTCAAAGAATAATCAAGACTAGGTATGAACAAAAATAGTTACTGATACTGCTAGTCTATATCACCCCGCTGCTGGGCAAAGGCCTCTCCTCGTGTCCTTCCAGTTTACAAAACACATATTTATGACTCAGAAAACTAAACAAAACATACTTCCACGTAGAAATGTAAGAGATTGTATTAATCAAAACTAAACACATAATAAAATTCATTGTAATTCAAATTTATCATTAAATAAACACTTTAAAGTATCTGATTGTTTACACAAAACATAGTTGCCCAAAAGTAAAATTAAATGCTTCCAGAGGAAAATTTTCCATCAAAGCAAAATGAACATCAACATTTTAAACTTCGTTGACTCAACATTGATTTGTTTCTTTAATAAATTGCTTTTACTCCCATTCGAGTAACAGAGAAGTCGATACAACATCGAATGAATATTCTCAACTCGATTCATTAAAATTCGCTAACTCATTTAATTGGACAAAATGGTTTTCATGTAGAGAAGCAATTTAAATGATGGCCGTTAAAGTGCTGAGATAAATGACAGTTGTAAGTTTGTATTGATTTATCATTACGCCCGTTTTCATTAACGAGGCGAGTAGGATTCATGATAATTGTAAAAATATTGATGACAGTTCAAGTTTTCTTCGTATTTTAAAGGTTCAAGGTTTTGTTATTCAGATTTAAATGTGGTATTGAAACTTATAAATAGTGAGCTTTAAAACAGTGCAATTATAAATTAAGTGAATGCAGTTCTTGGTCCTTCGAGCCGGATTGTTTAAGCAATAGGGTTATTTGAGTGCATAAAACTGATTGTTACTGTTCACATGTATTCTAGTAGTCGTCGCTACATTTTATATTTCAAAGTACCTTTTCTCTGTCAGAACATAATAAACACCATCTCATTTCGCTTAAAAGATTTGCTAAAGATATTAGACAGGTAAGCGGTCTATTGTATTTGTGCTGACACTTTCAATAACAAATCTACGAAATTCTCACTAAGTAAAGCAAAAACACAAAACACCTTCACAATAGCCGACACAAAACATTATGCTAAATCCATTTAAAGGACTGTTTATGCCACAAAATAAAAATAAAATGACACTGTTCTTATTCACACACTTGTCAAAATAAAAGTGCATTTTACAAAGAATTAGAGAAATAACAAGCTCTTATGTCAATCAAAGAGGCTCGTTACATTTTATTTCGAGGCCTATGCTATATTTTGAATTCAAGTTTTTATTCAAAAGGATGCGAATATATCATGTGCTGTATTTTTTATGCCAACTTTGCATATAAAATCAAACATGGGTATATTTTTGCGTTGCGTATCTTTGGCTGCTTCAGAAATCATTTTTTATTTGAAAATTTTGATTTTTAAACGTATGTCTTGAAGAAGGGCCGTGAAGCGTATAATGTGTGAATCATATTATCTTTATTTTTTATCTATCGTCAAATGTGTGATAATGGACGATGATGGAAGGGAAATAATACGAATTAGCAGTGGTAATAATGGATTTGTGTAATCTTATAAATCTTGCTTCTTCATTTCCCGTTACTGTTTGTGTTAAATCTTTGAGAGATATATATACTTTCACTATGTGAAGTCATATTTTGAAAGGTATATTAGAGAATATTGCACTAAAGTAATATGACTCGCATCTACTCAACATGTCTTAATTTCCTACTAGATAAAATGATCTACGATCATTCCCTATTTGATTTGATCGACTGAGCCTTCTCGGTAGCTTATGTCATCTGACACATTTTTGCTATCCATTATATTTCTTTTAAGAAATGTGGTCTCTGATAGAGGATAATTAAGATCCCGCCCTAAGAAACATTTAGATTAAGAATATAATTGTGTTTCTCCTTGTTCTACACTGAAGAGTACAAAATTGTATTCTCCAAACCCTCATAACTTGCACTCCACCACAATCATCTATTCTCAACGTCTTCTGAACATGTAAATCAAGCAACTTATTTAGCAACTTAACATAGAATAATAAAGGGTAGTGCAATAAATAACAATATTATGTTAATACAAGTTTATATTCCGCTTTAACGAGATTCGAACGAGCGATTCAACTTCAACTACTCGTTAAGGTGAAATCAAAATATTTATTATGAATCAATTTACATAAGTGGTAGGAAATATGCATGTTTAGGTATAATAGCAACTGTTGGGAGTTTGTTCTTACCGACTGTTTTAATTACTTTATTATTGTACCATACGGTTTTACAGTTTCGCTTACTATGTGATTAAATATAATGTTTTACATTAGTGAAAAATTGAGCATTGTAAATAAAAAAAAATTGCTATAGAGGGGATACAGGGGGGGCTACAGGTTGAAAAAGAAGATTGGACAGGGACACGTTAAGTCAATATGGCAGTTTCGTGGTAATTTTCAAAGTATGAAATTAAAAATCAAGAAACAAAAATATGAGAATGTAAGAAGTATGATTAATATCACAAAAAAGTACCAAGTGATATAATCAACTGTACTGCAGATACGTACTGAATCACTGATATACCTACAGGTGTATAAAACAAGAAACACATTGCCACATCGGCTAACCCTTCACAACTCGCATGACGAATCCAAACACACATACATTATGTAGATTCCTGACACAGATTCCAACTCATATCAGACATTAACAGTCACACATAAACGTTTGTTTCCTTCTCATCGGTAGCTTTTGTTTCTGTCCGTAATACATTGTAATGTTTTGCCAAACCCACATTGAGCTGTCAAAATCTCGTCAGATGAGCGGTAAGCGTGTAATTATTTCTCCGAATGTACCATTTAAGTAACTAGAAAGTATCAAATTATATGCTTTGAGCACTACGAAGTTAGAAGCTTTGGAACGATTTTTCACACGATAACTGCTTTTTTTTTAATGACTAACGTCTTTATTGTTAGTTAGAAAAGTTTTGTTGAAGACTTTTTTTTGGAAAGGAATTGTTTTAGTCATAGGGCGGTTCTTTTTGATGTTAGTAGATAGTTGTGAATAAGTAACACACTGAATAAATAATGCTAATATGAGGTACCTTAATAATGTCATTTAACGAGAGCGCCTAAGTTTAAAATACTTACAACCTTCAAAGCTGATGAATCTGTTTGATATTTTTAGAACAGCTTTTAAAAATAAATAGAAACAAAAGCACAAATATTGTTCTAGTTAATTTATTCATTAAAAAACTAACTCTGTTGTACTCAATTGTTTTGAGAGCCAACATCGTGCGGAGTCGGTTTATTTTTTCAGCGACAGTGAATATTGAAGCACCTAAAGTACAATGTTATTCGAAAGAGACAAAAGTAAAAACATTTATGTTTCTCTACGCCTTTAGTTCTTTATGTTTTATTATTGCGTTTATTGAAATAATATGAGTGAATTTGCGTGAGATGTGGGTTTGATATTTACTTTTATGCGGGCTTTAGATGATAACATGCGATAAAGTTTTTGTAAGTTCTGTCAAAGACAACTCACGATATTTTTTTAATAAAAAACTGAAGAACGTTTGATGTTTTACATCTATGAAAAATATTATAACTTTGGAGGAGCAATTCTAGTATTCAAATATAAATTATAATTGTATTACGTGCGAAGTTTATTTCACATAAGTATTTCCAAAAGAACTCTGGATATTTGAATAATATTTTATATTTGGATAGGTAACTGAAGTTTATTGTGTGTTTACAAAAAAAATACAATTTTCTATTAAAGACACTTTAGCACAATAAAAAAAATTTGAAGCTCGTTCTCAAAAATACGAAACAATATTGCCATAGTTAAAATTTTAACTTAAGCCAACGTATTGCTATCATAAAAGAACTCCATACTTAAGTCATCAAAAGTCCAACCTGTTATAAAAACAAATATTTGCCCACGATAAGAACAAACCTGGGAAAAAAATGGGGCATATCACAGAATGAGATGAGGCCTTTATTTGCCCATTGTCAACCATCTTGTTTGAGACTTTCACTACCTGGAAATGAGGAAGATGATAATAAATTATGAGGTGTGGACACGTTGACGGTGTTCATACGATTATTTTAGGACTGCGTCATACAGCAATACGTTGACGATGCTATGAATTAGATGACAGGTTGTGAGCAGGGTGAAAAAGCGATAGCGGAGCGCGGTCTACACAAAATATAACAGAGAATGCTAGAAAAGGCATCTGTTAACATTTACAGTATAAACCGTATGTTCATGAAAATATATTACTTAGCACCTCAATATCGGCAATATTTTTCAGGCCCATCCATTTGCATGACAAATTGCTATTAAATAGAACTGAACAAAAAGTTTTGAACTAAAGTGTCATTTGAAAATTCCACAAAGTTAAATAGTATGAATACATTAAATGTATTAAGTGTTTTGTAAAGCAAGTGGGTATAAAACTTGATGTGGCTCTAGTTTGGCTCAGTTATCCTTTATCATGACAATGCTTACAAAATCTCTTTTACTACTTAGTTCTTTTTCGGTACCAGCCCCCCTAGCCAAGTCGCAAACGATAATCGTACACGCTCGGTACTCCCCAATAGATTTTCAACTTTATACCCCAGAGCCTAAAGTAGAAAATCTAATAAAGATTTCAATGATTTAGCGACTGGAAAGAACGAAAACGCAATGCAATCTTCACTAGATCTTCAACTTTATACCTAAGTACACATAAAGTTAAAATCCTACTAAGCATTTGCAGTCAGTCATTTGTCATCGTTTGACATGGCTACAGGCCGAGGACTACATAATGATATAGAGTAATATCGCAGTGTGTGTGCCTTTGCCTTTACTATATCATTTAACACACCTGTTAATCTAATGTTTGCTCTATCGTAATGAATGGAACGCTTTGACGATGGCCATGTTAATGAGATGAGAAGGAAAGACAATATATTGAGGCACGTCTGGACTTTTGTCATATTTGCATAAAATATTTATGTTTTATCTTTATGTATTATTTTATCTTCATTGAAGAAAACGATCTTAGGAAGGTGGGAATTTTTGAGTGTGATAGTGGCACACACAAAGGGGAGAGATCTACACAAAGTTGTTTGTTTTTAAGCTAATTTGAGAAAATATAGGAAGTCAGCCTCAAAAGCATAATTATGATAGGCCGGGAAAAATAGACAGACACACAGAGAAAAATCACATAGAGGAAAATGGCAAATAATATACAGGATTAGCACGAAGACGGGACTAAAAAGGTTCATTAAAATTGTTACACGCTCTCAATATCTCGCTAGACGAGTCAATAAAGGTTTTACTCAAAACTAAATTCTATCCATAAGATATTATCGTTTAAAGTTTCAATGATAAATAGTATCCTCTGTTATTATACATAGAAAGTTCCTGGACATTTTAAACTGTATTGCGGTAACCTTTAAAGTTCAAGGGAACAGAACAAATTATATTAATGCTCATTGAATGTCAAACCGTTTTAATTCGGATCACCACGGTTTATTTGTTTGAACGTCTGTTACAACCACTCAAAAAATTGAATAAAATTATACACTGAAAGCAATTTTATAGTCTGAATGCGTAAAAGATGGAAGTATTGCAGGTGAAATAATTACGATGGATTTGCCCGCATGCGGGGAGCATTACACATGCTATTGGCCCTTTTAAGATATTTTTAGTACCTATTGATGATTTTTAAATTTGAATTCAGAAATGTCGCTGCATTTAACGCTTTTTTATGAAGTAGTATTTTTAACCGAAATAATGACACGAAAGGGGACTAACATAAAATTTCAATTTGTATTTTAAAGTCAAACGCGCTCGGGGGATGATCTGAAATGGAATCGACGTATTTTCCCAGTAAATCTCCCGGACTCAGCTGTAAAATCTCGAACGAGGGCGAATTTATAACGCAATGAATAAAAGCCGCGAAAGCATAAATCACGAATTTAATGAACAGTTTTATTTGGTTAATAGCACAACGTCTTTTGGTTGCAAACTCCGGTATTTATTTAATGATACCAAAAACATTGTTCGACGACAAAATTTTCTGGTAGTTTGCTCTTAATTACTATAATATCATTCGCGGTGCTTTTGCTTGGGAGCTACTATTATTTTCGTTCACGGTTCGTTGAACACCTTAAATGGGTACATTATTTTACCATCTAATTTTCATTTGCGCGAAATTTCATTTGTCTGGTTGTGATACGGCGTGCGTGGCTCCCTTACTTACCACATATTAGCCGTTTTCGCGTATTCAGTGCCTGTTGCGAACAAAATGACACGCTATACCTACTAATGAATGCTTGTGTCGTACCAATGGAAAACTTGAACATTTCCTTTAATTAGAATCTAATTTTCGAAGCGCTTGTGTTTGTTTTGTTTAATTAGTCGCTGCCTGGAGGTATATATTTTATTTTGGTAAGAATAGGTACCTACGTTTCGTATAACTCGGAGTTCATAATTATTAGGAGTAGGTATTGAATTAAATGTGTTTACGGAATTTTCAGTAATTGAGGTCTATGCTGAGTAAGTCATTGTAATTTAAATCGTGGAGTAAATAATATTTACTACCCTATTTTAGTTACTAGTTACTAAAAAGCTGTTCATTTCTAATACAGTCGATAGATGACAGTTCCATCTGAGAAACTGCTAAACTGCATCACATTGCAAATTATCGCCCACGATCACCACACACCTTTACATCTGACATTATAAATCTAAGTTTAGAAGTCCAACGGAAGACATTTAATTTAATATAACAGATGTTCCCATCTCGAGTGGACACGCTTCGCAGCAAATCCTTTGAGTTTGTCACGGGCAGGCTCAAAAGAACCATCAACAAAGGAGTGTTATTCCAAGTGTGTTCCAAGTTGTATAAACAAGTTTGACAATTGAGCGTACGCTCTGCTTCGAAGAGGATTGCTTTGAAAATCTTATCGGAAGAAAAAATACGGTTTTGGAATAATAGTGACGATGAATGAGACATGGATGGACGATTTGATGGTTGCAAATTTTAGAGTGCCAAATATAAATTTTATATTTTCATACATTGTCCACCATCATGACCTGTAAACCATTTCCCAGCTATGATTTAGACCAACCATAGACAAAATATGTGTTTCAAAATTGCCTATAGGTATAGATCTCTGCATATGGTTGAAACATGGTAAAAAAAGAAGAGATAGAAGAAAGTTGAAGCGAAAACTGAAAACCTTCTCGTATTTTCTTGATTCTATTTCCACTTAGCCAAGTTTTTTTTTGCTGTTATAAATGACTGGGTAAACTAAAAAAGGTTTAATCTGGTAAGACTAATCTAGAATAAATTAATTCCTACCTCCTATTTAGTCTTCCATATTTTAATTAGCCAAATAACTGTCTCTCTGTATGTGTACAATTGTACATTGTATTTCTAAAAAAAACTTGTCTCGTACTAGAACCTATATCGTGGTGTGTTTTACAAAGTATATAAAAACCCACATACACAACTTAAATCCTGGCCCTACAATAAGCCAATATCTAAACACTGTTCTTCAATGGACTACAAAACGAAACAAAAAACGAAGTATTTATCTCCAGTCGAAAAAAATCCTCTGAAAATATGCGCTCTGGTAATACATTCAGAGCTCCGATGTTTGTTTCGTTTTGCGTTCAGAAAACAAATGGTTGAGGTGGATAATTGAAATCCGAACTGGAGCAGGCTTCCCGCTTGCCGGTCGTACTGAATACCGATGGAGTCCTCTTTAAAACTATTTTCTATCTCTCCACACACCCCCTTTTGCGGCTAGAGTCCAGCAAGCCTGTGGTACTGCTAACAACTATGTAGAAGTCCCATGACCCACTTGCTGAAGCGAAATTATTAAAGGAATTTTAATAAAAACAGGAGGCGTTGTTTACGACTAAGTAATGGTTGGTACTGGCTGTTTTAGACAAGAATGGGCTTCGTGAGTCGATTATGGAAATTGTGGAGCATCGAGTGACGTCATGGGGAAGAAAAATATCGTGGTGTTGTGTTTACGTGCGCTTCCACATGGTGTGCTATCTACAGCTATAAAAGTTACGTTTATTGCTTACTGTATGTTTTGTTGACAATTTTAATGGGGTAGTTTGAGATTATTTTGTCTGGGGTTTTTTTTTGCATAACTACGCCCAGCACGGCAAAAACTTCTTCCTAGGTGGACCACTGAAATTTTGATCAATAAATGTCCGTCAATTAAATTCGCAGGTTTTGGGTAAGACATAAAATTATTTTAAAGTCCGGGTTGCGCAGTTTGTCGCGGTTTCGATCCCCGCACGGAAAAAATATTTGTATGGTCTACTAGTAGTTGTTTCGGGACTGGGTGTTAATGTATGTGAGTTTCAATGTTTATAAACGCACCCACGATACAGGAAGAAATTCCTAGTGCGGGGCAAGGTTTTTTAAAAAAGAAAAAACAACGCGATATTTCCACAGTGTTTACAGTAATAAAATTAAAGCAAACGTTACACGTATTACAAAAGAAATGACTACACTTGCCTAATCCTAAAATAGAACACTCGAAATACAATGAAATCATAGAAGACTCAAAACAATCCATCCAGTTCAAATGAAGGCGTCTTCAAAAGTCAATAACTCACATTGATGTCAAAAGGCAGAAGGAACGTTATTACGTCACACATTAGAGATTATTACGAAATGAACCATCGTGAGTGACAATTTAATGAAGTGTTGGTCCATTGTGTAATTAAAATCAACGTTATTAAAGTTCAACTTACAACTAATGAATGGATGCGTGATGATTAGTGATGTACGATTCGATCTGATACGTAGTATCGATACTCTAATATTTTGGATCAGATCAAAAGTCAATGGAGTGGGGATTAATGGATCGTATCGTGCCGCCTGAGGCCCTAGGACGAATTCTTCCTATTTGACTGTACTTTGTACTTGAATACAATTTGTGTCGTACATACACGACGCAAATTGTATGGAAAATGAATAAGCACCTCTAGTAGAACTAATATTATTTTTTTTTTTTTTTTTTTTTATTAGCCTGCTCTGTCCCACTCCTGGGCAAAAGCCTCCCTCCACTCCTTCCACTTCTCGCGAGCCCGTGCGTCCTCCTTCCAATTCGGGCAGAACCTGTCCAGTTCGTCCCGCCATCTCCTTCGCGGTCTACCGCGACCCCGTCTTACTGTTTCAGGGCTCCAGTTTTGAGCTATTTTGGCCCACAGTTTGTCCGGCATGCGACAGACATGTCCTGCCCAGTCCCATTTGAGTTGGGCAGCTTTCTGAGCCACGTCAGCTATATTTGTTTTGGAGCGCAGTATTGTGTTTCGAACGCGATCCGTTAATTTAACACCTAATATACTGCGCTCCATTGCTCGTTGGCAAACCTTGAGTTTGGACTTCTGGATGTTAGTCAAAGACCAAGTCTGTGCACCATATGTTAAGATGGGGAGTATACACATGTCCATGAGCTTGCGTTTTAGTGCCATAGGCAACTTACCCTTGAATAGTTCCTTCATGGACCAGTAGCTCTTCCAGGCGTTTTCTGTCCGTCTTGCGACTTCTTTGTCTTGCCTCGCCTGGAAAGAGACTACTTGGCCCAAGTATAGGTATTCCTGGACATGTTGTATTGTCTCCCCATCTACTTTTATTATTGTAGGTGTGTCATTGCACATAATCTTCGTCTTCGACATATTCATCTTCAGTCCAACCTCAAGGCTTGCATCGCTCAGATTTTGAAGCATCCGCTGAAGTTCTGTGGCTGAGGATGCAAAGAGAACAATGTCGTCGGCGAAACGTAGATTTGACAGTCTCGTTTCTCCGAGTACAATGCCTTTTTCCCTCCAGTTGGCTTCCAACTTCTTGAAGATTTCTTCTAGAGTACTGGTGAACAGTTTAGGAGATAGCGGGTCGCCCTGTTTAACTCCTTTTTCTATTTTAAACTTTGGACCCGTGGATTGTAATTTTATTGAAGCCGTACTATTTTTATAAATGATGCGTAATAGATTTATGTAGGTAGGATCAATGTTTTGGTTTTTTAGAGCGTTGAAAATGGCTGTATGTGATATGCTGTCGAAGGCTTTGGAGTAATCAACAAAAGCTAGGTATAGAGGGAGTCTGAATTCTTGGTGCTTTTCTATTAGTTGATTAACTGCATGAAGATGATCCGTAGTAGAAAGGCCAGGACGGAAACCTGCTTGTTCAGGAGGTTGATGCTCATCTAATTCACCGGATATACGATTTTCTATTATTTTAATAAATGTTTTATACATATGCGATATGAGACTAATGGGCCTATAATTATTAATATCTGATTTATCGCCTTTTTTGTGGAGTAGAATTATATTAGAATGACAAAAACCTTTAGGAAGGCTGCCGGAATGTAGGATGTTATTAAAGAGGTTGGTGATGTATGGGAGGAGTATCGGTTCGCCTATTTTCAAAGCCTCTGTGCTGATGCCATCTTCGCCACACGATCTATTGTTTTTCATTTTACTGAGTGCTATATGAACTTCGCACTCAGTTATAGGTGGTACACTCTCAGGGCAGCTATAATTAGGTAATGAAGGTGATTGAGTGCCGTCGGAGTAGAGGGATTTGTAGAATTTGGTACAGACATTTAATATTTTTGATCTATTCATTTGTTTATAACCATTATCGTCTTTTAAATACGTGATCCAAGATTTATGGTTTAAAATACCTTGCTTGGCAATTTTCAGAGAGCAGTTATTTTCTAGAGCATCCTGGACTAGTCTATTGTTGTAATTCCTAATATCAGTTCTAATACTACGTTTCACCTCTTTATCTTTATGTCTGTACTGTAGATCTCTGTTTGCCCACAATATCTGTCTCTCTTCTATTAATTTCAAAGTTTCGTTTGAGAGCTTTTTGCTTTGACGTTTTATTTGTGTAACTGTTCTACTGGCCTTAGTTAGACTTTGAATTATGTCATCGTACTGTTGCTGGACATTTTTTTCTTCGATTTTTGAATCAAGTTTATCAAAACTATTTCTTAGCTCTAGTTTAAACTGATTACTGCCTAACATAAGGGACTGTTTACTTAACTTTCTTATTTGATTTTTCATATATCTTTCCCGGTTAATTTTGGTGTCTAGTTTAATTACTGCACGTAAAGGTCTGTGATCGGAACTAAATTTAATTTGATTTATGATTTGAATATCTTTTATTATTTGTTTATTGGAGGTAAGAATATAGTCAATTTCATTTTTTGTATGATTATTCGGGGATATCCAAGTCCATCGCCTATGCGGTTTTTTGTAGTAGAAGCTGTTGCCTACGCTAAGATTTTGGCCGAAGGCAAATTGAAGAAGGCGTGTTCCTCGTTCGTTACGCGTTCCGAGCCCGTATGGGCCTAAGATTTTAGTATTGTCCAGATCTTGCCTTTGACCAATTTTGGCGTTAAAGTCGCCTAACACTATGTTCCAAGTGCTTCGATGTTCATCGCAAGCTTTGTTGAGGAGATCGTAGAACTCTTCTACTTCGTCGTCTGGGTGAGATGAAGTGGGAGCATACACTTGGATGATGGACAAAGTTTGAGTACTTAAAATTTGGAATTTAAGGACGGCAATCCTGTCAGAGTAAGAGATGAATTCCAAGATGTTGTTTTTCCATTTTTTTGAAACTAAAAATCCTATCCCATATAGTCCTCCACTCTGTCCATTATAATATAAAATGGTGTTGTCTCTCTCTATTGTTTCTTCCCCGCTTCTTCTGACCTCTGACAACCCAACAATATCCCAGTTGACCTCACTCAATGCATTTTCGAGCTCAAGCAATCGATCGTCAGATTTTAGAGTACGGATGTTGTAGGTTAAGACGTTAAGTAATTTATCGGTATCCGGTTTTTTATTTGCCGTGGTCGTTGAACGGGGGATCGATCTCGCCCGGGGATTCTTAGCACCCCCGACTCCAGGGTGAGGCTGCCCACCGTCATCAGCAGCTACACCATTGAAGCCACCGGGCACTTGGGGCCTTTTGCTCGTCTTCGTCTTCATATTTGTGGAGGGGATTAGACATTTAACCCATCACGCTTGTCTAATCCGGGTTGATGGGTGAACAGTGAACCTACTTACTCGGTTCGTGGGTGCCGCGGGTAATATTGACATTAATATTCACCGTC
Source organism: Agrotis puta (assembly GCA_943136025.2). NCBI lineage: Eukaryota > Metazoa > Arthropoda > Insecta > Lepidoptera > Noctuidae > Agrotis > Agrotis puta. The sequence continues at coordinate 13,474,444 of OW964177.2, read as the reverse complement.
ACCACCCTAAATTGGCGTCCTGTTCTAATGCCAATTGTCCAGCTTAGGCCATTGCATACTGTAGCAGTACGCATGCCCTAAGTTGGTTGTTGTTTACTAGAAGGTTTTAAAGTAAACATTTCCCTTAGTCGACTTTTACGACATGCGCGGGATGATAAGCAGCTGATGCATTCGATGTTTTTCTGTTGCTTCCAGATCAGCATGGAAGATATTATTATTTTTCGAATTAACATCGTAGGCGCCTTTTTAAATTACTTGATCAGTAAATTCTGTATTAATTTCAACCTACGCAATTGTTTTTTTTCGTCCTGGGAAAATCAAATGTTACGATACGATTCAAAATTTAGAGAATCGGATCGAAGTCATTCGATACGATCGTAGAATCATATCGCATGCACATAGATCCAAAGTACTGCTTCAAATGTAAGTCCCGTACATCTCTATTGATGCTGATAAATCAGGTCGTAACCGAAAATGAAGATATTGAAGTGGTCGAAATTGAGTTTGAGCGGTCGCAGACGCGTAACGCTTTGTGCGAGAGTGATTGTATTGACATGTAAGGAAGTAGCAGTTAGGTAATGTTCAGTAGGTAGAACACAAATGAAAAAGTGTTACGCAATATCAGTTACAAAACAATTTTAATCATATGTGTAATTATTTTCTCTTAAGCCTATTTTATTATACGCCCACGATGGATTGACGAATGAATTTAAGAATAACAGCTTTTTTTTTTCTCGTGGTAAAATCATCAAATGAGTCTTCCCACCCAGGGTAGGGCGGGAGGCCCTACCCTGGGTGGGAAGACTTGACTGACTAAAATCCACGGTGTCCTTTAATAGCCCTTTACGTACCGGGGACATTCCGGGGTAATTCGTGAGTCCCGCGACCAAGAATAACAGCTACAATCATTATGACACTATAATTGCAAACCTGTAAGGGTATTCAAATAAAATAAAGATGAGCGTTTTCTTTTATTGCTCTCTTTAAATCAGTGCATATTGACAAAGATGAAACACATGAACACTCGAGAGTGTTGGCTCGTGACGTCAGAACTCTGTAATAATTATACCTAGACGTGACGTATTGCGAATTTTAGCTTTTGTATAAAAATAAAATTATTTTTTAAAATCTATCTGACGGGATAATTAGATTTTTCTGTCACATTGCCTATTGCAGATCAGTTTATGAATTTTAAGGTTACTGTCGCTACTAATCTTTGAATATTTACTTTATAGCTAGTTTAGATACATGAATCTCTCTTTATTTCTCTTATCACTAATTCCATTTACCTTTAAACATTAACATAACATTTGTAGTACACAATATAAACATACACCACAAACGAAGCACTACAAACACAAATAATACTAAACCTACTCCATAATTCAACCTAAAGACACGAATTATCATCAGCAAACGAGGATGCCTAGTCAAATTCCAATCCGAATGCATTACCGAAACACGAATTCATGTTATGATTACAACGTATCTCAAACGTGAAATTAATGCCGTGAACACAGAGATCTTTGTTTGTGCGCCAATTACAAACAGACAGTCGTAATGTTTAGTCGTATTGTTCATTCTGTAGTTCCCATCAACTAAGTGTAATCAATCAGCTTGAACAGAATGTTCTATCGTAATGTAATCGTCGAATTACATTCGTCCTTCAATGTCTTTACCACAATTATTTGATTAATTAGAGATATTATTCAATTTGAAGTTTGTGTGCTTAAAGTTTAGCGGTTTGAGACTATGTTTTAGTTGTTAAATCGTTTGTGATAGATTTAGTTAATGTCTAGAATTAGTTTAGTAATGGACTAGTGGTGGATTTTATATTGTGGAAAGATTTATATTCTTTGAATGTACTATGAATCTATATATATATAAAAATGTTATGTTGGTTTGTGTATGCTTTAAAAACTCAAAGAGTTCTGCACCGATTGAGCTGAAATTTTAGCATGATATATATAACCCGCATCAAAGATTGTTTTTATCTATTTTTTTTTACCGTTTTTTGTGCCACCGCGAAGCGGGGCAGGGTACAGCTAGTATTTTATAAAGTTCTCTTTTTTCTAATTGTATAGCTATGTATTGTTATTATAATTTCATTTTCATTTCATATATAACTCCTCGTAGTTGAAAACAGATATTTATATCATAGAGTTACTCATTACTTATGTTTTATTGGATTTTAAATCATTTATATATTTAGACAAAGTGCAGACTACACTGCGCATGCAAATTGTCAAAGGGTCGCAAGAGACTATAGCATCAGAATAACAATTTATGTGTTTTCTATCGCAGCTTAACCTTTTCTTTAAAAAAATCCTTTAATGATAAAATAATACACAATGCAGCAAGAATATGATTTATCATCAAATCCTGCCCATATCCCATTCCACGTGGTGTTGAGGCAACACGTTTTCTTCTTCAACTCTCCCTTGTCAGATTTCACGACATCATTTACTTCTGTTCTTTATTTATTGCTTTGCTGAAATTATACATTAATATCTACATGTTTAATCACTGTATAATCTACCACAGCCACAATTCCACTTGCCACATCTATTCTATTTTCATCATCCACATTTATTTGCACAGCCTCTGTAATCTCGCGCGTAGATATAATATAATTGAAGCAGGCACGTTATTCGCATATAATCAAACACCCATAAAGGTAATTATTTCGACATAGCACGATGATATCATAGAGACATCGTTAGCGGTTACATTGTACGTTTAAATGCGGATTAAGTTCGCCTTGATTGATTACAGTGTAATACGAAATTGTATCTTAACTTAATGCAACTATAAAGGTCAGGATGTTTTGCGGATTGATTACAAATAATGTGGTCATTAAGTACATTGTTTATAGCACCTGAAATGGATGAGCTATAAAACGTGATGTCAAGCTAGTTGATAGTTTATGAGACTGATGTTAAATCGATTGACGTTGTAGTGCGTAGGATGGTACGATTTAATGGGCATCATACATGTCTGGCTGAGCCCGTAACTAACGACGACAGGAACTAACTTAGCGTTTATATCACTCATACACCGTCATAACGATTGACGAAACTAATTACTGAAAAGGAAGAAAAAAAATGTCAGTAATGGTATTTCTTATTCTTTGTATGACGATACACTACTCGATGTACATCAGTAGGATGTATCCTACCACTAACCACGAGAATTAGTTTTGTTTAAATCCTGGAAGTCACAGATAGTTGTGCAGGATCGACATGAAAGCAGGATTAAGTTCTGCAGAGTCCGTGTATCTAGAATGGATCGAAGTAACCTCATTTGACCAATTTTTTTCAGCAGCGGCCAACCTGCAATGAAATTTCATTATAATTCGATAACTAGAAAATTTACAAATATATCTGCAGGCCAGATTTTTCAATTTTTTCTACAAGGACCGTAAAATTCCTCAAAAAAAAAGACAAAGGTTTTAGTTAAGTAACAAAGAAACTATACAACAATAAAAACCCGCTGACAGCAATATCAAACAGTCAAGTAAAGCTTTTCAAGAATGTCAATCAACATGGGCCCATTGTTAAAAACAAAGAGGATAATAAAAACTAAGAATAAGACAAAGTAAACATTTTGCGTGATATTTATGGTACAAAAAATATAACAAAAGGTACAGAGAGATACTTAGGAGAATTTATGTCACGGCTCTAAGGCCGTTTTATTACGACTACTGTATTTATGTCAATAGGGAGTCAACAATGAGTCATAACCTTTCCATGTGTTTTATGGGCATTTGGAAACTTTTTTCTGTTTAATGCTTTTTGAGAATGTTGCTACTGTGAATATTAGAGACAATGGAATTTGATGTCCTTCCTGTTGACTTTTTGTATTAACTGATTTTGATGATGATGCAATCAGTAACGCAATAGAAATACAAAAGAAACAAAAAATGTTAACAGTAATGAATTCGGTAATGTGAAAAAGAAAAACAAAATATTGGTAAAATGAATTTGTAATAAAAGCTACGAGTACTTTTGGTATTAGAAATAATTCTAGTCTAAATTGGATAACAAAAGGATCAAAGGTATAAAAGGATGTAATAAGTAACAATGGAGATCTAAGGATAAATAAAATTGTCATTATGTAAATTCTATGTTCTTTTGATTCAAAACGGACTAGAGTACTTACGCAAGTTACGCATATTAGTTTCTAAATCTAAAACGAGTGATGTTATGAAAAAACTCAATAAAAAGCTTTCTGTTTGAAATAACTTTTGATATGATACATGATGTCAATCATAAAGGTTATGAAACAAAACAAAACACAGAAAATAAAGACGAAATAAATTGTATTAAGCAATTATTCGCTTAAGGGGTCGAGAATAAACAATACGTTAATAACTATTAGTCTCTGTGGTTATGATACTCTAATTGATGAAATAAGTGAAGGAGTGGGTGTTAATGGCCAGTATCATTGTATGACAAATGTCACATAAAATTGTTCAGCTTTCGACGACTCTCCCACAGTAATTCTTAATAACGACGTCCGCAATGTGTTTGGAAGTGGAAATAGGACACAATGGCACTTGTGTGAGGTAGATGACTCAGCGTTTGAATATAAATTCGACGTAGAGATAATTATATTCGTTATTAATGGGTTTACATCAGAAGTAAACAAGATGTTTCTCTTATAATGATCTATTTAAAGTTTTATGAACTTTTACCCAATCCTTTGATTATATTGGGCCGATTTCTTTAATTCTTCTTTATTATATCTATGATTATCTTTCTATTGATGTTGTTAGTAATGGCTTCCGACAGGACCGGTGGTTGGCGATGAGGATTCGCAGTTGCACCTTGGTTCATTTTTGTATCCTAACCGGTGCATGTGTTATTATTATTTTGTGCTTAAAAAATTGATTCATAAATATGTAAAATTCTTCGTATGAATACGTCACTGATATTCAAAACTGATAAGAGTGTGTCAATATTTAAAAATCAAATTTTTCGTATCGATACGAAATTACATTCAACAACTTATGACAAATCAATTTGAGTCACTAACGACACTTCATGTCCTGAATCAGTTAAAGAAACAGCTGTTAGTGCTTCTTGTATATTAACGATATTATCAATAACTGTAATTTCCTTACCGTCTGCCAAACTTGAATCATTTTATAATTTCACAGGAATTGTTAAATGTCATAAGTTTTGTGAGAACTGGATCGTGTTATAGTTTTCATGGGATTCGTCACATGTGTTTCACCTATGGTCGATTTGATATGAGTCACTTTCACTGTTGATATAATTTCTTATGGGACGTGTTATCTATGAATGATGTTTGTGTTTGTCTTTAATTCCATGGTAATTTAATGTTTACCATGCATGTTGATATGGCAAGACTCCTTGAATAGCGATATCGTGAGGGCGTGAAGAAGCACATCTTCGAGAAAATTGGAAGGAATTGATAGAAGCCCATAGTTAGGAGTGGCAGAGTAGTATGAGCCAAATTAGAAAAATAATAATTTCGTATGTGTGTGTAACTTTCAGTAAATAAATTTTAGGTATTCGATCATGAATTGGCTAAGCAGCTGCCATGTGAAAAAGTGATAGTTAAAGTAACACTTGTCAAAGTTGCACTTGACCGAATTAAGTTATTTGTGTTTTCAATTAAAATGACAATGAGATATGTAAATAAGCAAATTCTGATTAAAATGACCTCGTCTGACCTTGTTATATGATTTCATTATATTCAATCCTCCATACCACTTACTCAGTATAATTGTTTCTCATACTTGCACGAGGATGAGATTAACCAGTCTAGAGTGTCTAGACCTCACAGGTTAATTCCCCAGATTCAATTGTCTGCCCCCATAACCTGATCTCCTGGCAGCACTGAGTTCAATTAGATCCATTTGTGTTAATCCTATGGTACCGGATGAATGTCAGCGTGAGATTAATATTATAACTGTCTATGAGGATGAATCATCATCTGGTAACATTTTCGTAGTCATTTTAAATATTTTCCATGGGTGACGTCAGAAAATAATGAGCACCTATTTGTGTTGATAGAGGCCATAATAATGTTTTCTTTATGCTCCTTCTTTTGGCTTCTTATTAGTATAACTACAGTACAGGCCTTTGACTGACACTACTTTTTTACACAGGCCCCGTCACTATGCTGACACTCTTTGAGGCGCGCGTGGAACACAACGTGCCGTCGACCCGGGCATGGTCCATGGTCGGACAGCGAGTCGCCCATTACTCATTCAGCAGCATTCAGCTAGATCCGATTCAATTGAAAGCCAACCCCAATATACTTTGGAAAAAGCTAGCCAGATGATGATAAATATGGAAATCTCGTTAAAGAGTTTCTTGTAAGATCATTGACGTGAAAATATTGTGGAGAGAAAATTCTACAGTGAAAAGCTTTACTGTTTCATTCAATGTTGAATGAGCTTAATAGATAGAAAATTGCAATAAATTATTGTCTCCATAGCTCCATTTAATTGAAATTGTAATAGAATGGTTACTGCATTAATGTGTATTGTATAAAATTAATTTATATTCTATTCACCGTTATTCACTTGATTATGAATTGGAAATTCATTTGAAATGTATTAATATTTATTCATAATTCATTTATGTAGTTAAGATTTCAATCAGTGATTTAATGTACCTTCAGTTTTTATATTTGTATTTTTAATACTCTATGTCACGTATTTTATTCGATTTTAAAATGAATTACAAAATAGATACAAAAAAAAGTTCTACACAAAATTCGCAACATTATAAATTAATTCTGATAATAGAGAAACCTTTGAACATAAAGAAACATTTGAGCAACATTGGTATGAGCAACGTTGGTACAGTGGCTATTTTAGACCAGGCCGCGTTACATCCATTTTCGAATGCATACTTTTTCTTTCTAACGAACACTCCACTAACAACAATCACGTAGCCAAAAGCCAATCATTTGATTGCTTGATAAAATAACAATTACCAAACAAAGTAGACCAATCGCTTCTATGAGTAAAATCAATTTGTCATGCTAATTTACTCTCTGAGACCACACACATTATCGCCATGACAATCTTCCCAGCCAATAAAATTTAATGGATCTAAATAGGCTAATGTACTAGTGGCAGATGACCAGGCTAGTACTTAAAGCGTTGCATATTTAAATTGGCATTGACCTAGTAGGCCATGGAGACCAACCCAGTAGTAATGGTCATGACTTGGGAGTTAGAGAACCAAAAATTCAACGACTTTGTGTGATATCTACAAATCCGCATTGGGACTTTTTGTTAAATTCACTCTCATTGAGAGGAGTTTGCAGTGGGGACATTATAGCTGATTATGTAGTAGCCCCTAAGGTCTAGGCAAACAGAAATCAAGTACCAGGAGAACAGAAATTTACGGGAGCATGTGAATTAGGACATAAGGGAGGTGGACGGGAAAAGAGTTATGAAGTTAATTCGACCACGGATGTCGGCTAAGTCAAAAGAGGTCTGTTTGTTTGGTTCAGCTATAAACTCTTTAGCAGGTTCTGATGTGTGTCGGTCGAGTGTCTATTGTTTTAATATTTTATGGTGTGATGAGAAAGATAAACGTTTCCAAGATGGCCGGTCATTGTTTGGACTGAGAAGTAACATTCTAAAAACAAGTGATTTTAATACTGAGGCTCTAGTAAGAATTGTACGTATTTGGTTGTTCTTCGTATTTGATGATGTAAATTTTATGGAAAATGAGAAAGTGCCACTATTGTACGAACAAGGAACTAATTTTATCAATCAAACAAACATCAAAGTTCTAGTTTATGTCCCAAAAAGGGGACAATTCGTGTCCCTCTTTAAAGGAAAGCAATTACTAGGAATTCTTGAGTTCGATTTCCAGGACGGCAAAAATATTACCTATTGGGATTTCCAATCAGCAATTTCCTAGTAGAAGAACATGGCTTTGTGTTTGTTTGATAGTAACTGACTCATCTCCTATTCTAGGGACCCTTCCTGGACTTAGCATTACTGAGCGTGGGATTACTATAGATATGTGGCTACGTAACCCTGTGATTTCAGCATTCGACATTCTGTATGAAATTTTGTGTAGTTACTGAATCATTATTCAGCAAAAAGCAAATCAAACCAATCAATCAATAACTTCATATTTTTATAATCTAAAGTTTAATAAAATACTCATAGCCGCATTGCGCATTGCATTGCTTTTCCTTCTTCTAGACCAAAAATAAGACTTTGTATTAAAAAAAAAAGGTTTTTTAAAATAAAATAAAAACTGTAATTAATCAGATTATACGCAAGTTCCTTTTGAGGTTATATAAGGAAGGTTCCGATTTTAAAATTCTGTGGGTGAGTCCCTGCGATTATGATATGGAAGAGATGACCGCCTTATTCTGGTCACGTTTACCAAGCTTTGTCAGATTTCGCTGCAGGTAACTTTCCTGTGCCTCTAAGTCCATTGTTTTTTTTTTAATTTTGTGAGATTTAATGCAAACACTTTGGGAGCTTACCTTTTTCTGTGTAAGATTGTGTCAGATAAGCCTGTGTTTTAGCTACTTCTTGAGAAGTTAAAAAATTAGAAACGTGTCAAGTTTTTTAATCAGACTTGTGTGATTTATTTTATGATAACATCAAAATACTTCACAATACTAGATTATTTTACCCGATTTAAAAAGGAATGTGTCAAATGACGCTTGAGGTTTAAGAATTTAACTATAAAATCTTCTCATTATTACATAAATCTCGAAACAACGAACGAAGAAGAAAATAAATGTTTCTTAAATGTCTATGTTTAACTCTAGCTTTCAAGTTAGGATAGTTTTGGACCCGATAGGATGGATCTTGATAGAGTCTGACTCAGAGATAAGTTTATAGTCCAGGAAAACCCACAGGTTACCGTTTATCCTCGCCTAATGTTCCCGTGGGATAATCTTCAACTTAATTCATTTGTACAAACCGCGACGCAACTCTCCCATACCTTACTTTGGTATCCATTATCGCGTGCTTGTGTACGAACCTATATGCGTTAGATGCTTGGAAACCAAAGTCGTAAGGTACCAGAGACTTGCATCGTATTGTGTACGAGGGGGCGTACACGCGCGTAAAGCAGACAACAGCTAGGATACATTGAACAAAAATTTACTTTTAATCTTTTCTACTTTGTGACCCAAAGATTGACTGGTACACAATGCCGTGCGAATTAATTCCGCCTTATCGACAATATGTACCTTATTCTGACTCAATAAGGTTTAAAAGTGTACATTACATGAAAGAAAAATAAAAATTTAGCTTTAATAACTGTACCGAAGTCAACAACCCTGAAAAATTCTAAATACGTTGCATTCCTTCGTTGAAAAACCTTCGAACTTGCACGAATGCTTTCCGTGTCTAATGAGGTTATACTAGTGCGTGAGCTACCAAAGTTTGTACACAAAATAGTGCGAAGTCTAATCCAAATTAACACGCACTTTTGTTTGTACTTCTGTACGGAATGTTAGCTGAAATACTTCAGATTACGAGCTTTTATTTTACGAGTATTTCTTTTATTTGTATGAGTAGATTCTTGTGGACTAATTTTGGAAATATATATTTGCTTTGGTATTGGGATGTTATATAATATAACATTCTTTCCTATATGCTTGTATACTTGCATTATTTACCTATACTATATTAATATTGTTTACTTCATTTATGTTTTACTCTTTGGACCCTATTTTAGTAACGATCTATGTAATGTATTATTGTTATCTAATGTACCTCATTTATCTTAAGACTATTTACTATTCTCACTGTATCAAAGGTTGTCATTAGCTTATTAGTTAATAACTAATAATTTAAGTTCTTATTTACTTTTCCCATCAATTTCTCCATATAAATACGAGTCCTTAATTTTAAGTTAGTCAGTTCTATTTCGACATTCCATTGTAAAACTTATATCCATTATCTAATAAAATAATATTTTATATTTAAAGTCGTTTTTACCGCTATCACATAACAGGGACTTCAAGTTTTTCGAGCTTGTTTTATTCGAACTGCACACTACATGGTTGTAGTATTTTCTTGGTAGGAATCTAAAGCAAGTATTTTATTACTAAAATAAAATCGCCTAGTATTTTGTTGTAAATATTTAGTTTTATTCTTAAATTTCTTGTTTTAGTTATAAAAATACTTTTAGTTAGTACTTTTTTGCTATGCCATTATATTATAATAATTTTCTTTCTGTAATAAATTGAATAAAAATCTCCTTATTTATCGGTGGAATGTTTACTTTCACTGTTGGCCAAGGGTTGAACATTAAACAGCGCGCTGTTTTGTAAACAACCACTTAAATGTCACATTATGATAATAAATAAAAACGGGTGTTTCTATTTTTTTCAAAACTTAATTTCAACACAAGTAATAATTATTCCAATCAATCAAAATAATAACATTTCCAGGCCTTTTTATACTCACCAAATACCATAATATCTGCTTAAAAAATCCCCCTTGGCGTGATTATAAATACTGTTTACCTTTCTTTGTTTTCATACACGCGATAATGTGTGAAAGTCGTTTACTTACCAAGTATATAATGTGTCATGTTAGTGTAACGTTGGCTGAAGTAGGGAGATATTCTATAGGGCGAAGAACACCGTTGAAAAGAATGAGCAATTAGCACATTTAAACTGCGTTTAACCCTTTAACCGCCAGAGTCGTATATATGTATACGACAAACATTTCCGTGCCCCTGTCGCCCGTGTCGTATTTATCCGACAGAGAATATTCACGATTTTTGTTATTTTCTTCGATTTTATTGCATCTATTCTATATCTCTTTATTTATGTAGATAGACAGATAGAATACTTTTTATTGTACACCATGATATTTTACAAATCGGAACTTAAAAGGAGCAGAAAGAGAGGAGAAGAGGAAAACACGATTCGTAGCCGGGCGCTAGGGGCACGGCAATTGATATTTAGCCAAGCGCTTAAAAGGTTAAACAACAGTCAGTTTCATCGCTTATTATGAATTTTTGACATTGACAGCTTATGCAAGCAGGTTAGGTATTATGCAGGGCTATTTTAAATTGCGATTAGGTATAAAAATAAATATACTATTCTGTTGCTGGAGCAAAGAAATAAAATTAGTATTCTATGTTACGAATTTAATCGTATTTCATACTACGATACATAAGGGGCATTTATACTCCCCGATCTCATTCAATTTCGTAGGTGACAGCTCTCACAGTATAAATTGTGAACTACTGAATAAAAATCTGGTGTTAAGTAATCTGTGTACTACGTATTTTGTGTTTAGTATTGGCCCTAGAGTCGACTGACTCATTTAATAGACTTAAATGTGTTAAGAAAAAAATAATATAAAAATAATATATCATTAACATTGAAATTAACCTATTTGAAAATTACTCTCCAAATAGTAAGGCACTAATAGTTTAAACTTTGGTCTTCCAGTAAAGGGTTCAAATAAAAAATAAGTTATAGCAAAAATTATCACAATGGCTTTATTAAAATACATAAATAGTATACTCGTGACTTATATGGACATTTATTTACAATCTATATACAAATTCACATAATATTTCTACAGCAGTCTTATAGAATGTATTTACACCAACATTATGAAACGCCCTTTGTAACGGCGAGAAATTACAAAAATAGATTAAAATCTTAATTATTTGGTAAAGCGCGCGTTGCGACTAATACAAATATTCACAATGAAGCTTTGACTAAATGATTTTACACGGGTTTATGAGAAGCGTAGACTAGACAAGGTAGGCTTGACCTGAGGACTGAGTGTCGATTAGTGGTGGTGGAGGTGGCCAGTGCCTAAACTCTCGTCTTCTATTAGGATTGTTTGCACCTAGCTCTAACGAGGAATAATCGGAATCTATAGAAGAATATATATGATCTGAAGGCGGTCTACCGTCAGGTCCATATGACCCCGTCTGAACCTGCTGAGGACGATTTTCCATGAATTCCGGTGTATTACTGACACCGTCCGCCGACCCTCTCATTTTCTCCGTGAAAGAAAACGACCTCATCGTGCCGTTCTGCATACCACTTCTCATCGTATAAGAATTGATATTGTTTCGGTAAGTAGACGATTTAGATTTATATTTCTGATCCGGCATCGCATAACGCAACTTTTCCCAAAATTTGTTTTGGCCCCATCTTATTCTTGAACTCGTTTTCAAATATGGCCTCAAATCGGGATCGCATTCAGCTTCGGGCAATACGGAGCTTTCTTCTATTATTACTAAGGTATAAATTCGAGGCTTTAGGATTTCATATAATGCTTGGCGAAATTCGAAACGCGACCATTCTGTTTCGATAAAGTTCCTTGTGAGGACGATTATAATGCGTTTAGATGCTTCCGCGGCTTCGGGGAGTGGCAACGTGCATTGCATGTAAGCAACATTGTGCTGGGGTATATCTCTGTAATGTAAACAAAGATGATACGAAGGGTTTCCATTTTCCAACTCAGCAGCTAACGTTTGAATAACAAAATCATCATCTTTAGGGCTGTAGCAAACATAAGCATCGTATAATTTATCAGTGTCGTCGTACGCTCCAGTGAATGGGAACAATCTTATACCGCAGCTTGTATAAAGCCATATGCGAATTGTGTCTCTGAATAAGAAAATCACGAGGATGACTAGCATAATCAACATGAATCCGGAGAGCGTAGTCACCATCATGGGCATGTAATTTGAGACCAACATATTATCTATAACAGAATCTCCGGCGTAATAGTCACTACAAATTGTGCCATTCAAATTCAGCTCCTTCTTTTGTGTAGATTTCGGGTCAGTGTTCCAACACCACACATCTGTTATGTCGACTATTTTAGCGACATTATCAGAAATGTATGATGTGAACTTTTGTAGATATCTACATTTGCACGACCACATGTTGTTGCCTAAAGTGAGAGCGTTTAAGTTTCTGTTAATATTTAAACTCCACACGTTAAAATCTACTAGTCTGTTGCCATCTATTCTTAAGATTTTCAATGAATTCAAAGTTAGGAAAGTCGAGTTCGCTATATGGCTGATAAAATTGTCTTGTAAGTAAAGCTCGTTAAGCTGTGTCAGGTGTTCGAACTCGTAGCCGTTTAAATGCTTTAGTTTATTGTTACCAAGATGCAGCGTAATGAGGGAAGATAAACCAGCGAACGTTCTATTTTGTATGTTCTCAACTTCGCTTGAATTAACATAGAGAGATCTCATATTTTTGCGACCAATGAATGCATAATTTTGTAGTTCTCTAAAGTCGTTGCCGTCTAAGTACACTTCTGTTGCGTCCATTGGAATTTTCTCTGGTATTTCGATTGCACGTTGACTAGAACAATCGACCACGTTTTTATTCCAAGTTGGATCATGATAACAGGAACAATTAGTCGGGCACGTCATTTGGCAATCGCATGCTACGTAATCACAGCAGCGGCATAGAGTGAAACAATGAGTTTCGTATGTGCACAAGAAATCGGTTGACTTCAAGTTACTTAATGGAATATGTGTTACGCCTCTAGTGTGTGTCATTTTGCACATTATATTCTCAAGATCCATTATTCTTGGATGCTGTCTCATCGCAGTCATATTGTTTATCAAAGGCAACCATTCCATGGAGCAATCACAGTTAAAAGGATTTCCTCCGATGTAGAACTCAGGCAACGACTTGTTCAAGGGGACCGGAGACAACCGGAGGCTGTTGATATCTAAATGAGATATCGCATTTGCGTAAATATCAACTCGGGTGAGATTACGCTTCTCCATAAACGTATTCACTTGAATACTGTTTATGTTGTTATTGTTGATGAACAGTAACTCTACGCTGTTAGGAATAGCCATCGGCGAAATGTCCACAATACGGTTATGGCTCACGTCTAATGTTTTTATGTGAATTTCGTCTTGAAGTTTGTAATAATTCCCTAAATGTTCGATAAAGTTACCGTGCACGTCGAGCCATTTCAGATTAATCGGTATAAAAGCATAGTCAAACCAAACTAAATGATTTTCTGAGAGATTGAGCCAAAGCAAACTCAGTAAGGTCGAAAAAACTCCGTTGATATCTGATATGAAATTGCCGTCTAATCTGATCGCCTCTAACTGTTTGTTATTAACGAAAGTGCCTCTTTCTACGGCTTGGACTTTATTTTTAGCTAAATTGAGCACTTGTAGGCTTGGCAAATCGGAAAACATACCGACTGTAAGGTTTCCGATTTGATTGTCGATTAATCTTAAACCGGTTAATTGGTCTAAGTTTTTGAAGGAGCCGTTTTTGATATCTAATATTTGATTCTCGCCGAGATCTAAAGTTTTTAACAGAGATAACTCCCAAATGGCTGTCGGGACGTCCGTTAACTGGTTTGAACTTAAATCTAATTCTTTAAGGTCGGAGCAGTTCTTAAATGCCTTCAGATCAATATTGATCAGTAAGTTATTATTCAAGTTTAATTTGCTAAGCACAAACAATCCATTAAATAGGAACTCGTCTATCGTATGTAAGCGGTTTTCGGCTAAATTCAATGTATGCAAATTATACAAAGGTAGGAAAGTATTTTCTTCAATATAACCTATAGAATTATTTCTTAAATCTAATATTTGCAGGAAGAACAAGTCCTTGAATGTCTTGCCATCTATTCTCGTCAATGCATTGTTAGATAAGTTCAGAATGACTAAGCGTATAAGGCCAATAAATGTACCACCGTCTATGTGAGCGCTCGAGAGCTGATTATTCGATAAATCTAAGACAAGCAACTGTTCTAATCGGTGGAACACGCCTCTGGCTAGTTCAAATAACAAGTTATTATTCAAATATACCTCTCGCAACTCCTTCGTGCTCGCGAACGTACCCTCTGGTATATACTGAAGGTTATTATAGGAAATATTTAGTATTCGTAGCGAAATAAGCCCATTTAATGTTTCACCTGAAATATCTGTGATATTATTGTATTGGAGTCTTAACTCCTGAAGCCGCTTTAATCCTGTAATTTCCGATTCCTCGGAGAGCGTCTTGAGTTCATTGTGACTTAAATCTAGGCTTCGCAGACCGGAACCACAGCTCTTCCCAAAGCCGAGACGATCCACACTTTTGATCCTATTGTGAGTTACATTTAGCACTTGTAAGTTGTCCAACGGGCAGAAGACATCCTGTGGTATCGCCTTCAAGTTATTTTCACCCAGATCGAGTGTTTGCAATTCCCGCAAACCGTTGAAAGTTCCGAGTGAGAGTTCCAAGTTTTTATTCGGGCTCCAATCGTAGTTTTTAGATCGAACCGACAACTTTTTCAGTTCTCGTAAGCCTTCGAACGCGTTGCCGGGTATTCTCAAAAGTTTGCAGTTCTCAAGTGATAATTCAGCAAGCGCTGAAAATCTTTGGAAATAGTTCGCTTCCAGATAACTTTCAAACAGAAGCAGCTGGTTGCATTCTACCGAGAGTCGCTTCGTGTTCTCGGAAGATGCAGATGTTAAACTGGATCCATCAGCGTCTAAGGTTCGCACCCGGCACAGTGTGCCTTCGTCACCTTTGGACAGGCGACTGCAGTTATCCACACCTCTTGGAGCATAAGCCGCATTAACACCCAAAGTCACTAACAAAAGAGTCAGCAATTGAAACATTTTCTAAACACATTTGTCTATAGCGATTTGATTAAAACGGTAACTGGAAACGTTCACTGAGTTTGAGTCAATATTTTATTATAAAGACATTATTATGTGTCACTTCACAGGTTAATGTTTACGTCGCGGCGCACGTACGTTCGTTGTCGGAGGCGACGCGGACGCGTGCCGTCCTCATCGTGGTTCGTGTGCGACTGGCAAAGCGATCGGTCCGCCAGTTCGGCGAGAGTGGTGGCGTTCATAGCCGCCCCTCTGCGAACCCCCCGCACCCTCTCGCCACCCCCACATAGTTACACGTTCCCTCGCATGGCGCCACTTGCGCGCCCGACAGCTCTCGCACAATTATGTAATGTTTTCTTAATCGAGCCACCGCATCGGGTTAAAAAAGGAAACCTGCGCACCGTCTGAGAAATTATGGTAATAGATGCACGGTCGTGTCTTTCTTTGAATGACCGATGAGTTATTGAATAGTTTATGAAAAAATCTACCGACTTCGTTCCAATACGTAATGTGTTCTTTATTACTTATTTTATTATGACTATGAATCTATTTGAGTAATGGCCTAATTTATTTAAGCTTCTGAAAACACAGTTTGGTTGTAAAAGTTTTTGAAACAACGACGGAAGCCATCAAAGTGACAATCATACCCAAAGTGCAGGTTACGTTATCGCGGGTAACCCTTAATTCGTTTCACTGTCACTTATTGAATTCCCAACTCGCATACTTTGGCGAAGTTACCAAATAAAGCTTGTTTGGCGTCGCGTCCCTACACATATTTTTGTCTAAAGAAACGTACAGAATTTTCAAATAGTGAAGGGCGACCGTTTTCGGCCAACAAATTCCGGTATCTCGTACGGACTGGATGAGGTGCGAAGTTGGTAGGAGTTGATAATTTGATTTCCTTGTTCGACACGTAAAGTCGTTTACGGGTCTAACTGGAAGTTAGTTACGTACAGAATACGGCCGGAGTTTGGAGGCAGGCGCTGGGAATAAAGATACCGAAGTTGTTTGTTCTCGATATATTAGCTTTGATACTATTATGAAGTTACAAGTTACAACCTTCCGCGTTAGAATGTTAAATCTTGGGGTAGTTTAATGGAGAAAGTTTTACAAATACCTGTTTTGAATTTTAAAAAGTAGAGTCATGATAAAACAGTAAAAGCATTTTCAAGAACTAGAATTCACAGATGCATAAAAGAAAAACTACAAGTTCCTTTATCTGGGTCGCGGTTGACACGGCAGCCGCCAGCAAAAACCCCGTGACGTTAAGAGGAAAGTTTTCGAGCTTAAGTGATAAAACACGTTGAAGACATCCTAAAAACACTCCGAGTACTACGATATCCTTATTATTAATGTCTAGCGCCAGCGTATCCTGTATCAAAAGTTCTCGCTGTCGAGAGTTCTTAGCGCTAGCTTGATAAATGACTTCGCCCACTTTTGTGAAAGTTGTTCGTGTATTATTTTTTTCTGTATATCTGGAGGCTATGTCACAGGCTGGTGTAGGACGTGCCATGACTGCCGATGACGTTTCACTAACACGACCCGCGTATTATCTCGTCCTGTTATTTGGATCGGTGTCGTTTTTAAAACTTTTCTTTTGTTTTCTTCCTTCGCGGAATATTTTGAGTTCTTGCTGAAGATTTGTTTTGATGTTCGCGCGATTTAGATTGTTGTCTCGACTGCTTATTGTATCAAGAAGTTTTGTGTATTCTTTTGAAACTCCAAAGTTGCTCATCCTAATGTTGTTTGGGTGCATCATTTGAATAACCATGAACGAGTTTATCAAATTTCAAACAAACTTCTTAGGGTTACCAACAAACCAGGGTCGCGAAACTGTCTAAGCAGGATTCCGCGGCCCTGGAATGCAAAAGGCATGTGAATGAATGGTGTTTAGACAGTAAGAGTCTGACAATCTGTGTCGCTCTTCCTCCAATATCTACATTCTTGGTTATATTCTGAACTACAATAACCCAAGGAAGTCACAAAACGGGATCCATTAAATAAAGCTGAACAACTTTACTGTGCTATCTCCATCTCAAAACGCACAATAGCCAAGTAATCGTTTAGGATTTTATCCGTACCATTAAGAATAACGACTGTTCCTTGCATAATTCAGAAGCAAGAAAATGTAATAAAAATGCACATTATTCGAAGCCTAAGAAAGTTGCTTCTTTTGTTCTGAAGTCGTGTAGTGGAAATGTGTTTTAAAATCTTGTTGTTGGTCGATTTAATTAAAGAGGATTTTAGGTTTGACTTGTTATGGCGAAGCTTTCCTTAGAGGGCGCACCGCATCCAACATATTAGAGGGCGGGACTATCAGGTAACCGTGGCCCCGGAACGTAAAGTACTATTGAGTGACACCCTGGATTTCAGTCAGTGCAAGTTTGACAGTCAGTCCCGTCCTGCCCTGGTTGGCAGAACTCATTTGACGATTTTACCACGAAAAAAAAAAACGGCGATTTTTGGTCAGTAAAACTCCGATGGTCCCTTCCATTACATCAAGGGCAGGAGTGTCTACTCATTTAATTTTGATGATGCTAACACCGAAAAACAAAGTCAGTCATGCTTGTAACCACTACACCGAGTCTTAATTAGAACACAAAATTAATATACACTGATGAAAATATTTTACAATGGCACTTTTAACCATAGATATAATATTAAATTCCACTTTCCAATACTTAAGTCGGCATTTTAGATCAATCGCACCGCTCCATAACTTAAATATTCCGAAATACGAAATAATTTCTAAACTCCTATAAACTGTCTACTCTAAACTCGATATTACATTACAACGTTACATAATAATCTAGAGCATGTTGTTTACAAAGTTACGAGTACCTACCTATCTAAGTAGAGATCGACTTTACTAATACAGCACAAGGAAGTACAGAAAGTCAACTCCGTGAGAACGAAAACAGACGCATGATCATAGAAATGTAAAAGTCACACATTAAGCCCCTTCGTACACAAGGCGATGCAAATTTCCGATACATTACGACTTTGGTATCCATTAACGCGTGCCTGTGTACGAAGTAGTCGCTTGGATACTTACCAAAGTTGTAAGGTGTCGGAGACTGGCGTCGCTTTGTGTACGAAGGGGCTTAATGTGTGACAATCTTATTTTTTTTATCGTGGTAAAAATAAAATGAAACAAACAAACATTACAAACACAAAATTTAAATAATATTACCCTTATATAATATTGCAGAACTGCTGTATCTGCTTGCCGAGGTAAAATTGTATTGATCAAAAAAGAGTTGAAGATAGCACAAATGACAGAATGAAATTCGAAATATGAATATTCAAAAATTTAAAAATCAATTTAGATCCAAACGGAAAGAGGTTGAGAGAACAGAGGAGGTGGAATGCCCACTCTGTTACGCTTGTAACACAATATGTGTGTGCGTGCGTTTTCACTCACTGTGCAGACTGGCTTTCTGCACCCATATTATACCTATTGACTTGTTAAACACGTGAGACGGTGTGATTAAAACCCGTTTGAAATGTAGCGACAATCCCATTTTCTCTAAAAGACATATCAAAAATATCTAGGACACTGTCCAAATTCAATAACTAAATAAAAAATTAAGGAAATTCTTATTTAAGTGTACAAGAAAAGTGTCAAATGCGTCAAAAGATTACACACAGTGTCCACATAAGTTTTCATACATAATATTACAATAATAATGTACGACATGTTCATTAAGATCGGAATTAGTGTCGAAGAACTATTTGATAATGACAGCGGTGGGAGTTAGTCACACGAAGAAAATCTTTATGTTAAACTGCCGTTAAATCTAATTGACTATTCAAATACATGTTGATGTGCCCATAGATATGGAGCATGAACTGTGCATTACCTGTATATAATTGAACATTATATGTATGTTTGGCATCGGCATCCGCATCTTGCGGTCCACTCCGGTCCACGACATTACAGTCTACCTGTAAGCTGCAGTGACCGTTTACGCTGGAAATTCATAAACTATCTCGGTTGCCATCTTCGGTTCGATCTTTGTCGGTAACCAATCAACGACCGAATGTCTCTAGGATGTAAACTCAGAAACAACCGTCAAAAGTAAAGGTTCGGGATTGAGTTCGATTCAAAAAAATCAAAATCCATTTATTCAAATTAGGCTGATTTATCAGCACCTTTTGAAGATCAATTTTTACATTCGTCACTTCCTAGTGTTCTGGCTAGGAAGAAGAACTGGCGGAATTAACTCCCCAGCAACACATCTGTCTGTGCGGTTAGAGGAACCAAGATTTTATACAATTTAATAGAACATTCATATTATACATCAATCAGAAATTAAATTCGGAGATTTTTCCGATTATTAATTTCGGGGCGATAAGTAATCGGTTAAAAATCAAGCAAATATCGTCCTAATCCTGACAATCTAAACTTCTATCCATACGCTACCGTAAAACCAATTGGTTACGTTTTTTTTGCTTGTATTTCATTCCAAACATTAAGGTCAACGTTCCCCAAGATACATCGCTGCCTAAAGCAATCCAACTAGCATCCAACACAATCCGAAGTTAAATAGTATTGTAGACTTGTGTATGGAGTTGCGTGTCGCTATCTATTCAGAGATCTGCTCTAATCGCCACCTGAGGCCTATTGGCGATACAATCCTATTCGATGCCGCGACAACGGCCGATAGCGTGTTCTATTCAAATCGGCCAACCGGCTTTGTACGAGAACTGGAGTCAGTTTATTCAATAAACTGTTTTGGTAGTTAAATGGTGTTGATGAAGACTAGATAAGGGGAAAATAAATTGTTTTTTTTTTTTATAACAACTACTATTTGAAATGTACGGTACCACTTATGACTCTATCAGGATTCAGGTTGTCATGACAACGGATCAAGCGCCCTCCAAATCGTATTCTTGCAGCGCGCATTACGCATTAGGTGGTTTCAAATGCGTGCTTGGCTAACGCGCGTTTTGATTAAAGAGTCATATGTGTTTACAAATGCAAAGGAGAAGTGTGTGTCATACGTTGGCAACATGCATTTGGCGCAACGCCGAGCATCCAATATCTGTAGTTCTTAGCCGTTCTTTGTCACACAAAAACTGTCGAACTGTTTTATAAACTGTAGCTAATACGAGCATAAGTTTCTGATCAGTATTAAATTCCTATCAGAATTTTGGTCATACACCAAATAACCAGGAAAATTAACAAAAGTTCTTCAGCAAGTTCAATTAAAATATATATAAAAAAAAAACATTTCATTTCAATCGAGGATTGACATAAACAAAAAAGAAATGGTTTCACAGAAAACGTATCAGAATAATTATTTGTCTTATAAGAGTACAAGACATTTCAATCAGAAAGTAGGTCTGATTAGTAAAGTTTGTCATTATATAGGATATTTCTTCTTTTTATAAAATAAGTCCTTTCAAGAAAAATATTACAGAAATTTATTATTCAAGAATCTTATTTTTGTTTTGTGGATTAAGTACTTTTTTTTGTGGTAAAATCATCAAATTAGTCCTTCCACCCAGTGCAGGGCGGGAGGGACTGTCAGACTTGTACTGACCAAAATCCACGGTGTCCTTCACTAGCTCTTTACGTACCGGGGTGACGGTAATGGGTAAGTCCCGCGACCCCGGCAGGCTCTGGCCCTCTACAGGCCCCGTCACTATGCGGCGCGCGTTGAGGCGTGCGTGGAACACAACGCGCCGTCGACCCGGGCATGGTCCATGGTCGGGCTGCGAGTCGCCCATTACTCGCCGCCCACTTACAGGGTTTTTACTGGGATTTTTTTTATAAAGCTGAGATTACTTGCACTATGGAGGGAGCGACTGTCGCAACCGAGGTCCTCCTTTGAGGAGTGGCGGGATAGGCGTCACGGCGTCCTGACCTACCGCATGACGCAGGTCCTCACTGGACACGGAAGTTTCGGGAGGTTCCTGTGTCTGATAGGAAGGGAAGAAACGCCTGGGTGTCACCACTGCGAGGATCGTCCGGAGGACACGGTGGAGCATATGCTGCAGGACTGTCCCGCTTGGGCAGAGCACCGCCGTGTCCTCACGACGGCGAAAGGTGGAGACCATTCGCGCCCGGCATTGGTCGAGGCCATGCTGCGGGGCGAGACGGAGTGGGAAGCGGTCGCCTCCTTCTGCGCAGCAGTCATGCTCACGAAGGAGGAGGCGGGCCGCGTGAGGGAGAGGACAGCGTCCTCCCTCCACCTCAGCCGCAGTGGTAGACGCCCACGGCGACGGAAGTCGGTAGATGATCTCCGGCCACCGTAGGCGCGGGTATGCGGGCAGCGAGTAATGTACAACTCGCTGTCCGACCTTGGACCATGCCCGGGTCGACGGCGCGTTGTGTTCCACGCGCACCTCTAAGAGTGTCAGCAAAATGACGCCAAAGACGAGAGCCTGCCGGGGTCGCGGGTCTTACGAATTACCGTGACCCCGGAAAGTAAAGGGCTACTGAAGGACACCGTGGATTTTAGTCAGCAAGAGTCTGATAGTCTCTCATGCTCTGCCTTGGGTGGAAGGACTCATTTGATGATTAAAAAAAAATGAGTTAAAATATAGAGGTAGTAAACATAATGGATATAGATTGAATCTCACAGAGAGGATTCCTGTAACCCAGAAGCATGAAAATTACAATTACTTTTACTTTGATTATTTTGTGTGAAAACACAAGAGCAATGCAATGAAACTAGCCAAAAGTGAACTTCCCATTACTTCTATTGCACAAAACAGATTGTTTTTCCCAACTCACTGTATTCTCACCACGTACCGTACCACACGGGATAACATCGACAACAAATAGTAACATGCATTGTTCAACCAGTAAGCTTCGAACAGCCTTACATGAGGAAATTAAAGGCACTGCCGTATTGTAATTGAGTTCTCGCGAAGGATATTAGTTGAAGATTGCTCGTCAACCGGGGCTCTCGCTTCAATCACTTCGAATAGTTCCAATAGTTCCAATCCGGGGCGTTGATTAAACAGAATCGGTTCACTGGGACGGCTTGGTGTGTCAATCGATATACTCTACGTACTTACCTGTGGGGAGCTGTTGGGTTAAGCTGAGTTTTTAATTAGAGATCACTTTCTCTGACGAAGTTAGGGCTAAATTTTATCAGGTAAATTTTATTTGTTCAAAAAACTTTTTTTTTTACTTGAAGTGCATTTGCTCTTGACTTTAGGTCAGGGTTGATATAGATAAAGTCTACGATGGACTGAGCATGACCAGAAGAAACCTGTTCACTTAAACTTTGAAAAGATTCGGGTTTTATGCGTAAAAAGTACATATCATCATCTGCCTAGCCTTTTCCCAACTATATTGGGGTCGGCTTCCAATCAAACCAGATGCAGCTGAATATCAGATTTTACATGGAGCGACTGCCTGTTGGACGTCCACAACCCAGTAACTGGGTAATACGATACCCCATAGTAAGACTGGTTATCAGACTTTAGAGCTTCTGACTAACAGTAACGACTGTCAAAGGTCTACAAATGACCGGGACCAACGGGTTTACGTGCTTTCCGAGGCAAGGAGGAAACTCGCTTTGACAGATGGTCACCCATCCACAGACCAACTTCGGCAAGCGCGGCTTAACCCGGAAGATCGGCCTGTGTGACTGTATTTATTTAGCCGCGGGTTCCTTCGAGGTAGAAAGTACAAGTGTTTTGAAAAAGACACATTGGTACTTACCCAGGTTCGAACTCATAATCGCACATGGGAAGCGATCTGTTAAGCTCTATGGTTCTATTGACTATCACAATTATGTACGAGTATTAACTTTAAAAGGTGGAAGTTTAGAAAAGCATATGAAATGAAATTGCATATGAACAGTTACTACAGGGGGAGAATACCTTGAAAATTTAGTTATTTTTTTTATTAGACTTAGTATTTACTCGTATATTTAATAGGATTCTGTTTAATCTGATTAGAAAAACCTGCCAAAAATGTATTGGTTTTTCTTGACTTTGGCCTTCCAGTGGATGAAACCTCCCTTCAGAAATTCCGAGTAACGAAGATACAGTACCTACAATCTTGTCACCGTCTACACTAATAGGTATTTGACTAAATAACATAAACAAGTATGTCATTAAATACTTCCCTTTCAGCAAAGTTCCGAGTTCTGACGTGGATGAATCGACATTAAATATTTACACTGAGGTTACTTAACTCACTCGCGATGAAACATCATTAAAACTTGGTAGGTACTAGGTAAGTTAATGGCATCACATTTGATATCGTCGTTTTATTTACGGAAGGAATTTATTTCTTCATTAAGATCATATTAAAATGGGCGCCTAAAATGCTGCTATTTGAAAATATGTGTCCTCACATGTTTTTTAACAAAATTAGAAAAAGTACAAAGTGATTTTCTGTCCGCCATTTTGCTTCCTTTATAGTCAGAAAATATGCCTCTGTTATATTTTACTACATATCATTTTAATTAAACCTAGTAGGTATATAATATAAAATTAGTATAAAAAAGTTAAACTGTGGTAATCGTTACCCATGGTGAGAGTTATATTCTGTTTGCCAATGTATTATACCACTTCTGCCTTTGTCAAACAGACCGGCGAAAGCGAAGCGTTTCCGAAGCGATAGAGAACCAAAGCGAGACGTCAGTCCGATAGTTCTGTCACGCTATCGAATCGCTTTCGCTGTTCTATGTGACTGGATTCAAACAATTCCATATATAACTAATAAAAACGTCACGCTTCGCATTCGCAACGCCTGTCTGTTTGACAAAGGCTTTATGGTTAGCAAAAATGTAGTGCCTCTACTTAATAGATATGTAAGCACTATCACGTACTGACTCCGGTTCCTTTTACTAATGCCATCAGTCAGTCAGTTACGTATGCCGCGAAATTGGAAGATGTAAGCGAAATAGAGATCGAAAATGTTTACAGTATTCTGATAAAGTTTATATCATATTGTCAAGAACTAATTGAATTAAAGTGTTGCCATTTTCCTGCCATTATCCTATCACTCTCTTAGTCACTTGCATGACATCCGCATCATAATATTTATGTAATACCAAAGTAGACAACTCGTTCATATTAAATGAAAATAAAATATAACGTTTGAAAAGGGGATAATGCAACCCATTCGTGAAAGAATTTAAGAAATTGTATCAGTACTTCTAAAATTCGCATCTAATAGCAACTGTCGTGTTGATATGGTAGCTGGCCAGTTTGCCACAGTAAAGCCTTTGTCAAACTGACAGGCTATAGCGAACCGGACCGAGTTCGAAGCGATACGAGATGTCAAACTGGGTGCAGCGAACCGAGGCGTGACTTTTATGAACGACGTCAAACAGAGCAAACACGCCTTCGCCACGTCTTCGCATCGGTTTGGTCACGCTATCGGATCGCTTTCGCTTTTCTATGTGACTTTATTCAAACAATTCCATACATTACAAATAAAAACACCTCGCTTCGTATTCGCCAGGCCTTTCTGTTTGACAAAGGCTTAAGATAATTAAACATTACTAAAAGTCAGTACGGTTAAAGGCAGCAAAATGAAAATATATTGCATTTCATGCTCCCCCTTGAATGAAATAACCCTGCAGTTATTATATTCATAACTAGGAACTGGAAAATCTAATTTAGACTAGTGAGTACATGAAAATGGCATTAGGGAATGAGATGAAAAATATTTGACTTTATTACTCCTGGAAATACGAGCCAAGGAGGTATTTCATTTAAATTTTATGTATATAAAGAAAATAGAAAATATTGACTTGGCTCGCGAGATCGTTGATTATGTGGGACTTGTGGATAGTCGTGTCGGCCAATGCCTTAATACAAAATGTCGATCAACATATTTAAGGTGACTCTCAGTTTCAGGTAGATCATACTCTTGATTCATTTTTAACTTTGGACACGGGACGTATTACAAAGAGATTCCTCTCTCAAGATCCCTGATAATCAAACTCTGTTCCCAATTCTGGTGGGTATTACTATTATATAATCGTTTTAAATTTTTATGGTATTTTTCTTAAATATAATTATTATAATTATGTGGAAATGAAATAAATAAACAACAGCTTAATGTTTTAAAGACTCATAGAGTAAAAGTGCTGTAAGCATCGAAAGGAGAAAAGTTATTAAAGAATGCTAAAAGCGACATTTTTAATATGAAGTTTAAATATAAAACAATTTTTAAACATTCGATAATATCATTTTTATTGAAAAGATATATTATGTTAATGAGTAGTTTTCCAAATATTCTTATTTTAATTCACGAAGTAATGTAATTTTTTTAAATTTTAATATAAATATTAAAAAGTAATTATAATGTCATTGCAAAAATGCTTCAAGCGCCATTCTACCGGCCTGCACGTTGACGCAAGTTCCCTGTATGCAAACGCTGTGCCTATCTGATAGATATTATTTGCTTACAATTTTCACCGATACCCCGAATGTTTGACTTGTCACCGCTACAGCGTAGTGTTTGGAGTTAATTATGGTAATGGGCTGCAACGCAAACAGGTCTAGGAACGGTCTACCGTACAAGGGGTACGGTAGACCGATCTACCCTACCGTAGTCTCGGTATTTGAGTTTTGGCGTTTGCCGAATGCAGCGTTTTAGTGTTGCGAATAGAATCTGACTGTTGAATGTCGACTGAGATTTACGGTAACTGAGTTAGGTATTTGCATGAAATTAAAGTGAATTTTGCTGGCGTTTTAACTTGATGAAATGTTTGAGAAATTTGGAAGCGAGGACGTTAGAAATTGTAAATATAACCAACTGATAAATACAATTTTTAGAAGATGTGAAAAATAATTTGTAGTTATTTGTATGATTCGCTAAATAAGTCAACATACTCTCTAAACAAACAAACCTGATAACCAAATTAAATACTAACAATATTCCGATCCTCATGTTTCTTTCGATAACTTCAATACTTCTTTTTCCGCCGTAATTACTGTCAATCACCCACGTACATTATAACAAGTATAGTTATCTGACTTTCATACAGTATATCTGATAACCTACAAATTTTATGGCAAAAACCTAAAATCAAAACAAGGCACAATATAAGCAATGTAGCAACTCAGCATACTGCTATCGATTCACATACTTAACAAAGGTAAGCTCCTAATTCCAGGGCCTTTATTAACAACTTAGCCCAGACCCAAACATTAGTAGGATCAAAAAGTTCAATTGTACGAAGAACTGGGTACCCAGATAATGGGCCAATCGTGCGTAGATTATTCCAGTAATTCACAAACACGGGCTCACAGTACCAGAGATATCAGGAATTTGGGTTAACTTGTAAATTCGTTGGTATGTAGAGGGTTAAGCCCAATTTTGGGGGATTTAAGTTTATTTGTCGGTTACAGACGTAGTTAGGTAACACCGTAAGTCGTGCAAATGAGTTTGATGTTATTTGCCTGTTATGAAAGCGTAGTATCTAGATATGGTTTTGTTAGGGTCTAGAGATAATACTGGTTTCAGTGACATTTGTAAGTCGGCCTATGAATTTATTATACTCGTAGTTTAGATAGTTTTGTAACGGAATGTTGGATCTAAATGTAAAACGTTTCATGTTAATATTATGAAATCTAAGGCTCTGAGGACTGAGCGCGAATTTTACGCAAGTATTTGGCAAATTAGAATTTAGAATTTGGCCAAAGTATTTGACAATAAGTAATGGGCAACTCGCTGTCCGACAATGGACCATGCCCGGGTCGACGACGCGTTGAGTTCCACGCGCGCCGCAAGGAGTGTCAGCATAGTGACGGGGCCTGTAGAGGGCCAATGCCTGCCGGGGTCCCGGGACTCACGGACGTGACCCCAGTACGTAAAGAGTTATTGAAGGACACCGTGGAATTTAGTCAGTACAAGTCTGACACTCTGACAGTCCCTCCTGCCCTGGGTGGGAGGATTCATTTAATCATATTACCACGCATAAAAATGTCAGGTACGTTGCCAAATATAAAAAATTAAAGTTATTGCGGTTTTTATATTTCAGCAAACATTCTGCTTCCAAAATAAGTTTAATTTAAAATTTGTACTAACGACATTGTTTTGTGAATGTGACGTTTTGACAGTATCACAGTGCGAAATTGTTTTAATATACTCGTAATTTCAGCACGAATATTCTAAATTCAACCTACTAAAACGAACTCTATCCTAATCCTAACTAATATTATAAATGCGAAAGTAACTCTGTCTGTCTGTCTGTCTGTCTGTCTGTCTGTCTGTCTGTCTGTCTGTCTGTCTGTCTGTCTTTTCTTCACGCCTAAACTACTGAACCGATTAGTGTTAAATTTGGTACAGACATAGTTTGGAACTTGAGAAAGGACATAGGATAGTTTTTAACCGACTTCAAAAAAAGGAGGACTGTATTTTTTTTTAATTTTGTTACCGCATTACGACCGACTGGGTGAACCGATTTTCATGATTCTTTTTTTGTTTGAAAGCTGGTGCTTCCCGTGTGGTCCCATTGTCACCAAATCAGGATCTGATGTTGGCTCTTGGAGAAATCGAGGGCAACCCTCAAATTTTATAGGCCCACGCATCGTTTTTCGTAAATCTTATGAAGTAATTTAAGTACTTGCGTATGGTAATCATTATCTTATGTAGCTGAGCTGATGATGGAAGGTACAACTCCTTAACAGCAAGGAGTAGGCATCGACTGATTCATTGTTCGCATATCTCCGGAACTTCACGTCCAATTTAAATATATTTTTTGTGCTAGGTATCGTTCAACTTAGGGAATACTGCAAGTTTCATCAAAATCGGTTCAGTAGTTTTTGAGATAGGGAATTTTATTAGCTTATTGTGTGGGACATGAGGGATGTTATTACCAGTGCTACGGATTATATTATATGTATTTGGCAAGAATTTGGGTTGAATATTTTAACTAAAAAACGAAAAATAAAAACTTTTTCAAACAAAAAATATAACCGCCTTCAAAAAGAACCACAAAAAAGGGTAAAATAATCTACAAAATAACTTTTATTTGGGAAGTCGATGGCTTTGTTATTTTTTATTTCATTGTTTTTTTTTTGCCATCGACTTCCGATCCGATGCCGATCTTTCCGACTTTTATTATATATATTTTTACGGGTTAAGCTGCGCTTGCCGAGGTTGGTCTGTGGATGGGTAAAAAGCACTCGGAAAGCACGTAAAGCCGTTGGTCCCAGCTGTCATTTGAAGATCTTTGACAGTCGTTACTGTCAGAAGCTCTAAAGTCTGACTGCCAATCTTACCATGGGGTATCGTATTACCCAGTTACTGGGTTGTGGAGGTCCGACAGGCAGTCGCTCCATGTAAAATACTGATATCCAGCTGCATCTGGTTTGACTGGAAGCCGACCTCAATATAATTGGGAAAAACGCTAGGCAGATGATTAACGGAGTATAGATAATTCTATTAGTACTATATGTCGAGTGGTCCTTATGCTCGATAGATGGCGGTGATCGCGCAATGATGTCGATCGTTACACGAGTTCGATCGTTACACGGGACAAAGAAAGCTACGTTGTTTTATACTATGTAGTGATTAAATGCAAGTAACATTGGTCCGACCTGTTTATTAGTCAGTGTTTAGTAATCCGTTTGTGCTGGATAGGATATTCTCAAGCCCGGGGAAGGACATAGGGCTACTTTTTATAAACACACCATACAGGTAAAGATTGATGAAGACACCACTGGTAGAATTTCGAAATTTGCAGAGTTCTGTTATTATTATTTTTTTATCGTGGTAAAATCATCAAATGAGTCCTCCCACCCAGGGCAGGGCGGGAGAGACTGTCAGACTTGACTGACTAAAATCTACGGTGTCCTTCAATAGCCCTTTACGTACCGGGGTCACGGTAATTCGTAAGTCCCGCGACCCCGGCAGGCTTTGGCCCTCTAAAATAATGAGCACTTAGAAAGGAATTCAGATAGTTCCACCCTCAAGAGATTCCCTCTAAATATTAGGTATAGGTGTTCAAAGATTGTATGGAAACTAATTTTGAAGTTAGAAATTTGGGATGTACGATGTGAAGTTACATAAAAAAATATAAGTATTAAAAAAAATGTCACGTAACTTAATGGGGCAGACCAAATTCTACGCGAGCGAAGCCGCGGGCAAAAGCTAGTTAACGTATAAATGAACAAATATCTATGTTTATGTTAAAAACAAAATGTAATTATGCATTTTGGCAAATCAATTCTTAGTTAAACGTGAAAATTGGTGAGGATGGATGTATGGATTTTGTTACTCTTTCACGCAAAAACTACTGAACGGTTTTGGGTGTTTGGTACACAGATAGGTTTTTTTTTTACCTGGATTAACGTGATTATTTAATTTTTATCACTTTTACAAGCTTTTATTTAAAGATGGATAATGTCTAGGGAATGATATGGAAGAAAAAAGGAGTAAATGATACTGTGACATCTGATAGAGGAGAATGGAAGAAAAAAACGTGTTGCGCCGACCCCAAGTAAACTGGGATAAGTTCAGGAAGATGATGATGACCAGCTTTTATTTATTTTAACCTATCCCGTTGTCTGTAATCAAATCTTGAAAATTAAACTTGATCCATTTCCCGGTTTCCGATTGAGCTGAAATTTTGCACGTATATTGCGTGACAATGGAACATTATGATGACATGGAGCTGTGATGATGGAGCTGGAAAGTGACCATAGGAACTCTGTAATGAAACGCCGCAAACCCATCGTGTTATTGTTGTAGTCTTGTCTATCGTAAGTATTTTTTAACAAAAATGACGAATTTTTTTTATATTACCGTGGGATAATATTCGAATTGTAGCGGGTAAAGACGCTGGCAAGAGCTAGTATTATAAGTGCGAAAGTTTGGATGAATAGACGGATGTTTGTTACTCAATTACGTCACAATGGCTGAACAGATTTTAATGAAACTTGGCACGTAGGTAGATTATAGTCTGAATTGACATGTATGATAATTTTTGAAGTGAAAACTTCTTTAGCGGCGTTGAGCACTTTTCTGTAATGGGTATAAAATCTTAAACTCGCGTCAGGACACGTGACCCTGACCGAAAAAGCGTAGGACGGCGCAGGGCGCTTGCGTGAATGTTCGTGTGACTTTATTACTTTTAAAGAAGTTTGTATGCTGGATAAATTCGTTGCTAGGTAACATTGTTTATAAAAGATGTACGTCACATTGGAAAATTATTGAAATAAAAAGTCAACCATTTTTGCGAGTTTTACTAAAATCTGTTCACAAGATATTTCCAACAATTACTATTCAAGTTTTCACTTCTGCCGGCACTCCCAGAGTGCAACCCGTCGTTTTTTTTTTATCCCGTTAGTATAATCCCCTAGGAAAATTAACGAAGTCCACGTGGTTGAAGCCGTTGCCAACAACTACTATCTAGTATTCCAATTAAACTCGTAATATTGCTTCATAGGAACTATAATATAATGAATTTTTTTTAGTGTGGTAAAGTCATCAATGAGTCCTCCTACCCAGGCCAGAGCGGGAGGGACTGTCAGACTCGTACTGACAAAAATTCACGGTGTCCTTCAATAGCCCTTTACGTTCCAGGGTCACGGTTATTCGTAAGTCCCGCGACTCCGGCAGGCTTTGACCCTCCAAAGGAGGGCCCCGTCATTTTGCTGAAACTCTTTCAGGCGCGTGTGGAACACAACGCGCCGTCCACCCAGGTATGGTCCGTGGTCGGACAGCGAGTCGCCCTTCACTCGCCGCCCGCATGGCCACGCCTGCGGTGGCCGGAGATCGTCTAGCGACGTCTGTCGCCGTGGGCGTCTACCACCGTAGGCCAGACTTAGATGAGCATTAATGTTTAAAAATGTCCTACGAATAGGCGTTAAATATACCCCAATTGATCAAATGTATCTAATATCTATAACGTCACGCAACGAAAACCACCCCTTTCATACCAAGCAAAATTTTAAACACGAAACATACAAAACTGTACAAAATGTTAACGTTCTTTCATATCGGCGAGACCGAACAACGTTTTGATTTATATATTAACGCTTTATAAACGCCATTGCGCTCCGGCAGTTTTCGTGCCTCACATATCCACTATTCATACGCTCACACGTTCGTAATAGAAAAACTTTGGAGACTTGTTGGAGTTTTAAACGTAATCGCTGGTAATGACAAGATTTAGGCTTATTTTTTTTGGGTTGTCGTAAGTGCTCTATGGTTTTGTTGTTATGTTGTGTTGATGCTTATTAGTTATGTTTTTATTTAGCGACATTGTCTATCTTATAGGCGGAAGCTTAAGGATAGCATCATGAAACGATAATAGATTACTAGCAGCATTAAATGTATAATATTTTTTTTTTTTATTTCAATTGCAATATAAAATTAACAACAAAATTCAACTGCAACGAGGACGCGCGAAAGCCTTAACGAGCAAAAAAGCACACTTACTTGTCGAATAAAAAAAATATATAATTCAAAACTTACCATGCATCTGCTCTGCTTCAATGAATCTGAAAGAAAATAAAAAAGAAAAACTTTACGCAACATTCGTTGAAAAAATGTGACACATGCGGATGACATAAAACATCTAGTAAAATATGTCCCTATTCCTTTCTGTGTCCGTGTTTGGCAGAGCGCTGACGTTCGGTGGTGACCGGCTGCCTGTGACGATGAAATATTGATCGAAAACTAAACAAATCTACACAACCCTGCCTTTAAATATGTCGTAACTTTTTATTTCATTAAAATTTCACCTCCAAGCTTTTTAAATGGTCAAAATTCAACATCAACTTTCTGAACACAAAAACATTCGATTTAAAATGTTGTGAAAAAAAACTCAAACAATTGTTAAAAACGTCGTGCCGTAACATTATTTTTGCGTCTCCGGTGCTTTTTGCGACTATCACCAAACTTGGGTGAATAAAGTATACTGATACAGGCCTACATATTGAAAAATAACAATAAAAAATAAGTGTGGCACTCGGGGACTGCCACGATAAAGCTATTGCATAGTTTTTTTTTTATCAACTTATGCAATTATTTGTTTATTTTATTTATGAAAATAAAGAAAAAAGATATCGCCTACCGCGAATATTTAACGAGAATGTCATTCCATCATTGCTCTATGGGAAGTTATTCTAGGTTATCGTCAGCCACGTCAATCAAGTGAAATGTCAAGAAGTAAATTCATTCATTCAAATTTTCACGTTGACATGACAGATGTGTGACAGTGTTAGGTTTATTTTCGTTACGGAATTTTTCGATTCGGTCGCCGCACTCAAAGCCCGCTATAAAAGCTATGCAATAGCATAAAATTATGCGTATTGTCCCGTTTCGTTTACAAACAAAGCTTCGTGAAACAGCATTCCCAAAAAACCTGCATCGATATAAGCATGTCATAATATATCTCAGTTACCGTGGCTCGCGGTAAAGTGTGAAATATACTGTTGTTCAATATTTATAGGATTTTTTTTTGTGTTATTTATTCACAAGGCACGTTTGTCGTTGAGACAAAAGGCGACTGTGCCTCCGTATCTTATTTTTCGTTAGTATCTGCATTCGTTTTGGTCGTCTTAGGGCGTATAAATAATGCATTATCACGCGTTGGGTCCTGCCATGGGACCGGTCACC
The DNA here is from genome assembly GCA_943136025.2 of Agrotis puta. Lineage (NCBI taxonomy): Eukaryota > Metazoa > Arthropoda > Insecta > Lepidoptera > Noctuidae > Agrotis > Agrotis puta. The sequence continues at coordinate 13,441,285 of OW964177.2, read as the reverse complement.
GGGAATAAAATTATTTGTTGTGGCTTAGCACTTATACAACAAAACAATTCACTGTCGCACGTTGTATAAAATTATTTTATTGAGCTTTGAAAAATAAGATTGTTAAGCTGTACCGGAGGTGGAACCGTGGAAGTCTTGGTTAATCTCTTCCGAGAAGGAAATCTTAAGACATTGCAACTTTATAGTAGATTTTGCAAAGAAGATTTAGGTCAACCAGTGATTTTTATTATTTTTCGCTTTGATATTACAGCAAAATGAGAAATTTACGGCGGGTTTGTAAAAATATTGTCCGCTCAATACATTAATCTACACCTACACTGGTAGATGTCGCGTTAGGATAGGCCTGTATATCAGGAGTGAGAACCATAAAAAGAGGAGTAAGGACTATGAATTTGATTACGATGACATCTATAATACTTTGCTTCAGCATAATGTCGGTCTACTTAATTTTTTTGTTGTAAACATTGCCTGGTGTAACAATAGTAGATATTAATATAGTAAACCATTACAGTAGCAGCGATTAACACTAGTAGCACTCTCAAGTTCAAGCCTAAAACTTATAATAATCATTACATTTTCGTTGCAATTTTGTTCATATTATTACAGTAATATCCCTCACTGAAAAATGTACCCTGTATTATGACTGCGATTACAAACATTTAAACTCACATACACAAACAGCAAGACCCAAGACAGATCGTAACCATCGAATTACAATTGACTGTACTATCTGTAAAAAATACAAACACTCATTTGAGTCTTTATACAATACCAAAGTCGATTCTCACGACACCTTCCTTAGTCGGCTAGCCACAAAGCCTCACAGCATATTGTGAAAACATCGCCTTCAATTCAGCATCGTCTAATGGCGAAGCGTTCGTGAAGAGCGTCGTTAGCTTCTTATTGGTTGTTATTTTTGTCAAGTTCGTGTAGGTACTTTCGGGGCTTTGTATTCCTGGTAGGATGTTGGAAGACGCTCTTTGAGGTAGGTCGACCTTTTGATGTGCTGAAGTTGATCAAAAGAACGACCTTGACAAAAATATTGAACAATGAAATTTCAAGTTTAGGTGCGTGGTAAGTATGCGATCAATTTTTTTTTTTGAGACGTGTTTGCTCTAGATTTTGGTATAGGTCAGAGGTTACAGAGACAAGATACGATGGAGCAGAAGGATTGTTGCAGGTAGCATTTTATAGTTTTGTCTAGATACATGGGATAAAGGGATGAGTTTGTGTATCTTACTTATTATTATAAATTTAATGCAAATTGTGAGGATGGATGGATGTTGATGGTTTGTTACTCTATCACAGAAAGATACATTTTGATGAAAGTTGGTTTATATACCGTTCATAACCTGGATTAACATATAGTATAATCTTTATCCCGGTAAAACGGGAGGGTTTATTATAAAATATAAAACTTAACGTATTGATTTAAACATTGTGGATACAAAACGATTCGCCTTACATATAACAGCCAATATACTTCTGCAGTTTTCTTTTCCAAAAAGTTTGTTACAAAACATTTTTAAAATTTAATTTAGGCAAGCTCTAACTATGCTCCGTAAAACCTAAAGTCCTTCCAGACTTCAGACTACACAGAAACTTTAGGTAAACAAACTGAAGTACTTACAAGAAGCAGCCAGTATTTACAAAATAAGCCAATACCGGTTGTCTTGTTTTAATTAGAATGCAAATTTAATAGCCTAGAGGAATTTACATGTCAATGGTTGCCTAAATAACGTAATCTAGAGTACAAAGGATTCGACTGCCGTCGTACGGCAGCTTACCGGTTTCAGAATATTGATCTACAGTTTATGAGACTTCAAGCGCTTATGAATGCCAATAAGTGTTATAAGGGCTGCCGTCCAGGGTTCACAGCTGAGGGGAAATAAGTAGGATTTTTGGGGGTTTATATTTTTAGAAGATGACGGGACAAAATGGATGTCTGCCGTGAGAATTTGAATGAAGTAGGTAGCGCACAATCGCTGCCTTTAGTTTAGTTTAGAACCACGGAAGGTTTTTTGTCTAGCAGTGGTATAAAACAGGCTAGCGGTTAGAATTAGAAAAAGAAACGGGGTTTTTTGTAAGTTGAGTGCCAATTGGCTGTATTAAAAACTTTTGCCGATTAAACGTTCACTCAGTAAAACTTCCCTTCGATTTAACGACAAGCTGCTGGCAACAATAAGTCTCTGACGTTGATTACAATTTGAGTGTAACTCGAAACTTAAAGATGATACAAAGTACGACGATGACCCGATACAGTGGTACTACAAAGAAATTGTAACTCTTGTCAGACGGTCGCGGGACCAAGGGATTACCGTGACCCCGGTACGTAAAGGGCTTGTGAAGGACACCGTGGATTTTAGTCAGTACAAGTCTGACAGTCCCTCCCGCCCTGCCCTGGGTGGGAGGACTCATTTGATGATTTTACCACGATAAAAAAAAAACTCTTGTCAGACAGTACATGATTATAGTAATTGAATGTTAGGTATTTAGCAGATGGGTTGTCAACTAAAAGTTGAGGGGATGTATGAATAGTGACAGAATTAATCGCTTTTTTGAGTTGATAACCCTGCTGTCAACCTTGAATAAATTGAACCAAGTTTTCTTACAGCTACCGCCATCGAAGCTTGCTAATACGTCTGATTGATTGCGTGTCGCTGAATACGACACACTGAAAAGATTCAACCTTTTATGGTTATACTTTACGATGTTGATGAAATGGGATTTATGCGTAATTCAGGCAGAGATTGAATGTTGATGTCTCGCGGGATCGTTTACATAGGAAGGGACATCAATATTTATTAGAATTATAGTTTTTATATTATGTGTTTTCACGTCCGCGTCTTTTAAAGAGAGTACTAATAACGAGGAAATATAAATTTTACGATTATGGTTCGGCGTACTTACTAATGGGGTAATGGCTTCTTAGAGCTGATCTTAAGGCGAGAATACATAGAGCTACAGAAGTGGTATTTCTAATGGAAAATTTCTCTGTTGAAAGCAATTTGAATATGACAAAGAATAACTACAGTAGCGGAATGTTTATGGCTGCCTTCATAAAATGTTGGTCTAGCTATATATATTCTATAGGGCTCTCAACAGCGTGAAAGACTTTTTCATGTTATAGATACAATCATGTGATGGAACGAAACATTTAAAAATTTTCCTCCTTTTTAAAATGTGTTGATTTGAGAAATAAACAAAATTTTATTATTTACGTACCTAAAACTGAAAAACTCTATGCATTGTTCGTTGTAAAATTATGCCACTCCTAAAATAAAGAGTGCAAAACTGCACCTCAAACTAAAAATAAACGCTTCAGGTGTCATTTAACTGATGTGACGCTCAAACTGAACTTTTCTAACCAAAAATAGACAATGTGGACGTCATTTCACGTCAAACATGACGCATGTTCAAGTACGTACATAAACTAAGTTGACACGATACGATCGTCCATAAAAACCACTTGGAGTTATTACTTCTACAAATAGTAAAGCAAAACTTTTTACTATACATTAAAATTAAAACAATGCAGCACTCCTTAATAAATAACGAGTTTACGAGAAGCTATATAATAAAGACATGCGAATGCCATTAGTGTTATTACACTTTTATAGCGGCTTATAGCAGGTGTATCAAATGCAGGGATAACAGTGGCGACGGAAAATCTCATTACGGTTTAGGCGCAAGTTATGAACGGAGCGATTAGCGTAGCTGTTTGGCTACTCATTTCATGTAAACATAAGAAAAAATGCTATATTTCTTACTTACTCAAAAATTTAACCAGGGCTCTTTCGAACGGTCGCTGGACTCACGAATTACCGTGACCCCGGTACGTAAAGGGCTATTGAAGGACACCGTGGGTTTTAGTCAGTACGAGTCTGACAGTCCCTCCCGCTCTGCCCTGGGTGGGAGGACTCATTTGATGATTTCACCAAGTAAAAAAAAAGCAAAAAGGTCTTTCACACAAGTGATTTGTAAAATTTATTCTAAATCTTTTGACATGCAAAATCACACAACGAATAAGTGCAGATCAATAAAATCATATTATTATTTTTTATCGTTTTAATAAATTATTACCGATACCTGCAAAAAGCTGTTGCGAATTATTTTCAATGTCTTCAAAGCTATAAAGAAGAGTGTAAGTTCTTAAATTTTGCAGTGTACCTTATGAAAACCATATGGAAAGTAACGTCACTAAAATCATACCATCATTTCCATTTTATTTTATTTTCATTTAGTGACGGGCTCGTGTTTGGCCACTAAAATAAAAATATTATTACTTAGTTCTTGTAACTTAAACCACTCGTTAAGCTCATGATATCTGCAAGTGTCAGGAATTAGTTTTGTGAGTGATACTTGATTATACGGGAGGAAATAATTCAGTGAAAATTAAGTACAATTAGGCTGCGTTCGCGCAGACATCGGCAACATGTGTCCGGTGTTATACAGTTATACAGCTCAATGATATGTCTTCATAACTTTTTAACATTCTTGATGAGAAACAGATTTTAATTATGTTCGGTGTATTTTTTTTTTCTTGATTGCGGAGGATTTGGTTTCTATTTATTTTTTACAAAAATATAATGAGTATTTGGTGATTTAAATACATTTAAGTGTACCCCAACTTGTTTGTTGTGGAAAAAAGACTTGGCAGATGATGATGATATTTAAATAGATATGTTGATTATATTTTGAAAGATTGCTGAGTTTACTAAAAAAAAATGCATAATTTATTAAGTTATAATGCTTAGTTGGTGCCTCCGAATGAAATTAATGTCTAAACATGAGTCTGTTCTCAAATTACCTTAGACTGATATCATTTTAGTTTCTACTTACTTTTACACGGTACGGTAGTATTTTTGGAAATTATATATTTGCTACAAAATCAAAACTAATAATTATATTAAATTAAACTTTATATATCTATTCAAACATAAGTACGTACAACAGCACATCAACCTACTCTAAACCGGACAATTCCTTTATAGTACATTAGTATTTCAACTTTATCACAAAAACAGCTGGTTCATTTTTGATTGGCACAGAAGATTTAAATTGCTGAAAGAAACTAGAGTAGAATTTTCTCAGTGATTTCATTGGAATCTAGTCGTAACCTTTTTACTTTATCTCTTCTTGGAATGAACGTGAAGTTACAAAAATGGTTTGAACTAAGAAAATATTTTCACCTTTTTGTTGTTAAGAGAGCAAAGACGTTATTATACAAATTAAATTCAGGCAACCATGATAATCAATGGTTAAAAACGTTGTAAACTTTCTCATCCATGAAAGATAAGTTTTTTAATAAATTGTCCTTATCCCCAATGGATAGCTCAGATGTGTTCACACACATTATCAGTTTGACTTAGTATTATTATGGAGATTTCTTCACAAACTCTATGGAGGCAAGTGACACAATTACACAGATAGACAAAATACTCAGATGATCCATGATCAAAGTTAAAAACTACCCGTAGTGATCCGATACAGAGAATCGCTTGAGCTCAATTTTTTTTCCATAATCAGTAGAGCCCAGTTGAACAATGTTCATTGAGCACTTGCACTTTATATTTAAATAAACAAGTTTTTTTAAACTCTAGGATAGGTATTCGCAAATTCGTTTATTTCAATGAAAATAAAACTGTAGATTTTTTTCAGACTGAACTGAAATCTGATTAATGGTTGGTAGCGCCTGTATTTTTCAGTCATAAATGAATATTTTTCGCGCCAAATTTGGCGAGATGAAAGAAAGACGATACGGTTGGCGCATTGGCTGAGCGGGCGGCTGCTGCGCAGCGTGTCGCGGGTTCGATCCCCGCACGGAACAAATGTTTGTATGATCTGCAAGTAGTTGTTCCGGGTCTGTCTGTTTGTGTATGTGAGTTTCTATGTTTGTAAACGCACCCACGATACGGGAAGAAATTCTTAGGGTCGGGCAACGTTTACATTAAAAAAAAAAGAGAAAAAAAAGAAAGAAACTAAGGTTGCAGATAACCACAAGAAGTGGAGTGACGAGAGGCCTCTGACTAGCAATGGGAAACCATGCCTTTACCATAAAAATAAAACATTATAATAAAAATAGTATCAAGTCAAACAAATTGATCACCGCTAAGTGACATTATAACGGTGCACAAGTCGACGTATCTAAGATGCGAATGGTTTTAGATGTAAAAACCACACGTTTAGGCACCAAATAAGGGTATTATTTCCTCTCGTCACCACACTATCTATCCGAGTTAATGACCGTAGACCTAGCCGGCTCATACAGGTGACAATGTTGACGGAGGCCTATAATTATCACCCAGTTTATAATTTCCGAAAGTCTAAGGGGTAGGTCGAGGGACTAACGTGACCCAAAAACGTAAAGGGCTATTGAAGGACACCGTGGATTTTAGTCAGTACAAGACAGTCCCTCCCGGTCTGCTCTGGGTGGGAGGACTCATTTGATGATTTTAGTACGATAAAAAAAGTCTATTACCCCGTTAGTCTCGTTGTCTCGTTGTCCAGGGTTCGATTCCCGAGTCGGCAAAAAGTGCTATTGGGTTTTTCTATAAGAATTTCTCAGTAACTAGCAATCCGGAGTTTGGAAGTTGGCGGTATGTTAACCCTGTGGCTCGGAAAGCACGTTAAGCTGTTGATCCTGCGCCTGATCTCTCTCCGGTCGTGTCGGATTATTGTCCCATCGTACTATGAGAGTAAAGGAACATAGAGAGAACCTGAGCCTGCGCGTGCACTTGTGGACTATAATGTATGTCCCGCGCAGATGGCTTATCTGCGTTGAGATTGGCCGTGGCCGAAATCGGTCAGGAGGACTATTACTATTGCCAACAATCGAGTAGAAATCGTGACTTCGGGGTGTTACTAAAATATATAAAACAAATATGGATGGATGAATGCAGTCGTATCCGCTCCAACTTGCGAGTTTTCAGTCGTGAGTGATAGCATACTGGCACAACAGTGATTTTGCCGAATTCGGTATTCGTATATTTGTCTCTATAATAACTTTGTATTTCTTTCATTTAATTTCTATTAAAACCAAATAAAAATACTTGGTTCTCACCGTAAAAACATTCATAAAAGTATCGATTGACCCTAAAAGCTGATACTAAACTGATTTATTTAACACTATATTTGACCAGATAATTTGATTATCACGTAGTCTGTCAACTGGGTACAGTCTAATCCATCAATCACAGCAGTTCCCCTCTGTTATTCTATTACTTTTTTATGTATTTATACTCAGCATGAGATTTAACATGGATAGAGTAATGGAAAAGAGAACTTTTCTTGGTAAGTAGACAGAAGTGCAGTGCCATAAGCTACACACACCAAAGAAAGTATGTGATCACGAGCATGGACTAATAAAAAAATTGGACCTCATAAAAAAACAATATTGTTGTGTGTTTTCTTTAGATCCTGTTTTATTATAACTTAAAATAAAACTACGAGACTAAATCCTAATATCGTAAAAAAAAAGATATAGCTTTTTCAAAGTGTTCGCAAATTTCTTTTGGCGCGTGTTTGTAGACTTTCCTTGACTGTTTGGAATAGTAAATAGTGAAAAAAACATTCACAGTAAGTTATAAGTTTAGTTTAGTTTATTCAATTTATTTCTTTACCTCCTTTTTTTTTGTAACGATGTGGTTATTGGCCAGGCTTAGTTGGCAGAAAGAAAATAATAAAAAGCAAAACAGGGTACATTAATCATACAAATACAAAAAAAAGTTATAAATACAAACAGAATTTTCTTCTTTTTTGCATCAATTGATAAAAAAAACGTTGTCATTTTTAAGGAAAAACAACCTTCTTTAGAAAGACGATGATTCTTTTTTCTGTAAACCTCTTCCCCAATTTTCATTTTAAAAAATCCTCTGAATTGCTGAAACTCTTAATTTCCTGAATCCAGTATTACTCCAGTTCTAAGCTTTCTCAACTCGACGGCCTCCGTACCCCGATTCGATTAAAGACAACGATCGCGTTTCCTATTAGGTTCTGTTGCAACGGCTCGTGACGTCACGCTCTTCCCTCGGCGCTACCGAGCTTTTTAGGGTTCCGTAAACAAAAAGGGGAAGCCGGTACCATAGCGCCGACCGAGGCTCTTAAACTTTTAAGTGTGAACATAATAATTTTCCAGCACTCATCCCTCGTGAAAACCAAGTGGAATATTTTTCCCGACTGTTTCGAAAGGAGGCTTAAGTCTTTTCTCTTTTGCGAAGTTTCGGGAGTTTTCTACTTCATATCACTAACAGACGATAAGATTAGGCATCGCGACATCGACATGAACGAAAAGTTATTACAAAACGATTGAACATGCCAGTTGTCCCCACTAACGATGTGATGCCAAAGCTCATGAATGCTTAAAATGTCAAAGGCCACGAAAAATAACAGAGAGTTGGGTATTCAAAAGTTTATTTATGAATGCCAGAGATTACAAAGTATCCAAGACACGTGGAAATATACAGAACCCATAGTGAGCCCGTCTGATTCGCATTTGGCCAGCTTTTTTGCAATATTCTTTCTAGACCACTCGAATGCTAGAGCCGTAATTGGAGTACTGAATATTGTTCCGTTGAAGTTTTATGAGTTTGAATAGCGCAATTGCCTACTCTTTCGGCCACTGGATGCACTTTTTCCAAATTGGTTGCGATAGTTTTTGAAAGGATTTTGGGGCTCTACTTTATATTTGTTCCTTTAAAATTGGGTCAAATAGTGGTAGATGCGAATGTTATTTTTAGCATTCTGTTTTAAACGTAAATAAAAGATCAAATACCTTTAATCAGTCTTTTCGTCTAGTGGTTTAGACAGTTTAATAACCTCTATGTATATTTTCATATTTATTTTAATATAGATGCGTGTTTTCTAAGTAGGACAATAAACTCAGTTGTATTTACAATTACAGCTCAATTAACTAGTTATTAATGTTTCGCTGAACCTGAAACGCAAATTAAACTGTTTTCATGAGTTAATTTTGATACAACACGCTATTTTGATATTGTTATAACTGTTAACCGCACTAAATGCGTGGTAAATATTCAGGTAAATAATAAAATATGAAAGAAACGTACTGACTTTAAAAAGCATCCAAAGATAGACCTGACAACCAAGAGTTTCACATCTAACAACTTACTTTGTACGCTTTGGCGCGCTTATTAGTCAAATCAAATAGCGCGTACGGAATCAATTAACCAATCCTATTGCAGTTCCGTTATATTTCACAAAATTGCTCACACAGAAAAGATATGAAAGATGTTTCACTTCTTCAAAAGCATAATAGTCATCATCGAAAAACAATCAGTACATTGCCTAAGTTATCCACAAACAAAATAAAGGAGAAAATTAAAATAAAACACATCTAGGGAACCGCGGGCGTACCGCAGATAAGCCTGAGCAAAAAGACATCTCATATTATACGTCCCCATATCGTGTTATTACAACTGCTGAGTGCTCATCGCGTTTGTTGTGGAGGAGAACGCCGTATGTGACTTTTTAATTTAATGTAGGTGAAACTATTTATATCGTCATGATCGCGGGCAATAGATGGATAAGAGACGCACAGAACCGAGAGATATGGCATAAAAAGGGGGAGGCCTATACCCAGCAGTGGGTGATCCCGGGCTGATATGATGATGATGAAAATTATTTGGTACCTTTAGAATTTGCTGTTAAAATTATTCTAGTGGTACGTACAGCATAGTGACGGGGCCTGTAGAGGGCCAAAGCCTGCCGGGGTCGCGGGACTTACGAATTACCGCGATCCCGGTACGTAAAGGGCTAGTGAAGAACACTGTGGATTTTAGTCAGTACAAGTCTGACAGTTCCTCCCGCTCTGCCCTGGGTAGGAGGACTCATTTGATGATTTTACCACGAAAAAAAAAAGTGGTACATAATAAGTAAATTGAGTACTGTTCTATCGGTGTGTTATGAATAAATTATGCTGGAAATTTATTTTCTATCATTTTGGCGGTTTCGGTATTTCTTTGTACTGACAGTAAAACTGGGATTAAAATATAATACATCTCGTATTACTCGTCTTACTTGAAAAGCTGTCTGAACACGGACTATCCAAATAGAGAATTGAAAAAATATTTTTCTTTATTTTCAAAGTGAAAAACTACAGCAGGACTTTAAAACCAATCAAACGATTTTTACGACTCAGTCGGTCGTTTTCATAAAATTACTATTTTATGAACAAAGTTGCTTTTTTAACGAAGTTTTCTTTCGAGCGTTGAACACGTTGATTTTTTTCTGTCATTATTTTTTTGCCGTTCCCGTTAAAATTTAAGTCGTTAAAAAAATGTACCAAATTAACACCATTAAAAAGTTTTTATTTTGCGAGGCCATAATTTGAACGTAAAAAGCGTATCCGTTTACGACGACAAGTAACAAAATACAGAAATCAGTGAAGATATTTAGATAACAGAATGTCACAGACTGCCTCGTTAGTTAAAAAATGAGTCTGAATTTATTTAGGTCTAAGGCAATAAGCTGATCCTCTATTTATCATTTCATTTTACTGACGAAATAAAGGTCATATATATGGGCCAACTGTGTATATGAACCGAACAAAAAATATATATTTTCAGCTACAACGTCAGTAATAAACAGTACATCACCAAACTTTTTCATAAACAAATCTGACCTATTTAAGGAGGTCAAACGTGTATCCAATAATATCGTATCCTACTTATGTGCTGACTTTATAAGCACCCGTATAGGAACAGAGGCTCTTCAATGTCAATTGGGTTCGAGAGTATCCTGACACACAAAAATCTTTGACATAACGCCAAGGGCCCTCATAGTGACGTCATGCATGGTAAGTAGGTTTATGATGTACCAAAAAATAAAGATCGAAAACTTGAGGAGCCATATAAATATAATAATAATGGAGAGCGAAACTGAAATCTTGCAATTCAATTCAATAAAGTTTTAAAGTAGTTCCACGTGCATTGAAGTATTGTTGCTCTTCAGAAACGGAATAAAGGATCGAATTCCAGTTTTCATATCATTTACTGATAAAAGCTTAATTTTTGTTCATTGATTTTCCCACAAGTCTCATTATAAATATTTATAGAGAAATCGTGGATAACACAATTTCTGTTTATCACTTTCATAACCTTTAGATAAAATTGAGAATATTGTGTAAAGAATTTAAGAGCTCACGGCAAAAAAAAGCAAAACAGCTCAAAATCCAAACGTTACAATCACAAGATGTTTTCTCTAAGACTGTGACTTCTGAGTCACAAATAATTGCTTACTAAACAAAACACGGCAACCAAAAATAGTGAATCCAAAACAGAAAATCAATTAGCAATGTCAATTAAAACACCACATACCGGGTTCTTCTTGACAGCAGCCGCCGAGACGCGGGGCTTACCTCGCGCGAACGCGAAGGTTTATCCAAGACAGTAATGAATATTAATTCAGAACAACAAACCTTACAGTGTGTGCTATTGAATTAACTATTGGATACCCTCGAGGTCTATTTTCTAGTCAAGAAATCGGATTGAAGAGTGAGTCTATTTTTTAAAGTCCATAACTTGGGACCCTCTACAAAAATAGGCCAAATTTCCGTCAGCTAGAGTTTAAAAAAATCATGGATACGTATTTTTTTCTTTTGCTAAATCAATGCATATGTACAAAGATTTAACTCATTAAAATTCGAGAGAGGTCTTGACGTCAGAAGCGAGAAAAACTGTACTTGCCTGTGAATTTTTGTATTGGCAATTATTAAATTGTCGTATCTTCGTTAATTTTGGTTTACGTAAAAAAAGAATTTTAAAAAATGAGATTTTTGGAGTGAAAACTTCTTTAGCGGCGTTGAGCACTTTTTCTGTAATGGGTATAAAATCTTAAACTCGCGTCAGGACACGTGACCTGATCGAAAAAGCGTAGGACGTCAGGACACGTGACCTGATCGAAAAAGCGTAGGACGGCGCAGGGCGCTTGCGTGAATGTTCGTGTGACTTTATTACTTTTAAAGAAGTTTGTATGCTGGATACATTCGTTGCTAGGTAACATTGTTTATAAAAGATGTACGTCACATTGAAATAAAAAGTCAACCATTTTTGCGAGTTTTACTAAAATCTGTTCACAAGATATTTCCAACAATTACTATTCAAGTTTTCACTTCTGCCGGCACTCCCAGAGTGCAACCCGTCGTTTTTTTTGAAGTGAAAACTTCTTTAGCGGCGTTGAGCACTTTTTCTGTAATGGGTATAAAATCTTAAACTCGCGTCAGGACACGTGACCTGATCGAAAAAGCGTAGGACGTCAGGAAAAAGCGTAGGACGGCGCAGGGCGCTTGCGTGAATGTTCGTGTGACTTTATTACTTTTAAAGAAGTTTGTATGCTGGATACATTCGTTGCTAGGTAACATTGTTTATAAAAGATGTACGTCACATTGGAAAATTATTGAAATAAAAAGTCAACCATTTTTGCGAGTTTTACTAAAATCTGTTCACAAGATATTTCCAACAATTACTATTCAAGTTTTCACTTCTGCCGGCACTCCCAGAGTGCAACCCGTCATTTTTTTTTTGATAATCTCACTGACGGACTAGTTATTTTTTTTTTTGTCAAAGATCAATTACTTTTATCACACACTCAAAGACTGTATTTAAATATTAGTTTTTCATAGATTGTCAAAGATATACAATAAATTATCTACCAGAGACCAAATCTTTATCTAAGTTTGTATTTTGTTTAAAGCAATCATTTTCGAGTTAATTATTTATTTATTTATTAAACTTTATGCACAACACTGTACAACGGCGGACTTAATGTCGTAGGCATTTTCTGCCAGTCTACTTTGTTAATGTCTAATTACGTCTCACATGATGACCAAAATTCGAACATTTTATAAGAAACAAGCTGATTCCCGTGGTTTCATCCCACTGCTCGTTTCCTATTGGTCGTCGCGTTCAACCATACAAACTCTTAAGGTTTACTCGCATTGTGAGGACGTTCCTGTCTCTGGAGCCCTACCCACCGGTAGCTTGGACTCTGCTCCCATACCGGCGGACCTCTATTTTTATATTTTTATATGTTTTTTTTTTACTAAAAATATTTAAAATGTAATTATATGACTGTCAAATGAATAAAAGAATTCGAATAGATAAAAGCATGCTAACTTACAACAAACAGATTCCTGTAACAGGATAATATCCTATTACAGAAATCTGTTCGTTAAATGACAAATTCCATTTCCAATCCACAGTAATTTGCAACTGATTTCTAAGAACACGATCTGTATCTCTCAGAATTTCTAGTATTGCTAATGTATTTATCACTATGGCTCACGACAAATCCTTCTGTGGTTACTGATGAGAAACTGTAGTTACCAAACTAGTCGTCTGCGATGAATGTCGTCGATACAAGACGCTCAAAGCAACCTGAACTGTAAGTATTAGTGGGAACGTACTAGTTACAAAGGTACTTTGGTACCGTCTTTCATAAATGGAAGGAAAATACAGACGAACCAACCTGCACCAGTCTGACTAATTTTCCCAATCGAACATGAACCTTTTGGTTTTGTTTTAAGGTTAAAAATCGATTAAAGACTGACAGATTGTGGTAGGTTGATGTGCTGGTGTCTGTACTATACTTATCGACTAAGAATAGGATAGTCTTGGCTCCATATAGTGACTTTATGATTTTTTCGATTTTAAGTAAATAGTAATTGATTAAGAAAATTGTATAAAACTGAAAATAAAGATTTCCCTAAGAGTATACAATAAAAAATTGATCGTTTTATTTTTGAGGGAATTTTGTAGCCAGTGTTAACTACAAAACTGTTCAAATTATAGAAAAAACAAAAATATAAAATAACCAGGCGCATAATTTGCAGTGAGCAACAATTTTGTGGTACTTTTATGGCCTGTATTGAAGGACTTCATAAAAATGCCAACACAACTTAAAAAATAATGAAATAATTAAAATTCGACTAATAAATATATGTCGTTAAAACAAACAGAGCCACTCTAAACCATTCTCACATCATCATCGTCTGACGTGTCTGCGACAACACCGTCTATTTGTCTCAGCCCAGCTCCCTAGAGACGCAGCGTAATGAATATTAACATCCAAATGTACCAGAAGGTTACGTGCCACTGGCTGGCATTCCGCTCTATTTGAAGTTATGTCTATTGATACCTCGACAACTGGGAAAGGTCTTGTCTCCAATAGAAACAGAATCCACCGATTTATCGGCCAACTTGTTGGATGCTAGGAACAGTCAAAAGCAAAACATCTTACGTTCTGAAACTGTCAAAGAGATTTTATTGAAAGAGTTTTGATAAAAGTTAAAAGGTGGCTGTGTAATGGTACGAGGTTGGCAAGGGTTTTTAATGTATTGATTTACGGATTGAATGATGAAGTTGTTTTATATGAAACATGTTTTATTTTATTTCAAAAAATACATTAATAACACCATAATGGCTGGGACGCCAATGCGATTACCAAAAAGGTACTTAATTACTTTTACTACTAAAAATACAATAATATTATAAAAAATACAATTTAAATACAACCAAAATACAGTTACAATATTTTTTTCTAAATATGTACCATTTTTCAATTCATTGAATGCATCATTTATTTTATTTTCAATATGCCTGATTGATAACTGAAACTTAACTATTGCTAAGGGTTTTTTTTACGTGGTAAAATCATCACATGTGTACGCCCACCCAGGGCAGAGCGGGAGGGACTGTCAGACTCGTACTGGCTAAAATCCACGGTGTCTTTCAATAGCTCTTTACGTACCGGGGTCACGGTAATTCGTGAGTTCCGCGACCATTGCTAAGGGTATAAAGCGGTTTTAACCTAAAAACAGTTTTAATCCTATGCCACCATTTCAGAACTCACGCTAAAAACGTAACACGATTAACGGGTAACGCTTGTTTGCATAGCCTGCAGCTGCCGTCGCATTAAAAGAAAATTAACGGAATTTGATGCACGGATTATGCAAATCGAAGCATATCCGCCAACGTTCTTTGTTATCACGTACACAAAATGAGTTTTGATGGTAATGTCCTAGACAATTTGTGTTTCTTGCACTACTTTTGTCTGTGCGTTAATTAATTTTAGAGCGGGATTCCAGGATTTGCAGAGTTTACTCTTCTGGAGTGAAATTATTATGCTGTTAGCGCATTAACGCTTGTTACTGCGATTTTGCCGCAGAATGCGACTGTTTTTTAGACATTTTGGTCTGTTAGATATGCCTTTGCCTAGTTTTTTGCCCGATATAGTTGCTTACCTTCAGTGACGCTTTGTACCATTTCATAATCTCGCACCGAAAATGCCTTTGGTGGCCAGAAATTGCAATGTCCAGACTAGTTTCAGATCAGAGATTACCACGGCATTGAAAATCGTTCAGGCTTAGAATTCTCAAGACTAAGCTGAATTCAGATTTGATTGGCTTCTCTATGAAGTAAACATTTGAATAACAAACAGAGGGATAATAAACCGTCGTCTCCTGCCAAATATAAATGAAAACAAATTTATGAACAGGCTTTCCTGAAAAACCAATTCAGTCCCCTCAAAATTACGGTATCGTAAAACAATGATTGAAAATCTCGATATCGGTCTTATATTTCCATTAAGTTAGGGGAGTGAGTAGTCATGCAACTGTTATCAAGACAGGTATCTATAGCTTGATTTGATAATAATAACTTGCAGCCGGGAAATGTGGAAATCGGGGGCGAACCCGGCTGGGGCGTGAAAATGTTTATACACTTTCATAATTTTGAGGGGATGATATCGGATACAGTACAAAGAGGGGTCGGACAAGGAAAGGGCTTTCAACAAAATACTTAATACGGAAAATACGAGGTAGAAAACCTGGTTATTTCTAGCCAATGCTATTATTTGGGAATTGATGTTATGCGTGGATTTGTCTGGAGTATTGCATTACCATATTTTGGTGGCGTTCGTTCCCTTGATGTATTTTTTTTTGTTTATTCATTGTTAGGGTTTGTTTAGTGAGCGTGTTTATGAGTTTTATGAGATATATCATCTTGGTATTAGATTGCCATTTAGTTTTAAGATCGAATAGTAATTAAAATTTCAGCTGTGTGATAATATGTATCGGTTAATTATGAAGTTACGATTTGACGAACTAAAAGTAAAGTTAGGGTGAAATTAGATTTAGCACACAGTCTGATCAAGGACCAGGTTTGGGTCGTCGGCTCGTTGTGTACCACGTGCGCCACATGGAGTTGCTGTCAGCAAACTGTCTCTGCCTGGGCAAAGGGAAACCGGAGGAACTGTTTGTGAGGGTGGACAGGTCAGGGCGAGAAGATGGAAGGTTTTTCCATGTGAAAAAAGACAGGTCAGCATTTTGCAGTATTTTCATTATTTAAAGCAAAAGTCTCTTTTGGTGAAGAGTAAAGTCCGGTCTCTTTCCCCTTTTATTTTTTCCCACTTTCTTGAGTTGCAATTCGCAATGACATAAACGGAAAAATACAGAAATTGATAAATTCTGTGCATGAAAACGATAATTATTATAAGCACAGTCTACTGATTATAAGATAATTTATCTACTTGCACTTATTTTTACGTAGAAAATAATTAATTTCCGCCCACGCAAATCACTGCAAATGAACGACGCAACGGTAGCGATACAATGTAATTAGCGTTGAAACTCGCATAATTTTCAATATGCCCCTTTATCGTTATCTCTTTATGTCAAAGCACTGGCAATGTTAACGTAAACAGAGCCTTATCTCGAATGATTACTAAATTCTTTTTTTAATTAAAAGGCCGTTGAACGAAATTGGATCGGCACTCTTTGTTCTACGGCTTTCAGGGTATTTATTCTTGTATTTTTTGCACAAATTATTCAACCTTATTGAACATTGGACGTCAGAGAGGGCGATCTATCACAGGGATAGGAGGAATACGAAACCCTGTAAAGAAAACTCGACCCGAATAAATGGGTCACAAATCCTTTAGAAGTTGGACCTTTAAAAATTGGTTTTATTCGTTCGTATGTTTTTGGATTACGTAAGGTTGATATAACTTATGAGGTTGAGGGAAATATTGAAGGGGACTTGTGAGTTACGAATAGACGAAGTGAAAATTAGAAAGTAGTACATTTTTCATGTTGGGAAATAAAGATTTGAATCATCAGTTCACTTATGTCGCGTTAAAAATATTTTCACTGAACAGTAAGCTAGAATATCCCGCAATTAATGCTTATAAAAATCATAAATAATTATTTATTGTCCACGAAATCTCAGGATTTAAATATTTGTAGGAAAATTCAACGGTGCACTTTGTAATTTTACCATTCATACTATTTTATGCTCGTTCCATTTTAATTCCTGAAATACTTTTATTTTTAAATTAACATTTCATAACCTTCTTTCACGTAAAAGTAATGTAATAAGAGCAACGTAAAACTAAAAATTCTTAGCGTTCAACTATGGCGTCACTGAATTACAAAAAAGTACATTAAGTGCACAGTTTTTATGGAGATGCATGGCATTTTTATCTGACTCAGCTACGGCAAAGAAAAGTCTGATGGGACTAATGTTTTTAATTTTTTTTTAAACATTAATCGCATCAAGCTTGTAATTTGGCTTAACTTAATTAAGTCTAGTTCAACGTAACGTAAGATTGTTTTTCGACTCTAATTAAAATTTTGACATGTGATAGTTTGCTACTAAATGTAAATAGTTTTCATACGAAAACTCTTGGCAGTTTATGTCTTTATTTTTAACGTGTTAAAATCATCAAATGAGTCCTCCCACCCAAGGCAGAGCGGGAGGGACTGTAAGACTTGTACTAACTAAAATCCACGGTGTCCTTCAATAGCCCTTTACGTACCGGGGTCACGTTAATTCGTGAGTCCCGCGACCCCGGCAGGCTTCGGCCCTCTAGAGGGGGGCCCGTCATTTGCTGACACTCTTTGAGGCGCGTGTGGAACATAACGCGCCGTCGACCCGGGCATGGTCCATGGTCAGATTTTAAATAGATGTGCGTTTTAGAACCTTAAATATATTCAATTACGCAAGAATGCCTAGTACTTCTACCTACGCACAGTTTCATTACATTTTTTTTTGGAAAATCGTATAATCTTACGAGTCCTTCTTGAGGCCATCAAAACTAACCCTTAATACAAAATCCACACGGTTCATTATACTTCAAGCGTAAATCCATAAAAATCCCGACAACCGTCCAGAATTTTGAGACTAAGAATCAATCTCCATTACATGGTAGTGGTGTCATTCGAGAAAGCAATCCGCGGACATAGGAGATTACCGTATACGGTGTACGGTGGTCCATACATATCAGGGATCCGCAGGCTTCGATCGACCCTCATTCCCTTCGGATATCCTGGGCAATTTTATTGCCACTGTAAAACATGAAACGACCGGCCAAGTAAGGATTTTGTAGCAGGTAAACATTTTCGTAACGCTAAATTTGAGTGAAGAAGTTTTAATTTTTTTAAGTGTTTTATTTTTCGGACGTCCGTTATTGGGTCAATGTTTGAGAGTTAAATAAGCCATGATTATTAGTAAATAAATATATCTGCTTATCAAATGGTAACATTTTTTTTATATTGTAAGCATTAAATTGTGGCGTCGTGAATTTAAAAGATTTTGTGTGGCAAGAAAAAATCGACTGCGAGGAACGATTTCTAAAGGACTTGCATAAGCAGTCCAGAATGCTTTTGTAATATAAATAGGTATCTCATGGATATACAGGGTAACATAAAATATACATATTGTATTCGCAGAATAATTCCGTTTTGTCTGAAACACCTGTTTTTTTATTTATTTTTATCATTCAATATTGGTTTCATAGTAAGTTGTTTATAACCATAAGTACTTTCAGTCCATGAAAAGTTTTTAATATTAACCCATTAACCGCCAAAATTAAATTAGCCATAACATATTGATGAAATGTTTATTTTTATATTGTTTACAAACCAAAAGTACAAAAAAACTAAAAAAATCATGATTAGGCTCCCCTTCAGGGGGAGGTACAGTAGTATATCAGAGCATGTATTTTTTTCAAAACAAGTGTCAAACCTCTTATTCAATATTTATTTTATAGCCAGGGATATGTGCTTCCAAAAAACATATATTGAAATACAAATATCTTATTTTAAACAATAGAAATATAAATCTGATCCTACTTACTCGTTATCGCCGCAAAATCCGAAGTTTACAATCCTCGATCTGATATTTTTAACGTACCTACCCTCCAATATTAGTGATTGATTATAATCAATCACTAATATTAGACAGACATGCAACGCTAATAATTATTAGCGTTGCATGTCTTCTTACCAACAACAGTCAAATAATTATGTTTGTTATAAAAAAATAACAGCTACCTTAATTTTTAGTGCTGTACCTGATAAAGTACAGCAGCGCCAAATGGGACAAGTAATCCTGTATTTTTTCCATAGTCATTCGTTACATAAAGGGGAAAACATACTTGAAAAACATCACCCAACTCATCGGAATTCGATCAACCATTTTTAAACACTGCTGCTGTTTCAACTGTAGTCACATCTTTACATTCAATACACCCGTCCTATCTAGCTTGGGGTCAAAGGCGGATGGCGGCCGCCCTGGGTCGCCGGACATCTAATAAGAGAATTGCTGGAAACAATTTTTCCAATCTCTTTGTGCGGGCAGCGGAGGCTCGACGATAAATTGTATGACAAATTGAAACCCTTCGACTGTGTCAGATTACGACTTTGGTTAAGTTAGAAGCGGTGAGAGTGAAGGTAGCGTAGAAAGTGACAATTTTAAGTGTGGAATCATATATCTACCGTACGGGCGTTCTAAACACCCTTATTTTTTTCGTGGTCAAATTACCAAATGAGTCCTCCCTGGGTGGAGCGGAAAGAAAGAAGTCCGGAGGGAACACGCTGAAATGAAGGAGTTTTACTCTTCTAATTTTTACTACACATGAACATAAAACGAAGAACCAAATTAAATCAGAACAGGGAAATAAATTGAGGTTTTATAGTTGTATACGATGTCTGCTTATAACTTAGCCCCAACATACATTGGCACCCGTGCGTGTTTCTAAAACGTGTTTTTCATCCGTTAAACGAAAATAATATATTTTATTTATTCTTGAACGATTCCATTTGAAAGGTTTTCTTTTACTGTCCGTCGATAATATTTTCAGAAATTCTAATATTACACGTTTCATTTTGCACGTGATGGAACATTCTTTTGTAAGAGTTGCAGAAATCAAATTGAATATTACTAAGGTCGTTGATTTTAAATGATTTGAAGACATACTGAAAGTCTCTTAAAGCTTTCTGAATTGCTTTTCGTGATTAAAGTTTCAAAATAATTTTGATATTGAATGTTAAACGACGGTTAAAACTTTCAAGTGCAAATTAATGAACTTGCGTTGATAAGTTTTAGTTTACAATAAAATTTATAAGATACTAGCACCCGGCCGCGACTTCGCATGGACAGCAACTATGCTATTCTCAAAAAAGGCTGTAAGCTACAACGAGCTCGTCGTGGAGACAGTGCCTTAAGATAGTGTTACTGGTTCGCGACACGTCACTGTCATTACCTTAGTGAGTACCAAATCGAAATTTTAACGCTGTAGCAGCACAGCACACAAGGCTTATCAAATCTACAGAAATTGTTACTGCAGTTTAATAATTAATGGTTAAACGAACTTACCTTAAGTGATGTTCGACCATAATTATACGAGACGTTACATCCGAAGAGATTTAATTATTACTATGTAGTTTCACTTCTCAATGTACTAGGCGTCGCACATAATTTTTAGAGCTGTGGAAATAAAAATCAATTATAAAATTCAAATTTGTTCTGTATCCGCCGACCGCAGCGCCATCTCTACGTAACTTCATTCATTTTTAGAGACGCTACTCTCGTTTGATGAATTGTTTGATGGGCTTTAGTTTATGGGTTTGGGAGGGACTTTAAATCTCTTCGGATGTAACGTCTCGTATAATTATGGTCGAACATCACTTAAGGTAAGTTCGTTTAACCATTAATTATACTTACGACGTTACATCCTCAAGATTTAATTATTACTATGTAGATGTTTAGCGCTTTTATCAAACGAGAATGGTAAGGATTTTAATACAAAATCAATGAATAAAAATAACATTTATTGAGTACATACTTAGACAGTATATAAAAATATAATCGTAACAAACAAAAATTGTATCCTCTGAATAATGTTAGCTAGGTATTAAACAATCATTATTTTACCTTAAATTAACAATTATAAATTGCCTCCGCGACCAATCGGCGACCAATCGATTGTAAACGCATCTATGTTATACGCTGAAGGATCTCTTTTCCACGATATGTATTTTTTACATTTCGCGTTTAATCGTGTGGCAAACAGATCTATTTGAGGGTTTCCAAAAGTATTTGTGATGGTATCAAAAGCAGACAAAGCCAAGTCCCATTCAATGTCGATATTTAAACGTCTAGATTCGTGATCTGCTTCTGTATTCTCTTTAGATTTGATGTATGAAGCAAAAACAAAGAGTTTCCTATGCTCACACCATTGCCAGATTTCTCTTGCTATGTCATTAAGGTGTGTATATTGGATTCCGCCGTACCTATTTACATAAGCTATAGCTGTAGTATTATCGATCCTTAGTAAAATCTCCTTATTATAAAGATCTTTAGCGAAGCACTGTAAGCCAATAAGAGCTGCCTTCAATTCTAAAAGATTTATTTGTCCTTTAGATTCTTTGACACTCCAAAAACCATGAGCACGTACTCCATTACAATATATACCCCAACCTGTAAGGGATGAATCTGAGAAGATTTCTAGATCATACCTACCACTACGTATTGGATTATTTAAAGTTAAAATATTATTTTGCCACCAGGAAAACTCTGACTTAAGATTGGGCGAAAGGTTCATGACACAATCGTAATTGTTTTTGGAATGACTCAAAGCTAGAAACTTTTCACGTTCGAAACGTTTCGTATACAACCAACCATAAGAAATTGCTGGGCAAACCGAGCAGAGTAAACCAAGGTACTTTGCAAAATCCCTAATTGTTAAAGACCTTATTTTAGCAATTCGTTTAGTTTGGTCGAGTATTTTTTGACGCTTCAAATCTGGCAGCATTAGACACATATCTTGTGAATTTATTTGGAAACCTAGAAACTTTTGAATTTGGTTTGGTATCAAGCTACTTTTTTCTTTATGAATGATAAAGCCTAATTTCTCAAGAACGTTAACTGCTACTGCTGTACTTTCTAGGCAACTATTATAAGAGTTGTTTATGCATAATACGTCATCTAAATAGACCACTAGGAGTAACCCTTGGTTTCTAAGATGAGCTACAACTGGTTTCATCAATTTCGTAAAAACATAAGGTGCTATAGACAAGCCAAAAGGGAGACACTGAAATTCAAAAGTGGAACCTTGAAATCTAAATCGTAAATATTTTTTACTAGAACTGTGAATGGGCACTAAAAAATATGCTTCCTGTAGATCCATAGTTGTCATGAAACAATCTTTACTGATTAATTTAGTAGCAGTGCGAATGTCTTCCATTTTAAAATGCTCCGGACTGATAAATTTATTTAGACATTTTAAGTTTAAAATGAACCTAAACGACCCATCGCTTTTAGGAATCAGAAAAATATTAGAAATAAACTGGCCAGACACGTCACAACATTTTTTAATTGCCCCTGAAGACAATAATTTTGAAATAGACAGCTTTAAATGTTCAAGCTCTGTTTTACTAAACCTTGGGTTAGATGGCTCACCATTTTGGAAAGGAAGCTCATCAAAACTAATTTTTAGACCCCTAATATAGTTTAAGACTACTGGATCTTTAGTTAATGCCTGCCAGTAGCTAACATAGTGGCGCAATCTACCAGCATGAAATACCTCTATTGGTTCCTGCGAGTTCTGTAGTCCATCTTCCGGGCAGGAGGGGCTCGATTCGCAGCTGGCTGCCTCCGACCTTGCAGTGTCGAGTGTCCTTGATTGGACGTATACCTCGGCTTCTGCCCACCCGGTTTGGTACCCCTGGTTGATTGAAACCTGGGTGGGCCTCTCCAGTTTCCCTGTTGTCTAGACGTAGAAGGAGCGACAACATTGCTGCGCTTTATTTGAAGACCTGATTTTTCTGCTGTTTTTGTGGCCTTGATCTTTTCTCCAAGGTCCTTTCCGAACAAAAATGAGTCTCGTTTTAGATCAGCTATGGTAGTGGTAAACTTTTTATCCAGTGAAGAAGTTATCAACTTTCTTCTATGTTGTGAGTTCTCGTAATGTAAATCAAGGAAAATCTTGCTGACTTCTGACAGTTTTTTCAAGATTTCCACCTTTGGGTGGTCGTCTTTAATCAGAGACGAAGCTAGATTGCTAAGACCAGCAATGCCCAATCCAAGTTGGTTCTGAGCTCTTTCGAGGAATTTATCCCGATGTTTGATATTGTCACTTACGATTGCAGAAATTTCTAAATTAAGCTTTGGCGCTTTCGATAAAGTGAAGTTCTCGGGCGTTAAAGTTTTCTTTATAATGGCTTCCTTCACCTCTTTAGTCAACCCTTCTACTAGGATCCTACCCCAACGTTTAGAAATCTCCTCGTTAACATTCGGGCCCAAGACCTCTTCTTTGCCCGTTGAGTCTCCCAGCGCCTCTAATATTTCAGGCGGTAAAGCCTCGGAATCAGCTATAGGGACCTCATTTAAGCTAGGACCAGGGTCCTGAGGTAGTAAATTAGATGCATCTACGTTATCTGTAGCATCGCCGGTATGCGGTGGACTAGCGGGGACTACAACGCCAGATCGGATTGGAATATTATCTTCAGATTCATCTGAATACACCGACGACTTCCGTGAGTCTAGTGTTGGCGACCTTGAGTGATAACGGTCATATTCTGTAAGTTAAAAGAAAAAGAACAACTGTTGTAGTTGACACATTGTTGTTTTTCAGTCGTTGTACGTACTCACGTTACGCCTTTCGACTGTTTATTGGCAAGCTGCTATAGGCAGTGTGTGCAATACATTTTAAAGTCATTGTACGTATTCTCGATACGCCACTAGACTAATTTGTTATCAGCCGTGCTCACGTCACGGAGTATAACTCAAGTAGATGCAAGAATTACTAGCAGTTTGCGACCGTAGTTACCACCTACATTATACTTCCATGTCGAGTGTAACAACAAGTAACACCAAACGTACGAATCTAATCCTTAATATGAACATATTAAAAAACAAAGTACAATTTCCAACAAAATTAAAAAGTTACCATAAATGAAGGTAGACAGCAAAAAAATAAATAATCGCAAAACGACCGGACGAAAAAAAAAAAAACAAAAAGTAGTTTTAGATAAATTTCCTTCATAGTTATTATGATTCGTATAGATACACCAATATTGGGCTACGTTTTCAAATTAGGAACATTAAAGATGTGTAGGTACTAACCTTCCTCATCCTTACTTGTTGACGATGACGTTGATGCACGTAGTTTTCGCTCCAAACGCTTTATCTTTCGTCGAATTTTCGAATTACTACGTTCCCTTTTTCGTTTTCCCATAATAACACGTTTTGTTTTCAGTAAAAACACACTATTTTTTAACTAAAACTATATTTTTTCAAGACACGCGATGTTGCGACGCCCGCACATAAAAAAGGAATGAAGTTACGTAGAGATGGCGCTGCGGTCGGCGGATACAGAACAAATTTGAATTTTATAATTGATTTTTATTTCCACAGCTCTAAAAATTATGTGCGACGCCTAGTACATTGAGAAGTGAAACTACATAGTAATAATTAAATCTTGAGGATGTAACGTCGTAAGTATAATAAAATACAGTTATGTGCCTTTTTTGCCAAATTACTGTTTCCTAATTTGTTTTTTTGTTAAATACAACCATGCAAACAATCTAATATTATTTAAAATTACCATTAAAGATCATTTTGTGAGCGTAGTCTTCAAATTGAAACGTATTTTTCTTTGAATTGAAAACAAAATGAATCTTGAATTTTGGAACAATTTAAGCATCAAATTAATTATATCTAGAATTCTAATACTGCCTGGAGACACAGACTTATAGCCGCAGGTCTTAGTTTATCTTTAATTAACTTTATAAGACGATCTGTTTTCTTGGAACCGAATAGCAGACATGGCGGTGTCCCGATGTTATCCCGATGTTTGATATTGTCACTTACGATTGCAGAAATTTCTAAATTAAGCTTTGGCGCTTTCGATAAAGTGAAGTTCTCGGGCGTTAAAGTTTTCTTTATAATGGCTTCCTTCACCTCTTTAGTCAACCCTTCTACTAGGATCCTACCCCAACGTTTAGAAATCTCCTCGTTAACATTCGGGCCCAAGACCTCTTCTTTGCCCGTTGAGTCTCCCAGCGCCTCTAATATTTCAGGCGGTAAAGCCTCGGAATCAGCTATAGGGACCTCATTTAAGCTAGGACCAGGGTCCTGAGGTAGTAAATTAGATGCATCTACGTTATCTGTAGCATCGCCGGTATGCGGTGGACTAGCGGGGACTACAACGCCAGATCGGATTGGAATATTATCTTCAGATTCATCTGAATACACCGACGACTTCCGTGAGTCTAGTGTTGGCGACCTTGAGTGATAACGGTCATATTCTGTAAGTTAAAAGAAAAAGAACAACTGTTGTAGTTGACACATTGTTGTTTTTCAGTCGTTGTACGTACTCACGTTACGCCTTTCGACTGTTTATTGGCAAGCTGCTATAGGCAGTGTGTGCAATACATTTTAAAGTCATTGTACGTATTCTCGATACGCCACTAGACTAATTTGTTATCAGCCGTGCTCACGTCACGGAGTATAACTCAAGTAGATGCAAGAATTACTAGCAGTTTGCGACCGTAGTTACCACCTACATTATACTTCCATGTCGAGTGTAACAACAAGTAACACCAAACGTACGAATCTAATCCTTAATATGAACATATTAAAAAACAAAGTACAATTTCCAACAAAATTAAAAAGTTACCATAAATGAAGGTAGACAGCAAAAAAATAAATAATCGCAAAACGACCGGACGAAAAAAAAAAAACAAAAAGTAGTTTTAGATAAATTTCCTTCATAGTTATTATGATTCGTATAGATACACCAATATTGGGCTACGTTTTCAAATTAGGAACATTAAAGATGTGTAGGTACTAACCTTCCTCATCCTTACTTGTTGACGATGACGTTGATGCACGTAGTTTTCGCTCCAAACGCTTTATCTTTCGTCGAATTTTCGAATTACTACGTTCCCTTTTTCGTTTTCCCATAATAACACGTTTTGTTTTCAGTAAAAACACACTATTTTTTAACTAAAACTATATTTTTTCAAGACACGCGATGTTGCGACGCCCGCACATAAAAAAGGAATGAAGTTACGTAGAGATGGCGCTGCGGTCGGCGGATACAGAACAAATTTGAATTTTATAATTGATTTTTATTTCCACAGCTCTAAAAATTATGTGCGACGCCTAGTACATTGAGAAGTGAAACTACATAGTAATAATTAAATCTTGAGGATGTAACGTCGTAAGTATAATAAAATACAGTTATGTGCCTTTTTTGCCAAATTACTGTTTCCTAATTTGTTTTTTTGTTAAATACAACCATGCAAACAATCTAATATTATTTAAAATTACCATTAAAGATCATTTTGTGAGCGTAGTCTTCAAATTGAAACGTATTTTTCTTTGAATTGAAAACAAAATGAATCTTGAATTTTGGAACAATTTAAGCATCAAATTAATTATATCTAGAATTCTAATACTGCCTGGAGACACAGACTTATAGCCGCAGGTCTTAGTTTATCTTTAATTAACTTTATAAGACGATCTGTTTTCTTGGAACCGAATAGCAGACATGGCGGTGTCAATTTGAACGCTTGAAGTAACGTTGCTAACATAATTTTGCGTCTGTTATGATAATTCGCAAAAATAACGACATATGGTGTTTTTATACGGTATATTTGAGCATTTTTTTTTTTTTTATCGTGGTAAAATCATCAAATGAGTCCTCCCACCCAGGGCAGGGCGGCAGGGACTGTCAGACTTGTACTGACTAAAATCCACGGTGTCCTTCACAAGCCCTTTACGTACCGGGGTCACGGTAATGGGTAAGTCCCGCGACCCCGGCAGGCTTTGGCCCTCTACAGGCCCCATCAATATGCTGACACTCTTTGAGGCGCGCGTGGAACACAACGCGCCATCGACCCGGGCATGGTCCATGGTCGGACAGCAAGTCGCCCATTACTCGCTGCCCGCATGCCCGCGCCTACGGTGGCCAGAGATCGTCCTGTGACGTCCGACGCCGTGGGCGTCTACCACTGCGGCTGGGATGGAGGGAGGACGCTGTCCTCTCCCTCAGGCGGCCCGCCTCCTCCTTCACGAGCATGACTGCTTCGCAGAAGGAGGCGACCGCTTCCCACTCCGTCTCGCCCCGCAGCATGGCCTTGACCAATGCTGGGCGCGAGAGGTCTCCGCCTATCGCCGTCGTGAGGACACGGCGGTGCTCTGCCCAAGCGGGGCAGTCCTGCACCGTATGCTCCACCGTGTCCTCCGGACGATCCTCGCAGTGGTGACACCCAGGCGTTTCTTCCCTCCCTATCAGACACAGGAACCTCCCGAAACTTCCGTGTCCGGTGAGGACCTGCGTCATGCGGAAGGTAAGGACGCCGTGACGCCTATCCAGCCACTCCTCAAAGAGGGGTCTTACCGCCGCGATTGCGGCATGCCCGGTATATTTGAGCATAAAGTAGAAAATTGTATACATATTTGTGCTCACAGTTAAAGACAAAGGATAAAAATTTTGAATCTTGTACAAAAGTTTGAGAATATAATTTCGCACAAACTAATTCCTCTTGTTTGTTTGTGCGGAAGTCTCTCTGAAACTACAAGTTAATTTTGAATAAAAAATACTATGTTTTGTTAGGTCAAGTTCTTGTGGGAGTTTATAGGTTATTTAATGTCACATTATAAACCTTTAGGAGTCGATCTTTGAGTTACGGGGAGAAATTACAGGGCAGTTCTAGTAATGAATACGTGCAAGGACAAGAAGTAAATAAGTCTAGACTTTTTAAAAGTAATTCAGTTCCCAGCCTATGGTAACAAACTCCAATAACTTTTAACTTCATAAGTAGATAAAAAATCTTGTAATTTTTATACGAAAGATAAAATAAGCATCAACCACACCGGTGGCGTTGAATTTTAATAGAAATATAATCAATTTTTATTAAGAAAGTGTATTAAACTCACCAATTTTATTCTGAAAACAAAAACACGAAACTCCATTAAGAGACACCATGGCGTCGAAGAAAATAATATAAAAAATAGAATTAGCATAAATGAAATACATTAGAATGGGACCCACAGGGAATAGGGAAACAAGAGAGATTTCAAATTTGGAACACGGTATTGCACCAAATTCTTTCGGTGGGGTGCAATGTTTGGAATGCTGTTATTAAAAAAAATACGCTCGTATGGACCGGAATTAGCCTTGCAGCAAAAGAGTTTTGCTTCTTTTTACAACATGCCAGTTTTTTATGATACTTATTGGCATTATACAATATATTTTGTTTGAATTGTTTCATTCCCATATTGCATTAGATCTATGATTCCAAATGAAATCTATTTGTCTCAAGTAAACATGCCCAAAAAAAACTTTCTGCAACACCATTTTCGTACGCGTCTAAGCAAACACGCTAGAGTAAACAGTAACCCACACAGAATGTTTACGCATGCCATAAGAATATGAAGCGAGAAAAAGCTTGCTGCGTTCAAGCGCCAAAAAATAGCCACAGAAGGATTGTTTTATACAACACAGACGCTGAAACGCAAACACACAACTGAAGTGTACATTCGCGAATATCTCTCTAGATATTAATCATTATTAATTTAATGACGCAAAAAAAAAACGAAAATAACTACCGTTCTAATTTCAAAATCTATCATGCCCCTTAACATTATTACGAATGAAGCCCCATACATATTTATGTATTTTTTTTTACATTTATTTCAAGAAATAATGAGAGAATAGCAATACGTTAGATTAGACTTAGATTTTCTGCATAAGTCTATGTGTGTCTATGTGTGAGACTCTTTATTTGTTGTTGTAGGGTATAAACCTTCTGTACCAATTTATTCTGTGACTCTAGTAACAGTTTTCTTTGTGCCTTCCCCGTCTCGGACGCTCTTAATGCAAATTTTATTTATTCATGTAAATTAATATCTATTCTCTGGGACACCCAGTGAGGCGAGAAATTGAGTACGTGCAAAAATAATGCTGGCTAGCACCCTCCCAGCTTATGCAAACGCCGTCGCGTCGATGGTTACCAATTAGATTGTGTTGTGTCGCTGTGTGTTTGTTGTTAGTGCATTAGAAGACACTGTGTCGACACGGTGCAACACATGTAAGCTGTTTTGTGCATTGAAGTGTGTGATTGTATTCTGTTAGGCCATGTCCGGCGGCGAGATGGATAGACATGGTTGTCGTCGCGGGTTTATCCTGAACGAGGCTACCATAGGAAGATTTGAAATTTGCGTAAAGAAAAGAGAGGCATATAAATACCAATGACAGAAGTCAGTCATATATAATGACGATGATGTCTAAAAAGAAAAGGTAAATAACTAGATTAGACCCAGTGTCAAAAGCACTCACTTCTCTCTCCTTCCCTCCCTCCTCCATAGTCTACCAAAAAAAAGTAATAGAAGCTGCATTAATGTGTCCACCTCCTGGCGGTCTACCCTGAACAATGGCACCGCGGACTACCTGTAACTTGCGATGGCGTTTAAGGGTCCTGAGAGCCGGCTCGGGAATCTATCGATGCGCAGTAGTTCCACCGTTCTCCATCGTAGGTCTCATATTTAGTTGGCCATGAAAGATGATGATGACGATCTCCTAGGTATAACTACACTAGCGGTTGCCAGCGGTTTTGCCCGCTACGACTCCAAAATCATCCCGTGGTAACATAAAATCGGTATAAAAACTATCCTATGTGTTAATCCAGGTTGCAAACTATCTGTAAACTGAATTTCAACCAAATCCGTTCGGTGGTTTTTACGTGACAATGAACAAAAATTCATCCATCCATCCACAACAAACTTTTACATTTATAATATTAGTAGGATTACTGACAAAACCCGCTTGTCGAAGACTTTCTCTCTAGTCTACCAAAAATAAAGTAAAACGGCACATACAAAAAAAAAAAAAACATTGCAAAAAATGACAATGCTCCCAAAACAACTTAACATCACATACAACAGTATCATATCCGAAATACCGAGCGAATAACACAACGATATGATAAACTCATAGGTTGATGACTTGAGAAGTTTTTCCACGCACCATTTGCCGTGAAAGGGAAAATATGAAAAGGGTTGAGAATTAATTGTGATGTCGTGACGTCAGATGCCTCGGTAAGCATCTTGGGACGCGAATTTGGGCCTCATTCTACTTCCATTATTGTTAGGACATTTTTTCTGTAAGTGAGTTACGGAGAAATACTTTTTGAGTACAAAACTGATGTATGTAAATGTAGGAACATCTTTTTAGGTCTTCTGAGGGATCCTTTTAGAGTTTTACGTGGGTCAGACAGGCTTCTCAAGAATCTATTTTCGGTTTTTTGCCTTGGAAAAGTGAAAAACATCTTTGTTTTTGGGTTTCTATGTTAATCTAGAACCTGCTAGGGTTCCGGGACTGTCTTATAGGGACGACGCGGCCAGGAACCCAAAAGGTATGAGACGCATCGGTGTGGTGTTTAGTTCATATTACTTTAACAGTCCATTTCGCTCCACACATATAGGGAGGACTCATTTGATGATGCTTAGCTACATCATCAAATGAGTCCTTCCTACATGTGTACACAGTGTTTCCTACACTGAAAAGAGTTTATCCTTACGGGAATAAGATAACTACAAAATTTGGTTGACCAAACAAAAAAAAACGAAGTGCTCCGAGTACAAAACGTAACGTTTCATTGTAAAATTTGAATTCAAATTGGATATCGACACCTCATTAATTACCAAATAACAGTGTCATTTTATATAACAGACCAATTTCATAACCAATATTATGACAAATCTAATTTGCTTCCTCTGTCGAACATCAACCCCCTAATCAACCCTAAACCGCGGATCAAATGCATTTCGGAGCAAATACTGCAGACAGCCTAATAACCCTCCAACACCTAACTGATAATTCGGTACACAACTTAACAACAAACAAAAATAAACCTTAGTCGAACGCAATAAA
Organism: Agrotis puta; assembly: GCA_943136025.2. NCBI lineage: Eukaryota > Metazoa > Arthropoda > Insecta > Lepidoptera > Noctuidae > Agrotis > Agrotis puta. The sequence goes on along the minus strand of OW964177.2, from coordinate 13,410,046 downwards.
GACGCAAGCAAAGCAAATGAATAAGCAGACAAAATGGGGGGTACTAATGGAAGTGTGAAATACGATAGCATTGAGCGAATACATTATTCAAATTTAGTAACAAGGTTTTTTTTTCATTTTTAGTGCGGTGAGAAGGTCTGGGAGTTTTTACGCCTGTTTTAGCTTAGGAACTAAAAAACAGTGAGAGAATGATGTATGGGACCCTGTTTAGTACAAAAATTGGAATAGCTATTACTATGTTTACTTCTTCTTTCATCTTCATTCTACAATACTACTTTTTTATACAATTTTAATAGTCTATTTTGTGCCTCACTGCTGGGCAAACGTTATTTAGAAATTGCATTGGTCGAGGCCATGCTGCGGGGCGAGACGGAGTGGGAAGCGGTCGCCTTCTTATGCGAAGCAGTCATGCTCGCGAAGGAGGAGGCGGGATGAGGGAGAGGACAGCGTCCTCCCTCCACCCCAGCCGCAGTGGTAGACGCCCACGGCGACCACGTCGCCAGACGACCTCCGGCCACCATAGGCGCGGGCATGCGGGCGGCGAGTAATGGGCGACTCGCTGTCTGAACATGGACCATGTCCGGGATGGACGGCGCGTTGTGTTCCACGCGCGCCTATATAAAAATACTAGAGAATAAGTGATGTTTTCTTTTATTCATTGGTAGAATTGACCACACATCGCTATAAAGATTCTTACTACTACGAAAAATGTAAGTAACGTAACCCAAAACACTTACCGGAGGACTTGATTGCCTAGACTCATAAACATTAAGGTAAGTCTACATTATACCTTCATTACTCAATTTACGACTTTTAGCCGGTCTAGGTCTAACGACCAACTTAAATCACTGAAGTGCTTTGGAACTAAAAGCTATCTCTACATTATGTTTTAACATACTCGTAGTACTTTCTATTTACTTTTACTAATTGTCTGTGGTTGGTTGGCATTAGTACCAACCAACCGTAGACAATTAAATAGACATAAAATAAGTTGTATGTCTGTTAAGTGTATGTTGTATGTACTTTTGCAGTAAAGTAAAAGTCAGGAATGACATAAGTACCTTTTTTGTTTGGTAAAAGAGAGTGTCCGACTCTTACCGAGTAAAAATCCACCCAGTTCCTTCAATTGCCCTTTTCGTTCAAGACCACGCCACGACCTGCATCAGTCCCGCGACTCAGACAGGTATTTGGCCCTATGGGAGCCCCTGTCATTTGTACTTTGAGTTGGTCTTTCGCAGCAAGGAGTATCAATAAAATGCAGGTCGCCACCGCCATGCACTTGGTTTCGTAAATGCGGAACCAAACCAAAGAACCTACATACGGTACCTTTTTTTGTTAGTTTTTTATCTGTGACGCGTAAAACTTACTGGTCTGATCGAAAACACCTGAGATTGATAATCCTATAATTAGATCTTTATAGTAATGGTAATTAATGTTTTTAGTGCGATCTTTTCTTGTTTTTTTTTTCAATTACGGATTTTGTTTAGTATTTATAAGGACATTGTTAACGTTATTATAACTAGATCCTTTTCTTTTCACCCCAGCCGCAGTGGTGGACGCCCACGGCGTCGGACGTCGCAAGACGATCTCCGGCCACCGTAGGCGCGGGCGGCGGTGATAGTGGGCGACTCGCTGTCCGACCATGGACCATGCCCGGGTCGACGGCGCGTTGTGTTCCACGCGCGCCTCAAGGAGTGTCAGCATAGTGACGGGGCCTGTAGAGGGCCATAGCCTGCCGGGGTCGCGGAACTTTCCCATTACCGTAACCCCGGTACGTAAAGGGCTAGTGAAGGACACCGTGGATTTTAGTCAGTACAAGTCTGACAGTCCCCCCCACCCTGCCCTGGGTGGGAGGACTCATTTGATGATTTTACCACGATAAAAATAAAAAAGATCCTTTTCGTTTGAACACAAGTATCTATAGTCTGTCTTTATAGAAACTTATTTTCATTTAATCAACTGATATTAATTAAGAGAAATCGTATGACTGTCAAAGATCTACAAAAGACAGCCGGGACCAACGGCTTTATGTGCTTTCCAAGGCACGGAGGAAACTCGCTATAACATATGGTCACCCATCCAGAGACCAAACTCGGCAAGCGCGGCTGGAGCGACCTGGAGGATCGGCCTGTGCGGCTGTATTTATTTAGCCACAAGCTCCTCCGTGCCTACTACTGTAGATAAATAAATCAATAATTCACAATTTTCGTTCAATTCAAGTCCTTAGAACAAAAATAGAAATAAAAGGGTTAAGTACTTAAAACCCCAAAACATACCAAAGAAATAATCACCGCTTAGCTTTGGTAACACAAATAACTACATTTGCAATTCGGTCGCCATATTTATTCCATTTTCTAGTGTTCCCCGAAGGAATTATCTCATTAATGGGAACAACACGTGTGTGCATTGCCGAATGTATTACTTACTTGGTAAACATAAAAGCATTGGAATCTAAACCCTCTGTTCGAAGTAATAAAGTACTCAGCTTTTATATTTTTAGGAATTGGGACGTTGGCTCGATATTTGCTGTGGTGGACTAATAACTTAATACATACAGTCACGCAATATGGCGCACTTCTATATAAATAGTGCAAAGTATACATGATTAAATAAATTGATGTGATTAACACATGTGTTAAGATCATTATGTACCATCTCTATTAGGCCTATTTTCTTTGATGAGAATAGCGGTATCTACGTAGTTAACAGTTCTCAATTTCGGCCATCACCATAAAATAATCTTCTATATTTTCGACTGTTAAGTAGTAATTTCCTTGATTGCTTGTAAAGTATTTAATTACTATTTCTGCTTTATTCTTGTTGGTGCTTTATAAAATAAAGATATTATTATCCTCTCAGCTACAATGGCATCACCTAGTGCTCTTTTTAGGGTTCCGTAGTTAACTAGGAACCCTTATAGTTTCGCCATGTCTGTCTGTCTGTCTGTCCGTCCTCGCTTAATCTCTGTGACCGTTAGCACTAGAAAGCTGAAATTTGGTACCAATATGTATATCAATCACGCCGACAAAGTGCAAAAATAAAAATTGGAAAAAAATGTTTTTTTAGGGTAGCCCCCCTATATGTAAAATAGAAAGTGATTTTTTTTTAATTTCAACCCTAACGTGTGATATATCGTTGGATAGGTATTTAAAAATGAATAGGGGTTTACTAAGATCATTTTTTGATGATGTCAATAGTTTCGGAAATAATCGCTCCTAAAGTCAAAAACAATGTGTCCCCCCCCCTCTAACTTTTGAACCATAAGTTTAGAAAATATGAAACAAATCTGGAAAGTAGAACTTTATAAGGACTTTCTAGGAAAATTATTTTGAACTTGATGGAAAGAACAGTTTTTGTGCAAAAAAAACAAGAAGGTGGTACAAAATTCCTGGACTAAGTTTGTAGTATAATCAATATTAACACACAAGTTTAAAAAAAGGCTATTTGTTAACACTTATTGTAACGGACGGGAAACTACGGAACCCTACACTGAGCGTGGCCTGACACGCTCTTGTTTACATGGTAAAATCATCGAATGAGTCCTCCTAACCCAGGGCAGGGCAGGACTGTCAGACTTGTACTGACTAAATCCACGGTGTCTTTACGTTTCCGGGTCACAGTTACCCTTTAACCGCTATCACGGAAGGCTTTGGTCTATCAATTACTGCTGTCGTCTTATTTCATAGCTCTAAATACGAAATGAGGATGTACAGAATGATTTTTGTCACCCTTTCATGCAAAAGCGACTGAACCTATTTAGATAAAATCCGGTACACAGATAATTTATAACACAAAGAATACTTTTAAACTCTATACTGCGATCCTGTTCACTGAACTCTACACAGGTAGAAAACACAATAGTTACACACAGCGAAGAATATCTTTTGCCAGTCTTAATTTATCAAGATTTAAAATTAGAGACGTTCTACGTTAAACTACTGTTCTTCTAACTATACGAATAAAACAGCTTCTGATATGTTCCCCAATTCAAAGAACACTGTGTTCCAAAATATAATTTAGTTTGTCATACAGGAACTTATTCCCCCCAGTAAACATGCATCGGTAAGTGTTAATGGTCTGTCATTATAAGTGTTTACTTTAGTCAGCGCCGAATGTGGATATTGTACTGTTTTGTTTGGTTCTGCTCCCAGTATTGATCCACAGTTTTTGTGTTACAAAAAATACGAAATTGGGACGCGTAATAAGGGTTTTGTTTACTGTAAAGTCTAGGCTAGAAAGGCTACATCCAATAATGTTAAGTGGTCTAAAAGAACACAATACAGATGCCCACCGTCTTTTTTGTTACAAAAAGGTACTGATAGAACTAAAACACATTACAGAAAAGATACGAATTTAGACGATCCAAATGATTTTTCCACATGAGTTATATTTAACGATGATGAAAAAGAAAACGATGATACTAAATCACAATGATTGATTACATAGATTACTTACAAAAATGAAGAATCGGAGTGTGAAAATCCAATTGAAAGGCATTATACAATTGTAATGTGGAACCCAGTAGGTACCACCGTACCCGAGATGACTATCAAAAAATTAAAACGATCTCGTGATACCAGAACCCTGTAAATTATATGCAAAATACTTGAGCAAACAAAAAAGGAACATTCAATATTATCACGCAACAAAATCGTATGGAAACAATAGTAAATTTCGCAATAGTTTCTTACAAGTAACATCGTGCAATATCAATGCGGTGCACGCCATGAATCCGATTAGATGCTTCGATAAACCAACATTTTGCACTAAGTTTCACACGGCACGATCCAGTGTGTGCTTAGTTCATTGTTTTCCATGCTAACTTCCACCCTTTTGTAATGCATTGTTGCATAATTCGAGGGTCTTTTATTGGTGCTACCTGTTTCGTAATGTGGTGGTAAGTGGTTATAGTGAAATTGGATGTGATGTGTATCTGTTTCGAATTAGTATCGTTTGTTCCGTGTAATGTAATTTTTTGTGGCACGTGCTTTTTGTGAGGAAGCTGTTTCTCGTGTGGTAACAAGTTGAGAACACGCACAATGTACTGGTTGCGTAACATGTTTGTCAGAGTTCGTTATAGTACATTTTATGTTTAGTTGCTACGTGGTCTTTGCCAATCATTCGCGTCTATTTATTTGTTATCTACTTTTTTTTCTGGATAGGCTTGTGTTCGACCACTACTTTGACAAATGATGAACGATAATGTGGTAGACGGTGAAACACGTTTGACTAGAAGAACTATTTAACGGTCTGGACAACCAACAACAGACAACAGACCAAGACGACTGACAATTTTATTATAGTAGCCAGAAGAAACTGAATAACCATGGCAACAACATGTTAACAGTGTTTTTTTTTGGAAATAGCTCCACATTCGGCATTAGGTGACAAAAGGATGAGGAGAAAAACTTACTTCTTATTTTCGAAAAACTTATGAAAAAACATCTTTTACCTAACGCGTCAGATAAATGCCAAAACTTTTGTTAAAACATCACTAAAGACATTAAGGAGACTCGAAAGAACAGACACGAAACATCTTCCTTCCACCATCACAATTAAAACATAATATCAAAACGAATAAAAATTTTATGATCCAAGCACCTAATTTATCAAGACGGTAAGCGTCCATAAACCCGATTTAAACTCGCAAACTCATTTCAACATTTTCGCGCCACTGAGCACTAATCTGCGAGAAGAGCCATTCTCTGGCTCGTGACGGTAACATCAAAAATAATGTCAATAACAGTTACGTACTTGGTTCTCATTCGCTCTCCCTTTTCACTCATCACAATAAACGCGACATTAGGGCTTGAATTAAGTGTCATTAGTACGCTTTTCTGTTCTGTTAAAAATTTCACTCCACTCGGTTACGAAATCACGTAAAGTATACCAACGTTATTTATTGCATCGTTTGTCGTTTCACATTCAACCTCCATAAATTCGAAGTTTCGTTTTGTTTTTTTTTTTCTTTCTTCTAATTTGTTTCCTTTTGCATAATGTTTTGTGTTAGCTGGCTGGGCTAAGTCTTTGGCATATGAAATGAGGGAGGTGTAATCAGTTACGGTGTTGAACGTTTTCTTGAACGCCTACTGAAAGTTTGTTTTGTACAAATATTGCTGTGTTTATGATTTGATCTTGTTGGTGAAGTGTATTCACGCCACACTAAAATAGTTTATTAAACTTAATTAAATAAAACAAGCAGTTTAAAACTATCAATCGAGCTTTTATCAAAAGACAAGCGACATGAACACTCTATTTTGAGCAAAATTGCATTAATTTTGAAATTCATGCAAAAAAATCTTATCCAACTCCGAACATTATTAATTCGAGTCTCATCCTAGTAACTCATTATGCAAAGAGTAGAATTCCGACTCATAATTTAATTTCTTTGACGCTAGCGCGGTCTTTTTCTTCTTTCACTAAAAACATTGGTCCATGGTCCGACGATGTATTTACGACTGTTGTAATGGATGATTTCGCTCGTAATACAAACTGTGATTCTCTTAAATCGCACTAATTGTATGGAATAAATCATTGGTTCGTTCTTTTTTTATTGCTGAATGTATTTATTGTGACAAGTTTTGAAACACTTGATTTGTGGGGACGTTGACAGCGTTAGATTTGGTAAGAGAGCATTGGGAAAATCTTGGGACGTTCTCGTTTTGGTCGAGTGTGCGGTCTCACCTTTGAATCTTTACATAGACGTGTGTACGCTCAGATTTTTAAAACTATGCAACGAATTTATAATATTTTGTGTTATTAAGTTTATCTAATCATCAATGTAATTAGTCTGTAAGCCTTCTGTAAAACAATAAAAAAAATGCGGTTTTCATCAAAGCGTATAAGCGCCCATTCGAAGTGGAGGTAGGTCGTTAGTAGTTAATTATACTTAAGTTATATGGAGATAGGTAGTCTATTGATTAAGATATCAAAAAGTATTTTTTTTCACTAATAGAATTCACTTGAAATATTTTCTTATCAATATCGATCAATTGATTTTAATTAACGATAATTCGATCTTCGTTATCAAAGTTTAATCTAAATAGTATCTTTCAAATCTCTGATGCTACCGGTTTTCAACTAATTTACTTACTTTAATGTTTCTTCCTACACCCACTACTCAAAATAAAGCTTTATTAACACATAAACTCCCAAAAGAACTGGAGAAATATTCAAATCTAGAGTGGTTCCGACTATTACTATACAAATATAGAGCTCAAATCTTCCGAATCGATTTTGTGACTCGTACCGCCCGATACGACTTAAAAAATGAAATCGTAACTTAAAATAAAACACAACAGAATTCACTTTGTCGGTCATTTCCGAGTCATTAGGGGCCTGTGCGTAAGAATTGGCTTCTTAAGTCCCGCTTGATAAAGCACGCCACATGGGACTTTTTACGACGTGGCTGTAAAAGTATATGTCGTCTTAAATGAGACATAAACACAGGGACGTGTAAACGAATGTCGCACATTTATTTTATTAGCGTCATTAATTCCTACGCTTTCGTCGCGTCCGAACTGTTGGTGGACGCAACATTGATACCAGACTCTCTTTTTGATTGCGACTAGGTTTTGTTTAAAAAAAAAAGTGTTCTGAATTTGTTTCTTTGAAACATTTAAGTTTGCAACGTTTAATTGCTTGATTGGTGCATTTGCTGCAACTGATTTTCTCACGGTGTAAATGTGATACAATGTTTCAATGGTTTACACTTTTTACAAAGTGTAGATGTGGATTTGAGTATTTTACTATGTGAAAGGAATCTGTAAACACACCTAGCAATTCTATAGAAATAGTAGGCTTGAATCTCTTCGGTTTTGTGTGTTCTGTCAATGTATGAAAATTCCTTCTAGTTTTTTTATATAAATAACCAAATAAAATATATTTGGTTATACATATGCATAAATGGTTGTCAGTCGGGCAACAGTCATTTGTTTCTCGTCACGTATGTTTTACGTTCATGACCTATTTCATGTTTTCACTTATCTACGGTACGGCATTAAAATAAAGTACCAACATACACGTTGATCGTAAAAACCTAATAATGTTGAACAAACTCAATACTCAATACTCAATTCTTTATTGCATTCCATATGTTACATAAGATGGTAAAACATAAAAAGGTACAAGATCAAATATGGACCCTGTCGGGCACGCAAAAATTAGGAGAGAGGAAGAGGGCTGATATAATTTAATTAAATCAATATTCTTATTAAATGTCTTTCATATTATTGTATAAATATTATTATGTTTATGTAGATAGATGTAGCATATCAGTTGTATTTTCTCTTTATTAATTTTTTCACTTATTGATTACATTATTACTATTAAATTCTTACCTAAAAGTTTTCTCTTTATTATTAAATTTTTACTCAACTAGATTAATTATAAGTATATACACTTATTTTAAATAATTATGTAAGTTATTTAAATATTCATATTTTTATATTCTATCTTGAATTTTTGTATTGCATATTATATTAAATATTTTTTATAGGTATATATTTTATTATATTTATTTTATTTTATAATGTTTGGTATCGGAAAGAGTTTTTTATTTATTTTTCAATCGTTTTGTCCTCTAGAAACTCCTTTACGGTGTAGTATGCCTTGGATTCAAGAAATTGTTTCAATTTATTAATAAATATATTTGTTTTGTTTTCTTCTCTAATATTATTTGGTAATTTGTTGTAAATTTTGATGGACATAATTAAAGGGCTGGTTGAGTGCATTTTGATTCGGGATTGAGGTTTGTTTATTTTATTTTTATTATGTCTAAAACTGTATCTTTTTTGTGTGTCTTCGCAAGTAGTGTAGAAATCTTGATGTTTTTTGACAAATTTACATAATTCTAAAATATATAAACAGGGAAGTGTGAGTATTTTATGTTTTTGGAAGTGTGGTTTGCAGCTATCTGTTTGGTCAATGTTGGTTATTATTCGAATTAACTTCTTTTGTAAAATAAATATAGTTTGTGAGTCTGTACTGTTACCCCAGAGCATGACCCCATAGCTGAGCCATGCCTGGGCATATGCATAGTAGGTAACAAGTGCTGTTTGTAGGTTAGTCGTTTTTTTAATTTCGCGTAAGGCGTATGAGAATTTAGAAATTTTTGCTCTTATTTTTTGTATGTGGGATTTCCAATTTATGTGGGTATCTATAGATAAACCGAGAAGAGTAAATTCATTCACCTGTTCTAGTTTTCTGTTGTTGAACATAAAATTTAGTTTTAAAGGGGATTTCTGATGTGGATGAAAAGTAATTAATTTAGTTTTAGTGAAATTAATTTCTAGATTATGATCATCCATCCAGTTTGAAGCTGTAGTGAGAAGGGAGTTTAATTTGGTGTTTAAATTTTTGTCGGTTGGGCATGAGGTAAGCAGAGAGATGTCGTCTGCAAATAATACACAAGGTCCGTTTATAGATTTAGGGAGGTCGTTAATATAGATCAGAAACAAAAGGCAACCTATTACGCTACCTTGAGGAATAGATGCGTTAACTGTTTTCCGGTCCGATCTTATTTTAATTATTTCATTACTATTATTATCGAAATATTCAATTTCTATAATTTGTTCCCTATCTTTTAGGTATGAGGCAAACCATTTATAAGCTTTTCCTCTTATTCCTATTCCATGTAATTTGTCCAATAATATGTTAAACTTCACCTTATCATAGGCTTTGGTCATATCCAGAAGCATACCTATGGCGTAGTTTTTATTATTAATAAAAGTTAGAGCCTCTTGTACGTATTTATAGACCGCTAACGTAGTAGACCTATTTTTACGAAAACCGTTTTGGCAGTCATCAAGTATTTTATACTTTTCGCAAAAAGAATATACGCGGTCACACATAGCCTTTTCAAAAATTTTTGATGCAGTTGGCAACAGCGCGATAGGGCGATAATTGTTAGGGTCGGTTTTAGAATTTTTCTTATGTATGGGTTTTATCAGAGCGTGTTTGAGTTGATTGGGGAACGTTCCTTCTTCAAATGATTGGTTAATTAGTTTATAAAATGGTAGGGTCAGTTCATCTGCACACTGCTTAAGTAGAACTCACACAGAAGTAACTTCTGTATGTATAAAAGAAGAAACTGACTGACTAATCGATCAAAGCTTAGTTGAAATTGCTGGGACCAGAATAATTAACTTTTACACTATACGCTATAAATAATGACTGAACTATGCACTAAGAGCGAATTTGAAAAAAATAATCACCTATGAGGGTTAAAAATGGGATGAAAGTTTGTAATAAAATAAATTTACTTCCGATTTTCTTCAAACTTCGAATGAACCAAATGGATAAAAAGATGTGTTTTAAGATTTTTGGAAATTCCGACCCCCAAAGGGGTAATTTAAATAAAAGGGTTAAATACGAAAATCTCGCGAAAGAAGTCGCGTATTCTAGTAGGCTATAAATGTAACAACAACCGTTCCTGTTTCAATCCAACCTTTAGCCTCTAACTGTGTATTTTATGTAGCTGTTTCTTTTAGTTTCAGACAAAACTTGGCAGTTTTCAAGTGTCCTTTAAGACAGCAAGTAGCGAAATCCGCAAAATCGCGTTACATCTGTGTCTGTATTCTGTTTTCTAGACAGTGTTGCGGATTTTAGTGTCAATTTCTACGTCAGTTCTTAAAACGCTAATCTACTTTTATTTCCTTTATTAATCTGCCATTTCTCTCTTCGTTTACTTAAACAACTGATTATTTTGATCACCAAGTATGGACACTATAATTAGTGGTCATCATTATTCCTAGGTCGGACGAATGGTAAGTCAAGAGTAAAAAGGCTGTTGTCTAGCAGAGGAAAAATATGGTAAAAACAACACACAGGCACACCAACAAGTGACTATAAGTCCAAAAACATCATAATCACACTAAAAGAAAAGAAAGAAAAACGTTTATTTGACTCTGTAACGTACAATTCCCAGATTTACCAAACATTTTGGAATCCCACAACATTCTAGAACCATCCTGCCAGAATACAGCCACTAGATCACTTATCTCCTCTGAGTGAAGATCGAAACAACGAGAACAAATGCTGATAATGCATCCAACTCGTGAGTGCACTCTTTTACAAAAGCTTTTTTATTTACTCCTACAAAGTTGTGATTTTGTTTACTTATTGAGAAATTTTCAGTATTATTGTTGGAGTGTATAAAGTAATTTCGTTTGTGTAGTTAAAGAATACAGATACAATAATAAAAGGTTTTTCTAAGTGGTTAGAGAAAATTGTATTTGAATTCAGTGAGCAGACAATGATAAGATATTGCATTTTATTATTTGCATAAGCAGGTTATTTTCGGTGTCACATTGGGTAAATACAAAATATTATTTTTTGAGATTACTTTTTTTGTGTAAATCGTATTTTTTAACATAATAACAGAGGCAACGTCGACTTTGATTCAACCTTAAAACGGATTTCATAATTATTCTCTTCTTATTCTAAAAATATTACTGCAATCATGTGTATATTACATGTTACATTTTATCTTTATTCATAATACGAAATTATAAACATTATTAATAAATTTGGGGCGGGTGGGATTCACCTCCTTGTGGTCACAATGACGGTGGTAAGTCTTATCAGACCCGTCTGACTTTCTGACTCGCGACCATCATTTTGTCAGTACTCGCTGCCAAACGATTTTGTTGTCGGAATTGAATTTCGCGTGAAATACGACTGTAAAATCGTTTGGCGGTCTTACTCAAAAGGAACTGCAACTCCTGTTTCAGTTCCTTCTTAGCTCCACCTTAGGTCTCATCTTTGTTTGTGGGCTAGATAGAAACGAAAAGAAACCCATGATTAATTAAAAGAAAGTAGCTACTGTTTCTCAACAAATACTGGTGCCCAACCCATCGTAATTTCCACAGAAAGCCAACAATAAAACGCTAGCTAGCAAAAACGCCCACTCGGCTTCATAATTTGTGATAAACATCACACATAGACATAATCTCTAACAGATTTATATTAACAGATGAATCCTCTAACGAAGTACAATCGCGTGCACGAGCTTTTCATACATACAATACGATTTTTTTTTTTTTTTTTTTTATCGTGGTAAAATCATCAAATGAGTCCTCCCACCCAGGGCAGAGCGGGAGGGACTGTCAGACTTGTACTGACTAAAATCCACGGTGTCCTTCAATAGCCCTTTACGTACCGGGGTCACGGTAATCCCTAGGTCCCGCGATCCCGGCAGGCTTTGGCCCTCTACAGGCCCCGTCAATATGCTGACACTCTTTGAGGTGCGCGTGGAACACAACGCGCCGTCGACCCGGGCATGGTCCATGGTCGGGCAGCGAGTCGCCCATTACTCGCTGCCCGCATGCCCGCGCCTACGGTGGCCGGAGATCGTCTTGCGACGTCCGACGCCGTGGGCGTCTACCACTGCGGCTGGGGTGGAGGGAGGACGCTGTCCTCTCCCTCAGGCGGCCCGCCTCCTCTTTCACGAGCATGACTGCTTCGCAGAAGGAGGCGACCGCTTCCCACTCCGTCTCGCCCCGCAGCATGGCCTCGACCAATGCCGGGCGCGAGAGGTCTCCGCCTATACATACAATACGATAGGGATAAGTTCAGAAAATCGGCTCCGTATGACAATCGAAAATGCAATCAAACAGTACTGGAAACTGGCAGTTGTTTGACAGTTATAATTTAGTATGTAAATGCCAATGTGACAGTTTCAGGTAGGTATAAGAAGGTTGTGTCTATGCATCGTAGGCTTATTTGGATGTTGGAAATGTCGTGGAGGGACTTTGACTGCGTTATTTTTAGCACCGTTCAGCTCACCGCCGAAAGTTGAAAATCCAGCAGAATTTTCATTATTCCTTACTATGTTTCTAATTTTCAACATCAACATGTGACTACGTCTCTTATTGCTCATTCTATGTGTATGACCCTTCTGCATGTTTCTTTTGAACAGACAGCGTGTGCGCGAACGCTCGTGAGTTCAATATCGGAATTGAGCTTAAAACACAAAATATTTACTGCTGTACATAAACATTGATACGTGCCCGAACGATGTTTAAAGCATTCATAATTTTTTATACGCAGCTCAGTGAAGTAAAATTTTATAGTTGGTGATTGAAAGTGTCACTTTCGTGATGGAAATTGCCAAGCTCCCGTGACTAAAGTGACAGTAAATTAATTGGGATTTTTCATATAGTGCCAATATTGTCTCATACTCATTCATTTTATCAGGAAACAGTGAATAAAGTATAATAGATTAAAACCTTGATTAAAATTTACGACATTTAAAAACCTTTTCATTCAATTAAAGGTCTCTTTTGCCTTTATTTATTTTAAAATGTGTAGGTATCTGTACCACATTTTTTTCCGTGTATTGTTTGTGATAGATTCATCGAGGTTTGCTTTACCTATTACGCATCTAAAAGTAGACATAATAATGCTTACATTCATTTATCTCGATTTTCCCCGCATGTATGCAGCAAAACGATGTATCAATAAATCACCTCACTTTACATCTTCAGCACTTTCCATTTCCCTTCACCGATAATCCAAAAACAACTCATACAAAATAAAAAGTCACCGTTACACGTACGTTCTATTCTGTAATAACGTCAAAAATATGACGTACGATATATCAGTACGGCACCCCACTATATTAACCCGTATAACGCTTGCATCGACTAAGCCTGGCTTATTTTTCAACGTCATTAGCCCCGTCAGAATGTGAAAGGATAGCGCATTATTTTCCGTAACGTGATTATATGCGTTACAAGGTATGATGGAAAACGGCCGTCGCGTTTAGAGGGTTGATTTTAAAAGGAAAACTGAGCTGTTTCGGGTTGAAGTTTTTTGTTTGTCATGGTGATGAGGAAGGTTGAGGAAATGTGGGAGTGTGAATGTGTTTACTGAAAGAATATCCACCATAACTTATGCAGAACATCTTACTTTGCAAAAAAACTGTTGTTAACTTCATAATATAAAACAAAGTCCTCCACTGACGTTGTCTCACTGTTCGCGATAAATTCAAAAACAACTACACCGAATTTCATGCTCTTTTCACCAATGGATGGAATGGTTGTCGAGGAGGGATTTAGTATATAAATTGCCAAATTTTTGCATACAATTATATGTCCAGAAGCGGGCGGGTAACGGTTAGTCATAGAATATCTTCTCAGATACTATGGGTGCTTAAGTTTTAGCTCGCGCAATGTTAACAAAATTAAAAACGTAGCAACTTCCTGGCATGATTAGTAGCGAAACTCAAAATACTTAATCAAAGGGCAAGTCAGCATCGCGTGCTAGCATCCACAATAACACTAAGTAATGTGAATATAACATTCATAAACCACCACGATTTCTGTGCAAGCCCAATAATGTCGTTTGATCATGCGAGTGCATAGTTATTTGTAACGAGGTGACAAAATTTATACGATCGGGTTCACTGACTGACGATATTTTTTCTGTATCGAAAATATTCGGCAGCATTTGCAGGGTTAGGGTAGTTATCACGCGATTTTTGACAGTGATCGGTTTGTTTGCTGGATCGTATGCATGTAAAAATCAATTGTATTTTTAGTTCTACGTGACCGTAAAAAGAAATTGTATGGTACTGCGTAACTTTGAGCTTGACAACAATATTTTGTTTTTTTTTATTATTTATCTAAATTCGCTTTTCAACATCTAAGGTCATTAGCGATCACAGTTGACAATGTATTAATTTACGTACATAAGAACATTTGGATTAGTTTTTCGTGGTTCTTTTGAAAATTTTAATTGTTATTCTAGATTTTGCCCCTTGCTTTTCAAGGAATGTAATGAACAATAATTAGATCTCTCCTATGTACTTACAAAATATTGCGATGGCTTTTTCTGGTACGTAAGCAGTAATTAAATACGTACATGGCAACGTCTTCTAAGGCCGTCTAGGTATTCGATATTTAAGTAAAAAGTTATAACTTAAAAAAAACGAAATATCAACATAACCTCAAATCCTCAGCACAGAATCAAAACACCACTAATTACCAAAGATACAACGAAATTAACAAAAATCTGTAAACAACCAAAAATACAGTCAGCAACACAATTTAGAGCGGCGTTAATTAAGGCTATTTTAAAGGCCCTGTAAAAAGTTAAAATATATCATCTGTAAACGGCGCATTTACCAGTTAAGTCCTTGTTTACGTTTCCTTTTGACCGGGCTGTTGCTGTTATTCTTCTTCAACCTAATCTGGATTACAAAAAAACATGTCTCCAAACGGGCGTTTAAGACGCTTTGAAATTGGGAAATGTGTTTTGTTTCTGTTATATGGTGGCGTTTATGTGTGTTTAAATGTTTATTGACGTAGTTTGAAGATGGACTGGGGATCTAAGGATCAGGTAGTTTTTGAACTGAATCTACTAATAAAAATCAATCGCAGTGACTATAATTTATCAGTCAAAGGAGGTAGGGTCACCAAAAGAGATAAGTATCCATATAGCAAGTTTTAAACGGTTTTCCTGTATCCTATATGCTCTTTGGTTGTATGCTACGAATATACACAGCCAAAGAAGTCGATACGCAGACACACTTTTTAAAAAAACATTGTCCTTCACTAGGAATTTCTCCCGGGTCGTGGGTGCATTTAGGTACAAACATTTAAACTCGCTTACACAAACAATTGAAATTTGTAAAACATAATTGGAAACCGTTTCAAATTTGCTGTCTGCATACTTATCTCTTTTGTTAACTGTACATCAACGTTATATAAAGACAATGATGACAAGATGACGATTCCACGTCGGATTTCACATATCGAGTCTCAGCATTATGCAGAGCAATAAATAATGGGATGCATGTCACATCAGTTAGTGTCGTATGAGGTACCAATTAACTTATTTCTCTCACATCCTCAGAAATTAGCTGGTATTTTTCTATATTTTAAACAGTAAATAAAACCCACGGTTATAAGGAAGCTTGGAACATGTTCATCGAACACTGCGGGCACAATCCTGGGAAACGAGCATTTTCCCTCCCTTTGCCGTAGATATAATGCAGGTAATGACAATTTTGAAATACATACACATACGTTAATTGCTTGGTAATCACATCCTAGTGTGGCGTTCTCACGTACCCAAGTAAATAAACGGATAGGTGGCCACCTATCTGATCTACAGTCATTCACAGTACTCCCAGTCATTATTATGGTTTATGGATATTTTACGGTTTTAAACTGATGGCGATTGTGTTGGCAGTTGCATTTAAAATAATGGGACACTTTTTTTTTTTTTTTTTTTTTTTTTTTTTTTATCGTGGTAAAATCATCAAATGAGTCCTCCCACCCAGGGCAGGGCGGGAGGGACTGTCAGACTTGTACTGACTAAAATCCACGGTGTCCTTCACTAGCCCTTTACGTACCGGGGTCACGGTAATCCCTTAACATCAAATTATGGCGGTTGCCTTTCTCTAAATTGCCCTTCTTACGATCCATACGACAATGGATAGTAACGCAAATAATATTCTGGTTTCTAGTGTTTTTAATTTTTTATGGGTTTTAACTGTGAAAAGAGATTTCGAAAAAACATTAAAAATAAATGGGCTAATAAGTCTTGTTATGCAGTGATATGCAACTAAAATAAAAACTACTATAAATGGTATCTAAGCCAATGATAATATTAAAACCAGTAGAACAAAGGAGAATATAAATTATAATTCCAAGTGAGCTGAGAAAACAAAATAAGGTTTGTCCACGGTGTTTCTTCTATAGCGGTTTATGTTCCAGGGTCATTTAGACAGTCCCGCGACCCCGGCAGGCGTTCAACCCACTATGACTCTGTCAGATTACTAACAGCTCTTTCGGTCGTTTGCTTTCGGTATTCCCAACCACAATCTATTTTTCTAACATTTCATCGCCAGTGCATTTCTAAACTTTGATTTAAAAAAAGAAAGGAAAAGGAATCAGCTAGTCTACAAAGCACTAGTTATTCTAGCTGCAGAATTCCCTACTACACTCGCTCGTTTCCACATTTTAGGTCACCGCCATACTGAAAGTACTAAAGAAAAGCCTCGTTAAAACATACGGTAAAAAAAAGAAAAATATGATTGCAGTACAACACGACTGTTTATGGAATTCCTTCATATTTGAATTCTTTCTTTTATTTTTAATTTCTCAATTGTTTTTTTTCTTTGTGTCGACGTTGTTGTGTGATATTTCAATGCAGTTTTCTGTACTGCGGCCGTATTAGGACGACTTAAAGCCAGACTTGTTCCAGTGAGTGAAAGAGACGGAGCTATACAAGTCGTCTAGCGCCACCTCATTCACTCACTGGAACAAGCCTGGTTTTAAGACGTCGTAATAGCCGTCGGCCCCTGGTAAGATATTCAGTAGCTCTGTGAAAAATAAAATAGACAATACAATATTCTGTGATTATGTTATTGTACAAAGCCGCATCCAGTAAAGCTAAAAGTGAAAACTAGTGGAGAAATGGTCAAACAAGCGATGAGTTTAAAAATTCAGTTCTATTTATTTTTTTATTTAAATCTTCTTGCACATGGAAGTACAAAGGCGGACTTAATGTCTTGGGCATTTTCTTCCAGTCAACCTTGAGGTGTTTGTGTTTCTATTCTATTGGAATCTGGTAGAAGTTTTTTTTTTACGTGATAAAATCATCAAATGAGTCCCTCCCGCCCAGGGCAGGGCGGGTGGGACTGTCAAACTCGTACTGACTAAAATCCACGATGTCCTTCAATAGCCTTTTACGTTTCGGGGTCACGGTAATTCGTACAGTTCCGGAACTCCGGCAAAGTTCAATGGGTACTAAGGATTTATTTTGAAATAGCTTCCGCCCGCGACTCCGTCCGCGCGGATGTCGGTCTTCGCGTGGATGGTTTATTTCTCCATTTTGAGTAACTCTGACAATGACATCTTATAAATATCTATTGGACCCAAATACGGCTAAGCCACATAATTAAGGAGATCCCTCTATTGAGCTACTGCTGTTGAGCTCGCGTTCTGTACTGAAAACGAAGATTTTTTTTTCTACGTATTTTTCCAGGATAAAAAGTATCCTATTTTATGCCCAGGATAAAAAGGTATAATTATACCAAGTTTCATCGAAATCGAACCGTTAGTTTTCACGTGATGCCTGCACATACAGACAGACAGACAGACACACAAAAAAATTTTTAATCACATATTTGGGTTTGGTATCGATCCAGCAACACGCCCCGCTATTTATTTTTTCAATATTTTCAATGTACAGAATTGACCCTTCTACAGATTTATTATATGTATAGATTTACAAAATCTACACCCTCAGTAAGAATTAAATAATTTATCTCTTTTTACGGGAAATTAGCCTAACGATGCATACAAAAACTAATTGAAAATCTCCATAAATTAGGGACGCATACTTCAAAAAAAACCCTCCCTTGACTTAATCACACTGCGCTAAGATACCCGCTAATTTTAAGCTCTATGCAAATTTACTTTCTCTAAAAGGTTAATATTATAAATGAAGCAAAAATTCATAGTCGTTTATAACAAGAGATAGGTATTATATAAACGAATTATCGTTATTTCGAAGAGGGCGATGGAAAGAAGGCTCTATAATGGTATTGCAGGGGTGCGTCAAGTGACTGTCCCGATGCTATCCATTATAACTGTGTCCTTATTCTGTGACAGACTAAATGTACTTGCGTATTCCAAGGTAAAGTTGTTTTGATAACAACGTATTTCAAGAACCTACTAAGAAAAAACATTATGAAGCATTTTCGTACAATATTTCAAGGTAAATAACATTTTATGTAAGTTGTTTTTATGGAATCTTAACTTACTGCTACGAATACTATACGAAATTTTGTGAGGATGAGATGAACATTTAAAATTTGTTTTATATTTAAATATTTTGGTAGACTTTCACATAAAATATCAGTTTGGATTTGGATGAAGTTTGACACACAGATAATTTATGTTTTGAGAGTGATAAAGTCGAACAAATTCTATATCACACGCGGGCGAAACCGCGAGCATAAACTAATTCCTGATAAAGTAGGCCTTGTAGTAAATGAAAAGAATTATTTTAGTAAAAAGATAAAATTCCTTTTGTGAAATGTTTTGTCAATGTTAATTGGAACGGAATCTGTCGTTATAAAGTAAAAAAAAAATAGGAGATTAAATACACCCTGCTAAAGAAAATGAACTACATACTACATAAGGATAAAATATTATAAAAAATAAATGAAGAAATAAAAATATTATTCCATAATTATTTAAATTGCAAAAACTAAGATCGTTCAATACGGAATACGGACACAAAAGACGTTGCGTACACATTGCCAAGAGCTGCATTCATTAACTAATGTATAGACTTTCAAAATATTTGCTCATAAATTTTGCTTA
Source organism: Agrotis puta (assembly GCA_943136025.2). Taxonomy (NCBI): domain Eukaryota; kingdom Metazoa; phylum Arthropoda; class Insecta; order Lepidoptera; family Noctuidae; genus Agrotis; species Agrotis puta. The sequence goes on along the minus strand of OW964177.2, from coordinate 13,390,703 downwards.
AGGGTAGGGAAAATTTGGCGTAGAATGTAGACTGTATAAAGGATGGTTATTTTGGGTTAATTTTTTTACATATTTTTTTTTTGTATCCCTTTAAACTCAGAGCCCTTGCTGTAATCCGAGGGATTTTATTTTAATGGCTCTTACGGTAATTTTAATATTTAACATTTAATTTATTGGAAAAGTTATCAGGTGCATGCGCAACTAGGTACTTGTAAATAAATTATCATAAAGTACCTAAGTATAGAGGACAAAATAAATCATAATAATTATATTCAAGGAATGCAAACAGGCTGAATCCAGGAATGATTCGAACCTATTCTCCATCAAAATATGAAATGCAAAGTAAGCGCTAAAACATTATTCTTTTATTAGCGTTTATTTCGTGGTTGGTATTCCGAAAAAAAAATAGGAAAACTGAAGTTTAACAAATTAATTTGTTACATACTCAAAAAATATTTTCAAGAATTTAATGCTCTTAAGCGCTATGAAACGGTAACATAATAGTTATTTATGCAACTGTTGTATAATCAAATTTTAGCGATCTGGTGGTGAAAATGTATAGTGCATTGCATGAGACTGTTCTTTTTTTGAAATTCATAATATCACGCGTTTGGATGATATAATGATCATAATATCATTGAGTGTTTTAATGTTGGCAATAAGCTAATTGTTATAGGTTCTTTTATAGAGGATTAATAGCATGATAGTAGATAAAAATCTAAAAACATGAACTAGTGTGACCAAAATTACGACTAAGTTTAAAAATTATAATCCTTTACTTATCGCTTTTAATTTCACACTTGATTATATGCTTCAAACTTAAAAAACATCTGATAAGCTTTACATGTTTAAAATTGAGTTCTCTCTTAAGCTACTCAAGTGTACATGCACAATTAAGTAGGTATTTGCCGTCGAATCGAGCCTGATCCTTATCAGTCGGTGAACTACCCATTCCCCATCGTCCGCAAGCCCGCGCCTGTCGATCCACAACGTCCAGGGTTTCCTCAGTGATGGCTTGGGCGTGAAGAGGAGGCGCCTACTCCTTCGCATTACTAAGAACCACAAACTTACAGACATAAATCCCTAATCCTTCTAGTACCTTAACCATCGGGGCAATATCTGCATTTGAAGTTAGTGTGAAGTCGTAAAAATAAGAACAATAAACGAAGGAAATATGTCTTTCAACAAAGCACTAACAGAAACTCCTGACACATCCAAGTATAATTTTTTATCATAATCTTTTAATTCTTCATGAATTGAGTTAAATGGGTCCGTCAGACACACAAAGACAAGCTTTAACCACGGTTTTAACTTAGATAAAGTCATTTGGAGTGCACATTTTAAAACTACATTAATAACCTGCTAGAAGGAGACGGGAAACAATCTCGAATTCAAAAGTTTTGACAAGGATCATTAAGCTGACTAGATGTGCCAGTTGATTGGATTAATTTTTAACAATTATAACGTTGCTTTTACGAAAACATACGCGTGACATAAACATACGTGTCTTTTAAAATTCTGGAAATTTGTTGTGAATTCTGAAAATTTAATAACTTTGATAATTATTGCACATTTTCTTTCTTTTAACTCATTTTATCTCGAGGTATTTCATGAAGCACACCCAAACGAAGCACACCCAGACGAAGCACACCCAAATTATTCCACTTAGCACACCCGTAGGTGGGCTTTTTTTTTTTTTTGCGTGGTAAAATCATCAAATGAGTCCTCCCACCCAGGGCAGGGCGAGAGGGACTGTCAGACTTGTACTGACTAAAATCCACGGTGTCCTTCACTGGCCCTTTACGTACCGGGGTTACGGTCTAGGGTAAGTCCCGCGACCCCGGCAGGCTCTGGCCCTCTACAGGCCCCGTCAATTTGCTGACACTCCTTGAGGCGCGCGTGGAACACAACGCGCCGTCGACCCGGGCATGGTCCATGGTCGGGCTGCGAGTCGCCCATTACTCGCTGCCCGCATGCCCGCGCCTACGGTGGCCGGAGATCGTCTGGCGACGTCCGTCGCCGTGGGCGTCTACCACTGCGGCTGGGTCGGAGGGAGGACACTGTTCTCTCCCTCACGCGGTACGCCTCCTCCTTCGCGAGCATGACTGCTTCGCAGAAGGAGGCGACCGCTTCCCACTCCGTCTCGCCCCGCAGCATGGCCTCGACCAATGCCGGGCACCCGTAGGTGGGCTTCAAATAAAAATGTAAAATAATTAATTTCCTATTCCACGAAGCACACCTACGAATATCACTCGCATAGTGCGGGGACTAAACTCGCCTCGACTAACCTCGCATAGTCGGGGGTCAAACTACACATAAATAAGTCCTGATTTGTGATGAGAGCATAATACAAAGACCGTGATTCCCAAAACGCTAGGCAGAAGACAAAAAAAAACGTCAATTTTATTAATTGTGTCGGATGCTGATCACATTGCCAACTGACCGACATAATTTCCAGTATGCAGTGCTTACAAAAATCTCCAACAACTTTGATCACGTACGAGTATGTACCTTAACATTGAACCTTGGAATTTGTATCTAGCGTCCTCATTCGAAACACATTCCCATATTACTTTGACATTAACACTACATCCTAACGTCCATGACCAAATTAGTCGTCATTTCCAGCATCCTAATTCAATGTTTACAAGCAACTGCGCAGAGACCGTGCAAGTCTAATATCTCAGGGCGTCGAGACAGCGCGGTGCAATCACGGCGCGTCCCTGACGTGTCAAGCCGAGTTGCTTTGTTGCCTGACATTTTCTTGTTAACAGCACTTCGCTTACTGCGCCTTCCAGTTATGCTTTACAACTATTTTTGTCAGTTGGCTTAATAAAAATTATCTTAACACATTAGATTGTCAACATCAGCTCGGCTATGATATTCTTTAATCATACCAGTCAAAGGCTTAATTGGTAACCGCCTGGCCACGATTCGAGATCATAGAGTGGTAACTTCTAGACACCGAACGCATAATGAAGAGGTTTCTCTCCTTTTTTTTTTTTTTTTTATCGTGGTAAAATCATCAAATGAGTCCTCCCACCCAGGGCAGAGCGGGAGGGACTGTCAGACTTGTACTGACTAAAATCCACGGTGTCCTTCAATAGCCCTTTACGTACCGGGGTCACGGTAATCCCTAGGTCCCGCGATCCAGGTTTCTCTCCTAGAGTCCTTTTCATCGTGGTAAAATTGAGTCCTTCCACCCAGGGCAGAGCGGGAGTACTGACTAAAATCCACGGTGTCCTTCAACAGCCCTTTACGTTCCGGGGTCACGGTAATTTGTAAGTCCCACGACCCCGGTAGGCTTTGGCCTTCTAGAGGGGGGCCCCGTCATTTTACAGAACTCAACGCGCCGTCGACCTGGACATGGTACATGGTCGGACAGCCAGTTACCCATTGCTCGCTGCCTATCCAGCCACTCCTCAAACAGGGGTCTTACCGCCGCGATTGCGGCGTGCCCGGTGGGCACACCTTAGTTAAAGTCCAAGTTTTATAAATTAACTTGATATTATTACATTCTCGAACATACTTCAATCATTTCATTTTTGTAAGGAAAAAAAAAGAACAACAACAGAAACCGTACAAGTCCTTGGGGCATCAAACATACAATATAAAAACACGAAGCTCGGTTTGTTATTTAACCGAGTCTTACTGCCTCATTTTCTATCATAAAACCGCGGCCCATTTAATAACATGTTGTGATATCGTAATACGGCGTTCCCTGTGTCAGCCATGTCAATTAAAGTGACGTTAAATCGTGTACAATGACGTCACAACATAACAAATTCCTCGTTACTTACCGAATTACGTGCTTCATATGAAATATGCTTAATTATTCAATAATGCCTTAGCACCAAGATTTGTTATGCACGCTCACCTATTCGTGTTAAAACCTAAACTTATAACTAAACAGTTTTTCGTCATGGAGCATCAGGTCAGACTTTCAGATTCATCTGTCGTGTTTCATTTGTTACACATTTCTCGACGCATAAACCTGATTGAAATCATCGTACTAAATAAATCTCGAACACGCTCTAACAAACACGTTGAAAATCCAGCTCAGCGAAATATTCTAATAGAGAAACATTTCAATTCACCATAAAAAGCTTTATCTTTTCTCACTCGAATAACCCTTAAATGCGGATGCGGTCGCTTCTACCCGCCGCACGCCGCTTGAATGAATGCCGGTGGCAGGCCAGTCAGGGCGGTGGCATTGTCCGTCACTCCGCGCGAATACGAACGGCGCGCGGCGCGGTCTCGGACGTCGTCTGAGGCGCCGCACCGACGTCCATAGACGTTATTTAGGGCTTCATTGTGCCATTGGCCATTCAGACCGACAGTCGCGATTTGACTGTTGATAAGCACGGATTGTTTCGACTGATGGACTGTCACATTATCTCTTTAAAAAGCTTATTCAAATAACGAACGAAAAAAAAGCAATTTACGATCCGCTTAAGCGTTTACGAGACATCGTTTAGCTGTCCTCATCGAATATATTTAGTGTCAAATTAAGCGGCAAAACACATCATCACTAGTGAATTGATTTTACAGGCTCATTCATCAATCTTTTCGACTTATTGATTGATGATTGCACGTCCTATTGACGTAAAGTAATTAAAAAAATACTATGAGCGCAACATATCTTCGTATGATGGTTTATTTTTGATGGCTGGTTTAAAATGGCCCATGGCAGCGCTTTAGGGTTTTGTTTAGAGCACATTTAATGTTGAGATTTTGGAGAAGTGAGAGGTCAATTAAAGCTGGTCGTACATACATCGTTGGAGTCAAATTATTTTATTATCAAGTGTACAATCGAATAACTTGGATGTGTTGTGCCATTTTGCGATGACAGGTTATTTATTTTGAACGGAATACACAATGTGATTTCTGTTAAGGTCGTGTGAGATTGCGAAGAGGTTTTCCTCTTCACTAATGACACGTTATGACACGTCCTGTTTTGTAGAAATAAATAATGTTTTGTAGGGTTACGCAAAACTATGGTTCCACAATATTGCACAGCTTTAAGAGATATTGGTGTTAAGAAATAACGTGTGCCTTGTTTTACTTGCTACCGGGTAGAACGTAGTATAACCGGTCAAACTTAGGTGTAGCCGCTAGACTGCTTGTATCCGTATTATGGAATATTAAATTATTATTGCCCATAGCGTTATATCAGAGTAATTTGTAAATGGAAATTGCGAGCAACGCCTTTTGCTGTTTATATAACTGGTTTTATGTCGTGTTCTTAGTTTGAAAAAGGTTCATTTCTGTTTACCTACACATATGATTTGATTATTATGTATAATTAATTCATATGTTTTATAATTTGAATAGGAATAATTACGAGTATGTATTTATTTTCTACTTATTCTCCAGGATCGGCAATAGTTACGTCATTAATATTTTTTTATAATTCGAGATAGAATATTGCTCAGCTGCTGCAATTTTCTACAACATAGGTGTACAAGATTTTGAAACATTGGATTCTTAGAAAATTATTCCAAGAAACTTAGAAAACCTCACCGGACACGGAAGTTTCGGGAGGTTCCTGTGTCTGATAGGGAGGGAAGAAACGCCTGGGTGTCACCACTGCGAGGATCGTCCGGAGGACACGGTGGAGCATACGGTGCAGGACTGCCCCGCTTGGGCAGAGCACCGCCGTGTCCTCACGACGGCGATAGGCGGAGACCTCTCGCGCCCGGCATTGGTCGAGGCCATGCTGCGGGGCGAGACGGAGTGGGAAGCGGTCGCCTCCTTCTGCGAAGCAGTCATGCTCGTGAAGGAGGAGGCGGGCCGCCTGAGGGAGAGGACAGCGTCCTCCCTCCATCCCAGCCGCAGTGGTAGACGCCCACGGCGTCGGACGTCACAGGACGATCTCCGGCCACCGTAGGCGCGGGCATGCGGGCAGCGAGTAATGGGCGACTTGCTGTCCGACCATGGACCATGCCCGGGTCGACGGCGCGTTGTGTTCCACGCACGCCTCAAAGAGTGTCAGCATATTGACGGGGCCTGTAGAGGGCCAAAGCCTGCCGGGGTCGCGGGACTTACCCATTACCGTGACCCCGGTACGTAAAGGGCTTGTGAAGGACACCGTGGATTTTAGTCAGTACAAGTCTGACAGTCCCTCCCGCCCTGCCCTGGGTGGGAGGACTCATTTGATGATTTTACCACGCAAAAAAAAAAAAAAAACTTAGAAAAAGTTCTTTCACTACAGAAAAAAAAAACAATGAGATTTTCTTAAATCTAATTTAATCGACGAAGGCAATTGAAATCATGACTATGAGATTTAGAAAAAGTTTGCGAGTTAAAATAAAACTGAGAGAAGTGTCTTTTTTAATATAAAAGTATCGTCTGTAATTTAGTTGAATCGTCGAACTTTTCAGACTTAGTAAACTGACTTTCATTTTTTTTTGTAATAGACAAGTGACAGTCGAAGTTAAATTATATTTGTGACAGAAGTTAAAATCTTTTAGTAGATGTTTAAGACATTTTTATTCATGTAGTATGGATTGTTTGCTTTATTTTTTTTTAGCATGATTAAATCATCATATGAGTCCTCTCACCTGTCAGACTCGTACTGACTAAAATCCACGGTGTATTTCAATAGCCCTTTACGTTCCGGGGTCACGGTAATTCGTGAGTCCCGCGACCGTGGATTATTTGTTTGTTAATAGCACAGATTAGTTAATAGTAAGTTAACTTGGATGCTACGCTGTGGGTCGGGGCCCTAAAGTTCACGAACAAAGTCACGAGCAAACGCTAGCGTCCTATAAAATTATAAATCAAAATACATTAGCATAATCCCTGCAATATCTACTATCATGGAATCTATTCGCTACTACATAATCAGTAATCTACAAACATACAAGGCTCTATTAACCTAATACGTGTTCCTATTTATTACGCAACGAAACGGCTTACTCCTCATAAAAGGTTATTTTGATAACAACCAGTAGAACTATAGACTCGTATTCGACTGCTCGGTTTATTGTGGAGCTTTAAAATGGGCGATTTTGCGTGTGATTGACCTTAGTGATTGTGGCATGTTGTCATTATTTTGTGTATGTGAGTATATATGTTTGTAAAGGCACCCACGATACAGGAGAAATTACAAGTGTGAAAAAAAAAACAGTTATTTTTTTATGAATTATATTTAAAAGTTGGTATTTAAATCAAAAACTCGTCCTAGTAATCTTGGTAAAGTATGAATTTGTATAAAAAACATAATTTTCCATTTCGCATTTTTTCAATACCCCGTACAGTTGTTTGGATTTTCCTGATGGAAAACATTTTTTCTGCAAAAACTATAATGTACCATGCTCTCTCATTCGTCCATGGAGACACACGCGTCCCGTGTGGGGCCGTAAAACATGAATCTATTTTTTGTTACGTGATTTTGACAAGTTGTTATTCCATCATCATCACTTTTTCAGTCTGGGATCACTAAATGTTGGGTATAAGCGGAGAACCATCCACAGCAGTGACTGATCCCAGCAAAAATGACATGAAAAGAGGGATAACTTCGGATCAGGGAGGAAGACTTCTCGTTTTCTTTTATGTACCAGGGCCACTGATCTAATCTCGTTGTTAATGTCATCAAGATTGCGGAGTACAGATGGATGAGAGACGTACAGAACCGAGAAGTTGGTATGTATTAAATGCAAGTAAATGAAACCTCGCAAGACCGTGCATCTATTTATTTCCATCTCTCATAAAACACCAGTTTTTTTTTTGTTGGAGTGTTATCTTCAAAAGGCGCGCGGTTTCGAGGATAAGAACGGGAAATGTGGAGCTCTAAGTACTCTTAAGAAATCAGCTCCAGAGACCATCTGTGCAATGCTTGTAAGATCACATTCCTCGGAAGACCATAATATCCTACATTTCTTCAAGCCCGCTGTTTTCATACCCTCACACAACACCGGTCAACCGCCCCGGCCGTGTTCAATTAAACCAGTGGCGAGATACCACCGTCACGTACGGAACCACTGTCGATTGTATCTTGTCACATCTGTACGTACTGTATGACCTCCAGTTTTAATTAGTGCACATTTACGTCCCCTCATGTAGTGGCAAGAGTAAGGACTATTGGCCAATCTGTTAAGGTAATGGATTAATGATGGTTCGTGTCTTGAATTTTTAAAGCAAGTCTTTTTGTGGCACGGTTCGTTTTATTGCAAAAATAAAATAGTATATGACTATTCCACTACTGGCACGTGCACCCAGATATGGCCGATGAGGCCATTTTGTTATCGAATGCAGATCACACACGCAGCGTGAGATATCCATCTGCAAGGACAGACGATCTGGTAGACAGGTCCTATTGAAAATGTATAAGGAAGGCCTTTGTTCAGCAGTGGACGTCCTCCAACTGATATGATGATACTGATGATGATCGGTCTACTGACAAAAGCATAAACCTTGAGTTGACAGTTTCGAACAATCTTTAAAATTTTCTTCCAGGCCGTAAGCTCACAATATCCTTGTCTGAAAAGTATCCCATTCCGCTAATTTTATAATCCATTACATTATAGGTTTTTGAAAGAATAATCTTAATCTATCTTGCGTCATATCAGATCAATAGAGGAAAATGGGTTAGTTAGATTTTTGGTGGCAAAGCAACCGAATGAACATTCTCAAAATTAGACAGACTCCGCCTAGACATTGGATTGTCTTAATTTCATTTTTAATGTTATGAATGAAACAGATTATACACTAACATCTATAGTGGTCTTCAAGTTTTAATTACTATATGTGCCCTTATTAGGAGCTTCCGTTCACCGATGCACGACAACTTTTTGCAATGTTATGTGTTTGAAATTAATGTTTGTGTTTTTTTATCAAATCCAAAGTTATTCTACAAAAAAAGGATCACCGGGATAACTAGCAAAATGCTAATTTATGCGTGTGCGTAAAATTTCAAGTAATCTATATCGAACATTGTGGAGACTGTTTTGAATATTTATCCATTAAGCTTGATAGGTCGTTAATCTAACAGACTCCTTGTGTTATATACCTTAATGGTTATTGGTTTAGATGAATAAACCAATAACCATACTTCTCATCCGCGCGGAGGCAGTAATGCAGGAGGTGGTCCCGCGGGGAGGCGATGTACGCCTCTTCTCCGCGCGGTCGGGCGGTTTAAGTATAATAGACATCAATGGATTTCAAGATTGTTTCATACAAGGCAACGTGACGTGAGATCTACATCACCATACGGATGAGCCTTTTAGCTTTGTGGTATGAAAAGCTACCAAAATAAAATCAATCAATTCATTTCCTTGCAATTTTCCTTTTAAAAGTCCAGCTACCATTAACATTGTTATCAAAATTCCGCTACTAAAGTCCAATCTTCTTATATAATTCGAAACAATACCAAAATTGCTTTTCTAAAATAGACAAGAAGGGGACCAGTTATTATCGAATCCAATAGATTGCTTATTAACCCTAACAATGCTGATTGGTCGTTATCGGCTAGTTTGCAAGCAAATTGCGTATTTAATTTTATATTAGACAACGACTTGATCGATTTAAAAAGTCCATGATTATACTGTTGAATCTCGTTTTCGAATTATAAATAGCCAGTTGTGATAAAAAAACGTCTTGTATTCGTTTGTATTGTTGAAGAGATGAAAATAATAGCGTAGGATACGTTTTTGCAGCTCGTTTTATGTACATATTACTATTTGATTACGATATTAATTATGCGAAACTCTTCATGGAATTTTTGAGAATAGAACTCAACATCAATGATAATTAGAATAACGCATGTAAAAAACTATACATTAACTAGCCCTAAGGTAATGACAATTTCTTAACTGAATAATAAATATATAATTTCGTTTTAATTTTTTTTTTGGCCCGTCATCGTTAAACTTTTTAACCAATCAAACGATAGCTTGACGCGAGTAGTTCGACACTACTCACCATAAAATTGAGCTGTATAACATTTCTCTTTTCAAGTAAAATAATAGAAATAACAGCTTTGTAAGGACAAACTCCATGCTAGACATTTTTATAAGCTCTTTCACCTCAAGTCGGCAGCTAGATTTTATAGCACTTTTGCTAGCGGTTTCGTCTGCGTATATTTCAATTTCAGCTTTTACTACTTCTGTTTTCTTTGGCTATAAAACACTTTTCATTCTGTTTATATCTTCGAGCAAATGTGTAGTGAACACAACACTCATAATACTTTGAGCCAACTTTTCTGAGTAAAACTTAAAGCGCGGTGTACACTAAGACCTATTGATCTTTGATCGTTTCTTTTAATTATTGTATTGAGCAAATTAAGTATCTTGATTTGGCTCGCGAGGTTGTTGACATGGGAGATGTGAATACAACATTCATTGTGCCTATAGTCGTGTCGGCCAATGGCTTAATTGCCAAGAGCCTTTATCAACGTTTGAGGATCAGGCTGTCGGTTTTTAGTTGGTTCAAGTGCTTGATTCAGAAATAAGTTCTTCTAGACGCGGCGCTTATTGGGTTCTTTTTTTAAAAACCTTGATCATCTGTTTTATATTTTTAAACGTTTTTCTTTTTTTAACTTATACATTTTATTTCCTGTATCTTGCTTGATTTAAAATCATACTTAGATAACGAAAATGAGAATATATTTACAATATTTATGAATGTTAATACGGAATGAAAATGTTCATGCCAACTCCCAATTTCCAATGAACATCGACGAGTTTTCTTTTATTATGTCATGCTCGTACAAAAATATTACTTTTGCTACAAAAACCGTTCACACGAGAATGTGGCCTACCGTAAAAATCATATTTGAAATAACAGGCTATGAAATAGTTATTCAGCAAAAAAGAAGGCTAGAGCTTTGAGGAATTTTTATCTTGTTTTATATAGCGAATTATTATTTTTATTCTGAGTTCAAATAACTATGACATGAAACGTAAAGGACCTTGGCTTCGCTGCTCGTATCGATACCAAAGAATCACATGAAAAAACAGAAATTATGTTTAGAAGGAAATTCGCTCTCTGTAGCTCAGAAGGAGATCGTGGGAAGTCGATTCATTTATTTGAAATTAACCACACAAGAATAGAATAAGGAAAGAGATTTGCACCTGTCCCTAAATTAAACATGAAAATAATAAAATATTTTTTGATGTCACTACTAGCATGACCATCTTACTGAATCGAAATTAATTGCTAAAATTTCTATCTATAAAAAAACCTCCACCATGCCCATGGACCATGCCCGGGTCGACGGCGCGTTGTGTTCCACGCGCGCCCTCAAAGAGTGTCAGCAGAGTGGAGACCTGCCGGGGTCGCGGGACTGTACGAATTACCGTGACCCCGGAACGTAAAGGCTATTGAAGGACACCGTGGATTTTAGTCGGTACGAGTCTGACAGTTCCTCCCGCTCTGCCCTGGGTGGGAGGACTAATTTGATGATTTTACCACGATAAAAAAAAAAACTATACGAAAGAAGAAAATCTACAAGGATAAAAATGAGGCCCCTGATTTCAATGGCCAATATTGGTAAGAATAATAATTCATGATCGCATATTGTTACAATCATGAGTTATTTCTTCTAGTTCATTTTATAGCAGAGATCATTCTGAGATTAGGCTATCAAAATAAAGTACATAAGGGGGAAACTGATATGGGGAAACTAAATAAAACATACATACATAGGGTATGTGCCATTAAAGCGGACATAAAATTCAAGCGCGTTTTTGTAAGCGGCCCACGTTAGACGATAACTTGGAGATGGCGCTTTTTATAGTTCACCGTGCGGTTATGGTGAAGATATGCTTTCAGTATTTACTTCAGATATTGAGAAAAAAATCTTTTTCTTTTGAGTACGTAGCCACAAACTTGTGTGAGAATTAAGTAAGTCACCCCTAGGAATCACAGGCCTCTGAAGTGTTGTAAAGTGTTTTGGAAAAAAATGGTTGTTTGATTATTATGATAGTTTTAATGTCAGAATTAAATTAGTCTTTTCCATTATCTGTTACTGTAACAGTTACTGTCAGCCTGTGTCATCCCACTGCTGGGAAAAGACCTTTCCCCACCATTCTGATAAAGAAATATTCTTTTTCTACTTCTTTTACGAGTTTCTTCATAAATGATTAAAAGGAAAATAGACTATAGTTACGGGATTTGCTAATCTTGATAACTGATAGCGAGTTGTTTGAGCAACAGTTAATTATTTGACTAAATCTCATAATTATTTCAATCATTTTTCAAATTACTGTAAGAGATTTTTTCTGCGAAGCAGTCATGTTCGCGAAGGAGGAGGCTGGCCGCGTGAGGGAGAGGACAGCGTCCTCCCTCCACCCCAGCCACAGTGGTAGACAGTCCCTCCCGCTCTGCCCTCGGTGGGAGGACTCATGTGATGATTTTACAACGTTAAAAAAAAAGAAAAGAGATTTTAATAAATAATTAGCCTAATTTATTACTGATCAAGTAAGTAACCCTAAAAAAACATAAATGAAAAACTCTATACTGTTTTTTTTTAGGTTTTTCATGGAGATCTCAAAATTTTACATCGTTCTTTCATCTTTATTTTACATTGTTCAAGATGTTATACATATTAAACTTTGATAATGTTAATTTATCTAATAATAAAAAAACCTAATTACTGTGTACGAGTGGTTCATTGTTAGATATTCCTTACCATCATTTCCTTAATCCCCTCACCAAATTCTTCAACCAAAAAATAAGTGAACCTTGTTAGTTCAGACTTCTTTTATAAATATGCATGCGCTTGTATCATATTAGGAGCATACCACGAAAAGGGGTGGTTCTACGTTGAATTATGGGAAGGGGCACTAACCCCTTGCAACTTATGGGAAAACTTTCATGAAACATGTTGTGACAGTTACATGTATATCAACGTATACGTCTGTTCACGTGCTTTGTATACAGTTTACTTGAAATTGTGTATGGCATGATGTATGGTTGTTGATGGGAAAATAATGAAAGTTGCGTTTGACTTTTTTTAGCATTTTTTGTGGGTTTTTTCCTTTCACACCCTGGTTAAAATAATCTTTTACGTTTTGAAGATACGAGTAAGTTGATTCATATTTTTTTTAACATTCTCTCTACTGTTTTGAGAAGATACTCAGACTCACGAAGAATTTTGAAGTAAAAAAAATTATAAAATCAAAGTTAAAGCTATTCAGAAGATACCAAACGACCAAACAAAATGCAATACCTATCACTATACTGAAAACACACCTACGATTCTACCATCACGTACCCAACAGAAACAAACGGAGTTTTTAAACCAAAGTACAGAATTTTGCAGGCCATATCAATTTCAGTAGCACGCTTCCACCCAGACAACATCCATCATCCAACGTAGGTACAGTGTGACGTCAGAATTACAAATTCAAATATTATTTCAAGCGAAAACTTTCACAAATCCACTTTGCATGAAAGCGTTCTTTATGACACGACACGCCACCACCCCAAGGGTGTTCCACCCTTAGTTTTCAATATAAACATAGATATAGGCATCTTATTATTTGCCGCGGTTAGCACAGAAATTGCTTTTCGTTGTATTTTCTTAACATGGGCGAAGTCTATGTTCTATGATAATAGTTCTACTGGATGGAGTTTTAGTGTTTGAAATTATGATGTTAAGTCTTTGTGAACTATGCTATAATTGGAATTTGAGGTTGATGGAATTAGGAAAATTTATTAAGGGGTTAAGCATCAGTAGGCGCGGGCATGCGGGCGGCGAGTAATGGGCGACTCGCTGTCCGACCATGTATCATGCCCGGGTCGACGGCGCGTTGTGTTCCAACCGCGCCTCAAAGAGTGTCAGCAAAATGACGGGGGCCCCCTCTTTTTTTTTTATCGTGGTAAAAACATCAAATGAGTCCTCCCACCCAGGGCAGGGCGGGAGTGACTGACTTCTTCCCTCCTTATCAGACACAGGAACCTCCCGAAACTTCCGTGTCCGGTGAGGCCCTGCGTCACGCGGTAGGTAAGGACGCCGTGACGCCTATCCAGCCACTCCTCAAGGAGGGGTCTTACCGCCGCGATTGCGGCGTGCCCGACGGGGGCCCCCTCTAGATGGCTAAAGCCTGCCGTGGTCGCGGGACTTACGAATTATCGTGACCCCGGGACATAAAAGGCTATTGAAGGACATCGTGGATTTTAGTCAGTACGAGTCTGACAGTACATCCTGCTGGTACAAAATGTATATTATTTTAAGAAATAGTTTTTTATTACTTATCTTCCGTTCAAACAACAGGCCCTTTTTTTAGCGAAACATAATAATAATATTATGTTTCGTCATAAACATCACACACACATCATACACATCACGACATCGTGTTTAAACATAATAATAATATTATGTTTCGTCGTAAATTTTTTCTCCTTCTTTCAAAGAAAAATATTCAATCGAAAGAAAAGTTCCGAAATCTCTGTAGATAGGTATGTCTATTTAATAATACAAATGTCACAATTCTTGTTGACATTACTCGGAAAGTTTCAATTCCTTTCAGTGTACCCTTTCTACTTTTTCTATTGTAAAAGACTCTGTAGCATGTTTCTGTTAGACCAAACTCGAAAAGGTTTTGTCGAACAAAACAATCTTTTTACTTGAGTTGTCACTAAACTTATGCTTTATTTTCAGTAAAATATTGCAACTATACACGATACTGTAATAAAAATGCATGCAATGATTTACATCATTTCGTAATTTTTGAAGTGAAAACTTCTTTAGCGGCGTTGTGCACTTTTTTGGAATGGGTAAAAAATGTTAAACTCGCGTCAGGACACGTGACCTGATCGAAAATTCGTAAGACGGCGCAGGGCGCTTGCGCGAATGTTCGTGTGTGTTTATTACTATTCAAATTTTCACTTCTGCCATTTACGCCATGCAGGATCGCGTGTAGGACTGAGATTGCTTTTCAGTTGCTTAGTCTTAGATTTTACTTCTCCATTTTATGGCTTTTTGAATGTCGTTTTAAGTCTTCATGGATCTTTGCAATGTTGTAGTTTCTTAAGATTTTACTGGAACGGAACTAAGGAACGTGGTGCTAGTCATTTTTTGTTTTTTATATATAGATCTACTCTCACTGCAGAAGAGTTTAAAAGAAATATTGTATAGACGCCAGCAAATAAACCTACCGTAATCTGTCAAATTTTATTAATCAAACATTAAACTTACAATATTGTGATAGGGTTAAAATCTATTAAAGAAATTTTTGAGGGATGAGGATGTGGCTTCAGTACAAATAAGCGTTGTTAACTTACCTCCTTCACTGAAACCACACCTCTTGAATTTTTAACGTGCGATATCGAGGGTTCTATTGTACGTTTTTTGAGTTTCACTTGAAAGTGCGTCTAATTGGATGGCCGAAGGCTGAAGAGGAAGGATTTCCATTCCTCTTTTAATTCCTTTTTTATCAAAACAATGACTCAAAATCGAGAGGAGCGTGAAACTTTATTGTGGTTAATTTTCCTGAAGTTGTGCCAACAAAGAGTTGAACATATTTTTAATTAATGATTCTTGATTTTATATTTTGAATTAACTGTTGATTGCACCACTTTTCTCGCAAAGAGGAAAGAAATATATTTTGTATCCCGCCTTGATCAGTGTGATGTTTGTTAAGAAAATATCTATATTGAAGAATAGTGTTTGTGGACATGCTTGATATCTTTTTTTGTAAACCAGCACATTTTTTTAGTTTAAACAACCAACTGATCGTATTTGGAAATGCTTAATTACAATTTTTTTTTTCAGCTTGTTTTTTACGCTTATTCGTATAAGCGTAAAAAACAAGCTGAGTTTCGAATTTTAAATATTAAAATTTCGACTAGATAGAACACTCGGCATATTCAGTAATCAGTATATTTTTCGCAACGAGCTTACGTGAAGTAATCTTAATATATATAAATCTCGTGTCACAATGTTTGTCCTCAATGGACTCCTAAACCACTTAACCGATTATAATAAAATTCGCACACCATGTGCAGTTCGATCCAACTTGAGAGATAGGACAGTTTAAATCTCAAATTATAGTCGCAATTTTAATTTATTGCTAATTATTTGTCTTTTATTATTTGACAGTCACAATTATCTGTTAACTCCAAATGATTCTAACAGATGTCGATACCTTTCGACTGGGTTGAGTAAGTAATCATTAGATGGCGCTGCTATGGTAAATCTACAAACATGTCATATAAGCTACATTTTAACAGCATAAATACCACGTGTTGTTGACGCTATAAAATTAATTAAATTTATTTTGTAGTGAACGAAATACCGTATACCTAATTCAATTATTTCCACTTTTTAAATTTTTGGTGTTAGCATAGCCGGCCATGTGTTACTTAGACTGAAGTGTAAATTGAATTCTAATCAATAGATTAACGTTGATGTTGACGAAATTAACTTCCAGATACAACAGTTGTTACCAGGCGATCTGATGTCTTTTAAATCAATCGATACTGTTGTTGATGAAAATGAAAGTGTAAATTTTCCGATTGAATTTTTATTCTCCTTCGTAATTTGAATCCACCTCAATTATGTAACGGTACGCGTTTGGTCAAAATCAAAATCAAAAGTTTTTATTTCACATAGGCCCATGAGGGCACTTATAAAACGTCGACAGCAGGTGCTGGTCATTTTGCAACCATTTTGGCTGGGAAGTTTAAAGGAAAAGTGGTCCTGCTGCCACGTATTCCGATGATACCATCAGATTCTACCATACCCTTCAAAAGGCTACAGTTTCCAATTCGTTTAGCTTTCACCATTTCGATAAATAAATCTCAAGGTCAAACAATGTCCATTTGTGGTTTAGATTTGGAAAATCCATGTTTTTCTCATGGGCAACTATATGTTGCGTGTTCACGTGTTGGGAAACCGTCGAATCTATTTGTGTTAGCTAAAGACAGGTTAACCAAAAACATTGTGCACCGATTGGTGTTAAATTAAATTGAAATTGAAAGTATTTATAATTCAAAAAAAAATAGATATTATTGTTTAAAAGTTTAAGACTGTCTGCCTTGCCTACCTCATTCATGAGTTTAAGCGTAACATGTTATTTACTGTATTATACTGTAATATACTTATTTGTTATAAAATTAAATGGAAATAATAAATCTGATAAATTTTTATTTTGTATTGATTTCTGCTTAATATCAAGTGTAAGAACAATTAATTGTGTTCAACGTACTTCCCCTTCAAATCTCAATCCAGTGAATTTGTATACTAACATCAACATTTTCGTCTTTGTTCGTAAATAATTTCATTGTACTAAAGGGTTATAGTAGTAGAAAGTCAAATAAGGAGATCACCATATTTTTTTACAAATACCATCTGTGTGAAAAAGCATAGTGGACTCCGTGACTGATGTTCTCTTATTGTTCCTCTTAGATTGTTTACTATAATGTGATATAACAAAAACTTTAGCCACAGCAACGCGTGGCCGGGTCAGCTAGTACAAATATAAAAAACAATTTTAATTTATAATTAAGTAGCGATAAGAATATTTAAGTATTTTTTTACTATATTCAAAAATATTTACTTTACATTTTAAGATAAAAATAATGCATACCGATTCTCAAAGATATTGGAAACTTTATGTTCTTTTAATACCTACCACTTTACTTAAAATAAGTAACAATTTAGATATCCGATAAATTCTTATTTCAATATTATAAAAATTCTCGGTAAAAGTAAAGTAAGCGGCGTTCAAAGAACAAACGCTCACTATAAAAATCGTTTGCACTTTATTACATAAAAAGGCATCAAAAGTTTGATTAAACGGGCAGGTCAGTGAGTGTCGTAATGCTCCCTTAATTTTCGTTCGAAACGCGTCCAAAAAATCGTGGATCCGATAACTCTCTGTTCGCGGGCTTATTTTATATTGGCTTAAGAATATTCGACTTTTCTATCGAAATAATTCCAATGCAAATTCAACCCTGTGCCTTAAATCATTGAGTTAAAAATTACTCGACTTGTCTAAAAGGATAAAATACAAAGAGATCAGTAAGCATGTTTGCAGGCTTTAGCTTTAGCTGTGAAAAAGGTTACCGAGCCAGCGATGGTGGGAATATTGATTCGTCTTATCAATATTGGCATAATCTTGCGTGTACAATGTTTACTGACGAAAAATTTGAAGGTGGGAAGACAGATTTAATATGACAATGTGTGTGATGTGTCAAGTTGTTTTGTTCAAAGTTGATTGATTAGTTTACAGAATATACGGCTTTATTATGTAAATCTTGTCTTGCGACTAATACATAATTTGTTTTTTCCAAGATGTAATACTTTACCAGATTTTAGAAGAGGTTTGTTAGAGTTTCTTGCTCGCTCGTCTTCGTATAGTTTTAAAAGTTTACAGATAATCTTCAACTTTTGGACTAAATGGCGGACTCTTGCCTGTCGCAATTGACTATAAAGGGTTATCTTCTATATTATTATTATATATATAAAAGGAGAACTGACTGACTGACATATCAACGTACAGCCGAAACTACTAGGGCTAGGAATGTGAAATTTTGCACACGGCTTCCTATTATAATGTAGAGGAGCACTAAGAAGGGGTTTTTGGAAATTTAACCTTTAAGGGGGTGAAAAGGGGGAATTAGGAAAGTACGTAAACCACGCGGACGAAGTCGCGGGAAAAGTGCTAGTTCTAAATATAGGAGAAATTCATGGCTAAATAAAAATAGCCACATACATTGATCTTCAAGGTAAAGACGCGTTTACCGAGATTAGTCTGTGGATGGGTGAACATTTATTATTCCGAGTTTCCTCCTTGCCGCGGAAAGTAGTAAAACTGTTAGTCAGAAGCTCAAATGTCTGACAACCAGTCCTACTATCGTGGATATTGTACTATATCTGTTTGTTACTGAGGAGGTCAGGCCGGCAGTACTCAACTGCATCCATTTGGACTCGAAGTCGATCCCAATATAGTTGGAAAAAGGTTAGGTTGATGACTGTTTCTCTAAATTATAAGGAAATGGTTTGAGTTTGAAATAAGAATATATAATTTTGTTTAATAACATTTCCTCATATGAGACATCTGTTGAACTCTTGGAGGAAAACGCTAATCATGGATCCTTTTTCACTAGATTTATGGATAAGGTATATTGACAGGTGTCATAATGATATACAAGCTCCGGAACTGACACATCCGCTTTTTACCACCGGTGATCACCTAGCACCTATACGACGTATTTCCTGTAATTACTAGAAGTAGGCACTGATTTGCCTCAACAAGATACTAGCAGATAAACATAGTTTTACAGTTTGTGAAGTACCTTATTAATTACAGTCAATGAATTGGCTGTGTAATGAGAATTCGAAAGAACAGTATAGACCTTTAGTCTTAAAGAGATTGACAGTCTCTTTCACTCCAGCCAGGGGGGAGGATTTATTTGATCATTCATCACCAGAAAAAAGAAGTTATAAACAAATCTGTGTGACAATTTTCGTCCCACCAGTAGTTTTTGTGTGAGTGAGTAATGAAAATCCTCCTGTTGCTTCTTCCATTCATACATTCATCCACTTTCACAAACATTCTCATTTATAATTAGTTGTTGGGAAGATCGTCAATCTGCGTTGACTAGAGTAGTTAAAAAAGCAGTAGAAAATTCACTTAATAAATATTTGCTTCATACATTATCTTTCCCCAATTAGGCACCTAATTTTCAACCAATAATCTAAAATCATGTTCTCATTAGCAAGTTGGTACACCAACAAGTCCCTTCGGCCATGATACTGCGTGTTTGTGGTTACTTCCGGAAATTATTGACGTTTAACAGATCGGTCGACCGCCAAATGCCAAACGGAAACCTGGTCGGATATACGTCACCTGGAGATTAACTGGCCTAACGAGCGGTGGGCTTGAAAGGCGAGCTACCGGTGTGAGCTTGTACCGAATTAAATAGGTTCATTTTGTCGTATAATCCCAGTTCTTGATAAAAATTGCAGATCATTTCCTAAAATATAGCGCAAAGACTGATAAAAACAACGTCGAGTTCTAGAGTTTCTATTTAATATATTTCTTCGAATATTTTAAATCGTCGTCTTCATTTCAGCTTATTGCAGTCCATTGGATATATCATTCACCACTAGTTTTATCTACGCGTAGTCTCTGTTGAAGGACTTTTGTAGTCCATTCAACAGCAAAAGTAGATGATCAAAATCAGAAAATCAATACTAATGAACGGAGTTCGCGTCAGAACTGTGTGGATGAACTAGTAGTAAATATTTTGTATTTACAATCATGTACTTTTGAATCACAGACAGTATTGAATTTCTGATGTTGATCATCTACTTTTGCTACTGACTTTATGAACAAGAATGGTGTACGACTTCTTTTAGTAAGTTGTTTTATCCATATTTCATACTTTTTAGGTAGACAAGAGTAAACAAAGTTTTTCGTACGTAGTCTTTTTTATTTTTAGATGCGTTTTTTTGTGTTAACTGGTTACGAATTTAGTGTTACATATCTCTTTTAATCAAGCCATAATTTATTTATAATGTATCGGTTATACCAACTTCTTTCCGCGAAAGTCGTCCAATTTTTAGATGCGTTTTTTTGTGTTAACTGGGTTACAAATTTAGTGTTACATATCTCTTTTAACCAAGCCATAATTTATTTATAATGTACCAGTTATACCTACTTCTTTCCGCAAAAATCGTCCAAGTGATACAAGCAACACTAATAAACAATTATATCCCAACCAGTACCATATAAATTGTAACCCATCATACTTCAATAAATTGCAATTTCAAATCTAAAGATGCATAAAAGCTTTTGTACCTAACGGTGCTGTGAGGTGTTACCGAATAAGGCCAAAAGTATACGGCGAGTTGTAAATACTACGTCTCTCTGACATTAGTGTGGAAGCGTGAGACTGACGTTAGCCGCAAAAGCGAAGCGTGCGCAGATTTTTATTACGTTTTGTTTTGTAATGGCGTAATGTATTGAATGGCGATAAATATTGTGTTTAAGTATGGTGTTAGTGTTCTGTGGTGATTTTTTGTTGGATCATTATGTGGATGTTCGAAGTGTAGAAATTATTTCTTACTCTTGAGATTCTACATTAAGTTGATAAGCATTTTGAACATGTTTTCTTTCTTAATTATCATCAACTACTCTTTGGAATCATCAACATCAGCCTTCAATTATAGTCTATAGTAGGATTCTATAGTTTGGAGATAGTATAGAATCCTACTATGCACCTTATCTTAGTATGTTAAACACCCGCAGGATTGTCTAAACAGGGAACTGTGGTCCGAAAACTCAAAAGATCAACTAAAAGAAAGAACATTGTGGTTGTTAGTAAATGCGAGACTTTGATGGATATCACCCAAAAAGAAAACGGTGAAGCTTTAGTATCTTTCTTGATTTTTTTTTTTCAATGTCCGTTATTTAAACCGACACTAATGCTAAACCCGTACAATATTTCAAACCACCAAAGACTTTCAATAAGCCACGCCTGATTTAGCTGACCACCATTCCACCAATAAATCGAAGGCTGGATGTAAAATGGCCAACGTGCAGAGATACGGCCAACTCGTGAGCAAAATTCACGTGTTAAAAACAATGTGAATTCTTTTGATTATTATGAATAAGTTAATCTTTGGCTCACGCTTTCCCCGAGGGTGGATACTGGGGCCTAAAGTTTACGAGTAGTCATGAGCAGTTAGCGAACCTAATTTATTGTGTTCCTTCTTTGTTAACTGCTGTGAAGTGATTTTGTTGTTTATGTCTCACCATTTTTGGCTCTAACGTTTTGTTGGTGGTAATTGATATTAGTCAGACCTTATTGGGTGATGGAACTTTTAAATTATTTTGAGTGTCTTTTTTATGTTTAAAATGAAGTGATAGGTACGGTTTTTACAGACATGTTTCCGTAAGTGCAAACTGTTCACACTTCGTATAGAAAAAAATGGTTCAAATATTGATTGTTGTTCTTGTTTTCATAAAATTAGTAAGAAAATGAATATAGAACTTTCAACAAACTTTATCTGCACGTGACTAATCTTTATTGCTACTCATATCTCACAAACGAAACATGTTATTTAGTAGGTATAAAAATTGAAAGTAATTCGCAATTTAATGAGCTCCAGTACGACAATCACAAGTTAAGTTGCACGTGCCAGAATCTATCACCACTTTCGATCATCTGCAGACAATTCAATTTGGCATAACTGCACGTATTCTTCTCCTACATTGTATAATGCCTTAGTTCATTCTTACATAACCAGCAAATCACATCTATCATTGATAATAAATGATTTGCCATCAACGCCACACAATGAGTGAAAGAAATGAACTTTTGAATCAAATTGAATATCGGTCCCTATCACATTGTCAGTCTTACGTTCGATGATAGCCGTAATCGAGTCGGAAAGTATCGATTAATTGAAAAGGTTTCGAGAAAAATACAGTAATTTATCGAATTCATGAGCGAGTAATCACGGGTTTGCTTGCAACTTTCTTCCGATATAATTAGGTTTTTAGATGTGGGCTGCGACGACATTTAAAGTGAAGTCAAAATAAGAGAATAATATAAATAACTCTTGAAATTGGTGGCAGTGCTTAGAAAGTACTGAATTAAAGAGAAATTGATATATAAGGTGCCAAGGACCCTTTATACCATGTAGTTGCGTCAGCCAGTTTGATGTTCTGTATGGAAACAGTATTTTTTTTAATTATGGTGCTTTTGTAAATTTGACCAGTTTGATGAACTGATGAAGAACTGTACTTATTCCATAGCTGTCCGTATATTTTCTTAAGTTAAATTAATTTTGTTTATAAACAACGACACAGTCATGAACGGATTTGATGCAAAGATTGCGTCGGTTTTGAAATAATGAAACTCGATATGCAAGTCTCATTACTTCAAAATCTAAAATATTCACTTTCTCAAACAAATCAAATTTACAACCACTAACATCGTACGTACGAATTTGGTACTCTGTTTCGTTGCGATTACCAAATCATAAACATAGAGGAGCTATTATTTCGACAGCTGTTCTATTGTTTCTGTTACAATTTCGTAATATTACTATCTGTTGATGTAAGTTAAGATTACAAGTTGTCGCTTATAACATTGCGGTTACAAACAATATTTTCAAGGATTGTTCTAGGTTGTTATTAAGCTTCTAGGCCAACGATAATGATAGTAGTTTTATTTTAATGAAGGGTTTTACGCACCCATGTCGTGTTTTTGCTTTCTATAACGTGTTTTCGTATTTTAATTGGTCGTTGAACTTTTCGGTTCATTGTTTCTTCAAATGGCTACCCCAGTTATTGCGTGTTACGGATAAATATTGGCGTAGTGACAAATAACTGGATAGACTTGTATGTATGAAGTTGTTCTCTGTAATATGCTAGACAGTCACAATTTGTTTAAAACGTTGCCCTATCATCACTCAACCACTGTAATCTACAACAATTCAGGTTATTTCTATGTATCACTTCTATAAGAAATGAATTTGTTGTTTGTTTTTAACCAAATATAGGCATCGGCAATCCTCTACGTCCTTCTACGTAGCACTGATTCTGACGAGGGACAGGACATCCTCTACTGCACACTCCAGACGCCGCGGGAGATGAAGGCGTCGGAAATCCTGCGGCATCCTGGTACGCTGTGGTGGTGTGAAAGCAGTGTTTTTTCCACTCCAACCGACGCTTGCGAAATAAATTTTTTCATTGTTATAACGCAAAAAATAAAGGAAGTATACAATATTAAAAAGAAGAAGACTTCGATCACTGATCCTAATTTCAAGCTTCATTGTTTGGGCACCATATTTTTCATTTGACTGTTGCATTTAGTTTTGTATCAGGTGATGTGAGCCTGTGTTACACCTTGCCTCATGATGAAGGAGACCATTTGGCAACAAGCATCAATTACATTAAAACCTACCTCCAACATCGTAAATAACAAGCTTGCTTATAAATGCACGTCCAATTCCGTAATAAAAGGTAATAAGCCATTTAAAACGCTAGAAGCAATAAAAATACTGTAATAATTACCTTTTTTCGTACACCCAGACTATATTAGCCGACATAACTTCGGGCTCTACAGAAATTACATACATAGACATCAGTCGAAGACATCTGTAGTACCTTGGTACTTTAAGTACCAACTGGCTAAAGAGGTATGTAATAACTGGTTGTTAACTCATACCCTAAGAACATGACATAGTTAATGTTCTTTTTGAGGGACGCTTTAGCAGATGGTGTGACATCTGTTTATTTCAAGGTTATGACCGAAAATATGACAGGTAAGTGAATTGTTTGTTCTAATTTTTCTTTTATCGTCTTAAAATAATCAAATGAGTGGGTGGGAACCCAAGGCAGAGCGGGAGGGACTGTCAGACTCGTACTGACTAAAATCCACGGGGTCCTTCAATAGCCCTTTACGTTCCGGGGTCACGGTAATTCGTGGGTCCCGCGACCCCGGCAGGCTTTGGCCCTCTAGAGACTCGTCAAAAATGTTTAATTAAAAAAAAAAAGAATTGAATCTCAGTTGTTGTATAAATGTAATGAACTGAAATGCTGGTTTTCAATAAGTAGGTTGGAACATGCACAATAGCTGGACGAATGAGTATGAGATTGCAATGCATTTTTGCAATCGTTTTTTTTTATATTTTTCTTTGGAAGCACTTCTCTTAGCGTAGGTTCTTACATATTTCATGAAAATAATAGGCTCCGCTCTTTCAAAGTCATCAGATGTTTTTTTGTTAAATTGATTTACTTGAGTGTTATTTATTAAAGTTAAACAATAAAATGAATAATCGTTCAAGGAATTATTTTTTTCCATTCATGACATAAGTGTCAAAAAGAAAAATTAAGTTCAATATTCCAAATAAAACCAGACAAACACATTCAATTTCAAAGAATGATAGACGTTTGTTATGGAGGGAACGAAAACAATTACCAGAAATAATTAGCCGACAAAATATTACATACTAGCTTGCACCCACGGCTTCACGTGTTATGATCGGAAATTAGGCAAAGGGGATTTTCTGTAAAATATTTTATGACACTTAACTGTTGGTGTAACTACCCTTCGTTATAGAATTTGGAATCGGATACAGTACCTTGTTCAGAAAATCGATGATAATTTCCGATGTCACACTTTTCATCAATTTAGGTCGTCCTGGATCCTAAGACGCAGAGCGTAAGCAGGTCTCCTACTATGTGGACCGACGATGGTGGGAGCAGAAGGCAACCGATAGATGCAAGTAGCTCATTGTCATTCGACGTGGCAGTCTAAGGGTGAGCCCTATATTCAGCAGTAGACGGTAGGTTTTGTGCAAAAATATTTCCTGAAATAATTTGGAGGGAGAAACGCAGGGATGTTTTCAATTTGATGGTCTGTACTTACAAACATACAAACAAACTTTACCTTTTTTAATATTCTAAGTAGTAATTGTTGAATCTATTTTGAAATATACAAATAAACTTCATTTTTGAATAGCAGGACAAAGATTGGAAGTTACATCGACGAGTTTTTAAATATCGTCAGGTGTTTCCGATCATCTGTGCGCGTAAATGACCTACGTAGTACATACCTATATTTAAATATGAATATGTGTTTCTTAATGTTTTGAGTGGATGACTTTATTTCTGTAGGACATGCAGTTTTTGTAAACTTTCGCTTTTATTGTGGTTTAATGAATCACGATTTCCCTTGAGGTATGTGCAGTGCATGTTGCACACAGGTGTACGTAAATTCTCATAAAAAATCATCAAAATTCTGCTTTGTTTTGCAGTAGTAAAGAATTTAATATTGTTTTAATATCGACGATTAAAAAAAATGAAGAAAATAATAAATTCTTGTGCAATTCAAAGAAAAAGAGGGAGAAGCAGAAATAAAAAGTCAGTGAATTCTTTTTACATTTTCTTTAAAATTACTAACTTCTCCTTTCTCTTCTACGATCATCAAGCAATATAAGATTTTTAAAGAACGATAACTGTGTAAAATACGAAGTCGTATTTATAAAGTCACTGTCTTCTCATCTCGTCTATGAAATGTCTACACTGCGTCTAACGTCCACATTTGACTGTTGATTTAACAATAGCAATTACATCGTCTGCACTCGGCCTCAGGCTGGCGACTATTCTTTAACATGACAGATGCCAGAGTGAATAATTGCCGCCATTTATAACATGAGGGGAAGTATTCGTGAATTAGTCTTGTAAGTAAATTCTGGAAGTTATCGCGGTATCTGTGTGGCGATCTCCTTTGTATGTCTTTGATTAATTGTTTTATAGATCGTGGAGTTTTAGTGTTGGTTGTAATTAATTGATTTTAAATTCTACTTTTTTAACCGACTTCTAAAAAAGGAGGTTACTCATCAAATATATATTTGGCACATCACATTCTTTCTTAATTTGCAGTCGGTTGTCCAGAAGCAAAGATGAGACCTAACTTGGAACTGGAACTTCACTGCACAGTAAAAAATATTTGAAGCCTGACTCTGACATGATGGCGGTCGCGAGCCTACTCCAGTGGGATCGCTCAGCCGTCACTGCGGTGTACAGGTAGCTTGTGGTGGCATTGCCCGGGGTGGATTGCTGGGAGGTGGGAACAAAATTAGTTAAGCTAAATAATGTTGTTTCTGAAGATGATGCTGGTTGATGGTAAGATGCTGATTTCAGCATGATCCTTCACGGTTTGAATTAATCTACTGCTGGTCAAAGAAACAATCACATTACGCCTTTTTCCGCAAAGCCATTTTTTTTAGCGTGGCAAAATCATCAAATGAGTCCTCCCACCCAGGGCAGGGCGGGAGGGACTGTCAGACTCGTACTGACTAAAATCCACGGTGTCCTTCAATATCCCTTTACGTTCCGGGGTCACGGTAATTTGTACAGTCCCGCAACCCTGGCAGGCTTTGGCTCCCTAGAGGGGGGCCCCGTCACATTGCTGACACTCTTTGAGGCGCGCGTGGAACACAACGCGCCGTCGACCCGGGCATGGTCCATGGTCGGACAGCGAGTTTCCCCAAAGCCATGACAAAACATTATTTAGCTAACAATTTATTTTAGGGAAATGATTACCAGTAGTGTAGATCGCATAATAAGACTTATTTAACCTATAGGCAGTTGCTCCTTCGTGCTGTCAATCGCACATTTTAATAACAACCATTTTTTTTACCGATTCTTTTTTTCCGAGTAAATTTAAATTGATTTACACGTATGCAAATCGGTCCATTGATATTTAACAATCTATTTGTTTATCGAAAATAAATAAAATTTTATTAAATGAACTTTGTTAATAAATATTCCGATTTCAATATAACCCTTTTTATCATTCAATTTAGTTGAAAATTCAAATAAACAAACAACAATAACTTGTAGCGAATGCAATAAAAATCGAACAAATGTTTGGACAGCCTGAACAAATATCAACTTAATCTAATACAGGTACACCCTGCCGGAGGCTGTACGCCGGTGTCGTGCGGTCCATGGCCCTCTACGGGGCCCCCGTGTGGGCCCTAAGCATCCGGACGCGACCAGTCAAGCTGGTCGCATGCCAGAGGGTCATGGCTATCCGGATGATCCGGGGATACCGCACGATCGCCGGCGAATCAGCCAACCTCCTAGCAGGATTGCTGCCCTGGGATCTGGAGGCGACTGCCCTCCAGCGCGTCTATGAATGGCGCGTGGAGGCGCAGCGTCGGGGCGAATCCCCGCTGCCTCGACAAGTCGAGGCGCGGCGGGAAGAGCTCCGGCGTGATCTCAGGGCAGTATGGAGGGAGCGACTGTCGCAACCGAGGTCCGGGCACGCCGCAATCGCGGCGGTAAGACCCCTCTTTGAGGAGTGGCTGGATAGGCGTCACGGCGTCCTTACCTACCGCATGACGCAGGTCCTCACCGGACACGGAAGTTTCGGGAGGTTCCTGTGTCTGATAGGGAGGGAAGAAACGCCTGGGTGTCACCACTGCGAGGATCGTCCGGAGGACACGGTGGAGCATACGGTGCAGGACTGCCCCGCTTGGGCAGAGCACCGCCGTGTCCTCACGACGGCGATAGGCGGAGACCTCTCGCGCCCGGCATTGGTCGAGGCCATGCTGCGGGGCGAGACGGAGTGGGAAGCGGTCGCCTCCTTCTGCGAAGCAGTCATGCTCGTGAAGGAGGAGGCGGGCCGCCTGAGGGAGAGGACAGCGTCCTCCCTCCACCCCAGCCGCAGTGGTAGACGCCCACGGCGTCGGACATTCAGGACGATCTCCGGCCACCGTAGGCGCGGGCATGCGGGCAGCGAGTAATGGGCGACTCGCTGTCCGACCATGGACCATGCCCGGGTCGACGGCGCGTTGTGTTCCACGCGCGCCTCAAAGAGTGTCAGCATAGTGACGGGGCCTGTAGAGGGCCAAAGCCTGCTGGGTTCGCGGGACCAAGGGATTACCGTGACCCCAGTACGTAAAGGGCTAGTGAAGGACACCGTGTATTTTAGTCAGTACAAGTCTGACAGTCCCTCCCGCCCTGCCCTGGGTGGGAGGACTCATTTGATGATTTTACCACGATAAAAAAAAAAAAAAAAAAAAATACAGGTACACACATCAACATTGTATGTTAAAAATACAAGTTGGTTTAAATTTAAATGAGAACGTCTAAGGGTGCGTACACACTAATAAAATAACATGTTGCAAAATACATTTTCCATGGTTATTTTAAAATGATTCAATAGAGAAAAGTGAACAATCTTAACAAAATATGTTGCATAACTACTATTTGTTTTATAACTTTTCGTTAGATGGTCTGTATTCACCCTTTTTTTTTATCGTGGTAAAATCATCAAATGAGTCCACCCAGGGTAGAGCGGGTGGGACTGTCAGACTCGTACTGACTAAAATCCACGGTGTTCTTCAATAGCCCTTTACGTACCGGGGTCACGGTAATCCGTTAGTCCCCCGACCCCAGCAGGCTTTGGCACCCTTAGAGCTTGTTTTGTGTTGCATGTTATTTTTCAAAATGAATAAACGGATTTAACGAAATTTCATAAACGTAGGCACGAGAAAATGTGTTATTTAATGAAAGATAATTCGAGATTATTTTCTGTTCGTATGGAAAATCTTGAATAAGTCTAATTTTATAACTGTAGTGCTTTTACTCGAAAATAATGTTCTTGTTAATATTGAGTCTCTTCAAAATTTTCCAAATATACAATCAGAAGTGCTTTTAAAGCTACAGGAAAACAGTTTATTTTTAACTGTTAGTTTCGACTTTATTAACAGTTTTTATCTAGTGTGCCATTCCATTGCATATTCCAATAAATAAAATTCCTATTACAATACATCACTAGAGTTGCCATAACCGCAGCAATATTTTAAAATATTATAACAATTTACTGCAGATATGAAAAATTCCTCGACTGGGTACGGAATATAAATTTTCCCGTGACCCATAACTGGGGGGTGTGTTCACTCATAATTCCTTTTTCATTGAGACAAATATTCGTATAAACGGGATATTAGATGTGCGTGCGTACCTCGCATGTGACTCGCACAGACTTAGTGATAATATTGAATTAAATTATGGAGATTTTCCGTGAGATGAATGTCTTTATTTATTCCAATTTAGAGCTATGAATATGAAGTAGGTAAGGGCGCTTAAGATGAACTATTTTATAAAGATGTGGATTTTTTTTGTACGACTATTTCAACAGTTGCTCTTTTTTAGGTAATCTTAAAAAGCTTTTGCAACGTCGGTTTGTAGATGAGGGACTATCATTACATACTTTCCTACTTGCTTCAGAAACCACGTTATAACAAGCGTAAATTTCTGATTTGTGTGTCGCGCAATTTCGTGTACTGGCAGTGCGGACAATTCATTTTGCGTCCCGAAATACTTTTCTATGAAACCGACCGAAATTACGCGACTCAAAATTTGCGCTCGTCGGTCCTGGCTTTAGAATGGAATTTGTAGATCGCTAAGTATGAGTATGTTAAGCAGTTTTCCTTTTATATCATTTGTAGATCTTTGACAGTCGTTAGTATATGCAGAAGCTCCACGTAAAATAATAGTACCTCAGATCTACTTATGAAATAACATATTCCCGAAAAGAATCACGGCTAATCATACTTAGCTATTGAAGTGTTGGGAGCACACGGAATGTCGGGATACAGAGTCCAGGAAATAAACAGCTGTTCACGGTTACAAGTATTTAATCCGACTGACACTCACAAGGACGAGAGCGCTCGGCTACATTTTGACACCTACCTACATATTCATAATAATTCTTAACAATAATTTATATCTACCTTAATCCTAATACATCACACCTCACCACTTAATTTAGGCGATACTGATCATACACAAAACATTTAAACAATCTAATAATTAACAAAATACTAATTTTTTTTTAAACAGTGTTGGTTAACGTTTACTTACTCAAACTTATGTACTAAAAGTTACAGCTTCTTTAAAATATATTTAATTAACTCTAAATCTAATTACGGGTTTACGAGTACGCCTGGGTCGATCCTCCGGTGGTGTTGGTGGTGGCAGTCCAGGCTTTGATAGGGCTTCGACACCACATTCTGTATCTAGCCTCTCTGTTTCATCCTCCCTAACCCCAACCAAATTCGGCTCATTCTCCTCCCCTGAACCATCAGGTATCGAGACCACATCTTCCGCCTGTGACCTTTGAGTTGGTGTTGGCAAACTTTCTGAGACTGTACTATCAGAACCCATGAAATCGGACATACGAGACCTACGTTTTACCTGATCTATGTGTTTCCTAGTTACTCGTCCATCACCGTTATTGACGATAAATTCGCGCGACCCTGCTCTGGCTTGGATTGTACCTTTCAACCATTTATCCCCTAACGCACCGTTTCTCATCCACACCTCGTCTTGTGGTGCTAAATCTCGTAAAACGCCACCGGAATTTTGTACCTGTCGTTGTTGTGCTGCTCGCACCCGATCGTCTAGAGCGCGGTCTGCACGCAACAAATCTAAACGACTTCGTAATGACCGCCTCTGTAACAACATCGCAGGTGTATCCCCGGTCGTACTTTGGACTGTGTTCTTATAATTGAGTAGGAATGTTTGTAAAGCGGCATCTATGTCTTTGTTCTCCCTGTAGGCTTTTTTAATAGCTGATTTGCATAACTTTACGGCGTTTTCCGCTGCACCGTTTGACGAAGGATGGTAAGTCGGTAAAAAGCACTGTCGTATGCCATTATTTTTTAAGAAAGAACAAAATTCTACACTTGTGAAGGGAGGGCCCTGATCTGACACTACTTCTACCGGTAGACCAAATCGCGCGAAAGTGCTACGTAAAACGCGGATAACCTGTTGTGCATTTGTACGTGGCATTTCAAAAACTTCTAACCACTTGGAACTTGCATCAATTAAAATTAAAAATGTGCTACCATGGTATGGTCCTAAGAAATCTATGTGTAGCCTGCTCCACGGCTGTATGATGTATGGCCAAGGCTGCGGCGGCGCTCGCGGTGGAGCAGCGCCCTCTATCGCACACGTCTCACAACTGTGGCACAACGCTTCTACGTCACCATCAATGTTCGGCCACCATACATAACTGCGCGCTAATGACTTCGTTTTGACGATACCCAAGTGACTAATATGTAATTGCTTTAATATATCCTTTCTTAATATTTGCGGTATTACCATTCGGTATCCCCACATTAAGCAACCGCGTTCAACATACAATTCATGGCGTCGAGAAAAATAAGGTTTAATTGACTCCTCCAAACACGACAACGGCCATCCGGATTGTACGTATAGCAATATTCTACTCAACAAAATATCTTTAATTGTTTGTTTCCTAACTTCGCTATGCGTCACTGGCAGAAAATCCTCCACAAAGTTAACATATGTGACCTCCGTACTCACACTCGGCTGTTTACCTTGAGGTAGTCTGGATAAACAATCTGCGCAATTTTTCTTAGATGACACATATTCTATTTCGTAATTATAACCTGACAAAAGTATTGCCCACCGCTGCAACCGAGATGCTGCCATTACAGGAATGCCTACCTTATCACCGAAAATGTATGTTAATGGTTTATGGTCCGTTCTTAAAACAAACTTACGCCCGTATAAATACTGATGGTATTTTCTGATACCGAAAACAATCGCGAGTGCCTCTCTGTCTATTTGTGAATATGCCCGCTCGGCCGTGCCTAATGATCGCGACGCATACGCTATCGGTCGCTCCCCGGCCGCTGTGACGTGCGACAGCACAGCGCCGACCCCGACGCTGCTGGCGTCGGCAGTCAGCACGAGCGGTAGGTCTGGTGAATAATGCACTAGCACCTCACTTGAAGCTAGTTGCTGCTTTACCCTCCTGAACGCGTCTTCACATTTTTCACACCAGTTGAAAGGTACATCTATCCGGAGTAGTCTATACAAAGGCGAAAGAATTGTACTAACGTTCTTAAGGAATTTGGCATAGTACATTGTCATACCGATGAATGCTCGCAACTCCGATACATTTGAGGGGGCGGGTGTATCAATTATTGCCTTTACTTTATCAGCACACGTTTGTACCCCATCTTTGCTTATTATATGCCCTAAATAACTTATCTTTTTAGAAAAGAAACTACATTTTTCTTTTTTTACTTTGAGACCACTTGACTGTAATCGGTCGAAGACCTTATATAAATTGCTTATGTGTTCTTGAGTTGTAGCCCCCGTAATTATAATATCATCTAAAAATACCCCCACACTAGGCAAATCGGCAAACAATTGTTCTAAACGTCTTTGAAATATTCCGGGACTCGAGGATAACCCGTACACCAACCGATTGAACATAAACATACCTTTATGGGTATTTATAACCGTATATTTCTTTGATTCGTCCAGTTCAAACTGCGCATAGGCTTGCGATAAATCAATTTTACTAAAATATTCCCCTCCATGTAAACGAGCTAACAAATCTTCTACTCGCGGCAAGGGATAACGGTCGACTTCCAAAACCTTGTTTAAAGTAATTTTATAATCTGCACAAATTCTGATAGTACCGTCTTTTTTTACCACGGGTACGATCGGTGTGGCCCAGTCTGAGCGGTCCACAGGCGTGAGGATGCCGTCCCGCACAAGCTGGTCCAGCGCGCGCTCCACCGGCTCACGCAGCGCGTACGCCAGCGGGCGCGCACGCATGAACACGGGCCGCGCTCCCGGACGCACGTGGATGCTTACCGCGCCACCGGTGAATCGACCCAACCCGTTCGCAAACACCTCACAATATCTGGAACTAAATTCAGACATGTCAAACCTTTTGCTTACAATACTATTAACCGAAGCTAACCCGTCAGTTTCGTCAGGAAATAACTGTATTTTCAATTCTGCCATCCACTGTCGACCGATTAATACAGTATTTCCACCACTGACTACATATAAATCTAAATATTTACTTTCGTTTCTGTACCTAACCTCCGGCTTAATAACTCCCAAAGGTTTTACCATTTCCCCTGTATAGTATCTTAGCCTCAGATTACAGGAATCGATCCGTAAATTGCTAAACAATTTTTTGTATGTATGGTAATTTATACATGATATGGCACTACCTGTGTCACACTCCATCTTTAAATCTGTACCGTGCACTTTCAATACCAAATATATTGGCGGACACTGAGCTATGGATAAATTATTTATATCGACAGTCATTACCTCATCGCTTCGCTCGTCCTCCGACAAGCTATCTGCATTTTTAACTTCATACAGATGATGATGTCCCACTTCTAGTGGACATACACGTCGAAGGTGTCCTTGCTTGTTGCAGACTCGACAAACGTATCGTGTAAATTTACACTTTGTAGGATCATGCAATGCACCACACGCATTGCATGGTTGGTCTAGCCGAGCTCGCTCCACCGGTGCGGACGCTGCCTGTGGCCCGTCCACATGACGCGGCCTATGCGCGCCGCCGCCGCTACCGCTGCCGCCGCCGCCGCGCCGCTGTCCGTCCCACCTGCCCCGGCGTCTGTCATCGGCCGCGCCAGCCGCCGCCGGTCTATACCGCGCCTCCCCGCGAAGTCCAACTTGACTCGTAGACGCTATCGCTAGACAATCACTCGTTGTGTTCGTCTTTTCCGTGTACTTAGTACCACTGTCGACAACTGCTGCATTTTTTTCTGCTGCTTCCATACTCATGGCCATACTATAAGCTTTGGTATAGTCCAGTTTATCCTCGGCGAATAAACGCTGTCTTATTATTTCACTGCTTATCCCGCACACGAACTGATCCCTAATGCTTTCTTCGAGCCAGGTCCCAAACTCACAAGATTTGGTCATTTTCTTCAAAACAGCCATATATTCTGCAATACTCTCGTTCACATTTTGTTTCCGTTGGTGAAATTTGAATCGCTCTGCTAACACACTCGGTTTTGGCTGTAGGTGTTTTTCCATGATGGCCGTTACATATTCAAATGTCTTTGTGCTTGGTTTATGCGGCGTGCACAAATTAACTAATAACTCGTAACTTTCCGCTCCCATTACCGTTATCAGCGTTGCCACACGCAAATCATCTTTGATATCGTTGACCACAAAATAATTTTCAAGACGCTCCACGTACAATTTCCAGTCGTCCGATTGTACTTTGAACTCTCCAATTTTGCCGATAGTCATTGTAATGTTTATGCTAACACGTTCACCAAAAACAATACACACGAAGGTTTTTAAAGTCCTCGTCGCCACTGAAGTGTTGGGAGCACACGGAATGTCGGGATACAGAGTCCAGGAAATAAACAGCTGTTCACGGTTACAAGTATTTAATCCGACTGACACTCACAAGGACGAGAGCGCTCGGCTACATTTTGACACCTACCTACATATTCATAATAATTCTTAACAATAATTTATATCTACCTTAATCCTAATACATCCTTTTACTCAGCGGCGAGAGGACTCATTCGATGATTTGACCAGCCCAAAAATAAAAGATTGAAGTCCCAAACTGCTTTTACTCTAAATAGCATCCAAACTTATTTATATTTCCAACACCACAAGGTTTGTCTCATCCACAACAATATAATTATGACTAACAAGCATTGTAACATAACCATATAATAAAACTAATTGCTCAATCTTACGAAATTCAATGTTTTAATATGAAGAGATGAAAACGATACTTTAATGCTATGTTCATTTCGCGTTACTCGATTCGAGAGAACGACTCGACGCCTCCTATGAGAACGTGACGTGTATGAATTAAGGAGCTGCTGTGAATAAAAGTACAAAGATTTGGGTGTCATGGAAGAGGTACCGATAATGGAAAACTCCGTGAGGTTGCTATTACATTTTTTTCATGATGTTGGTGTTCACAATAATGCAGTCCATCGGTTCCGACTGCATGTCTAGAAATGTGACATGTAAAAGTCAATGCTTGGAATCTCGCTAAAGAATAAGATCCGGAATGAGGTCTTACGGTATAAGATAAAAGTGGTAGATATTGTCCAAAACTGTAGTCAGCTGAACTGACAGTGGGCCGATCATGTCTATTGGAGAACCGATTAAAGGTAAAGTAGGGAGCTTCTCGAATGACGTAGGTACTCGTAAATGTAGTGTGTGATGCCTCCACGGCAATATGACTTGATGAATATAACTGGCAGAAGACTGTCCGAACACAGCCCACATCGGCGTTAGAGAAATCCAGACTTTAAAAGACCTCAAATTGTTTAGGAAATAAGGTTTTTCAAGAATACATAAAAAAGTAAACGTAAAGGCAAACATACCTAAGCTAAAAGTGAGAATTAAACATGAACACTTTTAATGTTAGTACAAGATACACACTTAGGTCTCACGAAAAAGCTCTATATTAAACGAGGTGTGTTTTTCACGCCTTCATTTCAAACCTTTATGTTTCAACATAAAGATAAGCCTTTACTCAAACCTAGCCGCATCCAGGCTTAAAGCCTCCGAACATACGCCCCGTATATTGCGGGGAGGTGTATCCTCATTTTGGAGTCATTACACGAAATAGTATCACCGTATAAAGTCCCAAGGGGGGAGGGAGTGACTTTGTGGCCCATGTTTGTTTATACACTCCCATATATATTTTGGTTAATTAAGTTTTTGTGCGGTCGCGGATTAGTGGGTAGATAGGGGAGAATTGGCAAGACTAATCGTGATGTAGTGCAGAGGAATGGCCACCGTACCGCATTTTGTGGTGGAAAATTAGGTGGATTTTCCTGACAAATATTATGTGTCATTAGGTGCACCCTTGTTGTTGTAGTAGAGATACTGTTGTTTGATCTTGTAAATTACATTTGTGACCATTTATGAAACAAAACTTGACGACGAGAAGTCAGGGATTTAAAACCAACTAGTCTTTCATTAAAGCAAAAGAGAAGAAAAAGATACACATCTTTGTAGCTCTAATTAATTAAAGATGGAAGCTCCCGTGAGCTTACACGCAACTTTAAAACTCCAACTCTTCTAAAAGACTAATATTTTAAGGAATAATCACGCTTTCGTTCCGCAAGATGCGTACGTAAATAAGCAAAAATTTTCCATTTACCTACCGTAGTACGCAATTACCGAGTTTCCCGTAAGAGATTGAACATCAAAGGGTCTTTAATTAAGCCTTAGAAGGGCCATAAATAGCGTCCAAAGTAACACTGAAATATTTACTTAGTCCTGTTAACGTTTTAATTGAGAATAACAAAATTTCTTATGGGCGCTTTGAACTCAACATTTTGACGATAAGCGTTACTGTTAAGCTGTGTTTACACGAGCAATTTTTACTGGAAAGTGCTGCCACAATTTCTTGTAGCAATTAGTCCATTGGTGGAGTAATATGGAGCGACACTGTTCCGTAATTATACACCTACAGTGTAAGTCGTAATTTTTACCTATTAGGTACTTGAATTTTTATTTTATTTAGAATTTGTCAATCAATTATGATCATACATGTGGTTCTATTACACCGTTGTTGTTTTTCTTGATTCAAGAGAAACTATATTGACAATGTTAAATTTATTGTATTTGCATTAAATCCGACCGGTTTAGTGATTAAGGCGTGAAAAGGTAACAAACAAACTTACTCACACATTAATATTAAAAATAATAATATTATTTTATTGATTAATAGGTGTTTTAGTGATTAATAGGAAATTTAAATGCAACAACGCCAGTGAAATTAGCACCTTTTTATCGGTGAATTAATAATTCTCAATATATTACGCGCACCAAAGTAAACCATAACATATTCGTATACCATACAGACCTGTTTTCTACTTAGATGTAACTGAAACCATACGTGTAACTTGATAGTGATTTAATTGATACGTTTTACTTACCATAGCGGTATTGACTCGTGTGACGAAAAGCGACAACATACCTGCAAACAAGTTAATCTTTTTTATTAATCCAACTCATTTCAAAAGAGCTTATGACTGAAACAGCTAAACCGATTTTTATAAGACATCGTTATCACTAAACGCTAAAGCATTCAAATCGGTTTTACACTTTTAAGAGCTACAGTGTCATGGACAGATACATAATTATACTCTACTGCGTCAAGGATTTATGCCTTTGTCAAATAGACAGGCGAGTCCGAAGCGATACCGAACCGATACGAGACGTCAGTCCGATAGTTCTGTCACGCTATCGGATCGCTTTCGATTTTCTATGTGACTGGATTCAAACAATTCCATGCATTACAAATAAAAACGCCTCGCTTCGCATTCGTCACGCCTGTTATTTGACAAAGACTTCAAATCGGTTTTACCCTTTTAAGAGCTGGTCGCGGGACCAAGGGATTACCGTGACCCCGGTACGTAAAGGGCTATTGAAGGACACCGTGGATTTTAGTCAGTACAAGTCTGACAGTCCCTCCCGCCCTGCCCTGGGTGGGAGGACTCATTTGATGATTTTACCACGATAAAAAAAACCCTTTTAAGAGCTACAGTGTCATAAACAGTTACATAATTATACTCTTTTTGCGTCAAGGATTAAAAGAAATTGACACCGTTCATGTGAGCACAGCTTTACTTGTAGGCAGATCGGTTAATAAACAATATTAATTTAGCATACTCAGAATTACACGATACTACTAATTAATGCTTGCCTGACGAATTATTGTTCGTTAAATTTTAATAATTGAAACGGGTGTATTACCTAGAAATTGGTTATTTTGATTGAGTTAAAATGGAAATTGAAATAAGATTTTGGTTATGAAATAATGATGGTGTACTTGAGTACATGACTAAAGTCTACCAATATGAAAATTATTAGTGTAGGAGTTGCTTATGAAATATTTAATAATAAAGCATTAAAACTACTTACTAGGTAAGCAGTATTTAAAACTTTTATACATAATAATTATTCCGTGGATATTAAAGTTTTAAATATATAAAATATGTATGTTTAGTATTCCAGTCTTTTCCATAGATATAATAAAATCGTAGAGCTGTCATTTCAGTACATTGAATATTTTTTTCTTTTTGTACTTTTTTTTTGAGATAAGAGATCATCGATTCTGATGCCAAATCAACTTTTTTTAGTTTTATTCAATTGTAACATACAAAGATTGATTTTGATTTGAGTTGGCTCTTAAACTACAAAATTGTCAATAAAATTTTCCTCAAATATTAATAAAAATATGCTTCTGTTAATAAGACCGTGTATTATTACGCTATTTACCTAGGTAGATAAGCAATTTTGAAGTATGTAGTTTTTATGTATGTTTTGAGTTAGCAGCTAAACCACTGAATAATAGTTATTCAATTTTTTCTCAAATATTCCTAAAACTGCACAGCTGTTCATTTAATAGGGTATGTTAAATTATGACGGTTTTCAGTCATTGTTGACATTTCTATTATAACGGCTATTTAAAAGCTACTGCCAGAGAACCAGCCAGTCGGGATAGACCCAGCTTTTCAAGCCTTTCAAGTATCGGTTCCCAGGATCAAATCTTGGATTTTTCGTTTCACTTTTTGTTTCTTTTTTTTTGTTTTTATTTATCCTGAGAGTTCCAATTAATTAAAATAATTTTATGCATACTTTTATTTCAATATTACTTGCAATTTTATATTTTACAAATATTTTTCTACAGTTCTCGAGGAGATATATATACGCTGATTTAAGCTGGATATTTTTTTAAACTGTGTTTGTTTTGAGGTGTAGGTATATTTGAGAAAGGAGATTAAAACTTCTTCAAAATAAAACCTTATTTTCAGTTGCCAATGTCGCAAAATTATCAGCAATTTAACAGTAGAGCGCTACGAAATTTGTAAATAGATTTACCTCTTTGTTTTCTATTTTCGGAATAACAGAAGGCTGCTCTCAATTTATCACAAGTATTTACAAAATCTCAGTTTCTCAGACTTGTCTGTAGTTAAAGCCTTTGTTGTCTAGGTCCATATTCCGAAGATTCATTTAACGAACTTACTGAACCGCAAATGTCGTAAAATGACGATATCAGTTTTATTTGATCGAATACCGAACAATCACGGATAACGCTGAACTGGAATATTGAAGTCCCTCAAAGTCATCCGTTCAACTGAAAGATTCTTTCAGCTAAGTTGCCACTTTTATAACTAGAAGATATGCCATATAAGAATATCACTGTATCTAACTGCCTGAGGCATTCGGAATTTTATTAAAACTTCTCCCCTTGAGATAACTTCTGTTTGATAGAAGCCAGAAGGAAAGAGGTTGGGGACAAACGCCCCACCACCTCGGCCCGACAATTAATGCCACCATTTACGAAAATTTTATTTCATTTGCGAATGCGAACTCCCGTTATTTGATTATTAATAAAATGAGTTTTATTTTGTTGCCAATTTGCATAATTGTTTCATTTTCGCTTCGAAGCGAGTATTCTATGAAGTTCGGTCGCCGGAAATCTTTTAAAAAGAAATTAAAGTCGAGTTTTGCTGAGGTCTCCGAGATTTTTAGTGTTTTCTGAGATGGAATTTAATTTTTTGTCCCTACACAAAAATTGTATTAGCACTTATTTTCGAAAACAAGTCTCCCTTAATCTTTTTCATCTAAGGATCGTGACTGAAAGTAGGATTAATTTAGGCCGCAATTGAGTAGCTCTAATAATGTGCTATCAAAGGTCGGTATTAACTCTAACAGGAATCGACAACTAATTTCCGGACGGGATTGGAAAATGAGTAAAATAAGGTTCTATTACTAGGCCGTAGTCTCTCGAGTATCCTTGCTGAACACTCAGTAACTATTCTAGTTGAAATTCTATGTAAATATTTTTCACCAAAAAAACACATTAACGAAAACATTAATTTACCATAACGAAATCATAATGCAGTCCTATAAAAGCATAAAACTGTTACTCAATGCGACATTTTTTCACTTTTTATTGTAAAATATGTTTTTAGAATAAATGCCAGTTAGTATAAGAAATTAAGTCGTTTATTTTGAAAGCCAGTTTATAAAGGCGACAATACTTGAGCAGATAATAATAGATCTAAAATAAACCAGCAGGCAGTTACTTGTAAATAATTATTCTATTACTAAACGTTTATGAGTATGAAATATTAAAGCTCTTCTTAGTACCTACAAATAGTTATTTGTTGTCTTAATAAGTTTGATTAGTTTTTAAACCTCAGTTTTTTAGTTGGTTTATCCAGAATTAGAATATCTTCTCTTTTGCTACAAGGGTTTATTCGGCTTTAAAGTCGAGGATTAAAAACTTTTTTTTCTTTTTTGCATAATAATTTTCTAATAATACAACTGAATAATAACTTTTTTTTATCTTGGTAAAATCATCAAATGAGTCCTCCCACCCAGGGCAGGGCGGGAGGGACTGTCAGACTTGATTGACTTAAATCCACGGTGTCCTTCAATAGCCCTTTAAGTACCGGGGTCACGGTAATTTCTGAGTCCCGCGACCAAACTAATATATAATATAATAAGTTTTTTTAAACTGAATAATAACTAGGGTTAATTTGATCATTACAGTTAATCAACAAAAAAAAACTATAACTAAAATTCCTTAATTTTTGAACAAATGGTTAAGAAATGTAAATCAATAAGATTTAACAAATTGTTAATCTAACTTATGAACAAACAACGCGGCCTTACTCAGTTAACCAAAATAAAATTTAATAAATAAACCTTTGCAAATTCATACTCAAAAGGTGCGCACAATCACTTTAAATGTATATCAGACAATGTTGTTTTGATATCTTTGCCCAATAAGTATCGGAATGTTGCACTATAATTTGAATCGAACAAATGCAATGACTTTGGAATGCGGCGCAAAACTTTCATGTTACGCAATGAGGTGATTTTCGCTTGTAACTTTGTAATTGTACGAATGTTATTATTTGAACTACCCTACTAACAACCTACTTGTATATTTTGCGACTGGTTTGAAATTCAAAAAGAGAGCACAGAGATGTTTTTAGCATATTGCATAAAATTATGTCTATCGTGGTCCATGATTCATGGATCATGGATGTGTTTTAGAATATACACACAGTTTAAAATGATTGATACCACATTATTATTATTCGACTCGTGATTCTAGAACCCTAAAGAAGTATTTTATTCGGTTGTTACATGAAAAAACATCACCTGTTCCTACACTTCGACCGTTCTGCATTTTTGTAGGAAAAAGTTGATTTTGTTTGCTTTTAAAAATATTTGCATATTTACCTT
Organism: Agrotis puta; assembly: GCA_943136025.2. Lineage (NCBI taxonomy): Eukaryota > Metazoa > Arthropoda > Insecta > Lepidoptera > Noctuidae > Agrotis > Agrotis puta. Next base: position 13,349,148 of record OW964177.2, on the reverse strand, counting down.
AATAAAACATGGTAATTATAAAAAGTAAGTTCAAATAAAGTATCGAAAATTACAATAATAACGTATTAAATTAAAATAATCATTGACTTGTTTTTCTTTTAAAGAATGTCTATGTACTTAGGTTTAAGAAACTTCGAAAGTCAAGTATTCAGGACTAAAGTAGAACTTTAGGACTAAAATACTAAAACCCTAGTCGTCTATAGTTTAAATTCTCAAGTCTAGAATACAATAGAAAACAAGTAGAAGCATAACACTGAACTACAGATAATTTTTCTAAAGGAATTATCACCATCTTGAACCGGTTATAAAACAGCTGCTTTAGCTAAGAATTAGAAGGGAACAGGACATTTTGTAACTGCACCACCTGAGACGATGGTGAATAATGCAGGTTTAATCAGTGAACAAAAATGTGCAGAAGATCCGGCTATATTATATTTACTTAGTTTTTAAGGTTCCATGTCCAAAGGGTAAAACAGGACCCTATTACTAAGACTCCGCTGTTCGTATGTCTATCTGTCTGTCTGTCTGTCCGTTTGTCACCGTGTGCTGTATGTCATGAACAGTGATTGTAAGACAGTTGTTTTCACAAATGATGTATTTCTGTTGCCACCACAACAACAAGTACTAAAAAACAGAATAAAATCAATATTTAAGGGGACATCATATAAATTAGACATGATTTTTTTACTGTTTTAATAGATAATGGTAAGGAACGCTTCGTGCGCGAATTTGACTCATCTAGGCCGGTTTTTAAAGCCTTTGTCGAACAGACAGGCGAGTCCCAAGCGATAACGAACCGATACGAGACGTCAGTCCGATAGTTCGGTCACGCTATCGGATCGCTTTCGCTTTTCTATGTGACTGGATTCAAACAATTCCATACATTACAAATAAAAACGCCTCGCTTCGCATGCGCCACGCCTGTCTGTTTGACAAAAGCTTAAGGGTGGGTGAGATCCACCACCACCACTGGCAGTGGTAGAACTCGCCAGGGCCAACATGCCTCGCTACCACCACCCATAAACAAACCAAGTGTTTTGTAAATATAACGTCTTTTTGTTCATAGCATCTATAGTTTTGCATGAACTGAAACTTTTGTTCCTCTTTATTTTATACCAACAGACGTCTTAGTGCACGGTGCGAAATGTTATGCAAAACTTGTGATCATAATTTTGGAGCATAGTCGAAGTTGTCCTGGCCGTATTATCTTTGCGTCAAGTCATTCAAAGTGCTAAGTGATTTTATAATTAAAGCTTTGTTTCTTTTACGATGTTTCCAACTTTGCATTCGGTAAAATAACACCATTAAACTGTTATGGTCGTGAAAGTTGAATATGTGTATTTGTACATTATAACTTTAGTTCACGTGTGCTTTAGAACATTTATTTTGTACTAGATGATTATCCTAGAAAATTATCCGACGGGATCGTAATATTGGGATAAGAAAGTATCTTATACACACATCAATAAAAGTTTGCGCTCAGAAGCTGTTTTTTTTTTAATCGAACTGAAAAACAATTGAACTGTTTTATTGCTCTAAATTCTAAGTCTATATTTTTTTGAATAAAGAATCTAAAGAGAAGAAAATATCATAATATTATGTAAATAACCAAAAAAAGATTTTGTATTTTCAAAATGATCGCAAACCTTTATGATGTTATATGCTCTTCTTGACTAAAACTTCTCAGTAACAAACTTTCGCATTTATAATATAAGTAAATATGGATGCTTGATTTGACATCAGGAGAATTTTCAAAATAGTTGCTTTGATGTGTTTTAAAAATTAAAGAAACGCTTTTCCCGCTATCCTTCGAACTTGAGTTTAAACTAACACTGTTTTTTTTATATATACCTATTTACACGCATTATCGCCTGCATCGTCTTCTGAGTGTTCGATGTATGAACCTGGAGGTTGCAGGTTAAAAACCTTCTTACAGTCGATTTCTATCCAAAGAAAAAAAAACATAATCACAATACTAGTTGAAATATCTACACAGGCCTCACATCCTTAAACATTGTAAAATCAACTTTGGAGCCACGCCAGTCGAGTCCAGGTTTATCAGATAAAAACCCAACGAACCTCCAAAGCACCATGACCCGACCTCAAAAACCCGAAAAACCAGTACCTACTAAATATCGATTTTTATAACCGTATACATCATGTTGTGACAATCAATTACTCACCGGGACCGACGTTACCAACTACATTAGTATCAATCAACGTCGCATTAATTAGATCAGATATGGCTACACCCACTATAGCCGCGATATTGTTATCTGTTCAGATGTCACTATGAGACAGATTTACTTAATGTGTTGTAAGGTTGTCGTTGATTCTGGGTGAGTGAAGATGGTGGTTGAACTTTTTTTTTTTGTTTATTAGATTTTGACCGAACGAGGCTCCCTCTTCCCCTTTTATCTGTCGTCCTTTAAGTTTTATACAAAGCGCCTATAAACGTTGCCACTATTTGCTAGGGTCCTTTTTATCTCTGTACCAAATTCATCGTATTTTATGAAATTCACTAGGAAATTTTTTTTTGTGTCGGGAGTGCGGTTACGACCATTTAATTTTACATATGCAAAGTTATATACCTTTGTTAAACAGACTGGCGAAAGCGAAGCGTTTCCGAAGCGATACCGAACCGAAGCGAGACGTCAGTCCGATAGTTCTGTCACGCTATCGGATCGCTTTCGCTGTTCAATGTGACTGGATTCAAACAATTCCATACATTACAAATAAAAACGGCACGCTTCTCATTCGCCACGACAGTTTGTTTGACAAAGGCTATATAGATTCCGTACGGAAATAAACCTGCGACGTGAGGTAGGTCCTGTAGTCGATCGATCGACCAATACGCTAACCGTCTATTGGAGCTGTGCAGATTACTACATTCACCATCATCATCATCATCATCATCATCAAAGGTCCACTGCTGAACATAGGCCTCCCCCTTAGACTGACACCTCGAACGACAATTCGCCACTTGCATCCACCGGTTGCCGCGCTCCTCACGATTAAGTCTATGATTACTTCATTAAGTCTGACAATTTTTTTTTTTTAGGGTGGCAAAATCATCAAATCCTCCCGCCCTGGGTGGGGCGGAAGGGACTGTCAGACTCTTACTGACTAAAATCCACCCGTGTTTCTTCGGATGCCCTTTACGTTCCGGGGCCGCGGTATCCTGGATTAAGAAAAAAGCCGCGACCCCAGCAGGCATTTGGCCCCGTAAGTGACGGTGACGCGTGAAACACGACGCGCCACCGACCCGGACTTGGTCCTTGGTCGGACGGCGAGCTTACCCATTACTCACCGTCCGCAAGCCCGCTCCGCCGCTGTGCCCTCTGCTGTTCAGAGGGACACGCGTTGGAGCATCCACCCGACAGGCTATTCGCATACGGGCAAAGAGATCCCTTAGGTGCCTAAAAGAGTTTTTGCCCGCATCCCAGGGTGCACCGGCCCGAAAAACTGGTCTTCCCCCGGACGTATCCGAAGGGGAACTCCAGTCCACGGGCGCACGTGGAGGTTTCCTGTCTTAGCACCCCGACAATAAATTATTTAGCAAAAATTGATAGATAAAGAAGAAGAATAAGATTGTGTTGTGATTGTCTATCTAGTCTATTAAGTATTATAAGGGAAAGTACAGACAACCGAACTAGCTGTTTGTGACATCCATCACATTTCCCGAGGGCATCGTGAGACGTGATCTGGCTGGGACTATAATGTATTATAGCATTAACTATAACTATTAGACAATACTTGTTAATTATGAATAGTCTGATATACAAACTTTGATGATTTAGTAAGTGAACACTCCTCCTAGCTTCTCACACTAAGTTATAAAGGTTCACAACCGGGTAACAACCAAATGCTTCTTTTTCGATGCATAATTATTCTAGTCTATTCTTTTATTTTTAAAACGTTGCTTCAGACTAGGAATTTCTCCTGTGTCGTGGGTGCGCTTACAAACATATAAGCTCACATACACAAACACCCACTCGAAACACTTGTAGATTACACAGATATTTGCTCCGTGCGGGAATCGAACCCACGAAACGTAGCGCAGCAGTCCAAACCCAGTCCAGCCAGATTCAAACGATATATTGTCAAAATGTGTACCGTATTATGTACTTTTTCAGTTTTTGACATCAATGTCATCGGTGTCATTTTAAAGGACTGTGGCATTCCCAGGCTTAGTTAACTTTGACACCAGGGACTAGCCATATCCTCTCCTGAAATATAAAGGAAAGAATCTAAATTAGATTCTTTAATGTTCTATTTAAAAAGCCTTATCCCCCAATATACCTAAGATTGCTATTCAAGAGTGTGCCCAGTTCTCATACATTTGTTACCCATTCCTTTATCTCAATTTGCAACATACCCAAAAGTATGTAGGCAAATAAAATTAACATGACGTAGTGGAGGCAAACCGTCCCTAAATAAATTATACAACGGAATAGTCTAGGTTTTAGGGTAGACACATTAGTGAACCTAAGTTTCCCCTTGTGGGCACTGTCAAATTAGTGTTTAATGTTTTCACATTTTGGTAGTGGAAATAGTCCTGTATTTCAATATATACCTTAGAGTAAAAAGTATTAGGGTCTTAATTAGTTTTTCTATTTTTGATATACACGTGTCTGGTATGTATCTAAAAATAGGAAATTTTCAATCTTTCTAAGTGAGAAGGCTGGTATGCAGCTTAATGCTATTTTTAAGGGTATCTTTCAATGTTATGCTTTCATTAGTCATCTGAGAATTTGGTATTTTCAATCTTCTATGATAATGTATTGGGATACTACTTTCCGGAACCTAGCATCCTATCCTGATGATTCTGTAGGTTGCATAAAATCTGTGACACATACAAAAGCGTAACTTCTAAGAATTATTAACTCTCAACGACTTTCCAATCCGTAATGAGTCATCGAAAAGCTCATTAAAACCTTGATTAATTTCCAACCTAACCCGTAAATGACCAAGGAATAAATGAGGACAAAAAAATCCCAATCAACGTTCATAAAATACTTTTGCAAATGCATTGTTCCCTTCTTCTCAATGCATTATATGAGAGTTCTTAATTACCGGGCTTGCTGAGTAATCAATCGAGTTCATAAAGCCCCCTTAATATTTCCCTTCGAACGACCAAAATAACAAACAACAATGTGAAATTCAATAACAGGCTTCGAACCGTATCTTGTATGTGCTTTATGTAGTTACGAAAGGTATAAGTGGATATGCCGTACGGTTAGTATGGAATGTTCTAGAACAGGACACACCTTGTTGTGCTAACATTTGAATTTCTTTTGCTTGGAGGTGCTGATCTGAAATACTTTAGCACTACTATAACATACCTACTGCTAACATATTCTTTGTTTGTGATATCGCACAAAAAAAAACATTGCAGATTGCGGTGCATTAAAAATTCGAATATTAAAGAACCTTACACAACGGATCCATTCAGTATAAATTGTAGAAATGGTTGGTTTGATCGACAATATTTTTAGCTGCTAACATCTACCTAAATTAAGAAACGAAATATTTGTGATTTACCATAAATCAGTTCGCAAAAATCAACATTATTGAGAACCATTGTGAAATTGTGCCAACTAAAAAACTCAGCCTTAACCACGAGCCGTCTGTTTCTCCAAAGGTACGCAATTTTTATGACTCCAGGAACAATGGCACTGTTTTGAAGAATTAACCCGTGGATTAATTAACATATTCACAGACCGTATCTAATTACCGAGCCTTTTTAATTAAAACTTTAAACTTCTACGCTTTATTAGCTTCCCGGCCAGTAAAGGGTTGCGATGCCAGTTTTAGACCTCCGCCTTTTGCTGAAATTGGCTAAGGCTTGTTTGAAATGCGGGCTGAAAAATATTTTGAGGTTTTTGTTTAGGTTTTAATGTAGGGCTTTACTTTCTCTAAAATATTTTTTTCCAGCTAGACTTTGCATAAAAGATTTGTTCTGAAAAGTAGTGCTAGCAAACTTTTTGTTTTATACTTCTTCTACTTTTAGAATAAACCTGCTTGGGATTTTTATTGCTCATTTTTTTTTGCATCTTATATCATTTGAAACTGTAATGTGTTAGTAACATAAGATAAAACACGTTTTAAATACAATTCCAAAAAAGCAACACAGTTTTGAAAAAGTACACCAGGTTTCCCGGTTAACCTAAAACAAATACATACTTAGTATATGCTCAGTAACATTATCATATGATAAGATAGGTATACAATCAGTTCACCAAACCCTGCTTTACTAACCAACTTTCCTAAACCCATAACTACCGTGGTACAAAACAGCCGATTTATATCGCTTTCTCAAATGAATAGGTAAACAAATGAACCGTTTACCAAGGCAGTTTCTAGTCATAATAACACGTCAGGTGGTATACATTCTCTATTGAATATATGGCAAGAAAACATAGCTGTAATTGCTATGCATGTTTTCTCTTAAACGGACACGGTTATGTGGAATACCGTGAATGTGGTGGTGTCAACGTTGAAATGTATGCTACGAGTTCAATGTCACCTTCCTGTGCCGAGAATCTATTCGTTGGGTCTACGTATGGGCTAAATAGAGTTAAAGAGTGGCAAAATCTCCAAAAGCTGGAAGAATTAAATGCGGTTTTACTAAGCCAAACAATTGCACCCTAACACCTCGAAGTCACGATTGACATGGCCCCACAAGCACTGTTGATTTTAGATGAAAAAGACTGACTGTCCACGGATATTTGGACAGTCAGCCTTTGTTCAGGTTTTTTTTAAACACTAAGTATTTACATCGTTTATTATTAAGCCAAAAATACGAGTATAAAACCAATTCTTAGTAAATCGCCAATTAAGATTGATAACCAGTCCTACCATGGGGTATCAGTGGTTTCATTCTAGCAAAGTAACTGCTGTAGAGGTCACATAGGCAGTCTCTCTATGTAAACTACCGATATTCAGCTGGGTTCGACTGGAAGTCGACCTCAATATAGGAAAAGGCTGGGCAGATGATGATAAATAAAATATGATAATAATAATGATGATATTTGAAAATCAAATATCTTGACTTAGCGCGCGAGTTTGTCGACATGTGGAATGTGAGCTCGGCTATCATTGTGCCGATAGTCGTTACGGCCAATGGCCTGATTGCCAAGAGCCTCGACGAACACTTGTCGAGGCTCTCCCTAGGTGGTTGGATCAAAGGCCTGATTCAGAAAGCAGTGCGCCTCGATACGGCTCCCATTGTGAGGAGGTTCCTGTGTCTGGAGCCCTAACCACCGGTAGCTTGGACCCTGCCCCACACCGGTGGACCTCTATTTTTATATTTTTAAATGTTTTGTTTTTTGATTTAAAATATTTAAAAATGTAAAAATATGAATGTTAAATGAATAAACGATTATGATGTAGAATAAAGATTTCTACAGAAATTCGGATCAGCACAAGCTTATACAAATGCTTATTTTCAAATCTCATTCTTTCTACCGTAAAGTTGCAATAAAAAAGGTAACATTATTGTAAGCGGCATATTCTGATTATACAAGTAAGTAATAGCATAAATACACAACACCATATTCTATACCCTGTCTTTACAATTCTTGACTTGATTGAGGCTTGGTATAGCCTCTAGTTATTCAGATCCCTCCTATACTTAGATAGATAGTTAGACAGATAGCAAGCCACGCGATTACGTCAATTACCTCCCGTTGTGATAATAACATCAATGAGAGTGGCCTTTTGCCCAGCAGTGGGTCAATAATAGGCTGCATCTGCGCCTCTGTTGTTACGTTGAGGCTTGTGAATTAGCTTGCTAGCTAGAATTAGCGTGTGTTTTGAGAAGGCCTTGTTTATTTTAGGTCTTGTATAGTGTAGGAGCGATAACTGGGGGTTCGTAATTCTATGTGAAAAGTTTGATTTAAATGGGGATAAGTTTTGACGATCATACATAACATCACGTCTGTAAATTCTAAAATGTTAGACAGATTTGTACCTTTTAGTATACCCACATTTTACCAGAAACGTTAGGTATCACAATCTTTTACGTTTTTGTGTCGTTTAGTAAACGGGGACTTCGAATTTCTCGACTATTCCGCAAGTCATGAGTGGTGGCGCGGACTCTAAACAGACTTTGAAGTTAATTTGATGGATAAAGTTAGTTCCTCGTTCATACATGGAGGCGCTTTTTCATTTTCTAAGGCCAAATACGTAGAATACATGCGATTTTGTTCCCATAAGCCTGCCGGGGTCGCGGGTCTGTCTCATCAGGTAACCGTGACCCTAGAACGTAAAATGCTATTGAGGAATCGCTATGGATTTTAGTAAGTACAAGTGTGACAGTCCCGTGTCTGGGAAGGAGAACTTATTTGATGATTTTACCACAATAAAAAAAAAACAAAAGAATGTCGTACCCATATAATAGGATACGATCGTATTGTACCTATAATAAAACCTTTTTTTATCGTGATAAACCACCCAGGGCAAAGCTGGAGGGATTGTCAGACTCGTACTGACTAAAATCCAGGGTGTCGTTCAATAGCCCTTTACGTTCCGGAGTCACGGTAATTCGTGAGTCCCGCGGCAGGCTTTGGCCCTCTACAGGGGGGCCCCGTCACACCTATAATAAACCCTAGTGAATTATAAAAATCTACAACACAAGAATATCATAATTTTTCGCCCAAATTCATGCGAAAGTTTTAGTTTTCATCCACTCTAATTTATGTGTGTAGAGTTTGAAACTTACACTTATACACAATAAATAAAAGTAGCTTATTTTTCCTCCCACCCAGGGCGGGAGGGACTGTCAGTCTTGACTGACTAAAATCCACGGTGTCCTTCAATAGCCCTTTACATACCGGGGTCACGATAATTTGTAAGTCCCACGACCAAATAAAAGTAGCGCTAAGTAAAGGCAAGAGTTTTCTAGAAAATTAAATGTTGTTACTTTGGTTTCGTTTACCTATGTTATTTTATTTCAAAGTAGCAGGATTAACTGCGTAAGTATGCCTGACGGGCGTACTTAACTTTGTAGTTGTATTTCTATTTTGAATTATTATTATACAAGCTTTTGCCGCCGTTTTACACTGTAATGCCTTTGTCAAACAGACTGGCGAAAGCGAAGCGTTTCCGAAGCGAGACGTCAGTCAGATAGTTCTGTAACGCGATCGGATCGCTTTCGCTGTTCTATGTGACTGGATTGAAACAATTCTATACATTTCGCATAAAAACGTCACGCTTCGCTTCGGAAACGCTTCGCTTTCGTCTGTCTGTTTGACAAAGGCATTTTAGGGTCTTAAAGATTATAGCGTGATGTTCAGCAACTCCTCAAGAATAAGTTTTTAAGAGAAACAATATTTTTTCAGCTCCGATGGTAGTTCCAGAGATTAATACATTCAAACAGTGAATCTCTTCATTTAAATTATGTTAAAAAATATCGAAATAACATAATACATAAATGCAAAAGTTTTTATGAATGGATGTGGCCTGTTAATTACTCAAAGACGTCATAAATAGCTGAACGGATCTTGATAAAATTTAACAGAGAGATAAGCTCATAGTTTTGAATAACACATTCATTATGTGACTTTTATTCCCGTATTACGTTTCTGTGGGATAATTTTCGAGTTACACGCGGCAGAAACCGCTTGCAAAACCTAGTATTATATATAGTATGTAGATAAATTTCGTTTTAAATATATTGACGCCTTGTGAGTTCCAGAGAATGGACCGATTACTCATAGTAGAAACCAAATTAAAGTGTCACTGAGATTAAAAGACAGATAACTTGATTGCGGACTTAAACAGGATTAAAAGTGACATACTCCATTTTACAGCGGTCAAAAAGACCTACCATAAACCATATTCCAACGAATTATAAATGAGTCATCCTTAAAAACGGACGTTTTATCATAACCGCAGGATTTTAATGTCTTACTTTGATACATATAAGACATTAATGTTAGTCAACCTTATTTAATTAGTCACGTATAGTTTATGTGCAACAACAGCCTTTCTACAAAACCCGTCTTGTGTAGGCGTGTGGTGTGATTTATGACGTCACACGATATTTCTCCAATGGCGTACCTTCTCATTATAATATTAACACTTCTGTTCATAATTCAAATACAGTTCCCAAACGTCTGTGTTAATTTGAGATTAATAATCTTGGAAACTACTAAACAATTTCTGTAGTTCGAATTTATTTTGTTTTCATGTTAGTCTAACGTTGCTTCTAGTTTAATTCGGTATCAAATTCGAATGCGAGTACCTAATTATTTTGGCTGATAGTAAGTCACTTTTACTTTTGGTCTCCACAAAAGCTTTTTTAACAACAAAATAAATAAAAGCGAATTCTTTGAAGTATTTAGTGACATTGAAGTTAACTAAGAGTATTTTCCGGTTGTCTGTAATTTCATTCCATTTGACCTTTTTAACTGGTATTTACTAACAATTTCAATAGAACTTACTCCAAATAAAATGCTATAACTTCAAAAAGAAATCAAATTACTTAAAAACAAGATTCGTGCTGTACAAAATGCGTCAACAAATAGCAATTTAAAGAAAAAAAAAACACCATCGAAAACCACTAAGCAGTTACCGAAGACATTTGACATTCTTCTTTACGTGTCGATGACAATCGATCAGAGCAGAGTCATCATTGAATTTCCACCTGAGCAAATTTTCTTTCTAAAGACATTAAGGACAAACAAACGAACAATTAAAGACAAACAACTGTGCAATGTAGAAGACATTAGGTAGCAGATAGTAAGATAGCGTGGTATCGAATATCAGATGTTAACCGTGGTGGGACAGGCAAGCGGCATTCCAACCTGTTCGCTTAATGATGGCGATTTGTATAGAGTTGGTGAACCGGTGTGTTTTGTTTATTAAATTGTTTATTTTTTTTTGTGTGTGTGTCTAAATGATTTCGATAAGTTGATAAGGAGGCTGTCTGTCGTTTGAAATTGGGTTTGAAACAATAAAAAATATTGTAATTTTTTTTTTTACTCTTTGAAAATACAATAGTGATACATAGGACCGTGACAGTAATACAAGGAGAGGCAGTAAAACTTTTTATTACAATGAGGTTAAATATTTGAATTCCAAAATGATAGTCCGATTTTGTATTTTATAAGGATGGTTTTGTTAATTCGATATTATTATTATAAGATTATAATATAATTGTATGCTTGCTTCACGCACCGTGTGATATCAAACGCCGCACGCCGTGCTGCTAGTACTAAGGTATTCTGTGGTGCCACACCACGCGCCCGACCGATATTTTATACAAAAATCGAACGCGTATTTTTAATGCCGTAACCAAATCCAAACTTGACGCAAATTATTTCTCCAGGTGTCAGCCACTCTATAGATATAAAAGGTATCTCGAAACTACTACAGATTATTATACATAGAATTGGAGCGCAAAAGCAGTTTGCTGGCTATTAAACGTGAATGCGATTCAATACCACGGGTATGTTACTGGCAACATAGAGTGTGAGAAGCCCTTATTAGTTTATAATGAAAAAATAAAAGGATGAGAAAGTTTTGCCTTTTTTGTTGCTTAAAAAAAAATTAGGGTTCAACATTATTTTGTTTTTTTTTTTAATATATCGTAATATAGGCTTAGCCATCAACAAAAAGATTCATTGAAATGTTTTATTTTTTACATAGACTATAAGCAGAGTTCTTGATTGTGACTTGCAAAAGATTTGATAATTGTTATAAATTAAGTTTTAGTTGTTTCACTTAATTGCGTTTCTGTAATATTTTTATCGAATTAAGTTTAGTTGATCTCCTATTAAGAAATCATCACTTCTTTAGGAACGTCATTTCCCATGTTATTTCTCGTTTTTTTTTTGTACATCTTAAGTTTATAATATTATGAAGTACCTATAAAAGTATCTAGAACAACCACGATATTAAAATTACAAGCTCAGAAATTCTCAATAAACTCTAAGCTTTTGTAGTTGGTCGCGGGACTCACGAATTACCGTGACCCCGGTACGTAAAGGGCTAGTGAAGGACACCGTGGATTTTAGTCAGTAGTCTGACAGTCCCTCCCGCTCTGCCCTGGGGGGACTCATTTGATGATTTTACCACGCTAAAAAAAATGCTTTTATAGTTATACAAAATATAACTAAAAAACAGATTCTAGATTATTGAACAAGCGTAGATTTAATACTTGAAGTTACTAATAACGTGTAGTTTGTCGAATTAATGAAGCGGAGCTGACTAGCTGATAATATAATGAGACATGTGCCTTGATGGGTAATTAGCTGCGAGAGGGAACATTATACACGGCACAAGTTTTCTACGGTACCGTGCTGTAATATGTCAGTTTATAGGCATACAGCTGCATTATGTAATATTAAAGTTGTCAAAATATCTACCTCATTCAAATTTTACTTGGATTATTGACGTCGGTGACGATAAAAGTGATTAGGAAACCTCGACTTATATAAATATAAATCCTAACTAATATTATTATGAATGTGATAGTAAGTTTGTTCGTCACCACCATTGAACCAATCATTAAAAAACTTTGCATATACGTTGACAAAATGTGCAGAACCGAACATCCCGAAAAAAGTGAAGTTCCCATGAAAAACAACAATAATATTCATAATACGATAAATGGCGTCACTTGTACGACCAAAGTTGAACGTCAGATTTTAAACAAACGTGAGCGAAGCCGCGGGTAAAAGCTAGCAACCTATAAAAGTCTAATTCCACCAAACATTACTTTAAAATTTGATAAAAGAGATTTTTTTTTACTTTACAATGTTATTGTGTTTTATATTCTGCAATGAAACGCTTTTTACACACTAAATCTTAGTAGTTAGTGTCCAATTGTTCTTTTAATCGCTCAATGATCAACCTAACATCGACTGGTCAGACAGCAGCATGAAATGTGAATCATTCTACTTTATAGCTTATAACAATCTCATAAGAGTAACAGTGTGAACTATCTATACTAAAATAAAACGTAAAATATTATTATCTACTTTACGAACATTGTCTATTGTATTTCAGTGCTGCGAGGCGCAATGAATTCTAATATATTATGAAATTGCCTCCGAGTTACAGCCACTTGAAATCTTAGGTACTATTGTCTAAGATGTTCCATAAGACAACGAACTTATCGGTTTTGTACAAAAGGAATATTAGGGGCATTACACCCAGAGATGGATGACCATGGTTTTAAGCTTTCATCATTTTTAAATATTCTTTGAAATAATTATTTTAAACCTAGGAATGCAAATTCATTATTTCATGAATACTTTCATAAAATCATATTAGTTTTATATGACTTTTGTTAGATGATCAATTTCCTTAGGATTTCTTGATACTATTCACTCTAAATCTATCTTATCAGCATCGGTTAAGGACAACAGTGTGACGAAACCGGGACTTACATACAACTATAAGTCTTAAGCCACGTCAAAGGTCTGTGATGCGTCCAGAGTTGGCTTAATTAACTTTGTCATCAATGTTGTTCATGTAAGGCTTTACTTGAAAGAAAAAAAAAAAGAACGAAAGACATTTTAAGATCATGTAATCTGGCGACTATTGAATCTAAAGATACTTTTATTTTTACAACTTATTCCAACGTTAAAACGTTCTGCAATCCGAAGGCAAATCCAGTAACCAACACCAGTGTTCCATAAATGTAAATACAGCTTAGCACGCGACTGGTAAACCAATAAATTCCTATTCAATTAACTTGTAGGTAGTGGCGTTATATTATTAGTATATTTGATTTCACTGGCGTACGCCTCTGTACTTATTATAACATTAAACGTATATATAAATTGTATGAGACGCTTATTGCCAACGCTGAAACTGCTTTATGGCACAACCGACTCATATTTCACGATTTCTCGGCAAATTAAGTGAAAATGAAAGTTTTACTAAACATTATGGTGTTACTGAAGTGTTTTCTTGTGAAATAGTTGAATGTTTTGTGAGTGAAATAGAAAATAAAGTAGAAATGCCACAGCAGCGCTATTAACTTTTTAGGAACGATTAAGGTCATTCTTATTGTAATAAAAGATCGAGATTTTGATAATGATAGCCATCACAACAGATGTGTGCTATCCTAAATAGTTCAGACATGCGAAGGCGTGGACCACCCGTTGTAGAAATTTGACTTAATAAGAATAAAAAAGTTGATGATGATGCAACCAGTCTAATTGGAAATCTACAGAGAAGTCTATGTCCATCAGTGGACGATCTACGGCTGATATGATGAAGATGATGATAAATAATAAAAGAATTAGCCTAAATATTTAACGATTGTCGACAAACGTCATTCATGATATAGGAAATCGTATGTTTTTGGCCATACACGTAGCCGAAGCCGTAGCCGATCTTGTTGTAGCATTACCTGCTGAAAAGACTGCAAAATATGATAGCATTCAGTAAACAACAAATACATCCAATCTTATAACATTCGATAAAAAGTTAACACTAATAATCAATACAAAAAGCTCAAACAAGATATCGCACTTATATTATGCCATGTCATCACAAATATTGGTAGTAACTTGCAGTTCAATAGATAGAAAGATGTCAATATCATAGACATATTCTTTCATATATAAAAGAGAACATTTATAAAAGAGATGATGCACTAAGTAAATGGACTATACACTGTATGAAATCTATCAAAAAAGAAGAAACCTTGCTTATTGTTAAGATGGAAGAAGCACTTGAAGCCAATGACAAAATGATAGTAGTATATGATGATTTCCAATAAGCAATCGATACATTAAACCTTTAACCAGCAAAAAACGGAGATAAAGAAGTAAACAATCGTAACACCGAACATAAAATGCTCAAACAAGATTACCCCATATTGACACAAGTATTAGTTGTCACTTGCAGTTCGGCAAACAGAAAGGTGTCAATATAATATTTGTATTCAATTGGTGGACGATCATCGTGTAAACACGTTTTGTTATCTTTAGTAATGGTTTTTTTGCCGACCGTGACGAAACGTGGAGGTTTTGTGTTAAGAACACTTGTTTAATCATTTTAAGGTGTGATATGGAGAATGCTGTTTGTAGTATGAGAGATTTTCGACTTTGGTACTTTTGTATTGTTACGCCTGAAACTTGTACAGAAGAGGTTATTGGCACAGTTTGATTCTGTGCTTTTTTTGGTTCTATTTGAAAGTCTCCAAACACTGTTCCAAAGTATGATTTTAATACAATTACCTGAATCAGCTTTCTGAAAAATAATGTTCTAAATATTATCATTATCCCCAAGAGAACATGTTTCTTCATTGACGAAACGATGATTGATTCCAACAACAGATAGAATAGAATAAAATAATCTTTATTTGTCTAATAATATAGTTTACCATGATCAAATCAACAAATGACGACACGGTTGGCGCTGTGGCTGAGCGATTGACTGTTGCGCAGCGTGTCGCGGGTTCGATCCCCGCACGGAACAAATATTTGTATGATCTACAAGTAGTTATTCCGGGTCTGAGTGTTTGTGTATGTAAAAAAATAACCAGATACGTAGGAACTACAAAAACAAGCCGTATTTTCAAAATCTTGTAGCTTTCTCCAACTTTAACACAGACAAAAATGTTCTTTCCCCATTTAATAAAACATCTCGGAATACAGCATTGCGAGATAAAATATGACATTATTACATTATGAAAACAGTTTAACACTTGAAAATAACTTTAGCATACACTTAAAAGTATTTTAAGAGCCAAACTATAGTGCTTTGTGTTTAAGTTGCGAGAAACTTGCTTTATTAAGTTAGACTTGAATACTTAGACTCAAAGCAGACATCTACAGTATAAAGCGGTGGTTGTTTAACTTGCTTGTTTTACATTAAGGTATTTGAAGGAAAAGTAGCCACTAATGTTCGTGATTTTGATATTGAAATTGATCAAATTGCTATGAACAAACTTTCAAAATAAATCTTGAAAAGTTTGCAATAACGTAAGTTGAAATTAATTATCATGTACTCAACCTACTTGAAAGGTCCATAAAATATGTCAACAAAGTAGTAGGTACCACATACCAACATACTTTGTCGTCATTATTATTGGCTTCACATAATTGTTACTTAACCGTTCCCTTGAACTGAATAACACCACATAATTGTGACAAATCATATACCTACAACCATGTACAAATACGGCGTACTAGCCCCAACTGACCTATACCATAACATTAAAAACAGCCGAAAAAAATTCAACAAAACAAAATTGTATATCATTATGAGTTTCCATCTCATATTTACTTGCAAGTTTAAGAGACCGCGAGTGACACAGCCGATTCATTGCGTAAACTGGAGCTTTGCCTAAGGCAGTATTCATTAGTCGACCAATTACGTTCTTCAAAATGTCGGATGATTACAGAGAGTCTCCGCCGGAGGCTGGACGTTCAACAGATGCCGTTCGCTCTTTGTTTCAACGGTCCTCTCTTGAAACTGAAATTTTGACAGGCTTTTGAAATACGAGCTTGAAACGGGGACACCGAGGACAGATGGTGTCCCGCTAAATAGAGCCTCACCAATTTCGGGGTCTGAAGATATAAATTGTAGTTGTTTTGTTCGTAATTCTGGGCAGAGGTTTCCTTTGTAACGTTGACAAGATTAAAGTAACTATTAAGTGTATTTTCGCAATCAAATTCGTTACCAGAAAATGTTTTATTGCGAAATGTAAATGGAGGATCGTATTTTATTTGAATATACGAACAAAAAAAGTGAACTTCGTTTCAGTTTAAATAAACGTATTAATTGTTGAGCACTGAATTTAAAGATTATTTTTTTAAATATTTTTGCAAACGTACAAAGCATCGTAAACTGAGGCCGCATTCATAGTAATTGTTATAAAAGCAATTTACTGGCTGATCATTACAATATTTATTAATTAATCAAACCGATTGTACAACAAGTCAAACTTTCAACAAACAAATTGCAAGACAGTCGCAACACAAGAACGCATCAAACATAATTAAAGTACCAACCAATTAATAATGTAAGACATTACTGTTAAAATGAAAAGAGCAAATTAAGAAGCCCGAATGTTTATGAACATCATTGACCCAAAAAGAAATCCCGTTGAAAGGTTGCTCAAACAATTAATAAGAAACGATAATTAATTTTATAGATCCAAATCAGACATACCTTTGAAGTAGCATCGTAATCTTTTGTTCGGTGCCTTTGACAGCTACGCAATTATTTTATGAATCGACGAAGGTACGTACAGTCTTGTGCAAAAATGTGGATCTACTAAACATTAAGATTTTACTATTATCATGTATTGATTGACTTGACCACTTATCTTAAAGAACGTTTCAAGTTCCTTCATGACACACATAATAAATTTCTTAGGTCATCAGAAAATTTAAGATTAGAGATGCCAATGCATTCTTCCAGCTTTTACGACAAATCTTTTACAGTCGAAGCAGTACGGCTATGGAATGCCCTGCCCTTGTCAGTAAGGCGGGCTCAAACCTTGTCCAAGTTTAAAAATCTGGTAAAAAACCACTATTTCTCTCCTGAAACGTGTGGCTAAAATCTTTCTTTGTTGATTATTTTTATATGTATTATGTCTTGTATATATATATATATATATTTAAAATGTTTGTTTGTATGTATTTTATGTGCAAATTGTACACCTCCGACTACCAACGGTATTTTTTTCTCCTCTCTCATAAATCCATCCAAAGGTTGTCTTGAAAAGATCGCTTTTAGTGATAAGACCGCCCATTGTGTCACCCTATGTATAAGATATACTCTGTACCAATAATTTATATGGTGTGCATAATAAAGTGTATTCTATCTATCTATCTATCTATTGACAAGTTATGTTACAATTCGTCAATAAGTTAAAGAAAACCGTGGTGTGCGATATAGTCTTAGCTAAGCGCATTCAATTTTTTTTTTTTTTTTCATTGATTTACACTTTTGTTTCATCTAATGTTTATATCTCTGATGATGATAATCAATGATGAAAGAGAGAAATAAATTAGAATTTGGTTTTTATTCGACAAGGTTAATTTTGAGGGTTCGCGGGATATCTTAGGAGGTTACCACTGGTCGCGGGACTGTACGAATTACCGTGACCCCGGAACGTAAAGGGCTATTGAAGGACACCGTGGATTTTAGTCAGTACGAGTCTGACAGTCCCTCCCGCTCTGCCCTGGGTGGGAGGACCCATTTGATGATTTTACCACGGAAAAAACAAAAAAAAAGGAGGTTACCACTACCACACTGCAAAGGGCAGTTGAGGGGTGGATTTTAGTTGACGCGAGAGTGACAGTAACGACGATTTTCTATCTCAAAAAAAAGGGATAGTTTCGAAGTTAACATTTTATAATGCAAATCACTTTAATAATTTTCCTGATCATCAGTCAGTGACCTTTCTATAGATACATTTTTGCACGTCACTGTACAAAATAACCGACCCAATAATTTTGTCATCATAAAGTTGCAATAGTCAGAGCCAAATTATGCGTAATAGTTGTAGTTAAATTTAACCTATTATGTAATGAAAGTAAAAGTTTAATGCGCCATTGTGCACTCACAGTAAGTGTTATAAACTACTGAGCCATTAAATAACTCTACATGTAATTACGACTTCGTATGAAACGACACGTGGTTGTGAGAGCTTTGTGTATTCGTAATGGAAAATGGTTATTATTGTTTTGCTTCAAGTTTAAATGTTTAAGAGTGAGGCCCCATAACAGTGAGGTCCCATTAGTGCTTTGCATCGTCGCAGCGTTGACAGTGAAGCGAAAACGGACAGTGTTCCGCTGCTATGCTGAATTGCGGGGCTAATCTCTAAAGCCTTTGTCAAACAGACAGGCATGGCGAATGCGAAGCGTTTTTATTTGTAATGTATGGAATTGTTTGAATCCAGTCACATAGAAAAGCGAAAGCGATCCGATAGCGTAACCGAACCGATGCAAAGACGTGGAGAAGGCGTATTTGTTCTGTTTGACGTCGTTCATAAAAAGCCAACTAATACAACTGCCACGCCTCAGTTCGCTGCAGTTTGATGTCTCGTATCGGTTCGTTATCGCTTCGGACTCGGTCCGGTTCGCTATCGCCTGTCTGTTTGACAAAAGCTTAAGCTTAATTGCGACGGCTTGCTTAGCTTCTTGCGTTGCGTCGACGCAAAGCAGTTAAGGGATACAGGGTTTGCCAAACAACGAGCTCAGCGTGGCGTAAGGCTTCAGGTGTTAAAGCTGCGAAATGAAGAATTAATGGAAAAAGCTCCTCAGCAAACATGTCTTGAATGTTAAGTTGGAATTATTGTGTAAAGTAGATCAGTTTGGCAGTCAATCAATATTGAAAAAGGAATAATAGCAAAAGTGAAATAATAAAGCGGAAAACATTAATTACGTCTCAGTTCCAGTTAATTACGTATTCCTCATAACAATCTCAATATTTGGGCAAATAACTCAACGTTTATGATTGTGCTATGTTAGACAAACAATAACAAGTAACTCACTTCGATATTCAGTCCAATATTTTCTAACAAGAGTTTGCCAACAAACAAGAACTCGAATCAAAATTGAATTAATTAAACTACGTTTAAATACATAAATATACTTTCGATTACAGTTTCAAACATAAACAGAGATAGCACTTTATTAAGCTGTAGTCGAACTGAGAACAAACGGACCGTTTTAATTCTAAATTATATAAGAGAAATCACAAAGCTTAGGTATTTTGATAATCCAACGTTGAAACTGTAGGTACAAGTACTGGCCATAAAGATTGCACATCATTAAAAAGAGACAGTCTAGTTTCAGCTTTGTGAGGTGTTCGTGGCTAAATAAAAGAAGCCATAAAAATTTACCTTCAAGGCTAAGCTTCGCCCTTCGAGGTTGGGCTATGGATGGGTGACAATCAATCACATTTATCATAATATAGTTTCCTCATCGTGCCTCAGGAATAACGTATGGCCGTTGGTCCCGCCTGTAATTTTTGACATTCGTTACTGATTGTCAAAAGCTCGAAAGTCTGACAACTAGTCTTACCAAGGAATATCATTTTATCCAGTTAATCGGTTTTTGAATGTCAGATAGACCGTCGCTTTATGTAATTGAACACTGATATTCAGCTGCACCCGATTCGACTTCAAGCCGACGGAAAAAGCTAGACAGTTGATGAGGCTAGTTTCTGCTTTTTAGAATTACCGCACGAAGCCCTAACCAAGAACAACTAACAATGTGCCAGCGAAAACGTCACAAAGGTAACGTGTGACAGAGACAGTAGTGTCTGACAGAGATAACACTACTTAAGAAGCGAAACCGGTTATATTCCCGAATTCCAATGCACATTCTTTATTGCTGGTACTTGTAATCTCTAGAGCCAGCAAATGTAAAACATCTTAGGATTCCAGAAAGTGCAATTTCCTTCCTTATAATAAGATATTTGATTCGAAACGAAACCGGTGGTGTTCCCTTATTCTATAATATCTATCTTACTATTTATGGTTTCATTAATGACTATTACAGCCAACACCTATTTGTTCAGACGCCAACACATCAGCCTACCGTAATCTGATTTAATAAATTAAATTTTCCACTTTGTGGATCTAATTATGCAATGGTTTTTTTGGAAATTGTCAGGACAATGAGAAAAATTTTTTTTACTTCTTATTTTTTAGTTAATAAATTGAAACCAGTCGAAGCCGTAGCAGGTAGCATAATGAGTTTGTTTCCCGTAATTTTGTTTGTACTAGGAAATGAAAAGACGCGCTTTGTGTAATGCTAATTTAAGGCTATTACATCTTAAACCTATTAAAATGACTAGTGATTTTGTGTTGCAGCCAGATAATGGCAAAATTTTCCCATTAATAATAATCTACCACGGAAATTGTTTACAGTACCATGATTGCTTTTGAACAGTGATTTAAAATCTATGACTTTATGATTCCTTGAGAACTTTATGTTTAAAGGAAATTTCTTGAAGTACACAAACGGGAAAATTGCTAGGTTAAACTGAATGCTACAGCTAGAGACTAGTTTAATAATTGCCGTCCATTAAGTTTTGAATTTAATATAAATTAAATGTTTCCTTCGAAAAATATTGCTACATTTATGGCCAGTAAGTAAATAATGCAGAGATGGCAGATGGAGTAAGGTTTTGACCGAATGGTGGCCAAGGTTCAGCCACAGAAACCAGGGCCGCCCAAAAGCCCGTTGGGTTGACGATATCGTCAAGATCGCGGGGGATAGATGGACAAGAGACGCACAGAATCGAGAGATATGGCATAAAAAGGGGGAGGCCTATACCCAGCAGTGGGTGATCCCGGGCTGATATGAACGAACTGGTACAAATAAGTTTGTTAAATATCTTACAAAAAAAAAAGCTACAAAAATGATATTTCATCATAATTACGTGTTTTTATTTTTATTTTAAAGTGATTTACTTTTTACGTTGTGTTCCACGCGCGCCTCAAAGATAATCAGCAAAATGACGGGGTCTCTCTCTAGAGAACCAAAGCCTGCCGGGGTCGCGGGACTTACGAATTACCGTGACCCAGGAACTTAAAGGGCTATTGAAGGTCACCATGAATTTTGATCAGTACGAGTCTGACAGTCCCTCCCGCTCTGTTTATTACTCGTATTTTTCAATACTCTAACTGATGGACCAAACAGATTTTCAATTTATTTATGCAGTAAAATACCTTATTTTGTGATACCCTAACAACCTGTATGCAACCACTAGCTGCGAAACGACTTCTCAAAATGTTATTCTGACCTGTGAGAAATAGACAACAATGATGCGGTAAGTACTTAAGTGTCCTAATCCGAAAATCTCTTTGTGTAATCAATACTTTAACCGCAAGCTTCTTTAAATCACTTTAATCTGCATTAGTCAACCCAAAACGTTACAGTATCTTTAACATAAATATCAAAAGTTCCCCGAACTCATAATTCCCTATGACAATATACAAACCGCAAGCCGCTTATAAATCGTTCAATTTAAATTAATCATAGTGAAAGTTAGTACCACTAACTCAGTTTCACCTTTGCCATCTAAACTTAGTGAATCAGCATTCACTGAGTCAGAGGTCTTAATTTTTGCCATGAAATTCATCAAAATGACCCCAAATGTAATTTTCCCACAATTCACAATTTTATAAAACCTTTTTGTGACAGGTCTCATGGATATTTTCGGTCGTTATTACATGCCGCAACATTACAAAGCTTAAGACATTTGTGAGGACATAAAGGCACTACCAAATGGTTGTGGACGGCTTTAAAGTTTGGTCTAAGTTATGAGTTACTAGAGTTATATGTTTTATCAAATTTATTAAGTTCTATACTAATTAAAAAAAAAAAAAAAACAAATTGTACATTTAATTTTATGTTCAAAATGCAGTTTTACACCTTAATTCAGTATTCTCGCGTATTGAATTTTATTATTCAAGCTTTCACTTTATTATTTTCGACAACTCTATATAGAAATGAAGATCAATTTAAAGAAGAGTATCGAATATAATTTTCGTCGCCAATCATTAACTTTGATGAAGAAAATTAAAAGAAAAAGAAATGTAAAAGTATTTAATTTTGATGAAGAAAAATTTCGTGTTTCGAAGGCGTCGCATAACATACCAGTGAAAAAGTTGCAGGGATTACAACGCGTGGGTTATATCTTCCTCTGGCAATGAAGGTATCATGCAATCTGCTGTTATGCAATTTTTTGTTTGTCAATTATTTAGCTGGCAAGGCAGCTATTATGCAATTGATTTGTCATATATAAATTATTCGTGTAGTGGGTATGAGGTCACCATCCTGTTAAACTCCGGTATCAAATAGGTTTCAATGTACTCCGCTAGTGCAAATGAGTACCAGTTACTTCTGGATGAGCTCGTTCCATTTTAGGCCCCATTTTTACTTCTAAGCTAGACTGAGGCCAAGAGCCATAGAAATAAAAAACTCTCAATTCGCTCGTCCCGCTCCGCTTCCCTCGACTGGTCCGCTAACCTCTTATAACTCACTCCTAGATACAAGTGGCAATAAAGAGGTGGACAGCCTGCAGCTATTGTTAATCTCGGCCACGGAACAGGTTCGAAGAGAGAAGTATAAAGACTTGAGATAAGAACACCATGTGAATGTTTTTTGATTGCAGCCGTTAACTTTGTTTATGTGGTCTTACCTTAAAACTTTTGTTTTAGAATGACGGTCCATTTTGTATGTTGGTGACATTGTAGTTGTGCTGGTCGCACATGGTCACGCGTTGTACTTGTTTTGGAATGAGTCTGTCTGTTTTTATGGGATTTTTAATTCCGTGTTGCATAAGTTCAAGCACATACAAATCAGTCGAGTTAGTGGTCAAATGCGAGCCTATCGTTAAATAAAAACTAGAATAAAAACAATTGAGAAACTAATATCTAACTACTAACAAACCACTTTAACTTTATTCACTAGCTAGATTCCAGACCTTCAAGGTCATCATGATAAATATCTTGCCTATCAGACGTTTCAAATGACACTTGTTCCAAATCTGTTAGAGAATGGAAATGTTTCTCTGTGTCCTTTTCTGTCGTTTAAGATAAAATACAGTTGTTCCCTACAAGGTCAAGATCTAATGAAACATCTGAATTTTCAACAGATTGAACATTGAATACTCGTTTAATTCTGAGTCATAACTTAAACCATGTCCAAACATTTTAGTAGAAGTTTGTTTCCCTACACCTTTAATAAAGAATTAACGAAGAACTTTTTTATCGTGGTAAAATCGTCAAATGTGTACTCCCATACAGGCCGGGAGAGGCTGTCAGACTTGCACTGGATAAAATCCACATTGATCCCTCAATAGTACTTTACGTTCCAGGGTCACGGTTACCTAATGAGACAGTTCTGTGACATTAAATAGGCTTTATATCAAGTTGACCCCAGTAAATATAGCCTTAATTCCCAGGTAGAATGAACGAAAATCAGTTCTCAGAGACAAAGCAAGTCTGTCACAAATTGTTCCAATAAAATTAATCTACACCTATTCAAGAAAGTGTCCCACCGTGCTACGATGCTAACAAAACGTCGGCAAAGTACAAACCAGACTTATTTGCTTACAATTCATAACTCAGGCTGTCTGACAAATTCATATAATCTCGTTTAAACTTAAAGCAAGCCCAACTTGGCTTAAGTAATCAATGAAAAGTTCCGCGTAATGGGCATCCAAGTTATGGACGATTTGCATAACATTTGCTTTTATTAGTTTTCTTAGTTCTTGTTTTGATTTTCTGTTTAATTTAATTGTCGATTAAGTTTGTATTGGATAGGATTATTGTTGGCTGTAAACATAACTTTGAATCGCTTGAGGCATCCGTGTAGTATCAATTTTGTACGAGTAAATGTAAATTATGGTCTAATATTAAGGGTAAAACAGACTTTTTCATTTCAGTATTTTATTTTGTACGCTCGTGCTGGCTTGAAACACACAACTTACATGAGATCTATAACAATAAACATTATAGCCATCAAACTTTTTGCTCATTGTATAAATAACTATCTCATATTTGAGCATCTAATTAGATGGAATTAAGCTCACCATCATACATTTCATGTTTAATCTGACATTCAAAAAAACATTTAAGCATGTTATTACAATAGACAAATCCAGTTGACACGATTACCTTCGGAACAACATTTCAATACGTACGACTGTTTATGCAAATGTGAGATAGTATGACAAAATGTCAACCGTAACGTAACATCTACTTGTACTTTTGAAAGCATTCTATGTCGCAATAATGCTCTACTAAAAATATATATGTCCCAATAATGCTCGAGTAGAAAAAATATATGCCAAGCATGATTTGCACAACACTGAAGATCAGATATCAAAATTAGATCGCAGTTGATAAGCTGAACTAATTATTGATAGAATTCTTGCTCTGATTGACAAGAGTATCAATTATCAACGGTTTGTTAATAAAGCACCTTATCGATGTAGGTAAAAGTTATGAAACGATTAAGGACATCAATTCAGGTATCGATAAGATCGATCAAGTTATAATTCAAAATGTATTGCTAGAATCGGTAGAGGTTGTTGATAAAAATGATTATTGACGCACAAAATAGAAACTAGCTTGTTTGACATTACATTCTTATCCTACTAATAGGTATTATAAATAAGAAAGTATACGTTTGTATGTATGTTCCGATTTCAAGTGAAAATAATAGTAACACAGCAACAATTTTATTATTAAAACAATGTTTTAAAAAAATGGTACAAAAAAAAGTATTTTTGTTATTTTTTAAAAGCCGCGGCTAAATATAGACCTTATTGAATAAAATCTAAAAATGGCCTCCCAAATTGGAGTTCAAAAAGCTTTGATCCACTAGTTACGCAAAGCCATCTTCAATGAATAAATAATTTCGGGTCAAAGTAATAAAATTTAGAGCAAGTCAAAATTCTGAATAACAGAAGGGCTACATTTATAGTATAACTTGTTGCTTCCTTTAATATTACGATGTTTTGCGTTGCCGGGGGTCTTCTAATCAGCTTCCGAATCTTTAAGGAGTTAGATTGAGTTACAACTTTGTCGAAGAACCGTCCGCTCTGGATTTGAGAGGAGTATCGGGCTCTGTTTGTTTACGTGTTAAAGGGAGCGTTTTGAAGTTTCCTGGAGTATTTTGCTACATTTGAAATGAAAAGATTTTTTTTTTTTTATCGTGGTAAAATCATCAAATGTGTCCTCCCACCCAGGGCAGGGCGGGAGGGACTGTCAGTCTTGTACTGACTAAAATCCACGGTGTCCTTCACTAGCCCTTTACGTACCGGGGTTACGGTAATGGGAAAGTCCCGCGACCCCGGCAGGCTATGGCCCTCTACAGGCCTCGTCATTATGCTGACACTCCTTGAGGCGCGCGTGGAACACAACGCGCCGTCGACCCGGGCATGGTCCATGGTCGGACAGCGAGTCGCCCATTACTCGCCGCCCGCATGCCCGCGCCTACGGTGGCCGGAGATCGTCTTGCGACGTCCGACGCCGTGGGCGTCTACCACTGCGGCTGGGGTGGAAGGAGGACGCTGTCCTCCCCCTCACGCGGCCCGCCTCCTCCTTCGCGAGCATGACTGCTTCGCAGGAGGAGGCGACCGCTTCCCACTCCGTCTCGCCCCGCAGCATGGCCTCGACCAATTCCGGGCGCGAGAGGTCTCCGCCTATCGCCGTCGTGAGGACACGGCGGTGCTCTGCCCAAGCGGGGCAGTCCTGCACCGTATGCTCCACCGTGTCCTCCGGACAATATTCGCAGTGGTGACACCCAGGACTTTCTTCCCCCCTTATCAGACACAGGTACCTCCCGAAACTTCCGTGTCCGGTGAGGACCTGCATCATGCGGTAGGTAAGGACGCCGTGACGCCTATCCAGCCACTCCTCAAGGAGGGGTCTTACCGCCGCGATTGCGGCAGGCCCGGAAATGTAAATATAAGGAAAATCTTTGACAATCATGAATTCTTTCTTTTTTGTACTTCAACAATGACTACTTATTATTATAGTAATTCACGCTAGAGCTTTAGACGTAGCTGCTTCATTTATAATCTTTTTTTTTGGCTAATTCTTCATCTTCTGTTACTCCAATTTGTTTTTCTATTATTTCTTCTTCAGTTATCTTTTGTATTTCCAGATTTATTAGAAGGTAACGTCTTTTTCAAACCATTGTTTGGTTGATAATGTTAGACATATTCACTTTATACATTTTGCACCATATACAGGGTGTAAGTGACATCGACGCACAAACGGATACCATGAGACCGGACCCCATCATGTTGAAATTTTTCGTCGGTTTTTCCCAAATTTTCTTATTTTAATCTAAATAATACCAGAAATGGGTTTTTCTCAGCTGTTTATAAAAGTTCAAACAAAAGGTCATCGTATACCTAAATACTGTGTCCAGTACCGCAGTACCTGTAGTTCCTAATGCGCGTCACACTATTAAAAAAAAAATTAGAAAAAAATAAAGTTGGAAATAAACCGACGAAAAATTCCAACACGGAATCATGTCCTGAACCCATGGTATCCGTTTGTGCGTCGATGTCTCTTACACCCTATATATCTGAATCAGATAATGTGAACCAATTGTTACGTGTTTCTAAAGTAATCATTACCTGCCTATCTTCAGAATCAATATAGAAAAAAAAAGGCTAATTCACAACACCACAATGGAATCTCACTACCGTTACGGAATGCATGTGAAGTATTACGGAATATTCTCCACACTTTCATATATACCACATTCTATGTACCATGTTTGTTTCCACGCACTGTTGTAACGGCACGCCTTGCACACGATATTGCTCTTTCATTAATTAATTATAACTTTTAATTAATCATATCAAATAATACGAATATACCTCTATTGGGACCGGCCAGTAATAAATGAGTTTTTTATTTGATCGTTGCTTCATTTTATGACGCGTATTTATTTATTAAATTTCTTTGTATGAATTTTAATTGAATTATCTTATTAGTGAATTTAATTCGGTCAGTATTCGTTATTTTAAAGCCTGCAGTTTGAATGTTGGTCAATTTTTAATGGTGCAGTTTCGGTAAATGGTTTGCAATTAAAGTTGTTTTTATCTCGTTTATAGCTGAGAATATAATTAATGTTTTGTTGAAAACATGTGAAACGTCATTAACAATGTAGAACTCATTGTGAAAATTGGAACCTTGTTCTTATTTCCTCATCTGATCAAGTTTCATATTAAAGTATTCTCCTTAATTTTCTAATTACCTATTTCAATATTGTTCTTTATTACTTACGTATTGATGTTATTATAATTATTATGTTGGTGGGTTTGATAGTAGAAATAAGGGCAATGGACTTTTTATAGGTATCTAAAACTTTCATGATTATAGATTGCAAAAATAAAACGTAACCTGACAATAATTAAGAAATAATTGACTATTCGACAGTAGCTATAAATTACAAATATAATTAGTCCGTCATTTAGAGTTTAAAAAATAACGGTCACTTATTTTTTCTTCTGTAAAATTAATGAAACTCAAGAGTGGGAGCTCGTGACGTCAGAATTCAATAGAAATTGCACTAAATTGTGACGTATTGCCAATTTTGAAAGCATTGCATCGCAGTCAATTTTGGTTTACGAAATAAAAGAAAAAAAAAACGGATCGAATGTTTTTTGATAATCTAAGTGACTAATTATAATTTTTCAGTCAAATAGCCAATTCATGAATTATATTTAATTATAATACATTTTCGTGTCATATTGCCCAAAACATACTCCTACATAATTACAAATTAAGAGCACCCCACTACTTCCTATCTAATAATATATCAACTAAGTACTTCCTTTGTCTGACAGTCGTGTTGTCCTGCAATTTATGGATTAGTCCCTTTGTTGGCTGTCGGTAATGTATTGACGTTCGATTGAAGATAGAGCGTGGTTGTAATGGACGGTCATCTGGCACAGGTACTGTCAATAACAATTAATGTTTGAGCATTCGCGTCTTTGATGTTTGTTTGGCTAAGTTTAATATGGTGGGTTGTGAAATGAGAATCTTGGTGATTCACTTTATATTAGCGACTTAGCGACGCGCCCTGGTTTAGCGATTTAAAATTTTTGACTATCACGTTGGCTTTTCCGTAAACTTTCTTTCAGAACATGGTTTCTATGTTCTGACATTAACAAACCGAAAAATTGGTACAGTTGTTCGGAAGTTCTGTTCTGACAGACAAACATTTTGTACCAGTCGGAATATAAAGAAAAAAATACTGTAGGTAATAAAAATTTAACAGTTTTTTTTTATTATAATTCCAAATATTGGAAATATAGGCATTTATTCAGCATTTTCCAGCTGATAAATTATGATGATGTTGATGATAAATATCAAGATTGTAGTCTATACCATAGCGTAGACCATAACTGACTAACATCAAAATATTCCATAACACAGCGTCAAATTATTATTATTACGTGCACTTTTTTTCAATTTAATGCAACAACTTTACCGTTATATTTGTTCTACATAACACATACAGATAAATTACAAACTACTCCAGCAGAAGTTCCCAATTTAAATACCACCCATGTTCTAATGTTGATTGAAAATCGTTACAAACATCATCTCTTACAACTGCTCGTAACATAAACACACTAACACAACAAATCTTTCACACCTAACAAATGAGAATGACCAAAAATCAATTTCCGTCCTATTTCTGTATTAAAATTATGCGTTAAACCGTTACCGTGTGACCATTACAAGAATGTTCATGGTATACACCGACGTCTCCCACACAGCCGGGATTTACAAAGCATCTGATATTTTGAAAACTAAAATGTCTTCCGCTAGCGAGCCCTCGATTTATAGCATTGTTGGCCACGACTCGAATAAGAGCTTGTACGACAGTTATCGCTAAGCAATGCCTCGAACTGTGCTTAGCATTGTTAGCTTAACCTACTCAAATTTATGTGGTGTAGCCTTTAAATACTTGTATTACAATTTACAATACAGAAATGGTTTTGAATAGATTGAATTTAGGATTATTATATTGAAGGGTTCGGTACAGGATTTACTTACATTGTAGGACGGTGCGTTTGAGTTTTCTGAAGTGGTTTATGCTTACACTTAGATTTAGTACTGTCACAAGATTATAGAATTCAATGATAATAATGTATTGACAATTGAACAATCGACAAACCTACAGAACATCAAATGCAAGTTGAGAAAAAGACAAAAAGTTTATGGGCACAAACCACAAATTAACATAAATCCAAAAAAAGTTAGATGGTAGAATCTAGTCATCTACAAAAATAATCAAATACGAATGCGTAACCAAGGACCAAAGCAAAACTTCAGATCGCGAAAGACACTTTTAGCTTTACCGACAGTCATACGAGCAAAAACCGCAACACAGTTGTCAAAAATGTATGACTTACTTGACAGCACCCAGCTTAGTCATACATCTCAATTGACAACCTTCGGCCCGATCAAAGACCCAAGCATGCGATTAGAACTGTTTCAACACACATTTTATTATGAATCACCGACATCCTTCATAACTAGATCGTCAACTTTTTGCCTTTTAGCAATAATCCCGATGTTATGAGCTTTCTAGGAAATATTTTAAACCACAAATTGCCCTGACTAATATTCAGATGAGTTTCTAAGATATAATTCGGAAATACCTCCTAACAGACGTAGGAATACTTATATTAATTACCCATAATGCAAGCAAATTACATCCGTTTGCTGCTTAGAGCATGTCGTGCGGGATAAGGAGTGGTGGTGGAATGATAAACTTGGTCAGTCAACTGGTATCTTATCTGGGAATGATACATATTATTATAACGTCTAACTATTCGACTTACCTTAGTTTTGTCACGATGGTTACAATGTAAATTAATTTATTGAAATAACTCCCCTTCTTAACATTAGTTTAGATTTGCAAATTCTGCGCAAAAACAAGGTTTTTCGAGTTGTAACCTTTTGTAATAAGAAGAAGATGTTTTTTTTATCGTGGCACAATCACCAAATGAGTCCTCAACCCAGGGCAGGGCAGGAGGGACTGTCAGACTCGTACTCACTAAACTCCACGGTGTTTCTTGAATAGGACTTCCAGGGTCATGGACGGATAAGACAGTCCCGCGACCAGAATATGGTGGTTAAGTAGAATAAAAACACCTTGCCTTACCACAAGGAAGATAAACATTTGTTGAATATTTTGTCTAAAAGAACTGTCAATGTCAAAACGACATTTCACGTTGATAAAAGGGTCCAACAGATGATTATCTTTTTGTGGTAAGGCGGTGAATGTGTAACTACTGATTTACGAAAGACACAATATACCAAATGACTATCCACGTTCAAAAATCCGAGATCTACACCTAAAAAACTCGAAGACCAACAACAATTTGATGTTTAATTGTTTCCATTTTCTTTTCACACAGTTGGTGGGCAAGGTAAAGATCCATAATTACACAGTGCATCTACCAAACATATAATTATTTCATCAGCACACGACTAGAGGACGGCAAGTCGAACTATTATGTCAGTTCATTTTATTTTTAAGGTCGGCAACTCGGCATTCGATTGCGACTGTCTTAAAAGTGTAATTATAATATGTATCTGTGACAGGTTAACTTCGCCTAGAGGTGAAATGTAATAGTGTATGATTAAAATTCAAATTTAAGGTCTACTGTCACTGTCGTGTGACAAATTGTACTGGAATTTTATACTCGGAACAAGTTGTGGAGTAAGTGCAACCTGACATAAACGCGTTGCTAAAGTGTCTGTTTCAAAGTAATTGTTTTGATGTTGGATACTGGTATTTTTATACTTAACTAGCTTGTGACAACGACTCCACCCGTGTAAAAGTCAGAGTCAGCTGTTATGCTATATAATTGTGTGTTTTTTTTTTCAAACCTATATTTAGTGTCCTACAGCTATGCAAGCTAAGCTGGATATGTGGATAGCCATAACACAAAATCGATAGAAGTGGAAAGATTTGGAAGAGACCTACACTCAGCGTTGGATGACTAAAGGTTGAAGAAGAGAGAGAGCTATGCAAGAGCCCTTTCCCTTTCTCTTTTGAAACTTCTTTGTTTGGTGTAGTGTTTGGCTATGTGAACTTCGACGGTGATGATCTCCATCAGACTTGTAATTGCATGTACTATCGCGATAAAAAGTATTCTTTGCCTTAGTCCAGATAATAGTTTTTCAGTGTCAAAGAATCAATCACAACAGAGTGAATAGAAAGTCATCGAATCCGTTCAAATATAAAGGCCTGAAGAAGTACATACAGACAGGCACACATAGCCTCTTCCCCATTTATAACCTTTATATAAAGAATGTGTGACGGGTTGTTGCTTGTTATGTTCTGGTCGTAAACGGTGCAATATTGTCTTTCACTGTCGCGGGCTCGGTATGCGAAATATTGCCATACCCGTCGCGTGTAAGATTTCTTTTCTGTCACTTTTGCAATGAAAAGTGTTTAACGACTGAAACTATGGAGTTTGATACAGCAGAACATTTATAGTATCCATTTCTGTAACCTAGAATAGCAATACATTATCTTCCTTATAAGTCATTAGTCTTTAGGCTGAGATTTATTTATAACGTTATTTAGTAGGTAGGTATGAATTATTGTTCAATTGTGCATTCTGGTTAATGAAAAACTGCAAGTGTATATCAGAGCCTAAGCAAACTTTAGTTGTTTGATTGGAAAATGAAGGGCAGTATGTTCTTATCCTATTTTTTGTAGAAAGAGCTGTTGCTTCGCTCGCTCCACCCCCATATCATGGTCTATGACCGTCTCTATGGTACCATCTATATCTGTAAAATTACATCAAAATCTATTCAGCTTTTTTGGCATGAATACGGAACATACATTAAAAAGAAATATACAAACTTTCACATTTATAAAATGTATTAGTAGGAAGTAGAATCAACCCAACATGTCGGTTAATAACTGCCCATTTTCAAACTTGTAGGTAATCAAAAAAAAAGTATAATATGCCAACTATTGTACAACAAGGTTTACAACAGCAATATCTAGATTAAGTTTCCACAGAAATATGGTTTTCTAGCTAAATTATATTCATTACTGACATAAACGTTGGAACCACGCGACGTATCAGTGTATCTTTCCGCGAAAGCAGTTGAGTTGATGAAGAAAAACAAGTTACTGGAGTACTTGTAGTAACTAGTTTATCTTTCGTTACTTAGGCTTGAATTCCTGTTATGTTGACGTCGTCGGTCGCGTACAGTCGGTCGCGTACTTTTGTGGGAATAAGGAACGTAGTATGCGTCGTTAACGTAAGCGTCGCAGGATAGTGATTCACTCAAACATATAGAACACAATGTAGCTGCGACTGACGTACGCTACCGACATCGAAGTAAAAGGAATTTAAGCCTAATAAATTCTTTTTACGCTAATCTCGATCGTGTACGGCCGGTTGCATATTAAGTGACGTAAAAGTCGCAGAATGGTGCTATGAATAAGAATACTATGAATATTCGTACGCGCGACTGACGTACGCGACCAGTGTACAGTCGGTCACGCTTTTGTCGGACGTCGGACACATTATGTTACCCCAATCTGTCAAGTTTCTTTATTGGTTTTTAAACTTTATTTCAAAGAATAAGTTCATGTTAAATTGTGAAAATTTTACAGTTTTGAAGAGATTGACGTTCTGTCTGTATAACAATATCCAAGGAACTGTCTTGTATAGTCTTGGAAACTATTTGGTAAACTTACATTGTAAATCGTTTGTTGTTTCTAGAACAATAGAATTTGTGGATCGATCCAAGTTTGTGTTTAGTTTCCAGTTAACTGAGATTGATTGTCTTGATTGAATGAATGATAGATTTAAGTGTTTTCAATAAAATCAAATCAGCAGCTGAAATAGATAAATCGATCCCTCTTTATCTTTACATAGTATAAAACAAGGTTTCTTAAATCTGTTTGTATGCGCAACTTTCAAAGAACTGCACCAAACTGGATATTTTATAACAAATTCTGTTTATTATTTTTAGTAAACATTATAATTTGGCTCAGTAGGTTTTATATATTAAGTCACTCAGTAGGTTTTATTATTACTAAATATTTAAAATACTATTTTATTGTTGTGTTTTTTTTTGTTGCTATGGCAAGGTTTTTATGTAAGAAATTTTCAGTAAAAACACCGGGAAGTTCGATGATTAGAACCCATGCAAAAACAGCCGGTTCTCTACTAATATTACGATTGCGAAAGTTCTGTTACATTCTCATGCTCAAATGTTTGAGATAATCCGAGTTAAAACATAAGATAACTTTTACCCCAGAAGTATGATCCTGTGGTATAATACCTTAATACCCACCCAAGCCGCCGAACTGCGCGCAAAATAACAGTTAGTAACCTATATATTGTAAGTTATTACATCGTTGAGGTTACAAGTACGACAGGTAACAATTATGCTAGAGAACAATATTGCAATTGTCAAGTACGTTGACCTAGTTTTGATCCGGACGCGTATAATACTCTAACACTGGGAGTATGATAATATCTTCTGATAGTTGATTAAATGTTTGAAAGTATGACTACAAGTAGCAGTGTAAACATCGTGAGTTCAAACTCAAATAGCAGCAGAGAAAACTCACCCCTTTTGGTAGTGACATCACTTCCAAAGGAGGTGAGATTTCTCTGAAGCTGACTGTACCTATTACTTTGTGTGATTTTATTACAATTACTTGATTGTGATGGCCACCAATCTGCAGTAGAACCTTATAGTCAATCCACGTTTACTGTAGTACTATTATCTAAGCACAAAACCCGTATTTTCGGCCGCAATTTTGGACGTTTTCTACTCTTTATCGCTTACGGATATAAGATTAGTAAGGTACGAAAATTAAAAATTTGTGACAATATTAAGACAGTTTTTCTAACTCCTGAAATATTGTCAATTAATGAATTCAAAAATAATACGGAGTAGGGTTCACTTAAATATTTAGTACAGGCCCGAATTTTTTTCGTTGGCGGAATAAGAGAGTAGAACCCCAGTTCATCTTTGGCCTCACCTTTGTGAGGCCAAAGCTGGAAGTGACCTTAGACTACCGTTTATGCTAGACATAAAGTTTCACTAACAACAAAAATAAAAGTAGGTACCCATATCATTAAATTACCCTAACAACCAAAACCAAATGCTAATCCAAAACTTAATTGGAGCTAAACTTACATAACAACAATGGAATCCGTTGCGCAATGCAATCTTGATAACGACAAACAAATAGACCGAATGAGATACGACAAAAGCCGAACCGAAGATTTTATCAGCCACCCTCAAGTAGCGACCAGTAATTAGGAACAAAATTCAACATCTTTATCTTGACGATCGAATGCAAACCTTGGATATTATAGGCTCATTAAAATTATATCAGTTCTTATTAGAAAGCAAGGTCGTTGCTTTGTTGGTGCCAGTTCACTAGCAGAGCTTTTGAAATGGAGCAATGTCGATAAAATGAACTTGTAGTACGGATTGTTGCAGATTTCTGATTTTATCTGAGTTTCTTTATTTTTATCGTGGTAAACTCATCAAATGAGTCCTCCCACCCAGGGCAGGGCGGGAGGGACTGTCAGACTTGTACTGACTAAAATCCACGGTGTCCTTTAATAGCCCTTTACGTACCGGGGTTATGGTAATTTGTGAGTCCTGCGACCCCGGCAGGTATCTGAGTTGCTAGCACTTTTTTGTATTGAAAGTAGAAGTATTTTTAGTAAGTCTAATTTTGAAACGAGAAGCATAAAAACATTTTAAATAATATAAAATTATTACCTTGAGGTACCTATATGGTCGCGAGACTGAACGAATTACCGTGACCCCGGAACGTAAAGGGCTATTGAAGGACACCGTGGATTTTAGTCAGTACGAGTCTGACAGTCCCTCCTTCTCTGCCCTGGGTGGGTGGACTCATTTGATGATTTTACCACTTTACAAAGATTAATTAACTGAAAAGAATACCTTGTGGCATTTAAGTTCGCCTATATACTACTATTTGTACAGGAAGTTCAAATAAATAAATATCTTATATGTGAATAATTATTTTGAAATAGCCAAAGCAACATTTTGGTATTCAGTACCTAACACTTCTTCATGGAATGCAATAACTGCGACGAAATCAGCACCGAATACAGCCAAAATTAAACAATTCCAAACTAACACGTTTAAAGTTAGCATTACACCAGAAGCAATCTAGCAACATCCCGCTGAACTAGCGGATTGCACCCAGACAAATGCGAGATACCGGCTTGTAGGTTTGTACCGGTAACCGCCCCAGTTCTCAGGCTTTGTCGTCGAGCTCCTTTGTGACTTGACTCTATCTGGATCACGGTGGTACCGCCACTTATGCGTAACTTACGGGATGCAGCGGTTTTCTTAAGACTTGTTTTCTTGTGGATTTCGGAGAAAAATGTTTAGGATTTGAGTTGTAGGGCGACGGAATTCGGACTTTTTTTTCTGCTTGCTTGTTTTTGGAGAGTCACTCTACTCTCATAGCGTTACTTTGCATTTTGATGTACCTGCTGACGATCATCAAAGTATTTTAAACCAACTATGATGAGTTTGTTGTTAAAGGCAAAAAAAAAATACCACTTGATAAATTCGATCCATCCATAAACATCATCCTTACTAAAAACTAAAATTCTATGGCAATAGGTACATTGACTCATTTCTCATTTATAAATTAAAACGTGAATCAAAAACTTAGTAGGCATACCCATTTTTAGTATGAAAGGCTTACCTAGTTAACATTTCTGTGAAGAAGGAACTCACTCATTAAAAAAAAACTAGGTAATTGTAACTAGGTATAGTTTTTTTTTATTAACTCATATACCTAAATATGAATAATGGTCAAATTTACATTATTGGGCGACCACTTCTTATTCAATTCAATTAATTCAAAAGTAAAGCACCAACCTCGCACATACAACTTCATATTTCAAAACGTCAATGAAACAATGAATCTAATTAAAACATATTAATAAACTGGTTTAAGTGTAGGTAGCGGTTTTGTTTCAACTGCCATGAATAAATTAGACAGATATTGCATAAAAGGCTGGTTGAATGGATCAGTCAAAGTTGAAACAAGGAACTATGACGAAATTCATTAAAGAGATTAATGTTGTGGCATTATGGGCTAGTTTCAATTAAGTCGTTGGTAAAATGTGTGTGTTCCAAACTGTAATGGCAAAAGCGAAAAATCTTAACTTTTACATAATTATAAGGTTTTTAAATACCACTTTTTAAATATCATAAACCACGTTGTTACATTTTTTACGTGGTAAAATCATCAAATAAGTCCTCCCACCCAGGGCAGAGCGGGAGGGACTGTCAGACTTGTACTGACTAAAATCCACGGTGTCCTTCAATAGCCCTTTACGTTACGGGGTCACGGTAATTCGTACAGTCCCGCGACCCCGGCAGGCTTTGGCCCTCTAGAGGAGGGGCCCCGTCTTTATGCTGACACTCTTTGAGGCACGTTGGTAAATTAAAAATAAAACTTAAGCGTAACTTATGCAATATATTTCTACATGAACCAAACATGCAAAATACTTAAGCCCTTGCCCCTGAACCTTACGTGTCAATTTAATAAGCCTGAAATTCACGGGTTGTTGCTCTTTTACACTATAAATAAGCTTATGATCACTTAGTTTCTACATGACATAGCACTTTCTTTACCCAAATCGATCGTACCTAACCTTCGGAGGGTCAGAGGACACCAAAATAGAATGTTTTCCATTAGTTTCTTTTGCGCTTAGTAAACTGTTGGTATCTCGTTTTCTTATCAATTTAGGTGTTTCGTTTTTGTGACGGATTTTATGTGGGAGTGATTTTATTTATGTAGTGTTCTTAAAAATATAGTTACTACCACAATTTTGATACATATTTTTAAATGGTGAAGTTTTTCTGGGTGGGTGGGTAGTACAGGCGCCAGCAGGTTAACCTACCGGAGCTGTCAAATTGAACATTAACCTTCTACTATTGTGATGAGATTGAAAAAGCTTTTAAAAGGTAAAAGAATAACAAATACTCTTACTTACAAAACTTTCGCTTTTAGCATTTGGTAAGATTAAAGTACGCCACTGATTTTTTTAATAAACAGTAAATTTTTGCATTTCCGTAATCTTTTTAAATTTACTTAAGTCCTGCTCTTGGATTGATAATGAATAGAACAAACAACTTGACAGAAGCATCTGGTATAAACATAAAAGCTGATTGTCGTGAAACAACTTGACTGCAGGACTGCTGTCAAACAATAAACGATTGGCAGGGTTGACGGATTGATTGATATTGACACCAACATCAATATGACACAGACACAGGTACCTAATTTAAATACAATGCAAGGATTACTGCTGTTGGTGACATTAAAAAGCGCAATGCAATTCGACATGACATAAAATTATCGGGCAGAATCAGTTCAGAATATAAAATAACAGGTATGGAAATAAAAGAAAAAGCTGAATGCGAGTAAACAATCTATCACCCCGTGAATATTATTATATTCGTTCGCCACTTAGGCAGGTAACAGCACTCGAGGCGTTAAATTTTATAAAATCTTCAATATTGGAATTCGCGGTTCGATTTATGCGAAGCTTGCATGACAGGAATTGTAATGAAGTGTGCGCGTTAAAATGCACATTTTTCAATAATTCCATTATGAGGGCGCGAAGTGGTCGGAAATCATTGATTTATTGATACCAAACACCTTTGGAATATTATTTTCTTTCATACAATTGACGCTCGCTGTTACTGCCATGTTAATTTGTTAAGTTGTCAAAATAAACGTGTTGCGAAATTGGTAGACATTAAATAAAATGACTGGTTTAAAAACAAAAGACTGCTCGAACATGCTGGCAGCAATTCAGTGAGGTTTATTGTCATGTTTATAAACTAAATAATGACATGTAATTCAAACGCAAAGTCAAAACATAACAGTTG
This sequence comes from Agrotis puta, assembly GCA_943136025.2. Taxonomy (NCBI): domain Eukaryota; kingdom Metazoa; phylum Arthropoda; class Insecta; order Lepidoptera; family Noctuidae; genus Agrotis; species Agrotis puta. Next base: position 13,310,720 of record OW964177.2, on the reverse strand, counting down.
CAACTGACTAATAAAATTGTTGGTTGCTAATTTTGCAAGTTGTAATTGCTGCGTTAGAACAAAAGTGTGAAAATAATGCTAGATTTTATGTTAACATAAAAAATTAGTACAAGAATTTCACACATGACTACACCTTATTCGTTTTGAAACAATAAAACTGTCTAAAATAACCTCAAAACAAAGACATTACGACGATAATTCCCAACACTAAAACACAGTCCCTCAGAAACTCGAATAAGTCAAAAACTTGAATGTTTTAAATGCACCTAGATTACGTACGAGTACCTTGACTACTTCACAAATATGTGGCAACGCTGCAATCTAGTGCAATTAAAACTTCACTGGAGTTTGTATATGAGTGCACCTTTCGCCCAAAATTTGCCAAGTTGGTCGAGTTTGACCAAGTTTGTTTGGCGTTTATCACAATAGAGCGCGAAGTTTGTCGCCCGGGGACGTCGCCGTAGCGACTCAATATTGTCTGGAACTCCAAGAAATATTGTGTCATAGGTATTACGGACGGAGCCGGGAACGATCAACTTTATGGGCCGTTGGAGAGAAATTAAAAAATGATACGGTGTGCTATCGTTTTCTGTAAAATTTCATTTTCTTTTGTTGAAACGTGTAATTTTTCCTATATTCTTAAGAGAGAACTAGCATCTCTTAGAAACAAATATTCATGTTACATTGCACTGTCAGCTTGGTGAATTATTGTCCTACTCATAAAGAGGAGACCTGCGTCCAAGCAGTGGGAACAATTATGACTACTACTGTCTTAACACAAGAAAAATAAACATTTGTTGAACACTTGTCTAAAAACATTGTCAACGTCAAAACGACATTTCACGTTGATATAGAATCGTTGTGCAGTTAAACTTTTTGAGTTAAGTGTTAAACAGATGTTTAATTTTTTGTAGTAAGACGGTTAATGTTTGTGCTGATATTCTCTCAATTTATAATATCTCTATATAAATGAGTTATTCAAAACCAATTTGTCTGAAGACTGTATACTAACTACTTCATCTCAGAAAACGTCTTCAGAAACTATATAATTAGACCCGTCACAATTCACCGTCTCTATAGAACAATAAATAACAACTGAACGCATACTTAGCAAACTAGTATCGTTAAGCTAAATTACTAAGCCAATTAATAGGGACTCTAACTCCCAAAGTCCTTTAATGTTAAAGTACGGACTCAATGATGCACTTACAATAAACTATCTAGACTATACTCGTGTTCTCCATTTGCCGAACTTCTTCAAGCCTCTTGAGAGACCCAAAGAGTGCTTCAATATTGCCTTTAAAGTTTATAAAATATTGTCTTCATATATTGTCTGGTCTTGCACCGCGTGCGTCCCTACTTTGAGAATTTATATCAGCTCGCGTATCCTGAATTATAAGAACAAGTATCTATTATTACACGTCGTAAATATTCATGGTGTTCTCTTGATGTTGCATACGGTGTAAGTTTTGAGATTAAATAATAAAAAGTTTTAAGACCTAGCACTGTGCGAGGAATAAAATATTTTAAGGAAAAATGGTTCCAAATCAGATACCACAAAAACACTGCAGGATAAATACAGCTAAGCAATTTAATAAAAATTAAAACCTAGTAATTTGCAATTATCGTTGTGACACATGAAACTTGACGGCACGGTTAGTGCAGAGGCTGAGCGATTGGACTGCTGCGCAGCATGTCACGGGACGATTCCCGCACGGAACAATTATTTGTATGACCAACATGTCGTTGTTCCGGGACTGGGTGTTTGTGTATGTGAGTTTCTATGTTTATAAACGCACACACGACACAGGAGAAATTCCTAGAGTGGGGCAACGTTTTTTAAAAAAATATAAAAAAAAAACATAACTTATTTAAGAACACAATAACTTATCGCTTATCCCACTATTCCAGCAGTCTTTATGAGAATAACGATAAAACCAAATAGAGGAAAGCCACGTCCGTCTAGTTCCTAGTACTCATATTATGTTCGCATACTTTCATGAACTTAGGAAAAAATGCGTAGAAAATGTGAGATTTCCACAATTTTATTACTAGAAGTTTAATAACCTTGAATGGACAATAACCATTCAATTATTATTATAAAAGTTTTGCTTGAAATGTGTGAACCATTATCAACTTACTACATACTGGTGCATGCCTAAAGTAATACACGAACCGATAACCTGCAATCCAAAGCGAAGCCCCTACAGCTAAACACACAGACTGTTCGCCGAAACTTCGACCAAACTCTAATCTCAGTTCGTAACTAGTTTGACGTCCAATCAAATATATTGTGTAGTATTAAGCAATACGATTGACAATGATAATGATTAACCTTTAGATTAGAATCTAGAGGTTTACGAACAATTCCTTGAAAACGTTAAGATGTTTCGATAAAGTGTCGAACAACACGGAGCGTGAATATCTGACATCTATTGAATTTTGTATTGTCGTTACTTTTAGGTGAGTCAAATGGCATAAGTCTGAGGTCCGTTTTACAGAACGCACATCAAAACTCAAGTTTAGTTAAAACTAGTTTCAACCAATCAAATGCCTTGGATCTAGTTTTAAGTAATGTTTGAGTATTGAGTGACGTTCTGTAGTACGGGTCTGAGTACGTTAATAATGTTGCAACAATAGTCCCAAAAAAGGATGGGGTTATAAAAATAATTCTCTAAGATGAAGAATAGAGGTCGCGGGACTTATGATATATACCTACCCCAATCTGTCAAATGTTACCAATCGAACATTAATTTTCAATACAATTGTGAAAGGGTTGAAATTCTATTAAAGAAATTTGACAGATTGAAGTAGTTTAATGTGCTGGCGCCTGTACTTTATCTGCAGAAACTATTCAATTTCCCTGATATACTGGTATTTTGCAACCCCGTGATGCTGAATGTTGAGAAAAAATATAAATACTAACCTGAGTAGACAGGGATAGAAGCTACCCGCTGCTGGAGGCGGCATGGCGAGTATCCAATATGTTCTACAGATTCACTGGTTTCACACAATTTCACTTCGCCGACTAATTTCACATGCACAGTACACATGCTTCAGTTTCTAGCAAAGGCTTATTTTAACTCTTTATTACGTTAATTTTAACGGAGAAGCGCGGAATAAATGTCTATACCGCTTCGCGGGGTTGAAGGTAAATATATAGACTAATATATTGTAATACTGTGGGTAGTTGTCTGTCACCGCGTTGCGCACCGTTGAGGGCGATTGTGCACTAAAAGGAATTTTACTGTCCGAACATCCGATTTTTTACGGTCCGAAGTGGCATGAAAAAAACGGATGATTGGCTTGTGCACTTGTCCGTCTATACTCGGATGATACGCCCCAGTTTAGGGTAGCTCTGTCTTTGAAACTACACGCCACCCACTCGAAATTACAGTAGAATCCAGATTATCGATGACCGTTCCGGAATGAGGAAAAGTAAAATGTCGGACGGTAAAATTACGTATAGTGCACAAACTAGTATATACATTATATGGCGTGCCATATCGGACCGTAAAAAATCGGACTGCCGGACAGTAAAATTCCTTGTAGTACACAATCGCCCTCATTGCACCAATTTTAAATTAAGAAGGAACGGATTTGGTAGATCAACTGGACGAAAAAATCATCCTTACTATTTTACTATTGCACAATTTTATTCAATTATGCAATTCGATTTTTTTTCATCTACCCACAGAAAACCACACGTTTTAGATTGGCAGCAATTAGAGCAAGCGCCTTTATGTCGTTGTAGTAAGGATGAGTTTCACTTGTAGTTGGTAGGCAACGCAAATTAGTCGAATTGCATTTCATCGCGTCATGAGAAACCCGCCTTTGAAGGATAGGTTTCATGTTTATCCATTTAAATCTTCTGTTTTGCATGTGTGCTCTGCAGTGCTATTCTCTAAGGATACAGTCTCGTATGAAGCGCTATCCCAGCGTCAAAAGCGCAGTTTCGTATTCACTAAGCTACTGACAGGGATGTGTCGCGATTCTATCTCCATCTTCTGCCTCGATGATGAGCTCGTCGAAGCGTACGGCCCAAAATTGTCTTTAAAGAATAGCGTGGACGTTTGACTGGCTAGCGGCCTTATTATGACGTCTTAAAACCAGGCATGTTCCAGTGAGTGAAAGAGACAGAGCTATACAAGTCGTCTAGCGCCACCTCGTTCAGTCACTGGTTCACACTTTCAAAAGATGAAGGTTCATGTTCTATTGGGAAAATTTGACAGATTAGGAAAAGTTGATATACTGTCTGTGCTTTTAAATTTGGTTATATGAGTACTTAAATTAATATAAATTTTCAACGAAACTTGCCTTGTGAGGCCCATATCTAGCTTATGGTTACCTTTTCTTCTGAACAATAAAATTGTTAAGGTGCAAGCATTTTTGGGGAACTGTTTAACCTCTCGGGCGCGTTACGTACACCCGGGTGTACATAAGTGAAACCGCCCCAGCGCCTTACGTACACACGTCTGTACATAACAGACAGTCGCTCATTGGACGTTGATTTTTATCATTTTCAATTATAAGTCGCCCGAGAGGTTAATGTAATTTTGAGGTTCAAAGTACTGATTCTCATTCTGATTTCATAAATTGATTTTAGTAGTTATACCACTTTACTAACAGGTGTAAACTCCGTCAACCCTATGAGTTTGTTCACAAATGCCAGCGGTGTCAAACGAGACGTGACAAATAAAATGGCGACCGTGCTATTGTACGGTCACCTCTCACTTTTGAATACTAACGGCGGCGTACACCTGTATCTACAGTCTTTGCCTTATTATATAATCCAAAGCCTTTTTTGAATAAGTCCACCTAAATACTAGGCCTTGTTCAATGTCGACCTGTGACCACATTCTTTAATATGATTATAACTAAATTCTTGAAGATTTTTGTGTTAAGAAAATCTGCGAATATCCGATTCAGTGCACCGGACCGGGCTTTATCAACTAAGCCACCGCAGTCAAATTTTGCTAGCTCGAATCTTTTAGTCGGTGATGGTGGTGCATTAACCTATCTCAATGTGTCAAATTTTTTAAAAAGATTTTCAATTTTGTTCACTTCTATAGGACGGTCAATGTTCGATTGGCAAAATTTGACAGATTGAGGTAGGTTGACCTGCTGGCGTCAGTACAATCTTTACGATTCGTGACGCAGGCATTACTGTATACAATATTAAAAAAAAATTAAAACTATATTCTTGTTCTTCTATCCACGGAGTGATTAAAAGAAATCAAATAATTCGACAAACCTGAATTTTGGAGAGTAGTTTACTCTATTTATTTTTGTTGTACATAATAATATGCTCATCTCTTTATTAATTTTTACACTTATTTATACATTTTAAATATTTTTATTAAAACCTATAATAAACATTTAGACATATAAAAATAGCAGGCCACAGGGGCAACCGTTGGTCAGGGCTCCTGAGAGTGGATCCTCGTAACAATACGCGCCGTGTCCGTGTGCGTGTGTGTATTGTTATTTACACATTCAAAATAAAAACAACTTTTAAAACTGCAGGAACATACATCAGTCTAATTTATAAATTTACTCACTGCGCGTTTCACCTTATAAACCATACTAAGTCTCATAGCATTCAGAAATTGAGTAACTCAAAATTTTCATAATAAATCGATCAGTTTTACTGTTAAGGTGCAACATAATAATTTATTGCAGAACTAAACGTGATTGCTTTTTGTAATATCAAGATAATTTGTCTTTACTTTGACATTGTTAATCTGTTCCGATGGTGTCTCGATAAAATTGGACACCAAATAAGTGCTTGTGGGTGAAGTAATAAATTAATTCGTGATTTGACATGAATAGAGATATCTATTAGATTGTTGTAACATTATATAGGTATTGCAAGTACGATATTGTAAAAAAAAAATAACAAATATCAACTTTATCGCTCAATCAGTATTTAATTCTGATTGTCATGTGAAATGTCAATGACAGTCGTTACGGATAATATTTTTTTTGTTTGGTCTGTTGGTATTTTTAAGGATATCTGAAAAAATTATGCTTCGTAGCTCATTTAAGGATTGCATATTATGACATTAGTGAGAATGTACTATATTAGGGACATACGGCTACATCAAGCCACAGTAAACTCGCGAGCAAAAGTATGTAATCACGTACTCCAATTCCGCGCGATCATGAGTACTCGATAACTAATTAAGAATAATAAAAATGATACCATTTTAAAGGTTTAACTGTTACCTTTAAACTGATATTAAACTCATTCAAATTACGCCATTATATGAGGAGCTAGCCCGAATCAATTCCAAGCAAGTAATAAATAATAAATAAATAAATATTCCACAACTATCACACAACGCCATCTAGTCCCAAGCTAAGCAGAGCTTGTGTTATGGGTACTAGACAACTGATAAAATACACCCAGACACAGAACAAATGATCGTGCTCATCGCACAAATATTTGTCCTGGTTGGGAATCGAACCCATCGACCAATCGACCTCCGGCATAGCAGTCACTAGACTAACAGGCCTGTCAAGTGATTCCATACTTATGCTCGTTAGTGTAGTATAAGCTGAACGTTCATTGTACGGAAAGAGGAAACAAAGCGAGACCACGATCAACTGGTTTAGTATAGATTGGTGTGCAGCCGTGTGTACTATGTAAAGACCTCTTTATTGCTACCTCGTAGGTATTATAGGTAACCGTTGACAGCTTGGCAAAGGTCAATAATTGTTAAATACTTGAAAAGATATGGGGGAGGTCTTGCCCAGCAATGGGACACAGTATTTAATTCTATGAACTTTGTTAAACTCATATTAAAAAAAACAACATTCTAACGGCAGTTTTAAATTCCGATGCTTTTCACAAACATAAAACTTTTATGAAAAAGTATTGCAAAGATAAAATCACTTTGAATTTGCAACCCAAAAATGTGAATAATTTTCAAACTACGGAAGGTTCGCATGTTGATTCAACTAAATGCGTGTTGTAATTCATCTCATACAGTGTTTAAAAAGCTTCCATTACGTATGATGAAAGTGCGATAGAGTTAGTGAAGTGAATGCAGAATTAAAACGTTCCACTTCACATTTTTCGCGTCGACATCACTTCTATAGTAACTCCATGAAAGAGCTGTTGTTCAAGCAAAAAACATGGAATAACGTTTAAATTTCATTTAATAATACCACTACCGCTACCACTGTAAATTCTTCTTACTAAATAATTCACACTGTGTTCTGTCATCTGTGAATACATTTTAATTCGAAGAAAAGTTTCTAGAGCTGTAGTTGAAAGATTTCCTAGCAGGCTAGATTTTTTATATATTCAGAACGATTACATCTCAGTATTTAGCTCCATCAATAAAATTTGTCCTATCGTTGTAACTACGCGTGCATGCGGGCGGCGAGTAATGGGCGACTCGCTGTCCGACCATGGACCATGCCCGGGTCGACGGCGCGTTGTGTTCCACGCACGCCTCAAGGAGTGTTAGCATAGTGACGGAGCCTGTAGAGGGCCAAAGCCTGCCGGGGTTGCGGGACTCACAAATTACCGTGACCTCGGTACGTAAAGGGCTATTGAAGGACACCGTGGATTTTAGTCAGTACGAGTCTGACAGTCTGCCCTGGGTGGGAGGACTCATGTGATGATTTTACCACGATAAAAATAAATAAAAATAAGCTAAGAAATTGGGAAGAATACCAATAACGTAGCTAAAAATTGGGAAGAATAATTAAACCGATTCCCAGTTGCAGGGCGAATGCCCCCAAACATTTTAACATCAGCACGTGTGATTTACGAATCGTATACGAGGGGCGCAGGTGTGAAGGATCCGTCCATTTGGTGGGCCGACAATTCGGCCAGTCACCACATTCAGCTGGTATAATTCACAAAATGCATTTACGGCTCGACTCGGCCGGGCCCGTACTGTGTGCTACTATTTTGTTAAATACTTTGAGTTTTTGGGTTGATTATCTACCTCTTTCAAAATGTTGGGTATTTATTAATTATCATGTTCTTTCATTCTTAAAACGTGAGTTGACACCTTTCATTTAAAGAAAGTTACAAAAATGTGCTATGAGGCCTTTAAACAAAACTTTGGCGTTAAGTAAAATTAGTTCCTAGTTCGTACACTACAAGTGCTGTTTTATTTTCCATACAATTTCGTAATACTTCAAGTATGTACGCTGTACGGCTAAATACTTAGAATTCATGCTAGGACCTCTGTTCGAATTGGTAATTTTTATGGAGAAGTACCGGCAGGAATTAGTAGCATTTTTTTTCGTATTTTTATACAAATCCACGGTTTTGTCTGTGTGTGCGTGATTTAAATATTAGAAGCCCAGTTGAAATACACAAATAAAAAAAGTCTGTCATCACTGACATAAGCTGTTATCTTTGTTGTATGTTTTCTTTAGATATAAATACCTAGGAATAATATATTGTTACAAAAATTTCGACTTTTCCAAGTGATCGCCAACTTTTTTTGATGTGTGTACTAAGTACACACAGTTTTGGTCGCGGGACTCACGAATTACCGTGACCCCGTTACGTAAAGGGCTATTGAAGGACACCGTGGATTTTAGTCAGTCAAGTCTGACAGTCCCTCCCGCCTTGCCCTGAGTGGGAGGACTCATTTGATGATTTTAGCAGGATAAAAAAAGTACAAACGGTTTGGTGGAAAATGCAAATCGGCAACACAGACTTTTCTAGAAACTGTAAGCTTTGTTAAATTTAACACGAATTATCTTTAATAGGAATACAATCGCGAGAGCGTGAAAAAATATCTTAAGGGCACATAAACCTGAAGAAGTAGCAGGTTTTTATCATAACTTAAATGTCCAGTTGCCATAAATTGTCGCATGTTGAACTATAAAAGTGTCACTATGGAAAAAAACCTGCACTTTTTGTAGCATTCAGCTAGTTACAGACTATTTGCTGCTATTATCCGACTGCTCCAGAACGAAGTTTAATTTTTTTTAATGATGAGGCTAGACGTACTTTCCTAATACTATATCTAGCTTCAGCTTTTTTTTTTGTTTTTTTTTTATCGTGGTAAAATCATCAAATGAGTCCTCCCACCCAGGGCAGGGCGGCAGGGACTGTCAGACTTGTACTGACTAAAATCCACGGTGTCCTTCACGAGCCCTTTACGTACCGGGGTTACGGTGATGGGTAAGTCCCGCGACCCCGGCAGGCTCTGGCCCTCTACAGGCCCCGTCAATTTGCTGACACTCTTTGAGGCGCGCGTGGAACACAACGCGCCGTCGACCCGGGCATGGTCCATGGTCGGACAGCAAGTCGCCCATTACTCGCTGCCCGCATGCCCGCGCCTACGGTGGCCGGAGATCGTCCTGTGACGTCCGACGCCGTGGGCGTCTACCACTGCGGCTGGGATGGAGGGAGGACGCTGTCCTCTCCCTCAGGCGGCCCGCCTCCTCCTTCACGAGCATGACTGCTTCGCAGAAGGAGGCGACCGCTTCCCACTCCGTCTCGCCCCGCAGCATGGCCTCGACCAATGCCGGGCGCGAGAGGTCTCCGCCTATCGCCGTCGTGAGGACACGGCGGTGCTCTGCCCAAGCGGGGCAGTCCTGCACCGTATGCTCCACCGTGTCCTCCGGACGATCCTCGCAGTGGTGACACCCAGGCGTTTCTTCCCTCCCTATCAGACACAGGAACCTCCCGAAACTTCCGTGTCCGGTGAGGACCTGCGTCATGCGGAAGGTAAGGACGCCGTGACGCCTATCCAGCCACTCCTCAAAGAGGGGTCTTACCGCCGCGATTGCGGCGTGCCCGGACCTCGGTTGCGACAGTCGCTCCCTCCATACTGCCCTGAGATCGCGCCGGAGCTCTTCTCGCCGCGCCTCGACCTGTCGAGGCAGCGGGGATTCACCCCGGCGCTGCGCCTCCACGCGCCATTCGTAGACGCGCTGGAGGGCAGTCGCCTCCAGATCCCAGGGCAGCAATCCCGCTAGGAGGTTGGCTGACTCGCCGGCGATCGTGCGGTATCCCCGGATCATCCGGATAGCCATGATCCTCTGGCATGCGACCAGCTTGAGTGGTCGCGTCCGGATGCTTAGGGCCCACACAGGGGCCCCGTAGAGGGCCATGGACCGCACGACACCGGCGTACAGCCTCCGGCAGGAGGCGTTTGGCCCGCCGAGATTGGGCAGGAGTCGCCTGAGGGCGCCTGCTGCCCGGTTCAGCTTTGGGGCCAAACGTAGGAAGTGCTCCCTAAAGTTCCACCGGCTGTCGAGGACGAGTCCCAGGTACTTCATCGTCCTCCCGACGCCGATGCGAACCCCCTCCACCGTAATGTGGGACTCTGAACGTGGCGCGTTCAGACGGCCATGAAAGCACACGGCCTCTGTTTTATGCAGCGCCACGTCGAGTCCCAACTGCCGGATCCTCTGAGCGACTGTCGCCACCGCTTGCGTCGCCAGGTCGGCCGCCGCCTGGTGCGACTCTCCCTCCGCCAGGACGAGCGTGTCGTCGGCGTAACATATTACGCCGACGCCGTCAGGGAGGTCGCCGCGCAGCACCCAGTCGTAGCCGATGTTCCACAGGAGCGGCCCCAAGACCGATCCCTGTGGAACACCGCACGACATCTCTCGCCGGTTCCACTCTCCCCGGTGACCAGGGTAAATGACGGCCCTGTCCGTCAGGTAGTCCTCGACTGTGCGACGGAGGTAGGTCGGCACCCGGTGATACCGGAGTGCCTCCCTGATGCAACTCCAGGGCAGGGTGTTGAAGGCGTTGGTGATGTCCAAGGACACCGCCAAGACGACCCTGCCCCGGGATACCGCCGACCCCGTCGTGAGGGATCCGCTTCAGCCCCCGTCGATCTAGCTTCAGCTTACAAAAAATGACTGAGGAATAAAAACCCTCATGAATTAGGAATACCAGTTTAGTCTCACGATCCCCGGTAATGTTGAACCCCTAATGCCTTTGTCAGACAGACAGGTGAGTCCGAAGCGATAACGAACCGATACGAGACGTCAGTCCAATAGTTCTGTCGCGCAATCGGATTGCTTTCGCTTTTCTATGTGACTGGATTCAAACAATTCCATACATTACAAATAAAAACGCCTCACTTCGCATTCGTCACGCCTGTCTGTTTGACAAAGTCTTTAATGTTATGTCTATTTTCATAATCGACAAACTTCCGAGTTCTCTTAGTACCACTGTTGGGCAAAATTTATCGGAAAAGATTTGTGGGCGACGCCGATGCTGCAATTTGACTATCGGAAAATATATTTTATGACGTCCATGGCACTTTGTTGGGCTTAATGGTGGTTTGTGGACGTTTCTTTTTTAGATTTCAGACGTGTTGAATGCTCGATAGCCATGTGTATTTTCCGGCTTTGGTGGAGGGTAGGTAATGTGCCCAGGGCCTCAAGTCTGCTATTACAATAGTGTCAGAATGGTCTATCATTGATTTCATAATTGTTGATTTTGACAAGTTTGGTAATCTACTATTATAATGGCGTCATTATGACTTTCCAATGGTCAACCACTGACATTCCATTGAAAGAAATAGCTTAGAATGGTAATCTCGTACATAATGACAAATGAATGACTGACGTAAGGGGTAATCTGCTAAAATTTTGACAGCTCCTTTGATCATTGACCTACCACTGGATCGTCATTGTGCAGTCATTGCTTTTAATAGCTCGTTTGTCGAAAAGAGTTTGTTATTTATCGTGAAATATTGAGTGAAGAAATGTATTCACTACGAGCAAATACTCTCGAGCTAGCCGCAGCAGTGGATGCTAGAGAAAGAAGATGGGCGGAATGCAGAAGACGTTGTCGAGCCCGTCGCTTGACGAGAAGTAGTACAAACCCCTTTATTGATATTTCCGAGGCGGAATTTGTAAAAACGTTTCGCCTTGGAAAGGACTCAGTAAGGGGGTTAATTGAAGAACTCATTCACCTTATGGCCGGACCGCGTCGAAACGATAGCATATCGGCAGAAATGAAAGTTAAAAAACTGAATTTGATTTTCATTGATTTATTATTCTGTAGCTTTAAACACGAAATAGTTGAGTAATGTTATATTTTTTATTGCAGATTCTAATAGCACTTGCATTTTATGCATCAGGGTCCTATCAAAATTTGATTGGAGAGAGTATCCTACATAATGTTGCAAAACAATTAAAAAATAAAACACTTAAATGAAAATAAATAGCCAAACACCGGCCGCTAGAATTGTAAACAGTAAGCACTAATGTCACATTTGACTTTGACAGCTAAACAGATCTAAACAATATTGAGTTTCACTTTTATCCGCGTTACACATTTTGATGTTTTTGCTATTTGCGAACTTCTTACTACTTCAGATTGCTTATAACATTATTAAATAATATGTAAAAATGTATATAAATGAAATCCGGCATGAGTAAATGTTCAAATTTAATAGTAGTTTTTCGAAAATCATTTCTACTACCGGGTTTTATAATAATGGCAATACAACAACGTCATTCTGCCACGATTCCATTACGAGACCACTGACCGACCAGTGATCGACATTATAAATTTAGCAGATTACAAACTTTTATCAAAATGACAATGGGATCGTGTTGGAATGACGAATTTATAAAAAATAGCAGACTTGGGGCCCAGTTGTTTTGTGACAGTTTACTTCACTGAGTTTGTTAAAAATATATACTTTTGTAACTTTTATCTTGCGAAATGCTTAATTTTTATTAAATCTCAGTTTTAACATTTTGTTTTTTAATAATTCGCTGGCAATCACTTCATATCATTTAATCTTAGATTCACTTAAAGTTCCAGATTCTTTTTTATTGTCTGTAGGCCCGCGTTTGGCCACTGTCTCGTCTGATGGTACGCGAAGCTGTGGTGGACGGTAAAGCAAGCTTGCCTGAAGTAATCTATTCACTCTGGACTCAAAGACCTCAAGTTTGTAGATATCAGGAAACCGGCAGGACTTCGGCAGTGAATTCCACTCTTTACTTGTCATACTAATGATCCAACTTTTCTTATCTTTCAAACTTAACCTCTCAACCGTGGAAAAAAAATGTCGCTAAAAATGACAGGGGCACCGCTTATGAGAAAATGGCGTCGCAAATACCGTCTTTTACCAAAATACATATTACTCTACAATCAAACCATATTTTATCGTTCTGTAAACGACAATGTACTAACTGATATATTTCCTATCTATCAGGTATCAAAATAAAGCGAAAATCGAAACAGTGTATTTGTTATTCACCTCGAAAACTTAAAATTCACCTGAAGGCTCGGATTACAAGAATCAAATGAATATTCAAACAAAATCCAAAGAACAAGGGCCTTGGTTATCTAATTATGTAAACAATTTGACTAAAGAGCTCCAGATGTTTACGATAACACCACTTGCAACTCAACCCGACGAAGCACAAAAACTACTAGCGATGTTCCTCCACTTTTTGAAATTTTATCGATAGTTGTTTTTTTCGGAAGGTATTTAGTACCTAGGTATATGAGAATAAAAATACAATATCATTCAAAAATTTGTTATATTTTGAATAAAAAACAATACACAAGTTATTTAAATTTGGAAGTTGGTTGTGAGATGGGTCGATTTTTTCTAAATACTTAATTTTTTTTTTTATAAACGATACACTTTTAAAGATGTGAATAAAATACAATATCATTCAACATTTTGTTTTATTTTGAATTAAAAACAATACAAATTAAAAATTATTTTCTCACAATAATCAAATGTATAATTAACTGTGAATGCAACTATTTAAAATTAAAGTTTTGCTGCCAACAAAGAAAAAATCAAGCAAATCAAATCAAATCAAATCTTTTATTTCAACTAGGCCAATTACAGGCACTTTTGAATTGTCAAAAGACATAAAATAAAACTAGTACAAAAATAGTTATGGTGCTACAGTCCCAGTCACAAGACATAAAAACTGTGAAAGTACCGTAGGTGCTCATTCCAAAGCGTAGATCTCTATGGAGAAGAATGAGCAAGAAACTCCATGGACACTCTTTTTCAATCGCCAAAATTATTACAGAACTTTTGTTACATCATTCATCATCAGATGGTACATTATGTGAGAACGATGTGGCAAGTTAATAGTGTCCATAATAAATATAAAATATAAAAAAGACAATTCAAAAATAAAGTTAATATTAATTAAAATAGACCAGGGCAGCTAAGAGATGACCAGTCACAACTGACAGCGCCCGTTCACGAACATGACACATATATCAGCACCATTCAGCTCAACCATTTTGAAGGGAACTAAATGATCCGACACACACGCCACCATCAGCGAGACTTTTGAGTGAGCATGACATACTCTCAACCGCCAGAGTCATTCAAGTCAATGAAAGACGTAGGTTTCTAGTCAAAGATAACTCTGAAGTACATGGTACTCACACAATGCTGGCTATGACGCTATATAATACTAGATAGATACACTCTATACAATGCAAGAGATAGTTGTACATTCTTCATCCGCTCCGACAATATTATTAAAAGATGAAGGAAACCTACGACTGTCGTACTAAAATAGTAAAAAATACACACAAAAAGACAAACACTGAAATAAAAAGTAGGACAATAATGTCCGTTAATCAAAATAAAATAATAAAACAAATAGAAACACATAAAACAAAACAAGATGACTTAATTAAGTCATAAAAAAACTGGTAGCAGAGATACGTAATCAGCCAGTGGTTTCAAAGCTATGACAATCTGATAATATAACTATGAAAAATCAACATTCATCATTACCTTTCACTCTATCTTTCACAATAGTTATTTATGAATTATTGAAAGAAAAAAGAAAGCATTACTATTGCGGCGGTGTATGATAAGATTGAAAGCAGTTCTGTACGCACAATGGCACGCGACAGGATTGGCAGCAGTAAGATGTTTTCTGGTTCTTCCTGCCCTCGCGGAGGCACACAAAACAACGCTTGTAGAAATTCCGGTTGCGTGCAGAAGTGCTTTCTGTCGGTTCCAGTAAAATGGGCCAATGTGTAGAAATTATGTATCTGTTAGGTTGTTGGTGCGTAGATCTACTGCTGGAAACAGTATACCTACGGCTTTGTGGACAATGAGAAAGATGATTTGTGAGGATGGAATCTACAAGCTGAAGGCGGAAAGCTAAATGATCGTGGTGTTTTAGTGTAGATGACTGCAGAAGAGTGCGAGAGTTAAGGATAGACACATTAAGAAGGCGTTTAAAGAGTTTCATGTACCATTTGGCACAACGTTTCCTTTCTAACAAATAAGGCTCCAGCATCTGATCTTTCAGATCCACTCCCCCCATGAACTTATTATAATCTAATACCACTTGCGGTTTAAAAGGTACTGGCCGAGATGTTGATCGAGATGAAACTGTAGGCAAGGCAGTGGAAGAAGTGTGACAAGTCGAAATCATAGTGATTCGTTTCTTGTCCTGCCATGCTAACACAGAGACATCGCCAGAATGCCTTGCAATTAACTCCCCCCTTTTAAGCGGAGCCTTATTTATTACAATGGGAACGTCTCTTCGGGAAGGTCTCAAAGTACCGACGCAGTCGGTACCATTGAGCTTCAGAAATCTAGCTAATAGGGGCGAATTATACCAATTATCCATAAATAATCTATACCCTTTGTTTAGTAGGGGACCAATGAGCTTCTTCACAACAGCTGTACTTTTAAGTACACCGGGCGACTGCTCCAAATCTGTTACGGATTGTTTACCGGCGTAAACAATAAAAGACCACAGATAGCCAGTGCTACTCTCGCAAAGCTCAAAGGTCTTGATACCAAACTTAGAAGCTTTGTTCTGAATATACTGTTTAAAGTTCAATCTTCCTTTCCAAAGAGTTAAGCTTTCATCTATACAAATATTTTTACTTAAAATATAATTTGATTGAAATCTAGAATTTAAATGTGTAATAATTGGTCTCAAACGGTGTATTCGATCAGAGCTTCTAGCAGCACCAGTGTTGGAGGGATTTGAATTGTTCATAGCGGGGTCAGAATCAACAAAATGTAATGCTCTATTTAACAATTCGTATCTCCGTCGTGTGAAGATGCGTCTGAAAACTTCCGTTTTCAGAAGAGGATCAACAGAAAAACAACTAGTAATAGTTGGTAATCTGATGATCCCCAACATCATCCAAAACGAAAAGAGACACAAAATTTCGTGAATATTAGTAGGGAACCATTCAGACTGGAAAGCAGCAGAAGAAATTTTAGTGGCATACGCGTTGGTTTCAGCCACAATATGGCCTAAGATGTCATCGTCCCAATAAGAACGAAAGGCATCATAGGCGGAATTGAAGATATGAACTGAACCAGTACGCTCTAGCTTAAAACTTTCCTCCTGCCCTTGAAAGGAGTCCATAGGAGACCATTCAAAGTGGAGGCCTTCCAGTCTTGGGGGACCATCCAATCCATCACTAGCGTCATGAAATTCATCTTCATCTTCGCTCTCGCTAGCAACCAGTTCAGCGTTTCTGGCAGCATCTGGCATACCCATCTGTCGTCTCCTCAATACATCCATCGCCAAACTTACCAGTTCATGAGGAATGTCGGCGTCAGTCGTCCAAATTTCGTTAAGTGGGTGTCCCACCTCCCACTGGTTACCCCCCCTACTGAGCCGGTTAAAATGGCCGCGCCCACGTGCGCTCTGTCCCCGCACACCCCTGATACCTCTTCGTCCACTCCTTCGTCCACCTCTTCGCCCTCTTCTCTCCCGCCCGCGCTCTTCAGGGGACACAAACAAAGTATAGGTATCAGGGGTTAAGAACGCGCTGTCGTCGACGTCATCATCCAACGGCATGCCATTTTCATCAAAAATCCGCAGTACCACGCCCGCAGGCGCTGGTGCGCTGTAAAATAAATGGTATTATTAAATTTATTCAACGTTCATTTCGTCAAATTAAGGAAGATGACATATTTATATCTATTTATAACAATATCAGCAGATATAGAACTAACGATTCCGACAAATAATGGATTGGTGACCGGGACCGGGACCTGTCGCGGGTCGCTGACGGACGAGGCGCTTGTTCATCCTAAAACATAAGAAAGGCGAATTCAAAACCATTGAAACCCAATTGCAATGAATACAACAATACCGCAAACCTAACACAACAAAGAAAGCATTACCATTTGCGGCATCCTCTCGCGTCTCTCTGGGGACGTCAGAGGGGAGTAGGGTGGAGCCTCCGGTGAGCGATCCCATTCTTCACTCTAAGACGTACACAAAAAGCAGATAAGTGCATTGCAATCCATAAGCTATAAATACATCATCTCAACGCGAACCACAATAAACGCATTACCATTTGCGGCGGGTTCTCCCAGCGATCAGGCGACATAGTGGGCGAGTATGGCGGGTGTACTTCCGGACCTTCATCGACTTCATTCTAAAACATGCAAAATAATGTCACCACCACCACCACCACCCAATAAAAACTCTTACACCAGTGCTCAACAACCTACACATTAGTAGTAGTAAGTAATACATCAAACAAGTAAATAAATAACCGCTACCATAAAGTTGAATACACTTACTCAATCCTATGGAAAATAATACACATTATATATTTTATAATCATAACAAATTATAAAGCAAACAAAAGAGGGGTTACATCTTCATCAATATCCGAATCGTCATCGTAGTCGTCTTCTTCATTATTAAATAAGAGTTCGAGGTAGTCCGCAGGCGGCTCCTCATTCTCATTTACCCTCCAAGTTGACATGCTATAAAACATAAAAGAGAAAATTATCGCAATAGTACTCATATACATACCGTTCAAAATCATAACCCTCCTTTTTTGCTTTGCCGTGTCGGGTAAAAATAACAAAGTTATCATGTAAGAGTAAATATAAAATCATTACAAGGTACCACCGTCACTATCGATCATAACAAAACTTTATCGTATAACTATCGACAGATACGTTTCCCTAGTCAATACACCGACCAAAAGAAGTTTCACATCGGCTATCTGCAAATTATCTACTTAGTACCATATAAATAAAGACCAAAATGGCTTGCATTGATATTGACATATGAAACCCCATTATGCCTTCACTGTACATCAAACATGTCATGCTTTCATATCACTAAAAATGAATAAATACGTTGTTATATGGTTGTGTAACGAGTTTCAATTACATTTTATAGTCTTTTTATTGTATTTACTAACAAACATCGTTACAAATCACTCAGAAATCGGAAACGTACCAACGGATTCCATCGAGCTGTATCTAGTAGATAAACTGATGTATTTCTTACAACTAACTACCTAAATAGGATCATTATAAGCACAATAATCACTTTTCTAATAAAAAACAGTACTTACTTCAGATAAATCTGTAAAAAACAAGAAATAAAACACGGTGCCACACTGTCATGCACTCAGAAAAACCGCGAACTGTCAATGACGAAAAAAAAAAAAAAAGACACAGATTATGTTATATTTTGCGTTCACGAGTTAGCAAATTTATCAAAGGACGTAAGTAACCAAACTTCTTCATACTAAAGTAGGCTGTAAACATAAGAAATAAGGTGTAAACTCAAGGGGTAGCTACGCGGCAGCCGGCTGCCGCTTGGGATTTGACGGAATGGCGCGATTCGTAGGCGCGGCAGCCGGTCACCGCTTAGTGTTTTAGAGGTTAAAATGCTTATAATTGCAAACAGGCACTCATTCTCTAACATTAGATACAGCTTCTAAAATACCAAAGCAAATCTATTAAAGTCTGCAGCCGTTAAAACTAGAAAAAAAAAATGAAATGATAGAACACAGTTGTTAATCACCAAAAACAGAAAACTTATATTCTCGTTCCATCGTCAAACTAAATTGTCGTACAATTCTTAACTTTATCCCAAACAGTTACGGATGAATTTCAACTTGCAGAAAGGTACTCATTTCTGTTCAAAGCTAGCAGATGCTGTGTACAACCTGTTAATTACGAACAACTTTTGAAATAGGTACTAGTTTTGCAATAATTGCTCAACAGGGCGCGCGACAGAAGCCAGTAAAAAGTGAAACAAAAAATATGTTGTTCCTCTCAATATAGAACTTGTTGATTGCATTGGTAAATAAATAAGTTCAGATGCGACAAGCCTTTGGTGTTGGTGAAAGAGTGAAAATGTCTCCGTTCAAGTTTATTGCAGGGACCAAAAAAAATATAACAGAGGCACTTACATAATTAGCCTATAACATTCCCATTGCTTCAGCACAGGCATGCCTGTGAGAGCTGGTGAACCAAAATATTTCACGGGTGGGCAGTGACAGCACGAACCCACGTAAATGTTACCTACATGTTTTTATTAACCGACTTATTTCTATAAGGACATGTTTAGGTTTAGGTTCAGAATTATGCGGAACACGAGGTACAGTTTCCCGATACTCTTTTTAAAAAGGGGGAACAATCGGAAGTGCGTCTGGTGGGCTACTGCCAAACGGTTAGGTACGGTTATAGTCGAGTTTTTCTATATTGATCTTGATTTATGGAGTCCGTTACATTAGTTTTCATTCAACAATTTGAGAATAGTGGTGCCGGCGTTTGTTAACGCACCCACGATACAGGATACAGAATTTCATAGTGTGTGGCAATATTAAAGAAAAAGTAGGAGAGTTGTATACTATAAGTTCGAACCTATGGCATAGAAGTCATAAATAAGGCCAAAACGATGACTGCACGGTTGGTGCAGTGGTTGGCAGATCGACAGCTGCGCAGCGTATCGCGGGTTCGATTCCCGCACGGAACAAACATTTGTATGACCTACAAATTGTTGTCTCGGGTCTGGGTGTGTTCGTGTATGTGAGTTTCTATGTTTGTTAACGCACCCACGACTCAGGAGAAATTCCTATTGTGGGGCAACGTTAAAAAAAAACATTGAACCTTCTCCTGTTTTCTGATTCCCTGTAATTACACCTGTAATAACTGCATACCTCTGTCTACCCTCTCGAGTAAAACAGTCATGATAATGATGCGTTTATCGAAGAATTTTGAAGATGAGATTCTGTGGTATGTAGTAATGACACGGTATGAATGAACATTGATCTAATTTTGTTAGAGGGCCGGCCATGGGGTCCGAGTGCTCACAACGTTTTTAAGGACATTGCCAGGCGATTAGTCGACTCTTCAGGTGACCAGAGGGCTGGTCTATTCCTAGGTCAACGAGTCAGCATTGCCATACAACGTGGCAATGCTGCCAGCGTTCTGGGCACTGTTCCCGTTGACAGCGATGTGGACGTATTCTTTGACGCCCTTTGAATGTTTTATTTTTTGTTTTATTTATTTTTTGTGTACATATTACTAGTAAGTTTTTAATATATTTGTTGATGACTGTAAAAAAAAATAATAATGTAGGTCATAATATTAAAAAAAAAAAAAAAAAAAAAAATGTTATGTTTTTAAGAAGTTACTTACGCCATTATCTGTTTCTTGCTCGAGGGCTAATGTGTTTTTAAGAATGTGTAACTCATTCATTTATTGATCTCATTAAAATTTAATGTTATTTTGTTGGAGGTTTTATGGAGGATCTAAACATGTATGTGAAAATGGTCATCTCTTGGCGGCGTCATTGAAAACTTGTGATTTTAAAAATGTCACAGTAAGAACAAGCAGATTTATTATTAGAATGCTAAATCGTTGATTTACGCTTTCATTAGTAAATTTATAAAGTTGTTACGACATCCAGTAGTCAAAAATCTGATATCCTGATATAAAGGGTGTTTTATAACCCCTTTTCACAGCGTTTTGAAGGTTAACATCGTCAGCCGGAAGACGTCTACTGCTAAACATAGGCCTTGAAGAATGTCAGATAAACAATATATATTATTATTCATATAAAATACTGAATGTTGTCTGAATCTGGTTAAACTAGAAGCTGACTTAGACAAATTAGGGAAATAGCTCAGCAGACAATTATTTGAGCTTTTAGTGAGACAGATGTTTTCTTATGTTTAAATAATCATTTACATTTTGTTAGGCATAAAGATCGTACAAAATCAAACCGCCTCTGTATCTCCCATCTACTCTATGACAACTTTCAATGAACACACCACGTCTCATCGTCCGTCAGCTGCCATCAAGGACAGTAAATACTGAACAATGTTGCCACCAACAATTATACGAAAGCACCATACTACCTAGACACTTGACTTTTAAACAAAAAAGAAGAAAGTCAACTACTTTTATGGACCTAAAGAGGTCTAGTTAAACTGGTTCATTTTGTAGTAATCATAATTACAGTGCCATATAAACAAGCAGACTATGACATCATTTTGCTAAATTACACGGAGTCTAATAAAAAGACGAACCCATAATTTTAGTGACATTTTATTAGTTTTTTGTCGGTCTCTGACTTAAGCTGAAAATAAAGTTCCCATTTTAGCAGTTGCATGACAAGAATTTTACAAAACAAAGGTAACTTTATCATAAGTTCAAAATTTTAACTACATGGCGCCTTACAATGCAGTTCTGTGTCAACTAGTTTTCTTTTATGCATTTAAAACAGATACGGAAAAGGGTATGCAACTTTTTGGCATCAGTTTTTTTTTTCTTTACCTAAGAAGTCCACAGAAACAAAAATTAAGTTTCTAAACTTATTTTGTTCTAATCGGGAGTAAATCACTCCTGATTAGAACAAAATAATAACCGCCATATCTCGGGTTGGTTACGGTTTAGAAACTTAATTTTTGTTTCTGTGGACTTCTTAGGTAGTAGTCTAATTGTGCCCAAAATTTAATCACTGGCGAAAGAAAAAAAGAAATTGATGCCAAGGCCCATACTAAAAGTTGCATACCCTTTTATATTATGGAAAATATACAAGTTGTGAAAATATTTCACTTTGATTAAATCGCTGTACAAAATGACTATTTTTATTAACACTAAACTAGACTTAAAAAGAATCGTGATTACAAATAAACATATTTTTTTTTTGAATTTTTCAGAAAAATCAAGGTTTCTATTTCACAGCTAATCTGAATCTAGAATAACATTCGCTGTACATTTGCAACAATGCCCACCAAAAGACGATCACCTTGATTCAATCCAAACAATGCAAGGAATGTCGTTCAAATAAACAGGTTCAGTAAAGCGCATGACTTTAAATCTAATTAAATACGTTTAAAAATGTAGTTAATCAACAGATGCAATTTTAGTAGAGAAATCTGCCCGGACAACCACCTGCCGCCGATCTAAATGGGCAAACGATATTACTGGGTAACTTATTAAAATAGTGACTTTGAAAACTTTTTTTATGCGAGCCTAGTAACGGACTCGTACAAGTTTTATACGGGACGTGATGAAACCGGGACGTTAAAAGATATAAAATATGTTCCTTTTATGTCTTCAATATTGTAGGAAGGGACTTTGCATTTGACGCTTATGTTTAGGGGAATATTTAGGACTCATCATAACTTTATATGGCATTTTATATAGGCCACTACTTATTTACTACTGTAGGGGAGAACTATGAAATGCGACGAGTATATTTACGTCACTGGGGAGCCTACAAAATAAAACACAGAATATTATATTTTATATTTAACATTAAATTTTGCACCAAAACTAGGAATTTTCTTTGTATTGTGGGTGTGTATACAAAAATTTTAACTCACATACACAAACAGCGAGACCTGGAAGAACTACCTGTAGGTTACTCAATTATTTGTTCTACGCAGGAATCAAACCCACGACACAGAGCAGCAGCCAATCGCTCATCTACAGCTCCAACCAATGCTCAATATAAACACCCACGTCTCTCGAGGTTTCTACTAATTTGGCGTCATCTGACACCCTTCACATTAAAGAATTTTAATAACTTTATTCGTGAGTTCCGTAAACTAAGGGAATAAACGGAAGGGATTTCAGATCACTGCATTATCAACTCCAAGTCTTCTGCTCGGAGAAGAGATTAAAGGTGATATTCCTCTGTAGATTAGTGTCGGACTGATTGTGACTGTCTTTTAACGGAAAACGTGACGTATCAGGCTAATTTAAATGTCACTCAAAAAGGATTTTATCAAACAGAAACTTTTGGAACCCTTTCTTGAGTTGCAAAAGAGAAATCGTGCGCATCGGAATATTAACCAGCAATGGTGTCTTGTCAGAAATGTCTTAAGAAGTTTTCCTGCTATTGCATTTATGCAAAAAGAAGTAGCCTTTAACCGTCTCTGGGGTCCCATCTGTGTCTGTATAAAAATATCGTTACTATCGATTCAGTGATTTAGGCGTGACAAATGAGTCATACATGTTATAAATGAAGACTTGGCAATGCCCTATGGTACACAGATGGATGAGTACCTGCATTAACACATAGGATTATCCTGGTTCACAAACTTGTGGGATCATTTTCGAGTTGTAGTGGGCGACAGCTAGTACTTTTATTCTAATAATTATTATTGATTTAGGATTTTATTCCATTAACAGACATCGAGTCGAAGTCGTCTCCACGTCGTACGCCCCCGTCACTTACAAACGCCCCTACTCCCGTCAATGTCACATAATCGTTGAAGGCGTAATCATCGAATACCAGCTTGACAAGTTATCACTTGATGAAGCCAGGTGCCGCTAAAAATAACACATTATAATGTAGAGCATAATTGCTATTCTAAGAGCGGACTTTAATTTCCTTTGGCCTCAATTAATCTGCAACCTGCCATGTGTCATTATGAAAATATTTCATACGGTCTCTGCGTTTAATGTCAATGTACTTTTAGTGATTGAAACTGGTATGTTAGGAAGCTCTTCTATAGAGAGAAAAATTCGACTGCGAAATCTTTCAAATCCTGCTTGCAGTCGAATTTTTCTTTCCACAGAAATATTTACAATTTACGACGTCGTTAATGTGTGTAAAATTGTAAATATTAAGGAATGCAATTAAAACATTGAATTTGATGTTGTAACCGTATAAGGTGTAAAAAAAAATTGGAAAGTTTACAAATACTTTTTTTATATCTGAAACTATTTATTCGGTGTTACAATATTAATTATTGCATCCCCTAGTAATTTTTTTAGTACACTATAGAGCCATGTTTCTTATTTCAATACATGAACATTGCCAAATTAATTAAAACTTGTTAATATTTAACAACTATTTGCGACGTTGCCAACTTTCAGAGCACGCGCTCTTAAGTTGGAAATCTATTAATGCTTGTCAGATCAGGATAAATTGATGAGCTGGTTTCTGTATAAAGGCGTATACTAAAGAATTACGTAATAACTTTGATTGATACCTTCATCAGCTTCTCCAATCGATCACCTTCTCAAAGTTCTCAATGGTCTGTCAAACTCAATTTAGCTACTATCAGCCATCCGACTAAAAAGTCATTACCGTCAAAAACACAACTCAAAACAAAATTGTATCGTTCTGCCAGCCTAATAAACACACAACGTCACATTATTAGGTGTTCACAAGTTAAACATATTTTATTCAATAGAATAAACAGCGATGTTTCCGTAGTGCCTGTGCCACAATCCGATATTTAGGTTACAGCCAAACCGAGTCTATTGTGCAAAGTGAAACGTTGCCGTTTAATGTGTGGGGCAAACGATAAGGGACGTGCGAAACTGACTTATGCCAGCCACATACGATCCATTTATTGTCAAGTGTACAGTGCGATTGACGGAGTCTAGTGAACATGTCAGTATATGGCTATCAGCATGCAAGCGTGCATGACAAGTGTACTTCTGAAAGCCATACACTGTCAAGTTTACCATACGTCGCTTACAGGGCGCTACAAACTCGACAGTAACTGTACCGCGTATCGCTGACATTATGAAAAGTAAGAATCTTCCTCGAAACGGAGACCAATTTCGTTACATCGGCCATACATCAGTTTGAATATGATCAATGGTAAAATATATAAATTCTGTTTACATGACATTTAAGTCTACGTGTGCTATTTTTACATTTTAACTAACTATTTATACATAGTTGTTCCGGGTCTGGGTGTTTGTGTATGTGAGTTTCTGTATTTGTAATCGCGCCCACGATACAGGAAGAAATGACCTAGAGTGAGGCAACATTTTTAAAAAAAGGAAAAGTAATAAAAGTACTGGATGGCAACTACAGACAAGAAGATTGAAAAAAAAAAAGTTTTCTTCTTTTAAAAATAAAAGATTTAGGACAGGCAGTGTATTAAAAATCTATCTTTGTGGGTGGGAAAATCGACTGTCAGACTCTTATTGACTACAAATAAACCGTGTTCCTTCAGTTGACCTTTCTGATCCAGGGTCACGATCACCTTTACAGACAGACGGACCCGCGGCCCGGCAGTTTATTGAACCCTTGCACACAAAACTCTTCATCTCATCCCTCGAGCCTCATCTATGCGATGTTTTATTCAGACGCGCGACTCGTTAGCGTGGGGCATTGTGGTCGCTAAACAAACCGACAGTCCACGGCCTCTCAATGCATGCTTGATTTTTCAACAATAATGTAATTCCGCCATCGCTGGCTCCAAGTCATGCCAACTTTTGACGAGTTGACGGCTTGATGAACTTGCTACGTTGTGTGAAAGACCTTTCTCCTGTGAAAAAAAGTTAAAAGTATCACGTACTTGCGAGAATGTGTCTTAAAACCTGGGCCCTGTGACGCAAAATGCTGGAACAGGGTGGGTTTTAGTCAGTACTAGTCTAACAGTATCACCCACTTCATCATAACTAATTTGATTCCTGCCAAAAAAAAAAGTGTTCCCCTTTCTCCCATTACTGGCCAAAAACGTCTTAAATTCCTTCTAGGAGCTTTTCTTCTGTGCCTCTTTAAACCAACCCTTGTTGCGCGTTTCACAAATGAAACGTTTGAACAAAATCAGGAACTTCCACTTTTGTCTCAAAGCACTTTTACGTCAATAAAGTCAGACAAAAATAAACACTGTCTGATCGCTCCGCAAACCGCCTCTCAAAGAACCCAAATTGCACTCCGATCAAAGCGTAACAATCTTCTATTTTTTGTCATCGCATGTCATGTAAACTACGGACGGACCGGAGGGCTTAGGGCACGAGTCATAACCCTGTATGTAATCACACACGTAAAATCGCGAATACGTTTAAATTTCCGTTCTCAAGGCTATTAATATGTCATTTACAAAATCACCACTTTGGCCTCCCTCTATAATCATGTACTTAATGTCATCGGACCTAGAATAAACACCTGTGATAATCGAGTTCGAAATAATACGTTCCCCTAACGTACGTAAGTTGTTTCTATTTTGAAATATAATTGCTTTTCACCCTACAAATCATTTGCACGCAGCAATTTTTTTCCGAAAGCCTAATTTGCTCAACCCTTTTAGTACTACAGGAACGGAAGTTTTAATTGCATAGTTTTGTATTTTATGCACAAATTCGTAGCACTGATATGACAAGTACAGTGGGTGAGGAAACGTTTGGCTTTTATTTTGTTTTATTTTTGCTCTAGCTGTTTTGTATAGTTAAATAATGTTGCTCAACGATGAGAGGAGTTATTACGTCATTGTCATGGAGGTGCTGTTTGATAATAACTACATAATTATTATGTGTGTTTTTTTTTTTATAATAATGTATAAAATACGTTTACAACAGTACTGAAGATCTTCAAACGACGTAAATGATACAAAATCATGGACTGGATAAGAAACACGAACAGATAAGGAAAACAACTTGAAGATAAGAACATAAAGTTTTAATTGAATATCTAATAGAATAATGATAAAAGCAAAGAAAGAAATAAAAGGCAGCTTATACTTTTTTTTATAGCAATTAGTGCGAAGATATACTCGTTATACTTTCCAGATAACGTCACACTTAATGAGTCACATTTTATCGCCATTTTAATTGATATCTATACTTTATCTAACATCTAGACCATCTACATCTCACTTAAGATAAAGATAAGCCTATAAATATAATTGATGTTAAGACGGACTCCGCATGTAGTGAAACCAGTTTATAGTTACTTTTCTATATTTAATAAGAAGTTACTAGAAATCCCACTTCTTATAATTTATCAGGAAAAAATGTACAAAATAAAAACGAAATATAAATTCATAGCAACAGTTTTTTTTTTTATTACGAACTGTAACAAATGGAAAAATTGTATTATTATCAGACTGTCATAACAACTGGGTTGTTTCTTTTTTTTTATTTCTGGGATAAATCCAGCCACTAGTAGTCACGAAAAAAAGGACAATTTTTTCACGAATTCACGTTCAATAAAATCCAGCAAACAATACCTTCCCTAAAACATTTTTGCAATCGCCAGTACTTGCCCACAGTTGGGTGATTCAAGAAATGTCCGGCTAATTACAGGCTAGCAACCATTATAAAAGTAATTTGCTTATTCCGGTTTACTACAGCGGTTCGACATCTGTGCAAGTGTGCAATAACAGCTATTACATACGTCTGCGGGACGTATTACGTACGTTGTCCAAGTAATTGTTATGATATCTGGATATTCGGACACAATGTCCCGATAAATATGGACCTGGAATGATTGCTGCGGTTCTTTTCGGCAGATGGTGCATTTAAGCATTGTTGCATCTGCTGGTTTGAATTCTGCTGATACACAAGGCGAGTTTAAGATTTTTTTTTTTTTGGATGTGAAAACCTTGCCTCTCACTACGAATATCTCAGGTGCCGTGCATGCGTTTAAACTCACTTACACAAATAGACAGACCCGGAACAAGTATTTGTAGATTATACAAATATAAAAAAAATATAAAATCAGGCGTTACTTTCCGGAAATCCATGACATTAAATGTTATTCCTGCATCCAAGCCTGGATTTTTGTCGCGGATAGCTAGATATTTTTTATAACATTTTTTTCATACTAATATTGGTTCAGAGCGGGAATCGAACTCGCGAATCGCAACGCATCCTTCGATTGCACAGCCACCACTAACCCAAATGTTTTGTTATTGTCATTTCAATGCGGAAGCTCATGATGGAAAGATCATTTGTAAGTTTTTTTATCAAAGTTTACTAAACTCACTATTTTTTTATTAAACTCATGCGACTTTAAAAGTAACAAAAATTCAGAACGTTTAAAAAAATGAATAAATCTTATAATGCTCTTTTAGCTATTTGTATAATTGTATAACAGGCTCATCGCAGTCCTAAACATCACATTTCTAAATTCTATTCCAAAATAGAATTTTACAAAGGGTTATGCTTCAGTCGTTGTTTAGCTGGACTGCATTAAATAATGACTACCTAGATATGTTCACGAAACTTTCAAATCAAACAATCGACTTCATAAATTGACATAAATTCAAAGCTCTAGCTCATCATACGTAATCATTCGCATAAATAATTCAATTCTGTTTGATTTCAATCAAATCACAATACATAATTAAAATCCATCATGAATCAGCTCTAATATTGAATATTTTACTTCGATTATAATGAAAATGTCAATCGGTTACATTATGGAATATCTATTGAATATTACACAACCGACGGACATTGAAAACTCGATGTAATTATATCTCTATAGTATTTATTACATTGGCCTTGTCAAAGTATAAAACGGTAGCCCGAACACAATAAGCTAATCATACGCTTGCAAGAAATTCTTGTAAATAGTGTGGGACACACTGCTGTTTAGTTCGGTAAGCATTTTCTCACAAGCGTAGTTTTTTAGAGCAAACATTTAAAATTCTTAGTCAACTTATCCAGCTTTTGTTATAACGTTAATAAGAAAGGCTTTTGACTATTTGAAAGATTAGATCATTTTCGTTTAATTTTGTAAACAGTGTAAAAGACGGGGACGCGAGGTATAATGGGGACATACACTCTTTAGGCATACTTAACACTAACGTAGCGCAAGCGCCATCAGGACGTCATTTGCAAGCGACCATTAACAAATGGCGTCCCGTTGGCGCTTGTGCTACGTTAGTATTGTGTTAAGTTTGCCTTAATTGCGTGATTTCCCATCATACCTCGCGTCCCCGACTTATACACTGTTCCCCTACCTATTTAGTAAAAAAATACCCAAGCTTTTATACTATTGCTGATATTTCGACATGGTTCCATCATAGTGGTGAACTTAAGTACAATGGTTCGCGGCAAGCCACGTCGTGTTCCAAACCGCTTCAAAGAGCTGTCAGAAATCTGGCGAAGCCAACCAAATAGCGCCAAAGCCTGCCGGGGTTGCGGGTCTGATTCATCAGGTAACATTGACCCTGGAACGTTAAGGGTAATTGAAAGAACAAGGTGGATTTCAGTGAGTACATGTTTGACAGTCCCTTCTGCTCGAAGGGAAGTGGAAACATATTTTTCCTACTCCTCCACTATTCTTTTTTGATTAATTTCGTTGCAGGATCCAAGACAGGTAAATTCATTCTCCGGGACACGTTGAGCTTCATTGTCTCGGCGCTTTTCTGGTGGTTGCCACTGTTGATGCTGGCGTTCAGGAGCTGCAGTGGTTTGGGAATAGTGTGGTGGGATTGTCCCAAAAAAAAAAGTCCCTTCTGCTCCATGCACGGCTTACCTAACAAGGTGCAAATGCTTATCTGAGCTCCATAACCTAGTTTTTGATTAACATGAAACCTCTTGGTATCATAAATGCCGCGCATCGAAAATATAAACCATTGTTTATGATTTCGTGTTTTTCATTTATTATTTACCTAGTTGTTAATTTAGTTCGTCCATGAATCACGCCATAACGATAGTACGATAGATGAATGAACGTTCTATTCACGTACGGCATTTCAATATTATCGCGAACCTTGTCAGGTGAACAAAGGCTCGAAAGCTAAGAGATGAAGCGGCGTCGTTAGTCGGAAAAACCTTATGTATTCACATCACCCTTAAGCTATTGTAATAAGGGCTATTCTTATGTTTAGACATAGAAGAGATAATTATGTCAAGGATGTTTAACGGTCAGGTCGTTTGACATATGTCTACCCTTGGAGTTTTGATGTGAACGTTTGATAAGGATTGTTTTAATTAATTAAAGACAGGTTAGTTTTTTTTGCATAGTTTTTATTTATGCAGTCGGTCTGAAGAGGATAAAAAAACATTTTATGAAACATAACTACGATAGAGCAGTCATATGCTCAAACTACCGAAAAGCGAGTCAAACCAATTTAAAATTGATCTAGAAATACGATGGTTTGAAAGCGATTGTTACTTATCTCTCTCTACTCGAAGAATAGTAAGAGCTTACGATCCATATTTACTAGCAAAAAGCAAAATAAGTCTGCTTCTATTAAATTAAGTACCTATCAATAATTGAAAGTTGTGGCTGCAAAATTAGCGCCAATTCTTTCTACTCGAAGAATAGTTTGTCAAATATTGAAGGGCATACCTGCTCACGCAGTTCAAGGAGCTGTCAGCAAACTGATGGGACTGCGTAGGGGCCAAACACCTGTCGGGGTTGCAAAGGCCCTGGAACGTAAAAAGCATTTCAAGTAACAGGATGCATTTTTAGTCAGTCGGTGTCTGACAGTCATTTTCAACCCACCCAGGACGGCAGATTATTTTGAAATAAAAAAGGCATACTTGCTAGCATTAAACAAATGACTGCTTCAAAGAGCATTATGGACCAATTTGAAAGGTGCGCCGGCAACACGATGCTTCTGAATTGCGCATGTATACTTAAATGTTTATACAAGCTGCATTATGTATACAAAATTGTTATAAAATTAACACTTTCCAGATAATAAGCAGGACTTGTGTCATGCGCAATAAATAAACAAATAATTGATCTGCTTATTTACATCAAATTATCTTTCACGTTTTACAAGTACTAAGAAGCAGCTGGAATCATACTTGCCTGTATGGCCCTTGTTACACAACGCGACACAAGTCTCTGATACCTTACGATTTTGGTATAGGTACATTGACCCGTGCCTGTGTACGAACCTTTATGGATTTGTATTGCGATAGTTTCATGGAACAAAAGTCGTAAGGTAGGAGATGTGTCGCGTTGTGTACGAAGAGGCTAACCGTGCATTAAAAATTGCAACATTTTTTTCACCTCTGTTTTCGTTTACTTTGTAGTACAAATTACTGATCACTGAGTATGATATAATCGTGACAGTAATTATATTTGAAGCATTATGTGCTTGATACTTTGTTGCATTGATGAATTCATACATATTATAACATTGTTTCGCAAATATACATTCCAAGAACAACAAATAACATTTCGAAGAATTTAAAACGGTTACTTTTAAATAATAATAAAAAATCGCTCTTTCTTTCTGGGTGGTTATATGGAGCTTTATAAAAACTCCTTCTTATTTGTCAAATTACTTTTTTTTTACACGTGCCAGCTCTAGGTTTTTGTTGCAGCCTAGTCCGGTTTAGTCCATTTTCACTTTATATTAGCGTGAAGAACCGCCACATTAAGCTGAGTCCATGGTACGATTCCCAGGTCGGACAGAAGTGTTATTGAGTTTATCCATGAGGATTTTTTGAGTAATACGCAATCAGTAAGTCTAGATTCTTCGTTCTATTATATGGGACAACATGACTCGCGGAATGTAAGAGGTGAGTGTACCATAAGGAACATCTCTGCCTACCCATTCAAGGTGATGTTGTATGTAGTTTTGTAAAACATTAATACCAGATATTCATTTCAAAATTCCTCTTCAATCGATTTCAGGAAATCTTGTGTTTTCCCCACACGGAGCCTTTTCTTCGTTAGATATATTGGAACTAAAGAACTTAAATCACAATGTCTTTCGTACGAACATAAGAAGAAAGGTTACATTCAATGTTTTTCAAAACTATGATCATAAAATGTCTATTAAAGCCTCAGTTGTCAAATATCGTATGACGCAATAAAATCCATCTTTATTGCCACGCCATATTAAGGGGCGTTTCATTAATTTTTAATTAGAACATTCGACTTTATACTTTTTAATTAAGCATTGTGGTGCTGTTAACTTTTATAACCTTCTAACTACGGTTTCAAACGGAATAATGGTTAAGTGTTAAATAAATAATATTGCGCGTAACCCCTTTGAAACTACCATTTTAGGGTTCCGTTCCTCAAAAGAAAAAAAAAACTGAATCCTGCTGGGATTACTTTGTTGTTCACCTATCTGTCTATCATTCTGCGGAGACTATTTTTCTCAGGCACGTGTGGAGATGTCTGTTGAGTTAAATGCCAGATACGTAGGTCTATGTTCCCTAAAAGTCCTAATAAAATCTAAAAAAATACGGCCATGGATTAAATCCATGGCCGTATTTTTTTAGATTTTATTATTGAAAAACAACAAATTTTGTTGTTTTTCAATTAGCACGTTGTGTATGTTTTTCCGATAAATTATTTTCAACTACGGAACCCTTCCTTACGTGTGGTAATACACTCACTTGGCCAGTTTTTCTTTAAATTGACTCCAGCCAATTTAGAAAGTTTTGGTAATTTCAAATGTTTAAGTGTTGAACGAGAATAAAAATATTTGTAGTGTAAATTGAATTAGTCGAATAAAAAGGTTTTGAATAGTTCAGTTACCTTTTATAATTTTCTTTTTATATGAAAAATTCTATGTTGGGTTGGGTAAATAAAAGATGCTGAGATGAATAAAATGCTACTTGACATGCATGGCTATAAAATAATCGTCAATAATTGAGGGCGAGTCAAAAGGGCAAAGACGGGCATAAAAATACGGGCAAAGCTTTTAATCTTAAATAGCATTCTTCAATACAAACTATTTTTGTACGGTCAGTGAAAGAAATAATTACCTACGTTTGCTGACAGCAAGTTTAAAACGACTTGATATAAGCATTAAATCAAGCGTCGATTTAACGTATTATTGCCATTTCATAAAATATTTGCTGAAGTTACCAACTTAATTTGCTTAAAGTATTTTTGACTATTAGTGTATAGAATTTCAATTGATCAAACCACCTATTTTGCCTAACTGATCAAACCACTCACCCTAAGTTATTACTCGTACCTATTTTGTTTAAAAAATATTTTCTTGACTTTACTATCAATTTGATTTTTGTTTTGCCAGCCAGTCCACATTCGCATTAGAAGACACAATCCCAAAAAACAAAACACAATAAAACAATTGTTTCATAAAACAAATGCCGACTACACCACCAATTTCACGTGCTAATACCGCGAAAATCCCTCTTATTCCCACTTACATAAAGTTGTTAAAAACCCCTCAACGCATCCAGGCAATGAATAAATTTGGTAGAACGCTTGCAATAAATACCAAACATTAATATACATGATGTGCGATATTTTACGTCGGTAGATTAAACTGATGTTGTGTATGAGGCCTTAGGGAGGCGTTTAACTAACTTAGTGAGGACATAGAGTAGAGAAGAATAGTGTGGAAGACAAGATGTCTTACCTAGGTTAACCATTTCACCTAACATAATTGTATATATATATACAATTGTATATTGATGTAATCATCACAATGTTTTTTATTATATCTCAGACTCTTAAAAAAATGTTTATTGGCAATTAGACCAATAATTTTCTTCTTAAAAAAATAAACTCGAAAAAAAATAGTATCGTTTTCCAAATAAGATGATCTAAACTGAATTCTCGATGTTTCAGTATTTTAATAATAATAAATATCTTTATTGACATAAAAGTATGTTACATTATTATATGGAAACCCTTACTCCTGCGCTAGGTAGTAACCTGTGTTAAAGGAATCAGTCAGTCAGGAATCATCAGTATTGTTGTAAGCGTTGTGATATCAAAACCCAAAACAAATAATAAACACTCCAAGTGTATTGTTTTAAGTGCTAAAGAATAAAAGTATTAGTTTAAAAAAATATAAAACAGTATAAACCAAAAAATCTTATCACCGCTTAAATATCACAAGTTTCACACCAAAAAAATGTCCCATCTAGATCTTGATCTTTGCGTCATTGCATCCCGTTGTAAAGGCGAGGAAAGGACATAAAAGTGTCTAAAAAAAGTACAGTATTGTCTGTAACGAGGACAATATGTTACGTACAGTTAGCGACTTGTAAATTATACATCCCCTGGCGGGTAGTTTGAAAAACTTTAGTCGTATATATGAAAATTTATGGAAGAAAGCATGTAGATTAGTTGCGTAGTATGCTTTATTTAATATTTTACTTTATAGCTGAGGGCATTATTTTGATTACTTATGAAGTTATGTTAATACTCGTAGTTGTTAAGAAAGTTTATGCTTCTAGAAATTGTATAAATTTTTTAGTGTGCGAATTAATCTTCTAAACTTTGATAATTTTACCTTTAGTAATTACTATTTTTTGTCATGTAGCGTTTGGTATAGTTTCGATTATTGTGAATTTATTGGATATCGTGTGTGAAAAAAAAGGAATGTCTTTTTAAGAGATGCCAAATATAGACCAACCTGTAAATGTTTAGTCCAGAAGAGTCTACAACTTTTATAATTCCATTCTAGTATAAAATGTGCGGGAATTTTATCCTCACAAGTTTATATAAAATAATCCCTCCCTTTATATATTCACCTTACCAAATGAAGCCTTTAACATTATCCACGTTTTCCTTCCATGGATTTACTTTTAATGCGGAACAGAATTTCCAACGTGTTTGTTTCATACATGGCATTTTGTTGTTCTAGGACCGTTGCCACCAAAATAGCTTGACCTGCCCATTCCCTACGAGTATCGAAAATGTAAAAGGAAAGTGGTACTTCAACTGGAGGGAGGGTTCAAGGAAAATTGGTTGCTTTGTACGTGAGAGCATGCTTCATTTGTTTCTTGCTTCAGGCACTAGCACCCGAACCATTGTTTATGAGAACGGCCAATTATGTCTTTACAACATACTTTCTTTATACCTTATAGGTAGTACTTTTAGTTCGTACCACGCAAGTTATTACTACCACTCATTAAAAACCAAGCTTATTGTTTCTAATAGTCTTTTGTTTTACTTTTATGACGTAACTAGACATCATGGTAGTAGCATGAGCAAGCCGAAGTAAAAACGTTAATTTTAAAATTGCAGTTTTAACCCGCTGAAATTGTTCTAGCGGTTTAGTCGTGAAATTAACAAACTCACATTTTGTTCAGCTCATTTTACTTCATCAGTGGTAATGGCTCCGACTTACGTGTACAGCCAGGCGTATTAATTTCTGTAATTTATTTCTTCATCACTGCTCTCAAAACGCTAAAGGAAGACATCGTGAAGAAACTGAAAATTCGAAAACATGTGACTTCTACCAACCCAGCTACTACGCTCTCGTTATGGCCCACTCCCTCACAGAGAGGCGGCCTGTTGGAACACAGCTGTGGTAACATTATAAGCTGCTGATTATGATTTAAGCCTTAGTCAAACAGACAGGCGTGACGAATGCGAAGCGTGATGTTTTTATTAGTAGTGTATGGAATTGTTTGAATCCAGTCACATAGAAAAGCGAAAGCGATCCGATAGCGCGACAAAACTATCGGACTGACGTCTCGCTTCGGTTCGGTATCGCTTCGGAAACGCTTCGCTTTCGCCTGTCTGTTTGACAAAGGCATTACTGATTGTAAAGAATATATTACTTATACCGATTTTTTTATCGATTATTCAAGTAACGTTAAGAATTTTGGTCCAGTTTTTGGAGTTACAGTAAGTATTTATCATCTAGGTTTATAAGATAGCTCTTTAGAAAAAGTGGGAAGCTGATTTGGTGTACTAGTTCTAATATTATGTTTCTATTTAACAGAATGTAAAGTATATCTTGGAAATTCTCAAGATATTTGTTGAAGCTCGTAGTTCTAAGCAAATAATTCTGCTACATTCATTAAAAGTTCTAGATTTTCTTGGAAATTGCTAAATAACGTATTTCTAGATCTGAAGACTGGCAGATAACCTATTAAGATAATAGTCTAACTTAGTAAAAGTGTGGGCTGGCTCTGAGGTTATTTCTGTAACCTATCAATAAGGGTCTGACCCAGATTTTTGGGATTTAGACTCAGAAAGAGACAGTGAAAATAACTTGTAGGTTGTAAGAATTTCCGTGAATCCAGGATTTTACTCTAGTTACGAATTAGTCAAAGGAGTGACTAAAGTAAATTCCTGGATTCACGAAAATTGGTAAAGTAAATAGTTAAAGAACAAAATTATCAGTAATAGTTAAACCTTTGGGTCAGCGTCGAGAGTTGAACTTTCAGCAATGAAATAATTTTAAGGCATTAATTTAGATAGACGTCACAACTAAGACAAGACCACAAATTCGTTTCATTGAAAACACAAATTTAAACAAAAAAGTGTGTCGACCCGACAATGAACTTTTTTTTTTATCGTGGTAAAATCATCAAATGAGTCCTCCACCCAGGGCAGAGCGGGAGGGACTGTCAGACTCGTACTGACTAAAAACCACGGTGTTCTTCAATAGCCCTTTACGTTCCGGGGTCACGGTAATTCGTACAGTCCCGCGACCTACTCAATGATTTAGATTAGTTTTCTCTTTCGACTTCAACTTTGACTTTGAATTAGACTTGAACTGACTCTACCACCACTTGCGTTTATTCTTCACTGTCAATCTATTTTCTTTCTCTTTCTATAGCGCGGCGTTTCAAGTTTAAGTTCAGACCGGTGTAGGTACGAAAAATGTTACGACCATGGCTGTCCATGACTTTCAGCTTACGGTAAACGTCTATCACATGTTTTTTTACAAAAAGAAAGGATTTGAAACTCCAATAATCGAATTTTGTTTGGTTTTAAAACCGCTATGTGCTATTGGAAGTGCAGTCATAAATTAAATTTAGCTTTAAACATTGTCCCTTATTCTATATGTCACATTACTATTCATAGCATATAGGAACGAATAACGAACCTTGAAGAAAAGACAAGTCATTTCCAAAGGTGTTATTATCCAGTGAATTAAATGTCACATAAAAATTCATAAGTTCAGACACACCTGTCGTGTTTCTGCGGATCATGGCATACATGGTAAAATGGCAACAAAATGGCAAATGCGACAGAGTGGCAATGAAAAATGATTTCATGATCTTGGCAGTGAAGATGTGCATATTGTGATACTGTGTGTTCCTATTATGAAACTGATCTCGACTAGAATTTGTTCATTGAATTTGATGAACACATTGTTCTGTGACTCGCATCATTAGTTTTTTATTCAATTGTTTAATTTTATGTATTTCTTCTTACACCAATAACAGCAGTGACGCGGTCTGTGAATATAAGAAAGATCGTTTATGAGAGATTAATTAAAAAAATAAAAACAGATACATGCAGATACCTATTAATTTTATAACTTGAGAAGTTCTGTTATTTACTGACAGTCAAATACGGTTTATCAGAAAACGATACCTCTTACGACTTTTTGTACATAATAAAATATTCTATATCAAGTTCCATACAAACTTTTTAATAAACGACAGCTCATATACAATTTGTACTCCCAACCGGAATTATTAAATATCATTTACGTGGAGTATCTGGGTCGGTACAATCGCGTTCAGAGCCGCAAGGGCAAAAGTGATTTTTCTAAATGCGTGCTTGGTTGTACCTCAAGGGGACAATTTACGCGGCCGACCGTCCAATGTGATTGTTAACTATGGTACAAAGATTACAAGTTATCTACCAAGAGCACGATGCTCCAATGAATAGCGGGTTGTGGTCCGTCTCAGTATTTTTACGACTTATTATTACGTAACCAGTTTACACTTATGGGGAATTATCGTCTGTAATAAATAATGGATGATTTTCGGTCAATCAAATGTTATCCGTATCGAATTCCTTCTTAAAAAAAGTCTTGTAAAAACTGTTTTTTTAACAATGATGATGAGTTGTAAAATCAAAAATCGTGCACGCTTACTTTGCGGCTAATCTTTCACAAAAAAATGTTTTACTACTAAATCAAGTAACAAGAACATGATCGTAAACATTTAATTGGCAACACGAAAAAGTATGTATGCGAACAAAAAAAAAATCATAAACAAAATGTATATTCGAAACGCACTAAATAAAATAAATGCTTTCGTTGTTTGATTTTTTTAGTTCCGGCAACGATGCGGTGGCACGTAACCAAATACACGTCAGAAAGTGAACAAATACGACAAAAACGCCGTGAAATCACTAATCCAACCTAATTTTGAACGCTATACGTCATATGAATAACGACCATAGAGCTTTAACTTGGAATCTTAATACGAATCGTTCAAAGCTTCTGCTTAAGCATTTAATTGTGACGACCGTCGCATCTTTCAGATTTAAATAAATAAAAAATAAATTTTAGAAATCTAAATTAAATATTCCTTGAAGAGATACTGTAATTAACGTTTAAATAAATTTTGAAGGCTGAAGATTTTATTTCGCTTATTAAAAAACAACTACTAATTAATATTTAATGGAACACGAACGATTTAATTAAAAGGAAGGTAATTAATAGCTATGTGACGAAAAATGATAATAACTTTTGTTTTAAAAGTTCTTAGAACGAAAATTCTTAGATTTCGTATAATTTGAAAAACGTAGGCCCTTAATACTTTTATTTCATCTCATAATCGTGTTTTAACAAGCTTGAGAATCTGTCTCTAATTATCTGTGAATCTGTGAAAGTATACGTATTCACAACATAAGATATAATTGAAAATTAATTTAACCAAATAATACAAAAATGACATATGCTTAAGTCAGCTTAGATTATAGGATGGATCCATTGCTGGAACACAACTCTCTAGGGAATTTCTTTTAATCTGCCATACAAGCCCAGTGACATCTAATAATACGTACACAACAAACCATTATTAATTTAATATTTTTCGACAGCGCATGCCACTAAAGAGTAACATCGAAGGATATCGTAAATTACTTCACGTCATGTGAGCGAAATGCTGACAAATGACATGTGTTTGGTCCCAACGTTTTATTTTTGGACGTCCCACACAGGGTCGTAATCAGAAACCGTATTGGGTGTTCAAAGAAACGGTCTCACTAAGAGTCAGAACGAATTTTTGAATTCGAATAAAAAATTTACCTTTGCTATTTATTTTGTAAAAACTTTTGTACTCGACTGTGTCCAAATATGTAATTAAATCGATGCCGTGGAATAATTGGAATAAATTCATTTTAATTTACGAGTACAGCTTTTGCAGTATACACACAATTTCTTAGATATAATCATGGTGCTATTGTAAAAATAGAATAAGGAAGTCTAAATGTATACATATTAGATTTAGTAGGTAAGCTTAGTACTAAATTTTAATACATTAGACTTGCTATGTGTTCAAATTGTTTACCATTGACATATTGTATTCTAATTCTAATTTTTAATTATCTTATATTTCTTCTGTGTTCAGGTTTCTGCCGAATCCACTTCTCTTGAAGGTGGTCTTCTTCTCGATAATTTACGATGATTCCTGTCTAATCTCAGAATTCCATTATTTTAATATCGTGACGTGAAACTGTGACGGTCACCCAGCAGATCTGGACCTGGGCCTGCCTATGCACATTGCACAGTCCCATTTTACTAGCGATAGCATAATAATTATGTACTAGGTCAATAATTTGCGTCCCATAGCGTAGAACTCTTAATGAAATAAATAATGATACATAATTATGTTTAATTCCATTAAATGGAACATACGTTTTGTTCAAATAAAATAATGCCCGCTATATTTATCCAAAACTATTTAATAAATTGTGTTCAAACATTTAGTACTCGTATTACGTAATTCAAATATAATATTCCCAGTTATATAGTATTTACTCATAAAGTAAGCGTATAATAATCGTATGTAATAGCTCTAATAAAGACATAATTTTTCCTAAAGAACATTACATTTTTTGTGGGATCACTAATGAAAAACCATCAAACTGAGATCTCCGGTACTGATAAAATATTTAATGAACGTTTGAAAAGTAGGTGTCTTGATATAATGGATAATGCGTAGTGTATGTTTAGTGGCTTCGGGCTATATCCCATGATTGTGGAACATCAGGAAACGGTGATTACTTTTATATAAGTTCAGTATTTATGTGAATACATAACTCTTGAGTTTGAACTAGTATTTAAAGTGTCTGTTTTCACACTATACGAGTCTGTGAATAATCAACTAAATCTTAATCATAGAGTATGTTATTTTTCTCTTCAATTTATAATGTATGAAATATTTTTGAATAATTGTTGCAAAAAATTTTAGCCCCATTTGCGATCTACTACGAAGTGGTGGTCACTCAAATCAAAATTAAACATTTTGATAGATAAGGCCATTGCTTTCCACTCTTGTACAGATACGAAGCCTACCTGGACCTCCTCAACCCAGTTATTTTTGGGAAACAAAATAAATAGCTTAGTAAGACTGGTTGTCTGATTTTCAGGTCACTGACTATGTTGATGACGGTCAAAACACTACCAATGGCAGTCAAGAACAGTGGCTTAAAAAGTTTTTGCACTGAGACATGAAGAAAACTAAGAACGTAATGGATGGTCACCCATCTACAGACTAATCTAGCCAGCGCGGCTTAACTATGAAGTTCGAATTATGGTTGTCATTATATGCCTTATCTGATACGGCATTTAAAGCTACAACCTGGCTTTAAAGAAATGATCAGATTTAATGGGGACAGAGATGCAAATGCATCATCAATTCACATAGCTGTTATAACGGTGTTCCGTATACACTTATGTACTTTCTCGAAATAAATCAAAAGCTTTTAAGTACGTCGTTTCTCCGCTTTGACACGTTGATGCTATAATAATTCGGCAATAAAATACTAATTGGTCAATGGGTTCGCGAAAGCACTAACAGTATTACCGTCAATTGGTGATACTTTAAGACGACACCTTTGCTCACGTAAACGAGTTGCACATTTGCAATTTAAATTGACGGCATCAATAAATTTACGGATACACCAGCCAAAACACAACTGAAAACGAACCTTATTTTCCCTAAAACTAAGATTGGATTTCTATTTTCAGCGACACGCGGTGATTTGCAAAGTTTTCAACACAAAATTATTAAAGAGCCGATTACCATAACTGAAATACAAAAGCTATGTGTAACTAATTTTAATAATGATTATGTTTTATGAATATACGCACATTATATGAGATGCTTCCTTTAATCGTTTTATAACAACGTATTTTGAGCATACGTCGTAATGCTTGCTTGTACCCTAAGGCAGGACATGACATTTATTTATAAAGGTCACAAAATGTTTCATAAACCTTATCGGTAGTTACATAAAGATGAGATTGCTACAGCTAATGTTTAATCTCCTGGATGTGAAAAATGATTTGTGTTGCAAATATTTTCACAAAATGGCGTTCTCAGAACGATTACACTGAATTACAGAAGCTCTAGATTCTACTTTTATATGTAAGGCTTGATATTATTAGAGTTCCGTATACAAATTATAAAATAAATTGGAAAAGATATTTAATTTGTCACGCTTAATCAAAATACAGATATAAGACCCCAACCGACCCTATTGATAAACATACATACGTCAAACTTATTATCACTCCTCATTTTGCGTCGGGGTTTAAAAAATCACTCGGCACACTAATTGATTTAAATTTCGTTGCCCACGTAACTTTGGGAAAGTGTATGGCTCTTGTACATAAAAACTAAAATTAGTGAACTGTAATCAATGTTTTTCTCAATTTCTTCGATGTAATCTTTGCAGTTTACAAGTCCGCATTGAATTCTACAAACTGCATGCTACTGCAATTCTCTGTGCTCTACTTTTTAAATGTGCTCCTGGATTTTCCTCATTCCCTAGTAGATATTTTCGACTCAAATGGATTAAACACACGTGATCTTCTACTCAAGCTAACCGAAATAGTATTATTTTTAGGTAAAATAAAACACATAACCTACTTTTTTCATTTGGTTGATCATCAGTTGATTCCTGTCCAGTCCGCCCTGGGTGTACCGAAAGGGACTGTCAGAATTTTACGTACTAAAATCCACCATGTTCTTTCTGCTGGCAACAGATAGTTTTTTTTCTTTTTTGCGTGGTAAAATCATCAAATGAGTTCTCCCACCCAGGGCAGAGCGGGAGAGACTGTCAGACTCGTACTGACTAAAATCCACGGTGTCCTTCAATAGCACTTTACGTTCCGGGGTCACGGTAATTCGTACAGTCCCGCGACCGGCAACAGCTAGTTAGAATATTTCTTAATAATAGAGAACTATCTCTCAATTATAAAAAAAAATATTGCTCCTATCGGACGATTCTCTAAAAGCCTTGAACATTATTAATTTGATGCCGATTCAAACTCTTTTCCTTCTAAACGTGAAGTATGGAATTTATACGATTTGCCATGCTGATTTATAAATAATTTGCCAAAATGCCGAGATAAATTCAAAATGGAAGGAAATATGTTATTTAGATTTAGTTTAAATATTTAATGAGAGGCCTAGAGGCTTCGATATAAAATACAGGAATTTTGAGTCCTTTCAGACAGGAGGCTTTCGTTTAATATCTGAATATTTAGTAGAAATCTTTCCGTGACTGTAGGGATTTATTTCGTAAATATTCTGGTCTTCAGTCACAATATGATTTTATTGACGTTATAATAAGGCATATTTTCGCAAACTGAAATTATTCATCAATTTTTTTTTCCAAATTGGTCAAAAATATATATTCCTACGCAGCTACAGATTAGTGATGTTACGATTGTTTGATTTTTGACATTCGCGAATGCGAATATTCAGTTCCAATAACCCGAATACGAATGCGAATATTCAGTTTTAAATCAATCACGTTTGATAATTTAGAAA
Source organism: Agrotis puta (assembly GCA_943136025.2). Lineage (NCBI taxonomy): Eukaryota > Metazoa > Arthropoda > Insecta > Lepidoptera > Noctuidae > Agrotis > Agrotis puta. The sequence goes on along the minus strand of OW964177.2, from coordinate 13,268,106 downwards.
AAAAAAGAATCACTTAAATGATCAAACTTCATAACTTATTTTCAAATGTATAACTTTATTACTTCCTCTCTGTAACGAGAATGGAAAAAGTAAAGCCTTATCACACGCTTCCTTATGTACTCTTCCTTCTTGTTTTAAACAAGGTCCACGACAGTATAACTGTCAAAATGTTTGTGACAGACGCAAAACTAAAAACACCAGATTCTTCTTCTTACAGTAAGCACATCTCCAATTCTACAATTCGTAGTCCATTGCAGCTCAATAAGCTTCCTCTTACAAGGACCCTAGTACACACCGTGCGGTGCCATACTCTTGCCTCTTGTTACAAACACGGTCACTGCTCTTGCGCTTGAACATTGTCTAACTGACCATACTGTGTAACGGACGCAGAACTATGACCCTCTTACATCGCATCACGCCGACATAAAGGCGAAGTCACACTGGGTCTCTATGACTGATGTTGACGCGAGCCGCCTTTGACTCCGAGTCGCTCAAACGTCGATCTAGCTCGAGGCACGCTCGTATCTATAGTGCGGCTGGTTTATGCACAGATTTTTAAGTTCTTATGTTTCTTGCTTTTATTGTAAACAAGTATGCTCGTAAATATTCAAGTATATATAGGACGATTCTATCCCTAGTTGTTAAGGTTTACTTGTTAAAAGTAAAAAAGCATTTTCATTTCGTAAATATCATTTAAAACACTGAAAAGTTATGTCATTTCTTCGTGAAATCTTGAAGACTAAACGATTTTGCTTAGCTTTGACGATGACAACGATAATTTCTTGAAGTTTCTAAATGACAATCCTGTCATCTATCAGTATTTAATACGGAGCAAGAGTATTTATTTAACAATTTTCTTATAGTTAAATTTCACGTTTTTCCTTAATTTATTTCAATAAAAAGGCAAATAAAAAGATACTCAGACGACAAGGAAATTCATCCGTATAAAATCCTAAAACCAACCTTAAAAAACCTTCGTCATCCCGTCACCCAAGAGACAGCGGAAAACGTCACACATCCCCACCTTTTTCGCGGCAAAAATAAAATATGAACAGTTAAAGGACCGACTATAAATCCTACACGCATCACATCGGTCGACGCGCCGCTGGCCATAATGATTCATTAAGTGCCTCCCCGGGATTACCTTTTTGTAATTGAGCGATGATGCGAGAGCCGTATCACTGCTTCTCTTTTACTCGAGGCACGAGGTTTAAACGGCTAGCTGGTGGTTTGTGGTTCTTTTTTGTGGGACACAATATGAGCGCGGCTCACATAGATTCTTGTGAGTACTTTAGTGAATGAGGCTCTAGCTTTTCATTTAGGGAATTCGGACTGTCGATGTCGGCGGGCACAATTTAGGTTTTAGAATTTCACATTTGGTTGTTGGACAAAAGCTTACACCCGTTATTTACAATGGTCTCTAGCGGTCCAAGTACTTATTCGAACCGTAAGTGATTACTACCATGCCGGGGTCGCAGGACTATCGGGTAACCATGGCCCCGGAACGTAAAGGGCTATTGAAGGATACCGTGAATTTTAGTCCGTACAAGTCTGACAGTCCCTCCTGTTTTGCCCTGGGTGGGAGATTTTGATATCATACATTGAGATCATTTGAAGATTTTACCAAATAAAAAAAAAAGTGATAACTACCAACTGGTAAATATTATAACTTTGGATATTTTAAAAAGAATGCAACAAAAAGGAAACGTTTGAAAACTGAAGCATATAGCAGCAGAAATGAATTGTTAATTCATACGAAGAAATAGTATATTTCATTTTTATCAGTCCTATGTTTTGTTTTAATTCTTGGTTACAAAATAAATCATTTCTTCTTAAATGAAAAAAGCATTATTTCGTTTTAAGTACTTAGGCAAGGCAAAAAACAAATAAACACGAATCAATTTAAAACCGCTCACCGCTCGTAACTTACAGTAAAATCTTTTCAAAGTATTAAACGTCTCGCATCGTACATTGACCATGACTGTCCATGACTTTGAGCTAAACATCCGTATGTATACATATATGTAAGAAGAATGTTGTACAACATAGTTCGAAATAATAGTAGTAGGTATTGACGGCACACATCCATTTTTTGTTAGCTTTTTAACTAATCAATTAAATACAATCTCAAGTCAATTAGCGAAGTAATTTTGACATAATTTTGTCATTGAGTAATGTGTTTTGAAATGGTACTAACAAGAAGTAGATAGTTTTTTCTACCAAGAACTGAGTATAATAGCATGCCATTGGAAAGGCCCATGTCCTGTGTAGTGGACTATTACAGGCCGGGTGTAAGTTTTAGTAATTAGATATTTATTGAGAATATAAGATGAATTAGTGAGGAGGTTGCGACTAAGACCCTCTGTACACAACGCGACGCGACGCGAGTCTCCAATACTTTACGACTTTGGTGTTTATTGACGCGGTCCTGTTTAAACCTCTATGGATTTGTATTGCGATAGTCACTTGGATACCAAAGTCGTAAGGTATCGGAGACTTGCGTCGCCTTATGTTCGAAGGGTTCAAAGCAACAGCCAAGTTACTCTGGTCTTCAAGGTTAACCTTGAAGAGTAACTTGGCTACCCAACTAGTTGGGTGTTTTGTCTTTGCTTCAGAAATCACGTTAAGGGGTTGGTACAGACCGTCATTGGCTCAAATAGTATAGAAATCACGATAAAGCGATGCCGATCGGGATCGCACCCCGCCAGTTATTTCGTCGCCGAAGAAACTGCCGCTGGGGCCACGATGACACAAGGCTGTATGCTTGTAGAATAGCACTCCTGCAGATAGCGAAGGGCCCACGTATGGGTGCGCTAGCAGTGGTTTATTTGCCATACTAGATTTTCGAAGTTATATTGGCATTCGCTCTATGTAAAATACCGGTATTCAGCTGCTTTTCGTTATAGACCTCAACATACACATAATGAGTAGGTATAGGTATAGGCATTTTGGTTTCTTGGATTCTTCAAAAAAAGCTTTTACACTAAAGCCTGGTTTATTTGAAAAGAGTTTGATTTGGAATTGTTTACTTAACATAATCCATCAACACATTAAAAGCGTAAATTAATCCGAGCTCAACTCAACACAAGAATGCAATTTTCTTGTCATAGTCAACTTAACTAACAAAAACTAAGTTTCGCAATATCAATCACTTACTCACATTCTAACCAAGATAATACATCATATATCATTAATGTCTGCAAAATTACCCAACTTGTACCAAAGTATATTAAACTTAGAACTTACAAAGTGGTTTCAACTATTACTACCAAGTTATCTCTACAGTAACTTGAAAGTTTTGCCTCTCTATGTTCTGAATGGACTATTAAGATCACATAATACGTATCATATCGGCGTGTAAACACTGGTATTCAAGTGTAAGTACACTTGTACTCGAGAACATCTGATGCGGAGAACATTTGATACTGCTGTAAAAAACTTTGCCGATTCTCACAGTTGTTGGTGTTGGGACATTTTCCAGTGTGTGCTGGATGTACCTACTATGTTATCTTATCGTCAATATTGAGTTTGTTATTAGAAGGCATCTTAGAACGGCCTGTAGAGGGCCAAAGCCTGCCGAGTTTGCGGGACTAACGGATTACCGTGACCCCAGTTCGTAAAGGGCTAGTGAAGGACACCGTGGATTTTAGTCAGTACAAGTCTGACAGTCCGTCCCGCCCTGCCCTGGGTGGGAGGACTCATTTTATGATTTTACCACGATTAAAAAAAAGCCATCTTAGAACAATCAGTTTAAAATGTTTCCACTGCAGGGACACTGGCCTCATCTCTGATATAGGGAGCGGGCTGTAATCAACTACGAGGGCCTATAATAGTAGTTAGCTTTTTCTAACTGGGTAATAATTATAATAGCCAAATGCCGTCAACTTCTGAACGTAAGCGTCTCCCAAAGAGCGCTAGCCCTCCAGTTTACGTCCATCCGCTATCAGCCACTTTCTTTAAATAACCGTCATCCATCGTGCCGCAAAGATATCCCACACTACGTTCTCCCAATACGCGGTCTCCATTCCAGCATATTTCTTCTCCATCGACTGTCTGTCCGTCTGCAAACATGGCCGGCCCTCTTCCACTTCAGCATGCTGATTCTAAACGCAATGTCGGTGTTTAGTTCTCTTGCAAATGACTTTATAATGGCGGTCATGATGTTACCAAAGGAGTCGCATGGAACAACATGCTGCAACGCGTGTAGCACATGCGCACGACACCGTAGAAATCAATTCTGATTGATGCAAACCCCAGGACTTGTAAATGAAGCTGCTAAAGGTAATATTTGATCCATTGTATGTAACTTTTAGTCACCGACTAATTTCCAAAACACCCACGATGGTGGCTTATCCTTGAGCACACCGCATTACTGGATCATTAGGATAATGCTACTAATATAGAAAAGCGATTATGAATTTTCTATGCATGAAAATTTTATTGAATATTGTAAATAGTTTTGTAAAACGTAATTATAGCTTCGAGTTAAAGTGTAATGTAGCTTGACTGGCGTGTGGGTGGATAAAGGTACTTCCTTGGTTCTAGGTTTACATAAAAGTTAATATCTGCTACACAAATTCATTGAACCACAAAGAATTAAAGTTCTTATCATGATTTTTCACATTTTTGCAACGTAAGATAAACGGGAACTCGTCGCGGGACTAATGAATTACCATGACTCCGGAACGTAAAGGGCTATTGAAGAACACCGTGGATTTTAGTCGATACAAGTCTGACAGTCCCTCCTGCCGTCTAATGAGAAAATATGTTTCATCAATGTAAAGTGCTTGTAGCACTTTCAAAGCAATAAGAACTTTTCAAACAATTACGAATTTACCAAATAAGATACTTACATCCTTTTCATACGTATCAAACTTGATTTGAAGTCCTACAAAGAGATTTCTGTTGTTCATCTCAAACGTTTCGAAGTAATAACTTTTATTTAACACAATCCAAGTACAAAATAAATCCATTAAATGTACCGCGGCATTTATTGAAACACCAAATACGTTTAGTAGGAACATCGTAAAGCTCTTTATTTGGTAGATAATGCTTTTGAATCAACCATCAAGACCTGATATGAAGATTTTTTGTCTGTGTCAGTGTACACGTTGTATATTATACTAGATTATGCCCATGAAGTTGCTCGCGTGAAGTTCGGTAATTATCATAAAATATTTATTACATAAAAATAATATTGTTATGTGCAGTTGGACTACCGATGGATCCGTAGGACGCAGCGCGTTGCCTACCTGAAACAAGAAGACAGGGCTTCGGCAGACCATGAAGGAGATGATGGTACGAGTTGATTGTTTTACTTAGGAATTGGTAAAGAGAAGTGCAGAACTGAGATCTATAGAAAAAAAAAGGCTTAGTAAGTCAGAAAATACATACTAGTTACAGTAATAAGAGTACATACAATATCTATTGTCTACGTTTGGACACTCTTCACAAACGAATAAACCATTTACAAATACAGTAAAAGCTCTACAAAATATCAATGACGCGCCAAAATTATTCTTTTATCGGCTCTTCGAACAATATTAGCAGATGGAAGACATAAAGTTTAAAATTAAAACACTGGAACTGTTGTCTCAAGTACCGCGATGGCAATAAAAAGCCAATCAACTCCCACTACATGGCGATTATATTGTCGGTCGACTGGCCAGAGTCGCAAGCTACAACAAATAATGCAAAAAACCGACTTCATTAACCACAAAAAGGTAAAAAGAACTAAACTTTTAAATGCGCCGTAAGCAAAGAATCAATTTATTTTTCACTGCCGTCGCTTAAACAGTTAAAAAGAATAAAAAAAAATCATTTAATGAGCTTTGCGAACCTACGCAAATAAACATTCCGGAATATTAATTTCATATTTAAAATATACACTAAATAGAGGGAATAATTACGTCGAAATGCAGAACAGAGCATAAATGCAGTCATAAAAATCGCATTTAAAAGTCAAGTGTGCATTATGGCTTAATAATTGAGACGTTTTATCTATTCAAAAGGATGATAATATGCAAAATCTAGATCTCTCTTAATTCCCAAGTAACTACTAATAAGGTGTTAATAACATTTTGTGGCTGTTTTATCAAACTCATTTCTCAAGGCTAAGCGAATTTAACCAGAACTTTTTATAAAAACGATAGGCAGTAATAGATGTATGGACAAAAGAAGGTACCAGAATATAGTTTCTTCTTTATTTGTCCAAAAGACATAATGAGACGCTCATAAATCCCTAAGTTAACATGAGTCGTCGACGTGCCACTTATGAATTTGTCACGCGGCTACACGCTGCGTTTCGTTCGTCGCGTCTGTAAACCGCTTTATATTTATGTTAAGTATTTTGTTTATTTTATAGTACATTCTGTGTTTTTCATTCAATACTTTTAAGGAGTTTATAATGCTATGTATATAAAGTAATCATTAGGTCTTGCCGTTTTTCATTGTACCTGTGGTAAAAATTTAACATGGATGTCTGTGGTAAACAATATGTTGCAGCAGGTACATCATATTTGCCAAATAGTGACAAGGAAAGCCAGCCGTGGATAATATCAAAATAGTTGTAATGCCCACAAAAACAAAAACTTCAATAAAAAATTTAAGCTTTTTTTCCAATTTTAGCTCATTCCATTAAAACAAAAAAGCAATGAAACCTTCAATCATTTATGAAATGAAAGACATTTTAAAGATATTATTAACGATATAACATATTTATTGCTCCTCATATTAAAAGTTTACAATGCTCATAAAATGTCGTTTAAAAGCTAACTACGTACAAAACAGCAAATCGATCAGATTTAACAAGCTCTTAAACGTGTAACATCAAAATGACCAGGATTTTATAAGCGTTTAATTTTTATGATAGGACACACTAAATCCAGACCTGTCTTTGATTTTATCGATACCAATATTAAAATGAAATGTATTGTTAAATTTTATTATACGACCAATTTCAATAGCGACATATGTATAAATAACTTTTTTTCCACCCATACGTGTTCAGTTAAAGTTTAGTGAGGATTAGCTGATTGGTCGACAAAGATGGTCATGCCACTGTCCGTTGCATAGTATCGTTAACAATTTTATATTTACCGTTAACATCTATAAACTCTAACAAAAATAAACCCTTTTTCAAAAGCAGTAAGGGCGAGGATTAGTACAACAATATTTTTTATAACAGCACAATAAAGTATGTCAACAAGTATTATAAAATTATACGACCCCGGTGTTTGAAAACAAACGTCCAAATCGTAATAATATCTTTGTATGGACGTCCTGTGGTGGCTCACCGTATAATTTTAACGGCCTTATTAGCTTTAGCGTTCAAAACACGTAAACAGGAGTTAAATGGTTTATGGCTAACGTAAAATGTTTTTGCAATAACACCTCCGGTTCTGCTCATGTTTCTATAGAAGTTGACAGATGGAATTATCGTCTCATGTATGTAACACTAGCTGCTAATACTTCGTCAGTGGGTATTTTGTAATTCGAACATACGTACAAAAGCTCACGCCTTTTTCTCATAGGGCCTTAAATCATGTCGAAAGAAACCACGGCCCTGAACGCAAGGGGCATGGTAAAGGAACATGGTGGTTTTTAGCTAGTAATAGTCTATACCAGGGGTGGCCAAACGGTCGACCGCGACTATTAGTCCAGTCGATCGTGGCAAGGCTTAAAATATAAAATAATACCAACTACTGCAGCATAATCTTGTATCATTTTTCAATCGTTGTTCCGTCACGGTATTTATCCTCTATTCGCCGCAGCATTATAGTCTTTTGTTTCTTTAAGGCAACTTCCAAGTACAAACCTGATAATGCTAAACTAGTGGAAGATGCTCAGACGCAATGCTCACATTAATACATATTACCTATATAATGTTGATTAAACATCATCAACTCAGACTTCAATTCCAAAGTATTAAAGAAATTTAAGAAAACAATCTCACATGTGCTATAAAAAGGAACTCCTAAGACTGGTTAATAAAAATACTCCATGATTGTTTACTAAACTATGCTGTTTCATTTAAGATTTCAAGAAGTATTTATTTGGAAGATCGCAGAGGGTTTCGTTAGTAAACAGAAGATCTTATGTCTAATCAAGTTGGCCACCCCTGGTCTATACAGTCCCTTTCGCATATTGAAATAACCTAATCTTATATCTTCATCAACGTTTTTCAACATCGTCACCATCATGTTCCTGCCCTTATCCCATTTACTTGGGGTTGGCGCAACACCTTTTCTTCCTCTATTTTTGCCTGACAAAAGTCGCAACATTATTTAGGTACTCCATTTTTTTTTTTCAAATCATTCCTCACCTACACACATTCTTTAGCCTTCCGTCTTCCAATGTTATTGTATTTCATTGCTTTAATACTTAAGATGAAAAAAAGTAACTTATGTCCTTCTCTAGGTCCCTTACCAATCTACTATACCGATAAATGTGTGGTTTTGGCTGAAAATTTATCAGATCAGCAAACAGAGTTACATTCTGAAGTATCGTTTAGTATAGATTAAGATAATGTCGAATTTGACGACGAACATCTTAAACACAAGTTTCTATACGATGAAGAGGGAGACGACGCAAACAAATATGTAATTTGTAATGATCAGATAAGTTGTAATCGTCAGCTGTTTCATAGGTAAATATTTACATACGATTAAATCAACATTACATTACACTGATTATGTGGACATTGAAGTAGGTATTAGCATTAATTTAACATCAAACTCAGCTTAGTAAGTAAACACGATTTGATGATAATTGTGAAATCAATACTGAAACGTAAAAGTCGCATTGGTCAATTCTGGCTTAGCCAAATTAACTTTTTTTTGTTTAATTCTCGTTTAAAACTAAGCAATCGTTGTTTACTATGTTATACAGACACATAAATTCCACATTTCCATCTATAGTGCACACGAAGAGCTAAAATCATAATCACACATTGTTAAATTAGAAATTTCGTAGTGATATGAGTACCTATACAGAGAAGTCAGACAAAACACCTAGCTGATCGCAGGATCCTCCTGTATAAGTATTTATGAATTACCTGCTAAGTTTCAAGTCCGTGTTTTTCGACATAACCCAAATCGGTTTTAATGAAACTTCACATGCTTTTTTTTATCGTGGTAAAATCGTCAAATGAGTCCTCTCACCTAGGGCAGGGCGGGGGAACTCTCAAACTTGACTGACTAAACTCCACGGTGTCCTTCAATAACCCTTTACGTACCGGGGTCACGGTAATCCGTAAGTCCCGCGACCAAAACTTCACATGCTTAGGTCTAAAAAATATTCCCAGAAGATTATCGAAAAACAGTGACACAGCAAAATTAAACTGATTTTGAACTTTCCAAGGAAACAAAGATTCCTTATTGTCTATTTCTTATATTAAAATAGAGATAGGTTATTTCGAAAAGAAAAGGACTTTATATTTTCTATGAAATTGCTACGTACATGCTCGTAATGAAGGTTCATATTTGGCAGATATACGCTCAATTATGAAAATTAATTGACAAATTAATTAAAACGTTTATGCACTGACATTCGTAAAGGATTATTAATTGTAATTATGTCAACAGTTTTAATAAAATTATTATTAAAATCATACCATTTAATGAAATTATTGTTCTTCAATATTTACAAAACGTGACAGGACTTAATTGACAAGGCCACATGGAAGGATTACAACGTGTAATCCACTCATTTCCGTCCTGTCCTGATTACATCCAAATTAATGCTGACATGATCTGGGCATAAAATGAAATCGGAGTAATTGTGGCACTTTAAATGGGTTCGCTGAAAATGAGAATCGAAAAGGAGGAAAATACTGACATAATTATAGAACGACATTTAAAAGTTTGTTATTTTTTTAAGTTATTGTATTGCTTTAATCGCGGGCTTTCAGCACGGCGACCGAATCAAGAAATTCCGTAACGAAAGTAAACTTAACACTGTCACTGTCATGTAAACGTGAATGAATAAAATTTGAATGAATGAATTTATTTCTTGACGTTTCACTTGATTGATATGGCTGACCATAGCCTAAGAGTAACTTCCCATAGAGCACCGATGGGATGATATTCTCGTTAAATATACGCGGTAGGCGATAATTTTTTATTTCAAAAATAAAATTAATAAATAATTATAATTGCATAAGTTGATAAAAGATACTATGCAATAGCTTTACCGCGGCAGTCCCCGAGTGCCATACTTATTTTTTATTTTATTTTAGATGTCTTTGTTCTTGACTCCAGTCTAGATTAGAGTTAACAGAGATAAAGTTTATGATGAATAATGGGATTACCCAGAAGAATCCTGATAAGACAATTATGTCTATTATAACACAAAAACACGGAAACTGTAGGAACGAATTACAAACTAATAGAAATGAGAAAGAGCAAAGTCAATAAATGCTACACGGAGCAGTAAACTCGAAAAGTTAGGAAAATACAAAACTAAGACAGGTATTAGACAACTAACCAGAAGAAGATCCTTTTTAGATGGAAAATGATCAAATGAGTCCTCAAGCTCTGGGTGGAGCGGAGGAGACAGTCATACTTGACTGACTTAAAAACCACCCGTTCCTTCATGTGTCCTTTGCGCTCAAGGGCCGCGGCAACCTCTTAAGACATTTCCGGGACCCTAGCCTAGTAGGAGAACGTATAAAATTCAAAAACAGGTATCCACCAAAGACGTTAATAACTTTAAGGTGAATTTCATTAATAGGAGTATTTGTTTAGATTGATTAACTTCTTACGGAGAGAAAGCTAAATACCAAATCTCAAGAAATAGTAACAATGATTTCTGTTCCTTGAATCCATGCCAAATCTGCTTAAAGTCAAAAAACATCCTTAAAATCCAGATGAAATCTATAAGGATATTGAAAAGAATTTGTCTACTTAATCCCCAAAGCTTAATCCCTTTATTTCGCGGACAATTAAACACAAGATTTATAGCAAATCGAAAAACGTCTCTAGAGGAGTTCGCAGGCGTTCGTAATATGCAGTAACTATTGATTTGCCATTATAGTTTTTTGTCCGTATAAAATATTCGAGAAGATAAAAACTAAATGCATATATGTGTAGAAGATATTTTTATGTCATAGTATGACATTCGATGACATCAATATTTTGATTCACGGATGAATGAACATACTTGAAACAAATGACGTGTGAATATTTTAACTAGAATAAAACCTATGAATACTATTAATACTAGTAAAATTTTTAAAGATGCATGAATAGATATCTACAAATAAATCTTACCATGTAAAATTATTATACATGTAAAAGTTTGTGAGGATGGAATCGTTAGTATTTCTTTCACAAAAAAAACTACTGAGTGAATTTATAAGTGGTAGGTTCATGATAGTTTAATACCTGGATTAATATATAGAATGTTTTTTATCGGTCTGTTTTCAGTTTGTTTCCGTGTATAGACATGTGATAGTACTGAACTTCATGTGAGCAACGCCGCGAGTATAAGCTAGTTACTCCTAAATTCAAGGATACTAAAACAAAATTAAATGCAAATATTTAATTACTGACAGTAATTAATGTAGAAGGTGCATATACGGAGTATTCAGTAATGAACTACGAAAAAAAGGAGAATGATAAATGAGGCTTGAAGTAAATAATCTGCAAGATTAATGTTTTAACAGAATTTCACGTAAAGACACCCCCAAGACGACCCTGCCCCGGGAAGCCCTCACGACGGGGGATGCGGTTTCCCGGGGCAGGGTCGTCTTGGGGGTGTCTTTAGACATCTCCAATGCCTTTAACACCCTGCCCTGGAGTTGCATCAGGGAGGCACTCCGGTATCACCGGGTGCCGACCTACCTCCGTCGTATAGTCGAGGACTACCTGACGGACAGAGCCGTCATCTACCCCGGTCACCGGGGAGAGTGGAACCGGCGAGAGATGTCGTGCGGTGTTCCACAGGGATCGGTCTTGGGGCCGCTCCTGTGGAACATCGGTTACGACTGGGTGCTGCGCGGCGACCTCCCTGACGGCGTCGGCGTAATTTGTTACGCCGACGACACGCTCGTCCTGGCGAAGGGAGAGTCGCACCAGGCGGCGGCCGACGTGGCGACGCAGGCGGTAGCGACAGTCGCTAACAGGATCCGGCAGTTGGGACTCGACGTGGCGCTGCACAAAACAGAGGCCATGTGTTTTCATGGCCGTCTGAACGCGCCACGTTCAGAGTCCCACATTACGGTGGAGGGGGTTCGCATCGGCGTCGGGAGGACGATGAAGTACCTGGGACTCGTCCTCGACAGCCGGTGGAACTTCAGGGAGCATTTCCTGCATTTGGCCCCAAGGCTGAACCGGGCAGCAGCCGCTCTCAAGCGACTCCTGCCCAATCTCGGCGGGCCAAATGCCTCCTGCCGGAGGCTGTACGCCGGTGTCGTGCGGTCCATGGCCCTCTACGGGGCCCCCGTGTGGGCCCTAAGCATCCGGACGCGACCACTCAAGCTGGTCGCATGCCAGAGGGTCATGGCTATCCGGATGATCCGGGGATACCGCACGATCGCCGGCGAATCAGCCAACCTCCTAGCAGGATTGCTGCCCTGGGATCTGGAGGCGACTGCCCTCCAGCGCGTCTATGAATGGCGCGTGGAGGCGCAGCGTCGGGGCGAATCCCCGCTGCCTCGACAAGTCGAGGCGCGGCGGGAAGAGCTCCGGCGTGATCTCAGGGCAGTATGGAGGGAGCGACTGTCGCAACCGAGGTCCGGGCACGCCGCAATCGCGGCGATAAGACCCCTCTTTGAGGAGTGGCTGGATAGGCGTCACGGCGTCCTGACCTACCGCATGACGCAGGTCCTCACCGGACACGGAAGTTTCGGGAGGTTCCTGTGTCTGATAGGGAGGGAAGAAACGCCTGGGTGTCACCACTGCGAGGATCGTCCGGAGGACACGGTGGAGCATACGGTGCAGGACTGCCCCGCTTGGGCAGAGCACCGCCGTGTCCTCACGACGGCGATAGGCGGAGACCTCTCGCGCCCGGCATTGGTCGAGGCCATGCTGCGGGGCGAGACGGAGTGGGAGGCGGTCGCCTCCTTCTGCGAAGCAGTCATGCTCGTGAAGGAGGAGGCGGGCCGCCTGAGGGAGAGGACAGCGTCCTCCCTCCACCCCAGCCGCAGTGGTAGACGCCCACGGCGTCGGACGTCGCGAGACGATCTCCGGCCACCGTAGGCGCGGGCATGCGGGCAGCGAGTAATGGGCGACTCGCTGTCCGACCATGGACCATGCCCGGGTCGACGGCGCGTTGTGTTCCACGCGCGCCTCAAAGAGTGTCAGCATAGTGACGGGGCCTGTAGAGGGCCAAAGCCTGCCGGGGTCGCGGGACCAAGGGATTACCGTGACCCCGGTACGTAAAGGGCTAGTGAAGGACACCGTGGATTTTAGTCAGTACAAGTCTGACAGTCCCTCCCGCCCTGCCCTGGGTGGGAGGACTCATTTGATGATTTTACCACGATAAAAAAAAAAAAAAAAAAAAAAGGTACTCACCATTGTGTTAAGAATCTGAATAAATTTGAAAGAGAATGAATTAATTATCTTGGAACAAAGTTATTATATTATGAGTAGTAAGATAAAGTGAAATATGCTGGGGCTCTATATTGTCATGTTCTATAATTTTTAGCCTTTGTAATGATCGAAACTCTTTATATGTTATATTAGGTTTGCGAATTACATAGCAGACAATAAGTTTATTTTTTGTGACGTGAAACAAATGGGAACTTTGATGTTAATATAATGGAAAAAATAGTATCTCATTCGCACATTAGAGGCATTTTCTATTTTATAAGTAAGATAATAATAAACGCCATGTCAATGTAAATTTTGTCAAAATTATGACAGCAGTCAGATTTTTATAAAAACACCTGGCATACTCAAGCTACATGTGCTATTTTGAAATTATAAATAACGTTGAAAAACTGAATAAACTTCGAATCTAAATTACATAATTTGCTTTTTTTTGCAAAATTTTATGAAGAAAAGGCGATTGAGAAGGAGTATTTTTTGTGCCAAGGCCTCTGAACTGGTGTAAATGGCAGAACCAACATAAACAGTTGATAATATAGTAGGCATTCAGTGACTGACATGATCCTTGAAGAATATATGGACATGACAGCAAATAGACTCAACACACAGAAACATGACTCCCATGACAATATACAATTTCTCCAACTGTCAGTCTCCTTGAATTAACCATTCAATTCCACTCGCACTTACACACCAACTTTCTCCTATTACTTTAATAAATAAAAATTTTACTCGAACTATTTATCTTTTATTGACACTTGTCTTTTAGAGCATGTGACAACCGTGATGAAAAACAGAAGGTGAGATTCGCCATGCAACTTGAAAAAGGGGTCATTTGATCCAATGGTAAAAACAGTTGATAATGTAGTAAGAATTCAGTGACTGACATGATCCTTGAAGGACATGACAGCAAATATACTCAACATACAGAAACATGACTCCCATGACAATCTACAATTTTTCCAACTGTCAGTCTCCTTGAATTAATCATTCAATTCCACTCGCACTTACACACCAACTTTCTCCTATTACTTTGAACAAAATAAAAACACTTCGATCGAGCCGGGAGTGTTCCCAGGGGACGATCAAATGGATACTAACTCCGGTATTGTTAAAGCCCGTTTTATACTGACTGACAGCATCAATTAGAACTTGACGTAGCGGTGTTGTGTTACAAAGAAGCGATACATCGTAGAAGCTTACCAGTAATGGACCATCAATATTAAAAGGGATATTTTTAATAACGTCGATGGAGGGAGAATTTATTAAAGCACCTGTTTTCGATGATGTACTGTCTTGTGGTGTCATGTTCGGTGTTAGGGTGATGGGTGACAAGAGATCGTTTTATAAGTCTGCTTGGGTGCTATTAAGAAGGTTAATTTAAATTTTCTTAATTTAAGCTAAGCTAAGGTTCAAATTGGTTGTGGAGAAACAAGGAGGTAAAGCATGAGACGGTGTAATTTAAATTGTTTTCGCATTTTTTTTAAGGTGAGCCTACCCAGAAGCATTCTAACGTTGAAGCGATTAGAGTAGTATGCATTTGGAAAAACAAGCGTAGGTATATTTTTATGTGAGTTAGTAAAAGTTGATGTGGTACTTAACTGACTAGTACAAGAATTTATTTACGGACGGTGTAAGTTTGGAAATTTGATTATTTCAACGGATTATTCCACAGTGACTGTATTTGTGAAAACCTATGTAATTTTTATTTCGAGTTACTCTACATGAATCTTTTAAAACTTTATTGCTATATCGTTTAAGTCTTTTGCAATACTATCGCCAATGTGTAAATAGGCTGATGATCAAAGAAAATGACCACTGACACCAAGTGCAAACACATCTGTTGCAACAAATGCAAAATTCAACCCAATTCATAGATCAAAGTAATAAACGGCTAACATCTTAGTAGATGAATATAAGTGTTCAATAGTGCGAGACGTAAACACGGCTATTATGTGGTACCAGTTCGACAGACGAATAACGGATTGTTGGCAATAAAATACTGATTTAATACTAACAGCTGATTCACTATAAACAAGTTATAAAGTTAGAATAGGGTCATCACATTATTTATATGACAGAATTGAATGGTATACTTTTTTACGGTTCTTATGAGTGGCATGGAGAATTGATGGGGTCTTAAGACGTTTCGTGAAGCGGTGGAAATGTTTTATGGATTGTCTTGGTCTTCTATGAAGAATACCCATATAGTTTAAATCATTTCGTTTGGCTAAATCGAGGTTAGTAACACAACCGAAGCTGTCACATTTGCCCTTTTTTAGCGTAGTAAAAACCATTAAAAGAGTCCTCCCGCCCTTAAGCCTTTGTCAAACAGACAGGCGAGTCCGAAGCGATAACGAACCGATACGAGACGTCAGTCCGATAGTTCGGTCACGCTATCGGATCGCTTTCGCTTTTCTATGTGACTGGATTCAAATAATTCCATACATTCACGCATTCGCCACGCCTGTCTGTTTGAAAAAAGAGAGGTAGAGGTTTAGAGGTAAAAAGGACTGTCACACTCGTATGGTTACTGACTAAAATCCAAGGTTTTCCTTCAATAACACTTTACGTTCCAAGGTTACTATTAGTTATTTAGACAGTCCAGCGATCCCGGTAGGGTCTTATTTGCCCTTAACCCAATTCATAATTAATAGTCTCGTAATTTTTCATTGTAATTGTGTGCCTAAGGCGTGTCAAATAAACTTATTTTCTTTCTTTCTTCTTATAATGACACAGCAATCCTAGTCAGAGGGCTCACATGGGATGTTGTTAAAGCAAAAGCAGAGATAGCTCTGTCTATAATAATGCAATGGCTTAACTCCAATTTGCTCACTCTCAACTTGGAAAAAACCAATTATATCCCATTTGCAATCCGTCGTAACACAGCACCACCGCAAGACTTTGCTTTAGCAGTTCATTCCTGCCTGGGCCCACCTGGACCCTGTGCCTGTGCCACACTTATTAGAACCGATGTTGCTAAATATTTGGGGATTCTAATAGACGATGGGCTAAAGTGGGATAAACAGATTGATGCGCTCACAACTAGAACTCTGCGACTGATACACATCTTTAAGTCGCTCAGGGAGTCAGCAAACGCAAATACACTTAAGATGGTTTACTATGCTCTGTGTCAATCGGTTCTTGGTTATTGTATTACGGCTTGGGGTGGTGCATGGAAAACAAACTTTCTTAGAGTAGAAAGAGCGCAAAGAGCAATTCTCAAAGTAATGTTGAGGAAGCCCTACAGATACCCAACAGCGGATCTCTACTCCGACTGTATGGTCCTAACGGTACGGCAGCTTTTTGTGCTACGAACGGTACTAAGAAAACATACCTGCCTTCCACCCTATGATAGCAATAAACGAACACTTCGTCTCCCGCGTACTCAGCATAGGACCAGCTTCGCTAAACACCAAAACTACATCCTAAGTACTCACTTATACCAAAAAATTCACCAACTGCTCTCTATCGTAGACCTAAATACACATATGGTAAAATCTAAGGTCACTGAGTGGCTTCTACAGAAGGACTATGCTTTCACAGAGTCCCTACTCTCCTTCATAGCCTAATGCCCATTTATTATAAACGCAATATTTACACAGCAAAAATATATACACATTTACTCAACAAACGTAAATATCACTACACTTTCACATATTTACACACTTACATATACACTTCACACACACAAAACACTACGCATAGGTACACTTCATCAACTTAATTAAAATTAAGTTAGTTCATAATCTTTGCTTGTAAAATTTATTATTGTAGATTTCATTGGTTTTTATTTAAAAAATTTCCTTTATTTCGTTTATTTCTTTCGGTTTCTAGGATTTTATTGTATTGTAAAGGAAGGATCGACATGCCTCTATTCATTGTCACTTATCTATGTAAAATGGCTGATCACTGTCTCTTAAGATACAGGTTTACGTAGTTTAAGAGGCAGGGTTATACTAATAAGTTTAGATCTAATATAGAACCTGATTTATACAATGTGTTGTACCTATATCATAAGGATCCTAGACTTCCATCTGTATTTTTGTTTTATGGAAATAAATAAAAAAAAAAAAAAAAAAAAATATGAATGATAATACTACTCTACTTCTCTACTTGTAATAATACTCTATAATTTAGTTACCCTCTTATTAATCACATTTTTACACGATGTCTGTGTATTGTGTCATGGTCTTCCCCAATTCGTAAAGTTACTCAAAACAGTTAAGAAGATATTCACTCGTCAAAAGAAAAGATGGAATTCGTCGTTATTCAAGCAAAATGAAGACATAGCCGTAAAAAGAGAACAATATGTTTTTCAATTTCCAACAATCGGTTCGCCGAATTTCTTCAACATGCAATCACAGCTCTAATTAGGTGACGCATTCACGAAACAAAAGCCACGCGTTTCAACCTCGAAATAAATCAAAAATCGTGTGTCGCGTGTTGTATGTCGTCACGCAATGGAACTAAAATAAAAAAATACATTCCTTGCGAAGGAATTCTCGTAAAATATGTGGGTACACTTGCAGAGGTGAGCGGGTAACCGCGGCCGTCCAAATATTGCACGCTAAATTTGTTTGATGCAGACGGGCGGTTTTTTCTTGATCTTGGGCCTTACCGTTTAGCTATGACCTCAGTGTTTTATAATTAAAAAAATATCTGTTGTTATCAAGAGTTAAAAGGATCATTAAGAAAATGAGAATTATTTCTAATTAAAACAATAAAATTGTCTTACAAAGTAATTTAGTAAGTTAAGATGGCATGCAAAATTGCAGGCAAATCCGGCAGGAATTGACCCGCAATTTTACTCGAACTATTTATTTTTTTATTGACACTGAACACTAAGAGCATGTGACAACCGTAATGAAAAACAGTAGGTGAGATTCGCCATGCAACTTGAAAAAGGGGTCATATGATCGAATAGTTTTGAAGTGTTTTAACCTCAATCATCTATTGTATTATATTATTATGTCGTTTTTAAAGGAGACATCACTAAGATTTTTAACAAGTTTAAATACAACATTTTGTTTTTTTCCATCAACCTGGGCTAATCTTCTATGTTAATTTTAAAATACTTTATTTATCTGTGTTCATCGTTTTGGTAAATAAATACATGCGTACAGTACTCCAAAATTAATAATGCACGTAGAAATCTTCGTCACTGTTCGGCAACAGTCGTATTCCCCGAGTGTCGGAAGACGATACGTATATAGAGTGGTTAAGTGCATTTTCTTCATGCATAATTTAGTAGAATTATGTGTTTTGTGCTAATAGAGATAAATATTGATTTATCAGTAACGAAATTGATTCGATAATTCGATGTAAGTAAATAGCGAGGAAAACGAATTCACCTTTGAAAACAAAACCAAAAAGGGTGTGTAATAGCAGTTCTATATAATTCCACACAGAGAGAACACGTGCAGTCACCGCCAATATATAAAGACGACTGACGGACCTTTGACTGACCGGCGACAGCCGCCGACCGCCCGAATTGTTTTCAATTGTTTCACATGATTCGACATTTGACATTGACTCCTGTTTCTTTCGAACAAGGTGAAAAATGCAAGTGCATTGTTTAGGGCCCTCTCTGATTCAATGATTCGGGTGTTTCCGGGAATACGACAATTAGCGAAGATTTGCATGTGCATTATTAATTTGGGAGTACTGTACACCTTTCGATGAAAGCTTACTGGCGGCTTGACTTTTCTCTCATTTTAAACTATTATCGTCAAATTTACACAAAACCGTAAATAATACGAGTCACTTCGTCTACTGAAAACTACATAAAAATTCGTTCCGTAGTTTTTGAGGTTATCGCGAACAGACAAACAGATGCGGCGGAGGACTTTGTTTTATAATAATAATGTATGTAGTGATCAATTTATGTTATTATTTATTTGCAGATTTACATGTACTATTCTTTTTTAAGTCATCTTGTGTCAGCTGACTTTAAATATTCCTTTGTATATTTTGCTCGCATAAACTTCTAGATATTAATGGATGAAGTATATTTTATCGTGTCTGAACAAAATCAACTTTCGCATTTATTGCAATATTGTAGTTCACTTTAATATCAAGAAAGAAGACTTTGTCAGTTGATATCAGTTTAAGGCCTACGCGTTTGAATACAGTGAGGCAATAATAGCCCTTTGCTTATAAAGACTATTTTATTAATATTCTCTTTATTCAAACAAATAGTCTTTTGTTTTTAGTTTTAAAAGAAAACATAGTGCCAGATGATTCTTTGGTGTTTAAATGGCATTTTTAGGAGGGTGCTGTGTTTAAAAAAGAAAACTGTAAAATTGTAGTGAATAAATAAAATACACGCCTTTAAAACCAATTCTCGAAATAGACACCCGCTCAAAATCATGACGCTCTTTATTTAAGATTCCATTTGATCATCATTAAATAAAATTAATAAAGCTCGTTCATCTATCAAAAAGCAAATAAAGCGAATGCTTGACTAAAGTGATAAAAATAATACAATATTCCCGTTTTCCAAATAAAAATATTTAATTTCCCACGTCACAATTGCCCCTAGCCTATTAATTCCTGGCAGAAGTATATAGTTTTCAAAGCGTGCTTTAATGCAACAAATAATGTCAGGTTGTTGTGATCACCCACGCTAAAACGATTGCAGTGTGGGAAGTATTATTTAGTGACTCCCATTTCACAAGACTATGAAACTCACATGATTTACGTGGTAGGAAAAGCACATAGTGTAATTTAATATTGACGGTAACTGTGCAATTAATTTGGAATACTGTCAATATAGTACTTTAGTAATAACAGAGATTGAGGTGAGCAAGTGTCAATGATCGTGGCACATAACTTTTAGAAAATGTAAGTTAGTTCTGTGTGGGTGGATTTTACTGTCCGAGCGTTTCAACGGCAGCGTTTAAAACGCCCGCCTACCGAACTCATGACCGCAAGTGGGCCAAACTCTAGAACAGATTAAAACTTGTGATGAATCGCTATTTTCGTTTCCCCGCACTCAAACTTCTGGATACGAGGAATTTACTTTATGTGTGAAAATGTAAATACGTTGAGAACTTCGACGCTTGCCAAGGAAATCGCGTTCGTCGAGTGTTGACAGAGACTTGTCGGCTTTTCGTACTGGATTATTTGAAGGATTTACTTAATGCTATGTGTTTGCTTGTGTAAAGGATTAACATAGGCTGTTTGCGTTAGTGATTACTACACACGCAGCAATCTATCGATGTTTTTGCAGCCTAATGGAAGTTTAGTTCACTGGTAGCCTTTGGGATGATTAATGAACTGTGTTGGACGGCCAAATTGAATGTATAAATGTCAGGTCGCTTGTGAAAGGTCGGAGTTTGTAATCTTAGGGATCATTGATACTTTAATGAAGCTTGATGATCAGTCGGAAGTTTGCAAAAAGTTTTACTGCGTAAGTAATGTGGCGACCACACTGGCAGTCGACATTTGTTTCATTTTATGGAAATGTATCATTAAAGAAGCGGTCCCTTTACTCATTTCAATCATAATAATTGCAAAAAATAAAGAAGTCAATAATAGTCTCGGACGGAATAAAGAAGTCATTATCTGGCTCACCCAGAAAGAGTTAATCAACTCGCCCCTATGTTGATTTGTGATTAAGTACCATAGTCCCTTCAATTCTGTAACATCATAAGCCCCAATTTACATTGTATAGTACCAAACAAATCAAAGTATCATTACACAGAATACTAGACCTAACTACACAACGGCCCAATAAAACGAAACTCATTTATCTACTAGCGCACAATCCAAGCCCATTATGCCTCGTTGCAACTCATCCGTTGATACTCAAATTGACAGAAATAAACGGCGAACTATTTTGCTTACAATACCACATTCTTACTGGGGGCGTACACTGGCGGACATTAAAATAGTACAAAGGTACAATAACATGTAATTGCAAATGATGCAGTGTCTCATATAGGTACAGCATGTTCGTTGCACTACCATTTATGTCGACCCACGCTCCAGCGAACCCCGGTAAGAAAAGGCGCACGATGGAGTTTTAGCGTTTTTTTTTAGGTGATTTATTATACTATCATCAATATGATTAAGTAACAATGAAAAAATGTTGTGTTTTTGTGTACAAATAAACAAATTATTATTCTTTTATACAAAACTTTCACTTACTAAGTATGTTTAAAAAAATATATATAAAAAATAATGATAATATATTATTTTTATGGTAATTAAACAAAATAACAATATACATAAATTCATTAAACTAAATACTTTCTCGAACCTTAAATGCTAAAGGACATCGAAATAATCCTCCTCAACCCTGTCAGCTGATAAATTTTTCTTTCGATTTGAGGAATACGCTATTTTCGGAAAGGTTACTTTCATGTTATTCTTTACGACACTGGACCAGCTTAGTTGGGTTTTATTTTTACCCACATAATTTCTATACATCAATTTCTGATATACTATTTAGACTTCAATTTTAACATCTTATCTACGAAGCTTTTTAGTTTGGCTCCACGGGGGTACTATATTCATAATTTTTTAAAGATTTTTTGTCGTTTGTAATACATCAAATGAGTCCTCCCAGCCAACGCAGGACGGGAGAAACCCTCTATTGTCCCGCCTCCTCCTTCGCTAGCATGACTGAAGGAGGCGACCGCTTCCCATTCCGTCTCGCCCCGCTGCATGGCCTCAATGTGTGCCGGGCGCGAGTGGTTGCATGGGGAAATATCCATAGCCTATGATTTATAATGCACAGTCATCCAAAATTTGTATTGGCCAAATTATTTGCGATTTAGTCATCCGACAAAAAAGTCGCAAGTTTAAGTCTACAGTGCCTGACCTTTCTTACCCACGTTCCGTGTATTACCGTAATCTCAATTCATATTTTCGTTTGTTTATAGCGTTCGAGGCGAGCATTTATCGGGTTACCATTTTATATTGTGTGCGGTACATTTTTTCGATATCTTTATTTTTTACTGTTGAGCATTTTGCTCTTATTGTTTGACCAAATTTTTTGTTCGTACTGATAAGGCGAGTCCCTTGTGTTTGAATAAGTTAAAGTTTTAGGATTAAAAGCTGTTTTAGTTGTGAATTAATTTAATAGGCTTTATCTCGACGCTTAGTCTGTTTTTACTTTTAAAAGGTCATAAGTTGATGTGAATTACATTAAATAAACAATGTATTTAAAGGCAAAGCTTTTACTAATCCTTAGGTATGCGTTCGTATATTGTTTTAGTATTATCAAGAACTTAAACTAATAAAACAAAAATAATTTAAACCTGTGTAATAGAAGTTTAAAATAATAACTGTCAGAAAAATCCCAAAAAAGCATAATCTTAAAAAAATGTCAAACAAAAAATGAAAACTCATTAAATTGTATTTTTATCACCATGCCCAAAGAAACGGCGAAAGTAAACATTGTGTGAAAACCCACACATTTATAACTTCAAAATATGAACGTCAGCTAATATTTCCTATTACTACGAACTGTCAAAAATTGTTACTTTATGACCTTTGTGTTTTCACTTGACCATCAAAAACACCTAAAGTTAACGGAAACCAAATTTTAAGTGTCTATTATTAAGTTTTTAAGGTCATTAATACACAATCATTATACTGAAAAAGCCGTAAAGATAAAAGACTTAATGAAACCCTACGCAGTTTGATAAAGTTTTTTTATTACTGTTTTATATAAAAAGATAAATCTGTATTATATTAATCAGCCGCTAATAGGCACGTAAAATTTAAAATAGAAATGAAAAAGGAATATTGATAAATCCGTGAGATTGTTTTAATAAAACGTACAATTAAAATTAAATAGAAGGGTAATAAAACTTAACATTTTTATCCTTTATCAAATACAGATGCTCCATTGATAGTGTAGTAAAAATCTAATATATTTTTGAGTGGTATTTTTACGATATTTTTTAAGTGTTAGTATACCTATAACAGTCAGATAGATCATCTAGTAGAAGATTGTATCGATTTTCTTCCCAAGTAGTTCTTTCTTAGAATTTGTTTTAGTATCTCAATTTAACTAAACTGAAAGAATTTACTTCAATTTGTCCACCACAGCTAATTTTGAACATAAAAAAGTACTGTCGTTGCCCATTCCAAAACGTAGAATTCAAAGGAAGAGAATGTGCAAGAAACTCCATGCACGCTCTAAATATTCCTTAGCAACAACCTCTATATGAACCCTCCACGAACAAATCATGTGAAGAAGTGTGGTCCTTAGGCTACGTAAGCCCAAAACAGTACCAAATAGATAGCTTAGTTACAGCAAAACTGACCCTAATTACAATAAAACAAGACCTCCCAGGAACATGGACTTTACAATACAAGGAACAAAGGTCAAATAAGACTCGGAGCCATGCATGGCCGAGATTGTATTCAATAGAATAGGTACCTGTCCTTCCCAATACTTCAGGTGGTACCAAATAAATAGTAGCGATTGTAATAACCAAAGGCTTTCCCATGGTCGAGCCAGTTAAGGCTTGCCCACACACATTGGGTTAAATACCTTATTTATACCTCACTTGGACTGACCTTTAATGGCCTGGGTGAGAAGAGAAAATGCGTAAGTTAGAAATCGACGGAATTGTGAGGGTTTGGGGAGAAAATGTTGCAGAGTTTTAAAATTGTTTTTTATTGGGTATAAAAGGTGAAATATGAACAGTTTAAACCTGTTTGAAATAATTTGAATTTATGTGAATTATTGAAATGAATATAATTTATAATTAAGATTGATAATAAAACGCGTGTGGGTCAATTTATTAAAAGCATAAGCAAAAATAACAAAAAACTATTTTTTTAACCTCGATTTCGCCCACTTTTGACAAAACGTAACTATCTGTCATTGTACCTAAAATGTTACAATGATCTCTCTCAATACCGAATATGTATTGGCAAGACGCTATCAAATAACAAACAAAACATAACATAAAATTTATTGTGCATATTATGCACAAATTCTAATGATTTCCAACTTGGTCGTTTCTCTCAACGCGCGGCTATTTCTAAATAAGGCCGGGCTCGAACATATCGGTGCAAGGTTCGATATTTTCTTTGCCCTGACCATTCGGGTAACGGAAACCGGCGCCATATTGCACTCTACGGAAGTTGTTCTGTATGTCGTGTTTAGTATAAATATTTAGGTAAAACAGGAAACTTTTATTACAAATATTTAGAAAATTAAAGAAAGTATTCGTGTAAATACTTCCGTGTTTTGGGAAAATAAACTCTCTGAGAACTCGAGTTCTTTTGTTCGTTGAGAGTGAAAGATGTTTCAGGCTTCAGGGTTTTAATTTTGATACTTCAAACAATGGAACATTAACAGCTTTTCTCTGTTCCGTCCCCATAAAATTTGTATAATTTTAATATCAAATAAAATTGTCCACACTAAAACAGTAAATATAACTTTCCAACCAAGAGATTCTAACGATCAATACATAATTATAGGAAATCATTTAATGTGTCATACAAACTTTAATAATTATTTGATATTTTGACAAAAACCGTCAAGAATTTCTATATCGTCCCACTCACTAAGAAACTTAAACTCATCTTGAGACAGTTGTGATAGTAACATTTTACGACTCATCCAAAGACGAACTGTTACCTACTATTTAAAAGTAATAAAACTGCTTTTTAAACCACTCACACACTAAATATTGGGTGCGTGAAAATATGTTCTTTTAATAGCTAAAATTTCTCCCAGAATACGGCCGCGGGCGTACGTACACCTAATCTTGTATTTGGCTTCAGATTTTCGTCTAAATTGCTTTATAAGAAGCGAAGCGCTATCTTTGGGTAATTTAGAAATGTACCTACGTGGAAACCGTTTGCGACCTTCCCAATCAAATGATACTTAACATACTTTTCGGTTAAAGAAATTGGTATATTAGTTTAATAAGTAGTTAGTGTTAATTCAATAAAATAAAACACATCGATTTAGTAGTATGAAGAACATTTTACTGGTAGTCATTTTCAAAATAGAAGCAAATAGCGCGATGTCGTGAAGAGTGGAATGAGTTGAAGGAGCTCCTACCAGGATTTGGCTGAGGCCGAAGAAGAAGTTATGAAAAGGTAGTTTATGAACATAAAATAGCGTTAATCCATTGTAGAATTTACGCACAAATAACTAAAGAGTGTAATGTGAAGCTTCTGCAACAGATTTACCAACCAATGACCCATAACCATGCGATTATAATCGGATTCCTAAATAAACAAACGAAATACCCAAGCTATTTGTAGGTCTACATTCCCTGATATGCAAATTAGACGACCAAAAATATGACCACCAAAATATTTTACGACCGTAGATATTCAAAGAACGTAATAAACCAAGCCATTACGTCAACAGGCTACAAATTCAAGTCCTTGAAAACATGATAGCAAATAACTAAACTCAAAACTAATCAGACAAGCTTTTGTAAGTCATCCGACCGCAGACAGTAAACAATATAACGAAACAAAGGAATTCCTTAATCAAATCGACGTGAAAGATCAAAAACTATAGATAGCGGGAATGCGGAGCGTGTTCATGATACGAGTCTCCGTACACCTACTCATCGTGATGCAGCAATACCGATGCATTTAATTGTTGTGTGATAGCACACTAATGCACCTGTCAAGGAAACAAAGGCAACTCTAGATAAGACCAAAATTGAAGCACGATCCGTTTTTGTTGCCGGGTTGGACGTCACAAATGTAAATGTTTATACTTTCTCGTTTGTAACCGTTCGATTTACATCTCGGCTGATATGAGACGTGCCAGTCATTTGTCATGCACTCAACGAGATCGAAACATTTTGTTTCAATACTTATTTTATACTATTGTTTTGCGCATTGCAATAGTAACGACACGTACGTAGGCTTGTTTAAATCCATAATAAAGCCCCTTTGCATACATTCACTCAATGCCAAATATTTCACTAATATAAAACCAGTACAATGTATATTTATTACAACACAAATTCAGACCTGTTTTTATGTGATTCGAAGCTTTGTTTTTATATGATCGATCAAAACAAAATAGTTTTAAATTTCACGTACAGCTATGTCCATAAAATTTTATTGCAATAAATATTCATATGACCGTTTGTCACATTATTTATAGTAGAATCTAGATAGTAGGTACTTTCTATCTTGACTATCTACAAAATTATGACACGTTCGGACAATTTGTTTCAGAAAACAGTAACAAAATATTAACAGCGCGTGCACATATAAAATATGCGTTCAATGCGTATCAGATATTGCGCTGTATAATATTATTAATAGCACCAATGCAGATAGGGTTTACGCTTAACGATTGGAAGCCCTGTACGTTTTACCGGGAGCTCGTAACGAAGTTGGACTTGTTCCTTACAATGCTATCTACCGAGACTGAAAACCAGTTATGATCCATTATCAGATCCTATGCCCGGGGTGGCATTAAAATGTCGGCTCGGCCCTGCTTTGTTTATTAAATTATGTCCACCGTCGCTATAAATATCGCTTGAGACGCGTTCATTTAGTGAAATACCGATCCGACCAACGATACTGCATGAGTTATGTCGTGTCCTTAAGAATAACGTATTAAATCCGCATAAACAAGGTTGAGTAAAGAAAAATGGATAGTTATCTAGATCGTGCTGAAGGTTACGAAAGTAAACGTTGTATTGTAATCATAGTGTTAAAACTTAAGCTAGTGAAATAATAATAAGCACTATAACCAGCATGTACTTTCATTGGAAGACTGGCAGAAATGAGATAAAGTTGACAAAAAAAAGGACAAGTCAGTTTTTCCAACAAAATTAGAACGTTAAACTGTCGACCCCGACATCTCAAAAAAGATTAAGTACTAACAATATCCCAACGTTGCGATTCCCTTAGATTATGATCAAAGAGCATTAAAAGTAATTGAATCAAAAACAAACGAAAGTGGCGGTCGAAGAGAGAGAAATAAAGCCGGCAAAAAAGGGAAGAGTCGAGATGTAATGACGTAGATAACTTCAACCAATTACCGGGAACGCAGAAGTGCTGCATCTGCGGGATAAAAATGGACTCTCCGTTTGCAAATAATATGCAAGGATTGTTATTATTCCAAATACAGTGGGAAAGGTCGAGGAAGGAACTTTCTTAGACGTATTTGTTAGTTTTGCTAAAGATATGAAATCCCGCTTTACAGTTCAAAAGACTGAGAAATACTCTTTGCAATGTGATTATATTTCTGCTGGAATAGGAGGATGCAAATTTTAGGTTATCGTATTTTCCCGTTTTAAGACACGAATCAGTAATATTAAATCAAGCTACACACATACTACATCAACGTTTAGGAACCGTCGAGTCGCAACCAGCAAAAGGCCCAGCTCTACAGACAGGACACGACGATTTTATCTCTCTAGAAGCCGACCCATTATTTCCACCGCTTCCACGGACTATCGCAACAATTACTCTCGGTGCTTATACGATTTGATTTAAAGGCATTTAGTTCTGTAGTTAATGAAATGGACATTTTGCTAGTTCACTGCTCTTTTTTATTTGATTCTCGTTAACAAAAGCATGACTGTGATATAATTGCTGTGTAATCTTAGAGATAACATCGTATCCGTCTGTCTACGGTTGAAAATATTGAAGGTCAGTGTAGAAATGGTTTGGAGGAACAAAACATTACGTAACATTTTTTTGTTTCGTTGTGTAACAACGAAGCTTTACTATATTGGTATTGGTACAATTAGATCCTTGTTTACTCTCTGCCGATAGAAGCACGAAAGATAGCATCTGACATGGATAATTTACAATCAGGCTAACCATTATGTACTCCGTTTATAGCTTATACAATTTTGGTATTAGCAAACTGTCCCTATTATTCATTTCAAATAGGGCTTTCCTAGCTGACGGAGATGCGAATATGTTGTTAATTAGCAACATATTCGCATCTCCATCATTATCATCAACATCAAAAGATTCTCCAATATCATGAACATGAGAACTTGACAAAGCCAGCCAATTTTAAAGTGTCCCAGTTTCCGAACCGAAATTACCAAATCGTACATCGATCAGTCCTATAGTAGTCACGATTCCTCTCTCAGTCAGACATTCGCACGGACCGGAGTGGGATCCTTTATGATCTTGACATTTGTTACAAATTGTTTCAAAGCCCGTGATTGAATTTGAATGGCGCCCTTCGCAAGCCTCGATATCGTGTCATTAGGTAACTCTTTCGGGCCATCCGGTTGATCTTGAACTTTGCTCTGTAATGGTAACGACGGAATGGCAATTGAGTGTTTCATGATGGATTCTTTGTAATGGATGTTGTTCAAGTGATTAATGTTATTTGGGTTCTTGTCTACTGTATCAATTTTTCAAGTTTTTGTTCTCCTTTTTGATCTAGTGGTTGTAAGACGTACTGCTAAAAATTAAGATTTTGGGATCACTTCGCGGATCTGGTAAAGAATAATTGGGTTTACCTATCTGGAGTTTTTTGGAAAAACCTTTTGTAATCAAAAATTGTGTCAAATGTATGGTTACAGGTTCGCTCTTTTTACATAGTACATTAATATCACTGGTGAATCGTGGGTATTTTGTTTTATGTACACTTCTAGGCATTGTGGATTACATGTGGGATGTTATTTTTTGTTAGTATTACCGAATTTTGTTTTGCAAAAGGCTCATTGTTTATTAAAGCAATAATACTTAGTTATTGCTAAAATAAAGGTTATTTAAACAAAGTATATCCACAGAATAGGTATCTCATCTCTCCCAAACAATACCACCAATACAATTGGAATTAAAACCTGCTATATTTTTTATCAACAACAAAAGAACGCCGCCGCGGCCCGCCAGAACAAAGCACAAACGTTTTTATTAACAAATAAGTGACAATAAAAACGAATGAAATGGTACCAGCAATTAATTGACACGCGTGTAGGCATACAATCGCATAATTAAGATCAGCGAGCGTGGGTGACGTGATTCGTGCAAACCCGTGTCCCGAACATCGTGCACAAATCGATGGTGTAAATTTTTTATTCAACCACAGTGCAACAACGCTCCCTACAATAATCCAGTTTTAACACCAGTATACCCAACCGTTCCATACAAAATTAGAATTCATGGATTGGAAATTCTCTTCGTGTAGGTGGCTTGAATTATGAATGCAGATAACCTAGAGTGGGGTTGCATTAATTAAATAATTATGACATATTGTTCGACCGTTTCAATGGGAGGGCGCAACTGATAAGGATTTGGTATGGAAACACTCATTACTAATTCTGAACACCTGCTTTGTGAGTTATGATTTGATATCTATAGAACTTTGAATCATTAAGTGCTCTATTGGTACTATGTATTTTAAGGGGCGAAGTTTCAGGACTGTAACCCTTCTAATAATAATTAAAATTGTCGATAAAATAAGATAAATGGTGTAAAGTGCACAACAAATGTTTTTAGTGAAAATTATTTCAACAATTTTAGTGAAACCGCTAGAAGTAAAAGCGCGAACTAAAGTCGTTCCGAACTAAAATAGTTCAAGCTCTTACTTTCAGACGTTTCCTTAAAATTATTGAAATAATTTAGTTTTTTGAGTTACTATAACATAAGTACCTACTTTTGTTAAGTTCTAATTACATTTCGCTAATAATTAAATGCATGATTGTGTATTACGCCAACGTGTAATGTAGCTACCTAAAAAAGTAAAAAAGACGAAAATAAAGCACAAACAACAAAACAAAATGTCTAGTTTCTGTTATCATTTTATACCATCAAATATCTTGAAGGCGGTTTTTTTTTTCAAAAGCGATTCCTCATTTAATTAAGCTATTAATTTTTAAAATACCGAATAAAATACTCGTAGTTTATTCATTTCAAAGTTTACATGAAAAGCTTTTTTATGGATATCTCGTACGATCATTTTTCTAAAAAGTGCTTCGCAAATGTCTCACGTTCATCTCTTATCTAAACGATGGTGCAATTTACGGTAGCAGATTTTAGAGATGTTTCAAAATATAAAGAATAGTCCACACTTGCTACCGGAATTTATAAAAAATCTGTTTTATTTTTATGAATTTATGTGAGTTTTACAGTTGCATCAACTCAATTTCGTTTACATGGTATCTGATTTGACATATTTGTTTTATCTATTCTAAATGACATGTTATTTTAATTTATTTTGTCATTATAGTATTTTTTTTATTTGGTAATTTTTAAAATGGAATTCACGGTTTACTCTTCACTGTTAGCTTATATTGTGTATTTTTAATAAATAAATAAGAAATGATAAAAGTTTACATAGATTCTTTCAAAATTAAAACAAAAATTAAGTTTGTCCTTGAAAATCATGTCCAGTCTTACGAAAGATTATCCTATTACCTAGTGCTGATTGGGTTGTGGAAGTCAAATAGTCAGTCGCTCCATTTTAAATACTATTCAGATATACATCTGGTTAGAAGCCGATTCCAACATTGTAAAGACTAGCCAAATGATTGGTAGTTCTTCGTTCATCGGATAGATGGCGCTCTCTTGATAAAAACTTTTGATGAAGGTATAGAATCTAAACCTCAAAGTTTATTTAAAAAAAATTGCATTATTATGTTCCGGTTTTTTTACAAAATCTGATAAAAAAAAGATTACTTATAATTTATTTTAACATAAAGAATCGCTCACAACCTCCTCTAGTTTGATCTCCGAGATGCCATACTCAAAAAATAATAAGTTGGACTCCTTTTTGAAAGACTGGCTGGAAAAAGCATCATCTGCCTAGCCTTTTTCCAACTACATTGGGGTGGGCTTCCAATCAAACCAGATGCAGCTGGATATCAGTATTTTACATGGAGCGACTGGCTGGAAAAAGCAATAGTTTAAAAAGATTGGATGGTTAAGGGAAGGTCGCGGGATTGCACGAATAACCGTGACCCCAGAACGTAAAGGGCTATTGAAGGACACCGTGGATCTTAGTCAGTACAAGTCTGACAGTCCCTCCCGCTCTGCCCTGGGTGGGAGGATTCATTTGATGATTTTACCACGATAAAAAAACATGGATAAGGAAAGGGCCTTTTCCCAGCGCTGGGGCTAATAAATAAATTACCATGCCTTCAGTATACACGCGTCTCAACCGCATTTGTGATATTTTTTTTCACATTACACACGGGCCGTGTCCCAACGTTCTTATTAGCATTTTAATTGTTCGCCAAACGAAATCAATTTGACATTTTAGACCATCATTCTAGCAATAGTTCAAATAAATTCATTTAATGTCTAATGTCTATATTATTGGACTGGATTTTACTAATGTCTTATCTTATGATGTAATAAATTGAGATTTAGTTTTTATTAATAGTCAGCTTTATGTGGTGTGTTTAAATTGTAATTTGGTTCTGTTTGTGAGTTGTGGGATAAATATTTAAAACTTCTATTTATTATCTTATTCTATTAATTTTGGAAACTTTTTTTTCAAAGAACTTGTTTTGACTCTTCTATGTAGGTATTTATTTTTATTTAAATTAAATTTGACATGACATCTGCGTTCATAAATATCAAAATGTAATGTTGACAATTATCTAGGTGAAGATCACGGGATCGCGCTGTATGCAAGGCACTTCCAACCTGTCCTATTGTAAATCTATGGGGGGAGGGCTATTTTCAACAGTGGACAGCCTTTTTTATTTCTCGTGGTAAAATCATCAAATGAGTCTTCCCACCCAGGGCAGAGCGAGAGGGACTGTCAGACTCGTACTAACTAAAATCCACAGTGTCCTTCAATAGCCCTTTACGTTCCGGGGACATGGTAATTCGTACACTCCCGTGACTCCGGCAGGCTTTGGCCCTCTAGAGGGGGGCCCCGTCACTCTGCTGACACTCTTTGAGGCGCGCGTGGAACACAACGCGCCTTCGACCCGGGCTTGGTCCATGGTCGGACAGCGAGTTGCCCATTACTCGCTGTCCACATGCCCGCGAACAGTGGACGGCCTACTGCTTTTATGATAATGATGATCTAGGTGCAAACCAAAACTAAAACCTAAGTTATATTTTGTAAACCAAAGATTTCTTTTTTTTCTTCAAGCCAACTAATTCCTTAACAATTAAACAGTTACTTTTCTAATCACCCGTTGTTTTTAAAACTCCTATTAAAATACCAAGCATACTAAAGTGAATGACTAATTAAAGAAATAATAAGAAGGTGATAAACCAGCAGTGCACAATAATCAAAACAAAATAAAATATAAACAGAGAGTTTAAAAGCCTCATTATAATGTAGCACGTGTTGATTGCGTCACTGCTTTTGACTGATCACTTCCTTGGACGAGCTTTACCAAGATACATTTACACTTCAAACATACAAACCTAAATCCTATTTTGAACTACGTAAGGGTTAAATTTGATTTCTTCATCGGTTATTAAAATTAAAAGTGTTTTACGTTTTACCAAGTAACATTTACATACCAAACATGGACACCTTACTCTAGTTTTAACGTAGTTAAGGGTTAAATTAGATTTTCTAAGCTGTAATTAAAATTAAAACAGTTTTATGCAACACGAATCGTTGGCGCTGTTCAATGTGGCATGGTGTGAGTTCGCGGTAATACTTTGCATGAACGCAGATTTGTGTTAAGAAAATGGAGCAATAATAAAGGAAAAGGTGTTGGAGGTAATTATTTTTTTTAATTAAAATTTTTAATTTATTCTCTACGTACGTGTGTTTGACCCAGCAGTTTGCATGTACGGATTGTTTATAGGAAATTCTATATTATTTTTCGCAACCCGCTTTGTTGGCTAGATGAGTCCTTTAAAATATTATGTTTCAGTCTGAAAACTTTCGTCAATCTATTCTCTATCTAGTCTCACTCTTGATCTAGATAGTTCAAAGCAAGGTAAATGATTATAGTACTTCTGTGCGCGGGATTGCAGGCAGCGAAAAATGGGCAACTCGCTGTCCGACCATGGACTATGCCCGGGTCGACGGCGCGTTGTATTCCACGCGCGCCTCAAAGAGTGTCAGCAAAATGACGGGGCCCCCGTCTAGAGGGCCAAAGCCTGCCGGGGTCGTGGGACTCTCGAATTACCGTGACCCCGGTACGTAAAGGGCTATTGAAGGACACCGTGGATTTTAGTCAGTACGAGTCTGACAGCCCCTCCCGCTCTGCCCTGGGTGGGAGGACTCATTTGGTGATTTTACCACGTAAAAAAAACTAAACTACTGTGTTATTTATACTTAATTATTTGAACGCTCTAATCTTCCAAACTACTGGTTCCAATTGAACAAATCTTTTTGTGTTGAATAGTCCATATATCGAGCTAGGCTATAGGCTAAATAACATCGCTCTACGACCAAAACGAACGGAACAGCGGGTAAAACCACAAGGAACAACTAGTTAATAAGAACAAAATTAATGAAATAAATAGTTATTAAGGAATTACGAAAACAAACTATAAAACCCAAACTCAATTAATTAAGGTGAATCATAAAACACAATGATAATTGAAAAGCAAATAAAGTTGACAATTTCGGGTCATTTATTATTGGCGCAGCGAAAACTGTGGAGTAGCTCGACATATATTAATTGCGCCACGCGGTCGCGGTCGCAATTGTGGTGGGGATTGTGGTCGCATGAATTTTTATGTAGAAAATATGTGTGACAGCAAAGTTTGGTTGTTTGTTTTCTAATTTGGTTTATGTTCTTTAGTTTCTTAATTATTTGTGTGTGGTAAACCGTGGAGTGGCATATTTTAAACTTAGAGAAGTTTCAAAATTTATTTTTATATCATAGAACAAACACTTAAACTCAATATTGTAAGTTAAGTCAAAAGATAACGATGAATGACGAAATTTTTGAACATACTTAATTTACGATTAACTAAAATAAAACGCTAATTACTTCCAGGAAAGTAAAGATTTAAAGAACAGAGGTCTTTCAAGTCCTAATTAATAAAACGCCGTTTAACTTGTTGAAAAACCAGTCATTCGTTCTCCTAATTCTTTGAAATCTAGCCAGCTAAGTTTTTGTGTTTTACTAAAGCCTCTTAGCCCACTATATGCTTGAGTGTGGAGATTTTATTTAAATTCAATTAGGTAGTAAGTACGTGACTGAGTTTTGAACAAAAAGGTTTATATAATATTAAGTATAATGGCCGTTTATTTATTCCGAATGTGACTATTGGCGCGTGGCATCACAAAAAGCAACTCAAATTCTTGGTATTTGGGTGCTTGGAACACATACATTTTTTTTTATGTTTATTAGAACACTTTATGAAAGGATTTATAAAAACAACTGACTAACGTATAAAGCCTGATGCTAAGTCAATGTAACGACGACTAACTGTCGAAAATCATGGAATATTAAATTTAAGTATACAATATTTTTAAGCTATTGCATAGCTCTTATCGCTTTGACCGCGGTCACCGAATCACGAAATTCCGTAACGATGTTAACCTAACACTGTCACATCTGTCATGTCTACGTGAATGACGTGATTGACGTTTCACTCGATTGACGTGGCTGACCATAGTCTAATTAGTAGAGTAACTTCCCATAGAGCAACGATGGGATAATATTCTTCTTAAATATTCGCGGTAGGCGATAACTTTTTCATAAATAAAATAAATAAATAATTATAATTGCATAAGTTGATAAAAATCATCATCATCATCAATTTCCCCAAATTCATATACTTCCACCTCTCATCTATGAATAACTAGGTTTTTTTTCATAGCCTTCTGCGTTTCAGCATTACGGTTATCTGTCTAGACAGTACCACGACCAATCACTAGGTATGCAGTAGTACCTAGGTAGATTAAATTTACACGGCATGGTTAGCGCAGTGGCTAAGCGATTGGACTGCTGCGCTGCTTGTCGCGAGTTCGATTCCCGCACGGAACAAATGTTTGTGTATGTGAGTTTCTATGTTTGTAAGTACGCACCTACGACACAGGAGAAATTCCTAGTGTGGGGGGCAACGTTGTTTTTAAGAATTAAAATAATAATAATGAATGTATAGAAACACAAGTAAAAGGAGACTACAACTTGGCTTTAAATATTTTTAAAGATGGAACACTAAATAAATATTTCGCACTCACACTATCGGCTTAAACCTTCATTACGGATACATAAATCACACACAAAAAAGGTTTAACCGAAAATACTTTTCGTAAAACCTAAATGATTTACAGCATACTGATAGTACCTATATAATACCGCAGTCTTTGTCGATAGCATATCGGTCTAAAAACGATAAAAAAATATCCCTTTGTTCTTTGTCGCCCTACTCATATGCAAATGCGGTCGGCCCCAGACTGATTTAGGGCCTGCATTACCGATTCACGAAAACCGTTGAAAAGTGCAAACTTTTTGGACTGAAACTGTGCTAAATGATTTATATTGAAGTGATAGTGCGACGGTTTTTGCTTGGAGTGATGTAAGATGTGGGGCACTGCCAGTATGCTTTTTGTTTTGTTTTAAATCTTTAAAGGTTTTTTTTTGGGATGTAAGGTGTGGGAAATTGTGAATACGTTAGTGTTTTTTTTAGTTTTTTTTTTCTTATTCAGTGTTTATATGTTTGCTGTATTTTTTTTGGAGTTGCAGATGTAGGTTTGTTTTCTACACTATGTAATACTCACTCTTTTTCCCATCGGGGTAAATCAATTTCACCGGCTCTCTCGTAAGAAACTCGCTTGATTCAGTTTTGGTATAAATAAAAGATAAGTGTATGAATATCAAACTTATAAGCACTCATAATAATTCTTTGAAAATTATAAGGATGCGTCTTCCAACAAAATTTTCGATTTGCATAAATCCTTCAACTCATATCGCAATGATCAAAATGCAGCCCCGTTCACACTTAACAAATTGCCAAAACATTCCTTTTTAAACTCCAACTCGTATATCAGTCGAGAGTCGCCATATTTTACACTTATAGGGACTTATGGCATTTGATATCGTCCGACTAATCGCCCGCCACTTTCTTTGGACACGACGTGACACCTCGATCATATTGTTTCTCTCTTTATCGGCTTCACTCGGCAACTTTCGTGTCGATTCGGGCACTGATTTACAACATGCCTTGTTTAGCTTCACATAATGACAGTTACTGGAAGATAGTTTCTTTGTTATGTAAAGTTACGACGCTGGATGTAAGTAACAATGGAATTTGATCGTTAGATCTGTAGGATCTGCTGTCTTTCATATTTTACTGCAAGTTTCTAAAGTAGGTTAGCACAGAATTGTTTATAGATGTGAACTCACTAGTTGAAATTTTAAATAATTGACCATTTTCCCACAGTATTATATATCTTACCAATCTATTTATTAGTAGAATGCATTTCTTGAATAGTAGAACTAAACTTACCAAAACAATTAGCAGTCTCAATATTTTAATTAACCAACTTCAAAAAAGAAGGAGGTTATCAATTTGACGGTATGTTTTTTTTGTGTTTCTATTACACGATTACTCCGCCAATTGTAGACCGATTTTCAAAATTCTTTTTTTGTTCGAAAGGAGATACTTCTGAAGTGGTCTCATTGTCACCAAGTCAGGATCTGATGATTGGATCCTGGAGAAATCGAGGTCAAATCACAAAATGTATGAGCCCACACATCGTTTTTCGCAAATCTTATGAAGTAATTAATTGAAGTAAAGTTGGTGGCAAAAAAAAAAAACAATGAAATAAAAAAAAATAAAGCCATCGACTTACGAAAGAAAACTTATTTTGTAGGTTATTTTACCCTTTTTGTGGTTATTTTAAATTTTACCTTTTTTTAAAGTTTTTTTCACGAAACTTTTGATACTATTTTTCGTAAACAATTTTTTTAAACCAAACCACAGAGCTTTCCAGTTACAGGCACAAGACCAGAACTATATTACATCCCTTAAAGAGCAACCTAAAAACAAAATAGACCCAAGTTCGAAGTATGCGAAAAGCAACTCAACCTATAAATCTACTCCGACCTATGAAAAGCTATCTATCCTATTCATCTATCTAGTTGAAGGCAACATCATTACATCATCAACCTATAAACTTGGTAAGGACACTATGAAATATGGTCTGAAGAGACTTTCTGCC
Organism: Agrotis puta; assembly: GCA_943136025.2. Classification (NCBI taxonomy): domain Eukaryota; kingdom Metazoa; phylum Arthropoda; class Insecta; order Lepidoptera; family Noctuidae; genus Agrotis; species Agrotis puta. Next base: position 13,230,525 of record OW964177.2, on the reverse strand, counting down.
AAGCTAAACATTTTCGAAGCAAAACAAACGATTTTCAATACAGACATCATTAATTTCATCCTAGTTCCAACATGCCAACATTAAACCTACGTAGCTGTCATTGAATTTTGCACTTTATGTGGTAGTATTAAGAGTTACGTGGCGTAATTGAGTTTGTGAGTTGTGTAGAACAAATGGTCGTGTTCTGTTCACTTTTCATGCGTTTATTACATCTTGGCACGGTATGAGAGCACTATTGATTCCGTTTTATCATGTTACTAAGTACTGTTGAGGTGTGTGCATAGCGCGAGAGGGTAATTGGGAAATGTAGATTTCTTTAAAATGTGGTTTATGACTTGATGTCGAGACGTTTCCTTTGGCTTGAATACTTGGCGCAGTTTAAAAGGATTTCATTAGACTCGTTAAGACTCTAATTAGGTACATTCAGAAGAGACGAAGCATATCTTGATACAAAATCTTGTGTCCCTTTAAAAAATAAATAAAATTTCAAGAATATAAATTGATCATTATGTTTTGCTTATAACTAAAGAATACCAAAAAAATGTAAATAGCCACTTCACTTAAAAGCGTGTGTGAAAATAAAATAAAGACTAAACAAACTGCTAAATAAATACCGCAAGTACCTAACATAAATCTGACATCAAAATAGTAGTCTCATTTCATTTTTCGTAAAACTAAATGGCAGAAGATTTATTTCAACTTTTTACAACAGCCAATTTTTTTCATGAACAAAGTTCTACTTAGTTGCACTGTCAGATATAGCAACAAAAAATCAAACTTATGATTTATACGTCCTTCACACATGAAGTCAGAGGAATAAAAACACTGTGATCCCTGCCCAATGGTACTTACAATTTGATTTATAGCCCTCTGCCCGCCACATACATGCAACTTTGAGCGATAAAAGATGAATCACACTAAGATTAATATTGTTTTCCCGAGTGCATTCTTATCTCAGAACATTATGTTGGCAAATGGTTGCAAGCTACTCAAGACAAATGTACTGGGCTGTTGTTGAATTTTAAAATCATCCATTGCTGTAGTAATATGTCTTGAGATTGCGGATTGATGATAAATCTTGGGTTGTAATATTTGTCTAACGTTTTGGATTAGATTTAAGGGGTAGATATAATCTGAAAGGTTCTGTTCTATATTTCTATCTGAAGCACTTTGTTTAATATCGTATTGTTTTAGATATGTTGAAGGATGGATCGATGTGATCAATCTTTTGAACTGGTGATAATGGTGATGTCTTTTGTTAAATATAGTTATGAGATTTATCGTTGCAAAGAGCAGTACAACATTGTAAATTCGCCACAAAATTATATCCCCACGAAAAAAAGTCTCCTAGTACTTTCTGTTCAGATTCCACATTGTGTTCTCGTTTTTGGTAGTTTTGTGCTGGATTTTATTATTTAATTGTTCTGCTATCAATTTACAATAATTAAAATTAAAAAAGAAAACAAAAACCTTTGTCTAATTAATACATACTTTTTTTCGTGGGGAATTAATTTTGTGGCAAATTTACAACAACCCATCATAAAAACGTGACAAAAAAGAATAGACAACTGGCTTAACATCTTCTGCATTCATCAACAAGCTTAAACAACCGGTCAATCCCTTACCCAACAATAACATCAGAGAGTTGGAAATGTTGGAATCAAGTCTTTCCAAAAACGTTTAAATGTCAGCATTTCAAAGCTATTATTATCTTTCCTCTATAACCTACTTACACTGGGAACCCTAATACCCAAAGTTGAAACCAGCTGTCAGACTTTCAGACTACCATATGAACCTGTCAACCACAAAATGCAGAGCTTTAAACTAGTCAATATAACTGTCAAATCCGTCTCTTACAAAATATTATTAAACTATTTCTGACGCCAAATATGGAGTTCACAAAGTTTTCCTTATTATTATGCCGTCGTTATGTCAATTGTCGGGGCGAGCACGCATTTATTAGCATAAGGCAGCCGCAAGTTCACCCGAACTGACAGTAATAACAAATTAGGGTAACTGCTCCAAACGTTGTCCAAACCGCTATTGTACTCTTGTTCCCCCGGCAGCTAATTGTGTTTTTGTTTGCTATTTTGCGGCCGAATGGCGCTTTAATATTGAGATTCTTGCGAGTTTGGTCCGTGTTTTTGGTAAAGTCTTAAATAATAACGGTTTTATCTCGATTAGCCTTGGATTCGGGTGGATCAGTTGCTTTTTACGCTAATTATTCAGTAAGCAATTAAAATTTGGATCAAAATACTACGGATACTGTGGTACTTTGATAAAAAAAGCTAATTTCCGTAAGGTTAAACTTCTGGTCGCGGGACTGTACGAATTACCGTGACCCCGGAACGTAAAGGGCTATTGAAGGACACCGTGGATTTTAGTCAGTACGAGTCTGACAGTCCCTTCCGCTCTGCCCTGGGTGGGAGGACTCATAAGATGATTTTAGCACGTTAAAAAAAAAGGCTAAGCTTCTAGCGCGTTACTGTATGACATCTTATCCGGTTTAAGTCTTGTTAGACATCTTCTAAGTTGTATCGACTGTTTCGCTCGTAATATTTAGGAAAGGTCTATTACTCAAGACTTATTTTTTCAACCAAACATTTAACTGGGGAATATTGTAAGTAGTTAAACATAGTAGTTAAACATTTAATAAATAACCAAGGCGTAATGCAGACGAGCTTAAACTCAATATTGGCAATCGCTACTAAACCGCTCTTGTCATGTCGCCCATATGGCAGAGCTTTAACAATGGAATTAGTCGTCATTTAAAGTACCGAGTCAAATTCACAACATATCTGGATAACGTGTAGCAAGTGCACTCGTCTGCCAGGGGTGACACTCTGAGCCCTTCCGATACTGACATTATGTGACAACACTGTGCAGGGGCGTTCGCTTACACAATGGCCGATCATTGGCGCCTTCACCCTATATTCATGTTCGCATACACTTTTAGCACAGCTTTGAATATGAAATAGAATCCTGATTTTACGAACATGTGGTATCTAATTCTTCATAATAGAAGCTAAAATTGAATGAAAAGTATCCGCAATAACCGTACAATTGAACGTTTAATTAAAATTTTACAGAAACAGAATTGTCGTATTGCATTAAAAAAAAGAAAATCTAAATTGTTGATTCCTTTATTTCGTTTCAGAATTGGAGGAAGAAAATAAATTCACCCACAAGGCGCGGCTTGAAATATTCAATGAAGAGATTTTATGAAAGAAAAAAAAATCTCATTTGCATCTCAAAAGCGATGCGAGTTAATGGGACCATTTTGAATGCGCGGCACGTCACTCGCTTTATATATATCCGCATTCGTCTCAACCCTTACACGACACTTGGAGTAAGGACAGCGGCACACGAATTAATTGGTGATAATGTATGGATATACCGATTATCGATGTCTCGGCTGAATGTATTAGTGGGTCAAGCGGCCGATTTACGGTTCTCGGAAACTGATGTCCGATCTAATTGTTGATGGATTAATGCATTTACCGTTGTATACTAGCTAGCCAATTTAAGTTTTGTGTTAGAATTAATGTTGGATTATGATACGCTGTTTCGATTCATACGTTTTTATAACAAGATAGTTGTATAATTTATTAATTTCACACAAGCGGTTTCCAGAGGTTTCACCCACTGGTCGTGTCCTATTGGGCAGAGCGTGATGTCATATATACGATAAACGGGCTACCCAAAACACTTTTTTTTTTTCAATTCGAACCAATACCTACTTTTTGAGATTAGCATGTTCAACTAAACAAACTCTATAGTTTTATAATATTATAAGTATAAATAAATAAATTGTGCCTCTAGGTCTCGATATTCTCCCTGCCGGGGTCGCAGGACTCACGATTTACCGTGACCCCGGTACGTAAAGGGCTATTGAAGGACACCGTGGATCTTAGTCAGTAAGAGTCTGACTCTGCCATGGGTGGGAGGATTCATGTGATGACTTTACCACGGAAAAAAAAAGGTCTTGATATTTTTAGATAAGATCAGTTGCTTGGACTCCTGACCATTCATGTCAATGCTTTCTACATAATATTCAAATGACAGGAACAAACTTGAGTGCCAAATTGAATTATTGTGCAGTTAGTCAGTTATTCATGAATTTGGGACTGGGTTTATTGACATAGAGGGCCTTTTTGGTCAAAAACCATCAAATGAACTCTATGAGGGACTGACAGAATGGACTAATTTAAAACTACCCTGTTCCTTCAGTCGCCGCAATAACGACCTGCGGCCGTATTATGACGTCTTAAACCAGGTTTGTTCCAGTGAGTGAAAGAGACAGCTATACAAGTCATCTAGCGCCACCTCGTTCACTCACTGGAATAAGCCTGGTTTTAAGACGTCATTATACGGCCCCTGGAAATTAATATTGTTTGACATAACCTACCGAAAGTAAAGATTATTGCACTCCTGTTGAATACCGTTGTAGAAATACAAAAACAGCTGAAGAAATTGCTACTTATCACGCTCTGGAAATCAATAATCTATCTGGGTTGCTATCTTCAGCTAGAACTTTCACTTTAACCAATCAACGACCGAATATGCTTACCCGAGACTTTAAGATGTCCAATCAGAAGCAGACGTGAAACAAAAAAGAACGGGATTTGGATTAAGATTTTATTAGAGAGATTTTGAGCGTAAGCCACAGAATACAACCCTGTGATAATGCTCAAGAAACTCCTGAATTAATGCAAACTGTAATATGAACCCATTAACGCGACACAACATAATAACAGCGAAGAGTTTGTAATTAAAATTACCGAATGCTGTCACAGGCGTTCCCTCATACAACGATTGCGTGTTTCATTAAGCGTCGTGCGACCAAACACATGTCGAAGGAAAATTAGCGGCACCCATTGACGAACTCACAAAATTGAGCAAATTAAGAGACACCCAACAACCCTTTACTTTATTGATGTCTTTTTAATTACACCCGTTAAAACGATTAGGTTTGATCGGAATTGCTTTGTTACTTACTCAATATTGTACCTGTTCCAACTGATCTTTTGGGTTATTATAAATGTAACGCAGTGTTTAAGGAAGGGTAAAAATTATTTTTAGAATCAGTTAACTACACCATAAAATGAAACCGGTAGGACGAACCATGTTACATTTTCGAGAAACTATGTGAAAAACTTGTTACATTTTTGGTGTACCATCAACCCGTTACTTATCTCACTAGAAATCACTTCTGAGATACAACTGTGTCTTCCAGTAGTTCAGGTTATAAACAAAAACTTGATATGCCTGAATATTTTCAACTTTAAATAGTTGTACGAGATAATCGTAAATAATTGAATGTCCTATTAAAGCCAACAGCTTATTAAGCTGTTGGCTAGGGTACTTTGTAACACAAATTCTATACGCAATTACAACTTCAAGTCTTTTAATACAACCACAACTACTTCAGAGAATTTCAAACGAGAGCTTATAAAAATCAAGAAGCATATCACTTAAAAGAATATTCAGTTAATGCGTTTAAAATCACCGATGCATGTTAAGAAGCTGGACTATTCAAGTAATATTCTACAGCGTAAAACTTTATGAATTAATACGGAGTCTCGACAAAAACACGACTGAATTATGCATGTGCAAAGTTTCGCCGAATGAATAAAGTAACCGTAAAACTACTCTGTAATTACGTAACATCGTCTGCCGATACGATCGGAGGCTATATCGATACCGAACCGATACATCGAGCGTGCGATCGAGATCCGATTCGAACGAGCGCGACCAATTTTATTCACGAAACATTTAGCTTTAGATAAAATCTCACGGCGCGCTCCATAATGGCCTTAGCTGATTTTAAAACAATAAAATGCAAAGCCTTTAGAATGAGTGCGATTGTTAGTGTGAATCAGATAAGTACAATAGATATTGAATGTTATGGGATATTGTTTGGAAACACGGTTTATTTTAAAATTATACGCTAGGTGAGGTGTTTACTGTTTATCTCGTTACGAGTACTGACTGCTCCGAATTGAAATTTATTCCGCGATTAACATCGCAGCCTTCAACTACCGCCTTTTATCGAGGTTCCGTTAAGAGTTATTCAAACTATGTAAGAGCGATTAACCTCACTGACATAATTTCTCCGCAATCAGGACAGAATTCGCGGAACCGTGAGATATATCTACGTGAGTTAACAATCTTAATCGGCCCGTCAAAAATCTGAGGCGAGTTCCAATTATTAAAAAATCTTTGTCGATAAAATCGAGTTAATGAAGAACGGTACTCGATATCTCGATCGGCGGTGCGCACTAACTCTGAAATTGATTTCATTCCATCGACGCGCGTCGATCGAAGCTGCTGATATGATTTGCGGAAGTATTACGATTTTCAAATCTATATCCTTTGAAGATTTCATAATGCACTTCATTGTGCATTGACTGTCTTCATTCATTGGACAAGTGATTAATCTAACTAATATTATGAATGCAAAAGTTTGTGAGAATGTCCGACTGAATGTTTGCACTCAAAAAATACTGAAGGGATTCGAATGAAATTTAAAATACTGATATTCAGCTGCATCTGGTTCGACTGAAAGCCGACCCCAATATAGTTGGGAAAAGGCTAGGCAGATGATGATAACTTGGTTTAAACATGTGATACTCGTTATCCTGGTTTTACGGTCATGTAGAGCGAATCCGATGTCAACCGCTGCAGTTATCGATAATTCTTTGGCAAGTTGTATTAAACAGTTAAAAAACTTTATGTACCCATGTTTATTCCATCTAGTTTTCAAGTTATCTGAAAGTGATATTGCAGGTCTGTTTCCGTGGTTTTCTCATACTATTCAAGGCACGCTAGGTGTGGTATGCTTTATCTTGACGATCCCTGCCAGTTTTAAATGTTCAGGTTAAACCGAGTTCTGTTCCAAGGATAACTGTACAGTTTTAGCCTCTTCGTACACAAGGCGACGCGAGTCTCCGATACCTAAAGACTTCGGTATCTAGGCGACTATTATTGCAATACAAATCCATACTGATTCGTACATAGGCACGCGTCAATGTTACACACATACCTACAAATGGATGCTTAAGTCGTAAGGTATCGAAGATTTGCGTCGCTTTGTGTACGAAGGGGTTTATACAACACACTTTAATACTTTTATTACCTAGAGCCCGTAAAGATTTAGAAAGAAAGAAAGAAACTTATTTATTTTGACACAGACATGCATACATACAACAGAGACAAAAACATATTAAAAAACAGAAAAAAATTACAAATGAAGTCAAAACCACATTTACAAAAAAAAAAGAAGAAATACATAGTTATACGTCATGACTGTGACAAGAAAGGCGACCACTCAGCATAAAGCTGTGCTGTGGGGGACCCACAGCACAGCGCTGATTTTCAGTAGTCACCTGAAGAAAGAAGAATAAAGAAAAGTGTACGGAAATCAAGCTAGGATCATGATAAATAGATAAAAAGACAGACAAAGGTACAAAATACGAACAACGTTATTAATAAAATGTGAAAAAATAAATAAATAGGTTAATAATTATAATAATATAATATAATATAATATATAATAATAGACACAAACATGATCAATATTTCAAATTATTAATACGAGGGTATTATCACAACAAACCACAGGAGTATTAGGTGTTGTGTCTCGCTCATACCCTCACTTTCAACTTGCAATATTATGAACTTAATTTCAAAGGCCTTTTTGAGGAAAGAAAATATCAGGATACGAACCTGCGTTCTTCCGGATAAGTATTTCCAACACCTAGGATATCTTGGCACTGCTCGTCGAAAGCAAAGCTCTCATTCCTTTGTTTGAACATTTTCAAAAATTTCCCATTCTTTGGCATCTGATTAAAAAGTACAGTAACACAAATGCATAGCATATCTCAAGAAAACAGGTACCTTATTTATGTATTTTTACAAGCCGGTCTGAATTTCTGCAGTTGAATAATTTACAGGAATTCAGACATTACTGAAACTGGTTCAGATATTATCTGGCTTGATTCGTCAGAGCGCTGGCTTTGTGTTGAATATTTACACCGTCTTGTGGAAGCTATGGAATAACCCTATTTCTTTTTTTGAGACTTAAAGGTGCTCCACGTACCTGTGTAAAATATTTTAGAATTTTAAAGCGTTTGTTGAGATACCTATTGTTTTTAAGAAAGTTTCATTTTTTGCCGATAAATAGTTGCCTTTTGGGCCATTATTTTTCTATAAACACCTAAATGTGGCATGACCACAAGCGGATTTCAAGATAACTTTATAAATTGACTGTAAAATAGAACGTAAAACAAGAATTTTTACGGTAGGTATACAATTGTTTTCTATTTCAAATTTTATCAATTATTTTATATCAAACGGTGACAGTCCTTTTTAATTTTACTCGCCTTAATGACTGCATCAATTTGCATTTATTTGGATTACGAATATTCTTGACTAGCTGCTGCCAGCGGTTTCACCCGCTACAACTCGAACATTATCCCATGGGAAAATCGGCATAAAAACTAAACTATATGTGCACCAAATTTCATACAAATCCGTTCAGTAGTTTTTGTGTGAAAGAGTAACAAACATCCATCCTAACAAACTTACACGTTTATAATATACCTAAGTAGGGTTAGTTAGTTAGTAATAAGTTTCCACGGAATAACTACCACCTTCAATTCGGCCGAAGCCACGTGCAAAAGTCAGTTTACTATTTTTTTTAAAGCATTGCCCCATACTAGGAATTTCTTCTGTGTCATGGGTGCGTTTACAAACATATAAACTCACATACACAAACGCCCAGACCCGGAACAACTGCTTGTAGATCATACAAATATTTGCTCCGTGCGGGAATCGAACCTGCGACACGCAGCGCAGCAGTCCAATCGCTCAGCCACTGCGCTAACCGTACCGTCAAATGTCCTAACATAAGGCATGGTACGAGTACTATTCTTACATTTTATACAATGAAACATACTACACATACTATTGATTTCCCAATCACACATTCAATTTGATGGCATCCCCCGACAGTTGGCATGTCAATAATAATTCAGAGTAACAGTATACTGTTGAATAAAATGATTAACCTCCGAACGGGAGCCGGTTGACCGGAGTCTAACATACAGGGTGCTTGTATGCACGCTATGGATACATTTGTCAAAAATGACAATATTTTTTTTTAGAGTAGAGTATTAGAGACTTATAGATAATTAGGTATGTGTGTTGCGTGCGCGTTATATTTTTTTTTTAGAATTCATTTATTTTGTTTTGGATGGAGCTATATTATGGGTACGTCATACAAAAATGCTTTGCCCCATTTTGTGTCAACTAATTAATAACAAATTATTTACATTAAACTCCAAATAGTGACAGAAATTTTTAAATAACTTTTAAGTGGAAATGAACAAATATTATTTAAACTATTTAGATTGCAACACATTTAAAAGCTACGCTTTAAAAGTTTTGCGAAACATTTTTATTCTCGATTACTCACAAATTACGAAATAAATTAAACAGCATTCGTTTATGACATTTAATTTACTTTGAACTTAAATGTCGAATTATTATAACAGAAAAATAATTAGTCTTTCGTAACTTATAGATTGGACGTGGGTGTATGCAAAGTTGCAACAATTAATAACGAGATGATGAACGTATTGATTGGCCAATATTCATTAACTAAAATACATCAATCAGTATGTATTCAATAAATAATACAAAATATTGATAACAATTTTGAAATAACTCTTGAATCTAATTAAATACTAAAAAGTTACATACGATTTATTAACTTTGAAAATAAAACAAAACCACAAGGTATTTTTATTTAAGTATTACATTTTCATTGTAATCTAACGAAACGTTGACATTATACGTACAAAAATCGCTAATTGAGCGACCTTTATCCGACATTTGATTAGAACACAAAATATCATGAAACAATGAAACAGCCTGTATTGTTCAATGGAAATGTCAACATTGAACTTGAATATGTCGCGAACATTTTCGGAATATGACATAAATTATATCAACCCTTATTGGATGAGCGGAATGGAATAAATACCATATGTATGCTGGCTCAAGTTACGTTGCCGCCGCGTACTAATTCCCAGAGCTTTGTGGGCTAATACATAAGCGAGAGCGATTGTATTGTAAATTATTATTTTTTACGAATTGTTTAATATGTATTTCCTACTGTTCTTATTCCGATCTACTGTCTATTTTACGCGGTAAATGTCTCAGAGGTGTTCTTATTAGTGACTTCAAGTTCCGAGTCCGACGCCACCGTTATTTGATTAATTAGTATTTATTACGCACCGTTGGGCTAGTAACAAGCATACTTTGTTAAATGTATGTAATTTTTCTTCACAGGTGTGTTTCAGATTTACATAATAATTACTTTACTGAAAGTTTGCAGCAATCAATAGAAAAATAACAGCAAAAAAAAACTGATTACTGAAAATTCGCAGCAATCAATAGAAAAATAACAGCAAAAAAAAAATGAATCTGTTATAACTTGGTCCCTCGCCTTAACTGTCACCTATTGGTACCGTCGCCCCACCGATTGTCATAGCTCGAATCGGTATGACATCTCATTGTGGCAGTAATTACGCCGTATTGTACATTTATGTTCACATATTGTTCATTTGGCGTGATCTTCTCGGCTATTGTTGGAGCACTTGTTTGTCACTTGTTTTTATCACACAATTCGGCTTTTGTTTCCACCGGCTTTTGTTGTTTTAAGCGAATCGTAGAAATATTAAACGAAATATGTTGGTATTCTGAATATTTGGTAGAATTTTGTTGTATAATTTATTTATGTCTTTTCGAATGATTTTCCACGGCTTTTATAGAAGAGTATGTCAAAAGTGATTATATTCGTGAAATTCCTAATTATTATTTACGTTCAAATATTTGGAGTATTTTGTATCTTTTCTCAGATCCATTAATATGATCCCTTAAGGCTTGAAATCTCTAATTGTTCCACAAATGGCTCACTAAAAATCGTTTCAAGGATAAACAATGATTAAATACACCGTATTTATAAATTTAACCCACATCGGTTGAGGAACGAATTGCTAGAAATTGATCTAAAACACGCAGTTCCTTAATCACGCGTTTCTTAAATCATTTTTTTTCGAATGTGCTTTGATGGAACAAAATGCTAACAAAAACGTGCATCGGAACATTTCTAAGTGGTTCAAGAACAAACAAATAGGTAACGAATGGTTACTTAAGGTGCTAGTGGTGGTTTAATTAGTAGTTAAGCAAACCATTAGACCCCAGTACCATCAGACCCTAGCTTGATTACCGTACACTTTTCTTCTTTTTTCGGGTGACCACTGAAAATGAGCGCTGTCCCTCATAGCACAGGTTTATACTGAGTAGGATACCTTTCTTGTCACAGTCATGATGTACAGCTGCCTATCTATTATTTATGTTCTGTATATTTCTTTTTGTTATTATGTTTTCGATTTAGTTTTGTAATTTTCTGTTTAATATATATATTTTTATATTTGTTGAATGTGTGTGCATGTCTGTGTCAAATAAAATAATTTTTCTTTCTTTCATTAGTTAATATCCTATACCCTTTTTATTGAAAAGTTAGAAAATACTATAGGATTTTAACAAATAGTGAACCTTACTATTCAATTGTATACTATATCAAATTGCCGTTGAAAATCTATGACTAAAATGAAGGCCATTTTTTTGTAGGCCTCAATCAAGATCGATTCAGTCGATTAAATGGATTTTTAGTAAGCAAACGTTTGAAGCCGGTTCTCAATCAGTGGTAGACGTTATGAATTGAATGTGTATATTGTAATTGTTTTATAGATGGCTAATTATGAGTAACGAACATTCGTTATTATGTTTTACGGTATTTAGAAACGTGGAAGTAGTGTAGTCGGCATAGTTAAAGAGTACATTAGAAACGTCACGTGAAGGCAAATATCGAAATAACTTTGACTAAAATAGAAACATAAGAATCTTTTTACTGAAAGTTTTATCACATTGAAAGTACCTATTCAATTACATTTGCACTAAACGACACAAAGAACGACTAAATGAAAGCATAGTAGTAGAGTTTTCTTTCAGAACTAAGCATAGCGTTGAAAATCCAACGGCAAATGAGGATTTAATTCTTATAGAAAGTCTTTCAATATTCCTGTGCTTACCTTAGTTAGAATAAGATTGCATTAGCACCATACCTACTGTGACGCTATACTTGTCAAACTAAACCAGCTAGGTTAGGTTAGGTCATCAAAAAAGTAGTTTGGCTTATAAAAAAATAACTTTTGACAAAAACAAAGTTTAAAATATTAATACCGTGGTTTTATTTAAGCGCGCTACACACGGCTAAGATACTATAATATTTTATCTTAAGATACCATATCGCTCGCCATACAATTCTATCTTAAGATACCAAAATATGAAATATATATTATCTTCGTCGTGTGTGATGGTCCATTGAATTGTATGGCGAGCAATATGGTATTTTAAGATAAAATGTTATAGTATCTCAGCCGTGTGTGGCGCACTTTAGTCTATTCACTGCAACAATACCTATAGGAAGGTTTATAGCATTTACTGAAATGATATACTTAACAAACCAACTCCAATTTAAATCACGCAAGCCAACAAATTATTTCCGATGTCCCTTCAAACTGTATCATTCGTTCATATAAATCAAACTAACCGACATTATTATCGCAAAGTCATCGACAGAGACAAACGAACTCGCGAATTGCGACACAATTATATTAATCAGTGCACATTTGTCAACTGCACTGTCGATGTATCGTTTGGATGAGTGCGCGGCTGATCGCAGCAGATTTGCGATATTAACATGACGCATTTTAACCTGAAAGCTAACAGCAGAAGTCTTAATAGTAAGCCAGTTATGTCAAAGATGTACGAGAAGAGGTACGAGGTCGCGGGGCAGTCGGGAACGTAAAGGGAAACTGAAAGAATCGGGCGGTTTTTTAGTAAGAAGAGTTTGCCAATCTCTTTTGGTGCAGTCAGGGGGCGGGCGGGAGGATTGATTTGATGATATTTACACATCAAAAGTAAGAAAGCATCATTGCTCAACATCAGGCAAGTTACTAATACGTTTAAACAAGTACTCCGCCCGCAATTTCGTCCGCGCAAATTTCAAATTTACCCTCTGTGAATTTCTTCTCCCGGCCGCTCTTCATGGGATACTTTTGGAAAATCTTAATCAATATCCAACAAAAATTCTATCAACCCTAAAAATAATTCCTTAGGGGTCGAATTTAACAAAATCACGTTATAGTGAGCACCTACGTCTTAAAAAGAAACCTGCAAAATTTGAAACTCCTAGCACTTGTAGTTTATAGGATTTCGTGATCAATGAGTGAACATTCATTTTTACCGCTAACCACTTGAGAAAAAACCTTATAAAATACTAAACCACACTATGCCCGACCTAATAATTTAATTTATAGGACTCAACTGAAGGCAAAACTTTCTTATTTTAACACGACCAGTGCACATTAATTTGTCAACTGAACTGTCAACATATCCATTTGGAGTGAGCGGTTAATCGTATCGGATTTTGTAAATCTTTGAGCGGAGTAATTAACGAGTTATAGACACTAAATTTACTGATTCACACCATTTTTGAGACAAAAGCATAGTTGTCCTCGCAAGCAAATGTAGCTATTTTAGTCTGGTATTTAAAGTCTACAATCACGTTCTGAATAAAGTAATGGTTACGGTTTAGGCTCTGAAATAACTTTGTACATGGAAATTAGGAGCCATTTTGTATTGTGGTTAAAATACTTGGAAATAATGTCAAATCTAAATACGTTAAGAATAGAATCAGAGAGTTACGATTATATTTTCTCATATCAAAGTTTCATGGAAAACCTTTTGTGTTTTACTTACAAATTGAAAAAGATTTTCCTTGAACCCATTTCTTAGTAGGTACGTAAAGTACACTCAGGCCGATATAAATAGTCGTAGCTAAGCAACAGCCAAGCCAAAGTCGTATTAATAGAGAGTTCTTTAGTATTTACTTTCGATGAAAGTCAGACTTCGATCAAACCTAATACTGAGCTAATACTCGTACTTCGCTTAGATAGTATCGATTTTCGTGAACTTAGCACGTTCTTAGTATGTATTTGACATTAGTGTTTGTGTTATTGTCAAATGTCACTAATTTCATAAATCAGTGTCATTTTAAAATGCGTTGAATGTATTCATATTTATTTATTTCTAGACTATAATACTTTTTATAATATTGTAATGTTTATACATAATGATTAATATTAATTTTACTAATTAATAAATTTGGTTCAGTATAACATTACATCAATAATAAAGTAAAGCGAATTCAGTTGTTCATGAAATTAAAATTATCCAGTATGTTGTGAACGCTTTTGAAACATGACAGTAAAGTATTACTTTTGCTTGAACTATGGCTTAGCCCGTTCTAAGCAAGCAATGACCAAAGAAACGTTTATTTATCCCGAATCAGATACTTGGCTTAGCTAAGGCGAACTAGTACTTCTGAAGTAATACTTTTGACAGATTGGTAACGACTACTTATTTCGGCCTGAATGTATCCTCATGCCTAAAATCACTGATCTTTAAAAAACCACATCATTCAACCCTATAAAAACAAAAATTAATACAGATACAACGTTCAACTGAGTACATACAGTACATCGTTATGCATAAATCCTATTGTGAGAAACGTCAGCTGTTTTCACTCGCTCGCAGCCATTTAACAAACTGTAAGTGCGTTCGGGTATTAATTTGCAAAACAAATGAGGATTGTGCATAACATAAATAAAACAATGTTGCCAGAAAACTGTTCGGCGTGTTTATTATGTCTCCCTAAAATCACAAAGGTAATATGGCTTTTAGTTTTTGGTTGGGCCATATGGCCTTTCTCCCGTAGGCTTTTGTTTCAAATAAATGTTACAATGATTGAGTGTAATTTATGTATTTGATAACGTGTACATACAAAATTATTTAATGTTGAATGAATATTATTTTATTGCAGCTTCGTTTTTGAGCTGAAAGTTATGTTCTTAGCTAGTTATACTGAATTCTTTATCGCAGTATTATAATTCTATACCCGTTGAAACTATGTTGAGTATCAGTTTTCCAAACACATTTTTTATCGTGGTAAAATCATCAAATGAGGACTCATTTCAATTCATTCATTGTGGGAGGACTCCCACACAGGGCTACGGCACGGACTGTCAGACTTGTACTGACTAAAACCCATGGTGATCCTTCAATAGCCCTTTACGTTTCAGGGTCACTGTTACCCGATGAGACAGTACCGCGACCCCGGCAGGCTTTAGCCCTCTAAGGGCGTCAGAGTTTTCCAAACACAATATCGAATTAAAATTGATTACTGAAGAGGCCTGGCCGGACTATCAGACTCATATTCAATAAAAACCTCTCTGTTTTTTCAATTGCCGTTTGCTTTCCAGGCGCTGAGGACAGCACCTGCTGTTGACGTTTTATAAGTGCCCTCATGGGCCTATGTGAAATAAAAACTTTTGAATTTGAATTTCCGCAAACGAAACAGATCAGTGAAGAGGTCTTGTATTAAAATTTAGCTATCATTATGATTTCAGTCGCAATCTTATATCAACGGTACTTTCACAGTTATTGTGTCTTGTCTTTCACCATAGTTATTTTAAATTATAGTTTAAGTCTTTCGACAATTCAAATGTGCCCGTCACTTCACCGTCGTGTGCCTACATGAAATAAATACTTCGATTTTGATTTCTTCTTCAATTTTTCTGCAATTTTCCTACATTTTGACATTGATTCTCAAATTGCGACCCAACATTTTAGATTTTGAAAACTACTTTTTTAAATTTATTACTGGGGTATAGTCAATGGTATCAGGCAGTCTATAAAATATTCAAAATATTAAAAACCTCAATAAACTGACACATTCAGCAAGACAGGTGGTCCAGTCTCATGCAAGTAAAATTTATAGAGGACATACAAAAATGAAGCACTAAAAAGTAATCTTATGCATTGCTATGAACAAATTTAATTAACATGAATATCTCATGAATATCGGCAGTAAAATTATAATGAACTTCATGTAAAACTTGATGTTTGGCATATAAATGTAGACATTAATTTTATCGGTTATTACCTACGATTCTTTTCTGTATGTAATCGGAGAGTATGAATGAAAATCGTTTGTGCAATTAAATGAAATTGATTTAAATTTTTTTATTTTTATTTATTGAACGTGGGTGCATGATGTTAGGTTGGATATAGATTTATTCCATAAAATATAACTTTTGTTACAGAAATCATTAATTTTTTTTAAAAGTTATAAGAACAAAAGTGAAGTCGAGGTTATTTTGAGAAAAATTGTAAGCCTTGGAAAATTGAAATCCTAAATAAAATAAATAAAGATTAAGGTAATATAATTTTTAATTATTGAAAATCTAATACGCCCCACCTTACTGATCACTTATATATAATTCAAAGTTATGTAAAAATATCATACGTTGACAAGTCTTACCAGTTTACATAGTACAATCAATATAAAAAAAAAACGACGGGTTGCACTCTGGGAGTGCCGGCAGAAGTGAAAACTTGAATAGTAATTGTTGGAAATATCTTGTGAACAGATTTTAGTAAAACTCGCAAAAATGGTTGACTTTTTATTTCAATAATTTTCCAATGTGACGTACATCTTTTATAAACAATGTTACCTAGCAACGAATGTATCCAGCATACAAACTTCTTTAAAAGTAATAAAGTCACACGAACATTCACGCAAGCGCCCTGCGCCGTCCTACGCTTTTTCGGTCAGGGTCACGTGTCCTGACGCGAGTTCAAGATTTTATACCCATTACAGAAAAGTGCTCAACGCCGCTAAAGAAGTTTTCACTTCAAAAACATCAGGTGAATTTCATTCTTATTGTGTGAAAAATACAGATATAAATTGTTATGTCTGAAATAAGGAGGTGATAATAGGTCAAAGACTTGTCACTTTAGGCACGTTGTTAGATCAGTAGTTAAGCTGAATTTAGTTAAAATTCTATTTTTTATTATATTGGGGTCGGTTTCCAGTCGAACCATATGCCGCTGGATATCAGTATTTTACATGGAGCGACTGCCTATCGGACCTCTACAACCCAGTAACTGGGCAATACGATATCCCGTTGTGAGACTGGTTGTCAGACTTATGAGCTTCTGACTAACGACTATAGTGATAGTAACGATTAAAGATCTAGGCTACAAATGGCAGCTGGGACCAACGGCTTTACGTGTTTTCCGAGGCACGGAGGGAAACTCGCTATGACAGATGTCACCCATGCACAGACCAACCTCGGCAAGCGTGCTCGCCTGTAAGGCTGTAATTAAAAGCATTTCAACAAATAGTCTACTTAACTACTGCTGCAGCAACCCGCCCTTCATCGTGACCTTATTTTAAACTTTCGTTCACATTTAAACACCTTTAAATAAAATAGACAAAAAAAAATAACACAAAAAAGCTTTTTTTATTCACTATTATCAAGGATCTTATTCACCCAAAGGCTTATCCCAATAAGCCTCTTTACATATCCTCGCCCATATATACTTACGTAACCAAATAAAGTAATATCAAAGAAAAGTTGCCGCTTTGAACAGGAATCAGCCGTTTTCCATCACGATTCGCATGATACATAATTTTATTACATTTCTTCATAAGTGTACCCTTCTGATGTTTATTGGGTTGGATATTAATTTTCGAAGTAATACTTTTTTTTTGTTACGTGGTATAATCATCAAATGAGTCTCCCCACCCAGGGCAGGGCGGGAGTGACTGTCAAACATGTACTGACTAAAATCCACGGTGTCCTTCAATAGCCCGTTAAGTTCTGGGGTCACGGTAATTCGTTAGTCTCACGACCCCGGTTCGAACTAATACTTGACATTTTATTATATTTTACGGGCCAACATTTTTCCAATAAGTCAATTTAATTAACGAAGTTCGAGAATGGTCAGCCCACGCGTTATGGAATTAGAAGATAACGATTGTGATGCCAAAAAAAACATGATAATTGGAACAATCTTTTATAGTTCCACTGACCCTAAAACTTCACAAATTGGTCCACTAAATCAAGGTCACTGCTCGGAGTTTCTTATGGGAATAGTAAAATAAAATTATGAGGAATTGAAATGGAAGTGTCGTCACAGCTTCAAGAGTTAGCTGGCAAGTTAGCAAGAAGTGGAATTCCCTACCGGACTCTGTATTTCCTGAAAGCTGCAACCTCGAGGTCTTTAAGTCAAGACTAAATAGGTTACTTCTATCCTAGCGTGCTTTAACGTCGATGAAATTGTGGTCAAAAGCGAGCTTATCGCTGAAAAAAAAACTAAATTGATCATGGATTCAGCACAGATATAAAATGACCAATCTTTGGTGTCAGCAATGGTGATCCCATCTTGCCAAGTGGTTCCACGAAGTATTAAATCTCACAGAAATATAAAAGTAACCGTACGGATAGATGCTCAATAAAGGTAAGTATCAAGATCTTTTCCTCAATCTTTCAAGTGATGTACTCAAGATGATTGTCAAGCTATCGAATTTATCAAATAAAGATGGTAGTAATTGAAAACCTCAAAAATAATCATTATAAGATTGTTTAGCCACATATTGTTTAATATAGTAAATAAAATTGAAATGACATAAACCAGCGTTTTACTCCTTTCTAAGAATTTCTCCTGTGTCGTATATTAGTATACAAACATTTAAAGTCATATAAACAAACAGCCAGATACCGAACTGCTTGCAGTTCATATGAATATTTGCTTCGAACATGAATCGACACTGCATAACACTTCATCCCATAGATTAGCAGATAAATAAGGTAAATCCGTCCGTGTATGGCAAGAACAACACGACTGTCGGACAGATCTGTCGGGTACATCTGCACGAGTTTGGCTAGCTATACATATGCCATCGTCATAATCTGCCTAACGAGTACTACTTACATGGAATGCTTATCTGACTTCATTTAGATTTGCTTCACGAAGAATTCAGATCAATTTCAGTCACAAAATCAAATAAGCAAGCAACCTATATATTTTATTTAAGAATGGAACAGTGATGTATGTTTAGTACGTTACGTAATTACTTAGAACGTATAGCTTACTAGCTTATGGCCGCGGCGTTACCCGTGTGAAGTTCAATAATTTTTCAAAGAAGCACTAGATCGTGATAAAAACTACTCTGGGTTCTAGGTCTTAAACTATCTATCTGTTTACTGAAAATTCGTTCAGTGGTTTTTGTGTGGACGACAAACGAACGTCCATTTATCCATATATCCTCGTAAACTTTTGCATTTGTAATATAAGTAAGACGTAAGATTCAGAAAGAAGCATAGTAAAATTATAAACAATATTACATTCAACAAACCGTCAAAATGTGTATGAAGGTAAAGACCTGGATCAGTAATTGATTACCCGTGCGAATAAATAGTTAACAAGAAAATATTAGGTACATACTTCAAAGAAACCACGTTTCTGCTATAAATACGTATTTTTCCAGTAGCTATGTATCTATCTATAACCAAGCTCAATCACAGCTAACCCCTGGTAGCAAAAGGTGTTATTGAGTTTTTCTATAAGCAGTTACTAAACTAGGCATCTACTGTCAAAGTAGATGCCTAGTTTCTGGGTTTGTGTTGATAGGCTAATTTTATTGGTGTATGTGACCGAATTATAACTGATGAAACGGAGTGTAACTTTGTTTTGAGCTGATTTAGGAAGATCATCAACTGAGTCTTCTCCGTACTGAATGAAGCGGAAGGGACTGTCAGACTTCACCGACTAAAAACCTGCTCCTTCATTTACTCTTTGTGTTCTAAGGCCTCGATGACGGTACACTTTTGAGGCGGTCCCGTGAACCTCTGACAAAGTACAGACATCATGTTCTAACATATTTATACTCCCATTTGTAACCAATACGTTTATTTTGTAAGACAGCAATATCCTTATCACAAAAACTTCTTGTATGTCAGGAAATTGATTCTGTATGCTG
This sequence comes from Agrotis puta, assembly GCA_943136025.2. Lineage (NCBI taxonomy): Eukaryota > Metazoa > Arthropoda > Insecta > Lepidoptera > Noctuidae > Agrotis > Agrotis puta. The sequence continues at coordinate 13,210,502 of OW964177.2, read as the reverse complement.
ACATTTTCCCCAAAACCCTTTGCGATGGGATGGTCGATCGTCGTGGAAGCTCTATTATCACTTTCTCTTTTCACGCACTTTGCCATGTCTTATCAACTGTTATGGGGTGGGAAAACCTGATGTTTGCACGTTCTTATGTTGATGGAAGATGCTGATACGGGGCAGGGGAAATGTGGATATCGGAGTAAAAGCGCTTATTTGTGGTACTGGATATCTTACGTAATATACACGTCATGTCGCTGTGTTTGTTCTTTATAATCTTAAAACCATTCAACCGATTTCTATGATTTTTCGTGTACGTGTATAGTTACTTTTTCCAGAAACCCTTATGCCTTTGTCAAACAGGCAGGTATGGCGAATGCGAAGCGAGGCGTTTTTATTTGTAATGTATGTAATTGTTTGAATTCAAGAGAGTCAATAGAAAAGCGAAAGCGATCCGATAGTATGACCGAACCGATGCGCGGTCGTGGCGAAGGCATATTTGCTCTGTTTGACGTCGTTCATAAAAAAACAGCTAATACAACTGCCACGCCTCGGTTCGCTGCACCCTGTTTGCCGTTTCGTATCAGTTCGTTATCGCTTCGGACTCGGTCCGGTTCGCTATAGCCTGTCTGTTTGACAAAGGCTTTAGGGCCCGTTCACGATCTTGCTGGTATGAGCGGTGACGTAGCGCGGGGCGGCGAGAGTCGAGTGGTAAGATCTAATGTAAGGAAATGTTTGAAACACCCCACGGGGCGCCGCCAGTGAAGTCACTTACTTACATAGTAATGAGTGTCTTATTCACATCGCCCGCTGCTCCGTTTAGACCAAAGTCTTAAACGGGCCTTTAGACTTATGACAGCTTTTTTTACAAAATTCTTTTTTTTTGTTTGGAAATCATCAAAAGAGAGTTCCCATCATGGTTGTAACGTAAGGGACTCACTCTTCTTCACTAAAAACCAAACTGTTCCTTCATAGACCCTTTGCGTTCTAATCGCGATGCCCTTTCAAGACCTGTCAGGTGTTTGGCTCTATAGAAGCTCCCGTTTTAGGCGCATGTCAAACATAACGCGCCGCTTACAGCATTCCCATAAATCAATGCAATTGTCTATCTATCACCAAATCAATCGTTCCCAAATAAGCAATAAATTCCTGCACTATTCGAACTGAACTTGAGTGCGAGGTAGGTCATTAATCTCGCGAGCACTGATGTGCTAATCTATGATAGGTAATTGACTAATGGCTTTGAGCTAACACCGCGGTTTATACACAAGCCTAACGTTAGGTAGACAACTAATTAAATGGCTTTGTCGTGAATAGACCATTTTGGCAGTAGGCTTAGTTGCATCGATGTCTGTGTCGGGTTAGCTAATGTAAACTTTCATTCGATGACTCTTAATACAGCGGAATTTTAAGTTAAAAAAGGGGTTTTTAATAATGTGTTTTTTCTTGGCCTCAATCTAACCCTCTAGCAAATATGAGACGGAAGATGAGATGAGATCGAAGGAACACAAACACAGTACAAACTTTTTGACGCCGGATTTCGACAGCATGGTGGTTGCCAGCCAGGCTATATATTACAAAATTCATTTTACACAAAATAAAATCAAAGTGATCCCTGAAAGCTTAGCCAGAGGTTTGTCTGTAATGTTAACATTTTGTCAGTTATATTAAAATCTCTTACAATAAGAACGAACCCATAAAATAATAGCCAACAACCGGGTATAAGAAATTCCGAGCGGAAACCCCAATATTATTCAGCATGAGAGCAATATAACATAAACAGTATTGTTTGTAAAAATATGTAATTATAACACCACAATTGTATTTTCAGAAGAAAAATCACTACAGTTCTACGACATTCCTTCTCTTTGACGATATTTTAACTAGGTATATAACACAGGAGTACCATTCTAGTGTACAGTGTGCCTAAACACAAAATCGCAAATACTTTACTCGTCGAAGTATAAAACGGGGATGCCACTGAAGCCCAACCATTTCAAAGTCTTCCATAGATGCTCTTATGGTTTCAATTCCTTTGTCTTCAAAGATGCGATAAGTTTTCAGACGAAATCACTGCGTTTCTACGGCATTTCACTTTTTTGACAGTATTTTAAATAGGTAGCTATCACAGGAGTATCTATGTTCCAACAAAATAGCAAATACTTATCTGTCATGTACAGAAAACTTGGATACCACTGAAGCCCGTAATTTCAAAGTCTTTCAAAGATTGGACTCTGATGCTCTCATCTTCAATTCCTTTGCAAGCTTCAATATTGTCAATTCCATATCTCCTAGCATGTCCAATACATGCATATAGATTGTTTTATTTTCAAGACATGTCTCCAATACAGATACTTTGCGAATTTTCCTCGGTCCAGTAAATAGGTCAGTTGGTTCATCTTGATGATCGGTCCGATGGTCAAACGGAGCAGGGTAAGTCAAGATATAGTTTGTGTTGTCAAATGTTGGATAGAATATGTTGATACGTATCGCAATATGTACATATATAAATAGGTACAGTTTGGATGTCTTTGTTATATGTAGATAGGTTCGCGCTTAACCGTTATCCTGCCTGATGGTAAACGATGATGTGGTCAACGGTGAAGCACGCATGCCTAGAAGTAACCTTTTCAATCTTGATTTGAAGACCTTAAGGTTAAAGAAGAAGAATGTATCAACACCGTTCTCAACTCAACGTCTTCATTAGTTTAGTACCATTTACATTGCAAAATCTTACAATCAATACATAGATGTCTATTTATAGAAATCAAAGTTACCGAAAAATATTCTGGTGAATCTAAATAACTGGAGAAATCTTCACCGTACTTGGATTGAAAAGACTAATGGAATCAAGTGTTCCAAAGTAAAAAGAATTTAACTGTCACTGTTATGTAAGGACTAAAGCCAAAGCATTCCTGATAGACAACAACAGATAAACACACTGCGAGATTAATAGACGAACGTCTATTCACAATCGAATATTCCCCGTACGCATGCCAATAAATAACGCATAATTACGTCAAACATTTCTCTACAATCTATAGCAACAAGCGCTTGATTTCCCACGACGGAGTCCCTCTGTTGTAGTCTACAATGAAATATGCATGCGTGACATACACGCCGTGAAATAGCGTTAGACCGTGCTGTGCGGATTCGGGCCCTCATCACAGTATAAAAAGAATCCCAGTAATTCAACATACGGGTAAACTTAGAGTTTCACTTAACTATAGAGAGATGCGAACTGTGGAGAGTAAGTAACCCCACCCCTCCTAATTTCCTCAATCCAGCAGAGCACCTTCCTCCTGGTTCTGAACTGCAGTGGCCGATCTGGAAATCTCTCAATCGATTGCGGTCCCAGGTTGGCCGCTGTAAAAATAATCTGGTCAAATGGGGTATACTAGACTCATTCCAAACACAATGCCAGTGTGGAGCCTCTGTACAGGATATGTGCCACCTCCTTTCGTGCCCATCCTGCCTAACCACCTGCACCTTCCAGGATTTGAATGAGGCAATTGACAGACCTGTGCTGTTGAGTACATCGACACACAAAGAAGAAGAACTATAGTTTTAAGTCAACTTAGCTTTTTCTCATACAATAGACAGATTTAATTGAACCACTTAATAGTTTCGATTTAGCAACTCTGATTGACTCAGGAGTATTTTTTATCTGAAGCATATTACATTAGAATTGTTGTAAAAGCATTGCATGTGTGTGTGAACTCATCACCATCATCAGTCTATAAATGTTCCCACTGCTCGGACACAGTCACACAGACCCCCTCTCTGTGAGAAGGAGTGGGTCCGAACTCGGACCGAGTTCGGTGATTAAATAAATTCTACTAACATCAACTAATGCCAATAATTTGTTCGTAGTTAAAATACTGTATGATATTAGAGCTATGTCAATTGTCAGTGGTCCCCTTCAGTTTTTGAAGTGGACTCGTGTACGTTTTGACTAGTGTTCCGATTCGGAATTGATGTGTTTTATGGTACCACGGCTTAAGTGATATTTTTATGGATGTTTGTGTGTCTTGTAATGTACTATACTACCCAACATCCTACAGGATGTTCTAAATGGATGTGCAGATGAATAAAACATGTTTTTTTAAATATTTCTTCTCTAAAGATAAATATCTCTCCATAGTTGAGCACTACTGATGCCCCCCTATGAGTTTTTCATCATTCATTCTCTGTTGCAGTAACAGGAGACTCAAATATAAGTGACAAAATGCGGTTGCTCTTAATACATAACTCGTCAGTAAACTAATAAAAAAAACAAATAAAATAAAGGAAAATTTTACCTAACTCCATTCACCACTTTGATTTGATTCAATAACACTCTATCGTCACGCATAATTCACAACAGATCCTTTGCATTCACAATTTCACCGAGATAAGAAAAAATTGCACCTTTTCGCAGCTTTAACACAGTTAAGTATTATAAATATAACTTACGTAAAATAAATCGCTCTTTCCAACTTCAATCCAGATTTTTTAAATCCCAAGGGCAATTTCCAAGTAAATAAAATTGGATTCGCAAGATTCATTGATTTGTCATTAGACGTCAGTCATTGGAATTGCGCATTCAGCTTTATATTGACGATAAAGTTCTGATATAATTTTTTGATATCGCCAGACAGGGCCGCTTTGACACCGTTGAGGACTTTTCGATAAATTCGTATCAAAATCCAATATCACCTTTATAAGTTGAGTCTAGAAAATTCTTTCTAGAGATCAGTGCGATTGAAAATGCTCTTATGCTAATACCGATCCGATGGTCCCTGGAAGCAAGATAAGGAATTACATAATCCAGATTATTGAATCAGTAATATTCTTTCTCGTTTCTTACTATACCTATTTCAGTGAAACTGTCACATTGTGAAGGCACCTCGATAAAGTACAGAAGTTATTGGGAGAGCGAACGAAAGTAGGTAAAGATAATTTCATAAGTAAAAGAATTCCCTTTGTTCTCGTATCACGTGTATTTCGATTTACTGAAACGTCTTTATCTTGCCTAAAATGTGTTTGATGTAATGTGAATAGAATTGTTTCTTAGAATAGTAAATGATAAAATGGATATTTCAAAGTGTGTTCCAGATTTTGTTTGTTATTTATAAGAACGATTGCTGTTTTTCTTTAGTCTCAGGCCTAATCACTGTATTTTATTTACAACGCACTTGAAGTATTTCCTACGTTTAATTTATGTAAAATGAATAATCACCTATAGCGTACGATCGAGAAACAATTTATTTAAAAGTTCCAGTTTACTTTACGGTACAAAAACTTGAATAGTCATGCTAGGGCTTCAGATGGTTCTAAAACACTTCTGTTGAGTATGAAGTCTGAGGTTGTGTTCACAAAGTAGGTGTTGCCGACAATTCAGGTGTAGTATTACTTTTAACATCAGTTTCTTAGCAGAATAAAATGAGAGTAGACACGTACTCTTGGTTGGTGGTACGTACGGTTGATGGCAATAAGCTCACCCACTTCGAAGGGACATAACTGGATAATTATGGATAACTAGAAACAAGCACATTTTATGCTTAATCTGACGATGATAACAGTCTTGATTTTATGAATGAGTTTCATAGTTAAACCTGTTTACAAGTAAAACAATGTCGTTAAAATGACTTCCTTAATAACCGAGCCTATTGACGAAACACGCAATTAACAAAACCGCCGCTAAAATAAGACTCATAAAATTTTCCACACGTTCTTTAACACAAACCTCTTTGATCTTGGCGCGGGTAGGTAAAATAAATTATGTAGCGAGTAAGTAAGCGGTGCCGTATCTCTGGTGCTATAAACAAAGTAAACTAGCGGAGGTGCGGTAATGAAATGCAAATATGCTTGCATACTCCTCGGAAACACTTCTCGTGCCTAGTGTAAATAACAGGTGACTTCTTGATAAACTTACGTTAGACGGTTTGTCTGTTGATGAATTATCTGTTGATGGAAATGGAATATTTGTTTGAGGAACGATTATTTTTGGAATATTGTTTTTTTTTTAAGTGGTAAAATCATCAAATGAGTCCTCCCACCCAGGGCAGAGCGGGAGGGACTGTCAGACTCGTAATGACTAAAATCCACGGTGTCCTTCAATAGCCCTTTACTTTCCGGGGTCATGGTAATTTGTGAGTCCCGGGACCCCGACAGGCTTTGGCCCTCTAGAGGGGGGGGGGGGGCTCATTTGCTGACACTCTTTAAGGCGCCGTCGACCCGGGCATGGTCCAACCCTTTGGGATATTGTAGGAATAATTTAGTAGGTTTACAAAAACTGAATCGAGTCTATAGAAACTAATTCTAGTTTGAGCTATGATGGAAAGCTCTTCGAAATAATTTCTTAGTAAATTTATCGCACCGAAAACAACAATGATGAAAATAATTGTAGATTTGTTCAACTAATCTACATTCACATATGAGGGAATGTGTAATCAGATAGTTCGATAAAATATTGTTTGTTTAGTAAAAATTAGGGTAAGAAAATTCTCCTTGAAATACACGACTCTTCCAATAGTTTAATCCTAGGCTTTTAGACCTGATTTACCGTGACTCCGGTACGTAAAGGGCTATTGAAGGACACCGTGGATTTTAGTCAGTACGAGTCTCACAGTACCTCCCGCTCTGCCCTGGGTGGGAGGACTCATGTGATGATTTGACCAAGTAAAAAAAAAATTTTAGACCTATATGCAAACTTCTGTTCAACAAGGCCTAATTACAAAATCTACGAAGCTAGTAACAGCAAAAACCACAAACTTAAAATTCCAACATTACTAGACAAGCCACATTCAACGTAATAATTAATTTCCCAACCTAATTCCCATTCCCTTAGCAACGTTCTAACTAACATATCCAGTGTTTGTGTGGTCTCTTTCCTAGGAGTATTATTCAAGTCGAAGACAGATACTTTTCTGTTCGCATAAATTACCTTTCATTATGTAAGAAAATGTTTTATGGTACAGGATATCGTGATGAAGGCATACTCTTTACAGGACAGGTTATTTTTTACAATAGGACTTCTAGTGTTTTAGTATGTTCAAATGCTTCGTTAGTTTTCCTTGGATTTTTTGCTGGTACTGCTTTTATTTTCGCTAGATTGGATTTGCGTGTGCTTTCAAGGAAGTTGGGATTAGCAATTGTAAAGAATGCTAGGTTTTCTACTAGTTTACTTGATTAATGTAAAACGTTTCAACTGCAACATTAAATAAGATTTAAATTTTAGCTAGGGAACTGATTTCCTCTATCTGATGTATTTTAATAAAACTGCATATTCTTTTAACATAACTATCTGATAATGTTTTGCTTCACAAAAAGTATCGTATACTTAGCTAAAGAAATATACCCAAAGGAAGTTCGTTCACACAAGTTCAGGTGTTTACTGATAATATCCCTTTGAAATAAACACCCCTTCAGTCAAGAACTTTTCCCAAAATTACTTTAATTTAATTTCTCAACTACAAAGTAAAGGATCGCTTGATAAACGCTCTTGTTCCCTGATTGTAATTTAATACTCCTTTAGGAGAATCTCAGCCAAACACTTGGTGTAAGTAAATGTACCTGGATAAAGTATCACAGATGTGAGATTGTTAACTTTACTAAGAAATCCTCCGGTTTCCTTCAAGCTCGTTATTTCGAACGCTCGGGTACCGCGAGAGCATTTTAACGTCAAAGGAACGGCGCCCGCGCAGTCGCCTGACCACTTTACGCGACCATTTGTTTTTAGTACGATGTTCCGCCGGCACATTTTTGTTCTGCACGTCAATATTTTTTTCTTAATAGTCTCCGTACAAATGTAGTTTAATTGTTACGGTACGAAAACATTGTTGAAAATCGCCTGAAGCGGACTTATGTGGACGTAACATTCTCGTTTAAAACCAAAGCAATTAAGTTAATACTCCACTTTTTGAATTAACGTTTTTATCCATACAAGCAGCTGGTATCAAAAACACGCTACATTTTTTGGCAAGATCCAAACTAATCAAGTTTCCGACCCAACCTCCCAATTTTCCCTATTTCTCAAGAAAAATGAGAATTCTCTTCTTGAATAATACAGTTTCAACTTTAGCTCGGGCAGAACAGGAACTAATATATCTAATCCTATTCTGTTTTTGCCGATGCTATCTCCCATGTTTCAACTTTGTTACATTGTGTTCGAGAAACGCTGACGGTCTACGTCACACCGATCTGTTAGATAGCGCTAGATATTTTGACGTGTGAAGATTGAAAAAAGTAGACGTGAGTGGGTTAGATGGACCGAGATACCATCAACGGGTTAATTATTAAGGTGTTGATAAAAAGAATAGAGCGGTCGCACGCAAAAAGGTTGTAAGGAATTAAAAAGATACGGTGTTGATTGAGATAATTTTGTAAGAGGAACAATTGCATTAAATTGCACATCTTTTAAGTATCTATTGTCGTATTGTCTAGATGTTTATCAATAGTACGTATGAAGGTCGGTTTGCTTGATATTATAAAACTAATTAAAAACTAGGAATCATTTTCACGCTTCAACTCAAGAAGTTGGGTTTCCAAATGACGGCTACAAGATAAAGCTATTAGACAGACTGTCATAATTACTAGAGAAGACTGATGGACGATCACAGTCAAAATTACAGCCAAACACAAAATAACCACGCAATTCAAGTCCTCTGTTGCACGCAATATTAAAGCTCATATTCACACCTACATCATTTACCGTGTACATCGAGACTGTCGTCTTAAATTCATAAATTACAAGCATACACCCCTAGTATGTTCTCATAAACATCAGGGAGACTTGCGCAATATTAATTTGCAACTTGTTGATGATCAGACGGTGGTACGTTTATCGTCCGTCACGGCTCCCCCCGCACATTAATCACGTGACCTCACCTCTGCTGCGGCCAAAGAACATGTTGGTAGTAGATCCGACGGACTGTGTACTGTGGTAGGTAATTACAAGTCTAGTAAGTCTCTAGTATTCTGCATGCTGATTTATGTTTTGCACATACTGAACTGTGAGTATCACTGATAACTTTCTCTTTACAGCCTTTCTTACTATCTACTGAATTAAAGATTGATTTCACTATCTACTACGACTTCTTGTAACACACGATTATCATCAACATCATTGAGTTTTAGGACATCTATTATAGGGTCTATTAAATGGCCCTCGGCCACCAGAGTTGCCTCGCATTGCACAAAGCCTTATTATTTTTCTCATCAATCATTTCAACTTCTCCACCAATTCACCATTTCATATCTCAAACACCGTGTTCTTTGCCTAAAACAACATCGCACTACCCTAAGGTGAGACGCGACAGCTTATTAGGGGAGCCTAGAACTTTAGGGTCGAATTCACCACGCATGGGGATACAAGGGAGTATGTGTGTGCGTCCAGCCATCGTACCACATTATCCAAGTCGACTACCTGGCTATAGCTTGACAACTATCTCTATCGCTTCTTAGAAGTCAGAAAGGGACAGAACAGTGTCGGATTACAGGCATGTGTTTACTGTTTCAAAGGGGGGATCACCGTAAAACAGCCTGAGGCTCATGGGAAATATAAGTTGGCTCCATAAGCAAGGGCGAATTGTCAATCAGTACTAAAAATCGAAAGGGCTGCAATATCGGGGCATTTTCAATTTGTTTAATGTCTGAATGTTACCTGGGGCGCAGTTAGGCGGGATCAGTATAGAGGTTGGCAATCATATGATTAGAATTGGTTGCGTGTGTTTATAATTTAAATGATTGAAAATACTGGTTATGTACTTCTGGATTTTAAAATGAACTATTTAAAAGGGGGAAATATCAATACCAGTACATTTATGGGTGGAAAAATCAAATGATTAGCTTAGTAGCGGAAAAGGCCCTCAGATTGCTACAGACTAAAACCCACTTTGTTCCTTCTTGCATTTAATAACGCAGAAAACCGTAAGACATTCCGTAAATATACTCGGATGAACTTCTTAAAACCAAGGTCGTTTTACATTTTATTCCACTCAGCACCTCTACCACGAGCCACACATCCTCCAAACAATGATTGATGACAGTAGAAATCTCACAGCAACATACACGTAAGTATACTCCCAAGACGATACGCTACAGGGCTTCTGAAGACACGCACCATTAGATCCGTAGCCAGACGTATTAATACCGGATCATTATTATTAATATATCAGCGATGAGAGATAATTTTGCCACAGTTCAGTCGAAGTTAATAAATCTACTGTGTTCCGCTATGCTGGCTTGCAATATTTCTTGATAACTAAACTGTATCTGGTTCAATTCTAACTTACTTTTGTTTTTAGTTCGATAAAGGACTTATAAGGAATAAGTAGTGTTTTTGCTTATCAGATCAATTTACATATTACTACATCTAAGAATTTCTTAAACTCTAACCTACGTGCAAAATGTTGTAAAATGAGTTGTCGTATCTTTCATATTATCAGTATCGAATGTAAGGAATTAAATTCTTAGATTAAAATGTCAAAACGAACGGAGTTCAATAGCCTCTTAAGTATGACAAATTATTATTGATTTATTAACTGCTGACAAACATTACAAAGCCAATAAAAATTCGAATTAAAAATTCAAATTTATTCGAATTTGCGTTCTAAATTAGCGCCTAAACAAACTCCACTCTAACTAAATCACCTAAGTGTCCAATTATGAATAATTATATAAGTCATTAGAGGGTTGTTTCTTTATTTTGCGTAACTCGTTTATGGAAAAAACTGTGTGAATGGCTTGTTAGCGTTTTCCAGTTGGTCTCAAGAGTGCGGGCGTGAGGCTAAATCGTTAAGGCTGTGGGTATGTTAGGGGAGAGTAGCGATTGCGATAGGTAGCGGATTTATATATAACTATATTCCAGTTCATAATGCAAAAAACGGTTTAGCTTTTATCTGGAAATTACAGCATACCAACTCCTAAACTCCCTAAGCCAGCCAGGATTAAGTTAACAATCACATTTGCAGCGCGCTGGAAATGACGTCTAATAAACTTGACAGTGAATTACATGACGTCATGACAAGTCTGTTTCTGATAGCCAAATCTTTGTCAAACAGACAGGCGAAAGCGAAGCGTTTCCGAAGCGAGACGTCAGTCCAATAGTTCTGTCACGCTATCCGATGGCTTTCGCTTTTCTATGCGACTGGATTCAAACAAATCCATACATTACAAATAAAAACGTCACGCTTCGCATTCGTCACGCCTGTTTGAAAAAGGCTTTATTCCTGTACAGCTGGCATAACATACCTTTTTTGATTATACACACACTTCGTTGGCAAGGTCATTGAAAAAATATCATGTATATTTAGCCTGTTGACAAAACCTCTACATAATTATAAAGCAGTCAGTTGCCTGATGACACAACTGTTAATAAAAGTTGGAACACAACAACCAGTCTTCTAAACTAGGACATAAAACTAAAATGGCTCATTAAAAATTACAACAGCGGCCACATAAAGAACACTATTCAAGAATAATAGTCAAGCCATAAAAAATATAAAACCAGACCTGTAACACAATATTTCCCTGACATCACCCTAAAAGGTCATAATTTTTGATCGTTGACTCAAAAGGGGATAGGGCGTGACTTGCAATTGGTCGCATGCGACAAGACATATTTTTCGTAATGCCAAATAGGTGTGGGGGCCATAACGACGTGCCAATTCATTCATTTTATCCCTTTATGTTGCGTTAGTTAACTGTTTCATTTGTGTTTTTCTTCGTAAATGAGTTGTATTGTGTAGGTGGCTGGTTTGACGTTATTCTTTTATGTTTTCTATAGAATTTACTGGTTTCTCTTGGGATGATATGGCTTAGTACAGCTCACCCCTATTGGTTTTGATGTTACAACTATTTACCCGACTACGGCAAAGCCAAAAGGAGGGTTATGATTTTGTCCGGTATGTATGTATGTTTGTTTGTTCCCTCATAACGTCTAAATTACTTATCATTACATGACAAATGAGGTGACGTGTCATTAAATCCAATATGGAGCCCTCTAGGGGATGTAAAGATGTAACCAAAAATATTTAACAGCGAAAAACTTAACGCAACAAAATCTGGTACTTACTCAATACGAAAACTTAGTACTTAGAGCAATTTGAATGTTTAAGCTTATTTCCCTGACGATTTTTACAAAAACTCGACTGTTTGTACAGAGTTAAGTGGAGTTTCACGTACTCCGTAGATCTAAAGATTCAATAAAAAGCGAAAACGACGGCTTGATAAACGTAATTAAGCCTCAGATTCACACAAACGGTACTTTTTTCGATAGGTTTATTTCGATGTCTTTTTTTGCTATTCTGTGATTATGTCACAATAATATGAATTAAGCCTTAACATGTGTAGAGAATGTGTTAAAACTTTTTATATTATAGCCCTTTCTGAGTAGAGCCGTTAAAATACTTCATTAATTTAAAGCGTAAAAATTTAAATGTGGTAAACTGCCACATAATTTTTGATGTTTATTAAAAAAAATGTATAAACAAGCAGCCGTGACGCTGGTTGTATTAATCCTGGTCGTTTGTTTATAATGAACTTGACTGATTGAATGTTATAGTTGTCATAACGACACCAGCCTTACCTGAACTTCCATACATTTAAAACTTTCGCTACAACGTTCGAAGTCATTCAGTTATAATGGGCCTCTGTATGCTGGTTACAATTTTACGTTGATTATTTTAGTTGGACGATTTGTAAATGTAACGGGATAGTTTACAACTGGAAACAAAAGTAAGTGGTCTTTAAAATCAGCCTTTCGTTGCGCTTCAGCAATTCAATTCAGCAAAAAAAGAAGTTTCGATAAAAGTTCAGACAGAATTCTGCTACGGTGTTTTACCGAAGCAGTAATTATATAATTAAGTCATTTCCATTCTTTTTTTACAAGTTTTATAAAGCTTCTTTTCCATCACCGCTGTAACCCTTTTTTTTTTTTTTTTTTTTTATCGTGGTAAAATCATCAAATGAGTCCTCCCACCCAGGGCAGGGCGGGAGGGACTGTCAGACTTGTACTGACTAAAATCCACGGTGTCCTTCACTAGCCCTTTACGTACCGGGGTCACGGTAATCCCTTGGTCCCGCGACCCCAGCAGGCTTTGGCCCTCTACAGGCCCCGTCACTATGCTGACACTCTTTGAGGCGCGCGTGGAACACAACGCGCCGTCGACCCGGGCATGGTCCATGGTCGGACAGCGAGTCGCCCATTACTCGCCGCCCGCATGCCCGCGCCTACGGTGGCCGGAGATCGTCTCGCGACGTCCGACGCCGTGGGCGTCTACCACTGCGGCTGGGGTGGAGGGAGGACGCTGTCCTCTCCCTCAGGCGGCCCGCCTCCACCTTCACGAGCATGACTGCTTCGCAGAAGGAGGCGACCGCTTCCCACTCCGTCTCGCCCCGCAGCATGGCCTCGACCAATGCCGGCTGCGAGAGGTCTCCGCCTATCGCCGTCGTGAGGACACGGCGGTGCTCTGCCCAAGCGGGGCAGTCCTGCACCGTATGCTCCACCGTGTCCTCCGGACGATCCTCGCAGTGGTGACACCCAGGCGTTTCTTCCCTCCCTATCAGACACAGGAACCTCCCGAAACTTCCGTGTCCGGTGAGGACCTGCGTCATGCGGTAGGTCAGGACGCCGTGACGCCTATCCAGCCACTTCTCAAAGAGGGGTCTTACCGCCGCGATTGCGGCGTGCCCGGACCTCGGTTGCGACAGTCGCTCCCTCCATACTGCCCTGAGATCGCGCCGGAGCTCTTCCCGCCGCGCCTCGACTTGTCGAGGCAGCGGGGATTCGCCCCGACGCTGCGCCTCCACGCGCCATTCATAGACGCGCTGGAGGGCAGTCGCCTCCAGATCCCAGGGCAGCAATCCCGCTAGGAGGTTGGCTGATTCGCCGGCGATCGTGCGGTATCCCCGGATCATCCGGATAGCCATGACCCTCTGGCATGCGACCAGCTTGAGTGGTCGCGTCCGGATGCTTAGGGCCCACACGGGGGCCCCGTAGAGGGCCATGGACCGCGCGACACCGGCGTACAGCCTCCGGCAGGAGGCATTTGGCCCGCCGAGATTGGGCAGGAGTCGCTTGAGAGCGGCTGCTGCCCGGTTCAGCCTTGGGGCCAAATGCAGGAAATGCTCCCTGAAGTTCCACCGGCTGTCGAGGACGAGTCCCAGGTACTTCATCGTCCTCCCGACGCCGATGCGAACCCCCTCCACCGTTATGTGGGACTCTGAACGTGGCGCATTCAGACGGCCATGAAAACACATGGCCTCCGTCTTGTGCAGCGCCACGTCGAGTCCCAACTGCCGGATCCTTGAAGCGACTGTCGCTACCGCCTGCGTCGCCAGGTCGGCCGCCGCCTGGTGCGACTCTCCCTTCGCCAGGACGAGCGTGTCGTCGGCGTAACAAATTACGCCGACGCCGTCAGGGAGGTCGCCGCGCAGCACCCAGTCGTAACCGATGTTCCACAGGAGCGGCCCCAAGACCGATCCCTGTGGAACACCGCACGACATCTCTCGCCGGTTCCACTCTCCCCGGTGACCAGGGTAGATGACGGCTCTGTCCGTCAGGTAGTCCTCGACTATACGACGGAGGTAGGTCGGCACCCGGTGATACCGGAGTGCCTCCCTGATGCAACTCCAGGGCAGGGTGTTAAAGGCATTGGAGATGTCTAAAGACACCCAAGACGACCCTGCCCCGGGAAACCGCATCCCCCGTCGTGAGGGCTCTCACGCGCGTGATAGCGTCCACCGTCGAGCGCCCCCTGCGGAAGCCAAACTGGCTCTCCGCAAGGTCCGGGCCCACCACCGCTGTAACCCTTTTTTTTTTTTTTTTTTTTTTTTATCGTGGTAAAATCATCAAATGAGTCCTCCCACCCAGGGCAGGGCGGGAGGGACCCGCTGTAACCCTAGGTAATTAAATCATCTTGAAGGAATATTGACCCTTTGTATACACTAGAACAAGAAGCAATCAAGTAGATATTGGCGTGAGCATTACATTCGGCACTGTATAATAGGCTACTGCTATCAATCCTGTTAATAATTAGTCTGGTACCATACTAGCTGGTTCTATTCATAGTCGAGACTGCATAGTTTAAACTAACGTATAGTCGAGTCTATACAACGGTGTTTGTGGTTGCAAGCTAGTCTACAGTATACATAATATACATGTTTTTCATACCATGACTTTTTATTTATGGACATATACCTATTTGGCATTCATTTTTTCCACATAATCAAAAAAAAGTTAAGTTTAAAATATTTAAACTTGTTCAATACCTTTCAGAAGTCGTACTATTCACTGCATTTTAATTCCCGAAGGGTTAAGCAGTAGCAAATAAAAAAAAAACGTTTATTTGACTAGTCAACAGAAGCAGGGCCCGTTTACGTCTTACATATTATTTATTTACTCAGTAGTATTATTATCGACGCCAGTATTGATTGACGCAAATATTGTTATCAATTAAATGTCGTATTTGAGCAATACGTTCTCAAAAATATCCAAAACATAAATTATATGATTTTTTTTTATTTATTTACGAAAATCTCGCTCATTATTGTACTAATACCGGTTGTAATGTACCAGGGCAACATAAATTGGGCAGCTGGTGTAAATATAAGTAAAACAAACGTACTCCGCAGGTGTCGTTGGCGTGATGTCAAATCGGTCACACTCGGCGTCGACGTTGAGTGAATCGACTACTTTATTAGGGTTCCTTCCTTGTTGTTATTAAATGTTTTGGTCAATGGAAGTATGTTTCGGGCCTAGCTTCCGTCGCGCGTCGTCCGTGTCCTATTTATAGCATAACCTTAACTTGTAATGTCTTCAAGAATGTATGTACATATAATAAAATATTTGCTTAGTATCGTTTGTTTTGGAAACTGTCAGTGTTTTTTTAATAACTTTAAAAACCACATTATATTGTACACACAAGATATACAAAACTTAACCCTAAAACATTTCTAGGCTAGTAAAGCCTTTTACATTTCATAATTATGTAAGTAACTATTTAACAAAAACATAATCACCATCCTCATTAAATCACACACACGGAACCCCACCCAGTAGCCTGACACCACACTGTATAATATTTCTTCGTCTCCACGCGCCGCCACCTGCCGGGCGCCCATTAAGACCGGAACCAAAACCAAGACTATCACTTCGAATAAATATAATTTTATTTTGATTACTCTTTCTAATGTCTGTGCGCCTGGTACTCAACATGTTATGGTAGGGATTTTGTATGAGATGCAGGTGTTTTTTTTATAATGTTGTTCAAAGATGGTTGTGGTTGAGAAATCAAAACACTTTTAGAAAATAGTTCTGTTGATGGTGACATTGTATATTTTCAGGTGAATCAAGTTTACTACCATAAAGGCACATCCAATGGCATAGTTCAAAGGACATCGATTCTTGTGGGCTGTGAAATATACGAGAGAGAATAAGTTTATTAACGGCTAAGTTTTTCTCGTGACTATAAGAAAGCTTACAAAATCTCTATTCTCTTAATCATTTCAAAATCATATCTAACTTGAGAGGATCCTTCTCTGTTGGTTGATGCACTAATTACCCACGATGAATTTCTAGTATCCCCCTTACTACAGTCTCACTTAATAACAACGTTTAAAAAACAAAGACATACATACATACACAAAGATGGAGACACTGCGATACCTTTTTCGTCATAATAAAGACAGACAATGAGTATTTAATTAACATGTTACCATGGTAACGAAGTGTTTGGTATCGCGTTCGCAATAATGCACAAATAATGATAGGTTTCAAACCCGTTATCTACTAAGAGAATTTAAAAACACATGTCTGTTATGGCTTGTTCACACAGGGCATCCGTATTTACAAGATCATTTTTGGCGCATCCGGCGCTACTGGAGGTGATGATTATACTACATTTACAGTACTGTTTTTAACGGATCCGTCGCTACTGGAGGTGATAATCACACTACATTTACAGTGCCGTTTGTAACGGATCCGTCGCTACTGGAGGTGATGATTACACTAAATTTACAGTACTGTTTGTAACGGATCCGTCGCTACTGGAGGTGATGATCACATTACATTTACAGTACCGTTTTTAAGGGATCCGTCGCTACTGGAGGTGAAGTTCACACTACATTTACAGAGTACTGTTTTGACGGATCCGTCGCCAGCTGTTGAAGGTAAAGTTTACACTACATTTACAGTACCGTTTATACGGATCTGTCGCTACCGAAGGATGTATATTCTGTCAGATCCGTAATAATGTCATGTGTGTGAACGAGCTCATGCAACGATATATGTCATCTCCGAATAAAAATGTACCTATACGATAAAGTGGACCTGTAAAACGGACCACTGTGTGAACGCGCACTTACCAGCATTGAGGAAGGCTGATTGCGATACGGTACACCCCTTTTCCGGTCACCATTCGTTTATTGATGGCCATCAGATTTCCGCATGTTTTTTTTCTTCTTTTTTATGATGACAATTTTACTATTCAGCTTTATACTCGTAGAACGGAAGACGGTAATTATTACCTAGATTATGATTCAAGTATTTAAATATAGAATTAGTCAGACTCCACGTTTAACATTTAATAAATAATGTTCAATAATTCAAATCAATCAATGTGTTCTGGAATTATTGGTCACTATACTCGTAATAGTCAAATACTCAATTAATACGCATTTATACTTTTCATCATAGAAATGATACTAATTATTGTGTTATTTCCTTCAATGTATCGTTCATTATTCCACTTTTCGTCTCTTATACTTTAAGTTAACGTTCTCAAATAGCTATAAATACTTCTTGTTTCTCCAAAAATTTCTACCACAGATTCACAATTTACGTGTGTTCAAATTTCAACCCCATCTCACCTTGCTAGTTGCTACCATCGCAATCTTCTTATTCTACACCGAGACGAAACAAGACACTTTCGTTATTAGCTTTAAAGTAATTTTCTTAATTAATTTAATTTCGACTCGTGCTTTGAGCGTGAGTTGATAGTCTGATACTTTATTTATTTGTGTGAGTTGTGTGACATAACTAGAGGACGGATTGAATGTTTAAAACGTAATTAATGATATAATATCATTGAGTGTTTTAATGGTGGCAATAAGCTAATACCAATACATTTCAAAATAGTCACCGTCAATTACAATTTTTCACACTTCACAACATAACTTAGAGTCACAATTTAACTTAACCAAGTGATAATCCGATAATCCATACACAAAATTACAACTTCATACATTACTGTGAGCTCAATTCAATATCAACTCTACTCGCAAACATATAGAGTACAAACTCGTTAATTTCAAATTCAAAATTAATTCTGTTTAATAAAAAAATCCCATTCTAATTTAATTATACTTAATATAAATACAATAATTAAGGTAAAAACATTATACAATTCTAAATTATTATAATTCTTAATTAAAATCATTATAATTATAACAATGAAATTTCAATAACGTCATATTAAGTCAATAAGATTCGTCAAAAAATAAAAATTAAATTAAATTAAAATAAACTAAAATAACTGCCCTAATCAAACAAACCACCCCGTGACGTTCCTGGCACAAAAGACCCCAGAATACAAGCAGCGTTACCACGCTGAATGGCAATAGCCAGTCTTTGCACCAGAAACGAACCGGCGCGATGCCGATGGTCCAAACCACTGGTCCTAAGTCGCTGACCAATTTCCCTCACGGATTAACGAAACGTAATTTAATAATATATGAAGTACAGTATTTTTAACAGTAGTGATGGCCTGGTTAGCGTTTCGCCTCTCATGCTCAAGGTTGCGAGTTTAAACCCGGGCAAGTGTCTTTTTCATTTCAAATGTACTTTCTAAGTTTATCTTAGACATCACTGATATTGGTGAAGAAAACATCGTGAGTAATCCTGGACTTGTAATCAATATAAGTCCACAGTCATGTCAAACGCCTGTGGGATTCCCAGAGGTGATTTAACTAGCTCTAACACATAAGGTGGCCACATTCTCATACGAAAAAGATAGAAACAAGTTTTTTTTTTCTTTATTGTAGTCACGCTCAACCTGGCTGAATTCTTCATTCTAACCGTAACTATAAGAATTTAACAAAAAAAACCTTTTTTTTAAATTCGAAAAAATAGTAGTGACCACATCCATCCAAAATTCTAGTGTTCGTGTCGTAGATGTCAAACTTACGTTCTACATAGGTGTCGCCCATGGCGAACATCGCGAGTACCTATAAAGTGAGACATTTTCATTTAAATAAAACACAACAAAACTTAATCTAAACGAACAAAAATAAATTGCTTCGCAACTAAATTAGATTCCATGTACTTGTCTAAAGTTATTACCGGTATAATAAAATTAATTTCAAACAGTAATAACGTGCAACCACATTTCGCAACCGCATAAAATTATGACAGTTGTAACACCCAACCCTGCAAATGATGACGGGAAATTTTATCCGGGCGAAGCGATTTACGCGGTCTTTTACACCTAGACGCGGCCGACTAGTAATTACGCCAGCCTGTACTTCTTTCACCGCTGCCTTATCTTGACAATTTATCTCGTATATCTTCGGTAGTACTGTTTGTATGCTAATGGCTGTAGTACAGTCGAGTTCGCCCTTTTTTGGTGTAATTAAGGGAAATAATTGGATAAATAATCCGTTGACAGGCGTGTACTATCATTCATGTGCATTTATGTAGTTTTGTTTTTGTAATTGCGATGCTATTATTTTTATCAAGAAAACTACACTTGCGTAGGTACATTCTTAAGGCTGCATCGAAGTATTTTAAAGCACTACTTTTTATTTAAATAATAATGGTAATATGGTAACGTCAGTTACCAAGCACGAGTAAGTACTTACAACAAAACCCATCAAAAAGATTGAATGTAATTCAAACGTTAATAATAAATTATCTGATTACCTTTTGTATGTAAATGTAAACGGTAGTTCATTGTATTTTTTAAAAGTAACCTTTATGTGACCTGTACGTAAACGGTGAACGCTTTCTAAGCAGACCTATTATGATTGCGGACATAAATGGACAATATAATGAGACATTATGGCATTAAGAAGAAATATCACGTTCATATTTAAATCCTTTTACATTTGTATACCAATGTGACCTTATTCATAATAATACAAATCACTGCCTAATGTACTTCTCTTTTTTACTTTTCACTTGTACCTAACTGACACTCATGGACTTCCAAAAATTTTAAATGAAATAACTAATGATTTTAAACAACCGTGATTCAATCGTCTCATACTAATATTGCATCACTCTCCAATCTGGTAATTGATACCCCAATGATGTTAATTTGTATTGTAACCTTACCCAAGAACTTTCACCTTTGTTGCGAATATCAGATGTCCGTCATTTAACGAGCCAAAAATCCACTCACGACACACTCTCACCAATGCCATTATCTTATTTCGTGAGATTACTACCACGCAGCGGTCTATAATTTGACAAATAGAGAATGAGATGCATTAGTGCGCATTTCCTCCGTAATGGGGTACTATGGACCCTTGGTGTATAATTTAGCGGTACGGTCGCGAAGATGGGTTGGTCGCGCGGCCGCGGAACGATAATAATATTTGATAAAAAGTTTGATGACTCTTTATTTAAGTTCCATATTTGTTTAGTCATTTAATTTGGTCTGGTGTTAGTGTTGTTCTTATTTAAAACGTCGTAGCTTTCGAATCAAGTTGTATTACGTTTTATCTGTGCATTCAAGCTTGCGCTATTTGCAATAGAGTTTGAAATTGCTAAACCCAATTTGGCAGAGCAGTAAATAAAGTTTGAAGTTGAACAATGCCCTACATTGTAGACGACTACTATTTGACACTCATAAAATCTTATCACACAAAAGTTCTCACTTCAAATATTCACATCGGACGCGGATAAGCCACAAAATAACACTCCCAAACAAAATGATCAACGATAGTTTCCATCAACTTTGTACATTTATTCATGCTCATATATATCAACTGTCGTAAACGCTTCATTCCCTAATAAAACGCAATTTGTTAGCCGAGATGCTGAACTTAAAACTATAAGATCAGTTTATGACTTGTCGTAAAAACATCAGTCTATTTTACACCGAACTTTGATGTGACTTTATCTGTTTTCTGATTATTATATTATAGATTATTGTTAAACTGTATAACATCCTTGCTATAAACTTGTAATGATTGATTGTAAATAATAATAGCCTTATCCGATATTGTTAGAGATTTTGTTATACTTTATAATACTAATAAAAGATGTTAACAAACTATAAATCTGGGAGAACAGGCGAGGTAATGGCTAAGCGAACACTGTGCAAAAATCTATTTACTATTAATATGGTCATAAAAATTTACCGACCTGTCCCCAGCTAATAACATTATATTTATCTCCGTTAACAAGGCTTAATAACACTCAAAATTATCCTGTATAGTTCCATAAAATACATTAGAAATAGAAATAAATACCCTCCATTACTTTTAAATATACATGTATTTAAAATAGCAAAAAGTCTTTAAATGATTTTATCATCTGGCAATTAAATTAAAAACTAAGAAAGAATTGGGTAAAAGTAAAAAACTAATAAGTAAAATGGAATCGGCCCGGCTGTCAATTACTGTAGGTTTGCGTTGATAGGGTTACCCGGTTTAGAAGAGTTGAGACCTACATTTTTCTCTACTGACTTTTTGGTAGAAAGTCATTTCAAGTAATTTCGTTATAGAGAAAAATGCGAATTGAGTGTTATTGAAGATGAAACGTATAAAAAACGATGGGTTGCACTCTGGGAGTGCCGGCAGAAGTGAAAACTTCAATAGTAATAAACACACACGAACATTCGCGCAAGCGCCCTGCGCCGTCTTACGAATTTTCGATCAGGTCACTTGTCCTGACGCGAATTTAATTTTTTTTACCCACTCCAAAAAAGTGCACAACGCCTCTAAAGAAGTTTTCACTTCAAAAATATTTTTCGTAATTTTATGCAAGAGTTAAAATATCGATCATATAATAATTGGCTTTATTTAAAAAACATGGATTGCCAGTTGGCAAATAATGGTACCCGCAAGGCTAACAACTGGTGCTATTTACCCAGAATTGCAATAATTATTAACCACAAAGGTACCTTGTTTGAACTCGCTTATATTTCCTGAACTGCAAAGAAAAGGCTTATACGTGTAAGTTTCTAAATTATCTACCAGTATCAATAAGACCCTACTTGCTAACTAATTAAATCTAAAACTGATCAGAAAATTAAATGCCTTTCAGTTACCTCTTCCAATTTTTTTTTAATACATAGTAAAATTAAAACTGTAACGGTGTAGTATTTTCCATTTTGGAGTGTTGTCGTAAATCGATATTCAAAAGTATGTAAACATAAGCTTTTAGATGTAAAAGTGATTTTATAGAGCAAATAACTCATACCGATATCACTGTATATCATAAAGCTGACCAACATTTCAGAATCAGTGTTATTTTCGGTAGCGTACTCGTAAGCGTAAGTAGGCTATATCGGATGAAAGTTCAATTATAATTTCACCCCGATTCCCGAACTCTGCACATAATATTATCAGCAGCTGATACTTCGATCTCGGAACTCGATACCGTTAAAGGATTATCTTGAGTGACGGCGCCCGTAACACCCAATTAAACGCGCGATAAGTTGGACGCGCTCTGGACACATGAATCACGCCCTATCGCGTGTTCGCGCGATGTTTGTGACGTATGAGTGCTACGTACGCGCAATTTATAATAGTATAAAATGTTGTTTATACCTGCTTTGATACAAGCTAAAAGATAGATAAATGGGTGATATTTTAAAGATATTTTATTATAGAATATACAAAGACCTACCTTTGTATCACAGATGTACTTAGGGTACACCCACATTTTGTCAGCAGTGTTAAATACCAGTGTTTAAAAACCAAGGGTGCAAAACGGATTAAATCCAGGCTCCCAGGTTATAAGTTCATGATGGCACAAACCCATAACCCGGCTCATGGTCGGCAGTCTCCTTTACTAAATATTGATATCGCTCTAAAATTAATGACCAATCGAAATCTGCTTTTTGACTTCTGTCTGATCTTTCAAAGAATACAAACGTGATATTAAAAAAGCAGAGATACAAAGATCTGATAAAGTATAATAAGCTGACACGATCAAAATGTGCAAGAAATTGGATTAATTATCTTTAAAAGTTTTGGCAAGCTGTCTCACAATCTTTCTTCAATTAAGATTAACTTTATAACACGAGACAGGAATGAAGATTATCTTGTATTCAACATAAACATAATGACCATTTTCTTCAGTAGGTGTTAAGATCCAGATTTAAAATTTGCGTCAGCTTCTTTGTCACGGCCACTAAATGAGTGCAACGTCCTTTAAATTGGTTTTAATTTTGTAAACACATTTAAATTTTATTTGCAGAAGCTTGTGAACTGCTTTTAAATCGGTTTGACGATTTCAAAACCGTTAAATGCATATGGTTCCGCTAACTGTTTTTGGTTCGACTAAAAACAATTATTATCAAGTGCAAAATAAAATGTCAGTCCATTTAAAGGTGTTGTAAGTACGGAAGAACCGTTGCATTCCACAGAAAATTTTAAGGCTGGGATCTAAACTAAAATGGCTACCATTCAGTAGAAGTTGGGTTCCGACCCCAAACATTTAATAGTTTTGGTGACAGAATTGAGCAAGCTTCCTCCTCAAGTTTTTACAGGCTGTAACCCGAAACATTGTATATTTCTGACGTCTGACAGCGCAGAAAAGAAGAAGGAAGTGTCCCCCAAGTCGAATGGAATCAGGGCAGAAAGATGATAATTTAACTTTATTCTCTTTATTTATCTTTATCTTATTCTTATTTATAGAGAGATATTAAAGAATTAACGTTCAGAAATAAAAGTAAAAATGGAAATAAAATTTTCAATGGAAAAAGTTTAGTTGACAAAAAATTATTTCACACTACCTAACTAAAGTTAGGATAGATTGATCAATCGCCATTAATTTATACGTTGACCAATTTTAATCAATCAGTGAAAATATAAAGCTCTATCAAACTGGTCTGATTACCCTCGTTCGATGGCGATGTCAGTTTATTACCGAAATTATAGAATTTTACAACCTGTGGAATAAAGTTCTTAAAATAATTCATTCTATATATTTTTTTAAATGGATTCGCTCTTGGCCTTAGTCTAGCCCAAAGGAGAAGATGAAGCCTAAGATGGAGCAAGCTCACCCAGAAGGAACAACGAACTACGCAAACTCCTGCGCACCGACGCCCGACGGGACGCAATACAACAATTTGGCGCCGACTTCGACAGGGTGGTGAGTTTTGGTTTCTAGATTAATAATACAATATCCCAACTGAAGTGTATTATAGCGGCACATAATCGTAAGTATCTATCAATGAAGACAATGGGAAATTAATAAAGTTAATTTAACTGATGGATGCAAGTGTCGATGCGTATTTCGGCGTAGCGGTTTAAAGAGGATACCTTTGTTCAATAGTGGATATCTTTCAGCTGATGATGACGATTAGGTATGGAAAAAAGATTTGATTTTTCCTGGTAAAATTTCCCCCGATTCCACGACATAGAAGCCACGGGCAAAAGATAGTACAGTCATAAAGTACGAGTCACATTTAAAACATGTTAATTTAGGCAGAAGAATAGTTTGCTATAAAATGAATATAGCGTTAACCTCTGTCAATGCTTTATAATGGAGAATCCTTCATAAATTCACACTAATTTATGCTTATTAAACGGAACAATACCACTACTTTCAACGCCAAAGATTACAATCGCATTCCAATTCCACAAACACTATTTACCTGTCCCCATATCTCAATATAATTTTCCAATAACCTATTCAGGGGTAAGGAAATAGGTACACATATTGTCACGAGAATGCATAGTTATCTGCGTTTCTATGTACACATGACGACACTTAAACCTGTTCATTTCCAGTATAAAACAAACCTCACATTGTGCGAACCGTTGAAACTTCAAGAGATCAGCTAATACTGGTACAATCTTACTTGGTAAACCGTTGTTAGTACGTACGATATGGGTGTACGACGAATGTGAGGTCTAAGCTTATTGGTCGTTCCTTTCTATGGCACGAAACGCGTGAAATTGACTACTGGAAATTGGTTTTGAAAATATAGCTAGCTGGAAATGAACATTACAGTGATAAGGTACGAGATGAGTCTGATTACAAATACTTTAACAGTAATAATGGCGCTGATAAAGAAGTGAATGATAAAGACATTACAAAAGATGAATAATTTATAAAATACAAAGAAGAAATACATGAAATGAAGCATCTAAAACATTCCTTGATAATTTCAATGATGTCAATGTAAAAATAAAGGGATATTTCAAAACATAAAAACCTACTGAAAAAAGGTTATGGATGGATTCTGTAAAAGATGACATTTCAGAAAAAAAATGACTTAAGAACTGATGACCTATCCAAAATAAATTGAGATACGCGTATTTTCGTTATTTTGAAATTAGAATTATCTATCAGAGCCGGATAATTACATCAAAAATTTTCGAGTGCTGGTATTGATATTAAAACTTTATCTCTTTTTATTTCCTTTCCTACAATTCACTTTATCATAGTCATAACCCACATTTTCATCTGCACCTTCTAGTACACTGCATTCTTCGCTTGCATTGCATGACTATACTGTTGGTGATTCACACTTATGATCGGCCTACTTTACGTTTATATCTTCAGTCAAACGTGCATGTATAATGCCGTTCCCAACAAATTATTAGTATAAGCTCAGTGAGATTATACTGATAAAGTGAAATTGTTCAGACTAGCACAAAGTTGCAGTGAAGTTTTGAATCGGTTTGCGAATAAATTATACTACAACATCATCATCTGCCTAGCCTTTTCCCAACTATATTGGGGTCGACTTCCATTCAAAGCAGATGCAGCTGGATATCAGTATTTTACATGGAGCGACTGCCTGTCGGACCTCCACAACCCAGTAATTGGGTAATACGATACTCCATGGTAAGACTGGTTGTCAGACTTTAGAGCCTCTGGACTAACAGTAACGACTTTCAAAGATCTACAAATGACAGCCCGGAGGAAACTTGCTATGACAGATGGTCACCCATCCACAGAACAACCTCGGCAAGCACGGCTTAACCCGGAAGATCGGCTAGTGGGATATTTTACTTTATTCTGACTTTTTTTTAGATATTGTTACTGGCATTTGTTACTGTTATCATCATCAACCACTTATTATTAGCTGAATGACTGTGGTCGATCTAGTATATAATATCTATATTTTTATCTGACCTCCACGTAATTTGTATTTGATTAATACGATACCTCTTGGGGTAGTGGCTCCTGTAAATCTACAAACGATCACCGGGACCTACGATTAACGTGCTTTTCGTCATACGGAGGAAATTCGGTATGGAATGAATGGTAACCCATCTACAGATCAATCTGGACCTTAACCCTGAAGATCTTCCCTTAGTGGCTATTACTATTTACGCACCGGTTGATGGTGAACGGCCAATAGAGATTTCTACTAGCTATAATCTTTTGTTTGAAAGATTGATTACTTCAGCATTCAAATGAAAATTTACAACATTATTTTAATGAACTTCGTACTTTTCATTACGAATAATCTAATTTGTCGCCACGCTTTGTCCTTTTCTAATATCATTGTTTTCTTCTACAAACAACGCTGTTTCACATTAAGATTATTAAGTAAAAATTGCTCTGTGTTTCCTTTTTTGCTGGGTCGCTTTAAAATGCTTATTATTTTTTTAAATTAATTTATAATGTGCACTCTGTTTCAAAGCTGTATTTAGAAAGGTTAAACGTACTTACACAACTTTAACTGGGGCTGGGGCAATCTTTTTGTTTACTTTTCTTAGTTAATTTTAAATCAAATGTCAAAAATCGTTCTGAAAATAAAGCCTCTTAGAAAATAATTGTCATTTGTCACACTAACGGGAAATGCCGTTGTTTATTGCGTTAATGGACGTTTAAGCGAACCTTTAAACACTATTACTGCGAAAATTAACGGAAAATGCCGTTAGTGTGGGCGAACATTTACAATATATCCAACATCATTCAATGTCCAATATGATCAACAAAACTGACTCAAATGTCTATTGGATCAAAACCGCATATTGCCTTTTTTGTGATGAACCTAATTAATTAGGCGGATAGCTGTCCATACATTGGATCAAACCGAGAGCAAATTGAGCACAATTTTGACAGTTCAGCAAACGTGACAAGATTTTATCTGCTCATCTGCGGTTTTTGGTCCGTGTGAAACGTTTTGGAAATAGCACTGGGGATTATCAGTCTTGGATTGTAATACGATGGATACGATAGGTAGTCGAAAGGGTCTTTTTTCAGTTCTCTAAATTGGTAAAATTGTACCGAAGCTGTGTTGATTTGTTTACTCAGTCGAAATGAAAGACTTACACAAAGATTTTTACGTACATGTTGTTGTATGTACATAAATATTGATGAACTGCACGCGCCAGATATCGAATATCTGAAAAAATCAAATGAGATTTATGATTTCTACAGTCTCAAACATAACAATTGAATATTCGGTCTTATAATATTACTAAACCGATCATAGGCAGAACACTAGGTGAGAAAATAAATAATAACATTCACATTTCATCAACAAATACCTTATCCACAGTACGATAATCCGGGTATTAAATGGGTTGTCAAAATTATTTTAATTACATACAGGTTCCGTTGCGGTCGCCGATTTAGAAATGTCATCGGCCATATTAGGCCAGTTGTCAACTCAAATTGTTTTTTTTTTTTTATTGGCCAATATATTAACCACAAATTCGATACTCAAGTGTCACTAGACCAACAGTGTAACGCCTTTCATAACTGGAGTTTCGTAAGTGGATACCATGAAATATGATACTGACATTTATAGAATTCCGACGGTAGGAAATGGTTTGGTATTATATTGTAGAGATTTAATAGTAGATACGTGGGACTACTGGTTTCGTTATAAAGTTGGGATACTCGTACTGTTCAAGTTAGGAGTAACACCCAGCTCTATCTATCCAGCTGAACCATTATTTGGTGTAGCGTGAGTCATACAATAATTACCATTCTCGTCTGGATATAAGGTTTTTTTTTTCTAGATGTTATCCTTGAGAATTTGAAGGAGCTGGTGCACAACCGTGAACTGGAGGGAGGCCTTTGCCCAGCAGTGGGACAATACTAGCTTTTTGTTTTTTTTAGCGTGCTAAAATCATCTATTGAGTCCTCCCACCCAGGGCAGAGCGGGAGGGACAGTCAGACTCGTACTGACTGAAATCCACGGTGGTAATTCGGTAATTCGTGAGTCCTGCGACCACAGAAGGCTTTGGCCCTCTAGAGGGGTGCCCCGTCATTTTGAAACAACTTTCAACTTCAGAAGAAGTTTAACTGTACTTAGCAAGGTTTCGAAATAGTAAACTAAATATAAGAAACACCAAATTATTACACAATATGTGCAACGACAATACTTATGGTTCAGAAAAAGTTAGACTATACTCAATAAGATAAATAAATAAATAAAATATTCCACAACTTTCACACAACGCCATCTAGTCCCAAGCTAAGCAGAGCTTGTGTTATGGGTACTAGACAACTGATAAACATACTTAAATATTTCTAAATACATACATATTATAGATAAATTACACCCAGACACAGAACAAATGATCGTGCTCATCACACAAACATTTGTCCTGGGTGGGAATCGAACCCACGACCTCCGGCATAGCAGTCAGGGTCACTAACCACTAGACCAACAGGCCTGCCATCATGTCGAAATACTAAACGAAATACCTATTATAAATACTGATTGTTACACAATACCTACAAAGAAAGAACTTAAGGTAGGTAACTACTAAGAAAACCAAAGTAATTCCGAAGGCAGACATCCCGTTACATCTCTCTTTGGCTTAATCGGATTACTAAGCAGAGTTGACGGGAATCAATTCATTTGTATACAGGTTGTTATGTTGGACGTGGACACATAAGGAAAAAAGGAAATTCACTGTACATGGTAATAAACATTTTTTACCATGAGACCGGTTCTAAAATTTAAAAAGAACTGGATAATAATATATTTTTTGACTTAAACAGTGATGTGGAAGTAATAGCAGAATTCTTGCGTTTTCTTTCAGAATTAGTCTTACAACAAATTATTCGTTTTCTTGAGTAGTTTCCCTTAAATGTTATCCTGTATTTAATCAAACACCCTGTATGAGAACCTGCGCTAGCGCAAGACATCACTCGCATGACGTGGACATCATACTAGCGTGGATTTATAGTTGAATAACATTTATAAGCCGCTTTTCATTCGGGCAAGTTATTTGTAACGCTTAAGAACGAAATCGTTTTGGATGGAATGGTTTCATTAGGCGGCAACTTTGTTGGTTTCTGAGATAGATATCCGAAATTTAAGTTGTGTAATGATATCTCGATTCGTTGTGGTTATTATTTTCATAACTGTGCTTGGGAGTAGTTATCATTTTAAGGATTTTGAATTAAGTTGATTTATGTAGCAGACGTACAGTGAGTTTTAGAAATGAGGTTTCCGTAAAGCCTTTGTCAAACAGACAGGCGATAGCGAACCGGATCGAGTCCGAAGTGATAACGACTAACTGTTGGTCTAGTGGTTAGTGACCCTGACTGCTATGCCAGAGGTCGTGGGTTCGATTCCCACCCAGGACAAATGTTTGTGTGATGAGCACGATCATTTGTTCTGTGTCTGGGTGTAATTTATCTATAATATGTATGTATTTAGAAATATATAAGTATGTTTATCAGTTGTCTAGTACCCATAACACAAGCTCTGCTTAGCTTGGGACTAGATGGCGTTGTGTGATAGTTGTGGAATATTTTTTTTTAACGAATCGATACGAGACGTCAAACTGCATGCAGCGAACCGAGGCGTGGCAGTTGTATTAGCTGGCTTTTTATGAACGACGTTAAACAGAGCAAATACGCCTTTGCCACGTCTTCGCATCGGTTCGGTCACGCTATCGGATCGCTTTCGGTCTTCTATGTGACTGGATTCAAACAATTCCATACATTACAAATAAAAACGCATCGCTTCGCATTCGCCACGCCTGTCTGTTTGACAAAGGCTTAACAGATTGAGATTTTTTAGAATACAAGTGTAAAAAAATCTCATTATTTTTTAGTCTACCAACTTTGCTCAACTTACCCGGTATACTTTTTTTTCATTCAAAATTGGTTTGCAGATGAGGACTGAGGCTGATGGAACACAGTAAAAACTGGCGCCGGACTCCGACAGAATGATAATTTCCTGGTATTACGATTTTATTGGATTATTTTCGAGGTACACATAGGTGAATCCGCTGGCGATAGCTAGTAGTAGGCTACAAAATTGTATTTTATTAAATATAAACCTCTCGATTCCAGTATCTCGACCATGCCGAGAAGCTTTGTATCTAATCTAAGAAAACAAATGAATTCATATAAAAGCTAACGACACTGTCTAACAAAACTTCCATGACATCTAAGGCCATAAAGAGATGTTCAAGTAAATTGTATTGTCTAAAAGTAATTCTACTAATTTTGCTGGTAAGAAATTGCCCACTAAATAACTCTAGTCAGTTCTCCTGAAAATTTATAGACCATTTCTTTGGCTGTGCAATTAAGAACAAGATAGATTGAATAAATAAAATTTAGGTTAACCGAATCTCGGTTGTAGGAAAAGTTCTAAAATAAGAATGGGCCAAAAACGATTTAAGATTTTTAAAGACGTACAGATTTTTCCGTCTCCTTCTGATCCCGAAATAACTCAAGCTTAGAATTTCATTTTACTGACTTAACAATTTTTTCTAAATCATAACGTCACGCTTCTAATCCCCCAATGGTTAGTCAAAAGTCCTCATAGTAGGGGAACAGTGTATAAGACGGGGACGCGAGGCATGATGGGAAATCATACACTTAAGGCAAACTATACTATTGTAGTGCAAGCGCCAACAGGGCGTCATTTGTTGATCAATAGGGTCGAAATCCAGATTCATTTACTTCTTCTGAGAATTCCTGATGAAGAAACCCAACAATACATTTCCCCCACCTGAGAATCGAACCCAGAACCACTTGCTTATCAGTCGCTCTTACGACCGTCAGACCAGAAGACGTCGAACTATCTAATTAGCGTCCAAGAACAGTTATGCTGTCTTTATTAAGGCGCTCCCTCACCGGGAGCATTCGCGTGTAATGTAACATTATAGATTTGACTTTGAGCATTACATTACAATACTACCTTCTTGACTGACGAGCATTCGCGTGTAATTTAACATGAGTGATTATTTAATGTAAATGCACGCGGTGTCAACTGAATGTCACGATCATAAAGTTAAAAACCATGTAAGTTAACCGTAGTTTCAGCATTTTCCCTATGCCGAGTCTTTAGAATAACAGTACTTGTCCGTTGGACTGTTATTATCTTTTTAATTAGAAACTGCCTACTTTATTCACTTTTAATCAAGCAGACATACTTGTTTCAAACATTTTAGATTCCAACCGTAATTTAGACTTCTTTATCCTAGTATTTAAGCTGAATATTGTCAGATGTGGATCTGGACTTGTGGACTTTATTCCAAGCCGATCATCCGCTCATTACCAGTTACTTCATCGAAAAGACCCAGGTTTCGGTTTCATCCTGAATCGAACGTCGACTAACAACGTAGTTGAATGAGTTTATTTCATTTATTAGAAGATAAAATGTTGTCTATCTTTATAAGTCACAAGTTCTTTTTTTGGTCTTTATTCATCATTCTACAGCATAATGCTTGTCATAAACCTCTTCAATTCCATGAAAATCAAAGATCCATCTATCTTCATCACGATATAGTAGTCATCAATTCTCTCTTTAGGAGTAAGGACAGGAGACAGTTATTTTGAACAGACAAGATTTGCTTTAAAATCTGACGATACTGCAGACTTTTAAGGCGGCAAAGTAGGAAGCCTATACGAGGTGACAACGTTTATAAGAGCAGTTTTTCACGACTTTAGAAAGGAGGAGGTTGTCAATTTGATCAGTAGTTTTTTGAAACAGTCAAAAATCATAAAATTCAGAAAATAAAAAAATTTCAATGACATATATTCAGTGCAATATAATAAAAAAAAATACAACGACGATGCAAAAATAAAACCTAACATATTTTCTGACAACCCTAACCGTCCCCTACTACCCAAAAGTTCCACATACGTGCACATAACATTACGTTAAAACTAAAAAGTGTAGTTGACGTACAGCATAATTGATACTAATCATCGTCCCGGTGTGTTTCAACGCGTCCGTTAATTAACCTAACGCGCCCCACGAAAGGCTCCAAAACCACTATGAAATTGAATACGTACAACTGCTACCCATTTGGGGCTACGGACTTTGTTAAGGTTGGGTTTCACTGTCCGAGCAGATGAACAAACTTGACGGTGGATTTAAAACAAAAACACTGTTTCGCCTTAAAGCCTTTGTCAAACAGACAGGCGTGGCGAATGCGAAGCCTGTCGTTTTTATTTGTAATGTATGGAATTGTTTGAATCCATTCACATAGAAAAGCGAAAGCGATCCGATAGCGTGACAGAATTATCGGACTGACGTCTCGTATCGGTTCGTTATCGCTTCGGACTCGCCTGTCTGTTTGACAAAGGCATTCATGTTAATGATGTAGTAGCAGTAGTAGTATAGACCTTTTAAATAGTAAAGGTTTCTCTAAATACTCTTTTTGTCTTCTCTATGAACTACCTTCTTTGGCCGATCTGACTATTAGTGTCATCTCAAGACATACAATTAAAAAAAAACGGCTAAGATTTTTAATCATAAATTTGAACATTTTATGTTGAGTGTGTGTTGAGTGTCACGTTCTGATTTTCACGGTCATAACTATGAACAAAAATCGTAATCCGTCTGCAAATGTGGGTGTTGGTAAATGTTGTTCAGGTAAAAATATCTCTGTAACCACAAGGTTATGTCTGGGTGGAGTAAAACACTGTTCAAGTGAAAGAACTAAATTTATTCAGTCTTGACGCT
The DNA here is from genome assembly GCA_943136025.2 of Agrotis puta. Lineage (NCBI taxonomy): Eukaryota > Metazoa > Arthropoda > Insecta > Lepidoptera > Noctuidae > Agrotis > Agrotis puta. The sequence goes on along the minus strand of OW964177.2, from coordinate 13,177,449 downwards.
GTTTTTCCAATAAATCTTTGTCTTTTTTCTGTAGAAATAAGTCAGTGAAATGCGATAAAAAAAATTAAAATTCAATATTCGTGCTAGTGGAACCAAGGTGTAATTTCGACACAAACTGGCCACCTGAATCACACGGCTGTCTGCTCCTATTAACTGTACTAATACATTTATCTGTCGACCGAACATTTGACAAGATTTCACAGTCTACCGGACAACTTTTAATCAAAGTGGTTACCCTAAAAACATTAAAGAAATTATAATTAGAAATAATTGAATACTAATTTGTGGGAAAGTTCTTTTGAAGGAGTGTCGAACCCCCTTATCTAGGTAGTAATTCGAATAATTAATTATTAGTTGTGTACTTACACGTGTAAGGTATTTATAAATTTAGTTTTTTTTGTGCTACGTAGAACGCGTTTGGTAGATAATGGGACAAAACCAAAGACTGGTCCATTATGACCCTAGATTGAAAGAACTCATTCATAAATGACAAAAAAATTTTGCTAGTAGTTGTTATCTCGGGCACGCCGCAATCGCGGCGGTAAGACCCCTCTTTGAGGAGTGGCTGGATAGGCGTCACGGCGTCCTTACCTTCCGCATGACGCAGGTCCTCACCAGACACGGAAGTTTCGGGAGGTTCCTGTGTCTGATAAGGAGGGAGGAAACGCCTGGGTGTCACCACTGCGAGGACCGTCCTGAGGACACGGTGGAGCATACGGTGCAGGACTGCCCCGCTTGGGCAGAGCACCGCCGTGTCCTCACGACGGCGATAGGCGGAGACCTCTCGGGCCCGGCATTGGTCGAGGCCATGCTGCGGGGCGAGACGGAGTGGGAAGCGGTCGCCTCCTTCTGCGAAGCAGTCATGCTCGCGAAGGAGGAGGCGTGCCGCGTGACGGAGAGAACAGTGTCCTCCCTCCGACCCACCCGCAGTGGTAGACGCCCACGGCGACGGACGTCGCCAGACGATCTCCGGCCACCGTAGGCGCGGGCATGCGGGCAGCGAGTAATGGGCGACTCGCTGCCCGACCATGGACCATGCCCGGGTCGACGGCGCGTTGTGTTCCACGCGCGCCTCAAGGAGTGTCAGCAAATTGACGGGGCCTGTAGAGGGCCAGAGCCTGCCGGGGTCGCGGGACTTACCCATCACCGTAACCCCGGTACGTAAAGGGCTCGTGAAGGACACCGTGGATTTTAGTCAGTACAAGTCTGACAGTCCCTCCCGCCCTGCCCTGGGTGGGAGGACTCATTTGATGACTTTACCACGAAAAAAAAAAAAAAAAAAAAGTAGTTGTTATCTAAGTACCCCATCGGTCTTTGACATGACATGAAATAAAGTCCAAGTTTACTCACCATGTTTTTTTTCAAAAATGTCAGTGATGTTCAAGATTAGCTTAGAAAGTGCATATGCATTGAAAAAGACACATTGGTACTTTAACGGGTTTAAGAGCGCGTATTTTGAAAGTTGGCAACGTTGCAAATAGCTGTCAAATATTTACAAGCTTTAATAATTTGGCAAATTTACTGTATGAAAATAAGAAATATGGCTCTATAGTGCACTAAAACAATGATACAGGAATGCAATTGAAACACTGAATTTGATGTTGTAATCGCTACAGATATATAAAAGGCATTTGGAAAGTTCCCAAATGACTTTTTTACATCTAAAACTACATATTCGGTGTTACGATATTAATCGCTTATCCATTTTTTACTACACTAGCACTTTGCCCGCGACTTCATCCGCGTGGGTTACGTACTTTCCTAATTCCCCCTTTTCACCCCCTTAAAGGTTAAATTTCCAAAAACCCCTTCTTAGTGCTCCCCTACATTATAATAGGAAGCCGTGTGCAAAATTTCACATTCCTAGCCCCAGTAGTTTCGGCTGTACGTTGATATGTCAGTCAGTCAGTTCTCCTTTTATATATACAGACTACAGAGCCATACTTCTTATTTCCGTACAGTAACATTGCTAAATTGATTAAAAATTGTTAATACTATTATATACGATTATAACTTGTTACTTGACAACTATTTGCGATGTTGCAAACTTTCAGAATACGCGCTCTTAAATTCACAACCATGTGCATGAGAGGTGAAGTGTTAACCTCAAGCTAGATTGCTAGCATTATGACTAGCATGGCTGATATACAGTACTTAGAGTAGCCCAACAGTATGTAAATGAAAATAACTACAAAATCCTTTAAGAGAAACTTACTCATAATATAGCAAACGAGTGCCATTTTTCCGCGCCATAATGTCGGAAAAACAACCATAAACAAAATATTTTTAGTAGCACTGAAAGCTTGAGATACCTCATAAACTCTTCAACCATAAAACCAATTGTGTATAAAGTAGAAGTAAGACGATACATGAATTTTCTCGTCGATAAAAGGACCTACAATTTGTTAAAGACCCATAACAGCGTAATGCGAAGTACGCACTTGCCCGGAAAGCTATTGTCTGTCCACCCCTTAGAATAAAGCTGCGGACACACCGCTTTATTGTTTGCCTGACATAATTTATGTACCTGCTTGTTTAGACTCCGGTTATTTTGATAATTCAATAGTTTTGTTTATGCGTGTTTATTAGTGGAATTATTAGGGGGTTCATTAAAATGTAAATTTAATTGTTTATAAAATATACGAACGAAATTAGAATTTTCATGATGACACAATGCGTTTCGTTTATTAATTATATTGTGATATTCATTTAGCCTATGTGCCATATCCATTTAGCTTTAAGACCAGATCAAGAGCTATATTCAGAAAGTAGTACTGCTAGACACGATGCGAATTGTTAGGAAGTTCCTTTCTCAAGATCCCTGATCACCGATAACCTAGACCCTGTTCCTGATACAGATGGACTTATTTTAAATCCTTTTTTTACTTTGATATTTATATTATTATTAAATTTTACCTCTTTTTAACGTGGTTAAATCATCTAAAGAGTCCTCCCACCCAGGGCGGGACTGGAGGGACTTTCATACTTGTACGGACTAAAATCCACGATGTCCTTATTGAAGGACATGACAGGACACACAGGGCCCGAGACAGTCCCGTGACCCCGGAGACAGAACCGCGACTCTGGATGTAAATTATACCTAAGTTTAAAAAATGAATAAAAGAACATAAAAATGAATAATACAATACCACCCCTACTACTGAGAAAGACCTGAACTATCCTTTAATTACAAACCCGGTGATATATTCAGGTTAAGAGCTCGTGATAGCTAAATTAGAGACTCAGAAGCGACGACTTAATTGCACACAGACGTGACTGAACAGCTTAACTGCGGATCTTGTTATACATAAAAACGTTTCTAATTCCGTGTAGTAAATTGTTAATGAGATACTGGACTTAGGGCACTTTTTGTAGTTTGTAGTTTATGAGGGCAGGTAAGGAGGAGGTCATGTCATAATTATATTCCAGCGAAGTTTTGTAGGTGAGAATTATATTTTTAGTCTGACTCAATCCAAAACTATTAGAATTTATTTTACTTGTAGATAACGTAATTTTTACAACAAAAAAACTTTTTTATTTTTTGTTTCGGCAGTCTACGATTTTGACGACAAAATAAACCGTACAGATGTTTCACAATTTAAAAAAAACTTTCCTTCTTAGGCCTCAGGGTCCCAAACGGTCACGTCATAGATGAAAATCAGTAATTTAACTACGGATACAAGAGCGAGCGAAGCAAGCTCGGGACTTGGGGCACCTCGACACGGACAGGTTAGGTTTTTTTTTCATTCAATCATTAGGAATATTGCTAAGTGGCCGTTTTAAATCCCCAGATCTTTACCTCTGGACGACATAGCACATTTAAAAGAAGCCACGTTTAAGTATTACGTAAAAAACGTTTAGCATATTGAGATCAATCACAAATTCCTTGTCTGCGGCTGCAACTAAAGTCGTAATGAGAAGCCAATAAAGCTATGCCAGGATCTGGTAATCGAACCAAAGACTATACTGCAAACGTTTGCGACCACTACTTCAAAAATTCCTTGAAATACGACTTTGTCTTACATGGTTTAATCTTCTCAAATGTGGCCACATTTCAATCAACACATCAAACTTCAAATAAACAAAAAAAACCGTAAGCATTAACCCAATAACGACGATTCAATTTCATTCTAATCGAATTTAATTAAGGTACCGTCTCGTTTGCACGACAAACATACTCGTAAGCACCGCAAATCCGGCGTTCACGATTCGTTTTATCGTCTCGAACGCATCGGTGCACTCATTCAGTCAGTGTTTAATGTTCGACCGGTAATACTACACCGGTACACTGCTAATACGATGGCAAGACTGTATGTTAAGGTCTGGTTTCTTAAATGCGACTACGAATTGATTTTTGTTTAGCAAAATTCCGCTGTAAATTGTAGCTCTAAGCAATAATATTAAAGTGTCTGGAACCGTAAAGAGCAACCTACGGAAAAGAGTGGATATTTAGTCAGTGAGTGTCTGACAGCCCTCCTCGCTCCACCCATGACGGGAGGACTTATTTGATGATTTTACGACCCAAAGAGGAATAAATATTTAAAGTATGTATGGCCAATAGTGTGATGGCTGCGGTCGGGCAAACTGACAACAGGGTGACGTAGAAATCACTCATCAGCTCTTCAACCAAGGCTTTTTAGAACAGGCATGATATCGAAGAAAGATGATCAATCTTCTTTATCTTTACGTAAGTAGTACCAACAGGTACCGATAGTAGGGCTATTGAAGGACACCGTGGATTTTAGTCAGTACAAGTCTGACAGTCCCTCCCGCCCTGCCCTGGGTGGGAGCACTCATTTGAAGATTTTACCACGACAAAAAAAAAAAAAGTAGTACCAACAAAATTGCTTTTTGACAGTCATCGAAAAACTTTCCACAGAACCTCGTAAAATGATTTTCCAAAGCAAGGTTTCAATGCAGTCTTTTTGTATTTCTTTAAATCATCATCAGCCTATAAATTTTCCCACTGCTGGGACACAGGCCTTCTCTCTGTGAGGGACACTTGTGCGGGTTGGTAGATGTCACATGTCTTCGAATTTTGGGTTATAGGACATGCCGATTTACTCACGATGTTTTCCATCACCGTTTTGAGAACAGTGGTCCCTGCCCTTATCCCATTTTACTTGGGGTCGGCGCAACACGTTTTTTTCTTCCATCTCCTCTATCAAACGTCACAGTATCATTTACTCCTTTTTCTTCCATATCATTCCTTAGACAATCCATTCATCTTTTCTTTGGCCTTTCTCTTCCTCTCCACCCATCAAAATTCATACTTATCACTATCTTAGAACCAAGGCAGACGATTCCCTTTCTTTTTTCTGTAACAGGCGCCACTTTCAAACTGCCCCTTATTAACTCATTCCTTATTTTATCCATTCTTGTCACTCCACACATCCTTCTTAACATTCTCATCTCCGCTACATGCAATCGTTTCTCATCCATCTTTTTCATAGCCCAGCATTCCGATCCATACAATACAACAGGTCTAATCACGGATTTGTAAATTTTCCCCTTTAACTTGAGGGGTATCCTTGGGTTGCAAGTTGTTCCGGTGACTTGTCGCCATTTCATCTATCCCGAGTTAATCCGGTGTGTTATGTCCCGGTCTACATCGCCATTTCCTTGGACAGCAGTGGTGATGAAATAACTTATATAAAGTAATGTGTAAGTCAGGGCTGATACCACTGGATCACCACTAACTGTTATCAAAATAGATATTTTTTTTAAAGTCGTTGCATCGGAACGTTACTTTACTGCACACGTATGAGAGTACACTCTAAATCGCTGATAGAAAGATTCGTGACTGTAGAATCACAAACGGTAGCCGAAGTCGGAAATCAAATCCAATTTACTTCATTTGCTCGCCAGTAAAGTTCACATCTAACTCTTGAATTGAAAGGATTACGTTGTGAAATGAAGTTCCCAGTCGGACTGAACACGATCCAATGATAGATTTGTACACGTTTGCTGTTTTAACGTTTGATTTACTGGTAATCTTGATGCGAGCTAATGCTGAGGAATCGAGTGATTTAGACTCTTTGTACCATGTTGATGAAATTATCGCAGTAGGTTTTTGTGAACGTTATTTTTAGTTCAGCAACACCATTTTTTGGTTGATATCTAAATTAAATCTTTGGTACTGATTACATAGGACTAGGTACAGACGCCTGCTCGTCAACCTACTTCAATCTGTCAAATTTCTTTAATAGATTTTCAACTTTATTACAATAGTGGATGTATAATAGTGGAAGTTCGATTGGTAACATTTGACAAATTGGGGTAGGTTGACCTGCTGGCGTCTGTACAATAATTAGGTACTTCAGAAAGGTGGATCAATTAAGATTAAAGAATATTTTGTTTGCAGATTACGATAAAGTTCGTTAAAATGTATAGTAGTCTGTTTTATATCTTCACATTTCATTATGATTCTGCTTAGCTGTACAGACGCCTGTAGGCACCCTACCCCAATCTGTGTAAATTTTACCAATCGAACATATTGTAATAAGGTTGAAAATTCGATTAATGAATTTGACAGGTTGAGGTAGCTTGATGTCTTGGCGACTGTACATATTTGGGTCCCCAGAAACATGTTTCATTTAAACAAAGACCGGGTTCTATAAAAAAGAAAAGATCTGAGGGATCATTAAGCTTTACGTCTTCAAAACTCAAAAGTTAATTTAATACTCGTAGATTTCACTTTGCGCAAAATGATGATTGGAATTCGGGTCCCATAAATAAATTATAAAACCCCGAGTATATTATTGATGTTTTTATTAGCAAAATAAGGAGTTTTTTCGACAGGTGTCAATTGAAAAACTACACATATTAGTCTAACGAACAAATTAATTGAGCAATTCGCCATAACAGCTCACTTTACGGCTAAAGTGATCAACGATCAGCAAAAAAGCAGAAATCGTTCTGATACTCCACTATTCAGTTAATTAATCAATTCAAAATAATAAACATCTAAATTGATACAATAACCGAATCCGGGGTAAAGCGAAAATCTACCTATTTGTTACCTATGTCTATTTATATAAAAATGTTATGTTGGTTTGTGTACGCTTCAAAAACTCAAAAAGTTCTGCACCGATTGAGCTGAAATTTTAGCATGACATATAATCCGCATCAAGGATTGTTTTTATTTATTTTTTGCATCAGTCACATATCCGCGCGGCGGTAAGACCACTCTTTGAGGAGTGGCTGGATAGGCGTCACGGCGTCCTTACCTTCCGCATGACGCAGGTCCTCACCGGACACGGAAGTTTCGGGAGGTTCCTGTGTCTGATAGGGAGGGAAGAAACGCCTGGGTGTCACCACTGCGAGGATCGTCCGGAGGACACGGTGGAGCATACGGTGCAGGACTGCCCCGCTTGGGCAGAGCACCGCCGTGTCCTCACGACGGCGATAGGCGGAGACCTCTCGCGCCCGGCATTGGTCGAGGCCATGCTGCGGGGTGAGACGGAGTGGGAAGCGGTCGCCTCCTTCTGCGAAGCAGTCATGCTCGTGAAGGAGGAGGCGGGCCGCCTGAGGGAGAGGACAGCGTCCTCCCTCCATCCCAGCCGCAGTGGTAGACGCCCACGGCGTCGGACGTCACAGGACGATCTCCGGCCACCGTAGGCGCGGGCATGCGGGCAGCGAGTAATGGGCGACTTGCTGTCCGACCATGGACCATGCCCGGGTCGACGGCGCGTTGTGTTCCACGCGCGCCTCAAGGAGTGTCAGCGCATTGACGGGGCCTGCAGAGGGCCAGAGCCTGCCGGGGTCGCGGGACTTACCCATCACCGTAACCCCGGTACGTAAAGGGCTCGTGAAGGACACCGTGGATTTTAGTCAGTACAAGTCTGACAGTCCCTCCCGCCCTGCCCTGGGTGGGAGGACTCATTTGATGATTTTACCACGATAAAAAAAAAAGGTGTAAGCTCACGCAGAAGCAACTGGAACTCCTGCGCACTGACGGAATACCTACAGTGAATACCATTTGTAGCCGGACTCCGATAGGAATGTGGTAGCAAACACATTACTATCTAGCTTCCTGGATAGTAAGATAGGTGGCCCTGGTGAAGACCTACAGGGGGTCTCTAAGCTGTCACCGCAGATTACTTGCCCGGGATGAACCGCTAGGAGGTGGATCCCAACCACTCCATCTGTTTCTTGTTGGGTCGCGGGACTGTACGAATTACCGTGACCCCGGAACGTAAAGGGCTATTGAAGGAAACCGTGGATTTAAGTCAGTACGAATCTGACAGTTCCTCCCACTCTGCCCTGGGTGGGAGGACTCATTTGATGATTAAACCACGATAAAAAAAATTATAAATCTGTTTCTTGTGACCACAAAAGTTTACACAATGGTGTTTTTTACACATGACACCTAAATATGGCCAGAAAAAAGAAAATATACTTATGTTCCATTTCATTTTAGCAACTTGTATACCTTGATGCATTCAGTAATAACAAAATAGCACTAAGCACTAACCTAAAAAATAGTAAAAGAAAACATTGCTCCAACTCTTTACCAGTTCGCCATCGAATTCCGCATCAGTGCCAAAGAGAAAAGCTTAGTGAGCCAGATGGAAAGTAAACACAAGTTTGATTTACATAGATTGAAACAGTAGTCTCGTTGAATAGAAAAGTTTTATTGGAATTGAAAGCATCATGCCACTTATCGTTCCCACAGGCAGACGAGCTTTCTTTCAAAATATATTCATTCTCAGATGTTGGAGTACTTTAACTGATTGAGTTCAGAAAGGCTTGTAGGAACTGCCGTTTGTAGTTCTCGCTAAACGAAAAACATTCTGTAATTTCTACTGGTTTCTAATATTTTTTCACAAATGGCAACCCTTTCTGTGAAATGTCAAAGTACAAGGGAACATTCCTTGTTTAGACGATGTCAGGATCGGCAATGGCATGGGTCAACGTCGTGACTCCCATTCGTAGACATTTTGTCAGTTCATTCTGGCAATTATGTCAAATGATATGCGAAATAACAGTTATTTATTAAGACAAGATTTAATCATCATAATTTTGGTTATTAACTAGTTTTTGTTAATGTTTTATATGAACGTTAATACGTTCATATACCTGCCTTTTTTTATCTGGTAAAATCATCACATGAGTCCTCCCACCCAGGGCAGACCGGGAGGGACTGTCAGACTCGTACTGACTAAAATCCACGGTGTCCTTCAATAGCCCTTTACTTAAATGCCTATGTGCCAAACATAGAAATCCATCCAACATCTTGGTGGCTTAATAAATATTGCACCCAAATCACAAAACTTCAGAATAATTTCATTTAAAACACTCTTTAGCACTGGCACCGTAGAAATAAAAATAATATTTAGTTTATTAAAAAGTTTGCAGGCTACCCGGCAAGTCTTTCGCAGTCTCAAGTGAGGCATAATCTCGATGGCTGGACTAACTTTTTTATTTTTCCTCGGCGACTAAATTTTAAAAATAAAACGGTAACATTTTGAGTTTGGAACTAAGATATTATTCATAACGTATAGTTGCGAAATTGACTGCGAATTTTTGTATACGTTAATTAACTTTAATAAACTTTTATGAATGGAATATATTTGGATGCTTGTCAAACAGATTTTTCTTATAATTTTTATCGATGGATGTAATTTAGTTAGTTTATAAAAAACTATGTAAGTAGGTAGTAGGTACCTAAGTATTTCCTTTCGACTACCACTTATTTAAAATCTTTTCCTATTCTAACTACATTAAATAAGTAAAATACGACAGTATAGTTTGCATATGGCTTAATTTTTTATTGCGCCTCTTAAACATAACATCATACATTTTGTTACTTTATGGGAGTTTTCATAAAGTAGAATGCGGACGTCATATTTTTCATCCAGGAATGTAAAACTTTGTTCGTTGACCTAAATATTTAGTTACCTTTTAGCCAGAATATTTTAAAGTTGTTCGCGATGGCTCAACATTATTAGTCTAGGTGACAAGCTATACTACTGAGCATGAAGTACAGAGATCGATACTCTGGTCGAGAAGAGTATTATAGTTTTTGTTTTTTTACTTAGGAATATACCTCAGCCCTGAACATGCAACAGGCTTTCCCCAAATTTCATCACACTGAAATATAATTAAGGAAATTAGGGTGTCCTACAATATACTTGTGCTTATCCTTTCAAAGAAATACAAGTATAATGTTCCGTAAATGTTGAGCAGGGAAAAACTAAAAGACTTTATTTGAATATTAAAGCTTTGTCTAAACAAAAGAAAGTATATCTAAACTTCAATCATATTTTCATACTTCAATTGTTGTTCAAGTCAAGAGTTCAGTCCTAAGGTTCTGTTCACACGTACCACAACTACACGACAACCACACTACGTGTGTGGACTCTATTTTGTATTGAAAACAAATATGTACTTTCATTCACTCGCAACACATTTTTTTTGGGCAATACTAACGGCATCGCAACCACAACTACAACGTTATACCAACGTAATGGCTTATTCATCTTGGATTGTGGTGTAGAGTAAACAAAACACAAAATCAAAAAGCTGTAGCGACACTATTCACACTTATACACAGCTCAACCAAATTTTGCCGTTTTGATGTGGTTGGGTTGTGGTACACAACAATCGTGCGGTTGTCGTGTGGTTGCGGTGCTTATGAATAGAGCCGTATAAGTACTTTGACAACAAACTGTTTCTTTTATCCACCTTCACTATATACCATTGCAAGCAAAATAACTTTATTAAGGGTCACTAGCTAGACTTCTAGATTCCACATACTCCCAGATAATTGCAAAAGGTTACTTCTTGGAAGGAATCAATTAAGTAGTTACTGTCTACGTTGATACGTGGTATAGTAGTGTAACTAAGGCCCTTCGCACACGATACCTTGGTCACACGCATATTATTTTGTAAACGTGATTATGTAGATCTACAATCGCGCGTTATTTGGAACCTTATTCTTTTACATGGAAGAATCTTGCAACCTGTGGTGGAAAAGATGAAAGCGCGCGGCAGCAAAGCGGTAAAGCAAACAAGTATAAGCACTCAATACATACATTTACTTGAACGTGAGACAGAAGCGATGTGAATGGTTGTCTGTTGTCTCTACGAAGTCCTACTTGCCATCTTGCAACTGTATCGTTTCAAGCAATTCTATAACAATGCTAAATTTCGGTCGTAATCGTGACAGTATTGTGATTATAGCGATGTAGGAATTTTAGTTTCGAAGGTGATGGTATGGTAAGCCGGTCAGCAGTACGACTGTGTCGCGCCTATTTAGCGTATAAATCGCTGCATAAAGTCACAGTGTGCGGAGGCTCTAATACAAATAACAAAAAGAGTCGCACGCTAAATTAATCACTACCGCGTATTGGTGTCGCAAATCACTGTATTACAAAGCAATAAGTACGAAAAAAATACAAATAAAAATCTTGGTTCGTTCTAAAAACAAATAACACGTAATTATGTGAATCTACCGGTGGTTAGATCTACGGTTCGTTGGGCACGGACGGTTTCTAATGAAGTTATAATACAAGCCTTAATATGTTTGCTAAATATGTTTTGTGGCAAATTACTCTACGGCTTTCTCCAACATATTATTACTTGATGATAAACAATTGGTTGGAATTGGGACGGACGTTGCGGGGAAAAGAGATAAAAAAAGAATTCTTGTTACTTAAGAATGGTTAGAACAATTAAGTGAAATAATAGCATAGTTAGTAGTTTAACTTGGGCAGAGTCTGAATGGCACATTACTTACACATTTTTCTTAGAATATGCATGTTTTATTTACTAATCCAATACTAGCTGTTGCCAGCGGCTTTGCTCTCGTGTTATTCGGAAATTATCCTCTATCTATCCATAATATCTATGTCTAACCTCCCAGTGACAGAGCTTTTAAGAAATTCGAGATGTAAAACTAAAACGGATTAGGTATGTCTGTATGCATATAAAATAATGTCGTAGAAAAACTAACGACTAAAGTCGTACCGAAGTAGAACATCCACATAAGAAGCAAGTAATTTCAATAGAACTAAATTATTGTAAACATAGGGACAAATTGTAAGCCGTACCATGAGTTCAAAGTAAATCGTCAAAGGTATTATTAAATAAGCCGACGGATTCATTTTTAAATTTGTTGATGCTCGAGTCACGTTTCAAGGATTTCGGGAACTGCTTTAAAAACGCTATTAGGTTGATCGTTAAACTTTGAATGAGTGACATCTTTAACGAAACCAACTCAATTCTACAGTCTGAAATCAACCCCTTGAAGATTATCAACCTTAAAATCAATAACCCAAGGTGTCCTTTTATTAACATGCTCAGAATCTACGGTAGAAGCTATCTTGGTATTTGTAAGTTGTCGACTACGCTGTCACAGTGTACTTTTTGGGTCATCACTCGTATTTGATGCGTTTTAAGAAACGTGAAGGATTAATTTTAGTTTTAATAGGAATTTAGACGCTTTTGAAGACGCGTCTACAAAGTTCAGGAACGGTTAAACCCGATTTATAGGACTTTTATAGTGAAGATGTGATGACACTTAATTGATTGTTTAGGAGGGAAACGTTTCAAGATTCTTTGTCGCCTTGGGTTTAAATCTTCCGCTGCTCTTATTCCTTCTATTGTTATTATTTAAACCTTTTTAGAAAATACATTTGTCTTAGAATTTTATAACAATAAACAGTGCTCATTCCACCATTGAAATACATTCCTGTGGTATTCATGAAAATTAAAATTCCACTCTCGATTAATCGAAATAAAATTTTATTCGATCTCCTAAATCGGGATGTCAAAACAATATAACAACTAAATCAAGTCACAGGTTTTGTTTACTTTTATTATAATCGGGATGGGTTTTTATCTACTTTGTTTCCCAACCGTTTATTTATTGATATAGCGTGTAAGAGATTAAGCTATAAAGCCGGTACGGTATAGCTGGCGCGAAGCTGAGCTCTGCGGGAAGCGGACGGACAAACATAACACATTTTACAACTATTAGAGGAGGCATGTGGGTTTATTGCCGCGGTACAAAACGTGCACAACACGATACCAATAAGCAAGAATTCGAATGGTAATGTGGGTATAAAACTCGACTTTTGAACAATGGAAATCAATAAAATTGAATTTGATTGACACCAAATTTGATTGAGTTCTGGAGTAAAAATTAAGGTATCGTGAAAAGTTCTGAAGAGAAATGAAATTTTAAATAATATTCTGACACTTTGTGACAATCATTGATAGGTATACTCTTAGATTTGTCTCGAAGAATCTAAAAATAGTCTAGATTATAAAAAAAATAAGTTATTCTTGTGAAAAGATTCAGCCTCAATAACTGTCATTAGTGATTGCCTGAGATTACAAATAGACCCACGAATTCTCTCCAAGAAAAAATGATTAATTTGACTAAAAAATGTTTCACGACTGGCTTATTCAAATCTGACAGAAAGACTTGTCCAAAATATTATTTTCGTAAATAAAAATATATATTATACAGAAGCTTATAAAAGCACTCGACATAAGCTAGGCTTCTCAAAACATAATTTAAAATAAAACTTGTAAGATTTTCAACAGCACTGAATCTCACTTTGTGTTATAACAAAACCTAAGTAGGTATCTTCAGTCGTACTTTAGGGATTAGTTTGGTATAAGCAGTAAAGTTATACGACATGACTATCTACTACACGTACTTACGTGAACGCGAGCCAACGAGCTAACTTAACGACTTTATCTTTTCAAATAATGCCTACTTAAGCACACATTTGAAGTCGCTGCATGTTTAACGATATTGAATTTATGACGTTAAGGAATCGGGCGACTAAAAATTATAAAGATTCCACAATTTATGGCCTTCCACGGACTGACCGAGAAGTAATCCGCTTAGCGTCGGACAACTTATTAAGTGTGGGACTAAATACTGATATATTTTTCTCGTTTGGTTCGTTTATGCCGCAGCCTGCAAGGACATGTGTGTTTGAGTCGAGTCAATATGAAATATATTCTCGGCAAACTTACCTCGTAAAATTGCGCTTTTTTAGGTGCTTGCCAGTGATATGTTTGAAATGGGAACTTAAAGAGATCAATTCATTTAAAACAGTTTTTAAGCTATTGCATTGCCTTTATCGCGGGCTTTGAGCGCGGCGACCGAATCGAGAAATTCCGTGACGAAAATAAACCTAACACTGTCACTGTCAACGTGAATGAATAAAAATTTGAATGAATGATTTTTTTTTTCTTGTCTTTTCACTTGATTTACGTGGCTGACCATAGCCTAATTAGTAGAGTAACTTCCCATAGGGCAACGATGGGATGATATTCTCGTTAAATAATCGCGGTAGGCGATATTTTTTTTCTTTTTTTCATAAAAAAAATAAATAAATAATTATAATTGCATAAGTTGATAAAAAATGCTATGCAATAGCTTAACCGCGGCAGTCCCCGAGTGCTACACGTATTTTTTTTTACAAAAGTGTATATTGGAAATCTTCGCGATTAGATTAGGTATATAAAACCTTCCGTAGTAATTCGCTAGAATCGAACAATTTTACTGCCTTCAGAATGTCAGAAAGTAAAATGAAGATTACCTAGCTGCTGGATTGAAGGAGCAATTTTTCATCAGACATCAATAGCGAAAGCAGTAAATGTTCACAGTTTATCTTTATAAGTTTCTTCTTTAATATCCATTTCATTTTAGTAAGCTATATAATTTACCCAGACAAGGGTTTTAATTACTCCATCAAGGATAACTTTTAGTTCATCCATAAGTCTTAAGTACCACTCAACATTAACACTATTGCCCCGAAGGTATAAAACATGATTCAAGAAAGCTGCATTTACTTTTATGTTGCATTGAACTTTTTATTTTAATGATCAACTTAATTCATTGCTGCTTTTACGCATTCAAATAATTACTTGAGCAAGATAGATTTTATTGTTCCTGGCCGGGATTTTATGTCTTAATCACATTCAAATAAGAATCCATCATAATGACTGAAGACTGAGATAATCTGAATGGAACGCAAACTATAAAGCATCAGATTACCATCAAAGCCAAAGTCGTATTCATCTAGAGACAAAATGACAAATTATAAATATAATTTAGGAAGTAACCTTTAAATATCTTCCCGAAATATCTGACTGCTCATCGTTAGGAGATTAATATCTTCGCTCGATGATCGTATAAACAAATGATACAAACGACTGGTCAACGACCCGAGCTGTCAGATAGCTGTTCTTGTACTATCTAAAGTCCAACAATAGGAATCTATCCGTTGAATAATAACTCATTGTCTTACTTTTTGTTAAACTAATCACTTTATTGTTCCACTCTCATAATCAATTACTCGATTAAGTTTCATATAAATGACGCCATCATTCCTATCATATATCCGATGTAATTCATTAGCTTCATATGATAGAGGTATGTAAATTTATAATCAAATCATCGGCCTCGCTTTGTTTTTTAGAAATTATTTTGTAGAGTTGTAACTAATTTTGTTGGTCATTAATAACGTGATGATCTTAGGCCATGCAGTTTGGACATGGTATTTCTTCGATCATCAAAAGTGGTCTGATTTAATAAATGCTTAAAAACGATTTACGTTTGTTACTTCGATCGCTGCGTGATCGATTGCTTCGTCTCATTCTTTTAATTGACTCCACTATTGCCAGTTGTTTGTGCCCATGTTTTAGGGAACCGTCAATACCAATTTTCGTTTTGGACTACCCACGTTGTTAATGCGTTTACAATCTTTACGCTCATTAACCGCCAATCCTGAGACGATTAAGTCGTAACATGTTTTATAAAACTTAGTTGTGTGCACCAATTAAAATTTATTTTCTATAAAGAGTCTCACGCCTCGCGTATAGATATGCATCTTTACGATAAGAAGAGAAATGTGTGCGTGTTTCATAATTGCTTTTAATACTATTTGGGATGGTACGAAAGATCTCCGGGTGATAAGGCGCGTTGCATAAATTTTCCCATTATGTATTTTGTTGAAGTTCCGGAATGATTGATGATGGCTAAATCTCTTTTATAAACACAATAAATTCTGCTTAACTTTTAATAACCGATATTTTAGATTCGACATGACGTAGGCGTTCTTGGGTATAAATAGGAATACTTTTTCGCGATACAAAATGTTGATAAAAGTGTCTGGTGGGCAATTTTCTTGCTTCGCAGATGCTCGATGCGATTTTTTTTACAAATTTATTTTTGCTGGCCTTTGGAGTCGAGTAGCCCTTCCGTCTACCGCTTAAGGTTCGGACATAAGAGTGAGAATTTATTTTGGTACATTTGGACAGCTGGTGAATAGTATTGGTGAGGGTGCAAGGTTAAAAAAAGTGTCAAATTGATCTGGCAGTACGGTCACGTTCGTTTCACCGCGCAGGGATCGGAAGTCTATTCCGTGTAACTAAACCAATCAGGCGTCCATTGTCTCAGATAATACCATGTATCGGCTTGCCTACATGCTTGTTACGTCGTGTCCGTATTATCAATTCGTTTTGCTTTTAATGTTCAGCTAAAGTTCTTTAAAAAGAGCTTTTGTTCGTATAAACGTATAAAAGTTTGAAGTAAAGTATTCTTATTTTGTGCAGGCAATCAAGGACTTTCAATCGTTTCAATTTCAACAGTAACTTTAACATTGGATTCGTTTGTTACAAAATCAAATTCTGTATCGTTTTTAGAACTGGTTGTTTAGTTATTTCGTAGTCTAGTACTGGGCAGTAAACTGGAGCCGTTACTGGCGCCAACCAGTGTTGACGCCAGATATTTTGCAAGCTCATAAAATATTTTGTTGACGTTCAATTTTGAATGGCCAATTAATATGGTAGTGCGAATACATAGTTTGTTCGGTGTGCTGTTAAAAGATGTGTTTATGGTTTTTTTTTGTAGATATTCTTTCCATCGTTTGATTTAGCAATCTAGTCATATTTAGTTAGAACAAATAGACCGAAAACATATTTGTTCATATTTTTCCTTTTTGGTAGATAAAATTAAATAATAAAGTATAATTTTAGATCATCATCATCATCGGCAGCCTGTTCTCACTGATGATTATAGGCGTCCTCCCTTTAGTACCATCTTCTCTTAGTTGCGCAACTGTGCAAAGACCCGCGATCTTCTTAATAATATAATATGAAGATAGCAAACAAAAAAGCATATTATTTCACCTGTGGTAGATTACGACTTTACGTTACGTTAACAACACTCGTGATTATTTCGTTTTGTATCAATAAATCTTCTGTTATTCCTCGAAAATGTTCACAATACATGTCAATATCCCGAGTTAATTAGTCTTCTTCATTATAATTTATATCGCCCCCGTTATTGGGTACCTACTATCAATTTCAGTTCCCAAATAATATCACATGATACAAAGTTATTGTAATCAAAAGCATTGCTTCCACGGAACTTTTGGTACGGGCCCTTTCTATTGTTTCCCGGAGGATTACCCTTTTCTGACCTCCATCATTCTTAACGCTAATAACATTTTGAGGTCAAATGCAATATATTTAACTTAGAGTTCATTATGAATATCTTCATTTGTTTTCGTGTTGGGTTCTGTGTTTGAAGTACTTTTAATTAAAAAGGCTTTTTAAAGGAATGTATTGGAAAAATGTGCCTCTAATTCAGTAATCAGTAGATTTCAGATTATTATGGGGTCGACCTTATATTTTGACCCAATTTCATTTGAAGTTGAGTCAGAAGCCTGGAAGTGTGACACCATGATTTTGTAGGTAATTCTATATTAATCATTAGTTTCTGGTTTCAAAACATCGAAACTGACTAACGAAGAAGGTCAAGGCAGATGACGGCAGATTTAGAGAATTTGGATCTTTGGTTGATTGGTCTCAGGGCGTTTTTCAAAAAAGGTGTACATAGCGAATTTGGGGTGTCCCCTCACTTTAGCTATTTTTTATAATTTTTGTATGCACCGTACTCAAATAAACTGCATATTTATTTAATAGTTACATGTTTAAGTTATAATATTGGCTAAAATATGCAACCCAATTATCACTGTTATTAAAATATTATAAAATTAACATTAAAAAACGTGTAAAATATTCGTGTCCCACCTGTATGTTTGGAACTTTCAAGTCTCAGGTAAGACTAGATAAATTAAATGGAGTCACTGTTTTAGGCTCAGTAGATGTATGTTGGACTCATAAATACAATTTCGACCTTTGTATTTCGGATTTGGGTTTTAATAATTCAAAAAACTTTATTTATTGTTGTCCCAGGAATTTGACAGAACCGGAATTCCGGCATACGTCACGATATTTTTTTCAATACTTCAACGCAATATTACCCTAAAACATTGTTATTTTTCATTTCTGGCAACATTTATCTTGTCTGTGGTGTCAACCGCCATTTTAAAAAAAACCTCAGTGTCAACAAAATCTGTGACTAAAGCGGGCGCGTTACGGTGGTGCAGAATTGGAGTTCCAGATAGTAACAGGATTTTATGAGGTATGTAGCAAAGTTTCAAGTCATTTGCCATAACACAATGATATTTCTATCTATAACTTATTGTAAAACAAGTCGGAAGTAGTCATAAAGTGAATACACCAGCTTGAATTATTGTTAGAAGTTTTGTAGGTATGAATTCGTCACATCGGGATCGTCACGTATTGTATAGCCGGAAACATTTTGTGACGCACCGGAACTATTAGGCTGGGGTTACATTTTGCTATAAGAAAAAAATAAATAATCATTCTAACATTTAAAAAAAATATTAGATTCGGTATTTGGATGTTTGTTACCGCTAATCTTCGGAACGGTTGAACCAATTTGAATGAAAAAAAACCGGCCAAGTGCGAGTTGGACTCGCGTGAAGAGGGTTCCGTACGATTAATTGAAATTGGTACGCACAATATTGAGTAATTTACCATGTTATTTTCATATCATGGACTTCTTATAGGTTTTCCTATAATCTATAAGTAGAAAACTAATTTCTGTATTTTTTTCAAAATTTTAGGTTCAGTAGTTTCGGAGATAAGGAGGGGGAATGGTCAATTTTCTTGAATAACTTGGAAACTATTTATTTTAAAATTACAAAAAAAAAATATTTGAGATCTTCTCAACAAGACCTTTCATTTGATATGTCACACGATGCAGTTTTCAAAAACTTTTTTTTTTAGTTTTCACAATATTGAGTGATTTACCATGTTATTTTAATATCATGGACTTCTTATAGGTTTTCCTATAATTTATAAGTAGAAAACTTTGATTGCTTGGTCGTGACTCGTGCGGGCAAATTGCTATTTGGAATGGAAATAAGGATTTAGAAATGAGTAAAAATAAATAATTATAAAAAGTACAAATAATGTTCAAAATAAATAGACTGTGTACCTTAAGATTTTAGTAATAACCTGTTTTTACTTTAGATTATTAGACTTAAAATAAAAATGTTCGACCAGTTATTACTCCGTGTATACTTAGCTTATTTTTTTCGAGTTAGTCACGTAGAATTCCAGATAATCACTGTCCCATATTTTACCGAGACAATAAACCTATCCTATTTAAGAAATATTTAGTTATTTGATAATATTTATATAGTTGTAGTTGACCCTGAATTTGTTGGATATATTATTTGTAATCTCGTTCAATTTCATTTTAAGTAGTAGGTAGAAATGTAAAGTTTTAATGGTCAAAAGTTCCGCCTGTTACGATCTCGAAATTAAAATGATTGCTAAGCGATTATTATAGTGATTTATCTATGTTTAGATGTTTTAGTTCAAAGATTTGAAGGTTTGTTAAATAAATATTAAAAACAAATTATCATAACAACTCATATTTTGCATTTTATTTACACTTTTCCTTTGTGACGAACCGGAGCACGTTCCTGTGAACTCTTGCATAAAAATAAATAGTGCCACGATGTTTTGCGTAATACTGATGTATTTTTTTAATTTTTTACTTTTTAAGGGTATATTTAATCAAATGAGATAAGAATTTACAGCAAAATTTAAATAACACAAAAATCTGTTCCGGTTCGTCACGTGTACATCTTTTTTGAAAAACGCCCCTCAGACGGAACCCGGTCTGTAGTTTTCTTGCATTTACTGATTAGAAAATAGTATTATTTCTTCTTTTTTGCGGGTTGATATACTCAAATTGTATCCGACCAATACGTAGCTACCGCACAGCTTCGTTATTTGCCCCATTCACATCCTGGAAGGTGCAGGTGGTTGGGCAGAATGGGCACGAAAAGAGGTGGCACATATCCTGTACAGAGTCTAGTATATTTGACCAGATACTTTTTACAGCGGCCAAACTGGGCTCGCAATCGATTGAGAGATTTCCAGATCGGCCTCTGCAGTTCAGAACCAGGAGGAAGGTGGTCTGCTGGATTGAGGAAATTAGGAGGGGTGGGGTTACTCTCAGAAAACTTTTACGACTTTTTAAGCGTGGAGGAGGTAATTGATGCCCGTACAGCGGATGACGGTTATCTCGCTCCTGTTTCTCCTATTCAAAGCGACTAGCTATTTCGCGCCGAACGTGTGGTGGAGCTATACCTGTCAAAGGATATACCATTGCAAGAGGCGTTGGTTTTAAATATCCCTTTATGATTCGACAGGTATCATTCAGCGCTATGTCAATCTTCTCTGGCATGGGCTGAATGATGCCACAATGGGCATGCGAACTCACCAGCAGAGAAAGAAAGGCATAGGCCGGTAGTACGGAGAACCTGTGGAGATGCTCCCCAACTAACGGACGTAAGGCGGCGAAGAACGTTGTTTCTAGTTCCGACTTTCTGTTTGGTTCTAAGGCCATGGAACCTGTATGTGAGGGATCTGTCCAGGGCGACACCCAGGTAGCGTGGTTGAGAGCAGTGCTCTATTATTTGAGTAACTCGTTGTACGAAATATTAACCTCCTACTGGAATATATAAAAAAATCAAACAGTAAAATTTTAAAGCAAAATATTGCAGGATCTGTGTCTGCCTGGTAAAACATACGATGCATAGTTTTATAAGTTTTTTAGTAAGCACCGAACAAAAATGTTATGTGACCTATTTTCAACAGGGCTTTCGATCACATTCATGTTATTAAAGGCAGTGAACCATCAAACCGTCAATATTCAGTAGGTAACCTAAATAGTATTTTGGTTTACCCTTTACAGTGTTTTATTTAAAGTAAACATGGGTTTCAAAGCCTGAGCTCTTCCCTCTCAGTATTTTATTCGCTGTTAGACATTCACAGGACTGTCTTAACTACGACGGTACTGTGGCCCTGGAACGCAAAGGAAAGTCGAAAGAACATGGTGGTTTTTAGTCAGTAGGAGAGTCAGACCGTTTTTTATTCGGTTAAAATAATCAAATGAGTCCTCCCGCCCTGGGTGGAAAAGAAGGGACTGTCAGACTCATACTGACTTAAATGGCATGGTTTTTCTTCACTAGCACGTTCCAGGGTCACGATTACCTTTTAAGACATGCCCGCGGGGTCTCGGGACTAACGAATTACCATGACCCCGGAACGTAAAGGGCTATTGAAGGACACCGTGGATTTTAGTCAGTACAAGTCTGACTGACCCTGCCCTGCCCTAGGAGGGAATAAGTCCCATTTGATGAATTTACGATAAAAAAAAGTCAGTCCCGGGGTCAGAGACAGTCCCGCGATCAGAGACAGTCTCGCGACCAGAGACAGTCCCGCGACCAGAGACAGAACCGCAACCAAAAACAGTCCTATGACCAAGTCTGACAGTCCCTTCCGCTCATAACTATCTTTACTTATTCCATTACTTTCTAAATCAGTGAAATAAAAGCAGAAATAATTATAAATGATAAATGATAAATGATATTTATTTTGCAAATTGGTTTTGACAAACTCTTTTACACGTCAAATCACATTCCTTATTATTATTTTTTTAAACTAGATGAGGCCGGTGTTTCGTACCTGACTACTCTGAGAAGAAACAGCCGAAACAAACTCAGAGGTCACAGTCTCTTTTAAAGTCCAGACATTTTGTAAGAAAGAAACGTATGAGAACCATGCAGGTGTCTGAGGTGATCTTTTGAAGAAAGAATCAACCAGTTTGAGTGGACCTGTCCAGTCAGTGCAAGCATTTGTCGGTAATCGTGTAGCTCAACTCATAACTCAAGGAGCTCAACGTAACGACGAACAATACCAAAGAAGGGACATTTGCGTAGGCCACATAAATTACTCAAACTGTCAGACTATATAAATATATGATAAATAAAAAAAATAAAATAAAAAAGTCCCACATTTGTCCTCATATTCACAATAGTGAATAAAACAAAATTAAATAAATAAATAAAAAAAAAAACAACAAATAAAAAATAAAACGGCATAAAAAATAAAATAAAATTACGACGTAATTCATGTCAACACATGTCAAATAATATAAAAATATAAAATTACAGAGTAAACATGTCAAAAACATAAAAATAAATGTAAATGTCATAGTGTATAAAACGAACACAAATACAAAAAATTACAAAGTAATAAAAAAAAAACCTCAAGTCAAATAAAATAAAAATAAAAAATATATATAAAAACAAAACATTAAATGTCAGTTTGTATAAAAAATGGGTATAAAAAAAAACAAACGAACTTGAACACACACATAGTGAATTTAATTGGAGCAGTTTAATCCCATGCATTTCTATCCTCTAAATAATGATTTATATGATAATAAGCTTTTTGGCACAACTTCTGTTTTATGTATAACTTGAATTTATTTATGCTTTTTTTTTTTTTTTTTTTTGTATCGTGGTAAAATCATCAAATGAGTCCTCCCACCCAGGGCAGAGCGGGAGGGACTGTCAGACTTGTACTGACTAAAATCCACGGTGTCCTTCAACAGCCCTTTACGTACCGGGGTCACGGTAATCCCTAGGTCCCGCGATCCCGGCAGGCTTTGGCCTTCTACAGGCCCCGTCACTATGCTGACACTCTTTGAGGCGCGCGTGGAACACAACGCGCCGTCGACCCGGGCATGGTCCATGGTCGGACAGCGAGTCGCCCATTACTCGCTGCCCGCATGCCCGCGCCTACGGTGGCCGGAGATCGTCTTGCGACGTCCGACGCCGTGGGCGTCTACCACTGCGGCTGGGGTGGAGGGAGGACGCTGTCCTCTCCCTCAGGCGGCCCGCCTCCTCCTTCACGAGCATGACTGCTTCGCAGAAGGAGGCGACCGCTTCCCACTCCGTCTCGCCCCGCAGCATGGCCTCGACCAATGCCGGGCGCGAGAGGTCTCCGCCTATCGCCGTCGTGAGGACACGGCGGTGCTCTGCCCAAGCGGGGCAGTCCTGCACCGTATGCTCCACCGTGTCCTCCGGACGATCCTCGCAGTGGTGACACCCAGGCGTTTCTTCCCTCCCTATCAGACACAGGAACCTCCCGAAACTTCCGTGTCCGGTGAGGACCTGCGTCATGCGGTAGGTCAGGACGCCGTGACGCCTATCCAGCCACTCCTAAAAGAGGGGTCTTACCGCCGCGATTGCGGCGTGCCCGGAATTTATTTATGCTTAGCGTTTGAATAGGAACTGGAAGTTTATTATAAAAACGCACGCATTGACATCTAAACGTACCCCCTATTTTTTTGAGCCGGGTTGGGTATATTGGGTATATTTACTCAACGCCAACTAACACCTACTACGGAACTAGTTCCAATGATTTAAATCTCTAGAATGTCTGTTGCAATTGATTTTACTCTATCAAAAGCCAATAATCGTAACATTATCGCCACCATTGGCATTAACTGCACTATTCAAAGCGAAATTAATGTTCAAACTTTAGAAATATAAATCTTCTTAATTGATTATCATCTTATTTCAGTTCTCTATTATATTTTAGTGTCACTGACAGCTCACAGCCCATTTATCTGTTCTATGATCGCTTAGTACTAAAACTATCAACTGTATCCTAGTATACATAACAAACAAACCTATAAATTATCCCACACAATACCGGAATTATTGACACTGATTTTAAACCAATTTTATGTACCAAAGGCCTTATCACGAGCTTTCATGTTTTTAGGACGTAAAGTAAACGGGGACTATGACGTTAATATGATGGATAAAATTATTTTCTTGATCGTGCACTAAAGGCGCTTTTTTAATTTCCATACAATAATACTTCTTGATTATTTTAAATACGCTGTACGGTAAGACACGGAAATCTTGTGATAAGACCTCGGATAGAAAAATTAAATAAGTTATTTCTATGGATTTCACTAAAAACATATTTTTTAAATAGAGCTACATACTTAATCTGTGTTTGTTTTGATTAGTATCGTTGCCAAGTGGCAACGATACTGTAAAATGTAAAATGTAAGGGTGGTTAAATAACTGTTTTTCTAACGAATCCGGTAGTTATTGTTGACCTTACGTGACCTGTTTTTATTACTTAAGTAAGTACTTGAACCTATTTATAGAGGGTACTTAAGATGCTCCTGAGAGACTATTTAACAACCCTCTGTAGACTTGAATAGTTAAGAGAACAGTCTTATTATTGTATGTAAATATACTTAGTTTATTGTGTAATTTGTGTGTAAACTTAAAATTGACAATGTTTTGCATTTTTGTCACTTTTATGTTCCATAACGCCTTAACAAGGTAACTAGTTTATTTTTATTTCGTGGTAAAATCATCAAGTGAGTCATCCCACCCAGGGCAGGGCGGGAGGGACTGTCAGACTTGACTGACTAAAATCCACGGTGTCCTTCAATAGCCCTTTACGTACCGGGGTCACGGTAATTCGTGAATCCCGTGACCCCGGCAATTTTTGGGCCCTCTACAGGGAGCCCCGTCACTATGCTGACACTCCTAAGGTAACTAGATAATATTTTTTTCCATGCAACTAAGTAGTCAAATGAAATACTCGAAAAACACTTTTTGAAACAATAAATGAAGTCTCAAAATGTTATAACATTATTTCCGTTTAAACCACAGAATACAATTGTAAAACTGTTAAAACACAAACTCACATTTGCATTCCACCGCCTAAAAGTACACCATGAAAAGTGCAAATACAGAAAAAAATACCCACCCAACAAAAACTTTCCATAAAAGATTACCCAGAGGATTTCCGATTTAATTTTTTTTCGAATCACTGCAAAATAAACCGTAAAAGTTTAAAATAACGCCGTAACTTTCGGATCTAGCGCGCAGGGGCCGCATCGAAAATATCAATAAACAACTACCGACAAATAGTGCGATTTTCCTTTCGGAGTTTACCTAAGTGCCGACCCGGACCTGGCTAGGGATGCATTCGATAAAAGGCTGTTTAAAACTTGCGATAGATTTTGGAATTTGTAACAGTTTGTACCACGTATAAATGGAGTATATTCGTGGACATAATACTTGCAACAGGATCAAAAATCGGAAACACAAAACAATTAATAAACGTAGTTAATATCCCGTACTAAGTTCTGGTATTACTCACCATGTCAGTCTAAGTAAAATGTCTAAAAAACTGCGTAGCATCAATAAGACACTGGCCCTAATCTACAGCTACACTAATATTATAAAGAGGAATGATTTGTATTTTTGTGCGTGTGTATGTTTTTAATGAATAAACTC
Organism: Agrotis puta; assembly: GCA_943136025.2. Lineage (NCBI taxonomy): Eukaryota > Metazoa > Arthropoda > Insecta > Lepidoptera > Noctuidae > Agrotis > Agrotis puta. Next base: position 13,151,908 of record OW964177.2, on the reverse strand, counting down.
AAAAACGACTGTGCGATACGATTTAATTTCTTTGCACCATTAGAACGCTTCATTCACCCTGAATGACATGGCCATATAATATCATGTCCACGCGTGCGAAGCTGGGACGGGCCGCTAGTATTATATGAAAAAAATACATGTGGCACTCGGGGACTGCCGTGGTAAAGCTATTGGATAGTATTTTTTAGCAACTTATGCAATTATAATTACTTATTTATTTTATTTATTTATGAAAAAAAAAAGAAAAAAATATCGCCTACCGCGAATGTTTAACGAGAATATCATCCCATCGTTGCTCTAAGGGAAGTTACTCTACCAATTAGGCTATGGTCAGCCACGTCAATCAAGTGAAACGTCAAGAAAAAATACCTTCATTCAAATTTTATTCATTCACGTTGACATGACAGATGTGAAAGTGATAGTGTTAGGTTTATTTTCGTTACGGAATTTCTTGATTCGGTCGCCGCGCTCAAAGCCCGTGATAAATTCTATGCAATAGCCTAATAAAAAACTTCCTGGCAGTTTTTGGTTTCTGGTTTGGAGACTTTGATAGAACTCAAGGAATCTATTTCACAGCATATTTCTGTTAGTTATGTTTTTAGGATTAGTACAATACCGGTTGATGTGGACAACTTTCAACCCTAAATACGCCTTCTTTAGGATGTTCCGAAACAACTTGTACCGTATCCATAAACAATATTTCTGTACAAAAACACAGTAAGTGTCAAATGAGACGTGCGCGTACCCCATCGTCGCCTATTTGTCGATTCATCAACTGATGTGTGAAGTGTTGTGACACCTATATATTGCCCCATCTAGTGTTACTCAACGTTATTTGTAACGTTATAAATGAAACGGATTTGTAGGGATTTTATTAGTACTATAGATCTATTATTTATGTAACGTTCATTAGTTGTTTTCGGTCTCTAATTGGTTCGATGTAAATAGAGATTTAATGCTGTAGTTTGTATGGGAATTAGGAAACTGTTTTTATTTCAAGTTGCATTGTAAATTACAGTGTAAGCTAAATTGATTTTAATATACCAATTTGTCAAGAGATGCATGTAGTAAAGGCATATAAATGTTTAATACATTTGTCTCTATCACATTTCTAAACGTATTTGAAAAGCCTATTTACTGTATGATTATTTTAACACTTACGGTTTGTGTTTAAGTTTCACTGTACTCCACACAATATCTACTTAAATATACCACGCATCTCAGTCTTGAAGTGTAAAAGTCCTCTGAGCGCTCACATTGAGTATGGCTACATATTAGCTAATATCGAGTAGCGGGCTGCTTGGCGCCTCTCGTCTAAATTTGTACCATTCCGAAATACGCTTATACCGACACATTATCCCGTTTTATGACCGATAAAAGTCAGGCGAAACGTACTACATTTGTGGCGCAGCCCTTATTTTCAGAACCTAATATACCGTTTTCTTTATTGGCCCCCTGTCCTTATATTTTATAGCGAGCATGCATAGATTTTTTTGGCGATTTGTGTATTTTTACCGTCAAGCAATAAAAGCGATGTTTGTATGCTTTTTATTATGGGTTCGTGACGATTTTTCTAATACGGAACTTTTGTTGTAATTCATAAAAGATTAAGTGTCGCTAAAATGTGATAGAAAGCGGCTGGAAATCTTTTATGCTTTTCGTTATGTTTCGATTTATTGTCGATAAAATATGCTTGATCAAGGATTTGTGCAAACATTTCCTTATGACAGTTGTGCGAATTATTGATATAATAGAGCGTTTGTTCAAAATATTTGTTACGATAATAAGATTCAAATTACTCTGGACATAAATTTATAATGACACATAGCGTGAAATTATTGATGAAAGAAGAAAGAAAAGAGATTTATTGTCACATACAGGACAGAACAACAAAATTAAATGAATGAAAACAACAAAGGAAACAAAATATATAAAAGAAAAACGACAAAAGGTATAACCAGTAAAAAATTATTTAGTCCTGTGCGATGTCAAAAGGCTCCTATCTCAGCATGTGCTGCGACATTTTTTAAATTGTCACAGCGCTGGTTTTCTGGGGCCAAAGTGATGCAAGAAATAAAAAATTTAGAACAAGATATTTCTGAATCAAAGTTGCTTATTCGGTATTTTCTTTTCAGCTCTTGACCCAACCACTATTCTAAACTATCTACAACACTGAAGAGCCTGCAGTTGAACTCTACGGGAGCCTGAAATAACGGTGAGAGATAAAGGGACTTGACCTACAGGTCAGGTCGTCTTCAACTTACCTACGTCAATTTCTGTCTTGCGCTGATATGACTGAATCAAACTAACTAGCTGTTATAAGGTAGTGGAAGAATGTAAAGGATGGAATAAGAAAAAGATTAACATCTGGTTTCTAAAAGTCGAAATAATCAACACAAAAAAGCATACATATTGCGAAACACCTGTCAAGTGAATCGATTACCTTTTGTTATTTTAGTCAACCTAAAATAAGTTCTGTTGACATGGGTTTGAAAACTGACAGCTTATTTTTGCCTTGATTGACCTCAATAGCAAGTATTTCTACCTTAAAATTAACTTTATACGTACGAGTATGTTGAGTATTTTTCTGTCACTGAATTGGTAGAACACAAAGTCATGAGTTTTTTTTCAGGAAAGATATCAGAAGCTGACACCCAAAGTAATTTTATAGATTTTATAAAGATGCGATTAGAAAGATTTAGGTGTATTTCTAAAGTTAATAAAAAAAAGCTAACATAACATGACCTGTGTGTCCATTGAAAGTGAAGCTCTGACCAACTGCATGAACAAGTTGGTTTTTAGCCAGTCAAGTCCCTTTTGCTCTATATCCGAGGAGGAGGATACATTTAGAGATAAAAAAGTAATCTTTGTAATGTGTTCTGTTACTGACAAAGAACTACAAATAAAAAAATACACAGTATATTCTTGTCTAGCCTAGAACACTAATCTCGCTTTGTACTACTTTTTCATTTTATTTCATCATTTACTCCAGGATTTTCGATCCTAAAAATAGATACTCCATTTCTCACACAAATACAAAAACATAACCCAATTCAGAGGTATACAAAGTTACCTAATAACAAAGTGTTACAGACTCGAGTCTCCATAACTCACCTCTGGGTCCAAATTAAATAACAGAGGTACTATGTAGACGACCGGATTTCAGCGTAATATAAAACAGAATTGTTCACCTGTACTAAATCACTTCGGGTAAGGAGGTATGCCATCTGTTTAGATCTCTGCTCATTTTGTAATTAAATTACGGCTTCTTGTGATGAATTCCCGTTAAGCAAAAATCCTGTCAGGGAAGCTGGTTGATGACGTTTTTTGTTTGACGTTATTGTGAGATAGTGTGCTTGGTAGATGAGAAAGTTTTTAAACAATTTTGCTGGGATTTTATTTTTTGAAATTTTATTTTCATGGGAACTGTCTTTTTAGGGTTCCATAGTCAAATGGCAAAAAACGGAACCCTTATAGATTCGTCTTGTCTGTCTGTCTGTAAGACATCCTGCGGCTATCCTGTTGAAACTTGGTAAGTAGATGTATTATGTGAACCGCATTAGCATTCTCACACAAAAAAAAAAACATTTGGTGAATAGAAATTAAAAAAAAAAACACCAAACCCATACGTGTGTGGTATCTATGGATAGGTCTTTAAAAATGATATTGAGGTTACTAATTTCTTTTTTTCTAAACTGAACAGTTTTCGCCAAAGTTGTTGTTGTTGCGCAGTGTTTTGTGTGTTCTCGATTCCCGAACGGAATAAGTATTTATTTGACACACAGATAATTATTTTCGGTAGGGCGACTGCCCTCCAGCGCGTCTATGAATGGCGCGTGGAGGCGCAGCGTCGGGGCGAATCCCCGCTGCCTCGACAAGTCGAGGCGCGGCGGGAAGAGCTCCGGCGTGATCTCAGGGCAGTATGGAGGGAGCGACTGTCGCAACCGAGGTCCGGGCACGCCGCAATCGCGGCGATAAGACCCCTCTTTGAGGAGTGGCTGGATAGGCGTCACGGCGTCCTGACCTACCGCATGACGCAGGTCCTCACCGGACACGGAAGTTTCGGGAGGTTCCTGTGTGGGAAGAAACGCCTGGGTGTCACCACTGCGAGGATCGTCCGGAGGACACGGTGGAGCATACGGTGCAGGACTGCCCCGCTTGGGCAGAGCACCGCCGTGTCCTCACGACGGCGATAGGCGGAGACCTCTCGCGCCCGGCATTGGTCGAGGCCATGCTGCGGGGCGAGACGGAGTGGGAGGCGGTCGCCTCCTTCTGCGAAGCAGTCATGCTCGTGAAGGAGGAGGCGGGCCGCCTGAGGGAGAGGACAGCGTCCTCCCTCCACCCCAGCCGCAGTGGTAGACGCCCACGGCGTCGGACGTCGCGAGACGATCTCCGGCCACCGTAGGCGCGGGCATGCGGGCAGCGAGTAATGGGCGACTCGCTGTCCGACCATGGACCATGCCCGGGTCGACGGCGCGTTGTGTTCCACGCGCGCCTCAAAGAGTGTCAGCACAGTGACGGGGTCTGTAGAGGGCCAAAGCCTGCCGGGGTCGCGGGACCAAGGGATTACCGTTACCCCGGTACGTAAAGGGCTAGTGAAGGAGACCGTGGATTTTAGTCAGTACAAGTCTGACAGTCCCTCCCGCCCTGCCCTGGGTGGGAGGACTCATTTGATGATTTTACCACGATAAAAAAAAGGGCTGTTTATATGTCACTTTAAATCTTTGTAAACGCACTTCGACACAAAAGAAGGGGAGGACTCATTTGATGATTTTACCACGATTAAAAAAAAAGTGTGAGGCTTAGATAAAAAAAACAGTTCCTTACAATAAGTAAACTGATTTTGACTTTCGTAACACGTTTGCCCAAAACACGGTACCTACATCCAAAATTTTGATTTTTTTCCTACAAAGAACTTGATTAGGAATTGATCTTCCACAAAAAAATAACTAAATCATATTTTTATTCACAAATTCATCCCATAACTCAAATTCCTCCCATTTCCTTATTTACCAAAATGCCAAATGGAGCGTTCACAAAAAATCAACGTCACGTCAATGTTAACCCTTCAATGGTCAGGCACCGTGGGAATGCAAAAAGCTCAACCCTAAACGATCTCGCGAGTTCAGCCGCTCCATTCACGAATTTCCTGCACGCAATGAAACCGCATAAGCGCACTACCTGCTACCACAAGTGTATGAGCATGTAATACGGAATATTTTTCCCAATGGCCCATAGTAGAACTTGAGGGTTATCTAAACAGCAGTGTCATGATTCAAAATATTTTTGCGATGTGTAAGGTGTTTGTTTTGGCAAATAAAAATACTTCTTTATCAAAAAAAAATGTCCGGAATAATCATAGCTATCTACTAAAATCGCGTATTTATATTCGTGAATAACCTTTATGAAAACAAAAAATGGAGCAAAATTTACGGACAGTCACAATATTTCCGCTATTTATGGGAAGTTCATTAATACCGTTTTAGCAATAGAATACACAGATGGGCTAATAATGTACCATTATTTCGGAATATATCAAAATAAACTCACGATTTTCGTACAGATATAATATTCGTATAAATAAATAAAACTGATTCTAAGTAAAGTATAGGTTGTCGTAGTTCTATTCAACATGAAAGAGGAAGTTTTGATATTGATATAGTTCCGTTGTGAGTTGCTCAGAATAGACATAAGTTACATAAGCTGGAGGTTATTATCGACGGTCACAATAATGCTTAAAGTACCTATGTATGGCGTATTTTGTTATGTTTAAAATACATCAAAATAATAACGTAGGTGTCATTATTGGCAAATCGAGAACAAGAAACTATTATTATACCTAGCTTTTTCCGTAACAGTAAAGTCTGTCAAATGTCAACAATGACAGTCCGCTTTACGTGCTTTCCGAGACACGGAGAAAACTCGCTATGATATAATTGTTAATTGCTAAGGGCTCCCTTTTCCGCATTTGGACTCGTAGGTGGTCCGTTATGCGTGAGGTGGGACGGTTGGCTATGATATAGATAGTCACCCATCCACAAACCAATCTGGGCGAGCATGGTTTAACATTGAAGATCCACCTGTTATTCAGCTACGAGCTCTCGAAATTGAAAAATCGAGTTGACATTTAGTCAGTTAAGTCTGTCATACCTTCCACTCCTGGGCTGGAAGGAATTAAAAAATATTTTTAGCATCCGCTATCTCAATAGGCTATTTAGCTAAATAAAATATTAGTCCAAAAAATAGATTATCAAAAAAAATATGACCCGTATTTTTTTTTTGCTACATAAACTAAAATTGACGAAGAAACAACGCTTCTAAAATTCACAAAACGTCATTGTGTCGGCACAATTTTACAATCGTTATGACGTCACAAGCCCCCACTCCCGAATTTGGAAGCGTTTTATCTTTGTTAATATTCACTGATTTAAAAAAACAAAAAATACGTGTCCATTATTTTTCAATATTCTAACTGAAGGACAGAACAGTAAAATCCACCCTAAAACCCTATTCTTCTCCCCTTCATTACAAAGAAAAGCAAAGACCACCAAAAATCTACTTACCTTGTTAAAAATAACAAATATTCCATTTGGAGATTGTTGTTATCCCATTTAAATGCAAAACAGTTTTTCATTAACACGTAGAAGTAAAACCTCCCCTAAACGAATTAGGAAAAGCCTCCCTCTAGGGACGTATGAAATTAACGACACAGATTTACCATCTTAGAAGAAAATATAACTCATTTTTCTAATGTTTCGTACAAATATTTTTAATAGGTACTTACCTTCCGACTTCGGTTTACTGAGATTTTCCGTGAAGAACTGTGAAAAGGATAATAATTGTGAAGGTAAAAAATGACTAGTCATTTAATATAACAAAAATATAACATAGTTTTACGAGGTGAGATGTTTTTTTATGTAATATAGGTTTGCTCTTGGCCTTAGTCTATGTCAGGGGTGACAAAGACAAGGTCGATGTTGGAGAGAGCTTACCCAGAAGGAGCCTGTTCACTCTTGCTTTGAAGAAATTAGGGTTGTATGCGTTCGAAAACACAGACGCAGGCAGAGAGTTCCATTCCTTCGCTGTTCGCATTATAAAAGACGTAGACTGTTACCAGATGAATGATATCATTAGGCGTAACTGGAGTAGAACATTTGGCATTTGGCAACTATTTCTTTCTCCTGTATGCGTGGGAGCGTTTACAAACATTTAAATTCACAATTCAACTCGTATAAATTGAAAACACACTAATAAATAATTTCAAATTCATTACAAAGGTGACCTGAAGCTAGAGTGCCACAAACAAATATATCGAAAAACTAAAACAGTAACATTAATATAATTTAAATTTTAAATCGAAACGTCTGAGTAGAATTCGTTGTAGTTAATTTGCGAAGGGAGAGAGAAAAATCGGGTCGTGGGGGCTTCTACAAGGTTTAATTTGTTCCCATTAATAATGATGATGAGGACATATTGCCCTCTGAGGCTACTAATTTGGTTTCCTGCGTTGGTATTATAACACGAAAAATATTTCTGAAAATTCAATGTTTAATTTTACAAAAATACTCGAATAAATCTATCGGTATGGGATACTGTGGTTATAGCAAGGGTTTTTTTTTTCGGGGGTTAGTAATTCATCGACTTTTACCGCTCTGGGTGAGCTTTTACTTACTACAACCCACCCTGGTGACCTACCATGAGGTCTTAAAGCGTGAGTATTTAGGCTGTGGAAAAGAGACAGAGCTATACAAGTCGTCTAGCGCCATCTCGTTCACGGTAATTCTTTTCAACGATCCCGTAATACCTAGGGGAACCATGTAATTAGTTGGTATAGCAACATCATAAAGGTAGTTCCATTATATCAAATACCCATATATGTAACTGCATTTGGGTAGACCTGAAGTCTACTCTAACATGTAAAATAAATAATTAAGGTTTTTTTTTAAGTTACTATGTTAGTTGGATAAATTTTCAGATTTTCCAGAAGTATCCAATGAGGAGGGTGACTGAGCATTTAAATTCACTGGGTTTGAAGTTAGAAACATGCGCAGACAAAATCGCGGGCGGAGTACTAGTTAAGTATAAAAAAATTAGTAGAATATCACGCCTATTGAGACTATTGAGTCGGTAGCCTAATTTCTGATAAATAAAACGAAACGAACTTAAAACTTATCAACAGTTTTGTTAGTCCTTCCGAAAAACCGCAAACAAGCTACAATAGGCAGCACTTAATTAATTACCGCCGTGACCCAAAAATATTTAAGGACAAAAACAAACATCGACCTATTAGTTATTCAGCGACTGAATAATACAACTGGGCCTTATCTACGAACGCCATAATAAACTTTAAGCACACCACAGTGCTCCATTCCTCTGGAAATTGATAGACGTAGAGTTATCATTTGACAGTGTGCGTGCGGTATTATTTTGTCACGCAATACTTTGGCTGTGCCGTGCCCTACTCGGCATAGACTATGAAAAATATAGAATGATTTTTGTTTGTTTTGCAGTGGGTTGTTGATAGGGGTGTTATAGCTTGTCCTTTATCTTTGTCATTCTTTCTTGCATATGTGTCTATCCTTTAGGTTTTATTAGATTCTCTACAAAACTAGAACCATTCATTGGCTTTTGATAGGAGTTTACCATTATTCCTTGTTCTTTCAGCGTATCTTAGACTTTAGACCTTTACAAGTATATCTTCTTATTTTATTTTTTACAAACAGTGACAATGCCAAAAACAAAATTGGGCCATTGTTATCATCACCTTCGTTACAGGTTACAGTATCAGTGTGGTTTTCATGACTTTCATGTCCGTTTTGAATTGAAACCTCTTCTGAAAGAGTCGTATAACTAAATAGATAAAGAAATGTTTGTGAAGTTCCTACGTCAGTAGTGTTTGCAGATCGATTATCATTGTTAATTCATAGAGTATCCAAGGCTAAAAGTTTATCGTATCCACAAAGCTTCTATAAATACACGTTCGATTTAACAACCTTTATCTAGAGCAGAAAGTGAATATTTAATTAGTTTGTTTATACCGTATCTACATTTATATTTGTCATCAGCATTTGCCATATTTAATACTTATACTATACTTAAACTTATACTAGGTATATGAACTCCGGGCACGCCGCAATCGCGGCGGTAAGACCCCTCTTTGAGGAATGGCTGGATAGGCGTCACGGCGTCCTGACCTACAGCATGACGCAGGTCCTCACCGGACACGGAAGTTTCGGGAAGTTCCTGTGTCTGACAGGGAGGGAAGAAACGCCTGGGTGTCCCACTGCGAGGATCGTCCGGAGGACACGGTGGAGCATACGGTGCAGGACTGCCCCGCTTGGGCAGAGCACCGCCGTGTCCTCACGACAGCGATAGGCGGAGACCTCTCGCGCCCGGCGTTGGTCGAGGCCATGCTGCGGGGCGAGACGGAGTGGGAAGCGGTCGCCTCCTTCTGCGAAGCAGTCATGCTCGTGAAGGAGGAGGCGGGCCGCCTGAGGGAGAGGACAGCGTCCTCCCTCAACCCCAGCCGCAGTGGTAGACGCCCACGGCGTTGGACGTCGCAAGACGATCTCCGGCCACCGTAGGCACGGGCATGCGGGCAGCGAGTAATGGGCGACTCGCTGTTCTTTTTTTCTGAAAGATAATATACGTCCACCCATCTTCACAAACTTTCGCATTTTATAGTAGAAGTGAAATACTCCTCCTTGAGAATTGAACTATCCCAAAACGCCATTATTGTGTTTTCCTTAAAAATCTCTATCTACTTTTAATTAAGAATCATCACCTCAAGCTTCAAATTCCTCCATAAAGTCTACATTTCCATATTTTTTCTCATATATTATCTTCTATGGCATCGTCTTATCTCTCATCAACTGAAGGTACACAGACCCGAAGACTTACGTTCGACCATCTGAGTACTTGTACATGTATGTGCATTACTTATTCTATCGTATAACTTAGTTGGTCCCCAGGAGGCTGGACTTTATCTCCTTCCTGATGCATTATTACTTACTTACCAACTACCCCGACTTGTATACTGTGTACATAACAACGTTTATGTACCTTGTAAGTTAAATGTTTATACGTAACTGAAAGTTTAGGGTGAGGTGTCGAATTATTAAAATGCAACTTTCCTATTGTAAAGTCTTTCAATGTCTCTTAGTTTTTTGGAAACGGCCGCTTTCACCGTCTTCAGGTATTTAAAGAATGTTCCTTTTATTGTTTTTTCTTGACAATGCCTAATTGCCTTTCTGGACACTGGAGTATCCGGTCTGCCCTGTGTTTCTTTTTCAATTCACAGTTTTTTATAAGTATGAGTTATTTCACTAAATTGAAATCAGTTACTTAACAATAGCGCTTGGCATATTTTTGACGGCACGGTTAGCACAGTGGCTGAGCGAACGACCCGTGTGTCGCGGGTTCGATTATCGGACGGAACAAAATATTTGTATGATCTACAAGTAGTTATTCCGGATCTTGGTGTTTCTGTGTGTCAGTTTCTATGTTTGTAAATGCACCCACGACACACGAGAAATTCCTAGATTGGGGCAACAATACTTCGTTAACCAAAAATATAAAAGAAAATAAAAAAAGAGTTAATAAGAGTACTCGTATATTTCTGTTTTATTGTTATTACTTCAACACATTGCCACAGTAGTGCATACTTACCATAACGGTACATCTCCGCCTTTAACTCGTCTATTTTAAAACCTACTCTATGACATAAAACCGTAGAATTTTACGCCCTATTCGTCAACATGTCGTATGTAATAAAACTCGTTGTGGCCGTCAACGGGGCAAGGACCCTAGTTTTATCCCCTTTTTTTACTCACACCCCTTTTTAGTATAAAAAGCTTAAAAGATCTTATCGTATTCCAGTTAGAGCATTTTCAAAACTGGTATTTATGACCTTCTTATCAAGTGTGCTTCCATTTTTTAATCTTTGAGTACAATCGACTAATGTGCGTGATGATATTTCAAAAGTCTGTCTGTTTTGGTAATAAAATCCCTGTTTTGACTTTGGAATTATAATCGTTGCCGCTGGCCATGACTTTGAAAATAGAAATGGCAACGTCATTGTTCGTTTATGGTTGCCTTATCTCAACTTTTAGCTTTTAGAGAGCAGGTTTTAAGCAATATTATTAAAACCACTAATGTTTTTTTCTTTATTAATACCAAACCGAAATGGCTGAGACTGATTTAATGTTACGCCTTCACAAAATCGAGAATGTGTGATAACTTTTTAAAAGTAACTTAAAATTGGTTAAGGCATTATTATGGCGAACTCTTTTAATGAACATTAACTTGGTCTGATATGACACTTAAGGTCACATACTACTAAAAGCATTACCTATCTTTTAAAATAACGCGATCGTAACGCAGATAGTTACAAAAAATTATGCATTCAAATAAAATAAATTACAATCTATTATTATAAATTAGAGCAGTACCAACCTTGCAACAAATGACAGCCCCATTACTAACTGCAGACGGCCTTCACGACGCGACCCACTTTAAAATGTCACCTTTGCCCTAGCGAGTACTAACTTAATGTCATCGAGTAACCCTAGTAGATTTCTAACAAGATTTGTTTGATTTTGTACAGTTTACTTTTTATAAATAGATTATTATTTTCTTACTAGCCAGCTATATAGATATATGATCTATAGATATATTCTTCTCATAAGACTTCTAAGAATTTCAACTACAAGGAAAGGAATGTAATATTGGTAAGTAGTTCTACATCGATTAGAATCAGCAACGAAAACTTGGTCATTAAATGAAACTAGATACTGGTACATAGCTAGTACATAGCCCACCGGATTAGCAAGTTGAAGTGGCTATGGGCAGGCCATATTGCTCGCAGAGCAGATGGCCGATGGGGTCGAAAAGTACTAGAGTGGAGACCACGGAATAGCAAGTGCAGCGTAGGACGTCCACCAACAAGATGGACAGACGACCTTATAAAGGTCGCCGGAAGACGCTGGATGCAGGTCACTTCCAACCGGTACATGTGGAGATCTAAAGGGGAGACCTATGTCCAGCAGTGGACGTCCTATGGCTGAGATGATGATGATGTTGAGATACTGGTACTGTCGAATGTCATATTGTTCTGTAGATTTTTGACAGTCGTTTCGAGTCGCTAGAGGCCCAGTAGTTCGCTGATAACTAATCTTACCAAAACGTGTCGTATGAATGTAACTGGAGGTGGTATGAACGAAGGAAGCCTAAAAGTCGCCTACAAATTAATGGAATAGAATAGAAAAAGAGTTATTTGATTTTCGACCCACACAACATCAACAATCATTAAAGATGTAATAACAATTTTGCTGAGCATGTTAACACCAAAAGGGTTAAGGACAAGAAGTTAAGTCTCAACATGATGTTATTTGACATGTCTTCAGTTCTTGGTATTTTTACCCTTCATTTCAACACTCCAATACAAAATAACGTTATCTTATTTCTATGTACATAGAACTTTACTCATTCCAAAGACCTTCAATGAAACTACGATGGTCAACCTTAATTACTTTAATGACGTCATTATTCCAAGACAAAGCAAAGCAAATGCCAATAACAGTGAAGTGGGTGCCGCCAATTACTATATTTTACGTAATTAAGAATTCAAACTGTCACCACGACCAGTCACGCTAGATGGCGTGCCTGTAAGTCACCAATTAGGTCGGGTTTCTTATAAAAATATCGGAGGTAGCCATGCCGCCTGATCGTAAATATTATTCTGGTTCAAAATGTCATAAGTATCACATTTCTTTATTATCATATTTTTTGTTTGTCAGGTCATCGTAATCTTTGGAACACATAAACAATGAGGACACAATTTTTTGTGTCAACATTTGAGAAGCCAACGACTTATTTTATTAAAATATATAGACATTATATTATATTTGAAATCTGAGATGTTTTCTGAACGGAATTTGATTTTAGTAGGACGCTTTTGTAGATGACGGGATAAATAAAAATTGACGTACAAAATTAATGACAGTCGAATACAATTTATGTGCCTTCAGCGGTGCTTTATTTTATTTTGGTAAAATAAAGCTGTATCTGAAAATACTGTTACAAGAAAACAATTTCAATATCGCGTGTGGCATACGTTCATTAAAATATCTGACAAAAATACAATAATTTCAAATAAAAAATGTTTTTTTTTACAGCAAATATTTTTAACAAAAAGTTCACTGTGACCCAAAAGTTTTTTTTTTTGCGCATATTTGCCACCAAAGTATACCGATACCAGAAGTATGTAAAACAGAACAGGAAACACAAATATCTAAACATAAAGGTTAGGCGACAGAGTGGCATATTATTTTTTCACCCACGCACTCTTTGGGAGATTTCGAGCGGTTCTTTTTAACGCATTCTAAAAAGACCTCTATATAGGCACAAATAAAAACACGAGTAACCCTTTAGAACGGCGCTCCCGTTGTTTCTATTATCATTGCTTGCTTTTTCGAGGGGCTCGTACTTTTTTCTCGTTTGAAAAAAATAAGCAAGCTCCGGATATGGTGGCCCGTTCCCCAGCTGTTTTATTAAAACTGCGATATTGATCTCGATCGCAGTTCGACGTTCAAATTCAAGCGTTTTAATTGAATGATTCGATTCGAATCAATGCAACCGCGATTGTTGAATGTTTGAATTTGTTCAATTTATAGTCATCATAAGTTATGTGTTCACGCCTCCCGTGCTGCTGTGATGATTGGGTTCTCTTATCAGAACAACGATTTTTGATCTGCATGCATCTTTTATCTTATTGGAATCTGTTTATAAGCTGTCTTCTTCAAACTGCGAATCGTGTTTCATTTTGTTTCGCACTTATTTTTTTGTCACTTTATTTGAAGGAGTTGTTTTGTACTACCTACATATCAACCAGATTTAGGTATCTGAATATTTGTATTTTAAGAAATTCCATAGGCTCAAATTAATATTTTGACCACGTACATTTTTGAGGCTTATTTATAGACAAGATCACAATCAACAACACTTTGGAATTTAAATAAGCAATAAATGCCTATTAAAATATCGTTCATAGCTTTAAGATGTTTTAGAATATTTACATTTCAAGTCATTCTACTATATTTGGGAGCAGTTAATACGTCGTGTGACAGTAAAAAGAAACCGATAGGAATGTCAGAGGGCTTTTAGCTTTGATTGTCAGTCATAAAAATCGGGTAGCAAAGAAAAAATGTGAAGACAAAGTTCATTGTCCTAGCTCGAGCCAAGTAAAAAGTTAAATTATTAATAAGATCCAATGTTACTTGACAGTCTTGCATTTACGTCAATCGATACAAAAAACAAAGGGATATTTTTTTGTAGTAAAAAATGTCACTGAAGCATGTGTTTAATAAACAAGCTACGGACAAAAATGAAGCTTATTTACACAGAATTCAATCAATTATGCCGCCCATGGCTGGTCGCTACCGAAATGTATGGGTACTTGACGATCGGAGATGAGTTCGGACGCAGCAAAAAATTTCGCCCGTCGTCGGTTGTCGTCCGGTAAAAACTTCGACAGACCCAATGGCCGTCCGCAGCAAAAACAGTAGATGCCCAACGACGGGAATCTGGCGTAAAAAATTGGTACCTTTAATTGGATACGGTATTCCGCAACCTTACCAATTACCGGTAATTTTATACTATTGGAATTTCGACGGGCGAGTAAATAGACGTCTCGAATTGTCCGCCAATTACTAGGTATGTGGTATTGGTAGTGTTCTTTTGTTAATACGAATAAAAGTAAAATAAACCTGTAGGCTTCTCGGAAAATATAACATTTTACTTACGAACTTCTTCATATGTCTACGTACTATGAAGTTCGTCAGAAAACGTCTTATATTTACATTAAATTAAATTCTACAAGAGCTCTATATTTGGTAAACAAGTTATACGTACATTTTTTTTACCGCCATTTCCACACAAAAGAATTAATAAAAACCCACAACCGAATTCGGTACGTCCTTTCTTTAACAACTGACAGATTTGTAATCGAAAGAAATTGAGGAAAAAGAAGAATGAAATCGCTTTTTCGTACATCAAGAACATCACTAATGAAATCGTGTAGAAGACCAAACAAGCGGCGATCGCATCAAAAAGCGCTTACAGCGCTGGCGTTTTTTTACGTCTAATTGTAAGTTATTCGTCGCAAGGGAGTCGCCATACTAATAGGTACTATTTGCTAGGTAAGAATAACATTACGCTCGTCTGTATTATGTTGTTAGACGCTAGAAGGAACATTTTAATTAAATAGGTCTAGATTAAGCTCTGGAAGTAAGAGTACTTGTCTTGTAAGGAGCTCAAATTATGTCATGCTTACATGTTTTGCTAGGCTGCCTGCGAAATTAATTTGAAGAACTATGTGCAGATGTTTTGACATGAAAACGGGGTCTCTATTTTGGATGAAAACATAGGTCAAAACTTTTCAAATAGTGAGAATCAAAGTAAGTTTTATATCCAAGTAAATAGTATCTCGGTATATCGTAAAAAAGGTCAATATTCCAAAGTAGAACAATACTGTTCTTACAGCAAAAAAAAAACACTTCTCGAGCATCTTAGGCAAAGTGAAAGACAATTTCACAGCATTCTACTGGTCCAAAACACTTGCCCTAGAACTGCACCGCAACCGAATCGTCACGTAAACGACACCTGACCACAAACAAAACTGACTTCCTCTGTCAAACAATCTGGAACAAGTTTGCTTTTGAATAAGTGCACCGCAAAAATAGTACCTAAGTCTTTCTGTTAAGACTGCTAACTGGGTCGACGACAAAACGAAGCTTGCTGTTATTAGACGAAACAAAGGCAGCTTGTTAGGGAATTGCACTATGTCGCAAACTCAGAAATAGTCACAAAACATTCTTTCCGCGAGGGTCAAAGCAATGTCAACTACAAAAGTTCGAAAATAACGCACACTTTCGTAATTTCCTTAATCATGTCACACACATATTGGAACGGCGTATAGATAAACTATGATATTGATGAATGTGTGTGTGAATCTTTCGTCAATGACCAGTGGCAAGTGAACCATATCTACACATCTTCTTTCAAAGACACCGGATATTTTGAGTTCCCCGTTATCTGTTTTTGAAGGTTCACGCTTGACTGGCCCTTTGGCGATGGTAAAACTTTTTGTTTGACTTGCTATTTTTCTTAGTCCCGTGACGGAAATCTAAACAAAGAGACGGGAAATAAAACGAAAACCAAATTGAATGTCTGCCTGTTACAAAACTTGGGTAATTTTCGGCGTTTTATTCGTTAACTATGTATTGTTTTACATTCTTCGGAATTTTCGGGCTAAATTCGTGACTTAACTGAACTTAATCAGCGCTAAAGACTTCAATTTGTTGGTCTATAAAACTTTTGCTTTAAATTACTGATCGTTATACTAAGCGGTACCTAAATGAGTTACATTGAGTTTCATTAGAACTTAAAACTATTTTTTTGTTTTTCCGATTTTGCAGCACCCTAAGACCGTGTGTGTATGAACACACATGCGATTTTTATTCTCTTGATTTATTTCCGCCGAATAAAAATTGTAAAATAAAATCGCAGTGGCTGCATGGCTCAAAGTAATATGGTAAAAACCTCTTTTTAAAAATCGTGTTAGTGACGATCCTATTCCCAAATCTTATAACAATACCCTGTAAGTATTGATGGTATAAACATTCGATACGTTAAAATGTGGCTATAAGTATTACTTCCTACTACATTCCAAGCTAAAAATAAAAGATGCACAATACCGACTTCCTTTGTCTGGGATTCATTGAACCAAACATAATATTTACAAAAGCAGGGGCCAATTTCAGGAAATAGTGGTAAATTGAAAATATACGATATCGATGGACGACCATAGATTATTATAAAAATAGTATAGAGGGTCATTTCGCTTCATAAGCATATATTATGTATATTCCACATTCAAGGACATGATTTGGCACGAAGTCCAAGTAAAAAACTAAAGCAATGGTGGCTTTGCGCTTTTCACATAATTTTTTAAATTATAATAATTATGTTCTTTTACATGACTGCGCCAAAATGGTTTGTATGTTTTTTAAAAAGGAGCACTGTTCAACAAGTCTACTTCACTTTACTTTTTTTTTTCTTAAAAAATAAAACGTTGCTCACTTGGATTTTCTGCTGTACAGACTGTAACGCACCCAGCGTTTACAAACATAGAAACTTAGAAACAGACCCGGAACAACTACTTGCAGATCATACAAATATTTGTTCCGTGCGGGGATCGAACCCGCGACACGCTGCGCAACAGTCGATCACTCAGCCACTGCGCCAACCATACCGTTAAATTATTTTTCGTGTGAGGATGTCACCACATTGGTGTCCGAGTTAATTACACTACTTCTGGGAATCACATAGGCCTCTATTCACTTTACTTATAGACCGTTATATAAACCTACACTACAAAATCAAAATATCAAATTAACACTTTGTTCTTACATAACCTCATTATGCACAAGAAAACATTTAGCAGAAACAATGTGAAATACGCAGCGTTAACCTACCCGATTAAAATATGCTAAACGCAACACTTACAAATGTCGCACATTCACACGTTACTACAATAGGCAGACAACAAAATTCGTGAACTATCAAAGTTCAGTGGGACCTTTATCCTTTCTAATCTATAGTCTTTGACTCACGCAAGGTCGAGCGACGCGTGCGCTCAATCGACCGATCCCGGCAATGATGCTGCAGTCATTGATATTGCGTTCCGCCAGACGATTTACCACTACGGGCTATTTGCCACCTACCGGGATCCGGGATCCCGGATTCCCGTGATCACGGGATCCCCCCTGATGTATGTGCGCGTTCCTACTGACTTTTGTTTTAGATTTAACACAATGTTGAGTGTGGTCCGTCGATATGAGTTTCATGGTAGGTTTGCGAAGAGATGTATGGTTGATGGAAATAAATATTGTTTTTGCTTCCGCCGGGTCAGTTGGGGGAATGTGCCGGAGTGATATTATATGTGAATTCACCTAACGGGGTTTTATTTTCTTATTTTGTTCTGCGTTGTTTATAAGCTGTCATACAAATCCTCTTCTTAATAAAATTAATAATGATATACCTATCTAAGATGTGTATTTATTATAATCACCATAATATTCTAACCAGTTTTTAATAGATACCTAGTTGGCCATAGTTCACTTAGTAATAACTCATCACCAAAATCCAGTATTAGTGATTTATGCGTCTTTTTAACAAAATATGAATATATATGATAAAAACCATATTCGAAAACCTCAACAAAAAAAATTGATCCGAGTTTATGCGGCATAACGATCATAACCACTTAATAAAGCGGTCGTAAGCTGTTAAACAAAACAATTTATTGCTTAAAATGGCACAGTTTATTGTTAAACATATTTGTATTGTCTGAGAAAGCAGTAAGGGTCGAGAGATACGATAACTCGAAAATTAATATTCTGTCAGCGGATGCGATTTTCGGCTCTGTATTTTATGATATCGATACGATTTGATCGAAACACTCGATGGATGATTTCGAGTGTTCAGCAAACAATTTATCTGCAAGTTTCTGTTTTGAAGGCGTGTTTGTTTTGGAGTCGAGATCTCGCTTCGGATTGTTCGGAAGATGAAACTTTTTCACGTCCAATATATTTTTTTGTTTGCTCGAAGTTCGTATGAAGTTACTTGATTTTATGATAGGGTAAATATTAAATCGATTTTATTTATCCGTACGGGTTCAGTCCAACGAAACTGAAATAAAATTAAAATTATTTTCTTATTTATTACATTTACACTTTTGTCATAAAGAATCACTCACTACCAACATGAAGATATTAAAAATCTTTCTTAGATTCCGAGAAAATTCTAGGAGACATTTAGTTAACCTTTGAATCACTTAATGTCAATTCTGAATAAGTAATGTGATATGTAATTGTACTGAAATCGATTTTATATACCTACTTTTTTTTACGTGGTAAAATCATCAAAGGAGTCCTCCCACCCAGGGCGGAGCGGGAGGGACAGTCAGACTTGTACTGACTAAAATCCACGGTGTCCTACAATAGCCCTTCACCTTCCGGGTTCACGGTAATTAGTCCCGCGACCTGGAAATTTGTGCTTAGTTATAGTTTTATTATTTTCACACTTATTCAATAAAATGTTCATAACAATCAATTCAACTCATTTAACCATACCAGGTGAGGTTTATATAACTTCCAACTTTTTAAGGTATATTTTTACACGTAAGTACTAGCGATCGATATCTGAACTGCGTGGTCGTCGAGGTCGCTTTTGTCTATAATTAATTTACTAGCGTACCTATAATCTTGCTGTTCCTATTTAATTTGGAACTAGTTCATTGTTTTTTGTTATTTTACTGAATTAAATTAAACTAGTTTCTTTCCGTGACTTTTCTGGACTAAAAATATTATGCGTTAGAAAATATATACAAAACTGCAAGCATTTTTGAGTGAAAGAGTACCACACAAACATCCATTTATCCACCCATCTTCATAAGAGACATACAATATTTATAATATTAATAAGATTGCACGGCGTAAGATTCTGAATTTAAGGTTGATTTTCTATTAATTTCTAAAGATTCAGCTTAAACAGAAATGTCAAAGATAATGAGATCTTCCTGGAAAAAGAACTCAGATTTACCAGGAATTTGTTTTGCATGGGCCACAGTGAAATATGAGTTCATTTCAATTTCCTTTACGCTAAACGTGCATGCATACCAAATTCCTGGAACTGTCTAAACAGGGTACTGAGCCATTGGATCGCAAAGATCGAGGAACTGGGCAAATTGATGAATGCGGTTCATGTCTCCTATAGGTATTCAACCCATCGCATCATGGCGTTTTTATCCGTCAATGGGTAAGTAGAGCATTAAGTGGTAAAGCCGCGAATCATGATGATGCCGTTTTAAACCACAAAATAACTGTAATGTGGGTTTACTAAGTTACAAGTGGCAATTGAAATCCTACA
Source organism: Agrotis puta (assembly GCA_943136025.2). Taxonomy (NCBI): domain Eukaryota; kingdom Metazoa; phylum Arthropoda; class Insecta; order Lepidoptera; family Noctuidae; genus Agrotis; species Agrotis puta. Next base: position 13,131,919 of record OW964177.2, on the reverse strand, counting down.
TAAATGATGAGAAGAAAGAGAGAAGAAGAACTTAAGGATACCACGGGGCAGCGACACCGTGTAAACTACCTGTAAACTGCGGTACCGTTTGAGCAATTTTGGGCCGTGATAGGGTTCACAAGGGCCACCTGCCTAGCGACCACCAACCTATCGAAGTCCAGGGCCAAACAAAAGTGTTTACTGAGTTCAGTCAGTGCACAGGACTTCTAGTTCCTACTGAAAGAGCTCGCTTCATATCAGGCCTCAGCTTTACTTCTGTGCTAGATTAAGGCCAAGAGCAAAATAATTTTAAATTATACAAAACATTTGAAAACGTTGAAAACTCTAAGAAGCATACTTGGTTACTGAAGTATCAGACCGACACAAAATCGACCGATAAAATAAATCCTACATTTTGGAGTAAAGCTCATAGACAAGATTTAAGCCAGCATTTGGGAACGAAAATTCCGCACAAAAACAAAAATAGGCCAGTATAAATGTGACTATTTCAAGATACTTTAAATCTGACAAACATTCTAGCACACGGACTATAGGTATAAATTGTCTGTTATTGGAATGACCATGGTTATCAGTAATTTTATTAATACCTAGTTAAACTGCTTCTGCATCCCGTGCTTTAGGATGTGACAAAACAGTATCAGCTCCTGTACAGTAATTTGCATGTCAAACATCCTGTGCCTTATAATGAATATTTATTACTTATTTTAATAATTTGATATTTCCGATACCACCTACATTGTCTCCAAAGTCAATATTGATAATTGTATGCAAAAAGGAAATATTAATGGCTAACTGGTTTATTAATGAATCATTTCCTTTATCAGAATATGTTAAGAGCTCATTAAAGATTTCGATCTCAGCATATTTATCATGTGCACCAATTAAATAACACTTATCATCACCTGTATTATGCTGATGTTTGATTAATTTCCTGTATCCGGTCTTTAAATTCTTGCTTTACAGCATTTTGCTCGGTAAATTACGATTTTATCAATGTAAAATAAATATTCAAATCTTGATTATAATAAAATACATTGATTCAACCGACTTTAGCAACAAAAAAAAGGTGACAGAATCTGACGACCTTCATTAATAAAATCTTCTACTAAATGCGTGGGATTACAAAAACGTGCTTAAACTAAAACATTTTTAGGTATTGACAGACAACATAAACACCCATTTCTATTCTCTATACCTCCTGAATTGCATTCCCGACCTTATGAAGGACCATTAAATCGAGAGATATATCTTCACGATTAAGGTTCCCTTCTTCTTAATTCAAAACATAACCTCCATTTGGATGTCCCATCTTATCTCCGAACTATCCCAAAACTCTCACCCCAAAATTAATATTCACGTCATGGAGATTACCTCTCTCATAAACCTTGTTTAAAACATTAGTAAAACAAACAATCACAAGAGATGGACCGATAACTGCGGAAACGTTAATATTATGCAATTTTGCTTCTTTTTCTTTATGAATTCGCGGTATGAGATTAAAATTTCGGGACCGTCAGCTGCGGCTTTAAATGTACTTACCAAGATAAGAGATAGCAAAAAGTTTTAATGTTAGCTTTCTCAGTAGTGTGAAAAAGATAAAACAAGCGTGAGAAAGGCACGTTTTTTCAAGAAAACAAATGTAATCCAATACCGATATGCACTTTACTAATTAATTCTGATCAAATCCGTATACTTAATTTCCAAATTTTTATACTCATTCTTAGCTGTTAAATATGCGTTTTACAGTCGCATTATAACGGACTATTTAGTGCATTTGTATAATTTTTATGTATACCACAGCGGGCGAAATATATTTGTCTTGTTTCTTGATCTTGCCACCTGGGTCGATTTGAATTGCTCACCTTTCTCTTCTCGTGTTTTTTACATTTTATTTGAACACCTTTTTTTTCTCTTTACATTTTTTTTACAAATATTTTCACCAAAATATCTGTATATTTATATCATTGTTTTTTTTTTATAGTTCAGTTAAATCAGTAAATTATTGTAAATTATTGTGCATTGTGAATAACATTATTTGTGGTAAAAGTAAAAACAAAACACCTAGTTAACCCTTAGTAGGTATCGTGGGTCAAATTTGACCCAGAAGCGAACATTTTCTGTTATTATTCTTTTAATATTTATGCTACGACTGCGCGCTTCTACGTATTCCCAGTGCTTCGCTAGCTGCAGCGGAGGGCCGACGTGCAGCGCTGCGACTATCTTAGGAGCGGAGGTAAGTAGCCGTCTGGGTCACATTCGACCCACGACACCAAATAAGTAACTTTTTTCACTGAGTGTAATTTGTAACTTTTTTTTGTGAATATTTGTACTACAATGGTGGGCTTTTTAAACTATAGACAAATCGAGGAGTTGATGGACAACTTAAATGATGATTTGGAATCGAAAAATGAAAGGACACCAAATATAAACAAACTTTGTGACTCATCAGCGAAACTTTGTGACTCATCAGCGATCGAGACAATCCCGAACCTGTTAGTTGCTCAGAAGACAGTGTATTTGGAATAAGTTCTGACGACAGTGAAAAAGAAAGTGGAGAATAAGAGAAAATACGAGGAGAAAGACTAAAATATGTTATCTTGTTAGTTTGGAAGAAGTCGTTTTGATTTTGGTTGTCATATTTTTAATTTTATGCTGATCTCAAAAGTAATTTATTTTTTTGTTATAATAAAGATATAAGAAGTGCCATAAAAATCTTTTAGTTAAAGTTTTTCTTACATTTCTACTTTTTTTTGTTGTTTTAAGTTCACACTCACCAAAAAATTAGGTTAGTTACAAATGCGTGAGAAACATGATAACTTTTTTATATTCTAAAATTAAACCAAGATAATTTTGTAAAAAAATGTTTTTTAGTTCATAACTAACCATAATTTATACAAATAATAAAAAAAACTACGTTCTACAACAATTTTTTTGGTATGGGTAAAATATGACCCACGATACCGGTACTGTTGCCAAAAAAGGCGATACCAGCTAAGGGTTAACTAAATCAGACTTAGGTACTAAAAGGTCATGGCTAACAACTTATCTCAGTACACTATGACATTCTTACTGCTTTACTAACAATAGGTTTTAGATTTACAATTCCACGAGCATTTTAACTACTCAGTTGAGAAACAAAGTAAGACGCTTTTTCGAATTAAAACTCAATTCAGCCTTAGGTACTGGGATAGCTCTTGGGCTTAGTCCAGAGGCAAAGATGAGGTCTAAGACGGAGAGAGTTCACTCAGAAAGAACTGGAATTACTGCGCACCGGAGGACGGAACTTTGAAAGAACTCTATGGCGATAGACTCGGACAGGATGGTAGTCCGAAGCTTGGCCCTGGTGAAACCTACCACCGTAAACGCTCGATACTCCCCAATAGATTTTTAACTTTATACACTAGAGCCTAAAGTTGAAAATCTATTAAAGATTTCTGAGCGTTAGCGACCAAAACGAACGAATACGCTACGAAATCTTCAATAGATTTTCAACTTTATAACCAAGTTCATAAAGTTGAAAATCTATTAAAGCCTACTCAGCGTTTGCGTTTATCGTTTGTTTCGTGGCTACAGGTCCAGGTGATGTAGGTAGCCTGTGTTGCCATTGCCAGGGGTGGATCGCTAGGAAGTGTATCTCACCCACCCCAAAAAAGAAAGCTACTAGCGAAGTAATTACAAATTAATGTAATATTGAATAATTACAATTACCTAGTAAATGATTATAGTAAACTTTCAACGTGTCAACTACTTTGCTGGAGTGTTTCCTGAAGTTTCCTAGATTTTGAACAATACAAGGAAAAATTGCATCTCGCAACACACTGAAGAACCTTCCTTTCCACAGAAATGGCTGCATCTATAATTCCAGTACCAATATTAACTTTAAAAATACAAATTCACAAAAGCTAACACAGAACTCGAAGCCACATATCAGCATGCAAAACCAGCAAAATGAATCAAGGCCATAAAATATACATTACAAATTCCGTATTGAAATACATACGGTAAGCTTACAACGAAGGAAGTAGGCGTCTTGCCTTCTCCGATCGCTAGCTTGATAGTGCGAGGGCAATAATTAAAGACTCTGACACAGCTATAAAACAGCCACGAGACCCACTTTTGTTAGGTTTCTTCGATTTCCTAAATGGGAACCTTGGACTATGAAGATTTACTGTTGTTGAGGTAGATTTTATTGTTAACATCGATGTTGAACAGGATTCTTATGTTTGAGTGCCAACCAATGAGTTAATCGTGGGATTCTGTTAAGTTCGTTCTGATAAGTCAAAGTGTTAATTGTATTGTTAAAATAATGAAATATCGCCATAAGACGAATTACTTCATGTGGTTTATTGTCTCATTTACGAGTATGTATCAACACTATATTTTAATATCTGTTGACATTTTCTTCTTTTTTATGTGGCAAAATCATCAAATGAGTCTTTCCACCCTGGATCGCGCGTAAGGGATTGCCAGCCTATTACTAACTAAAAATTCACTCTGGTAATCCTTTATGTTTCAGGGCCACGGTGCCCAAAAAGAGAAAATTTCAGGGTATTGACATCTAAATCATCAGTAAATTAATTAACTATTATTTCACATAGTTACAACAAAAACATTAGTTGTGTGTGAGGTCGTGAATGAATTAACACACAACGTGATAATTCGTAAATAAAGAACAGGAGCAGTGAGTTAGCGAACAATAAAATTATCTATTCGCGGCAATCTTAATACAAAGTATACGTGAGATTCTTTTTGTTCAAAATCAGCGCCTTTTTTCCGGGCTATAATTTGTCCTAAATACATAATAACAGCTCACCACATATATTTTAATTTAATATGCAAAGGGCGGCTATATATCTAATATTATCAGTAGCAACCAAAAGCTCGTGAAAGTTATTACACAGACCTTTTCCTATCGCGATGTTCGGAGGTTAATATTCTATTGTTTCCACCATATACGGCAAGTGTAAATCATTCGAACAATTTTTTAGATCCGTATCTCTATCGATTTCAATAGCAGGTCTGAGGTAATGTATCTTTGAGATATGTCGGTTTTTTTGCGTATAGAATGGACAGCAGAATTCTGTTTTATGCTCATACTATTGTCTGCATGTTCTACTGTGATCATAAATCTGGTTGCCAAAAGTGTCTTGACTTGCAGGTTCTTATCTTCTGTTTCGTTGTATCAATGATTAAAAAAAAAAAACAAAAACTGGCAGAACTCAGTCACGGTATAAAATATTTCCAAAGTAGGCCTTCGCAAGCCAAGGCCAAGGCCTGGACTTGGCCTCGCAAAGGTTTTTCGTGGTGCCTGTTATAGTTTAAACCGCACCATACCGAATCCATACTGGGTCTGCGTGGCCCATTGCCTCCCACAAAGAGGTAGACTGTCCCAGTGGTTGAAAAGACTAATTAAGAGCACGATTTTTTTTTTTTTTATCGTGGTAAAATCATCAAATGAGTCCTCCCACCCAGGGCAGGGCGAGAGGGACTGTCAGACTTGTACTGACTAAAATCCACGGTGCCCCTCACTAGCCCTTTACGTACCGGGGTCACGGTAATCCCTTGGTCCCGCGACCCCGGCAGGCTTTGGCCCTCTACAGGCCCCGTCACTATGCTGACACTCTTTGAGGCGCGCGTGGAACACAACGCGCCGTCGACCTGGGCATGGTCCATGGTCGGACAGCGAGTCGCCCATTACTCGCTGCCCGCATGCCCGCGCCTACGGTGGCCGGATATCGTCTTGCGACGTCCGACGCCGTGGGGGTATACCACTGCGGCTGGGGTGGAGGGAGGACGCTGTCATCTCCCTCAGACGGCCCGCCTCCTCCTTCACGAGCATGACTGCTTCGCAGAAGGAGGCGACCGCTTCCCACTCCGTCTCGCCCCGCAGCATGGCCTCGACCAATGCCGGGCGCGAGAGGTCTCCGCCTATCGCCGTCGTGAGGACACGGCGGTGCTCTGCCCAAGCGGGGCAGTCCTGCACCGTATGCTCCACCGTGTCCTCCGGACGATCCTCGCAGTGGTGACACCCAGGCGTTTCTTCCCTCCCTATCAGACACAGGAACCTCCCGAAACTTCCGTGTCCGGTGAGGACCTGCGTCATGCGGTAGGTCAGGACGCCGTGACGCCTATCCAGCCACTCCTCAAAGAGGGGTCTTACCGCCGCGATTGCGGCGTGCCCGGACCTCGGTTGCGACAGTCGCTCCCTCCATACTGCCCTGAGATCGCGCCGGAGCTCTTCCCGCCGCGCCTCGACTTGTCGAGGCAGCGGTGATTCGCCCCGACGCTGCGCCTCCACGCGCCATTCATAGACGCGCTGGAGGGCAGTCGCCTCCAAATTAAGAGCACGATAAGCATGATTTGAAATGCAGATCCAGTCACCAGGATTTCATCGGTACTATTCCAATGACTGTTTTTGTTGTAACCGTATCTTGCTGATTACGATCATCAAAAAGATTCAATTGATGTTAAGAAAACATAGAAGATGGCAAAAGAAGGCAAAGGTTAACTGAAAGAATTCATTTAGCGATAACATTTTTCTTTGATAAAAGTATCAACACTACAATATTCTATGTGAAAAGAAAATTCTTGTATTATGGATGACAAAATTACTCCAGCGCTTGCTAATGAGTGCACGACAGCTTTAGCACTTCCATGGAAATTTTCCACTCACATAATTCTGCATAAAATCTTTTAGTAACACCTCATTATTTATTACTTCTACCTTGGTCCGACACAGTGCATATTTACACCATTTTTATCACACCTAAGCTAACCACCATCTAATTAAACTGTTGTACACAAAACTTTGTAAATAACCTAAACCTTTTTTTAACATCAAACTGGACTTCACACGTGTTTTTAACTTTTTTTATTCGCCGCCACAAGATTTATAAGCTTCTTTATAAATTACGGAATCTTCTTTCGGATTCGTGTTATATCTAAACAAAAGGATCTCGGTCCTTCCCTTTGAAAATACAGAAGGTATTCTACTCGTTTTATTAACGTGGTGAGATCTAATTTGTTATTAAATGAGGCATTATGCCCGTGTTTGTAGACAGAGGGTGGGTTTCGGAATCTAATGAATTTTAACTTCTGTCATTGGGAACATTTAAATGTTATAAAGGGGGTCGAAATGCTTCCGTTGCTGTATAATGCGGTATTTTATGTGCTGAGCCAGTTTTTGAAGTATTTTTTTGGAATGTTACTGTCGCTTTAAAATACCGTTATGTAAAAAAGCAGGATATCGGACAAAAAGTTCGACGACTGTCATTGTCAATGAACAGTTGTTTCGAAATCCGATTATTTTTTACATAAATACGCAAATAAATGAACCCTTCGTCCCGCGTTTTTGTGGAGTGAACAGTCTAGATCTATCATTATTTAATTTTGAAATACCAAAAGAAACAGTAAAATCAGACTACTTTTTTAACGTTGCATAAATTATCAGAATGCTAACTAAATACATTATGTTTGCTTAGTGAAACTTGAACACTGAAAGAACACCGATCAAATCGACGACTGAAAAAAGACAAATACCACTGAACGTTGGGTTCTCAATAAACACGGCTGGGGGTCTTCCAATAGTAAAAAAGGTAGGTATAAATAAAAGACATTTTCCTTAAATCAACCTTCAAACGAAGTACCGTTCAGTAAATACACAATCATTTATCTGGATAATCATTCTTCGCATGAAAGTCTACAGTATCAATATTGTGCCCACAAAAACGTTACATTCTATTCAATGGCTACCAATTACTCGCAGATGCGGAAATAGGTAGAATATTTAGTTTTATTGTTGTTTGGGTAATTGCTACGGATATGGATAAGCTTCTTATAAAACGATGTTTTTAAATTTCTTCGGAGATTTGAGATGTTAGAAAACTAATTAGAATATTAAAATTGTTGGCTCAAATCCCATTCATTTAACTACTAAAATCGTGAAGTATGTTTTACGCTTAACATACAGAAACATACTAATTTCTTTGATTATTTGACTGGTGAGCCTATTCAATTTATTATCAAGACACTTGTGTCATAATGGAAGTCAAATACACGATGTTTTGGATGACGTAAATAGACATACTCGTAGACAAAGAACAAATGCATGCAAGCAATGGTTTTTTTTTTTTTAAAAAAAAACGTTCTCCCACACTAGGAACTTCTCCTGTGTCGTGGGTGCGTTTACAAACATGTAAATTGACGTACACAAACGCCCAGACCCGAAACAAGTACTTGTAAATCATACAAGTATTTGCTCCGTGCGGAAGTCGAACCCGCGACATCCAGCGCAGCAGTCCAATCGCTCAGCCACTGCGCTAACCGTGCCGTCGTGTACTTTCTACACCTGTCTATTCTACGGCCAGTGCGCTCTAGAGTCGCCACACAAACGTTATCGCGACCGCATCGTAGGGAGATTAAGGCTGTGTGGTGGGAGGCGAATGCAACGTCATGCCCCTGTGTGTTTGGTGCAAGTTATAAGACGCTAGTAACCAGCTACCCAACTGCATCACTCTTCACATCACAACAGCAATCCGAATCATATAAAACGAGAATGAAATTGGCAAAATGGAAGGATTATGTAAAAACTGTGCCAAACAATAAATTACTCTTAGTTAAAAAAGAAAAGACATTCTAGAATTATCTAGGAAGAATTAGCAAGAAGGGTTCCTTTGATGTTCAATATTTAGATTCCAGTTTAACATGTGAAAAAATGTCACACGGGTTGAAGTGCCAGGGGTTCACAGAAACTTCAAATTGTACCAAAATAGGTAGAAATTGTCTTTTTTGGTACTCAATATAAGAAGCACTGATTAATCAACAGATTTTTAAAAAATAATTAACAAATATCTACGGAATTAAATCGCTATCCGTTTGTACCTTTCAGAAAATTTGTAAGATGCTCTAAGCCTCAGGGAATGGACAAAATAAAAATGAACAGTCTCCTTGTTGGCTTATCGGAATAGATTACTTTTTCCAAATGTCCTCTAGGGGCGCAGGTTCGACCACTGGGGATATTTTTTTATAAATCGTTAAACTTCAAGACAGATTTGTCAAGACTTTTTTGGTTTCAGCGACTTTTCAGAGGGGAATACTTGAGTCAATGAAAGGTAAGCTTACAGACTTTTACGTGACGATTTCTTAAAGAGTTTTCCTCTTATTTTTTTCTTTATTCGAACACGTTTCTCGCGTGTGGGCGAGTTAAAACATAATAACTACCATTTTACAAATACTTGGGTCTCGTTGCCTACCGCATACAGTGAGACGCATATTTTGAAGTACCGGCTTAAAATTTCTGAGATTATTTTTAATACCAATCGTGTTTCGTCCATTGTTTTCTTTGTGACATATTTATTTTGTGTGTAGGTAATATGTACGACTTATTTTCGTTGTCGCGTATTGTTTTAAAACTTTCTATACATTGTTGTGTCGGAGAATTTTTCAACAGTTTACATTACAGGAGTATTTTGAGTCAACTATGCAGGCAACTTTGTTCCGGCTCAATATTATAAAATTATTTTTTTACTCATAAATCTAAAATAACAAAGGTGAATATTCCAAAATCACGACTTAAAAAAGAGCAAATTAATAGCATTAGAAACTCTTTTCACCTGGGCATACCCCACGCAAAAACTAATGATCTTTATTTGTATCACATATCAGCAAAAACTCGACAATAGAACGACCTTAATTGTATAGCGAAAAAGTTTTTGTCAAACCACATGTTGATAGGAATATGATAGCTTCATTTGTTCTTCTTCATAATGTTTTATCTCATTATGATTCGCTGCGGGACACCGGCTCGGGTTTGCCTATTATGCCTAACAATAGTCCCACTAAATTGTTTTAATAGAGCCACAGAAACTGTGAGTCATTGTGTTTTGTTGTAAACAAAACGTATCATCCCCATACTCATAACACCTGGTTTTATTTTAGATATTATCTTAAAGTGTTATAATTGTATCATTATGATCGTATGTGGAGTATGTGTGCTTAATAGGTCAGTTATTTAGAAAGACTGATACGTCTTGTCAAAAGTCTTGCAAATCAACGTCTTCCAAATATTATGACTCATTCTTATGAATATCTCGTTTAGAATCTGAATTCAAATACCTAATGTCATGAGAATATTACCTATGAGTGAATCATATTCATTACCATCAACAATGGAAGATGGTGATGCAGATTTCCAAAAGAATTTAAGATAATTTGATATTTGATCGGCTGTTGATCAAAAGCTTTTTCAAAGCAAATTATTCTATAAATACATATTATAGTAAATAAAACACTTTTTTTAAATTTTAAATATTTTCGCGTTTACCACTATCTCGCCAGATGGCAAGCGATGGTGTGGTCGACGGTGAAGCACGCTTGCCCAGAAGTAATTAACCTATTCAGTCTTGACTTGAAGACCCTAAGGTTAAAGCTATCAAGAAAGACAGACTCACAGGGAATTCTACTCCCTAGCTGTACACAAAATAAAAATACTGGCAAAACGCATTACATCAAAGATAATAATTATTATTTTAATTACCGATAATATTCGTCTCTCGATCGACTATGGAAAATATAATAATAAGTTTTGTAAAGCCTATTCAAAGATAATACAGAAAGCTGTTGCCACTTGCCTCTCTTACTGTTATTATTGAAAGAATCAATTTTTATCTCTTACAAGACAATTTCAATCTATTGTCTACAGAAATGCATTATTTAAATCAAAAGTATCCTAGTTGTTCCATACTAGATTTTTTTGTGTTACTGTGACGTGGGTGCATTTACAAACATAAAAATTCACATAAAATACAACACCCAGACTTAATTAACTTGCTACCTTCCATTCAACACTCCACATTACTTACCATCAGCATTTAGAATCGAATTCCTATCTACTGAGTGACAAATCTACCCGGAAAACTCCGGAAATATTTATCCCAAAAACACAAGACAGGAACGTAAAGACACCGAAATCAAATAACCTTATATCAACAATCCTATTGGAGAAATCTTCGATGCCGTCACAGAGTTGAACATCAGAATCACTTAGTGGAGTAACCAAGCGGTTTCATTTGTGATTTAAATGATGTTTGTGAAGGTGCACCGCACTGCGTCATAGCGCATGGATGTATGGAGGACGCGTTTGTGAAACATGAAGAGATGGGTAGAAGAGGAACAGTCTTTCGAGATTATTTTGATTGTGTTGAAGGACTTGCTTAAATTTTAAATTTAGAAAAATGTATGAATAAGAATCTTCGACAATACATCTAGAAACCTGGATAATTTAGAACTGCACGAATGGCTGCAGATACGATGATTTAAAACGAGCCTTGTAAGTGTAACTGCGGCAGACCCTGGAAAAGCTCTATAATGGAAAGGCCCTATAATGACTTTTCTAGTTTTTGTGTCGTAAAGTAAACTGGAACTTTGACGTTAATTTGAAGGAAAACATTCGTTCCTACTTCGTACACTAGAGGTGGTTTTTCTTTTTTTCATACAATAAAGCCTTTGTCAAACAGACATGCGTTGCGAATGCGAAGCGTGACGTTTTTATTTGTAATGTATGGAATTGTTTGAATCCAGTCACATAGAACAGCGAAAGCAATCCGATAGCGTGACAGAACTATCAGACTGACGTCTCGCTTCGGTTCGGTATCGCTTTGGAAACGCTTCGCTTTCGCCAGTCTGTTTGACAAAGGTATGAACGCAGTAAATTCTTCAAGTACACTGTAAACTAAATGCAGAAATCTTGTAATAAGGCCTCTGAACTCGTTAATAACTGATAGACTAGATAAAGACAAAATTTTAGGAAGATTGAAAAGGTATAATGATGGCTTTTTCCCAGTTGTGTAATAGGAAAGGCTGAAATTAATGGATAAGTTAAAAAATCAGAAACATAAATAGGTACAGGCAATGACAAGAACTAAACCCCAAAAGAAAATTTAACTTGTAGCTAGCTTTTTTGGTCGCGGGACTCTCGAATTATCGTGACCTCGGAACGTAAAGGGCTATTGAAGCACACCGTGGATTTAAGTCAGTACGAGTCTGACAGTCCCTCCCGCTCTGCCCTGGGTAAGAGGGCTCATTTGATGATTTTACCACGTTAAAAAAAAATAGCTAGAATTTTAATTTTTTACTAGAAATTGCGCGCAAGACACAGGTATACATTGCCACCGTGTTAACAAACAATGACCATCAAGTATGTCATAATCACTTCAAGAAATCGTCCCACACCAAAATAAACAGACACTTCAAATAAGTTAACCTATACAAACATCACAACAAGAGTAGCAAACGTATTACCAGCTTCTGAGGTCGCACAAAGACTTAGTATAGCTTACTAGTTCCCTTTACGAGAAACCAGTGGACAGCGAAATTACCCCAAGACAGGTACAGGTAAGCCGCTTTCTTTGATAGATACGAGAGAGAAATATCGAAGGGAAACTGCCAATGTCAAGTGTAAAATTGGAGATAATTCTAGCAAAATTATTGGTCGGTAGAAACAAAGTTGTGGTGAAAGTTAGAACGATTAGAGCAAATATGGGGTGAATGGGTTGTGTTTATATTGCTGTCGGCAGTTCAAGTAAATCTGTACAAAGGTTTGTTCGTTCTAGTAACTGAGATCGATTACTTTATGTAGTAAATGGGACTTCAGATGTGCTTGGAACAGGACTATGAACTTAATGAAAGTATTGTGAAGATATTAGAATACTTCGATTATCAAAGGTGATGCATTTAACACAATATCTCCTGAATCACAAAGCATGGTGCTTGTATTCATTGAAACGGTAAGCTGAGGCGAACTATTACCACAACCCGTTTTGGTAGTTACGTTTACATCTAGATTATAGTAGATAAAACTTATGATTTATACAACACATTTGCAATACTACTGAATGCTATTGAGGACTTCCGAATGGAAAAACCTATTGATTGGAAATCCAGGCATTTAATCCGAGTATTTATAAACTTGATTAAGAAACAAAGCATAGCTAAAGTGTAGTAAAACTATTGTTAAAGTACTACTAAAATTTAGGTACTTAAAAACTATTCCTCAAAATAAAATTAATGACCACAACAAGGTAAATTTCGGACATATGTCTTTCTCAACAAAAAGAATTTAAACTTTTTTAAAAACGTGTAAATATGATACAATGTTTCCGATGCATCGGGAACAAAATGTCATTTTGTATTCAAAAACAACGCCTTACACACTGTGCTACACAACTGCAGGTGGAGTGCACCCACGTCACAGTTTTCCGGTTACGACACAGAGTACTAAGCAAATGAAGTGACAACGTGCAAGCGAAGGGCGTGGGCTCCCTATTCGTAGATACTACAGAGACTGTGTTAACAGTTTCTAAGCCAAAAACAGATTTGCTTTATTAATAGACAGAATATATTTCATCTTGTGTGAAAACAGTTTTTTTTTTAAAGATTTCATATACGCATAAAAAGATTTCAGACTGTTTTTATTCTCCAATTGTTTTTGTTGTGAAATATTATCTAAAAGAAATATTTTTGCTTAAGATTCACTTGTATTTCCCAAGTTTTTTTTTTCCTATGTCGAAAAGATATACATACAGGTCTACAAGCAGGACCAACAATTTTACAAGAATAATTTCTGTATCACAAATTGAACGTGTTTCTTTACTTTGAACTTAAACTAGGCTTTGAACTGGTATTGATTTAAAAATAAAATGCAGCCCAGGTACTCACTAATGGTAAATTTTTAACGTGCTTTTTGACTTAATAAATTAGGATTAAATATATAAAACAATTTGTTTATTTATTTAAAATAATCTTGTGGAAGATGAGCACTCCATTTTCTTTAATAAATCCGTCGGGTACACCGTACCTGTTTACGGCTTCCCCGCTGATCTTACAACTTCATCTTGCCGTTTGTCCATCGCATATTTATTTATTACAACATAACTGAAATTTATGTAAGCGTATAAGTATGTCAAGAAAAAGTATTCATGAATTTAGAAAAGAAATACGTCATTATCGCTTAAGGTAATAGGAATTTATTGTAACTACATTAACGTGTCATGTTACCTTTCTGATGGAATTGGAACTGAATATTAGCAGGCACCACTGCAATTAAAAAAAAAAACTGAATTAGCATTTGACGCACATATAGCGAGAGCTAAAAGTGTGTGCCTAGACTAGCCTTTCTGAGAATCAGTCTAACATAATAAGCTGAAAATCGTTTAGATGGTGAGTTTAGACCATTCAACAAACTTATAATGCGAAGGAGGAGGCAGGACGTGTAAGGGAGAGCACAGCGTCCGCCGCAGTGGTAGAAGCCCACACGAGGCGGCCACAGTAGGCGAGTAATGGGCAACTCGCTGCCCGACCATGGACCATGCCCGGGTCGACCGGCGCGTTGTGTTTCACGCGCGTCTCAAGGAGTTGTCAGCACAATGACGGGGCCAAAGCCTGCCGCGCGGTAGTCCCGCGACCCCGGCAGGATTTGAATTACCGTGATCCCGAAACGTAAAGGGTTATTGAAGGACACCGTGGATTTTAGTCAGTACAAGTCTGACAATCCCTGCTGCCCTGAGTGGAAGAACGCATTTGATGAATTTACCACGATAAAAAAAGTAACTTATAATAAGGCAAATGGTAGGAGAGAATATCTCGTTGGGTAATGAAACTAGTACATGCGAAGTCGATTTATTTATACTCAATAAGTGACCAATGTTTTTTGAGAAAGTTGTCAAGTTTGATAATAAAGAAATCTTTTTCACACGCAGTACTATGCCTATGACAGTCAAATTCATAAAAACGATATCAGAGGTCTGTGCAATAGGCCTAACTTCCTTAATCCCAGCGCTTATTCCTAATGAAATTCCTCCAATAATATCCAGCCGTGTCGTTCTCACTGTAATGGCGGCGGCGTTCCATGTCCCTATTCCAATTTGGCTGGCTTTAATTCGCATCTCATTCGCGTAGGCGTTATTACTGTTAGCCTCTGAGCACCATCGATTTAATTAGCTAATCCTTTAGAAGTTACGGTGCAAATACTTTAATTGTTATTTCCTTGGATATTTAATTTAAACTAATAGTTTTGTGCCTTATTAGTTGGTGCAATTTGGATTTTGTGCTCTATTGAAAGAGGGTATTAAGGTTAAGTGAATTGTGTATTGGTTTTAATCTTAAGTATCGTCTCGTTTGTTTCTAGGTTTATCTTTTCTACCATTACATACTTTGTTTATGTTTTCCGTACTATACGTTATTAGATCACATTATACTGCTGTTTGTTTCAAAGGTTTGATTTCACTCGATTTAATGTTATTTATTATCAATATATCCGAATCTGAATATTGTTTCTGCAATGCGAAGCTCTGTTATCATGACAATATTTGTAAGTCATGCATTAAAGATGAACTTTAAAGCGTGTGATACCGCGAGCAAAACCTAGTAGGTACTACATATAACTTTTACTATTGTATCACGATCAAAGTAGGTACAAAAAAGTAATCTTCGGACGTAAATATTTCATTAATTTCAACATGGAGATAATAATTTGACAAAATATAATATTTTTTACATTTTTCTCACGCACATTTTCTAAGATTAATTTGATCACAAATAGCTTAAGTCTGTTGTGAATATATCATTGTAATTTTTCCCGATAGTTTTTACATACAAAATGTTTGGTAATTCCAAATAAATAAATATGTTTTATCTAATCATAATCTCAATTACTTATCATGTAAGCTTGTCAATATAACTGATTAAAAAATATCGAAAACTATTTGAGAAGAGGTGCCAAAAGTTGCGTAAGCTTATAATTTATCAGAATCGTACAAATAAATAGTGTTTCATGTTCACACAAAAGCTATAATATTATGCATATTGATGTAACGGTAAATGGTCTTGTAAGCATTAATTTACGTCTCAATATATTTATTTATGTGAAGATTAATTACGAAAAGATCAAATAGAAGGTCGTTTTCAAATAGTATCTGTACGAATATAAATCTGATATAGGAATATTTACGAACCGACCATGTCAACGCCTTCGTTGTGAACCTACTAATTAAAGTGTGCTCAATTATTAATTATGGCCACGATTCGTTCTAGTAATAGCAGTCGTATAATCTGATAGCATTTCGTACACGTAATAAAATTCACAAAAGTATTAATATTGACTTTATCTAATTATATGTTGTTAATATGATGAGTGTTCTAATTTATTATAATTATTTATATATTTTATTCGGAATATTAAGTACTATGTAGGTGTAGTGTTGATTTTGATGATCATTATCGATTCCAAAATGGTACGACACTGATAAATTTAAATTGCAGAAATGTGTTAATTACATTATTACGTGTAGGTAGGCTTTATACAACGAAAAAAAAACTTAAATAAATGTATGAAATCAGACATTTTCCCATGGCAGATATTTTAGAAAATGGCTGAGCGAGCAATGGCGATGGTGAGCCTCACGACCACCCTGCTCTTGGAATCGGGCAAGAAACAGTTTCTACTGTGTTCCGTCTGTGTGCAGGAGTTCCAATTCCTTATAGCATAATATTATAACTCATTTTGTATAAAAAAGTGTAAAATACTCATAACTTTCTTTCTAAAGCCAGTGTTTTTGTTTTTTTATTAATTTTTGCCCGAAAGAAAGTTATTTTACGCTTTTTTCTCATGATTTTTGGTTACAAAAAAAGAAAACATCTTTAGAAACTTCAAATAATTAAATTCGTTAAAAAAAATAGGCATCGTCTTTGGTTTTTTTTTAATGATAGGTTCTCGTTTAACCACTATCTCACCTGATGGTAAGCGAAGATGGGGTCGACGGTGAGGCATGCTTGGCTAGAAGCAACCTGTTCACTCTTGACTTGAAGACCCCAAGGTTATTGCTACCGGGAAATGTAGATGCGCAGAGAATTCTACTCCTTAGCTGTGCGCTGTGTGAGCTGTGCTTATGTCATTTAAAATTGCACGTTCTTACTGGCTGAAAAGAAATATACAATATAACAAAACAATGTAAACATAAACCGTTACAATCGAAATTCAAATCACTGAAACATACCATCCTTTCAGTTACTCACACCAAACGAACTGCCTACTTCACCACAAAAACTAGCTTCTCACTTCTGAATAGATACTGTAAGTGACGTTCTTTATTTCAGTTGACAACTACAAATCTTGGAGGACCCTCCCATCATGTCACCATGTGTCTAACACTCGCATGTTACGCAGTCACACGTACAATTATTTGTTTTGTACTGATACAGGGGTTAAGGTAAAAGCTGATAGCGGTTTGAAGTTGAATAGTGAATGAAAAACCATCATTTGCATGAATTTAAAAATAAAACCCTCCTTCGGTTTCAGTCGGGTAATCATGTTCGAAATTAACGGCTATTACTAACAATAATTATGTTTAAAGACATTTATTTCTCATAAGAACATGTAACGTTAACTTATAATGATATACAGAGTTGTTTCTTAAATAATATTTGCCTCTAGAACGACGGCGACGTTATATTGTATTTCCATGTTTTTTCAATTTACTATTAAATGTGTTAATATTATCACAACAATATGTTACCTATTTAAAAAATTGCCCCAATAATAAATGTAAGAAGACAGTACTTAAGTAATCCCATTGGTTCTTGTTCTTCAATCTAAATATTTACCTATCTAAATTGCATTAGTAACGTGTTGTGTCGTAATGCTTTCTTCCTCAATTTCTCCTAGTGAAAACTCTTTGAGTTTAAACATACTCCTGAAAATCTTCTTTTGAATTGTCAATTCTGCATCATCTCTCCAGCCGATTCGGTCCACTGTTGGACATAAGCGTCCCCCAAAAGAACACACAATACTTTGATTTCTTCTCGACTTTTTCCAACCATATCGTGAATGAAGTTCATATTTATACGTGCAGTTTTCAGTTTTTAGCCTCGAAAACTGGAATCACTAAAACCAAAGTCGAATTGAGTTTATAACTCAAAGCTTATGCTGTTATCGCTAACTTTCCCAACTTGCGCCACAATCCATGTGATGTTGTCCACCTATAAATAGGACCAATCGATGAGACAATACTATCCAATCCACTAACAACAATAGCTTCGTATATATAGATATATATGTATAGAGTCAAAGGACCCTAGTCTAGACATCTTGTTTGTAGCTATATTGTCTTAAGATGGCTCGCTGATAACTTAATCGAAATGTCTAGGAGAGGAAAATTGTAAGCAGATAAGTGGAAGATATTTTATTGGAAAATTGCATTTCGATAACTAGAGATAAAGATAAAAGATATTTATTTTTCATAATATGGGTACAGTATATAACAGGTGTTTTAAAAAAATATATCATCATCAGCCATATTTTACCCGTACGCATGCAAAGATTACGAAAAACACAGTACACAAATTAACATATTCAAAAAAAATATCGCAAAGAATTATCAAATTAAATTATTAAATATTATTATTTTATTTAAAAGAAAGCAGGAACTCTCGCAGGAGGACAATTAAAAGAGAAAAGAAAGCACTAGAATATTTCTATTAATTGTATACCTAACCAGTCTAAGGTTCTGTTTGGGAGTGCATATTACAATATCAACCATATCAACCTAAAGTTATTTCAGTGCTTGAGACATTGATACACAAGCCTAATACCTGTAATAGGGATTAAGCTGTAAAATCAAATTCATAGATTTGGGTAGATGTCACAACTGTCTTTGAATTTTGATATAATTTCACAAACAACGCGCCTACCCGAATACGAACCCACGAATATACGACTCCCTACTGAGAACACCGATACCTACTGGCCACCACGACAGCTATATATTGATAATTATTGATCGCTAATGCGTGTCAAATAACAAGTTTAGTGTTATTTCGACCTCTTAGAACAAGTCTTCGGTAGTATAGTGGTAAGTATCCCCGCCTGTCACGCGGGAGACCGGGGTTCGATTCCCCGCCGGAGAGATCCTTTTTGTATTTGCAACTCTAGAAACTTGTGGAATCGCAACTGTTTTAATCGTTCTTCCCCATTTTTGCTATTTCTGCATATAAATGTGTTCAAATTCTATGGCAGCACCAAATTCTTGTATGTTATTTGCATCGAGTTTCTGCAGCTGTTGATCCTACCTAATAAATAATTAAGGGTAATAATTTGGTAACTAACCTCTTTTTGTTATCCATCTTTATTATTTGTCTTCATTCTTTTCGAGCAAAAAAAAGTTAATTCTTTGACCTATTTTTTTTTTTGTAATATTCATTCTTTGCTCAAAAATACCTCATAAGCAGCTATAACAGGATATTGTCTTAAGGCGGAAAAAATAGCTTCTTCAGACCTTTGACTCTCCCTTTTGTTAAACTTCAAAGATAATTATAATTTTAAACAAATTTTATAAAAAAAAAATGTTGAAAAAAGTAAAAATTACTCATGAATTTTCATTTGAGTTGTACTAAAATAGGGTTGTCAAACCCCCGTCATGTCAAGGCTGTCAAGTGTAAGTTTTTCTAACTTCTGTCGCCCCTCGTATGTCGCTTTGATCTTTTTAATGCTTATTCCATATTTCACATGGGAATGTTATGAATAATGAATGTGACGACAAATTTTTAATAACGTGGCTCGCTTGTTACTGGCATTTGTTTTGAAAAAACAAAAAAAAAACTTTCGAACAAAATTCTGGAAGAGAAATACTCTCATAATTTACTTTTTTTTTTGTTACAGGACAATCTCCGCGGCTCACTATTTGTAAACCACTTTAACCCCTGAAAACCAGATTTATCAATGGCAACCATCAGAAAAACACTAATAAGCAATGAAGTTCATGTGACTTCTATGACAAATCAATTTTATATCATCCCAGTGTATTACAGCTACATTACATACAGCATACAGACGCAGTCGGAAGATCAGAATTTTACAAGAAAACCTGTACGGAACCTTGCAGCACGGTTGGTAAAAAAAACACGTCACAGCCAATATTTTTAAAGCTAAAAAGTCGATGACTACTCTAACTACTACCTGACTACTCTGCGAAGAAACAGCCGAAAGAAACTCAGAGGTCACAGTCTCTTTTAATATCCAAACACTATATTGCTCGAGTCATACGAGAACCAGACAGGACGTGTCTGAGAGGAAGAGGCAGATTTGAGTGATCCTGCGCAGTGAAGAAGGTGAATGGCAGTGAATGGATGACAACTGCCCAAGACTGGAATGGTTGGCGTTCTTTGGAGGAGGCTTACGTTCAGCAGTCGACGGCAATGGGCTGATGATATGCCCAAATAAATAGCAAATCCGCCGCAAAAGATGACCCACATTACTAAATCCACTTCGATCTAAATTATTCTTTTAGCAGACGCACAAAAACTGATTATTCAAGTCATTAGCACATCATCTACAGATCATAGTTAAAAAGACTAATCACATAGCTCTCTCTGAACCTATAACTCGTGCCACCAAGTCGTGCCTTTCAAACGACATCAATTATGTCTCACAACGACTCAGTTAAAGCTCTGACATATACTTAAAGATTGATCTCTGAATAATTGATGAGAATTGCACGACGGGATTTTGAATTACGACTGGGGATGAATAGGACTGAAAACTAGGACCAGTTTAGTGACTAACTACTTGTGACGAAGTTCAATTAAAAGAAGTTAAGTTCTTTTGAAATGTAGTGAATAGAGACGGCGAATGAAGTTGGAATTTTGCTGTTATATGGTTGTAGTTTTGAGGTCCTTTGACAGTTATTTTTTAGCGAATCTTCCAGCTTTTAGTACTAAGGTGACATGCAATGTTTATTAAATTTGATGTTGAAATTTTCCTCGACAATGAAGTGTAGTAAAATTTTACTTAAACATGATTGTCAACAGAGACAAAGTATAGCAGCATAGGCATAGTAGAGTTACAGATTACACAAAGAAATACACAATGAATAATCAAAAAGGCAAGGTGGAAAACTTATTAGAAATCTTTTTGAAAGTTTTAATAGAAGTAGGTATATGTATAGTAGCGCTTTGAAAGTAATTGCGTTGTGTCAAGACCCTCTAATTAGAAACCAAATAGATACTAAGCTAACATTTTTGTACAGCATATCTAAAGTAATGTCAAGACCAAGTCAAGACCTCCCAGGTAGTTTACTACTTAAATGAGTTATAAAATTTGGTCATACGAGTAGCTAAATAAAGACTATTTTGTAGCGAGAGTAAAAAAAAATATACGAAATAACTTATAACACACTTTGACAGGCCTGTTGGTCTAGTGGTTAGTGACGCTGACTGCTATGCCGGAGGTCGTGGGTTCGATTCCCACCCAGGACAAATGTTTGTGTGATGAGCACGATCATTTGTTCTGTGTCTGGGTGTAATTTATCTATAATATGTATGTATTTAGAAATATATAAGTATGTTTATCAGTTGTCTGGTACCCATAACACAAGCTCTGCTTAGCTTGGGACTAGATGGCGTTGTGTGATAGTTGTGGAATATTATTATTATTATTATTATTATAAAGGTCGACGGTGAAAATAAATCTGAATTGGTATTACTTGTTAAACAAAATGAGGTGCTTCTCAAATATCTGGGTCTATTGTTTTAAAAGCGTATAAAGGTGACTTTGAACTTGAAACACAATCAGATTCTTTAAATAGATACCAACTACTTTAGTTGAATTATCCTAATGAACGGATTTTCTTTTCATCGTTAGTCTAAATATGAGTCTAATAGTTCTCTAAAAATAATGAGATTCTATTAAACACAGTTGTGAATAAAGAATTTTAAATATTTAAAAAAAAAACATGGATTATGCTTTTCGAATGCACGGATGCATAACAAATAACAATGTTTGAAGCTGAAGAGCATACTTTACATGCGATTTGGTTTATATTACGGCCAGCAATGGATTCATAAAAGTTGACGACGACAATAATCTCGAAATGACTGTGCTTCTTAAAGAAAAAGAAATACGGGAATGTAAAGACAAGCAAGCGGGAATATCCATAAGGGTTAGTAAAAATTTTAAGTGATCGATCTGTGGAGCGTAATTTTAATTAACTAAGATTTTCAAATGAGTAGGTGTAGTTTAAAAAGCAATATCTGTGATCATCAGCAACAATATGATTTTGAGTAGACACTAAAATATTTGAAAAGGACACTTTCAATGTATTGTTCCCCGCACTTTACCAACTAAAATGTAAGTTTTAACGCTTTTGCTCAATTGCGTTACTGTATTTGTTAGAGCTAAATCTTTCAAAGTCACACTTAGTACGGATAAACTTCACAATTTCACGACTTCAACCAAGTTTTGAGTACGCTGAATAAATTTCTTATGACTCGGGCTGTCAAACTGGCTCTAAAATAAATTGAGAATGCTACTTTTCAGTGAAAAGAATTTTGTTTCTGATATCAAGCAAATAGCTTCTATAAGTCGTTTGATAACTTTAATTGATTTTATCAACTCTTTTGAAGTATTCAACATCATCGGCATGAATTGTTTTATTTTAAAGTCGAAATAAGTTAGTAGTATTCGTTCATTTTAGTTTTCATTGTATGTCGTGCTTTAGTGCATCTGTAAGCAAAAGCAACTTAAATCATATTTCTATCTTATAAGATATTCCTTTATTAGACCGTCTGGAACTAATCATATAAAATTGCACATCGGACTTTGGATAGAGATAATCTAACCAACCGTGAACCAGACAAACCTTGCATAGTGAAGTGTCTGACAGAGATAGTACTCTACGAAGTTGAACTAGCGTATTATCTCTTTCTCAAGGTCGCGCGTAGTATTTAGTTTACGAAGGTCTCTATAATTATGTATCTTTTCATTTCAGTAATTCATGCCCCATTGCTGTGCGAAGATAATGGTATTGGGAAAATATCATTATTTTATATTTATGTACCGATTTCATGACAGTTACAATGATTCGACATAAAATTCAATTCGCAAAACACAGCCATTGTTTTATCTTCTCTGTCCATAAAATGTTATCAATAAGCATGATGCACATACAAAAGGCGGTACCTCCGTCTGATTGATTCAGGTGCACTTACATAAGTATGTGGGAGGAATAATTTGTAACTTGTGTGCTTCTGGGACTCGGGGCAATGCGATGGGACTAGTATGGATGTTATCATTATACGATAAGTGTTCTGCTATCATTATCTGGAACTTGTGTTTCTGTTTTGTCCTGATATCGCTTTGTGATGTTAGTTTTTTTCTTTGACGATTGTTTTTATGCTCATTTCTGTTTGAGGGGGTCTAGTAAGGCTCTTATTGATTTGATATTTTTGTAGTTGCGTAGAACTAGGTTTCGTTTCGGATTTCATTTATGAGAAAAACATTTATATTTCTTGTGAAATTAGGCTATTCAAAATAAAACTAAGATAGCTGATGTCGTGCTTGACGTTTAGTGGAAAATGTATTGTCTTTTCATTTCTTCTAGTTTTAATTCTGCTAAGAATCTAATTGTGTTTGTGAACTTGTGTTTATGTGGTAAGATGTTAAACAAATTTTTACGATTTTATTTCATTTCTCTTCTTTAGTAAAGTAAGATGACAGTTTTTCATGGTCATGGCTCGTTTATCATGGCAATCCAAAGGCTTCTCAACATTTTTGGCGCCATTGTTATCAAAACACATTATAAAATGCTGTCCTCTCTATTCGATTACCGCCATACTCAACTAGCCTATCAAGATTATGAAGGCATACAGCACACAACTCCGATTCAGTATTATGCCATGTCATCTCTTGAGCCTCCACAAGACAGGTTTACATTATTCAAATGCATTCGTTTCCATTCCCACATACACTTTCGGGAGCCCCAAAATTCAACCAGATAGACTTAAGTGGTATTGAAATAAAGGCCACAATTGTTTGGGTTGGGTTTTTTATAGTGGAAACATACATTGGTGGTCAAAACCAGTGTTGGTAACAAAGCTAAGCTATGTAGAAACACAAAGCATTAGCAAGGCAGTAATGCAACACTTATGGTAATATCCATCACATTTTTCAATACATTGAGTTGTGTGTTTGATGTCTTGTGGGACAGTTATACCGTTAGGTTTGAATGTATGTTTAGTATTAGCTTTGTATGTAGATAGTAGAATAAACAGTTTTAACAGATCATTTGTTCAAGCTTCATGGTATTTATTCTAAATGGATGCCTAAATTATGAGGTCACATTTCTTGAGATAGAGTATTCGTTGGCATACAGAAAGTTAACTACTGCCATTTATCTGCTGGACAATGGTTTATCCCTGGGAATATGTTTTATCCCTGGGAATATGTTTTATCCCTGGGAATATGTTTTTTTTTAATTTGTGACTATATAAGACCACTGATTTTGTCTAGCTCTTCCTATTGATTATTTACCCGTGAAAAAACATACAGATAAATTAATAACTATTTGAGAGTTGATTAATTTGCAAGAAATAAAGTTATCAATATTGTAAAGTAAAAAAAGGATCTAATCAAAATTCATTTAACTATTCGTTAAATACATTTAATTAACGTAATCGATTCGGACGGCACCGTTTAAAACACCTTAATTAACCACTTTATATAAATCGGTATCCAAATTAATGAAACACTTAAATGCTTCGGATAGAATTCTTATACACAGACATAAAGTAGATAAGCAGAGCTTAAAGAGAACATTTAGCTTCCAATATAAGGCTGCCTTTCCACCACAAATGTGCGAGGCAGCTAAGCGATGAGAGCAGATTAATGACGTTAGTTAGAACCACAAAACTAAAGATAACTTGGCCTAGTGATTATCCTCCAAAACTAAATATTATAGAGTAGCGAGTAAAATATGCTATAAAGATGTGTTTTGCACTAGATGACAGGACAAGAATGAAGTACAGTGCGATCTAAGCGAACTAGAAGATCTCTACTGGAACGACAGCTCATCTCTATTCCTGTCACAACTCCACCAGCAAATGGTACTTGTGTCGAATTGTCGCCTGAACAAGTAGGTATGCATAAAGCTTAGCTTCATAAAAACCCTTTTCAACAAGAGCTAAGTTAACCTTTGAAATCAAAAATGCTATTAGTTAAATTAGACACATCCCTCGCTACGCTCTGCCTTAATGTAGGTTCTCTTGGTGGAAAAACAGCCTAATCGTTCAATAGGAAGATAGCTAGACAACAAAATCCTGACCGGTTTCTAATAATATCTATCGGAGGCTTAAAAGCTTTGGACTTAATTATCCGATTGGTTTTGGGCTGTATTCTTAGCAGAGTTTCTATGCTACGTTGGATTTAATTACGAGTAATTACTAAATGATACAAAGCTGAGATTAAGTTATTGATCTTTCCTTAACACGTTTTTGTGCGTGTATATTTGAAATTATATGTTGATGCCACAAATGCTTCATATATCTTAGAATTCTTTTTTTGGAACATATTATAACAATAATAATATATAACAATAAAAGATCAAGAATATTGTATTGTAAAAAGGACTGGTGACCGCAACTCCACGTCATAAGCGCGTATTTTGCGTGCGTTGATTAATACTGGCATTCCAGCTTGTGGCTTGAGTCCATTGCTCAAATCAAGCAGACTCAGTCGTCATGACAAAAGTAATTGAATTGATGATGCAAATGAATGATTGCATCATTCCTCCATAAGTCGCAAGCACTTCTACTCAGCCCATGTCCCAGGTATGAATCTCGCATTAACGAATTAAGTTTTCTATCAAGAACTTCTCAATTGTAGATCGAACTTATTTAGTTTTTGTCCGATTAGTGAAAGTAAATAGGATTTCCTCCTAAACAGTGAGGGATTGTAGTCACATCTCGTATGTTTATAAGTTATTACTCTTCTGTCGGGAAGTACGAGCATAGTTTTATGTTTTAGTCAAATTAGATAAAAGCAGAATCACTATTCTTATTAGTCATGAATGAAAAAAAAGTACGTTGCTAAAAACCGTATCGTCATTCAATGAGAATAAACTCAGAAGTCTAGTATTGAATAAACAGTGGTTTTATCTAGGCAAACTGTACATCGAAGCGAAGCAAACTATAAAGAAACAGGATTACTTCGTGGAATTCAATAAAGTTGCCGCAAAAGCAAGCTTCTATTGGAATAGAAAGGAAATGAGCTGCACTAATGAATTCCAATTATTTCTTAAATAACTTCATAACATGTACAAACAAGGAAGCTTGTGTGGATTTAGTGGATATTTAGGAAATCTTTCTTTTATTCTTCGATCGCATTGTATTCAAACATAATCTTGTTTCTTCTTGGTACAGAAAGAGTTTATTAACATAACTTATAGGAAACTAGCGACAGGTTTCAACTTTTGAACACATAAAGCTTCCAGTATCGATTTTCTAAATGATAGTGGAGCACTCATCAAAAATATTTACAAGTTTAGAAGAAAAGCGTTGGAATTTATAACAACGATATTAAAATAAAAGACACAACAAATTACAACACATTCAAAGTATTTACAGACATACGTAAGTGTTTATCAAAAAAACCAAAACATTTGTAGGCAAAACTTTTTCTCGGTCAGAAGAAACCGTAAATACGGTAAACAAAAGGTATCGGCACCTTTAAAAAAATATTAAATTCATATTGGAAACACGAGATTCGATAAACCGATGACAGAGCCGCCGCCACAGAATACTAATCGAGAGATTTGCGCGCAACCGCAAGGCAACACAGTAGACTGATCGCACGCACAT
This sequence comes from Agrotis puta, assembly GCA_943136025.2. Lineage (NCBI taxonomy): Eukaryota > Metazoa > Arthropoda > Insecta > Lepidoptera > Noctuidae > Agrotis > Agrotis puta. Next base: position 13,105,240 of record OW964177.2, on the reverse strand, counting down.
GAGGTTCTGTAGCACAGACCTGCCATAAAGTTATGAAGCCCTGGTACCTTTGGCTTAGTGTCATTTACATTTTTTATAAAAATAAAACTGTAAAACCACAAATAGGCGCATTATAAACATTATATTTATGGATGTGGTTTCTTAGTGTAATTATTATTTTTAAAGGGAAAGAAAATTTTACAATATATTAATTTACGTAGGTACCCTATTGTATGTACGTAAATTAATATTTTGTTAACTGTGGCCGCTCATGACCTCAGATGTTGAAAAACGACCTTAAATAAATAAATTAAAAAAAATTTGATTCTGTGTCACCGCAAATTGGCGCATTAAAAACAATAACAAATGAGGAAATCATTTTCGCAAGCGAACAAAACTAGTCTGATCGCACGCACATAATTTTCTGTACAGACAAAATTGCCACCAATATATCAGGCCCTGGTATTTCAGCTGAATGTAATTTACAAAGTGTAATTTAAAAGTAAGGGAATGGAAATAAAAACGGGACATCGTAAAAAGGGCGTATTTTGAACTTTATATTATAGAAGAGGTTTCTGCAAGTTATCACAATACACTGATACGTTAGGTTCTGTAAAACAAAGACATGAAGTTAGAAGGCCCTGACATTATGTCATATACATTCTTGAGGGAAATCAAGAAAATAGTTGGTAGACAACCCAAATTGATGCATAAATAGAAGTGATCAACACTTCATCTTTGAATAATTATAATACGATAAAATGATGAATTTCATAATTTTAATTCGAAGTATGTGATACAAACATACAAAATAGTAAAGCAGGCGTTATTACTGAATGTCATGTCCTTCGATCCTAACACACTTCATTAGATTCGTGAAAAATGTTAGATGAAATAGAACAATATTTTTGTCCCGTTTATATTTTGGCATTTTTGCGTCGGTGTTTTCTCTTCTCACCGTGTTTCTACGTCACCTTAGTAAACACTAGTGACACTTAATACTCTTTAGAGACTTACAAGTATACCTTGTGCGAAAAAAAACCAAGACTTTGCTCTCATTTGGCTTCAAGTCACGTAGTCCGTGTTACAATTGTCGGCGTTTCATCTCGATCTCGAGTTTCATGAGTTTGCTGTATTCTTCTTCTAACAAATCTTTCTGTCTTTTCACAGCCGCCCCGAAGTGTGTCTACACTCCTCTTTGTAGAATGTAAATAGTCTGAAGAATCATAGAAAGGCTGTCTTTTAAGATTAGAAAAGAAAGAAATAAAGAAAGAAAACTTATTCTATTAGTGCATGTTAGATTCTTAAAATCAAAATCACCATGCATGTCATATTTACCATTCAACAGATTTATTTGCATAACGATTTGTGACGCCTGTGGATCTATAACGGCCACTTAGCAATATTCCTAATGATTTACTTCGTGAACGATATGGCGTTGCAGGAAATGCGTGAAGTGAATTAGGAGTATTGCTTAAAGTAGCCGTTTTATACCCGTTGCTGTTAGGAAATGAAAAAACTTGTAAAAGGGACTAAATTTACTAAATAGTAAATATCTCATCCACAGATGGATTTTCCGATGAAAATAAAACAGCAGGGAAAGGACATCAAATAGATCAGAATTTCAAGTAGCAACGCTAGGTGTAGTGATACCGTTTGTACTAGGTATCAAGTTTTTAATAATGCATGAGTTTGGCCCATTGCCTACGAAGGACTGACCTAATTCAATTGACGCTTACAAAATGCGTGATAGGATACATATTACACGAGTATGACACGCAACGGATATTTGATCATGAATATTTCATTTTACATGTTTGGTTCCACATCAATGTTTCTACTGTTATCTGTGTACTGTACACACAAGGTTATTTGTAAAATAAAATTTTTCCTTTGACAATGATTTATACCTGATTTTTTTTATCTTTCGGGGTTTGTTTTATAGCAAAACTTGCTTATTAGTTAATTCTTTCAGCCCATAAAAGGTTTTTCATGTTTAACATCTCCTCCTCTAGTCACAGTATTTATTTTGTGTCTGCGGTCTCGCCAATTTAATACCTTCTGTGGATATCCTCGTGGAGAGGCGTCAAGTTTATCTCCGGATCTCCGACGCGGTCTACCGCCGAGCTTGTTTGACGTTAGCGGTATGGGGAGCTACCCGTATCACTTTTAGTGGAAAACCAACACCTGTTTTGCTAAATGAAATTGTGATGTTTCGGTGAACCTGAATATAAATCGAAACCGCTACAGCCAGATGGCTTCAATGATAGTTTTATCTGGAAAAAGACAAAGAGGTCTTTTGCGAGGAACCCCAAAGAAAAATCCTAAAGCCATCAAAATTCCTTTATCACCATAAACAAACCGCAAAAAATCACACGACCGTTCGTTCGGCTTTCACTAAAATATTGTAACAAAGACTTTTCAATTCGGACGAATATTTTTTCGCGAGCAAAAAGCATAGTGCGCACACCATCCAACATTTCAGTTCTTTTTGCGGTTATTTGAAGGTTTTTAGTTTCTGTTTTCTTTCATTGTGACGTTCCGTTATGATTTTTTATTAAACATTGGAAATTGTGTAAAAATACTGTTTGATATTAATTGAATCTGTATTTTTATTTCCGCTGAAGAAAATGTTTATGAAGAGTGACATTATTAAAAAGTTTAACTTTATTTTGCTTGAAATAGGACCTCCGATATCATCTTACATGATCATTTATTTTTAACTAGCTTTTGCCCGCGACTTCGTTCGCATGGAATAGTGACTTCCAGCAGATTTTACTTTTTTTATTTTTTTGTAATAAAAACTATTCTATGTCCTTTCTCAAGTTCCAAACTATGTCTGTACCAAATTTCACACAAATCGGTTCAGTAGTTTAGGCGTGAAGAAAAGACAGGCAGACAGACAGACAGAGTTACTTTCGCATTTATAATATTAGTTTAGATGACTGCATATTTCTCAAATAAAATGGGATAAGGTAATGCTTATTTTTCTCAAACGATATTTGACTCTCAGTATGAACATCTCTCACAGTTGCTGCTTACTGTGAAGCCTCTCATTTATTTACAACATGGGGCCCGTTTCCCTTGAAGTAATTATCGAGGAAATTGATACTCTGTCATGCTTCACGAGTTTTCCCTAGAATAATGTTATTTCTCCGTAAAAGAGTGTGTCGTATCAAGTTCAAGGTACGGTACAAGGAGATGTACATCTCATGCCTTTATTCCCCAAGACATTTGGGCACATGTATGATAGAGTAGAACGTGCATATGCTACTGTTTTATGATCAATTACTGAAGGTAGTGTCTTTCCGAGGATTTCGGTATCACAGATCTAATATTCACTGTTGTAACTTACGTTTTATTTTACTTATTTCTGCTCCAAATGATAAAATTCACTATTATAAAACACATTTTTGACTAAAACAACACATATCCCTCAATAAATCCTAAAGTATATAAATTGTATTTTCCAAAATAAAATGTTAAGCCTCACCATGTAATTTTTTGATCCTGATCTTCTCAACTATCCACAAATCCAGAAACCCCACTTTGGGAATCAAAGGCGACTCATAGAATAACAAGACAGCACAAGCAAGAATTATTGCTATAGTTTTGATCGAAATCCATATCGGCCACAAACAAACATGCTCTGTATACAAAAATTAAAATCCAAGAACTCACAATCTGCCCCATTACACAGAATACGGGAGACGATCAGATAAGTGCATCACAATGGCCCCACGACATAAAGACATCATATCATTCTACGACAATAAATTCTCAAAAGGGCGGTTTATGGCACAAAAGATTGAGGTTTTGGGACAAAATTATAGTTTTTTCAAGAGAATTCAAGTTACACATCCCCTTTTGTACAATGCATGGGAACAAGAGGAGTGATCAAAACACATAAAGTTTCATGTTACATAATTTATAGGTAGTTTTTACTTGGCCACTGCGAAGGCAATACGACTTAAGATGTTAACGTTACTTACTCTGGGACAATTTTATCGTCATTTGCCATTATACGTTTCTTTGGTACAGGAAATCTTGACAACTACAATACGAGTAATGCATTAAAAGAATCGGAAACGAAGTTTTTTGGTATGGTCTTAGATTTTTTTGAACTTGAACGAATTTATGAAGTCTGTGTGTATAGGAAATACTGTAACATTGAAATTATTTAAAACAGATAAATATCACAAAATGTTTCAAAATTAGCCACAATTTACTCGTAATTCACCAAGAACCTTAAATTAAAGAAAATTCTGTCAATAGTCATTTTTAGGGTTCCGTAGTTAACTAGGAACCCTTATAGTTTCGCCATGTCTGTCTGTCTGTCTGTCTGTCCGTCCTCGCTTAATCTCTGTGACCGTTAGCACTAGAAAGCTGAAATTTGGTACCAATATGTATATCAATCACGCCGACAAAGTGCAAAGATAAAAATTGGAAAAAAATGTTTTTTTAGGGTAGCCCCCCTATATGTAAAATAGAAAGTGATTTTTTTTTTAATTTCAACCCTAACGTGTGATATATCGTTGGATAGGTATTTAAAAATGAATAGGGGTTTACTAAGATCATTTTTTGATGATGTCAATAGTTTCGGAAATAATCGCTCCTAAAGTCAAAAACAATGTGTCCCCCCCCCTCTAACTTTTGAACCATAAGTTTAGAAAATATGAAAAAAATCTGGAAAGTAGAACTTTATAAGGACTTTCTAGGAAAATTATTTTGAACTTGATGGAAAGAACAGTTTTTGTGCAAAAAAAACAAGAAGGTGGTACAAAATTCCTGGACTAAGTTTGTATTATAATCAATTATTTAATCATATATACAAGCATTTTTTTTAACTTCGTTTACGTATTTCATTATTTAAGACGGGAAACTACGGAACCCTACACTGAGCGTGGCCTGACACGCTCTTGGCCGGTTTTTTATTGATTGATTCAATAAAAATGACTATTGACAGAATTTTAAAATAATGTGCTTCTCATAACTTTATTATGACAGTTGACCATTTCATCCCAATCCCCATAATATAGCAATCAGGACTCATTTTTTTTTTCTGCAACAACAAACGCCTGGTCATAGATTTTGATGACATTTGGAAAAAAAGTAATACCCGCCACAGATACAGCCGTTGATACTAAAATATTGTGACGGCATCCCGCTGTGATGTATTTGCCAAAATGTGGGTGCCTTATCAAGATGTGGCATCGCATCTACGACCTCTGCAGATGTTATTGTACGCTCACCATCATGCACATTTCATTCTCCTTCATTCACTACAAAATTATCTTCAAAAATACCAACAATGTCTAGTAGTTAATCATTTTTATTGTTGGGGCTTTGCCATTATTCCGCTATTGTATTTGCACTATTAAATTTTTAGTCCTCGGATTCAATTGTATGTATTTAAATTTTTTTTTTTTTTTTTTTTTTTTTTTTTTTTTTTTTTTTTTTTTTTTTTTTTTTCCACAACTATCACACAACGCCATCTAGTCCCAAGCTAAGCAGAGCTTGTGTTATGGGTACTAGACAACTGATAAACATACTTATATATTTCTAAATACATACATATTATAGATAAATTACACCCAGACACAGAACAAATGATCGTGCTCATCACACAAACATTTGTCCTGGGTGGGAATCGAACCCACGACCTCCGGCATAGCAGTCAGGGTCACTAACCACTAGACCAACAGGTCAAATATTGCTTTATAGGATTTAAGTACTGCAGTGTTGATTGTAAGTCAATTTATCAATTTTTATATCGAAGCTATGATCAATGGTGGGTTCGTATTTAAAGTTTTATTATTTTGCCTTTCCATCAATAAAATCTTTAAAGTCCGCCATGAAGCTGGTAGCAACGCATGAATTAAATGTAAACTGATATTAAAGTCCACAAATTGATATAAAATTATACTCCTTCACTTAAACAAAGGCCACTTTACCTGAACTTATCATACAATCATATCAATTGCATGCGCTTCATAATTTAAAGGAACACATATCAAATAAGATTAAAAAGCGTTGATTCAGCGAACGAACGTGTAAGAATTTCTGCCTAGAGCCTCCGTGGTGTCGAGATAAAAAACATTATTTATTGCTGTTGTCCCCCTGCACGCGATCTAGACAAATTAAACGAGTAACTTGATCAGACACGTCAGGAATAAGTTTTGGTTAGAACGTACATTATGTTCTAAGAAATGAATTAAATGTTGTGATATCGCCTGTGATGCAACACGATACCACCGAGATAAAAACACCAAAATTAATTAAAACTCAAAAGCACCTCCAATCAGTTGCAACAAAACATGTCTTTAACACTACGGTTGCGTAACGATCAAAATTTCCCCAAACATAAAAATTTTGATTGACTTGTTAATAATTTAATGTTTTCGCTAACAAACTGTCGGACATCAATCTCAATACAAATTAACAGAAAAATTAATTTATATACGCGGAACCGGTTTTTAATGTGTTTACTTAATTTGTATTTCCTAACGTTGCCAATTAGGATCGTAATTAATCGTCTGTAGCTCCATCGCTATTTCTTTAGTCTGTTACTATTTTAGGCGCGTAGCGTCACTAAAAGTGGCCACAATAGCTCTCGAGACCCCACTTACATCACTCGAGCGTCAAGCAAAAACTGAATACATGGCTCGAGCATACTTGAGTGACGAGAAAAAAGCACCAGGTGCCTACCGAAAGCTCATTGTTCCAGTGAACGAGAAAGATTAATAAATCTTTAGAGAGTTGAGTATCTGCGGCCGATCTCGCGGGATGCGAGCTTCGGGCCAGGACGCGTTATTGCAAGCCTATTCAGATGCCACAGTTGAGGCCAAACAGCCCCTTTGTCATGACAAAGGTGTCGCGCAAAGAAAAAGGGTCCCTATCGACGATCTGCCTTATCAGATCCAGTTCCCTTCCGAGAGGTCTCAATAGGATAGTCTGAGATTTGAATGCGTCGGATCTAATTCCCCCGGTCACAATAACGTACACAAATTCCAATTTAGTCGGACACAGAATGCAAGAGAAATAAAAAGAGTTCGAAGGATGTTATCAAACATCGGTTTGATAGGGCCTCGTATTGTGTTGAAATAGCGTTTCGTGATACTCCGTTGTTATTTTTAATGTTGGTGCCATTAGCCGTATTTTTGTGGTTTCATAATAAAATTAAATAAACTGCGTACTGCGGGTTTTCGTTTCATAAATGTATACGCGTATCACAACGATACCGTATTTTGTAGACAGTTGGCCACACTACGTCAATTCTAAACGAATTTGTATTTTTCCATGCATACTAAACTTCACGTTTGAGAATGCATGTCAAACATAATTGGTATCAACAATTTTAAATTTCGAGATCAATCAAATTAGCCCGGAAAAAAATAAAAGTTTACAAAATATTTTGTTTGAACAAAAAATGGCTGTCATTCAAGTCACGGCTGTGCGAGCGCAAAAAACATTGACACAGAACTGACTTATGCCTCATTACGAACAATTTCCAATTGATCATCCACGCATTTAAAATCGGTGGATTAGCCGAAAATGAACTGACGGCCGTAATGATTGATGTTTGTCCTCCAACCCCAAATACTGTACACTTATTAAGCTTTGATGCACTCTTTGGCTTTCTAAAAATCGACAGTAAACACAATAGCAACAATTGGTCCGATCAAACGGAATATTAACTTCGCTTGTCATTTTAACTATCATCTAACATCGGCCCTAAGTATCACCGCTGCCACAACCGATTTACTACTTTCTGGTTCTGTTTTAGAGATGCTTTTTGCATCGTGGTTTTCTCTGTCTAGGAAGCGTAACTAAGAAAAGAGGTTATTGTCAGTCTCGTTTTATGGGTTATGATTTATGACCAATGACTCCCAACGGGTTTTAGTCTCGTGATAATCTTATTCAAACGCGCCTCTTGTGAGGTGCACAATGCTACCTAAATTAGCTATAGCCGTATCATAAGCTATTTTGATGTTTATAAGAGGTGCGTTCGGTTTACTGAACCGTGTGTGGTATGCATACACAAACATGGTATGTTCTAAAGGAGCTGTCGGTTCATTTATACTGGTTGAACTTTTTTGAATCACGACGTACGTTTCCATACAATAAACAATGACATCGGCTCACGCTTCGTTCGGATTAATGATTATTTAATGAAGTATAAGTCTGGGTAAATTAGAATGTTCCCTGAATATTATATGCTTTTGAATAAATCTCTTTGTTCAAATCCCGTATCATTTTCGTATACATCGTATCCTTAAACGGCTGAGTATAACATTGTGTACTACGTAAGAGAGAGCACGATGAATATTGCACATTGGCCTTTAAAAAGAGATAGAATCGGCTAGTTCTTGCTTCGTTATGCGTTTTCTGTCATACAAAGCTCTAACCAAACATAAAGAGCGACGAACCAGCGACAAACATCACATAGGTAATTTGTGATAGAGACAACGTTCTGCGAAGCGAAAAATGCCGAATATCTCTTTCTAAACATCGATGTGCAATATTAATCGCAGTTCCTTAAACGAAAGAATATCATGATAGGAATCAAATTCTACGTTCTTTAGAATGAAAACAACAGTAATTCCATGAACAGTAGCTCTTCCATGGAACCGTAGGCACGTGTCAGTGTTGCAAGTGCAAAAAATGCAAGAAGTAGACAAGTAATGACGGATTGCCAGATTAAAGCGGACGGGTATCATCAATCTCTTTCCCCCAGTTGACTCTTGGAACTTGTATGGGGAGGCTTTTAGTGATGTACTTTATGTTTTTACAAGAATACTCGAATCTGTGGAGCGTGTAAACAGTGGACAAGTATGAGGAAAAAGGTGGAGCAAACATTTTTACTTTTCGATTATAAACATTTTATTTTTAGAAGTGCGAACTGCGAATACAATGATCCCTACAATAATAAAAATATTAACATAGAGTTCGTAGTAAATAAAAAGCGCTTTTATTTAATATTAATAATACCGACCAAGTATACATAACTTGCAATTCATTATTCATTCATGACAAGAAAACACTTAGCGCAACCCTAAATTCTTAAACACAAGCAAAAAAAAAACCGCGAGCTATTTAAACATACATTCAATTATAATAATAAACCAAACCCGAAATCACGAACAGAACTTCATAATAATACGCCTGAGAACATCCCAACGTCCTAACAGTCATTTTTTACCCACAACATGACCAATCCGTCATAAGACGCATGTCCCCTCGGGGTTACAAGAAAAAAAAAACCCTACTATTCAACCCTTTTCTATTGTAAAGGTAAGTACAGATTAGTTTCAAGGGAAGGGATACAATCTAAACGATGTGCCTGCGCAAGCCATTCTTCATACGAAGATTTTTATTGATAAGAATATTGGAGTCATCTATAAAAGTAGCTTAGCTGTCTTGGGATTTAAGCATATGGGAAGATGGGTAGTGGGTAGCAATGTTTTATAGGTAAGGAGGTTAAAACAGCTGCCGTTTGCAATTCGTATTACGAAGATTCGAGATTTAGTGGATCATTTTGAATACCATTCAAGTTTAATTAACTTTTAAAGGCATTTTTTTCTCCTGTTAAAATCATCAAATGAGTCCTCCCGCCCAGAGCGGGACGGGAGGGAGGGACTGTCAGGCTCTTACTGACTAAAAGATAAGAGCAGTTGTGGGTTCAAAACCAGCCAGGCGCATCACTTTGTAGGTATTATGTATTATTTTCATCGACGGTGTAAGAAAACATCGTAAAACACAACCAAATAATGTCCTAGAACCAAATAATCGAAGACATCGGGCCCAGTGCGGGTTGAGATCATAGAAAGCTCTGATCTGTGTCGTAATTTGTCTATAGCTGTAAGGCTGCGGTTCGACTCGATAAGAGCGGAGACGAGCTGTGCCGCGATTCACCAATCACATGGCTAACGCGTATCGCTGGCCACGTGACACATGTGTGCTCAAGCCAGCGCGCGGCACAGCTCGTCTCCGCTCTGCTCCGCTCCGCCTCAGTGGAACCGCAGCCTTAAGATACTGTTATAGTGGCAATTACAAGAACTTTACTTTTTAGAACATTTTAGCATGAAATAGCCAATCTCAAATTAGTAGGATACCAAAAATCATAGAGTCATTCAACTCCACAGAGCTAAACCAATAAAATATCAATCAGAATCATAAAATAAACGACTAATAACATAAACAAAAAACACTCAAACTTGCTGCGTTTTAATTACCTATATCAACGGATGTCCTAATACACCGTAAACTTTTATATTTTATTTTTTGTTTACATAGACCGATATGGTTAATTAGGAGTACGATTAAAAGAAATCAAAACATTGTCCCCTTTGGATGCAACAGCGCGGATCGCGGCCAGATTGAAATAAAAAAGTGTTAAACATCCTGTCTTAATTAAATTTTTAGTTTATTGAGGATTTTATTAATGACACGTCACGTCGGCAGAAAATGTTTAAAAGTCTATTTCGAATTGAATTGAATGAAACGGCAAAATCTACTTTTATTATTATTATTAGCAATCAAATTATGGGTAAATAAATCTTTAAACTACAAATAAAAAAATACATTCAAAGATGTAATTTATGTCGTTTTTATCGGTACAACCTTCTGTTTTTGCATGAAAGTGTATGTATATATTCATCTTCCACATTTATATTACCTATAATAACAGTAATATCTAAATGTACTCTTATTATTAGGCAATTTTTTACTATTAGGTAAAAATACTTCTATAATTGAAGGGAAAATAGAAACAAAATTGTGGGATTGAACTAATTGTCCACAACTGATAGAAAGGTCTGTTCAATTACTCGAACAATTTCTATGTAATAATCCAATTATACCTATTGCTTGTCTATTAGTTATCAAACAAGAATGATTACTTCCAATCCGTCCTTGGTATGAATAAAAGATTCCAAAAGGATTGTTACTGGCTAGTTTATTCATGGCTTTAGTTAGAACTTTGTTAGTTATTAAGTTGTTAGTACGTATATCATTAACCTTTAGTTTGCTTTAGAGCTCAATTTTGCCCAAAAGCAAAGATCAGATCTAAGATAAAGCGAGCTTACTCAGAAAGAACTGGAACTGTTGCACGGAACACAATTTGACGGCACGGTTAGCGCAATAGCTGAGTGATTGGACTCCTGTGCGGCATGTCACAGATTCGCTTCCCGCACGGAACAAATATTTGTATGACCTACTAGTAGTTCTTTTACTGGGTGTTTGTGTATGTGAGTTTCTATGTTTGTAAACGCACCTACGACACAGGAGAAATTCCTAGTGTGGGGCAATGTTTAAAAAAAGAAGAAACAGAAACTACGTGGCGACGAACTCCGACAGGGTGGTGTTCCCGAGCCAGGTGCCCTTGGTGGCGGTGCCAGTGGGATCACTCAACCATCACCGCAGATTACAAGTTGCCTGTAAAACCGTTGCGCGGAGTGGACCTCTAGAAGGTGGTTCACACCAATCCAATACAAAAAACAAAGTACAGTTTTGAGGAAAACAATAATAATGTTCTTATGATAATACGAGGGGCCACATTGATGAAAAACTCGAAATGAAAAGTCAAAAGCAACTATAAAATGCAACAAATTCAAAGCTACATGGTACTCGAACGTTAAAACAAATGCGATGAATCCACCAACACATTCACAGCAGCAGTAACAACGATAGTTACAACATTAGTTCAGAACCAGCTTAGTGTTCCCGGAATTAATTTAGAAATTGTTCTCGGCTAAAATTTAATTTAGCTTACTTCAAACGCAGGAACCAGTGTTCCAAAACACATCCGGCCCGCTTGCAAGCGAACTACCAAAAATAAATTAATTTGAATGGGTCGCTCTAAATTAGTAGTTTCATTCATCCGAAGGCCAAATCAAATATAAATGAAGCTTCATACTCAGATAATATAAAATTCTATGTTTCCGGACAAAAAATATGCTGCTACCGTAATTGAGTTATAAAATAGTAATGATAGGGCCAATTCATTCATTATCTAGTATTCGAACAGTAATTTGTGTTTTTGGTAAATGTAGAATTACTGTGGTACCGTTTGTACGTCTTGTTTTAATGTGAGTACGAACAGCAATCGTGTAATTAAGATCTGGCTCTTAATTATTTTAATTGCTTCATTTGTTCAATGCAAAGTTGCCGAAAAAGCGTGAGTTTCACAAACGTTTATATAATCTGCTTCCCACTTTAAATCTTAAACCAAAATTCTGAGATTTTTTATTCTATTCTGTATTCAAAACGAAGCCTAAATTGCGGCCATTTTCTAATCACTCTCTCAAAGAACTAAAAATGACGTAAAGTGACGGAGAATTAGAGAAACTGTCCACAGATATAAATTTATACACAATATCGCCTTTTGTTTTTTTTTTTTTTTTTTTTTTTTATCGTGGTAAAATCATCAAATGAGTCCTCCCACCCAGGGCAGGGCGGCAGGGACTGTCAGACTTGTACTGACTAAAATCCACGGTGTCCTTCACGAGCCCTTTACGTACCGGGGTTACGGTGATGGGTAAGTCCCGCGACCCCGGCAGGCTCTGGCCCTCTACAGGCCCCGTCAATTTGCTGACACTCTTTGAGGCGCGCGTGGAACACAACGCGCCGTCGACCCGGGCATGGTCCATGGTCGGACAGCAAGTCGCCCATTACTCGCTGCCCGCATGCCCGCGCCTACGGTGGCCGGAGATCGTCCTGTGACGTCCGACGCCGTGGGCGTCTACCACTGCGGCTGGGATGGAGGGAGGACGCTGTCCTCTCCCTCAGGCGGCCCGCCTCCTCCTTCACGAGCATGACTGCTTCGCAGAAGGAGGCGACCGCTTCCCACTCCGTCTCGCCCCGCAGCATGGCCTCGACCAATGCCGGGCGCGAGAGGTCTCCGCCTATCGCCGTCGTGAGGACACGGCGGTGCTCTGCCCAAGCGGGGCAGTCCTGCACCGTATGCTCCACCGTGTCCTCCGGACGATCCTCGCAGTGGTGACACCCAGGCGTTTCTTCCCTCCCTATCAGACACAGGAACCTCCCGAAACTTCCGTGTCCGGTGAGGACCTGCGTCATGCGGAAGGTAAGGACGCCGTGACGCCTATCCAGCCACTCCTCAAAGAGACACAATATCGCCTGCGTCGCGTCTTCGCAAAAATTTTTGTGAGGAAAAAAAGTGAAGCTGAAAAAGAAACTGACCTCACTTCCACAGTGTCCACAAACATCGAGGATTTGATGAAACAGTTGATATAAAGCATAGTCATAACTTGAATACTTTGCATTCATCATAACGTGACGTGACTGACACTCGATTAAGTGTCTCTAGTTGTGTCAAAGAAATAAGTATGTACAAACTTATTACTATTCTACTAGCCTTAGACAGCGGCGCTGCCCGCGTTTGGGTCGAAAATTATCTCATTGGAACATAAAATCGGGATAAAAAAAAATATCATTTACGTTTTAATCTAGGTTAGAATCTATAGCTATCTGTGAACCTAAAATTCATCCAAATCCGGTTACTAGTTTTTGCGTGTAACAACAAACACACTCATACAGTTTCTTTAATGATAAGATTTCACTAGGTGTTGCTCACGTGAAGTTTAGTAAAAATGCCACAGGAACGTAATACTGTAATAATCTTAAGTGTTATTCCAGACTATGACTATAGTGTAAAAATCCAAATCCGATTAGTAGTTTTTGTGTGAAAGAGTCACAAACATCTATCCATTCCCACAAACTTTTGCAGTAAAGCCTGCAAAACAATTGCCAGTAACCTGCATAAAATAATGCAAGTAGCTGGAATCCCATTGTATCCTTACTTTTGTGCAAGTTACTGGCATGTGTATTACGGGCTTTATAATATTAAAGTTAGATGTTAGTCTAGTATAAAAGACATGTCATAGTCATGCATAGGCTGTGTAAATTAGAAATGCCTGACGTCTGTGAATACTCTATCATTATCTTTATTGCTCACATGCAGATCCTGTTCAAGTAGCAATGAATCATTACAGTTTTTTCTAAGTTCGTCCCATTTTAGTAACACCTTTAATCTTTATACACGCAGCACCCTTTTTGCATAATAGGTAGCACTTTAATAATAATATACTTACGTGCCATGTTTTTCGCTGATAGTATAAGCTTTTAGGATGGGATAAATGAAAAAACAGTAAAATCGGTCAAGTGGGTTTTGATCATGACGAACAAACAGACACGAAAAAAGAAACAATAGCTGAGAGGGCTGGTTTTAGATCAATCTACAATACTTTCTCATAAGCGCCGAGGAAAGAGCCAACGTATCCATAGTACAAAGAGTGAATTAATGAGTTCAATTAGTAATTATCGTTAGCAGCCACCAGTGCTACCATTAAGTAAATTAAAAATACTGTCTATAATGTAAGAAAACAAATCCATATGACGAAATCAACATCTCAATAACTTCGTTCCCACGTGAAGAGGCGATGTAGTAACCATTAAGTAATCGACGACAGTGTCCTATATCCGGAGACCACACAAGAGATATGAAGAGCTAACGATCTCTTTGTACTTATGACTAATTAAGATTTGGAAACCCGACACAGTGCTCCAACACAAGCATTAATAGGAATACCATCTGGTGCACCGATCTGCATGGACATGGGAGATATCGCTGACGAAATACGCAGGCTACTGTTTTGTAATCGTGAATGTTCATTTGGGATGGTCAAATCTTTTAGGAACGTGGTATTAAGATTATTGAAAGGCTTTTTAAATATCCATAGTAACATGCATGTAGTCCCCGAAAGATTACGCAGATGAATAAACTTATCGCTAGTTCACGTAAGAAGTTTCTTGCCATATATTGGAATTTCGTATGTGCGTTTATAATGGAAAAAGCCTTTGGTAGAATACGTATAATAGATAGCTAGTAGATAACCTATAACAGAGAAATCAAATCCAGGACCTCAAACTTATGACCAAACCACAAATTTTAGTCCGACCGTTAATGTTGGTCGAAGCGCGGTTTCAGAAGAAGAAACAAGTTGCCAAAATAAAGTAATTATTTGTTTGACCAAAAAAATTACATAAATGCCATGTTCTTAACGACTAAGACGCCAAAAGTGAAAACTTCACAAGTTAAAAACCGTCAAAACTAGAGACAATTACACCAAATACCTCACCTAAAAGCAAACATTTTAACGCGTAATACAACAGCGCAAATGAAAACCCACCGACTAGTTTGTCGAAGCAAATTGACCGCGTAGGAGCGATCGTGTGTACCGAACTTGACTTAAGCATAACTCCACTTATCTATGGCTACCGGTTCCTCTACTTAGTGTAGTTATTATAGTCGGCTGCGTCAAGATATGAGACGGTCATAACTTATTTTTGGTTGATTTTTTGTACCAGACTTCCAAAAACAAAATATGGTGGTTCAGGTATCAAAAAAACGTTAGGAGTGGGGTTTCTTATTTTTCATGTGATGTTGGAGTTGATATGTTTGGTATGTGCTAATCATTTGAGTAGGTGTAGCAAAATTTATTTGATTTTCTAACAAACCTGCTTTTCGAGTGTTGTAATAGATAGGAATGCCATTAAAGTTATCAAATAGATACTGATGTCTATTAATAACGATGCCATAAAAACATCTGACATGAATGAAGAAAAACAGCTGTTTAAGCTCTGATCAGTAATGAGGTCGAGTGCTCAATGAGAAATTACAATTATATCTGTTCATAATCGAATATTTCACAACCTTTCTCTTAAACGAATAAAATTTTAATGCGTACAAAATTAACAGAATTGAATTTGTCGACACCGTTAAAATGTAATGAACGTGCTATATCTTTGTATTAATGTTCCTCAACACCTTATTTGTCCAGAGTCTCCAATTAATTTTTACTTCCAATTAGAGAAACGCCAATGACAAAAACGATGACTTTCTTTTTTTCATTTTTCTACGATATTAACTTGTGTAGCGGACTGTACTGTGCTAACAACATTTCATCTTGAGTTTCTACTGCGGACCGGGAGATGGGCATGAGATATTGACTTTTTATTTATTGACATTTTCTAATGTACCATCGCGGCCATTCATCATGCCGGCTTCGATACCAACGCTTCTGATAACGCGCCTCATTGTTTGCTGTACGCATAATGGATTATTGATAAAACACGTGGGTGTCCCTAATCTCAGGTCCGAGGAAAATCTACTCAGACGTCGATTCAACCAAAATATATTAAGGTAATGCTTTCCGTAATGAATGATCGTGGTCAGATATTAAGTGGACACGATTTATCGCCGTTCCGTCTTAATGTAGAAATTTCGATAGCGTGCCTGCTCAGTTAAATGTTGTAACAGTAATCTAACCCATAGGAACGTGTATGAACACATTAGTCAATGTAACGATGGAGGTATTTCCGAGATTAGCCACTGATGTTTAGGGCCGATCTGTAATTTTGTTTTTAGTGAGGAATTATAAAGTTCAAAGTTTGTAATTTATCTTTTGAAATGTAAGATACAGTATGACTTGAGAATGCTTGTAATGTGAAGAATGAATAATCGCATGTAATGATTTTATCGTTGTTAGCACAAATGATATTTTTTGCTATTGATTCATGAGTATCAGTCATACTTGTATCGCTAATGCTTTTAGATGGAACATGTCTTCACAATCAATCTAGGTAAAATTATTATTATTAATATTTTTTTCTAGGTAACTCAGGTGCTCGGTACTCCAAACCATCGCGCGGTTAGACCAAATTTTTGAACTTCGACGAAAATAATGATGAAGTATGTTATGGAAAAATGTTTACTGGACCAAGTATGTATGATTGTTACCATGACCTAAACTAGTTCTAATTACATACAAACATAGTCTTTAATCAGGAACTCCTGAGCGGTGAGGTTGCAAACTTTGTTCTACTAAACGGTAAACTAGTTTAGCTTCCACAAAATTTTCATTTAGAGCGTACTACTAATATTAAAATAATTCATAAAAAACCGATTAAAATAGTCTGTCGTCTGTCCATACAAAATGTTCGACTTTACAAGTAAGATAATTAATTCAGAGTTCAAAGTGTGTCGCTAATAAAATCCTTATGTACACACTCCGAAATACCGTGACCCCGGTACGTAAAGGGCTATTGAAGGGCACCGTGGATTTTAGAGAGTACGAGTCTGACAGTCCCTCCCGCTCTGCCCTGGGTGGGAGGACTCATATGATGATTTTACCACGTTTAAAAAAAAATGTACACACTTCGTCATATTTATCAAAGTTAGTTGACTTTGATAAACATATCTGTTCAGCAAAATCTTTAGTTTACTTTTTAGTTTACCTTCCTCCTTTTAACTTTTTGGGTGAAAGTAAACAGACCAAGATTTTCTCTAGTTGTAAGTATTCAGCAATACTATCTTAAACGAGTTTCAAACAGACTTTGTGTACGTAACAGGACCTTTGCTGTCCCTCATCTATATGTATGGAAAAACGACGTGACTTGAAGAACGTTTAACGATAAAATGGAAAGATATACTGAAGGAAATGGACTCAGTATAAATAAAATTGCAATGGTTGAAATATCAAGTGTATACGAAGATTTATTTGATGTTTCCTTTGCTTTATTGGTTAAGCAATGTCTCGAAGTAATCAATCTACACTCTGCTGATGTTTTGGAATGTAAATAGGATACGAATATTGGGAATGTTAATGTAAATTAATTCAGTATACGATCAGCTGGTAATTGGGATAATTTTAATAGTAATGGTGGATTGGGTCTTAAATGTGTTTGCGGGGGTTACGGTAAATTATTCAATTACATTTCAACATTCTTACAGCTTTTAACGCACCCATCGCAAAAGGCAAACCGAATCACAATTTGAATTAATTAAATGATACTCTGATTGTTCATTTACCCCTTGGAATACGAAATAATAACCAACCTAAACAAACTCAAAACGTTCTTAACAATCGCTCCAGTAAACTGAAAGACGAAATTGTTATGATGAAAATTAAATGAAGTCAAAAACCAATCAGAGTCGATTAAACAAAAATGTTCGGGAACACAAACGAAACTGAACGGGAGCCAATATTGCGGAGTTGTATCTGGGAGTAAAGTTTTAAGTGAAGTCAGTTCAACTCGCCGTGGATTTCCCTGGAGCAGTTATAGAAACAATAAACCTAAAATTGGTGCAGCGTCCTGAAACAGGCCGCGGTCACCGATCCCGGTCTTTCCACCAATTACTCGACTTCCCTTCAACGACCCACTTCGTAGAATGGAAATTCATTAAGAGCTATTCAAGTTATCACAATGTGACTATTAGAGCCCTATTCAATTTTTAATTAATCAGTAGGAGCTTCGGGGTGGCAGTGGTGGCAGCCAGCACGGACGCTCTGACGACGTTGAAAAGAAAAAAGCAAGCGTTCGAGAGCAACTATGTCCAATGGTGGTTTCCCCGAACGAACTCTTTGATGTTTCCCTTTTATTTCTAGGATTGCAAAGTATTTATGTCTCATTTTGCAGGAATTTATGTGCGAGCCGCGACGTAGCAAAGCTTGTTACGTAAATAAAGGAGCCGAATGTCAAAGCGGCTGTTAGAAATAATAAACGCGTGACCGAACGCTTTGCATATAATGAAAGGAAGAAGCCAGAATCGAATATTAAATCATAATATTTTGAATATGTCCGTCTGAGTAAATACTGGGTGCGTTGATTTATTTATAGGTTCCATTATTTGATGGACAAGAGATAAATTAAATTATGATAATGAAACCAAACACTGACATCGACTTTTTTAAGACCGAATAAAAATAGTATGTACGAGTATTAGCAAAAGCAATGTTCTATAAAATATAATTCATAAGTATTTATCAAAAATACCTAACTATATTCAGATTCAGAAATTCAAAGCAAAGCCAGATTCCAGCCTAAAATAAATACCAGAAACAAGACGGCAGTAGAAAGACAAACGGTGAATAAAGTTTTCAATTTCATTGTACGAGGTAACAATTTCAATCTAAAATTGGTAGCTCCAGATGTTCATGAGCAAATAACTTACGCCGACTAAAATGAACCCTAAATCTTAGCCGGGTGGATGGTCCCGCGCCAAGAATTGAATTTGCCGCGCATTCTCTCACATGTATTAAAATGCCTATGGTGTGTTTTAAATTTAAAGTTCCCGGGTAGAGCTGACTCGAACTTTATAGCTCGACTTGGTAGAATTAAATTAAGTAATGAGTAGTTGGGTTTGTAATTATTGTCTGTGTGGTTATGTAAGTTCATTTGTTTCGTTTGTTCTTGCTGAATTTTGTCGCGTTCGTGTGGTAATTAAGGAAGTTGTGAGTCCTCTATCTTATATCAAGGAGGAAAATTTATTTAACTACTATTTTCATGATAAGATGTTACTTTTATTTTGGGCGATTTTATTTTATTAAAAACATATCCTATAGGAATTCCCGGAAATATGTTAGGAAATCATTGTATTTTGAGTCTGTCCAAAATCTATTATTTCGTGGGCATTTAAATAGCTCTTACCTTTTCATCATCACTCGTCCATTGCATCGATCACTAAACAACTCCAACAGATTTTCAACTCTAATTATAAAAACTTCACGGCAGTCACTGACCGTATACCTCTTGAACAAATTTCGAATTTAGCAAACGAATTTATAATTTTACTTTTAAAAATTTCGAACCTCCACTGATTTATTTCGGGTGGCAACACCGAGTCTCACATACAACGTCAACTAGCTTCGCTTGAATTAAGTACTCTTGCCTATTCACTAGAGTGGATGTTAATGAAGCTTCTGAAAGCATTAGTAAAAAGCCCGAGCCTTTTGAATAAGCTTCGTTGCAGTATGAAGTTGAGCCGTGTGTTTAAAATTGATGAAGCACGTTTATCATTGAAAATGTAGTCTTGCTGAGCTTCGGTGTTAAAATTATGTGAGTTGTTTTGAGATTATGTTCGTGTCATGCTGAGTTGAGTACCGCTTTTTTCAGTTTACATTTTATTGAATAGACAATTTCAAACACTAATATTTTTTGACTTGACCGTAGAGTCAGGACCTGTCTTTGTATTTATTCCTTGAGTATGTTTCTGTATGATAGTTTATATATGATAGTTTTAGTATCGTTCCCGATTCACAAAATAAATAAGAAGCACTTATATCAGTTACTGCAGGTGCTGAATCTGTGTACGTGTGGTTATTGTCAAGGAATTTACTGAGCATATTCTGTTGTGTAAGTATGAAACACGCTGTATCTATGTGATGTATGTAGTTCTAGACCGGTATTTACTTCGTCCCCTCCTTCCTTGTGTTCTCTCCGGCCCGTTGCCAAGTCTGTTGGCCGCCTAAATCTTGTCCAGTACGTCTGGAGCTCAGACACCATATTTAATATTACTTTTGTCTGTAAAGATAAACATAACCTTTCGAAATGAAATTACTTTAATTCTCAATAACAGAAACAATCTTAATTACTCGACTCAACTAAATCTGAAATCAAACTCCTCAGAGATAATCCATGTTAATTAATTTTATTGTTTTCACAAAATCAAATTGGCCGAAACGAATTCTCAAAATCGGAAAGATCATCCTAAAGTTCTATAAGATAAATGAACGATACTTATTAAACTTTAAAATTTCTAACTAATAAGAAAGTTCGAACCGATCGTTCAATTATGATCCTAAAATAACAGTTCATTCGTTCTTTCATTTTGGATACAGATAAATTGATTTCACTTGTGCTTAACGTAACTCGTTCATTAGCGTTTAAATAAATTCATTAATAAGCCTCGGTAGAGACAGCTAGTCAACGCACAGATCTATAAATCAAATAGTGAGGGAGTGTCAGAGACAAAAGGACGACAGTGTGACGGTACGATGAGACACACTGACTGTAGGTTTGAGGAGCAAGATAAACAAGACAGACTAAAATAAATTAGACATATTTTTGTAGCACAAATACATTACTTTTCTTTTGATCTAAGTAAGTAAGCCGCTTACCAGACAGAATCCTGAAATATATTACGATAATCACAATAAAAACACACATATAACTAATCAAGTAGCATAGTTATAGCAGCCTTGCAGTCTAGCAAGTCCTTATAGCACAGGAAATAGGATATTATCATACTTATAAAACTCGTTAGGAACTCGTTATAAAGGACATGACCAGTCTCGATGATCATCTGTTAATTTAAGCGTACATCAACAATTTATTAAATGCAAGTAGTAAAAATAACATTAAAAGTAGTTTTAGCTTAATATAGAACTTGCTCAAAATGTCAATAATATTATGATCTTGATGCATTTCATTTACATTAAATCTATTTGGATCATTTTCATCTAGCCTATCTAAACTATGTACTTCAGGTCTGTCATCTATTTCTCATGTCTTCTTCAATTCAAAACTATTATCAATCACTAACTTTTTTTAGATAATTTAATCATTATAAACTCGTGTGCAAAGTAAAAGAATTCATAGAAAGAATACTTGTGATTTTATTCCACAAATGCAAGGCATGGTTGCAAAATTAAAAACCGATCTCCTATTGCACGAAAAATGTACGTAGACAGCAGGTGTGATAGACTATCTCCTTATTAATTTCATATCTTTACTCATTCGCCTTTAAAAAACAATAAATTCATCAAACCACTGACTGTTTGCCGAACCTCTTCACCAGTAGAGCTCACACTACTCCATTTCCAAACGCGGTTCCCACAAAGATCTTTCTACACATTCGATGTGGCACGCACATTAATCTAGGTAACGGTCTTATAACAACGCTAAGCAACGCCCTCATGTAGTATGTCTATTGTTGCATCTTATACATATACTTTGAGCTTGACAACTTTATAACCAACAGCTATTTGTTATTTATGTGTTTGAACTGTTTTCGTAGTGATGTAAGCTATGGGTTTTGTCTTAATTTGTATTTAGTGATGTTCTGCATCATCGCCATCAATGGCCCTAACACAACATTTATTTTACTTCTATACTTAGAATCTCTGCCAGGGTCGCGGGACTTACGAATTACCGTGACCCCGAAACCTAAAGGGCTATTGAAGACACCGTGGATTTTGCTCAGTCCGAGTCTGACAGTTCCTCTCGCTCTGCCCTGCGTGGGAGGACTCATTTGATGATTTTACCACGTAAAAGTACTTCGAATTTTCTTTCTACTTCATTCTTTTGTTTTTGCTTTGGTAATATTGTTAAACAAGCTCTCCCGTCCTTGGTGAAGCAGAAGGGACTGTCAGACTGTTACTGACTAAAAATCTAACCTATTGTTTTAGTTGCTTTCAAATCTAACTTTGAGAGTTGGTCTCCTTCATTGAAGGCAACTTTATGCCTACTTTCTGGCTCCCGGATCAAAAGTACCACTGTGACTAGGATGTCATTTCAACTGATTTCTGGCCTGTCAATCTTACCAAAATCGGTTCTAAGCCTCGACTATAACACCTTACCTCGTTCACTATCAGCTGAACAGATCACGAAGAAGAATACCTACCCAGTATTGCATTTTCCCTTCCTTTTGGTAACTGGAGTTCAAAATAGGTTGTGACATAAGATTCGGATTTTGAATCGTCGTTCATGTACCGTCAGCGTTCTTTGATACAAGGTTTGATTTTGAAGGCTGTGCTCCGATTGTTAACGTATATTCTGTGTCACTGGGTCATTAATCATTTATATCTGGTTATGAGTTTACTACACATATACTAACTTAAATACCATTATAATAAGCGTACGACTCAGAACTTGGATTTTATAATAGTCATAAGTAAGCATTTAATGTTTTCTTGACTTTAATTGTCTGTAACGCAATTGTTGCTCAAAATATTGGTGACTGCTATTTATGGTTCAATAAAAACAAGAAAAAGTGTTTTAGGTTCAATAAAATTTATTTTAATGTTCAGTTTCATAAACATAACTTTTTACTTCTAAATTTTCTTTTAGATTAATGCAATTTTACTGTTTTATTCATAACTGCTTCGCGTGCAATATTAATTGCTGCACAGAAAAAGAGTACCACAAGAAAACAAATCCAAAGTCGCAAGTATCAATATTTTGTACTCCATATCTCAACGTAACATTTTTCGATATCCTGCTTCGAAAATATTCTTCGAGAAAAAATCGTATCATCTCACAACGTTTCAAACTTCCTTTGACACCGCATTACATGTACACACACACTCACAATACCGAAGAAAATCACCTTTAACCCTAAACTGATTCCGTAGCAAAGGTCGTTAAGGAAGGCAATGTAGCGAGGCGCCTTCCGACCGATTTATCTGTGTTAGCGTTACAGCCACGCCATCTATCGCACGTTAAAAATGACAGCCCCATGTTTTTTTTTTCCACGACACATTGAATATCACGCTCGTTTACATATTTTTCAATTTAACTTGATCGGAAAACTGTGATCTTATAAATAAAGCTTTGAGGTGATTTGCAGATGTTTCAGTGCCGGCTTCGGTGTGAAATTAAAATTCATAGTGGAACAAGATGGATAAAGTTATTTGGGGTTTCGTGGATAAAATTCCTTTAAGTAGTTTTAACTTTGATAAATATCCTGTTGCGAAATTGAGAGATAAAACTTTAGCAGAAGTTACTCAAACGTTAAAGTAAGAGATATTTCACTATAGTAATCTGAATAAAAAACTCACTGAGAACGGAACTAATCTTCAATTTGACAGACCCATACCGGATTACCAAATGATGTAAATAAAAAAAAAACAACTGAACAATGAACAGTCATTGCCAACACAGACAGTTTTTGTCTCCTTTGAACAGAAATTATCGCCGTCAACAAACCAAATGCAATAAGAAAGCTCACGGTACCATATCTAACTCAATCTCGTCACGATCCTAACAAGGCAACCCTTACAGTTCCTACAAAACACTTTTATATCGAATGACTTGACGTTTCACGATATTAGTTATGATATCTTTATGTAACTCTTTTCGTCTAACGATAAATTCGACCCAAACAAAGTCAATAACTATCGCCTTTTGTTGGCAGAACGTGATGTAGATGTAGAAAGTGAATTTAAAGATTGAAAATCTATCTCTATGTGGATCTTTAAATTCGAGTTGCACAAAGAAAGCAATTTTAAACGAAACTTGATAAACGAAACCGAGAGTCAATGAGGCAGCGATTGGCGAGCGGTTAAGGTGAGGTTGCACCGGCAGCTAAGATAAATTGCTGACGGAAGTGAACGGAGCAGCGTACCTACAACTACTACAGGCTACGAAAAGGATGTGCAATGAAATTCAAAAAAGTTGTCACTTTACGCGTCAAATTACTGTATTTGTTCGTAGAAGTTTTTGGTTATTTGAAATCTGTCATAAAATCCTTGACTAATTGTCAGTTAAGATTTTATTTTCTGATAATTTGACATTTATCAATCCACTGGGCCCAGATAGTGAGTCACATTTCACTCTTTCTCATAGAAATAAGGATAAGGTCCACTACAGCTGAAAGTAGTAACATTATAGGCTACTATTGTGATGTTTTCCTACAAAAAAGATAAATTGTAGATGGGTGGAATATAGCTTGGCAATATTCTTCTTACAATGGAAGCGAACCTTAAAACCACAAATTGGCGTGCACCGTTTAAATCATAATAGACAATAATCACGTTCAAACGTACAGTGAAAGTAGCAACGATGTTCCACCCTGAAAGGAAGTCATTCTATCATGTCACCGTGCCATAAACACGTTGGAATTTAATAAATTGGAACATCTTGGTAATTAAACTTTTTATGACTATGGTCATTAACAATAGACCTCATTCTTTTCAATATTTTTGCGGAATTCACGTAGTAATCTGTATCAACCAGGTTTTTTTGAGGCGTTACTAATTTTATATCATGCCTTGTTTTTGTTGTTCGACTTTTTATATTGTTTTGCTTGCTAACAGTAACTATAACCTCAAACTTATTGTGTAAGTTAAGTAAAATAAATCTAACTGTATTTTTTGGTTTCTCTGTTATTTTTGCTATTATTAAATTTTGTTGAATTTTATGTTATGCATTCTTCTCTATTATGGACACTACACAGTTCAGTCCTTTACTTTCAGTTTCAGTTAATGCATTAATCCAATATCACCCCACAAGGATTAGAGACAATAAGACAGTTTCAACTTACACAAGTTTATCATCACACATTTTGTATTTTTTATTACTTACACGATTTATGTAGACGGCGTTCGCAAAGACCCTATTGGTGGCAGCCAGAGGTCTTCTTGCGCCTCTATGATTTATAATGTGAACTCAAAAGAGGTTCCGCCATTCCGTTTAATATCTTTGATTTACGATAGAAACTACGCGCATAAGTGCCAGTTCCCCCGATGATATGTGGCGCGCCTGTTACGATTCACTCCTTTTTTTGTTTCGAGAATAATGACATAGTATAGTCGTTTTAATAACCGGCCTCGGAATCTCAACGGCCAGTGCCCAAGGCGCGAATTTTACAACGATTTATTTTAGAATGCATTTTTATTTAGCGACGTGTTCGAAAACACTAATGTTGCTGGCGGTAAAAAAGCAGCAATTACATGTTAACTTTAATCGTCGGATGTTTTAAATATGTGGACGTGAAATATTTTCGGTTCGCTGATTTTTTACCGTGTTCATTCATTGGAGAGCAGTTTAAAGTTTAAAATGAAAATGTTTCTAGTAAAATGGCAGCGGAAAATTCAAATGTTCATAAATTCTAGCACAGGTGTTCATTTTAGTTTACATGATACATGAACAGTGCAGTGACTTGCAGACATGGACTTGTGTTTCAAGGGGATAACGCAATAACTCATCTCGCTACGAAACGGTCCGTAGAAAGTCACCAAGTTATTTCAAAGACAAATAGTTTTGATGTCACGACGAGAGGGAACCATCGATTGAAGAGCTTGCCATGTGCGCGCATGTTTGTAATCTCCTCCAAAGACAAACATAAGAAAAACATGGTTATTATTCTACATCGTGTGGATAGGGGTCCTTAAATTGGTTTTCACGCCGTTTTGAACCGTATGTTGTCGGCAAAGAGGTGTTCGTCGAAGTTTCGAAAATAAGTTTAACATTGCTGCTGCACCAAAGGGCCCTCTAAGTACATGACGGTTAGAATTTAAAGCGCTACGTTGTATTTTTCCTAAGTTATCAAGCAAACAGAAATAGGGAACAGAATCGCTTGAACGGATAAATTATGAATCCATTTAAGCACTTAAATCGAGTATTACATTGTGAAATCTCTGCGCTGTATTTATTTTAGGGACAAAAAATCATTTCGTAGACGATTGCAAGAAACTGTCAATTGAGGCTTGACAAAGGGCAATTTGTAACGGGTTGAATGAGTTGTTTATATAAGAACTATGTGCAAAAATCTTCCGCAAGATTGAATAGGTCTAAAAAGTAAATGACACAAAAGCTAGTGTTTATTCAGAAGTGGCGGGGTGCAGCTAAAAATACAAAGTTAGCGAGAATGACAAACTTAAATCACGTATCCTGTTTCAGAATGCTCTTTGTTACGAAGGAGTAGAGTTTAAGACCGAACTTGAAATTTCGTTAACAATTATTGTAAAAGTGAGATCGTAGAGACACGTAATCCTTTTTGTCATTTCGTGATGCCTGTCAAAGTTACCAATTGTATACGGCTCCTTTCAGAATAAAGACTCCGTAAATGACAATCTTTTGTACTTCCTTTTGTTTAAGATAAACATCATAAATTTTTCGAATGTCATACTTTTGTTCGTCTAATGCCACACAAATAGAATCGACTTTTGTGTTAAGACAATATGGATGAATGTAATGAGAAAATATTGTGCACAGATTTATTAAATAGACTAGGAAATGAAAAGGATACAGGGCATTACCCTTGTGTGTTGTTCCTATCTTCTCAAAAACGTCTTTTAACAAACGAACTCTACTAAGGGCCAGCCCTTTTAGTTCGTTTATTTATTAAGAGAAAGGAGTTCCACAAGGTGCACACTAAGACCAACTATTTTTAAACCTATAACTGTAAGTATGATGAATGCTGATAATCCTGACAACAAACGATTAATACCCAACTATTCCTCAACAAAAAACAGAATATTTTAGCTGTTCATCATATAGTGTAAGTTATGACAGTTAATTATGGGAAATAAATTACTATGGCACTTATAGGTGATGAAAAGGTGATCAATCAGAAAATTATTGTGGAATGTAAGAATTTCTGACCTAAACCTGAGATTAGCTCTAAGTTACTTCAAAATTCAAAGACGAATAAAAAGGTTTGTTTCAGAAAAAGTTTGGCCGTCAATAGATATGAAGTCTTGTATCGTGAATAAGTAATAAAACATTCCCAACTAAATTGAAAGCTTTTTGTTTCAAAGTTTTAAGTTCTTCAATCTTAAAGTGTTGCTATTTCAGACGAACTCCTAAATATATTTTACTTACTACAAAGCAAAACAGTAAGATTTCAAAACCGATCCAATATTTCTTGTTATCAGAAGATTATAGGGCACACAATGGAACTAAATAAATCATATACTTGGCAAGGGGATCATTTGAAGTTTTCCACCCGCAAACTTCTTGGGGAAACGTATGGCAAACAATCAAAGGGCAAGTAAACCTTTTACTAGCACATTTCGTATTATACGCTTTTAGTGCCAATATAAAAAGTGGAACATGGTCCATGTAATCAATAAAAACCTTTGGGGACATTTGAGGGAAACGTATTGCGGTTCCTTGAGGAAAAGTTTGTTATTAATACACCTGAATTTGTTTTATATTGTACTGGGAGTGGATGTGAGGTTTCGATCTTATTGATGGTTGAATGTATCGGGGTTTACGGTGTTAACATTAGTAATAGTGTGCGATTCATCCTTATCGGAGAGTTTACTCAGTTTATTGTCAGTTTATCTGCAAACACATGCGATCGGTTCATGTCATGTGTTTCGACGTCTTCCATATAAGTTTTCTTGTGCTTTTGCATAGAATTTGTCACTGGTTGCTTTTGATGCTAAATTCTCATGAATATTAAGAGTTTTTTTTTTTCTTGTAGTCTTTAAAAACGATAATGATTCAAAGTTGCTCACAATTTAAATTGGTCCTCATCTGTGATGAACGACCACATAATTAAAACTGGCCCAAATAAAAGAAACGAAAAGAATTTTCAATTTAAGCAGGTATTGTACCCGTTAATGTATCAATGACCAAATTCTCATTCAGGATAGCATAAATAAGGGTCTGAGAGAAAAAAATGTACACATTTACATTCACCGTCTCTTCGATTCCAGCCTGAGGCACTCTAGACGGTAGGAATGAGTAATGACCGTAATCCGCTTGTGGTAAGCTTTAAGCGAAGGGTTAAGGCTTCTGCGAGCTATAACTTTTATATTTATTACGGCTAACTCGCGTCGACCCAGCAAATCCACCGACTGAGTCGAAAATAAAAGTCCTGAGATCTAAATGTAGGATTTGGAGGTTCTTATGAGTTTTTTGAGGGTCATTTTGGGTTGTATTTACAGCTCGGTTCGTTGAACTGTATCCAGTAAATTCTATAAATTTTTCTGTATCATTAAATACTGACATAGAATATTTGCCGCATCTATGAGGTAACGTTTGGTGTTTTGTTTTTTATAATGTTGTTTGTTCTTGTGGCATGTCACTAAATCAATAAATGTATTTTCTTTTTTTTTGTTATAAGTGTTGATAAAGCCTTCTTATTATATGCCTGAAATTAAAAGTAATCTTTTATTTTGATGATGAATGGGTTCTAAAGGAGTACATTACCTGTCATTATCAGTCTTTTTGACGTTAACAGATGATAGTGAATTTTATTTAAAAAAGAGAAAATTAAACGAAGTATTCAATCGAAGCAAAATGTCTTTGAATTTTGTATCTATTTTTGATACATACATACATGATTAAAGAAAACTGATATAGCTAACTTATTTTCAAATATTTAAATAACTCTAATAAAATAAACTGAGACGTGAAACATTTTACATTATTCACAAAATTTACGATAAAAAATCCGATCGCTATTAAATAATACATATATATCACCGTTGAAGTAATTTTATTGCCATCAATATAATTTATTTTAGACTTTGTATTACAAAATTGCTTGTGCATCCAATATCGTTAATGTCTTTCATAAAATATGCAAAAATGTATTTTGCTAAGTGCTTGCTGGCTTGCTTATCTATATTTTATATAAATAAAACCTACAAAATTAAAACGCAAATTATGTAGAGAACGCATTTAATAAAACATTTTTCGAACACACATATTTATTGTAACATTAAATTAAACAGGTATTTAATTATCTGTTCATTCATAATATAAATTAATGGCTTCAACACGCTTTGTTTTGCATATTCCTAGAAAAAGATTTGTACATAAAAAAAAACATTATAGAAAGTTCTTAATCACTTCAAATTAATCAATATTATTATAAAAAAATTAACCATTTTGATATGTGATATTAATGTTTAGCAGAAACCAAACTTATAAACAAAAGTTCGGTTGTGGAGTTCATAACTACAAAATTAGGATGTCTAGTTAGAAAACCACACGGGTGAAACTTTGCTTATAAATTATTATACGTTCTTACCATATCCGTTGCTAAGAAACTACGCACTGGAGACACAGTGAATATAAAATACAGTAGAGCAACTACGGGCAAATGTCCGAATTGACACGTTTGAATTGACCAAGGAATCAACGTAGTTCTGTGGCTGATGCATCAAGTCTCAGAATCGCAAAACTGTCTAATCACTGCGGCCCTGAAACGCAAAGGCCAACTCAAGGAACAGGGTAATTTTGCATCAAACGAAAGAACAAAAAAATGTCGAGTTGGGTCTTACTTTTCATAGGATTTTTGAAAGGCTTTTTAAAGAGAGAATCTACAAAGTCGATTCCCCTATATATTCCCTCCATTGCAAAACTTTAAGTAATTAATTAGGTATATTTCTTTACGAATAAATGGTGCATAGTCCCAACTATCTGATACAGGTAAATCAACTCCAAAACTGCCTAGTTGCAATACTGTTCTGTCGCAACTGCGTCGCAGTTTAGAATACAGTACAAACAAATATAACATGTAAACTGTTTTGTTTGGTATTACATACTTTGTTTTGCTCCAGACTAGTTGTTCGTATAACGATTGGAAATTATTTAAGACTCGGCCAGTCTAAATAAGTTCCAATCGTTATACGACTGGGTTTTGTATACGTTGAAAATTTTCTTTCTATGACAATTTTAGCTAAAATCATCCTACTGAGATTGTGCTACTAATTCATACACCTTTATTTTATACTAAAAGTATATTCTACATCTTTAAACGACGGATAAATAGAGTTCTAATCTTTACTTAGACCTTACTCGGTTTTATTTCAATCTTCCTTTAAAACTCTATAAATGGATAAATCAAAGAAATTTCAAGTACAGTAGGTAAAACTTAAATCATACAATTTCCTTAACAAACAACAATTCGACATATACTTACACTAGCTGTTTCCAGCGGTTTCATCCACTACAACTCGCAAATTATCCCATAGAAACATAAAATCGGGACAAAATAAATACAAATAAATCAAAATAAAACTATGCTATGTGTTAGTCCACGTTATAAGCTACCTGTGTACCAAATTTCATCCAAATCTGTTCAGTGGTTTTTGCGTGAAAGAGCAACATACATCCATCCATCCATTCAAACAAACTTTCACATTTATAATATTAGTAGGAAATAAGATACAACGGACTTATTCCACTTAAGCCCATGATTGAACAGAACGAGTTAAGTCCAAATTAGAATTTCATCGCACACATATTTAAAAACGCTCTAAGATAAACAAGGATCTAAATCAAGGTGACGAAGCAAAGCAAGTCGACCAGAGAATCGCTCACATTCCTGGTGACCAAACTCTTAGAGCACAAACCAACAATTTGTTTGAAAGCATAGTGATTAATAAGGCTTACGCCAATGGAGTTAATTCTGATTATTTTTACTTCGACTATAAATAAATGACTGTAAACAAATACAACATAAGTCATTTTGAGAGATTACTCTCTAAATCAGTATTTCAGTTTACAGTTCTACTGTTAAGTTTGTTTTCAAGACTTTTTATTGCAATCTTTGAAACTCTTTCTAAAGCTTCGATTGTTTTAAACTACACAACTTCTTCGTCGAAATTACTCTTTGACTACGTGCGATGTTTTGAAGAAATTCCTATAGCATGAAATGTAAGACTCGTCCATAGAAATCAGAATTTAGTCATAAAGTTTATGGTATTTAGCTAATTACTTGGGAATTTTATGAGCTGTCCCGTTACTTTTTAAGCCACGCTAGTAATTTCTTAATATTTATGCAACATTGCGTTCCTCACACATAGTGCAGATTAACTTTAAACAACTTAATTTATCTAGACATTTTTAGTACACTGCAGAACTTATCAAGTACAGAAATCATCTGTGAATTCGATCAGCGGTGTAGCTTTGTCCATAAACTAGATATGTGCTGAGTAAATAAAGGTTCCGCTCGTATTTTCATGTGTATCAAGTATTTGATTTCACTCGAAATGAGTTTGACCTTTTCAGGCCTTGAAAGACTTTAACCTGAAAATAGAACGACCAAAAATAACATTTATACATACAAAATGTGAAACCGATTTATCACACATTCAATCGAGTACATAAAACTGTTGAAAATAAAACCGAATAGAACAAAGGGTCGGTTAGTAAAAATATTGTTTTTATTTTTTCTGTAATACTTTCATGGTTTTAGTTTATCGATCAACTAAATTATTTACAAGCTTTTATGGTAAGCGTCGTTGTAGGTGGCACGTTATTAGGCTAACGTCTTTCATTTTGCTATAATGTTTTAGCTATAATAACTGAAACTATGTGCAATTTTCAAGTTGGAGAGTTCCATAGAATTTGTTGGAACAAGTTGCATACTTTGCAATTTTACACCATTTCCTTAAGTCGTAAAATAATTTTCTTTTATGCCAAAGTCCCTAAGAACACAGATTCATAAATAGCAGAGTTATTTCGTTAGCTTTTATGTGTAATAAAATTCTCTAATACCCACTAAGTACCGTCAACTACAAATCTCAATTACCAAACACATGACGTGTCTATACAAATTTTATTATCAAACCACTGTCAAAGCTTACTTGATTATGTGTCTTATCTAATTTATGTGAAAATTACCAACACAATGCACTGAAGATATAGACTTAACTGATAAGACCCGCCGCAGATTAGATCTTTGTATTTAGACAATGCGGATACGATTGAAGCTCGTCCTAAATCACGGGCCCCAATGACATCCATAAATTCCCAATCTAATTATTTGGGAACTATATGCTGACAAATAAAACAACATCGCTCCAAGCGTTCGGGAATTGGGCCGTTTTAACTTTATTAAATCCGAAATTAGTTTATTGGAAGCAACGACTTAATTTATTTTATAAATACAGTTTTATTTTTCAGACTAATTTGAACAAAATAATCAGAGCTCGGTATAATAAGAGTATTGTTACCCGCAGACATGAGAGAGAAATTAAAACTCGGATTATGATTTTAATGGAAAGAAATAAATATTAAAGAAGAAAAACTTGAAGCAGAAATTATCCGGCAACGACTCAAAACGTTTAATTTGTACACCATTGTAACCGAGAGAGGAGACCGGCGAAATTAATTACCGTTTGCTTATTTTTTAATTAAAATTAGATTTTATGAAACGACCGCCTACGTAATCCTTAATATTTCATAAAAGATGGAAATTCTAGTGGCGCCATATTGTGAGAAAGGGCAACCATTTCGGCGATATTTTGCATCTTCTAGTAGATATATTTCACGGGTAATTTGACCCACTTTCTTGGATTACTCGTTTCTTTATTTAATTTTCTTGTGTTAGTTCTGTACCTTAACTTTGTTTTAAAAAATCCATTCATTTTTCCTATTTTTCTTGTTAATAGACTCTTGCATTTTACTCTTAGGAAATTGTTAATAAACAATCCTTATAATCCATTTTCACTTCATTGACCTTTTCCATCTACAAAATAATCTTATTTAAATCGAACCTAATCGAAATGAATATCTCAATCGATTGAGTCGAGTTTTTTTCTTTGGGCAATTTGTAAACATTGGACTGATCTTTGAGGCCGTCGAAGTTCAAATTCAAAACACGCCAACGCATAGGGAACCCAATCACTTAGTAGGTCATATCGGTTCTCTCGTAGCGACTAAATTAACATATTTTCCTTTATCGACGAATATGGAGGTCCGACCCGCGCTTATCAAGGATATTTTAACCGAAAATATACAACAAGGGTGAGTATCTCACTATGGTTCGCTTCGTACAAATGCGTCTACGCCCACAGAGAAAAGATTACGGCATGTTTGAGAATAAATCTTACGAGACAGTTACGTACATTTTGTGGCTAGCTACAAATAAATGTCGCTGTCGGCGCTCCCCCAGCTTGGTTGGGCCAACCACACCCCAAAGAAGCATGGCTCGTCTTGTATACTACGTTTATAAGATCCTTGATTCCAGCTTGGTCATAAAAACATTGTGATAACGTTTAACGTAAATTCAAATACTGCCACATTAAGATCGTGCTTCATAATGACATTCATAACACTAAAATCGTTTGAAATTCTACGAATCCAGTTCTAACTAGCACTTTATCGCCCGAACAGTCTACGACCTTTTCACGGCTTTTTGATTTATGTTTCTGTCGTTCGTTGAAGATTACTTATCTTTACACACGAATAAAGCTTATTTATCAAGGATATGGACGTCTAACGAAAACAAATCAATCTTTTATTGCCATGACTGATGTTTATGTGATTAATATTATTAACACAGGAAACAGTTTTCCTTAATTACTTGCCAGTCTATTTACGTGCGTATGAAACCATTGTTAAGGTGACAACGTTGATTTCATTTTGAGTTGAGTCACGAACGAAATAAGAATAACTTCTGTGCGACATAAAGGTAAAACAATAAAACAGAGAACAGAGACACATATAAAACAATAAAGTCATGACATTATTATCCTACCCACAAACATGTTACACAAAAACACGAAAGTAGATCACAAAAAAGCCAATGCAAATAAATCTTGTAGCCAACAAACCATATCAAAATACCCGAGGGGACACTTAGCTGTAAAGTGCGTCGCCACAATCAAAATTATTGCCTCAGTCATCCTTCACCCGCAGACTTCGGAATGAAATTATCATTGAATAGTTACTATAACAATAATTTGGTTGTGGCCAATGCAATTACAGTTCCGTTTTACACACCCCAAAATCTCATCGGCGATGATTGCATCAATTGTCTGGCATGCGGGTGGTGACGGCTTGTTGATCTCGATATAAATTGTGATGAAATTATGAAAATGTCATATTTATAAGGGTGATGTGATAATTCTCGCACCATCTGTGGTTACGAGCTAAATTGATTTTCTATAGTGATTATTGCTAGGATCCTAGAAAAATATTACTAATATTCATCCCGAGAGACCAAAAACGATGGTAATAGGCAAGTGTGTATTAGCATTGACGCCATCTTTTCCCACGGGTGACGTAAATAGCGTTGATGCTATAATGATGATAAAATTAAAGACGATGTGTGGTGACAATATTCAGCTCTGATCCTATAACATAGGATAGCAATACTATACATCGTAAGGGTGTACCCACGCCTGCCGCTGCGGTAGACTTAGTCGAGAAAGAGTTTATGTCCGTGCATATTTTTTTTTTCACTTTTATATTATTTTTTTCGGACAACAAAGATCCAATGAGTTGGTAAACAATAATAATTTACTCTTGTAGTAGTGTTAGTATTTAAATTTTAACAACGAAGTGAATAGTCTGGTGTAGAATCGCTTTGTCGTCGAAAAACAATGCAAATGGCGTCTTTTTATCCTATTACATGGACAGCACTCTCTCAGATCGAATCAAGCCAATTATGTGTAAAGTTAATTACATACAATCGACTTGATTGATCATAGTGGCCACTCCCAAAATAGCCAATGATAACTACATACTGGTTTTAAGAATTTGGCCAACTATGAACGAATGGTACGAGCAGAAACCCATATCAACTACCAACAGCCCTACCCTACTACGTTAACGGAAATCCTAAAGCAATATTTCAGAGAACAAAAGACCTTATTGATATTCACCTGTAAACGGTTCCCGATAAAGGGATATTTGTTTACCAACGTTACATGGGACACCAGCATGCTATCCCTACATAAAGTTGACAATATGGGCCAACATTCTGTGTATGTCAAGTAATAATCATATTAATATTGTGGAGTTTCCGTCACGAAACGTACCATCCAACCTGTATTAAAGGAATGGTAGATTAAATTATTCAATTTATTTATGTCCTTCATATATTTTGGATAATACTTAGGAAAGGTCAGAGTTTAATAACATAATTTCTTCTTAAAAATTCTTGCTACGTTTTTCGTAAACGTAACTTCTCCAAAATATGTAGTTATTATGATTCAGACAGCAAAAAAAAAATAATTGGAAATTATTTGAAATATTTCCATCTCCTAATGGATTAATGTTAATATGTCTCATCGGCTTATCAAATGATGGGGGTCCGTATTCTCGAAATGAAATGTCCCTTTCTTAATGCACGTTATTAGGATACCGCTGTTCTTTTCTTCCTCAT
Source organism: Agrotis puta (assembly GCA_943136025.2). NCBI lineage: Eukaryota > Metazoa > Arthropoda > Insecta > Lepidoptera > Noctuidae > Agrotis > Agrotis puta. The sequence goes on along the minus strand of OW964177.2, from coordinate 13,069,599 downwards.
AAAATCCAATGGGATAGAAAAAGATGGAAAATAATTTGTAGAAAAACATAATGCAGGGTTGGAAGCGGCGGGATTCGTGTCAACTCGCAGGTAGATCAATAAAATGGCTGTTTCATTAACTTTATGTCTGACGGCACTTATAAAGACATTAAATGCCCGAAGTTGGAAGAGTCCATTTGGACTGTTACATTTCTCGATCCGTTTTTTCATGACACTTCCATTTTGTTTACGTTATCTTTTACACATCTAACATCAGAAAGCTTGTAAGATCTCGTACTAAATTACTTCAGATCTTCGATATGCTCCCGGAATTCTCAGAGATTTAATACCCAGGTATCTATTAGAAATAACAACCAAGATGGCTCCAGTACTTTCAATAGCAGGAAAGGAGAAAAGTAATGACATAACTAATGGTTACACTTAATGATCATCGGGAACCATCGAGTAGGCAATTGTAAACGTTATCAGAGAATTACTGAGTCTAGATTAGATACAACGAGAATGTAGTGCTCCGAATACATTCCCTAATGAGACACTACTACGATATAAAGCTCCGTTAAGTAATGGAACTGATCTGCGGTACCATAAATATGATCAAACAAAACGTGCAATGGAGGAAGCAGTACGTTGCATAGATAAACGGCTTGGAGCGTACTCATAAACATAGGAAGCCAGCAGTCGTTCTCGAAGCACGAAATTGACTCGAGTGTTCGCGTGTTCGAACAACGTTACCTTAGTAATTGGCATGCTGATGTAACGCTAGTCTGTCACTACTAGAGCCTGAGGACCGTGGTGGAGGCAGTGAAACGGTCATGTTCATTGTCAGATTAGATCGGAAGTTCACTTAAGTGTGTGAGCTACATGTGCGATTATCAGAACTGAAAAGGGTTAGGTTGAATGGAGAACTTGTTATTTTACTAAGACCTTTGGGTTCAATTAGTGTTTTGTGAACGGCGAGTTATGGGAAGCTCGCCATGCCATCAAGGACCAGGTGCGGGTCGACGGCGCGACATGTTCAAAGAGCTGTCAGCAAACTGCTGGGGCCCCATAGGTTCGAACCCCTGCAGGGAACGCGGCTTATGAGGGAACACTATGTTTTAGTCAGTAAGAGTCTGACAGTCTGAGAGTCTGTCTTCCTAGGACACATTTGATGACTTTTAAACCAAAAAATAGGGATTGAATTAGTGTGGAGAAGTGGTCATATACTTGGGACCGGTTACAACAGTGACTACTGGCAGATAGAGTCCAAATCCGGTAGCACAACTCATCAACCCGCAGTTTGTCCCTTCCAATTTGATTTAACCTTCAATAAACGTATTTACTCCTTTATTTTAATGTTACTAAGAGTCAAAGAAAACAATGGAGTCTCAATCATTTCCTTAGCAACTTAACACCAGGTGCCCAATTTGAATACAAACGATCTCTAACAACATTAATTACGGAAGAACAAAACAAAATTCGCCAAAATACCACCATTTTCTGCGTAGCCTTGCCAAGACAGAAGACAAGATCAAAATCCGTCGATCCGTTTTCAACACGACATTGGCCTTGTCGCTTGTTTCAAAGCTCTACGCTAAGCCTTGGACCGTTGTCTTTGTTTTGAGACAATAAACCCGCTTTGTTTCTGAAGAGGAATCTTCTGACGAAGTCGAGAGTCGATGGTGACATTTTCTAGAATGATGAACGGTACAGACGTTGAGTGTACTCGTGTGTTTATAAGTCTTTTGTTTTCGAGTGTTTAAGTTTATACAGGTCATGGGGTTGTCAATTGCAGAATTAGTTCGGATTCTTTGATGTTGTCTGTCTAAAAGGATTTTCAAGCAGAATTATTTTTCTAATTTCTTCAGGATCTAGTAAAAATGGTACCTTGAGACATTAATTTATCACAAGTAATCGTTGCGGGAGTGTCCTGGATGAAGCTAGCGCGAGACCGTGGAGCTTGGTACAAGCAAACAGAGGCCTATACCCAGCATTGGGTGAAGACGGGCTGTGGATGATGATGATGATGAATCGTTAAAATACTGGAAAAAAAAACGTTTTTTTTTTTTGTAGATAAGTCCATGACAAGTTCAATTCTTTAACTGTAAAGGCATGGTGTAAATTATTCCAGTTTTCATACATTATTATTTTCTAGACCCCACTAGTCATTATTATTTTATTTTCGATAGCTTTAAACTCTGAAATAATTGCTATAACCTTTTCGGACCTATTATTTTCCGTCTAACAGTATATATTTAGTCGAACCTTGAAACAGTGTGTGAACATTTTGAGTAAACTGAAGGCTTTTCACTAGGAAGTTGAAATAGATTTCAAATTACAATTTTCATTGAAATTTGTAATATTTGTATGTAAATTACTATCAAAGTCAAGTTTGACTTATCTAAAATGTCTCCAGAAATCCTTATTAATTTAATGAGCCTTAAATTTTTGGCGATGTAATACCAAACTAGTCAGTTATGAGATCATTTTAATACAAATGTAAAACAACGTAGACATTAATGTAATCTGATATTATCTTTTCTTAGTAACGCTAAAGAATATAATATTTCTTATAACGGCTTTACGATTCATTTAATTGTAAACGCAAAATTTAAATTAATTAAGTTAATGCTAAAAGAATTTGCGAGTAGAGATATATTTTCAAGTTTTATTTTCTAAGTTCTGGGAATCGTCTTCATTATTTTTCGTCATTTGCTAACGATTACTATTTTCTTAGATAGATAAAAACTAAAAGATGCGATTCGAATATATTTCGTCTTTCTGAGAGAAAAATCTATCCCACCAAAAACATTAAAATAATGTAAAAAAATGCCAAGTCTCTCGATGCAGTCTTTCCATCGTAAAAAGTTTTGAGATCTCATAGAAGCCAAGTCCTATTCAAATTATTTTGTAGTTATAAATCAACATTTAGTAATTGTATCAATAGTTTTCTTTATATTATAATTATAGTGACTTGGCAATGAGCACCAATTAAAAGCTGCTTGCTGCCTGGAATTATGTGCAAATGTTACTGACGAGACCTGTGATCAGATCACTACCGACTACATGCTCCAATGCAATAATAAAAAATAAGTACCTTACGGGCCATCGCTTTATGAAAGTAAATGAACCGAGAGTACACTAACACTAGTGTTTGCGTACACACTTGTGCAATTGTGCATTATAATTTATGTCCTGCGCAGTTTACTAGTCTTGGATGAGACTGACTGCCGTTGCCGAAATTCGGTTGGGACGACACGGATAAACCAAAAGAAAATTAATTTTGTGATATTAATGTTTACGCATGCGGTGTGTGACTTTCAACTCCAAATATGCCGTTTTGTTTCTTCTTGTGCTCATTGCCAAGTCACTATAATTATAATATAAAGAAAACTATTGATACAATTACTAAATGTTGATTTATAACTACAAAATAATTTGAATAGGACTTGGCTTCTATGAGATCTCAAAACTTTTTACGATGGAAAGACTGCATCGAGAGACTTGGCATTTTTTTACATTATTTTAATGTTTTTGGTGGGATCTCATTTATTTTTTGTAAGTGTATTTCTTTCTTTTTTTTTAGGTGACCTCATAATTTCTTGGACTTCAGCTACTGCTTTGCTTAGAACCCATTCTCTATCTCTTTTGTTTCTTTTCAACGAGCTAAATAAACATAAATCTACTAACTTACAAAATAAATATAACTAAACTAAATAACACGTAAACAACTAGATATTGTAACTACCTATGTCTATGTTATATTAATAAACTATTCGCCTAAATAACTGTTTCAGTAACAATAATAAATCTACTATCTAATCCGGCTAACTTAAGTTCTCCGAATATAGCTACAATATTTTTTTAGTTTCGAAATGGTTTTTCATAGGTAGGTGGCGCTATCAAATGAAAATTATCGAATTATTTTAAAGTACTACTTATACTGCGCTCGGTAACGAAACCATAGCGCGATTCAGATAGGTACAACGCCATCTATCGAGCGCGCATACAATCGAAATTTATCGCAATACAATGGAGTTTTAGCTTTATTAATTTAATGAATTATGAACTTTATGTATCAATTAATTATAGTCTATGTATTACATTTTTATTATTCTTTTCTATTCCATGTATTTATTCATCCAATTGAATACTTAAACAACGAACAAAGTTAACAATGCAGTCAAAATCCATACATAATGTTCTTGCCAAACCGCAAATATAAAATTGTTTTCTATGGTATATTATTTTTTAATGTTTTTATAATTTTTCCTTTATATGTGGCTAATGACCTATCTTGGTGCAAAATTTGAAGTTTCTAAGTCTGCTAGAAGTACCTTAGATTTTTGATGATCGGTCAGTGAGTCAGTGAGTCAGTGAGTGAGTGACAAAATGGTGTAACTTTGATCGACCGTAACTCCTAAACTATTAATTCAATTGGCATGTAATTTCGAACTTAAGCTTGTTCTAATGCCTACTATTATTCACCGAAAACCTAAACTCCTAGCTTTGTCCACGTCGAAGATATAGGGGGGGCGAAACAGCCGCGAATCGCATCGAGAAAAGATGGTACGGCCGTGCCCGTTTTGCTCGAGACTTGGCTGGGGCACTGCCGTGCCCCCAGATTTTTTAAAAGCAAATCTTATAAAACCTTGACTAATAACATCATGAAATTCAATCGTATTTCTTTTCCTCCAAAATTCCAAAATTCCAAAATTCTAAATTAATTACAAAATCTTTGACTCAATCGCACTAGATGTTCAACGCAGATACGGTTTAGTGCTTACAAAATAAAAAGGCACTCGTGGTCTTGATCTGATTAGGTCAAAACAAAAGGCATAAGTGGTTGAAAATACCTTAAAAGTGGCGTAATAAGATCTTATTAGTCTTTGATACTGATTGATTACTTTCAAAGTAAGACGTAAAACTACGTAGGTCAAGTATGAGTCAGCAAAAGACTTAAAAATAAATCTAATTGAAATAACAATGCACAAAAAATAAATAAAAAAGGCGATTAACAAGTGAATCTTTCAGGAGTTTCAGTTATAATATCGAGCAAAAGACTTTGGTGTCGGGACTCACGAATTACCGTGACCCCGGAACGTAAAGGGCTATTGAAGGACACCGTGGATTTTAGTCATTACGAGTCTGACAGTCCCTCCCGCTCTGCCCTGGGTGGGAGGACTCATTTGATGATTTCACCACGACAAAAAAAAAGAAAGCAAAAGCCTCTAATAAATAAAATTGATTAAACCAAGTCTGTCCTTCCTTAAATAAAGAGAAAACACTGCTACGGACACAAACGAGATGACTATCGCAATACCAAACCCAGCTAATTAGTAATTACATCCCAAAATACCTAAAACAAACTAAAAAACGTATTAAAATCTAATTATTCACTCGCTGTGTTGCCACAACAGAATGATTTACCAAAAAAGTACAAAAACAAATTTATGTCTCTTCGGGGACGGTCGGGCGGTGTCCATTACACGATATCCTTCTTGATTTATTAACGTGGATATCTCGACGCGAATAAGTATATAATGCTGTGAGGTCTCGTAATGAAATGTGGGAGAGGCTGATGGTAAAGATGGTCATATAAGACTTTATGGCACAGACAAAGGAATGTTCAGGTGTCTTTAATTAATTGATTTATTGCAGCCACCATAATAGTCGCATATGAATTATCGTGACTATCCGTAAGTAAGTACCCATATCAGATTTTGAAGCAAGAGTGCGGTGTAAGGATGACTTATTGTTTTTGAATTTTTTATACACACAGAATGGCTTGTAGGTCAAATAAAATAATAAAAATATTCCCCACAACGGAAAATTTATAGGATTGAAATTGGTAGACATAACTACTGAAAAACCCGTCAATTCTGCTGAAATTTGTTTGTAAGAAGATGAAGCATTAATAAATACAATATCCACTTGGCTAAGCACTCCGGTTTTCATCATAGACAATGAAGAAAATCCTACTATGTATATTAAAGAATGATCATTATGACGTGATGAATGTATAAAATAATGGAGGTATTACTTACCAGACTTAATTTTCAATAAATGGCGTTGGCGCCGAAAGAGTAACAATAAAAGTTGTGAATAACGGATGAAAAGCTTTCTTAACCTACATTTAATTTTGACAAATCTATTCCGTCGTCATTTTCAGACGAAAGGGCTAATCGAGCAACACATGTTGCCAACACAAGCATAATTCAGGCCTGTTGGTCTAGTGGTTAGTGACCCTGACTGCTATGCCGGAGGTCGTGGGTTCGATTCCCACCCAGGACAAATGTTTGTGTGATGAGCACGATCATTTATTCTGTGTCTGGGTGTAATTTATCTATAATATGTATGTATTTAGAAATATATAAGTATGTTTATCAGTTGTCTAGTACCCATAACACAAGCTCTGCTTAGCTTGGGACTAGATGGCGTTGTGTGATAGTTGTGGAATATTTATTTATTTTATTTATTCGTATAATTTACTTAGCACTCAATTTCTAAATAATAACACGGCTCGTTTCGAATATTGTGAGGTTGGGCCTAATATGCCATATGTTTAACGCCTCTGTGTCACCTACTAATTCGACTTTGATAAATAGGTCGCGACATTATAGGCTACCTAATACCGTGGCCCGTACTACGGGTTTGTTCCTCGTTCTTTTTTTGTGATTGTCGATGTAATTTTAAATGCCAGTCGTTTAATTTCGTGACTTATCAGGCCATCGGGTGGCTGTTTATTTTGATATTATTCATATTTATTTTCGAACTCTCATTAACTCGGGTGTCTTGGGATTACATTTTACTGCTTCAGATTCTACCTCAACGTAGAGGGAAATTGGGAAGGATAATTAGTAATATTTATTAAGAGCACATGATCTTAAATACTAATTATCATTTCCAATTTTATGTTGACAAAACAAAATACACTTTCTTAATTTGCATTGCCCTATCAATTGCAACAATTATTACTTACTTAATCAATGTCGATTTCGAATAGGATGCTAGCAACACAAACTAGTTCAGTTCCATATAATTTCCAGGTGACTTTCATGCGAGTTTCTTTCACTCGTTCAACTAGTAGAGGAATTCTTATAATGTGGTTATTCACGCCTGTAGCATATGCTTAATGTTTAATTTTAATTGATTGACACCGCGTCTGGTTTCAAAGTCTTAAGTACCGACACATGTTTGTTTATTGCTCTATGAGTAATGCATTAAAGCTAATAAAAATTTAATAAGCACTTGTAGAGATTGGTGCAAGAGAGTATTGTGTTTGATGACTTAATTCTTGTAAAAGTTTTGCAGACATAGATAACCTCCTAGATTCTGCATACAAAGCAACCTATGCGCACCACACGTCAGTCAACATCAACTTATGTTAAGTAAGTCATTTGCTTTTAAATAAATTGATGTTCGTTCAGGCACTAGAGCTGTGATGACGATAACAGTTTCTAGAAATCTATTGAAGGACACCGAGGATTTTAGTTAGTACAAGTCTGACAGTCCCTCCTGCCCTGCCCTGGGTGGGAAAAAATACCTTAACTTGAGAATAAATTCTTATTTGATAGAAGACGTTCTATGTAAACAGCAGATCGGACTGAAGCGCGCAAGAGTTGCCTTGCATGCAGAAGAGTTTATCGGTGCTTGCGCATTACCTATATCTTCGTAATGCAGTTATTTTAACTGTTGCATTCAGGGATTGCAGGATACCACGTTAAAACAGAAATTGATTGGGGAGCTTGCTTAGTTGCTTGCAAAATGTTTGCTTATTAGTTCGAGATCCTATGGGAATTAAAATTCTAATTCAATAACAGGACACTGCCAACTTAAGCCCAGAACAGATAACAATGTATTAAAATGTGGAAAATAAAACTTTATCTTTCCCTTCTTAATCTGCCCTAAGAAATTGCAGACATCGTAATGGTAGAATCTGTATTAGGTTAACTGTAGCAAGAGTCTTTCTTTTCTTAGAAACTACAACTATGACGATGCCTTCCTCTTCCAATCTTGGCAGCGGAAATCATTACACCAAGAAAGAAAAATACATTTAAAATTCCTACTAACTTCTACGGCAACTACAAAGATACCAGTCTTAAGTTTCATTGTAATGAATTCTTGTTACTCAGTGTCGCTACTGTATGTGTATACCGGTAGTTCACACTTAGTGCAACAGGTGGCGCTGATGGCTATATACGGCAGTTCTCAGGATTAGCGGGTGGATTTCCTATAGGTGTTTTTTCTTTGGTGTTTGCTTCATTGAGATATTATATGGGAACGGCGTTGTAGCGGATCGAAGAGATTACTTTTTTTGTTTTGACTAAGTTCGTGATAAGACTTTTTGTTCGTTTTGTCTAACTCTGTTAAGAGATGAGTATGCAATAAGTCATTATCACCATAATCCTGTTCTTTTTCTTTCTCAAACCAAAACTAGTCTTGAAAAGATCGATTTTAACTAAAAGACTGCTCATTGCGTCCTTTTATAGGACGTATTAATTGTAAATTACCTGTAATTTGTATGGTGTGCATAATAGTTTTCTGTGTATCCCAAATTAATTGGGGTCGGCACTGGATGGCAACTTGTTTCATACTTCTTTATCATCAACTCGGAAGTCAACGCCTTTCTAGCCATAACAAATAATCCACAGAGAATGTCGATTCACATGGGTCATTTTTTTATCGTGGTAAAATCATCAAATGAGTCCTCCCACCCAGGGCAGAGCGGGAGGGACTGTCAGTACTGTCAGACACGTACTGACTAAAATCCACGGTGTCCTTCAATAGCCTTTACGTTCCGGGGTCACGGTAATTCGTCCAGTCCCGCGACCTCACATGGGTCATAGGTGAATTTTATTGTTGACTAGCGACTCGCCCCGGCTCCGCACGGGTGAAATCTCTACTATATTATGCATTTTATATACTTATAAACCTTCTTGAATCACTCTATCTATTAAAAAAAAACAGTATCAAAATCCGCTGCGTAGTTTTAAAGATCTAAGGATTTGGACAGACAGACAGACAGAGGGAAGCGACTTTGAATAATACTATGTAGTGAAGAGATACTAGTATTCTCTCTTCATTTAGGTACGTGTTTAATTTACTTAACCAATGCATAATTTAAACAATGGGCGCACCAACGAAACTCATGATTAATATCAGAAACGCATCAACACGCATCAAAAACGTCAAACAAAATCATTCATTCACACTAATCTAATCACACAGTCCGCTTCCGTGGCACATTCCCACAGTTACACACTGTATTATATTAGGCACAAGTCGAATACAATAGCTCCAAGTTGGTCCAAGTCGATACAACACTGTGGGTGGTCGAATGTTGCACCTCAAACAACGGACCTCTCATCATAATCATAAAGCTCTTTATCCCGAACGTAATGGCAATGAACACAGTGCTAATTTTACTTCATAACACTCTGTTGTTCCACTTATCTATAAAGAACTCCACTCAAATAAACCAGTCTTGTTGCCTATAAAAATAACCATGCGGATATCATTAGCTTATCGACCTACTTCGTGATTCCAACCAAACAATGATCTATTTTAGGCGATTTACCGGTATCCGATATGGTCTAGTGGCTAGGATACCTGGCTCTCACCCAGGAGGCTCGGGTTCGATTCCCGGTACCGGAAGAATCTTTTTACAGTTTTTATTTCATGTTTTGCTTTGAATACCTCGTTGTGATTGTTAGTCACGATAAAAACGCGCATTTTATACGCATGGAGGGAGATTACTAACCAGACGTCATACTGTTAGTATCGCTCATCTTTCTAAGCGGTAAACAAGAAAAATAGGAATAAAAACCAGCCACTGATTATGGAGATAAAAAGTGAGAATTTGAAAAGGTTTTTGCCATAACTTTCTTGGGAATTATTCCTCTTTGTTTACGCCTATTGTTGTAAGCGTTGCATATACAGTACGGAACAGATTAAAATGTATGGACTTTCTTTATCCGATCGCCCATCTAATCTGGGGCTTAACGAGACATGCTAAAATATTATCGTTGCAGGAAGTATTAGGCGTTCTTTATCCTTTGTCCAGCCTCTCATTAACACGTTCCACAAAGTCCGTAGACAACACTTGGGAGCTGTTTAGTTTTTATCGTCCATTTTTGGCGCCATATTTTTTTCTTTTATGCTATCCTAAAAGAAACTGCCATGAATTTTGTTAGACACCTGAATGCATTATACAACGCATCCTATTTCCTGTTAAAGTTCAGATCGTGTTGAATTCTTTGCATGACTAAAACGATTGTTTCGAATGCTTGATTTATTTTTTCCTCTAGCAATCTTTCTCGGAACGGTGATACCAAAAAGCGCAAAATTTGCATGAGAAATTTATTGGATCCCGATTAGTGACGGAATTTTTCGCTCCTATGTCAGAATGTAATTTAAATCTGTCCTTATATTATGGACTACAATATGGAGACATAATTTAGTAAGGATTCTAAGAATGTTTATCCATTCGAATGATTTAGAGATATTAAAAATTATTCTAATACCGGTAGAGGTCCCAAATCCTTGATTAGTCATTAATAGGTTTTCGATTGTTAATCTTTACCTTTTTAAAATATGTTTCGAAACGTTTATTATTGTTGTTATTTATTACTTTGGTTCCCCGAAGTTATCTGAATGTTTCATCATGTTATTATTCATCATTAAATTCATTTGTTTTATTAATACTTACTTTTTACGTTGAGTTATGTCATTATGCGTTATTTTAATGATGAGGCTACTACTGTTAGGAAATTAATGTACGTCTCTAGCAATTCATGGATAATTAAAATTTTAAATCATGGAAATAAAATTCTTACGTTTTACCGCACAGTGAGCATTACGTTTTATACGTACACAACATTATTTATAGAGTTTTAAATCATAAGATCCAGTTTGTTCTTCTCTTTAGCTATGCCACTATATTTTAAATACTATTATTTGACAACTTATTATCCTTAATAATAAACCATAAATCATAGGTTCTGAAAATTATACGCAATCTAGCTAAGGTAATGATGATTAGAACCCTCATTGTATTTTATCATTAGTTTCCTTAAATTCCATTATAATTTTCTTTGGAATTTAGATAGTTACATTGTTTTATCACTCCAGTTCCTCGAACATTTTATCTAATACTAAAATTCCAGAAAGCACAACTATTTCTTAGCAAATATTGAGCGTAGAAACCAGATCGCGTTCACCCGGCGTCAGTATGTAAATCTTTATCATTTACTGCACGCATTTCCTCTCTGAGACCTGTTTCATTATAACCGAGATCTTTCACCGCATCTGATGTTTACATTATGGCTCAACATCATACCGGTTGCGTTGATCTACCTATTTCTGCTATATACCAATCAAAATTATCAAGAAATTTGCATATTCGTGTAATGCTTACTCAATATGTACGTAATTGAAGTGACATGATATGCCATTAGTGAGCTTTATGCAGATTTATTTGAGTGTTTGCCTATATGTTGGTATTGCAATATAGTACATGATTGTTATAGTGTTTATTTACCTTTAGGTTAGCCTCTATAATGGCTACAATAAGTATCAAAACGGTTCTTATAGAAGTATGCCGCTCTTTTCCATTTTAGCAATGATTCATTAGATCTCAGCGTGAACAAGCATTATCTCCGTCTTTTGTACTTAGTAAAATACCTTCACGTTCCAAAATGTTTCTGTCCAACTAATTTAACTAATGTGCGAGAAAAATCACGGTTCAATGTCTTGTCGTGCGCGCCACGCGATCTATTCATCACTCCAATACTTATTTTTTGAGAACAACAAAAGGTTTGACGCTAAACACTTCCATTATTACTTCCAAAATAGACAAAGAAACTTTGTTCGAGACAAAAGGAACAAATAAAAGGTTGTCGCCATTAATTTATACACTTCTGACATTTGTAACGGTGCATCTTTTGTCGTGTATTGTAATGTTACAAGCTTACAACTTAACCCCGTGGAGGCGAAAAATTAGCGCACTGCGTGTGCGCAGTCGGGATACACTAAACAGAATTGTACAAAGGAGTGCTCTTTTCGTTTATGCGTTTCGCTTTCGGTATGATTATGTGTTGTTTTTTTTTTCGAATCGAATTCGAATTAGTGACGGTGCAGTGTCACCTGAGCCGAAAGACGGGACCTCACATCTAACAAAGACGCGTATTTTGGTCGCTCAAATGACCATTCACTACTTATAATAAAATATTGTGCGTTCTGTTCGGGACTTCGGACCCCACGGAAATATGTGAGACCCACCGATGTTACTTTTTATGTTCATGCCTCATATTATAATTGTGAGATATGATGTTTATGTAATTATTTACGACCTTTATATCTCGAGGACATAACGTATGGCCGTGAAAAGTTCATAATCCATTCCTATGATCTGCCTACACATAAAAATGAACAGTAAAACATGTAAAGGCACTTGTTGTAATGAACTAAAGCACCTCTTTTATGAAATTCATTTTATAATTAAAACTTGTATAAGTTATATTGATCAATTACACACAGAAGTACAGTACTGTAATTTCAGAAGGGTTAGGCAGAGGTGTGTGTCTTTACAAATATTTCGTCAGTAATGAGCACAAATTCAGACTCCGGTATGAATTTTGTAATGCATTAAACAAATATAATTTTACCCGACCTGGGAACTGTAGTTCGTACCCAAGTCCTAGTGCTCAGTAGTCGCTGCTTGCGAACACAACACTGACAAGGCAGTTTATATAACTTAAATTCTTTAGAAACAAGCATATGTATAATGAAGTATCAGAAATTAGAAGATTTATTTGAAACTAAATTCTCACATATACATCTTGCAGACTTAACAAGTTCAGTTTATGAGGTGCTAGGCACTGTTCCATACGACCTCCGGCTTCGCGCGCTCCTAACCAGCCAGCGTTGACCTGAATGAGGTCCCCGCACGAACGTCGCAAATTAAATCTTTTACACTCACAATTTACTTGCCAAACCGAATAATAAAAGAAGAAACCATAGAAAAATATTGGATCATGTTCAACGCTACCACATAAAGTAAGCCGAGAATAATCTTGAGCGCCCCCGCGTAATGGATCCTACAGTTTACGACGTGCTAAACTCTCCCCGGTATGGATGAAGTAATGTTTATAACACTGAACGGTGTCAAGAATGAGTTTCCGAGTTATTGACACGCTGGCGCTCTTTCGCCATCGACTTCGTATTTAGCTGCCAGACGTCACTACAGTATAACACACTTGTGTCATCTCATCTAAATTTTGTTTATTGCAAAATCAACGACTGATTTAATTCATCACATTTAAATTTACCCCTTCTGGAAGTAAAAAGCAAACGAAAAAAATCATTGTGATTCCTTGTTGCTTGATTTTTACAACCCGCTGGGTGTCGTTGTCGGGAGGCGTCGTCTGTACACACACAGCGCCAGCACAAAGCGAAGGAAACGCTTAACGCACACATTCTGGAGATCAAAGAACGCGCAATCTGTGTGAAAAAAATAACGTTTTGGTCCCAAAAGGGCGGACCCGTTTACGCGACCCAATTCACGCGAGCGGTTCGGACGACGAAGAAATTGAATTGAAACCAGCTCGAACAACAAATTCAAACGCGTATCGAATTGTTTTACGTTTGACGAATTCGCATTTGGAAAATTTTAAATTCGTTACAATAGGCTATAATGATGCAGACCCGCTTCTTTGTCCGTATCAGAATGTTGGGGCACAAAGAATTCGTGGTATGGTCTTTAACGGCAAAGTTTAACTTTTTAAGTATGTGTTCGATATCGATCGTGTGGCGATAGCAGGAATAAAGTGGACCGCGTTTTTTGGAGGTTTGTGATGCCAAATTCTCTCTCCACTGTCGCAGTAACGATGTTCGGATTCCAAAATTAAATCAACAGCATTCGTACAAGAAAATTATTTGAATTGCATTATTAAGCTTCGTTTGTTTTTCGTATAAGTTAAATCTGACTCGTGTGATGTTGTTGCCAAGATTTACCTTCACTTTTCTAAGAACATTAATCATATCATAAAGAGAAAATTGCCTTCCGAGATTGTCGTACATTTTCTTACGATGTTATCAAGCTCCTTGCAGCTTCCATTTGTTAGTGTCTTGTTTAGAAGATCACATCTGCTAAACTTTATTAGCTTACCTTTTGACAAAAGCCAAGTTGATGGAGGCGCGTATCAAATCGCGCGATTCAACGCGCTCCTTAGCGCAGCTGGTTTGGGCGAAACGAATCTTTACTATTTATTGTTTGAATCTTTCTTATGCGTTATTTATGAAAATCTATGGCTATTGGACACGGTATCCTGGCGGACTGCTTTCAGGAAAGTGTGTCACCTTGCCTAGAATTAGTAACGCGTTCCCAGCTGATGCATGGTCTTCGATCTTGATTTAAAATATTGTTGGTCTGTCGTCTTTTAGTGATTGATTGGTTGACTTCTACTATATAGTATCATTAAATGTTGCCCGCAGTTGTTCGTAATAATTTGTTTCACTTGTATATTTTGTTAAAATATTTAAACTTTGTTTGCTTGCAACAATGTTTCTGTATTACACTTCGTTTACTGATGGTTATTTTTAACTTTATTGAAACAAAATTCCAAACTCACAAATAATTAATAATCTCTGGAGATTTCTGATAGAGTTGAGAACATCGGAAATTGTTTTAACTTCGGACTTCTGTATAGAAATAGAACTTGAAACTTAATAAATGAAGCAATTTCTTGCTACGTATGCTTGCATTAGCATCGAGTGAAAGCCATGGAGGTACGTGGAAACGATCTGCCAAGTTCTCATCGGCTACCTTATTACGCCGCGTCGGCCGCCGCTTCGCCCGTTACATCGACCGCGCACATCCCAGACCGAAGTTTTTTGCCGCACGGTAGCTGCACCGATTTGATTGCTCCACTTTTTTCTATCCTTTTCAAATAAACCGAAGTAATTGTTTGTTTTAAGTCCCGTAGATTGCGTCCGCTGTACGGATTTGTTACAGACATTTTCGGTGTTAGAAAATAGAGACTTCAAAACGGTTGAGCGAATCCAATGTTCCGACGTAATCTTCTCGGTTGGGTTTACCGTGTTTTCTATGTAATTCCGCTTTAACTTACCAGAGCAATGTTTTGATTTCAAATGTGAAATTAATTCTAAATTACTGAGCGACGTCTGCTTTTTGCTCCAGAGCAGGTAACAGGAAACGGGTTGTCTGACGTTAATCCCACAACGGACGCGTGTGTGCGTGTCATGTTGTGTAATCAGAGCTTTGAATGCGTGCGTGTAGTGTGGACGTCGCCTGGTTTTTATGCAGTTGAGAATCGAATGCCGCGGGGCTATCAAGTATCGTTCGACTAATCACATTATTGCCCATCTCTCTTCAACTAGTACCTAAGCTCGAGAGGGAAGAACTGCAATCTTTGAGAAGCCGTCGTCTATGATATCACGATATGTTAACCCCGCAGTAGGTTGTTTAGACCGCACTCGTTCATCAGATCGCTGCAATGTTCAGAATGAATCTTTATGATTTAGTCCCTGGAGGCGCGCAACTAGGAGTTTCTCAGGCTACTGGCAACTGGTTTGTTTCTGACATTACTAAATAAGGCGTCCATATTTGCACCTCATATTTTGCAGCGGACGAGTTATGAGAGGATTTTATAGGATCCATTTTGATTTAGATTGAGTAAACCTGTGAGTTTCTGTAAGAAGTGATCGTATAACATGAAATTTAATGTCAGATGGGAAAAACGGTTGACGTGTGATTTCTGCCTTATGCGGGATTACCGCCTCGTCTATCGACTAAAGGCATCAAACGCTTTATACGGTAAAGCGCTTATGTTCACGTTGGGTATAAAACGTTCGACTAAAACAATTCTCATTAAATCCACGTACCTTAATCAAAATTTGTCCCCTCCGTTTAGCAAACAATATGAGTCCTCAATAATCCTCAAAAAGCGCAGGTGATTAAAGGTGGATTGGTAGCTTTATATCACTTTTCACATCAATGACGTGGTTAATCCAGTGTGAGGCAGGGTCGCCTTGACTGAAAGCTGTCAGGGGAAGATTATGAGAAGACCAGGGGAGAGTAATCCATGTCCCTCTCTCACTGTCCCTCGTGTTATCAGTGACAATGTTTTCTTTTGTGTACCTACTTTTATTGTAGAAAGAGATGCGTCTATCTGGGTATTATCTGATTAGGAACTAAAGTAATGCTGTTGTTTCGAGACCACCAAAGGGTATTTTCATTCTGCAGTCTATACGTCAGAATGAAGTGGTATATGTTTATTTTTGCTTACCTTTCTGCTAAAACAAGCAAAACTGTTTCCATGAACACCAAATTCCGATGACTTGTCTATAATTTCCCAGAACATTGAATAAGGACCTCTTCTATCCCAAAAATGACTATGCCCGAAAATTAGATTAGTCAAACTTAACCTTAATTATTGTTATAAAAAGCAATAGACTCAAATACAGTCCCGGGACTTTGTTTACTCTATAATTAAAATAATGGCCCTAATTTCGACCATTTTAAAGTTCCAATAAGTCTTTCTTTTACCTGCGTTGACTGATTGGCTAATGGGTCTTTGATTTAAAAACCGTTTTTTTTTCAACCATCCCGTTTTGTTATCCCAGCTTTGTTTTCGTAACGATTAAGAAGAGTTTAGTGTTTGTCTGAGAAAACATGCAGATAAGGGTTGTTGTGGCCCGACAAATTAATTTCCTTTTTTTCCTGCTCTTTTTGGAACATGTGCTAAGGTTTACGGTGACGGGAACGTGACAAAAAAGGCATTGACCTGACGTTGTTATCAAAATGTTGGTGTTTCCTCATGGTCCAATCTTCCAGCATGATTTGGAGACAATGAAGATGTATTATTTTGTGATTTAAAAGTTATTAAAGTAGATGTATTTTAAAAACTAAATTGTTACATTTAAAATATTACTTATTACAGAATTCAATAGCGTAGAATCCAATTATTTTGCTCAAATTCTCCTCTTTTCAGAACAACATACTGTGACTATTGCAATGAATTTTAAAGATGCAATCATATAAAAACTTCAAAGCTTGCAACGTCCCTCTAACAGACTCAATTCCGCTCAACTAACTTTTGCATATTGCGTGAAATGCTAAGCAGGTGTTTCTTTTACGATCAATAGAACAAACCTTTTGCTGTTTGCTCACAAATATTATGTTAACCAGGAATATTTTACTATTTACTTGCGAAATATGATAATTAGACCACTAGGATGCTGGGAACCAACCAGTAATTTTATTGTCATGTTAAAATATAATAGCGTTTGTCTGAGCCCTTGGATTTCAATACAAAATGTTTTGACTATTATCCTGATGATAAAAATAGGGCAGGATTAAGTATTGAATTATTGTTATCATAAATTATTATAATATCAATGCTCTTGGGGTTTGAATTGTTAACTGGTTGTGACACATAGGTGGGATTTGGTAGACAAAACAGTTTGTTATTTTAAACAATTTATTCGTAGTTAGAATAGATGTGTTTGACACATGTTTACTGCGGTTTAAATAGAATTTTGTTGAATTATAATAATGTGAAAAATAATTTGAGTACCTTAAACGCACTGATTCTGTTTTTTTTTTGTTGAAGAAATTGTGTTAAGTTCGTTTCTATGAATTTAGACAGATTGTTCGGAAATAAACCTATTAACAAAGCAACGAACCATAATAGATAAGTATACATATACTATCCTTTACTACCTAAGTCAGCAACTTTCTATAAAAAAGCAAATGCAAGCAAATTTTCTATAAAAAAGACCTAAAATTCCTACCTGTACAAGACCACATAACAAATTTACAAATAAAGTCCAACCAACTAATCCACATCGTGAACCACAAAAAGGTCGAGATATTAATCCAGCGAACGTCGAACAAATTCCCGACGTGTCCCCCAAAAACTTACGGTAACGACATAATGACAGCGACGTAACGTATAAAACGAGTCTCTATCCCAAATAGTCCTGGATTAATGTCGATTTAATTAAACCTGTATAATTTTGGACCTTGAACAAGGCTTTGATGGAGGCGGCATGCGGCCCTTTCATGCTACCTTTTTGATCTGTGCGCAGTTTGTCGTTGCGTTTGTTTTAGGTAATGTTAATTTGTATGTGGAAAGAGTACACAACATTTTAATCATGAAACCTTTTAAAAAAAGGTGAAGCAGAGGACCTGCCCTCTGACCGACATTTTGACAGTTCGATTTTAGTCTCATGTAATATTGGGGAACCTATTAAGTAAACTCGTAGAAAACTAAAACTAAAATGTGATGGTGAGATGTGCCCAAGGAAGAAATTAGTTACTGAGAATGCTAGAGTTCACGGTACAGTTGAAAGATAACAGAAAAAGTTACAGAAAAATAAAACCATATTATAATTTAAATTATTTACATAACTAGCCAACTATGAGAGCAAAAATAGCGTTAAAAAATTCTCACGCAAACTAAAACAAACACCCTTATCCAGAATGACGCATCCACAACGCACAACCCAAAAAATTCAAACATCCTGCAATAATCGAAGGTTGCGTGGGCAACCCCAAAGAAAGGGCCGTATTGTAGGCGGCCCAACTTTATCAAATTACAACCTGTGCTGTTTTGTGCCGACAAAGGTCCGGGCCCACCTTTAGAGACCAGCAATTTGAGTGATGCAAGTCGTTCGATAGTTTTAATTTGGAAATGCGTGACTGTTCGCCTGTATTTAAGTTTATGACTTTTAGATATTGATTGTAGGCTGTTACTACCTACGGAGAGTGACTGATTAATGGAGGGATTGAAGCTGGATAGCTGTACCTACTTCAGCTATGTATAAGTATTTAGAATTATCAGTTAAATTATTACACTAGTTTTAGCCTGCCGGGGTCGCGGGACTGTACGAATTACCGTGACCCCAGAACGTAAAGGGCTATTGAAGGACACCATGGATTTTAATCAGTACGAGTCTGACAGTCCCTCCCGCTCTGCCCTGGGTGAAAGGACTCATTTGATGATTTTACCACGTAAAAAAAAAAAACCCACTAGTTTTAAGGGTGCATTGTTGCCAACATTTTTGCAATATTACCAAGTTAGCGTATAGCGATATTTCAACCAATATTTTAAGACTTTTACTTAAAAGTAATATTTGTGAAGCCAGACCTTTCCTTTCCATAAAAGAAAAGGACCAAGGGAGGACGAGAC
This sequence comes from Agrotis puta, assembly GCA_943136025.2. Taxonomy (NCBI): domain Eukaryota; kingdom Metazoa; phylum Arthropoda; class Insecta; order Lepidoptera; family Noctuidae; genus Agrotis; species Agrotis puta. The sequence continues at coordinate 13,050,403 of OW964177.2, read as the reverse complement.
GCCGAACAAAAATAAGCTAATTTGGTTTTAATAGCTCGTAGCCGCTCGTAAAATACTGCTAACACATGTTATTAGGGTTCATTTCCTTTGCACAAATCTTTTTTAACCTAATTAGCTTCAGCAAATATTTTTTGCTCTAAATTTCAACCTTAATACCTTTAATTTCACGAAGACCTCACAAAATTTAATATAAACAACTCAAAAACTATTAATAAACACACAAAAAACGTTCACACCCAATTTGGACTGTTATTAGAGTATAAAGAATCTCTAAATTCCTTATTAAAACAGAAAACTATAACAAAAAGTCCTTTATACCTGTGCTACCTAGCAACAACCATTTCTAAACGAAATGTAAACCTTTATACCTTCAGAAAAGGATGAATATTCTTTGAAACTAACCTATTGACTAGCAAATAAATTCTGTACGATATGTTGATCTACTCCTCATCTGTGACGAGTTAGGCTGTTTTTTCAATGTGAGATAACTATTCAGTGAAGGCGACTTATGAGCTTGATATGTCCGAAAACAAATATTTGTTTTATCTGCGCACCATAAGGTTCAATTTCCGTTAAAATTTCAACTATTTTCATGACCTATTTCTATAATGGATACTATTAATCTGGAAATCAACCTAATTTATATCAAAGTTGGAAATTCGTTGAAGTGGAAATATTTTCAATTGGAGACATGGCCTAGAATATCTAGTCTTTTGTGGCTGTATATCAGCTGGGCTCTGATGAAGATCACAGAATCGCGCTGGATACAAGCCACTCCCAAGCGGACTTATTGGACCTGTTCAGTAGTTGTAGTTTTACGCCCGATATGCTGATGATGATAACTGAGCAAGTAAAATAAATTTCACTCAATATTTCCACCTAATAGCCAAGCTGTGCTTTGAAAATCAGCCAATTTCTAAGTTCGATCTTATCAGCAGCCACGTAGACCAAGGTCAGTACACACCAAGACGCGACGCAACGCACCTGCTGTAACGATACTGGAAATGTGTATCTTATCGTGTTGTAAATAAACTTAGATTTTGAGTAACCCTGTTGAAGTGTGTACGCAGCGTCGCTTCTCGATGTGACCCTTAATGTTAGGTCCCTGCTAGTCCGCAATGAGATTACAACGCGATCAATTTGTTTTACGCAATCCATACAAAATCAGTGGCACGGAAATAATGGCTGTTCGCAGCGATTAGCATTGCCACGGAACAACCTAATTACTTACAATTAAATGTTCGAGCAAACGTTTTAGTAATCGAAATTGCGAAAAAGACTTGACAATCGTAAATAAGGTAAATACTTGTACAATCAATTTAAAGCTCACTTTATGGTGCGGTACTTATTTTTTTTTTTTTTTTTATTGGGACAAACCCACCACACTATACCCTAACCACTGCAACTCCTGTGCGCCAGAATCAACAGTGGCAACCAACCAGAAAAGGGCCGAGACAATGAAGCTCGACGTGTCCCGGAGAATGAATTTACCTGTCTTGGATCCTGCAACGAAATTAATCAGAAAAGAATAGTGGAGGAGTAGGAAAAAATATATGTTTCCACTTCCCTCCCTGCAAGCAGTAAGTAAGTACTTATATTGGGAAATCATGTCAGGTATTTACTTTTAAAATGAATGGAATGGCAGGACACAGTAGATTTTAGTCAGTACGAGTCTGACAGTCCCTCCCGCTTTGCCCTGAGTGGGAGGACTCATATGATGATTTTACCACGCTAAAAAAAGCCGTCTCTGGGAAGTCCAACGGCCTTTAGCATGGCATTGGAGTCATATCGATTTAGAAGACCAAGTTCTCATAAATCCCTTCACCGATGTGATGTCTCTAACTCCTGCATGAGAGGTGAGAGAGGCGAACTTCTGGGCCATAAGGACTTCAACTTCTAACCTCACCAAATGCAAGTGTGGAGCCCCTTCGAAGAATAAGTCTATTTTACCCATCCAGCACATAGTGCACCTTTTTAATCATAAAAAATATGAGTAATAAACGAAGAATCAATTTAACATAAGTTAAAGATTGTTACTATTTTAAGCGTTAAGTTAATACAAGTTTTAGAAATATTCTAATACGTGTGATGAGAACAAGAAATGAGTTTATTACAAATAAAGTATAAACAAAGTTGAGATAGTAAAATGCATTAATGAGGCATTCCGTTTGTATAACAAAAAAAAATAATACGGTTATAATTAAATAAACACATAATGAGCATGAAGTTAACACATTTTTTTAAATAACTTTCCTTGGCTCTTCATTTCATGTTTGCCTAAAAATGCTTAGGACCTTTTTCTTTAGTCTTCAAATGTTTGCAAAAAGGCCCGAAAATTATTTTTCTTTGCCAATTTAGCGTTTCGGATTGATTTGTTTTTTTTTTTAACACTGAGTATTTAAATGGCTGAGTTACCTATTGTAACATTCTTTTTAATAAAAATATTGAACGCTGCTCCAAACGGAGCATTAATCCATAGTTACTGTTAGAAACAAGGTATAGTTTACAGTTGCTTGCCCATCTAACATTCCGGAACAAGACTGATGATGCACAAAACATACACTGTATGCACTTTCTGATGATGTGCATAACATATGAATGCACTACCACTGAATAAATAATACCAGAACACTACAACGACTATGTGAATCGTTCTACCACACGCTTATCTACTTATTATGAATAGTGTTACAATTTACTGGTTCACCAACCACACTTTTGATGGAACCTGTTGAATGTCAACAATGTTTTATTCTTCAGAGTTGAGATCTCGGGAGATTTACCAACCTTAAATACGCGAAACTGGTGAAGGTAGTTTTGGGAGATTATTTTCAAAAGTGCAGATTCTTGGTTTATTACTCGTTATACAATACATCAGGTATGCATGGATGGATTTTCAATTCTGCTATTCAATCTTTTTCTATCTCTTTCTATATCGTGGCGTTGCATGCCTATGTTCAGACTAGTGTCGGTACGGAAAAACGTTAGCTAGTAGCTCGAACTCAAATGTCCTATTCAGTTATATCGTTTAACTGATCTATAATACAAATAAAAAGAAATTCAAATGCCAAAATAATTAATTTTGATTTCGATTGTTCTAGTCTACTGAAACGTCGAGAACGCTCCCATGGTGAAGCTAAAAAAGAAGTTCGGCTGTGGTATTATTTAGATGTTCCTATTGATAATTGAGAACTACCGATCTTTATTACAAATCTATTGGGCTTTGAAACTTTATTGATTGAGATCGGCCTTTCAGATTTGAAGGTATTCAGTCGGCACTGTTTCATCGTCTTCAATGTTGGATATTAGTTCAACCTACTTAAATTTCTTACTGTTGATTGTCAAGATAATATCTAAAAAAGAATTTGCGCAGGTCAAATGGCTATCAATGCGACAACCGTTATCGGTAGATAATGTATGACGCTACTACAAGAATAGGAAGCCACAATATGTCTGAACGTTGTCTGTTCCTATATGATGATAATAATGAGTTATGCTTCCAGGTGTACTTCACTATTTGATGAGTGTTTAGTTGCAAGATCTATCAACATCCGAAAAATGTTTATCATCCCTCGTCGTCTCTTATATGAGCATAAGTTGTTATCTTGGAATGAGCTATTGAATTACACTGGAAATTAATAAACCATCCCGGTTGCTATCTTCGGTTGGAACTTCGTCTGTAACCAATCTACGAACGAATTTGACAAATCTGGTCTCTAATATTTCCAATCAGAAGCAGCTGTCAAAAAAAAGAAACGGGATTTGGATTGAGATGAAATAATCGGCGTCTTTGAAAATCTGACATCGTAATAAGCAAAAACATTGAGTGCAATAAACAAAAAGATTGAAACATATTTTCGAACATACTTGGTCTGTATCTAAATGTAAGTAAGCCATCACCTGGCCAGGTTGTAGAAATTACTATCATGACTTCCGTACCCAATAAACAAGTAACTCAATTAGCTCTAGCACAAACTGTAAAGTTGATCATAAATATGTTTTTACGTATAGTAAGTGGTGACACGCGAGCTACGTGTTCATGTGTGATCACACCTGCAACTTGCACGCGAAATTTTGGAGTAAACATAACTGTGTTTAAATGTCCATTGTCGTAATTGCGTTTATATTTAAATGATTGATCAATGAGATGAAAATGTCATGAGGAAAGTTTTGAGTATGAAAATGGATGGATCAGTAGAAGAAGACCAAAAAAACGATTCACGGACTGTACGAAGAATGATATGGCTAGAAAAGAAGACTTGACAACTAAGATGACAAGCAATGACGAGAGCAATTTAGGACCCATTAATTTAAGTAGTAAATTTTACACGTGGTGCTAGGTAACTGGGCTTCTCCCCGTTGTAATGTCCCTTTGTGCCTATTGGCCTCTGATTTGTTCCGTATCTTAATTCACATGGAAAGAAGTGGCAACCTATTATTCCTACTCTTCCACTATTCTTTTCTGATAAATTTCGTTGCAGGATACAAGACAAAGAAGTATGACCATCACAAATTAAAAGTTCCATCGATAAAGCCGATCAAACGGCCAATCCTTTGGTAATAAAAACCAATTATTTTTGCTACATTCATGTGTCTTTAACTGCTTTGGACTGTCCTTTGCTGCCACTGTTCATTTCTAACTCAAGTGACAAAGGTAATAAAGTGGTGAGCAACGAAATTTCCCAATCGATTTTCTAAATTATATCATACCATACTCAGAGTTGTCATAACCAAGCTTTTTCCCGCGGCTTTGTCTACTTTAATTTTGGTAATTTTCCCACGGGAATGTCGTGTCAATCTAAAAAGTATCTTTTGCGTTAATACAAGTTTACCAAACAACCATATCCGTTCAGTAGTTATCCATTGTGTAAAAAAGTAACAAACATTCAAATATACGACGTTCCAAATTCAAAAAAATTTGCGGTTGGCCTCAAAAACTTTCACATATATCCATTTGTATAAGTGTAGACAATTGAGATTTTTGGTCGAATTGAATCAATACTCCATGTTGACTGTTGAACTAGTAACACATTTTTTTGTTTTAAAAAGCCGTGGGAGAGTCGAAAAAGATTCAAAGTCGGTACAAGTTCACAAGACTAAAATGATTTATCTTTATCTGTAACAGTAATTGGAATCCGACTAACAACTTTGCAACGGTCAAACTTGACACTCATTATTCCCATATCAACAGTTAACAATCTAAGGATTTGTTTAAACCAGACGGCGTTAATCTAAAAATAAATATTAACAAACACCGTGTCCGTTTTGGACATGTTTTTATTAGACCAATTTCATTCACCTCTGTTGAACATCATAAGGAAGTTTACCCAAAGCGTTCCATATTCTTTTTTAGAAGAAAAAAAAACGTTAAGTTTCATTATGTTTTATCTGACAGCCCACATGATACGGTATTAATTAAACACGGCTGGGACTCATGAATTATCATGAGGTTAATAGTCACCAATGAGCTTGGAGTAATTATGTAGATGAAGCTCTTTGCGTGTGCGCAGTGGTGGGGGAGATGCGCGGCCTGTCTGCGCGGTGAGTTGCCAAAGATTATGTATTATAAACGGAAGGATATCGATAAACTTGTTTCAGTACAGCATTTACTTATTAGTATGTCTAAATTATTGATGTGTTAATCAACGCGCAAAAAAATAGCGCAGCTGTCGAAATAACTGCCCTCAAAGTCATATTCAATAAGTGTAACGGTAAGCGGGTTGATAAGCGAGTCAAAAAAAAATATTGTAAAGTTAAGGTTTAACGCTAAACTATAAACTTGGCTCTATGTAGTTTACTACTTCGAGATTAAAGAACTTCACATTGACAACTATAAATATTTTACCAACTGTTCCGGGCTTATCAAAACTGACGGATAAATCAAAACATCCACATCAACTCACGCCTACAAAACAAAACAATCATCTCTCATCTTCTAATATTCATAATCTTTGACGCCCGCGCAGGAGGCGGGCCCAACTCGACGCTTCGCGCGCATCGTTCGCGTGCCGGCGCGCGCGCCACCCAAGCGCTGCTACCGGCCGTAATCTCTCAGATACACAACATAACCAATGTATCTTGACACGCGGTCGTATGAGAAACTACAATCACAAGTATTGAATTTGACAGAAGAATGACGTTTGTCTCGACAAGCAGCGCCATCCTTATGTCTCAGGTTATTTTGGTTAAGTAATACCCCACCGATGAGTGACGTCATCACAATGTTTAGGCATTGATTTTTGTTTGAGGTTATCGAAGAGGCGGTGACTGATTATTGTCGATTAAAAGTTGATTTTGTTAAGTAGTATTATGTCTGCAAACGATAATTTACTGATGAATGATACCACTGATTTTAGGTAGGTTGTTTTTTTTGAGTAATCTAAAATCAATAAGATCCCACCAAAAACATTAAATGTAAAAAAATGCCAAGTCTCTCGATGCAGTCTTTCCATCGTAAAAAGTTTTGAGATCTCATAGAAGCCAAGTCCTATTCAAATTATTTTGTAGTTATAAATCAACATTTAGTAATTGTATCAATAGTTTTCTTTATATTATAATTATAGTGACTTGGCAATGAGCACAAGAAGAAACAAAACGGCATATTTGGAGTTGAAAGTCACACACCGCATGCGTAAACATTAATATCACAAAATTAATTTTCTTTTGGTTTATCCGTGTCGTCCCAACCGAATTTCGGCAACGGCAGTCAGTCTCATCCAAGACTAGTAAACTGCGGAGGACATAAATTATAATGCACAAGTGTGTACGCAAACACTAGTGTACTCTCGGTTCATTTACTTACATAAAGCGATGGTAAGCGTAAGGTATTTTTTATTATTGTATTGGAGCATGTAGTCGGTAGTGGCCATCATGATCCACACGTAACAAATAATCTGATCACAGGTCTCGTCAGTAACATTTGCACATAATTCCAGGCAGCAAGCAGCTTTTAATTGGTGCTCATTGCCAAGTCACTATAATTATAATATAAAGAAAACTATTGATACAATTACTAAATGTTGATTTATAACTACAAAATAATTTGAATAGGACTTGGCTTCTATGAGATCTCAAAACTTTTTACGATGGAAAGACTGCATCGAGAGACTTGGCATTTTTTTACATTTAATGTTTTTGGTGGGATCTCATTTATTTTTTGTAAGTGTATTTCTTTTTTTTTTAGGTGATTATATATATAATAAATAACTAACAAACTAAATATAACTAAACTAAATAACACGTAAACAACTAGATATTGTAACTATGTCTATGTTATATTAATAAACTATTTGCCTAAATAACTGTTTCAGTAACAATAATAAATCTACTATCTAATCCGGCTAACTTAAGTTCTCCGAATATAGCTACAATATTTTTTTAGTTTCGAAATGGTTTTTCATAGGTAGATGAAAAATCTTTTCATTTGATTTCATGTATCAAATAAAAATTATCGAATTATTTTAAAGTACTACTTATACTGCGCTCGGTAACGTAACGAAACCATAGCGCGATTCAGACAGGTACAACGCCATCTATCGAGCGCGCATACAATCGAAATTTATCGCAATACAATGGAGTTTTAGCTTTATTAATTTAATGAATTGTGAACTTTATGTATTAATTATAGTCTATGTATTACATTTATATTATTCTTTTCTATTCTATGTATTTATTCATCCAATTGAATACTTAAACAACGAACAAAGTTAACAATGCAGTCAAAATCCATACATAATGTTCTTGCCAAACCGCAAATATAAAATTGTTTTCTATGGTATATTATTTTTTAATGTTTTTATAATTTTTCCTTTATATGTGGCTAATGACCTATCTTGGTGCAAAATTTGAAGTTTCTAAGTCTGCTAGAAGTACCTTAGATTTTTGATGATCGGTCAGTGAGTCAGTGAGTCAGTGAGTCAGTGAGTGACAAAATGGTGTAACTTTGATCGACCGTAACTCCTAAACTATTAATTCAATTGGCATGTAATTTCGAACTTAAGCTTGTTCTAATGCCTACTATTATTCACCGAAAACCTAAACTCCTAGCTTTGTCCACGTCGAAGATATAGGGGGGGCGAAACAGCCGCGAATCGCATCGAGAAAAGATGGTACGGCCGTGCCCGTTTTGCTCGAGACTTGGCTGGGGCACTGCCGTGCCCCCAGATTATTTAAATAGCAAAAATAAAAATGCCATTCCGTCCGTTAGAAATCTCGTAACTTCATAAGAAGTATCTTATCTTTTAATTTAATATCACCATTTAATTTTATTAATCTGTCTGATACATAGCTGATGAAGTGACGTCATTAAAATGTAAATTCGTAATATTTATGTCATTCTGTAATCCAAGATCAATGTATGAAGAAATACAGTCGGTAACTTATGCAACTTTATCGCTGATTTGTTTATATCAGCTCTTAGATACCCAGATGTTTATATGAATCTTCGAATTTTGGTAATGGGAGTTGAATGAGGAAGAGCTTATCAGATGCTTATGAGTTATTCCTTGGACCTTAGAATTTATATTAAAAATTTCATCAGAGGAATACCAAAGGTATAGTAGTCATATTTTAAGAAAATTTCATCAACAATGTGGTGTGCATTTATAAATATTTAAACACACATCTTGCACAAACACAATCTGGTACAACTACCTGATGTCAATTTATTTTTTTCTGTACGAATATCAACCTTGGACACGCAACAGTAAAACGCTTTGAATTTTACAGAAAAAAAAAATTGTAAGCAAATATTACATCATGAAGTAAAAAAGCATTGCAAAAAAAGTAACAAAAGAAAAATGAGAAAGCCCAATAGTAGATCACGATCGTCAACTGTCACCAATCTTACATCACAGAATCTTTATAAAAAGTACAACACTTTCATAAATAACGTCGCATGATGCATTGATGGCACAATTCAAGCATATTTTAAGACTTATTTCATTTGCTTATTTGCCATTAGCTTTCGGCGGCAGATATGGTAGCTTTATTGGCTTAAAACTATCTCCAAAGTTCTATAAAGACACAAACCAAAATTCATCAGAATCAGTTCAACGGTTTAAGTGAGAAAGCACAACAAGCAAACAATACGCTACTTATTTTCAGTATTACAAATATTTGTAATAGAAATTATTGGTCATTTACGTAAGTACGTAAACAATAGGTCATTTACGAACGTAAGTAACCAATCATTTCTATTATCTCAAAACTACAGGTAATTACATTATGTTGTCTGCACATTACAGGAAATAAAATAGCCTAACTCGAGAGATTTTCTGGAATGATATACTTAAAATAATTATAAAAATGAAGAATAATAAAGTGTTGCTATCGGGTTCAGATTGGTCAACTTTACCCTTACGAATAGAAGTCAAAATTTCGCACTGCAAATAAAAATCCTCATCCTAATAAACTGCTCAACAACTCACGCATACAAAGCCTACTTTATAGTAGGTGCTATTACCAACTAGTTTATTGCACAGGATCAGATAACAAAGGAACCCTAGCCGAACATACGGGACCACCAAGAACTGACGCAGGTGCCCGATGAAGGCATTACACTGAATCGCCCATTATGATTAAACGGAATTGGCCGTAGTCTATGTTTGCAATCTACTAGAGTACTTGGACTTAGGGTTGTCACACTTAAGGCTTTTAGAACACCTTCAAAGGGTAACTTCTTAGGTAAAATTGTCGATTAACTTGAGATAAGTCTGGTTTCAAAAGGGGCAAAAGTTGGAGTTGGAATACCCAGCTTAACTTTTAGTTTATTAGAATTTGAACCTAAAGTAAATGTTAAAAGATCTAACATTTCTAAACACCGGAGTGTATTCACAAGCTCTACGTTTGCTATTTTTTAAAAACTGATCTTTGTGTCTAAGACAATATAGTTGTAAATCGTACGTATTTTCTGCGTTTTAAAATCAACGGTAGTCTTTAGAAGCAACCCTAGGGTTATTGATTAGTAGTTACTGTACTTAAATGATCACTTTGCTGAGATAAAGTCCAAGTTATAATTATAATGTAAACGTGCTTTGAAGTTTGAGCGATAAGAATTGAAGGAGGTGGCTGCGGATTAGATTCGCTGTAACTTAATTGAAGTCTGGAAACCCTGTGAGCGATAGTCAAGGGCATTTGTGTGATAAGAACTGCATTCGTTTTTAAATGGCTGTAATATATATTTATTTAATACTTTACCCGTTGCGTAAGTTGGAAGTGCAATAACAAAATCAAAATAGCAACTTTCTAAAAAATAACAAACCTTTGGTGCAAACCATACTGTAGTGTAAGCTTATAGTAACGATTTTTATATATTGCCATTAACAAGCACAGCTCACAAACAAGCATTTTTTTTACGTGGTAAAATCATCTTATGAGTCCTCCTTCCCAGGGCAGAGCGGGAGGGATTGTCAGACTCGTACTGACTAAAATCCACGGTGTCCTTCAATAGCCCTTTACGTTCCGGGGTCACGATAATTCGTACAGTCCCGCGACCCCAGCAGGCTTTGCCCCGTCACTCTGCTGACACTCTTTGAGGCGCGCGTGGAACACAACGCTTCGTCGACCCGGGCGCACAAACAAGCATACGGCAGAGGTACCGCCTGTGAATTGTCGAACTTGCAGAATTATTTTCAAACACTTTTTGAAAAGATAAAAAACACTGGCAATATTACATGGAGTATTATATAATTGCAGTTTTTGTAATACTACAAAATTACCTAAACTTTAACCAAATTGGATAACAAAATGACGGGCCCCCCTCTAAAGGGCCAAAGCCTGCGTGGGACTTACGAATTACCGTGACCTCGGAACGTAAAGGGCTATTGAAGGACACCGTGGATTTTAGTCAGTACGAGTCTGACAGTCCCTCCCACTCTGCCCTGGATGGGAGGACTCTTTTGATGATTTTACCAAGATAAAAAAAAACCAAATTGGATACAAATACACGAATACGCAATTTTACGGCGCGATAGTTCAAGATACTTCGATAGGCCTATCATTGACTGTCTTCTATAAAAAAATAAATGACGGAAACCACACATTGTTTCAATGGAGACAGATGGTAGCCTAACCTTGGAAAACCAATAATTTTAAACAAGAAGCAACTATACGAGTAACCTGCCTACTATATCCTGTAAACTATAGGTACTCGATACTAACGTGTGAGGTCGAATTTACAATGTAAGCGATTATGTGGAAGTAGTAAGTCGACACCAGAGTATCGTTGCCAAATGCGATGGCATGCGATTGTATCTCACTTTAGCGATAAAAATACCGATTGTATTTTGTTTTAAATAGTCATTTGACCACCCACATAGATCAACAATAGAATGCATATTTATCTAGACGACTAGGAGTACATAATTAGGTCAATCAAGCTTTTAGTAACAGATGACGTAAGTGTAGGTCTGTATTGTTTATTTTGGTAACGACTCTGTCCTACTGATGTTTTGATCTATAGTCTCTCGGTTTAACTAACAGTTTTTGTCCGATGGTAGAGTCTACGTCAACCTGTTCATTAGTGTTCAAACTTAGATCGTGATCGATTCGTTCATCATAACTCAATACTTATGACAATAAATACCCTTCAAGTTGGGGGTAACATTTTGTCATTGAGCTGGAACTAACCTGGCTTCAATTGAATAAGTGGCTACATGGCTAGCTTAAACTGACGTTAAAACACGTTCCTTATTTAAATATGTCTCTATAAGGTTATTTATGTATGGTTACAAAAAGTCCCAGTTCACACTAACATATTCAACAACAACACAAGACTTAATTTTACCATACACGGCTGGTAAGATACGATCACACTTTGATGTACATCTTCCTTATAAAGCAAAATAGTGTTTTATTAACAAATCCCTGTGAAATCCTATCTAACGTTACTCCAGTGACACTAGTCCGTAATCCTTTAGTAACAAAGTAACGTTATTGCTATACACAAGGTAGTACCCGGAATAACCGTATTAGGACTTCGATGAACGGTCCTTTCACGTTAGAAATAAAATGGCTGCTACTGTTAAATTATAAAGGCTAGGACAGACATTAATACACCGCTATAATAGTTATTTATGCAACCGTTGTATAATCAGGGGTATTAAAACACGAATGTGGGTTTATCACACGAGGCGTAGCCGAGTGTGATAATAGTATCACATGAGTGTTTTAATACCTAATTATAACGGTTGCATACAAGACTTTATCTACAATCATGCTGTGAATCCTCTATAAAAGATTCTCATAACATACCATATTCGCATACCTTATTCGAGTAAAAAAATGGCGGGATATAACACGATAAGACGAGTTGTTCTTTTTTCAAAATTTTAGCGATCTGGTGGTGAAAATGTCATTGCATGAGAATGTTCTTTTTTTGAAATTCATTATAACACGCGTTTGGATGATATAATGATCATTATATCATTGAGTGTTTTAATGTTGGCAATAAGCTAATTGTTATAGGTTCTTTTATAGAGGATTAATAGCATGATAGTAGATAAACGTTTTACACTCATTGCATCGCGAGTTTCCTGAAGGTGTGTTCGATATTTTATGGAACGGTAATTCAATTAGCGTATTCGCAAATTGATAGTAGTAAAATGTTGTGTTTTAGAGCGGTCGTTATTAAATTAGAAAGGATTTTATGATTTGCTCAGATATCTAGTGCGTGTAATTTAATTTTCCTCAGAAAATTTCCTTGAAGAGCCGAATGATTTTTTTAGTGGAGTTCGTAAAGCTGAATTTTGGCCGAAACATTTGACTATTTGCCACCGATATGCTAAGAAGAAGATGAAAAAATTATTAAATTCCCTATTATTTTATAAAAGAACCTAACCCTGCCATATACATATTGCGCATATACATCGATTATGTGTAGATTATACAGCATAGACTGTAGATCTCTATAATAATCATGAAAAAGAGGTAAATGATTTTACCTCTTTTTCATGATTATTATAGAGTTCTTGTTTTGAAAAACAATAAATTGTCAAAATGTTTACATTTGACAGTCTTCAATTTCAAAAATTATTAGAGGCAAGTTAATACAATTATCGTATTTTTTGTGGTTTAAGAAGGAAGCAGTCATGCTAGCGAAGGAGGAGGCGGGACGCGTGAGGGAGAGGACAGCGTCCTAACTTCACCCCAGTCTCAGTGGTAGACGCTCACGGTGACAGACACGTCGCTAGACGATCACCGGCCACCGTAGACGCGGGCATGCGGGCGGCGAGTAATGGGCGACTCGCTGTCCGACCGGGTCAACGGCGCGTTATGTTCCACGCGCGCCTTGAGGACTCATTTGATGATTTTAACACGATAAAGAAATAGCTTTGTCGGTACAGACACTCATGACCAACGATGATAACATAACTGTACTTACTTCCATACTAAGAGTATACGAGTATAAGCTTCAAGCCCATTAAATTCCATGTCTCACTGAGGTGATATAGTCGTACATGCAACCCGACAATAACAAAGACAATAGACATTCGATTACGTACAATAAAATAAATTGGTATTGGATATAGCGTTGAAACGGACCAATACGCTTGTTACAACTAAATTGGTTTGTAAAGCAGGCATTTCATTTTCGCGTTCTATCCACTGTGCTGTGTGGTTATGAAGGAGTATTACGTTTAATATCTTTGCGTTTGTATGTGAGGGTACTGAAGATGTAAGTTTAGCTGGGATAAGATTGGAATATAAAAAATAGTAACGAGAGTAGTTCCACTGTGGGAACGAGATGACGCTAGATGACTTGTATAGCTCTGTCTCTTTCCCGCAGTGGAAATACTCTCGCTTTAACACGTCGTGGTTGCCCCCAGATCTTCTGAATGTCGATGATACCTTGAATTAAAATTTAAAACACGTTTGAATAAAATTCTGTACCATTTACGGCGTTGGTTTCGGCCTTGGACAGGTCCCTTAAAGTGCAGGTGAAATTGCACAAAGTACAAGATAGGTAATGGAATTTGATGATATCACAACGATCAATTTGAAAACAGATGTGAAGCACGGCAGTATTAAGTCTATCACAAGATAGATTTAACCTGATGCAAGCTTACTAAATCCGCTGGATTTTAAAATCATACTATAAGACGATGTGGTGATACTTGGAGAAGCCTATCTGTGAATTTCTTTCATCTACATGAATGAAGGAAAAAATAACTGAAAATAATTGGTATAAAGTGAAAAACAGTACTGAACAAAATTAGCTTATCACATCTGATTCCTACATTAGGTTGGAGTGTAGCCTTAGGGGCGCTGGGACTTAGAAAATTTTTCGATTTTTTTTTTTTTTTTCAAATTGGTACCATACGCTTTTAGGCACCATGAGCCGTGCAGAAAACAAAAATAAAAAATTAGATAAAAAAAATTTTTGGGACTTACAAAATTTCTGACCCCGCCATCCTCTTCTAACCTAAATTGTCCGAGTCGGGGTGCCAGCAAGTCCCGAGTTGTATTTCCAGTTGCTCACTTAGTAATCTGTGTTTGCCCCTAACCGTACTCAAGGTGATAAGGAGAAATTTTCCCAGTTCCCAGTGAAGTTTCCCAGAGAAGTCCCAAAAAATTTTTTAACCTATTTTTTTTTTGTTTTCTGCACGGGTCATGGTGCCTAAAAGCGTATGGTACAATTTGAAAAAAAAAAATTTTTTCGAAAATTTTTCTAAGTCCCAAAAATTTTTTTAACCAAAAAAATTATTTTTTCGTTTTCTTTGCTTCTCATAGCGCCCCTAAGGATATAACTCCAACTCCTAAAAATCCGCCCCTAAGGCTACCCACTGACCCTACATTAAAGTCAGTCAACTACTAAACATAAAGCCTTATGTCCCAAAGTTCAAAAGTACTTCAGAAAATTGAAGTATCTATTTGCCTTCACTGTTTGTCTACGTGACATCAGTAGAACATACCAAAGCCATTATTGCGTTTGTTTTACGTTTTTTGAACACCAAAAATATAACAAAAACAACTCCACAGTATTGGTAAATACTCAGCAACCATAAAACATAACGTTTTCCCATATAAACGGGATCTAAGGCGGATACGATACCCGTTAGTCGGAATGGACTCGTATGTAAAGCGTTCGCGCAAATTGCATAGGTCTACAAGTCGACTTCATAACGGCTTGTGTCTACAATGAACGCGACAATCCGGAAGACTCGATTTGTATAGATTGTTATACTGTTCACCGAGTTTTACACTATTCCGTTGAAGTCTCGATAGAACCCGCGACTCTGCTCGGTAAAATATAAATAAGAAGTTTTCTTCGGCGTACGATTTATTTTATGCAATCCATGTGTTTTTGTGTCTATTAACACGAATGCCTTCTATTTAATTGTTGCAATTTAAGTTAGTCAATTTAAGTGAGTACCCACAAAAAAAAAATGCTTAGCAACTAGCTACTTCATATAAAAGAAATATTTATTTACTTACAATTGTTAGCTCACTGGTTAAAAGTAAGTCCACACATGTTTTTTCCACTTCTAAACAATACATTAACACTTCTTTAAGCTCAAATAGTTTTATTCGCGACTATCAGGGATAAATTCGACCTTTTCGTTCGCGAGGCACAAGCCAGACTGTCCGTGGGTCTAAAACACACAACTAGCTCAATATTGAGAAAAATCAAATGCTTTGAGGGTAGCGTGAAAAATACAAGCTGAGATTGAATATAACTTCAAAATAAACCTTTTATTATTCCATATCCATAACTATCTTTGCTTTTTGTGGAAATAAAGACAAATAGTGCTATCATCAATGTTACCACGAACAAAAGCTATGCCTGTCAAATTTTTTTTGTATTAAAGTAACGTAAATTTACACACAGTATTTCCCGTACCTTTGAAAATTTCCTAATAGTGTCATTGTTTTCTATTTAAACATAACGTATTTTGCATACCAGACAGTCCAGTTTTTATTTTCTTAAATGTCAATTACTTTCTTTTTTGTGAACACAGATAAAACAAGAATTTTGGTGAACAAACCCTGTGCGTCAGTGGCAGACGACACAGAAAGGTGTAACTATTTTTTTTCAACAATATGTTTATTTACTATTTATGTACACACAATATACAACACAGGATAACTAAAACATAGAACTGAGTACAAGTGTACTGCTTATTTCTAAAGAAATTTCTGCCAGCAGACCTGCGAAAGGAGTAATGAAATGTAGACTATAGTGTGTGAGAGGAGACTAAAAAAAACCGTAAGTAAGTGGATGCTTAACATATAGCATACATAATGCATGCATTTTTAAATACTACAGTGGGTGACGTCGTCAAATCAAACAGTTGTCACTGAAAATAAAAATACTTTTTCGTACCACTTGCTCAAAAAAGTGACATTCTATGCTTCAAAAATCGATCATAACGATAGTCATTTTTAATCTGTTAAAAACAGGGAGAGAATGTTGTACTGAATTTCATTCATCCTCTAGGGAGAGAATGTGATTTAAATTTGGAATACTTACCGAAATTTATACTGAACTACATCTGTGTTTACACCATTGAGTTTGTATATAAAGCATTACACATCTTTTTGAAAAAGGAATACGTATTTATTATGCAGTTATGATTATTAAACAAAATTACGAAAACCGAAGAGGTCGTATGAGCTTGATGCCTTTGCTTTTCCGACAAAAAAAATTTAGTCTAGGAATTTGCCGCGTTTTTGTTTTCTTCAAATAAAACCTTAAGTTTATTTTATTTTTATAAATAAGTTAATGTTCTAAAAATGCGTAACGATGTTAAATCAAATGAAACGCAAGTTCGTCAGACGCAAGAACAGAGATATACTCAAATTAACTCATCGACAATAAATGTACCAAACAAAAATGTAACTCTCTCTATCAATAATTGGACCAATGTTTCGAATGTTAACTTTTACTTTTAATTGTCATTATTTTCAATAAATGCTTATCTCATATTATTATTGAGTTCATTTTTTCGCAAATGGTACGAAAAGTAGAGTATTTTCCTCGGTGATAAAGCTGTCTTAGTCTTGGGTGAACTTAAATCCCTCGCTACACTCAGGACTCGTCTTAAATCCCTCGCTTCGCTCGTGATTTAAGTTTTTAACACCCTCGCTACGCTCGGGAGTAAACCTCGAGTCCTTCGTTACGCTCGCGATTTAAATCGTCACCCGCGACAGAAGACACTGCTTTATCCCCTTGGTTAATAATCTACTAATACGCGATGGTATACACTTAGATTTTCCCTTTCTTCTGTTTTAGTTCTACGCCTATTATTAGGCGAAAGACAAATTAACTTTATTTTTGATACTACAAATGCCAAATCTTGTTTTTCCTTCTTTATTATCTACTTTAGTAGCTTTTCATCGCCAAACAATATACAAACATACACACAAACTTCCAAACTATAATAATAATAAGCTTAGTGTTATAGGAGCACCGTTGTAGTTATTTATAGTCATGCATGCAAACTTTAATTTATATGGTGGGTGTCGAAGTGATTTGTAAGTGGGCTTTGTTATAGACGATGCTACGGTTGTATTAGAATTTCTATAGATATTGTCTGTACTTGCTTCACATACTAAGTAATGCATGTTTATGCATAGGATGTTGTTTTTGTCAATTGGTGATTATCATCATGTCTTTGTCAGACATTGTTGTTTATTAGTCTATATTCAGGCAAGTTCAGGTGCTGTTTAAGCACCTGTATCACAAGTTTCTTCTGCAATATATTCCCCACCTCCTCAACTGCATTTAAAGAAAACCAACTATAGTGCCTGATGATGAATATCGCAATACTAGTCGGGCATAATAATAATTAAAATCCATTGCAGGCAAAGGCGAACTAGTATCATGGTGTTCATCACCGATTTCGGAAGCCCTATTGCTAATAGAATGGTAGATTTTGGAGATTTTGAGGTACCGGACATTTGGAAACAATGTTTATTTTATCAATTAACTTACGATCAATATAACGATATTGATGGCCAATGCATTTGCACAGATAATTACGTGACTTTTCCAATTCTCTTGCTTCACCAAGAGACCTCGATACCCATATCCATTTATATCACCAGATTCATTATAAGTAGATGTTGGCATTATCTTTCATCAGTTCTATCTATAGCACTAGACGTAATCTGACACAACGATAATAAAACATTCCTCCTCTGGCATCTTAAATTTCACACCGCTTAAATCATTTTGTATCAGTATTAAATATTCCAGTGCATAATTAGTGACAGTTCTCTATCTTATAGCCTTCGAAGGTAAACCTGTTTCTTCGCAGAAGACTTATACACTGCACTGAATATATCCAAACCTGATATATTGCCTTGATTGCGTGTTATCCATGGTCTTGTAACGGCGATTTGATAATACCTGCAGAAAGTTACATGGACTCCTAAGACGTCGGCAATTTAATGAAGATTATTTCCTGTTTCAGATTTTCAAGATCAAGATTGAAGATAATCATGACGATATATTAATAGCCTATAATATTTTCACTGCGGAGATCCATTATGGTCTTTAGAGGAGGCCCACTGCGCGGGCATGCGGACGGCGAGTAATAGATGACTCGCCGTCTGATCATGGGCCATGCCAGGATTGACGTGCATCGTGTTCTACACACGCCTCAAAGAGCTGTCAGCAATCTGGGCTCCACAGAGTGCCAAACGCCTGGCGAGGTCGTGGTGATTCGAGTCGTGATGATTTTACCACGCTAAAAAAGGGGTTGGGGCCACTATGGCCTCCCTCAAAATGAAATGGCCATAATCAACAATGCTAGCCCAGTGCTTAATACCTAGTGATGTCATCTGTCTTCGAATTTTAAATTGTAATACTTGAAGTCTGGTAATATTTAAGCATATAATAAAAAAATAAACTGTAAGAATGATAGATGATATTTACAAATAGAAGTAAATATTTGCCAGTATCAATTGCTATGTTCTACTTTAAAAGAGTGTCGGTGAAACGATTGGCACATGAGATATTTCAACGGTATTCTAGATGACTAGCAAAATGCAATGGCACGTAAAGACATCATAGTTAGACGTGATCGTTTGAAGTATGAGTATAAGTTGTAACAGGTGGATATTACCGTTTTAAAAGATGGATAGAAAATACCAGGTATTTTTAGATAGTGACTTGATGGCGCTAATACTGATACCGTTGGCAATAATTAGCTGGAAAGTATGAAATAATAACATTTGCTAGAATCGAAGATTTCTATCAAAATTACTTTTAGACGTCATCGTTTTCAGTAGAGCTTCATGACGTTGATGTAGAAATTGCGATAAATTCAAGGGTCAATAACTTTATTAAGTACTTACCTACCAAATATAAAGAAAAAGATCATAAATAAGAAGTATGGGTTACATACGGAAATGGATTTAGTGGAAAATATACAGTTTGAGTTAACTTATCCCAGGAGACGACACGCATGCATCACCATTCAATTACCTAGATTATAGCTACGGCGTAACATGGGAAAATCGCACACAATTCTGCCATCGTGTCTGTCAAGTCTCTTTAATTCTATGTCTTCCAACCTGTAGTAGACGAGACACCAATAATTAAACCTTTTACTTCATGCCGAATGAGTCGCCGGAATTCCTTTTCAATCAGAAAAATGTTTAGCGCGACTTTCAACCTTTCCACGTAAGGATAAGAAACAATCAGGAGACGTTAAACGAAGTTTTTTTCCGTTTATGTAAATTCAATACGCACTTACTGGGTTTTTTAACTTGTTTATAGACATTTTTGGAAGGGAATCTAGGCTGAATTTGTTGTGGTAGTCGTTGTTTTAAGATACTTGAATATGTTATTATGTTGTTCCCATTAAGTTGAAGCGTTTTTGTATAACGTTTTGCGTGGCTTCTACATGATTTTATACACAGTAGGGTTAGTTTTTTATCGTATAAATATAGTTAAGATTTTACTTTTTTTTGGATCTTGTTTTTCAACATGACTGTTTTCAATTTTTTCATCTTCAGCCAATTTATATTGGATGGTGGAAACTTTTTCTTTTCTTATGTCGTGGTAAAATCATCAAATGAGTCCTCCCACCCGGGGCAGAGCGGGAGGGACTGTCAGACTCGTACTGACTAGGTGAAAGACACTTAAATTATTTTACTACGTTATTTTTCTATTTGACGGCTGACGTGGCACTCATAAATGTTGTAAGTGTGAACTATTTTCCATTGGACTTATCGGTAAATTTTGATCAAACCAATTGTTTTTAAGTGAAATATATCTCAAGTAGGTATGAATCCGTGAATACTGTAGTAGGTACATAGCAAAAAAAAGCTTCAGTCGCAGATTCAATTTAGTCTCCGTACTATTCCTCAAAGACATTCGCATGGCCATAAAACAACTGCGATTCGTAAGCAATCGTGTTACAGATGCAAGTCGGGTTAAACGACTGGTTGGTTGTAAACTGACGCTATTACGTGTCGCGCGTGTAGCCACGACACTTTGACATAGGAGCTCAAACTGTTGTGGTAGCTCTTTTATAAACATTCCGTAGGCCTCGCACGAACGCACAGAAAATGTTACGTGGATTTGAAAAATATCGGACGATTGATTGTACACCTAGAATACAAAATTTAAAAAAAACTGTAAAATATAACCGTACACTTCATTATTATAGTCGTCAAAATCATTGTCATCTTACTAGCCTGTTTTCCCAACTTTTTTGGTGTCGTCTTGCAACAGAATCGGATTCAGCAGAATATAAGCATTTAACATGGTCCGACTGCCTATCTGAACTCTTGGCAAGCTGTTAGACTTTCAAGCTTGAGGATCAGTGGTATTTTATTTAAAAAAGCATTCAGTGGTTGAGAAAACCGACGTGTCGCACTGGGCCGTTGACGGCCTATTCGCTCTCCTAAAGATGATGACTCCTAATAGAAACCTACTGACTATTCCCAAACCACTGCGACTCTTGTGAGCCAGAATCAACAGTGGTGACCACCAGAAAAGCACTGAGACAAAGCTGATTATCTCATGCTAATGTCGAGCATTCGTGCTAAGCCTCCGATGTAACTTCTTTAAATCTAGTTACCTACAAACTGATAGTTTTGTTAGTATCCTATTACGTTTTATGGGGCGGAATGTTAAGGTGTTGCTGCTGTTAGATCAGCAAGCGTAATTGAAAATGGTGTGTTAATGGTTCGGAATGTTACATCGACTGCAAATATCTTCGTACTGTTTTTTAAGAGCCATTAGTTTTGGTGGATGTGGAGGACTGGGTTGGCAGTGCAGATGCTTGTTATCATCATTATCTACCTGTATTCGTCCACTGCTGGACATAGGGCAACAGTGTATAAGAGGACGCGATGTATGATGGGAAATCACACAGTTAGGACAAACTTAACACAATACTAACGTAGCGGAAGCGCCAACAGGACGCCATTTGTTAATAGCCGCTTGCAAACGACGTCCTGATGGCGCTTGCGTTACGTTAGTGTTATGTTAATTATGCCTAAAGAGTGTATGTCCCCATTATACCTCGCGTCCCCGTCTTATATACTGTTCCCCTATGGTACGATTGACGCAGTGGCTGAGCGATCGAGAGTTGCGCTGCGTTTCACGTTGTTCAGGGCCTGAGTGTTTGTGTATGTGAGTATAAATGTTTGTAAACGCATCCACAATACAGGATAAATTCTTAGTGTGAGGCAACTTTTTGTGGATTTGTAAAATCGTCCAATGTGTCCTCCCAGCTAGGAGTGGAAGCAACTGTCAGGCTGTTACTGACTAAAAGTCAGGACCACTGTATCTTTTTTAGACAGTTCCGTGAGCCGAGCAGGTTTGAGATACAACTTGGGCTATTTCAAGTTACTGCTACTCAGATGCCTATTTCAAAATATATATTTTTTAATCTAGATTTTGTTTAGGTGCTTCTATCAAGGATATGTCAGCCCCATCGTACCCTTTTAAAGATAAATTTATAAGTCGTGCAGCAGAAAAGCCATCATCATTATGTCAAAAGACGTCTTCTGCTGAATTTAAACCTCCTTCAGTCTTTTACAACCAATAAGGCCACCTCGTAGAAGGACTTATTTATGCGCTATTTCATTTATTACTCATTCCGTTACCTTTTCAGTGTAATGTATTAGAAAATCAAACACTAAAACCACGGTAAACAAGACGCGATATAATTAATGCATATCAATTTATATGTGAAAGCCTATAAGCCAACAGATTACTGGTAAATCTCCGGTTTCACTGATCAAACGTGAGAATCATTTGAAGAAGAAAGCAGAAAGTCTAGTTGTGGCAAACTTTTGACAAGTGTTGTTTAATGTTTGATGAAATCATGATAAGGCTGAACGCTGATACCATTAAAGACATACTTTGAAGGAGGTGTATATGCGGATCGGTCAGATGTGGTGGACGGAACCCTTCAATTCGTCGAAAAGCATGTAAATCTATAGTATATCTGGCGCAGTGGCTGACTAGTATTGATGGCTGCGCTGCAAGTTGCGGGTTCTATCCTCGCAACTGAACTAAACAATGTTTAAATGTTTGGAAAATCACCCACAATATATGGGAGTAGGAGCACGATAAAGAGTGAGGCAAAGTATAAAAAAAATCTCTATTTAATATCAAGTGCAGTAGTAGTAGTCTAGACAAGAAAACACGAATTTGTCATCGACATTTTCTTGCAACATTTTAGGCATGAAAACGAACAATACCAAAACAAAGACAAAAGCACTAGTTAACTATTGATTACAACCAGTGTGATAATACATAACCGTTGTATTTACTTACAGCACGTGAGCGGTATTCCGGACTCGCAGTGGACAATGGTCCTTTCAGCGTTGAACAGAAGCCGACAGTGGTATTATAGGCCCGGAGCGTGGCTAGAATATCAAATACGTTGTATGCAAATAATAAGACAATCTATAGTTAGGTGAATAATAACATAACCGTCTTCTGTTGTGTGTGAGTCATAGCGTGTGGTTTGTAATAATATGGATCTTAATTATTCTATTGTAGCATAAGGACCTTTCTAGTACGGAAATAGAAATACTGGGGATAATTTACATGAAGCGACTGTCTATCTGACCTCCACAATTCAGTAACCATGGATAACTTTTGTCAGATTTCTGACTTCTCGTGGCGACTGTGAAAAATCCACAAATGGCAACTGTGTTATAACTAGATATGAAGAGGTTTCAATAAAGAAAGGGGAGGCCTTAAATCAGCAATGACACACTGGATAGGTTAACAACCTGATTGAAATTCCCGCAGATTAATTCAAGAGTAAATACTAGGAATAGGTTGCATTTGTAGATCGTTGAAAGTTGTTAGTATTAGTCAGAAGCTTTAAAGTTTGAAACCCAGTTTTACAAAGGTATATTGTTTGATCTAGTTATTGGATAATGGATTACAAATAGGCAGTCGCTTCAAGTAAAATACTGTTATACTGACATTCAGCTGAATCCGGTTTGATTGGGAGCACATAGTTTTTCTTTCTTTTAGGTGGTTAAATCATCAAATGAGTCCTCCCACCCAGGGCAGAGCGGGAGGGACTGTCAGACTCGTACTGACTAAAATCTACGGTGTCCTTCAATAGCCCATTACCCGGGTCGCGATAATTCGTACAGTCCCGCGACTAACCCCAACATAGTTGGGAAAAGACTATTCAGATGATGGTAAGAACTGTGAATAACTTTCTTCTAGTTAGTCGTGTTTCACCGCCTACCACGTACAATACGACTCTTTTACTAAATTAAAACATTAAGGAAGCATAATATAAACACGAGACTAACACAAGACACATTCACCTTAATAAACATTTTTTTTTTGTTACAGGTACTAGAAATAAGGCTAAAATTTGACTACTGAAACTAAATGTGATCAGGGTCATTTTAAGTTATAATTTAGATTGACCAATGACATCTCGTCAGCTTATGTATTCATGCACAGTCATAATTAATTTAACTGGTTGTTCACACAGTAATTTATTGAATGAATAAATAATCGTTTCAATTTCAGCCCTAGATAACCCACTGCCATCACCGCATTTCGTATATCGATCTCTTCTTTTTAAGCCATACTCTGGATTTTACTTATCTCTCATCCGTTTGTTATCCGCAATATTGTCACTACCCCCTATTTCCTAACTCTTTCTTTTGACTATCCAGTCTTCGAAACAATATTCAAGTTTCTCATCTTCTGTAGTTGAATCTAAATCATTTTAATTGGATGCAACATCTTCTCACATGACATTGACATACAGGCTACCCATAACACACACACGGATACAATTAACCTTACAGGACTGGTTCCAAGTCCCAACTCCCGTACTACTACCGTCATAAGCATCATGTTTGTTCGTAATTAACGGCTTGTGTTCTTATAAGAACATTGTTTTAATGTTCTACCCCCAGACAGGCCGATAAATAATCGCCACTTGTGTGGTAAACGAGATCTGTGACGTCACATTGTAAGACAAGGAGCTTCGAGAAATGGACAATTGCTTGTTGTTTTGATGCAGAATATTTGGAATTGTAAACTTGATGGTGATGCGCTATTGTAAGAAGATGTAACAATGTAGTACATTACTGGAAGAATTTGTCGAGATTCGTGACGTCAACGAAGTGTTTTCAGAAAGGAGTAGACCAGGGGTGGCCAACCGGTCGATCGCGCTCGACCGGTCGATCGCGACTATTACTCCAGTCGATCGTGGCAAGGCAAAAAATATAAGTAAGAGAGAGTTTAGACCAGACTGCGCAATGTAATTACCAACTACTGCATCATCATCTTGTATCATTTTTCAGTCGCTGTTCCGTCATGGTATTTATCCTCTATTCGCATAAATTTAATGAAACAATCTCACTTGTGATATGAAAAGGAACTCCTAAGACTGGTCAATAAATATACTAAATGATTGCGTACTAAACTATGCTGTTTCAATTTAAGATTTCAAGGAGTATGTAATTGGTAGATCGCACAGGGTTTCGTTAGTAAACAGTAGATCTTATGTCTTATCAAGTTGGCCACCCTGGAGTAGACCGTCCCAAAATTCCTAAGTGTGGTATTGTATCAGTTACATGTCCAATACATTGGTTTACTTGATGAAATAAGGGCAGCAATAAGTAAGGCAAATTTATAAAATTATGCATTGCAAGAATCATGATTTCAATACATTAAAATGAAAATTAAACCCAAATGTTGAAGTAAAGCAACTTGCTGAATTAAACACCTTCATTCATTCGTGTATACTAAAGCTCCGATTGTTTCTTCAGAATAATAAACAACAAAATAACCACATATAATAATTGTTAAAAGAACCACACCTCACACCACCGTTTACCACATAACAACAACAAACAAACCCAAGAGCAAAACTTAAAATCGATCTACACTACACTAGAATAATTTCTTCGCAACGTAGAATTTCCCTTGTCAATAATTCCTAGCATTATATAAAACCGTAAGTAGACACAGACCTTGAGTATAATGAACTAGTATAAGAACGGGAACGTCTAACGTGTAGTGTGGCAGAACGGGGTAATTCCTTGTCATTATAGTATTATTTATAACCGGAGCAACTCAGGCGCAAGTAGAGAGGCGAGGCATACGCTATACCGCATAGATTAGCGATGCAGATGCGCGATAGCTCTCTGAATTATGTTCATTAACATTTTACCTTGTTACAACACGATAAAATGTGTTTGTATAGAATTAAGTTGTAAAGAATATTTATTTGTTCAGATATTATCGGATGAATAGAGCGTAAATAGCATTCTGTATTTTATACTGATAAAGGGTGTATTTTTATGATCTATAGTAGTCCAATTACTCTACAGCATAAAATAAATATATTTTGAAATTACTGGATTTTCTAAAGTTAATTTAACAAAAGCAGCTGTGCTGTAATACAATTATATTTTTTTGTTTTAGTTATGTTTCGTACTTTAATAAAGCCCCAAGAAAAATATTACTTAATTCTGTATCAAAATTCTGTAACAAAGTAACATCAAAAGTTGGGACATTATTATAATACGTAATTATAGTTTAAAAGTAATAACTAAAACTAATCTTAACTTAGTTAATGTATGATATTTCTAATCACATTAAATCTTTTATCTTATAAAGCCTTCTTACATAAAATTCGCGTTTTATAAGACAGCTTGATTGCCAAGGCTTTTCTTTTACTATAACTTTCCCGCAAACGGTAACTATGTTATGCTCATGTATTACGAAGAGTCCGTACAATAAATGTATAAATAAATTCCACAAAAGCTTTAAGTCACTTACTCTATGCCCCGGTCCGTAACGCCAGCGGCGGCTGAACCTGTTCCCAGAGCGACCAGTCATACGTCATTGGACAGCCTCAAAAATTATTCCTGCATTATATAATAAATCATAGTAAACCGGTAATTAAGTCAGTCATAACCAGAACCTCCAAATAAAAAGAGTTCTATAATTTTTTCACATTAAATAACCATTTCGGTGGTACCGCTCGGCCTAAACGATCATCGATAAAGTTTTTTTTTCCAAGTTTGTTTCCTGTAGGTACCTACGTACATTATAAATGAATGAGTCTTAAATTCCGTAACAATATTGAACGACTTTTGATGAAAACTGTACAAACTTTGACTGGTTAACTATTTATAATGTCTTCGAGTTGTTAACAGTTTTCTGTTGTTTTAGTTGACTTTGTTGATTATATAGGAGTGGTATTAATTTTTATTTTAAAAACTGACAAGGGAAAATGGAAGAAGAAAACGTGTTACGTCGACTCCAAGTAAAACGCGATAAGAGCAGATGATGATGATGATTTTAAAATTGACTTTAACCGACTACAAAATAAGGACGGTCTGTATTCAACGTATGTTTTTTTAGTTAAATGGTAAATTCAAAGCCAAAGTAAGTGTCACAAACCCGAAAAACATCAGACAATAAACATTACCAAAACAGTTGACCATCGAAACAAAAACGGCACATATTCTCAAAGCAATTACACCACACATCACCCGCTAAGTCCCACAAATCACCTCGACTCTCCCAAGAGCCGCCAAAGATCAGTCAAGCCAGCAAAAACTGAGATAGCCCATAATAAATCATAAGGCTAATCGTCTGCAATACAGAAGCCTTTCTAGCGGTTTAAATCCGGGCATTTTGAACGCCCACAACACATCATGGTAACTTATTACACACCTTCAGAATCCAGCATCGTTTCAATGGTAATTTGCCTTAATAACTTTAAAAACTCATTAGGTATGTTTTAAGAAATCCGTTGTGTTATTACTTTGGTGTTTTCACGCCGCATCGACGTATGAAAGTGAAGATGCGTAAGTCAATATTGGTTCATCTTAATTACTATTTCATTGTTTTCATCTAAATATTTGATTGACATTACTAAAATAAACTGCAGTCTAACTATCCTCACATAATTTAAACTTCTTCTTTTAGCTTTTCACCATAATTGTCATAAATAAATCACCATGCCATGATAGATTCATCGAACTCAACTTGGAACTAAATCTCCTTTAACTTCCAAATGTAAATGACTAGCTTTATAACTCCCGTCTTCACTAATGAATTCTTTACTCACGAATCACGATCAAGTTGGTTTACTGCTCTTTGCATTCATAATGCCAAAGTTGAATAGAGTCATTCACATTGAGCACGCTTTATCTTTACGTTACGGTTATTAGAAAGTGTGACATAAAATTTTATTAGGACTCGTCTATCAAGTGATAACAGAATTTCCGAACTATTACGCAAGCTCTAATAGGTTTTGGACGTTTTCATTTGGGTGCTGATTAAGAGTGAGGTTTATTGAAAATATTTGGAATTGAAATTGACCATTTGTTGGGAAAATATTGGCTCTTACTTTTCCTTTCTAAAAGCTATGCACTTCACAGCTACTCGTATGTAGTAAATTATTTGAAAATTATGTACGTGGACTAAGTATTTCTTTACTTATCACAAATTTTGATACATATAGATCAATCTATTTGAACACTTAAAATTCTTTCTATAAAAAGTTCAAGAAACTTTATTGAGACCTTTATTGTGAAGGTGAAACAGTGAAGAAAGTCCTAAAAAAAGACAAATTAGACAAACAAATAAATAAACACAGTATTAAAAACTAAAACAATAAAAGCACAAACTTAAACGGAGCACCTATTTACTCCAATCCAATACATTTACACAGTGAAGAAAAAATAATCGTAAAACGTAAAAAGCCGAATGGGAGAATGGGACCTTTCGAAGTAGGCAAGTTCCAAGTTCCAAGGCTGATGGTTAAGGCTCCTGAATAAATTAGTTTTTGGAACGGCCAGAGCCAATAAAAGTTTTAAACAAAAGAATCATAAAACGAACAGCCAAACTTCGGTAGCACAAGCAACAGGAGTAGGTACCTACTAGAATGATTTACGATGAAAGTGGGACACAATTGGCTTGAACTTTTCAAATAAACTAGCAATGAATGGACATAAACATGTGTTTGGTAGTTACGATTTCCCGCAGTTGTATGAGTTTAACAAGGAGTGTAATACAAATGTGACAACACGATAAAATGGTGGCTCAATTCGATTTTTCGAATCAATGCAATTCGATTGCAAATTTTTAGGGATTTGATAAGAAAACACAATTTACGCTTCATCATTGTCAAATACATGCTTCAGTCTGGGAAAAAAATATTGAGACAATGTTTCTAGATGGTGTAAATGAATTCATTTCCATTTTGCATGCTGCCTATCAAACAAAGGTCCTCTATCTATTAATAGCGACACGCGTTTCTATTACCTCTTGCACCTTCCATACCAATGAGTTTGTAAGTTTTATTATTCGTGTAGGCAAAAAATAATATGGCAATAAAAGCTCTTGCAATCATCCTCTTCACATATTACAACCTCCACTTGTCCTCGAATCCTAGTTTTTTTTCCACTAGCAACCCTTGCAAACAATGGGTGAATTAAATTTTATTTGATGTGTACCGACAGCTACCGAATAAACCGAATAGTTCGAATAGGGTCGGGATACGTTCGAATCTGTTTGGCATAAACAGGACGTCACGAAATAGTCCCGATGTACGCTTCTCTCTAGCTACAATAAAAGTTGCTGCAGCCATAAAAGTAGCGGTAGCTTGATGAATAGAAGAGAGGTAGCGTTTTTACCTTCTCTTTTGAAATGGCGTAATTGCTCTTTGCTTTTTCTTTTCTTTTATGACTGAAAGTGTCATATTGCTTTTGGCCAGAAAAGCAATAAAAGTGAATATTAGCAGTTGTGTGACAATAAAATAATATTTTACAAATTTTACAACATTATTCACAAAAAAAAACTATATCTTAAAAATGTTGATATTTTTCTCGGTAAAACAATTGTCCAATCGCTTTTTGACTCCATAACTTGAATTAGTTACTACTTAGTTTTAAATTCGATATTTAGATCATTCTATTGATTAAATGTGTCTCTTTTCAGATTTATTTATTTTTTAATTAGAATATTAAATTGAATGGAAAGATGCAAACCATGTGGGATTCACTACACAATATTGATGACGTCACATAACAAAATGCCCTAACCGCTCTTTTCAAAGCCACTGTCGGCCTGAAGCATGAACATCGGTTCTGGTCTGTCGGTTCCGCATGTGTAATGCCGACAGCAGTAAAAAAACCGATTAAACCACCCCTTACGACTTTTTTGTCGCATAATCTGTGGCGCTATCTTTTGAGTCTGGAAAATTAATACCATCGTACGTTTAATAACACTTCGTTGTAAAAGTTATGGGATTTAATAACGCAAAAAATTAAGTCTTTGTTGTTTTAATAGAGACTGTTTCGAATTCACGCCATGTGACGACGCTACTATTCTTTGATATTTTGATTTGATAGACAGACGAAGAGGAAGGAATTTAAATACGAAAATTTAAATGCAACACTGACCCCAGTTGTCTTATTCATAACCGAATAACAGTAAGGAACGATAAAAAGAAATGATAGAGAATTATGCAATTTAAGGAACCCGTTCAACTTCGAAATGAAGTTCGTGTTTACAATCTATACTTATAATAAATCTGTAGAGAGGCCAATTCTGTACATGAAATATATTTAAAAAATAACTATCAAGGGGTGATAAGGGATCGCTACTGATGCCAAAAATGCAATCAGTAAAATTTTTGTCTGTCTGTCTGTCTGTCTGTCTGTCTGTCTGTCTGTCTGTCTGTATGTTCGTTATAGAAACAAAAACTACTTGACGGATTTTAACGAAATTTGGCACAATCATTCTTCAGACTCCTGGGCAGGTTATAGGATACTTTTCATTACGCTACGATCAATAGGAGCAGAGCAGTGAAGGGAAATATTGGGAAAACGGGAGAAGTTATTCAACTTTTTAAGCTTCCGTCGCGTGTGCAGCCTTAATGGTTAAAGCTACATAGAAATCATGTATGACGGAAATGTTCTCCTTAAAATTATATAAAAATATTCCTTGACAGCATATGTCTGTCTTTTATGGTTGACTCACAATAACACGTGAAACTCCCGATAGCTTAGCAATTCGGAGCTTTCTGATTATATTTGTCTAATCCTACGTTTACAACACTGTCACTCATACCTAATTAAAAAAAAAATAACATTATTAACTATTCAATAAAAGAAGAATCATGTAAATCGGTGTAGAAACACCAAAGTTATACATGACTAGCGACCCGCCCCGGCTTCGCACGGGTGGACATTTATTCTTTAAGCTCTCTCACAATTTTAAATTCGTAATATCTTTTGAATGGATTGTCGGATTGGAATAAAATAAAAAGTAATTTATAGCTATTGAAACAATCTTGCTCAATAAATAGTTTATTTGGATAAGGATTAGTATTTGACGATAATATGATCAATAAACATAGGCTAATAATTTTAATTACTTTTATTCTATGGAAAAGTGGTTATAATGGCTAAAATATAAATGTTTGGTTTATACTATCGCGGACTTTTTTGTAGGCATTATTGAGTTCTACAACTTTTCTATAGAAATCAACCATACATCTCTAACCATTTAGGCAGCGTTCGCGAGAATCGTTAACGTACAGCAGTTTTTTCGACTCCTTACTCCACAATTTTCACTACCACGAAAAATCCTATTTTCCGGGATAAAATATAGCCTATACGGATTCGGAAGAATCCCTCTAAGTAATGGTAAAAGAAATTTTGAAATTGTTCCAGTAGTTTTTGAGCCTATTCAATACAAACATACAAAAATACAAAGGTTTCCTCTTTATAATATTAGTATAGAAATACGCTAAAAAGTCATCACGCGTGAATACAGAATCATGCTATAAGGATTATTTTTGTGTATCGGTTGCCGCGCTATAAAAAGGCGGGGGGTCCGAGCGCCTGGAGGCCTTAAAATCTTAAGGCATCCACAGAAAAGTCCGGTTGAGCAATACACAACCTACAAGAGGTCGACTTGCGAGATGACATACATAAAAAAAGCGCGCGAGCTTCATACAATATTCGGCTGTTGATGCGAATAGACGTTCAGACTGTTCGACCTTATTGACAGACAATAATTGTTATTTACAAACCGTGCTTATCAGCGCGACTTTTAGTCTTTGAATACTTAATTTTTTGATTTGTTGTTATTTTGTGAAATAGGTATTAGAGGTTTTGGTAGTGTTTAAACATATTATTAGTTTACATTTTATTTCTTTATAGTTGAAGCAATAGTAGGTACGAATATTAGTCTACACTAATATTATAAAGAGGAAAACTTTGTTTGTTTGTTTGACTGTAATGCTCAAAAACTACTAGACCGATTTTAAAAGTTCTTTCACCATTCGAAAGCTACACTATCCACGAGTAACATAGGCTTTATTTTATTTTGGAGAAAAATAGGATTCCGTAAGAAATACGGGTTTTTCGGCCACAAGGTGTAAAAAATCAACTTTACTTTTTTTTAAAGTTACTTTTTTTGCGTACGCTGCCTAAACTATAAAAGATAGAACCATAAAATGTTCTAATTAATTGTTGATCTTATAAATATCTACAAAAAAGTTCCCGACACACTATATTTATCTATGTCCAGTGTTTGTGATGACTGCGTCGTCGATGTTAGTGTCGGTGTCTGTGTATAGACCTGGGAATCATGTTGCTGACCGTGTCTTTTCTGAGTAGGCTTTTTGCAGCGGTAACCGACATTCACGTGGGCGAAGCCGCGGGCGCCCACTAGTATTATAATAAGACCTTTGTCAGCATCGTCAAAACAAAAGCGAGACGGCAAGCCTTCCAAAATATCGTAAAGCTTTTGTCGCTCAGCTCCTCATTATAAAACAGAAGCTAAAATTACCATTGTTCCGCTGTCAAAACTCACTGAATGAGAAAAAATGTTATGTGTAACAATGTCGCAATAAACTTAGAAACGCATTTTACAACATCCCAAATATTTGTGCGCCGGTAGCTCTACGACTTTTATCTTAAGATACGACGGGGCAGCGTTTATGGCCCATTTCGCCTTATTCTTTCACGTAGCGAGCTATTTTATTTTTTTGTCGTATCTCTTAAATAAGACATAATGTTCTTAGAAACGGGACATTAGAATGGACCCGGGCGAGGCTTTCTCTTTTTGTGGGGGACACGTACGGACAATTTTATGGTCAATTGTTTTACTTAGACGTCGACGTGGCGAAAAGACTGGTTGCTCAGATGTTGGAGTTGAATCAGCCCCGTGTGACGCGTGTTGGAACTATTGGAAATAAAACGTGTTTCACGCTCATATGAACCTTTTGTATCGATAATGTGACGAGTGGTAATCACTTTATTCGATGCCATAAAAGGTGCATTAAAATCACGCTTCAAAACATTTCGGCTGTCTCGTTTTTTTATTGAGTTGTATTTTATTTTTTATTTTTAGTACCGTGCGTGGTGTGCAACGATGCGGGGAAAATGCTTTTGTTTATTTTTGTGATAAAATTAAATGCTCATCCAGCTCTAGTAATTATGAGCAGCTAAATGTTTTTATTGACTGCAGTTTTCAGATTCTTCATTTAATGTTAGAAAAACTATAACAATTATGATTTCTAATATTTGTTCACGCTTTCGTTGCAAGCACTAGGTGGCTAATTTTCTACTTAATACTTAACTAAGTTATATTTAATTAAGTATTTCAAGATTAAATGAAAGTCAACAGTAACGATTTCTTGTTCAAATCGATTAAAGGCGTAGCCGATAAATTGCACAATAGGTACAATTATTTTACCAGATTTAGGCAAAACAACCGGTTTATGAAACTAGGTGTTTGTAACACGGATTGAAATGATAATAGGCTTTCATGCCAACATGCGAAGTAGCTTTATAGAAATAGTTTTGTAATAGTGAATGCAATCTTGTATTTGGTCAGTCCAAAAAGTGTTTTATTGACTTCCTAGTTTTTCTTAACGGTCTTTCAGAATTTTAAAATAAGTATTTGTAAAAACTTTATGTGACACACAGTCTTAATTCGTCTGCACAAACAAAATAACACTTCGTTTCCTACCGCGACGATATTTAAATGAATGCGTGACATCAATTTAGTAACATAACGGACAAAAAATCCAAAAATTATGGAAAGTCCAGTAATGAGCGCCATTTTATTCAATAGAGAGAAAGTAATGACATAAAGCATACTCCTACTGGAGCGTAACCGATTTACTAACGTTTAAAATAACGTATGGTTCGAATTTCGAAAACCACAGAGTGAAAGTTTGGTCTAGATCAAATGAGTGAATGGATTTCTTTACGACAGGTGCAAAGGTGCAAATGTGTGAATGACATTAGAACGAGTGAATGAATGGTGTTGAGAAGTTCTATGCATGGTTTTATGGGTGTGACGATTGAGAGCAGAAAAACATTCGCACGCGTCTTGTTGTTAATGTTTT
Source organism: Agrotis puta (assembly GCA_943136025.2). Taxonomy (NCBI): domain Eukaryota; kingdom Metazoa; phylum Arthropoda; class Insecta; order Lepidoptera; family Noctuidae; genus Agrotis; species Agrotis puta. The sequence goes on along the minus strand of OW964177.2, from coordinate 13,016,558 downwards.
TATTGTTCGTGATAATGACTGTGGAAAAAAGTTGAATGTAATCATTTCTGGTATGGATTGTTTTATTCCATGTATGGAAAAGATATTGATCTATAATCAACTGTGGAACTACCATTACACTTAATCAATTTATTTATGAAGTACGCTCCCGTTCTACCCCAAAAACTTCAAGCTTGAGCCAAATAATTTCAAACAAATTGGTAAACTACTTCAGTGGAAGCTTCAGCATACATAGTCTAGTTTCAGGGAAAAAATCGTTTTAGCAATATTGCTGGGTACCGGGGAAACTTCGGGAAACTAGGACAGATCCGATCTTTTATAGAGTAAGAGTCAAACTTAGTCTCAGTTGGACTATACCTAGTACTGAACTGAAAAACAGTGCCTTTCTATATTTATATGAGGTTCTTTATTATGTACTATACATAGACGAAATTGTTATCTTACTGTAATAATCCTATGCTTTTTTTTACGTGGTAAAATCATCAAATGAGTCCTCCCACCCAGGGCAGAGCAGGAGGGACTGTCAGACTCGTACTGACTAAAATCCATGGTGTCCTTTAATAGACCTTTACGTACCGGGGACACGGTAACTCGTGAGTCCCGCGACCCCGAAACTAATACACACATGTGAATAACTTACACTTAACATACTAAAAATATAAGAATATTGTAAGAAGAACGTCCATAAAAACAGGTTTTAAGGACAAGAGAAACGATGCCGAGTTTCCTCGTATAAGTCTAAAAGGTATCAGGTAAAAGCACATAGACAAAAATTTTGCAAAGGAGTGACGAATTTACTTTATGTTAATAGCTGAGTAGAAATTATTTTCATCTGGTTTAATGGCATCATAAAAGTAATCATCATTGTCTGTGTATGAGAATAAGTGAAAAGTTTTTGATGACTTTAGACTTTATGTGGGCCTAGAGTGAGAATAGTCGTTGTCACCAATATAAAGGAGGTCACCTTAATTTTGTTTGTATTATTTTGTTTAGTTTTCATTTATTGAAGCATTAAAGATCCGCTATTTTGCTCTAAATGAGTCAATTAAAGCGTCCAAATGTCCAAGGTGAGAATTAAATGTTTCGAAAAGGTAAAATATGAACATCAATATTTAGTTTTTTTTTTTTTAATTTATTATGCGTTTGTTCTAGACATTAGTCTATGTGAGAGGTGACAGAGACAAAATCTGCGATGGAGTCAGTTTACAGAGAAGAAGTCTGATCCCTGACTTAGAAAAGAAAAAGAGATTCAGGTTGTACGTGAAACTCATTAGAAATGGATGTATACAATTAAAATTAGCAATTAAATAATTGGTTGCGGCCATGAGCAACCCCCACAACGTCTTTGACTACTGCCGCGTTTGTTTTCAAAATATTTGAGCTGTCTCCGTTTTTCAATACGTTTATTTTACACACCGATGTGTGTAAAATATAAAATCAAAGGCACGACATTTCATGCTTTTTGTGGCGGGCAACTTTGAAGTTCATTTGATGGAAATAATTAGCATCTCGTTCGTACACTTGACGCGCTTTTCCATTATCCGTACAATAAAAACCGTCCTCACTTTAAAGTACACTGTAAATAAAATACCGAAATCTCGTCTATAGGCAAAACAAATAGCTGAACCACATAATTAATAAATACAAATATGGACACAAAAAAAAGTCCAATTACAAATGAAAAACAAATACAACGGCGAGAACTGTATGACATTCACTACTAAATTTTATCGCCATCCACTGGTCAAACATTAGCACTGTTAATTCATAGCAAACACTTGAAATTGCACTGTCATAGCGAAATTAATGACTCTTTGAATCAACCTGCATTCGCTACACAGCTTTTGTATTCATTAGAGGTGTTTAGAGACTTTTGTTGACTTAGCGATGTTCAAATTAGTTGAAAAATCTTTGGTTTTTGGAATTATATTATAGAGAGAGTTAAGAATTTGCACCATTTTGGATCTCATTTTATAAGCGATGTTAAAACAGTTTTAAATACATACGACAATTTAATAACCAAAATCTCTGTACCGATTTTTATGAATTTTGGATGGGAAGGGATGGGATGAAACCGATTACAGGGTGCTTAGTACTTACCTCTCTTTGCTTGCTAGTCGTTAATTTATATACAGAAGCTGTTGGTGTACCTTTATTAATAAATAAATATTCCATATTATTATTTACTCTTTTCTATTAGATTAACACTACTGACTAGCTAGTTCAGTAACCATTTACCCCTGTCCTTAAATCGTTCCTAGACGTTTTTTTTTTAATTATTCTAGTGAGTCCTCCCACCGTGAGTGGAGCGGAAGATACTGTAAGACTCGTACTGACTAAAATCCGAAGAGTTGAATAGCCTTTTACGTTCCAGTGTCACGGTTACCTGTTAAGAAGGTCCTGCGACCAGCATTCAACTTTTGCTAGCAGTAATTATTGTGGATAATTGTAAGAAACATTATAATTGAACTAAAGGTTCGTAGGTTCACACCATTAAAATAACGAGAACCAGTTAAACCGATACAGAATGCGAACTTACTAAATACCGACATTCTGATTCTCGGTAAATTCGTAACGGAATGCGAGCGATTAACAAATTACTAAGAATCAAAACAAGTAAAGTGTATTTTGTATTTGTTGTCATCAATTTCTATCAAAGCGCCTCTCTGAAGGTTCATGAATTATTTGAAAATTAATATTTTGTAAAGAAATTGTTTTGAGTCGAACTCCGTGATTCGGTGTGGCAATCAACAGTTATGAATTGTTTTCGTATTAATTGTTTGAATAAGGTTCCGAAGCGTTATTTGATTTTGTACGGGTTTTTGTTCAATATCTAGACCTATATATTTGATTAGTTTTATTATGTAGAAGAAGGCGCTCACGGCGACGGACGTCGGCAGACGATCTCCGGCCACCGTAGGCGCGCTCATGCGTGCGGCGAGTAATGGGCGACTCGCTGTCCGACCATGGACCTTGCCCGGATCGACGGCGCGTTGTGTTCGAGGCGCGCTTCTAGGAGTGTCAGCATAGTGACGGGGCCCCCTGTAGAGGGCCTAAGCCTGCCTGGGCCCCGGGACTCACGAATTACCGTGACACCGGAACGTAAAGGGCAATTGAAGGACACCGTGTATTTTAGTTAGTACGAATCTGACAGTCCCTCTCGCTCTGCCCTGACTCATATGATGATTATTCTACGTCAAAAAAAAAGTGTAGAAGATGGCGCCTTCAATTAGATGCGTTAATTAAAATGACTACGACTGTTTTTTTTTAACTTTAGCTGTGTTGCAGCTGCACTTATTTTTATAGTCGCTTTATTAATAGTACGATTATAAAACATGAGGACTCTGGATCTGAAGAATATTTCCTTTAAGTTTAATTGAAAAAATACATACTCTCGTAAAAGAAAGCCTATGACACTCAATCAGTTTCTTTCATTACTCTTAGGTACATACTTCTTCAATATGTACACACAAATTAATAAAATATTCGAACGTTTTAAATAATTCAAAACAAAAGCACAACATGATCCAAGTACATAACTTTTAATTATTTTATAAATAAAGTTCGATTGTAACACGTTCAGTTTTATAAATATTGCTGCTACTTGCCAAACAATCAATTTCAACGTAAGTTCTATAGAAATAAGGTTAAAATTCAGTCGTACTGTTCAGAGTGCTTTAGTTACCATGTGTCCAGTTGCATATAAACAATATCTACCTAACGACCAGTGGTAGTCTGTATTTTATAACACTGCCAATTGCAATGTATCTTGGAACACGAGATGTGATAAAATATTATTTGTACATTATTTTTTATTGTTACTACTGATAGAGACTTTCGATCACTCTTGAATGGGTTCGTATTTCAATTTACAGTGTTACTTGATAGACGCGGTCACTTTTAAAACTAGAATGCTAAGCTCAATTTTTTTTTTCAATTCTTAACGGCCAGTCTCTGACATTGGCTTTCATTCAAGAGTAAAAAAGTTTCAATAATACTCAAAATGCCACATTTTAATTAAGTTTAACCTTTTTCATTAATTTGCGGATTTCAAAATTCGAAGTCGATATTCTAGCAATATCAAATCAAAGAAACGAGGTCAGTTAGCCATAAATTAAAAACATAGTTATTTTAATCTAGTTCTATCCAGGTTTTAATTAAAAAAAGTGTCGTTGAGAGGTCGTAATTGAATCGCGGTGTCGAGCTCAGTTTCAGTTTTAAACCTAATTTAAATCTTCTAACAGGGTTTCGACGTTAAATTCGCTTTATTAATGCCCTTAGAATGGAACATGACAGTAAAGTTTAAGGGATCTGTTTGAAATGAAAATAAATTTCATACTTACGGGTTTTAATTTGCAGAAAGTACTTTGTTAAGATCGGAGCATAGATAATGGAAGTAGTTAAGTACTATGTTGAGTATTTATTGTGTAATTTAACTGGCTATTTATGTACTATGACATCCGTGTATAGTTTGTTTGTTATAGAACATGGTGACTACCAAAATCTTCAAACCCAATATAGAACTTTAAAGTACAGTTAAAAAAAGATTAATACAATTTAAACAGCAATAGTAAGTTGTATCATATCCAAGTAAATCTCTTTTGTTAATCATCTCAAAATTAAAAACATAACTCAGTTATGATCACTTAGCCTTTGCCCTAAGTATTTTGTCTATGTTATTTTACATAGAGCGACTCTTTATTTGACCTTCACAATCTATTTAGTACTGGGTTTTAAGATGTCTGTTAGTAAGACTAAAAAAAAAACGCATAATAAAACGAATGACATCAATCAAAGGACGTTTCTTCAAGACACATTTCACCAGCTAATTTTCACACGGCTGCCTCACGTCTTAACAACCAAACAAATCACTACCGTTCCAAAAATTAACAAATCTACTACCAGGAGTTCATAAAAGACCGGAGATTTACAACACCATATCCACCAGGAACTGGCCATCAAAACACTTAAAACAATTGAGCAGTGGGATGTAATACACTAATTCATAGTCAAATCAGTTGCGGTATGAGCTAATATGGCATTAAACATTCAAGCCCAGGAGTTTGTGTTAAGCCGACTGACAAAGGTTGACTCTGGTCACGATCCTCAACGGATGTGGCGTCCGGTGCCACGAGCTTATAAAAAAAAAGTTATACTCGATGGATGATTTTAAAAGTAGCTTTGTGGATAAGAATCTTTAAATGTGATTATTGGATGACCATAACGTTGATGAAGACATTTAAATAGTTTCGTTGTTAGCGATAAACACAATGTTTACTTTGCCTTTTTTATAAAACTCAAAAATTGTCTATGTTCAATTAATTGATCATACTAATGGATGATTCACGCTACACTGTGCCGTGTCCGGGCCGTGCCCCGTGCGGTTCCCGTCCCGGGCCCCGGACAAAAAAAAAGGACAAATTCAACATTTTGACAGCTAATTGAATGAAACACGTTAATTGTGAACGTAAAATATTTTAATCACATTACAAAACCAGCGCCTAAAATCAGAACGAAAATAAACAATAAATTACAGCAAATCTTCAGAACGAACTCAAGTATTTCAGTGTTAATTAGTCCAATTTGTTAATCCAAACATTCCTCCATCATTTAGTACATCAGCTCAATGAGATATAATTGGCATAATCAACAGTGGAGATATGACGACAACTAGTCATCTTTAAACTTATCTTTAAACCGGTTTAAGTAGGTTTTAATTTAAGCTGTGTATGAATAAAATTGTGAATCAGATTTTTGCATGTTATTAGTGTTACTTCTTCTTTGTATAATTTGGTTCTATTACACTTTAGTCTTTCGTTTATTACGAACAGAGTAACACAGCAAGATTTTAATTGAAGACCTGTTTTTTAGGTCTTTTTTTTTACGTGGTAAAATCATCGAATGAGTCCTCCCATGGTAATTTTATAGTTTTTTTTTGTAAGCTGAGATTCTGTCAACGTTTTAATTCTTACAATTAATCCATAACAAACAACCATAAAACACAAAAATTCAATACAACCTGACACGATCTCATTTCCCTAATTTTTCTAGCCATTAGCACGGCGTCCACAAACCATTGTGCCGTCCCGTCCGACACAATTATTCATTCGTAATGGAAACGATTCTTGTATCGCATTATATGGGAAGTTTACTGGCCGTCAGCCAGACTGAATTACCGATTATGGTTCGTAATGTATTTATTTATAGCTCACTTTGGGATAACTCGGTATGATATATATTGATTGTTAATAAAATATTTATAAGCTGTTGTTGAGGCTAATACTTTGTTATGTTTTTCAGGAAAAGTTTTAATCATCCATTTTATACAATTTAGAAAATTTAGACCACGGAAGCATGACAAAGATGCACTATGAAGGTGAGAAGTCCATTCTTAGAAGTGTGAGGTTTGGAAGTATCATAGATAATTCTAAATAGATAACTCTACTGGCGGTGGTCTAACTCACTAGGAGCGTCTGCCTCACGACCACCATCATATCGGAATCCTGCACCAAAGTTTTTTCTGTGTTAAGAAGCTTGTTCCACTTAAATCTCATCTACTCCTCTATGCTAGATAAAGGCCAAGAACAAATCCACGATAATTAAAAAAAAAACCTAATTGAAAACATTCATTTTCAAATTCATCAACCAATCACATTAAATGCCTCAGAATTTCGAACCATATTGCACACATTATTGCTCCTTTTATCCGATACAACTGGCACAGAATAATCTAGCTTTATTTTTCTTAAATTTCGAATACCGAATGAAAACACGAATCTTGTACGTTCCAGCAAAGTGATAAGGAAGCTCACTGGCCAAACGCCAAAGTGAATTTCCGATTATGGTAAATAATGTACCACAGACAATAAAATACGTCACTTTACTTCTCTTTGTTCATATGTTATTTTGGTGTGTTGTGTGCCAAGATTTTGGAACATTGGATTCAATTTTGATAGCTCTGTTGGTTCATGTTTGTATGAGAATTGATTTCGGGCTGGCATTGTGTTGTATGTTGGCTGAGACAGAAATTAAGTTGGGAACAGCTGTTTTTTAAAGGTCAGTTTATACCGAGACGAGACGCTTCGTACACCTTTCAATAAAGCTACTCAAAATCTAACTTTATTTAAACTATGAAAAAGCTAATCAAAAAAGTTCCAGTTAATTCACAAAAAAAGAAATAGAAGATCAATTTTTGACATATGGAAATGTAAATACCTACATGTATGTACATACTTTATCAAAAGGTATGTATAAGGTACTATTATGTTTATTTTACGCGTGAAATTCGTCTACAGTGCACAACCTAACCATGACATTAATTCCACTCATTAAACTTTCAAAGGAACAGAATCAGTTGATAAACTTTTATGGAATATCCACTTTTTAGCTTACACACATAGAGTTCTAATTAGTAAAAAGATAATTTTATATTTACGTTTAATTAATTATTAGATTAAATTAAGAACAAAAATAATAAGAAGAAAAATAAAAAAGGAAAAGAATTTAACACAATAAGTGTCTATGTCGGGTCAGAGCCCATTCGTACCCTAAAATTCGTCCCCCAGCATAAAAGTTGTGGATTCGGCCCCTATATAGGTGCCCATTGGTCTCCTGGTAGGGGACCAGTTAATATTTTAATAAAAAATATTATTTTTAAGGTACCCATTCGTACCCTCTAATATATATACAATATAAGTTAAAGATTCGGCACCTCTTCAGGTGCCTATCGGTCCCCTGAGATAAAATTAGCTATATTTTACATAAGAAACGGTTAACATAGTACACTTGTGAACAGTTTATTAACGGAATTAATTTAATAAATCATTACAGATCATTGAAAAAAGAGCTTTGATCAATGATAATCAATGATAATCCGTCATGATAATAATATAACCTGTCGATAGGCTTACGATGTAATATTGTCTCTCTACGAATGGCCTGTTAAAAAAAACGGGTTATAAAATAGATAAGGTGTTTTGTTTGTATGTTGTGGCTGCCTCGGTGACATATTAGTTCTTGAAAGTGACTGCGAATACGAGACTGTTCAATGTGTTTTTGGTCGTTTATTAAATGAAGTTCGTCTAAAGAAATAAACAGTACTGTTAATATTAGGCTTATGTTTAACTTACGACCAGATATAGTAACAATTAACAGACAAAAATAGTAAATGATCATCAAAATTAAACCCGCATTTTAAATGTAAATTTACAGCCAAAGTTTTAACATCTCGCTATCCTATTTAAGCAAAATTACTCCAAATAAATCATTGTTAACCCACAAGTAGTAAATGATCACCAAAAGTAAAACATCATTTTAACGTAAAATTATAACCTAAATGTTTACATCTTGCTATCCTATTTAAGCAAACTGAATCCAAATAAATCATTGTTAACCCAAAAATAGTTAATGAGCACCAAATTATTGGGTACGTATCTGTATAAATCCCGAATTTTAAAATACCGATGGACAAAATCCCGAAAATTGCACTAATGAGCAGAGTATAAGGAGCTCACATTGGCAGTAGCATGTCGACGGGGCCCCGCTTCGCGGGGCTCCTACTTCTGGGTGGTTTAAAAAAACTAACCAAGATGAGGATGGCGGGGTCTTTCAGACCCTGCCATCCTCTTCTAACCTAAGATGGCCGAGTCGGGGTGCCAGCAAGTCCCGAGCTGTATTTCCAGTCGCTCAACAGCGCAATTCTAATTCAATGCTTTCTTTGCTAAGCCTACATTTTATGGCAATCATAGTGGTTTACTTTGGCAGAAATAGCCCATTAATTTGCTCCTTTAGATTTGGTGATCATTTACTACATTTGGTGATCGATTACAATTTGAAGTGCAGTCGTGACTAAAATAGCTAGTGCTATTGTAATTATGGACTTTATTTATCTGGTGTTATGTATATATTTTTGGTAAAAGAATTAAGGGTATCAAAGTATTTTATGGTGGTCATTATATTTAATCCCCTAATATTATAATAATAATATTTTTAACATAATAGAATCGAATTATCTCATTTGAATCCTGGAATATGATTAGTATTATTATTGATGGTAATTCACTTTATGGTAGAATACTACAGTCATATTTTGACTAAAAAGTCAAAACTAAATTATTTACTCCTAAATATGTATAGCGATTTTTTATCCGCAATTATAATTTTATCATATTAGTGGATGTTATTATGTTCTTGTATTCTAAGTGTTTCGTTTTAGCTCAATGTGGATCCGTTGTCACCCTTTTAATGTACAAAATAATGAACGTTCTAACATTAATTCTGTTTTGCTCCAAAAATTGCGTTAAAATTGGTAAGTACTCTCCAGATGTGCGCGCATTAAATATTTACACAGTTTTATTTTACTGCATAAATATATTATAGTTATCATATATATTTTGCTAAATATTTACAAATGTACAAGAAACCAAAAGTTCATTAATTATTTTGAAGATTGGCTTAATTGAGAAAGCCTAGAGGCATTTTAAACATGATATCTACCGAATTACTATATTTTTTATTTCACCCTTTTCTGCGCGACTGTACCAGGACTACCAAGCTGCAGTAAACACATATACATATTCTTATTTTAGAAGAATGAATAAAAATAAATTTTCTTCAGGGGACGAATGGGCCCCTCAAAAGTTCCAGGGTACGAGTGGGCACAGGGTGCGAATCTTAGGGTACGAATGGGCTCTGACCCTCTATGTCTTCTTAATATGTCATTGTCGTTAGTTTGGTCATAAACAGTTCTTTTTTAAGACTTACTGGCTGAAAAGCAACCTGTTCCTTTAGATACCCTTTGCGTTACAGGTCCAATCTCTGTTAACACAGTCTTGCGACGACAAAACGACCCAACAAATCAAACACATAGGTTGTAGTAAAAGGAAACAGTTTATCTTGCTCGTAGAAGCAAGTAAACCCTAAAAATTCCTAAAGATCGTCTACACACTCAATATTAATTAAAGATGCTGTCTAAACATTTATACTGGTTAAGTCGGGTCGGCGGCGCGTTCTTTCCACGCGCGTCTCAAAGAGTGTCAGTAAAATTACGGGGTCCACCTCTAGAGGGCCAAAGACTGCCGGGGTCGCGGAACTTACGAATTACCGTGACCCCGGAACGAAACGGCAATTGAAGGACAACGTGGATTTTAGTCAGTACGAGTCTGACAGTCCCTCCCGCTCTGCCCTGGATGGAAGGACTCCTTTGATGATTTTAAATGAATCATCTTTAAAATCATCATCAAATCCATATTTAAAAATATAATTCAAACCAAATATTTCGTCATTTACTGACGATTAGCAAACCCTATAGACATTGTCTCTATAAATATATAAAGCTACCACAAAATTTCTTAATTTGAATAAGTGAGAAAACATGAGTATCCACTCAAACCCATTTATATTATACATTTTATATTACAAATCTCATTTATAATATAAATCGAGTCGAAATGGGGCATTATATATATTCTCTCTCACACGTTCTAATACTTAAGATATTTTGTGAAAGGACATGTCAATTTGTATTATGTTTGGAGTCTGTGAAATATGTATTCGATAATGAAACTATATATTATTATAATTGAATTTATAATGATTTGAACGTCTGGAGCATTATTGGAAAACTAATCATCTTGAGAATGTTCAGAGACTGCTTACAAAATAATATTTATTTAATTTGCCATAAGTTTATCTACATATTGAAGCTGATTATGCCAATATTTTTTTTTCTCAAAAAGTAAGGTGAGGACGATCTCCTTAACAAAATGAATCGATTTCTGATTTCTTGTTGCGTGTTCACGCCTAAATTTTGATGATTTTTTATACAAAGATAGATGGGACACTATAGACGGTTATAGCGGCTTTGTTTGTAAAAACATTTGAATTACAAGAGTAATTCGAGCAAAGCCGCTTGTAAAAACTAGTTTAGTGTAGTGAAATGTGCGTGTACTAAACAAAATGAGACTAAAAAACCATTACGCTTCATGATTAGGAGGAGGATCGATAGGTGTAATTTTAACTATGTTAGAACAGTTCTAACTCTAAAAATATGTACCACTTTAGTAGAATTATTATATGAATTACGATAAAATTCACATAGAATACAATATTTAATGTTACGAAGTTATTTGCTATTCATATTATGATTTTCCTAAAGCGTCCATTTTAGATGCCCTGATTCCTTTGTAATAATTGCAAGTCTTCAAGTTCGTCTGATCATAACAGCAACTTCAAACCGGATGAGTGTGGTGACAGCTTGTACTGGCTTGTAACTGTTTATGAAGAAAGCTCATGTTCAATAATAGAGGCTCTTGAGTGACAACGTGTGAGGCTTAGCGGTTTTGTGTCTATGCAGCTTATGATGTATTAACTGAGTACCTATATCATGTGTGCGTTTAAGGTTGCCGCACATATTTTATGACGGAACGCAGCGAAGAGCATTTTATTATCGACATTGTTATCATTAAAACAAAAACTAAAATCAATCAAATTATTACTTGAAGAGCATCGAAACGAATACAATTATATGTGTGTACTAGCACTTCGCCCGCGACTTCGTCCGCGTGGGTTACGTACTTTCCTAATTCCCCCTTTTCACCCCCTTAAAGGTTAAATTTCCAAAAACCCCTTCTTAGTGCTCCCCTACATTATAATAGGAAGCCGTGTGCAAAATTCCACATTCCTAGCCCCAGTAGTTTCGGCTGTACGTTGATATGTCAGTCAGTCAGTTCTCCTTTTATATATACAGATTATTTGATTTTGAATATTTTTCGATAAAAGCAATGTCAATAATAATAGTATGACAGCGAAAAACGCTCTGCACAGCGATCTTCGCGATAAATATTTGCCGGCCGGCCCTTAGAGATTGTTCCTTCCGTTGTTTCAAAATGTATTTTCAGACGGGTACTAAATGCATAAAAAGAACTTATTGCGAGGCGATAGCATAAGAACGTGTTATAAACGTACTTTTGATTGTAGAATTAAAATACATAATTTCACATAATTCATAAAAATATATATTATGAAGTATACCTACTTGATGTGCTTCTTACCATAAATTAGAAATACTATTACAGTTATTTTTACATTCGATTCAAAAAGCTGCTTGAAGTAGAGCCTTAATTCAATGTCAGTATGTTTAGCGTATCTTTAATAATGTCAGCTGATTATTTGTTTACATCAAGGAAATGTCTACCAGTTGAAATTGTATGATATAATACTACATAATGAAATGTAAACTTGTGTGCGTGAATGAAAAAAAAAACGATCACCTAAAGTCAATAATTACATAGGAAATAGTCCATGAATTTAAAATTATAAACAATTTAATAATATTTATTGTCCCTGTCGTGACTGCGGTATTGTGAACGTGTATAATGGTCAGATTTTCATAAATATGTAAATTTTGTTTACATTTGCAGTATCATGATTGAAATATGTTAAGCTTTTTGTTAAATTAATATTACTTGACTCCATTTTGTTTGGACATTCACTTAATTAGCTCTTAACGTGATTGTGTGCTGTGATTTTCTTTTGTTGTGTTGTAAATTAAAAGTGTGTTTAAATATTTGTGTGTGTATTTTAATATTTTTGGAAAAATATTAATTTAATAAGAATTTAATTATTGTGAGTGATAAGTTTTGTTGACATAAATGTTGATTTGTTTACATAGAGTGTAATGTTAAAGGGATTTGAAATAAAATATAAAATTATAAATCTTCATCATTTTAATTTTTATTTGTATAAATAACCATATTACTGATAATAATATAGAATGATCACTTGTTTTCGCTATTTACAATCATATACTACAGCAGTCTTTAAAATTTTAATATCTATACACATGATAACGAACGGGCAATAATAGTTCACTTACATACATTTGGTATAGCACTTACAAAATAATAATTACAATATTTACAGCGCGCTACTATAATCTACAATATTTACAATTCTGACTGGAAGGTGGGCAAGATTGCCCTTCTAGACTAGGTAGGCTTGCACGGCGTTGCCTGTGTCGACGAGAGGAGGCGGCGGGGGCCACTGGCGTATGTCCCGCCGCCTGCCCGGGGCCATGCCGTGCTCCAGCGAAGAGTAATCAGAGTCTATTGAGGAGTAAATATGATCTGAGATCGGCCTGCCATCTGGCCCATACGCGACCGCTTGCGTCTGCCTCACAGCTGACGGCGATTGCCGCACTTCAGTACTATACTCTGGCGGTGCGCTAGCACCTTGGCCTCCTCCCAACACAGGTGATCGCTCAGGAAAAGGCAATGTACGGTTCCCACCGTTAGGCACCGATGAATCTAAAGTATAAGTATTCAAACTCTTTCTATAGTTGTGGCTCCGCGCCTTGTGATTTGGCTGCGATTCCGGCATCATGTACCTGAGGCGCTTCCAAAACCTTTTCTCGCCCCATCGTAACCGCGACCCTGTTTTTAGGTAGGGACGCAAATCGGGGTCGCACATCGCATCCGCCACTACTGAGTATTCTTCTATTAGTACTAGTTTATAAATACACCCTTTCAACGCATCGTGCAGCCCTTGTCGGAATTCGTATCGGGACCATTCCGTTTGCATGAAATTTCTCGTTAGAACGATGATTATCCGTTTCGATGCTTCCGCGGTCTCGACGACAGGCGGCGCGCATTGCATGTACTGAGCGCCGTGGTGTGGAATGTCTCTATAATGAAGGCATAGCCGGTATGACGGATTCCCGTTTTCTAGTTCATTCGCCAACGACTGAACGACAGATTCTTCATCTTTCGGACTGTAGCACACATAAGCGTCGTATAACTTCTGGCTTTCTTCGAATGCGCCCGAGAATGAGAACACTCTTATGCCACAATTTGTGTACAGCCACACTCTCAATGAATCTCTAAAAAGGAATAGTACGACGAGGGCCAGTAAAATTAACATAAAACCGGTGAGCGTCGAGACCATCATGGGAACATAGTTGGACACAAGCATGTTTCCGATGACTGAATTATCAGCATAATAATCGCTGCAGGCTGTACCGTTTAAATTGAGCTCTTTTTTCTGTGGCGGCTTCGCGTCGCCGTTCCAACACCATACGTCGGTAATGTCGATGATTTTTTGCGCATTCTCAGCCAAATATGCAGTTAACTCTTGTAAGTAGCGACATTTGCAAGACCACAGGTTGTTGCCGAGTGACAAGGCTTTCAAATTAGGGTTGTTGTTAAAACTCCACACGCCGAAATCGACTAGTCTGTTGCCGTCGAGGCGTAAAACTTCTAATGATTTCAGACCAAGGAATGATATGTTGGCGATATGGCTAATGAGATTATTTTGGAGAAACAACTCTTTCAGGCTACTCAATTGTAGAAATTCATAGCCTTTCAGTTCTTTAAGCTTATTGTTGCCCAAGTGTAGTATTTGGAGAGCATTCAAGCCAGCAAAAGTTCTATTTTGTATGCTGTCGACGTTGCTGTTGTTCACGTACAGCGATCTCATTTTCTGCCGTCCAATAAAAACGTGGTCCTGTAGTTCTTTTATGTTATTTCCATCTAAAAATACCTCGGTTGCATCCATAGGTATTTTGTGCGGTATTTCTATTGAAGATTGTCCGGAACAATCCACGACGTTCGTGTTCCACAATGGATCGTGGTAACAGGTACAGTTTTGAGGGCATGTCATTTCACAGTCACACGCATCATAGTCACAGCAATGACAGATTGCAAAACAATGAGTCTCATACTTACAAAGAAAGTCTGTTGTTTTTAAGTTTGTTAAGGGCACATGAGTTCCACTTCGAGTGTTCGTCATTTTACACAAAACATTTTCTAAGTCCATCACACGCGGGTACTGTCTCATAGCGGTCATATTATTTATGATCGGTAGCCACTCCATAGTACAGTCACATTGAAACGGGTTGCCACCGACATAAAACTCAGGTAAACTTTTATTTCCCGGCACTGGAGCTAAACGCATACTATTTAGTTCTAAATGCACTAGTTCATTAGCATACATGTCCACTCGCGTCAAGTTCTTTTTATCGAAAAACGTGTTCACATGAATATTGTTCAAAAAGTTATTATTTATAAACAACAGTTCTACACTATTAGGGATCGACATCGGCGATATTTCCGCTATACGATTATGGCTAACGTCCAATGTCTTTATACGGATTTCATCTTGCAACTTGTAGTAGTTTCCCAAGTGTTCAATGAAATTGCCGTGAATGTCTAACCACTTTAAATTGCTAGGCACAAACGCGTAATCGAACCACACTAGATGATTTTCCGATAAATTGAGCCACAAAAGGCTCGCGAGCGTCGAGAAGACACCGTTGATGTCAGACAGGAAATTCCCGTCGAGCCGGATGGCTTCCAGTTGCATATTTCTGCTAAAAGTCCCTCTCTCGATTGACTGGATCTTGTTCTTAGCGATGTTAAGCACTTGTAAGCTCGGTAAGTCCCAAAACATTCCGACGGAAAGATTCCCAATTTGATTGTCAATCAGTCTCAGTCCCGTTAATTGGTTTAGGTTTTTGAAGGAGCCATTTTTGAAGTCGGATATTTGATTCTCTCCGAGGTCGAGCGTTTTGAGGAAAGAGAGTTCCCATAACGCGTCGGGAACCTCTAAAAGCTGATTGGAGCTCAAATCCAACTCTTTTAAATCCGAGCAGTTCTTGAATGCTTTGCGGTCTATGTTTACTAGCAAATTGTTGTTGAGCGTCAACTTGCTTAAAACAAATAAACCGTTGAATAAGTTCTCATCTATAGTATGAATCCGATTCTCCGCTAGATTGAGGGTATGTAGATTATAGAGCGGTAGGAACGCATTATCTTCGATGTAGCCAATAGAGTTGTTCTTGAGATTCAATATTTGAAGGAAAAATAAGTCTTTGAATGTCTTTCCGTCGATTCTCGTCAATGCGTTGTTTGATAAATTCAAAACTATCAAACGTATTAATCCTAAAAATGTTCCGTCATCAATGTGACTACTTGTAAGTTGATTGCTTGATAAATCTAAAACTATCAGCTGTTCCAAACGATGAAATATTCCTCGTGCCAATTCAAAAAGAGTATTATCGTTTAGATAAATTTCTCTTAATTCTCTAGCATTAGCAAAAAGGCCTTCGGGCAGTGTATGTAGTTGGTTGTGTGATATGTTCAAAACTCTCATTGATACAAGTCCATTGAAAGAATCACTTGATATGTCAGAGATATTGTTATGTTGCAGATATAAATGTTGCAGACTCCTTAATTTGAGTAATTCAGAGTCTTCTGGCAGTGATTTAATTTCATTATGGCTCAAATCTAAGCCATGCAAATTTGATCCACAGCCCTGTCCAAATCCAAGTTGACCCACTGTTCTTATTCTATTGTGCGTCAAATTCAATGTGCTCAAGTTTTCAAGAGAGCAGAAAACGCCGGAAGGAACAAATTTTATGTTATTCTGAGCGAGATCCAACGACTGCAGTTCCGACAATCCATTGAAAGCGTTCAGGGATAATTCTAAATTTTTAGTAGGACTCCACTCGAAATTCTTTGAACGAATCTTCAGCTTCTTTAATTTCTTGAGTTCATGAAAAGTATTGTCTGGCAGTTGTGTCAATTTGCAGTTGTTTATTGACATTTCGGTGAGCGCAGAGACTGGGCTAAAGTAGTGGGCTCTTAAAGAGCTCTCGAAAAGTAGCAAATGGTTGCACTCGATAGCCAGCCGGCTGGTGTCTGAAGCCACTGAGATGATGCTGCTGCCGTCACCGTCGAGAGTGCGTATCCTGCAGAGTACGCTGCCGTCCGACCCGCGGTCCGAGACGCGGACGCATTTATCCGAGCCGTAGGGCAAGACCGAGGAGCCGACGAGCACCAACGCACAGAGTACAGCTACAGTAATAGCGTACATTATCACAGATTTTTCATTTCACCACAAAACGTCTCATAAACACACCCTGTGGGTCGATATCACCATTTCCGAAACAAAGTACGTGGTACACTTGAGCGCTGAAGAAAAACTTCCTCGCATTTCACTTCACTGTAGTCCGTAACGTACGTGGTTGTTTTAGTCCTTGATAGTTGAAGTTGATTAAATTTTTCACTCATGAATTGTTGTTTATCGTTTGAGATCAGTTTGTGTATTAAATATTTATTGCGTGAAGTATAGACCGGCGCGAGGTGTAGCACGACCTTCCCGCGGCGCGGTTGCGTTGCGACTGTCAAGCGGAGCGCTTGACTCGAGCAAGTAGCAGAGGGGCGCGCAACTTAGTCCACCCCGTCCCCCGCGTCCCTCATAAGCTCTTCGCTTGTTTTGTGAGAGCAAGTAGCGCTATCTAGTAGGGAGTAGCGATATTAAAAATGATGCTGAACTAACTTTTGCATAGCTTTTGTGAATAGATTGTTTATTATGATCGATAAACTTTATCATCTGTTACGTAATGACTATAAATTATTCCACTGTTAATACAGAAATCTAAAAATAGGTAGACAAAATAATTGGAGGTCATTTAAAGAAACTAGCTTCGTACTATTCGACTATTTCAAAGATAAGTAATTATAAAGCGAGACTCAAGAATCCTATTAATACCTAAGTATACAAACGCGTGTCAAAATTATAACCGACCTTCTTTTGTTTAGTAATTACGCACCACAAATAGAATTATTTATAAGCCCTAATTTACGTCGAGGAGTGTAGGTTCTATAAATGGCACATATAAGTCCAAAGTTTCAAATATCTACTCATCAAAAAATTATATAAAAAGTTACATATTTTGCATACTAAAACAAAGTGTTATAGTGAATGTTTCCCATAATTCGTTAGAGTCAGCTCGAAAAAAGGGTCTCTTTGTCCAAACAACAATACAAATGTTTCTATTGTTGATGGAAATTTACCTGATAACTTGTATTCAACTGACCATCTTTAAGCTCGGTACATGCATTATGTTATGCGACATTACGATTGCTTATATAGGGTTTCTTGCATAAGGATTACAGTTGGGACCTAACCAGTAAATGGTTACATAAGAACAGTGTAGATCAGTACTAGGAGTGTAGGTCTACACTGACCTTATTGGAATTTGCCAAGGGTTTCTTCAGAAAGGTCAGGTTCGTAGTACTCGCAACCGGCCTGCTTGAATGGCAAGATGTATGAACGTGGACGAAGTTCATACGGATCATCGCAGAAGTGTTCCGTAGTTCACCTACCTCCACGGGAAAATTTAAAAAGAAAACACTTTAAACATTAAGAATAACTTACAAAAAAAAGTTTATTCAAAAAAGTTTCATTTTACATCGCCTAAAAACAAAAGAGGAGGTCTAAAAGGCCACTAAAGTAGAATCATTATAAAAAAGACCATAAATTATTCTAAGTACGTCTATTATTTACTTTATAGCTTGAGCAATAGAATTGAATATTCCATTTTACGAATTTTATCGCAATTCATTACTGGATTGCTTTCATTTTAACCACATCTATTTACCGCTAGATGGCGCTACAGTCACCAAGATAAGTAACGCCGACATAAATCACAAAAACACCCAATCTACGTACAATTTAATAGACTTTAGAATTTTCCCAACACAAATTCATTGGTGTAAATCACGTTTGCAAGCTCATAAAAACCATTATGGAGGCACTTTCGAATTTTTACCGACACTCATAACAAAATTTGAAAATTCACGAAATGTTTTATTGTGTCCTAATGTTTTTATCGCAGTTGTGGCAATGTCTGACGGGATACGGAGGGAGAAAAATGGAAAAGTCTTGTTGAATGTGAGAGTATATACTGTATTTTGGTAAATAATTTACCTAAAGCTTTTTATAGGTTTTCCAGCTTATGTTATTTTTGTTATATGATTGTGAGTTGTTTGTGAATTGGAGCTTAATGTGGGTGACAAGGGATATATTTCAATACGTTATTTGAAAAGAACTTTGGTAGGTACTGTGTGTGCTGTTACACGATTTTAATAATTGCTTGTATTTTGACTCTATTTACGAGGTTATCAAAATATGGGATGTGGACTCAGCGATCATTGTACGAATAGTTTAGACTACAAATGGCACATACATAGACTGACATCTAAGGAGACTCTCGTTTGGCAGTTGGTTCAGGGGCCTGATTCAGAAATCAGTACTTCTTCGAGGTTTCTTTATCTAGAGCCTTGACCACGAGTACCTTATTATTTCTTATGTTTTATTTTAAACAAATAAAAAATGTTAATGTGTAAATAAAAGTGGTTGCGTTTTGTTTAAATTGACGCAATGCTTAGGGTATGTGACAATTGTTCTTAACCTAGACAATCAAATGCCATTGTCTATCTATATATATACAAGGAGAACTGACTGACTGACATATCAACGTACAGCCGAAACTACTGGGGCTAGGAATGTGAAATTTTGCACACGGCTTCCTATTATAATGTAGGGGAGCACTAAGAAGGGGTTTTTGGAAATTTTACCTTTAAGGGGGTGAAAAGGGGAATTAGGAAAGTACGTAACCCACGCGGACGAAGTCGCGGGCAAAGTGCTAGTCACTCATATTTTACTTAAATTTAATTAGTAACTTGATGAATACCACAAAGCTCATTATTACAACAAAATCTTCATAAAAACTAATACAAGAAGAAAGATGTGCATTTTGTATGTTTATAAGGAGTAAACTAAAAAATTACTGAACAAGTGAAAATTATTGGGAGAAGCTAATATATTCTAAAACACGAATTAAATAAACCTACCAACACCTGATATAACGTAATCACTGTTTACAACAGAACAAATCCATAAAATAAATACCCCATTTCTTAATGTGTCATACTGTGACGTCATAATGGCGCCCATTAAACAAAATGGGTCAAAAATTGGACTTTATATGACCACAACCACGTGGGCGGTCGGTACCACAAAGTGACCAGAAGTGAATTCCTCTTTAAATACTTGGAGCAATGTTTTCACGAATAAAATTGTATGTGGTTTACTGTGTACCATTTGGTTTAACTTGCGTTGTAGGTAAAAGTTGAAGGCAAAAAGTTAGATAGCGGTAAAATTTTGTCAGTAGAATCTAATAAATAGTAGTATTATTTTACTGGAAACTGATTCAAACTCTTGATTTATTGGATGAGAGTTGATTTTTCGAAGACTAATTTGATTGCTTTCGTTATAATTGCAGTAGAGATCATTTTAATTTTCTAAAATAAAAAATGAGTCAGTCGTACGATTATTAAGTACAGCCTGTATAAACGCTGTTCGATAACGTATTTAGTTAAATTGTTAACATCAAAAAATTGGTAAATTCATCACATGAGTCCTCCCACCCAGGGCAGAGCGGGAGGGACTGTCAGACGGTGTCCACGGTGTCATTCAATAGCCCTTTACGTACCGGGGTCACGGTAATTCGTGAGTCCCGAGACCATAAAGCAGCTTGCTGAATAATGATGAAAATTGTCGATGAAGATGCACAATTTACTTGTCATACAAACTAGAAACAATCTGCTTGGAAAATCATGTCAGTTTGAAAAGCAACGTTTTAACATGCGCCAGACAGCACATTATGAACCACAAAACGTTAATTATCATAGTTTCCCCACCACCTCACACACATATATGACAAAATTACCCTCCAAAATTAATTCAATTCCAACCTAATGTTAAACGCAAACGCGATAATGTACGTACATTAACAAACCAGTACCGTTGCGTCTCCAGCCACATATACGGGCGGTCTTCTTGTCTCATACGACCGCAGGCGAATTGCTAGGGAAGCTCGTTCGAAAGTTTCGCCGCAACGTTGGCGAATGTTGGATGCAATTATTTCAATTGATCTAATTCCGTGGATGTGTTGAATTGGACGTTGGTGTAAACATTTGCAATTAGGTCATCGTGAAGAACTTGATAATTGGTACAGTTTTACCTTCATTTGTGTCTATTGGTAGCGGAATGTTACACAGAAGATGAAACCAGTGGTGGTCCAGAGGTAACGTCTTCGGTTTGTTGTAGGCCGTGGAATCAAAAGTAATTAGGTGCGTGCATTCATTTGTACGATTTATTTCATCACCAAATACCTCAAAATGGTGAAAGAAAACGTCGTGAGGAAACCGACATCGGAAACTGACATCTATTAATCCGTATTGGACACACGTGGTGGATTAAAGCCCACTCGTTCTTACAGAGAGACCTCTATGTCTCAGTTGTTGGAACATTATAAGCTGATTGTTCAGAAGATAAGGGTGCTAAATGATGTGTGCAGATTACAGTGATTTCAACAAAAAATACATACCTAACTGTGACAGAACCTGATTCCGCCTAATGTTGCATCACGCCTGAACGTCTAATGTAGTCTTGGGATAAGGCTAAGAAATTAGACCATGATCTAGGACAGGTCGGTATGACGGGTTACTTTTATCTTTATAATTAGGAAGAACGTTCTAATTTTCCATCACTAACTAGATAAAACTGGGAGCAAAGAAATATTGAAAAGAAAGAAGTAATAAAAAAAATTAGAAAGAAATATTTTTGGTAAGGTAAGAGACGATCTCGATTATGTTCCAATATTGCGCAAAAGCTATTTTATGCTACAAAAGCCACACTTCTTGCGATAAGACTTTAGAAAGTACTGGACAAAATGGTTAAAAATCACTTTCTCACACTTTTCAATTATTCCATTTTCAATGGCTAACCTTCCAAAAACACTATCACTTCTATTGTATTTTTAACACCCATTCTTAGAAAACCGCATATTCTAATATTTATCATAATCAGCCCTACTGATAATGGTTGGTTTTAACCCTCTATTAATGACATCCGGAGTTACGCCACTTCAGGTAGACGGCTTATCTGAGCCCCGCATTAGCACTTCTTCGTAGTTTGAACCTCTATTGTTTAATAGAATATTTTGAGAAAATATTTACTTTGCTTTCTGGTGACTCAGCCCCTGGGAATATTCTAATCCTTTATTCATTATCTTTGGATTTTATGACCGTTACGTAGTATTGAAAGGGTTTGTGTGGTCTAAATTCAATTGTGCTATGTAAAGCGTTTCTTGTAACTTCGTTATCTAGGAATGAATTTAGGTTCTTGAAACTAGATTTCTGTTTGACCTATGGGAAGGGAATTTTATGTTGAATTAGTCTTGAGAATATTAAACCCGTATTAACAAGAAATTCTGATGTAAAATATTCTCGTGTCATCTTTCTAAGTATGTAATATTATTCACTTTTGCTTCGTACGGTGGACTTATCGGGTCAAAAACTTCCTAATTATTGTAGTATAATAAAATATTATTGCATCTATCTATCCCAAATATTCTATTGAAAGCAATTGGATTACATCGTAGATTCTCGTGCATGAAAATGTGATATTTTATGTAAACTAAGTAAAAATCTCCTCACCTTATCCATCATACCTTGTATTTTCCCAACCATCAAAATATTACATTAAGAACACAAAAAATATGGAACGTTAACCCTACATTCTTCAATCTACGTCCCCAAGACGTATCCGACGCTCTACGTCTATCTACGTATACATTCCGGGTCTATTGTACCGCTCGTCGGTACTTGGGACACGGCAGTAATGTGTTGACATCATTATACGGACGCAATAAGAGCCACAATGCAGATAAGATCCGTGTTCGAATACATTCTGAGGGTTAAGCGAGGGTGGGCTTGGGGCACCTTCGTTTGTTAGTTTCGAGGTACATGTGTTTGGATTCTTGAATTTATGTTTCAGATAGGGATGGAAATAGACTAGAGAGGCTGTTAAGAATTAATTTAGAGATATCTGATTTAATTATAATTATAGAATAATAGATATTAGCTTTAATAGTAACTTACTACAGTAGTGCAGTCTTGGTGTTTTTCGTGGTTTGAATGTGGCTTACAGAAATATTTATGAAAATCCTATCACTGTCCATCGCTTTCTCACTGATGGTCAAGGGGAATGATTTAATAAAGTTTTCAAGGAATCACTTTTTTTTTTGTGTCACTGTCCCCCACTGGTGGCCTGGAGATGGAAGTAGACATCGTCGATCATTGAATAAAAGGCAAATTTATCAGCGGAGAACTGAGTAAAAGATAAGTTATAAGAAAATTCAGGCAGTGGAATTCCATTTTCCCATATTCTATATCACATAAGCACATCACATCAGTTTCCCCCAAGTTTCCGACAAACACCCCCGATTCGATTCCTACACAATGTAGGTACGTACTAACTTAGTAAGTTGCTCAAGAAATTTATAGACCCTCAGCAACGGAATTATACCAACATTTTCCTATTAACGACTTTACTGAGTGCCGGATAAAATGTAATTTTATGTTCTCGCTAGTGTTATGGTTGTTGACTGTTATGTTGAATAGATACTCTTAGATTAGAGTGGCTTATATTGTGTTTGTGGTATTGATAAGGGTAGGCTTCGTGGAGTACCGTTTGTCTCGACTTTTTGTGCAATATGATCGCACAGGATTTTTGGTTTTCATGAAAAAGACTCTGTTATTGGAGTGGAATCCTATACAGTCTACGTATCTCCCACTTTCTCTCTTTCAACCTCTAGCCAACCAACGCTTAGTAAACACTAAGCGTTGGTTGGTGGTGGTGGTTGGTTTTTAGGTTGTTTTTTGTTATTGTAGATTTCTTTCCAGAACTTTCCGGTTCTAGCAGTTTTGTGTCATGGCTATCTAGTATCGACAAAACTTTTTTTCTTTTCTTTTTTACGTGGTAAAATCATCAAATGAGTTCTCCTTCCCAGGGCAGAACGGGAGGGACTGTCAGACTCGTACTAACTAAAATCCACGGTGTCCTTTACGTCGGTTGACCTGTACGTTCCGGGGTCACGGTAAGTCGTAAGTTCCGAGCACCCGGCAGTCTTTGGCCCTCTAGAGGGAAGCTCCGTCATTTTGCTGACACCCTTCGAGGCGCGCGTGTAACACAACGCGCCGTCGACCCGGGCATGGTCCATGGTCGGACAGCGAGTTGCCAATTACTCGCTGCCCGCATGCCCGCGCAATATCAACTAACTTACGCATAAAAATGCACAAATGAATAGAAGTAGGTTTTGCCGACGACTTAACAAGTGTGTAAACCTGGGGATTGTTCAATAAGAGTTTACTACCAAGATAAAAAATATCCCATGTCCTAACCTAAGTCATAGTATGCCCAAGACCAGATGTTATTAAAATCTTCTCAAACGTAGAAGCGTGAAAAGTAACAGCCATATCTAGGAACATTTGGATTCAAAATTAATAAAGATTCAATAATTTCAAGA
Source organism: Agrotis puta (assembly GCA_943136025.2). NCBI lineage: Eukaryota > Metazoa > Arthropoda > Insecta > Lepidoptera > Noctuidae > Agrotis > Agrotis puta. The sequence continues at coordinate 12,992,344 of OW964177.2, read as the reverse complement.
TCATGTTATTGTTTATTGAGACACTAGTATTGTACCAACGGGCTGATGTCCGCAACTCTACGTCAATAGAATATTTGAATCAGAATTTTCATACTCTCAAGATGATAAATTTATTTTCAGGTAAAAGCTTAGAACACACAGATACTGTTTGGCAGAAGCAAATATGTATATATGCCAGTTGCTGCTGCATTTTATATTATACAATATCATTTTTCTAAGATGTAAAGTGAAATGCTATGCATACTGGATTTCTACCAACCTCCCACATTTTACTAATATTTCAGAAAACTTGTATGAACACAAATCATTTCAACAAACAATGTAGTTGAAAACCAAAGGCTAGTTCAGACATGATGTTTTTTTTTGATTTATGTCAACGTTAGTGTTTGTTCACCGAATTTTTAACCTTTTATGTCTATAGAAAATTTGAACGATAGACAAAGCTTTATTTTATAACACCGATTTTAAATTTTGTTCCCATATATGACACATGATTCAAAAACCAACATAAATGTTGAGTGATTGAGTTTGTTTCTTTTGTTTTGATAACTCGCTAAATATGATGCAAATCTAAATCATTTTAGATTTATTTTCAAACACCACACCCACTGCTGGTGCACAAGCCTTCACTTTGTGAGAGGGTTGGTTCTAGAATATTCCGATTTCGTCTGATCAACATCTAGTAACTAATAAATGAAATAATTTGCTAAGAGTTAATTTCTAACTAAAGTTCATAAACCCAGCCGTAATTAGACCCTTAATTGCTCTATAATTCTACATAAAACTGCTCGACCTAGACATATTAAACGTAGCAATCTATGTGTTACGACATTAATTCGTCAGTTTCACACGAAAAATTATTCACACTTTCTTTACGCTTTCGTATTCATGAAAAACATTATGTGGGTATGTACTTGCGTAAACAGGTTGCTCAAGAAAATGTTTCAGAGAAGACCGTCGATTCTAAGGCTAAACGCATACTAGAGACACGAAAGCTTTAAGACGCAAAAATTACGAAGACACACTTCAAAAGTTGAAACAGAACGTCACATAGACAACTTAGTCTATGTGACGTTCTGTTTCAACTTTTCTAATTCTTAATCTAATGCCTACAAGAAGTACTACATGACTAACGACTGTCGACTTTGCCTTTAAGCACACCAATGACAAACTGTCTATTGACGTACCCTTCTTTTCTAATCAGCAGCATGTGTTAAGTCAATTTTCATATTGGAAAAACAATGGACGCAAACAATTTGTACATCGTGTGGTAGACATGCTTCAGTTACGTTTTGCGTGGTGTGCGCCGAGTGGTAAGCGAAACTGTTTCTTTTAATTTTTAAGACAGAATTGTCTAAATGAGACAAGACTGTCCTAAAACTGTCGTGAGTCTAGTTTGCGGTCACCCTTACTTTTATATAAAATTAATCGCGTCCCAAAGCCAAGCTTTCTTCCGTATTATTTAGTATGAATAGCTTCCTTGATTCTTTAGCCTCGAATACACCCAACATTTATCTAGGGGTTAAAGCCAACAACTTTTGGTTCATCCACTTACCTTCCAGCTTTTCTTATAATATCTGCGTGCCTTTCAATGAAATCCGGACCTTTTGGATATTTTTTCCTTCTGCCTAATTTGGGCCAAGTTAAAATGAAAGATTTAGGTGCACTTTGAACTAATTGCCTCTTGACGATAATAGTCAAAATAAGGAAATCGGAATATTCCAGATTTATGAGCAATAGGTTCCAGCTTTTGGATATTAAAACTTTTTCTCATAATGAACAAGTGTTGCCAAAGAAGTTGTAATACGTCAGAAAAAAAATTATTCCAGAGCAAAATCATTCAAAAATAGCGCTTGCTTTCATTTCGTCTCAGAGCTACTGTTTTTACCCTCTCTAAATGTTCTATTTTAATATTTTGTTTATTGTGATGCATTCGTCTCGCTCCTATTGTAATCAAATTAGAAAAACTAACACCGACACCATGTTTATTTAAATTAAACTTAACGACGTCCCCCTCGAAAAACATTAATTAATCAAGATTAATAGCTTGCACTTTAACACTAGGACCCCAAGGAATAACAATTAAGTTAGCAAAGAAAGACGGACACAATCTGTACTTTTTCTTCTGAGGGCGAAACATGTAGAGGAAAACAAAGAAACTCGATTTGGAACCCTTCAGGGGTCGTGGGGAGCGTATTAAATTTGCATTAGACGAAATTGAAATACGCCCTCCGATGACTCGTTACGAGGGAAGACTAATAATGTCGTCAATTCACATCGGGAAGATCTTCAAAGTCACGCCGTGACTATTTGATTAATTGAATCATTTTTTGCCTTTTCCCCCTTTAAGAGGTATGGTAGGGAAATTTGTCAATACGCTGCGTTGTGCCCTGAAGTATCCATTGTATTGAACAGGTCATTAAGTCGTCCTCCGACGAGAAACTTTTGAAGATAAGGGTTGTTTCAAAAATGAACTCCCGTTTGAAGATACCTTCGTCATCTTGAGATTTAAATAACAATAACTTCAAACGCAAACGTCATCGATCAGAGAGTTAGTCTTGAAATTACAATTTTATAGATGCAGAAAAGATTTGTTTGTTTCACTTCATCTATAATAATGTTAGATGTCCACGCTGCAATTGACTTTGTACGTGATACGATGTTCTCGATTGTGACAATGATTTAGATTTCTGTTCAGTTTCAATTTTTAGTTAAATAAAATAAATTATGTTCTCAATCCATTCCAATTCTTTTCAAAGTATGTTTGTAAGTAAGAAATGGATTTATCTAGAAAAAAGAAGCGTCCATTGACATGAAGAATAATAAAGAAAGAAGTAGGTATGGATAAAAAAGATATGCCAACCATATTTTATTCTGTAGTACATAGATTTTATCCGTGGTTCTTCGATAAATGGAATGTCCAAATCATTTTTCTTTAATTTCGAAACAGTGGTTCTTGGATATTAGCGCGTTCAACCAAACGAACACATGGGCAGGAAAAAGATGATGAGGTCAAAAACAGTTTTCGCTCATCTAGAAAAAACTTATTCTCGTAAGGCTTAAATATCAGGTCTTACATCATTGAATTCAACACACAGAACTCCTAATAGATTAGAATGTACAGAAATAATCACCCAGCAATAAAGTTAACAAATAACAGTGCCTGCTAGTCATATACCATGATCATAGTCACGTCCTCACCACAGTTCCTATCAGACACCCATCGCCGTCGACCTCCGAGCTCCGTGAGTCCGTGTTGACATTTGTAACTAATTGAATTTTTGTGACATAACTGTATCGTGTGTACTGTTAACTCTTTATGACATACTAGCTATTGCCAGTGGTTTTGCTTAAGTGTATATCGTTATTATCTCCTGGGAATATGATACCGGTATGAAAGGTAATTTCATGTCTTTACCTATGTAGTATTTTCCATATGATCGTCATTTCGTCCATCCTGAGTTGATTCAGTGCGTTACATCTCGGTCTATTTCGCAGTAATCTTTTTTAGGTGGTAATATCAAAAAATGAGTCCTGCCGCATGGAGTGGAAGGGACTGTCAGACTCGTACTTACTAAAACCCACTGTGTTCCTTCAATGCCCTTTACGTTCTAGGGTCATGGTTACCTGTTTGCGTCCCCGGTAAGATAGTCCTGCGACCCGGGCAAAAGTACACATTCCATTATTTTTCTAGATTGTAGAATAATTAAATGAGTCCTCCCGCTATTGGTTAAGCGGAAGGGACTGTCAAACTCGTACTGACTAAAACCCACGGTGTCCTTCAATAGCCCCTTACGTACCGGAGACACGGTAATTCGTGAGTCCCACGACCCCGACAGGCTTTGGCCCTCTAGAGGCCCTGGGGTTCCTTTAATAGCCCTTTACGATTCAGGATCATGGTTACTTGTTTATATAGTCCCGCGACCCATTTCATGTCCTTACTTATCTAGCTGATTGTCTTGGTGGATGCGATCACGCGCGTGAGAGCCCTCACGACGGGGGATGCGGTTTCCCGGGGCAGGGTCGTCTTGGGGGTGTCTTTAGACATCTCCAATGCCTTCAACACCCTGCCCTGGAGTTGCATCAGGGAGGCACTCCGGTATCACCGGGTGCCGACCTACCTCCGTCGTATAGTCGAGGACTACCTGACGGACAGAGCCGTCATCTACCCCGGTCACCGGGGAGAGTGGAACCGGCGAGAGATGTCGTGCGGTGTTCCACAGGGATCGGTCTTGGGGCCGCTCCTGTGGAACATCGGTTACGACTGTGTGCTGCGCGGCGACCTCCCTGACGGCGTCGGCGTAATTTGTTACGCCGACGACACGCTCGTCCTGGCGAAGGGAGAGTCGCACCAGGCGGCGGCCGACGTGGCGACGCAGGCGGTAGCGACAGTCGCTGATAGGATCCGGCAGTTGGGACTCGACGTGGCGCTGCACAAAACAGAGGCCATGTGTTTTCATGGCCGTCTGAACGCGCCACGTTCAGAGTCCCACATTACGGTGGAGGGGGTTCGCATCGGCGTCGGGAGGACGATGAAGTACCTGGGACTCGTCCTCGACAGCCGGTGGAACTTCAGGGAGCATTTCCTGCATTTGGCCCCAAGGCTGAACCGGGCAGCAGCCGCTCTCAAGCGGCTCCTGCCCAATCTCGGCGGGCCAAATGCCTCCTGCCGGAGGCTGTACGCCGGTGTCGTGCGGTCCATGGCCCTCTACGGGGCCCCTGTGTGGGCCCTAAGCATCCGGACGCGACCACTAAAGCTGGTCGCATGCCAGAGGGTCATGGCTATCCGGATGATCCGGGGATACCGCACGATCGCCGGCGAATCAGCCAACCTCCTAGCGGGATTGCTGCCCTGGGATCTGGAGGCGACTGCCCTCCAGCGCGTCTATGAATGGCGCGTGGAGGCGCAGCGTCGGGGCGAATCCCCGCTGCCTCGACAAGTCGAGGCGCGGCGGGAAGAGCTCCGGCGCGATCTCAGGGCAGTATGGAGGGAGCGACTGTCGCAACCGAGGTCCGGGCACGCCGCAATCGCGGCGGTAAGACCCCTCTTTGAGGAGTGGCTGGATAGGCGTCACGGCGTCCTGACCTACCGCATGACGCAGGTCCTCACCGGACACGGAAGTTTCGGGAGGTTCCTGTGTCTGATAGGGAGGGAAGAAACGCCTGGGTGTCACCACTGCGAGGATCGTCCGGAGGACACGGTGGAGCATACGGTGCAGGACTGCCCCGCTTGGGCAGAGCACCGCCGTGTCCTCACGACGGCGATAGGCGGAGACCTCTCGCGCCCGGCATTGGTCGAGGCCATGCTGCGGGGCGAGACGGAGTGGGAAGCGGTCGCCTCCTTCTGCGAAGCAGTCATGCTCGTAAAGGAGGAGGCGGGCCGCCTGAGGGAGAGGACAGCGTCCTCCCTCCACCCCAGCCGCAGTGGTAGACGCCCACGGCGTCGGACGTCGCGAGACGATCTCCGGCCACCGTAGGCGCGGGCATGCGGGCGGCGAGTAATGGGCGACTCGCTGTCCGACCATGGACCATGCCCGGGTCGACGGCGCGTTGTGTTCCACGCGCGCCTCAAAGAGTGTCAGCATAGTGACGGGGCCTGTAGAGGGCCAAAGCCTGCTGGGGTCGCGGGACCAAGGGATTACCGTGACCCCGGTACGTAAAGGGCTAGTGAAGGACACCGTGGATTTTAGTCAGTACAAGTCTGACAGTCCCTCCCGCCCTGCCCTGGGTGGGAGGACTCATTTGATGATTTTACCACGATAAAAAAAAAAAAAAAAAAAAAAAAAGCTGATTGTCTTTCCGCGCGCTCGTTCATTCAGAGTCGATATGGTACGTTACCATTCGGTCCACCTCGTCCGAGCTCCGTGGACAAATTATTTAATTAGAAGAGCGAGAGAGAAGTAACAAACAGATCGACTTATATAGGTTTTTTAATCTTAGTAGTGTTGAGTTAATTTAGCCTTTAGATACCATTATGTTAGGGCCTTTCATAATAAAGTGGCAATTAGTACTACAAGCTGAACTGTTGCTACAATATTTTTTGTCAAGTTCATTGCTCCCAAATTGTTCCACAGTTCCAAGAAGTGATTCGTTTCGTAAATCGAAAAATCTGCATTCATTAGAAACTGTAAAGAGGTTTTAAACCGATTATTTTTTATCACTTTATTTACATATTATAAAAAGCAAGAGCTGGATTCAGTAGTGGTTTAGCTAAACAAATTTGAGTTAAATTAAAATGTTTTTTTTTTTTAAAGTTATCAACCAATCAGCGTGTGTCTATGATCTGATGTATGAATGTGGATGAGGCGAAGTATGCGACTATGTTAGGATCATAGCAGACGTTCAGTAGTTTCTGCCTACCCCCATGGGAAGAAGGCGTGAGTTTATGTATGTATGTATATGATCAACCAATCCAGCTTAGGATTCCTTCAAAGAAACAGAAGATATTTAACCAATGTCCATGCGGACGGCGAGTAATGGGTGACTCGCCGTCCGATCATGAACCATGCCCCAGTCGACGGCAAGTCGTGTCAGCAATCTGACGGGCCCCCATAGAGGGCCAAACGCCTGTCGCGGTCACGGGATTGTTTAAACTGGTAACCGTGACCCTGAAACTTAAAAGGCTATTGAATGAACATCGTAGATTTTAGTCAATAACAGTGTGAAACACCTTCCTCTTCACCCAGGATGGGAGCATTCAATTGATTTAGTACGCTAGAAAAATAAAATACGTGTGGCACTCGGGGACTGCCGCGGTAAAGCTATTGCATAGCATTTTTTTATCAACTTATGCAATTATAATTGTTTATTTATTTTGTTTATGAAAAAAAACAGAAAAAATTATCGCTTACCGCGAATATTTAACGAGAATATCATCCCATCGTTGCTCTATGAAAAGTTACTCTATTAATTAGGCTATGGTCAGCGACGTCAATCAAGTGAATCGTCAAGAAAAAAAATTATTCATTCATGTTGACATGACAGATGTGTCAGTGACACTGTTAGGTTTATTTTCGTTACGGAATTTCTTGATTCGGTCGCCGCGCTCAAAGCCCGTGACAAAAGCTACGCAATAGCATACAAAAAATAACCAAATGTGTTAAAAGGTGCAGCGTGTGCTTTAAAAAATTAAAAACCTGTACTTTCAAGTAAATCGAACTTTTTCACCATCCAAAAAATGACGTCACAAAATCTTCAAGCTCATTCCTGCTTATCAGTTGTTACGCAAGCGTACAGTCACGGACAGCGGCATCACGTTCGCAGCACGTGCTGTAATCACGTCTGTGGAGGCACGTAACGTGTAGTCGGCCTAATTTGTTGATCGCGGACTGCACTCGACTGTACTGGGGCGCGTAGGATCGTAGTAAATGTAATGGTTTTATGTTTTGTACTTTTGTGTAGTGTTCTGTATGCGGATTCTGGAATGTTCTGTTATTATGATCTTGAAAATGGCATCTAAATTGCTATAGAGTAAAAACTGTCTAATGAAATTCACTGACAAATTAAGGCTGAAAATACAATAGTACCTCTGTTTGTATTTATAGTAGCCCCGCTTTGCCGCTTAAACCTTACGGCCACTTCAATATTTGCCATCAAGTAGGGATAAATCCAGGTCTCCCCCTTCAGATTTGTTATCTAACCGCAAAGGAAAAAAACTTTATGCCCTTGGGAATCCAAACTTTAAGGTTGGATTTCCAAGTGCAAAGTGTTTGTACTGCAGTAGTACTAAGGATGCTGCCTTACAATAACACTTTATATTGAAATTTAAAGTTTTAAGAAGCTGTCCAAACCGTTTACTATAAATCTTCTTCGAAATAAGCAACAAGTCACATATATTTAAATCTAGACCTCATCCTACAAAATCTTTTCACTTTAAATCTTCAGTACCAAAAATTACGTAACAAAGCGTCCACCTTCACCGTCCATTAATACCGTTTTAAGCAAAATAAATCGTCCTCAGTGTTGATGTAGCACTAATGAACATTTTATATTTTTATACGCACCAAAAAAAGCTCCGTTGAAAGACAGTACGGAGTGACAAGCATCGCTGTAGGTAAGTTGAAGGGCGTCCCTTAATGACATTCTCAGCATAATTCCTGAGGATAGGGCTGTCAGAATTCGGTGAACAGAGTATGGAAATGCTGCTTGCAGAATAAGTACTGACCATTTGCTGTGTGTGATGAACTATGCTGTGGAAGTGATGCCGGAGAAAAGAGATAAAAGATTGTTTTCTGAATGCCCGTGCAATTTTGACGGGTTCGCTACACACGAATGAAACAAGTAAGTTTGATACATGTTGCGTCACAGGTCATGAACTGAGTGTAGGATAGAAGGCAGTACTTGCAATATTTGTAGCACTGCGATGAGCGTATATCTAATGTTAATTCATTTTAATAATTGACCGATTCAACAAACAAATAAAAATATGAGTATGTTTGTAAATGTCACAATAACAATGTTTAAACAGATTAATGAACGTGTAGTTTCTCTTTATTGGGAGTGAAAACAATGAGTTTCTAAATGTAAAGTGGGCTTCACCAATTATAGTTATAACAGTAATGAACATGATGCTTTTAAAGGGAGTAAACTTACCTTGGGAGACAGAAAAAATAAAGTCATTGTTCGTGAATATAAGTATTAACCCTTAACCACCTGACCCCTAAATCAGTAACGTAACCACCTGCGCGCGGTCACAGTGACCGCATCGAATACACATGAGTTATCTCAGGATATTAAGGTTTTATTATAAGAATAAATTAATAATATTCTGTAATATATATTAAATTATTTATTTAAGTGGAAAAAGAAACAATAATAAAACATGTTCTTCTCATAAATGGGAACAATTAAATTGATGGCACATTTTTACTAAAAATATAACTATGATTACATAACGAGATGTATCAACATAGGGACAAAATATTACATCAAATTTGAACTTTCTTTAAAGAATCTAATAACATTAAAATGAGATAAAAAAATAAAGTTTAAAAAAGAATCAAAACTTCGATAAAAATGCAGAGGGTAAAGTCTGACAATTTTTCACGACAATTTTGGCACATTTTGATAGTACATTCCACACAGATTGTTTTTTTTACAGATAAAAGTTACATGAAATATTTTTCATTTCTTCTTGGGAACACAAGTTAAACACGTTTTACGTGTTTCAAGAGTCCAGAAACAGTAGGCAATTCGTCTCGTCTAGAAGACGACACTTGTAGGCAGTCATCAGATTCATAGTCTTCTAAAATTTCAGAAACTTCCAAATTCTCAGGTTCTACATCACTGCAACTCTCATCAACCACATCTCTAACCATTTCACAACATTTTCGTTGTTTACATCCATTTTTACGTAAAAACAATAATCATGAATGTAATACACAAAAATCACATAACTACCTGCACGCGGTCACCATGACCGCTAGCAAAATATTTTTACTCACCGAAGCCAAACGCGTGCACGTAGATCCTTGCCTAGCGCACACACGACGCTAAAGCACCAACAGAAAAGGTACACAGACGCACGCTAACATGCGATAACGGATATCGACGAAATTCAAATTCAAAAAATTGTTGCGGTCACCATGACCGCTGGCAGGTGGTTAAGGGTTAATATAAATATAGTATTTGTACGAGGATAGCCTCGGTTATAAGCTAGTTTTGTGTACAGAACTGTCGACTTTGTCGCCCTGTAGTAGCGGTCACTGAAATGTCTCCGTGTGCTTTAGTGGGACATATTCGGCCTGTTTTGCGACATGTCTGTCTGGTGTAAGGCTAAAAATAAACAGATGCCCCGACCGGAATCTGGACTGTTTTGTGCTCTTTATAGCACCTGGGTAATAATTTTTAAAACATTATTTTTTTTACGTTTATGCATTGTGTAACCACGTTTTTCATGACAATGTCTTACTTTTAATTAATTTTCGTCGTTAATTTCTAACTTTCCTTAGCTGTGTGTGTTTTTTTTTCGGTCGCGGGACTGTTCGAATTACCGTGACCCCGGAACGTAAAGGGCTATTGAAGGACACCATGGATTTTAGTCAGTACGAGTCTGACAGTCCTTCCCGCTCTGCCCTGGGTAGGAGGACTCATTTGATGATTTTGCCACGATGAAAAAAAAAAGCTGTGTGTTTGACTGGTACGTGATTTAACATCAAACATATTTTTGTTCTTGGTATGGTCCGAACGGAAACCTATCAGATCAGTTTTTTACTGATAGCTCTTCGTCATCATTATCATACCAGCAGTAGGACGTCCACTGCTGAACATAGGACATTAATTTCCAATTTTACAACAGTTACAAAAGTAGAGCGAGATTGTACGAGTTGTATGGTTTGAAAAAATTTAGGTTTGATACACCTTTTGTAGAATATGTAAGAAATTATTCAAAATTATTTAAAAAGATTTGTGTTATTGCTAAGTCAAAATTTTTAAGCGAAACAATTAAAAATTCTACTAACAAAGTTAAAGCTACTTGGCAAATTATCAACAGTGAAACAGGTAAATCGGTTAATAATGAAAATCATTTAGAGATTATGATAGACAGTCAACTAATTACAAATGCGACTAGCGTAGCAGACGCATTTAATGAATTCTTTGCAAATATTCCTATAACTACGACTCGCTCCTTAAGTTCGTCTCCGTCTAAAGCTGAAAGCATTCTGCAACGTAATGTGCCTAAATGCGGTAACCTGCTTAGTTTTGAACACATAACGCCATACGATGTAATAAATGTATTCAACACGCTTAAATCTAAACATACTGGCGATTATTGGGGCATTTCAATTAAACTTTTAAGTAATATAATTGACATCGTCGCCCCCTATCTTGCAATTACTTTTAATAAATGTGTAGATCTGGGTACTTTCCCTGACCTCATGAAGAGTAGTAAAGTCATACCATTATTTAAATCAGGCAATAAAAATGATATTGGTAATTTCAGACCAATTTCTATCTTACCTGCTTTTAGCAAAATTTTTGAAAAATTGATACTCAAGCAGTTGCTTAGTCATTTTAATGTAAATAGCCTCCTTCATAGTGAACAATATGGTTTTACGAAAGGTCGTTCAACAACTGATGCAGGTGTTGCTCTGCTGAAGCACATATTTAAGGCGTGGGAGAGCTGTAAGAATGCAATAGGTGTTTTCTGTGATCTATCCAAAGCCTTTGATTGCGTACACCATGATACCCTTTTGCGAAAATTACATCATTACGGAGTCCAAAACGAAGCTCTTAATGTTATAGAATCGTACTTACGTAATAGATTACAATGCGTAGATGTTAATGGCTCGAAATCTTCTGGGCAACCCGTTCAGCTAGGTGTGCCTCAAGGATCAATTCTAGGTCCGTTTTTATTTTTGGTCTACATCAATGACTTGCCATATCTTTTAAAGGACATTTGTGACATTGTACTGTTTGCAGATGATACCTCTCTTATATTTAAAGTAGATAGAAATAGACAAGATTTTGACGATGTTAACACCGCATTATCATTGGTCACGGATTGGTTTACTGCTAACAACCTGGTTCTCAATGCCAAAAAAACGAAATGTATAAAGTTCGCCCTGCCAAATGTTACAAATCTAGGTCCTAACATTGTTCTAAGTAACGAAGAACTTGAAACTGTTGACTCAGCTGTGTTTCTGGGTATTAAACTAGATTCTAAAATTCAATGGGGTCCGCATATAACAAGTTTAGCGGGAAGACTAAGCTCGGCAGCCTACGCTGTCAGAAAAGTAAGACAGTACACGGACGTTGATACAGCTCGACTAGTTTATTTTAGTTACTTTCACAGCCTTATGTCCTACGGCATTTTATTGTGGGGCAAAGCGGCTGATATTCAAAACATATTTGTTTTGCAAAAACGAGCTGTTCGGGCAATTTACCAACTAGGTACAAGAGTTTCTCTGAGGGATTTGTTTAAGGAGATTGGCATTCTGACAGTGGCATCTCAATTCATCTTTGCGAACATTATATATATTAGGCAAAATCTACATCTATATACCAAGAACAGTGATTTTCACACTATTAACACGAGAAATAAGCACCACCTACGTGTTCCTTTTCATCGGCTTCATAAGGTTCACAGCTCATTTATAGGCCTTGGTATAAAATTCTATAATAAATTGCCTTCGTCATTCCTAGACTTGCCGTTTAATGTGTTTAAATCTAAGATTAAATCCAACCTTTGTTCTAAGGCATATTATTCCATTAACGATTATTTAGACGATAAAAACAGCTGGTCACTCTGTTGAAGTTAAGACGGCGTTCATGCTCTTTCCCAGATATTTAGTATTATTTCTTCTTCCGGACTAGTTATATGGATTCATATAATTGTTTATTTGTTTTATTTTTTATGACTTAATTAAGTCATCTTGTTTTATTTTATGTGTTTGTATTTGTTTTATTATTTTATTTTGATTAACGGACATTATTGTCCTACTTTATATTTTATTGTTTGTCTTTTTGTGTGTACTTTTTATTATTTTAGTACGACAGTCGTAGGTTTCCTTCATCTTTTAATAATATTGTTGGAGCGGATGAAGAATGTACAACTATCTCTTGCATTGTATAGAGTGTATCTATCTAGTATTATATAGCGTCATAGCCAGCATTGTGTGAGTACCATGTACTTCAGAGCTATCTTTGACTAGAAACCTACGTCTTTCATTGACTTGAATGACTCTGGCGGTTGAGAATATGTCATGCTCACTTAAAAGTCTCGCTGATGGTGGCGTGTGTGTCGGATCATTTAGTTCCCTTCAAAATGGTTGAGCTGAATGGTGCTGATACATGTGTCATGTTCGTGAACGGGCGCTGTCAGTTGGGACTGGTCATCTCTTAGCTGCCCCGGTCTATTTTAATTAATAATAACTTTATTTTTGAATTGTCTTTTTTATATTTACTATGGACACTATTAACTTGCCACATCGTTCTCACATAATGTACCATCTCATGATGAATGATGTAAAAAAGTTTTGTAAAAATTTTGGCGATTGAAAAAGAGTGTCCATGGAGTTTCTTGCTCATTCTTCTCCATAGAGATCTACGCTTTGGAATGAGCACCTACGGTACTTTCACAGTTTTTATGTCTTGTGACTGGGACTGTAGCACCATAACTATTTTTGTACTAGTTTTATTTTGTCTCTTGACAATTCAAAAGTGCCTGTAATTGGCCTAATTGAAATAAACGATTTGATTTTGATTTTGATTTTGACAATAGGAAAGCGGCTTTCAGATCGCGGTGATCTTGTGGTGTGCATTAGATCGTCTGTCCACCTCGGGTGGAAGTCCAACGCTGCGATTGGCTATTTGACAGTAGCTATAAATTACAAATATAATTAGTAAGTCTTTTAGAGTTTTAAAAAATAAAGGACACGTATTTTTCCTTTTGTAAAATCAATGAATATTCACCAAAATATAACGCATCAAAACTCGAGAGTGGGGCTCGTGACGTCAGAAATCAATAAAAATTGTATTAAATTGTGACGTTTTGCCAATTTTGAAAGCATCGTAGTTCCGTCAGATTTGGTTTACGAAACAAAAGAAAAAAATACGGGTCGAATATTTTTTGATAATTTAAGTGACGGACTAATTATATTTTTTCAGTCAAATAGCCAATTGCCCGTGCGATAACTTTACGGCCCCAACGGTCATCAGTTCAACTAGCTGATAGCCTGCAATTGAAAATTGATCTTATTTTGTGGTATTACATATACTACAAAATTAGATCAATTTTCAATTTATCTCTTTTTGTATAACTCCTAAACCATCCTGTAAAATAATTTGATGCTGCATTTTGTTAAAATATTAAATCTAGCAACCCTAACTAGATGAGTCTAAACGGCTATAGTAGGTACTGAGTTTCGTGTTTTATGATTAATGTTTCCGTTCTTTCGACACTATAGAAAGTACAAATCAGTTTGTATATTAAGTGTGACTGGAAGCTGTAAATATGTGATTAGTAAAGGTTCTTCATGTCTATTAGTAGAGTATATGGATTTGAACGCCACTTCAATGTCAATTTTGACATATGACAGCTGTCAAATTTAACGAAATCACCAGATATTCTGAAACTACGCGTGCTATTTCAGAATTAAAAATATTATTAAATACCGATAAAACACGTGATTTAATTTACTCATTTTTTTGCAAAATTTTCGCAATTAATTCGTTTGGGGACTAAAGTCCCCACTGGCGGTGTAACCTATTTTACCTTGTATTTCGTTCTGGTTGATTTTTATTTATAGAATCGAATTTGAAAAGCTGCTTCTAAATATTTAAAGTGTTCCTCTTTGTCACCATTTCTTCATCATTAAGTTGTCATGACAGTATTTTATATTATGCTGTGTGCTACTTCTTCAACTTCAAGGCATCAATGGCAGTGCGGAAGTCACTGTCGCAAAAAGTATATCCAAAGTATACTTTGTTTTTACATGTTCCTTGATTGAAATGAGTTCGTCTCATAGCTTGAATTTGTAGACATCTATAGACTGATAACAGCAGTAAAGTAAGCTTCAGAGAAACCTAACCCTGTTTGATAGTGATGTTGCTACTAAAGGGCGTTAGTTTTCTCCGAAACTTACTGTACTGTAACGTTATGAGCTCACTTTACACAAGTGAGTGCGAAATCGAAGTCATCGCGGATTTGAATTTCGAACGTGATAAAAAAATAAGTAAGCAGCAGTATACAGTTTGATCCCAAAAAATTAAAATCTTTTCACGCCTGTTGATGCCAGTTCACTAAAAACAAACATGCTTTGTTTACAATCAACTATATCCGTTTTTATTTCACACTTTGCATTCCATTTTAAACGCCTATGTTACGGCTATTCTATTTGTTCAAACATTTTTTGTTCAATGGACGATACAACTATATTTTGTATTTCCGATTCATTTGTTACGCACGGAATACATGAAAATACACTTTGGCGCACTTCGTGAAACAAATTGTCGGTACGTGAAGTGTAATTTAAGTACAGCGTGTTGAAATTATATTTAAAAGGTGGTTGTGGGGTTAGATGAGAAGAATTTTCAGAATGTTAAACAAGTTTGGTGAACTTCATAATTTAGATTATGATTTTAAGGGATAGCAAGTATAATTTCAAAGAAATTGCATTTTTTTACAAAAGCTACAAATAGTTTAAATTCTCTAAGATTTTACCTTTAACTATACAGCCCGTAGATTGCATATGGTTGGAGGGTTTAACATACATGTGCAATTTCAAAGTTCGTTTAAGGTCAAGAGAAAATGGAAAAAAAAAACAGTCTGAGTGACTAGAGATTCTGGTGCAAAGTTAGTGTTGAGATTTTTTTTTTATTTTGCCTTCATCATCATCATCACATCAGGCGTACGTCCACTTCTGAACATAGGCCACCCCCATAGACTACCAACAGGACCGATTAAAAGCGGCATCCAGCGTAATCCTTCGGTCTTCATAAGATCGTCTTTCCACCTTGCGGGTGCACGTCCTACGCAGCGTGGTTTCCTTTCGAAAACCTTTGCATGCCACCAATTCGCCATGGTAAAACTCACCAACAAAACGAAATTAATCGAAAGCTGATTTAGAAAAAAGATACTGCTTCTCCGGACTTAATTAAATTTGTTTACTATGTGAACGTACACGAAGTTTTACGATCGATTTGAAACCGTCCAATTAGGAGAAGTCCAGATGGAATGTTATAATTATGAACACTTTTAAAGGACTCTTCCGCCGGTGGTTTGTTTACAACCATATAACTTTATTAGCTTTAAATGTGTGTTCGTAATTACTGTTTAAGAGACTTTCACACTGCAATTAAAGATTGAATGGAAATGGTTCGAAAATGGAAACTTTTTCTAAAACTAAAGCGTTCTCGAATTTGAATCATTAGAAAAAATCTAACTAAACAGGACGACGTAAGTTGTTGCAGAAATACTTAAATTCAATTTTTTCTTGATACTGTATTCAAGTTATTTCTCAAAAGCTACTACTAATCCGTAAATAAGTATTATAAGTACTAACAAAAATCACTTTTTTTACAATGTACTCTTGTAAATTCTCTTAAATTTTACACAACAAAAAAAAGAAGTACCTACCGCACCAACAATTTTAGTGCCAAATATGTGTAATAATAACTACTTATCACGAACTTAGAACCAATTGAAGCAGAAAATAAAATGAATATCGTATCAATTCCATTTGCATGATGATACATTTGCACTACTGCCGTGGGAATTTTATAATTAGAACAACACTTCAGTTGCACATTTTTCCACGCTACTTAGGGGTGGAAGTTATCAAGGGCAAAGTAGCGAGGTGTGTAAAGATATAAATAATTATAATGATTTTAAACCATTATTACTTTTTAATAAACTTTAAAATCTAGAGCATTATTTGTTTGTGACACATTGTATTGTACGCTGTACCTACAAAAATACAAAGTTACCAAGACAGCAATTTTTATTTCTACGATAATATCAGAAAAACATTGTAATGAACAAATCTGGCGTTTTGATTTTTCAATAATAATACTTACGAATTACCGTGACCCCGGAACGTAAAGGGCTATTGAAGAACACCGTGGATTTTAGTCAGTAAGAGTGCTATTACTCCACGACGTTCACACACCACGATAAAAAAAAGACTTTTGGTGTTGTAATAAATTTTGATAAAAACCAATAACGAAAACAGTCAAATTTTCAAATACAGAGACTCAACCACACACCAAGATTCCAACCTATCACTATCACACAATAAAAAATATTGTGTCGACTTTAAATGCATATTTTTTCTTTCAACCCAAAATAATGTATAACCTCCTCAAGAAAGTAGTAAGAGTCAAGTTGCAGCATCAATAAACAATAATAAACATTGGGGAACCAGTTTAGAAAGCATTTTGTAAACAATTTCTATAGCATGTCATGCTCTTATTACTACTAAATAATAATATCAATGGCAGCGTATGTGTTCATCGCCATATTATGTGATATTGAATTTTATGGCTATTATAAATAATTCAGGCGTTTATTTTGTTTGTAAATTGTTTTATGTTTATAGGATTCTTAGAATGGAATTTATGGAGTTTACTTTATAAATGAAATGAAAATCAGTTTAATCCGTCAGTTAGAGTATTGAAAAATAATGGACACGTATTTTTTGTATTTTTAAATCAATGAATATTGACTATAATTAAGATAAGACGCTTCGTAATTCGAGAGTGAAAATTATAGCGATCGAGCGACGTTTTGTGATTTTTAAAAGCGTTGGATCTCCGAAAATGTTGGTTTACGTTACAAAAGAAAAAATACTGGTCAAATATTATTTGATAAACTAAGGACTATTTTCTTTTTGAGCAAAATAAGCTATTTTGGTCGCTGTTTTGAATCATGTCAAAATATTAGGTACGTCTCAATTAAATAGAAATCACTTTTTTTGGGGTTAAGTATATTTATCAAATGAGTCTTCTTGCTCCTGAGTGGAGTTAAAGAGGAATATCAGGCTCCTAACAATCCAGTCTGTTCGTTCATAACTTTTGAGGTCCAGGGCCTTTTGTACCGTGTGCCGAGTTAAAATTGCTATGATTTGAAATATAGTAGACTTTACAGAATATGTAACGCAAAAAATAACTAAAGATGGAAACTGAGTAATTCAAAATTTAGGAATTCGATATTCATCTCACAGTTCACAAAAAAGTGTGTCGACATAATTTACTGCGCTCACATATCGGTAACATTTAGGTCAGGCGTCTTATCTAGATTTAGAACAGCCATCTATCAAATTAAATAAAAAGAGGATCTGAATGTTCAAACATAGAACAACAAAAAAGAACCATAAAATTCTAGAATGTCCGACTTCAAAAAATAAAAGAACGTCAAATTCAATGTTGACGAATTTTATTGCAACCGCAGAGACATTCTGTTCTACGGGAAAGAAAACTAAAATTTACAACTGTGAGAGTCGATAAAGTCGATTGTATGAATCCCCAGAGTGGTTCGAGCTCCGAGTTCGATTCGTACGCCACTTACTAAAATGAATGTTGCATTGAGCCAACAGCTGAAATTAGAATGAATCGATGGCTTCCACAGTCTTTTGTCGCTGAAAACTCATTTAATTTCAGTTGGACCGTATTTTAGAGTGGAAAGATAGATATCGTTATGTTATTATGATCAGAAGCACGTATGGAATTCCTATTTTAGATGGAACGATTACCTTTGATAGTCTTCATCCCTTTTTCATTACATACCTATCTAGCTGAATAGCGTTTTGATAGCTAGGAATAAAATGATTGGGACAAAGAACTGAACTAGTAATTTTACAGGGAAAATAACTTGCTCTTTTTTATTTATTCTTCCTATTAGGGCACTACTTAAGTTAACAATTTTGAAAGTACGCAAAGTTTGGATATTTCTTCCAAAAGACTGCTGTAAAATAAATGTATTCTAATTTAAATCTCGCCCAGCAAAACCTTAACATAAACACCTCCCATAATCCCAATAACAATAATAATCAAAACAAACTCTATAAAACTAAGCTCGAATGAACATTGCGAGTACTAGGATAACATACTCATTTAGACAATAGGAGACTTCAGTCCTGAGCCGCGGCAATAGATGGTCCAATTTGCCTCTCCGTAATCGAGCGTTGAATGGACCATGCGCCATGAAATTAGATCATCGTGCCGCTTTATTTAAAATGTAATGTTTTTGTATTACCTGTGTGTGTCGCGTGGAATAAGGTGGAGGGATATTAAGAGTAACATCTACGTTGTTATGGTCGCCTGGTATTTTGCTTTTCTGGCAGATTATTTTGTGCAAGGTTTTGCGTTTATATCAAAGTATCTAGTTTTAAGGAGAATGCAAGGTGACTTCTATTTTCAATTGACTATTCGTTAACCATTGGGTTTTGATTTAAAATAATTAAATTATTGAACAACAATACAGAATAGCTTTTGTGACAATGTGTCACCTAACTTCAAAAAATACTAAAGTAGAAAAACATTCAACACGCAGAATTGAGAATACGAAACGAAAGGTAGAAAAGCGAAAGTTTTATTCGACCTTCGGGTATAATCCCTCCACTTTTTATGCACGCCCTGATAATGGGCTAGCATAAATAATCACACTTTTGACTTGCTAATTTATGCCGATCACAAATATCGACAATGAAGCGCTAATAACAGGATTCAAAATTCTTTGAAATGTAAAAATTGCAAAAGTCCTATTGGTTTCAACACGTTTCAATAATTCTATGAAAGTGAAAATGATTAATAATAATAAAAACTTTCTTTCTTTTTTATACACGTCCTTCAGACGCATTTTACAGAGGTCAGGCTGGTCAGGTCATATCGAAATTCAAATGAAGAAGGTAAACTTTACCATATTCTAAACTCAAAAATACTCGATGCCTATTGCTAGCCAGACGTACCTTTTAGGGTACTGTTTCATCAATAATTTAGTTTGTTAAGACCTCAATTAAGACAGACAACGTTTATGTCCATTAATTAGTTATTCAGTATTTGTTTGATGAAATTTTAGGTACCTATAATTTATTTGGACGCCGAAGGTTATTTCTTCAGTCGAAGCTTCGTGAAAATCTGTAATTAACCTTAATTACAGACAGCCAAAGGCGTGTATTTAGATAATATACCTATATTATCTAAAAAAAAACTATCTAATCTTTGGCTATCAATGACATTTGGGCATTTGAAAAGAGAAAATGTAATGAAAAAATAATATTATTTACCAAAAATGAGCGTTATTAACTGATCACTTATTAATACCAAAACCGGCCGCATATTTGCACCCATGACTGGACAACAAATAGTAGCTCTATAGGGGCACCGTCAATAATATTGATTAAATACTTTCCCACAAAAATTCACCACGTGATCAAAAACTATTTTATTAAATTCCGTGACCCCACATAAATAAGGCGGGGCAATCACGTTTCGCATCGTAACAAGAACAAAACAACTGGCCCAATTAAAATTGACACAGACAGCTCCCAGAAGGTGTCGCCGTTCGCATCACTCGCACGCGATCTCGGCAACGACGCCTGCTAATCGATACCATTAATTTTATTCTGTCGGATGTTGTTTGCTCAGAAAATATTCACCAGTATTTTAATGAACGGAATCTGCCGAGACCATCCACAAAGGCACTAACGAATGATCAAAATACAAGTCACTCCCAAATTCCCGACACTCCTGGCTGCTCCACATTTTACTAAACATATAATTTGAATACACTATTAACATCCCTAATTAAAGAGTCCAACCATTTTTAGAAAATGTTTTCGAAACAAATTGTCCAAGTAATAGCGTTTAAAATGTAAATTCTAAAAGGGGTAGATAAGTTTTGTGTGGGGTGCGTAATTAAAAGAGACGCGTCGTGCGACAGTCGTGAGGTGCATGGTGTCTTATCGTTTGGGTTTTAATTTGAGGCTGGCATGAGACACGCGAGCCGATCACGCGACAGAACGCATCGACCCGGGTACAACACTACGCGCGCTTTTTAAAATTATTTCTTTTATATCATTATCGAATGCTCCGACTGCTAGCTTTGTGCGACCGTATCGATTTAAAAATAATGATTTCGAATATTCGATCGCACGGTGCAGGCCGTTGACACTTTGAGTTTGAATAAAAAAGCATGTAACGACTGAGTAAGCATAGTTTATCAATCAGTTTAAAGAACACACAGGGGAACCCTTTTGTTTTTTTTTATAGTCGGGACAAAGCAAACTTAGGAAATGAGATTTCACGTAACAGTTTTTTGGTACAAAGTGCTGGTTGCGTGTCGGATTGTAAATAATTAGCTCATTCAGCCGCACCTATAGAGTCACCGCCATTGTTTGTTTTTTAACGCAAGATTTTGGTATAAAATACGTCTTCCTTTAAAAGATGAGTAACAGCTGTTTTCTAAAGTTAAGTTATTCGAGACTTCCGATATTTTGAGAAATCAGATAATACATATTATATTCCTTTTTTTGTCATCATAGGTTTTATATATTATCATTTCCAACCTTCAATGACGAAATATGCATATTTAATAAAAACTTTTTAACAAAAAATCAAACCGATGAAACATAGAACTAAAAAGAAAAAAGTAATTTTGAAGCGGCGCCGATAATTATGAAGGTTTTATTTCTAGCTTTTCAGTTGTATACCATGATTAGTGTTTAACACGTAGAGATACCCGTCTTCACTTTTCTCATTGTCTACGACCATCACAGTAATTATCGCATTAACTGTTGAGGACCTATTATAACTAAAGTTTCCACTCTCAGACTGTCGACGACTGTCAAATCCCGGCTATGTCTAAAGTTCTCATCATGATGAATGAAATGAGCCCAAATACGATATAGTTGCTGTTAACTGTTGAGGATCTCTAGCCACTGCTTGCCGCCTCCATCCTCAGACCCTCGATGGCAATGATAACTCAAATAAGTCTAAAGTTCTCATCAAGCTGAGTGAAATGAGCCCAAACATGGTATAGCTGTTGTGAACTGTTGAGGACCACTTGAGACTGACTTCACAACATTACAACGATCTGGAGTTGATCTAATGATGGTAACGCCATAATTTTATCTTCTTTAGATATCTGTTATATAGTAGTGTCCTCAAAACTACAAATGTTCACTTTACTTCAACAGAATCGGTTCACAACTGAAAATTCTGTAGGAAAATTGACAATTCATTCCTTTATTTCTACCCTTAGAGGCCGATTTTACTTTTGAAATTTAAATGGGACTAATTTTGAGTTATACTCTTTCCAATAATTTTTAAATTTTTGAAATCGGACCACGCTAGGAAAAGTTATGCGTGGTCATAAATAAAAAAAAACTCCTCCTGTTTTTTTCGACGTTTAAAAATCTACTGACGTGATTTTAGTAAGTCCAGAATATACAATGTATTTATTCTTGAACTTTCTCTTTGATGCTTTTAATTAAAAACAGGTATTTGAAGCAAGCATATAAAAAAAAATATTATAAAATAAAGGCATTGGCGTACTCCAAGGTCTTCATTTTCATTAATTAACTTCTCCACATGAAGGTATTAAACAATATTTAACTCCCACATAATAATTACGAATTTGAGAATAAACAAGGAGAAACTAATAAGATTCTATTAGTAGACTTCAAAGTTAATCTCAATTCAGTGTTATTGCCAAGAATTTCATAGAATTTATAGGTTTAAGGTTTACTTAAATGTTTCTAATTCCATCATTAATGAAGATTCGTTGAAACGAGTGAGGTGAGCGAAGTTTGGCTATAGTTTGTGATCGTATTTGTTAGTACTTACTCTGATTTAACAATAACATGATACAATGACTATCTTTATAGTATTTGAGAAGTAAGTAAAGAAGAAAACATACTAAGCCAACCCCAATTGATTGGGGCTACCCAATTTATTTCTTTTAGAGTATGATGAGCTCTATAATACCTATAAAAAATATGAAGACTATCAACAAATGCGAAGATATTGGAGACACAATCCATAGCAAAAGAGAATTTAATCAAAGCATGTGCAAATAGGAAAATCAAATAAAGAAGCAAATAGCATTTCAATCATCAAACTTTAATTTAAACGGCAAGAATTACGCCCTTGTCGCTCCCATGAGGATAAAAACAAAACAAAGTGTGAGCAGCTTATTTGATGCAAGTTGAAGGAGTCGGCTGTGGAGAAATGAATTGTTTAATAACGTTCGTAGACAGACAGCACGACTGTCCTTTTTTTTACATCCTGGCGTACTTTTTTAGCTTACTGCCAGTCTGTTTTACTTTCCTGATTCTGTGCTTATTGCTTAAGGGTAAGTCGCTATTTGTAATAGGTGGATTGAATTCGAGATTCATTTCAGAGAACTGTAACATTCTTATTAATAAAAAGTTTAGCTGATACACGAACCAAACGTCATATGTGGAAATTATTATTGCAGTTTTTAAAAGTTCTTCTACCGCCATAATTTTTGCACCCCCATCTAATCACTGCTGATATAGGTACATTCTTTCTTGAGCAAAATTTTCGCGACCTGCGTCTTAAACCAGGTTTTACTAACGATCTTTTGAATGTCATCCACTGTACTATCCAAACAATCTTCATACAATTTCTTTGCTTACTTCTGTGTTTTTTCTAAAATAACTTTTATCTATCTATTGTGTTGTGACTATCACTCTGAGTGAATTCCTTAATCAATTATGAGCACCAAAAAATTCAATTAAATCACCCTCCGTCACAATATCAGATTGTTACCAGCAGTAGCATATTTGTCACGACCTATTGTTTATTAATATACAGTCACGAACGTCTAGGGGTGGGGTTATTAGTTTACAAGTGTATCAGACGCCCCCTTTGTTTACTATTGACTCAGTACTCGCGGGAACACAATATTACTTCCCAACTCTTTCGGAAGTTTACTCTTATTGTTGACATCTCCTACATCTGCTACCTACAGGAAACGTTCCGGCGTTCTATAATCTTCGTCGCGTATTAATTCGCTTTGTCATTTATATCGCTCATCGATTGCTGAGAATTTAATTTTGTGTTTGTTTAGGACAGCGTTTATTTGGTCGGTATTTGCTTCAACAGGGTCCAGCTTGTTTGTAAAGGATTTTGTTACTTCAGTAGTTAGGGTAAAGTTTAAATTCGATTTACGAGTTCAATATTTCGTTAGTGTAGCCAAAATGTCGTCTACATGAAAGAAATAAATTCAAACTACAAAAAATCAGCACATTGAAATAGTTGGAATCAAAAGGTAAACCCTTTGATTCTTTTATTCTTTCTCTTCGATAATGTTTTTTTATGCAGAATTAAAATTGAGCAAATGAGAGAACAGATTATTTTACTGAAATCTTAAGTTTTTTATCAAAACCAAAGCTTTATTATTCGTAGAATATTAAATTTGCAGCTGTCTCATAATCTGAATATCTAAAAATATTCCTGCAAACCAAATAGCAAAAAAAAGCGACGGGTTGCACTCTGGGAGTGGGGGCAGAAGTGAAAACTTGAATAGTAATAAACACACACGAACATTCGCGCAAGCGCCCTGCGCCGTCTTACAAGTTTTCGATCAGGGTGACGTGTCCTGAGGCGAGTTTAACATTTTTTACCCATTCCAAAAAAAGTGCACAACGCCGCTAAAGAAGTTTTCACTTCAAAAAATCACGCAACTAAATTCCGATTACAACATCAAGCTGCTTTACGAGACTTAAAGCCTTAACTTGACTTAAGACTTAAAGTATATAAAATATATAAACAGCGCAAAACGAGTAACAAACATACCTTTACGAGCCGCTGAGATCATAACAGTAAGTCACATTACCGTGATATATGTCACATTGCCACCGTCCAACGTCGCACCTCATTAAGACCGACCTATAAAGCCTGAAGCACAAACGAGGTGAAATGTTTGCAACTTTATTGAAAATATGTATCCATTTCATTTTGTTTATTTCAACTGTTTTGTGTGTTCTCATTTAAATTCCACAGAATATTAGAACTAACTAAAATAAAGGTCGTGCATATGCGTAACAATAGAGACTCTCATAAGAAAATTTTTGACTAAATTAAGAATATAGGTCATCATTTTTTTTATCGTCGTATAATCATGAAATGAGTCCTCCCACCCAGGGCACAGCGGGAGGGACTGTCAGACTTATGCTGCCTAAAATCCACGGTGTCCTCGTCCTGTCGTCAATAGTCAACGTTCAACGTTCCAGGGTCACGGTAATTCGTACAATCCCGCTACCAATATAGGTCATCATAGCATATTTTTAAACATTGGATTTAACGCTCTCAAAGGCCGTTGTAAAGGTCCAAGCCGTACAAGTTCCTTATAGACTACTCGAAAGAGAAGTCCCCTACACCGAAGCACTAGATTAATTCTCGCGTAACTGCGAATTTAAAATACAATAATAATTATAAAATAACAAGACAGTGAGAGTGAGATAGTAATATCTTTCTGAGGATGAGGAAGTGAAATAAGAATGCTGTCATCATGAGCCGTCTTAATTCTTTTATTATATTGGGTGATCCAGGCTGAATTTAAATGTTACTGGCCATTTCTATGCCTCCTAATTACTCCAACTTTCACTGACCATCATCATGTGACACAGTCCTTACCGCGGTCCATACACCAATCTCGGCCATATTGGCTTGTTAGCACCATGCATCCGATCGCTGACTTTATTGGTGTTTATGAACACCTTTCAAGGGATAAACACAATTGTTTATGATGCTACAAGAATGTTTTTCGCGAAATATAGGAAACACGGTTCATTTGCATTGGCAAATAACATTTTATTGATGGTTTTTTTTACTGAATCAGCAGTGAACAACTGCTTTCATATTGTTACTTTAATTTGATATTTTAATTATTTTGATGAGGTATTGTTGGCTGTAGCATTTAAGAAAGTCCCTTTTTCATGAACAAGGACTGTGTCACAACACAGTCCTTGTTCATGAAAAAGGGACTTTCTTAGAGATCACATATTAGAGCCTACTTGAGGGCCTTTGATGGAGGTACAAATCTAGTCTCCTACTTAAAACACTATTTATGTGTGTTTCAAACTATTATGCAGTCCTTTTGACCTTTAAAAAATTTCTTAAAGTAACCTAAACAATAACGTGTAATCCTCCAATAAATTCATTTAAATCGTTTTGGAGAATCCTAAGCCTATAAACGGTTGCCTCTAAATCACAGTAAAGTAAAAATTACAGTGCAGTTCATAAAACTTTAGCCAATAAAGAAGAAGATTCGTAAAAAATATTCTCGAAAATTGCAAAGCTCTGAATTTATGGTCCAAAGTGAAAAAGTCGTGAATGTTCGCCCTAGATTCAATAATGTTCGGTTTTGGGGCATTTCTACTAAATGGGCCATTCTTGCGGTATGAAATGAACGTGGATATGCTATTCGTGCCTATTTTATTGCAAATGGTTCTTGATAACTTGCACTATGTGTCTTCTATGTCGATGACGTTATTATCTTTGTTATTAAACTGTCAGTTGACTATGGAGCTTCAACACAGTATACCAAACTTCTCTTGGCCATCGTGCGCATTTGCAAGCTCCAGAAGTGAAACGATTTATACTTCCTGATCGGAAGAATTAGAAGAGTTTCATTACTCTGTCTTACTCTCTCAAGTACTTCGACCTGCAAAGAGGTTTATACGCGTTTTTTTAAGTCGTAAAATTATCAAATGAGTACGGGAGGTACCCAGGTCGGTATGGGAGGGACTTTCAGACATATACTAGTCAGTATAAGATATTGATACCTCGACGATGGAAGGACAGTCCCGCTACCCCGGGGGTTTACAAGCTTGACACTTTGACAGACTTCACCCATGCGAAACTAGCTTGACGCCAGCTATTATCTCACCTAAGGGTGCATTAAAACCACCCTACCTTAATGAAATCGCCCTAAATATTTATCAGAGTTACTCCTCTCCCTCTATCTATCCATAAAACGCACCCTGCGGAACCAAGCCCAGTTCAACACTATTAACACAACATCATAAAAATGAATTTACATTAACCCATCTTAGAACCCCGGTCGAAACCCCTTAAAATATAATTAAATCCTTTTTACGGTTGTAATAAAATCTTATGGGGAACTAACCACCATTTCCGTTATCATGTGTCGCAGGTACGTTCATAATTAATTAAGGGATTTAGTAGGTAAGTACAGGTGTAATCTGTGTAAGCAGATGCGGATCCCACACACCTTAGGCACGAGTATTAGGGCTAGGACGGTATATAAAATTTGGAGAAACATTAGGAGTGTCCATTGAAAATATTTTAAATGGCATAATGAGGGCAAAAATATATAATGTAAATAATAGGAGTAATAAGAGTGCGTCTTTGTATCTATTTATGTATGTATTTAGTTTTAATTTAGTTTGTAATAATTGTACAAAGTTACTTTAAAAGAATTTGATTAGCCATTAAACTAATTTAATGACCAAAGCAAATACAGTAAAAAAATGACACTCAGCTCCATCGAGGTTTCAATTTTAAAAATCGACCACATAAATAATTTAATAAATGAAGCAAGACCTCTAGGCTAAAATAGTTCGTAAATAATAAAACCAGGAGCAAAAGGGAATCGCAGTACAAAGTATTTCGGTAAACGGTATGCCCTTTTACCAAATCCCGTACCGTGTAAGGTTTCACGGTTTTATGCGAAAATCTCTTTAATATTAAATAATAATTCGTCCCTAATTCGAAAAAGGTGTAAACAAATCCGAATTATTTACAATGTAGCTTACCCCTTTTTAAATTGACCGTATTCAAATACCTACCTTGAGTTTTTTTTCGTAGATTTTGAATCTGGAACTCCATTTAGAAGGTTGACCTTGTGACTTTTTAACCAGACATTCCATTTGGGTTTCGATCCTCAACGTTGCTGGATTAGATTGAGGCATCCTAAAAAGATGTGACCTTTGTAAAGATCAAGGACAGGCTTACAAATAATTCTATCAATTGTAATATAATGTTGTTGAATGCGATGTATTGATTGATTTTTGTTTGGATTGTTGATGTTCCTGCTGCTACCTAATTTCGCAATATAGGTACAATTTCTAATACTTCTAATAGGTGGTCCGTCATCCCCCTGGAAAACCTGTCAGTAATAAAACAAAACAAGATCTTGATCGTAGGCAGAAACCTAAAACTTTACAGTGCAATAAAACAAAAACGAACGTCCTTGCAAGATCATTCTGATCAACCCTTTCTTAATTGATGCTGCCGTATCCACTTTTTTCCTTTTTTGTCTAGACCACCAAAGTTCTTCCGTAGTAGTACCAAAAAAGCGTGAAAAAGGGGTACAAGGTAACGCTTCATCCGGTGATGCAGGTGTATAAGGCAGCCAACACCAGGTGTTTTCAAAAGTTATTAAAAAAAACGAATAAAGAGTCTATTCTATTTTGACAGTTCTATTTTGACAGTTGAATATCGAATCAGTCTTTTATTATCACACCTTTTTAGAACCGCAACCGAAATTGATTGTGGTTTCGAATTACGAATGCGGGTAACAAAATCGATAGCCAAATATTGTGTTAAAAAGAATTTAATCGCGTCATAATCGTTTCTTTACATTTGAAGGAGCCTTTGATTATGGAGTAATATTTTTTATGGACATGATATTTGATCTCAGATTGTATCAAACATACACACATAAATACATGAATTCATGCTCTTTTCCCTGTTCTTTTAACTGTTTAGCGTAATACAGTTTCAAATCATCTTTTTAAACTTTTAAGGAAAAAGCAGTACAATACAGTCCTCGCAATAATATGCTAAACAACAGAAAAAGTGAGCCTAGTAGCTCAATACATAACTTATTATCAAACCTAACTAATACCAATTACGCAGAAGATTACAGAGCTCCAAAATCAGCATAAAAACACGAAGAAAAATCGACCATTTGATCGATTTCTCCTTAGCCCACGTTAGTCGAACGTGTTACTTTGTACACGACCGTTATTCTCATATCGTGCTCCATTGCGTTGTAATGGTTGCTCTTATGTTACCAATATGTGTTGTCAAGTGTCCCGTAAAACAGCAGGCAGAGGCCAGGCGTTCATAATGAGACGCGCAATGTTCTTTTTATATGTAGTTGCACAAATTGGGAGATTCTTAGCTGTTTGATAGAATAATTATTAGATTCAATTTGGGTATTAACTTCACCTCTTGACCCTTTGTCGTATAAAATTAAATAGTAGTTTTAGCAGTGTCAACAAGCGTGCACACGTTGATACTGCTGCATGAACTCATTAATATGGAATTGTGGTGAAAGTCCGTGTATAATCCGTCTGTGTCTACGTTTAATTAAACTCTAACATAAATTACTCAGCTATCAAAATCACGTCAACAGACTAAATTTTTTTTTATTATTTTATTAAATTTAATTTTTTTAATTTTGTTTATAAATGTAATAAAAAAAAACTGTAATTACTGTGATAAATATAATTGTATGATTTTATGTGTAAATTTAGATACAAAACTACTTGTTATTGAATAAATGACTAATGAAAGAAATTGTAGGTACTTGACTACATTTCCAAAGGATGGTAACGAGACGTACTCCAAATGTACTTATTTCTCTGCTAGGTTGTCCTTCAAGCTTCCAAGAGTTCCTAGCACACAATACATTGCAAATGCTAATATTATACACAATTCCCACATTGTAAAGTGAAATGGTGACCACCGTATAACATAAGCCTCTAGCACCAGTGAAGCTGAACCCGTCGCCGAATCGTGACGCTTGATTGGTGCATAATTTCCACCTGCAACATCAAAGCATGACTCTTCAACCACAATTCCGCATGTCTTAATCAAAACTGTGGTCTTTGCACCAAGCACCTTTGTACTAAGAAATTAGGCCATCCTAAATTTCCGTAAAACTTTGTTGTTGTAGTAAATGAGTGCGGAATTAAAACGTTTCCGATGCAAAAAGTAATTGATGCAGAAAGACTCATCGTTGCAGGTAAAGCAATTGCTTACGGCGCGCTGTGTAATAGCTGGTAACCGCACCACGCGCGAACCCGTTCTTTGACACTTGAAGTGTTCGCGAAATTCACCTGAATGTAGGGATTGTAATGGGTCTTATCGATAATTTTTTACTTCACTATTATTTGAAGATTATGATAAACAGAAAAGGTTTGCATTGATTCGGCTCGATCTTTCTCTATCTTATATTACTAATCAAGGCCAAATAAGTATAAGGGTTTATCAGGAGACATGTGTGTTCGTTCATACATGCCCACCTAAACCACAAAATTCATTAATTTTAAATATTTATTTGCAAGTAAGTTAAAAAGTCAATGAAATCGCTGCAAACTTGTGGTCACTACACTGGTTTACCAGCTCTTTCTTAAACATTCAACATCATTTGATACATAAAAGAAGCAAAACAGAAAGATTATTTTATGAAACAACAATCCTGAATACAGACAACTGATAATTAATATAATAACAAATAAGTATGGCAGATGAACATAAGCCGCATTGACCTCAAAACAAGTGTCAAGAAAATGAAGAATGATCCCCCTATTTCAGAAAGATCACAACTAATTTTAAATCCCACCCTAATTAAACCAAGAGGACCCGACAACTTATCCCATCCCTACGCAACCAGATTGACGCGTTGTTTGAACCGTTGCCAGCTAAGACGTAATTACTTCGCGAACAGTTTGTCAGCCAATTAAACACCTTTGCTTTATTAAGAAGCCGCACCGAGCACTCCACTACTTCGGTCCCCGGTAAATAGCGAATCAAAAGGCTTGCATGCAATTTTGAATATTTAAAAGGAAGTTCCTTGCGACGATGTTTGCGGTTTTGTACCTTGATTTGGCTTTTTGTTCATTTTGAGATAGACGTTGCAGATACAATTAGTACCAAGTATCCTTTGTTTGAAAATGTATGTTCATATTAAAGTTAAACACTTATTTTCAGTTCCTGTATTAAGTTAAGAATTTGTTAACTTCCACTAAGTTTGAAATGAATTTGGAGTGCTACTACATTACATTGAAAAATCACTTTAGAATTTGACTAGTAATAAAAATCTCTATTTCAACAAAAAATTGGCTTGTAATGTGGACATAATAAAAAGTATGTAGCTTTATATATGTCGGCGATGGTGATAATTTTGTTATAATAAGACGCTCAATTGATAACATTATAACGGAAGCAGAGTTACGCCGTGACATCACAAGTCACGTGAGCGGAATCGTTAGGAGGGAACGAACGGACGGTTGCGGTTAGAACTCAGAGAGTCAGTCTCACTTTTTGGGAGCCACCGAAGACTTCGGACCCTCCTAACGAGATCGCTGGTACGCTCTGCTATTAATAATTCTGTGAGTTTAAATTAAATTACCTGTTTAAAATTAAAAGTGAGACTGACTCTCTGAGTTCTAACCGCAACCGTCCGTTCGTCCCCTCCTAACGATTCCGCTCACGTGACTTGTGATGTCACGGCGTAACTCTGCTTCCTTTATAATGTTATCAATTGAGCGTCTTATTATAACAAAATTATCACCATCGCCGACATATAAGTCATTGTGTGAATGTTAAAAATGTTAATTGTACAGGAAGATGCAAATTAATCATTTATTGTAACAAAGAACAATAACCGTAACCGAAAAATTGCATGCAAAACATTCGAGCTCAAATAAAACGGAAAACAGATTCGGAAACAATGTGTCATTACTTTAAAAATATGCGTTATTCACTTAATTTTAAAACATTTACTCATCCTACAAAATTATACCATACAACTGCTTTTAAAACTTCCAAAAAATTTTAGCGCTATAAATCAAATAATAAACAAGAGGAAACATAAAATCATACGAGGATCATCGTAAATACTTCTTTGTTCATTAAAAGAAATAAAAATAATTGTATTGTTACATACTGGGCTAATGAGAGTGAACGACTAAAGCTGTATCTCTCATGGTTTAAACCTGCTTTAATGGTGATACAAAGTATAACAAAAGGGTATTAAGATGGTTGTAAAGTCCATCCCACACAGATTTTTTTCGTCATCCACAGATATGAAGACATTGTCTATCCCATTCGGAGTGGTTGAAATAAAGGACTGTTGAAATGAAAAGGATTATTGTTTTAGTTTTATCTTAATCTAACGATATGAGTCTCGGTGTGGGATGAAGAGGAATAGGGAAGCTATAGAGACGACAGTCATTTATAATTGTGATGTGATACGTTTTTTGTTCATGGACTGGATGATTAACTGAATATTGCATCTGTTTCTTCAGACTGAAGTTCATCGGCTACAGTAACGTTTATTTAAGAAAACATATAATTTATGTATTATGAGGAAAGAAAAATTGAGTTGCAAGTGGGATTTGAACCCGCGTCTCCTGGAAAAGTACTCCAGACGCCTTACCAATTAGGCCATCGCAACTTACACTTACAAGCTGTCTCCTCTATATCTTGTTCTCGTTCTCTATATATCGATTGAAAGTTTTTCGGTAACGTAGCTGAATTTTTCTTTCCTCAAAATACATCTTTACGATGCGCGTCGCATGCGTTATTGCGTTTAAAAATAAATAAACATATAATTGTTCAGATTTATCTATTCAACATCAACGTATTCATATTTCAAACTTGCTTCTAATCAGTGTTGGTCCCCAGCCGGGTCGCTTGTCACACATCCTTTGACCATTATTGACAGGCTTCATTTTTCTGTCAGAAACCACCTTCCACCGCCTTCTATCTTATTTGAAAATCTATTCAAACGATCGCGATTGACAGCAACCACTCAATATCAACCCAAAGAATGCAACACAACCCTCTCAATTCATTTCTCTATCCGGTACGAAGCAAGACAGCGACATTTCGTGGTCTCAGTCATTAATTATAGCAAGCTCTTTGTCCCTCAGGCACTGGAGTTCATTGTGACAATATTCGGGTCGCGCTTTCAAACTGGCTCACAGCCTCACAATGGGATCTACATAGACAGATCATCGCTGCGATGGGAAGACTTGCAGGTATCACTTAATAAGATTACATTAATTTGTGTCTCACTTTTTTGAGTTCTTGGTATTGTCTTTGAGTGGAATTTTTGAGGGTTAAATGGAGCGTGTTAGGATGTACTGGAGGTAAAAAAACTTTCTAAGAACGAAATAGTAAGTTTGAACCTGGTTCTTTCAGTTTTGAACTATAATATTTCGTAATTTATCTTTGAAGAAATCGCGGCAAAAATATTATATAGTGGTTTAAAATATTATAAACAAGCTGAGCAATGGTGAGTAATTGTCGTTTCCTTAGTATGATTTTTGTTTGTTTTCTGCTGAATTGGTAAATTATAGCGCAAATTCTAGATTTAAAATAATGAGGTATTCTACATTGGCATCCGCTGAAATGGCACTTGAGCAAATTGCACTTGAAATATTCCACATACAGCACCTATCAATATTTTTCAAAGGTTACGTGGCACGATTTAAGATTTTTCTCAGTATAAAGTAACAGATATACCATAAATGCATTATTAGAAGACATGGTAGACAAATGAAGGAAAGATATTGTAGGAAGAATTAAATTAAAATGTACAATGCGCAGAAAAGAATCAATATTGAGGGTCTATCGGTGATATCAATGAAATAACCAATGAGGAAAATTTCCTCAATCTCTCATAAGTTAAACACTTCGATCTGATTATGGTGAAAGCAATCATAACTTCTCCAATAACAGAAGAAATCGCAAGTTAACTTTTTCCCATATGCCTTCACATGAGATTGAGGTTATTGACCCCAGATTCGACAGATTTAGATATATTAAAGGAAAGTGATACATGAATCAAAGTTTATATTAGTTTTGGCTGTAATAGGGTATTTTACTCCATATATAAATGGAAAATCTGTTTAGTCCGTCAGTTATAGTATTGAAAAATAATGGACACGTATTTTTTGTTATTTTAAATCGAAGAATATTGACAAAGATGAAACGCTTCTAAATTCGGGAGTGGGGGCTTGTGACGTCATAAACCTTTTTTTTTATCGTGGTAAAATCATCAAATGAGTCCTCCCACCCAGGGTAGGGCGGGAGAGACTGTCAGACTTGTACTGACTGAAATCAAAATTGGGACAAAATAAGTAAAACAAAATGAATACTAATATTTTTCAAAACATTCGAGCTACAAGCTCTAAACTGTACAAATACGTCTGCGACTACTAGATTCAAATTTCAAATCGACATGCATATTGCTGTAGGTACGTTGTTGACATACTCGTAATAAATGCAACAAATCTCCAAATCAACATTGGCTCAGAAACGTAAAAGAAATTGAAGACTGAGCAACATCTGTGTATTGGTCATTTTTTGGTACACACTATTAAAACCACACCATTTAATGCACCCTCAAATAATAATTACTGTTATTCACACAATCAACACAATTACTTGAAAAACCCTTTCATCACTTAAAAAATAAATAAACGACATTACAAATCACCCTTATCATTTCCCTTCCCTTTGAACTCGTTCAATTCTATTGGAAATGCAACGCCATCATTCAATTATCAATTATATTGATTCCAATAAATTAAACCAAACAGTCGATAGTCCTGTGCAACGTAAACTAATCAATGTCGGACGTGTCATTGGACATGAATGTGGCTGTGTTTGTTTCCATTATATCAGTTCGATTATCAGAGGTGTTATCGCAAGTTTTCACGTTTTTGTAACTTTGACTTTAATTTGATGGATAAAATTAATTTCTCGTTCACACACCAGATGCACTTTTTCGTAGCAATGCTTCAAGTACACCGTTCTTTCGATAAAAAAACGTAGAATTTATACTGAGTATAATAACTCAGTATATTACTAATTTATACAGTATATAATACTACTCTGTAACATTAACAAGCTCACTTCACCCAACCCAATTGAAGGCATACAATTCGAAATCGAACTCATTTGTTTTAAGGTATTCTCCTCCGTGGATAATACCGCCACAACTAAAGTCTTTTTGACGCGACGCTAGTGTCTATGTCATTACATCAAATTGTATTAAAAACTAGCTGTACCCTGGCACGCTTCGCTGTGGCACATTGTGATTGAATGGTTGAGATATAAAACAAAGAATACATTTCATATAAGTTTAATTTTCCTCGCTTCCGGTAGATGGCGCGGTCACTGGTACACAGCTGATCGTTAAAAAAACTGTTTTCGGTCAACGGTCGCGGATATGGCACTGATGCAAAAAATAGATAAAAACAATCCTTGATGCGGATTATATATCATGCTAAAATTTCAGCTCAATCGGTGCAGAACTTTTTGAGTTTTTGAAGCATACACAAACCAACATAACATTTTTATATATATAGAAGATAGAAGATAGAAGATGTAGTGTTATGAATTTTCCGCAGGTCATGGGTGGCGCGTACTATAAGGAGTTCGGGCTCGATGTCACGGGGCATATAAAACGTACGGACTTAGAGATTAGACCCCTGAACCGTGTGACAACTGTGTATTTAGCCACTAGTTCCTCGTTGTCGCCTCTTAACCAATATATTTGTGGTCGGCGCAGACTGTCTTATGTTCGTGACACGTCATTTTAGCAATCCTTTCCAGCCAAAATATTGCCTGCTTTGTTTTTACTCGCTGACTGTTTATAAATCTTTGACAGTCGTTACTGATACGCTGAACCAGTCTCACCATCCTGCGTGTATCACTCAGTTACTGGGTTGAGAAGGTTAGGTAGACAGTCGCTGCATAAACTATTCGACGTCAGCTGAGTCATTGGTCAACCAGTAATAGCAGTGTTTGTTTCTATAATATCGAGTAGTTTTATCTTTTGGATTTTACATGCTGTTTGTAAAATTGGAACATGGAATTACAGATTTATTCATGCTTATTGGAGAGAATTACTAAGACGACTGTTTGTTTGTAATTTGAAGATAACCATAGTACAAGTTTGAATTTGTAATGTTGGTAGGGAACTAAGGGGAAAACAGATTAACTACTTTATAAAACCTTTCTCATTGAACTATGACTTTTACGTTAGTTTTTGCTGAAATGTTGACTACTTGTAGTGAGATGTCTCAATTTAAACGGCATGTAAGTTGAACTGAAGCTTTAACTATAATACTTAATGTAAACATCAACCTAAATGCACATAAAATTCCTATGCATCGGCTTTCATAAGCGAGCATTATTAGCGATCGACCAATATAACTTAAAACTGTCCTGTCCCTCGCCTTTCCCCAAAACTGGGCGTCAAAGGGGATGTAAGCCGCATCTGAACATTTCAACTTAAACTGGTATGTTTGATACTCTTGGCACGTATGACAATTAATTCGAGTTGCAACTGGCCGGTTCATTAGAGAGTAGTATTGCTGCGTACCATTCAGTAAGCTAATTAATTGCCAACGTATATCACCTATACAGTCATAATAATAGGGATCAATATTCAGCGAGGCCTTTGCTGTGTGATATGATGTCAGTACGTTCTATTCATTTGAATGAAATGAATTCGGTGTTCAAAGGTTATGTGGTTGTATAGTGATGCTAAATTATTTTAGAATACGTAGCTGTTTGAAATTCGAGTACCTAAATTATGATGTGTTGGTACATTGTTTTAGAATTCGTAGAAGTTTGTAAATTCGATCGAATACAGCAATATTTTGTCATAGTAATTTGGTTTTAAGCTGGTATGGTTTGTGCCGTGTTTCACAAACGATCTGAAAATTAATTACGTCCTTTTGTTCTGCTCTTGATGTCACTGCTCATTCTGTTTTGTGTCGAAATTCATCATCAACACGACAAAGAAGGAAAAGAACAAAAGAGAATTCAGGAAGGATGATGATGGTACCTCCCAGTCTAAAATTTTCGGTGACGGCTGAGCAATGACCAACCAACCTATCAAACCGCCAAGCAATTTTTACTATTGATGAGCTCGCTACAACATAGACCTTGTAACAAAGTGGGTATTCCACCTCCTCTGTTGCCTCGACATCTTTACTTCTGGATCAATACCGATTTTTTTAATTTTAAATGTTCATATTTCGAATGTCGTTCTGTCATTACAACTCTAACTATGGTCAGTATAATTTTATCACGGCAATCAGCTGAACCTGTTGTGTGAAATCTGTTATTTTTAAAAGCTGCCTCTAAACAAAGTTATGTGTTTCAATAGCTTCCTTTAAGTCGAGTGAAGTTTTAAATATTACTGTAAAATACTTAGAATATTATGTACCCTGTTAAAGGTTTGTTATGAACTTATTTAGATTTTTATAGTTACCTCTACAGGTCCTCAAGACCGTTACATAATATTAAATTGTTTTATTCTTGTTGTACATAGGGTCCACCCTTGGGCCTGTACAAATAAACCGAATTAACAAAACCTGTAGTGGCTCCTTCATTTAATTTCCCATAACTCTTCCTTCTTAATTAGGTATTGCGGCATCGTTCAGAGGGAGATGAACGATTGCCTCAACCCCATCTTTGCTTCTAGTCTAGATTGAGGCCAGCAAACCATTTTTAATATAAAAAAGAGACTGAATTCTGAACAGTCATTCATCTGATTTAATTACTATTTAGTTGATTTCAATTATGATTAAAATACGTAATGATTATACCCTTCAGAAACACGGTAGTGGTCATAATAATTGAATCCCGGTCAGCGCTGCCTTCAAATCTGGGTCAAACCATGCCGTATATGGAATCATAAAATAAGTTTTTATTTCAGACTCATTAAAAAATATCGTAAACGTTATTTCAGTTATAAACAAATACGTATTATGAAAGTTTCCGTTTTTTTTTTAATACATAGGTGGTTAGTACTGAGTAATAATTTAAGCTTTTATATTTATGTGAACTGTAAATTAAAAACAAAATTCAGTTTATGTGGAAGTATTCACATAATAATTTAAACTTTTCATTAGAGTCGTTAAGGTTGAATTTATAATGCTTTTTTATTGTTTTCAAGCGTGTTTTGTTTAGTGGACGCTCGTAGAGTGAATAGAATGAATGTTTATGTGTTTTGTCGTGTGAATCGTAAATAAATTAAAAGATAACGCTACTGGACCGGTGACCGCAACATGCAGTCTGTCTTTACATGCACCTGTAAAGGAATAGTAGGGTAAAACTACCCCAAGATTTATCTGCATTTTGACAAAAGCTAGGCGAGTTTTTATAAACAGCATGGAATTTCAATCCGCTTGAATTAAAGTATGTAGGTAATTTAAAAAAAAGCAAAGAAAAACTTGGCTGTCACAAATGAATTCACTAAAAAGCACAGACTATAAATTGATTGCTTGTGATGGGATATTGTTTTACAGCATTTTCATTGATTTGTAAAACATACACTTCTTTCATAATCCTAATTAGAAGATTTATGTATTTAATGCATTTACTGTATGGAAAATGAAAAAGCGCCTGTAATGTAGAAACGAGAAACTAACTTTTTCTACTAACTAACTCTTGTCCCGGACATGGTCCACGAGGATGGCGAGGGGTGACTCGCCGTCCGCCCTCGCCATCCGCGTACACTGGGCAGTAGCATAACGTTTGATTTTTAGAACATTTCTCTTCACCCCACGATTCCTTGTGAAAGGAAACCTAATTGGGGAAGTCAAAAATACGACATAATATCTTAACATAATAACAACAGTCTACCAGGATTATATCCATTGCGTCACGCGAACTGCGCATACCAACATTCTTAGCTGTAAACCAAAGTAAACATAAAAAGCGAATAACTTATTTAATTATGGTATGATAAGGTTTATTTAGATTCTTCATTTGGAAATTCCGGTAATTGGTTTCTGTGTTTGGGTAATATTTCTTACAGGATAAAAGATTTTTTTTTGGGAATTTTATATTTAACTGATTTATGTTTGTCCATTAGTTATTTATTTCTAAAATAAACTGTTATTCAAAGATCCATTCGTCGTTCATCCGATTATCACGTATTGTGGGTAAATTAAAATTTACCGTATTACTACTAGATCGCTTAGGTAGTACCACGGGTAATTAGTTTTCCGTGGTACTACTGGTAGTACAACGGGTAGTACTACGGGCAATAAACGAAATCTAGCATTGAACTACGCTACGAGTGGATTTTATATAAATTGATTCCTAGGTTTGTAGTGACTTGTCTCCAGTCTTTTTGAATACATCTGAGAATAAATATTATACTCAGAGCAACAAGAAAAAAAGACTTATCAAATCAATTATTCGAAACCATTGAACTAAACAAACTCGATCAACTTTCGCAACATAACTTCGCAATATTGTCACTACAATTTTACATCAGGCCTGTTTAATTGATTTATACACGCTCTTAATGAGATCAATCACCAAGCCGTTAAGTCCAGGCAAAGATCGGCCAGTGACCGGTAACAAATCAGTTAATATTCAAGTTATTAAAAAATTCGTTATGGTTGTTTTTATAGATGGTATGAAAAAATATTTGCTTTTTATCATATTGTTGCTGAAATTCAGTTACAAGGTTGTAGGTAAAACCAAACTGAAATATAATTTCTCAATTACGGACCATGTCGTGGCGTAGTGGCCCGAAGGTAAGCGCCACGCCTCTTATGCACAAGGTTACCAGTTGAAACCCCAGCAAGTAGGGAACAGTGTATAAGACGGGAACGCGAAGTATGATGGGAAATCACACACTTAAGGCTTACTTAACACAATACTAACGTAGCGCAAGCGTCAACAGGACGCCATTTGTTAGTGGCCGCTTGCGAATAACGTCCTGATGGTGCTTGCGCTACGTTAGTGTTGTATTAAGCATGCCTAAAGAGTGTATGTTCCGATTAAACCTCGCGTCCCCGTCTTATGCGATACTAATGTGTCAAATCTTTTTTAATTCATATGGACTTTTTAAATTTATCTTAGACATCACTGACATCGGTAAAGGAAAATATCGTGAGGAACTAATGAATTTGCAAGTCTAGAACCATGTCAGAAGCCTATGAGGTTCCTAGAGCCAGATTAACTAACTCTAACACCAGAGGGTGAACACATTCCACACACAAAAACAAAACATATTGAGTTCGACACACATTATAAGTTGAATAAGAAAAACAAAGGGACCTCGCTGAACAAAACCCTGAATTATTTCTTTCGATTTTTCTTCTTTCGCTGTCATCATGAGCACGTAATGGGTCAGCGAATCTTAGCTATCGCTAAGCTAAAACACTATTGTCGTATACTTGGATACATCACTTTTCTTGATAAACTAAACCTTCTATTCAACAATTCCTTTCTTCACCCATGTCATACCTCATCCGAAGCAGGTAGCCAAAACCAATTTGTAGAAATTTGTCAAAGGAATCTTCGCAAACTAAGAATAAATTAATTACGCAAACATCTGTTGGTTTTCAAGGGTTCGGTTGAACTGGCGGTCGGGACCCAAAGCTTTCATTCTACGATTAATCCGGATGATAAGAACCCGCAAGGACTTACAATGTGTGCCTTACAGATTCCAGATTGAAAGCCGATAAACACATTTGAGGTAGAAAAATGTTTTTTTGAGTAACTTATCGAGTTATCAACGATCTATGGTGTTTGTCGGGAGCACGTGTTTGGACTGGGTATTATATTTTTGCGGACTAGCGGCGGTCTGCAATTGTTTGCTACATTTTTGTGCCGATCTTATCGCTGTGTCATCTGAGGTTAAGTACATCACCATGTGGTCATAGTTACATACAATTTCGTAACTAAGTACTCTTGGGAGTATTGCAATAAGCAATAAGATAAGAGTGAGGGGCAATGGAACGAATGCTAAAAATATCAAATAGGTTCATTTTTGTTGATAGCCTATTTTAAACGTAATAGCTTCTTGAAGACATTGTTGGAATTTGTAATTCGATTTTTGGTAAATAAATAAGTCTCCTCGTCTAGTAGTAAGTAGTACTTCGTGGCAATTTATTTCGGTCAAACTGATGCCATCATAGGTACCACTTTAAAGAATAAGAAAAATAAAATCATGTTTCACGCGTCACACAAAAACTCTCACATCTATGAGCAGGGTGCGTTCCAGTTATTCTTCAAACGATGCATAAACACAATAACATTACGGCTACGTAGATGCTCAGATTAATTGCTAACAAGGACGCAGGCGTCGTGTGTGGCTGCCCTTTGACGCATCACTGATCAAAATCACGATAATGACCCAAAACCTAGCGAGGGTTATAAAATTCCTCGAGGTTACGTCACGATGTCATTACATGCCAGTTCTTTTTGTTGTCCTACTAAGGCCCTTGATTATCTAAATGCCTTTGATACAGTAAAGGATTAGAGTACTTTCGACTTCGCCTTAATTGTTCATTGTTCGGTTTAGAAGCTGCCAGTATCTTTCTCTCACGTCTTGGATTTCAAGTATTTATACGCTCTAGTTTTAAAAATCTTACAGATTATTGTCGTTCCCATAGGATTTAGAGTGCAAATATCCGAATTATTTACTGATAATTTCATTGTGTGCGGGATTCAGTATTCGCCAGGTTTCTAAGAACAAGAACACAAATTCATAAATGATGTTATTTTACCAACATCGGTTTTCCACAAAAAAATGTTATCAGAGTAAATAATGAATGATTCGTTTAGAAATGACGTCTTCTTTCTACGCGTTGTTTAGGTCGTTATTGTGTTCTAAAATACAATTTTTGGTCAAAAGGAGACGTTGAACTGTTATTGTGCGAATCGTGCGGTTGACAGAGTATTTATATAAACAGTCCTGCCCGGGGCCTATTGTCGTTGGCATTATAGACCGTCCTTTAATCTGCCGAAAACAATTTCGCACGAATTGTTAAGCTGTTATTGTGAATATTGTTTGTCTTTTGCTCAATCGGCTGGTCGAATTTGGGACGTTAGCTGATGTCTTTTAGTGGAGGATTATCTAGGGAGATGACACGTGTTTAATTTTGTAACAAAAATAGATGTTACAAAATTAAACACGTACATATTATAATTATCCTTCACTTGTTTTAATCCACATTTTATTCATTTCTAAACTTATAAGAAATGGTAGTCGACCAGTATTTAGAACAGGGTTCATGCTACCTACATTCAGGGCTTTTTGTTTACGTGGTAAAATCATGAAATGAGTCCTCCCACCCAGAGCAGAGCGGGAGGGACTGTCAGACCCGACTGACTAAAATCCACGGTGTCCTTCAATAGCCCTTTACGTTCCGGGGTCACGGTAATTCGTATAGTCCCGCGACCCCGGCATTCAGGGCTCTAGTTAAAATAACCTACAAACAATGCGAAGAACTACTGCTATCGGAATTAAGCCTTTGGTCCAATAACCTGTGGCCCAAAGTAATCACATAACATAACCAGATCAGTGGTCCCCATTTGTTCTAGTCTAGACTGATAGAGTACAAAGTGAAAAAATAGAGAGAGATTCCTTTGCCCAGTAATAGAAAAAGGCGAGCTTACTGTCTAAACAATTTTATAAACTAACCCTACATTAAGGAATTAAGGATGGGGCAAAAATAAAATAAGATTATAGCCACAGGTTACTTGTGGTCTACGACATAATACAGCTGTGCTCCTACCTACCCCACGCCACAAATTTCCAAGTACTTTTCTGACAAATTATCAGCCAGTGTGTAAAAAAAAAACATCAAACCAACCTTTTTTCAAAAGCTATCAAACTCTTTTATCATCGAATTCTATATCAGAGCGATAGCTTTTGTCTTTGCCTGCAAAATTTTGATAAAACAGAATTGAAATCCGAACACACAGATTCCACACAATGTCGTGTAAAGTGGGCGTGTTTTATTTATAGTCTGTTGTGATCATTGCACAATTGTATGAAAAAAAAATGTTTTTGTGAAGCCTCTGACGGGGAAATAATGGGCGTTTATTGTACGAATATTTTTTTGCACCGTTTTGCGTGGCGGTGGTCGAATAGAAGCAATTGTGTGGTACAAACGGTCTTAAACTGACATGGTGTTGGTTTGATAGCGTAAAACTGCATGATGCTTTTTCTAGTAATTCTAGGCCATTTTTTTTAAGAAAGCGCATTTCGACGATGAAGAGTCAATATATAATATCTAACATTTTGGCCATTTTTGTTTTATTGCATTATTTATTGTAGAATAGAGTAATGCACATGCTGACAAAGATCTTAGGTCTGTTTCTTATTAATTTTGCAAGATAAACAATTATTGCAATATATACTAAGTGGTGTTACGTCACTTACGATGGCAATAAATACTAATAAAATCTATCTAAAATATATCTAAAAACTAATAAAATCATTGATTAATATATTAATATTGTAGTCATAAGCATAATATTGTATTCAGTTTACATAAAACATTTAAAAAATCAAATATACTAAAAAAATAATTTTACGGACTTGAAACGTTTTTTTCGCCTCCTGTAAAGTTGCGTTTTTGCAGTTATTATTTATTGACTCTTCATCGTCGATTTGTATAGAGAGTGCTATAATGTTATTCGCGGTCATTTAATTGTATCAACGTAGAACTTCAGTTTCAGTATCGTTGTAAAACAGCTGATGAGTATAGCGACTTTTGTAAAACGTTGCAACGTCCATACTCGCTCGCCTTCAATACAACAATGTCCAGTTCGGGCAGATACCCGAAAGCTGGCCCTGATTGCATCAAATGCACCCAACTTTTACAACCGTACACGTCACCTAACGGTCCTTAAAGGCACCGCTTAAGAAGATTTCTTAAATGAAATAACGTAAAGCTCTAATCCACAACATAATTATATGTCTCACGTCTTAAATAGATGTCCTTTATCAGAGCACTTGCATTGCCCAAGACTTTCTAAGAAAATTGTCGCTAAACAGCTCCAATCTATTACAATATCGATACGAAACTTGAATAACCACCCCGTCCAGGTTCCAAGATTTAATAGAGTGGGCCCTTGCAACGATAATAATGGCTATTTGCCGTGCTATTGTCCACGTGGTTTGTGAATGGAAGGCGGAGGTAGGCACGTCATTATTCTGTCAGACGTATGTACTAGGGTTGATAGGGATTGGCATGCACTCCGTATCGATAACGACTTTGTCGATGTATTTTTCAGCTGTCGTAAAATGTTGTTTGATTTTTGTTTCGAGGTATTGAATAAAATCAGTTTAGAAATCATTTCACGAAATAAATATAATATGGTGAGTTCAGAAAGACTGATCCGGTATGTAACCACCTTAAATCATAATTAATTAAGATAAAGAGCTATATTATTATTGTGTTAAAAGAAAGAAAGAAAATCATTACTTTGTTAGTAAATAATATAAA
This sequence comes from Agrotis puta, assembly GCA_943136025.2. Taxonomy (NCBI): domain Eukaryota; kingdom Metazoa; phylum Arthropoda; class Insecta; order Lepidoptera; family Noctuidae; genus Agrotis; species Agrotis puta. Next base: position 12,948,614 of record OW964177.2, on the reverse strand, counting down.
AAAATAAAATTTTGGAGACTAGATTTTTGGTAACTATCTGGAGAATAATCTAACTGTTGCGTAAGCATTCAGAGAGAGATAACCTTCGTCTAGATCACAGATGGGCCAGCCGAAAAGAAGTTGCTCTATCTTTGAATATAATTCGCTCAGGGCCTAGACAACTTTATGTCCTAGAGCATAAAGTTCAAAACTATTCAAAAGGACAGAACATTTTCGTTTGCCACTTGTCTAGGCCCTCTGCATAAAATTGATTTTTTTTATTGATCATTTTTATTTTGCATTATAAATATAAAAAATAACAATCCTTGTCGTACGTAAGTCCCCAAACTAACATATTTTTAAATGATTTACAAAATCATTTCACACTTCGCAGCAATTGAAAAGTTTTATTTTATTAAAATCAATACTTATCGACTTACAGACCCCATCACTAAGGTGCAACATTATAGTTCCTACATTTTTTGCGCAATCCCACAAGGATTACCAAACAATGTGCGTAGACGCAGGCCACACATCATAGCAACGAGCGAACTTTTTGCGTCACATTTAATGGGATTCCCAACTTTATTGTAAAGTTCATAAAGAAATATTATTGTAAGTTTAATTTCATACACCAGGTGAAAATTATATAAAAATAGATTTCTAAGGGCTTGGGTGTTTGCCCGATTAGGGAAGATTGGGCAAATCACTTGGCCGTTACTTTAGTATATTTTGTAAACATGCTTAATTTTTTTGCTAGCGTAGCCTGTAATTCGCTCGAGCTTACTAAGGTAAGGTAAGGTACCAAATTTTAAAAAAATAATACTTCAATTTATTGAGTACATCATAATCTGCTAAATAAATTTATGTACGAGTATCTATCTCTGACAGACAACTCCTAATTTAGATCGCTAGATCTAGAAGCACGAACGTTTTATTCTAAAGTTAATTTTTTCTACAACCTTTAGGGCACAATATTGTTTTTTCTCCAATTTTTTTTGGTTTTTTTCCAAATCTCTCCACTACTGGTAGATAGGAAGTAGGTAGCACAAATTCAAGACCGTTGGAATTAAGGAAGGTTGTTACTATGCAAATAATTTGATATTTCTGCCTCGTTGGTATAGTGGTCGCAAGTGCGACTGCTGAACATGAGGTCTTTGGTTCGACTCCCGGGACAGGCAAAGTGATACTGAATGCTTCTATTTGTGACCGGTTGATCGGCAATAGGATCACCCCTAATACATGGGACTTAAAAATAACTGGCGAAACGTAGGTGTACTATTAGGTACACCTCTGCATAACCCTTCGGGGATTACAAGCATGAAGTTATCTTATGTTATTATGTTTAAAAAGTTTATACATTCTAACTGCTTAAATAATTTTCTTGACTCGTACAATAATTACAATTAAGTTTACACTTTTCATGTGGCGCTTCACATCATCCAGAACCGATGCTACTGCCCTCTTTACATAAAACGAATATTTTCATAGTCATAAACATATCAAATGTACTCAAGTTATATTCTCCCAATCACAAATCATGCTATTTACGAAAAACTATTTAAAAGATAAACAAAATTTTATAGTTTTCATCCAGTCGATACATAGAAACAAGCGCCTATATTTTTTCTCTGCACCAAACTATTGATTCCCTCGCTTGGTAGTTACAGTTCAGCAACATTTTGCTACAATGTAGGCTTTCGCGGTTAGAGCTTCCATGCGGACAACATAGATGGCGCTGTACTATATTTTAATTATGCAAAAAAAAATTAACTGGAGTTTCCTCTTATATTCATCGGAATTCTGTGACGTTTAATTTCATGTTTCATTTGTTAAAATATTATGTTCAAAGTATGTCACTTCCATGCTACTGATATACTGATGACTGTGATCTTATAATATTTTACTGTTTTTATTTCTTGCCAAAATGCAACGTCTGACCAAAAAAAAGAATTACATTATGCTTATGCATAATGCATTTATTTAATTTTGTTATAAAAATACGATCCTGTGATGATATTAAGATAATTGAATCGTAGAGAATCCTACCTTAGCGGTAATCATTTTGTTTATCACCTTTCGACTTTTAAATGCCAGACGAAACCATATTAAACCGTTCATAGAAGATAATCATAAAGCTAACAGCGCAAATGGAGCGCATTAACATGGTGACAGTGAAAACTGTTGAGCTGAATTTTCACAGAGTAAACTAAAAAAATATATTTTGAAGTTTGGTACTAGCTCACTAAAATAATTTTCATTTATGCAAGAATAACCAATCTTGGTGAACATTTATAAAGTTTGTTAAAAAATACGTTATTATCAAAGAAAATATAGGGCCAAATTCATCAGAAAATCTTCTCGGTATCATTGCTATGATCATAGTTCTTTAAAAAGCAAATCCAACTATTAAAGTACCTGACATGGTCGCTGGACTATCTCATTAAGTAACCGTGACCCTAGAACGTAAAGGGATATTAAAGGGACACCGTGGATTTTACTCAGTACGAGTCTGACAGTCCCTCCCTGGGCAGGAGGACCCATTTGATGATTGGACTACGTTAAAAAAAAAATTACGTAACACAAAGAAACTTTTTTTTGTTAAACTAAACTTTACTTTTTTTTTAGGACAAACCCGCCACTCTATTCCCATACCACTGCAACTCCTGAAAGCCAGAATCAACAGTGGCAACCTCAAGAAAAGCGCAGAGACAATGAAGCTCGACGTGTCCTGGAGAATGAATTTACCTGTCTTGGATCCTGCAACGAAATCAATCAGAAAAGAATACTGGAGGGGTAGGAAAAATATCGTTCCACTTCCCTCCATATCAAGCAAGAGACAGAACAAAACAAGGCCAATAGGCACAAAGAGACATTACAACTGGAATAAACACAGTTGCCTAGCACCACGGGTAAAAATTACTAATTGTATATAGGTCCTTAATTGAGAACTTCTATATTTGATTCCAGTGATAAACATGTATGGCAAAAACGCTTGAACACACGGAAATTTGTTCGAGTTTCCACAAGGTCCTTATAGTAAATTACTCCAGATGTAGTCTGTACAGTATAAAGATAGATACTGTATAAAGTTGCTAGCTAATAACCAAATCGTACTGCAAATATAAATACAAATTAAGCAAAAATCATGTCCATTCCTTCTTCTGTGCCCAGGCATCTTTGCAGCCAAGTTACCGCGAATTCGTGCAGCGTAAAGGCGGGATTATTTGACGCCTCGTTGGCTACGATGGCTAAGCAATCCAGCCGGATTATGACCTGGTATACGATGGTTATGTTAGAATATTTCCTTCAGGTAAATTTCACGTTCATTGGATTGAAAACTATTATGATGTTGCTTGATATTTTTAGTGTAACTTGTGATGTTTGATGTGAGGTTTATAATAAGAGTTGGAGTGGGTGAGATTCACCTCCTAACAGTCCTCTTCAGGCAAAGACATCACAAATTACCTTGGTAAGTACTGGGATTGGCTCTCACAAACCCAGTTATTGCTGAATAATATAAAATTCCTTGGTAGCACTGGATATAACAGTTTTGATCCAGTGACTGTAACGACTGTCAAAGATTTGCAAATGACAACAGGGACCAACGTCATTAGAAATCCTTAAAATGCAAGTCTTTATAAATACGATAATTGACGACACAATTGGCGCAGTGGCTGAGCGATCGACTGCTGCGTAGCGTGTCGCGGGTTCGATTCCCGCACGGAACAAATATTTGTATGATCTGCAAGTAGTTTTTCCGGGTCTGGGTGTTTGTGTATGTGAGTTTCTATGTTTGTAAAACGCACCCACGATACAGGAAGAAATTCATAGTGTGGGGCAACGTTTTAAAAAATAAAAAAAATAACTCATTGTAATATATAACGTTCTTTGAAAGAAACATAACCTGAGATTTAAAAGAACATAGACATTCACAGTCGGCATAAAACACCTCTAATGAAATCTTTAATCAAGCAGCAACGTATGAACGCCAAGGGTTAAACCCTCACCTTAATTTAATTAAAACCTTAACATAAAGAGCAAAGTTCCAGCAAAAAGATATCCCTTAATAAAATGTGTTTCGTTGAACCAGATCCTGCCAGAATCTGATAAAACTCAGGCTCGATTTGTTTGGAAACTTTCCTTTTATCTGGCCACAGGGATGGACCGTTACGCCCAAAATTTGTATACGTTTATCGCGAAATGGAAACTTTGCTAAATTCTATTTTATATTCAATCTTTCAAGTCTGTGCTCATGGATGATAAGGAGGGACGTTCTTCTTCTGTTTTAATCTAAGGAAATTAGGTTTACTTTTGACTTTCCAAGTGAGTTTTCAGGAAATATCGAATTATACTGTTTGCTGGAGATAATGTATTGGCTACTTAATATAATTTTGAATATTGTTAGTTTTAAATTTGCAAATTTAATATCTTTTCTTTTTTAAACTGTTAAATGATTTACACAAACATGAGTCAGTCTTTTCTTAAGTAAAAAACTTACCGTGATGTTAAAATACGATTACGATAAAAGAAATAACACATTAAATTGAGTATAGTGCAAAAACCGGCTAATTTAAAAATTCGTATTTTATTTAATGATATTTGTTAATTACATTTTACTCAACGCAACTTTTTTTGAGCTTTATGGACTCACAATCCAGTTTTTCTCTTTAAAATCTATAAGTTTGTTTTTTGTTTGTGTTTGTTTTTCATTTTATTCAAAGCAATTAACCAAAATTTTGATTTGATTCCTTTTTTTAAACAAAGCTCTTAAATACCTCCATAAAAAGAAGTATGTGAATTTTCTCATACTCAAAATATGTAATAGAAAAAGGAGTTTTCTAGTAATATAGAGAAATGTCACTTTGTTTAAATTTTCGAAACAGTTAGTATTCTATTTGATAATAATTATTTGTGCACATATTACTAGTTAGTTTTTATTAATAATCATAAATATATTTATTGAAAGATTTTTGTTGGTCAGAATTGTAAAAATATATTTTTAACGTTCAGTTTGAGTCTGTTAATTTAAGTTTTCTGAACCTGAAAGTTGTTTAAAATAATGCAGACTTCACTGTTGCAGATATTAAGAGAAAACAAACCAAAATTACTAGACAACATGTCAAATAATGATTTTCAGATGAAAATGGTAGTTTGAAGAAAAACTAAAATAGCGGGACGAGCGAGCAACACATCGTTTACAAATTTCTGCAAAAATTAATCGATAATCTTAATAAGTTTTTCAAAAAAGTCCCTACTAAGGATACTCGTATTTTTTCATGAATTGGCGGCGGAAGAAAATTCTCTGAACAAATTTTTACACACAATACTTTTTTAACTTTATATTTTGTAATTAATATAAAAACCAGTGAAGTGTGAGTTGGACTCGCACATGAAAGCGTCCGTACAATTTATTTCTATTATTAATACATTGAAATTCACGTTCTGTAAAAATAACAGCACCACAAATAGACAGCGGATATTAATAGGATACTGTAGGTTATCTTTCGAATACAGAATCCTAAAAACCATAAAATGTACTTATAGATTAGTTTAGTAGCATAATCATTAATCAACCCATAATGTTGCCACAGTTTAGACACAGGTCTTCTCTCTGAGAGAATAAGGTGGATAACCGCAGGTCAAAAATTGGATTGAATTGAATTCATCAATCCAATATGTGATGTATGTTTTCCAGCAGCGTGTAATCCGAATCCACCACGCAGGCCATGTGCAGGTGTGTAGATGTCGCATATCTCCGAATTTAATGTTCTGGGACATTTGGAATATTTTCACCTTTATAAAAAGGAAAAAATTCACACAAAGTAATGCCCCAGACTAGCTTCGAACCCACGATCTCACTCACACACACATCTCACGAGCTCGTAAGTCGGAGGCACACCAAATGGATATGATTGTAAGTTATTTCAAATCCGAGGAACCAAAATTATTGCATGAACATAAATCTCATTAGTAAACATGGATTTATCGAAAAATGTTGAAAAAGTAAGCTACTTCGCACTTAACGTTTTTATATATTTATTGAAATTTAAATTAAGTTTGACCTTCAGCTATGAGCATTTTAATTACAAAATAACAAAAAAATAAAAGCTTTAAAAAAGTTGAGGAAATCTACAAATCTTGCACTAAAAAAGCTAGTATACCCATTCTGGGGTGCTAGGACAGGAAACCTCCACTTGCGCCCGTGGACTGGAGTTCCCCTTCGTATACGTCCGGGGGGAAGACCAGTTTTTCGGGCCGGTGCACCCTGGGATGCGGGCAAAAACTCTTTTAGGCACTGTGTGCCTAAGGGGTCTCTTTGCCCGTATGCGAATAGCCTGTCGGGTGGATGCTCCAACGCGTGTCCCTCTGAACAGCAGAGGGCACAGCGGCGGAGCGGGCTTGCGGACGGTGAGTAATGGGTAAGCTCACCGTCCGACCAAGGACCAAGCCCGGGTCGGTGGCGCGTCGTGTTTCACGCGTCACCGACGGGGCCAAATGCCTGCTGGGGTCGCGGCTTTTTTCTTAATCCAGGATACCGCGACCCCGGAACGTAAAGGGCATCCGAAGAAACACGGGTGGATTTTAGTCAGTAAGAGTCTGACAGTCCCTTCCGCCCCGCCCAGGGCGGGAGGACTCATTTGATGATTTTGCCACCCAAAAAAAAAAAAAAAAAAGTATACCCATTCTAAGGTTAATCTCGTTTCATACTTACTGCTGCTGCGTTTTATATTTGAAAGACACTTGTGACCAAACTTGTGAATCTGAAAAAGAAAACCTATTACTATAGGACCAAGAATCGACCCTTGCAGAGAGAACTTTAGTGTGTAACACACTAAAGTTACAGTACAGGTGAGCATCCTCACGATTTTCCAGCTTAATTATTTTACTAAATTATATTATTTTTATACAGATTAATCAAATATGAACAAGAATCTGATCTGTTGCCAACGTTATTTTTATTTTTAATCGATGCAAAAACCTAGAAACGTGTTTTAATTTTGAACAGGTGTTTTTTCTATGACTATAACATATTCTAATCAATAATTAATAATGCATTTAGGAGAATAAACACGTTTATTTTTATTTTTAAAGATCGGATATAAAAAAGACAATCAATTAAAATTACAGTTATGATCATCGTACACTTATGCAGTGTATTCTTGGAAGTGTGATCGAAAAATGAATAGAAGAGGTCATTTCCAATTTTTATACCTCTGAAGCATACATGCGGTGCTATTTAGTACGGTTCAAAAGTTAAGAACATTTTTCTTGTTCAGAAAGGCGGTCAACGCCTAGAAATTTAAATTGAATGAAGCTCTCTAACTTTAAAACTAATAAGAATATTAGAGTGATTAATACCTCTAAAAAATATCTATGCTAAAAATCTCTTTCGCTAGTGTAACTTTTCCCATGAAAATTGCTTAAAAATCCAATTACTTTTTGCAGTTTTCTTTTTTATTGATCGCAAGAATTACGTTTTCCTGTTCTAATACGTTTCCGCAACTAGAAAACATGTTTATTGCCCGTGGTACTACCCGTTGTACTACGAGTACCAAGCGATCTAGTAGTACCACGGGAAATTTTAACCTATTATATTTATATATTTTATTTTATTTTACCCATGCTACTACTCTTTTATTATGCCGGGGTCGCGGGACTGTCTACACAGTTAATCGTGACCCTGGAAGGAAAAGAGTAATTGAAAGAACACTATAGATTTTAGTCAGTACGAGTCTCATAGTCCTTTCCACTCCACACAGAGCGAGAGGCCTCATAACATGGTGATTTTAAAAACTAAAAAAAAGCCTGGTGCAAAGTAATAAGGAGATGGTATATGGAAGATTATACAGAGAACTGTGAATAATTAATCTATAATATAAAATAAGTGAGTAGTAGCACAGGTAAATTCAAATTTCCCGTGGTACTACTGATAGTACAACGGGTAGTACCACGGGCGATAAACGAGAGAACATCTAAAAAATACTCGATTTTAGAGCGAAAAGGTTACGATTTTCATTCGGATTTAAAATCTCAGCCTTTCTGCCATAGTGGAGCGGAAGTACAAGTATACGTTGACCTTAAAATATATATTATGCATCCATTTATGAATGTATTCAGTATTAATTTTTTAGATTTTTAGTCTAATTTGTTAAAGTTTTTTTTGTCTTAATGGTTCTTAAATGTTTTTTTTGTCTTAATCGTTTTCAAACTCGACACAAACCTTTGTTTTAAAGATCAGCAACACCATTTTCTTCTCGTTTATGTCAAACTTTACCCGCTCTTAGTAAGCAGTAGTTCCTGCAAAGTGCATTAGCGAGCAAAAAAATAATGACCTTGAAAGTGATAAAGCCACATTAATTAATTAATAATTACATAGTTTCTTAGCGCATCAGTGCCATTGTTTGTAAGTCATTATTATTCACCTTTTTTTGTTACACTACCTATATAAGTTCAAAATCATTCCAACTTTTTTATGCATTTTACAGCTATATATTCACTGCACTTTAAGACTTATTAGCATTACTCAATCAGTCTTTATCGAACATGTTTGCAACAAAATCATTATTGATTATTGGTGTAGTCTGCATTAGCAGCGTCATAAGTAAGTGTGTGTTTTTTTTTGTTATAAAATATGTTGGTTATATGGTTCGTATATATAACCTTGTCGGGTCAAATGCTCAAAATTGCATTATTTCGCAATTACACAAAGACAGACTCATCATTCACGGTCGCGGCCGATGGCAATACAACTTGCAACGCGTCGTTTGATTCTTTTACACCAGAGTGTTTTCGCCGCCCCGCACTACTTCATTACATTTTTCAATTCTTCTTCTTCTTATCTTATGGTTGAAGAACAACCTGGTGTCAGAGTTTAAACCGCCCGTAGGCCTCTGACATGGCTTCACACACCGTTGAAAAATCTCTCAGGTGTGCTGGTTTCCTCACGATGTTTTTCCTTCACCGTTTTTAGCACGTGCTAATTAATTTATAATACGCACATGAATTCTAAAAGACATTGGTGCGTGCCGGGGTTCGAACCTGCAACCTTTGAACTGGCAGTCCAACGGTCGTACCACACGGCTATCACTGCTTTTTACATTTTTCAATAATACAAAGATGAACTCCTCACTCACGATCACAGCCGTTGGCGATACAACTTACGATCTGTTATATTTCCTTTAAACCAGTATCTTCGCCACTCCGTACTACTCCATTATATTTTGCAATGATATACAAAGACGAACTCTTCACTCACGGTCACGGTCGATACAACTTCCGATGTGTTATATTTCCTTTAAACCAGTATCTTCGCCACTCCGTACTACTCCATTATATTTTGCAATGATATACAAAGACGAACTCTTCACTCACGGTCACGGTCGATACAACTTCCGATGTGTTATATTTCCTTTAAACCAGTATCTTCGCCATTCCGCACTACTCCATTATATTTTGCAATGATATACAAAAACGAACTCTTCACTCACGGTCACGGTCGATGGCGGTATGACTTGCGATGTGTCGCTTGTTTCCCTTACACCAGTGTTTTCTCCTTTTCGTACGACACTTTTCGAACATTGCTTATACTCATGGCTTAAATTACTTCTTTGATTACTGCGTTTTCTCTAAAGTCACTATTGGAAGATGCATGTTGAATGCAGAAAAATCTGCATTACCTGTCTTACATACATTGAATCCGATGTGCTATGTTGATGTCCCCATACCTTACCAATCAGTGATAGGTTAATCCCATATAATTATTTTGGAGAATCTAACTAACTAAACAAAATCACTAAATTTCAGGTGAAAGGGTAGTATGTGACTTAGAAGACAGCAAATGTCTCACAGAGACCGCTGGACTGACCTTCGAGCGGTTCATAGACGGCATACCAGGTGTGGAGACATCTGAACCGATATACCAGAAAGAAATTGAAGCTAAGCTGCCTACGCTATATTATAAGTTCAGTGACGCTAAACTATCTGGATTGAGGAAGTGTAAAGTGGATCTTGTGAAGTGAGTTTTTTTGAAGTGAAAACTTCTTTAGCGGCATTGTGCACTTTTTTTGGAATGGGTAAAAAATGTTAAACTCGCGTCAGGACACGTGACCTGATCGAAAATTCGTAAGACGGCGCAGGGCGCTTGCGCGAATGTTCGTGTGTGTTTATTACTATTCAAGTTTTTACTTCTGCCGGCAATCCCAAAGTGCAACCCGTCGTTTTTTCTTCAAGTTTTGAAGTTTTGGCAGCCCCAATGAAGGAAAGTTTGGTTTTGGTTTGTGGTTGCAAACGTAACGGTTAAGCATGTGTTTTCTATGTTCGATTTCTTACATGTGATATAATTTAAAACGCTGTGTCATTCTTTGCCTCATGTTCACAGACATGTATCTTTGTTTAATACTCGTAGGTAAAAAATTAATTTTATTTCACTATTCAATTCCAGGATTTCTGCAAAGGATTCAAAATATGACTACCATGTTGGTTGCCCTCATCTCACTATGGAGGCAAAGTATGAAATTGATGGTGAAATAGGTCCACACCCTGTCAAAGGAAAAGGCGACTGTAAAATTGATTTCTGTAAGTAAACCCATTTTTTTTTTGTTTTTAAGCGTGGTAAAATCATCGAATTAGTCCTTCCACCCAGGGCAGGGCGGGAGGGACTGTCAGACTTGTACTGACTAAAATCCACGGTGTCTTTCAACAGCCCTTTACATACCGGGGTCACGGTAATTCGTTAGTCCCGCGACCCCGGCAGGCTTTGGCCCTCTACAGGCCCGTCACTATGCTGACACTCTTTGAAATAAGTACACCCATAATATTACATTATAACGGTTCAGAGGCGCGTGTTTTCAGATTATTGTGACGCAAAGTAAATGTGAACCTTGACGTTAATTTCCTGACTTTTCTGCTGAACAGAGCCTGTTTGGTTCAGCCATGAGGTGAGATACACAGTACATTTTGTGTTCCTTCTCATTTTTTTGAAATGTCTTGTAAGAACATTGTGTACCTTGCCTGTGTCAAGTAAACACATTTTCTTTATTTTTTTAAGTTCCTCGTTCGTACACTGCAGGATCTTTATCATTTTCCATACAAGTTATGTCGTACATGAATATTCTTCTAGTACGAAGTACGGTCAAATGAGAAAATACGTGCTAGGTCCTCAGTATGAGTTTTAAAAAGCATTTTATTTGAATAACAATAGACAAGATGACGGGATCAACTTAAGAAAAACTTTAATGTAGGCATGTAACAACATCCACGACCAACCTTTTCAGTTTTTTGAGCTAGCGTTAATGCTCTATTATATATTTTGACATAACTGTTTTTTTTTTAGTTGGTAAAATCATCAATGAGTCCTCCCACCCAAGGCAGAGCGGGAGGGACTGTCAGACTCGTACTGACTAAAATCCACGGTGTCCTTCAATAGCCCTTTACGTAACAGGGTCACGGTGATTCGTGAGTCCCGGTTTTATGTAAAATATTTTCTTGTTTCAGATGACTACGTTTTCCTTTTCCACGGCGATTTCGTTTCTAAGGAAGGCGCAGAAGGAAAGACTCACATCAATTTGAAAACTCATACATTGGAAGTACAGAACAACGGAAAAGCCGTCTACGATTTTAAGAATCTCTTCGATGGTGATAAGGCATTATGTAAGTACTAGCTTACAACCTATGTGCTAATTCTTTGCCTTTCATTTATATGACAGGTACACATAATACTATGAAAGGTTCAGTAATTTTTGATTGAAAAAGAGTGCTCTTACATGAAAATACATCCGTTCAATGTAAGATTCTACTAAAACTTTAACCTTCTTTATAAACCTTTTCGTTATTCTGGGTCTTCATAAAAGTGACAGGTGAATTTTGAAGTTCCGAACGGACTATAGGACCTATTTGGACAGAGGTGTATTTCTCGACCAATCATGTGATATCAAAATCTAAAATGCCCTTAAACATAATAATAATTTTAAATGAACTTTTTTATGTTTACAGCGGACGTCGTGCATAAATGGGTTAATGAAAACTCGCAACTCGTAGAGAAAGGATCTGGTAAACCAACCTGGGATGCGTTTATGGACAAAAAGTACTTAAGCAACGTCAATGATTACTTGGCCATTGTACCTGTTCAAGAGCTATTCTCTAAGGAAAAATAAGAACGTGAATGCAATAGTGAATGTGGCAAACAATCTTTCCGAATAAAAGTCATGCAATTTTTATGATTTGTTTTATTGGTTTTATGAAGTGTTGATCATGTCAGTCGTAATCAGCTCAGAATATGATTAATTATGTTTTTTTAGGGTTCCTCTCCCCAAAGAGTAAAACGGGACCCTATTACTAAAACTACGGTCCGATGTAGATAATCTAGATATTTTTTTTAATCTTTGTTGATTTTAATGAAAAACCGCTACGTGCGAATTCGATGGACGATTTGAGAACCTTTCCAACCAGTTATGCGTAAACAAATATAAAAAATGCCAAAATCTGAATCGAGAACCTCTTCCTTTTTGATGTCGGTTACATAAAAGAATAAAATAAAAATTTAAGGCTCCCATTCGACGTGATTTTTTTGTCGGATGACGGCTAAGCGATGTCACTGGATGGCGGTGGTATGGGTGGCCTCATCAGTCCAGTCTGGCTTGTGATCACCTTTCTATCGATGGCAATATATTGTGAATGATTAAGTACATACTTATACATATTTTCAGTGAAGATTTTCACCAATTATATCATAACCCATTACTTTGGGGGACGCCTAGATATAGGTTTCTACCAAACATCATCAAATAGACCAGTGTCGTGTTGGTGCATCCAGATCAGATGGTTCTGGTCTTCGGTTAACTTTATCTTATAGTTTAACTTTTCTTTTTTTTAGCCCCTTCGTACACTTAGCGGCGCAAGTCTCCGATACCTTATATATGACTATGGTATCCAATATCACGTGCCTGTGTACGAACCTCTATGGATTTGTATTGCGATAGTCACCTGGATACCAAGGTCGTGAGGTATCGGAGACTTGCTTCGCCTAGTGTACGAAGGACTTATTGTTATTAAAAGTGCATTTATCAGAAACAACCACCATGAAGGGGAAGTATTTGTAAGTATATGACGACTAGCAACCCGGTAGCAGAATAAAGTACGCATAAAAATACATGATAATACATTGTTAAACCTTCCTTATGAATCACTTCATATATTGAAAACTCAATGCAAATCCGTTAAGACTCTTTTGTGTATCCGTCAAGTACACTTGTTTACCGCATTCATACATAATTATGTATAGATATACAAAAATACACAGCAGTGGTTCTTTGTTTAACAGTAACATGTAGTTTTACTATTATAACATTTAATAAATTTACTCTATCCGTTGAGATACAGGCTTAAAACTAGGGCAAGGGACAGGATCGACTCACTGTTCAACCTTGACGAACGCGACAATCATTGCAAATGTACGAGTATTAACAAATAATACTCTTGTAGTTTACCTTCCCTCGACACTGTGGAAAGGACAATGACGCATAAAGTGTCAACAATAGTTTTTATTCATTCTTTTTTTTTAATACATAAGCGTTCCATTTTTAAAACGGCTGTTGATTAATTTTCACTCTCCAAAAAAAACATTAAAATTTTCTGTGTCGCCAGGGTTCGAAATGCAACTTACCAAGCAAGTGTTGACCATTGGTGCATACATTTCCTTTACTATATTGTTCTTACTGTGCATAAACAGACGAAAAACAATAATCAGTTTATTGACTTAGAGTTACTACTTTTTTTTTTTGAACAGCGGGCTATAAATTCGGTTCAAGTTTACCCAGACTAACATTACATAATCAGTGCTCATCGAACATGTTTGCAGCTGGATCATTATTGATAACTGGTTTAATCTGCGTCAGCAGTGTTACAAGTAAGTTTGTGTTTAATTTTTATAAAATTGTTATGTATATATTATAAATAACCTTCTTTTATAAAACGTCAATCAGTGCGGAACAAGTGATACAACTGCATAATTTAGTGAAATAAGATTTAATTACAAAGGTGAGTTACCTCTAGCAGTGTAGTATTTTTATATGAACCTAAGTTATTCTACATATAAATCAGCCTATTATATTCCCATTGCTGGGACACAGGCCTCCTCTCTGCGAGAGGGAGTAAGCCTTAATCCACCACTCGGGCCACAAGTGACCCCGCACTACACAATCATGCCTCCGAACTATTTAGATATCACCAAAGAGTACACTACTCTTAATAAATACTAACTTTGACTATGATCCTCCAAGTGTATAACAAAATTTCAAGTTAAACATCTAACCTTCTTACGAGATATGACGTTGCTGTAAGACTCATCGATCAGTGTGAGACAAAAAAAATCATTATGTTTCAGGTGAAAAAGTAACATGTGACTTCGAGGACAGCAAATGTCTCACAGAGACAGCTGGACTGACCTTCGAGCAGTTCATAGAGGGCATACCAGGAGTGGAGACTTCAGATCCCTTATACCAGAAAGAAATTGAAGCAAAATTACCGACTCTGTATTATAAATTCACTGACGCTAAGCTGTCTGGAATGAAGAAATGTAAAATAGAACTGGTCAAGTAAGTTTTTTTTTCGTATGGTTTGTTTTTGTAATTGCTTTAATAAAACGACTTGAAGGTCGTGTTTCAACGCAGGTAAATATTATACTTTGTTTAAAATCATATAAATTAGTATAATTAAGAGAGAAGACAACAGAGAATAATATCTAATGGCCATAAGTCTAAAACACCATGTCCTAGAACCAAACATTTCAAGACTCGGGTCATTCAGACAGCCTACTCTTTTACATAAAAAATACGTGTGGCACTCATGTATTTTTATATTTTATAGCGATAAAGCTATTGCATAGAATCTTTTATCATCTTTTGCTATTATAATTATTTATTTATTTTATTTACAAAAAAAAAACTATCACCTACCGCGAATATTTAACGGGAATATCATCCAATCGTTGCTCTATAGGAAGTTACTCTAGTAATTAATAACCTAATTATCATCCACGTCAATCAAGTGAAACGTCGAGAAATAGATTAATTCATTGAAATCTTATTCATTCGCGTTGACATGACAGATGTGATAGTGACAGTTTTAAGTTTATTTTCGTTACGGAATTTCTTGATGCGGTCGCCGTGCTCAAAGCCCGCGATAAAAACTATGCAATAGCTTAAAAAGGAGACATGGCGGCTGGCTGGAACAAGCAGCGGAAATCTGACAGTCTGGCTGGCATAATCGTAATCTGTAATTAAAAGAAGGCCAATAAGAATCTCAGTGGACCACAAAAAGTTTTTGTAAACAAAACAGCTGATTATTTTACATTGTTGTTATTCGTATACAACACAATTGATGCGCTTTCCACTTGTATCCTCCATTTTCTGACTTAACATACACACTTACAAGTATTAAATTAATATTCGTAACAAGTGACTGTCCTTACATAGTATGTCATTAAACAAATAAGGCTTGTCTGTATGCCCACAACTACAAACGACTGCACCAAATTGGATATTTCTTTTTGCTGTATTTGTTATTATAAAACTAGGTTTGTGAGAAAACTTCTGGAAAATCCACCTGATATCCACCTGATAGTCAAAAATAACTATATAGTAATATTATAAACCAGCGAAACGCCTCGGCTTCCCACGGGTAACAATATTCAAGTTCACTATTCATGAATAGGGTATTTTATATACTTTGTAGTTAATTTACTATGCCTAAATTTTATAAAAATAAATCTTTTCTGAATAATTGTAGAAGTTAACACCATGATCTTACTGCCTTTTTTCCCATTCAAATTAGACCCCAACAGGTTGGTCGCGGGATTGTACGAATTTCCGTGACGCCGGAACGTAAAGGGCTATTGAAGGACACCGTGGATTTTAGTCAGTACGAGTCTGACAGTCTCTCCCGCTCTGCCCTGGGTGGGAGGACTCATTAGATGATTTTACCACGTTAAAAAAAAGACCCCAGCCGGTTATCTATTGTCCATTATCTCTTACCATGTTATCATTACTATTTTTTAAAATGTAAATATTAAAGTATTATTATTTGCTATTAAATTCCAGGATAGACTCAAAGAATCTAAAATACGACTACCACATTGGCTGCCCTCTTCTCACTCTCGAGGCAAAATATGAACTGAAGGGTGATATAGGCCCTCAGTATGTCGAAGGAAAGGGTGACTGCAAAATTGATTATTGTAAGTACAGTCACAATAGTTTCTTTTTTTTTCATCTTATGACTATGATTACCAGGATATCCTGCTCTCTAGACAAGTGGCAAACGTTAACGCTTAGTAGCCTTTAATAGATTTACAATTTTAAAGTCTAGGGTATATAGTTGAAAATCTACTAAAGACTACTTACTGTTTACGTTTACCGCTTGCCAATTGTCTACAGGGCCATATGCGATAGTGTACACAATAAAAATATTACCTTGAGCACAATCGACACAGTTGAATCATGAGCCACCATGAGCTTATATTCTTACAGAAATTCACATATAATTAAGTCGACATTCGCGTAAACATACATATCCATGGTAACGACTTTGATCTTTGTCAATTTGACGGATTCAAACGATTTATTGTCAAAATCTTTGTCGATTATACCTAACGCTCTACAAACACTTTTTGTGAACTCAATCTGGGAACAATGTGGTTGAAAGCTGGATACCAAAGTCGTAAGGTATCGGAGACTTGCCTCGCGTTGTGTACGAAGGAACTAACAGTCACTACAAGTAGGTGACAGAAACTTTGACAGCCTGGTAATCCTACACCTTTGCAGTTCTTTTCTGATAAATGTCGTTGTAAGATCTAAGACCTGGTCGCCAACCATGACGTCTTAAAGTGTGAGTAGTTAGGCTGTGGGAAAGAGACAGAGCTATACAAGTCGTCTAGCGCCATCTCGTTCCCTGAGCGGAACAACTCGTGCTTCACGACGTTATTGTAGGCCACCAGGGGATAAAATAGGTTTTGAATTATTATAATATTGAACTTGTCAGTCATATTGTTTGGCACCTACAGTACTTTCACAGTTATTATGTCTTGTGACTGGGACTGTAGCACCATAACTATTTTGTTCTAGTTTTATTTTATGTCTTGACAATTCAAAAGTGCCTGTAATTGGCCTAGTTGAAATAAATGATTTGATTTTGTTAGAACTGTTTATTTACGATTAATCAAACATTTCCCGGTTTCAGATGACTTCCATTACCTCTTCCATGGTGATTACGTCACTAATGAAGGCAAAGAAGGAAAGAGTCACATCAATTTGAAGACTCACACACTGGAAGTACAACCTAAAGGACATGTCGTCTATGATTTTAAAAATCTCTTCGGAGGTGATAAGGAAAAATGTAAGAATTATGTTTAATATCTGGGATTCTGGGGGTTATTAAAGGCCGCATTAGCATAATCATTACATGCATTACGATAGATATCATAACGTAGAATATGCTATTCTATTGCTTATTTGCTATTACGTTTCTGCTAAACTGGGCTCTTTAAATTCACAGATCCTCTAGCGTATCACATTTTATTGGGCATGCGGGCGGCGAGTAATGGGCGACTCGCTGTCCGACCATGGACCATGCCCGGGTCACCGGCGCGTTGTGTTCCACGCGCGCCTCAAGGAGTGTCAGCATAGTGACGGGGCCTGTAGAGGGCCAAAGCCTGCTGGGGTCGCGGGACCAAGGGATTACCGTGACCCTAGTACGTAAAGGGCTAGTGAAGGACACCGTGGATTTTAGTCAGTACAAGTCTGACAGTCCCTGCCGCCCTGCCCTGGGTGGGAGGACTCATTTGATGATTTTACCACGATAAAAAAAAAAACACATTTTATTAATTTCTGGCTCTTTAATTGAAGACAGAACTCTGAAAATGTCTACCTTTGGCCGTGCTGCTATTGAACCATTGTCAATGATAATTGAAAATGTGATTAAAATAATAATAATAATCTTCTTCTGGGTAAGCTCGCTTCATCGTCGACCTTGCCTCTGTAAACCTACCTAGTCTAAGGTAAAGAACAAACCCAGCTTGTATCAAGAAAGAGAAAAAAAAAGATACCTACAAGATGGTGGCTTCAGTACAATGTCACTTAAACAGAGGCCTTATCATGAATTTCCATTTTTTGTAACAACAAGTAAACTAGAACTTTGACATTAATTTCAAGGAAAAAATTAGTTCCTTCTTCTTACACTAGAGGCGCTGTTGCATTTGTCCATACAATAAACGCAGTAAATACTGTAAATAAATTACTGAAATCTTTTCGATTGAGCTACAGGGTAAATTTTACAACTGTAACTGTGCGAAAAAGTACTGAAAAGAGTCTCGGCGTTAATTTTGATAAAAACTAAAACTACATCATTGGATTTATGAAAAGTATACACATACTATGGCAAGGAATTCCACTAAAGTATTATCTATACACTTTGTACGTACGGGTGATGTACCAGTGGGTTGGTAAATGTCATCATTATGTCTCGTTTGATTTTTTGATCTAGGACTTGTGAGTTACTTCACAATGTTTTCCTTGACCCTTTTGATATAAGTAGTGATGAAATAAATTGTATAAAGTATGTAACGCATCTGGTTGTACTTGAAACCACGATCTACAAACTCGGAAGTTGGGCCGTTAAAACAGGGATGATTTTTAACCGACTTCAAAAAAGGAGGAGGTTATCAATTCGACTGTATTTTTTTTTATGCTTGTTACCGCATAATGGACCGAAAGGGTGAACCGATTTTAATGATTCTTTTTTTGTTTGAAAGCTGGTGCTTCCCGTGTGGTCCCATTGTCACCAAGTCAGGATCTGATGATTGGATCTTGGAAAAATCGAGGGCAACCCTCAAATTTTATAGGCCCACCCATCGTTTTTCGTAAATCTTATGAAGTAATTTAAGTATTTGCGTATAGTAATCATCACCTTATGTAGCTGAGCTGATGATGGAAGGTACAACTCCTTAACAGTAAGGAGTAGGCATCGACTGATTCATTGTTCGCATATCTCCAGAACTACACGTCCGATTTAAATAATTCTTTGTGCTAGGTATCGTTTAACTTAGGGAATACTGCAAGTTTCATCATAATCGGTTCAGTAGTTTTTGAGATAGGGAATTTTATTAGCTTATTGTGTACATGAGAGATGTTATTACCAGTGCTACGGATTACAAAATTCTAGTGCAGAAGAAAATTATGTATTTGGCAAGAATTTGGGTTGAATATTTAAACTAAAAAGAGTAAAATAAAAAACTTTTTCAAAAAAAATGTTACCGCCTTCAAAAAGAACCACAAAAAAAGGGTAAAATAACCTACAAAATAACTTTTATTTCGGAAGTCGGTGGCAAAAAAAAACAATGAAATAAAGAAAAACAAAGCCATCGACTTCCGAAATAAAAGTTATTTTGTAGGTTATTTTACCCTTTTTTTGTGGTTCTTTTTGAAGGCGGTAACATTTTTTTTGAAAAAGTTTTTTTTTGTCAACTACTTGCAATGGGGTCGCCTTCTATATTATGTCTATCGAAGCTCACTGCTGCGCCACATCACCCTGCACCCGCCTTTGCCTTTCACAATCAGCTGCAGCTGCTTTCTTAAGGTCGTCGGTCCATCTAGCTCAGGGACATCCCGCACTACGCTTGCCTATATGCCTTCTATAAAGCCTTTGTCAAACAGACAGGCGTGACGAATGCGAAGCGTGACGTTTTTATTTGTAATTTATGGAATTGTCCAGTCACAGACGTTTTTTTTTTTGTTTTTTCGTGGTAAAATCATCAAATGAGTCCTCTCACCCAGTGCAGGGCGGGAGGGACTGTCAAACTTGTACTGACTAAAATCCACGGTGTCCTTCACTAGCCCTTTACGTACCGGGGTCACGGTAATGGGTCAGTCCCGCGACCCCGGCAGGATCCAGTCACAGACGTGACAGAACTATCGGACTAACGTCTCGCTTCGGTTCGGTATCGCTTCGGAAACGCTTCGCTTTCGCCTGTCTGTTTGACAAAGGCATAAGCGTGTGCTATACTAAACATAATGTACATTATTTTCTTTTCATTTTCAGCTGACGCTGCGCACAAATGGGTAAACGAAAACTCGCTAGCCGTCGAGGAGGATTCCGGCAAAGATACCTGGGATGCGTTTATGAGCATCTACATGAATCATGTCAACGCTTACATGGACATTGTGGCTGCTCAAGATGTATTCGTTAAAGAAAAGTAAAGAATGGTAAAGCAGCATTGAATACAAACAGAAAGTCTTTACGAATAAATGTCACGCAAAAGATTTGTTTTTTTTTTTAATAGGGGAGCAGTGTCTACGGACGCCATTTGTTAACGGCCGCTTGCAAATGACGTCGGCCGTGCGGCCGTATTAAGAAGTCTTAAAACCAGGCTTGTTTCAGTGAGTGAAAGAGACAAAGCTATACCAGTCGTCTAGCGCTACCTCGTTCACTCACTGGAACACGCCTGGTTTTAAGACGTCATAATACGGCCGCACGGCCCGACGGCTGATGGCGTTGGTGTTGTGTTAAGTATGCCTTAAGAGTGTATGTCCCCATAATACCTCGCGGCCCCGTCTTATACACTGTTCCCTTACCATTACGGTGGCAAGCAAGCGTATGGCCCATCTGATGGTAAGCGGTCACAGTAGCCTATGGACGCCTGCAACACCAGAGGTATCACCTACGTATTTTCGATCCTGCAGAATTTTTTTCACGCCCTTTTTGAAAAAAACCTATTTTGTGTTGGTTTCTATATTTTTATATCGTGTTTATTTTTGCTGTTAAAAACTTATTATACCATTTTAATTAATATATTTAATAGACATTTAACTATCCAAAAATAGGAATTATTATTTACTACCTTCTGCCCGCGGTTTCACCCGCGTCATGTTAGGCGTTTGGCCCTATGGTCCCGTCCCGGTCAGTTCCCTTGAGGAGCACGTGGAACACGACGCACCGTGGCTCGGGCCTTGTCCTTTGTCGGACGGCGAGCTACCCATTACTCCCCGTCCGCAAGCGTCTGGAATATGCCCCGCGATTTGTTGCCCCGTGGCTGGGGCGATAGATAGAGGATATCTTTTCCCGCACGCATTCCGACTGCTCCCCATTCACCTCGCCTGCCGCCGAATCCCTGAGGTACCTCCCCCAATAACCGTGCCCGGGAGGACTTGCGTCAGGTTGAAGTTGAGGCTGAGGACGCCGTAGCGCATCTCCAACCACTTCTCAAAGATGATCTTACGACCGCAATCATGACTTGCCCAGGCAGTCATTATTTTATTGTAGTATTATTTTGAAACTATGATATCTCCTTAGATATTCATTAAAATCAAACGATGTCAAAGGCAATTTTGTTCAAAATCAAATGCTTGTGATGATTAACGTATTTATTTGGATAAGGATTAATATCATGTTAATGGAAATACTTTCGCAAATAATGAAGCTCTTTAAAATCAAATTTGATTTCCACAAAAAAGGTTATAGTGACTTAACCTTAAAAGATAGATATATGCTCTCGCGGACTTTATTTTAGAACTTTTCATGAGAAATAATTCCGTAGTACATAATTTTTGCGTATCTTTAACCGTTTACGCAGCGCACGCAACGGAAGCTCTCGAAAAGTAATTCATTTTCCCGATTTTGAAACATTTCTCACTGCTGCTCCGCTCCTATTAGTGTTAGCGTGATGTTACATAGCCTATAGCCTTCCTCGATAATTGGACTACCCAACACTGAAAGAGTCATTCAAATCGGACCAGTAGTTCCAGAGATTAGCGCGTTCAAACAAACAAACAAACAAACTCTGCAGCTTTATAATATTAGTATAGATGAAAATTTGAATTATTAGTAAATGATGTATTTTTGTAACCATTTTAGAAAGAAAATTAAAGAATCAAAATAAAACAGCGAGAACGATGTAGGTATCTCATGAAATCTAATAACGAAATAAACAGAATGCACTTCCATTTCAAAAGTTTTAAACTTCTGCTGTCAAAATACGAAGAATTTTACGAAGTAATAATTTTACAAGTAAAGTAGGTATTTTTTATGGTGGTAAAATCATCAATGAGTCCTCCCACCCAGGGCAGATCGGGAGGGACTGTCAGACTCGTACTGACTATAATCCACGGTGTCCTTCAATAGCCCTTCACGTACCGGGGTCACGGTGATTCGTGAGTCTCGCGACCAAGCAAAGTAGGTCTTACTAAAACTATATGACTTTCCTGAAAAAGACAATGTTTCTCCCTTTGAAGTCACTAGATTAGCCGTTTCTTACAACGGACTTTGAGAGCATTAGAGCACCAGAGCTTAAAAATGAAATATTTTTCAGATAAAGTACAATTCGACGCCCCCAAGGAATAAACCTGTATTATACTATTACTGACTTTTTACTGTTATACCATTTACGGTATCTATGGGTCGGGATACACCTATGCAATTTTTTTCAATTTTTTTCTGCGATAATTTCCAACGTTTTTCTTTAAAACACTTTTGTTCTTTGGAAATTTTTCATTTTTAGTTTACTAGAACAATAACGAAATACGTTATTACGAATTATATTCTGTGGCTACATTTCGGTAAAGTAATATTACTGTAAAATATTTCAGCTAAATTTCTGGTTAACGCGATTACAGGTTTATTATCGTAAATTTTGTGGTAGACATTTTCGGTAATGCACCGTAACAGTTATCATCTGGGATATAAATGTAAACCTACTATACGCATTGGCGGTAACTTGCTCGCGCTCGGCGACTCAAGGACGCGTTTCTACATGTAATGCACTTTACGCACACTAATACTAATACTGCATACTTTAAATCTAGACTAAATATTATTTATAAAAATAAAACAATAAGAAATAATAAAAAAAAATAGCAAAAAGGTACAAGGTGTCCACATTTTAACAAAATATTGCAGTTACCTACAGCTATTTTACAAATACAATTTAAATGTGTGAGCATTCAAATTTCAACCAGCTTGATTCTGTTTAAACCCTAAATTGTACTATGGAGCAGGACCAGCATGTTTCCAAACATTTTTATCTTGAATAATAATAATCTTCTATTTTATAATATGCTTGTTTACCAAGTGTATTTTTATGTAACTTTAAAATTTTAATTTAATTTAGAGTTAAAATTTCGCTAGGTATTTTGTTGTAACAATTAACACAGTACCCCATAAAAGATTTTTTGACTTTAGACAATCTAAAATAAGATTGATAAATTTTATCTTTATTTCTAGTTTTAAAATTATGTCTATCGCTTATTTTATTAAAAAGAGGAAGATTTTTCCTAACATACATTATATTTTCATAAAAAAATTGACAAGGCACTGTCATTATATTAATCTTTTTAAAAAGTTCCCTAAGAGATTCACGACGACGTAGATTGTAAATGGCTCTGATGGCTCTCTTTTGCAAAATAAAAATAGATTGAATGTCAGCCGCCCAGCCCCACAGTAGAATGCCATAAGACATAATGCTGTGAAAGTAGCTGAAGTAAACCAAACGCGCAGTTTCGACGTCTGTTAACCGTTTTATCTTTCTAACAGCTTAAGCGGCTGAGCTTAGACGGCCCGCTAGAGATGCTATATGGGGGCCCCATTGTAATTTATCGTCTAACGTGATTCCTAGGAAAACTGTCTGATTAATTAATTCCAATTTTACTCCGTTCAATAAAATGTCGTAATCGCTACTTCTAACATTTGGCAAAGTGAATCTAATATATTTAGTTTTCTTTTCATTAAGAACTAAATTATTCAGAATAAACCAATTTTGAACCTTAACCTGAACCTTACCTAAAGGGCCCCCAGCCACTACTGAAAACAAAAAACGGCGGTAACTACGCCCTAGGACAACGTGGACGTAATTTGCAAAAATTTTACTCATCGCGGTCTTGAAATAACAATTTATCGAGCTGGCTCCGCTCACTCTAAAATTAAGCCTTTGCTAACAAGGCACGAACGAGCTTTTTCTTAAATTCCCAATACAAATGTTTCTATTATCATTTTGCTTTCAACATTCTACATGCATTAGTTTAAACCAGCGGTTTTTGGTGGGAAAACGCCATATGTGTCGCTTAACTTCAAACTCGGATGTGTACCTACAATTTTACTATTTTTGACGCTCTACGTAAAAAAGGTTATTGCTACGTGTGGCATTACCAAATCGCAAAACGTGGCTGCATAGAAATTGGGAGTTGAATAGAAACAGGAGCGAGGTGTTGACAAAATATATCTTTATTTAGATGGTTGTTATGGCCAAAATAAAAACAGATACATTTTTGCTTTATATGCATTGCAGCAAAATCTTTAAATTTTTCTATAACGCACAAATTTTTCAATACTGGACATAGCCAGAACGAAGGGGACTCGATGCATGCCTGTATTGAAAGGAACATGAAAAATAAGTCTATTTACAGACCTGATCAAATATGTAATATAATTCAAACTCCAAAGTCTCGGGAGAAAAATATACTACGAAAGAATTAGAGCAAACAGATATTTTAGAATTAAAAAATTGGGAAATCCTTTACATTGGCGTCGCGATATAGATGGGAATATGATACGCTGGTCTGATGTAATGGAAATTCATGTATCATCATCCCAACAGGACAAGGTTTTCTTCAAATATGATTTTGATGATGCATATTAATTAAATATTTCAAATTCATTTCAAACCAAACGACGTGGGCGTAAACCTAAGACAGATGCTTTGATAGAAGATACTGTATTGGCACGTACTTATCATCAACCTCTTCCTATAAGGAAGACGTTGCATACAGATTTACTGTCTTTGTGCAATAGTGGAGCGATTCCACGGTATTACCATGCATTTTATGAATCCTTAATTTCTGTAGAAAATAATGATGATCGCGGTGATACTGATGATGCCACTTACAATACCGATTAGTTATTAAATTTTTAGCTTGCCTTCTTTTGTTATACTTTTACTAATTGTAATTTCTGATCTCTATGAGAACTTTGTTCTCCACAAACGTTATAATTTTAATAATTCTTGTGAGTTTCCTTTAATTATTCCTCGGAGATACCGACGACAAATTTATTTTACTTAATCGGTTTTCAATGATTACAATAATATGACTACCAAACATTTTCTATAAAATAAGGGTTACACTACTTTACCCTTTTATTGTTAATTAAAATTTTACTATAAGAAGTCGGTAACTGAACGTTACAATCTTTCTCTGTAACGAAAAAACACGTTTAATAATCCAGTAAAGCAATATTATGCCTATGACTTTTAAGAAATTTACAAGAATAATTCGGTAAGTAAACATTACTGGAATAATATGGTTAAGTCAGGGTGGTAAGATATCAATACCCTAAATATAGTAGGAAACCATTTTCGGTAATATGTATTTTGGTGAATAACTAATTCTGTGTATCGTTAATAGTTATACTTAATACTTTAAACTTTTCGGGTAAAAATTAGCTTTTCCGTCATATAACAATGTTGTCATAATTACCTTTTGTTGAAGAGATATACCCCAAAAACACTAAATCATTTTTCCTGTAAAATTTGATTTTTGCGATTACCGGTTTATTCCCCGGGGACGTCGAATTAATTAATTAAAATGTCAACGTATTTGAATTGTCCAATATCATGAAAAGACTCTTTCAGAGATTTAGGCCCACTTGCCCACAATCACTAAACGGGTTTAGCGCTAAACTGCCTTAGAATATCACTGTATCCCTGTCAAATTGTTTGAAGTTGACAGAGACAGAACGATGTTTTAAATCAGTTTAGCGCAAAACCTGTTTAGTGATTGTGGTGCAAGTGGGCCTTAATCACTCTTCTTAAACATCAGTGACTAGTGATCAAACACAACGCCATCTATAACGCAAATGAAGAACTAAAATCGAAATGCTCGCGATATTAGTGTACCTGCTTTGGGACTCATAGAAAAACCTGACACAAACTCTCAGGGCCCACTCGCCAAACTTATAGAAACTACCTTCTGATCTGACTTATAACTCGACATAGATAAAGAAAAAACACTTTCATTCTACATTTTTAATGTAATTTTAATACTGCAAGTCGACGATCGAATTCTCCGTTAGATAAATCTTCAACGGACACTTTTCTTAGGAACGCATTGACATTGTCGATGTACTTCTTCATGAATGCATCCATTCCTGGCTGTCGAATCAGTTTGTCTACATACTGCCAATTTTCATTTGCAAATTTGACGATGGTGTTAGCTGAAAGAGAAACTAAATAAATATTAGACCCTTTGAACACCAAGTTTTTTATACGCTAATGGCGCGAATTGAACACAGTCAGGACGCTCAGGAAAAGTTTGACTGAAATAACATTGTTACCTTTAGCCACAATCCTTGCGTTTGTATCATTATTAATGCGCTGGTAATTAATCGCAAAAAACACAATGTTAACGCGCGTAATAAAAGGCGCGATACCAACGCATTAAAAACATGGAGTAATAAGAGATTCAAGTCAATGAAATTCACGAATATAAAAAATTAAACGCTCAGGTATGTACTTGACAATATATAGGTTATTATTTTGGGATCGCAATACTAGTGGAGCGATTTCATATGTCAACGTTCGTAAATTATTAATTTCAGGGAATCAGTTTATAGTCTGCAAATTTTGATGGGCAACTACGGAACTAATTTGGCCGGGGTTTTTTTTTTAATATCACACCATTGACTTACATAAACTAAAGTTATATATTTATACGCAATTACGCCTGCGTCGTTATTTTTATTCTTTAAAAAAGTTGCCCCCCACACTAGGAATTTCTTCTTGTATCGTGTGTGCGTTTACAAACATAGAAACTCACATACACAGACACCTAGACCCTAAACAACTATTTGCAGATCATACAAATATTTTTTCCGTACAGGGATCGAACCCGCGACACACTACGCAGCAGTTGATCGCTCGACCACTGCGCCAACCATGTCGTTGGTATAAATATATAACTTTAGTTTAGTAGTCGTTATCTCATACGACATTGATTTGATTGCAAAATCAGACGTGTTGGTTAGTAAGTAGTTTAAGACATTTCCAATAGATGGCACAACGTGTAAAGCGTTAAAAAACAAGGGAATGAGAAATTCAGCTTCGAGATTAGTGGTTGCAAAGACCTAATTGGTAAGGCGTCTGGAGTACTTGTCCAGAAGACGCAGGTTCGAAACCCTCTTGCAACTGAATTTTTCGTTCCTCAAAATACGACTATCATTACATAAATTAATTTATGAAACATGAATACAAAAATGTACTTACATTTAGCTTTATTACCAGTATAGAGATTATCAAAGTCATAATACACTTTTCCTTTTGCTTCTATTTCTAATTTGGTATTGTTCAATTGGATATGTAAATATTCATCGTTAATATCTTTTCTCACGTAGTCACCGTTAAAAAGGAAGTTGTAGTCAACTGAAAAAGAAAAAAAATGAGTTGGTGTAGCATTGAAGTCATGGCTTCAAAATGGATGCTACACCAACCACACACCATACACCATTAGAGGGTAGTAGGGAGTAATTTTTGAAAATTGTCTGATCCAAAGGATAATAAAAAGGCTATACTTACAATAAAACACTCTGCAGGTGCCGTATCCATTTACAATCTCAGGTCCAATTTGACCCCATACTACATATGTTGATTCAAAAATCAAATGCGGACAGTCAATGTGGTAGTGAAACTTTTTCTTTTCTTTAGATATCCTGAAATTTATGACAATTTAGGATTATTTTTTTGGCATACTTCTTCTACTTCTACTACCTTTTGGACTTCCCCCACAGATGGAAGGATAGATGAAGCATGTCAAACATACGGTAACCGACCAACTAAAAAGATACGTTGCCCTCTGTGATCTTACGCCGTGGGTGTAGGTTATGAGTCTATCTGCGTTTTCCATCAAATTAACGTCAAAGTTACCGTTAACGTCTCAAAAACGTAAAAAGTCGTGCTAGCGTCAGCTGTTTGCACATGAGAATACTCGGTAAAGAGCCATGGACCGCACGATCCCCAGATCATCTTTATCAGGATATGTCATCCCGAAGCGACTTATCCTTATTATTGTTTATCCATACATGAAAGTTCTTCACAAAAATAGTTTTATAAAAAAAACTTACTGCACAAGTGCCACATGACAATTCTTCATTCCAGATAGAGAACCATTTGTGAGTCTATATTTTAGTGTTGGTAGATTTCCTTCAAATGAATCCAGGAGCAGAGGATCTGAAGGTTCCACTCCTAGCATACCAGTGACGAATAGCTGGTATGTCCGTGCAGCACCCTCTGTTAAGCATTTGCTATCATCTATGTCACATAGATATTTTTTACCTGGAATTAGAAAACAAATTATTAGACAGTTTATATTACAAGAACAACAGACTTTTCAACTATTTGTGATATAAAGTAAACTGGAACTTTGACGTTAATTTGATGGAAAAAAAATAGTTCGTCGTTCGTAGAGGCCTTTTATAATTTTCCATACAATTGACGTCGTAATACTTCAAGTATGCAAAGTATGTAAAATACATGCTTGAGCCTTTTAATTATTATGAACTTCTTTGTCAATTTATGCATGATTTTAAACTGTAGCTACAGCTGCAGTAGTAGACAGTTCATTCACCCAGGGGCGGTGGCCAAGGCTGTCCCGCAATTGACTGTAAAAATCATTATCGGGCTAAGTATAGTCAAATATCTATTTTTCGAGATAGGTCGAGATGCAAGCAGGATCTGATATATGCAAGCTTACTGAGGAATCCCACGTTTAGTTTGACGGCCACTTTGGGTTAATAAAACTTGACGGTAACTCACATAAAACACTGCTGATGCAAAACAGACCAAAAATAAATATCCGAGTTGAGCACATTTTCAACGTCTGTAAACTTGTGTTAGAAAATTTTAAGTTCAAGTGAATTTATACAGTTTGTGCAATTATTTTGATAATACTGTCGTGGTTCCGTAAACTTTATTAAAAAGGTTCGTTATCCAACACATCGTGGGTGTGTTTATAATTATTTAGAGCTGCCGCTCACTAGAGTGTTTTTATCACGGAAGCTTTTTGTTTACCATAATGAGCGCCCTCCCAAGTAGGAAGTAAGATCGTCAGAGCTCTCGACAAGGAGACCAAAGTCACCAGTGAGCTGCTGGTCTTAAACTCACATACACAAACATCAGGAGCTGCAACTTACTAGTCAAATAAAAAATATTTGAACCTTTCTGAAATCAAAATCGCAACGTAGTTGCAGGTCATGCCGTCAACAACAATGTAATTACAATGTACAAAAGATGATAGGGATAAATAAACAGTTACTTCGGAGTAGACGAACTACTAATGTAAATTGAAGTTAAACGAAGAATTGCTGATCCGAGCCCTTTTTTTTTTTTTTTTTGCTTGGTAAAATCATCAAATGAGTCCTCCCACCCAGGGCAGGGCGGGAGGGACTGTCAGACTTGTACTGACTAAAATCCACGGTGTCCTTCACGAGCCCTTTACGTACCGGGGTTACGGTGATGGGTAAGTCCCGCGACCCCGGCAGGCCCTGGCCCTCTACAGGCCCCGTCAATTTGCTGACACTCTTTGAGGAGCGCGTGGAACACAACGCGCCGTCGACCCGGGCATGGTCCATGGTCGGACAGCAAGTCGCCCATTACTCGCTGCCCGCATGCCCGCGCCTATGGTGGCCGGAGATCGTCCTGTGACGTCCGACGCCGTGGGCGTCTACCACTGCGGCTGGGATGGAGGGAGGACGCTGTCCTCTCCCTCAGGCGGCCCGCCTCCTCCTTCACGAGCATGACTGCTTCGCAGAAGGAGGCGACCGCTTCCCAGTCCGTCTCGCCCCGCAGCATGGCCTCGACCAATGCCGGGCGCGAGAGGTCTCCGCCTATCGCCGTCGTGAGGACACGGCGGTGCTCTGCCCAAGCGGGGCAGTCCTGCACCGTATGCTCCACCGTGTCCTCCGGACGATCCTCGCAGTGGTGACACCCAGGCGTTTCTTCCCTCCCTATCAGACACAGGAACCTCCCGAAACTTGATCCGAGCCCTAAGGCAAGTTTGGCGCACTGGCAATCAACTACTGCGCTGCGTGACGCGGGGTCGATTCCCGCACATAACAAATGTATATTTCGGGTCTGGGTTTTTGTGTATGTCTGTGAATATAAATAAATATTTGTAAACGTTTCCACGATACAGGGGAAATTCCTAGTGTAAACGTTTAAATAAAATTGAAAACATTATTTAGATTCCTGTACAAATTTAAGTATTATCGAAGATTTTAAATTTCATAAATGGACCCTAAAAAGTTATTTCCAAGTCAATAAACTTAAGAAAATAAAAATGCGCGGTTATGGTAGGTTCACAATAATGTAGATTATGTTAATAGTTTTATTATAAATGCTTAGTACTTACTTTACAATTAACATAAAACTAATTAATTGCGTTGTTTCTCCTCAGTCAAAATTACAACGTCACTATTGTGATATTTGATCAAAAAACTATTTGAAAGCCAAACTATAACCAAACGGCAAGCGATAATCGTTAACGCTCCGCAGTCGCTAATACATTTGCATCTGTATACTCCCGCGCATACAGTTGAAAATATATTAAAGTTGACAGATCGTTTTCGTTTGTTTCGTTCGCTGCCGCTCAGCAGTCTTTAATAGATTTTCAACTTTATGCACTGGGGTATAGAGTTGAAAATGTATTAGTGACTGCTGAGCGTTCACGATTATTGATTGCCGTTTGGCTATAGACCCAGGGCCGCCTGGTTCGCGACTATTATCCTCTCAGATTTATGTGCCAAAAAGTTTTTACTGTGTTCCGTCGATGAGCCGGACAGTTTGCTCCATCGTAGGCCTCATATTTGCCTCTGGGCTAGATTGGGGGCCAAGAGCAAAAAAAAATAAAATGAAAAAAGTACTTTACAAAAACAAAATAATTTATTTGTGAGCATAATTAGCGAAGATTCATATCTGAATCTTTTTATACGTTTATTGACTTTAAGGCAAAGCGGTGCGTGACGGTAAAATAAGTCCGTGCACATACCCGACAACTAGACATCCACTATTTAAACAATTATGTGTCAAGTTCCAAAAGAGTGTCCATTGTTAACCATGGTAAACTAATTTCATACCTCAAACTCGAAAATATATAAAGATAGTAATCTGACCTCATAAAAATGCCACATACTAAAAAAGTTTAGCTCAGAGGCATTAATTTCTTAATTGAGGCATTAATTTCTTTTATCGTAGATGTATTGTGCAATGAACAATATACGAGTAGATATTATGGTAGTTGCATCAAGCCTTCAAGCTACGTTTGATCCTAACAAGGTATTAGTGGATAAATTAGGCTCGTATTTCAGTTTTTATTTGTTTCTGTCATTTTCATGCAAATGTATAAAAATATGACAGACTCAGTCAAAATATTATTTATCTGTAAGACAAAGGACTCAATTGCAATCAATATTTTACTAAAAAACAATAGTCTCAAAGTATGATTATCAAAAAATATTTGACCCGTATTTTTTCTTTTCTTCGTAAATCAAAATTAACAAAAATACGACGCTTCCAAAAATCACAAAACGTCACTCGGTCGGTATAATTTAACAGGAGCTATGACGTCACAAGCCCCCACTTCCTAATTCTAAAGTTTTTATCTTTGTCAATATTCATTGATTTAAAAAAAATCAAAAGTACGTTTCATTATTTTTCGATACTCTAACTGACTCTAACTGACTGATTAAACAGATTTTCAATTTAGTTATACAGTAAACTACTATATCGTCAATGACTGTACAGAATTTTGACATTCGTGTGCACTTCGCTTTATAATTATGCAGTCCCGTTATCACAGACGTTAAGTATGATATAACATTACAATTTAGCCGGATAGAACACATTATTCCGAAGCACTTCAGAGTAGTAATTTCATCAAAATGTTTTCTTTGCAAATACTCGTCATTGCTGTTATTTGTTTTCAAAACGTTATTTGTAAGTATTTTGAATTAATTATACATACAAAGTTTTTGCCAATACATTGCTTGTTAATTATTATGCACCTCCATTTTATGAAGTCTATGTTTTATAATTTTATCCTATTCCTTCGATAATAATCATTCAAAACTAGTAATGACAAGATGGTGGTAGCCAACTCGCTACCGTCATCCTGTCAGAATTCGGCGCCAATGCCTTATGTATTGCTATGCTACATATTTTTTTATCGTGGTTATTAGTCCTCCCACCCAGGGCAGAGCGGGAGGGACTGTCAGACTCTTACTGAGTAAAATCCACGGTGTCCTTCAATAGCCAAAGGGCTATTGAAGGACACCGTGGATTTTACTCGAGACCGGTAATTCGTACAGTCCCGCGACCATGCTACAGTGCTTGTTTTTTTTAGCCAAAGGGCTATTGAAGGACACCGTGGATTTTACTCGAGACCGGTAATTCGTACAGTCCCGCGACCATGCTACAGTGCTGCCAAAAAGATGTGATCCCAGGATGAAAGAACAAAACGTGTTGTGCCGACCACAAGTAGATTAGGATAAACGCAGAAAAATCGTACCGATAATGTTACTGAAGTAACGTAATTAATAATTGAGCTTTTGGTTTCAACACTTCTGTGATCGACGATCGATCGATTATAATAAACCCATTCTTGTCAATGTGTACAATGCGACGCCAGTCTTCGATACCTTTTTTTTTTTTTTTTTTTTTATCGTGGTAAAATCATCAAATGAGTCCTCCCACCCAGGGCAGGGCGAGAGGGACTGTCAGACTTGTACTGACTAAAATCCACGGTGTCCTTCACTAGCCCTTTACGTACCGGGGTCACGGTAATCCCTTGGTCCCGCGACCCCGGCAGGCTTTGGCCCTCTACAGGCCCCGTCACTATGCTGACACTCTTTGAGGCGCGCGTGGAACACAACGCGCCGTCGACCCGGGCATGGTCCATGGTCGGGCAGCGAGTCGCCCATTACTCGCTGCCCGCATGCCCGCGCCTACGGTGGCCGGAGATCGTCTGGCGACGTCCGTCGCCGTGGGCGTCTACCACTGCGGGTGGGTCGGAGGGAGGACACTGTTCTCTCCCTCACGCGGCACGCCTCCTCCTTCGCGAGCATGACTGCTTCGCAGAAGGAGGCGACCGCTTCCCACTCCGTCTCGCCCCGCAGCATGGCCTCGACCAATGCCGGGCGCGAGAGGTCTCCGCCTATCGCCGTCGTGAGGACACGGCGGTGCTCTGCCCAAGCGGGGCAGTCCTGCACCGTATGCTCCACCGTGTCCTCAGGACGGTCCTCGCAGTGGTGACACCCAGGCGTTTCCTCCTTCCTTATCCGACACAGGAACCTCCCGAAACTTCCGTGTCCGGTGAGGACCTGCGTCATGCGGAAGGTAAGGACGCCGTGACGCCTATCCAGCCACTCCTCAAAGAGGGGTCTTACCGCCGCGATTGCGGCGTGCCCGGACCTCGGTTGCGACAGTCGCCCCCTCCATACTGCCCTGAGATCGCGTCGGAGCTCTTCCCGCCGCGCCTCGACCTGTCGAGGCAGCGGGGGTCTTCGATACCTTACGACTTAGGTATCCATTGACGCGTGCTTGTGTACTATGGATTTGTATTGTCTTAGTCACCTTGATACCTAAGTTTTAAGGTATCGGAGACTTGTCGCCTCGTGTACATTAGGACCTTATTCTTACTTAAGAACTATGGTAGCATATTACAACCAAACCTTGTTTACTTTGTGCTGTATTTTAAAACCTGTAAATTATGTTCCCAGGTCTACGGAAAGTGTACTGCGACTCAGACGATGTAGAATGTTTATCAAATTCAGCTAAAGAGAGGGTCTTCCCGAAATTATTGCCAGGAATACCCGGTGTAGACCCTTCAGAACCACTTCACATTCCAAGACTGAATATAGAGCTGCCAAACTTAAGATATTCGCTGCTAAATCTAACTACGACGGGCGTTAAAGACTGCATTATAAAATTCAGGTGAGTTCTTTCATTTCTAATTTTATTGCAATGAAATCTTGATTAACTAATAACAGCCGCGGGGATCTTTAGGGTTGGGTCACACGACCGTTTGTAAAAGTACCCGACCATGGAACGTAAAGGACTATGGAAGGAACAGGGTGGTTTTACAGTCAGTAAAAGCTTGACACTCAGCTTCGGCCAGGGCCGGAGAACGATGGTTCTACCAAAAATAAGAGATCTTCTAGGGTAAACCGCGCTTGGTCGCGGGACTGTACGAATTACCGTGACCCGTTACGTTACGGTAAAGGGCTATTGAAGGACACCGTGGATTTTAGTCAGTACGAGTCTGACAGTCTCTCCAGCTCTGCCCTGGGCGGGAAGACTCATAAGATTTTACCATGTAAATGCTTGCGTTGGTCGGTCGGCAGAGAGGTAACCGTCATTAACTTGATCGCGAGCCTGTCTCATCAGGTAACCGTGACCCTGAAACGTAAAGGGCTATCGAAGGATCACTGTGGATTTTAGACAGTACAAGTCAGACAGTGATTTTACCACGATAAGAAAAATAAACCGTCATTAACTCATTACGTACCGAGTTTCCTCCGAAATTATGTAATGCCCATTAATTCTTTACTTTTAAATAATTTGCGATTTCAGGAAAAATCCAACAGATACAGAATTTGAATATCAACCATACTGTCCTCTTCTGACATTAGAATCAGAATATGAAGTGGAAGGCAAACTAGATGCAGTTGCCGTTAAAGGAAAAGGAACATTCAAAATTACTTATGGTGAGACTTTCAAATAACTTTACCTAGTATTGACCAATTATCTTAAGAAGATGACAGTCTAACCCAGACTGGATGTGGAAGCCATAGGACAGGATGGCACAGCCTGTGAGTGGCCTATGTCCAACAGTGGACTGCGAAAGGCGTATTGAATCCATAATTTCTGCGTGTCGCGGGTTCGATTCCTGCACGGAAAAAATATTTGTATGATCTGCAAGTAGTTGTTTCGGGTCTGGGCGTTTGTGTATGTGAGTTTATATGTTTGTAATCGCACCCACGACACAGGAGAAATTCCTAGTGTGGGGCAACGTTAAAAAAAAAACCTGCGAATTCGACCGCGTACAATTAGAAAATTATCAGACAAAAACTTAATACTGGGGTTCAAACAATTTCATACATTACAAATAAAATCGTCACGCTTCGCATTCGTCACGCCTGTCTGTTTGACAAAAGCTTAAATACTTTTTCTACTTTCACAGAAGACTTTGTCATGAATATTACTGGAAAACAAATGAAAGTTGAATTAGGAGACTGCAAGCTACATATTCGAATTTTAAACTACACTACGCATTTAGAATTAAGAGGGAAATCAACGTACAATTACAGAAACTTGGCTTTTGGAACTTCAGGAAAATGTAAATGTAAGAAAACTTCTTTTAATTCATTACGATAAGTTTCTCGATGCCTAGGAATGCACATAAAGTTGTTAAGTCTTATAAAAGGGTATCATGCGGCACTAGCAAAGAGCAATTGAAAGACCTGGACCCGCTTTATGACGTCTTAAAACCAGGCTTTTTCCAGTGAGTGAACGAGGTGGCGCTATACGAATTGTATAGTTCTGTCTCTTTCACTCACTGGATCAAGCCTGGTTTTAAGACGTCATAATACGGCCGCAGGGTTTATTTACTCAATACTTTATTGCATTCCATAACGTTAAATAAAACAGTTGGTATGTTAAAACATTGAATCAATTATGGAACCTGTCGGGCACAGCAAAGTTAAATTATTTGATAATAAGAGAGAGGATGAATGCGATTTTGTTTTATTCAAAAAAATATCTATAAGTCCCTTCCACAGAGAGGGAAGACTCATTTTATGATTTTCAACCCCAAGAATTATTGCAAATCGATAACCCATTTTTTGAGGTTTGCACTGGGATCACAATACGAACAGGGTATTAGACGTCAGATAGGCAGTCTCTCCATGTAAAAACGGTGTTCAACTACCTCGTAATAAAAGACATCCTTAATTTTACCGATAACGCTCTGGAGGATGGAAACCGGCTTGTCCTAGAACCATAAATTTGAAGATAGGTGACATCTACAAACCCCTACTGGGCCTCTATGGCAGATTATGGCCCTCTCCCTCTCACACAGAGGAAGACTGTGTCCTCGCAGTGAGAATATTATAAGCTGATGATGATGCTCTCCTGAGAAATCCATTCAAGACCAAAATAATTCTTACATCACTCTAGCATTAAATACGTCTATGATTCCATGATACGAAAACATTTTATTAATCTCACTTCCAGGTAGCCATGCTTTGAGAAGCAGGTACTATGACAGATTCGAGGAAATCACCAGGACACCGATCATGAGAGCCCTTGTTGATAAATTCATGGAAAATGTCAGAGATTTTCATATTGCGGTCCCCGTTGAAGAGTTATATTATAAGTATGTTTGATGTTTGATGATGTAAATAAATAAAAATGTTAAAGAGTATTATCGGTTTTATTTTTGGAATTCGTGTTAATTTTACAGTTGATAGAGAAATACAGTTTTTTTGTTTGCACACGACACATTTTTCTCCCAAACAGTTGTGATTGACTTCAATGGTAGCATAATTATTGTTCCATTCAAAGAAATATTCAGACATTTTGTGTTCTGGATAAATAAAGTACCCTCATATATATTTTATGGTAACATTCGTCCAAATGTTAAATTATCCACATCACGTAAAAAAGTCAAAAGTTTTGTTATAAAGATCAGGTTACAAATTATTGGTTCCATATGACATAAAGTGAAAATGATTTTATATCTACAAATTAAATTGTTTAACGACATTGGTACGTAAAGGGCTATTGAAATAAAGAAATGGGTTCCATACCCTACCTAAAAAAAAACCAGGCGTCGTTATCACAATAGCATTTTCAGCAGGTCAACCTACCCGAATGTGTAAAATTTTATCAATCGAATAAACCTTCCACTATTGTGATAAGGTGGAAAATCTATTAAATACATTTGACAGATTGAGGGAGGCTGGCGTCTGTACAATATGAGTACACATACTAACACTTGTTGATTTTTGAAAAACTTCATTCTAACCAAACACAAACATAACATTATGTTATAATGACATGTGGACATTTTAACACTTGGACGAATGATACCATAGACCGAATATACCTACCTTTTTTTTTGGAGTCGTGAAAAGGTGCATCAAGGAACATCAAATGAGGATCCCTCCTGTGGAGCGGAATAGACTGTCAAACTACTGACTGAAAGTCCACCCTGTTTCTTCGATTGCCATTTGCGTTCCGGTGCCACGATGTCCTTTTAAAATCGTTCCGCGACTCCACACCCACCTAAGGTGGCTGAACTATTACTGTTGACGATGGTACGTGTCGCGGATTCGATTTTCGTACAGAAAAAATATTTGTATGGCCTACAGGTACCTAGTTCTACCGGGTTTGCAGTTGGTGTAACTATATGATTTTAAACGTTTGTAAACGCACCCACGATACACGGGGTCTACTCTCTTAGTCCGACAACAAAGTGGTCCCCACCAAAGTAACTCAAAAAATTGATTGAACAGTATTCTCGATTAATTCTCTATTTTTAAGTCCTGACAGCACATTGGGAGTCGAGACAACTGTCCAATCACATTGCTACAAATTTTTAGTTCATATCGCCAACTAATCTTATGTCCGTAAGTGAAAAAGAATAAGCAACGCCTGATAGCCGAGAGATAGCCGAAGCTAGAGGTTTCGTGTTTTGATAACCCCAGTACAAATTCCTAGTGTAGGGCAACTTTTTCTCAAAGATCCATGTGAGGTAGGTACTAAGCGTTTGAAAGAAAAATATCTCCTACCTTATCATGATACTTAAATCATGTTTAAGTAGGAGATATTTATCTTTATTGACGTAATATCTTCCGACATTAAAGGTGTTTCGCAGAATAAATTAAGAACAATTGACAGTAAATCAGTCTGGATTATTTTACGTCACGAATTGTCGAATCAGTACCTAGGAAGTAAAAACTTAGGGGCCGGTAAACACTAATTATCTAAAACTTATGACTTTTCTGTTGATTTTTGAAATTTATTAAATGTTAGTTTTTTTTGAACATTCGTTGTGCGAAAATTCATGCGATTCGAACAGCGAATCGTCTTCCGGTTATCCCGGGAAGTTTAGATCAAATTGAAAAGGGAGAGGTCATTTGCAGTATTTTTACCTCTAAGACATACGGTACGAATTACCGTGACTCAGGAACGTAAAGGGCTATTGAAGGAGACTGTGGATTTTAGTCAGTACGAGTCTGACAGTCCCTCTGGCCCTGCCCTGTGTGGGAGGACTCATTTGATGATTTTACCACGATAAAAAAAGACATATGGTAGATACTATTTTGAAAGTCTATAATCACTTTTCTTATTTAAATAGGCAACAATTGAGAGATTACAATTGAATTAAATTCTACTACTACTTTTTTTTACCGTGGTAAAATCATCAAACGAGTCCTCCCACCCAGGGCTGGGCGGGAGGGACTGACTGACTGAAATCCACGGTGTCCTTCAATAGCCCTTTACGTACCGAGGTCACGGAAATTTGTGAGTCCCGCGACCCCGGGATTCTAATACTACTACTGAAACTTTGAAATAAAGAATAACATCCCAGTGTTTGATACCTTTAAAGAATTTCTACGCCTTAAGGAACTTTTTCTAATAGAAAACTTTTGAAAGTTGGTTTTCCCAAGAAGTCGAGTAATTTCTAACCATTATCGTCTTTTTGTTAGGGTTAAAGTGTCGGAACAGGAATGTGCAACTTTTGTGTGCTATGATAAAAAACATTTACTGCAAAAAACTTACTGGTTTTTTTAAGAAAATTTTACATACGCAAAAGTTGACTACATATTATTAGATAAACTTGGTAAAAGATTGAAAATGACCTCTCCAATGCCCCTTTTCAATTCGATCGACATTTCCCTGGACACCCTATATAGAAATCACATACTTATGAATTCAATTATTTACCCTAAATTTAAACTTATATACATTTTTAGTTACATATCTACACATTAGTTTCTTTAAAACTTTGCCGTACGCACGTGTAATTTTTTGCTCGAGAAACTGTTAAAAGTACCCTCTCACGCATGACCAAAAATAGTTGTTGTCTGACAGCATTATTCACGGTCAATTAATGTTAATTTGCCTAACCTTCTAAGCCAGCAATTTTTTTTTAACTTCTGACTTAACTATTTAAAAACAAGTAACATATTCTTCTCTTTACTTGGTCTTTTGCCGTTTCTCATTCACAATTAATCTGTTACTACAATGTGGTCAGTGGAAATTTTGGTACTTCTTCTGTGTTCTAAAAACGTGTTTAGTAAGTACATAAAAGTATATTATTGTTTTGTTTGTTTTTTTATTTATTTTTTAAAACCGTTGTTACCATTTCGTACCGTCTCAAATTATTCTTTCACACTTTTCATTACTGATATAATTTTGACCGAATTTAAAAACAAACGCTTTACCTTTAAAAGTATTTCAATTAAAAGACTTTAATTCAGCAATAAGTAGTAGATACTATTACTGCATCATCCCCAAGGATAATAATATTAAAAACTTTTATTTCAAGCATTGAAGAAAGAATTTTGCAAGCCCGGTGATACTGAATGTATAATAGAAGCAATAAAAGATCATGTTTTCCAAATGATTATTAAAGGGTTGCCCGGGGTAGCACCCTCGGACCCATTGCATTTAGACAAAGTTGAGGTTGATCTACCAAAATTAAAGTATACCCTCGACCATCCTACGCTTCTTGGGATGAAGGACTGTAACTTCCAAAATTTAAGGTAAGTTTTGGAATATTTTTTACTATAATTAAATTATATGTTACTTTATTATTATTTAATGACAAAACCTACGACGACTTTGCCAACGACAACAGCTGCTGCACACTGGAAACCACAACATCAAACTAGAAATAACCATAAATTTTAGAATCAGGTTACTTTAGGGGATCCATGACATCATTTGTTAAGAAAATTATCTTAGTTTTATTTCCGCGACAAATGCAAGAAATTTTCCTGTATGTGCATTTGCATGGGCGAGGGGATGGGACTGCATCCTACATAGAAGCCTGGATTTTTGTCGCGGAATTAAAACTAGAAATTTTTCATAATATTTAAAAAAATAACCATGTTAAAGACCAAACTTAAGACAGCATGAAACGCCATCCTATTGTCGAGGGTTTGGAATTGGAAAGTTGTTCCTGGCTGTCATAGAATTTCATCAGCTGCAGTTGTAGAAAACTAACAGCTTTTATGCCTTTGTCAAACAGACAGGCGAGTCCAAAACGATATCGAACCGATACGAGACATCAGTCCGATAGTTCTATCACGCTATCGGACCGCTTTCGCTTTTCTATGTGACTGGATTCAAACAATTCCATACATTGCAAATAAAAACGCCTCGCTTCGCATTCGTCACGCCTGTCTGTTTGACAAAGGCTTTACTGTTAGTCAGAAGCTTTGACAACTGGTTGTGGAGGTCAAATGAGCAGTAACTACATGTAAAAAACTGATATTCAGCTGCATCCAGTTTAACTGGAAGCCAACCACAACATAGTTGTAGAAGAAAGCTTGGCAGATGAGTCGCTAAATTATTATAATTTTTCTATTGACATAGTTTATACCAAAAACCTCTTGTAACTTTACTTTCAGGTTAACTCCAGAAAGCGCTTCTATAGGCTACGAAGTCCTATGTCCACAACTGACAATAAAATCAGAATATGAAGTGAAAGGAGAAATAGACGAAGTAGGCGCAGACGGAAAGGGCTACTGTGAAATTACGTACGGTAAGTTTCACAAAAACAAAATCAAATAATTGGTATAAAATGAGAAAATTACTTTGATTTAACGGTAAGCCTCTCTGATTAGAGGGAGTCTACTCTCTAGAGGTCTCTACTCTCGTTTGAGGGACCCAAACAGAGATATAAGCCCGTACGAAAAACTAGAAATTTTTGAATGAACTCTGCTGTCTATTATTTTCAAATTCATGAAGTAAAGATTTGGATATGGTCAATGAAATTGTGATAATAGATTTATAAGTATTATAAATGAACCAATGTTAAATTTTACTTATCAGCGAGCATAAAATCGCCACTTTATCAAAGTTGCTAAGAACAATGTTGCTAAAATTGTTCTTTATCACTTATACTCTATTACTTGAGCAATAGAGTTACAATTTGCAATTATTAAAAGTTACAATTGTTAAATAATGTAATCAAATACTGTTGATAACATTTTAGCAATGAAATTAAAATGTAATATAAAGAAGCCAATATCTATCTGATTTCTATTTTTTTTTGACTTGGCCTCTCGTAGCGCAACAACTCTATGAGGTTGATGCTACTTAAGCGTACAATCCTGTGGTGGCTGAGAATTACTTTAAGGCCCCCAGCCAGGGCTTACAAACTAGGATCAATTAAATGAACATCACCAAGGGCACCCCCTGTGGGGTTCGGGCCTAGGCTTAGTGCGTTATTGAGGGGCGCAGCAAGGGTCAGGCTGGGTCGAATTATTATTAAGGGAATTAAAAGCTACTTGCTCAGCTGCACGGGCTGGCTTGTCGAGCAAGGGTCGGGCAGTACCTGACTCCTACTACTCAGCTTGATTTATATCACTTAGCTTTTGAATGGCTCAAAATTTCTATCCAAACTGTATTTAGCCTCCAGCAAGGTTCTTCCGTTGGATTTGAAAAGTGATTGCGCATTCATGATATTTTTTTTAATAATATTATATTTATTTTACAGATAACTATTTCATGAACTTAACTGGCAAATATGAGAGAATAATAAGAGAGGGTGGCAAACTACACATGCATGTTTTTGATATCTTCCATGTTATTGACAATGACGCTCAAGCAACAACACAGTTTCAAAATCTTTCTATTAGTGGCAACGGAAATGGTAATTTTGAACTCCTTTATTGTAGATGGTAAAATCATCCAATGGGTCTCTCTTATGGAGCGAAAGAGACTGTCGGACTCGTACTGACTAAATTCCACCGTGTTGCTTCAATTGCCCTTTACGTTCCAGGGTTACCTGTTTACACAGTCCCACCACACAATGTCATTTAATTATTATAAACCCCTAACACTGTTCCGCTTAGGTGAATAAACTAATTTTAGTGTAGGTAGTTTTTTTTTTAAAGCTGTATAATCATCAAATGAGTCCTTCCCACCCAGGGCAGAGAGGGAGGGACTGTCAGACTCGTACTGACTAAAATCCACGGTGTCCTTCAATAGCCCTTTATGCACCGGGGTCACGGTAATTCGTGAGTCCCGCGACCGGGTATAGCTAGCTAGCTAGCTTTTATAGTTGATGTGACTGCTCGGTTGTTAGTATTTTTTATTTATGAAAATATTTACTGATATTTATAAATTCAGGCATTTATTTTAGCTCATTCCCTTACCTACTTGACAAAACGCTCATACCAACTTCAATCACTGATCGGATTAATTTAAAATTTGGTCTACTGGTACTTCCTTGGGACTTGATATCATTTCGTTTTTCTTTTCTAAATATAGGATTAGTTAAAATTTATTGAGAATTATAAGTAATTTAAGTAAATAAAAGCTGATGTGCTTCAAAGTTACAGAGACAAACTTGAGATTATGTAGCCTGAAGCCTCAAACCACTATTGTTTTTTCATTGATCACATTATTTGAAACTTGGTAACAACAGATATTTGTTTTTCAGCTGGCCAGTATGCGAAAAACTTGGAGAAGAAAACACGTCAAATCGTACTGACAACCATTTTTGAAGCATTCATGAAGAATGTTCACGACTTCCAAAGAATCGTTCCAATTCAAGATTTGCATTACAAATATGTTTGAAAAATAGTACCTCATTTTAAAATCTAAATAAATCATCCATGTATTTTTAACAATAAAGTAATGTTATTTAATAAAAATAACTCAGTGAAAAACCAAATCCTAAATGTAATAATGTAATATTAAAATTCGAAAGTAATTTTGGTATTTTATCTCTTCACGCCTAAATCACTGATCAGTTTTTTTTTTGTTATGGCCTCTATAACTAACAACTCTAGAAGGTTGATGCTACTTAACCGGACAATCCTGTGGTGGCCGAAAATTACTTTAAGGCCCCCAGCCAGGGCTTACAAACTAAAGTTCTTGAATGTCACTAAGGGCACCCCCTGCGGGGTTCGGGCCTAGGCTTAGTGCGTCA
This sequence comes from Agrotis puta, assembly GCA_943136025.2. Lineage (NCBI taxonomy): Eukaryota > Metazoa > Arthropoda > Insecta > Lepidoptera > Noctuidae > Agrotis > Agrotis puta. Next base: position 12,905,382 of record OW964177.2, on the reverse strand, counting down.
TTGAGGGAGGGGGCAGCAAGGGTCAGGCTGGGTCGAATTATTATTTGGGGAATTTAAAGCTACTTGCTCAGCTTCGCGAGCTGGCTTACTGATCTGATCACCCTGAAATTTTACTTATACGTTGTCAGGGGTTCAGAAACGTGCATTCCGAAGAAAACAACAATGACATTTTTTGACAATAAATGGCGGCACGTATGGTAATGGTCAAATTCTAAATTAACTAGAACGAAACCGAGGGTAACAGCTAGTAACCAAATGGAATTAATATTTTAATTGTAAAACATTTATCGGTTGCTCTTGACTATCCTGTATGAATGCTACACTTTTTCCTGGATCTATTCGACATTTTGTTCAGTAGCGATAAGAATGACATGACGAAGATACTTTTATAAGGTGTTAGTTTGTAATGTCGCGGGACTCACGAATTACCGTGTCCCCGGTACGTAAAGGGCTATTAAAGGACACCGTGGATTTTAGTCAGTCAAGTCTGTCAGTCCCTCCCACCCTGCCGTGGGTGGGAGGACTCATTTGATGATATTACCACGGAAAAAAAAGGTGTTTAATTTTATACAAAAAATGTATTTGTAATAGCAATCATAACGAATATACATATTTGTAGGCGCTTGGATAGCCTTTTCTAGAAGCGGTAATTTTATACTAGATCTTTAAAAATATCCCCTGTATTAAGGAGGAATATTATAGCAGTTCGACGTAGACGTGGTAACAGCAGCCGCTTAACTGAACTTGCCACACAAAATGGTTTGGAAACGGGATTGAATATTATGCAAAATAAAAAAGTGATGACAAGAGATTCAATGTATGAAAATTATATCTCTCAAAATCCTGACAATCTTTTCAGATACCTCAAAATTACTGTTAAATTAAACTTAGCACAAGTTTGTAATTGGAAACAACGACATCTATGATTTGTTTCGAAAACCAACAGGTTAGTAGGCTGTACTTAACTTTGTACGAAAACATGGTTATGCAACCTATTTTATGTACGATATTACGAGTAGGAATAATTAATAGTATTACATCAATTCATTCATTGTTGTCTTTTTTTGCAGATTACACGCGTTTCTTACATGTAAAAAATCTATTACTAATGATGTGTCAATTATTTCTTTACAGCTAATAACCGTGAGAGAACCGTGAAACAATAAATCGAAAGTCTAAAGAAGTTTCGCAATAAAGTTCCTATTGAAATCATGATAGTTTTCTTTTACTTACTACGTTTGGTTGCAGTATTTGTGAATAACTTCAAAAAAAAAGTAATATCAAAACATCAACAAAAAAGTGATCAAAAAAAAGAAAAACAAGTTCATTTCATTTTCTTTTTTTTGTTCTAACTTTTTAATTTAAAATAAAACGGGGGTCATAAATACGAGTATAAATATTGAAATGCTCCACAAAACTGTATCTGGTAGTTATTCTTGTTTATTATTTTATCCGTGATCATGACACTTGCAGTTTTAACAGAGCCGAAACATTGGATGCTCAAAACAAAATAATAAACTGGGCTAATATCCCGTTTTAAGTTGTAAGTATATGATAGTGTCAGTGCCCATTCCAGTTTAAAAACTTATATTTAGATCATGCACACAACCTATATAAAATTACAACAAAGAGGCTGTGCTACTGACCTCAAATACACATAATGAATAAATTGTCAGGCGCATTTTAAAAATAAAAAATATTAAAATTGGTGTAGGGCGCTCATAGTTAGGGTTCCATTGCTTGTTTTCAAATTGGAATTAGTAAAAATATTTTAATTTTCAAACCAATTATGTTTTTACATTTTATCTGCTCTTTTTCTTTAGATTTTCTTTTTTAGAAAGCTAATTCTTATCTGACGACTGAGAATTTTAAATTTAAAAATCTATTTTATTAAGCATTTGACAAAGCATTTGAAACACTTATTTCTCACCGTTGATTTTAGTCAGTGAGAGTATGACAGTCGCTCCCGTCCCGGAGGACGTCTAGGACTCATTCTGATGATTTTACAACGATAAAAAAAGGTAGCTAATGTAAATACCATAATTTATCCCATAATATCTTAACAGAACAAGCACACACACAACACCCCCTTCTTTGCTTTCTTTACCAACTATTTTGATCTTTTCAACTATTTTTTTTTGTATAAATATTTTAGCAGTAAGAGTATTTTTCTCCCAGGAATGTTGCTCAATTTAATGAAAATTAAATATGCGGAACTCTTACTTGTTACAATTTTAAGCTTGTTTTGTTTTTGAACCTTTTAAAACTCGTTCAACGCCTAGATATAGTTTTATTTTTAGGTTTGTATTTAAGCGTATAAAATGAAGATGTGAGGAATAAAACCTATTTTGTCTGGATATTCCTCAAGAACTAGCCGTGAACATGTCGGGAAGAATATTGTTATTATTTTGTGTTTCACTTGGAGTCCAATCCAGCCCAGGTAAATGTTATCATTTCTAATTTTACATTATGAACACATGAATTCACACGTTTTCCATACATTTTAATTTGTGCCTGGGGGTAGGCACTAACAACAGTACCAATTATTACGATCCTTACGAACTTTTATCCCCTCGTCTATGTAGTACGTACACATACTATCTGGGTCATACAAGTATGTTCTGCTTGACATTACCTTACTACTACTTTACCCAGATACATCAACGTATGTGAATGTTTTGCACAGGACCTTTATATTTTTATGTTTCTATTAATATTTATATATATACTTAATATAGTATAAGTAAGAAAAACAATTTGGAAAGGCCGTCCCAGTGTCTGATAGAAAATCTGCTAGAGCCGTGAAAAATGTGAGAACAACAACCAAAGTTGGGACACAGGTCTCCTCTCTGTGAGAGGGCGTGGGCCATACCTAATCCTGGCCCAGTACCGGTTGGTAGATGTCACTTGTCTTTGAATTTTTGGTTCTAGGACTTGCCGATTGTCTCACGATGTTTTTCTTCATCCTTTTCTGAGCAGTGGTTACAAAATAAGTTTAACAAAGTAATGCGCTGGTTTCGAAGTCACAACAACCTACAAATCGTAAGTCGAGGCCGATACCATTGGGTCAACACACCACAACGAACCACAGTAATAATTTGTAAAAAAATCAAAATAAAAGATTGTATTTACTTCCTTAACATTTGTATTATTCTGACAGGCCTGTTGGTCTAGTGGTTAGTGACCCTGACTGCTATGCCGGAGGTCGTGAGTTCGATTCCCACCCAGGACAAATGTTTGTGTGATGAGCACGATCATTTGTTCTGTGTCTGGGTGTAATTTATCTATAATATGTATGTTTTTAGAAATATATAAGTATGTTTATCAGTTGTACCACAAGCTCTGCTTAGCTTGGGACTAGATGGCGTTGTGTGATAGTTGTGGAATATTTATTTATTATATATTTATTTCTTTATTTATTATTTCAGCACTTAACCAGACACTTTGTAAGGACGTTGATTCTGCTTGCCTGACAAAAACTGCAAATGTGATATATCAGCTGGCCATAAAAGGATCCCCGGAACTAAATATTGAGATACTGGATCCTTTGTTTCAAAAAGAAGTCCTCGGAGATCTTACTGGCTTAAGATATAAGCTTTCTAATAGCACTATTATAGGATCAAGAAATTGTGAAGTGGTTAATATGAAGTATGTATTAAAATATTTAATTTTAGAATACTAGAAGATTTTTACCTGTCTCAAGTCATGAGGAGCATGAGGTCTCAGGTTCGATTCGACTCGGGAACAGTGATTTTGTTTATTTGCTTTAGGTTTCCCTATCACCGACAGACGATTGCCAGTCAACGTAGGCGCGTGCATGCGAGCGGTGAGTAATGGGCGACTCGCTATCCGACCACGGACCATACCCAGGTTGACGGCGCGTTGTGTTCCACGCGCCTCAAAGAGTGTCAGCATAATGACGGGGCCCCTGTTTAGAGGGCCAAAGCCTGCCGGGGCCGAGGGACTCACGAATTACCTTGATCCCGGTACTCAAAGGGTTATTGAGCCTGACAGTCCCTCCCGCCCTGCCGTTGGTGGGAGGACTCATTTGATGATTTGACCACAATAAAAAAAAAAGGTTTCCCTATCAGATGGAACTTCACAGTATAGCTGGCGAAATGCTGGTGTTACTCGTATAATTAGAAATACATCTTTCTAACCCTTCGGGGTGATAGAGATGCTTAATCGATACTTTACCTAAAGGCCTCATGGAGCTGTAAAGTATAGCAATCAAATACAAAACAGCTTAGTGTAGCTGTGATAATGCACATTTATATAACGAAAATTGTTCACAATACGGTGCAAGTAACCTTTTTATTATTTTTTGGGGTGGATAATCCTCTGATATCTTCTTCCGCTCTGAGTGGCGTGAAAGAGAATATCAAACTCCTACTATAATCGGGGGGACCCGATTCATAGGGTCTTAGTTGGACTTGTGACCTCTAAAGCCATTCTTGTCACAGCGTGATTAATTTTCATATGTATTTGAATTCCTTTAAGTTATTTTATATTGGTGACATATTTTTTTATTAAATTAACAAGAACTTCAGAAAAACAACAACAGACTCTGCATGATTAAAGAAATGTTTATTTTTCAAAATTGTTTATTTTTCAGACTTGAGTTACAAAAGTCAAAGTTATATTTAGCTTTAACTTGCCCGTTTCTGGCTATGGATGGTCTCTACGAGGTAACTGGACAGATCCTATCAATACCTATAGCAGGAAACGGAGAGTACAGAATTAAATGCAGTAAGTTTTAGCTAAGATTTACTAGGCTAAGATGTTTTTTTTTTAGTTATTGTACCAACATAGGAAGTACATGCTTGTGTTCTCTCTACCATCAATAATTTGGGTTCAAATTGCTATATAAAGCCCGTTGTTTTCTAACTAATACTTCACTTCACTACTAGTTTCAATTTTAAACTTAATCCTTTTACATTTTAAGTATGATATAGCAACTATCATGGGAATTTGCGCATTTTTAAGGGCGCGTAACCAGAAAGTTGGCAACGCCGCAAATAGCTGTCAAATATTTTCAAGATTTAATTAATTTGGTAATTTTACTGTATGAAAATAAGAAATATGGCTCTGTAGTGCACTAAAAAATTGTTATAGGAATGCAATTAAAACACTGAATTTGATGTTGAAACCGTTTCAGGTGTAAAAAAAGCATGTGGAAAGTTTCCAAATACTTTTTTTACAACTAAAACTACTTATTCGGTATTACGATATTAATTATTGCATTTCCTAATTATTTTTAGTGCACTACAGAGCTATATTTTGTTATTTCCATACATTAACATTGCCAAATTTGTTAATATTGACAACTATTTGTGACGTTGCCAAGTTTCAGAATCCGCCTTCTTAATAAACTATTGATAAAAATATTTGATCCGTGTTTTTTTTTCAAATGATAGAAGACTACTACATTCAAATTGATACTGATATAAAAATCAGTCAAAGAAAGGATGGAAAGAAATATATCTCGTTCAAGAGCTATAAGATCGACAGTGATTTACAAGGAGGAATGAATACTGAACTGACTAACTTATTCAATGGAAAACAAAAGGAATTAGGTAAGAACAAAGATAATGTATAATAATAATAAGGTAAGATAATGTATAATAAGGTGATTTTTAATTGGGTGCAATTCTAAAAATGGCAATTCACTAAACTCAAACTGACTTGTCTTGGAAATATCGAACTTAAAGTTTTTTCGAAAAATTTCCATCTCTACCTCATTAAGTGCTTATTTTTAGAAATTGACGACAATCATCACTTAGAATTAATACTTTTTTTTCTGATAACACACGAAAGACTAAATCTAGTTAATATGTCACCCATTTCAAGGAATGTACCCAGTTATCAATCATCCTGTATATCAACAGGTTTTTATGTAAAAATAAACGAATTGCATCTAGAATTTCCTTCTGCAAGACTATTTACTTAAACAAAATAAAATAATTTTCTTTGTTACAAACGTGACCTTACTACCAACTAAGTTTATCTTAACAATGAGTTGGTTTATTTGTGGTTTTACATCTAGATATCGTTTCATAGCAGGTACCAAGAATCGTACCTACTTATATATAAATATATTTGGGGAGCGCATTTCGGGAGCTAAAAATGTATCGCCCTCAAAGAAATTTTTCTGCATTATATTGGTCAAGGGCTCTCAAATACACTCAAATAACTCTTTAGACCTCAGTATTCATACGTATGAAGTTTCATTATAATTGGATCAGTCTTTTAGAAAAATAAGGACCTAGAAGTTTGTATGAAATGCCACCGTCGACGGCGGGCCTGTACTCGCTTTTAAGCAAGCACGGCGGCATCTTTATTCCGTTCTGAAACAGAAATAAACATTTCCAAATCTTCTCATTCTCTCTGCAATACATTTATTTTTGACATCTTCTAAAGTAAATGGGAGCACCTGATAGAACCGCCTAATCATCTATCATTTGGTGATTAGCAAAGCATTTTGTGACCCCTAGTTAATTGCCACTCAGCTCACTTAAATTGAGCCGCGGTATTACTCGGGTCAACGAATTCCGGTAACTGGGCCAAGGCAAAGATCCTGTGGCTTTCCTTATAATAGTCCTACGGGTAGGCTGGTGGCAATATTTATTAGATTTAGTGAAATATAGTGGGCTGAGGAATAATACGTTTCTTTGACTTTTGGAAAGATGAGTGTTTATTGGACTTGTATACTACTTGACTTGTCCAAAAGGGATACATTTTTGCTTCGTCATTTTTTAGGTTATTTTTTTTTATTTAGCCTTTTACATTATTTTCATTATTTTTAATTTTTTTATCGTGGTAAAATCATCAAATGAGTCCTCCCACCCAGGGCAGAGCGGGAGGGACTGTCAGACTTGTACTGACTTAAATCCACGGTTTTCTTCAATAGCCCTTTACGTTCCGAGGTCACGGTAATTCGTACAGTCCCGCGACCAAGCCTTTTACACATACACAAATGTGGACGGTCGAAAACCCTTTTTACAATTATCACGGGACTGTCATATCAAGTAGCCGTGACCCTGGAACGTAAAGGACTATTGAAGGAACACACGAACAATTCTGACAGTCCCTTCCACTCCAGCCAGTGTAGGAGAATTCATTGGCTGATTAAACAACGTTAAAAAAAAGGCATGTTAGTGCATTTTACCAGTTTCATAATAAAAAGGACAAATCCATAACGTTATCAAGAGTTTTAGTGCCTTTACTAAACTTCTCAAACTTTGTACCTCTACTTTTTCAATTTCCATACTTTTTCTCATAAATCTAACGCACGGACTCACTGTCTCAGCATACATAAATAATTCTTTTGCTTAATGGACCTTAAGAATGTTTATGACTGAAGTTTTCCTGGCTTCGGTATCCAAGCGTGAAGTAAAGACAGTTGTTGTTATTGTGTTATAGCCTTAACCCGAGAGTCACTAAACGAAAGCTTGTAACGTTTTCGGTTACGTGATGGGGTGTTACATACCCCATCGCATCTTCAAAGGTCGATAGAAGGAGTGCGTAACGTCGACATAAAGTAAATATTCAATTTTAAAATAGGAAATACTATCACGTACTTGTGCTAACGACGAGTCTTACATTCCCTCCCGCTCTACCCTGGGTGGGAGGACTCATTTGATGATTTTACCACGATAAAATAAAAACGTCTTATATTTTATATGTCCAGGGTGTCACACACCCCAGCAACCGTTTACATAGGTAACTTTTTTGGTGCAAAAACGGAAAAATCGATTACACGCAAATATTTGTTATAATGTAAATAACTGTTTTTGACGCCTGTAGTGAATAATGTCATTAACGATATTTTGTGGCCCAGGCATGAAGGTTTTCGTTAAAGGTTTAGGTGCGACTGCCAGTATACTATAAAAAAAAAAAAAAACAAAATTTCATTTTATTCTTCGGTTACAATCAATACAATTGCATTTTGAGACTCTTACTCATGATTTAGGGTTATGGTTATCCACAGGACTTGCACGCGCCACTAGAATTGCAATGTAACTTATATTTTATACATACCATTATCTTTATTACGAGTACATGCCAATTTCCTCACAGTGTTGTACCTCCTTAAGTTATTTTTTTTTTCTTTCCAGCCAAAAGCGTTCTTGAGTTTATAAACAAACACTGGCGACCTGTAGTAAAGGAACTGCAAGCACCAGTGTTCAACGTGAACGTTAAGAAACTTGTCCTGAATTTCAACAGATATCTAAAGAGTGTCCCGTTGGAACAAATCCTTGTGGATTTTTAGTTCAGAAAAGGTTTTAATAAATCTTTAAATAAATGTATTTGTGTAATCTTCTTTTTTTTTCTCCTGCCAACTCCTTGATCTTGAAACACCTATTACTGCTCTGCACATAATGGGAAATTTATGCCTCAGAAGTTATTAATGAAAAGTAGGTATGCCTGGGTTTAGAACAGGCGATACTTTTTTTAATTTAACCATAGGTTCCCATTTGACCACTATCTCGCCTAGAATTAAGGACTGGAAGGGACGATCAGACTCCTGCAAATCATGCAGACATTTGACCCTATTGTATTCAATAAGATCTTTATTGCATTCCTTATGTAACATAAAAGATGCTAAAAAATAAAGTAAGAGATCAATATGGACTCCCTGTCGGGCACGTAAAAATTAGGAAAGAGGAAGAGAGCTAAGTAGCAGTTGCACCCCGGGCCTAGTCCGGTCCTGTGCCTTACTACTACTATTATCTACCCTGTACCTAACTAACTATCTTAGAATAGGAAATGATTGTGCCGGACTACTTGGAAAATGACTGCGCAGATATGTAGGTACTAATTATTTGAAAAAAAAAACCGATGACACACCTTTTCTCAGAAAATACCATAAATATGGCAAAATAAACACCAAACACATTACAAAAGTTATTATCTTGTCTGTCCACTAAAGTAACACAGGTTTAATAACACGTAATTTTAATAAACTGCCACTATTGTAAAAATAACACATTTTAATAAAAATAATAATGCATTTGACAATTAAACAACTAAAACACAGCACATACTTTTTTTTCGTCATTATATTTTATGAATCCTCCCGCTTATGTTACGGGATTCGTCTTCGACTGACCTTGAAAATGGCCAGGCTGCTTTCATTACATCCTTCAAGCGCCTCTTGCCCTATCTTGGACGGCCAGCAAAGGTGCGCGTGCCGTCTGGATGATCCGGTGGTATCCCTGGATCACGGTCTCCGGTGAGGCAGTGAGCTAAAACCCTATTTGCAATTTCTTTAAAAAAACGGGAGTCTCGATTTTTTCGGACGGACAACGGACGTTTTACATATTTCCTTGCATAACACTGTTGCCCGAAAACATACACACTTTTGGTTTTTTATATAAAAAATGCGCGGACTGTCCAATGTTCTTCAATTTTAATCTCGTCGTTTCAATTTTAAGGAGGAGCTCGTGACTAAATAAAAACAGCCGTACAGGCCGATCTTCCGGGTTAAGCCGCGCTTGCCGAGGTTGGTCTGTGGATGGGTGACCCGTCCCATCCACAGACCAACCATCTGTCATAACGAGTTTCCACCGTGCCTCGGAAAGCACGTAAAGCCGTTGGTCCCGGCTGTCATTTGTAGATTTTTGACAGTCTTTACTGTTAGTCAGAAGCTCTAAAGTCTGCCAACCAGTCTTACCATGGGGTATCGTATTACCCAGTAACTGGGTTATGGAGGTCCGACAGGCAGTCGCTCCATGTAAAATAGTGATATCCAGCTGCATCTGGTTCGACTGGAAGCCGACCCCAAAATAGTTGGGAAAAGGCTAGGCAGATGATGATGATGCTCCTTCATAAACAATTTAGTTTTAATTGTCGATTTTGCCCTTCTACTTGAATTCAACAATGCGTGATGGAGATCCAACATGTGATTTAATTGATAAAAAGTTCGCACATAAATCTCCAGTACATATGAAACATATCATTTACATAAGAAACAATGCCAATTTCCACGAGCAATGACGTCTTTTCTTGAGGAAAATGATTCGCTAACAGAATTCAGTTAGTAACGGGCATAAATGCGACAACACATATATCGTAAACCTTTTTTTTTTGAGCAATCAGTGAAATGAGCCTTCAGCTAGCCCCAACAGTTTGCTGACAGCTCCCTGAGGACTCGTGTAACACTACGCGCTACCCGTCGGCCTGGGCCTCAGCGCGGTGGCGGTACGGCGGCGGCGCGGTGGCGGAGCGGTGGCGGCGCAGCGGCGGCACGGCGGCGACATCGTGTACAGGAGCCCTTACTCGTCGCCCCGCAAGCAAGGTCATGAGGTAGTTCTCTTCTTCACTTGTTACACCTCCTCCTTCGCAGCATTACTAGTTCGCAGACGGAGGCTTCCTATTTTCTCTAGCTCTGCAACATAGTCAGTGCCGGGAGATTTTTTTATTTATAAATTTTTTATGGTCAATGTACAAAGGCGGACTTACTGCCTTAGGCATTTTCTACCAGTCTACCTTAGGGTGATGCAGAGAAAAAAACACAGTAGGTGCAGCATCAAAACTATTTATGAATATACTAGCTTTTGCCCGCCACTTCGTTCGCGTGGAATAGTGACTTCCGGCAGATTTTTGTTTTTTTGTAATAAAAACTATCTTATGTCCTTTCTTTCCCTCCCGCCCTGCCCTGGGTGGGAGGACTCATTTGATGATTTTACCACGATAAAAAAATGTCCTTTGTTTCTTTCTTTTCCTTTCAAGTTCCAAACTATGTTTGTACCAAATTTCAAACAAATCGGTTCAGTAGTTTAGGCGTGAAGAAAAGACAGACAGACAGACAGAGTTACTTTCGCATTTATAATATTAGTTTGGATATTAATATTATTGATAATAAATACATAACATACAACAAAATATATAAATTTAAGAGAGATAAAAATGTATAGATGGGAAAATTCCAACAGCAACGTAATTTAAGTCGAATCTGACAGCTCCTTGAGTAGATGTTGGTGGCTACCAACAGGTTCACTTTTATGGTTAAAGTGCGTGAACATCAGGACGCTCCCTCTGAACATCAGGACGGTTTTCCTGATGTTCAGAGAGAGCGCATCCAAAGGAAGACCGCCTGTACCGAAAATGAAGATTTAATAAAACTAGAGCGGTGAGGGGGACATCGTAGAAGACTATTATGGGAGGAACTAAGATTTTTGCTATGCGCAGAGCATAAGTATTGGAAATGACGAGTCAGGTAAGTAGAAGTGGTAGGTTTCTCCAAAAGAGAAAACACAGTCGTCAAAGCTCTCAATGCTCTACGCTGTCTGTTATCTAACCATTTTTTAACGAACGTTAAACGAGTGAACGATGTGGAGAGACATGATCATACTTTCGGAGATTGAAAAGAGATTGAAGTCTGGAATTGGCAATAGGCAAGGAGGCTCAACGCCATACCGGAGACCATACGCGAACAGATTTGCTGATCGCCAAAAATTGGGCAGGAGTCGCTTAAAGGCAGCTCCACTTGAAAATAGTCTGGCTCTTTGAAATTCCAGGTTCCAGCACCCGATCATATCCGATGTCCCGCAGAAGCGACCCCAGAGCCGATCCCTGTAGGACACCGCACAACATTTCTCGCCGGTTACACTTTCATACAAATTTTCGGGACTTTTATTCAATTTTTTTTTTCTCATTTTAAATAAAACTTAGCAGACATAATGTCAAAGTTATTTAGTAGGTAGTTTTGCACAAAAAAACTTCGGATGCACTAAAGGAAATGTTTAAATCAGGTTTCTTATCTGATTAAGACGATTGCTAATATATAAACAAGTCGAAACCTCGAGATCTTACATTCGAAGACCAGTGACGGATGTCTTCAGAAGTACAATCCATGTTAGCCATGTTTACAATTCTGCTGTTATTGTTATGTGCGATAGTCAATGTGCTATCGAATCAAAGTGAGTGAATTTTATATTTCTATGAATAAGAATGGCCCCGTAATGATTAATGTCATAATGGTGGTCATATTTGATATTTTTTTTAAACAACATTTTAAATAATCACATAAAACGGGTTTCATATTAAAGTTCTCTTAAATCTTTTGATAAAAAAATACAAATTAAATTCTTGAACCTTGTTAAAAATTCAAAAACGGCTCGATAAAGAATAAATTGAGTTTGTAATAAAAATGCCTGGACAAGGTCAACAAAAAAACCGGTGTGTAGGGAGGGCGGGTAGTAAAAAAATTAATTCAAATTAACTAAATGAAATCCTTACCTATAAAAACTATTTTGGAAATGTAAATTGGTTCTAATTTTTTTGTTATTTCAGTTTTCAGTTTAGAAAAATGCAAATCAGATGATGAGGCATGCCTCACTAGTGTGGTAAAGGAAGCCTTTCCATTGTTTATGGAACCCAACCCAGAAATTGGTGCAGAAAACATGGATCCTATGTTCCAACCAGAAATCGAAGGCAACCTATCAATTCTGAAGTTCAAGCTTTTCAATACGACCGTTACTGGCTTCAAGTCTTGTGTGGTTAAGAGTGCAAAGTAAGTAATTAAGGTTTTTTTTTACTAATTATAATAACCATGTTGACAGCATAATTAAAATTGAAATTTAATTAGTACGTGATTAAGAGTTTTGTAATGGATACGTATTTTTTCTTTTGATGAATTGTTCATAATTATTTACAAAGATGTATTGTGAAAACGAAGTGTTGTATCTTCGTCACTTTTGGTTTTTTTTTATCGTGGATTTTACATCAAATGAGTCCTCCCACCCAGGGCAGGGCGGGAGAGACTGTCAGACTTGTACTGACTAAAATCCACGGTGTCCTTCACTAGCCCTTTACGTACCGGGGTTACGGTAATGGGAAAGTCCCGCGACCCCGGCAGGCGTCACTTTTGGTTTACGTAACAAAAGATAAAATACGAGTCAAATATTTTTTGATAATCTAACGACGGACTAATTAGATTTCTCAGTCCAATACTTAGGGTATCGCCTCAAAAACAACTGAAAACAAGATAATGATGAATGATGTTCGGAAAGTCGAACGCCCAGTTTCCCAGGAGAAAGATATAGGACAAATTTACATGAAATTAAAATAACAGCCTTATATACCTAACCTATAATATTTTTTTTACGTGGTAAAATCATCTTATGAGTCCTCCCACACAGGGCAGAGCGGGAGGGACTGTCAGACTCGTACTGACTAAAATTCACGGTGTCCTTCAATATCCCTTTACGTTCCGGGGTCACGGTAATTCGAACAGTCCCGCGACCTAACCTATAGGATGGAATATTTTACGAGTATTCTATTCTATTGCTCAAGCGGTAGTGCAGATTTAACGTAGATTTATGATAATTTTATCGCAATAGGATATTTTACTGCATAAATAAATTGAAAATCAGTTTAGTCGGTCAGTTAAAATATTGAAAAATATTCGATACGTATTTTTTGTTTTTTTGAATCTATGAATATTGACAAAGATAAAATGCTTCCAAATTCGGGAGTGGGGCTTGTGACGTAATATCGCTCGTTATATTGTACCGACCAAGAGACGTTTTGTGGTTTTTAAAAGCGGGTCTAATTTTTTTTTATAATCTATTATTATGGACTACTAAAATTTTTTGAGTAAAATAACCTACTCTAATTATGGTTTAGCCCGTTTTTTGTGCCCATTTTTTTAAATCGTGGTGTTATAAAAAAAAAAACGACGGGTTGCACTCTGGGAGTGCCGGCAGAAGTGAAAACTTGAATAGTAATTGTTGGAAATATCTTGTGAACAGATTTTAGTAAAACTCGCAAAAATGGTTGACTTTTTATTTCAATAATTTTCCAATGTGACGTACATCTTTTATAAACAATGTTACCTAGCAACGAATGTATCCAGCATACAAACTTCTTTAAAAGTAATAAAGTCACACGAACATTCACGCAAGCGCCCTGCGCCGTCCTACGCTTTTTCGGTCAGGGTCACGTGTCCTGACGCGAGTTTAAGATTTTATACCCATTACAGAAAAGTGCTCAACGCCGCTAAAGAAGTTTTCACTTCAAAAAAACGACGTGTTGCACTCTGGGAGTGCCGGCAGAAGTGAAAACTTGAATAGTAATTGTTGGAAATATCTTGTGAACGGATTTTAGTAAAACTCGCAAAAATGGTTGACTTTTTATTTCAATAATTTTCCAATGTGACGTACATCTTTTATAAACAATGTTACCTAAAAGTAATAAAGTCACAGGAACATTCACGCAAGCGCCCTGCGCCGTCCTACGCTTTTTCGGTCAGGGTCACGTGTCCTGACGCGAGTGTCCTGACGCGAGTTTAAGATTTTATACCCATTACAGAAAAGTGCTCAACGCCGCTAAAGAAGTTTTCACTTCGAAAATATTTTATCATCAGTTGACTCCTCCTATGACTAAAATTCACGGTGATCCTTCAATGCCCTTAACGTTCCAGTGTCACGCTTACCTGATGATATAGACCCACAACCCTTTTGAGACACCCATAACGTCGTACTTACTCAACAATTAAACCAGTAAATACTGAAAAAAAAATCAAAGCTCCTCCTTTTCATAGATTGTTGCATGTTCGACTTTTCGAAGCTCATTATTTCTGTATTTCAAACATTTCAGGTATGACGGTAAAGCAAGTCTACAGTGTAATCTTCTATGCGATGGCTTTACTTTAAAAGGCTTATATGACATCAATGGCCGACTTATCGTGCTACCGGTCGAAGGTAATGGAGACTACAGCATTGTTACAAGTGAGTTAAAGTTTATTTTTGCTTGGTAGAATTAAATTATCGTTATCTTTGTTGTATTTGACCTTGCTATACTGATTTTATTTACATGCATTTCCGTCAAATCTTTTTAGACGTCATCAAATGTCAAGTTTAAAATTTACCTCCACTGAAACATTACTTAATTCAAATGTTGTTAAATGTTATCAAAATATTTAGCTTTAATTCCGTGAGACAAAAATCTTTGGATGCAAACAAAAAGCTTGGATGCAGGATATGCATATAAGTAATTTTGTGTGCCTGTTTTCGAAAAAAACATATATTAATATACGTATATATTACTCCCAGTTGTAATGTCCCTTTGTGTCTATTGGCCTTGTTTTGTTCTGTGTCCTGCTTGCATGGAGGGAAGAGGAAACATATTTTTCCTACTCCTCCACTATTCTTTTCTGATTAATTTCATTGCACGATCCAAGACAGGTAAATTTATTCTCCGGGACACGTCGAGCTTCATTTTGTCAGCGCTTTTCAGGTGGTTGCCACTGTTGATTCTGGCTTTCAGGAGTTGCAGTGGTTTGGGAATAGTGTGGTAGGTTTGTCATAATAAAAAAATATGCTTTTAAGACTCTTTATTGACTAAATTCATTGTATTTTTCAGAAAAATACCAGATCGGTTTGAACATCGAGATAAAAACAAATACCGGTAAAGATGGCAAGACTTATAGAAGTTTTAAGACCTTCCAAGTTCAATCCGAAGCTTTGGAACCTGCTGTATTCGACTTTAAAAACTTGTTCAACGGACAGAAGGACCTAGGTAAATTAACATTATGATCTATATTATATTTTGAATACAATAGGTCCGGGGTCGCGGGACTAACGTCTTAACGTAACCGTGACCCCGGAACGTAGAGGGCTATTGAAGACACCGCATATTTTAGTCACACAAGTCCGACAGTCCCTCCTACCCTGCTCTGGGTGGGAGGACTCATTTGAAGATTTTACCACGCTAAAAAAAAACTCCAGAGCTGTTACCAGCCAGAAGTTGTTTTTTTTAATAAAACTGAACTCAGTCTCGATCGATGGATAATTACTATTAGAGCAAGATCCAGGAATGCATCACTGTCACAGGGCTATCTAAACAGGCTACCAGGAAACTGGAAGGTAAAGGGAAATTGAAGGAACACCGTGGATTTTAGTCAGTACGAGTCTGACTAAAATCCACGGTGTCCTTCAATAGCCCTTTACGTACCGGGGTTACGGTAATTGGAAAGTCCCGCGACCCCGGCAGGCGTCACTTTTGGTTTACGTAACAAAAGATAAAATACGGGTCAAATATTTTTTGATAATCTAACGACGGACTAATTAGATTTCTCAGTCCTAACCTAACCTAACCTAACTACAGACCTTACCATCAGATTTGAAGTACCTATCTTTAAATGTAGCTTTCATATTATTTTTTAATTTCAGCTGATACAGTCTTGAACTTCGCCAACGAGAATTGGAAAGAAGTCCTCAATGAAGTCCAACTGCCAGTATTTACAGCCAACTTCAAGAGAATTATCAAAAATGCAAACAAATATCTAAAGACTTTGCCAGTGGACAAATAATTATGTTATTCAGTAAAATAAAATATTAAGGCAAACGAATTTGACCGATCTGCTTTATACTCTACATTTATTGAACTACGGTTGAAATTAACTTAAAATATGATCCCAAAGCAAATTACTATAATATATGTAGTCTCTGAATATGTTGTTGATAATTATTAAAATAAATTGAAAGCAAAGGTTTTCATTCGAAATTAAGTAAAAAGAAGTAATATCAAGGTATACAACAGAGTCTCCCCCCTTAAAACTATTCCCCCTCACAGACGTACTTATGGCCTCTACCTCGGAAGCCTTAGCACGACTTTTCACGTTTTTGTGACGTGAGAACCAGTTATTCTTTTTGGGGTGCGCTTACAAACATAGAAACACACATATACAAACACGCAGACATTTAACAACCACTTGTAGATCATAAAAATATTTTTTAGGTGCAGCGATCGCACCCACACGCTGCGCAGTCGATCACTTAGCTACTGCGTCAACCGTAGCTTATTTGATCGAAAAAAATAGTTCCTTGTTCATAGACGTAGAGGCGTTTTTACATTTTCCATACAACAAACGCCGTACCTACCTACAGCGTAGTTGAAATATTTTAACTTCAAGTACGTTGTAGGTAAAATACGGAAATCTTGTGCTAAGGCCTTTGATTGAGCCGTGTCCTCACGACGGCGATAGGCGCGAGACCTCTCGCGCCCGTCATTGGTCGAAGCCATGCTGCGGGGCGAGACGGAGTGGGAGGCGGTCGCCTCCTTCTGCGAAGCAGTCATGCTCGCGAAGGAGGAGGCGGGCCGCGTGAGGAAGAAGACAGCGTCCTCCCTCCACCCCAGCCGCAGTGATAGACGCCCACGGCGACGGACGTCGCAAGACGATCTCCGGCCACCCTAGGCGCGGGCATGCGGGCGGCGAGTAATGCGCGACTCGCTGTCCGACCATGGACCATGCCCGGGTCGACGGCGCGTTGTGTTCCACGCGCGCCTAAGGGAGTGTCAGCATAGTGACGGGGCCTGTAGAGGGCCAAAGCCTGCCGGGGTTGCGGGACACACAAATTACCGTGACCCCTTTACGTAAAGGGCTATTGAAGGATTTTAGTCAGTACGAGTCTGACAGTCCCTCCCACTCTGCCCTGGGTGGGAGGACTCATTTGATGATTTTACCACGAAAAAAAAAAACAAGCCTTTGATTGATGTGTCGTCTTCTAGACTGGCCGTCAACCGTTAATATCTGCATTTGGCTCATGCACTTAATAACGGTTCTAATATCCCTGTTTTACTTGGCCTGTAATCTCGCATCTGTACCCTTTACTCCAATTAAACACTGCTCAGTTTTCATCTGTGTTGTGAATGTTTATATATGTAACCAACACAACATCCTATGAACCTAAGATCTGCAATGAGCTAGGTATTTGAATTTGAATAAAAAAAAGTAACTGCATTGTAACAAAATGAGTTAAAGATGCTATTTGGATACTTTAAACACTTGACCAAAAAAAAAATGGTTCCATGTTCCATGTCATGTCCATTGTTGGTCGGCAACCAGGTAAGGTATTTTTTCGTGTTGTCTCCATCATCTAAAATCTATTTAAATGTTAATTAAAAAACGTTTGATGCTAATGCACATTAACCAGCAAAATAATAAGTAAACACATCAAAATAAGTTTTCGATCACTTTGCAAAATCTAAATCTTTTTGTTGCGGCTCTTTGGCCGATTGACCCCGGTCAGGCTACTATGGCTGGAACTTCAAAATACATGGTGATGTTGACCGGGTTCCATTCTGGTATTTGACTTTTTATAAGGTGAAATAAAAGCTCGTAAGGTAACATTTTTTTGCTAATGTAATCTTCATAACTTCCGAGGTCTGCCGAGATCCGCCTGAGCGGGTTCAAACGACCAAAGAGCCTTTGGGTAAAGTACAAATTTTTTCTTCTTCTTTTTTGATTCCTAATTTAAAAATATAGATTTCGAATATAAAACATTAAGACAGTTCAATTGTTTTTCAATAAAATTTAAAGAAAATGATCAGCTTATGTTAGTGATCACAAAGTTTTTTTGATGTGTGTATGTAGTTATGATACTTCTAGAAAGAGAACCTCATGAATAATTAATTATTCTAAGTAACCTCAATTACTGTCCATTATATTAGACACTAAACATTTTTAAAATAATTATTTCGGTTTTTGCACAGTTTCCAAAAAACTAAACGTGTTTCAAATGAGACAAAAATACTTTTTGTAAGGATTCACATAATTTGTGAATTTTCAAAAAAAAACCTGTAGTTTCCAAGGTGGGAAGACGACAAGGTTTCCGTCGAATCCTGGATGAAGTTGACATGTAAACAGCGGACACTAAATGTTGGAGCGGTCGACTGATGCTTACGCAACCGTCGTCGGCATGTCGCGGGTCCGATTCCTGCAAGGAAAAAATATTTTATGTGTGTTTCTATGTTTGTAAACGTACCCACCACACAGGAGAAATTCCTAGTATGGTGCAAAGTTTAAAAAAAATGCCTGTGGCCTGATTGGCATTAAGCGCAGTTGGAGGCAGCAGTTTTGTTAGACAAAGAAATGATCTAGCAAAAGAAGCAGGCTGAGCGATTTCTGGAGGCAGACGCTTTGGCAGACTCAAACCGCCGCAGAAAGACAAGAGCCAGCTGTCATTAGATCAGGGATAATATTGTTTGCATTATAAGTGATCAAGTGCGTCAAGTTGTGTTTCATCAATCACAGAACCTTTAGAAGGAGGAAGTGAAATACACCTTTTGGGGGTCACGAACGTCACACAATATAGTACTCCAGAAAAAAACTGGCAATTTTTGCCTGCTCCGTTCACGATGGAATCTGAAGTCAAATGACACTCGACATAAAACCATTATTAATAATTACAAAAAAAATCGCTACCTTAATTATAATAATATGAAACGTTTATAATAACGACATGTATTTTTATTTAATCATTTAGAGATAATTATCACTTACCTGTGTCTTATGACAGGTTAGTTTTTTTTTCAATTATATAATTTGTATCAGGTACAGATTGCATAAATGTTAATAATAATATTACCTTATTTGAGTCTTTTAGAAGGGAAAAATAGTTTTATCAACAGCGCTGGAGTCGGCACAGGCAGTTAACGGGGTGGATGGCACAGAATAGACTTGGTCGCATCCACCCCGCTGCCCTTGAGCATTCAGAGAATCTGCCCTGCATGTTCACGTAGCATAAAAATATCCTAAAGGATAACGACAACTTATCGCCTTTTTTTGCTATCAAACTTATTTGCAAACTGGAATGTAAGGAAATGCTACATAAATGTTAGAAAAAGCACCACTACTGTCATTTTTTTTTTGTTTCCTGTCAACATAGACGTTGAGATAAGTTTTTTTTTTTTTTGGTAAATTCATCAAATGAGTCCTCCCACCCAGGGCAGGGCGGGAGGGACTGTCAGACTTGTACTGACTAAAATCCACGGTGTCCTTCACAAGCCCTTTACGTACCGGGGTTACGGTAATGGGTAAGTCCCGCGACCCCGGCAAGATAAGATAAGTAGGTTGGTTTTACAAACGTTGTCATTAACCTTTAAGTAGGGACAGACATGTCCACAGTTAAAGGTTAATGACAATGAATAAATTAAGACGAATTTTAAAGTTAACTTTTTTGACAAGTTCTGTAACGTTAGAGATTAGTGTAACATTAAAATGAACACGACGTCTCGCAGTCTACTTGCTTTCAATCTTTTTTAAGAGGCCCCTTACAGTCCACTAGCGCCGCCAATCGAAAAAATGTCATAACTCGTAAATAGAATCAAAAATACAAAATGTGGTCTGTAATTACTGTAGAAAAGGCAATAACGTAATTTTATAACACATTGTCAACACTTGAAATATAGCTGTTTAGCTAAATCGTGCATTCTAAACATAAGCGGCCGTTTTTGTTACAAATAAAAAAAAATTGCTAAACAGCTAAAAATATACATCTACAAATATGTATTTTAAAATTGTTTTGATTCCATCAATATGACATGAAATATATTTTAGTAAAAGGTGATAGAAGATTTTGAAGGTGGCAAAAAAAAACAAAGTGGCGGCTGATCAATAGAGCCAAAACCTTCGAACCCGTTCGATTTATTATCAAGTGCCCGAGTGCCCTTTGAAAAGACGGTCCTGTTTAACGTGTGTTACATTGCATGTTACGGTGTATATCTGCACGTCAAAGCTATTTTCCTCAGGAACTATTTAACCTTGAATTAACTATGGGATTCTGATTTAATTATAATATTATGTAACAAAAGCAGATGACAAGGACAAGATTCAAAGAAAAAATGTACAATAAAAATATAACCAATAATTAACGACTAACCTAAAGAATTGCAGTATACAACCAGAGTTATATTTTAGTTGGTATTATAATACATCACTAGAGTAAGGAAATAATGACAAAAAAAATGGTTTATTTTCAAAGAAAACTCTTATAGCAGTGTTACACGCGCGCCTCAAAGAGTGTCAGCAAAATGAGGGGGTCGAGGGACTCACGAATTACCGTGACCCCGGAACGTAAAGGGCTATTGAAGGACACCGTGGAATTTAGTCAATACGAGTCTGATAATCCCACCCGCTCTGCCCTGGGTGGGAGGACTCATTTGATGATATTACCAAGCATAAAAAAAATGTATACAAAATCTAAAAAAAAAACAATGTGCAAAGTAATTCAAGTACCCTTTATTTCTGTAGGCCACGTAAAATTATTTTCTGTGTCAGACGAAAATAATAACTCAGTACAGAACTTTTTCCAAGTTAACTTTATAAGATTTCAAGAGATAAATTACGTTCATTTTGCATTTTCAGCAAGTCTTCAATCTTCAGTTTTCATTATATGGGCAGACAAACAAAACAGTTTATTCTTATTAGATATAAAAAGTCGTTTAAAATTTTAAGTGTTACGACTAGATTGTATATTATTATTTTTTAATGTACTATCGCGGACACTCCCGCCTGACCACCACTAAGCTCATTTTTGCTTGCACTTACAATATAGAAACGCTCTCTAGCCCCGCCCCGTTTCCTTTGTGTAGAAATATGAATGAAATACAATACCGATCGGCTGAGCGCACTGACGACGCACGCCAAACGAGTTTTTTTTTTTAAACTGCTATTTGAATTATAAAAATATTTTAACTTAAACTGGCCTGCGTTACTGATGATAAGTATGTGAATGTTTTTTTTTTTAACTTTGTTGAAACTGGCTTACGTTACGTTATGTGTTTGCGTGTGTCGGAAATTCGGAATTCACCGATTTCTGTAATTATCTTTTAATGTATTATAGTAATCTTATAAAATCCTATAATATTGACAGGCAATAGGTAACCTTTTTTTGAGCGTTGTAAAATCGTCAAATGAGTCCTCCCACCCAGGGCGGGAGGGACTGTCAGACTCATACTGACTAAAATCCACGGTGTCCTTCAATAGCCCTTTACGTTCCGGGGTCACGGTAATTCGTGCGTCCCGCGACTCCCCAGCAGCCTTTGGCCCTCTGGGGGGCCCCGTCATTTTGCTGACACCCTTTGAGGTGCGCGTGGAAAACAACGCGCCGTCGACCCGGGCATGGTCCATGATCGGACAGCGAGTTGCCCATTACTCACTGTCCGCATGCCCGCGCCTACGGTGGCCGGAGATCGTCTGCCGACGTCCGTCGCCGTGGGCGTCTACCACTGCGGCTGGGGTGTAGGGAGGACGCTGTCCTCTGCCTCACGCAGCCCGCCTCCTCCTTCGCGAGCATGACTGCTTCGCAGAAGGAGGCGACCGCTTCCCATTAGTCTCGCCCTAATTTTACATAAAGTAAATAAAACAAAGATATTCGTTAAATATTTATTAGGTTCAATAAAGGAACTGAATCAGTAAAAAATGGGTTAAACTCTGGTGTTATTTATGTGTAGATAATAAAACTAAGGCTTGGGCCAGATTTTTTTGTCGTATTATAGACATATTATAGAACAAAGCATGTTCTTATTTCGGCATGGAATTTGACACAAAGAAAATAGTTACGCAAACAAAGGGCGGGCGCCTTTTGTTTATATTTTTTTACAAAAAAAAATTAAAACCACAAACATAATAGATAATGCGCTTTGTTATCACTCTTTAAACTTTTTCGGCAAGGATTAGAATTCCTTTGATGCCTTCTGCTATTTCTAATTGCTTTGTTATACTAAGGTAAAAATAAGGAAGTTCAGATTTGTCCGAGATATTAAATTAATATCTCGGACAAATCTGAACTTCCATTTTCCATTTAAACTAATCTGAAGCTCATTCGAAATAGATACGAATGATCTTTTTATTTCTATTGGCATTAAAAAATATAAGACTTATAATTTAGTTTCTTTCTGTTTGGACACAACAAGCAAAGTTGTAGTGCGTAAACAGAATAATAATATGAATTACATTACAATTCGTAAAATGGTCACAAAGTGACAATCCATAATATTAATTGCGTAACTATTTTAAGAATGTTATTAACGTGATTCATAGTAGTATCCAATTGATTCTGCTTAAGCGCTCATCTTATCCCTTGGATATCATCTATAGCTACGTATAACGAAGACTCGGGAGGCAGGTTGTGGGCTGACGTAGAAATAATAATTGTTTGACCCATATGCTAGGTCGTGCTTGGCACCATAAGTTTTAAACAAAATTATGATATTAACTAATGAAATACCTAATAACTAATGAATTACTTATAAGATACAGTGGCAAAGATTGTTCTTTGAAAATCAACAAGAGAAATAAAAAGCGTGTTAAAAAAAAAAACAGATGAGATATTAGTGCGTGTCTTGGCGAGAAAAAGGAAAATAAGTATTTGAGTTCGCGAAGTAATATTCTATTTGTTTCTAGTTTAATCATATTTATCAAATACTTTTACTCTTTATATAACGAGCTAAATCGTTTTTAATTATTTACACAAGATGATAATTATTTGCATGAAACACTTTAAATCGTTTGTATTAAAAAAAAAACATTGAAAATAACAAAATGTATCATAATAATAATTATTACCTTTGATACATAAAAATCTACAATATAAAGTAACGTTTAGGCAATCAAAGGTCAGGTAAACAGAGCAATGGTCAATATTTAAAAGATCCGGTGAGCGCGCCAAACTTCGCGCGTAAAATTCGCAAAAAAGTGTACAGGACACGTCAGTAACCTGCGTAGAGCAGATTGCAACTAATAACGTTGACTCTTTCCTAATAGGCCGAAACTGTAAGGGGGCGTGGCTCGGCGCCTCCGCATGATTTAAGCGAAAAAATTTTTAACTGGTCAGGCGGAAAAGTCCGCGATAGTACCTATTTGTTTTTTCGGTAAACTTGTTGATATCACAATGTCATGCAAAAAATAAAGAACAAGATAATACTAATTCAGGAAAAAACAATGTGTTATAAAAGTGGTCACAACGTCCAACGAAGCTGTAGTGATATCTAACATTCGTGTAAATATACCACTGTGCATTCCTAAGCTCGTTATACATTTCTGTATAAAAGTGGTAATTTCTTGACACAGGAAAATACATTGAGAGTTTATCCGATTGTGTGTAGTCGTGTTTCTTTATACCGTCTGTTTGTACCTAAACTAATTAAAATGACCTATAAAGTTTTTATTTTAGTTTTTCTAACGTACGTTTCTTTGGCGACATGTGGTTTGGGTAATGTGATTTCCTTTTTATTGATTTTTTATTCTTGTTAAGCTTTATGTTTTATTTATGACTTACATAATCCACACTAATGTTTAAAATCATGTGACTAATTTAAATTGTTGATCTAATGGCATTATTAAAATTAGTATTGAAGGCAAATTAATATTGCACTTTCAGCGTTTGTGGCTTTAATTAGATTTTAGTTTTATATTCATCTGTTCCAATTTTTATGACGAAAACTAAATAGTACAACGATTTTAATTTCTTCTACTTCTGTCAACTTCTTGTGCCCACTGAAAACTAGCTAAATTTAAAGCCATATTTAAGAAAAATACCGAACATTCTACAGAAAATTCTCTCATTTGTTCCTAGGCACACAAAATCTAAAAAAATAATAATAGTAGTAGTAATGGTTAAAAATGTCTGTAACACGGATTGTTCTTGTTTTATACTTTTCAGTGCGCGATTTTTTCATAGTAGGGATTTAGTTATTTTGAACTTATTTTTTATTTACACTATTTTGGGGTTATTTGATAAAATAATAAAAGCAAAGTAGCGAGTGAATTTCAAATGTACTCATTAAGCCTTTTCATTTGATTCCCATGTTGACACTGTTAGAAACAGGCAAAGTCTAGCTACTTTGCTAAAAGCTATATAATGTATATATTTCGAATGTGCTCTTAAAGCCCTGTAATTTGATAACCATGTCGATACTGTGCGAAAATATATATTTTTTCGGTTACGACTTTACACCCTCTTAAGGGCACCATGTTGGATTTGGTGACACGTCACCTACCCTATAACCAGCGGACAACTGAGACGCTTCTATCAATACCTCATTTGTCATGTCAATGTTATGTTATGTCAATGATAAGCAGTTTAGAAGTTATGAGGGAACAAACAAACATACAGGTCAAAATCATAACCCTCCTTTTGACTTTGCCGTAGTCGCGTAAAAAAAGAACAAAGTGCAAAGTAATTCAAGTACCCTTTAATATCTGCTTCTAGCACCTTTCATCACACCATGCAAATGGGACGACTCGAAGTGTATCAAAGAGTCATCGCAGAAGGTGATCCCACTGTTCGCCGACGGTATTCCTGATCTTAATGTGGAACAGCACGACCCCCTTCTGATTAAAAGGGTAGACGCCAGTTCACCAAACTTGAAACTTATCGTCACCGACATCGAAGTTAAAGGACTCAAGAATTGTGAGGCTAAGAAGATTACGTAAGATTTTTTTTCCATAACTTTACACTAAGTCGAATAATTATTTTTTTGTCATAAACGTATGTCAGGGTAAAGGGTCTAAAAGATCTTTAAACTGTTTCTTTTTGGGTATTGAGGAAGTCCAAAATTTAACAATCAGATTTACCAAAAGGTATCGTGTGTACAAACCCAAGTTTTATAAGTCATATATTATAGAATATATTTATTAATTCAATTAATTTTAATATCTTTTCATTTTATTTTGTTCCCTTATTTGAGGGCATACAATAATCTATATATATATAAAAAATATCATAAATATTAATGAGGGAACAACTTAATTAATGATCAGTCGGTTCTTTAAAAACTATGATATTTTACCACAACTGCTTTAAGTCCAAAATAATTAGAAAAAAAATAGACAGATGGTGACATCGCTAACCCGCCTCAAAAGGTTATCGCGGTCCTAGAACACAAAGGACAAACAAAGGAACAGTGTGGTTTTAGTCAGTAAGAGTCTGACAGTTTCTTCAGCTCCACACAAGATGGAAGGATTCATGTGAGGATTTTACAACCCAAAAAAGGCATAACCTCCTCAAATTGCAGTTTGCCCAGGTGGCTTAGTAACAAAAACACAACTTGGCCTCTAAGCTAAGCATCGGTTAGTACTAGGTCAAGGATAATGTAGGAAAAAACTGGTACACCCAAGCTCAAACTACAATACCAGTATATTAAGACTGGTCATTATATGAAAAGATCCTATAAAGCCAGACCAAGATAAACTGGTAATGCTTATGCTAGTTAGTTTGATGTGTATTAGATTTATGCATATTATTCAAACAAATTTAACCAGAATATGTGATTAAAGATAAGTTAACTATTTACAACTTAAAAAAAACACGTGATTTTAAAACCAACACATGCCACTGTCAGTCACTCTCCTCAAGGATAGGTCTTGAAAACACTAGTACTAAATTATGCATATTTTTTTCAAATTTATACAACAGACTATGAATTTAACTGTGAATTATGATAGACCGAATTCGCTCTCCCTCTGTAGTCGGTCCCTCATGTCTGAGGATCGTAGTCAGCTTCGGAATTGCATCTGGAGCCACCGATTCGCCTCCACCGGTTTCTGCCCAGTGCATCCCTTTTTTTTAGCTTGGTAAAATCATCAAATGAGTCCTCCCACCCAGGGCAGGGCGGGAGGCACTGTCAGACTTGTACTGACTAAATTCCACGGTATCCTTCAATAGCCCTTTACGTACCGCGGTCACGGTAATTCGTTAGTCCCGCGACCCCGGCAGAGTGCATCCCTTACTAGCGACGTAGAATCAAGAGGATGATGATTCTTGAACTGATTCAATCCATTGAGTTAGTGAACGACCGCGCGATCGTTTGCCTTCGGTGTTCCCAACCACAATCAGTTTTTCCAAGTTTTCGTAGCCTCTGCGCACTCAATAGGCAACTCGCTGTCTGACCATGGACCATGCCCGCGTCGACGGCGCGTTGTGTTCCACGCGCGCCCCAATGAGTGTCAGCAAAAATTACGGGGGCCCCCTCTAGAGGGCCAAATCCCCCTGGGGTCGCGGCGGGACTTACGATTTACCGTAACCCCGGAACGTAAAGGGCTATTGAAGGACACCGTGGATTTTAGTCAGTACGAGTTTGACAGTATCTCCCGCTCTGCCCTGGGTGGGAGGACTCATTTGATGATTTTACCACGATAAAAAAAGTCTCTGCGCACTAGGTGGCCGAAACAAGAGAGAATGTGTTGTTGACATTATAGTTGACAAGCGAGTTTTCATTCGAAGCTGACTTAAGATCGGGGCATGGAGCGTTTGGTAGTCCACGCCAAACGTGCCAATGCCTCATGCAAGCATGTAGGCCGAATTGCCAGTTAAGTATTCGGCTCATCAAAATTCAAAGTAATTCAATCGGCTCAGCTCTTCATTGATACCACTGGAGGTCAAGGGTCCTCGGTTATGTGTTCGTCATCGGCATTCCATATAAACTTGACTCGCTTGCAATGAGTAGCTGGATCATAAAATGATCTCGATCGCACACGCTGTGCGGTTATAAAAATACAAACATTATAAAATAATATTGAATATATTTCTCTGTTTTAAGTTAAATAAGTGGCACCGCTCTCTTGAGCGATGCAACGAATAGTTTCCGTTGAAAATACGAATAGCTGAAAAATTGCGTCAGGTGGCACACTTTGTGCTGCCATATTGAATTTTAATTAATTCTAAAATATGAAATAAATTTAAAAAATGTGTTAAAAGTGAAATTATATTTATCTTGATCTAAGCAAAATTGACTAAAGATTGAAGGCTGACTATTCGCCGAAAAAAGACAGACTATTCGATTTTTCTGGCTAGTATGTACTTGTACACCTTTGGTAATATTATTACTAAGTTTTTGTGCTAAGAGAACTGGAACTGGATCACATTGAAATTCTTTTTAAAACAAAGGTGATTTATTTTTTAGTGCACATTATAAACCAGTTAAACATGTCGCAGAGTTCAAACTACACGACATTATACTTACAAAATAACAAAATGTTATGTGTATGTCTAATGGTTGGAACCAGAAATGGTGAGCGTAGCATCAATTCCCGGATGTAGAAAACAATGTTTTTGGACTGCTACGAAAATAAAGACATTTTCGTAGCAGTCCAAAAATATTAAATTATTTTAATTTCTTGTATCATGCGCTTGTTTTTAAGTAAGACACTTGCACCTGCACTCTGAGACCTGTCTGAGGCCGTAAATGTGGCAGAGTTTTGGTCAAAGCATATATAATTTAAAGAAATAGGACTAAAATAACTAAAGCATAAAGTCAACACGAAAGAGTCAACAGAAAAGACACGAGTTCATGAAAATGATTTACTTCTTTCGAATTTATCGTACGACTTAATACGAGTAGACATTTTGGGCACAATAGGGAGCGATTGCGGGTCCCTGTACTACTCCTGGATAATGACTAGGTACTATCTCTGTCGCACATTTAGAGGAATGCACTTGAAAAATGCGCAAGTTGTTCCTTCTCTCACACCATTGTAGCGTACATAAGCGTCAGCAAAAAGTACACAAGCGCTATCTATGCAACGACGGAAGAAGTAAGATGTCTACATCGCGCCATCGAAGTTATCCGCGAGGTTAGAAGACAGAACATTCCGACAATGAATGTCAGGCAGAAAGCCCACCAGACACAACGCTCGTCTGATCGGGAGGTACCTTCTTTTTCACTGTGGTAGTAAGGAACTTTCCACTCTGTTCCTTCTACCCCCAAAGAGTAACGGAAGCTGAAAGTTCGAATTTTCATAACAGAACTTCGATAGAGTGCTGTTTCCATGAATTTCAAGCTTGTGACTCGTTACTTGTGAGGTTCCAAGAGTTACGTGAGGTCTGGGGACCTCTACACCCAAACATTCATAGTATGCTTATGTAGTTATCTTAGAGGCTGCAAAAAAATCCTGCAACACAATCAAAATTCGGCACAGCCGTGAGTCAATATTTAGTTTGAAGTTTTCTTTTATATTTAAATTCTTTATTTATTGTGTGTACTAATTGAATGTGTCAACTGTAAATAAACGTTTCTTTGTATCAACACGGGCGGGCAGTTCAAGGACACAATTAGACATTTGCCTAATATAAACAGGTAAACGCAGAAACGTTCCAAGAAATTGTCTACCTTGCCATTGTTGCAGGAAAATCAAAATACCTTCTACTCGTAGGTACCCACATAAAGCAAGCAAAACAAGCCGGTGTTACTAACTAACGAATAATTCAAAATGTTTACCTACAGTGTCAGTAAAAATGGTAGAAAAATAAAATTGCGCCCATAAGTATGGTCCATGTTATTTTCCTTCCTTTTTATGTTTCTCTAAGTACTTACTTAGGTACATAATATGAATAAAACAAGCTAATATCGGTATCTAATTTACCTATTCAAAATGTATACCCACAGTATCTAAAACAGACTGCCTGTTTTTTGTTAACACATACTAGGAACTTAACAAACAGGTTTTTAAATTACTGCTAATGCTTTTATAATTACGAAATAACGATAAAATATCCTTCAATTATGTTGATATCTTAGACTGGCCAATTAAATCGTTTGACACATGACTATTATAGCAATTGTGCGTGTCCTCTTGCATTATTATACTTAATGATTTTTCTTACATTTTCCTCTCATTGACATCGAATTATATTCAATTATACCTCACTTGATCTTTCTATAAATACTTGGTAAGTGGCACGTAATTGACAATTATAGAAGATGTACGTAAATGACCTTTTGAAGTTACAGTAGCATCCTTATGTAACTTTGTACCTACTTCTGCTGCGCACTCTTGGTTTTACCAAGGTGTGATGAATTAGGGGCAAGGCAAAGCAAAAAAAACAAAGCCAGGGTAACCTAGATTTGTCGGATGGTAGTCTACTCATCCTTAGTGTCCTACTTAAAACATTATAATAGATCAGGATTCATTATTTCTTCTTCTTCTTCGTCGGTTCAATCTTGACAGAGTGGTCGTGGTAAGCATGTTGCAACGAGACATCGTGCTGCCATAATTCTCCTCACAATGCGACGCCATCCCTCCTTGTCGCGGGCACGCCGCAATCGCGGCGGTAAGACCCCTCCTTGAGGAGTGGCTGGATAGGCGTCAAGGCGGCCTTACCTACCGCATGACGCAGGTCCTCACCGGACACAGATGTTTCGGGAGGTTCCTGTGTCTGATAAGGAGGGAAGAAACGCCTGGGTGTCACCACTGCGAAGATCGTCCGGAGGACACGGTAGAGCATACGGTGCAGGACTGCCCCGCTTGGGCAGAGCACCGCCGTGTCCTCACGATGGCGATTGGCGGAGACCTCTCGCGCCCAGCATTGGTCGAGGCCATGCTGCGGGACGAGACGGAGTGGGAAGCGGTCGCCTCCTTCTGCGAAGCAGTCATGCTCGCGAAGGAGGAGGCGAGCCGCGTGAGAGGGAGGACAGCGTCCTCCCTCCACCCCAGCCGCAGTGGTGGATGCCCACGGCGTCGGACGTCGCAAGACGATCACCGGCCGCCGTAGGCGCGGGCATGCGGGCGGCGAGTAATGGGCGACTCGCTGTCCGACCATGGACCATGCCCGGGTCGCCCGCGCGTTGTGTTCCACGCGCGCCTCAAGGAGTGTCAGCATAATGACGGGGCCTGTAGAGGGCCATAGCCTGCCGGGGTCGCGGGACTTTCCCATTACCGTAACCCCGGTACGTAAAGGGCTAGTGAAGGACACCGTGGATTTTAGTCAGTATAAGTCTGACAGTCCCTCCCGCCCTGCCCTGGGTGAGAGGACTCATTTGATGATTTTACCACGATCAAAAAAAAAAAACCTCCTTGTCGGCTGTAACTCGTGTGCACGGAACACCTACTGCAATCTTGATCTGGTCAGTCCATCGCATGGGTGAGCTGCCGCGTGCTCTCGTGCCTTCCACTTTTCCCTGGACAACAAGCCGCTCAAATCCATTAATTCACGCAACAAAAATAATGAACCCATCTATTAAACAATAAATAAAACACGTCGTAAGTAAATCTTTGCTTTATTAATATGCTAACTTATATTTTATAATCCATTTATATGTTATATGAAAGGAAAAAAAAGGTAAAAGTTCTGGAAAAGTTATGTTCCGTACGGAAATCGAACCAAACATTGCGCCCACTGTACTATCACAATTCACTGATGGACGTATAATTATGTATATTCTCCCAAACTACCACTGCATTCTTTCCAACGCCTTCCGTATCGTCGGATCAAGTAACCTTTAAAAAATAATAAAAACTAAAAATACTATGCTAATGGTTCATGCGTCTTCACGATGTCCAGGTCAAAACCGTACGCAGACTAGATCTCAATACTTGTATAACCAGTTAATGTTTTGTGCACTTATTGAAGACTTCGCTTAAGGCCGACTCACACCGTAACTGCAAGGGTCGACAGTTTTCTTTAATTCTTCATTTACCTTTTTTTTTCAGAAATAAGTACACCAATAATATTGTTGTTATCATTTTCACTTCAAACGAATTTTCCTTCCTGCACGCGTAGCATGACCAATTGATGATTTTACCACGATAAAAAAAAAAGTGAAAAATATATTCTAGAATCATATTATTATCAGTGAAACCCATATTCCCTGTGTTATACTCGCGACACAGTCCTGGCCTGCGAATCCATCAAACTTCTCTTAGCCGGATTTATTATTATCGGGCCAGACAAATCTGAACTTTTTGGTATTAGAACGCCAAAACTTTTTTTTAAATATGAGAAATATTTATTTCCAAAAATGTCAATGACAATGTGGTTATCAGTTATTTTCAAAATATTTTTTTTTTAATAAATTTACACCATAACATTATTCTTTGACAGATTTCCATTTTGATTCCAACATGAAACTGGTTTAAAATCTTAACAACTCACAAAAATATTAACATAAATTGTTTATTCAAGTTAACTGTAAATGGTAATAATAAATAAATAGTGTAAATAAATGGTAATAATATTATGTCATCAAGACATTACCATTAATTTATGTAACAGTAGAATCCACTTATTTTAATGACTTCAAAGGGTCATTCGATCACGTCAGAAAAAACAGTTTTTTTTGGATTTGCTACAAATTGTGTTATTTTTTGTTTAAACAAAAAATGTATAACTAACACAAAAATGACATAGGTACCAATTTTAAAATAAATAAAAATTGTGTACAGTGTTTTTTTATCAAAATTCATATCGGTTTTAAGAATAGGTACCTAGTTTTTTTAACGTTGTCCCAAATTATATTTTTTTCCTGTGTCGTGAGTGCATTTACAAACATAAAATAAACTCATATACACAAAAGCCTAGACCCGGAACAATTACTTGTAGATAGATTACATACAAATATTTGCATCGTGCGGGAATCGAACTCGCGACCTGCAGCGCAGCAGTCCAATCGCTCAGCCACTGCACCAACTATGCCGTCATTTTTTTTTAATAATAACTTTGCCGAATTTCTTCCTGTACCGTGGGTGCGTTTACGAACATAGAAACTCACATACACAGACACAAAGACCCGAAACAAATAGGGCAACGGGGGCACGTTGTTACAATTATTATAATTATTTTTTTCAAAATTAGTAATAGTTTCATAGTCTCGAACAATGTACATAGTACACTAGCACTTTTCCCGCGACTTCGTCCGCGTGGGTTACATACTTTCCTAATTCCCCCTTTTCACCCCCTTAAAGGTTAAATTTCCAAAAACCCCTTCTTAGTGCTCCCCTACATTATAATAGGAAGCCGTGTGCAAAATTTCACATTCCTAGCCCTAGTAGTTTCGGCTGTACGTTGATATGTCAGTCAGTCAGTTCTCCTTTTATATATATAGATAAATTAATACGTGTGAAAATAAAAAAAAAGAAATATTTTCCTTAAGAAAAATTAAAACAAAATTCAAAATATTTTTTACGATAACTTCGTTGTTTTAAATTTACTTTGTTTCTTTTTTCCAGGAGAGATCTCAAAGCTATGAAGCTAAGCGTCAAATTTCTGTGTGCTGTAGACTTCAAAGGAGTTTACGATATGAAAGGACAGCTCTTCGTTCTACCTATTGAAGGCAATGGTGATCTCACAGCCCACGTCCGTAAGTATTTATTTTAAACTAGCTTCTTCTGCGCATCCCGACCATGGACCATGCCCGGGTCGACGGCGCGTTGTGTTCCACGCGCGCCTTAAAGAGTGTCAGCATATTGACGGGGCCTGTAGAGGGCCAAAGCCTGCCGGGGTCGCGGGACCAAGGGATTACCGTGACCCCGGTACGTAAAGGGCTAGTGAAGGACACCGTGGATTTTAGTCAGTACAAGTCTGACAGTCCCTCCCGCCCTGCCCTGGGTGAGTGGATTCATTTGATGATTTTACCACGATAAAAAAAAAGCTTCTTCTGTGTGGATTTGGAAAATTACATACCATACCTACCATAGAATGGGATGAGATGCGCCACTTTTTTGCGTCTTATCCATGGCGGCAAATGTGCTTCTCCTCGGGTGACCCCTCGTGCTGTGCTGACGTACTTGCGGACGTGATTCGGCAGGGGATGGAGTATTTTATTCCATTCTCGAACATCCAGCTCGGTCATAAATCCCAACCTTGGTACAATGCAGAATGCGCGCTCGCTGTAGCCCGTAAAGAGTCTGCCTACCAAGCTTGGGTCAAGGTCCGCGACCAGAAAGCTATGGAACGTGGGGTTTGCGCGAAGAAAAGAGCCTTTAATTCTGCCGCCAAGTTCTGCAAGAGGGTGCTGCGTAGGGCTCGTTTTGACCATGTCGGACGTATTGGGGCAAAATTAGTATCGCACCCTTCGGGTAGTAAACAGTTTTGGTCCTTGTCGAAAGCGGTCGAAACGAATTTCTGTCTCCCCACATTGCCTCCAATGCTTAAACCTGATGGGTCGCTGGCCCATTCTGCATGTGAGAAAGCAAATTTATTTGCTTCTCTCTTTGCAAGCAACTCGCGTCTAGACACTGGCTCCAAGCAAACACCAGCTATACCTCGTTGTGACTCTTCGATGCCGGAGATCGCTGTTCATATTAAAGAGGTACGAAGAGTTTTGCGCAGTCTAGACGTGAACAAGGCCAGCGGGCCTGACGACATACCAGCAAGAGTGTTGAGGCAGTGTGCGCCTGAACTGTCTCCTGTGTTGACACGCCTGTACCGCCTCTCTCTTGAGAAAAGAATGGTGCCAAAATCCTGGAAGCTTGCGAATGTACAACCTGTGCCGAAAAAGGGCAACCGTGCAGACCCTGCTGATTACCGTCCGATCGCCATTACC
The DNA here is from genome assembly GCA_943136025.2 of Agrotis puta. NCBI lineage: Eukaryota > Metazoa > Arthropoda > Insecta > Lepidoptera > Noctuidae > Agrotis > Agrotis puta. The sequence continues at coordinate 12,871,332 of OW964177.2, read as the reverse complement.
TCCATTCTCTGCAAGGTTATGGAAAAGGTACTGAACAGTAAGCTGCTGACCTACCTTGAAGACAATGATCTCCTGAGTGACCGTCAATATGGCTTTCGTCGGAGGCGGTCAACTGGAGATCTTCTTGTGTATGTCACGCACTGCTGGGGCGAAGCCATCGAGAAACACGGTGAAGCACTTGCGGTTTCGCTTGATATCTCGAAGGCATTTGATAGGGTTTGGCACGCTGGTCTACTTAGCAAGCTTCCTGCTTATGGCATCTCAGGTGATTTTTGTAGCTGGATATCAGACTTCCTTAGTGAGCGGTCGATCCGAGTTGTCGTTGATGGCTGCTCCTCTGACCTCATGGCTATTGATGCCGGTGTTCCTCAGGGGTCTGTTCTTTCTGCAACTCTTTTCCTGCTGCACATCAATGACCTACTTCAATCTGGTATTGTTGGGTACGCAGATGACAGTACAGTTTCAGAGAGATACTTGTCCAGCGCAAAAACCACCGGGGATGAAGTTTGTTCCTTGAGAGTGGCCATGGTTGAGCGGCTAAATTGTGCCTTAAACCTTGTCTCCCAGTGGGGTGATGACAATCTGGTTTCTTTTAACGCCACCAAAACGCAGGCTTGTCTTTTTACCGCAAAAAAGAGTTGTTTGGACCAAACTCCTACTTTTCGGGGTGTATCTGTGCCTGTGAATGACCGACTCGAGCTCCTGGGCATGGAGTTGACTCCTAGTCTCAACTTTGGCGCCACCATTGAGATCAAAGCCCAACTTGCGGCCAAAAAGCTGGGCATCCTAAATAGAGTGAGGCGGTACTTCACGCCTGGACAGCTTTTAACTCTGTACAAAGCACAAGTCCGATCCTGCATGGAGTATTGTAGCCACCTTTGGGATGGCTCAGCTAAATACCAACTCGCTGCTCTTGACTCAGTTGAACGCAGAGCTAGGAGGGTCGTTGGCGACGTAAAAATGGTGAATGCCAAGCTCCATAGCTTGACTCATCGCCGCAAGGTTGCCTGCCTGTCGGTCTTTTACAGATTGTACTTCGGAGAGTGTGCCCAAGAACTCCACGACCTCATCCCACCAGCCCCCTTCTATCATCGTACATCTAGACGCACGGCAAATTACCATCCTTACCTTGTTGCTATTCCACCAATTCGCACTAAGCGCTTCCAAACGTCTTTTATAATGCGGACAGCGAAGGAGTGGAACTCTCTGCCTGCGACTGTGTTTCCGAACGCATACAACCCCAATCTCTTCAAAGCTAGAGTGAACAGGCTTCTTCTGGGTAAGCTCGCTCCATCGTCGACCTTGTCTTAGTCACTCCTGACGTAGACTAAGGTCAAGAGCAAACCCATCGAACATAAAAAAAAAAACCCTATATAGATAGTTTATTGTCGGTAAACTATTTCGATTTTCGATTATTTTCGATTCGGGTAATTATGATATAGAAACAAAAACAAAAGGTTAAACTTGATGTCAGTGACATTGGACTGATTAAAATTTATTAAATTTCGTTAGTAAATCTAACTAAGGCCTTTTCTGGAAACTTCCTAATTTAACAGCAAAAAAAATGTTTAAAAAGGGAACATTAGTAAGCAGATTCGCATATGACCTGCAATTTTTTTGAACTGTAAACTTCATAGTACACTAACCCCCTTTGATAGTGATGTCAACTCACTACTAAACATAAATACACACACTAGGATTTTTTGTTGAATCCTAGGTGAGTTTAAAAACAAACAGCTTTATCTGGAACAAGAACATGTTGGTAGACTATCAAATATTGAATTCAGCAACGGATTGGCTACTCAGTTATGTCTGCGCCAATTACCGATACCAATACCGACCGACTGATGCTGTGACATTTTTTATCGTGGTAAAATCATCAAATAAGACCTCCCACCCAGGGCAGAGTGGGAGGGACTGTCAGACTCGTAGTGACTAAAATCCACGGTGTCCTTCAATAGCCTTTTACGTTCCGGGGTCACGGTAAATCGTAAGTCCCACGGCCGTTACTTTTGAGCTAAGAAAGAAATACTATGGCTTAGTTATTTCAAGTGTAATCACAAAATTAAGCATCATCATGAACAACCGGAAGACTACTCAATTAACAAAGGCTTCCTCCTTAAACCACCATGACTAATTCAATCTGCATAGTATCCGAATTGTTAATATCATAAGGTCAAGTTTCAAATTTATTATTAAGCATATAGCCAGGAAATGCATATTTAAAAACATTTTTTTTCCTCTCAAAAATCCGATTCGCCTTGAACGAACTTCCACTTAGAAGCTTCCGTAACGATCTTAATTAGGTCAAAACTTTAACTAACGACTTCAGTTTAATATTACATTTTGTGTAAAAACTAAAACATAATTAAAATAATAGTAAAAATCATCAAAAGTCAAAAATGGATATAAAGCGTCAAAATATTCGTCCGCATCGCTGTCAACGGGGAAGTATCCAAAAGACTAGCAGGTTTGCCATGTATATTGACAATGCTGACATTTGGCCAAAGAAACCAGCTCTATGGTCTCGAAAAAAAATCAACCACTTGGCAAATTCCCGAGCAACTAGATGGTGCTCAAACATGGGTTTTTTTTACGTGGGAAACCATCAAATGAGTCTTTCCGCCCTGGGTGGAGCGAAAGAGACTGTCAGACTCGTACTAACTAAAATTCACGTATTTCCGTCAATAGACCTTTACTGTTTTAAGTGGAAACATATTCCTACTCCCCCACTATTCTTTTCTGATTAAATTCGTTGCAGGGTCCAAGACAAGTAAATTAATTATTTGGGACACGTTGAGCTTTATTGTCTCGGCGCTTTTCTGGTGCCACTGTTGATTCTGGCTTTTAAGAGTTGCAGTGGTTTGGGAATAGGGTGGTAGGTTTAAAAAAAAATAGACCTTTACGTTCCACCGTCAAGGTGATCCTGTTTTGACAGTCCCGCGACCCCAGTAGGCTTTTAACCCTCTGTGAGGGCCACGTCAGATTTCTGACAGCTCTTTGAGGCTTCATGGCCTGTTTTGAAAATTACCCAAAAAACTAATCGTTTAATTTATACAAGACATTGGATTAGTTTCTGACGTCATATTACATTTATTGCTTGACGACATTATTTTGTTATGACGATATAAACAATTATAATGAGGTCCTAAAACGCAGGATATAAATTAGAACATTATATTCGGAGTATTGCCACCCAACATGGTAATACTGCTAGCGTTCTGGTCATATTTCCCGTGGACACCAATATGGTAAAATATTTTTTTTTGAAATATTTGAAAATATGCATTTCGTGGCCTATGCATATGCATGCCTAAAAATAACTTTAAGACTTGACCGTGGCGAATTTCGAACTATTTATTTAATTTTTATTTTTAGTCTTTTTTTGTATTTGTAAATATAAAGCTTGTAACTAACGATTTTTTGTTTTAATAATATTTAGTAAAAATAAATAATTTTTATTTAATTTAAAATGCTATGTAACTAAAATAATTCAGAATTTTCCAGTCGATTGCTATTTCAATTCATTCGTTCACATTAAAATATATTTAAAAAAAAAAACACTTTTCGCCAAGTCGTGAGCGCGAAATGCCTACGCTATAGATGGCGTACAAAATCTTTTTTATATAAAATAATATAACAATACTACTCATACTAATTACTCTCATAATAATTTCAGCAAAGATCCAGTTAAGCGCAGAAGTAGATCTGGTCGACAAGACAGGAAAAGACGGAAAGAAGCATTGGAGTGTTAAATCATGGAAACACAGTTTTGAATTAAAGGAACAATCGAATGTGAAATTCGAAAACTTATTCCCTGACAACGAATTCTTGCGTAAGTTTTTTATTCTTTTTTGTATGAGGCCACAGAAAGAATTAATGAAAGGCAAGAAATGAAAATGCTAGTGCTAAATACTAACGAGACAGACGTAGTACATGGTTGAAGCCAGTAAATCAGCGGCCCTTTTTTATCGTAATAAAATCATCACATGAGGGCGGGACGGGACTGTTAGACTTGTACTGTCTGACTAAAATACTGTGTGACTAAAATTCACCATTACTCTCCAATAGCCCTTTACGTTCATGAAATAAAGTAATGCACCTGGCTGGGTTTGAACCGACGACCTACATTTCGTAAATCGGGGCCTATACCATTCGGCCACCACTGCTCCTGACAATGGTGACAACCCGGGGCTATTCCATAACTCGGGCGCAGCATTTAACCCGGGTATTTTGAAAAGAGAAAATAAAGGAATACCCACTTAATGTTTTTATTTTTTACAGGTAAAACAACCGAAGAACTGATTGCTAATAACGGCAATGATGTTATCATAGAAATAGGACATGGAATCATAAAAGCGGTTACGGCTAAGGTCATTGAAGCCATAAAGAAATTTTTCGATATAGTTCCAGTTGAAGAACTTGCTATAGATGAATGAAACTAAAATGATAACAAACATTGATGATTAAAATTTTGGGTCTGAAATTGAAAAATGAGTTTGTTTTTTAATTCTATTTACCTTATGCTTAACATTAATAAGACGCTCCACTGGCTTCGTGGTCGCAAGCAGGGTTGCTGAGCGTAAGGTCCTGAGGTTCGATTCCCGGGTCGGCCAAAAAGTGCTTTTGGGTTTTTCTATTAGAATTTCTCAGTACCAGGCCGAAGTTTGGAATTTGGCGGTAGTGCACCCCCGTGCCTCGGAAAGCACTTTAAGCCCGTTGGTGGCGTACCTAAATAATAACAGCCACACAGATTAACATGTAAGGTTAAGCCGCGCTTGTCGAGGTTAGTCTGTGGATGGGTGACCATTATACAAGTTACTTGTAAACTAGTTGCTAACTTTTCTTTTACTGCCACTTTTCGTTGTAATTTTAAAACTCCAGATCGGGCTCACCTATCCAAACCAAATGTTCAGGCTTTGTTTGAACTATTCAGTAGATGGTTTACGTGAAGTTTGCACAAAATCGGACGAGTGATTCTTTAATTATCACATTTTTTGTAACAAATGAATTCAATAAATGGCGGATCATTTTCTTAATGGGGATTTTGCAGTTAAAATTAAACCTTTTTCAGATGGGGATTGTGATGTCAAATTGAAACTTTTTTCAGTGTTGACAGTACAGGCATGTTGTTACGTCGTTCATGCGGTCATATAGCTAGCAATTAATACAAAACAGTATTTTTTGTTTGAATAAATGAATTTAATGTTCCATTTTTTTTTTATTATTTCACTTTATACGTAGCGAAGCACGTACCGGGCCGCTAGTATAATATAAAATTATGGACTTATCAGAATAAATTATAATTACGTCCCCAAACCCGAGGGGTGTGCTAGTGGCCACTGAAGAATTCCACTAACACGCTAGCGGAACAGGTTCCAAAATACATAAAGGGAGCTATAACACCCAAACCAATTCGAGAGCCACCTGGGAATTATCAGTTCCTCACGTTGTAGAATAATATAGATACCTAGGCTATATTACCTATGTAGCTATACGTAATATTATGTAGATGTATCACAATTTTTGTTCATTACACATTCTATGACACTCGTATACGACTCTTGAGTAAACATAATACTTAGCATCCTCAAGCATTGACTAAAGTTCAAAATTATTCACTTTGGGTCAAAATGTAAAATGTAATAATGTAGACATTACACTTCTGAATCGACATGATTGTTTTCTCTCACGATAAATTCAAATAACAACTAACACAATATTTATTAATCACTTTAAAATTTTATGGACGGATAGTTTGAGATCATGAATATTTAAAGTTCCACAGAATCTTCCATAATCACAAAGCTAATAGGCTAATCGATTTTTCGATAATTTTTAATCGCTGTTAAAGTTCATGTTGTTCACTTATAATATTATTGATCCCGATACTTTCTGGGCGTAGAGGGCAGACAACCAATTGCTCCATGTAAAATGGATGCTGCTTAACATAATTATACATACGCCTGGTCTGAAATCTGACTCCAACATAGTTGAGGAAAAGCATGAAAAAAGGCTATGCAGATAATGATAAACATATGGTTCATGGCCACAACAGGACCGGAGAGAAATGTGTTTTCCAGGGTAAGTTGGTTGGTCGCGAGACTGTACGAATTACCGTGACCACTGAACGTAAAAGGCTATTGAAGGACACCGTGGATTTTAGTCAGTACGAGTCTGACAGTTCCTCCCGCTCTGCCCTGGTGGGAGGACACATTTGATGATTTTACCACGATAAAAAAAGGGTAAGTTGGTTGTTTGGTACCCACCAAACAGAATCCTATCAAAAAGTATATAGTAATAAATCATTTTCAACTGATTTAATAACAACTCTGCTTAGCTTGGGACTAGATGGCGTTGTGTGATAGTTGTGGAATATTTATTTATTTATTTATTATTATTTATTTATTTATTTAATAACACAGCAACGTAAAATACCGACGATTGATGCCAATCAAATTTTGCTATAAATAATTACACCCAATTTATTACATTGATTCAGAAATACATCAAGGACAAAAACCCGGTTTTGCAGGTTCAAGCATAATTTTTTTTTTTTTTAATTGCTAGCATGAGAGGAAGTTACAGATATTAATTTTTGGTCTAGATAAAAAATTTAAACTACAATATTTCGCACGGAACCTTGCCAATCTGCAAAAACCTCTCATAGAGTTCCATTGATGTTAAAAGGTGTTGGGGAAAAAAGTTTCAAGGTGTGCATTTGGATTTTAACTTTGTGTTTTCAATTTATATAAATTAAACACCTGTACGCGGCGTAGTCATTAATTCTCCTACTTAGACTCGGACTTCGACTGCTACTTTTACTCCGACTTCGACTTTGACTTCGACTTAAATTAGTAATGACTTAAACTTAGGATTCCTCTACCATCGTGCGCGTTCTATTTTCTGTCTCTTTCTACAGCGCATTATATGCCTATGTTCAGATAGTGGTACAGAAAAGCGTCAGCTGGTAGCTCAAACTCAAAATCCTAGTCCTTATCGTATACATGTCCTATAATAGATACATAAAGAAAGTATGTAGTAGAAAGTACAAGAAGATTTTCCTTTACTTCCAGTCAAATTTACGCGTCTTTATATCCGTGTATGTATAATTAAAGCTTTTACTTTGATCATATTATCGCCTACCAAGGCGAAATTGATAAAACATTATTCGTCATCATCTGACCTTGACGCCATATTTACCTTGTGTTCTAACGGTCATTATCAACATTAGTTGACCTAATACTGAGTTTAAAATATATATTTTTATAATTTTGGCTCAACAGTAGGTATTTCTCCAGTATCGTGGATCCGTTTATAAACATTTAGACTCACATCTACTTCGTTCCGAATTTGATCCACTTATCCACGCTAAAGTACTCGTAGCACTTACTACACCGCCAGACGATCTCCGGCCACCGTAGGCGCGGGCATGCGGGCAGCGAGTAATGGGCGACTCGCTCTCCGACCATGGACCATGCCCGGGTCGACGGCGCGTTGTGTTCCACGCGCGCCTCAAGGTGTGTCAGCATAGTGACGGGGCCTGTAGAGGGCCAAAGCCGGGGTCGCGGGACTAACGAATTACCGTGACCCCGGTACGTAAAGGGCTATTGAAGGACACCGTGGATTTTAGTCAGTACAAGTCTGACAGTCCCTCCCGCCCTGCCCTCGGGAGGACTCATTTGATGATTTTACCACGATAAAAAGCCGTGATAGCCGAGTGGTATGACCGTTGGACTGCCAAGTCAAAGGTTGCAGGTTCGAACCCCGGCACGCACCAATGTCTTTTAGAATTCATGTGCGTATTATAAATTAATTATCACTTGCTAAAAACGGTGAAGGAAAACATCGTGAGGAAACCAGCACACCTGAGAGATTTTTCAACGGTGTGTGAAGCCATGTCAGAGGCCTACGGGCGGATTAAACTCTGACACCAGGTTGTTCATCAACCACACGATAAGAAGAAGAAGACCACGATAAAGAAAAATAAAAAAAATACCTTGTCACAAATTTGGATCCAGACCTGAGCATTTCGCAGTAGAACAGGCTCACTGAGTGTGCGATAGGGTTAGGAAATCGCTATAGGAAAGAGCGTTCGTTGCGCAGTCTTCCTAGACATTCAACAGGCTTAAGACCGCGTTTTGCACAAGGGCTTACTCTATAATATAAAAGCTTGCCCTCCTCACAGCTTTTATGAGTTAATGAAGAGTTACCTAACAAATCAACTCTTTCAAGTCAAAGAAGCTGAGGCAACGTCGCAGCTATTAGAAATAGGGGCTGGGGTCCCTCAAGGATCAGTACTGGGACCAATTCTGTACACGTTGTATACATCAGACTTACCAGCAGAGTAAAATGTGACAAAGCTACATTTGCTGATGACACATCAGTTTTCACCAGCAACCAGAACCCCACAATTGTTTCACAAACCCTGCAAAAAAGTCTAGACAAAATATCTGATTGGCTTCGAAAAGTGGCGAACAGCAGTCAGCCAACCCATCTAAGTCGATACAGGTCACTTTTACGTTACGCAGTAACAATTGTTCTCCAGTAAAGCTAAATAACAACTTTCTACCACACAAAATCTTTGTGTGTGAGTTACCTTGGACTATACCTCGATCGCCGCTTAACGTGGATATGAGCTCAACTTGCGCTACAAAAAGCTGCACTGTTTGGTTATCGGGGCGGAACACTAAACTATCGACTGGCAATAAGCTCCTTAAAAATAAAACAATTTAAAAGCCTGTCTGGGTGTACGGAATCCAGCTATGGGGGAGCTGTTAGGAACTTACTGTTAGAAAATTCGCTGCATATTATCAAAAAACAGCGAATGCAAAATGTGATTCTGAGAACTATATACAATGGGCCTTGGTTCATTATAAATACTGAAATACACAACCTACTACACATGAACTCTATGAAAGACGAGTTCTAGGCCATAACCAAAACATACATGGAAAAACTGGTGGGGCAGCCAAATGAACTTGCCGCTAGGTTGACACGACACACGTATTTTTGTATCAGAAGAAAAGACATTCTGTCTCTACCCTCATGAGTAGCATAAATATATGTTACGCCTATGAGTAGTTGCACTCGCTGGAGAGCACATTTAAAATACGTGTCAAATATTTTTTGATAATCTTACTGATGGATTTATCAGAATTCAATTTCAGTTGAATGCCCTATTGAAATTACGGAAGAATCTATATATGTAAACAAATGAAGAAGCCTTGTCATGGTCACCGATCCACAGAGGACCTCGTCAAGAACTGCCAAAACCTTGAGTTTCGTCCCACGCACACACTCAAACATGTTATTTTTTGTATTATTTAATCCTCTAATATAAATGAAGTGTTATTCTATTAAAAGCTCAGTACTGATCAAGCCGTTGTTGATTAGCAAACATATAATTCAAAATGGTAGCTAGATTAATAATAGTCGTAAGTGTTGCTTGTGTTTTGAATTTAGCAAATGGTCTGCCAGGTAAGTAATTCAGTCCATCTTCTTATCTTTCTTTTACTACTTTCTTTACTAATGTTATAAAGCTGAAGAGTTTGTTTTGTTGAACTCGCTAATTTCAGAAATTACTGGTTCTAATTGAAAAAATGTTTTTTGCTTTTGTCAAACAAACAGGCGAGTCCGAAGCGATAACGAACCGATACGGGACGTCAGTCCGATAGTTCTGTCACGCTATCGGATCGCTTTCGCTTTTCTATGTGATTGGATTCAAACAATTCCATACATTACAAAACGCCTCGCTTCGCATTCGTCACGCCTGTCTATTTGACAAAGGCTTTTGAGTGGGATAGTTCATTTATCGAGAAAAGCTATTATATAAATAACACCACGTTGCGAAAAATAGCAGCTGAGCAGCGGGTGGAACCGCGGGGAAAGCTAGTTTATTGTAAATGTAGAAATTTTGAGAATGGAAGGATGGATGGATGTTTGTTACTCTTTCATACGAAAACTGAAAAGAACGAATTATATATTTGTTACGCAGATAGTTATAACATGAAAACTTTCGATCACTGTATGACGTTGTCATGGAATAATAATAACCGAACTTCACGCACAGTATCTAATCAAGATAAATGATTGGATTTTTATAAGTTTATTGGTATTAGAGAAACACGAAAATTGCTTTCAGTTTTTAAACTATTTCATATTAACAAAGCTGCCACATCAGCAAATTACTTTTTAAGGTAAAATCTACACAATGAGTCCCGCTATGCCTCCTTAAATGTAAAGCGGGTGGGACTGAGACTCTTACTGACCAAAAATCCTCCCTGTGCCTTCGGTAACCCTTTTCATTTCAGAGTTAATGTGTCCTTTTAAGACAGTCCTGCCAGTCAGTCAAATGCGTCACTCTATTTTATTTTCAAAGTACTTCAAGCGCGAAGCTAGAAACTAATGCTTGTATATCAGAAAGTCATTGTTTGTATATCTTTGTATGATCGCATTGTTTTTCTTAACAACGTTGCATTCTAGAACATGGGTTCCAGCTTTCAAAAAGGACTGAAAGAAATATTATACATTGTGTTTCATAGTATTATCTAACGCCCAAAACCTCAAATTAATATTCAATCTCGGCATAAATTCCGTTCCTGTGTTTATAACAGTTGCTTCTGATTGGACACATTAAAGACTCGAATAGGAAAATTCGGTCGTTGATTGATGGTTACACACAAAAACGTCCCACCGAATATAGCAACCGAGATAGTTTATTAATTTCCACCATTATAGTTTATCCGAACCATCGGTAAATTATAATTGAGAATGTAGTTATGCTTATGTAAACAAAGTACACAATCGTATATTTTAACATTTACTGTCTTACGACAAAGAAGTTAAACATCTGTTGAACACTTGTCTAAAAAAAACTGTCAACGTCAAAACGACATTTACGTTGATATAAGGGTCGTTTTGCAGTTGCACTTTTTTTAAACAAGCATTCAACAGATGTTTATCTTTTTGTCGTAAGACGGTTGGATTTTAACATTTTGTATATCTTGTTATATTTTTGAAATATTAAAGCCTTTGTCAAACAGACAAGTGTTGTGAATGCGAAGCGTGACGTTTTTATTTGTTATGTATGGAATTGTTTAAATCCAGTCACATTGAACAGCGAAAGCGATCCAATAGCGTGACAAAACTATCGGACTGACGTCTCGCTTCGGTTCGGTATCGCTTCGGAAACGCTTCGCTTTCGCCAGTCTGTTTGACAAAGGCATAAAATCCGTGTAACTGAGAATAATATTTTCAATTAAATATAAACCTTCTAAGATCTGAAACAATAGGAAGGAATTATAATCATTTGTTGTCAACAGTTTTTTTTGTTTAAAAGTATCTTCATCTTAAAAAATAAATACATTAAAATTTTAATGATATAATAAAATTACATCAATGACTAACTTTGATGTAAAAATAACATCTCGATCTTGACAACAGCCTTGCTTGTTGCTTGGTAACAACAAATCAAGCCAAACATTACGTCATTTGTAATTGTTTTGTCTAATTTTTTTTAAATTATAATACGAGTATATCTATTTTTAAAAATGAATCCCTATTTCCCTTGGCCACGTCATGACGCGTGAAGGTCTGGACCGATATCACTATTCTTTTTTTTGTTGTGTTCGTTATTGTCAGGAGAAAGATCTTATGAAAAAAAACGACGGGTTTGCACTCTGGGAGTGCCGGCAGAAGTGAAAACTTCAATAGTAATAAACACTCACGAACATTCGCGCAAACGCCCTGCGCCGTCTTACGAAATTTCGATCAGGTCACGTGTCCTGACGCGAGTTTAACATTTTTTACCCATTCCAAAAAAAGTGCACAACGCCGCTAAAGAAGTTTTCAATTCAAAAAAAAAAAATGGCGCGGTGCATTAAAATTTAAGATTATTTAACCACTATAATATACATAACTTTGGATAACATAAACTTTTTTAATGTAACCTTATGACTTTTTACATGGCCAGTTATACGAGTATGTCGCCTATTCTCGTGTCAGAATACCAACAAAATTATGTACGCGCAACAAAAAAAAAATCTAAGAATGTTGTATATCATAAAGCATTAAAATAAAGTTTATTGTTATTAATTATACCAATTCAAATTCAATATTCATCGTTGTTTTTATTGTGTTAAGCCGGATTTACATTTGTCTGACGTTTTGTGTTGTGACGCATCAGAACAGGACGATTTCATAGATTTAGTATGGCGCATCACAACAAATCGCGACACACAAATGTAAACCTCACCATACGAAATGTATGAAACCGATAACGTTCTGATGCATCACAACACAACACGTCAGACAAATGTAAACCCAGCTTAATAACTACATAATATAAAACAAGGTCGCTTCCTGCTGTCTGTCTGTCCCTATGTACACTTAGATCTTTAAAACTACGCAACGGATTTTGATGCGGTTTGTTTTCTATAGATAGAGTGATTCAAGAGGAAGGTTTATATGTATAAAACATGCATAATATAGTAAAGATTGCACCGGTGATGAGCCGGGACGGGACGCTAGTTATAAATAAATTATTTTTCTACCGAATTCCATCTCTTATGTATTCACTTTTTTATCGTGGTAAAATCATCAAATGAGTCCTCCCACCCAGGGCAGGGCGGGAGGGACTGTCAGACTTGTACTGACTAAAATCCACGGTGTCCTTCAATAGCCCTTTACGTACCGTGGTCACGGTAATCCGTTGGTCCCGCGACCCTTATGTACTCGTATTCACTGGAACAACTATTACTGGGGTAAATAGGACTAGCCTGCTGAGTAGGTACATTGAATAATATAAAAACGATTGTGAATATTTACCATAGAAACGAAACACAATTTTTACAAGCATTATGCTAACTGCTACCGCATGTACTTTTTTAAATATCCCAGGAGATTATACTATCAGGATAAGAGTATCTTATATGTTGTGTAAGTTCATTAAAATCCGTTCATCTGTACCGACGTGAGTAACAAACATCTTTTAATTATTGTTATTTTTGGCCCTAGGTGAAGCGGAAGGGACTCTTAGACACTAACTGCATAGAAATCCATCCTGTTAGTTCATTTGACCTTTATGGAAGGTCACGAGTGAGCTTCTCTTATAACTGAGAAGATATCTAGGGCAAAACAAGAAAATAAACATATTTACCATTTCTGAGAATTAAAAAATTCGGTCTTACTACAATAAAACTAAACATCTGCTGAGCACTTGTCTGAAAAACTGACAGCACAAAATATAAAGGTCGTTAACACTATTCGTCGATCTATTATCGACTATTCGTCGGTCGTAAACACTATTGTCTAAAAAAAGTGTAGCTGCACTACACTTTTTTTAGACAATAGTGTTTAACAAATGTTTAACGCATTGTGTTACGACGGATTATGTTTTGTATTAAATTTTCATTTGACGTCTTTCGTAACTTTTCAGAACCATTTCCTGGTTTCAAAAAATGCAAAGGCGATGATCAAGAATGTGTCTTAGAAAATGCTAAAGCGGGGGTAGTGCCGTTTGTTAATGGCATCCCAGAGTTTGGTGTGAGCAAATTGGATCCAAGTTTTTTTAAGGTCGTCGACGCCAGTTCGCCAAACCTGAAGTTTATCTTAAGCGATGTGACCGTAACAGGTTTGAAAACATGTAAACCAACTAAAGTGAAGTGAGTATTTATTATTTATTACTTTGTTAGTACGCGAATTCACCACTGGCGCCTTGTGGCGTGTTTCATACATTTCTATACATATGATCTTATGCGCTGAATTACCGCTTACAGCACCAAAGTCATGAACGGACTCTTAATGGTTCAAATTTAATCTGGTCAAATAAAAAGGTTAGCTTAAAAAGCCTAAACCACTCAAGACATAATGTATATCCAAACTTAATATTATAAATGCGAAAGTAACTCTGTCTGTCTGTCTGTCTTTTCTTCACGCCTAAACTACTGAACCGATTTGTGCGAAATTTGGTACAGACATAGTTTGGAACTTGAGAAAGGACATAGGATAGTTTTTAACCGACTTCAAAAAAAGGAGGAGGTTATCAATTTTATGTTTGTTACCGAATTACAACCGACTGGGTGAACTGATTTTCATAATTCTTTTTTTGTTTGAAAGCTGGTGCTTCCCGTGTGGTCCCATTGTCACCAAATCAGGATCTGATGATTGGATCTTGGAGAAATCGAGGGCAACCCTCAAATTTTATAGGCTCACCCATCATTTTTCGTAAATCTTATGAAGTAATTTAAGTACTTGCGTATGGTAATCATCATCTTATGTAGCTGAGCTGATGATGGAAGGTACAACTCCTTAACAGTAGTTTGTTACCGAATAACGACCGACTGGGTGAACCGATTTTCATGATTCTTTTTTTGTTTGAAAGCTGGTACTTCCCGTGTGGTCCCATTGTCACCAAATCAGGATCTGATGATTGGATCTTGGAGAAATTGAGGGCAACCCTCAAATTTTACAGGCCCACGCATCGTTTTTTCGTAAATCTTATGAAGTAATTTAAGTACTTGCGTATGGTTATCATCATCTTATGTAGCTGAGCTGATGATGAAAGAGTACAACTCCTTAACAGTATGGAGTAGGCATCGACTGATTCATTGTTCGCATATCTCCGGAACTTCACGTCCGATTTTTTTTTTGTGCTAGGTATCGTTCAACTTAGGGAATACTGCAAGTTTCATCAAAATCTGTTCAGTAGTTTTTGAGATAGGGAATTTTATTAGCTTATTGTGTACATGAGGGATGTTATTACCAGTGCTACGGTTTACGTACCGGGTTCACGGTAATTCGTAAGTCCCGCGACCCCGGCAGGCTTTGGCCCTCTAAAATAATGAGCACTTAGAAAGGAATTCAGATAATTCCACCTTCAAGAGATTCTCTCTAAATATTAGGTATAGGTGTTCAAAGATTGTATGGAAACTAATTTTGAAGTTAAAAATCTGGGATGTACGATGTGAAGTTACATAAAAAAATATAAATATTAAAAAAATGTCCCGTAACTTAATGAGGCAGAGCAAATTCTACGCGAGCGAAGCCGTGGGCAAAAGCTAGTATATATAAATATAAAAGTAGAACTGACTGACTGACATATCAACGTACAGCCGAAACTACTGGGGCTAGGAATGTGAAATTTTGCACAAAGCTTCCTATTATAATGTAGGGGAGCACTAAGAAGGGGTTTCTGGAAATTTAACCTTTAAGGGGGTGAAAAGGGGGAATTAAGAAATTACGTAACCCACGCGGACGAAGTCGCGGGCAAAGTGCTAGTAATGTATAAATCGTTTATTTGCCAAACTATTTATTTAAGCAGCCAATTCGTGAAAAAATATACATTATTATTACGTAAAAATACTTAATATGTACCAGTTTTCTTAATGTTAATTTTTAAGCCTTATAAAACATACTTAGCATTTGTGCAAATGAATAAGACAATACATTTTTTTTCCCAGCGAAATCCTTTTATACCCCGCCCTTTTTTACTCTGTCTATTCTACCTAGATGTTATCGTATTAAATATCTATTTGTTTTATCTATTCCAGATTAAACAGATCGAGTCTCCAGCTTGAACTCGTACTTCAATGCGCTTTGAACTTAGAAGGAGATTATGAGATGAATGGAAAAATCCTTATTATTGACATACAAGGAAAAGGCAAGATACAGGTTAAGCTCCGTAAGTATGAAATATCAGTGTCTTGATATTCTACTAGCATAAAGGTGCTAATAAACCTGAGCATTCACTTCTAATGAGCATTCTTGCAAATGTAACATCCAGAAAAACAAACGAGACCGTTTTAGCGAGCATTTTAACTAGGTCCTCTGGCGATCTTTTTGCCGAGCTGACAAACTAATGAAAAAAAAAAATGTTTTATCGCATTTCATATTCTGTTTCTGTTAAACTAGCCTTTTTAGACCCTCGGGTCTCAAAAGTTTGCATTCACTCAGCATTGATTAAACTGGGGAGTATAATCAATGCTGAGTCACACTTTCTTCTTCTAATTTGAACTTAACGTCTAAAGTTGTCGAAGGAGGAGGCGGGCCGCGTGAGGGACAGGACATCGTCCTCCCTCCACTCCAGCCGCAGTGGTAGACGTCCACGGCGTCGGACGTCGCCAGACGATCTCCGGCCACCGTAGGCGCGGGCATGCGGGCAACGAGTAATGGGCAACTCGCTGTCCGACCATGGACCATGCCCGGGTCGACAGCACGTTGTGTTCCACGCGCGCCTCAAAGTGTCAGCAAAGTGACCGGGCCCCCCTCTAGAGGGCCAAAGCCTGTTGGGATCGCGGGACTGTACGAATTACCGTGACTCCGGAACGTAAAGGGCTATTGAAGGACACCGTGGATTTTAGTCAGTACGAGTCTGACAGTCCCTCCCGCTCTGCCCTGGGTGGAAGGACTCATTTGATGATTTTACAACGACAAAAAAGAACATCTAAAGTTGCAAGCAAACATCTAAAACTAGCACACCGCATGAGGCTTTTTCCGCATGGATTTAAAAATTTGTTGAGCTGCATTATACCATATATCTTGTCTGTATGTTATACAGTCAGGATATATGGTATAATGCAGTTTTCTACTGCTCAAAATCGGTTCAGTAATTCCAGACATTACGTCTTACCAACAAACTTTTCCTACTTAATGTGTAGTATTAACAATACTCATTGTCTTTTCAGCAAATGTTGTAAATACTGTTAAATGCAACTACATAATTAAGGATGGTAAAGACGGCAAGCAACACCTCCGTATCAAGAATTTCGAACACGATTTCCAGCTTAAAGAAAAATCTACTGTTGTATTTGAAGGCTTATTCCCGGATAATGAAGTTTTAAGTAAGTATTCATCATCGCCCTGTGATCATCATCACTCATTCTCGATCTCACTCTTGACGTCACAAACCTGCTCCCAAATTTTAATGCACTTTATGATCGTCAAAATTAATTGATTAAAAAAAAACATCGATTATTTTTAAACATATTTGCAATTTATTGAAACTGGAAACTAGCTTATAAAAAAACTATCAAATCCTATCAAATCCTATCAAATCCTATCAGATCCTATCAGATCCTATCAGATCCTATCAAATCCTATCAGATCCTATCAAATCACACTAATAAATAGCCTATTAAAAGATGAAGGAAAATATTGTAATTTTTTGGGTATAACCAAAATAACATCTGCAATACCACTCTGGGCCCGTGTGATGGATAAAGGCCCAGTCCCTCTCATAGAGTTGAGGCCTGCGTCCCAGCAGTGGGGACAATAATGATGATGATGAATTTCTGTACAAATACAGTTTTCAATCCTTACAGTTTTCAAAGTTCACACAGCTAATATTGTCTAATTTTTCAACTTTCAGGACAAGCTACGTTAGAAGTCGTCAAGGAAAACGGTAACGAAATTGTGGAAGAGATTGGTAAGCCGATGTTCACAGCGGCAGTAACCAGGATTGTAGAAAATTTTAACAAGTTCTTTGGAAAAGTTACGCATGAAGATATATCACTTGATTGAGCATAGAATTATGAATAATTGTTTCGTTTGTTAATTACCGTTGTTTTATTAATAATCCTCTCAGAATACAATTTAATTAGGTTTTAATTTAAAATGGGCAAGGCGTATGTTCAGCAGTGGACGTCTTACGACTGATATAATGATGGCGATGATAATGAAGATGTCAAAATGTAGTTTTTTTTAACCTTCGTTTAGTTAGTTTTGTGAAATCAGTTAGGTACAATAGGTATATATTTTTTTGAGATGGGTCTGCTCTTGACGCTAGTTGCCTTATCTTATTATTCAAGTAGGTGTTCAAGCGAATGATCTACAATAGTACATTGTTATCCAAGGGGTGAAGTCCCGAGACGGGACTAAATAAGTAATTAACCCGATGTAAACACTGTGCTTTTCATTACGAATACGAGGAAAGTATAAATAAGAACACAAATTATTAGCTAAAGATCGGATTGTCGCTTCCCGCTTATTTTGTTTTTTTTTTTTTTGCAATGCATAATTTTCAACACGCTATTCAGGCATGTAATGACCTACTTTCAGGGTATGAGAAATGAGAAATATCTAACAAAAAACTGAATACAATATTTATTCACTCTTAAACTCTCATAAAATACAACATTTATTTTTATACAGTATTTCAAATACAGTGAGGTCAATTTTGAAGCGATCAAACAATTTATGCATGAAAACTACGACAGAAAAAACCTTTTGGTTTTTGTATTTTTATTCGGTGAGTTTTTGCGACAAGCTGAAAACTTGCTCCATGCTTCTTTAATCATCCCTAAACACAGAAATGCAGACCTGGCTGAAAGAAAATACTTTTGGATAAAGCCTCACACCTTTTTTTCGGACCAAAACATCACAATTTTTAAATAGGTCTAGCTTTGTTCAAAACTTCTGTGTTTAGAGATAATTTATTGAAGAAGTATTGAGCAAGTTTTCAGCGTGCTTCAAGCACTTTCGCATAATTTAAAGCGGCTCTTAGGCCATTTAACCGACTTATTGAGTCTAGATTTAAGTAATGAAATACCTAATATCAATCTGTCCTCTTTTTATAAAAAGTTTCTGTGTAATATTTTGGAAATTATAATTTAAAAAAAGTCTTGTTTAGACAAAAACCGCAAAGAAATAAAAGATAGTTTTTTTTTAAGATGTTAAAATCATCATATGAGTCCTCCCACCCAGGGCAGAGCGGGAGGGACTGTCAGACTCGTACTGAGTAAAATCCACGGTGTCCTTCAATAGCCCTTTACGTTCCGGGGTCACGGTAATTTTTTGGTAAATGCTCTTTTATGTGTACGTAACTGTACCTAGGTGTTCTGTGTACATAAATAAATAAATAAATAATTCGTAAGTCCCGCGACCAGGAGTCTTTTTAGCTTAGTAAAATCATCAAAGGAGTCCTTCTACCTAGGGCGGGGCGGGAGGAACTGACAAACTTATACTGACTAAAATCAGGGTGATCCTTTAATAGCCCTTTGCGTTCCAAGGTCACGGTTACCTGATGAGACACTCCCCGGACCCCAGCAGGCAATCTAGTTCAGAGGTGTCAGAGACAAAAGCCTACGATGGAACGAGCGTAACCAGAAGAAGCCTAGTTACTCTTGCTTTGAAGAGAAAGAGGTCCTGAAATCCGGTGGTCCACGCCTCATCATCTGCCTAGCCTTTTCCCAACTATATTGGGGTCGGCTTTCAGTCAAACCAGATGATGAAATGAAATGAAATGATGATGAAATGATGTTTATTTATGCAAGTAGGTTATATCAACACTTTTACACGTCTTTTTATAAAACTAGAAGGGGCCGGTGTTTCGTACCTGACTACTCTGAGAAGAAACAGCCGAAACAAACTCAGAGGTCGCAGTCTCTTTTGAAGTCCGGACATTGTATGTAGATCAGGCTATACGATGCAGCTGGATATCAGTATTTTACATGGAGCGAATGCCTGTCCGACCTACACAACCCAGAAACTGGGTAATACGATACCCCATGTTAAGACCGGTTGTCAGACTTTAGAGCTTCTGACTAACAGTAACGACTGTCAAATATCTACAAATGACATCCGGGATCAACGGCTTTACGAGCTTTCCGAGGAAACACGCAATGACAGATGGTCACCCATCCACAGACCATCCTCGCCAAGCGCGGCTTAACCCGGAAGATCGGCCTGTACGGCTGTATTTATTTAGCCACGAGCTCCTCTGTGTCCAAGCTGCACGCCTACCTATGTATATTTTAAGAAAAAATGCTATAAAGTATCTGCGAAGGACACGATGACCAGCATATCACAATGTATGTAGGGGTCACGAAAGCAAAGACCACTATAAAATTAAAATAAAAGAAATAAAATTTTATTAACTTTAAGTTATACAAAAAACACTTAAATCTAAATAATATGCAGCGTTACAACTAAATGTTATCATTGTACCAAGGACATCTGAGGATTCTTCTTAGGGTGCCTTTCCACAAGTGATTTGCTGCGAGAATTTAAAAGCTATGCTACCAATCACTTTATGGTAAACATGCCAAAATAACGTAATTGTATTTCTGTTTGGTAAGAATGTAGTTTTGCAAAAATCAACTACTATTTTACTATGTCCAAAAGACATATTGTTCATGAGTTAAAATGCTTTTGTGATAAAATGTTACCCGGACTCTGTTCAAATATTATTTTATGTAATCTATTTGAAGTATGTGCAGAGGTAATATTGAATCAATTGACCACTATTGAATACGAAATGATGACTAAGGATGTAGCAGAAGCAGGGTGCCGATATATTTTTTGCCGATGTAAAATCATCAAAATAGTCCTCCCTACCCAGGGCAGGCCGGGAGGGGCTGTCAGACTTGTACTAACTAAAATCCATGGTGTCCTTCAATAGACCTTTACGTCGTTCCGAGGCCACGGCTACCTGAAAACACAATCCCACGTCCCCGGCAGGCGTGCCGTGCATGCGGCTTCAGCTTTGTGACAATTGATATTCGATTTTCTTAACATAACGACTGTTGGACAATTTAACTGATAGATATAAAATATTTTCATTTTATGTCTTAAGGATATATTGTTCTTTATAACAAAACTTTTGCCTTTTTTTACTTAATGACATACGTGGACAATTTAACACTTGGATGAATGTTACCAAACTCAGTGACCGTTGCCACTGAGGCTAAGCTAAGTAGCGGAGCGAGTAAGATGAGCTATAAAAATGCACCGCTGCAAAATGAGCTGTGCGAGGAAGATGTGCAGCTCCAGTTATACGAGATTGGACAATATGTAAGGAACAGTGATGTGTTTACACATAGCTACACCGCTAACGACCATCCATAGCTTGCATCCTTCCATACAAAAGAAACTTAGTTGAATCAGTTTCCACAATGGCTATGCTATGTGGACCAATGAATCCGATTTCAAGATTTCAAATGCATCAAAGCAACGTAGCATAGCATGTCTGTAGTGGAAAAGTACCCTTTTTTTGTAGTAATAGAACAACATCGTGACGAGTTGAGAGGCAGTTATGCAAAATATGCTCTTTCATGAGATTTAGCATACCATTAGTTCACCTAAACTGATCGTTAATGCAAATAATTATGTGCTGTCGCACATTCACAATATGTATCAGAATAGCTTGGCATTACAATCAAAGGTGACCCACTAGTTTTTCACACAAGATATAGGAAAAAAAAAATTAAGAAAATAAAACCTGATCTTAAAACCTTATCCATGACTTTGATATAAATTAAGTGTTTGTTAAATTATGATTTCAGTTGTGTTCAAGTTACACTAGAATTTACAATATTAGAACATTTGAATAAAATGGTGACTAAATTGTTGATAATTGCAAGTGTTTTACATTTTGCATGCGGTTTGAAAGGTAAAAAAAGATATTTAGTAAACACACTTCTGGATACTAATTTGGGGAATAAATGTGTTGTAATAATTTTGTAGTATATAGGGTGAATTTACCAACTGGACGTGGATGGTATAGTCTTCTCAGCGACAGTATAGAACAGTGTACAAAATGCAACGCGTGTTTTTTTTTTAATCAAGAGGTTCGATTCCTGGCCAGGAAAATAGATTTTTCAAAAGTTCGATAATGCACATTAGTTTTCATCAAAATCGGCCTCGAGATCCTTTGAGCATTTTACGATATTCCTCGTACTTTCGTATTTGACCATTCACGCCCAGTTGAAAAATTGTACTTTATAGATTTTTCATTTTGTCTTTGGTGAAATTACAGAACCGTTTCCTGGTTTTAAACCATGCTTATCCACCGATAGCGATTGTTTGCTACAAAATGCTAATGATGGCATACAGCCCTTTGTTCGTGGCATCCCAGAATATGGTGTAAAAAGTTCGGATCCCGATTTCTATGAGACGATTGATGCAAGTACTAATAACTTGAAATTAATCTTAAATCGCGTTACCGTAACAGGCTTGAAAACTTGTAAAGCTGTGAGTGTGAAGTAAGTATTATTCTCTTTATTTGTCTGATAATGTTTTTAAATATTCCCATACAAAAGTGTATATGTCTGTTGTATGGGAAATCTTTACAATATATTTTATTCTATTTCACACATCTCCTGTGAAAATTTCAACTTTTTAACTATCACGAGTCACAGACGGACAGTAAGACAGACAGAAGGATGGACAGTAGAGTCTTATTAATATAGTGTACCCTTTGGGTACGGAACCCTAAAATGGCGTCCATAGCTAATGTTAGGAGCAGTATTTAACTTATTGGAATATTGTAAATGTTTTTGTTATGTCTCAAAAATTATCGTACGGTAATGTAATACCAGTAATTATATTATGAGTAAATCAACATTTTTAACTATATGTGTTCTAAATCACATCTTAATCCGCTTAGTAGTTTTTATACGAAAGTGTAACAATCATTCATGCTCATGAACTTTCGCATTTTTATTTTATCCTGGTAAAATCATCAAATGAGTCCTCCCCCCACGGCAGGGCGGGATAGTGTCAGACCGTTCTGAATAAAATCCATGGTGTCCTTCAATAGCCCTTTACGTTCCGGGGTCACGTGGGCGTCATACCACTGACGAACTTTCGCATTTAGAATATTAATTAGAAGTTGGATTGAAGAATAATTAAAAATACAACTGATTAAGTTCATAAAAAATAATGGCTGTATGAAACTCAAATGCCAAAAGTGGCAATACGTTAATTATAAAAGGTCAAACCAAGATCTAGACAAACACTAGTTTTACCAGTAATTTTATTTTTATTTTAGTAAACAACGAACTAGGATAATATAGGTAAACATGTAACCCACACCAATGTCCGCAGAATAAACTGTTATGAAGAAATAAAACAGAACCACGCGTCTACTGGGAAATCAGGTTAAGAAGAAATCATTAATTATTGTGCAAGCCATTATTTTAAATTTTATTTGAGACTAGCTTCCGCGTGACTCCGTCCGCGCGGATGTCGGTCTTTGCGTAGATGGTTTATTTCTCCATTTTGAGTAACTCTGACAATGACATCTTATAAATATTACGGCGCTGAATCCACTGCGGGTAATGCAACGTGTATTCGCGGTTCTACAGAACAACGTCTATGAATAAAACTGAAAAATAAGATTTTTTTTCTACGTATTTTTCCAGGATAAAAAGTGTCCTATGTTATGCCCAGGATAATAAGGTATAATTATACCAAGTTTCATCGAAATCGAACCGTTAGTTTTCACGTGATGCCTGCACAAACAAACAGACAGACAGACAGACAGACAGAGAAAAAAATTTTTAGTCACATATTTGGGTTTGGTATCTATCCAGCAACACCCCCCGCTATTAATTTTTTCAATATTTTCAATGTACAGAATTGACCCTTCTACAGATTTATTATACGAGTATGTATAGATTGCGAAAATATATCAAGACCGAAAAAGTGTGTGTTATATGTTTTTAAGAGACGACGGAGGGGCGCCCTTGCACCAGCATTGGTTCTACACTTTAAAGTGTGGAACAGCCGGGGCACGCGCGCCCTTCGCCGTAAAACAGTTCTGGGCACAATATAACAAAATTTGTTGGTGATGTCAGAGCAGTCAAAGTTGTTGTTACATATGCCATGCAGCATCACAGCCATAAGTAAGGTGCGCCTGACTCCAAGCCTAGAAGTCTGTATCGATTTAGCAGTTGTGAGTACGATAGTTTAGAACGGTAGCATTTGTAGTGAATGGAGCGTAAGAATTTTTTTTGGACCGTTTCAAGCCTTTACTTATATTTATCTTATAGAGGACACCATATTGGGGCTGCGTTTTCCAGTTAGATAAAGGTTTTTTTTTATATCGTAGTAAAATCATCAAATGAGTCCTCCCACCCAGGGCAGAGCGGGAGGGACTGTCAGACTCGTACTGACTAAAATCCACGGTGTCCTTCACCTATTGAAGGACACCGTGGATTTTAGTCAGTACCGGGGTCACCTTTACGTTCCGGGGTCACGGTAATTCGTACAGTCCTGCGACCCCGGCAGGCTTTGGCCCTCTAGAGGGGGGACCCGTCATTTTGCTGACACTCTTTGAGGCGCACTTGGAACACAACGCGCCGTCGACCCGGGCATGGTCCATGATCGGACAGCGAGTCGCCCATTACTCGCTGTCCGCATGCCCGCACCTACGGTAGCCGGAGATCGTCTGGCGACGACGTATGTCGCCGTGGGCGTCTACCACTGCGCCTGGGGGGTTAAGAAGGTTAAGGTAATTAAGGTTATATACATGACTAGCACTTTTCCCGCGACTTCGTCCGCGTGGGTTACGTACTTTCCTAATTCCCCCTTTTCACCCCCTTAAAGGTTAAATTTCCAAAAACCCCTTCTTAGTGCTCCCCTACATTATAATAGGAAGCCGTGTGCAAAATTTCACATTCCTAGCCCCAGTAGTTTCAGCTGTACGTTGATATGTCAGTCAGTCAGTTCTCCTTTTATATATATAGATTATAAACGTATGCGGTCGTTTGAAATCAGTTGAAGATCGTAACCATACTATAGACTTTGTTAATAATGTTCTCAATGTGAAGGTCAAAATGCAATTTTGAGTCAAGTGTAACTCCAAATCACGAATGTGGTAATTTTTTTAGAACAGTGTCTTATAAAGTGTAACAGTAGATGATTCGATTTTTGTTTTTTTGTGAATGATATTACATTGCACTTAGGTAAGCTAAGATGAATTTCATTGTGTTAACAATAATGAGAAATTCTGTTGAGGGCTTCCTGAAGCAGCATGCAGCTATAATAGTATTAAATTGTAGCCTTTAATAAACCCATGGAATGCTAATTAAATTTTACAAGCTTACAGTTATCCTGCTAAATATCTTTTCATTCTTTCTTTCTTTATATTTTCGAAATTGGATCAGGCTCATTTATAATGACTGTAGTACCAGTCTCATCCAGTCAAAAAAGATATCCAATGTTTTAGTTAGTATTTAAGTGTCAATGAGTACCTATACGTACAAAACTCTTTCGCTATTTAGCAGTATGGTCATGTTTGAGTAATTATTAAAAAAACATACAGCCACGAAGTGCATACAGCATGTAGCGGAAAACCTTTAAAATTTTGCTATCTGCAGACATGGGTCGCGGGGCTCTGAAATTACCGTAACCCCGGTACATAAAGGGCTATTGAAGGACACCGTGGATTTTAGTCAGTCAAGTTTGACAGTATGAAGTAAAAATCTGCAGACATGATTGATTTGACGGCACGGTTAGCGCAGTAGCTGAGCAATTGGACTGCTGCGCTGCGTGTCACGGATTCGATTCCCGCACGGATCAAATATTTGTATGATCTGCAAGTATTTGTTCCGGGTCTGGGTGTTTGTGTATGTGAGTTTCTATGTTTGTAAACGTACCCACGACACAGGAGAAATTCCTAGTGTGGGTCAACGTATAAAGAAAAAAAAAAACGACGGCTTGCACTCTGGGAGTGCCGGCAGAAGTGAAAACTTGAATAGTAATAAACACACACGAAAATTCGCGCAAGCGCCCTGCGCCGTCTTACAAATTTTCGATCAGGCCACGTGTCAGAACTTCCATGTTATAAAATATCCCATCATTTGCGGAACAATACTATTTTTACATTCAAAGGCAGAATAATCAATGAATCCATTTTTAATATCTGGACGTTTTTTCTTGCTTCGGATGACCAGCGTCCAAATTTTTTTTGAGTACCAAGTCAGCTATTGGCGGCACTCGTATCCAGATGAAAATTTATTTAGTAGTTTTGTTATTTCGAGAAATAAGTAATAAATCGGCCTTTTTCATATTAAAATAAAAGACTTGCTCGTTTTCTAAAGAAACGTCTAAGTCCTATGTTGAAAATTCAAATCAGCACGAGTGTTTAAAAGTAATAATGCATTAGATAAAAACAAAAGATAACCTCATATAAAAATCGAAGTAAAAGTAGAACAGACTATGACACAAAATGTCCTTATCAAATAAACTTAGCAATGTTTGTTTATAGCAAAGATATTATTGTTTAGGTTTTACATTCAAAATATTTAAATCATATATAATGTAGGTGCAACAGGTTTTTTATTCCCTTGATCCATCGATCCAGCAAATAAAGGCATGATAAAATTACGAAGATCCCGTGGGATTTTTGGC
The DNA here is from genome assembly GCA_943136025.2 of Agrotis puta. Taxonomy (NCBI): domain Eukaryota; kingdom Metazoa; phylum Arthropoda; class Insecta; order Lepidoptera; family Noctuidae; genus Agrotis; species Agrotis puta. The sequence goes on along the minus strand of OW964177.2, from coordinate 12,845,199 downwards.
CATGAGTGCCACGCCGTCAAAAGCTTTATTTCTACTCACTCTTATTTCTCTTACCATCTTATCAATGTTATAAAAAACGAAAGTTTGGATGTCTAAAAAATAAATGGATTACTCAATCACGTCTGCATAGCTTAACGGATCATTTTTTTTTAGCATGGTAAAATCATCGAATGAGTCCTCTCACCCAGGGCAGAGCGGGAGAGACTGTCAGACTCGTACTGACTAAAATCCATGGTGTCCTTCAATAGCCCTTAACGTTCCGGGGTCACGGTAATTTGTAAGTCCCAGGCTCTAGCATGACTTTCCACGTTTTTGTGATGAAAACGGGAACTTTTTTTTTAACAGTTCCTCGTTCGTAATCTAGAGGCACTTTTTCACTAATTTGTGAGTCCCGTGACCAGCTTAACGGACCATAATGGAATTTTGCTCAGATAGGTTCTAATATGGCTTATCACTAAGGGTACCGTTTATCACGGTGAATGGATAATTTTCGAGTTTTACGGCTCTGGCAACAGCTAGTACCTATTGTCTTATGTTATCTTATTAATATTACAAATGCAAAAATTTTTGATGAGATGGATGTTTGTTACTTTTTCATGAAAAAAGCTACTGAAATGATCTGTATGAAATTTGATACACAGATTGTAAATAGCCTGTATTAATCTGGATTAACAATAAAGAGATACAAATTTTCATTTTTATTTTCCAGACGTGATGCAGCTAAGCTCACGATTGATTTAGTACTGCAATGCGATTTGAAATTAGACGGAGATTATGAAATGGAAGGGAAAATAACCCTTCTTGAGATAGCAGGAAAAGGCAAAGTTCATGCTGAAATTCGTAAGTATCCCGCGTATGAAGTTCTTGAAGATCACGAAGACCATTAATTGACACTCTTCTTTCTTCTCTTCTTTTTTAGCAAGTTTTCTTAGTAAAACCAAATGTAGCTACATCGTGAAAGAAGGCAAGGACGGCAAGCAATACGCACGTATCAAAAATTTCGTACACAATCACGAGTTGAAGAAGAAATCCGTTCTTGTATTTGAGGGTTTATTCCCGAACAATGATGTTTTAAGTAAGTTTAAATAGTTTAAAATTTATTTATTTACTAGCGGGCGCCCGCGGCTCCGCACGCGTGAATGTCGGTTGCCGCTGCAAAAAGCCTACTCAGGCGATCTCAGGGCAGTATAGAGGGAGCGACTATTGCAACCGAGGTCCGGGCACGTCGCAATCGCGGCGGTAAGACCCCTCTTTGAGGAGTGGCTGGATAGGCGTCACGGCGTCCGCAGACGACGACCTACCACATTACGCAGGTCCTCACCGAACACGGAAGTTTCGGGAGGTACCTGTGTCTGATAAGGAGAGAAGAAACTTCTGGGTGTCACCACTGCGAGGATCGTCCGGAGGACACGGTGGAGCATACGGTGCAGGACTGCCCCGCTTGGGCAGAGTACCGCCGTGTCCTCACGACGGCGATAGGCGGAGACCTCTCGCGCCCGGCATTCGTCGAGGCCATGCTGCGGGGCGAGACGGAGTGGGAAGCGGTCGCCTCCTTCTGCGAAGCAAGCATGCTCGCAAAGGAGGAGGCGGGCCACGTGAGGGAGAGGACAGCGTCCTCCCTCCACCCTAGCCGCAGTGGACGCCCATGGCGACGGACGTCGGCAGACGATCTCCGGCCACCGTAGACTCCGGAATGCGGGCGGCGAGTAATGGACGACTCGCTGTCCGACCATGGATCATGCCCGGGTCGACGGCGCGTTGTGTTCCACGCGCGCCTCAAGGAGTGTCAGCAAAATGACGGGGCCTATAGAGGGCCAATGCCTGCCGGGGTTGCGGGACTCATAAATTACCATGACCCCGGTACATAAAGGGCTATTGAAGGACACCGTGGATTTTAGTCAGTTAAGTCTGACAGTCCCTCCCGCCCCCTGCCCTAGGTGGGAGGACTCATTTGATGATTTTACCATGATAAAAAAAGGAAGACTAAAAGTCGCGCTGATAAGCACGGTTTGTAAATAACAATTATTGTCTGTCAATAAGGTCGAACAGTCTGAACGTCTATTCGCCTCAGCAGCCGAATATTGTATGAAGAACGCGCGTTTTTTTTGTGTATGGCATCACGCAGGTCAAACTCTAGTAGGTTGTGTACTGCTCAACCGGACTTTTCTGTGGATGCCTTAAGATTTTAAGGCCTCCAGGCGCGCGGACCCCGCCGCCTTTTTATACCTGCCGAGCGTCGAGCGCGGCAACCGGTACACAAAAAAATAATCCTTATAGCATGATTCTGTATTCACGCGCGATGATTGATTAGCGTATTTCATGTATAACTTTGGTGTTTCTGCACCGATTTACATGATTCTTCTTTTATTGAATAGATAATAATGTTAACTTTTTTTAATTAGGGATGAGTGAGAGTGTTGTAAACGTAAGAGTAGACAAATATAATCAGAAAGCTCCGTATTGCTAAGCTATCGGGAGTTTCACGTGTTATTGTGAGTCAACCATAAAAGATAGACATATGCTGTCAAGGAATATTTTTATATAATTTTAAGGAGAACATTTCCGTCATACATGATTTCTATGTAGCTTTAACCATTAAGGCTGCACACGCGACAGAAGCTTAAAAAATTGAGTAACTTCTCCCGTTTTACCAATATTTCCCTTCACTGCTCTGCTCCTATTGATCGTAGCGTAATGAAAAGTATACTATAACCTGCCCAGGAGTATGAAGAATAATTGTGCCAAATTTCGTTAAAATCCGTCGAGTAGTTTTTGTTTCTATAACGAACATACAGACAGACAGACAGACAGACAGACAGACAGACAAAAAATTTTCTGATTGCATTTTTTGCATCAGTAGCGATCCCTAATCACCCCTTGATAGTTATTTTTTAAATATATTTCATGTACAGAATTGGCCTCTCTACAGATTTATTATAAGTATAGATTAAGAGGGAACTCGATCGGGCTTTTCTGCATACAATAGTATTCCGCTGTTGTTGTTTTCATCGTGGATAATGCCTCTAGAGCATTGATTTTTTTCTGAAAAATTTGGGACTTATTACTACGTGCTTCTATAATTTATTATTTTCTTTTTTTCCAAAATATAATCAGTGAAGAAAATGTAACTAACCAAAAACCTAAAAAAAAAAGTGTGGCACTCGGGGTCTACCGCGGTAAAGCTACATAATTGCATAGCATTTTTTTATCAACTCATGAAATTATAATTGTTTATTTATGAAAAAAAAGAAAAAAATATCGCCTACCGCGAATATTTAACGAGAATATCATCCCGTTGTTGGTCAATGGGAAGTTACTGTACTAATTAGGCTATGGTCAGCCACGTCAATCAAGTGAAAGGTCAAGAAAAAATTTCATCAATTCAAATTTTATTGACATGACAGATGTGACTGTAATAATGTTAGGTTTATTTTCGTTACGGAATTTCTTGATTCGGTCGCCGCGCTCATAGCCCGCGATAAAAACTATGCAATGGCTTAAAAGGGTCCGTTCTTACAACCATGTTCAGACGCTTCTCAGTTTTTAACAAAAATGGATATAAAAGTTTTTAACAAAAAATAAAATAATAGAAGCATAGATATACTTGTCCTCTAAATTTTGACATCAAGTTTATCCAGATCAGTCCAGTTTTGAAGAAGGACACAGCGGAATACGAAACGCCTTTTGGTGAACGATATGGCATGTAAAATCAGCCTAAGCTGCAGTTGTACCTTTCGCAAACAAACCGCTTGAGTAGGCGCAGCGCGACGGCAACAGTTTCTTCAAATACCTGTTTTTCAAATTCCTCGGGACTACCGTCCCTTCTTAAGTATTGCCTTTGGCGTGTCGTTAAACAAAGTAACTCTTATCGGGACTAGTTATCGTTTCAACAAACATGGTATATCATTTGGTGCGTCAGGTAAAAACAAAATTCTCTTGAATGCCCTTCAAGGCTTCAGAGTTGGGCCATTTTTTTTGGGTTTGTTAAGTCATCAAATGAGTCCTCCCGTCCTATGTAGAGCGTAAGGAACTGACTAAAAGTCCACCCTGTTCCCTCAATTGTCATTTTGATATTGCTAATTGATATTCCAATTTATGATACGTCGACTCGAGGCACCCAAGCTTGGAGAGAGTAGTTTATTTTTTTAAACCACCCAGAAGTAGGAGCACCGTAAAGCGATGCTCCTACTTACTTTTTTAAATTCATTTAGGTAGAGGTGCGAGTCAAGTCAGCTGACTAATCCTCCCATCTCAGCATCTTCATGTTAAGTACTTTTTAACCCTGCTATGTTAACCACGTTATGTACTTTTTAATATGGCAAAGTACTAATTGGGAAAATTGTATTGTTTAAATGTTCAGTTACCAAACGTTACGTTTGCGATACAGTTATTTGGAAAGAGTTTTTTTGTCAAGTAATCATTTGGCTAATGAAATTACGCAAAACATTTTTTGGAAGTCTAAATTTTCTAGGTATATTTTTTTTTTCGATGAAATTATGTAGACCCAAACTGTATTCCTCGAATTTTTCATAGATCACACATCTAATATTACCTAATGTTACAATTACAGGACAAGCAGCAAATGAAGTAATCGAAAATAATCCTAACGAAGTTATCGATGAGATTGGGCCGAAAGTGTTCGAAACTGTTATTACAAGACGAGTTAAAAATTTTAACAACTTTTTTGGAAAAATTACGTTTGATGAAATAGCGCTTGATTGAGTTGATAATGACTACAACATAATCGAGCAAAAAATAAAACTTTTCTATTTTTTCTTTATTTTGTTTTTTTTTATGCCTATACTGTCCCACTGTCGAGAAAAGAGATAAGAAGATAAGACCACCTCCTGTAACAGGAAAAGACAAGATCGCCTCCTGTAACAGGAGACGGTCTTGTCACTAAAAGCGATCTTTTCAAAACAACCTTTGGATGATATTCCACATTGGATACCCGTTGAAATAGCACCTTAATTATTCCACATACGGCTCCTATGATTTTTCCGCATGTGCCGCCGGTTGCCCAGTTTGGAATACCTCTGAATTTTACATAAAAGAAGAGACAGTACTGTAGACTTTTGATGATTATACACCACAAAAAAAAGTTACCCATAACCTAAGAAAACAAGCCAATAAACTCTTGTTAAATGTAGTATTTATTTTAAAGGTTATTTGGAATTTACAGTAAGGTTATTTTTAGTCTGACAGAACAATGTACAATGAGTTGAAGACAATTTTGAAAAAAAATATGAAATGTAAAATTCCGATTGACATTACCTACTTCTGTTATTTGCGTGAGTCATTTCCATGCAATCCTAACTTAATATTATAAATTTTGTTAGTTGTTTCTTTGTTACGCTTTCATTCTAGAATCGCTGAACCACTTGTGATGAATCTTAGTGCAGAGATCTATGAGAACCTGGAAACTGTTATAGGCTATAGACGAGAGATCAGAGCCAAAGTACAGGGAAAAGATCATATGATCCTCCAAGTACGAAAACTAGCTACCGCAGCCCTGTAACGCAAAATACAAATGAAGGTACAAGTGGATTGTTTGTCAATCAAGTCTTACAGGCCCTTCCGTTCCGTCCCGGGCGGATTGTATTCCACGCAGAACTCTAAGAATAAAACAACTGTAACTGTACTCCAAATAGTTGTCTTCTTTAAAAGCCCAATGTACGAGTAGATGCTGATAACTGCAATATCCCGTAAAATGCTAAGCTTATTTATCAAGCGATATTGCTTGTTGTGTTATGCTTTATGCCCATTTAAGACTAGCTGTGCCCCGCGGTTTCACCCGCGTTTTTCTCGTTTCCGTGGAAATACCGAGATAAGATATTTCCTATATTATAGCCTCCCTCAATAAATGGACTATTGAATATTTAAACAGTTTTCATATCAGATCAGTATTTCCCGAGATTACCGCGTTCATAACAAACAACCAAACTTTTCAGCTTTATAATATTAAGAAAAATATAGATTAAGTTAAATTGTATAAGTCGCAGGCAATAGCTGTCTAGCTGTTCGACATTCAGCCAGACACATAAGACTACAGGTGGGAGTGTCCGTCCACTTTAAACCGGGTTAAAATATTATTTTAAAGTACTTCTGAGTAAATTATATTTTTCGTTTTATTTTCTTGTGGCAGAAGAATATATTGATTGTTTCCGCAACCTGATCTTGACAACGCGACATATAGTTGGCCGTGCGAAAAACAGTCTTGCCGTAAATCTAATCTATATATATAAAAGGAGAACTGACTGACTGACATATCAACGTACAGCCGAAACTACTGGGGCTAGAAATGTGAAATTTTGCACACGGCTTCCTATTATAATGTAGGGGAGCACTAAGAAGGGGTTTTTGGAAATTTAACCTTTAAGGGGGTGAAAAGGGGGAATTAGGAAAGTACGTAACCCACGCGGACGAAGTCGCGGGCAAAGTGCTAGTCCTACATATTTAAATGTTTGCCCCTGTGATTTATTTATCGTTACGGCAGAAGATAATTTAATTGGGAATTGGACTCTTTTAAAATGAAAAGGCAAATCATTTAGAATCATTGGGATCCGAGGTATATGTACTGTTTGACCAACCGCTAGACCAGTCAAAACTGTTGCAACGATCACGTCATTGCGAAGAAATTTAACCTGAAGTCAAGTCCCGTTACATAAATTTGGTGGCTTTTTTCTTTATCGTGGTAAAATCATCTACTGAGTCCTCCCACCCAGGGCAGGGCGGGAGGGGCTGTCAGACTGGTACTGACTACAATCCACGGTGTCCTTCAGTAGCCCTTTACGTACCGGGGTTACGGTAATTTGTGAGTCCCGCGACCCCGGCAGGCTTTGGCCCTATACAGGCCCCGTCACTATGCTGACACTCCTTGTGCGCGCGTGGAACACAACGCGCCATCGACCCGGGCATGGTCCATGGTCGGACAGCGAGTCGCCCATTACTCGCCGCCCGCGTCGCCGTGGGCGTTTATCACTGCGGCTGGGGTGGAGGGAGGACGCTGTCCTCTCCCTCACGCGGCCCGCCTCCTCCTTCGCGGGCATGACTGCTTCACAGAAGGAGTCGACCGCTTCCCACTCCGTCTCGCCCCGCAGCATGGCCTCGACCAATGCCGGGCGCGAGAGGTCTCCGCCTATCGCCGTCGTGAGGACACGGCGGTGCTCTACCCAAGCGGGGCAGTCCTGCACCGTATGCTCCACCGTGTCCTCCGGACGATCCTCGCAGTGGTGACACCCAGGCGTTTCTTCCCTCCTTATCAGACACAGGTACCTCCCGAAACTAAATTTGGTGGCTTAAGATTTCTAAGTAAAATAACTGGGGCACCAATTTTTAACTTGAGAGAATGTGGCGGGAGGCCACTCGGGTTTAGAGAATTAAGAAATTCCTGTGGAAAATGGACTGCATCTTCTTGATCCATTACATTATCAATAGTGTAGGTGACTATATCCCCTGGAAGTTTAGTTAAAATTAAATCGTTAATTTCGCCAAAACTACTGTTTCTCGCCGCCAATATTGCTCGTTGACACATCCATTGATAATCTTTATTTTCTATTTCGACGATATCTGGGTAAACTTTAAGATCTTATACTTACAATCATCAACAAATATATTTGGAAAAAGATTATTACAGGATTTTATGTTGATAAAAAAGTCTATGGCCCATAACTCACTAATAGGTACTAACTCTTAACATTTTACAAACGTGATAACTTTTAAACGAAATATACGATTGAGATGAAACAAAAAGTATTTTACTTCTACATAAATACCCTTGATAATATAATGCTTAATTTCGATAAAGATCAATATTACGATACATATTTAACGTAGTTTTTTTTTCTTCAGACGATTTAATAATTATTTTGAACACAAAATCGGTTATTGTGATTAAACCATGATAGCTAGATATATGTTCTCGCGGACTTTTTTGTAGGTCTTAATGGGATCTACAAACCCATAGTACATCATTTTGTTCTATTGTCAATAGTTTTTGCAGCGCACGCAAAGATAGGTTTTCGATTTTACACCTTGTGTTACAAAAAGCAATTTTATTACGGATCCCTAATTTTGAAACAAAAAAAACATAGCCTATAGCCTTCCTCGATAAATGGACTACCCAACACTGAAAGAATCATTCAAATCGGACCAGTAGTTCCAGAGATTAGCGCGTTCAAACAAACAAACAAACAAACAAACTCTGCAGCTTTATAATATTAGTATAGATGGGTCATTTTTTTTATCCTGGTTAAATCATCAAATGAGTCCTCCTACCCAGTGCAGAGCGGGAGGGACTGTCAGATTCGTACTGATTAAAATCCACGGTGTCCTTTAATAGCCCTTTACACGCGCGCCTCAAAGAGTGTCAGGAAAATGACGTTGCCCCCCTCTAGAGGGCCAAAGTCGCGGGGTCGCGGGACTCTCGAATTACCGTGACCCCGAAACGTAAAGGGCTATTGAAGGACACCGTGGATTTTAGTCCGCCCTGCCCTGGGTGGGAGGACTCATTTGATGATTTTAAAACGCTGAAAAAAAAAGTTATTCAAAATTCAGTGGCGGTACGCAGTTTGCCGGTTCAGATAGTTCGTGATATAATTTCTAACTACCACTCAGGCGACGCTGCAGGTAAAAATTAAACAAGGAAAAAGGAGCAGTTTCATTTAAAAATTACCAGTCATAAAAGCATAACTGCAGACGGGTAAAACATTTTTGAAAAAAAAAAATAACAACTTAACGATTCCATAATTCAAAGTTTTCAAAACAAAGTTTTTCCATTCAAAATTATAATATTTAAGTAGGTATGTATACCAAACAACAGTTAAAATAATAAACACAACTTTTTGCCTAACATTGTAGGGTTCAAATTAGCATCAACGTGATAAATGGCTAAGACATTACCCTATTGTCCGAAAACTTTGGTTAACGGGTTATTGAACCTTATGTCACCGACACTAATGTCATAATCCCAGAATTCAGGTATTGAGGATTCGTAATACATTGTTTTGTTACCAGTGTTTGCTTGTATGGTCCTTGGAAATTAATTATTATCAAACGACAGATCAATGGTTTTCCGTAATGAAATGACGTCTTCAAGTATGCATGTTTCCGTGTTTCGAAATACAGAAATTAGAAATGTCTAATTTCTATATTATTTGTTTCTAAGGGGGTTAATAATAAGATAAAAGTTTGTTTGGAAATGGATTTAAATTTCATCCAATTTAATTAGGTACTTTAGACTTCAAATGTGAGGGCCAAAACCTGTCGAGGGCCAAAGCCTGCTGGGGTCGCGGGACTCACGTATTACCGTGATCCCGGTACGTAAAGGGCTACTGAAGGACACCGTGGATTTTAGTCAGTACGAGTCTGACAGTCCCTCTCGATCTGCCCTAGGTAGGAGGACTCATGTGATGATTTTACCACGTAAAAAAAAAGACTTCAAATGTAGACCAACTAAATTAAAACGACAGTTTCAAGATTTTTGGAAATTCATACCTCAAAAGTTTTAGGTATTGAAAATTATGAGGAAAACTACAAAATCCTCACCGATGACGTTAAAAAAAAAAGATGTTGCTGTTGGAGTGGAAAGTGGTGCAAGTCCATAATAAGTAGGTTTACAGACTAAAGAGAGATTAAGTATGAGGAAAACTAACAACAATAGACCTTATCACAAGATTTCTGTATTTTATTTTACAGCGTACTTGAACCTATTAACTGCTTTTATTGTTTGGAATACCGAAGTGAAAGCGCCTCTAGTTTACGAACGAGGAACAATTTTTTTTTTCATCAAATTAAGGTCAAAGTTCCCGTTTTTGTTACAAAAACGTGGAAAGTTTTGCTAGAGCCTCCTACCAAACTGTGCTTCTCTTATTACATACAAAAGCTACGTAAATCTAGTTATGGACCTACAATCAATTAAAAAATACACCGTTAGATACTCCCAAATATAGGTCCTAACTAAAATTAAATTAAGAATTACTGCTACATCCCAACAAGACAGTGCTATTACCATCCTTAGCCTATGTAAATAAGGTGGTATTCCGTAAGATAGGTTCAATTATATTTTGTTTCAAAATCTCTGTCCAAAGGTGTTTGACTCTGTAACGGTATGACAGTTTGATTTGTGTCTATTTTTAACCGACTTCATAACATGGAAGAGGTTCTCAATTAGTCATAATGTTTTTAGGGTTCCGTACGCAAAGAGTAAAACGGACCCTATTCCTAAAACTTCGCTGTTCGTCTGTCTTTTTTAATCTGTTTTCCTCAATTAGGTACTAAAAGACGCCTGAACCGATTAAGAAAATTCTTCTTTTGTTTGAAAGCATATATTTTCCCAGGAGATGCCATAGTGATCAGATCAGGACCTGATGATAGGATCTTGGATAAATCGTGGGAAATCTTCAATAAATTACAGCAAATCTACCATGATTGCTGCGCAAACGCATATCTATGCACCGGCTTTTAAATGAAAAGTTATTTAAAACGCAGTCGGTTCTTTAATAAAAATGATTACAGACGTTGAAATTAATCCAAGATGATTTGAAAATTTGATACCTTTATTGATCGTATGTAGATAAAATAAACTAGTTTTGTATCCTTCTCTACGAAATAGGATACATAACCAAACAAAAAATAAATAAAAATTGATTTCATTTTTATTTTGTTTAAAAAAAACAAAAGTACTTATAAACCTATTTAAAAATCCTAAACTTAGAATAACTACTAAAACTAAAAATAAAAAGACAAAATTATTGTGACAAACAAACATCATTTTATGTACAAGAGATCTACGAAGAAAAAAAATACACTTAAACGTGTTAATCTAAACAAAAAAAGCGCAATGTCAACGTACTTTTGAACTCAGTTATTTATTATAATCAATTTTTATTAAAGGCTTAACATGTGACTCTGTAATGAAAGAAACTAGTTTGTCTACATCGCTTACGCATATATGCGTTGTGTATATATATATATATATTTACGTTTTATAATCCTATATATGTATGTGGACCTTTGGTGGTTGGTATATACAGCGGAACAACTCCGAATCAAACAGTTGTGTCCAAGTCAACAATTTTATTTTTCCAAAATGTATTCTCAGTTTTCATTTTTGGTGCTAGTATTGAGCGTGGTTTATTCGGCAAATGCCGCTTTCGGTACGTATTTCATATATTTCTTTAAATATTTAAATAAAAACATGAAAATATTTTAAACAGTGGTAATTGATTTAAATTATGATCATTATACAAATTGCTTTACTACCTGAATTAAAACACAAAACAAAAATTTTATGCTAATTTGTTAAAATTAATTATTTAAATGTTTTTATCGTCTAATATATAAAAAAATATGAATGAACTTATTAGAATATTTGTGCACACATAAAAAACAACATTACAATAAGAATAAATAAAAAACTCTGAATTTAAACGTTTACAAAAACTAAACTCAACATGCATATTTTACAGCGCCCTTTATTAAAAAATGCCAGTGGGATGATTCAAAATGCTTAAAGGAGACTGCCCAAAATACGATCCCAATTTTCACCAACGGTATCCCAGAGCTTGGGGTACAGAAGCTGGAGCCGTTCACTATGAAGAGTTTGGATGCCAGCTCTCCTACCCTCAAGCTGCTTATCCGTGATATCACCGGTACCGGACTTAAGGATTGTATCGCTAAGAAAGTGCAGTAAGTGTATTTTTTTTAAATTTACGTTAATATTTTTTTCCAATACAAAAAAAAAAACAAGTTTTGTTGTCCGTTATAAACAATATTTACTGTCTAGACGACTGACTCCAACTGATAGTCCCTTTATTATAATATGATTACCATACACGAATGTAAAATGGCATTACTTTTAAGAAATCTTAAATATTGGATATCGTGTCTGATGTTTGTTCATAGGAAACTGATTTAATCTATAAAACATCCTTAATATGACATTTGATATTTGAAAACTAATGACACATGAAGTAAAGCGTAAAAACTTCTAAAATACTGAAAGTCCAGTCACAAAAACTTTTATTATCTCCATTGAACTTTGTTAGTCTGACGTAACTGTGTTTATTGATTTGTTGAAATGTTATTTTATGTTAGTGTTAGTTATCGTGAAAATGGTATATTTTTGGTCCAACCATTAAATAATGGAAATCAGTTGCCCCATGGATGTATGGTTGGTCGCGGGACCAAGGGATTACCGTGACCCTAGTACGTAAAGGGCTAGTGAAGGACACCGTGGATTTTAATCAGTACAAGTCTGACAGTCCCTGCCGCCCTGCCCTGGGTGGGAGGACTCATTTGATGATATTACCACGATAAAAAAAAATGGATGTATGGTGTTATCAATCGAAAAGATAAAGGGAACAGTTGTCTTACATATCGTGTGTTCCTTAAACTGTCTGTATTTACTGTAAACTAGCGACCGAACCCGGCTTCATACAGAATCGATAAAGATATAAACCTTTCTTGAATGTCTCTGCCTATTGATGAAAATCGCATTAAAATCCGTTGCGAAATTTAAAAGATCTAAGCGTACAGAGGAGGGAAGCGACTTTATTAAAAAACAAAGTCGTTTCCCTATTTAAAGGTAAAGAATTTGCTTATCTTTATAAGTAATCCTCTCCCTCAAAATATAGCCCAAGTCTTAATAACCACCCTAGTAAAGTAAAAACAGTTACTTTTTTATCGATGCAAAATGATGTTAAACTCTTTCCGTCGTAACACGAAAAGTTAAACATCTGTTGAACACTTGTCTAAAAAAAGTGTAAATGCAACACGATCCTTATATCAATGTCAAATGCTGTTTTGCAATTGACAGTTTTACAGACAAGTGTTCAACGGGTTGTTGTAAATTCGCCCCATTTCTTTTTTCCGCACGGATAGCAGAACAATTAAATAATAAAATCCAGTACAAAACTACCAAAAACGAGGACACAATGTGGAGTCTGACCAGAAAGTACCAAGAGAACAGGATCAATAGTTTTTTTCTTGGGGAATTAATTTTGTGGCGAATTTACAACAACACTGTCCAACAGATGTTTAACTTTTTTGTAGTAAGACTATTTTTGTTTTCAGACGTGATGTGAGTAAATCGAAACTTGCCGTCAAACTCCAGTGCACCGTTGACTTCAGAGGCAAATATGAAATGAATGGGCGTCTGCTCATCTTGCCCATCGAAGGAAAGGGAGACGCACACGTTGTTCTAAGTAAGTACTAGAAAATTTTAAACTAAGAGCAGATTCTTTTTTTTTAGCCTGGTAAAATCATCAAATGAGTCCTCCCACCCAGGGCAGAGCAGGAGGGACTGTCAGCAATAGCCCTTTACGTACCGGAGTCACGGAAAATCATAAGTCCCGCGACCCCGGCAGGCTTTGGCCCTCACGGGTTTCGTGCTTAGAGATTAGAAACCCAGTGCAGTGGTGCACTTTTAAGACAGTCTATTATCTCTTCTTATTATAACCTATTGTCGGTCTGTATTCACCGGTGATTTCATTTTCCTGTTGGAATGGGATCCCAACAGGAAAATGAGATCACCATTCACGTTGTAAAAGCCGATTAAGTAAAAAAAGCCACTGGCCGACTCTTCTTTATAAAAAATAACCTTGAGATCTTGCATCAAGCTTTTAATGGCTATCTCTTATTTGCCTAAGTTTTATGAACAAAACATTTAAAATAGATTAAAAACGTGTAATTTATCTTATAGTGCAAAACAAAACACGATTAGTCTATTAAATTAATTAATAACAGGTATCAGATAGCCAAATCGATTTAAGACCGGTCCCTACGATAAATGATTATCAACCTATTTAAGTCAAAGATCGTAATATTGTATAAAAACATAATGCATCTATACATTTAGCCAACACATATGTATGTTGACAGGCCTGATGGTCTAGTGGTTAGTGACCCTGACTGCTATGCCGGAGGTCGTGGGTTCGATTCTCACCCAGGACAAATGTTTGTGTGATGAGCACGATCATTTGTTCTGTGTCTGGGTGTAATTTATCTATAATATGTATGTATTTAGAAATATATAAGTATGTTTATCAGTTGTCTAGTACCCATAACACAAGCTCTGCTTAGCTTGGGACTAGATGGCGTTGTGTGATAGTTGTGGAATATTTATTTATTATTTATTTATTTATGTATTTATGTATGTATATGGGTATATATATGGGTATATTCCTGATTATCCGTATAGAGATTCTATATTTTTTATTTTTCAAAGAAATATCCGACACTAAGTGGAAGTTATCGATATATACCTATGTGTCGCAGGCCAATCGCTGAATTAACCACATTTTGATTTGCCTAGGCATATCGAGATCCGCCGGCACTTCATTATATAGCCAGTAAAGAATCAGGTGGATCGACGAGAACAATGTATTTCCCCGCCTGACGGGGCTCCTATGTCTGGGTGGTTCTAAAAAATAACAACGAAAGTTCTAACCTTAACCGCCCCAGTCGAAATGCGATCAGTGGATCCAAAACGAGGCTCTATCGACAAAAAATAGATGATGAATTCGATCTGATCACTTTTACGATAAAGCAAAATACATTATAGGTACGTCGTTTTCGCCTTTGTCGATTTGTCTGCCTGGGTACATCAAGTGTCGAAGTAACACAATGTGCCTAGGCATATCACGATGTTGCGCATTAAACTATCGGCCCACAACACATACACCGCGACAAAACCAAAGCTGTTGATACATATATTAGATTTCCGGTTTTGTTTTTATTTTAATGGCATTTAAAACAATTAAAAGCCTATATAAAAATGCAATCTAAACAACTTTGCAGAGGTTTTCAAGGCTATCTACAAGTAATTTGATAATTGCCCGCAGCCTCTCTATTTAGTGTCCAATTGTTCATCAACAGGTTTATACATTTTTATGCTAAAATACAGCTGCACAGGTCAATCTTCAATTTAAAGCCGCGCTTGCCAAAGTTGGTCTGTGGATGGGTGACAATTTATCCTAGCGTAGTTTCCTCGGCTATCATTTATCGGTCTTTGACAGTCATTACTATTACTCAGAAGCTCGAAGGTCAATATTAACCTGTACTGCCCCACCGCTGGACGAACGTACCCTTAAGGTTATCCTTACATTCTTTCCTTTCTACAGTTTTCAGCGAATCACTAACTAGTGCCACCAACTATAATTCGGCAATATACTAACCCAAACTTTTTATTTTTAGGGAAGGTCATTATCTCGGCTGATGTTGACTTGGGAGACAATATTGGTAAGGACGGAGAGAAACACTGGACTATCAAAAGCTGGAAGCACACCTACGACCTAAAGGACAAATCTACCATCGAATTAGAAAACCTCTTCAACGGAAACGAAGTTCTTGGTGAGTAATAATTTGAATTTTGCATCTTTTTTTTTAATTACAGCCTTTGCAGTGGCTTTGAACATGTTCTTTTGTCCCAAGGGATCATCTCAAAGTTCAGATTTATTTGATGCTAGCTCGTAGCTTCTCCTTTCACTCACGTCATGGTCGAAACTTATCCCATTAAAACACTTTAAATATAGGCTTTTACACGGGAACAAAGTAATTTTCCATCACAAAAAAAATAAAATCAGATCAGTACTTCTGGAGATGACCTCATACACCTATACTTAGACACTTTATCTCTTAATAACATTTATTTAGGTATGATTCTTATACCTTAGTATATGCAAACATGCAAGTTATTAAAAATAAACTGATCGACTGACGCAAATCAAGTCCTTGAAATTCTGATAAAACATAAACAGATTTTTAGTCTTATTTTAACTAGTGGATAAACTAACTAACAAATAAATGGCATACAGCCTAACCTTTATTAGTAATTATTAGAACGTGTTTTCTACGTTAAAAATGCAATCGGATTACCCCGTCTCATCTCACCCCGTCACGCGTTATAGGTTTGTTTCACATACCGCGAGTACACACACACTCTTAAGCCTTTGTCAAACAGACAGGCGATGCGAATGCGAAGCGTGACTTTTTATTTGTAATGTATGGAATTATTTGAATCCAGTCACATAGAAATGCGAAAGCGATCCGATAGCGTGACAAAACTATCGGACTGACGTCTCGCTTCGGTTCGGTATCGCTTCGCTTTCACCGGTCTGTTTGACAAAGGCATTGGACACATTTTGTGAAAAAACTTACCTAGATGAAAAAAAAGACCAACAAAAAAGATAAACAATACAGACAAGCAAAATTTTAATTTTTAAGTTTTTTTTTTTAATATTTGTGCGGTGAGCATAATAAAGAGTATTCTATCTATCTATGTATAGATATTTTGTTGGCCACAGCTGCGTCAAGTAAGCCATATTATCAAAATATCGGGGAACTAATGACAGAAAAGGAAGTTAATAACTTGAAGGTTGAATTTGCTATGCTATGCTTCTAGACTAACTTCATTCTATTTTCTGCCACCAGGACGTGCTGCCCGCGAGCTGATTGCATCCAGCAGTAACGAAATCGTCAAAGAAGTCGGACCCCCAATAGTCAAAGCTATCATCGCCAAGATCATTGATAACGTCGATAGCTTTTTCCAACACGTCCCTGCAAGCGAATTGGCTATGGAATAATATAAATTTTCTGGAATGTTCCTATTACTAGACTACGACATAGAGATTTATGATAAAGATATTAAAAAAATTAGTTGGTCCACAAGATGATAGTTAACTTATTTAATAGCTGTAGCTAAGTCTGATTTAAAAATAAATTATTGTGACGAGTGGTACCGACTTGAACATTTGGAACTGAAACATTATCAAAATAAACTGGTGTTAAGAAGTAATATTTGTTTGATTCCATTATACAAACTGTGGTGAGGATAGCAATGGCAGTTTTGTATTACCACCCTTTAAAGTTTCTAGGTTCGTTCGCATTCTATAATTCAGGTGCTTACACGTTTGCATTATCATCGTCATCATTCTGTGTTCCACCACTAGGGGGAACAGTGTATAAGACGGGGACGCGAGGTATAATGGGGACATACACTCTTTAGGCATATAACACAACACTAACGTAGCGCAAGTGACATCAGGACGTCATTTGCATGCGACGATTAACAAACTTACGTGACGTTTTTATTTGTAATGTATGGAATTGTTTGAATCCAGTCACATAGAATAGCGAAAGCGATCCGATAGCGTGACAGAACTACCGGACTGACGTCTCGCTTCGGTTCGGTATAGCTTCGGAAACGCTTCGCTTTCGCCAGTCTGTTTGACTGGCATTAGAGTAACTCCGAGCACAGCTCATTTCATAGCTCGCTGAACGACTTTAGACATGGGTATAATTATGAAGTTCGAACTTTAAAATGACAATACACTTTTAAAACCTAAAGAAATTTTCACATTCCCAATTCAAATACCACATTCATAAATACTCAAAACAAAATATGAAACTCAATTCATTTTAACAGCTCCAAACAAAAAGTATTATCAAGTCATCAAGCTGTCATCAGTACTAAACACTGCGTTGGTATCATAATAAACCATAAAAGTACAATTATTTTGGTTCTTCACACGCAGCTATGGAATATAAAAACGTCATCGGAGCACTGAATGCAGGGAACACATGGTGGCAGTGAATGTCATCGGTTATTTACAGACAAAGGGAATGCCGCTGTTAAATCTGTTTTAGTATAAAACAATAAGAGGATGGGAATCTTTGACATGAAACTGGTACCATAATATTCACTCTCGTAGTTCAGCATAATCGCGTGTATGACCTTTAAGGACTCATGCGCAGACGTGGAATTTGTTGAAAAATGTCGCTTTAGCGGAATCATACATAAAGGGATATCATTATTCGAAGTTATTATTTACAATGAGTTAGCACGTTGGCTCAATATAGCTCAGGATCAAGATAGGACCTACGATGTAGCTAGCTCATCCAGAAAGAACTCGAATACTAATCTTAAAGATATTTTGGTACAATTCGAATCCAATGAACGAAATCATAATTATTGGCAAAATCTAACGTCAATCGGCCAGTAATCTAGATTCCACGATTGAGAATTTATTTGGTAGAAAAATAAATAATCGCTACTCAGATCGAGTAGCGATTACTTATTTTGTGTGAAAGTGGGTGGTAGTTTGGGTGAAAGAATTTTCAAAATTGGTTACTACAAACAAACTTACAATCTTTACCTCTTTATAATATGAATATATAGATATCAGCTATATAATTATCATGATAATAAACATTTGTTTTAATATCATGTAGGTAAAGGAATCTTTTATTTAATGGATATTGTTCATGTAATTAGTGCCTAGTGCCTGCTATGTAATTATTATTGTAACAGAGATTCCAGAATGAAAAAAAAAAACAAGTTATAGCGATTAAATATTAACAAATAATAAGTTTTAATTTAACTAACACGTCAATATAGTTGCTATGGATGTAACAAAAAACTAAATGTAAAAAAAAAGATAACAAAAATATTATAGTGACAGATTTGTGGGGCTCTAAAATGTCACATCAGAAGAATCATAAAAATACAATAACGGCGATTTAATGCGCAAACATATTTTTATGAATTAGATCTTGATGCATATTATGATTCTACCATGTGTGGTCGAAGTTTATACAAAAGAATCATCGCCAGGAGGACGAAAACAAAGAAATCCAACATAAGCTGTTGTGATTTCCGCAATAAAAATAAACTTGCGTTCTCCGATAATCGAGTCAATCCAGTCAATCCGCTTATTTATAAATTGCGAAGCGACACGTCACAGTTGTTTTTGTTTCACCGGCTTTATGCTAAAATAAGCAAAAATACTTACATTATTAAAACTAAAGGATTTATTTTTGGAGAACGCACACTCGTTGTCGGGTAGAGTAGGTGAGTTTCGGACAAGTGTGTCTACTCTCTTATGCCTTTGTCAAACAGACAGGCGAAAGCAAAGCGAGTCCGAAGCGATACCGAACCGAAGCGAGACGTCAGTCCGATAGTTCTGTCACGCTATCGGATCGCTTTCGCTTTTCTATGTGACCGGATTCAAACAATTCCATACATTAAAATAAAAACGCCTCGCTTCGCATTCGTCACGCCTGTCTGTTTGACAAAGGCTTAATTCCGTCGTACGAAAATACAGACCTTTTAATTCTGAAATCAAGTTCTAACAACATAACAGTTAAGTATGAGGATCAATCGCTTCTCGCCATCAAACTATAAAGAATGGCGGGTAAACTGTAAAAAAAAATAACTGCATGAAATGTCTAACAGCAATTGCAGGCTACGAATTTTCGAAAAAAATAATCATTCTTAAATACTAGCTGTTGCCAGCAGAAGTATGAGGAAGAGGAAGGCTAAAGAAAAGATGGATGGATTGTCTAAGGAATAATATGGAAGAAAAAGGAGTAAATGATACTGTGACGTTTGATAGAGGAGAATGGGAGAAAAAAACGTGTTGCGCCGACCCCAAGTAAAATGGGTTAAGGGCAGGAAGATGATGTTGCCAGCGGCTCCGCACGCTACATACAACTCGAAAATTATCCCACGGGAACATAAAATTGGATTAAAAGCTATCCTATGTCTTAATCCAGGTTATGCACTATATGTGTACCAAGTTTCATCCAAATTCGTTCAGTAATTTTTGCGTGAAAGAGTTACAAACATCCATCCAACCAAACAAACTTTCACGTTTATAATATTAGTAAGAAAGATTCTTCTCCAGTATAAGAAATAAGTTTAATGATTGTTGTACTGGAGAAGAATTAATAAAAGAAAAGGCTGGGTAGACGGCAGATGATTTTTTTACGAGGTAAAATCATTAAATTTGTTCTTATCAGATATTTTATCAGACTCGTACTGACAAAATATCACGGTGTTCCTTCAATAGCCCTTTACGTTTCAGGGTAACGGGTACCTGTTTAGGCTGTCCCGTGACAGATTGCAGATGGCAATTTGTTTTTCCACTTACGAAAATTCCGTTACAATCTCCAGAGAGTATAAGAAACAATTCCGAAGTCCGAACAAACCAAATAATACAAAGTTACATACATTGCTACAATCGTAATTCCTTCCAACATTTATCTTTCCTCCCTTGCTGCGAGATTTAACTTAAGAAAAAGGTAGAAGTTATGAGGGTCAACGAAGGGACATTCTTTGGTGTTCGCAAAAGATTTGTGTTTGGTGTCCGAGACCCAGTAACCTATATGTTGATCATTGCTCACTGGAAGAATAAGGTTTTAAGAAGCCTTTGTCAAACAGACAGGTGAAAGCGAAGCGTTTCCGAAGCGATACCGAACCGAAGCGAGACGTCAGTCCGATAGTTCTGTCACGCTATCAGATCGCTTTCGCTTTTCTATGTGACTGGATTCAAACAATTCCATACATTACAAATAAAAAAGTCACGCTTCGCATTCGCCACGCCTGTCTGTTTGACAAAGGCTTAAGGTTTTAAGACTAAGAAAAAACCATTTATTGCCCGTGTTACTACGGTATTACGGTATTGCTACCGGTAGTACAACTGGTACCGGTAGTAAAACATTGCCCGTAGCCGTAGTAATAGCAAGCGATCCAGTAGTATCCTGGGAAGTCGTATTTACCCGTAGTTTATTTACACTGTCATAAAAAAATCTTTGTTTTTGACAGACGCCAGCAGGTCAACCTACCCCAACCTGTCAAATTTTACCAAACGAACATTAAACTTCCGCTGTTGTGATAAGGTTGAAATCTATTAAAGAACTTGACAGATTGAGGTAGGTCGATGTGCTGGCGTTTGTGTAAACCATGAACCTTCTAAAAAAAACTATTCAAATTAGCACTTTGAAAAGTATTTTTATATCGATGAATCATACGGATCTACTTAGAAAACGGTACTCAAGTATAAAAATATAAATTCAAATTTTGACTAAATATATTAAGTAAACATAACGGTGGTTCTATTTCTACATAACACTGTTTATATTACGTACCTACGCAAAATACACACTTTGGTCGTGGAACAGTCCGTTATACGAGTACTGTACTATAGTTACCTACTACTGAATACATTAATTAATATACTAGCTGTTGCCAGCGGCTCCGCTCGCTACAACTCGAAAATTATCCCACGGGAACGGAAAATCGTGATAAAAAATTATACCTTTTTTATGTGTTAATCTAGGCTATAATCTATGTTTGTACCAAATTTCATCCTAATCCGCTCAGTGGTATTTGCGTGAAAGAGTAACAAAAATCCATCCATCAATACTCTGCCCAAGCGGGGCAGTCCTGCACGTGATCTCCACCGTGTCCTCCGGGCGATCCTCGCAGTGGTGACACTCAGGCGTTTCTTCCTTCTTTATCCGAAACAGGTACCTCCCGAAAAAAGTATAGTCTTTGAATAAAGAACCTTAAATCGTTCTTACTTTAAAATGTTTTGAATTTAAATAAATTGAGATCGAATTGTGGCCACAGCCCTTGGGACAGTCAACAACAAAAGTAGATGATCAAAATTAGAAATTCAATACTAAAGAACGCAGTTCGCGTTAGAACAGTGTGGCGACGAAGTGATTAAAAAGTATGTGATTATAATTTACCAAACAGTTAGTACTAGTTCATCTGCATAGTTCTGACGCGAACTCCGTTAATTAGTATAGAGTTTCTAATTTTGATCATCTACTTTTGTTGTTGACTGTACACTAAGCGACGCAAGTCTCCGATATCTTACGACTTTGATAGCCATTGATGCGTGCCTGTGTATGAACCTCTACCTCTAGATTTTTGTTGCAAAAGTCACCTGGATACTAAAGTCGTAGGGTATAGAAGACTCGTGTCGCCTAGAGTACGAAGGGGCTTACTCCTGATTTTAATACATCAAACATAAACCTTAACAAATAACAATAACTCAGCTAGGTATATATTACCTTGACGGCGCGTTGTGTTCCACGCGCGCCTCAAAGAGTGTCTGCATAATGACGGGGCCTGAAGAGGGCCAAAGCCTGCCGGGGTCGCGGGACTAACGAATTACCGTAACCCCGGTAGGTAAAGGGCTATTGGAGGACACCGTGGATTTTAGTCAGTACAAATCTGACAGTCCTTCCCGCCCTGCCCTGGGTGGGAGGACTCATAGTTTTACGTTACAGAAATACACCACAATACTGTTTTTATTAACGATTCGGAGACAGCTCACATCAGAAAAAAAAAAACAATAATAATTAGCCGAAAACTCGTTAAACCTGTAACTTTAGGTATGGAACAAGATTTAATAATTATTATTTATGTTAAACTAGACTTTTTTATGGTGTGCGTCAGAATTGACAAGGTTTTTTTTTTTTTATCGTGGTAAAATCATCAAATGAGTCCTCCCACCCAGGGCAGGGCGGGAGGGACTGTCAGACTTGTATTGACTAAAATCCACGGTGTCCTTCAATAGCCCTTTGATATTTCTAATTTGATTAAAATACTTTAAAACTTCAGGTTATTGAATAGGCAACACGAAAAATCAGTAATTAAAATATTTGCATAAACAAAACCATATACTATGCGTTTCAAATAAGAATAGGATATCCGCTGCGCCATATGTAACGACGCTTCATCATTTGTTCTGTACGTCTGTCATCCATTCGCTCCTCGTAATCAAACGGGTTCTATGGCAGCCTCGGTTTCTGCGGCCGAACCTTGGACATCATTCGGTCAAAAACGCCAGATACCAGGCAGATGGAAATGACGTCAACATTTTTTTTGTAACCAATTCTGTCCCGCTGCTGAACAAAGGTCTCTCCTCATTCCTTCTACTATCTTTGGATAAAGATCGATCGGGATAAGTGGCTTCCTCGTAAAGAAGAAAAATCAAATACTTCGTACAAATTAATTTTCATTATTATTTATTATCGTTATCTTCTTTATTTTCATATGATTAGAAGAGCATGCATGAAGATTCAGAATGGCACCAAGGCCATTAATATATTCTTATGTTGTTGAAATCCATAGTAGATCGAAGACTGATTCTATTGAAGTGGAAAAATAAAAGTCAGTTCTCCAAAACACCTAACTTTATACACTGTATCTGTCTTTAAAGCATGTTCTAAACCGAAGCAATCCAGCGTCCCATTCAAAGTGACCTTGCTTGATGCCATCCATCTAGACAGCAAGCGGGGGGCGCCGGATGAAATTGAAACAAAATTCGCGGATGGAATTCAAGTTCCCTCGAAAGTCACCTTGGATTGACCACTGGATTGCATCCGTCTAAAGCCCGTTTTAGCTACGGAGAAGTGACGGAAGAAACTACCTAGCAACATGTGCCGCTCAGACTACATAATTATTCATTGTTAATTGAGTGCTACTGCCATTATTTTTGCTGATCAAAGGCCAAACATAATTTTCGGCCATAAATTACTCGTGACAAACCAGTTGCATAAAATTCCTACGTAATTAAGAAGAAAAAAACTAGTAGCGGTTTTGTAAAACTTAAAATCAAGTACTTGTCTTGGTTTTTTCTGTGAACAAATATAAACATGACCCTTTTGCAAATTAAGTTGATTTTAGAGTGTCCATAAACATTGAAAGAATAAAAAATATTTTCCGTCTTACTACAAAAAAGTTAAACAGCGGTTGAAAACTTGTCTAAAAAACTGTCAACGTTAAAATGGCATTTGACGTTAATATAAGGGTAATTTTGCAAGTACACTTTTTTTAAACAAGTGTTTAACCGATGTTTAACTTTTTTCCACCGGCGTTAACTATTTATAGTAAGACGGTGAATCTTCGCATAAAATTAATTATAGACTTCCTTTTTTAAATTTGGTAAATGTTTACTGCCATATAAAAAAAAAAACAATAGCAAGTTATGCCAACTAGAATGCCGGAGCCGCCGTTGAGTTTTATCTTCAGGATACAAACACCATTGGGCTATCGCTGAATCTCTGAGATAACCTTTTAGCTATAAATCAATGGAGAGTCAACACCAAAGATTAGGCATTCATAATTTATGAGCATAATCAATACGCTTCCTGGATTACTGGTGGCACAGTTAAATGCCACCCAGTGTCTCATGCAGGCGATAAAGTTCAAATAAATCTTTAATATTTACAAGACTCTTATCATAGCAGTAACAGTATTCTTAAGAGGCCTCTTACAGTCCACTAGCGCAGCCAATCGAAAAAATGTCATAACTCGTAAATAGAATCAAAAATACAAAATGTGGTCTGTAATTACTGTAGAAAAGGCAATAACGTAATTTTATAACACATTGTCAACTCTTGAAATATAGCTATTTAGCTAAATCGTGCATTTGTAACAAAAACGGCCGTTTATGTTTTGTATTTTTGATTCTATTTACGAGTTATGAATTTTTTTCGACTGGCGGCGCTAGTGGACTGTAAGAGGCCTCTTAAAGATATATGGAGTTAACCCTGTTAATTGTTTGAAGTGATATTTATCATTTTTTTTTAATAAGCTGTTCCTCCCCACTGCTGGGTAGTAAAGGCCTTCGTATTTCCTTCCGACCATTCTTGAATCTATCCGGCCAGTATCTTTTTGGCCAGACCCTCAAAAAAGAGTCCAGCTCGCCACGCCATCATTTTATTACCTTACCTCGGATAATTGAATTAATGATTATTTTCTTGATACTCAAGAAAACAAACATTATCATTACTATGTTCACGTGTATTCGAACGCGATTTATCGGTTTTGCCTACATCGAAAGGCGCTTCGTGTCAATTTAGAAGAAAAATACGGTCACAAACATTATCTTGGATTATCAAACAGCATTTTAAATACATTTCTACGAAGTTTTTTGTTTGTTGCTATTTCCATATAAAACTAGATTAATAGTTTCGATCGAATTTACCCAACTGAATTTGATTTCGTTCCAAATAAAAAACTGGTTTAAGTAAACATAAAAACGATCCAGTTGTAAATCAGAATGAATCATTTTCAAAGAAAATAAAAATCCATAAGAAATCATTAGAACTGGTTCAAAAATGCTTCTAATTAATATTAACAGCACTACGCACGGAATAAATCGATAACTTACCTGGAATTTTCCTACGTCAAGATGTTATAAAAAATACACTGTTACATATGGCCAAATCTCTTACAAAAATACAAAAATTTTAACAGCCTCTAATCATATTCATCTGTTGCTAAAATACGATATTCTCCGAAATCAACACCGTATTAAATGTATAATATGGGTACCTATTCTACAAATAATATTATAAAAACAACTAACAGTTGCTATAGTTGAAAATAATTAATCCCAAAAACAAACATAACATTTCTGTTTTTGCTATAACATTATGTATTAGCAATTTTCGAACTTATTTCTGTACTTGTGCCGTGAGACTGTGCTTCATGATAAATTTCATGATTCTAGGTCAGCGGTACGTACCCGTACGTTACGTACGTAGCGTACGTTGTGATTACTAAACGAATACTGATCACAACTCATGTGGAATGAATGGCCGTATATTTTACTGAGCTTGAATTTTAGAGCTCCAAAAGACCATACCTAAGCTCCAAAAAGCTCTAAAATGTATACCTACGTATTCGTTATCTATTTCAAATTGATTCCTCCACGCATTCCTGAGAAAAAGTGCCTTGACAGATAGAAGGACGGACAACGAAGTGATCCTATGAGACTTTTTTTCCTTTTGAACTACGGAACCCTTAAAACGTTGTCAGATATAAATATTCACATATTAGTGCGGTTTTATATCTAAACAGTGATTTTATTCATAGTTCGCAGAAACAAAACCACAGTAAAACCAGGAAATTATGAACAGGTAATTTACTTGTAATCTTATAATTAATACGGATTCATTTTCCATTACAATATAACGTTTATGGTAAATTAGTAATAGAAAAATAATGCTGTTGTATTACAGGCAGGTTGAAATATAATTATCATTTTTACATCAAGACTTATCAACGCAAACACATAGATCCTTTAAAGTAGGTACTTCACTTTATTGGGTACATTTTGTGGTCATCGAGCACAACAAATTCAGTACACTTATTTATATGTTCTTAAATCTGACTAAAACTGTCGGGTAGTAAGAGTTACCCACCATACACCCTTTCTCTTCTTCAATGTAAGTCTAGATACGTTCCTCGTTCTACATCGTACCTTAAAATTTAAGAAGTTAGGATTAACAACGAAGTGTATACCAAACTGTGTTTTATTTATTTATTAACATTGCACAAGAAAACGTGGTCCATAATTTATTATATTAGCAATGATTAACTACATTTTATCGGTATAATAAAAATAAAAACAGTTCTATCATTTTATAGTTCATATTTTGTAACAAAAAACTCGTAGAAAAAACTCCCACATACATTATAGCATAATGTAACATGAACCCCTAAATGAGGAAGAAACCGAATTAACCGGGGCGCTACTAACTGCCAATCAATAACAAACTGATTTATTCCCGTGGGGTGTTGATATCAATGAAAAAATCTCTAACTACGTAAAAGTTTTGGTCTCAGTGCAAGCGGACAATCTGGTTAAACATTGTTTAAAAGTAGACAATTTAATAATCCTCATAATTTTATAACTACATTAATTAGTACCTATATTGATGTTATATTAAAGGTCAAAGGATGTTTACTGCCCCTGCCTGATCAAGACATACGGTTTGGATAACGATAATAAATTTTAATCTGAGGGGTAAAAAAGGATCAGCTTTGTATAAGTAACCACGAACAGAACATTTTAATGTTTAAAATAAGTTCCAAACATGATTTCTGTGTTATTTGATTTACAAATAGAACAATCTTAACCAAAATAAACATGTGATGAACAGGAAGAAGAATAAAATTAAGTTAAATATATCATCAAAACTCAAACTCGTTTTATACAAACATCAATATTTATATGTTTATTTAAATATTATATTCACTTTTTTGCGCTTGTCCACTGAATACAACAGTATTTTTATCGATTTACGTCACGTCAAGTAGTTCACAGATTTATAAAATGCCATGTTTGTATTTCAACAACGATTCCATAATTTATTCATTTGTCAGGAACAATTTAAAGTGTATTCTGAACATTATAATTATTATAATAAGTGAATAGTAATAGTATAAAAATGAAAGCTTGTTAAAACACTTCAGTCGTAAATAAATGGGAAAATTCACACAATACCCTTATCCATAAATGGAAAAAGCTACCTTCTCCGCTCTCAACGGGACCTCGCCCTAACCGCCAGTATCATGTAAACAGCGAACATTTACCACTATCGCACGGGGGCGGATGACACGTGCCGAAACCATTCTCGTGACGTATCGAGATGTGCTCTTTGTAAAACGACTAACGAATGAGTTTGAGGTTTTGTTCTGATTCCAAGGGGAAATGGCTTTACGAGCTTCTGGTATCCGATTGGTTGTGAAGGGACGAAATTGAAGGTCGTAGGTATAAAAATTATACGCTAGTTATTTTTTGTCTATAATAATGACTGTTGTAATTTTTCCAAGAGCACCCTTTTGGCTATGTTGATAGCTGCAAGAAGAATCCTAGATTTTACTTTTAAATCAATGAGATAAATTATAATGACGTATTCAATTAAATTCATAACAATTCGCCGCTATATGCCGATGGAGATGGATATTACTGTAAACTTGTTTCTATTTCAACTTAAGCTACTACTGCCATCTGCCAGCAGCCAAAGAAGTTAAAATTACACACAGTCATCGACAGAGGTCGCTAATAGATTTCAAACTCCTTTTTACAAAAAAAAACGACGGGTTGCACTCTGGGAGTGCCGGCAGAAGTGAAAACTTGAATAGTAATTGTTGGAAATATGATTTTAGTAAAACTCGCAAAAATGGTTGACTTTTTATTTCAATAATTTTCCAATGTGACGTACATCTTTAAAAAACAATGTTACCTAGCAACGAATGTATCCAGCATACAAACTTCTTTAAAAGTAATAAAGTCACACGAACATTCACGCAAGCGCCCTGCGCTGTCCTACGCTTTTT
Source organism: Agrotis puta (assembly GCA_943136025.2). Lineage (NCBI taxonomy): Eukaryota > Metazoa > Arthropoda > Insecta > Lepidoptera > Noctuidae > Agrotis > Agrotis puta. The sequence continues at coordinate 12,817,271 of OW964177.2, read as the reverse complement.
CGGTCAGGGTCACGTGTCCTGACGCGAGTTTAAGATTTTATACCCATTACAGAAAAAGTGCTCAACGCCGCTAAAGAAGTTTTCACTTCAAAAACTTTTTTCAACAAGCCAAATCCCACGATTTCAATCATTCCATAGTTAGAATATTTAAAAATCGAATCAAGTTTTTTTCGACCTCTCAACGGCCAGGTATGAATCGGCAGTTTTTTTGCTCCCTTTAATGTAATTTGGAGGGTTCGTATGTTCGGTAACTGCCTTATCCGATGATAGATAAGGCTAATTGTACCTAAGTGACGGGGAAAAAATAGAGATCGAATTTAAATGAATCGCTGACTATATTAAGTTCGCAAATAGGCAGGGGCGAGAAGATTGTCAGTAAAATTGCTGGGAATTTTATTATACTTAAATATTAAGATTTCCTGTTTGATTTAATTCACCTATCTTTTAATTTTAGTGAAAAATCGTAATATTATAAGAGATTATAGATTCAAAGTAATATTTTTTTTTTTAAGATTTCTGTTTTTTAGTGGTCGATTCCAAGAATTCCTTTTTAATCTGATAATTATTTTGTTTATTGTTGTCTGAAAGCTGAAAGATTTTTGTTGATGTTGGCAACAATGACAGAAAAATAAGTACCACGAAAAGCCCGTATTTCATTTTCAAAAGGCTCGCCCCCATGTCACATTATTTCCTTATCCTAACACAAAGTAAAATATTTTTTTTACTGTACATATTTTAATTTTTAATTCCGGTGTAACCACAAACGAATAATCACAGGGTTAATTCCACTTCCGTTTTGCATACGCGTGTCACTAATTAACATTATTTAAAATTTAATTTGTTACTAATTAAATATTTCTTTTTACAACGAACCATATTTGTGGTAAACACGAACGCATTTGAAGACCACTTTACATTTACGTACATAACAAATCTTATTCTAACGAAATAAGGTTGATGATGGTGTGAATTGAGTACATTCGTGTGTTGTTGCGTCGTGATTAGTGGTTGTCACACTTTGCAGTTGACATGCATCGACTGGGGCTTTGAAAACAGCGATTAACTTCAAATTGGACCTTTTCAGGTGTAATTGTAAATTACTCTTGACGAAAATTGTTAGGGGCTGCATAGAGCAATGAATTGGGACTGAAATTGACTGTTTTTAGAGCTATTATTTAATGGTAATCAGTTTCCTCAATGGCGTTCATAAAAGGTACGAATTACGGTCAAAGAGGAAATTGACAAAAGTAATACCTGTGACTAATATGTTCGCGTTTTAATTTTATAATGAGTACCCAATCTTGGCTTTACTTGTCGCTTCTCGCACTACACATGTTGGTTAAAAAAGTATACGACTACCAACACCCTGCAAGGACCCCACAAAAGGACATACATACATCTTTTTCTTCATTTTAATGAAAAATGTTTCCATCTGTCCCCGCCGTCTTTAAGGCCAACACAGTAGATGAATACTGTGATTTACACTTTAAGTTTGAAATATTGTAAGAAATTATTTTCAAGTCAAACGTTATAGTTTTCATAGAATATGCCAATTGCGGTAAATAACAGGCGACAGGGATTGCACTGAGCTTATTTTGTACTAATCAGTTATTTTATTTTCTATATTAGATGGTCGCGGGACTGTACGAATTACCATGACACCGGAACATAAAGGGCTATTGAAGGACACCGTGGATTTAGTCAGTACGAGTCTGACAGTCCCTCCCGCTCTACCCTGGGTGGGAGGACTCATTTGATGATTTTACCACGGTAAAAAAAGCTACAAAAAAAATTTGTAGTCATTCAACTACCTCAAAACTGCGTCAAACATCTCGTTTGGTACACACTTCACAGATAATGGGAAATACTTGACTCACATGGAGTTCATAAGTCATCGTAATCTATACATTTGACATTGATTGAAAACAGTTTCTTAGGACGTGTTCACAATTGCGCACCATAAAAAGAATATTTTTCTTTCATTCTTTTTTAATCTCGGTTGAGAAAAAAAAACTTAAACAATATTATTTCTTAACTTTTTTTTCGATCACGATTGTTTCAAGAGTCTTAATTTGTGTCCGGTTAGCAATTTAGCGATTTATTCGATTAGCATTATGGATATGACATACATATATCTTAAATGTTACCAGCAAGTTAAGTGGTATAAGAATAGCAGTAATAATTTAATAATGTATTTAAAAAAAAACTTATGAATTAATTTTAATAAATATAAATAATTGAGAAAAGTATTTCAGTTGAGCTCATTTACGCTGTAAAAACATAACAGATTTTTATGCTGATAAACAGTAAACATGCATAAATTCTACTTGTACTACATAAAATTAATTGCTGCTTTTTATCTACCCCATAAATAACAATATCTAAATAATTAACTTGATATAATGAATAACGAGTGCACATGATTAAAATTTCATAATTTATGCTATTATTTCACGCAAACGTTAACCCTTTGTAAGCTTTTTTTATCGTGGTAAAATCATCAAATGAGTCCTCCCACCCAGGGCAGGACGGGAGGGACTGTCAGACTCGTACTGACTAAAATCCACGGTGTTCTTCAATAGCCCTTTAAGTTCCAGGGTCACAGTTATTCGATAAGTCCCGCGACGCACCCCTTCGTATGCTGAGAAAAAAATATTTGACATGCATGAGTGACGACGTTTTACCAACATTGAATCAAACATTTTGCTCATTATTTTAGGGACAAACGACCTACTTATGCCAATAAAATAAAGTCTAGTAAGGAAATGTTATAACGAAAAAACCCGTCTCACCATTAGGTGCGCGGTAAGAACATCTACATTTATCCCACCAATAATTATATGATCTAGTTAGTTTTTGTTTGTCAGTTTTTTTTTTTAATCTTTTGCTGGTGAACCTGCAATGGACAGTCATTTTTAGTGTGGCTAGACTTTTGTGACAGCATTGATTATTAAACATTTGAATTCAGAAACAAATACTTGTTTTTTAATGCAATTTTCACAAGTAAGTATATTTGCCAATAACGTCCCTTTTTTCGTCCCTCACCCAGGTTGGAGCGGAAAGGACTGTCACGCTCGTACTGACTAAATCCCATGGTGTTCCTTCAATAGCCCTTTTTGTTCCAGGGTCAAGCTTACCTAATAAGACAGTCCCGCGAAATAACGCCTACCTGACGCTGTCATTTAACCGTCAAAAGGACCATACCAAATTATACCTGCTTAAAGTAATTCCGTCCAATGTTGGCTCCAATGTGTGACATCAGCATCGCTCGTTTGCTTGTGTAGAAGCCAGGGGCCAACCTTCCCCTCTCTATAATTCATTGGCACCGCAAATCACGATAAGTAAACAGTGACAGGTCGCGTGCTGTTAGCAACGATGAGTAATACTGAGAACTGTAATATATACTTCCTATGTATATTGTATATGTATATTTAATTAAAATATAGGCACGTTAGAAAAAATGATTTTGAGTAAATTGCTGTAGCAGTATAGAAAAAAAAGAATAAATAAATACTAGTAGAGTAACAAAAAAAAATCTTCTGCGTGTTTAAAAAAAATACGATTGCTGAAAACGATCGTGTTGACAAACAAAAACAAAACACGATTGTTTTCACTTACTAACTTGAACGATTATTTCAAGTTACTTTTGCTCAATCAGTCAATAGGATGCCTGTAAAATAAGCAGGTATTTTTTATAACAGAAGTTTATAAACTCAACGTCATAATATATATAACACAATCGTGGCAAAAAAAAACAACAACACAAATAATTAATGCAGTCCTAAAATACAAACGGTGTTAAAAATACATCGGCGTTCAGGAACCTTTATAAATAATAATATACAAAAAAAAGGAAAAAAAATCTACCTATACCTAACGTATGGCACAAAAACTCATCAACATACAATGAATAAACAAAATAAGATTATGTGTAGGTAAGTGTACCCGAAACCTTTAAATAAAATTATTCAAAGCTGCTCTTAACATAAAAATCACCAGTCCAAACACGTCCTTACCCATTGAACTTGACCCTTGCTCACCAAATCGCCTCCGTTCACCACGACGCCCATACATCACCGAAACGTATCTCAAATCTCGGGTCACTGACCGCGTAAGCTTTCTCCCAACTGATTGCTATGCATTGTTTATATTAGCGCCTATTATAGCATTCGATTATTTGAGAATCGATTGTCCGTGTATTTAGATGTAAATTAGGTGGAGTTATGTTTGTTAGGTAGAAGCTTAATCAGCTTATTAATGATCTTACTGCTGACACTGAGATCGTGGCTAAATAATAACAGCCGCTTATGTCCGTCCTCAAGGTGAAGCGGGCTAGAAGTAAGCTGGGATTGGTCTATGGATGGGTGACCATCAGTCTATCATAGCGATTTTTCTCCGAGTCTCAGAAAGCACGCTTAGCCGATGGTCTCAGTTGTCATGTTTAGATCTTTTATAGTCGTTACTGTAAGTCAGAAGCTCAAAAGTCTGACGATCAGGCTTACCAAGAAGTACAGATTGGCTGTCATCCCAAGCTACTATACTAATATACTCCTTAATATTGGATCCGATTTTACTGGAAGCACAGCCCAGTAAGGGTTATGGAAATTTAATTTAGCTCCAAAATATGTTCTCTAAATTCTGTACAAAATGAATGTGGATGGGATACACAAGTTTTACGTAAACAACAACTACAACGTGACAACGTTAACAACCTTAAGAGGGCTGTTATAAAAGAATCTATGGTCAAATAATTCTTATTCTAAAATCATTGTGACCAAAGAGTATTAATAGAGCAATCTGGTAGAGCGTTCTGAAACTGACAGCAAAATATCGAAAGGTTAATATCACAAATTCCCAAAAACCAATCCAGCTGGCCATTGACGTCCAGCAAAAAGAACAATCACGATATATCATTTGCGGACAGAGATAAGACAATCGAAGGTATTTAATCGACTGTCAGTCTCAAACAATCGTAGTAAGAAATTCTTATCATAGTGAATGTTAACAAATCCATGCCACGTTACGGTAGTTCCTGTGATACTGGTAGATAATAGATATCAGTGGCAGTTCATTAATTCTAAGTAGATTGGGCTTCTCGAATGGGGATATAAAAACAATGAGGAGTTGGAGCATTGATTTAGTCTTGGCAGTTGCCATGGTTACTATTCTGGAAGTAACATGTTGGTACTTGGAACAGGGAAGCAAGTTCATCTTAATCGAAAAAGGAAGAATCTTCAATTGAGATGTGTTTTGTAGTATATTTTTTTAGAGTGTGTAAAATCATCAAATAAGTCCTCCCACCCAGGGCAGGTCGGGAGGGACTGTCAGACTCGTACTGACTAAAATCCACGGTGTCCTTCAATAGCCCTTTACGTTCCGGGGTCACGGTAATTCGTACAATCCCGCGACCGTGTTTTGTAGTATACTATGGGCTTGTATATTGTAGCATTCGGCGTGAAATCAGGATGTGAAGGTATGAGCTTTTGTAGATTTTAATTAATGCGTGCGTTTGAATATGAAATAAAATATCTTCAGGACTTCCTCAAGAAAAGTGCAAGTACAGAGTGCAAAATCCATGTAGGATCTTTTGTCACTGGAATTACACAGCCCCTAAGTAAATGTTATTGATTAGTCGTGAAAAATCTTTGTGAATACAGAAAAAAAAGTGTTCTTTTTCCAAATATTCTCATAAGAACAGCTGTGCGAGTTTTGCTCGATGATTTCGTGTACTACATTTGACTCCACCAAAATCTGCACGAAATCAATAAACCTCTTACAAACAGTTCCCGAAACTTGGTAAGTACCACCATACTTCAAAAACACCCCAAGTCTAACAACACCCTACGTCAATCATCTGACACATCATGCATTACCTAACGTCACATACATCTGTGTACAAATAACCTACTTAAAGGCAGCCATCGAACAGCCATTAGCTTAGTTATCTCACACGGTCCCCGGAAGGACGCATCGTTATTACGTACGCAACTAGGATGCAAGAAGTGGAAGAAAACAATTGGTATAACAATATGAGTAAATTAAGCATAGATAGTTAACACCGATATCATGCTCACAAAATAAGCATAACATCTTTGGAATAATCTTTATTCAATGAGCATTTAATTTTCTATCCTAGAAACTTTACTAATTATATGTCATAACATAATACTTTTTATAGTGACTTGAATTTATCACTGCCCATTTTCTTTTAAGCTCGAGTTCATACCTGTGCCCATACGTTAGGATATTCATTGCAGAAAGATAATCGCTTTTTTTTCAACCCCCAACGCCTAATTGAGGCCGCGGAATTTAAAAGTTAGCTGAGCCCCTTGAATGCAAAAGGCAGGAAGGAACTGTCAGGAAGGAAAGAAACGCATTAAAATTAGTTTACCCGGATCTACCGTGTCACTGACAGACACACGCAAATAGCGGTCAAACATAAAACACTCAAAAAAATAATCAAACAATAATTCTAATGCATCTATAAACAAAAGTACATCTCCATTCTTTCTATCATCTTTGTTACGCACATTGATCGCTTTTGCCATGAATAATGTGTTTTGACAGCAGTCATTACCGTCTAACCTGCTAGTATCATTAGCTTTTATGTCTTTTATATCTCGGGATATTACGCCATCGGCAGAATGCTTATCGTATCGATTATATGGCGCGTCTAGATTGTTAAGACTTGATATTATAGGTGTGCCTCAAGGGATTCCATTAGGTCCTCAGTTGTCTAGACGGCTTGATGCTTTTCCGTTAGAATATTGAGAATCGTTTCGAGATTTTTGTGCTATTACATTTTTAAAATTTCTTCATTGTCATCATCGTAATTTTGATGTATTTTTATTTCACAATAAAAATAGACTTGAATGCTAAAACTGCTTGAAAAAACTGCTTGCCCATAACTAAGATCATATTTCATACTCTGAGAAATTAAAAGTGGCTCGGAAAGAAGAAAATATGTATTATAATGAGCTAGCTTTAGCTCGCAGCCACATTTCTCCCTTCAAATTATATTTAAAAAAAAGGTTTTCTGTCTGTGTATTTTTATGAATATTGTTTCAACAGTTATGATATGAAAGCGTACCAAATAAATAAACCAACAATCGTCTTGCTTTCGCGTTTATAATATCAAGTTAGAATTCTATTTATAGAGCTCATCTCATTTCGCTCAGCCTCGTGTAGATACTCCAACATCAATTCATTCGCAACGATCTAATTTAAATAGCACAGCGTTAAATCCTTCCTTTATAGGCCCCTCTTCGAACAATAGCGTCTTACACGCAAACTAATCTACCATTTATTGTTTAAGATCGACATCGTCTGATCCTCCTGTCTATTCGATAGCTCCGATTGCTCTATAGCGATTTAATTGGCGCATTTCCCATACAACCTTGTACTGTTAGCCCAAGATACAAATCAAATAGCGGTATAGAAATCAACATTAATTGTTCAATGTGATTGTACTGCTCAATGAGTTTGTTCAGACGTGAATTATGTACACGCAATTGCGACCACTATTTCAATTGGATCAAGAGTGGTTATAGTGTGTATTGTTTTAGTGTTTTGTATCGTCGTCGTTTGGTTCGGTGTACTGGCCTCATCAACGCCTTTAATTCTCCTGTAATTGAACTAAATAAAAAATGATGAAGAGCTTGTTTGGTCGGTGGAACATTATTCGTTCAGTACAACTACGAGTATATTGGTGCATCTTTATATTGTTTTAAAATTCGTGATTGATTTTAAACTATTGCGATTTTTGTACCTAACATTCAGCCATTCTTTTCACACCAAAATAATCCAGCCCTCTCTTCCCGTCTTCGTCGTAAATACCTCTTAAATCTAGCAGTCGATTACTATCAGATGAATGAGCAATAGATCCACCTGTACTATGATACCATCTAACTGAGATTAACAATCCATCTGTCAAGCGGGGTGATTATGGGATTATCAGCCCTAGATCGTTCGTTAGCGGTAGTATATGGGGGAGACGGGCTGCGTTGTATTATTTACTGTCAATGTATTTTTGGAAATAGTACAGTTTAGAAAGTGGCCACTTTTTTTTCGAGTTTTAGAATATTGAAATAATTACACAGGGCACTAAGTCCAATAAACCTGAAACATATCGTTAAAATAGACGACTTTACAAATTCGGAAAAAAATTAGACAAAAATTATAAGTTTTCATTCTCTGCCATGCATTTTTATACTATTGCGGCATCTAGGTCAAGCACAGGTATTTTATGGTAACTATTATGCTGAAAAAACTGTGGCAGTGAATTTTGTGACTCCCTTTAATATCTGTATCATCAAAAACCAAAATGTACAACGATTTTAGAGTGTAAAGTGCCTATCTTCAAAAGTTTTTAACGAATAGTTATAAAAAAGCGGCTTTAAATAAAAAAATACAAATAAAATGGCTTTTCTAACAAAATTACTTTCGTATTCCAGAATGCTGTTAGCTAACGGCCATCTATTAGATCCGCTACTCGCACCTGACCACCCGAGAAACGATACACTAGTCTTAATCACCCAAGTAACATTAACACTCACATTCTAAAACAAGACAGCGATATTCATATCGCCCACAAACTAAACAACAAATGAAGGGCCATTACAAACGTGTTCGTGCAACATGCAATCAGTTACAGCAACATAAGTGATTGCCGCAAACTTGCAAAGTGCCGTGCTTTGTGCAACGCCAACACACGTTGCATAACGACTCATTAGTTTTCTATTTGCTTTAAATATTACTCGAGTTCGTATATTGAAATATGAGATTTTGTTTTCAACGCTGAAAGTTGTAACAGCTGGTGTCCTATTTATCAACATTTATTTTTGGACTTTACAGTGTTTTCAGGCTTAAATGTTTGTTACGGAGAAGAAATGTCCAAACATGAAAGATAAATTGTACAAGAAATGAGAAGATTAAATAATAATTTTAGATTAATTAATTAGTCGCACATATTATTCTTGACCGTGCTTGCGTTAATAAGTATACCGCTAGCGACATCTGTTGCATCAAGTTAGTATTAACATTGCGACTGCGACGCAATGATCTTGCAATTGTCGCTCTTCTACCTATTTCTTGAACTTTTGTCCACACATTGGTGAGTGTAGGTCTCTTCAAAATGTCTCATCGCAATCCTGTTTATTTATGACCATTTTAAAGATTGCAATCGTCTAGTGTATTTAAAACTCTATCAAATACTAAATGAAAAGGAAACCTTATGTTATCCATCATATAGGTATACATAAACCTTTTAATTGGAATCTATGGCCCATAAAATACAATGTATTTTTTTCATCTTCTGTATATATAAAAGGAGAACTGACTGACTGACATATCAACGTACAGCCGAAACTACTAGGGCAAGGAATGTGAAATTTTGCACACGGCTTCCTAATATAATGTAGGGGAGCACTAAGAAAGGGTTTTTGGAAATTTAACCTTTAAGGGGGTGAAAAGGGGGAATTAAGAAAGTACGTAACCCACGCGGACGAAGTCGCGGGAAAAGTGCTAGTAAAACATACATCAAATTGTACAATTAAGTCAGAGCACAGGGGGAGTCACACAGTTGAAAACATACTCAAAACATTTCCCACTTCTTATTGCAATTTCACATTTTCAAACCGTTTTATTCACCACAAAAAGAAATAAAAGAGTTGAAACAAGTACCTACGTAAAACTTCCTTCATCGTACTTACCAAACGGAATATTTAAACGGAGTAGGTATAGGTAGCAAGTAGGTAACTACACAGACGCCAGCAAATCAAGTAAACCCAAACAAAAAAAGTCCGAACCGAAAATGATCCTTCTTGTTTTGTTACAAAGCTGAAATTCTATTAAAGTTTGTCAGTTTGTGATTAGGTTGATGTGCTGGCGTCTGAATTATCTTTAAAGCCTTATAGATACCAAGCTCGTGATGTAATAAAAGTCACCGTAAAGTAGTCATACCTTTTCAGTAGTTACAAATAATGATATGGACGGAATTTTCTAGTCGATTATTAAATTTTCTTCATTTTTATGGTCAGCTACCTCGATATTATAAAAACGGAAGTTATGTTATGAGGGTGTGCTAAATTTTAGTGAATAGCCCAGAAACAATTTGGCTACGCTGTTGTTTGAGCCATGAATAAATTCCAAATTGCTATGACGTCGTAAACAGCGCTTTTAAAGTATGCCGTTGATTCAAATTAACTTCAGATAACATTTTTCACTCATATTTCGTTACAATTTAAGTCACATGTTGCAGGGGCGAACCGATCGGCACCTTTAAACAAGTACACATTAAATCACAAATCATCAACGTCACCAGTCCTGACTCTAAGCTGCACCAAAGAAATTCCTGATCGAAAATCTCGGAATTCAACCTGGAATTCGAACTCAGTACATGTCTCAAGATCAGTCGTAGCTGTTGCTACCGCTAGATCAACTAGGCAGTCAAAGCAAGAGTAATCCAAAAATACTTTTCAATCTGATTGCAAATTGTATCGATTATTCCATTATGATTCACATCTATTCACTGAACAGTGTCATTCATGTCAAACCATACAGTGCTGTCCCCATAAGTATCCCTACGGACATCTAACAGTTCCGGTCAAGCATTCAACAGCTCTCCACGACCTTTACCAGGTCGTCAGTCCAACACAATGGCATTCATAGGCACATCGCAATGCCCAGTGACGATACTCCGTGCATTGATTTTCATCGTATGACCCAGTTTTTGCCAGTGGCTATTTGATTAGAATGAATGCGAATATTGCAGCGGGGCTCCTTTACCGTGAAATCGCAATACATGAAACTGCAATGCAAAATGAAATGGTTGCGGAAGTTCTAGTGTTTACGTTAGAGGGATTATTGTTTGCTGTTTACATAAAAGCTCGTATAACGGAGGAAAAGTTGGGTATTATAGATTGGAGAAAAACAAATAGCTAGCAGTGTTGATCAAAGTATATTAGCAACTGAAACGGGTATAAACACTAACGTTACAAAAAAAGTATAACCGTAGATTCACACGTACCAAATGTTAAATAGGTAGACTTCAAGTAATTTTTTTCCATCCTAATTTTGTTTCTGCGGTGTATTGCATTTTAAACGAGTATACAATTCCGCTATTGAAGATTAATTTATGGTTCCTACGGCTACTACAATTGATTCTGACTAGACTATTAATACTTCACTTACATTCTATTCCAGGAAGCCAGCAAAGACTCAGACAGTAAAAACAAAAGCCGACCACAATCCGCCACTAAATTCGAAAGCCACAATTATAAATCGTGATCCTTGCTCGAAACTTATTACACATGACTAATGTTCTTTCACGTCCACCGTCCTTAACTCCACATATATTTATTTTGCCGATACATCACACACGCTGGAAACGCATTAAAATACTTGTATGCCACGATAATTCATAAACCGTTCTCCGAAAGGTATATGCGGCTTTGGGAGTCTTGGCACGATATTGACTAATAAATTGAATTAATTACTTGAGCTTGCGGTTTTATTTGGCAAAGGATAATTTTGGTGGGATTTGCCGCTGGTGTCTCGTTTGTGTTGCTTTTGTGGGTATTTGAAACAGGTGTGGCTGGAATTATGACGTGTTTTGAGCATCAAGAATTATCGCTGGTGGCTGGTTTATATGTTAATTATCATACCATGTACATGCTTTATCTGAATCTGAAACCAGACTGCAAATAGACCATAAAGCCACTGAAGTACGTAGCTAAAATATTTCAATTTACCATTCCATTTCAGTCCAATCTTACACCTTGTAACTTTTGTGTTCAACCAAAATATTACCTTAAGCAAATGACGGGCAGCATATTCTTATTACAGAATGCACTAAGCCGTCAAGCTGGTAAATCATTACGATCCCTCTCGCAAAATTAACCCCCGGAATAAACCCTGTGGAACCCCACTCGAAACGTCATTTCATGATACTCGGTTATAAATGACAAGGGAAGATAAGACCGGTGGATTTGAGGCGTTCTGCAGGGGTCAATAATATGCCCACCTTAATTTTGGTGAGTACGGTAGGTATCTACGTAGGTATACGATGGAGGAATAAAAGTGAATTGTTGCTTTTATAATTCAAAACTAATATTTTTCTTCACGTAGTATAAAAAAAATTTGTTTTATTATATTACAAAGCCTAACTTCCAAACGACTGCACCAAATTGTTTTTTTTTTTTTTTTTTTGATGGGTTTGTCATGATCATGGTTTATAAGCAAGTAAGAAAGTTTTCGTTTAAGTAACAGTGTGAATAAGTGCGCAGTCGCTACAAAATTCTAATATTCCATTGTATCCGGTTAGACTGGAACCTGCCTCAACACAGTGGAAGATAAGCAAATCGACGATGAAGAGTCAATAAATAATAACTGCAAAAACGCAACTTTACAGGAGGCGAAAAAAACGTTTCAAGTCCGTTTAATTATTTTTTTAGTATATTTGATTTTTTAAATGTTTTATGTAAACTGACTACAATATTATGCTTATGACTACAATATTAATATATTAATCAATGATTTTATTAGTTTTTAGATATATTTTAGATAGATTTTATTAGTATTTATTGCCATCGTAAATGACGTAACACCACTTAGTATATATTGCAATAATTGTTTATCTTGCAAAATTAATAAGAAACAGACCTAAGATCTTTGTCAGCATGTGCATTACTCTATTCTACAATAAATAATGCAATAAAACAAAAATGGCCAAAATGTTAGATATTATATATTGACTCTTCATCGTCGAAATGTTGTTTATCACGGAAAATTTTATCAACCATGCTAAGTTATATAGTAATAATATTTATATCTACCTACTGTTTACGAAGTATTTCTATGTTAGTATGTATTGTATGGTAATGGTTATCGCTTCTATGGTAGTAATTTAGTGGATTGTAATAAAGTATTTATTCCAAGTAGGCCAGTTACAGGCACTAACTGAAGTGGAGTTAGATTTGACCAAAGAGCGTGCGCGTTGAGACGAGTGAACTGTCAGATGTTGCTCTTGCTGAGGTCTATTCTTGTATGGATGTGCTAAGCAACGCCTGTCTAGGTCTGTATTTAGATGGGTCTCTAAATTTAAGCGAGTACTTCGACTCTCGTAAGACTCGCTAGTTTTTTATTTATCTATGAGTCTTTGTAATCTGAAATCTGGCTTTGCTATTTACTGTTTTTTCCTTCCTCTCTCTATAAATCTTATGTTTTATCAGCCATACAATAAGCGTTCTCTCATCAATATAGGCCATCGGAAGCGTCCGACATGGTGTCACGGCCACAATCCACTTTGTGTGCATCATTCCAGCAATTTCAGCATTGACTTCATGCTTTACGAGCGGTCCGTGTCCGAGGGATTTCCAGGTGAACCTGTGCAGTGTACTTTTCGTAAGTAGGTATACTTATAGAAGCTTTCGGAATTCCATATTTCGTTGAGACGCTTTTGTAAATAAAACAGAAGTAGAACAGTCAGAATGACTATGATCTGATGTTGTTTTTTTGTTTTGTTATGGGTGCGTTTACAAACATATAAACTCACATACACAAACGTCTGGACCTGAAATAACTACTTGTAGATCATACAAATATGTATTTGCGGGAAGAAAGATTACTAACCAACAATTATCCGCAAATTCCTTGTTGATCCAAAGGGCTTTCGCCCATTGAATCTAGCTACCTCTTCTGCTCATCTTAATTGGGTCCTCGCCTATATTCAAGGAGGCCTCTGTCATATAATATCACATAGGACCTTAAAAGCACCCTTTAAGAAGATCTGGCATGATGTTGTCTGGCATGTGATATGTTATATATCAATAACAATATTTATCAACGCAACTTTCAAGAAATCAGTTTGGGTTCGAAAATAATTAAACAATTTAGTAATGTAGTAGAAGTAGTTAATAGATTTAGTTACATTAATGTAGAACCATTTACTAATATCTAAAACAGAATCTTAAATGCACTTAAATAGCTCTTGTAAAACTAGGAAGCCAGCGTTTTCCTAGCTCTTTTGTGTCCTTGTAGAATTTCAAGAAAACTTTCAACCCTGGTAAAATACATTGACAGTGTAATAGCTCCACTAAATGACCTGAATGCCTTTTTAATGGCAAAAATATTTAGTTTTTCTACTAGAAAATATTATAAAGTAAGTACTAAAATGTCCATCGTATTTGACAATTATTCCTTTGAGAACATGTTATATTTTACTATCGCCATTTTGTGTTAAAATGAACACTAACGTAATAGTGAACAAAGTATTACTTTCAGGTAAATATTTAGACCTTCACAGGTGATTTTGACGTTTGATTGTCAACTACATTATTCATAATAGGACTTGTATATAAACTTTCTCAATATGACTTTACAACTTTTACTTACTTTTTTTTTATCGTGGTAAAATCATCAAATGTGTCAACCCAACCAGGGCAGAGTGGAAGGGACTGTCAGGCTCGTACTGACTAAAATCCACGGTGTCCTTCAATAGCCCTTTACGTTCCGCGGTCACGGTAATTTGTAAGTCCAATTACTTAGAAATTAATAAAAAAAACTAAAATCACAAATGTTCTACATTTATCCGTTAATTTATGCTACACACAATTTTAACAAAAGCAGACACTGCAAACATAAATAAAAACAAAAACAAAAAACAATCGAAAAAGGTGTCGCCAAATTCAATAACTTAACATAAAAGTCTCAACTAAATAAAAGACGCTACCTCACAAATCTTCCAAAGCCTGGTCCACTACTTTCGTTCTAAGACAAGACAAACGCCATATTTCCTTGGAACTTTAATTCCGTGTCCGCTACCCACCTGACGGTGTAATATTGAGGAAGTAAATCATCTTGGCCTCCTGACCTTTATGAAAAAATGCTTACCACTTGGCCACGAATTAGGTAGGTCGCACACCAAAGCCGAATACAGCGCGCTTGGAAATGTGTTAAGAAACAAATAATGCGTATTACTCGTATTAATATAAAAAAATGTGATGCGAAATTAAAATTTAAGTTTTGAGAAAATATAGCGTTTCAAAATTATACCTCGTTGTGGTAATTTTCATGATTTTTTGAATGCGTGTCATTTAATAGGGGTGAGCGCGAATGTACTTTTATATCCCGGCCCCTTGAGTGAGTGTGAGTGGCAGTCACAGTGGATTTTTAGCGGGTTAGCTTCCGATAAAACCCTATGTTAGCTCTTATATTATTGGCCTATCGCCGTCCGCTGCTGAACGTAAGCCTCCCTCAAAGAGCGACAACCATCCCGGCCCTGGACAATCCGCATCCATCCACTACCAGCCACGTTCTTCAAATCATCGAATCATCTTGGGGCGTCCTGCTTTGCTGAGCCGCCTCCTGCCTAATTTATTAACAGCATAGTATGTAGTAACGTTATGAAAATAAGCCTGACGCAAGTCGCACCGTCAATGGTCGTGGACTAGCCGTTTTTCTTCTGTACATTGCAAAGCTGCAATGTTTTAGGTTCTGTTTTGTAGGGTGCAATGTAGGTCAATGAGTTTTTTTTTAATGAAATGTAAATTGTGTAGACAAGGTGTGGGTCAAACTTAAATAAATTAATATGGGAAAAGAAACCCAGAAGTGCTGTTTTATTCTTGTATAAAATTTTCTTATATTTTTGTTCAATTTCGCTACTTGGTCTCACCAGTGAGGCAATCGTTTAAAAGAAGAGTGAATGATCAGCCACAAATAATACCCATACTCCTAGCATTTGTCTCTGCCCGGTCTTAAACGTCTGCTTTCTATACCCTATTTTAATTAATTCATAGTTTATAAGGTTCACCCTTATCTTTAACAACATAAAACGTAAGCACATAAACCATTCGACATGCAAAGTCCTCTTAGCAACTCTACACATAATAAACCATAAACAATGTTAACATAAAGTTGCCAGCTTAAAATATATTTGTGACGTTATGACGTACCAACTTAAAAAAAATGTTAACGGAAAAAAAGCGGGGCGAAACGGAAAAAGCGAAACAATTCCGCTTTATGGCTTCCGCCCGTCGCATTATGAAAATGAAGTTTTTATGTTCAAAAGAGGTATAACACCGGATTCTTTGGATTTTGCTTGAAATTAACACCAGTTTGCGTTTGTGATATCAATTTTTATAGAAAGCACCTATTCAAGCCTTTTTGAGTATTCTTTAAGGTTTATTAAAGCTGGCTAATGTTTTTTTTTTTTCGTCTTTTCTTTTGGAATTTGAATATGACAGCATTTACCAATCCTAACTAATACTATGATGGATGGTCGTTAGTCCCGCCTGGTACTCGTCAAAGGGTTGAAAGACCAGTACTGAATACTGTCAGCATGATTGTCCCAATTGACGGCACAGTAAGCGCAGTGGCTAGCGATTGGTCTGCTGTGCTGTGTGTCGCGGGTTCGATTCCCGCACGGAACAAATATTTGTATGATCAACAAGTAGTTGTTTCGGGTCTGGATGTTTGTGTATGTGAGCTTATATATTAGTAAACACGCCCACGATACAGGAGAAATTCCTAGAGTGGGGCAACGTTTTTTTAAATAAAAATAATTACCGAGCGATTGGACTGCTGCACTGCGTGTCGCGGTTTCTTTTCCCGCTAAAAAACACCTGTACCTTCGACAAATGATATATTTCAAGGGGGATGTAAGGTTTTTTTTTTAAAAAAAAACTAGGTTTTGGAAGATATATTGTGAAATTCTGATAATCACTTTATATAATCTGACCCCAACATAGTTATTAAAAGACAAGCAGTTCTGATCCTGAATAACTCAAGTGAGGCAGCGTTTGTATTTCCTAGCTTGCTTGTTATGCAACCATAACAAGTTTGATAAGAATATTAATTAAACGTTTTCAGTTATGCTACACCAAGCTTGGCTATGCACGGGTTTACGTCGTCCGCAAGTTTCAGCGCTTTCCACAGCGCTTATATTTCTAAAAGAAAAGTGATAAACCAATAACTTTTTTATTTAATTTAAGGTCGCTTTTCAACATCTACGGTCATTAGCGACCACAGTTAACAATGGACACCGCCGCAACGGTATCAAAGTAATTTTATCAAAATCTGCTTAAAAGCTAAATTCCGAAATCAACTAATGTATTTCAGTATTTTTTCTATGAATGTATACCACATTGCGGCTTGAAAGATGGGATGCTTTTAGACTCAATAAGTGGCGCCCAAACAGGGGCAGGTAGTAGTCGCTACTCGCTAGTATTATAAAACACTAATGCAAACTAAGTACTCTTACGCCGTTTGCATCAGCCACACATAGACTCATCACGAGTTTTTGTCGTAAACCACATATAAAATTGAATAGCAAAACTATTTTAAATAACACACACCTAGAACTCCATTAAAACTCAAAACAAAAAGAGCAGTACAATAAAAATATAAGTTTTAATTTGCAAAAGCACCACGAGAATCATAATTCTACAAAAACTACATGCAATTCAACCACCGTGTGTGCGGATGTAAAAACATTCCGCGATCAAAAAACTTTCATTACGCCTCTATGAAAACGCAAACTATCACTAAAATGTAGCCAGTATAAAAATAGCTTGCGACCGAAGAACTCGGGGACATTAAAAAACTGGATATGGCAAGGTGAACTTGCATCTTTAATGTCCCATCCAGTAAACACGATGACAAAATGTAATTAGTTTATCGGTTTGGGTTTCTTATTTGTGTTATCTTATTTGTGTACATTTTATTAAACGATTTAAAGGCTTTAGGTTTTTTAAAAGGAAAATATTCGTACATCAAAAGAGAAATATTGTGACCAAGAGAGACCTACTTGTCTAAATTAAAGTCGTAAGGCCTATCCTACCAAACACCTTTCAATGGTAACCAAAAATAAAATAAAACAATAGATGAAAGAGAAATGAAGTGTAGTTAACTTAAAACTCGCAGCTAATTGCAATCCATTATTGATTATAGGCAGAGGTTCGCTATGGTAAATGGTAGAATGGCGGTGGTGTTGGTCAGTTTGGAAGAGCCCAAACTGCGCCACAACACCCTGTCAGCAACTTCTAATCTCGAATCAATTTAACATTAAAACAGTCACAATTTCATTTTACAAAGACGCAAACAACACAAAAGTTGCAAATTGAACCAGACAGAAAGTCTCACGAGCGATGAATGAGAAACAACACATGGCCGAAACATTTTACAGCAGAAATGCCAACTCCAGCAACGTAGCAAAATAATTTTCATGTGAAAATACAGAACAGTTTACTTAAACGATGTTGAAATAACTCTCCCACATGCTGACGCTTAGGAATTCTCTAATTGCAAGGAGACAAACCGAGGTACGAGTAATTGCTGTCGAGGCTCACGCGATGCAATGTCAAGTGACATCGTGCATTTAGCGGAGACCTAGGAAATTACTTCAGCGGAACTCTTTAACGCGGTTAGCGAGGAAAGTAATAGCCATATTTTGTTCTAACAGGTGTTTGAGTTTAACGAACATTGTAGCTGTAAAGGTGCAGGTTGATGGACTGATTATGACGGCGGTTTGTAAAGGTGCCAGTGATCTTTTTCTGTTTATATTGAATGTATTTTTAGAATGTAATTTTGGATTGCAAACCATCCTCAAGCAAGCAAAGATTTACTCAATGGTAACCCAGGTTTTGCCAGCATGTTCCTTATATTATAGGGGGCGAAAATATTGCTATCAACCCGGCGTGGATGCTACTGAGACATTCGTGACGGAAATACCCGGGAAAACTAAGCCCCGTCATACACAAGGCGACGCAAGTCTCCGATACCTTACGACTTCGGCATTCATTGACGCGTGCCTATGAACGAACTTTTATGGATTTGTATTGCGATAGTCGCCTGGATCCTAAAGTCGTAAGGTATCCGAGACTTGCGAGCCAGACTTCAGAATCGAGCCTAGTACAACATGCTCAGCATTATTTTGCGCTTGCCTCAACGAGATCAACGAGACTACATAACAACGATTACATAGTATGTTATTGTATCTCATTTTCTTCATTTGTTTTGCATAATTTGATCGACACATATAATTCAAGGCCTACCCAATTTCCAGCTCGATCACGGAATAAACTCCACACAAAGTACCTACGTCAGACCACAAGGGATAGAACCTTTGGAAGACTTATGTCCCTACGTATTTCTGGCTCCCTAGTCCCTAGAACAAATACCCTTTTAGAGACTTAAGCCTTTAGCGTAATGGAATCATTACATCACCGCTATTATTTAAGGTGCTAAATAAAATAGAGGGAAGGAAAAAGTAACAAGTGCGAAACTGCGACTTTGTCTGCTTGGAACTTCGGTTAAAGGTAGCTCCTCAATCCTTATAGACAGGTCTGTAAGGATTTATGACATACTCGTATAATTAATGTCTCTGCATTGTTCTTTCGGGATAAAGTCTTTTCCTCCGTTTCCTTTTATCCTATCCAATGTCCGAAGTCCGAACATGATGTCTCTGTAAGCCATCCGTTCAGCTGCGAAGGTGTCAGGAAAAAATTAAATAACAGATAGTAATAGTACTCCTGACCGATTTTGACCACGGCGGCGTGGCCGAAATCGGTCATTGGCATCTTAACGAAGATTGACCATCTGCGTGGGACATTTACAGTGTGCTAGTATCTGCGCAGGCACCGATGCACTCTCTGTTCCTTTACTGTCATAGTCCGATGGGATGGCAAGTCGACATAACTGGAGATATATCAGGACCAATGGCTTTTTTTTAGCGTGGTAAAATCATCAAATGAGTCCTCCCACCCAGGGCAGAGCGGGAGGGAGTGTCCGACTCGTACTGACTAATCCACGGTATCCTTCAATAGCCCTTTACATTCCGGGGTCACGGTAAATCGTGACTCCCGCGACCAGGAC
The DNA here is from genome assembly GCA_943136025.2 of Agrotis puta. Taxonomy (NCBI): domain Eukaryota; kingdom Metazoa; phylum Arthropoda; class Insecta; order Lepidoptera; family Noctuidae; genus Agrotis; species Agrotis puta. Next base: position 12,797,402 of record OW964177.2, on the reverse strand, counting down.
CAATGGTTTAACGTAAATTTTGTCAACCACTGAGAAATTCTAAAAGAAAAACCCAATAGTACTTTTTTTCCCGATCCGGACCCAGGATGTAATGTAATGTCATTTCATTAACAATTGACATTTTATTCGTGACAATAAATTTTCGTATTAACTTTTCTAATTTGCAATGTACCGTTTCTTTTTAAAGTGTTGTTAGAATACCGCTAACCGCAAAGGATAGGTATATCATCAGGCAGTGTCGTCGGCAGACATAGCAATAAATATTTCTGCTGTCACGATGTCTGGAAAACCTTCTGTTACACTAGTGTTTCATAAATATTTATTTTGTGTTTTTACTACAATACTTATAAAGATTTTTGTTTTCAAGGTAAAATTCTTGTTATTTATTTTTCGATGAAAATTAGTTTGGGCTTCGATAAATGTGTCTGAAAAATAATTCTGAAATTTTAGCATGCCTTTTTAATTGTTTTCAGCTTTATTCAAAAAGTAAATAAAATACCAATACTGAGAACACCAAAAAAAATTAAATGTGAATTGTATTAAATGCAAAATATTTACATTACATCGTCGAATGGTAGTAAGGAATTTAAAGACATATCCAACGATCCTTAATTCAACTAATTAAGTTTCACGCCAAAAAATATTTTTGTTTATAACACATTAAATATTTTTAAAACATCATAAACTTCACCTATAAAGGTTTCAAAAATGCAATAAAACAGTTTTTTTATAACTTCAAAGACGAACTAAACTTTGGTTACACCTTTTATAATGATGTTTAATGTCTACAATAAATAAATGTTATTAACAACAGAAATAATTTGATGTATAATCAGATTAGGCAGATGATAGTTAGCCATAAAACCTTAAGTAGGCACAGGTACTGGCAATAAATAATGCACATCGACCTGTCAGCGTGAGGAGTCCACCAGCAAGGTGGAAAGACGATCTGATGAAAATAACAGGATCGCGCTGGATGCAAGCCGATTCCAACTGGCTGATATGATAATGCTGATCGACCTTTATAAAAAGATTGGCTAGTTTCGCTATCTCTGTCACACACCTGTGAGGTTTGCTGGTTCGTCGATAGTTGTGGTTGTTCATGAAGGTGGTTTGTCAAGGCTTCGTACGATACCTATAAGTATGCGTATACTTATTAACATATTCCAACAACCAAAATTCTTTCACTGCGATGATAATCCCAAATCCTCTAAAGCTGGCCTTGTGCAAATGCATTGACTCCAAGGTTTTTCTATCTGGACAAATCGGCATTTTTGTCCAAAGTGTACCGTAAAACACAATGCGATATCCTTTGTGTCCAAAAGGCTTATTCAGATGAAACCCAAAAAGAGCCACACCATGAAGGACTCAAGCTTATAGCCGAGATTTACCAAACGAAGAACAATCAAGTATCATGTGACATTTTTCATTTAACTCCTCATGCTTTGGTCTCGGGACTGTACGAATACTGTGACACCGGAACGTAAAGGGCTATTGAAGGACACCGTGGATTTTAGTCAGTACGAGTCTGACAGTCCCTCCCGCTCTGCCCTGAGTATGAGGACTCATTTGATGATTTTACCACGATTAAAAAAAAACTCCTCATGCTTTGTCATTGACATATAATTGTAAAAGAAAAAGTATTTTTCCGCTGCAGCAACTTAAAAAGGGAGCTGGGCTTCTTGTTCAGTGTATAACGCTAGATGTTTCGCAAGGGTTCAATCAGATTATTAATCCAGGTCTTTCACCAAATCAGCATTAAAAAAGAAATATTGCCAGTCAGTTTATGACTTTTCTGCAGTTACAACTTTTTTTTTATACTCATTAATTTATTTAAAAGAATCATTAAGTTATACGACTTCACTTTTATAACTTCAATAACTCTTCATCTTTATAAATCCTAGAAGACATGGCTATTACGAAGCAGTAGCTTATTTTACAGTATAATCAATTCTGTTACAATGTTACTAAGATTTATAATGGCATAAACTTGGTGTTACCTTTAACAGATTGTTAACGGAAACTGCTGAAATCGTGTTTGTGAGCTATTAATAATTACTGTTACTAAGTAAGGAGGTGTTATTAGCCATAATAATAATGCTGGTTACTAACGTAAAGCTATAAACAGCTCAGGTTATATGTGGTATCAAAACTTTAACAGGGGACCTCAAACATTAAATTGATGGTATGTACGTTCAGGGAAGTTTATGTGTGTCATGTGTCCATAAATTGTAATTTAATTAAGATGCTTCTCACACGTTTTGCCAATACTTTTATCTATAACCATGGGGTGTTCAAGTCAAGAGTGAAGAGGTTACATCTTAGCAAACGTGCTTCAACGTTGACCACATCTTCGCTTACCATCAAGTAATATAGTGGTCAAACACGAAACTATTATTAAATTAAAAAATACTATTCACACGTATCACAACAACGCGTCATCAGTTTGTTTAACCACTGATCAAACAACTCTCCCTAAATGTTAACTATAATAATCCATTAATTGAACTTTCATATTATTTTTGAACGCTTACGTGTACTCCGAGACACAGAGAGAGTGTATATTGGGCTCCTCGTCTTCACTCGGTATTCTTAGCTAGGTTTCACCTCTTTCACTTGCACTACCTAGAGTGTAGAACCATCTTAACAAATTCCGTACTGTGATATGCCTCTGGTTAAAGAAACCATGGGTTTTCTTATTAATGGCGGCTTGTTTGGCAACCAATAACATTAAAATACCTCAAAATTATAAGATGGTCAACAAATTCCATAGATGCAGTGCAAAACCTCTTAACGTAGTCAGCAGGAGATACTGTAGGGCATAAGTAGCATTCGGTTTTAAAATTAAGCACTTTTTGTTCTATTTTCAAGACACAGATGCAGGTCTAATTTAGACCTAATAAAACCACAGGATATCTGTCATCTGTCGTCATAACGAGGTTGGACTCCGGAATTTTCCGTGGAGACATAAAGATCCCCTCCTGTGCCTATACCATTAGCACGTTTTATTTAAGGGGATATGCGTCTCTTCAGTAACGAATTCCCAACTTGAATCGAATTAAAGAGAACCTAAACGCTCCTTATCCTTGTCTCAATATCCTATAGTTTTTTGGGATCGACGCAGCATGGACCTAAAAAACACTACGGCATAGACATGACATCACGTCTGTTGCCTCCAAAGGTTTAAGCAGAGGCGACTTAAGGTACTAAAACATTTCGCAAATTATATTTAAAAATCACATCAAGCACAACATCTTTGTATTCATATTTTTGTCAAACAGATAGGCGTTGCGAATGCGAAGCGTGACGTTTTATTTGTAATGTATGGAATTGTTTGAATCCAGTCACACAGAAAACTGAAAGCGATCCGATAGCGTGACAGAATTATCGGACTGACGTCTCGCTTCGGTTCGGTATCGCTTCGGAAACGCTTCGCTTTCGCCTGTCTGTTTGACAAAGACATAACTGCTGCTTCCTAATAGGAGGAACCTATATACCACTTTATACAATCGAGGTATCGAAATTACCTTACCACGCATTTGCTAAAATAAGACCATAAATTCATGAAATGAAATCGCAATTTTCATTGTCCACACGTTCCATTAAGCACACTGCAACAAAACTTAAGGCTCCGTGTAAAGTAACACTTAAAACAATCCTTAATTAATAATTAGCTTGTCCATTAGCGTGAAGTGAGATAATCTTTATGGTTTCTCCGGAGGACAGCGCCATCTTAAATCAGTGCTGATGTTATCACCTTCACGGGTTGAACCTTAATGTCGACTTTTAGTCAAAATATCACGTATCCAAAGGATAAGTATGATATACGGTGAAGTTTATGTGAATTTTAAATTTAGAAGAAAAGGGGAGGATTTGTGAGGGAGTTCCTTAACTAGGTTCGTGATAATGTTCGTAAAAAAAAGTACTGAATAAATAAAAGTGTGTAAGATTTTGAAAATGTAATGGCTTTTATTCATTAAGTTTTCGTGAAAATATTTTTTTAATTAAAAAAAAAAATTAAGCGAGTTTGTAAAAGGCGTCTGTCATAGAAAATTTTCCAAATATCCTATTTCAAAAAAAGAGAATTAGAAATATTTGTTTCTACGGAACATTATAAACCGGTATATCTAAACTGTAACACTTTTTTTAATGTTGTATCTGCTCATGGGTGTGAAGTTACATTAAAATCGGTGCAATCACTTGTATGAAATGCCGTCCAGCGTTAGCAAAAACAGATAACCAACATCCCAAGCCTACATGAGTCTAAAAGTATGAAAAACTATTCAAGAAATAAAATACTTATTATATCACTTACAAAGAATTAAGTTGAAAAGGCGAATGATGCTATTAAATGGGTATGATTTGCATTCGGAAAATCACAACTTGCGTTTAAATTAAATAAAATACTTAGAGAAATGATTATTATTTACGTCTGACCTCACCAACATAATGCTAATGGGAAATTAACACACCAATACTAATAAAATAATAACTTAGCACCTGCGAATTTCTCGATAAGAGGCACAATAATAAAAAAAAAGAAACACGGAACCTCACTTTCCGACAAAATCGTAGCTTATTCTTATCGGTGGCTATTTAAGAGGCCAACACAAAAGAAAGGCCAACATTAGCCTCCAATTAACACCCCTGGACGAAAGCCTCGCGTTATCTTTTGAGAAAGATAACGATTTTGTTTTGTTACGGTAGAAACCGTGCGATAAGTAGTAGTCGAAAAACAGTCGCGGCGTTTTGTCGCTTCAACCAGACGCAGGTGCCAAGTTTTCGGTGGTACATGACCATAGAATAAGTTTGGAATTTTAACAGATAGACCAATGTGACTTGGTTTTGCCTGGGGTAATGTATTTCATTTTAGATTGGCGTGTCATTCTTCTACCATACTTCTCTGTTACCAGTATCATCTTAGCCTGCCTAGCCTTGATAAAGTTAAGCTAACTAAATGTTAGAAAATATGTATATGGGCCGTATGAACTTCACAGAGATTAGTGCAATCAAAAAGATTCTAAAACGGTTACGTGTCGGTCTGGTTGATAATAAATGCAAGACAACGTAGCGATCATTTGATGAACATCGCAAAACCTACCTCACGCGTTAAACGCGCATTTAGACGATGCAAGAACTCGCACGCAAGTTGCGTTACATTGTGGAATTTATAGGTACAACGAATTCAGTTGATCAAACAAATACCACAATGTAGTGAAACTCGCATGTGAGTTCTTGCTCCGTCCAAATGAGGCTTTAGCTCAAACCTCGACACTATTTCTTTCAACCTAAAAGATAAATTAGTCTATGAGTCCGCAGTTACTTAGGCATAAACCCTATCTACCCAACAAATCACATAGTCTCTGCCAACAGCAGCTTGTCCAATCATACCACGGATTGAACAGTATCAATATCGGTGTCATGCTAAACACCTGCCACTCGGATTGCCGGCATTTTATCTCCATTTATTGTTTTTTATCCGAAGTCCATTGACACACACCTTGTTCCCTTTTTTGGTCCTTTAGACCGCAATAATAAATCAATATGTGTTCTGGTTACGCCTCATTAGATTCGGGCATGGCATTGTTTGAGAAAGGTTTAAGGGAATATTCGAATGAATTATAAATGAAATATGTTGTCATTAAATCGTGACATAGTGAATGAATTACTTTACGGTGCTGTAAACACGACAATCAAAAGGGCTATTAGAATTTTAAAAAGAAGAGTTTGGTGTTATTGAATTCACGCCAGGGACAAAAATAAAATTCATGTTTCAAAAAATCATAGAAAGGATCAAATCCACCGAAAACCATTTCAACAATCAAAATTCACTTTAAAAACTTTAGTATCATCATAACACTTAATATAAAGCTGTAAACACATCAATTATTTTGATTTAAAACCTCTCATATTGCACAAACATCACGTTTCTTTTAATCACAATGCATCAAAGAATGCGTCGTTCGTCTACCATCATTTTTTAACACTTCAAGGACCAGAAACAAAAGAACCGTGCCTACGACTTGAAGTCCTTTCGTTTCTGATAAAAAGAAGAGGATTTGCGAGTAATGAAAGCTCTCTCTGGCTGGTTTCTTAAGTCTGGGAATTCAATATCAAGATTCTAAGCAGGTGTGTTTTAAGACAAGGCGCCTTTATAAGCGTGACACATTGCTTTGAAGAACAGTTAACCGTAATGGAAACAAAAACGTTTTCTAAAAGTTACAGAAAGTTAAGGAGAATAACGACCCTTATACTCGTATCAACGACAAATGCCATTTTGAAGTTGACAGTTTTTTTAGACAAGTGTTCAACAGGTGTTTAACATTGAAAATTGATTTTAAAATTGAAAATATCGATGATCCAACTAATATTTACTTAGTTTTGAGTATTGTTTTATATATTTTATCCTTGATGTATTTACGTTACGTTAACACCGCGCACGACTGCTGGAACCTCCAAACTCCATAATTAAAATTTAAAAGCAACCTGTGCCAGTCAAATTCACTTTTGCTGAAAACCCAAATATCATAACACCACTTCTAGCTGACCGAATTTCTTATCGGTATGTCCCAACGGCAAGCGACAGCGTGCAAGAAAAAACGTCCGGTCGGCATGAACGGCGCGCCGTGCGTCTTCCAATGTCGTCTGCCAAGCTTTGTCGGCACTTTTTCCAGCCGTGACTGTTTTAGTAATCGGATAGCGATCCGTTTGAATCACCGAACAACTATGATCAGGTAGCGATGAAGTAATAAAATATGAATGAAATAAAAAAACAGTACGTAATGAAATTTCATTTCATAATCCGGTCTCTTCTGCTTTATTGCATGTTTAAGTTAAGTTGATTGCGTAGGACGCGTATTAAGTAACCTGTTGGACTTTTTATGGGTCTATCGTATTAATAGGACAGGTAAATGAGTATTGATCTAACCGCAAGGTAGGCTTTATTTTTTAAATCGATATTGGTTGGTTTCGTGATGTACGTCTTAGTAACTTAGTTGTGTGGTAGCAGATGAATGATATCAGATTATTTGCTTGATACAATCTTTCGTGAAATTAGTAGGAGCTTTCTTAGAATAAGGTCATGTTTTCTGTGTCCCGCTTTTTAATAATCTTGTACTTTCACAACCATTCATTAGGAAGAATATTTGTATGAGAATTTCATAGGTACCAGTCCTCTTCGTTGGACGGTGTCAACAGGGTACCGCAACCCTGGAACGCACAACCGGAAAAACAGGATGGGTTTTAGTTAGTACGAGACAGGTTCTTCATCAGCACGTAAATATGTGATGTGTGACTCTTGTGATTACTTTCCTTATAAAAAGTATCAGTTGTCTTGTTATTGTATTGTATTTGTCTTTTAGTTAGGCAAAATCTTAATAAAATGTTTCAGATATACATACACCTTATTGGTGAGGTTCTTCAGAAATGTCAAGTAGCGTATTACTCGCAAACGACGTGCTTGTATGACCAGACCTAATGAATGTGGATGAGACGAAAGAAGTATATAACGCTCTATATTTTCTGCCTACCTTCATTGGAAAAAGGCATGAAGATTGCAAAACTTTACGTATGTACACGAATGTTCACGAATTACCGTGACCCCTGTATGTAAAGGGCTATTGAAGGACACCGTGGATTTTAGTCAGTATGAGTCTGACAGTCCCTCCCGCTCTGCCCTGGGTGAGAGGAGTCATGTGATGATTTTACCACGTAAAAAAATGTACTAGGTTATAAACTACCTATACATATTAGTGTAAGAAACATCCAGATCTGTTCAGTAGTTTATGTGTCAAAGAATAACAAACACCCCACCATTCTCACAGTTTTGCGCATTTATTTTATTAGCTGAACTAATTAGATTGCATAACTTATGAGATAGGAAGGAAAGAGGTACTTGTAGCTTTTAAACCTTATCTCATATAGATAAGAGTCGAAATCGATCGTCAAGGAGTATAATCATCATGATTAATTCATCAACATAATTGTTTAATAAAATACAGCGAAAATAACTCATCATTTTTATGTAGAATAACAGGCACTGTAAATAACACCTTTTTTATAGTATTAAAAAAAACTCATAGTCTCACATCCTAACATCTCCACTTTTAATGAATTCCCCGAATTCTACGCGTTTATACACTTTCAAATGAAAAAGTTAAAGAGCATGATTGTAATACGAACTGTTTATTTAAACAAAAATGAACAAAGTTTATTTTAATATAAATTAAATTAAATAATGGGACACAATTTTCCTTTGTAAGCATGGTCTTGAAATATTAAGTTTCAACAAGTTTTATCATACAACTAACGCCATCTGTTGTGGAGTGGAGAGAAACTCATTATGATGAACGATGCGTTTCAACTGGCACCGTTTGTTTGTATCGTTTTAAATCAATAGATAGTGTTGCTTATTTCCTAAAAACTGGATACATATTGCAGAGAGATATCTTAACAGAAATATCAGAATTAAGATATTTTTATTTATAACAAAAATGTAATTATAAAGTCGGTGAATAAATTAAATTAGTTACTACAAGCAAGGTTGGTAAATGACTAAATTCTATAAAATATCAGAGATATATCACAATTTTGAAACAAGAAAAAAGCAGACAACACGTACCTAGTGGTGACCCACTGTTATTGGCTCCAACTTACGATTCGCGGGTTCGAAACCACCGCATAAATCACCGCTGCTCTCAACACGGTGTCCAATTCAGCAATTCAAAAACGCGTATAGATCGATTTTATCCAGGGGTCACACTTGAGACGGATCAATTGACTAAAGTTATAAATATAAAACGAGATACAAATAAAATCAAGACGATAAAGTACCTAACAAAGACAGGTAATAATAGAATATTTACATATAATAGAACTCACACGTAAATGTCCAACACACATTGAAAAACAAACCTTGACATCTAATTTTGTTTCACATCTCAGAATTCGCTTAAAGCAAGTTCCCAAAGATTCCTTTAACAAACATGAAAATCCTTAGAATTCCCATATTATTTTCATTTGTTTAACATCTCGGGTGTACATAAGCGAAAACGCCCCAGCGCCTTACGTACACTCGTCTGTACATAACACACAGTCGCTCATTGGACGTTGATTTTTATCATTTTCAATTATAAATCGCCCGAGAGGTTAAGAAGTATTTCATCTCATTACAAAAATACACCAAACCAACCGAATTGTGAACATAATAATTACTCCATTTTTTTTACCTAAGGGTGAGGATGTGGTCGACTGTGAAGCCCGCTTGCCTAGAAGTAACCTATTCACTCTTGACTTGACGTCAAGGTTATAGCTATCAGGAAATACAGACTCCGTCATGGAATTCAGCTGTTCGCACAATAAATTTAGGAAAACGCTTTGTACGTATAGTCCTTTCACAGCTTTCACAATCAAAGTTACCTTTATTTTAATCACTCTAAGGTTAAGATCGGAATGAAAGCTGTAGTAGCGAATTGGACTGCGGACGCGAGTAGCCACGAGAAGTTAAAAAGCTTTGCTCAGCACTGTGATAATAATTATGGTTTCCAATCCGGTGTTCGGGCACGCCGCAATCGCGGCGGTAAGACCCCTCTTTGAGGAGTGGCTGGATAGGCGTCACGGCGCGGCGTCCTGACCTACCGCATGACGCAGGTCCTCACCGGACACGGAAGTTTCGGGAGGTTCCTGTGTCTGATAGGGGGGGAAGAAACGCCTGCGTGTCACCACTGCGAGGATCGTCCGGAGGACACGGTGGAGCATACGGTGCAGGACTGCCCCGCTTGGGCAGAGCACCGCCGTGTCCTCACGACGGCGATAGGCGGAGACCTCTCGCGCCCGGCATTGGTCGAGGCCATGCTGCGGGGCGAGACGGAGTGGGAAGCGGTCGCCTCCTTCTGCGAAGCAGTCATGCTCGTGAAGGAGGAGGCGGGCCGCCTGAGGGAGAGGACAGCGTCCTCCCTCCACCCCAGCCGCAGTGGTAGACGCCCACGGCGTCTGACGTCGCAAGACGATCTCCGGCCACCGTAGGCGCGGGCATGCGGGCAGCGAGTAATGGGCGACTCGCTGTCCAACCATGGACCATGCCCGGGTCGACGGCGCGTTGTGTTCCACGCGCGCCTCAAAGAGTGTCAGCATAGCGACGGGGCCTGTAGAGGGCCGAAGCCTGCCGGGGTCGCGGGACCAAGGGATTATCGTGACCCCGGTACGTAAAGGGCTAGTGAAGGACACCGTGGATTTTAGTCAGTACAAGTCTGACAGTCCCTCCCGCCCTGCCCGGGGTGGGAGGACTCATTTGATGATTTTACCACGATAAAAAAAAAAAAAAAAAAATCCAATCCGGTGTTAATTTTGCCCAACAATTGTCCGACACGACAATACAATACAAGTTCAATATAAATAGAAAATTTAAGAAATAATTGTACTTATACGATCCCTGTGTCAAATGATTTAATTGGGCAATTAGTGACGATTTCCAAAACATCTTAAATGTGAACAAAATCCACTAACAATTTCTTTAGAAACCTACCACTAGACATTTACCTATGAAAACCCGTTATTTATTTACGCAAAACGTTCTAAATTTTCAGGCTCACCAAACTGTCTCCAAACCATTGTATATTTGGAGTTCATCAACATTCTCAATTGACATTTATTATAATTTTCAAACAGCTCGGTTCGCTCGCTTATCAACACGTTTTTTCCAGTGAAAATAAAGGGAAAGTTTTTATTAATAAGATAAAGGAGGCGAGGCAAAGAAAGTTGGATATTAACAGGTTTTCAATCAATGTGAAAACGGCTGACATGCTGGAACGAAGTGAACGCAAATATTTCATTGTGGACAGCAGGTCTAAAACAGGCACTTTAAGCAATGTTCCTAATGATTCACTTCGTAAATTTCAAAGATTCAGCAACGTCATTGTCTTGGGCACGCCGCAATCGCGGCGGTAAGAACCCTCTTTGAGGAGTGGCTGTATAGGCGTCACGGCGTCCTGACCTACCGCATGACGCAGGTCCTCACCGAAATCGTCGAAAAAAAAATGTCATAGTCTATTCCTCTATTATTCATTCACGAAGTGAATTATTGGGAGTGTTGCTTAGTGGCCGTTTTAGACCCGCCGAGCAGTGAATTGGGTAAAGATTCTAACGCCTTCGTCCTATATAAAGTTGGTTGGGACGGCAGGGGTGTCACAATTTTGTTAAAGGAAAGGCAGGGGTGCCACGAATTTTGGTAAAGGAAAAGGTTGGTTTAAATATTAAGTCCACTGAACGATCGGTTAATGAATAATGGATGATGGCCTTGTTTTGACTCCGTTTAAGAGGTTTTGAACTGATATATTTTAAGCTAACAGTTAAAATTATAAGAACGTTACAAGAAAATAACGACAAGGATAAGAAGAAGAACAAAACTTGTTTCTTTTTGTTTTTTTTTGTACATATTACTAGTAAGTTTTTATTTATAGTCTGTATATAATCATTAGGTACATAATTAGAAGAACAAAAGGTAGGAATAGAATTTCCTTTTTATTCGTTTTACTGTGACACGGCTAGTCAAAGGCGTTCCCCAATTCGTTTCATGAACTAGAAAAATAGTTCATGAAACGAATTGGGGCTTGCTGCCTCAAACCAGCTCACGTGGTCCATGTCCAGATCGTCTGGTCGTTGGACTCACGATTTACCGTGACCCAGGAACGTAAAGGGCGATTGAAGGACACCGTGGATTTTAGTCAGTACGAGTCTAACAGTCCCTCCCGCTCTGCCCTGGGTGGGAGGACTCATTCGATGATTTTACCACACTAATTTTTTGTTTTACATATCTATACATATAATAAATCTGTAGAAGGGTCAATTCTGTACATTGAAAATATTGAAAAAATAAATAGCGGGATCGATATGTTGCTGGATCGATACCAAACCCAAATATGTGATTAAAAAAATTTTTGTCTGTCTGTCTGTCTGTCTGTAAGTGCAGGCATCACGTGAAAACGAACACGAACGAATTTCGACGAAACTTGGTATAATTATACCTTATTATCCTGGGCATAAAATAGGATACTTTTTATCCTGGAAAAATACGTAGAAAAAAAATCTTATTTTTCTGTTTTATTGTTATTCATAGACGTTGTTCTGTAGAACCGCGAATCTCCTTAATTATTGTAGGCTTAGCCGTATTTGGGTCCAATAGATATTTATAAGATGTCATTGTCAGAGTTACTCAAAATGGAGAAATAAACCATCCACGCGAAGACCGACATCCGCGCGGACGGAGTCGCGGGTGGAAGAGAGTGGTTAATAAATGCATGGGATTATAATTAATAATTTATATGCTACTGATTAAACAATTTTACTTGATATCTTTTTTTTTAAGGATGGTAAGAGAAGATGTGGTCGACGGTGAAGCACGCTTGCTTAGAAGTAACCCGTTCACTCTCGATTAATTTATAAAGGTAGTTCCTAATAAAACATGCAAGTCTTAGCTTGAACCAAAAAGTCTTTTCAATGATTATTTTCTACAGTCAACAACAATTGCATTATTTAGACATCTTTCTAAAGAATTCCACTAACTCCTAATAATTATGTTGACGAAGCAAAGATGAGATCGACCTAAGGTTGTATATTCCGTACAAAGGACCATACGAGGACGGCATTGATATAAAACTTGTCCTATCTACAATATCGTAGGTCCCAAATTCTCCCAACATAAAGGATACTTCAGACAGTCAATATTCAATATGTACCAGCCGGCCCATCCAAATTCAATGTCCCATCAGACTAGCACCGATGTTTACATTATATCCTCCGAATTACTTATTCAAATCTCGAACCCAACCTAATTTCATACTTATTTTCTTAAAGATTTACTTGTTTACTTTTTTTATTAAATGTTTTGTCTATTTATGGTAATTTGATTTGGCTGTTGGCGATCTTCTTACCGGATTTTAATTTTTTATTCAACTTTTTGTAGTTTTCGTGTGAAATATTGTTTTTTTTTTTCTTTACAATAATTAAATACGCTTTTTACCTATTTTTTACCAAATCATGATTAATAGGCTATGTTAGTTTAAAGTGGCTGAACAATCAATTGCTGTGCAGCGTGTCGCGAGTTCGATCCCCTCACGGTACACATTTTTGTATGACCTACAAGTAGTTGTTCCGGATCTGGGTGTTTTTGTACGTGAGTTACCCACGATACAGGACAAATTCCTATTGTGAAGCAACATTTAACAAAAAGGACGATATAAAATTCTTTATATTTTAAGTGTTTCTCGTGTTTCGCTGAGCAGGAAGTCTTCTTTTTTATTCTTCTCTATTTGTAGTCATCCCCTGTACAATAATTCTCACCGATTCTAATTAAAAATATTACCCACCTTATAAAAAAGAGAATTAATAAAGAGTTAAAGAAAAGCGCCCACTTCGTTCCACAATACAATAATAAAGTTTTCGTATGCAGAACGCGTATTGCACACAAATTTAATTGACTATTATACCTCATTTAAATGCAAAGCCCGAAGAAGAGAGTAATTAAGACAAAGAAAGTGCACTAAAATATACTAATTAGCTTCACTTTGTTATTTTACTCGGGTTCCGTGAGGGTATTTTTATAATTGATTATGTGAGGGTGGTTCTAAAAGAAGTAGTTGACCCACTTCGCAATAACGGTTCTAAAATCTTTTGACGTTGGTTTAAATGTAGACTTGTATAAAGTTGAATAAAACGTTAGCATTAATGTAATTGTGAGAAATTAATTAGACGTTACACACTGCATAAAATAAAAAAAGAGAGACGTCAAAACAGCTGAATCGATTTTACTTAATTTTGATACAAAGATAGCTGAAAACCTAGAGACGCTTATAGCCTAGTTAGTTGAAATTAAAGTTTTATTATTGGACCGTTTTAAAAGCTAACAATAAAATCGCAGTAAATTACACTATCATAACTGACAGTCGACAACCTGTTCCTGCTTACCCTACAAGGGACACTGCATAATATACACAATAAAAACATAAACTCTTGGACCAGTATAAGGCCGACTATACACCTACCAATTAGTCTTTCACGACTTATATGGACGGACTGACTGACGAAACGTCGGATTGTGTCTTTTCTTTGTCGCAAATCGCAAGTGCTATTTTTGCATCAGGACAAAAACATTTTACGCGTAACAATTATTTCCTTGTTTTTGTAGAATTAGCCATAGACTGTTATTATTAATGCTAAAGTTTTCATGTGTGTATTATTTGGCTTTTTTATCCACATGTAAAATCTACAAAAAAACATACAGCACTAAAGCCGTGTTAAAACGGCGAATACTAGAATAATAAAGGCAAAAGTACTCTGTCGTTACAGTTCACACTTTAACAGATCAATGTATTTAAATGAAAAATACATATAATTTCCGACACCCACACGAACAGTGCCATGGACAAGAATTAGTATTTAAGACTTCGTACTTACATGTGCTGTAGGCGTAATAGCACCAACAATACAAAGAATCTTAGGCCTCCATATCGGAACCATCTTTAGTTACGATTCTAAAGTCGTCAGATAAATTGCTGCAAACTTGTACATCGCTAACGATATTTCTAACAATTTCTATTCAGTTTGAATTATCAGATTTTCTTGCGATGCCATGATATACGGAGCAATAAATCGAATGGTGTATGGCTTGCTTAAGACAAGTTGCATTTTATGAACCAGATATGCGAGCGTCATTTATTTTTGTTTTATTTTCAAGATGGCCAAAGGCGATAAGTCTAGCTGATAGAACGCTTTCCTGCTAGGGACACTGTACACATTAATTAACACGGAATATTTATAGGCATCTACAGGCTGGTTGGTAATGTATGAAAGGTTTCATGTTAGGCGATTGCTTCCGTTTACAAAGCTGATATTAATACTGTTTGGTTTAGTGCCTTTGTTGTTAATAGACGTCATGTAATAAAATTAAACAAGACTAACCGATTTTTTCGCTTCTGTTTGTAAATTGTATTGATTATTTCAACATTGTGTTGAGTATTAGGAATGTATTGAGTTTGTCTATGCCAAAATAATTGTATTCAAAGATGTAATATTTTTTTATATTACTGTTTTAATTTTATCAAATAGATATGCCGAGCTAAATAATTCCAACTAATACTGTGGAAATCAACGACTAAAACCCGAATTCGAGAAATGAAATAATTTACAATCAACGCATCAAAGTTAAACCCGGTTTAAGCGTTTTTTAATGTGATTGGCTCTTTTAATAAATATAACCAATAACAACAGGTGTTACTTTTGTTCTAGAGACAGAGTAGAGAACTTATTAACATTCTAATTATTATTGGGTGCTATTCTTACGGTGGCCACTGTTGATTCTAGATTTCAGAAAACCTAATTGTAAGCAGAAAACCTAATTGTAAATAAAATGGCAACCGAGGCGCAAACGGACAAGTTTTCAAAATGGCAAATTCTCTAAAAGCCTAATTCTGAAAATGGCAATTGATCAAAATGGATTTTTTTATAATTTGAAGTAGGCATATTCTTGTAAAAACATTTCTGCTCTTCGATTTAACTAAATCGTTTCAGGAAAATAACAAATATATTTACAAAAATTGATTTAAAAATGGTAGACATAATTGTTATTACACATTGTGAATTTAATTATTTATACAATGGTTCAAATGACAGTACTAAGCTCCACGTTTTATCTAAGTTTTGAAATTTAAACCATGGTTCTGCAGATAAGCTTGGACTTGATAGTCCAGGTTTAAATCAAGGTTTGCTTAGTTTTTGTAATAAGGCTGCTAAGGTTTTGAAAATAGGAGAATCTCTCCATACTAGCGAGCATGCCTCCGGGCTCTTTAGTACCTCTTGCACTGACTTAAGGCTACAATATAATATTAAGTTGTTCAACAGTTCGCTAATTGAAGGCTAGAGCGCTTTTAAAATATTGCTGTTTATTATGCACATATATTTCACTCGCATTTTTTACAAAAAAGTTAAGTTCAATGTAACACGGTATTATTATTTATTTTTTAGCAGCATTTTAGTAAATGCTTACTTTTGACCTTGATCTTCACGCCATATTCTGGCATTGCAATAAAATAATGTGAATGAATACATAGCAAATAAAATTCTTACTTATAATATTATAAAGCTAAAGAGTTTGTTTGGTTGATCGGGAAAATCCCAGGTTCTACCGGTTCGAATTGTTTTTTTTTTTAGTTTTGGATAGTCCATTTATGGAGGAAGAATATAGGCTATATAAAATCACGCTATGACTAATAGGAGCCGAGCAGCGTGAAACTACAGGGAACAGCTAGTTTATAAATATATTTTTTAACTTTCGTCAATTGTAAATTAATTATTCAAAATAAAATACTAAATATGATCTTATCCTATAGTGTTATAGGATAAGATCATATAAAATAAGAGCGCCATTTAAAGAACAGAAAAACTTATCCGTTGTACACAAATTTTATATCTTTTGTTATACCTTCATTTTAGTGTGAGGATGTGATGGTCACATCCACATCCTCTGGTGTCAAATATTAGGTATTTTAGCAGCTTCTAATTTTACTAATTAAAGTCCAGGTTTGCTCACGACGCTTTTCCTACATTGGCAGTGAAATCAAAGATAAACTCGAAAGAAAGTACATATGTATGTCTATATGCATTGAAAATGACAAATAGATGACGGCACGGATGGCGCAGTGGCTGAGCGATCGACTGCTACGGTGCGTGATGCGCGTTCGATCCCCTCACGGAACATAAATTTGTCTGATCTGCGAGTAGTTATTCCGTGTGTGGGTGTGTATGTGTGTGAGTTTCTATTTCGGAATTTTCTAGAGTGGGGAAACTTTAGAAAAAAAAAGCCAAGTATTGAATTAACAACTTCGTGTATGAAGACGAGGTGTAACCTTTGTACCATCACGACTTTTAACCTCTTCTATTTTTGTACAATTCCAGAAAGCAAGCTCTGATTTCTGAAGCAAATTCTGAACAAATATCCCCAATCTATAAACATCAGTGACCTATTCAGGCCATAGCAAAAAAAAAGTGCAACAAACTCCCGCTGTTCACACTAGATGGCGCCACTGTTAACGCGCCGACAAACAGAATAAGTGGACGGCCATTCTACAAATGGGAGGCAATGCAGTTTCCTCTCCTAGTTTCATTGCATCGAAAGTAAGTGCTATCGACTCTGATAGGTCGAGCGGCACCTACAATGCAATTGAGCTTGGCAAACAATTGAAGTTGTATTGCATAGTCGTGAACGTGAAGTCCAAGTTTATAAAGTGGTTGGGAGTTACGGGAATCAGAACTTGGTTGTAATTTACAGTGTTCAGGTAATGTTTAGAATAATTTGATTTGTTATCCTTACTGGTAATGATAATTTGAACTTTAAGTTGCTTAACCTATGACGGAATTTCAATTGAATTATTTTCATAGATCTATATTATTTTTTTATTAGAAGTATCTGTAATCGCCAACGACTACCGCCTGTATAAAAACTTTCTATCATCGCAACTCTCGCCATGGTAAGGGGGTTCACCCTCACATCTTGAAACCCAAATGGTCGCAAACATCCCAATTTCAGAGTTGTCTTCCGAGAACGATCGGGCTTTGGAATGAACTGCCTTCCGAAGTTTTCCCATTCAACCACAATACGGAGCTCTTCAAATCGACTTCGGTCGACTACGCGCAAGCAATACCTCTGGCCTACCTTGACGTCTTGCGCTTTTTTTTACGTGATAATATCATCAAATGAGTCCTCCCACCCAGGGCAGAGTGGGAGGGACTATCAGACTCGTACTGACTAAAATCCACGGTGTCCTTCAATAGCCCTTTACGTAACGTGGCCACGGTAATTCGTGAGTCCCGCGACCCCGTCATTTTCCTGACACTCTTTGAGAAGCGCGTGGAATACAAAGCGCCGTCGACCCGGGCATGGTCCATAGTCGGACAGCGAGTTGCCCATTACTCACTGCTCGCATGCCCGATGATATGGCGCTAGGACTTGTATAGCTCCGTCTCTTTCCCACAGCCTAACTACTCAACCCTTAAGACGTCTTAGTAGGCCAGCTGGTGTTGCAGACGTTCATAGGTTACGGTGACCGCTTTCCATCAGGTGGGCGGCTATTTGTCACCTAATGGTGTAAAAAAATTCTAACTTAACCCTCACTAATGTTTGAAATTCAAATATATAGGTATAGGTCCTTTTGATATAAATCAAGCAAAAGTAAATTGCTGAGCAGATTTTCATGAATGTTAAAATGAAAGCTATAGGTGGGGAAATGGTTATAGACTTCTTGGTTTAGCATAAAATTCAAAGTTAACCCGTGTACAAAAACTAGTCAAGATTTAATTCCAATTTAAATAATGTTTTTATCCAATAACACACTTTAAAAGGATCCAAATGTGTCCGTCCAGATTTTTTCATGTTTATTTCGCACCAGTTATTTTTACGTAATTCCGTACCGGTTAAGCTCTTTGTACATAGAGTTATGTTTATGACAAGCCTTTCGCATTGAGTTATATTTACAAAGTTTTAAAATAAAATTGAAAAACGTGACACCAATCCGTGCAGAACAAATTAGTAATTGGAAAGTATTGGATTGAAAAATTTGTTTAATGGCTTTTCACTTCATAAAAGCGATAGCTTGAATGTTTGGATGTATGAATGGATGTTTGTTACTCGTCAGAACGGCTGAATGGATTTTGATAAAACTCTTATCTACCTCCTACGGCCCTCCTCAAACTCTTATTTTCGACCTCTCGAAATCGAGTCGATTTTCCAACCGTAGATTATTACATTCCAGGATTTCCAGGCCAATTTATTTTGTTGCCCCACACTAGTTATTTCTCCTGTCTCCTGGGTGTCTTTACAAACAATATATTAAATCACATACACAAATACTATTGGTCAAAACATACCCGAAACAACTACTTGTAGAACATACAAATATTTGACACGTGCAGATATCGAACTCACGACACGCAGAACAATAGACCAATCGCGCCAAAAATACCGTCAATTTGCTGCAATCGTTCGGAAATTATGCGAATACGTAAAGATGACTTAATCACAATCTAAAGACGAGAAGACTACAACGTAAACCAAGTTTAGTTGCTAACTAAATATTAACGTGTCTTGTTACGTAATATTACTTCATTAATAATGCCTTTGTAATTGTTGTCTAACTGGTAATTACGGCACAGCTGATATTATGTTTAATTAATTAATTATTAAAACAATTTAGTTTTGATTATTATTCATAACCTTAGGCTTCTATTATATTGAGGTCGCGGGACTTATCAGGTAACTGTGGCCCCGGAACCTAAAGGGCTATCGAAGGACACCTTGGATTTTAGTCAGTACAAGTCTGACAGTCCCTTTCGTCCTGCCTTGGATAGGAGGACTACTTTAATGATTTTATCACGAAATTATGCCTTAAAATAATGTTTCTGTTCGTTATTATCAACAAGAGACTTCCTAGAGTCTCCTGCTTGCATGGAGGGAAGTAGAAATATATTATTTCCTACTCCTCCACTATTCTTTTCTGATTAATTTCGTTGCAGGATCCAAGACAGGTAAATTCATTCTTCGGGACACGTCGAGCTTCATTGTCTCGGCGCTTTTCTGGTGGTTGCCACTGTTGATTCTGGCTTTCAGGAGTTGTCAAGGGCTATTGAAGGCGTTCCTTTCGCGGATCATGGTGTGGATTTTAGTCACTACGAGTGTGAGTATATCCTGGGCGAGAGGACTCATTTGATGATTTTACCAGGCTAAAAAAAGGGTAGTCCTAACTAGGGAGAATTCGAATAATTGTTATCGATACGAAAGCCTGGATGGATGAATTGATGAATGTAAGTTACTCAATCACGTCAGAAATCCTGAAAATGATGAAAGTTGAGGTTGATTATTGACGACACGATTGGCGCAGTGGCTGATCGATCGACTGCTGCGCAGGGTGTCGCGGGTTCGGTCCCCGCACAGAACAAGTATTTGTATGATCTATAAATAGTTGTTTCGGGTCTGGGCGTTTGTGTATGTGAATTTCTATGTTTGTAAACGCACCCACGATACAGGAAGAAATTCCTAGTGTGGGGCAACGTTAAAAAAATAAAATAGGTCCAGTTTATGAGACATTAAACGAACTTAACCCAGCGATATTTCTAGACAAATCAAATGACACGTGATCTAAAATTTCCAATCAAGTCTTCAACTTGAATTAACATCAACATATTACAAAAAGCCAAAACCCTTTATTTACAATAATAAAAAAAACGCAATTTTAAAGACCCCCGGCGATTCAACTAAGCCCCTAACTATGAATAACTTAGTTTAAATCAAACAAAACACACTCGATTCGAAATTAGACCTCTCGATTCACGGGTAGTAATATTATTAGACCACCAAAAAGAGTCGTTAAAAGAGTTTGACACAGTTTTGTTTTGAACTAGTCTAGGAGCAACATTTTCTATTTATATTTTTAGTTTCCGAGGTCTTATATTTAGTTACCAGACTTCAGTTTTTAACAAAGTTAGCATATTAGCTATACTATGCATGTCAGTGTTACATGAAAAGAAGTATGATGTCTGTAACTGCTGCACTGTGCGTAGCGTGTTCAATTCCCGCACGGAACACGGAAGTCACATAGTAGAAGGTATAGCTTAGAAGACGCTGTAGCAAAGAGCTGAGTAGCACAAGAATAAATTTGTGGATCTGGAAAGAAGTAATTAGAGCGTAATGGAAGGAACAAGTAGCAGTTTTTGCTAATAAGCACAAAATACCAAGACAGCTCAAAAATAAAATATGGATATTTGCTTTTGTATTTCTTCTTTTTTAATACAATAATTATTATGTCACACGCCTTATTATGGTGACGACGATAACATTACGATTTTTAAACATACTTAATGTGTTTCCTCTAGTTACTAATGTAGTGTTTGTTACCAACTCGTGACACATATTCTACCATTTAATTTCCTGCCTGTTCTATTAAATGATACTATTCAAATCTTGGTAATGATAACTAATACTATTAGATAAAGCAACCAAATAAACCAATAATAAGAACTTTGCCATGTCAATAAAAATACAATTTGCACATAAACTCAAAAATACAATCATGTACTCAAACTTTTAACGAGTAAACTGAGTGAACATTTATGTGCAATAAATAAATAATACTCGCCAAACATTTTTATATTGGGAAAATACTTAAATATGAGATAAAGTTTCAGAAATTCATTAAATGAATAGTTTTCCTTTGTAGTTTACAGCCGTATTTTTATGAAAACATTCTTTTGATTGAAGCTTGAGCATATGCAGCGATGAATGCTCAAAAGAACACAGGTCTTTTATTGACAAAAAATTGTGAATAACTCACATTTTCTGACTGACGTTTTCCCAACTATTTTATGGTCAGCTCACAGTCCTACCGACCAGATGGACACCAGTATTTTACACTAAGCGACTGCCTATCTGACCTCAACAACCCAGTAACTGGGTAATACGTTACCCCATTTTGTAAGACTTTCGGTACACTGCGCACTGACCTGCAGTTTTTTTTTTATATTGTAAAAAAGTGGTGGAACCAACAATTAATTTATTTATTTAAAACTTCTTGCACGTGAAAGTACAAAGACGTACTTAATGCCTTGGGTATTTTCTTTCAGTCTACCTTAGGGTGATGCAGAGAATCAAACATAGTAGGTATGTATTCCTTTTACGTGTCGAGAGACTCAAATTGTAGCCACTAACACAGCTCCCCGGGGTCGCGGGACTGTACGAATTACCGTGACCCCGGAACATTAAGGGCTATTGAAGGACACCGTGGATTTTAGTCAGGACGAGTCTGACAGTCCCTCCCGCTCTGCCCTGGGTGGGGTGAATGAGTGTGGGGACACACTACTTGCTAGTATTTAAGGTTTATCATAAGTAACACTGTCACTTCAAATTAATATGCACGTGGAAATAATCCACGGGAAGTCGACTTCGTACTGAATGTAAATGAAATACATCTTTTATAAAATGTGGCGGCTACATCGTGTGACGGTACTGTCGCAATCTGACTGACTTTTCCATTTCCTCACAATATTGCTACAGCATCAGTGGAGGATTTACTTAAAAAAAATGTTTTCACACAATGCGACAGACGAAATTATGCTTTATAGAGAACTAAATAATCCATCCGTTTTTGATCAATAAAAAGGTGAACTATCTAAGTTTTTTACGTATTCAACTACGGGTTCAACTTCCAATCTAACCAGATGATGCTGAATATGCGTAATCATAACCATCATTATCTGTGCAACTATGTTGGGGTTGGCCTTAGTGGAACTGGATCAGTAGAATCTATATTTACCATCGGTATTTTACATGGAGCGCCTGCCCATCTGACCTCCACAACCCAGTAACTGGGCGATGTCTCATTGTAAGACTGGACAGACGAGTGATGTACCGAAATAAAATATCCAACGAGCATGCTACCTTAATTTACTTCTTGTATGAATAAAGAAAATAAAAATTATTAACAATAGGTTTGAGTATTCATAAATACAACTAGATTTATAAAGAAAATAAAAATTAATAAAAATAGGTTAGAGTATTCATAAATACAACTAGATTTATATTAACACGTAAGAACAGAAAATAAAGAGATTAAGATTAAAGATTTTTAAATGAACAAAAAATAATTGTTAATAATGAATAGGAAGACAGATAAAGTATGAGGCATAAAAGTGTGAGAGGAATAAATGCGAGAACTGGAATAAGAGAGAAGAAGGTTACTAAGGTCCCTGGCGACTGTTGAAGAAGCTAGATAAAAATAAACCATACTGCTTGATGAAAGAAATGTTGGCTATCTTATTTTAAGCTACAAATCTACAATTTACGTAAATCAAAATGTAGCTAAAAGGGTTTTACACCAACTTAGACTACAAAATGGATAAATCTTAAGTAAAGAGTTGTAACTTTAGAAGTTTTTATAGGACTTGGGTTAATGTTTTTGGAACTTTTAACTTAGAGAGGTTGCCGTAGATCAATGAGGTCGAATCTTTTGGCTATAAAAATATGAAGAGGCAAAGTTTTAAAAATAAAAGCTATAAAAAAGAACTAAAAAAATGTAAGTTGGCCAAAGGAAAAAAAATTGTGGCTTTAAAACACTTTTTTATTTTACAACTGTGTAATTACAAACTTATTATTCGTGTATAAATTATATTATTACAATAAGATCAAAGTACAAGACTTCTACAAAAAAGGAGCTAGCACTACGTACGGACTACTTCAGAGATAATAATTGTGTCGACCACTGATAAGGATCAAACCAAACTGGTTTTTATGTTATATGAAATAAGGCCGGAACTCGGCATTCATACACGCTTGATGATTCTGGCAAAAAAATGCAGCTGCCTTTAATTAAATATTGTAGGTACTTCATAGCAAGCACTCAGCTAGAACGATTATAAATAATCATTTAAAAAAAGAACGATGTGAAACAATTGACAAACGCATATAATAATTTACGTTTGTCAATGTTTCTGTTTTTTTTTTCTTGGTCTTCACGCATATGGCATTGGCAACATAGCAACCAAAGAACTTTAATTTAATATTGAACTGTATTCACTACCTATTTTATTACACAAATAAAAAGATATTATGATTTGTTTGACAATGACACTAAAAATTAACAGAAACTTTCAGCAAGGTGTACTATGCCTGACGGGGCCTGTAGAGGGCCAAAGCCTGCTGGGGTCGCGGGACCAAGGGATTACCGTGACCCTAGTACGTAAAGGGCTATTGAAGGACACCGTGGATTTTAGTCAGTACAAGTCTGACAGTAGGGTGGAAGGACTCATTTGATGATTTTACCACGATAAAAAAAAAGGTGTACTATGCCAAACCACATAATAATATTTCGATAAAATTAATAGGCGATGCATTAAATGTTCGATTTATGAACGTTCGAGTATTTCAACGTTGGACTATTATATACATATCAATCAATCAATCAAAAAAAGATCAATTGAAATTCGATTGTTATTCGATTTGGCACAGTACACCCCTTTCGAACAAATTATTGCACGAAATATTGATACAGACGTCTTAACAACAGGTATCGTACGAGTATTACCCAGTACTAACTGGGTTGTGGAGGTCGGACAGGCAGTTGCTCCATAAAAAATACTGGTCCAGATACAGGTTAGAATGGAAGCCAACCCCAATATAACCCCGATACGACATAGTTGGAAAAAAAGGCAGGGCTCTTTAAAGCACTTTCTAGACGAAACGCCTGCGCCTGCTTGAGTAACGGGACTATCAAGGCAATTGATGAAGCAAGGTGGAATTTTAGTCAGTAAGAATCTGACAGTCCCTTTCGCTCCACCAAAAGGCGGGAGGACTCATTAGATAATTTTACCACCCAAAAAAAATGTACGGATTGCGTTCAGTATCATTCATAAAATTTATTCTACAGTTTTAAACAACAACTAGGAACGTAAAGAAGAAAAAGAAGCGCCGGTAATAAAAACATCGTAAACAAATTCGACCAAACAACACGTGCAGAGAAAATCCGCATCAAAAACAAACAAAAAAGACCGATCAATTTAAAAGGATAAAGAAACGTTACGATTGCAGGTAAAACAATAAAACAGTACAAACAAACGATGCTTAAAGCAAATGTATGCGAGCATGAGCATACGGATATGTACGGATTACGAGCATATAAATCCAAATGACTTTAATTATTACGAGCCAACAAAAGATTGAATTAGTTCAAGGCGATTTGCATAATACCCGAAAACAGTAGAAATTATGGGCCAATTTACTTAACGCAGCCTATTAATACGATTATATTTGCTATGCTCCATAAAATTTTAATAGAAGTTGTGTTGGTTCTGGAATTTGCAGGATGTTCTAAAGAGTCATTTAATTTCTTTACGTTCCAGAAATGTGTTCAAGGGAATGGTGTCTATATTCTAGACCAGGAGGTCTAAAACCATAACACTTGTTGCGATAAAATGATTCTTTATCCATCACCTACTCTATTGTTTGAACTATAGTTTTTTTTTAGCGTGGTAAAATCATCCTCCCACCCAAGGCAGAGCGGGAGGGACTGTGAGACTCGTACTGACTAAAATCCACGTGGCCCTTAATAGCCCTTTACGTTCCGGGGTCACGGTAATTCGTGAGTCCCGCGACCCCGACAGGCTTTGGCCTTCTGGAGGGGGCTTAAACTATAGAATAGTTTTTTCTTCCATTTTATAAACACATAAATAAAATCTCTATCAAAAATACGAAGTTTTATTTCTAGAGCCACAATCGTAGCGTAGCATGATCGAGTATTTTAGTTGGTGAAGGCATATATTTCGACGTTTCAAAGTAGGTATGAAACTGAAAAAAAAAAAAAAACTTCGTATTTTTGACATCTCCTATACGAAGAGACCATGATAAAGAAAATGATAGCGTGATGGTTGCCGGGCTAAATTTTGAAAAAAAATGTGTTGCCGAATGGGACGGAGGCAGAAAGATGATGCTCACCCTATCCTACCTACATCCTAATATTCCTAATCCTCATATTATTTATAAATGCGAAAGTGTCTATCTTTGTATATTTCAGTTTCACGTTAAAATGGATTAACCGATTTTGATAGTTTTTTTTTTATAACAGACAAGTAGATACCAGAGATGTTTATAAACTATATGCCTACATAAAATTTCATAATGTTAGTGTGTATTATTGAGCTTCTTAGTTTTATTTTTCTGAAGAAAAACTCAACGTAATTTATTTTCATAACTACAAAGAGTATCAAGTGAAACAAAAATATTTCTCCAACTAAATTACTCTATATGGATTCTGGCAACTGGCCTGATTGGGAAAATTGTGTTCAGAAAGTTTGTGAGGCACTTAACCGATATGGATTTGTTGAAATATTCGACTCCATTACTTTTGTAGTAATAAAAATGTATTTCTAATATAAAGATAAAGTCATTAGGTATACTTACACAATTTATTTTAACATATTTACATTAGACGGAGCTATCACTGTGTTGTAAAATAACGACGTATGATGTATTAAAGAGATTTTTTTTTTTTTTTTTTTTTTTTTTTCGTGGTAAAATCATCAAATGAGTCCTCCCACCCAGGGCAGGGCGGAAGGGACTGTCAGACTTGTACTGACTAAAATCCACGGTGTCCTTCAATAGCCCTTTACGTACTAGGGTCACGGTAATCCCTTGGTCCCGCGACCCCAGCAGGCTTTGGCCCTCTACAGGCCCCGTCATTATGCTGACACTCTTTGAGGCGCGCGTGGAACACAACGCGCCGTCGACCCGGGCATGGTCCATGGTCGGACAGCGAGTCGCCCATTACTCGCTGCCCGCATGCCCGCGCCTACGGTGGCCGGAGGTCGTCCTGCGACGTCCGACGCCGTGGGCGTCTACCACTGCGGCTGGGATGGAGGGAGGACGCTGTCCTCTCCCTCAGGCGGCCCGCCTCCTCCTTCACGAGCATCACTGCTTCGCAGAAGGAGGCGACCGCTTCCCACTCCGTCTCGCCCCGCAGCATGGCCTCGACCAATGCCGGGCGCGAGAGGTCTCCGCCTATCGCCGTCGTGAGGACACGGCGGTGCTCTGCCCAAGCGGGGCAGTCCTGCACCGTATGCTCCACCGTGTCCTCCGAACGATCCTCGCAGTGGTGACACCCAGGCGTTTCTTCCCTCCCTATCAGACAAAGGAACCTCCCGAAACTTCCGTGTCCGGTGAGGACCTGCGTCATGCGGTAGGTCAGGACGCCGTGACGCCTATCCAGCCACTCCTCAAAGAGGGGTCTTACCGCCGCGATTGCGGCGTGCCCGGACCTCGGTTGCGACAGTCGCTCCCTCCATACTGCCCTGAGATCGCGCCGGAGCTCTTCCCGCCGCGCCTCGACTTGTCGAGGCAGCGGGGATTCGCCCCGACGCTGCGCCTCCACGCGCCATTCATAGACGCGCTGGAGGGCAGTCGCCTCCAGATCCCAGGGCAGCAATCCTGCTAGGAGGTTGGCTGATTCGCCGGCGATCGTGCGGTATCCCCGGATCATCCGGATAGCCATGACCCTCTGGCATGCCACCAGCTTGAGTGGTGGCGTCCGGATGCTTAGGGCCCACACAGGGGCCCCGTAGAGGGCCATGGACCGCACGACACCGGCGTACAGCCTCCGGCAGGAGGCATTTGGCCCGCCGAGATTGGGCAGGAGCCGCTTGAGAGCGGCTGCTGCCCGGTTCAGCCTTGGGGCCAAATGCAGGAAATGCTCCCTGAAGTTCCACCGGCTGTCGAGGACGAGTCCCAGGTACTTCATCGTCCTCCCGACGCCGATGCGAACCCCCTCCACCGTAATGTGGGACTCTGAACGTGGCGCGTTCAGACGGCCATGAAAACACATGGCCTCTGTTTTGTGCAGCGCCACGTCGAGTCCCAACTGCCGGATCCTGTTAGCGACTGTCGCTACCGCCTGCGTCGCCACGTCGGCCGCCGCCTGGTGCGACTCTCCCTTCGCCAAGACGAGCGTGTCGTCGGCGTAACAAATTACGCCGACGCCGTCAGGGAGGTCGCCGCGCAGCACCCAGTCGTAACCGATGTTCCACAGGAGCGGCCCCAAGACCGATCCCTGTGGAACACCGCACGACATCTCTCGCCGGTTCCACTCTCCCCGGTGACCGGGGTAGATGACGGCTCTGTCCGTCAGGTAGTCCTCGACTATATGACGGAGGTAGGTCGGCACCCGGTGATACCGGAGTGCCTCCCTGATGCAACTCCAGGGCAGGGTGTTAAAGGCATTGGAGATGTCTAAAGACACCCCCAAGACGACCCTGCCCCGGGAAACCGCATCCCCCGTCGTGAGGGCTCTCACGCGCGTGATAGCATCCACCGTCGAGCGCCCCCTGCGGAAGCCAAACTGGCTCTCCGCAAGGTCCGGGCCCACCCGATTCAGGTGCCCGACGAGGCGGTTTGCAATTACTCTTTCAAAGAGCTTGCCCACCTCGTCGAGCAGCACGATGGGCCGGAATGCGGACGGAGAGTCCGCAGAGCGCCCGGGCTTCTGGATCAGGACCAGTTTTCCCGTCTTCCAACGAAGCGGGAACCGGCCCCTCTCCAGGCACGCGCTAAAGAGCCCCCCCAGTCGAGGCCCAAGAGTCCCGGAGGCCAGGACCCAGGCTTTTCCTGGCAAGCCGTCGGGTCCTGGGGCGGTATTCTTGGCTTTGAGCCGTTGTACCGCCACTCTCAGGTCTACCTCGGTCACCTCCGGAGCGTCGTAGACGTCGTCGTCGCTGTGGTCCGCGTTTGCGTCAGCTTCAGGCACCGCCGGAGACGGAGCCATGGGCGGGGGAGTGTGCTCCTCCCGCGAGGGGAACAGGGCGCTCACCACATCCTCCACGAACTGAGGCTGGAGACTCTGCGTCAACGGGGTAGCCCAGGGGCGGAGCTTCTCTCTCACCCACTTATAGGGCCGGCCCCATGGGTCCCCGTCCAGAGCCTCCAGCATCTCCTTGCGGGCCAATTCCTTGGCCCGCCAGATCTCGTCGCGGAGGGCGGACTTCGCTGCCCTGTAGCCATCCTGCAGCTCCGTCTCTACAGCCACCGCATCCGGAGGTCGGGTACGGCGCCTGCGGAACCTGGTGTACCGGCGTCGCGCAGCAACGCACGCCTCGCGCAGCGCTGCTAGCTCGCGCGACCACCAGTACAACTGACGCCGGGCGCGTCCTAGCCGGACCCGGGGCATGGCCACGTCGCAGATCTCCGACATGGCCTCCTGGAACCACCCCGCCTCGTCGTTGATGTCGGCAGGCCTGTCCGGTGGTGACACCCAGGCCTGCACGATCGAGGCTTCCAGGAATAGCTCCCGGTCCAGCTGCTTCAGCGCCCATCGCGGACCACTTGGGTTCCGTCGGACCGGCGCGTCTGAGGTCTGGGCGGAGACGTCGAACCGGATATACCGGTGGTCGGAATAGGTCTCCACCTCCTCTACAACGCGCCAGTCTGTGACGCGCGGCGACAGGCCGGAGGTGGCGAACGTGATGTCCACCACCGAATCGCCCGTCCACCGCACGCACGTGGGGACGGAACCCCGGTTCTCGATGACTAGGCCATGCGCCAGGGCCCAGTGCTCGAGCATCCTGCCCCGCGTGTAATCCGTAACCCGGGAACCCCAAGCCACATTCTTGGCGTTGAAGTCCCCGAGGACGAGCGCGGGGAGGGAACCGAAAGCGACGACGACGTCTCCCAGCTCCGATAGGGAGTCCTGAAACTCGGCGATAGTTCGGTTCGGGGAGAAATAAACGCCTATCACGGCGATCTCCCCGAACCGTGCTGCGACGATCCCACGCCCTCTCTCGACGCGATCGAGGGGCGGGGTACCGGCGGCGGCCGACGAGATGAGGGTCACCGAGCCGTTCAGGTCCGCCACCCAGTCAATCCTGGGCGGAACAAAGTACGGCTCGGCGACCACGGCGACATTTATCAACCACTGCGCCATGCTCTGGAGCAGGAGATCCTGAGCAGCGGCGCAGTGGTTGATGTTCGCCTGGAGGAAGCGCAATGGAGCCATTAATCGGAGTCCATTGCAGCCTCCTCCAGGGCCCTCGGCGAGGGTGCGGCCACGGCGGCAGCGGCGGCGGCGGCATTGGCGGCGGCGGCGGCGGCAGTGGCGGCGGCGGCGGCAGCAGGAGCTGCGGCGGCGGGAACGGCGGTAGCAGAGGGCCTACCTCTGCTCCTGGTTTTAGCGGGCGGGGCGCAGGACTTGCCCCCTGCCCGGTGATCGGCCGGCTTGCCAGCCGCCGCACATGCGAAGCAGTGCGGCGGGGCGGAACACGAGCCGGCCTTGTGACCGGGCTGACCGCAGCGGAAGCAGTCGTCGCTGCGGTCGACCTCCGAGGTGCACTTGCATGCCGCGTGGTTACCCACTTGGCAGCGGAAGCACCTCAGAGGCCTGGGCTCCAGCAGCTTTACCTGCGCGGACACCCAGCCAACCAGGAGCCTTCGGCTCTCCTCTATCTTTTTGGCCGCCGGTACGGGGCAGCTGACTGTAATGGTCAGCAGCCCCGCGAAGCCAGGGCGTAGGATGCCTGCCTTGACTTGGTCGGCAGGGCATTCTCCAGCCCTGGCAACGGCGGCCACTACGTCCCCCTCCGAGACCGAGTCGTCCAGGCCCATAATGCGCAAGTCAGCGCGCTTAATGGGCCTGGACACCCGGGCCTCCTCCGCGTCTAGGGACGCTCTGAGCCTTTCGGCCAGAGCGTCAGCGGTAGGGCCGCTGGCCGCGCCGGGGATGGACAGAAGTCTGGCCCCCGTCGCGGTGACGTGCACTCGGAGGTCCACCGCCTCCCTCGCCTTCGCGAACACGTCGCGGTAGGTCACTCCCCTCTTGACCGCTTCCGGCTGCAGAGTTATTACTACAGCCGCGGTCTTAGGGGCGCGAAGTCTAGCCGCGACGGTTCGTCTTCCGCGCTGCCGCCGCCGCCGCCTCTGCCTCTTCTTGGCAGCCTTCTCTCCAGCCACCTGCCATTCGGCGTCGGCTGGAGGTGGCTGTGTAGGCTGTGGAGACAGCTCGGTCGCTGCCGCCGCCGGGGCACTCCTCTTCTTTGCCGCCGATGTTTTTGGAGGAGGGGGGGCTGCTGCGCTCACTGACGAGGCCGGTATTTTGGGAGCTGTCGCTGCCGCCGGGACACCCCTCGCCGAGACCGCCCTTGTCGGTGCCTTCTTCCCCGGGGCCTGTTTTGGCGGTGCTGAAGGCTTCGCCGCAGCCCGCTTCTCAGGGGCCGGCTTAGGCGGCACTGAGGCCGCAGCAGCCGCATACGAGGTCGCCGCGAGCGGGGGGCGCAGGATGCGGCCTTCCAGCACCGCAAAGCGCTGGTTGAACGCGGCCAGCTCCTGCCGCACCAGATTTAGGACAGCGTTGCTGTCCTCTGTTGGCGCGGGCAGGGCGCCCGGCTCCTTGTTCCGCTTCTGCGTCTGCTGAACCTCCTCCCGGCGGCCTGCCTTTTGCAGCCCGGCCAGTTCTGTCTTTAGATGGAGGTTCTCCTTCTGGAAAACCTCCATCGCAGCCGTCAAACGGGCGACCTCCGCCCGCATTTGGGACATTTCGTCCGCTGTCGTCGGTGATGCGGGCGGAGCCTGGCCGAGGCTAGCCGCCGCCACTGCCGCCATGATCGTGGCCGTGGCCGCTCCCGCGGCCCGATCTTTGGTGGCCCGTTTCCCCGGCTTGTTTGAGGCCAGTGAGCGGACGGCGGCCCTGATGGTCTCCTCTAGGGAGGGCTCCGCGCTGCCTCTTCCTCCGGTCCTGCCTCGGCCTTTACCCCGCACACTGGTGGGGATCTTCCGGCCCGAGGCAGGCTCGTCGTCCTCGGACGACGAATGGGGCCGCTTGAGGAAGCGTTTCCTCCTCTCGGCGGCCCCTGTTCCTCCGCGCCTTGAGCCAGGGCTCTGGGCGCTCATGGCGTCTGACGAGTCGGACTCCGACTTAGAGGTCAGCACCATGCTCCCTTTTCGAGCGGCACTCTGTGCCCGCTCCGTCGGTGCCGGTGAGGCGGACGTGCTGGACAAGTCCAGCGACTCCACCTCACAGGCACGTGAGCCACCTTGGCTCGCTGCGGCGACTGCCGGTTGTTGGGGGGGGATTTTTTTTAAACTTTCCATCCAATTCCCACGAGTGTGGGGGAAATAAAAGGTCCACCTGGGCAGAGACCCCTGTACCCAGGTAAGCCTACGACATTTATTACTCGCCAGGGGGTCGGCCGGTACCCTGGCGAGGGTAGCACTAGCGACTGATTTGTTCAAAAGAACTCCCGTCAGCCATACATCTCCTCGCGGTGCTCCGCCGCTTGAGATTCGGGGTGACTTTTTATAGAGGTTTTCTACCTCGCGGCCCGGGCGGTTAAGCCAAGGCCCTCGACCCCCGTCGAAAGTCAGAGACGTGATCCTGACAATCTTCGGGGCTACGAGAATAGCGGTGGCAAGAGGAGGTGGGAGTGCAATACCTCCTCCTGCCTGCCCGGCGGCAGGATAAGTGCACGCCGTGCCCGCTCTTGCTCCAACCACTGTGCCCTCTGCTGAGCAGAGGGACACGTGGTGGAGCGACGCGACAGGACATTGGCATACGGGCAAGGAGACCCCATAGGGGAGTACTTGCCCGCATCCCGGGGCGCACCGTCCCGAGAATCTGGGCTTCCCCCCGGACGTATCCGGAAAGGAAATTCCAGCCTCGGGCACTCGAGGAGGTTTCCTGTCCTTAGCACCCCGTATTAAAGAGATACGAGAAAAAACGTTTGTGATCAGTAGCATAAGATGTTATTTTTTAAATTGACAAATCCCTTTTCTCATACACCTAAAAAGGGTTTAGGCGCAAAAATCCTAATTCACAAAATGGCAACCTAGTCGATTCGCCATAATGGCAAATTCTCTATTTGAATTAGGCTATTTGCGCCTAACCCCTAAAAAAGAATACACCCAAAACCCAGGGCAAGTACCACGTACTAAATAAATACATCGACCATCTTACCCATTACATTGAAAGCATAATCAAATTCCCATTCACGTCAAAATCCCCGCAAAACAAAACTGTATATTAAGTATTCAGTGTACGTTCTTAAATGCATTATCTTGTGACAAGCTCCCAAGCCCAGCTGATCCGATACCAATAGCACTGCACACAAATTAGATTCGTATTCCGTTGGTGTAATCAAGGCAGACAGTTGCTTGCACATCTGTGTCCTACAGGACTTCGCAAATGTAGATATATAAATTTCGACTCTATGGAACAGTGTTAGAACACAAAACAACTTGTGTATTAATTTTCGCATCGACGTTAAAAGGATTAAGACTGCGACTGTGTGAAGATGCTCGATAATGTACTCAGAGTATGGGATGTGCATGTCTGCTTATAGATGCGACATACCGTTCATGTTCCTCGTTCCTAGCTCGTGACCACCATCCTGTCGGAGAGTTTTCTGAGTTCCAGTTCTTTCTGAATGAGGTCGCTCCAACTTAGGTTTCGTTTTTGTTTCAGGACTACATTGAGGCCGAGACACGAGGCCGAGAGCAAACTCATTGTAAAAATAAAATATTAAAACCACTTTCTTCTGCCACTACAATACAAGCAGCCACTGGGTCTCTCCAAGCTTTGTGGCACAGCGTTTTGACGCCGTTTTCTGCATTCCGGAGACAGAAGAGAGAAAAGGGGTGTAAAGTTCCTCGATACTCCGTTGAAATAAAGGAGGTACGTCCGACCAGACGGGTGTTATGTCTGGTGGGCTTTTTGCCCGACAATCGCCGTTGGAATTTTATGTATGTTCTATAAACGTAAGAAACTTTAATTACAAAATGTAGATTTGAGGTTTAGTTCTAACGTCGATCCATAAATGTTGCAAATACATACCCCAGGATCTAAAACAATTAAAAACTGATAATTCTTTTAGATTTCTTTATGACAACAAGCAAAACAATCTATATCTGATTTACTTTAATAAAGACACACATTATGCGTATTGTAAGTACAGCCATATTGCTCGCAGAGCAGATGGCCGATGGGGTCGAAAAGTACTAGAGGGGAGACCACGGACTAGCAAGCGCAGCGTAGGACGTCCACCAACAAGGTGGACAGACGACCTTATAAAGGTCGCCGGAAGACGCTGGATGCAGGTCGCTTCCAACCGGTATATGTGGAGATCTAAAGGGGAGGCCTATGTTCAGCAGTGGACGTCCTATGGCTGAGATGATGATGATGATGATGAAGTACAGCACATTCGTATCACTTCTACATTTCAACTTAATCTTTGCCACCGTATTAGAAAACCAAGTCCGAACTAATCCCTCTAACTGATTCAAATGTAAGTATAAAATGTCTTTATAAAGGGATGGGTACATGAAGGGCGCGTGACAAATGGGGTTATGGAATTTTGTGACATTTTAATATACCAACAATGTGAGTAATTTGAGCCTTGTCCTTAGTCGTGCTCTTAGTAACTTTAGATGATAAAACTATGCTTTATTTGACATAAAATTTGTCATTGAGTAATGGACTAAAAAGCTAATATTAAACATTTAAATTAATATACTACAATGATGACTAGAGAAAAATTACTATATTAAATTAATTTTAAGGGATTTTTCAATTGTTCTACGGTTTTTATTATTTTGTTTTATTTTACTAGGTATAGTATATTATAGTTAATTTTGTTTTCAGTCTTCATCGTTGCTGAGCATGAGGTTTCGGGTTAGATTCTCGGGCTGGGCAATGTGTTACTCGATTTTTCTATAAGCAATTTGTCTATAGCAGTCGCGGAGACTTGATTTGTGCCTGGTTGATTGCAATAGGCTCGCCTCAATTAAAAAGGACTCAAACATAACTGTCAAAAAAGGTGAATGTACTAATAGATATAAGGGTTTATCGTTCGGTATTTCGATTTGTTTCATTTATATTATTATAGGTCCAAAAATTTAACCAGTTAAGGGGCGATAAATCATTTGCTGAAACTACGAGTATTTGAATTTTCAACAAATTGGTTTAGAAATAATTAAAATAGGTACTTATTCAAGCTCCATTAAAGTTATTTTAAGTCTAACTTATTTACATAATAATAACTTAATAAAACAAAATTTTTAGATATTTATAGCACAGACTTAATAACATATTTATTCTTTTAAATTTGAATGTGAACATGTCATTGAGACATCGGCCAAAGAATAAATTAATTCTTAAAAGTTTTAAAAGTAATTTATTTAGCGCAATATATTTGTTTTTATTTGAGTTTAACTTATTTGACTCTACTGACTTTCAGCCTAGACTAAGTTAAATTAATTTAGTTGACAATTTCGGGGTCTTAATAATAGAAAAAAATCTAGTAAGTATTACAAACAACTCGTTTCCAGCGACTTCGTCCACTTTTATATTTAAAATTATCCCACGCAAAACTTAATAGTGGGGTAAAATGTAACCTATGTGTAAATTAATCTAGGATTCTAGGTTATAAACTCTATCTGTGTACCACATCCAAATCCGTTCAGTAACTTCTGTTTGAAAGAGTAATAAACATCCAATAATTCATATAAACTTTCACATTAATATGAGTAGTATAATGTTACATTAGATCTGAAAGTTTGTATGTTAGCTACTAAATCACGCAAAAACGGCCCAACCAATTTGAATGAAGTTAAGTACACAAATAGTTTACAATCTTGATTAACACATGGGTTACTAATTATACCAGTATCGAACTAAACACAAGCAAAGCCGCGGGGATAACATAGTTCTAAAATATACTAAATCATAATAATGGGCTAAAGTTTTATTATTTGTACCAGGTGTACATAAGCGAGTACTTAAATCACTGTCTGGCTTATCTACTTACACTTTTCTAGGCGATTTTGGGTCAGCTTAGCCTTAACAGGTGCGACTGACTATCAGTAATTTATGCCAAGCGATTGTCTTATTAATATCTGCAACCCCATTTATGGGCACAACCAATATTCGGTCATTTTTTTTTTGGGTTCGTGAAATCATCAAATGAGTCCTTACTCGTACAGAAAAAATGCCTGTGTCTCAGCCAATGGAAAAGTTATGAGCTAATGATGATGCTAATTAAAAGTTCAGAATAAAAGTCTCATTCATTAATTTGATTGAACATCTGTTGTACTTGTATCAAAAAGGTCACCACGAAATATTTTTCTGTCTTTTGTTAAGGGTGCGTAACCAGAAAGTTGCGTCGCAAATAGCTGTCAAATATTTACCAATTTTAATTAATTTGGTAATTTTACTGTATGAAACTATGATACACTAGCTTCCGCCCGCGACTCCGTCCGCGCGGATGTCGGTCTTCGCGTGGATGGTTTATTTCTCCATTTTGAGTAACTCTGACAATGACATCTTCTTTCAGCGCTACAGGTTACGGCGCTGAATCCACTGCGGGTAATGCAACGTGTGTTCGCGGTTCTACAGAACAACGTCTATGAATAAAACTGAAAAATAAGTTTTTTTTTCTACGTATTTTTCCAGGGTAAAAGGTATCCCATTTTATGCCCAGGATAATAAGGTATGATTATACCAAGTTTCATCGAAATCAAACCGTTTTCACGTGATGCCTGCTGTACGGGACAGATTAGTTTCTGAACTGTACACTATAATCGTTGCGTGTTAGGTAGCGAGTGTGTCCAACATGTAAAACACTTCACGTAGTAACCCAGTTTATTTATTACTAGTATCGTACACTGTAAAGGTTGGTGATTTCTACATGTATGTCTGTTCCGTGTGTTGGTAAGTTGCACACTGAATATAAAGAAATATTTAGTCGTGACAAGTGAACTTGTTGATTCGCCTTGTCAGCAAGAAGTAAGGTCAATGTACGTGGACCGTACATACTCCTAACCCAAGCAAAGGATAAGGAGAAGAAACCATGTAAGAATCACCAGTACAAAGTAAGAAATTATAGAAGTATAAAATGTAAAAAATCTAAAAAATCTAAACATTAAAAGTATATAAAACTATACCATAGTGAAACAGTAAAAATACAAAACAGAATACAAAAACAGTAAAAGCATAAAAAGTAAAAACATTCAAGTACATTCTTAAAATTTAAATTCAATATCAGTGTTGGAATCCAAAGTAGGTGGTAGGCGCCTTGTAGGTGGATGGTTGCCGCTAGCCGTCTGCTCTGCTCCCTCTCTTGACTTCTTCGCAGGCGGGCGATCTAGTAGTGAGCGCGACCTGAACAGCCTGCTCATCCCAGCCACAGGTTTCTTGGACTGCATTTCCACGTCTATGGTACTATGTCCAGTATCATGATTTACAACATCTGTTTTCTTCGTACAATAACCGCGCCTTTTAGCCAACCATACAATTATTGCTACTCCGATTACAGTCAGTAGTACGTAAGAAATGACGTACTGATGTATATCGTGTGTTGTTATTGTGGTTGGAAGTTGTTCTATACTTTTCAAGTACCGGAGCCGTTCTTCGACGACCGCGATATCTTTGTTGTGCTTTACTTGCAGCAGAGGTGTTGTGTGAGTATCTACGATGCCATTTATAGTTTTGTCCAGGGTAGGAACCTGGATGTCGTAATCCAATTTGGCGTTGCTATCGTAATTGTTGTGGGAGTGTATTTTCAGCTCCTTTGTTTGTAGAAGACATCCTTGCTTCAGCGACACTATAGATGACGTGTTGATGACGTGCGATCTGACGTTATCGCTGCATACAGTACGTATTGTGCAGGAGTTGCAACATGTCACTAGCCATGTGTTCGTGTTATGTAATTCAATCCAGGCAGTTTCACATTGCGTTGGTTCCGCAATGCATGGCAAGGTTGAATGCTGACCTAGTAGTTTGGCTTCGCACGGTGCTTTTGCGTTTTGTAAACTAAAAATAGGCAAGTTTCTAATGCAGACGAAATTTTCCGGTTGCCTCTGGATGCAGCGATTTAATTCTTTTTCGTTAAATCTGACGTAAGTGTTCTTCTCCAGGTTCGCTGCGATGTACTTGAACGACACAGGAATAATTGTCGTTTCGTCTTCTTTCTGTGGGTTTTTCATGGGCAATGGAATAATCTGGTATACAGTAAAATCCTCGTCGCCTGCCAGTGGGATGTGAAGCTCGTATAAGAAGTAGCTGTCTGTTACACGTGCCTTCACGTAAATTAACTTGTAGATATCTTTTGTATCTTCTTGAATATTGTCTATCGGTAACGTCAAAGTTTTCGGTAGCTTTCCTGAGATAATTGTCAGCTGTTGAATTAAGTTGACTGGAGTTATTAAGTGAACATATACAGCCAGACAGACAGACAAATTTTTTTAAATTACATATTTGGGTTTGGTATCGATCCAGCAACACGCCCCGCTATTTATTTTTTCAATATTTTCAATGTACAGAATTGACCCTTCAACAGATTTATTATATGTATATACACAGATTTACGCCCTGTAGTGCACTAAAAAATTGATATAGGAATGCAATAAAAACACTGAATTTGACGTTGTAACCGTTTTAAAAATTTGGAAAGTTTCCGAATACTTTTTTACATCTAAATCTATTTATTCGGTGTTACGATATTAGTTATTGCATTCTCTAATCATTTTATAGTGCACTACCATATTCTTATTTTCATACATGAACATTGCCAAATTAACTAAACTTGTTAACATTTGACAATTTGCGTTGTTGCCAACTTTCAGAATACGTGCTCTATACCTGGTAGCCCGATCAATCTTCTAACAATTTAGCTCCAATATCGTTAGCTTTTCGAGAACTTATTTCGATAAGTTCTCTTAGTAAATAAATAAAGGTATTTATGTCCGATTTATAATAACCCGGATCAGTGGGTCATTTGATTGGATCGGCGTTAAGTTACCGTGAAAAACAATGATATTTCAATTTGCTACTACTTTATGTATTATGGTTAGGTACGGATAAACCGTGATGTTTGGGTATTTGTTAACGGTAATTAATCGGTTTGGTAATGTGTTGTCATTACAATTATGCAGTGTTCATAATTATGTGGACAGGTATGATCCTGACAAACTATACATAAAAAAGAAAAAAAAACGACGGGTTGCACTCTGGGAGTGCCGGCAGAAGTGAAAACTTGAATAGTAATAAACACACACGAACATTCGCGCAAGCGCCCTGCGCCGTCTTACGAATTTTCGATCAGGTCACGTGTCCTGACGCGAGATTAACATTTTTTACCCATTCCAAAAAAAGTGCACAAAGCCGCTAAAGAAGTTTTCACTTCAAAAATGTCAGTAATGTTGTTAAAGTAGCATTAATAATGGGTTATGTCAGAGACTTACGCATTGGTTAAGCGATGCTCTAAATTATCATTTCCTCAGAAGCCAAGTAACAAAGGCAAGAAGAACAGTCATCCTCCTGAGGAAATGGATCGTTTAGCCGTTTGTGTATGATAAATGCCGACTTGTGTCTAATTTTAGATAAGTCATGTATGTCTCTATAAAGAGGATGCATTGTTAAAGTGTACGATTGTAAAAGTGAGGATTATGTTACTCTTTCGAACGAAAACTACCGCAACTACAATTTGAATGATTTCCGGACACGGGTCGCGGGACTATCGAGTAACCGTGGCCCCAAAACGTAAAATTCGATTCAAGGATACCGTGGATTTTAGTCAGTACAAGTCTGACAGTCCCTCTCGTCCTGCCCTGGGTGGGAGGACTCATTGGATAGTTTAACCTCTTAAAAAAACTACAATTATTTGAATATGGCACACGGATACTTATTATATCCTGGATTAACGCACATTTTTTTTATGTTGGTGTGATTGTAGGACTTCTTTCAGATAACGTTGCCCCAAAACGTAAAATTCGATTCAAGGATACCGTGGATTTTAGTCAGTACAAATCTGACAGTCCCTCTCGTCCTGCCCTGGGTGGGAGGACTCATTGGATAGTTTAACCTCGTAAAACTACAGTTATTTGAATATGGCACACGGATACTTATTATATCCTGGATTAATTCACATTTTTTTTTTATTTTGGTGTGATTTTATTTTGGTGTGATTGTAGGACTTCTTACAGATAACGCCGCGAGCTTAAGCTGGGTTTTCATAAAATTCATAAACACTATTATCATGAAGATTAAGGCCCTTTTTGCTGAATTTATAACTGTCTAGCAATTATTGGATGTACCGTACTGTGAGAGTTTTTTTGATTAAATAATCCTTAAAAAAATCTGATTGATGGATTTTACTGACTGAATCGGATCGCACAAATAAGTATTGAATATTTAAAAAGGATGAGGTAGGATTGTAAGTATTTTTTTTATTTGTCATTCATTTTTAGTGCTTTAAGAACAAGTTGCTCGTAATATAATAAATTAAATAATATTCATAATTTGTTTGAGTTTTATTCAGTAATTAAAGTGTAAGTTATTACAGTACCGTCTAACAACTTATATTAAAACGATAATAAGCACTGTCGTAATACATAGTTTGTTTACCTTATGCAAACACTAAACTGCTATGTTCGCTATAATCACAGTGGAAACAAGAGCAATATTCCAAATGTTTACTAATTTATCGGAAAATACAATAACATTCTGTATGTGATCACTATAAATACAAACGCTACTCACAAATACATACACAAATCAAAATGACCTATCAGACTTCGATGATTCCTGATGGCCACCCCCAATTTGTCTACCAGTGGTGGACACCGAAACTTTTCCCAAAAATAACTCCCCTGACCACCACTGGTGGATAGCAAAACGATTTTAAGCATGAGTATTCTCTGTGTCCACCACTGGTGGACAGTGAAACATTTTCAAATTATCCTGTCGAGAGAAAAGTTTTTCTGGTCTGACCACCGCAAAAGGGTTTCGACCGAAGGTCGCAACACTTGACTTAATTGACTTAATATCCTTTGTTCCCTAGATGGAGCACAAGGCATCCACAGATGTCAGATGTGTCTTGATCTTCACGCTTCACCTCGCTCCACGTCTTTCCAATGCTTGTCGCTTCTGCTAGTAGGGTGCGTCACCAGGTCTGACGAGGACGGTCCCGCTTTCTTTTCCCTTGGGTATAGAAGCCCAAATCTTATTTGGATATGTGGTCAGGGTATTCGGAGCGTGTGGCGAATCCATTTCCAAGGTCATAACACTACCACACGCCAAAACATCCCTGTAGAGCTGTAAGTGCGCTAGGGAAATGTACTTGTTCCAATTGTGTTGTTTATCCTTCACTATTTGAATTAGACGGTTATTATTTTGATTGTTTCAAAGTAAATCTTTTTGTTGATGTTAGCTTTGGTTCCTGATGAAATGTCGATGAAATTGAACTACAATGTTAGCTGGTAATATGTTATAAAGGGTGAATTTTTCAACTGGCTATATCCGAAACTATGAGGAGTACCGAAAAAGTTGAAAGGAGTCTCGAGGCCAATTTTGACGAAAACTACAAATGCATTATTGGATTTTAGAAAAATCATTAATCCTGGCCAGGAATCGAATCCGCTGT
The DNA here is from genome assembly GCA_943136025.2 of Agrotis puta. Classification (NCBI taxonomy): domain Eukaryota; kingdom Metazoa; phylum Arthropoda; class Insecta; order Lepidoptera; family Noctuidae; genus Agrotis; species Agrotis puta. Next base: position 12,756,425 of record OW964177.2, on the reverse strand, counting down.
TTTTAGAAAAAAAATCACACCTGTATTATTACACCATTCGATTGTGCGGTGTGTGTTGCTAATAAGGATCAAATTCTGGGAAATAATCATATACGGGAAACTTAAGAAAATAGCAGATTTTTATGAAATAGGTATTTTTCTATTTTACTTGTACTGAGCCATAATTTATTCGAAATTATAAAAATTCATTGTCTTCAATGTTTCATTGGATTTGACGTCTCAACAATCCCACTCTAATCAGCAATACGAAATTAATGAGTTGAACAAAAACTGGCCACCATAGGCGCGGTATCGGACGGTGAGTAATGGGTGAATCGCCGTCCGATCATGGACCATACCCGGGTCGACGGCGCGTCGTGTTCCACGCGCGCCTGAAAGAGCTGTCATTAACCTGACGGGCCCCCCCTTAGAGGGCCAAAGCCTACCGGGGTCGCGGGACTGTCTCATGAGGTAACCGTGACATTGGAACGTAAAGAGCTACTGAAGGATCTGCCCTAGGTCGGAGGACTCATTAAATTTGATGATTTTACCAAGATCAAAAAGCCTCCAAAGTACAGTATACGAATCATCGTACAGAGAAATTTTGAATATAGTAGCACCGTTAAAATATTCAAGTTCAACAAAATATTCTGCAAGCCCAACCGACATTATTACACATTCCCATAACGGCTTACATATGCATTTACTATATGGGCCAGTTAAAGTTTCGTTGCCCCATGAGGCGGCAGGACGTGACGATACATAAATTAATATAATTATTATAAAAGGAACGGGTCATTCATTGCAACGTTGAGCTTGCATTCTGATACTTAAGCGTTATGCAGTTCTTTAATCCGCGTTTTGTGAGTCCTTTACATGAATAATTCTGTTTTTGACGCTTTTGTTCGTGATAATCGAGGGATAAATTATGTTTGTGAGGTACCACCCAAATAAATGGAACGACGAATGTATTTTGTTTTTAAACTCCAGTATCATGACACAGACTCTCAGAAGCCATATCATACTTCTTTTTATTTAATTTACATTTCATTTCATATAATATTGGCGCAAAGGGACCACGATAGACACACACACATTTAAAATAATAGAAAATAAACACAGAAGAGAAGACACTTCAATCTAATACAAGAGAAAAAAAAAGAAGAATATTTTTGTGTCTCACGGCTTCGCCAAATAGGCCCCGTTCAGCAAAATGTCGAGCAACTAAGTAGTGTTCGACGATGGTTTTCAATTGTAAACTGTAAAGTAGTTTACAGAAGAAACACCAATAGAAATGCTGATTATTACCGTCTTTACAACATGCCAGCAAAGGAAACCGGTACTGAGAAATCCTTCAAAAATTCATAATATCTATCGATCGGTTCGAATAGTCTGCACTACTTCTCGGCAATAACTTAAGAAAACCAGTCACCATATTTTCTTTTTTAGTGCTAAACAATCCCCTTACTTCATTACAATCACCCCTGTCTTGCGAGATATCTGGCCAACGTCCTTCTTCAACAAATTACTATCTACAACAACAACAAAACAACCAAATCTCAAACCATCTTACAATGTACCAAAATCTACCAATTCATAGAGTAGCTGCACAATTCGATACAGACATCGTCAAACAAATTGGTTTTCGACGATATGTATTCCAATAGCACTTCGGTCATGCATTATAAGTAGTTGCTGACCTGGAGATGGGAACTAGGCCGACGAGACCTGATGGTCAAAGGGTACGTATTGTACGCCTCTAGTATAGCGTGAACGTGATATGAGGTTCAGTATTCATTTTGAAGGTTATGGAGGGATATGAATTTTTAGTTCGATTACTTGACGTCAACAAAGCAGCATGAAAATGGTTCGATTATAGGTATTAAAGCATTTTACACTTTATTAGGTGGAGATGAGATCACATTTTTGTCTGACTTGGTAAATTAGAAGATCACCGAAGTGTAGTCGTTTGGTCTTCTTATTAAAAAAATATTTATTAGTTCTACTAGTAAAAATTTGAGACTATTTGTTTTTTGCCACATAGGTATTCGGATTCTGAAAAAAACCATTGATTCATAAACAAAGCGAAGTAAGTGGAAATATTAAATGCTGAGTATCTACATGATTATATTCACTCAATATGATTAAAAAATGTTGATAATGTAAATAAAATATGTGCTTGAAAATGCACTTACTTTAACAGGCAACCAAATTAATAATAAAAAGGGTAACGATAAATCAAGAACTATTCTATAACACACGAATAATAACAGACCCGCCGCAAAAACAACAGATACCATATCTTACATCACACAAATAGAACAACAAAACCCAAACTTAAACAAAACTCGACACACATCTCATAACACAGACAGTTGCCGACCACAAACAATTTAACAACCACAATAACGTGGTCAGTACAAAGTGCCAAGATCCCGCGGTACCACACAAAATATGAGACCGACCCGGTCCGGATTAGGGGAACCGGGTCAAAAGTGCTCCAACGTCCGAAATTTTACCGCGAATTTTTGGTGAACCTAATTCCGTAGAATAGGATTTTCGGAAAGTGGAATGCAAAATAATAATTTACTCTCGTTTGTTGTTGGCACTAGGTTATAAAAGATACTTTGGCTTTTGGCTAATAAGCTTTACTTGGTGGCTGATACCCCTACCCATCCTGGGTGTTGGCTACTCGAAAAAGTCCTGGTAGGTAAGGTAAATAAGTCCGTCTAATAACCTCGTCCCGAGATGAGGCTGAGCAGTTCATAAATGATCACTGTATCGACATCTACGAGAACCCTACCCATGGTGAAAGTTAACTGCACAGAAAGGATTGAACCTCAAAAATGTGCATGCAATGTGGTTAGCAACGCTCGGGTATACTTCTGGTGTTACAGGCGTCCATAGGGTAACCATCAAGTGGCCATACGCATGACTGTCACCCTTATCTATACATATAATAAATCTGTAGAAGGGTCAATTCTGTACATTGAAAATATTGAAAAAATAATAGCAGGTTTGGTATCGATCCAGCAACATCCCCATGTTGCTGGATCGGTACCAAACCCAAATATATGATTAAAAAAATTTTTGTCTGTCTGTCTGTCTGTCTTTCTGTCTGTCTGTCTGTCTGTCTGTTTGTGCAGGCATCACGTGAAAACTAACGGTTCGATTTCGATGAAACTTGGTATAATTATTCCTTATTATCCTGGGCATAACATAGGATACTTTTTATCCTGGAAAAATACGTAGAAAAAAAATCTTATTATTCAGTTTTATTCATAGACGTTGTTCTGTAGAACCGCGAACACACGTTGCATTACCCGCAGTGGATTCAGCGCCGTAATATTTATAAGATCTCATTGTCAGAGTCACTCAAAATGGGGAAATAAACCATCCACGCGAAGACCGACATCCGCGCGGACGGAGTCGCGGGCGGAAGCTAGTGTATAATAACGCTGGCTGTCTATTTGACCTACCATAAATCAGAGGAAAAGTAACGAGTTTTGACTATTATTTTATTTTTTTGCGTTACAAATCATTAAATGAGTTCTCCCACTCAGGGTGGGGGTAGGGACTGTCAGACTCGTAATTACTTACGTTACCTTCCAGGCTCCCGATTACCCCTTTTGACTCCTTCTTTTCCTTTTTTCCAAGTAAACCTGCCTTTTCATTTTTAGACGGCCCCGAGAATCAATACCCTTCAAGTATAATATCAGAATTGTTTCAATGGTCAAAATTCCATTCATACTTCATTCAACAATATAAAATTTCGCAGAACCATTATCTTTATTGAAATCGAGAACTCTCATTTATTGAAACTAGTGTAAACTGAGCGTTGTCTTTTCAATTCCAACTGCCATATTTTCAATAATGTCGGTTATGAATTGTTAATTTGAATCGTAATTTCATCATTGAAACCGAATATTATGTATTTGTTTTTATGAAAAAGAAATTCTAGAAACACATGACATTTTAAAGCATTTTGAGGATCTTGCATTGAATTTCACAAAATTGGTAGGTATTGGTAACACCTGTTAAACACTTGTCTATAACAACTGAAAACTGCAAAACGGTATTTGACGTTGTTATAAGTTTCGTTTTGCAGTTACACTTATTTAAGACATGTGTTCAACAGATGTTAAACTTTATGTGACACTACAGTTAGGTTTGCATTTCATCAATAGGTTGCCAGAACTCACCCTAGACATTACATTGGAACGACATAAATTGACGTAACAGGAGTATGTCGCTCCATTCTCTCGTCGAATGACATTATTGTGTTCTGCAAAACCTGTCATTCCACGAACCCGATGTTATTCAATGAAAGCTATTCATACGAACAAATAAAACAAAAGAATAGTCGTATATTTGGTACATTATAATTATGGAGCTACTCAGTTACCAACGGATGAAAGGCAAAGGGTATGAATTAACACTGTTCCTATTTCTGCCATTAACCAGTGAAGTTTCACTATTGACAAACAACTAGAACGGCTGAAAACCAGAATCAGCACTAGCGACCATCATAAAAGCGCCGAGACAATGAAGCTTGACGAATCTCGAAGAAAGAATTTAACTAACTTGGACCCCGCAAAAAAAGCATCAGAAAGGAATCACGAACAAGTAGGTATAAAAGTAATGCTGCAAAAAATTACCTGCGGAATGCAGAGGCACAGTGGGGTTGGTGATTGCGAGTTTAATGATCCCTTCTGCTCCACCCAGAGCAAAAGAAATCATTGTCCAGCCGGATTTTCCACCCAAAAAAAGAGTATTTATAACAAAGGTTCATGTTAACGTGTCGATAAACTTCTTTTTCAAACAACTACGTAGTAATCTGGACAGCTCTAACATTTTCATTTCAATTTCAAAAATAAGCATGTGCAAAAGATTTCATCTCTTAACGTATACACTTCACACAGCATATTCATAAAGACGTTGTTTCCTCTATAATAACGTACAATAAACGCGGAAAGCTCAGCTCTGCGACGTAACGATAAAACGCTTAGTCGGGTGCGGTACATCTGAACTGTGTCGGTGAAGTTCAGGCTTGTGGCGGATGGCTCAGCAGCCTTGTATCTGAAGATAAAGATGAAGGTTAAAGCGGTAAGGAAATAGTCAGTATTGAAGACAATCCTTGATTTTCTTTTTATAATTTTAAGTGTTAATGCTGATATATAGAGAAGGGATGACACTCATGTGACGAAGAGAGTGATGGTATGTGTGTTGATGGATGGAGAGGAAAAGGAAGGCCAAAGAAAAGATGGATGAATTGTGAGAGGAATTAAATGAAAGAAAGAGGAGTAATTGATGCTGTGACTTCTGACAGAGAAGAATGGAAGAGTCGAAGAAATCGCGTTGCATTGGATTAGGACTGGAAGATGATGAAGGATAATATATAATAGCTAGACCCAATGTCACAAGATTTAAAAATAGGAACGTTCTCTATCCGATCCAGCACTGGATCATTGTAAATCAACCTTTATAGTAATGAGCATTATAGTGGATACCAACAAAAATGTGAACAGAGGAATGTGGAACAACCAACTAGATGGACAGACGATTTTATTAATGTGACGTATAGAAACTGGATAGCCACTAAACCACCAAAAGTGGAAAGATTTGGAAAAAAACCCGGGATATTAACCCGACATACTCTAATTTGCACAAGTCTAAACGGGGAATGATGACACAGTACTAGTTACAAGTGAGGCTCCAGTGTGCTCTCGCCAACCCCTAACAGAGCAAATTTCTATAAACTTGTCTCCGTTCCAAAATCTCAATGATAGACTCTAATAGTAAAATGAATCTCATCAATCAGCTTATTATTGACAGGCCTGTTGGTCTAGTGGTTAGTGACCCTGACTGCTATGCCGGAGGTCGTGGGTTCGATTCCCACCCAGGACAAATGTTTGTGTGATGAACACGATCATTTGTTCTGTGTCTGGGTGTAATTTATCTATAATATGTATGTATTTAGAAATATATAATTATGTTTATCAGCTGTCTAGTACCCATAACACAAGCTCTACTTAGCTTGGGACTAAATGGCGTTGTGTGATAGTTGTGGAATATTTAAAAAAAAATTGTAATAAACAGATATGTGTATATTATTATACAGTCACGTAAATAAGTATATCTGATGAGCTGAAAGCAATGGCAAGATCCTCACTAAAGGAATCTAAGCCTAAATGACATACATTGTACCATTAAACGAACATTAACACTACGTACCAGTTACAGAAGCCAAAAAAAAACTCCAAGTACGTACTTGGTACGAAAGATTTCAATCTAGATAAATCGCAATAGTTCTCAATTTACGGCAAGCGCCAGACGCCTCTGGTAACAGTCTTGTTGCCTCGTTACTACTCGGAGAAGCAGGCGAATAAAGTTTTCTTTGACGTATTTGCATTTACGAAACACCTAGGTCTTTTTAGATTTTATTCCGGGAAAGACTTGGTTGTGGCTGCATTTGGTCTTGCAAACGAATCTTCTGAGGTAAGATGTTGTATAAAGACGCTCCATAATTGCTTATTGCTATATGGAAGTCAAAGTAGGGTCAAAATCTACCTCTCCTCTTAGCTCCATAGACTTCTACATAATGATGGACTACATAGACTATAATAACGAAGTATTTTTGTTTTGTTTTTCTATTTGTTAAAGCGTTAATGTATTTGCATATAAATGTATGGAAGATTTTATCATGTCGTAGCCTTCTTTGTTTTTAGTATATATGTTTATATACACAGACAGCGCTTCCATTACTTGAAGCCGTAAATAACCACGAAATCACAAGTCTATTATTCAAATAAGGCTGACAAACAGGTCTTTTCGCAAATCGAAATTACATAAAACACAGACACAGCACCGTCCCAATACTTTCACCGTAGTTTCTTTCTAGCACTAGCATTACCTAGCATTAGATATAATAAACATAATTTGTTTATTATATCTAAATAAAAGAACGTGTAAGGCAGAAAAGTAACGAAAGAGAATGAATGAGTCACTACGTAATTACGTTAAAATTAAAAATAGCGTGTAAGTCTCTCCCACGCCTAACAACAAACCTTTAATTTGATTCGGACACTCAAGATCAGTTAAGACAACGATACATCAGCCGGGTGCAAGCTCCGCGTTGATTACACGATGTAGGTCTGATATGCATCGTGCTTCTGACGCCAGGCCCGCCGTCAATCAGTACCACGGAGTAGAAGTGTATCAGAAACCTAACTAGTAATGCGAAATAAATAAAAACATTTTTGCTGTAACATCGATCAACTTTTGTTCTTGACAAGTAAAGAAGAAAAAGAAGACATGCTTCGCCGACTCACTCTCTTCTCCCTTCCCTTCTTCTACTTTCAGATTGAGGTAAGAAATACCCTCCTTTATGTTTTCGAAATGATATGAAAGAAAAAGGACTCATCAACAAATATTGTACAGAAGAATGTGGAACATCATCTACCTGCCTTTTCCCATATTGGAGTCGGATTCCAGACAAACTGGATGCAGTTAAATATGAGTATTTTACATGGAGCGACTGCCTATCGGACCTCCACAACCCAGTGACTGGGTAATACGATAGAGGAATGTGGAACAACCTTCTGTTAATTCAACGTCATCACATTTTGAGTAGCCGCATATTAAAAGACTAGTATAGTAGACTCAGATATTAAAAACCCAGAAAAAGCAGATTAAACGCAAGTTCTGCAATTATGTTTTCATTCAATTCTGCAAAGACACTTGCATTTCGCAACGTCATGATCACAAAACTCTTGCCATTGTGTTGAAGTAGTTCTCCAGTCTCTATCTAATCTATGTTCGGAATATTGCTGTGTAATGAAGTTATTTTCTCGTGTTTTGCGTAGGTGTTCAGTTACTGTTTGGTTTGATTTGTATTGTCGAACATCGAGTGGGTGTCGATACTGTTAAGAAATAGCAAACAGCTATAAAATATCTAGCGGGCCGTCTCAGCCTCAAACAGTATACTCTTGTAACATAGTGATTTATTAAATGTACTATTAATTAATGACTGGGGCACCTACAAGAATAAAACTAAAACCGCATCAAAATTAGTTGCATAGGTCAAAAAAACAGCGCAGACTGAATTGAATGAAACTGTCTGTGTAGACACGAAAAAGTGCAGTGCAGCAATTGGACTCCTGCGTTATGTGTCGCGCGTTCGATTCCCTCACGGAACAAATATTTGTATGATCTGCAAGTAGTTGTTCCGGGTCTGGGTGTTTGTGTGTTTGAGTTTCTATGTTTGTAAACGCACCCACAATACAGGAGAAATTCCTAGTGGCAACGTTTTTATAAAAAAAAAGACAGACAAAAGTTACTTAAGTCACATTTTAAAATTTGCAAGGTTTATGGACATTTTCGAGGACAAACCCTAGAATGCATTCATACTCTAAAACGTGAAAAATTAGGCAAACTTAAACTAAAGACTAGTAAAACTTATGGAGGGAGGGAACAAACCCTTTTAATTTAACAAGTTGAAGTTCTCAAGACACTTTTTAGAAAAAAAGTAGGTTTAGAATTTTCATTTTTAATTTCAGGCTGAAAGTATTGAAAAATATTTAGAAAGTTTCTGGACAAGCTGCTACAAAGAAAAACTTTAAACCACTTGCTTTACATCTGACAAGTTAGTGCTTTATACAAAAATGATTTTAAGCTAGCTTCTGCCTGCGGCTTTGACCATTTCTACTGACGCTAAGCTATGCAGAGTAGCGTGAAGATGCGCCAATTTGAGCTAAGCGACGTCGAAGGGCCATAAGAAAAAAAAAACCGGCCAAGTGCGAGTCGGACTCGCCCATAAAAGGTTCCGTAGCAGCAAGTAACATACTCGTAATATAAAAGTTCTTGTAGTTCGTTGTAACTTTGAAAGGTAAATTACGGTTTACGATTTATGACGTATTAAAAAAAACTAATTACATGATCTCGTTCAAACCAATTTTCGCTGGTAGTTTGCATGGTACATCATATATTTTTTTAGTTTTATAATTCTCTTATTTTAGAAGTTACAGGGGAGGGACACATTTTACCACTTTTGAAGTGTCTCTCGCGCAAACTGTTTAGTTTAGAAAAAAAATACGCGTATGGGTTTGGTGTTTTTTTTAAATTTCAATTCTAAGTATGCGGAACCCTCAGTTTTGTTTTTTTTTTGTGTGAGAATCCTAATGCAGTTCACGTAATACATCTACTTACCAAGTTTCAACAGGATTTTTTTTTTTTGCGTGGTAAAATCATCAAATGAGTCCTCCCACCCAGGGCAGGGCGGGAGGGACTGTCAGACTTGTACTGACTAAAATCCACGGTGTCCTTCACAAGCCCTTTACGTACCGGGGTCACGGTAATGGGTAAGTCCCGCGACCCCGGCAGGCTTTGGCCCTCTACAGGCCCCGTCAATATGCTGACACTCTTTGAGGCGCGCGTGGAACACAACGCGCCGTCGACCCGGGAATGGTCCATGGTCGGACAGCAAGTCGCCCATTACTCGCTGCCCGCATGCCCGCGCCTACGGTGGCCGGAGATCGTCCTGTGACGTCCGACGCCGTGGGCGTCTACCACTGCGGCTGGGATGGAGGGAGGACGCTGTTCTCTCCCTCAGGCGGCCCGCCTCCTCCTTCACGAGCATGACTGCTTCGCAGAAGGAGGCGACCGCTTCCCACTCCGTCTCGCCCCGCAGCATGGCCTTGACCAATGCCGGGCGCGAGAGGTCTCCGCCTATCGCCGTCGTGAGGACACGGCGGTGCTCTGCCCAAGCGGGGCAGTCCTGCACCGTATGCTCCACCGTGTCCTCCGAACGATCCTCGCAGTGGTGACACCCAGGCGTTTCTTCCCTTCCTATCAGACACAGGAACCTCCCGAAACTTCCGTGTCCGGTGAGGACCTGCGTCATGCGGAAGGTAAGGACGCCGTGACGCCTATCCAGCCACTCCTCAAAGAGGGGTCTTACCGCCGCGATTGCGGCGTGCCCGAAGTTTCAACAGGATAGCTCTTATACTTTCGAAGAAAAGTGGCTGTTACATACGGACAGACAGACGGACAGACAGATATGACGAATCTATAACGATTCTGTTTTTTACCATTTGGCTACGGATAACCCTAAAAAAATTGATGAAAAAGAAAATTGATGATATCTCAAAAGAGACTCTCTGTTTACTTGTAGAAACTCTTTGAAATTTTGTTAATTCGCGTAAACTCAGTACTCATTGTTGTATAGACAAGCCTTTAGCATAAGCTTACCAAGGAATATGATCTTGGATATGAATCGCATCGGTGTTGATTGAATCGTGATCCTTGGCTAAATGATGATGATGGGTCCAAACTTGTTAGATAATTGTATTAAAATAATAACATCTTGTGTCTGGTAGCGACATCTAGTATGATGTATGTAAAACTAGGGTTTATGATTTGACCTACAAAAGAAAAATATATAATATAGTCTGTGGCGAGCACTTGTAGTTTCATTAGGTTATGGGCCCAGTCTCCCGTTTTATTAGTAAAAAGTACAGTTTTTATCGAGTGAAATGGCTGGAAGTTATATTGTAAACGTTCCTAAGCTCAAGGGTCGCGAGAATTACGAGGAGTGGGCGTTCGCGGCAGAAAATTTCTTGATTTTGGAAGGCGTCGACATCAACAAGAAAGATACCGGCGATGGCGGAACGGTTAGCGTCATTGACGATCAAAAAGCAAAAGCGAAATTGGTGATGACAATAGATTCGTCGTTGTACGTGCATATAAAAAATGAAAAGACTGCATTGGGTGTATGGAAAAAACTCAAGACATTATTCGACGACTCAGGTTTCACACGCAGAATTAGTTTGCTTAGAAAATTGATTTCTATTCGCCTCGAAAACAGTGAGTCAATGACGGCCTACGTTACGCAGCTCATCGATACGGCGCAAAGATTAAGAGGTACAGGCTTCGATATCAACGAAGAATGGATCGGATCATTATTGCTGGCGGGTCTACCCGACAAATTTTCGCCTATGATAATGGCGATCGAACATTCTGGATTAGCCATTTCTACTGACGTCATAAAAACGAAACTATTGGACATGAGTGATAATGTTGGCAGCAGTGATTCGGAAAGTGCATTTTTATCATCGAAAGGTTGGCATCGTCATAAAGGAAACAAAGACAAAGTTGTCAAAACTGAAGAAACGTCAACGTCATCTCGACCTGTCAAAGTAATAAAATGCTACAAATGTAAACAAACGGGTCACTATAAAAATCAATGTCCACAAATTAAAGAAAAACAAGTGAATGCTTTCAATGTAGTGTTTCTAAATGGCAGTTTTGATAAACATGAATGGTATATCGACTCCGGCGCTAGTAACCACATGATAATCAGCCATGAAAATGTCAAGAACGCGTCACATAACCTCACTACAAAGGAGATTATAGTTGCAAACAGAACAACTATACCAGTATTGTGCTCAGGACATACACAGATTACGACTGTTGTGAACAACAAGGAATATGATATTGTTGTGAAGGATGTGTTATGTGTTCCTAGTCTCACCACGAACCTGTTGTCTGTCAGTCAGCTGATAAAGAATGGTAACAGAGTCAACTTTCAGCATGAATGTTGTTACATCAGGAATCAGCAGAATGAACTGATTGGAATAGCACAGTTGGTGAATGGAGTCTACAAGTTGAACACCAGGTCAGCATATTTGTTTGCAGCTTCAGCGACAATGACCTCTGATACCATATGGCACAGAAGATTTGGCCATATTAATAGCAAGGACATGAATGACATGAGAAACGGTGCTGTTGAAGGTTTGGAGTTTGATAAAAAATCACAGATTAGCAAGTTCAATTGTACAGTGTGCTGTGAAGGAAAACAAACTAGATTACCATTTCCACAAGGCAATCACAGGAGTGAGCATGTCCTAGAGAAGATACATGCAGATGTGTGTGGACCAATGGAGACCAAATCAATCGGTTTATCCAGGTATTTTTTGCTTTTCGTTGATGATTACAGTAGGATGTCATTTGTCTATTTTTTGCGGCATAAGAGTGAAGTCTATTCCTATTTTAAAGAGTTTAAAGCCATGGTTCAAAAACAGATGAATTGCAGTATAAAAGTGTTACGAACAGATAATGGCACAGAATTTTGTTCAAACGAAATGGGAAATTATTTGAAACAATGTGGCATAATTCATCAGCGTACCAACCCGTATACCCCGGAACAAAATGGGATGTGCGAGAGATTTAATCGCACGATTGTGGAACGAGCCAGGTGCTTGCTCTATGATGCTAAGTTCGAGAAGAAGTTTTGGGCTGAAGCAGTTCACACAGCAGTTTATCTAAAAAACAGAACAGTAGCTTCAGGGCTGAACCAAAAAACCCCCTATGAACTTTGGACTGGCCGTAAACCAAATATCAGTCACATAAGAGTGTTTGGAAGCACAGTTATGGCCCACATCCCTAAAGAAAAAAGGCTTAAGTGGGATAAAAAAGCAGAAAAGCATTACTTAGTTGGGTATAGTGATAATGTGAAAGGGTACCGGCTGTATAACCCCAAAACTAATAAGGTTATAACATGCAGGGATGTCACCATCATTGAGCAGGACAATTCAGAAATGATGCAAGCTGTAATAAATGAAAACGAAGAGTCATCATCTGACAGTGTTGACAAATCTAGAGATTCTGAATGCTCGGACTCGGAACAATCAACTAGTACAGTGAAAAGTGTCAATAATGACAGTACCTACATAGCAGAAGAATCCATCACAAATAATAGTTCTTCAGATGAATTTTTTGACAGTATACCAGAAAGGGAGTTAAAAAATTTACAGAATTTAAAACGGGATAAAGAAAAAAGAGAAAGAAAAAAGCCTGACAGGTATGGTTACAGCAATGTGTGTGTTGGAACAGATATGTATCCATGCGGAGACCAGTTGATTACATATGAGGAGGCTTTTAATGGGCAAGAATCAAAGGAATGGTGTGCAGCTATGCAGGAGGAGCTAAAATCGTTTAAAGAAAATGAAGCTTGGGAAGTGGTGGACAGGCCGAAGCAAGCTACTGTGGTTAAGTGTAAGTGGGTGTTTAAAAAAAAGGTGGATAGTGATGATAACATAAGATATCGTGCAAGGTTAGTCGCTAAAGGTTTTACACAAAAACCAGGAATTGACTACACAGAAACTTTTTCTCCGGTGGTTCGTCATTCAACAATAAGACTATTGTTTGCATTGAGTGTTAAATATAATTTAGATATAACCCATCTTGATGTAACCACAGCATTTTTAAATGGACATTTAAATGAAGATGTGTACATGTGTTTACCTGAGAATTTTGAATGTCATGATAGGGAAAACAAAGTGTTAAAATTGAAGAGAGCAATATACGGATTGAAACAATCAGCTAGGGCATGGTATAAGCGTGTAGATGATTGTTTACAATCTTTGGGATATAAAAAGTCAGTTTATGAACCTTGTTTATTTATTAAACAAACTGATACTGCCAGAACATACATAGCTTTGTTTGTAGACGATTTCTTTATTTTTTCTGATTGTGTAAAAGAAACTGAATGTCTTAAGACTGAATTGAGATCTAAATTTAAATTAAAAGACTTAGGAAATATTAGACAATGCTTGGGTATGAGGGTCAGAAGGGAAAAAGATATGATTTTTGTAGACCAGGAACAATTTGTTGAACATTTGTTAAATAAGTTTAAAATGAACAATTGTAAACCAGTAAGTACACCTATGGAGGTAAATTTAAAGCTTAAAAAGGGAGATACTTGTTGTACTCAGTATTACCTTACCAGCAATTAATAGGAAGTTTACTTTATTTATCAATGTTAACCCGTCCTGATATATTTTATTCTGTTTGTTACCTGAGTCAGTTTAATAATAATTATAATGAAACCCATTGGAACCATGTAAAACGTATTTTAAGATATTTACAAAAAACAAAACACTTTGGTTTAAAATATGTGAAAGATAATTTAGATTTAATAGGTTATGCCGATGCCGATTGGGCATCAGATTGTATAGACCGTAAGTCTTATACAGGTTTTATGTTTAAAATGTCTGGTAGTGTGATTTCATTTGAATCTAAAAAACAAGTAACAATAGCTTTGTCAAGTACAGAAGCTGAGTACATGGCTATATGTGAGGCAAGTAAAGAGGCCATTTACTTAAGAAATTTGTTATTAGAATTGAAATGTAGAAATGAGTCACCTATACTGTTATATAATGACAACCAGAGTGCACAATTATTAACCAAGCACAATGTTTTCCACAAAAGAAGCAAACATATAGATATTAGATTTCATTTTGCTAGAACAGCTGTTGAAAATAAGTTTATTGTATTAGATTACCTAAATACAAATGATATGCCTGCGGACATATTGACAAAAAGTTTATGTCGCCAAAAACATTATAATTTTGTTGAGCAATTAGGTGTCACTTCATTGTAAATTGAAATTCGTTTACTTTGCTGTGTTTAAAATAGTTTGTTGTTTTTTCTTTTGTCTGTATGTAAATTATTTTAATAAGGGAGTGTGTTAGATAATTGTATTAAAATAATAACATCTTGTGTCTGGTAGCGACATCTAGTATGATGTATGTAAAACTAGGGTTTATGATTTGACCTACAAAAGAAAAATATATAATATAGTCTGTGGCGAGCACTTGTAGTTTCATTAAAACTTGACAACCTCTCCAGACTCCAAAGGCCTTACTTAAGCACACGATTTCAGTATTTTATTGTATGGCGTACTTGAAGTATTATGACATTAGTTGTATGGAAAATGAAAAAACGCCTCTTATTTACGAACGAGAAACTAATTCCATCAAATTAACGTCAAAGTCCTCGTTTACTTTACGTCACATAAACGTGTAAACTCATGATAAGGCATCAGAACGCGTGCAAACAAATAATTCCCAATAACGAATCACAATCCAACTCCCCCTTAATTTGTTTAAAATTACACCCTCTCATTACATTCCGCCCAATTAAACAGCGCAAACGGGAAATAATAAATACGCTTTTTATATTATCCGTGCTAAAATTACGTTGTTCTAGAACAATTTTCGCTAAAGCAATTAAGTTTGCAATTAAAAGCTGGGGTATCCGGAGAATGTCGGTTGGTCGGAATTTGTCAGCAACCAGCCATTGCGGGCCGACCCTAACAGACAGACCTTACCTTAAGTTTCAATTACTGGAACAATTTCATTTGTAGGTTCACACGAGTGTCGGTAGTTGGGTCGTGGTTTACGACGAACATCACATTCACAACGTAATCGGTTCCTCGTAACTTCATTACTAAATGGGAAATATCTTTTTCTGATATTTTTAAGTGGATTTAACCTGGCTTCGTATTTACTGTATCGAGTACTACGGACTAGACTAAAATTGCAAGAAATGCACAAGTTACCAAAATAGTATCTGACAATTGTATATCAACTAGCACTTTGCCCACGACTTCGTCCGCGTGGGTTACGTACTTTCCTAATTCCCCCTTTTCACCCCCTTAAAAGTTAAATTCCAAAAACCCCTTCTTAGTGCTCCCCTACATTATAATAGGAAGCCGTGTGCAAAATTTCACATTCCTAGCCCCAGTAGTTTCGGCTGTACGTTGATATGTCAGTCAGTCAGTTCTCCTTTTATATACAACATTATTTTTTCTTTATGCGAAACCCGATACACCTGTCTATTATTTTTGTGTAAAGAATCTATGTACAAAGTTTTAAAACCGTAT
This sequence comes from Agrotis puta, assembly GCA_943136025.2. Taxonomy (NCBI): domain Eukaryota; kingdom Metazoa; phylum Arthropoda; class Insecta; order Lepidoptera; family Noctuidae; genus Agrotis; species Agrotis puta. The sequence goes on along the minus strand of OW964177.2, from coordinate 12,740,722 downwards.
CATAAAAAATCACAAGGTTATAAGTTTGTATATTACCTGGTTGTCCGTTCAAAAACATGCTCATTTCGCGGTACACCCGCGTAAACCGCGTCTCCTGTGTTATACACTCGTGACAATAGCTTGGCAATAGGTACCTAACCGTACGGTGATTGTTTTGTAATTAACTGGTAATAAAATTTAATAAAATATTTTTGAAAAAAAAATATAACATGGTGTAAAAAATATTGGAATCGAATCAGTTACTGATTCTGAACAAACTATATTCAGGTTTCGCATATACTAAAAATAATGTTGTATATACTCGTAGATGAATACAATTGATGAACTGAATAAAGCTTGTATCAGGGGTAAAATCATCACATGAGTCCTCCCACCCAGGGCAGAGCGGGAGGGACTGTCAGACTCGTACTGACTAAAATCCACGGTGTCCTTCACTAGCCCTTTACGTACCGGGGTCACGGTAATTCGTGAGTCCCGCGACCCCGGCAGGCTTTGACCCTATACAGGGGGCCCCCTCACTATGCTGACACTCCTTAAAGCGCGCGTGGAACACAACTTATTTGATGACGTAAAAAAACAAAAAAAAAACCTAAAGGCCTCAACATCTTAGCTGACCGCGGAAGTACAAGAGACTGTAAGACTACTTGCTATCAAAATTATTATAGGTGGAATGACTGCCAAGTCAACATTCCACATGTTGACTACATTACATGTCAAGTCAAGATACCGTACCTTCTTTGTTCAAGCGATTTTCACCACACAGACAAATGTTGTTCTCCACCTTAAAGTTTATAATCATATTCTGAATCCCAGTTCTATCCTTCATGAGATTCTTGTAAACAGTTCCATTTATTTACACCAAGTTAGCTTCCATCTTCATAACAGTTACTTAATATTTCATGGTGTAAGAAACTTCTGGCACTTAAATATGAAGTTATTCACTTGTTTTGCTTTGGCTTCGAAGGAATTTGGTTCCGTCTGTAGTAATACTCCTACCAAGATTTTGAGCAATCATTTTATTTTCACATTAAGTATTCATTTTTGCAACTTGCTATTTTATGCATACTAAAGCCCACTTGCACCACACATCTCTAAACGGATTTAGCGCTAAACTGCCTCAGAATATCACTGTATACCTGTCAAATTGTTTGAAGTTGACAGAGACAGAACGATGTTTTAAATCAGTTTGGCGCTAAACCTGTTTAGTGATTTGTGGTGCAAGTGGGCCTAAATCAATTATTGATCGATTCCATGAGTAATCATAATCTTCCTCAACTCCGGACTGAGCCACAACACAATATTTTCCACCTACCTCTCTTGTCACCAGTTCATCTAGCTTTCAAGCGTCCCAGTATTGTCATTACAAGAGTATATGTCAAGGAAAGGTTCTGTTGCGCAATTATCTGGAACATTTGAGATTACAAATTCACCATTAGACCATTGTTATAGGAATCTCCCGTAATGTCCAAAATATAAAACAGGACATAAAAGAATTTTCCTAGCAAGGGCTTTGATCGATGTTCAAAGTAAAGAAAAGAACGTAAAATCCTTTGTTTTACACTTTTCCAATAAATCCTCACTTTTCAATAGCATCAATAAATAGTCGGAGGCCATTTCATTATCTTAATTAAAGCTCTAAAGATTGAAAAAGGCCTACACTAAAGAGGCTTTTTGTTAAGATAAATTAGTTTTAATATTGAAGAGCCGTTCTTCTTTACTGCGAATATTTTAGTCTTAGAAAATATTTTAATTTTTTCTTACTTTAGTTGTAAAGTTGTTTTAGTAAGTAAAATTTAGTTTTTAAAACACTTTTTCAAGGTCACATACCTTATACAGAAGAGACAAAATTGTGACAAATGATATTTCATTTAATTCGAGTTTTCAAGTCATAGTTAAACTCGAACGCGCCTACTTGCAAGTCACACAATTACACCCGCATCGCCAGAATGCGCAACTATCAAAGACGTTCCCGCTTCGTGAGAAAATAACTCGACTGTACAAATACCAACGCGGCTTTAAGCGGGCACATCATAAAAGAGCCATTCCTCTCGACTCTGCGAATGCACTACATTTATTTATAAGAAAAAACATGAAAAACTTGCAGTTTTAGCTCCGCTTAGCAAATGGCCAATGTTCTACGTTTTCAACTGTGATTCGCTAGGATAACTGTTTTATCTTTGTGTTTGACGTCAGATGTAATTTCGTTTTCAGTCGAGTCACTTCACTACCCGTTACTCTTTTTGAAATAAAACAGAGCAGACAGTTTTTATGTCGCTTCGCAATGGACGAATGAAAAACTAAGAAGATTTTATTCGTTTTCTTACTTTTGCGAAACTGCAGAACTCTTGGATTCTTTGTTAGCGGCATTACAAAGACAGAACTTATCAAAAAAAAACAATAAGCCAAACATAAATACTCGACAAGATAAACACTACAAAGGTAATCGACCCGGTATCGACACAAATTTCATCATCGATATAATCTCCCAACAAAACAAGAGATTTCGTAACAATTTTCAATAAACAACACCAATCATTAGCCTTAATTGTTCAAGGCAATTCGAAAGTGCCATAAGACTTTCGTTAAGAGCATTGAAGACACCTACGCCTCGCCCACGGTCTCATCAAGGCGCCTCATAAACTCTATTTGAATTCCCGAGGCACAAGAATCTACTAATAAGCCACCGCCTTAAATATTAATTAGTTACAAACAAGAATCAGAACTCGCTGATTCACACAAGTGTACAATTAAACTAAAGGAGCAGGTGGTGATTAAGTAAAAGTTCGTGTCTCTGGGTGACTGTTGTAGGCTGTATGGAGTAATAACTGAACAGATAAACAACGGGGCGGCTGGCAAAATTTTAGAAATGACTTTTCCCCAGAACTCAGAAAAACTAAACTTTTACATTTGACATCTGATCTTATTTTTTTTGTACACACAGAACACATACGCCGATACTGCTAGCCTGCATCCCACTGCACTCCCATTACCTCCAGTTTCTTCGATCAAGAGCCAGAGTAAACCACAGATCGTTGGTTTTGTCCAGCTCGTCCTATCATCTTCTATGAGGTCTGCCACTAAGAAAAGAAAGACTTCTGATGAACGCATACAATTTTTTTATTTTTTTTGTCGTGGTAAAATCATCAAATGAGTCCTCCCACCCAGGGCAGAATACAATACAATACGAAATTTCTTTTATTGTGAAACTTTAAATTTCGAAGAGGATAAGAGACAACCATCACCAAGCCTTTACTGATCTCGCCTTCTCAACAAGTAGAGCAGACAAAATTATTGCCAGTTGGTATAAGCAAACAGAGACCTGTACTCAGCTGCGGATTAATACAGTCTCTATTGACCCAGTAATTGATCGGTACGAGGAATTAAGAAACAAATCCAGCAGAACCACAAGTAAACGTCATCGAAACAACAAAAACAAATTTGAAACAGAACTGCATCGCAGTGCACTCCATTCCCTCGCTACTTCATAGCAACTGCATATAATTAAATGGAGACGCAACTTCAACGAAGTCGGATACTACGATATGAATATTCCAGTGCTGACTGAAACTGTAACTTGAGCTGATATCAGTGTCATGTAGCTATTCATAGATGTGATGCACTATCGTCATTCATATTTTAACTAGTTCGGAGTTGGGAAGTGGCGTGGTCTCGTCACGTCGCGAACTTGAGTGAAGATTCTGAAATGTTATGCTGTCCGTGTTCTTGGTGGGTAGTTAGTAAACATTGAGTTAAGAGTTACTTCATGTACACATATTGTTAAGGAATATATTAGATGGTAGGAAAATAATATGTTAAATACTAGTCGTTACTCTCGTAGATCATAAAGCCGTGGTGGTCTTACAATGCAGATAAATTAGGAAACGAGAATCGAGAATTAAAGGTGTTATGATTATGAGGTGCACTGATACCCCCCATTTCACCAGTTATATTTGAGTACCCTGTAAGATGACCTATTGCCGTCAATCGCGCATAGGTTTAGACTCCAGGCGAAGAATCCATAAAATGACAGAATTTAGAATGATTTTTTATCGTCCTAAGCATGGCAATTTTTAAAATGTGGAGAAAAAGTTTTCTATTCTTCAGTCAGGGCAAAAAAAGAGAAAAAGAAATAATTTGGTCTATACTTTTTAGAATAGAAATAGAATTGGTGAAAAATATCATATCTGATATATAATATCATCTACTTCCTCAGTTTTGTTGATTCCTACTATGTGATATTGATCAAAACAAACTATTCTGTCGTAGAGTAGGGACGTTCTCTCCATGGTATAATTAAAGATAAAATCCTTACAAGTGCGTGGGGTGTCGGGAACGGTCGAGTCACGTACTATGCGATGACAGATGATTTAATTGCGACAAACTACGTTACGAACAATTTACTAGTCTTTAAGTTAATTGTGTTGTGCGTCTTTGGGCATTACTTGCCAAGAGTAGTCATATGAATTGGTTTCAATATTTTCAACAAAGAGACATTATTTTGCTTACTAAAAATAGTAATTTTTTTGATGATAAAATCCGTCCGATCGATGCTCCCACTCTGGTTTGAGCGAAAAAGACTGTTAGACAGGTACAGACCAAAATCCACTATGTTCCTTTAATAACCCTTTACGTCCCGTGACACCAGAAGGCTTTTTTTTAATTCTTCGTTATCATGAAAAACTGAATGCTCGTAAAAAATTAAGACTTTATTTAAAAGAGAAACAGTAGAAATATACAACGATCTCAAATTCAAGCTTACCTAGAGTCAGAAGAAATGTCATTATTTGGGTGGTAAACTCATCAAATGAGTCCTCCCACGGTCGGTGAAAAGGAAGGGACTGTCAAACTCTTACTGACAAAAAGTCCACCCGTTCTTTCAACTGTCATTTGCGTTTCCGGGCCACGGTATCTGGCATAGATAATCCCACGACCCAAAATTAACTAACAAAAGTCCTAACATTAATTTGAACCCTACACTTGAATCTCGATGTCTAGTTAAAACCTAAAGCTCCATTCAAAACATACAAGGTATCATTTAAATGACCATTTAATTATGTTCATAAACTGTTTACCCATTTGGTCAGACATGACGTAAGCTACTAAGCCTGTTGTAGCCTGTTGTGCTGATTACGAAAGGTTTTAGAGCAATATGGCTCTAAATGGTAAACCCTACAAACCTCTAATTTGTATTTATTGTTGCTTCGACTTTACTAGAACAGTTTATACTAAACAAAGGCATTGTAATTGAGTAAAAGGAATACAAAACTACATGTTGTGTAGAAATGTATAAAGTCCCTGAGTTTATGGGCGACCTTCAAAAAAGGAAAATGCATGAAAAGCTTCTACTTTAAAAGAAAAGGGGCCTTATTATGACGTCTTAAAACCAGGCTTGTTCCAGTGAATGAACGAGGTGGCGCTAGACGACTTGTATAGCTCTGTCTCTTTCACTCACTGGAACAAGCCTGGTTTTAAGACGTCATAATACGGCCGCAGGTGGCCTACCATGACGTCTTAAAGCGTGAGTGGTTCCGCTCAGGGAACGAGATGGCGCTAGACGACTTGTATAGATCTGTCTCTTTCCCACAGCCTAACTACTAAGTTCAATGCTTTTTTAGCGTGGTAAAATCACCAAATGAGTCCTATCGCCCTGGGTGGAGCAGAAAAGGCTGTCAGACTCATACTGACTAAAATTCACGGCGTTCCTTTAATAGCCATTTACGTTCCAGAGTCACGGTTATTTGTTTAGACAGTCCCGCGACCCCGGAATTCAATGCTTTCGACGTCTTTCACGAGTTGTCGGTCCGTAGATGGGGCCATTTGGAACAACTTTAAAACTCATTAAGTATTATTTCGAACAAGAATCTATAATACTATTATCAAGTTGAAGAGTTTCTCTGGTTAAACGCGCTTATCTCAGAAGCTACTGCTTCGAATTTGAAAATTATTTTTGTTTTGGATAGTCCATTTATCAAGGAAGGCTGTACTACCAAAAGGAGCCGAGCAGGATTGAAACCGTGAAGAACAGCTAGTCAGTATATGTTTTTTTTCACTGTCAGAACATAATTTTTAATAATTTCCTTCTCTTTAAAAATATTATACGTAACGCCAGCTGTCACCATGCAACCACTTAAGTCATACTCAGATATTTACCAGACTATATTAAAAGTGTAAAAGTAAGTAGGCACAGTTATAAATAGTTCACAAAAGATCTCTTTGATGGCGCCCCCTACAGTATCTCCCCATACAAACATTAGTAGAAAACTTTCCGAATAATTATAATGGGTTGCAGTGAGGGATCGACGTGCGAAGTGTACTTCAGAATAATGATGCTCGAAGCATGGATCTCGGAAGGTAAAAGAAATTTACTGGATGGGATCAAATGAGGGTTTTTTTTTTCTTTGGTTTTGATGTATAAAGTTCTTTTACGACTTGCTTTGCTGTGAAAAATTGCTAAGTAATTATGACAGCACTTTTTAACTAAAAGTTAATGATACAAACAATAAATAGACAAAAATATTCGGGTCTTAATTTTGTTAAAAATGTTAATTCTGATTGTGAAAGCATTGTTTTCTGAACCAAAAAATTTACTCAGACTAACTTCAATGATGTTTTAACAAAGTTTTTTTTAACTGCTATTTTTATTAAATATTTTCTCTTAAGTAATGTTAGGGTATAAAACTTTTCGTTACAAACAATTATTCTGATACAAACATCATCAATCATTTTAATTTTAAATTCAATACCTCGAGATGCAACATAACTTTTTTCTAGAGTTCAGTGAATATCAAATGAGCGGCTTATGCAGATTTCTTAATGACAGCAAACATCTTTTTATTTTTATATTCAACAAGTAGATAAACCTATAGCTATGTAGCAGTTTGATTAATATGTAAAGTTGAAATCGAAGTTAGTAAAATAAAACAAAATTGAAAAAGTAACCCGTTTGAGAAAAAATAAGCGTACCTATAATAATATGCCAAATTATATTACCGAAAATGTGAGTATTCTAGCACTAGCCTGGTAAAGGCTAATACCGCTAGAAGACTCGTAAATATTTAAACAAAATCATTCACATGGAACAAAATTTTGTTTTCATTGCCACACATTGCCTTTCACCAACCTTATAAATACGCAACCATCCAAAAAAAAAACAATAACCGTATACATTCACAACAGACGCTTCCCACCACAAAGAAAGCCGACGTTTTTCCGAATCTACCGTCAAAATAAGGCGTCGACACTACCCGCGTTCAGCCACACTAATCTGTGTTTATCGCATTTATCTAATGCAGAGCGGGCCACGTCTAGCATATAGATTTTATTCTAGGATCGTGACCGGAATCCGTGAGTAGTGTGGCCGAGGGAAGCGCGAAGACACATTGTGTTTAGCAACCCTCGCGATGCGAAATGAATCGATAGATGTAGTGGAGGGTTTTTATATTCTTGTAAAAGTTTAGAAGTAGGTTTTGTGCAGTAATTGTTTTTTGAAGCTTCTTATATGAATTTGTATTAATGAAAATAACTTTTTTTTTACTTTGCCCAACTCATAAGCCTTTGTCGGGCAGACTGGCGTGGCGAATGCGAAGCGTGACGTTTTTATTTGTAATGTATGGAATTGTTTGACAAGAATCCAGTCACATAGAAAAGCGAAAGCGATCCGATAGCGTCACAGAACTATTGGACTGACGTCTCGCTTCGGTTCGGTATCGCTTCGGAAACGCTTCGCTTTCGCTTGTCTGTTTGACACATGCATAAAAGTTTTTCTGTATCGTGGGTGCGTTTACAAACATTATATATAAAGTCACATACACAAACGCCCATACCTTGTTGGTCTAAAAATCGCAAGCGCGACTTCGAAGCATGGGGTCTCTGGGTTTCTTATGGTGGAATGTCATCAATAACTCCTTGGTGTAGCGAATGGGACTGTCAAAAAATGAAAATGACGATGGTAAAAAACGACCTGTTCCTTCAAATGCTCTTGCAGCCTTGACAGTTTTGATGTTGTGATAGGTCACCACACAATAGTGATACTCGGAAGTCCATTCCGAAACAAGAACCTACCGAAAAAACCTTGACTGGTGAGGTGTTAGGCGGAAGCAACATTTGAAACCCTGAGTTGAACTGACCTAACGTAATCCAAAGTTTCAATGGAATTGTAGATCATCAAATGACATTACTTTTTCTACTAACAAACGTCCTATTGTATTTTTTTTAAATTAATTAATACAATGTTAAAATTATTTTTATTTCTCACATCAACATTTTTACATTTTAAAGATTAATAAAAAACAAGTTTGATGAATTCAATGCAAACCATAATTCAATGTTTGTGGTATAAATACACCTTTAAATTAAAATAATCGTCAAACGCACCGTAAAGCACTAATTTAATAACTTTCATCAAAATTATGCAAATTACTGTGATGTAAACCAGTCATTCTATAAACAAACCATTCACTATTTATTAAATTAAATATTTTAATTGAACTGTCATTCATTTTTCGCGCGTGTGGTCGCGCGTCAATAATTATTGTTTATTTTAAATGTTTTAAATTGTTTACAGCATTAATTATGATTTATTTTATTATTTACGCTAACTTACCATTTACCTTTTATGAAGCTAGAGTCAATAATGCATCAACAATTTAATCAACAAAAAATATCACCAAACAAAAAAAATAAGGTACTGCGTGGGCGCAGTCTGGCATGAAATATATTTATAATTATGTACTTTTGAGCCTTTTTTTATGGTGGTAAAACCATCAAATGAGTCCTCCCACCCAGGGCAGAGCAGGCTGAGCAGGAGGGTCTGTCAAACTCGTACTGACTAAAATCCACGGTGTCCTTCAATAGCCCTTTACGTACCGGGGTCACAGGAATTTGTGAGTCCCGCGACCCCGGCAGGTTTTGGCCCACTACAGGGGGCTCCGTCACTATGCTGACACTCCTTGAGACGCGCGTGGAACACAACGCGCCATCGACCCGATCATGGTCCATGGTCGGACAGCAAGTTACTCATTACTCGCCCCCCGCATGCCCGCGCCTACGGTGGCCGGAGATCGTCTGGCGACGTCCGTCGCCGTGGGCGTCTACCACTGCGGCTAGGGTGGAGGGAGGACGCTGTCCTCTCCCTCACGCGGCCCGCCTCCTCCTTCGCGAGCATGACTGCTTCGCAGAAGGAGGGGACCGCTTCCCACTCCGTCTCGCCCCGCAGCATGGCCTCGACCAATGCCGGGCGCGAAAGGTCTCCGCCTATCGCCGTCATGAGGACACGGCGGTGCTCTGCCCAAGCGGGGCAGTCCTGCACCGTATGCTCCACCGTGTCCTCCGGACGATCCTCGCAGTGGTGACATGTACTTTTGAACCTACCATAATTTTAGCGGTTATAAATACACAGTTTTCAAATAAACTAGATTTGTATTGACCACAAGACATATGTACATTACATTCCACTGCTAGACTCTCTTCAGGTTATGTATCTATCTTGCCTTTACTCGTGATTTCTATTCAAGAACCTTCCTACTCCACATTTCGTCGGTTCTGCGACAGATATGACCGGCCCACTGCCACATAAGCATACAGTTTTGGACAATTTCTATCACTTTGGCCCTATGCGATGAGACTTCATGGGATTTTAACTTCCAGCGAAATCCCAAGCAGTCGGTGGGCCAGCCTGACTGTCATATTCCACATCTCGGCACCGTAGGATAGAACTGGAAGGACTCAAGTACCTACTTTAGTGTGACACCAAATGAAGCCTTATAAGCGTTAACCGTAAGGACCATAACACTTAAGATACGGGTAGGTATCTTTTATACAAAGATAACGACTTTTAGGTATCTTTTATACGGAAATAAGTGCTTTTCGAAATAGTTGGGGTCCCATAACCGGCTGATAGTGTTGTTAAAATTTGACTGTGAAGTCGGTTTTGAGATAGTGATGTCTTTCCTACTTAAGACGGTAAAATATTTTACGCTGGTAATAACAATTAAGAGTTTAAGGTATAATATTGTTATCATTGTTTTACTGTTCGATTGTGACATTGAGTTAATTGATGCTTGTGGTTTAATTACTGTATAAATGAAAATGAAATTGTAAGAAATAAATGTCTTCTTTCTTTAACAGGAAAAGTGAGTTGTTTTAATTTTCACGATACATGATACACAATATCATGATATGCATAATTATACGTAATACAGAAATCCTACTATCCTACTTCCTACTAATATTACGAGTATAAACGTGAAAGTTTGTTTGGATGGATGGATGTTTGTTACTCTTTCACGCAAAAACCACTGCACGTGTTTGGATGTAATTTGGTACACAATTTGTAACCTGGATTAACACAAAGGATCCCGATTTTATGTTCCCGTGGTTATGTGTCCGTTTTATATTTGAGTTGTAGAGGGCGGAGCCGCTCGCAACAGCTAGTAAGTTTTTTTTTTAAATTGGTTTATGTTTGACGGCAAGGTCAGCGCAGTGGCTGAGTGATTGGACTGTTGCGCTGCGAGTCGCGTGTTCAATTCCCGCACGGAGCAAATATTACACGTAGTTGTTCCGGGTCTGGACGTTTATGCATGTGAGTTTATATGTTTGTAAACGCTCCCACGACACAGGAGAAATTTCTAGAGTGGGGCACCGTTTAAAAAAAAAATTTGTCGGCCCCCAAAACCGGTCACTTTTAACTAACTTCAAAAAAGTAGGTTCTCAGTTCGACCTGTATGTTTGTCCGCAATTATCTCGCGTTTGGCTGAACCGAAAAGTGTTCGTTACATTCCAGAAAAGGTTTTAGTATTTAATATTATAACAATCTATAATTGGATATTCCGTGACGTTGCCCGTATGGATTCGTGTTTGCTTACTTGGATTGTAGATTTTCAATGACGCCGATTATACGAAGATTTTTGTTGATTGTCTGAATGAATTAAAACAAACTTTAAAAAAAAATGGAACCGACTTCCGAAAGAAAAGTTAATTTCATTTTTTGATGTGTTTGGTTTTGATATCGGTTCCTTTTTTTTCGTTAAAAGGCAATAGGTACCTATGTAACAGTGTGTAAACAAGATGAATAGAGGACATACAAGTGACAATTTATTTTAAGCATTAAGATATAATTTATATTTTATTAATGTGTTTTTATCAGGCTCAAGGTAAGATGAATTGACGCAAAAACATCTCTTAATCGTCACTGCATTGTTCTTTGTAAAAAAAAAAACAAACATTATAACAATGTCAGTGCATATTCATAATAGGGACAACAAAGATTTAAATAAAGAGTAGACATATCACAAGCTACTCTATCCTCTTCCAGGAAAACGAAAAGATCATTCCATTAAATCAGTTGTCATCTATATTTGTTCCTATTTCTTTTTTTCGAAAAACGAATGCTTTGTGCAGTTTTTGCAAACTGTTGCACTGACCAGCATAAAAAAAAAAGAAAACAAAGAGACACACAGATTGGTAGTTACTCCCTAATTATAAATAAGTAAAATTTCTGTAAAAAATATGCCCTTGTAAACGAAAATACTTTAAAATGCCCTTTCACACCTATTAAAAGAAAATGAAAACACTTTTAAAATCTTCATCATTTTCAGTAGCCATAGTTTGTGAAATCCACATACAACCTGCATACGAATAGATACAGGTATCTTTTATACGTACATAAAAGGAGGTGCTGTATAATGCTTTCTGAAACGAGCTAAACATCCTTTCAGGAAAAGCTAACGTAGAACCATGTAGAGCGGTTAAAGGTGAAAACGGGTTTTCTAAAGATTCGGCTATGAAGTCCGCGCCTTAATAGATCCTCTTTAAGATTATGCGAACAATTTCGCGTTTCTGAAGATGTTAACTGCGAATAAATTTTATATTTTTAATATTAATATTTTTTTCTGGAAGAAAAAACTATGCTAAGACGAGAATAAGTCGAACTTTTCTCGTTTTGCCTCCCCATTGCATTATGTGAAAACCGTTCGCAACACTTCACATCAGCTCTACCACATTTTTTTTTTCTTTTTGATAATTTCATATAATACTTACTCACTTATCGACGTTTGTATTATCGGATTGAACCTGGACGAGGCAAAAGGCGTGTGTGTTTGTGTAAGGATCGTAGAAAATTGCATTGCATTAAAAAATTTTGTACTTTTCGTCCCATGGGAAAAAAATCCCCACTTCATGTACGCATCACTGAAAAAAAATACGGCATACTTTCCTGTATATTTCTTTTTCTCTAAGCTGATTTACCTTAGATTTCTAGAAGTGTTTTCCAAATACAAACCCTCTTCTCGGTGATAAATGTCACGACACATAAGTGGAGCATCTCAAACCGTGCGATTACCTTGCGGCACACGTGGCATGTCCTGTCCATTTGCATGCTAATGCCGCTCGGCCGGAACCGACCCGTCCTGCCCCAGCATTGTATTGTAAACACCGCGTGATTCACGTCAAAGCAAACGATCCGATTTGCTGTGATTAGAATTGTTTAGCTCAGCCCTTTGGGTTGACAGTTTCGCTTTTATTCAGGTTACATAGTGAAAGGAGTGGTTTTTGAGCACGGTAGTTCGTGTAATGCCATGTTTATGTTTTTTGACCATTAATTAACAGATTACTGATACATTTCACCATAATTTGGTCACGTTATGAGTGCAATTTAATGGTAAACATTTTATGTTTGTTATGCTTTCATATTATCAACTATCACATCGATACCTCCTAAGTATAATGAGTCAACTGACATTATAGTTATTTTACAGGAGAGTGATTTGAAGGCAAATTGTTTATATTTTAATGAAATCAAATTAATTCGAAATAAAGTAAATGTTTTTTTAATAAAAATTGTAAGCTCTTCCTTTGGCATAAAATTATTTTGCTGATTTTTGTTTTTAAATGACGTTTTATGTACATGACTGGGTATACGCCGGCGGGACTCAATAGTGAAATGGTTCAACTACCAGTTACATTCTTGTACGTTGTCCATCAAAATCCATCGTTTACACCAAAATCACATGAAATATGATTATCATTTTATTAATATAATTTTACTTTTGTTTGTTTTCGGGGTTTTCTGTCTCACTTAATAATAAAATGTTGAAATTATATCACTTGACTCATTATACTAGGAAATTACTTAGCAATGTTTCAACATTTGAAATCTCAACGTATACTGGACCAACGTAATTTACCGATGTTTTTTATTAGTATTTTTTTGTAATACTTTACGATATGTGGGGTTAATGGTATTATTCACATTTTCATTGAGTAAATTTAAATTTTTCGCGCCCTGATTGACTGCATTCTGTTACTAATATTAATTTAACATGTACAACTATACTCGGCGTCACAAAAATTGCACCTCTTCGAAATTAAGTTTAAAGCATATCCCGCCAGCAAAGAATATATAAAACCCAATTAATATTGGTATCAATTAAAAGTATGTTTAACGACCTTTAAATTAACAGCAGTAAGAATTCCTAAACACAACAGATCTCATTAGCACGTAACAATAAAAAAAATGTTGTCAAAATACGCATTATAACGGCCACTAATTGCACCTCCCTATAAGGGTATAAAACGGGAGACCCGGGTTAAATGTGTGTCTATTCAACCTTTGAAGAGAACACAAATTAATTCGAAATAAAGTAAATGTTTTTTTAATAAAAATTGTAAGCTCTTCCTTTGGCATAAAATTATTTTGCTGATTTTTGTTTTTAAATGACGTTTTATGTACATGACTGGGTATACGCCGGCGGGACTCAATAGTGAAATGGTTCAACTACCAGTTACATTCTTGTACGTTGTCCATCAAAATCCATCGTTTACACCAAAATCACATGAAATATGATTATCATTTTATTAATATAATTTTACTTTTGTTTGTTTTCGGGGTTTTCTGTCTCACTTAATAATAAAATGTTGAAATTATATCACTTGACTCATTATACTAGGAAATTACTTAGCAATGTTTCAACATTTGAAATCTCAACGTATACTGGACCAACGTAATTTACCGATGTTTTTTATTAGTATTTTTTTGTAATACTTTACGATATGTGGGGTTAATGGTATTATTCACATTTTCATTGAGTAAATTTAAATTTTTCGCGCCCTGATTGACTGCATTCTGTTACTAATATTAATTTAACATGTACAACTATACTCGGCGTCACAAAAATTGCACCTCTTCGAAATTAAGTTTAAAGCATATCCCGCCAGCAAAGAATATATAAAACCCAATTAATATTGGTATCAATTAAAAGTATGTTTAACGACCTTTAAATTAACAGCAGTAAGAATTCCTAAACACAACAGATCTCATTAGCACGTAACAATAAAAAAAATGTTGTCAAAATACGCATTATAACGGCCACTAATTGCACCTCCCCATAAGGGTATAAAACGGGAGACCCGGGTTAAATGTGTGTCTATTCAACCTTTGAAGAGAACACACGTGAACAGCTACAGCAAAAAAAATACCCCAAAATATGGATACCACTGCAGATGAAGCCGCTCAAGTCATGGCACTACTGCAATCAGGGATGCGGCAATGTGATGTTGACGACTTGAGTCGTATTGCCGTTCGACGAGTGTTCCAACGCTTCCAGGAAACTAGTGGCTATATCCGATGACGTGGATCTGGAAGACAACGGTGCACATCCGAAAGACGATCGCTTCATTGTTTCAATGTCTTTACGTAATCGGTCCTCCAATGCTGTTGAGCTGCAACAACAACTGCGATCAGCTCGCAGAACTTCTGTAAGTGTCTCCACGATTAGAAGAAGAGAGCAGGAGAGGAAAATTGCAGCTCATAGGGCTGCTACAGGGCCAAAATTGACTGCACAGCATAGGAGAGACCGGTTGCAATTTTCCCATGACCATGTGGATTGGACAATAGACCAATGGAGGGCTGTGCTGTTCTCGGATGAGACGAGGGTGTGTCTTTTCAACGACAGGCGTCGAAGAATGAATAGGAGGCAAGGGGCAAAGCCCCACGCACAAGCCTGTATTCATAGAGACAGTGGAATACGGGGGTGGCTCGTTCTTGTTCTGGGGCGGCATGTCAATCGACGGCAAAACGAACCTTGTGTGTGCTTCTCGGACTGGAAGTGCTCGCTAGCAAGGGTCGCTGACTGCTGATCGGTACGTAACAGAGATTTTAGAGGAGCAGGTTGTCCCTTATGCGGGTTTTGTTGGCAGTGGGTTAACGTTAATGCACGATAACGCCCGCTGTCACACGGCTTTAATTGTATGAGACTACCTGCAAGAAGTGAAACACTAGGTTTTAAGTTGTTTTTAAGGACTTTGTTGTAATTTTTGCTGATAAAATAAAATTTAACTTTTTAATCATTTTTAATCACAAACAACCAAATACATTGATTTATTCTGTAATTTAAATAAATTGGTTTTCCAATGATACCTTATAATTATGATAGTCATATGTCTACCATTGATTAATAGGGTTAAAATGACTTCGAAGGGAATTTTTAAAGAGGTGCATACATCCACGATATATTATATACGAATAATAGTACTTTACGAAACAGAATTATTACCTAAAATTGCGTGCGCACTCGCCGCCATTCATCGTATACTGAGCTACAATAAACTTGTATCCCCTCACGCCCCGCGTACACTGGTACGATGTTATATAGATCAGTTTACAATGTACGATTTTAACTGATGTTGAAATTGATTTAGTATACGTGAAATTATCTCGGTAATTATTGTACTTTTTTATTTATTTTTAACACAAACGTTAAGATCACGATTTATCATGTACGTTTATATAAAAATATAGAAATACCTTAATTTGTTAGTTGACTCAGTTTACTTAGGAGGTATCGACATGGTTTCATTTTCATCTTTAGTTCAAAGAGGAATATTATTGCATCAGTGCCTATTTACTAGAATTCACCTCGCTTAAGTGACCGCACTCAGGGAACTCATCTATACATATAATAAATCTGTAGAAGGGTCAATTCTGTACATTGAAAATATTGAAAAAATAAATAGTGGGGGGTGTTGCTGGATCGATACCAAACCCAAATATATGATTAAAAAAATTTTTGTCTGTCTGTCTGTTTGTGCAGGCATCACGTGAAAACTAACGGTGCGATTTCGATGAAACTTGGTATAATTATTCCTTATTATCCTGGGTATAACATAGGATACTTTTTATCCTGGAAAAATACGTAGAAAAAAAAACTTGTTTTTCAGTTTTATTCATAGGCGTTGTTCTGTAGAACCGCGAACACACGTTGCATTACCCGCAGTGGATTCAGCGCCGTAATATTTATAAGATGTCATTGTCAGAGTTACTCAAAATGGGGAAATAAACCATCCACGCGAAGACCGACATCCGCGCGGACGGAGTCGCGGGCGGAAGCTAGTCCTAACTATAATTAATGTTATATTTTTGTTCTTTCAAATCTAAATTGCTGAACCAATTTTTATGAATTTTGGGACAGCAATAAATGGGACTTTGAATCGGCTAAGACTACTTCTTCTTACTTACAACTTGGAGGGGGCAAAAACTAGTTCGAGTTCGAGAGTTCTAGTCTTAATTGGAATTATAAAGTGAATTTTAAAGCAAACACTACAAAAAAATTAGGTATCTAAAGTCTAAATTATCGCGTACACTTACAAGCCCCTTCCGATTCAACATCTAAAAACAAATCAAAATAAATAGTCGACGATGTTGGTTCGAGGTGCACAGTCAATCGTGAAGTAAACTTATCTCGTAGTCCCCAATGCTTTGAAGGAGACCGTTGAATTTTGTATGAAATAGCTGATGCGGCTACCGCTAGATAGATGAAATTTCCTCCCTAGACTTAGCAAACCATCAAATATGTATCGAGAAAATGTGCTGAATAGGGACCGAGGCGAATTGGGACGGAATTTTGTAAGGTATTTTTAGGTTAATTAACTGTCATATTGATTGCTTTAAATGGTTCTTTTTTAACCGACTTAAAAAAAAACATGGTTAATTAGGT
Organism: Agrotis puta; assembly: GCA_943136025.2. NCBI lineage: Eukaryota > Metazoa > Arthropoda > Insecta > Lepidoptera > Noctuidae > Agrotis > Agrotis puta. Next base: position 12,723,734 of record OW964177.2, on the reverse strand, counting down.
AGTTATAATTTCAATACCTACTTTTCTTAGCTATTAATAATTTTACGTATAAATTCAATAAGTTGACTTTTTTTTATCGTGGTAAAATCATCAAATGAGTCCTCCCACCCAGGGCAGGGCGGGAGGGACTGTCAGACTGTACTGTACTGACTAAAATCCACGGTGTCCTTCAATAGCCCTTTACGTACCGTGGTCACGGTAATTCGTTAGTCCCGCGACCAACGAGTTGACTTAGACCGCTTCATGAAATACTGAACCATGGTCGCAGAAATCCGTGAGAAGTGGAAAGAGTGGAGAGAGGCCATTGCCCAGCAATGGGATACTATGGGATGATATAATAATGATTTAAAAAATGCATTCAACGCTGAAATCTGATGAATAGTTATGGCCCGACCCTTTTAAAAGAAACAATCTTGCTCCATTTTATGACTTTCTCCTGTATCATGGATGTGTCTAAAAACATTTAAACTCACATACACAAACATGTAGACCCAGAACAAATATCTGTGGGCCAAATAAATATTTGAACAGTACAGGAATCGAAGATGCGACGGACCTTACGTAGTCAATCGCTTAGCTACTTCGCCAACGGTGCACATTAAATTTTATTCACCCTGTTTTACGATACGCTATATTTTCACTTCACGATTTCATGTTCTAGTAAATGTCAATTTTTGGACTGCTGAATCGGTGAGAATCATAGATATAGAGAGAACTAGAAAATGCGAACGACTACTACGACTGAGCGGTAACGCTCCATCGTAACATAATTATAAATCTGAAGAGCATCCCACACGATACGTTAAAATTATGGACAGCGACGCAACGCACAAGGATAGGAAGAAGACGAAGTGGAGAAGGGAGATGCGTTCGAACGACGGAGCTGCAGCGCAGTATTTAATATCATATCAAAGTCTGAGATATCTTACAACGACGTCAATGATAGCCACGTTGACGCAGCATCGACGCTACGCTCGTGTGGAATTGAAGCCTTTGTCAAACAGACTGGCGTGACGAATGCGAAGCGTGACGTTTTTATTTGTAATGTATGGAATTGTTTGAATCCAGTCACATAGAACAGCGAAAGCGATCCGATAGCGTGACAGAACTATCGGATTGACGTCTCACTTCGGTTCGGTATCGCTTCGGAAACACTCAAAAAACGTAAGGGTTAAAAATAAATAAAATACTGTTAAAAATAACCCAGCATGTTTGTCAACATAGCACCTGCAAAGTTTGTTGCTAAAAACAAATACGTCAACTTTGCTGACATTACTTGTTAAATATTAACCGTTAAAATTGGTTAAAAATACTTGGTAAGAAATAACACAGTATCTTAAGTTAGTAACGACCGAGTCAAGTTGGCTGAATTTAGCCAATTTTACTTGGTTAGAAATAACACAGTATCTTACGTTAGTAACGACCGAGTTAAGTTGGCTGCATTTAGCCAGTTTTACTAACTTAACTACAGCCGGCTCACTCGGTACATAACATCAGTGTTACTCGGTATTCTTAACCAATTTATCCAGTATCTACAGCCAGCCTACTCGGTAGTTAGAGCAGTGTTACTCAGTATACTTAACCAATTTATCTAGTAACAGCAGCCAGCCTACTCGGTAGTTAGAGCAGTGTTACTCGGTATTCTTAACCAATTTATCCAGTATCTACAGCCAGCCTACTCGGTAGTTAGAGCAGTGTTACTCAGTATACTTAACCACTATATCCAGTATCTACAGCCAGCCTACTCGGTAGTTAGAGCAGTGTTACTCGGTATTCTTAACCAATTTATCCAGTATCTACAGCCAGCCTACTCGGTAGTTAGAGCAGTGTTACTCAGTATACTTAACCAATTTATCTAGTAACAGCAGCCAGCCTACTAGGTAGTTAGAGCAGTGTTACTCAGTATACTTAACCACTATATCCAGTATCTGCAGCCAGCCTACTAGGTAGTTAGAGCAGTGTTACTCGGTTTTCTTAACCAATTTAAGCTGTAGCCACAGCCAGCCTACTCGGTAGTTAGAGCAGTGTTACTCGGTTTTCTTAACCAATTTAAGCTGTAGCCACAGCCAGCCTACTCGGTAGTTAGAGCAGTGTTACTCTGTATTCGTAATCAATTTAATTCGGTGCATAAAGACAGTTAAATTTGTATTATCAATAAAAATACTTAGGTCAATACTTCCAAAGTTTTTATATTCGAAAGTAGATACACTTTAAAATATAAAAACTTTGGAAGTACTGACCTAAGTATTTTTATTGATAATACAAATTTAATTGTCTTTATGCACCGAATTAAATTGATTTCGAATACAGAGTAACACTGCAAAAAAACAATTCTTATTAATAATAAATATTAATTAACCGTAACCACACCTTGAACAATTTTATTAGTTGCCCAGAAAATTGTTGTAAACCGGCAGTAGTTACCAAGTAACATTACTGTAAAAGAAAAAGGGGTTTTAGGGGTTCTTAGGAAATTAAAGTACAAACGTATGTGTAATGAAATGTGTTTATTTTTTTTCCATTAAACTAAAAATACTTACAACAAAAAATTCAATTTTCATGAATCTGAATGCACGCATGGTTTCTATGGCGGATAGCTACGGCAGACCGACGTCAGTCCTGACCGTCAGGAGAGCACTTAAGACGCCTGCGGAGCATGCGTATTTCATACAAACGTAATACCAAAATAATTTGTAAATTAAACATATTCCTAAGGTAGTGTGTGTTTATTTCGATTGAATTACAGAACATCTAGGTTCCCAAATATATATTTTGATTGGATACTGATTTTAACAAGAGTTATAAGAAAAATAAGTTTTCTATGGAAATTTTAAATTCCTCATATCTCGTCTTTGTATCATTGTCCTCTCAAAAAATATATTTGGGAACATAGATATTCTGTAATCCAATCGAAATAAATACACACTACCTTAAGAATATGTTTGATTTACAAATCATTTTGGTATTACGTTTGTATGAAATACGCATGCTCCGCCGGCCCCTTAATACGGCCTTGCTCTGCGCTTATCGTGCGTGGCTCCGCTAGTGAATACTGGGTGTGACACGTTGTTTGTGGATGACAATGGATGAAGAAAAATATTATAAAGAACTTCTTAAAACTATGTACTGTTTACCATTTTGTAAAACACTCTTAGCATTTGGCCAATTTTACTTAATTAGGTACAACAAAAAATTGAGCGTGTGGACTGAGGTATCCTTTTTTAAAAATTGATTGATTCTAACGAAAGTTACATATATTTTAGTAAAAAAAATGTAAGAATATGATGGACTCGTTGAAAGAAATGTAAACAGTAAGATAAAAGAGGTAGGACCTAGAATTTGGATCACTCCATTCACACGCCTGCAACAATTGTCATGGCAAAAATCTCAGAATGTACGGCCTTGGAGGTTTAAGTTTGCGTTTCAAAAAATTGAAAAGAATTTATTAAGAATACTACATTTGATGGCCATAAAATGAATTGAGAATTATGTAGTATTTCTTAATATTTTTTTTAAATTCCTCATATCTCGTCTTTGTATCATTGTCCTCTCAAAAAATATATTTGGGAACATAGATATTCTGTAATCCAATCGAAATAAATACACACTACCTTAAGAATATGTTTGATTTACAAATCATTTTGGTATTACGTTTGTATGAAATACGCATGCTCCGCCGGCCCCTTAATACGGCCTTGCTCTGCGCTCCTCGTGCGTGGCTCCGCTAGTGAATACTGGGTGTGACACGTTGTTTGTGGATGACAATGGATGAAGAAAAATATTATAAAGAACTTCTTAAAACTATGTACTGTTTACCATTTTGTAAAACACTCTTAGCATTTGGCCAATTTTACTTAATTAGGTACAACAAAAAATTGAGCGTGTGGACTGAGGTATCCTTTTTTAAAAATTGATTGATTCTAACGAAAGTTACATATATTTTAGTAAAAAAAATGTAAGAATATGATGGACTCGTTGAAAGAAATGTAAACAGTAAGATAAAAGAGGTAGGACCTAGAATTTGGATCACTCCATTCACACGCCTGCAACAATTGTCATGGCAAAAATCTCAGAATGTACGGCCTTGGAGGTTTAAGTTTGCGTTTCAAAAAATTGAAAAGAATTTATTAAGAATACTACATTTGATGGCCATAAAATGAATTGAGAATTATGTAGTATTTCTTAATATTTTTTTTTGGAATAGGTGGAATTGGAATAGGTGAAAGTAACGATTCATAAAATACAGTGCAATGGACAACTCTGTCAGGAATTTGGACATGGTATGCATAATAATGTTCATCAAACTCGACAGTATCTAATAAAATACCCAAAAAAATTAACTGATTTTCGTCGTACAGGTAAATATGTTCAACAATTAAGAAATTGTAAAGATATTCATCATTACTTACACTATGTAAAAGTATACATCCTATATCATAACGCACAGAGGAAATCATAGCCCAATTCACACTTACGAAAGATTTTGAAGAATCTAAATTCAATTTTGATTGAACAAACTCAGTCTCTGATTGTAAAACTTTCTTCTTAGGCCCTACTATGAGAACATCACTTAGACTGCCACGGTGAAATATTTCATTTAGTTGAAGTTGATGTCTCATAGCTAAAGTTAAAGTCGGATTAACACGATTGCATGATGCCTTTGCAGCCATTTTTGAATGTCTATGTTTACCTTCAAATCTCATTGACCATAATGAAGAAATAGGCCCGTATTTTACAAGAGCAGAGTGATAATGGATCATGTTATGAAATTTTGGTTTTAAAGAGTCTTTCGTAACTTTGATATATAGCTCATTAAATTCACCTACCAATACTTGCAACAAATCTTCTGTACCGACTGTGACTTTTACACTAAGAATGATGTCAAGAATTTTCCTCAATTTTACATATAAGATCCAAATGACGTCTCTTCTCGGCACGAAATCTCCAATAATTATTCCCAGGAATCGTAAAAGAGTTAACATCTCCCCTGAAGATAAACGTAATGTACTTCGAATCAGGTGGTCCTTTTCTATCGAACACGGTCTATTTTTAGAATCGGGTCCAAAGTTCATTGTTGATATTTTATCATTAAGAACAGATAACGAAAAAAAGTTAAACCTTTGAGTGTACTCTAATAACATATAACTTAATACGTATTTTGCTACACCTTCGAGCACATCATGCATTATGTCAAGCCCAACCTGCTGAGACATATCAAAGTATTTAATGTCTAGAAAAACACATCTTTCTTTAATGCCAGTCGAAGTTACATTATTCAAAGCCAAGTCTGCAATATATGTATCGTTATTGCGTAGCAGTGTTTTGTCTTCGAAGCACTGCTCTTTTAAGACAGCTTTAGGTACTTTACATACTCTACATGAAAGGTTAGCTGAAAAGCTTTCCACAAGCCCTAACATTGAATGTAAGCCTAAATTATCACCCAGAATCACACCAAGTTCAAAGTAGATGTTCCCTTTATAAGTTGGAATGTCTATGGTTATACCAAATTCGCTTAAGTAATTGAATTCTTCTATCACTGGAGCGAATATAATGCGATTACCAAAAGAAATCCTGTCCGATGAATGAAACAATAAAGCAAGGAATATATTGGAAAGAGCAGAAGAGCGCCAGGGAGGAAGACATGGAATTGAAACATAAACTGCTCCCAACTTATGTATACCAGCATGGCTCCCAATAACATTTCCGGTCTCATAGTCATCAAAATACATAAATAAAGGAATAACTGTCCTGTCACCATGGTGATTCATTCTCTCTCTCCAATATGTACCTTGGATAAAATTTTCTTTTTCCTGTTTTAAATTTAAACTTTCCATATACTGCAACATTTCAGACAATACATTATCCAAAGATAAAAAAAATTTTAGAGTTTCTCTTAGTGGAATGAATTGTTCATGACAGTCTACAGGTTGCAAACGTGTTATCCCTTGACTTTTCACTGAAGTTAACCGTTGTCCAATACACACTGGCTGAGGTTTAATGTAAGATCCTTTTTTAAAAAAGTAATTCAAACGTTTACGTTCTGTTAAAAAATTGTTTAGTGAAGATGTTATTGAAGTCTGTACTTCATTAGCTAAACTCTTTGAAATATTAGCAGAACTGTTTGAATGTTCAATCAAAACCTTATTGACACACTGTTCTATTACTGGGCCCAATGAAGTTAGGCAGTCACTTAGATTATTAACAATACTTTGTACTACATTTCTTGGCAGCAATGTATTACCATAAAGCGATGCTATAAATGTGGAAATAACATTATCGATAGAGTTTCTTTGTTGTACAGAGCATGATGATTCAGAAGAAATAGAACATGAGGGAATAATATTATTTACGCTGTTATGATTATTACCTGATCGCTGCAACTCATCAGTATTAAAATCGTTACTTTCTACCGTATTCGACGTCTGCAAGCATTGGCCTTTAGATACATGGCATTTCTCTAAGTGCCTTTTAAAAGAATTATATATTTGAAATGATCTCTTACAATCGTCTTCACAGCATCTGTATGTTGCTATTGTGTGGTCACTGTGTTTATATTTTAAATGATTCCTAAGTAACTTAAGCTCTACAGAATCTCTACACATAAAACAAATAACCATTATATCAAAAATACTAATACTAATAGTACAACAAATCTTGAATTAACCGTTGAAGTGAAGTATATCAGCCTGTCAAAAAGTTTTGTTTTCTCGTGGAATAATTGAATATTGAAATCCTACATGTAGGAACAACATATCATACATCAATGCCCAGCTCTCCCAATAAGGTAACAGCTGAAGTTGATTCACTATCAAACTTAGTTTTAAGTTTAAAATACGCGTGCTGAATAAACATCCACGTACTGTGACACTCTACTGAATATTGGGCATTGACTACCCAGATTAATTTAAAACACGAACTGACAACTGACAAAATATTAGGAAGATCGTACCACACTTCATCGATTACTACAAAATAAGATTTAATTGTGTCAAGTGATGGACCCACAATTACCATGAATGGTTGTACTGTAAGACCAAATTGCCTAAACTTTTCTCTTCTTGTATCTACAACTGACCTTACATCAGAATCGTTTTTGACATGAGTGATGAATCCTTCTCTGACTTCGGATTTCGATGGCCGCCAAACTTTTTTTTTACTATTTTTTAAATGCACACTTGTTACAGCCAAAAGTGTAGGGATCAATAGCATGCAGGCAATGTTGGAGCTCTCTTCCGATGCTGGAAAAAGAAAAAGCTTTTGTAGTGTATGAATAGTAAAACATATTAAATATAGATTGGAGCGATTGGATAGAGAAGGTCATGGGCTATAAAATTGTCACGGGAATAACTATGTTGAAATTTGGTAGTACCTACTTATTAGTGTTGTGTGTATTACTAACATCATATGGATCAAGGTCTGAAATATTTTTTTTATAAATGTAAATATACCGAAATTGTTTTTTATTCCCACCCTTACATGAGTTACCCAGAGACATAATAAAAATGTAGGTATAGGTATTTACTTTACTTAGCAGTATCACTTACATTGTATTAGCAAATAGAATTAGAGTAGAATAGAATTAAAATTGTAATTATATATATTTAAAGTGTAGGTACTTACAATCTTGGAAACTAAGAAGTTCATTTAGAGCTGTGTCCTTGTTGTGAGTAGTTTTTCGCTTAATGGCCAGTTTAAAAATACTTTCTTTTAAAGTAGGAAAACTTTCAAAAATTTCTGTATATTGGCCAGCATACAGCTTTTCAAAATCGTTTTCCAACTGTAAACAAAATCATAATTTTAGTCTCTAAAAATAATTTCAATTTAACCAATGGGTTCTTTTTTTGAAGTACTTACCAATATGTATCCAGTTGATTTCCTCAAAGCTGGGTACTCCTTGAAATATTGAGATATAAGTAATTCTTTTGAAAGGTTTAAGCGTGTCCGTGTTGTCTCTGTCCACTTTTGTAAAACTGTTGACCAAGGCTCGCTGGAATTTTTAAGCCATTGCATAGCATCAGGGATCTCTTCCTCTTGTTCCGTCAAGAATTCATCTGGTAAGCGTAGTGATGGTGAAGGTGGTAGTGATCCATCAGATGAAGTTCTAGAAATTCGTCTACGTTTTTCTAGTACACCAGAATCCCGGTATTTTCTTTTTAAATTATGGATTTGATCCGGTAACTTCCCAGCCAACCTGGTGATAAGGCCACGTGTAGACTCAACAATTTTACTGTGAAAGTACACGGATGGTTTTTCACATGGAAATATTGTTACTATCTGCCTGGCCCAATTGGCATATTCGGCGGTTCGAATACATCTGTCTGGAGTATCTCGTAAGATTGCTGTTCCTATTATCCGGACCAATCGTTGGCGTGCAGCGTTCTCTAATGGGCTGTTTTTGTTTAAATTTAAAAGGCCTTTTCCTTCTAGACTATTATTTAATAGCAGTTTTAGATCCTGAAAATAAAAAAAAAAAACATTGGAAGCACTGTACACTAAGGCCCAGTGATTTTTATAGTAGGTACCTATTTTGTATAGTATGTATTTTGTATACTAAGAAGAGTTGTATTCTACACGAAAATAAATATCTGAAGATCTGTGGATCATAATGTACAGTGGAACCAAAACATTTTAACTCATAATAACCACCACCAAGCATTAAGCAACAGCATAATTATAAGCAACCATATTACAGGGATTTTCACATCACACGAGTCGCAACTCACACTCTTTGTCAACCAACATTTTAAAAAGCTAAGTAATCATCATCATCTTAGCCACAAGATTTGTTGTTAATGTGTTAACAAAGTTTAATGCAAATAAAAAATAATTTAAAAGTACTTAATCGAATTAAAACTTATTTCAATTTTACAGATGTGGTACGTCCCTGTAAAATAGTCACCCGAGTGTTAATATGTAAACCAAAATATGCAAAAGAAAAATACATACATAAACTTCAACTTGGCTTGCAGCAGGAATTGTGATTGTTAAAGCTGTGTTAGATAATTTTGAACGAGAACCAGTACTAATTGCATTATCTATTGTAACGGGAGATTTTGGTTTAGGTGTGCTCGTTTCAGCTTTATTACCAAGTGGATATTCCAGCAGATCTGTTAATGAGATATCTAAATCGTCACAAGCCTGAAAATTATAGCATTCAAAGGTCAGTGGGTCGTCTTAGGGGCGGATTTAAACTTGAAAATAAAACAATATAAAGCTTGAATGCAAAATATTATATGCGAAATATTATATGCGATTCAACTAAGAATAGGATGAGAGCTGTGCTACTATGTGACTTTACAGTAAATAAAGTCGGCAAATATTATTTTGACAAAAAATAAGCATTGTTTTTGTTTAAATATTAAGTAAATTAAAGCAATTTATACAATAGTATTCTTATTATTAACGAGACAATCGTAATCTAGGTACATCAAAAAATGGCGCGGCTCTCATCCTATTCTTAGTCGAAAAGTAGGTATGTACTAACTGTTCACAGTTATTTTTACCTCGTACCTAATGAATCTGAAATCATCAATCGTGATTTTGAATTTTATTTCTAAGGAAAATTGCCATTTATCAGGTTAACAACAAATCTACCAATCCGCACTGGGCCAGCGTGGTAGATTATAGCCCATTCCCTCTCATTGAGAGGAGGCCGTGTCCCAGCAGTGGGAACATTATACGCTGATGATGATGATGAGGTTAACAACATTAGCACTAAAGGTAAAATAAATATGAACGAATAGTACCTACTTAGAGAAAGATTTAATACTTTCTAATTTTTTTTTTGTAAGTTAATACCAACTTACATTTAAATTAACGCAATCAGGGTGCATTGTTTTTTTATAAATTTCCAAATTTCTTAAAAAAATTGATCTTGGCCCTAGTTTGGGAATCAAATCTTTTATTTCTGCCTCCCCTAATAGGGGCAGAGATAAACCTGTTATCTCATTTTCTGTAATGAAAAAAGTAAAGTTACAAAGATACCTACTCTTCTAAATAAATTAAAATTTAACCAGGAGACTGAATATTTATTGCAAAACATGTAATAAGGCGGCCATTTTAGACGCAACCACATATGGTAGGTACTCTGTGCAACCACACCACCTGAGACCACCTGTTTGTTACCAAGTGGTTACCTTGCCTTGTACATAGGCCTCCCCCAAGGATCTTCAACCTGACTAATCCTGTGCAGCCCGCATCCAGCGGCTTCCCGCGTGCCTCACCACATTGCACGACATGCAAGCCCTACTATTCACCTAACTATCACAAGAAAAAAAACAATAAAATGAAACTAACCTTTAAACACTTCAATGTAGGATTCGAGCTTCCAAGCAGTTAATAAACTTTGCACTTCTTCGTCCATAATATTGTCCAAATAACGTGTCACTTGTCCAAACTTGTCACACCCAATATTCACAATGGAGCCACGAACGAGTAGCGCATGCACACGTGCTTACTTTAAGAGAATCGACGGGAAAATGAACGAGCGAACTAGCGACCGAGACTAAACGAATGATGGGATTGATTGATGCTAGCCAAACGATTCGATTATTTTTAACAGAGTTAGCTACTCGGTTAAAATTAAACGACACGAACCGATTGCCGTTAACAGAGGTAGTTTGCAAGAAGCAACCGAGTAAAGAAAAATGGCAGCCGCCCATACCTACATTTGATTTAGCTGAGATTAATTTCCTACGTCTTTAAATGAAAAATATTTTATTTAACTCAACGTTATGTTCTGAATTAGTTTTTAGTGAATAATATAGAATTCAGTCATGAACTTTTTAATGGGCTTAACTAAAGGGTCCCCTAGACGATCAATTGCACTTGATAAGTCTAGGTACGTGATTGAAGCGCATTCATTTCGTGTGCAGTAGGTAGTTTTTAAGTGTATTGTTAAAAATACGTATTAATTTTTTTTTTTTTTTTTTTTTTTTTATTTGGCAAGTCGCTATTTGCGCAATGCCAACAACAAAAAACGAGGAAACTTGGTAGAAAATGAAATGTTTAATTTAGGACACGGAATTTGGATGGATATTGGATAGGATTATTAGGAAAGGCATAAACATAAATAAATATTATATGCGTATATTATTTTGAGTGATAAATGATGATAGATACATATATATTTTTGAATCATTAGAAGCCAGAAGGACAGAGATGGAGGTAGGAAAAGAACGTATTAATTTCGAGTTATTATTTTTAACCGACTTCGAAAAAAGGAAGAGGTTCTCAATTCGTCGTAATCTTTTTGAAGTGAAAACTTCTTTAGCGGCGTTGAGCACTTTTTCTGTAATGGGTATAAATCTTAAACTCGCGTCAGGACACGTGACCTGATCGAAATTATTAACTATAGATGTTTGTAAAAAACAACCGAATAATTACTCGATTACAATCAGAAGAGTTCTACTTATCTATTATTACCTATAGATGTTTGTAAAAAACAACCGAATAATTACTCGATTACAATCAACAGAGTTGTACTTATCTATTATTAACTATAGATGTTTGGAAAAAACAACCGAGTGAAATACTCGTTTAGTAACAACAACATGCTTATTGGTTATTAGCCAAGAATATTTAACAATATTCACAAGTCTACTCTTTGTCAAGTTTACTTGTAGATTTTTAGGCAAGTCTTAGTTAAAATTTACCAATATGATTGTAACCGAGCCAAAAAGGTACTTTGCTAAAGTAAAATTTTTTCAGTGAACGCTTCGCTTTCGCCAGTCTGTTTGACAAAGGCATGATTGCGTTGAAACGATTGCGTTGCGATGACGCAGCTTAGCCGCAGTGCCAGTGTAGCATCTCTCTAAGACGTCAGGTACAAAATAATAGGATGGTTAATTGCGCTAATTCGATTTTCGACAAAAATACTTATGACGTCATAGTAGGTGGTAAAAAATTGGCACGCTTGATTTTAATACAGATTGTAATACACTATCTAGGTCTACCTATATCCGCGGTGAGAACACTAAAACCTGATTAGTTACGTGATAATATTTAGAAAACGTAAGGTAATTGAATTTCAGGTGATGTTGACACTGCAGAAGAATTTTCTATCTACGCCAGGGTAAAATTTCCGTAACATATCCAATTTCAGCATTACTATGGACATTACTGTTGATTAAAGTTTTAAGTGTCTTATCAGCTTTATGTGGGGCGTGTAAAACAAAAGTTTTGTGCTAGAATTTCACTACTAAACTCATTTGAACACCAAGTATATATTATTTGACTATTTCTGGTATAAGTGTCCCAAAAGCTTCTACCGATTTCAGGTCAGATTTAATACGTATATTACGTATCTACGTATACGTATATGTATGTTTTCTACAGTAACATGGAATTTTGATTAGTGCTTTTAACCTTAATCTTTAACTCAACCGGTTAACAGTCTCTAAACTTCAGGTCAACTTTCAGAAGAAACAAGTGTGATGTATAATCTAACATGCTAGTTGCTCCCCGCGATTTCACCCAATGATCAAGCTAGATCCTATGGATTGTAGCGTGTTATGATTTAGCCTTATATCCTTCCCCGATAAATGGACTATCCAATACAAAAAGATGTTTCGAATTTGAACCAGTAATTTCTGTGATTAGAGCGTACGTAAACAAACTCTGTAGCTTTATAATATTAGTATGCTCGTAGATAATGCGAAAGTTGATAAGAATAGATCGATGGATTTTTCTTCAGTCACACATAAAATACTGAACGGATTTGGCTGTAATTGAGTACCTACACAAATAGTTTAGATAAGATACTTTTTATATCGCTATTACGTTCCCGTGATATAATTTTAAAGTGACACGCGGGCAAAGCCGCTGGCAACAGCTAGTAATGTATAATGAAAACCTCAATAACCAGATTAATTCGCAAAGTTATACCATTTTTTTTAATATTATATGGGTTTGCTCTTGGCCTTAATCTAGGTCAAGGGTGACAAGGACAAGGTCGACGATGAAGCGATCTTACCCAGAAGAAGCCTCTTCACTCTAACTTTTAAGAGATTAGGGTTGTATGCGTTCGGAAACACAGACGCAGGAAGAGAGTTCCAATCCTTCGCTGTTCGCATTATAAAAACCTTTTTTTTTCTAAGTTGTAAAATCATCAAATGAGTCCTCCCACCCAGGGCAGAGCGGGAGGGACTGTCAGACTCGTACTGACTAAAATCCACGGTGTCCTTCAATAGCCCTTTACGTTCCGGTAAATCGTACAGTCCCGCGACCATAAAAAAAACAAACACCTTTGGAAACGCTTAGTGCGAATTGGTGGAATAGCAATAAGGTAAGTACGGTAATTTGCAAATATATATCTCTCTGTGTGTATTGTGAATCATGATTACTAAAACTACTGCATAATAACGTCGAATGCAGTTATTAGAAGCAAATATCACCATTTCCCATAATTCAACCGCCGGTAATGCCAAAGTGCGAAGGTGCCTTTGTGGGTCCATATAGGCCTCATAATGGACTGCATTTGACATACTGCTTAGACCGGCTAAAGCCACCGATTGCCTTTGAATTGGACCATGAAATGTGGTTCATTCAACCACATATGCAGAGGTGTGGTTGCCTGTGATTTCATCTTCTTTGAAATCTGACCAGCATTGGCCGTAATTGATTTGAAATTTCAATTGTTTAGCACAATCATTTACCTTTAATATAAACCTTATTGTCCAAAAACATATTTCAGTAATCTGTAACTCCAACGTTTTATCAACGTTGTATTTTTTTTTATAAATATGTCAAATAGGTGGTTTAAAAAAGCCACTTCCATTTAACTGCTTATGTAATAGAATATCTAAACATACATAAAATCATTTAAAGAGATTCATCTCATGATTCTGGTAAAGATACGTTTTCAGACATTCTTATTTGTCATATACTATACAGTAATTTTATATTTTTACAATCTTATTAAATGCTGGTATTTATTAATTCGATACGTAGGTTTCCAAATGACAAATTATATAAAGACAGAAACTACTATTAAAAATAAGGATATTTTTGTCAATTTAAAAAAAAAAGTTTTTTTTTTTTCAATAACGTTCCTTAAAACTACTGGATACAATCAAAAAAGTTCAATCAAAATTTTACACGTGATTGAGCAATTATAAATGTTCGTAACACAATAATACTGCGAATAAATCAGATTCCACAATTCACATTACGCATGCAAATTCGGAAATTAATACAAAACTACCAAAAATGTTTACTTGTCCGAGCTCATTCAACCGCGATGGCTGCAGCTGTCAAATATTATAGATACTGTCCGTATATTTAACATTTAATCGAATATTAATTAATTAATGGTTTATTGTTGATGGGCGGTATCCAGTTAAATCAACAGTAGGTAGGCATCACAATTAACTGTCATATCATTTTAATAAGACATATCGCATTTTTTTATCGTGAGTGGGAGGACTTATTTGATGATTTGGTCGAAGGATCACCGTGGATGTCAGTACAAGACTGATCTTGTAGCCCTTTGCGTTCCAGGGTCATGGTTACCTGATGAGACAGACCTGCGACCCCGGTAGGTTTTGGCGCTCAAGGAGAGGGCCCCGTCAGATTGCTGAGAGCTCTTTGAGCCACGCCTGGAAAATGACGAGCCATCGACCCGGGCATGGTGGCCGGAAATGGCTTCGCGACGTCCGTATTATTGTAGGCGTCTCCCGAAAGACAGGTCGCTTTACGTTTACAAAAAAGGATAGGCAAACCTCTAATAAATTAATATGTAGGTTTGTCTGTTAGGAGCAAATCTGTTGGATCGCGGGATCCTGCCACGTGAAGTACAATTGAAATAACGGGGTGGATTTTCAGTCTGACAATCCTCCACTCCATCCGAGGCGGTATTTGATAATTATTTTTTATTTATTTGATTTTCACATTTGATTGTAACTTTTTATGGAGAACAAAGACTGCTTTTTTGGTCTACTTTTTTTTTGGTCTCTACATCCTGGGTTCGACGATTCCCAGGTCGGTAAATTATTTTTTTATAGGGAATTACACTTTTAACTTAGGGATTATTATACTTTTTTCATAGGGAATTCTTCAGTAGCAGCCACGGATTCAATAAGCTTGTCTCCTATAACATGGGACTTAAAAATAACTGGCGTAATATGTCGTTATGTTATGTTGTATCTACAAGGAATTTTCAGAAAATAAAAAACCCAAGGTTATTCGATAAGATTCAACTCTAAACTTAAACTTATGTAATTTAAGATACAATAGCGGAATTAATTAGATTCCTGCGTAATTACGGAAACCAAGCAGTGTTAATAATTATAATTAATATACTCACTAAAAGGTACATAGAGGCGTTAGATGTAATGGTTAAATTGATGAGATATTCTCTAATTAGAAACCTATCACCTCTGCTATTTAATCATTTGCTATCAACTGATCCTGTATTTAAGATACTCGATCAGTTTTAATAATTAATTAAGGTGGTTGGGTAGAAGTTGGCAATTTTTTCTAATTTTCAATATAATAACATTTCGAAAATTTAACAACATAACCTCCATAACAAAACTCACGCCTTCTTCCAATGGGGGTAGGCAGAAACTACAGAGCGCCACCTGCTACGATCCTTACATACTCCTTTCGCCTTTTCCACATTCATACATCTGGTCATACAAGCACGCTGATTGTAGTACGAGTACTACGCACCCGGCCTTTCTGAAGTACTCCACCAATAAGGTTAGGTTCCACCAATAAGTTCAATGTAGGTTTACCTAGGGCGTCCCCTCCCGGCGTTTCCACTAACCTCTGCCTTATAAATTCTTTTTGTTTGTGGCTTTTCAGTCATCCTCTCACATGACCAAACTATCTAAGCATACCCTTTTCAATTTTTTAGGTTACGTCCTATTTTAACCCGCAAGAAATTTAACAAATATTGCACAAATCTGGGTAAAAAGTGATCTAGGAATTGATTATTCTTATTTTTAATTAAAGTAGCGATCCGCCCGGCTTCGCACAGGTGCAATCTCTACTATATTGCATGTTTTATACATATAAACCTTCCTCTTGAATCACTCTATCTATTAAAAACCGCATCAAAATCCGTTACGTACTTTTATAGATCTAAGTATACATAGGGACAGACATACAGACAGCGGGAAGCGACTTTGTTTTATACTATGTAGTGATAAATACATACCTACTTTTTACTGTAGCGAATCATATTTTGATCAAGTCACAACCTGACACCGACCCGTAAATTACAAAAAACAGAAGAAATTTTAATTACTTGTATAACTTCTCCGCAATCACTTTAAGTTGGCAAGCTTCTGCTCACGACTTCATCTGTGTGATAGTTATAGTTGCTTAGTTATCCCATGAGCGGTGGGTGGCCTCACCTGGGGGTCTACTTTCTTAATCCGCGAATGAAAACACGGTTGGGAATTTACCGATCTACGAACGAAATGAACGTTAAAATCAAAGCGGGCTAAAATTCTTTTAACGCGGCGCTAGTGTCTAGGTCATGACATCAAATTGCAAAAAAAATATAGGATCACACATTTTCCGTAGGTCATGAGTGTTGGCGCGGACTCTAAAAAGCTATCCGTCAAATCGTAACATCATTCATTCTAAATTGGGGCTCGTTGTCAAAACGCCCGTAACTAAGGCCGAAACCACGGGTTTCGTGCTTGTAGATTAGATCCCCAGGGCCGCCTTGCTCGTGACCGCTATCCTGTCCGTGTTCCGTAGGTGCGTAAGAGTTTCAGTTCCTTATGACACTTCATCATAGGTCTCGTCTTTGATCAACGGCAAAGCCATCAGTTAAACACAAAAAAAAACGTACACATCTTTTATACAAAAATAATGATCACTAGGTATTGACATTGTTTTTGTAGTAAAGATGCAACTCTAACCCGGTATTCTAACATGATACAAAACAATTTTCGTCTTCATTTCACATCACTCAATAAGATATGTGTCAGAAATCCCCAAGATTCGAGATCTGACAACTCTCTTTGAATGACATTCAGCTGAGTCGAAACATATTTTGTCGAAACGAGTGTATTCACCTAAGGGTCTAAAAAGGCAACTAAAGCAGATTCAAAATAATAATGAATTGCTATACAATTTTTGTTGCTGTACCTAGATAGAAATAGGTTAGGTAATAGGTGTAGGTGTGTGTGTGTGTGGGACAACACAGGTTGAAAAAAAAAAATAGGTGTAGACCATTTTACGAAGATATTCGTATTATGATTTAATCAATCAGCTCAGCCAATGCAAAGACTACAACAGTAGTCCACTGCTGGACATAGGCCTCTCCCAGGCTGCAAGCCAGGGTGAAGTGGCACCCTGTTTTCTTCCTTCCGCATCCAATCTGTCCCAGCTATCTTTTTAAGGCATCCATCTAACCGGTGGGCGGTCTCCTCTCCAAGACTCGTCTGCTCCAGCCATCGGTCCTTTCACAAACGATTATGACAAACAATTATGATTCTGCTATCCCATAATCTCTGCTATTGCTCAATCAATATAATAGAATAATTTTATCGGAATTCTTATTATGATTCTGCTAAAGCGGCCTTATTAAACCCCCTAAACATATTCTAAGAAAATTTCTGTAAAGATCCTTTACCAATGCCGTCTTTAGGAATATTTATGAACTACACAAAAATACGTAGAAATAACTCTTACATAGGTACATTAGATACATAGGTGCTTACATAATAATATAAGCTGTTGTTATTGATCTTCAATTTTCTATTATTGAAGCGATAACAGATACTAGTGAGTAAACGCGAGCGTAAACGTAAATTGAATACGCTGATTTTTGAATCGAGACTACAAATGTTATTTGGCATGTTAGTCTTATTTTAGGCAAAATTAATCGAAGTATGTACAGACGCCAGCACATCGACCTACCTCAATCTGTCAAATTTCTTTAATAGATTTTCAATCTTATCACAGTAATGGAAGGTAAATGTTCGATCGGTAAAATTTGAGAGATTGGGGTAGGTGGACCTGCTGGCATCTGTACTTGACATTTACGTCGCCCATGCTATCTGTGCATCTGTTTTACTATTGACTATTGCATTTGTTTTGTACATTAAATTCGCCCCGACAAATTCCGAAAAATTGTAACTACCAAAAATATTGTTGACGCTATTTCAATTACCATATTTCACGGTCGATGACTCGCAACGAATTTAAATAATATTTACATTAATGCGTGAATTCTACATATTACTAATAAGCATAATACCTCTTTTCCGCTGAAAATACTATCCATAGTTGATGGTTACTTTAGTGTAGCCAAAATAACAATAATATTAAAAAAAAATCAAGTATCTTGATTTAGCTCACGAGATTGTCGACATATGGGGGAAAGTGGACTCAGCAGTTATTGTACCGGTAGTCGTTTCGGTCAATGCACTAATTGTGAAGAGCCTCGACCAACACCTTAAGAGGCTCTCATTGTGCAGCTGGCTCAAGGGCTTGATGCAGAAAGCAGTTCTCTTGGACACGGCGCGCATTGTGAGGAGGTTCCTCTTTCTAGAGCCCTAACCACCGGCATCTTGGACCCTGTTCCCGATGCTAGTGAGCCACTATTTTTTATATTTTTAAATGTTTTTTTTTTTATTTCTTGATTGTAAAAGGATTTAAAAATATAAAAAAAACTAATTAAAAACATGGCTGTGGCCAATGGTCATAATTGCCGTCCACTGTTGAACGTAAGCATCTCCAAAAGCCCAACCATCCTAGTTTTGGGCAATCCGCAGCTATTTGTTGCCAGTAATCTTCTTCAAATCATCGATCAAACTTACCCCAAGAAGGCCTACACTCCGGGGTCGCAGGACTCACGAATTACCGTGACCCCGGTACGTAAAGGGCTATTGAAGGACACCGTGGATTTTAGTCAGTCAAGTCTGACAGTCCCTCCCGCCCTGCCCTGGGTGGGAGGTCTCATTTGACAATTTTCATCATCATCATCATCTCAGCCATAGGACGTCCACTGCTGAACATAGGCCTCCCCTTTAGATCTCCACATATACCGGTTGGAAGCGACCTGCATCCAGCGTCTTCCGGCGACCTTTATAAGGTCGTCTGTCCACCTTGTTGGTGGACGTCCTACGCTGCGCTTGCTAGTCCTTGGTCTCCACTCTAGAACTTTTCGACCCCATCGGCCATCTGCTCTGCGAGCAATATGGCCTGCCCATTGACACTTCAGCTTGCTAATCCGGTGGGCTATGTCGGTGACTTTAGTTCGTCTACGGATCTCCTCATTTCGGATTCGATCACGTAGAGAAACACCGAGCATAGCCCTCTCCATAGCTCGTTGAGCGACTTTGAGCTTTGAGATGAGGCCGATAGTGAAAGACCACGTTTCAGTGCCGTACGTCATCACTGGTAACACACATTGGTTAAAGACTTTCGTCTTGAGGCACTGAGGTATGTCGGACGAAAAGACATTGCGTAGTTTCCCGAACGCTGCCCAACCGAGTTGGATTCGGCGGTTGACCTCTTTCTCGAAGTTGGACCTACCCAATTGGACTACTTGTCCTAAGTAGATATATGAGTCAACAACTTCGAGTACCGAGTTTCCAACAGAGACTGGGGTGGGCACAACATTGGCATTTGACATAATTTTCGTCTTGTCCATGTTCATTTTCAAGCCCACCCGTTGTGAAACTCGGTCGAGGCCATCGAGCATCATGCTGAGTTCCTCCATCGACTTTGCCATGACTACGATGTCGTCGGCAAACCGAAGGTGAGTGATGTATTCGCCGTTGATGTTGATGCCAAGTCCTTGCCATTCCAGGAGCTTGAAGGCGTCTTCCATTGCGGCAGTAAACAGTTTCGGGGAGATAACGTCCCCCTGTCTTACGCCTCTTCTCAATGGAATCGCCTTCGTGCTATGCTCCTGTACTCGGACCGACATGGTGGCGTTATTATACAAACACTTCAATACCTCGATGTACCGATAGTCAATACGGCATCGCTGGAGTGACTCAAGCACAGCCCATGTTTCCACCGAATCGAAGGCTTTCTCATAGTCCACAAACGCTAAGCATAATGGCAAGTTATACTCTTCGGTCTTCTGTATAACTTGCCGCAGCGTATGGATGTGGTCTATGGTACTATAGCCTTTTCGGAAACCGGCTTGTTCGGGAGGCTGGAAGTCATCAAGTCTGTGTTCGAGACGGTTCGTGATAACCCTTGAAAACAGCTTATAAACATGACTCAGAAGCGTGATGGGTCTGTAGTTCTTCAATAGGCTGTTATCACCTTTTTTGAAGAACAGCACCACCTCACCCCTGCTCCACGTTTCAGGCGTTTTGCCCTCGGACAGGACGGAATTAAAGAGTTTCTGGAGGACTTTAAGTACCGGTCTTCCACCCGCTCTCAGAAGCTCTGACGTGATTCCGTCCTCGCCCGGCGCCTTGTTGTTCTTAAGCTGCTTCAGGGCCATCCTAATCTCGTACAGACTGATGTCCGGGATATCTTCGGTATAGTGTCGGGACAGCTTGGCTCTTGGATCTCCTACCAAGCTGTCAACGGGCTTTGCGACCGAAGTGTATAACTGTCCATAGAACCTCTCGATCTCGCCTAAAACCTCTGCTTTGGTCGACGCTATGCTGCCATCCTCCCGTTTCAGCTTTGTCATCTGGCTTTGCCCAATAGACTTGTCCTTTGCGAACACTTTGGAGCCTTGGTTTCGCTGTATGGTCTCTTTAACACGATTCGTATTAAAGAGACGCAGATCGTGTCGCAAGGACTTAGATATACGTCTATTGAGCTGCCTATATGACTTCGCGTCATCGGAAGACTGCAACTGTAGCAAACGTCGTTCAGCCATGAGGTTTAAGGTTTGCTCGGTCAATTTCTGAGGTCTATCTTTACGGCAGGGTCTAAAAAACTTAGACCCTACCGTGCGGACAGTTTCCACTAGCCCGTCGTTGATCTCGTCCACTGAAACTAAGTTCTCAAGGCAAGCAAAGCGATTAGAGAGCTCGAGTTGAAAGCTTTCGGGGTTTTGAATGTGGGACCGAGTAGGTCGGAGCGTAGACTTCATCAAGCTGGACCTTTCAAGTTTAACATTGATATTCAGTGAGCCTCTTACGATTCGGTGATCGCTACCGGTTTTTACCCTGTTGATCACAGAGACATCACTGAATATCCGTTTCTTGTCGGTCATGAAGAAGTCTATCTCGTTTCTCGTGAAACCATCGGGGCTCAACCAGGTCCATTTCCTGTGAGGCGGCTTCTGGAAGAAAGAGTTCATCATGAAGAGTTCCTCTTTCTCCAGAAAGTCGGCCAGCCTCTGCCCCCTAGGGTTCCGTTGCCCATATCCAAATTGCCCCACTCTCAACTCATCACCGCTTTTCTTGCCCAACTTTGCGTTAAAGTCCCCCCCCCATAACAACAGTAAAGTGGGTTTTGGAACTATGTATGGCCCTACTTACGTCCTCATACATAGTCTCCACTTCATCATCGGAGTGTGACGAGGTCGGTGCGTATACCTGAATGACCTTCAGCGAATATCTTTTGGATATTCTGAGTATTAGGTATACCACCCTGCTCGACACACTGTCGATGGTTATTATGTTGTTTACGAGGGACTTGTGAACGAGAAACCCGACACCACCTTGGGACTGTTGGTCGCCCTCCCGGTAGTAGAGCAAATTACCAGACTTCAGGGTTACGGTGTCCTCCCCCTCTCTACGGACTTCGCATAACCCTATAATGTCCCAGTGTAATTTGCTCAGCTCCTCTTCCAGCTCGCAGATCTTTTCGTCAGTCCTCATTGTGCGTATGTTGTGTGTTACCAGGGCCAGTCGTCGTCGGGGTGGGTAGCCGGATCTCTTCCGGAGATTCTTCGCACCCCCTGCTCCGCCGTTACCTTGACTGCTACCCGCGCCAGGGATAGCGGAGCTGCCGGGGACTGGGGGCCTGGTTTTTATGCTTCTAATCATGGGGGATGATGATTGACAATTTTACCACGATAAAAAAAAAAGAAGTCCTACTCTAGGTTTGCCCACACGCGGTCTCCTCTCTAACACATGTCTGCTCCATCGGATGTTTCTCCTTCTGCAGATATGGCCGGCCCACTTCCACTTCTGCATACTGCGAACTGCGAATGGGACCAACTGCAAATAGGACGACCCGCAAATGGGACCAATTGCAAATAGGACGATTTGTCAATGGGACCAACTGTTCATGGGATGAACCGCAAATGCGAATTATACCAAGTGCGAACGAGAGGCGAAATGCAGATTGGACGAGGTGCGAATAACTCTACTCTCTCACTATAAACGTCGAGCAGTGCACGGCAGTTGGCTGAACAGATTTAAGAAAGGATACGATGACCATCGGTGGAACAAAAATAAGCTATAAAAAATTATAATTTAAAAAAACTAAAAAACACGCTTTAATAGCAATCGAACTAAAAAGTAGAAAATATTTTTTAAGTATAAGAGAGTTTGTGTTACTGCAATATAAAATCCAACAATCAATTATCATAATTAATTTAGAATAAGATTAATATAAATATTAAGATATTAACAAACATTCAAATAAAGTAAAAAAGCGTGGGGTGCAAAATTTGCACTTGCTCAAGTTAATCACTCAAGTTAATCAGACTGCTGGAAGTAGGTGAAAATTAAGTTAAAAGATTCCGTTACATACATACAGGTCAAGCTAATAAAAGCGTGTTAAAAACAAATCAAATTGCCACTCCAAGGCCTTTAGACACCATTAACGTAACAGCATTTAAGCTCCACATAGTATAGTGTCACAAATTACACTCCTAATCCATGGGAGCTGGCAATGGCTTCTATGAGACACAACTTAAGCCTCTCCTGAGGCCGGTGTCGCACGCAATAGCCTTATGTAGTCCCCTGTAATAAATGACAATGATGTTTACTGTGATTATTATGCTGGAGTGGTGTTATAGTGCGTTAATTCGTTAGTCTATATTAATATGCTAATATCTTTTTTTTTTATCGTGGTAAAATCATCAAATGAGTCCTCCCACCCAGGGTAGGGCGGGGGGGACTGTTAGACTTGTACTGACTAAAATCCACGGTGTCCTTCACTAGCCCTTTACGTACCGGGGTCACGGTAATGGGTAAGTCTCGCGACCCCGGCAGGCTTTGGTCCTCTACAGGCCCCGTCACTATCTGACACTCCTTGAGGCGCGCGTGGAACACAACGCGCCGTCGACCCGGGTATGGTCCATGGTCGGGCTGCGAGTCGCCCATTACTCGCCGCCCGCATGCCCGCGCCTACGGTGGCCGGAAATCGAATTGCGACGTCTGACGCCGTGGGCGTCTACCACTGCGGCTGGGGTGGAGGGAGGTCGCTGTTCTCTCCCTCACGCGGCCCGCCTCCTCCTTCGCGAGCATGACTGCTTCGCAGAAGGAGGCGACTGCTTCCCATTCCGTCTCGCCCCGCAGCATGGCCTCGACCAATGCTGGGCGCGAGAGGTCTCCACCTATCGCCGTCGTGAGGACACGGCAGTGCTCTGCCCAAGCGGGGCAGTCCTGCACCGTATGCTCCACCGTGTACTCCGGATGATCCTCGATATGCTAATATCTATACTTATTTTGTAAAGCTGAAGAGTTTGTTTGTTCAGTTGAACGCGTTAATCTCAAGAACTACTGGGCCGTAATGAAAAATTATTTTTGTGTTGGATAGTTCATTTGTCGAGGAAGGCTTTAGGCTGTATAAAATCAAGCTACAACCCATAGGAGCCGAGCAGTGGGAGTGCTACTAAACCACGGTTAATAGCTAGTTATAAATAATTCCATAGAGGAACTGAGTTTTTGATCTAGTGGCCGCAAACGCAACTGGGATTAATTTTTAGATCAAACTAAGTGTTATTGGGCTCCTCAATAATTTTGAATTAACTACTTGTTATGTAGTGTACCTACTACTTGTATAACTATTGTTGAATGAATAAATTGAAAAAAAGACTTGTCCACAATATTTATTTCGTCAAACCTGTTACCAATGTAAAGTATATCAAGTAGGTAGTACGTAATAATTATTTTTTCCACATAAACAGCTTTCTCTACTGAAAAATTAGTCGTAATTCCCATATGCTAGGCATTTTCAGTCCAATCCTGAAATGTTTCGGCCGGTTAGGCATAAAGTGTCTTGCATACATGTCGATTTTGGTCGTTACGGTCGTCACTCGGCCCCATAGTGCCACTCGTATGCAGGGCCGCATTTAACCTCTAAGAGGCCCTGGGCACTTTAAGACTATAAATCCTCAATAGAATTCAAAAACAAGGCAAGAGAATCGAATTTAGAAAATTAGGGCATGTTCCCGGTTCTCTGATACATCACATGAATCATAAAGAACTGAGAATGGCTGGTTCTCTAAGTGTTCGTAGAACCAGATTTGTTTTTTTTAACGTTTCCCCAAACTATCACTTATCTAATATCGTGAGAGCGTTTAATTACAAATATTTAGGCCCATATTACAGAACGTCACTCAAAACTCAATCGTTACTTAAAACTAGATTTTAGTTTTAAGTAATGCTTGAGTATTGAGCGATGTTCTGTAATACGGGAATTAAACTCAGTTACACAAGCACCCAAATCCGTAACAACTACTTCTACTTTATAAATATGTATTCCGTGCAGGAATCGAAGCCGCGACACTGCACAAACCAAGAGTATCATAGGAATCTCAGATTAAACAACGAGAGTAGCGTGCTCGAGATTTTTAAAAACCCCTGGGATTTGTTACACAGTATATTTTCTCCCTCTCGGTTGGGGAAACAACTATAAGGAAACAACAAATTATATAAAAACTGGTTTATTATTATACATAATAAATTTGATGTGACATTTATTGTTTAGTAGTTATGACAAGTAGGTCGAGAAAATTAAATTAAGATCTTAGTTTTAACTAAAGGTGGCTAGCCAGTTTATACTTTAACGGAAAGAGCTATGGGCGTGGGGAGTTGGAGATAAACCTGCCGAGTACTGTTCCGAGAAAAAGTTAAAAGTTAAATTATATCCAAACTAGAACGTTCCATTTAAATTCAAATTAAAATTAACAAATGGGCGCCAGGGACTGGGAGAGTCCCGGATCCTGAAGCTGAAGATGTTCACCCTACATCCGGGTGAATGAAGAACTAGCCCAAGATCCTCAATTTGAAAATCGGTGGAACACCGACATCCAGACCCGGTATAATATAGACCGGTTTACAGGCTCCGGTTTACAACGGGAGCCGGATTAAAATATAAAAAAAATAAGGAGTAAAAAAAAAGGAGTTAAAAAAAAAACCGTCTCGCACGGCGCGACCGCCTGCGGGCTTCGCAACCGTGCCGCTCGCTGTGCCGCTGGCTCCGCAGGTGGCTTCAGGCGAGCCCGAGCAACGGGTCCCGCGTCCAGGCCCCAACGGCCTGCTGGATCCTGGCGGCGGGACGAGCTTCTCAAGCTGCCTTCCTGTAATTTGCCATACGGAGACCCAATAATATACGTGGAACCAAATTGCTTTCCTTAACGGGACCGAGCGGGGAAATCAAGTAGCCTGAGCATGTAATGGACATCAGGTTCTCCATTCAAATACCGCTCCAGCGTGGCATCCGCCACGTCACCACGGGGTCCACGAATAACCTATAAATTAACACTGTGGTAGACACCGAGAAAACACCTACGGCCTATCTTCAGTAAATAGCGATGTTTAATACTCACAGTTCACTCTGAAGGAAGACACATCAACGGCGGCTGAAGCGGAACGCTCCGATCCTGGTCGCTGGTCAGAACAGGAATCCCGAACAACAAATCCGTTAATTGCGCATTCCTGGCGCAATTAAGAATCCTGCAATAAGTTTTCACGAGTTACGACTATATTCTCTCAACAACCGGGGAAGAGCTCACCGAACAACCTCAGACACCGTTACAATAAAAGAACTCACCTTCGCCAAAAAGTAAATAAGTTTGATGGTGACTGGAAGCCGGCTCGGGCAGAATGTGACGACTAACCATCACTGGCGCGTCGGCCGGAAATCAAGGCAGAATTCGGGTGCCCAAGAAATTCACTTTACCCAAGTCCAGGGAGAATCTCTCTTGGTTACCAATTACAAACACTCCAAGGAAAACACTCAATTCCTCAAAAATACACCAAACTCACAAAAAACTGTCCAACGTCACGTGTTTAAGCCTAAAGCCATTTCACTAAATTAAATCCATACGATTTCGTGGTCCAATTTATAATTCCTCGTAATTAACAATAACAATTACCCCTGAATATTAATTAGGCAAAATTGACATTTTTCTGTGACAACATTCTGTCACAGACAATTCACGCAAAAACTTCACAGATAATAAATGTTTCGCTGCTTTAGAATGTTCGAGAAAAAAGTCCATATTGAAAAAACTAAATCACTTCCGTTCACGGGTATTTCATTTTATTAATATTTTTTTATTTCCGTGATCTTATAATTATTTAGGTTTGCTAAATCAGGTATTTTATATTTTCTATGATTTGCAAACTATTAGTTAAAAATATCGATTATTTTATAATCGTTAATCGGCGAATCGCCAGATGGCGCCTTGAACTGTCATAATTGACGTCTGATGTAATGTCAAGTGAAAAGTAAACAAGTAAACTTTTGTTTTGATTTAATTAATATTGTAAAACTGTTTAAAAAGTTAATTAGAAAAGTGAATCGTTGTGAAAAAGTGATAACCTAAGAAACTCCGTAATGGACTCGCTATATGTTGTCAGGTAAACAGCCAGGTACAAAAAAACAACGTAACAGTACCTCCCCAACCACCAGAGATTTGACCCACTAGGGCAAATCTCGACGCTGGCCCCCCAGCGTTGAAGCAGACTCCAAAGGACCTAACACGCCTACAAAAATCCACAACGTCCAAGCCTGAAACGAGGAATGAAGAACGAACCGAAGAGAAAAAGATGTTATGGAAGCTGGTGTACGATTGTTTACAAAAATTTCTCCTGGAGCGAGTCTAATCCATTTACGAACATGTAAAAGACAAACTCCAAAGGGATTAAACAAAATTTTGAAAATAACTCCCGACGAACTATCCCAGTCTGACTTACTACATCTATGTAAGACAGACCTACCTACTCTATCGTACACCACCATTCACATCTTAAACCAATAGACTACCAACAGTAATGCTGGCTGGTACCCAAATAAAACTGGAAAAAATTAAATTCTACAAACGAATGAAAATTGGCTAACCGTCTTCCCAAAATGGAAAGTAACGGTTTTCGCCCCTAATTAAAAAAAATACCATCTTAAACGTATTCCATCAATGCAGCCTACACGCCCGCCATTATGGCCTCCAATCTCAGGACTATCATTTTGCTGCCTTACCAGCAATCCGGAGTTTTAGACTCCCAACAGGGTTGTTAAACATGCAACAACCACTCCCAAATATGGTTAACAAACGTGGACACAGTAGAAACCTGTGTACCACTACAAACCGTAAAAACAGTGGAAAATACTTAAATCCAACTGTAATATAGCGCCGTGGAAATAAAATCCCACAAAGCTAAAATAAAAACCAGCAACCTCAAGGCATATACAGCCCTCAATGGTTACTGCGACCAACTACGACATGCAAAAAGTAAAATATTTATTTTAAATAGGAATTAAATTTAAAAAAAAAGAATTAATCATGGCCACATGGTGGTTTCATATCCTTAATATGCCATGTGCCCAGATTTTTGCCGGAACTACAGCCTTCCAATTCATACACTAAGGGTGAAAGTTTTTTCCTAATAATACATTTTTCGTACTTAGGTGCTAATTTGGCCATAAAGAATTTGGAAGCGTCACTCTGGGGATAAGTTTTCTTCCACACAGTGTC
Organism: Agrotis puta; assembly: GCA_943136025.2. Classification (NCBI taxonomy): domain Eukaryota; kingdom Metazoa; phylum Arthropoda; class Insecta; order Lepidoptera; family Noctuidae; genus Agrotis; species Agrotis puta. The sequence goes on along the minus strand of OW964177.2, from coordinate 12,695,917 downwards.
GCCTACCTCAAACTCCGCCTGCCTCCTACTTTTATTATAATAACGAGCACTACGAGTATGTGATTGTATGAGCGCTTCCTTTACTTTATCGCAGATACCACGTAACGTTCCTAGCTGGTCTGCATATGAACTGCGCGGAGAGCAAGCTAGAGTGAGCTGTCCAACGGTATCATTGCCGAAGACATCACCACTACTAACTGCTTCTCTGCCATGTACTAGAAAGAACGGGGTGAAACGAGTAACTTCATTCGTGGAGGTGTTCATAGCAAATTGGATCTTGGAAATGTTTACGTCCCAAGATCGATGATCATCCTCCACGAGTATTGATACCGCGGTCATTATGGTACGGTTATAGCGTTCAACGGTGTTCACGCTTGGGCAATAACGAGGTGTGAAGTGAACTTGAGGTATTTTGTACCTCTGTAGTAGTGATCGAATCTCGTTGCCCGTGAATTGCGTCCCGTTGTCTGCTATCACCGTACGGGGTATACCGTGTACCAGGAAAACGCCGTCTTCTAGTTTCTGTGCTATAGCCTTACCAACAGCTCTACGTAAAGGAAACAGCAGACAATACTTCGTGAAACAGCACACGACAACAAACAGATACGTGAATCCCGCTCTTGACCGTGGTAACGGACCTACTAAGTCGATGCTTATAGTTTCGAAAGGTTTGGAACAGTCTTTCGCATCGCCTAAGAGACCGGAAGGAGGCTGTTGTGAGTGTTTGTATGCTGCGCATTTATCACATTTACCGACGTAGCTAACCACATCTTTGTACATGTTTGGCCAGTAGTATCGGAGAGCGAGTCTTTTATAAGTTTTAAACACTCCAAAGTGTGGTGCTAATTCGCCACTGTGGTGACTCCTAAGCAGTTCTTCACGATTGCTCTCCGGTACTACCTGCTTCCAATCATTGTCGCTAGCTACACCGAATTTATTTTTAGAATAGCGGTAAAGTTTATCCCCTTTAATAATATAGTTAGGGCACGACCTAGGTGTACTGACGCATTTATCCCACACCCCCTTAAACCAAGTGTCAGTGTCGGACGCTTTAATTTCCAGCACCGGAACGCCACGCGATAAGGCATCTGGAACCACATTGTCCTTACCTTTGCGGTGCTCAATGGTAAAATTGTAAGGTGATAACCGACAACCCCAACGGGCCAACCGCCCAGATGGATTGGTTAAATTAAAGAACCATTTTAAACTTGAGTGGTCGGTTACCACTTTAAATTCAGGACCGCCTTCAACGTAAGGACGAAAGTGTTCTACGGCGAAGACCACCGCTAGTGCCTCACGCTCCGTCGCTGAATAATTGCGTTCCGCCGGATTAAGCGAACGACTGCAGTAGGCGATTGGGTGCTCCTCCCCATTAACAACCTGAGTCAGAGTGCCCGCTATCCCAAAACTGGATGCGTCACAATGAATCTCAAAAGGTTGAGAGAAATCTGGGCAAGCTAATACTGGAGCTGACACCAATGCCTCTTTCAAGGTTGAGAACGCGGATTCGGTCTCAGCCGTCCACTTGAAAGGCGGCGCCTTTTTGCTAGTACTGGTTAGCGCATTCAAAGGGGCCGCTATGGAGCTAAAGTTTTTAATAAAACGTCTATAATATGAGGCCGTTCCAAGAAACATTTTCACTTGCTTACGTGTTGTAGGAGTTGGAAAATCGACAATTGACTGAATTTTCGACGGATCAGTGTGTAAGCCTCGCTCGTCTACTATGTAGCCTAGATATTTAAGTTCGCGTCGAAAGAAACAGCACTTAGGTAAATTAATTGTCAAATTAGCCTGCGTTAACTTATCTAAAACCCGTTTTAGAAGCAAAGTGTGCTCCTCGAAGGTTGATGAGCAAATAATTAAGTCATCCAAATATACGAAGACCTTATTTTCGAACTCCGGACCGAAAAGTCTGTCCATTAATCGCTGTTGGGTGGCTGGGGCTCCAGTCAACCCAAAGCACATAACTTTAAACTGGAACAAACCTCGACCGGGGACTGTGAACGCGGTTTTTTCTTTGGACGAAACAGAGTCCAGTTCTATTTGCCAAAAGGCCGATTTTAGGTCAATGGACGAAAGATAACGCGCGTCACGCAACTGGTCTAAGATGCGAGAGATGTAGGGTAGTGGATACGCGTCATGCTTACTGACCGCATTCAGTTTTCGGCTGTCCAAGCAAAATCTCCATTCTCCGTTTTGTTTTGGAGCCAACAGAACCGGATTATTCCACGCGCTGTTGCTAGGTTCCACCACTCCCATCTCCAACATCTCATCCAGCTGACGGTTGAGTTCCTTGAGGCGTTCAGGCGACAAAGGGTAATAACGCTGTTTAATAGTAGGAACATCTCCCGTGTCTATTTTATGGCGCAGCAGATGGGTACGACCTAATCCTTTTACCTCAAAGGAGACCTTTTCAAAATCTTTAATTATTAACTCCGCTTCAATCTTTTGATCCGGTGTTAACTCATCAAACGGCTGTAGATGCCTAACCTCCGAGACGCAAGAATGACCTCTTTTACGTTTAAAATATTGAAATGGTAAAGTATTAAAAATTTTTGGTGCCAAATTAAAGGCCTTCCAAAAATCAACACCTAAAATTAACGGTGTGGTAATATCTGGAATAATATAAAATTTAATCACCTTAGTTACTCCCATGAGAGATACTGGTAAAAATAAATAACCCTCCACGGATGCTCGCGAATCATTGGCAGTTACTATGCTGCCCAACTGTTTATCGGCGTGCACAGTTGCACCAGCCCTTATAAAGTGCTGACCAACATCGGAACCCAATACCGAAATGCAAGAACCCGAGTCGAGTAATCCGTAATACTGCTCATCGTATATAGATATAGTTAAATGTGGACGACTATCGTCCGAAGTCTTATAATGTACTGTATTCACCCTTAATGTACTAAAAAATAATTTTAAAAATTTTAAATGGTTGTCCCAATCGGACTTATCAAAATTTTGACTGTAGTTCCGGACATTTAGTTTTTTGAAATGCAGGTTGGACAGGACTGAACCTCCTTCTGCTTTTTATTGCACGTAGGGCACGATGGTGCACGTACGCCCTTCTTGCCGCAACGGTAACAAACGATTTCCTTTGAAGTACAATTCGATAACGAGTGCCCCTTAACCCTACAACGAACACAAAACAACGAACCTGAATCTGTTTGCACGGCTTCAACCCTTGAACCCTTCGGGGATTGGTAAGCTAAGTCAGCTGCGACGAAGGAAGACGTTGGTTTGGGCGGCTCATGGAACTGAGCCTTGCTGTGAAAGCCCGACTCCAGTTGCCTGCACTTCTCCTTCAACTCGCGGAGCGTATTGATGGTGAATAAACACAACCCCGAAGTGTATTCTGGTCTCATGTTGTACTTAATCCGTGCCAACCGATCGTGCTCTGGAACCCTAAAAGAAAGCCTATTGAACATGTTCTCCATAACCGCTATAAAAATACAAGACTGCTCCGTCGACCCCTGTGTTCTGTTTGAGATTTCCGACATGAGACGCATGTCGTAATCAGGTGGAGCGAAATCTGCAAGTAACTGCTTTTTCAGTTCCGGCCAATCACTAACCACCGCTTTAATGCCACGGTACCATAATAAAGCTCCGTCAGAGAAAATGTCCAGAGCTGACTGATGCAAGGAAGACTCGTCGATACCTCTGGCCTCGCAGAGCTCCTCGAGACGCTCAATGAACGCTTTCACGCAACCTGTCCCATTAAATTTTACACCTAGGCTTTTGACTGTGTCTTTTTTGCAGGAAATGATGACGTCTTTCGTCTGCAAATTAGACAGCACCTCCGGTGCCTCCTCGGCGGAAGTAAAGGATTGGCGGAAGCTCGCGTTGACCGAATCAATTCTTGCTAAGAAACTGCTAAGTCGCTTATCAACGGCTGCGTAATCGGCTTCAAGCTCAGTTGGAGAAGATATCCTACCCAAACGATGAAATAGATGGAAAGCCAAAGCCCTGGCGCGGTTAAATTTTTTAAAATTGCTGGGGTACTTATCCAGAACTTCACCAATTTCTGGCAATTTGGCCTTAATTATCTTTAATTCTGACTCTGGATCTCTATCCGTTTCCACGATTTCATCGGAACTAACCAATTTACTGAGGTCCCTAATTTGGGTACGTAATTCCTCTACGGTTGAGGCAGGTTTAGCGTCCCGGATCAGTACTTCATACATGAGTTCATCTTTCCGAAGTAAATTAAATTTAATAGGGCGTTCCATATTTGAAATTTAAAAAAAAACTGAATCTAAGATAAAACTGGCCGTCACAATTTACAAATTCCAGCAAAGTGTAAACATTAACTATAATAAACAGTTACATTAATAGCAGTCTTATAGATAACACAATATTAGGGTTCTTATTTATTAATTTTTTTAAAGACAAAAGTCTTGGTACAATATATTGGGGCACAGATAAAAAAATTGAATTGTATATCGCAGCAAGCAGTAAAAAAAAATAAAAAAGTAAATAATTGTAAAATGTAAAGTTGTATAAAACAGCACAAACATAAACAGGCAAAGGATTCTGCAAGACGGTTTTTCCTTAAAATTAAAATAAATGGAAGGTTCCAGAAACAGTACTCCGGTTTGTAAGGTACAGCAAAAGACGTAACCTCTTTCTCCAACTAATACACACGTTGGTCGCCACTGTTACACAGTATATTTTCTCCCTCTCGGTTGGGGAAACAACTATAAGGAAACAACAAATTATATAAAAACTGGTTTATTATTATACATAATAAATTTGATGTGACATTTATTGTTTAGTAGTTATGACAAGTAGGTCGAGAAAATTAAATTAAGATCTTAGTTTTAACTAAAGGTGGCTAGCCAGTTTATACTTTAACGGAAAGAGCTATGGGCGTGGGGAGTTGGAGATAAACCTGCCGAGTACTGTTCCGAGAAAAAGTTAAAAGTTAAATTATATCCAAACTAGAACGTTCCATTTAAATTCAAATTAAAATTAACAAATGGGCGCCAGGGACTGGGAGAGTCCCGGATCCTGAAGCTGAAGATGTTCACCCTACATCCGGGTGAATGAAGAACTAGCCCAAGATCCTCAATTTGAAAATCGGTGGAACACCGACATCCAGACCCGGTATAATATAGACCGGTTTACAGGCTCCGGTTTACAACGGGAGCCGGATTAAAATATAAAAAAAATAAGGAGTAAAAAAAAAGGAGTTAAAAAAAAAACCGTCTCGCACGGCGCGACCGCCTGCGGGCTTCGCAACCGTGCCGCTCGCTGTGCCGCTGGCTCCGCAGGTGGCTTCAGGCGAGCCCGAGCAACGGGTCCCGCGTCCAGGCCCCAACGGCCTGCTGGATCCTGGCGGCGGGACGAGCTTCTCAAGCTGCCTTCCTGTAATTTGCCATACGGAGACCCAATAATATACGTGGAACCAAATTGCTTTCCTTAACGGGACCGAGCGGGGAAATCAAGTAGCCTGAGCATGTAATGGACATCAGGTTCTCCATTCAAATACCGCTCCAGCGTGGCATCCGCCACGTCACCACGGGGTCCACGAATAACCTATAAATTAACACTGTGGTAGACACCGAGAAAACACCTACGGCCTATCTTCAGTAAATAGCGATGTTTAATACTCACAGTTCACTCTGAAGGAAGACACATCAACGGCGGCTGAAGCGGAACGCTCCGATCCTGGTCGCTGGTCAGAACAGGAATCCCGAACAACAAATCCGTTAATTGCGCATTCCTGGCGCAATTAAGAATCCTGCAATAAGTTTTCACGAGTTACGACTATATTCTCTCAACAACCGGGGAAGAGCTCACCGAACAACCTCAGACACCGTTACAATAAAAGAACTCACCTTCGCCAAAAAGTAAATAAGTTTGATGGTGACTGGAAGCCGGCTCGGGCAGAATGTGACGACTAACCATCACTGGCGCGTCGGCCGGAAATCAAGGCAGAATTCGGGTGCCCAAGAAATTCACTTTACCCAAGTCCAGGGAGAATCTCTCTTGGTTACCAATTACAAACACTCCAAGGAAAACACTCAATTCCTCAAAAATACACCAAACTCACAAAAAACTGTCCAACGTCACGTGTTTAAGCCTAAAGCCATTTCACTAAATTAAATCCATACGATTTCGTGGTCCAATTTATAATTCCTCGTAATTAACAATAACAATTACCCCTGAATATTAATTAGGCAAAATTGACATTTTTCTGTGACAACATTCTGTCACAGACAATTCACGCAAAAACTTCACAGATAATAAATGTTTCGCTGCTTTAGAATGTTCGAGAAAAAAGTCCATATTGAAAAAACTAAATCACTTCCGTTCACGGGTATTTCATTTTATTAATATTTTTTTATTTCCGTGATCTTATAATTATTTAGGTTTGCTAAATCAGGTATTTTATATTTTCTATGATTTGCAAACTATTAGTTAAAAATATCGATTATTTTATAATCGTTAATCGGCGAATCGCCAGATGGCGCCTTGAACTGTCATAATTGACGTCTGATGTAATGTCAAGTGAAAAGTAAACAAGTAAACTTTTGTTTTGATTTAATTAATATTGTAAAACTGTTTAAAAAGTTAATTAGAAAAGTGAATCGTTGTGAAAAAGTGATAACCTAAGAAACTCCGTAATGGACTCGCTATATGTTGTCAGGTAAACAGCCAGGTACAAAAAAACAACGTAACAGATTATTAAGGTTTTTATTAAAAGTGAGAAAGTTTACAGAACCTCAGCGCCACCAGGTATTGCAAGGCCCTGGGCACACGACCAGAGTGTCCTTTTAAAAATACGGCTCTGCATGTAGGCCCACTGTACATTCTGTACATTGTATTTTGAACATTTACGGCTAACGCAGCTCATGTTGGACGAACGGTCGGTGTGACTCAGTCCTGTTTCTAGTTACACTAAAATCGGAGCTTGTAGGAGCATTACGTCACTCTTGAATATTTACTGCTTGTCCGAAACTACGTAGCTTATTGTGAAAGGTTCTCTTGTTAGGTAGGTTGTATTTTGTCTCGAAACTACACAAGATTTGCTTTTATCACATTATGTACACACACAGCGCAGTTAATTTCGGTGTTTTATATCCATGATTTTAAAGTATTGGCCGCGGTTGGCGCTATGGCTGAGCAACTACTCGACTACTGGGCTTCCAGCCGAGAGTTCGATTCCCGCACGGCACAAATATTTGTATGATCAGGATTCTTGGGTATATGAAATTAAATGTTTATGAAGTAATCGCCATAAATAAATTCTTAGAGTGGGAGCGATGTTTGTTCAAAAATTTACTTACCCAATTCTCTCCTTGGAACCAAAATTAGTAAAGAAAAATGCTGTCCCATACAAAGTCAAGTATGAAATAGTAAATAGAAGTTACAGATGTCCCATGGCATAAGAAAATGTTTAGTTTAAAGTATGTAGTATGTGGTCGCGGGACTCTCGAATTACCGTGACCCCGGTACGTAAAGGGCTATTGAAGGACACCGTGGATTTTAGTCAGTACGAGTCTGACAGTCCCTCCCGCTCTGCCCTGGATGGGAGGACTCATGTGATGATTCTACCACGTAAAAAATGATGTCATAATGTACTAAAACATGAATGTCTTAAAAGTACACCGTTCTGAACGCAAGGAACACCTGAAGGAAAAGGATGGTCTAACAAAACCTTCTGTTCAAACGAAAACTTGAAGAATCTTTTGATTTTAAAACTAAAAAGAGAACATAAGTTATACGAGTAGGTAACAGTAGGCGAAAAAAAAAATTAAAACTTTACTTCAGACCAATAAATTGAGAAGCCACGATCACGAATGTTAGTGAAGTAATTAATAGTTAAGATAAAGTAAATAACAGGTGCAATCTAGTTCAAACGGTGGCACCTAGCCAAAGGCGGAGGCTCTGAACAAATAGAATTCCACCAGTTTTAATGTTGGGTACATACCAGACTACATTGTTAGACAAACTAGGGTTTACAGTATGCTTAGTAGTAGTGCTTACCTAAGAAACTGTACACTGTGTTGCATTTGCTATACTGCAACTTTTTCACTACATGATAAGTTCATATCTTGGAATCATTATTTTTACTATCACAGCTTATACATTATGCCAGAAAGTTTAGAAATGACACTTTATTATGAATGGCTATATATCTACACCGTTTGAGCTTGAAACACTAGGATCATGGGGTCCGAGTGCTCAGAAAGCTTTTAAATAATTATATCACCAGGCGATTAATCAGCTCTTCACCTGACCGAGAGCTGGCCTGTTTCTAGGCAACAGAATTAGCATTTTCATACAACGTGTTAATGCTGTCAGCTTTCTCGGCACAGACTTATTTTTGATGACTTCTGAAAGTTTTTATTGTTTGTATATATTTTTATAACTATAAAGTATATATTTCTTGATCTACTAGCTTCCGCCCGCGACTCCGTCCGCGCGGATGTCGGTCTTCGCGTGGATGGTAGATTTTTTTTTCTACGTATTTTTCCAGGATATAAAGTATCCCATTTTATACCCAGGATAATAAGGTATAATTATACCAAGTTTCATCGAAATCGAACCGTTACTTTTCACGTGATGCCTGCATATACAGACAGACAGACAGACAGAGAGACAAAAAAAATTTTAATCACATATTTGGGTTTGGTATCGATCCAGCAACACCCCCCGCTATTTATTTTTTCAATATTTTCAATGTGCAGAATTGACCCTTCTACAGATTTATTAAATGTATAGATTCTATTGTTTGAGCAATTTAATATTTCATTATACAAATTTAACGCAATTTTATTCGTGTTTAGACCCCTAGTTTGTGTAAAAGATGATTTAAGATAAGATTAGAAAGGGAGACTCTGAGAAGAAGGCTTATAGTAGAATTGACCCCAAATTAACTGGGGTGAGGGTATGAAAGAGGATGATAAAACGCCTATAATAAAATTTCCTTATTTTTATTTGAAAATGGTTTTCACTTGACTCTAGCCAAAGAATACGCTCCCATAGAATATAATGTGCTGATTGTTCATGTTCACAGTCAGATGTACATTGGCAACATCAAAGAGGCAAGGGAACAAGTTTGAAGGAAATTATTTACCTTTAAAGCTACCACGTCCCGTGAGAAATTGGACCAGCCACTTCCTAGCCAGTCGCTCATGAACGGATGGAAAGAACTGGTGGAGATGTCGCTACTTGATAGAATTATCACATATACTTTGCCATTCGGATAAAAGATCCTCCCAGACGTCGCTCTGTGGTTTGAATAATCTAGATATCTTATCACTGTCACGATGCAATAATAAAATTGACTCTAGTCTAGGTCAGAGAACCAAATTCTACAATGTACTGGGCTTACCCAGAAGAAGCCTGTTCACTTGAACTTTGATGAGATTTGGAATAAACGCATATCGTTTGAGAATACAAGAGCAGATAGAGTGTTCCTCCCAATTTAGAAAAATAATTGTTCGCCCTCTCATAAACACGTAAAGCTACTTTAATTCGACAAAATACATTTTGTGTATGAAAAAAAATAGAATTAGGTAATAATTATATAATAACCTAATTAAAATAAATATTCATGAGCAAAACTTAATTGTTCAAAAAAAATACCAATTTAGGCTTAGTTTCCGTGAATTAACTCATTATTATTTACTGTATAAACAAAAGAAACTATTAAACAATGGACAAATTCCTAAATAAATAGTTAAAGATAAACATAACACTGCAAGGTTAAAAACTCCTTGTACATACAAAAAACATTAGGCCGCTACCCAGTACGGCCGTCAAAATAATATATATTGAGGTGATTCTCGAAAATTATCATCAGTCATACAATAGAGCTTGAGTGACTATTATACAATAGAATTAATAATAATAACAAACATGTTTAAGTCACTGTGTCTGTTTATGTGTTTGTGCTACGTCGCCATTAGCAATGGCGCTGATTTGGGTAAGGGGTATTTTATTTTAAATACAAGCTGTTTACTTCCACCTTCTGAAAAAATATATTAAGAACTAAAAAGGGATGAAAAAGCTGTCTAACTGCATTGTTCCAAAGAATACTACGACACGAGTTTCATGGTCCTGGGACAGATTCCCAGGTCTACTAACGAAGTTTAAAAAAAAATGACGCCGTGACTTCGAAATTTTGTTCAGAGTACACGCTCTTAATATATATTTAAAAGCTTCACACATTAGGGACAGTTATTTGACAAGTAGTTAAACTGTTTTGTTTTAAATCCTGTTTAAAAAAAGTAAGTATACTATATTTAAAAAATAGTTAGCTTAACTGATGATCACACAACTCGCCATGTTGCTATTAAGCCAGACCTCAGGTTTAATCCCACTTTGGATAAAAAATAACTTAAAAGATTGTTCTGTTTCTACCAAAACTTTGTAAATAATGAAGAAAAAAAAATACAATTACAATATTTTTAATAGTTCACATTTTCAATGAGCTGTAGGGTAAGCAAAACTTAGAGCAGATTTTTCAATAACAACATAAAATATTTAACTGGAAAATAATAATCTCTTTTTAATACATTTTCAAACAAAAGCTACCAAACATAATATTAATTATAGGAATAATATCGTAGTAATGATATGTAAGAGAAATTACACCCCAAAAAATAATATCTTTCCTAATTTACCGACTCCCAAATAGGAGGTGTATATCAAAATTTATGTGGACGTCTTCTTAAACATTTCCTTCTTCAAACCAGCTCCCTTCATCGAGAAGTGCAAATGGGATGACAAGGCCTGTTTGATATCATCCACGACAAAAGCCATACCGTACTTCGCGAAAGGTTTACCTGACATCGGAATACCACCCATGGATCCTCTGAAGTTATCCAAAGTCAATCTGTTGGAGGGTGATCTGTCCGTCGAGTTCACGAATATGGATGTGACTGGTACCGGCAAGGCCAAAGTACTAAATGTAGAGTAAGTATCAGTAAGCGAAAAATTAGGGTTGTTACTCTGTCACTCTTAATCGCTGAACCTATTTTGATGATATTTGATACATAGAGACTCTTGAGCACCCCGAGGATCCGAGGTTCGCTTTGGGAACCTAATTCCTTTAAACCTGCCACGCGGAAATAGGAACCCCGCCTAGCTACGAAATAGTTTAGTACATTTCCTAGGAGTTGTATACAATTCCTAGATATCATATATATTTCCGGTAACATACTCGTATACAGGGTGAATTTTTCAACTGGGCACGAATAGCTATATCCGTAACTACGAGGAATATCGAAAAACGTTAAAAGGAGTCTCGAGGCCGATTTTGACGAAAATTAAAACTGCATCATAGGATTTTAGAAAATTCAATAAACGATTTATTTCCTTAAGTTTGCCGTATAATTGAAATTGTGGGAAGTAGTAAACTTCCCATAATTTGATCTTTATTAGCAACACTATCGAATGGTGTAATAATAAAGGCTGTGATTCTTTTTCCAAAATCAGCTAGTTCGATTCCTGGCCACGATTATTGGTTTTTCTAAAATCCAATGATGCAGTTTTAGTTTTCGTCAAAATCGGCATCAGACTCCTTTCAATGTTTTTCGATATTCATCATAGTTTCGGACATTCAACATGTACGAGTATACCATGGAAACACAGGCAAGATTTTCTTTTGACTAGTTTCTTATTGTTTTCTTTTTATCTCTACAGGCGCGACATTACAAAGAACATTTTAAAAGTCGAGGCCGAACTCCCAATCGATGTGGTCGGTAACTACGAAGCCAAGGGAAAGCTGTTATTTGTACCAATTGAAGGAAGCGGTCCATTCCACGTTAACTGCAGTAAGTAATTTTCAGGTTTATTTGATTCTAAACGTTTCCTTTTTTAGAAAAAGCAATGCTCACTGTAAGAATTTCCGTTCTCGATTGAGCAACTCGTCAAAATAAATATTGATAGGTGCTCAAACGGGAATACAATAATTGCTTCATACATAGGTGTCCTAAAATAGTTGCTCAAATAGGATTATCTCATTACTCTACTGGGTGCGATTATAAACACTTAAACACATATAGTGTCACACAATAATTGCTTTAAACATGGGTGTCCTAAAATAGTTGCTCAAATAGAAATACCTCATTACTCTAATGAGTGATATTACAAATACTTAAACACATATATAAACAGTCAGACCCCAAACAAAAAGAACCACTTGCTTTGTCGAATGCTTAGCCGTTAGTAAAGAAACCTATGTCTAAAATATGTCTTTTTTATCTTACAGAAAATGTCCGCATCGCTGTTGAAGTTGAGGTAAATTCAATCACTGGCGCTGATGGGTTGCAGTATTGGAAAATTGGCAAGGCTATTCATGAGTACGAAGTTAAAGAGAAAGCTACCATCCATTTGGAGAATCTATTCAATGGAGATATGGAGAAAGGTAAGATCTGGAACAAAAGTATAAGATTTGGTGGCTCGTGGGGCCAACGAATCTCATTTCTCAATAATAACAGTCAGTCCGTAGATAGACAAACAGCTTACATATCTAGTTCCCTCCGTAAGGGTGAGCAATGTTAACTCACTGTCCGATGAAGACTAGCTGGAGTCGCGTATTATGTTCCGGGCGCGCCTCAAAGAGCTGACAGCATAATTGACGGGTTCCAATAATACCAAATGTCTGTCAATATTATGTTGTGAGAATGTTAAAAAGAATTAAAATCAGGATCAACGCATAGTCAGATGATTTTCCACCCCCAGAAAAACACTCACCACAAAAAAGATAAACATCTGTTCAACACTTGTCTAAAAAAAGTGTAACTGCAAAACGACCCTTACATGAACGTGAAATATCTTTTTGACGTTGACAGTTTTTTTAGATAAACGTTCAATCTTTTTGTGGTAAGTCGGTCATAGTTTTTTTTTTAAACACATTATAATATTCCGGTAGAACGATCTTGAGAAAAGCACAAACGCGCCATAAGCAAGTAAATTAATCAGCTAACAATGTATTTTTTTTTTCTAGCTGAACCCATCAAGAAGATCCTCAACGAAAACTGGAATGAAATTATGCACTCAATCGCCAGACCCATCGTGGACCGCCTGCTCGACGAAGTTATTAAATACATGCAAATCTTCATCTCCGCAGTGCCCGCAAACAAACTTGAACTTTAGACGCATTAAAAAATTGTACCACCATTCATGTATCAATTGTTCTTAAATAAAACATGATATTTTAATGTGCTTGTTTGTTTTTTGCTGTTAAAGTACTCAAAGATAGTCAAAATAAATGGCTGAGTTTGTGAGTCGATTCAATTACCAGGTTGTGAAAAAATAGATAAAGTTAGAAATCCAACAACATTGTGACTTCCAAATAAGATAGAAAGTAGATCTTTTGAATAGGGTGACACAATGTTCGGTCTTACATGGATGAAGAATCAATCCCATCCCATTCCATTTCCTTAAATTTTAATATTCGAAGTCCAAAGTGTCTCTTTGGTGGCCTAATTGAAATAAATGATTTGATGTTAACGTATCTTTTACGAGTATTTCTATTCGAGTATGGAATAAACAGAAAGTAAGGGGCGCCACGAGCCACCTTTTTCACAAGCCAGAAAACACTTATTTAAAGATCCTGGAATGCTACAATTTTGTCGAAATATTAACCTGTGAGCAACAAATAATAATTTTGTGATCAGAATCTGACTAAAAGTTGATACGGTACTGTGGTGGGTACTATTTCAAGAAAGGTGATGAGCCAATATTATTCTTCTGTGATTTGATAATCAAGTGTCATAATTATGCCTTGGAAGTCAAGGCAGTTCTAAGGAAAAAAAAATACGGGATCTTTACGGTACGCTTAGTTCTCCTAGGGAAAATTAGTTTTTAAATAAACTGTTTTATAATGAAATCAGTCGTTCATAAGCTATCTGAAAAGTATAAGTTCAAAGTGGTAAACGTCGTTAGTTTCTCATTAAAGCCTTTGTCTAACAGACAGGCGTGGCGAATACGAAACGAGGCGTTTTTATTTGTAATGTATCGAATTGTTTGAATCCAGTCACATATAAAAGCGAAAGCAATCCGATAGCGTGGCCCAACCGATGCGAACACGTGGCGAAGGCCTATTTGCTCTGTTTGACGTCGTTCATAAAAAGCCAGCTAATACAACTGCCACGCCTCGGTTCGCTGCACCTACACCCAGAAAAAAATATTGTTGGCTCCAACAATAAAACTTTAACAGGGGAGAGCCCACCATAGTGTATAGTTCCTGCGACAATGTTTTTATTGTCATGAATTAAGTTGTCAGTACAACAATATTCCTTCAACAAATATATGTATTGATACTACAACAATGTTTCTATTGTCAAGTTAAATCTCAGTACAACAATAATGTGCATTGATACTACAACAATGTTTCTTTTGTTAAGAAGTAAATTGTCGTAGCGACAACATTTCTTCAACAAAATACTGATACTACAATATTGATACTACAACAATGTATCTTTTGTCTGTGGAACTAATTCAATTTAACTGTCACTTTGTTGTAATAACAATACTAAGTTATGAGCGCAACAGCTTTACTTAGTTAAATTAAATATTTTGCCTTTGTAACCACCATTAAAGCTTAGTCACGGTATTTAAGTTGTTTGACTTAATCAACTCATAATTATCTACAGTAGTTAAGTTATTTGAATGCAGGAGCTACTCTACATCGTGAAAACAACTATACTTCCTTTGTTAATATGAAAGAGCCTTTGTTCCAGTAGCAATGTAATTTAAATACAGGAGCTTCGCTACTTCGCGAAAACAACTATACTTCCTTTGTTATTATGAAATAGCCTTTGTTCCAGTAGCAATGTAATTTAAATACAGGAGCTTCGCTACTTCGCGAAAACAACCAAACTTCCTTTGTTATTATGAAAGAGCCTTTGTTCCAGTAGCAATGTAATTTAAATACAGGAGCTACGCTACTTCGCCAAAACAACTATACTTCCTTTGTTAATGTGAAAGAGCCTTTGTTCCAGTAGCAATGTAATTTAAATACAGGAGCTTCGCTACTTCGCGAAAACAACTATACTTCCTTTGTTAATATGAAAGAGCCTTTGTTCCAGTAGCAATGTAATTTAAATACAGGAGCTACGCTACTTCGCTAAAATAACTATACTTCATTTGTTAATATGAAAGAGCCTTTGTTCCAGTAGCAATGTAATTTAAATACAGGAGCTTCGCTACTTCGCGAAAACAACTATACTTCCTTTGTTAATATGAAAGAGCCTTTGTTCCAGTAGCAATGTAATTTACATACAGGAGCTACGCTACTTAGCTAAAACAACCATACTTTTTTTGTTAACATGACAAAGCCTTTGTTCCAGTAGCTGACTTTCCTTTGTTAAAACAACTACACTTTCTTTGTTTATACATAAAAGCTTTTGTTCAAGTAGCAATATCATTTACATGCAGGAGCTACTCAACTTTGCCAAAACAATTATACTTCCTTTGTTCATATAAAAAAGCCTTTGTTCCAGTAGCTTCCATATAAAACAATTTTTATATTTTCTTTTTTACTTCGAATAAGCCTTTGGTTCAGTAGCTAATAAATATATTAGCAAATAATGTAATATATTTGCTACTGAACCAAAGGTTTATTCGTAGTTATAAAGAAAATACAGTTGTTATTATAGAAGCTACTCGAACTAAAACTTTTTCTTAATATGAACAATGAAAATATAATTGTTTTGGCGAAGTTGAGTACATATCTCCTGCATTTAAATAATATTGCTACTTGATCAAAAGCTTTTATGTATAAACGAAGAAAGTGTAGTTGTTTTAGCAAAGGAGAGTTAGCTACTGAAACAAAGGCTCATTCATATAAACATAGGAAGTATAGTTGTTTTCGCGAAGTAGAATAGCTCTCCTGCATTTAAATAAAGTTGTATTTTACTAGTGTATTAGTACCAGTAACTAATACTCATTTGATTTCTCATTGAATAAAATTATAGTTTGTCAACATAGGTATGTACTTAAATATTACAATAAACTAGTTTTTGTTTTAAACACAAATGAGTATTAGATACATAGGTACAGGCAGTACAATAATATGTTAGTGAAACAAAGGCTTATTCGTAGTAACAATGGCACTATATTTGTTATAAGAATAGCTACTGAAATGAAATTCTAAACACCTAAAGTAAACGGTTTTGAGAGTACCTAACAGTGGTCAAAATTATGATAAAAACAACATATTATTTTTAGGGTATTTGTGTATTGTTAAATTAAAATAAAATTAATTACATACTCTCTTATAAGTAGGTACATAATAATCAGTTTAATTTAGTACACTCCTTGCAATAAAATCTAACATTACCAGTAGTAACCCAATAACCCAATCTAAATTTTTGCAGCCGTCTGCTCCAATATTCTGACGATCCAAATTTTCCAACTCTTTGTCTAATGTGAATGCCAGTGAATTCCAGTCCTGTACAAAATACATAAAAAAGTCAATATTAATTTCATTTCATTCAAAAACAAGTCATTATTCATTTATTATCTCCTTTCCAACAATAAAAGAATCATCAAAATCAGTTCATAAACGACAATTGAGAAACCTCCTCCTTTTTTTGAAGATGGTTAGAAACCAACTGAATACTAATAATAGTTTTAATTTGAAGTATGGTTTACCTGCTGAATTGACGTATTTTGTGGCCCATCATCTGTCATGAATATTACAGGAGATGAAACATTGCTATCCGTTCCAATCTGAAAAATAAAATGAATGAATAACACATGTCTTCTAACTAATAAGAATAATAAAAAAACAGACTCATAATGTTATTTTTTTAGTTTCTGTTAATTTGCTAAGAAACAAGTATAATATTAAGTATTAAGTAGATATAATTAAATAAAAAAGAATCGGGTTCTAAGCTGGGAGAGTAGAAAGAGAGAAAATATGATTACCTCCAGTAATCTGTTTGATGTTGTTTGTGATGAACCAGTACTACTCAACTGAAATGCTTCTGCTGTAGCAGTTGATGATTGAAGTTCCTAAAAAAGATGATCATAACTTTTTACTGCAATGCGTTAAAGCTAAAAATGTAACCAACAGACAGTCAATGAATGGACGAAGTGTTTCTTTCTCCTCTATGTTGATTACCTTTTGTATGTAAATATGACCTTGTCGTTCTAACAATTTTACCTTTTCAGGAGGTAACACAGGCTTTTGATACTGCTGAAAAAAAAAGTACTAGGTTAATTAATTTATTCTGTCATGTAATTACCTACTAAGTATCACTAGGTACTTTAAGAGTAATACTGCTATAGAATTACTTATAGAGGATGGGATGATGAGTACTACAGAACTCTTAACTGCTGAAACTACTTCCATGTAGGTTTCCATTATGTATAAAAAAAAATTACATGCATACATAAATGTAATACAATATCACCCAGACAGAGCATCCAGATTATCACACAAATATTTGTTCTCGGTGATGGGGATTGAACCCACGGCCTACGGAACAGAAAGCAAAGCTACTACCAAATGATGATTACTAAACTACTTAATTCTACTCCTAAAACTACCTATTTCTATGCAACTACATTATGAGTGTATCATTTTAGCGAGTTTTAAAAAGAAGGCATTAATAACTTAAAATACAAACGAATGGTGGTAGGTATACATTTACATTTTGTATTGCAATCCTTAATTTAATTTTATCTACAATGCTTGATGTCAGAACTGATAGCTCGTGGTCGTTGGCCATGCATAATATGTTAAGATCGACTCCTTGGTCTATAAAAAAAAGGTAGATAGGTACTAGTGTAATTCAAGTCAAAACATAACAAAACAAAATGGCGTCAACAATTTTTTATGTTGTTCTGTGGATGGGTGACCTTTACATACCGAGTTTCCTCCGTGCCTCGGAAAGCACGTTAAGCTGTTGGTCCCAGCTGTCGTTTGTAGATCTTTGACAGTCATTACAGGTAGTCCGTGGCCCAAAAAGTCTGACAACCAATCTTACCAAGGGGTATCGTATTACCTACCCAGTACAAACTGGGTTGTGGAGGTCTGATAGACAGTCGCTCCATGTAAAATACTGATATTCAGCTGCATCCGGTTAGACTGGAAGCCGACTCCAACATAGTTGAGAAAAGGCTAGACAGATGATGAATCAAATCTCAAGTATCTCTATGTACCTACTTATGATGATTCGGACCATTTCATTCATCTGTGATAAAAAACTAATAAGTAAGCAAATAACATGAAAACTTACCAATGAAACTGTCCTTTAGATGACCCAAACGGGCAGAATCAAGAAATTCTTCCATTTTCTTCGACCGATCACAATCACTATTCACAGTCACTGCCGCCCATGCGTACGCACACAATACAAATGGCGGGCCGGCGAGCGCGGTGGACCACGCGCGCCAGCGTACAATCTAGGGATGGCAATTCGAGATCGATTAATCGAAGAATCGATTTTTCGGGCCAAATAAATCGATTTTTTAAATCGATATGCAGCACTGAATCGATTCAGTGAATCGATATTTCACCCTAGAGAATCGAAATTCGATTTTTTCTATTCCCGAGATGGCTGTGTGCTTAGTTTCCTGACTTCGCCTCTCTTTAATAATTAAAAAAAAACACATTTTGCTTTTTGTATCTGTCGTATCTGTTTATTGATATTGCGTCATTAATTGCTACACATTGTTTTTAAAAAGCTTAGATATTAAGCATTGGGAGCTGTAAGTTATTTTATCTATTTTCTGTGATTTTCATTTGTATTCATGTTATTACTCGAAGACGCCTGGACCGATTTTGAAAATCATTTTTTTGTTTGAAAGCTAGTGCTTTCCATGTGATCCATCATTTAAATTCTCCATCCCATCAAAATCTATTCAGTAGTTTTAGAGTTATAATTTAAAGTGAGTTTTTTTTGTTAAAATTATTACCTTATGTAACAAATACATTGAGAAAGTAAAATTATGTCTTATTTTTTACCTGGTACTTTGATATGGTTATAAAAATAATTGTGGTTATCAAATTCCCTGAACTAAAAAAACCCCTATTTTACTACTAAGTGATCGTTTATTATGGTATCTTATTTTTCATAAAACCGATATATATTTACATTGCAACTTGAAAAAAAAAATCGATTTTTAGAAATCGATCTTTTAGACCTCGATTCTTTATTGAATCGATTCATCAAGTTACGATTCGAATCGATTTAAAAATCGATCTTTTTCGGAAAGAATCGCCATCCCTAGTACAATCATCTTCATGTTACACTATACTAGCTGCTGCCCGCGACTTCGTTCGCGTTTTTTAGGGATAAAAATTAATTATGTCCTTCCCCAGGATATAATCTATCTCCTTGCCGAATTTCATTACGATCCGATCAGCCGTTTAGTCGTGAAAAGGTAGCAAACAAACAGAGTTACTTTCGCATTTATAATATTAGTATGGATGTAAAGATGTTCACATTGACACACTTGCAACGTTCTGTTGTCACCACAGCGATATTATTATTGTACGGCAAATGTTAGTTAAATGCTACGACTATAGTTATTTTGTTAGATTTATTTACAATGTTCACATTGGCACACTCACAACGTTTCATTGTCACCACAGTAAAATATATATTGTCTGACAAATGGTAGTTAAATGCTACGACTATAGTTATTTTGTTAGATTTATTTACAATGTTCACATTGGCACACTCGCAACGTTCCATTGTTACCACAGCCACATGTATATTGTATGACAAATGGTAGTTTAAAACTCCGACTATAGTTATTTTGTTAGATTTATTTACAATGTTGACATAGGCATACTCGAAACGTTCCATTGTTACCACAGCAACATATATATTGCTTGAAAAATGGATAGTTTAATGCTCCGACTATAATTATTTTGTTAGATATAATTACAATGTTCACATTGACACACTTGCAACGTTCCATTGTTACCGCAGCCACATATAATTGTATGAAAAATGGTAGTTGAATGCTACGACTATAGTTATATTGTTACATTTATTTACAATGTTGACATTGGCATACTCGCAACGTTCCATTGTTACCACAGCCACATGTATGTTGTACGGCAATGGTAGTTGAATGCTACGACTATAATTATTTTGTTAGATTTATTAACAATGTTCACATTGACACACTTGCAACCTTCCATTGTCACCACAGCCAAAATATATTGTCTGACAAATGGTAGTTGAATGCTACGACTATAGTTATTTTGTTAGATTTATTAACAATGTTCACATTGACACACTTGCAACCTTCCATTGTCACCACAGCCAAAATATATTGTCTGACAAATGGTAGTTGAATGCTGCGACTACAGTTATTTTGTTAGATTTATTTACAATGTTGACATTGGCATACTCACAACGTTCCATTGCTACCACAGCCACATGTATATTGTACGACAATGGTAGTTTAATGCTACGACTATAGTTATTTTGTTAGATTTATTAACAATGTTCACATTGACACACTTGCAACCTTCCATTGTCACCACAGCCAAAATATATTGTCTGACAAATGGTAGTTGAATGCTGCGACTATAGTTATTTTGTTAGATTTATTTACAATGTTGACATTGGCATACTCACAACGTTCCATTGCTACCACAGCCACATGTATGTTGTACGACAATGGTAGTTTAATGCTACGACTATAGTTATTTTGTTAGATTTATTAACAATGTTCACATTGACACACTTGCAACCTTCCATTGTCACCACAGCCACATATATATTGAACGACAATTGGTAGTTTAATGCTACGACTATAGTTATTTTGTCAAATTTATTAACAATGTTCACATTGACACACCTAAAACGTTTTATTGTTACCACATCCATTTTTTTACTAACTTTAATGTAAGGACAAAGCTAAATTGTTCCTAGCACATTAAACGACGGGAAATCAGCGCACAATAAAAAAGTTGCTAATCTCAACTAAGTTCTTTCTGTAATAGTAACAAAATATTTAGTTGCTCCGACAGGAAATTATCAACAAAGCATTTATTGTGGCTTTGTTGACCCGTTTTTTTCTGCGTGTAGTTTGACGTCTAGTATGGATTCGTTATCGCTTCGGACTCGGTCCGGTTCGCTATCGCCTGTCTGTTTGACAAAGGCTTTACAGTTTATGGGAGGAAGGTGGAAATTTGAATAAACTTAAAAATTCGATATTTGTAAAACAACCCAGTTTGGACCTGATTGGTCGGGTTTGAAATTAGATCTATTATTATCCATTTTAACGAATGCACCCAATTACCCTGTATAAAAGAAAATTGAGGAGGACTCATTTGATGATTTTACCAAGATAAAAAAAAAATCACAAATATGATTTTAAAAGTAATTACAGAACGGAACGTTTTTAAAAGTAAAACAGCCATCTCAGTTTATGTTGTTCATAGAAAATCTTCATTTGACAGAATATATGGTGCGCGTACATAGGGTTGCGGGACTTTCACAGGGTCACGGGATTGTCACGGGACGCGGGACTGTCTAAACGGGTAACCGTCACCCTGGAACGTAAAGGACTGTTATGCGGGAGGACTCATTTGATGATTTTACCACGTTAAAAAAAGTGAGTATTTCATTTTCAGATAAATAAAATAGAAACTTGTGCTAGGTACGAGAAACTTATTTATGACAAGAAATATTTGTCTTCCAAAAATGGACTGCTATGTTTTTTTCCATTATTAACGACAATTTCATGGAGCTTTTGGGAAACTGCTCAATTTAATTGAATGACAGTATTCAAGCTGCTTATTCTACAAAATGATTTGAAGTTTCATTATACAGGGGGGCAAATAATCGTGTATTGTAATGATACATTACCTGCCAGTAACTAAACATCAGTCTTGTTGTTAAAATAGGTGCAAATTTTACTCTTATTGCTTAGGTATTTATTTTAAAAAAAATGGATTTTCTTGTAAAAACACTCAAACTATCTATTAAAGAGATCAAGTTAGGGACAAGAGAACAAATAGCCATTTATATTTTATAATTTATAATTTTTTTTATAATTTTCATTTAATCCTAAATTTTTTACACAACTTGTAAATGGGTCTTTATTTTAGAAGCTCACCAAACACTTGCTATCCTTGTTGAAATGTCCCCGCGGAGAGGAATAATACTTTACAGTTGGTACCATAGCTATAAGTCTTTCAAAATTATGTATGGAAACCAACATTGAGTCAATAAACAGTTTATATTGAATATACGTGTATAAACATAATTTTACCTAATATACTTACTTAGCTAATATTACCCCTGTAATCTAGAGATTCAAAAGAAGAAGAGCTCGTGGCTAAATAAATACAGCCGCACAGGCCGATCTTCCGGGTTAAGCCGCTTTTACCGAGGTTGGTCTGTGGATGGGTGACCATATGTCATAGCGAGTTTCCTCCGTGTCTCGGAAAGCACGTAAAGACGTTGGTCCCGGCTGTCATTTGTAGATCTTTGACAGTCGTTACTTTTAGTCAGAAGCTCTAAAGTCTGACAACCAGACTTACCATGGGGTATCGTATTACCCAGTTACTGGGTTGTGGAGGTCCGACAGGCAGTCGCTCCATGTAAAATACTGATATTCAGCTGCATCTGGTTTGACCGGAAGCCGACCCCAATATAGTTGGGAAAAAGCTAGACAGATGGTGATTAATCTAGAGATTTAAAAAAAATGAGTACGAATGCTTGTTGCTACTTACACGGCTTACACTGATTGCGAAGTCAAGTTGGTCACTGCAAGTACAGCATGGTCCGGTGGGGGGTATACTGATGAAGAAGAGTGCGACTGCGGAGCCTCATCACAAATGTTGCTTCTTCTCTGTGTAATTCCACCTGCACTTGCCAAGTAGCAGATTTTTGGTCGAAATAATTGAACTATAATATAACGAATTATCGACACAACGAAGATGAATGATACGCAACAATTTATAAAGGAAATTAATTGCAAAACATTATCAAGCCAATGCACCGAAAGTCAATCATTAATTTAATATTGTGTAATAACATTATATATTATTTATTGCAAAATCGCCATTTTTGTTTTATTTGAAAGTTGAAAGTCAATAAACATACTAATATAGAGATAAGCAAAGATATTTTTTGAAAAAAAAAATATTTCATCAAATTTTGCAGTTTCGATACTGTTCATAGTCGCAGTCGATCATTATAACACACATAAACTTTCCCTAGGAAATGAAATGAATCCCCATCAAGACCTGTCTAAGGTTTAGAAGATGTATACATTGACCCTTTCATTCTTGATTTTAAACTAGTAAGTATTTCAGTTAAACTTCCCTAAAAGATCTAAGTACAAACCACCATGAACCTATGCCTATTATTTTATACACACCCCATCACTAGAAACTACCGTAGTTGCTCTAATGGGAATAGATTTGATTGATTGAGCAACTCGTCAAAATTTTGATAGGTGCTCAATCGGGAATAAATAATTTGCTCTTAAAATAGATGCTCTGGCAATAGTTGCTCAAACGGGCATACCTCGTTATACAGACAAAAACAAGCACACAACAATTCTACAAAATACATATCTGTTCATGCAAATACAGAAATTAATTATAATTTTATAATAACCTAATTAAACTAAATATTCATGACGTAACCTTAATTAATTGTGTCAAAACAACAATTAAAGCTTGGTTTCCGTCCGGGGCGTTACTCCGCTGTTGCGACAAATCGCGGCACTGCGGAAAGAGCTCACGCCCGATTTTATGGCCTCACGTAAGAAGCAACTCTCGCAACTCAAGCAATTGCACCCTCTTTATCCAGATCCCTTTTAGAGGAATGGCTAGTGAGAAGCGAAGGCATCCCCATCTTACGCCTAACACATGTCCTCCCCAGACATGGTTATTCGATATGTTCTTGTGTTGGATTCAGCGGAAGAATACGCCGATCGTCCGCGCCACTGGCACTGTTTGGACCACCACCAGGTTTTCCCAGCTTGGGAGGAGCACCGCATTTCCTCACAGAGATGATAGGCTAGGGAGTCTTCGCTCGTCCGGCCCTTGTTTAGGCCATGTTACTAAGTAAATGGAAATGGAAAGCAGTCACTAACTTCCACGAAGTAATCAAACTATGAGAGAAGGAGGAGGCGGAACATGTGATCTCCACCTTACCACCAGAAGCCACAGGACACGCCCAAGGCGTAGGATATCGCAGAGCGATTTCTGAACTCAGTAAGCGCAAGCCTGCAGATTGCAAGTAATAGCCGTTCAATCAAGGACCACGCGCGCCTCTAGGATCTATCACCAAACCGACGGTGGCAAAACACCTGCCGGGATCGTAGGACTTTCTGCAAAGGCACTACGACCCTGAAAAGCAAAGGGCCATAAAAGGAACAGGATGATTTTTTTGTCAGCTAGAGAGTAGGAGGACTGAATCATTTGATAATATAGCCCTCAAAAAAAGGCTTAGTTTCCGTGAAGTATATCATTATTATTTACATTAAAAAGTTAAGGAACTATTAAAACAATGGAGACCTAAGTAAATAGTTAAAGATAAACATGCAAATGCAAGGTTAGAAACTACTCATATAAAAAAAAATATTAGGCCGCTACCCATTACGGCCGTCAAAATAATATATATTGAGGTGATTCTTGAAAATTATCATCAGTCACACAATAGGGCTTGAGTGCTTATTAACTATTTTATACAATAAAAATTAGTAATAACTTTTAATATACCTAATCAAAAATGTATAAGTCACTGTGTCTGTTCATGTGTTTGTGCTACATCGCCGTTAGTAATGGCGCTGATTTGGGTAAGAGGATGTTTCTTTTTAATAAAAACAATTCTTGTTTCCGGATTTTTTAGGGATTATTTACAATTCGGATAAAAAAACCAGCTACCCAACTGATGTAGTGGTCGAAAGTACTACTGTCTTGTCCTCGTGGGCCTGACCCAGATTTCCAGGTCTGCAAGCGGAGTTTTTCACAGGTCTGGAATTTTTCTTCAAGAATTTCCCAGTAGCAGCTTGTAACGGACTTGAAGACGCAGCATAGGCAGGCCTCTCGTAGGTGGACCGACGACATTGTGAGAGTCCAGGGCAACCGATGGATGCAAGTGGCGAATTGTCGTTCGGCGTGGCGGTCTAAGGGGGCCTATGTTCAGCAATGGACGTCTTCCGGATGATGATGAGCTTGTAATTAGAATCTATGCCCGTCAGTCAGGTGGAAATAGGCTGTCTAAGATTGTTAAACATTCTTAAATCTTTCTTTAATGTTTTTTTTTTGTTTTTGTTAGCCTGCTCAAAGTTTATTTTTCCATTCAGCTCCCTTCATCGAGAAGTGCAAATGGGATGACAAGGCCTGTTTGATATCATCCACGACAAAAGCCATACCGTACTTCGCGAAAGGTTTACCTGACATCGGAATACCACCCATGGATCCTCTGAAGTTATCCAAAGTCAATCTGTTGGAGGGTGATCTGTTCGTCGAGTTCACGACTATGGATGTGACTGGTACCAGCAACGCCAAAGTACTAAATGTTGAGTAAGTACCGGTTATCCTATTCTAACTAGTTAATCGGATATTATAACATGAAGTTAAGGGTCCTTATCACTTATTTGGTCTGTAAGCACATTATAAACCTTAAGAAATCTGGTTTTTAGCTTATAAAAAAAGAAGACCAGAGTTTCAAAACATTTGTTTCTACACTGTTTTACACGACCTTAACATTTCCTTAAAAAAACACGTTGCCCCACACTAGAAATTTCTCTTGTGTCGTAAGTGCGTTTACAAACATTTTAAACTCACATACACATACAGCTAGATCCGAAACAAATACTAAGTGGATCCTTAATGTATTCTTGAATCTGTACAGGCGCGACATTTCGAAGAACTTATTAAAAATCGAGGCCGAATGCCCAATCGACGTGATTGGTAACTACGAAGCCAAGGGAAAGCTGTTATTTGTACCAATTGAAGGAAAAGGCCCATTCAACGTTAATTGCAGTAAGTATTTTTATATTTTATTTAGTTCTAAAGTCTCGCCAACATCTCAATTCTTCACATGACCAGAAGTGACTCTTTCTTTGACTAAAGAATAAGCATCGTCAGTCAGTGGCGTAGCTAAGAGGGTGGTGAAGCGGACCCATGCCCCCGGCTTTGCACCTGAAGCCTTCGCCACAATACGGCTCTAAATTCGGCCAGCAAATTTGGTTTTTCCAGGAATCAACACACTCTCAAATAAAAAGGTCCTGAAAAAAAGGGTTGGTGCTCTTGATTGCCCCCCCCTCCCCCCCTCCCCCCTATTTAATTAAGTATCGCTACGTCAGGGATGCCACTCAACGTGGCAATGGTGCCAATATTCTAGGCACATCTCCGGATTACAACGATGTGGAGGAATATTTTGACGTCTAAGCTTTACCTCCACCGTTAAAATACATAAGTCTTAAATATTATTTTCTTAAATTTTAGAAAATGTCCACATCTCTGTTGAAGTTGAGATAACTCCGGTTATTGGCGAAGATGGTTTGAAGCACTGGAAGATTGGCAAGGCTATTCATGAGTACGAAGTTCTAGAGAAAGCTACCATCCATTTGGAGAATCTTTTCAATGGGGCCACGGAGAAGGGTAAGATTATAAAGAAACATAAATATAATATAGTAAGTAGCTCATGGAGCGGGCTGGGCTTGTGGCTCAATAATAATAACTACACGTAGACAGTCTGCATTTCAGGGTTTATGGATAATTTAAGAAGTATTGAGCAAGTTTTCAGCGTGCCTCAAAAACTTTCACAAAAATTCGCGAAGCTCTACAACTACAACGCTGGCGAAGGCACGCCCATAGAAAAATATATTTATTTTGTTTGTTAATAAACTATTTCTTTTTCCAGCTGAACCCATCTTGAAGATCCTCAATGAGCACTGGAAGGAACTTATGCACACAATCGCCAGGCCCATCGTGGACCGAATACTCGACAAAATTATTGAAGACATCCAAATCTTCGCCTATATAGTCCCCGCAGATCAACTTGAACTGTAGATATACTACGAAATGGTTGCTTTTGTTCTATCCTGATGTTTGAAAATAGTGTCACAGGTTTTTTTTTTAAGTACACGATTGTAGTTAGTAGATAGTTTTTCAATCACCATCTATATATTAATTGTTTAATTACCTTGAATATTTCTTGTTCTAAATAAAGCAATGTTTAATGTACTTGTTTGTTTTCTTTTCGTTTTTTGTTAAAATAACTAGCAGACTTTCTATTAAAAACCTGGTAATTAAATACCTACTCTTGTTATCTACTAACAAACCTTTACAACCAACCACATTGTAATTTACGAATTTTATTCTTCTTTGTTAGAAACAGAAACTTAAATAAATATATTTAATTACCATAAAACAACATTAATTGTACATTTAAAACTGCATCATGTGTTTATTAATTAAGAATTTAATGAATAGTAAAACAGACAACTGAACGAGCTGGGCACTATAAATATTAATTAAACAATTCTATAAGTAGCCAGTTATAAAATTTAATATTTATTTAGATGGTAAACACGGTAGGCGGTGGGGTTGCCATCAATTGCATCATTAATATTTTTATCGTTCAATTCATTTATAGTTTATTAATTGAGCCGTTCGTGCATGTAAAGGTAATTAATAAGATAGC
Source organism: Agrotis puta (assembly GCA_943136025.2). NCBI lineage: Eukaryota > Metazoa > Arthropoda > Insecta > Lepidoptera > Noctuidae > Agrotis > Agrotis puta. The sequence goes on along the minus strand of OW964177.2, from coordinate 12,668,303 downwards.
TTCCAACTCACGCGCATTCATGTACACATACATGTGTTGTTAAACATTTGGTTAAACTTAATTTAACTTAGGTTAACATTTTATAACCTGGCAATGTTTATTTCTAGAAGCTTTTTTTGTTTATTTTTAAGGTATACAAACGTTCTTTGCTCATTATTTCGATTTAAAACTTAACTGACCAGAAATAGTAAGGCTGTCAGATTCAGAAAAAAAAATATGACTCTTGTGAACGTTATGTTTTTTACTTGAAAATAACTTATTAGCATAACCGGCCCATAACTACGAGTTAATATTCATTTTATTTACAAAATAACATTAGAATGAGCATTCATCCCTTTTCACTAATGAATTTATTTTATATATTACTATTACCAACGACTACGCCCACGGGCGTTGTTACGAAAACTTTTCTACTGCAACGTCATACCGGGATTAAAATTATCCTAAATGTTAGTCCAGGGTATAAACTATCTGTGTATCAAACATCAAAATCTTTTAAATGTAGTTTTTATCTGAAAGAGTAACAAACCATGTCATAAACTTTCGCATTTATTAGTTAGATGTTTCTCTTCACTTTAGCCAATTAGAAAAGATGCCAAACAAAAAGCAAAATGAACAAAAAGTTAAGTGTTGTTCACGTTGATCATACGAATAGTACGGTAAATCAAATTCAAATCGTATATTCGGTTCTACATCAATATTCGGGATTGTCAGCAGCAGAGTGGACTAATTAGAGTCGTGCTAGTGAAGGGTGACGTTTACTGGACAAATGATGCTTCAGAAAATGGAGTGGGTACATTTGTACTCTTCTTGAATATAAAGTGACGTGCGGTTTTTTTTTTCAATATAATAAACGATGTGTGTCTCTTTTTTGGGTGGTGATCAAATTAGTAAGTAATGAAATAAAAATCTAGACAAGTGGAACGTGGACGTGTTCAAAACGCTTTGATATTTCTACAACAACTTTCAACACAGGTTATCAATAAAAGCTGAAAGCCTCTACCAAAGAGCGCCAACCAGTCCTCTCTTGATCACCTCACCATCGTCACGCAGTTGCTAACCTCCATAATAGCTGGCTAAGTTACGGTATCCACATTAACGCAGATCGGTTTTCCCGTTCACGCAATTCAAGGTCCTTTAAAAAAAGTTTACTTAATTAATGTAGAAACAGATAAAAAACACAAAAGTAGCAGATGCCTTTTAAACTCGAACTAAAATGGAAGATAATTTTATTACTACAAATAGCTGTATTAGCTTGCTCATAAAAGTGATGCTTTCACTAAAAGTGGTTACTCCTTTGGTTTGGTAATATATATGCCACGGATAAGTAAGATACAGAAGGCTAACTATTTTTCAACTTGGGTATTCATAAAGGAGGTAGATACGCTTTGATGCAACCTTGGGATGTTCCCATCTCCTTTAAACATAGATAACATACCAAATAAATTAATCTAAATTAAGAACATTCACAAAGCCGTTGCAGTCCTAGCTGGACATTTTCTTTTCCTAGATGCGCTTTAACACTCAGTTCTCCTCCCTCTGCATCTAGCCAGTCCCAAACTCCATTAAAAAACCATTTAAGGTAAATGCGAAGAGCCTATAGTTTGGTATTCGAAAACGCAGAGCTCAAGTTTTCTTAGCGCGATGATTCCCTCCTTCCAAAAGTATAGTTGCTCCCTACATAATGTTGGATCTCTGTTAACTTCTCTTATCCGCAGGTCCTTCTGTTCCTGGCTGTTTCGTAAGCCGTCAGTTGTTCTCTATTATATTCCATAAGTAAACTGAGGGCATAAACTCGTAAACTGACGGCTATAAACTAACAAATTTTTGAGTTGTTCAACGTGGCAGACCGCAGAATATTATTAACAACTTTTATTACGGAATGCGTCTCGTAAAATGTTTTATTTTCTGATTTTCATAAACAATATCGCGCCTGTTTGTTACTTTATGATTGGTGTTATGGTTGTCTGTCTACTTTTTATAATTGTTTTTTTTTATGAATTTCATTATTGTGTAATTTCACGTCTTTTTTGATGAAACTTTTTTTTCACGTTCAGTTCGTCATAAATCAATACTACACAAATATATTTCACACTAGCTTCCGCCCGCGACTCCGTCCGCCCGGATGTCGGTCTTCGCGTGGATGGTTTATTTCCCCATTTTGAGTAACTCTGACAATGACATCTTATAAATATTACGGCGCTGAATCCACTGCGGGTAATGCAACGTGTGTTCGCGGTTCTACAGAACAACGTCTATGAATAAAACTGAAAAATAAGATTTTTTTCTACGTATTTTTCCAGGATAAAAAGTATCCTATGTTATGCCCAGGCTAATAAGGAATAATTATACCAAGTTTCATCGAAATCGAACCGTTAGTTTTCACGTGATGCCTGCACAAACAGACAGACAGACAAAAATTTTTTTAATCATATATTTGGGTTTGCTATCGATCCAGCAACACCCCCCGCTATTTATTTTTTCAATATTTTCAATGTACAGAATTGACCCTTCTACAGATTTATTATATGTATAGATAACTTGTCGTAATGAAAACACGATAAGGTCCTGTAGTACAGACTTCTCGATCAGCAAACCATTACAGCGTTCTCTAACAATAATATTGATCTGGAGAGCTAGACTTTAATCGTCACACTTGACCAAATCAACAGAATTAAAGGTACATTCTACAAATCAAGCTCTTTCCAATACCACTCAAATCCCCTCCTAACCCGAGGTACCACTACCTACCTATACAAAGTACTACCTATTGAATCGAACAAAGTTCAGTCGTAAAGCTTCAACTGTGAATTCACAGATGCGACGAATACAGCTTAAGTGAAAAGTTTGACGTTAGACTCGTATCAAGTAACTTGTAAAATAAAATGTCCGACAGTAGGTTTTTTTTTCACGGAGGAGGATAAAATGGATCGTAAAGTAACAAGTAGATTTTGTGATTGAGATCAGATTTATCATATGGCTGGCAGGGAACCATCTTTAATTAATGGCTCTATGTGAATGTAGTCATGATTAATTTGCCTTACAAATAAACTGCCCGTGATTTCTGTTATGAAACTACTTACTGTTACAGAATTAATTCAAACTTTTATAAAATCAAGTGCGGAACTTTCTTATAAGCATGTATAAAATTTAATTCAATCATCAAAATACTTTAGAAGAACTTTGTGAAGCATGTGTTTAATCTGGTGTATGTTTCATTGATAACAGTGATAGACTAACACAATCGCATATACACTTTTATCCGTATTGTCAAATCAAATCAAATTCAATGCAATCATTTATTTGCAATGAATGTAGGTTACATTAAAATACAGGTGAAGTAGAAAGGAGTGAGCCTTGTACATTCTGCCTGAAAATAGGCACGCAAAAATTATAAAATTAAAATAATTAAGCATCTAAAATTAGTTATTAATTAAGATGTCTTAATAAGAATTATTGCAATTATACATTAATTAATATCGAAAATGTCAAATTAGAATGTTAATATGAATTATTATATTAATATGGTACATAATATGTTCAAGATAATATTAATAATGTTTAATTTTATTATACATATTGCTGATTAAAAAGTCTGATATAAATTCTGATAATTACTAGATTTTAAAAGGTGTTATGATTGATAAGACGAGGAGTGAGACCTCCGTTCACTGCATACTCCACGTTTGGTCTTACTCCACTGTAGTGCAGTTTGCACTGACGAACTTAACTTGTGTTTTATGTTAAGTCTTTTGTTACAAAGATTTATTGCTCTCTTTGAAGTTACGGACTGTGATCTTGGACAAGCTTTATCTACTTTCAGTTGGTTGTGGTTTGAAATGCATGTAATTTTTTTTAAGCGAGGTATAATCATCAAATGAGTCCTCCCACCCAGGGCAGGGCGGGAGGGACTGTCAGACTTGTACTGACTAAAATCCACGGTGTCCTTCACTAGCCCTTTACGTACCGGGGTTACGGTAATTTGTGAGTCCCGCGACCCCGGTAGGAAATGGATCACACTAGAAAAACTTTGGAGGAATTGGCGTGCTGCTAATACGTTCAAGACGTATTCCATGTTATGAAGAAATCCCGCCTTATATGGTTCAATATTAAAATCATTTTGTATACACCACCGTCGTAATATCCCACTTAATATTCAATTTTTTAATAACACACCCAAAATATGGTTCGTCAAATATCGCGAATATTTCATATTATCATACACAATGTCAAATGCTGAAATAACTGCGGCAGGCGTAATGAAGTCGCGGCTTCAGGTGGGTTTCATGAAATTCAGTTATATGTAAATTACCTTCGCTCTCATTTTCTGTTTAATTTATAAAATGCATTATTTTGTTCCACGCTCACACCACACGAGTTTATTAAAATTAGTTATGTTAACCTAGTTTAATTAAATTCTAGTTTGTTGCAGTTGTCTAAATAGAAAATAGTTATATTTTGGTGAATAAAGCCAAAATAAATCTATTTGTACTAAACTATTTGTAGTTGCTAAATGTTTTCTAAAAGATTCTTTTCCTTTAGCTTTAATATCTTTGAAAATGAGTTTTGACCTTTCGTAGGTATTCATTTTAGCGACATTAGGTACTCTTTACTAAAGGTTTTTACTGTATTCCGTCGGTGCGCAGGAGTTCCATCCATTACCGTCTGGGCGCGCTCGTCTCATCTGAAGTTTTTACTTTTGGGCTACATTGAGGCCAGGGGCAAACAATTATACATTAAAAAAGTAATCAAAAAATAGCAAGTTTGTCAGTAGCAACCACGGAGTCGCGATTTGTACCTTCTTCAATATTACATGGGCTTTAAAAATAGAAGTGTGTACTTGTTGATAGGTACACCTCCGTCCTCCACCGTTTTTTTTTTTAATAAAAACTATGAGTATAACAAACCTGATTTTACAATCATATTGTTATAGTGGAATGCTGTAATTTAATTTAATTAATTAACGAGTAATTAACTTAAAAACATAAAAAAATCTAGCACTGTTTCTATTTCTGTCAATTACGTAAACTATTTAAAACAAAAGTCACTTTTGTGGTTAACGCTTGACCTCCAGTGTGTTTTGTATGTGAACTTGTAACTCATAAAGATTCATAAAAAAATAACTTAATTGTTAAGTTATAAATACACAGTCATATTTCCGAAAAGCCCGGATTTTGAGCCCGATATCCCTGTCTCGAATACCTTTTTAAAATGTAGGTACGGTCAATAACAAAAATATCTATGCAAGCATCAATCTCTTTCAAGTTTTTTTGTATTTTGTAACTAAACAGAATAATACTTTTTTTAAATGTATTTCTGCATCTCTTTTTTTTGACTGCTCATGGTTTTACTTCTCCTCGTTTAAATATATTTAAAAATGAATAATAGAGTTCGTATTTTATTCTCCACAAATTATGTTATCCCACTTTCCTGCTTATAAACTTCTAACAGTAAAAATTCTTGACAATTGCATGCATTTCTAATGCCATAATGTGAACAAATTAATATATGCCATAATAATAACAAAAAAATTATTACCGTTAATTATTAATTTTACCTCCAATAACTCGCTGTAGTAACTTATATATAAACTAGCTGTTCCCGCTAATCGGCTGCTATTGATCGTACCGTGATGTTATATATAGCCTTCCTTGATAAATGGCCTAACCAATACAAATAGTTTTTTCAATTCAAACCAGTAGTTTCAGAGATTACCGCGTTCAAGCAAACAAACTCTTTAGATTTATAACATTAGTAAAGATTTTCCACAAAGCCTTCAGTAAAGTATTGATTAAAACATGAAGAGTTACTGCTGTTTTCGTCGAAAACTTTATAATTTATTTATTCCCATGACTAGAACTGAGGAAAAGATGAATGGACTGCATAAGGGATAAAGAGATAAAGGGATAATGGGTAGAAGGAAGGTGATGGAAGATGTATGAAAGAAAAAGACATGTAGCGGCAACCCCAAGAGAAGGACAGGAGGGAACGCCGCAATCGTGGCGGTAAGACCCCTTTGTGGAGTGGCTGGATAGGCGTCACGAAGTCCTGACCTACCGCATGACGCAGGTCCTCACCGGATACGGAAGTTTCGGGAGGTACCTATGTCGGATAGGGAGGGAAGAAACGCGTGTGTCACCACTGCGAGGATCGCCCAGAGGACACGGTGGAGCATACGGTGCAGGACTGCCCGGCTTGGGCAGAGCACCGCCGTGTCTCTCGCGCCGCGAAAGAGGAGGCGGGCCGCGTGAGGGAGGACCAGCGTCCTCCCTCCACCCCAGCCGCAGTGGTAGACGCCCACGGTGACGAACAGCGGCAGACGATTTCCGGCCACCGTGGGCGCGGGCTTGCGGGCAATAATGACGGGGCCCCCCTCTAGAGGGTCAAACCCTGCCGGGGTCGCGGGACTTATGATTTACCGTGACCCCGGTACGTAAAGGGCTATTGAAGGACACCGTGGATTTTAGTGAGTACAAGTCTGACAGTCCCTTCCGCTCTGCCCTGGGTGGAAAGACTCATATGATAATTTTACCGCGTCAAAAAAAGAAAAAAAAAGAGGTCAGGAGAATTTGACGATGATGAGATAGGTCTATAGCCGAGGGTGCTTAATGGCGACAAAATTGGAGTGCTAAGCCTCGGTTTAACTTCAATTGATATACAACTTTATGTTCGTACAGTATAAAATTCAAAATTTACTAAAGACAAACCGTAGTTCAGCGCTGTCGCGACGCTGATTCTTATATAGTGGATCAAGTGAAAAAAGTATGTACACATATAAAAAAAAGTTTGCGATAACTTTAGTTCGATTGATTTTCCAATAAAATAAAAGAAAAGCTTTGAAAGTGATCACAATTTTTTTTGAAGTGAAAACTTCTTTAGCGGCGTTGAGCACTTTTTCTGTAATGGGTATAAAATCTTAAACTCGCGTCAGGACACTCGCGTCAGGACACGTGACCCTGACCGAAAAAGCGTAGGACGGCGCAGGGCGCTTGCGTGAATGTTCGTGTGACTTTATTACTTTTAAAGAAGTTTGTATGCTGGATACATTCGTTGCTAGGTAACATTGTTTGTAAAAGATGTACGTCACATTGGAAAATTATTGAAATAAAAAGTCAACCATTTTTGCGAGTTTTACTAAAATCTGTTCACAAGATATTTCCAACAATTACTATTCAAGTTTTCACTTCTGCCGGCACTCCCAGAGTGCAACCCGTCGTTTTTTTTATGTGTAACTGTAGTAGCACCTGGAATTCATTAGTTTCTGTTTAGGGCCGTGAAAAAATAAATGTGTTTATGTATCTTTATTGTACAGACAACCTTAGCAGGTAGTCGGTTTTAAGACCACAACTTCATGTTTCTTACATCTACGGGCCAAAGTGAATGGGATTGAATGAATACATTTATTACTCCCCTCGTTCGTTTCCATTCAACTTAGCGCCTTGTGGCATACGTAATGCAATTACTATTAACTACGTTCGAACTGTAAGAGTTAATTATGAAATATAGCTTTTTAATTGACTTCGTAAAAGGAAGTTAATTTGGGTTATTAAGGGCTAAATGTTTAACTAGTAATTAAACAAGATGTTAAATGATATATTCTCTTGATCAAATAACGGCATGATTGGCGCTGGTGAGCGATTGGACTGCTGCGCTGCGTGACACGGGTTCGATTTCTGCACGAAGAAAATATTTATATGATCTCCAAGTAGTTGTTCTGGGTCTACGTGTTTGTGTTTGTGAGTTTCTATGTTTGTAATCGCACCCACGATACAGGAAAAATGTAATGTGTGGGGGGCAACGTTAAAAAAAAAAGAACTGGTCCCACGGTGATGATGAGTTTAACAGTTCATCATTTAATGACTGTTATATTTTTGATCATTTTCTTTGTAATCTAACTATTACTTATTAGTGTACAAATATATTGCTGTCTTAACAAATCTTTTTTATTATTTCGGGCAACTTAAATAAATAATAAATGTGTCCAAGCCTAACCGAATAAAACAGCAATTAAGAACAAACTTGAATTATAGGTCTAAAAACTTCTTGTTCACTCAGTAATTTAATTTCGAAAACAATAAATCCAAGACATGTATATGGATAAACTTTTTAGAAACTTATTTAGTTTTATTGTTTTTAATTATGGCAATAAATTAATTATTTAGTCTATAAACCATTTGTCTTTCTTACCAAAAAAAAACATAACAAAAAAAGAAATGACGTTGTTTTTTACTTTTTGGTAACATTTATACGACCAGTGAAAAGGTATCGAAATCCCAAAGTAAAAAAGCCAAGTCGGCACTCTTAAGTAATGAAGTAATTGTTCTTTAATTCCATACAAAGCTGCGTTTTGTCGGGAAAATGTTGAAAAGGTTGCTTTTTCGACGTTTTTGTTCCTTAACTTAAAACGAAGAAAATGTGAGGTCAGAAAAGTCTTTTCAAAGAGCATAATAAATCATCGCCTATCGTTTTCCCTGTTTTTAACGCTTAAAAAAGGAACCTCGGATTATCCAAATGTAAAAAAATAATAATTTACCACATGTCTCATTATTACCCTAGCCTTTTCCTAACTATATTGGGGTCGGCTTCCAATCAAACTGAATGCAGCTGAATATCAGTACTGTACATGGAACGACTGCCTATCGGACCTCCACGATCCACTAACTAGGCAATACGATACCCCAATGGTAAGACTGGCTGTCAGACATTAGCTTCTGACTAACAGTAACGACTGCCAAAGATCTACAAATGACAGCCGGGACCAAAGGCTTTACGTGCTTTTCGAGCCACGGAGGAAACTCGCTACGACAGATGGTCACCTAGCCCAAACTCAGCAAGCGCGGCTTAACCCGGAAGATCGGGCTATATGGCTCTAATTATTTAGCCACGAGCTCCTCCAGAATTTACTACATGTCTATAAGCCATCAATGGAATTAGTCAAAATATAGTAACAGGCCAATAAACGAGTATTAACCGACAAGACGTTTTCGAATATGGAACCACAGTGTGTTATCTCCTGTCAAACTATCTTACTTTTTATTAACAATGGATTTTCTATTAGCCTGTTTGTCAGAAGCGAAGATGAGACATAAAACGGACCGAATTAACCCAGAACAAACTGGAACTCGTGCGTAGTCGTACCGACGGAACACAATTAAAAATCTTTTTGGTGCCGGTCTCCGACAGGATTGTGATCGGCAGTAGAAGCGCTCAACCATCACAGTGGGTTACAGGGACCTGAGATGTCATTTCCCAAGGTGCAAAGCAATACTAGCAAGGCAATACTGCTGCGAAGGTCTTTTCAAAACAAATTCCATTGACAATTCACTCCTGACAACATAAATTCCAAAATAATCACGCAACATTGAACCTTAACATCTACAAGGAACTTAAGTGTGAAACCGTCCTGTCAAACTATCAGACCGTCAAAATATCACGCAATGAACATGACAACGACAGGCTCAAAGCAAACAGTCTGAGCTATAACTCGCAAGGAAGCCAGCTACTGTCATCAATGTGTCTAGAGGCGTTGGCAGCTTAGTAATTAAACCGGACGATATGGACAGACTTTGTCCCGGATGTACGCTGCAAGGGAACTGGGAAATTAGCTGGGAATTTGTACAAACAGATCGTGAAGTGGGAAATTAACTACTGGGAATTTGTTCAGCTGTGTTGCGTTTGTGGAATGATAGTCGGAGTAAAGTGAAGTAGTTTAATTATTGTTGAGTCTGTTGCTGATGCAAGTATATTGTGGTGTTGGTTTCTCATCTCTGATTATCAATGTAAAGTCTGGAACATTGTTGAAATTGTTCGGAAGAAAGTTTCTTTGTGTTTTGTTACTTGCTTGTTGTTTGTTTCTTAGAAGAGCTAGGATTTCTTGGAAATAAGTCAATTATAGGATTTTTCTGTTTCTTTTTTTACCGTACGGAATTGACCCGTCTACAGATTTATTGTATGTATAGATTAGTGTACAAATCAATATATTGCTGTCTTAGCAAATCTTTTTTATTATTTTGGGCAACTAAAATAGATAGTAAATGTGTCCAAGCCTAACAGAATAAAACAGCAATTCAGAACAAACTTGAATTATAGGTCTAAAAAGTTCTTGTTTACTCAGTAATCATTTCGAAAACAATAAATCCAAGACATGTATATGGATAAACTTTTTAGAAACTTATTTAGTTTTATTTTTTTTATTTATGACAATAAAATAATTATTTAGTCTATAAACCATTTATCTTTCTTACCAAAAAAAAAGTAACAAAAAAAAATTTGGCAGACCAAAATAAGTCAATTATAGGATTTTTCTGTTTCTTTTTTTATTCATTCAAAGAATCACCTCCTTACAATATCTAGCTTGCTACTCTTAGTATTTCATCGTCATCAGCCGGAAGACTTCCTCTGCTGAACAAAGGCCTAACGACACGTCAATTTTAATAAAATTAAGGTAGGTACCTAACTTGTTGCAAATATGAAAGATTTTAACTGGCCACGCAGAAATAATAATAATAATTATTATTTTTTGAATTAATAAAAGAAAAACTTGTGAAACGAATCTAGATAATCGAATATTGCTATCACACAAGAAAATATTACGGCTTCTCCAGCCATAAAATCTTTGTTCCTGATAAAAATAAATCACACACGTAATTTCTAAATGCATCCACGCATCGCCTGAAGGGACAGGTTACAAATGGGAAGAAAATACACGTACACTAACTTGTGCCCGCGGGTTCGTTCGCCCCCTCTCATTTCTCCCCGTCACGTTTTATATTTAAACATACGAAGCCCATATCCACCAGAAGAGTCCCTGTATCTATACCTGTCCATAACTCATTAAAATCGGTTCAGTGGTTTTGGAGTGAAACCGTAACAAACAAACAAATTTCACATTTACAATTAGTCTTTACCCGCGGCTTCAGGCGCTCTTATAAAAGCATATCACCGAGTCCAGTTTCACATCTAACTCTGTGTCAAAAATTCATCGAAAACCGTTCGACAGTTAAGGGCAAGAAAGCTTAACAAAATACTCACTTTGGCGTTAATAATAGTACCAGCTATTACTCGCAGGGCTATTGAAGGACACTGTGGATTTTAGTCAGTCCACCATGTAATAAAAAAAAGAAAAAAAGGGATGTAAGCCTGACAAACAAACTCACTTTCATATTTTGAATATTAGTTTTAGCAGCAGTATCATTCCCCTCGTAGTCGTAATACATAATATCATACATATTTGTAAGAGAACAGTCGACACAAAAAAAACATAATTTCCTTAACTTATGTTTGTTTTTCACACATGACTGTTTCTTATGATATTGGTTGTTTACTTTGTGTCTCCGTTTTGTGTTTAATGGTTGAAGTGTTGTTTCGTATTTTTTTGTTTTTCATACATGGAATGTATCTAACTACTGTTATAATACGAAAGCTTGTAAGGATGGATGGATGTTTGTCACTCTTCCGCATAAAAAACTACTGAGCAGAAATATAGTAACGGGTTATTTTATAAATTGGATTAATATAGATATACAGTAAAGAAAATTAATTAGTACATATTTTGACAAGTGGTTGAAAAATTGGCTGTTGCTGAGCGCTGTCAATTTCTGCAAGAAACAAATATTTGTCAAAGATGTATAATACATTATTTTGAGATTCGCTTGTGTATATGACTTTGAATGTAGGTAATTGTAAATTGAATGAATTGTAAAAACGCACCTACCAAAGTTTCAGAAGAAAAACCAAGAGTCAAGTTACAAAATTAAAAAAATAAAGACGGAATAAAATAAAATAAAATACAAAATTGAGATGGCAAGATAGGTAATAGAACTAGTTAATACTGACCCCGCAATTAATTGACACTCCATACTACACTGGGCCTGCTCAAACTAGTGAATATTAGTGGTAAAAGCTAGTTTTTTCGCTTGTCAATTTTGATGGAATTTGGCAGCCCAAAACCCACAAAAGAAATGGAGTAGACTGACCCCAGAAGCTTAACTTTTCTGACCCCGCCCTAGTGATAGTAAAAGCAATAAACATTAAGAGGCCTCTTACAGTCCACTAGCGCCGCCAATCGAAAAAATTTCATAACTCGTAAATAGAATGAAAAATACAAAATGTGGTCTGTAATTACTGTAGAAAAGGCAATAACGTAATTTTATAACACATTGTATAAACGGCCGTTTTTGTTACAAATGCACGATTTAGCTAAACAGCTATATTTCAAGTGTTGACAATGTGTTATAAAATTACGTTATTGCTTTTTCTACAGTAATTACAGACCACATTTTGTATTTTTGATTCTATTTACGAGTTATGACATTTTTTCGATTGGCGGCGCTAGTGGACTGTAAGAGGCCTCTTAAATTATGAAATGACAGCGACTAACAGCTACCGCACTTTCCTCGAGTTTCATATAATGATTTCTTGGTACTGGTTTCACCGGCATCAAATATTAATAAACATTAAAATATTAAATAATCTTACAGACTTAAATACAAAACTAAATTTCATAAATGTGAAAGTGTTCATTACTCTTATACATCTGAACGGCTAGACCGATTTTTATGAAATTTGTTACAAAGATAAATGTGACTTTGGAGGCTATTATAGCATACCTATATAGTGTGAGAGCAAAATGGTCAAAAGCTAATTCGAAGAAAAGAACTGAAAGTATACGAAGAGCAATTTTAGAATTATACAAATGTTAATTATTATGACATTGTATTCATAACTTCTGATGGATATAATTTAAAGTAAAAGTCTGACAGTCCCTTGTACTCCACACAGGGAAGGAAGGACTCGTTTGATGATTTTACCAGGGCAACAAAAAAAACACCCAAATAAATTAAATATGTGTCTTTATGAGATTTCCGTAAAAAGGAATTCTCAAACCCACTTGTTATATAAATAAGTTTTACCATTTATTATATCTCATGTAACAAACGCATCCACCATATAGTACATTAGCGTCTGAAACCCATAAATATTCATCCTCTGAACTCAACAGACTGGCACAAGTGGAAATTGAAGGCATTCCACGCTGCCCGCTCGATATATCTGAAGATATATCTCGAGATACATCTGCGGATATATCGCAGACCGAATGCTATCGACCATCGTTCAATCGGACACCTTTATCTGTATTGTAACTGAGGGTTATTGGATCCGGGAAGAATTTTCGGGAAGTCTCGTGTTTGCTGTTGTGTACTTCAAAATGTGGAATGTAGGTTCGGACACTACTGCATATACTAGACATATATCTGGAGTACCTAAATCTATGCAGTGTGTATTGCCCAAATCCATAGATATACATCTATATGCACCTATATCTATAGTAGGTATTTTTATAATTAATTGCACTCTCCAAGCAACTAAACTCTAAACGTACCGCATCCACAATAACGAAAAAAATTATAGGGTAGGGAAATGTAAAAAAAGAAACTGCTTCTAAATAATTTACGGTACCATGCAATGATGTGCTAGATTTAATTGAAAAATCAAGAATTGTGACTATCTAGTCTGTCTGTATAACTAGACAGTAAATATTATGTATAATATGTATGTATTTAGAAATATATAAGTATGTTTATCAGTTGTCTAGTACCCATAACACAAGCTCTGCTTAGCTTGGGACTAGATGGCGTTGTGTGATAGTTGTGGAATATTTATTATTATTTATAAATATTAATTTTGACTTCTTGTATCTGTCAAAACCGGCCAATTACGAGTCGGAGTCGCCCACGAAGAGTTCCGTACCATTCATTATCTATAAAACGGCAAAATAGTCATATTTGTTATATGGGTACCCCCTTAAATATTTGTTGTATTTTAATTTAATTATTTATTTTTAATGTGGTAACTAAATTTTCTCTGAATATTTCAAACCTGTTGTCGTTATCAATATCGAGTAAAACGAGCAAAAAAAAACACGTTTGTGGTGTGGGAGCCCCCTTAAATATTTATTTAATTCTGTTTTTCAGTATTTGTCGTTCTAGCGGCAATAGAAACACATCATCTGAAAATTTCACTGTCCAACTATCACGGTTCATAAGATATAGCCTGGTGATAGATGGACAGACAGGCGGACGGACAGCGGAATCTTACTAATATGGTCCCGTTTTATCCATTCGAATACGGAATCCTAAAAAGCGTCTCTAGTGTACGAACGAGGAACTAATTTTATCCATCAAATAAACGTCAAAGGCCCCGTTTACTTTACGTTACAAAAACGTGAAAAATCACGATAAGGCGTCAGTACATTAAATACCTTCTCACAAATTGAAAGACCGAACATTGACGGCCTCTAATCAATAGATTATCCGCAGACGTACCGAATCCTCTCACCATGATTCAATGCGAAACCTTTATCTTTTCTCTGGGTATTGTTACTGATGCTACCGTCACAGCATTGAATTTGAAAGGATTCTATTATTAATACAAACTGGAAAACTAGTTTCATAAAAAGGCTTTGTGCAAGGAAATAGATTTAGAACTCCTTGTTTGCTGCAGAATTTAGATAGAAGGACAAGCGGGATATTAATTTTATTTTGAAAATTAATTTTATGATGAAAACATTTGTTTCGTAATTCAATGAATTTAATTAATTAAGTGCTTTATAAACAATGAGAGATCTTATAATAATAAAGCCTTAAATTACTATCTCAAAAACATGTATCTTACCCAAAGCTAAATTTAAAATATTTCGTCCTTAATTTACATTTCTTTTTTGGGAGGTAAATTCATCAAGTGAACCCTGGGTGGAGCGGATGGGGCTTAATTTTTGAAAAACCCACTACTACAACTCCTGAAAGCTTACTGTAAAGGACACAGTGGGCATGGAGCGCAAAGGACAGCTGAAGAAACAGGGTGCAATTTGTTTCGTTTTTGTTACAGGAGCTAGGACAGGTAAATTAATTCTCCGGGACATGTCAAGCCTCTTTGTCTCAGCGCTTTTCTGGTGGTTGCCTAATAGAAACTTATTTTTAATAACTTACACAAACAAATCCCTGATCGTTACGATAAACAAGAATCCATTCACCATTAATCAAAAAAATCTGTATCTATCCAAAAATTTCCCTGCATTTTTATCGCGGCGTAAATGCTAACAAAATATTTGGGCAGCTTTGATACTGACATTCCCTTCGTATTAATCTCCTACAGAGATAAGAAACATTTCTGTCTCGATAAGAAACGGTAACGTTTTTCTCGAAACGAGGGAAAAACTGAAGTATCGATTGCGAAGACATGATTCGACACGCCACTCGAGGGCTCTCGTCTCCAAATGGTTCGAGAAAACGACTTGAAACAGATTTTTATATCCCTTTGTGTTTTATGTTTAATATTATAGCTTTCAAGTTACAAAATATATCGGTAACGGTTCACTTGATTTTCTTTGAAGAATTAATAGTGATCTCTAGATATTTTTATCTGTGTATTGATTTCAATGACCAATAGCTTCAAAGAAAACGTGTCATTTTTAAAGAAGTTAATGATCATACATTAATGCCTTTGCCAAAGAGACAGGCGAAAGCGAAGCGAGACGTCAGTCCGATAGTTCTGTCACGCTATCGGATCGCTTTCGCTTTTCTATGTGACTGGATTCAAACAATTCCATACATTACAAATATAAACGCCTCGCTTCGCATTCGTCACGCCTGTCTGTTTGACAAAGGCTTAAATTCTTTTCGGCCCTAACGAAAATCTGAAAAAAAACTTACAGTGAATTGTCGGAATTCTCGGAGCTCGCAATTGTTTTTTCGTGGAATCTGCTCTATCCATTAGTAGAACAATGATGACTTGACATGTCACTAAAGTCTCTCTATTTCGCCAGTTAGGTACTTTCGCCAAGGTTTTATGTAGAACCTTACATTTCTGTATAAATCCTTTATAAATCCGTTGTGTCGTGCCTTTGCACCCAGCAAAGGCACGAAATTGTTTACATACTCCCTGCACCCCAGACACGACACAACGAGCCACAAAGGCTTCCGTGTAACACGAAATGAAATAAACCCAATACCGTATCATCATTGTCTATCCACATTTGGTATTTATGTAATATCGGGTTCAATAATCCGAGTCAGAGTGAACGCGGGCTGCTAGCAACACAGCCGCGGGCTCGCGTCAAGGGTGCTTTAGGGGAAGAAAACCCCGCTTTATAAATTGCCCTGCTATCTAAATCTGAGAGATAAGTGCCTCTGAACTTTCCAATTTCGCTACACATCAATAACACTGACAACCTCGCTGGGATAACAAATCAAAAATCCAACTCTTATGGGGGTGGGTGACGAATGGTATACGTGACAGATACAACGATATTTGTGCGCGACTACGGTAAATGGAATCGAACGGTTATGTATATGTTTATAACACGAATGTCGGAAGCACGGAAAATATTTTTGAAGTGTGTTATCACGTATGGCAATGTAAATTGGCAAACTAAACTTTGTTTCTTTAACGTAATATTCTTGCCGAAAGCTCTGGCAGTTTCAGTTACCAACTTTTATTGTTCTTTTTTGCTCTTTTTCTTATTACTTCGATCCTCTTTACTATTTTCATTTCTTCAATTAACTGGTATGTTTTGTACTTTCACAACAAAACAAAAGTTAAGTTATCAGTCAGAGTAATGGTCGCGGGACTCACGAAACGAACCCCGGAACGTAAAGGGCTATTGAAGGACACCGTGGATTTTAGTCGGTACGAGTCTGGGAGTACCTCCCGCTCTGCTCTGGGTGGGAGGACTCATTTGAAGATTTTACCACGTTAAAAAAAACAGTCAGAGTATTAACTTCCGCTTGACAATTACTGATGTTAGAGAAAATCTGTTTGATGATACAATACAATTTAAGTAAAAACCAATAGTTTTTCCGCAAACTTTTACACAAAACAAAATGTTACTTTGCTTGTCACTTTTCATAAAGACACCGTTTGTGTATAAAAGATGGATACTTATCAGCAAAGGCACCTTACTCAAGTCATCATAATCGACTGGTATATAAGCTAATCCATAATCCATTCAAGTCAAGCTTTAAAGCCTTTGTCAAACAGACAAGCGAAGCGAATACGAAGCGTGACGTTTTTATTTGTAATGTATGGAATTGTTTGAATCCAGTCACATAGAACAGCGAAAGCGATCCGATAGCGTGACATAACTATCGGACTGACGTCTCGCTTCGGTTCGGTATCGCTTCGGAAACGCCTCGCTTTCGCCAGTCTGTTTGACAAAGGCATAAGTGTAGCTCATAGACAGTAAGCGACTCATAACAAGCTACAAGCTGTCACTGGTTAGGGTAGCCTGTCGGGAAAGCGATAACATAATGGCGTTTACGACGATGAACTGACGGCTTATCAAGGGTACGGTAATAAACTGCTACAATGTACGATAGTCTAGTGTGTAGATCGATGTAGCATGAGAAGTATTCCTTTTGGAGTACCAGTATACTGATACTTCTTTAAATAAAATAGGCAAAAAAAACCTACTACAGATTCTGCTCATTTAAGAGAAATCAAAAGTTATAAAGGGATTTTTTTTAAATAAAATTACTTAGTTCTTTAAAACGTCTGTCTTTCACTACTTACTAGTTTTGAATAAAACATTTTGCAAGGCATAATTATGAAAAAGATTAGCGGTTATTACAGTCATTACTATATTGTAAAAAATAATACTACAAAGAATCTTACGAATACAACAAGAACTTTACGATTAAAAATTGATAGCAAACACTCACTGGGAAAGCGTTGTAAACTGAAAATGCGAGTTTTAAAATTACTTTCAGTAGTTATGTACGTTCCCTTATATGAGTCACAAACAAGTTTAAATTAAACAAACATTAATAAATTGGAACGTTGTCCGTGCGTCAAATCCCGCATGCGAAGAGAACCGTAATGAAATTAATTTAGGCAGTATCTGATCCGTAAATAGCAGGTGTCAAATGTCCAAATGACGAGGGTAGATATACACTCCTATGTACCTAGGAATTGGGTGTAATCCCCGCGAAACGTAGCGTTGCCAATTAAAAGGGGTGATTTTGAAATTGATGTCAAGTGGGGATTTTTTATAATTTTTTAATCCCTATTTCCTTTTAAGCGGATAAAGAAAATCTCTGATTAGGATTTTTGATTGAGTCTTATTGCACCGTTTTTTTTATGACTATCGGAAATCTTCGAGGACCGTCTTAAAAAATTTTGATTAGATAATTTAAATTTTCTGCGCAATCGCTGAACTTTTCTCAACTATGTTAGGGCCAGCTTGCGATCTAAAAGGCAGCTGAATAAAAGTATTTTAAATGGAACGACTGCCTATCTGACCTCCACAACCCACGATAGTCCTTAGTAACACTAGTAATCTTTTATGCCAATGACTACCTATAACAACCATCAAAGATCTACAAATGACAGCTCAGATTCAACAGCAGAACTTGCTTTCCGAGACGAGAACGAAACTTACTTTGACAAAAAATGGTCACTCTTCTACAGATCCACATCGGCTAGCGCTGCTTAACCTTAGAGATCATCCCCGTACGGTTGTTTTTATTTAGTCACAATCTCTTGTAGTAAACAACTATAAAACACGAAATCCCGACATGGTAACTGACAAGTTGTTTTTCACAAGTTCCTTCTACACTTATTTTGATCAAATAATTTCCAGGTTCGATACGCGTGTTCATAGCATCAATTAATTGAAAGTCTAATTCTTCCGTCGGTTACGAATTTAGAAAAATAATGGACACGAATCTTTTTTAAATCAATAAATATTTATGCGACGCAACACGAAGTAAATATTATAATAATGTTAAAATAGTAGTTGAAATACTTCGAATCGCGTCGCGTCGCGTCGTATTCGTCGCTCACGCAGGACACCGCCTTAGAAAGATAAAACGCATCAAAACTCTAGAAATTTTCCTTGTTTGTGACGTTTTGCAAGCTTAAAAGAATTGTATCTTCGTCAATTTTAGTTTACTTATGAAAAAAAAATATGTCAATTATTTTTTGGTAATATATGTTCAGTCAGATATATACATAATTGATCGTATCAGGGGCGACCCCGGCCAAATCTATTATTTTCTTTACCTCATAAACATCAACAGAAATCTTCAATCTTAGAATCCTCACACAAATAAATTGTTATAATCACCCAGGGGAAAATATTTATTAGCCACCAATAATTACACGAACTAAACTTTATTACACTAATGACTAGTTCTCAAAGGAACACGGAAGCTTAACCAAACAAATTCTTCGTAAATAACTCGATGGCAGATAATAACGCGACCATTAGTCGTAAGTGATGCGATGTAAATGCGCCGCCAATTTTCAAGGGTCGTACCACAAAGAGAAGATACAGAAGGTCGGCTGCACATGAAGACTATAGAAATACACACTCCGTTTCACGCCACACCATACCTAAAACATACGCCAGATGCAGTTTGAGTGGAAAACATAAACCTGTATACACACTGCAGTTTAGAAACATGTAAGTAGTTTAGTTTTTTTTGCACACCAGCGACATATACGGAGTAGAAGAATAACTAAAGTCAAAAACCCGACAAAATTACGGTTAATAAGCACCAGACACAAAACCAGTCTAGTTAGAGATACCTTCTATTCCCTGTTCTTCTCTATTCTCTACACCCTGCACTTAGTAGACCTAAACACGCAAATGCTTTCGTTGGATATGCTGGACCAACTACGTATTATTGATAACACCTTTAAGCTGACCATATTCTATGAATAAATATCTTTGTCTTTTATTTGTTTTGATTTTTTTTTTGTCGTCGGGGGAATCATCACAAACAGTTTCTCTTCCTACGCTCACAAATACGCGATGGGTCGTCAATTTAACATACGAACTATTACTGAAAAATGCACAGTTGCTTAAAAGAATCCTATTCACTCATGACTCAAAAACCCTAAGGTTGTAGCTATGGTCGCGGGACTAACGAATTACCGTGACCCCGGTACGTAATGGGCTATTGAAGGACACCGTGGATTTTAGTCAGTACAAGTCTGACAGTCCCTCCCGCCCTGCCCTGGGTGGGAGGACTCATTTGATGAGTTTACCAGGAAAAAAAAAACAAAGGTTGTAGCTATCAGAAAACTAAGACCTATTCGACCCAAGGTATTCGACTCTTTACCTACGTGCACGCTTTATCTGTAAGGGTTATAATGGAGCTGACTACCCACCCTTATGGCCACACCCTTATATATCCACCAGGACGGGCCTACCATGACGTCTTAAAGCGAGAGTAGTTCCACTGTGGGAAAGAGACAGTGCTATACAAGTCATCTAGCGCCATCTCGTCTCCCCCATAGTAGTTAAAAAAGCGGGGACTACCTAACCAACGGTATATAGCCAACCTTCTGTCATATCTTTTGCTGTGGTTCTTGCGTCCGTATTCATGCAAGCCAAATGATGCGCAACGTATTATATTAATATCAGTCTTAAATGCATCGTTGACTGCAATAGCATTTGTGTGAATCGATGGCTATTTACGACTTAATGGTTTTGGGACATATTTCATTATTGATTAATCTTTGGAAATGGCTATAATGAGGTTCTGTTGGTGGGATGCGGAAATACATTGTGACAAAACATTTAAGACTTTTGTTTATTACTCGTACATGCGTCTTCTTGGGTTAGTTTTATCCACGTTTCGCTAGTGATTTTTGAGTGACAATCGAGCACATAAGTATTCAATTCCGGGCTGCTTCTCTCTTAGAAGCCTTTGATGATTATGACTGATTGATTCTATAACTATTAGGAGAATTTATGCCTAAATATGATCTTAGCAGAAGTGCTAGCGACCTCTAGATAGAAGGGGTTGTTACACAATACTTACCTACACAATATAATTTGTAAGATTCAGTAGAAGCCTACAACTCTTTAGAGTGCGGAAAATCGTCAAATGAGTCTTCCCTCTTGACATAAATTGACAGACGCCAATAACGCCGGTAAATTGGATAGTTTATATTTGATGTCCAGCCAATTGTGTCTTGTACTTGGACGATGGAATATCATCAAACTTCTCCCCGCTTCGGCTGGAACGTAAGGGACTGTCAGAGTTGACTGTATAAAGACCACCATGTTCCTTTACTTACCCTTGGCATTTCAAGGCCAAGGTAACCTTTAAGATATAGCCGAGACCCTGACAAGATACCTGTCACCTAGAGTGTTTTTCTTTTTTAAAACGTTACCGCACACTAGGAATTTCTCCTGTATCGTGGGTGCGTTTACAAATATAGAAACTCACATACACAAACACCCAGACCCGGAACAACTACATGCAGATCATACAAATATTTGTTCCGTGCGGGAATCGAACCCGCGACACATAGCACAGGAGTCCAATTTCTCAGCCACTGCGCCAAACGTGCCGTTCACATAATATGTGGATAGCAACAAAAAGTTTGCCTTAAAAAGTCCATCTACCCCACAAATACGTTATCAAACTGTACACTCACAAAAAAGCTTCCAATCTAGGCTTACCGATCCGAAACTAACAGAAAAAGCGTCCCCTCACCAAATTCAATATTCGAATTATTTGACAATGGCCAGCCGACCGCAAAGTGCTGACTGCTACATTACTCTCGTTACGATGCCCGGGCGCAACGCTCCACCAATCACGGTCAACGTTCATTGCTCTTGATAAATAAACGGACCAATCAATGCGCAGTATCACTACGCACTTTGTTCGCACGTGTCTTTGTTTCTGAAGGCTAATGTCAAGTACACTCTACAAAGGATCTTGAGACATTTTCAAGAAGACGTCTGGTTTCGCGAATGTAGTTGTTTTTCTTTTCTTATTCAGAGAATTTTTCTTCAGTGGAACTAAACATGGCTATGTCTTCCAGGGATTTCTTTTAATAGCACGGTGGGTTTCAAAGCAAAACGTTATACTCGTATGACATCTCATCTTTCCCTAAGGTAAATAAATAAAAGAAAATTCTATCTTCTAAAGATTACTGCTGAATGTTGGAATTTTCTTAGAAGGAAAACTAAATAAAGCATAATGACATGTGTTTTCGTTCTTTTCGTCTATATTTTATCTACACTAATAATATAATAAAATCCACTTGATGCGGTTTACACCATTTCGTTTCAATTTTTTTTCGAAAAGTTTGATGTTAATATTTAAGTATATCTTCAAATCATATCTAAGAAGAAATTATCTATGTTTAAAACTATGAGATGCCGTATAGGTTTGCGAATAAACGTAGAAAATTGTTACAACACCATATTACTAATCGCATGTTAGCATTTTAAAAGACATTATTATATTAATTGGTATGTCCCCCAAGTCTCCGAGCAAATTAAATAACACAAACATGTCTACACGCGAACCACATCGGACCACTAACGACATGAAATAAATATGGCAATATTTTGTACCGTAAGAAATATATTACATTGTTGGCGTTGCGGTTAAAATGGTAAACTTACATATCAACATTTCTTTTTTGCCAAAAATACACATAAGAAAACCGCAAGCCGTTCCGTGTTTATTTTAACTCAAAAAGATAACGTTTAGTTTTCGAACAAAATTTTAAGTGTTAATTTATGCAAAATCTAGAAGAAAATGGAGAATGGTCAAGACTTTTGCTCATAACGAGTATCTCCATATAGCCAAGGCAAGCAGCAGTCTTTTTTTTAGATCCGCTTTTGTTTTTTCAAGAATGTAATAACCATGCTCCATTTATTGCACATCCAACCCAGCTGGATGTGCAATTAATGTAACAAGCCGCGTTTTATGTTCAAAAATGTTGCCAGTAATTGGCTGTCAAAACAAACAAGCAAAAAATAAATTTACACTCGTCCGTCCCAATCAATTCTTAACACGTCTTGCCGTAGCAAATAGAAACCACTAAAACATAATTATAATTTAAAATCACAAACGATTCTCGATTTAAAGGTCCGAAACAATCGAGTCGAGAGAGCACTATCAAATGAACGTTTTTATTTTATTTTCGCTGCTCTCATTTACAAACAATGCGAAGCCGACCGGAGATATCATCAGCGATTATCTCTCGTTGTGTGGCGGACCTTTTATTTTTATATTTTTTTCTATCGTGAACAAGGACTGTTGTCGGTTGGTGAAACAAAGAGGGCATAGTGATTGAATTGACGTATTAAATTCGAATCGCACGTCGGAATGTAGTACTTTCGAAAGTAAACTAAACAAACATTATTAATTATTTTTAAACGCAATAACGCATGCGACGCGCATCGTAAAGATGATTTTTGAGGAAATCAGCTTGCAAGTGTGAGTTGGGATGGCCTAATTGATAAGGCGTCTGGAGTACATATCCATAAGACGCGGGTTCAAATTCCACTTGCAACTAAATTTTTCTTTAAACAAACATTTCTAATATAATGACGGCAATCAGTTGCCGAAATTTTTCATCAATCTATAAACATTTTTATGAACTTCATAAACGTAGCCTAGCCGACCTCTTTCTATGTCGAAATGGTAATGAGAAAACGTCGTTCGTCAAATACGTGTTAGAACCAAATTACATAGAACATTGAAGAACAATTTACACGACACAGAACAATTAAGACAATACAGTGACAATTAGAAATATCTATGACTAATCGAAAGACAATAATCTAAAACATGAATTGGACCGTAGATGTGTGATCGGATGAATATGTATGACAATGCAGTTTTTTAAAATATGTTTTAAGTTATAAATAAGGAAATGAATGCTACAAAGTTGAAATCTTGTGATGATATATATATAAAATCTATAGGTAAATCAAATCAAATGTAGAAGCTTAATTGCGCAATCGAACTTGTATTCTCACACCTTCCTTTTAAACATAATTTTCCCATAACAATCCGGATATCATTGTTGAGTTATGTGTAAATGAACATTGGCTTCAGTGAAAGCGTTTCCGATGACAGATAACAGAGGCCACTGGGCAAAACAAAGGCTAATTTGAGGAGAGTGATACCAATCAGGCACGAGACACTTAATCTATTCTCATTCGGTCATGACTGCGGTAATTAATGAGGAAAATGAGTGATATTGTGATGTTTAGGAGAAATAATAAATAGCTGGTTGTTCTTCTATTATAGCTGGCTACTTTGTCCTGTTTGATGTTGTTGTGTGATCAAAAATTTGGTACAGTTCTTGTTGAGGTTTGTTGCAGCTGCGGCAACTGCCTTCATTGTCCCCTCAACTGATCAAAACGCTATAAAAACTTACAGTCAATTACCAAAGATATTGGCTACAACCCCCATAGCATTTTAGGAGAGAGATGGTAAGAGGTTCTGGCACGCCGCCGAGCAAAAAGATAATTTATCTTGGCTTGAACGGTTATAGGCAAGGAGGAAACGAAGATGGTGATAGCATAGCGTTAAGTTATACTTATGATAATGAAAAATGGGTATAGGCTTTGGCAGAAAGAAAGTTTTAATGAGGTTACTGAACCCGTTTTGAATGATTTGGGTAGGAACTTGCCAATTTACGTATTTAACCAGCGATGTTTTTGTTGCATCAAAGAAGCACTGGGTGTAACTCTTTTATGGGGATGATAAAAATAGTAGTACTGTTTTGTGAATAGGTAAACTGAAGTTGCTGGGATATTAAACCAGATAGCCTGAACAGTGAAGGTTACTTCTAGGCAAATGTGCTTCACCATCGACCATATCATCGCTTACCATCAGGCGAGATAGTAATGAAACGCGAAACTATAGCTGTTCATCGAGCGAAAAAACCTCCTTACAAAAACTTTTCTTGTATAGTCAGCTGCAGAGAAAAGGAACCCCCTTTAATACTGGTGTCACTACCATAGGGACCCCCTTTGGTAGTGATGTGACGTGACCCTAGTACGTAAAGGTCTATTGAAGGACACCGTGGATTTTCGTCAGTACGAGTCTGATAGTCTCTCCCGCTCTGCCCTGGGTGGGAGGACGCATTTGATGATTTTACCACGACAAAAAAAGACACGATTCTTAATTACCAACCAATTTACTAACATCAAAACGAATTAAATCCATAGCAATATTTCCCTGCCGCCACAATGTCCCATCACTAATGAATCCTACAACTTTTTGCTCCACTTTGACAAACGGCGCTGCATGTACACACGGCACACAGCAAGCTATTCAAAACCAGTAAATAAGCTGACCGTTGAAAGTGCCGGAAGTTTATACAAAGCGAGACCAGAATAAACTGGTTTGCTACATGCACCCACATTCATCAACACAACAAACGAGCTCTGCGCCCACTAGGTAATAAGTTTCTTAATTAATTGTTATTACCGACTGAGTATTTGTAATGTTATTGGATTACTAGTTAAAGGACTAGGCTACCAAGGAATTCATTGTTGATGAAATATCTTGTCTGGGCTATTAAACTCATGATGTGGTGTGGGCATGATTTTAAAAAAACAAGGTTTTCAATTCTTCTTAATCTTTTTTAATCGAAAAGTTTTTTGTTTACTTCTTTTGTACCGACCCGAAAATAATTCAGTAATGGTAGATGCCGATCGAACCAAGCCGAAAAAAAACTGAATATGTATAATTAAATAGTAATAGCGTCGACTCAGCTTTCTTCTAGTATGTGGCATACCTTTCTTTAGGCCACTGTTGATTCTGGCTTTCAGGAGTAGCAATGGTTTGGTAATAGTGTGGTGGGTTTGTCCCAAAAAAAAATACCTTTCTTTAGGGTGGGTCTTTCTTAACTGTGTGAAGCGGAAGGACTGTCAGACTTGACTGGACCAAACCTAAACTGTTCCTTCAGATGCCCTTTACGTTCCAAGGCTGCGGCAGTCCCGCTACCGCGTATGTGATCCCTCACAATGTACCTACTGCAGCCACATCTTAGAATAATGTGAACTAGGTTTCTTTAAAATCCCATGACAGAGTTAATTCAAGGAAAAACTACCACAATATTGTTTGTGGTAAGAAGAAAAATTTCTTCATAACAACGACTCAGTTCCCATTACAAGGTAAAGTTAGTTATGAAATAACGAGAACATGAGAATTTTCCCCGTTACTGTTGCGGATATATATTGTCAGCACGGTTAGCGCAGGGGCTGAGCGATTGGACTGCTGCGCTGCGTGTCGCGGGTTGGAATCCCGCACGGAGCAAATATTTGTATGATCTACAAGTAGTTGCTCCGAGTCTGGGCGTTTGTGTATGTGAGTTTATATGTTTTTAAACGCACCCACGACACAGGAGAAATTCCTAGTTTGGGGCAACGTTTAAAAAAAAAATAGCTATCAAGTCAAAAAAAAAAATATATATATCGGGAACATAAGTACTTTTTCTTTCGTGGTGGGTGAGCTCCACCTTCTAGCGATCATTGGCAACACAGGCTAACAGTCACCACTTTTTAATTTCGTGGTGAGTGAGCTCCACCTTCTAGCGATCATTGGCAACACAGGCTAACTGTCACCTCCTTTTATGAGTATAAATATCCTCACGGACACCCTCCAACTGGGGCGAGCAGAGGGTTATGTCGGACTCAAACCGACTAATAACCCACTATACCTTCAAGTACCATTGGTCGCAATGCTCACACCACGCTGGGGCTAAAGTTTGCTATGCTCTAAGCTACTGACGGCGACACTAACCAATCGTGTGGCGCGAACGGTGAGCGCTCGTGTTTCGCGATTGGACGATCTCAAAGCCGTCCTGTGCCGTCGCGTCGAAGAGCACATCGTAGAGTCCAGCGATGTGAGAATAGCATAGCTGACGGAGTCAAGCGCCAAACAGTTTTTACTATGTTCCGTCGGCGCGTAGCAGTTTAAATTCCTTCTGGGTGAACTCACTGCATCTGAGGCCCCATCTTTGCTATAGGGCTCGATTCGGCAAGAGAAAACCAGTGGACTAGTGGTCGTCCAGTGGTATCGGCCCCGACTTACGAGTTGTAGGTCGTAGATTTGAACCCAGCTAGGCGCATTACTTTATGTAATTTATTTCATCACCACTGCCCTTAAAAACGATGAAGGAAAACATCGTGAGGAAACCGGTATGTCCTAGAACCAAAAATTCGAAGACATGTGACATCCACCAACCCGCACTGGGCCCGCGTGGTGGATTATGGCCCACTTCCTCTCACAGAGAGGAGACCTGTGTCCCAGCAGTGGCAACATTCATAGGCTGATGATGATGAAAACCATTTGATATATAAATGAATAGATGAAGTCCCTTGATGTTCTAGCAACTTAACGTTTCTGCAAACATCATTTAATATGCAGCTTAACCCAAACTGTCTTAATTCATGACCATACTACTTTGAAGACTTGATTGCATTTATTTAGCAGAATAATCAAGACGACTAGGTTTACCTTTCTATTCTGCAAAGAGGTTTGACTCAGTCAGAATTTGTAATGTCCCCAGAAATTCCCAAGGCGTAATGGCTACATATAAAGTCCAAAGGAAGCTTCTACAAATTCCTTAGTTCGAATAAATATACGGTTAAGATAGTTGTATATAATTAATGTCGAATAAGATGGCAATGGCACGTAAAATTGCAGATTTATCCGCAGAATTGTAACCGTTAGGCTGGTCTGAATTCCTTTAAAGTTTATTGTAGAAACTATGCATGAAGTTTGATTGGAATTCTTTCTCCCACGCGAGTATTTATAAGTATTACGTAATATTACAACCAGATTTCTATTATCCCAGAGCAAAAGCTTGATGATAGAAAAGGGCAAAACATCGAGAAATGTTTTGAACCCAGAAACTTGAAAACAAAACCGGTAGAAACGGGTACACCGCATGGAAAATTGTTTCCAAAAATTTCGTGGGAATTGAAGTTATTTGTTCGTGTTCCATTCTGTTTCTTGTACCGAAAAACCGCATTTCACACCATTTTACAAGGATATTCCATAACAAGAATTGGTTAAAGAAAAAACATTTAAAAGAACGGGGTGATCATTGCTTGCATCAATGATCGGGAATATAAGTAAACATTTCAATAACCACCATGATGAACCACCACGATCATTTAGAACTCAGCTTCCAAATAGTGGTAACTAATGGCCCATCGTGGGCCATTAAACAAGCCATTTCCCCAACTCTTTAATAATAATAAAAGCATCCATCGTGCCAATCGCGTTATTTTTCACTTACGCGAATCCGAGCATAAAATATGAACGTTCAAGGCACGCGAGCATTTCTATGAGTTATATGTTTTTCAGTATTAGCTTATATGCACAATTATAGTCACTGAATAAACCCTTTATTCAGTGACTATAATTCTGCATATAATATCTTCTTCTTCTGGTTCCTCTCCTAATGTATTTACAGCAGAACTGTAGAAATAAGAAATAATTCATATAAAACCCAGCTCGTATAGCCACTTATGAAAAGCGCCACTTTATACATTAACAGAAAACATCCTCATACTTCCGCATTAAGTGAATAAAATGTGAGTTACCCGTGTTTTTCATCCGAGTGTGCTTAAAGTAATCAGCTTCCATGAACATGAACGATATAGAGAGCGACCTCTTTATATCGTTCTCATGGAAGCTGATTACTCATATTAACTACGAGTACTTTCGTATAATACCATTAAATCTTTCGTATAATTGTACACACGGCTACACACCAAGCTAAACTAAACCAGTTATTCTTGGCCTCACTTCGTATGGTTTTTCCACACAATAACGGGGCAGCTAATACTGGCTTCGCTCGGTTTGATGTAAGTATAGTGTACTAGATTTGGATTATTTATAGTAGGTTTTGGATATCGGGCATTAAGTGAATAAAATGTGAGTTACCCGTGTTTTTCATCCGAGTGTGCTTAAAGTAATCAGCTTCCATGAACATGAACGATATAGAGAGCGACCTCTTTATATCGTTCTCATGGAAGCTGATTACTCATATTAACTACGAGTACTTTCGTATAATACCATTAAATCTTTCGTATAATTGTACACACGGCTACACACCAAGCTAAACTAAACCAGTTATTCTTGGCCTCACTTCGTATGGTTTTTCCACACAATAACCAGGCAGCTAATACTGGCTTCGCTCAGTTTGATGTAAGTATAGTGTACTAGATTTGGATTATTTATAGTAGGTTTTTGATATCGGGCACGCCGCAATCGTATCCGGGCACGCCGCAATCACGGCAGTAAGACCCCTCTTTGAGAAGTGGCTGGATAGGAGTCACAGCGTCCTGAGGGGAGGTTTCTAAGTTTCGGGAGGTACCTGTGTCGGATAAGAAGGGAAGAAACGCCTGGGTGTCACTGTCCACTGCGAGGATCACCCGGAGGACACGGTGGAGCACACGGTGCAGGACTACCCCGCTTGGGCAGAGCAATACCGTGTCCTCACGACGGCGATAGGCGGAGACCTCTCGCGCCCGGCATTGGTCGAGGTCATGCTGCGAGGCGAGACGGTGTGGGAAACGGTCGCCTCCTTCTTCGAAGCAGATTTTACAACAATAAAAAACAAAAAGGTTTCGGATATAACTACTACTTTCTAAAATCACTTCATAGATCTATTTATTTTCCAATAATGTTCTTCGTAAAAGTGTAAAAGTATAAACAAAAATTTATAAAAATATATAATATAAAAAATAACTTTGATTCATTCGGGATGAACTGATACTGAATCTCGTATACTTGTTTGTATCGTCATATTTGTTTCAGACCATGTCACAAAAAATACAAAATCAAAACGAATTTATTTTTTAAAACTCGTTTACTGCAGAAAATGTTTTATTGAATTGTAAAATTACTTTTTAAATAAAAACAAAAGATAAAACACACAGAGACAAAAGCGGAAAAATACTCCCCAATCAATTATTTGTAGAAAGAAACTTTCTAACAATTTCTTTGCAATCGTACATCTATCACATGTATGTACAATCAGCAAAAGAGATATGAACGTAGACGACACGATTTAAACATACATAAACTCAAGGTATTTTCAGCAAGCAGAAAATAACTTCCTGTCTGCATACAAATTTTATTTATTTAACTACAAGCTCGCGTTTGACCACTGTGTCGCCTGATGGTAAGCGAATATGTGGTCGACGGTGAAGCACGCTTGCCAAGAACTAACCTAAACAGTCTTGACTTCAAGACCCCAAGGTTGTAGCTATCAGGAAATACAGACTTCAGCAGGGAATTCCTCTCCTTAGCTGTGCGCACAATAAAAGTATTGGCAAAACTCTTTGTTCGTAAGAGTGGTATGTCCACTATGAACAACTGGCGCATTACCTTAAAATGTCTTGTAATCCGGTGATGTGCAGTTTCACCGCATATATCTCTTTTATTGACTGTACATTGACTGTATGTTTAAAAATAACATCTGAAGAGCTCACTCGTGTAAATGGCACGTGTATGTATTACTTAAGAGGAAAGAGGAAGTGAGGGAGCTTAAGGTATGAATTGACAGCACTCGGCGACGGTATTCACCTACCTTCCATTTATGTTTATAAAATGTCATGTGAGTGGCTCTTTTATGGGTTCATAATTTCTAAAGTATCTTTCGACTATATACCTAATACAAAAATGGTGAAAATCAATTGGTGGAGATTTTTTCCCTAAAGGCGGCTAATCCGATAGGTTGATTTTCATCTAATTTCTTGCTTAATGAAATTGCTATGTTAATAAAATATCGCTGAAGAGTTTGTTTGTTTAGTTGTACGGAACTAATAAGTAATCTCAGGAATTTCTGGTTCAAACTATTTAACTAAGAAGTTTAATAGGCTACAATTATAACATCACGCTACGATCAGTAGGAGCTAGCAGTAGGGATGAAAACACGGGGAACAACTAGTTTGTCTAATTGGTTAAGATTCTGTATACGTTGGACATTAGACTTAAAGGTCTTTAAAGCGCTGTATGAAGCTAATCTTTGGATACTCACGATGGTGAAGCAGCGGCGGGGAATTGTAAGAAGAAATGTGAGTCATTTTGCAGTTATAATTGAATATTAAAAAAATTAAAGTTCCGAGTTTAAAAAGTTTTAGATATGTCTTTAGTCTATGAAATTTCCTCTGTTATAGTTTAAAAAAATATGATCGCTGTAGCTGAAAAAATTGAGAATTTCGAGACGAAACATTTTTTTAATTGTCATATTGAACATTTTTTTTTTCGGAGTACTAAACAACTTTTGTAAATTGTTTTTGTTTAAGTCTTTTCTTTATACATTTGACTATACACTGTATTTTTTTCTGGCTTATGATATGTAAGTACAGATATGGTTAACTTTCCGACGAAAATCTAAACGTTTACGTTTAATGTTCGCTTTGCACAGCGCCTTAATGGTCTATATCCTCTTCCTTCCATCCTTCAAAGTTAAACCATGGCAAGCAATTAATGGCAAATCTAATTAATACCTCAGTAAGGGTTTTGAAAAATAATGGACACGCATTTATGAATTTGTTAAACAGACGCGCGAGTCCGAAGCGATACCGCGAGACGTCAGTCCGATAGTTCTGTCACGCTATCGGATCGCTTTCGCTTTTCTATGTAACTGGATTCAATCAACTCCATACATTACAAATTAAAACGTAAGGCTAATTAAGGCTTTATTGTTTTGTTAAGTTAGTGAATATTACTTAAATTAGTAATTATACATATATTAAAGATAAAACGTATTAAAACGAGAGGGGGCTTGTGACGTCAGGTCGCACTAAAAATGACACCACGGCATAACGTATTTTGAATTTTAAAAAATGTCGTATCTTTGTGATTTTGGTTTATGAAGGTAAGAAAAGAGAAAACACGAGTCAAATTTTTCTGATAATCTATTTGACGGACTAATTCGACTTTTTAGTACACAAGCGTATTCCATCCAGATAATTTCAAAACGGATCTCCGGATCTTATCTTTCGAAAGAAATTCCAAACGTAAAGTGATCCATATCGTATCACCGACGCATATTCTCCATACGACGCTAACTATACTATTCCATTGTTCCAGTTCATGTTACCAAACACACATTAGTCCAATTTGGAGAACAGGCAAACGGAAGCCATCAATCATCAGTGACAGTCACAATATAGACGTGTTACAGTATAGATTCGTAGATTTATGTGCGCGAATGTACATGTATAGTCAACAGAAGAGTTAGGTTTGCAGAAAGCCAGTTTTAAACACTTTTTCTGTAGGATTATACTTGGTGCCCCGGGGTCGCGGGACTCACGAATTTCTGTGACCCCGGTACGCAAAGGGCTATTGAAAGACGCCGTGGATTTTAATCAGTCAAGTCTAACAGTCCCTCCCGCCCTGCCCTGGGTGGGAGGACACAGTTGATGATTTTACCACAAAAAAAAGGGTTATACTTGGTAACGCCCTAATTAACAAAGCGACCGTACAACATGGCCGAGGCCGAGAGCCATGTCGTATATCAATAGCGGCTACTCTCGCGCATATGGTACCGAGCAGTAACTTTGAGTGCTAGAATGACGGGGCGTTTTGTCAACTACGGCGTTTTACCAAGTTTTCCTATGCTATGTGTATATGACGGGGCCTGTAGAGGGCCAAAGCCTGCTGGGGTCGCGGGACCAAGGGATTACCGTGACCCTAGTACGTAAAGGGCTATTGAAGGACACCGTGGATTTTAGTCAGTACAAGTCTGACAGTCCCTTCCGCCCTGCCCTGGGTGGGAGGACTCATTTGATGATTTTACCACGAAAAAAAAAAAAAAAAACGACGGGTTGCACTCTGGGAGTGCCGGCAGAAGTGAAAACTTGAATAGTAATTGTTGGAAATATCTTGTGAACAGATTTTAGTAAAACTCGCAAAAATGGTTGACTTTTTATTTCAATAATTTTCCAATGTGACGTACATCTTTTATAAACAATGTTACCTAGCAACGTCACACGAACATTCACGCAAGCGCCCTGCGCCGTCCTACGCTTTTTCGGTCAGGGTCACGTGTCCTGACGCGAGTTTAAGATTTTATACCCATTACAGAAAAAGTGCTCAACGCCGCTAAAGAAGTTTTCACTTCAAAAAAATGCTATGTGTATGCACTCTTAGGCTATACGCTTAATGCAGCCAAAGACTTTAGTATGCATTGAATCTTTAAATACAAATAAAAACTTGCTGTCTGCATACCTAACTCTTTTTATGACTGTACACTGTGCTAAAGCTGTAAAAATCCACTATAATTTGATCTCGATTTGTATCGTACTTCCGTACAATCAACGGCCAGGATAAACTGGTTAAGTATATTTTGATACGCCCATGTTGTGTACATTCGCCATGAAAATGGCTTTCCGTTTTCGCGGTGGAATGCGTGTTTGGTAGAATGTTGAATGAATTGGTTATGTGATTCTTGTTACGTATTTAGTGAGATGTATTATTCTGCTCGTTGGTATTGGATTTGGGTATTAAGCATTTCATTTTGTCAAAGACTGAATGTTATTGAGAACGATACTAAAGGATGATGCCAGGGCTTGTATGAAATCTTGTCCCACCCTACAATAGCTATGTGTAATACATCGTTGGATAGGTATTTCAAAGCTGAATAAAAAATACTATGGCACCAAGTTTGAAATATTAGTCCGTTCTGAGCTATTTTTGATTTAATATGGCAGTTCAAAAATAACCAAATAATGTTTATTTCGTAAAATTTTACATTTTGTTCCAGAGGGGCAGGTGGAATAGCTCGATTCTAAATAAGTACAGCCACACAATTTGATTTTCCATGTCAAGCCGCGCTTGCCGAGGTCGGTTTATGGATGGGTGACCATCTATCCAAGTTTCCTCCGTGCCTCAGAAAGCACTTAATAGACGTTGATTACGGCTGTCATTTGTAGATCTTTGACAGTCGTTACCTACTGTTAGAAGCTCGCTTTGGTGGTTAACGGCAGGTTGAAGAGCGATTTTAAGCTGTTACGCCAAAGATCTTTCAACAATAAGATAAGAAATAAGAAACTATTTGTACTCCAATAAAATGTAACAAAAGAACTTTGATTTGACTACTCACAGAGACCAAGATCATAAATTCTATGATTTTGACTGCACAGAGTACTTGAATAAAACATTATGATGTTAATCGTATGGAAAATGTATAAGCGCCTCTTCTGTACGAACGAGAAGTTTATTTTATCCATCAAATTAAAGTCAAAGTCCCCGTTTACTTTACGTCTACGTTACTAAAACGTGAACACTCTTGATAAGGCAGAGGTCGTTCGGAATTTTCGGAATTTTGGATTAAGATAAGCTACCGTCAATCTGTTGAAAGTTGTTCTCATCTAGACCCTCTGAACCAGTACTAAACGAAATCTTGGAGTAAATACAAACCTTTAGCAAAACAACTAATAATTATCAGACGCTCTTTCTCTAAAATAATTCCGCTCCAACATTTACGAGGACAGTAGAAGCCATAAACTTCGCCAACACCCAACATACGGCATATAATAGTTATTTATGCAACCGTTGTATAATCAGGGGTATTAAAACACGAATGTGGGTTTATCACACGAGGCGTAGCCGAGTGTGATAATAGTATCACATGAGTGTTTTAATACCTAATTATAACGGTTGCATACAAGACTTTATCTACAATCATGCTGTGAATCCTCTATAAAAGATTCTCATAACATACCATATTCGCATACCTTATTCGAGTAAAAAAATGGCGGGATATAACACGATAAGACGAGTTGTTCTTTTTTCAAAATTTTAGCGATCTGGTGGTGAAAATGTCATTGCATGAGAATGTTCTTTTTTTGAAATTCATTATAACACGCGTTTGGATGATATAATGATCATTATATCATTGAGTGTTTTAATGTTGGCAATAAGCTAATTGTTATAGGTTCTTTTATAGAGGATTAATAGCATGATAGTAGATAAACATTTATTCCGTATCGAGAGTATTATCAGCGGAACATTTTACGCCAACGGAACGGGTGTAAACTAACGTCGCCATAGACAAACGGCCTATTTCCCTCCGCGCCATTTCTCTAAGGACTTGCCCGCATGAGCGTTTTGCCGCTTCACTGCGTTTCGTGTGAATGACGTGGCTGTAATAGAATTGTTTTAATTCTACTATTAGTTAGGTATCATTGTGTGTCTTATTAGTTAGTAAATAAATTGGTAAGTGTCAGTATTGTGTGTATCAGTGGAACATTTAACATCAACGGAACGAATTTAAACAAACCAAGGACTAGCCCACACGAGCGTTTTGCCGCTTCACTGCGCTTCGTGGTACGTTTCGTGTGGCTGACGTGGCTGTAATAGAATTGTTTGTAATTATATTTTTGTTGTGATCGGCTTTGCTGTACGAAAGTCTACTATTACTGAAGTATATTGTGTGTCTTCGTCGTCATACACATCGGCGTCCACTGCTGAATATAGGTCTCCTCTACATTTGTTGTTGGTTGGAAGCGGCTCACATCCACCGCTATCCTGAAGGTCTAGAAAGGCCACTAAGCAATATTGCTAATAACTCACTTCGAAAAGTTGACTATTCGTCTAATATTCATTCACGAAGTGAATAATGCTGTGGTCTTCATCATATGGACTTAGTACGCTGCGCTTGCCGGTGTATAATAATGTAATATCATCATCATCATCATCATCATCACCCTGTAATGTTCCCACTGCTGGGACACTGGTCTCCTCTATGTAAGAGGGAGTGGGCCATAATCCATCACAGGGTCCCAGTGCAGGTTAGTTAGATGTCTCATTTTCCTTCACCGATTCAGCAGTGATGATTAAATAAATTACACAGAATAGTAGCAGTAGAGACGGAACGCGCTCACAGACCACTAAGACGTGTTATCAGTAATTGTATTCGGAAAAAATTGTTATCTGATGTTACTACTTTTACTCTCTTGCTAAACATAAGTCCATTATACCGTAAACCTACAAATAACTGTTTTTGGCCCATCACGGAGTGTAATTCAAACTTATAATAACAGTGAAAAACAATTAAAAGTGCTGTATCATTAGTGTCTAGCCCGCGAGTGTACAGAATTCTGACGCTTGTACGAACGGTTTAAAAGTGAAAGTCCTGCGTACGCGCAATCTACAACACTCAGCCAGTGCTACCAACCTCGCGCTGCTACAGTCCATGGTGCGTTCCAGAGACAAATATATGTGAATTTTTTGCATCAGTGAATAGCACCGGTGGCTCCACCCCCACTGTAAACGGTACTAAATATACATACTACGTTCACAGTTCGTTCTATTCAACCCTAACCTTGTAGTGCCTGAGGATAAAAATGAACACTGTGTCGCTGAAACGTACGCCACCTAAAACTACCAAAATGAATGATCAAAATTTGACAGCCCCCGTTATTACACAATCCGGGTCGGCACCGAATCTAACTATGGTTGAAACTGATTTTACTAAGATGCGTAACATTAAGCGAAGACGCGAAGAAGATGTTGCATCCTTCATGGAGGAGATACGGGAGCTACTTAAATCGGCCACAGCTCAGACCGACAATAAATTTCTAGCACTACAAACATCTATGGATGAAATTATTCTACAAAATGAGGAAATAAAGAAATCCTTAGATTTTACCTCAAAACAATATGATGATATGGTGACTAGGATTGACAAAATTGAGTCCGAACGTAAAGTTGACCGTAACTATATAAGTCAACTCGAGGACCAAATTGAAAACATGGAACGATTATTGTGTTTGTCCAAGATAGAAGTTAGAAATATACCAAAACTAGAAGGGGAAAGTGGAGAAGATCTCTGCAAATTAATCACCGAAACAACTAGCGTCTTAGATTTTCCGTTGCAACGACAGGACATCAAAGATATTTACCGAGTTAATAAGAAAAATGGGTCATCCCCAATCCTAGTCGACTTTGTCAGCGTCACTACAAAAGACAAAATTCTGCAGAATCTTCGGAATTTCAACCAAAGGAATAGCCAAAATAAGTTAAATACAAACCATATAAAACTAGCCGGTCCTGCAATACCGATCTATCTCTCAGAAAGTCTCACCTCTAAAACACAACGGCTTTTTTATCTGGCACGAAAATTTGCTACAGAAAATAACTTCAAGTTTTGCTGGACATCACTGGGCAGAGTATTCCTTCGTCAAGCCTTGGGAAAAAAACATTTCCTAATCAGAAGTGCAGCGGATCTCAATAAAACTGAGCTGGAGAAATGACTAGATGTAAAATTGCATAGTTCTCTACTCACTCTAGTTTTAATCTTAGTGTTATTTCTAATTCTAACATTCTTTTTACTGTTTTTGTTTTTTACTAAATCTATCATTACATTTCCTTTGTTATCCACCACTAAGTTAATTGGATATCTAGACACAATGACCATAATACTCACACAACGCGCTCACGATATACGAACACACAAGAAACTTTATAAATTACTAGTATATTTACATAACACACTTATAAAAATCATAATCACACACGCATTCACATCAACTCAAACACACCACAATGTCTTATATCGACAGCTAAAAAATCTTTGTCGCCGCCCTCATAATTTTAAAATCTTTAACAAATGGCTAATGACGCAATCCAACTAATCAATAACATCGATGAACTTTCTGTATCAATGACGCATACATGCGCTCCGGAAAAAACACGATCGTTTTTGGTAAATGCAAATAAATACTTGAAAGTTTTTTCACAAAACATTCGATCCATAAATCGTAACTTCACAAACTTACAAACTTTATTGCATCGTATTTCACTTGACTGCGACGTAATAATTCTAACAGAATGTTGGCTACCATGTTCCAGTAACACAATTCTTCCAATTCTTCCAAATTACACGATATTCCAAACAACAAAGCACATAAACCAAAGTGATGGTGTCGTGGTCTATATTAAGTCAGGAATTATAGCGGTTGGTGAGGAACCAGATCTGTGCCTCTCTGCCTCAGGATTAATAATCAAAATTAACCCTGACGTCGCCTTACTCTGTATATATCGCTCTCCGTCTATAGACAACATACAGAACTTCCTCTCTGCCCTTAATCGTATACTTCCATCGCTCCACAGCCTCGGAACGGTTGTAATAGCGGGTGACATAAATCTTGACATCAAACCCTCTTCTCTTGATACACGTTCCCACGAGTATTTAAATTGTCTCGCTTTTCATGGTTTTCTTCCAGCACATACGTTCCCAACTAGGGGCGAAAACTGTTTGGACCATATTATCCTGAGAACGAAATCGCCAGCATTCACATTTGTCTATGAATCTACGATTACCGACCATGGTTCCTCACTAATTTGTCTGGATAGCAAACGTACTCTTGTCAAAACCACATCAATCGTAACTAAACTTAACTATGAGACACTTGGTACATCAATTTCAAAAATAGACTTTGACCCTATTCTTAGCACAGCTGATGCAAACACTGCTACGGATAAATTCATTGAAATACTGACCGCTGCCATAACTGAAAACACAGTTATTAAAAAAGTGACTGCAAAACGGAAGATACTTAAACCCTGGATAACTCCTGGTTTATTAAGGTGCATGAGAAACAGAGATGCAATGCACAAAAGTCTTAAGCAATCACCAGATAACGAAACGTTAAAAATAACCTACAAACGGTACAGAAACTTTTGTACCAAAATTCTTAAAAAGACAAAGAGGCTCTTCGATGCGGAAGAACTGTGCAAAGCGAGCAATAACCCAAAATTAATCTGGGATACCATAAAACGGTTGACAAACACCACAAAAACTACACACTCCTACACAGAATTGCTATCCTCATCACCCACACCCGCACAATCATGTAACAATGTGAATTCCTTCTTTGTCAATATTGGCAAAAAACTTGCAGATGACGTTATTAAAACTAAGCCCCCACATCAACTACCTATCTCACAGAACAGTTCTATACCAGCTTCATCATTTGTTTTGGACAAGACTGACCCAGAAGAAATTATTTCTACCATTAATTCACTGCGACCAAACGCTGCCACTGGTTGGGATGGCATTTCACCTACAATATTAAAGAAATTTTCCACCACTCTGGCGCCTATTTTATGCCATATATTCAATATCTGCTTTGAAACAGCTGTTTTTCCAACTTCCTTTAAAAAGGCAATTATCTATCCTATCTTCAAGGGGGGTGACGGAGCTTTGCCGAATAACTATCGTCCTATAGCTGTTCTAAGCGCTTTATCCAAAGTTCTGGAACGCTTGATAAACAAAAGATTGGTTAGTTATCTAGAGCATCACAAGATAATATCGCAACAACAATATGGCTTCCGCAAAAATAAGTCAACCTGTGACGCAGTTCATGATCTCACCAGCTTTGTCATAGATAATATGAATAAAAATAAAAAGGTACTAACAATCTTTCTAGATCTCGCAAAAGCCTTCGACACTGTTCCCGTCTCCACACTCTTAATCAAACTTGAGAAAATGGGCGTCAGGGGGCTGCAACTGCAACTTTTCCAGAGTTACCTTACCAACCGTTCGCAACAAGTCAGAATCGATGGCCATAACAGCAATGAGCTTAAAATTCATTACGGAGTACCACAGGGAAGCATTTTAGGCCCAACACTTTTCTTGATATTCATTAATGACTTGTGTGATCTCAATATCGTTAATGCCAAAATAGTATCTTTCGCAGATGACACAGCAATAACCCTCATCGCAGAATCCTGGTCACAACTAGAGCTTCAAGCTCAGCTTGGCTTTGACGTGGTTTTAAATTGGCTTAATTCCCACACGCTAACCCTTAATACCTCTAAAACCAAATTTATGACATATTCGAATAGCTTGATGTCTCAACCGCAGTCTCCAATTTTGATTAAAGCTCACACTTGCCACCCACAAATACAGGGTTCAAACTGTAAATGCCCTCTTTTATCCTCTGTTGAAAGCATCAGATACCTGGGAATAGTCTTAGACAGAAATCTCAATTTTAAATCTCATATTGGACTTCTGACTGGACGAGTCCGCAAAATCATTTACATTTTTACCACCCTCCGGTATATTGCCAATCCCAATGTAATACGTAATGTATATTACGCACTATGTGTATCCATCATTACTTATTGTATTTCTTGCTGGGGTGGCGCACCTAAAACCACACTCAAGCCGCTAGAAGTAGCTCATAGGGCCATATTAAAAGTCGCCACTTTTCGCCCTATCTTGTATCCAACAGATCTTCTGTACAATGACTGCAAAGTGCTAAATGTACGACAACACTTTATACTACAGACAGTCATTCGGCAACATCGCAACACCCCATACCGAATAATAGAAAATAAAAAACGTAGTAAACGTCGAAAGGATGGGATATGCGCCCTACCGCGTGTACGTTCAACTTTTGTAAA
Organism: Agrotis puta; assembly: GCA_943136025.2. Classification (NCBI taxonomy): domain Eukaryota; kingdom Metazoa; phylum Arthropoda; class Insecta; order Lepidoptera; family Noctuidae; genus Agrotis; species Agrotis puta. The sequence goes on along the minus strand of OW964177.2, from coordinate 12,628,092 downwards.
AAGATTTTTTTATTTTCTTGGTCCATTCCTATACAATAAAATAAACGAAGATTGTCATATCTACGGTCTACCGTATTACAAATGCAAAAGAATCATACTATCATACCTCCAAAATAAGTCCTATGACGAATCCGAATCAACTTTAATATAGCTGTTAAACATGGCCCAGCACACACTCACACTCACCTATACACACTCACACTCACCTATACACACACACCCACACACATACACACAAGCGCACACACACAAAGATACACACAACACACCGCAACCAATCGCACACACATATTTGTTTAATAGATTTAATGAAATGTAATTAGTTTATTTTACTTAATTTTAATCCTAGTTTTAAACTTCATATTGTATTACTCAATTCTTCCAAAATTTTAGCAGTAACATCAGAAGCATAGCAACCAAGAATACGTCTCTCTACCTTAGAGTACCGGACTGCTTCTCCTTAACACAGGTTTTTATAACCTAGCTAGGAGAGCAGTGATCACACATTTGTAAAAATTGTTAAAATTTGGTAAAACTGTATCAAAACCTGTTCTAATCATATGTTTTGAGTAAATAAATATCTAAATACCCTTATAGAAAAAAATACCCTTATAGAATAATGCGCCTGGCTATTTTCAAACCCAAGACCTAACTTGTTAGTTAAGGCCGAAACCACTGGGCCACCACTACTCTTGTATAGGTTCAATGTAATATAGGGGTAGATAATACTTTAAGCTTTCATTATATAACTTCATCCTTATTAAAGCTAAAGTTAGCTTTTCCTTCCAATATTACGTTAGGTTAAGATTTACAAGACATTTCAAAAAAATAATATACAGAGGCTGTCAACACGTCAACTTCACAAACTCAACTGGCGAATGGCATTTAATGAAATACTGACATCTACAACTTTACGTGAATGTTTTACGTAGGTTGTATTAATACAAAAGTTTTACCTGATTGAAAATTCGCTGAAAATATTGCGACTAAATAAACTAATATAAACATAAATGTGACTGGCACCTAACACATAAAACTTAAACATATCTGAGTCTTTATCGTGAATTCTACGGTTTTAGCCGTACTTTAAGTATAGTGACGTAATTGTATGGCAAATGAAAAAGCGCCACTAGTGTATGAACGAGGAACTAATTTTATCCATCGAATTAGGGCCTCAGCTAGCACAGCGGCCTTTGTCCCGTGGTACAATAAGCAATAACATAATAAAAAAGTTCTTCTGTTCTGTTCTTATTTGAAAAAAACAGCAACATACACACATCAAAAGTGTCTAGGGATCAACATATATTTTTGCAATAACTTTTCTCCTGATTGATATTAATTAATTTTTTTTTTAAGAATTCATCAAATAAAGTGTTTTCGTTTGTCACAGTAACGATAAACCAAGTCACCTTTGCATTAATAAAGAAATTTGCCATTTTCCTAATAAAGGGATTTTTGACATTTGAACCACTAACGCAAAAGTTCGAAAAAAAGACTGAAATAACAGTTTTCTTTAAAATTTTATTGGGTAACTTAAACAATTAATAATCCGTGTTTCTACCGCGAACACTAACAACACAAGAACATCGGTTTGGCATACTCAAAATGAGTTCATCCAAATCACGCTGTGGAATGGCCGCCCATGTTCGTTGCAACAACAAAAAAAGGTCTTCTTGCGACTGGATACCCTCCATATTCGGCAGAGCTCTTCTCTGTAGCATATCCCATGCATGCTCAATCGGATTCAAGTCTGGCGACTGAGCAGGCCAGGGCAGGACATTGATGTTAGCTGCGGCGAGAGTCTGTCTTACAACTCTTGCGGTGTGCGGTCGTGCATTAACTGAAATAAGGGACCGATTTGCACTTGTAGAGGAACGATGACGTCTGATACAATCGTCTCAGCATAAATTTGAGCGTTGAGGTTGCCTCTGATCCAAATCAACTCAGTTCTTCCGCCGATCCAAATACCCGCCCATACCATGATGGTTCCACCACTATAAGGATGGACTCTGATGAGTCTCGTTTTGGTATGAGACCGGATACAAGACGTATACGACACTGGAGAAGCCCTGGACGCCAACAGCGATTAAAATCCTGCCAGGAAGTCCATCCTTATAGTGGTGGAAAAATCATGGTATGGGCGGGTATTTGGATCGGCGGAAGAACTGAGTTGATTTGGATCAGAGGCAACCTCAACGCTCAAATTTATGCTGAGACGATTGTATCAGACGTCATCGTTCCTCTACAAGTGCAAATCGGTCCCTTATTTCAGTTAATGCATGATAATGCACGACCGCACACCGCAAGAGTTGTAAGACAGACTCTCGCCGCAGCTAACATCAATGTCCTGCCCTGGCCTGCTCAGTCGCCAGACTTGAATCCGATTGAGCATGCATGGGATATGCTACAGAGAAGAGCTCTGCCGAATATGGAGGGTATCCAGTCGCAAGAAGACCTTTTTTTGTTGTTGCAACGAACATGGGCGGCCATTCCACAGCGTGATTTGGATGAACTCATTTTGAGTATGCCAAACCGATGTTCTTGTGTTGTTAGTGTTCGCGGTAGAAACACGGATTATTAATTGTTTAAGTTACCCAATAAAATTTTAAAGAAAACTGTTATTTCAGTCTTTTTTTCGAACTTTTGCGTTAGTGGTTCAAATGTCAAAAATCCCTTTATTAGGAAAATGGCAAATTTCTTTATTAATGCAAAGGTGACTTGGTTTATCGTTACTGTGACAAACGAAAACACTTTATTTGATGAATCCTTAAAAAAAAAATTAATTAATATCAATCAGGAGAAAAGTTATTGCAAAAATATATGTTGATCCCTAGACACTTTTGATGTGTGTATTTATAGCATTATAACCCCATCACGCAGCAGCTTCTACAAGACTCCATACATACAATAACTCACTTTTAATACTACTGACCACCTCAAAGAAAAAAACATAATTAAAAACAAAACACAATCGGCAATCGAATACGATCTGCCCGAACACCCGCAAAGAAACATTTTGCGAGAAAACAAAACAAAATAGATCGAAACAGATACGTATCTGTAAACAAAGCCATGCGTGCATTAATTCCTGTAATTTATAATCAAGTTTGAACAACCCGTATTCGATAAACAGGGTGTTTCAGAAAGATAATGTGTAAGATGTGGTCATATTTAAGTGCTAGCACCCTAACTCGACTTCGCACGGTAATGCGGCGATTAAAAGTGAAAGAGTAAAATTGTTTTTAAATTTTATAGGGAGCTAGAAAATGTATCACAATTCGCCAAACGTGGCCAGCACAATCATTTAAGCTACTGCATCCGAATGACTTGTGGGCCAAATGTGAAGCTATGACTCAGCCAGAAGGCGTCGGGGACTCGGGGCAGACCTCGAAGTAGATAATAAGATGAACTGGACAAAATAAACGTGTAGTAGTGCATAGATCGAAAAAAAAAAACAGTAAGTCAAGAGGAGAAGAGCTGCCCATCAGTGGTGACCAGCAGTGGGATGACGCAGATCAGCAGTACGATGATGTTGTGATTTTTTTTCAGTTTAATGGCTCTGAACTTACTTAAATACAGCCGCACAGGCCGATCTTCCGGGTTAAGCCGCACTTGACGAGGTTGGTTCGCTATGACAGGTTGGTCTGTGGACGGGTGACCATCCACAGACCAACCTGTCATAGCGAGTTTCCTCCGTGCCTCGGAAAGCACGTAAAGCCGTTGGTGCCGGCTGTCATTTGTAGATCTTTGACTGTCGTTACTGTTAGTCAGAAGCTCTAAACTCTGACAACCAGTATTACCATGGGGTATCGTATTACCCAGTTACTGGGTAGTGGAGGTCCGGCAGGCAGTCGCTCCATGTAAAATACTGATATCCAGCTGCATCTGGTTTGACTGGAAGCCGACCCCAATATAGTTGGGAAAAGGCTAGGCAGATGATGATCGTATTTCTATTATTCAATATGACACCTTATTTCATTATGACAACGTATTTCTAACACATGCTGTACTACCTACAAACAGGATTTAAGTTAATATAAAATTCACTTAGGTACGTGAGAAAAATTCTCAAGTAACTGTTTGTTTGTTGAATTCTTCGTGTTATATAAAAGTTGGTAGAATGCGAACATTGTTAAAGTAATTTGTGGAAGTTCGGGAATTTTCTTTTGAATGTTACAAAAAAGTGGTTGCGGCTTTAGTTTGTTTATTTTAATGTGAGAAAAAACTTATTGATAATTATCTGGAACTTTGCGAACATTTCTTTTTCCTGTGTGCCGTTAAATTGCGTAAAATAAGCACTAATTTATTTATTTATTATTATTATAAATTTAAGCACAAATTTATTTATTTTTATTTATTTATTATAATAACCAACTTGAATTAACAGTTTAAAACAACACATACAAGTTATTGGTCAAATTGTGTTAATCAGTCTGTAAATCAACGATAGAGACATCATACAAACACTATGTAAATTCAACAATTCAACATCGATAATCCCTCCTGTATACCAAGTATTGGAAACGCATAAGCCGCACTTTAGAACTAAAACGGCATAAGTGACAATGTCGCTTAAGTCATTTATGACCATAAAGGGTTATGTCCAAGAGCTCCCATACATCAATACCCACCTACGCATTATGCAAACGTTACTAAGTGCACCTTTTGTTTGTTCTGCTATCCGTACAGTACGGTCAGTAAAATAACATTACTGAGCGCAGGTGTCAGTTTAAGGTTAACGAGAAATATGACAGGACGACGCGTATTATTGTTGTCGATTAAATTGCTACTTTCTTTTTATGCGGAGAGTGTGTGAGTGCGACGATACGTACTCAGTTTTGACGTGCCTTGTACTTAAAATAGTTACGTTGCTGAGCATGATATCACGCTTAAGCCTTTGTCAAACAGACAGGCGTGGCGAATGCGAAGCATGACGTTTTTATTTGTAATGTATGGAATTGTTTGAATCCAGTCACATAGAAAAGCGAAAGCGATCCGATAGCGTGACCGAACTATCGGAATGACGTCTCGCATTGGTTCGTTATCGCTTCGGACTCGCCCATCTGTTTGACAAAGGCTTTAGAGTGTATAGAGATAATAGTTGTCACAGACCTCATTCACAGTAAACAAGTCAACGATGACACGCTTGATTTGAAGTGTTGACAATGGCGTCTCTAGATGCAGTCAAATGTCGATATCTGTATTTCGCAATGACACAATGGCCATTTGATATAGAAATTGAATCTGGAAATAAGTGTATTTTTGAAAATGAAACTAAGATCATAGTTATCTGACAAGCCTTCGTTCAACTATGTTGCGGTTGGTTTCCAGTCAAACGAGATGCAACAAAATTGTAGCAGTAAGTATTTTAAACGAAGCGACTATCAACCCAAGTACCTGCATGTCCTCAATCCACTTACTGGATTATATCGACAAAGTCAAAGTCAAAGTCAAATCATTTATTTCAATTAGAAAGAGGCACTTTTGAACGTCGATTAAAAAAATTAAAGGAAATGGGATGGGAAGGGATTGATTCTACACCCATTCGCAAGGGTAGGTTTGTATGGAGAAGAATGGGCAAGAAACTCCATACTCACTCTTTTTCAAAAATGACACCCTTCGGCAAGACTGACTGTCAGACTGGCTACTAAAATGAAGTCATGAAACAAGAAAATAAATGCCAATGTATAAAAACACTACACAAGCACTGTACGAAAAAAAAACACGAAAAAATAAATAAAGGATTTTTTTCACTACAACATTTTCTGTTCTCGTACAACACGAGCCGATACGCGAGAGGAAGAAAAAGGCTGACGAACCTAGATTGATTGGTTTGCGAATATACTTCACATGTGTCTAGTCTATATACACTGCCAATCAAATTCAGTACCTATACACAGTGTAGTAGAGACTATTTGATCTTCCAGTTTATTTGTTCCATAAAGACTTCCCCGCTTTGTTTTAGGGTCTTATCACGTAGAAGGCTATAAATGCTAGGCTTTTGGGAATGATTTAATGTAGCAGTTAGTTAAAAGTAATGTGTTTCTTATCTTGTTTGTTCAATCTAGGTTTTATGTAATCCCACACGTCCAAACTAGATTACACATGATTCTCATTATTGCTTTTTTAATTACTGCAGTATAATTATCATTTTCTGAGCTTTTCAGACGTTTCTGGGACCGTAAAAATTATCCACTAATTTTATTTATTTAACGTAACGTGCAATTATATTACAAAAGGCGGATTTAATGCCGCAAGGCAATGTCTAGCAGTCATCCTTTTGGTTGACTGATAGATACATACAACATAATTACACGTTAAGTAAATGATTACGTAAAGTTAATGAGTTCTATTCCTAACTCACTAAAAAATATCCTTTTCGTTCCACGTCCGCGGTATCTTACATAGAGAGTCTCTCGATCCCAGCAGGCATCCGGCCGCAGCCCCGTAAAGCATCAGTTTGTTGATAGCTCCTTGAATACTCAGCCCTGGGGCCCTAATCTGAAATGATGGACCTTGTTTTGCCTTGCTAAGTAAATTCGAATGATTTTGAACTAAAATACTATAAAAGAGCTCTTCTTTCACATTATATTTAGGCCCATTCGTAGGTACTACAGCTTATAATCTGCGTAATACAAAAAGCTATGTCTAATGCCAATGGTGTTCAGAATGAAGCCCTCAATGTAATTGAGTCATATTTGCATAATAGATTTCAATGTGTCGATGTTGGTGGCGTGAAATCTTCTAGGTTACCTGTTCAGCTAGGTGTACCTCAAGGCTCAATTCTGGGTCCGTTTTTATTCCTGGTTTATATTAACGATCTACCATACTATTTGAAGAACATCTGCGATGTAGTACTGTTTGCAGACGATACTTCGCTAATCTTTAAAGTAGATAGGAATAGACAAGTGTTTGACGACGTGAACAACGCACTATCAAAGGTCACAGATTGGTTCACAACAAATAACCTTGTTCTTAATGCCAAGAAGACTAAATGCATAAAGTTCACTTTGCCCAATGTCAGAAACCTGGGTCCCAGCATTGTCCTTGGTAATGTGGAGCTTGAAACTGTTGATTCAGCTGTGTTTCTGGGTATAACAGTGGATTCAAAATTACAATGGGGTCAACATATATCAAACCTAGCAGGTAGGCTTAGTTCGGCCGCCTACGCTGTTAGAAAAGTTAGACAGTACACTGATGTTGACACAGCTAGATTAGTCTATTTTAGTTATTTTCACAGCGTTATGTCCTACGGTATTCTGCTGTGGGGTAAAGCCGCTGATATCCAAAATATATTTGTACTCCAGAAACGAGCGGTTCGTGCTATTTACCAACTAGGTGCACGAGATTCTCTAAAAGATTTCTTTAAAGAGATTGGTATTCTAACAGTGGCTTCACAATACATATTCGCCAACATTTTATATATCAGGCAAAACATACACCTGTATAGTAAAAACAGTGATATCCACAACTTTAACACAAGGAATAAGCACAAACTACGTGCTCCCTTTCATCGGCTTCACAAGGTGCATAATTCATTCGTTGGGGTTGGTATAACCTTTTATAACAAGTTACCATCCTCTTTTCTAGATTTGCCGTTTAACGTTTTTAAAGCAAAAGTAAAAGCTAATCTCTGTGCCAAAGCATATTATTCTGTAAGAGATTATTTAGATGATAAGCATAGTTGGTCGCTGTGTTGAACACAAGACATTGTTCATGTTCTTTTAACATAATTAGCTAGCTGACATGGTTATAGGACTCAACAGCATACACCTCTTATACAACTCTGTATTATTATTGTATTTTACATGAGTTTTAATTCGTTCTTTTTCTGTGTGTGTCTTTTATCTTTATTACGACAGTCGTAGGGTATCATTTAGTACTATTGTCGGAGCTGATGAAGATTGTAAACTATCGTTGCGTTGTATAGAGTCAATCTTTCTAGTATTATATAGTTTCACCGGAAGCATTGTGTGAGTACCGTGTTTTTTATAGCTTTCAATGAGTAGATACCCACGTCTTTTATTGACTTGAATGACCCTGGCAGTTGAGATTATGTCATGCTCACTCAAATATCTCGCTGATGGTGGCGCGTGTGTCGGATCACTTAGTTCCCTTCAAAATGGTTGAGCTGAGTGATGCTGATGCATGTGTCATGTTCGTGAACGGGCGCTGTCAGTCGTGACTGGTCATCTCTTAGCAGCCGCGGTTTATTTTAATTATTTATAATTTTATTGAATTGTCTTTTTTTATATGAATTTCCTATGGACACTTTACTTGCTACATCGTTCTCACATAATGTACCATCTTAAGATGAATGATGTAACAAAGGTTCTGTTATAATTTTGGCGATTGAAAAAGAGTGTCCATGGAGTTTCTTGCCCGTTCTTCTCCATAGAGATCTACGCTTTGGAATGGGCATCTACAGTACTTTCACAAGTTTTTATGTCTTGTGACTGGGACTGTAGCACCGTAACTATTTTTAAAAAGCTATTTTATTTTACTTTTGTCTCTTGACAATTCAAAAGTGCCTGTAAATGGCCTACTTGAAATAAATTATTTGATTTTGATTTTGAATAAAACTCCACCTTTATGTGTGCGAGTTATTTTCAAATACTTTTTTCCATAGACACAACATTTTTATGAGTGGCAATAATACATGAAAAAGTATCAAGATACATATCAAAGTAATAGACAACAAAAGTAAGTAACACAACTGAAGCGCAAGTTATATACGAATCATGTTTGTTTGTTGATTTCGCGATCATAAAAATTATATAGCCTAACTTTATGGCAATGTTTTTATTAGGTACAAGAAACAAGTACATTAATCTGATGCCTATATATGTATGTGTGTATTTACACAGTTATGTTACTAAAGTAACGATTGTTTTTGTTGTGGAAATTTTGATAGGGATAAATTCGAGTTGTTCTTGTTGTCTTAGTTGTACCGAATAGGCTTACCGGTAGTACTATTGGGAATTTCCTACCCAATAGACTTACTAGTAAGACTACTGGAAACTACTGGGAAGACCCAGTAGACCAGTACACTGGAATCACCCACATTTATCCTCTTAAATGAACTGGAATCAGCTATTGGTAGCCATACACAAGTATGTAAAAGCAAGGCAAGTTTAAACTTGCCCAAACACTTGTCCGGCCACCGCTGGCATGCGAACGGTGACTCGCCGTCCGATCATGGACCATGCCCGGTACGACGGCGCGGGCGCGACGGAACACATGGGCGGTTTTTTTAACTTATACCTTTAACTCGGTCGCGGGACTCACGAATTACCATGACCCCGGTACGTAAAGGGCTATTGAAGGACACCGTGGATTTTAGTCAGTTCGAGTCTGCCAGTCCCTCCCGCTCTGCCCTGGGTGGGAGGACTTATATGATGATTTTACCACGTAAAAAAAAACTTTTGACTCTTTCCGAGAGACTCTTTCATTCGTTAATGATTTAATCAAACTGCAAAAGGAACTAGCAGTAAGACGTCTTGTGAGCGGACGTATAAATTCTCCATTCGAAAGAAACAATTGACTGCAAGTTGTTAAGACGGAAAGTCCTTTGTACTTCTTTGATCTTTTGAACTTTGAAATTGTGCAGGTGTCACTACAAAGTTGGTTGAACTGAACTTTATGTTCGTAATCTATTTATAAAATAAAGTTAAGTTGCTAAATAAACCAGTAATACGTAACAAACATTAACATAATTATATTATATTATTATCAGGCTATTGCCGTCCACTGCTGAACGTAACCCCCCCCCTTCCAAAGAGCGCCAACCCTCCCGGTCCTGGACAGTCCGCATCCATCCACTGCCACCTACATTCTTCAAATCATCGACCCATCTTACCGCAAGGCGTCCAACACTACGTTTGCCCATTCGTGGTCGCCACTCCAGCACAAGTCTGCTCCATGTACTATCTGTCCGTCTAGAGACGTGGCCGGCCCACTTCCACATCAGCATACTTATTCTACGTCCAATGTCGGTTACTTCAGTTCTCTGGCGAATGACTTCATTTAACGATTAATTAGATGGTAAGTATGTGTGCGTGTGCCGACGCACCGCACCTCTAAGCAAATATATGTCAGTGCATTACTAGCAAGCAGTCGTTTCACTCGTGTGTCCCTCATACTTATCACTATATAATAATGATATAAACCAATAATCTACGACGCATTATAATCTTCACTCTGCCATCATTTAGATACTGTCACTTTCTTGTTTATGTTAGGATGGACTTCCAGTCCCTACGGATGTAGTTGAATAGCAATATTTTTAAAACCACCACAACCCAGTTAGTACCAATACTGGTTGTCAGACTGCCCCTGCTGAGTGTCCTCCTGGGCTCGATTCCCGGGTCGGGCAAAAGGTACTGTTATGTTTTTCTAAAAATAATTTCACAGTAGCTGCCCGGAGTTTGGAAGCTGGCGGTATAATACCCCCGTGCCTCGGAAAGCACGTTAAGCCGTTGGACCTGCGCCTGATCTCTCTCCTGTCGTGCCGGATTTCCGCCCCATAGGATCTATGAGACTAAAGGAAGAGAGAGTGCACCTGTGCCTGCGCACATACTTGTGCACTATAATATGTCCCGCGCAGTTGGCTAATCTCCCTTGAGATTGGTCGTCGTGGCCAAACTCAGTCAGGAAAAGCTATGTTCTACTAGTTGTCATAATTTCAAGCCAAGTCTACCTGTAATGTCTGTCAAAATAAACAAATTATAGCCGGGCTAACACAGTTTAACGTTGAAAATCGACCCGTTGGGCAGTTATTAGTGTACAGACGAACTTTGACCTAATTATGTAGATACTAAATTACCTTTCAGGGTCCGCATCAAGTCCTTAAACTATCCGTATACCGGCTTTACAGAACTTTTACAGCAATTAAATGATTTAGTTCCTAGCTGAACTAGTTATTATAAAATCAATGGAACATAAAATTGTAGTTTGCAATTAATTTGTGCATGACTCGTAGTTTAAATATTCAAATGCTTAAATGAAAATTTATTGGAACGCAATGCGACATTAGGCTAAAAGTGTATACAGCCTACAGGGTTTCGAAACTAACTTTCGATCAGCGTTAAAGTTCAGACTAGTCGAGCGTAGGATCGTAAATTCTAGAATATCTCGATAAACATTACCAGTCGATACTTTATCCAGCAAAATGTACCTACATATTAAAGAAATAGAAAAAAAAACTCGAAGGAAGTAATACATAAGTCTCCCAAACGGATTTGTTCCAGTTTCAAAGATCCGGCTTTGGACCGTTCTCAGAATGTCCAAGAGATAAAAATATGAGCCCTAAGATCCGGGACCAAACGTTTCTAAAACGGTTTCATATAAAGTAAAAACTTTTTTAAAGTTTTAAACGGAGGATCGCACTTTACTGCAGTCCATGGACTTAAGAACTTTTTATTGTTCTTCGCAAAGTAAAAAGTTTAATTAGAACAGGGCAGATAAAAGGCATCTTCGTGTAGGTACCGAGTTTCTTGATATAGCATTTGAACGGGAACATTTAAAGTTAAATAAAGGAGACGACTTGATTGCAGCTTCTGAACGATTTTCTGGTAATTACTGGATCAATTTCCGAATGAAATTAATAAGTAGATTAAGAGGCTGAGGCCGGTCATACCTACTGCTTGAAACAGGCTGCATCGACTGCTACAAGCTACGACTGCACAGAAAACTGCAGTCTTCTAAATACACATAACTTATCGATCAGTCGAACTGCTTCGGCCGGTTTGCTTGACGCAGTCGCCATGCATACACTGACTGCTCAAGCAGTATGTGTGTGCATGGACCGCTTGAGCAGTCAGTGAGCGCCACTGACTGCTCAAGCGGTCCGTGTATGTTGATCACTGGCGGACGTGCTTAAATGGCCCAGATAGTTGATCTAAACTGTGGGCTAACATAATACTCGTAGATAAAACACTTTCAACAAGATTTACACAAGCTTACGATAGCTTTATGGCAATATATCATAATTATTTCCACCATAGGAACTCTCAAAAATTCAAAAACTTTATTCTCTAATTTTAAAAAGAGAATATTCATCAATCCAGCGTGGATTGCTGAATATTCTATTTAAAAAGGACAACATTAGAAAGGACACATTTGACTTAAATAAAATCTCAGAAACCCTCACAAAATCACGGCATACGTCACTAAAATTAACAATATTTCAGCACATGTGTAACACACCCTTGTTTTATATTCGTCATTATTTCATGACATCACCGACTGACGGTTGCGTTTTGACATTTTAATGTGCCATTTTGTACCGAAGCCATTTAATGCTAAAGCTTTTGTTGCCAGTGTGCCACTCACTGTCTGGCGATTTATGTTGCCAGGGACATAATTTAGTGGCTGTTTTCACTGACTACCTGGAATATGCTTGGTAAGAACGTAGTTTGATGTATGGTGTGATAACTTTGGCATGTATGTTCCAATATTAAGGGAAAATAGTACTATTTTCTTTTGTATTCCCTATTATTTTGGAACTTTTCTCTCGAGTAGAGAATAGTTTATTATCATTGTGATTTATTTTATACCTATGCATTCAAAAGCTTGGTATTTACAACCTTATTTTTATGTAAGAAAATTTCATATATGGAATACTGTACTCTGTTTTACTTACGTTAAAAAATTTAAACTTTTCTGGTAAAGAAAATCTAAAGCTCTGTACGTTATTAATTCACACCGAAATTGATTTTGGTTTAAGTGAATAAAGCCAACTTATTTTAGATTAAGATGCAAAACTCATATAGAGGTTAGAGACTTATTAGAGGGAGAGGAATTCTACACGGTTTATTGCTCTCATATTCTATTCTGAAATTTCTTTTTCATTCTCTCTGTAATCCCGTTATGAAGCTCACAAAAACGATACTGAAATTAAAAAGGGGCATGAGCCCATGACCTTTTTTAACAAAATAGCAGCTTACCAACACGCCATCATATAATAACATTCAAAAAACTAACAACTACAATCCGCGCCACCACTCATGCGGAGATACTGCATTTTTATAATGCAATTTGATGTAATAAGCGCTAAACACTAGCGCCGCGTCAAAAGGACATGAGTAGTGACGCGGACTCAACAATCCCAAATGAAAACATAATTAAAACTCTATGGCTGTCGCGAGAAACAAACTACCTACGAACTACCACATAAAACACTTAAGATAATCCATCACAAATCTCCTCCACAAAGTCTAGAAATCTAGATTAAGAGCCAAGAGCCGGGAGCTCCGCAATCTTCTCTGTTGCGGTTCTGCAATAGGTGTATAATTAGCACGGGGTATCGAACGTGTAATGAGCGGAGCCGACGTTAATTGCAGCTACGATTTAAATATACTCGCTTTAGTGCATCGACCGCGTTCAAGATGCGGTTCACACGTTTAATATTAGTTCTGTGAAGACAATTGGAAATTAGTATGAAGGAGGAGAAGGAGGAGGAGGTGAAGAAGGAGGATGGGAAGAGGTTTATTAGATTATGGACATGTGTTGTAGTTAATAAGGTCTAAAAGTTAATAGCTCACAATTTAGGACCCGAGTATTTTTAGAAAATGTTGTTCAGTGGTGTTAGACAACTGGGCTTATCCCAGTTGTAAACGTCCCTTTCTTCGACTGGTAACAGACAATGATCTAACCGAAGATATCAACCAGGATAGTTTATTTATTTCATATTCATCAGATCAAGCAAAATGTAGTTACGTTTTGTTTCAATTAGAATGGCCTATAAACTGAAAAGTATGTCATGTTTGTAGATAACATTCACGGTATCATCATAATAAAAACTACCTTAAATACAGACCGATTCATTCAAAATTGACCCCTTTTCCACCGTCATCTTTAATCTTAATTGGCTTCAGCAAATAACTCTCTGGAAACAGCAACCTCCTTCATAGTTACCACTGCAAATAATTCTAAAATATACCTATAAACATATCAAATAGCAATTTATTTCGGCCGCTATCGTTAGCTCGGCCCAGTTGACCTAGAATCTTATGAAATATGGACATCGTTCATATCCCAATGATTCCGCAGAAAGAACCACGCCGGCCCTCGGTTCCGCTAAAAAGCCACAAGCTTCACAAGTAATTGGAAATGGTATTTATAGAGGTTCTATTATTAGATTCTGGTAAAGGTTGCTCCCAGATTTAACCTTTTTAAATAACACTTTAGTATTAGTTTACACCTATTTTTTAGAGACCCTGTTTTTTTACAGCATCGCGATATATTTCTCTCGATTTTTATTTTATAAATAATCTGATCAATGTCACGATAAAGTCACCTTCTTTCAGCCAAAATGAAGATAGAAAGGGAAAAACGTATATAAATTGACAAAAGCTATTGATGTAAATTCTATTAAAAGTTGTAGGTATATGAAACCTTTTAAAACCAATTGCTATATGGTCAACCTGCCAAAACTTCTGCCAAACAAAATCTGGGACTTACCAAAAGGTGCTGAAAGAAAACAATTACTCTACTAATAAACACAAAAGAATATAAAGAAACAAAGTTAGAAACAACTAATTTATTAAAACCGGGTTACATTAACTTGTACTGCAATAACAAAAGGAATTATAACACGAACATTTCGCGTGGCCAGACACGATTAATTACAAGATAAAAAACAAACCAAGAATAACATTATCGATGTAAAAATCGATGCCGTTTTTGCCGACAGCACAAAGTGGAAGAAAGCACTGAATTTAAATGAGGCAATATACAGAAGGCAATATAATTAATGAATGTAAACAAAAAACTATAGTATGCCGGTCGGGACGGCTGCTTAATGAGACAGTTTAAACAATTACTCCAGCGTCTGACGGTTCGACAATGAACCATTGTTTTTCATACGTCACCTTGCCCCAAGCGATACAATTATCACTGATTACAGTAATTATGAAAGTAATTTTTTGTGTGCGACGTGATAAGATCGCCCATGTTGGGCCACACACGCAAATATTTGACGAAACACGTCGGGACGTCGCCAACGTTTAATTAATTCGCACTATGAAGTCGGGTGGCACAATTACATGAAACACTAAAATCTTCTGTGTTACATTCTTGGCCCCTCGCTGTGAAAGTTTGTTTTATTTCATTTTATAAGTGCCATCAAATATTTCAGTTTAATTAACTTTTGAATCGGGGACGACATTGCAGACACTTCTCAACTTCGAGATAAGGACAGTATTTCAGAATTTATTTATCTTCAACTATCTATAATTAAATCATCGTTGTTATAGAAATTGTAAAAGACACGTTCTATTAACTTGCGACGGTCGATTGGGCCTGAGGTTATTCAAATTACTGGACACACGAGACATAAATTGTCAGTGATGGAGACAAAAAACCCATTATCGAAAACTTAAGTAATTTGAATAACCCTTACGATTAAAAATTCAATGATATAATGACAAAAGATAAATGGTGCGTGCGACCTTCGTACCCTAACCTTCATTTTAGCCTTTTGTTAGCCCCAGACGGGTGCTATGGACTATAAAGTATAAGGGCCCTTGTACATATTGCGATGTATATCAGCTGCGCTCCTATAACATATACAATATACATGCAATATGACAATATCGATAAAATCTCGACGCATGTTCCCCACGAAAACAAGGGCAGAGCTACAAAGTGGTGTCTTGTCGATCGTTTCGTTTGGACTTTGTAATAAAATATTTTATGTTAACGCTAAATAAATACGGGCGCTTGTATTTTATTGCCATTTAAGGGTAAAGTCGGCATTTCATTACCGCACGTCTAAACACTAATATACATGCTGGAAATTTGAATAAATAGTAAAATTGTGGTCGTAGTAAGTTAGTTTTGGTTTCGAAATGTAACAAGCAAAACATGGATGTACTATTAGGTGGATGCGTACAGTTCTGTCTAACCTTTCGGATTACTTACCCATTCTCCACTAATCATGAAAAAAGGGTGTACCAGATTGCTTATAACCTGTCTGTCCGTAACACAATACTGCAGCTGTGAAACATAAAGGGCAACCAACCAAAGAACAGGATGGATTTTAGTCAATACGAGTCTGACTGTCTTTTCTGCTCTACCAAGGGTGGGAGGACTAATTTAATGATATCCCACCCCAAAAAAGTTATAACCTAAATATTTTGTTTAACGTGGTAAAATCATCAAATGAGTCCTCCCACCCAGGGCAGAGCGGGATTGACTGTCAGACTCTTACTGACTAAAATCCACACCGTCCTTCAATAGCCCTTTACGTTCCGGGGTCACGGTAATTCGTGAGTCCTGCGACCAACCTAAATAAATACATAGGATATTTTTTATGGGACAAACGAAGCCGCGGCCATAAGCCAGTATGTTATATTCTCTGATTCGAAGCTAATTTAAATTGCTCAAATGAAATTACTCAAACAACTACATTATCTGCTTTTGCGAATGTAATCAGGAATCAGTGAGCTTGCAAGACATACGAGTTTTAATTGTCATTCCACAGTAATCATGTTTTTTTACACGTAATTGCAATACAAATTGCGCACATTCTATTATTACTTGATACAATTAAAATAAAATTACCTTCCTAATTAAAACTGAAAAAAAAACCGATTACTCAGCAATCTTGCTAACAAGCAACCACCTGTATATATGTTACCGGTAATCTGTATAATTTGGCAGATTATAGAATACCTAGACATTTAGTAGAATGCCTAAAACGTTCAGTCAAAGTTGGAACTAAAATGTATTCCGTACTTTGTTGGATCGGCGGGAGTGTTTTCAGTGAGTCATTTGATGCAACCAACATGGGTGTAGTTGTTGATGTCTTTCTTAACATCCTAGTTTTGTTATTGTGACCATATTTTGTTTGTAACTCGATATTGTCATTTGCCCGTAGTTTGGTGAACATATACATTTAAATTCGATAGTTTTTTGCCGCATCTCGTCAAGGCACTGTTTAATACGTCAATGATCAGCATTGACGTATTAAATATTGCATAAACAGGAATGACCAGGTATTCTACAAACTGACGGAATTTCAAGTATTGCTGGTAACACACACATTTATAATTTGATACACACATTTTAATTTTATGCCAATCCGCTTGAGGCATTGATCTCAAACACGCGAGCTTAATAAAAGTTACTGACGAAACTTTACACGCACTATATAAACATCACTTATCAAAACAACAATCTTTTGATTGACGATTTTCCGATTACGGAGGTGCATAAATATAACATTTGTTTAGCATACAAGGGGTTCAGAACACGTATTGGGTCTGAAGCTCCGTATTTGCGTACACACACACTGTGAATCAACACGCCTTGCATTGCCACAGAGTAAAAATATTGTTCTGTCATTTTTTGTATACAGGCAGTGTGTCAAGTTTTCAAGAAGGTTTTATTCTAGCATGTGACAGGCAGAATGTGCTAAAGGCCATGGAACGTACGTGCATTAATAGCTTTATCTACTATCATGCTATTAATCCTCTATAAAAGAACCTATAACAATTAGCTTATTGCCAACATTAAAACACTCAATGCTATAATGATCATTATATCATCCAAACGCGTGTTATAATGAATTTCAAAAAAAGAACATTCTCATGCAATGACATTTTTACCACCAGATCGCTAACATTTTGAAAAAAGAACAATAAATTGTAGACTAATTCGTAATTTCGGATTCTCGTCTTATCGTGTTATTTCCCGCCATCTTGAATTCACATAGTTCTGTACAACACCCTATGGTATGAAAATCTTTTATAAAGAATTCACATCATGATTGTAGATAAAGTCTTGTATGCAACTGTTATAATTAGGTATTAAAACACTCATGTGATACTATTATCACACTCGGCTACGCCTCGTGTGATAAACCCACATTCGTGTTTTAATACCCCTGATTATACAACAGTTGCATAAATAACTATTATGCATTGAAGCCATTCAGTTCTATTGATTTACGGCTCGGGTTTGAGTGGGCGGTGATATGTGCCCATTCAGCTATTTTCCTCTTAAGCGAAGCATGTTAGCTCTAATTTATTAAGTACCAGCCACCCGGAGGCTTAACGAGAATAATTTAAGAGCCGTCCTATGAATTAATGTAGTTAATTCTATTGGCATTTACATCTACGATTGGTTTGAAGATAAGATACTGAACTCGATGAAAATACTCTGCTCAAGTCTAGCTCGACACGCCCCAATTTTGTCTCATTAGACACATTGCTATCTAGCATCACGGCTATTGTTTGTCATAAATCGACAGAAACGTCTATGACTTGAGTGTGGTTGTGAAAATCCGCCAATCCAATCGAGCCTTGTTCTTAGACGGTGAGATATCCTCAAACTGAGAGAAGTTTTTTTTATATAAGACTAACGCTCCACACAGAGCAAAAGCCTGTTCCTAAAATTACCCTTAGTGTTCCAGAACGTGGTAACTCTTCGAAACTACCCTGCAAATTATGGTTAAGAATACAAATTGGTGACCGATTTAAACCGTTGTCATGACTGAATCTAGTTAAGTTGAGAAATTGACTTAAGACGGGTCTAGGAATACGAGTGTTTATGAGTCACCATTAGATACTTATTGCACACACATTAAATGTCAGTGGTTATGTAAATAAGCACCGTAGCTACATTGGTGTTATTTACATGCTTGACTTAGTTCATAATTACACACAATGTAGAGTAAACGGCACTTGCGTTAATTTGAAATCCTAGAGAATTATGCAAACATGGCGAATTCAGCAGCACTAGTTATTATTTTAATTACTTATTTTGCCACATACATTTATATGCGGATACGTAACATAGTTTATAATTGCTGTGTAGGTATAATTATTATTTAATTTTTTATATTTTTATTATAACAGGTGTCATTGGAATGTTTTGCAGTTAGACTTTTTATTTCCTGCACGTATATTTTACTGCTTCGTGGAGAGCTGGACTGCGGCCGCGGGTAGTAGGCTATATGTACCTAAATAGAGGACTTGGTTTTTTTTAACTTAGTAAAATCATCAAATGATTCCTCACAGGGCAGAGCGGGAGGGACTGACAGACTCGTACTGACTAAAATCCACGGTGTCCTTCAAGAGACGTACTTACGTACGACTTACGTTCCGGGGTCATGGTAATTCGTGAGACCCGCGACCGAAATAGAGGCCTAGTTGTGGAGTACTCATAATTAGCGTGCTTGAATGACCAGATGTATGAATGTGATGAAGCGATAGTATGTTTATAAGGATCGTAGCAGGTGGCGGTCTGTAGATTCTGCGTTCCCCCATGGGAAGAAGCCGTGAGTTCATGTATGTATGTAATGCAAGCTTTGATGTCACTACTGTTTTAAATTGTAAGAACAATTTGAAAACATTTTACATCACGTTTCAGTCCAACCGGAGTCTCTCAGACACACCAACAATAAATAACATCGCAGATAAAATAACAATTTCACCAATTCTATCTAGATTTCGTTCTGTCAATATTTCTGAGTGCCCCCTAACTTTTGTCTAGAGTTCGCCATTTTATTCCCCAGTCACCTTCACTAGGTCGCCACGCTTTCAACCTCAAATCTAGATATTGTAAAATATTTTATCAAGAGAAATATTTTCGTAAAGCGATTTCCATACGAAAAGACTCGTCCGCGCGGTCTAGGGCGGACAGGTGGCCTACCACGGCTTCTTAAAGCGAGAGTAGTCCCACTGTGGGAAAGAGACAGAGCTATACAAGTCGTGTAGCGCCATCTCATTTCCACAGTGTAACTACTCTCGACGTGCTACCGTCATGGTAGGGCACCAGGTTTTGTGGCGGTGCGCCGCGCGGAGGGGCGGTGAGCACCACTCGGCGATACGAATCAACGGATGTACACAGTCAAAACGACGTGAGATCCGCTTCACCACCCAACTGCGTCAAGTAGCAGTTTCGTGTGATAACTGCCTAAATTGTTTCGAAACAAAAAAGTTTTCATGAAAATTCAGAAACGCTTGGAATCTAAAGAATTTATGATACGACCTTTTCTTCAGTGCAAGCTTTTTAAAAGTCAAATGAATTTGCGTAATAACACTTTTCTGATGTAAATGTACGAACTCACGCGAAATATGAAAGAATTATTGGCGTACCTGTAATTCCTGTAATTTTGTGCTATATATTTATTTAGTATCTCTTTTTCGGATTATAATATTGGAAAGGATAGGTGACACAGCCCGTCTGATAGAGAGCGGTCACCGTAACCCGTTTGTCATCTACACAGGATACCGCGAAAAGAAGAACATGAACGCCTACAACACCAGAGGTTTCACCTGCATTTTGCCGACACTGCATAAACATTTTTTTTTAAACGTTGCCCCACACTAGGAAAATTTCTCCTGTGTCGTGGGTGCGTTTACAAACATATAAACTCAGATACACAAACGCCCAGACCCGGAACAACTACTTGTAGATCATACAAATATTTGCTCCGCGCGGGAATCACGTCCAATCGCTCAGTCACTGCTAACCGTGCCGTCAAGAAAAACCTTTTTAAGACGGAACCTTTACAGGGTATTCGTTAGTCTCGCGATCACCTACATATGCGATAATTTTAACTATCACAGTTTATGAGATACAGCCTGGTGACAGACGGACAGCGGAGTCTTAGTAATAGGGTCCCGTTATACCCTTTGGTTACGGAACCCTAAAAAACCGAAATTATAAAATGAAACACCTACCTGAAGTTAAAAGGTCAAACCTAAGTAATTGCTTGTTTAATTTCAAAAGTGTTTCATTTGTACAAAATTTCTGACAATTATTTTCGGACTGACTCGTATTTGTCAAACCAACAAAGTATGACATAACGGTAATTAGTACAGTCAACAGCAAAAATAGATGATCAAAATCAGAAATTCAATACTAATGAACGTAGTTCGCTTCAGAACTGTGTAGATGAACTAGTAGTAATTTTTTGGTAAATTACAATGAGATACTTTTGAATCACTTCGACACCACACAGTTCTGACGCGAACTCCGTTCATTAGTATTGAATTTTTGATTTTGATAATCTACTTTTGCTGTTGGCTGTACCATGATACGATTTCCGGGCAATATAAACAACGATATATACAATGTGAAATGATTCGATAAGAATCACTATTCAAAATGACTGACAACCTAGTTAGCGTTTCATTCATTTTAATGTCATTGTAACCGCATTTGTTTTTGTTAACAATTGTATGAGTGCATGTCATAACCCATAATTATGCTGGTTTAAGAGTTAACGGGACATTCCAGTGATGCATTCGTACGGAACAGCTCTTACGTTAATTTCACTGTACTAAAAGACGAACCTAACCTATTTTCACACTTTCAAATGTGTGCAATGTTAGAAAACATAACAAAGGAGGAGCCACGCGCCGTGAGGGAGAGGACAGCGTCCATCTCACAACCCAGCCTCCACGGGAGACGGCCACGGCATCGGACGTCGCGAGGCGTTTTCAGGCCACCGTAGGCGCGGGCTTGCGAATGGCGAGTAATGAGTAACTCGCCGCCGATCATCATAAAAGGCTACAATTTTTTGTTGCCACACAATACTAAACGCAACTGATTCATTACATTCGATTTTACAAACTTCAAACTAAGCAATATTCACACATGCGGCGTACCGTTTTATTCATAATCAAATGATTGTATCATAAAGCTAAACATCATTAACAGAAGGCAGTAACCGACATTGACACATTTATCACAATATGCAGCGTCACAATCCATCCAAAGGATACTTTAACACCGGATGTCATCAAGGCTGTGGACATAAAACCTTTTGTTTCATAACCAAGATGGCGGCTCTAACAGAGGCCCTAACACGAGCGCGACAGTCACGTAAACGTAAATACTTTGAATTTAATATTGATAATAGACGATTCTCATACAAATATTTAGTTACAATTAAAAATTTATCCATGAGAGATAGTTTTATTGTGCTTGTCGCTCATGCCACTTTTCACTAAGGAACGTGTCGCAGATACAACTTTGTGGGACATTGTCGCTCGACATTAATTTTATTTGTCTTGTTCTCTCAACCCAGTTTTTATTAGCGTCGACTTGCTTCAAGACCCGCGACCCGTAGTGTAAATGTCGACGAGAGTATCACAAGTTTTCACGTTTTTGCGACGTAAAGTAAACGGCTACTTCGACGTTAATTTTTTTTTATTTATTTATTTAGGAAAATAAACAGTTACACACTACAATAATATACAACAATTCATACAAAGTAATACAAAGTGAGCAAGTGTATAACCCACGACATTTTCCACAGATTAATTAGTTCCTCATTCGTACACTAGAGACGCTTTTTCATTGGCCATACTATTCATTTCGTAATAGTTCAAATACGCTGTACAGCCTAAAAACGAGAAGATGAGTAAGGTACAATAAAGATTGTTAAAGGTATAGTTGTGAGAGCTCTTAAGGAAGCTAAGGTTAAAAATGTTTGCCTGGCTGAAAGTTGAGTAGGTCAGTTATGCAGTCTGACAGCCAGTCTTACCAAAGAGTATCGTAGTATTACCACCAGTACCAGTAAAATCTTCTGTAACTGCGCCCATAAATGCTAATAATACTGCATTAATGGCCGTATGGCCTGGTCTGATCAATTTTCCAGGACGAGAATTGGCCAGACCAGGCCATACGGCCATTTCTGTGCCCCTACATAGTCTGCGTCCTGTGCCTGGCCAACGTTGGTACACACCTATTTTCGGCACTGCGTATTATCCAATACTGTCGTGATATTTGAGGTCAGATAGTCAGTTGTTCTATGTGAAATGAAACATACGAAAGACTTTGGTCGTGTCTTACTGGCATTCGGCTAAATGTTGTTTAGACTTAAAGGCGACCCCAACTTACGATAAAGACTGGTAATGATGTTGAAGAGATCGCTCAATGAGAAACAAAGTGTGAAAGTCTGACAGTACATAATAGATCATTGCAGTCTGTATTTAATTTAAATTTATTAGATAGCTGTTTCTTCATTTTCGAAGATAAATGTCAAAGGAACATTGTAAGTTGGTAAAAACCTTACCAAGAGAGCTTTCTGTGCTCTTTATTTTATTTTCCCTTCTCGCCTACTACTAACCGAAATAAGATTGAATTATCTTTTGTGCGGACTGTATTGTATAACACTTAAGTAGCTCTAGAAAAAGATATTATTCAGACTGTTGCCAACTTGATGTGAAAGGAATATCTTTATTCCGAGTAATGCTCATCGTGCTATCTTTGACACGCCACATTATACTGCACTTCCGAAGAATATCGTGTCATGAAAACCCTGTGCGAACAATGATTTTCTGGAACATGCATATTTCATTATTACAATACATATTGTCGTTCGTACTAATGCAACAATACTGTTTTTATACCGGTTGTGTGAGAGCGGAGGCTTTATTGCATAATCTCATCCTACATTACGATAAAACACGAAATGCATAAAATATTTGAATGTACCGCCCCCGGCTTTGTTTTTTACAGCAACGATAACCAATCGCAAATATTTATTGCTGGTGAACCCTGCATAGCTTTTGAATTGGCCAAAAATAATAGGAAACAATAAAGAATGTAGGTACAGTTTTTCGGGTAAAAGCAGAACGCATACATTTTTCATATTTGCCCGGTGAACAAGTCAACAATGGGTAAAAAGAAAATACATCTGGAAAATGTGAGGAAAAATCTAACCTAACGACTGCATAATGTATAAACTGTGCCTGTTCCGATCCACTTACGTCATATTATCAATCCAGTTGTGCAGTTACTTACCTACTCCGTCAGCATTGTACATCAGTCATTATTGATATCCAGAACCTTCCCCAAGTAATTGCCTTCACTGTTCTTCGTCTCGTCTAAAATGCATAGGAATTGAGCGATAGTATCGATCGCGTATTAATAAATTGACTGTCAGTCCACGAACCGTTTAACGTCAACGTAAAACGTATTGAAGGGAACTAAGAAAAACTCCTCTTATAAAAAATTTCGACATTACCTTGTTATTTCTATGTAAAACCGAGACGAAACACGCTCCTTAGTTACACATAAAAATATTTTTCTCGTCTTCCTATCAAGAGAGGCATACATTTTCGCGTAACAACATTTTTTTCTCAGTTTTTACCCCATTTACGTAGTACTTATTTTTTCGTCGGCGCGAGTAAAAAATTTTGACAATAGCGAAACTGAAACGAGCTTTGAAACAAAGTAGGATTTGCTTAAACGTTTCATTAGCGAAGTCTGTAAAGATGTAGCGCGGCTGGGTTATTTATTCTGTGTGAAATGTCGGTCGGTCGGTCGGTTGGTCGGCTAATTTCTATGCAAATGCCTCAGATGGGTGCCGGGTTGTTACGGGCACGGGACACTGCCCCGGTGTGCCTTGCTCTATACAGATTTGGATTCTGATTATGCAGCATCTGGGCCAACGGTCCATGTCGATACATGTTCGATACAACATATCCGGCTCTTGTAAGAGGTTAATGAATGTCTCGTATAAATACAGCGATTATATAGGTTAGTCGCCGCATTATTATGCGTACGTGTTATTAGGCCGTAGATGTTTAATGATTTATAATTAGGGCGGTCATCAGTCACGCGTTATCTTGCTTTACGCTTGTTCATTCGGTGTGTGTAATTACATTTTCCGAAATTAATGTCCGGTGAAATGACGTGAATTAAATGTGCATACCGAAGTTTAAAGTTGGATAAGAGCTTTTACACGGAAGAATGGATGATTTTGATTGATTATTTAATAAATAAAGCTAGTATATCTTTGCTTTGAGTTAATGAAACTATCTGAAAAGATTCTGAAGAATCAATATGACTTTTCTATTTTTCTTTAAACACAAGCCGGTTAGCAGCATGCCATTTGACCAGTAGAATGATGAATTCTCTTTTACACCTTCAGTTCACTTTGAGAATTCATTTAAAATTAAATTCGTATAAGTCGACGCCTGCATCCAGTAGAAATCGTCCAGGAACCGATAAAGTTCAATGCAAGACTCATGAATTGATTTGGTAGCACTTAACACGTAGATAGCATTAAAATAACTTGAGAATTCGATGTAACTTATTTCATTCACCAGAAAATGTAAACATCTTGTTCTTTAATTTTTAGCCCGGTAATGCTGAGTATAATAATATTTGTCTTTCAAATATCGTCAGTCTTTGCAGTTTAGTTTCATAGCTATCCAGTTTCTTCTGGCTGATTTAATAATATCATCTGTACATTAAGTCGGTCGGCCGTCCATCCGTGACTTGTTCGTCAACTGGCTAGTGTCAAAATCGCGAGTAGGTACTCACGAGTTTGTTGAACAAATTGAAGTAAGTTGAACAAGTTGAAGTCGGTTGAACAATATTTTTTTTCCCTCTGCCCTGGGTGGGGCGCAAGGGACTGTCAGACTCTTACTGACTAAACTGACTAAAATCCACTCGTGTTTCTTCGGATGCCCTTTACGTTCCGGGGCCGCGGTATCCTGGATTAAGAAAATCCCATTACTCACCGTCCGCAAGCCCGCTCCGCCGCTGTGCCCTCTGCTATTCAGAGGGACACGCGTTGGAGCGTCCACCCGACAGGCTATTCGCACACGGGCAAAGAGACCTCCTTAGGCACACAGTGCCTAAGGAAGAGTTTTTGCCCGCATTCCAGGGTCACCACACACCGGCCCGAAAAACTGGTCTTCCCCCCGGACGTATCCGAGAGGGAACTCCAGTCCACGGGCTCACGTGGAGGTTTCCTGTCTAAGCACCCCTAGTTGAACAAGTTTAAATCGGTTGAACAAGTTGAAGTCGTTGAACAAGTTGAAGTTTTTTTTTGAAGTGAAAACTTCTTTAGCGGCGTTGAGCACTTTTTCTGTAATGGGTATAAAATCTTAAACTCGCGTCAGGACACGTGACCCTGACCGAAAAAGCGTAGGACGGCGCAGGGCGCTTGCGTGAATGTTCGTGTGACTTTATTACTTTTAAAGAAGTTTGTATGCTGGATACATTCGTTGCTAGGTAACATTGTTTATAAAAGATGTACGTCACATTGGAAAATTATTGAAATAAAAAGTCAACCATTTTTGCGAGTTTTACTAAAATCTGTTCACAAGATATTTCCAACAATTACTATTCAAGTTTTCACTTCTGCCGGCACTCCCAGAGTGCAACCCGTCGTTTTTTTTTTTTTTTTATCGTGGTAAAATCATCAAATGAGTCCTCCCACCCAGGGCAGGGCGGGAGGGACTGTCAGACTTGTACTGACTAAAATCCACGGTGTCCTTCAGTAGCCCTTTACGTACCGGGGTCACGGTAATCTGTGAGTCCCGCGACCCCGGCAGGCTTTGGCCCTCTACAGGCCCCGTCACTATGCTGACACTCCTTGAGGCGCGCGTGGAACACAACGCGCCGTCGACCCGGGCATGGTCCATGGTCGGACAGCGAGTCGCCCATTACTCGCTGCCCGCATGCCCGCGCCTACGGTGGCCGGAGATCGTCTTGCGACTGCTTCGCAGAAGGAGGCGACCGCTTCCCACTCCATCTCGCCCCGCAGCATGGCCTCGACCAATGCCGGGCGCGAGAGGTCTCCGCCTATCGCCGTCGTGAGGACACGGCGGTGCTCTGCCCAAGCGGGGCAGTCCTGCACCGTATGCTCCACCGTGTCCTCCGGACGATCCTCGCAGTGGTGACACCCAGGCGTTTCTTCCCTCCTTATCAGACACAGGAACCTCCCGAAACTGAACAAGTTGAAGTTAGTTGAATAAATATGTGGTCCCAATTTGCATTTTGCAAAATAAACTGAAGAACGATAAAGTATTTTCTTAATATACATGCTGTCAAGTCACCATAGCTTTAAAATGCTGATTGGCTAATTATTATCCCCTTGTGATAAAACAAAAACAGTAATTAGCAAGTTTAATAATAAGTTTGCCAATGCTAACAACCAGGGGTGCCAAATTTAAGAATCACTCGTGAACACTCTTTTATTACTCAAAATTGGCTAATTAGTTAACAAAACATTGTAAGCACTTTGTAAATATTTATATCGTATTTTAATCTTTGTTTTTTTTTCATTAAATATTTTGAATGCGTCTTTGGTCTGGTGGTTGGAAGCGCTAATGATGAGCTTCAGATCCTGTAGTCCTATTCTGTATTCAGAATCTGCGATGATTTATAATTTCGATTGTGCGCTCACTTAGGTGAAGCGAGCTCGTAAACGTTTCTTTTAGCGTGGTTAAATCATTAAATGAGTTGGATTGAGAGATGGATTGTTAGACTTCACTGTGTCCTTCAATAGCCCTTTAAGTTCCGGGTCACGGTAATTCATCCCGCGACCACGGCAGGCTTTGGCTCTTTAAGAGGGGCCCAGACATTATGCTGTCACTCTTTGATCCGCGCGTGGAACACAACGCGCCGTCGATCCGGGCATGGTCCACGATCGGACAGTGAGTTGCCCATTACTTGCTGCCCGCATGCCCGCGCCTATGACCGGAGATCGTCCTGCGACGTCCTTCACCGTGGTCGTCAACTACTGCGGCTGGATCGTGAGGTGGACGCTGTCCTCTCCCTTACGCGTCCTGCTTCTTCCTTCGCTAGCTCGTAAATGTTACAGAATAAGACTACTGTGTTAGACTCGCAGAGACCTTAGTACAAGATTTTTTTGTATAAACAATGAAAAAGCGCCTCTAGTGTACGACCGAGGAACAATTTTTTCCATCGAGTTAACATCGTTCCGTTGAATTTAAAAACGTGAAAGTCTTTCTGGAACATGAAACTTGAACATAACTGACGTAATGTGTTCATATAATTAAGTAGGGAGCTCTGCCTAGGGATTTTAAGTTATATTTAATGTTCGTTTTTAAAAAAGATTAAGTCCATGATTCCACCACATTGTCGTCTTCACAGCAACTGTTTTGTTATGATAAGCGCTCATAATAATGTTCTAGAACTCAACTCTGAACAAACTTGCTTTAAGCTAACGTTTCACTACGTACGTAGTTATGAATATATTATGTTCCGCACGGTATATTCTCCTCTCTATTGTAATGTAGTGCTTAGTACTACTAAAAACATGAAGTAACTTGGGTACTCTAGTTTTGATATGAACTGTAGTTTGTTAGGTCAGTGGGTAGTTTGGAAATAAGTTAATAACGTTTCAGTTTTAAAAGTTACAGAAGAGGCTTTAGAACCAGAGTAATTCGAGTGTGGGAAAGAGGCAGAGCTATACAAATCGTCTCGCGCCACCTCGTTCCCACACTGGAATTACTCTCGCTTTAAGACACCGTGGTAGTCCACCAGATTTCCGTATTTTACATACGTACATAGCGTACTTGAAGTATTTACGGCGTTTATTGTATGAAATCGAAGAAGTATTTTTTTCCATCAAATTAACGTCAAAGTTCCCGTTACTTTACGTCAAAACTCATACTAGAGCCTCAGCCTACTATTACGAATATTTTATTTACAGCGTATTTGAAGTATTTAGGGCATTTATTGTATAGACGTATAAGCCCCTCTGGTGTACGAACGAGGAACTATTTTTTTTCCATGAAATTAACGTCAAAGTTTTATTTTGAATGCCTAGCATGAGTAATTGAGTACTTATGTAAATAAAATATAGAAAGCTTGTGGTTAGGCCTCAGTTGTTTTTTTGTTAATTTAAACTAGAACTTGTGTCTGGCTTTTATTTACGCAGTTTTTAAACGTTCTTGCGAAAAGAAGTCGATTCTAAACTTCTCAATCAAACAAATGCGAAAATGATTATATCTGTTAATTAGGTACGCGTAAATCATTGAGCTGACTTAGATGAATTTTAGCGCTGAGATAAATGTTTATCTTTTTGCATAAAACTTGAACGGAATACATAAGGAGCGAGCAAAGTCGTGGGTAAATGCTTGTTAATAGTATAAGTAAGGCTCAAAGACCTAGTAACCCTAATTGCCAACTCGAGACTAATAAGTACGTTGTCAAAAAAGAAGAATACGAAAAGAAAATCTTCATAAAGATTCCAACAAACGTAAATATCAACTCATTTGAGAGTTATTAGCCCTAATTAGCTCAGCACTACAGACGAAAATCCTTCACAATATCCTGAAAATTATACTTATATTTTCTGTCGCCTTTTCCAATTCTCAGCTGTAGAAAATACAACATCTCATTACGAGTCTTATCAGTAACAATCGTAATATCTTCATTACTTACGATGCCGACAGGCCATCTAACAGTCGATTCTGAATCAATATAAGGCTCGCTACACACAGGCCGACATCAGCGAAACATTACGGCTCGGGGGGCGTTCATCAATTCTCTTTATGGCCACTTTCTTTCGCCATTGTGACTATCAGCGGGTGTCTGGTGTCACGTTAAATTTTACGACACAGACTCATTTGTGCCACGTTGTCAGTCATTTTCGGGAGTTCAATAATCGAGTTCGCCTTCCCGAGTTCATTTTCGCCAAACATTGGACCAGTCGCGCCGCATTTTGTGTAAGATATTGCGATGTTTCACTCGAGTATGAAATATCGAGTTACGGAGGTACCAACGTAAGAGTAAAAGCTTTTTAAGAACGGAAAATTATGCAATTTGTTAGCGACGTAATTTTATGGTACCTTAGTTGTTTTGAAGAACGGGTTTGGAAATTAATGTCATTATATTGTACTTACTTTCTTTCTAATGAGGACATTTTGTAAATTACAGTAAAACATAAAATGTCGTCAATTAGAAACAATCTTGTACGAAAAACTTTCGAATTTCAACATCTAGTATAATTTCGCAAATCATTAGGTGAAATATCTCATTAAAATAATCTCATCGGGCACGTACTTACATTTCCTACGTTTTATGTGCTATCTGTGTTATTAAAAGTGGTATTCCTCAAGCATTTTATCTGTAATCTCGAACAACCGCAGTCAGACAAAAGTAGGTCGTGCCGCGGGAAGGATTAGGTAAAATTTAAGTACCGGAATGATTTAAGGGCTGAGGCGCCACACGGCACTGATAGGGCTGGGCTTACACCTTTAATTAATTTAGAAATACCTTGAATAAAGTAAGAAATATACGGCTAGAAAGAGACAGCAATTGATATGACAGCTAACAGAGATGTTTAAACAAAGAAGACTTGCAACCACCGATCGCTAACTAGTAGGAATTGGCAGTTAGAAAACCTGCCTAAAAGAAATGACAGAGTCAATTCTGTCAATTTCACTTAGATGAAGCAATCAATGATTCGACTCTTATCAGTAACATCGTGCATGATTCAGTGATTTTTTGGCATTCACATCGTTTCTTTATCATTTTGATAAAACTGTTTTTCTTTTCGTTGTAGGAGATTGAGGATACAAGGAAAATTATGACTATAGATATAGGTCAGCGTGCGTATATGACCAGATGTATGAATGTGGATGAGGCGAAGGGAGTATGTAAGGATCGTAGCAGATGGCGCTCTGTAGTTTCTACCTACACCCATGGGAAGAAGGCGTGAGTTTATATGTATATGTAGGTATATTGGTAGGTAAGAGTTGGGGATCCCCAAAGGCGCGATGGAGGTAAAAGATGATATGACTAGAAAAGGATGTGAGTCATTAGACGACGACAAATACAGAAGTTTGGAAGAAGAAATCTATATATATAAAAGGAGAACTGACTGACTGACATATCAACGTACAGCCGAAACTACTGGGGCTAGGAATGTGAAATTTTGCACACGGCTTCCTATTATAATTTAGGGGAGCACTAAGAAGGGGTTTTTGGAAATTTAACCTTTAAGGGGGTGAAAAGGGGGAATTAGGAAAGTACGTAACCTACGCGGACGAAGTCGCGGGCAAAGTGCTAGTGCCTAATACAGGGATAAGGGATGGCTGATTCGAGTGGCTGATTAAGCAGAAATTACTGAGTTCCTTTTCAATTTGAATGACAGCTACCTTTTAATACTTTGTTGAAAATACTCGTTTCCCGTTTTACTCAATGTCTTTAATTTATTTAAATCTATGAGGGATTTTAATTTTTCCATAATTTTTGCAAACATCCTAAAGGATACTTGTATTTTCGATAAAAAGAAAAATACTTTACGTCAATCACTTGTGCTGGCACTTCTGTTAACAAAAAAGAATAATTAAATGTTGAAAAAATTGTAATGAATTCCTGAATATTTCAATTAAATTTTTAAAACTAGATAAAGAGTGTAATACTGCGTTATGTGATGGTATTGGTGACACACCTTTACCGAAGTGCAGGATATCAATTATGCTAATGTCATTTTATTGGTGTTAACGATGTATTTCTCCACAAACTGGGGGAATATGATATGATTCACCTCTCCATAGAGTGGTAAGGTATGTTGACTCAACTTAGGGCGGATATGTTAGTGTTTTGGATAATTAAGTGGAATCGAAAGCTTGACTCATGATAAAAGCATCAGGGTTACAGGTTGAGTCTAAAACGGATTACGATCAATAATGATTTTGTTGGTGATTAAAGTTTCTTAGTATATGGAGTAAAGCATGCTTGCAAATGTACTCTCGCAAGCAAAATTTGGAATCACTTACTCCGATCCCGGCGACCTTAAGTATTTCATAACTACTTAGTTAAGAATAATAAAAATATAACCATTTTAAAGGTTTCACTGTTAACTTCAACAGGCCGATCTTCCGGGTTAAGCCACGTTTGCCGAGGTTGGTCTGTGGATGGGTGACCATCTGTCATAGCGAGTTTCCTTCGTGGCTCGGAAAAGACGTAAAGCCGTTGGTCCCGGCTGTCATTTGTAGATCTTTGACAGTCGTTAGTGTTAGTCAGAAGCTCTAAACTCTGACAACCAGTCTTACCATGGCTTATCGTAATACCCAGGTACTGGGTTGTGGAGGTCCGACAGGCAGTCGCTCCATGTAAAATACTGATATCCAGCTGCATCTGGTTTGACTGGAAGCCGACCCCAATATAGTTGGGGAAAAACTAGGCAGATGATGAACTGTTAACTTTAAATTACGCCATTTTTTTTAAGAGCTATCCCGGATCTATTCCATTTAAGTGATTTCAAACTTTTGCTCGCTAATGTACTTAAAAGCTCATAAGTTCTTTTAAACAGACATAGTTACTAACAGAGTGTGTGTACAGACAGACTTAAGTCTTACGTATTTTTTTAATTGGTTGTTAAAAGCATCAAATGAGTCCTCCCGTCCTGTTTGGACAGGACTGAAAGACTATTATTGACAAAAAATCCACACTGGTTGTTGTTTCAGGGCCACTGAGTCCTTTAAAGACGGTCCCATAACCCGAGAAGCGATCCTGCAACCAAAGTACAAGACAAGTCTTTTTTTTATCGTGGTAAAATCATCAAATGAGTCCTCACACCTAGGGCAGAGCGGGAGGAACAGTCAGATTCGTACTGACTAAAATCCACGGTGTCCTTCAAAAGCCCTTTACGTTCCGGGGTCACGGTAATTCGTACAGTCCCTCGACCACAATTCAAGTCTTAACGAAACTTTGGTCCATAACATGTAAAGATGTGTGTATCCGCAACATTATGACTACTCTTGTAATCTTAAGCCCTACAAATAACTTAACCATCTTTATTGTTTTAAACAGCCAAGCTTATTAGCGGCATCCCTTTAACTTTGCCAGCCCTACTGCCCACAAAGTTTTATCTGACCCACAGCCCGCTAAGTATAATCCTAATTAATTGTCAGACAGAATGTGGCCCAGATATTACACGAACATACACTGCGACGACCATCCCTACAATAAACATGTAAAGTAAGCTTTAACTGTTTGTGAAAGGCGACATTTTTGTTTTATTTTTGACCTGACCTTAAAAAATAAAAATGAAAATGTTATTTTTTTACGAAAGCTTTTGTTAAAAGGGTTATTCTTATTTTTAGTGTCATGGAAAAAAAAATACAGTGATTTGTAATTATTATGTAAGTTTTATTTCAAATCGTTAGATAACATATCAAATACTTCGTTTATTAGGTTTGCCGGGCTTAAATTGTAGAAAAACACAAAAAAAATTGTTTTAGCACTGCCACGGTCGCGGTGTTTATTTAACCACTATTTTTTTAATCTTTTTCTCAGATTTTCGTTTTTCTCGACGCTGTTTTAAATACCTATATAAAGTTAACTAAGTTAATATTTATATATTTATAAAATAGTAACTGTAAAAAAAGTAACGACCATGAGTAACTGTCACAACCATGGTATCATATACTATGGTTGTGACTCCTATGGTTGTGACAATTTTAAATCGTGGCTCACATAACATCAAACCGGCTCGGTCTATAATGTTGATTAAATCACTGTAAGTACGCCTCACCCTGACTAATTAATACATGCAAAATATAAAGGTATATATAAATATTTTAATTGAAAATTGTAAACACGGTTTTGACGCTTATGTTCGACCAAACTCAATAAATGTATGAAGAAATAACTCTCACAAAAACTCTAAGCCACCATCTTGACAGAACTGATTAACGTTTGATAGTATTGCTAGGCCTAAAATAAAAAATAGTGTTGCCAGAATTAAA
This sequence comes from Agrotis puta, assembly GCA_943136025.2. Classification (NCBI taxonomy): domain Eukaryota; kingdom Metazoa; phylum Arthropoda; class Insecta; order Lepidoptera; family Noctuidae; genus Agrotis; species Agrotis puta. The sequence continues at coordinate 12,594,604 of OW964177.2, read as the reverse complement.
CCATAAATTATACCGATTTTACACACGATTGAGTTACGAGCCATGGCCGTGACAAAAAAATTGATCACAATTTTCAAATGTAGTATTTATTGAAAAAAAATCACAGCACAATATAAAAATAAATGGAGTAGTCTTCGTTGACATTCCATAAAATTAATAAAACTGAAATCTTACGTATAAACGAGATGTTTAAAGTACAAAAAATAATTTACTACTAAATGACATACATCTCACATGCCACGTCGCGTGACTTTTCATTATATTTTAATTTATTAATATTATACCTTAACAACATCATAATTATTTTTATTTGTTTTGTGAATAGATAAGTGATACTTTCATTGTTGCATAATAATTTTAGCATATTATGAGTAAATAGGGTATTTAAAATGCTTGAAACAGTTTTTTCGGTAAGAATAAGAATAACCCAAAAATGAAACGGGACTTGTAAATAGATGTTCTGGAATGTTTGTAAAAGGTTTAAAGCCTTTGTCAAACAGATAGGCGAGTCCGAAGCGATAACGAACCGATACGAGAGTTAGTTCGGTCACTCTATTGGATCGCTTACGCTTTTCTATGTGACTGGATTCAAACAATTCCATACATTACAAATAAAAACGCCTCGCTTTGCATTCGCCACGCCTGTCTGTTTAACAAAACCTTAAATCTGTTATAAATTATTGTAGGAGCGTTATTTCGCAATAATTATTAATATTTAATCTGACAGTTTTCTTGGAAATATCAGCATGGTGAGCTAGTACATGGAATTTGTAGCTTGTTTAATTAATATCGGCAATTTGGTCTAGTTATTGAATATTGGTAAATACGAGGTATTTATCTTACACCTAATTAATTAGATACCAGAGACACGCCTCTGCTACGCATATTTTAACGATTTGACAAAGTATCGAGATGTTTTTTTTAAATTCTCATTGAGACAAAGGTAATTACTAAATAAGGTGTACCTACACTACGTACCTAACCTAGGTATTATGATATTGGAAGAAACGCCTGGGTGTCACCACTGCGAGGATCGTCCAGAGGACACGGTGGAGCATACGGTGCAGGACTGCCCCGCTTGGGCAGAGCACCGTCGTGTCCTCACGACGACGATACGGAGACCTCTCGCACCCGACATTGGTCGAGGCCATGCTGCGGGGTGAGACGGAGTGGGAAGCGGTCGCCTCCTTCTGCGAAGCAGTTATGCTCATGAAGGAGGAGGCGGGCCGCGTGAGGGAGAGGACAGCGTCCTCCCTCCACCCAGCCGCAGTGGTAGACGCCCATGGCGTCGGACGTCGCCAGACGATCTCCGGCCACCGTAGGCGCGGGCATGCGGGCAGCGAGTAATGGGCGACTCGCTGTCCGTGTGTCCATGGACCATGCCCGGGTCGACGGTGCGTTGTGTTCCACGCGCGCCTCAAAGAGTGTCAGCATAGTGACGGAGCCTGTAGAGGGCCAGAGCCTGCCCGAGTCGCGGGACTAACGAATTACCGTGACCCCGGTACGTAAAGGGCTATTGAAGGACACCGTTGATTTTAGTCAGTACAAGTCTGACAGTCCCTCCCGCCCTGCCCTGGGTGGGAGGACTCCTTTGATGATTTTACCACGATAAAAAAAAGGTATTATGATATTAATCGTACCAATTATTTTTTCAGCTGTTGTTGAGGTTATTCACAGTGTGCGTCCGTTTTGACCGCGCGGCCATGTCTTATCTCATAATAATGTAGTTTAAACTATTTTCTTCGTTTTTTAGATTATAATTACCATGGGAAAACTTACTATTAATTTCGGATGGATGGCATGTTGTCACCTTGGCGCCATATTGTAAAAGCTTTACATTACAATCAGCCGAAAATAAAATAGTTGAATATTTGTTTTGAGTTCAGACAAAGCAAATATTGATCATTTCCAGCAATACGTGCCTCTACGCTATTCTTAAAAGCACGTGTTCATTTGCTCCTTCATTGCATTTGTATTCATAACCCGCTACTATTATGAAACATCCAGCAAATGTATTATTGCAAAACTTCCCATTGCTCATTTCATTAAGTTAGCAACTCTAGGCTAACTAGGTGAAAAGTGTTTCAATTTAATTCTAGTAATAGGTATTATAAACTTTTTTGCCAATGACGCGACGACGCGACCTGTGAAAAATCACATTTTACATTATTTAATATGAGTCATCATCTGCCTAGCCTTTTCCCAACGATATCGGGGTCGGCTTCCAGTCAAACCAGATGCAGCTGGATATCAGTATTTTACATGGAGCGACTGCCTGTCGGACCTCCACAACCCAGTAACTGGGTAATACGATACCCCATGGTAAGACTGGTTGTCAGACTTTAGAGCTTCTGACTAAAAGTAACGACTGTCAAAGATTTACAAATGACAGCCGAGACCAACAGCTTTACGTGCTTTCCGAGACACGGAAGAAACTCGTTATGACAGATGGTCACCCATCCACAGACCAACCTCGGCAAGCGCGGCTGAACCCGGAAGATCGGCATGTGTGACTGTGCATTATTTAATATGAGTATGGACTGAATAAGACTGCAGTGACTATATTCCTGAAACTTTCGAACAAACGATACAAACAATAAATAGTTTATTCTAGACTTCAACGTAATTGATCGTGGTGACTTCAGAGTGCGGTCAATGAAATTGACCTAGCCTGCCCTAGGTAATTTAGCTGGATATCTATCTAGTGACGATACTACTGCCGACTAAAATAATAGGCTTATATCGATTGATTCAGCTTAGTTACTATACAAGTGTGGAGACTCAGACAGACATAAGGCTCTGCCTCGAAATTTGCGGCGACCAGAGCGGGGGCGGCAGCGGCAGAATTTTATACATAAAATCAAATGGTCCTTGAAAACAGCGGCAACTTGCCCGTGCCTCCACCTCAGAGGCAGAGGTTTTCAGGTAACGACAAGCTGCATCGAAGGAAGTAGCAGAATGGCAGAACGCAGGTGTTCGGCAAAGACTTTCTTTGGCAGTGGAATTAAAACAAACACTACAGTTAAAATACCATAAAGGGCAAGTTGTATGAACCGTATAAGTTTTCAGACTGACATGGTCATTATTACTATTATAAATAAATAAATAAATATTCGACAACTATCACACAACGTCATCTAGTCCCAAGCTAAGCAGAGCTTGTGTTATGGCGACTAGACAGCTGATAAACATACTTATATATTTCTAAATACATACATATTATAGAGAAACTACACCCAGACACAGAACAAATGATCGTGCTCATCACACAAACATTTGTCCTGGGCGGGAATCGAACCCACGACCCCCGGCATAGCAGTCAGGGTCACTAACCACTAGACCAACAGGCCTGTCAATTAATTATTATTAAAGTTTAAAACTCAAAACAAATGGTAACTTGGTAGTATCTCGTTTTAAACATTAATAATTGTATGTACAGTAGTTAAATTATTTGTTAAATACTGTACATTTTTAACCGAAAATAGTTTAAACATTGATCAAAAAACTTACCTTAAGTAGAACTTGTCAAAATGTAACTTTATTTCAAGTAAATTCATATAGAGAAGAACAAACAAGAAAGTCCACAGTGACACTTGTCCATAACTTACCAACTTACTAAAACTGTTATCAAATGTTCTACCAGAACTCCCCTATGGACTAACATTAGTATTATAAACGTTTACATTTGAACTTAGTTTATCTTTGTAAGTTTTCTTTCTTACCAGTAGAGTCAGCGAGTTCATGAGACGGTGAGTTATTATCATAGAACTAACAGATGCCTGTGGCTTCGCACCAATGCAAATTTGACCCAAGGGATCGCAAAACGCGAGTTCAGAAGCATTATCGATAACATCTGCGTTTAGTGGATAATCATCAAATGAGTACTCCCGCACTGAGTTGTGGAAGAAACTGTCGGATACATTTGTTTATTTATGACTGGAACGCAAAGGGAGGTTTTTATTCGTACTGTCTATAACAGTCCCTTGCACTCCACTCTTAATTCAAGGGCTCATTTCATAAATTTACATCCCAAAAATAAAAGAAAAACCGTCCTTTATTTTTTTATGTGAAAGAGTTACAATAAGTTTGTAAACGCACCCACGATACAAGAAAAATCCTGATGAAGGGCAACTTTTTTTTTAAAACATATTATTACAATTTTGCTATTATTATTTAGAAATAATAATAGCAAATAATGGGGGGGCGAATCCCCGCTGCCTCGACAAGTCGAGGCGCGGCGGGAAGAGCTCCGGCGTGATCTCAGGGTAGTATGGAGGGAGCGACTGTCGCAACCGAGGTCCGGGCACGCCGCAATCGCGGCGGTAAGACCCCTCTTTGAGGAGTGGCTGGATAGGCGTCACGGCGTCCTGACCTACCGCATGACGCAGGTCCTCACCGGACACGGAAGTTTCGGGAGGTTCCTGTGTCTGATAGGGAGGGAAGAAACGCCTGGGTGTCACCACTGCGAGGATCGTCCGGAGGACACGGTGGAGCATACGGTGCAGGACTGCCCCGCTTGGGCAGAGCACCGCCGTGTCCTCACGACGGCGATAAGCGGAGACCTCTCGCGCCCGGCATTGGTCGAGGCCATGCTGCGGGGCGAGACGGAGTGGGAAGCGGTCGCCTCCTTCTGCGAAGCAGTCATGCTCGTGAAGGAGGAGGCGGGCCGCCTGAGGGAGAGGACAGCGTCCTCCCTCCACCCCAGCCGCAGTGGTAGACGCCCACGGCGTCGGACGTCGCAGGACGATCTCCGGCCACCGTAGGCGCGGGCATGCGGGCAGCGAGTAATGGGCGACTCACTGTCCGACCATGGACCATGCCCGGGTCGACGGCGCGTTGTGTTCCACGCGCGCCTCAAAGAGTGTCAGCATAGTGACGGGGCCTGTAGAGGGCCAAAGCCTGCTGGGGTCGCGGGACCAAGGGATTACCGTGACCCTAGTACGTAAAGGGCTATTGAAGGACACCGTGGATTTTAGTCAGTACAAGTCTGACAGTCCCTCCCGCCCTGCCCTGGGTGGGAGGACTCATTTGATGATTTTACCACGATAAAAAAAAAAAAAAAAAAAAATTATTTTGAAAATCATGTTTGTGTCATTTTATACAAAATCGAGAATTCTTGTACCTAAATACGATGATTATGAAAATGGATTTCTCAATTCACTTTTTACAACTTAGCAGCAATATCAGAAATTCTTTAGGAACTTTGTTCAGCTGTTTCTTACTCCTTGGCAACCTTACTTGGTAAAATATATTTTGCCGAGCTCCGCTACTATGCTGGCTGACTCCAAACTACAATTCTGAATATAATAAGGTTCTTACAAAGTCGGGAGCTAACTGAGAACTTCTTTGCTACTTCTGAACATTCAGACCTGATACCAGTTTATAAACTGACATGATATTAAATACAAGCTTTCACCCGCAGCATGATCCGACCTTCCCCCAAAACTCACACATTTCATTCCCTTCAAGTTTTGTGACAGCAATAGTGGCTCAGGGGCGGCCCCAACTTATGAGTTGTAGGACGTGGATTCGAACCCAGCCAGGCGATTCATTTTGTGTAATTTATTTCATCACCAGTGCTCTCACAACGGCGAAGGAAAACATCGTGAGGAAACCTAAATAAAAAGTGTTGGAACCAAAAATTCGAAGACATGTGACATCTACCAACACACACTGGCCCCGCGTAGTGGTTAACAGCCTACTCCCTCTCGCAGAGAGAAGTGGGAACATTCTAAACTGATTATGTTTTGTGTAAAAAACTAGCCTATAACCACCTGTAACATTGTGCGCAGAACAGGTATGTGTTTCTTGGTAGCTATAACCTGGGGGTCTTTTAATCAAGAGTGAATGAGTTAGTTCTAGGCAAGCGTGCTTCACCGTCAGCCACATCTATCACACATCGAAAACGGGGGGAGAAGCTAGTCTATTTTTTATTTTACGTGGTAAAATCATCACATGAGTCCTCCCACCCAGGGCAGAGCGGGAGGGACTGTCAGACTCGACTTGACTAAAATCCACGGTGTCCTTCAGTAGTCCTTTATGTACCGGGGTCACGGTAATTCGTGAGTCCCGCGAAAAGCTAGTCTTAAATAAAATAAAAAAAAAAAAAAACAAAACAAATAAACGAACTGACACTTGCATTTATAAAATAAGTAACAATAATGCCATTGCATTTAAAAAATATATGAATTACATACCGTTTTGAATTCTAAAGTTTGATTCAGATCTAATATTTGGCCGAGACCGTATTCGATTGCACAATTTCTAACCTTACCTTATTGTATAATTCAATGTTAACCTTAGTTTAACAATACATTTGTATTAAATCGAAATTGTATTGAATTGTGATACCAAGGCTCTTACATTTAAATGAGGTTTAATTTTATTGTGTATCAGTTGTTATATTAAGGCGAGGTTGCAGTACAGTGTGTAGATATAAGTGCACGGCCTCACCTCCCGCAAAAAATCGCGCGATGAGATTAGTTTTTTTTTCTTCCTGGTTAAAAATAATAATAAAATTAAAAATATGTTTCAAAATTTACACAGAATACTTGATAGTGACATATATTTTAAAATGAATATAATTCATGGTGAAATTTAGTGCAATGTTTGTTATTTTTTGTTTTTTTTTTCTTCCTGGTTAAAAATAATAATAAAATTAAAAATATGTTTCAAAATTTACACAGAATACTTGATAGTGACATATATTTTAAAATGAATATAATTCATGGTGAAATTTAGTGCAATGTTTGTTATTTTTTCCTCTAGCCAAACATTCCAAATCGCGTTTCCATTTTTACTATTTACAAGATATTATGTTAAATTTTTATATGTATAATGGTTTTTATTTACAAAAAATCAGACATTTCATTACATTTTCAAAAGTTAAAAAATCTTATAAAATACTCCAACCTCCTCTTAAGAAACAATGATTGTCAAACTGATGTACCTAGTTGTTTACCAAATTGTATTGAGTTACTTACAATTTCTATTCGAGTTGAAGTTACCGTTAGGTGTGATCAACATCAAACAAGGCTATATTAATTAACTAGTTAAAGTTTATAGAGGTTATGTTCTAAGAAATAAGAACCGATCGGGTAAATCTTCAAGGTTAAGCCGCACTTGTCTAGTTCGGTCTTTGGATGTATGCCCCTGTTTATCGATTGAGTTGTAAAGAGCGTTAATCCCCGACGCATTTGTAATTCTTTGATAGACGTTGCCTGGTAGTCAGTGACCTGGGGCCGTATTATGACGTCTTAAAACCAGGCTTGTTCCAGTGAGTGAATGAGGTGGCGCTAGACGACTTGTATAGGTCTGTCTCTTTCACTCACTGGAACAAGCCTGGTTTTAAGACGTCATAGTATAAAACAAAGTCGCTTCTCGCTGTCTGTCTTTCTGTCCCTATGTATTCTTAGATCTTTAAAACTACGCAAGGGATTTTGATGCGGTTTTTTTAATAGATAGAGTGATTCAAGAGGAAGGTAGGATTTATATGTATAAAACATGCATAATATCACAGAAATTGCACCCGTGCGGAGCCGGGGCGTGTCGCTAGTACTTAATGAGTCTTATCAAGAGGTATCTATCATATTACTACCCAGTACTAACTGGGCTGTAGAGATTAGATGGGCAGACGTTCCATGTAAAATATGTACTTCTATTATTCAGTTGTCTGTGTTGGGACAAACTTACGCAGATGATGATGACACAGAAGTGATAGAAAAATATCAATATTTGATGAGAATAGATTAATTACTTACCTGTCTTTTTAGGGGTCGTGGGACTGTGTCTTGTCAGATAACCGAGATCCTGAAACGTAAAAGGCTATTAAAAGAAGACTATGTATTATAGTACGAGACTGACAGTCCCTCCCATCAAACCCTGGCCGGACAGGAGGATTCATTTGATGATTTCAGCAAGATATTATAATAATAAAAAAAACTTGTAATTGTAGACAAACAAAAACATGGCATAATTAGACTGGTGGAAACTGATATTAGAAACCTGTAGTGTAGGGCCAACCGCCTGCCGCAGTTGCTGGATTGTGTAAGCAGCATACCGTGTCTCGGAACGCAAAGGACAACTGAGAGAAGTGAATGATTTGAACAACACAATAAGCAGAAGTTATCGACAGAAAGTTGCTTAGTAACAACAAGTCCATTTGAAATAAGCTATTTCCAAGCTAAATCCAATATTTCGGACAAAAACTTCGAAATCATAATACTATCATAAAATACAAAAATTGTGAAAGACGTCTTTCGAGCCTATTTGATAGGTAGAGAAGAAATGAAATTGAATAAATTGGGAGGTAACTGAAACCTAAAAGGAACTTTTCTTCCCGGAAAATTAAATATTACAGACTCACGGAAACCGCCTTTTACGGGAACTTACTTTGAGCTTTAAGAATATAAAACATATGTATTATATTCCGATTCTTTGAGTAAAGCTAATGATACGTTTTCCGTTTAAAAGTATAAAGGCGCAGTTCCATTGATGTCTACAGTTACACACGTTTGATTCTTAGGTAGAAATATAAAAAGTGAACTGAGACAAGCTAGATCTGCCGCGTTTCATCCCAACATTAACCATCTACACTTTTTTTAGTGTGGTAAAATCATCATATGAGTCTTCCCACCCAGGGTGGAATGAGAGGGACTGTAGTGACTAAAATCCACGGCGATCCTTTAATAGGCTTACGTTCCAGAGTCACAATTGGCTATTTGACTGAAAATTTTAATTTGCCCATCACTTACATTATCAAAAAATATTTGACCCGTATTTTTTCTTTGTTTCTTAAACCAAAATTAACGAAGATACAACGCTTTCAAAATTGACAATACATAAGAATTTAGTAAAATTTTTATTGAATTCTGAAGTCACGAACCCCCACTCTCAAGTTTCGATGCGTTATATTTTGGTAAATATTCATTGATTGTACAAAATAAAAAAAATACCTATTCGTTATTTTTTTAAACTCTAAATGACGGACTAGTTATATTTGTAATTTATAGCTACTGTCAAATAGCCAATTACCTCATGAGACAGTCCCGTGGTTTGTCAGCCCTGCCTTCCATTTCCCCACGATGCGAAGATTTCTTCATCTTTTGAGGAGCACACACACAGTGAAAAAACACATGAGTACACAGTAAAATTTGGTCTAAATTAAGATATTTGAAACCAAAATGCAAAGAGCCATCATCATCATCATTCAATATTTATCTTCTATCTTAACATACCTATCACATTTGCATATAAGCATCAACAAGCACCATTCATTAACTAAACGTGCGACCGTAGGCGTCAAAACCAATAACGTACGTGTACGTCTTAACTTCGTACTAGAGATGTGCCCACGATGTGTAGTCGGCTTTTTTTTTACTATCGTGGTAAAATCATCAAATGAGTCCTCCCACCCAGGGCAGGGTGGGAGGGACTGTCAGACTCGTACTGACTAAAATCGACGGTGTCCTTCACTAGCCCTTTACATACCGGGATCACGGTAATTCGTAAGTCCCGCGACTCCGGCAGGCTTTGGATGTGTCGGCTGAAGTGATTATGTTTAATTTTTTATTATAAATTGGTCTTCTAAATTATTATATTTCTAATTTTCTATGTATAATATAATATCTAAATAACTCGGCTTCTTCTTTTGTCACTCTTTAGTTTAAATTAATTAAAATCATATATAATTTTAATTTTGATAAAGAAATAAATTAAATGAAGATTATGTAAAAAAATATAGTAAAACCCATGCGACTTTTATTTAGGTCGTGGTCGTTTGAAATTCAAAATCTCGACCGGACTGCGGATGTGATCGAATGCATTCAAAACTTCACCCACGAGTATCATCGACCGACTAGTCGGCTGCGAAAACGCCGATTTGTCGCCCAGTCGGTAAAAATCGGACAGTCACTCATCTCTACTACTTACATAATTAGGCATATCTTAAAGTAGTTCCCTACTTTTTAGAAGTTTTTAAAACATTCTTTGATTTGTGTAATATTTTCTTCGTATAAATAATCAAGTTGTCGGTCTAATGGTCGCGTCTGTTTTAACGTGTTCTTGAGTTGATCATAACAGTTCTTCCGAGTTAATTGACCATGAATGTTTCGCTTATGGTCGGGGAGATATGGTCACTAATTTACGAAAAGTGTTTATTATTTAAATGCAGGATTATACAAGCAATTTTAAAAAATAACTGCCTGTTCTATCACTCTATTTTTCAAACTGCTTGAAAAGTTTATTCCGGTTTAAAAAGTCTTCGTTTTGTTTTGAATACCTAAACTAAGAAATATACACTTTAGCTTTGTACAGTTTAAAGATTTAGAGGGGACTACTTTTTACCTGAACTACCCAGAAAAAACAAAAATTGGTTCGGAAGAATCTTTTGTTTTATAGAAGCACAAAGTGAGCAAAGCGACTGACCTGAAAGTAAGTAAGTAGAAATACAGCTTCGCAAAATGTTCTTAGCTTTTAGGTGTTCTTAGGTTTTCAAATAAAATCAGGGTAAGAAATTTACACACTATGTCAATTTGACGTGTTATAGCCATTTCATTGTGTTTTTATATACGGACTATTTACGTGTATTATCCAAACTTAATAATTAGGTATAGGTTCTCGTAAAAATCAAAAACCTTCCTAAAAAAGTCATCAGTCGTCACATGCTCAGTTCTGAATTATATAAATTATTGAAGTGAAAACTTCTTTAGCGGCGTTGAGCACTTTTCTGTAATGGGTATAAAATCTTAAACTCGCGTCAGGACACGTGACCCTGACCGAAAAAGCGTAGGACGGCGCAGGGCGCTTGCGTGAATGTTCGTGTGACTTTATTACTTTTAAAGAAGTTTGTATGCTGGATACATTCGTTGCTAGGTAACATTGTTTATAAAAGATGTACGTCACATTGGAAAATTATTGAAATAAAAAGTCAACCATTTTTGCGAGTTTTACTAAAATCTGTTCACAAGATATTTCCAACAATTACTATTCAAGTTTTCACTTCTGCCGGCACTCCCAGAGTGCAACCCGTCGTTTTTATTATAAAAAAATATTGCACAACATGTTTATAATTTTCTAATCTTAATATTATTGGGCCATTCCTGGCCTCCAAATAAGCATAGAGTGAACAATATCATAAAAGAGCGATATTCCAATTTCGGTGTGTAATAAAGTACCACAGTTAACTATCTATCTCTTGTACTACATATTACCCAATGGCTCACGATAGCGCCGCGATTTATGCAGCGCCTTATTAGTATAGGAGATATTATTGGAACATTGTTGCCAGTGTTACAAGTTTCCCGTTAAATGTAATGTCTCGTAAATATTAATAAAGTTTAATAAGTTTTCTTAACAGTATTCGCAATTAATTTTATACATTGCAAAGTGCATGTTTGTGAGATCAGAGCAATTTTAATTTGAAGTTTTCGTTCCAAGCAGGTACAAAGTACAAAATCCAAAGTAACAATTTAAGTTGATTTTTTGACAACCTCAGGCCGTTTAACCCATAAATACGAATATATTGGTCTTTAAATCTAGGAAGTGAGAAACGAAATATCTTTCGAATTTACCATACGTTTCTGGACATTCGTGCTATTTCCACCATTCGTGGAAGTACTTACACAGTCCAATAAAACAACAAAAACAAATGCCTACATCCGAAAACGTATAAGGGATGTCTTCACGTAGAATGTTCACTATAGCGACAAAAGGGACACAACCATTCTTTTAAAACGTTCACCATGGGAAACATTCCAGTAAAATGTCCCTCTTTAGAGTTTCCTCAGGTTATATCCCAAATACGGCTTTCTCTCAATACGTTGGCAACACAGTATCAAAGATACCTTTCCGGGGTCGTCGAACCTGCTCCACCCACGCATATTAAGCTACACTATGTCAACATGCGCTGCAGTTTGCCTTTCTCCGCTCAAAAATACTAACCTAGTACCATGACTCATAATATAGTTCCACTTAACGCAGTGACTCATTACCTTAATAATGATAGCGATACAACCCTAGGGACAAGATAATAAACAACTCATTTTCAACTTTATTTCTACTAACATAAAGGTGATGTCAACAGCATAGATTAACAGGAAGCAATCCTCTAGGGATGCATGTTCTTTAGTAGAACGTCACGCGATCAACGGCGCCAGTCCCTGTTTTAAACTAATGATAATCAAATGAATTTCGCCGCTACATTTCGTTTGTTGTCCCCATCTTTTATGGTAGTGTGGACAGAGAGGGGAATAGTGTTCGTGTTTGCATTTTGGCGAGTCCCTTGTTTTATTGATTCCCATGTAAACAGCCGGCGAGAAACATTGGCTTCGGGATATAAAGACTGACGTGGAGCGGCTTTGTGCACATATGTACCGAGCTGGTTCTAAAACCGTAACTTTGTTGTGGTACATTGTACGAAAATACCTTCTCGCTTTACTTCAGCGTACATTTTCTTTAATTAAAACTCAGGTGCGGTTTCGTACGAAAATGTACGAATATTAGGCATGCGGCATTTCGTCTAGAAAAACTTCATGAATACACTGTAGACTTTATTAAAGTTAAGCATGGAATGAAAAGAAAATGCAATTTGTTGCACAATAAGTACGGAAAATGCTAGGGTTTGTTTGTATACGGAATAGTACAATAGGTCCCGTCACTGGCGCTATTTCTCACAAACGACTTTTTTTTTATTATTCCAGTTTTATTTATCCACGAAAATAATGGAATCTGAAAAGTAATTTTGTAACTTGTCTAGCGAATGTTTTATTTACAATGCAACACTTACATTCTCAAAAAATGTTACAAAATAAATCATAATCACACTAATTACCGATTGACTAAAGTACGGTCGAATAAATAAATGCGGATAAATTAACCGCCACACATGGATACCTCCATACAAACATTTGCTTGAATAAATCAATACCGTGGGACCGCAGACACTACTTTGAGAGATTACAATTTTGTATAATATATTTTGATATAACTAATTTCTGTCCAAAACTCAGATTTAAAATTTTTTATTGGATGTGGTTGAGTGATTTCTGAACAAGCGTAACTACTTTTTTTTTTAACGTGGTGAAATCATCAAATCAGTCTTTCCACCCAGGATAGAGCAGGAGGGACTGTCAGACTCGTACTGACTAAAATCCACGGTGTCCTTCAATAGCCCTTAACGTACCGGGGTCACGGTAAATCATAAGTCCGTAAAGTAAAGGTAAGATCATCAAATGAGTCCTCCCACCTTCGGCAGGACGGGAGCGACTGTCAGATTTGTACTGACTAAACTCCACGGTGATCTTCAACAGCCCTTTACGTTCCGGAGCCAAGATGTTCCCCGGGGCAGGCTTTAGCTCTCCAAAAAGCCCCGTCATATCGCTGACACTAAAATTGTGACACTTGACATTTTCTTTGCAAAACTTTTTTATCACTCCAACTAACAATTATACATAAGTATGAAAAAGTCACTCCACAAAATAGCAGCATGTTTATCCCGCGGAACTAAATCAAGTTCTCCAAACAACAAGTTGGCTCGCCGTCTGAATCCGGCTCTTTCGACAGCGGCGTCAACTCGACAGCTCCACTTGAATCCACTCAGCTATTCTTGGTAACAGAATAATATCTTCACTTATAAGAAGGAAGTAGGTAAGTACTGCTCAATGTTATTGTTTTGCTACCAACCGAGAGCTAAAAATTACGGACCTCTGTCTGGGTCTATAAGTTTTAGTCCTGTAAGCTTTTTGGATACCTACTTTTGAAATTGGGTTATATATTGTCCTATACCAATAAATAATAATAAATGTTTACAAGAAAACTGATATGTAGAATAATAAGACTGTAGAATATACATAGCATGTTACAAAATCTGTAGATTAACCCTGCCTCTGTTCGGCTAAAAGATTATTCAAAACTTACGTAAAAGCATCTAAAAAAGGATCTACAGAATTAAACGAAACATTTTTGGCTTCCAAATTATTCTATCAATAAGATTATGGCATCAAATAATGCCATAATGCTACATAAAATCCATATCAAAAACGTCTCCTATTGGTTCAAGAAAAACATGCAAAGAAAAAAGTCAAGCCTTGAACTAAAAGCACAAATAACGGTCCTTGATCCTGACCTCCTCAATTGCAAATAAATCATTACCATCCGTTCATCAGAACTTGGATTAAAGCCCTTAAAATAGTCATAAAGACTCATCAATCATTGAAGCGAATACAACCATAAGTAAAGTGTTACATAAAATGCAAATACTCGTAAAATCTAAACCGATTCATTCATAAACTCTCTTCTTGCAGATGCAAGTGAATGGAACACATGGCGTAGCTCTAAGGATCAATTCACACCACGACGCGATGCTACGTGCACATTTCAATAAAGCGACTCAAAATCTAACTTCATTTACTACACGAAAAGAAACACATTTCAGCGATGATACGACGCACCTTTTAATAGCGACTCAAAATCTGAGGCCTTACACAAGATTTCTGTATTTTATTTACTGCGTACTTGAAGTAATATACGAACACTAGAGGCGACTTTTAATTTTTCCATAAAATAAACGTGGTAAAATAAGTTCCTCGTTATTACGAGGAATTAATATTTTCCTTCCAATTTACTTCAAAATTCCAGTTTACTTTACGTCAGAAAAACGAGAAAAGTGATGATAGGGCCTTTAACTTTATTTACTACATTCAGTGTTAACGGCAATTTAAGCTGTACTAAATGTATTAAATAAATTTAATATAAATATCATGGAAAGGCTACATAGTAATCTTAGCGATTTAGGCTAATTTTCAAATTGCACGTGTACTAAACAAATGAACAGAGGATTTATTGACGCTTCCCGTGACCCAAGAGCTGGCTGGCTTTTACCTTGGCCAGAGGCTAAGTATTGCCATACAGAGAGGCAACGCCGCCAGTCTCTTGGGCACATTACCAGCTGACAGCGTTGAGTAGAATTTTTCGATACTCTATAATATGTAGTTTACTTTAGTTTTATTTTAATTTTTTATTTTTGTGTTTATGTATTTTTAGCCTCTGTTCACGAAAAGTTACACATTTCCAGTATCGTCGCGTCGCGTCACGTTGCGTCTCGTCTCGTCTCGGTGTGTACTGACCCTAAGCTGTAACAGACAGCTGCACTAGCTTTATTTATGCACTTAGCAGCTTCTGCGATTTTACGATCAATGTTACATATAAATCGGACGTTGCATTTGGAAGATATGTTTGCCTACTGTTTGAAATGAGAACTCTTGAGAATCATTATGTTGAACTGGAATCAATATTAGGATTTGCTACGTAAAATAAAAATTATCCTTTGTTCCTTAATTAATTAATTATAGTTTTGATATTTTTATTTTTTTAGTTTTGATGGATGTATGAATGTTTGTTACTCAGACACGTTAAAACGGTTGGTTTAGAAAAAAAGAACGTGGTCTCTAAAAATGAGAAAATTTTACAAAAAGGTGATAAAATTAAAGGTCTGTCAATTCGAACATAGATACGCAGAGACAGATCCGAACAACTGAATATGAGTGATACTGTACGAAAAAAATATCTGTTCGTGCAGTGGTCGAGCGATCGACAGCTGCGCAGCGTGTCGCGGGTTCGATCCCCGAACGTAACTAATATTTGTATGATCTGCAAGTAGTTGTTCCGGGTCTGGGTGTTATTGTATGTAACTTTCTATGTTTGTAAACGCACGCACAACACAGGAAGAAATTCCAGTGTGGGGCAACGTTTTAAAAAAAAAAGCAATATTCTGCCGCAGTTTGAGCGAACCGTGAGTCTACAATGTACAACCCAGTTAGACAGATACTAAAGGAATATAAAACTTTTAGGAAGGTACAACTTTTAATTTGAATACCATAACTAGTAAAAATAACAAAACAAAAAAAACTCGTCATATCTTTCATCAAACTTTTAACGACACAATTCATAATAACCACCAATTTATATTTTTTATCGTTGTTGTCATCAAAATGTTAACTGCTATCGTAACAAACGAACTATCATAATTTAATAATGTCCGCGCCATTAGCACAGATAATAAATAACATTTCGTGACCGACCTCTTGGCTGTAAGCCAAAATACTGTCGCCTAAACATTTGTTAAAAAAAGAAAAAAAAACTGCATTTATTTACGACGTTATTTGGTTATTGCAGTAGACTAAAAGAACGTTTTCTTCCGTGCCAATCGACCGTTGAAACCAAAACGCTGCAAATCGAGACATAAACTGTTGCAATTTGCCGATACAGCTGAATACAGGGTGTATTTGAAACTAAACTGGAAGTTAGAACAAAGGTTCGTTCATCTGATCGAAAACAAAAACAATACACAGAATGGTTCAATCGAGCTTCTTGACTTTATTAAGTATTTTATGAGTCATTGTTCGAATACGATCTGTTATCGTCATGTTTACAGACTCTTACTGGTTAATCTATAGAACTACATCTCCTACTGCTAAGCAAAGGCCTTTTTCCACTCCTTCCGTTCCAAAGGGTTTTGCTGTTGTAGTCTGTCATGAAGCCATCTAGTTTATGTATTTATCTGCGCCTTATGGCAAAAGTGTCTCTTTTTGTTCTTTGGCAACCATTCTGATATCAAGACATGGCCATTTTGCCCTGTGATTTTCATCTATAGCTATATACATGATATGCGCAATCTTATTAAAAATTGATGGCCACTCAGTCGGTGTTTCCAATGAGAATAGAACGGAAGGATGCCAAATACTAAGAATAGAAAAAAAATACTCTGTTAAGAAAAGAGAAGAGAATCTAGTCTCTGGAGTCGTGTGGTAGCTTTTAGCCACCTAATGCTA
Source organism: Agrotis puta (assembly GCA_943136025.2). Taxonomy (NCBI): domain Eukaryota; kingdom Metazoa; phylum Arthropoda; class Insecta; order Lepidoptera; family Noctuidae; genus Agrotis; species Agrotis puta. The sequence goes on along the minus strand of OW964177.2, from coordinate 12,577,778 downwards.
AGTGTAGTTCTCTTCCAAATCTACTTTAGCAGTTTTTGTCACAGTTATTCCGTCCCAAACTTCCTAGTCTGAATAACCATGGCATTTAGTTTAGCCGTTTAGGGTTTCAAATATTATTGGGCTGATGATTGTCCAAGACCTTGATAAGTATAATACAATAAATACAGAAAATACTTAAACGAAACTTCCTTAGCACACCCTTCATAAACATAAGTACACAAATAAGGTCTTAACTATGTAAAAAAGGCCATAAACACTTACTATTACACTTTCTAACCCCGCGGCTATCGGCGAGCGGGCACGAGTCTGTGATTTGAGTAGCAAGTACACGGCTAATTTAGCAAGCCATTTGCTAAAGGCCCTGTGAGAACGACCTACCTTAGAGTAGTTTTCCAAGTACATGTCTGATTCTTAGAATTTTGTTCTGACATATTCGATGTTGATAGACAACAGAAGTGAGATAAATCTGATGGATATATAAGATTGAACGAAGACATGTAATGATTTTTCCTATATCCTTAGAGTTAATGGACTCTCATTAACTCTAAAGATATAGGAATCATGGGACAGTTCAGTAAAACTGTGACCCTGGTACGTAAAGGTCAACTGAAGGAATAGGGTTTCCACCCTTTTAGTCAGCAGGACAGTCACTTCTGCTCTACTCAGGGTCCCACAGGGGAGCAAACATTTGATCATTATTTTACCCTCAGATTAAACAAAAAGTTTGTTTAACTGTTTCGTTAATATGAGATTTTACCAGCCTAAAAACAAATTGGTGCAACCTGAAAATGTTGTAATTAGATCGTGGCGAAATAAGAATAGCCGCACGAGCCGACGCCTAAAGTTAAGCCACGCTTAGCTAGGCCGGTCCGTAGATATGTGACCATCCATAGCACAGCATAGTTTCCTCTGTGTCTCGCAAAGCACTTAAAATCATACCTTTCAGACCAAGAGTTTTCGATTTGTGTGAAAACCACTAGTTCAACTGGTACCTACTCAAGTTGCTAACAAAAGTAGGTCATCGTGAAATTCTTTGAAATTCAATAAAATCCAGGTACATTTCTCAAAATAAATGTGGGTTTATGTTGAGTATATTTTACCAGGACTCATAAAACAACTGCCTACGTAAAATACCAGATATTTTGTACTTAGTATTTTTCTAATGGATATGATATTTTAACTGAATATCACGAAATTCAAACCTACATGCCCACGTATTAATCAAAAGGACGTTAGACACAACCCACATTCAGAAAAATACCAATTACCAAGGTACTCGTATTTGGAACAACGAAGGTATTAATCATTGTAATTTTTCATACTCCTACGCAAAATAAGTACCACATTAAAGAGCACGAGTACTGAAAATAATAACAGGCGTTATTGACCTTATTTACGATGTAGGTAGCTTCGACCACAAGCGCTGTGAAGCTCACATTACAAAAGTGAAAGACAATCAATGTCCTTTAATTAAAGAATGACGTTTTTTACGTACAAACAGTATGTTGTTGACAAAACAAAACACGATTTCGTAGATTGTACTATTATTGTAATAGATGGTGTCGATAAACCGATGGAAAGATAGACAACGAGTTTAGACATGACGGGTTGCTACCATAAGACAAATACAATGTACAATGTTTTAGTTTTTTTGAAGTGAATACTTCTTTAGCGGCGTTGTGCACTTTGGCCCAGAGCGCTTGCGCGAATGTTCGTGTGTGTTTATTACTATTCAAGTTTTCAATTCTGCCGGCACTCCCAGAGTGCAACCCGTCGTTTTTATTTAAAAGCTTTGTCAGCATAATATTACAGAAAATAATAAAACAACAACTACTATGTCTACAGAAGCTGACACGACAATATGAGAGCCCTGTTCAAAAATCCAACACGTCTCCCGACTCACGCAACTGAAACGAGGCAAGAATACCGTTTGGAGCTCATATTACCTTTCTGTTCACCCAATAAAGAAAAAGACCGTGACGTATACAAACGGTACGAGGCGAGAGGAGGCGCGCTACGAGTGAACAATTTGTCAATGGGACACACTGGGAGTTATAAACACAAGTGATACGTCACAGTCACAAATTAACGCTTGGGACTGCAACTTCGACAGAAACTAATGGAATTTTTAATAATAGTCTTAAACTCTCAAGCGAAACGGGGCCGTACATATCGACACGGATAAACGCCTTCAATACTAATATTTGTTCCGTAGCGAGACCTTTGCAAGTACGAGTAAACCAGCCATAAAGACTGGTTGACTTTACGAACTGCGGTGCGGTCGACGGAATTTACTAGTTCGCGTTAGAAAAAGGCGATGTATTTTTGCTCTTTTGTAAATGGGACGATGAAATAGCTTGTGCTTACTTGCAATTTCTTTAGGAAACCGTCAGTTTTTTTTCCAGCCCAAACTGTCCCTCTCCTGGGCAAGGCCTCACCCAACTCCGTCCAGAAACTCTTGATTTGAACTCGTGTAACATCGAACCAGCCCTGATTGTCTTGGCACCTCTTTCTGGGCCAATTTCAGCAGTGTTGTCTATCTCTAGGAAGCCATTGTGTGGAGACTTTTGACTTTTGTCCAAAAACCATCATTCAAACGGCTAACGTGTCTCGCATGAAGTCAATAAAAAAGGCAAAAATAATTCAGAATTATGTTAATCGTATTTTTGGTATCAGCCAAGACCGCATTGACGCAAAACTAACGAACGAGACGTCTTCATCCAACCATATGACGTAGACATCAAAACGAGCGTCATTAATCAAATTCTCATCAAAACAAAACACAGTGTCGCGTAGTTGGAAAACGGTGAAGTGAGTTAAGTAAACTCACACAGATGTAGGAACAAATTAACGCCTTTATTCAAGATGTTCCTTTTTATACTCTCATTCACTTACACGCGTGTCTTGTGTTTTAAGTGAATGTTAATGTTGTTCATCATAACGCTAATTTAGTATGTCACTGTTCATCGTAGTGTCTCATATATTATACTTTCTCATTCCACTTCCGTTTTCTTTATGAGATTCAAAATGTTGGCATTTATCAATGAAATTTATGGGTGTATAATTCAAGTGTTATGTTTCAGCATTTTCTATTTTTAGTAATAACCTTGGTTTTACGGAGCGTCTTTCTCTTCTACCGTTCTAGAAACCGATATTATACAGAAAACATTAATGTAATATAATAATAATAATATAATAATAATAAATGCGAAAAAATAAAAATACCACCTACCTGTTCAATTGTAATCGATTTATTTTTGAAAAGGTTTCAATGCTTCAAAAGGTAAATTAAAACTTGAACTAGGACAAAACTTTATTAGATATTTTACCAGTAACTAGTGCTGGAGTCTGGGTTTGAGCTCGGTCGATTGCAAAAGTCATGTCTATATTACATGGAACTTACTCAAACACAAAGCATTCATTTTTGAATGAGCAAAATAAAACATAAAGCTCAGTTTCCGTCACAAGATAAAATAATTTGAAAAAGGAGGTACTGAAATTGTATTTGCATAGTTGCAGATATTTGATAAAATATAAGAGTACTATACGGCACCTCTTTATAACATTCCCGAAAAACAGACTTGACGTAACGTCCTAATTTCATAAATATTACAGAATAGTACATACCTGCCGCCGTAATTAAACTTTCGATGGAAATGCAAATTCATTTATCTTCGTTAGTCGCTTCATTAGACATCGTCGCTCTCGCTAATGCATCACTTGACACAGCTACAAGGGTATTTAATTCTCTTGAGAACATTTTCTTATGAATTCACTAAATTAAAACAGGAAAATGATGCAAAGTTTCTATTAGAATAAAATACCTTGGTTTTTCGAATCATCATATTTAATCACAGCATAAAGAGTGTACAATTTTCCCGCTACAGGGAACATTGCGTCTAAGTACTCTTGCGCATTGTCGTTTATTGGGTTTTCTAAATTAAACCTACATCAATCAAGAATCTCATAACTCCATTTTATCATCCAATAAGGCAGGTCACAGCTTCTCTCAAGTTTTTTTTTAATTTCAATACTCAATACTCAATTCTTTATTGCATTCCATATGTTACATAAGATGGTAAAACATAAAAAGGTACAAGATCAAATATGGATCCTGTCGGGCACGCAAAAATTAGGAGAGAGGAAGAGGGCTGATATAATTTAATTAAATCAATATTCTTATTAAATGTCTTTCATATTATTGTATAAATATTATTATGTTTATGTAGATAGATGTAGCATATCAGTTGTATTTTCTCTTTATTAATAATAATTTATAATAGGTTTGCTCATAGTCTCAAAGTGGTCTAGAAGCAACGTTCAAACTTAAGATGAGGCGAGCTCTCCCAGAATGAACTGTAACTCCAAAGCACCGAAACGGGACACAGTACATACTGGACAGGAACAACACAGGATGGTAGTCGTGAGCCAGGCACCCATGGTGAGGCTTCATACCACCAGGAAGACCGTTCAGACGCCACCACGGGATACAGGTAGCCTGCGGTGCTCTTGGCTAGGACGAACTGCTAAAAGTTAGATCCAAAATAAAGTTAATAAAAACGTAATAAGTAGAACGACTACTCATAAAAATCTTCGAAAAGGAAAGTGATGTTGATAAATAACAATTAAGAGACAGGAAAAATCTAGGAATTCGGCCCGAAAATAACAATATTACAATTAACGTCTCCCCGCAGGCTTAAGATCCATCCTCCGTCTTAATTAGAAAGATTACGTGCCAAATATCACAAATAGACATAACTAACGAACATTAACAAATACACGAACCTCTTAATTTCTAACTTGATATTATCATCCTCGCCGCAAGCCACAAACAAGTTACACGAGTATATAATAAATGAAATGAGGGTAACCTTCGCGCCTCGAGTGTCCTGACCTATCGGACTTATTAAGGGACCTTCCCTTCAAGATCTTATCTCAGTGTCTCAGGATTATTGCAGTCCCTACTGATTAAAGACAGAGCCGACCGTAACTTCTATCTTATTCCACTTATTTTTAAGGGTGTCGTAAAGAGTTTTATGTGTGAAATTAAATTCTAATTAGGTCGGGCTGTTATTAAAATAACATCTATTTGGGACAGGTATTACAAAGCATTTAACCTTTTAATTTTTATGAAATATATTTAAGTTCGTACTTACATTTTGATATAGTTTTATTACACGGGTCATGAAATCAAATGATGCTTCAAAGCGACAAGAAATATTTGACAATTAAAAAAAGTAAGCTTATTTTTTCAATTCAATCATAAACCCCTCTCTCGATCTTTTTCTGTATCTTCATATCGCCAAGCAAGATCACAAAGAAACATTTTTATAAGTTTCCAACTATGAAAAAATATATATAATCAAAAGAATATAAGTGACGCTAAAAGAAGTGACCCAAAGAGCCTCCTGGAACAAATTGCCCAAAGAACGACAGATGCGAATAATTGGGATAAGTGATAGAAAATTACGAAGGAAACACTTTCTAGTGGAAGACAATTTGTGCTAAAGTATTTTTAACGAACAAAGTTAGTCATTAAAATTCGGTTATCTCGGCTATTACTTCACCTCGCGCCGGTTGGAAACGTAATAACATGTCATTATTTAGCTCTTAATTCTTGTTTTTTTTCTGAAATAAAGGGCAACCCGCGTGTTAGAAATATGTTCGTACTTTCGATGACTGTGTAATTACCATTTTTAAATTTCGAATTCCAAGTGAAGTTTTTTAAAGGCAGCCAGTGTTACGCAACAGGAATTTGAGGATTTATGACCTCTTTCTTTTAAAGAAAAGCCAGCTGTGAATTGATATTAAGCTTGGTGAATAATTGTGGGAAAGTATTGATTCAAGTGTTTCATAGAGACATTCCAATTTGTCACATGTTTTGAAATAGGTACTACCTACCCAAGCCATCTATTAGAGAGATGACATTTAAACCGAAGCGGTAGTAAGATTGCCAAGTGACATGAATTAATTATTATTTCCACGAACACTAAACCGTCTCGCCTGTAGTACAAACAAAATGGTCGCATTTCAATTAACACCAGAAACAATAAATTGATGACTCCATAATCCTCCTCCCGTTTGATTAAACCAAGTCTATATAAAACGTGTCATGAAAGATTATCAAAGGTCAACAAAGAGTTCACAAAATCCGAGTGTTAATTAAGCCTTCCATGATATCCGAATAAAAAAACAAAAATTCGAGCGCTTTTTGCAAAATAATCGCGAATTCGAGGCACAAAATAGCAATCCCAACTTTCCGTTCGAATGATCGGTATAATTATCCAAAACTCTTAATTGCGACACTATTGATTTGGACGTAGTTTGTAAGTAAAACCCTTTTTGCTTCCATATCGGTTCGGCGGGACGGTCGGCTTTAATTAATCCTTGAACAGGGCCTTAATTATGATCTTGTCCAATTTACAAAAAAAAACTGGTGATATTTCCCGTAGGCTCTCTGTGAAATATTTAATGTAGCTAAAGCGAACTGTTCCAATAATTACACGGAACCTATTAAAACACTTGATTGGATAACACGATCTGTAATTCGAATTGGAACAAAAAATCGGTTTCGTATTAGTTGCACAGGTGATGAAGGTGGTTGTATTACCACATCGACATACGCTGCTCCCTCACGTACGACGATATCGATTCTCTGAATAATCTCGTCCACTCGATGGTGACTCGCAGCTTTTTAGCCACAACACTATTGTGATGCAATTCAACAGCATCAACCATACACATCAACACATCGCCGGAGGTCGATCTCCGGTGAGACGAAATTTGATCTAAAATCAGATAACTAATTGGTAACGGCGACGCGTACTGAACAAAAAATATGGTAAACACGACCCTCTGTTACCACTCTATGTCATAACGTGATGAAGGATCAGGTATTTTCATCACACATTTCTCATATGTAAAACGAGATTCATACTGGAACCATGATTCATTCGAGCGAATAACTTTAACACTCCGAGGTATTGAGTAATATAATTTACTGTCGAAGTCTTGACATTCAATTTTCTGACTGATAAATTCACGAAGCCATCGAGCCGAATGTATGTTTCGATAACTTGAGAACGAATGCCAGCCATTACTTGGAGCCGTAGTGTGCAATAAAGAAGTCTCCACAATGGGATCTTAAATCTTGTGCCGGGTCAGACGGGCAACGCTCCCATAGATTCCGCTTAGTCAGTCGGTCTAATTACACGTTGCAGAGATCGTACACAGATTATATCAGAGCCAGCTTTACCATTTGTCAAAACACCGTTCCACGCTCACAAAGCTTAAATAGTAACAGTATTTTGCATAATGTTTACAAAAGATCGAGTAGATGACTCGTTGATTCCCAACACTGTATAATCACGGTTGGTTAACTGGATAACCGCTGACAGCGGTAGATAAAATATGGATAAAGATTATAGCAATCATAGGCGTTTTGCGCATCGTTATTTATGAGTTATAACTGTACCCACTAAGTAATACAGCGGTAATACCTCCCTGATTGACATTGCACGTTTCTCTTACACGTAGATAATATAAAACGACAAGTCGTAGCGCAAAAACCTAGCTTTGATTATGGCCTAGAGTGGGAAGAAACAGCCGCCCATAACAAGTCTAACCTATACTAGATACACTAACGATGATACACGTATAAGAAAGCCGTCACATTATCCGAAGCAAATTACAAGTAGACAGTCGTTTGTGGGCGATTGCATCGTCTAATACGTAGTTCTTAAAGAACTCCCTGGACTGGTAGAAAAGGACTTTCCGAAGCAGTTACTACAAGTATAAGTGTTATCTGTAAAAGTCGCGTGTGGCAACAGATCGATAACCATTCCTGCTTATTTACGTCTAGGTAAGTGGTCGATGGAAACAAACAACTCGATCTATTATCCAATTGAATAGCGCCCACGCTGAATAATAAATCCGAATTTGTCTCGTCTAATTGGTGTGCTCTTGGAGGCTTGCTCAAGGGCCGGGTGCGGGCTGCAGGCAAATTGCACTACTCTCACAGAGCGATGGCCCTCGACTTCAGTAGGAGCTCGCTCCGTGCCAAATTGGCTGGGACCTTTATTATTAAATTGAACAACATAATGCCTTGTCTATGTGCTCACTAAACTATGTCTCACTAGGCGAGCATCGCCGAGGAAGTTGTATTTTTTCATTTAAGCGACTCATGTTCTTGCAGAGTCGCGGGCAAAGAATGAAAGGGGAGACTGGTCTTATAATGTCTTTCACAATGTTGTTTGGGAATGTTTTTCGTTCCACAATTCTTAGTACAAAAACGTAACAACTTTGCCAAAAACTCCAATTTTGTTTGTAGATTTTTCGCGTTGGTTTTTTCTAAACCACCGGTTTGATTTGGAGTAATAAATGTTCCGGAAACAAATACTAACGTAAAGCCATGTATGCCGTGACATGGATATGTATTCATCACTCTTTGTACATTCGACAACGCTTTTTTTACAAATGGATGTTCTGTATAAATACAAACTGACGTCACAAACATTGGCAATATTCATACTGATACTTTATAGACGCAATAAACGAATATGAACGAAAAAAAACAAATATAATAATGCTACCGAAATTGCGGTCGAATTTTACATACATATCTCTATGAATATTTACTTCCATCTTCAGATTTTATAATGTAAGAGCGCTGAAAGATTCATGGCAGATGTTCATTACATTGTATCTTACCTACGCAGCGAATTTCAAAGTTTTGCAAGGTATTATGTTGAAAGCTTGTTGAAATATCCTTCATAATCCCAAGTTGGATACTGTATGAAACGTCTTGGGGAATTTTCAAGTTGAAATAGGCACAATCAAAACTTGACATTGACAGTACTTTTAAGTACGAGTATGCCATAGCAGTAAGCGAGCTTGCTGCTGACGCGATGCGGCGCAATTCGACCGATTTCAACTACAGGTGAAAATCATCCTTACCACTACGACTACGATCTATGACATAAAACGTGCGGTTATCTACGGGTAGGTGAAAAACAAAACACGCTCGCAACGACGACGTGAGTTAGTCGAATTGCATCATTACATCGTAGTAGCAAGGACAATTTTCATCTTAAGTTAGTAGAATCGCGCCACTGCGCACAAGTGCACACGGCAGATTTCTCATTGGGTTCTTCGACGCGCTCGAAATCGAAGAAATATCGGTCTCCTAAACAGGGGCACTATACATCAATTCCATACAAAAGGTCCGTGCGTATACACACGATTCTACCCATGCGGTTAAAAAACCTAACTTGCGATGTAATAACGCCGAATGGAAATCACCATTTGCAGGACTCATTGCATTGGGAAACCGGATCTATTTCCGTCCACATACGGCTTTGACAGCGCCATTGGCATCAACACAACTTGGTTTCTTGAGGTTACTAATCTATTGATAGGTCTTTCTCTCTTCTTCTGTATCCAGAGGGTAAAACGGTACCCTATTACCAAGCCTCCGCTGTCCATCCGTCCATCTGTCACTCGGTCTGTTCGTCAGTTACCAGGAACTCTCATAAACCTTGATAGATAGTTGAAATACAAAGACAAATAGTAAACAACATAATAAAATAAATATTCTAGATCTGACATTGCAATTGATGAACCTTACCGCTTCGGTCACGAAATAACATTAAACTGACCAAAGATGATCTACACTATCACATAAAGATGAACGGTCATCCATTAATGCTCCCTACATGAAACCCTACTTACTCCCAGCAATATTTCATAAGACACTCTCGCTTCAAGCCCTAGGATATTGCAAATATCGATGTAGCATAAATCCTATAAAAATGAAACACAGTCATCTTACGTCCGGACGTTACGGAGGGTCCTCATAAATAACGGTTAGCCCGCACCTGTCTAGGAAAAACGTTCGTATTGAAGGCATATTACCCTTTTATCTCTTTACTTACGACTAAGGACTTTCAGGACAAATATCGTAGAAATATTTGCCGTTCAAAAATCGCCTTTGTTTTTAATGGAGTAGGAGCTGTATCCTTTGAACATCGATATGATGCTTTGAATGTAAAGGAAAAATAAACACGAAGAATTTACCATCGTTTCAGGCATTTTTGTTGTGCTGGAGTCAGAAAAGGAACCGAGTATTAATTGAATAAGTGAAATTCTACATATACTTTGAACCGTAAATAATAGAAAAATCGGCCAAGTGCGAGTCGGCCTCGCGTACGAAGTTCTTAATACCATTATCTATGAAAACGGCAAAAAAAAACATGTTTGTTGTATTGGAGCCCCTTAAGTATTTATGTTTTTTTTTTAGTATTTGTTGAGTAACAGAAATCATCTGTGATGAAATTTATACTGTCTAACTATCACAGTTCATGAGATACTGCCTGGTGACAGCCGGACAGCGGAGTCTTAGTGATAGTGTCCTATTTTACCTTTTGGGCACAGAACCCTAAAAAAGATAGGACTACAGTGTCTACAGTAGATACCTACTACTACATAATATTCTAGACACTACAAAGCGTGTCAAAATTACATGTCGACGGCACACTCAATAAAAATGTCGTCTATCTCATACACTTCAAGGATGTCTGTACCTAAATTTTTCATCTCTTCAAATGTCAGCGTAGAACAATTTCCAGCTGAAGTGGCTAACCATGACGTATTAAAGTTTGAGTAGTTCCGCTGTGTGAAAGCGACAGAGCTATACAAGTTGTCTAGCGCCATCTCGTTCCCACAGCTGAACTACTCATGTTTTAAAACGTCATGGTAGGCCGCCAGACCTCACAATAGGCTATTTTAATGCACAAATAAATTTAAAAGGGGTATGCAACTTATTGGCATGAAATTTTTTTTTCTTTCGCAAGTAATGAAATGTTGGTCATTAGTAGACCGCAACCCAAGAACTTCGTAAAAAATATTTTAAAAAATCTAAACCGTAACCAACCAGAGATATAACGTATTTTATTTTGTTCTAATCGGGAGTAAATCAATCCTGATTAGAACAAAATTAAAACCGCCATATGTCTGGTTAGTTACGGTTTAGAAACTTAATTTTTGATGCCAAGGTCCATACTTAAAGTTGCATGGGCCTTTGTTTAGTCCGTCACTTAGAATATTGAAAAATAGTGGACACGTATTTTTTTTTATCAATGACAAAGATAAAACGTTTTCAAATACGGGGGTGGAGGCTTAAAATTGTACCGACCAAATGGAGTTTTGTGTTTTTTAGAAGCGTTGTATCTTCGTCAATTTTGGTTTAAGTAACAAAAGAAAAAATAAGGGTTAAATATTTTTTAATAATCTATATTTCGGACTAATCAAATTTTTTGAGTAAAATAGCCTATTGGTCCACACTCCGGGCACGCCGCAATCGCGGCGGTAAGACCCCTCCTTGAGGAGTGGCTGGATAGGCGTCACGGCGTCCTTACCTACCGCATGACGCAGGTCCTCACCGGACACGGATGTTTCGGGAGGTTCCTGTGTCTGATAAGGAGGGAGGAAACACCTGGGTGTCACCACTGCGAAGATCGTCCGGAGGACACGGTGTAGCATACGGTGCAGGACTGCCCCGCTTGGGCAGAGCACCGCCGTGTCCTCACGACGGCGATTGGTCCGGACCGTGTACTCTCGCGCCCGGCATTGGTCGAGGCCATGCTGCGGGGCGAGACGGAGTGGGAAGCGGTCGCCTCCTTCTGCGAAGCAGTCATGCTCGCGAAGGAGGAGGCGAGCCGCGTGAGGGGGAGGACAGCGACCTCCCTCCACCCCAGCCGCAGTGGTGGACGCCCACGGCGTCGGACGTCGCAAGACGATCTCCGGCCACCGTAGGCGCGGGCATGCGGGCGGCGAGTAATGGGCGACTCGCTGTCCGACCATGGACCATGCCCGGGTCGACGGCGCGTTGTGTTCCACGCGCGCCTCAAGGAGTGTCAGCACAGTGACGGGGCCTGTAGAGGGCCAAAGCCTGCTGGGGTCGCGGGACCAAGGGATTACCGTGACCCTAGTACGTAAAGGGCTAGTGAAGGACACCGTGGATTTTAGTCAGTACAAGTCTGACAGTCCCTGCCGCCCTGCCCTGGGTGGGAGGACTCATTTGATGATTTTACCACGAAAAAAAAAAAAAAATTGGTCCACACTCGTCTCCAGACAATCGGTATCCTACTCTAAAATTAAACATTGTCTTATGAAATATCGTCCAAGTATAAGTCAGTGGCCACAGCACTAAGCCCGTCATTTGTGACCATCATTAAGTACCCCATTCCTTACAGCTGGTTCTTTGAATTGATGCTGGAGATACAATGTTGAGAGATACAGAAGGTCTGCGCTGTATAATTAGTGGTTTAAGTGGTGGGAATTGCATTATAACAGGTACACGCGTCACCAGTTCACTTCGCGGTGATTTGTGGTGGCATTACTTTAAACCAATTCCCACAGCCAATATGGTTAAACACGTATCATTAGTAGGTCGTGGCTAAGAGGTAATAATCAAAAACGCATATCGTCGTCTATACATGTATTTTTAAATTTTCATGCAGTGTTTTCGTTTTTCGAATACGTATAAAACATGTTGCTTACATAACTTGTAAATAATAGGGGAACAGTGTATATGATGGGAAATCACACAGTTAAGGAAAACTTAACACAATAGTAACGTAGCGCAAGCGCCAACAAGACGCCATTTGTTAATGGCCGCTTGCAAATGACATCCTGATGGCGCTTGCGCTACGTTAGTGTTGTGTTAAGTACGCCTAGTGTCAGTCCCCATTATACCTCGCGTCCCCGTCTTACACACTGTTCCCCTATATGTTTATATAATACATTTTATACCTTGATGAAAGCGAGGAGTTGAATGTTTGAAACATTCTCAGTACAATGACATGTTTAAAACAAATTATATTAAGTCAAGTATTCTACAAGTTTTGTTTCAAACTAGTATTTAACTTCATTCTTTGTGAAAACAAGGGGTTATGCAACCAGCACAAGCGCACTGGCATGTCGCGAATGACATCTGTTTAAAAACGAAATAATTTGTGTTCGTGCGCCAATTTTCACTCTTTGTATAAAGTTAACCTTCTGGACCTGCGTACCTATGTTGTGCTGGAGATAAACCACGCTGTTTTTGTTTCAAGGTCGGTGACGAGTTATGTAAGGAGCAAGGAACTCGGGCTGAGGCTGTCATTCTCGGCACGCAAATTACGATTGTCGATATTCTTGAAATCTCGCAGTTCCTTACTTACGCCTACTTTTCTTGAGGTAGGCAAGAGATTTATTATGTAGTAGGGTTATAGCTAGCTGAATCATTCTTAGTACAGAAAAGAATAAGTAGGTATGTAAACAAAAAAAACAACGGGTTGCACTCTGGGAGTGCCAGCAGAAGTGAAAACTTCAATAGTAATAAACACACACGAACATTCGCGCAAGCGCCTTGCGCCGTCTTACGAATTTTCGATCAGGTCACGTGTCCTGACGCGAGTTTAACATTTTTTACCCATTCCAAAAAAAGTGCACAACGCCGCTAAAGAAGTTTTCACTTCAAAAAAAACGACGGGTTGCACTCTGGGAATGCCGGCAGAAGTGAAAACTTTAATAGTACTAAACACACACGAACATTCGCGCAAGCGTAAGTAGTTCCTTAGATTATCGTGTTGAACCGAAGTAAGTCTTCAGCTTTATAAGTTTAGGGTTTGTATTATTGAAGTGAAAACTTCTTTAACGGCGTTGTGCACTCGGCGCTAGTGTCTATATCATTACATCAAATTGCATTAAAAAATGGAGACCCTACTATAAATTTTCCTCAGGACTTCAGTATTGGCGCAGACTGCAATACCTATACATGCCAGTAACTTGCATAAAAGCATGCAAGTAGTTGGCATCCCGTTGTATCATTCACAAATCAGAAGTCACAAAACTTAAAGGCATGCAAGCTTACTTTTGTGTATGTTACAGCTGTTAGGTTTATTACATGCTTAACTTCAATTTTCGTTGTTTTTCTTTGGAGCTATCAAAAGTCTACTTTACGAGTACGTTAGTGTCGAACACTTTCAAATCACAATTTCTACTCAATCTTCCACCGAGTTTAGCAAAGTTGTAACCATGCCCGTGACGTAATATTACAGGGAATATGACCAGGACCGCAGAGCCCCATGACGGCAGTCGTTACCGGAATGTGCTACGTCAGTCATTGACGATTCTCGGTTATGAAACTACGATGCCAACCCGAGCGAGAAATGTGTAGGAACGAATTTGCAATCTGCTGCGTATTTATGGAATCCTGGTATTTAGTATTCCGTTTTACCTGACTATTAAACATTTCTGAGATGAGATTGGTATGTTGTTTTTTATTTTGGGATGAAGAAAAGACGTCTCACAGAGAGGAGACATGTGTCCCAGCTGTGGGAACATTATGGGCTGATTATGATTTTGCGCGATTCCGACACTACTTAACGTTATTAAATAAAATGGATAAATTATCCAGAATTAACGCTGAGTTTAAACACCAATGTTTAAATGTCTACTGTCAGATATCCACACACTCAAGATGAATGTCAGAAACATTTTAATTCAACTTCCAAAAAAGACTTATGGAAAAAACCAATATTCTTTGATAATGATGAATATTTTAAGAAAAAGAAATATTAAAAGAAGACAAAGAGCTTTATGGAACTTACTTAACTGAATAAAGTCCAGTATATTTTCTTATTATAAAAGTTCTTAAGAAGTTCTTATTTCAATTAAGAAAACAAATTGCACAGCGTGTACAAAACAGTCCGTGCGGGCAATTTGTCCTCAGCTCTATACATTTCACAAGTAAAGAATGCCGGGCATATGTCGGAATCTTCGAAACAATTGTGTGCCCAGAATTGTTTTAGACTTTATGCGGACGACATCTAGGGAAGGCTCACATATTCCTTCATTTTTAAATATTTCTACAACGTCGTGTTTGCCATAACGTCCTGATATTATTTTTTAAAGTCTCTCTCTCTCTTTGGAGACATTATCATTATTATTATGTTTCAAAGTCTGAACGGTATGTTGAAAATAATTAGTGTTTTGTCTGAGTTTAGGTACTGGTTAAAAATATGAATTCATAGTAATAATCTATATATATAAAAGGAGAACTGACTGACTGACATATCAACATACAGCCGAAACTACTGGGGCTAGGAATGTGAAATTTTGCACACGGCTTCCTATTATAATGTAGGGGAGCACTAAGAAGGGGTTTTTGGAAATTTAACCTTTAAGGAGGTGAAAAGCGGGAATTAGGAAAGTACGTAACCCACGCGGACGAATTCGCGGGCAAAGTGCCAGTATCTCACAAATGTTTTTTACCAAGAAATGGAAAACAGAAATAAATATTCTTAACTTAAATATCTTTTGTTTCTAAAGGTTATACTTATACCTAACTTAAAGTAGAACGCACTCAGGTAAGGTAGAAAGACAATCTTCGCAAGGTAACTAATAGCAGCTGGATTTGAGTTGCCGAAAATCTAGTTGCGTGCGATCTGAAAATCCTATGTCGAATCGAAGTCTGCTGAAAACTGATGATGATGATTTATTTAAACTTCATATACCTAAAGTGTTGGTACACAGGCAGATTTAAAACCAGAAAACAGGGAAAATTTCATGACTGACTAATCTATACATAATTATAATAAATCTGTAGAAGAGTCAATTCTGTACATTGAAAATATTGAAAAAATAAATAGCGGGGGGTGTTGCTGGATCGATACCAAACACAAATATGTGATTAAACCAATGGAGAAATAAACCATCCACGCGAAGACCGACATCCGCGCGGACGGAGTCGCGGGCGGAAGCTAGTTCTAACTAAGATTCACTGTAATCTATTTGTCTCGTTGTGGAATCAAATGCCCCTTAAAGTAGAACAGGGAAGCACCCTTGCCGACTCATTCAAGTTACAGGGGCATCTAATGAACCATTAATTTCCCTCAACATTTGTGTCAAAATCAGAAGCTGTAGTAATAGTTATCAATAGCATTAACATAAATAATTAACAATGTATTCTGTCGGGCGCAGACGTGGGCGGAGCAGGAAGCAACGCCCAGTGCACCACACAAGTACAAGTAGCCAGTGTAACAGAACAAAAAGGTACAGAAAGCCCATTTGTTGAAAGGGTCTAAGCAAACTAGCTGTAGTTATATAAATATGTAGTTAGATTTATCAATCGATATGATTTTAAATGACCAGTGGCCCACTTTGGCCCTGAATCGTGAAAACTGGAAGTCACGGGGAGAGGCCTTTGCCCAGCAGTGGGATGATGTAGGCTAACAGTATCAGTATCAGTATGATTTTAAATAAGTAAAATTAAGAGAGCCAATGAGCAGTGTTGTGACTTGTGGCAGACCACGAAGGTGATAGAGGGACGAGTTGAAATATTCGGTCAGAATAGGAAGAAAGTTGGATAGTTTCGCAAAGGGGAAGAAGTGAAGGAAGATCTTTGTGCAGGAGTGAGACTGAGCCTGCTAGGAAAAGAAAATCAGAGAGCTGTAGAGATTTAATCTTTATTAGATAAGCAACTTCTGCACCCGTACTATATCATCAACGTAAAAGCAATTGTGTACGAGGACTGACAATTAAGTTCCGGGAATTTCGCTCTGCAGTCTCTCCGGGTAACACTGGTGCGTTCGCTCCGGTCGCATTCGAAAGCTAACACGTTTCTATAGTAGTATACGAAATTTCAGCTTAATTGGTGCCGTGGTTGTGTTTTTATAGAATTTTAAACAAAGCTACTTTTTATACCCGTGTCGCGAAAATGTCGGATGTAAATTTCGAACAAAGATGTGCGATCAAATTTTTGGTGAAACTTGGGACAAAACCGGCGGAAATATTACAAAAACTTCAGACAGTGTACAAGGATGATTGTGTTATTCGAAAACACGCGTTTACGAGTGGGCCAAGCGGTTTAAGGAGGGAAGAGTATCGCTCGATGACGATCCGCGGGAAGGTGCTCCTTCCACGTCTCGCACCGACGAAAATGTTGCCCGTTTGCGCGCGAAACTGAACGAAGACCGGCGTGTTAGCCTTCGAATGTTAGAGGAGGAACTAGGCATCAATCGAGAAACAATTCGACGCATGTTGCATGAAGATTTAGGGATGCGCAAAGTGTGTGCCAAAATGGTTCCAAAAGTGCTCACCGCCGAACAAAAACACCTTCGTTTTTTTTAGCCAAACATTCCATTCCAACGCTGCCGCACCCCCCATACAGCCCTGATCTAGCCCCCTGTGACTTTTTTCTATTCCCAGAAATAAAAAATCACCTGAAGGGAATTCATCACGGGGGGTTAGAGAAGGTGAAAGAAGCCACGACGCGAGTTCTGAAACAGATTCCACAAGCGCGCTATGAAAATTGTTTCCAGACATGGGAGCGCCGTTGGCGCCGGTGCATAGAATTAGGAGGGGACTACTGCGAAGGTGTCTAAAGTTGGTTTTGACAATTTTTAATTTATTCTTAATCTATTACAAAATTCCCGGAATTTAATTGTCAGTCCTCGTATTTCTTCCCTTTTCCTAAATATTTCTTGATGTCTAGTGACTAAAAATTTACGTAATTTTTCGATCGCCGTGTGCCCATGAATTCTGCACAAAGCAATTATTGACTCTGCGCTGATAAATGTAATAAGCCTTTGTCTTTACGTCCTTTTATGCTTTGCCCCCTTTAGAGGGCCAAAGCTTGCCGGGGTCGCGGGACTAACGAATTGCCGTGACTACGGAACGTAAAGGGATATTGAAGAACACCGTAGATTTTAGTCAGTACAAGTCTGACAGTCCCACCCGGACTCATTTGATTTTACCACGATTAAAAAAAAAAATGCTGCAGCAGCCAAAGAAGGTGTACAATTATCCAATCAAGAAAACATGCATCATCATGTCAATATTTGCTTTCTTGACCATACACTTCGTTCAAAGTAAACCTCCTGTCTTTACTTTCATTGTTTTACTACAACTGTACCAGTTCAGTTGCAACTAACTTGTTAACATTACGTATGATAAATATGTTTCTATTTCTGTTAACGGTACTAATACTCCTCTATAGATGTATGGTCACGAAACGGTAACACCTACAGGAAGACGTGTTGGTTTTTGGAAGTGTATTGCAAGTAGCATTGGACCACCTACGTTTGACCTGGTTATCTGATTCTGTTAGACCTTAGTTATTCAGATCGTGTTTTGTTTTTTGTAGAAGTGATTATGGTGTGAAATCAAAACGCATTCAACAAACTCTGATTTTGTATCAGTATTAACAGTAGGCTGTACTTCAATGGAAGCTTTTGCTTCATAATTATATTTTGCTTCATATTTTCTCAGCCAACTTTTTGTTGTTATTTTAGCTGTCCCGGTTGTACCAAATTTCGGATTTGACACTGGATTTAAAAACACTAATAAATTGTTAAAATTTTGAGATTAATGTCTTTGTCAAACAGACAGGCGAAAGCGAAGCGTTTCCGACGCGATACCGAACCGGAGCGAGACGTCAGTCCCATAGTTCTGTCACGCTATCGGATCGTTTTCGCTTTCTGTTTGAATCCAGTCACATGGATTCAAACAATTCCATACATTACAAATAAAAACGTCACGCTTCGCATTCGTCATGTCTGTCTGTTTGACAAAGGCTTAAGGTAGTCCAGTCTAGTAGGGCCTTCCGATAGAATAAGAAGCCATTTTATCCTGGTTTTCACCAACAAAAACGTATTTTATGTCAATAAAGGGTAGCATCGATGCTAGGTTAACCAATTATTTAACATGCAAATACTAAGTGGAGGATTAGTAACTGCATACTGTTCTTAAGGTGAGTGAAAAGAAAAAAACTGGAGAAGATATTCTTTTCCTACTTGCATTATTCACATTAGAGGGAAGAACACGCGTTAAACAGAAATAAGCCTCTACACACATGAACCTATATAAGTACAACACAAGTAAACCGAGAAATTCATTCTGCCATACATTATTTCTTACAGCATCTGCATAGTTTCACTTAAACGATTCCACAGCGTATCTTCCGGCTTATCAAGATCCGCTATAACACTACATACGTTCACATCACTTAATCCATGCAACATTGATATAGTATTTACTGCAACCATAATCTTAATCGATTATCTGTTATGCTTGGAGCATTATTGTTCTCGTTAAAGGAGTACTAAGATGATATCGATATTCTACTCGATTCTCTGATGCAATACGTAATTGTTGGCATCGGACAACGCAGGGAACTTGAATGCTTGTATGATATGCATGATATGATGTTTACGAATAGATATAAGCTTGATACAAACAGTATGGGGCCTTAAGTTTGTTGGTTAGTTTAGGACAGTAAGCTGATTCGGATGATAAATTGGAACTGACTGGAGTAAGTTGTTTGTTTGGACTCAGTCGCAAAATGTCCCTTTCTCAAAATGTCCACTGGTCGCAAAATGTCCTTTTCTCAGAATGTCTCTTTCGCAGAATGTCCACTTTGCAGAATGTCCACTTCGCAAAATGTCCCTTTCGCATATTGTCCCCTTTTCATTTCTGACTTACTTTAATCATAATTCAATTCATTTTAGCAATTAGCTTTCACACATCATGTTTGACGTGTGTTTATTTGTATCGAAATGGGTAAGCAAAAAAAAAAAAGAATATAGTACCAATCACATTTATTTCTTTGCATAATCGCTTGATTTAAAATAAGATCAAGATGGAGATCAAGAAAGGGATTGTTATGTTGGTAAGTGCCGAGAATTAGTGTGCTAAAGCAAATAGGGTGTACTTTTTTTAATTAGCTTATGAAGTTTCACTGCTGCGCAAAGACCTTCCCCGAATACCTACTAGAAACTTTAATCTTATGCTTCCTCGAACCAACTCTCACGGTTCAACTTACCCTGGAAAATATGTATAAAGATTAAACGAAAGATAGATCTGTTATGCTTATCAGAATCAAACTAGGATACGCAATATTGTTTTCCACTTGGCAAACCTAAATTATCTTTTGGACTGACTGAATGTGACATTTCAGGGCCAGTTGTTTGATTTAGTGGCCAGCCATGACGTCATAAAACGAGAGTAATTCGAGTGTGGGAAAGAGACAGAGCTATACAAGTCGTCTAGCGCCACCTCTTTCCCTCACTGGAATTTCTCTCGCTCCGACGTCATGGTAAGCCACCAGTTTTTTTTTAACGTGGTAAAATCATCAAATGAGTCCTCCCACTCAGGGCAGAGCGAGAGGGACTGTCAGATTCGTACTGACTAAAATACACGGTGTCCTTCAATAGCCCTTTACGTACCGGGGTTACGGTAAATTCTGAGTCCCGCGACCCCGGCAGTCACTATGCTGACACTCCTTGAGGCGCGCGTGGAACACAACGCACCGTCGACCCACAAAACGCGCCGTCGACGATTCGCTAAAAAATGTATACCATTTATCGTTATCCGAAAACTTAAACATCAAACTATGTAGGTTTTCATAAAATTCTCGTCTTTCTAAATGTTGTAAAGTTTTACTGCAAACAATTTCAGCCGGTAAGCCGGTAAGAAAAGTAAAATAGCGTTCACAACTGGTATGGTAATAAAACTTTGAACGATCAGCTACTGTTGCCCTACTTAGGACTAAGTCAATATTATGCAGGTGTTGGCCTGGCCTGTCAGCTGGTCATGGCCATTTATTAGAACTACCTGATAGGTACTATTGTATTTAGTAATGCCTAATTAGTCCGGTCATTATAAATGAAGGGCAGGGGTAGCCGTAATGTCGTGACGGGTAGTTGAATGCGAAAAAGTCGGACAACCTGAGTCTTGCCCTTTTTTATTTTAACCTGGTTAAATTGTCAAATGACTGGATGACCACACAGGGCGGGACGGGAGGAACTGACGACCCGGGCATGGTCCATAATCCGTCCGCATGCCCGCGCCTACTGTGATCGAAAATCGCTTCGCGATGACCGTTGCCGTGGATGTCTCACCGGCGGTCGTGAGGTGGAGGCTATCCTCCCCGTCTCCTCCTTCGCCAACATGACTGCTTCCCATTCCGTTTCGCTCCGCAGCGTGATCTCGACCAATGCAGGGCGCGAGAGTTCGCCACCTAAACCAGAAGTAGCTAGATACCAATATTTCACATGGAACAACTGCCTAGCTGACGTCCTCAACCCTCTTAGTACTGAGTAAAACGATGCCCCTTAAAATATGTAATAGGAAGTCAAATTAACTAAACTGAAATAAAAACTTGTAGTAACCTTTAATGTGCCCACTGCTGGAACGAAGGCCTCCTACCTTTTTTTTTAACGTGGTAAAATCATCAAATGAGTCCTCCCGCCCATACTGTCAGACTCGTACCGACTAAAATCCACGGTGATCCTTCAATAGCTCTTTTCGTTCCAGGGTCACGGTTACCTGATGGGACAGACCCGGAACCCCGGCAGGCTTTTGCCCTCTAAGGGGGCCTCGTCAGATTTCTGACAGCTCTTCTCATAAGTCGGGGCCGATACCGCTGGGCTATCACCACTGAATTAATTTAGTCATCTTTTTTTTTATCGTGATAAAATCATCAAATGAGTCCTCCCACCCAGGGCAGAGCGGGAGGGACTGTCAGACTCATACTGGCTAAAATCCACGGTGTCCTTCATAGCCCTTTACGTTCCGGGGTCACGGTAATTCGTACAGTCCCACGGCCCCGGCAGGCTTTGGCCCTCTAGAGGGAGGCCCCGTCACTCTACTGACACTCTTTGATGCGGGCGTGGAACACACAGCAATTTAGTCATCTAGAAAGAGTTTTTACCCCAAAAGAGACAAGCGGGGTCAAAGGCACTTTAACAACATCATAATATGCAATCGCGATAGAATTCGTAAAATGGATTATTCTATTGCTCCAGCTACAGATTGACGGTCGCGGTACTGTACAAATTACCATGACCCCGGAACGTAAAGGGCTATTGAAGGACACCGTGCATTTTAATCAGTACGAGTCTGACAGTCCCTCCTGCTCTGCCCTGGTTGGGAGGACTCATTTGATGATTTTACCACGATCAAAAAAAAAAGGCTACGGCTTGACATTTTTCTACATTGCTCTTAGCTACATTACTAAAGTGGCGCTTTTGGTCCCCAGATTACTGCTTTTAGCATATTTCGTATACAAAACACAAAATCCCCTCAGACGGCCTATTTACATTTATGACCTTATACCAACCCAATCTCATATCATTTCTACTCGATTCGACTACTAACAACATTGAACGAATTCACATCACATTGCCAATCGATTATTATGAACCAAGTACTGGTACAATCGGCGGCAGCGATCGTTGGCACGCCCGGTGGCCTAACAAAAACTCTTCGCGCGAATAATCATTCACTATGGTAAGAGCACGTGCCAAAATACTTTACAACGCGAGTGTACTTTCCAATCACTGATGCATAACCTTTAAAGCTGCGTTCTTAAGGTTGAATTCCCAATGGCACTAGTTTTAGTTTCTACAGCATGTTGTATTGGACTACCTATGCCGTATTTACAATGTGTACGTATGATTTTTATTTCATTGGATTAACTGACGCGTAGTTTATTTCAGTCGTTAACTACAATTTCGCATAAAACTAGAATTGCTTTTTGTGTAAAATGTAATTCTGTTAATTATTCTGATTTGTATTCTGTGTAGTATTTAAAAGGATTTAAAAACTATTCCACCAGAGTGTAAATCCATCAATAAATTGCAGTAGTAATATCTTTATTTAAGTTTTGAACTTCATCAAAAACCACATTAAATATTGTCAAGGTAAGCCATTATTATAATCACTGAATAAACAGAATAAAGTAGGTTGCCTATGCCTATTATACTTTCAAAGTAAATAATGCCACTTAGTGCAAGACAAACGGTTTTATAAAAAGAAAATAAACTAGGTCAAACAGACACAATTTACGAGTATACTAATGTGCTGAAACACGACACCAAACTGCTAGAACCTACAGTTTATATGTTAGTACTTACAGATTATGTACTTTAACTACTCTACATTAAGTTATAACGTACAAAATACACAAAAATCACTTATGTTATTAGATAATTAGCACTTGTTACGTACAAAAAAAAATAGTACAAAAAAGGTCTTTTAATTTGGGAGCTATAATACACGTAAGATATACACAGATACCGCGTTAAACTCATAATATCTTTTGAGCGTCTTACGTTAAAAAATAACCTTGTAAATAGCGAGAAACAAAAGGAAACCAGACAGAATCCTACATTATGATTATGTAAAACCTCAATTATTCGCGCAATACCTACCAAATGTCGATCCTTTGTTTAGTAAAAAAGCTCTAAAACGACAAAAAATATAACGCGAAACACAAAGTAAGTACCTTTTAAGCCCTGGAGGGTGCTCTGCCTCTGAACAAAACTATTTTTAGAACAACCTGTACTCGAAAAATCGAATACTTACGCCGAAAATTGTAGACAGCGTTTTTTTTCTTTTTAAAGAATAATATGTTACACGCGTCACGTATTATAAACATGAATGTCTTCTCGCTTTGATTACTGTGACGCAACGGATAATAAAGAACAATCAATCTTATATCCTCGCAAAAAAGTCTGGGTTATATAACAACTCGACGTGTGCTCTTCCTCTATACTTACTTTAAACTAGCTTCTTTCTCAAAGGTTTATGCACATACAAAGTTGTCCCTAAATTATGCAGGCAGTACCTACAGTTTTATTAAAATCAGTTCGGTCACTTTTGAGTATTTTTCGCTATAAATAATTTTTTTCATTTGAACATCCCAGCCCTCTTGAAAAATTCATGTTCATGTTCAGTTCCTGTATATTATATCTCTCTGGATGTTAAGGAGCACAGCAACCTAAGAAAACACTTGTACATAGTAAATAAGTACTTAGAAAGTAAGGCATTGTATAGACGTAAGATTTATAAAACCTTTTAAGTTACTAAGTATTTGTTACCCCTCCCTTAGTTCTGTAACGTAGAGTTTAGATTTAGACATTGATATTTTGATAGTGTTTTGTGTGTTTGTAATAGTATATAAGAACAGTGTAAAATACCACGGCGAAAAATACCACGGCGACAAATATAACGTGGTGTTTTTCTAAACAAAAGAGCGATGTAACAATAGAACAATAGGCAAAAACACCCCGCGCTACACATGTGCGCAAACGCCGAGCGTAGACGGACGAGAGGAAGGGATAGCGTGGGGGCGATCCACCCCCACACACCCCGTCTACGGTCGAGCGTATAAATATAGCGCGGTGGAATATAACGGGGCAGCCTGGAATCGCAAGCCTCAAGAACAACAACAACAAGTGTACTCGTGAATATAGCACCTTTCAAGCAACCTCAGTGTTTATCTTTCTGATTCAATGAATCCCTGCGCCTGAATATTCTACAAGTTTGGTCCTTCGTTAGCCGGATCAGGAAGATAGCGTGAAAAGCGAAAAACGTGAAAATGAGTGAGAAAAGTGCCGTCACAACGAGAAGCAAGCTGAGGCGTTTAGAAGAGGACGTCCAAAGGAAGAGGGCTCTCGAAGCGGACTCCGGCGTACCCTCGGACAGGGCTCCAGGCTCGCCGTCAATCGCGCCAACTCTACATCCGGAACGAACGCAAGTCATCCCACTGACGAGTCCCGGTCGAGTCATAGACTACCGGGAAATGTCGACGTCAGTGCGGTCGGTGACAGCGCGAGGAGTAAGATCCGGTACCAGCATGACCTCGTCAAGGAGCGGCCACAAGAGCGCCGAGTACCTGCGACGACGGGCCGAGTATGAGGCTGAAAAAGAGTTGGTTCAAATGAAAGAAAAATTAGTGCAAAAGAAGCTAGAAGCAGAATTAGCAGAGATCGACGCGGCCGCCGAGGAAGATTTGTGCTCCGAAGCGGAAGAAACAACCGCGTGCCGCGTAGAAGAGTGGGTCACGCACACGACGCCCGTCGTGACTCGTCAAGAACAAGCTTCGACGTGTCGGGACATGCCGCCACGGACACAGCCCCAGGTACCAGTGTCTGAAATATTAAGTGAAGTATTTCAACGCCCGCCTGCGAACGCGCCGCCGCCACCGGTACAGCCCGAGCGAATACCTGCGCCTCCGATCAGTGCGCCCGCGCCCGTCCCGAACCGCGAGCCCGCGTACCCAGCGACTCCGACAGTTAACGCTGGCACCGCACGCGCATCGAATCGCGACGCACCCGAGTGGGACAGGGGCGCCGTAGAAGACGACAAGGCCGGGTCTACACGCGACATTAAGATTGATCAGCTGGCGGAAGCGATCGCGAGCCTCGCGCGGCCGCGACCGGTACCTAGACAAGCCTACGAACTGCCAACGTTTAAAGGTGACCCGGCGGAGTGGCTGTCCTATAAAAACATGTACCACGACACGACGGATATGTACGAGTTCAAGCCGCACGAGAACCTCGCAAGATTGAAAACATCGCTACAAGGAGAGGCGAGAATAGCGGTGGAAGACTTACTTCGAGCATCGGCCAGCCCGTCAGAGATCATAAAGACTCTGGATGAAGAATACGGGCACCCCAACCTTATTTTAGAGTGCGCGTTGAAAAAAGTACGCGAACTACCGAGAGTGACGGAAAGCGGCCGCGAGTTAAGAAGATTCTCAACAACGGTAAGAAACTGCGTGTCGCTGCTGAAGAGTGTGCGTGCTAACGGGTACCTGAATAACCCGCAGCTGGTGAGCGAGCTACTGAATAAGCTCACGCCGGTGCAGCGCGCACAGTACGGAGACTTCGCGATGGGGATGGCGACGAGTCAAGGCCTGGACATGAGGGTGTCTCCGAGTCTAGAGATGCTCTCAGAATTCCTAAATCACCTGGCACGTGCATCGTCATTCTACGTGCAGCTGGACATGCCCGCAGCCGCGCCGAGCAAACCGCGAGCTAGCGCGCCACCAGCGAAGACAGCCAAGAACATACAGCGGCTGCACGTACACGCCAACGATGAAGAAAACACGCGAGCTCCGACCAGAGAAGATTCGTGTCAGCTGTGTAAAGAAAAACACACGCTCACAGCCTGCAAGCAGTTCAACGATCTGGACGTCAACGAGCGCTGGGCGTTCGTCAAAGAGCAGAAACTCTGCTTCAATTGCTTGGGAGGCAGGCACTCGAAGAGAGTGTGCCGCAAGAAGAAATGCGCCACCTGCAACTTTGCGCATCACAATCTCCTACACGTCGACAAAAAGCCCGAGAGTGTGACGAACGTCAGCGATTATAACGGCAAGGCGCTTCTCAAGATCATGCCGGTGCACGTCATCAGCGAAGGTAAAGAAGAAAGCTGCTACGCTCTGCTGGATGACGGTGCGACGGTATCGCTGATCGACAGCGCCCTGGCCGGGAACGCAAAGGGCAAACGTGTGCCGCTGACAATCAAAAGTGCGCGTGGACAACAAATAACGGACAAATCATCGCGAGTGATAAGTGTGGGAGTGCGCGGACCCAACGGACAAGTGCATCAAGTGAAGTGCCGCACGTTAGTAAACATGGACTTGCCCTCGCAAACAGTGCCCGCCGCCGTCATGTCGGAGCATGCCCACCTACGCGACTTGGGCTGCGAGGAAATGTGTGGAGCCAAGCCGCTGTTGCTACTGGGCCAGGACAATTGGGAGCTGCTCGTCGGCAGGGAGATGCGCCGGGGCAAATCAGGTAAGCCAGTTGCCTCTTTGACCTCGCTAGGATGGGTCGTGCACGGACCCTTAGGTTCGACTAGTTATAACAATCAATTTGTAAATTGTTTAAGTGAAAGCAGTGCGGATTTGCACAATTTAGTGAAAAAACAGTTTGAGTTAGAAGCCATAGGGATATCGGAAGTACCGCGGAAGCACGCAGACATCGAGCGCGCCAACCACATTTTGGACGCCACTAGCCGCCAGTCAAACGGTGGAGCTTGGGAGGTGGGTCTGTTGTGGCGTCAGGACAACCCTCAGTTGCCTGACAACTACGTCAACGCGAAGCAACGTCTGTCGGGAATAGTGCGCCGGTTCAAGAAAGACGCGACCTATGAGAAAGCTTACACAGCTCAAATAGAACGACTGTTAAAGGAAGGGTACGCCAGCAAGGTAGAGAGTAAAATCGACTCAGAACCCGTGTGGTACCTGCCCCACTTTGGGGTCACTAACCCCAACAAGCCGGGCAAGTTACGTTTAGTGTTCGACGCCGCCGCGAAATACGAAGGTACGTCGCTAAACGATCACCTTTTGACTGGACCCGACCTACTGAACCCATTGTTAGGGGTACTATTGAAATTTCGTTTAGGCCCTGTCGCGTTCACAGCGGATATTGCCGACATGTTTCTCCGGGTTCGAGTCCGGGAGCAAGACCGCGGGGCGCAGCTGTTTTTGTGGGCAGAGGACAGCGATAGGGAACCCGAAGTATATAAAATGAACTCGATGATATTCGGTGCGGTATCGTCGCCTACATCCGCGATTTATATATTAAATAAAAACGCGAATAAATACATTGAAAGTCACCCCGATGCAGTGTCAGCGATCAGGAGTAATCACTATATGGACGATTACCTCGATAGTGCGTGGTCTGTCGGGCAAGCCGGTCAGCTGATTGAGGACGTGACCCACATCCACGCCGAGGGCGGATTTGTGATACGGGGGTGGGTCACAAACTCTCAGGAGCTGCGCGACAGGCTCCGCACTGAGATGCCAGACAAGGTATCGCTGGACAAAGGGGAGGACGGAGTGGAACGGACGCTGGGACTCACGTGGTCACCCACCACTGACGAATTGGCTTTTGATCTGTCCTTCAAGAGATTGCCGAAGGAGATCACGGAAGGGCGGGTGGTACCCACGAAACGAGAGTTCCTCCGTTTCATCATGTCGATATTTGACCCACTAGGATTTTTATATCCGTGTGTCATTCAGTCCAGAATCTTAATGAAAAAGATCTGGAGCACGGGCATCGGCTGGGATGAACAGCTGAAAGAAACTGAGGCGCGCTGCTGGTTCGACTGGCTTGACAACTTGCAGCACCTCGCGAGCGTATCGGTGCCTAGGTGGTACGGGTTGTGTACAGACCACCTAGAGCTGCACGCCTTCGGAGACGCGAGCGAATCCGCGTACGCAGCGGTAGTCTACCTAGTCGGGGTAGACGTCTCCGGGGAGAGAAACGTCGCGATTGTGATAGGCAAGGCCAGGGTGGCCCCTCAAAGGGTGGTCTCGATCCCACGGTTGGAGCTGCAGGCAGCCGTTTTGGCCTGCAGACTCGCGGAAACCGTCGAAAGGGAGCTAGGAGCCACCATACGGAGTAAGTACTTATGGACGGATAGTAAAACCGTATTAAAATGGATTAATTCAGAAGCCACAGAGTTTCAACGTTTCGTATCTCATAGGTTAGCTGAAATAGATAACAGGTCAAAGAGGTCGGACTGGCGCTGGGTTCCCTCGGCGCAGAATCCAGCAGACAAGGCAACCAGGTTAGACTGGCCTAATAACAGCAGTGAGTGGCTGAGTGGCCCTCCGTTTCTTCGCTGTCCACAGGAGCAGTGGCCGGCGAGCGACGACGTGAGTGGAGTGGCAGAGGCAGACCTGGAGCGGGTGCAGTGCGTGCACGTTGCGAGCACGCCACCTGAGCCGGTGCTGACGTACGCCCGGCTGCCGACCTGGACGCGCGCGCTATACGTCATGGCGCGCGTACTTATCTTCGTGGCGCTCTGCCGTAAACGACGGCAGACGTGTGCCGTAACAGCTGCGGACCTCGATGAAGCGAGGTTACACCTACTTCGCCTAGCGCAGGCGGAATGCTACGCATCGGACATCGCGGCCCTGAGAGCCGGCCGCGCGCTGCCAGCCGGCAGCAGGCTGCGCGCGCTGGACCCGATGCTGTACGGGGATGGACTCCTACGAGTGCGCGGCAGGCTGAGAGCCTGCAGCGAGCTGAGCTTCGGTGAGAGGCACCCCGTCATCCTGGACGGGAGGCACGAGCTCACACGCCGGCTCATCAGACATCACCACGAGGCGGCGCTGCACGCGAATCAAGAGGCCGTCGTGAACAGCATCCGTGAATTGTACTGGGTCACCAATTTGCGGTCCTCAGTGAAAGCCGTCACGGCGAGCTGCCAGCGCTGCCGCATTGAGAGAGCGAAGCCAAGGGCACCAAAGATGGGTGACCTACCGATCTCCAGGCTGGAGGTCACACGGCGAGCGTTCGTCCACTGCGGGGTCGACTACTTCGGCCCCATGGAGGTGGCCATCGGACGGCGGCGAGAGAAGAGGTGGGGTGTGTTGTTCACGTGCCTCGCCACCCGCGCCGTGCACCTGGAACTGGCATCATCTTTGAGTGCCGACTCGGCAATCCTTGCCCTGCGGCGCCTGATTGCGCGCCGCGGGCGACCATCGGACATGTACTCCGACCGGGGTACCAACTTCGTCGGGGCGCACACCGAGCTACGCGCTGCCCTCCGTGAGATGAATCACTCACGAGTGGCGAGCGAAGCTACAGGCCGCGGCATCGCGTGGCACTTTAATCCTCCGGCGTCCCCACACATGGGCGGATGCTGGGAGAGACTGGTGCGCTCTATAAAAAACGCGCTCAAGGCGACCCTGCGCGAGCGCGCCCCTCGCGAGGAGGTCCTCTACACCCTCCTCCTAGAGGCCGAGCTGGTCGTAAACAGCCGGCCACTCACCTATGTCAGCAGCGACGTCGAGCAACCGGTGGTACTCACGCCGAATCATCTCCTGCTGGGCACTGCCGCGGGGGATGCACCGTGTATGAGGGGCCACGCCCGCGACGAGGATGCGCGGCGGATGTGGCGCCGGGTGAACGCGCTGGCCGACCTGTTTTGGCGGCGCTGGCTACGCGAGTACCTGCCGACGCTCCAACGACGCAACAAGTGGTCGGCTGACGAGCCGAACGTGAAAGTTAACGATGTGGTAGTGTTAGTGGACGAGAATAAGCCACGAAACCAGTGGACTAAAGGGATCGTGCAAAGTGTTTTCCCGGGTGCGGACTCTATTATAAGAGTGGTCGATGTACGAACGAACCATGGGGTCCTACGAAGACCAGTTGTGAAGGTTGTTGTGCTCCCGACCGATGGAAGTATGGTCGGTTGAACCCTCATACGGGGGGTGGAGATGTTAAGGAGCACAGCAACCTAAGAAAACACTTGTACATAGTAAATAAGTACTTAGAAAGTAAGGCATTGTATAGACGTAAGATTTATAAAACCTTTTAAGTTACTAAGTATTTGTTACCCCTCCCTTAGTTCTGTAACGTAGAGTTTAGATTTAGACATTGATATTTTGATAGTGTTTTGTGTGTTTGTAATAGTATATAAGAACAGTGTAAAATACCACGGCGAAAAATACCACGGCGACAAATATAACGTGGTGTTTTTCTAAACAAAAGAGCGATGTAACAATAGAACAATAGGCAAAAACACCCCGCGCTACACATGTGCGCAAACGCCGAGCGTAGACGGACGAGAGGAAGGGATAGCGTGGGGGCGATCCACCCCCACACACCCCGTCTACGGTCGAGCGTATAAATATAGCGCGGTGGAATATAACGGGGCAGCCTGGAATCGCAAGCCTCAAGAACAACAACAACAAGTGTACTCGTGAATATAGCACCTTTCAAGCAACCTCAGTGTTTATCTTTCTGATTCAATGAATCCCTGCGCCTGAATATTCTACACTGGAATTTGTAATAATTTCCGAAATATTCAAGAAATGACGCAGTAAACAATCCTGCCCTGCGGCCCGAATTTAAAAAAGATCAAGTTTTACACATAAACAGTATGAATTTTATTCATATGTCCAGAATGCGAGCCATAATTTCCAAGAATGGCCATCCATAGTTTCGTATGCGACAAGGATAAAATGGAAAAAAGGATTGTTGGCCCGTGTCGACCACGTGACCTACTCAATATGCGAACCGTATTGGAAACAATAGCCAAATATGTGATTTACCGAAATGCCCGGCCAATTTGAATAAACGCTTGTGTTATATTTAAATATACAGGGTGATAAGAATTCCTGATTATTTGAAGTGTTTGTTTAATGTCTAATTCCTGGATAGTGAATCATTAGATTTGGCAACGGTATGTAAGTTTAATTCATCGATGAATAAGCAATGACGCAGTCCAGTAATAGAAATCAATAGACTCCTATTACAGCTAATAGCTAGGTCCATATTCTGAGTGAACGTTAACAGGGTGTTATAAGAAAATGACACATTCCTCCTTCGGTGATGATATTCTTTCGACCACTGAAATATTTTCGTGTACTGTAATACTGTGACAAAATAAAATAGCAGAAGTGCAAAAGGTTCTGGAAGGATCTGAAAAGTTATATCACACCGTTTTCGATGGCACACCCACTGAGGGTTTATTTGGTTGCAGCAGGTTAATTATTTTTGGTGTACTTTTACCAAAAATGTGTACCTATCGTGTTTGCAGTCCAGAAAACGTGTTTTTTTTTCTGCATTTGATTTACCCAATTCAAATATATATATATAAAAACCGACATAAATGTATTCTGCTAGAATGTAATAAAACTTGCTTATACAATTTCACATAGCTGCTGTAACATTTCTTGGAGTCCCGAGCGATAATGAAGAACAGTAACTTACTTGGAACTTGCTTAACGATTGCAAATTCCTCTTCATATTTTATTTATTAAAACAATGGTTCGTACAGTTAATAAATAACATTACAATGTTTTTAAAGCATTGCAGGTACTTATTACTAGGACCAGGAAATAAATCCACAAATATTACAAATACAGGGTACTTTTTTATGCATTCTGGATATTTTTTCTATGGTTGTATTTCAGTATTATAACACATTTCCTAAATTAAACGTCATATCATAAAATCGTCAAATGTATTCTCCCGCACTGAGTGAAATGGAGGAAACTTTATTTGCTCCAAAAACATCTTGTTTTTTCAGTTATTCTTGCCGTTTCAGGGTAAGTAAGATAGTCCAGAAGCTCCGGCCCGCATCAGTAAGCCTTATGTGCATTCAGAATTTCAGAGAAACAAGTATCACGAGCACAAGTGTGTCACAAATAAAAACTATTTCAAAATAAACTTGTTTAATAAATGATAACTTTAGCATTTTTTAATATAATTATAAAAATAAAATGGCGAATTTTAGTACCCAGTTTATTTAGAACAGGTACACTTATATATTTCCGTTTTAAAAATATTGTTATGTAGATGAAAGATCTCAATAGTGGATTTTGGTAGAGTGAGTAAATAAAACAAAGAATTCTTTCATAACATAATTTAACATAATTTAATAATGTCTTTAACTTTTCCTTCAGAATCAGACTATGCTCAACACGTTTACCATCATAAGCCATTGTGTAAAGAGGCCTACAAGCAATATGTGAGGGCAGCCGTGTGTAACGAGAAGAAACGTGCAAATGAAAAGAAATGAGCGATGACAGCTCCGAGCTCCTTTGTTCCATGTTCAGCGGCTGTAAACGAGATTTCTTTTATTATATTATATGTTTCCTCGTAAATAATGTTCTGAAATTCAGAACCGTATTCCAAGTCCAGAAGGCATTTGTTGTTTCCCACTTCTGGAAAAGGACTCCCACGTCTCCATAAAATTTCTTTCTTGTATCTTTATTTATGTTTGCCCCACAATCGTCACATCATATTCGTCGCTGTCTAACTCGGCGGTTCATATCCTTGTATGATAAGACGTCCGTTTCATTCTTTCAAACCCGTATAATTTTTTTAACCATAGCTTTTGACAAATGTATGGTTTTTGGAATCAAATTTTACAATATTTTGAAACTGCGCATGCCGCATCATTGAAGCGGACGGCGGACGTATGATTTTTTTTATTTTTACTAAAAATATAAATGATATATATTTAAAAATATCTTCCGAAAAAAATATTACCTTCTTATATTTGCAAAAATAATACATTGTTTCTTGAGTTGTCTCCAAAGAAAACTTAAATATTTTTCTAACCAACAAGATGTGCCATAAAAATATTATTCATCTATGGCACCATACTTTCTTTCATCCCCTTTAGTGATCGTAAAAACAGAAACACACCCCACTGCTTTATTACGCATTACATATGGCTAATAAAAAGTGTACATACCAAGTTGTTTTTATGTGTATTTATCGTTTATTCTCCTGTTCTTATTGCTGTGACAATAAAGTTACTTTTCAAATGCGCTCAACAGGGAACACCCGTGGCGTTATAACGTAAACTAGTTAACTTAACACAATAAAATGTAACTCTAAATTAGCTGCTCGTTTTACAAGCAATAAATTTAATAGACCCCTGTGAGGGAACAAGTCACGCTTAAAATTTCAACTCTGCGACAATTCGTTTATAGACCTGCGAAGTTGACGCGAGATTAAAAGTTACATCAAGTTACGCTTTGTAATCTACTTCGACGTTTACTGTTGAAGTGTATATAAAGTTGAAGTAATATATTCTAAACCCAATTATGTAGGTAGTTACTTACTAGTAAAGTACTTTCTTAATTTCTCTTGATACTGTGATCACGTCGAGGATATTCTTACGATGACAGCAAGGCAGCAAGCATCTTCTTCTAACAGATACAATCATATGTTTTTCGAATTTTATTCCGACAATATTTTGTCCCAATTAAAAAGTAGAAACTGGCGAAACGTGGACACCTTGGAGGAATCATATGTAGGGTTTTTTTAAGTTCTAAAGCCTAATAAAGACTCCCGGTGAGAAACCCCGAGAAGAGAAACGTGAATGTGAAAGATTTCTCTACGTCTCTTTTACTTTAATAGACGTCTCGGGGAGATTCTCGCCGTGACTTCTCGCTGTTTAGTCTGTATAGGTTATAAGAGTTCTTCATTCTTAGCTTTGTTTGAACAAATTGCATTTCATTTCAAGAGATCGTTCTGCTGTTATCGTTATTTCTAAAAACATTTTAATAAAATAAACACGCTTCTTCAAAACAAATCCCTATACACAATATACCTAGCATCACACCTGCACCACGTTGCACATTGGTTCAAGGGCGGAAAAAAGTCCTTTGTTTCAACCTTATTTAAAATGTCTACAATTTGGTACACACATACTAGAATGTTAGTAGAAACAAGTCCTAAAATTAATACGGATAAATAATTATACAGTATTTAATTATATGATGCCAAAGTAGGGTGATCGAGAATTTACAAATTTCGTGCAAAAAATATTGTTATTTCAAGTATGAATAGAACCAAAATACTATGATTATCAACTTTCATTTTTAGTTTAGTCATAAGTTTATTGTGTGTATTAATAAAATAGTAAACATAATGTTATAATATAATGAATAATTACTTGCTATTACATTTTTAGTGAAGAAGGTCATTTGGAACCTTTTGTTTTCAATCATAAGATCATAACTAATCTCCGTTATCGACCGATACGTAATAATATACTTTCGGAGATTAATTAGACCCTATAGATTAAGAATACATTAGTTTTGGCTGCGATAACCTGCGGTCTTGGAAATACCAGGTCCGTAACTAATGACGCTCTGTAATTAAGAAAAAGTGCATTATATTAATAAGTGTTTCTAATGAGGGTAATTAACATTTTATCATATCGTGTAAGTATAAATAGCATTGAATGGTAGTTTTAACTTCACTTACAATTATTTTCTCTTACGATAACAGTGTTATTATAGTGATGGATAGCTTTACTATTGTCTATGCCGATTTAGTGGAAATCATAATATCAAGTAATCGTGAGATACATAAATGCCTCGAAAATTTAAAACTTATGTATCCACACAGCTTACAGAAAGTGTTTGGAATCAAGTTTATGAAAAGTTAAGCCGTAATTTTCTACCCGTATTTACAAAAAAGTGGCAAACTGCAGCGAGAAATAAAAATTCTTTTATGGCAAAAAATGAACAGTGGCTGAAAAATATTTTTACCGTTGAGACATCTTCGGTGCAGACTGATGTGGTGAATTGTGACAGTAATGTTCCAGGGCCATCAAAACGCTCTCATAGAGGACGACCAGAAAA
Source organism: Agrotis puta (assembly GCA_943136025.2). Lineage (NCBI taxonomy): Eukaryota > Metazoa > Arthropoda > Insecta > Lepidoptera > Noctuidae > Agrotis > Agrotis puta. The sequence goes on along the minus strand of OW964177.2, from coordinate 12,542,821 downwards.
ATCATTTGATGAATGTTGCGATCGAACAAAGCGATATAAAGTTAAAAGATTGTGTGAAAGCGTTCCTGAAGAAATGATTAAGAAAGCTGCCTCTAAGGTACTCGTACAAGAAGAATCATCGGATACTATCAAGTTTACTCCAGAAAAAGCGTTGGCATTATTACTTGATGCATCACTTTCGAAACATCAATATCAAGTACTGAGAAATGCAGCAAAAAGTATTGGTTGTGATATTTTTCCCGATTATCATAAAGTACTTGAAGTAAAAAGGCAATGCTACCCCACGGATATTGATGTAACGGAAAGCTACGCTTGTGTAAGTTTGCAGTCATTACTGGATCATACAACCAGAAGATTATTTGAAGTAATGTCTGAAGACGACCTTACACAGATTAGTGTAAATTCAACGTTTTTACACAAGTGGGGATGTGACGGATCATCAGGTCATGCTGAGTACAAACAGTCATTTATCGACGAAAATGTGTCAGATTCATATATGTTTTTGACATCATTAGTTCCACTGCGTCTGTATGAAAAGGAAAATAAATCTGTTGTGTATTGGACAAATGCAACTCCTTCTTCTACAAGGTGTTGTCGCCCGGTACAATTCCAATTTCAAAAAGAAACTACAGAATCTACGAAAAATGAAATTGCTAGAATGGAGTCTGAAATAGCAAACTTAAATGAAACTGTTATTAGTTTAAAGGAAAAGACTTACAAAGTCTACCATAAACTTGTGTTCACAATGATAGATGGCAAAATAGCGCAGACAGTTACGGACACATCATCATGTGCAGTGTGTTTTATATGCAAGTCAAAGCCATCAGAAATGAATAACCTTGACCAAGTGCGAAATAAAACTGTGGATACGGAGGCTCTCAAGGTCGGTTTATCCCCGCTTCACGCACGGATTAAATTTATGGAATGCATATTACATATTGCGTACAATATGTCATTTACCAGTTGGAGAACGAACGCAAAACTACCAAACAACAAAAAGATGAAGAGAAGAAAAGAATCCAAAGTGAGCTGTTTCAACGTTTAGGTCTAAAAGTGGATTTTGTAAAGCAAGGAATGGGAACATCTAACGATGGAAATACGTCTAGAAGATTTTTCAATAATGCAGACATTGTAGCTGAAGTCACAAGAGTCGATAAAGAACTTATTCATCGGTTTGGTATAATATTGCAAACAATTAATTCTAGTGCATTAGTTGATTCGGATAAGTTTGGTAGTTATTGTTACGAGACTGCTGAACTATACGTAAGCCTGTACAGCTGGTATAATATGCCAAATACTGTGCATAAAATCTTGCTGCATGGCAAAGAAATAATAAGTGTTGCTGCCTTACCTATTGGGATGTTATCTGAGGAAGCTCAAGAAGCGCGAAATAAAGATTACCGCAATTATAGGTTAGGTCATTCAAGAAAATGTTCTCGTCTATCATGTAATGAAGATGTTATGAATATGCTCTTAGCTACCTCAGATCCCCTTATCAACAGTTTACGTGCAGTACCGAATAAAAAATACTATCCTCTTCACGATGATGCCAAAACTTTATTAGTGGATAGCACCCATCTCTCAATCAATGTCTTCTCTATTTAATATTTAGTTTATTAATATTTATTTATTTAAAAATGCTGATTTAATTATATGAAATTCATGTGAAAAAATTTGATGAATATTTTCATATTAATAAAAAAAAATACGTGTTATATCTTTCTCTTTGTAAACTGGTACATCCATTATATCATTACCCGACTACGGCAAAGCCAAAAGGAGGGTTATGATTTTGACCGGTATGTATGTTTGTATGTATGTATGTATGTTTGTATGTATGTATGTTTGTTTGTTCCCTCATAACTTCTAAACTACTTATCATTACATGACAAATGAGGTGTCGTTAGAAGCGTCTCAGTTGTCCGCTGGTTATAGGGTAGGTGACGTGTCACCAAATCCAATATGGCGCCCTCTAGGGGATGAAAAGTCGTTACCGAAAAAAAAAATATTTTCGCATAATATCGACATGGGTATCAAATTAAAGGGCTTGATGAGCACATATGAAATATATATACATTATATAGCTTTTACTCGCTAATTTTCTGTTTCTAACAGTGTAAACATGGGTATCAAATGATAAATCTTAAATTCACAACTCAGAAACTATACATATAACGTAAATTACTTACTTCAAATAATATGACCCCAAAATAGTGTAAATAAAAAATAAGTTAAAAATAACTTAAACCCGACTACGTAAAAATTGCGCACTGAAAAGTATAAAACAAGAACAAGCCGTGGTCGTATGCCACCTAGCCAATAAAGATTGTGTGAAAGAACCGCAGGTGGCATACGACCACGGCTTGTTCTTGTTTTATACTTTTCAGTGCGCAATTTTTACGTAGTCGGGTTTAAGTTATTTTTAACTTATTTTTTTTTTAATAAAGTATTATGAAGAAACGCAACGTCTTTTCATTTAAAAATAATATTTTCCGCATGCCCGTACTACCTGCACCACTGTGCGTTGCAGTAATCGCCTTCATTTAAATAAACACTGAATGGCATATTTCGCACACGTGACATCATCGCACGCGCCGCTTATTACCAATGCCTAAAGCGTTCGTCTGTCATCCAGACATCTAACGGATTGAAAACTATGGCACTCCATAATAATATTACTCCCGAAATAAACCTTATGACATCAAGAATAAGGGTCACAGGTTCTGCAAAATCGGTAAAATACCATGTACTCGTAAAGGCTGCATTCCACTTTGTATGCACACGATCTAAGCCTGTTATGTCATTCGGCTAGTCTTTTGATGGTGCAGTTGAAAGACCTTTAACAATTGGAATCAATATGCGATCGATACTATTTTTAGATTTGCCTGACTGTCTGACACCTGCTCGCGTAGCAAGACCAATTCAATCCCTATTCTACTAAGAATAGACAAAGTTATTTGATGGTTATTTCTATACAATTCGGCTTGTTTTTCCCATAATATTGGCAAGATTCGTAGTATTCTCTTCTTCCATTTTTAAACATCGCTATGGATGATAGAAATCTTCTTCTCGTCGTCTATTCTTTGCTCGACTAAACTTTTTTTTACGGTGTCATGCTACACGTGCTAAGCGAGTCTATATGTATCTCAGAAGTTTTCAGGTGAAAGTGGAAACAAAAAACAAGATTTTGACTAGATTAATCTAGTGTTAAAGGCATAAAACTAGAACCTATCAAATGGCGTAAGGGATTTCGAACACAACAGATATCTCCAATTCAGCACGTGAATCTAGACACTAATTTTACATACATTCCTTTAAAAAAGTAGCCGTTCTATGTTTTTTTTTGATATTTTAACAAAACAAAAAACTACTAGGTAAATATTTTGACGCTGACAAGACTAAATACAGTACCAAAAGTTTCTGTTTTGTCTACTACAGTGTACTCCTGGGCCCCAAAAGAATACAACAGTTACCATTACTGAGCCCCAAAACAATACAAGCATAAAATATTTCATCATAAAAATATTATATTTGCTGATGTAATTTCTTGATCGCATAGGATAGGGGCTAGTCAAAAATCATGTCGAATAATCAACTTTTACTGCATACATTGGCTTATAGCCTGAGGGATGAGGGAAAAACGTCACAGGGGGCCACTTGCCTATGAGTGGCTCAATTTGTATTGATGAATGAAGATTAAAGTGCAGACTTCCCTTTTGTAAACAGAACTGTGTCAACATGAGGATGTCATATTCATCGATGGTTTTTAAACATGTGTTTGTCATCAAGCCGTTTATATAGGATGGTGTTTATATACAATAGATGTTTGAACTTCTTGGTAGTTTGTCTATTTTTTTTTCACTCGAGTTTCTCATGTATTGTAGCTGTAGCGGGTCCGATTGGCGCACGAAACAAATATTTGTATGATGTAAAGTACGAGTAGTTGTTCCGGGTCTGGGTGTTTGTAAATGACAGTTTAAATTTTTAAACGCACCAACGGTACAGGGGAAATACAAAGTGAGGAGGGGAAAATAAATCTGCAACTTTTAGAAAGAAATAAAATTATGTTTATTGGCACAAAAACTTAAAACTAAAAAATACAAATAAAGTTAATAAAGAGAGTGAGTGATTCAGTAAAAATAAATGAAATAATAACTAAAAAATTTAATGCCAAAGGGCCTCAGCTCAGCATAATGCCAGATGGCAACACAAAGTTTGCCAACTGACGCTGATTTTCAGCTGCAGCACGATTATATGGTGCAACTGTTATACTGTCAGGCAGTGCTGCTTAAGGTGGACATGTTGTGACTGCTTTGCTTATAAAACGTCTAGATTTCATGTTCAAACCAAAAAGTACCATTTTTCGTGAAGCCACTTTTTTATAAATGTGTGAGTGAGCGCCACGCGCACATTTAAATGTATTCCATGGAGATGTTCACTTGTTTTATGTAGGATTCGAATGAAGGTGATAATTTTTCTTCTTTTTTTGCTTCAATTATCAGTGGGCTTCTAGGATTCTAGAATGACTGCCTTTTCTTCTAATTTCACAACACCATCATCTCTATTTTCTATAAGTAACTTTTATAATAACAGCAAAATATAACCTACTCAGTATAGAAGACGGATTGCTTCTAATTCTATAGTCTACGATCGTATTTGCTATTAATTCTATGGAAGTCTAGCGCGATGCTACTCGTATAAAAACTTTTAATAGCCTTTCTATTGGCATGAAAGTAATAGATCAATAAGGAAAACATATTTTCTTCGAAAGGTTGTAAATATTGGATACGTGTTATTACTACGTAAATACCGACAGAGCCTCTTTTTATTTAGTTGTTTTGACGGCTTATATATACGTTAGTATGTGCTAACAAATACGACAATATAATCAATGTTAGTATAATAGCAAGTAAACTAATGCTAATGAGAACAAAGGCAAACCAATTTTTTAATCTGACATGTAAATAAACGAAAATAAAACAAGCTCAGTGTAAAAATATCTAAATCATATACAAATTTAATAACTTGAATAAAATCATATTAAATCCTAGAAAATATAACATTTGAATCTACATCATGTCAAGAGACCACGCACAAGCAAGCGAGACCACGTACCGGCAAGCGAGACCACGTACCGGCAAGCAAGACCACGTAGTGGCAAGCGAGGACCACGCACCGTCTGCTTGAGACGTCCTCCTTAAGGGTGACAGACAAACTGATGAAAATCACAGTATCACGCTCGATGCAATCCGCTGTCATCCGGTCCTATTGGAAGTCTATGGGGGAGGCCTATGTTCGGCAGTGGAAGTCCTACGGCTGATGTGATGATGTTCACATTCATTATGAACTTTATATTACTTAACTAGCTCGCCCGCTCACCCTCCCCCTCCACCTTATTGCCTATGTTACTAAAGACCAAAGCAACTTTCAACTGATGAAAGAATTTTTGAAATCGGTTCAGTACTTTTGGAGTTTATTCATTACAAACATACACACAAAAATGCAAATCTTTCCTCTTTATAATATTAGTGTAGATAAAGTTAAAATCAAAATTTACACAGCACTTATAGTTACGTAGTAACTCTTAGTAGAGTTCTCCTATAAATCTAATTTATTCCTCTTATTACCCATTCCAGAACAGCTCTTCATATTTCCAATAAGTCCCTGTAGGTACCTGTGTAGATTCCTCTCAACCTTTTCCTTACAAGGCGGCCCTCATCCCGAAGCTTCTGGTACCTTCGCCGTGACAATAACTATCGGAAAGACATTGTTGTTCAAAGGTTTTCTAATAACGGCACCCAAAACTTTACCGGGTACTCTACGGCGAACGACGGAGTATAAAATTGGAAGTGTAGCTGAGTTGGTATCGAATTGAACTATAAATTTTAAGGAAAAAGCAATTATGATGAAAAAGGATTGTTTTTGAAGTAATGGACACAACATTTCACCTGTACCCTGTGAAGGTTTAGGCACAGATCCCCTAGACAAGCGGAAAGCGTAAACGTAAATGCTCAGTAATCTTTAATAGATTTATAACTATAATCCAAGTGCATAAAGTGCATTTACGTTTATTGCTTGCCTCTATCTATAGGGCCTTTTTTTAACGAGGTAAATCATCGAATGAGGCCTCCGACCCAGGGCAGAGCGGGAGGGACTGTCAGACTAGTACTTACTAAAATTCACGGTGTCCTTCAATAGCCCCTTACGTTCCGGGATCACGGTAATTCGTGAGTCCCGCGACCAATCTACAGGGCCTGCTGCCTATATTCTACATTTTGCCAGTAAGGTTTGGTTTTAGGTGATAAAATCATCAAATGAGTCTTCCAGCCCTGCTTGGAGCGGTAGGGACTGTCAGCATCTTACTGACTAAAATCCACAGTGCTCCTTCAATAGCCCTTCACATTCCAAGGTCACGGTAACCTTTTTAGACTGTCCCGTGACCTCGGCAGCCAGTAAGGTCATAACTCCCTTGAAAACAATCCTATAGCCATCAATTACTACATCGATGGTGTTGATGCTCACATGTCCGCAATGTGCGAGGATCATCACAAAGAAGATTGCTTACATAACCCACATGCGAGCACACGAATGACAACTACAGCGGAGCTGAAGCAATCGCCTTGACCGGAATTGGTCGGATCACATCATCTTTCAGTGCCATCAACTGGGAACAAACCTAAACTGCTGCGTGCTTTACATCACTATATATATCTGTCCCTATGTATCTTTAAAACTATGCACCGGATTATGATGCCGGTTTTTTTTAATAGATAGAGTGATTGAAGAGGTAAGTTTATACTTATATAACATGCATAATATAGTAGATATTGCACCCGTGCGGAGCCGGGACGAGTCGCTAGTTATTAAATAAAAAGCCCAATAACACTTGAAACATAAAAGAGGTTAGATAAATAAGTCTTAAACCAGTCAAGTCATTAATGAAAATTGATTTAGAACAGACGATAACTTAAATGCAAAGAAACTTTGTATATAACATAGTTTCATGTGTGAACGTACAAAGAATGAATGAAACGTTAAACGTTCCATCTGTTCTCTTTTGTTTCAAGTTGTAAACGTTAAGCTAACGCAACAAGTTCAGGTTATTTTTGTGTTCATTCACAAAAGTTAACTTTTGTCTTATCTTTACTTGAACAAAGGTCTTTTTAAGTTTTACATGTACTTTCAGTAAGCAATAAATGGTTAGGTACTAAAAATACTGATAGTATATCGAAAATGATTTCACGCGTTGTTTTTTTTAATTTTTTTTTTTGAAGTGAAATCTTCTGTAGCGCCGTTGTGCACTTTTTTTGGAATGGATAAAAAATGTTAAACTCGCGTCAGGACACGTGACCTGATCGAAAATTCGTAAGACGGCGCAGGGCGCTTGCGCGAATGTTCGTGTGTGTTTATTACTATTCAAGTTTTCACTTCTGCCGGCACTCCCAGAGTGCAAACCGTCGTTTTTTTAGACATAGGCTTACTTTTGACCACTATTTTGCCCCGGTCAAGCACACTTGCCTAGAAGCAACCTTTGATTCTAGACTTAAAGACCCTCAAAGTTGTAGCTATCACGAAACAAAGACTCTGGCAAGGAATTCCACTCCTCAGTTGTGCGCAATAAGTGTTCACAAAACGCTTCGTACATAATTATGTGTGTGATGTCCATCATGTACCGACTTCTAAACCAAAAAGGAAATTAGAACCATAACTTTCCCCAACAAAATTAAATTTAAAACACCATCCGTTCCTAACAAGACAACACGCTAAACTACCTTGACACAATAATAACCAAACATTTATATTGTAACACAATGTTTTGATTCAACACTCGACAATGACGCAGGTTCGTCCATAATAGAGATGTAATTTAGGAAAACGGCCCCAACATCCGGGCTCTTTAATTCAATATAAGTACATGTAAATAAAAAAACGAGTATTTATAGTAAATGGACTTTAATGGATTGTCAGCGGAGCGTGAATAGAAGTATTGTTGTGGTTGGAAATCATTGGGACATGGGAAATGCTGTGTCAACTATGAGAATTTTGCTGACGTGGAAATCGTTGCTATGTTTAGCTTAGATCAGTGACTTTGTCTGGGGAAATACATTCAGGAAATCTAGACTTAACCTGCTAGAAATCACCGAATCGTATAAATAGTTTAGGCTTGTAAGTTTTCATGTATCAATGTTTTGTTTTTTTACTAACTAGCCAAAGCCACTTACCTTTTAGTAATCTCTTATAATATAAAGCAAAATGTAAAACTGTACCCCTATGACTGTCATCCATTCTTGCCTCATAACTTGGGATATAACGACCAAACTTCCAATTGTGGAGCTTTTGAAAAAAAATTAAGTATAATTGCGTAAATGCGACTAATTTTGTACGCCATAAACAGCAAAATACGAGTATGTACCTCTTGTTTTTTAAAAGATCTGTATTCTGCACCCATCTTTTACGAAATAAATGTATCTTGTGACAGGTTTACTAAGCCCTGAAGGTACCCTGAGTTATGTAACATGTTCAGAATCTATTCAATAACACGAACCGTTTCAGGTGAAAAATGTATAAAGTTTGCAACTACAAACTTACGTATGTAAGCTTTAAGGTTTAAAAAGTTGTATAGGCGTTAAGCTTTCACATTTATACGACCTTCAACCCGGCAGTGCCCAGACCCAACAAGATGTGAAATTCTGATAAATACTGTCACCATTTCAATTCCGTTATTCCACACTGTAGTCTCGTCACAATATCACGCTATTGCCCTTAAAGGTTGCGTAGATGTCTATTATGTCAGGTACACTGTTATTCTGTCAATGTGGTAGCTATCTACATGCAATAGTCGATTTAATTAGATAAAGGTGCTCTCAGACTAACATTTTATTTAATTAAAATGTTAAACGGCAAATGTTATGCGATATTCTCTAACGTCATATAACTGCTGTATTGCTCCTCACAGGAAATTAATTATTTTCTATGTTAATGAAACTGTAATATAAAATTGTTTTAGACGTTGCAACTGGTCGCGGGACTGTACGAATTACTGTGACCCCGGAACGTAAAGGGCTATTGAAGGACACGGTGGATTTTAGTCAGTACAAGTCTGATAGTCCCTCCTGCTCTGCCCTGGGAGTGGAAAAAAACACCGTTGCATCAAAATTTTAGGAATTTAAGACAACAACACGCCTGTAATCCCTGAAGGGTTAAGCAGAGGTGTACCTAATAGTAAATCCACACTTTGTCAGTTATGTTTAAGTTATAAATGTATGTAATTGCTGACGCTATAAGCGGCTTAGCGATTGACTGATGCGCTATGTATCACGGGTTAGATTCCAGCACGGATCAAATATTCGTATGGTCTTTTTTTCTTTTGGGACAAACCCACCACACTATTCCCTAACCACTGCAACTCCTGTAAGCCAGAATCAACAGTGGCAACCAACCAGAAAAGCGCCGAAACAATGAATTTCGACGTGTTCCAGAGAATGAATTTACCTGTCTTGGATCCTGCAACGAAATTAATCAGAAAAGAATAGTGGAGGAGTAATATGTTTAAAAATATGTTTCCACTTCCCTCCATGCAAGAAGGAGACAGAACAAAACAAGGCCAATAGGCACAAAGGGAAATTACAACTGGGAGAAGCCCAGTTGCCTAGCACCACGGGTAAAATGACTACTAATATTAATGGGTCCTAAATTGTGAGCTGCTATATTTGATTCCAATAATAGGTTTTTTAATGATTCGTATGGCCTATATGTTGTTTCCGGGCGCTAATCCAGAATCCGGGATACTGAGGAATTCGTGATGGCAAAACTCAATAACCCTACCTGACCTGAATCGAATCTAGGACCTCTTGCTAAGGAGTCGCCATTACGACCACCAGACGAAAGGTTTTGTCGTAAAACACTATGAAATTCTATACGCTCGTTTATTTACGAGCCCTCAATTTCACAGTAATCAAAGAGGTCGTTAATATTCTATTCATAGAGTAAACACGAACATACATGTACGGCACATAGTTAGGATGTCTAAAATCAAGTTTTGGACACTAACGACCTAGCCGAACTGGTCAATCAGGTCAGATTTAATTACTTACCGTTATTCGGACATCCTCATACACTTACTATGTTTTTTCTGCGGCCACTTTCAATGTGGGGCTCAGAATCTATATCTCCTTTTCGAAAACCTGCTTGTGGTTTAAAAAAGCATGATAACACAATGTCCCATTTTTTGGAGATCCTAGATGGATATCGCCTGCCATAACCTGGGTCTGTCAAACTCCTACTGACTAAAACCAGCACGCGAAGAATGACCAATTCTATTCTACCATAAATAGACAAAGCTCTTTCATCACTTCAATTCAATTTTTTTATGCACGAACTTGGAGCGACCCATTGACATTTTAAACATCGACGATAGAAACATTTCTAAATTTTAACTATATTTCCTTGTCCGGACTACGCATGGAGAGTGTTCCTCTTTTAGGAGAGACACATTTTCAAACTCCATAATCACCTCAACAATTCCTATGATATCCTACGTCCTAACCCAAGTCTTGGCTTATACCAGGAGTTCCCAAACAGTGCCCCATATAGATTACAGAGATTCGTCGTGAGAGGTGAGTGTTGACCATTATCTGGATCCATATTGAATATATCCAAGATTCTTTCTTTATACAAGATCCACCAGAAAGATAAGATAGTCTCATTGAGCTCTTTTGCAGCTTCAAAACCAGATCTGTAGATGGAGTTAGCTAACAAGTATTATTGTTTTATTATTTACTTGATATGGACTAGCTAAGACGCAGAGTCAAAATACTGAAACAGCGCCGCGAGCTGAGAAAGTTTGGAACACATAGCCCACACAATTTTCAGCCGCCAAGACGAGGCAAATAAAAGAACACACTCACTATAACATGTATAATACAAGATACTAGTTAGGATACAGCTAAGACTATTAATTGACATAAGTACGTACATCTGCAAACTGCAATGAAAATAGAACTGCCTAACGTCTAAAATTAACTTGGAAGGCCGGTAACAGACAGCTGCCATTAAATCATAGGAACGAAGACGCAATATATTCTTATAATAATAACGATCGTAGCTAAAAAACTTGAAGATGAACTAATGAACTACAAGAGAGATTTAAATCTATGCAAACTAAACATGGTTAAAAACGCCCATATTCGCCCCTCGACGACTTCGGATTTTCAACTCTAAAGCCTTTGTCAAACAGACAGGCGTCGCGAATGCGAAGCGTGACGTTTTTATTTGTAATGTATGGAATTCTTTGAATACAGTCACATAGAAAAGCGAAAGCGATCCGATAGCGTGACAGAACTATCGGACTGACGTCTCGCTTCGGTTCGAAAGCGCTTCGCTTTCGCCTGTCTGTTTGACAAAGGCATGGCTGTTAGGTTGGGCCTTTAAAATCCAATAGAGATCATTCCAGTTCAGAAAACGCTTTATTATACAGCCAATTTCAGTCACAAAGCCGTGTAAAAAAGTGTCCATGGAGTTTCTTGACCGTTCTTCTCCATAGAGAACTACGATTTGGAATGGGCACCTACAATACTTTCACAGTTATTATTACTTAGTCTTGTGACTGAGACTGTAGCACCATGGGTATCTATTTTTTTTTATCTTTTCGCAATTCAAAAGTGCCTGTAACTGGGTTACTTTAAATAAATGCTTTGATTCTGAAATTGTTTATAAACGCTGAAAATGTTCTGAACATAAAAAGCGCACATTCAAACATAGGCTGAACTACATCAATCCTAATTGCTAGAACGCTTAATTGCATCTTCATAAACTACTAATATTCAACAGAATCTGTTAACTGACTTGGAGTCACAGATAATTAAGACTAGACTGAACTGATGGATGACATCATGGGCATTAAACTGTTCGAACATGAAATGGGTCACCAGTGTGACGACGTGACGGTGCCATTGACCTATTGACACATGATAACACTGAAACCAAGACCCCATTCTTCTTTCGTTGTGTCGGAATAAGCTGAACGTACATTAGTCGAGTATTACACATTTTTATATAGGTCAAGTTAATCGAAGCATTAGATATATTATGAAAACATGTTCCGGTGGCGATTTATCCATGGCACTGCCCAGTGTTAATATAAAATGGTCGATCGAACACTTAAAATTGTGCTGACCAGTTTTCTACACGTTACAGGATTATAAATCCTATTGAAGTTGTTCGATTTGGACCGATTTCGTGTAAACTGCCATCAACAGTTTAAGAATTTCATAAAATACCTAATCAAAAGAGGACCAATCGTACCGGACCAGTAAATTACAGTAGACAGGCCAAAATGAACGAGCTTTACATAGGAGATCATTGACTCACTTCCGTTCTAAGATAACTGCCATTCTCGCGGGACTGTCTCATCAGACAACCGTGACCCTGGAACGTAAAGGGTTATTGAAGGATCACCGTGGATTTTAGTCAGTACGAGTCTGACAGTCCCTCCCGCCGGTAGGACACATTTGATGATTTTACCACGACAAAAAAAAAGATAACTACCATTGGAGTCGGACAAACAACGTGACACCTGAGTATGAATAAATTGACTCAGGATTAACCTAGTTAGCAGCTGAATTAATGAAAGTAGCCAATACATTATCAACACACAACGCCACAATGATTAGTGATCCAATAAGCAGAACACGTGTCAAATTATATCGGACTCTATCAAATTATAAAGTGTAGGTCTGTTTTAGATTGACAAATTTATAATGGACCACAAATTAGGTCATGTTCTGATAAAATCGAGCAATTTGTTTCAGTTACACGCTTTCAAATAAACAGTACTGGAGCATAATTGGAGTCTCGTGTTTACTGTGTTTCGTGGGCGATGCGACTGACCAAAATCAACTGGATGGGCATGGTTTAATAAATCGGCACAACTGCAACAAAAGAGTAATTGCTTTTATAGGTATTAATAGGTCCTTTCCTGGGATTACTATGCGATTGGGAGAGCTTTAAGGTTTCCAGCAGCGTTGCTAGATTCTCGTCAATGATACAGGCTAACATCAGTTGAAAGTTGGCAACAGCGTCAGTCGCGAGACTGCCTTTTCAGGTTACCTTGACTTTGAAAATAGTTTTGAAGAATCACCGTGTAATTTAGTTGGTACAAGTCTGACATTCCCTCCCGTCCCGCCTTGGAGTCGTTACAAAGTAAGCACACACACAAAACCTAAGTACATATTTGCCAATATTTGCCTTGAAGTAACCTATCCACTCTTGACTGTAAGGTTGTAGCCATCTGAAAACAAATACTCTGGCCTACCTTCATAATAACTAACCTTATAAGAACAGACTGAACAAAAAAGGCCAACCCGCCACAAAACCACCTAAAAACCATTCCCAGATTTCCCTTAATTTGAAACAACAATATTGACAATAGCAATTTGTCTATCAAAGCGCACACCCTAAGCCTTGATTCACAAAAACCCGTAAGTAAACAAACGCTTTTAGTACAATCACTTCCAACAATCCAACATTTGGGTGAAACAATAGATCGCGACCGAACGCCATCACGGCTCAGTAAGCGAACGGAATAATCAACTTCTATTTTCGTACGGTCGGCAAATAGATGGTACACCGTACACAACTTTTGTATTTCCCTGTTGGCGTAGGAGGACGAAAGATGAATCGAACCAATCACTGGAAATATTGATAAAAAATCGGGATTTATAAATATACATATGAGAAATTTGGAAGCACGTTTATTTAAGAATTCTGTAGAGCTTTTGATCATAGTCATTTTTTTTTATTATTTATGAGAATTGATATCATAGTGATGATGGCTTTGAATATCTTATTCTTTTTGACAATGTTACCAAATTCTTTTAATAAGATTAGGTAAGTTGCAAGGTAAATACTTACGTAAGTTTGCGGTGCTTGTGCTGTGTACCTACATTGATATGGTGTTGATTGCATTTCGTCATACATAACCATCTTCAAATAATCTCAAATTTCTACATATTAGATACTATGGTGTTACCTTGATCTGTTTACATACACCCACAAAGATTAACATCCGCCCACAATCAATTCTAACATGACCTACTCAAATAGAGTACGAGGAAAACACTTAATTCTAATTGTAAAGCAGAATTTCCCTACGCTTGAAGCTCGATGATTTTGTTTATCAAAATCCTTTTAGTAAAATACTAGCTTCAACCTGCGACTTCGCTCGTGTAAAGTTTTGCCCCGGACCCACCGTAGCTTTGCATCAAGTAATAGCGAGAATCCACTCTCGAGATTTTCCGATTTTCTTGACAAAAGTTGTGACAGCTCGGCCTACATAAATGTAATTCATTGCCAATTTTTTTTATCGTGGTTATGTCATCAAATGAGTCGGGTAGTCTGGGTAGGAGACTCAGGACGGGACTGGAGGGTCTGTCAGACTCGTACTGACTAAAATCCAGTGTTCTTCAATGCCCTCTACGTTCCAGGGTCACGGTTATATGATAAGACGGTCCCGCGACCAAAATTCATAGTTAATAACGCCCAGGAATAATATATCTAGCTTCCTACCAGTTATTTTTTTGTAATTGGAGCATTCGTTTCGGAGATAACCGCCTACATAATAAACAAACAAACTTTTACCACTTTATAATGTTAGATTTTTTTATAGAAGTAGTCGTATAAAAAATTTTGCTCTCTCTTTATCAGTAAAACTCCGATATAATCTGAGTAATAAAACGAAAAGAAATATAGTTTAATGCTAATTTAGATAGGTTTATCTCTTTGACATTTTGAGGTCCATTGAGGAAGTATTGACAGTTATTCGTGTAGGTGTTGAACTTATGACCTTTGATGTTGAATAACGTCGTCTTGTAGTGTTGTATGCTCTCCAGTTATTAAGAGTAAGCCTGCCGGGATCGTGGGACCAAGGGATTACCGTGACCCCGGTACGTAAAGGGCTATTGAAGGACACCGTGGATTTTAGCCAGTAAAAAAAAAAGATAATAAGAGTAGATACCCATCGCCTTATGTAATAGAAACTGTTGTGTGTTTTACTTGTCTCTAATTGGACTCCTTTAATAACGTTTTTGTAATCTGTAGTATTGTGGAATATTTATTATTTATATTTATTAACTAGCTGATCCCGCGCAATTCGTAGCGCCACAGAATCAACACTACTACATTACTAATACTACTCGTAGTATTAGTAATGTAGTAGTGTTGATTCTGTCTACTACTACTACAACATCATCCGGATCTCATCTTCTCATCTTCGCGTCCGGACTTTAGTAGCATGTATAATGCGCATGGGTAGAACGCAAAAGGCAAGTGAAGTAATAAATTGTCTGTTGGTCAGTAAGAATCTGACAGTCACCCTCAGGGCTCCAATTTTTCTAAATTCTAAAATTCATCTCCAACCTGAACATGCAATCAAAACGAGTAAGTTCAAATCGTTACAAATCACCTTATTTTTAGATGCTATCTTGCCTCTCTAGAACATTGCAACCTCTTTTGTCGCTTCGAAGAAAGCAATAAATACTCCTTACGTAGAATCCTCCTTTAAACTGCAATGGACGACAAACATTCTGCCCCACAGACATCATTTTAAAAAGCTATAAAGCGCTTTGACCTCATATAGCAGTCATTAAGTTAACGCCCTTCCTGATTAACGTTAATTAATGGTTTAAAAACTCGTTACAAGCCCTCCGTGTGCATCCTTCGTGACATATTTTATGTTCCTCTCTCTGCCGCAAAATAAATAAGATACATAACATATTATACTGTGTGTGTGATTCTAAATGTTTAACGCACATATAGTACCTACAGACGCCAGCACATCAACCTACCTCAATATGTCGAAATTCTTTAATTGATTTTCAACCTTATCACAATAGTTGAAGGTTAATGTTCGATTGGTAAAAGACAGCTTCGGGTAAGTTGACCTACTGCTGGCGTCTGTACAAAACAAAATATATTGGCATGTTAACAGCACCAATAATCATCAATAACCAATAATAAATAGCTAAATTAATTAGTCCGTCAGTGAGTTACGAAAAATAATGGATAAGTACGTATTTATTCTTTTGTTGAACTAATGCATTTACAAAAGATATAACGCATCAAAATTTAGGAGTCGGCTCGTGACGTCAAAAGCATGTAAAAAATTTGACTTGCTTGCGACGTATTGGCAATTTAAAAAATTGTCGTATCTTTGTCAATTCTAGTTTACGTAACAAAAGAAAAACTACGTGTCAAATATTTTTTTAGTAATCTAACTGATGGGCTGATTCGATTTCAGTCAAATACAGTATTCTGACTGTGGGGCAACGTTTTCAAAAAGAATACATCACGGCTATAATCACCAAAGGGTTAGGCAGAGCATCTGAGCACAAATCCTGACTCCGGGGTTACTACTGTGAAATTCTGTAGAAACCTACCTAAACTTGATTTCACCCAGGACATAATTTTCAGCAGTCGTTCTTTGCGATCACTAAGCCAACGAAGTAGCCCAAAAATAACTTTGTTATAAATCACATTTGGGCCTCTGGGAGCCTGGGATCCCCAAAATAATAAAACAAAAAGAATTCTATTAACTGGGCACAGACTAGCCTCATTGTCTCATTGTAGGTGCCGAAGTGAGCCAAATTCAATCATGTAACCTGCGTCATCCTATACTTTTGTACGCTGCTCACGAATCTTCGTACCTATACCTTACTACATAAAATTGTTACGTAACTGTATTCAAACGCTGCGAACCGTTGGTGACTGCAAAAAATATAAAATCGATATAGTTTTTGTTGTCGCTGTCTCATCGAGATGTGCTGTTATTTATTGACCACCAGATTACGCACATTATATACGCGGTTTTCCTGTTCAACATATTTCCAAAGTTTATTTATTACCCGCCTTTTTGCGGTTGATATATTCTCGAACATTGCTTGGTTGTGTAATATACTGTTATGTTTTATAACATGCAATCTAGGACAAAAACACTTTTTAGGAATTGATTGAAACGACCTCTATAAACGTAGAATGACAAGTATTCAAATTGAGACAAATTGTTAGCACGTCGCCTACAGATTTTCCATTGTTCATATTTATGACAGGCGCGAAACGAAAAGCTTCTTCAACACAATGGTATTCAGGTTAAATTAAAGAATAAAGTGATAATGGAAGCTATGATAATAGTTTTAAAAGTCATCATCGCTTTAATGGACGAAAAGTCGTGATTAAGTAAAACTACTTTCTTTTTAACAGTCGTTTTGTGCTTAATCGTTACAGTCGCCGGTAACGTTTCCGCATTCACCTCGCACACCGGCAAAAAAAAGAAAATTGAGAAAAACTTTAAATGGAAATGAGTATTTCAAAGTGAGTGCAAGCAAGTGGGCCTTATTATATAGCATAGCTGCATATTGAAAGCATAGATGTCGGCCATGTTTGCCTCTCATTTTTATTCTGTTTACATGGACCAGCTGCTCCATTTCTGGCTTGGCTCGTAAAAACTGAATTGGAAACAGAATAAAACATGTATTTTTAATGCCAGTACTCGCGCAATTTTACTACATTTTCATATGATAGCAACATTAAGAGAGTGAAGGAGTGCATTAAAATCAACAAAGTCGTTTATAAACTTCTTTAATTACATATCTATACAAACATCAGCCAATTGAATTAGAACTACACAATAATTTACAGTCTTTCCGAATAATACTTAAAACATTTTTTCATTTAAAAAAGTAATAAATACGAAGAAGCAAACATTTTCAAATGCGAAAATTTGGTATCGTTATTGTACAAAAGTTACACATATGCTATTAAAGATACTCGTAGATTATAAAGTTCTATAAATATTTACAACTTGGGACGATTTTCGTCAATAACAAAACAAGTTCTTTAGCGTTCGCCTAAGGCTAAGACTAAGACCTACAGATCAATTATTTAAGAGATCGTTTTGGGTTAATGTTAACTGAGGTCCTTCATACCAGGTACGTTTGAACAGTGTGCTGAAACACCACGGACTGCGGTTGATGGTGGCGACCATGAAAGTCGGTGGACGAGTAATCCGAATCTATCGTGGAGTAAATGTGTTCGGACAGCGGCCGGTCGCACGGTGAGCGTTCTGCCGAGTTGGCCGACTTACCACAAAGCGTCTGGCAGGTACTGTTCAACACAGACGCGTCCATTGTATAAGTATTAGAATTTCTTCCATAATTTAGTCTTTTTAACTTCTGTCCGTGTCGCTTAGATGACGGCATGGCATAACGTAACCTCTCCCAAAACCGTTTCTCTTTCCACGTTATCTCCAAACCCGTTTTGAAATATGACTTCAACTCCGGATCTCGTGGGATGATCCCTACGCTCACTATTATTAATTTATGTGGATTCTTTTGTAGCGCTTTCTGTAAAGCTTGTCGGAACTCTATCTGTGACCACTCGGTTAAGATAAAATTCTTTGTTAGAACTACTATGATACGCCTCGACGCCTCGGTGGCCTCGACCACCAAGTCGGGGAACTGAGCGTACGTCGCTTCGAACTGCGGAACGTCTCGGTAGTGTAGGCAGAGATGGTACGACGGATAACCGGTCTCTAATTCACGAGCGAGCGATTCTACGACAAACTCCTCGTCTTTAGGGCTATAACAAATATATGCGTCGTAAAGCTTATCAGCATCCTTAAAAGCGCCCGCTAGAGGGGAGAGCTTAATTCCGCAATTCGAATACAACCACATCCTACAAGCGTATCTAAATGTGAATACTAAAGCTAATATTAATAAAATAAGCATGAACCCAGTCAAAGCCGAGGCCAATAATGGCAAATTGTGGGAGACGAAGAAGGCGCTTATCATCGAGCTATCGCTTATTTCACTGCAAACCGTCACATTTAAATTCAATGGCTTCTTCGCTGGGTTCATGTTCTCATTCACACACCACAGGTTGGTAATGTCGACCATTTTCTCGACGTTCTGGGATACATAAGTTAAAAATCCTTGCAAATATTTACAATCACAGGACCAGTTATTACTGCCAATGTACAATGTTTGTAACTTCTTGTTATTGTCTAAATGCCACAGACCGTAATTCACGAGTCTGTTTCCATCCAAACGCAAAACTTCTAGAGCTCCCAAAAGGGAAAAAGTTTCATTAGAAATGTACTCAATTAAATTACTTTGAAGATACAGTTCTTTTAAGTTGCTTAGCTTTGAGAACTCGAGACCCAGTAATTGTTTCAGTTTGTTGTTGTCCAAGTGTAGGATTCTGAGATCTCTTAGTTGGCTAAATGTATTGTTATGTAGGTTTATAATGTTACTTGAATTAAGATAAACAACCACGGCCTTACGCATAGAATCGAAAACAGATTCGTTAAGTTCGCTATAAATATTACCATCTAAATATATGTGAGTTGCGTCTGCAGGAAAATTCTGAGGTATTGCTTTCAATTGTTTAACAGAACAATCAACAACGCTAGTACTTTTTGCCGAATCGTGATAACACGAACAATTAATTGGGCACAGTGTTTTGCAGCTACAGTTATTGAAATCGCAACAATGACAGCCATCAGGGCAGTAGCTATCGTACTTACACAAAAAGTCTTTGATATGGAGAGAACTGACCGGGAGGTATTTGACGCCGCGTACGTAGGATTCCTTGCAGATTACATTCTCCAAGTCCATCACGCGCGGGTATTCGCGAGACGTAATGGAATTGATGAGTAAGAGCCATTTCATTGTACAATCGCATCGAAAGGGATTGCCACTAATGTAAAACTCGGGCAATACTCGTTCATCTGCTACTCTCGAAACACGTAAACTATTTATGTCTAAACTTTCAATCTCATTGGCATACATATCGACTCGAGTTAAATTTCTCTTCTCAAGGAATGTATCCGTCTCTATACTTGTAATAAAATTGTTGTTGATAAATAGAAGCTCGACGCTATTGGGAATAGACATCGGTGACAGGGTCACTAAACGGTTATGGCTGGCGTCTAATGTTTTGACGTGAAGCTCGTTCTGAATTTTATAGTAATTACCGAGAATCTCAATGAAATTCGCATGGATGTCTAGCCATTTCAAGCTACCCGGAATGAAAGCATAGTCAAACCATACCAAATGGTTCTCAGATAAATTAAGCCATAGAAGTTTAGTCAGCGCCACAAACACCCCGTTAATATCAGAAATGAAGTTGCCATCTAAACGCACGGCTTCCAATTGGGTGTTCTTTTGAAAGGTTTCTGTCTCTATTAACTGTATTTTATTTTTAGCCAAATTGAGTACTTGCAGACTTGGCATGCCCCAGAACATACCAGCGGTAAGGTTTCCAATTTGATTGTCGATTAAACGTAACCCAGTCAATTGAGATAGATTCTGGAATGAATTGTTTGCTATCTCTGTTAATAAATTTTCACCCAGGTCTAGCGATTTCAAGAACGGTAATTGCATAATTGCGTCAGGGACTTTCGCAATCTTATTCGAACTTAGATCTAATTCTTTTAAATCTGAACAATTTCCAAATGCATTCTCACTGACATAAGATAGCATATTATTATTTAAGTTTAGCTTATTTAGTATAAATAGTCCATTAAATATATGATCTTCAATAGCTTGTAATTTATTCTGACCTAAGTTCAAAGTGTGTAGATTAAAAAGCGGTGAAAATGCATTATCCTCTATGAACGTTATGGAGTTGTTGTACAGATTCAAAATTTGTAAAAAGAACAAGTCTTTGAACATGTTGCGTGTGATCCGGGCGACCGTGTTATGGGACAGGTCGAGCACGATTAATCTTATTAGACCACCGAACGTTTCATCTTCTATGTGGTCGCTCCTCAATTTATTCGCCGAAAGATCTAAAACGAGCAATTGTTCCAACCGATTGAATATTCTCTTAGGCAAAGTTTCCAGTTCATTATTTTGTATATAAATTTCTCGAATTTCCCTAGTATTATGAAATAAACCATCCGGTAAATAACTAATAGCGTTATCCGATAGGTTTACAACTTTTAAAGACAGTAAGTCACTAAAAACTTCGCCTGGAAGCTCGTTTATTTTATTATTCTGAAGGAACAACTGTGTCAACCGGCGCAAATGTAAAATTTCGGAGTCAGCTGGCAGCGACATGATGTCGTTATGACTTAAATCTATAGTCTGCAATGTGGACCCGCATTTATGACCGAAACCCAGTTCATCGACAAACTTGATTTTGTTGTGGGTTAAATTAAGTGAAATTATGTTTTCCAGCGCGCAAAACAGGTCTGAAGGTATCTTTCTTATGTTGTTGTGGCCCAAGTCCAACGTATGCAGCTCCCTGAGTCCGTTGAAAGCTCCCAGAGATAGTTCCAACTCTTTATTGTTGCTCCACTCGTTGTTCATAGAGCGAATCTTCAATGTCTTCAGCCCTCGTAGTCCCTCAAATGCGTTGCCAGGCAGTCGTAGTATTTTGCAGTTATCTATGGTAATCTCTGCCAAACCTTGCATTCTTCCGAAGTGATGGTCTCGCAGTGAACTCTCCAGTAGGAGCGGGCTGCAGCGGATCGCGAGCCGCTCCGCGCCGTCCGAGTGCATCGAACCGGCGACATCCCTGTCCGACGACAGTGTCCGTACGTTGCACTCCACCACACCATTCTCACCGGACACACGGAAACAAACATCTGCATCGTCAGGCGCTTCCGTAAGCGCCGCGCCCATCACTAAACAAAAGAATATCGCGTTAATTATCATTTTAAACGGCACTGTGTCCATATCATTTTCGTCACTTGTCAGAACAGAGTTTTGATGAATGAAAGTTGAGTTCGTAAGTCGCGCACGGTCATGTTCAGCTGTTTGGTACGCGTATACTCCACGGAAACACTTCGATAACGACGATTATAGGCGGAGTAGTAAATAGAGCAGTGTGCGTGCGACACAGCATGGCAACGCAACAAGGCAAGCACGCGATCCCCCCGCGGTGGCGAGGCCGCGACTGCCGCGTACAATGAAATGCCATGAATGCGCGGCGGCTTGGAGGGAACGGACCGCACCAACATTTTCTATTGCCGCATAATAAGTAACCCTCGTAGTTTTGACTTTTGTACGAAACGGAAACCGTTACGTGACTTTGTTTCCATAAATCTTATTTTGGAATAACCCTTTTAAAATTCTAATTTAAATGAACAAAAGCGAATGCTCTAGCTCTTCTAGGAGTAGATCTATCGGCATTGTTAAAACTAAATTATTAAAAAAAAATTGAATTTCTTCCGTTTGAGATTAATGCTATTTTACTGTTTTATGAAATAAAAATTAGAATCGTCTTATTTACAGCAATGTTTTCTGAAACTTCATCCAACTTTAAAAACTTTTTTTCTTTACAACAGGTACTTTCTACCTACAATGATTAGCTACTTTAACTACTTATGTATTAAAAAAATCGCTGAATGCGTGTTATTTGTTAGTCCTAGAGTGTGAGAAACGGGGTTGCGGCACTGACAAAACAGGTAACCGTTCTGGAACTTAATGGGCTATAACAGTATCACCGTGAGTTGTAGTCAGTACGAATCTAACAATCCCTTCACACCTTCCGACCAATGTGGTAGGACTCATTTTCATGATTCTACCAGGCTAAAAAAATAAAGTGTGTGAGTAAAATAATTATTTCATTTCCACTGTAGTCGTTTTTTTTTAATAATAAATTATTGATCGAGCGCTAAAAATAATTAAAAAGTCCTTATTCACTTACCTTTTTTTTTGTAAAGTGAGCCCCACCGAGGGCAGAGCGGGAGAGTCTCTCAGACTCGTAATTACTGACTAAAATCCACGGTGTCCTTCAATAGCCCTTTACGTACCGGGGTCACGGTAAATCATAAATCCCGCGACCCTATTTACTTAGCCTAGAAATTACTAGTGTGTAGCAAGTATTTTTTTTAATAATTCCCATGGAATTCACAATCGCCTAAATAATTATAGCAAGGCCTGCGGTTGCACTTTGGTTCACCTTTATCAAAACATCTCGTATAAGGCAAGTTCATACAGGTAGCCAAGCACGGGACACATTGTGTTACCTATTGCAGCTGCTGTGTCCCTTGTTGACAAAACTGGTGCAGAAACAACAATCTGCGGGAACTGCCTGTTTTGGGTTGGAATGTCGACTCTCGGTGTTGAGTCGAGCGTTGAAAATTGTACAGCACACTTTTATTAATTTGAGGAGTGACCACACTTATGTGACCAAGTGAAAAAGTTTCCAAGTTCTACTAATATTCCGAACGAACGGTAACTATAAGTGTGTTCGGATATCTTTTGTTTAATGCGGGAATCGAAACGGCCCCATGTGGCTGTAGAGGTGCGTCAAGCCACTAGACACCTACCACCAACCAATTAGTTTTACGAGTTTTATTTATTAGGACATCTTTTTCATACTTGATTTAAAAAAAAACGCTGACTGAAACTGTACGCGTACATTTATTTTTCAAAACATAAATTATAGAATCAGGCGTTTCTTTGCGGAAATCTATGACATTAAATGTTATGAAAAATATCAAATTTTTATTCCACGACAAAAATCCAGGTTTGGGTGCAAAACATTTGCAACTATTGAAAAAAATCTAGAACTATACTTTTCTCTTAACGTATAAGACCGACTACCTAGTAAACATAGGGTCGCGAGTTCGATCCCGATCCCTGACCCGCGCTCCGTAACTATAAATGTGATATTGACGTGAAGTTTATTTATGTTGTTTAGCTTTGTTTGAAGTTGAACGAATTAACAGAAATACTAGCGGATATCGCTACCTAGTAAAGATTGCTAGACTTTTAAAAATATACACGTAAAATATTGAAACTAGGATTATTCGAAATGACAACAGATTTCCTTATTTAAGGTTCCGTACGTTTCAATTTCGGATAAAGCGCGACTGAGTAAAGATTAGGCTAAGACTGAGTTCCCTTTATAGATATGGGCCTTTTTTTTAACGTGGTAAAATCATCAAATGAGTCACCACCCAGGGCAGGACATGAGGGACTGTCAGACTTATACTGACTAAAATCCACGGTGTCCTTTAATAGCCCTTTGCGTTTCGGAGCCACGGTTACTCGTTGGTCCCGGCAGGCTTTAGCCCTCTAAGGGGGGCCCCGTCATTTTCGAGACGCAGACAGCTCTTTGAGGCGCGCGTGGAACACAACGCGCGGCCTACTCGGAATAAATTTGGATCTATGTTCTATTCATCATTTTGTTTCACCAGTCGCCACGATTTACTATCTCATAAAAGAAAGGCCGAATTACGTCCTAAGTTCATAAAATGCTGAAATTAACGACGTTTATTCTCAAACAATTAGATTAGACTCCTAATCTAAACGTTTGCGAATAAAAGTCGTCATTAATTTGTTGCTGTGCCAAAATAGTCTATCCGTCACTCGTATAATTTATTAGACTAAGAACAATGTTGTTTTTTTAGCCATACTAAAAAGTATGGTTTTTTTTAATTTTAGCGCTACTGAAGCTAAATTTTTAGACGGTAATATGCACATATGCTACTAAATGATGAAACAGTTAAAAATATTCATCTATTACTTAACGAGTTACAGGTGGCTCCTTAATTCAGTCGTTTAGATTGAGTAGCCACTTTTGCATTAAGTATAAATAGTGATACTTATATTTTGCTGCTAAATCTAGAATTCGTGCTGAAAAATCAGTTACATTGCTGCTTAATAATGGTGAAACCAGATTTTTTAAATCGGATGAGGCTCCTCAATCCTTACGAACATCTTAACTACCAAGTTATATTCCAGTTTTTCAAATCAGGTAAGGCAAACTATTGATCATTCGTTAGTGTTATTTTATTAGTGAAACGGACCACGCCATCTGTTTACGTGTAACGGAATTACTTCACTTGTTATGCCTATGGCGCTTCTTGCTAAGATTTAGAATCAGTGAAGACCTGACGTCCTCATTAAGCTGAGTGTGTAGAAATAAAGTTCATGGAGTAGTTACTCGCACGTTCTTCTCCATTGAGGCAGACTTGAAATGAATGTCTTGATTTCAAAAGTTTATTTTCGACGGTTTGCAGAATCGCAATGTTGGTTTTCGTTTGTGTGAGAAAACCGAATTACGCATCAATTCGCTTAGCCCTACGGATGAAGTATTATAAGACTTTATTATACCCGTTATAATAGTTATTTATGCAACTGTTGTATAATCAGGGGTATTAAAACACGAATGTGGGTTTATCACACGAGGCGTAGCCGAGTGTGATAATAGTATCACATGAGTGTTTTAATACCTAATTATAACAGTTGCATACAAGACTTTATCTACAATCATGATGTGAATCCTCTATAAAAGATGTCCATACCATAGGGTGTTGTACAGAACTATGTAAATTCAAGATGGCGGGAAATAACACGATAAGACGAGAATCCGAAATTACGAATTAGTCTACAATTTATTGTTCTTTTTTCAAAATTTTAGCGATCTTGTGGTAAAAATGTCATTGCATGAGAATGTTCTTTTTTTGAAATTCATTATAACACGCGTTTGGATGATATAATGATCATTATAGCATTGAGTGTTTTAATGTTGGCAATAAGCTAATTGTTATAGGTTCTTTTAAAGAGGATTAATAGCATGATAGTAGATAAAACCTTTTTCACCATTTTGCTACAGCTTCAGTGCTTGAGGCTAGGGACCAGCCAGCTAGTTTCACTACCCACTGACAGTTGAGCAATAAAATATCCGGAACAACCGTAAACGTGGAAATGCTCCTGGAGTCCTGAAAATTAGGAATAAGAAAGAAACTACTTTGCGGCATCATGTGAACGGGTTTAAAGAGCAGGCTAGACACGCCAAGCTGATACAGGGTGGGAGGAGACCGGGGTGTTACTGAACTCTCATCAGGGATTTTAATTTTGTTAAAACAAACATTTTGTCATTAATTGTCGCCATTTCTCAGCGTTTGTCAGTCACTGGCAGGGCTTGATGAAACCTAAGGCAAAGTCGACAACTGCCTAGGGGCACCGCTACGTCTTCGTCGGAGTGCACGTACCAAAAAACCGGCTGGCTTTTCAAAAGTAAAAACTAGTTTTGTTGTGGTGCAGAAATGTTCAATTAATTGAGCTCGTTGCGCTCACTCTTCAATGAAATATGTATGTGTTGACTTGCCGCGGTCCAGAAATAAAATTTTCGAGCTCGCTGCGCTCGCTCTTTAAATTCATGAGCTCGTATTTTTCCAACTCACTCAATAACAAAACTTTTCGTGTGAAAATTTCGAAGTCGAAGAACGTAGCTTATTAGAAGCCATTTCTACCAGTGCTGTGCTATGTGAACTAAAGGATGTGATTAGTAGATATCAAACCCATCCATAGCAACGTAGCATAGCACATCTAGGAAAAGGGATCCTACTACTTTCTTTCTTTTTCATGTGAGGATCTGGCCACCCTCTTGTATCAGAATTAATAAGCCGATATCAGTACCATCAGTGATGCCCTAGAAGACTTAGAAAAATACATGTATTGAAAAATACATACTTTGGATACTTATATTTTGTGAGTTAGTCAAAATCTATCATCTATGTCTATGAAACGAAAAGGAAACAAAAGAAAAATAAAACCACAATATATTTTTCGTTTTATTCCATCATAGCCTAGGCTTAATTATTATTTACAACAAATTAGCAGAAAATGACAAAACAATTGGATAAGTCACATTTATAGCCATAATATCTTACACTACTGTATGCTCATTTATTGCGAGAAGACAACATTATAGCCTGTTTTTAGCGAAGAAATTCATGAGCAATAAATAAATAAATAGCTGAGTTTAAACCAACCTCACTATAATGCTCTCTCACTCCCTCATCTTTTCCAATTACTTTAGACATTATTATTACGTAATACAATTTTGAAGGCTAAAACACCTTATGTAAAATCAGAAACTACTTCATAATATTGGAATAGTTATAATTACATAGCAACTTCAATAAATGTAATACAAAAACAATCATTCAACACAAAATACATTTTATAAACACATCGTAAGCAAATTACAAAGTCAGAATACAAGAAAAAATTAACATGTTCCAAAATAACTAAAAAAATATTTAATTTTATAAAAAATAACAAAGTTTATTGAGTCTAAATTAAGTGCGTTCACAGCAAATCTGTGTCTAAAGTATTACAATCGCTGGGTAAAAGTTGTCTAAAACTATATTCGTCAAGCATGGCCATTTTATAATAATGTTGGTATCACAAATGATTACTTAGAATAACACGAGTCTCTTAACACTATAAACGAGTCGCCAACGGCTTGCAGCGACAATAACTATAATTGAACTAATTTATTAACTGTCTGCGCTGTTAGTGTTCCGGAAATTCAGTCTTACGTAGGCTCCGGTATCAATACACATGGCTACATGTTTGGTATAACACAGAGACAATGTTCCATTCTTCACAGTACAGTTTAAATAACAATTAATATGATTACTCATAACTTTGGCAAATGCAATACAAACACAAAGGGAATAAGGCCTCATTAAAACCGACTCTAAAACACGTGAACCTCCCTATCTATCTAATTTAAGATGTAACACATTATAGTTTATCTATTAATGATATGAATTGATTTAAATTTGAAAACATTATCTATTCCCGTCTTTTATTTATTTAGTTAAATAACGAAACGATTTTGTTTTATCAAGATGAATTTCTGAATTATAAATGTAGACGTTTATAACATTAAAAATGTATTCAACAAGCTATGCGACAACTGCAAAACAACTAATAAGCAAAATAACTATATTTATACTTTACTACATTTTACATTATTGCTCAATATTTATTTTTACTGTTCAGACATTTCAGCTTGAACTTAATCAGTATTGCATTCGTAAGATTATAGCTAGGAACCTTTTAGCGCACAACTACAGATAAGGAAGATATCGAGATACACGAAAACTAGCGAGCATACATTTCATGTTTTTAAAATATCCGAGAGCCTGTTTTTATAATTACTTACCGTAAGTTACACGTTGCCAAATCATGGTCAACTGTATCACTGATACATCAATCGCCCTAGGAAACTTTCGTATCAGATCCACAAAGGACGCTTTGGATACCGACTTAGTTTACAACCAACCAAATTATATAACATACAGAATTCGATCGGTCACCTAAGGGGCGATGGAGGACAGATCAATGTCTATAGAGTACAATTTTTTTATTTAAAGTACGACTACATTGATAAGTCGATCGACACCGGCTGACAATCGAAACTAAACAGAGCTTCCAGCTCATACAATTAATATCACACGCAGTCCGCACTCGGCTCAATCGTCACTCACGAATTAGGACGATATCTTGAAACCATTCAACTTTCACTTACTGGTTCACTATCACTTAGCACCATCGGCGTTTCTTAGATGTCCCGTCATTGTTTTTGCCGGTGCGAGCCGCAGTCTATTTGTCCGCCTTTATATGATCGGGACGGTCTCCGCGCGCGTACCTCTGCCACATCTTGTTGTATAACATTTCTAAGCCGGTGGCGTACGCTTTGCAGTCGAAGAGCGGACTCTCGGTGCGCGCTGCCCAAACCTTAGCGCGGATGCCTTTTAAACTGTAAAGAAAGAAAAAAACAGGATTATTGGACTATCCTCAAGAATTTTCGGTCAGCCGGTTAGATAAATATGTTTGATCCTCCCAGGCCTGCCTGAAAGCGGAATTTCTCTATTTTTCGGCTGCTCCTGGACAAGGATCTTTCATGGATGTTAAACAGCAGATTTTTATTTAACCAGGTTTTTAGTAAAAAAATATATTATGTACTTACTATTCTCTATCGGTTCCTAGTCTTACAGCTATGTCTTGATATTCTATCCTCGTTCTCGCAATCAACTCCGGACATCCGAGTGTATTCAACTGAGATGCTGCCACTCTGTAACAATTACATACACTAGTTAGTACAACCATTTGAATTGCTGAATTCTACATTTTATTTTGTCACCCTTAAAGGGTACATTTTTTGAGACTGTTTTTAACATATAATGCGTAGGGGATTTTCTCGTTAGCCACTGCTCGATTCAACGAGCAAATATAACTGCAAGCAATTTGATGCGTCTGTATCACCTGCCTAGGTTTCCCTAAGGTCAACAGACCAAGCCGCCGAGACAGGGACAATGGGGTGGATGGAACCAAGTCAAATGTATCCAGTGCTATCCACTTCGTTTCAGGCCGACACCGTCACTAGCGGGCTCGATGATACAATTTTCCCAACAGCTGTTTGAAAACCAACCCTTGTTTGTGAACAACACACACACATTGAGCCATAGGAAACTTGTCGGATTTATATAAATGAGTTTCTATTATCTACTTTAGTTTCAAAAACAGCGTGTCTTATCTTACCTGGAAGCCAGCGTCTCCCCAGGCAGCGTGACGACCGGTGTGCCAGTCCACAAGATGTCCATGCTTGTCGTGTGTCCGTTACACAGTGGCGTGTCCAGACATACGTCCGCCAACTGTCCACGACGCACATGCTCCTCTTTAGCAGCGACGTTTGAGAAGATTATGCGGCCGGGTGGCAGACCTGAAAGCAATTATGATTTATCAATATCAGAGTAGTAAAGATTCTCTTATTATTATTAGCTTATTTGTTAGACGGCTTAAAGTTTGCAACTAGTCACCATCACTAACTGGAGTTCATCAATTCATGTGCAGGCATCAATCAAGGTACGAAGGACACGTGTTGTCTAATAACAATATAATCATTTACTCTACATGATCTATTGTTTGCTCGTGATCTAGATTTTATATTAAGTAAGATATAAAATCTAGACCACGACAAAGTAGAGAATCCAAACATTGTTGAACACGCCACAAACATAACATGAATTTTCATAATTTCTCTTACCTAATTGTTGAGCCGTGTTTTGTAGATTAGGCTCCCCAACAGCTGGGAACCTAAGCAGCCATAACACACTGTTGGGCACATTCTTCAAGATGTAAACCCACATATGCAAAGTCAGTGGGTCAATTTTATACAGTTGGTTGAAATTGCAATACACTACGGCGTCGTCTGGTAGTCCGTATTGTTGGCGAGTTGTTATTACAATAGATTGTGGCACTTCCTCGCCAGTTGCGGCTTTGTTGTTAGTCTGTGTCGTCGCTAGTCCGTTTTGGAGAATCACTCCGTTTACTGATGTCTGAAAATAAAGAATTGGAATTAGCATACTGTAGTTTGTTTTTCTTTTGAGAATTTGGTCTAGGAATTCTTATTTTGAATTCTTACCTGTACTTGTCCTGAAGCAATCATGGTCTCAATAGGCGTGGTGGTCGGTAACTCAGCTACTTTCAGAGAAATTTCAAGAGGTCTTGCAGCTCTTACTATTTCTTTAATCTCTTTAATGTCTGTGGTCTCCACAAGAGGCGACAAATCTGTAGCATTGATGACTGCTACATTGTCTGCTACACTTCCTAAGTTGTTTTGATTTTTTAGTTTATCACTGAGAATGAGACGCTCCTGCAAGTGCGGGAACATTTGCTTGTGATCGCCCACAAAGTATGTATGCGGCATGTAAGCCATTTTCTCGCTGTACTGACTCGCTAATTCTATGGGCGACGTAACTGCATCCGTCACTAAATAGTCCATGTAGCTGGCCCCGCTGGTTCCCGGATATCCGAGCCACATCACTTGCACGGGGGCCGGGCGCAACGCAAATATCTCGTTCCTCGCTCCTTTAGTGTAACCGTTCATATTGACGAGAATATTAATACCATCGCCGTAGATTTTATCAGCCGCTTTACCGTTACATTGCATTTGAGATAAGTCAATAAAGTGTTCCGCCTCTCGGGCGATCTTAGATCGGAAAGTAGTGCCATCGTCTGGGCTCAGGGCGTAGCAGAAGATCTCTACTTTAGTTCTATCGTGTAGACCTGGTACAGATTGCATCAAATGAGAAGTTGGGTGGTTTCCAAAGTCGCTGCTCACGTAACCGATACGTAAACGTCCCTGTAACTCACGCGGAAACTTGAATGGTGGTTTGTGTAGTACTTGTACCTTTTCGAGGCATAAGTTAGCATGTCGGGCGGCAATCGCCTTTCTATAATCATGAGTAAGTGGGTACAACATGGAATGATGAGGATGAACTGAAGGCAGTCTGTTCTTATCGAGCTGCTCGGCCACAATGCTGACGAGCTTCTTCATACGAGACTCATAATCGGTCCAATCGCATACGATTTGCAAGCAATGAGCCAAGTTGCAGTACGCATCAGGGAAGTCAGGTTTCAATTTCAATGCCGTTCTGTACGACTGTATAGCTTCGGGAATATTTCCAGAATCTTTGTGGATGCTAGCCAGATTGCTGTGAGCATCAGCGAAAGCTGGGTTAATCTGTATAGCTCTAGTGTAGCACTGTAACGCGCCCGCTACATCCTGCATCTCTTTGAGCGTGTTGCCCATATTACTGTACGCATCAGCGAAAGTTGGCTGAATGCGTATCGCTTCTTTGTAATGCATGAGGGCTTCAGTTAATTTGCCTTGTTGTTGCAGTACTGAAGCTAAATTGCTGTGAGCTGCGGCAAATTCAGGGAACACTTCCAAAGCTTTTAAGTACAAACGAGTTGCTTCCTCGATGTAACCTTGTTCACGTTTGATGTTCGCTAAATTGTTGAGCGAGTCTGCGTGTGATGGGCATAGTCTTAAAGCTGTGTTGTAACATTCTTCTGCGTCAGCGACTTGGCCCTTCTCTTTCAGTGCATTCGCTAAATTACAATATGCGTCAGGGAAGTTAGGTTGTAACTCAATGGCTCGTCGGTATGTGTCAATTGCCAAGTCAATTAATCCTTGTTCGTAGTAAACACACGCCAAATTGCCGTGCACTACGGCATTGTTTGGCGATAGATTAAGAGCGCGAAGATACGCAGCCACAGCCCTATTGAACATGGAAAATTATTGTTAATTGCAGCACCGTCCCATATTAATGTGTGTTTACGATATTGAAATGGTAATGACAAAACATTAATATGTAATTAGCATACTTATACATGTATAAAATTTGCTATGAATATTAAAGTCCTGTTCTATTATTGTCTGTTTGAATAGTCCAATTAAATAAATTTAACTCACCTGTCAAAAATTCTTGCTTCTTTGAGTACATTTCCCAAATTAATGTAGGCGTCCAAGAAATTCGGATCTAGTGCCACGGCCTTTTCAAAGTGATGAATGGCCAGCCAGATTTCACTCTGTGCGTTAAACACGCATCCCAAGTTACTCCATGCCACTGCAAAGTCTGGCCTCGTTTCTATTGCCTTCAAGTAACAAGCCTACACACACGGAAAAATGATCTGTTAATAACTATACGAAAACTAAATTTTGTTATAATGATGTTCTGAAATGTATGTTACGCCAAAGTCAATAATTACACGTTCGCTACGAGCGATGCTGGGTGATCGTCGTGTACACCAGAAGCTACGATCACCAAACATCAATCGCATTCAGTAAACATTACGCAAACAGCACCCTAGAGAAACGAGACTACGCCGACTGCCACACACATCAGTAGGAAATGCAAACGAAAAACCAGTGCAAACCAAGTGCAACCGCACATCCATACGTCTTGTATAAACAGAAAATAATAAATAAATCATACGTTACGAAACAAACGAGCCAACCACAAGTGAAACGCTTCCACTTCCTAGCCGATGAGAGAGGATGGTCACGACAATGGATAAGTCAAGAGCACGAGTTGTATCCGATTCCTGTTCTTACTTTAGTTCTTGCAAACCTTTTCCACTTTACCTGCAGCAGACACGGCGGCATCGCGGCGGGATAGCGAGTGTCGTACGAACCATAACCCAGCTAGATACAGCAGCGGTCACACCTACACTTGCCTTACCAGACAACACCTTGTGAAAATATAATAGAAAATTAGTTGATTTTGAGTCAATTTGTTTCACCCGTCTTCATAAACAAATTATATTGCAAATCAAATATTTATGATTTGAGAGGATCATTGTCCAGCTCACGCTGTCATCGAGCAGTGTATGCGACAGGCATGATGTGGATGACCAAATCATATAATACAAATAAACTCACTACGTCATACCACTAATGAAATAATCACTACAGACTCCTCTGATCCTCCATTGTAATAAGAAATCACTACAAGCACAAGGATTATAATGTTAACTAGGTTTTGAAGTAAACAGGATTAAATGTTGTCTCAAACGTTTAGTATAGCGATGTGAATTAGTTTACTCTCATTTACTGTTCAATAATCCACACAACATTGTTATAAGCAAGAGGCAATAACACATTTAAAACTCTGTGTGACAAAAATTATTCTTTGTACGAATGTTGTGTAGAGAATTGATATTTGAACGCAAATCGCTGTCACAAAATATTACGCTTCCGTCTTAAACCCCAGAAAGGTTTTGTATTATAATTGTATAAAACATGTACTTTTTGTGTACATTATTTGATTTAAATTCAACATAAGACCCATGTGTACGGCAAGCTTCAATAAAAATTGTACGTGTAAAAATATGCTACGCAGAAACGTCCTTGTATTGAGTCAATGTCAAACATTGAAATAAACATTGGATCAAACTTTATCAAACGTAATTTTATTATCAGATAACGATACACATTAGATGTTTAATATTTTGTGACTGTACTTATTGTGTGGTGCAACAAGATTGGAAACGGAAGTTGTGTGGCCAAACAAAGCATTCGATTCCCATCCTGTTCACAATCAATAATGGTTTCAACTGCTAGGACTCTTCAATAGCGCATTTTGAGTGTAAAACTTAGATAAAAATGAGAACTAATAGTCGAAACCATTACAAGGAAAGCTGACGCATGTTGCAAATTATTCTGATGTATAATACGCAAGAGCTTGTACGCTTACAGAGCAGAGAGTACGCTAATTAGGTATAGTACAAAGAAAACTTTTAGAGAACCCTGTTAACTTCGGAGGAAATCAGAAAGTCGAGGAGGAAATTATATTTACCTTTGCCTCGTCCAAACGCCCAAGAGCTTTGAGCAAATTGCCCAAGTCACTCCGAACGCAGTAAAGGTCCTGTGAACAAAATAAATAGTGTTAAAGAGGAGTTATGAATTTCAAGGAAATAAAATTGCGAGGCGGTAACTATGGCAGATGGATTAGAATCGAAGGCTCGAAGAGGATCAAAATTGATCTGAGCTATCGCTTCAGATAATCCCGGGATTTAAACGCCTAACATAATTAGTATTTTTCGTTTCCGTTACAGGTTACAGTTAGAGATTAGGCCTTTCGTTTTTCAGGTGGATTTGTGATCGCCTTAATCATACGTAGGACACTAGATAAGTTTTGCAATACAAAGTTTGTATAAAAAGAGGGTGCACAAAAATATGAATATTTTTAAATTTGGTTCATAACTAGTAGGTAGCCATATAAAGTATCATTGCTAATCATTGCATTAAGGAGTGAACAATTTTTGAAATTTGAAAAATGTCTGAGTGGTCGAAAGACTAGTTACGCGTAATAATTCGTTACAACTTTATGCGTGGCCTATCCATAGATAAATGCATTGACGAAATGAAAACTGTATTCAATGAAAAGTGTCCTCATCGCACAACTGTCTATCGGTGGTATCGTGAATTTCAACGCGGTAGTTTTAGTGTTAGTGATGCTCCAAGATCAGGTTGTCCTGTTTAAGCAACTACTCCAGAAAAGCGATGAAAGTTGAAACGATGATTAAGGCAGACCGTAGTATTACCTACAGACAGATTGAGGAGATCCTACAGATTAGTGCAGCAAGTGTTCACAAAATTCTACATGATAACCTTGGAGTTAGAAAAGTATGTACACTATGGGTCCCCCAGGACTTGAAGTCGGAACAAAAAGAAGTGAGAGTAAATTGGTGTCAAAAAATGTTAAAAACTTATGAAAACGGAACTTCGCGTGATATCAATAACATCATTACGGAAGACGAAACTTGGCTATACTATTTTGACGTACCATCAAAAACTTAAAACAAAATATGGTTGTTCGAAAACGAAGACACGCCAACTCAGGTGCGAAAATCACGATCAGTGAAGAAAAAGATGATAGCTGTATTTTTTAAAAGACGGTGTTTATTGGAACTAATTGTTTTGGATAGTAAGCAGACAGTAACGGCTTCCTGGTATGTCAATGAATGTTTGCCTAGAGTTATTCAGAAACTCCAAGAACATCGTCCGAATTCAAGAATGGACGGTTGGCATTTTTACCGTGACAACGCTCCTGCGCATGGTGCTCATGCAACTACCGATTTTTTGAAGAACACTGGTGTAAAAGTGCTTGAGCATCCTGCCTACAGCCCAGATCTTGCTCCCTGTGATTTTGCTTTGTTTCCAATCGTGAAGGATCAGCTGAAGGGTCGGAAGTTTGCGAGTGACTCGGAATTACTAACAGCGTGGGACCAAGTGTGTTCAGAACTCTCAAATGAAATGTGGAAGGAAATTTTTGACGATTAGTTTTCGCGAATGATAAAGTGCATAAGCTGTTATGGAAATTTGTTTTGAAAAACTTTAGTAAATATGGCTGTATTGCAAAACTTATCTAGTGGCCTACGTAGTATGCCTCGTGAAAGTAGAGAAAGATAAGCAAACCAAGTATCTTGATCTGGCTCGCGAGTTTGTTAACACGTGTTACGTGAATACAGCAGAAATTGTAAAGATAGTCGTGTCGGCAAATGGCTTAATTGTCAAGAGCCTCGACCAACATCTGGAAAGGTTTGGCAGTTAGATCAAGCGATTGATTCAGAAAGCAGTCATACTGGACACGGCGCGTATTGTAAGGAGGTTCCTCTCTTAAGAGCCGAGCTTCCGGCGATCAGCGCCGGCAGCTTGGACTCTCTACCTGATACTAGTGGCCCACTTGTGATTTCACATTTTTGTTTAGTTTTGTTGTAAAAAAAAAAAAAAAAATGAACAAGGAATCATGTATGTCTTTCTTGATAAGAGCATAAAACAATGCAACCATGCATCCTTTTAATTTATCCTCTAGTTGCCTTGCATATGGCATATACATGAAGGGCACGGCCTTGCCATTGCCGGAAACGAAGTTTATAAACATAAGATTGCTTGTCGATAATTACCAAGCAATATTACCGGTAACCATTTCATGGCTGTATTATTGTACAGTGTCATTGTACTTCAATTAAATGATACTCTCCAGTGTAAATCAGTATCTCTTGAGTTAGGTATTATTTCGATTTTCCGATATAATAGTAATGTTATTAGTATTATGGTCGATTTTTCCCTAAGCAGAGGATTGAGGTTTGTGACTGACATGAACCAAACACTATAATTTATGGATAAAAGTAGTTACATAAATTATTCTTGGAATTTAAAGCGAATAAAGCAATTACTACGTATAGTACGGATTTTCATTAATACAGTTAAATAACAAATTTACTCGCCTCTTGGAATTTCGTTTTATAATTAAAACGAAAAATATGTAGTATCTTTTAATTTTAAGCCTTTTGCTCACTTTTCTGCTACCATACGATTTAATATAATCCTTTACATGAATGATTTCCAACGAATGGTCAAAATGACTATTTATAACTAACACCTATACATTAGCTCTGAGTAATCTTAGTATTTGAGTAATGTTTTCTCTTAACACAAGGAAAACCAGCATATTCGTAGTAAAATGAGCCAGTTTTAGTTTGTACAGAAATAATTGATAACGAACATTTTAATTTTGGGATCGCCCGTTTAATTTCCTTGGTAATAAATTTGATTTACGGCCTCAGACATCGTTTACCAGCGGTTTAGTTAGGTAACACATAATAACGGGTAAACTAGCGAATATTACCAGATTAACAGGGAACATTTAAAACATAACATAATAATTTCGCTTATGTTATAGTCCCAGGTACTTCGGGCCTAATACCACTTAAGAAAAATCTGTACCTATACATTCCTAATTAAAAATACTTCTGTGCTATACAGAATGAATTTTAGATAATATACAGATAGCCAAATACAAAAATATGACGGATAACGAAAACTAAAAACAACATCATTGGATTTTTGAAAGAGTAAATATTTTTGGCTAAGCATCGAATAATACCATGAATTGGAAAAAAAAAATTACACGGCTTTTGATATACATAGTATCGCTATTGAGGATCAAATCCTGGAAAGTAATAGCAAATTATTTTAGTTTTAATGAATGAAAAACGAATGTTGAACGGGTGCGTGTGAACTGTGTCCAATTAATAAATATTATGAATTATGTGTTTGTGACCATTTTACGAAGAGTATGCTGTCATTAACCGAAAACTCCGTACCTGCTTACTGAAAAATACCTGATGGAAACAGCAAAACAATTTGAAAGCGAACCCATGAACATTTTATGCGCAGCAGGAGCAGCAGACACTAGTCCATTAATACCAGAAGTAAACCGACATAGACATCATGTTCTTCTAATCAATGAGGTCACCATCTAATATAATAAAGTGGACAACTCGATCAGCATGAGTTACTGAAGGAAAACATCGTGGAATATTACAACGATTACTTGAGCACCACATAAACGTAACAATAGGTAATTGCTGAGAACAATGATATTAGTCTGACATATCATAATTGACACTGAAGGTCTCGTAATATAAAAGTTGTCTTTATTCTACGTGTTTGTGAGAAAATAACGTCTATTTTAGGCGAACTTTAATAATAACAGTCTTCACCCTGATCCCGATACCTGTGGGCCACTATTTTTTTTTTCTTTTGTTTTTGTAAAAATATACCTAGTAAGTGAAAGTAATGAATTAACAACAGTCGTCAAATTAGTCCGACCCCTGGATGGAGCGGAAGGCACCGTCAGACTTTTAAAGTTCCCTAGTCACGGTTACCTCTAGGTCTTGTGACTCAAGCATGAGGTTCTTGGTTCGATTCTCAAGTCGGGCAGTAAAGTTTTTGGGTTTTTCTATAAAGAATTTAGTAGCAACAACGAAGTATGGATTCCTGCCTAGTCGATGGTTATAGGCTCACCCATTACATGAGACTTAAACATAACTGAAGAAACGTGGGCATTATAACATCTTTGCCTAACCTGAATTAACCATGTAAAAACGCTTAGTACATAATACACCTTGATAGCAGTAGAGATATGCTTTTCGAACGATTATGCACGTTACATGATAATTATAAAGTTTGAATTACAATGCTATAAGAAATGTAAAAAAATAACATGCGCTACGCTCACTCTTAGACTAAAGTCTCATTAATATTTGGTGAGCAATTTATCCATTCTGGTAAGCAAATAGATAATACATAGATACAAAACTATATATTTAACATGGTACTTAGTCTTAGGGTCTAAAAATTATTCAGTATTTAAATTTTACTCTTGCATTTACCGAGATTTGTGGTAAAAATATCCATTTAACATTTAACTAGCGAAAACCTACTTTGATATCTTAGTCTAGATTAGACTTATTAAATTAAATGTGATATGGAAGTGACTCATGCAAAGAAATATGCATGACTGTAATAATTCTGCATGCGGTTGAAACCACGAGCAACCTATGTCACGGAGTGTTGATAAAATCAATTGAATTTATTAACATGATTAAAATCTTTCAAAGTAATTGTTAACTACATTATGCCGTTACTATCAATAGTTACATTGTTTCTAATTTATGGAAAAAATATGTAGATAAAACAATTGCCTGACTTATTTTTAGTAATCTCATAAATTATTCAATCAAATTCACTATCATCGACTTGACAAACAATTTATTAATGAAACAAGATAAGAATTACCTTTAGCCGTCTTACACACACTACTTCTAACTTTGGCGGTGCGAAAATCAGCCTTAATGCAACTACAGAAAGGAGCTGTTCTACTAATGAGGGTCCACTGTCCATTTGAACATGAAAATAAATATAGAAACTAATTAAAGTTTTTTTATAGGTGCCGTGACATTGCAAGATTGAATACTGGCTAATTTTAATGCAAGGCTTACTTGTTTTTCAGAGTCGTCAAATTTTTACTAAAACCGGCCAAGTGCGAATCGGATAAAGGGTTCCGTAGCAGCAAGTTACATAATATAAAAGTTCTTGTAGTTGGTTGTAACTTAAAGGTAAATTGCGGTTTACGATTTAGGACGTATTAAAAAAACTAATTACTTGATCTCGTTCAAACCAATTTTCGCTGGTAGTTTGCATGACACACGTATGGGTTTGGTGTTTTTTTTTTAATTTCAATTCTATGTATGAGGAACACCTATTTTTTTTTTTGTGAGATTCCTAATGCGGTTCACATAATACATCTACTTACAAATTTCAACAGGATAGCTCTTATACTTTCGAAGAAAAGTGGCTGTGACATACGGACGGACAGACAGACAGACATGACGAATCTATACGGGTTCCGTTTTTTGCAATTTGGCTACGGAACCCTAAAAATATGCATCGGTGCAGACGCATGACGATACCTTTTGTTTTTGTGTCCCGTTAGCGTTTATTCACATTGAACAATGAAGAGAGATCTCTTTACCTTACTTAAAATTCAGTTATAAGTAAAATACAAGTTGAAATGTACAAATTACCATTTTTTTTCACTCAACCTGAGGTACAGCCTACAGTATCAAAATATTGAGCCTTGCTAATGCCTCCGTAATACATTAAACATTACAATACACGAATCGAAAAGTTTAATAGAATACTGACTAAGACCAAAGTACCTACCTATCTTGTTTGGAGAGAGTGATTCTATTTCAGAGAGCTGAATCTAGTTTATCCCGATATAGTCTGAGAAAGTCTAGACGGTAGACGTTACGCTATTAAATCCATAGAGAATTTATAGTTGTGTACAGCGTCAATATGGATGCCGTAGTCTAAACGTGTGCAAAGGTAAAGGTTTACTGCACTGTATTCGCGACCACTTCACCCGCATTGCGGCATTATCACTCACTGCAAAAATACAACTTTTTCTACAGCCTATAGCTATTATCTTGTTTTATACGACGTCATTTCTGATTAAGTCTGGGTTTGGTGGTTCAAACATTGCACAGATGAAGAATACAGGCATTTGAGATGTCACTAATATCACCTTGTTTAGCAAACGCCTTGATGATCGAGTGGTCACATCTACTAAGTCTTGGTAATCTCTTAACTCTTGTCTCTCCTATCTAGTCTCATTTCACGTCACCGTTTTGCCAAAGGTGGTACGACACGGTACTATTTGTAATACAGTGTTAAGACAAATGTCGCAATGGCCCAACTTGTCAGTCCTAATTTTCTAGGCCGGTGAAGGGCAGCGGCATTGGTGCGATCGGACTATGCGGTTACCAAATACGATATCTAACATGGCAACTACGACCAATACCTGTTTTTCTGGCATACGTCCAACGGTGTATTGAGATAGGCCGAGTAGTATTACCGCATAATATGATATTAAACTTTATTATGTTACAGTATCAAGACAAAAGACTGGACGTTAATTCGGCGTGTTTTTGTAATGTGTATAATTTAATACATTTTTATTATTAAGCTATGTACAATCGGCAAAGTTGAATCATGACAATTTGACAATAAATCGTTTGAATCCGTCAAAATAACAAAGATCAAGGTCGTTATCATGGATATGTATGTTTACGCGAATGTGGACCAAATTATATTTGAATGTCTAAGAAAATAAGCGTAATATAATAAATCAAGTAATTTATTTCAATCAAATCACTTGAAATAAATGATTTGATTATCAGAAACAAAGAGTGTCAGCATTATGACGGAGCATAGCTGCGGGACTCACGAATTACCGTGACCCCAGAACGTAAAGGGCTATTGAAGGACACCGTGGATTTTAATCAGCGCGAGTCTGACAGTCCCTCCCGCTCTGCCCTGGGTGGAAGGACTCATTTGATGAGTTTACCATATTTTTTTTTATTTTGATGATTAAAAAAAAATGTGGGGCAATTCAAACGATATTTTTTTATCATCGTCTTTCTTTGTCTGCCTTTGCATACGCGGCAATATCACATAACTTGTCACCGATAGCAACGAGTAGATGGATGACTCAGAAACAACACGTTTACGAAGCACCTTATCCTAACTAATATTATAAATGCGAAAGTAACTCTGTCTGTCTGTCTGTCTGTCTTTCTGTCTGTCTGTCTGTCTGTCTGTCTGTCTGTCTGTCTTTTCTTCACGCCTAAACTACTGAACCGATTTGTGTGAAATTTGGTACAGACATAGTTTGGAACTTGAGAAAGGACATAGGATAGTTTTTATTACAAAAAAATAAAAACAAAAAATAAAATTTATGAAATGCTCTAACGGAGTATAGATAATTCCTTAAACTCTCAATAGATGGCGGTGATCGTTCAATGGTGTCGATCGTTACACGAGTTGTCACTATGGATTGATAGATGGCGTTGGAACCAAAATTGTACTTATTGTCGGTTGTATGATAGTTTATGTGGACTGGTCCTGTTTCGTAAATTTTAAATTGTTCCGTTGTATAATTGGTGTTCCTGTGATGCTTATGAGAAACTATATAACTAGATCCACCAAGACTATAACTAACTAACGGCATACGGTTACAAATAACCTATTTAGGACGGAATGTCATTAAAGCCGTTATTATGACTGGGATGGCAAAAGGCGAAACTTTTATTATTCCCCGTATTCCCATCATTCCAACTGATTTGCCATTCCAATTCAAAAGAGTTCAGTTTCCGCTGTAAACTGCGTTTGCAATGACCATAAATAAAGCCCAAGGGCAAACGCTAAAAGTTGCGGGGGTACATCTTGAAAAAGACTGTTTCTCCCATGGACAACTCTACGTTGCGTGCTCAAGAGTGTCGAAACCACAAAACCTTTATATTTTTGCAAAGGATGGCTAAACTAAAAACGTGGTAAACAGAAATGTCTTGGTGTAAGAAACTTTCATAATCTCTAAAACCTAAAATAATAGAAAATTTGTCAAGGGAGAAACAGTCTTTTTTCCTTTTGGACTGAAATGTCAGTAGAATGATGAGAAAATAAGGGAAAAATAACATTTTCGCCTTTTTCGATCGGCAAAACGGCTTTAATGCCCTAACTGAGTATACATCTCTTAAAATCAAACGCAGACCTCATTATGTTGATTTTTGAAGAGTTCCCTAGAATATCCCGCGAGATCGGGAACTATGTGGGTAAAACCAAAAATCTGCTGGAAGTCACTATTCCACGCGAACGAAGTCGCGGGCAAAAGCTAGTTAACATATAAAGGTGTGATAGGCTTTTAAAGAGATTCGTTCATAGCGACATTTTGAATAATGCATAAAAATATTCATCATAAGCGAAGCATACAAAACGGAATCAAATTCAGATGCTACGATTAACTCAACGAGAAACCAGAATAGTGACCGAAGGTTCCATTTACCACGATAGCAATTCTCGGCCAACTACAGACGCTCTCTACCCTTCGCATATTATAAATAGGGTGAGTGGAAAGAACGTGAAAATACAAAGGGAGCTCTCTGTTCAGTCCATTGATCGTAAAACGCATGGAATTTTACGGGTGTTGTTTATGATAAAAAAAATCCACGTAAACACCCGAACAAGTCCTTGTACCTACACAATAATTTGTTTCCGCGATGAGTAGTTTGAGTTCTACGCAATAAGGTGCTCTACGCATTTGAACGGAGACTTAGCAAAAAAAAAACAATGCAATCAGGAATAGTTATCCTAACGAAAGCTTTTACCATCATTCGTACTGATCCATACCAACATGTGCTAAAAAAACGGTACACTACCTCGCACGAAAGCGATTTCCAAGCTACGATATTGCACCCTCCTTTTAAAACACCTTCAACATTTTTTTAACTGCCAGAGCGAATAAATGCCTTATACAGGGTCGAGATTCTACGTTTTATAAACGAAAGATCTAGAATACTTACAGGATTATATTGTAGGGCGGTAACATAAGCCTGTACCGCCTGCTCCATGTCTCCAGCGGCCACGAGAGCCGCCGCGAGGTTGATGTAGCCATCGATGAAGTCCGGCTTTAGTCTGACGGCATGCCTGTAGTTCTCCAACGCCTCTTGGAGCTGACCCCGCTCTTTGTACACGTTGCCCAAGTTGCTGGAGGAAATAAGGTTGATTATAGACTGTATTTTAGCTAGAAAGGGGGATGTGACTACTGAGGTGACGAGTAATAGACACGCTTCACAAAGCCTAAATAAATAGAGATAAAGAGAGGGACAGAAGAATGACGATGACGGGCTTGTCTTATAAAAAAAAGCACTATGACTGTAAGAATAGAACATATTTCTTTCTGTTCATATTTGGGAAATTATTTACGGATTACTGCGTTTTCAGTTCATAAAAGATTACTGTGAAAATTCGAAATTACTCGCATGAATTCTATGTAATTTAGACTTTAAGCGTTGTTATTGTAATTCTTGTTATTCATACTGTGTTTGTTTAACAAAGAAGACACACATGTGAGGTAAAACAAAAAACACATTGCACTAAAGCAGTAATAATATTATTCTATTGAAAAAAACAATCGCTTTCTCGATGTAAGCGAGAATAGCGATGCGAATGAATTATGGGGTTCGTAAAAACACCCCCA
The DNA here is from genome assembly GCA_943136025.2 of Agrotis puta. NCBI lineage: Eukaryota > Metazoa > Arthropoda > Insecta > Lepidoptera > Noctuidae > Agrotis > Agrotis puta. The sequence goes on along the minus strand of OW964177.2, from coordinate 12,499,275 downwards.
TACAATTTAATTTTAACGTTTGCACGACCCATTGCTCTCCCCTATCGTCTAAACACCACCAACGACGAATGCTGGTTCAATGACTCATAATATTTCTCTACCTGAATTACTACAGGTACTATCACCCCTGCTTGCCAACGGCTGCAGATTATAAGCGTGACGACTTTACTGGGTATAACAGAAACATCTACCGTACCGTAAGCCTTCATAGTCGAACAATAAACGGTTTTTTTTGCAATATGGCATTGACTGTACCATATTTCGGCCAGACAATGATATCTTGAAGATCTCTGACCGTCAGAAGATTTGTTCTTCAAGACGTGTGATTGTAGAATGAAACTTTATGGGGAATCAAAGTAGGACAGTCGATTGTGGACACTATTATTGAGTGTACAGGTTCAACTTGTTGGACATTCGAAAGTAGAGCAGGCGATAGGAATTAGGCTCAGCGGGTCTAAAACGAAGCAACATTTTATAAAGATTCATTTAAAGAATTTCCAGCAACGTTGGCTATTCTTCTATTACTCATTTACGAAGTGAATCATTATGATTATTGCGAAGCGGCCCGCTGTTCAATTAAATGGATTGTGTCTTTGACGTTTTAGAGCGTATTTATCATAAGTTTTAAGTATGTCTATACGCCATTATATTGTTTATTCAATTATATTTACACCTACTGATATTTAACAGTCGAAGCGTAAACAGTAGATACGCAACCTTTCCGAATCGAATTACCGCTTGCCGATGTTAATTTGTGTAATATAAATAGGAATAGGTTTTACATTCAGTTAGAAATTCGCGGCACGTTATCAAGAATCATAAATATCTTAATGTAAAATGGCAGTAGGTACACAATTATGTATTTGAGAATTTCCACAGTTATTTTAGGCCCACATATTATGTAAGTGTCATAAAAGTGACATAACTAGATGAATGAGCTAGCCAATGTAGTGGTATTTGCACAATGATAACATTAGAACGCTAAAAAACATATTTTTAAACCTAGGCAATTTTCCTGGAATTATAGATAAATTTGCAAACATTTAAACTGGCACAAACAGCTATACCTTGGAACAACTACTTGTAGATCAAATTTTTGTCCCATGCAGAAATCGAACCAGGGACATGCAACAGCAATGAATCGCTTAACCACCACGCCGTTTTGGATTTTAGTTATAATGTCTGTGGCCCCTTTTATTTTTTTTTATTTTGGAAAGAAACTTGCATATAGGTACCCAGTTACCCATCTGTCTAACAAATGTGGGCCATAAGGAAAGCTTTATGATAAAGACCAGGGTCGCGGAACTGTCTTAACCACCGTGACCCTGGAACGCAAAGGGCAATCGAAGGAACAAGGCCGATATTTAACAGTAAGTGTTTGACAGTTTATTTATTCCAGCTCCAACCAGGGCTTATAGCTCATTTGATGATTTTTAACCACCTCAAAAAAAAAGGATATGGAGCAAATTCTTCACAAAGATTTATCTGATTTGTAAAGTTATGATTTCATGTAAAATGGGACACCAACACATACATCATCAGTTTCAAATGTGAGCAATACTCTTCAACAACTTCAAAATGGCCTAATTTTTAATGGGCTGCTGGTGCCAAAATGTTTTGTCAGTGACACATCAAAATTATTTTAGGTATGACATAAATAAATAAATAAATATTCCACGACTACTTTTCACGACTTGATGATGATTTTGTCATATTTTTATTTGTTTTGATTATTTATAATTACTAGCTGACCTGCGCCCACTGTACTGAGTGTCAAACATTATTTTTGCTAAATTAAGGGGTATATGGGTGAAAATATACTTTTGACGTATTCATATTCGTACCTAAATTGTGTAATTTTTAGATATATTTATTAAAATATTCGCAAATTTCTCCGTGTGGGAATCGAACCCGCGACGCAGCGCAGAAGTCCAATCGCTCAGCCACTGCGCTAACAGTGCCGTCAAATTCAGTTGAACCATTAGAGAGGACTGCAAGTACAAGCTCAGTGACAAAAGATTTGTATGTATTAGAAGATGATTGACCCTGAATTTTGATGAGTTTTTATTTTAATACTAAGTCTAGTCAAAAGAAACCACCTTTAACTGATTTTCAATAGAAACATTGATTTCAATGTCCACATTTTTTATACAAATGTACTGATAAAATAAAACACACATATTTATAAGCTACTTGTGTTCATGTGAATGCAAACCAAGCTCTGGAATCTAAACTACTCCTTTTGTACAGAACAAGAAATGTCATAGCATTGTTGTAGTAGCCGGCTCAAGTTGATTGTTCATGTATTTAATACATACAACCAAGGTGAAGAACATGACACAATCATGTAACTGGCTATTTGAATAACCATACTGAGTGGTAGGCTTTGACTAAAAATGGAGATGGCTATAAAAAAGAAGAAGACAAAAAATATTACATGTCAAAATTAAAAAACCTCCTTTTTTAATTGTCGTTTAAAACATAGTATATTGTTTTATCAAAATTGCTTTGGTTAGAAGAGGAGACCCTAATTAAATAATTTACAGTTATTATTTAGAATTTCACTGTTCATTGTATTTCTATGTTTAATGGAATATCAAGCATTATGTTTACAGTTTACCTATGCATGTGAGTGTATTCTTACTAACCGAAAAGTCATGTTAGTTTTTGTTTATCATAACACCTTTTGCTCCAGCAATTTTTTTGGTGTTAACATCATGAAATGATACTTCCCGCCCTGGGTTTAGTGGAAAGGACTGTCAAGAGTCTTATTGACTAAAAGTCCACCCTGCTCATTTTGTTGCACAATGCATTCAAATGCTATGGTACCCTACTTAGACAGTACTGCAACGTCCAAAGATACATATCATTTAGCTATTGGCAATACTGTTTACAGTTTTCAATCAGAAAAAGATTTTTTTTAATGGTAAAGGTAGTTTTGGAGATGACCACTCCGACATCCCAATTTAAAATATTTCCCTCTGTATATTTTTATAGTAAAGATAAAACATGTAAAAAGAAAAATACCTGTAAGCTTCAGCCAACAGCGGATTCTGTTTGATAGCTAAGGTGGAGAAGTGAGCTGATTTGTCCAATCTTCTGCACTGGAAGTGAATTGAAGATAGCAGGAGAAGCACACCAGTGTTTGTCCCGTCTTGTCTCCATAACTGCATACAGTGCAGCTCCGCACTCTCATAGTCACCTGCTTGGTACTCTCGGTGAGCTAATTCCAGTAATCCTGATAACAATAAAGAAATGCTGGTCAAAATAGCCTAGTTTTTCATTTTATGAAAATAAAAGTTGATAAACTGAGCCATACACACAGACATAGTACTGCTAGGGCTTACTCATCATTGCTAGGTATAATGAAGTTTACATTGTGCATTTTTCCATTGTTCCCCTTTTTTAGTGTTTATTCAAAATAAACATAGGAAATAAGTTCAAATAGTGAATGAATACAATTTAAACCAGATAAACAAAGGTCAACTAGGCCTTAAATAAAAATTGTTACAGAAAGTCAACGAGAGTCAACAATACTGTGTAGATGCTGTATTATTGTTGTGCCATTAAGATACAGCTGCTACAAAGAAAATATGACAGCTGCATAACCTAACCAAAAATAACACAAATGGAAGTCTCCCAAGGATATTAAAAATGAACATACATGCAATATCTATATACCAATAAACAACTTAGATTACGCATAATACATAAAAACTATACGTTAATAATGTTGTGCTAACGATGACACAAAGCTTCCTGAAGGCCTATTGATATTCTTAGGAAAATTCCAAGTTCATGGAAAGTTTCAGGTTCGCTGTAAGATATTCACGATCATAACAAAAACACTACGTAATACATACCGACTGTAGATATCTGCTGAATATCTGACATTTTCAGGATCACCGCATTTGCTGGAACTCCTACTCCAACAATTTGCTGAGACTGTGGTTGCGTCGTGACAGATTGTGGCACGGCGACGTTCGCTTGTGATTGCATTTTGGTTATCATCGTTGACATTAATCAAATACAAATCTTCACACAACACAAAACACAGAAATCCATTAAAAACACAATTGCCTTTATATTGTATTAGCCATGAGGAATTAATAAACCACTGCAACGCTTCTAACAATCTGCAATTTCGCACACGACGCGACGGCTAACGGAAACAACTCAATTTTTTCAACAATGTATCCTAATATTTTTAATAGTCATTACATTGACTATAATTGTTGATGTGCCATTGTGGTCCTTATCGCAACGTGCAACTGGATATAATAGCCTGATTGATTGTGACGGATGTTCCTAAGAAAGCTTGGTAATTTTCTGTCTATGGTAATTAATTTAATTCAATGAAAAAGTCATATTTAAGAACTTAAAAAGCTAAACAGCTATATTTAATAATATTACGTATTTCTATAATTAAATATAGCTTACAGTTATCCGACTGCATGTCAACTTCGATGACAATGCTTAAACTTTCTGATTAGTAGATTTCCGGCGTAATTTGGCGGCAAACTCAAATGACAAGAGCGGAAGGTTTGAATTCCAAGGTGAAGAGGGAGGGAAGTGTGAGGACAAAGATAAGCTAGCGTGGATTCAGCAAGGCCATGGGGTCATGACCCCCTCCCCCCAGGGCTAGGTCGAGATCTTTCACAGGTATTTTTAAGATCCTATTGATTTGAATAAAATAAATACTTTGTTTTTTGGAAATCACATTAAGGGCGATTGTGCACTACAAAGAATTTTACTGACCGAACATCCGATTTTTTACGGTCCGAAGTGGCATGAGAAAAACGGATGATTGGCTTGTGCACTTGTCCGTCTTTACTCGGATGATACGCCTCAGTTTAGGGTAGCTCTGTCTTTGAAACTACACGCCACCCACGCGAAATTACAGTAGAATCCCGATTATCGATGACCGTTCCGGAATGGGGAAAAATAAAATGTCGGACGGTAAAATTACGTAGAGTGCACAAACTAGTAAATACATTATATGGCGTGCCATATCGTACCGTAAAAAATCGGACTGCCGGACAGTAAAATTCCTTGTAGTGCACAATCGCCCTAACTACTCGTTTATACAAGTTCTGTTGTTTTATCTAGGTACTAGCCTTTGTCAGCGGCTTCGCCCGCTCCAAACCCCCCCTCCCCCCCTTATAGCCTATGTCACTCAGGACCAATACAGCTTTCTACCAGTGAAACAATTTTGAAAATCGGTTTATTACTTCCGGAGATTACCCCCTACATACAAACAAACTTCTTCTTCTTCTTTTCTTTTACTTCTTTATAATATTAGTATACATTATTATATAAGTTATATCGTTTCAGTACAATTCAACCAAGTAGCGAACTATTCCGGGATACATGGTAAAATATTTAAGGGTCTGGGTGCCGCGGACTCGAAGGTTGGATTTTGAACAAAGATGCAAGTACTGCCATTTTTTTTGTACTTAGTTAAAAAAAAACTACATAAAGTAAAACAACGTAGATATGGAATGTAAAGTGTATATTTTATTGATTATTATCTCATTAAACACAAAAGTATTCTTATAAAAACATTATTATAATATATTGGACGGAATCACCATCTTCCTGGCCTTATCCCTATTTACTTGGGTTCGGCACAAAACGTTTTTAACACGCTTTTTTTTCTTGTATTCTCCCCTATCAGACGTCACAGTATCATTTGCTCCTTTTTCATTCATATCATTCCTTAGACAATCCATCCATCTTTTCTTTGGCCTTCCTCTTCCTCTCCGTCTATCAACATAATACTCATCACTCTCTTTGTCACATGTCAACCCTCCTCATCACATGTCCATACCAAGATAGACGATTCCCTTTATTTTGTTATGTAACTGGCGCTTCAACCTTCCCCTTATAAACTCATTCATTACCTTTTCCATTCTTGTCACTCCACACATCCATCTCAACATCCTCATCTCCTCTACATGCAATCGTTTCCCATCCATCTTTTTCACAGCCCAGCATTCCGATCCATTTTGCCTTTTAACTTGAGGGGCAATATTATTTATAAATGCATAAAAAAGTATTTTCTAATGACCAACAAGTGTCATTAAATCTTATTCTAAATAAGAAAGTAAATACGCCACTTCTGTTAGATCTTGAGGAACGGATTCGTGATAACATAAATATAATTCTCTTGGCTCTGGTTCACTGAAAACTCGGCTGAAAATAGATAAAGAACAAACATTAAAAAAAGCATATATACGGATTAAGATAATTAAGATACGAATTAAGTAACCTCCTTTTTTAGAAGTCGTTTAAAAATATGATTAAACGCGGAAAATAAAGCAAATGATTCGAAACAGCTGGGTTGACATTTAATGTTGTAGTACTTTTAAACCATAGGTTCCCTATCGGATACAATCAAATTTTGACGGCACGGTTGGCATAGTGGCTGACCGATCGACTGCTACGCAGCGTGCGCGGGTTCGATCACCGCACGGAACAAATATTTGTATATTCTGCAAATAGTTGTTCCGGGTGTAAGTGTTTGTGTAAGTTCGTTTCTATGTTTGTAAACGCACCCACGATACGGGAGATACTCCTAGATATGGGCAATATTCATAAAAAACTCTTTTCTTTTTTAAATTCTTATAGAGGATTACATTACGAACTACTTTAGTTAGTTGTGTCAATTTTATAATTCGTCTTTTATCTTATGTAATTATCTTTATCTACTATCATGTTAATAATCCTCTATAAAAGAACCTATAACAATAAGCTTATTGCTAAAATTAAAACACTCAATGATATTATGATCATCCAAACGCGTGATGTTATGAATTTTAAAAAAAGAACATTCTCATGCAATGACATTTTCACCACCATCGCTAAAATTTTAAAAAAGAACAATAAATTGTAGACTAATTCGTAATTTCGAATTCTCGTCTTATCGTGCTATTTCCCGCCATCTTGAATTTACATACTTACAACACTGTACAACACCCTATGGTATGAGAATCTTTTATAGAGGATTCACATCATGATTGTAGATAAAGTCTTGTATGCAACTGTTATAATTAGGTATTAAAACACTCATGTGATACTATTATCACACTCGGCTACGCCTCGTGTGATAAACCCACATTCGTTTTTTAATACTCCTGATTATACAACAGTTGCATAAATAACTATTTCATGAAAAAGAGATATTCCATAATGCCACCCAATTGCCTTTGGACCCACTGCTGCCCAGCTCAAGGTAGGGGCCGATACCGCCCCAATGGGGAACCTATGTTTTAAAACGTAGTGAAATTTCAAGCCATAGTGAAGCTTGTGCCACGATGTTCTTTCCATTGAGTATTTACCCGACAACCCAAAACAAGTATGGTTCTGTATTCTTCTTACTGACGCCGCATTGACTCAAAATATCAAGAGGCGCCTGAAATAACATCCCATATTCTTTCACAGCTACCAAAATTTTGTTTAGAGGATTCGATGGTGCGTGGTTCTTCTTGAATCTGAAAATAAGCACACACGAATTCAAATTTCGTTGGTCGTTCAAATAAGAAAAAGATATAGAACAAACACGCTTTATTTCTACTTTGTTATGGACTTCAAAAAACGAAGGAATATACTAACAAAAACGGCCCTGCTTATTCATTTTTTTAAGACAATCTTACCACCTCTTTACGTGCAGGTCGGCACGAAACGATTCGAACGTCTCTATCTGTACCGTATCAAAACGATCGGAAAATATGTGACTCCAAGAGAATAACTCATCTAGAAAAGTAATGATCTGTTATTTATGTTAATTTTTACCTTATCCCTAAGGATATAGGCTCGAGTTTGACCACTACTCATCTAACGGTAAGTTGTGGTCGACGGTGAAGGAGCACTAGCCTAGAAGTAACCTATTCATTCTTAACTTATAGACCCCAAGATTGCTTTTACCGTATACTATGCTGCAACAGCTCATGTATTCGTTTGCAAGCAGATCTGAATGTCTTAATTATATATGTACAGAGAACATTGTTGGCTTGCATCTCAATATTCTTCACTGGGGCAATCAGTACACCCTTTTCAGATTCCAGCTGCACAAAGTGGAATAAAACGTTTTCTTCACCTGCTGTTATTCTGAAATAAAAAGAACAGAAGATGTCAATTAATACATTTTTGAATTATGGAAAATTTTAGTAACTACTTACTACTGGCGCCCGTAGGTTAGACAGGTAAATAATATAGTAGGTAGTAGGCATGAAGCGTAGCGCCTGAGTGAAATATACATATTGTTTACCAGTCTAACACACGGGCGGAAGCAATTGCCATGAAAATATGCCTGGCGAGGTTTAAAAACCAACTAAATGATCTGGCTCATTAATTTTCCCTCTCTTTAAATATTCAATTTTAAAGGTATGAAGGTTTCGAAATGCCTCAAATACCAAAAATATCGCATCTTTAAATACGTCTAGCTTCGTCAAAACCACTTTTGCTCAGCCAGGTCAGCATTTCTGTGTTTAGAGATAATTGATAAAGTATTGAGCAAATGTTCGGCGTGCCTCAAGCACTTTTCCAAAATTTCAAACGCCGCTTACGCCATATGCAATATTGAAGGTAGTTTTTTACTACTAGTTTTATTTATTATCACACCTTTGTGCAGTAACGTGATTTATTTCGTTCAGCAATGATTTCCTGATATCAGACATTTCAAGACTGCCGCTTGCTCTACTGCCATCCTGAAATTAAAAGTATACATGGCCAATTAGGTTACAAATCAATGCACAGGCATTCAATAATACTCTACAAGTCTCTTGGTAACTCAAGATCCATAAAGATTATTATAGGCATAGTCGTTGTTATCATTTTTGGCTTTGGCTCGCCAGTTGACGCCTCTTTTGAGTAAGGCCCAGAAGTACACCTTTTTATTTACGTGGTAAAATCATCAAATGAGTCCTTCCACCCACACAGGGCAGAGCGGGAGGGACAGTCAGACTCGAACTGACTAAAATCTACGGTGTCCTTCAATAGCCCTTTACGTTCCGGGGTCACGGTAATTCGTGAGTCCCGCGACCCAGAAGTATACCTAGCAAAGTTTATTGGTAGGGGGAGTGGATTTTTGAAGTGAGAACTTCTTTAGCGGCGTTGTGCACTTTTTTTGGAATGGGTAAAAAAATTTAAACTCGCGTCCGGACACCGGCGCAGGGCGCTTGCGCGAATGTTCGTGTGTGTTTATTACTATTCAAGTTTTCACTTCTGCCGGCACTCCCAGAGTGCAACCCGTCGTTTTTTTTTTACATTTACATCAAATTTCAGGGCCGTCCCATTTTGTTCGGAAAAAGGGAGGCCCAGTAATTGAACATCTCTTTTTTTAGTTCCTCCGCTTTTAAAACAATTAAATTCATTGACCGATTGCTCATATTTATGTGCCATAATTAATCTGATTTAGCTTTTAGATCTAGCGGCTAATTCGTATTAAAACTAATTTTGAAAGTAGTAGTTTCCCAGTAAAAGTGTGATGGACGTTTGCCATTATAGAGAAGTTAAGTTCGAGAAATAAGATTAGTTTTCTCTTACCAGCCTGTCCCAGTCTGAGTCTGATCCAGAGGAGTCACGACGATTCCTTTGCTCTCTATCTGCCCTTCTGCCCTGTACGCGTTCCTCACTAACTTCACTGAAAAGTGAATATGGCTGATTAGTACCTATCGCATTAATTAGGATTTTGCACGATTATCAAAATCAAAGTGATTTTTATAGCAATTAAAATAAGGTTACTATTGGGTTGCTGTCACTGAAAAGATGACTTAATCACTTAATCTTTAAAGTCTTTACAATAAAGTTGTTATTAGATTGGACCACCTTACCTATTACTTTTCAAGCTATTAGAATCCTCAGAGTACCCACTGACATCTAAGCTCGAATGTCTGTATTTCTGTGCAGTGTTATAAGACTGAGCAAACAAACTATGATGGCTGCCATAGTTAGTGAGAGAATTCATAGAGTTCATGTCACTGGTACTAGATCCCACGTTGATATGTTCAGAGGAATTGTGACGACGTTTCTCCGTCAGTTTTGAGAGCTTTAGAGTTGAGGTTTTGAGTGTCGAGTCTGGTTTTAGGGCTGGAAGTATAATTAGATGATTTAATGAAGTATAAACCACGCGAGCATCTGCTTAAAGTAGTTTCGTCCCTTAGACAGGAAGCCGACCCGCCGAAAGTCTAGGGCCGATGGGCTTATAATGCCAGTCTGCCTTTACGAGGCGATTTTAACACCCGGCTTGCAGCAAATATTACAACCACTCGCTGCTTTAGTGATGCTTGAAAATCCCAAGCAGAGTGAGAGAATGATAGATTGGCTGTTTACTTTAGAATAGCTTCAGACAGCAGCTTCTTTTTTTCTCGTATGTAGCTATAGTTTCGCGTTTGACCAGTATCTTGTCTGCGAGGATGAAGTCGACGCGCAACGGCAAGCATACTCATCTAGAAATAACCTACCCACTATTATACTCTTGACTTGAGAACGGGACAGCATGATTCCGTGTTCCTGAATAATTATTCTAAAAGTTATCAAACGCGGGATAGATATACAACTCACTATTAACATCCCTAATTTTCTTCCCATACTTTGTCAAATATTCTGGTGATGTTTCAACCTGAGGCTGTGAGTTCGAACAGTACCAAGATGCGAGGTATTTGTTCAGTCCGACATCATACAGCAACTCCAAACAACTTTCGCACTCTTCCACGTAAAATGGAGAAGGTGGTGTTACTCCGACAGCCTGGAAATTGTAAAAAATAATGTTTTAGCTCTGCGTTAACAATCTATTTATTTCTCTTTCTATAGCGCGGCAGTAGCATTTCCACCAGAGATGTGCTATGCTACATTGCTGCGGATGCGTTTGATATCCACTAATCATATTCATTAGTTTACATAGCACAGCACTGGTGGAAACGTATTCAACTAAGATGTGTTTTTTATATGGAAGAATGCGTGTTATGGGTCGTCTTCCCTTCTATCGATACATCGCATAGCTCGAGCTGCGCATCTTCCTAGCGCAGCTGCTTTGCTATCTTTATAGTACATCTTACATAGCATACTTAGCATCAGTGGAAACGTTCAGTTTTGTAGCCCAGCTTTTACATTCTCGCAGCACATCTCTGGTGGAAAGGCAACCTAAAATAGGTGTGTCCCAACATTTTCCAGTCACTGGGCCATGGGGCAGAATTGGCCAGACCAGACCACAATTGACCAGACCAGGGCGCAGTTAAAGAAGCTTGCACTGGGCGCATAAAAAGCTAGTCACGGCACTACTGTGCGCGGCGTTGCATGCCTTTCAGACTGGTGTTGGCACGGAAAAATGTTAGCTTTTAACTCAAACTCAATATCCTATTCCGGCACGAATCGTACACGTGTTCTATAATACGAATAGAAAGGAGTTAATAAATAATAAAGGTCCCTAAAAGTTAATTTTGAATATGTGAACTAAGACACCTCTCTCTAAAATAGGTACTTACGTCCTCTGTGCAGCCTCCTGCTTCCATTAGAGTTGCCAATATAAAGTGACCCTTGCCGACAGTAAGGAGAAACCAACGACCATCTGATATTCTACAAAATAATAAGAGATATGGTTGAGTACTATTTATTTCATAAATAATTTATTTTTCTACATATTTTTCTAAACTAAACTACAAAGGCAATGTCTATTTCTACTACTGATTTCACAATTAATGTTTACCTGTATTCATTCCCGTCATTATTCTGTTTCCTATGTTCATTAATGAACACTTCTCGCCACATCACAAGCTTCTCAAATTCTTTTTCTGTGCTAAGTTTAAGGACACCATTTAGACGCAAATATGCGTTGATTTCCTTCAAGTCTTCGTCTTGAAGATGGGAACTTAACAAATGTCCAGAATAATATAAACAGGATCCAATTACTGTATATAATCTTTGAAAGTTTTCTACATCGTCAGTCTGAAAATAAATTAATGTACTCAAATTAATTCTCTTCTTATTTATACTACTCCAACTGACGTAAGTAGAGTATATGCAGCATATGATTTTTTTTTGTAAATATTCCTATAGATGAATAACATAAAGTGTTTCAAACGAATATGAAGATTAATATTATGAAAATAAGTTTTATTTTCGACACACTGCTGTACATATTATGCTTGAGTAAATTCTTAATTAGCTCTATTGATCTCAGACTTACACCAAAGATATAAGAATGGAAAAATATTTACCCATTCACGATAATCAGCTGCCTCCAACTCAGTTATAGCATCATCAACCTGCACCTTTACCTCCAAGGGCAGAGTTACTGAATGAGCACCCAACATGTCTTCAAAATACAACCCAACATTTCTAACACCATCATCTTTATTCCCCTTATTATTAATGATCAGAGTGACAAACATACGGGCAAACAAACCATCAAGCTTATCAACATTATTAGGCTTAGTAAAACTAGATTTAAGTGAACCATACAAAAATTCTAACAGCCTCACAATATCCGCAGTTACTTTTTTAGCCGAAAACAAATCAACTTCCTTATTCGGAAATGCTACCAAAAGTAAATCATTATAATGTGATGTATAAGTTACATTAATGAGAGTATTATTATGTAGAACAGTTGAGTTTGTTGGTTCACTTGTCCCCAAAGACTTTGGAGCTAAATGATTCAAAGTGACATAGGCCCCTCTTGTGTTGTACAAGAAGTTCTGGTTGAAAGGTCTTGGGTAGCAGTAAAGAACTCCTTTGTCATCATTACTGTTATATTCTATGTCATTGCAGCATATGTATAGAACTGAGCAGAGTGACTCTTTCAATAAGTGCGTTAAAGAATTTTCTGGAGCATTTTTTGACTTCAACAACCTTTCCAAGTCTACATTATGTCCTTCGGTTGGCACTTGGAATGTTAATTTTGGACTGTTATGGTCCTCTACAACTCTTTGCAAAATATTATTGATGTTATAAGAGTTCACATCAACTCCATTTATTTTTGATAAGTAGTATCCCTTTTTTATTTTGGGAGTATATATAGCTCTGGCTTCTGTTAGAAAATCTGCAACTGTTAATGTTTTGCCATCTGAATGTGTCTCTAGGCTTAAGCCAAAAAGTTTTTCTAACTGGCAGTTTTTTTCACTGCTAAATATCATACTTTTGCTGACCTGAAAAATAATATTTTAGAAAAATTATAACAGAGATACAAATTGTTGCTCATTAATGTATTTAGATTCCAACTAAAATTCATAACCTCCTGGCTGCTAAGCATTTGTACCATAGAGCAGTGTTCCGCAAAGTGTGTGCCGCGGCACACTGGTGTACCGTGATCATTATTTGGTGTGCCGTGGAAAAATAAGGTTATCTTATAAAATTAATATTAATAAATAAAATATTAGTAAGAAAAATTTAGACCGTCTATGCTCAATTAAACAGTCTTATGTTTCGCATTAAATACCTTTTCTGAAATTTAAAGTTTAAGTTTGTTGATTAATAATAAAAGTTGATTAATATTATTTAAAAACTGTTTTTTAATTTGTGGTGTACCTCAATTTTTTTTCGTTTTCCTAGGTGTACCTTGAACACAAAAAGTTTGCGGAACACTGCCATAGAGAACACCCACAATTTACGTTATGTTAAATTCCTTGTTATATAGGTTGAGCCTATTGTCATGAACTTTACTAGAGAATTCTTAATGGAAAACCCAATAACATTTTGCCTGATCTGGTTATAAAACCCATGACCTTATGCTCAGGAGTTGTGCTTGCAACAACTAGACTAACAAGACAGTTCAGAAGAAATCTAACTATGATAATGATTACAAGCATGAGCCCAGCTTATTCTCAACATGTTGGAATCCCCGCCAGTCTAAAGATACAACTTTGCATGCAGCTCTGCTTCAGTGTCAAATATACAGTTTGGTATTCAATAAGCTATTGACAGTGACATGTTGCAACACTTACAACACAGTCTCAACTACCACCCTGTCATAGCCTACAGCCTGTCTCTTTGAGAATAGCAAAGAAGTAATTTACATAAAGCAATTGTTTACATACCTGAATAATAATAAATTTCTCATCAGTAGACACATTTCTGTTAGCATTTGATGCTAATACTCGTTCATTATCTTTTCTTGTGCTACTTTCTGTATTTTTTGTTTTATGTGCTTTTAAAACTTTGAATATTCTACCTGGAGTAAATAAAAATTATTTATGTTTAGTACGGTCTACTAAAGTTTTTTTTTAAAGAAAGTTTTATCAAGTTTCATATTACCAGATTGTACCACTACTTAGTACATAAAACAGAAAAGATAAAAGCTGTCTCAGATACAAATAATAAAAACAGAAACGTATATTTTATCATCTACCTTTCGTAGATCGTCTTGTAGAAGATCTTTTGAAGTTGTTTCTTAGTTTAAAAGTTTCGCAGTTTTCTAACAGAGGCGTTTTGAAGTCAGCAGCCTCGTTATTCGTTTTTGTTTTTATATATACCAACTCTCCATCTTCACCGACATCAGAATCCCACTCTGGCACTGAACTAAAATGATAAAGTCATATTATTTGAAAACAACTTTTTTTCATGAAAAGTTTTTATCAATAAAGTAAGTAAGTATGTTAATTTTACCTTTCGGAATCTGAATATTTCGAGTCATCTGAAGAGTTTGTCCAATCATTATCTGAGTCACAAGGACTATCGTAGCTTATTTTGCTTTTATAATTATTCATATTGGTAGGAATGATGACCAAATTAGAAATATTTCGATAAACCGTTCACGTTCCGCTTTGTTTACATCATTATCACGGACCACAGATAACTACAACGCCAAACCGCAGTGTCAATTTTGACATATGACAGCAATCAAATAAGACCTGGCACACCACCTGGCGCCTGGCACACTCAAACAACACGTGCTATTCCAAAATCAAATAAAAAAATTAATAGCGGGCAGGTAGGCTGACCCCACATTTGGCGTGCGCGATCCTCGGGCGAGCGAGTAGCGCGCGCGACGCGCACGTTTAGCTCGCGCTACTCGCTCGCCCGAGGATCGCGCACGCCAAATGTGGGGTTAGCCGTAGAGAACGCATAATCAACAGAAAAAATAAAACCACCAAAATACAAAAACACGTGTATAGTGCGTGTTTTTGTATTTATCAAAAATCACCCGCGTTTCTCTTATGACAATGTAAGAACCAAACAAAATAGTATGTAACCAACATAAGACCATAGCCTGCCCAATACTGGGCAAATTATTAAAAAAGTATGTACCTACATTTAATTATTACGCTGTAAAACAATGTAATAAACTGTCTTACTGAGTTTCAAATTCTTCAGGTTGTGCGTTATCATTTTCTCTTAAAGTCTTATAACAACGTTTAGATAAAAATAAACAAGTAAGTACCTCATAAGTCCATGTGTAAAACCCAGAAAACTATAATACACGGTCTGTTGACTATTCTTACTTTCCAACAAAAATGGCGCACTGACGGCTCGTGGCTCTAACATTTAAAAATGGCGAAACACGAAACATCTTCAGGATACAACATAAACTTTTAACAGTAATCATGAATCCATAACTCAATAACGCACTTGAATCAATCAATAGTTAACTGATTTCAGAATCACATTGATGCAGTGTTAGGGTTTTGCACTAATTTTCATCTTTACCTGATGGACGACGGTTCCAAGCGTTGCAATAAACAAAAAAACGATGGATTGATTAATTCATCAAGTTATATTATTTGTGGACGCAAGGACTTTGATAAAAGATCAAAACGACAATCGGATCTAGTCAGGCGTAATCCAGTGGGTGGAGATATCGATGTGAGTGATGGGGAAGTGGAACTATTGAATGGTAAAAAATGCCCTTTGTCGGCAATTAAGAAAAATGTGGCGACCACACCTGTAGAACTCCAAAACACTAATTCATTTAGAGCCTACCTTGAACCGTACTTTCAGGGTAAAGAACCTTGCTACCATATAAATCTGGTAAGTTTTTGTTTTTTTTCATAGTTACAAAGCTAATCATAATACAGTTTTAGACGGCACGGTTGGCGCAGTGGCTGAGCGATTGGACTGCTGCGTTGCGTATCGCGGGTTAGATTCCCGCACGGAACAAATATTTGTATGATCTACAAGTAGGTAGTTGTTCCGGGTCTGAGCGTTTGTGTATGTGTGTTTATATGTTCGTAAACGCACCCACGACACAGGAGAAATTCGTAGTGTTAGGCAATGTTTTTATTCAAAGAAAAAGAAAGAGGCCGTTTAATCCGTTTTTTTTTTATCGTGTTAAAATCATCAAATGAGTCCTCCTACCCAAGGCAGAGAGGGAAGGGACTGTCAGACCGACTAAAATCCACGGTGTAGGTATATCGTATAGGAACATTTTGTCGTCTTTTCGGCTGTCCGAGGTATCATGTGCGTAGGAAGACGGGGGGCGGGATATTTCTGCTCATTGAATGGTAAGCTATAATGGTTTTGCACAGCTCGATGTGTAGCCTAGTGTTACATTACAACCCATTGACGACATTATTGATATCAGTATATCCGTTTCGAATTCGCAACCGCGACACAGCGACAAATCGCTGCGAGTGCATTCGGTGCGAGTGCATTCGCTGCGAGTAAAATAGAAGGTGGTTAATTCAAACAGCGCCGACTATTCGCTACGAAAAGCCTGTCACATACAGCAATGCTCGCGGCGAGTAGACATTCGCATCGATTAATCGCTATGTATGACCGGAGCTTAATTAGGCATATACACGGTTCGGTTTTTCGGTCAATTTGCCTGGTTGACTAGCCGGTGCTATGACTAGAGTGAGAAGTCGATGTTGTAACTTCTTTTTCATTTCAGAATTCAATATCCACGTTAAAACACAGCACGAGAAAATTGTTACATTTAATAGACGACATTCAATCGAGAACTTATTCAAAAAATCTTCCGCTTCCAAATCCAGATGAAATCCAACCTATACCTTCAACAGCAGAATTTACTGGTGTATGAAATTATTTTTAATTTATTTTCCACTTATTTATATAGTTTTGAAGTGAAAACTTCTTTAGCGGCGTTGTGCACTTTTTTTGGAATGGGTAAAAAATGTTAAACTCGCGTCAGAACACATGACCTGATCGAAAATTCGTAAGAGGGCGCAGGGCGCTTGCGCGAATGTTCGTGTGTGTTTATTACTATTCAAGTTTTCACTTCTGCCGGCACTCCCAGAGTGCATGCAACGCGTCGTTTTTTTCTAGAAGAAAACGTCTGTAATTGGTGTAAAGCAAAGAACGACACCCTACTTAGTAGGTAGGTACCTAAAGACAAAAAAAAACCTTTTTAATGATTTTTTTCTTCATTTAATTCGTGGTAACGTTTTCAGACCAAGATCTCATCACTTTGTGACGTAGCTGAGCAGCAGGCCGATTCTACTAATTTACAAAATTACCTATCCTATCGCTATTACGCAGCGATACCATTCCTATCATCGAGCGACGGTAACCTAAAAAGTCATTCTACTATTTGTTACGTTACACTGGGAGCGCAATCGTAACTGAATCGTAGCGGGAACTTACGACTGTGCTAGGAACGTTATCCTGTGATACCAGCATGTCGAATAGTATGTTCTAATGATACCACAGTATAAAATATGAATGTTACTAAATATAAATGATGCCACCAAAGTGCTTTAAAATACAATAAATTAAACAAACTATGACAAAATATTTTACTGATTCATTATTGGAACATTTCCATGGTTAAATAATAAAAACTTAGGCAAACGTTTCATTGTAATTATCTTGCAAGCCGAAGTCTATGTGAAACGAAACGTCTTGGTGATGTCAAATGTCAAGTGATCCAAATCTAAACAGCGGGAAGCAAAAACTTTTGTTGCAAGTTCATCAATATGATTGATTTACTGTGAGTATTTGTTTCATTATACTATTACATAATTATTTATAATGTAAAAAATGGCAATACGCTGTTTTTTTTTTGTTTTTATCACAGAATCAATATAGTGCGACAAGTCCTTGAGTTAATATTTACGACCCACTTGAGGGTTACAGTCACACGATCCAAATCGCACTTGAATGGCTAAGAATTAAAAAAATATAAATTAATGGACAACTTGCAGATAGGTGCGTTTTATTTTCTGACAAAAGATTTAGTTTCGCTGCAACCGTTCGTGTGTAAATACGTGAATATTTTCAGGCATAATGGAAGGGCGAAAGACTACCTCAATTCAGCAACTGGAACTTCTGCTGTCCTTCATGGAAGGACATAAAAATTTTGCAGTGGGACAAGTGCGTTCCAGAGAAGGACGAGCAACCTCAGCACGCTTATGGGAACAGTGTGCTGAAATATTAAATGCTGAAGGTGTTACAAGAACACCCAAAGATTGGTCTAAGGTATGTTTTCAAGTAAATATTATTAAAATGTAATCATTAAAAAAAGTAATGTGACAAAAAATAATCTTTCTACTTCTTAGTTTTGGAACGACTACAAATGTCGAGTGCGCACAAAAGTATCGGAAATTAATAGAGGATTTAGAGCTACAGGGGGTGGACCGAGCAGGGTGCCAGTGTTGACTCCGCTAGAAGAAAGGGTGGCTGCCCTTTTAGGTAGAGACGTTGGTCCACTTACTGGAGTCCGTCAGGATCCAGAAATTCAAATTGAGGTGACTAGATATTTGTTGACAGTTGAATTCTAAAAATTGAATAATTTTTCTTAAGTACATGTTTTCTTTACTTTTTTGCTCAAACAGTACATCAATAATACTGTCGAAATAGATGTGGAACAGGAAGTGACATTGCGAGCATCAAACTCACCTGTTTTGTGAGTAGTATGGTACTTCATATTTTTGAGTAGGTACCTTTTGATATGTGCTAGGTAGCCATTAAATCACTTATCATTATTTATGAATTCTTTCAGAGATCTTCATTTAACACAAGAGAATGCTGTTGCCCCTGTAAATATATCCCCAGATGTCAGTAGGACGGCGACACTGGAGACACCAGCAGAATCTCAGCTGAGAGATACTCAGGAAGCAGGCAATAATCAGCCAGCCAGTCAGGGCTCTACGCCAACAACAGGTTCTCATTGTTTTAATAACTAATCATAATTAACCATTTCCTGTCATAACATTATATTTTAAAACAGGAAGTAATTAAAAGAAAGAAATGCCACAATCACTTTTTGTTTCCTAAAATAGAAATTAATAAACAAATAATCTTAACTCAAAGTTAAATAACAGCCCATAGGTCTGTTTGACATAGAAAAAACTCCAATCCATAAAAAGCATCCATAAGTGCAAGTGCCTAATAGTTCGCGCCCTTGCACTTGACAACCCTTGCGTCAGGTACCTACTTTGGCGTCAAACTCACGTCCACTCAAACCAAAATGAAACAGTAATAGCGTTGTGTTTATAAATAGATTACAATGTTTTGTTTAAATTTTCAGGAAGACCGAGAACTCGACAGCCGGCACAAAATCGCCTGCGCAGAGGAGCTGCCCGCCCCCGCTATGTTCATCAGAGTTAGTATCATTTATTTTAAAACATAAAACTGCCAATCGGAAGCCAATTCATATTTCTGTAACTTACAAATTCTGATTTTTATCATAAATATAATTATTACATATGGTAGGTAACACGGCCGCTCTGGATGAAGCCAGGGCAACCATAGCCCGCATTGAAGAAATGCGGGCGCGAACTGACGTAACGATGGCCACAGCATCATTAAATATATCTTCTGCTTTGACCAGCATGGCGGAAAGTATGTCCAGCATGACAGAGATTCTGCGCGTCTACTTATCACGAAGTAAGCGTATTGTTTTTTTAACATTCGATTATTAACGGCACAGTTGGTTGAGCGACCGACTACTGCGCAGCGTGTGGCGGGTTCGATTCCAACACGGAACAAATATTCTATTTTATAACCTACAAGTAGTTGGGTGTTTGTGTATGGAGTTTCTGTTTTTAAACGCACCAACGATACAGGAGAAATTCATATGGGGCAATGTTTTAAAAAAAAACAACAGAAAATAGTATGTGACCAAATGTTATGAAACCACTGCACACAGTAATTGCATTGTGCAGTGCTTTTATCACCAGTTTTGTGAATTAAGTACTTATTTTAAAAAGTCAAATTCTATTTATGTTCTTATAGATTGTAACCAAAATATTGTTTGTTTCAGATCCATCATCATAAGGGTTACTGGGAGTTAATATTAAAAAAACGGGTACCTCTTTCTTTCTGTTTAGTGATTTAGTTTATTGTTTAAGTGTATTTCTTTGTTATTTGTAAAATTAACGTTATTTAGATTTAATTAAGTATATTGTAGTAGTGTTATAAAATAAAAACAATTTACCATGTTCACTAATAGGTTTAATGAGACATATATTGAATTAAAATAAATTAATTGTAAGATAAATAAAGTTTTATTTTATAATATTCATAACCAAAGCTCAACAATTACTGTTTAATTAAAACCCTTCCAAATATGTACTTTCTTTGTTTTTTTTTTTACTAACCATTAATATTTTCACTTATTTAAATCCTGCAACATAAAAAATTAAACACAATAATTTGTGAGAAATACAATATACTGATAAGCCAACATTTAACCACCTTCTCACTTTTCCACAATCTAATTTTTTTTCCTATAGAATAAATCCTTCCACTTGTGATAAAGTTGAAAATCTAGTTTAAAAAATTGATGCTGGTGTCTGTACAACCAGTTTTCAAAATTCAATTCAAGTTCAATCATTTGTTCCTATAATTTATATTAACCTAATCATCATTGAATCTGTTAAATAATAATTTATACAATTTTAATTGAGAGTACTTACTATGTGTAGTTATGAAATCGGTATATGAGTATAAATAGAGATTTGTATAATATAAAGCCACTACAAAATATTAATTAAAACTAGTGTACACATAAGAACTAGTATTTAGCTAAATTATTAAGAGAGACTACTTAAAAAAAAAACATTATTGCCTAGAAGACCACAGGCGTTGTACCAAAGCTGCTTGGTAATTCCGCCCTTGTTCTAAAAGATAGTTCGAGCGCCGCCTTGATCCATGTCTTTCAGAAACTAATGCAGCATCATTAAAATCTTCAAGTTGCTGTCCCATATCTTCTTGGTCCTCATCATCTAACTCCAGACCAGAATTGAGAGAAATGTTGTGTAGTACACAGCAAGCATTGGTAATTTTGGCTGCAATTTCAGGCTTGTAGTGCAACTTCCTGTCGACCAGTAAACATCTGCAATATTAATGTACTTTGTAATAATTGCAATAATATAATTTTACTATCAATTTATGTCTGAGGTACAATAAAATGTATATATACCTAAATCGTGCTTTTAAAATTCCTATGCATCGTTCCACAACATTTCTTGTCGTCATATGCATCTCAGTGTAGTGAGCTTCAGGACTGTTTGGACTAGCATTGAGTATGGGAGTCATCATTGCTCGTCTTAAAGGAAATCCTGAATCTCCTGAAAAATAAATTTCATATATGAGCAATCTCAGATTCTGTCTCAAATTTTATTTATCATCCTTTACGTATTTGAAATAAATATTACAATCATAAAAGATTAAATAATGTGCCTAAATATTTATTCAAAATATGATACTATTTGGAGGTATACAGTTTAATTTGCCCATGATAACTGATGAAATAAATACCTAATAAGTAAAAATCCTCTCCAGTAGAGCTAATCAGTTCATCTAGGATGGACTTTAGGGGATTATTACTCCATGCAGCACTATCATGTGTTGATCCCGGGTTACTTGGATCAACACACAATATACGGGCATCTGAATCACAAATCTGAAACAAGTACTAGATATTAATATTTATTCATTTAGCTGATAGGATTTAACAAAGGTTTAAAGGAGATAACTCACAATTAAAGTATTTAAGGAATGATATCCTTTTCTGTTAAAATAGCGCTCTTCATGGATGGCTGGGGGAACTATAGCGACATGTGTGCCATCAATGCACCCCAAAACTCCAGACATGCCAAACTTTCTATAGAACCTGTAAAAAGCAAATTGTTTATTAATAAGAAGAACTATCCGCTATTGATCAATCATACAAACAAATTGATAGGTATGATGCATTAGGTACTTGCCCTCTTTTGATTTCATCACGATCTTCTCTAGAGCTTGGAAACTTAACATATTTTTTAAAAATATGTGGCTTGTTTAGTACCTCAGTTACTTGTTTCAGTGCTCGAGAAACTGAGGGTTGTGAAATGGCATGACACTGCGACTGTCCGACCAGTGTTTGGTATGAACCACTTGCATAAAACGCCAGAGCAACCAATATCTAAAACAATGAAAATATAAAAAAAGAAGTCATCAAGTTGTATTGAACCACATACTAGCGTTTAATTGAATAATTACTAGGTGCCTACTTACCTTTGTTTTCGTGTCAATCCCATCAGAACGAAGATTAATGGGCATATGAGGACTGATTTCATCAATTAGAGCTCTTGCAAGGTCTTTGGAGAGTCGGTACGTCTTAATGAACTGCCGATCCGTTAAGTCAAAAGCATCATTGTATAATCTTGACGATAAATTTCTTCTTCTTACCATTCCAGTGTCAACCTCATGGGCAAGTTCAACGAAATCCATGTAGAACATCATTATTATTAGGTAAAAAATTAAAAAGTTCTAGATCGGTCCTACAAAAGTTTCACTGTATCAACTTAGCGTCAACCGCTAATTTTGACAGATGAACCGTTACAATTCAGTTACGGTGCGATCGTAACAAGTGTCAAAATATTAGTAGAATGCGATCTAATGTCACGCTTGCATTCGACTGTGCTACGACTGTGCTAGCAGAATACGATCTTGCGGTTCTCACGATCGATCGTTGCGTTCGGCTGAACTGTAACTTATTTTGGATCGTTATTCATTAGTAGAATGAGAAAACACTAGAAAGTCCGCAATTCAGCCGCGGTTACGCTGCGATTGTCACAGAAATTAGTTAGTAGAATCGGCCCCCTGGGGGCCGATTCTACTAACTAATTTGAAACAATTAGAAGCGGAAACTAAATCTTTAAATAATATTTACATAGAGGTATTAAATGAATTGATCATCTAATATTTGAATCAAATAATGGTTTTAGCCCGAGAGCGGAAGAGATATGGTTTGCCCCGAGGACCTCCAACGCTGCGAGGCCTCTGAATGCGTCCTCAAAGCTCTTTTCACCAATTCCTGGTTCGCAACGAACGTATCTAACGAATGCTATTAAATAAAATTTTATTTTCAAACTTTCTGTCTTTTCTCATTGTGGTTTTTTTCCAGAATATGGCTATGGGTTAAATCCAAAAAATATAGTAGGTGGTCAAATTATTTCAAAGTCAGTACTTACCATGAATTGCTATTGCAGTAATTATGTTTGAAGTGATTGGATCTAAGAACTTTTTATTTCAACCGCGCACAGTTGACATTACACCATATTTTTTTCCCGATTACGGTAGAGTTATGATTTTGTTTTATTTATGATAATCCTGTTTTAGGAGGAAGATGACGATTGTTCAATATTCAAAAGGCTTACGAGAAAGTGTACTTGTTTAAACCAGGAGCAATATAATGATTTAATGATACATTTCAATGAAGACACCAAATATGTCACAACCCCTGTTGGTGAAGTCATAAAAAATATACGAATAGTGAAGAAATTTTTGTACATGGGTGGCACTTATTCGAAAAATGCTTTAGTATTTTTGAATGAGGTAACAGCAATTTTATGTTTACAGTCATTTTAGCAGTGTAGCTATGAAATTTTTGCTCTGACGGATCTAACGGAACTCGACTAAATCTGTCTATCATCTTACGAGTCCTCCCACTCAGGGCAGAGCGGGAGGGACTGTCAGACTCGTACTGACTAAAATCCACGGTGTCCTTCAATAACCCTTTACGTTCCGGGGTCACGGTAATTCGTACAGTCCCGCGACCTAAATCTGTCTATACGGAAAGATTCGAATATTTCACATAACAACTTATAAATATTTTTTATACATAGAAATGTAATTACAAAATATCACGCCTGTAATCCCCAAGGGCTGAGATGTACCTAATAGTACACCCAAATTTCGCCATTTATGTTTAAATCCCATGTAGTAGGGGCAAATCCAGACGCCGTGGCTGCTACTGAGAAATCCCTAATAATGGAAAAACCCAGTAACACTTTGCCTAACATGGGAATAAAACCCAGAACCTCATGCTCAGCAGTCATACTTGCGACCACTAGACCAACGAGGCAGTATATTGTATTGTATTTATGTAGATACCGAAGTAGATGAAGCAAATTCGTACCTATAATGGTATCTCAATTTTGGAGTCCTCCAAGGCTCTATTCTGTGACTTATATTATTTGGCTCCGGACAAACAAAATTATTTCATGTGAAATTGACGCTAAGTACATAAGTTAGTCAGTCGAACATAAAGTTCCCTAAGTGAATGCTAAAACTTTTATAAAATTTGCAGGGCTTTGACAAGTCAGCGTATACAGAGAGGGTGGAAATTACGCAGGGATGTTCGCACGCAGACGTATGTAATGTTTTTGAAAATCCATCCTTAGTAACAGTATGCATATCTTGGCCTCAAAAGTATACCAATTTTGTGGATAACTTCACTCAGGTATTTTAACTTCACGTAATTTATACTTAAAGTTATGTCCACATACTGCAATATGTACATTTTAATTTAAAACATTACAGAATTTAGCAGCATCATTTTTATGCAAATTAGCTCGGCTGGAAGAAGGACGCCGATACCTGAAATACACAACAAAAATAACAAATGACATTAAAAGAATTTTAAGGAAAGGAGGGCTTAAATTAGACGAAGATTTAGTACAAAAATTAACAGCCACATTAAATTTGATTGTTCCTCCAATGGCACAAGGTGTTAATATAACGTATTGCTGCAGGCACAATGATGAAGGTAAGAAATATATTAAAGAGCAATAAAAATCAAACATAGAATGATCATTGGCCCGTGCACCAGTCAAAAGGACTTCCTATGTTGCAATAAACTACTTTGTTGGTCTCAAATAGACAGGTGACTGTTCCTCTTCATACGGATGAAATTAGGGATATGCAGATAAAATCCAGAGATTTGTTGATTCAAAATGTAGAATTTCTACTAAGTATGAAATTGTTTTTTTTTTCAGATAAAATGAAGGAAAGTATAAATGCACTACACCAGTTTAGACAATATTTGACATTAGAAGAAGTTATTATGTATTTAGATTTACTAACCAACTTCAGTCATGTGGGAACATCCAAAACAGATTTAACAACGTATTTGCCACATTTGTTGCGTTTGTTCAAGCAAATGCTGAAAGAGTATGACAACAGTGAAATAAATATTATAATAACAAACATTCTCAACAATATTGTCTCGAACTTGAAAAATAACAACAATATGTTAAAAGAAAATAAATCGGATGGGATTATAGCAATGAAAGTGGCGGATACCGCTACAGAGGTAGGTAATGCCCTATGTTGGAAGTACTTCCCAGTGTGTCCGGTTTCGATCTGTACAAACTTACCTATCTTTTAAGCAGGGCGCAAACGTTGGAATCTTTTATGCCTTGTGTCAGTTACGAGCTACCGATGAATATTTGGTTTCTATGTACATAGACCAAGTTTGAAATCACCCACTCCCTGCATTTTCAGTTGTATTTTTATGCAGTTGCTTCCACTTAACACATACCACTATTCCCTTGTGATGATTTGCCGTGTCGGCAACAAAGTGTCTACGTTTGCGTAGCGACAGACCAAAACCGGACACATTGAATTTATGTCCTTCACAATTCTTTACAAACATTTCAGCCGGTTGAGATGTTGAGTGAAATAATTCAAGTGACACGAACTCCAATTAATTCAAAGAAGACATTCAGCAAATTTCGTCAAGCATCGAGACGCAAAGGTATCATCGGTTTACAATAATAATAATTGTATAGAATAGGTAATAGGTATTACGGTTGTGGGATTGGGCTGGTGTCAGTTTCGTACCTTCTTCCTCTTCTCTCAGCGCCAGGTTGTTGGTGTCGACCTGCATCAGCCCTGTTTCGCTGGTGGATGTCGGGCTATATGTTATAACGAACTCGAACACCTGCCCAGGAGCATCGACGTTATAAATGGTCCCCACGTCGGACGCCATTTATAATGGCTATAGATTGTCGGTGTGCACGGAAATGAAGTTCACGTTCGGTGTACAATGAATTGTATTACATACACCGATAATAATCCCACCGCCGCCGCCGTTATAGTTATAAATTAATATGTTTAATATAATGTTATTAGTTTCAGAATTCTCAGAACCTAGTTTCCTGAATAGATCAAAAAAGTTTGGAAAAGGAAGTAAGTGGTACAATATTATGATCCCTTAGCTAAACTGTATAAATAACTTAAATTAGCCAACGATGTCTCCCCTGCCATCGATCACATTTGAGGAATTCGTTACGATATCTCAAAAATATGAATAAACAAACAACGGTCTCAGGGATATAAAGTATAAATGAATATTGGAATGAGATGGCTCGGTGTATTAAAGAGTAAGGAGTGTAGCGAAAGTTATTTTGGGAGAGACGAAAGGAAGGGGAACGATAAACAGGCTATTAGAAATACACGGTAGTGATTGTCAGAAATAAAGAATGGGTTAAAGGAAAAAAGAAATGAAAGCTGAGAGTGAATGTGAAGCTCTTTGACATCTCAAGGCACTTGTACAAGGGAATGGCGAAATATTCCGAGACTACTCAGGATAGATGTAATGGCGACAGTTGAACAACTTTCTACCCAGGGGTGCCTCTTCGGGCGCGCCGCAATCGCGGTGGTAAGACCCCTCTTTGAGGAGTGGCTGGAGAGGCGTCACTGCGTCCTCACCTTCCACTTGACACGGGTCCTTACCGGGGACGGATGTTTCGGGAACATCTTATGTCGTATTGGAAAAGAAGAAACGCCTGGGTGTCACCACTACGAAGATCGCCCGAAAGACCCGGTGGAGAATACAGTGCAGGAGTGCCCCGATTGGGCAGAGCACCGCCATGTCCTCACGGAGGCGATAAGCAGCGACCTCTCGCACCGCATTGGTCAAGGCCATGCTGCAGGACGAGATAGAATGGGAAGCGGTCGCCTCCTTCTGCGAAGCAGTCGTGCTAGCAAAGGAGGAGGCGGGACAGCGACCACCTCATGGCCCAGCCACCGTGGGAGTCGCCCACAGCGACGGTCGTCGCGAGGCGATTTCCGGCCACAAAGGGGTAAGTAATGGGTAACTCGCCGTCCGATCATAGACCATGCCCGGGCCGACGACGCGTCGTATTCCATGGGCGCCTCAAAGAGTGTCAGCAAAAATGACGGGGCCCTCTAGAGGGCCAAAGCCTGCCGGGGTTACGGGACTCACGAATTACCGTGACCCCGGAACGTAAAGGGCTATTGAAGGACACCGTAGATTTTTGTCAGTACGAGTCTGACAGTCCCTCCCGCTCTGCATTGGGTGGGAGGACTCATTTGATGATTTTGCCAAGTTAAAAAAAAGTCAATGGTTGATTTAAAAGCCATGAAAATTGCCCCCCCCATAGTTTGTAAAGGCATGAGGGTTGCGGCCGCGCTATCAGAAGGCTGTGTTTATAGAGAATCTGCTGGTATCGCGATAAGCCTCTGTGTCCACCAGCAAGGCTGTAACTTTTTTACAAATGAGCTGCACTGTGCACAAACATTATCAATGAACTGAGTTTAGCACAAAACTATCCAATTTGTGCGTTTTGCTTGATTGATTCGACCAGAGTGTATAGGGGTTCAGCCCTCAACCCAAGAGCTTAAATAGAATTGTTATTATATCAGTTGTCTGCCACATTATATGTAGTATTTCTTTTTTTTTTTGCAGTTGGACCAAGTTTAATAAAGGTACCGGTTAAAAAAAAGATGCAACTGAAAAAAGAGCCTATATTAAAACCAGACCATACATAAATCTACAACAACAAGTTAACTTCCAACAAAAATGTGTATAAATAATATTTGCTGACTTATGTAACACCATACATATTGAAAAATGTAATTATAATACAAAACAGAAATAAATATTTCAATACCTAAATGCATTTGGAATGATTATTGGTTAAACACATTTTAGGTACAATAAGCAATGTTATTTGCATCATCAAAATAAGTTAGTAAGCAAGTTTCAGTAAATCATTAAATTAATAGCCATATAAATGAGATCTTAATAAACAATATAAAAACTTTAAAACTCCACCACAACACCTGTAGTCTACATAGTTAGTTTACTTCAACACAATAAAAAAAAGCTGTCAGTGAATACACATACACCAGCAAAGTAAAAAATCAGTCAATCTGACCATCATCATATTGATGATTATAACTTCTACGAGATCTATCGTAAATCCCTAATGTTCTTTTATTAGACGGAACTGGAGCACTCTGTCTGAACAACATTGCCAATAAAATATAAAACCCTCCAACAATTTTACTAAAGAAATCTAATAACCCAAGAAACATTGGAGTGGAGTTTTTTACTAAAAGAGAAAATTCTCTTATCAATGCTAATATGAAGTTTCCAAGAAAGTTTACAAATGAAGTTGTTCCTGTGAAGATTGCAATAACAAAAGCAAGCAAAAATGTTACAAATTCCTTCAAATTACTTATAGATAAAGCACTTTTGACAGTCTCAACAAAGTCAGTATAGGTTTCATTGAGAGCAGCAACACTACTCTCTAGTTTCTTGTCAGTGTTTTCAACAGGTTTAGCTTTCTTTTCTGAGCCAGTTAAAATTGGTTCTACTTCTAAAAATGCGTCAGAAATATGTCTCAAACATTTCAGTGTCACCATGACTTCATCATCCCTGAACTTCAAACTCTTGATTTGGAACCAAAAGGGTCCGAAAGGTTGGTTATCTATTTCTGTCCACAAGCAAATGCCGGGTGCATATCCCAAAGATTCTGTGTTTGTAATGCCTATCCAGTGCGTGTTCGGACAAATAGTAAGCAACTTATGTTGTACATCAAACAAATCCTTCTTTAATGTCACTTCAGCAGGACTAATTACAACTACGTCACGGTACCCAATTCGTTTGTCCGCAAGTCTCCTTTCTACGTAACGCCCCAAAAAGATGCGTGATTTCAATCGTTCCTTGAGATAATTTTTAATTTTTGTCGGGTCCGCGTCATCTTGGCTGTCGTATTGAGAAGTCGCTACTGAGGAATTCAATGATGAATTTGGCCGCACAAGACTCATTTTTTATTCTTTACAAGTGGTTTTTATGAAATTGTATAAAATATAAATAAAACTAGACAACAAAGGCTTTTCGTTAAGATTACTAATATGACAATGACATGTACGGTCCTATTTACATAGTACCGTACAACATCAAATATGTCTAATACATTTTTTCAACACTGGCTTGAGTGTGGTCTTGACCTTCTAGCCTGCACAAATTAACTGCAAATATTTTTTCCTTAAAGACGAATTACTTATTTATTAACTAGTCTTTAATAAGATATGTGGTGAGATGCATATATTGTGTTAAATGGAACGGCATGCGGAAGAGACAGAAATTGGTTCGTTCGGAAATCTATTATTTCATTCAAACAAAGAAAAAGTCTTTACTGCTCTTCGTGTATTGAGTTCTTTTATTTTAACGATAAACCCGAAGAAACAGACTGATCATTGCAGCGACACAACATAGAAATGTAAAATAACTGAAAGGACCATAAAATGTTTAACTTACTAAGTATTTCACTTTTATTATCTCTAGGTGTAAGTAAATAATCTTCCACTAACTAACGAAGTCTATGAAAGGCAAACAAACCAGTGCTGGATCTAGGGGGACGGGGGGGGGGCAGGCCGGGTATGTGTCCCGGGGGTTACCTTGTGGGGGCGGCAATATCAAAAACATAATTGCTTGTTTGCAAACAAAACGTTCACAAGTCAATTGCAACAGAAATCTATTGGTCAGGTCAAGTAGCAAAAAAAATATATCGAAAGGTTTCTCATAATTCGTTTTACTGGAGAGGGGACGCCACTATCAAGTTTTGCCCCGGTTCGAGAAAAAATCGTAGATTTAAGCTGTCGTCATTTTACCTTTTTTATCAATCAATGCAAAACGCCCACCAAAAACTCCGATGCCCATTGTCACTCTAAAAGATGGGTCTCGAAAAGTGCTACGTTGCTAACCATACAGCGCCGCAAGTCGCCTTCGGGCACCAAATTCGAAGTCTGATTTCACCCGAGACATTTCCAAGTCGCATACATACGAGTCAAGTCACACCGAGACGCGACGCTGCGCGCACATTTCAATAGAGCTACTCAAAATCTAACTATTTACTACACGAAAGGATACACCATTCGCAACGCAGTGCGATGCCGCGCTGCGTTTTAATAGCGACTCAAAATCTAACTTTATTTTTATTTACTACACGAAAAGATACAGATTTGCAGTACCGTCGCATCTCGGTGTGAACTGACCGTAAGTGCTATGCAATGCAACAAAGACGGACACCCCAATTATATCACCCAGTGGCACCTCTTAGGGCCGGCATCAGATCCCTGTGTGTTGCAGCAGCCGCTCCTTCTACAAGATGATTTCCTGGCAGATAGATGCCACTACCTCCCATGCACCTCTGTTATCGAACATGGCAGTGTCTTTGTCCCGTACAGATTATTTATAATTATTTCCTCTCATATGTTGTTAATATTTTGAGTGATTGACCTTAAACAATAATTTCGTTTCGATAAATTGGATTTTATATGGGTTCCATACCCAAAAGGTAAACCGGGACACTATTACTTAGACTCTGCTGTCCGTCCGTTCGCGTTTGTCTGTCCGTCTGTTACCAGGCTGTATCTCATGAACCTTGTGATACTTAGACAGTTAAAGTTTTCTCAGATGATGTATTTCTGTTGGTCTATACCAACAAGTACTAAACAATAAAATTAAATAAATATTTAAGGAGGGCAACCATACAACAACGCGATTTTTTGCCGTTTTTATAACGCGATTTCTTGAGTCAGACTCTCACTTGGTTGGTTTTTAAACAACCCTAGATATAGGAAAAGGACACTACAAATGAAACATACCATAATTTTATAAAATTTGTACAATTTAATTAAATTGATATTGACAAAAAATTTAAAAGACATCCACCTTTTCATAGGTATTAAAATATGTTCTGACTTCTGAGTATTTACAAAATGTCTCCTAGCTAATAGTACTCAGACATAAAATGTTTACTCATCAAAAGCATAATTTCTTTAAACATTGTCTTGGAAAATTACATAAAATAATTAATAATAATATTCTTCTTCTGTAAAAGTCAAAGTACTCTTTGAATTTAAAATGCAACTAGCTTTTCGAAAAAAATAATATTCTTTTTAAAACGAATGAACAAACATTTGTTCCGTTAGAGTTTAGAGCATTTAATATTTTTAACCAAGGATATTAGTCTACATTAAGAAAATATGTATTTCATATATTTTCTATACATATATAAATCGCTAGGATACCTCAGAATTGTCAGTATTCTGTACAATAAAATACGCTCATTACACAAGTATGTCACTACACAGATCCATTAGAGGGAAATAAAAAATAACGTATTTAAATAACAATTTAAGATACTAGCATCATATAAGCACAATGTTATTATATTACTACTTTAATGTGGAAGCTTATTCTATTACAAAAATAAATTGTTGCTAGGTGGATTTTCATTATGTTTATCTACTTATTTCAACAGGGCAAAAACATGTTGTCTCGATATTGCGTCAGAAAAATAATAAAAATCTACTTCTGCCAAGGTCGTCGGCTTAAGAAACGCTGCCACTTAGCGGCTAGGAAACATCTTTAATATAAATTATGACTAAACAATCTAGGGCCTTTTATTAGAGCTTGTTTACACACTTGTGGTTATCTACACTAATATTATAAAAAGGGAAAGATTTGATTGTTTGTTTGTATTGATAGGCTCCGACTTCAAAAATTCTTTCACCAGTTGAAAGCTGTTTTGGTTCCGAGTTCTACAAAACAATCGTGTGTACTCTCAATCCACTTATTTCAAATAATTATTTGAAACTTATTTTATCGTGCTATAAATATGGTATTATTCAAATAATTGTAACTGACTTTAAAATAGACAAACAAAAAACAATTTTTTGCCGTACTCGGTACAATTTTGGGCTTATCTATAGACATAGAGAATGGCCTTCCCTATCCAAATTCAAGTAAAACTTTAGAATTGTAGTAAAATGGTCTATAATATTGCTTGCCATTATAAAAAATAGAATAGACCAATTAATGAATGTTATCGCAATTCATATTCATTGTTCTTTAGACCCCCGGAAAAGGGTTATAGTGAGAAAAGCAAACACGGTGGTCGCATTGGCATTTTATATGTCAGGTCAGGGAATGCCACCAAATCGCGTTCTCTTTAGTTTTGCCGAGTTCATTGTCGATGTCTATGGGTGTAAGGCCTCGTTCAAAGACACGCGGCGAGTCTGGCAGCGCGTTCTGCGAAACGGGCCACCGGAAAAGACACATTCGGCGATGTTTTACAGCGTCCAAGGAGAAGCGGTAACAATTAATCGCCCCGCACGAAGCGCCGCTTGTACCTTGAACGAAGCCTAACAGTGATATTTTCTGTATTACAGAGTTGGTCCCGTTGTAAAACTTGATTATAACGATGAGTACAATGACCACTTTTGGGGTTTTCAGTTATTTTAGTTACAGCCCATCATATAAGCAATTTGAAGCTGATCTATAAATGTGTGAACAAGCCCTAATTATGTAATAATACAATTTGAAAGACAGAGGTAGTAATTAATACAAAAAGAAAAATAACGAATCTTAAATTACATCTACGTACTTCGTAATGTTATTTCATCTACTTACGTAATGAAGTTTTTATTCTAAAGATAAAAATAATGTACTTCCTTACCAAAAACTCAAATTGCCTCATCATTACAATTTTATTAAAAAATGTAAGCATTCAAGTTAATACATCAAATTGAATATTATCTACACATTATAAGAATAAGTTGACAAGATGACAATACTTTGACTAATTTAATAAGACGGAGTAAAACCTGCAATATATACGTAGAAGTGCTAAGGACCTTCCTCTTACAATAATGTAAACTCATTGCGGTTTACGAGTGCTCAGCTCGACAGAAATCACAATTTCTTTAACTAGCAATTAGTACCAAAAGTGTACTCTTCATTTTACTCCTAAGAAATATATAATACCACAGTAAATCTTCTGCATATTTATACATTCACAACCACATTTATAAAATCCGTCCTAACTTCGTTGTGAACATAAGATTGCAGAATTATAAGCTTTGAAATAACAAAATAAAAATATTTCATTTTCAAAATAAGATATCATAAGGGTTATACAGTCAATCAGGGTCACAGTACCCTGTGAAATTTTAGGCCATAATAAAATTTCTCAAACAATATAAAATCAATATTGCATTTTTTCCTAATGGCACCTAAGAAAATGACATAACAAACTATTCTAGACACAATAGTGTTTCATTACATTTGACACAGCCCAGGGAAGGACTTGAAAACAATAAACTTAACTAAGTATTAAATATATCAAACATTCGAGTCGCACCAATCGCGCTTGCAAAACAAAACCAAAGACCACATTTGCACCAATTTGGTTCACGTTCAGTACGTAACGATAATATAGAATCGTTAAACCGCATTTCTGCGTCATATCCTTGAGACAGGAATTGAGAAAGGCGTTAATCGCCAGCAAAGCTATGATTTTTAATTTCCCGGTTTGTATACCAGGATAAACTTATTTGACGATAAGAAAACCGTGTACACTCGCTAGGAACTTGTCGAAGTTGTCTTGGAACCGAAGTTTGTGGGTCCTCATGCCGTCGAAGAGGACTCCGTTTGTGAGTACGCCGAATGCCTCTTCCAGTCGCGGGACGTTCTGGGGATCGTTGACGGCGAAAGCTTCGATGAGCTGTCTCGCTAGTCCTTCGAGTAAGGCTGGTTTCACACAAGTCAGGGAATAAATGGCCGCTCCAGCAGCGGGAATGGAGTCTGGTGGTATTTCCATCTTAATGATCAGCATGAGTAGTAATTCGGCGAGAGTGAGCAGGGAGAGAGCGTAGGGATTGTCGTCGCCTAGCGTCCGCACTTTGTTGGAGAGCCCCACTATAGTGTCGCAGCACAGGGTGGACACGTCGCACGATACAGCGGTGAGGCCCACGCGTAACGCCGTCACAACCATGTTGAAGTCATGTATGGGCAAACTGGTAAGCTGGTGAAGAAAATAAATACGATCCAACAATGTTCATGATAATTATATTAATATTGTCAGTACTTTCTATTGTAATTTTTTCGTCCTAAATATGATAATTATCGATAAAATAAACATAAATTGTAATTCTTTCTACATAGCTATTTTACAAGACTATTAATACAATGGATGGAATATGATGAACTAGATAAGAGAATATTGAAATCATGTTAAAAGAATCTGAAACTGGTTTTTTATTTTATGCTTTTTTTTTTTTATAAAACGTTGCCCCACACTAGGAATTTCTCCTGTGTC
Organism: Agrotis puta; assembly: GCA_943136025.2. Lineage (NCBI taxonomy): Eukaryota > Metazoa > Arthropoda > Insecta > Lepidoptera > Noctuidae > Agrotis > Agrotis puta. The sequence continues at coordinate 12,464,695 of OW964177.2, read as the reverse complement.
ATGGGTGCGTTTACAAACATAGAAACTCACATAATTATACAAACACCCAGGACCCGGAACAAATACTTGCAGATCATACAAATATTTGTCCGTGCGGGAATCGAACCCGTGACACGCAGCGCAGCAGTCCAATCATCTCATTATTTATGTTATAAAAAACTACCGCGAAAAACTGCCGGAAAAGGGTGTTCTACGAATTTCCCAGCAGTAGCCACGGAGTCTCGATCAGATCGTGTCAACCATATCACCTCTTCCTAACCAGGTATTTATACCTGACTAGCACTTTGCCCGCGACTTCGTCCGCGTGGGTTTTCCTTTTCACCCCCTTACAGGTTAAATTTCTAAAAACCCCTTCTTAGTGCTCCCCTACATTATAATAGGAAGCCGTATGCAAAATTTCACATTCCTAGCCCCAGTAGTTTCGGCTGTACGTTGATATGTCAGTCAGTCAGTTCTCCTTTTATATATATAGCTGAAGATGATAGCCATGATGTTTCTTGTACTCACTTGATCAGCATTGTCCAGGTCCCTGAGCATGCGGTAGGCGTGCTGCGCCAGCGAGGGCAGCGCCAGCAGCGGCGGCGTCACCAGCGGCAGCAGCAGGCGCAGGCCGCGCGCGCACGTGTCGCCCACGCCACGCTCCGCGCCCGAGCGGGCGATGCTGCAGATTACCTCCATCAGGGCACAGATGTCCTGCAAATATCATACATTCTGAGTAGGAGCGGATTATATGCAACTAGCTTCTGCCCGCGGTTTCATCCGCGTCCTTTTAGGCCTTTGGCCCTATAGAGGCCACGTCAGTTTCCTTGGGGAGCGCGTAGAACCCGACGCGCCGTCCACTCGGGCCTTGTCCTCGTTGGAACAGCGAGCTAATCATTATTCGCCGTCCGCAAGCTAGTGCCTACGTCTTCGACGGTGGCTGCGGCGTGAGGTTGAGGAAGTCCTTTCCCGCACGTGTTCTTGAGGTACCTCCCGAAACAACCGTGACCGGTAGATTTTTCTCCCACTTTAAATCTTATGAATTTATGTGTCTGCCTCTTTTTAATGTCGCTTTTTCTTTTTATCGACTTTCCGGAATTATTCACTTCAAAAAGCTGAATTCCTTCTTTCTTTAAAGTGGTTCATGCAGATATGGATCAGTCCATTTTCTACGTCAATAGTCTAAATACAAATGGCAAATTTACCTCATACACTTCTTCTTCAGCGTCATGTGGAATACTTGATATTTTACCGGAATTCCACCTCATGTATACTTCAAACGTTGTGTTACATATTTCCAGAAATCTGTAAATATAATAATTATCATTAGTTTAAAATGGTGTGACATTTTAGGCGTATATTACGCCCATTACACATAGACAAAAAGTTTTAGTTTTGATGAGCAAATAAATAACAAATGGAGTGTTAAAAAAGATAATATTGCTTGAAAGCAATTGACTAAATAAAAAAATATGTATGAAGATAACAAACGGCGCTGACCATAAATAAGAGGTGCCATGTTTTATCATTTTAGGATTATTAGGCCATAGCGCGAACTTCTTCATTCCCCTTTGAAAAAGAAAGATCCTCCGAGTGTGGACTTCTGCCCGAAAGACGTGATGTTGTCGAGTTTTATTACATCATGTTTTTAAGCAGGATTTTTCTTTTGAACCCCTGACTCAACAAGACTGGACAAGGCACTGTCTGTGGCACTTTAACTCTTAATCAGATGAACCGATTTGATTGTCTTTTTGAACATGTTTTATCGAAATCGATTCTGCTGTTTTAACGTCATCAGCTCTATTGATATGCGTTGATTTTTTTTAAACGATTTACTTTTCGTTCTTCTATTATTCCACAGAGTCTGGAGTGACCTTATTGTTATTATAAATATCATGATAAAGAATTAGTACTTACTTGTGTACATTCTGAGGCTGTACCGAGTGCAACATCCTCTTAGCACTTTTAGCAAGTAAATTCAACGCTGGCAACACTACCCCAGGATAATTATGATATTTGAATATGATTGCAGGTATCTTGTCTAAGGCACCAATTAACATCATGAATTGTTCATCCATTGTTCCAACCTGTGGAGTGAGAAAATAGTTGAATACCCGAAGTTGAATGGATCATTTTTCATGTTTCTGTCCGTCTGTGATCGGAATAAATTGAATCGAATTAGTTTAATTTAAGCGTGAATATAAATAGGAGGAAATATTTATACAAGAAGGCTACGATTTGATTAGTATAGTATAAGTATAGTATAAGTATTTTTTATTTCTCTCATCACATTTATAAATATACAGTTTAGAGACAAGTTATCACTTCACAGAGACTGGTGTCTATTGTAGGTAAAACCTGTATTACAGATCACCAGGCTAACCCTCCGTCGGACATATAACTTATACCAAATTCACTGTTCAAGATTTATAAACATAGTTAAATTAGTTGAATGAAATTCTGAATTAAGTTACATAATAGATGAATTAAATTATACACTTTAAATTAAATTTCATTAGATTTAAACATTAAATTACATTTTACATTAAATAAGTTAAATTAATATAGAATAAAAAAATACTGATAAATTAATTACATTTAAAAAGAAAATAGATAATTCAAAAGGTACATATTTCAAATGTCAAGAAAATCAAGAATACATTAACGTCGATTTGGTGGAGCGTAGATATATTGGATTGTGTGTGTGTGTGTGTATGAGTGCGGATTAAGTGAGAAGAATAATCGTGTGTGTGTAAGTATACGTGTATTGTTGTGAGTGTCATCGAAAGGTCAAGTCAAGGGTTTCAATAAAAGTTCTGTTGCATTGTAATCAATATTCTGCAACCACGAGGAAACTTCCCTTTTGCAGTTTTTTCTGGTGAGGGGATAGATATTCAATTTTTTGTTGATATTATTGTATAGAAATGGACCCAGGAAACCATAAAAATTATATGCTAGGCTGGACCTATATCTCGCTGTTGCACAGACAGTGGTATTTCTTCTTTTACCCTCAAAAGATTTTGGGTCGTAAAGAAGTTCGGAATGTTTTTTGGCGACGGTCAATAAAATGAAAAGTTGTCGAACTGTCAGTACTTTACATCGTTGATATAAATCCACTGTAGGATATCGGAAAGGAAGGAAAGAACTAACTTTCAAAATGGCCCTTTGAGCTCTCTCCAACCTCAGTAAGTACGTTTTAGCGGTACCACCCCAGGAAGTTATACAATATGTTAATAAGGATTGGCCTAATGCAAAATAAACTGATTTGATGATGGAGGTGTCAGCAATGTGACGAAGAGATTTAAATATATATATGAGTTTACGAATCCTAGGAACTAGGGCGTCAATGTGATGATGAAAATTTAATCGGTTGTCAATGATTACGCCAAGATACTTGATTGTATCTGTTTTATATAAACGTGGACAATCACATAAATTATTGCTTGAATTATTGCAGTTGTGTGAGATAATTTCAAGGTTTGGTACGTCTTGATTTCTAATTGTGTACGTCATGTACTTGGTTTTGTCCACGTTTAGTGTGAGGATGTTGTCACAGAGCCATTTAGACACTTTATTGAAACCATTTTGGGCGTAACTATAGACCTCTTCCCAAGTGTCACCATAGAAGAGTAGTGCAGTATCATCGGCGAATGTAATCACCTTCCCATTGGTCATGTCCGTATTGCATAGGTTATTTATATACACTAAGAACATGGTTGGGCCGAGGATACTGCCTTGGGGGACTAGAATTTTAATATTCAATCGTCGACTCAAACTTGGGCAATTTTTTTTACTAGTTTTCACGTGACAGGCATGTACAAGTGGCAAACGATTAACGAAAATGCTCTGTAGTCTTTTAGAGAATTTCAACTTTAAACTCCCGTGCTTAAAGTTGAAAATCCATCAAAGACTAGGCCCGCACAGCTGGACGAGAACGCACAGTTTGTTGTTTTGTTGAATATTATTACCTCAAGTACGCCTTCAGTGACTCCAATAAAGCAGTCAAGTGTATCAGCGAGCATGTTGCGTACTGGTTCCGTATCGGCCTCCATGTTTATTAAGTTCATCAGTTTCTCTTGTAAGGACACTGTACTTGAGAGAAGACGGTTTCGGACGTCACCTAAAATATCAGAAGACAAGGGTTGGTGAAAAGAAACGACACTTCATTAGAACTAGGAAAAAATAGTGTACATCCGTAAATTGGACACTTAAAAAGCCTGACTACTGAAGTTATCAATAAAATAGCAAGCCGCCAATTTCGTACTTAGTCTGCCACGCGAGACGGCGAAATAAAATGAATAATGTTTTTTTTTTTTTGTGGCATCTCGCAGGTCAACCTAGAAGAGGTTCTGAGCTGCTTAAATGGACTTTTCTGTAGATGCCTTACATCATTCTAAAGTCTCGATCCAGGGCCTTAAAACTAAATTACTACAAACTAAGTGACCACACACTAAGGGCACCCCCTGTACGAACCTCGGCTTCGCGAAGAATGCTTTACAACAGCGCTTTTTAACGCTGTATAGCTTTTGTTAGAATTTTATTTTTCCGTCACTCAATAATCGCTCTCAAAACGGTGAAGGAAAACATCGTGAGGAAAACGGTATGTCCTAGAACCATCAAATTCGAAGACACGTAACATCTACCAACCCCGCCAACCCGCATTGGGCCCGCGTGATGGATTATGGCCCATTCCCTGTCACAGAGAGGAGGCCTGTGTCCCAGCAGTGGGAACATTATAGGCTGATGATGACGATCACTAAATAGTGATTGTGACGTAGTTATAATAGGTATTCAAAAAAAACAAATGTGCTAGAAAAATCTGAATAAAATAGGCCAATCGAAACCAGCGCTCTCTATATATACCTTCGGCATAGGTGGCAGCTATAGCAAAGGCCCTGTGCAACTCCTTCCTGAGATCACCCGGCAGGTTACAGCCGGCCGCTTCCCATTGCAGGAGCGCAAGGAACTCCTCACAACTTGCCAGAGGATTTTGCCTTTGGAAAAACAGAACATGATAAACCAAGTGTATTCATTCATATAGGCCTCGTTTTTTTTTTATTTCTTAAGAATCTTTATATTGTCTATAGCAAGTCAGTCTCGTCGATTATAAGCGTACCTTCTTAATATTTTTGACGTGTTAGCATAGCATCGGCCCTAATGAATGGTCTGCATAAAGATGGATTTTTTGATAAGCCATTATTAGGTATTTGAACCACTAATCAATATATAGGTTGATAGAACGATAGATAAAAGATTTATTTAGTGCAATAGAGACACAAAAACAATAGGTACATAAAAGGATACACAGTAACAAGAAAAATAAATAATTAGGTAAAAAAAGTGCCCGATACCAAAAAAAAAAGAAGTGATACCTACAGAGATTAACATAATTCAGACGCGACACAAAAAATATGCGGCGTGTGTCTCAGGATTGCACTGAATGGGTATCCAGCTCAGCATGTGTCAGGTTAATACCTGACGCTGATATTCTGCTGGATCCCTGTAGTGGCATATAGTTTTTATGATCTGTTAATACGCAATTCTCACATAGATTTTGTATGGCAAAAGCAAATTGTGATGTCACTAATTTGATAATAGATCGATGATCTTAATAATTCAAGTTTTAAAAGGTTTTTTTTTTATGTGAATTGGCTTTTCGGGCATAAAGTGTGTTTTTAGAGAAATTGTGTTTTGGAATTATTGGTCAGTAGAGTCAAATATCCAATAGGGTAGTTTACTTCATAAATAAAATAAAAATCTGTTGAGTCCGTTCGTTAGAGTATTGAAAAATAGAGAACACGTATTTTTTGTTTCTATAAATCAATGAAGATTGACCAAGATAAATCGTTTCGAAATCTTCGCGCTTCGCAAGTTGCTAGTGACGTCATAATGCCTGTAAAATTATCCGACCAAGTGACGTTTTGTCATTTTTAGAAGCATCGTATTTTCGTAAATTTTGGTTTACATTACAAAAGAAAAAAAAATACGAGTCAAATCTATCTTCTGGACTAATTATACGGCTTTAGCAGAAAAGTTTTGCTTAGATGTAGCGACAGTATCACAGGTAATTTTCTTACTTACTTGTGCTGTGAGTGCGCCAGTGTGGTCAGTAGATGCGTGGCGTGTTCTGCGGCGGCGGGCTGCGCGGCCTGGTGGCGCAGGCACGCGGCCGCGCGCGCCGCCAGCCGGGACACCACCCACGACACGCCGCGGGACCCGCGACCGAAGGCACACGCAAGGATCGGGGACATCTTGTAACAGAAATTGTCAAATCAAGTAGCGCCCCCCGGGGTTCTGGCATTGTTTAAATACAGAAACGTCAACGATGCCTTGGCAGGACAGCATTGAGTACGGATAAATATAATTTAATTTTGACTTTCAAGTCTCAATAAATTTTTTCTTCCATGGTTTACAGGTTTGCTGTCATACATGATATATAGATGGAAGTGTTACAAGGAAAGGGACGTTTTGCCCATTTTTCTTTGGGACACAGGTAGTTTATAGCCTGGATTAACACATAGGATAGTTGTTATCCCAATTTTTATGCTTCCATGGGATAATTTTTGAATTATAGTGGGTGAAACCGCTGGCAATAGCTAGTATATTATAAAGCTGAAAAGTTTCTTTGGTTAAACGCATTAATCTCAGGAACTGATGGTTAGAATTGAAAAAATCTTTTTGTATTAGATTGTTTACTTATCGAGAAATGCCATATAATATCGCGTTACGACTACCGACCAGCGGGTGAACTATGTTCAAAATTTGGAAATCTGTACGCCTATGATTATGTTCATAATACAAAAATAACCTAAAATTACAATCAACACAATTAAAGAAAATCAAAATAAAGCCAAAAGCGTTTTTTACCAAAATTTTACATTTTTCGTTTTAATGTTATACCTAAAGGATTCGATACTATAATTTACGATGCATTTCTATGATTATAACTGATACCTTCAGTTAACGGCGACGGTACCGGTACCGGTCGTAACCGCTAAACAAAAAGACGGAAGCTCCTTGACAAATGAGCCGCAAACACATTTATGTTTAACAGTTACTATGAAGAAAATAAACTAATGCCGCTGTAGTTGTGCCGTCTTAGTGACGGAACTCAAACCGCAAAGGTCTTATATAATTATCGTCTTAAGTCATCATCAGAAATGTAGGTAGGGTAGGTGGGTAAATTTATGCACTCCAAAGGTTGTTGTACTCGTATTAATTTTAATAATAATACGACTACTTTAATTATTTTTAACTAATAATCCATCCATGAAATTCTGAAGCTATCTTCAGGACTTGATGGATGGACTTCTAACGTGCTCTTTTAAGACGGACACGGGACTGTCTTAAAAGGGCACCGTGGCCATGGAGCGTAAAGGGTTATTGAAGAAAGGTGGTTTTTAGACAGTCATATCTGACAGTCCCTTCTTCTCCACCAAGTGCGGGAGGACTAATTATGATTTTCCAACCATAAAAAAGATACTTCTAACGTTATAATAATAATAATAATAAATGTTTATTGTAACCAAAACACAATTTTTACAATATATTGTGGTTACGGTAATAGCTACGATAGTTTAAAATAAACTGTGTTGCAGCTATTAACGCTCACCTCCAAGATTTGAGAACATCAGTGGTCTTATTTTAAGAACATTTCATGCATGCATATTTTAATATTTTTAATAAAGTTTTCACAATAAGGATAAAGACTGGGTTAGTTATGAAAGACAGTGGTGCGTATGTGTATTATATGAGTGGGTCGTGTGTATTGTGTGGTGTGTGTGTGTGTGTGTGTGTGTGTGTGTTGTGAGCGTGTGCGTATGTGTGTGTTTGTGATTGTGAGTGTGTGTGCATGTCTGTGACGAGGGAAATTTGGATATTATTATCTGCACTTAAGGTACAAGAAAAAAGAAAAATAAACCAATAGTTTCAAATTTTCACTAAAATTTCAATACTGTCGTAAGTTTGAGTGGAAAGCCATTTGTCAGTTTGGGTTTTGCAATCTCGGGAACAAAGTGGATAGATATTGATAATTTTATTAATTTTGTTATAAATGACTGGGGCAAAGAATTTAAAATTTCGTCGTACAACTTGCAATTTGGTGGGGGGGATCTCGCACACTCTATCACTTCTGCGTTTTCTCGTATAGAGAGCGGGATCATAGTTCAGCTCAGAATGCTTTCGAACAATGACGCAAAGAACAAATGAGTGTCTTACTGTTGGAAGTTTCCACATTTTATATAAGTCTTCAGTCGGGAAGCGGATGGGTTTGTGTGCCATAACTTTAAGTACAGCTCTCTGAGCTCTTTCCAATCTCAAAAATAGACATTTGCCTGCATTCCCCCAGGCTGCAATGCAGTAAGTTACAATAGAGTGGGCCAGGGCAAAGTAGACAGTTTTAAGAGTGGAAAGATCTGCAGAGTTTCTAAGATTTTTAAAAACAAATATTAGTTTTCTCACTCGTGAGACCAGTGCATTGATCTGCTCATTCCATGTCAGAGCACTATCGATTTTAATACCGAGATATTTAATGCAATCAGTACGCGAGATTGAGTTACAGTTGCAATTTTCTGCTGTCGGTAAACTGCAGTTATGGGCTGTCAGGCAATTAAAAGAGGTAGGTTGTGACATTTGTCTTGCAGCAAAAGTAATAAAATAAGTTTTATCTACATTCAAAGTAAGTAAGTTGCGCGCAAGCCATGTCATAGTTGCTTGAAGGGCTGATTCTGCAAAATAGCGAGCCTCGCTCCAATCATCACCACGGACCAAAATAACTGTGTCATCGGCATAGGAGATGACCTTCGCGTTAGGCAGTGGAAGCCGACAGAGGTCATTTATATAAATAAGGAACAATGTCGGTCCGAGCACACTGCCCTGTGGAACGCCGTAGGTAAGGTACATCTCATTGCTAGTAAAATTATCTATTTTTACAACTTGAGAGCGATTCTCAAGATAACTTCTGAAAAGTTCATATGGAAGCCCTCTAATTCCAATCAACTCTAGTTTGTTAAGTAAGAGGGGGACAGAGACAGTGTCAAACGCCTTGGAAAGATCAAGAAAGATAGCAAGCGTCTTTTCTTTGTTATTTAGATTATTAGCTACAGTGTCTAGAAGGTCTAAAACTGCATCTTCAGTTTTTTTACCAGATCTAAAACCATATTGATTGTTAGAAATAATGTTGCGGTAATTTAGGTACTTAAGTAGCCTGCTATTAATTATTTTTTCAAGCAATTTAGAAAGAATACTCAAAACCGAAATGGGTCTGTAGTTGTTTACACTGTCTCTGTCTCCAGTCTTGTAGATTGGGTGAACTACAGCCTTTTTGAAAGATATTGGAAAGACACCAGAAGCCAAAGCAAGGTTAAATACGTAGCAGATGATTGGAACAAGGACCTCTCTGGCAGCACTAATCAAGGTAGCAGGAACTCCATCCCAACCCACAGCACAAGTTAGTTTTAAGTCGAGAATAAGCCGTTCAATTTCACTGGTGTCAGTGCTAAGCATGGCCATTGAATGTAGATAACTACAACCATTATCAGGAGTAGGGATACAAATTGTAGGAGTCTCAAATCAAGAAGCAAGATTTGCACCCACTTTCACAAAAAAGTCATTAACGCAGTCGACAGATTCTGATGGAGTTTCCCTAATAGTTAATAGTTCACTGGCAGAGTTTTTATTGGTCGAGATATTTCCTATAGTTTTGATGAGATTCCAGGTGGCCTTGGGATTTTTACGGTGTTTATTAAATTCCGTACGTTCATACTCGCGTTTCACTTTTTTCAGTAATTTATTGCAGAAGATTTTATATCGGATGAATACTTGTTTCGCGATATCGTTAGTGGGATCTTTCTTACTTTTCCGGTACAGGTTGTCTCTATTCCGAATACATTTAAGTAAACCAGGGGTGATCCAGGGCTTAATAATGCGGCTTTTACTAGATATTACACAAGTGCGAGTATTCTTATTAACAACCGATGACAAAATATTAACTAAAGTGGTGGCGGCACAATCAGCATCATTACAAAGTAGGATACTAGAGAAGTCGGTATTTTTAAGCTCTTCAACGCAGGTAGTGATATCCAGGCGCCGTGAAAGCGTAGACGATTTATGACTATTTTTTGTACATGCAATATTGCAGATGGCTATAACTGGCAAGTGGTCTGTAATTAAGGAGTCAAGGATAAGAGATATTGATGGCTTATGCGATTTTATAAATATATGATCCAAGCAATTGTCCCCGCGAGTTGGGAACAAATGCGCTGGTAGTAAGGAATGTGCAGCCATAGTATTTAAATAGAAGTCAGTGTTTAAGTCTGAACAGTTAGGAGCAATGTTTATGTTTAAGTCACCCACTAGAACTACAGTTCTGAAGGTATTTAGCGATTGAAGTGTTGAATCTAGGCTAATCACAAAGTTATGAATGTTACGAACCGATGGTGATCTATATATAGCTAAAAGTGCAGTGTCTTTGCGATATTTGAGTATCAGGCAGTTAGCATCTGCAATAAGTGCACATTTTTCGACAGTAAATTGCAAATCCTGTCGAGCATAAATAACTATCCCATCGTTTTGGTTAGTATGATCGGAGGCGAAACTAATGTAGCCATTGATAGGTGGTAATTGTGAGCATTTACTAATCCAACACTCAGATAACACCAAGATGTCAAACTGTACCTTCACTCGCTGAAGTAAAATGAGAAGATTATTAAAATTTAACACACTACCAATACTCCTAATATTCATGTGAAAAATTTTGAAACTATGTTTAATATTACGTAAATGAGAGACAACCTGCTCCGGGGCGCATTGGTATGATTTTGTAGTAGATAACTTTTCAATTTCGTTACTTATTGTAATGTTAACGTTATACTGCATTATAGCAGAAAGTGGTTAAGTAAGGATGTGAATGAAGGTCACATTATATCAATACATAATGAAACCGGTTTCATATAATGACAATATGCACTATACTGGTCCTGATGGTGGACAAACACAACAAAAAAAAAAGAGTTATCCGAATCGGTCCCGCCGTTTTCAAGTTTAGCGCTTAACAACACATTTAGCGATCCATTTTTAGAATAATCCATAGAATAACACTACTCTATTGTTTTATTTCACTCCCCGAAAACTAAAAATTAAGTAAGTAAGATTCTCCAGAAACCCATAAGCGTTTTACCAGAGGTTTTTTTTTTACGTGGTAAAGTAATCTTATGAGTCCTCTCATTCAGGACAGAGCGGGAGGGACTGTCAGACACGTACTGACTAAAATCCGCGGTGTCCTTCAATAGCCCTTTACGTTCCGGGGTCACGGTAATTCGTACAGTCCCGCGACCGTTGTACCAGAGATAGAAAATATAAATGAGAGTATAAAGATCGTAAAAACTATAGAACGCCTCATTCTGTAGTTGTAGTCCGGAACAACTGTTGGGTCGTACAAATGTTTGTTTAGAGCGAGAATCGACGCCACGACACGCAGCGTAGCAGTCAATGACTTAACAGCTATGCCAACCGTGTCGTCAACGACACAGGCGACACAGGCCTCTTCTGTAGGAGACAGAACGAGCTGGCTAGATGATGATCAGTCGTCAAAGTATAATCAAACTCACCTCAGAATAAACAGACGGTTGGGGCATCAGGTACGAATTGGCCCATATCTTGAGCAGCCAGGAGATCGTGGCAGAAAGTTCTGGACTAAACACACTGCCGAGGCCAGCATCCAACGCCGCGCATTCCCATGCATTGATGCGGAGGATTTCACCAATCAACCTGTTCAGAGGAAATTAAATAATTAAACCAGAATCATTATACGCCTCGATAATTTTCCAGTTTTTGATTTAGCATGATCCTGGACATCTTTTTATGTTTTGTATATTTCCGTTATATTGTGCAGTTGTACCAATGCAATGACTTATTTTAAAGCATTAACATAAAATTTAGTATAAATGTAAATTTAAATATTTTCATGACGTTTTCAATATTATTTCATTTTAAAATCAACTTTATTACTCAAAAACAAAGTGTAGGTTTGCTTGACGGAAGCGGAAGCGACATTCGTTACAAAATAACAAGGAATTGAAGTTTTCATAATCTCACAGTCTCATATTTCAACCCTGATGCTGTGAGTGCTTCTCATATATTCTCAGCTGCACGTCATGTTTGACGTCATCATACTTTTATTGAACTACTATCCGCATAGATTGATAAACATTGGTTAGACCGGCAAACATCGCTCCGCAATGAAACGCATTTGCACAGGACAAATCGAATGCATATCCGACTAGGTTTGTACAGAGCCACGGTGTTTTGTGAAAACTCCATACAAATATCGCATTTAACTACTTCAACAAAGGTACAATGCGCTCGGATACGATACATACTTTAGTTTCTCATCTTTCTCAAGATAAAGATCACTATACGTTTAAGAGTTGAAACAGGTCACTATTAACATTAAAAAAAACTGCTTTGCATACCAAATGAAATAGAAAAATAAGTTTTCAAGAACATTTCATCGGAACTATTAGCGTCCTATTCAATGTCATAATATTACGGCAGACACCAACAAAAGATCTTCCTTACATTGTTAGATCAATATTTTTACATGTGAAAAGAAAATATGTAGATAAAATGGGCCTTGAAAATAATACAACAGACAGGAAATGTGATAACATTGAACTACGCGATATGCATTATGCGTTATACATAGAGAATATGCTACATGTTATGGTTGGTTTTGCATGCAATCATGGGTAAATTGTCCGTAGTAGACTAGCACGTACAAACGAATTAGGGAGCCTTAAAGGCTACTTTGTCAAAATCATATAATTATGTTTATTGCTGCGTGAATGCGTTGAAGAAAAAAAGGTGCACTGCTAGTTCCCCGCAGGTTTAATAAATAGTGTGATAATGTGTAGCCTATATGTTGACCCGACTTCTTAATAATATTCGTGCCAAACTTGAAGCAAATCCATGCAGTACTTTTTGAGTTTATCGCGGACATACATACAGGCAAACAGACAAAAATTCCAAAAACTATATTTTTAGTTTCGGTATTGATTGTAGATCCCACCCCGAGTATTCTTTTAAAATAATATTCAATGTAAAGTTTTGACTTTCCTACCATTTTATTACATATACAACATTATTTTTAGTATATGCGAAACCTGAATATAGTTTGTTCAGAATCAGTAACTGATTCGATTCCAATAATTTTTACACCATGTTATATTTTTTTTCAAAAATATTTTAATTAAATTTTATTACCAGTTAATTACAATACAATCACCGTACAGTTAGGTACCTATTGCCAATCTATTATCACGAGTGTATAACACAGGAGACGCGGTTTACGCAGGTGTACCGCGATTTGAGCATGTTTTTGAACGGACAACCTGGTAATATACAAACTTATAACCTTGTGATTTTTTATGACACGGTTTTAAAATTTTGTACATAGATTCTTTACACAAAAATACTAGACAGGGGTATCGGGTTTCGCATAAACAAAAAATAATGTTGTATACATTTTTTCTTTTGGTACGTAAACTGAAATTGATGGAGATACAAAGCGTCGTATCTCCGTTATTTTCCATAAATTTTAGTTTACGATAAAAATTGGAAATACGTCACAATTTAGTAATTTTTTTTATTGAGTTCTGACTTTACGAGCCCTCACTTTCGAGTTTTGATGTGATTAAATCTTAGTTTTTAAAAAGAAGATACCGTTATTTTTCAAAACTCTAAATGACGGACTAAATAGGTTATTTGTAATTTATTGATACTGTCTAATATCTAATTTTATTGTAACATGATTCATAATATTATATAATAAATATGACACTGCTAAATAGTCTGTTATAGGCCCTCTGGTTGTTTGAAAAGTCAACTAAGAAAATATTTTAAGGTTAAGGTAGGAATCGGTAAAAATTAGCCTTTACATGTTCATGAAGGATTGAATTCGCAACAGCTTAGTGCAAGTAAATGATAAAAGAAAATACTATAAAAAAAATGCAAATCGCAATGCTCTTCTTCCACACTGTAGACATTGGAAGACATTATGACATTATGCACTGAAGTTCATCAAAAGCCAAAATTGCGCGAACAAATATTTCAAACTTACTTGAGAACAGGATCAACATTTTCAGTATCAGTACTCTCCCCGACTAAGTAACGGAGAGAGGCGTCAATATTAGCGTTCTCCCTCAGACTGAAGCTGATGATCTCTGATGGAATCATCACGGTCTCGCCTTCTACGCAGTCTATGGCTAGGAAGTGACCTGTATAAAGAATTGAGATGTTACATTTGTAAGGTTTTTCTAAATTTAAAATTAATAGAAAAACTAGGGCTGAGCTGAAAAAAAAAAACAAATAGATTGTAGTGCTTCACGCAGTTGATTCTTGACTTTTTAACTTAGGCTAGATTTTTTCTACCTATGTAACAGGTTTGACTATTTGCAGGCTATTGACAGAAATAAAAATTTCAGTCTTAAATCGTATTTATTTTCAGCATTTGCAAAACAAAGATGCTATGACCTTACCAGTGATCATGAGTATCCAGTGCAGGTCTTCGAATATAGTGACTAAGTGCCCCCCTCCACTGATTGGCAGTTTGCCCATGTGCATCAACTGCAGTTGGCTCTCTAACCTAATGAAAAACATATAAAAATAATAAAGTTCATTTTCTTTCGCGAATTACTTTGAAAGACCTAATATATACACATAGTTCTTGCTGCTTGAAATACTTAAGAAAAGCGTACTAGTCCATCGAGTCTCATAGTTTAAAATTCAAAATACTGGTCGCCAGGTGTGGAAGTTTATAATATAGCCTTTTTCATTTAAAAAACTTTATCTGACCCTTTCATATTGCTATCCGCGTATTTTTTGCAATAAGAAGTACTTTCAACGTTTTTGCTTGATGTATACATAGTCATAAACTCACGCCTTCTTCCCATGGGGGTAGGCAGAAGCCACAGATCGCCAACTGCTATGATACTTACACACTTCTTTCGCCTCACCCACATTCATACATCGGGTCATACAAGCACGCCGATTGCGAGTGCTACACACCTTTCTGAACCACTTTACCAATAAGGTCAGTGTAGGTCTTCCTAGGGCGTCCCCTCCCGGCGTTAACAATCACCTCTGCCTTATAAATTCCTTTTGTTAGTCGCCTTTTACTGATACTCTGAACATGACCTAACCATCTAAGCATACTATAGAAGATATAATGGGATGAACATGAATGATACTTCTTTCCTAAGAGATGATTACCGTTTACTCCTATCCTGTAGTAAAGTGAAGAGCACATGGCAACAGTGAGCTGGTACCCTTCGCGCAATCGCACCGATGGTCAGGAGTACATTGCTGTGTAGTTTACGTTCATCCTCTTCTAACTCATCCTTAATATCCTCTTCAGTGTTGTCTGCGGGCCTGTTAACGTAAAATATATTAAAAAAAAATAAGCTTACGGTCACACTTTATTATGAGAAGTACTTACTGTTCCGTGGTTTTAACCCTGATCGGAGCCGAGCGCTCCGATTGGTTGTACCGTGATTTTTATAGCATCATAATTATCTATATAATTATATAAAAATCAATGCCACTTTTCGTTGTAATTCTAATTAATTTTATACCAAATGTTTAGGCTTTGTTCGGACTATTTAGCAGATGGTTTATGGGAAGTTTGCACAAAATCGGTAGTGCGGTTCTTCATTTATCACATTTTTTGTAATTCACTTTATACGTCGCGGTCGCGGGACTCACGAATTACCGTGACCCCGGAACGTAAAAGGCTATTGAAGTACACCGTGGATTTTAGTTAGTACGAATCTGACAGTCCGTCCCGCTCTGCCCTGGGTGGGAGGACTCATTTGATGATAATACCACGTTAAAAAAAATACGTAGCGAACCACGTTCCGGGCCGCTAGTATTATCATAGTAATTCAAACCAGTAGTTCTTGGATATCAGCGCATTCAACCAAACAAAGTCGTCAGCTTAATATTAGTTATAGATTGCATTACAAGTCTTGTTTGCAAATAAGATGTCCACCTCTTACCTCGTTCCATCAGGCGGTGCCAGTCTGCATTGTAAGTAAGTGTTAAATATCTCTATACATGGGTTCATGAGTGTTTCATTGGTATAACCATCTGTCTCATGCACTAATGAACTCCAACTGTGAAGGAACTTGTTCAGTGATTCTCTCCATACTGTGTCGTCGTTTACCTAAAAACAAATAAATAATACATAACACCATGCCTGTATTATAATCCCCGAAGGGTATGGCATCTGATGGTACAATCACATTTCGCCAGTTACTTTTAAGTCCCTCGCATCACTCATCACGCAGGCACAAATCGAGACTCCATGGCTGCAACTGGATTCGAATGGAATTCGTAATGGACAAACGCAAAAATACTTTGTCTGGTCTGGGAATCGAAACCGACATCAATCACAGAAAACGCGCTTGCGACTACTATACCAACGAACTGTAATTATTTATTTATTTTTAAGCAGTCATCTGCAATGAGCAATACAATGTACGCTTTATCAACTGTTTTTATTATTGGTTTATACTCACTCCTTCTTCAATAACAGATCCCCTGATGCAATGACACGTCAGCGAAGTCAGGTTCTGAAGAAAAGCCGGTGGCGTCGCAGCAATCATAGCAGGCGAGAAGAACTGTATCAATCTGCGGTATATATCAGAGATACCAAGCATCTCTCGCTCGCCCGGCTGAATGTACGCCATCATATTCAAGAAGCTGTTCACATAATTCTCTAAATACTGCTGTTTGAGGTTATTTGCAGACACGACAACGCCACTCAAACTAGCCAGTTGCACCAAACACGTGAGGGACGGACTAGCTAAGTCAGGATTGGACCTCACATACATGTGTATCTCAAAGAACAACGCCAATAGTTCAGGTTGCATTATCGTGTCCCGCCAGCTCAGACTCAACCGTAAAGCTGGGGCAGTATCGCTTTCGTATATCGCTTCGAAAGCACCAATCAACCTCTTGGATAATAGTGGAGAAACATGGCTCCAACATAATACTGTCTCCACTATAGTTAATAACTGCTTCGTCAGCAAAGCTTGTTCGCCTTCTGGCCGATGTCCTGAACGCACTATTTGCTCCAGAACTCCTACGGTAAACCTAAATATTTTCTTTAAATCTAGTGCTTCAAAAGATTTCTTCAGTCGAAAGTGGACCTCCCATATCAAACCAACGTCAGCCGATTTGACTGTTATAGCAAATTCTTGCATAATAGCCAGTATGAGTGAGCAGGCTAATTTTTGTTGACTTATTGGCGAGCTAAGAATTATCTTTTCTAATTCAGCAATCAAATTCTTCCTTTCTCTTCCACCATCGTCGATGCTGCCTCTTTTTATAATTATAGCAATAGTCTGAAACATTATTATTTGTTAAGCATATGCGTTAGAAAACCCCCACATTTAAAAAAGTTATAGTCAAACCATTTATTTTACATGAGTTTTCTCAAATAATAATTACCTGCAAAAGCTTTTCCCTCAAAAATGGTGGAACTTCTTTCCTCAATAAATAATTGAGTAAGTACTCTCGCAGGGAAGAAATGTCGTTTTCGGATAATAAGCTCCATTCTCTGATAAGTGCTGCTTTCAGTAAGCCAGCTGCTTCAAACAGTACATAGTCTGATGATGACTTCTCTAAAATTTCTCTACACAACTGATAAGGGTTCTTGGTACTTCGAAATTCTAGAAATACACTCTCAGCTTGGTGACGTTGCTCAGATGTCACCATTTGTGGTGGTGCCTACAAATGATTGAAAACATGAATAATATTTAGTTGGTCTTTTTTTCAAATGAATTTTTGTTTGCCATGATCATACTTTAGTTATTCTTATTATAATTACAATTTTAGTAGGTTTAAATAACCTATATCTCATATCATTATTAAGACTCTTATTCAATAAATATATTCATCGATTTTTATTAGAATCCAATACCAGCTAAAAAATTACAGAAATCGGAATATGTCGTGTGGTCGTATATTTATCTTAAATATCAAAGAAGTATTGTCAGCAAACAATAACATTTGTATAAACTTAAAAAAGAAAAGGACCCAATATTTAACCTTGTGGTACACCCATTTCTTCCCATAAACCCTTTGAAGTGATACCATTTATTTGTACTTGGTGTTGTCTATCTTAAATGATAGACAACAGCAAGTACAAACAAATGGTGTCAGATCTCACTAAATTAAGTGCGAGTTTACTGAGGCCTTAATGCTCGAGTTTTAAGAGATAGTCTCTCAACATAGTTTCAAACTTGATCAGTAATATTCTATTAAATGCTGACAAATTGTTAACATCAAAGAAGCCCACTATTTCAGTCACTCAGCAATTTATGGAAGAAGCTATGCTCATAGCAACTGTGATGGGCAGAATCTAAGATCAGGTGACATAAGAAAGTATTAGTAGTCTGCACATGAACATGAACCTTCTTCTTTTGTGATAAACATGAAAACCTATTAAAGAAAGAAGTTTGACAAATTGGAGTAGGTTGGTGAAATGTATCTGTACATTATTTTACACGGATTATAATATGTTGACCAGAAAATAATTTTGTCTAAATGTCACCAATATTAGGTCAAAGAAATGGGGTCAACCGAAAGCCTATTCAACATTTCGTCCAAGACTCTTGATAAAAGTTGGATGACAGTGGCTTGATTCCAAAAACAAATGCAGAAAAAAGGGAAGGGCAATACCCAGCAGATTGAGTGCCTAAATCTAGGCTGAAATGATCATGATGTGATAAAAAGAGTCAGCACACTGAGATTTAACTTAAGGATAGGCTTCGATATACTAAGTCCCGTATTACAGAACATCACTCAATAGGTACTCAAGCGTTACTTAAAACTAGATTTAAACCATTTGATTGCTTGAAACTAGTTTTAAGTAATGCATTCTGTAATCCGGGTCTAAATATTGACCAGACACATATTTTTTTTATGTTTTCACATAAATGGTTGATCAAACTAACGTTGGTGTAAAACAGAAGGTATGTAGGTCACTACATTGTCGTATGGACTATTCAACCCTGGATATCATTCATCAGGAAGGCTCAACTTTTATAACAGTGAATCAACTATAGATGGACTTCCTTGTGGAATTTCATAGAGAAACATAAAAAAAATAGAATTTGAACACTTCAGGTTATGAGTACATAAATAACATGCCTGTGAAACTTACTAAGATTTAGGTTTAGTTTTTTCAATTCATGAAGGTACCATTATTTTAAAAACTAGAAAATGTGTGAATTTGTTGTTGTGGTATAAACGAAAGGAAATTCACGACCTTTCAGCTATAACTGTCTAGTAAATTAATTTTGTTCATTTTTGTTTACATTTTGTTCATACATAGTAATATTTTCTTACCATCAGCATCTGAGCAGCCGCCTCCAATGTTTGTATAGCAGAATTATCCATTGTAACACTTATTTTTTTAGATCAAATTAAGAGAAAAGATGAATGAGAGACAATACCTAAAACACTTAGGAAACGTGCTATTAAGTAAATTGGCTGAAAAGTCACATAATTATTGAGAAAAATAGACAAAATATTACGAATTTAATCGTAAATTTTATTAGATGTCAATTTGGTGACCATTACAATGACAACCACAGATTACGCACAATAGCGATCTATCAACATTTTAGACAAAGAAGTAAGAATTCTTGTAATTATAGCCTTATTCTCAGGTGGTAGAGACGAAATTGTTTTGTAAAAAGTTTGAAAGCGACATCTGTATTATGACGTATTTTGGTTGGGGTTGCAAGAGGTAATAATGCAAAAGTTTCCTTTCTTTCGTTAGCACTCTTTTTTTATAACTGAGCTGCTGAGGTAACAGATTGAAAAAAGTGATTTTGTCCAATCATTATGAAAAGATTACGAAATCAGATATTCACCGCTCCTGACCACCAGTCGATATAAAGGATGTCCTGTTAAATTTTGGTGTCTGTTCGGCGCATTTCTCCAAACCGGTTTGGCAGTCCCACTGCACAAATATTGTAATAGGTTAATAGACAAAAATCAGTGGTCGATACCCCTACTTTCATTATGACCATCATGTTACCAAGACAAGACTATTTGTGACATGACTCTCCGGTTGAGCTTAGGCAATTATTGATAGGTAATAAAAATAATGCTGAGCCCCTTGGGCTCAGTAACCAGTGTTAGTCAAACCTTCCAAAATACACCGGATTCCCAGATCCATAAAGAACATTCCGGATTTTTACTGTTACTTCAAACTAGTCACAAAACTAGTCCACAAAATTCCGCGTGTATGGCAAACCTACCATATAAAAATATTAATTAAAAACTTTTTTTTTAAACAGGCGTTTATTAAATAATCTGTTGCACAAAAATAAAAATTTATACCAGACCCATTGAATAGTGATGAAAATTAAATATAAAAAATATGTATAATTCATTAATTATTTTAATTACTTGCAGTTAAGTTCAAAACCTTTTTGTTAAAACTCAGCGTTTTCCAAAAAAAAGCGCTTGTGTGAATGACCTCTAACGAAGTCACAAAGACAACCAGCACTTTTCTTTATTCAAATTTCTCTAAAATTAACATTATTTATTACAATACTCGTCAGCCAATACAATACTCGTCAGCCTGTTCCAGACCTAGTCAATTTACATGATGGTCATCGACACCCTAATAAAAAAAACAATAAACTCAATTAACTCTGGCTGGCTAGTGAACAAATAAACCTTTAATTAACAGGAAATAAATCTACAGGTACAGCAGAAGAACAATATGCACATTATTGTGCATATTGTTCTTCTGCTGCTACGAACACAATATGTTCGTAATTCGAATATGAATAATATATTTACAATTTCTCAATCATGATAGATGTTGCGCCACCACCTCCATTACAAACAGCAGCTACACCCTTTTCTCCTTTCTTAAGAACATGGCATAAGTGCCCTACTATTCTGTTTCCAGACGTGCCAATAGGATGGCCAAGAGCGACGCCTCCTCCGTGTATGTTGATCTTGGCAGGATCGAGTCCCAAGATTTTAATGGCACCAAGACCAACAATACTAAATGGTTCATTAATCTCCCACAAAGCAATATCCTCTTTCTTAACACCAGTCTTTTCAAGAAGCTTGGGAATGGCAAGGGTTGGAGCAATAGGAAAGTCGATTGGATCACACTCCGCATCAGCA
The DNA here is from genome assembly GCA_943136025.2 of Agrotis puta. Classification (NCBI taxonomy): domain Eukaryota; kingdom Metazoa; phylum Arthropoda; class Insecta; order Lepidoptera; family Noctuidae; genus Agrotis; species Agrotis puta. Next base: position 12,443,500 of record OW964177.2, on the reverse strand, counting down.
TAACCAATAACACGTGCAAGGGGCTTTACATTCAATCTTTGAGCAGCTTCAGCAGTCATCAGGATCATAGCTGCACCTCCATCGTTCAATGCAGCGGCATTTGCAGCTGTTATAGTTCCACTCTCCTGGAATACAGGAGGCAGTTTGCGTAACTTTTCAAAGTCGACCTTTTTGTACTCTTCATCTTCGGAGATTATAATTGGTGCGGCTCCTTTCTTCTGCGGCACAGGAACTGGTACAAGTTCATCAGCAAAAGCATTAACCTTATAAGCTGCTGCAACTTTCTTGTAACCAGCAATAGCATAGTCATCCTGTTCTTCCCGGGAGAAGTTGAATGTTTTTGCGACATGTTCGCCACAGTCCCCCATGTGGATTTGATTGTAAACATCAGTTAGACCATCATACAAAATACCATCAAGTATCTGTGTACCTCCATATGGGATGTTATCTCTCTTCAAATAGAATGGGATATTTGACATAGATTCCATTCCTCCAGCTAATATTACATCGTGAGTGCCAGTTTGTAAGCCTTGAACAGCTAGCAGAATGGTCTTCATACCAGATGAACAAACTTTGTTAACAGTTGTGCAAATAGTGCTTTTAGACAGACCACCGAATATTGCAGCTTGTCTCGCTGGAGCCTGGCGCATAGCGGCTGAACAGACATTTCCCATGAACACCTAAAATAAAAAATGTACCGTTTAAAGCTAACATAGGCAACAAAAATCAAGTGATATAGGCAACTACAAGTTAAAAAATATATCTTTTCAAAATTAAGATCAACTTAGTTTTGCTACATAAAAAGGCATTATTAAGCTCTTGATCTGAGTTATTATTAACTAAGATAAAATCGTTATTATCAGACCTTACTTCAGTTATGGAGACATTTGTAACTCTTTTTTAAATGGATTGACAGCAAGCACAATTTCTCAATTATATGTAGTTTTCACCTAGTATTAGATCTTAATATGATGTATTGTACTTCCTACCTATTTTCTTTGTCAATTAATTATTTAGTTGCGGGAATTTTATATTTTAGGTTGTTGTCATTTATTCTGTCATTCGATTTAAATATCCTTGGTGTACCCACAGAGGAAAGGAAGAGGCCCAAAGATATTTCCTTAGTGTATCCCAGAACCAGTATGTCGAAATAAAATTCTGTTTAATAAGGCTAATACAAAAAGTAGACGTAGAGCTAGACAATGGGTATCTAATGACAGAATAAAATTCAGTTACTCTAACTTTATATCATAGCGCTTGCATTTATAAAGTGTATTGTGATTAATCAGATAAAAACCTTGCACATATTAAAGATGATTGCAGCATTCTAAATTATCTGTTTTCGACTAGAATACAGCAGTTCTTTCTCGGTTAGATACGTTTGTCAAATGCGACCCAACAACAACTTTATCTTGATATAAAATAAGGAACACTGTTATTTGACAGATTTATCAGAGGCAGTATCCCGTAACTCTTTATAAATAAAAGCGGTCACGTGTGAGTCGGACTTGCGCACCAACTCACCCATTTGGGTGGGTGACCAAAGTTAAGCAACTATTGGCGAGGTCTATCTTGAGATGAGTGACAAAAGATCAGTCTTTGATTGGGTGATCAAAGCTTATTGCCTAGGTTTCAGATGTTATACTTCTAAACTAATCTTATGAAGCTAAAGTTTGTTTGTTCGGTTGAACGTACTAATCGCAGGAATTACTGGTTTGAGTTTAAAAAATATTTTTGTATTGGATATCGAAGAATGCTATATAATATCATGCTTCGATTAGATGCGACTACTCTATAAAATCGAACCCATGGTTATATTATTTATTTGAAAATCAAACAATCCGATTAGCACCCCTTATTCAACGTATATGGTACAAAACTATCACTAATAATCGTAACTACATAGTGGAAATATAACATCCGAGGCAAGCAGAAATAAGCCGATTACTAAAGTTAATGCACAGAATACTTAATAGTAATACGGTTAATGTAAGTTCCAGAACTTATATTTTTAAAATCTATCATCTTTATCGATGATTATTGGAATTATTAGTGTTAAATAATTGAACACTTTTCTTAAACCAATGTTCGACAAATTCTGAATTAGAGACTTTCTTAGTATTACGCAACAAATAATTAAATCTTTATTTTTTATGACTAACGAATTAACGATGCTCCACTAAACTGTTTAATTCATGATCGATGGAAAATATAAAAACTAAAGTACCTGGGCGGATTTTTATAAACGTGTACATTGCATTTTTGCTATGTCCCACAACTTTCGATTTTTTTTTTACGATAACTATCTTAGTACTCAATTTTTTTTTGATGTCGTTAGTTAAAACATATATTTAACTATATTTTCACATCTTCATTTCCTTTATTTCTTAATTAATTCATAAAATTTTTGAGTGATACCGTTACGTACATGCCATTTTTTACCCTGTCCTACCGTCTTTTTGTAACCAACAAATTAACATTACGAGATAAATATAAATATATTGATTGCGAAATAAACATTACTCCATAGCTTAAAAATTATATTTATTCATATTAGTAATATAATTAATGTAAAGCAACTGATTGAATTTTAATATTTTTTTAAATAAAAGTCTTAATTATTGACCTGGGTGGAATTTCCATTGAGAAACGCAATTTTACACGGCTTTTTTAAAATCTATCGCAAAAGTAGTTTTTTCATTAGTTTGCTACATTATTGAACACTCTGTGGAACATATCCGTCATTAGCTACAGTGGATCAGTCTCGATAGAAATATCATTGAAAGTGGACGATTTGCCGAGAGAAAAAGAATTGTCCATTGATCAACGGTGATTTTTGGATAAGTTAACAATATTTCAAGTATAGCACACTTAATATATAATCGACCAATGTATATTTTACTAAGTTGTATCAATGTTTTGTTGTTTTTAATGTAAAATACGTAAATAAAAAATAACCTAGTGTATTTGGTAAGGAATCGTTACATTCCACTGACCAATTCTGGCAAAAACGTTAGTCAGCGGAACGAATAGTACCTCAGTGGAACGCTAAAGCTGCATGCACGGTGAATATTTTGTCCATCACGTGATTCTGTTATTTTTTAAACAATATTACGAGATTTTACCAATTGAGGTAGGTAGGTAATACGACTACGTAATATACGACTTAAAAAACATTATGATTACATTATGCTAATTATTTTTACTTTAAATTCGATTTTTTTTAATTAATGATAAAATGATAGAACTGCAGTAACATGTACTAGCTGTCTCCCGTGGGTTAAAACGCATAAGTTCCGATGCCGTGGAAACAACGAAAAAAAAAAATAACTTCCTAATTTTGAAATCGTTCCATGACTTGCAAATACTATCTAGCTTTTTTTTCGAACATTTTGAGGGTATGTTGATTTAAAAATATGAAAGCTAATGATCTCTAACCTCAAGAAACAGCTGATTTTCACTAGAAAATCAGCTGTTTCTTGGCAAATTTTGTTTTGCGAAAAATTGCAGAACAAAATTTCTACGTCTTGGTGACATCAAATATGTCTGTTACAGTTCTATACAATTTTGCCTAAAAATGTGTGCATTTTAATCAGAGCCTTACTTTTCCACTTAGTAATTTTAGCATTCCACTGATGTGAGTGTCCATCACTTATAAAATAAGAAAGAAAGGGTTAATTGCTAGTTTTTACGTTAATTTGGGATTATTATTATTTTATATCATAAAACATAATTTGTTGGTCATCATACGGTTTTGTAAAAGAACATTCAATGTTAATTTAAATAGTTGCTAAGAAAAATAGGTAACTAATTTGTCCCATGTTAGTCAGATGAGACAATAATACGCTTAGAGCAGTTATTAGTTCCTTTATATCATATTGTTGCACGTTTTTTTATTAATTTAGCATACATATAGCAAAATAAAATGTGATATTTCAGTAAATTATTTTATTTAAATTAATAGAGCGGGTTTTAAAATCGTTACTAAGTGGAACCAAAAAACGTCTACATGATTTTTAATCGTTTATTATTAATTAACTTTATGATGTTATAGTAAACCTTCAATATTTTTATAAACTTTAAATATTAGTCAGTAAAAATCTCAAAACAAAAATACGAAAAATAGAAAATAAAATCAGACCACCAATTTTAAAATGTGTACACGTTTTAAAAAATCCGCCCACCTACCTCTTTAACTTCCTCCGGGGGAATGCCAGCTCTTTCCACTGCTGCTCTGACGCAAATTGCTCCAAGTTCTGTAGCTGGAACACTCGCCAGGGTGCCTTTGAAGGAGCCTATGGGAGTTCTCACCGCTGACGCGATAACCACTTCGTTGAGGCTGAGTTTTGAAGGTGCCATCGTTTTGAACAGCACAAATGGTCAAACTAATAAAAAGTACCTGTAAGAATCACTTAGAAAATAAAAATATTAATGCTATCAGAGACTGTGACAAGCCTGCCGCACCGGCTAACACTGAGTCAAAAAATAAACTTCAACGAGTTTTATTATTCTATTTGATAAACTGATATGTAAAGCATGATCTCCCAATTATTGTGACAGCTTCCAGAGCTACACCCAAGGCACATAGTACCTAGGTATCGTAATAAAACCATTAAGAAAGTAGCAATAAAGATCATTTTGTGAAAACTCACAATCTGATATTTATTGTTATGTGAGTAAGATAAGGATAAGATAATGATTGGAAGATAGAATGAGATAAAGTTTTTATTAGTCTATTATTAAACGCATTGGAAAGGCTAGCTTGCATAATTATTCCACAGTGAATGGTCCACTCATAAACAAATACAAAACCAGGGTGTAGCGGCGACAAGTGGGATCGGATAGCATTGAGTGGAAGTCTTTTATGGGATTAAATGAAACAGCACTAGCCAGGACGCGTGATGGACAGACGGATATTGGCTTTTCCATCAGGAATGTCTCAGTAGTAGCTATTATAGCCCCTTAGTTTGAATATGAGATCAATTAGTGCAAAGTATGGTGTGCAAGATCAATGGTCGTTTTTATGGCATTATTTTGTTCATTTAGGTAGGATGATAATACTGATTATTAAGGTGTATCAATTGCCTAAATCTGTTGATGGTACCTAAGTTCATTGATCAAAGACCATGCAGTGTACGATAGGAAAATTCGGACGCGAACAGTGATGACAAAAGCTGCCATGAGAAACATGATGAAAAAATGGCAGGACACCTGTGCTTTCCTCTATAAGAAATCACATAGCTGGACTCTACCATGTGCTCTTTGATGAGGAGACTTTGGGATCGTCCGATCGTGTTGCCGGCGGTGAGCGCTCGTGTCGCTGTCAGTAACTTAATGAATAGCAAATTTTTCTTTTTGTGAGCGCACGAAAAATAGACTCGCCAGTTGTTCTCGATGTTTTTTATATAAATAAAAATAATTAATAATAATAAATATTCCACAACTATCACACAACGCTATCTAGTTCCAAGCTAAGCAGAGCTTGTGTTATGGGTACTAGACAGCTGATAAACATACTTATATATTTCTAAATACATACATATTATAGATAGATTACACCCAGACACAGAACAAATGATCGTGCTCATCACACAAATATTTGTCCTGGGTGGGAATCGAACCCACAACCTCCGGCATAGCAGTCAGGGTCACTAACCACTAGACCAACAGGCCAATATAATTGTGGTCAATCCGCATTGAGAAAGAGAGGTAGAGGTTGTTGCGTAAACATAATTTAGATACCTAGACGGAATAAACAGACCAAAAATTAGACCGATCCCAACAGTATAAGTACCTATGCATTTCTATTTGAACGATTTTCTTGTATTCGCCGTTTATAAACCCCTTTTTCACGTGGTCGGATTGTATTTTTAACTTTATGCTTTTAGGCAGTCAGCCTGTGTGGTCTAGCCAGAGAGTCACTTCCCACTCCACCTAGACACTTTTGAAGATTTCCCTGTGACGAAGAGAGGAGTTGAGTTGCTGTTGGAATTTGAACTTTTGTTCTGAGCTGAACGGTTCAATTTCAAATGCTGCTCATCGTTATTAACTATTTTTTTCCAAAGTCGATGTGAGCTCAGTCTCTTCCTAGTAAAGTGCAGTTAGGAAGTAGATGTTATATGAACTACACATGTGTTTGTTTCCACCAAGCAAAAGATTCCTCACACAAAATGGTGCCCTACTTTTTTTTAAGGTATTAAAATTATCAAATTAATGAGTCCTCCCACTTAGGGCAGGACGGGAGGGGGTCTGTCAGATTTGTACTGACTAAAATCCGCGTTGTCTTTCAACAGCCCTTTACGTTCCGGGGCCACGGTTACCTGATAGTTCCGCGACCCCGGGTGGTGTCCTACTTAGAACTAAAAATAAACAGTAAAGTTTAATAACATTTTTTTATTCTGTCTGTACAGTCAGACACGCATACAAATGATTGATTTAAACTTGGCCTTCGCAACTCGTTGATGTTTTTTTGTGTTATCGCATACACACATGATCACGTCATATGTGTAATACAATACAAACAAGCAACAACTACCAAACAGAACAGGTATTACTGAACAAATTTAAGAAACTTGATTTTCCAGTTTCATTGGAGAGGCACCAACGCTCGTAAAACGCCAGTGGGATAGCGGCCTAAGAGCTTAGAGTTAAGCTAGTGAAGTTAATCGAAATGGGTTCACTTCGGGAACCAAGGTCATACGAAGGATGTAGGTAGTGCTTAGGAGGACATATTCGCTTCATATCGCGGGAGGGGTGTCATTTCGTTCAGGTCCGTACCTAGGGATGGGCCAATGCCCTATAAGCCCTCCTGCCTTGCCCTGGGTGGCAGGACTCATTTGATGATTTTACCACGCTAAAAAAGAAAAGGTACTTTATTACCTATAGTAATACCAATGCTCTAAATTAATTAGTCCGTCAGGTTATCAAAAAATATAAAATACGTTTTTTTTTTGTTACACTTACGCAGAGGGCCATAGTTATGCTATAAAATATCAACCCAATTTTTGACAACACAGTTGGCGCAACGTTAAGTAATCGACGGCTGTGCTGCGTGTCGCGGGTTTGATCACCGATAGTTGTTCCGGGTCTAGGTGTTGGTGTAGTATGTGCTTACGTGAAACTATCGAGTTTCAATGATTTTAAACACACCTTTTTTTTAGTGTGTTAAAATCATCAAATGAGTCCTCCCACCCAGGGCAAGGCAGGGTGGACTGTCAGACTTGTACTAACTAAAATCCACGGTGTCCTTCAATAGCCCTTTACGTTCCGGGGTCACGGTATTCGTTACTCTCGCGACCCCGGCAGGCTTTGGCCCACTAAGCCCCCCCCCCTTTCCCGTCATTGTCCTGACACTCTTTGAGTTGTAAACACACTTACGATATCTACAGGAGGAAATCATGGTGGGCAACATTAATAAAAAATGCAAGATAATAAAATTATTAAATATTACTGAAATTAATTTGCGAAAAATCTAGAACCAACGCCAGCTATTGCAACTCAATAAGAAATCACATCGCTGGACTACCTGGACTACGATCTTCTTTTCGGCGCGCCGACTTTGAGAACGTCCAATCGCAAAGACCTGCGCTCACCGTTCGCGCCGCACGTTTGGTTAGTGTCGCTGGCAGTAGCTTAGCATAGAATGCATAGCAAAATTTAGTCCCAGCGTGTTGTGAGGACTACAGTCGCTAGCGGATAGCACTGCTGTACATCAAGTTACCGTCAAAGATAAAAAGACAACCATATACTTTAAAACAGAGACAACCATATCACTTTAAAATTAAGTTCATGATCGATTCGAAAATTTGTGGAGCTAATGTGCGGGCGTCTACACTACCTATCTTACTATATCATAATTATATTTATGTATGAAATCTGTCAGCACAAGTTCAAATTCCCAACTACAATGTTATTATACAGTCCAGTACCATAAATTATAATCATATTCATTTATGCACATAAATCAACCTAGTACTACCTAGGTACAAAGAACTAGAATTATTTAACAGTAGGTATTACTAGTGAATAAAGGTGTTGTTAATGTTCAATTTAACACCATACCATGCAGTCATCTATATCATTAATAAAAATAGAGAGAAAATCTATCTGAAATAAAATAAAATATTGTAGAGTGTGAAAAGCTTCTTTGCATTTTAATGTAATTTTCCATACTCAATCATTCGAAGTCGTTTGTCTAGTAAATGTTTGTTCAACTTATGCATGCATAAAAATTGACCATTAAGAAATAATACTGGTATATCATGTCTGTACAATTTCAACCACCTCACATTTTCTTTTTGGGTGATATCTACTTTTTGGATGACTATTCTATTTTTGTAAGGCTCTAATTCTTCCATGACTATATCACATAGTCCACATGGGTCTTTAGTGTAAAATGTCATAACTGGTAGTCCATCTGTTGTGTGTTCTCTGGAATAGGAAATCAAAGAAGTAATAAATAAATAAAAAATATATATAAAAATATTTTATTGATTTTCTATCATATAAGCCATACAACCATTAACACTTTTCCATATTTAAATTTATTTACAAGAGATATGGATATAAAAGTTACATATTAATTCAACAATATAATTTTTTTTAAACTCTTAAAGCTGTCTAAAAACACACAAACCATTCATGAACAGCAAATAATTCCTAAAAGGCACAGTAGACAGTGAAACAAAATGGTCAAAGATGAAACTTACAATTTCTCAATCATGATAGATGATGCACCACCACCACCATTACAGATAGCAGCTACTCCCTTTTCTCCTTTCTTAAGAGCATGGCACAAGTGTACTACAATTCTATTTCCAGACATGCCAATAGGATGACCAAGACTAACGCCTCCTCCGTGAATGTTGAGTTTGGAAGGGTCAAGTTCCAGCATTTTTATGTTGGCAAGAGCAACAACACTGAATGCTTCATTAATCTCCCACATAGCAACATCCTCCTTCTTAACACCAGTCTTTGCTAATAGCTTGGGAATAGCAACAGCTGGTGCAATTGGAAAGTCAATTGGGTCACATTCTCCATCAGCGTAACCAATAACACGAGCAATGGGCTTTACATTCAATCTTTGAGCAGCTTCAGCAGTCATGAGAACCATGGCTGACGCACCATCATTCAATGTAGATGCATTTCCAGCTGTTACAGTACCATTCTCTTTCTGAAACACGGTACCCAGTTTGGAGAACTTTTCAAAGTTAACCTTTTTGTATTCCTCATCTTCAGAGAACATAATAGGTGCAGCTCCCCTCTTCTGAGGCACAGGTACTGGTACAAGTTCATCAGCAAAAGCTTTAGTTTCATATGCTGCTGCACTTCTCTTATAACTAGATATAGCATATTCATCCTGCTGTTGCCTAGATATGTTGAATTTCTTGGCAGTGTTTTCGGCACAATTGCCCATGTGGAATTTGTTGTAAACATCAGTTAGACCATCAAACACAATACCATCAAGTAATTGTGTACCTCCATATGGGATGTCACCTCTCTTCATATAGAAAGGCACATTAGACATAGATTCCATTCCTCCAGCTAATATTACATCATGCGTTCCAGTTTGTAAGCCTTGAGTAGCCAATACAATGGCTTTCATACCAGAAGAACAAACTTTATTTACTGTTGTGCAAATAGTACTTTTAGGTAGACCACCAAAAATGACAGCTTGCCTTGCTGGTGCCTGGCCCATACCGGCTGAACAGACATTTCCAATGTACACCTGGAATAAAAATAAGAATTTTTAAATTTAAAATTACTGACAGCACAGGTCAAACTCTGTTTCTATATTTCTTCAAAACTTAACATTTATTTTGCAATAAATCTAAATAGTCACAATTACAAACTGTTTAATGAAAATCCGTTCAAGCAGAAACAGACTGATTTTTACAAGCTTTAATTTAGTTTCACCTTAGGGCATTAAAAATAATTTGACTGATTTTATTTTATTATTCTTACAAACTACATTATTTGAATGATGAAAAAACCTTAGATAGTTATCATGTTATCATTATGTGTTGCTATTGGTGATAAAAAACTCATCAGTTATGATTATTTTTGACAAATGACTTCACATAATTAACCACATAGACGAAATCCCTAAACTGAGTAACTGTTTATAGTCAAATGATAACTGTAACCGACGGAAAACATAAGAGAAAGTAGGGTGAATTGATTAACCTCTTTAATTTCTTCCTTAGGAATGCCGGCTCTTTCCACTGCAGCTTTGACGGCAACTGCTCCCAGTTCCGAAGCTGAAAGGCTCGCCAAGCTGCCCCTGAAGGAGCCTATGGGAGTCCTGACCGCCGAGGCGATAACCACTTCGTTCAGCGTAACTTTTGAAGAATATGCTGCCATCGCTTTAAAAAGCTGTTGATCAAACAGTCAAATTAATCTTTATTTAATAACACTTGTTAGAATTACGAAAATATAAATTTTAATATTATCGGAGACCAGTGTCCAAGCAGTCAGACCGACTACTGTGCGACTACTACTGAGTCGAAACGTAAAATAAACTTCGATTGAAGGAAGACGAACCTTATTTGTTGGGCGCATTTTGATGGTAATAATTCTACTTCCTTTTAAAAACAACATGATTTATTCTTTTATTTAAAAACTATTGTAAGTATTCACCAAGAAAAGCTACTGACGCACTGATAGCAATTGATAAAACTTATCGGGCCGCAATTATAAAAAAAAACATTTACATAAACTTATCTATTTGAGATACCCCCCCGAACTTCTCAAGTTTCAATTTAAACGCTTATTGTTCGGAAAATAAGGTTGATTTTCGTTATACAACTGTTGTAAAAGATTTTGCGAGAATGATACTTTGAACCCTCAATTGTTCGTTTCATGTGTTCAGAAAAGTAACAATTAGAAAGTCTTTCAAATACTCTTATTGGGAATGACTTAGAGTAAGATTGAAAATTAAGAGCAAATAGATAAATGATACGATTATAATACGTACATTCAAAAAAAAAACATTTCTCTTTTAATAGTTTATTTTATTGAATAATTGAACTTAAAAAGAACATGCTCAAAAAAGAGGGATCTACGTTGACATTGACAGGTAATTAACCAATGATTGAAGACAAGATTTTCCTGTCTAATTTGCGTCGTAGTAGCCCGCGAAACTCAAAATTTCTTGTGTGATCAAAACATTCACTCCATTCGCTCTTAGATTTGTGCAAAATAAATTAGATTTCGGAAATTTTACCAATTTTGACCAAATCCATGTGAGACCGAAAGGATCGAACAATTTGATCATTCTTATTTTAAAAAATATACTTGTTAATGTCGCGAATCATATTTTGATCAAGTAACAACTCATCACTAAAATGCAAATAGCAAAAAACACAAGAAAATTTGAATTTGGCTACTCTGACCTTCGATCAATAATCCGGATGACGTGATAGATTACTATTAATTACTAGCTGTGCCCGCGACTTCGTTCGCGTGGATGTCGGAATTTAACAATATATTTTTTAGTGGCGCGAATCCCTTCTTTTTTTTCGTGGTAAAATCATCAAATGAGTCCTCCTACCCAGAGCAGGGCGGGAGGGACAGTCAGACTTGTACTGACTAAAATCCACGGTGTCCTTCACGAGCCCTTTACGTACCGGGGTCACGGTAATTCGTAAGTCCCAAGCTTTGGCCCTCTGCAGGCCCCGTCACTATGCTGACACTCCTTAAGGCGCGCGTGGAGCACAACGCGCCGTCGACCCGGGCATGGTCCATGGTCGGGCCGCGAGTCGCCCATTACTCGCCGCCCGCATACCCGCGCCTACGGTGACCGGAGATCGTCTTGCGACGTCTGTCTACGTCGGTACTTGACTCAAATTGCAAGTTATTATTTACTTCGTACTTCAAAATTAAGACCGAATCTTAACAGAACTTTTTGAAAGATAAAACGAATTAACGAACGATTCACGATATGTAATCTGTGCTTACAACTCTTTCCGCCTTATTACAAAAAAGGGTTTAACTAAAAACCCAGGTTTAATCTTGTAAAACTACGGTTTAAACAAAGATTATTACAAATCGTGGTTTTGCGATAAACCATGGTCTAACAGTAGTAGCTGTCAAAGGTATGTCAAAGTTTCTCATAGCAAATTTTTCATTGTGTTGTAGTTTTTGTGTTATATTCACCCAAAATGGATTGAAACAAGGTAGATTTAATTGTTATTACTCATTGTGGATTTAATTGTATAGACAATCGTTCAAATGGCGGTACTAAAGTCGACGTTTTATCTTAGTTTTGTAATACGGACAAATTTAAACCATGGCTCTGCAGATAAGCCTGGACTTGATAGACCAGGTTTAAACCAAGGTTTATTTAGTTTTTGTAATAAGGCCGATCAAGTCGCGCGTAGAACACGACGCGCCGTCGACCCGGACTTGGTCCATGATCGGATGGCGAGTCACTCATTACTCACCGTCCGCATGCCCGCACCTACGGTGGCCGGAAATCACATCGCAACGTCCGTTTCAGTGGTCTTCTCTCGCGGCGGCTGGGTGAGGTGTACGCTGTCCTCTCCCTCACACGTCCCGCCTCTTCCTTCGCTTGCATGACTGCTTCGCAGAAGGAGGCGACCGCTTTCCATTTCATCTCGCCTCACAGCATGGCCTCGACCTATGCCAGGCGTGAGTGGTTTCTGCTTATAGCCGTCGTGAGGACACGGCGGTGCTCTCACTCCTGCACCGTATGCTTCACCATGTCCTCCGGGCGGTCCTCGCGGTGGTTTTGATTGGCGGTTCTTCCTTCCCTATCCGACACACCTTCCGAAACTTCCGTGTCCGGTAAGGACCTGTGTCAAGCGGAAGCTGAGGCCGTCGTAACGCCTCTCCAGTCACTCCTCAAAGAGTGCCCACTATGTGGCGCTAAAGATGAAAAAACAGAAGGTAAAATTAGATGATAATATAAATTAACCATTAGTTAATTACACAGTATGAGAAGTGAGGACTGTTCACTTTTTTAGGGTATTACCGCGTTCGATTAGGTATGAGGAAACTAATACAAATAAATATCGTTTTGTAATAATAAAACTGCTTAGAATAGTGAACAAAATATTTTGAACTGGAGTTAAATAATGTCAATCGATTTTTTGTTTCAATGTAATCGAGTCATTTGAAATCGACTTCAGTTTGATTTAAAAAGAATGCAAGCACACCTCTAGTGCGTACCTGCTGCTGGTACGAGCTGGTGCATGTATTACATTAGCGCAATTTCCCCATTTCCTACAAAAATCATCACAATAATATATTTTTTCTATTTATTATTCAATGAATAGTTAATTAAAAACAAGTTAGTGAAACAAATGAGTGTCATCTGATAATAACGTTTTAGACAGCTGACGACTGATGGGCTGAAAGTGTCTACAAAAAATCGGGAAATCAGGTTAGTGTTTTATATTTACTAAACGGTAATTTGAAATAATACACTATTGCTTCTGTTTAGCCTACATCTCTTAACGATATTTCATAAAATAGTTTGTATGATTTTCAATTTTACGGGTTTTTCTACCTTCTACAAATACAAATAGCAGTTGTTACTGGGGTTATTAAAACTTGGTGTACCACAAATAATTTGGGCAGGTTTTTCAATATAAAGGTCTAAATAAATAATGTACTAAATTGTAGTAGTTGCTACTGTAGTTTTTTTCTAGTTAAACTTAGCTTAATTGGTTACAACTTGAAATTATTTTTAGTTGTGTGAATCTTCAAAACTGTAACATTCAAGTCATAAAGTAAAATTATCTTTTGTAAAAGTTCAGGGTAGTTTTAGTCAAATCAAGTCGTAGATTCTAATTGGACTAACAATCAGTTACAAAGGAGCAAATTCACAAATAGTCCGTTTTTTTAAACACAAGGCATTCCTCTAAGAATCCTCCTTGCTCCGTAATTATATGTTTAAATAAAAATTCTTTCATGATCAGAATGCAATACCTACCCACTTTAATTGAAAAGTATTTAGTCAATCTAATAAAGCTTGTTCAGTTCAGCACATATTTTTTTTTTTTTTTCCACAACTGTCACGCAACGCCATCTAGTCCCAAGCTAAGCAGAGCCTGTGTTATGGGTACTAGACAGCTGATAAACATACTTATATATTTCTAAATACATACATAATTTATAGATAAATTACACCCAGACACAGAACTAATGATCATGCTCATCACACAAACATTTGTCCTGGGTGGGAATCGAACCCACGACCTCCGGCATAGCAGTCAGGGTCACTAACCACTAGACCAACAGGCCTGTCAATATGTCTTAAGCATGCATATTTGTATTACAAAACCAACACATATTAAATTAAAATTTAGATTTTATAGAATCTTAAAAATTAGTTGAAAGTTTTATCAGTTTATCTGTTACAATGTAACAACATACAAACACACATTCGCCTATTCTCTTTGATTCCTATTTTCCTGAATTGCGCCTTTAATGTTAAAATTTACAAAAACCTTAAAAAGCCTTGAAACCTTGAGCCTACCTTCAAAGTTCAAGGAAGTTTGATGGATTTTAAATTAATTTCAATTTTAATATTTTTTTACATAATAATTTCACGCTTCTAGATCAAAAGGTTTCAGCTGATCATATATTCATTAATCAGTCAATCAGCCAGTTTATTTCATCTTTGATATAAATTGATTTCAATTTCAATACGTAAATAAGTAAATGCTGTTGTAAAACTTATCTAAAGAATGTTTATCAAAATTGGATCATCTTGGCGTTTCTTGCTGTTTAATTTATTAAAGCTATTCAGAACCAAACATTCACAAATCTCTGCCTATCTTAACAGAGAATAGCTCACTATGGTGCTGTGGTATAACTAAAATGCCTTTATCTGCCAAAGCCGATGTTAAAAATAACTTAGAAAATGCATGCTAAAAATTAAAACTGGTGTTACTTTTCAATGAAAACACCTATTTCACAGCTGTATAATAAACTAATTCTTGAACTCTTATACAATCATATGAAAGCACATTATGAGAAAATTGTTGTATGTGAAAGACCAAGCAATTCAATTCTTTGAAAATAACTATTCATCTAACAAGTTATTATTACATCATGAATCGAATAATCATAGCAAGTATGAGATCAGATATTGTCTAACCTTATCTGTTTTTGTTGAGAAATAACATCTGTTACTTTAAATTTATCTATCTTATTATCTGTGCATTGTGAAAGAACTGCAGTTTACTTAGCATGTGTATTTCTCATGTTATCTCAGTATTTCTGATAAGTGATACTCGCAACTGTATTGCGGTACTTACTGTTATATTAAATTTGATAGTTGTTTTAACGATAAGTTGTAATTATTTAAGTGATTATTGTTAATTGGTCATTAGTCAGTGATTGCATTATAAATATTGAATGGCAAATGAAATGTGATTAAGTCGTGTAAAGCATCATTCAATGTTTCCATTAAACAGGTTTGTAGGTACTATACATAAACATATAAATCACTAGCTTTTGCCCGCAACTTCGTTCGCGTGGAATAGTGACTTCTGGCAGATTTTTGTTTTTTTCATTTTTGTAATAAAAACATCCTATGTCCTTCTCAAGTTTCAAACTATGTCTGTACCAAATTTCACACAAATCGGTTCAGTAGTTTAGGCGTGAAGAAAAGACAGACAGACAGACAGAGTTACTTTCGCATTTATAATATTAGTTTGGATATTCTGTGAAACTTGTTGTTTGTGAAATTTTTCTTTTCATGTTTCACATTATCATAACCTTTTAAAATATAGTATGTAAATGAAAATGTTTATTGTCAAGGTTTCATACACCTACTAACATATTCAAATTCTTACTGAAACTGAATAATTAAGGTTCATCCATACATATCAGGGTCGACCATACATACCTGGGACTTGGAAAGACTGCTTAATATTTTTTTTAATGTCATAATAATAAAATAAATAAAATAATAAATAATAAATATTCCACAACTATCACACAACGCCATCTAGTCCCAAGCTAAGCAGAGCTTGTGTTATGGGTACTAGACAACTGATAAACATACTTATATATTTCTAAATACATACATATTATAGATAAATTACACCCAGACACAGAACAAATGATCGTGCTCATCACACAAACATTTGTCCTGGGTGGGAATCGAACCCACGACCTCCGGCATAGCAGTCAGGGTCACTAACCACTAGGCCAACAGGCCTGTCAAAATAAACAGCTGTGAGAACATTTTATATCACACACGTCCATGTCTGCATTTGCTATGCTGTTTCGCAGGAATGTCAAAGCCGGTAACCGTGACCCTGGAGCATAAAGGGCCATTGAAGGAACACCGTGGATGTTAGTCTGACTGTCCCTTCTGCCCCACCCAGGGTAGAATAAAAAAAAAAGCTCCAGTGCTGGCGAAGTTTCGAATCACGGCCGTCACGAGCCGGGCAGGGCCCATTATGTGTGGATAGATCTTTATGGTTTTCATATTTTGTATCTCAAGAATACAGTTCCCATTTGCTAAATTAAAATTTTGGCAACTGTAGAATAACACTGTTATCAATGTGTAACAAGAAATAATCCTAAGTGATTCATTCTTTGTACCTACCATGTTACTGACACTCTTCGCATTACTGTGTTAGCACTAAGCCACATTTGACGCGTTGCTTCATACAATAATTAGGGTTATTAGCAAGTTAATTCATATGTAAATACAAACAACATTCTGCATTCAACAGCTAAACATGTACAAACTGTGGAAAATCATCACTGCAAAATGTGCTTTTTTGTGTTAATTTAATATTTATATTTTTCAAGTTTAGACCATGATAATTAGTGAAGTCCTTGTTGCAGGGTCAACAAAGCGCGCAGGCTATGACTTAGGCCATGCGATAAAAATGGAAGTAGTCAATATAGGCGAAGGTCGGTACGAACAAAGCGAAAATGTGCCGGGTAGCAGCATCGACAGCGATGCCTCCAGCAGCGCCTTCGATAGCAACGACAGTGATCACTACAGCGAAGACTTGGACAAAACATCGGATGATGGTGACTTGAAAGAGGATCTGCAAAAAACAATACCAGAATGCTACAAATCCGACTCAAACTTTTCATCACATACAGCAAGCATCACAAATGACGAAGAGTTTCAGGCGACGGCGTTATGCCAGTTTATGGATATATTGAATGATTTAGACGAAGTTTTAGATAAGTCCTTACTAGCATGTCTTGACGATGGAACGAAAAACTTCGATAGCGACGAAGAGGATCTCATTTGTAAGATTAAGGAAGTCATTGGTGAGGCTCAAGAAGAATCGGATCGGTCGGAGGCGCAAAGTTCTGTGGACGACAATACTCAAGTAATAACATGCTCTAACGTTCATGCGTCAGCGCCGCTTTTTGAAGATACAGACATCACACCAAGTATATCAGAAAGGTCAAATCTCACAAGCCTTGGGCGTTCAAAAAGTTATTCAGAGCTCACTGACAATGATCGACAAGCTTTAGTTTCATCATTAGAGAGAGCAAGTACGACGAACGACACATTGCGAAACTCAATGAGGAGATTAGACCCTATTGTTCTACCAGCGATAACTGCGGAGTCGTCTTGCGAGCCTCTAACGTTGCCGGTAATACTTTTTTTAGAACATAACATTAACATGCGACCGACGAGCGCTCCGATACAGTTGCAAGTGACGGCGGCGAATCTCAGTAGTGATGGTGCTTCGGGACCTTTGATTGTGGGGCGGCGTGCTTTACTCATGAATCGCACGCTTTCACTCCCGTCTCCGGGGGATAGTGACGTCACGGCTGGGGACTGGACTGGACGGAACACTGCCAGGAGTACCGCAAGAAGCACCAGTGCGTCCAGCTCTTCCTCCGAGTCGTTGGACGTTGCTCCCATCATCCAAAACGCTTCAAGTGCCACTGAGGAGAGGTAAACATAAATATTCATTTAATCTTAATTGTGTTTTTGTGTTACACTTTGCAGTTAACTCATGTATTGAGCAACCTTCGCGATTTCGGATTTCGAATACATTACTCATTACATTCTCATAATGAGGTCAGAGGATGTGATTGATGACTCACGAATTTATCATCATTTTCTCCAAAAATCGGATGAATAAATGTAACATTATTTTGCAGAAATGACGAGACTGAAGAACCTCCTTTTGGAGTTTGGCCACATCGTATGAGTGCCATGCTGGCGTGCCTCAGTTGTACCGTGGGAATATTTAATATATCTAGATTTGCCATATTCAGTGTTCATTTTGGAGGTAAAGAATGGACTTTTACGTAATTAATGGGATTCACCTAATTTCCTGGTATCTTTACAATGAATCTTTCTTATTGTTGCAGCGAGCTTCATAATACAGTTTTTTATACTGTCATTTTTAATTGGAATACCGCTATTTACTTTACATTTGTGTTTGGGCCAAGTGTTGGAGTCCGGCCCGGTGGACATGTGGCGTATATCGCCGATATTCCAAGGCGTAGGCGTCTCTTTGCTCATTACTCAAGCCGTGATTGGCATGTACAGTATAATAGGCCTGTCTTGGATATTTGTATACTTTAGAGACTCTTTTATAACGTCCAATGACAAATACAAATGGGCACTACCACACGAATTCAATTTTGAAGGTGAGTCAATCATTACCTAATTCAATAAGGTTTATTGTTTGGACCAAGTCGACAAATTCGGTGATATCAATCAACAAATGAAGCAGGAAGTTTGAATGGAGGTCAAAGATTTACACAATTACTTTTTCCGTTAGTGGAACAAGGAAATAGCATCATACTTACTGAGAAAGTTTTTTTAATGTTACAGATGGCATGGCGAAAAATGGTAGTTATAAAATACAGGAGACATTGCCGCAATATTTTCACGGTGAAGTGTTACAAAGGAATTTAGGGGCCAATAGTTCATATTTCGGCACAATAAAGTTTCAAGTAGCGTTCAACTTAGCGGTAGTGTGGATGATAGTGTTCGTCGCGCTGAGTAAAGGATTGAGGTCTTACGGCAAGGTAATAGGAGTAACAACCTACCATAATTGTAACGTAGAGGTGATTTTCCCATGAAATGGTAACTCTTCATAATTTTTATAATTGCAGGCTGTGTACATGCTGATTTTCCTCCCGATATGTGGTACATTAGTGCTATGTACAAAACTGCTCACTTTAATACCATACGACACCGTCGTGAATATATTCTCCGAGACTGAATGGAGCGAATTCTTCATAAATAGTAATGTATGAATATATTTTTTCGCCTTAGAATATAATTTGAAGATCTTATCTCGTTTACGTACTTGCTCTTACTAACCTCTAATAACCTAAACAAAAGAATAACTACACCTCTATTCAATCCATGGTCACAGACTGCAGAAAGTTCTTATTTTAAATTATTATTTTTTTTGTTCCTTCCGCCTCGTTGCTCCAGTTACAAGAATTGTTGAGAATGAGCTACTATTTGAATTCCCAAGTCGAATAAAATGTTTTCGAGTTTTGCAATCTTTAATTCATCAATAACAGCCTGGAGTTTGCATTTGTGCGTAATTGATGACGATAGGTTTGCCGCCTTTTACTTAAATTAAATTACTTTTTAGAGTTGGGCAGCGGCAGCTCAAGAAACCTTCTTAACATGGGGCCTACTTGGTGCCTGTATAATGCAGCTAACATCGCATAAAAACGCAAAGAACAAAACAAATAAAATATTACAGAAGGAAAGTGCGTGTATAGTGGCATTTACATTCGCAGTTTTGCTACTGGGATCGTTTTTGGCCAACACTTGCGTGCAAATATTGAAGAATTATGGCTACGTTTATATACCGGGCAGTTTTGGTGAGTTTTACGTGTTTCCATAATATTTATTTTGTACTACCCTAACTGTAACCACTACTAATTTTGTCTTAAAACTTATGACAATTATTATAGTAATCATATATTAAAATATCTTTCTTTGGAATGTTAATCAAATGATCTTCGTTTCTTCAAAATGCATAATCATACAAAAAGAAGTAGTTTCGTTGTTATTTGACGGCACGTTAAGGGCAGTAGCTAAGCGGTTGGACTGCTGCGCTGCATGTCGCGGGATCGATTCCCGCACGGAGCAAATATTGGTATGAACTACAAGTACTTGTTCCGATTCTGGGCGTCTGTATATGTGAGTTTATATGTTTGTACACGCACCCACAACGCAGGAGAAATTCCAAGTGTGGGGCGACGTTTTTAAAAAAAAGAAAAGAAAAATATGCTACTGCATGGGTTTTTTAGGGCGTTTTGTCTACCCTACTTTTACAAGACGTCCTCTTAGGGGGGTACTCAAGATTCAAAAGAACCATGTTGTACTATGGTTTCTGATAACGTTGAATTGACGGTTGATTGCAATTATGATATTAGGCAAACAGGATGATCAGGTTCTCAGAAACCGGTTTATTTAGTCACTAGTTGTTCTGATATACATATTTAGCTACAGTTGATAATTAGAAACCTACGCCATTTACTAATATACTCAGAATTCGACTTTATTCACATAAACCAACCTGACCAAAATGTGCTATTGGAATTTCGACTCTCGGTGCTGAGCAGAGCGTTGAAAATACAGTTTTCCTTTTATTCGAGTAATCATTTAGATGTCATGGAAATATGTTTTGAGAGTTTGATATTAAATTATCCATGCATAGGAATTTGCTTAGCGAAATGTACGTTTTAGGTTTACATCCATCACAAAATTAAATGTACTGTGTGTAATATCAATTTCTCGGTCAATTCTCCACGCATCGTCTGTCATGATAATATTTAAAATAAAAATGAAAGTTTTTTTCTGTTCTTTTGAAATGGATACTTTTTTTTTATTAACTTCCTCAGTTTTTATTTACATATATTTAGAATATAAGTTATTGATAAAAAAAGCGTCAATGTTTTTTTTTTCAAATGCAACCTGTTATTCCATAGTTAAACATATTCCTGATTAAGTTTTGTTCTCTAAGACACCCATAAAAAACGCATGTTCACTACTTATCTATTATAATAAGTGCATCTAATTGACTGCAACTTATTTATTTACTGTGAAATTACCAATTCAATTTGCGATGCGCTAATTATCGCTCCAACGATGACATAAACAATGAGCTATATTATACCATTGTAGTTTTTAATACTTCTGTTGGATTTAGTTACAACCACAACCTCTGAAATTGACACTGAAATATCGTCCTTATGTCTGAACCACTGTCCATCCACATATCGACGTTGGAAAAAATGTCTTATGGCAAGTTGAATTGCTGTTGCAATTTAAACTTTTTGTGTTGAATTGAATGTTTCAAATCCAAAAGCTGCTCCGTGTTTCTATCGAAGTTTCTTTCCAGGGTCGATATTAGCTCAGGGTCTTTCAAATTGCAGTTAGGATTTAATATGAACCGCACATGTCCAGAGCGCTAAAACTTTTTGGGTGTAACACCTAGTGGAAGAAACCTCACACACCTTTTTGGTGTCACTGAATAAAGAATTGTGTATACAATAAGGCGCCTACGCGTCCTCGAGCATGCGCGAGAAGACAATGTCTGTGTCAAATTTTATACTTAAAGGCAATACTAATACTGCGTTATCCCATAAAATTGTAATATGATTTTTCTGTTTTTGCGAGACGGTTCCTTATGCGGAATGTTAAATGTCTGACGCCAAGATTGGCCTGTCAATATAGACAGAGTGTATAAATATAAGCAGGTTTTAAAACAATGATAATATTTTTTACAGAAACGGTAAAATCTACCCAATTCTTATGGCCTATTACGGAGCCCATGCCAGGCAATGTGGTGTCCACACCAGTACGGTACATGGGCCACTACGGCAGCTTAGTAGGAGTTACGGTATGGAAGAATGGCAACATCGCACGCACGCTCAGCGGTTGGCAACCTTTACAGCTGGCTACTCAGATCGTGCCGGCTACTCTTGCTGTGTTGCCCGCTAATCTGGTAAGTTTTATAAAAACCTTAAACAAAAAACCGGATGCGAGTCAATGAGGAGCCATAGACACAGATAATGGACTGAGCGTTCACCATCGAGCTCTAAAGTAAATACAGGCGGAAAAGTGTGAGAGAGACAAATTGATTTCTTCCAGTAGTTGTCTATGTCAATAAATATAACCGTCCGTGTAATCGCTGTCTCAGTTACTAGAGAGTGGTCAATTTCAAGTATTGCCATTCATTCTCTATGTCTATGGTTGGAACTAACGTCGCCATTTTTTAAAAAGTGACATGACCCACTGCTGGGCAAAGGCCTCTCCTTACTGTTAAGACACCTAATTTCACAAATGTTATAAACCAACAGCACCCTCCTGAAAATGTCATTCAAATTATGTTACCGGTGTCAGGATAGCCAACACAGTTTTTATCGGACAAAAAGTTATCAGTTATTTAATCTATGTAATCACGGTATTTATGATATTATGATAATTATGTTATAATAAAGCAAGAGTATTTGTTTATGGTTAAAAGATTGCTAGATAAAATTACACTGTGATTTAATTTAATGTTTAATTTATTATACGCACGATACTATAGTTCCAGTACAAGCTGACCTAACAATTTATAAACTTTCCGTGAAATTAGAGATCAGGTAATACTGGTAATGCATGTAGTTACGCGTACACATTACAATAACACAATGTAATAACAATTTCTCAATGACCTCACAACATTTTTTAATTATTGATTCTTCAAACGCGGCATGCATGCCATAATTAACCAACATAATAACAATGGTTATCTAACTCGACAGTCCAATTATTTCCTACTATACTTTTACAATAGTTGGCACACTTCAAGTCATATCTTTGTATTACCAAGACTGAAATATGGAATATGACCTTGATTCTTCGTGGCCTAGAATTTGTTTTACGACTGTGTGTATGAAACTAGAGTAAAGTGTAATTGTCTGTTGGACTAGCCTTGTTGTATAATCTCTGAATTAAGGATTTGATAAATGGATTTAGGATTTAATTCAACTAGCTCAGCGTTTCCCATTTAACGGGTCGCGAGCCGGTACCGGGTCATAAAAATAAAATACTGGGTCGCAAAAATCCTGCCTTGTTTTTTTTAGTAAAAAATAAACAACAGGTCTATAATTCGCACATGATTTAGTGACTAAAAGCAAAAGTATATATGAGTGTTAATAAAACCTTTTTACTATTTATAAATGTATATTATCTTACCTAACGTAACCAGGATTGTGAAATTACCGGACCATAGCAGAACAACGTTTGGGAAACACTGAACGTAAAAGGTATTGAAGGACACCGTGGATTTTAGTCAGTACGAGTCTGACAGTATGGGTGGGAGGACTCATCTGATGATTTTACCACGATAAAAAAAATACGTCCTAGGACGTATATGACCCTGGTCATGACAACTGTGTGCCTATTGAAAACTGTTCAGGAGTTAAGGCGTAATGACCAGACAGACAGTGAACCAACATTCATTTCTATAATATTAGTAAGGATAAAACAAAAGACATAATAATGTGAACACCTGGTTTCGAAAGCTTCGCGGAAGTCATGCAGTGTTGTCATCAGTTTGATTGCCACATTTATAATGCAAATAATGAATGACAAACATGGAAACAGCCAAGATAACAACGTGCAAATGTGACAAAAGAATCGGCGTCGGCATCTTTCTTCATAATTGTAGTTGTGAAACCTAAAAACACCATTAATGTTTATCCTGATAGACATTATACTAATTATTTTGTAAACCATACATAACTTATTTAAAAATAAATCAGTTTTACAATAACTGACAAAATGGGTCGGTTTTAACGTTAACTTTGGTCGCTCCCTTATAAAACTTAAAGAGAAAAAAACTCAAAGAATACTTAGAGGAGATTTTACCAGCTTTGACCAAATCTTTGTGGGAGCAAATGTTTTGATTATTTGGCGAGAGGTAGAGGATGTCCTTTTACTCACGCGTTCCGACTGCTCCCCATTCCCCTCGCCTGCCGCCGAATCTGCCTGAGGTATCTCCCGAAACAACCATGCTCGGGAAGATTTGCGTCAGGTTTAAGGTGCGAACGCCCTAGCGCCTCCAACTACTTTTCAAAGAGGGATCTTACCGCCGATATTATGACATGCCCAGGCATTATTTTAAAACTATGATATCATCTCCTAAGATATTCATTGAAGGGAAAGTTTGGTCAAAATTAAATGTTTGTGATGTTTAACATATTTATTTGGATAAGGATTAATATCATGTTAATGAAAATACCTTCGCAAATAATGTATTTCTTTAAATCAAAGTGGACTTTATTTTAGAAATTTTCATGAGAAATAATTCCGTAATACATATTTTTTGCGTAACTCTAACCGTTTACGCAGCGCACGCAACGGAAACTCGGAGAGAAATACATTTTCCCGTTTTTAAAACATTTATCATTGCTGCTCCGCTCCTATTAGTGATAGCGTGGTGTTATATTGTCTTCCTAGATAAATGGATTATCCAAAACAAAAAGAATATTTCAGTTCCAACCAGTAGTTCCTGAGATTAACGCGTTCAACCAAACAAACAAACTCTTCTGCTTTATAATCTATATGTATATAAATCAATGCCATTTTGTGTTGTAATTTTATAACTCAAGAACGGGCTCACCTATCCAAACCAAATGTGTAGGCTTTGTTCGGACTATTTAGTAGATATTTATGTGAAGTTTGCACAAAATCGGTTGTTTAACTCTTTCATTTTCTTTCCAGCTCTCTCCAGCATGGGCAGTCATATTCTACTTCATCATCATCATGTTCGGCATTGCACAACAGCTAGCAATATGGCACTGCGTCATAACCGGCATCATGGCTATCAACGCCGAGGCTCTCAAAGTGTGGGAGACTACCATCACGTTCCTGAGCTGCGTTTTTGGACTGGCCATGGGATTGCTGCTTAGTACTGATGTGAGTCTTTTCTTTTATCATGATGTGGTTTTTGAGACCAGGGTGTGTGGGATTTTTACCTCACTTTAACTACCCCGGTGGTCATCATCAGCACACAGATGGGGGGGGGGGCATCTGTGTGCTGTGGGGGGGGGGACTGTTGTGAATATAAAACACGTTTTCTTTCATTTACCCTTGGCTTCAAATCTAAACGGATGCAGTTGAATACCAGTATTTTTTTAATGGAGGAACTGCTTATCAGACCTCCTTAGCCCCGGTAATACTGGATAATACGATACTCTTTGATAAGACAGGTTGTCAAATTTGCATGCTGCTTACCACCTGTATCGACTGTAAAATACTTATAAATGACAACTGGAAATTACGGCCTAGCGGGCTTTTCGAGGCACGGAGGAAGCTCGGTACGAAAAATCAGTAATTGATGGTCACTGCCCTACCGAACAAGCTAGGCTATCGCGATTTACCCTTGAAAATCGATCCATCTCGTCGGTTCTTCCCTAAGCGATCGTTCACACGAGCTATCCTACACAATATTTTGCGGTCTACACCAGGAATATGTCGTGTGATCCCATCATTACACTGTAAAAAATCGTGCAGTTCAACTATGTGAGAACGTAGGCCATGGGCCAGTTTTTTAAAATACTATAAGCTTTTTTACAAATGGTTTAAAAATGTATGCTATTATTAAAAGAAGTTTACTTAACTAATGGGATAATATTAAGATCGTTCGATATAAAGTAGTCAATCAATTGATATTCGAGCGTAGTACACCCGATCAAACTACTGGTCCTTAAGTGACCCTGAATAAGTGCCTACACAAGTAGAATTGCAACTGAGACGAGTTTTGAAATCCAGTAGCGCGTTTTTATCTAGGCGTTCTTTTTATTAAGGTATTATATAATACAGTCACGGGCAATTGAATGTATATCTTACGCACTTAGCAACAAATTCGAATATAGCATGGATGAATATTCCAAGTGTTATTTTTCTCATAGGTATCTATCGATTTACACGACCTTGTGATGTGAAGGTTATGGGATCATGAATGTGTAAATATTAAATAGTATTTTGTCTAGTGCTCGCAAAAAGTATTATTATTGAGCCTGAAGCCTTTTTTTATCATGGTAAAATCATCAAATGAGTCCGCCAACCCAGGGCAGAGCAGGAGGGACTGTCAGACTCGTACTTAGTAAAATCCACGGTATCCTTCAATAGCCCTTTACGTTCCGGGGTCACGGTAATTCGTTGGTCCCGCGACCCCGGCAAGGTTTGGCCCTCTAAGGGCCCCCGTCTTTGTGCTGACACTCTTTTTTGAGTGCGTGGAAAATGTTGGATCCTAAACAATTTCTCAGTAAAAGTCAGACGATTTCTCTCCGTTTACCGTCAAAATCCTCTATATATGACACTAGCTGGCCCGGCAAACTTCGTACCGCCTCTATGTAATGTCACTCAATTGTTTTGCTTTCCCGGAACCCCTCCACTAACACTTAAACTTAATGGTATGGTATTATTTAAGTTCAAATTGGCTTTTAAGTATTATTAAGAATCTTTTGTGTGGGAATATATAAATTGTTTTTATTAGCCTTTTTCAGGCAATTTTTCAAAATTTTCTGTCTTAGAATTCTCTGTTAGAACCATCCATACTTCAAGAAATATTATAAAAACAGAATTTGCGAAATCGGTCCAACTGCACTCGAGATTTGCTCTTAGCAACACTTCAGCAACGATTCATTTTTATATTATAGACTAGCTGTTTCCTGCCCCGCTTCGCTGTGGCACAAAAAAATAACAGCTTTTAAAAAAAAAAATGATAAAATCAATCCTTGATGCGGATTATATATCATGCTAAAATTTCAGCTCAATCGGTGCAGAACTTTTTGAGTTTTTGAAGCATACACAAACCAACATAACATTTTTATAAATATATAGATATATAGATAGATAGAAGATAGATAGTTGAATCTCAGAAATAACTGGCAAAATGTGAGTGTACTATAAGTTGTATAAAAGTAATTCGAGAACCAAAATGAGTGGCTCTCTCGTGGTTGTGAATTCTTATTTAGAAGCTTATTTGCGATTAAATATATTCATGCTTCGTTTAGTTACGCGTAAAGCTAAATCCAGCCCAGGGTCGGAAAATAACCGTGTAACATGATTGCGTGCGTAAATACACTATAGTTCGCGCTAGTGAATGAATTGGGCGTGACCTAACTAGTTTATGGCACTAAAATAATAACAGTTCCAGTATTTCCGATCTTGATACTCTGAAAAATAAGAAAAAGGCCGTAAATCCTAAAAAATTGCACGTAGAAACGGTCTACTTCTGTTTAGTACTGCTAGTTTTCGTTCACGGCTTCGCTTGTTCCCTCCCCAAATTCTTCTTCTTCAAGATTTGTAAAGAATAAATAGCTTTTAATCATTCCATAGTCAGTATAACGAATTAAGGCCTGTTTGATGAAAAGTTAAACTAACTACATTCATATCCACGTTAATATTCCATGCATTTTTAAACAAATGGTTAAAAAATGTAAACAATTTAACAAATAATTCTGAAGTGTCCTATCACCACCTTGAGAACACGTTCGGTGCCCCGACCCGGGCAGACCTCTAACGTATGCTCCGCCGTGTTATTTTACAACATCCTATATTATCGTTTTATCTATCCCGTGACCCCGGTACGTAAAGGTCTATTGAAGGACACCGTGGATTTTAGTCAGTACGAGTCTGTCAGTCCCTCCCGCTCTGCCCTGGGTGGGACGATCATTTGATGAGTTTACCATGAAAAACACGGTGTTCTTCACTAGCCCTTTACGTACCGGGGTCACGGTAATTCGTAAGTCCCGCGACCAACGTCCCGCTCTGAGCTGGAGGATTCATTTGATAATTATACCACGATAAAAAAAACCTCTTAGGTTTACCTTCCTTCCCTGTGGTAGTGTGTGGTCTATTTACATCCGTTGTAAATCCGTCAGGTTCTGATAGGGGGGCCCACATGCCAGTATGGATGAAATTCAATAGTTTTCGAGATATTTGAATATTAATGGTATTCTTTTCTATGTTGTAAAAAATTGGAAAACTCAAGATAAACTTTTGCCGGGTTATCGTGACTGTGTTACAAAAATAAAGTTTCTATTCCCCAGGCTGGCATCCGTATAGTCCACTTCATCGACTACGTCTGGGTGGGTTCCTGGTGGCAATGCGTGATCCAAGTGGCGCTAGCTTGCGGAGTGTTCGTGGTGCGAGGCCGGCCGTACTCGCCTGATGTCGTGGTCGCCGCGCTCTACACCTCTCGAACCAGACTGTCGGCGACTTTGGCTGCGTTACTGAGTTTTACTTGGACTGTGGTGCTGCCTGTGCTTCTGTGTGTAAGTATACTTGCAGTTTATAGCAGCACAATGCTAGACATTATTAGAAGTCGCAAGGTCGGACGTCAGTGAGGTTTTGGCTCACCTACTCAATTGTACTCTGTGTAACTCCACCTGCACTCTAAGGGAATTGTCCGAGGTCACCACCAACGCCGTGAATGTGGCAGAGTTTTGGTCGAAAAATATAATTTAAAGGAATCATCGTCACGACGAAGAAGAAGTGAGGTTTAAGATTTTTTCATACGGAATTTCTCAGAACCAGCCTTGGATACATCTAGGCAAATCATTGCTGGTTATAACCTCTTCGAGGTTGAGTAAACCAAATCTAGCATATTCCAACATCCGTTCTACACTACACTTGTTTGTTTAATAAACATGGTTCTGATTGAAATGTAAAGCTTCTGAACAGGTTAAGAAATTTAAAATATGCTGCTATGGTTAGTTATGTCAGTGGTTATGTTAGAGCCATTCAGGTGCCTTGCAAAAAACGCTGTGTTTATATGTTCACGTAAATAGACGACGTTTAAATGTTTTTGTTAATTTCAATGTCATGTTTCAGGCAATTTGTGTCATGGATTTCCGAGTTGGTCAACAGAAACAAATGTACAGTTGGAGGAAACCAGCCGGGTATGATGTTGCTTTTTAATATTCGTTTTTGCGTTTTTGATCCAAACATACAAAAACATCTAACCCTTTTTTAATATACTAGCTTACTACCCGTGCCGGCTACGCACGGCTGAATAAAGCTTTCTAATGGTCACACACACGCACACACACACAAAAAAACAAATCTTTCCTTTTTCTAATATTACTGTAGATTATTGTAGTGTATAAGTTATGGCCTGTCTCTCTATCTCCATAATACTAGTATTACAAAAGTAATAGATCCCATTTTTCTTAATTCGAATACTTTTTGGAACATTACACTAACATTTAAGTTTTGTTTTCAGTTACTGGCCAGTATGGTGTCGTCAGCTGGCAGTGTTTCTACAACAAGGAGCTTTACTACTAGTGCCCGTCGCTGCCTTCATACAAACATGGCGCTATATGAACAAGGGCCCACCTGATATTCTTGATGTAAGTCTTTCAAATTACCTACTTCCAATTAATAGGTTACAAAACCAACAACTAGCGGTCTATTTTGGCCCGCTGGTTGAAAATTGGAATCCTGGATCCGCCGTAGCATTACGATGTTGCAAGCTATCAGTATTAGATTTAGGCAATGAGGTTTAGTTGAAATCACAGAAAAATAATAATTAAGAATTGGCCGTTAGTTAAATTATTATAAAATACGCGCATATGACGTGGAGTTGCGGATACCAGCCCGTTATACAATACAAATTATTATTTAAAAAAAACGATGATTCCCGAAGTCCACCACCAATTTGTGGAGGTGGCAACTGGAGGTAGAAGAACAATTGCTGAATATGAGGTCCTGGGTTCGATTCCTAGGTCGGGAAACATGTCATCGGTTGTTTCTCAGTAGCAACCACGGTTTGTGCCAATAAACACAATTTTCTACTTTTCTTATCACATCACATCTGTAATCCCCGAGAAGTTAGACACTAATGTGTGATGTCATTGCACGCACATTTTGCAAGTGTTAGAAATGTTTATGTTTTAGTAAACGGGCATAAATCCGTAGTGGCAACTGAGAATCACACAAAAAATGTTCTAAATTATGTCTAATCTGCACAAACCAATAGAAAACGGAAGTGTTATGAAAACACGAGTCATTAGCGACACCATACAATGAGATTAGATGCAAAGACTAAACAATTAGCATGTTGTTTATATACAGAGCGACTCATTAGTAAATAAGGTATATTGCGTCTGGTTGTTCGTTGTTACATAATGTTTTATGTTAATGCAACAAGGATTATGGACCAAACGATTGTCTTGAAGAACTGGTAAGACATTTTTTATTTCTTTTTTTTTATGGTAGATGACTATTTATGTTCGTGGTTTTGAATTTAGATTATAAGCGTTTTACTATGTGCGGCTG
Organism: Agrotis puta; assembly: GCA_943136025.2. NCBI lineage: Eukaryota > Metazoa > Arthropoda > Insecta > Lepidoptera > Noctuidae > Agrotis > Agrotis puta. The sequence goes on along the minus strand of OW964177.2, from coordinate 12,413,217 downwards.
TCATTTCACCTTTTTTAACCTTGACAGTTTTTACTGATAGTCAGAAGCTCATAAGTCTGACAACTAGTCTCACCATGGGGCATCGTATTGCCCAGTTACTGGGTTGTGTCCGATAGGCAGCTCCATGTAAAATACTGATTCAGCTGCATCTGGTTCGACTGGAAGCTGACCCCAATATATTAAGTTCGCAAAAAGCTAGGGAGATGATGACTATGTGCGATTTATTTCATCAACACTGCTACGAAATGACGGTCGGCGCAGTGGCTAAGCAATCGAATTCGGCACTGCGTAATGAGGGTTCCATTCCCACACGGAACAAATATTTGAATTACTCATTAGTAGTTGTCTCGGTTCTGGCTGTCTGTAGTAAGTTTAAATGTTTGTAAACGCGTCCACGAAATAAAGTGGAACTCTTAGTGTAGGGAAGTGCTCAAAAAATATGGAAATGGAACGAAAAAATTAGAGACATGACATCCACCAACTCGCAATGGAAACGTAATGAATTACGACTAACGGGAGTTAGTCTTATTTTGCATGGAGGGATTTTTGTTTATTGTAGAATCATCAAATAAATTCCCCGCCCTTAATGGAGCGGAAGGGACTCTCAGACTTAACTGACTAATAACCACCCTGTTCACCCTCAATTTGCGCTCCCTTTTAAGACAGTTCCGGGACTTTGGCTTATAATAAATAATCCCTCTGATAATAAAATTGCATATGTCCCTATACTATGAACGTTAAAGTACCTACAATAATCGGTAGGCAGATATCATGACTATTTTTATATCACTACTCTTCAATAATGTTTAAATATTTGGGTTATTTATAGAAGTATACGCAAATGTTTATAGTTTAGGTAGAGATAGTATTTTGTAACATTTTATTTTCGTGATGAAATTCATTGACGTTTCAGTATTATCGAATGTGCCTATTTATAAGAGTTATTTGTTTTGGAAATTTACTGATTGATAGCTCTAATAAAACTCTATCTTAAACTAGTATGTTATTTTAGAATTTTTATTTACTTTTTCGAATTAACAATATAATTGATAACACTGAAATGGCATTACATAATTATGACTTCACAAATATCAACTAACGTCATCGTATGAATTTACATAAATATAATTTTTTATCGTAATTTTCCAGTATTTTTTCTTGGTTATCTTTATTGATAGCACTGAAATGGCATATTTATGTTTTGCAATACATAATGACATCATAGTATTGATTTGGATAACTGTAAGAGTAGGGTAAGATAAATCACTGAATATAGGATGACAAGGGTAGAAAGAGCGCTACTGATATGACGACTAGCAAGCGTATAATGGCAGCGCAGAAAAGGGGTTTGTCTAAGGGAGAAAAAGCAAAATGACAGAACGTAGAATGATTTTTGTCGTTTTAAGCACAGCAATGTTTTAAATACGGAAAAGAAATGGTTCTTTTCTTATTGTGTGTACGGACCGTGCCATACTCATGCAAAAAAAAGTATTAACCTTTTAAGCGCTTGGCTAAATATCAATTGCCGTGCCCCCAGCGCCCGGCTACGAATTGTCCTTTCCTCTTCTCCTCTCTTTTTGCTCCTCTTAAGCTCCGATTTGTAAAATATCGTTGTGTACAATAAAAAGTATTCTATCTATCTACATAAATAGAGAGATATAGAATAGATGCAATAAAGTCGAACAAAACAACAAAAATCGTGAATATTTTCTGTCGCATAAATACGACGCGGGCGGTAGGGGCACGGAAATATTTATACGACTCGGGCGGTTAAAGGGTCAAGAGACTGCGTAAACAATTATCGCTAGTCGTTTTTTTAGGGGCTCTGTTAGCCATAAAAACATTAGTTCGGTGAAATTGAATCCACGACATGCAGCACATCAGTCAATGGCTCAATTAGTGCACCAACTGGCAAAAGAGTACGAATAATGAGTTCGTCGTTCCATAATATGCAGTAAAATTATATGTATACTTAAACTAAATACTTCTTCCTAGAGTAGACCTTCACAAGACCATAAGTAGAAAACTTAATAGTTGCATATATCATTCAAAATATCTAACTACTTAGTACAGACGCCAGCAGATCAACCTACCCGAATCCATTAAATTTTACCAATCGAATATTAACCTTCCACTATTGTGATAAGGTTGAAAAATCTATTAAAGAAAGACAGATTAAGGTAGGTTGATATGCTGGCGTCTGTACATTCGTGATTCTATTTTATTGTATCACTAGCAAATCGTTAGATTTCACGAGTATGACATACATTACGAAATATGAACTCACACAAGGTCGCGGGGAATATTTGATTAAGTATTCATTCTGGTTTAATAGATAACAGTGGTATTTGATAATTGCTATGTAAATAACTGAATTCGTTGGATTTGTGATTGTAAAATTAGCATTTGATTCTCGGTTTTATACTCAATAAGTGATCCGTGTTCTGCTTTATTTTTTTAAAACGTCCGACACTAGGAATTTCTCCTGAAAAATACTAAGTAGTGGAAATGTACTTAAACATTTTAAACACCAATATATTTAACAATGTGCCAATGACTTTGGATTATTCAGTGTTACATTGAAAAATAGGGATTTTAACAATGCCCAGTTCAGGAATGGAATTGCAAAATGTAAAGAATTTTATTTTTGAAGCTGTAAAACTTCATTCTACATTAATAGTATCTCCATAAATATTCAAATTAACCACCAGTAGTGTGATGAGTGAATTTAGTGGTATTTTAACTTTTTTTTTTGTTTTGTTAATGTGCACAGTGTCACATACTTCACGTGGACCACGAAGCAATACGTTGATTTTTGAAAAAAGAAGTCACCCTGCATTATTAGATCATACGATAATGTCGCTTAGCTAATAAGGATCAAATTATGGGTATACGGCAAAATACAACTTGAAGATAATGTAAAAGAATCACAAGAGTTTTGTAAAGAAAACATAATATAAAGCTCTTTTCATTAAATGATTAAAAAAAAACTTGTGCCAATATTAAAGCTTCTAGACTCAAATATTTAGGCTGTACATTATATGTGACTGAAAACAAGAACTTTAAATAAAAATGTCTAATTCCAATCAATTATAATTTCTAGCGCATCCAAAACTTGTACCGTCCGCGCATGGGAGCAGCCAGCGAGCCCCTCGGCAGGTCCCCGGCCGCCCCCCCCGCGCCCGCGCCCCCCGACCCTCCCCCCAAGTACACCCCCCCTCCCTCCTACTCCACCGCGACGGGCGCGCGGCTGCTGAATACTATCCGGAGGAGCTTTAGGACGCTTAGAAGGTATGTCTTACTTTCTTGTATATCTACATACTCTATAACATGGGTCACGGAGCTTGAGCCTGCATGACCTAGATCCCAACATTTGTAGACATGTGACATCTGCCAATCTGCCTGGGTTTGCGTAGTGGATTGCAGCCCACTGCCTCTAGAAGAGAGAAGGCCTGTGTCTCAACAGTGAGACCATTATTAGGTTGATAATGCTTTGATGGGTCTTGAACATAAAGGCATATACAAACCAAACTGGCTTTACCCGGCGTAAGGTAAGGCCGTCGGGCTTGTTTTGCGGACAATTGTGCCACGATAATCGCAAAATAAACCACGCGGCCAGGATTTTGTGCGTAGAGGCGAGATGGGGGTTTTCTATAATCGATCATTAATTCTACATCACAGAATCACAACAGCCCGTCCAGAACAATCTCCCGCAGAAGACACAACGCAGCTACCAATAACAGTCAGCGAAACAGTTGAACGAGACACCCTCGTCTCTCTCGAATCACAACCACCGGAATACAGCGGCGTTTTCGCCACACCCTCTATAACCATCACAGACGAGACCGACTCCAGAACAACACGCCCTAGATCGTCTACATCTAGGAATTCCCTATCTCTAACTAGAGATTACCTTCGAAGATCGTTCGTACGTAAAAGCGATTCGGCTAAAAGTATCCGATCGAGTCTTCGAAGGAGTTTCAAGTACGGCGGTGCCTTAACCAGTAGTCACGAACAGTTGGTGCGAGGTGCTGAACCGATGTCCAGCACTGTTGCTATGTCGGCCGTCAGCACTTCCCACGACACACACAGCCGCGCCTCGGTCATATGATTTTTCTTAGTCCGCCTTAGAATATGGCATCACGAATATTTTTTTATATAGAATGCCTCAACCCGTTACAATGTATTTTTAAGCGTAATGTATAGAGGAATGTTTTACAGTAGTGCGTTGTTTGAGTATCTCCGATTACAATAACTTTAGAAAAAGGAGTAAGCAATTAATGCACTTGTTTGTAGGTACGAATAAATAACGTTCCCATTCCAAAACAACCATAATATTTGTAATGGATCCCGTTTTCAAAGCTATTTTTATTATTTTTTGTCACGACTGTTTGTCGTGTTTTTGTTATTAATTCGTGTTTAGATGTTAAGCTTAGAATCTTAAAATTGTTAGTACTTAATCAACCTAACATAATAAGTAGTCATAATGAAGAGGAATCTCAGTTACTCCAATATTTTTTTAAACATTGTTAATCCTTTATTTTGTGTAAGCACAATAAATGAGCCATTTAGCTAGATGTATAAGTATAGCGTAAAGTGTACTTACATTGTATACTTAAGTTGATAATAACCTCAGAGCTTAGAGAATGTGTTTAACATTTGGAAAATGTGAAGACGATTGTTAACAGTTATTTTTAAAAGAAATTGTGAATCAAACAGACTAGAAATGTGTTCTCGTTAAATTATTATGAGCGTGTTTTTCTAAATTATGAGAATGAGATGTTGGTAATGAATGCAGCTGAATGTTGAATTAGTTAGTGTGATAACTTGTAAAGAGCGATGGCTCTACCCTAATATTGTTTAGACATGTGTGAAAACCCCATTTTATTCTAGAATAGAATGTTGTATTTTAAAATTCGATACATAAATATCGAGTTAGGTTGCAATTTTTATATTCCATTTTATGGAAATAATAATCGTTACGTAAATGTTACAAAGTGTACTAAATGTTAAGAAATCAGTGTTCGATAGTATAGAACATTTAGAGTATCAACCCTTTAGATAATCGAGTTAGAATCGATATCGGCAGCTTAGATATCGCTATAATGAATACAATAAATCAGTGAATGTTGAATGCGTCAAGTACAATGAATTTAGTTCAGTAAGCGAACCGGTTGTTCGATAGTTATAGGTATAATAACGGCTTCTTTAGTTCCTTTCTTGCATTTATGTGAAACCGGCTACTCACTATTTAAATTGATATTGTCCTATCATTTATTTCATCGATATTTATTTGAGAACGTTACGAATAAGTCTTACGTTCTCGAAGCTAAAAACAGGCGACAGAAAATTCTTAGCGTACTTTTCTATATCACCTTCACAACATGAAATTGTATGTGCACAAAGATTAACGCGCAAAATCTGCAACAAGAATATGCACATTACAAGTTAGTCATCTGGTTACCAACCTCATATATTATTATTAAAACGTATTTATTTATATTTCGTTCATTATGTTAGTACTATTTCTTCGAATGTCGAAATCTCTAAATACATTTTCAAGCTGCCTGACGTACATTATGATCTTCTTCGAGATTAATAGTATAATGTCCATGTGTTGTGAACTGAAGCTATTTAATCAGTATTAATTTGGTTGTATTTGCAATTCATGTAGTGCGTAGCTGGCTCAGTACATTATGTGTTCTTCAAAATTTATTTTTTTAGTTCTAGTCACCAATGCTTCCACCTTGTAAGTTTTAAATTTTTTCTTAAAGCATCACATTTTACTAAAGCATATTATATTTTATTATTATAGCACGTTTTTATTGCACTTCTTTTATAATTTACCTTTTTATTTTGATTTCGCGCGTTCTTTTACATTCCAAATTGTTGCAATGTTTACAAATTAGATATTAAAAACATTTTTACACTACCATGAATTAATTGTTTTATTTTGATCTGACAACCAAGACCGCCGGCAGCGGGCGTAGAGGCGTGGGCGCAGAGGATGGAGAAAACCGAACGGAATAGTCGTATTTTAGTACTGATTCTACAATAAATACATTTTGTATGGGAATGTAAATCTTTATTTTCTTAAAGTGTAAAAATTACATAATATTGAAAACATCTTAACACATACTTAAAGTCTTACAAATAGAACATTTAGTTAAACGAGAATAAGTTGTACATTCCTTTAAAACAAGGAAGCCGAGGTAATGAAATGGTAAATAATTAGATTAGTTAAAGGAAATAAGAGTAGAGGGAAAAGAAACAGGAATAGAAATTTCTAGAATTAAAGTTAAAAGCCGCAACCGCATTTTACGACCTCAACTTCTCTTGATTTGTCAAAAACCAAAAAAGATTAATAAAGTACGATTTTTAAACTCGCGACCCATCAAAAGTGTTCTTCTTTATAACATAGAGAAAAGTTCATTATAAAATATTATTTTCAATTCAATAAGCATGCAATGCAAAGTAATGCAAGTGTAAGTCAAAAAATCACGTGGATACGAAAATTTTATAAAAAGTCAACATAAACTAGTACAACACAGTTGTAATTAAATTAATTGTAAGATCACAATGTCAGTCAATTCAATTAAATAGTTCGTACTCGTAAACTCGAGTTACCTAATCAAAGAGTTCATATTGAGTAACGATTTAGCTGCTTTCGAATCAGTTGGCTCTTTCTTCTTTGACGGGTCCAACATGAAGCACTTCCACAACCTGTAAAAACAATTGAAATCTTCGTTGACACACGGCATAAAATAATGCGGTTAAAAGTAGTGCATAATAGTTATTTATGCAACTGTTGTATAATCCGGGGTATTAAAACACGAATGTGGGTTTATCACACGAGGCGTAGCCGAGTGTGATAATAGTATCACATGAGTGTTTTAATACCTAATTATAACAGTTGCATACAAGACTTTATCTACAATCATGATGTGAATCCTCTATAAAAGATTCTCATACCATACCATATTCGCATACCATATTCGAGTGAAAAAATGGCGGGATATAACACGATAAGACAGACACAATTTATTGTTATTTTTTCAAAATTTGAGCGATCTGGTGGTGAAAATGTCATTGCATGAGAATGTTCTCTTTTTGAAATTCATTATATCACGCATTTGGATGATATAATGATCATTATATCATTAAGTGTTTTAATGTTGGCAATAAGCTAATTGTTATAGGTTCTTTTATGGAGGATTAATAGCATGATAGTAGATAAAGTAATTAACATCTGCAGGAAAACCGCCTATGCTAGTGCTACATTGAGACTGAGCACCTAAGCGAGCTTGCTCATAACGCGATTCGTGCTATTTGCAATTTCTTGTAAGTAAAAATTAAAACTGTGCTTGCTACTACGATATAATGATGAACTTCGACTGACTTACGTCGTCGGGGCGTGCGTGTTTTGTTTTTCATTTACCCGTAGATGTAAGGATAATTTTCACTTGTAGTTGAAATCGATCGAATTGCGTCATCAGTAAGCCCGGTAAGTTCAAAAATTTCATAAGCGTAAATCAAAATATATGCACTCACTTTCAACGTGATATTGATTTGAAACACTAATCCAAAAAACTAGGGGGTATTTGGTGTGATTGGCTGGACGCAAGTTTGCGTACAGTACAATGCAAAACGTACCTGAGTGTCTCATCAGCCCCGGCGGACAGCACAGTGGTCCCGTCGGGCGACAGCGCGAGGTGCAACACTCGCGCCATGTGACCGTTGAGCTCGGCCACGCGCGTCATCACCGGGTACTTCCAGATCACGAGCTGGTTGTTAGCGTAGCCGTGCCCGGAGATCAGCTCCTTGTAGTGGGTGCTCCATGCTATTGAGCACACCTGGAGAGAGAAAACAATTACTGATTACCACATTTATTACAGTTTAGTCATTAGTACCCTACAGACGTTCATCACATATTGGAATATGTGATGAACATCTTGAAAGTTAGAGTCAGACTTGAGACTTCTTGGTAAGCTCATTCCATTGTAGACATCAGTTTCTGTCTCCTCTGTTCTAGACTGGAGTCAAAAGAACTCTCTCAAATAAAAAAAATAAAAAATGGACCACGAAAAACGAACACGCGTCGGGCGCTGCCGACGGATACGAGTGAGATGGCACAAGGTAAATGATGAATGACAATTTCTACAATGACGTTTTACTACAAAAAAGTTAAACATTGGTCAAATGCCGTTTTGCAGTTGACAGTTTTTTTAGACAAATGTTCAACCACTGTTTAACATCTGTAGTAAGGCAGTTTGTTTAAGGGTAAAAATGTTATAATGATACGCTATTGTATTATAATAGTATCATTTCCAAAGTGAAAATAAACCTTAAACCAAATATTATGAAAAGAAATTCAAGTGAATCGTACCTGTGACTTAGTATCAACAGTATTGAGATTGGCGCCAGTCTTGATGTTCCAGATGCGTATGGTTCTGTCGGCAGTACCGCCGCCACTGGCCAGGATGCCCGCACTCCATGGACACCAGGCGAGACCCTTCACTGCTGCTAAATGCTGACTGGAAGTAGAAGTTATTACAATTAGCGAGATGTAAGGCTAATTTAGTTGGATATGGTTTCAGATGATTTGAGGAGCTCGAGGCTAAATAACAGTCAATCAGATCTGGTTGGTCTGTGGATGGATGACCATCTATCATAGCAAGTTTCCTCCGTGTCTTGGAAAGTATGTAATAAATTAGTAATAATTAATGTTTAGAAAAAATAAAGTATCTTACTTGAATGAATACAGGTACTGTGTTTGCGAGTAGTGCTGTCCTTGTGCAATTGGCCAGATATTGAGTAAATTGTCGTTGCCGCCCGAAGCAAGACATTTACCATCAGGGGACCATTTCAACCCGCAAATCTGTGAACAAGTAGAAAGAATTAACATTCAATTGATATGACTGGTGTTTTTCGACGCAGACAAAAAAAAACATTAAGACATAAACACGGAAACGAAACGCGACGCGACGATACTGGAAATGTGTATCTTTTCGTGTAATTAATAAAGTTACATTATGAGCTCTATTGAAATGAGTGTGTAGCGTCACGTCTCTGTGCCAATTGGCCCTAAGCGTCGCGTCTGACGTGCCCAAGGATGCACAAGCGTCAGCTTTACGCCCAGTATGTATTATTGCTAAATAATTATTAAAGTATGGATAGGTTCATTACGATGAATCATTACAAATTGATTGCACAGTTTTGGTGCCATCGCTTAATACATACCTCCTGTGTATGTGCATGTATGGTAGCTACAGCGTGGTCTCTTTGGCGCACGTCGTGATGCACAATGTTACCGTCGCGAGCGCCACTGCTCACGATGTACATGTTCCATGCGAGGGAACCCACTCGGCCTGTGTGGCCGTCCATAACCTGCGAGATCAAATTAAAATATAGGCTCAGCTAGCTATGTACCCAGTAGAGACTATTCTAATGTTCGCAATTTATGTGTTCATTACAATAGGCAATACATAACTCCTCCATCAATAATGCTTAATATGTAATTAGTCCAATAGTTTTGAAATATAATGGACACATCACTGAATATTCAGAAACAAACGATGTATCAAAACTCGAGAGTCTTATGACGTAAAATGACACCATGCCATGACGTATTTTGTATTTTGATTTATTTAACAAAATAAAAATAACGGGTTAAATATTTTGGGATAATTTAACTGACGGACTAATTACCTTTTTTAGTACACAAGCCTATTGTAGCTACTTCTTAGTTACACTTTTTATTTTTATCTTAATAATTCATCCATACTCACATTTCTCTGATGGGTCAAATGGCTTAGCTTTTACGCAAGAACATCAGTAATATCATAAAAGTTTATACTTACCCTCAACCTCTTAATCTTCTCACAATCCCACAGTTCAACCGTAGCTGCAGAAGTCCCCACAGCGAGGTGCGACCCACCTCCTTGCACCCATTGTACTGAGCACACAGTCTCCGAACCTTCTAGAGTGCACAGTTGCTCGATCTGGCCTGATCCAGCATTCCATAGGTACACGGAGTTGCCGAGAGCGACTGCGAGAATATTTGACGCGCTCCAGTCGACTAGGTTGAGGTCTGGGTAGAAAAAATATGTTGCTTTTATGGTATATTGCTTGCTAAGCCACAGAAAGGTCATCAATGTTGAAGAAATTAAGCCTATAGGCAATATTTTAGCATCACAACTGAAGAACTCTAAAAGAAGGAACACAAGTGTCTCTAAATATATAATTGTAACTTTATTTTTTGGTAAATTATTTAAAGAACTGATCTGAACTTGGCAAAACATGGTCTTAAAGTGTTTTTTTGAAATAAATTGGAATGATCAATAAAAATAATTTCAAAATACAAAACTTACAGTAATCATCTAAGATATCAGGTGCATCCAGAATTCTGTCAGGAGCTTGTGGAATGTACCTTGTTGTGTTCTTGACTGAAGAAGGAACTTTAGCCTGAAATGTCATTTTAAAATTAGTAGTTGTAAAAAGTTTGGTCTGTTTTTTTTTTAAATTAAGTTTTGCAACTGCACAGGATCAGAGGGTAAATGCAAAGGATAAAATGAAAAAACCCCTTTTTCAATAAACAGTCCCAATATGTGCCCACCCTTCACCTAATACATAAGAAAATATTAAATTTCATAAATATATCTATGGCTTCGGAGAGTAATTAATATTTATAAATGTTATAATGGGTTCCAACAATGAAGATTATAAGAATAGTTTTAATATTTTTTTAAATAAAATGTACACAGCAATCTACAATTCATAGTACCCACCAACACAATATTACTCAAAGACATGTTAGTGATGGAATAGTGTAAGTAAAAGCAAGCAGATATACCTGTGAATACACAACCCTAAGTCTGTTCTGGTAACCCTCCGGTGCGGCCGGCGCTTTGCAAGTGTATTGCAGCAGTCGACCAGGTTCCGTATCCGCAAGTGCTCGGCCAATCGCTTCTCCTGCTGCTGTTTGAGCCACTACTTCTTCATTCTTGTCTTCATCACGGCTCATCTGTTTGTTTTATAATTTGTATGAATATATTGCTTGTAGCTGAATAACAGTAGCTGGTGATCAAGTGAAATGCCATGCGTTTGGAGAGGCCTATATCCAGCAGTGCACAGCTAAAGGCTGATGATTATGATACCTATGTTGCTTGTATTTTGGAAGTCAAAATGTTGGACTGACATTATTGTTGTCAGTCCAACATTAAACAACAACAGCAACATAGCTTAAATACTGGTGAGTGAAATCTTAATTCAGGATCCATGGTAAGTGGCATAAAAATTATACTTGTTGTATTGTGGTTGAAAATCTGTTAACAAGCTTGTGATGCTTTGTAAGTGGTAATGAAACAAAATAATTGATTAAAAGAATTGTGACTCCCAAATAAAAGTAAATAAGTATAATTAAAAACAACGTCTTACTTTATATCCATGAAAGACTGAAAATAACAATAAAACATACACAAAATTTTACAAGTTTAAAAAGTTAGTTCTGATACTTACAAAAGCAAACCAGTACTTTTGACAAAAGATTAAATACTCAAAAAACTTACCATATAGTGGCACAAGTCATAGTTAGAATTACTTCTAGATGGAATGAATCTATCAGCTTTGTTCGGAGTCTTTGATGCTTTGTTAGGAGTTGGCGTGGTTGAGCGACCTGCAAGGTATAGACAGAAAACTTTTCCTTCAAGATTTCATACTTACTTAGTAACACAACATTGCAGGGGAGAGAGGAAAGGATACAGGGAAAAGCAAAGAGCTGTTTGAGACAAAACATGGGGCAGTAATAAAGCTGTTAAGCTGCTACACTACAAGTATTGGGGACTTTAAAGACTACAAAAGCTAAAATAAAAAGCCTACATGGCTTTGAAACAAACACATGCCATTGAAACAGAAGTTTTGTCTTTCTCTTTAGTTTATTCAACAACTTTACCTGGAGATTTGTTCTTCGATGGCGTCTTCTTGCCTTTCTTATTATCATTGCGCGTCGGTGTCTTGTTACTAGAGAGAACGCTGTTATTACAACTCTGATTCGCAGATAGAGACAACTTCTGCATCGACTGGTTGCAAGCACTCAAGTTCACATTTGAATGGTTCTTGAACGAAGTACTCAATGGATTAATGTTCTCATTATTGGACTTCTTCGCCCAACGCTGAAGAGGACCTCGAGTTATCGGCCCATCCATTGTCGCCAAACTATTTATTTCATTCAAATAATTGAACTGGGCCATACTTCTACTAAATCACTAACTACACTAGCAATCCTTATATATCAAATACTGTCAACAAAAACATAAGTTTTATCTTTCATAAACGCACGAGAAACACTCAATAGAGATAAAACAAATTATTCATCAAAAGAATAAAATCCAAATGTGTGACAGTCGATTATAAAAATACGTTAGCTTGAAATGTTTGAAAAGAAATTTCAAATTTTTAATGTTGCCAGCTTATCGGGATTACCACTCAAAGATGGAAAGATGAGTATATCTTGACTCCATTAGAAATTCCAAAAACTATTCTGACAAGTAAAATTACCATCGAACTTCTCAAATCAAAATAAATTTAATTACGCACTCATTTAATTGCGTCAATATTTGGAAAACTAATAGTTTTTCACTGGTTGTATTATTTTTTGCTGTTATAATATTTTGTCAAAATAGGGCGGTTTCCAATTTTTGCAAGGTCACATTGTTGTTGTAACGGTGTTGCAATCTATATAAATGAAAATTAAAAAGTCATTGAATAGTCGAAACCAGTCGAAACGATTATTTTAATTGCTTTTTAAATCAATTGTTACAAACAGCTGTCGAAAGTATTATTTTTTGCTGTATGTACGTTCTCAAACAGCTGTCGAAAGCTCAGACTAGATACAACTCGACAGACTAGATTTGTAGGTTGTCGAAATTACTTTTTTATATGCCTTGGGTGGAATTTAATTCCTTCTTAATTATCTTAGAGAAATCTAGTAGTTTTTTTTCTATATCTTGTTCTTAAGCCGATTTGCATTGGGTGGAGTTGGATGGATGATTATCAGATTCCCATAACCCATAGACATTTTTGGTTCTTTTCGTCCCTCCTAGGGCAAACAGGCAAAGGGAGCTGAGCCCATACAGCCAATAACCCATAGACATCATTGAAAAACTCTTTAGAGCACAGACATTAAAAAAGCGAAATATGATTGTAGGGCTATCTATTATATTTTTTTTACAGAAAAGAGATAGATGGTCCTTTGATAGATAGTTCTCATCTCTTTCTAGAGGTTATTGTTTTCCCATGTTCTATGCATGAACATTCATGAATCTTTGAACCCATCATCACTGATAGAATCACACACTCACAGTCCCGCGACCCCGGCAGGCGCTTGGCCCGGTCATTTTACTGACTCAGCTTACACACAACGCGCCGTTGACTCGAGCCTGTTGTTGATCGGACGATGAACTACCCGTTAGCAAGCTTGCTCATTTTCTTTCTTACTAAAAAAAAAGTCCTTGCCAGAACGGTATAATGATGCATTTCTACTGACTTACGTCGTCGTGTCGAGCTTGTTTTGTTTTTCATCTACCCGTAGATAACCACACGTTTTATGTCATAGAAGTAAGGATAATGATTTTCACCTGTAGTTGAAATCGGTTGAATTGCGTCGCCTTGAATTGCCTGCCATCGGATCATAAGCAAACTCGCTTAATCACCTTCCACAAGTCCGCGCCTATAGTGGTCGGAAATATAGTTCCCCTACTCCCTAGGCGTCACTCGCAGCGGCTGGCGCATAAAGTGAAGAATTGCTTATAACTCCAGCAATTTTTATCCCACCTGGTATTACTGCTTCGAAGGAGGTTACTGCTTTCCATTCCTTCTTGCTCCGTAATGTGGTCTGAACCAAACGGACGTGAGGCCGCTGATGGTTATCACCGCTTCCGAGGGAACGCGGCGGTGCTCCAACCAAGCGGGACAAACCTTCACTGTCAGTGCATGAGTGCAGTCCAAACATATAGTTATGATACCCGGACGTATCCCCTCGCCGAATCGACACAAGAACCTCCCGAAACAACTGTGTCCGGACGAACATATAGTACTCTGTGGGGTGAACTGTATACCTCTCCAGCCACTCCCCAAAGAGGGGTGGTTTCGCCGCAAACCTCCCACTTTGCCACGGAACTGCTTGACTTCTACTTGCGCCGTAGACTATTAAATGGGATTCATTACCTATTTTCCATACCAACCACTACTGCCGCCAATTTGAAAACACTAAATTCTCCACTAGAGTCGCCGTCACCGGAACCATTAATACATAGGTACATAATAATTATGTTCCGAGGGTTTGTAAGCTTTTTAACACAATATGTAAAAATAAAATAACGTATTATCAAAAAATATATTGAAAAATATTTTCCTTATTACAAAACCAATTACTAGTATTATAAAATATAATTTCGATGTTAGCAGAAATATTTGAGACGGTAAAAAATTAAGATTGCATTGTCATTAAATTATGCTGGGTTTGATATCATTACATTAATTAAAAAAAATAACATCCTATTTGTAAAAACCGAATTGAGCATTATAATGTTAAGGTTCCGCAGTTCAAAGGGGATTGTTGTTCAAAATTGATAATCGAAAATAGAGGCGATATGAGCATGTCTTTTTGTTTAAAATTGAGGGTTGCTACCAATAATTTTCAAAATTTTACAACATTCCTCCTTTGGTTTTTAATCGTTTTTTTTTATACTAGGCGGAACTTTGATACATGACGATTAAGTTTTACGTATATCAAATTAATGACTACGGAATCCTATCTTTTGCGCTTAAGACACGCATTTGGGCGGCAATTTTTGATTAACCCTTCTGTGCAGTGGCATTAAAAATTAAATAAAGCTATATTTTACTAAAGTAACAACAAAATTTTGAATCTAACCACTGCAACAAAGGTTAAAGTCTCAGTTCATAATTATTATTAATTTCAGTAACACTTTACTGTATAAAAATTGACAACTTCAAAATAAGATTTCTGATAAAATTATTTACAATAAAAATCGTTGTTCATTCTTGTTCTATGTTTTCATGTGTTCGAGAGGGCTCACAGAAAGGATGCATGCTCGGACTTAGGCCCAAACCTATAGAACGAATTTAGCCTTAGATTAACCTTGGCTCAATCGCGTTCAACTGATAATGAACTTTTTATGCATTTACTTAATGTTCTTATTCGTATGAAAAGCTTCATTGCAGCTGCCTGTTTGAATATGCAACTTAACTTTATACCAATAACGTTTTTTTTTTGGATGAAGTAAGTTAAGCGAAGTTCGCTCTATATATTTGGCCCTTAGTGCTTTGCACCACGTAGTAAAACTCCTATACGATCTTTATCACAACTTCTCTTCGTTTCGTTAACACTATTCGAAACCAAGAGCATTTAAACATGATACGTCAACTATGATGCGTTGTTCTCGTATTTAAAAATATTTTTGCAAAATTTGTGCGTGGTTGTTAAGTTTTGTTCTTTGCCGTTTCTAATTTAAATGCTCTAAGTTCATTGTTTTCACATCCTTAGATCTAAAACGGATTTCTACTTTCATAAGATGTTTTGATATCTTTCAGAAAATAGTCCCATAATTCTTCTACATATTCACAGTTGTCTGTAAATATAAAAGTTTATTACACTACGTCTTATTATTTAAGCACCATTACATTATTTAGTTCATAATTAAAAATTATATTTATTTACGTTTAACAGAGAGATCTATAATGGACTTAAACATAATTAAATATTTAAGGATTGCCTACAAATTAATTTTGGAATTTATGTCGCCATTATTAGTTTTTTTTTAACACCGTGAGCAAACAAGGGGAATTCTTTAAATTACGTATGTACTCTGAATTCTTTGGAAGCATAAGTATGTCTTACTTCAAATCTCTATTTTTAGGATAAAAATATTATTTGATAAAGCCGAAAGATGGCACACATTTCATACGTAATCGCTACTCACATTTTAGAGACGTACCATTTTTTTTTAAATTGTCTAATCGTTAGTCGTTACTTCCCTAATATTATATTATTGCAAACATTTTTTAATACCGATGGGGGTAATAATATATAAAACCCTCAGTATTCATATAATAATTGATTATCTATAAAAATAAAACATTCAAATTACAATACCTATTTTGATCAAGGTCACCCAAATCCAGTACTTGTTTTAATCACATCTACTTATCCGATGGATAAAAAATAATTTAATTTCGACTAATGAGGAGATAGTTTACCCAAATCAAATAAAGTATACCTGTGCTGGTGGGATCAACATTACAATAATCTCATAATTAAATGTACTATTCTAAAGTAACAGTTTGTTCATGTTTAATATAACAGAGTTAGGTATGTGAAGCAATGTCCATTAAAAATAAAGTGTGGTTAAATAAAATGCACTGGACTAGCACGGGGACATGGAAATCTCAAATAAGGGGTCATTGAAGTATTTCGTTAGTAGAATTTTGGTAATTTTACCCCAAGAACTTTGATATTTTTTACCCCAGAAGGGTGTTAGCAACTCCCTTCTGTAAACATTGGTAGTGTTGCCATATTTGTTCATATTAAAACCTACTATTTTATGTATTATTTCTGATGATTTGGCATGTGAGCCCACAAATATAAGAGAAGCTGAGAACCCCGTCACAGCTTTGACATATATTTTCTTCTACTGTTTACGTAGTACTTGAATGGCCCCTAACATATTAAACTTGAGTTGTCATTTACGCTTCTGAGGAATTAGCACGAACATCCGCAACAGCGGGTCTAAAATTAAATTAGTATTTCAATAAAAAATGCCGCTGACATTTTAAATCCAGACGATTCAGCACCAAAAAATTTAACGATTAAGAAACAACCGCGAGCACCTTAAAGAAAATTAAAGTTACGAGTAAAAGTTTATACTATTTAAAAATAAATGCATTTAAGGCAGTTTTTAGTCCTTAAGTATTTCATTGAGCAGTTCGTATTATTAGTTTTAATCATTGATATACCATAATATTTATTACCTTTTACCATCAAAATAGAAGTCTGAAATCGCCAACCCGTGATGTGGCCCCTTTTCTGTTCGAGTAGAGGCCTTTTGGCCAACAGCGGGACATTAATAGGCTAGTATTATTATTACTATCACCAACGTCGCAACAGTAGGTACTTAGATTCTCTAGTACTGGGCATATAGCCCTATCGTACTATCAATAATGCAAGACTGACGTTTTTTTTAACATTATTAGTAGCAATAGCACCAATATGATCGAAATTAATGACGATGCGCGACATCAGTATACTTGACAGTAAAAGGGATTAAGTATGAACATTGCTTCACATAACCATAAAAAGAAAAAATTCTTCGTATAGAAACGAAACTGAACCCTAAAGTAAAAGACATAGGGTAATCATTTCGGTTAGACTTTGATTCCTGACTGGTTGGAATTGTAACATGTCCTGAAATACGATGATTTGATGTATGATATAGTTTTTGATTGAAATGGCCACTTTAGCAGGTTGCTAATATCAATTTTCTTAAAAAATTAAATAATATAAGCAATACAATGGAATATTCCATGTTACGAATTCATGGAGAACAATTTTAGAAACATTGATAAAGTGATGTTGTTAAAGGGGCGATTTTAGACCCGCTGTAATAATTTTGAATTAATTAGCGTTCAAAACGAAAACTTCGTTTCTATAGGAAGAATAAATTCCTTTTAAAATGACATAACATTAAAATAGCGGTGGCAGTATGCTATGTGTCGTTCGCCCGCATTACATTCATAATATGGACATATCCGGAGTTGTCGACCGTGACGAAACATGAGAACTTGTCGTCGTGGCTCAGTCTCTTGGCGGTCATACCTGATAGTTTGACGCATGCTAAGATTTCTTTCCTTTTGGAGCCTTCTTTGAATCTGTGAATAAAAAGGAATTATATAATTATAGTGCTAGAGTCTCTTTTACGACATGAAAAGAATATGACGTAGTTGTATATTGTATGTTTCCCGTTTTATCGATGACGTCTGTACCGATTTTGATCTTGGTCATTCTTTTTCGCCTCGAAGTAAGCCAAATTGTTTGAGCTTTCTCGAGAAAAGTTACAGAAACCTTATTTCCGAGCCCTTTTTGCCCACCAAGGGCGGAGCGGGAGGGACTGTCAGACTTGTACTGACTAAAATTCACGGGGTCCTTCAATAGCCCTTTACGTACCGGGGTCACGGTAAATCATAAGTCCAGCGACCCCGACAGGCTTTGGCCCTCTAGCGGGGGGCTCCGTCATTTTTGCTGTCACTCTTTGAGGTGCGCGTGGAATCTATCACGTTTCACGAGATATAACTTGGTGATACGACGGACAGCCGATTCTTAGTAAGTCCCGTCTTACACTTGGGGTTTTTTTTTTTTTTTTTTTATCGTGGTAAAATCATCAAATGAGTCCTCCCACCCAGGGCAGGGCGGGAGGAACTGTCAGACTTGTACTGACTAAAATCCACGGTGTCCTTCACTAGCCCTTTACGTACCGGGGTCACGGTAATCCCTTGGTCCCGCGACCCCGGCAGGCTTCGGCCCTCTACAGGCCCCGTCGCTATGCTGACACTCTTTGAGGCGCGCGTGGAACACAACGCGCCGTCGACCCGGGCATGGTCCATGGTCGGACAGCGAGTCGCCCATTACTCGCTGCCCGCATGCCCTTACACTTGGGGTACGAACCTTGAAAGTACTGAACGAATTGAGAACCTTCTCCTTTTTTAAGTCGGTTAATAAAAGAGAACTCACGTTTTGCCTTTCCACATAAGTTTCCAGCACTGTTGCGTCAGGGGGCCGTCTCCGAAGAAGAAGTTGCAGGTGGAGGGTGCAGCGTTCCAGCTGTTGTTTGCGTTTGGTGTCTCACATCTACTCTCTAATGGACTTCCGATCGGCGTCATGGCATTGTAGGGCCTGTAAGTATTATTTAAATTTGATCACGGACGGTATTTCAATTTTGAGATAGGTATGGCGACTCTGCCGGGGTCGCGGGACTCACTAATTACCGTAACCCCGGTACGTAAAGGGCTATTGAAGGACACTGTGTATTTTAGTCAATACGAGTCTGACAGTCCCTCCTGCTCTGCCCTGAGTGGGAGGACTCATGTGATGATTTTACCACGTAAAAAAAAAGGTATGGCGACTCTGGAACGCAACAGGAAGGAACAGGGATTTTTAGTCAGTTAGGGAGCTTACCCATGGTGCGATGCGACGGGATTCGACCAATTCCAACTACAAGTGCAAAATCAACCTTACCACTACGGCATATGGCATAAAATGCGCGGTTTTATACGGGTACATGAAAAACAAAACACGATCACCATGTCGATGTGAAGTCAATCGAACTGCGTCATTATATCGTAGTTGCAATGTTGATTTTCACTTTTAGTTGGAATCGGTCGAATTGCAATCGCGTCGCGCCATGGGTAAAGTCCCTTAGTCTGACAGTCTTTTGACTCTATTGATGGTTTTAGCACCACAAAAGAGGGTAAAGCGATTTTTTTTATAAATTAATAGCGTCAGGGTAAATGACAGTAGACTATTTTGACAGGCCTGTTGGTCTAGTGGTTAGTGACCCTGACTGCTATGCCGGAGGTCGTGGGTTTGATTCCCACCCAGGACAAATGTTTGTGTGATGAGCACGATCATTTGTTCTGTGTCTGGGTGTTCTCTGCTTAGCTTAGGAGTAGATGGCGTTGTGTGATAGTTGTGGAATATTTATTTATTTACTATCACAGAAAAAAAACAGAATCTATACTAATGAAGCTAAAGAGTTTGTTTGTTGGAACGCGCTGAATTCATGAACTACTGTTTCGAATACAGGCTATATAACATCAAGTTACGAGCAAAAAAAAAAAAAAAAAGGAGCCGAGCAGCGACTGAAACCGCGGCGAACAACTAGTTTATGATATAAGGTGTGTCCAAAGGTTTAAACCTGCCATGATAACAGGTTTAAACCTTTAATTAATCATATCATACCTCTTTCCAATCTTAGTCTTCTGAGTCTTCATAACCTGCGTAATATTCCACCAAACAATCTCCGTTGCCATGGTAACCAACACCAGCGGCGGTTGTTCAGCATCTGTGTCGTCATCTTGTGGTGATGAGAATTGATATGGTGATAGAACCGGATGCGGTGATGACGTCATGGAGCTGCGTTTGGACCGCTCGGGGACGGGGGAGAAGGTACAGCAGTGGACTCTGGACTTGTGGTGCTTTAGTAAGCAGAGTTGACGTCGTCCTCGGACGTTCCATACCTAATAAAATAAATAATTGTGTATTAAACAATAGTTTATCGAAACTTGTTTGTAACCTTTGACTTTTAAACTAGGTAAACCTGTATGTCAGGAGTGACCACCCATTTCCTTTATATTTGTCTTAGACCCATGACAACATAGAATAGACAAACATGTGCTACAAAATAAATAAATAATTATATTTAAATGGTTTTAAATTGTCAAATATTTGAAACGAATTCTTTAATTATTTTTTTAAGGATACTTTGTAAAATTGTTCTTTTTTCGGATTGGCCTATATTTTCCTGATATAAATGATATTTATTCATTTTACATTTGTCCAATAACTGATTTTAAATAAATATTATAAAGTATATGTATTTGGATGTAGAAAACGATCTACAGTCTGAGTAGAAAGCACAAATAATCTTTAAAAAAAAAACAGTTTTTAAAAACTTACCACAATATTCCCGGATTCGAGTCCTAACGCTAAAACATTTCCATCCGAAGAGAGATCACAAGACACGATCATGTTGTTCAGTCTGTATTCTTGAATAGTACTCAGTTCCACCTTATCGTGTTTTAGTTCAAAAGTCTAGAAAAATAATAGTTAAATATTTAAGAAAAATATAACAGTTAATATTTTCTTGACAAGCCGCGTATTTTTCCAGAAACCACAATGCCCTACTAACATTATAAATGTGAAAGTTTGTTTGGATGGATGTTTGTTACTCTTTCAAGCAAAAACTACTGAACGGATTTGGATGAAATTTGGTACACAGATAGTTTATAATCTGGATTAACACAAAAGATAGTTTTTATCCCGATTTTATGTTCCCGTGGGATAAATAATTTTTGGACTGTAGCGGGTGAAACCGCTGGCAGCAGCTAGTAATGTTATAATTTTATTAGACAGTACTGAGGAATCATTTAATCATTTTACTTATAATTATGTTAAAAAAATCAGATTCAATTATTAGAACAATTCGCCTACGCTACACTACTCGTATGTGTTTACGGGTTGATGTTCGGACAACGACTGAGCGTCAGAATACTTTATACTGCACCCCCACCACGAGCATCAAGTGACGTGTGCGCCTGAGACAAATCGTAAGTAGCTCCATTACACTGCAAAAATGATGCTGTGTTCGCAATTAGGTATTTGAATTTAGAATAAATATATTTTTTAAATGTAATTAATAAGTCCACCACAAATAAGAACATTAATCGAAGAGAAAAAATCTCAATTCTTTTTTAATAATTAATGATTACCAATTTAAAAGTGATAAAATTTGAACAAAATTGACGTGAATACAAACGCGCCACGATTGGTCGCCTCGGTTTTCATCATTCAAAGGACCAATTGTCTGGACAAGGTTGGAACAAAATAATTTGTTTTAGTCATTACTTTACTTTTTTACAATTAAATAGCATGAATACATACCTGGAACGACGTATTCTTCGTCTCACAAATAACAAGAACATTATTCTGCAGAGCAGCTAAACTGACGGCTACATCAGCTTGCCTTCCGTTCAGTATCTTCAGCAGCGTCAAGTTTCTGTCACTAAACAGTTTGATGGTGGCATTAGATTCAACTGTGATGATACCCAAGTCTTTTACGAAGAAGCAGTTCACTAGGCTACTGCCTTTGCAAAGACTTTTAAATGGGGCTTTTGAATTGATACTTGTGTCGCTGTCTGAGCTTGATTGCATTTCTAAGTGGCCATTCATCTTTTTCATTCCTGTAAAATAATTGGTGAAATATAGTATGTGTTTCTTTTCATTCACTGCAAAAATTCGAAAGTTTTTAAATTCTTGGGTACGTAGTAAGATTGGAACAATGTTGTTTACGACAGCGTACAACACAGCTTTTAAGCATAAATTCTTTTGCTTTTATTATATTATAGGTTTATTTGATAAATTTGCTTTCCAGGGTCATCTGCTAATACAGTCCCGCAATAAAAATAAGATAAAAATTAGTTGTTAAAGCGGAAGAATTTCACTAAGATAGATGTATAACTAGTGTATAATGATCAAACAAAGTCGTTTCTATAATATAATAGCTGACCCCGCGAACTTCGTTGCGCCACAGAATCAATACTACTACACTACTAATACTATTACTACATCATGTGTTACAAAAAATGTGATAAAGATCCACTCGACCGATTTTATGCAAACTTCACATAAACCATCTACTAAATAGTCCGAAGAAATGTTTGGATAGGTGAGCCCGTTTTTGAGTTATAAAATTACATTATTAAAAGTGGCATTGATTTTGATGTATAAAGATATTCTTTTTTCTAGTAGATTAAGTGAAGAGTAAATGTTATAAATCCTTAAGAAAAAAAATTAAACGACACGAAGGAGCCAGGATCTCACGACACGTGGAATCCTAGTGTGAGTTCCAGGAATCAATGCATTTGAAAGTGTATTAGAATATATCTGTTATAACTCACTCTCTTCAGTTCTATCCAGTAACTCCTGCGAACCAAGTGTCCTATTGCCCATTTGCATCATCTGAGGGTTCCAATCTCCATTGGGCATCAGCCGATAAGCCATCAAGCAAGTATTCCGTCCCGCAACAATCAACAAATTGGGATTAACAAAGTTCAAATAATGCACAGGGCTGTAAACATCCATGATGGCGACATCTACTTTCGTTCGTAACGTATATTTCTTCACCACACCTGATTTGAGCCCGTAAATGATATATTGATTGCATGGTGAGATTTTAACCCTGGTAATATACTCGTCTGATTTTTCTGCGATTTCTGTTAGCACCTTTCTGCCGCGCATTACCTGAAAGGCGTAATAAACATTTTTTTAATCAAAATAAGCCTAAAAATATTTATTTGCTAGAATATGGTTAAAAACTGCCATCAGATGGCGTGCAAATCTTTTTGCAGTTAACGATGTCAATTAATATGATGAATTATGAAATCTTGATCTTTAATTCGTCACAAATTCTTTAAACAGTTATCTGTATTCAACGTGTTTCAAATCAAATGAAATATTTTTTTTTAACTGGGGGAATAACAAGTACTTTCAAATTTTCAAAAGGAAAAAATAAATATACAGTCTGATTTGCCCATTACAGAGCGTCTTTTTTTAGATTTATTATTTCACAGTAACATTCTTTTAAATCAAATTTATAGTACTTTCTGTCATATTAGACCCCACACAGTTTAGCAATCACGTAAACCTATTCAGATGGGTTAACAGGATCCGGTTAACCAATAAAAATCCATTTAGTTAAAAATAATATAAAAATACCTGAATATTATTCTTGTCATCAACCACAGCTAAAAGCGGTTGTAAAACACTATCATTATTATTGCAAATTCCCTTCAAATTCAATGGTTTCAACATAGTCCTGTCCAGACTCATAGAGTTCTTGAGCGGGGGCTTTGGCACTTCTCTATGGTTGAAAGACTGGTGCCTCCTTGGTGTGGTGGTAATACTTTC
The DNA here is from genome assembly GCA_943136025.2 of Agrotis puta. Taxonomy (NCBI): domain Eukaryota; kingdom Metazoa; phylum Arthropoda; class Insecta; order Lepidoptera; family Noctuidae; genus Agrotis; species Agrotis puta. Next base: position 12,389,459 of record OW964177.2, on the reverse strand, counting down.
TGTTCCACTGTTTGATGAAGTTGAGGTTGGTGTTTGAGTTAGCGGGGTCACAAAGCTGACATCGAATTTCGTTGTTAGACGTACTCTCCTGGAATTATGAATGTTTATGTCAGTGCATTATGAGGGCGTAGAACACGTAGCGTCTTTCCTAAACTTTTTCTTTAAGCATAAACAGCTGCGCGGGCATGCGTGCAAGCATGCAAAGCCTGCCGGGGTCGCGGGACTCAGAAATTACTGTAACCCCGGTACATAAAGGGCTATTGAAGGACACCGTGGATTTTAGTCAGTCAAGTCTGACAGTCCGTCCCGCCCTGCCCTGGGTGGGAGGCCTCATTTGATGATTTTACCACGATAAAAAAAATAAAAAAATCTTGTTCTCAAGACGATTTGCATTGGGTAGAGTTGGATGGATGATTATCAGATTCCCATAACCCATAGACATAGATCATGGACAAAGCTTTTCTTACGTGGTAAAATCATCAAATGAATCCTTCATTTGATGATTTTACCACGTAAAAAAAAGGGTAAACGGCTGGACTGTCTCATCAGGTAACTGTGACCCTGGAAATTAAAGGGCCATTGAAGGACACCGTGGATCTTAGTCAGTACAAGTCTGACAGTCCCTCCCGTCCCGCCCTGGGTGGGACTCATTTAATGGTGTTACCAAGATAAAAAAAAAACCATAAATTACTGACTCATATCAAATCAAATCAAATCAAATTCATTTATTTGTTAGAATATGGTACATTATATGGTCTTAAATTGTTAAATGGTGTTCATCACATTCTGCCACATGGGGCGTGCAAATATCAAGTATACAGTACACAAATAAAATTATTACAATATAAAAATTAAATTGAATAAATAATAAGTACTAATTAATATAACATTATGAGGCATGTCAGTTAAAAATATTATCAAAGTGAATGTCAAAGTATTATTCAATGTCAAACAATTAAATTACAATTAAATAAGGGTGTCAGCATCATTCAAAAATCATTTAAATTATAATAACACTTTCTAAATAGTAACTCTTTAAGTTCCTTTTTAAACCCATTTAGATTTAACTGTTTGATTTTGTTTGGGATTTTGTTAAAAACTTGCGGGGCTATACAGAATATGCTCTTCCACATTAATGCTGTTTTGGCTCTACGTCCGCGCAGCATATCATTCCGTCTGTTACGTTTGACTGTATCCAGTGGCGTGCCTAGGGTTTCAAATTAAGGCAAGCCCAATAAAATTTTATCCGATTTCAAAAAAAGAAAGTTCAGTTTTCGACTGAGTATGTATCATCGCAATTTTCTCATAAACTACTGGTTAGGTATGAATTAAAAGTGAATTCATCCATCTTCTTCTTTCCTGTTCTTTCTTCAATTTCACTGTTGCTTGTCGTGCGGAATGAGGTAATCAAAGCTCACTGAAGGCATGCTAGTGCTAGATTGAATATAATAAACATATCAGCAATTGCATAACTCCGGTGGCTTTGAAAAAAGCCGCTTGGTTTGCTTCATTGCTTGAGGGAACAAAGTTATAGAGAGTAATTGCTTGCTTCGTAACAGGCTAACAGGTTACAGACAAAAAAAAAAACAAAACAGAAAGTTACAAAACGAAAATTAAAAAATAGCTAGATAGAATGTAATAAGGAATTTAAATAAATTATTTATATTCTAATTGGAATCGTCTATCTTTCTTAAAGAATGATTTATTTACATCAGAGTAAAATGTTGGTGATCGTTTTAATTCTACCAACAACTCTTTTTCAATAGCTATCATTGATAATTCGGAAAGATGCTCTTAACCTTGTGTATTTCTCAGATAGGTATGGATACGTTTCAGAGACGAAAAAGCACGTTCCGCGGAAGAACTTGTAGCCGGAATAGTCACAACAAGATACGCTAACAGCTCGGGAATGGCATCTTAGAGGTTATTCTCATGAATGAAATCAATTAATTCGAAAACATTACGAACTTTCATATACACTGATCTATTAAGTTTTCGTTTGCGAAATGCGATTTATTAGTCTGAGAAATACACAGATTAGGCGACGGTTTTAATTGAGAAATTAACTGTTCTTTCTGAGCAAAGTTTAAAGATTTTACCTTATCTTCGCCAATCAAAACATGAACGCATTTTAATCCTCACAAGGTACAATAAATAAGTCACCAAAACAATTGTATCACTGAGAAAATCCAAGAAAACACACAAAAAACTTTAACAACAAAACATTTCGCACTCAAGCAATAATAAAACTGAAGTGAGTTGCGAGTGCAGTGTTGTCATTTAGGCAAAAAAAAGTCGCCCGGTATATGAAAATCTAGCTAGATGTCGCAATTTTTTATTTTTAAGATATTGCTTGGATATTTAATTTCGTTATTTTAAAAAGTCGCTAGTTTTTATTAATGCAAAATTAAAAAAAGTCTCCAAGCTCGTTAAAAATCTCCAAGATCTCAGAACGTCGCTAAAATGACAACACTGCAGAGTTAGCAAGTCACGCATACGTATGCAACGTCATAGGCATTCACGGCTTAAACCTTCCTTATAAAACGATTTGTAGACGCCAAGGTTCAACTCGTTATACGGCACATCGCTATAAGTGCGAAAGTGACAGAAAGATAGTATTTGAAAGCCCGGTAAAAGCCGGTCGAGTGCAGGCGAGATAGCTATATGTTGATGCTTCAAATGCGAAACTCTGCGCGCGAACTATCGCGATGAGTGGCATAGGTAAATACGTAAATACGTTGTGTTATTTTGATAAGAATTAAGCGCGCGAACTTTTAAATAGTTCGGGTTTGATATTGATTCTCTATTGAGCATTTTAGTAAGGCATGCCGGGCTTTTGGGCTTATATGAAGGTACCGCCACTGACTGTATCTGATAGGTTGGGAAACAGGTGTGAATTCAGCTTAACAAATAAGGCGGTTTCATAAATATATAAAGACGGTAGTGTTAAAATTTTGTATTTTTTGAAAAATGGTTCACAACTGTCCGTTATTTGTAGTCTGAACATGGCTCTGATGGATCGTTTTTGCGCTTTAAAAGCGATTTCTCTATTTGTAGAGTTACCCCAGAATATAATACCGTATCGCAGTACAGATGCTACAAGACCGTGATAAGCTGTTAGTAGTGCATCTATGTTAACTGTTGGGGCAAGTTTATATAAGGCATAGGTTGAACTACTAATTTTTTTACATAGCGCTTCAATGTGATCCTTCCAATTGAGTTGCCTGTCGATTATCAATCCTAGAAATTTTGTTTTATCAACGTCGAGAATTTTGTTATTCTGGTATTTGACCTCAATTTTCGAACTAGGTTTTTTATGACCAAAGTGCATTATTAGAGTTTTGCCAAGATTAATTCTTAGATTATTATTATCAAGCCAAGAAATTATTGAAGTTACTGCGTTATTAACATCAGCTTCATATGATTCTGGTTTATCACATGCTATTGTTACCGTACTATCGTCAGCAAAGAGTGTTATTGGGAAGTCTATAGCTTTGGGCAGGTCGTTAATATAAATTAGGAACAATAAAGGACCCAGTACACTGCCCTGTGGTACACCGAAATATATTGTGCGTTCTTTAGACAGGTATGTTATTTCTTCTTTAGTCTTTAAGTTTAAGTCTGTTATAGCAGTAAGTTGTTTTCTTTTTGAGAGGTAAGTGCTTAATAAGTCTAGAACGTTACCTCTTATACCATAGGAGTCAAGTTTGTTTCTTAAGATAGTATGATCAACGCAATCGAAAGCTTGCGTCATATCGCAGTACACAGCACAGACAGGTGTCTTACTATCAAGACTAGTCATGATTCTATTTAAAAACTCATAAATAGCCATGTTTATTGTCATGTTTTTTCGGAAGCCTTTTTGTTCGTTGCAGAGAATATTTTGTTTTTCTAAGTAAGTGTAGAGCTCATTATAAATATATTTCTCGTATATTTTGGAAAAGATTGGCAAAAGCGCAATAGGTCTATAATTTTGCATAATAATATGTTGTTTATTTCCTTTTTTGAATATAGGCTTCACTATGGAGATCTTAAGATAGTCCGGAAAAACACCGTGGCTGATACATAGGTTAAGAATATAACTCAAGTGTTGAGAGATTAGGTCGGCAACATGTTTTATAATTTTAGTCGAAATTTCGTCGTCGTCGTCGTCATGTCACTTACCCATTCCGTTGTGCCGTTTGTGAAACATAAGAAGCGTCCAAGTTCCATACTTTGGCTGAATCTTCGATAGAACCCGTGCCTGTAAGGAGCACATCAGAACCAGGCTCGAATTCATACCACATCATCTCACTAACTGCCATTGCTACTACGTTCCTGAAATTAAAAAAAAATATGTTTATATTCAAATTAAAAACCAAGAAAAACGGACATCCTTAGATTTCACTTTAATTCAAAACACTAAAGTTAAACATTTGTTGAACACGTGTCTAAAAACTGTCAACGTCAAAACGACCTATCACGTTGATATAAGGGTCGTTTTGCAGTTACACCTTTTTAGACAAGATGTTTATCTTTTTGTGGTAAGGCGGTATTACGTTAATTAAACCAGTAACAGTTAATTTAGGATTGGTTAGTGGAAAATGAAAAGATGAAGCTAATTGTTTATGATTCTGGCTGCAGACACATTTGGCCCAAAGCAACAGACCAGCTTGCCATTTATTATTATATCTACCAATAAGTGTAAATATAGATTTAATAGTTCGCCTGAAAACTTAATTTCACATGGTAGATAGGTTCTTTATTAAGTTAGGTGTAGCCAGATGCTTCGCCCTCCTGCAACTCAAAACGTATACAACAAGAACGTTATTCAGGGATAACAGGTATCCTATGTGTTACTCCAGATTATATAATATCTCTGAGCTCATCAAGATCCCGTTCTGATATTATTGAGTTACAAACACATTCCCATAAAAACTTCCACATTTATAATATTAGGGTGATTGTTAGATTTACAAGTAAAACCCGATCCCACTAATCAGAATAACAATAAAAATAGATAAACTCACCCTCTCCGATTATCCAAATCAAAGATACGTGTATAAGTCTTGAGATCTACGCAGACGACTCTACTATCATCGGTGGCCACAAACAGCAGTGTACCAGTCTTATTGACAGCGATGGTGAGGAACGACACATTCTCCTTGATGTCTTCACTTCCAATCACTCTCGCTGGGTAAGTGTTCGTTCTAAGCGTGTGCGCCACAACTTCGTTGTGTTTTAACGTGATGATTTTGCTGCTATCTGTAACAAAAGATTTATTTTACTATTTATGTACACACACGAAACGCACATGAAAATACATTTAATACACGAAACGCACATGAAAATACATTTAATACAAGGGTACTGCTTATTTCTTAAGAAATTTCTCTGAGTAGTCCCGCGAAAGGGCAAATGAAAATGAACACGTCGTACGTATAAAATATAGCTTTCATTACTTACGAGGAACTGTAATGATATCTAGAACAATATCAGACTCTTGGAAAGAACTGATTCTTTCCTTTGTCTTCAGATCAATGACATCAACGATGCATTTATCGTCCTTCCCATTCGTAGCGACGATTACATTCCTATCATAATAACAGGGGATACAGCATAAGATTTCTCTGTCCCTTTCGAACTCCTGAATGGTCTTGAAGATTTTCTTCTTTTCGTTTCTAGAAGGGTTGTAGAAGACGATCTTTTTGTTTGTGTGCATGATCAGGTATTCTTCGTTATTGGACCATCTGCAGTTTAGGTAGGAGCCTGGGATTAGTTCGGTGTCTTCATATGCGTTCTCTTCTTCTGGTTCTGTTAAAGAGGAATTTTTGCTCAGTTAACTTAACTAAAAATATATCGTGTAAAATAATTTGTGAAAAGTTTTTCTAAACAATACCTAATTACGTATTTTAAATAAAATTAAAAAGTCAAGAGAAATTATACCTACAGAAACAAGTTTTATTTTACAAGTATAGATTGTTTTTTAATAATTTATGTACCTACAGTTCTGCTTCTTGCTTTTTCATACAATTTCACATGATTACGTTTATAAAAGCATTCTCTTAAATCCTAACACCAAAAAGATTGTGACACACTATGGCTTCGTAGCTTATAATTCCAAATTCAAAACAAAAAAAATAAACAATTTAAAAAAAGAATACCTTCTTCAATAATATCGTCAGTCTCTTCATTGTCCACGTCATCGACGTACCACAGTTTGATGACCCCGTCATAGGCCAGCGCGGCCACGACCGGCGGGTTCTTAGCGAGGGACACACCGATCCACTTGATTGGTGAGCCAGTACCGCGGAGCTCCTTCCTTTGCTTGTTTGTGAAGATGTGGAAGAACTGGATACAAGAAAGTTATTATATCAATATTTCCTCGTTGGTATAGAGATTCGCTAGCGCAACTGCTGAGCATGTGATCCTGGGTTATTTTTGATATAACTGGCTAGTCCACGACTTTGCTCACCGCCCCTTACTTCCCTTCAAGTTTTATGCAAAAAGAGTAGCCTAATACCGTTTCTAGAGTCCTATTTTCTCTCTCTGTACTACCGTACATCAAAATTGGTTAAATGATTAAAGGTGCATTCACACACATCAGTCACGTCACGTCACGTAAACGGATCGGTGACGGTTTGTGTACGTATCCACAAACACTAGTCACCGTCACGTCGTTCGTCAGTCACGTCGCCGGTTTGACTGAATCATTAACAATAACATCAGTCAAGTTACGGGTTGGTCACACGTGTAGTAATGACGGTAGCACGACGCTGACTGAACTAAGACGTGGCGATCTCGGGTGTGTGGGGATAAAAGTATGAAACTTATATGGAAATATTATTTGACGTGCCTGACCGGTGACGTCACTGATAGATCACGTGCCGGTGACTGACCGGTGACTGACGTGTGGGAATAAAGTCATACTAGGAGTATAGAAACATTTTTTTTAAACCGGGCCGTTGACGTAACGTGACGGTGACTGATGTTTGTGAATGTACTTTTAGACGTCAAAGCATTACCAGCAATCAAAATCATTTTCGCATTTAAAATATTACAAGCTGGTTCCCGCGGCTTCGTTCGCCCCTCACTAGCCTATAATCGTCTTTAGGTCTCGTAGATCTATGTGCCCAAATTCATCAGCCGTTTTGACGTGAAAACGGTACATACGGTAAGCTTCAGAGAGAGCTTACTTAAACATAAACACACTTTCGTATTAGTAATATTAGTAGGGATCAAGGTTTGATACTAAAACATACCTTAATGACGCCGGAGTAGGTACCAACAAGTACATAATCTCTCAGACAGCATACTGATGTAATCTTTTCCTTCACGTCAATGGTCGACGGTTTGATCTCATCCACGTTCTGTTCATGCCTGTGGAAAATAAATAGAAAACATTTAATCATTCTACTGGAACGGACAACTGAAGGAATAGGGTGGATTTTTGGTTAGTAAAGGCCTTTACCGATAGAGCGAGATCAAGCTCTTAAGGCAAAGGCCTTAAGAGGATAATCGTCGGAACGGATCGCGCTCTATACGTAAAGACCTATAGAGCGCGATCCGTTCCGGCGATCCGATAAGGCGATGCGAAGATGACGGCACGGATGGCGCAGTGCTTGAGTGATCGACTGGTGCGCAGCATGTCGCGGGTTCGATCCCGGTCTGGGTGTTAGTGTGTGTTTCTATGTTTGTAAACGCACCCACGATACAGGAGAAATTCCTAGTGTGGGGCAACGTTCTTTAAAAAAAAAACAAAGAGATCGTATTCGATGAGATCGCATCGCCAGATCGGATCGCCGGAGCGGACGCGGTCGTGGGTAAAGGCCTTAAGCTTGACAGTCCCTACCGCTTCACCTAAGGTGAGTGGATCATTTGATGATTTTACCACCCTATGTTGTCTAAAATCCTGGAATATGCGTAAGGAATTTCATCATAGGAATTACATCGATATCATACCTCTAGAGATAAGAATTGTTCAAACATAATTTTATGTTATTACCCTAATTGTCTTGGCTCTAGAAGTCTAGACAGTGTCAATAAGGTTGAACTTCTTACTGACAAATAATGACATATAGACAAACAAAATAGGCGTTTCCATTTTCCGATGTGTAAGCGACATTGAATCTTATGGTATTGAAGCAATAAGGAGATATAATGTTAAAGTTTGACAGTCTTTCTACAAAAAGTTAAACATCTGTTGAACACTGTCTAAAAAAAGAGTAAAGACTTCTATATCAACGTTAAATGTCGTTCTGCAGTTAAGTTTTTGTAGATAACTGTTCAACAAATGTTTGGTAAGAAGGTTAGTCAAGGGATTGTGTGCTGTACAATACAAACATTAGTGACATGAAGATGAAAAACAAAATTCAAAAATGGAATAATAGAGCAATAATAAAAAAAAACAACAAATAAATAAAAGACATTGCTCAAAAAAAGAACAAAAATACTTACAGAAAATCAAAATACAGCTGATTTTTATTACATTTCTCTTGAGCGATTTGCGATGCTTTCGAATAGAGAATGCCTTTAGATTCGTTTTGAAGGATGCTTTGTACAATGTCAGTGCAGGGATAATGGAATAAGTCATTTCCATGTGTGCTTAGGAATGCTTTGATGTTGTTAATCAATTCCTTGTCTAACTCCTAAGAAAATAAAGCATGATTAGAAGAACAATAAATAAAATGTACGGTGGATAAAGCTTTTTGTAGAGAAACGTTTTCAAGTGTTACACTAGGGCCACATTGACGGGAAATGCCGTCAGTGTGGCTGTTAAGGTAAGACTCAGCTGTATCTGGTTAAACTGGATGGCGAACCCAAACAAAAAACTCAAGATTTTATTAAATTTCTTTGGATAGATTTGGTTTTCCAAGTACATATATAATACCATTCTAACCCCAGACGTGTGACGCATTATCACGCCACATATGGCCAAACGCGCGTCAGAAGTTACACTTGACCTGTGAAGTCCTTAGGGTCGAAAATCGATTAGCTGTCAGTATTTACCGTGTGAGATAGCGATGTATGTGTCATGTAAAATGGATAATATCTTATGTTATCAGTTAGTATTTTCTAAAGAAATTATACACATGTGCAAAAACCTTGCAGACATGAAAGGGATGTTGATATTGCAATTTTGCCTCGTTTACTCTTACTAGTGTATCCAATGTTTTAATTTTATGGGAATTGTTATTTTGTGGAAGAAAAAATCAACTGAGGGCAGGACTTAAACCTGCGGCCTTTTGAATAAATATTCCAGATTCAACACAAACTGCGACATCGCAGTCATGCTCGGAATGGTCAAAAATTTAATTCCATTTTTAAACGTTTTACGTTGACGTTACGCCATCTATGGTATTATTTAACGGTTACTTTGTCTACTGCTCCTAATTGTCTACGTTTGATAAGTGCTGTCAATGTGAAATTGTTAAGGTGCGTCTAAACGGGCAATATTTTTACTGCAATATGTGGCTGCAACATTTGAGTCCTCCCACCCAGGGCAAAGCAGGAGGGACTGTCAGACTCGTACTGACTAAAATCACGGTGTCCTTCAATAGCCCTTTACGTACCGCGGTCACGGTAATTAGGGAGTCCCGCGACCCCGGCAGGCTTTGACCCTCTATAGGGGGCCTCGTCAATGTCTCAACCAGTATGGATCATGTTTTGTGTTACGGCCAGACCAAAAATGTGTGGCCGCTATATAGCAGTAAAAAAAATGACCATTTAAACGCACCTTCACAAAAAGCATGTGCACCATCTCTTTTGTTCACTTTCTGTATGTGAAAAACTCAAATAATACTTACATCTTTAACAATATAATTCTCATAGTTCTGCAAATCCAACATCACATCAGCTGGTCCCGTTAACCTCACTTTATTGCCCAAAAACTTTAAATTCAGGAACAATTTGTTGAACAAACTCCACTTATCCATGTAATTGTCTGTGTGTTTGATGTGATAGCCAATGTAAAACGCGATGTAGCCATCGTCAATGATTTCGAGGGGAGGGTTAGCGTGGTTATAGTTGTAACTGTTAAGGAAATCTGAATGTAATTTCTTGGTATCATCCTCTCCTGTACTTCTTAGGTACTTCATTATCAGTTCATGTACTTCGTACATATAGTTCCTCTTCTCTCGATCGTAGGACTCAATTATGAGTGATTTGCTTCTCAGTTCCTTCATATTAGATTCCACATCTGATGCGTCTTTGTTCCACAGTTTACTCAGCACCTGTGTTGATACTTTCACGTTGTCGGGAAGGATTTTCAATTTCTTGTACAATGGCAGTATTGAGTTGTTTAAAGAGTTAATGCAGACTTCAATTGTTTTCATCGGATTGTAGGCTTGATTGATTTGGATGCTGGAATAATAATAATATTATAACTTGGCTGCTGTACTATATGGAAATGGAGACACATTTGTATTGAAGTTTTTCTTCCTGCACGAATATTTTATCACTAGTATTCCCCGTGGTTTTACCTCACTGCTGCTCGCTATTGATCGCAGCGTGATGTGATATAGCCTTCCTCGAAAAAGGGATTATCAAGTACAAAAAGTTTTTTTCAATTCGAACCAGTAGTTCCTGAGATAAGTGCATTCAATAAAACAGCTTTATAATATTAGTATGGGAACTTATTAAGGGAAAAACTTATAAAAATACAAAACAGGATATAATCCTATCTGTGAAACTGTTCTAAATTATTGTTGGTCTGTTTGTTTCGTTGAGTAACGAAAGAAAAATGTGATAACGGCAATTCTTTCGAATTGCACAATATTGCAAAAGGATTTTTTTTCATATAAAAGCTCATCGATTGACGATAATAAACACAGCGAGTGAGTGAGCAATGGTGGCAATGATAACGGCTCCGACTTCCGAGTAGGATAGGTCGTGGATTCGACTCCAGCTAAGCAGCTGCACAACTTTATTTTTATTACTCACCAATGCTTTCAAAAGGGTGAAGAAACCGGCATGTACAGTCACGAGCAATAACATGTATACACTAAACAAAATTCAAACGCAATTTACTCGTGAAATACTGGTTTCCACTTTGAAATAAGACCTATTTCGTAATAGTACCGGCTTCCAAAATAGAAGTATAATGAAAAGGCAAAAGTTTAATCAATATGGTAGCAGAACATCGCTTTTGGATACTGCTTAGTGTATAGATACCATTGCTCGTGATTGTACCAGACATAAACAAAATTTCGAATTCATGTGACATCTACCCAGCAGCACAGCTGGGTCCGCGTGGTGGATTACACTGTATCGCTCTCATATAAAGGCGGCCTGTGTCACTCACTGTCCTAGCACAACGCTGATTTTTTTCATCACAAAAGAATAAACAAAACCACACTTACAATGAAAAATGATTCTTATTCTTCAACTCTTTAACGTAGTAATTCCACCGATTTGGATCGTTAATCATTCTTTCTTTGTTTTCCGCTAACTGCGCTCCAATCAAGCCGATGTTGAAAGGATTGCCTTTACAGATCTCATGTATCTTCTTTGCCTGCCACGGTAACTTTGATACGGGCACTTCCAGAGACAAAGCAAAGATTTCCAAAGATTCCTTCTCTTCGAGGCTGTTTTCTATCTGTGAATTATAAAAATACAAACCATAGATATGTAGAATGGACTACCTAACCTAACCTACTCGCACTGGGCCTGCTCTGTGAATTAGAGCCCATTACCACACAGAGAGTAGACTTGTGTCCCAGCAGTGGGAATAAAGGCTGATTAAACTTATGCTAGAGAATGGAGTGAGCATTCCATATTCAGATTTGAATGAAACCGGCAGAAAAACGTGTGAGAGAGAGAAGCGATAGCGGCGGTGTCACTCTTCTTTTTCTATGTCTAGCTGGAAAGAGACAGGTATGGGCCGTCGAATCGCATTCTCTCTTTCTAGAAATCTAAAGAGTGGTCAATATCATGCAGGTATTGCTCAGTCCATTATCTTTGGTAAAAACATATCCTGTCATATTCTTGCTGAATAATAATGCGTGGGAGCAATGACCGACCGTGATGTAATGAGTCAAATTGATTGATATAATGGACGACAAACAGAATGATTTAGAATAAGATACCTTAATTTTAAGTATACGCAGTTTAAATTGCATTGCAACTCTTCAACAACAATCTTTTCAATAAAGAGTCACACAAAAATTAACTTTATTGAAGACTTAGACTTTTTTATGTTCTCCGACTATTGACTCTTTGACTCTTTGACTATTGATTTAGAGATGGTATTTGCATTTTCCAATATTCGGTTTTTTTTTTGTTGATTCCACTAGAGTCAAAAAAAAGTGTGCTTTGGGCAGTTTTTGAGTAGAAATTCGATAATGTGCATTGTAATTAATTAAAATTGATAGCATGTGATAGGGAAAAATTTTGCTTTATTAGGCAACACATGTGGTTTTGTAAGAGGAAAAGATACATATACCATATTTGGAGGATTGATATGACTGTATATGTTGTTGTTTTTCAAATAAACAGTGTTGTTATTATTTTGTTATGAATTGAGTGTTTTATTTTTACGTGGGTAATAATGATGAATTGTCTATTTGTATTGAAACGTGATTCATGGTTTGCATAGGATAATTCTGCTAAGGTAGTCGTTTTTTTTTTGGTCGCGGGACTCACGAATTACCCTGACCCCGGAACGTAAGGGCTATTGAAGGACACTGTGGATTTTAGTCAGTACGAGTCTGACAGTCCCTCCCGCTCTGCCCTGGGTTGGTAGAACTCTTTTGATGATTTTACCACGTTAAAAAAAAAAGAAAAACTTTCAGAGCGCTTCAAAAATCATACCATTGGATTATCAACTTTCGGTGAAAAAGCAAAAAAAAGAAATGAAACTGACTTCTAAAAAATAACATAAAACAGTGTATTACCTTGACTTTTTTGCAACCGATTAGTTATTTTACACTTTTAGTATTATTTATTAGAAGCCCGTTTCATTTTTTTTTCAAAGTGTTTTATATTTTAATCTTTTTTTAAACAATGTATAAATACGCGATAGCAGCAATTAACGATTATTTGCTGTCATACATTGTGTAGTTCATTAGATTTCTTCGAGATCGCATCATCAGATCCTGACCTTATTACCATGGGACCATCCGTAAAGTGTAAGAATTTTCCAAATCGGAGAACATAAAGAAAAAAGATTCCGGCTAATTGAGAACCTTGTCCTTTTCTCGAAGCCGGCAAACCAGTGGGCGGTTCTTTAAACATATAGAAAGGGACTTACTTTGATAACCTGAGGATGATAATTAGCAACAACGCCGACATCCCTCGTCGTCACCAAAATCTTGCATCCGATATCAAAATGCTCCAAGCACTTCTTATCATTAACTTCATCCAGAACCAGAAGGCATTCTTTCAAAGGTTGTTCGGAGAACTGCGCCTTAAGTTTGTCTTTGAGATCCGTCATGGTCCATTCATAGTTTGAAGAAGAGTGACTGTCGCCGTTAGATCCGATACTTGACATAGAAATTGATGAGTTTAGGTACGATTGGGTCGTGTACATTGAGGATGCCTTTCTTAGTAATCTGTGGAGAGGAGAAGCAGAAAAAAATATAAGTGATACATTCATCTATATATAATAATCAATGCAACCTTTCGTTGTAATTTTATAACTCAAGAACAGGCTCACCTATCCAAACCAAATGTTTAGGCTTTGTTCGGACTATTTAGTAGATGGTTTATGTGAAGTTTGCACAAAATCTGTCGAGCGGTTCTTCATTTATCACATTTTTTGTAACAAATTATGTAGTAGTAGTAGTGTAGTATTAGTATTCTGTGGCGCTACGAAGTTCACGGGGTCAGCTAGTAAAATATATAAATAACATCCACTGGGACACCAGAGAGCATTGGTGGCCAAGTGGTTTCCAACCAAGCCAGGTGTATTACTTTATTTATTTTATAACCACTGATTCCAAAATGGTGAAGGGAAACATCGTGATTATACCGGCATGTCATAGAACCAAGAATTCGAAGATATGTGACAGTGACAACAACCAATCCGCACTGGGTTCGCGTGGTGGATTATGGACCACTCCCTCTCACAGAGAGGAGGCCTGTATCCCAATAGTGAGAAAATTTATAGGCTGTTGAAGATGATGAACATTTTCATACAAATATAGCCATAGAATATTGTTATTTGCTCTGATAGTAAAAGTTCAGTACAACATATAGCTCGATGCGCCTCTGGACACAGAGGTGCTTCGGTAGCATATGATATTATTTCTAAGATAGATGAACTTCATCAAAAAAGTGTTCTGCTGAGATTGCAATGGGTCCCATCGCATATTGGAATATAATGGTTTTCTTTTTTTACTTTGTATTAGGTTACGATGGGACTGACATGCGCTGTGCGTCATAAAAGTCGCTAAAAAAATAGAATTAAAAATAGCCATTCTCTGCAGTATTAGGTCGCTTGGAAAATAGGATTAAGAGGACCTTGTTCAAATTATAATGCAAGTTTTAGCCTAGAAAATTATAATTTATGGGTTGCCTGGATCGTGAAAACAGGAAGCTATGGGGAGAGGCCATTACCCAGCAGTGGGATAAACTAGACTAGTAGTATCAGTAATATTGCCTAGTCACAGTTTACGTCACATTGAAAAAGTCATCTACGTCACATTTTAAGGAAAATGTCTGTTTACATTTTTCTGAAAACCTAATGTTTACCGGCACTGAGCCAAGATCTCACATCCATTCCGCATTAATAAAAAAAAAATTTTTCCTTGAACAAAATTTAAGGAAAATGTATTTACTTACTTGCTTTGTTGAAAAATAATGTCATCATCAGTCTTACAGTTGCCAATGTTGACCCAGAACACTACGCCGTTGAAGTTATTGGTGACCAAATCAGGGTTGTCTCTCAAAGCACTGAGTACGACACAGGTCTTGCCTGAACCGGGCATGCCATGGAGCGCCACGATTTTGTGCCGCGTCAGATGCTTCAGGCTCTCCGCTACGATTTGTTGCTACAACACGATAGAATGGTTTTGAGAGAAAGAATTTATGGTAGGTATTTAGGTAGTGCCTGGGTAGGGTGACTATTTTAAAAGAGCACTGAGACCTTGGAGCGCAAAGGGCATATGAAGGAGCAAGGTGATAAAAAAAAGCCTCAATTTTACTAATTGCAGGATGGATCACTGATCGGGTAGTTTTAATTTGATTTTCAGACATCATGTCTCAGAATAAAAAAAAAAGACCTAGAAAATAATAATTGACAATATGATTAAAATAATGGCCCATGCAAATATTAGGTTTTATTCCTAGGAATTATTCCTAGTGTACGGCTGGCCAGCATAGTGACGGGGCCTTTAGAGGGCCAAAGCCTGCCGGGGTCGCGGGACCAAGGGATTACCATGACCCCGGTACGTAAAGGGCTATTGAAGGACACCGTGGATTTTAGTCAGTACAAGTCTGACAGTCCCTACCGCCCTGCTCTGGGTGGGAGGACTCATTTGATGATTTTACCACGATAAAAAAAAAAAAAAAAAAGTGTACGGCTGGCGAAGTGGCTTGCTACGCAGCGTGCCGCGAATTCGATTTCCGCACGGAAAAAATATTTGAATGATCTACAGAAAGTTGTTCCGTGTTATGGCTGTTTGAGAATTAAAATGTTTATAAACGAACTCACAGAGAACACAGAAGAAATTACTAGTGAGGGGCAAAGTTAAAAAAAAAGTACAGTCATCGTTGGTCACTCATTAAGGCTATTTAAATGATCGAGTAAACTAACTTATTTCAGTCCCTATCTATTAAGATGGATTCGTCATTTCTCACTTGCAAGAGAACGAGGCTAATGGGAAATTCCGTAACGGTTTTCGAAAATACGACCTTTTACTGAAATATAATTACCGGGGAAAAACGTTATAATATCGTCCAGTTTAAAATACTTATTAAGAGGGAACTTTGTTATCATATATTTTCTTAAGATAACAGGTATCATATTTTTTAAGAATTATTGTAGCGTCTATCAATTATTGTCAAATAATTTGTTACTAATAATTAGTAAGTATCGTCATTCCGAAATAATAATCGTCCTTAGTTGCCAGTTGGTAATTCTAATTTACAAAATGTAAAATATTGATTTAATCTAATTGTTTTAGTAATAATATACCTCCTAAAAAATAATATACATAGTAAAAAGTAATAGTATACGCTATGTGCGAATTAGGTGGTAGTGACTATCAAATCGATCGCAGCGCGCGATGTGTCAAAGATGTGAATCAATGGGCGCAGCCGCCGAGTGAAGTACGTGTAAAACAAGCCGAAAATGTTTATCAAAATATCTCGTTGGGAAAAATAGAGTAAATTGAAAATCTGTTTCGTCCGTCAGTTAGAATATTGAAAAATAAAGGACACGTATTTTTTATTTTTTTAAATCAATGAATATTGACATAGATAAAACGGTTCCAAATTCGGGAGTGGGGCTTGTGACGCCATAACGCTTGTAAAATTGCACCGACAGACGTTTTGTGATTTTTAGAAGCGTTGTATCTTCGTCAATTTTGATTTATGTTACAAAACAAAAAATTCGCATCTAATATTTTCTAATAATATTTATTTCGGAATATTTTTTTTTGTAAATTAGCACCATTTGTGGTGCCCAATAATGTGGTTGCTAGGAGGAGCTGTCATCGTGCACACAGCGTATATCTTCCTCGATAAATCTATGTCCTTGAAGATGATCAAAAGTCATCGGTTGAATTGTCTTCACAAATCGGTCGAGTGATGACGCATGATTCACGAATTAACGTATTTGAGATTGAAGTGCGATGTCTTACATTATTAGATAACGCACACTAAGTGGGTATCAATTGCGTACAATAGAAGTACTGTTTGTACACCTTATTTCATCTGCAGAGCCCTTTCCCAAATTTGTTGGTTGCAGGAGGTTGCAGCTGACTATCAGTATTTTACGTGGAGCGACTGCTAGTGAAACGTCCACGACAGTAACTGGGTAATATCTACTGGCTATAAACGATACCCCTCGGTGAGACTGGTTGTCGAATTTCGATTTTCAGTAACGACTGTCAAAAATCTACAGATGCACGGAAGAAACTCGCTATGATAGATAGTCAACCATTCACAGACCAACCTAGGCAAGTACGGCTTAACCTGAAAGATCAGACTGTGAGGCTATTATTAATGAGCCACGAGCTCTCTCTTTATCACCGTAATTAATCATCACTGCTCTCAAAATGGTGAGGGAAAACTTGGTGAGGAAACCGGCATGTCTTAGAACCAACAAAAATCGAGGACTTTCTCTACCAACCCAGACTGGGCTGGCCACTGAAAGCGGTGATCGGTGTAATTTGTTTTATGATGTAAATTATAGATAATACTTCCATAATGCTAAACTTCGTTGCAAAACAACACGGTCTTTACCCAAAATATTAGGTTGTGTATACATAGCCGTTCCCCGTGGTTTCAACCCCGCTGCTCGGCTGCCATTGGTCGCAGCGATATGTTATATAGCATAAAGCCTTTCTCAATAAATGGACTATCCAACACAAAAAATAACTTTACAATCCGAAGCAGTAGTTCCTGAGATTAGCGCGTTCAAAAAAACAAACTCTTCAGTTTTATAATATTAGTGAGTATAGATAAAAACATGCATACCACTTTCTTTCTCCTCACATGATGTTCCGGCAGTCTGGGCACATCGCCCTTACTAAGGCTGTCCTCAAAACTGTCATTAGGCATTGGATCGTTATTCTCAATCACCAGTTTTTCCCAAAGCCACCTGTAGTCCTTATGCAGGGAGTCCACAAACGCTTGATATGATTCGTTGTTACCATTACGAATCAACGTGTCCAGTAAGAAGCGAACTTGTTCGACGCGCGAATTCTGCTAAAAAAATAGATTGACGCTGAGATATTTTTGTTTCGCGACACGACGGTCTCCCATATACACCGTAATGCGACTGACACTTCAAAGCTTTATTTTTACATCATTTAGTTTTTATACATTGTAAATTTTCATTCATAAACGTTCCGAACTATGTAAGTTCTTCCTGTCAATACTAGAACTAATATTAGGTAAGTAATTATTAAAACAATTGAACAAGTAATTATTAAAATAATAGAACAATTACTGACTTATTATTCAATAAGGTAAACAATAGATTTTAGTTAAACGATCAATAACATATGTTTGATTTTCCTTTTCAAAGTTTCAATAAAATTGGTACAAAATAACACACATCAACCAGTACATTTACGATGGCTATTTGTTTTCTTAAACGACTTTTGATTAATAAAATCACATGTTTCATAGCCGATTAAACAAGCGTGGGTTTCCAAAGAATGGAATGCTAAAAAATGGGTGAATCAAAAGTTACTTACAAGGTTGTAAAGATGTCTGTACTCGTCGAAAGAAATAGCATTTTTCTCTAACAGATGATCACAGACGAAACGTACTTCTAGATCGTCGGTAATGTCTTGCTGGTGCTTTTGCAGCAGCAGCTTTTTGTTGGCGTCCATTTCCTCTCGCTTTTCATCTGAAAACACTTTGAAATCAGAAACTCACACAATTCTTCGTGCCCTGTTTAGATTGACACACGGATAGTGGCCAGTAGCGAGCGATAAGTACAGTAGCAAGTGGTGAAGACAGACAGTGTCTGTTGACTTACTACTGTCCGATCAGTTTACTACACTATTCTCTTTCGCTAATCACTTGACCAATTTAAATCGAACATAACACCAAAAACACAACACACCTTAAGAGCAAATAAAACAAATTTAAAAAAAAACACAGCGAAGATGATATCTTGAACTAATCCGAGACACAACTATTCGAATGTAAATTTACTTGAATACTGAGGATAGCCAATGACTTAAACATGCGACCTTGCCGATAGTAGCCTCCCACATATAACACGGTAAGTAAACAAGTAAGACCATAATTATTTAAAATTCGTGAATTCAAGTCATTGACCGCAACTATGATTGAACTATGGCCAAGGTTGAATGGCGACTGAATCGAGAATTAAGAGTCATCGTTATTTTGTCAATATTGTGTAAGCCCCTAGGATAAATTATGCACTAACTTGTGAGCTATGGATAAGGATGCACCTCCTGTCTTCTTCAGTGCTAACCGCAATATGAATGTTGCTGTCAATATATTTTCCGTCTCAACTAATTAATTCCCTCACTTACTCAAAGAGCTTATCACCCATATTGTTTATTTAATAATAATTGTAATATAATATTCATGTTTAGACTTGAATCAGGTTTCACAAATTGCGGTGGGTGGACGTTCAGTCACCAAGCGGAACTTGTAGGGATCTTAGATTTCGTCCCTGCTAGGGGCCATCACTTTCGTTTCCTGTTGTGGGCATGTTGTTTGGGAGATAGCTTAAATGCTAGACCACATTTAAAAGGCAATAATTTGTGTTTATTGATTTTCTTTAGTTTTACGAGCATGAGCAGATAAACAATGTACTTTCAAACTCATTCGGTAAAACCGAATTCATGCATTGTTGTTATCATATTTGAATCTATTGTAAGATTCAAATATGGTATGTTAGGTCATGCATAGAAACCAACTTGTAGAATAAACTTGTAAAAAAAAAATTATAGCAATTATGACCAATTAGCAGCCACGCGCTTAGCAAAACTTGACAAGTATCTAATAATAACGATGGATGCAAAAGTCATTGACCGGTAGGCGATGATAAGCTTGTTGATGATGCCTAAATAAGTAGTAAATAAAACATTATCAAATATCACTCAGATTCAAAAGCCCCAGTGAATGCGGGTGAATAAATACCAGTTTTTTTAGAATTCTTGGTATCACCTAACAACAACTTAGTCATAAACACAACCTAACGGGACTTTAGTGTAGGTTTGCACTTTAATGCGCAGTTTTCTACGCAAGTTTGGGCGTAGATATAATACTGATTGGATTGGAATATCGCAAAAGTTTTTCCCCAGTTATTACTCGTAGTTTAGCTATTAGATCACAGTTCACAGTCTCCTTGTCCATTCAATGTCATAGTCATCAGGACATAGCATCTTCCCTAGCAGGCATCCGACATAATATAAAGAGGAAGGACCTATTGCAGCCGTATTTTAGCAGATCGGTAAAATTGATCTATGTCAAAGCAAATTAGACGTATCAAACACTGCAATTTACGTTTCTGATCGATTGTAGGACCATGTTTCAATAAATAACCGTTAAATCTCAGAATTGACCAGATCCATATTTGGACCTAGTGAATATTCTTTTTGTCATTGGATCCTGATTTCAAGATGTGTATCAATCGAGTTTTTTTAGTAGTACGTTTTGCTCTTCTAATACTTTCTATTCAGTTTCCACATCGACCACATCTAGGAATTACTCCTGTGTCGAGGGTGCGTTTACAAACATTGAAACACACATACACAAACATCCAGACCCGGAACAACTACTTGCAGGCTCAGATCTTGGAAGGGATATTTTGAGATTGAACGGTACCTAATAACGTTCGTCATTATCCTCTTATATGACGTAAATTATTGACGTTACCTATTACTGGTTCTGATCGAATCTTTGTGTGTCACCACGTGGACAGTTGCGCAACAAGACTTTGTACAAAAGCCGGTTTGGCTTACGGATTCACCTAGTGGCACGGAATACAAAATACACTACACTACACGAGCAAAAACCTGGAATTGATCCGGAATAGCTCCTTAAATAATGGAGTGATTTGAATGAATTTGGCATCAATTTAAAGTTAACAGTTAAACCTTTAAGGTATCATTTATTATTCTTAAATAGCTATTAAGTACTCAAGACCGCGCGGATTAGGAGTAAATGATTTGTAAATAAACTACTTTTGCAAGCGAGTGTAGAAGTAGTATGCGCTGTAGTTGTTCTTCAGCCAAGAAGACTCAGTCCAATAATGAACGTGATTCGTTTACATGATGCAAATACATAGTAAAAACTGGAGATACTTCCACAACCAGTTAGGTGGATCTTAAGATCTGCACCAATAGTTTATTTTTAATCGTTTGTCAACAGAGATTCCGCAACATACAAATAAATGTTTACCTATTGATAGTTTTTTGTAAATGTTCAAATGTCATTATAGCACAATTCTATTACTAGACCATTGACCGACCAATGATCGACTTATGAAATTAGCAGATTATGAACTTTTCGCAAAATGACAATGGGATTGTGTTGGAATGACGAATTTCTAAAAATAGCAGACTTGGGCTCCCGTTTCACTGGAAACAAAATAGTAGGGGGTTCACGAACTCTATTAAACGCGAATCGTTATTAACGAAGTGAAAGATCTGGACACGGTAATTGTGATCTGGAGGTGGCCACACCATCATAGAATCCATCATCGACGAGATAGTCCCCAACAATAAACTATGGCGTAATCTTCTAGTACAGCCAGTTTCAGCTTGGGCTCCTGCAATGACTTAAAAGGTAGCCGCAGCCCTCCACGAAAGGGCAATTGAATGAACAGGGTCGCAACATTTTCTGTCTATGACAAAGTAAGCTGTAAACTTGTAACTGAATGCATGGGCATGTGGATGGCGAGTAATGGGTGACTCGCATTCCGATCATGGACCATGCCCGGATCGACGGTGGGTCAAGTGCCACGCTCGCCTCGCATCATATTGCTGACAGCTGTTTAGCTCTCAGCAATATGACGGGGACCTCGTAAAGCTTTGGCCCTCTAGGGGGCCAAAGCTTTCCGAGGTCGCGGGACTGTCTCATCAGGTAACCGTGGCCCCGGAACGTAAAAGGTTATTAAAGGACACCGTGGATTTTAGTCAGTACGAGTCTGACAGTCTCTTCTGCCCCACCCAGGGAGAGATATTTGATGACTTTATATATATACAAAAAAAAACACACAGTTTCGGCTTTCTTGGAACGCTTGAAGCACTGACCAACCACAACGAATGACGAACTAGCAACAAAAGTAGATACTACTCGGTATTTATCGGTATTTCTAGTTATATTTAGGTCATGGAATATCTATTTTCCGTTCTCGGACTTCAGTAAAATTCGTAGGTAGTTTGATGTAAGCAAACAATTTTAAATTAATCAAGCATTATTACATAAATACCGTTTGATGCTGATAAAATTAGCACGGACAATATTGCAGGGGTATTAAGTTCGTAGTTCACTAAAGGTTTCAAAAGTACGTGTGCAATTGGCAAACAACGTTTATGACTTTACATAAAAGTTCAGATTGGGTTACATATTCAAAAATAAATAATACTTAATTCTAAAACCAACTCTATGTACCCTAAAATAAAGTTTGTTTAAGTCCAAAGAAGAGCAATTTTGTTAACAATGTATTTGTTATAGTATCGATAGGTACTGCTTCACCATAACGTATGTTTCATCTTATGATTTTTGAACGAATGGAGCACTACTAGCCTACCTATCTAAAATCTGATTTCTAAAAGACAGATCAAGCAATTAAGGGGCCACCTTGTGCGTTGAAAAGCGTTTGGCATAATGGACAAAACAAAATTATGCTTCTATGCCAAGGTTACCTTATCTTGTACTCGTCAGTAGTAAATTAGTGTCATTTGAACGGAAACTGGTCAAATGGTCCGATAACAAACACTTATAAAATATGTGCAGTACTTATCAGTGATTCATTGTATTTCCCTAATCCTGGCCATTATTGTCAGGTGGTAATAAGTTGTTTGAGAACGGTCGGAGACAACATCGGTTTAAAAATATAATTAAAAAAAAACAACCGAATTGAAAACAGACTTCAACGGTTAAAAAGGGACCGGAATCATCAGTGCTACGAGTTTTTCCACCTCGAAAAGGTTAAGGAGAAATATTCGGGTAGCTGTCATTAATTAGACTAGGATACCATAAGAAAAATAACTACATAAATGTAGTTGTATAACACTGGTGTACCGCGACAACCACGGATCTACCTCGCCAACCACATGGAGCGTCAGTGTCACGCATGTTTTCCGCAAAGAGTATACAGAGTTGATCCATAATACAGCCACAATACACAAATCACGTGGTGTCTACCACGTCTCTATTTATGGAATAAATGCCTAGTTTTGGTCAGTTAATGGACTAATAGTAAACTGTTAGTTATTCTAAGCAAAGAACGCCTGAATTACAACCTGTCACATTATTAATTTAAGTTTAAAGCAGGTTGCTGTAGTAACTAGAAAACTAGAATTTTGAATGCTAATCAGACTTAATCGTCAGTTAGTATTGTCTAAAATAATTCAAGGGAATAAGAATCTGGACTTTCCGGACGACACAAAAAAAATTTGGCAAGTCAAAATAAATTCGACAATAAACACTATCACAGAGAATTTAAATTTAGAATTTGATTCAACTGGTCAAAGATGCCGTATGTACAGGAAAATAAAAACATAAGTCCCAACATCACCAGGTCTAAACCACATTACGGCATAACTAAAAATTCCTAGAATAAAGTTTCCAGTAATTATTTTTCTTCTTAATAATATTTTGTTTTTTTCGTAAAACTTTAGATAGAACAGATCATTCATTAGTTTTGATGCTAACCATACTGAAAAAAAAAGTGTAAGTAAGTATTATGTATTTAATAAATACATAGGCAAAACTTAATAATTACCTAACCTAACCTACACACAGAAAAATACCAACCAAACACTGTTGTGAGATACCAAATCTACGATAGTGAAATACAATGATGCATTTCATTAGGAAGGAGAGCTCGCTGACGCCATTATTGTGACGACATCACATTTGAACTGCATAATGTTTTTTTTTTATCGTGTTAAAATCATCAATGAGTCCTCCCACCCAGGGCAGGGCGGGTGGGACTGTCAGATTTGACTGACTAAAATCTACGGTGTCCTTCAATAGCCCTTTGCGTACCGGGGTCACGGTAATTTGTGAGTCCCGCAACCCCAGCAGGCTTTGGCCCTCTGCAGGCCCCGTCACTATGCTGACACTCCTTGAGGCATGGTCCATGGTCGGACAGCGAGTCGCCCATTACTCGCCGCCCGCATGGGCATACGGGCGGCGAGTAATGGGCGACTCGCGCCTACGGTGGCCGGAGATCGTCTTGCGACGTCCGTCGCCGTGGGCGTCTACCACTGCGGCTCAGGTGGAGGGAGGACGCTGTCCTCTCCCTCACGCGGCCCGCCTCCTCCTTCGCGAGCATGACTGCTTCGCAGGAGGCGACCGCTTCCCACTCCGTCTCGCCCCGCAGCATGGCCTCGATCAAGGCCGTGCTGACCGGGCGCGAGAGGTCTCCGCCTATCGCCGTCGTGAGGACACGGCGGTGCTCCGCCCAAGCAGGGAAGTCCTGCATCGTATGCTCCACCGTGTCCTCCGGAAGATCCAGTGAGGACCTGCGTCATGCGGTAGGTAAGGACGCCGTGACGCCTATCTAGCCACTCCTCAAAGAGGGGTGTTACCGCCGCGATTGCGGCGTGCCCGGAACTGCATAGTGCAACAGTCATTTGAAATAAAAAAATATATATATAATATCAGGTAAGAATATTTACCCTTAATTGGTAAACTAAAACGAACCACTTTTAGCTTCATGACTTTAGGAAATCATTTATTCAACTGATTAGGATAAATGTTTGCACAATACTGAGAGAAAAAAACTAAGATACTATTCTATATTTAGTAAAAGGCAATAAAAATGATGACGAATATTCTTCCAATGCCAATAACCAGAGTGAACTGGAAAAACAAGTACAATAAGGAAAATACAAAGTTAAAAGATCATCAAAGAAATCCCTTCGACTAGACTAGCTTTTCCCCGTATTTCACCCCCACTGCTCCTATTGGTCGTGATGTTTTACAGCCTATAGTCATCCTCGATAAATGGACTATCTAACAAAATATTTTTGTTAGAACCAGTAGTTCCTGAGATAAGCGCGTTAAATCAAACAAATTATTCAGCATTATATTAGTAAAGATTAAAAATACAATAAATTGTCCTCATTTACTTTTGATACTGATTCCAATGTAAAAAGGATAACAAAGCAATTTTACAATGTTGAAATATGATAGGAAACTGTAATGAAATAGAAAAAAAAACCTTACCCCAACATAGGCTTGTTCTAAGCAAACGAACCTGTTCATGATTCTTCACTTCATGGTTTTAGGAAATAATGAAACCAACTTATTAGCATGAATGTTTGCAGAATACTGATAGAAAATAATCAAGATATCATAGGTCCGATAGCATAGTACACTGAAATTGTTATGAAACTTCTTTGTTGAAGAAACATATAGGAAATATGCGAAATACATTGCAATAGTTGTGACGTCTAGATTATATCAACAACTTCAATCCTAATGAGTTATGACTACACTTAAATGAGGCGATAAGGTGTGTTTTTACACGATTTTCAGTGGGCGATAAATGCAGCTTTTCTTCAAGTAGGTACCGGCAGAAGAGTGCACCTTCTACATTCACTATGAATAATGATATTACGAATTGTTGTTGTGTTTAGAAGTTGTATGAATAATCAATAAAAAATACTTGTATTGTTAAATGATAGCCCTTTAAGGAGTTGGAATGAGCAATGTTTTTTCTATGTTAAGTTCTTAATAGCTTTGTGAAGAATTTAGGCATCTGGTAATAGTAATGAAATGCAAACTTTTTCTTATTCTTTTCTCTTAACAAGTTTAACAAGCCTAGTATGTTCAGATGTTGTCTACTGAAAATAACATTATATTTTATATTTAAATTTTTATATAATATAATACTAGCTAATATATACAATACTAGTTTTTGCCAGGGGCTTTGCTTCTTACAAACCTCCTATTTACGATATAAATGTAGTTATTTGCTTGATTCCTTATTGTGTAAGCATTTGCTTTCACACTTGAATTGGTAGCTTCTATGCATAACTTGCTAATTTCTTGTTACACAACTGACAATATATACCAACAGCTTATTTGAATTAATATTTAAACCATTTGTAATTCTTTGGGATTGTTTACTAGTACTAAATCTAGAGTCAAGGTTAATGTCAATGAGAGTGAACAATAATAGACCAAAACTGTAGTCTAGACACACAGTTATGTACTGGAAAGATGATCTTTAGATATATTTAGAGGTCACAGATTATACTTAGTTGTACCATTTGTATTTAAGAAAAGTACAAATTTTATATCGGTGAAGTAGATATGGATGCAGAAATTTCTCAACTAGCAGAGCATGTTAAACTGGCAGTGGGATGGGCTGAAGTTTTGTATTGAAGTATTATATTGCTTTAAGCTATATCCATTTTACCAATGTTGCGATTCATATTACAACATTGCTAAGTGACTTATGTAGACCCACTAGTTTTCCAAGGAAGGCAATTGGAGCAAATGAGTAGGTACTGAAATGGATTTAACAATCAATAAGCATAGTGTGGGTCAAGTGCTATTAATTACATCACCATCATAATTCGCTTATCGCAGGACAGTAGAATGTGTATTTTTTTGCAGTTTAGCAGAGATTTATATTCATTGGTGGACTGCAAAGGTGATTAATGGATTTGAGTCTAATCTTTTCCACAGCATGTTACGCAGGCATATCTTAAACACATTACAGTAGTTCTAAAATCAGAATTATTGAGTTTACTAAGACTGAGTCAAATTTGACAAATCAGTTTTCACAGTGTCATCCAGGATTTAACCACAAATAAATGTGAAACCTTTTTGTGGAAACTTGTAGATTTCTGATTCAGTACACCATACCTCTAACCAAATAAACCTTCCACAAAAAAGCAGGTATTCATATTTAAAAGTTCTGTCATCCCGAAAACTGGCTGTCAGTCTGTCAGTAATTCTGTTTTCTCTTGGCAAGCATTCAGTAAGGCCTCTACTCAACATGGCAATTGTCCTGTCTATCTTCATTTCAATGTTGATACTCTCAATCCAAGACTTGAGTCCTACTCAAGAGTTTTGATTTGATAGGTTGTTCTTTTAAACGATCATAGCCAACTGTAGAGTGTTTGTGCAACATGGACATTTATTTATATGATAATCAGTACAGAAGCCCATAGAGAAAAGAATCATGTGAACAAACTTATTGTTTGGATTTACACTTAGAAGCAACTTTTAAGTTGGTATTTGCTTACTACAAGTATTTAGAGGACAACTTTCTGAATTAAATATCTAAATAAACACTATGTATAATGAGGGTCTAAACAGAACAATGCTTTTTTGAAGAACAGATTTGTAAAATAAAATGCTATTCTATTACTTCCACATAAATAAAGTTCAAAGAAGTTTGAACTAAAAAAAACATTGTGCAATTATTTTGTGATACAACACATTACTACAATGCAACAAGCAGTAATTTTCGTGGTCAATCACCTGTATTTCCTAGTAAAATATTTGATGATGCAACTCATCATGTAATTTGATAGCAAGAAAATGTTTCAACAATACTATTCCTGATACAGTTATTTTGCTGACACATATTGATCCATGAAGCTCAAAATACATTGAAAATTTATTTGTTATTGTCTCTACCATCAGGTAATTTTGCAGTGATGTGATGAGTTCAGTCATATTTGTTGGTTTCAAAGCTTTTGCTTCATTTTGTTAAATTTCCACAGCTACAGTGAATTTAAGTACGATAACAGAAACAAAAGCTGCAGATAAACTTCTTTTGTTATCACACACAGTAGTAGCTTTGATTATTATAAAAACAGATACTGTGTTCTAAAGCTCATCGTTCACATTTTTGCATAAAATAACCGTTCAAAAAGTTTAAGCAATAAGTTATACTCACTCCTCTAGTCGCAAACTTGTGTCCATATTTCAGCGCAGGTTTAATTTTTCATATATTATGTTAGGATGATAATATCACGGCACAGTAAAAAAACTTGTTGAGTTCTACCTGCGTTCAAAACAAAGCAAACAAAGTGAATGCAACTCAACTGCAATGGCTCATGATGTCTAGTCTGTCAAACGCCGACGTTTCAGGTTCATGCTATTACACAATTACATATTTGTAGCATCAAAAAGTTGTGCTTGTACAAATAACTACTGTAAAGACAAATTCTATTCTATTCTATTCTATTTTTGATATATGGCAACCAAGTCGATGTCAACTATTCTGCCAATAACAGTGAACTGGAAAAACAAGTGTGCATGAATATTATAACAAAAACAGTTAAAAATAAATAAAAAAAGTAAAAATTTTGATTGATACAGTTGAACGCAATGTAGATCGTGTTGGGTTAGTAGAGGACTGAAACAAACAGAAAAGATATAGTAAATATATATTAAATAATTGTTAAAACATGAAATAAACAAGTACGACGATCACAACGTACATCATAATTTAATGTTATTGTGGCGGATGAACGTCATCAGCGCCACAAGTAACTTTGAGGAGGAATAAGTTAACAAGGAGGGGAAATTAATGGGGAGGGGGATTTTAAATTTAGGGAGACGGCTATATAGGTCTAAAGGTGGGACGTTGTTTGAACATTCAAAAAAGATGTGGTCCAGGGTACCTTCTTCCAAACCACACTCACAAAGGGAAGAGTCACGTGCATGGATTTTATGCATAAACACAGGAGAACAACAAAAACCCAATCTGATACGGCAAAGAGTGGAGATTATAGGCTTCGATACTTTTTTGAAGCTGTAGAACCAAGGTTTTGTTTTTATGTTTGGTTGAACAGCTTGATAAAATCTCCCCTTTTTCGCCCCAGAGATATCCCACTGTTCCTGCCAAGCAGTCTGAAGCCAAACTTTCGGAAGGCCCAGCAGGTCATAACCCTGGAGACGATTGTGGCTAAGATCAGCTGTTGCTGATGAGCAAGCGTCTTTTGCCAAAGCATCGACATACTCATTGCCCTTAATGCCACAGTGACTAGGTATCCAAACAAGCTGAACCTCTTTCTGACTGCCAGCACAAGAGAACAAAGAGTTTTTAATTTTAAGAACAAGAGAACTGTGCGATTTACTTTTAAAAGGATTTTGATCCAAGGCTTGCAGGCAACTAAAAGAGTCTGTAAATATTACGGCTTTTTCTATATTTTGATGTGACTCTATAAAAAGGCATGCTTCTAATAGAGCCACACACTCGCCAGTGAACACCGACGACTCCCCAGGACACTTGTATTGCAGGATTATTCTGGAGTTTTGGTAATAAACCGCGGCGCCTGTGTTGCTGTGATCATTAAATTTTGAAGCATCCGTAAAGAACCTCTGGAACCCTGCCCATCGTTCTCCCACCACCGCGTTGAAAGTCGAATTCGCTGCAGAAGACTTTTTGGAGATACCGATGTCGAAGCAGATTTTTGGACTAAAATGTAAGACATCATACGGGAAATTAAAAAGAGCTAGTCTGGAACTTTGTTCTACTGGACTATCTAAATTTTGGATTTGTCGAAATGCTTGTACTATAAGGGGAATTTCTTTATTTTTCCAGTAATTTGAGCTATTGCATAAGGCATTTAGTTCGTGCAATTTAGTTAAAAGGGGATGAGAGGATCTGGGAATTAGTCTAGCCAAGAAACGAGAGGCCAGATACTTCCGTCTTAGTGACAATGGCGGTTCAGCACATTCAACCTGCAACGCGTTGACGGGAGACGACTTCATGCACCCAGAGATGATTCGAAGGCATTTTGACTGAAGCCTATCTAACCCAGCCAAGGCACCCTTGTTACAAGGAACTAAATGGAACGAACCATAATCTAGTACACTACGGACTAAGGCGTTATAAACTAATTTCATGGTGTAAGGGTGGGCACCCCACCAGACACCCGCGAGAACTTTTAATATTGATATGACTCTTTCACATTTTTTAATTAGAAAATTTATATGATGTGTGCCTGTTAATTTACTATCTAGTAAGACGCCTAAAAATTTTGCTTGGTTTTGTAAAGGAATACCTTGACCCGAAATATCAACTGATATTTGCGGGATCAGTCTCTTGCGAGAGAAAATTACTGCCGAACTTTTCGGTGCTGATAACGTCAGGCCGTGGCTTAAAAGCCATTGGTTCAAAGAGTCCAGAGAGACACAGAGAGATGACGCCGCGTCTATGATGGAGGGATCTGTCACATATAAAGCGAGGTCGTCCGCGTATTGCAATATGTGGCAATTATTGTTAATACAGGAGCCAATATCTGAAGTATATAGGTTATAGAGGATTGGACTGAGAACGGAGCCCTGCGGAAGACCCTTCCATGTCTGCCTGCTATCAAATAGTTCACCCTGGACTCTCAGAACCAAGGAGCGAGACGTTAGGAGTCCACATATGCATTCGATCATCTTGACCGGTAGCCTCAGCTGGTGCAGTTTTTGCCTGAGTACGGGAAGGAGAACATTGTCATATGCGGAAGATATATCAAGAAAGGCGGCAACAACAGATTCGTTCTTAGAGAATGCTAAGCGTATATCTGCAATTAAAACGCCGACGCTGTCCATTGTGCCGAGCCCTTTCCTGAAACCAAATTGATAGTTCGGCAATAACTCTCTCGATTCGACTAGCCATTCGAGTCGGTTTTTAATGAGGTGTTCCATTAGTTTCGCCAAGACTGAAGACAGAGCAATTGGTCTAAGGCCATTCGGATCATCTACGTGTTTACCAGGTTTCAGCAAGGGAATTATGGTTTGCAACTTCCACTGTTCTGGAACCCAACCATGGATGTAACAAAAGTTAATAATCTCGAGAAAATATAATTTAGCCTTATCTCCAGAATGAACCATAAAAGAATATGGTACTCCGTCAGTTCCCGGGGCTGTATCCCGGACATGCCCGAGCACCACATTCAATTCTTTCAAAGTGAATGGCACATCTAGAGGATCATATGAGGCATTTTGAACAGGCATAATGGAACATTCAGAAGGAAGAGGAACATATGGTGGAGCAATTTTATCAAAAAAAAGTTCAGCTGTTTCCCTAGTAATGGGGGAAGAGACCGATGGAGAGCACCCACGTCTGTACCGATTAATGCTTTTCCAAACTTTCGAGATTGGGGTAGCAGGAGATAATGATGTACAGAACGTAACCCAACCAGAGCGTTTCTTCTTGCGAAGGAGACGTTTGGTTTTGGCGTTAATCCTCAAATATGAGAGTAGGTTTTCGGTACTCATGTCTACATTATAACACCGCTCGGCCTCTTTTCTTTCCCTGATAGCTGCAGTGCACTCTGAATCCCACCATGGGGGGGAGGGTATTTTATTACGGGCACTGTTTTTAAGGGGAAAGCAGGCATCTGCACTGGAGGTGATGGCTGTAACAAGTCCCTCGTAACAGATCTTGGCATGGGAGTGACCAGATGTATCTGTAAAAGTTGAATTTAAGTTTGGAAGTGACTCAATCTTATCCTCCAATAATGAAACATATTTTGGCCAATCTGGCTTAGACAAGTTATATTTCAGGAGTGGAGGGCAAGTTTTCTCTAAAAATGTTCTATTTAGCAAAGATATGACAATAGGGTAATGGTCACTCCCATGCGACAGGGACGTACATTCCCAAATGGTTGATGCTGCTAGCTCAGCCGAACAAAATGTTAAATCAACACAGCTTTTTTGTTGGCCAGGAGAAGATCTGCGTGTAGGGCAACCACTGTTGAGAATGCATAGGTCCAGATCATCCAAGATCTCGACCAAAGCTATACCATAGGCATCACAGCGTTCAGACCCCCATCTGAAATGGTGGCAGTTGAAATCACCCATGACCAAAATAGGTCCATGAACATTGGAAAGAATGTTTCGTAGGGTGTCCAGAAAATCATGCTGAGGGTGGGCAATGTAAACCGAAAACACTGTGATGCCTTCCATCCTTCCTGCCACTATACTC
Source organism: Agrotis puta (assembly GCA_943136025.2). NCBI lineage: Eukaryota > Metazoa > Arthropoda > Insecta > Lepidoptera > Noctuidae > Agrotis > Agrotis puta. The sequence continues at coordinate 12,357,700 of OW964177.2, read as the reverse complement.
ATGTTACCTGTGAGCGAAGGTAAAGGGTAGGGTAAAAGGGGGACCCGATTGTTAACTAGGAGAGCCGATCCTCCATAGCCATCAGATCTGTCACATCTGAGAATGTTGAAACGGGGCATACGAAAGCTGAGACTTGGGGTCAGCCAGGTCTCAGCTATGGAACAAGCCAGTGGCTTGTATTTATTTAATAGAAATATGAGGTCGTGCTTTTTATGCCACACGCTCCTCACATTCCATTGAAGGAATACTTGGCAAGACGCCATTTTTGATACTTGCAAGTAGTGAAATAATGTGGTCGGCAACGTTGGACGGTAACTGATTATTTGAAGTGGAAGAAGAAATAATAATAGGGATAAGTTTAATAAGAAGTTCAATAATAGAAGAAGAATTATTGCTGGTAGATATATTATTCTGGTTAAGAGAACAGCCATTAGGCTGTGTGGGTTGGGGAGAACTAATAATTTGCTGATGAGCAGCTCTATCATAAGATGGGGAAAGGGGGGCATGTGTCCTAGGTTTGAGTTGAACGGTCTTGCGGTATGACTGAGAAACTGGGGTTTTAACAATATTGGCATAATTACGGGAAACTATAGGTATAGTCTTAGTAGCCTCAGCATAAGGGATGTTTTTCTCAGCCATGACAGTTTTAATTGCCCTCTGCCTGCCATACTCAGGGCATGACCTGCTATTGGCAAAGTGATTTCCCGAGCACAGCACACAGAAGGCCTCACCCTCAGAAATGCTGCAACCATCACCTGGGTGATCGTGGCCACACTTACTGCAGCGAGGTTTAGACCGGCATACATTAGCCACATGGCCAAATCTACAACACTTGCGGCATTGGATTGTCGGGTATATGTACTGCTCAACAGGGAGAGAAGTGTAGCAGCAGTAAATCCTTTTTGGTAAGACTTGTCCATCAAAGGTCAGAACACAAGTCTCAGTGGGCTTCCACTCATTAATGCCATCCTTTACTGTCTTTCTATTTATGCGGCGGACTTTCAAAATTTGCCCACAGCCTGGGGGCACAGAGAGATAAACTAAGGCTTCTTCTTCAGTCAAGTCTGTTGGAACACCTGTAACAACACCCATCCTAGTAATGCTGAAAGTAGGTATTGATGCAGTATAACTGGATTTTGACAACAGACTGTTTGTCAGAAAAGAGTTGGCATCCTGAGGGGAAGCAAACTCCACTGAAACTCGGTTTCTGCCGACTTTATTCACGCCTCCACGAACAACGTTTGCAATGTTATTGGCCATAAGAAACTTACCAAAATTAACTGGATGAAGGGTGGAGCCTGCATTTGGTTGAGCCTCTATTCGAGAAACATGTACAACATAAGGGGCTTTGTCTAGTACCGAGTACTTAGTGCGACCGATTTGGGTTTTTGGTTGTTTGCTGGGAGTAATTAAATCTTCATTCTCAACGGGACGCTTGCGTGAGGATTGTTGTGATTGTGAGACGTCCATCGCTGGTAAGTTGCAAACAACGTCCGCGAATTGTGATAGTGGATTTGGGGATAAAGGGGATAACGAGGCAGGAATATCTGGGGGGTCAGGGTCTGGCGGTTTATTTCTTTCCATCTCGGATAAAACTGGGATTAGGTTAGGACAAATACAAGACCAACCTGATTACGAGCACAAGGACAACACACTTAAACACAAAACAAGTCACAAAAGTATCAACAATCACTCAAAACTTAAAAACTAAAAAAAAAACACTCTAAACACACGTGTCAGCCAAGAACTCCGTGGCGAGAAAACGTAAAGACAAATAATGCAATGCTCCAAATCGCGTTCTCGCCAATTGACGTTTGACAAATGCATTATTTATAAAATATTGGTGAGATGGCTTCTGGGTTTTTGTGCTATGTCAAATGCATTTCGTGAAAATTGGCTTGGCTTGAGTTGCATAAATAGTAAATAAATTTTGTTACTGTTTATTTACAAAATTGAAGAATAAAAGCTGGAATTTATTTTTCGGGTTTAAACGGACAATAAAAGTTGTAATTTTAATTTTTACAACAGATGTCGGAAATAATCTATGGAGTTTGATATGAGTAACGCCATCTATCGGATTTATTAGCTACGCATCTTGGTCACATAAAGTTTCAAAAAATTCCCGCGTAAATTAAACGATTGGGGACCGTTCACTAGCTTTGTTCCTCATCCTATAAAAGAGACAAAGTTAAATTAAACTCAACATTGAATATGTACGTTTTGTAATAGTTTCTAATTCTCAAGACCGGATCTAAGAGGGGGCAAGTCGCATCTGCGAAGCCCTTTTCTTAACGAAAAATACACTAAAATATTATAAACTCGCCCATTCAGCAGTCATTTTTCTGATTAGTGTCCTAACATAGGGCCAAGTGAAGCAGATTTACTAGCAGACAGCCTCGGATCGGATACTAACCTACGTTTGGTTTTCTTATGGTCGTTCAAACACTTTTGTGATAATCTTCATAGACTGCGACTACATCGTCGGGTTTCTCTCCCCTCCACACCGCTTGTCCAGAGACTGAGGCAGGACTAGTCTGCGCCAGGTATCTGTGCTTATCTACGTCATATCCCGCTGCGCAGCTAGCTGCCCTAAGCCAGCCCTCCCGCAGGCTGACTCTGTTGGAAGACCGAGATCGGGTTTGCGCCTGTCGACGCCCGATGCGGCTACTGCGGGAGCTGAGAGTGGTCAGGAGCTCCCTTCCTTCCCCTTTCTATGTTGGCTACCTCCTTCCCGCGAATAAATAACCTCCTCACAGAAGGAGATGCGTAGGTGGTGCCTACCCCTTTTTTAGTTTACCGTGTTTCCATTTTAATTCCATTAGAAAAATAATTAGTGAACGCGTCATTATACCTAATAGTCAAACCACTTACCCCTCTTCCTTTTATAAGTCAGCTAAAAACTGTTCCCTAAAGTTCCTCGCAAAATCTGTTACATGATGTATTTTGACATATCTTACCCCATCACGTGGCTTCAGGTAGGTAGAGCAGATGTACGCTGTGACAAAGGCTTTTAGCAATATCTATAAACAAACCATTCTTTTGAGGTCGGATCAAGGCCGCCCATGAATAGCGTTGCGGCGGGCCTAACCTATAATAAGATTTATTGTAACCGATCTTGTTTTGACAATCACAATAGTGTTATTCTTGGCGGTAAACGGACATCTTTGTGTGGTCTTGAGGTTTATTGAAAAGATTTTAGCAAAAGTCAAAATTAAGTTTACACCTGGTGCAGAAAAAATGTGAATTTAGGAACGATTTCTTGGGTGTTTTGCATCAACTTGTGTGATTTGGAATTCCTAATCATTTCAATAACACAATATAAAAAATACTGTTTTCCCTTTCGAAGTTCATGGCATGTCGTTTTTTGGTAGATATTTTTATCTATTACCTACTGAAAACACAAACAGTAAATATATTTTTTCAGTATATGAAAATCATGTCTCAATATTATATTTTATATGAAAATCTATTGTCATTATATCGACAAACATTCTCCCGACCATCAATCTAAGGAGCTTCATTTCGAACGACTTTAAAACTCATGGGTTGCTATAACAACTCACAAATGCTCCATAATAGCGATAGCGTTGAAACTCACCTGAGTTATGGTAATGGGTCCAGAGATACCTCTACAAAGGTCCCTTCACTCCCCCCAGGCCGGCCTGCCGGACTCATTCGAAACGTAGGACCAGTAAATCTTAACGACATATAAACATAAAGATGTCTACTTCCACGTCACTAAAAGGCAATTGTTGTTAAATTTAATGGGACATAAAATAAAATAGTCTGACTCACAATAATTATTGATGGATAAAGTATTTGGTGTTAGGTCTTGTTAGTGTTGCATAGATTTATGGGATTTCACATGATGGTTTTGTTCCACATACCTCTCAAATTATATTTTTTAGGGACGAACGTGGATGGTAGTTTACAATATGCTTATTTTTGCTAGTTTTTTTCCAGCTTTTTCACTTTAGGCATCACTAGCTCATAGCTTTACGTCCGTCCTGTAAAAGAATGAAAACTACCGCTTCATCTACTTTTAAAAATATTTTGATCGTTGCAGTCATTAGAAATATACCTACATCTATTTTATCCTCCAAACACAGAAATAATCCAAACATTTTTGCAAGAATCCTATTTTACTCTATGAACATCATATCCCATGTCATTGTTGTCCTGTACTAACATTCTCAAGACACAAATAAATTAAGTAGATGTTACATGTTAATGAGCCAATTAACGTTAATTTCAAGAATGAGAGGTAATTACAGGAATCATCTAATTATGTTTGAATTTATAGTTGACAGTATAATTTCCGCTATTCATCGTTTTTGTAGTAATAAGGTTGTTAAACTGTGGTTATAAAAATGTTGAGTGGTAGTCATTAGATGTTTCTTCGGAAATCCAGAACATGGCCTATATCTACTTGTGTTATTTGAGATGTGCCAAGCCCCTGGACATCTTGGCCAACATCTGCAATCTCTCTGGCTTAAGCAGATAACTAAAGGCAGTTCTTGCCTGCATTATGCGTAACTTTCGTGCACAGTTTCTTCAGTGTTACACTTAATATTTTTTTTTGAGCTTATTTCCTTAAGAGATAGAATAAGATGGAAATATGAGGCATGTTTCCTGAAAGTTCTTCCAATCTCTGCGCATGATAAGGCGTACACTTTAGGATACTATCTTAAAATAAACTTTATGTAAAGCAAAAGAAAATATGTGCTTTATTACGAGTTACAACATTTATTGCATAGGTACTACATTCGGCGGGATAAAGGGATTTAAGAAGTCTTCCAGTATTTATGTATTTGTGTAGGATTGTAGGAATAAGTTGTTAGCGTAAAACTTACCTTTCAGTGTATGTAGGCAGCTAGATAAGATAATAACAACATTTGAAATTCTGGATCGACACTCTCGTATATTTGAAGCCTCCACCTACATACTATTGAACCTTTTACCAAACGGACCATTAGATAACTACCAACATGCTTTTCCTACATCTAAAAGAAATCACATTAAACTAATGGACATAAAAATAGTCGATTTCGGAGAAAATGTAAGTATCGTATCGAACTTCGGTGTTCGTGAAGACCTTACACCGAAATTCTATTGCGAACAATCTGTTATCGGACAATTTTCAAACAAAATCATACCGTTTTTTTTTAAACCTGTTATATTAACAAGCAAGCATACGCCCCTCCTGATGAAAAGCAGTCAACGTAGCTTATGCTCGTCTATATCAGCAGAGGTATCACCTGGGTTTTGGGTTTTGGGTGAACGCGCTAGTCTCAGGAAATACTGGTTCAAATTTAACAGAAAACAATGGATAGGATACACGAATTATCGAGGAAGGCTATATAACATCACGTAACAACTAATAGGAACCGAGCAGCGGTGAGCTAGTCCTTAAAATAATTTACTTGTATTTCTTTACTGGGTCACGCTAAAAGTCCTGAAATTTCAAGGTCTTTATAGCCCACATTGTGTTCCATAGCAGGTCAAAGGCCTCTTTGTCATCCAATCCTCTTTATCCTGTGCAACAATGCTGTAACACAGTGTGGTCACTCGTTCATATTTGAGAAGAAAAAAAAACAACACCCTTTGGAATGTAAACAGGTAGGTTGGTACCTATTCATTAAATGAGTAGGTAACTAGTGCGCACAATTAGTTGTTTGCAAACTGCATCAATTAAGATTAATGATGTTCTAAGGACCTAGCAGTGTAAGTAACTAATTAAATTAGGTACTGTCCATTTAGTTAATGATGTCAAAATAAAGACAGTAGTTCCAATGTTAGGGACCTAATTATTCATAACAATAATCATGATACGGATTTCATTTGTTCAAGAATCCGACATTAGCCATCTAAGGCAAGTCGTTCAAAGGTAAGACTTTTAAATTGGCTTCATAAATATTGCTAATACACCAGTATGTCGGTGTGACAACAATGGTAAGGCTGCAGTAAACGTGAAGTTCGATAGTCCGCGCACGTCCGTGATTGGTCATTTCAGTATATCTCTGTTAGACGCAAAGCGAATCTCGAATGAATTACGGGAATTGTTTACAACGATACACGCCGATATGGTCAAGATTTTCGATAAAAAGTTGAAGAATTAAGGGTGCGCCTGTCGGCGTTTAAATAGCAAATTCTCAGATCCGCTCTTTTGAAGCCGGTTTTAAATGCGCGAAGTTTGTTCAAACGCGCTTTGAGAACAAGAACAGGCTTTTTTAATTTCATTGAACAATGAAATTGAATTAATATAAAAATAGGTAATTTGTATAACTTTTGTTTAGTACTTTCGGTAACAGGGTCCGCGAATCATACTTTTCAAAGAAAGATTCTAATAAACACACAGTCAATACGTTAAATTGGTAAGTACCTACGTTTGTGGGTGTTCCCAACGTTATTTATGACACACTGTGGTTTTATTTCATTGCCGTAATTTATCATTACGTATTGATGTCATTGTACACCCGCCATTAACTGGGCTTAAACGATTTAATTTTCGACTTTCCCTCAAAACATTGATGGCACCTAATCACGGCCCACGGACAAGATAATCCTAAAATTTATTGGCCATAACAACAGACTGTCGTCAATCGAATAGATATTGTGGTCATACAGATTTATAAACAGTCTGGTGCTAATGAAATTACATTGAATTGCTATAAATTAGAGGCGAGGCGACAATGCTTTCGTTCCTGGGGTGACCACAATGATGGTCATTTACAATGTACCGTATTTGGGTTAAATATTGGTCACAAAATAAGACCACCCCAAATGTTTGGGTGCGTTGTGGCCCCAGTCACAATAGTGTTAGGAGCAAGATGTTTGGACTGCTTCAAGAAACGAATGATGTAATTTATTGGGGCAGTTGGTCAATGAGTAGGTCGCGTAAAATAAAATAAACGTTAACAATGTGAGCAGTATGAATAGGTAGTGTGTTATTTAAATATTAAAATACGTAAGAAGTTCAAGTTACGGGCATGTTATGACTGAAGGCAGGCTTAGATATTTTTTCGACTTTATTTTGATTCGTTTACGGGAGAACAAGAAAGAAACGCATGCACAGTCATAATAATATTGAAAAAGAGTATACAAATAACTGGCATCTACCACGGTATAATTAAAGAATTATTTTTATATGATATTGCGGTTATTCTCACGAGCTTCCATTTGGTTCATGACGTGTCTAAAATTCTTGTGGACAAAGGGCTGGGGCCGGTAGGGCAGCAGGAGCGTAGGTAGCATCGTTCGCGCGGCCTTCCGTCAATATCGTGGACAGCGGGGCACCATTGTCACTGGGCCCATTGTACCCGCTGACGCTGCGAAGCACAGACCAAAAATCATTAATTTTGTATCACAAAGCAAGAACCCACAAATCGAAGGCCTGAAAAAAATTAGGGCCCATTCAGGAGCGGTCACTGACACACGATGGGATGCACACTCGCGTAGCCGTCGATATTTCGATTTGAGTTTGAATTATACTATTTTATACGACGATGTGGCCGACAAAGGTATGATGAGGAATCGTTCTAATATTGAAACCTGTGTGGACTATGGATAATGATTACGTTTTTAGTCTTACATAACTCGGAATCTTGGAAAGCCAATAATATCGGCTGTGGTTTAAAAAGTCTTAGGGACATTCACTATTGGATTTTGGACTTTGAGTACTGGATCGAACGTCGTGTTTTTAAAATTTCCACAGTCTATATTTCTTCTAAACAACTTCTTTGTTCCAATTTAGTCATATTTTATTTACAACCACGCGCCGAGTACTTGTAAGATTAATAAAATACATAACGATGCTTTTGTTGTTCTCAAATCTGAAACATGTCACTAAACTCTAGTTCGAGCTGTAAACTGATCCATGGTCTTGCATAGTTACATAAATCATGGGGTTTTTGTGATTAATGTCACAGTTAAACATAAAGATTCATATTTAGTGCAGTCAAACTCGTACTTAAAGGCTCCGTGACAAACGTAACCGGATTACCCACCAGAACTATAAACTATGAAAAAAAAACATTCCAGCTTACTGTTTACAGATCACGTCTATAATTATTTATTAAAATCCCTCACATAAATTAAAATTTTCGTGTTACTGTGTAAAGAACTTTTTGGAGTTCCGTAAGACCAAGTTAAATGCATGGCTTAATTTTTTATTGTCCACTGGATCACAAACATCAAGACAAACACAAGAATTGTTTAATTACAACTATACCTAAGTACTCTCGAAGTAAGTACTACATTTTTCAGTTTATTACTGCATTTGACTTTTATTGATTGTCGTCTCATAAGATGTATCAACACATTTGGCCTCATTGCTGCTGTACTATTATAATGAGTTGTAAGTTCATATTTCCAGTTCTACAACTAGATTTTCAATTAACTCCAACTCTACGGAACCCATTCAAGGATACTCACAGCCGTATATCCCTTGTATCCTATCACCAAAATATTTAAACAAACCATTCAACTATCAATAACGTGTGGCGCAACAAATGCGATTTAAGCCGCCATACAGTCCCAGCCACCACAGATGTTTAGGGGGGAATTAAAAAGCATGTCAAAAAAAACCTCTTTGTCGACGAATTTCGCTTTATCCAGTAAACCGGAATCCGCGACCCTTCCAACCAAAATAATGCTAATCATAATGGCATTACATTCATTCGTCGGATTTTGTCAAGTATCCCGAGATAGGTCTCGAATTCTCATCATTTTTTTTTTCTTTTCTCCTTGTGCTTTTCGCATTATAAAACGTTAATGTAAGCGGCGGCTGCGATTGTGGAGGCTAATCAGAAATAAGATTTGTTAATTGTGCTAAATACTTTAAATGGAGCCTCTTTTATAAGTCCATTTTGGAAATTAATGAATTCAGAGCTCAGTAAGTCGGTTTTCTACAAGAATCCGACCCAGTTCTAATAAAGTTGAATCAAGTTAAGTTGGCCAGCGAGAGTTATTTATCGTGCTCTACATTTTTCATCGAAGAAACTTTTAGAGACATAACCTCCTATTGTGTATTAAGTTACTAATATACCACACAGAAATCCCTATGGAAAACAATTTCTCATTTATCAACAAACATCCGCAATTTCAAAGAAATATGATTTGGCCAAAATAACGCACATTTGGCCACAATATCCCCGTACAAAATAACAATATGACCTTAATGCGGACTTTACAAACCATTAGCACAACTGATACAAAATATTTTGACATTTAGTACCACCAGATATGTATGGCTCTTTGGGGATCGCCCATTAGATCCCTGGAAACAGGCGAACAAAGTGAATGGCAGACAGCTAGGAAGATCGATTCGATTTATGCGTTTTTTGCCAAATCACACAAAGGACCCTATTTATTGACAGATAATAGAATCCAGAAACCATAGGGAACAGTTGGCGGGAATCGATTCAACTTGTAATGTGGTTAGTTATGGTGATCAAAATCACATGTTGATTTCATTCGATGTCATTAAGTTAATGTGGTATATCTTGCTGCCAAACGTATAAATTATAGTGTAGTACATCAAACACCTGTGGTCGTAGTCAAGCTTGTTTTACCCATCGTTTTGTATTACCCAATTTAAGCTCACTTACGAAAGAGTTGTCACCGTTATTTTAATATTTATGGTCACGGAATAGAGTTATTATAAACAATTTTTCAGAATATCAAGGTCCATTGAATAATGATAGGAATTTATCATTAGTGACATTTTCTGGTGCTGATTCATTAGGGATTTGAACTGTGAAAAGCGATGGTAATGGCCCTTTTATTTATTTATGACGTATAGTGTAATGCCGCAGGATGCATTTGTAATAAAAAGTAGACTTAATATTTTCAGCGGTTTGTCTAAATCTCGACCAGATTATTAAGAACTATGGTGATGGAAGAAAGTTTGAAACCTGCCGCCTGTTTACTAAAGACGAACGGGAGGTAGGGAATGTCAGTTTAAATTGGTTGGAAGAGCTGTTGAGATTTACAACTTCCTGTAGTGAGTAATGGCACGTTAGCACTGAACTTGATACGACAGAGTGACACTTACTGCATCCATACATTTATTACGCGTTTTTACCCATACCTCATTATGTAGTTACGTCCAAAAAAAAGTTGAAGATCGATGTTCGCAATCAACGATCGTTATCGATGATCACTTTCGATAAAGATCACAATATTTTATTAAAACTAGTTTTGACTTGAGCTGGATAAATATTAAAATTTTAAATTATGACTTTACCTTTGTGTTTTATTGAATGTGGTCTCTATTAATTTTAGCTTCGTTGTTGGGGTACTGTAGTTAAATTAAGAAGCTTAATTTAGCTATTTTGTCATACTTATTTGTCTAAAACCGGTCAGTAGTAAGTACTCTGCCAATGAGAAAAAAAAAAACATATGCTTCAAAAGCGCTACGTTTTATGAAGACTGCTTTGAAATTAAATTCTTGAGTGATTACAAACTCCTTTGAATTTAAAAAATGGTTGGTTTTACATAGATCCCAACATAAATAGCGTAGTCTTTCGAAGTAATTGTAAAAACTATGGACGGAATCCAAGTATGAGCAGGTGACTCGCACTTTAAAGGTTTTATTACAAGGCGTGGCAATTTTTTCTACTTTTAATTTATGTCCGATATTTCAACGTTAATTTAAACTTCATGCCTATGGCCAGAATTCCTTTCTCCACTTTGTTTGTTTAATTTTATCGTAACCTCAACTGTTGGTCGCGGGACTAACGAATTACCGTGACCCCGGTGCGTAAAGGACTATTGAAGGACACCGTGGATTTTAGTCAGTACAAGTCTGACAGTCCCTCCCGCCCTGCCCTGGGTGGGAGGACTCATTTGATGATTTTACAACGATAAAAAAAAACCTCAACTGTTATCATTTTCATATATATATATGATCCTGACCGATTTCGGCCACAGCGACTTGGATCTTCCTATTGAGAACAACGCTGGTGTGCTCTCAGGTGACTGATATAGCCAATTTTTGCAGTGAAGGTGCGTCCACATTCACTGCAAGTCAGCACCCCTCCGATATAATTATATTGGATGGCCGCGGGTGGTCGGGCCTTAAGCTCTTCTTTAAGCTCGTAATCATTTTCATATACGTTTGACGTTGCAATGCATGTCCATTGTCCAATACTAGGTGCCTAGTTGAAGAAATCGTTATTTTTTTCTTTGAATATGATAGAAGAACGGCCAGTCTCGGTCATTTTCAGATTTTCTTTAGTTTTCTACATTTGATGGGGCTTCCAGGATAAACGAATTTAGTTGAAGAACCAATACAATACCAGTAGTGACACCATCTGTGTATAAGACTATACGAAGGTTATGGGACTATCTGACGTAATAATATTGTTTCAGAATCAGTTTTTTTTTTCAACACATCTTTGTATAACACTAGGGGTCAACGCGAACCTATCGCGAAAAAAAACAATATACTTAGGCGGGTGACAAACAGAGGACAAACCAGAGGTATCGCCTCCACGTTGTCTACCGTAAGAAAACCGGGTGGTATAATAGGGGTTTAAACGCCAAACTAATTAATTACAAATATTTTGCAAAAAAAAAATGGTAATTAGATCCGGTGTTTCATTGGTTTTTAACAATATTTTTAATGTTGAAATAGCACGCGTAGTTTGAGAATGCCAAATGATTTCATTAAATTTGTCAGCTGACATATGTCAAAATTGACATTGACGTGGCGTTGTAATCCTTAGGGTTGACCAGGGTAACTCATCCACGGAAACTTTCCATAAGCGTCCTTAACCTTGAGAATCGACCTGTGCAAGTTTTGGTATCTAGCCACGAGCTGCAATTCAAAACAACAATAATAAAATCAGATATCCATAAATCCACGTTATGCCACCGTCGCGCGTCAGGTCGTTCCAAGTGCACTCGTTTAGATCAGTTAACTCTTTGCGGTACAATTTTTGTGTTTCACCGCCGAGAATGCCAATAAAGCCCTTTTCATGTTCACCGGCGCCTTTTGTTTGTCCAACTGAATTGCGTGTTCGCCTTTACATTTGATTCTGTGATAAAATACCAAAGAAACCGAAGTATTGAACGCTGCTGTACAGTAGTTCAAGTATTTTCTTAATCTGAATGTGTGAATGTTATTTTTATGCGGTATTTTTTAATTAAAGTTCTGAACAGTTCGTTTTGGTACATTTTTTGACTACTTCAAATAACTTTTGTGAAATTACTGCGGAAGTGGTGGGAAAAGATTTTAATGTGATTCTACATTTTAGTTTGAGAACATACAGGATGGTGTCTAAAATATCAATTAAGTACAAACCTACCTAAAATTCATGTGCATCGATAATGTAGTGTTCAAAAATAGAAAGAAAGTATCCATTAGCATTGATACAATAACAAAACTGACTGATAACGTCAAGAAATCAGTAATTATTACCTACTTCACACTTTAATCCTTTAGTCGCCCTATTATCGGCCTTCAAAAACATTCCAAAGAGGTTTTAGAACTATTCATGACGTCATTTTGAGTAAGTAGACAGTTGTGCTCGATAAGACGCGCTATCGCAAAATGCGTCACAACTCAGGTAGGTTCCAAAATGTAGGACAATAGAAAATTCACAGAAATTACAGTGTAATAATGTACTGCATTATTACCGATCATGTGAAAATATGCACGTTCTGAAGTGATAAGAGACTGATAGGTAAATATCGAAGGGATAATCTGCCTCTATCTTATGTAAGATTAGCTGTACAAGTGTTCATTTCATTGCATTGTTCTTTTGTGTTATCAGTGCGGATTTACATTTTAATGAGTAATTATTGAGCAATATGCATGTTAAATTTAGGTACATCATTTTATTAAGTAGGCTTTGTTCGTCCTTTAAATAGACTTTCTGAATGTCTTGGTTCAGCAAGAAAATGTTAAAGTAGTTTTACAGCTAAGTATTTATTACATTTCAATTTAATCTTTAATATAAAATAAAGTTAGCTATATTTTTTAACTTCGCACGCTTTTCCATCGGAACTCTATTGAAATTTTATGATTAGACAAAACAAACAAAGTAAGCATCGCCATGTTTATAAAAGCTCGCAAAGCGCGCTTCTGTTCATGCCAATCTTGCGGCGAGCAACTTGTTGCCGTTGTGAACTTTTTAACAGACAGAGACAGACGTATTGGGTCTCTCTGTCGGGGGAGGAGCCGCCGTGCGCGGGGAGCGTGCCGCTGCCGGCCGGTCGCTCAACTTGCCTTGTGCTACACTCAGTCGCTTCTCACGAGCCTTCGAGAGAGGCGCTTGCTGCTACTCAGCTCGCCAACTCGTGCCGTTATGTGTCGCACTTCGAAACAAGTTTGACGGGAAATTCGTGAAGTTTTCCGAGCGCGTCCGGACTAACGTAGCGATGTGCGCGATAATATCAACTCAAACGGTGACAATTTAAATAAAGTGACAGTTTAAAGTGAGTTATTCGAGATGTTATCGATGGGATTATTGGCTGTGTGGTATGCCGCTTGTAGTTGGATGTACTTGGGTGCCGGCGCTGCTTCGCTGACGAGCCGCGTCGCGGAGGCGCCCCAGGAGTGCGAGTGGCAGCGAGTGTCGGGGGATGCCAGTGAGTCCACTCGCGTCCAGCTGGCGTGCTCGCTGCGCACGGCTGCCGGCGCCACAGACCTGCTCGCCGGTCTGAGCTCCTCACAAGCTCAGCGTATCACTGTTCTAGACCTGCACTGCACAGATGTTCTCTTTTTTGAGAGCTCTCTTGATTTTGGAAGAAGAAAAGAAGAAGGAACACAGCTTCTGTCCCGGTTCCACAACCTTAGAGAACTGAGGATAGAGTCCTGTAAGATCCGATATGTTCCTTCAGCAGTATTATCACCGCTTAGTGGACTGAGGAGCCTGACTCTTCGGACACACAACACGGATTGGTCAGCGATGTCAATGGAATTCCACAGAGACACATTCCGCGGCCTCACTGACTTACGAACTTTGGATTTGGGTGACAACAATATTTGGAACCTGCCACCTGAGATATTCTGCCTTTTGTACAATTTAAAGGAGTTGAATGTAACGCAAAACAGGTTACAAGACATATCAAACCTTGGATTCTCCGATTGGGGCAATGGGCCAACTGCACCCGGTAAATCGTGCAACACAGTGTTAGAAACGTTAGACATGTCATACAACGAAATAAGGACTCTACCTGATAATGGATTATCAAGTTTACGTGCACTTCAAAAGTTATTCTTACAAAACAATAGAATATCAGCTGTAGCGGACAGAGCTTTTGTAGGCTTGAGTGATCTGCAAATTCTTAATCTGTCAACAAATGCTTTGACAGCCTTGCCACCTGAAATGTTCCAGTCTTCAAGAGATATCAAGCAAATATATTTGAACAACAACTCGTTAAGCGTCTTAGCCCCTGGATTATTGGAAGGATTGGACCAATTGCAAATATTGGATTTATCAGTGAATGAATTGACAAGTGAATGGGTAAATAGAGACACATTTTCAGGATTAGTCCGTTTGATTGTTCTCAATTTATCACATAACAGGATTACAAAAATAGATGCACTCTTATTTCAAGATTTAAACAACCTTCAGTTTTTAAGTTTGGAGCACAACAACGTAGCACGCGTAGCGGATGGTGCATTTTCTAATTTGAAAAACCTTCACTCGCTTTCTCTCGCACATAATAACATATTAGAAGTTGACAGCGGACATTTTTCAAATCTTTACGTACTGAACCAGTTGTTCCTCGACGGTAATAGAATAACGAAAGTTGATTTGCGTTCCTTTGAGAATATAACAAAGCTTCACGATCTGGGACTCAGTGGAAACCAGTTATCAGAAGTGCCAGAAGCTATCAAAACATTGAGATTCTTGACATCCTTAGACTTGGGCATGAACAGGATAACGAAAGTCACAACTGCACAATTCGAAGGATTGGATGATTTGTATGGCTTACGTTTAGTTGGAAACAAAATTGAAAAGATATCAAAGGATACGTTTGCTGCATTACCGTCGATGCAAATATTGAACTTAGCTTCAAACAACATAGATCAAATAGACGACGGAGCTTTTGCTTCAAACCAACAGTTAAAAGCAATCGGACTGGACGGCAACAAACTGGTGGACTTGAAAGGCATATTTACTAACACCCAACCGCTTGTTTGGTTAAACGTGTCTAACAACGAGTTACTGTGGTTTGATTATAGTCATATCCCTACGAATCTTGAATGGCTGGATATGCACGAAAATAAAATTGAAAAGCTCGAAGACACATACGGACTAAAGGAATCTTGTTCAGTAAAAATGCTCGATATAAGCTACAATAAATTAAGAAGCATTGATGAGTTCTCCTTTCCAAGCAGTATAGAGACAGTTGTTTTGAACAATAACAACATTGACAAAATAAGCCCAGGGACATTTCTGCAAAAGTATAATCTGAACAAAGTTATACTGTATGCGAACAAAATAAGAACACTGGAGCTCGGCGCTTTTGCGATATCATCTGTTCCTGATGACAAAGATTTACCCGAGTTTTATATTAGCGAAAATCCATTTGAGTGTGACTGTACAATGGAATGGCTGCAGACAATTAACCAATTAAGTGACCTCAGGCAGCGCCCGAGAGTAATGGATTTAGAAAGTGTAAGGTGCTCTTTAACCCATTCACGAACCAGATCGGATATGCTTTTGCTTGAAGTAAAATCTTCAGAATTTCTGTGCGAGTACGAGTCACATTGTTTCGCGGTGTGCCATTGTTGTGACTTTGACGCCTGTGATTGTAAGATGACTTGCCCAGATAAATGCTCGTGTTATCATGATCAAACCTGGACCACCACTAACGTGGTCGATTGTTCGAGTGCTGGCTACGATCACGTGCCGGATAGAATACCGATGGACGCGACCGAAATATACTTAGATGGAAATGACTTGAAAGAGCTAGGGAATCACGTTTTCATCGGCAAAAAAAAGTTACAAGTCTTGTATCTCAATAACAGCAATATCAACACAATACAAAATAGAACATTTAACGGTATTGAATCATTGAGGATTCTTCATTTGGAGAACAATAATTTGGAGGTTTTGAGGAATACTCAGTTTACAAGATTACCTAATCTGAATGAGCTTCATCTCAGTAGCAATAAGATCAAGGTTATAGAAAACGACACATTTAATTACCTGCCTTCACTGGAGTACCTGGGCTTAGACAATAACGGGTACGTTGATTACATGCCATGGAGAGTCATTACAGACAACGATCCCCGCACTCGTGTCTCGGTAGATGGGAATAACTGGATTTGCGATTGTAAAGACGTCAACCAACTGAATCAGTGGCTCATAAAAAAGTCTAAAGACACTGAGAGTATGATGTGCTACTTTGCTCATGGACAAGCAATGAACAAAACCATCGCAACAGTAGCAAAGGAATGTAAAACAGAGACAACAACTGAGGATACCGGCACCGAGACACTGAAGCGATTATTCATTGAATCGCATGACGGTGTCGAAAATTACATTCCATATATCGCTGCGGTGCTGATAATAGCAATTATTCTCTTACTAATGTGTGCTTTGCTGTTCATGTTCCGAGAAGATTTTAAATTATGGATGCATTCGAGATATGGAGTAAGAGTGTTCACTTCGACTCCGAAAGATATGAACGACAATAAAAACAAACGGTTCGACGCTTTTTTTGTGTACAATCCAAGAGATGAAGACTTCGTGACTCGCGCTGTGAGTTCCGAACTAGAAAATATGGGGCACACATTGTGCTTGCAACACAGGGACTTGCCCCTTGTTGAAAGACGTTCAGGTGACAGTTTAGTGAGTGCCTCCGAAAGTTCTAAAAGACTCGTTATAGTGTTATCAATTACATTCTTACAACAAGAATGGTACGCGGCAGAATCGAATGCAGCTATACAAAGTGCAATCAATTCAGTGAACGTTAGGCATAGACGTCAAAAGATAATATTCCTTGTGACGACGGACTTGAGTGCCATAAACATTGATCCGGACCTAAAAGTGTTACTAAAAACGTGTACAGTGATCGTGTGGGGTGAGAGAAACTGTTGGGAGAAGCTAAATTTTCGTTTACCGGATGTGGACGTGACTCTTCCAAATCGGACGCTTCATAATGCGAATAATATGAAAAGTGGTAGTAATAGGGATGCGTTTGGTCGCCATGGGAACTTGAGGTATACGGCGCCGCCTACGTCTCATGATCCTTGGTACAAGTATGGTATGAATCCACCTGGTTTGATGATGTCCAGCCCGATGCATTCGACCAGCGCAAGCGCAGAGGTGTCGGCGCGCAGCACGGAGGATGAGACGTGTTCGGTTGCAAGTAGCGAGGGTCGTCCTGACGATCGTCTACCTCACCATCACAGTTACGTCTCCATAGATAACCACCAGTGTGAGGAACGTCCTCTAAGGCCTGCCCAACAAATTCCCATGTCGAGCACAACACACCCTAGAAAGACTTACTTTGTATAAGCAAACGGTCATTGTGATTTTAATCTGTTATCTGTAAATATTTCATTGTAAAAAAAATGTTATTAAATTAATTGGCATATGTACTGGACGCAATTGTGTTTGTAAGCTTATCTTTGTTGGTGCTGTAATAATAAATTGTATTATGTAACAGTAATCGGTCTTATATGCCAGACTTGAAAATTCATTTTTATTGTACTGTAAGTACTATCGATGTTTGTAATGAATTCTGAACATATTTGTAGAATCTTTTGTACCTGTTTGAATAGCATTCTTTGTCCACTTACTTTTTAATTGATCCTTTGTAGATAAATGAAGTTATGTAAATCTATACATTCCTGTTTGCATTATGTGCATGCATAGGTTGTAATGTAAACGAGTAAATACATACACTGGTACTTTAAGGTTCCTGATTAATTTTAAGACCTGACATGCTGAGTAATTGTGATAATGTTAGGTACTTATATTGAATTTATCATGTGAAGTGAGAACTGTGTGAAAATATGTAGGTACTGTAAATATTGTAATGTAAGTAAAAGTTATCGCAGAACTGAAATGTACCCTAGTCAATTGTAAATAGCTTAATTTGTAAGAAGTATACGTAGGTAAATAATTTTGTGATGTAATTTTTAGCTAGGATATGAAATTTTTTCGTATTTATTACGCTTCCAAACGCAGAGTATGAATAAAATAATATTTTTATCTACTATTATTGCCTTTTAATGACTTAACTTATTATACAACCTTAACTCACACTTCACACACACACAAGACAAATTACAAGAGATACAATCGACTGTTTATGGGAATATTCAAATGTATGCCGTATTATTAAGCCTCTTAGAGACTAAATTAATATGGCACTTCGAAGCACACATAATGGTAAAAGCTCAAGCCAAGTCCGAGCGCAACCATCTGTCAAAGCTGTCAATGAAAAGTAAATATTATTTAAAGTGTTGTCCATATAAATAAAATGTTAAGGCTTACTCCATAAGTTTGTAGCGGACAGGTGGACGTACTCAAAAGCCTCGGACAAATCTATTGAACTGTTTGCCTTAGTCATAAACATCATCTAATAGGCCTGTCTCGTTTCCAAACATTTTCTCTCGTGAGCTTTGCCCCTAAAAGTCCACATTTTAAAGTGACAGATATAGTCACAAAAAAAGATTGAATTTAAATCTCACGTAACAAGTCCTAACATTTTATAAATGCATATCTAAAATCATAACAGGTGATAGAATAGGGGCAAACGTCGAAACGTCAAATAAGTTTTTCATTGACATAATCAATTTACCGAACGCTTTGTTCGCCCATCCAGAGTCAAATGTATAAATATTTATTTTATCTAAATTGATCGAGCCGGATAAGATCACGCCCGAGTCCGTACGATTTTAATTTAAAAAGCGACCGCGACAGAGCGCGTGCGCCGATGGCCCGCTGCGAAATTATAAATCATCTGCCGACCGGGCCAATGATGAATAAACAGCATTTTAATTGACTTTTGATTACGACGATGTCTCTTCATTGTTAAGTAGCGGTGTGAGCAAGTGGAGCAATCGATTACGCGTTAAGTGCGCAGACGCATGTGTCAGGTTCCATTTGATATTTTAACTAAGTGTGTTTCTTCTAAATGTGAAGTGATCGAATCTAGATCTTTTGCACTTTTAACGACTTGAAAGCCTTCAATCAATAAACTTTTTTATTGAGAAGTTAGAGTTGTAAGATTAGTTAGCCAAATTCAATTTATTATGATCGTTACAGCCTGAACTGGCAATATAAACTTAACAATTTTTTCATCAAATGATCGCTTCAAAAGTCGTAATAGTACTTGCCTCAAATTGACTGCCTTTGACATTTTATTTCTTAACAAAAGTTCTCGAATAACAAATAGCGAATAGCTAAATCGAATCTATCACGTAATCTTATACCGATAAGATTCCAAACTTCGAATATCGTTAAGGATTTAAATGATGGTCATCAAGGGGTCCCATGTCTATGACATACAGGCCATTCATTCAAGCGCCAAGACCTCGACAACAGCCACTCATCACCTTTTTTCCCCATGCAATACGATATCCTATCGTTTATTGTCCACGGTCGATTCTAAACCCGTTCTAAATGGATCTTAGACATCTTAAACTTAGGTGGGAAATATCTAAACCCGAAGTGACAATTGATTATGTCCCTTGTAAAGACAAAAAGCGGAATCGTTCTGTTATATTCATAACTTGTACGCGGCTAATTGCTGACCAAACATAATATTTTCTATAAAAACATTTACGTCCATGCGGACAGTTCAGTAGCAAATTAGCAACCAATCCGCGTTCCCGCGTCTTAAATTCCGTAAAAAAGAAAAGTGAGGTTCCAAACGTGACTGTAAAATCTTATCTCAATAAACTACATGAAAAGAACTTGGTGCAGTTTTTTGTTTAAAGACAATCAGCGGCTGCCGCCTAACATTGGTGTCAGAAGTGCGATTTCGAAAAGTGGTTTACGCTATAAACCCCGAAATTTGAACCCGTGGTCGTCGCGTTTGTCAAGTTGATCGACGTTCAGTCTCAGCCCCTCGAGTTGAGCCCGCATCAGCCACCTGCCCATTATCGTGGTCGACAGTAAGTCTCCTCCTGCATCGAGCCTGCACCACTGCCGGACCTGTACCTGTGGTCGACGAGAAGCCTCCGCCTGCGTTGTGAGCCCGCACCACTGCCACACCTGGATCTCTACTTTCTCCTCTCCATCTTCTCTTCGGGTCAAGTTCTGCTACTGCTACTCACCACCGACCATCATCTGCCTGAGCCTGCGTCTCTGTCCAGGCACCGCCTACAAGCAAGCCACGTGATCCTATTCGCCGCCCGCCACGTGACCGTCCTTGGTCGCGCCAACGTGTCGTGTCCACCCAGTACCACATCCCAGGACTTTAATTTTAACTCATTAGTGAAATGCTCCTGACTGTGCTAATTCTGTAAGTAGTCTAACTTTTTCACTTTCTATTCCTTTTGTATTACTTTCAATTTTTTTTTGTGTGTAAATCTGTGTATCCTCTCATCCTACCTACCTACATAATGTCATTAAAACAAGAATCTTTAGAAAAAGTCACCTTAAATGTTCTCACAAAATTCATTAGGCCATACTCAGGTGATCGAGAGACTCTTCCAGCATTTTTAACAAATTGCGACAATGCTATATCACTAGCAGCACCTGAACAGCATGGTATATTATGCAAATATATAATATCCCAATTAGAGGGAAAAGCACAACTAGCATGCAGTCTTAAAACATTTACGACATGGTCCGAATTAAAAAGTTTTCTAAAAACCACATTTGGTGAAAGAAAACACAGTTCTCATTTATTAGTAGATTTACAAAGCTGCAAACAGCA
This sequence comes from Agrotis puta, assembly GCA_943136025.2. NCBI lineage: Eukaryota > Metazoa > Arthropoda > Insecta > Lepidoptera > Noctuidae > Agrotis > Agrotis puta. Next base: position 12,336,841 of record OW964177.2, on the reverse strand, counting down.
AACATCAGAATCCGTAACGCAATTTGCTCTTAGAGTTGAAGCCTGCCTAACACGTATTCAAGCAGACATTCACTACTCATGTTCAAATCCAGCTGAGCTTATTGGCAGAATAGCTGCTATGGAAGATCTCGCTTTAAACACATTTATATTAGGACTTAATTCTAACATTTCTAATATAGTGCGATGTCGGAATCCTTCTTCACTAAACGATGCCGTGACTCACGCGGTGGAAGAAGAGAAATTATTCAATTTAACGCGTATATCTCAACGAACTGGCAAATTCTGTTCTCATTGTAACAAGCAAGGTCATACCTCTAATGAGTGCTTTAAGAAAAAGCCTAATTCTAATACTTCTTCCAATCCACCATCCCAAAAATCTTATCACGTTCCCAATCCATCATCCTCTTCATCCTCAGGTAACGGAGAAGGTCAACAAAATTCCAATTATAACTCAAAATTTTGTGCATATTGCAAAAATAAGGGACACGTGATTAATGAATGTCGCAAGCGTCAATATAATAATCAACATCGTTTGCGTAATTCGCAACCTGAAGACACTCAAAGCCAAAGAAATTCTGCTAATTCCAACGCATTGAATAACGATGCACGTGTTCATTGCTGCCAATGTAATTGCATTAATGAATCTAAAGATGATCAGAAAAACGATTTAAACGAAGAATGATTTCGGATTCGTGCCTACCGAAGTCTAAAAGTAAAAACGGCACAATTCCACGTACTAAATCTTCTCCACCTCAGGAACCTTGTAATCAAGGACTGAGTCATACTAAATCCTACTCATCTCGACTGTCCAATGAACAATCGAGTCTTACTAATTCTTATAATACATCTCAGGACAACCTGAGTCTTACTAAAAATAAATGCTCTACTAAATCTACTAAATCTTATAATTCATCTCAGGATAACCTGAGTCTTACTAAAAATAAATGCTCTACTAAATCTACTAAATCTTATAATACATCTCAGAACAACCTGAGTCATAATAATATTTCAAATAAAATACACCTCCCTTCTACTAAATCTGCACGGCCTCAGAATGAGACTCAAAATCATATACAAACGCCTAATAACTCAAAAGTTTCAATGCCTATTTTCGAAACAAGTATACATAAATACAAAGTGTCTCTGCCTTTTACAAATCTCATTACTAAATATTCGAAAAAACCTCTTAGTTTCCTCATCGATACCGGTTCTAGTGTCAGTATCGTGAAGCAATCGAGTTTGTCGTGTAAACCCCAACTCAGCAATGAAATAATTCAGCTCAAAGGCATAAACAATGCTGATTCTTATAACGAAACCTTGGGCACATTTCAATTCGAGTTCCAAGTATGTAAAGATACCTTACAACACAAATTCCACGTCATTACAGATGAACTAAATCTTAAATATGACGGCATAATCGGTACAGACTTTTTACGCATTTTTAGCGCTAATATAGATTATAATTCTAAATACATGAATCTTTGCGGTCATAATGTACCTATTTTATTCAATGAACCAACATACATCATACCGGCACGTTCTGAAGCCGTAATTGAATGTATGGTGTCAAATGACCCCTCGGAATTGCACAACTTACGCGAAGCGCTTGTTTTAGATCACGTTGTAAGCGAAGGTGTCTACTTAGCAAATTGCATTGTGACACTTAAACAAAATAATCGTGTCAACATTTCCGTTTTAAACACGACTGAATCTGATGCTCAAATTCATGATTTTAAAGTCAAACTTACTCCTATAGACTTTTCTAAATCACGTCAATTTCAGGAAACAATTCACACAGTCTCTTTATCTGCGTCTGATCGACGTGATCGCGTCCTTAAACAAATCAGATACGATCATCTTAACTCTGAGGAGAGACAAGCCTTATTAGAATGCTGCGCTGATTTCAGTGACATATTCTACCTCGAGGGCGACCCTCTCACCTGCACTAATGCTATTCAGCACTCAATTAATACAGGTAATGCACCGCCCATCAATGTAAAATCCTACCGCTTTCCAGAGTGTCATAAACACGAAGTGGATAAGCAAATAAAAAAGATGCTCGATCAAAAAATCATAAGGCCGTCTAACTCCCCTTGGAGTGCACCAGTTTGGGTGGTACCTAAAAAAATGGACGCATCGGGACAACGAAAATGGCGAATCGTCATTGATTACAGGCGACTTAATGATGTCACTGTAAACGAAATTTATCCTATTCCTCTAATCTCAGACATCTTAGACCAGTTAGGTCACTCCAAATATTTTTGTGTTCTTGACCTAGTATCAGGCTTTCATCAAATTAATATAAATCCAGCTGACTCAGAAAAAACTGGGTTCACTGTTATTAACACAAACGGAACCTCGGGACATTACGAATTCACTCGTATGCCATTTGGGTTAAAAAATGCCCCTTCAACCTTCCAACGTCTTATGAATACAGTTTTATCCGGACTTCAAGGTCTTCATTGCTATGTATATTTAGATGACTGTATTGTCTATGGAAGTTCCCTTACTGCAGTGATAGAAAAACTAAGACTCGTGTTCGATAGACTTCGTCAATTTAACTTAAAACTTCAGCCCGATAAATGTGAATTCTTAAGACGTGAAGTGAATTATTTAGGTCATACTATCACCGATAAAGGTGTTTCTCCAAACCCTGACAAAGTGAAAGCTGTCTCCGAGTACCCTGTTCCTAAAAATCCAAAAGATATTAAATCTTTCCTAGGTCTCATCGGCTATTATCGTCGATTTATTGAAAACTTCTCAAAACTCACTAAACCTCTAACTTCCCTTCTAAAAAAGGACACCGCTTTTCATTGGAATGTAGAACAACAAAATGCATTCAATATTTTAAAAGAAAAATTAACTACAGCTCCTTTGCTCCAATACCCCGATTTCTCGCAACCCTTTCTCGTCACTACAGACGCAAGTAATTACGCCGTAGGTGCGGTTCTCTCACAAGGCCCAATTGGAAAAGATAAGCCAATTGCATATGCATCTCGCACACTCAACAAAGCCGAAGGAAATTATTCCACTACCGAAAAGGAGTTATTAGCTATTCTTTTTGCCGTTAAGACTTTCCGCCCTTATCTTTACGGTAACAATTTCAAAATCATAACCGATCACAGACCACTTGTTTGGTTATTTAATGTCAAAGACCCCGGTAGTCGACTCATTCGCTGGCGCTTAAAGCTGGAAGAATACGACTACGAGATTGTTTACAAACAAGGCAAACTTAATTCAAACGCGGATGCCTTATCACGTCACCCGATACTCGCTTTAACGCGCAGTAACGCTCTGAATAATCAATCTTATGAAGAGTACTTAAAGTTGCAATTCACAAAATCCATACCTACTACTAACACAACCATTGAAGAACACTCGCAAGCTCTACAACTCACTAAATGTAAATTGATAGCTTGTCCAACATCGTTAGATTTCGATAATTCCATGCCACACTGTGAGGATCTTCTTTCTCAAATTAATAATTCTTCTGAAATAATTGCAACTGAACGCGAATCAGATTCGGTATTTGCAACATCTTCCAACGGAAAGCATTACTATTTCTTATTCACTAAGGTTCATCATTACGAAGAAGTTAATTACAAAACGATTTATTCGCTTTTAATAAAATTACGCAACTCAATCATAGATCAAAATACAAATGAAACCGAGCTCGCTATATCAGACTTTAGTGAACCTTTTTCCAAGCTTTCTTACAGTAAAATATATAACATGCTTATTTTTATCTTTCATAACACTGATATTAAAATTCATATTTATAAAAATCAAATTATTTACCCCAATCCAGCTGAAGTACCTAAGATACTTCAGGAAAATCATGATTCACCTATCGCTGGACATCCGGGTATGAAGCGTATGCTGAGTCGTATTAAAGCATCGTATTATTGGAAATCAATGCGTTCAGATATCGAAAATTACGTAAAAAATTGTAAATTATGTCAAACGAATAAGCCGTTACGCCTATCCAACAAAGCTCCTATGGAAATCACCTCTACTAGCACTAGACCTCTTGAAAGGTTGGCACTAGATATTGTAGGCCCTCTCCCAGAAGCTGGTTCTCAGAAATTTAAATATATCTTGACGTTACAAGATGATTTAACTAAGTTTACTTGCGCTTATCCTATGATTTCCTCAACTAGCGACGAAATTGCACGTAATTTAATACATTTTATGTCACTATTTGGCTTCCCTAAAACCATACTTACCGATCTAGGTACATGTTTCACATCTGATCTTTTCAAACAAGTAACAGCAATCTGCAAAATAAAATCTATCTTCACTACGCCTTACCATCCGCAGACAAACGGAGCTTTAGAGCGCAGCCACTCTACTCTTAAAGAGTACCTGAAATCTTTCGTTAATGAAAATCAGAATGACTGGCACTGTTACTTAGCTACTGCTCTCTTATCTTACAATACTACTCCACATACTACTACTCAGTTCACTCCCTTTGAACTCTTATACGGTTACAAACCGATAATCCCAAATTCTCTTTACGGTGCTAATGACACTAACAACTATCACGAATATGTTCGCGCTCTACAGTATAGGATGAAATTTAGCCGTCAGAAAGCTATAGAGAACATCTTAAACAGTAAAGAAACTTCAAAGCGATACTATGATGAATCTAGTCGTAGTGTTACATACAAAAAAGGTGACATGGTATATGTAAAATACCATCACCGACTTCGAAAAGCCTTATCCCCGATTTGGAAAGGTCCTTATAAAATAATAAAAATTAATGGTAAACATAATGTAACTATTTGTATTAATCGTAAACACGTGAAACACCATACCAATGAAATAAAACCCGCTCAAACATAAATAATTCTCTTTCCAGAACAATATGGCGCCACAGTCTCGCAGAGCCTACCCTAACTCCGATAGTGCACAGTCCCGGAATTTATTTCGACCCCATCAACACGATCTATTTTTATAATGACTACTGGAAAGTAATTACACATCTAGATATTGTTTCGATAGAGCCACACCTCGATAATATTGAAAATTTAATAAAAAAAACCTTAGACCTTTGCATCAAATCTGAATTGAGCGAATTCATACAATGTAAAGATTTGTTTAGCCCAATTGAAGTGAATCTGCAGAGTAACTTCATCAAATTAAATTCCTTATCTCACATTATAACTTCAAACTCGCCAAACAGATTCAAAAGATCTATAGAATTTGGTGGTGAAATATTGAAATTCTTCTTTGGGACATTGGACGCTGATGATGCCCGCAAATATGATGCCGCTATTGAATCTAGTCAAAAAAGCGAAACCGAATTATTTAACTTAATGAAAGAAAATATTCACATTATAAAGTCCACCATTAACACTTTTAATTCATCTATTTCCAGGCTAAACATGAATGAATTCAGACTAAAAGCTCAAATTGATAAATTTAACGAAATTTTATTACAAACCACAAAAAATAACAATGAAGTTGTTTACATTTCCAAAATAAATAATTTAGTGAATATCATTGAAGGTTCTTTATTAACTATCACTAATTTTCTAGACTCTGTTCTAAATGCTATTTTATTTGCTAAAGTCAATGTGTTACACCCTTCAGTTATTACTCCAACTAACCTGTTAACTGAATTATCAAAACAAAGTCATGTTATGAATAAAAGGTTAGATTTCCCAGTTCCTCTTAATATTGAAACTATTCATACTATAATGGACGTCTCGAGACTAACTGCTTATTATTATAAGAAACGAGTTGTGTTTGTCATGCAAATTCCTCTTATCTCAACTATTAAATATAATGTTTATAAATTGATTCCCTTACCTACTCCACCTGATCATTCTAATCCAAATACCTTTGCCCTTATTCACCCAACAAATCCTTATCTTGCTATCACAGATGATAGATTGAATTATGCAATGTTATCTAGTATCAATGTCAAAGAATGTCTTAAGATAAGTAGCGATTATTCAATTTGTCAATTGTCAACTATTTATTCTAGTAATTCTGATCCATCCTGTGAAACAAAGTTGTTAACAGAAGTAGTATTGTCATTACCCAGCGAGTGTGATTATAAATTATTGTATGGTCAAATTGACATTTGGCATAGATTGCATAGTGATGAATGGATTTATGTACAATCAAATCCAAATAAATTAACTGTAAAATGTAAAACGGACATGAAAGATTATTCTATTCTTGGAACCGGATTGTTAAAGTTAACTCCTGATTGTACCGGTTATTCTAAAACTTTACAGTTTATTCCATCAACTACTTCAACTTCTGAATATAAAAATAATTTTGTAATTGACTTTGATATAACAAAGGATGATTGTTGTAACAAAGATATAGTTAATAAAAGTATTCCTTTACTCTCACCACTATCTTTAAGTAATATAGATCTAGATTCATTAAAGCACACATCTCATAAATTAGACCATCTCGAATTAGAGATAAATCAATTTCAAGAGCAATCACACTTTGTTAAATATGCAACTTATTATTCTGGATTCACGTATTTAATTGTTACTGTTATATTTTTGTTAATCCTGTATAAATTATTTAAATGTTATGTTAATAATAAAACCCGAAAATCATTGTGTTGCATCCCAATCTTCAATCTATGTAATACAAAAAGGTCAGTACAACATGAACACAAAGTAAACAATTCTATTGAAATGACGGAACATTCCTCTGGTGATAATGATCAATATTCATCAAATAGAAATCTTAACAACTAATATTTTTTTTTACAACAGTCTTAAGTTTAGTTTATAGAATGTCTAAATATGATTTATGCTTATGGGTATTTTAAGATAAATCCTTGTGTTTTTAATTTTCTATAGTTATCTTATAATTTTAATATTTTTTTTATATCGTGTCTTAGTTTTAATGGGTTATTTTATTCCTCTTTGGGTTATGTGTTTTTATTTTTACTAGATTCAATATTTAATATTAATTATTCAAATTCTGTAAAACCTCATTCTTCTTTTTCTCGATTCCGCTTAATCATTTGGGATAAAGCTCCATCTTAAGGGGGGAGATGTTATATTCATAACTTGTACGCGGCTAATTGCTGACCAAACATAATATTTTCTATAAAAACATTTACGTCCATGCGGACAGTTCAGTAGCAAATTAGCAACCAATCCGCGTTCCCGCGTCTTAAATTCCGTAAAAAAGAAAAGTGAGGTTCCAAACGTGACTGTAAAATCTTATCTCAATAAACTACATGAAAAGAACTTGGTGCAGTTTTTTGTTTAAAGACAATCAGCGGCTGCCGCCTAACAGTTCGATTAGTTATGTCTCCGGCGGGCGTAGGCCGACTCGAAACAATAGATTGTCTCTGCTTTATGATTCTATAAACGTTTATGTTCCTATAAACGACCTTTTAGCTTTTGGTGGAGTTCAGATTGTGATGTTATCGGTGTCCAGACAGGTTTATTACAAAAGTATTAATGGCACTTCTTATGAAAATGCTGCTATAAATTTCGGTTGACGTTTTTAGGTCTTTTGCAAGCCCAACAGTGGATATGTAAATCATCACCGGTATCTACAGCGTTTGAGTGCAGATCCGGACCGTTCCGTTGGATTTATTTTTTATTTGCATTATAATATTTATGCTTGAATTCTAACCTCTCAATTTCAATATGCGTGGGCTGGTAAATGAAGGCTGTCTCTTATTAGCTACGAGTTAAATGTATGGTATCCTCATTAAATGATACTTCCATAACCGTAAACGTGACCGCCCATAGCTATCCAAAATCGTAAATATCCCAGGCCTAGTTAATGAAATGTTTAAAGAAATGTTCAAGCCGTGAGATTCGCGTAGGACGTTTGGATGTCATAATAAAATATTTCGGTTATGGCTTTATAAAAACAAATAAAGTGTTTGACAGCTGAATTAAAATTTTAAATGGTATCATTGATATTGATTTTGTGGTGATGAGCGATTATATTCTTTGGTAATTATGGCCATATTAGTTGCTAACGCAATGGACACTAAATTGAAGGTTGATGAAGCTAATTGTTAGGCCTTGGATTTACTAAGACTAGTACTTAGTATTTAATTTAACGTTAACAATTTGTGTGTCTTCGATGCCAGCTGGTAAATTAATAACAGTTTTCTATAGATGATTAACAATAACTCTAGTTGTCTATAGTATTGCCCAATGCTCAAGAGTCCATGTTTGTAATAATTAGAGTTGCAGCTGCTTCCGTTGGTGGGAGGAGTCACAGGTTTTTTTAGTAAATGTTTCGCTGTTATTGGTAGGAGCGAAGGAAGGAATTACAAATTTAAATTCGCCAGGGAATAGTCCGTGACAGTGTTGAAAGCGGAGAATGTAACGCATATGCTGTTGTACGAAATTAGCTTTCCGTTTTTAATGTTTTGGACAAAAAAGAGTAGAAAAACATATGATTATTTATAAATATGGCTATAAGAAACTTTGAAATAAAAAAAAATTGTTGAATTACATAAAAAAGGAACAAAATATTAAAAAAAAAACTTTCAAATGTTTTAACATAGATTGACTGGTTTGTCATAATGATAGAACATAACCGGCATATAGATGAAAAGCAGAATGCTGATATGTATGGCAGAATAAAAATGATAGAGTACATAACATATTTAGGCCTCTTAATTATAATTTGCAAGCGTTAAGATATAGAAGCAATAAAAGTAACGTTAGCAACAATCGTTGATAACATCGCCAAAAAGCTTTGCGTCATAAAATTTCGTGTTAATGAAACTAGCGTTTTATATATAAAAAAAATATGTTAAACACCGTAGCATTACTTGGGTGGCTCGCAAGATTTGTAACAGATAAAAATTTAATTTTAATTATTATCATTGATCGAGGGCGAGCGTATAACCCCTAATTTCTATTTTTGATATACGTCTCCGTAACATCTGTAGGCTATTACTCATATGAAGCTCCGGTATTAAGTTTGAAAGTTTTTACCTCTAGTTAAAGTCTGGAATGCATGATTTTGTGGATAAGGGTAAATAGTCCGGGACTAAGATCTGCGGATAATTCCCCGGACGTGCTTTAGACGGATGCTAGAAGATAACGTGTATTTATCTAAGTAAACACAGACATAATAAATGCTTCTGGGTCCAAAATGACTCACTATGTAGCAAGAAAATAATTACCAAGAATAAGCAGCTATTTGCATAATCTTGGCTAATATTCTCAAGTATTGTAGAACGAGTTTAATTTTTTTTTCTTGTTTTGGTTTACGGGATAAGAACTAATATTGATTTTTGAGCTTACTTTAATCGCAGCTGTTTTTCTTTTCTTGAGCTTCAAAGGGTTCTAAGAAGCTTGCAATCCATATTGCAATCATTTTAATTATTTTTTATTTATTTATCGGCACAACAAATTGTGAATGCAGGTATATTTATATAAAATAAATATTTGAAAATGTAATTTTCTTATCTGTTTTCTTTATATAAGTTAACCTGTGAAATGTTTTATAAAAATATGTGTCCTGGTAAATAGACCAATGCGTCTAACAAAGTCTTACATAAATACTTGAAAGCTCATGAAGAATAAAATACATAAAAAAGCTTCCGAACCCTAATTGAAAATAACAAAACGTGGTTAAGTAATGGTTAGCAAAAATCTGGCATATGCGAATAAATTGGGGGGGTGTGTCACAAAAAAACAATAAGTGGATGAAATAGAATACATTGATTAGGAGACAGACTGTGGCGTGCCCCGATACAATACGTGGTTCGTTATAAACTACCCCCAAGTTACAAGTAGGGTTGAAAGAAGAATTCGAAAATGATCAAGTTCGCATTTCACATAATATTATTTGAATTAGGAACAAATCACATGATTGTTTTTTTTTTTTGACATTTTGGGATATTGATTCGAATAGGTAAAAAGATCAAAACCTCATTATTGGTTTCAGCAATTTATAATAGGTATGCGTGGTATACAATAAAAACAAGAAATGTACTTCAACATGCTACTATGCTTTCTAGTAAACTTGAATCTGCGTAACTCGACTACAGTCTGCAAGTACAAAATTATCCCTTTGACTGCGACAATGACCAAGGGATTCGTCGCAGTCGCAGCTAATTCACTATACTCCATCCTAGATCGCCTTAAAAAGAAAACAAGGACTAAACTACTCAGCTCCACAGAATGTGACGTTCGCCTCTCTCCCCGGATCCACATTCCCTTTACGTTTGCCGCCACAATGCTCGACTTTATTTTAGCTTTTTTCAGTCACGGTCTTTGGATTACGTAATTAGCAGGAGCTTATTGGAACTTTGGGGACGTCCTGACCCTACCAAATGTGATTAACTACTGTGGGTAATTATTAAGAACCTGCTGCCAATTAATTTAATTGAAAATGGATACTTCGTAGGTCTTTTGTCAGCGGACGATACGCAAATGTCAGTGTAAAACCACACACTTGTTTGTTATTGTTAATAAAAAATTCAATTAGCGACAAGTGGTCACAAGTGCGACCTCTATCATTCATTTTATTGTATATCCGACTGTAGCTCCCTTACATATTCCATTGTAACGGACCCCTATAAATAAAAATGCACATTTGGTCTACGACCCGATACAAAAGATTAAAAAGCGGGATCGCATAAAAAACATCAGTGGTTATCTATTAGTATCTAGTTAGAGTTACTCGTACAGATGTTACTAAAATAATAATCCCTCGTCGTGGCGTTTCGACACGAATGCGGGGAGATCGTGCGTTGAAAAAAATATTATCTTTTACCTGAACGGTAAGTTAGTTAGCGATGGGTCCCGTTAAACAAATGTGTGCACACGAATAGACGAGGTGTTTTTTGAAGATTTGACAGGAATAAACTTCCACCAGTGTTCGTTTGAATAATTTAGTGTCACTACTTTGTACACGTTAAAGATAATCCTAAACATTCCAAGGACGCTCCACTCAAGATTAAGAGAAGACGGTTCTGGTAATTCCATTAAACAAAACTATAAATTAGAGTGTCTTCTTTAGTCTCAAAGCATAAATTGCACAGATAGTAACACTTGTGCAACATAGTTTACAGTAGCTTTAAAAATCACAAAACACAAACGCAGCAGCAGATGGTGTTTATATGCGAAATTCAATACTCCCCAGTCCCCTACTGCAGCGAGCATGAATATAATAACTACGTATACAAGTAGTCAAGTTTCAATGGAAGAAACTCCAAGATAAATACACGTGGTTTGTTAACAAAACGAACACAGTGCAGACAGATCAGTCAGTGGCAACAAGTTCGAAATTATTTCCTGTTTCAAGACACACCCATCTGCTATTGCCAACAAATCGCTTAAGAAAATATCGCATTACAGTTTATACACCGAGCGCATTGAATGCGCGGATGTTGAAGTTTTGGGAGATTTCGGGGTGCCTTTTTGTGTTCTTTCGAGAGCATTACGAGATATTAAATGACTGCGGCTGAGGCCAATTAATGTGGATCTCACAATGGCTTACGATGGGCGTGCAACCCAGTTCCGACCGGAAAGGTTCGATCGCAATTCGCGATACACAATCGAACGAAATACGATGCCGTGTGAGGTAGGAGCCACCTGTACGTAGTTGTCCTTAGTAGTTCGCAATGAAAGCGAACTTGCACGGATTGCATTGGAAATTATTATTTTACGTTTGACTAAACCTGTTTAGTTGGCTCGCTGGCGTTGTGAAGCCTCGTACTATTTTAGGGTACGGAACGTCAAGTTCAAAACTCAGCGGGGTTGAATAATTTGTCGCGGTGTGTTTAGGACACAGTAGGAGGCTTCTATCTAATTAGTGAAACAGGTTAAGATTTATAAAATACGTAGGCAGTTGTTGGCATTAATGATCTTGACAGTGTTTGCAGCTAGCGCGGTGCTATGTATAACGTGAAAAATAGGTGACAGCCAAGTGATTAATATTAATGTAATGAAATATTTTATCGTTGACGTAACTGCGGAATATAGAAGTCGGATAAGCTGTTTAGTTGAACTTGAAAGCTGTTTATGATACATATGTATGTGGTATGATTGGCAAAAGGCACAATTGAGCATGCTAAGAGTCCCAAAATATGAAAAATTAGAGGCATTTGAAACTTTTTCAAAATGAGTTAAGATTACGGAACTATAAAGGCAACTTCAGAAGACTTCTTTATTAAAATTACACATAACTACATTTCACAGAAAACACAACGCTATTAAGTATCAAAGTTTAGTGTAACTGAATTATTTATTGCAAGCAGACTTCAAAGCGTCCCCATACATTCACCGATTCGTAGCGTTCAAATATTATCCGTAGCTATGTGCGTAGCGCTACTGAAAACAGTCCGACAGTGCGAGTTTAAATACGAACCTTTCAGTTTTCAGCTGACCATTTCGTGTGGAGAGAAAACGCGAGAGGGCGCTACGTTATCGTCATAAACAACTTTTTAACTTTTTTAAATGTCGTACTCGTATTATAGATTTCTTGTTGTTTATAGGTGCTTATTTAAATAGTTGATGGATGACTGTAAAATGTATGGATGGGTCCGACTAGATGGGGAAGGCAGATTATTGGTTGTTGTGGTCTTGTGGAATAGTTTGGGAGAAGTTTAGGTCGAAAGGTGGCCCTAGACTAATTAGTATTAATTTAATGTTGAATTTAGAATTCATTTAGAGATTATTAGCGACCCGCTCCGGCTCCGCACGGCTGCAATTTATACTATATTATGCTTGTTTTATACATATAAACCTTCCTCTTGAATCACTGTATCTACTAAAAAAAGCCATTTCAAAATCCGTTGCGTAGTTTTAGAGATCTAAGCATACATAGGGACAGACATATAACGGAAAGCGACTTTGTTTTATACTATGTAGTGATATTCTAGAGATTATATTAAGTTAAGCATAAAGTTTAAAACTACTTGAACTCTGTGAATAGTTGAGTATAAACCGCGTATATTGTTACAAATGGTTTGTTACAGTATGTTGGCTGGAAACAACATAAGTTAAACCCATATTGGCAATAGACCAACTAATGGAAAGGATGTTGCAGGAATATAACAAATGAGGCCAATTACTTCCAAGACTATATACGAAACTTAATATTAACTAGATCGAGCCGATTAAGTACCGAAGAAGGCAATTAGAAATTAATAATTCCAATTAAACGAGATACAAAATCACTTGTGCAGTAATCGTGCCAATAACTAGGTTTACAGACAGTTATTTATATGTGGGACGACATTTAATATACAAGTGATAAATTTTAAATATAGTCTGCTGTGTGGCGGCCGGCCGTGGGGGGTTCAGCGAATAATTGTGTGGCCATGGTCGGCCTCCTTGGCTATATTTCACTTTTTAATAGCAACCCTTAAAAGAACATCCTTTTAATTGCCTAATCTTAATCCAGATGCTAGGAGGTCTATCTTTGATATATTGTTTCTAATTTCCGTTTCTATATGTGAATCTGTTTCTGATCTAAGTTAATCCAATGAATTAACTCGCCGCCTTTCCGCGAAGTTTTATTAACATTTTTGTCTTTTTAATCCAAATTAATTCAATTTCTATAATTCAAATAGCTTTAAATTTTATGGCTGTTTAGGCGGATTATCCAATAAAATTATATGCGGTACATAATTAATAAATATCATAAAAAGAATAAGATTATTACGAAGCTCGTAGTATAAACTGTTACCGAATAGACGTAGAAGGAATTATACAAGCTGTAAACGTGGATTTCATTAAAATTCACTCCGGGTGACTGAGACAAGTGGGTCCATACTAATAATAAACAGGATTTGGTTGTCAAGTGACAGCATGATTATACTTTTCGGAGTTTTAAGTTCCTTTTTAACATTAAAATTTTTACATTTTTTAATTTGTTCTAAGCCAATAAATATTTGGATACAACATGGTCGTAAACGTCATCTTTGCCGGCTAGGTGTTACGAATACATTCGCATTCAAATTTATATTCGTACCTATAAATATATTAAAGTCGGCCGAATCGGAACATTGTCTAATTATAAAATATGGGCATAATTTACCTAACTAATAACATAAATAACCGCGTCCATTCTGGCTTTGCTTTCCTAAAAAAGAAACAAATTGTAAGAAAATATACAGAAACCCTGCAAAGCCCAGAAGTTCATCCCATAGATCTATGATATTCTCCTAGCATTATAGAGTCACTATTCAATATCAAGTTACATTAAGACGATTATAATATTTAGCGTCATAAATAAAGCGGGTCACCCACTAAGATCGTGATAAATAACATGTAAAACGTTTATGGGGATATAAAGAGTTGTATCGAGCAACCGTTTTGTACCGGGGCGCTGCGCAGGCGCTTCGGCCAGATAACTCTGGCGCGAACGCGATAAAACGAAGCTTGCGACTTTCGCGCTGCGTTTTGATGGACCGAAACGGGCCGGGTGCGACTGTAGGTGCGGGTCATTTACGGCGAATGGTGAACAGTATTTTTAGAATCTCGTTTTATTGTGGGAATTATGAATAAATGATCTGAGTATGGTAAATTAGACGTAAATGTATGAGATTGACATAAGCTATCGAAAAGCTTTTTTGATCTTGTGGAAAGTCGTTGTAGGAATTATACGAAACTATGCGATTGCTACTTGTACCTCTTTAGGCTATCTTTAGGTAGTTCAATACAACAGGACCAACAATTAAAAGCATCTCAAGTAAATTGCATCCTACAGTGACAAAGCATTCGAGTTTGCTTCCGTTCAGACAACCTTTTAAATAAAATTTTGTCATAACAAGTATCCTCATTGATGTTCTATCAAAATTACTAATTGATACTCTTGGGTGTTGCAACATTCGTAAGATTGAAGCCGCACTCGTCAGTTCCCGCGCTATCGAGCTCAAAGCGCCCGCCATGTTTGCATTTCGATCCGCAAGGAACCTGTGTTTAAGTTGACTCGGGAATTATATCGCTGCGATTAGTGTAATAACTGGTTGGCTCGCGAGGCTTTTTCTTGTATCAGCGCATGCGCTTTCACTTCAACATCCCTTCGCATTGCATCGACGATTCGATTGTTCGAATCGAGCGCATTGTTTTCCGCGCCATAAAATTTATCCGTTTATTTTATGATTGCCTTTATTCTGTCTTGTCGGCGCAATTAATTCCATGTTTTTCTTTTATTCTGTGAGCACCCATGAATTTAAGCTTTAATCGTTTTTAATTGAAATGGGAAAACAATCACGCGCGCGTTTAATATGTTGCACATTTTATTAATTCGCTGAAAGCTCATTTGTTCCTGATATCGACGAGAAAAACGAAATGAGCGATTTCAAATGACTGAAATGATAATGCATCGCAATATCATTAACTTGGCCGTGGGGCGCCGGCTTAGAATTGCGTTCCCCCAAATCATCCCGTGGGTGTCGTAAGAGGCGACTAAGGGACAAACCGGAGGTCGGGCAGCAGCGTCCTCCGTGTACTGCACATCCTCACTGCGATCGCCAACCCGCCTGCCTAGCGTGGCGATTTAAGGCATTACCCCCTAATGAAAAGCACAGAAACCAGGCCCCCAGTCCCCGGCAGCTCCGCTATCCCTGGCGCGGGTAGCAGTCAAGGTAACGGCGGAGCAGGGGGTGCGAAGAATCTCCGGAAGAGATCCGGCTACCCACCCCGACGACGACTGGCCCTGGTAACACACAACATACGCACAATGAGGACTGACGAAAAGATCTGCGAGCTGGAAGAGGAGCTGAGCAAATTACACTGGGACATTATAGGGTTATGCGAAGTCCGTAGAGAGGGGGAGGACACCGTAACCCTGAAGTCTGGTAATTTGCTCTACTACCGGGAGGGCGACCAACAGTCCCAAGGTGGTGTCGGGTTTCTCGTTCACAAGTCCCTCGTAAACAACATAATAACCATCGACAGTGTGTCGAGCAGGGTGGTGTACCTAATACTCAGAATATCCAAAAGATATTCGCTGAAGGTCATTCAGGTATACGCACCGACCTCGTCTCACTCCGATGATGAAGTGGAGACTATGTATGAGGACGTAAGTAGGGCCATACATAGTTCCAAAACCCACTTTACTGTTGTTATGGGGGACTTTAACGCAAAGTTGGGCAAGAAAAGCGGTGATGAGTTGAGAGTGGGGCAATTTGGATATGGGCAACGGAACCCTAGGGGGCAGAGGCTGGCCGACTTTCTGGAGAAAGAGGAACTCTTCATGATGAACTCTTTCTTCCAGAAGCCGCCTCACAGGAAATGGACCTGGTTGAGCCCCGATGGTTTCACGAGAAACGAGATAGACTTCTTCATGACCGACAAGAAACGGATATTCAGTGATGTCTCTGTGATCAACAGGGTAAAAACCGGTAGCGATCACCGAATCGTAAGAGGCTCACTGAATATCAATGTTAAACTTGAAAGGTCCAGCTTGATGAAGTCTACGCTCCGACCTACTCGGTCCCACATTCAAAACCCCGAAAGCTTTCAACTCGAGCTCTCTAATCGCTTTGCTTGCCTTGAGAACTTAGTTTCAGTGGACGAGATCAACGACGGGCTAGTGGAAACTGTCCGCACGGTAGGGTCTAAGTTTTTTAGACCCTGCCGTAAAGATAGACCTCAGAAATTGACCGAGCAAACCTTAAACCTCATGGCTGAACGACGTTTGCTACAGTTGCAGTCTTCCGATGACGCGAAGTCATATAGGCAGCTCAATAGACGTATATCTAAGTCCTTGCGACACGATCTGCGTCTCTTTAATACGAATCGTGTTAAAGAGACCATACAGCGAAACCAAGGCTCCAAAGTGTTCGCAAAGGACAAGTCTATTGGGCAAAGCCAGATGACAAAGCTGAAACGGGAGGATGGCAGCATAGCGTCGACCAAAGCAGAGGTTTTAGGCGAGATCGAGAGGTTCTATGGACAGCTATACACTTCGGTCGCAAAGCCCGTTGACAGCTTGGTAGGAGATCCAAGAGCCAAGCTGTCCCGACATTATACCGAAGATATCCCGGACATCAGTCTGTACGAGATTAGGATGGCCCTGAAGCAGCTTAAGAACAATAAGGCGCCGGGCGAGGACGGAATCACGTCAGAGCTTCTGAGAGCGGGTGGAACACCGGTACTTAAAGTCCTCCAGAAACTCTTTAATTCCGTCCTGTCCGAGGGCAAAACGCCTGAAACGTGGAGCAGGGGTGAGGTGGTGCTGTTCTTCAAAAAAGGTGATAACAGCCTATTGAAGAACTACAGACCCATCACGCTTCTGAGTCATGTTTATAAGCTGTTTTCAAGGGTTATCACGAACCGTCTCGAACACAGACTTGATGACTTCCAGCCTCCCGAACAAGCCGGTTTCCGAAAAGGCTATAGTACCATAGACCACATCCATACGCTGCGGCAAGTTATACAGAAGACCGAAGAGTATAACTTGCCATTATGCTTAGCGTTTGTGGACTATGAGAAAGCCTTCGATTCGGTGGAAACATGGGCTGTGCTTGAGTCACTCCAGCGATGCCGTATTGACTATCGGTACATCGAGGTATTGAAGTGTTTGTATAATAACGCCACCATGTCGGTCCGAGTACAGGAGCATAGCACGAAGGCGATTTCATTGAAAAGAGGCGTAAGACAGGGGGACGTTATCTCCCCGAAACTGTTTACTGCCGCAATGGAAGACGCCTTCAAGCTCCTGGAATGGCAAGGACTTGGCATCAACATCAACGGCGAATACATCACTCACCTTCGGTTTGCCGATGACATCGTGGTCATGGCAAAGTCGATGGAGGAACTCAGCATGATGCTCGATGGCCTCGACCGAGTTTCACAACGGGTGGGCTTGAAAATGAACATGGACAAGACGAAAATTATGTCAAATGCCAATGTTGTGCCCACCCCAGTCTCTGTTGGAAACTCGGTACTCGAAGTTGTTGACTCATATATCTACTTAGGACAAGTAGTCCAATTAGGTAGGTCCAACTTCGAGAAAGAGGTCAACCGCCGAATCCAACTCGGTTGGGCAGCGTTCGGGAAACTACGCAATGTCTTTTCGTCCGACATACCTCAGTGCCTCAAGACGAAAGTCTTTAACCAATGTGTGTTACCAGTGATGACGTACGGCACCGAAACGTGGTCTTTCACTATCGGCCTCATCTCAAAGCTCAAAGTCGCTCAACGAGCTATGGAGAGAGCTATGCTCGGTGTTTCTCTACGTGATCGAATCCGAAATGAGGAGATCCGTAGACGAACTAAAGTCACCGACATAGCCCACCGGATTAGCAAGCTGAAGTGGCAATGGGCAGGCCATATTGCTCGCAGAGCAGATGGCCGATGGGGTCGAAAAGTACTAGAGTGGAGACCAAGGACTAGCAAGCGCAGCGTAGGACGTCCACCAACAAGGTGGACAGACGACCTTATAAAGGTCGCCGGAAGACGCTGGATGCAGGTCGCTTCCAACCGGTATATGTGGAGATCTAAAGGGGAGGCCTATGTTCAGCAGTGGACGTCCTATGGCTGAGATGATGATGATGATGATGATCATTAACTTGGAAGATTGCACGGTGGGTTATTTATGCACGGACACGAAGTCTGCGGGTCGGCCAGTGTGCGCCCACCCTTACATAAATCGCTAAGCTTGTAACGTGAACGAAATTTCGAGTCGGGAATTGATTGCCGGCTTCACAAACATGGCGTGTTCGTGGTCTGAAGCCAGCGCCGTAATGTACTCGTGTGTCCTGTATTGTCTCGTAAGGGAATAAATATTGATTGTACCGCAAAGAGGCGCTTGTAATTGCGTGTGCGGCCGAACGGAGCTTTTATAAAACTCGTTGGAAACCGCACGGAATGTAAACCAGAATGCTCCAGGACATTAATGTGTATTTATTGAGAGCGTCGAGTAATGTTTTTATCGGTTGCGTTTAAAGGCCTGAACGTGGCGATTCGCCCGGATATGCGTTAGTATCGATGTCCTTTTGTTATTTAAACGATATAGATATCGTTACTTTTGCTGCGACATTTATATTTTTGTCCATCGTTTGAGTCGCCCGTAAATATATAGATAACGATGAAGCAATAGATTTCGTAATAACGTTATTCTCTGAAAAGTATAACGACTAATATATTAAACAAAGCAGGCTGTTTATTTTAAACGGATGTTAAGTTGGCACTTACTCTTTGTGGATTGATATGTGAGCAATTATGGCGCATAGCAGCTGTAGCAGGCGCAGTGTACGACGATTAGTGCCTCGGGGGTATTAAAAAGCAACGAGAAGCAGTGCCAGTGAATAAGTTGTTACACTGTCGTGAAATGTTTGTTATGAAGCGATCCAATGAGAAGAAATGCTAGCGCTTTTTTGAGGATTGACATTGACTTTTAAAAATATCTTTTCAGCTGTGTTAGTCATTCGGAAGCGTTGATGAAAGTTGTCTTTTGTTTTTCTTGCGTCATCGAAGTGTGCGCGCGCGCAAGTTTGTGTGTGAGCGCTATTTTCGGCCTCGCATATGCACGAATAACGTTCTGATGACATAATCGCATAATTAGTTGCATATTTCTGTTGTTGTTGTCTGGCGTTGTATTAATGGGTCGTTAGCATTTTAGTATCTTGATTGCCGATTAGATAACCTTTTTATTTGCATCCGTAAATAATCAGCTTACCGAAAAATAGATACTAGAGATGGGCCGATTGTTACTTTGGCCGACTAGCCGACTAAGTTTTATGCAATAAAGCGGAGTAATAGGGAAACCTAAATAGTTTTCATTGGTTGTGAAATGGGGCTATCAAAAATGTTAGTGACGTTTTATGTAGTTACAGCTAAGTCGCTTACATGGAGTAAATTAAAATTGGTTGACACCCGGTGTGCGGTCATAAAAACATACAAATATATATTTTTATGACCGTACAACGGGTAAAAATATGTTAGTTATATTTGTCTTGAATTATGTTAAATTATTCAGGACCAAAGGAAGAAGGTAATTCATATAGATATTATTAGTAAGTAAGTTAGCTTATTTTTCTAATTCATTGTTGTATGCATGTGGTGTTTACCTATAAGTAACTGATGCACTGTTATGTTATTCATTTATAAGTATTATTTGTGTTTGTATCAGTGTAATTAGTTGTTGGTGAACCTAATAAAATAAATTAATAAATAAAAATAAATTATAAATATAGTAAATTGTAAGGCTTAACAAGAAAGGTCATATTGGCCTACTAGTCGCCGACTAGTCTGCACAATTGCACATCTCTAATAAATTTTTGGAACACAATTCGGTCGCATTTCAATCTTATAATTTATTTATTTAACTGTATTTATTTTATTTTAGGGTTTCTAACTCGTGCACATCTGATCTGTGGATTTGTAAAATATTTTATTAGTTGATAGGTATCCCAATTTATTTGGGGGTCTGTGCAACGTGTTAACGTTTTACGTACGAGTACTGTCAATTCGTCGTCATAAAGTGAAATAGATAGTAAATAGTACATAGTATCTAATGGCACTCACTTTGAAGATACACCTTAGCCAGCTCTTATACTAGGCATTCCTTTACCATAAGAACCAGACAGATAACAGTCATCGCATGACACACTGTAAACAATAATTACTAAACTTCCAATAAAAGTATCTATTCTTCCGTTGGCCATTTACAAGCACCTATAAATCGGTGAGTGGCCGGCCAACTGCTGGTAACTGCCATCGATTGTTTCAATTTAATTCAATTAAATCAAGTGGCCACATCGTATGATGCCGCCTGTCCTGACTTGCTAGTCTTGCCACTGCCGCAAAATGTACAGCTTTGAGTAAGAATAAAACAAGCTCTTCTTCAATACTATAAAATTCTGATGCAGTATGACTAAACTTTCATCTTGGGGTGCCGCTCAGGTGCTAGAATAAAGATGTAGGTTTTCTCATCTTGTTATGTTAGGTAGTACTGAAAAGCTTGCTCTTTTTTACTGTTTATTTTTTGTTATTCACATTAGGCCTAAATCTAGCCCAGATGATACAAACTCTTCTAGAAGGAACTCCTGCGCACTGACGGAACACGGTAGAAAACCAAAAACCTCTTTCATACTATCGCAAACGTAGATTCATATTTTACCAAAAAACTCATGGCATTTTATTCCATAATTGAAGTAACCATTAGGGACCCATTTTTAACAGTGGTTGTGAATGGACAAGACTTGTTAACTGTTCGGACAAGGTACTGACAGCAGTTCACGAAGATGAATGACTGACTAACGGCTAGTAAGCTTTCAATAGCTTGTCACATTCATACTTTGGTTTAAAGACATGTTCACATAAGAAAATGTACTGTAATCGTTGCAGATTCGATATGCAATTTTTGTTTAATCGTTTCCATGGATATTTGTTTGTAAAATGTTGTTGATAAATTGGTGACGCTGTTAATTTGAAGACAGAACCGGTTTGACGCTACCTTTGATGTTTTTGTGTCTGGCATTTCTTTTGACGAAGAGTTTCTTGTAAATACTAAATTAGTAGGTACCTAAAAGTTATTTGCAGATTTTATGTCTTTGCTAAGATTTAATATTTCCTGAGCACTTATTTTGCTAATAAAAGTTTACACTACCTACGTTGTGGGAATCGTCATGAAGAAAGTTTTCCAAGTCAGGAACGGATTTGTTTGAGCAAAATGCGTGGGTCAATTACAGCTACAGGTAATTACCGTTTAGTTATTTGGTTGCATCCTGTTTGCTGACTCTCCATTGAGGAGACGTATGTCCCAGCATTACAGGCTGATTATTTATGCTTATTCAATAAGAATGTAGACTTTTGATAAACTGCCTAAGTTACCAGGTTTTGTTGCGATCAGTTAAATGGTCATTGTTTATCTTGCACTTGCCTACAAAATTTTCCAATGTTATTTTTAATAAATCATTAAATAATAAGCATTATCGGGTCAATAATTATGTCAATTTATTTTTGAGTGGCGCAGAAACTCTTCTTTAATATTTACAACCTTACTATCTTTCACACAATCCCTTTTATCTTAGGCCGTCACCTATTTCTACAACAATTCACATTCCGAGCAAGTCCGTCTAAACGAGCTTCAAGAATGACAATTGCCTTCTTCTAATTGATCTGATTGATCCCGAATAAATCCCGGACACAACTGGGCCTGGTCACCAATTGAATTAAAATCCATTAAGACCACGTACCCGTCAATTCATTTGATATACGTCGTTACATCTTCAGTCAAGATAGCTAAATTAATTTGTTTTTAAAATGTTGTTTCGCCTCGAGCGTTGTACAAAAAAGTCTGGTATTTCTCAATCAGAGTCGCTTAGTGGCTATTAGCAAATTAATACTAAATATTTGATAATTCACTGCATAAACTGGCGATTAGATGAGTCATAAAATTGATATATATTCTGACTCGGCAATCTTTGTATCGGTTATGATGGTCTAATAGATATGAATGGCGGAGTGTTCATATTTTTTTATTTCCTTTAGTTTTTCGTACATACATCTGACAGTAAGAACGATCCAGGTTATATGTGTAAGCAGTTAAGCAGTTAAGAATGTTGACTTAGTCATGAATTTCATCATCGTTTTTCAGACAATCTTTGTTTGAACAGAAGCTTCCACTAAGCCATCGATTCTCACAGTATTAATTATTATGAAAATTATATTTTTTACGCTTACCATTAGGTGTCCCGATTAATACATGCATACGTTCCAGTGTTATGCGTAAAACGTAAGACAATTAAGAAACAAAAACGTGTAGATTTTACGACGGATTCCTTCGCATTCCTACTAGCTTTGTTTGTTCACTCGATGTCCGCATTCCCATCAAGTATTCCTCGGATTAAATGAATCGAATAGTCGATAAAATGTTCGTATTTCTACTAGCCAAGAAAACGTTTTAGAACAGCTATTAAGTCAACTTACAAGTATGATAAAAGTTTAAAGACAAATCGTTGTAAAGTACCAAGACAAGTTGCCGTAATGCCTGTCCACGTAATTGCGCAGGAAGTGATTATTTTGCTATTCAAAGGTGTCTCAGAGAGCAGTTTTAAATCCATTACCCCTTAGATGTCACACGGCAATTTTCCAGTAGCTGCTCTTTCGAATTTGCCCACACGCAGTCGGGTCACAATCAAAATGAGCTAATAACTATCATCTAAAATAGTTGAGCAGGCGTCAGTGAAAATTATGATTAATATCTGTTTAGGTAACGGTGTTCGGTCGAGATGCCGTACTGATGGGAATGTAGTGTTGGGAGCTCCGCCGTGCGGCTTCTAAACGGGCGTGATTACAAAACAATGTCAGATAACGGTACAGGAGTTTTCAAAAGAGAAGTAGGCATACTTCCCTTCTTCGTTGGTGGTTTAGTAATAGTTTGTGAACGATGCAGTTTTCCTGTGTTAAGTGATTGTTACTTTTTCATGTAGACTGTGTGTCGCGATCGCTGATTTCGAAGCTCCCCCGACCGCTTCACAAGCTCATTCATTGTCTGCGGTGTGCTGGCGTGCAGTCATTTCTATTGAATTCGAAATATTTAAAGGGCGTCAACTAGTTGATGGGCGAACGAGCAGTTACTTAGCTGTTGATATCCGTAATAGTACTTTCTATCATTCACACGTTCTCGCAATTTCTTTGTTCCGTGAAATTTCAAATTTTTGTTCAGCAATAAAACAGATTTGTAATGGGTTACCGGCATTCATTACTGATGGAAGTCACGCTTTATCACGTCTTTGAGTGTCCGTTTTATAGTTGTTTCTATCACCTTTTATCTGAAGTCTTCAACGTGCCTCTCTATCTGCACAATTGTTTGTTGTATTTTAAACGATTGACATTGAAATTCTACGAGTATAAACTATTCTCCATAGATAACATTGAGATAGATATGATCGACTTGATCACAATCTCATTGATTTACGTATATCTTAACAAGATTACCTATACCTCTTATCTTGTTTCTACAAGTGGAACAGCGCCTTTCAGTTAATAAATCTAAAATATCTAGATTCCAGTGTTGACTAATGTTCACCGATTTCCCATGTAGTAATACATTTTGTACGCATTGGAACGTTAATCAAGTGTTTAAAATACGAATGTTCCGCTGTTCGATGTTGCCAGTCTTACAAGTTGGACATAACATCGCGGGATCGCGCTAGGAGGCGGCCTGCCGTTTCACTGACAGCCCCCTATTTAATAATAGTCCTCGCGTGGAAGATTATCTCTGGTCGCTAGTACTCGGTGCGTCCGCCCAGAGCGCTAGCAGGCCTAGTAGCCCTGTCCGCCGTCATTATGCAATTGAAACTTAGTGAATTATTACGCACGATAATAATCTCCATAAATAAATAAATGGAGCGGCCGGCTCAGCGTCGGGAGATTATGTTGTGTTGTACTCTCTAGAGGCTTCCCTCTTCCGTGACGCTACTATGTGCTGCTGTTTTGTTTGCTTTGCCCACTGTAAATTATGTTTCATAATGAAGGTACGTGTGTTGTGCTACGTAGTTGTGTTGGCCCTTGGGTGATATTGTCAGCAGGACGTTGTTGGGTAAAAATATGAACTTGCCTAAGGATATTAAGTCTATTAAAACCATGCGTCTATAGAACCATTTCAACATGGATACTGCAGTTTTTACACGTTAGCTCTTGTTATTCGCCGATTTTCATTGCGTAATAGCAATAAGCGTGATTGGCCAATTTCTATTGATGAACAATTACAAAAGCAATAAAGACGTAATACACGGAAGATATTTATGGAACGCATTAGATAGGTATAAAATAATATCTTTTGTGCACGAGTTCTTATAGGTCTACCTCCTTCCTCTTCAGTTGTACTAGTTTCTTTTTTGCAGAACATGCCTTATGGACTTTTTTCTAATTTTTATCCAGATAGACCGAGCTAAGTTAAGCTTGTAGCTTATCTTTGCTCGGTGCTACCATGAACATGAGTGGTGTGAATTAAGTTGCCTTATTTTTGTTGAGGCACTTATACATACGATGCCGAATTTCAATCCACCTTTGATGACCGACTGGAATGAATATGTAGCTGATTCAGCCACAAAATTATTATATCTTACTAAATATTTTATAGACACCCACGGAAATCTTAGAAGACGGAAATGAATCTTATTCCTCTCCAATCTTCATTGGTTGTAGTCATAAAATTGACCGCCTTAAGATTTAACCTCGCGGAAGTTCCTTTAGCGGAATATTTCAAAACAGTTTATGCCTTTGTATCAATTTATTTTGAAGACCTTTTTATTGCGATCTGAGAATATCTGATTTGAACGTGATTAGTTTTACAGAATTGCTATTCATGAGTTTGTTGATTCACCTTTAAGAACGGGTTGGTCTCAGAAACCTTTATTACTTAAAACTTAGATCGATTTTCTGGCAATTTCGGTTACGTTTCGAATCTCATTAGATGCTTCAGTCGTTTTTCGTTGTAAATATGGTTAAAGTGAACAGAGTTTTGTGTTTAATTCTCAAACATTTGGATTATCTGTTAGGAAATTCTATTAGAGCTTTTGAACTCATCTTCAAAACCGGACATATTTCACCAAAACTTTGATCAGCTTTAAATATTGTTTTACGATTGCAATAGGAGTTTAATTCGAGCATTTTCACATTCAACCACTTATTTTTGACAGTCATTATGGGTCTGATGACGAGTCATGCTATGAGGTATCGTGCTACCCCTTTACAGGATGGCGAGTGTCATTTATTTAAATACTGGCATCAAAACTGGTGAAAAAATTGTAAAGGACAAGGCATCCTTCCGATGACGTCACTTCTTCCTAAGAAAAACCAAAGGAAATCCAATACGTCGAACGAATACGATATTAACATGTGTTATCGGCAAATCTGATTAATGCAATGCGTGTGTTTGCGGCGCGTGCGATCCTGAGCTTATGAGCACACCACTTGGGCAATACTGTGATCTTTAATTCTGTTATAGTATGAATACAATAAAATGTGTGTATATTGAATGTTATTATATTCCATTCTTCAGTAGAACAGTACTTCCTGACTCTGATCTGATCTACTTCTGGAGTTTCTTGCCCGTTTTTCTTCTTAGAGGTCTACTGGTGACTTTCTTACAGAACAACTTCTTAACGATTCAAAATTTAATGGTTTAATTAAAATAAGTGGTTTGAGTCATAGTACAGTGAAAGGAAAGGTAGAGCACCGGCCTTTCTGAATCGTTAACCATTAGAATTCCGCGTCTATTACTGTCATAGAAATTACTGATGTAATTTACCTACCCAAAAGTACAAAAATGCTAAAGACTACAGAGAAAATTGATGAAATAAATATAATGATAGATAATCATAAATAGGCTGTCCTGATACATTGCCAAGCTATATACATAGATGATTTTCATGTGATCTCAGCAACAGCTTCTTGTATCGAAACACCGTTAAACCAAGCACCTAAGTGTGCCAATAATGCCAATGTTCAGCTAGTACTGATCGTTACAACAGTTTATGGCAGGACTAGTTCAACAATAGAATATTTACGACCTAATGTGATGATAGACTAACCCGACACTTTACTGCTTCCTGAATGGAAAACAGGTTCCTATTTGATTTCAATAAACCATATCAACGAGCCACTATTGAGTCAGGCGATGCCTCATAAATCTAATAAATTATTGCAAATAAATATACTCATATCACGCGCAGAGACAATAATTTCCGATATCAATTCCTAAAGGGTTTCCCGGGTTTCATCGTCAACCGATCAATTATTCCATATAGTTATGTCTCGAAAGGCAGTGGGAATTGTGGACCGGCACTGAGGTTACTCTAATTGAATTTATGCAGGATTGCGACCGCCCTACGACGAAATGGTTTATTGCTAATTGATCGAATATTGAAACTGGGATATGTTATGTGTTCCGTGATATTGTGGACTATGAAATATGCATGGTTATGTGCGGGAATCGCTTCTTTTACAATGTTTTGATTTCCTGTCGATCTATCACAACTTGGAGAATATAGAGTGGGTGTTTTGTTGGTGCTGGTTGTTTATTGAGGATGTCAAAGACGAGGTACGATGGAGAAGGTTGGGGCAAATGGTAGGTCCATATAAAAGTCAATACACTAATATAAATACTTTAGAACTACGGTTGCCTGTATAGGACGCTCTGCGGTACGAATGATCCACGGTTTGATGAAGGTAAATAATAATAAATAAATAAATAATTATTCTGCAACTGTCTGTTAGCAGATAGATGGATCCGAAGAACGGGTTGCGTTTGATCTCTGGGAAAAGCTTACAAAGTCAGGGTTCAGCAGTGGACGGCAATTGGCTGTTATAATGATTTTGGTAGAGTTATGAAGCCAAAACAGAAAAAACACCAAAAGGATTTTGTAGAAACCTTTTGTTTGTCTTGTGAAGAAATAAATTCCGATATTACAATATTATGTCATATCTTCTTCTTCACTGTTATGGCTTCTGTCTTCTGTTATTTCCAGATAGTTTTTAAAGGATGTTAAATATTTGATGTACTGAGTGGCTTGTTCTTTGGCCTTGTTTCGAAGCATATCAGATATACTTTCTTGATTAGAACGCATCGATGCATCACACAATTACAAACCTTGTACCAATTTTCCAATAACTTTGCGAAATTCATGTTAATGATGATATCCTTTATCTGTTATCAAACTTACTCATCCACTGCTGCTCAGGAAGTGATTAGGTTATCTGAGCTGAAGTATGTACTTAAAGTGTGTTATCAATGTTTGTACATAATGTGCCTTTGTGTTATGTTATGATTTTATGTGTATTAGCCTAGGTTATTCATAGGTCTTTTTATCAAAACTCTAAAATTTGCAGACTGAATCATCACCATGTCCTCACTACTCATTTTGGATTATCCATGTGTACGTCTATCTGGCAGGCCTCGACGAGATTAGTTAACTGGTGGTAGTTAGCTATTCATAGAGACATTCATATCCACTTGCAACAATAGTTGCAAGTTGATGTGGCAATGGCTCATCTCTGTCCCAGATCCGACGAAAAGTGGAGTATGAAAGTTTTGGAATGGAGACCGCGTGTAGGTAAACTTAGTGTATGATGCACGCCAGCAAAATGGACCTATGACTTAACGGGAGAACGTGCGCTGTGGTGCTTCTTGGGGGGAGGCTTATGTTTAGCAGGGAACTGCAATAGGCTGAAATGTTTTTTCATGTTTTGTTCTTCTGTTTGTATTTATTTAATATTTGTTTTTGTTACAAACTTTGTTCATTCTTACTTCGTCAGTTATGAAGCGCGAGGCCCTTTAGCACAGGTATTACAATACTTAAATGAAGACCCCTGCGTAAGATAACTTAATTTGTAAATGTGAAAATGATTTTTTTTTATAATTAACTTTATTTTCTTTTTCCTCAGTCAATTGTGTCTTATTTATTTACGCTTGGCCTCTCCTTTTCGTCCATAAAAATGGGTTTTATGCAATCATTGTTATAAAAGATATAAATAAACGTACGTCTATGAAATATAATTTTCATTTTAATACAAGTGTTAGCGTTTATCAGTTTAAACAAAATAATAATTGCATCAAGTAGAGCAATACCGGATATCCCAAGTATGATTAAATATGACGCTTATAAAATGTCTACATTTTCACAGGAAAGAATTGATCATCTTTCATATAACGAACGGTGTGTAATTTTAATACTTGAGTAGCAGAGCGTACTATAATTACGACAAAAACAAACAAAACACTGCTTAAATGAATAACCCCCCGGGAACAAAATTGAGTTACGCTATAAACAAAGCAAAATCAGCATCAATAAGATCAATGCGGTCGTGCACAGGTTCTTATACTTATAAAAACTTAAAAGTTAATTACTAATCACTATAAAGCAAACATTCAATTTACAAGGCGGGTTAATTGCGTTGGCCCGCAAGATGCTTTGTAAAAAGTCAGCTAAAAATCGTATCTCAACTTATTTCTTAATTATAGACCAATTCGTGGCGGCGACGCAGGCTACGTGCCAGCACTGCCTTGACGGACCATAGACCTCTGAAACGCACCTTCCACTCTTATTCTTAAGTGCCAAGGTCCATTTTTCCCTGACCATGAACCGTACTTAAACATTAGTAGTCTCGGCAAATGGTATCTCCAATAATTATACGGTTTGAATAAAGGTTATCAGCCTCTTAATGTCATGTATACGTTCTTTATCTACCAAGATCTGCACTAATTTATGATGGTTTTGTTGACTTTGTTAAGGTGTGTGTTACGTAAGAATAATGTTATTCAATGTGAGTGAATATAAATTGAGGAAAAAATAAAATGGATAGAGAAGAAATGAGGAAATAGATCGAGGTTGGTAGTCGCAAGAATGAAATACATTTCTAGAATAAACCAGCTTCTTTTACTACTACATTTTCTCTTAAATTTAACTGTCAGATAAAAGAAGGATGAGCACCGTTCAAAAGCAGTCACACGCTCTACGCAAAAAGTCAGCAACGACAATTCTACGAAGGAAGCTGGTGTTTAAGTTAGCTTGAGTCTACTTAAGCCCACCTACCTTAAGGTAAAGTCCTATTGTTACGATAGCCTTGGGTTAGGCGACAAATGGAATGGCTGCTAGTCCTCAGACGGTATTAAGCCCAGAGCTCTAATTTGAAAAAGCCAGACATATAAATTTTACTCTAATCCTACAATTGTGTGCGAGAGGAAAATTGGACGCAATTTCGTACGCACTCGTTTGCCCTTTAGGTTGCAAATCGTCACTGTTTATTGCGTAATGAGTGTAGGGTGACACGAAAAAGGCCATTGCGAATACATAAATGTTTAGCGCAGACATTAATAGCTACGGTAGCAATAATTGCTATCCTACATGATTTCACTCGAATATCACAATATTCTCATTCCAAACATCATAATGATGAGCTGTTTGCAATTTGATACACTTTTACGTTCGTGGTTTAATTTTGATGGGCGAACGTGTTTTGTTCACTTTCGAATACATAAACTAAGTTGTCGGAAGAATGATCATTAGTAATATACCCGTTGATTGTAAGAACGAAAGTTTCCACCCACACGTTTTTTTAACCGACATTCATTAAAGTATCTACAATGAACTATTCTGCTGCCGTTCAAGATGAACAAACGTATAAGATGAAGTCGTACAAGCAGTCGTTTAGAAAATTGCCTTTATAACTAGCTCACTAAATTCTTATTAAGTTGGAGTTGTTTTAATTTTATACGAGAGGCATTGTGCCGTGGCGTGTTTATCCTGGATCTCTGAGGCCATTTGTCGCCGTGAAATCCGTCTGAGTGACAAACAATACGGGATGGGGGACATAATGTTGTGCCCCGGCTCTGCCTCGACACGGACTCTTGTGTTCCTCGTCTGGCGACTGCTACGCATTGCTCTGCGATCCGGTTAGCTGGTTAGCTCGGCCCTAAAAGGTCTCCGGCGAATATAATGGATTGTAATTGTGTTCTCATAAGCGGCGCACCATGTCGCTTGTTCGATTCCGCATGTGCCTACGATTGAGTCAGCGATACACGAGTAATGCTGTAATTGACGTTTACTATGTTCTTGCTCATTGTTGTCGGATGATATGTGTCAAGGCTCGGCTTGGGAACGGAGGCGGTGATCTCAGCGTCTAGCTGCACATAGATTAACCAGGCAAAATAATGTAAGGAATTCTGTAAAAGGAGAATATAATGCGTAATGTCTTTTTAAGTTAGAATTATGCAAATAAAAGCTTGGCTTCCTTTTATGTTGGCAGAGTTCCAAAACGTGCGTTATGAGGTCTCGGAACCGCACCTAAGTAACTTATAAGGGCAAAGATCGCAGATTCACAGAGGTAATGAAAAGTTGCTTGTTAATATAATCCGTTGCCTTCGAGCATCACACTGACTCGTCCCGTTCTCTTTACTTGACCCGTACTGTTTGACCTGATTGATGATGACAGGCTGCATTGTAAGTTTTTAGTTATGTTACCTTATACATTATTTTGTTCTAGGGACAAATGTTTCAATAGTTTGAAGTAGTTCGTAATTAAAGGGTGTCTCATTTGGATTTGGAACTTTTATCCGAAAAATGACTCACTAAACCCAAGTTTAGACTCAAACTTCTACAACGTGAGTAAAACGCTCTTAATTAATTCAAAACAGACCATAGTCATTGAAAAAAACCGTAGAATTCCAACATTTCCGTTGCATATCAACTATTTTTAAACGCTACCGGAATACAAACTTCGAAAAAAGCCCCCAAGAACCTGATACAGTTACACACATGCGAGTCGTTGCGTGTTTCGGATCGATTTACATACTTTTTTTTTGACAGCTTCTAATACAAGCTACTGTCTTGTTACTCGTGACGTTTTTTGTCGCTAACAAGGAGGCTCGTGATGAAATTCTTGACATTAGAAGCAATTTCGAGAATATGATAATTGTGGAAAATTGTCGGGTTCGGTTTCTTCCTGTCCTCGCTTATAATAAGTAAACCACTTTGAGTGTTATACATTGTTACGGTTTATTATGTTACTGTTGAATTGAGAGTGTAATTATTACAATGTTGTTTGAACATTAGACGGTAAAGGAATGTGCCAGATAAGGAAATTAAGGAAGAGGTAGACGAGAGGCTAGAGATAAAACAAGAGGAAATGGTAAAATCTTTGTTATTGATCAGTATTGTGCTAATGGGACTTAGACTTATTAACTTTGGCAAACTGATATCCAGATGAGTGTAAGCTGGAGTCGGAGATTTCGGGCAAGACCTGTATGGGAATCGTACGGAAATTATATCAGCATTGAGTAAAAACAAGCTTACCAATGACAATGATGTTGACGAGTTTAAATGTGAATGATTAAAAAATAAAGAAGAAGAACAGCTTAATATTTTCAAAGTTTTGAATTTGGGTTCTATGTCCAACAACTTTTTTTGGGGTCTAAAATATATTTTTCTAATATCCATGACGGTGAACTTAGTTCAGGGGCTCGTTATAACCATACTACCAAATCCGAAATAACCAATTTTAGCTGTGAGATTATTTGTTTTAACAAAATATTTGAAACAATTATTTAAAAAAAATATTAACTAACCTAGTTGTAAAAAACCCCGTTACCAATAGGTATGTTAATAAGTAGTTAGGTATAAGCTTTAGTTGCTAACAATACAGAAGAAGGTTCTAAGAATTTATAACGTGTAGTGTATGGGAAAATAGCGCTGGCTTTATTGTTTGAACAACGATGTGTAATTCTATCTTTGTCATGTCACCTGGCTGTCTACGGAGCTTGTATGAAAGAAATTATAAGCTGATTTTTAATTGTATGATGTCATCCATCAGTGCGTTCTAGTTCTACTTTTCAACTTAATGATTGTCTAGTGCTACGAGTACAATATGAAGGTACGGGTGAAGGTAATGATTCTCCGTTTCTTCTACATAAATATATCGTAAGTAATATTACAGACGCGAAATTGTGCTTGTTTATTACCTTTGATTTGGCATATAGGTAGATGGGATCGTGGATATGGTTACAGGTTACTCTTTCTGAATAAAACTTGAAGGGGGTGAAAGTGGGGTTGTGAGTTTTATATGAAATTTCTACTTAAATCGTGTAATTTACTTCCAACTTTGTAGAAATACCAATAGCGGACCGCAGCCACCGGCAAAAGCTCTCTCTTCTTTCCTGTATCCCCCCTAGTTGAGACGGAGGGCAGATTCAACGATTTGAAATTTAGATCTATGACTGGCTACATGCTTTACTTCACTTCAGGAGAGGCCGAGGTTTTGTGACTCGCTTTGGTCTGCTTCGGACAACCACGCTCGCGTCTTCCTTGGAGATTCCATTCCAGTGTTTGCTTAGGAATTTGGTTATCAGAGCGAATCAGGGTGGTGTGGCGGCGGATTTTCAGATAGACAGGATCTTCACGGCTAGGTCCCAAAAGTTAACGGTAGACATGACTGAGTTCGGCCAGTTATCTTAACATCATGCAAATTTTAAATACCATGGATGCTGTCTTTCGATAACTTCTCAAGAATTAGCTACGGTTATCCATTAGGCAAAAGAGTTGTTATGGCTATTCACTACTTTCTTGATTTAAGTTACAGAGACTTGCGCAAAAAAGCAACATTACATCATAATTAATCAGGCAGTCTGCTGATCAACCAGATCAAAGCTGAAACGAAAATCATTATCGGTTTTTTGTTCTCATAAATCCGTTCGCATGGCAAGAGTGCATTGAAGCGTTAATTGAATTAAATCGATATTATTGTGGACGCAAAGCAGAACGATTAGAACGAGTGATGGCACGCAGCGATTTGTCACAGTTGAGGATCGTGGGGCCCCGTGGCTTACGTTCTACTCCAACCGCGCTCGCACTTCCGCCGCCATTCACTAATCGATCGAGTATCGAATATCACCCACCATTCATCACGAAATCGATCGAAGAATCAAACGTTTGAGATATCGATTTCATGGACACGTTCCCCACCATTGGTTAGGTTATCACCGTTAAGTTTAGTTTTGTTTAGCGGATGTGTGTTTTTTACGGTATTCGATTATATTGGATCTGGTCAATACAAATATTTTTCGGTTCGGCTATATTATTATAATTGCTCACATACGATGACTCAAGAACCCGGCCGTCCAGTCGGCAGCAACAATATTTTTATATGTATTCATTTATTTATTTGTAGAAGAGAACTTGCTCCGTCTAAATGAATAAAATTGATTGCTTATACAAACTGTGCACCCAAATACTCAGCCATCACAATAAATAAGGGCTTTTGAAGAAAGAAAAAAAGTATAAAAGTGGACTGTGGATGGACGGCGCGGCAGAGCGGCGGGTCGGGCGCGGGCAGGCCAGCCCGACCTTGGCGCGCTCTGTAAGACAAGTCGATTTTGTTATTTGTTTATACACAACACTACCTGTTCCCGACACCGCCGTACGCCGAGGTGTGGTGCTCGCACGCACACTGGCTCGCTGGCAGCTCGCGAGTCGCGCCGCCCGCGCAGCCTCGCATCGATGTCGAATCGCTCAGGTATTTTACGGCGATTTCTGTAATGAACATCGATTTATTGTAGCCACGGTATGCCGCTCAAAAACTGACTTTGTAGATAAAACATACGAGCGCGATTACGATCAATTTTATTGAAACGAAACACGCAGAGTATAAAAGGAGCGCACACTTTGCTCCAATTAAAAATAAATCCGTAACGGAATTTAAATTCGACATCGTTCGATTTAAAACAAATATTTATGGGATCCTTAAACTGTAGAGCGGCTCGAGCTATCGCGATCCGTCGCCAAGATGTTGTGAAATGTCGTTGATGTAATGTTTCTATGAGATATGAGCCATAAAACGTCGTAATAGGAACATGTAACTAGATCCGGCGGACAGTTTGAAAGACACGGAAGCCGCTTGCATCTATACGCTATAAAAATATTTCACCGCGGGCATCGGCGCTACCTGATAAGGATACGCAGTCATTTGTAGTAGCCTCGTGATCCAGAGCGCGACTCGAACCCGAGACTCGGCGCTCTTCACAATTTATGTGTAAAACACTGTCAGGATTATCTACTTAATGTGTTTTTAGACACGTCGCTTAGATACCAAAGTTCGATGTCTAAAAGGACGCCGAGCTTTTTTCGTTGATCCTTTTATTCGTGCGTCGATCGGGCCTTATTCGGATAAAGCCTTCATATATCGATCGATCGAGTCGAGACAAAAACAAACGGAGATGCTGTACAGAAATTTGGTGTGTGACGTGACAGTATAATTGACAAAAAAGTGCTCTGTAATAAATGGCATCCAGAGCGGCCTACCTTTTTTGTCTTCATAAATATTGTCCAATAGGAGTGCTTCGTGACCTCTGTTTAAAATCACTGTTGCGATTACGTCCAGTGATTTAGATGGCCATTACTGGGTCGCCTCCACAGATGGGTGGTTGAATTACAGTCTTCCCGTTTGCTTTGTTGGTTTTGTACCGACGTTAGCTCGCTAGTAATTATGAGATCATGTTTCATAGTTATCTATTGATTTAGAACTGTTCGAAGTCTCAATTATGAATCATCGATTATCGTTCAAATCGAGAGTTATGTGCGACGGTCCTCTATCATCATCGTTTTCCTTGGTCCGGCGAGTTTGTTAACCCCGCATCAATGGTGGAACTATAACTTTGTTTTATTAATGTTTTGTGTACTGTGTACTAACCTTTGCAATAAGGTTCGTGTTGTTCATTGATTGCTTAACGTTCTGTGTTTTATCAGAGCTACGCCATGTTTGTCGCGGGTCGCAGGTCATCTATAAAACTTACCGCGCTGTAGTAAACAGGGCCAGGCTTCTATTTACTTTTGGAGCTGCTTGTGGCCCTGATTAACTGCTTTGTTATAGGGGTTAATAGTCATTTAGAAAGTAGTACCCAGTCTTGGTAATACGTATTTGATTATTACGGTAGAATATAGATTTCACGTTGGGGAGAGGAATTTGACACATTTCACCCAAAATTCTTTCAAACCAATTTATGAATATTTGGAAAGTAAATTCTTCGTGTAGTTTTTTAAATTTAATATTAAGGCACGGGAATTTAAAATCGTTAGCTGTCTGACAGTAATTTTCAGCAACTAAAGAGATAAATTCACTTGTTTTTATATTTCTCAGGCCATAAATCAACTGCCTTTGACGGATGCTTTTCCAACTTAAAATTCCATAAAAGCCTTCAATCTCCCTGAGGCTGAAATTCTTATTTCGCAAACAGTGCAGAGTAGTAGGGGTACTGGTGGTACTTGTACAAGTGTAGCGTTCGCGTGACCGGTCCGACACGATGCGCCCGCACCATCATACGCCTCGTAACGTTCTCACGACATATTTTGACATTTCAGTGAACAAATATAGAAGCCATTTTTGATTGGAACGACAAACACGCAAAGAATGCGAATATATCGCTCCTACACGTTACGTGAGCCTGCTCCGTTTTGACAATAGCCATATGTGTGCGGAGTTAAAAGGTCGCATACCTATGGAGATTTTATAGAGATTGAGGTGAATATTTCAACTCTACACTGTCTATTTGTTGATGGACCAACATTGTTGCGGATCGATTACCATCATCAATAAGACTGTACGCCATACGAGACGCTCGTAAAACTGACCGGAGTGGAACCGCGTCCGATTTTAATATGGCTACCGGAGAACGCTTCGTCTGTTTTAGAGTCTGATTCCGGACCATTTAAAGTCTTTACACCGAAAACTCAATCAGTGCCCATGAAATTTACAAGGCAGATAAAATTTAATTTAATGTTTTATCGATAGGTGTGTGGCCAGTGGCATGGGTGTGTGTGTGTGTCTGTACACAGTAATTATGCGGCGGATCGGGCGGCGCGGGCGCAGCGCTGGTGGTCCGGCCCCCCTCTTGCCGCGCCGTGCTATAGAAAAGCTCACTACATCTGGGAACTCACGGCCGGACATTTAGTATGGTATTAGTATTGGCTTTCGACTCGGAAACTGTGAAGTATTGTTCATTGTTGCACGGCGTTTTGTTTCAAGAGTAATTTAATGAAAGTCGCACGTGTGTGTCTGTTTTAATTTTTATTTGACTTCTTATTGGAAAGTGTGAGAATGTCTGGGAGGATGTTTCTAGTGTGAGTCAAGTCGAGAGACGTCCACGGTCCACGTCCGCGGCGCGCGATCGTCCCTTTGTCCACTTTTATTTGCCTGTCACTCACAGCGCCTCACTCGGACGTGCTTTAAGCGCATGACAATGTACTTCATTGTGAGAGGCTTTAGCGACCTTTACAACAGTAAATTTCGTTGTCATGCATAAAACCATGTGTTTATATGGAACACTTTAAGAGAGGTTTCTTGTATTTGGAGTGGTCTGCTCTGTGCATGCAACAATTATCTCTGGACGTTTTGGCAATTATTATTGTAAATTTGTATTCAGTCATCGTCCTCACTGAAAGTCCTGTGTTCCAGCTGTTGTTCCAGCAGTATAAACGATATAGATAAACTGATTATTTGCACTAAACTATTTAAACAATTTGATTCTTAAAATATTCAGGTGTGTTCACATTTTTACGAGCGTAAAATTACAAATAATTAATTTCAAAAATTGATTATTCCATATCGGTTTATTAATTGCTTATGCAAACGCCATAACAGCTTGTATAGTTCCATAAAATATATTCAGTTCATCAAAGCGAATAAACCAGATAATAAAACAGATGTCGTAAAAACCGAAGTGGTGTGTGATTATTGACTTTATGACGACTGTTGGCTTGACGATAATTATATCAAATAAATACCGTCGATCCTTTTGAAATTAATTGCGAGCGCAGTGCAATTCAATATGACTTACGTCTTCAACTGCATCTTGAGATAATTCGTACAATTTAGCACTAATAAAATTGATATGCGTATGCGCATGTACTAAAAAGTTATGATTGAATAACTATGCCTTGGGTTTTTCTTACGGTAAATTTATAATGGGCAATTTCTCTTCTTGTTTGCAAATATTGTCAGGAACAATAAACAAGAGCATGTATTTAACTCTTTGGCTCCCGTATGCCTGCAACGGAATTTTAATCCTTTAAGGTTGTAAACATTTAATTGTCTTTCATGGCGAAGTTTGCCGACAGCCCGTTACACCCATTGTCTGTAATTGGCGAAATCTCAATTTTTGGAAGGACCTTGCAAAGAAATTATTGGTTGCAATAAATAAGCCCTTTACCGGACTAACGGTTCCTCGTGTCACAACAAATGGGTTCGTTTGCAGATTCGAAAGGTTTTATTGTTTTATTTGCAACTCTTTTTGCGAACCCTTCAGTACCGTTGCTTTCTAGTTTTTTGTTAACGGTCCCCAATAAACGT
This sequence comes from Agrotis puta, assembly GCA_943136025.2. Taxonomy (NCBI): domain Eukaryota; kingdom Metazoa; phylum Arthropoda; class Insecta; order Lepidoptera; family Noctuidae; genus Agrotis; species Agrotis puta. The sequence continues at coordinate 12,299,069 of OW964177.2, read as the reverse complement.
CGGCACTTTTAACGCATAAAAATTGCATTGTGCAATGAAAGTAGTAAAAAGTGGGAAATCTAAAAAGCAAATATTAGCAAATGGAATGTTTTAACGCCTGTGTGAATCACCTTTTTGTATTTGCCGACTATGGTGTAGAAAGCACATTAGACCCACGAGATTACAGTAACGGGATTTTGTTTCAAAGTTGCGACATCCGTGCAATTTGTCTAAATTGACACTTAAGATGTTGTCAAACATTGTCATCCTGCATTACAGTCAGCACAAACGATCGACTAACAGTTTCTGTGTGTCAACAGTGATACAACTGTTGTTTTAAGGTGAAACGACAGTTTTGTGTACTGGGTACATAATATGACCGCTATCTGGTCGATTAACTCTGTAAATGCATCGATCTTGATGCATATATTTAGTTGGAATCCGAAATGACTCAATCGAGTGAAGTACCTATTACTTTTGAAACGTAAACGTCTGTCTATTAACAGAGACATCAATGCGAAAGAGTCCTCAGAAACTCAACCGCTTAATAACACAGACCAAGAATAACAATAACATTTAAATCTAAAAGATAATATAGGACGTTGTATTCAAATTGCGGTCTCTCAACCGCAGGGTCCTATCTCCGCAGATCAGGTATGCGGCGTTTCAGATCTAGCTGATAAAGTATGGGGTTCGACTCGAAGAGATTCATTGCGAATTGACAACGCAAGGAACAGAGGTGCTAACGTAAGTACGTAACTTACGCTGGAGGAAACATGCACAGATGTGAAGATTAGATACAGAACGCTACAATTCCTGTTTAGAACAGGATCAGGTGATATGCAGAGTTCAAAGTGATGTACGTGTGGTTGAATAACAAGATTTTTTTTTGCGCATTTTGGTGTTTTGAAATATTTTTATTTGTAATTATTAAAGGAAACTTTCAGGCTTATTGCATCAAATCTTGTGAATGATCTTTAATCATCTGTCATGACAATGCATAGGTAGAGCCATCCTAGATCTGGATCAACATAAAATTCTTTATTATCTGTTACGTAATCAATTACCTAAGTAGATGTCGATTCTGTTAAAAATGTATACTTGTTCGATTATCTCCAATAGCGTTCCTTTGTTATGAAGAAAATACCGCAAATGTTTTAGCTGCAAACTGCCTCTAAATTAGACTTACTTCTGAGGTCACATACAAGTCTCAACGACAAACGTGGATATTTTCCCGGGTGCGTGACTGTTTCCAAGAACACATATCTTACAGTTAGCCTTACTTGATCCTATTTTTAAGTCCCTACGCTTTCAGCACGTAGCCAAACAGAAAGACGTAAGAAAAATAAAAGAGAGCCTAAGTCATATTGTCATAAAGATGTTTTCCAAATATTACCCAGGTTTACTTTCCTTGTTGACTTTCGACGCTTCATTAAGTTTATTCCAAACCTTTGTTTGTATATGAGAACGACAATGCTTCTGCATACATTGAGATTACGTAAATCGGTATAAGAGGTCCTCATATTTGCATGTTAAACAACTGCATAATTACATCATGCGTGGCTTCCATTGATTTTTTCTGAATTACGTATTGTTTGTAGAATTTCTATCAAAGTTGCATATAATAATGTTTCACATGAGTAATTTGCGTCGGCTTCGCATACATTAGCATCTCAAGCTGGATACGTTAAGTGTTCCAGGTCGCGAGGTGCAATTACGCAAACAATATAATAGCACGGTGTCAGCCCAGTACTGATGTCCATGCCGGCTTATTTACTGCTACACATCGTCTCGAAGAAAAGAAATGTCAAGACATCCTCTTGTGTTGCGATTATCGTGTCGGAATCGCTTGGAGCTATGCTCGTCGGACCGGGGCGCTCATACATAAACCCATAAAATATGCTTCGCTACGGGGAGAAGACAGTAAACAGCCATTATGCTTCATGTATCTTTTGAAGCGTCTTAGGTAGCAGTTACGTCCTGGTGGTAATGGTAAACGTAAGTGAATATTGTTTGAGGACCACACGTCAAACAGCAAAATTTAGAGGAACAGATTTGTTGATTCGAAAACCGGATTGAATAATAGCTTTTTGTAAATCTCACCAGATTCGAAAATTATTCCCAGTTTAGTTTATTCAGTGAATCACGGCCACTGTCTATTGTTTCTCGTAGCGTTAGCAAGAAATGAATCATGTCATGAATGACATCCACAGAGATGAATGGCATCCAGTCTAGTCACGCCAAATTTAGTTATTCTTAAGGCTTTCTCCCAAACAGGTTTCGATTTTTATGAAACATTACCATTTCCAAGGAGGCCGACTGTGTATCCTCTTTACAAGTGGCTTTTTTTCTAAATTTTAGCGTATCACGAAGACAAATCTCGCCGCGGAGTCTAGAGCCCGCTCACACCGGCTTCTTTATCCTTTCCACAAAGGACGTAATAACCATATCAAACAGCGTGTCCCTTTGCTGTGTCGCATACATATCGCCGGCTACGAGCCAGCGACGCCTTTATTCTATATTAAAATAAGTAAAGAAATGCGTTTTGTTTCCGCTGGGGCGAAACTCCCATACCTAATGCTTTACTGAACACGGTCTCTGAATACTTGACACGTCCGCAGATAGACGACCGAGGTTCGGTTTGACTCCACCCTTATGTCTCCATAATTGGGACACCTTCGACATTTATTTGTTTGGTTTATCTTTTACTTGTTGCCTTAGTCTCGCAGAATTTCTTTATCATTACGGATAATCTAATCTTAACATAAAAATAACTGTTTCCGTATTTTAGTCACATATTCGTGTTTTTCTTTATCATTTTAGTATCAGGTCATAAAGCTAATGGGTTTCTATGAAAGGCTCATTATTTTGTGTTGATAATATTTATATGTGACGTGACGTGGGGGCAGGTAAGCGTCACCGAGTATGCTCCGGTTCGCCGTGCTTACGTGAGGGGCATGAGAACCATACAGAGCGACCCTGCACATAATTTTAGTGGTCTCGTCCTTTGTACCCGGTCGTCATTGTTATTAAAGTAATCACGGTCGCCCTCCATCATGCTCCAATCGAAACATTATGGGATATAAACAAAAGAAAGCAAGAGGAATTCAATGAAAAGCCATTATGTCGCCGCGGAGGGCACTCGACGGGCCTGTTGTCTCAATATTTTTCTTGGTGGATGGAGTTGACGCGTCATTCTCTCGCGTTCGTTCAAAAACACCGCATGGAATTTTGAAGGGCCCTCGATAATGGCCGATATTTACTGCCTTTAGATAATGTTATTTAAGAGACAGACGATTGAATTATGGTAAATAAAACGTGAATAATTGTCACGTGACTCTCCATATGGACTCTTAGTGATGCTTCATTCATTGATGCGTTTTGGGTTTCGACACGGTAGATTAAGGTTAAGTGTTTTAATATGATAATAAACATTATGTTACGTAAAAATTTCGAGAAATATGCCAGTCCGTCTATAAAACACTTGTACAAAACTCCTTTTATTATCTTTCAAGTAGTAACTATATCTGTTTATTCTTCTAGTGACATCATAGGTAGTGTTTTGGAAAAGCTCATGACAACACTCTTTCGGGGATTTGGATATTTGACATATTTATTTGATGGAGACGTGTGATCCCTAATAGTGGGTTAATGCGTTTATTGTCGGAACTTTTGAGTTCCCATTAAGAGCCCGCAACAATGTCGGATTAATTCTCCTAAAGATTAAAAAGATTTTGTAAAATATTGATAGCTTTTCGATACGGATTTGAAGAAGAAAAATGTCAAATGTTTAAATGATCATCTTTAATTCTAAATTGACAACATTATTCACTAGCTGTATACAAATAGAAATGTAAATGATAGTAAAATTAATTGACTATCATTTATAAAATCATCGGATATTGTTGTTGAAAATTCTACATCCTTCATAGTTTGAACATATTTCATGTTTATAAGCATGTGACAGATTTTTTACGATTATGTTGAATATCGAAGTTACTTCTTCGGAAATTTATTTTGTTTGTTTAGTCATTTTTTTATTTGAAATTGTCGTAAAGCTTCATCGTTAAATCTGCTATCGGCATCAGCAAAAGCAGAAGTATCCATAACTTTGCCATTGTTTAATTAAAAACAGCGAATCACCCTATTAGACGAACTTTTATGAACACAAGAAACAATTAAGTTTATCAAAATATCTTTAATAGTAATAATACCTAATTTAGTGAGTCTGTTGATACTTATCTAGATTTTACGGCAGACTATTTTAAACATTCAAAATTATTCTAAATTCCGTCTATAAAGAATAATAGCGTAATAAAATCTTAAGTATATTCACAGACGAAACTCGGATTTAAATGGAATGGTCATGTTTAGAAACTCGTAAGAATATTGTGCTCGACAAAAATGCCAACCGTTCCTCCGCACGGAGAATGCTTTGAGGCAACTATACTCGTAAATTGGGAACGTAGCCATTCCAGATTGTATCGTTTGTAGGCAATTTAGGCTTTGGACGAATGTTTTATAGCTTTATGTGGAAAGCCGAAACTAAATTAATGGCCTTAAGCATGCCTTAAGCGCTTTAAGTGAACGGCTTGAATCTAACGACACAAACGGAGAATTCAACAACAAATGTTGACTTGATGTATTCAGAAACATGTAAATGTATGTACACTAGTTTGATATGTAATTTAACAGTAGCTGTAGCAACAGTCAATATTTAGATATCACTCGAACTGTGGAACAGTTAATAGGTTACTGAGTCATCTGTCATTGCGAAAGCTCCCAAAGGGTTTGCGAGCAACAAAGATTTTGTGTTTGGTTGTGAAAGATCTGCAACGTATTTATGTTATTGTTTACGAGGTTCGAGACAACCCTTTGTTTTGTGATGTGGAACAATGAAGTTTTAACTGGTAATTGTTTATTGCTGCTGTATTGCAAATTGCTGCCTGGAATGGGTTTGTCTCCATCAAAAAGTATTGTCGAGTAATAGAGTGGTCCCGTTAGTTTTATGTTACACTGTGATTTATGATCCAGTTACTGAGATGTGAATATTATGGGTTTTTTATTGGTGTCGTTTAAAGAATAAAAAAATTATGTCCAGTTTATACCTCTAAATGCGACGTTTCGTATAAAAAGTAATCAGATACTGCTTCAAATGTTCCGCTTTGTAATTTGATAACGCGTGAAAAATTTGCAAAAACATGAGCTTTTTATGCATAAATTTTACTATGTGCATTAAATTATGCCTATAATAAAGAAAACCGACTTATTATTAGAGCGTGTAATGTCAATTAAAACAGAGTATTTTAATTAATTATAATAGTTGGTTTTATTTTAATACAAATCGTCATTAATTACATCTTTTGAATTTTAATACATACTTATAAAGTAGTTATGATAATTTTAAATGTCAAGTACTGTGTGTATATTTGTATAACTATATAAACTGTGTTAGTCACAAGACATTAAGAATATTAAACTTATTTTTTAAATATAAGTTTTTTATTTGGTACAAATATGTAATTAAGTATTATGTAAGCTTTGCCGTTGCACAGTCTCTTTCCCGCCATCCGTCTATAACCATCTCCAAGGTGCAACATAATTGGATAAGTAGTTAAGATTTGAAAGTGATACAAGTTCACTTTCGCATGTGTAAAGTGTACTAATTTATATTGTTACTAGCAACCCGTTGCACCTTTGCATAACGCCAACTGCGCGAGATTACCGCAATCCTAATATTCAAATTGGAAACAACCACACACATTCACAAAATTTCATTAAAATCGGTATAGCTGTTTCGGAGATAAGCATGTACAAATACACGTGATTTTAATTTATTAAATTACAATACGATTGTTCAACATAATAGCATAACCAAACAAATACTATTACCACATATTTTTTCTAACAAGTTTTGATTGTTTATCTCTCAGTACATTATTTGAATGCAATGTTCACATCTCGCTATATCTAGAGTATGGCTGTCTCAGCTATCTAACTTTTTAATCAAAACATGTCAAATAAATATTCAAGCCGCTGTAGCGCTGTTACGAATTAGACTGACAGAGCTCCCAAATGTGGATTGAAAACTTTGTTCTTTTTTCGATTTATTAACAGGTATTTGATTAGACCAACCTATTGTAATACCCCGTGTAAATATGAAGTTGTAATAATGAACAGCTCTTTGAAATATATATATATATCTCTCTCTCTTCAACCTCCAACCATCCAAATCTGGGTGTCTCTTCAACTCCTTCTACTTTTGACACGGCCACTTTGCTGTATTCGTCTGTTCGCCTAGTACATTGTCTTCCCACTTTATCTTTCTTCATCGTGATCTTTTTTCCACCTTCTTTTACCTCCTTTTTGTACTCTAAAATAAATGAACTGATTTAAAATTAATTAAAGAATCCTTAAATAAGATTATAATGTGTGATTGAGAGTCGCATAGATACGGAAATCATGACACAAAAGGGAGAAGGCCAATACTCAACACTAGATGATACAAGACAAGCAAGTGATATTGAGTAAAAAGACAAAAAAATCTTTATTTTAAGATATTTCCGCTAAGAAAATAATGGCCAAGAATTCTACTTAGATTTAAAGGACAGCTTGTTATCAGTAGTTCAATTATAAACGGTTAACAAAATCCTCAAAACTTTTTCAACCGCTACTAAATGCATTCTAATTAATACTGCTGTTAAAAATTCTCAATAATTTTGCACATTTAGTAAGTCGAAACCAAAGAAAATTTACTAATCAACAGTAGCGTAATTAACTTCAAAGCAGAGGAAATGTACAGCTACAAATCGTAGCCTGCTTATCCCTTGGGAATCATAATCGTGTTGTAGTTACTATAACCCGCTTAGGAGCACAAAATAACCTGTTTCCCCCAACGCTCCTACAACTTGGGGGGTATGATAACCGTCTGATACATCTCTATGTTTTACTTTTATTTCTAAATTAGCATGAGAACAAATTGAATTCGTAGCATCGTGATCCTGTTCCCTTACAAATTGAGATGGAAGGTTTTTAATACCTTGTAGGTCTTGTTTTAAAAGTCCTATACGAATAATTATTATACCTGGCATGGCTGATATAAAGTCCTTTATCAATTTATTAATGTAATGGACTCATAATGTATGTAGCTGTTCAGTATCTCGGCAAATTCTTTCGGTGGCGTGCGAAACTCACATATACAAATTCCCCGCATAAAATCACGGTATGAAACGTAAATTATATCAAAAAAGATTTACATATTCATAATAAACAGGACCTAAGCGTTGTAAGTTCTATTTTTGTTTATTGCGTACTTACAAACGCTAGCATTAGTTGGCTGATACTCTCTCAGAGAATCCATTAGTGTACCCATCGCCGTACCGTAATCAAATAACCAGTTCTAGTCTAAAGGAATAAGTAATTCATAAAAACGTCCCCTGAGTTAGGTCTTATATCAATATAATTATATCTTCAGAGTTTGCGTTATAGTTTATCTTGAAAGCACTGCAGGCGATGTATCCATTTTCTTATAAAGTTCTTTACAATGTAACCGCAGAATAGCCTTAAGCTACTAAATGCTACTATAGACATAAAATATAATGCTTTTTGTGTCTCTACTATGGCTCGGTTTTCCGTTTCCCAAATCCGACCTTAACCTTTTTGGAACAAGGTTGCGATTGAGCTGTTCCCATTAACAGTACTACGTACAATTTGTTAGGGCGAGTTTACACAGGACCCGAAGTGCAACGTCGAGACAAACATTAAGCTTTGTGCTGCTCATGGAAAGGGTAAATATTGACCCTTTACTTCGGGGAAAAATGCGTTTAGACAACAGGCGAGCCGCTGTGTACTGTTTTAGTTATTGGTATTAGTTTGAGGTGCTTGTCGAAGCCCGTAGCTATTGTTACCGGCTATTATGTTCCCTGTTTTTGATAGATGCCGACGTCTACGCGTTGGCGGCCGATACAAACTGATCGAGCATTAATTATCGAAGTAATAAAGTGAGGTTCATGTTTGTTTTGAACGGTAGTCGCGAAGTTACTCTTAATGGTTTTGGGTCAGACATGGGAAGGGCGCATTATCATACTCAGGTATTCCTTATCGTAGACATAAAAGTTGTTTGATTAGTGACTCCATGGTAATTTAACGGTTCTGACTAATGTTTAGGATAACACTTAAAAAATATACACCTACATTACAGTTGTGTGAAATATTTGTCACGCCATTAAATATTTAATATGAGTCATAAATAATTCTAAAAGTGTTGCTGTTTCTGATAAATTACAAGTAGTTTAAAGAGTCCATATTTCGTTTGTAGATCTTATCTGCTGTATATTTTAGCTTAATATGTATATTATTTTAAGAACCAGTTACATAGCAGGGGCATCTATTATTCCGTAATATGTTCTAATCATGATGGCATTCATCATTCACCTTTATAATTGTCTTGAGTTCCGTATGATTTTTCAATACGGGTAGTCAGATGAATTGTTTTCTCTTGTCACTGTCCACCTGTTGGGGACACCGGGATTAATCGTAGTCAGAATCCCGAAAACCGAAAGTCGTTATCGACTGGTTGTGAACTTAGACGATACTTCCTACTAAGACTACCAGAGAGTATCGTCTTACACTGAAACGTGGCTGTAGATAACCAGTCGCTCTATGTCAGATCAGGACAATGCTTTTTTTTTTATAAATAGTGTCTATTCTTATTTTACAATCTGTTTGTCATCAATTCTATTACAATTAAAGCCCCCTTCAATTGTCAGCTATCGTCATGTTCCTCATCATCCCGCTAATCGCCATTTTCTTCTGTTACGCGGTTTACAATCCACGGTCTATAAACGTGGTGTAGTGGTCCACGATCTACCATTGTGTACACAATGGCCAGCAGTGGGCACTGGGCATCTTTGGGGGCTGGTCACATTGTTGTGTTCGGCCTTTGCGTATGTATGCTAAATGGTTGGATTGTTTCCTACAGGTGGGTGACCAAACGTCTCGGGAGAAATGTGGGATTGTTCTTAACAAAATTTTAGTCTGGATTATCAGCTGGATTCTGGATTGTAAATAATAAGTTGAATGTAAAGGTATTTGGCCAGAATAGTTATTCTAGAAAGAAAAAGAAAATACGTTTATTTGACTTAAACAGGACACACAATGTTCTCGCAATAAAAAAAGAGCATAAGGAAGAAAACGAATGGTACCGTGTGTCTTGCGGTGTGTGCCAAATAGGCTCAGTTCAGCACAAAGGCCAGGCCACAAAGGTGCCTAAAGCTGGTTTTCAAGAGCAGGACCTCTTTGGGAGACGTTACGGATGTTAAGTGTAAACAAACACCAAAGAGTGTCAGCACAATGACAGGGCCCCCCTTCAGACGACCAAAACCTGCCGGGGTCGCGGGACTGACACCGTAGATTTTAATCAGTACAAGTCTGACAGTCCCTCCTTCCCTGCTCTGGGTGGGAGGATTCAATTGATGATTTCACCATGCTAAAAAAGTGTAAACATACATAAATATATACAAGGTATTTCCTTTAAAATGTACACATACACACAGTGTAGTTTAGCAAGGGTTAATAAACAGTGTGATTTCGTTATTGCAATTATTGTGATGCATGGATGATGTGTGTAGTTCAAGTCAAGATATGAGGACATTTTTGTCTTACGTTGATATTTGAAGATTTGATATATAAAACAAATACATATTATACAAACATAAAACAAAATTAATGAAAAGGTACCTCTTTTTTTACTATCTACTCCACCATTTTTTTCTTTTCAATAAACCGTAGACTTCTCCTAATTGACCGTGCAGTGGTTTGTGATGAAATATTGCCATCATTATTTGACAAAAACAGTGGCAACCAAATTTTTATTAGAGCACATTGTATTACAGCGGCCTTTCCTCAAACAATACTTCTATAATTTACAACCCTGAGAAAAAAGAGATGCAGATGGTATACAAAAGCAACCACACTGCAAACAATTTCAATAGTACAGTAGCATTTAATAATACAAGAATGTCCTTAGAAAATGGTGCTCCTACAAACACAAGAAGTGCACCAGTTATATTGCGGCCATAAACCCGGTTACCAGAACAATATAAAGACGACAATGTCCATTCACATTGGTGTCCTAAAATATTTATCGCTTTCCACCAATGATACGGCATTAGGAACTACGTGAAGGCATTGTGTTGCCTACGTCAGGTCATTGTTGTAAAATGTACTAATGGTACCGGCGTAACACCACAGACCTAGAAAGTAGCAGTCTTTTGATAGGTATACCATTTCGAAATTTCACACTTAACGTAATACAATATCGAATGACAGTAAGTGACAAGTCTTTGGTCCGGTCACAAGTAAAAACTGGCCACTTTTTCTATTTGAACTTCTGACTATTATAAGTCAGTTCAAGGTCAATGAGTTACATACGATCTCCGGAAGATTAAGCTAGCTAGCTTTTGATAGATTCTATTATTATAGCAATAAACATGCTTATGGCCTACAAGGATAACCACTGTTTGGTGCGTCATTTCGTTTGAAATGTCTAATGGGCCTCTGCAATCTAGCTGTAGCTTCTGCCACGCCCTCCAAAATCACGGGACCTGTGTAACTCAAATATATACTATGCGGTTCAACTAAGAATGAGAATTTCTGACGCCATATTGTGGAGTAATGCACGCTTTTGCAAGACTTGAACGCTTTTAAATAAACAATTACCATGTAAAAATAAGATAATAAATATAATTTACACTATTAAAAAATAATTTACACAAAGTATTTATTGCTTAACGTTATTTCCAAGAGACAGTTGACAGGTGGAAACCATTGCCGCTCTTCTTCTTAGTTGAATCGCATCATAGTGTATATATTTTTTTAAATAACCGTGTAGTTTTTTAAACGGATATGACCATAACTCGGGATGAGCAGTGAATATTTGATGCATGACGGTCAAAGTAAAGATAATTTTGAGGAAAATTATAGCATCCGCCTTGTGATAAGTTATTTATGAATTGATGAGATATCTAGAGAATTTATAAATTAATTTGGACGAATCAAATGATCTGCGTGATCATATCCGGCGATCATAATAGTACATATTTCAATTACTTATCGCAGTAATCGTGGCCTCTTTCAAAAATGGTTATTTTTTTGTCTAAGTTTAAGGCAGCCGTCACTTTTTGCCAACGATCCAAAACTGCAAGTGAGAGACTATCATCCGGCCTATAATTAGGATTTCCGTTACACTAAACGACTTAATTATAAACAATGTAGTCTGACTTATTAATACAACGCTTTTTATCGTGAGTTCCGAGCACCATGAAATCGAGATCGCGGAATTCTCAATCGTGTATCAGATTTCATAAGGTGTTAAAGACCCGCTTAAAATAGTATCACATAATTTTTCCGTTGAATTTATTTCCTCAATTTGCATTAAGAACAAGCCTTCTAAATTAAATTTATATAGAGATTTCAAATGATATGAAATTGATAAGTATCATAAAATGTCTAAGATGCGCGTTAGAGCGATGTTAAAGGAAACACATCATTAAATCTATGAATATAGCTGTAAATACACATAATTATTATCATTGTAAATAAATTTTGTTTTGCGTAAATGTCATGCGGAGATCGACTTATTCATCAGTTATTGTAACATTATATGTTTTTTTATATGACCACTTGAGCTTATTAAGTTTTTGTTGCCATTAATAAGATTTTTGTATTTATTGGCTTTAAAACTTTTTATGACTTAATGAGATTTAGGTTAGGAAAGCTGTAGAATCGAAAAGTTTTTCTGAGTATTTTTATTAATAAATCATTTGCGACGAGCTATCAAAATGCGTAGGTACCAATAGACAAACACACACATTTAAATAAGACATAATTATAGAATCCATTTCAAGAAATCGTCGTTTTAAATCTCGTTGCTATCATAGTCAAGATTATTTATACAGATGTTTGAACGTTGAAATCTTTTCTTTGAAACAAGTGAACGTCACAATACGGAACGCTCAGTATGGCTGTTTGTACAGTATCCCGTATGGTCTAGTGGCTAGGATACCTGGCTTTCACCCAGGAGGTTCGGGTTCGATTCCCGGTACGGGAAAATCTTTTTGCATTTCTTGAGCGAAAAAATATTTTTTTTCGCAGTTTTTTTTTGTGTATTTTATTTTCATAATAATGCGCATGAGATCCAAAAATATCAAATATTTTCATTTTGTTATATTTTTTTTTTGCGTAAGAGATTGTTTTTTACAATATCAAAAGCAATCTCTATTTTGTGTAGCAACTTTAAGAAATTTTCTTGAATTTCTAGTGCGTGCCGGAAAGTCAACAAAGTAGGTAGAAACGTCAGTTTGATAGACAGAAGAATCATTTGATAAAATCATAGTACATATATACGAGTGGTTTCCCTAACAGTTGTGAAAGTTAGATATCTGACTGTTTGATTCGAGTAATACCATAAATTCAAATCGAAAATGGCATGTAGAAGCTTAAAGTAATTGAAAAACAAAGACTTTATCGCTCTTTTTTCTTGTTAGTTTTATTAATTATTACATTCTTTTATTGTTCCTATCTGTTTACATTTTTAAATATTTTTACAAAAATAAATTTAAAAAAACAATTAAAAATATAAAAAAATAGTGGCCCACCAGCATCGAGAACAGGGTCCAAGGTGCCGGTGGTTAGGGCTCTAGAGAGAGGAACCTCCTCACAATGCGCGCCGCCGCCGTGTCTAACAGAACTGCTTTATGCATCAAATCCTTGAGACAGCTGCACAATGAGGTTTATTATGGTCATAATATTATACAATGAAATTAAATTATTAATTCATTAAGAAAATATTTTCCAAAACAAAGAGTTTCTTCTGTATCGTGGGTGCACTGTTTATGATTGGAATATTATCAAATAATAACTTTTACTCTTCAGTGCTGAGGCAACTTAGCGTTAAAACTGCTTGTCTTTAATGGATTTTCAACTTTACACCCTAATTATAAAGATAAAAATCCATTGAGAGAAAGAAAGAATAAGTTTCATTTGATGTCAGTTCATGTAGCACACAGAATATTTAAAAAAATGATACAAAATAATAAAGATAAACAAAGAAATTGTAAAAAGGTAGAGAATACATAGTGCTGTGTTAGGTGCTTCACGGCTGCACCAAAAAGGTCCATTTCAACATTCATGCCAGACAGGGTGAAGCTGTCTGACGCTTGCTGCTATTGTGGGAGTAGTTGTGGTTTTAATGCAGCATGAGAGGCTGTGTCCTCAGAAAATAGCAGAGAGATAGAGAAGACTTGTACTGACTTAAATAGGGTAGGTATTAGTCAGTAGGAGTTTGATTTTCTTCAAATGCTCCTCTGCGTTTTACAGCCGCGGTCTTTAGAACGAACCCGTGACATCGTGGGTGCACTAACAAACATTTAAAATCACAGTCAGCAAACAGCGGGACCCTGAACACCTACATAAAATATTTATATTGTACAATTTTTTTTTCCGTGCAGGAATATTCTGTAACCTGAATCAGCGCAGTAGCTAATCGCTATATATACATACTGATAATATCGTGCTGCGCTGCTATTTTTCATGATACTTATGAACAAAAGCTTTTTCTCTTTATATTTTTGAAATTCTTAATAATAATCTTTTCCGTTAATTGCGGTTTGACTGGAAGCCGACCCCAATATAGTAAGGAAAAGGTTAGGCAGACGATTATGAATCTTTTCCGTTAATTTCACAAATGCCTAATTGTTTAAGCTCCTGCTAACTTAGCATGGAAAGGCCTTAGCAGTGCTAAGGCCTTTCCATGGCTAGTGATATATAATGTAACTGTCTAACAGTATGTAGAGGATTTAAATAGGCCATTATCTTGAACAGTCCATGTTTTATTTGATAATTAATTTTCTACCGGTATTTAGCTATTACTTTACCTTTATGGGACATGCAGTAAGGTGAATCGTTTTAGTTAACGATTTTCCATGTCCATGGTTTCGTTTTAAGAGAATAAGAGATATTTTTTAGCTAGCTTAACTGGGAACATTGTCGTTGCAAATGCAGGAATCGGCATTTCAAAAGAGATTTCCGGTTAGTTTTGATTTTGTTATCTCTCTCTATCGCACGAAGCACTACAACCGCAAGACGCGACGAATCAGCGACAATTTCACAAAGGTAGCATGCGACCGTGACGTCTGAAATTCGCTGTGATAAATGTATAGTTGGTACAGCATTAGAAACATAGATCTCAGGGTTTAGTAGGAAAACGTATGGGACTGGCATTAAAAACTACCGAAAATATGTCAATTCTGTTGAAATTCGCACTAAACAGATTTCGATATTCGTACAAAAGTGATTGCCACCCTGTAATATTTGGCATAATCGATTGGTTATTACTGAATAACCAGCCGGCGACAAATCGGACCACAAAAATGTGGGACAGGGATTTTACAGTCAGCTTCATAGAAAACTTTGATAGTGAAATCACTACTATACTCCATTTGTTTAGGTAATTAACTAAAGGTAAACAAAAAAACCACGTGCCGTGGTTATCCAACTAAACGTAATACCAGTCTATTCAGTTGTCATGCTACGTCACAGTTGTACTCTTCAATTTAGCAACGTTATAATTCGTTAATAATGTTGCTAAATTGAAGAGTACAACTGTGACATAGCATGACAAGTGAAGTGAGTGATATTACGTTTAGTCGGCTAACTAAGTCACGTGGTTTTTTTGTTTACCTTTATTTAATTACCTAAACAAATGGAGTATAATATCAATTTGTACAACCACAGAAGATCTTCCATGGCGAAGAATCTATTACAGAAGTTTTCAGTAAAATTTCTGAAGATCCAACTTTTTTGTACTTTCTTAAATATAAGTTTATTTTCATTACAAAACAGAAGCAACAAAATAATTAAGATGAAAGCCACTACCGGTGAACAATAGAGACCTATTTAAAACCGAACATTAGACATTCATTTAAAAACGTTCTTATTTTAGTTGCGATACAAATAAACGATTCTGCGACGCACGATTCGATCCGACGAGCAATATGTTAAGACCAGAGGCTCACTTTGAAGATAAATTTACAAATGGCGGAGGCGCCGCGTGGTGACAGCGGCTTGCGCTGCTCGGACGCATTGTCGCAGCTGCGATTGGGTTGTTAGCGACTAAATATAATATGGATAATATCAAACGGTTCTATGAAAATTGGGTAACAGCTTCATCTATCACGCTTTTCATTTCTCCTTTGATTCCGCTTGTTATGGCTTCAAAGACTACGTGATTATTGCGACATGGTTTGAGGGCTAGAGCATTTTTAGACGTTTATTTTTCCTGATTCTATTATTGGTTAAACTGCTGCTTATGAGTTTAAGACTTTATCTTACTATCATCTAGTACTTATGCCTGTTCCAACAAGTGTAACGGATGATAAATTGGCTTCATTACTGTCGTTACCAATTGCCATCTCTTTTCATCATTATCAGTTCATGATTTCTTTCTTCTTAGGAATTAAAGTTTCTGGATTTACTTTCTAGATCCCATCCTATCTTCTCCATCACATTCTTTGCATCCACAAATTATTCCAATTTCATCCAAGGCCCTGTAATATATTGACCTATTGTGACTTTTAGTTATTCAATAGTTATTTATGCAACTGTTGTATAATCAGGGGTATTAAAACACGAATGTGGGTTTATCACACGAGGCGTAGCCGAGTGTGATAATAGTATCACATGAGTGTTTTAATACCTAATTATAACGGTTGCATACAAGACTTTATCTACAATCATGCTGTGAATCCTCTATAAAAGATTCTCATAACATACCATATTCGCATACCATATTCGAGTGAAAAAATGGCGGGATATAACACGATAAGACGAGTTGTTCTTTTTTCAAAATTTTAGCGATCTGGTGGTGAAAATGTCATTGCATGAGAATGTTCTTTTTTTGAAATTCATTATAACACGCGTTTGGATGATATAATGATCATTATATCATTGAGTGTTTTAATGTTGGCAATAAGCTAATTGTTATAGGTTCTTTTATAGAGGATTAATAGCATGATAGTAGATAAAAATGGTTTATGCGTTCTTGAGTATATGAAAACCCATACCTGTCGACTTGTTCACAATGCTGACTGGATTTTTAAATGAGCCGTCGAGTCTCACCCTCTTGTCAACTCGCGGTTATGTCAAAGCATTTGGTGTTTCTTGATGTGAGACATTTTTGAACAGATTGACGATTACTCTTGCATCATCGCTTAACATCGCTTTGTCATCTAGAAGAGATGGAAGTTATTCTTCTGACAGACTGGAAAGCAGAAACATTAAAATATTTATATGTAAAAATTTTGATACATATATGGATTCCCAAAAATGCCTTAAAATACACATGGGGTATGTTAAGGAAACTATATTTACACATAAAAGACATGAATAGGAAAACGCTTGTAAGGGAAACGACGAGTATTGTTTTGTTTTATTTTTATAAAAATATCTATTTCTATTTATGGCAATTCTTTGGTCGCTCGGCGGGTGTGTTACCTGTCGGATCGTGTCTAAACCGATATTCGTTACGCGACTGCCTCTCGTTTAGTGCTGACACATTGACTATTATTTCCATGAATAAAAAGTGACTTGACCGTTCCCGTTGACATTCGGGAGCTGGTATAATAAGTAGGAATTTACATTTCATCGGCTCATACGTCCCTCCGTTGTTTCTTGTGTTTTAAATTTTAAATTCAGCCCGCGCTGCCCCGCATCGCCTATATTATCTACAAAACATTTTCCAAGCCGAAGTTTAATTTAAAAAGTTGACGGGTAAAAATAATGGTAACGTTACCTTTAAATTCGACATTATAACGAGTAAAGTGGCCACGTTCCACGCTCATTAATTACATACTCATTTATGCATGTAGAGTTGAGCTTGAAGAGCCACCCGCGCCATCGTCGCGGCTCTTTAATGAATTTTTAACAAAAACTTAATTAAAAATCGTATCTCGCGTGTTCGAAGGAAATGAACTCATTCTTTGGACTCGCTGACTGACGGGCCAACTGACGGGCCCGTCATTATGAAGAGCGTCCACCATATCTTGACCCGCGATGCCCTCTGTTGCATACACAAAATTGTGGCCCCCGGCGGAACCAACGTGCTGTCAAAGGTCAACCAGCACTGGTGCAGGTTGTATGTTTTGGAAATTTCGTAGTTGACGAGGTATGCCGTAAATGTTATTACGCACTTAATTATTAATTATTGGTTCATGTAACGTTAATTTCGGTTACTCGGTAATAAGTGTTTAATAATAAATGTGTAGTTCGGGTTGGAAAATTATTGTATGCAAAAGTATCGTAACCATTTTTAACAACCAAGTTATTTTCAATCTTAAAATTTATTCAAGAGCGTATAAGAATCGGAGAGCGAATAACCACAGTACATTGTAGAACAATGTGCATCTTCGAAAACCAATACAACGAAGTAAATAGATGCTCATACCGGTATACAGGTTTGATGGTAATTCAAAATATTCTATTGTATTCGAATCATATCGCATACATCGGTAAGAAGGGCTTGTAAACATTTTTTCACGTCCAGTCTAGGTGTATTGAGGTGGCAAAAAGTGTAAAAAGCCTCGCATGTAGGTATGAAGACGCTGGCTTCAACAAAACCAACACGGGGCGGCCACAAATTGGCGGTTCAGCGAGACGGGCACGTCGTGACTGCTCCGCCGCGCCGCAGGCGCATTCACTTACAGAGGACGGAGCTTGAGCGGAGCGAGAAGCGGAGCGGACAGCGGGGACTAACTGAGAAGGAAAAGATCAAAATTAATATTGAAATGACTAAAAAGTCTGATGAAGATATGATAGGAAATAAATCAAAGTATTTCAAAAACGCAGAAAGGCATAGCGTGAAGAAAAAGTGACATAGCTTTTTGCGGAATTAAACATTTTGATAAGACGTAGAATTTAGAGAAGAAGCTAAATTATTAGGTACTATCGACGATAAAAGATCGTATATAAATATGTGAATACATGTTTATGTTATCAAAGAGTAGTAATTCAACCAGTACAAAAATAATTGCAGCCATTTTCGATAAAATACATTTAAAGTTCGTTACTTGCGAAAAATGCATGACGTTAATATAAAATATGTATTTTGAAGCTTTATGAGTATACGATTTGAATAATGTAAAAACAAAAATTTCAAATAACGAGATAGAAACAAACGATTTAAAACTCAACTCGTTAGAAGAACGGCCTAATAATTCAAAAAGTACAAAATTATTTATTACGCGCACATAAATTGTGTTAATGGACAGCGCAATAAGGGCGCACCCTTAGGAGTCCAGTACGATTATTTGCTCAGTAATGGTAGAAATCCATTAAACAAGCTCCTTTTAGTGATTGAACAAGTACAAAGACTAGAATGCATTTTTGAATTGCATCCAGCCAATTTACAGGCACTAAATTGCATGGCATGGAAATGCGAATCCTTTTTTAAGGTTGTTTTTTATCTTATTGCGAAATTAATTTGAGTGCTGAATAAAAGTTAATTTACTCAAGTTGATTATTATGGAAATGTTTATTGAGATGTTGTTTGTTATTTATTGGAAAATATGTTCTTGCAATTCAATATTTAATTTTAATCTTAAAGCTAAAGTTTGTTGCAAACTTTTACGTAACATGTGAATAATTTGAAATATTGTCACCGTTATTGGATTTGTTAAGATAATTATTTTAGTAGAAAAGTTATCTTTAACAAAATATGTACTTGGAATGTAATAACTTTGAATTTTTCATTTTTGAAGGACATCTTCGAGGACAGTATACCCTGGTCGCGAGACTTACGAATTACCGTGACCCCGGAACGTAAAGGGCTATTAAGGAACACCGTGGATTTTAGTCAGTACGAGTCTGACAGTCCCTCGCGCTCTGCTCAGGTTGGGAGGACTCATTTGATGATTTTACCACGATAAAAAAAAAGGACAGTACACCCATATTTATGAATAGAGATGAGCCTTTTATTGGCTATAAGGCTTAAGAGGAACGGGTAGTGGTGTGTCAGCCCATACAAACATTTAAAGGATTTTATTCTATGACTATCCATGCTTGAATGTCCCTATGTTTCTATTTTTTCCTTAAAGTTATATGAATTAACATTAAATTATACATAACTACAAAGTATAAAACAAAGTCGCTTCCCGCTGTCTGTACTACTCAACAGATTTTGATGTGGTTTTTTTAATAGATAGAGTGATTCAAAGGAAGGTTTATATGTATATAACATGCATTATATAGTAGAGATTGCACTCGTGCGGAGCCGGGGCGTGTCGCTAGTAAAATTATAATCACAACGTAGAGACATGGTTGGGAATTAACAAAAATATTTGTTCTTATTTACGCATTGAAACGTTTTCAAAGTGGTTGCCAATGCAACCGCTTTCAAAGCTTTTCATAAAAGTTTTGGTATACAGTATATAACTCCAATTTTTTTTTTTTAATTTCCATCATCGAGAACAATGACATCAGTGACATAATCATCAACAATTCGTGACTTATGCCAAATAAAACGTTTTATCATTTATATTTCTTTATCACTAATAAAATTTTACTTTGTCTAGGCGTTCAGATATATCATCTTCTTATACAATGATAGGAATTTCAGCGCTTCACCTGAAATGATAAGTGCCATTCTGAAATCCGATTCATTTAAATTATAAGGCCTCTCTTAGTTGCTTGAACAACTTGCTTCTTAGACTTATCAATCCATCATCAGTTTTTTTAATTGAAATAACTACATGCAGTTTGATATGTTGGTAGGAATGTTGGAAAGATTTACTTAACCAACATTTAAATTACCTACGTCCACTTTTTCCTCGCAAAAAACGCACGTATTTCAAAAAGCCAGTACAAAAACTTCATGAAACAAACAAAAAACGTCAACATACATTGCGTAAACTGTTCCATTACAGTTTGATTACGGGCACGCAACGAGCAATGTTTTGTTCAGCAAAAAAGCACAGCGTACGACCGTCACCGGACTTCATTTACATATAGCGAACATAAATTCTCGTTTGTAAGAACACACTGGCACTTTTATTGTGCAGTCTTTGGTGGAAGCAAAAAACTGACAGTTTTTTTTTTAACGAGATAGACCACCGCTATAAGGCGACCTTTGATCGCGTCTATACAAATATTAATTCTTCGCATGTTGAAGCAGTGAACTAATCGTTTTTTATTGGTCACGGCGCTTGTTCGCTCGTGAGCTTTTTATGTGGGAGGTATTGATTCTATAGGCAATTTGACGAGTATGGATATGCATGGAACAAGTATTACTTGTGTATCTGATTTAATACCGGGCCCGTTCCCAAAAGAACGTAAGTGCTCGAGTGTGGGATTTTGATTCGGATTCCAGATTTGATCCGAAGCTAAATCATATTGAATCACACGCTAAAAGTGTTAAGTGTGAGATAACATTGTGCGATAAGAATGCCTAATGTGATTTTAATGCAGTTATCACTTGTCAGTGTTCCGAACAAATTGTTTGCTCAACTTAAAAAGCGGATTGTTTTATTGAAACACTTGTCCTCATATTATCTAAGTTGAATATAAATGGGTGTTATTTTTGGGATGTTGAAAAGGAGCACTTTAGCGATCAAACCCTTTCCTTTTCTTTCGGTTTATTTGGGTTCCACAAAGTGATATACTCATAAGTAGCACGCGTACTGCGTAATGGAGTAAATATTGTTTGTAGCGTATGAGTTTCGGGTATTGTATAAATATTTCGAGTATTTGCGTATACAATATATCTGGTGAACGTTTACTCTGGCGGACTCGTAAACGACAAACGTGCAATGTTCATCGGAAACAGTAAACATTATTTAATTTTATAAATACGGACGCGTAACGTTGCGAATCCTGGAATGGCCGTGTTCACAATACCAGTCTGTGAGAACACGCTCATATTTTACGTTTGATCATCAAAAACGTTGTAAAATTGATTTACAACGACCTCAGAGTGATTGCAGCGTCAATATATGAACGGGAATGCTAAAATTGTATGAGATATTCAATGAAAGCTCATTCATTTGTTAATTTTGTACGCAGCAGTAATATTTAGTGGCTGTAAATATTACGACTATAAAACAGCCCAGAATGCTCTTAATATTTTAGCTCCCGTTATTTTAGCTGTCGGATTTTTATGTGCTCTAACATATTATATATTATGGTAAAAGGAAGTTATGACACAGATTGGCGCAGTGTTGTTTATCAACAACGCATTTGTTTATAATTCATGACAAAATTCGAGACCAATATAAAAGTTTGACTAATATATATTTTTCCACAGTTTTGTCTGCGCACCCGCCCCAGGATCATCCACGATGGCGGTCTTGTTGGGAACCCTATAATCTGTAACCGTTTTTTTGGTCTGCTTCGGTATTCTTTCGATTGTTGTTCTAAAATAAATCAATAACACGTTTCGAATACACATTTCGTTTGTACGATTTTCAATAAAATTGAATTAGTTTTAAACCTGAAACAATGGTCTGGACAAGAATCTTTGATCAAAATACTGAGTGAGATCGAACTTGTTTTATCGAACTTATATTGTCACCACAAGGTGGACAGAAGATAGAGAAAGAGTGTCCATGGAGTTTCTTTCCCGTTCTTCTCCATAGAGATTTACGCTTTGGAATGGGCATTTACAGTTTTTATGTCTTGTGACTGGGACTGTAACATCTTTTTTTAACTGGGTATAATCATCATATGAGTCCTCCCACCTACGGCAGAGCGGGAGGAACTGCCAGACTCGTACTGACTAAAATCCACGGTGTCCTTCGATAGCCCTTTACGTTCTGGGGTCACGGTAACTCGTGAGTCCCGCGACCTCGGAGGTACTGTAGCACCATAACTATTTTTGAACTGTTTTAAGTTACTTTTGTCTTTTGACAATTCACAAGTGCCTGTAACTAGCCTACTTGAAATAAATGATTTTATTTTGATTTTATGAAGACCACAGGATCACGCTGGATGTAAGCTGATCAGGTCCTATTGATGATGATGAAATTGCAGTCTTGAAGGTTTGATACCAATAGAATCTTGCCTTCTGTTCAAAGGACTGGTGTTATGAAATGCTTTTGTTTATAGAATGGACCTACACTAATTATGCAGATAATCTCGCAGTTGCCACGAGTTTTTGTGTCGTCAGATTTGAACCTTCTTTGTTCGGTATGTGACGTTGTAGACTCATCAGAAGTAGTAATGTCCACTGCTGAAACAAGGCCTCGCCTATAGATTTCCAATAAGATCGGTTGGAAGCGGCTGATTGTAGACTCAGGCAAATGAAATTAACTGAGACTTTTCGACGATCTTTTAAACCCGCGATGCCCTATAACGAGCAGAATCCCAAAAACAAAACAAAACTTTTCGCCAGAATTTAACTGCCCATAACTTTATTCGAGCAGTTTGTCCACAAAGTTTATATGAAATGTTTTCTTTCCATAAACAAAGCTGAAAATCACGTTGTCCTTGTCTGGCAGTCACATCTGTTGTGTGATCGCTTGTTCGGATCGCGAACAGTTTTATGTGGGTATAAATACTGGCCGATCTGTCCCCGTGCTCGCTTGGTTTGCGAAAGGTTGCCTTCATTAAAGCTTGGGTGGATGAATAGGGTGCGTGTGTTGAAAGTGACGAAAAAGTATATACAGTTGAAATTATTTTATTGCAGTACACGGAATTGAGTTACCATTCTACATTTTTGGAGTTTCCGGGATTTTGATAGTCCAGTCTAGATGTAATGTGATATTATGTATAGTAGTTATATTTAATCTTGGAAAGATGCTTTTAAATTCATGAAATAAGGAAAATTATGAGTCGATGTAATAAAATAAGGTGTTTTTTTTTCGTATTCTTCTTCAATAAATCTGTTGCTTTTATGACTTTACTAATAAATAATGACAACTCTCCAAAGATTAACAGAAGACGTTTCCATGATGCAAGACATCTTTTCCGCATTTTTTTACATCTGTATTCGTGAGGTCATCAGTCCATCTGGTTTGTGGGCGTAGCATGCAACGTCTGCCGGAACTTAACATCTCTTGATGAAAAAAAAAAGTAAATTAAATGGCATAAAAATACCATGTGGTTGACTTTTTTTTACTTGGTGAAATCATCTAATGAGGCCGTCCCACCCTTACTGTCCGACTTGTACTGACTAAAATCCACGGTGTTCTTCAATTGCCTTTTACGTTCCAGGGTCACGGTTACCTGATGAGACGGTCTTGCGACCCATCATGTGGTTGATTTAAGTTAGAAATTGTCACCTGCAAATCGATACAATTCAATTAACCAACGACCGTATCTCAGGCGAGGTCTTTTTAAATAAATTGCAACCCACTTCTCTCAAATCTTCAAAAGGCGCTTGGCTTTAGTGCCTTCCAATCTCAGCTTTATAAAGTTAGTAAACAAACTCAACGACAATATCGTCTGCGATCAAATAATACGACAAACTTCTTTGTGACGTCGCGGAGTTGCGCTCACTCTAATTAAACGCATAGACTGTAGCGAAAAGATTTTGTCGCGACGATTTCAGATTTAACTGAAACTTGTTCCTTGTCTGTCTACACGTGGGTGTGTATTGTATTAAGATCCTTACAAATGTCTCTAATATTTTCAAGAAAAAACGAATCGCATTTGCAGTGCAGGATAGTAGTAGGAATTTGCTGAATTTTGTTGTCGTTGTCGCAATGTGGGATTATTTTGCTGTGTCTTTAGATGTAATAAACAATATAATGTTCTATTAATGTAGAGTATTATCTTGAAAGCCAACATTAGAAACCTATAGCTGTCTTTAATTTATGATGACCAAATGGCCAATTTGGATCGTTGGATCCCAGTTTTGAATCCCACTTGAATATTTTTCCCGATGGATCCCACAAAAAAATATTACGTATTCCCGTTGAATCCCATACAAGAGAATAACGTTTTATTCATTAACATTTAATAATATTTTCGTGTTCTTTTTTCAACTTTTTACACAGCAGTTAAGACAGGCCTGTTGGTCTAGTAGTTAGTGACCCTGATTGCTATGCCGGAGGTCGTGGGTTCGATTCCCACCCAGGACAAATGTTTGTGTGATGAGCACGATCATTTGTTCTGTGTCTGGGTGTAATTTATCTATAACATGTATGTATTTAGAAATATATAAGTATGTTTATCAGTTGTCTAGTACCCATAACACAAGCTCTGCTTAGCTTGGGACAAGATGGCGTTGTGTGATAGTTGTGAAATATTTATTATTTATTTATTTATTTATTTAGCTATGTTACATTACCGAACGTGCTTAAGTTCAGATTTTGCAGTAGTTTCAGTCAACATTAGCTCAAATATTTATTTAACCGCACCGAATTACAAGTTTACCTTTACCCAGATTTTGTGTAAACATTTATGAGAACAAACTATACAAAATTAGTTAAATTACTGTTAACAAAAATGTCGTAACTGTAGGCGGGAAGTCAAATACAAAGCCGGTTGCCATAATCTATACTTATAATAAATCTGTAGAGAGTCCAATTCTGTACATTAAATATATTAAAAAAAAAACTATCAAGGGGTGATTAGGGATCGCTTCTGATGCCAAAAATGCAATCAGTAAAATTTTTGTCTGTCTGTCTGTCTGTCTGTCTGTCTGTCTGTCTGTCTGTCTGTATGTTCGTTATAGAAACAAAAACTACTCGACGGATTTTAAGGAAATTTGGCACAATTATTCTTCATACTCCTGGGGAGGTTATAGTATACTTTTCATTACGCTACGATCAATAGGAGCAGAGCAGTGAAGGGAAATATTGGGAAAACGGGAGAAGTTACTCCATTTTTTAAGCTTCCGTCGCGTGTGCAGCCTTAATGGTTAAAGCTACATAGAAATTATGTATGACGGAAATGTTCTCCTTAAAAATATATATAAAATATTCTTTGACAGCATATGTCTATCTTTTATGGTTGACTCACAATAACACGTGAAACTCCCGATAGCTTAGCAATTCGGAGCTTTCTGATTATATTTGTCTACTCTTACGTTTACAACACTCTCACCCTTCCCTAATTAAAAAAAGTTCAATAATTCAATAAAAAAAAATCATGTAAATCGGTGTAGAAACACCAAGTTATACATGAGATACGCTAATCAGTCATCGCGCGTGAATACATGCTATAAGGATTATTTTTGCCGTGCTCGACGCGCTTCGCGGCGCCAGGTATAAAAAGGCGGGGGGGTCCACGCGCCTGAAGGCCTTAAAATCTTAAGGCATCCACAGAAAAGTCCGGTTGAGCAGATACACAACCTACTAGAGGTTGACCTGCGAGCTGCCATACACAAAAAAAAACGCGCTTGCTTCATACAATATTTGGCTGTTGATGCGAATAGACGTTCAGACTGCTCGACCTTATTGACAAACAATAATTGTTATTTAAAAACCGTGCTTATCAGCGCGACTTTTAATCTTTTTTTTTAGCGTGGTAAAATCATCAAATGAGTCCTCCCACCCAGGGCAGGGCGGGAGGGACTGTCAGACTTGACTGACTAAAATCCACGGTGTCCGTACCGGGGTCTGTACGTACTGTATGTACCGGGGTCACGGTAATTTGTGAGTCCCTCAACCCCGGCAGGCTTTGGCCCTCTACAGGCCCCGTCATTATGCTGACATTCCTTGAAGCGCGCGTGGAACACAACGCGCCGTCGACCCGGGCATGGCCTCGACAAATGCCGGGCGCGAGAGGTCTCCGCCTATCGCCGTCGTGAGGACACGGCGGTGCTCTGCCGAGCGGGGCAGTCGTGCACCATATGCTCCATCGTGTCCTCCGGACGTTCCTGGCAGTGGTGTCACCCAGGAGTTTCTTCCCTCCTTATCAGACACAGGTACCTCCCGAAACTTCCGTGTCCGGTGAGGACCTGCGTCATGCGGTAGGTCAGGACGCCGTGACGCCTATCAAGCCACTCCTCAAAGAGGGGTCTTACCGCCGCGATTGCGGCGTGCCCTTTTTTACTTTTAGGCTTTGAATAGTTTATTTTTAGATTTGTTTTGTTGTTATTTTATGAAATAGGTATTAGAGGTTTTGGTAGTGTTTAAATATATTATTAGTTTACATTTTATTTCTTTATAGTTGAAGCAATAGTAGGTACAAATATCAGTTATTTTGGTAGTGTTTAATTATATTAATAGTTTACATTTTATTTCTTTATAGTTGAAGCAATAGTAGGTACGAAATTAGTTATTTTGGTAGTCTACACTAATATTATAAAGAGGAAAACTTTGTTTGATTGTAATGAATAGGCTCAAAAACTACGGGACCGATTTTAAAAATTCTTTCACCATTCAAAAGCTTCATTATCGGCGAGTAACATAGGCTATATTTTATTTTAGAGATAAGTAGGGTTCCATAAGATATTTGGGTTTTTCGGCCACAAGGTGTAAAAAATCAACCAGAAAAGTTACTTATTTTGCGTACGCTGCCTAAACTATAAAAGATAGAACAATAAAATGTTCTAATTAATTGTTGATCTTATAAATATCTACAAAAAAGTCCGCGACACACTATATATATCTATCTATGTCGAGTGTTTGTGATGACTGCGTCGTCGATGTTAGAGTCGGTGTCTGTGAATAGACCTGGGAATCATGTTGGTGACCGTGTCTTTCCTGAGTAGGCTTTTTGCAGCGGTAACCGACAATCACGCGTGCGGAGCCGCGGGCGCCCGCTAGTAGGCAATAAAAAAAACAACTTGCATTCGTGTTGCCAGCTAAAAATGCCGTTTACATAAGACGATCATCACTCATATTATAATAGTGTATTCATGTAAATTGTTCTCATTAGCTGTCCTCTATATATTCTATTTGCCTTCATACAGAAGCACCGACTAAATAATTAGTTGTATTTGAGTATTTTATTCACACGCGTTATTTGATTAGAATTTAACTTCGGCCATCTTATGTCAATATGATTTGAATTTTGAACACCTTGCCTTATAAAAGTAAAAAGTCGTTTTGAATTTAGATTCACACTTTGGATTTTGATGTGAAGCTAGATTGGAAATAAATGTGTTTTGATGTTATGTTGATTAAATATTTTGAGTAATTTTGATGGGTGTGAGAAAAAATATTTCGTTTCACATTCAGATAAATTATATGGATACTTTTAAAGTTGTTCTTGAATCACATCGTGAGCCATTGTAAGGATTTATAGGCAAGTTAAATGACCCTTAAGCACCTACCTAGTCACAATGATTTAATATATTTTTTACTTAAATGTTGGGCATGTTCCCTCGTAAAGTCATTCCGTTCATAGAAAATTCGGCTCCATTTAGTTTACGATCAGGATAACGATTCGTGTTAAAAACTCTAAATAGGTTTTTAAGTATCCGTAGTCAATTAAAGGGAAAGCCAGTTGGAACAAATATTTTACCGTAAATTCAGTTTATCTTATCCAAAACAAGGGTTATAACGATGCACTTAAAGTATGAACACATGATTTTATGAATACAACCGTAAAAGCACTAATGATATTATAGTGTTATTATTTAAACAAGATTTTGGTGTAATAACCCCTATGAATGGGAGCCTTCCTTACAAGCCCAGATTTAATTGGCGGTTTTAGTGATAAAACCCGTCTGTATTGTTATATATTACGACAGACGGACGCAGGCGGAAACTTGTGAAGTTCAAAAGCAAACAGAAAACCTGCTCCGTGCAAGTTGAGTTGTTACCCATTAATTTATGT
Source organism: Agrotis puta (assembly GCA_943136025.2). Lineage (NCBI taxonomy): Eukaryota > Metazoa > Arthropoda > Insecta > Lepidoptera > Noctuidae > Agrotis > Agrotis puta. The sequence continues at coordinate 12,271,313 of OW964177.2, read as the reverse complement.
AACTCAATAAAACGATCCACTAATTCGAAAATAAAATATTCTTATTGGCGGATTCAATAATGAAGTTTATATGACCTGTTTAAAAAAGGACATGAATTATAACTTTGTATCGGACATCATTAAATTAATATTAATAACAGCATTAATAAAGGAAGATGGTCTTGTATCGGAGTTCCTCGTATTCGGGCCTCATAGCGTTCGATCGAACGAAATTTGTTTGCGCTCGACGATTAAAATCTTTTTTTGGTTTGATGAAACACAGCCCTTACGTCTGTTGGAACATAATTTTGAATAATGAAACGCGTGTCGGTATACATCACTCTGTTGGACAATAACACGGGACTCGTACAATGCGAGCGAAATTACATGCGGCTCATATTGACCGGCGCAAATAAATATTTTGAACTGACGTTTGGATATGTTTTTTTGTCCTTTTCGTAACTAAAGACAAAGGCAATATCCGCCCACGATGCCGGACGAAGGGCACCAAAAATTATTATGGACCGTGTTCACTTTCCGAGGCATTCCACGACTAATGATTTCGAGAGATACCCTCCCCTTGAATGTAAAACGACCCCGCCCCTCGAATGAATTGAAACACTGGCTGGAATTTTTTATTTATATTTATTAATTGTTGTTTTTCGACGACTGGTGGCCGAACGGGGCAAAAACTCTTATTCTATTTTTGAAATCGTTTTATAGAATGAGAGTTTTAGATGAATTATGGCTTCGGGAACTTTGTGCCTCCCACGAAAATTCGATTATACGGTCAGAGACAAGTTTTATCTTTGTTATTATATATGGAATTAATTATATAGGAAAAATAATTGCAATTTATTTTAAAGTAGAAGTCATATCACTTTATTTTTATGAGCAGTATCGAGGCGTATTGATATGTTAACGCAGGTATTTGAATAGTGTGTCTGTGGGCTTGTTTTGACATTTGGAAGTGGAGTAACATCTAAATCTTGGCTAAACTTGTCTCCCTCCCACACGTTACATGAACGTATTATGGCGGGCAATGTCTAGTGCTAAGTATAATTTATTGGCATTATATTTCAGTGTTATAGTAACGAAGTAGTAACAGGATTAGCATTAATGTGAACTAATTAATATTGATATTAATAAGGTAGCACCTAATAAAATGGATCGGTTGTTATTTATCGCCTTTGAGCAGGAAACCGAAATAATTAATTTAGTTCATATTGTCATCATCAAGCATGCATAATTAAGATGATATGATTTGAGTTAAATTTCTTGTGATAAAGTCTTTAATTTAAGCATTACAGAATTACAATCAATATAAAATCAAACTAGTCTAACAGGTGTGAAATGAATTGGTATTTTTGCTTTTTTTTATTGCCGTTCCAAAAAAAATTATGGGTAGATACTTCTTTTATCAATATAATATGAAAGCTTATAACTATTACTACCACTAAGAAAACAGTAGAAGAATATAGAGGGCCCCTTGCCCAACATTGGTTCAATTACGACTGAAAAAAAAATGGCTTAGTAACTGCCACAAACACACATACATAGCAACTTCAACTTTAAACTATTTAGGATATCCCCATTCATTAGGGTGGCATAATTCATAAAAACATCTAGTTACGCCAATTTCAGACGTTAATGAGCGGATCCTTGTATCAACATTAAAGTTCCTGCTTTTGAATACTGCAACCAGACTCTGAAGCGTGAAACTACCAGTGTGTACACACTCTTTATTGATGAAGAAAATGATTGACACATTTTTTTATAATCATTTTGTAAGAGCTAAATTTTATGAGTTGTACAGGTCTATCTTCAACATTAAGCCACGCTTTCCTCGGTCGGTCCGAGGTTGGGTTGCCTTGCCATTGGTCCCGATTCTAGACCTTTGCTATAGTCGTGTCGGTTAGTCAGTGGCCAGAAAGTCTGTCAACCGGTCTTAGCAAGCGATCACGAACCGGAAGACGCAGCGTAGGCAGTCCCGGATTTAGGGAGCTGCTTAAATTATAAACACGATTGCTTGCTTGCAAAAAAAAATACTGAAATGACGGAGAACGGGCGCAAAAAATTTGACCTCGCATCTCTCGCTGTTGCATTCTTCTTAGCCCTAGACGCCTGCATTGGGTGACTCGCTGTCCGACCATGGACCATGCCCGGGTCGACGGCGCGCTGTGTTCCGCGCGCGCCTCAAGGAGTGTCAGCATAGTGACGGAGCCCCCTGTAGAGGGCCAAAGCCTGCCTACGTTAATTTAAGCTTAAGTTACCACTTATGTTCGTGAATGTTGGTTCACCTGTTATTGGCAACAGTATAAGCCTTTTTCTCGTAAATACCCACACTATATTTGCTAATTTATATACAGAAGCTTTTGGTGTACCTTTATTAATAAATAAATAAATGCAACAAAAATCTGTGAACAGTACAAGTAACAAAATAAAATTATTTTGAGGTTTTTTACAATAAATTTTAAAAGCGTGGAGAGGGTTGCCACTATCAAACTTTTGCCGTAAAAGTTGTAGATCTGGGGTTGAGTGTACGCAGCCCTACTACGTGGACCGTCAGTATCGTGAGAGTTGTGGGAGGCGATGGATGCAAGTGGACGATTGTCGTTCGGCGTGGTAGCAGGGGCCTCATCGCCTTTGTTCAGCAGTTATGTTATGTATAGCATTATGTCAAGCAAGTTTAAATAAGTCAATCATAAACTCAAAGCATTTATTTTAATTAAATCATTAACTTGTGATTCTTCACAGACTTTAAACTTAAAAATATTTGATTGGTACAAACATCTAACAATTTACTTGGACAAAACGTTTTGCTATTATAGCATGTAACTAAAACACTTACATACATTCGACACACAGAATTAAATTATTAAGTTTTTCTATAGTAATAATTATAACAGTAGCCTCAGTCGTGACTGTATGTAATAGAGTAACTTCCGCTATGAAATCATACTGTTGAATCACGAGATATATAATACTAGTTGTTGCCAGCAGTTTCACCCGCTTGTAACTCGATAATTATCCCACAGAAACGTCATACCGGGATAAAAAGTATCCTATGTGTTAATCCAGTATGTAGACTATCTGTGTAGAAAATTTGATCCAAATCCGATCAGTAGTTTTTGTGTGAAATAGTAACAAAACGGTAAAAGACATCCTCACAAAACACATGTATAACAGTAGATTTTATAATTAAGTCACCACTTGTAAAATGTGCGGTGCAGTATTTTGTACTGTTATAGAAAATTGTATTTTTTCCCACCATTTGTGAGTCAGGACGTTAATGATGAAATAATTGCTGTATAATGTCAAATGTAATTATTGATAGTTACGTATCAATGATTGGATGTAGGGTGAACTGGTTTTGTCAAAATAAGGCAATTATGTGGTCTGCATGACACATTCAAGCACACGTCTGCAATACCTGCAATACGAAACCCACACTTATTCCCACCGTATAAGGGATATAAAGGCGCTGATTTTGCAAAGTGCTTATCATTGATCAGTTAACTGTATAGTCAAATTCCTAAGTATTTTTTTTTCCTTCATTAACAAACTTTATGAGCTAAAAAATATTCCTACTTCCACAAGTTTTTATCAACCGTAGACAAGATCTTAAAAATGAAGGAAATCCTAAACAGTACCATTAATGTTTTCGTAGGAAATCATTAATTTGATTTAATTTAAAATTAATTATGGACAATTTTTTTTTGTAATTTTGGCATATTTTGTGCGAACTATCAGTAACTGTCATTTGGTTTATGGTTGACTATGACTCGAAGGACAGGAATTCTAGCTAACAAATATATTGAATATAATAACATAGTAACACTAAAAGAATATGAAATAGCCAATAACGAGAGGTGACACGTATTTCAATAATAGCACATTACGTACATACAAAGTCTCGTTGACATACCACGAACTCATGGATGCAATAATGGCTACATAATACTGGCCACTGAAAAAGTAAATTGATAGGTCACTTAAACAGTTAAATAAATAATAAATAATAATAAATTTATTCATCAAAAAGTAAAGTTACAGTGTGACATTATGTTTGGTGAGCCACAAACTAAGCATCGCCTGTATCTTGTGGCTGTGGAGTGCAAAATATTCCGAAGTTACATTACAGTTGGAGAATGTAAAACAAAAAGAAAAACAGTCTTAACATAATTGAGACGGTTGACAATAAAATAAAGAATTTGTACAGTTGTAAACACAAAATAAAGTAACATAGTTCTGTGAATCTTTGCTATTATATCATCGGTACTTCGGATCCCGCAATTTCTCGATCGACTGGGAGTCTTGAAAGTGTCCTTAATTAAAAACAAAAGAAGGTCAAGTTATTAGGAAGATTTCTCACGAAATAGTCAAAATCAACATTATTAGAAAATACAGAACAAATCTGTCTATATATATATAAATAAATTAAATAGCAGTTTTGACGCTGAAAAAGGGTTTGAGATTTGGTAAAATCATTAAACGTATAATATGGTACCTAGGGAGGGATGGCAGGGACTGTCGGACTTGTACTGACTAGAATCCACGGTGATCCTTCAATAGCCCTTTACGTTCCAGGGTCACGGTTACCTGACGAGACAGTTCTGCGACTCCGGCAGACATTTTGAGATATAAAGTGGATTCTTGACTCAGACCAAAGAATTGAAACTCTACTCTTGTAGTTAGTTATACTTCAGCAACTATTATCAAGTAGATGAAAACAGCTAAAAGCTACATTAATTAAATAAATGCAACCAACTAAATTAGATCCTATACACTATGATCGCTTTGCGGTGTGGAACTTCTGCGTTTGTCTATCTAGTTTCAAAGTGTGTGTGTCCATCGATACGGCCAAAGGTCGTCCCGCATTTGATTTTGACATTACACAATGAACGAATGAACGAAATTCACGCTTCGGACACGAAAGCTGATCGGCAAGTTACTCAATCCCGTCAATGACGACCTTTAGTGCACTTACGTGAGAGGGCTTGAGAAAATACTGGTATATCTATTTAAAGATTTCTGTATGATAACTTTTTCACGGAAAATTGTTTGCGGCTTGCTTGTATGGCCCTATGTATAAACGTGGACGGCTTCAAAGGTGTATGCAAGAATTATTGTGTCATATGGCGTTCTTTAGTTTCTGCCTACCTCCAACTTAAAACTCGGAGTCTGAATCTAAGTTAAAACGACAGAGAATTAACTAATTTCATATTATGCATTTTTTCAGTCATAGAAAGAATGAACAAAGAAAAAATCATTCTAATTAAAATAGTCAAAAATATCGGATTGACATAAATGCAAAGCCTCTGGAAATGTTGCTTAGATATTCTTAAATACTAATACATGTATTAATGTAATGGAAGAATGGATTGAAATAACTTTATGTTCAAACCAATCTTCGATTAGATTAAAGTGCATCATCGTTCGTAATGTTAGCTACTGAATACAGGTAGATATCAAAGAATATTTCATATCATATGACAGTATTCATTATGTTAATAGTATTCAAGTTCAAAAAGGCATTACAAGAAGTCTCTGAATACTAAAATTTTACTACCAATGCCATAGTTGAAGTGCATAATAATCTAATACACAGAGTTTTCATCCATACCAAAAGTCTATGGAAATTAATATCTGTGAAAACGTTATGTTTATTGCAAACCTTTGCCGTTTCTTCCTCGTAGTAGGTTAATATTTATTTGAAAATTTTAATGAGTTTTGCTATACTATAGTAAAATTTTGGTATCTTCATAGTTTCACCACCTACTTTCTTCGGTGGGCGCATGGTAACAAAACTGACAGGACAGTTATATCAGGCTGTTTTCGTTCGTGGCTTTTGTCGGACAACTGTAGTAGTTAGACTATGGTATTTTGGCTCAATTTTCAGTTCCTTGTTCCTGTTTATGTGATTTTTTATTCTAAGGCGACGAAATACGTTTCAATTTTATTTGCCAGATTGATTAAAAGTGTGTTCTATTCAAATTACTTAGATATAATGTACGTGATTCGATCACAAATAAAAAAGTCTATCTGATTTTTTTTGCTGTGTCCTATCTATTTACTTTTAGAACTTGGGTACTTCAGTAGACTTTCATTTAGGTTAAAGTTTAAGATTGTAAAGACGTTATAATATTTTTACTAGTCTTAAAAATTAACCCTTGTCAAAAAAGGGTAGTAACTCACCCATATATCCCCATATTTTGATAATAATCAATCAACATAGTGAGCATGTTCCCATAATTGACATGGGTATGACATAGTGGACGTGATCTGTGGGCATCTCTTCCTGGTACGAAGGTTAATTGGCTTACGTTTCCCAAAGCAAGCGGCATATGTAACGGTTTAAGTATATTTTATATCTAGAAACTTTTCCCGAGGAGTTGTTGTCGAACTTCTGTGCAAGTTAACGCACAGGGGATAGAAACTGTCGTTGCCAGTATTATGTCATATATTTCTACCCAAATTGTGGAAAAAATACTAGAGCCCCGTTCAAATTGACCTACCCGGTAGATATTCTTAGGAATATCTACCGGGGAACAAACTTTGTCTTGACATTTTTTTTTTGTTGATAATAACGTGCACAACAAAAAAGAATTATCCAATCTGGTGCATTCGTTTGGAAGTTTTGCGCATACGGGCAGACTGACTTTGTTAAAAACTATTTGAAGATACCAAAGAAGTTGTTGAGAGAATGGAATTTGATGATACATCATTCATTAGTAAGAAAATTGTTCAATTTGGATTCAAATCCATCTTCAAAGTTCTTGAACACCCTTCAATGAGAACGTTCTTAATAAGACACTGCTTCAATACCGATAAATTGAAATAGGTTTCCCAATAACAGTTTCAGAGCAAACGGATTCAGACGCAGCTGTATTGGAACTATTGTCTGAATTAATAATGAGGCCACAGTTACTGTGTAGTAACTCAGTAATCTGTACTTTGAGTAAGACAAGGTTCTATTACAATAAACATCTGACGATCATTAAACAGTAGGGGAACTTTAAGATTATCAAGCTATGCTTGTGTGGTCTGACGGATGTAACGCACAGATGTATGATAACTAAGGCAACATATAACATTAAACAATACTACGGAATACGAGTCGCCATGTCAGTAATTATTTTGATTGGTGCTCACACTTGATATAATTAATCATTCGGTTTCGTCCGCACTGTCTGCGTTTATTAATCGCATGTAATCGCAATGGCCACACTGTAAATGTGTTAAACTGATTAATGGATGCGAATCAAATTTGATTATCTGAAAGTGCTTTATGTGGTCGTGCTTCACAATATACAAAATGTTGCAAAAGCATTTCGTCTGGTCAGTCAACCGAGTTGTTAATAATGTTGTTTTACAGACACATTTATTAACTTTTGACCGTAACATTCATATCTTTGAATTCTTTTGTTGTTTTAATGAGTATTTCTGTATCAAGGACTGTTAAAATTTCGAGATTTTGACAGACTCCTTTGAAGTCTACAAACTGTTTTCTTGAAGAGTGACCTCATGGTGCAAATAAAAAACATTGGCTGGAAAGATAACTTGCTCATGGTAACACAGGGGCTGCAAACTTGCAATTAATCTTATACATCCAAAATAAATTACTTTATCTGTTGTCTTTAGAAAGGCTTCTTTCAATCACAGCCCTAATTACTTTTAGCACGTTTCTATCCTTAGACATGTAGGTACAGACGCCAGCACATCAACCTACTTGCTGTTGTCTGTACCTTGCTTTGGAATGGGCAACTTTCAGTTATTATGTTGTGTTTAAAAGCGAGTGCCTACTTGAAATAAAGCTTTTTTTTAAATATATTTAAAAAAATATAAATTTATATTGGATTGTACTTTAGCGGACAAAATTTTACTCACCTTCTAAAAATGCAATTATTTACTTTTTGGGTGACTAGAGACTTTAGGTTTTTTCATAGACTACAAATAGATAGCCTTATTAGTCTACACAAATAATGTTGGTTTTATTTTGATCAATTCTAGTCGAAAATGGCACTGTCATTCAATGTGTCAAAATTACAATAGGTTTTATTTTTTATTTAACATTGTAGCGCTTCGTTCATTTATTTTTTCATTATTTTTTTGTGTTCGTCCATTTCTAAAATAGGTAGTATACCTATTATTTATGTTTATAGTGGTTTTATTATATTAATAAAGTATTTGTATTAGCTAAGATTTACTTTAATATGAATCACCCTTATCAAAGCTTGAATTCCTGTAATAAGATAAACAGTCTATTTAATTGAATGTTTTATTGTTTATTAATAATACATACATACAGTCTATGTAAATAAAGTTGACATTTACCTTGTATGTCGTCATATTTGTATTTATTTAAACACATTCTATATTAATAACAAAATCGTGTATATTCTATATTTTGTACGATTCAATAGTGAAACTAATAAAGAATAAGCTGGATTATTATGTATTTAAAAGTATACACATCAAAAAAAGTTTACGATCAATTTGAAAAATCGATTTTTTTATGTTACGGAGTTTATATGAGTTGTTCTTCTTCTACATTCCTTATTTAAACATATATCAGTAGATTTAGAATTTACAACCATGAAACGGTTCAATTCAATTTTTAAGAACCTTAAGCGGCGTAAATTTAGCAACCGTAGTGGTAACTATTTTTTTGAGCCGTTTGGGGTTGAAACTATAGGGCCATGGTGTCCGAGTGCTCACAGCCTCTACAAAGACATTTCTAAAAGACTTGTTGATGCTTACCATGACCCAAGAGCTGGCTTTTACCTTGGCCAGAGGCTAAGTATTGCCATACAAAGAGGCAACGCCGCGCCGCCAGTCTCTTGGGCACATAACCAGCTAACAGCGTTGAGGATGAATTTTTCGATGCTCTTTAGTAGTTTAGTTTTATTTAAATTAAGTATTTTTACATTTATGTATTTTTAGGTTTAATAACAAGTTTTAAGCATACAATATAAAATATTGTTTTTCAATAAAATAATATATATATCAGCTTAATACGCTAGTGGTCACAAATTTTATTTATGTTTGTATGTTTTTTAATAATTAGGTTGTTGGAGTTCCTTTTAATAAATAAATAAAAGTAAAGAGGACGTTATTATTAGGATATTAGGATATTTATTGATCATTTCCGTTTGCAAAATATTCTTAACACGGTAAAAACTAATTCCACTATTTATGACTGAACACAAAGTTGCCATAAACGCAGAAATTAAATACATTTTATAATTCTGCAAAAAATAATCCAAAAATGAAACGGAGACCCTAATTGAGCGTGTATCGGTTTTATGAGCATGTTATCTTTACCTCGAACATGATACCAAATATCAGTTTTATATAAAACTTTTACTTTATATTCCTGTATTCGTTTTGTTGATTTTCATTTATTTTCAGTTACCATGTGGCAATCAAAGTTAAGACTTAAGGAGACTGTACGCGTGCAGTCGGCACCTCATCATCTGCCTGCCTTTTCACAACTATATCGGGGTCAGCTTCCAGTCGAACCAGAGCAGCTGAATATCAGTTTTTAACATGGAGCGACTGCCTATCGGACCTCCACAACCCAGTAACTGGGTAATACGATATCCCATGGTAAGACTGCATGGATTCGGCACTTGTTCGGTTTAATTCCGAAACTAGTTGGAGAAATCTGAAACAACGAAAAAGTATTATGTATCTTTAGAAGAAGGTTTGTAGGTAGGAACCACGGTGGCTCAGTTGGAAAGAGCGTCTGATGTACTGAATACGGAAGTCGCAGGTTTAAATTCTGCTCGCGGTTCAATTTTTTAACATTTTTAGAAGAGTTTAGTGATAACAGTGATGGGATAGTATTAGTGATACAAGTCATAAATCCCTATAGTGATTCAAGTAAAGTAAGTAAATAAAATATAAATAAGTAGCCCTAAGTCGTATGCACTGTAAGTTGCAACAAATAACCAAAATCCAAACAAGGGTTTGGATTACTTATACTAGCGAAAAAAAGCATTCGTATATTTCTTGCACTGTATTCATATCTACCAAATTGTATAGGCTATCTATAGGCTATCTATTGTATAGGTATTGTTCAGAAAAAAAGTCAATCATTAGGCATACAAAATCTACTCTTCAGATAACATCCGGGAGAAACCAGAACGGACATTACTTATTATAAATTAAAAATAGAAGTCAAAGCACACAAATGTGACGAATCAATATCAGTTAGTTGAACCGTCAACAGAATCAACTCATCTTTATAGAGTAGCCAAGGTCACGGACCGACAGCAAAAAAGTCATAACGATTAAAAATCATTAATCAAGATATCTAGCCAATGATAAAAGAAAAAAACTCGCCTTAACCGTTCCGCGAAAGCGATAACCAATCAAAATAAAGTTATTATTCTCTTGATTAATTTAAATCTTGTTCTAGAAACATTAATAAACATCTTATTTGGTTATTGTGCGTGTAACGTTTAGTATACCCCGAGGTATGCTAAAAGCAGGGATGAGCAACATAATTTTTTTAAAGTAATGTTTTTGAATTAAATTATAATTAACATAAAATATGATTATAATTTTGAATAATGATTTATTTGAAATAGGTATCGGTAAGGTAAAAGTGAATATTTAATTTTTTTCTTAGTTAAGATTTTTTAGTAATTCAGTTAATAAAATATTAATAAATAATGTTTTGGTATATTTTGTGTGTGGTAATAAAATTTGTATATTTTTAAAATATTTGTACAATACTTTTATTTTACCTTTTTGTCGTTGTGACTATACTGCGTAATTATTAAATTCTAAATTACAGCGTTCTAGTATCACGAGTTTTTGAATGAAGCTGCGGACAGATGGATATGTGTGACAGATGTCCGTCAGTAGACGCACATTGTTTAATAGAGAACATTAAATTCAAATAATTATACCGTTTATTCATTTAAAAACATATTATAATTTTTTTAATTATTTCTTAAATATAAACAAAAAAAAATAAAACATCTAAAAATATAAAAATAGTGATCCGCCGGTGTGGGAGCAAGGTCCAAGCTACCGGTGGTTAGGGCTCCAGAGACAGGAACCTCCTCACAATGCGAGCCGTATCGAGGAGTAAATTAAAATCATTGTTAACCTGCCTAAAAGTGACCAGTTGAGTCGCAAGTATAATTTGGTCGGAAATGTCGAAAAAAGGTTAATAATTATATAGTAGTGCAGGGAAATAATAACTGCTCATTATTATCATTTACTGTGGTGAGGTCGGTGTCCATGTCCAACCGGCCCGGACTAATGAGCACTGTGTTTGGACATAGTGAGGACATGCCTCGCTTGTTTACATTGTTTATTGAACAAGGAGGATTTATATTTTTGGTTTTCGTATTTATGGAAAGAGGAAAGCGGCTGTTTAAAAATTATGTAGGTATGTGTGTGAATAATAAATCCCAATTGCGGTTAGCGGAATGGTGTTGATATTCTTAGGTCAGTTCAGACCCAGATTTAAATAGAGTTTATTTTTTTTAAATATTGGTAAAATGGATATGAATTTCACATACGACTTAATTAGGCAATGTCAACATGAAAATTTCTTTTCGTATTATGAGAATGCAAAATATAGACTTGATGTTAAGTGTGGGAATTATAATAATTAAAGTATTAGCTTAGTAATATAACAAGAGATTAGTAATAACAATACCGTCTGCGGTTTCCACAAGCATCTCAAAAGCTTCTTACAAAAGCCAACAAACAAGAAACGGAACTATAAGAAATCTGGTTTCCAAAAAAATACCCCCATCTCTCAGTTCATTGCGTCTCACATGCAACAGGAGGCCTAATGCTTATAATTGTAGCAAATCCGATTCAAGTAGTCAACCGACGCAGAAACTCCTTTTCCGCTTGAGGGCACACCAAAAAACGGGCGCATCCACAAAATTGTAAACGTATTTCTAACGACCCGGCCAAACAACTAATAACGAATAATTCACTCACCAAACACTACACAAGACTACTAAACATTTTTTCTACTCATAGACAAAATAAAACAACATGTGGATGACTATGGATGTCGTCATAATTCTTGTGCCTTATTATAATCGGCGTCAGGTATAACATCGTCTATTGTTGCACGTTTTTTTTTCGGAAATACAAATAGTTTTAAAATTCGATCGCTACCTGCACTCGAGTGCGGATTTTCGGAATTCTGTATTTGAAAAAAAATTGATGCTCACCGCAAACATTGTTTTTGTAGCAGTTTGAATTTAAATTAGGGTATAGCAGGGGTGTGCAACATTTGAATTTGGAAATCGGTTACAACTTTACAAGTTAAAATAATAATCTACATAAAATCATTCCAATCTTTGAGACAGACAAGTAGTAAGACGTTCCGAAGGTGATGATACCATGAGCTCGTTCTATGGAATCTACGATTTAATGACCCTCCTAAAGGCTTCATATATACAAGCTCCAGCAATACACAAACATTATGATGTAATTGATTAGAACCCAATATAGAAACGAGGCCTAAATAAATAAATAATAAGGTCAATAAAACCCCAATCTGTACTCTAATGACAGTGAACGATCTCTAAATTATTCATAGCTGCTATTATTCGTAAATTGTTTTTAATTACAACGGGATTTCTAATCGGTCCAATAAAAAATAGTTCGTGATCCCTGATCCCACGCCACAGGGTATTAGAAAAGTAACAAAAGTTAAATGCTGCAGATCTTCGCCGTATGGCGCAACTGTCAATAAAGGTATGTTTTATGTGTAATGCGTTTCATTGCTGGCTTTAAAGTAAAAATTGCAAAGTAATTTGTGGGATATCCCGCAATGGATTTCTCAAAGTTTTTATAGCGGATATAAATCTTGCAAAAGGGCGGGTGGTGATGCGACGTCATACTGCGGCGGCGGCACGAATTTATCTTTGTTTATAAGATTGTTAAAAATTAAGTCGATTTTTTTGCATTGTTAACTTTGGTCGTAATCGGCAGTAATTTATTTATTTAACGACGCGACAATGATGGGGATTCTTTAGTGTTGTGTTTTGCAATTTTTATTTGAAGATTCCTTTTTTAAACTTTCGAATTTACACAGATTCGAAATGACTATGTCAGAAACGTATATGGCCAGTAATTTAATTAGTTAATGTATTTTAACTTGTTGGCTGACATTGTTACCTGAAAAATGAATAATAATTGTTGTTTACATACATACATGCGCGACGTATGAAGACTGCGAATTAGCGTCTGCATGACAGTATGAAATGGAATTTCACGTAATAATTGCAGTGGTACAAGTTAATGGAATAATTATAATTATATGAAAGGCAAAGGGGCCGGCCGGCCACCCGCTGTCCGCGCCAACTCCGCCGATTGTTATGCCCAAAAAAAGCAATTAAAAAATGAACCAGTAAGAAATTACATTGGATTGTGAAAGAAATAACTTTGCTTTTTTAATTCCCTATTCTGATAAGCCGAAACTTTTTGTAGGCCGTTTCTTATGATTTGTAAATGACAATCACACAAAATAGTTACAATGTAAACGTGGTGGGAAATTGAAATTGTATTCTGTGGATGCGATTCGTAACGCGAAAAAAAAATCTATTACGTGCAATGCCAAAAAATACGGACACGATATAATATTGATGGAGTTTCTGTTGAGATTAGATTAGGATAGAGTCGAAGGCGTTACGATCGTCAAGTTTTTTATTCACTGTGAAGTTGGATTTTAATAACAGTTTTGTTGGTTGTCAGTTTGAAGAATTGCTGTTTTCAATTTGTTTGACCGATCTTCTTTGGCCAGTGAAAGTGATAACTACTAAAAAGCGTAGACTGAATATTCAATTGGATTGTGGCACCGTACTGGGTCGTAAGGCCAATCAAGATTAAATCATTTGATCTTCTCTTTAGGGCCTACTTCGAAACTAACAGATGGATAGATGATAAAACTCCCCTGGCAGATGTAAATTAGTGTATTTTTTTTTTAAATTTGACAGGTCTTTCCATATAGTTTTATACCCCAAAAGTAGAAGTCATAACAATCCGGACGGTGCTCAGTGAGGAAGGCTTTCAGATAGTGGCGTAGCTAGGTAGGGGCTAAGCGAACCCTAGCCTGCGGCCTCGCACCGGATGGTGCCTCGCGCCCATCGAAATACACAATTTTGACAACGGCGATCACATTTTTATTAATAGATAGTAAAGCAGTACGCGGGCATGCGGGCAGCGAGTAATGGGCAACTCGCTGTCCGACCATGCACCATGCTCAGGTCTACGGCGCGTTGTGTTCCACGCGCGCCTGCAAAATGACGGGGCCCCCCTCTAAAGGGCCGAAGCCTGCCGGGGTTGCGGGACTTACAAATTACCGTGACTCCGGAACGTAAAGGGCTATTTAAGGACACCGTGAATATTTTAGTCAGTACGAGTCAGACAATCACAGTGAGGAGTCATTTCATGATTTTACCACGATATATAAAAATATAATAAAAAAAAAATAGTAAAGCAGTACAACAAGTAATTTCTGCTAAAAAATTAGCATGACCTTCATTATACTTATGGTGTCCGTTTAGTGGGAACTGAATGAGGCCTCGCAAAGCTGATGACGACGACATTTAGGTCTAACACCTCCACTACTTGTGCGAGGCCCTTTGTTCCGAGATGACTTGGTTACGTTTTATTTCTAATTGGGGTCTGAAAGAGTCAAAGTGGTCTTGCAAAGCTGTTGTCGCTGACAATCACATTTGTAATAAGAGGGCCTCGCGCGAGCAGTAGAAGCCGGTCATATTTTTCGATCTGAAAGAAAAGGCCCTCGCAGATGCGTCTTGCCCCCTCCTAGATTCGGTCTCGCTACGCCACTGCCTTTAGACAAGGCTAACTTTAGGCACATATATGCTGGTTTTATATTACAAATAGACTTCATATCATTAATGAGGTAACAAAGATGAAAGAGTAATAGGAGGGGAACAAAACGTTAACCAAATTGTAAATTGCGCAATGTCACAAGAGCAATAGCGCCACTTATGGAACGTTGGGGAACCCGGAGACATGGAGTGCACTCACTAGTACTCTCTGGTACTCACCACGATGACACTTCATTGAGGGTCTTTGCTCACTCTGTAGCTATAACTGTTGGAAATTGTGACACTTTAGTCAATGAATGAGTACCTGACAGTTTGTACTACTGTACTCTTGGAATTGCCAGAAATGAGGCGCAAGATAAGATGAAATATGAATGACTAAAAAAGTTCAGTTAGATTACGATGAACAACACAATAAAAAAAATAAGGCAAAATTAGATCAAGTCAATCAAAGACATGGTTATAAAGCTAAAAAAAGCAAAAAAAAAACAAGAAAGGGAATAGTGAAAGTGTAGAACATAATCACCGAAAAGCAATAATTCCAAAATCAAAAATTAAACATGGCCGTATAGAACTGTCAAGAACGATGCATCAAAAGACAATTAGTTAATTCCAAATTTGAAAATAAATACACGCAATTAGTAATCCTAATAATCAAAGATGAAAGTACCAATATCAAATATAATTGGCCGGGAAAGATTCTATGGGAAGTGTGTGGTTCAGATTGCGAGTGAAATTGAGCTGTCAGCCGTGTGTATATTAACAAATGGGTCTCTATGAATATTAATAAAGCATACTATACATTACGTTTCACTAGCTCGCCGCCTGACGTCGCCCGTCCAACTTACCTGATGTATTAACACGATTAGATAACTCACGTTACTGTCTACTACTTTTTCGAAGAACTTTTTGTAGAAATCGTCGAAGATTAACATGTCGTTTGACAACATTTTTTAATTATTTTCAAGTTATGTTCTCTTGTGTCTTAAGTGGGAACTATGTGAGCTGTCAGTACCGCTTGTTTGTGTTCATAAATCTGTTTAATTCTTTGAATATTTTCATCGTGTAATTAACAATTTTCTTAGTAGCAGTTGACTACTTTGTTCAAGTATGTGAAATATAATATTGGTAGTTTATGAACGGACATACAAGCGGTCTCGGTTTGTAAGCAATAGTTTATTAGGAAAATGGAATCAATGCTTGCGTTGCACGTTGTTTCAAATGATTAATAGTTAGATTTATGTGATGGTTATTTTAATGATAAAAACAAACAAACTAGATTATTGGTTAGATACTGCAGTTCTATCGCATTTAACCGTTTGATAACTTCCGTCCGTTGCATTTATGGTTTGAACTAATTTCCTTGATATTCATTAGTGTGAGACTTTTGTTTTGACATTTTTAACGGAATAACTGGTCTACCTTACTTAATTATTGTTACGATATTTCTTTTTTTCCTCCCTGGATAACCTCCATTGCAAGTTGCGAGGTTGCCGGCCCTAAGTGACTAAGGGAAAAAGACAAGAATGACTATAAAGTAATGCTGTTAAAATTATTTGCAGTTATTTTTTTTGCACTTATGCACTTTTTGGTTTCTGATGCATAACTTCAACGGATTTGGACGCATACTGCAACGGAATTGTTTTCTATTTTGACCAAAGACCTTTTAACTCTTAAACCCCAAATTTTATACTAAAAAGGGATTAAAAGTGAAGATTGGTTGGAAGGTAAATTTCATCATCCAAAGATTTCTCCCACCCGGGTGGAGGGATTATCAAACTCGTACTGACTAAAATCCGCGGTGTTCCTTCAATAGCCCTTTACGTTCCAAGGTCACGGTTACCTGATAAGACAGTCTCACGACCCCGGCAGGCGTTTGGCCCTCTATGGGTCCCCGTCAGGTTGCTGACAGATCTTTGCCACGGGTGTGGAACACAACGTGCCGTCTGATCACGGACCATGCCCGGATCGTATAATCCGTGATCAGACGGCGAGTAATGCCCGTCCGCATGCCCAAGCTTTCCTTATAACCCTTAAGTGAAAACAGCCCTAAGTGAACCATAGCTTACACGGGGTCATTCAGGGCCCGTATAACATTTTCCTAAGCTGTTTTCACATTGAATTGATGGGAATTAACCTCTAGCCTGTATTGTCTGCGGCGTTTTCATACTTGACGACTTGTGATAAAACGTGAACTTTATTAAATTCTTGTGTGCCTCGAGAGTTGAGAGGAGCTCGTGGCTAAATAAATACAGCCGCACAGGCCGATCTTCCGGGTTAAGCCGCGCTTACCGAGGTTGGTCTGTGGATGGGTGACCATCTGTCATAGCGAGTTTCTTCCGTGCCTCGGAAAGCACGTAAAGCCGTTGGTCCCGGTTGTCATTTGTAGATCTTTGACAGTCGTTACTGTTAGTCAGAAGCTCTGAAGTCTGACAACCAGTCTTACCATGGGGTATCGTATTACCCAGTTACTGGGTTGTGGAGGTCCGACAGGCAGTCGCTCCATGTAAAATACTGATATCCAGCTGAATCTGGTTTGACTGGAAGCCGACCCCAATATAGTTGGGAAAAGGCTAGGCAGATGATGATGTGTGCCTCGAGAGTCGAGAGTTGTTTGAAGAATTTCATCCGGTTGGTTCTCAGTGCTGTTTGTTTGGCTTAGAAGATTTATTGCGTGAAGCTGTACAGTTTGTGTTGTCACATTTGTAGAACTGCTTTTTTCTGCCCTTACAGACTACTATAGATATAACATTTTCAGCCTTCATCATATGCAGTAGATCGTATACGGGTTGGTACCATTTTGTATATTTTTTTTCTTTTGGTAAAATATTCAACTGAGTTCTCTCCTTTATGTAGCGGAAGGGCTAATAGTTACTGACTAAAAATCTACCTTGTTCCAACAATAGCCCCTTGCATGCCAGGGTCATGGTTATCTTTACAGACGGTCCAGCGACCCTAGTTGTTGTATCTTCACGAAGAAATTGCGTACTCTATGTATGTATGTATTCCGTTATATGAGACACTGAACATTTTACGTCATAGTTCTGACATTAGATAAGTCATAATAGGAAGAAAATGTTGTACAAAGAGGAAGTAAAAGGCTGTGTCAATTTTGATTAAGCTTATTTTAATCTTGACGCAGAAAACGTGATCGTGTTTCACAATCACAGTTAAAAAAATAATAAAAATAATCAACTTGATTGAAAAAGATTGAAGGTATCACGTAATACGAGTTTCTCGGCCGAAACTATCAATGAATGAACTCATTCGAAAGATATTTTACGTTATGAAAGAAAATGAATATTACGAGCACGTTCGAAGCTCACATAAACAGTCGCCTATTAAACTGTGATAGTAGTCACAGCACGAACTTAAGTAGGTCCAAACATTTGAGACGGTATAACAGTTTCTTTATAAAGATTTGGACACGTGGTAGGCCTCACCAGAGCCGTAAAAAAAAATAGTTTACAAAAGTAACCTAAAAAAAAAAATCTTATTTAAAATTAAATGAACTTGGGATCTTACGCTCAAGCAGAGATGATATAAGATGGAGCGAGCTTTCACCCAGAAGGAACTGGATCTACTGCACACCGACGCGACGGTACATAGTAAAAACTGTTTGGTACCGTACTACGTCAGGATAGGCAGTCTTAGTGAGGAGTATTAGCGCCAGTGGGATCGCTTAGCCGACACTCAAGCCGCAGCAGGTTACAGGTAGCTGGTTCTTCAAATCCTCATACATTGGGACCCTTGATGTTACTCTCTGCGTGCTGGCTTGTATTTTGCAGGAACTGATGGGTACCATTAAAGATTTTGAACTCGTCATCAAATTCTGGGCCCAATTTTATCACACAAAAAAATGATTTTTCTATGGAGGACCCATGTACCCCGGGGTGGATTGAAAAAAACTGTCGCTTGCAGACTAAAAACCAACCTGTTTCTTAGGTTGCTCATCGTTTTAGGGCCACGGTATGTGTAGACATTATCCGACAGATATTTGACCCGTTTGCTGACAGCTCTTTGAGGCGCGTGTGGTACACGATTCGGGCCAGGTCCTTGATCAGACAGCGAGCTACCCATTTCCGCAATCCCACCTACGGTGGCCAAAGCCACTGAATGTATACCAATGAACTATTCGCTGCGTGTGTACCTCTTGCTAAGTATAAATACATCCTGCATCAAACGTTAGCTCATTGGACCGAGTATTAGCTCAATTGTTTCGGTCGGTCCGTCAAAGAGCGGCTCATTGGCAGTTGATGTCAGCGTCTGTTTGTCACTTCACGCGTAGCGATCACGCACTGTGAACTAATTATATTTGGTGCATGGAGTTCTAATGCATATGGGACAATAAATTAAAGAAGCCACTACAGGTTTTGTATTCCGTTTATTTGCACAGCCCCAAGGCCGGAACCCTTTATCAGGGTAGACAATATTCGATGGATTGCAACAGTATTTTAAAAGTTCATTACAGTTGTAGGAAGCACATAACACAACACATAATTTTACTATTTTAGTTTAAATATGCAGTTTTAAGTAATCAACAGGTGCAGAACAGCTGTAGCTGCTAGCCGAGGTAAAATTGTACTGATCAAAAAAGAGTTGAAGATGACACAAATGACAGAATGAAATTAAAACATGAATATTGAACAATTTAAAAATCAATATAGATCCAAAAGGAAAGAGGTTGAGAAAACAGAGGAGGTTGAATACCCACTCTGTTACAGTATCTCAGTCTGTTATACGATACAGGGTAATAAAGGTAAAAAGGCCTTTAATGACTAAATATTGTTTTCAGGTGCTTAAGGGGTTGTTAGCGTGCAACTGAAATGCAATGCTTTCATCTAGTGACTCTTCTAGAAGTTATAGAGTAGACATCTCATCTGCTTTACTCTACTAAGTACCTATTTATTCTTCTTTTTCTGGTGTAGAACATCCTCGAAGTCTTTGGTGGAGTGGAAGGGACTGCCGGAGTCTTATTAACTGAAACTCTTAAAACCACCCTGTTCGGCTGTCCTTTGCGGTATGCGGTATCCAGTTTGGACAGACCCACCAACTATGTATATCTACTCGTATTTTTTTTGCGTAAAGTCAGCAAATGAATCCTCCCACCCAGGGCAGAGCGAGAGGGACTGTCAGACTCGTACTGATTAAAATCCACGGTGTCCTTCAATAGCCCTTTATGTTCCGGGGTCTATTTCGTAAGTTCCGTCATAAGTATGTACGAGTATCTTGGGATCGGTTTTTAATCTAACCAGCTATACTTAATATTATAAAACTGCAGAGTCAGTTTGTTTGTTTCGTTGAATGCGCTAGAAACAGGAACTACAGGTTCATTTTTGTGTAGGATAGTCTATTTTTCGCGGAAAGCTATAGGCTATATATTAGTATATATGTATAATTATCATGCGATGACCAATACGAGCCGAAGTACAGCTAGTTATTTATATTTCTTATAGTGATTGTCTATCTGACCTCCATAACCCAGTTACTGGGTGATACAGAACCCCACTACGGTTACCACGCTATCAAAAAAAAAAAAAAAATACCTCATATAGCAACAATTTCATAAACTTTAGGATCATGCAAGACGCAATCTCATTCTAAACTACATTTTCCCAAGAAAAAATATTTACAATCCTACTTAGATAGTGTAGCTACTATAACGCTGTTATCATTCTACTCACGAGCATAAGTAGATTTACATGTCCCTAGCACGTGAGCTTATTTTGAATTTTACTCAGATTGCTCTCCGGCCTTCTCGAGACAAACTTTTGGGAACGAGACGTGTTGGATGAAATAATGATTTATGCTCATAAAAAGTTTTTTAAGTCTTCCTTGAGATTGGTGTCTCCCTTCTTAGAGGTCTGCTTACTCTCCTTAGGGGAAGTGTGAGAATATATCATCATTATTGGCATTATGAATTTGACGGGCTTTTTGGCTGTAAAATTGTGGTGCCTCGGGTCTTAGGGTGTTTAGAAGATCTTCAAAACGCGAATCTTCTAGTATTTCTTGGTAGAAAAGCTAAGAATTAAAAACGTTGGCAACACGGTTACGTATTCGAATCCCAAGACTCGCTTGATCTACAAGTAGTTATCCGGGTCTTGCTGTTGATGAAGGTATATGAGTTTAATGTTTGTAAACGCGCCCATGATACAGGAGAATATTCGTCGATTAATTTTCTCCTGTTATTTATTTCCCGATTTCTACAACTTTGGGTTCTTCAAGTAAAGAGTGAATAGATTACATGTAGGCAAGTGCCTATCTATCTATCTATCTATTCAATCTATCACTTGTGCTTCACCGTCGACCACATCTTCGCTTTACATCAGACAAGATAGTGGTCAAATGTGAGCCTATTGCTAAAAAAAAAACATATTACAAAACTTAGCTTCAGCGATTTGAGAGAGACAAAAACGTTCGTTTCTGTAGTAAATATGTTGTACAGTGTGTAGTTATTCCCGAGAAGGGATAAGGGAAAACAGTAAAGGCTATCTTTATTCTATCTTTGAGTTGTGTACCTTGTCTATAAATAGAGCCTATAATGGCGTGTTTATTCTAAGAAATATTACCTACACGGAATGTTGCCATAAACCTTAGGATTTGTCCTCACGATCTTGTGTCGATTATGTTGTTACATTGTTGGATTCACTCATTCTTGCCATTGCATGTCTTATGGTATGAGCAATTTTAAAAACTAGAGTAGTGGTGGCTATTTGTAGACGTAGCTAGTGAGGCGTAGTTTGTGAGTTTGTGTAATTTATTTCATTAATTCTGTTCTCAAAACGATGAGGGAAATCTGTGTGAGGAGACTGGTTTGCCCTAGAACCAAAAATTCTAAGGCAAGTGGTATCTACCAAGTCGGACTGGTAACGTGTGGTGGATTTCAGTCCAATCTCTCTCACTGCGAGGATGCCTGTAACCCAGCAGTTGGAACGTTATAGGCTGATCTTCTATCAGTCTTGACTGATAGAAGATCAGCCTATAAACATCTCTTGAGATGTTTATAGTTGGATATTGGCCCATTGGGCGTCAAGCGTTGCGAGATCATCCAGTTATAAGCTTCTTTCATTCAACGGGTTTCTGAGAAAAAAAGCAGGTTATCAAATCAAAATCAAATCAAATCATTTATTTTTGCTGAATCCACTGTTATGATGGTGTTATAAGAATTACATGTATCAAAAGAAGAATAATGCCATGGTTCCTCATATCTTAATCTCGCACAATCCCTGCGTGAATGGAAACCGAGCACCAAATGGTGTGATGATTCTAACGTAATTTCGTATTTTCACACATTTCATCCGCTATTTATCATTGAAAAAACTGGTTCGGCCCAAGGTTTATCAGTTTTACAGCTTGAACTTCTACACAATATATTAAAGTGTTTGATGACCATTAAGCTTTTATCTGCCGCTGCAGATAAGTTCATGGCGTGTTTATGTCTCGGCAAGATCGATTGGAGGCCCTTTGCCGCATCGCTCATGATAAGATAAATATATTGATCGAATAATTATGTTCTTACAGACGTATAGTAAATTTTGTTTAGTTTTGGGTAACAGGTTATTACGAGAGCAGTGGGAAACTGGAGTAGTGCTATAAAAGTTTGAAAATAATGATAAGGAGGAATGAAGTAATGATGAGAATAAAGGAGTTGAATAAAGGAGTTAATAAGCCCAACTTGCGGCCAAAAAGCTGGGCATCTTAAATAGAGTGAAGCGGTACTTCACGCCTGGACAGCTTTTAACTCTGTACAAAGCACAAGTCCGATCCTGCATGGAGTATTGTAGCCACCTTTGGGATGGCTCAGCTAAATACCAACTCGCTGCTCTTGACTCAGTTGAACGCAGAGTTGAGAGGGTCGTTGGCGACGTAAAAATGGTGAATGCCAAGCTCCATAGCTTGACTCATCGCCGCAAGGTTGCCTGCCTGTCGGTCTTTTACAGATTGTACTTCGGAGAGTGTGCCCAAGAACTCCACGGCCTCATCCCACCAGCCCCCTTCTATCATCGCACATCTAGACGCACGGCAAATTACCATCCTTACCTTATTGCTATTCCACCAATTCGCACTAAGCGCTTCCAAACGTCTTTTATAATGCGGACAGCGAAGGACTGGAACCCTCTGCCTGCGACTGTGTTTCCGAACGCATACAACCCCAATCTCTTCAAAGCTAGAGTGAACAGGCTTCTTCTGGGTAAGCTCGCTCCATCGTCGACCTTGTCTTAGTCACTCCTGACGTAGACTAAGGTCAAAAGCAAACCCATCGAACATAAAAAAAAAGAGATTTTTTGATTAAGGGATTGTTGAATTTATTAAACAAACTTTTATGAAATTAAGGGGAGCAAAGCCGCGGGCAAAAGCTAGTCTTTTGCCCGCGGCTTTGCTCAACTTAATTGACAATCAATTCTGATTGTATGTAATGTGGCGCTATTATCTATTCCCTACATTTTCATATTTTATGACCGCAATATTTTTTTTCAGTAAAGAAAAGTGGGCTATGTTCGTTGTCCGTCTATGTACCTGACAATGTTTATGTAAATTTCATAAAGTTTAGGCATGAAAAGGTAACAAACAAACAAACTTACTTTCGCAGTTATAATATTAGTTATGATTACGATTAGGATAAGCTTGAAAGCGTCACCGGTTGCTTTAAACATATTGCTGAACCCCACAAACAACAGTTATGACATTGATACATTCTGTCGCCGCTTGTTGAATACTTACAACACGATTAAAAAACATAACTGTACTGTCCCATTATATTACACTATTTCAACAGTTCCTTACTCGTTACATCCTTTCCAAAGCAAATGAAGAACTTAATTCAATTTGATACTTCATGAAATGATCCGAAAATTCGTGCTGTTATTGAAATCCACGTTTTCGCCTCTCGAATCTGACCGGATTTTTTCCTACGCATATTGACTACGTGACATTCGGCTTCTGAATGAATCGGAAATCTTTTACTTATTTGCCAGTGAAAGTAGAAGCATGTTTCTCTAAATTATACAAGGTTCTATGGTATTTGTTGGACGAGAATCGAGAAGTTGGAATTAAATAGAAAGTAAGCCTGTCCACTACTGTTCGTGTATATTTAATTGGTTTTCTTTAATAACTCATTTAAGGTTCGAATATTTTAGTATGAGAATAACTTTATTAACCTCTGGGGGCTATCTCACAAACGGTGTATCGAGAGTGTGTGTTTTAATACTTCTGATAATGATTATGGCATCTTATGTGAACAGTGTTACGCCATTAAAAACTTCTGCGTCCATATGCGAAGGTGTACGGTAAAAAATACCGTAAACAACAATTAATTAAGCCTCGTTTGGCGTGCAAGCAAGCTCTTTATCTTTCTGCGTAGGTAGAGTCTTGATTATTGGGTTAATAGGTTGATGATGAGCTAACTAGTTATCGCTACGTACTTGTTTAGGGTCCCATGCGAACAGTTGAGTTTTAACTTAGGTGTTGATAAGATACCTGATAACTATCCACCAACTACATTTTTTTTCCATTCAAAGGTTTTTGGGTTGACGCTATCGTAAAAATAGCAGGAAGCTATTGGATGAAGGTCACACAGAACCAGAAAGTGAGAAAGAAAGAGCTGACCCTGCAGTTGGTGATTGGGTACCTCAGTATATTTTGTTATAGATTTTAATTTTAACTACGTTTTCGATAATATTAGTGCACAATTTACAGTAAAAGTATAGTATTAACAAGCTTTCTCCTACTTTGTATCACATTTCAATAGTACATCTTTAATCAGTTACAGCACGAGTTATACAATTTAACAGCTGCATAGTTTACCATATGTGTTAACGCATTGTCGTTAACTATACGGACCGACGCGGTTAAAAGTTCAACTCAATAAAAAGGTTCAATACTATCGCAAACATTTGACATTGAATCGATTGTGTCGATTTTGACAGTAAATCAATTTGGAATGCTTGAAATTACCACCGTATCGTGACAAGCAGATTTTTTTCAGCAAAAGTTCTAGGAACTCTTTTTTCAGAGACGTAAGACGCAGAATCGATTATATCAATTTCTAAAATCGATTTGGAGAACGGCAAGAACTCGTTGGTCGCTCCGAATGTTACAAATATCGATCGTCTAGCAGATAGCCGTAGCAGTTGTTGAATCGATATAGACATGGCGCTTTGATTACTCGATTCAATCGAACTCGTATAAGCACTCGGATCTCCGATGCCGCAAACCTTGTTGTGGATTGTGGTAATGTCTGATACCTATCTTTGTCAGCTGGCTGTCGAATCGACGATCATTCGAGTATAACACATTACGTATTCATGTTTGGCAATTGATATAACTTGTTACGGTATGTACGGCGTCCGCAACATCACCACGTACATTATAACTGGTATAGTCTGGTCTAGAATCAGGTGCAGTCATATTTACAATTACTTTTTTCTTCATTTCTTCAATACTATCGGCATATATCTCTACGCATGCATCGGGTAATAGGGACCGTATCGCGGTGTAATCAGAACGCAGGCCATTTAAAAGGTCCTTAGCAGAAATAAGAAAGGAACAACTGCACCTGGACAAGTGGGTGTTATTACATATATTTTTCAAGGAAATTGTGGATTGTAATCAAAGCTGTTCCATTTATATGGTAAAGTTATTTTAATTTGTTCGATAAGGCATCTAAAATTCATTTTAAATGTCTTTATTTGAAATAATGCTTAAAGCATTCTGTTCTTAATTTTGGCCTTCCAATGATGTCATATCAAGGTCTTCTTGTTAGTGTTAATATATTGAATATATTCCTGTCACTCCAAATGTAAGTGATGATACAAAATACATTTCATTGCATAATCTCATCACGCCCTGTCCAAGTTGACCCACCTCTGAAAGACTTTAATAGACTGAACAATGTGCCCCGAATCGAACTTTACCAACAATGTACATTGACTGACTGTCCAAAATTGTTCGGTACTTAAACTGTCTGAGCGTCCATTGATGATTTCGTAAAGAGTTAAAGATTTGGGAGCGTACCAAATATTCAATGGATGACTCATGTTGCGAAGCTTTCGAAAAGGTGTGTATCGAAAAGCAGAACGGGTATAGAAGTATACGGTTGATTGTTTGGACGTTTTGACAGCTGACCACGCTCGTTACCACTGTCGTCGTGAAAGGCATCAGTAATCTAAATGCAAGGCTAATTGAATACAAAAGAAGCGATAACTATGGAATGCACTTTATGGGGCCGCGTTGTGTAATAAAAATATAGGCTGAAGTTTGGGCAAGCACAGTTTATCATCGTTGCGCTTATCATATTTGCGCCTTCCATTCTTTTGTTTAGAAAGGTTATCTTAACTGCCCACGCTTCACGCCACACCTACGGGTCTGTCGATTATGTTAAGGAAAATCGCCTAGGGTGTTTGAGGATTTATAATGTGCTGTATGGGTGTAATGTGTACAGTTTCTGCTTGTCTTTATGATCTTGAGCCGCGAGACCAAGACTGGGTTGTTCAGTTGTTCACTTGCTCAATCAAGAATTGACCATGAAGTCGTAGGTTTTGTTTGTTCGGGCTGAAGTGTTATTGGGTTTTTTCAATCAGGGATTTCTTAGTAGCAGTCTTGAGTTTGATTTTGTGCCTATTTGATAACAATAACGCCTCTTATTATATGGAACTCAAATATAACTGGTGAAATATCGGTGTACTACAGGGTACACTTCTGTCTCTCATTTGGAACGGCATGACATGTTTTTTTTTTTTTTTTTTTGCGTGGTAAAATCATCAAATGAGTCCTCCCACCAAGGGCAGGGCGGGAGGGACTGTCAGACTTGTACTGACTAAAATCCACGGTGTCCTTCACTAGCCCTTTACGTGCCGGGGTCACGGTAATCCCTTGGTCCCGCGACCCCGACGGCATGACATGTTAAGTGAAGAGTATAAAACATTCCAAATGGAAACAACATTCAATACGAAGACAACCGATATAGCAAAATGCAAGAGCACAAATCGGTCACCGACAACCACAAATCATGTTTTATAAATAAAGATCTCATACGCATACTTGAAGCTAATTCACGCAGTACAGTGACAAAGCGAGCGATGGGACGCCCGAGGCATGGTACAAGACTCCTGTCTCCTGCAGTTAATGACGTCATTAAATATGAACCGTGTACTCAGCCTTTTTGTAAAGGAGACACGTGAGCAGGTGCAATACAGATCATATTCATCTGCTTCGCCCCTAGCTGCAAAATCAAACAAGTGGGCCTTACCTTGATGGTTTTCCTTTGGTAGACTTTTTGTTTTCTTTGGAAGTAGTAAAACGCGTGTGTTGTAGTTGTGAACTTATGTAATGGCGCTGTGGAATTAGTGAGTTTATTGAATAACACTTGTAAAAACTTCAGGCCACATAAATGTTGATTTCTTTTATGTTGTAATTTGGAACAACTTCAAAAAAAAAGTCGGTTCTCGGCTCGACCTGTATGTTTGTATGTATGTATGTTTGTCTACGATTATTTTGCGTTTGGCTGGTATGGGAGTTTATAACAATAATGGATATACCGTGACGTTGTCCGCATGGATCCGTTTTTTCCTACTTTGACTGTAGAATTTGAAAGCCGCAGATTTTTCTTGACTATCTGAACTGAAAAGGGTAAAATAAAAACTTTTTGTTGAGGTCGATACCTTTAAAAAAAAAGTTTTTTCTATAGTCCGCTCAGTACAAGGTGTAAACTCTGTGTGGTTTTGGTTTTTACGATTTCAAAATTTGCTTTGTTTGGGTGAAAATACAGAAAAACCACACTAAGGTATTCAAACCGCGCCGATTGCTGTGAAATTATGAATGTATTACGAAAAGAGTTAAAACTCCAAAATCGTCATTTTATTCGAAGTGTAATCCTTAGCACTGAATATTTTCTGTTTTTCAATTTGATAATAACAGTTTAGTGTATTACTACTAACTACTTCTAAATTATGAAGACACTTTATCCACACTCTGTAAACAAATTGTTAGGCCACCTGTCACACAAACATGATAAGTTTGTAACAAAGAGTTCTGTTCATACTGTTTAGCGTACTTAGTGCTATCACTCGTTTTAAATAATGTCTTTTAGTTCGACACGCATTTTGAAACACCAAAAAAATTACATGGCGTATGATCGTATAAATTCCCTATGAATTGAAAAAGGGAAAGTTAAAGTAAATATTTAAATAGATGAAAATGAAGGATGTAAAACATATAGTTTGTGAGTTTGTTTGAAGAAATCTCTGGAACTATTGAACCGATTTTGAAAATTCTTTAACCAGTTGAAAGTTATGTACTATTCTTGAGTTACATATTTGCGGCCGAAGTCGCGAGTGCAGCGCTAGTCATCACTAAATGAAGTAATTATGTAATTTTCATGATGATTCGATGATTTGACGGAGCGGTTAGCGCAGTGGCTGAACGAGTGGACCCTGCGTGTTGCGAGTTCGATTCCCGCACGAAGCGAATATTTGAGTGATGTATAAGTACTTATTCTGGGTCTGTGCGTTTGTGTATGTGAAATGTTTGTAAACGCACCCACATTACAGGAGAAATTTATAGTGGATACTCCAAACTATAAAAAAAAAAAAACATATATGTGTTGTTTGTGACAAATTACGTGATTAAAGGTGGAAGTGGGATAATTAATATCCCAAAGTTTTAAAAATACAACAGTCTAATCACTACCCACTCTTTTAATTCAACTTCAAAAACTGTCTTCTGAGGTACATCCCAGAAGAATGATATAATAAATTAATTTCCACCTTCTACTAAAAATAAACAAAATTAATAACGACTATTCCAGTGATGTCAGTAGCTATTTAATAGACAAAATGACGCAGCAATTACTGGTACAAGCGTGCATGACCATGCATTCATAATGAGGTGTAGGCAGGGCGAGCATACGCGTAGCATTTATTAGCTCTGCTGCTCTCGATCATAACGTACTTGGTTGTTTTCGTCCGATTGAATAACTGGAACTTTGTATATGAGCTGAACATTTGATTGTGTTTAATGTTACGGGGAATCTGTAAAGTGATGTGAAAACTATGATGAATGTTGATGGGAATTCATGTCTTACAGCGTATTTAAACTGAAAGCGCAGGATTCTTATAAAAGCTTTAGCTGTAGATAATGAATAACGATAAACTAAATACGAATTTCGCTTGAACGCAATCACCACATCGACATCGCTTTAAAAGCTATCAGTGCTAATATTTTCTAAAAGATACTCGTATGACGTTGATTGCTCTGAGAAACAAATTAAGATTAGTAAATCTAAATTAGTAAAATTACCTTAACCTTAATTTTATAAACACAGAAAGATTTTTGCAAATGAAATGAATTGTAAAAATTCATATCCCTCCATAACCTTACAAAATGAATACTGAACCTCATATCACAATCACGCTATTTGAATTGTATAACGAGTCATCACTTTTTCATCTAAAATTTACTACTGCAACTTGGTTAAGCTTAGTAGGAACATACATAGCAAAGTTCTACAAACTGCAAGTGCAAGTTAAAGAAGAGTGAAAACAGAAAATACTTCATACTGTGAGAACGACCTCTGCTCGGATAATACAGACGTGACGTCATTTGTGGGTAAACTTTATCTTGTTTCGAACCGCACGGTGACGGAAACAAACACTTTCCTATTGTACGAACATATGATAAGATATACACTTTGTAACGAAACAATGATTCGTTTTCGGGTTCGGTGTACTTCGTGTCTTATCGTTTCCTCTTCGGGACACTCCGCCTATTGTGGCCAGATTAGTTAATGATTCATTACGTTTGTTACCTAAGTTTGGTTTCGGTTGATCGCCTTACCTAAACCGATTTGCAGGAATCTTTGGTAGGAATCAAGATTTGAACTATTACCGGGTCCAACTTGGCTAATCGATTCTAGGAGTTTGTTTATCGAATCAAAAGATGTTTAGATCGATTGACGTCTGGATTGATTTGTTTGTTCTTCTTTTTGCTTTGAAGGTAATTAGGTATCAAGATTGGAACTATTTATTTATCATCAGTTCCAACTTGGCTTATCGATTCCAAAAGTTTGTTAGTCTATTAAAACGACGTCTGGAGCGATTGTAATTGATTTGTTAGTATGTTTAATTATTTCGGTTGGGCGATTGGTGGATAGGTGTGGTAAAAGTTTGTCGCAGTTTTTCTAAAGATATTCAATAAAGGTGGCCCAGTAGTTTCGGGTTGACTGAAGTAGATTTGAATCCAGCCACGCCATATACTTTGTGTGTTTTTTTTCATCATCATTGCTCTTTAAACGGTAAAGGAAGATTTAAGGAAACCAGCATGTCCTATTAAACTAGAAATTTGATGGCCTGTTCCATCCAAAGACCCACACTGGGACCACCTGATATATTACTAGTTACGATTTCCTCTCTCTTATGCCTTTGTCAAACAGACAGGCGAAAGCGAAGCGTTTTCGAAGCGATACCGAACCGAAGCGAGACGTTAGTCCGATAGTTCTGTCACGCTATCGGATCGCTTTCGCTTTTCTATGTGACTGGATTCAAACAATTCCATACATTACAAATAAAAACGTCACGCTTCACATTCGTCACGCTTGTGTGTTTGAAAAAGGCATTAAAGAGAAGAGCTTAGTCTAAGCGGTGGAAGCAGGCGGAACGCGTTGTTAGTTGATAACGAACTTTTTTTTTACTATGCTAGAATTGTTATATCGAAAGTAATTGTAACTTCAGCTTGTAAACTAGATATGTTTATGTTAGTATGCATCGTTTAGCAGCGCTTTCCTGTACTAATTATTAACAGAGTTGCAAGGTGTATGCGAACAAGATATTACTAGTGGATGCCAGGTGTAACGATTACGCGTGTGATTTAAAAATAGCTACTTAGTAACCGGTTATTACGGCGGCTCAACAAAGGAACTCAGATTTTGTTTCGTACTAATTAAATGTCCACATGAATCAGCGAAAATAATCATCAATTGTGTAAAATCCGTCCAGTTTGTGAACAAACGACAACGTTGGTCCAAGGTACCTTTTGTACGTATAAACAATTCAAACCTTTGTATGACATGTCAAACGTGTATGTAAAATAAAAAGGTGCCTACATGAGGCGAGGGTCCCAAATGTTCTCCCAGTAGGCATTACAAATTCTTCTGATCAAACCCACCAGACTGTCAATCACTCCCCACTTCAATAGCGGCTAATGATTTTTATTAAATTGACGTCCTTTTTTCCATACGGTCCAAACAAAAAATTATAACAATAATTGATGACTCGTTTTTATTCGTTGTTTATTAATTGATATCAGACATATCTGAAGGGTGACGTCAATTTGTATTAATAAAGATTATGAGATTAGATTATCTTGAATCGATAGGCTTTGAGATGTTGATGCAAAAAGTGCATTTTGTATAGTGAGTTCTGTAGCCATTCATTTTGTTCTTGCTATTACATTTAGTACAGCTGATGATTGAAATGATAATATTTTTTTCTGAATGATACTTATTGGTCTAAGTGCTTCTGTCAAGTACTAACTATTTGGTGGGGGTTACATATATTATGTAGTCTCTCCTTGTAAAGTACCGGTATTTTAGCTGGTTTAGTTAGATTGGAAGCAGATCTTAAGGTAAGTGAGGAAAGGCTAGGCAGATGATGATGATACTGTCAAATGACTTTACCTCCTTCATGCTTTCATTCAATTGACCACTCCTATAGGTATCTATACATGGAGTAACTGCTACAACTGTTCGACTTTAAATAATGATTAGAGGTTCGTCCCTATGCATGTTATAATTATTGTCGAACTAGGTGTTGCCAGCGGCTTCGCCCGTGACTAACTTGAAAATTGTTTCAAGGGAATGTGCCTAATACGGTATTCTATAACCTACGTAACTATAACATAGCTCTGATACGTCCAGTCGTTTTGTGTAACAAACATTCATCGATCACTCCGAACATCCAAGTTTCGAATTTATAATAGGTATTAGTTAGATATATATTAACACTTTTTTTTAAATGTTGCCATGCTCTAGGAATTTCTCTAATGTCGAGTAGAAATTCACATAAACAAACACCCAGACCCGGAACAACTACTTGTAGGTCATACAAATATTTGTTCCGTGAAGGAATCGAGCCCGCGACACGCTGCGTAGCAGTTCAATCGCTCAGCCACTGTCTTTCCATTATTATTATACGTCTTTCTTTATGTAAAAGAAAGAGACGTACCTATTCTTAGTTCAGCTTGCGAATGGTATGGTAAAATCGGAATTACTTACCGTATGCATGATGGCAGATGTAAGCAAAATAATAACATTTAACATACTTACATACGCAGCCAGTATTTATGATTTGGTTGCTTACCTAGTTATATTAGCATCTTTTGTTTCTCCAGCAAATATACTTTATGATGCTGAGAATATCAAAACGATTGTTCAGAGTATTTCCATACAATCGGTTCAATAATGCAAGAGCTTCTATTAACAAGTTCCGTAATACCCGTTTATTGTGTGTCATGTAGCAAGTATTATAGTACCACAGGAAGCTTCACAAGGATATAGAAGTGGGATTTCGTCTAAAATTCTCAGCTGTAAAGATCCCGTTCTAAGAACACAAAACTATTACGTGTTTAAAAATATTATTTCCCCCTATATTATCACCATGATCATCACTATTTCTATTGAATGATATTTACACCTGGATCTGGACTTATGCATTCCACAAGCATCGTCATAACGACTGATCCAGTCATGTTTCAAGTACTCGTATATCTAAGTTTTGTACCTACTTTCCAGTAGATTCTTGCGACCATCACCAGAACTCTATTTCCAACTTAGACTCCATGTTTCAAAAGAAATATCGCAGATATGTTGTAAAAATTGAAACGAAAGACATTGCCATTGTCAATGTGTTACGCAATTGCCCCGCAGCAGGTCATTGGTTTTTTTTTTTTTGCGTGGTAAAATCATCAAATGAGTCCTCCCACCCAGGGCAGGGCGGGAGGGACTGTCAGACTTGTACTGACTAAAATCCACGGTGTCCTTCACAAGCCCTTTACGTACCGGGGTCACGGTAATGGGTAAGTCCCGCGACCCCGGCAGGCTTTGGCCCTCTACAGGCCCCGTCAATATGCTGACACTCTTTGAGACGTGCGTGGAACACAACGCGCCGTCGACCCAGGTCATTGGTTAACATAGAAGACTTTATTTTCAATGTGTACATACAAAAAAGTTTTCCGGATGCGGATGAAGTACTAGGAGAACAGGATCAAAACTTTTTTTCGTGGAGAATTATTTTTATGGCGAACAACAAATCCTTTAAATATGAGTCGTACACTCGCCTCTTTTGTTTTCTATACATTATGGCCCTTGTATTCGGTTGTAACACAAACTAATCACTATAACAAGATGCTAATACATCTGTGTGTTATCTAATCTCAATTTCAGTGATGTATACGAACACGGTCGTATGTCGTGGGAATCTTTGGCCAATTATTCAATTTTCGACTTGTTCCTATGTTTGGTGGAGGTTATTGACGGCTCAAGTGTAAAGGCTGAGATATACGGTAGAACAAGAATCAGGGATTCTTTAAAAATAACAAGAACTTGTTCATAAATGAAATATGAATTTAGTAAACATATAAGTAACATGAGTTTGCCTGTTCTAGAAATATTTTGCACTAAACAATTTCTATGAAACTCTTGGTTAATTTTTCCGTCCACACATTGTACGGAACGCCCCCTATAAATAATCTAGGACGTTATAATTTGATACGTGAACTCAAAAGAGAATTTACTTTTGCAAGCGCTTCAATTTATTAGCTTAGCTGGTCAGTATAACTCCTTACGTTTCGACAGACATATTGGCTATCGCGGAGGCCAATTTTCGCGTTGCCCCATCTATCATCACTCGCGCTTGCGAGCCAAAGTTAGCTTCAAGTGTTTTAGATAATGACGCCGATCTAAAACACTTGAGCGGATCGCGTCAGTGGAAATTATGATTAATATCAGGCTAGTTAACGGTGCTAGAGAGGGGCACGACTCGTAACAGTCGAGGCCCGAAGGTGCCCGAAGCCACGGATGTCCGTGCGCTGGGGCGGACGCATCATTTGTTTGGCCACAGACCGGTCCACGTCGCTACTGCTTCAAATTCATAATTTTTCAATGAGACTTTTTTCTACTGACCGCTCCGTCTCGCTGACAACTGAGCTTATGGTTCCTCAGATAAGATCGCTTTGTGCGCCATTAGCCAAAGTGATTGACGTTGTTAGTTTGTTGTCAGTAATTTTGTTTGAAATTTAGAGCGGCGAGCGTGCGTTTTTTTGTTCCGTATGTGTAAAGATAGTCGTGTTGACACGAGAGACTATTGCGATATATCCGATAATGCGATTTCGAAACCGAATCATACAAATTGAATTGCAATACGCGGCTTAATAACACAGTGGAACACTAATGATAATCTAATAGCTTTGTGCTATTTGTACGATTCAATGTCTTTCGTTTCATCACATAAGCCACGATCGGAGGGTTTTGATGATGAATGATTGTAATCAACAAGGACTATAATTACCGAAGAAGCATTAGCATGAGAGATCGCATGAATGATTCCTATCGTTAACTAGTCGGACCTCGATTTGCTTCATATCTTTCCGCCAGGACATTAACATCGGTGACAGTTCAAAACCAATCAAAAAACTATTCGACCATATCTGGCTTAACAGTAACTAGGTGATAAATAATAAAGCTGTCAGTGGAGCGTTTAACAATGAGTCAGAGTAATTATACGGACGACACTATTGCACAACGGTAAGCGGTCGGTATCTGTCGAATTGTGAAACAATGGAAACTTTTAGAATTTTGCTGGGCACGATACGTGAACGATACGATAAGTTACCTAGTTGCTTATAATGGTGAAGAACATCAATGATGCAGATATCTATAATGATCGTATGGTATGTTTCATTTTTCATCATTAACTGTTTACAGGAAATATTATTCTGCGGATGCTTAACCGTCCAATATCTTCATCTAAACTGTGACGAGTTTTGCATTAAAAGTAGCAAGTATGACTTTGTTTAAATATATAAATTAAGTACTACCACAATAGTCAAGTAGGTGACATTCGAAACTGAAAATTTAAGCGTATAAATCCCAATATTTAATCGCTTCAATCGTATCGTAACCGAATCGTACAGTCCAAAACAATAAAAGCCCCCAATGAGACACAGACTGGACGATATCGTGACCAGACGAAATGTGGTACAAATTGTAGACGCCGAGTTTGTCCAAGTTATTCGGGTCGCGATTGCCTCGCATTTGCAAATCACCGGGGTTCCCCAATGTGAGGTCGAGGAGGTTGTAATTAAAGAAATCATAAGAGTGATAGTTGAAATGCAATCATAGAAAACGTGAGTAACGATAAATGATTTTTAGTCGACGAATGATGAACTGAACAGTATTGGTACGTATAGTTAGTTTTGGCAATTTAATGAAGATATGTATGATGAGCTTATGCAAAAGTAGGTTAATGAAATTGAAGGAAACGATATAGAGGCGAAATGTAGATCAATAGTAAAATGAATGGCAGGTTATTTAACCAACGAAACTGCCTGAACTTTAAAACAAGGCAAAGTTTCTGTTACTTTATTTATAGTTCAGCTACCTATCATCATCATCATCATCATATCAGCCGTAAGAAGTCCACTGTAGAACAAAGGCCTCCCCTAAAGACTTCCAATAGGGACGGTTGGAAGCGGCTTGCATCCAGCGTAATCCTGTGGTCTTCCCGTGTGTGAGCTACCTATAGCAGAGTGGATTTTGAAGCAGGAATCAAAAAACATCAGCATAAAATTAATAGATAAATTTTCTAGATATCATATTAATTTTAACCTGTCACGAATCACAACAAGCCCGAGAGAAACACCAAGTCATCCCAGGGTTTTTCAGCAAAATGGTGTTGATTTTTGCAAACCCCCCTCGGGCCGCGCTTCCAAAGTTTGTGCTAACTGCAGCCAAGTGATAACACGCCATCGCTAATCCGAGAGACGACCGCGCTCCCAAATCTATTTGATACAAGCATATCGAGATACTGAATGTGGCATCTGCAGAGACAAAAGAAAAATGTCCTTTGATTTTTAGTAACTGTATTTAGAAATTTGTTATCAAGCGCAAACAAAATTTGCTGCTACAAATCAAACAAATAAAGTTTTAATTAGTTTGTGAGATTTGAAATTTTTTAAGGTTTGTAACTGTTTACCCTAAAATTCTTCTACCAGAACTACCCGTACCTACTGAATGCATCCATGATGTAGATCAAAACCTTGCATCATTCGGTATAAGATGCAAGGTGGCTCAAAGTCTATGGAGACCTTTTTTTGGGATTCACCTCCTAACGGTCCATAAAACTTACCTGTCACATGCAGTGACGGCTGTGCGATCCCAATAGCGATGGTAGGCCTCCCCAGTGGCGTCTGCCTCTTGACCATCATCCTTTAGGAGTCCAGCGCCAAACAGTTTTTACTGTATTTCACCGTTGCGCAGGAGTTTCAGTTTCTTCTAGGTGAGTTCGCTCCATCTTAGGTCTCATCTTTGCTTCTGGACTAGATTAAGGCCAAGAGCAAACCTTTCATTCTTTCCTTTTTCTTCTCTAACTTCGTAAACGCTTTGGAAGATTGAGGTTACTTTTATTATTTCGGGTCAAATAAAATGAAGTAGAACATAAATGTCTGTGCTCTAAAAGGTTTTAAACTGATCCCTGCCTGTCAAACTCACTAGTCATTTTAAAATTCATCAATAAAAAAATGAGGATAAGCAACACCCACGCTCCGCTACCTCCATTGAATTTGATCACCACTATTGAATTTGAGGCGGCTTAATCATCGTCATTAGGAAGTTAATAAACGTCCGATATGTTACGTTGACCTTGCCTTTTGCATGAACACCATACGATGGATTTGCAAAAAATCGGTATGAATAGTGACAATGACGCAATCGATGAAGATTAGTGAGGCCTTAAATCAAGTGACGATTTATCAGTCAGTAATGATGAAAAGTCAAAAATGTGTAAGATTGACATAAGTTGATCGCGGGACTTACCCATTACCGTGACCCCGGTACGTAAAGGGCTAGTGAAGGACACCGTGGATTTTAGTCAGTACAAGTCTGACAGTAGGGATGGTAGGACTCATTTGATGATTTTACCACGAAAAAAAAAGATTGACATAAGTTAGGTACCGTAAGCTCGTGTGAATTTTGGAAAAGTCGTTGTTCTATCCGCGCCACGGACAGAAATTTTGTGGTACAAATATTTTTAATGTAATGGCATCTAGACTCTAGCGCCGCGTCAAAAGGAATTCAGTCGCTAGTCGTGACGCAGACTCTAGACTTTATTAAAGTTTTAAAAACAATTGTCACATCATGTTAGCCTAGGTTCCCACTCGCCTCATTTTTTGTCGATAAATTAAGGTTAAAAACTAATTCAATGAAAGTTTTTTTTTTTTTTTTTTTTTTTTTTATCGTGGTAAAATCATCAAATGAGTCCTCCCACCCAGGGCAGAGCGGGAGGGACTGTCAGACTTGTACTGACTAAAATCCACGGTGTCCTTCAACAGCCCTTTACGTACCGGGGTCACGGTAATCCCTAGGTCCCGCGATGATTCAATGAAAGTTAAAAAAAAAAAAAAAAAAAAAAAAAAAAAAAAACAAAAAGTAAAGTTTAAATTTCGAAGGCGTCAACCCTTTCTTTCCATTTAGTATGTTTTATAAAAAGAGGTGAAATTAGGTACCTAAGGGCTTTCCTAGCGAGATAGGTATATCTCGCTACGTGTACGCGTTACTTGCGTTGTCTAGACATGTAAATAAAATTTATGTGTCTGGGTTACTTTTAAAGATCTTGAACATTTCAGAATATTTCATATTTTTAACATCTTTAGTACCCTTTCATATTCCTCTTAATGCTTTTGTGAAAAATATGAGTATTGTTGTTTGATATTATTAGAAGTCAAAAGTTTAGGCCGTTTTATAAAGGGTTTCGATACATACATAAAATAAATACTGCAATAAAAACACAACATATTTACTCCTATAACGAGGCAAGACATTTTTTTAATCCTTATATTTTCATATGTATATTGAAGATTCTTCAGGTTATCAAAATATTGTGCGTCATAATTTATATTTTGAGCAATTCTACCACACAGTCGAAAATATCATTTATTAAATATAAAAACGTAGTCTCTTCCAGCTAATACATTTAAAACAACATAATCCGAGCAATCATTCACACCGCACAGGGTTGCATAATCCTCGTCAATGCGTTTGTCATCATTCACGCACGACTTCGGCTTTTACAACGTAAAAGAGTTCGGTTTTGTTCTGTCTGTCCTCTGCCTTATATTTCGAAATTTAAAAAAAAAACTTTTCTTTACTTTTGCGCAAGTGATTTGTTAAATTGAATTTATTATCTCTAACTTGTTTTAGCTTAATTTATAAATAATCCGCAAGGGACGGTAATAAACCAATAAATAACTCAATCTAGTAAATTGCTCTCTTCTTTTAAATCTTAGGTCAGACCACTTTTCTCAAAATGTCGATCAATGTTGATACTTTTACTTGCTTTTATAAAATATTCAAGATCAGTTAAGATAAAAAGCTCTATTTCTCTTTATTTATCCAGGCTTCGAAATAACAAATATTATCATTGATCTCGATAATAAAATATAATACACGTCATGTATATCTAAACGCAATTTTGTTGCTTCCGTTCCTATTCTAAGATGACAAGCGTAGACACAACAAAAAAACAAAAAAAAATTGTTATATCAACAACCAATTTTTTTTTGTTACAAATTGAATTTATTGCATACGTAGACTATACAGTAATGACTATTTGTTATGTATAAATAACTAGGAAGTAATAACATTAATGTACCGTACACAAATTGTCATTTATCTAAGTATACTTCACACATATTTTTTATTACCGTTTGTCATCATCACCTTCCGTTTGTCAAAGCCGTGAAGTGTGTGAACGAAACCTTATCTCTCATCGGATGTTATTAACTGAGTAAGTATTGCGAATGTATTCGTTCCAATGCCAAAAACCTGTTTCGTTAGCATCTTATTACTTGGTTATTAATCATTGCTTGTGTACTTTGTAGGCATTGGTCAATCATTATCAATTTTCGTTGTAGTGTTAATTTTGTTTGATGATAGTTAGCGAACTCATGGACATGAGATGATCAGGGATGACACATATGTGACTAAAAGAGTGATTGATTTGCCGTGACGTCTGACAGGGGAGAATTGAAGAAGAAAACGTGTTGGCGATCCCAAGTAGAATGGGATAAGGCCCAGAAAGATGACGATAGTTAGCTAAATGCTGAAATGACGGGGTAATAGGGGTGTATTACAGAAGTATGGGAGAAGAAGACATGAATAGGGATAAGGGAATGATGATTGACCTATATTGACCTATATATTATTGACCTATATTATGACAATTAGCAAATCTGGAAACGACCAACCCGAACCGTGCCAATTTTTCGACGTTTTATAAGTGACCATTAAAGCCCATGTGAAATAAAATATTTTATTTTTGATTTTGAAATTACTTTTTTCAGTTTTGATAGAGCCAAAATAAAACATGCCTGTAATCTCTGAAGAGTTAGGTCAGAATAGATTAGATTTACTATTTGATACTATATTACTATGCTATACCAAAGATTAGATCTTCTTTTCGTCACTTCCATTTAATTGGAGAAAAACCTATTGCCAACACATTCAAATTATATAGCTGGTACTAAAGTCCTGATAGAATAAAGCCCTCATAAAAGACCTGAACCATCGAGCCTGAAGAATAGAGTTAATTCGGCAACTATAAGGAATACCATGCAGATTGCTGTGAAACCATACACGGGAAGAAATTCGGAGACCACATGCCTTTAAGACTTTAGGGTCACTAATACCCTATTGGAATTCAAATTGCCCAGATTTATTGGTATAACGATCCTGTGGGAAAATGCATGCGGAGGTTCCTTAAGTCCTTGAATAATCACAGTCAAGAACCGGCTTTCGATAGCCGTCATCACTTTTAAATGTACACTGGATGTTTTATGAAAAACTATTTAAATATTGGCAATCAACAAATAACGTTTGTTTTACGACTTTATAAAATTCGTTTTAAAATTGTAGAATCATCTGTAGATACATAATAAAATTGATCGGTAATTCATCATTCTTTATGGCATGTTTTTACTTTTTTGTACAACAAAAAATAAACCCAAATTAAACTAGTTTCGGGGGTCGATAATTTGTGAAGCGCGCGACATTCACTTCGGGAAGTTGTTAGTTTTTTTTTTCTATCCTCAAGAAACTGTGTGTAGTCGTTATGTTGTTTATTTTGTTCCTCATATTAGGGACCCTAATTTACCACATGGTGCTCTCGTTCCACATAAAAAATAATATCTACATGATTTGACGTAATTTGTACCGTGTTATGACGAAAGGTTCGTGTGTTTAAGAGTAATTTCTCTTCGAGCCGTTATTAACCAGTAACCATCTTTTTTTTTGTCAAAAAAAGTTAACGAGTATTAGACATGAAGCACGATGTTACATTTTTGTAGTTAATGAACTAAAAGGATAAGAGATAAAAATATAACTTCAAAAAATGGGGAGTCTATTCGACGTTCATTATATTGAACATCGCAAAATATTTTCTTTTTATATTCACTGTTACAACCAAAGAAAAGTTTTATTGTAATAAAAAGTAAATATGCTATAAATATATATTCTGAATACGATGGCTATACTTAGATATATATTAGCATTATCATTCGGTATTAACAGTCGGAATATAAAATTGTTAATCCGAATTAGGTTCCTAAAATATTTGCTTAAATTTTATTTATATTCAAACGAGAATATAGTTTATCGCTCGTATCTCAATATACCGAAATGGTGTTCCTATAGTCGGCATTAATAAATGATCGAAAACTAATCGATTTTGAATAGGAATTGCCTCAAGATGTAAAGAGTAATATTTGGACGGATGGATTAAAGTGAATATAAATTTTAAAGTTTATGTAAGTTCCCTTTATAGTTGTGCTTAGCAAATGTTAAGAATATTGATTTGTATTACCAATTTTTCTTCATTAATGGCTACTGCGACGGTATAGAAGTTATGACTATTTATTGGTAATAATTTATATGTTTTGGAATGTTTGGGGCGGCGCTATGTACGAATATAAACAACCTTATTTTAAATTGTCTGTGTTTACGACATTCTGGGAAGCACGGTAGCTGCGTCTACCTCATTATGACGAATTAAGATGATAATTAGGCGGTAAGGAGAGAGCTCGGATTCCGTCGAGTCTATTTAATTTTTTACTTTTTCTTATTTGATGGTATCAGCATTTTGTTTTAATTTTATGTCAAGTTCTTTTTGTTGTCTTTGGAAGGAAGTTCCGTTGACTAATTAAGTTTTTGAACGAATGGTATTTAAAATTTTGAAATGCTTTGCTGTAGGTTTGACGGTGAGTTATAACTCGTAGACTCGCGTAAAACTACTAGTTTAACTAAAATGTTTTCCTGTAAAGCTTTTTACTTTATATTTTAAACAAAAATATGTGAAACATTAACTTCAAAAGACAAAGTAGCTAGTTTC
This sequence comes from Agrotis puta, assembly GCA_943136025.2. Lineage (NCBI taxonomy): Eukaryota > Metazoa > Arthropoda > Insecta > Lepidoptera > Noctuidae > Agrotis > Agrotis puta. The sequence continues at coordinate 12,229,843 of OW964177.2, read as the reverse complement.
CACTGTGAAGTCGTAAATTTCAGTGTGTCAAACATAAACACACATGTTTACACGGCTATTGTGGGGTCAAAGTTAATTTGTTTCTTTAAGTTACGTCTAAAGAGCCACTCGGTCTTGCTTAACTAACGAACAACAGAAGATAGGTAAATAAAGAAGTTTAAAATACGTCTAAACTAAACTTGTACAGAAGATTTAGGAAAAATTAGCTGAAGCTCGTAAGTTGTGTGGTAATGGTGGTGGAAAATAGGTTTTTGTTAAATATAGATCTTGCAGTTCAAATCTATTAATGCTAAGTTTTAAAGCGCGCCACACATGGCTAAGATACTATAATATTTTATATTAAGATACCATATCGCTCGCCATACAATTCAATGGACCATCACAACAGGACGAAGATAGTACCTAAATATTTCATATTTTGGAATCTTAAGATAGAATTGTATACCAAAGTAGGTATGCAACCTGAAATCCCCTTACCAAAAGTCAAACACATGCAATATCGAGGCGCACAATTCTGACTCGGATGTCACTTCAGCAATCATCTGCAATAATGGTGGATTTATTGTCGAACTATTTTTTTATCACTTCTTAAATTAGTTATCAATTAATATTGCTGGAAAAAGAGTTTGCGTTCAAAATTTATACTAGCTTACAATAATTCGGGCACGCCGCAATCGCGGCGGTAAGACCCCTCTTTGAGGAGTGGCTGGATAGGCGTCACGGCGTCCTTACCTACCGCATGACGCAGGTCCTCACCGGACACGGAAGTTTCGGGAGGTTCCTGTGTCTGATAGGGAGGGAAGAAACGCCTGGGTGTCACCACTGCGAGGATCGTCCGGAGGACACGGTGGAGCATACGGTGCAGGACTGCCCCGCTTGGGCAGAGCACCGCCGTGTCCTCACGACGGCAATAGGCGGAGACCTCTCGCGCCCGGCATTGGTCGAGGCCATGCTGCGGGGCGAGACGGAGTGGGAGGCGGTCGCCTCCTTCTGCGAAGCAGTCATGCTCGTGAAGGAGGAGGCGGGCCGCCTGAGGGAGAGGACAGCGTCCTCCCTCCACCCCAGCCGCAGTGGTAGACGCCCACGGCGTCGGACGTCGCAGGACGATCTCCGGCCACCGTAGGCGCGGGCATGCGGGCAGCGAGTAATGGGCGACTTGCTGTCCGACCATGGACCATGCCCGGGTCGACGGCGCGTTGTGTTCCACGCGCGCCTCAAAGAGTGTCAGCATATTGACGGGGCCTGTAGAGGGCCAAAGCCTGCCGGGGTCGCGGGACCAAGGGATTACCGTGACCCCGGTACGTAAAGGGCTAGTGAAGGACACCGTGGATTTTAGTCAGTACAAGTCTGACAGTCCCTCCCGCCCTGCCCTGGGTGTGAGGACTCATTTGATGATTTTACCACGCAAAAAAAAAAAAAAAAAAGCTTACAATAATTGTGTTTCTTTCATGTTTTTAACCTTTACATATTCGTAACTACTGTAAGTGTGAGCTTTCACATCAATGGTTGTACAAAGTTACCCTTTTGCAGTTTAATTTTTTGTCACCAATATTTCGTGTGCATTCATAAAGACGCATTGTCACGTATGTCCAGTCACTTGCACATAAACTTACTAACTTGTTGGGTGTTAAACATTTTTGTAAGGAAGTTAACTTAAATGGCAAGTGTTGTGATAAAATTCTGGTATTCTGGGAACTAAGTTACTGAGTTTTGCGGTTACCTTGATTGGTCCAGAACATAAGACATTGGTTTCCCTTGTGACGTCAAAAGGATAGTAGTTTATGTTAAGAAATGTGACAAGCTATTATTTTCAGTAACCACTGTTAAAGTGTATGTTTGCAAAAGCAGAGTTTTGTTAATAAATCAATTTGAGAATGTTATCGTGTAACAAAAAATGCAATTTACATTTTTTAAACATTAACTTGTAAAGTACTATGGCTTCTGAAAATCGTCACATACATGTTTCTAATACCCTATTTTTCCTAGAAACAGCACCCTTATTCCTGTTCGTTTCTTGCGATATATCTTTGACTTTATCAACGTTATCAATGAAGTAACATTTTTTTAAGGTGGTAAAATCATAAAATGAGTTCTCCCGCCCTTGGTGGAACGGAAGTAACTGTCAGACTCGTACTGACTAAAATTCACCGTGTTCCTTCAAGTGCCCTTTACTTTTCAGGGTCACGGTTACCCGTCTGGACAGTTTCGCGACCCTGGCAGGCGTTTGGTCCTCTATGGGGTACCCATAACATTGCAGACAGTCCATAAAAGGACGGCGAGTCACTCATTACTCGCTGTCTGCTCATCAATGAAATAACCTAACGACGAAAAAACTTGCTTGTAGAGAGTAAGATAATTATTATGGAGTAGTTTCCAACTGTGTGCTTTACAGTCTCCTGATTTCATCTAACAACTTTTAAATATTCAACTTCTAATGACTAATCTATAGTCAGACGTGACATCCCATCCTTATCCCAACACAAAAAAAAAAACTAAACTATGTCATAACATCAAGCAGGGGCGTTGCACATTTCTTTGTTTATTGTTGAATAGTCATTATATGTAAATAGTGAAGTCGTGATGATGGGCAGTATGATAGTGACGAAGCATGTTTCGCAAGCACACGGCATCGTCATGATAATTGTCTACCGAGACTGCGCACCCGTGTGGGTTGGGCGCACCTGCCCGTGCCTATCTTTCTTGGTAGACGTAAACCCGTAGAGATTCCCTTCGCAGATATGACTTAGATTTAATATTTCATAAACGTGATTTTTTTAAACGTGCTCCCATGAATTTTTAGTTTTATGTTTTAAGGTACTTGGTTTGGTCGCGGGACTAACGAATTGCCGTGACCCCGGTACAAAAAGGGCTAGTGAAGGACACCGTGGATTTTAGTCAGTACGAGTCTGACAGTCCCTCTCGCCTGCCTTGGGTGGGAGGACTCATTTGATGATTTTACCACGATAAAAAAAGGTACTTGGTTTTGTTAAAGGCACTGCAGATGGTGTAGTAGAACTTTAACATTACAACTTATTTGAGGTGCTTCCAAATCTAATACTCGTAGTACTAATGGTCGTTTTGGTAGAAAGATATAATCACATTAGATAGACGAGTTAAGTACCTATTTCAGTATCCATCTTAGTAAGTTCTTTTACCAAAATATTTTCACTCTCCAGTGTCTCTTTGATATTGAGGTCGCAAATAGTTTACGGTCCAAGGTCGAGCAATGTATTAATTGTTTTTTGTTTTATCAGCAACTCAATAACAGTTATAGAGTTTGGTGCAATAGAGTCGCTGTAAACGGTTATTTAAACAAATGAAACGTGGGTGTGCGCCACCCCTTTGGAATTTCCGATATTAAAGTATATAAATAGTAGTAAATATCATGTACTAAAATACTTGTGTTTATGCGTATGTTATCTTATTGCTCTGCCTCTCTACCGATCTATATAATAAGCAAATACTTTAATACCACTATCTCACTCATGATATGACCAATACGCACTCATTCAGATGTACGAAAACTGTACTGACATTGACCTTACTGAACTATTGTACGAACGTTTCACGGCACTAGTACAGAACAGATATATGTCATACGATTATAGTCCTTATATCGCACCTTTTCGAACGAATGTCGCACTAAAACTACTTTCGTTGCACTGAACTTGAAAACAGCGTGAACTAAAACTATACTGAGTTTACACTGTGGTTGGCATTGACCTATAAACATACTTGTAACGTCCTAGTTGCACTAGGATCGCACTTAACTTGCACTAGTAATGCACTTGGAACGTACTAGAATAGAACTGCTAAATGTTTAGTAGTTCTATAACATGTTTCATGTATACTACGATATTGATCACTGCAATTCAATGTTTTGTCTTAAATAAATATTTTTTTAATTTTTTTTTAATTGATGTACTATATTTTGCACGCTACTGCGCTCGCGTGGAGGGCGGTTAATATCCAACGGGAACATTCTACCGATATAAAAGGTATAAGTATTCTTTGACATAAACTAGGTATTTATCTAAACGAGCCAGGTATTTTTTCTAGACATAAACCGAGTGCCAAATTATACCGATTGGTTCAGCCGTTAAGGCTGTAAAAACGTATCAGACAGACAGACAGACATAATATTAGTATTAATGATTTTAACAACTACTGATAACAAATCATTTGTCATACGTCAATAATAATCGGTTTATCTCTACGCAATGTAATTGTATCGGAATGATGTTATGTTATCGTACTGATTGGTCTGATGACGTCACATTTGTACAAATAATATTATAAATATGTAGGCACCGTGATGGGATATTTCAGGAAGGGGATTTTCGGTTTTGTCTAACATTGAAGTAATTAAAGATGATTAATTATGACTCAGTGATTATCAGTTAACTGTCAATGATCATTAAAGCCTTTGCCAAACAGACAGGCGTGGCGAATACGAAGCGTAGCGTTTTTATTTGTAATGTATGGAATCGTTTGAATCCAGTCATATAGAAAAGCGAAAGCAATCCGACACTGCTCTCTAAAAAATAAAAAGGTTAGTAAACTATCTGCATGCACTAGAACCAAAATGTCGAAGAGACGTGACATCTTTCAGCCCGGTGAAGGGGCCGTAATTCACTACGGGTTGAACTGGATTGGACCAGCAGCGGCAGCCTAGTAATTTACTGCCCATTCCCCGGTTCATAAAGGAGGCTGGAGTTCCAGCAATAGAGACCTCTTTATACTGATTTTGTCATCTTTATCATCATTTACTTGTTCTTATCCCAATTCATATCTTTTTGTATTCCAATTTTGTTTTTTTTTGAACGTATTGCCTCTCAGTAGGAATTATTTCTGTATCGTGTGGGGTCGCGGGACTGTACGAATTACCGTGACCCCGGAACGTAAAGGGCTATTGAAAGACACCGTGGATTTTAGTCAGTACGAGTCTGACAGTCCCTCCCGCTCTGCCCTTGGTAGGAGGATTCATTTAATGATTGTACCACGATAAAAAAAAAATCGTGGGTGTATGGATAACAGCCAGACTCAGAGTAAGAATTGTTTCGTAAGGGGGTCAAACTCGGGATACTCAGTGTAGCACTTAATCACTCAGCCACTAAACCAATCGTGCCATTATTTCTTGAGTGAGAGTGCCATGTTAAATCATGCATGTATTTACGAAGTTCCCGTGGGATATCTTCGGACTAAAATGTGAGTACAGCATTATTGTTACTCAGACCCTGTGCGGGTTGGTAGATGTCACATGTATTCGATTGTTTTTTGTATTTCTAGGACGTACCAGTTTCCTCATGATGTTTTCCTTCACCGTTTTGAGAGCAGTGGTGATGAAAGAATGAACACAAAGTATTGCGAATGGCTGGGTTTTAATCCACGACCTACAACTCGTAAGTCGGAGCTGTTAGCACTGGGCCATGGTTCATTACTGCTCTCAGAAATGGGAGCAAATATTTGAAATGCTTGGCTGGGTATTTAAGAAAAGAAAGACTATTACTTTAAAACTAACAAGCAAATATAGGCTATTCTAATTTAAAAGTTGGCGCAGACTGATAGCGTATCAGGACTTGGCTGGCTTCCGATGGCAGGTGCCTGTTTAGCTTCACTTGGCTCCTCATCACGGCCATTTGGCTCCGGCAGTTGGAAAGGACAGTGCGCAATATAATGTTGGCAAGGACGTCCTTTATGTAGCCTAATGGCTGACTGTTGTTGTTATCTTGAATGTTTTTTGTGTAACGGAGGCTGGTAGTGCTAGCCAGAGTCATTAGTCGTAATTTTAGTGTAAATTTTGTCCTGAGGCTAACCATTAATCAACAACCAAATTGTGGAACACTGTTGAGAAATACGAAAAAACCACCTAGCGGTCCACTCCGGGCATCAGCACCACAGGCTATCCTGCGGTGACCACTCTACGATCCCTCTTGCGAAGGTAGGCTTCTCCAGGGCCGCACTAGAGTTGCACTATAATGCCAGACCAGTACCACTCTGTCGGAGTCCAGCACCAAACAATTTTGTAATGTCTTCCATCGGTGCGCAGGAGTTCTAATTACTTTTGGGTGTTCTAATTACTCTTATCTCATCTTTGCTTCCGCTTTAGATTGCGGCCAGCAATGAATAAAAATGTTACTCGGTGACGCAAATTATCATCACTTGCATGTAATTTTCTCTAGTCTTTTTTATTCGGCTATGAGTCGTCTATACAATATCACAATTTTACTTGGAATTTTAATCTATACTTATAATAAATCTGTAGAGAGGCCAATTCTGTACATGAAATATATTTAAAAAATAACTATCAAGGGGTGATTAGGGATCGCTACTGATGCAAAAAATGCTATCAGTAAAATTTTTGTCTGTCTGTCTGTCTGTCTGTCTGTCTGTCTGTCTGTCTGTATGTTCGTTATAGAAACAAAAACTACTCGACGGATTTTAACGAAATTTGGCACAATTATTCTTCATACTCCTGGGCAGGTTATAGTATACTTTTAATTACGCTACGATCAATAGGAGCAGAGCAGTGAAGGGAAATATTGGGAAAACGGGAGAAGTTACTCCATTTTTTAAGCTTCCGTCGCGTGTACAGCCCTAATGGTTACAGCTACATAGAAATCATATATGACGGAAATGTTCTCCTTAAAATTATATAAAAATATTCCTTGACAGCATATGTCTATCTTTTATGGTTGACTCACAATAACACGTGAAACTCCCGATGGCTTAGCAATTCGGAGCTTTCTGATTATATTTGTCTACTCTTACGTTTACAACACTCTCACTCATCCCTAATTAAAGAAAGTTGACATTATTACCTATTCAATAAAAAAAAAATCATGTAAATCGGTGTAGAAACACCAAAGTTAGACATGAAATACGCTAATCAGTCATCGCGCGTGAATACAGAATCATGCTATAGGGATTATTTTTGTGTAGCGGTTGCCGCGCTCGACGAGCTTCGCGGCGGCAGGTATAAAAAGGGGGGGGGGTCCTCGCGCCTAGAGGCTTTAAAATCTTAAGGCAACCACAGAAAAGTCCGGTTGAGCATTACACAACCTGCTAGAGGTTGACCTGCGAGATGCCATACACAAAAAAAAGCGCGCGTGCTTCATAGAATATTTGGCTGTTAATGCGAATAGATGTTCAGACTGTTCAACCTTATTGACAGACAATAATTGTTATTTCCAAACCGTGCTTTCAAAGCGCGACTTTTAGTCTTATTTTTTTTTTTAAATCATCAAATGACTCCTCCCACCCAGGGCACGGTGGGAGGGACTGTCAAACTTGGCTGACAAAAATCCACGGTGTCCTTCAATAGCCCTTTACGTACCGGGGTCACGGTTATTCGTGAGTAACGCGACCCCGGCAGGCTATGGCCCTCTACAGGGGGTCCCCTCACTATGCTGACACTCCTTGAGGCGCGCATGGAACACAACGCGCCGTCGACCCGGGCATGGTCCATGGTCGGACAGCGAGTTGCCCATTACTCGCCGCCCGCATGCCCGCGCCTACGGTGGCTGGAGATCGTCTGCCGACGTCCGTCGCCGTGGGCGTCTACCACTGCGGCTGGGGTAGAGGGAGGACGCTGTCTTCTCCCTCACGCGGCCCGCCTCCTCCTTCGCGAGCATGACTGCTTCGCAGAAGGAGGCGACCGCTTCCCACTCCGTCTCGCCCCGCAGCATGGCCTCGACCAATACTAGGCGCGAGAGGTCTCCGCCTATCGCCGTCGTGAGGACACGGCGGTGCTCTGCCCAAGCGGGGCAGTCCTGCACCGTATGCTCCACCGTGTCCTCTAGACGATCCTCGCAGTGGTGACACCCAGGAGTTTCTTCCTTCCTTATCAGACGCAGAAAACTTCCGTGTCCGGTGAGGACCTGCGTCATGCGGTAGGTCAGGACGGGTCTTACCGCCGCGATTGCGGCGTGCCCTTTTTTACTTTTAGTCTTTGAATAGTTTATTTTTAGATTTGTTTTGTTGTTATTTTATGAAATAGGTATTAGAGGTTTTGGTAGTTTTAAATATATTATTAGTTTACATTTTATTTCTTTATAGTTGAAGCAATAGTAGGTACGAATATCAGTTATTTTGGTAGTGTTTAATTATATTAATAGTTTACATTTTATTTCTTTATAGTTGAAGCAATAGTAGGTACGAAATTAGTTATTTTGGTAGTCTACACTATCTACATCTACACTAATATTATAAAGAGGAAAACTTTGTTTTTTGTTTGATTGTAATGAATAGGCTCAAAAACTACTGGACCGGTTTTAAAAATTCTTTCACCATTGAAAGCTACATTATCCACGAGTAACATAGGCTATATTTTATTTTGGAGAAAAATAGGGTTCCGTAAGATATTTGGGTTTTTCGGCCACAAGGTGTAAAAAATCAACCGGAAAAGTTACTTATTTTGCATACACTGCCTAAATTATAAAAGAAAGAACCATAAAATGTTCTAATTAATTGTTGATCTTATAAATATCTACAAAAAAGTCCGCGACACACTATATCTATCTATGTTGAGTGTTTGTGATGACTACGTCGTCGATGTTAGAGTCGGTGACTGTGGATAGACCTGGGAATCATGTTCCTGACCGTGTCTTTCCTGAGTAGGCTTTTTGCGGTGGTACCGACATTCACGCGAGCGGAGCCGCGGGCGCCCGCTAGTTTGAAAATAAAAGGCATTGTAATTTTAAGTGTGTAACGCAGTTATTTTACTGTGTCCTACTCATATCTTTGGAATGCGTTATTTTTAAAGACAATCAACGTGCAGAGTTCTGTAGCAATTAAAACATTTCAGGAAAAACTTAGTTTATTTTCTTGTAGCCGTGCCACTTAACAATGAGTTATCAACTTTTCCACTTTATTTTCATCTGTTTTTTTTTACAGTTGTACCTACCATTTTATCATCATCTATTTAACCTCTAGTTAACAACCACAATAATTCCTGTACCAACCATTTATTTCACAAACACCGTCCCGCAATAACACTTAATTTCACAAATTCAAGCCCGAACTTAAAATAAACGAGTGTTTAATTTTAACAAATAATTATCTCGGCATAAATAGCGATGTCATTATTCAGTTGTCGGCCAGTCGGTGACGCTGTCGGCCGATAATCTTGCTCTACATGTGCTAATTAAAGGACATTCTCTTACACAATGATCCCGGCTGTCCGCTTACGGAACATGAAGGGCACGCCTTGCGAGCAAGTCTTTCTACCCAGTCAATGACTGACTACCAATACTACCACGTTGTAAAGTAAGCTTTCAAAGTCTTTTTAATGTGTATTTTGTTTTACCGCATTCTTTACAAACGATACTTTCAAACAAAGAAACATACATTGCGGCTTCAGTATCCAGTTGTTGAATCAGCTTCGAAATTCACAGGAGATGGTATTTGTATTCATTGATACGGACACAAATGTTGCGGTTCGGATCTGTTACTCAGGGGCGATTCAGTGATCGTCTCGTGATAATCGCGATTACGGGGGACTGACATTTCTTTTATTTTATCGCAAACGGTCGCCGTAAGATAAAGCGGCAATAAATAATGTGGGTAAGACATGGTGGGTACGTGTGCACGGTTGCGCTTTTCATTTGTATTATGCGCGTAATTATGCCTTGCACAACGTTCAGTGAGGTTTATTTATGGTATCGATCGCAATGGTAAGGGTAATCGATTGTTAAAGGGTAGTGATAAGTGTAGTGCGTTAATTTAAATGGTGTGAGATTGATGGTGATGATCTGTTTGCTTTCTGTGCTTCATGTTTTTTTCTTTTACTTATACACGTCCACCCACGGTTTTGGCTGCTAGGTATTAAAACCTCTTACGAATTATCTGTACATTTGATAATTTTTTATTGTGCCATGATACTTACATTATGTAGATAACATGTTTAGTTTTTACATAAATTGGTAAAACACAGCCGCACTTCCTTTTGTTCGCAACTAAAAAGAACAAAAAACTGCCATTGATAAATAGAGTTATGCAGTTTGTGTTATCTTTCAATCTCTAGCAGTTAGATATAAATATTCCATATGTGTTCTCACAATATGTTTCGAGAAATCTTTTTGACGAAAAATATCGGTAGCACAATAACTTTGTATACAAAACAAAATAGGACATTATGCGCGACGCATCTCCTTCGTCGCGTCTTATTCCTGTGAATCTTAAGCTGGGCCTCGAAATCGGTGGACATCAATACTGATTTTTTGTAAAATACTGTCACGTTCCACGATTTCTTGTAAGTTTATAACTTAGTGATATTGGTATTGATGTTGTCAATGCTTGTTCTTGTAGGTGTTGTATTAAACATTAGCTTTATAATTCAAAGTCAAAGTCAAAGTCAAAATTATTTATTTGCTTTAAATGTGGTATGTATAAAGATGGTAAAATTAATATAAGTTCAAACACATTTCGCCATAAAAATGGCATGCAAACATTATTCAAGTTTTAGGCTACACATCGTTTGGTAACATAAAATAAACTTCTAGGTTTAAAAATATTTTTCTGTTAAACATTACTTAACACACAAATTAAAATTTAAAATAAAATACTTAAAATAAGTTCACAAACATAATATTAAAATAGTACCTAAGTAACAATCAATTCGTTAAGTATAAATAGTTATAATGCATTACGGTAGTGGTATGATTTACAGTTGGATTTTTTGAGAAATTCAGCTACGGAATAAAAACTGTGTGAAATAAGCCATTTTTTTAAAACTATGCAAAATTTTATGTCCGTTAAAAAAACAAAAGTTGTATGTTATTTTATGTTAAATGCCCTTTGCATGCTGCGTTGCCACATTATTAACAGATGGGTGTTTTCTTAAAACGAAATGCTCCCATCTCTATTTCGAGGTAACAACCCTAGTGCTCCAACTTTATCTGTCATTGTTTCAAAGAATTCACAACTTTCATGCAGGGTTAGAATCTGAAACATATTCTGGGTAGGGTCGGGAATAGGATCAGGACGAGATTACTTCACATAATTGAGGATCGGACGTCACTTGGTAAGTTAGTCCGATCTTTATAATTATGTTCCGTAATCTCGTCCTGATGATTTGATACAAGTAGATGTATAAAGAAGAAAGTTGTGATAACACGTTCAAATTATTTAACCACCCTTTCATAATTTGAAGACTATTATAATAAGTCAACATAAAATTTGCCTTCTACATGTTGGCTAAACATTTAAATTCTTGTAATCAGTCTTTTGTGAAATATAATTTAAATCGTCCGATAACCGCTTAATTTTTTTGTTAAGATCTAGTACAGTTTGGCTGGTATTTAATGATGTGTATTACTGGTATTTAATGATATACTTAATAGCGCCTACACTGCTTCGTTTGCTGTATTTTTTTTTCTTTATCACCGTTGTCAATTAAAGAGTGGATGCATTGGTAATTAATTAAAATCTTCCGAAAATATATTATTCCTCGTTGGTTCAGCCCCGCTGCCCGGCTCCTATTAGTCGCAGCAAGATGTTATATAACCTATAGTTGTCCTCGATAAATGGACTATCCAACACGAAAATATTTTACCAACTCGAACCAGTAGTTCCTGAGATAAGCGCGTTCAACCAAATTAACTCTTCAGCTTTATAATATTTAGATTGTAATAAGTATATTGTACCTTAGTAAATTGACGAATAACTGAGTGCCGGGAACTGCTGTGGATCAGCAGTCGAATGCGATGCTACACCGTTAAATTACACTAACAAAAATGGTAACAATACTTAAATGTTTTTTCTTTTTTTTGTGAACTGTCACTTATATTTTAAACGGATGTTGAACATGTTCATTACTACGCGTTTATTAGTTATCATTTGCAATTATTTTCAAATATCGGATGTTTAAAACAAATAATAAATATGGTAAATACCCCGATTTATGTTATAATGACACCGTAAATGCCCATCTCAGTGTAAAAACTGTTTATATCAAGTTAGTTTTTCTCCAAATACTTTCTACTCTGGGTACTCCATAGCAAACCTCACTGTGATTACTTATTCTGTGCCACACTCCATTCCCGCTATCCTCGAGGCCTTTCCTAGTCCCAGTCCCTATTCCCGTCACGTGTTTCCTACAGGATGTGTTACTGATAGGCTCACGATACACGAATTGAACGAGTTTGAGCCTCCAAGACTCCCCAACAAACATCTAACAGTATTTACGCCAACAAATATGCATTATTTTATTTTTTACGTCTTTTTATACCTTTTTTGTATGCGGACTATGTCCTACCGTCATCTGTTTCTTCCCAACTTTTAAATTGTGGGGGAGACAAAGTGGTTTTTGGAAGTTATTGGGACTGCATAGGGTGTTGTTTAAAGTATTGATATTGTATAGGCGGCGTGCATGCGAAGTTTGAATATTTTTTATGAAAGAAGTAATTTCGATAAGTTTCTCCAGCAAAATAATTTTATTATTTATTTGCCTCAGATACAATTTCATGTTAATAAACAAGTGAACAGAAATGTAAATATAAAATAAAACCCATTATTATTCATAGATTTATTTATACCTTAATAAAAAGTATCAGTATTAATCCAGATTGTAATTGATCTCTATGCCTAATTTTATTCACATCCCTTTATGTATTCTAGCGTCATCGAGAAACATCCAGCCATCCAAACTCTCGCATTTATAATATCAATATAATAATTTAAATTTTTACTAGTCGAAAACATATCAAAGTCAAAACTATTATCTTTAATTTAAACTATTATTTATCCAACAGAAATATAAAGTAACTTTTATCCAACATCGTTAGCATGTTACCGATGACGTTTATTCAGTTCGCTTTTCTTTGAAACTCAGGAACGATAACTTTACGTTGTTTTCATTTTTCATAGAATAGGTTTCGAAGGTTTTTCTGTTCTTTAAAACATGAGTTAAGTTGCGAATAAGTTTACTAAGCCATGAATTCGAATAGCTTGAAATAATACTAAAGATATCGAGGACTAAGGAAATATTTTATCTAGAAAGTTAATCTTTGGAAAAAATATCTTTAAATGACGCAGAAATACTTAATTTCTAACTTATATCTTGAACTTAAGGTGCGTTTCCATAAAACAAGTTATTTGTATACAAGTTGCAAATTGTATGTAACTAGAAAAGACCTGCATAGGGAAACAGTGTCTAAGACGGGGAAGCTCCGGGAGCTGGGAATCGACGGGGGCCTCCGGGTGCACGTCACCGCGACGGGGGCCAGACTCCTGTCGGTCCCCGGCGCGGCCAGCGGCCCTACCGCTGACGCTCTGGCCGAAAGGCTCAGAGCGTCCCTAGACGCGGAGGAGGCCCGGGTGTCCAGGCCCGTTAAGCGCGCAGATCTGCGGATCATGGGTCTGGACGACTCGGTCTCGGAGGGGGACGTGGTGGCCGCCGTCGCCAGGGCTGGGGAATGCCCTGCCGACCAAGTCAGGGCAGGCATCCTACGCCCTGGCCTCGCGGGGCTGCTGACCATTACAGTCAGCTGCCCCGTGCCGGCGGCCAAAAAGATTGAGGAGAGCCGAAGGCTCCTGGTTGGCTGGGTGTCCGCGCAGGTGAAACTGCTGGAGCCCAGGCCTCTGAGGTGCTTCCGCTGCCAAGTGGGTAACCACGCGGCATGCATGTGCACCTCAGAGGTCGACCGCAGCGACAACTGCTTCCGCTGCGGTCAGCCCGGTCACAAGGCCGGCTCGTGCAACGCCCCGCCGCACTGCTTCGCATGTGCGGCGGCTGGCAAGCCGGCTGATCACCGGGCAGGGGGCAAGGCCTGCGCGCCCCCCGCCAAAGCCAGGAGCAGAGGTAGGCCCTCTGCCGCCGCCGTCCCCGCCGCCGCCGCAGCTCCTGCTGCCGCCGCCGCCGCCGCTGCCGCCGCCGCCGCCGCTTCTGCCGCTGCCGCCGTGGCTGCGCCCTCACAGAGGGCCCTGGAGGAGGCCGCAATGGACTCCAATTAATGGCTCCATTGCGCTTCCTCCAGGCGAACATCAACCACTGCGCCGCTGCTCAGGATCTCCTGCTCCAGAGCATGGCGCAGTGGTTGATTAACGTCGCCGTGGTCGCCGAGCCGTACTTTGTCCTGCCCAGAAATGACTGGGTGGCGGACCTGGACGGCTCGGTGACCCTAATTTCGTCGGCCGCCGCCGGTACCCCGCCCCTCGATCGCGTCGAGAGAGGGCGCGGGATCGTCGCAGCACGGTTCGGGGAGATCGCCGTTATAGGCGTTTACTTCTCCCCGAACCGAACTCTCGCCGAGTTCCAGGACTCCTTATTGGAGCTGGGAGACGTCGTCGTCGCATTCGGTTCCCTCCCCGCGCTCGTCCTCGGGGACTTCAACGCCAAGAATGTGGCTTGGGGTTCCCGGACTACGGACTACACGCGGGGCAGGAGGCTCGAGCGCTGGGCCATGGCGCATGGCCTGGTCGTCGAGAACCGGGGTTCCGTTCCCACGTGCGTGCGGTGGACGGGCGATTCGGTGGTGGACTTAACGTTCGCCAACGCCGCCCTGTCGCCGCGCGTCACCGACTGGCGCGTTGTAGAGGAGGTGGAGACCTACTCCGATCACCGGTATATCCGGTTTGATGTCTCCGCCCAGACCTCAGACGCGCCGGTCCGACGGAACCCATGTGGTCCGCGATGGGCGCTGAAGCAGCTGGACCGGGAGCTATTCCTGGAAGCCTCGATCGTGCAGGCCTGGGTGTCACCACCGGACAGGCCTGCCGACATAAACGACGAGGCGGAGTGGTTCCGGGAGGCCATGTCGGAGATCTGCGACATGGCCATGCCCCGGGTCCGGCAAGGACGCGCCCGGCGTCAGCTGTACTGGTGGTCGCGCGAGCTAACATCGCTGCGCGAGGCGTGCGTGGCCGCGCGACGCCGGTACACCAGATTCCGCAGGCGCCGCACCCGACCTCCGGATGCGGCGACTTTAGAGGCGGAGCTGTACGAGGGCTACAGGGCAGCGAAGACCGCCCTCCGCGACGAAATCTTGCGGGCCAAGGAATTGGCCCGCAAGGAGATGCTGGAGACCCTGGACGGGGACCCATGGGGCCGGCCCTATAAGTGGGTGAGAGAAAGGCTCCGCCCCTGGGTTCCCCCGTTGACGCAGAGTCTCCAGCCTCAGTTCGTGGAGGACGTGGTGAGCGCCCTGTTCCCATCGCGGGGAGAGCACACTCCCCCGCCTATGGCTCCGTCTCTGACGGATTCTGACGGAGAAGCTGACGCAAACGCGGACCACAGCGACGACGACGTCTACGATGCTCCAGAGGTGACCGAGGTAGACCTGAGAGTGGCGGTACAACGGCTCAAGGCCAAAAATACCGCCCCAGGACCCGACGGCCTGCCAGGAAAAGCCTGGGTCCTGGCCTCGGGGACTCTCGGGCCTCGACTGGGGGGGCTCTTTAGCGCATGCCTGGAGAGGGGCCAGTTCCCGCTTCGTTGGAAGACGGGGAAACTGGTCCTGATCCAGAAGCCCGGGCGCCCTGCGGACTCTCCGTCCGCATTCCGGCCCATCGTGCTGCTCGACGAGGTGGGCAAGCTCTTTGAAAGAGTTATTGCAGACCGCCTCGTCGGGCACCTGAATCGGGTGGGCCCGGACCTCTCGGAGAGCCAGTTTGGCTTCCGGAGGGGGCGCTCGACGGTGGACGCTATCATGCGCGTAAGAGCCCTCACGACGGGGGATGCGGTATCCCGGGGCAGGGTCGTCTTGGCGGTGTCTTTGGACATCACCAACGCCTTCAACACCCTGCCCTGGAGTTGCATCAGGGAGGCACTCCGGTATCACCGGGTGCCGACCTACCTCCGTCGCACGGTCGAGGACTACCTGACGGACAGGGCCGTCATCTACCCCGGTCACCGGGGAGAGTGGAACCGGCGAGAGATGTCGTGCGGTGTTCCACAGGGATCGGTCTTGGGGCCGCTCCTGTGGAACATCGGCTACGACTGGGTGCTGCGCGGCGACCTCCCTGACGGCGTCGGCGTAATATGTTACGCCGACGACACGCTCGTCCTGGCGGAGGGAGTGTCGCACCAGGCGGCGGCCGACCTGGCGACGCAAGCGGTGGCGACAGTCGCTCAAAGGATCCGGCAGTTGGGACTCGACGTGGCGCTGCACAAAACAGAGGCCATGTGCTTTCATGGCCGTCTGAACGCGCCACGTTCAGAGTCCCACATTACGGTGGAGGGGGTTCGCATCGGCGTCGGGAGGACGATGAAGTACCTGGGACTCGTCCTCGACAGCCGGTGGAACTTTAGGGAGCACTTCCTACGTTTGGCCCCGAAGCTGAACCGGGCAGCAGCCGCCCTCAGGCGACTCCTGCCCAATCTCAGCGGGCCAAACGCCTCCAGCCGGAGGCTGTACGCCGGTGTCGTGCGGTCCATGGCCCTCTACGGGGCCCCTGTGTGGGCCCTGAGCATTCGGACGCGACCACTAAAGCTGGTCGCATGCCAGAGGGTCATGGCAATCCGAATGGTCCGAGGATACCGCACGATCGCCGGCGAATCGGCCAACCTCCTTGCCGGATTGCTGCCCTGGGATCTGGAGGCGACTGCCCTCCAGCGCGTCTACGAATGGCGCGTGGAGGCGCAGCGCCGGGGCGAATCCCCGCTGCCTCGACAGGTCGAGGCGCGGCGGGAAGAGCTCCGGCGCGATCTCAGGGCAGTATGGAGGGAGCGACTGTCGCAACCGAGGTCCGGGCACGCCGCAATCGCGGCGGTAAGACCCCTCTTTGAGGAGTGGCTGGATAGGCGTCACGGCGTCCTTACCTTCCGCATGACGCAGGTTCTCACCGGACACGGAAGTTTCGGGAGGTTCCTGTGTCTGATAAGGAGGGAGGAAACGCCTGGGTGTCACCACTGCGAGGACCGCCCTGAGGACACGGTGGAGCATACGGTGCAGGACTGCCCCGCTTGGGCAGAGCACCGCCGTGTCCTCACGACGGCGATAGGCGGAGACCTCTCGCGCCCGGCATTGGTCGAGGCCATGCTGCGGGGCGAGACGGAGTGGGAAGCGGTCGCCTCCTTCTGCGAAGCAGTCATGCTCGCGAAGGAGGAGGCGTGCCGCGTGAGGGAGAGAACAGTGTCCTCCCTCCGACCCACCCGCAGTGGTAGACGCCCACGGCGACGGACGTCGCCAGACGATCTCCGGCCACCGTAGGCGCGGGCATGCGGGCAGCGAGTAATGGGCGACTCGCTGCCCGACCATGGACCATGCACGGGTCGACGGCGCGTTGTGTTCCACGCGCGCCTCAAGGAGTGTCAGCAAACTGACGGGGCCTGTAGAGGGCCAGAGCCTGCCGGGGTCGCGGGTCTTACCCATCACCGTAACCCCGGTACGTAAAGGGCTCGTGAAGGACACCGTGGATTTTAGTCAGTACAAGTCTGACAGTCCCTCCCGCCCTTCCCTGGGTGGGAGGACTCATTTGATGATTTTACCACGCAAAAAAAAAAAAAAAAGACGGGGAAGCGAGGTATAATGGGGACATACACTCTTTAGGCATACTTAACACAACACTAAGCGCAAGCGTCATCAGGACGTCATAATATGCAAGCGGCCATTAAGAAATGGCGTCCTGTTGGCGCTTGCACTACGTTAGTATTGTGTTAAGTGTGTGATTTCCTATCAATCCTTGCGTCCCCGTCTTATAACCTGTTCCCCTACAAGTTACAAGTTGTAGGGTAGTGTGAACTTGTACATTTTGTTTCAAGTGATGTACAATTGTGAACATCGCCACTTGTATACACCGAAAATATGTTTCCAATTCAAGCAACTTGTATACAAATGTGACGTCATATTTGTATGCAACGCTTGCCTAATGGAATCGCGCCCTTAGTTTAAGAAGGCGTACCTTTGCTTGGAATATTAATTTCAATACTCAATATATACAATAAAAAATAAAGAAATTAAACATCATTTAATTTTTTTCTCACGTCATGTCACTTGACGTTAGCTTAAAAAGTCGTCAAACCCAACCGGGCAATCTCAATCAAATTTTTTGTTGCTCAAAAATAATCAATATAATTATTGAACATAATTTTAATTGAACATTAATAATCACCGTCACGCTACTGAGATATGCATAACGAATAGCTTTACAGTCCGACGTCAAGCGACGTCAAGTCACGTCAATCAATATGGCCGATTCGGAATTGTCACTTGTAATCTGTCCGGCGATCGCCTAATCCATCGGCGTTCTTTGACGTTCAATTACAATCTTCTTATAACTCGAACAGATCGGATTAAACTAAAAGGTTGTTATGTAGACACGGCCTAACGTGATTTGAGTGTCAATGTAGATCGAAGAAAGCTTAGCGATTTGTAGTCGGGAAATTATTTTAATTGCGTTTGATGCTTCTTAATAATATCTGCTTATTGGTGTTGTCTTCAAATGGAAAAAACAGAACCCTTATTGAGTCAGTCGTGTGTCACAACCAATTTTCTCCAAACCTCAAATTCATTAACTTTATATTCGGATACGCGTTTAGGTACACACATTTTCGGGTTAGCGATCTAAATAAAATTAAAAAAAAACATTTTTTTACTTAAAAAAAACAAAACATACACAGACACAATATTACCGAAAATAGTACGTAAATTAATTTTTTATTAACGATGTTCACCGTTGCAAAACAAACAGGAAAACGCTACATTTTTTTCGGAGTTTTTTTTATAGAAGTACCATAATTTCAGTTAATTATGCTTAATCCTTTTAATATCAGTTTGACAGATCTACTAATTAATATTACCAAAGCTCAAAAATTATTCCAAATTCCAAAATTAAACACAAATTGATTAAGAAGTTTAAGAGTAGTCTCTTAAACTCTTAATAAAGGAACAAACTTTACCTCTTTACTTATCACGAATTCTTTGTTCAAAACTTATTAGAAAGATCATTCCCTCGTACAATCTATTTCAAAAGATGTTCCATAAAATTTTGTTCAATTTTGACCGAAATGAACCCAGAGTTTTATGCCCGACAAAATTGAATTTAGTCTTCTTAACCACAGAGTTGTAAATTAATTGAGGGTCAAGAAAAAGAGCTTGCCGTTAGTTTGCGTAAGGTATATTTTTAGCCTAGCACATAGCCTGTTAAATTCATTGAGCTATTATTCGCCGTGTTTAAGCAAAATAAGCTCCACCTCAATGATGTTAAGTTCATAATAGCTTATAAAATAAACACAATAAATATTACAGTAAGTATTTGAGTATTAATTCAAAATAAGCTTCACAATGACGATGGTCTCGTTAACCTTAAGTTAAGCGGCTTTTGACGTCAAAATATTTTTCCGGGAAAATATACAGGCTGTATATATTGAGCGCAATGCATTGTCATTGTAAAAATGCTTTGTGAATTAAATTGTGGGAATAAAATGAACACACACAGAGTACTGCTATTTATCGCTTTTTATAAAGCATAATAATATCTTCAATATCCGGATACCAACCTATGTGGTATAGGTGTTGTGTACATAGCTACGTATATACAGCTATTAGTTACCAAGTAAGCCAAGGTTATCAGGATCAAACCCCTATCAGTATTATATTACAGATTATAAAATATCCCGCACATGCATAATACGTTATTGTGAATTGTTACCAACGGATACAGGGAAATTGATATCAAAACTCTAAGAAACCTTGCAAGCTTTTAAAATCAAAAAAGGGATTCTGAACGGACTTCTGAATTTAAAACAAAAGAACTGGCTTCGAAAATTAAAAATAAAACAATTGACAGTATAAGCTTCGTCTAAAAATTCTTGAACAAAAATCCCATTAGAAATAAGTAAGTTTCTTTATAGTGATTTAATACAAATACCCTGTATAAGTCCATCGGTCTATACTGACGACCGGCAAGAATTTAAGATGCTATCGCAGTACCGGGAGCTTAGAATTTTATGTGACTTATGGTGTAATAAATAAAATGAACCGTTACAACGACACCTACATACGTCATCGGAACTACGTAATGATCACTATGAACTTTTATACCGATCTTTTGTCTATTAATGATGTTAAATTAGATTTGAAAGATGTGCCCGATAGATATGTTATTTGCAAGTGGGTTGAGAGGACATTATTCTTTATTTTAATGGCTCGCTTGTTGGGCTAACAAACGACTGTGATGGCTCCGAGCCAGATTAACGAATGAGGTTTAGAATTAAAGAGGTGAGATGCAAAAGAATTGAAGCGTATGTTTTGATGGTTCTTTTTTGCTATATAACTCTATAGAAAAAAAAAAATACGCCATAAATTTCGCATTTTAAAGGCATGGTAGGCGCAGTGGCTGGGCGAGTGATTGCTGCGCTGAGAGTCTCGGGTTTTACCACGGTTCGATTCCCGTACGGAAAAAATATTTCTGTGATATACAAGTTGATGTTCCGGGTGTGGGTGTGTGTATTTGAGTTTAAATGTTTGTAAACGCACCCACGACACAGGATAAATGGCCAGTGTAAGGCAGCTTTCTTTTTTTTTCTAATGTTTAAAGTTAGAGTCAATAAAAAAAGATAACAGTGTTCTCTGTAAAAGTTAACACTTCGATCACAAAGAATCAAAAATAAAATAAATATTACTCGCTTAAGTTACAATTTAATGTGACAAATAAATGTAAGAAACAAGTGAAGCGTTGGTAAAAGAGCTTTAGTTGTATTTCGTTTTCCCTAAAGCTCGAACATTCACTATAATATTTTCACTGTTTCCCAGTATTTCTTGTATTTCTTGAAGTCACAACAGCAATAAAATATAAGGTTTAACTATATCACAATAGTACAAACATGACAGGTTCTTAGTGGCCCGCCTACGAACGAACACAGATCGGTTTTCCGAGGCTTACATTTATAACTAAGGGTCTTATAGTTTAGTTTTCGTTAGGACAAGTTCAGGGTTTCTTTTGTATTTCGGTAGAGAAATATAGACGGAATTCTGGTATTGGAATTATTGTAATCATCAGGGGAATGTAGGTTCCAGTAGTATCTATGCGCAATCTCACAAGTTTTATTCATTTGTTGGATAACGAAAAAACACTATAGCTAAATGTCGTATTTTTTAAAAATTCCAATTGGGAGATCTTGGATTCTTGTGAGTTCAAAATAATCCGGTCCCACTTCATTAAAAATATTATTTTCGTTACAGATTTCAAACTGAACATAACAAACAGCTTTCTGCAAAAAAAAGTTATTAAATAAAAAATCAATTTCGATTCTCAAAAAATAATTGGACAACATCCGCATCTCTGTTGATATGATAATTTTACACGAAACGTTTTAATTCAAAAAACATTCATGTGGACCAAAGATGATGCTCAAAGAGTAAGCGTGAAACCGAGTAGACAGTCCCATAGTCCCGAACGTTTAAAGTCGACAGATGAGATGTCAGCAGAAAATTGGATTCCGTAAAATAAATATGTCGCATTCACTTTGAATTAACTACAGGTCCCACAAATTGAACCTTATCACCAACCACGCAAGCAAGAATTTCAATTGTTGATCACCTCCTCGAAGATTTGACGAAAAGTTAATTTTAAGTGCGCCTTTGTGCTCACAAAAGATTTTTGTCCACTATGGGCGAGTAATGCATTTTTTTTTGCTAAAAGTTATTTATTCTTCCTTTAGAGGCGCGAGGATTAATTTTGCGACAGCTGAGACTGTGAAACGATACCTTGTTACATATTTGAATGACACTTTCCAGTTTTTAATTTAAACGTGGCATCGCCAAATTGAGACGAGAGCTCTTAATCCTTTTGTTTCCCTTTGTTCAAACGTTAATCCTGTAAACCTGTGCCTTTGATGTGTTATCGCCATTGTAACCGAGTTTCGACGTTAATTGTTCCTAATTCCACGTCTTTATCCACCTCATTCATCTAGTTACTTTTACTTTTAGTAAATCTGTTTTCTTAACTTTCAATTGATGCTCTGATATTTTAATCTTCTCAAGGTTTTCTTAAAAGGTCTCTTTCTCGAAGTCTTCGTTTACACTTCCTTCGAAGTTGGTGGATTTCAAATTGCCTTCGTAGCTTATTTTGATATTCGGTCCCGGTGTCCGACTCAAATTACAGTGGACGAAGTTAATTAAGTTTGTTTTACGACTATTAAGGTAATTAGGGAGAGGCAGGATAATATAATTATTTATGTAAATAACTATTACGGGTCACGGCCCATATAGTTTTGAATGTTAACGTCGACTGTCGTATACAGGGTACTTTACGAGGGTATAAAGTATACGCTAATAAGCATCTCACATGTCGCTGTAAGCCGCTCGAGGTGTGGTCCGAATTTCGCGAGGCTTTGATGATGGCCCTTCGAAACGTTTTAGTGTCCCCAATCGGCTTTCGTAGATATCCGCTAAGTGACCGAAAGAATGCACCGAGCTAATAAAACTGGATCTTACGAAACTCAAAGCTTTTAATACGGAAATAATGTCGTGCGCCCACGCGGGCCATCCTAAAATACGGATTCCCGACTTGTAAACTTGTGTAGCGTAACTCTTTAATATGAAAGCGATTAATATGTCTAATATTTTAGTTTTTGTCTATGATGATTTATAATTTCCTCGCTTTTATGTTGTTTGTGTGCAATATTTGGTATTCTGACTTTAATCCGTTGATTTACAGCGGCCCAAATTGTTTGTTTACGTTTGCGGGCATAAATCGATTACTTTGTTCTCTGATGTTGAATAAAATAAATAGAATACAAGACAAATATGGTCAGAGAATGTGTGGCATGCGTGTTCCTGCAGCAATTAAAAACAAAAGTAAATCACCAGTGTGGCCGATACAGTCCATACATCCTTAATCATTTCGAAATTCATTCGTTAACTTTGTGAAATTGTCTTTTTATTATGGTAGTGATTTATTTGACAGGCAATACAAGCCGAAGAGGCCAATAAATGTATCGAGTCAGTCCCGACCCTTGTTTTAAAAAGGTACACTGTCCATAAAATGAATATTAAAAGTATAAGAATTGACAGTTGTACGAGAACTTAATATATTCCACTAACTTACGTATTTAATATGGTTGACTTGAAAAATATTTTTTGTGTATTGATATTGGCAGTATTTTACGTGTTAATATATTTTTGAGTGACATTACGAAGTATTAAGAGGGTACGTAAAAGTAGCTATATACGTAAGAAAATATATGTGTATTGCAAAATAATGAAGGGGCATTTAGTTTCTCAGCGGGAAGTTTTTAAGGACGTTGCATATGATCAGGAATAACTTTATATTAGAGTTTTTATGTGATTGGACGTAACGACTGCCGACAAAGAGAATGTTTTTGATTGGAGTTAATTTCGTGGTTTTCGTGTTAGTACCTTAATTATAACTACTTGATGGTTCGCCGTCGACAAGAAGTCGTGACGATAATATTTTAAACTAAAAATAATACTGACAGTAGTAATATCATTATGCTGGGTATTTTGCCAAATAATTTTATATTTTTTACAGCTTTTCTCATATTTGTAATTAAAACAAATACTGTTTTAGTTTGTGCCTCTACAAGCATGTAAAATACGGATAAGATACTATAATATTTTATCTTAAGATACCATATCGCTCGCCATGCAACTCTATCTTAAGATACCAAAATATGAAATTATCTTCGTCGTGTGTGATGGTCCATTGAATTGTATGACGAGCGATATGGTCTCTTAAGATAAAATATTATAGTTTCTTAGCCGTGTATGGCGCGCTTTGTTCACACTGTGCCATACACCTATGTGACGAGACAGTCAAACAAACAATAGGTATGCAAAAAGACCTTTGTATTTTTTACCTTTAAGTAGATGCTTATTTTTTTAAACGACCGCCTTCCGTTGTGCAACGACGCATCTTACGCCGAATGTGGCTTTATGCAAGGATGTGGACACGCCATAAACATTCCATCATGTCACACAAACCGAAAATAGCTTTCCAAAACAAACACAGTGTCAACATCCTCGGTTTCACAGCGTTGATTAAGTTCTTTATGACAGGCACTGAGGTAGACAGGACTCGTCTGTGCCTTTTCTGTGTTTGAAGTTGGACAAGCTTTAGTGTACTTATACGCTGACATACTAGTTTGTAGTTTGGTAGAGATACTCAGGCATAACGTAGCTTGATATGGAATTTGGGCGGAATTAAAGGAGTCTTTACCACTTTATGAAAATATAATTCAATTTGATTTGTTTGTACATGTGAGTGAAGAATGAAAGAGTTCTACCGAAATGACTAACTGAATTAAATTTGCATTCATTTATGAAGAATAGAAGGAATGACGAAAGACAAGGCGGTAAGGTTGAAAGACCAAAGCCTGCCCATACTGGGCGAATTAAAAAAAAAAACATTTATGAAGTGATTTTGTTTTAAATCTATTTTCAGCATAAGTTTTGAATGTATACGCGACTGAATTTATTTAAGCGCAATATACCTATAGAATTAGATTGACATAACGGAATTAACGAGCAATCGTAGGCTGGATCGATACGACTCCGGGCATACCACCGTACGTACTTGACATAGTTCCTGTAAAGGATATACTGTGGTATTATCGTATGTGAAACGGTATCGAACAAAACAAACGTTGTGCCATCGTGGTCGCACGTTTCCGTTTCCTCCCACAACTCGCCGCAGAGTTCCGTCTATTGCATCGCGGGTTGCATTTTGATGCGGTCTACCTGTTTAGCTTGATGTTAACGTATTATTAGCTTTATTGACTTAATGCAGATTGGAAGAGCTTTGTTTGCTTAAGTGCTAGGAGTGGGATAATAGTCTGTTGTTTAGATGTCCGCTTTGATGATTTTTGTAAAGATCAATGAGTAGGAACAGAATTTTATATCTGTGGATTTGCTCAGTTTTGGTAATCATTTCCGTGCTTATTGCTCAATTTATAAGAGCACTATTGCGTAAGTACGGAAAGATGAGAAAAACGTTATTGGGAGAGTTTTGAGTATAAAAGTGAACGGCTATGAGAGTAAAGAGAGAGAGGAACGGAGAGAGATAAAAGAATCAAGGAATAGTCTGTTTGAAATATAATATTGCTAAAATCAGGTGCCTACTGAGATGTAGAGATGTATGGAAGAAGTTAACAAGCAGCGACCATAAATAAATTGGTATGAGAGAAGGAGAATTGTGACGAGCAGACAACTGAGCATCACAATTATCCAAGGACTAGTTATTGGTAGTCTATAGCAAAATAATAGAAATTTAAAAATAGTATTCTTTTCAGTCGTCCGTCGTATATACTCGTATCAATAGTTATGTGTTTACCCTTACAACTATTAATCGTGACAATAGCACCGCCATAAGGCTGATGCGTATGTGGGCTTAAATTTTTGTTAATACACCCACGAAATAGTGAATAGTGCGGGCCAAAGTTTAAATAATAAATCATCGTCTGTCCAGCTTTTTTCTATCTATATTGGGGTCGACTTCTTGTCGAACCGAATGCAGCTGAATATGGGTATTTTACAAAGAGCGAATGCCTATTTGACGTCTACAACCCAGTAACTGGGTGACACAAAACCCCATTGTAAAAGTGGTGTCAGACTTTCAAGCTTTTTACTAACAATTATGACTTTCAACGATCTACAAATGACAGTCGGGACCAACGGCTTTATGAGCTTTCAGAGGTATGCAGTAAACTCCCTATGCGAGATAGTCGCTCATCCATTGATCAAACTCGACACGGTTTAACCTTGCAGATAGCCCTGAGGGGCCGTTACCAACTTCATAAAAAAAAAATTAAGATGATGAGCAACAGATAACTTTAACATTTGCGTCATTATTCATTAGATGAAACAACGCACCGCTATATCTTCAAGGCGCCTTCCTATCACTAATACTTCCGACAGGGCTACATGCTCAATCAATGCAAATGTTCAGATCCAACTTCAATAATCATCCTAAGGTGCTGATAAACTTGAGCATTCAATTGTAGCAGAACATCGAGCATTCGCTGTTTTTAATTTTGCCGAACAGGGGCTGTATTATGACGTCTTAAAACTTGGCTTGTTCTTGACTTGTGAGTGAACGAGGTGGCGCTAGACGACTTGAATAGCTATGTCTCTTTCACTCACTGGAACAAGCCTGGTTTTAGGACGTCATAATATGGCTGCTGAACGACAAACAGAGCCGATAACATCGCTACTACGCTACGATTTTTCTAGCGAACGCTCTAGTCGAGTTTCTACATGTAAATGTCAGACTTGACAGTCGGTTCGACAAAGAGCTTGTCAGAACTTTCGTTAGAATCTTTGCTAAAAAGTTCTCGTTTGTCTTTGTAATGTAACATTCGCAAGAATGCTCATTACAAGTGAACGCTCAAGTTTATCCGCACCATACTCAAGTTTTTACGTCACTAGTATGGATATCATTCGATTAGAATCGTGCTTTTGATCCCGACTCTAATTATAATCGAACAAGAAGAACATGCAATAATACTCGTACATTCTGCATGCGTGCTTTATTAGTCAACTAGCTGCTACTCGCAGCTTCGCCCGTATTTATATCTTGATAAATTATAATTTTCCTCCGTTGAAAAACAGTGAAAGAATTGTTGTAATTGGATAAATAGTTTCAGAGATTAAGTACTTCTTATACCTTTATTTTTAAGGTTGAAAATCATCTGTTGAGTCTTCCTGCCTTAGGCAGAGCGGAAGGCAATATCAGACTGTAACTAAAAGAAAGAAAGAAAAGGTATTTATTGACACACACAAGGCAGCACAAAAAAAAAATTAAATAGAATGACAAACAACAAAAGAAAAACATAACAATATATTAAAAATACAAAAAAAAAACTGACTAAAATCCAACATTTTCTTTACGTTCCAGAGTCACGGTAACCTACCTTTAAAAAATAACTTCTTAATAATATTAGTGCGGTTTTAGTCCTTCGAGAGTAACAAATATTCTGATACAGAAGTTATTTTACTGTTAAATTCTCATCAAAATCCGTTCAGTAGTTTTTGCGTGGAAGAGTATCAAACAATCACACAACAGTTTTTCCCGTTTATATATCATAATAAGTTATGACGGTTATTCGAAAGTAACTACAAATGTTACCATTGATAGATAGCACGTAGTAACGAAATCGAAAACTACATTTATGCCTCTATGCGTTACTTTCGCTGACCTTGAACAAACTTATTGAAAGCTGTATGTCTAATTGTCTGTTGTGCAATCTTGATTGTGAACAATCAAAACAGGGTTGCTTCATTTTATTAGACAAGTAGGCGGCCATGATGTTTTAGTGATGTGCTTGTTATGTCATGGTTTATTTCGTAAGTAGAGATGGGTCGAAGGCAAAAAGTTTTATGAACAAAATGGGCATAAACTTGGCATTTTGGGCATAAAAGAGTTGACGCCCAAACAAATGCCCGGGCAATGGGAATAAAAACTAATAACTTTGTTACTTAAAATTTAAGCAGATACTTAACTAGGCAAAATGCCTTGGCATTAGGTATTTATTTGACGTTTACAAGCATTTATCGGGCGTTCAATGCACCTACTATGTCCAAGGCATAAACCGATCTTTATTCGTAAGACGTAATCATGAACACAATTAAAATATAGTTTTACGAAGGAAACTTTACAAAAAATAATGATATGATGACCTGATGTTTTTATTTATGATGATTACCTAGTCACAAAAAATGTCGGTGCCAAATGTCATCTACATCCATGCATTAGTTTTTGTGTGAAAGAGTAACGCACATTCATCCTTCCATCTACGAACTCATCCATCATTACAAACATTCGTATATAATAAAATAATAAAAGACAATTATAGTCTGATAACTTGATGATCTAATAATTCAGGACTTGCAAACATCGAAGGCACCGTCAAATATAATGTCGAAGCAGTGCTGTAACGACGTTGGCGGTTTGTGCAGTAGTTGAGCGATTGAACTGCTGCGCTGCTTGTCGCGGGTTCGATTCCCGCACGGAGCAAATATTTGTATGATCTACAAGTAGTGGTTCCGGGTCTGGGCGTTTGTTTTTGTGAGTTTATATGTTTGTAAACGCACTCACAACACAGGAAATTATCCTATTGTGGGGAAGGTTTTTTTTTTTAAAAAACTAGCTTTTTATGCGCCTAGCGCCGTTGGCACACCCCTAGTTTCGGCGTGACAAAGAAAAAAAAATAAAACGACAAAGAAAAGATTTTAACGTCTAGAAGGATTCTATAAATAAAACATTTATTTCGATCCGAAGTTCGAAAGCGATTAATGCGCGCAATAATTACCGACGTGTTTGCTAACTACTTTTAATTGTAGGAGGAATCGATTCGTGATTTCATAATGAAGTAGTATTCAAATATACAGCAAAAGTTGATCCATAGAAAAAAGTTGCCTTAGCCACACCCTGTACATATTTCGAGAACGTCTAGACTGTTGATTTGATTATGACGATTGACGCTTAATTTAAATATTTGCGGCTAACAGACGAAGATTTAAATCGTAGATGTATCATACTGCATTAAAAAGATGTTCACGTTTCTGTCTATTTGAAAAGTATGTGGTTTGTATGGTATAAAGCCTATTTCTATGGTATAAAGGCGTGAGTATGTACTTGTATTTACGTGTGTAGTATTTTTTCGCTCATTCGTATTGTAAATCGTATCT
This sequence comes from Agrotis puta, assembly GCA_943136025.2. Lineage (NCBI taxonomy): Eukaryota > Metazoa > Arthropoda > Insecta > Lepidoptera > Noctuidae > Agrotis > Agrotis puta. The sequence continues at coordinate 12,201,254 of OW964177.2, read as the reverse complement.
ATAGATTTGCGAGCACATTCCCAAAATTCGTTCATTTAAGTGTTAAAACTATATCGTACGACATACGCTACGTATGGAGAAACTGAAGGCACTTCTATGATTTAAATCTATCGAAGTCAACAGTTGCGTTTTCTTAATTATTGTCTGTTTTCCAGTCCTCAAGACAGTCTGAGGTTTTGGTCTAATCAATAGTTTTAAAAAGAATACGCCAGAAACAAGATATAAAGTGACATTCCCCTGATTTGTCGCAGAGCTTTGCTGAAAGTGACTTTTGTCTGGTGAAAACTTTTGAATAATGTAAAGTCTTGGTAATCTTGTACAGACCATGGTCTTTGATAGTTTTTAATTTTGTTACAATACTGGAAGGTTAATATTCGATTGGTAAAATTTGACTTATTAGCGAAGGTTGACTTGCTGGCGTCTGTACTTACGAGTAGTGATAAGTAGTAAGATGCAGTTACACTAATTTAACATATTTGAGGTGAAAACAACCTTTGGGTCTAGAAATCATGAGTGAATAGGTTACGAAAAGCAAGCGTGCTTCTGTTCATCATCGAAAACATCTTCGCTTACCTATTGCTGAATAAAAACAAAACACGGGGTGATAAAATAAATATTTTATAAAAACATTTTAACCTTTTCATGTCAATGGTTCTTTTTACTCAATTCACTGTCGTATGGTATTCTTATTAGCTATTCTGTGCTTTTCATCTTGAAATATAAAGAGCATAATCTCACAAGAGCCCCAACCCAACTAGACCTTGGAACCCAGTAGGCTTCTTATAGGTTAAGTACCCATGGTTATTTCAAGGTCCCATTATTTCAATTGTTGTGTAATTCCCTTTAAGTGGAATGCAAAGATATAAATCGTGCGCCGTTAAAGCACTTATATGGTTATATTTAAAAGTAAATAAGTAGGTAATACAAAATAATGATTATATTTTCAGTTCACGATGAAGAAAAAGTGAAGGGCAAAGGTTTTGTAATATCACGAGTTTAAATATAGTTAATTTAGTTATGTAAGTTTTATACTTATAGTTTTACTTGTTGAAAAAGCTTTATTTTATGAACAGTTATCAATAACGGGATGTCACAGTATATTTTAGGTTCTTCATTACAGTTCAAAAAATATCATGGATGTGAAATTGTTCACATTTTATGTATTTACATAAATAAAATGTGAACGATGCTTATGAATTTTGTTACAGAGATAGATAAGACCCTTGAAACGATCATAAGCTAATTTGAGGGGGTTGCGATTTTAGCCCCAGGGTCAACAGATGTCGCGGGACTGTACGAATTACCGTGACCCCGGAACGTAAAGGGCTATTGAAGGACACCGTGGATTTTAGTCAGTAGGAGTCTGACAGTCCCTCCCGCTCTGCCCTAGGTGGGAGGACTCAATTGATGATTTTACCACGATAAAAAAAAATGGTCAGCAGCTAGTTGTAAATATTTTAATCCTATGTTCTTCACCAAAGACAGCCTGGTAACTGCTATTTATTTTACCGTTTACCCAAAATAAACAGTAATTGAAGAGTTCACGAAAGCCTAAAGTGCATTCAGTTTTAGATTGAAACTAACAAAGGGGAGTTTTTACTTCCCCTCAAAGTTCGATATATCAAGAGCGACAGCCCACAGAATCGACATAATTAAGTGACTTCAAAGTGAAATAGTGTACACGGCCGAGTGAACTGTCCAGGACAATTTGGCCGACGAGACAGAAATATACCGGGGCAAAGGAATCGTCGAAAGAGTGTTAAATGCTGCAACTGGGAACAAACACGTTCGGGGTTGTCATTTTATTTTGTGTCTCGGCGAAAAATGTCGACTTGTGGGTCGGAACTATTTTGAATGTTCTCTGGGACGTGCGAATTTGAAACCGCGTTGCCAGGAGTTATATTTTACGAGTAGGAAAACTGTTGTTAGAATGAGTTGTGGTTTGGCTTACAGGCTTTTTAGCTTCTACGTGTCTTTGGTCCGTGAGTAAATCAATCGACTGGTGACTACTTTCACTAAGGTCCATTTTGCGTTGTAAACTTAATTATTCAATGCTAGAAGGTTGATCAATTACCGGTTCAATTTGAAGCTCGTGTGTGCATAACAGTATACTCCAAAATCCCTTGCAAAGCCGTTATAGTCACACAGAATAGCGCAAACAATTTTCGGTCCTCTACGTCTAATCCTGTACTGCAAACCTGTTGTTTTAGCTTGAAACGGAACTAAGCTCAACCACAGCTTTAGCATTCATTATCAAACAGTGGCCGTGGGTTTGCAATCCAAACAGTTGGCCTCTAAACCGACCACGTACGAGAATAGGCTTAGGTACTCTTACAGCGCTATGTCCCCAAACAAGTGCATATAAAATATGCTGTCGTTGTCAAAGGGCTATTTGTCTCTTTCGGAATTGTAGCAACATTTCACGGAGATGTACTCACATTTTATCTCGCCTCTGTTTTTCTATTTTCCTCACTTGATGTATGGGACGCATTTCCGCACTTTCGAATAACACTCCTGTATTCCCTTTTATGTGCGCACAGCTTTAAAAATGTATTCGCAGTTAGGGGTGGGCTTTGGCGATACGAAGATGTGTAAAGGAATTATTCAAGAAGCCCTAGCATTTGGGCTACGTTTGGGGTGTAGGCTTTCGATAGAAAAAGGAAAATTGATAAAACAGAATATTTTTGTGGACATAGATCACGCCTGGCCTAGAATAGATAGGGCCTTTTTTTCAATTTCGCTATAGGTAGGCAAAATAGCTCCAACAAAAAAAAAAAAAGATTGTTCAAACAAACCAAACTTCCTGCTTCACGCGTGGCGAGTTGTGATAATAAATTAGAATACGATGTCTTTATTTCCACGTCTAAACATAGCATTAAATTAAAGTACCAAAATTGCTCAATGTTCACAACCGGTCAATTAACAAGGGGGCTAACACTACATGCGATAAGTTGTACGTTCAAATCAAACACACCACACGTCATATCAAGCGAACCTTATAAGAACTGTTATCAGTAAATAGAATCTCACGTCCGACCACACGCGGCGTTGTTTTTGCGCCAACAAATTCTAATCGCCCATAGTAATGACCTTAGTACAACGTTTACAAAACAAGTATTAAATTACCACTGTAATATATTACAATTACCGTTCGTGAAGCGTATTTCAATGGCCGCGATATCGATCGCCTAGCATTTCATCAGTGCGACAGAGGCGGATGCATTATCTAACCGAACTAGGAAGAGATTGCAATTGTTGATCTATCTTCACTAGTATGCCAATTAGCCAATTAGAGAGCGCATACAACGCCGGCCAGTTTAGATAAGCGTACGTTTTCGTGGCCTCAACTGAGGAGGACATTCCTTTTGTGCAGTTAAATCATTAATTCAACTAAAGCAGGTAATGTGTTTTTATTGACGGCGCAAAGGTCGAGGCAATTTGTTCGTGTAATGTTCGAAGCAAAGCTTAATTTTCGAATTAATATGCAGCTTATGAAGTTTCTCATTAGATGAGCGTCGGGTGACAAAGTGTTACAAAGTGAAACGTTTATTTTGTTGACCATTTATAGAGACGTTGTCGTCAACGTGATTCTGTTTGGAGCTTTCTTCTTTAAGCTCAGCGTAAAGGGCCGATCGTTATAAATTTGAATATTAAATTAAATACTTAACAAGAAAACCAAAGGCTTATAAGAGTTACTTGTTGGTACATTTAAATCTTACAGGATTTCTGTCAAAAAGCGTCGATTGAAAATGTCATGTTACACCAAAAACTATTCTGCAAGCTATATACTGAAAGCCTAGCTGTGGGATGACACAGGATACCATACACATTAAATGTCAGTTTGAGTCTACAACCATCTCTCATTTATAAGATTCATCTGATTAGATTTATTGCTTATTCAATTTCTAATGACATAAACACGGAAAACTCATCCTTATCACTTCCAAAAACAAAACATTAAAATTATATTCGTCTAATAATTTAAAATCAAACAGTTCGAAGCATGACCCGTCCTAAGGAAAGAAAGTTTCATAGCTGACGCTTAATTTGGCGAGTAATTAGATGTCACAGAGAGATCGTGAGGAGAGAACCGACGAATGTGTAGTGGAGTCGACGATTCGTGAACGGGCAAAGTTGTGTCATTATGCAGGTAAAGCTGAGTAGTTCCAGTTGGTATTAAGCAGTAGTTTTTTTAACCTTTTAGTCACGAGCGATTATTTGACATAATTTCGGTCTAGCTAGTTTTTTCTAGCGATCTTCCTGGCCTAAAGCCTTTGTAAAACAGATAGGCGATAGCGAACCGGACCGAGTCCGAAGCGATAACAAACCGATACGTGACGTCAAATTGGGTGCAGCGAACCGAGGCGTGGCAGTTGTATTAGCTGGCTTATTATGAACGACGTCAAATAGAGCAAATACGCCTTCGCCACGTCTTCGCATCGGTACGGTCACGCTATCGGATCGCTTTCGCTTTCCTATGTAACTGGATTCGAACAATTCCATACATTACAAATAAAAACGCTTCGGTTCTCATTCGCCACGCTTGTCTGTTTGACAAAGGCTTAAAAGATTTTCTTTTGTTTTCTGTACAAATCCAGTCTCAGAAAGTACCACTGATTTTACGTTGCCAGATTGGTAACAAAAAATGTCTCAATTTGAGAGACAGCTGTACATAGACTCACCAAAAAATCAGAATAGGCTGTTGTTGATTAAGCTTAGTTATTGAGGAATGGAATTTCCTGCCATAGTATTTGTTTCCTGATGTTAAGCTGCCTTTTGCCTTAGGATCATCAAGTCAAGAGTGAATAGATTACTTCTAGGCAGGTGTGCTTAATCGTCGGTCATAAAATTGTGTTCCATTAGACGAAATAGTGGTCTACGTGAGCCTATCGTTAAATTAAAAAAAAAATAGTTAACCTACCACCTAATAATTTTTTTTAGGTGTGTTAGGTCTTCACTTTAATCTAGGTCATTTGTGAAAAAGACAAAGTTGACGATGGAGTGAGCTTAACCAGAATAAGCCTGTATTTTTATTTCCTGATAGACATTTAATTTGATTTTGATCGATTACGTTTCACTTGTGCTTCTGTATGTTTTTCTGCATCTCGTGAATAGCTCGACTATTTTCGATGATCCCTCATAAGCTGTTGAATGAGATGTCAGTTTAATTTCGGAGTGATTTGTTCGTTTGACAACTTTTTGGTGTCCATGGAATTAGTAGGTATCTCTTGGATTAAAATCAAACTATAAGTAGTTTGATATCAAAATTACAGGTACATAATATTAAGCTATGATGATTATTAGAAAATGTATTTAATTTTACTGCTGGTAAACTTTAATAAGTTCTTTTTCTCACTTTTATAAATACGTAATTAAATATTAGTGGTATTACAATTTAGTTATAAGCTCTAATGAAATTGAGAACAGACATTCGAAGATGAGTACAAACAATTACTTGTTACAGTATTAAAATTCATCTTTGGAAGTATTTTCCAGGTTTTCTTCTTACATTTTTTTACTTTTTTAATTAGCACTTTCAGTTCTAGTAGTCGAGTTGTTCCGGTCTAGGTGTTTGTGTATGTGAGTTTAAATATTATATATTTTGTAAACGCACCCACAATAACCACAAGTATTTTTTTTATTGTGGGGGTATAGTTTTATTATGTGGGGAATTATTCAAGGCAGCATCTTTTAAAACAAAGTATATCTTGACTTGCGTGCCATAAGTTAATAAAATATAATTTCACAAAAGAATTACTACGATTTAACTATTTATTACTTTTTGCGCACTAAATAAAGCATCGATACTAAAATTCAACATTTATACTCACGTTTAGAGAGCTTAATTTTTCCGCCTAATAAAAACAGTAATGGCGGCTTAGAAATTGTTTTTGTTCTGCATTATCATGATGCCTTCAGTTTCTCATAATGAGTTAATAAATGTAAGTATTTCCTGCAAAGGATACTAAAATAAAGCTTCATATAGGAAATTAGTTTTGTTTGTAATCATAGGCATTATCTCAGTACAATTTAAATAATATAATTTCTAGTCCATTTTCTTAGTGATGGAAATTGCTGTTTGATTTGTTTTCCTTACAGTGCTAATGAGTGAGCTTCCTTAGTGCTTGTCGCTGAAGCTGCTGTAATATTAAGTTCTATAAAGAACAACAAAGCTTACCAGGAATGGGTATTTAAGGTTAATCTTACCATATATAGTTCTGACTTAGATTCCTATGGATTCTCTAGAAAAAGCAATTTTCCGTGGAGGTCGTCACCTACTGTGATTTTTATGTACTCCATAATATGGGTATTGGGTAAGAATTTAATAACAATATATATATATATATAGGTATTAATTTTATATGTTGTTATTAATTTTTTTTGGTATAAATTTAAATTTAGCAGTCAAACCTTTGAAATGGTACCATTTTTATTATTCTTACCTAGTTATTAACATAAAAAACCCCGCAGAATCAGAGTAAGTGATTCTATACTTTTGCTTGCTAGGATACAAATGCTAAAATGAGTTGTTTTTGGGGTTGATATATTTTATGAAATTTTGCCACGCGGACGAAATAGCGGGCAACAGCTAGTTATATATAAAAGCCTTAAGCCTCGTGCAGACACATGCGATTATACGAGCGTGGCGACATCACGGTTGCCGCACGCGGTGCCTTGCCGCATTGCTGTTCACACAGCGCGCAAAGCACCGCGCCGCCGTGATGAGGTATGCTAATTATGCTGAGGCTAGACGGGCCGCCGCGCGACAAGAACGCGCGCGCGGCGCGCGACGCGCGTCACGCAGCGCGTTACCGCAGGACCACGCTCTGCCAAGAGAGGTGAACCCAATTGTAGTACGTTTAGATTGAAAATTACACTGGCATATTGCGCCAGCGCGCGCGTCACGCGCGTGCGGTTATCAACGCGGCGGGCGACAAAGCATCCTTAATTGCCACAAAAATATAAACTCTAAATGTACTACGGTAAGGACACGATGGGCCGGCCGTGCGACGGGAGCGCGCGCGCGGCGCGCGTCACGCGGCGCGTTGCCGCAGGAAAACGCGCTGCCAAGAGAAGTGAACCCATTCGCAGTACATTTAGAGTGGAAATTACCTTAGCTGTTTGCGTTAACGCCGCGACAAAACCATGCGCAATTAATTATAAATTAAATAAATTCCATCCAACAATTCAACAAATCCTGCCGCAAGCCGTCGCAATAATAATATCAGAATCGCGATGCGTCGCGCCGCTTCAGAGTGAACAGATGTGGTTGTTTTCATAGAAAATGGACTAAGTAGGTTTTTTCAGCAATCGCCACGCGCGGATAATCGCGTGTGTCTGCAGGAGGCTTTAAGCAGCTCCGTATTTGTCCGAATAAACAAGCACATTTTCATCTTAATAATACAATCGGATATATTCGGACATTTTCCGGGAAAAATCTCGATTCGCTCATTTTCGTATTTACCAAACTACAGGGTAGGGGTGTATCAAAGAGCTAAATCCCGTGTTAACGAAGGTCCGCACTGTAATCCCGGGCCCGGGACATACGGACACAATTAACAGGCTACAGCATTGTCTAACATGTATATTAGTAGTTACAGGAATTAGTGAAAGAACGTACAAAACGTATATTGCGGGATTTGTTCCTAATATAAAACAAATACGTGTGTAATTAAACTGTTGGGTTTAGAGACTAAAGTAACACTGTACGTGAGTGTACATAATTATTTTAATTTAAGTGTATGATTTGATTTTGAGACTTTAGTAATAATAATATTCTAAAAACGAGAGGGGCACGACTTATCACGTTTCTATGACGTAAACTTTAACATTAGCGTTAATTTCATGAAAAAAATTAGTTCCGTGTTTGAACACTTTTTTTACGTGGTAAACAGATCACATGAGTCCTCCCACACAGGGCAGAGCGGGAGGGACTGTCAGACTCGTACTGACTGAAATCCACGGTGTCCTTCAATAGCTCTTGACGTACCGGGGTCACGGTAATTCATGAGTTCCGCGACCCCGGCAGGCTTTGGCCCTCTACAGGGGGCCCCATCACTACGCTGACACTCCTTGAGGCGCGCGTGGAACTCAACGTGCCGTCGACCCGGGCATGGTCCATGGTCGGACAGCGAGTAGCCCATTACTCGCCGCCCGCGCCTACGGTGGCCGGAGATCGTCTGCCGACGTCTGTCGCCGTGGGCTTCTACCACTGCCGTCTCGCCCCGGAGGTATTTTTTAATTTTCCATACAATAACCACCGTAAATACTTTTAGTATGCTGTAAGTGAAATCCGGAAATCTTGTGGTATTGGAAACAATACAAAATTCAAAAGCGTATCAGGAAGTCGTTGTCAAATATGACTTGACAGATTGTATAAGCACATTTTGTTTGTTCACGTGGCTCTAATTTTTCATACATAATTAAAGCCAGGCTGTAATGATATTGAACTTGTCTGTCATAAAATGGTTCGAACCATTGAATCGAGAAAAAAGTCAAAAATTACTTTACACATTGCTGCTTTTTTATTTTTACGTGGTTCACTCATCAAATGAGTCCTCCCACCCAGACTGACCGTTAGACTAGTACTGACTAAAATCCACGGTGTCCTTCACTAGCCGTTTATGTTGCAGGGTAACGGTTGCCCAATAAGACATACCCGCGACTCCGGAGACAGGTCCGCGACCCCGGAGACAGTCCCGTAACTCCGGAGACAGGCCCGCGACACATTACTGCTTGGATTCAGTATATTATTTCATAATTACCATTTTCAATAGCCATTATTTGTAATAGTTTTGGTCACGAACTAAAAGGGCAGAAGCAAAATCTTATAATAATCTTGACAACTAAATGACGTTCAATTGCTTACCCGCAAGTTTTACAAGTCCGACCAAACGACATACACAGCGATGCATTGTTCGTATAAATTATCGAATATGTCTACCGCATGCACTTACGTGTATAAAACTTCATTTGAATAACTCACTCGCCGGCCATGTTGTTCTATTGAAAGTCGCGTGCCTTCATTATGGAAAGAGAGCAATCGGTTGTTAGCAATGCTGTTATGATTGTTAAGGCGGAAACCTTGGCTAATGAACGAGGAAGGGGATAGATATCGATTCTCATTACATTACGTATTTAGAAAGGCTTTCGATAAACGTGATCACAGTGATTTATGATAAATTTTTAATGCAAAGTATTTTACAAGCTTTTCTTGTGTGGTAACATGTTTTTCAAAAGAAAGTGCGTTTGCTTTTTCTGCTCTTTATTTGCTTCGACAAATTGTGCAACAAAGTCGCAAGCAGCAACTACCCGATGTCAACATACCAATACAACCACAATTATTGCAAGATGGTTGCCTTTGAAACTTACATTATAAGACACCAGCCAAGCGGCTACCTTTGTAATTTTTTATCCCATTGTATAGCCTTGTTAATGCAGATAGGTAAATTGTATGACAAACATTTAATGAGGTGTTTCTTGCATATAAAGAGAGACAACGATCGTTTATTCTTTATGTTTTCATATTGATACACCCAGTAATGGTTTGTTGGGAATTGTTTATAAATTATGTTGATGTGAATGGGTTATTTGTAGCTTTTAAACGCCATTGCGGTTCCCTTTTACGTTTAGTTACAATGCATCCGGTCTTTCACTTTGAATAGTAATGAGTACGTGATCAACGTATATTTAATGCTTTTGAGTTGTTTTCTTCGTTTTGTGTCTTTAGATGATGTATGGCGAATGGTCCTTAGAAATGTGTTGATTAATATTAAGTGGAGTTACAAAGAAGAAGTTGCGAAGACAGTTTAGGGTTGTCTTGCCTTTTATTATGTATTTTTGTGCGTTGATCCAAAAATCTCATGAAAAGTTCATGTTCATCATAATGTTATTCAATATTAATAGGTTACTGTTAGTGAATAATGGAACGCAACCAAGTTAGTTTATTTTTTAGGCTGTATGTGGCGCCACTTGCTTGAGAACTTCGTTTTTTTACCGTTTTTCATGTACTGTATTAGAGTGCAATAAAAGTCTGATATTATAACCAAATATCTTTAATTATTTACCACAATCACGCATTATATTCCTTCATGGTAGCAGAGCGTGGTTCAGAAGTGGTACAGTTGGAAATATCAGAAAAGTGAATCAACTTCAATCCGTAAAAATTGTTGGTGCAATTTAAATTTGAGGTTAAGAAAATTTTCGATCACAGTTGTAATTGCATATTCTGTTGAAGAAAACCAGCAAGATGGGTTCAAATATGTTCAATTTAGAGAAATTGATCGGAAGAGAAAACTTCGCGACTTGGAAGTTCAGTATGAAAACATATTTGGAACACGAGGATTTATGGTGCTGCGTCGAACACACCGATGACAAACCTGTGGATGCAGCTAAAGATATAAAGGCGAAGTCGAAGCTGATATTGTTGTTGGACCCACAGAATTACGTACATGTTCAGGAATGCAAGACTGCAAAACAAGTATGGGAGAATTTACAAAAGGCTTTTGATGACAATGGCTTAACAAGAAGAGTAGGTCTACTTAAAGATTTGATAAATACTACACTGGAGTCAAGCAATAGCGTTGAAGATTATGTTAGTAAGATTATGAACACTGCTCACAAACTGCGCAATATTGGGTTTGATGTCAACGATGAGTGGCTTGGTACTTTGATGTTGGCGGGCTTACCGGACGAATACAAACCAATGATAATGGGATTAGAGAGTTCAGGTATTCAAATAAGTGCTGACTCAGTTAAATCCAAACTCATACAAGAGATTAACACATCAAAGTCAACTGCATTCTACACAAAAAGTAAGAAAACTGGAAACAATGCGCAGTCAGAGAAATCAAAGGGACCAAGGTGTTACAACTGTAATAAGAATGGCCATTTTGCTAAAAATTGTAAACAGCCCAGGAAACAATCAGCAAAGAAAGGAGAAAGCTCCAGTTTTGTAGCAGCTTTTTCAGCGACTGTCAAAGAGAACATCAATGATAACAAGTGGTTTCTTGACTCAGGCGCATCCACCCACATGACATGTAGGGAGGATTGGATGTACAATGTCACCGAGCCATCTGTAAAGAGTGTTACTGTAGCCAACAGAGAGCCATTAGCCGTGAAGGGAGTTGGTTGTGTGGATATACACATAAGTCAAGATAATGTGATACAAGTTAACAATGTTTTATATGTTCCAGGGCTAGCTGCCAATCTGCTTTCAGTGAGCACTATTGTAAGCAAGGGACATAAGGTCACTTTCAATAACAAGGGTTGTGAAGTTCAAAATGTAAAAGGTGAGGTGGTATGCTCTGCAACATTGAGCAACAAGTTATATACCATAAATACCAGTAAAGAAGATGCACTTTTAGCCTCCAGTTCTCAGAATAGTAATAATACTTACCTGTGGCACCTGCGTATGGGCCATTTGAACATCCCAGATGTAAAGAAGCTACCCAGTTGTACTGACGGTGTGACTCTGACTCAGGAACAAAGTAATGTCACATGCACTCACTGTATGGAAGGCAGGCAAGCACGGACACCATTCAAAAATGTAGGTTCTAGAGCAACAAGGCCACTAGAATTGATACATTCTGACTTGTGTGGCCCCATGGAGAATACTTCATTTGGTGGTATGAAATATTTTATTACTTACACTGATGACTTCACACGAATGGTCTATGTATATTTTCTGAAAGATAAGTTGAATATTTTAGAAACATTTAAAGATTTTAAATTGAAAGTAGAGAATGAATTCAATCATAAGATAAACAAGCTTCGTACTGATAATGGCAAAGAATACTGCAACATTAACTTTGAAAAGTACTTATCTAACCATGGTATAATTCATCAGACCTCTACTCCGTATACTCCCCAGCAAAACGGCATGGCAGAAAGGATGAACAGGACTTTAGTAGAACGAGCACGGTGCATGCTGTTCTATGCTAACCTAGAGAAGAGATACTGGGCTGAAGCTCTGGCAACGGCTGCATACATCATAAATCGTTCCCCGACAAAGTCACTACAAGGTAAAACCCCATATGAAATGTGGAAAGGTAAGAAACCTATATTATCTCATATGAAAATATTTGGCTCTGAAGCTATGGTTTATGTACCAAAAGAGAAACGCCAAAAGTGGGATAGAAAATCAGTAAAAATGATATTTGTGGGATATTGTGATAACACGAAAGGATATCGTTTTATGGACCCCAAGTCACACAAAGTTGTCAAGAGTAGAGATGTCACCTTCATTGAAAACTATGTTCAGGATGTCAGTGTACCAGTTGATTGTGAAACTTATGTTCCAGTAAAAGACAGTCAAACAGCTACTGCCAGTTCCGGTTTACAAGAAAATACAAAGTCAGGCAGTCAGAAAGATAAGATGAACATGGAGGAGTTGCCCACTTCTGCACCTGTGATGTCCAGTAAAGACTCCGTTACACAAGGTAATAGTGATAGCTCAAGTGAGTATGACACTGACACCGGGGACCTTGATGAAACTTACTATCCTCCACATGCTATTAGACAAGATTTCAATAGTAATGTGACATTAAGGTCAACACGATTAAAGAATAAGGCAGGAGAAGACAAGATGGGCTTATTGTGTTTATTTACTGATTTAACTGACCCGCAGACTGTTGAGGAAGCACTGGCTTCTCCACAAGCGACAGAATGGAAGAGGGCCATGGATGAAGAATATTCTTCTCTAATGAAAAATAAAACATGGACGTTGACAGATCTGCCCCCAGGTAAAAAGGCTCTTCCATATAAGTGGGTGTTTAAAAGGAAAACAGACCAAACTGGAAATATTATGAGATATAAGGCAAGGCTTGTGATAAAGGGCTATGCACAAAGATGGGGCACAGACTATGAAGAGATTTACTCACCAGTGGTCAGGTATACAACTATCCGCTATTTATTTGCTCTAGCAGCTAGATATGGGCTAGTAATGGATCAGATGGATGCTGTATCTGCTTTTCTACAAGGAGAGATTGATAGAGACATTTACATGCAGCAGCCAGAAGAGTATAAGCAAGGATCTCAGGTATGCATGCTACATAAATCTATTTATGGACTCAAGCAAGCCAGCAGACTCTGGAACTTGAAATTAAATTCAGTTCTGCATGACTTAGGAATGACACAATCGAAAACAGATCCGTGTGTCTATTATAATGCAAAGAAGAATACCTTCATAGCCATCTGGGTAGATGATTTAATTCTGTTTACTTCTGAAGAAAGCACAAAAAATGTTTTCAAGGAGAAATTAAAACAACACTTTGAAATGAAAGATATTGGTCCAGCAAGTCAATGTGTTGGTCTACATATTACTAGAGAAGGGGACAAAGTATTACTAGATCAAGAAAAATACATAAATGAAATATTAGCAAGATTTAGAATGTCAGACTGTAAACCAGTGAAAACACCATTTGAAGTTGGTATGAAACTTGGTGACAAAAATGAGGAGGACAAGATCACTGACTGTCCATACCAACAGGCTATTGGCTGCTTACTATATGTGGCTCAAGGTACACGACCTGATATTTCATTTGCAGTGAACACACTGAGCAGATTTAATAAAAATCCTACAGCTGCACACTGGACTGCAGTCAAACGAATCTTCAGATATCTGCAGGGTACCAAAGATATGAAAATAATATACACCAAAGATGGTAATGAGGAAATCACTGGTTATTGTGATGCCGATTGGGCGAGCGATGTGCGCGACAGAAAGTCGTGCACGGGTTACATATTTTTGTTACAGGGTGGTGCTATTTCTTGGCGATCTCAGAAGCAGCAGACTGTGGCCCTGTCCACTGCCGAGGCGGAATACATGGCGATGTCTTCGGCGGCGCAGGAGGCGCTGTGGCTCCAACAACTGCATGCTGAACTCGGGCAAGAGCAGAGCAATCCACTCGTCATTTTCAGTGATAACCAGAGTGCAATTAAATTGTCTAACAATGATTGTTACTTGCCCAGGTCACGACATATTGACATTCGTTATCATTTTCTTAAGGACCATGTTAACAATTTAGATATAAAGTTTTGTTATGTTAAGGGTGAGGAAATGATTGCAGATAATTTAACTAAGGGTACTACAGCCGAGAAACATTTGTATTGTGTTACAAGAATGGGGTTGCGTCCCAAGGGAGGATGTTAGTGAATAATGGAACGCAACCAAGTTAGTTTATTTTTTAGGCTGTATGTGGCGCCACTTGCTTGAGAACTTCGTTTTTTTACCGTTTTTCATGTACTGTATTAGAGTGCAATAAAAGTCTGATATTATAACCAAATATCTTTAATTATTTACCACAATCACGCATTATATTCCTTCAGTTACTATACTATCAGCTTATTCAAAACAGCTCAGAAGTATTCCCATAGCATATCCTTATACTCAGCCACTTAATGCTTAACTCAGGCCTCTGTAGTACCGACTTAAGAATTTCAAATTAGCCACAGATTATTAAGTATAGATTGTTCCATTTACCGTTACAAGACTCGAAATTCGAATGTGGATTTTCTTTAATAAATCATGTTCTGGTTCGCAGAAGAGATTACATTGTGTTTGCGTAGTCGCTTGGCAGCCTTTACAGCTCATTGTTGCTTGATCATTGCAATATTTCATAAAGCGGTAAGACCAACTTATCGGTTGCCGTTGCCGCGAAAGAAGAAAAAAAAGAAATATTGCTTTTGAATTTTCAAAATTTGAATGTCGATTAAATATTTCTTCGAATGATGACTACTGTCTTTATTGTTATTTACATCTGATTCGGCTTTACATTAATCTTTATTCCTATCGAAATAAGGTTTATGTCAGAGGCAACATAAGATTTAAAGGATTGTAACTCAATGTTTTGTGTCCTCTTTGTATTTATGCTGACTTTGCAAATTCTGCCTTATAAATATAATTTAATTAGGTTTTGATATTTTCTTTTTCTTTCGATTGTATTTTTTTGATAATCATGCTGAATCGTTTTTATTTTTCGAACTTTAAAAATAAACATAAGCTTTATCTGTAAAGAACGGTCTAACTGTGTTTATTTCTTAATAAGATTCCCATTAACTAAACAATCACCTGCTACACGTGTCAATGTACTCACAATTCTCGTTAAAAAGGAACCACTCAAAAAGTCAAAGGTCCTTTTAACGACTTCAAAAACATCCTCAAAGACGGGACATAGTAAAACGAAATAATTAGATATACCAAACACTAATTAGTATTAATGTATTCTGGACACGATGATGGCGACGCGGCGACGAGAACTCTCTTTAAAAAATAAAAAAGGTCTAATCCAAAACACTCTTCATAATAGTGAGCCTACATACTTTGAATATAAATTAGCAAGAACTCAGAACTACAGCATACTTCATGCCTAATAACGAAGTCAGATGATGGACAGCCGTGGCTAACAAGTAATTTATAGCCTTATTATCATTGTTTTCTATTACGGAACAATAAAACCCAATTTTGTCTCGGCAGATGAGTAATTGTTTGAATTAGTTACGATAGAACCTGCAGTGAGCCACCAACTGTGATCCATGGAGAAATGAGGAATTCGAGGATAATGTCGCGTCTTTAATTTATGGTATACTTATAATGTCCCGTTAGCCTCGTGGTCTTAAGTGTAGCATCTGAAAGCATGTCAAGCCTTTGGTTTTTCGCCTGATCTTTCTGTAGTCGCGTCGGATTGCTATCTTAGTGGATTATATATATAAATATGAGGACAACGAGGACCTGTGTTTGCTGACCTCAAGTTCTAAAATAATTTCTGCGTCGAGGGTTAGAGATTTGCCGCTATACTGAAATTGTTGGAAAGACTTCCAAAAAATAACCGATCTCGATTACTGTACAGCGGAAATAGTGTTTTAACAATGTACACCCACTAAAATTCCACCGTTGAACAACGCGCGAAACTTTTACACGGTCCGTAATAATTAATACAAATAAAGAAAAAAAGTATGAGCGTCCATAAATTAAGTGAAGCGGAAAGGGTCCGACGCATATCGAGGGACCTTTTAAGAAACCTGTACACTCGAATTCCATTCCGAGAGCCATAGTTAAAATGCTCAAAGAATAGCTATTCATTAGCGGGTGCGAGAATGAGAATTCTTCAGGCACTCTGAATATTCCATTCGCCGAGAGGCTTGTATTGTCTTTTAGAAAAATGCCTGAGTCTTTGCCTGGGTGCTAAATTATGTCGGCGCGATGTAGCCAACAACGCGCCTGACAAACACTAGAGGTGCCGACGCGGGAGCGCGAACATCCTACTTCATTATTTATACTCCATAGATTTTATTGGCAAGCTACACCAAACAATAGCCATAGTTTATTGCTATTCCATTAATTATGGTAATTTAACCAGCACTACACATTCATGCAATAGCTTCCTTTATTAAACCGAGCGTACAGACCAAATATAATACCACTGATTGTAATTAAAACAATTTTAGCTTAATTTTGCCTTGCCGTGTTAATGCAACAGCTCAAGCCTGAATTAAAACAACACGAGAACCATTAAGAGCGTGTAAAATTATTCAGCATCCTGTCGAAAGAGTCCCACAAAGTTTGCACTTTGCATATTTCAAGAAACACTGGCCTTATCGGGCTCATCGCCAATTCAGTTCACAGATATTCTCAAGAGAAAAACGGAGCGAACTAAAGGCCAAGATTCTTATGGCCCGGTGCTCGCATTAGGACAAAATTAAGTGCGGTTATGTGTTCAGCTGTCACATTAAAATACCATCGGCTACTTCACACCGCTTGTGAAAAAATAAAGCCGCGTAAGCTATTGGCAGTACAATTATTCGATGAATCCTTTGCGTTTTGCTTTGTGTTCGAAATTATGGTCCCCTTGCTAATTTATTGACTATCGTGTTTATCAATGTAGTGTAGTAAGTTCTGTCCTTTATTATTTGTTTTGCATATTAATCCTTTACACCTATTTTTATAGCAGAGGTAATATATTTTTATGGGGACCATATTTTATCTGATAATCATTATTTAACGAGGAATAAATATTTAATACAAACTGTTGGCAACATAGGCGTGTATTGAACCAAAACAATTGACCAACCCATTTTTGGCTACGTCAGTGACTCAACCGTACAAGAAGTCATTTCCGTAGCGAGTCGATTAGTCTCGAGCATTGAGATCAATTAAATCGTAGGAACGGTCGAATGATGGCGTGAGTACGAGAAGGAATCCCGCGGGAAGGTCGTGCGACACTGAGCTACGGGTTTTATTTTTTTACGGGTTAAAAAATCTGGGAAGTGACGCGTAAGCCTGTATCCCAAAAAGAGGACTTCAAACTTGGGATCGTCATTTTTTCGTTGAATAGTTGATTGATGATGCTGCTGCTGTATAATAGAATAAATTTACCCGATAGACACGTTAATTGTATATTTTGATGAATGAAAAATTTTGGGGTTTATTTAAAAAACATTTTAAAATTATGACTGTATGAATCTGGAATTTATCAACATCAAAAGTCGTTACTGTGTTGCTGTTCGAATATAAATTGACTTAATTTCCCTACTAATAAAATCATAACGAGCAAGCCTGCAAAGTAAAACCATAACTTATCAATTCTGATAAGCAAATTATATTATTAAACCATGTGTTTAAAATAATGAACATCGGTGTACATATACAACATAATTAAAGTCTAATTACCATACGAATGTTCTGATAGCCTTAATATCATCTTATCTCTATAGAGTAGTCGAGTGGGTTATTCAAGTAAAGATTACAAGCTACAGCTGACAGCCGATAGGTGGGATAGCGAGTTCACAAGGCAGAATAGACCTTCGTGCATTCTTGGCAAATAAGAGCCGGTTATACTGAGCCATACTTTATGAATATTTTGATTTAAAGCTCATTTTTCGCGGTTAGTTTCTAGATTTTTTCACGTGAGTTGAGAAATTGTAAAATCAAGCTCTCCCTTATAGCCGCAATAACAATTAAGGACAAAGAGTAAAAGTATAAAATATATTATATAAAAGTACCGCAATTATTTGCTTTGATATTTTATGAAGCTCTAAAGCGTTAATGAAAGAGAGGGTAGACTCAATTATAAACCTATCAATGGAGCGAATTAATTCCTTAATCAACGAAATCTGTTTATTACTTAATCATACTAATGTTATAAATGAAGAGAGAGCAATGATTAATAATCTATCATTCCGTTTTAATTTAGACTCTCTAACTAGATTCACGTGTCCGATTTCGCCACCCAAATAAGATTTTGCACGGCCAATCCAATTTTTGGTACCAATTAAGCGATTATTTGAACAAACTACACAATCCTGTTACGGTCGTTAACGTTATCCATCTGGGCAACCTTCGATCACGTTCGCCAATCAACAATGGTGGTTGGTTTGAAGAAATGTTGAAGAAAATGAAAGCTAAGAAAGACAATATAGCTATTAAAACTCAGACAGATAACTTTGGTAAAGATAACGAAACACTTGAGGTCGATTCATACTAGTGCAGAGTCGAAGCGCATCGGCACGTCAATTTGAATTTTAATGTAGCAAGTTCACTATTTTCTACACAATTTAAAATTCATAACAATAAGAAAGACGCATTCGACAGAATACGCGCATCTGAACGCGATATTCTCTCTATTATCTCAAAATAAATATGTGCAGGTGAATTTGATAATATATATGAATACGTATATAATGATTGGTCGATTTTGAAATTAAATATAAACATAAATCTTTGATGCATCGAAGAATGCTACAGAATGTTAACTTCTATTACCCAGTTCCAACACATTCTTGATTGAAAAAAAAAACCTTCTAATGCATACTCAACGTACGACAGTCACTTAATAAACATTGCAAGAGCTTGCAAGTCTCTGCAAGCTGATCAAACAACTAGCGGACGTGTAATACCACATGTTAAGTTCAATACAGAGGCGACAGCTACCGTTCCGCTCGCGAATTAATTATACTACCGTTAGCAATAGAGTAAATAAAACTAGTTTACAGCCCTAGGCTGATTATGATTTATAGGTCCACTATGAGATTATGTAGGGTATAATCTAAGACTTAATTTCAGTGTCAACATTGACTAGAAATTGTTGGAAGATTAAATGCTTTCTCAGAAAGAGCATCGATGTTTAATAGTTTAGCTGGGGGGCTGTTGTTACAGTATTGAAAAGATTAGAAGCACCTTTAATAGAACTATGATAAACATCATCCTATCTAACTGTTGTTACTGAATCACCATTTTTCTTAAAGTAAATGAGTGAAGATTGCAAAGGTATTTTTTTTTTTCATTTAAATAATTTTTTTTTCATCAGGCAAATAGTTGATGAAAAACACGTACACAAGTAAATCAATTAGCTATTTGCTAACAAATAACAAAAAAAAACACACTCAATCCACACATTCATCGAATTGTTCCACTTCAAGTTTTCGATCTTAAAAATTGATTGCAATTAATTTTTCAATACTTTGCTTACGCTACTTACTCGTCAGACTCATAGCAAACACGCTGGAAACTGGTATCATCTGCATAAACACAGGTTTACAAAATGAATATCTAGTAGCTCTATAATTTTTTTGTTAATCCGACAAATAACACGGCCATGTGGATTATTGTAAATAGGAATCATGTCATGGATTGACACTCGGTTTGTAATAGCAAAAAAACCATTTGTCAGTACTATAAAATGTTTCTGCGGATTAGTTTCACTCAATTTTAGTTCTTGGAGTTAGATTTCCAGCTAAATTGACTACTTTTATCGCTCCTGACAATTAATTACAATGTTTTCTTTCAAATTCCTTCTTCGATTTCCAATCAGTAGCTATTCGCCGTTTTGTTACTTAGAAATTAATGATTCGTTTTCGATGTGTTGTTTTGTCTCGCTATTCTACTGTCATGTTATCAAGCACGTACACTTCTTTAATAGTATCTGAACGAACACTTTGTTTCTTCTCGGCGTGATCGTCTATTTTTATTCGAAGTTTTTTATTCGATCGAGCTTTATTGATTTTTTTTGCTACCAGAATTCCTTCACTTTAATATGCTTCATCTCACTGCATAAAAAGTAGCCGTCTATTGTCTTTTGCTATTCTACATTGCCTCGTGTTCACATGTTTTGTTATAAGAACTGCTTTGTCATCGTTCGATGTATAGTTTTTGATTAGGCTTTACGTATCAAAAATATATTGGTGGCGGTAACTGTTACAAGAGCCATTAAATCATTCATATTATAATTTGAATCACCAATTTTCGTTTTACCTACAGCTGTGCATTAAGAAAGGTTCAATTTCACTATGTGGTTTACCGTTAGCTAAGTAGTGGTATCAATCATAATCTTCATTGGCGAGATTCTCCCGAGTATTTTGATGATTGTTATTAGTAGTTTTGAGTTATGAACATCAGTAGTGAGCTCGGTGAGTACCGCTTAATGGAATTTTAAGAGGCAATTTGATTAATTTCGTACGTGCAGAATTTGTGTTATGTCTACGTTAATTGGACGATTTTGTTTTCTGTGAGCTTTCTCGCTTAAATTCCATTCCAATTAATCACTTTAATTTTGCAATTAATTCTCACGCAGTGGTAGTGGAAAATTAATTACTGTATTCGTTATTGAAAACAAAAAAATAATCCTTTTAATATCTTCGGTGATTAATTTTACACCATACATTAAAATTACAAATTGCAAAATAATTTACAGGTTTCCAACAGTGACAAATAGGAATACAGAAATAGTATGTAACGTTGAATATTTACCGGTTTGAAGTGATCATATACGGTGTAAATAATATTGATATAAAGCCCAATAAATTGCCATTAATAAGGAAGCAATTTCTTTGCACTTCCACATGAAATATTGGTTGAGGCGGGAGCAGCAATTATTTTTTAAAGCCCCCTGCCTGCGCTTACAGAGTTTAAAAATCGACAAGATATTTGTCTTGTGAAGCTTTAATGTCCATTTTCATACCATTTACAATCAATTATGATCCATAAAGTGCGGGCACGCAATCCTCCGTAAGTTGTTAGGTGCATGATATTCCAAATGGTTTATTACAAGTACCTATTTCGACTATGTTCATATAAATCGTGATTGGTTTGTGAATGTTTTGTAGTTATTGGTGGCAGTCTGATCGAAAACTTATGTCTAAAACTCTTGAAAAAAATAAACATACAAAATATTTGTTATAATGTTCTTTGCTTGTACAAATACTATTTCCTACACTTTTATGGTGTTCGAATATCTTCATTGATGTATAAAAATGTACTATTAAGTATTCTGTGGCAGTAATAATAATAAAAAAAAGCACAAATGTTTTACTGGCAATAGAAAAATCTCCACTGAGAATTAACTACTCATCTTATGTTAATACTTGGTCGTAAGATTGAATTACAGGAACAGTGCTGCTATGTAAGCGCTAAAGCTGTTAGTCCTCATGCACTATTGATGTTTTATGTCAAGATCCTGTTTTATTTATTGTCTCAGTACCAAGCTCGTAAGCTTATCGCAGATCTGTACGACCGTTAAAAATAAATCAAAAGTATTAATGGAACCCCTTATAAAGGGTTCTAGCATCATTGTTTCTACGACAAGCTAGAATGTGGTTTCAACAGTTTGATTCTTGATGATCTGTCTACCCCCGTCCCTGATTTTACTTAGTCTCAACGCAGTTTTCTTCTTCTATTTTCCCTTGTCAGATATCATAGCATCATTTCCTCCTATTTCTTGTGTGTATGTCACATGTCACATCATTTGAAAGTGTCTAAGCAAAGCTGTAAAGGACTGTGTAGGGACAATTGTGCTTCTTTTTCATTTCATTTTGGTCCTTCGGCACGTCTGTATGACCTCGCTGTCGGCCACCGAGCACTATCTGAAGCCCTGACGCAGCCAAAAAGTATCGCGGCGTTCCTCAATAAGGTCTGGACGAGCTATGCAAAATTAACGACCTTTATTTATTTACGCGATGAAATCATCAAATGAGTCCTCCCCTATCTAGGGCAGGACGGGAGGGACTGTCAGACTTGTACAGGCTAGCAGTATCAGGAGCAGCTGCTACTACCTTATAATTAGCCAATAAAGTATTTAATTTTAAGTTGCTGGTCTTGCACGCTTTTGTACAGAAAAAATGTCCACAAGTCCATAACTCAAAGAAGCATGGGTATATGTACATCAGACAGACACAGAAACTTGTTCATATGCTTCGTTGCTCAACTAATCACGAAATAAATTACTCATCTAAACGCAGCATCTCCATACCTCGGGTACACATAGGTACTGGTACTGCTATAAAATTTGTCCGAGCCGTCAATTCGTATTTATGTTTCTAAGTGATATAAAGCGCAGCGACTATCGAATTAACTCGTCATCCCGTCGCGACATTATCGTCGCACGACATCGGAAGCCGACAAGTCGGTTGATCTGTCGTGTCGCGTGCGTTTTATTTTACGCACGGTGTGACGTGCGCCGGCTGTCACCCGGCTGCCTTTGCGTTAATTTAAAACGTAAAACGAATGTCATTTTGGTAGTTTGCGATACAAGATAAGAGTTGTCGGGTTCTCGGAATACGGAGGCGATGAGGGTCCTAGGAATTTCGTTATCAAAGTTTTTTTAGTCGTAAATCAATTAATTAATTAAAGTAGAGTACTTATTTTATGTAGAAGAGCTTCAAGTGATAAAAACTTGCAAAGAAGCCGACAGTTATCGGTTCTCTGAAAGTCACAGATGTGACCTTCGTAGATTATATTTACATAATGGGTACTTACAATGTTATGTTGTAAAGTAAAAATAAAACAAAGCGGCTGATAATAAAACTTTTAAAGACTGCCTACAGATAATTTAATTTGTTTTAAATTAATTTTGTAATAAATGCAACATATCCCCTACGGCTAAAGCTTCGCGCTGGCTGTTTATAAAAGATATCACTTAATAACACGCTGCGATCTGCCTACCGACTGCGAATACTATTTTTATGAACGTGGGTGGCGTTGTATACAGTTGTATTAAAATATTTGTCTAGCTCCAGGCACTACGACTATCTAATTAACAGCGATCGACACTAAAAATGGCATTAGATTGTCAAACAACAAATAAACTCAGCAATGCAGTAAAACTGATCAGAGACATCAGATGGCCTCTTTTCAATGATGCTATCGTTACCTCCAACTCTATATTAATATGCAGACCGTAGTACATGATATACATTTCAATTTTTGAATCTTAATTAACGCTACTTTATGCTGACAAAAAACGAATTAAGAATGCGCAATATCTCCGTCCTGTCATTAGGAGGCAATAAAACATTGATTTGAGTATCACCGCCTCGCTTTTTGTTTAACCTACAAAGAGTTTTATATGCGTTTTACATTCGAATTTCGAAAATTGGGTAACAATTTCTATTTGGAACGTAGAATGTGACAGTATTTTAAACGATTTCATTTGTGTGACGATAAAAAAGTCTCTCTTGGAATATGTAGATTGGCTGTAAAGTGTCAAATGGAGTATAACGCATGAGCGCAATGATAATCGCGCCGATTCAGTTGGAATCGATAGACATAAGCCGAGCTTTTATTATTCTATTGCTTTTGATCGAAGGATACGTTGTCCGTTGTGACCGTTTGGACTTCGATGCGTGTTCGTATTTTATGGGGGCATAAATATCAGTGGATGGCCGTCGAAACGGGCCGACCGCGACTCGGGCGCAGGCCGCGGGCGAACAAACCGGTCGTAATTTTTATTCGCCGCTCAGTGAACAATTTCGGTAAATTTGTTTGCATGTACCGGGTTTTGTTTGAGCATTAGCAACAGCCGAGTTATGGATGCGATCTTAAATAACAATAATTGTGAACGTCCGAATGTATGAGAGTCGGGCGCCAAAGTTTATGGAGCTGTATTTTTTTTAATGACGCAACTTTGTTTGAATTTTAATATTTATTTCTTTGGGTAGGACATAAATTTTTCCAAACTAACAAACCGAACCTATAATTATTCCTTAGGCATGAAGACATCACCATTAGTTTTTATTGACAGGCACTCATTTATAGTTTTATAATTGTTTGTTCAATGGGTATGCATAATTAATTTTTTGTCCAATAACCTGAGTTGTTTATCTACTATTACATTTTAAGCGTTTGATTTAATTAATTCTTCTCATCACCATTGCTCTTTTTCCTTCCTTAGCATAAGCATGTGAACGCATAGAAAATTGGACAACAGTCGCCAGCTGATAAAATCCATGAAAGCTTGGTATCTTCTTCACTGACATTAATCTTATCGACCATACCGTACTATAGTTATCAATCCCAGTTCAATCATTAGTCCCAAAAAGTCCCACAAATGGTACCGCTAGAAGATTTTTCCATATACCATCTAAAGGTCTCGTTCACTTCCTGATCTCTCCATCAATCCTTGCCGATACGCGTAGGCATATAAAATGATGCATTGTGCTTCTAGTCCCACGCATCTTTACGACTAATATAATCAGATAGGGTTAAAGAATTAGCCATCAATCATTGACGATAATGATATTTGACGGCCTCTTATGATTGTGCTCTCGATAATTTTATAAATACCACATTTGATTGATTCGATGCGATGCCAAATTTGTATGCGAAGTTAAGTAATCCGGTTTTTTTTTGTGTTGTGTTGACAAAATAAGTAGATAGAGGTTGTTACTTCTTATTATAGTAAGTACTAACTTCCGCCCGCGACTCCGTCCGCGCGGATGTCGGTCTTCGCGTGGATGGTTTATTTTCCCATTTTGAGTAACTCTGACAATGACATCTTATAAATATTACGGCGCTGAATCCATTGCGGGTAATGCAACGTGTGTTCGCGGTTCTACAAAACAACGTCTATGAATAAAACTGAAAAATAAGTTTTATTCTACGTATTTTTCCAGGATAAAAAGTATCCTATGTTATGCACAGGATAATAAGGAATAATTATACCAAGTTTCATCGAAATCGAACCGTTAGTTTTCACGTGATGCCTGCACAAACAGACAGACAGACAGACAGACAGACAAAAAAATTTTTAATCATATATTTGGGTTTGGTATCGATCCAGCAACACCCCCGCTATTTATTTTTTCAATATTTTCAATGTACAGAATTGACCCTTCTACAGATTTATTATAGTATAGATAGGCCGCGGCACTTCCTGAATTTACATACTTACTCATTTTTTTGTAAGAAGTTTGTTATCTTAGTATGACTTGTTGGTCGCGGGACTCACGAATTACCGTGACCCCGGTGCGTAAAGGGCTATTGACGGACACCGTGGATTTTAGTCAGTCAAGTCTGAAAGTCCCTCCGGCCCTGCCCTGAGCGGGAGGACTCATTTGATGATTTTACTACGATAAAAAAAAGTATGAATTGTTAGTTTAGTTAACTAAAGTACCAAGATTTATCAAAAAGTGTGTGAAATAGACATTGCAACTAAAGAAAGAAAAAGTAACTTTTATAATACTGTCGTCTATGTTGTTAAGAAATTAACGACTAAAATAGACAATAACAAGAAAGATATGTTGGCCTGATTTAAATCTTACTAGGAAGTACAAAAGTATGAATCTGTTTTCCAAATCTACTTATTTAACATTAGCAGATATGCGCAAAATCTAATTTTGTGTTAGTTAGATTCGTAAAATGACGCTCCCTTTAGAGGGCCAAAGCCTGTTGGGGTCGCGGGTCTAACTTCTTCGTCGTGTCGATGATTCCTTTAAATTATATGTTTCGACCAAAACTCTGCCACGTTCACGGCGTTGGTGGCCTCGGACAGTTTCCTTAGAGTGCAGGTGGAGTTACACAGAGTACAATTGAGTAGCTGGGCCATCGTTTGTGATGAGGCTCCGCAGTCAGTCAAAATTACCGTGTATTAATTACTTTAAATTACCGTGACTCCAGAACGTAAAGGGCTTTTGAAGGACACCGTGGATTTTAGTCAGTACAAGGCTGGCAGTCCCTCCTCTGCCCTGTGTGGATTCATTTGATTATTTTACCGCGCTAAAAAAAGAAAAAATAGATTCGTAAAGATACAACAAATTGAAGAAATTCTACAAAATATATACAATTATAGCTAGCTTTACTCGAATGACTGTCATTTACAATAATTCTCAATAATCCATAAAATAGTACATGCAGGTTTAGACAAGGGCCTACAAAAAGTGCACATTAATTATCACTATAGCAAGCAACAGGATGCCGAGTTGGAGAAAAACCATGGGAAGTGTAGCGACTGGCGATCGAATCCTGTTAATATCAACCGTCAAACGATTAAAAACCACATTTCTACAGATTTTATGTTGTTAAGCATCATTTTTGCTTGGTACACAAAACTTTTTCTCTATAATAATTGAGATGAATTACGACTTCTCTTAAAAAAATGAACTCTGTGGATTTTCAAAATCGTATGTGGAAATTATAATGAAAAGACATAATTGCAGATATAGATCAGGCGATTGAAAGGTTAAATTCACAAAAACCAAATTGTTCAAGAGATCTATTTAAAGAGTATAGTTGTGAATATGCAGATTTTTGGCCTGACCTTAAGTAACAAAAAAGCTATTGCGCAGCCTGTGGAATTAAGTGCATTCGAATCAGCGGAAAATTTTAAGTGGGATGGCGTTTATAACTCATCAATGTCGCTTATACCTTGTACAAACTTGTATCATGTATAACCAAAAACCATTAAAAACCCACTTGCGTGTGGGTCGCCTGTCTCCAGTAAAACGCTACATTGCAATATATAATTATGTTCTCAATAATGTCTGTGTACACAGTCGATCACAACTTCTTACATCGTTAGTACATTATTACCTGCTGAGCAGACCAATCGCGAACAGCCTTGTTAAAAAGAAATAATCATTAAGTTCAATGTAATGTGACTGGCCAATCTAAAACAATTAGACGGTTATATTTCTGAAGGAGAAAGTCATAATATATATGATATACCTAATTTGAAGTAGTGTAAAGTATAACCGCTACAAATATGAAGTTCTACCAGGATTAGTTAGTGCGTTGGCTCAGCTATTTGGCTGCAACGCTGTGTATCGCTGAACAGTAAGGTAAGCTACTTGTTGTAAGGTAACCTGTAAGGTTCTTGTCCCAAGTTTGGTTGTTTGTGTATGTTATTAAAAATGTTTGCTATGGCAAGTATAAAACAGAAAAAAAAATATAATTCATAAAATTGATACGGAATACTAAAGGGGGTATGCAACTTTTTGGCATCAAATTTTTTTTGGCTAGTAATGAAATTAAAAAAAAAATTGGATGGCATTAATTTCCGTTGCCATACACTTGACAATTGATAGGCAATTGTTACAAAAGCCAAAAAAGGTAACGAAAATCACTACGTTATAAAAGTCAATATCGTCACGGTTGGCGCAGCGGCTAGGTGATATTGCCGCGCTGTGTATAGTGTTCGATTCCCGCACTAAATGATTTATATGAACTGAAAGCAGATGCTTCGGGTCTGGCTATTTGTGTACATGAGTTTAAACGTTTGTAAACGCAACCAGAATACTGTAGAAAATCCTAGTGTGGAGAAAAGTTATAAAATTACTGAAAGAAGGTTACAGCCAAGAAAGTTACTGAAAATTGCTACGCTATAGAAGTACTGTAAGCAATAAATGCTACGATCAATATCTTTTTTTTAGCGTGGTAAAATTATCTAATGAGTCCTCCCACCCAGGGTAGAGCGGGAGGGACTGTCAGACTCATACTGACTAAAATCCACGGTGTCCTTCAAGAGCCCTTTACATTTCGGGGTCACGGTAATTCGTAAGTCCCGCGACCCCGGCAGGATTTGGCCCTATAGAGGGTGGCCCCGTCATTTTGCTGACACTCTTTCAGTCGCGCGTGGAACACAACGCGCCGTCGACCCGGGCATGGTCCTTGGTCGGACAGAGAGTTGCCCATTACTCGCTGCCCGCATGCCCGCGCTCGATCAATATCTTAGAAAAAGAGACACCCACACTTCACCTTATAAGGCGCCAGGAAACTAGTCGACCTATTTATTAATAATACCCTTTCAGGAATTCAGTCTATTAATAGATAGTGTCGAAGGTCTTGATATTAATATGAAACATCGCATGTCAACGGTCGCACGTGTACCATACACTAATCATACGGTACATGTGTGTCGCCATTGAGTATGAACGAGGTACTCGTGATCTAAGATTTGTACGGTCTACTTCAACAAATTGCTTGGTGTGGAACGTTGTTATATCAAATGTGTGTACTTGTGAAATTAATACGAGTTTTATTATTCGTTTATTCATTTTCAACCATATAGTCACATTTTGAAAATATTTTTAACAAAGATACAAAACAATAAAAAACATTTAAAAATATAAAAATAGTAGTCCGCCGGTGTGGGAGCAGGGCCAAGCTACCGGTGGTTATGGTTCCAGAGACAGGAACAACCTCACAATGCGAGCCGTATCAAGGAGTACTGCCTTCTGAATCTGGCCTTTGATTCAGCTAACCAACGAGAGCCTCGAGAGATGCTCGTCGAGGCTTTTGGCCATTAGGCCATTCGCCGTTACAACAATCGGCACAATGATAGCCGAGCTCACATTCCACATGTCGAGAACCTCGCGCGCCAACTTTATTTTATTTTGTGTTTGATTTATTTGATACTAGTTCCCCCCTGCTGTTCTCTTTTTTCAGGGTCCCATCTATCTAGGGTCACGAGACTGTCTAAACAAGTAACCATGGCACTGAAACGTAGAGTCATTGAAGGAAAGTGGTGGATGTCAGTCAGAACGAGTCTGATAGTCTCTTCCGCTCCATCCATGGCCGGAAGACTGATTTGATGAATTTACCACGTATTAAATTACAAGATTTTAATCGTAATTTAAGTAGGAAGCATGCCAAAGTGACTCGAATCTGCCAGCCAGCTTCATCAAGTATTTCACACCACTTTTACGCCATACAATCCATATGTAACGTAGCGACTAATTCAAGACAACATGTGTATGTCCCGTATGTGACAAGATCAGTATTCACATTGTTGGAGATTTTCCGTTCGTGATCTTAGATTTGGATGCCCCACTTCTTTCAGTGGAACACAGTTCCATTGATGTTGTAGATCAACACAGTTTAAACCGGGTTTCGAAAATATCAAGCTTTTTACTTAGGGATAATACGAGCCTGCCGGGGTCGCGTGACTCTCGAATTACCGTGACCCCGGTACGTAAAAGGCTATTGAAGGACACCGTGGATTTTAGTCAGTCAAGTCTGTCAGTCCCTCCCCCCCTGCCCTGGGTGGGAGGACTCATTTGAGGATTTTACCACGATAAAAAAAAGGGATAATACGAGTTTTTTTTTTCTTGGAAAGAAATAGCGTACATTTGTTATCATTGAGAGGAATGGAGGCTTTTGCCCAGCAGTGGGACTATACAGGCTATAAAAAAATAAAAAAAAACTTAATATTTTTAGGGTTCCATACCCCCAAGGGTAGAAACAGACACCTTATCAAGACAAGGGTTTTGACAGAGTCTCGGGAAGGCGTAGTTGTATAAAGTTGAAATTACTTTCAAACGTAGAATTCTTCACTCTACATGGCTAGACATCAACTTGGCCAGCTTTTTATTTTATTTTAACGCAATTGTATTTGATCCAGATATGATTTTTATTTTCGCTATTTCCGTTTTAACCACTCTAGTAATACCTCTATTGTTAATTAAATACAATATTATATGACCGGTCTTAAGTTAGTTAAGTCACTTTCCGCTTAGATACGAGCGGAAGTTTCAAATCATTTTCGGATACACATGAAGTGACATTCATAATGATTTTTGTTACTATTAAGATAATTATCAGTTCGAGCCCGAGATGAAGTATTAAATATTATATTAATTATCAAACGGGAAATTGGAGGTGACAAAATGTCTTAAGATTTTTTACAGGTACCCTGTGGAGCCGTAGCTCGGGCACAACAAGAAGTGGATCTCACCTATTCCAAAAGATCGTCGTCGAAGAAAATCTAACGTCGATAAGTTTCCTTTCATCCACGATGCGGTGAAATCATCAAATAAGTCTTCCCACCCAAGGCGGGACGGGAGGGACTTCAAACTTGTACTGACTAAAATCCACGGTGATCCTTCAATAGCCCTTCTACGTTCCAGGGTCACGGTTACCGGTTACGGCTCTGTGTTTGGCTCTCTAAGAGCCCTGTCAGACAAAAGCATTATTAGTTACCGTAATCACCAAATAGTAGGCGTAAAAATGCTCCACCATATACGGCGTGTCGGTTATATTAATTGAAATTGTTACTTTGTTCTCGAGATAAACTGCAGTCTATGCAGATTCCCGTTACAGCCGTGATTAAGATTGTGCCTGATAAATGACTGTAGGCCCGCTATCATAGATAACTCCCTCTAGATGCCGCATACGAGGCAACCAGTGCGCGCCACACGTCAGTGCATTTTATTTTTCTTAAGTAGGCTCGTTCTTCATCCCCTCTGTATAAACCACTTCAAACGTCACTAGAGTTTGTTGACGTTAAAAGTTTCTCGATAATTAGGTACTCTAAAGTTGAACTTGACTTCAGAATAAATACTTATTTCGTAGGAGACATTCTATGTAGATAGCACAAGATGATTTTGACAACACGGTTGGCGCAACGGCTGAGAAATCGACTGCGTCGCAGCGTGTCGCTGGTTCGAGCCCCGTACGAATCAAACATTCGTATGACCTACAAGTAGTTTTTCCGGGTTTGGGTGTTTGTGAGTGTGAGGATAAATGTTTGTAAACGCACTCACGTCACAGAAGTAAATCCTTGTGTCAACTTGGGACAACTTAACCTCTCGGGCGCGTTACGTACACCCAGGTGTACATAAGCGAAAACGCCCCAGCGCCTTACGTACACACGTCTGTACATAACAGACAGTCGCTCATTGGACGTTGATTTTTATCATTTTCAATTATAAATCGCTCGAGAGGTTAAAAAAAACTCAAATGCTCTGAAGTGATGCGCCCATTGGTGTGCCTTGTATGCGGTATCTAGAATAGGTTATCTATAGCTCGCTATCATAGGTCGAGCTGTAGGTGTGCGACGGAATATCTGTTACTTTAACTTATGTGCTCAGATTACCGTATCATTTAAATTGTATCTGCCTCATTGGTCGCGTGGTATTAAGTTCACGAGTGTGCTGTGCGTTTGATTCTCATGTTGGGCTGTATGATAATGGATTTTAGTACAACATCATGACTATATTTCTTGTGAAGGTATATCATCATGATTATATTTCTTGTTTGTGAAGGTATGGCAGAGGTGTTATTAGTTAACTTACGTTTTATTAGTTAAGTTTGTGGGACATGAACTTGACTAATGAAATGTACTGAAAAAAGGGGCGAAATGATCGTATAGGTAAATTTTTCACAAAAAAAATATTTTTTTGGTCTGCTTCTAAGAAATCACTATCACGTCTCTCTGTCTGTTTGTCCGCGATAAACTCAAAAACTACTTCACCTATTTTCATACTGCTTTCACCAATGGATAAAGTGGTTCTTGAAGAAAATTTTAGCGTATAATTTGTCAAGTTCGAAGCGGGCGGGTAACGGCTAGTGTCTCATGAAATACAAGACCTAATATATAATAGCGTAAACCCGTAGTGCTAGCGACCGCTAGACCAACGACACGGTTGCAAAATTTTATCATTGGCTAGAAATTGTGTTGCAAAAATAACAATAGGCCGCATCAAATAGAATAGGATCTTACATTGTTACATTGGCAAACTCTAATAACAATAACAATGTAAACTAGATTTTGATTACACGTTATTATACTGACGACCGAAATTACATACTTATACTAATTTTCAAATTGGTGTATGCTATAGGTACACACGGTTACACATCAAGCAATCCTAAACTAGCATAAGCTGACGATTTAATGTGCGAAAAGATCACATAAAACGAGACTAAGAAAAATTGGGTTTTTATAGCTTAATGTTAGTCGTGTGTACAGTCAAAAAAATAGATTTATATGCAAAATCTTTGCAAAATGCTGGATGTAAGCTGCTTCCAGCTGATCCTATTGGAAATCTATGGGGGCGGCCTATGCAGTGGACATTCTACGGCTAATATAATGATGATGATGAGACAAAATCCTAAAAAAAATGTCTGCCTAAATAAAAATTTTGATGACTGTACATACAAACTATTTAGAGCAAACATACTGGTCTCACTAGCGTACCACAATTCTAAATTCGTGTGCCTTACACCGCAACTAATCATATCTCTACGGTACAAACTCCTAACGCATTTGTCAAGAGCAAGCTTTGTAATTACTCATCATGTACGGCAAATTGATATTACAACCGGTAACATTATATTAGAAAGTGGATCTTTCCTATACGAATTGACCCAGTACTTGATGGAAAACGTTCACATGGAACGATATGAATCTATTATAAATATAATATGACAATGGCATATTAACAATGAAGTAGATGAGACGGGGACCGGTGAACGATAAAGATCGGTATAGTTCATTCATCATTCAGTGTTACTGAACGGTGGGAGTAAAAATATTAGTATGATAAACAAACTCCTTGATAGTATCGATAATGTTTCAACTATTAATACTTTATGTCGGCTTGGAGCTCGGCTGTAGATCCCGGTAAGATCAAAGTTCGATGACTTGGAAATGGCTTCTGTCGAACCTTATCGTGTAACCGCGACAGTGCGATATGATTACAGTGTCGAAATATTGTATATTATAAATAAATAATAAGTAAATGGAAATTAACCTGTTTTAGATCCACCTCGAGCATCGGCAGTACATGCTACCTGTAACCTAAGGTGAGAGATCCTACTGACAGTGGTAAATCTTACCAGGGCCGCCTGGCTAGCGACCATATTGTCGGAGTCATAGTGTTCCGTCAATGCAGAGGAGTTCCAGTTCGTTCTGGGTGAGCTGGCTCCATCTTAGACCTCATCTTGACCTTAAGGCTAAGATTGAGGCGAAGAAATTAATTTTAAATATTAGAAAAGCTTTAGTTTTAAATCACTGTCAGTTGTAACAGATCAAACGATTCTAAATTATCATCAACCTGGGAAGGTGCTACTGCTACTTTCTTCATACTGAACAATCCGCTTCAGAAGCCATCAGTAATGCAAAAGAATAATAATAATCATCGTGGAACTTTTCAAGATTGCCAGAGAGCCTTTTTTTTACGTGGTAAAATCATCAAATGAGTCCTCCCACCGTCCGCGCTGATGTCGGTCTTCGCGTGGATGGTTCATTTCTTCATTTTGAGTAACTCTGACAATGACATCTTATAAATATCTATTTATTTCCCAAATACGGCTAAGCCTATATCGCGGTTCTACAGAACAACGTCTATGAATAAAACTGAAAAATAAGATTTTTTTTTTCTACGTATTTTTCCAAGATAAAAGTATCCCATTTTATGCCCAGGATAATAAGGTATAATTATA
Source organism: Agrotis puta (assembly GCA_943136025.2). NCBI lineage: Eukaryota > Metazoa > Arthropoda > Insecta > Lepidoptera > Noctuidae > Agrotis > Agrotis puta. The sequence continues at coordinate 12,167,824 of OW964177.2, read as the reverse complement.
CCAAGTTTCATCGAAATCGAACCGTTAGTTTTCACGTGATGCCTGCATATACAGACAGACAGACAGACAGACAAAAATTTTTTTTAATCACATATTTGGGTTTGGTATCGATCCAGCAACACCCCCCGCTATTTATTTTTTCAATATTTTCAATGTACAGAATTGACCCTTCTACAGATTTATTATATGTATATAGATAAGATATAGATGTATGTCTTTTCAGTCTTACCTACGCTTTTATTAAGAATCTAGTTACTTTTCCACAGCAACGCAAATGAAAATAGAGTTGCTAAGTAAATATTTATAAGTACAATTTCCTGCTAACTTTTTTCTTATTTATGTGCTTGTCGTATGCCTAGTACATAAATCAGTTAAAGTAAAAAGTCTTCACGTAAAAATGTTACTTACTGGCTATGCTATTTTCTATCTTAAAGACTCTACGAAAAGCTCACAGATAATTTTAAATTTTTAACTTTATTTACTAGTTCATATAGTTGGAAATTCATTAAAGAGAGACTGTGTCAACGACGAGGACCGAAACAGTTTATTATGTTTTACAGATTTTCAACTTTATGCTGTAGAATACAAAGCTGGAAATTCACTGCAACCGTGGTGTCGGTGTTGAATGGCACAACTAGGAGACCATAAATTAAAGACGATAGTGAGTGAATTAGTCTGTTTTAGTTCCACTTTTTTTGTTTGTTTATTTGGTCATGGTTTACGTTTACTTGGTAAATCCACGTTTATGGGAACGCGATTATCAATGGTATTTCCATATTTAAAATTCGTCCTTGGTTAGCCATTTTTTAGCTATATAGACTAGACTTAGTAGGTAATTCCCGTGACTAACTGGTTGAATTTATAATTATCTATTGAGAAGTCAATGATCTCAAATATTTTTCCGCGTTGTACTGATCATTGCAGGTTAATAACAACAAAGTTATCCAAAAGAAAATGACATAATCGAAACAACGGAATACTATAAAATTGTCAAATATATAAAAAAATCGTTAACCCTTCGCCCATCACAAGCACTAAACTTGTATAAAATAAAAAAGGACACCAAACCTCCCATTGTATAATTCTATCGCTGTCGAGATTATCGAAGCTTGCCCTTAAGCAAACTATTCATTAAGGCCCAGGTTGATTGATGTGGCCGATTATAAAAGTTAAGTGCGTTCCAGACGGACGCGCGTTTTCGTATCCACACCTTATTTGTCTGTATAAACGGGGTAATGAATTAAAACATTTTTATGTTACGTACAGTTTGGGAAATGAACCCGTTGAAAATAATTTATTAATTGATTTTTATCTTGTGATTAGTTTAATTACAGCAAAAATAATTCTGTTTCTTAATTGAAATAATAGATACTGGGAAATCATAAGTGTTTGATGATTTTACTTTTATCATGCATATATAATCATGCTTGCGTTTTATAGCACCTCTTGCTGTTTAACAATATTCATCCGTATTTTACAATAAAAATAAACATTAAAAAAAGCATAATACAAAAACAAGCAAAAAAAGCCAAAAATAAAAACGCTACTTATTTCTTCCGAAACGTGAAGGATCTTAAAAATGTCGGTACCAACCAACAGCACCCTTCTTTTTAGGGTTGAGTTCATGAAACACTAATTAGTTTCTATGAAGATATCAAACGTATAGAAAAACAAAAGAATACATTTTGATTTGTGCAGGTGAATCACTCAGCTGCTTATAAATTATAGTCGTTTGAATCGAGTCCTTTGAATTATATGAGATGGAACTCAGAATTAGTTTTTTGTATTATGGTCCTTAATTACATGATTAGAAGGCTTCATGGGTTGATATTTGACTCTTTGACTGGAAATTATTATGAAGGTGAATTGTCATCGACTATATGTAGTCAGTCAAGTCAGCTATATTTGTCTGGTATGCGAAAAGCGCCCACCAGTCGGCTAAGTTCTGACTTATTATCAGTCTTTCGCTCATGATTTTAATAAATGAATCGGTATATTTGTTTGTTACTGAATAATTAAACTTAATTCAAGAGAAATATCGTTTTAACGTATAATCTTGATCCATACATTTAGGGACATCCTGTATATGTTTAAGTAATAAAATAATTGACTACTGTATCTAAAGTTAACAGCGAAGTTTAATAATACACTGTTTAGCAGTGACCAAGTGTGGCGTGGATTTTTCAGTTTCATGAATTGGTAATTAATTGACACATCTTTTTGTAAAAATTGTTGTACTGATTAACTGGCTGGTATGATAAGCAACGATGTGGCGGGCCATTTTTAGCCCAATTTTACCATTGAGAACTACACTACAAAAAAAAATGTTATTAAATGTTGTACAACCTGTTAATACCAAATTAGTATTAATGATTCCCTAAAGACGCCTTATATTACATGATTACACATTAATTCAGTTGACGACAAACAGTAAAGATAAATCTGGCAATATTTTTACTTTCGGCGCCACGGAAACGATAACTTAAGACTGTATGATCCGTCATAAATATGATTTCGTGTACATTCGTGTGCATTGAATGTTCGTCAATAACTTCCGACAAGTATTGTTGGACCAGCTTTGTCCGATATATTTTAGTGTGGACATCCATTCATCTTTGAGCAGAATTTACAGAGTTGATTCGCGGGCGGCGTGGGAGCAGTGTCACGATAAAACATTATTGTAAGCACACAAACTGTACCGCCTGCGAACATGATTGAATTTTATTGTGCGCTTAGCGCTTACTCGGACTATTTACTAATATTTTATAGGCAGGATCAAAACGGTAGCGATGGTTTATTGTGGTTCCTAAGAGGATATGTGCTTTGTATAGATGCTCATTTTAAGTCTATACTTGTGGCTGTCAGATTGGGTGGGAAAAATAGGCTTTGTTTAACTTATATTCGCGTAAACGTGATAGCAGTGTTAGTCTGATTCATCAGCATAATCGGTCTATAATGTGCCCACAGTTGGGACACAGACCTCTCTGTGAGCTGTAATTCATCACGCGGGCCCAGTGCAGGCTGATATATGTCACACATGTCTTTGAATTTTTAGTTCTAGGACAGGCCAAGTCTGTTTGAAGTAATCCAATTAAAATTCCTGCCAAAAGTTGCAAACTGCTCCTAAAAAAAGAGCAGAACAAGTACAAGTCTCTGAAGAATCAAACTCGAATAGAGACACGGATGTGGTTAAAAGATCTTATTGTTTCCCCGCCTCGCCGCCGTTGCTTCGTGCACAAGATGACCGCCTCAGATTTTACTATTGACACTTCTTCCAATAAAAGAGACCCCATAAACGCAGCCCCTGGGACGAATAAACTGCAGCCCCGTCCGTATGATGATACTTTAATATGCATAGAGTCCATTTTATTTGTGGTTTACTACGAAAACTGCAGTAAATAGCCGTAACGGAGGCACCCACCTTGTACTCGTATTGACAATTTGGGTTTGCTTCCCGATTTTACGTATCCATGAATAATATATCGCGTTTGGAGTACTGGGTTGGATTTATGAAGGGTGGCTAGGGTTTTAATCTTGTTGAACGACCATAACAAGACGTATGGGCAAATTACTGAATCCGTTATGAGGTAACTGAAGCGATTTAATGGCTACTTGAATTTTGGTCGAACCCTTTTAATATTTTAGTTTAATAGATCAAGGCGGGATTAGAAGTCACGATTTATGCGTTTTGTGTTTTCATTTTGTTGATTACATATTGCCTTAGGTGCGAGGACTTAATCAAACTAGGATCAAAATTTCAAGAAAAAGTTTAATACAATATTCTCTGCTGTATCGTCTGGGAGGGCTCTTAAGTCATTATACATTCAAAAGGAAAAAATGTGTTGTAAAAGGCGATGTAAATAAATAATTCTCAACATTTTAAGACCAACCCGCAGTTGCTTTAGCGAAAATATCATAAAACTTATACATATTTTTAGCATCCTAAAATTAAGTTTTTGTCAAAATTTTTACTTAAACCATATTCAAGTTGTAAACATATTTTAGCACTTTGATATTCATCGCAAATGTTAGATTAGGCGATAGACTCTTGACCCTGCAGGTTTTAAATCTACTCGTTTTTGGATTATTATAATTTTATTGCCAAAACCACTAAAATATATCTTTCAAGATTTTTCGCCATCCATAATATATTATTTACGATTAGATTTATGACAATAATCTTAGAAAATCGGCTCCTGCCGATTGTGATTTTATGTTGTAAAGTACAAAAGTAGGTTTTCTGTTTATAGGTATACTCTGATGTAATTTTAGTGCTAAAGGTAATACTTTACACAACACAGAAATAAAATAGACCATAAAGGCTTGACGTTATTATATTGTACCTTGTGACGTGAGCACTATGGTCGTAGATTCTATATTACTCACAACCGCAAGTTTAAGAGCCTTATTTTATATGGTTTTATGGATTGTAAAATTTAGACCTACGTTTATTTCTCGTATAGAGCAGGGAGCTTAGTACTAGCGATTAGGCTTTGTAAAATTATAATAGGTCTATTTATTGTTCAGTAGATCGTCAACGTTCCGAGTTCTATGGGAGTTTTTCTATGAAGCTACTGGTAAATATAACCATACGCTTGTAATGCTAATAGGTTAAGAAGACGTGTTCTTACAAAGCAACCACATAATGTCATGTCACCAGTATCGCGCGATAGTTCCCATAAAGCCTTTGCTAAAAAAGATTGCTGACAAAGTCGAGATATTTTCAGAGTACTTATTTGAGTATCTCAAGTATTTGTTATCAATGTTAACTAGGTGTGAAAAGAGAAGACAGGGTGCGAAACACTACACTGCGTTCAAAAATTGTCATAATAGATTTTGGCATGAAAACTGCTAGGCTGAAATGGGGTTTTGCGGGTCACGTCTGTCGCATGCAAGAGGACCGCTGGGCAAAGATCTCCACACAACGGGTGCCGGGAGATGGACGGCGACGCCGAGATCGGCCCACAGAAAGGTGACGAGACGACCTAGAGTCTAGGTCGTCTCGTCACCCACCAAAATACCGACGCAAGTAGAAAATGGTCTTAAAATCCAGGAGTAGGACTCACGACTGTCCATGTTAATACTATTGCTATTTTAATACTATTTCCTGCCATCCCGTGTTACCCCTCTAGAATCTCCGTTTTACCCCTGCGGGGGTAATTACCCCAGGTTAGGAACCACTGACCTAGACGCTTACCATGAGGGCTGCTTCGAAGCAGCCCAGGAAAAGAGTTCCTGGAAGGAATTGGGGGAGGCCTTTGCGCAGCAGTCGGACAGTACCATCTAAGGAAAAATAAATTAAAGTCTTGTATCATTCTAGGCAGTAGAATCTCTCAGAATGGAGTGATAATTTTACATAGTGAAACAGGGACCAAGTGTTGAAGCAAAACTATGGGATCTCTTATTTCTAGCAATGATATAAATCTCTCCCTAGTTGAAAATGGTTGGTCCCTGCCGGGGTCGCGGGACTTTTCCATTACCGTGACCCCGGTACGTAAAGGGCTAGTGAAGGACACCGTGGATTTTAGTCAGTACAAGTCTGACAGTCCCTCCCGCCCTGCCCTGGGTGGGAGGACTCATTTGATGATTTTACCACGATAAAAAAAAATTGAAAATGGTTTCTGATAAAAAGCTAGTAAATATTTTTTTTGTAATTGCGTATTTTTTTCCCACTGCTGGGCAAGGGCCTGCCCTGATTAGTTTCATGAAAAATTTGTAGATTCTTAGTTTAAATAATATAAGGTTATGGTGGCCGCTTTCCACCAGGCGTGCTGTATGCTTGTTTTTCACAAATACGGGTAGGAAAAAAATAAGTACATAAAAAACTTTTCTCAAACACCTAACCGTTTCAGAAACCACCACAAAAAAGTGTAAAATAACTTATCTTTCAGAAGTCGGTGACTTTGTTTTTTAATTAATTTTTGCCACGGACTTCCGAAGGTTTGAATTGAGAATCTTCTCCTTTTTTTGAAGTCTGTTAATAAACACTTTCAAGTTGATCTGATCACTTTATTTACGTTTTTGAGAGTAAACAATATTCAATCATATTTCACGAGGATCGACTTGTGATAATCCTGTAATAATCCTCTAATCACACTTTAAGTTGATCACCTGTTTGCATACGTTTTGACTAATCCTCAATACTAATAGTAGCTCAATGCTAATCTTATATCTTTGAAAAAAGCTATTAACCGCACACTCGGACAAGTCATAACTCTCGACTCCCAAAATACACAGTTTTATAGTCAAACTAAAAAATACATATTCAAGCACACTGAATAAAAATAAAACTAAGCCAGTACGTCTATCAAGATTAACGTCATTCGAGTCAGATTTATATGAGCACGCACAAAAACATATTTTTGTACCTGTTGGAGTATTAGTAGCGTTTAGAAATGTGGCTCTTGTGGTTTTGTATGTCAAATATGCTAAGTTGAGCAGGTTTTGGGAGTTATTTTGAGTTATGTTGTGAAGTTAGGTGTACACAGGTAAAAAGGTCTTCGTGATGTCAAACGTGGTATATTCGATCTTGATCAAAACTATTTCAACTACGAAATTAAGGCTTCGGAATTAATAAATTTTTGGCAAATTCTACGTATCATGAAGAATATCGTCATATATACCCATCGTTTTTAGAAGACGGTACCGCGACCCAAACACCTTCAATATTAACTTAGATTATCAAAAAATATTTGACCCGTATTTTTACTTTGTTACGTAAACCAAAATTGATGAAGATACAATGCTTCTAAAAATCACAAAACGTGACTTGGTCGGTATTATTTTAAAGTGTTATAACGTCACAAGCATCTTTGTCAATATTCATTGCTTGAAAAAACCAAAAATACGTGTTAATTTTTTTTAATGCTCTACTTGACGGACTAACCATATTTTGATTAAAATACCCAATTGATTTCAAATTGATGTCATCTTTTCGGTATCTTATGTCAATCCAATATTTTTTTTGTTTAACCATTTTGTCTAGGTTCTTTCTTTCCCATTGCTACCACCATCTTATCAAAGTCAAGCGCCATACAGTTTTACCTTGTTCCATCGGTGTGCTGTTCCTGATCCTTTTGGGTGAGCTCGCTTCATCTTAGGTCACATCTTTGCTTCCGGGCTAGATCAAGTCCAAGAGCAAACTGTGTAATTATAAAAACACTGAGTATTACAATATTATCATCCGAAATAAGAATTTATGCTTGATTTTGCAGTAAATACTTTGTCACATGCCAAATATTTTGAAACATGTGCTTGTACATCATCATTATCTCCCTAGCCTTTTCCCAACTATATTGGGGTCGGTTTCCAGTCGAACCAGATGCAGCTGAATATCAGTATTTTATGTGGAGCGACTGCCTATCGGAGCTTCACAACATAGTAACTGGGTAATACGATACCCCATGGCAAGACTGGTTGTCAGACTTTTAGAGCTTCTGACAAATAGTAACGCCTGTCAAAGATCTACAAATGACAGCTGGGACTAACCGCTTTACATGCTTTTCGAGGCACGGAGGAAATTCACTATGACAGATGGTCACCCATCCACAGACCAACCTCGGCCAGCGCGGCTTAACCCAGAAGGTCGGCCTGTGCGGCTGCCATTATTAAGCCACGAGCTCTTCCAAACATGTGCATACTTGTACATACATATCATATTAAATTAATTAACCAGGTAGGTACTTAATAATGCTTGGAGGGTACGTTATTCAAATAAAACGAACATCGTAAGCACATTTTTCTATTTGTACTTATGCTAATAAGTGCTTGAATGAAAAGAGAATTTACAGCACTTTTCCTGCCGCTTGAACAGGGAAACAAGTTAATTCTTCAACAAGGCTCGGAAAACGTTTTCTAACGGACTAAGTTCTATTTATATTGCTGCACATGTTTTACAACGCTTAAAATCAATAGCACTTGTAAGTTTTACGATGTGTGAAGGATTTGTTATGCATGGAAAACAGAATGTTATAAGTATTAACAAGAGTAATCTATATTGCTTGGCTCTTATCGGTTTGTTATGGTATGGGCATGTGATACGGAGGAATGAGGATAATGCGATGAGGAAAATTTTGAAGAGAACGCTGAGTCTACATTAGGCAGCTACATTTGTGACACAGCTCGCGTCGCGAGTGTAGCCTCGGCTTAAGAAGAGAATAGGTGAATGCTGAAATTACGAGTTGTAGAGAAGTATAAATAAATATTGCACAACTAAAAAAAATAAAGATGAAAAAAAAAGTTTAAATAAGTATGGAAGAATGACTTAAAAGACATGATGCGCCGGCCTCAAAGAGGCAGGAATGATTGATGCTTGGCTCTTACATCTAAAACTTTAGTTATTTTTTTTTTATCGTGGTAAAATCATCAAATGAGTCCTCCCACCCAGGGCAGGGCGGGGGGGACTGTCAGACTTGTACTGACTAAAATCCACGGTGTCCTTCACTAGCCCTTTATGTACCGGGGTCACGGTAATGGGTAAGTCCCTCGACCCCGGCAGGCTTTGGCCCTCTACAGGCCCCGTCACTATGCTGACACTCCTTGAGGCGCGCGTGGAACACAACGCGCCGTCGACCCGGGCGTGGTCCATGGTCGGACAGCGAGTCGCCCATTACTCGCTGCCCGCATGCCCGCGCCTACGGTGGCCGGAGATCGTCTTGCGACGTCCGACGCCGTGGGTGTCTACCACTACGGCTGGGGTGGAGGGAGGACGCTGTCCTCTCCCTCAGGCGGCCCGCCTCCTCCTTCACGAGCATGACTGCTTCGCAGAAGGAGGCGACCGCTTCCCACTCCGTCTCGCCCCGCAGCATGGCCTCGACCAATGCCGGGCGCGAGAGGTCTCCGCCTATCGCCGTCGTGAGGACACGGCGGTGCTCTGCCCAAGTGGAGCAGTCCTTCACCGTATGCTCCACTGTGTCCTCCGGACGATCCTCGCAGTGGTGACACCCAGGCGTTTCTTCCCTTCCTATCAGACACAGGAACCTCCCGAAACTTCCGTGTCTGGTGAGGACCTGCGTCATGCGGTAGGTCAGGACGCCGTGACGCCTATCCAGCCACTCCTCAAAGAGGTTTATATTAAATAATTAGTGTCTCTTATATTTTTAAGCCTTAAAATAATTTAATGATTCGTGAAAATATAAATAGTCACTTAATTTATCACTAAACTTGGAAAATAATAGATATAGATTAGAAAAGCCTCATTCATACATACAATAAATTAAGAGAATGATAAGCGCCAAGTCCATTTAAATCAATCTGGCATAATTTCTGAATTTCACTAAGGATTCCTTAGCAAAGAATCCGTAGTGGAAAAAACACAATAACACTTTGCCCAATCTTGGTATTGAAGCTAAGACTTTAAACTCAGCAGCCGTTCTTGCAAACACTACACAAACGAAGCAGTCGAGAAATAAAATGACATAGAGCTATAACTAATGTGTGGAAAGAGCCACGTTCCACAATCCCACTAATCACATCTAGGTATCACAGTTAACCCGTCTTAATTAAAAAAGAAAACACAGACGTCCCGGGACTTTTTTAATTGCCACACCTATTACTCGGAGATGGTAGCTAGTCGCGTCTCTGTGGCGTGTACTAATAGCTCTAATTTGCTTTCCCCACAAGTCATGAAGGCAGCCGTGATCTCGCCTGGACTCATGACATTCATGACACGGTGATCCTGTGTCGTGCTCAGCTTAATTAGCCTGCAAACCGAGCATCGTGACAATCGGGATCACGTGTGCGAATTTGAATAATATGCCAAGCCTTTCGCGGTCTACTTTGAATTGTTAGGTGGAAAACGCTAATAGACCCTGTGTCTTTAAACTTGCTGTTCTTTTTTACTGTCTATTTAAGGAAATGTTTAATGGCCAGTGTTGTTGTGTACGGGTAGCGTATGCATAATTTGAGTTTGATAAAACAAACAGTTTCATAAAAAATATATGCATTGAAAACAAGAATCTAAATTTCAAATTAGAGGTACGGTAGCAGTCAATTTGTGATAACCATCGAATATTAATATTCAATATGTAAAGATATCAGAGATATTATGAGTCGACACGACCGATTGACCATATCAAATAGTCAGTTAATCTAAAATAAAGTAATCAGAAATCGATGTTTGTTTAAACATAACTGCGTTGTGTGCGCTATTATGACGTATTGAGTAACTTTCATTAACCTGCCCATCATGACTGTGGAATTTCAAAACTACAGAATACGTTTACACGATAGCATCACTTGAGTATACCTGTGTAAATACCAATAAAACAACATTATAATTACGATAAAATCTCTTGGCGCGGATGTTTGGGCTCTAATATCGGCGGGGTCTGTTAAACAATGTCCACCGACGCGCTGCCCACGCGCAAGTCACGCCCCTCACAGATCTCACATTATTGTTTTTATAACTCTTGTATCGACAATATCTCACCATCGATGTGTATTGAAGAATGCCCAAATTGATAGGCATCGGACACTGCTAGACGTTATATTAGGACGATACGTGATGGATTTTACATTGTATGCGCTTGCAGCGTATTATTATGACCAATCGAGAAACACATTGTTCAAAATAAACAGTGTGGTTTTGAAAATAAAGAACGTGGATGAGGTCAAAGATCGTAGTTACCATTTTCCATTGACTGAACATTTTAGTTTAGATAAGGAAGCGAACGTTAAAGATTTAAATCACACAGATTATTTTTTTGTTTCGCAATTCGTGCTCATGGAGTTGAGAAAATGAAACATAAAATCCACAATTTCTTCAACTTTAATCGAATACGAACTAGTAAGAAATGTTAAAGGAGATTTACAAAAAACAGAATTAATATCGGGATCATTTCGTATTCGACTCGTGCGCAAAAAGGAGTTCCAATTATGCGTAAACGCATCGTCCACTTAAGCCGAACATTCGCTTCGTTCTTTATCGAAATAAATTGACTGCAAAAATTGCTAACCGACGCAAAAAATATATTTACAATGTAATGTGAAAAACTGTGGAAAACGCATTGACGTTTTTACATGTTTGATATTTTTAAATTCCCGTCCCTAACGTCAAACAAAAGTAACTCCATATGTCATTGTGTCAAGCCGAGTCAATGCATAATGCATTGTTTCCATTACACTACGAGTTTTAACATAAACTTGATGTTAAAGTTTCTTCGATGAATAAAGTACAATTTTTTAGTTGTCAGGCGACTCTGACTCGGACATGAGAGCACGCAGAAGTGAGGCAGTATCAGGACCTCGTTTGTTCTTAAAGCCCTTGATAATAACGTCCATTTTCAAACTCCTTGTTTCACATGTTTTGATGAGCTGTGCGTAGTAAGCGAGAGTTTTTTTTTTATGTGCTCCGAATCGTAATTCAGAAGACTTGCATTAAGAATTCGGAAACATTCCGGAAAAGTTTAAATGTAACGTTCAAATATTTTATCAGTTGTAGATTCCTCTCGCTTCAGATATTTATCTTTGTTCGACTGCGTTTTAATTTTTCATCGTTCGTAATAGTGCTTGCAGAGTAAACATTAAAAAATAAGGTTGATTTTGTTAGCGACATTCCACTGTCATTGGCAGCTAACTGTATTGAACATTCACTGCTCTGTTTACAAATACAAACCTGCTTCAAAGTACGCTTCTTATACAAATACACTGTGATTTGCTATTCCGTACCGTTGCTTGTTCGTGTCTAATATTTGTGTTTGTCGCCCAAGACAAACTGAGCGTGTCTCGTGTCTTGTTCTCGACCATATCCGTACCATAAAGCGAGTCATATTATTAACGTTAAAGACATAAACTTCATGACATAATGAGATACACTCAAACCATGCATTTTAATTCAACATTTTCTGTGGGAGCGTTGGTACGAACACTTTTATTTGGAGCATGCTCAAGCCAAAGCTTGTTTACTTAAGTAATAGAAAGGAAAATCAAGTTGGTGAGCAAGTTGAGACCACCAGCGCTGATCTAGACATGCAGCAACATCATAATTATTAAGGGCAGGTTTACTCTGAAGGTAACCGGCCAGCTTCTCACCGTATAATAAATTGTGGTGTGTCGCTTGATTATACCCTGCTGACGTTTCAATTTGATAGTTCCCATTGGGTCTTATCACTTTCTAGGATTATTGATCGATTTAGTGGATCGTATCGTTGCGATCTCTGAGCGTCGTATAAATTACTGGCTAGCTTCGGCCGACCGCTGGTCCAGCCGCGACTATTGTCAAAGGAAGTGCATCGGTTATTGTTCCCGTCGCTTTGCGTTTTATCTGCGCCGCGCGATCGCGATCAGAACGCGCAGAGGACTGCAATTTATCTCACCCTCTATTTGATCGTATTATTTTACTATTGGAAATTGTCTCGGGAAATTGACGCATCATTATCGGCTTTGAAAAATCGCATTTGCATTTTATGACTGTCATGTATTGTATTTTGTTCGTTATCGATTACATAATTTTCTTTGTTTGTAAGCGTATCGAGTGATAAATTACAGCTTGCTTGATTGTTTGTTAAATTAATATCATGATTCACCGATTTCATGCAGCTTCATTCGTAAATTACCAATATCCTCATTTCGCTGCATTAACGTTTATTGAGATTCCAAGAAGATTAAGCGCATTATCTCGAGATACGATCGTTGTCCAATGTCCCTAATTATTTTAACTTGCTAGAGGAAGTAAGCATTCATTCTCATGACTTCGATTAAGAGATCTGATAAAATCGGAGCTTCGATATCTTATTCGTGATTCCGTTGCTATCGATTGTATTGATGTCATAGTGAGTGACGCTGGATCAACATAATCGGTTTACAAGCTTCCTGTCCCAATTGTTATGGTAATGCTCATTGTACTACCAGTTATTAATGTCCCATATGAGATGCGAACCGTCACGCTTAATTTATTTATACGACTCAAGCAAAATAATGAAGAATAGTGTGGTCTCGAGACGACGATTCGGAGCTTAAGTTTGAGCATTAATTAAGGTTTCCATTAAGATCCAAGACTGTTTGTAAGATGCTAAGTTTGGTGGTTTGTTTGTCTCTAGGCGAGTGAGTGAGCGAGCACGTAGGTCAGAACACGTGAATTTACTCCGATGATGAACTTAAGAAATTATGGAGAACGTTAGGCCGGCCGTTCTTAGAAGCCAAAGTTTTGTAGTTGTGTAGTCTTGGAACTTTAATTATGTGCTAGATGAAACTCTTACATAAGATTTTGAATTGTTATGAATTTTCTTAGTTTAAAATTATATTTCTTTAATTTTTATGGAGTTATTTTTTAAGGAAAATCTTAACTCCGTACATTTGCATAAATTTTATTTGGACTCAATGAATTCTAACATACATTACTGATTGCTTAACCTACTACAACAGTCGGTAGACACTACACATAGTTTATCATCATATTTAACATCCTAGCGAAGAAAAGTTAAAACAACAAATTATGTTTATTGACTTTCCTAAAAACATCACAACCATGTAAATATCCACTCGTATAATATATTTCCGCCTGGACCACACGTGATTTAAATAATTTGGCAATTTATCGAAGCCAGATATGATTTGATGTTGACTTGCACCTACTTTAATGGTTACTGATAGCCATAATGTAACCGAACACGAGATTGTAGATATTAGTTTTTATTTGCGGTGGCGATGAAGAATTTTTATAATGATTAATGACGATCATTATAACTGTTGATTTGTTTTGATCGAAGCTCTTTAGTTTTATAGCACCAACTATTAAACCACGGTTAATTAAAAACTTTTTTACGTTTCATCATCTTCGATGCCGTGGGAGGGTTCCGGAATCTTCTAATGGTCCTCCAGGGACACCGGCTGTAACAACCCTCATTTCACTTATGATTTATAGCACTTTCCGATCACCTATAGGTTGTAAAACCGATTTATAATCTCGGTGATTTATTGACACAGTAAAACTTTTTACATCTTCAGAATATCTTGTTTGTGATCTTTTTATCGGTTGGTCGTCGCGAAAATATTATCACAGATTTTCGAATCGTCGGTCGGCAAGTGGCTCGGAATAAACGGCGCGAAGCATGCGATACTCAATTGCAGATTCTGCAGATTGCTGTCATGGGGTCCCATTGAGAGCGCTGTTTAACCTGTGCAAGCTATTATTAACCGTTCATTGCTGGTGGATTTATACCGTCGTCGGCGTCACGGACTGTTCCCGTACGCAATTATCCGACTCGCGATCTCCCCATTGTTGTCGAAATTTAAAACAAATTTCCTGTACAAGGGGGGTCGCGTTTTTCTGCCCTGCCAAATTGGATAAGCACTGTAATTACTCGTTTAAGTTCCGAACGCTCGTCGGTTTGTGGGTATTGAGGCTCAGTGTATACTTTGAATGAGTTTATGAGGCGGAACGCATTCCTCGTCGAGGCGTAGGGACTCTGAATCTGAATACTAACTGCGTCTTAATTCAAGAAATGTACCGTTTACTCCCTGCTGTGGAGTACAATGAGTAAGGATGTCTTTGATAAGCAAATCAGATTGACATTATTTCCAAAAGTGCTTGTGGTGTAGCCGGTGGTCTGATTTAAAGCGATAAGAGTACTGAAGAGGTGGAGTTATCGGAGAAATCGCAAGAGCAGAGCCAAGTTAGTCCTGCCGAGTGACATCGTATGACCGATGCGAATGCTTTCGCGGTGATTAATTCTTCGGCTATCTTCAGTACTTTACTGTTATCTAAATCTGCGTTGTAGATATTTCTAGCAACCAAGTTGCTTATTGTTACTAGAAATGATTCATGACTATTCATGGTCTATCAATATGATTCAGATACCCATCTCTTATTCCAGTTAGCATCCATTATTCGCGGATCTAATATTTTGATTAACTAGGGAACATCAGTAAATCAAATATCAACATCTAACATATAGTGTTGGTTATCGCTTAGACACTTTTACAACACCCTTCGTTTACATTTTGACAGATGAGATGTCAGCAGAAAATTGGATTTCACAAAATAAACATGTCTTACTTCTTTGGGATGCTGAATCTTCAACTCAAAATTAAACTCTATTGCTGATTGATAAAGTTGATTTTTGGAGGTTTGGAGTGATAAGAGACTGTTGCACAGGACTTTTGAACGGTGTTTCCTTTGTAAGTGTTCCGGTCAAAAGATTGGCTTTAAGGCTAACAGCTGTTGGTCGAATGAGGTGAGGTATTTTATTTGCTTAAGGCAGATTGACGCATCACATTCATATGCAAAGCGTTCCCAGATACCATCTTGATGGGGATTTGATGAGTTTATTAAAATTGCAAAGAAATGAATTATAAACAGGGCCCGCTGATTGAAAACGAGATCCGTGCGATATTTATGCGATGAAATGCGAAACTGATAGGAATATACATATTTATAATATTAATTAGTTTGACCTATAGTTAAAATTGTTTTGCTGATGATAATAATTTCATTAAAACATTTTTTTTGCGAAATAGATTTGTGTGTTTTAATAATATTTGGTTTTAAATTGGCTTATTTACAAAATTATTTATTCATTACTTTATCCTTTAATGGCCAAATCAAAATCAACCTATAATCAATATAACGCATTTCATTAAAAAAAAATAACATCACATTATTTAATTAAATACATATATCATTCATCCTTTATCAACACTAATAAGTATTATAAAGAGGAAAGATTTGTATTTGTGTATGTGTATGTTTTAACGAATAAACTCAAAAACTACTGCGCCGATTTCAATTTTTTTTTCGCCTTGGTAAAGCTACATTCACCCTGAGTAATAACATAGAAGGACACCGTGGATTTTAGTCAGTACAAGTCTGACAGTACCTCCCGCTCTGCTCTGGGTGGGACTCATTTGATGATTTACCATGAAAAAAAAACCTAAAACTATTAGGGTTCAAAACGGGATATTTACCATGTTTGTTATTTGTTTTGAGTTTCCGATATTTCGGCACTGTTGCAAGCGCCATGATCATGGATGAATAATAAACCCTAATATTTATAATAGTGACCACGTCAGTATTAAAACTTATGTCCTAAAACTGAAAAAATATAGATATGTTCTTTATTACAATAAAAAAAAAAAATAGTGCGATTGCCCTCAACCACCAGTTTCAGATTATTGCTATAAAATATAGTCCAGCAATCACAATCGCCCTTCATATCGCACCTGCTCGACGTAGATTGCCAACATGACGTCCGTCGGGGTCGAAGTCAACCCTCACTCGCCAATGACGCGGAACCGACGTCTGACGTTTGACTGGCCACGTCACTCCGACTTGACGAGCGTCCGACAGTCAGACAATGCGGCTATGACGTTGCACTACACGAAATTCTGACAGTTGAGGCGAATGTAAAATATTGATGTTTGTTGATCTTTGTAATGGAGTTCGATGATCTGAAAATTGAAAAAAAATATGGTCAGATATAAATACTACTATACTTCAGTTCATTTCTAGTATCCAAAGTAGAGGTTCCTGTAATAAAAATATAAAAGTTTACAAAAGGGAACTAATAGAAAAAAAATCGAAGATTTTTCTTTGGGCTCTTACTACTAACATTTTAGAAGATGCTGATTTCTACAAAAAAAATAAATAAATGTTAGTTTGGCATATAAATCACAATTATTAGAAACAATTTACAAGACTTTATGATTATTAGTGCAGGCAAGTTTCTATTTAATTTTGATTAGAGCCTCCTTGGGTTAGGTAATTTGTTTTTGTCTACCTTGCACGTTCTAGTACCTACTGATTTTATCAATATCTTTGGTAAGATTAGCTTCGTAACTGAGAAGTCGCCCTTAGGGCCAGTTGTTTCATAAGTAGATTGATTACCACATCAGTGATAAGAAATTAAATACAAATAAAAATATTTTTATTATGTGAATTCGTATCAAAAAAAGTCTCATCATCAAGTAAAAACTCTTTTACGAGTGTTAGTTTTCAAAACAAATTATTAATTTAACAGTTTATACGACCTTTTGAGAATATAGTTTCATTTTATATCTCGGTTGTTAAGTTTTGTAAGGTATCCAGTATCTTTTTACGAAGTTACCGATACTTTTCGGGCGATGAAGGCACGACCTCAACAACCTTATTTTTGTCATAGTTCCAAAGTCGTAAAATTAAAAATCGTACCCTTCATTATCGACTATAAACATCGATAAATAGTTGAAGTGTTATATCGTCTATAAAGCTATTTATTAAGGTATATCAAATGTCTATAAAATAAGAATACAATCTGAATGTGGATTAGATCGAATCTTTATTCAATTTGATTTTATTCTTGACCATAAAACTGCAACTTTTAGTTAGTTTTAGTTAAAAATTGGTTTCCTAAATATCGACCATAAACAATAAATTATACTTTTACGACCAAAACAAAATTACTAATTTCTTTAAAAGCAGTTTTAGGGCGGAGCCTTTATTGATGACACCAATTAACGGCGCCTATTTTCCAAAATATGACGTCATATAGGCTGACCTTAATACACGAACCAGTAATAAAGAGATGGCCATCTAGATATAGGTGGCAGTACCACGCAATTTGTCTCGACTCCGCTATAAATTGATTGTGCGCACAGCATGGCGTCTATCTGTTCATCTTGGTATTTATAAATGATTTTGATAATATGAGGCTCACCTACATAGCTGGGCGAGTCAAACATGATCATAATATTACTAAAGCATCATGAGTTCACAGTGAGTTACTTCTGTGTAATCGTGTGGAACATCTATTAAGAAAGCTGCATGTTTTATTGTGTATTCGAAGTACTCTCACTGTGTATCATTATGTGTAATGATAGGGAGTATTTGTAATAGTGAAAGTGTGGCGTATGGCTTGTATATTTTGATGTCACGATTTTGAACCAGGAGTCGTGTTTATGCTTCTGATGTGGGACAGCGTTCAGGTGGAATGTATCCTATAATCTGGCATCTACAAAAAAGGATACAGTCCTCCTTTGTGGATACCTTACGAGACCAATGCTGTTTTGGCCGGTGCGAGCTATTAACCATTAACTGGAAACAGGTCCTACTCCAGACTCTAGAAAGTTAGGTGCATTTAAAAAAAAAACAAATAATTTTTAATTAAAAAAAAAACAAAAAATTATTAGTTAAGTAGTTGTATCGCCTCTGGGTGTTTGTGTATGTGACTTTAAATTTTTATAAATGCACCCACGATACAGAAGAAATTCTTTATGCTAGGTAAATTAAAAAAATAGAAAGGAAACAATTTAATTTAAGGCCATTATCCCAATGGGGCAGACTAAAACAAATCCCTCAATAAAACATCTAAGAAAGCTCTACCTTAACTACTACCCACAGCTTTTAGCTAACGATATTAGATGTCACTGTTAGCGGTACGTACCGGTACCGATAGTGCAATACCTCAAGACTGTTCATTGTGGCAGTCAATAAGGGAAATCTACGTTCAGTACTGGACACATCCCGTAGACGTAGTACCCAATATATTACCTGCAAACACGGCGTATTTACGTATTCCCTAAGTGGTACATAACTCTTCGTAGCTGTATTTCACTGGTACATTTGATTGGTCTTTAATTTATTACCTAAGGTGATGATTCGGGGCGACTCGCTGTCCGACCATGGACCATGCCCGGGTCAACGGCGCGTTGTTCCACGCGCGCCTCACGGAGTGTCAGCATAGTGACGGCGCCTGTTGAAGGTCAAAGCCTGCCGGGGTCGCGGGACTAAGAAATTAACGTGACCCCGGTACGTAAAGGGCTATTGGAGGACACCGTGGATTTTAGTCAGTCAAGTCTGACAGTCCCTCCCGCCCTGCCCTGGGTGGGAGGACTCATTTGATGATTTTACCACGATAAAAAAAAAGGTGATGATTCCAATTAGATGATCTAGTTCCGGAGATCATTTGGCAGAATTTTATCGGAAAAACTGTGTTCCATTGAAACCTTTCGTAAAAATTACAAACTTCGGTCTAATTGTCATGATTTATTTAACACTTACATAGGGGTATGTTTTTTTTTTTTTTTTTTTTTTTATCGTGGTAAAATCATCAAATGAGTCCTCCCACCCAGGGCAGGGCGGGAGGGACTGTCAGACTTGTACTGACTAAAATCCACGGTGTCCTTCACTAGCCCTTTACGTACCGGGGTCACGGTAATCCCTTGGTCCCGCGACCACATAGGGGTATGTAGGGGTAATTTTCAAATATCTTTTCTTAGTGTCTCATCATCGTTATATTAAAGGATTAATTTTCAAATAAGTTTTTGTTTAAGCTTAGAAATATGTATAACCGAAATCAGATTCAACAGCTTTTCTGTCGAATGCTGTTACTTGATATTGGTCATGGTCTAATTCAGCATTGACCAATCATATCCAGAATTGTTAAAGCTTACCTTACTGTCCCTACTACAGTTTAATTTATTTTAACAATAAGGTCGCGTTCTGTTGCCTCCAATTTTAATTATTATTGATTTTTGTCTCCAATGCTAAAGGCTCTACGACTCGCTCAAAGTACATTACCATATTTAATTACAGATAAAATCATCTGTATAATGTAAGTTTATAATGAGCATATAAGCACGTGGTTAAATCGTATCTAGATAGATTGTAAAATATTCATGGAAGATCAATACTATCACAAGTTTATTGAAATAATCGATTTTAGAGTTCCAGATACTGAATAAATCGATATAAATCCTGCGGTACCGAATCGGGTTGTTTCAGTACCGTTTGTGGCTCTACAGCAATAACGCATTGGATTTAACGATCGCAATAGTGCACGTGTGTGTTTTAAACGTTTCTATTTTTAACTTTCCGCCGGAAAAAGAGGTCTCTTTGAATTGTACACAAAATAACAACTAACCTCGTTTTGTGAGTTATGGGTCAGAAATACGCGAATAATGGCGGGAATGAATTTAGATGGCGTTTTATTTGAATCGATTTAATTAATACACAGTTTCTGTAACCAATTTATGTTTCAAATCGACTCGTAAATCAGGAATGCTTAGACTGCTGTCTCGATTAAACGATAAAATGATGTCAGTCTTGACATTTCTTTATTCTAATCTATACCAGCGGTATTTGAAAGACAAGAAATCGATTTATCTCGATCATCACTTTTTTCAACTTGTCAATATCAAATACTGCCCTCACTAGATTGGCGGTTTGAAACCATGCCACAGGACTAAGAAAGTGACTAAAAGAACAACTAACCTCAACATAATCCAAGTTCACCCATTTTAGTAGGTCTACTTTGGATTAATCGAATAAGTTAAGTCAATTAACCCGAAACAATACGATATTATCAGCCCCAGCTTTTTGGAAAATTTCATTTGTTGTTTACCAGACTCTAAAACGTAATTGCATTTAATTAAAATTCCTGTCACCCTTTCGTTGAGAGCCGTTCGATTCAATTAAAGTTGCTTATTTGTGTTTAAGAGAACAGTGGAGAGGTTATTTGCGTACAAATAAAAGGGTATTGGAATTGGTACGAAAGGGTATCGATATCGGTCAATTGGTGTAGTCTCAGTTTTATTCGTGTTTGTGTCTATGATGTTATCTGTCGACTATACGGGCGTTCCGCCCTTTTATTAAACTGCCACATCTAAAGGACTGACAGGGAAAACTGTCGAGTTGTCTGCTTGTACATTATGGGGCGTTTGTTCCGTGTGATATATTTTCAATTGTGAATTCACCCTGTGTGATGGGCGAAATGTGGTTTCCGACAATTTTGGCGGGTTCTATTGTGATGGTGGACGTATGTCAAGTGGTTAGTGCTGCGTAATATGCTACTGCGGGTGTTTTAGAAATATTTAAATAAAAAAGGTAAAGTTTAGTTTTTCTTTATTGCAATACTGCTACCTAGCTTATCCTACACGAAAAACTATGCCAAGTTTTTGTAGAAAATAATGATTCGGAACTTGGTATAGTATTGTTAAAATCATTTCAAAATTAGGTAGAAACCTACTTTAATTGATTATCTTATCGTGAAAATTACAATTAGATTCGATAACCTAAAAATTTATCAAGTTCTTCAACTCTACATTTTTCTCTATTCCATTAGCATGAAAGGGTGTGTTTAATGAAAACAGGACAAGAATCTGAATTTAATGTGTTTCTCGTGGTCGTCTCAATATCGTTACTCGATAAGTTTATTAAATTGCCCGGGATGGGTGAGAGTATGAAATTCCATAGCTCCGATTTTTGGGACAAAATCATAGGGGAAGATGGCCCTTACGATAGTGGACTCATTTATTTATGTTACTGTCCTGTTTTACGTTGAAATGCAATTCTGTAATATAATAGATGAACTTTGTCTATTAGTTTTTATGTTAGTTTTGGGACGTGAGAAAAGTAATAAGTACCAGTTTAATGGTTTGAGTTGAGCTCACTGAGGGTCGTAGTTTGTTGCAGACTGTATTTTAACAATATTAATGGTATTTTAAAGTAAACAATAGTTATAGTTACAGTACTTCAAATATTACAAACCTAAGGCCTAGCTACCGATAGGCACATCATCATCTTCATGCCCTCATACCCATTCTATTTGCGGCGCAACACGTATTCTCCATTCATTCCATTCTTCTCTGTCAGACGCTTTTTCACTTTATTTGAATTTTTGTTAATATCTTAATATTTATATTAATCTTATTCTAAGTTAATTATGATAATTGATTGTTGGATTTTATATTGCAGTAACATAAACTCTCTTATACTTAAAAAATATTTTCTACTTTTTAGTTCGTTTGCTATTAAAGCGTGTTTTTTTAAACTATAATTTATTTTATATCACTCGAAACATAGTCTATCCATCTTTTCTCCGGTCAAATTCATAGCCATCACTCTCTTAGTCACATGCTTATCATTGGCCATACGCATGCTGCAAAGAAATTCGATACAATGATTTCCTGATTCATGACACAAATATTATCCAACAGGGGTAAAGTCCAAATGGACGTATTTTTAACGGGCTATGAACGAATTTATTGTGCAACCTTAAGCCCCTACCCACGGACCCAAAAAATGTGCACAACAAAACTTAGCCTATAAAATAATTCAGAGACCGCAACCAGGTTGTAAAATTTTGTTGCAAGGAACCCCTTTGTGGTTTAAGCCAATGTCCCCATGGTTCCGTGCCCGTAAAAGTTGATTAAACACAAATAACCCCTGGTTAAATTTTACTACTTGGTTGGGATATCCTCAATAAAAACGAGCGTATCATGCTTTTAAGAAAAAAACTACAGTTTCATTGATACCGATATTATGATTTGGATTGGAAAATAAAATTTTGAACTGTGATTAAGTCGCTTGTGAGATATTGGTTTATCTGGACTGGTAAATCTTTTGGAATCGTTGTCCCCCAGACAGCTATTAATATTTTGTGTACACTATGGCGACCTGACCCTGCTTCGTATGGTTGCAATGGACACATGTGAAAGCCTCACATTTTAATAACCAATATTCATACGGCTGTTTGTGTATGTGAGTTTATATTCTTGGAACTGATGTACCTAGGATGCACAGGAGGGGCACAGGGGCACATTTCACAATTTTCGTCGTAGAATGTGCAACATAGACATTTTCACAGAGCAAGACACGAAAAGTGTCACAGAAAAGGTATTTAAAAGGAGTTGGATTATCCATTGTTAACTTACGTGAACGTGTTATTGGAACTTATTTTTTAATAATTTTTTTAATTTGTTTATATTTCACCTATCATTAATTAAAAACATCTCAATCGTATTTTCAACAAGAAAACAAAAGGGCAAACAGGTAGTTGAAACATCACGTCGTTTTCCAGTCGTGAGGTCAACGACCTCCGAACCGTAATGGCCGACCACGTCACTCCGCCGTCACTGGCCGTCACTGCAAGAAGAGTTAATTTTCCCTTGCATTTAATTTACTTATTAAAAAAAAGAAGCAATTTAAGCGACCTGTGGGTTCCGTAAACGCATTGAAGTTAATTGGGTATTTTTACTTGGAAGGTTAGTATTAACTACCTAATAAAAACCAATACAGTTACTTATGATTACTTTTCTACAGAAAGAAACTTGTTTGTGATAATTTAAATCATAATGTCTGTATTTCCTGATGGCTACAACCTTGGGGTATTCAAGTTCAATAGGTTACTTCTAGGCAAGCGTGCTTCACCGTCGACCATATCTTCGCTCGCCATCAGGCGAGATCGTGGTCAAACGCGAGTCTATCGCTAAATATAAAAAAATATCAGCTTAAGAAAACCCTGTTCTCACATTGTTCACACTGTTCAACACCAAACATGATTTAAAAGCGAGTGTTGCCGTAGAGGCATAATTACACTTTCATAAAAAAGATTTAAAAGCGAGTGTTGCCATAGAGGATAATTACCCTTTGTAGAGGAAACTCCAACTCAGATTTTCATTTCATTAAATTATTTGCATTATTTTTAAAATTAAATGGAAAACATGTTTAGTTTCAACTTTGACTGTAAATGTTACTGTTACTGTGCAACAATATCGTTCAATTTAAGCTAACTTGTAACCCTACATTTGGATATCACATGCTAAACACTGCATTGTAACTCAAATCACGTTCACAAACAAGCCGACATTCATATCCCCTAGGCGGCAAACTAACATGACGATAGCTCGGAAGAGTAAGTTCAAGCAAGTGGTCATTGGCAGATCTAGTTTTATTTTGATGTTGTGGAAATTGGTGAAACAGATGAAAAGCTGTGTAATATTGAAAAGCAAGAAGAAAAAGATGAGTGGTGAATCGAAGACACAATACAGCTTTAGGCTTCTTACCATACTTCTATAACAATGAAACCGAAGGTAATAATAACGCTTATAATCCCGTAAGCAAGTATCATTTTAATTCGTTTCACCATCTTTGCTGGTATAAGTCCTATGTATACGGGGACGAAAAAAACAGCAGTCAACAAAAAGGAAATGGAGCATTTCGAGGTTTTGACAACATTTTACATGAAACCCATGGTTAGCTACAAACCGACCGTATACTTAAAATCTATAGCACATTAGTAGCGCTGGCGACTGCTACAGTTAAGAAACAGTCATACCTAATCAAAAGAAATTGCTACATAAGAACCTACTACAAAAATACGAAGGGACCCTAAACCCGAAAGTTCATACGCGCATCAAATGTTGTTTATCTTTAATTAGTTGAAAATTGCTGATTCATGCCGTCGCGATAACGTCCACCCACGTTCTGGTTCTGTTCCGGACTGCGTCTGCGTCTATCATAACATTGGTGACGGCTCCAAAGAGATATTAAGTGTTTTACATAATTATTGTTGGCTGATGCAGCGAATTGTAGTTGGTGTTTGTTTGTTTAAAGATGAGAGGGTGGAAATTGGGTGATTGTTCGTCTTGATGACTTTTTGGATAAAGATGCAACGGGCAAAATGCATATAAACTTGTATTCGAAACGACAATAATATAATTAGTGAAACTGTGGAGTGCTTACAAGCTTTTACGACAAACACTTGAGGGGAGGAAATCTACAGTTGAAATAACGCCGATATTTTAATGTTGGCGGCCTCTGAAGATTTTAAGTATCTGTGCCGTAGGAAGAACGAGAATGTTGAGATTATCTCTTCTGGAAATCTATGCAGAAAAGCATTGTGTCGGAAACAAATTCCATATAAATGACTAAACTGCTCGAGTAAATACAACGACTGCTGCCAATCAGAATATTTAACAAAAATAACGAGATGATAAAACGCTATCCGTTTTTGGAGACAAACCCACCGGAGACCTCAAAGCTACAGATTAAATGACATCTCAAATGAACATTAAGAAGTTTAACATAACGTTTCGTTAAGCGAATCACATTCATATGTAAATATGCGCGGGAGACTGTACACAAGGCGCTTAAGATGACTGCATTGTTAGTGCTGCATTCAAAAGTTTCGCAGTCACGAAGGCAGCATTTTGTTGGCGATCTCTGGTCAATGAAACTGTAGTGCTTATTAGTAACTGTTGCTGTTTCCGCTGGTAGAATGTTCTGAAGGCTCAGATAGTCTGTTATATGTGCGTGTGACTACGAATAATTTTAGGTATTACCGTAATGTCTCCGGGAAGGCATGGACCACCCAGTTCTGTCGTAAACTGGTGTTTCTAATCAACCTACATTATTTACTGGATTTCATTCTTGTCGGGAGGAAGGAGAAAGATCAGTTTTGTAGCTGTACTGTAAAATAAAAATTTCCGTTTAGTTTTGGAGCGTCATTGGTGATCTAGATTTGCCAGAAATGTCAAAGTGCAATTATGATTGTATGACTATAAAAGCTAATAACAGATAAGGTCTTTAAATAAACACATTGCGTATGTATCACATATATTAAATTAGGTATTTTTTTAGGGAGAAGGGCCGGGGTAACCCCTTAATAAGCTACCGGAATGCATAATCCATGAGCCCGAATTCATATCAATATTAAATCGTCTAATGCACAGCACCAAAGTAAAGGTCCAAAAAAATCAATAGCACCAATCCTGCCCCCGTTTCAGAACAGGGTTGAATAACCGGCATGAATTTTTAAAGCATTTTGTGTAGTGCAAACTGCGTCGCTATGAGCCAGATGAAGTCCGCATCTCCCGCTTGAGAATATTAAAATTCTTCGTGGACCCGTCCTAAGGCACAATGCACATTGTCAACGCATATAAACCTACAGTGTTGCCTTTACTTGCCATTGTACTGCACCCCTTGCACTTTCTTTGCTGTTTTCACGGCGTATTCTACTATTTTATTATTCATAACAACCGCCTTATGCGCAACTCCTATAATGTTAATAATTGAAGACATCCGTGACGTTGAAATGTTGGAGCGACTTGGAACAAGTCATGCCTGAAACTCCTTTATTTATGTTTTGTCTGTGTACTCATATTGAAAGTATGCATGAACGTAACGTTCGGTGTGGTGCCTCGAGGCGTCAACTCCCTTTTTAGGGATAAGTCTATCTTCAGCATACAGGAAAGTAATACGAATGTGGAGCAAGTGAAACAGGGTATTGTGGTGTTTTAGTTTTTTCGCTTACTTCCACAGCCGAATGGCGTGAAATTATGTAAACATGCACGATATTGAATGAATTGGTTCGAATCGAAATCGAAACTTTCGCTTTTGCGAATGTGAGTATTTTAATCGAGTAATATTTTTACGGCACGACTAGAACATTAAAATGTATAAGTTACGATTAAACTGTTATTTTAATCCAGTCGTGCGCGAAATGATTCAAGTAACTCTACGCCGAAGCTTTCGAGCCGCATATTATTGAAATAAAGAAAAACCCATTTCTTTGGCATGGGATAGCATTATGCGTTGATATGACTGCATGTTTATGGCTTATTGTTCTCTCTCGATATTATACTTAGCACCATATTAAACATTTTATTGAGTAATGTTCGCTCTGATAGAATTCAACACAAAGGTCAAGTGTATGTTAATGTATTTTAAAGATACACGGTGGGCGGCAAGATTTATTATACTTTGATATACATTAAACTATGTAAATAAATTTTAAAATATACAAACATAGGTGTGAACATAAATTGTCGCGGAGGCTTTGCACGAAAATGTTGACCCCAAAGGTTATTTTTCTTCCATTTACACGTGCCACAACATTTTGTAGCAACATATAAGCAATTAACTGATGTCACTAGAATGAATTGCAGTGAATTGTTTCTATTTATACAAAAATAAACTGTAACTTATTATAATAGTCATAAGTTCTATTTGCTGCCTCATAAACGAAATCAAATATTAACAGTGGAGTGTGTGAGTGAATGGACACCAATTACCATTTTTCATCAATCTTTTGTATTCTTGAGTTAGCATAAATACGAATAGATAGTCTATGGGCATGCTGGATTAATTGTGAAATTCATTAATTGCTTTACACTTTTTTTTTGATTATTGTAAGCTTAGTATGTAATAAAAAAAAGCTTGATTGAGAGGTCACCACATTGGTTGTGCCAACGTTACTTAATGAATAATCGAGCTACCGAATGTCACCAGTATGAAACACCGTGTTACAGGTACCGGCAATAAGGAATGCACAAAAGTGCTATTTTCCAAGGACGTTATTTTCTAATACGTGGAGGCAGTTTCGGAACTGCGTTTTGTCTTTAATGAAATTTGAAATCCATGCACTGTCTTTTGGGGACAGGCGATGATTTCGACGTTGCGCACGGAACTATGTCCTTAGAGAATAGCATTGCACACCTCATTGATACTCGCGAAATATCACCGTCATTATTTTCTTGCCCTCTCACTTTACATAGTGGACGGCGAATCATATTTTCTTCTTCTATTTCATCCCATATTAGACGTCGCGGTATCATGTTTTTTGTTCCTCCACCCAGCGGAGGCTGCACGTCGCCTTATGCTACCTTTACAGAGAACGCAGCATTTCGGTTTGCTGTCCTTGCAGTCGACATCTGGTGTATCTGCTGTGGGAACCTAAACAGGTCGGCAGCTCCTTCTACTCTTCTTCAACGCCCGCCGCCTCCTTCGCGGGCGTAAACTTCCAGCAGAAGGAGACGGATCACCATTATCATGTTATGGTCGACTTCTAGTCATTATTGCTTACTTATTACTTATTACTTAATACAATAGAAAAAAATACACACTGCATTGTACAAATTAGGTGTTATCAATTTCAAATAAATATTTATTAAAGACAATTTATCTTATTTAATTTATTGTAATACATTTAATTTTTTATCTGATGTAAACTGGTTTGTTCGCAAAATAATGATTTCTTTAGATTTAAAACGCGACAAGGAATTTGGATAGATAACGATCTATTGATTTAGATATGTGATTTTTTTTAAAAATCGAATTAAATATTGTTATTTGTCAGAGGCTTTTATATAAAGCGTGTTCGAAATTGAATTTGATATCGTATAACTTATCTTTTTTTAATTTATTATTTTATTAATTAAGTATATAATTTTGGAGAATATGAATTCTACTTTTGCAAAATTATATTATAAAAATCATTGTAACAGGATTGTTTCATTATTGGAATAATGGGTACATTTTTGTTTGTTTATGTGGTAAAAACATTCAATTTTGGGTATCATTGAAAGGTTTTACCACGTGTGGAGTGGAAAGGACTTGTAGTCTTGTAGTCAGATTTGTAGTGCTAAAAATCCACGGTGTTCCTCTAATAGTCTTCACAGATACCTGTTAAGACGGTCCCGCGACCCCGGCAGTATGGATACTTTTGAAGGAGCAAAACTAGCCCAGTTCTGGGCTGTCTCTATTTACATTGATCCGATATGGGAAGAAGCAGACGAGTTTTTACTAGATAGGTCGGCCTGTCGGCTAAAGTAACAATCGCCACAATTCTAAAGATTAATTGCAGGAGCCAATTACATTAAAAAAGTGGAGGGGATAGTGTAGTGTATATAAGACGGGGACGGTCTTATGACCGTCCCCGTCTTATACACTGTTCCCCTAGCGAGCGCCATCAGGACGTCATTTACAAGAGGCCATTAACAAATGGCGTCCTGTTGGCGCTTGCGCTACGTTAGTATTGTGTTAAGTTTGCCTTAAGTGTGATATCCCATCATACCTCGCGTCCCCGTCTTATACACTGTTCCCCTACTCAGATAAATATGATTACATTTTTAATATATTTTAAGTAACATACTTTTAAATATTATAGAGTGTATCAAGAAGAAGACTGATCCATAGAAATCGCGAAGAAATATAGTTCGGTAATGAGCACATCCATGTGATACACATTGTATTACTAGTATCACGTTACAATCGAGTTTATATCAAATGCAAGCATCCTTCACTTTGAACTTTTAAAAATGTATGCAAATGACTCCTAGTCTGATGCCTGTTCTATAAATAAAATACTTTAACAATACTAATTTCATTAGTTTATTTATATGTATTTCTGATAAATAGGTTTTAATAATAATGTTGGTAGCTATTTAATGTTCATCAAATTGTCTAATCTGAACCCATAGGTCATCCAATTATTTAAAATAAATATAATGGTTTTATTTATTAAATAGCCTAAGCTTCTAGCCCAACCTGAAATACTTAACACAGGTGACATTTAGAAAAAAAAGCATTTAATAATGAAACGCTTAGAAGTAATAGCATTATTTATGGACGACGCAAAAAACCAGACTAATTCCGACGGAGACTTTTAGGACTTAATGGTGAATGATTTGGCTTCTGTAAAAATGGACTTGTCTTATTAATTTTACTAAAAGCTATTTAGACACGATCTTAAGAGTATTTAGAATATAAATCCCATTAGTTTGTCATTAAGTATAGCATCTGAATTCCCAAAGCCACCGTTACGTAATAAGCTCCAAATTTCGCGTGACCGAAAATGGGGTAGAGCCATAACATTTTTCTTGGATAAATGAATATAATAAAAGTTCAAAGTAAACAGGCGCAGTCGAGCGGTATATAAAATGCAAAGTAATGGAGCCGCCAAGTAGGGTATCGCCACTTAACAGGTCTAGAAGTTTTCCTTTATCCGTTACACTTTTATTCCATTTTCACAGGGAAACCGCTGAAGTTTTTTCTCTTAAAGAAAAAGTTAATGCTATTGTGCCGTATTCATAATTAGACCACACGCGATCGCGTAAGGAGCCAGAAGAATTTAAATTCCTGACGTTCGGGGAAAAAATTCATGCCATCCTCGTTGTTAATACTTTCTACGTTTCGTTTTTACAAAAAATATCTTTGAACTGTACGCTATGCGCTGGATGTATTCGTGGAAGAGTTTTAGGTTTGTGCAGGGCACGCGAGCTAAACTATAGCAGTTTACGACGTGTTACATAAAACTCACGTTCCTAAATTCATCTACTTGGGTGGCCCAGTTTGATAACCATTAGCTTTTTGTAAGAGTTTAATGGTTGATCTTAAACGAGAGTAAAAGGTGCGTTCTTTCTTTGTTTTAGCAGTTGTGGAACACGAGGCAAGCCGCGGTAGAACGTGTTACAATTTAAGTGGTTTGATAACGGACGCTTTAGTTTCGAAGTGAACAATGGTTAGCCACTTTTTGATAGCACTTGTCGAGACAAGAAATGGTTTATATTTACACAATGTTGTCAGTTTTTTTGTTGGAAGTGTATTGCGATCATTGTTGCTGTTGTGAGTGTTAATGTGTCTGTTTGATTAATCGCTTTGAATAAAACCAGGTGTTTTTTGCTTGACATTTTCAAATGTTTAAGTGTTGAGCTTTTTTATAATTCAGCTAATGTATAACCCAGTGATAAGGCACTATACATATACTCCTAGTAGGATTCGGCTTAAGCAGATTCAGAAGCTTTTACAGTTTTAATCGTTTTTCGATAAGTTAACTGAACAGTCACAGTTTTAAAGCACACTCATAGTTCCCAACCGCTAAACCCGTTGACAAAGCCCCAAAACAATAGAAACGACTTTAAAACTTAAAATAACAACGACAGAGCGCGCAAAGAATGCAGTGGAGTCGCGTTACGCGTCAGTTCTGTCTAGAAGTGTCCCGAATGTCTGCAATTCAACCCGTGTACGTCTGGCAATGCATTCTTTGGTTTCAACATAGTTTCAACGACACATCGGTTTTAAAACCGCTCCCTGTGTCCCTGTGACAGATGCTGCCGTACGTGACTCTGTTGTATAACAACCGCGTTTCGTAGTGGAATATAAAAATAGATCGAAGTGTTTTTGAAAGGTATGGTTTTTGTGGCCCGAAGTGCACTTACATTACCATATAGAGCTTTATTTGTGTACAGTGTGGTTGTTTTAGTATTGCTGGTTTTGGAAGAACTAGGGGAAATATAGAATGATATATTGTTGAAATGCTATAATGGAAATGTTGAACACAAATTTTTAATATAAGTTGGACTAGTTTAGTTCAGGGTTTTTTTTGTGTACACACAGAAAACATATAAAAGAAATCGTAATATAGGCACAAGAGTACAAAGGTACTGCTCATTACATTAAGAAATATCTTCCAGCAGACCTTAAATACAATAAGAGATCAGCTAATACTACTTATTATAGTTTAGTGATCACTGAATTCTACGATATGGTCGCGGTACTGTCTTACTAGGTGACCGGGATCCTGGAACGTAAACGGCTGTTGAAGGAACATTGCGGATTTTAATCAGATTGAGTCTGGCAATTCGGAAAGACCTTCATCATTCTTCTGTCCTTATCCTATTTAATGTGTAGTTGGTGCAGCATAATTATGAGTTCATCCCTATTATATAGCCTTTGAAACCAGTAATCTAATTCAAAGAGACTATTGAATTGGAAATAGGATGTTTGAGAAACCATTCAGTGAATATTATATGTAATAACAGTTCCTATTAAACCAAAGCAATATTAATTTCCTTTACAGCCAATGGTCTTAAACTTAAACAAGGTGCATGCTTTTACTGAAAGATTTGTCAATCATATTGGAACCGTGCTTCTGAGGAAGACGAATCTACATATGAAAATGGTAACCAAAGTATTGACTATCAATAAACAAGTAATCCTGCCATTAGTCTGGACTATGAATAGTCTGCTACCCTTGAGTCCCCTGGGTATATCATAAAAGGAGCAGGGGGATTACGCTAGTAGGATTATTTACTAATAACATTATGCTGTATTCCGTTGATCAACGCTTGTGAAGTGCTGTTTGCATGGAAATATGATAGTGGTTAGTCTTTGTAAATCGGTGTTTTGGTTATGAATTTATACGATGTTCACCAACGTCTATATACCCAGTTTAGTCACAGCTGTTTTTTTTTTTTGGATTGTTCGGAAATAAGACTGATTTATTAAAAAAAACATAGGATATTGTTTTGCTAAGAGATCAATAGCCTTTTTTGTCTGTGTCACTCAACTTTATTATAATAATGTATTTATGTAACTGCTTATAGTATACATGCAATAAACTACTCAATAAAAGAACATAGGTATAATACTAGAGACAAAGTTACAAAGGTTTTACTTCTTATTTGCAAAAACTTCTGTCACCATTCTATTGTCTTTTTTTTTCTTACGTGGTAAAATTATCATATAAGTCCCTCCCACCCAGGGAAGTGCGGGAGGGACTGTCAGACTCGTACTGACTTAAATCCACGGTGTCCTTCAATAGCCCTTTACGTACCGAGTCCCGCGACCACCATTCCATTTACTTAACATATTTTTTTTTTAACATTATACTAATCAGACATTCAAGTTCATTGCGGTCAGATAAGCTATAAAAGCGATCTGTTCAAATTTTAGGATAGCATAGAGGAAAGAAAGAAAGAAAGAAAATAAGTTTATTTGACAAGCCTTAGATACACAATTACAATAAAAAAATACGAGACAGTGTAAAAGGAAGAACACAAAATTAGGTATCGTTTGCCTCAGGGCTGTGTCAAATAGGCTCAGCTCAGCTTCAGCAAAAAGCCAGGCCACAGGGTGCCTGTTTTCAACTGAGCCTTGTGAGACGTCACAGGTGTAGGAAGGGGGAGAGACAATACTACAAGTTATTAGGAAGATTTTTTACCCAGAACTTTCAGAATAGCAGTTTCATTAGTATAAACTTAATTCAATTAAATAATTTTATTTCGTTTTGAATCAGAGCGCGCTTAAATTGAAAACTTTTCTGGAACAGAGATTAATCTTGTTAAAACTAGTTATGTCCTTAATTTAACCTAGTTCTGAGTTTCAGCAGAGATTTCTTTCTTTTTGGTTGATTATTCTGACCTTAATAAAATAATTTAGGTTTACATTATTTAAGTTTTTTTTAATCTCGTTTCTATATATATTTGAGTTTCAGGTTTAACTCGTGGTTGAACTGAAACATTTGACTGGAAGCCGACCCCAATATAGTTGGGAAAAGGCTAGGCAGATGATGATGTTCAACTCGTGGTTATAAAGTAAATGGTTGACTGATACACTATCTATTGCTACAGAATGTCCATTCTAGTAAAACAGTTTTATGTGGAATGAAATATCTTATTCCACATATTAAATGCTAATCATATTTAATCTTTCACACCCTCGAGGCGTGAAAGACTTGTTGCAAGGTAGACATCGAGCAGTTGATTCAGTTGACCTTCCATGTTGCAGGCGTCTATAGGGTACAGCTACGAATGGTTGCGGTGACCGCTTTCTATCGGGCGAACCGTATGCTTGTTTGTCACCTATACGAGGTAATAAACAGTGTATGGGGTTTTGTTTTAGCTTAATCATACAAATATATCTAAAAATAACAACGCAGTCAATGAATGGAACAGATGATTTAAAAAATAAAACATACAGAATCCATTGTAAACGTATGCGTATTGCGTATCAATGTATTAGACCCTGTATACACTTTTATTAAGATTGTAAGCATCATTTAACAATTAAATCTTTACGTAACGAATCACTTAAAACAATACTCGTAAATACAAAGGCGAGATCCTGAGATCTACCATTAGCATGGTACTAATGTTCTCAGGAACTTAGTATGATACCTAACAAACAAACAATGATGGACGCTTCAACTATAAAGAACCTCTTATCATGATAGAAGGCAGCTCAGCCATAATTTACGGCTTTACATTCCAGTTGAGTTTATTTCAGCTTACCTACTATTTGTAAGTAGTTTTATGTGAACATAAAAATTAAGTTTCTTTTTAAGTGCCGTGTTTAAGTAGAGCTTTGTACGTACAGTCAAGAACATAGATATGTTTCCAGACAGAAATTTAACGGTTTTCCAATGTTTGACGGCGCGATTGGTGCAGTAGTTGACTGCTGCGCAACGTGTGGCGGGTTGGATCACCCGTCGACGTCACCCGGAACAAATATTTGTATGACCTGCGGGTAGTTGTTCCAGGTCTGGGTGTTTTGTATGTGAGTTTCTATGTTTGTAAACGCACCCACGACACAAGAGAAATTCCTATGGTGGAAAAACGTTAAAAAATGTGTTATAGGTTTCAATGTGTCTGTATCATCTTCTTTAGCTGTAGGTATGTAGCATACAAAAAAACCGAATGAAACTTGCTGTCTAGATACTTATTTCTTTTGGTAACCGTACTCAGGTACCTAAGTTAATGGAAGATCAGACTTTTGGGAATAGAAAGAATTATATTTATGATCCATTAGCAAAATATTTAAAAATATTTTGAAATTAAGCTTAGTAAAAAGTTCATTAAGGTAAAGTCAGGTTTAATCGATTTTTTTCGAGCATGAATAAATTCAAACATGAAAAATCGTTCCAAGTAATGGCATCATGACTGCCCTCCAGCGCGTCTATGAGTGGCGCGTGGAGGCGCAGCGCCGGGGCGAATCCCCGCTGCCTCGACAAGTCGAGGCGCGGCGGGAAGAGCTCCGGCGCGATCTCAGGGCAGTATGGAGGGAGCGACTGTCGCAACCGAGGTCCGGGCACGCCGCAATCGCGGCGGTAAGACCCCTCTTTGAGGAGTGGCTGGATAGGCGTCACGGCGTCCTGACCTACCGCATGACGCAGGTCCTCACCGGACACGGAAGTTTCGGGAGGTTCCTGTGTCTGATAAGGAGGGAAGAAACGCCTGGGTGTCACCACTGCGAGGATCGTCCGGAGGACACGGTGGAGCATACGGTGCAGGACTGCCCCGCTTGGGCAGAGCACCGCCGTGTCCTCACGACGGCGATAGGCGGAGACCTCTCGCGCCCGGCATTGGTCGAGGCCATGCTGCGGGGCGA
Organism: Agrotis puta; assembly: GCA_943136025.2. NCBI lineage: Eukaryota > Metazoa > Arthropoda > Insecta > Lepidoptera > Noctuidae > Agrotis > Agrotis puta. The sequence goes on along the minus strand of OW964177.2, from coordinate 12,133,185 downwards.
GATGGAGTGGGAAGCGGTCGCCTCCTTCTGCGAAGCAGTCATGCTCGCGAAGGAGGAGGCGGGCCGCGTGAGGGAGAGGACAGCGTCCTCCCTCCACCCCAGCCGCAGTGGTAGACGCCCACGGCGACGGACGTCGCAAGACGATCTCCGGCCACCGTAGGCGCGGGCATGCGGGCAGCGAGTAATGGGCGACTCGCTGTCCGACCATGGACCATGCCCAGGTCGACGGCGCGTTGTGTTCCACGCGCGCCTCAAGGAGTGTCAGCATAGTGACGGGGCCTGTAGAGGGCCAAAGCCTGCCGGGGTCGCGGGACTCACAGATTACCGTGACCCCGGTACGTAAAGGGCTACTGAAGGACACCGTGGATTTTAGTCAGTACAAGTCTGACAGTCCCTCCCGCCCTGCCCTGGGTGGGAGGACTCATTTGATGATTTTACCACGATAAAAAAAAAAAAAAAAGTAATGGCATCATTACTAGCCCAGCCTCTTTCCAACTATATTAGGGTTGTTTGTAACCTTCACAACCCAGTTACTGAGTAACTCGAAATCTCTTTCGTAAGACTCATTGTCACGCGGGACGGTCTTATCAGGTATCCATGACCCTGGAATGAAAAGGGCTATCGAAGGAACACCGTGGATTTTAGTCAGTACTAGTCTGACAGTCTCTACCGTCTCACCCTGGGCGGGAGGACTCATTTGATAATTTTGCCACGATAAAAAAAAAACTCACTGTAAGAAATATGGACTTAAATACTGAAATTAGCAATACGATCACGAATTCATGATCAAAAGACTCAAACATATAAAACCTTCTTCACAAATTGCGGAGACCAAAAACAAAAAAAAGACACTTAAAAACAAAACAATGCTTAAGTTCCCGATGTTAACCGAAGCGCTCTCGTTAAATTTAAATTGTTTCGCGAATAAAAACCGCAATAAAATAGTTCTATTTGACAGCGGTACACGCAACTTCACTTACCTCGACTTGCCTGCGCAGGAGTGTCCGACCAACAGGGGTATCCGACAATCCAAATATGTAACCTCTAAGGTATTTATTGCCTTTTGTGATTAGTTTTAAGCATACAAGGGTAAATAAATCCATGTTGACAAAATACAAGGGGTAGGACATTAATTTATTATCTGTGGAAGCGAATTCTTTGTGGAAAAATTTAAAGTGGGCTCGGGTTTTTAGAGCTATGTAAACATCGCGCAGGCTAATTGGTACATACAGTTCATTATTTTAATATGTTTTACCTATAACACTTTATGGGGCAGTTGAATGAGTTGACAGTGTCTCAATAATATGATTTAATTTAGAAAAATTTAATAAATAGACATTACGGTGGATCTCGTATAAAATGTATCTATTTAGCTTTTTATCGATTTGACTTATAATTTCTGGGATAAGAAGTACTACCTACAACAAACACAATTATAATAACATAATAATAATAACAGGTTATTATAAACTATCTGTGTAGTAAATTATATAAAAAATCATAAAACATACAAACTTTGACAAATATTTATATTTTAAAAGGATTGCATATAAAAAAAGAACTGCAAAAAATATAGCAAACACTAAATAAAAAACCAACAATCTCGGTATACACAAGGAAAATCGATGTAATCCTCGCTAGAAGGTACACATATCATTACTTGCTCGCATTTGTCGACACATAGTAATGGGATCGCTCAACAAATACACGGAAGTGCGTCCCCTAACCCAGTTTTTTTTTATTCGATACAGGAATAACTCTGTAAAAAGAGCAATCAATCACGTAAGAGTATTTCCCTGTATCAGATTCATAGTACTGTGTATCAACCGATACGATGCAACCTTCCGAATCCTTAAAGATTTAATGTTTGTACTTTTTTACACCGTAGTGTATCATAAAATATTGTTTGTTTTGAAAAGGATCCAATTTTAGTGTGTTTTTGAAAAGGGAGGCCTTGTTTGAGGACCGATTTTTAGAGCACCAAAGGGATTTTCATTTGAGTACCAATAAAATATTTTAACAAAGAGTTATGGAGTAGTTTTAGAAACTAATAATTTTTTTGAAAATGCGTACAAACTTTCATGTAGCGGTCTTATTTCCACCGATCCAAAGAAGCATAGAAATGAAAGTATTTATAATAGTCACTTTAGTATGTTAAAAAAAGGTAAAAGGTACGACAAACCTATTAAAAATAACATACTCGAGTAACTTTCACTAATTACTGCAGCTTCTTCGATGTTAGTAAGTTAGTGAGCTTTCATGAGGTATACTTTATTCAGTGTATCGCAGCTTCGAGAACCTTCAAGCAGCACCTATGCGAAGTTACGGAGTTACCTGTTTGTTACCTTGTAGTCTATACGTGAAAGTTTGCAAGGAAACGAAATATCCACTACCTACTGCTAGTTTTGAGCTCAGAAAAGACCTACAGATTCTTCCATCGTTGTATAAAGAAATATCAATGAAAACTTGGGGCAAATAAAAATAATAAAAAAGACACCAGAATTCAATAATTACAACCAAGTTTGAAAACATTTTGTATGAAAAGTACTAGAGTGGAGACCACGGACTAGCAAGCGCAGCGTAAGACGTCCACCAACAAGGTTGAGGTGGACAGACGACCTTACAAAGATCGCCAGAAGACGCTGGATGCAGGTCGCTTCCAACCGGTACATGTGGAGATCTAAAGGGAAGGCCTATGTTCAGCAGTGGACGTCCTATGGCTGAGATGATGATGATGATGATGAAAACATTTTCTGCATTTTGTTCTACTATTGCATTACCTTTGTCCTGTAGTGGCATTGCATAGCCTATAAGAATAATTGCAATATCTAAACCACTAGCTTGAAACACGAAAAACAATCATAAGATTTGTTATTATTTTACATTTTTTTTAAAATTCTTTCAATTCTATTAATTAGGTTGTATAAGTACATTTATTTTCTCATTTTATAATTACGTAGATATAATTATAAATTACTCGTATAATCACGACAGTGTAATTTTTTTTAGCGTGTATCGCATTGTAACACAATCCTTAAGTTACGCTCCGGTGTAAACGTTACAATGTAAACTCGCATATCCGCCATCCGGGCAATGCCAGCAAATCCGGATCCGAGAAGCATTTGGCAGAGTGCTGTGAGCTCCTACGGAACGCGACTCCCCGCCGTCGAACGCCATTTTGTCCTTTTCGATACAGCACTTTGCACTCGGTTATCCAATCGGTCAGTAGATTAGCTAAAAGAATAAAACTCATTAGCTTTTGAGAGCAAAGTCGAATTGTGGATAGGATTTAGAAGAGCTGCGTTTAATTACGGTTCAGTAATGGCAGTAAATGGTCAATTGTTTTGTATTTACGTCTGAGTGTAAAATACAACTGATAAACATAATTATATTGTCCAAAAAGATCAGTTAGAAAACTGACGGCACGGTTAGCGCAGTGGCTGAGCAATTGGACTGCTGCGCTGCCTGTGGCGGGTTCGATTCCCGCACGGGGCATATATTTGTATGATCTACAAGTAGTTGTTCCGTTCTGGGCGTTTGTGTATGTGAGTTTATATGTTTGTAAACGCACCCACGACACAGGATAAATTACTAGTGTGGAGCAACGTTTAAAAATAAATAAATAATAACAATTGATGTAGATTACGATTACAAAGCGAGGAGCTAGTGGCTAAATGAATACAGCCGCACAGGCCGATCTTCCGGGTTAAGCCGCGCTTGCCGAGGTTGGTATGTGGATGGGTGACCATCTGTCATAGCGAGTTTCCTCCGTCCCTCGGAAAGCACGTATAGCCATTGGTCCCGGTTGTCATTTGTAGATCTTTGACAGTCGATACTGCTAGTCAGAAGCTCTAAAGTCTGTCAACCAGTCTTACCATGGGGTATCGTATTACCCAGTTACTGGGTTGTGGAGGTCCGACAGTCATGTCTTGCATGCCCGTCTGGGCGAGGTTGTGGATGAATATAAAAGCAAATAACATTAACACTAACCTTACATCAAGATCGTGTGTTCAAATCCATCTCCAAAATTTAAATTACAATTTAGTAAAACGAATGCCAGCAAATCTAGAGTAATTTTTAACCAATAAACGCATCTTCAAAAATAAATCTCACTTTAAACACATTGAAAGCTAAAAAGATTAAGACTTGATGCTCCACAAGAATTATTGGCACATAAAAATAATCTTTACGCTTGCCACCAAAAAACATTTAAAATTGTACAGATACCACACAAAGAATTCAGAGATATTTTCGTTTTACGTATATGGGAAGGCACCATAAACAAGACAAATTCTACTAGGTATTTAGATCAAACAGAAAAGGATACCAAGGAATCGTTTACAAATTGATATAAATCGTCCGATCTCGATCCATCTTATTTAGGTCCATCGAGCGTACGTGGGTAATAGACGAATGACATCCATCTTTATCCGACACCGAATAAATATTTAAATGAGATGTCTTCGAAAAACATTTTAGGATCTCTAAGTTGGAAAAACACGCCCGGTAGCTGGCTATTAATTTGAATCTAAAAGTGTTGTTAAAAATAAATGTGGTCCCATTTAAATTGGTTACGTGGAGCCCACATAATGTGACTAATGTCTATTTTATCGCAATAGGCGTTAATTAATATTCTAATGATATTATTTTTCGTTTTGTTATTCGAGTGGTTTCGGCAGTTTGAGTTATGAATTCTTCTTCTAAACTGTCAAACCTTATCTTTACATGAAGTGTTAGATGTAAACATAACATAAAATTCAATTATAGTTTTAAATTGTGGTCGTCATTGTACTTATTAGATGTCTTACACGTATATTTAAATTTTATGGTAAAAAAGGTGAAGCTAATATTTAATTTTTAAACCAAAAATGGAAACATATCTATCTATAGAGTATAGACATTAGCGAAAAGAAAACAGAGGACACTTAAAGCTGGCTGTAAAGAAAGACTGCATAAAATCATTCGTAATTTTAAATTATTTCCCATAAAAATAAATGCTTTCCAATTATGAATCACTGAGCGTAAGCTCGAAGATTCAATGATGTAGGTCAATCAGTCACCCATTCATCAGAAGGGCAGCATTAATCAAAACGAACAAATACACACATTGTAGGCACATCATCGGTAATTCAATAACTTTGTGCAACGATATTGATGGCTCCGGACGATAAATGATTTGAGTCGAGATTTCAAAGATTTTGTCGAGATAAAGTTGAGTGAGATTTGTAAGTACCTAGATTAATTTTCAGTGAAATGTTCACTTAGAGGGTGTGTATTTCTTACATTGAAATCCTGTTGCTATCTCATTTTAAAAACTCCAAAAGTATTTAATTGTCAATTTGCAATCACATTGTGTTTTAAGCAATATAGAGGCCATATGCATGAGTTTTCACGTTTTAGTTACCTGAAGCTTGATATTAATTTGAATCATAAAATTAGTTCCTCGTTCGTACGCTAGAGGCGCTTTTTATTTTCCATACAATTTATGCGCTACATACTTCAAGTATTTACGAAGTAATTCGTAATTGGGCCTCAATTAAGATCAAATTCAGTCAATTATTTATTTTTTTAGCTTTAAGTTTTTCAATATAATGATAGCCGTTTGTTAAGACCCTAGTTTCAAGTATAAAATCTACAGTTTATCCTACTTTGCTTTTGGATGAGGAAAACTCAAGACCAAGCTCAGTGGCGTACATTGGCCTATGTCCAGCATTGGATGAATGCAGACTGATGATGATAATGATACTTTGCTTCTTCATATTATTTCCAAGAACGACTGCACTTTTTGATTTTTTTGTTCAATATGGCAATATATAATAAAAGCCTATTTCATACTTAATAAATTGATTCGGATCGCATACAGAAAAAATAATGTTGGTTCGCATATTTTGTAATTAATTTAATTTGTATAAATCATCTACTAACCCTTCAACACTAATGCTGCAAATGTCCTCGACATACTTGCCCTAATTAATTAAGTAACTAAACATAGATAAGTTGTAATTAATTTACAATATTAAACAGCCACATGCCACATAATTATGATCAAGTTCTCCAACAGAATGTAAAATAAGTCACACGGTCCTTATCGTTAAATGAAAAATATTCACCATAGTTAATATTAAGTATAAATTCGATCGTAAATGATTTAAATTATTGCATTTTTATCTTGTTTAACTGGCGCTGTCATTGGGTTTTAATTACTTGGTTTTTAAAGTCAGTTTTACGAGCGTGTTATTATTTTTGTTTTTCAGGCTCGTTTCATTTTCATGGGACTAATTGGTCTGTATTGTCGGTATAAAAAGTGATGCGTAAGTGGTAGCTATGTGGCTAGGTTTAAGGTATAAATGTCACTCTGGCTGGTATTTGTGGTTATTCGAGACCTCTAGCCAAACAATGTTAAGTTTGAAAAACTTGTAAAAAAGAATAGTACAATTTAATTTGACTTCTTACAATTCAGGTTTTACCCATGATCATTAGATATCATACAAACAATTTATAAGGGATTTTATCGTCCACAAATAACTAACCAACAAAATGGTCTCCAGGTGGTTTCAATAAAGAATATTTTAATACTTCAAGTCACGTGACCCGGAACGGATTTGGTTTAATCTGCAAAATACAGCAATTTAGGATAATCTGAGACATCTAATTTAAAAGGCAATAACGCTCAAAACAACCAATTACCGAAAACCGAAGGTTTATAATTTGAACGAAACCCAAAGAATGCCAAAGTCTATAGTTTCCTTAAGATGTGTCCAAAATTGCTCATTTTGTTTTGCTTGTTCATTAGCTTGCCTTATTGTTTCTTTTCACAAAATTCAACAATGTGTTGCAAGACTGGCAAGATTCAGTTCCTACTTCAAACTCAATTGGGACGTAACCTGTGTCGATACTCTTGCGCCATCTCATCTTCGAAGTTCATCGTGCTCTGCTGGCACTGCTGCTGCGGTTACTGAGAACCTCAAGTGGCGTAAATATAGCAACCTTAGAGTTCACTATATTTTTGAGCCGTTTGGGGTTGAAACTCCATAGTTTCAACCCCAAACGGCTAAAAAAAATGGCCCCAAATGGCCCTATGGCCATGGGGTCCGAGTGCTCACAGCCTCTACAAAGACATTTCTAAAAGACTTGTTGACGCTTCCCGTGACCCAAGAGCTGGCTTTTTCATCGGCCAGAGGCTAAGTATTGCCATACAAAGAGGCAACGCCGCCAATCTCTTGGGCACATTACCAGCTGACAGCGTTAAAGATGAATTTTTCGATGCTCTATAATAGTTTAGTTTGGTTTTATTTTAATTTAGTATTTTATATTTCTATATTTTAATTAATATTTATTGAATTAACTATGTATCATAAAAATTTGAAAATAATAGTGAAGTGTCATTAAGAAATCTTCATTTCTTAAGTTTTAACTATATACCAGTGACTAGTTAATCGGAGTTAATAGCTTCTCTGATACGAAACGGCACATTTTATGGCAAACGCAGTAAAATAAGCAAATGTATTCTCACCTTAACCTCGCACGCATTAAAAAAATTAAACGGCTTAATATTCCAGATATAAAAATGCTCTTACATGTAAAGTTTCCCCTTAATCTTTTAAATATACATGTTCATTTAAACATCGTTATCAGGAACGTTTCTCAAGCTGTCATTCAAGTGTTGAAACAACGCATAATTAAATATTTGTGTTACTTTATTTAACTTGAACAAAATATACGGTTGAAATGAACGAGTAATATGGGGATTATCTTCGGTCTTTGTCAGTGAATGAACTTTATTATAACCAAGTTTATTATGGAGTTAATTTAAATGTAAAATGTTGCGTTACATTTACAGCTGTTCCATTTATTGCATCGAATGTGTTAGAATAAGTAATGTGAGGTTTTTAGAGGTGTGTTGTAAATTAAAGAAATATTCTTTTGACTGACTTTTACGGTGGGCACGTCATTTTGGTTTTGCATATTTTATAATGTGCCTTTTGAACTTGACGTGGCCGATAGAATTATAATGCACCCAAGGAGGTACCCATCCATGTCTTTGCTCATAAATTAAATATCTGTCATGGAATCGATAAGTACCGATAGGGTAGTTTACTGCATAAATAAATTGAAAATCTGTTGTGTCCGTCAGTTAGAGTATTGAAAAATAATGTACACGTATTTTTTGTTTCTTTAATTCAATGAATATTGACAAAGATAAAACGCTTCGTAATTCGGGAGTGGAGGCTTGTAAAGTCATAACGCCTGTAAAATTATACCAACCGAGTGACGTTTTGTGATTTTTATAAGCATCATACTCGTATCTTCATCAATTTAGGTTTACGTACCAAAGAAAAAATACGGGTCAAATATTTTTGACCTATCTTTCGGGCTAATTAAATTTTTTAGTGAAATAGCGTATTGGTGTTTTTAGCGATACTTTTGTGCTATTCAAAAATATTATTGTAGAGTTAAGTAACAAGTAAAAGTAACAATTGTGACTTTTGAATACACCATAAACTTCAGCTTATCCTTACCCTATCTATATATATAAAAATGTTATGTTGGTTTGTGTATGCTTTAAAAACTCAAAAAGTACTGCACTGATTGAGCTGAAACTTTAGCATGATATGTAATCCGCATCAAGGATTGTTTTTATCTATTTTTTTGCATCAGTCACATATCCGCAACCGCGAAAAAACAGTTTTTTTAACGATCAGCTCTGTACCAGTGACCGCGCCATCTACCGGAAGCGAGGATAACACTCGCTGACAACCGCAGTCGTAATGACGCTGTCACATGAGAAGAAATTTTAGCATGATATATAATCCGCATCAAGGATTGTTTTTATCTATTTTTTGTGCCACAGCGAAGCGGGGCAGGGTACAGCTAGTTATATATAGTTTATTACCTACCACGCCTAAAACAGTGAATCGATCATCCTAAAATTTTGCATAATATTAGTTGTCAGGTGTACAAAAACTTACATTCCGAAGATGAGTACTTATCTTGGGGATGTTATTGTCTTCCTGAGGAAAACAAAAATAACATTCATATTCTGATAATAAGATGGCGCTATGTGTACAATCCATATTGATTGTGAAATAATAAATTATTGCTAGCGAAGCCGCATGCAAAAGCTAGTTCCTTAAAAAATAACTATACAACGTTATCTTCTACTTATGATGATGATAAAGAATGCTGGGGTCTTCTTCGTATTTGTAGATGCCTTTGTTCAGCAATAGGCCAGGAGCAGGCTTCCATTACTTATTTTTCCACAATGACCCTATTCAGCATACCGCTTTAATCCGTTAACAAAATGGCCGCAATATCGCGATTATAATATCGATGCTTAAGAATTTCCTTTGAGCCGGTTACCGTACATTCTACTCACGTGACCAAAGTGCGGTAACTCAACTAATCTATATTACGAGGTAACAAGCAATAGAGGAAAAAGTGTTCCTTTATTTCAGTACAAAAATGAGTTTAGTTACCCATATATTTCTGGGGGATTTTTAAAATGTTCCAAGATAGATACAGTAATTTATGTAACATAAAATAATTAAGGCGGTAATGTTCGAAGTGTTAGACAGAAGTGAGTCTATTAGTACAACATATTTTAATTTAAAGTCCCAGTTTCGGGGCTAATCATGCAGGATGGTAGTAAGTACTATCCTGCGTGATTAACCTCTAAACATACGTGATCGTTACGCTGCTATCTGCAAAGCCTTGGAAGTTTTCGGCCAATAAAATCTCATATCTTGCCAGCAACTCGAAGAAGAGAAAAAAAACCAGACGCCATGGCTGCTAATTAGAATTACCCAATAAATACTCCTTATGAATTACATTACAAAAAAAAGTGTGGTGTTTGAGATACCGCATTTTTCTTTAAGAGTGCATCATTGTTCGGTCGCCGTCCGTACGGAAAATTGTTAAGTAAATAAGTAATTTAACAAATCAGATTTTAAGTGGCGAGCCGGCATCGTGAGGTAATCTCAAGTCTGATCAAATTAAGAGCGAGTACGCCGACCGACATTTCATACAAACGTTCAAATACTTTTTTTTTTAAATGCCTGTACCGATTTTAATGTAAATTAAGCAAGATGCATACGTATAAAAACTTAAAATTTAATATTTGAGTTAACTTAGACCGATTTGCGTCTATGAGTACCGGGGCGAATCCTCGCTGCGTCGATAGTCGAGGCGCGACGGGAAGAGCTCCAGCGCGATCTCAGGGCAGTATGGAGGGAGCGACTGTCGAGGGCATTGGACGAGGCCATGCTGCGGGGCGAGACGGAGTGGGAAGCGGTCGCCTCCTTCTGCGAAGCAGTCATGCTCGCGAAGGAAGAGGCGGGCCGCGTTAAGGAGGGGACAGCGTCCTACCTCCAACCCAGCCTCAGTGGTAGACTGGGCGTCTGACTGACGTCGGCAGACGATCTCCGGCCACCGTAGGCGCGGGCATGCGGGCAGCGAGTAATAGGCAACACGACTTACCGTGACACCGGAACGTAAACGGCTATTGAAGGACACCGTGGATTTTAGTCAGTACTAGTCTGACAGTCCCTCCCGCTCTGCCCTGGGTGGGAGGACTCACTCATTTAATGATTTTACCACGATAAAAAAAGTATATGTACATAATTAATATCTATGTATGACCCACAAATAGTTGTTTCAGGTCTGGGTGTTTGTGTATGTGAGTTTAGATATCTGTAAAAGCACCCATAACACAGGAGAAATTCCTAGTGTGGGGCAGATTTTTTAAGAGATCTTTTTTTAAATAAATATTTAGAATGCTGCCTATGTATCCTGCTTATTTTTATAAATCATTATAATTGGTTCAATCGTTTCGAGAAACAGACTTGAAAGTTTGTTTGAAATGCCATTTGTTTTATACGCTCTTAATTCATACTCTCTACGGTTTATTTGAGGGTAATGTGAAGTAATCAGTAACAGGGAAGGCAGTAGAGTTGGCATATAAATTAACATTCTTCTAAGATTAATAACATGCAATTTAATTAGCATTTTTAATGTTTAAACGACTCTGTCCTGTTTCCTTTCAATAAGTTTTTTGTTAAGTAGCATTTTTCATAATTTATTGGCTGTTAAATGTTAATTTAATTTAAATTGGCAAAGATTTATTAATGTGCTATGTTTTATTGCTTCATATTTAACGGATATTATAGTTCCTTGTTGTAAAATAATTTAGAATTTGTCTATGCGGGTCTTGCTAGTAAATTTTTGCTTAATCTAATAGTTACAGTGGCCAAGCCCAATCTTAATGTCTGGTATTAACAATTTAATTTATCAACGATCATGTTTACCTAATTCTGGTTAAATATCGTGAACGATTACAAAACCAATCACTATAAAATGGTACTAAGTTGATAAGAGTAACGACACTAAATATACGTTTGATTAAAGTTTTTCCTTATGGTATTTTCTGTATAGATACCAAGAAAGATAAATCTGAATTTACAAAAGATCTATTCATTAATCTAAAATTAATCGCACTTTACAGATCTATGTTGACCAGGTAGACATACGTTGTCTTGGCGTAGTTCTGGATGTCGAGAAACGGGGTCCAAATATAGTTAAAACTTCGGCTTTGGTCAAGTCGTTTAGTAGGACAAGGATTCAAAACAAAAACACCAGAAGAGTATTTTTTTTGCTCCACTATAAGATTTTCTCCAGTATCGTGGGTACTTTACAAACATATAAACTCACATACACAAATGCCCAGACCGGAAACAACTAATTGTATTTACAGATACAAATATTTTCTCCGTGCGGGAATTGCACTGCCCTAATCGTGTCGCGGCCGCTATATTTATACATTAAGTATACATTTAAATATGCGAATAATAAAACATGGTAACGCTGGTAAATTATGAAACAGACAAGATAAGCAGACTCAGTTTGACAACCCCATAAATAATTTGACAGCAAGTGTAACAAACAACACTTCATCATACACCTCAGTGCAAATTAAATATGTACACACACGGTAATAAAAATTTCACGGCAGTTTCCACCGCGCCAAGTTTGCCACCTTAACGTACGCGTTAAAGTTTAGCCGCTGTCTGTACGTTAACGTAACGCGTGATTAAATTTTAAATTGTGCGGCCACACAGGTCGGTTTAAAACCGCCTATCGCTTCGTCACGAGGTTCAGGCTTCTCCCTGAATAATCCACTGTGTGCTTTAAAAATATTCTGAAATTTAGTCCTGCGGGAAAGTGGAAATTCGATGTGGCGAGGTTATAAAGTTTTTTAACGACCGTGTTTTTTATCTGTAAGATTATTCCGATGGTGGAGTTTATTTAAATGGGTTTGCTCTTGGCTTCAATAGCTAGCCTAGAGCAGAGGCAAAGATTTGGCGTAGGTTGAAGCGAACCCAGAAAGAACTGGAACTCCTGCGCATATAAACAGCAAAAACTTTACTATTACGCTGATGAGAAATTTTTGTATTTGTGAATAAAAAATACTTTACTATTATTATTTAATACAAGAGGCTAAAATAAAATGAAATAGCTCACATTACATAAAATTGAAAAAGCAGTGTTAGAGTAATTGAAGGAAACAAGGATCGCATTGCACTAAAACTCCAATTTTGACATTCTAGTTTCTGTTGTGACTGCAAAAGTTGCAAACATGATCTCATCAGCTGCATGAAGAATTCCTTATGGCAGTACTGCATGAAATTACAACACTCCCGTCGACTCAGTCAAGTTCTCGGTTCTAGAATTTTTAATCCATTTCGAAAAGCCATTATGACGTATGTGAACAACGCGACAGTCAATAATATTTGAATACATAAAATTAATTTATTTATTTAATTCAATCAAACAAAAAAAAAACGGTAATCGTTGTGATTTCTCCAAATTATAGTAGGTATCGATCATTTCAAGGAAAAGCGTCAATCGATTAATTTTACACCTTACATCGTACAAACTTACTCATAAGCTCTTTAAATCAAGCAATTAATGAACCTCAATAACAAATTGACATCAATTACATTCCAATTATTGTGGTTGCTATACGCAGTAATCATGCAAATTAGTTCTTTGATTGCATGCGAAACCAATTTCACACGTAAAGTACCTATAGAGGTAGGTAACAGTTGTGATAAATGTCACAATTAATTACTGAGACAGTCAGTTAATACAGAAACCATTTGGTAGGCGTTGTCCGAAGTAATTTCAATACGATATTAGTTTTGAAAATCAAAACTGGCTTTGGATGGCCAGTGACCAGTTTTCTATGCAATTAAGTGTATAAAAGTTTTGTGTGTAAAATTGGCTATGAATATACATGGGTTTTATAAAGATGGTCTAAAGGCAATTAATTAAATAGTCGAGTTAGATAAATTGGAAAAAATATGCCATCTGGTTGATGGTCTAACGAATATAATTTGCATGAAAGAAACTTATCAAAATAGCAACTATGTAATAACCAGTTGTTCCATTAGACAGACAGGATGCAGGACGAGAATCACGATGTTATGAAAATAGAACTAGTTATGCTTGCGAAGTAGAATGAGACAACGCAACCATAGATATTATATATACAGCAAGGATTATTAAAAAATATCGAGAAACAGATGGCCCTTGAATCACCGTAGAAAGGAGAAAAAAAATACTAAAGCAACGGTCAACGAATTATAAATAAAATTGCTACCTATTAGTAATATAAAGTACATTAACCGTAGGGGAGTAAGGCGCGCCACCCACGTGCGACAGACGGCAGTCGACTGCGATTTGTCAGTTGTCGTCGTCGCAGGCACGCGTCTCTGACTAATTGGCGTTATAAATCGACACACGCGCCGTGTAATCAACGCTCCGATGCAAGTGTTGAATGGTCAGCGGTGTGACTTTATGATGTTGCTTATTGTTGATTTTGTCGGAGTTTCCATGTACGTGTTTGTTTTATATGCCTTTGGGTGGTAATGGTGGGCAATATTGAGCAATGTGCAAACTAACACACTGATCAAAGAAATGTAGGAGATTGAATAAACATCATATAGGTGAACACTCATAAAGATATTGATGAACAAAAAAATTGAGAAATAATACCAAGTGAAAAAAGAGCCCGTGTCACGGAGTTGACTAGTTTCCAAATAGCGATTTATTAAATCCTGAGAATTTCCATCCTTAAAGAACTGATAAACTTCACAAATTAGGAAGGTAAAAGTGGATTATATCAGAAATACATTAGACGCAGGAGCTCAGCTTCCACCTGCGTAATACAACATCACACTGCGACCATCAATTTGACTGCCAACCGTGGCAATTATGGCATTACCCCTATCGTTCGTCTCTACGATCTACTAGGGTGGTCGATTATTCGTACTAGATATTTACCAGCCATAGAAGATGATGCATCGCTGCAGCGTTTTTCAATTACAGACAAAACAATTGCTGGTATCAACTACAGAGTCTGTTCTATAGATAATTTATTGATATTAAGGATAGTAATGCTGCGTTAGAAATAATAGACTGCTACCTATTGCCGAAGGGTAAATAAGGTGCTCATTTTGTCTTAGTTGAGTTTGCTTTGTTTGTTGAGAAGACGGTAAATGTCAAAATATTAGATGATGAAATATTTCGTAACAGTAAAACATGAGTAAGATCTGAAATAATTAATGACTTTCATGTTAGAGATCTCGAATTGACTGATGCTTTACTTTGAGATGTTAATTTAATTATACCATTACGTAATGAACCTAATGTAGACAGATATATTATACGAAATGAAGAATGTAATATAGTAACCAAGGTGAAATCAGTAATAAGAGAAATGTAAGCTGTCCATAATTTTTTATTTCGAAATTTAAATCAAAGCTATATTATTCCCTTATCATTATAATTAGGACTTGATTGAAGAATAAATTATAATAAAATAATAATAACATCGCTAATGATCCATACCTTTGAGCAAAACTCAACACAGTATTGAAATATCAGACCAGTAAAACATATGAAGCAATCGCAAAAATCGACAGCTCAACAAATTGTGTCGCGTTAGTAACATACGGTGTTAATGTACGGAAAACGTGTACAAATGAGTACTGATTGTCGATGTTTTTACATCAATGTTAATACTCTACATTAAGTGACGAATAATTGGGAATGAAAATTCGATACGGAAGTGAAGGAGCTATTTGTGTTGTTGGGTTGTAAATTGTGACGATAAGGAAGTGTGGTGAAGATGTGTTGTGAATGTGGTTTATCAAAGGGGAGTTTGTTGCCTCCTGTCTTCTTCTTTGAATTATTTTTTGTTGTTGTTGTTACAACAGTTTGTTACTTTCATTGCCTCTCTCTTCTATTTTGATAGAGTCGAGTAAAAAATCGATAGCAAATACTGGTTTGATAAATAAATCCATCCAATCGTTTTTATGAAAGTTATTGCTACAACCTACCAGTATTCTAATATAGACTTCTTCAATTGACAAGCACATCATATCTCAAACGATTCAATAAATAACATCGAAGCATTTTACACAAGAATCGAGTACCGTGTCGAGCTAAATTCGTTTGATTTCAAATTTCAATAGTCTTGCGAGCGCATTGTCGAATACGACACTGCTCAGCGAAATCAATCCTTCAGCATGTATTGAATCTTACGCTGTATGGATATTCCTTTAGGCGGGTCACAAAGGATTTTGCCAATAGCCACACAAGGCTGTGTACTCATAAATGTCAGTCACAAACGGATTATTGCAGGCGCTCAAGCGGAGGAACGTTGAGCGATGATCGACCGGGACAAAGGCATGCGAAATTAGTATTTGTCGTTCATTAATAAGCGTATATTGCAACATGCAATAAGGCTTTGAGGCAAAGATTATGATTTGAAGTGGTTTTTGCCTATTTCCGCACAGTGTTTTTGAACAATGGTGATTAAAGTTTCTTGAAACTTATCTTTTAGAGTCGTTAAAAGATAACTAAAAATATAAACAAAGCAAAATTGGTCAAAATAACAGTTTTACAAGCTTTTTGTGTTGAAGACGACGTCTGTATTTCGTAGCTGACAACACTGAGAAGAAATACCGAAGAAAACTCAGAGATTATCTATACCTTTCAAGTGTTTCTTTCAAAGATTAGATTTAGAGTCAACTAATTTATTAAAATAAAGAAGTATTTTATTTATATGTTATCAAATTGTATTTATTTATTTGTAGGAAGTAATATCTTATTAATGCAGATTGCAGATGGATCAATTAAATTTATTGCAAATACCATTGTTGCATGTATGAGTTTGCTAGATTGGTGACTGCTATGAGCTTGAATTAGATAAAGAAAAATTAAGTAAATAACATTTCATAATCTTTGACAAAATCCTGACGTGCGTGAGTAATTCAATCAGCTTGCGATTACTAAACGTGAAGCTGAGTCGTCTCGAAAAGGGGTCGCTTACCAATATTCGTAACAGTTTATCATAAGAAGTTTATATCATACTCGGTTCATTTAAGTTTCTACTATATTTTACAAAAGATGTAAACTCTAGGTAATATTCATACTATAGTTATTGAATGTCTAAGTACACTCGTATCACAGTACTAAGGAACTTTTAGAGGAGTAGAGCCCTCAATAATTTGTTTTCGAGAAAGTTGACGGACCTATAAGTCTTTATCAACTAATCCTACTAATTCTAAGCGTGCCACTTGCATTCTGGCTTTGCCCTGTAATTATTTAAGAAATGACTGTTTTAGATAGCCTGTCACTCTGTGCACACATACTACATACGAGTGTTTTATTTTGGATACCAACATTTTAAACCGAAACATTTGACTGCACTGTGCACATTGTCTAAATTCAAGAATACCAACCTACATTCGAAAAACAAAAGACAATCTCGATCAGAAACAAATGAAATGCAAAGAAAATAATAGAAGTACAATGTAGAAACAGAAATAAATCCCAGAGCAGTTCTGTGTCCCCAGAGCTAGCGAATGTCCATGCAAGAGGTTCCTTGTGAATAAGAAATAATGAGGTAATACAATCGGATGGTGGTACACTTGTAGAAGAGGAGCTAGTCAAGTATCGACCCTATGAAATTTATACTTTAGTCTCTTTTCTTCTCTATCTGAAGCGCCGACGATCTAAAAACTAAATTTTAATTAATTAATAAAAAAATTGGTATTATTCTTTATAAATCACTTATTTCAAACACTGAAAACATTTTCATAAAATAATTTATTAAAGATACTATTTCCCAAAAATATAAAAATGGTTAACTATATTTTGTTTTCTAATATAAGCAATTAAAAATAGATTGCAACGGTATTCTTTAGTGTGCATTATGCAGAAGATCTTTGTGCCTAGTTGTTTGAAAATTGCTAATCAAATTTTGAGATTACCTACTTGTCTAACCTCATACAACTGAATATTTATCAGTTTTTTACATGGATCGATAAGCAGTTCTGACCTCCAAAATCCAGAAGGTACTTAAATATTTTTGATTTGGAAACCACTTGAGTTATGACTGATGATCGATATCACACGGGATCTTCGACTATCCGTTTTGCTCGTGGCTCGTGAGTCCGTCCGTGCGTAACCCGCCACTTTTGTGCCAACTGGATGTTCTAGTGTCTCTCTTACACGCTATTTCAGTTAATAGAGGCGTATTCCGATTAGTAGAGAAGATTTATAAGGACAGGTTTAGTTGAAATCAGGCCTGTAAAGTCCGATGGGTTAGGCAGCGTCGTTCCCAAAAGACATACACATTTCGCTAGTTAGGTATCACCTTTTGGGTTTATTTTACGTGGTAAAATCATCACATGAGTCCTCCCACCCAGGGCAGAATAAAATCCACGGTGTCCTTAAATAGCCCTTTACGTACCGGGGTCACGGTAATTTGTGAGTCCCGCGACCTTCGCTTTTTGGGTTTGGAAAATCATCAGATGAGGTCTGAATAGAGGGTTGAGCGATGCCTTTCACTATCAGACGTGTAGGACGCCCTGCGGCACGATATATCGATGACTTTAGGAAGGTGATAGCGAACGGATGCGCGGACTGTCTGAGACCAGGATGGTTGGCACTCTTTGGGAAAGGCTCAGAAGATTATTATCTTAATAATTATAATATTTGGTGAGTTCAAAATTTCTTATTAAGGTACTGTTGATTTTTCATTGAAAAGCTTTAGAACGAGAAATTATTGTGTATTAATTACCAGCTTATTAATTCTGTAGATTGGATTTGTAATTGCAGTTCATTAAACAAAGTAATTACAGTCATTGAAATGTGTCTGGCCTCGAAAGGTCACCTCCAGAATTATTAATCGTTTACTTGAAGGAGATTTATTTAATTTATTTATTTTAATTACAGACGTGATGACGCAGAAACACGTACAGTAGTATAATATTGACGGCACGGTTAGCGCAGTGGCTGAGCAATTCAATGGGTTCGATTCCCGCACGGTGAAAATATTTATTTAATCTAAAATTAGTTGTTTCGGATCTGGTCGTTTGTGTATGAGCTCATATGTATGTAAACGCACTCGCGACATAGGAGAAATCCTAATTTGAAGCGTCGTTTTATTAAAAAAAGTGTCATTTTGTTCCATATTTCCCATTCCCATTATTTGTTTTAAAATGATTTTTGAAGAATGATGACTTCATGTTATTGTTGTTATACAAGCTGAGGCCTTATCATAAATTGTATATATTTGGCAATACAGAGCACCTATACGTACAGAGTAAAATAAACAGGGACTTTGACGTTAATTTGATGGTTAAAATGAGTTCCTCCTTCAAACACTCTCAAGTAGGCTGTACGGCCAAATAAATAGAATTCATGCTAGGGTCTAGGACTTCTATTACTTCAATGTGAATGCACTTTACAGGTATTTTTTCCTCTCCGTAATTTACATTTTCATTGAGACTGATTAAGCAGACCTTAAACTATGGAAAGAACAGTGTTGAGATATTTCTTTTCATTTGTAGAAAATATTTCTCAAAGTTTAATAAAAGCAGCCGGGGTCGCGGGACTTACCCATCACCGTAACCCCGGTACGTAAAGGGCTAGTGAAGGACACCGTGGATTTTAGTCAGTACAAGTCTTACAGTCCCTCCCGCCCTGCCCTGGGTGGGAGGACTAATTTGATGATTTTACCGTCATACTTTAAAGTTTAGTAAAAGCAAGAGAGTAGATTGCTATACAGAATAGTCCCACGACAACAGAGGTTTCTAGAAGGGGTTATGAGAGGGTTTTTACATCGTGAAAAGTTGCATAAATTTGGAGAGAAGCAAAGTAAGTTCGCGTGTTGCCAGGACGTGACTTCATTCCACTCGCCGTATGTGAAAATAAAACCTTTAATGTGTCACGTAGATTTTGTTGGTGCTTTTGTCCTAATTCTCAACTTTAAGCTGATGTGCCAGAATGTTGGAGCTGTTGCTAAGTGCTTATAGGACGTGTTCGTTGGATAGTTTGGGCTGTGTTATTGCAGGGTCATATGGGTGGTTCTATAATTTTAAAACAACTTTTACGTACATTGTGACCGTGTTTTATTGTAGTTTTGTGTGTCTAAAATATCTGACATTTAGAGCAGCGAAGGTGACTGGTAGAAGCTGAGTGAGAAAAGGGCAATTGAATGAATAGGACGATTTTGATTAGTTTGAGTCCAATAGCTCCTTCTGCTCATGCCAGGATTGGAGGAGACATGTGTGACTTAAAAATAGATAAGAAAACCTCTATTCTCTTGTATTGTGGGCTAGAGTGGTGGTTATATGTTTGCAACATAAGTCAGATTTATTTTAGGATGATGATAACGAGGTACCATATCCAAGTTAGTAGAAGTGAGTTACTACTATGCATGAAAAGTTTGTTTTCAATCTGGATTTATTATACATAAATCCAGGTTGTCATCAGTACATAAGTCCAAAGTCATTTTAGAGGCCTATGGGGTTCCAAGACGCGTCTTAAGTAACCCTGACACCAGCACGCGCAAGGCCAATTCTATCTTTATTCTACCAAGAGTAGAGGGGTTATTTCATCGCTATTTCTATATAATTCGACTATTTTTTGCACGAGTATGACATGATTTGTGCACCATTGAAGAACCGAAACATCTCTTTTCTATAATTTAAAGAAGGCCACGCACAAAACAGTAAAAAAAATCTACGTTCTGTCATTTTGTCTTTTAATCAGTGTCTACGGTGCCATGCTACGCGTGCAGGCGTTGGCGACATGTTTTTACGAGAAATAAGAAAGCTTTATATATGTATCAAGGCTATAATGTTTTTTTTTTTTTGTTTATGGCATCTCGCAGGTCAACCTAGAGGAGGTTGTGAGCTGCTTAACCGGACTTTTCTGTAGAGATGCCTTAAATTACTTTAAGGCCTCCAGCCAGGATAGGCGTCACGGCGTCCTTACCTTCCGCATGACGCAGGTCCTCACCGGACACGGAAGTTTCGGGAGGTTCCTGTGTCTGATAAGGAGGGAGGAAACGCCTGGGTGTCACCACTGCGAGGACCGTCCTGAGGACACGGTGGAGCATACGGTGCAGGACTGCCCCGCTTGGGCAGAGCACCGCCGTGTCCTCACGACGGCGATAGGCGGAGACCTCTCGCGCCCGGCATTGGTCGAGGCCATGCTGCGGGGCGAGACGGAGTGGGAGGCGGTCGCCTCCTTCTGCGAAGCAGTCATGCTCGTGAAGGAGGAGGCGGGCCGCCTGAGGGAGAGGACAGCGTCCTCCCTCCACCCCAGCCGCAGTGGTAGACGCCCACGGCGACGGACGTCGCCAGACGATCTCCGGCCACCGTAGGCGCGGGCATGCGGGCAGCGAGTAATGGGCGACTCGCTGTCCGACCATGGACCATGCCCGGGTCGACGGCGCGTTGTGTTCCACGCGCGCCTCAAGGAGTGTCAGCAAACTGACGGGGCCTGTAGAGGGCCAGAGCCTGCCGGGGTCGCGGGTCTTACCCATCACCGTAACCCCGGTACGTAAAGGGCTCGTGAAGGACACCGTGGATTTTAGTCAGTACAAGTCTGACAGTCCCTCCCGCCCTGCCCTGGGTGGGAGGACTCATTTGATGATTTTACCACGCAAAAAAAAAAAAAAAAGGCCTCCAGCCAGAGCTTACAAACTAAATAAAAACTACAAACTAAGTGACCGCACGCTAAGGGCACCCCCTGTGGGGTTCGGACCTCGGCTTAGGGCGTCACTGAGAGAGGACAGCAAGGGACAGGCTGGATCACAATGGTTCATTATTTAGGGACTGATTTTTAAAACTCTACGGCTCAGCATCGCGGGCTGGCTCTTGCGAGGGACGGGGAGGGCATTGATTCGGACGTCGCGACGGTCGTCCTCGGCGGCGAGGACGGAATGACGGGATCGGTTTACGCTTATGTTTTCTGAGCGTGCTAGTTTCCCTGCTGCTCTCCTGGAGGAGAGTGATGGGGTCATCGGGGGTGACAAGAGTATGCCTTGGTCGGCGAATTTTGCTGATACGAGACGGTTCGTATCGAGCGGTCGCTGCGACTAGGGGATTGGGGTGCCTGATGGCAGAGTCAAAGAAACGCTTGGAAAGGCGTTTCATGAATTGGAGAATGGTGGGGATTTTAAGGTCGAGGTGGAGGCTATCGTTGCGGACATAGAACGGGGCTCCCGTGACTTTCCTAAGATAACGGTTTTGAAGGACCTGCATTTTATAAAGGTGGCGGGGATTGGAGTGCGCGAATATGACACCGGCATATGTCATGATGGGGCGGATTACAGCGGTATAGAGGCGAATTTTGCATTTAAGCGATAATTTGCTTCTCGCTGTAATCATGAAGTGGAGCCTGCTTACGGCAAAGGCAGCCCGATTACGGGCTGCTTTTATGTGGGCGCGGAAGGACAGGTTACTGTCGAGGATAACGCCTAAGTACTTGGCTTGCTTCTCCCAAGGGATAGGCTTACCGTACATGGTTATCGGACTGAGGGGGCGGAGGGGAAGTCTTTTGAGCGGCGACCTAAAGAGGACCGCCTGACTTTTGTCAGGGTTAACCTCAATTCTCCATTTCCTAAACCAGTCGCCGAGGGCGTTGGCTGCGGATTGGAGGGTTTGGGCTATAGCGGTTGGACTTTGGCCAGTGTAATACATGGCCGTGTCGTCCGCGAAGAGAGCTAACTGAGCCTTTTTGCTCTTGGGAATATCGCTAGTGAACAGCGTGAATAGGAGGGGCGAGAGGACTGAGCCTTGAGGGACACCGGCTCGGATAGGGTGAGGGGAGGAGAGGGCATTCCCGATGCGATAGCGGAATGTGCGATCTGACAAAAAGTCTCGTAGGATGAGCACGAGACGGTCTGGCACACCCATTTGGTAGAGCTTATATAATAAGCCATTGTGCCAGACCTTGTCGAAGGCCTTCGCTATGTCGAAGAATAGACCACCAGTCATTGCACCGCGTTGGAACCCAGCGCTAATGTGCTCGACTATACGGTGGACTTGATGGATGCACGAGTGACCGGTCCTGAAGCCGTATTGCTCGTGAGGAATGAGGCACTTGGCATCGGCGAAATCTCTGAGTCGCTTATAAATAAGTCTCTCGTAGATTTTGCCGAGAACGTTCAGGAGACTGATGGGACGGTAACTCGTGGGCTCAGACTTGGGCTTGCCTGGCTTAGGGATACCGATAACAGTGGCCTCTTTCCATGCCTGGGGAAAGATGTTGTTGCTCAGAGCGCCATTGAAGATGGCGGTCATTAACATAACGAGCTGGGCGGGGAGGATTTTAAATACCCTATTATTGATACCGTCCGACCCGGGAGCTTTCCGGGGTCGGAGACGTTTTATGATGTCCTGCACTTCGTCTGGAGTGACTGGAGGCAGGGGATCATCAGGGTCTTCTACGGGAGGGAGGGAGGTCCTACGTTGGACTTCAGAGTCGACCTTGAGGAGGTGACTTTTGTCTACCGGTTGGGTGCTGGGAGAGCACTGGGATTCCAGACTGTCGGCCAGGCATTCGGCTTTTTCAGAGTCGTCAAAGGCGACGCTCTTATCGGGACGGTTGAGGGGAGGCATAGTAGCCTCTTCAGTGGCACGCAACTTCCGTTGCAGCTGCCAGAAGGCTAAGTGGGTGGGCTCGAGATCGCTCAGCATCTCATTCCAGCGGTTCGAGCGAAGCTCAGCGATGCGTTTCTTTACAGCACGCTGTAAATTGCGCATGTGAGCCTTGTTCGAGTCGCATGGAAAGTTGCTGTAGGCACGGATGGCCGCGTTCTTCTCGGTTATCAGTTCACGTACGTCATCGGGAAGTTTCCAGCGATGATCGTTCATCTCTGGGACTTCCCGTGAGCAATCCGTCAGTACGGATTGCACGTGTTCTGTAAACGAGTTGATCGCGGCCGTCGTGTCCGCGACGGAGACTATGTGGTCGGGGATAGAGTCCAAGTGAGGTGACGAGGTTGATTTCAGCTTATCGCTTACTTTCTTCCAGTCAGTTATCACTTTGGTTGGAGGAGGCTGGCTGGGGTCGGAGGGACCCGAGCGAGGGATTAAGTGCAGGAGCACTGGGCGGTGGTCAGAGTCTAGCTCGTGTAGTGTCTCAATAGAATGCAACTTGAGGTTGACATTCTTGAGAAGCGCTATGTCGAGCACATCGGGACGGTGGTTGGGATCACCGGGATAGTGGGTGTGCTCAAGAGGAGCGATGGGATCAAAGTTTAGTGAGGAGCTTAGATTGAACACTACCTTCCCTCTAGGGGTGGTGGTAGTGCTATTCCAAGCGGGGTGTTTGGCGTTGAGGTCGCCCGCCATGATGACGGAGTCGCTCAGGCCGAAGAGGGATGTAAGATCTTTGGTGAGTAAATTGTGATCCTCTGCGCCGAGGGCAGGGGGAAAATAGGCGGATATGATGGTGATGGGTTGGTGGCCGGTCATGCCTAACCGACAGACTGAAACCT
This sequence comes from Agrotis puta, assembly GCA_943136025.2. Lineage (NCBI taxonomy): Eukaryota > Metazoa > Arthropoda > Insecta > Lepidoptera > Noctuidae > Agrotis > Agrotis puta. Next base: position 12,109,322 of record OW964177.2, on the reverse strand, counting down.
CGAGGAGAGACTCGAGGGGAGGAGGGATTAGAGGGATGCAATGCAGGGTACTTTTGAAGTAAATGAGCGTACCGCCCTTGTGACAGCGTGACCTGTCGTTGCGAACTAATTGATAGTTGGCAATTTTAGGGTCACGGTGGTGCGGTTTTAGGAAAGTCTCCTGAACAAGAAGGATGTCTATCTGGTTGTCGCGGAGGAAGGTAGCGATTTCATCACGCTGACCTCTAATGCCATTGGCATTGAAAAAGCCTAATTTAAGGGATCGCGGTTTAAGGACATTTTTATTTTTAGTAGCCATTGGACTAACTAAACAAGGTGGAGGGCTAAGAGGGCGTCACCCACTCCGGGGTGAGCGTCGAAGATTCTGGAGTACTCCTCGGGACTACCATTGGAAGCCCTGAGTTGGGCTGCCAATTGTCGCGCCTTGGATCTCAAAATCTCTTGGTGGTTGCGGACCGTTTTAAAGGCATTGATTATGACATACATGTCATTGGGATCTACGTCGGGCACTTGGCCGGAGGGTACCGCGGGAGGGATGGTTTGCGGGGCTGCTGGAGCGACCTTGCGCGAAGGTGCAGGGGCAGTCACGGGAGCCGCGGGATTGGGAGCGGGGGCTTCGAGTAGCCCTGGGGTGGGTTTCGGGGACGCTGAACCTAAGGCTGGGAAGGCCTTTTGGTGGTTCAGTGAGTTCCACGGAGAGGGTCGCTGAGGGCTGAGCCTCTCGGGAATCTGTGAGGAAGGAATCTTCACAGATGGGGATTCCCTCTGCTGGCGGGCGGCAGCGCGCTTTGCCAGCTTGGGAGAAGCGGATTTGGGGGCTTTTGGGCAACCGCGGTAGTTAGCCGGGTGTCCTACTTGGCCGCACAGAACGCAGCTAGGGGGTTCGGTGCAGAGGGACTTGTCCTTAGGACGGGGACAATCAGCCGTGCTGTGGCCGCCTAAACATTTGTCGCACCTGGGTGGTGCATAGCAATGGGCCTGACTGTGGCCGTATAGCTGACAGCGGTGACACTGTCCTACTGTGTGCGCTTTGAATGGCTTTTCAATAGAAATGCCTGTCAGGGAGCACACTGACTTAATTTTGAAGATGGGATGGGGACCGGATTCGACAGGGTCGCAAACTACCAACACCATGTCGTATAGTTCGCCACCCCTCGCCTTGTGAAGGCGGTGGACGGCAGAGGCGGGGACGTTTTGGGCAAGGAGGTCGTCTAAGACGTCTTGGGTAGAGATCTCCTTGGGGATCCGCCTTATCACCACACGGGTGGGCTTCTCCTCAGGGAGGGAGTAAGTGTGGAAGCTACGTTCCTTCCACGGAGTAGGCGAGAGAGTTCCCTGTAGTCCGAAGACGTAGGGATAATGACTTTAATACCCTGTTGGGTATTTGTTGCCTTAGTGTACTGGATCTTTCGATCCGCACACATTTTGGAGATTTCTGTCCATTTGGACTTCTCCTGAATGAAAATCGGGGGTGGGGGCCTGGGCTTCTTGGTAGAAGCCGCGGGAGCGATTGCCATGGGGCTGGAGGGGCGGCTGGCGGGGGCCGCCGGAGGGGTGGGGGAAACCGGACGAGAGGCCGGAGGAGAGGGGGTAGGTGGGGCTGCAAGGGGTTTTTTCGCCTTGCCGGCTTGGGAGTGTTTCCCTTGTTTCCTCTTTCCTATGACGACTGTGAAGTCTTCATCGGAGGAGGAGGAAGCGGAGTCGGACTGCTCAGAGTCCGAAATGGGCACTGATGTGTCCATTTTCTCAACAACATGATTGGATGTTGAGGGAGTGGGGGCAGAAGTCGCTTTTGCGACAGAAGGGACAGGGGCCGCTTTTGCAGAAGCGGTTTTAGAAGAGGGGCCGTGAGAGGCGGGGATTTTTGTCTTTACAGACAGGGAGGTCGATTTGACCGGGATGCCTTTATCGGCGGGCGGGGGAGATAATGGGCTCTCGAGCGCATCACTAAAATTAGCGATTTGCTCTGAATCGCTTTCTGCTTTAAGAGCAGCGAAGGCAGAGTCGTATTTACCCTTTAGTAAAGGGTCTTTGATAAGGGTCTCGACAAACTTGAGGAGTTTGTCAACTTTATCCATATTGTCAGCTTAAAGCGGCCGACATGAGAGTGAAGCTCTCGGGGACCTAACCCTAACAAACCTAACTCCCCGGGTGGGTGGGCCCGGGGGTGAGTAGCCTCCCTGCCGAGGGATTGTGTATGGCAGGGAGGTGTGTACCTACGGTGTGCCCTAAGCTTGTAATCCTGTTGCCAATCTTAATGTACAACAGGGCCCTATTTGGGTCTGGTGCGAAGGGGTAGACACACCCAACCGACACCAGGTGTGTAGCTGTGAACGAAACCGGAGACTAGGTTTGACTAGGAGTCCCCCCAAGGCCAAGGTCCTAGCTCCCGACTCCAATAAATTAACCTCGCCCTGAAGGGGTTCGGCGGGATGGATTGGGGCACCACCCTCTTGGCTTCGTTGACACCGTAAGGTTTCCACCAAGAACCACGAAACTGTGGATTTTCCCTGAAGGGGCAAAACACACGCGAGGCGTTTAGGAAATAGGATGAGTAAGAATTGTCCTGAAAAGGACAATTTTTACTCGAGTAGTCTTGACTACTCTCTTGACACGTCGCAGCAGGACACGACGAAATCGCAGCGGAGAACACAGCACTGGCACGGAGCACACACGAGGAGACGTCCGTACGCGGCGGCGCTCGGGCGGCGAATCTGAAGGCTATAATGATATATCAAGGCTATTAAAACTGTTTAACAACTTTTGTAAAACGCTACAGGGGCCGTATTAAAACGTCTTAAAACCAGGCTTGTTCCAGTGAGTGAAAGAGACAGAGCTATACAAGTCGTCTAGTGCCACCTCGCTCACTCGCTGGTGTCCAAAATAAACGTTTTTATCACTACTTCTTGTAACTACGCAATGTAAACGTAAAAAAGCGTACAGTTCACAAATGTTTACCTACAGATACAATTGAGCTGAGTCTGAGCAGTTGCTCATGGTTCTTGGAATCAGCTTGAACACACCACAAAGTTAAAAATCAACATTTAACTTCGATTCTTTACGCCTTGCTGTGTATTGATCAGTCGAAAATAAAGCTCTCTATTAAGTATACAAAAGGCTACACGTACACTTATAATTTATTGTGAAAAAAAATACCTTAGAGTGAATCTATTTAAAACGTTTGATTTTTTAAGACATTTTTGTAACTTAATTTGTTTATAAAAAGCGACAGAATATTATAAAATATTTTATTTCACTTTTGGGAAGCTTGCAACCGAATATATAAAAGACGTTTACTGCGTTTGCTCCTAGTAAGCCTCCATAGAATTGAATACAATACCTAGTATTTATTACAAATAGTTTTACGAGAAGAAACCTATTTCTCATGCTAGTAAAACGACTGAAGGAGACAAAGCCGCGGGCGCAGCTTGTTATATAACAAATAACACAAACACATAGACCTGTCGTGTTTATAAGACTTGTGCCACAAACTCCATGTTAACTTACGTTTTATTTCTTTGTTGGGGTATTTGAAAAGTGATAGAAAGTGAAATATTGGCACTTTCGTCGTTTATATTATATTAAGCTTACAATTTGTTGGAGTGTAACGTAAGTTTTGGGTGGGAAATTGTGTTTATTGCGTTGAGATGTGGTCTACGGTTTACAGGGCTATGCCGGCAAAATTTTGGTACCTATCTAAATGTTTTTGAAGATTATTTTTCGGGTAAGCTGCCTGATCATTAGTCGGGTATATGGAGGAATGACTGCTTAGTATTACGTGTTGACTTCGAATTCCAGGTCTTACAAGGTTTTATACTGTTATGATGGTCCATCGAAGCTGGGACTAGGACTATGCATGGTTGATGGCCATAAGGTCCCTCTTATAATACGTGACTTAAACTTAGCAGGAAAACTGTGGGTGAACTATCTGGGGTATCATTGCCTAACTTTTCATAGAATACAAGCGTGACGTTTCATTCAAAGCAGGCACACTGTTGGATTTCAAGTCGGATGTTAATGACCCAAGAGCACCCTTTTTTGGGCATTAATTAATGCAACACCCAGTGTTACTTAAATCGGGCATTTCCTGAAAGAAGTCATTGCCGAATTCCAACAAAATCCCCAATTTGCATAAACGCTCACCGAAAACCCAATCCCAGAAAAAAAAGTGATAAAAATAATCCCTTCACACTCCACACCAACCGATCAAAGTAGGAAATGCCGGTCACACAGAAATGTAAATGCGCGTTATCTTAAGTCCGTCTTAAAGGCTTCTCATCAAGGAAAATATTTACCAAACACAAAATCACAGGCACTATGGAAGACATTCATCTAGATAAAGAAAAGATAAAGTCTAATTAACCGGAATTACATTAAGGCGTTATTAAGGTGTTATTAAACTTGGAAAAAGGTGTTGGGACAACGTTTTGGTATAGCTGTGTTGGATCTTCGGAGGTTATTTTGGTGTTACGTAGTTCGATGGTATTAGTTTTAGAAGGTTTAATTAAAAATTTGGTAATTAAGCACGTGTCATACAGAGAGGGAAGCGGGGAATATGTCCGCTTGTTCACAGGCCATATTCTACTTACATAAGTAATACCCAATAGATTTGGATTTGAAGCACATATAGTTTATAACTTTGATAAATACATAGGATAATTTTATCGTTTTTTTTTTCTTTTATTTGTAAATCCTCATTGTTACCTCCAATTGGGGCGATTGAAATCAGACAGTTATGTCTATTTCATGGGGCCTTTATATTCAACTACAAAGCCGTGGAACTACGAGTATAAGCCCGATTTGCATTTGACCAACGCGGAAACTTCTTACAAAGTTATTACCTAACAGCTCGGCCAAAAGCCAGACAGGTAGGTACACGACATGCATGATTGCATCCAAGTTCCTTCACAATGCATACCTTGTACCAGAGCACTCTGGATCCCATCACGTTTTATTGGGTTTTACCACCTCATTGTGGGAATAAGGTAAATTTTATACATGCTTTTCTGAGATTTGTGTGTGAAAATTAGTCAGGGTTCGAAGTGATAGTTATCGTTTATAAATTAGGCTGCTTTTCCACCAGAGATGCGCTATGCTACGTTGCTGCCGGGGTCGCGTGACTCAGAAATTACGGTAACCCCGGTACATTAAGGGGCTGTTGAAGGACACCGTGGATTTTAGTCAGTCAAGTCTGATAGTCCCTCCCGCCCTGCCCTGGGTGGGAGGAATCATTTGATGATTTTACCACGCGTTTGATATCCACCAATCAAATTCATTGGTTTACATTGCTATGTAATCTCAGCACTGGTGGAAACGGATTCAACTAAGATGTGTTTTTTATATGGAAGGTTGCGTGCTATGGATGTATGCTATGGAGGCGTGCTATGGGTCGTCTTCCCTACTATCGATGCATCGCATAGCTCAGCTAATTTGTGGCGGCGCATCTTCATAGCACATCTTACTCGCACAGCTACATAGTGTAGCATCAGTGGAAACGGTCACACAGTTTCGTAGCTCAGCTTTTACATCCTCGCAGCACAGCTACATAGCTAATCTCTGGTGAAAAGGCACCCTTATCCTGGTAAATATACTCTGACTACTTGTTCTCCACGGTTTCACCGTCGCTGTTCGGCTTCTATTGGTCGTAGTGTAATGTTATATAGCATAAACTCTTACTCAATAAATGGACTAGCCTAGCCTAGAAAAATAATTTAAAATTCGAACTAGTAGTTCTAAAGCCTTTGTTAAACAGACAGGCGTTGCGAATGCGAAGCGTGACGTTTTTATTTGTAATGTATTTGTTTGAATTGAGGAATTGTTTGAATCCAGTCACATAGAAAACCGAAAGCGATCCGATAGCGTGACAGAACTATCGGGCTGACGTCTCGCTTCGGTTCGGTATCGCTTTGGAAACGCTTCGCTATCGCCTGTCTGTTTGACAAAGGCATTAAGGTTAGCACGTTTAACCAAAACAAATTCTTCAGCGTTCTAATATTAGTATAGAAATACAGATAACGACCTATATAACGAAACCAACATCATCAATGAAAAACATTTGCGTGTATCCGAACAAGATTTTTCGCTATTGCACGTATCCAAAGGCTGTTAAATTCGCTCTATAGATTTGAGCATTAGTGAGAGCTCCTAAACCCGATTTAGATAACGATCGCATTTCAATTAATTGGTATCATTCATCCACAGAGATTCATTCAAAAGAGGTTCTTAACATTGACACACTTTTAATGAGTTCATGTGACGGTCAAGGTTCCTCTTTCAAAGGTGACGTAAGGAATGTAAGCATGAAAGCAACACTCATGTTTATTTACCGGTTTTCAAAGAAAATACTGAAAGGGAAATGTCAAAGCGAGGTTTTCAAAATGTTTGTAGTGTTTTTAAAATCACCATGACTAAATGGTGTTATGGATTATAGTTATGTTTATTTCACATACAAATGTGACGAGATCTCGATTTTGTTACGTTGAAGTAATGCTAATGTATAAGTACAAATTAAATAAAATATTTATGACGGCCTCGTTAGACTAGTGGTCGCAAGTGCGGCTGCTGATCATGAGGATTTAAGTTCGTATCTCGAGTCGGGTAAAGTGTTATTGGGTTTTCACGTCCGGATTTCTCGATAGCAACTACAAGCTAGTTTGTGTGCTACTGACGTCAATTGGCTCGTCCCGTTATATGTAAGTCTTTAAAATTACTGGCGAAATAACGCTATTATGTACACTTCTGTCAAATCTATCGGTAAAAACAAGCGTGATATTATAATAATTTTTCTATTCGATTATCGATTATGCGATTAATCGTTGAATAGAAATACCCTTTCATTAAACCTATATCATCGATGCGATTACCTAAATCGAATGATAGTATCAGTTGTCAATTGGGTTAGAATTGCATATCGATGCTCGCTACAGTAACTGACTAATTTGATGGGTATACGGATTAATTTGTACGAAAATTAGACTTGATATGCGATTTTGAAACATATAAATTTCTCTTGCGTGACGTGATTTGGTTTTGAACGTTCCGAAGTTGCAAATTAATATAGGGGCTTTGGGATATTTTGGCCCTCAGCTGTAATAGTGGTCATTTTGATGGCACGATTGGCACGGTGTCGAGGGTTTGATTCCCACATGGAACAAATAGTTTTATGATTCACAAGTAGTTGTTCTTTGTCATCATCATCAGCCTATAATGTTCCCACTGCTGGGACACAGGCCTCATTTCTACGAGAGGGAGTGGGCCATAATCCACCACGCGGACCTAATGCGGGTTAGTAGATGTCACATGTCTTCGATTTGTTGATTCTAGGACATGCCGGTTTCCTCACGATGTTTTTCTTCATCGTTTTGAGAGAAGTGGTGATGAAATAAATTACACAAAGAAAGGCGCCTGGCTGGGTTCGAACCCACGACCCACAACTTGTAAGTCGAGGCCGATACCACTGGGCCACCACTGCTCACTGTTGTTTGGGTACTTATGTGAGTTTTAATATTTGTAAACCCACGATACTGGAGAACTTCCTAGGTTGGGGAAAGTTTAAAAAAAGTAACATGCCCATCACCTGCTTTTCAAAGTGTATCTAATCTACACAGAATATTTAAATTTTCTTTGACTTTACTATCATTGCTATCACTGATAGGATATCACGATGGCCCTGCTACAGCCACTGATAAGGCTTCTCACAAAATTCAAAACTGGTAGAGTATGGCTCCAACTATACAGAAAGCAACGGAGCAGATCTCAAATAAAGTGGCGGAAAATCTGGATAAAGCCAAGAATGTCTTGAAATGTGGAAATCATTTAAAGCCAACAGTGGGTAGACATAGCCAGACAGTAAGTTGAAATATGTTCCCCCTTGCAAACATCATCTAACAGAGTTCACTTTGTTAGTGACAGGCACATCGCGTGCAGGTTTCGTACACGCATTCTGTTCGTGTATTCATTCATGATCGCTAGCGGCACTTGCGCTAGGATCCTGTACACTCTATGGTCTGGCTAACTAAACTTTGTAATTCCAGTACATAGAGGCATTTCTGTGAAGAAATTTTTTTCTTTGTCGTTACGAGTCATGTCACGGTTAAATAATTTGACGTTGCTTTAGTGTCCCAATCATTGTTCTAGCCTCATTTTGAAAAAAAAAACTTAACTATTAATCATCGTTTAAATTAAAGAAGCGATATCCGGCTTAAAAACTGGCACTTGCAAAATAAAATGCTTAAGTCTATGAAAGCCGATTTCGACAAACCGCGTGGTCGAGAAGTGTCGTGTGACTCGTATTAGAATCGCCATAGAGACCAAGCTTTTGAGTCGAATGGATACTATTTAAAAAGCATTTCTGAGGTACTACGGTACCCCAGAAATCTCTTCAAAAGCAAGGAGTCTTGTCATTCTTTACATTCAAACCTAGAGAAAGGAGGTCCTTTAAATCCCCTGCATTACCGCGACCTTCAAAGCTACGACAGTACTTTACCGTGACATTTCCATGTCCCGTTACAAACCCCTACAATACGAAAGCAACACGAACTTACCCATCACGTTACAAATAAATCTAAACGTCATCGTTCAAACGAGTGAGGCTTTCAACGCAATTACCTGTAGTGACGGACTACATACAAACTGCAGCCAAAGAGCCCACTTTATAACGTGCAAACTGCGAAGTACTGGGGAATAGTTGAGTGTTATTATTGAGTTGGTTGTTACTTACTTTTGTATTTGTTTTGTTAGATGTTCAGGAAGTTATGGAAGAAGGTGAATGAGCAGAAGTGTTTTGTTTGACTTGACGGTATTTTGTTTAGAATTAAAGAACATTGAAATCTTTAATCTTGTCATTGCTGGAATGAGGATCTTATTCCTTTGACTGCCAGAATTTACCATATTGCATGTCCTTGTATTTATTTATAGGACTTATCGTTTTACAGCATTCAATCAGAATAAAATTGTAGGCATAAATTATTTGAGACACATAAGTTTCACGTCTTTAACACTAGACTACCAAACCGATAAAATGATCAAAATATTGAAAAGAAAATTTACTTTTGTAATAGGTATTTGACGGCATGGTTGGCCGATTGGTTGAGTCGACAGCTGTGCAGCTGGTTGCTTGTTCGATCTCCGCACGGAACAAATATTTGTGTGATCTGCAAGTACTTGTTCCGAGTCTGGGTGTTAGTATATGTGAGTTTCTATGTTTGTAAATGCACCTACTGTACAGGAGAAATGTCTAGTGATACAAAGTTAAAAAAAAACTAATGTTTGAATTTTGTTAAGAATTTATTTCCGCTATCAACAATATCTTAACTACTATTGACTAATAGAAGTGTAAAATGTAAGTCTTACGTGCAAACACATTGTTATTGGACTTAACAAGATGACTCTATACTCTAGCCAGCCTCACTACCAATCTGGCACTAACCAGAGCTCCACAATATCACCACAACCCCTCATTTCCAACGACACTCAACCTCAGACTACTCTGGAATCGGAATTGACATTCAAAATATTAGCAGTCACGCGTTACACATTCTGATTCGATACTACAATCGCCTGCGAGCCATCAATGATGGAATAACCATCCAGTAAAGGAGGCAAGGGGTAATTTGCAAACGTCTGGAACGTATATGCAGCAGTCAGCGTGTAATCATGTAGACAACACTGCCTAGCATTAACTTCAATGGGTTTTGGAAAACCGTCAGCTGGCAGTTTGTCAATTGCGTATGACTGATGCAGTTATGGAAAGTGGGGGAGGGGTCTTGTTAGAGTGTTTTGCGTTATCATTATGCAATAAGCGGTAACTTTTAACCTTATCTTTGGCAACTTATTACGGTATAGGGCGTCAGGTCAAGGAAGACACTGTTCACTCTGTTACAGAACTAAAGCCTTGATGGAAGCATTCACTTTCAAAGCCTTTGATATCTACAATGTCTTTTAGCAGGACTTACTCTTTGGTAGCATTAGTCTCTTTAACTGGGCTTGCCAGTCAAATTAAGAACAAAAAGCTCTTAAAAGACGTAGTGGAAATACAATTGTCTAGAACTAAAAGGATCATGAACATGGTCCAAGTCAAAACAAAGCTGCAATATGATACATTCCATAACTCTCGAACTTATCCGTTTTCATACAATCTTAATTAAATTCAAGCAAATTAGTTGGTACACAAACTCAGTTGCAGAGATCACGGTGCAAATCCGAGCTCACGTACCGACGACTCTTTCAACAAAGCGAAACAATTCCCAGGAACAAACTAACGAAGCCAGTTAGCATAACAATATTCGTGTCTCGCTCGTATACACACGTATATACCGGATTGTTCTTAAATAACTACGTGGCTTTTATGTAAATAACCCCCTTCCTGCCTCGGGGTGTGTGCTGATATTAAAAAGCTTTTGTTGAGCTCTCAACCGTCCAGCTATCTTGTCTCTGTGTAACGGTTCCGTCAATCTTTAGTGTTTTGTTGCGCACTTTACTTCAAGTTTTACCAAATTTGATAAAAAAAACTATTCTCGAGGTGTTATTATTCCTGTGAACTATCAGCAAAGTAATTTGTTGCAAAAGTGCCAGTCTCTGAGAATGTGCAAAGATTTGCATCAGAATTTGTATATTCAGAGCCAAGACCTCAGAATCCAATAAAGATGTTAGCAAAGACGATAAAGAACGAATAAAAACATATTAAACCTTCCGTCCACTTCGCTGATATTGTTCGCAAGCAGCTCGAAATTTATTGTCAACACCATTAAAATCTTTGACATCGAGCTTCATAAAACTGAAACTTTATACTTTCGTGCAATATTAAAGGATGTTGAGATATGAAACAAACAAAGCAAGAAAACAACATGCTGGAACTTAATTTACATTTTGTATATTTAGGAGACAGACTCCGTCATTTACTCAATGACTCGAGGAGACAATATTGACAAAAGACTTTTGCTCAGTAATGCAGAAAATATGCAAAACGAGATGCGACGGGCTACCAATTTCGCCCTTGTGTGGTCCGCTACTGGAACAAATATTTCCATATTGAATATGGGAAGCGGTTGGAAATGAAAATTTCGTTAATGAGAAAGAAGAAATGATTTTAAAGAAGACGTTTTAACTTAATGGCTTTGTTGTTATAGTTCTGAATGAGGCAGGACTTAACATTGGCCATTAGCATCGGTCTGCCGGTAGACGAAAGCAAACAATATACAGGATTTGTTTGCGGACGCTAATTTTAAAATTAACATCGTGAAATACAACAAACGTGCCTTGCACTTGGACCACCGTGGTCGAATCGCTTAACGCCAGTGCATGCGTACTGCGAAAACTATTCATTATAAATATAGGCAACATATACCTGTGAACGGATGCTCTTGAATTTAGATCAAGTTTATCGTAAAGTATGGCGACCATAACTGAGATTTATTTTCTAGAATTGTTTAGTGAGTATATTTTACATGGTATGAAAAATTCAGTATGTCGATCATTGGTGCTCTGGTGAATTGTTTATATCTGAGGTTCGTATTAAAGGTTGACCATTTAAGAAACTGGCTCAATATGGTAGTAACCATATCACCTTCTGAGACATCATTTTATGGGCTTTTCGAAACACTAACAAACGTGGAGAGTGCGCCGAGATATGTTTTGTATAAATTGCATCCCTCAATTTATCTTTTAGTGTTTTTTTTCAACTATTGCGCTATATTTTTATATATTTATTTGCAATGCAATAAAAGTACACACGAAATTATACTATTTTTCTTTGAATCAAATTTATTCTCATTATTATTAAAAATTTTTACGTTGTAAAATCATCAAATGAGTCCTCTCATCCAGGGTAGAGCGGGAGGGACTGTGAGACTCGTACTGACTAAAATCCACGCCGTCCTTCAATAGCCCTTTACGTACCGGGGTCACGGTAATTCGTAAGTCCCGCGACCCCGGCAGGCTTTGGCCCTCTAGAGGGGGGCCCCGTCATTAAGTTTATTCTCATAGCATAAATTTTATGTTTCCCAAGCATTTTTTGCTACATCATTATAATTTTCAAATATAATAACGTACTTTATTCTACGTTTATTCAAGTTATTCGTGTTGATATCATCTCAGTCTAAGTTGGAATCTTAATGTTTAGCACATTTAACTTGCAGTCACGTTCTTTAGACATTTCTGCGTCTATTTTAATAATTTAAGTATTATGATGAGTGAATTATTTCGACTCAAATGTTACTGAGATTTAGGAGCTTCACATAACAATGAATAGTGCGAGTGTGAGTCCCGGGCAGTATTTGAATAATTACTATTTTCGGAGGATTTATGAAAAAAAAATTCTTGGTAATGAAAATTACTTAAACATTCTTTCGTTAATTGGCCTAGAGCCTAATTAGTGAGTACTTATCTAAATGAAAATAATACCAGTCGTTTGGTGTCCCACTACAGAACAAACACCTTTTTTCAAGATACAGATAAGATTAAAGCGTTTAACCCAGAATGATTCAAAGCAGGTTAAGTTATTCAGAAATTTTAGGATTTTGATATGTATTTATGAATTGAATTTCGTGATGCTGTGTCTGTAACCTATTCTACAGTCTTACGTAGCAAATGATGTAAATATCCTACAGCTTTCTAAGTCGCTGTTTTTTGTTGAAAATTTGATTTTTGCTTTTATAAATTTGCAAGAAGTTGCAATTAACAATTTTTTTATTATTAAAAACAAGAAGCAATGTACCGGCTAAGCAAAATCAATAACATTTAACTGTTTTTAAAATTACAGTCATTACAATATTCTCATATTATTTGATAGTATAATTATAGAATAATTATTCTTCTGATGTCGGCATCATTACATTATACAAAGTTGTTTAATTTCAGGAAGTGTTTGATTCCGCTATCAATACAGGTTCGAATTTTAGAGTAATTTTGTTTCGATACTTTACGAACCTGATGTACGTTTACTTTGGTTACTCAAAGATAATTATTTTAATGAAGGCAATCTTTGGATTTCGTTGATTTATTGACTGCTACAGTATGTTACTTTGTAATGAGTTTTAGGGTTACGTATCAAATGGGAAAGATAAAATTTTTCTTACAATCTCCTCTTATGGGGTCATCAATCATTTGATCACTATGAACTTTACTCTGTGATCTTCTCTGAAATCGCATTCGTAAAATCAGCTGCCCTCCAGCTTTGTGCTCATGAAAGCTATCGAAATGCACGGAACAACTGATTTCTTCCTAAAATTATAAGCTTTTTTAAACACCTTTTTATGTTTCCACTGCTGGCTCTCATACTTGCACTTCATGAGACTGGGATATAATTCATCACGCGCACGCCAAACAGGTTCGTATTAGTTTTCGAATTTTTGGCTCTAGGACATGCGAATAACTATTTTCCACTGCTAAAACTATTTTTATTGTAATTTTGGTTAAAAAATTATCGCATGTTATGCACAAACTGCAAACATAGCAACTTTGCAACACGTTTAACTGGAAAACGATTAGTTGCACGAAAAGTCTGAAAGTTTTTCTAGTTAATTTAACAAGGCAGAGCTATTAATAGAACTTATTGTTGTAAACCTTAACATTTGCAAGCTTATTATAAAGTAGGTTACTAAAAATAAATACAAAATAATGTTGTGTTCTGTAACTTTTTTTTTTCTCATTTCTACTACAGCTAGTACTTCTGTACCAAGTTATTTCATGTCGTTCCTGCATTACCAAGTGCAATACTTAATGTGTCCAATTCAAATCATAATTATTGATTGGACACAAAAAAACTTTTGTGAGACTGAAGAAGCTTTTGTTTCAAATACCCACTAAAGCCCTTGTCAAACAGACAGGCGTGGCGAATGCGAAGCGAGACGTTTTTATTTGTAATTTATGGAATTGTTTGAATCCAGTCATATAGAAAAGCGAAAACGATCCGATAGCGTGACTGAACCGATGCGGAGACGTGGCGAAGGCGTATTTGCTCTGTTTGACGTCATTCATAAAAAGACAGCTAATACAACTGCCACGCCTCGGTTTGCTGCACCCAGTTTGACGTCTCCACTGGTTCGTTATCGCTTCGGCCTCGGTCCGGTTTGCTATCGCCTGTCTGTTTGACAAAGGCTTAAGAGTTAGTGTACCTTTTTTGGAACAAGCCCGCCATATTTCAAAACCACATAAACTACTGAAAGCCAGAATCAAAATTCCGGGTTAGGTTTTTGTGTATGTCTGTTCAAATGTTTGTAAACGCACCCACGGCACATCACTATATAGTATAAAGCAAAGTCGCTTCCCACTGTCTGTCTGTCTGTCCCTATGTATGCTTAGATCTTTAAAACTATGGAACGGATTTGATACGGTTTTTATAGATAGAGTGATTCAAGAGGAAGGTTTATATGTATATAACATGCATAATATAGTAGAGATTGTACCGGTGCGAAGCCGGGGCGGGTCGCTAGTGATAAATATACTATACTCTGGAGGTGATAAAAAATAACAGAAAGAAAGAACTACGGTGTCCATGAGCTACATTTCAAAGCCACTGCAACACACATGCGCAAAAAAAAAATTGTGGTAACCATTAGAAAAGCGCCAAAGTGATGAAGCTGGACAAACTCCCGGAGAATGAATTTGACGGTATGGAATAGCAACGAAATTTATGAGAAACAAAATGGCGGGTGAGTAGGGAAATAGTGTACCTTCCTTTATGATGGAAAGATTTCATTTGTAATCCAGAAGATATCTATATACATTCGACTACAAGATAGATTTTTCCAACATATACTCAGATCTCATCACCAAGAATCGCTTCTAAAGATTACATTGTTGATGTCTAAAGCTCAATTTTCCAAGGCGTGCCGCTTAACAGTCGAGCGTAGTAATCCTCCATTACCAGACCCGTCACAGACTGTATACGGAAGCTCAATTTAATTACACTCAACCGTTATAACGACGTACTAGTGGTCAGACTCTCATCGTCTGTATCGTATTAATCATTGACTCGGTTGATTTATGTGATAATTCCATGGGATACTATCTATCCTCAGTGTTATTAAGATGCTACTTTCGCGACTCAATACACCTTCCAAAGCCTTGATGCAGCAATGAGTTATTGTGTTAGATTGAGTGCGATACAAAATCCATGTTTATTTGCTATCTTGATTACTGATGGATAGCTATGTATTAAGATTTTACTGCTAATTCGATGGGTACCATAAATGTCTATTGACAATCAACGCTTGGATGTATCGATAAAATTTTAGTGTAATGGCAACACTATGGTTCTATCAGCTACTTTATTGGATGAAAGAGTTATAGAACTACCTGAGGGCGCAAAATCTAATAATTATAGACAATTTAAGTGAGTTTCACCGAAGTTATTGTGATGAGACGAAGTTTAAAAGTTTATTGGACGAATATTTAAGACTGCACTAAAGATTGGCTATTTCGTACGAAAGTTTATCTAAGCCATCAACGGTTAGTAGACATAAGAATCGAGTAAAACTCTCGTGTTTCCATGAAAACCAATTTTCATTCATGCATCTTCGAGACTGTATACCAAAATTCACTTTAAACACAGATCAGAATGCGTGTGCCGTACAATTTCCCATTTCCGCTGAGCTCCAGATCAATTAGCAATAAAGCATTTAGTGGCAATAGTGGGTTTTACTC
This sequence comes from Agrotis puta, assembly GCA_943136025.2. Classification (NCBI taxonomy): domain Eukaryota; kingdom Metazoa; phylum Arthropoda; class Insecta; order Lepidoptera; family Noctuidae; genus Agrotis; species Agrotis puta. Next base: position 12,093,680 of record OW964177.2, on the reverse strand, counting down.
GGATCCAATTAAAATTAACCGACGTACTACGCTCTAAAGGGGAACGTTATTTACTGCGTATCAATGAAGAATTATCACCACGACTGAAAATGTGATGCGATGCCTCTTATTAACCCTCATTCTATTAAATGTGGAGACAAATAGGACTGGGGACAATATATTGGGCCAGTATCGATGTATTTATTTGATAGATTTATGTTTCTTCGTGTGTTTTGCCAACTGATGCTGTAATTGACTGAATTTTATAGGGCTGCTTGTCTTAACGTTCTAGTTGCTTCATGATAATTATTAGAGTTAACGAGTTTGAAAGGTATTTGAGAATCCTTAGGGGTGGCTAATGGCTATGCATAACACAAACTTTAGTGAATGAAAATGAAAATGATCTTAACGCATGGAGACACTCCATGTTTAAAAATACTTTATTCAATAGGAATTATGGCTAATAAACATTTTAATTATGAGTCCAGTGGTTCGAAAGAGTTACCGCAGCTCTGAGACACAAAGACCAGTTGAAAGAACAGGGTGGCTTTAAGTCAGTAATCATTTGATTCTCTTTTCTGTTCCACTAAATGCGGGAGAAGTAATTTGATAATTTTCCGTTCACAAAAGACGCCAATACCTCTTCTATTCGTTACATAGAGAACAAAACATTTTAAATTATTTATTTAAAAGTATGTCATGCAATTATAACGTACTCAGAGGGGGTCTACCGTGGTCTTACGGAGGCGATGGGCGGTGATGATCTCTCGGGCCCGACACAGGGGTGTACTCTTTTGTGCCATCAACGAAGATATGAGGTCGTACGAAATTTACTCGAAACACAGCGAGCCCATCCTATGTTTTTCAATTTAAGAATTTTGATGTCATTATATCAGGAGTAAGGACAACTATCTAATCATGTTGTCACAAATTATTAGTTCGTTTCCCTAACTAATCTAATATCCGTAAGTGAAGAAGAGTAGTCTTCGTCTGAGGTTAAGTGCTTGTATGTATCCCTGTACCCTTAGTACCCCTGGTTCAAGCCATGCTACGGAACATGGGGGAATCGGTAGAGCGAATAAGTAATGTTAGTGAAGGAGGAGGCGGAACGCATGAGGGAGAGGACATCCTCGCTCATTTGATTCGATTGATCTTTAGACAATAAAAAAAAGGCGACATAAAAATCTAAGACGACAGCAACATTTGAAACAAAACTGATAAAGAGACATCTGTCTCTACTTTGATTTGTATTTTATATTCAAAGGTTTAAGTAAAAAAGTATAAACGTTTAACCATCACCGTTGAACCACAAACAAAAAGACAAAAGTTTTTATTTCGCTGAAACGATTTTAATAGCAGTCTTAATTAAAGTTAAGTGAAATAAAATTTAACCCGGTTTTATTATGTTTTACAAGGGTTTTTATTTATGCGAATTGTTTTAGCCACCGGTATATGTGTATAATAACTCTATAGTTATAAAATGAAAAGGCTATCAAATTAAAATGATATATGAAGTTCCCAGTTGTTACTGTTTGTTAGTTTTTTTTTTTAATTTCAAATCCGTTTGGCTACCATCTCGCATGATGAGATGATCGATGGTAAGCATTTTGCCTTTAGGACGACACTGTACCAAAATATTAATTATCGTACTAGGGGACGAGAGTGGACTCAACGTGCGGTTCCTTTGTATGAAAATTTATTCTCACCCCCTAGGGGTCGAGAGTGGACTATGTTTCCCCTAAACATAGTCCACTCTTGAGAGGAAACCAATGAGAAAATCTTTTTTTAGGGGTCGAGAGTGGACTAAACGGCAATGATATGGTGGATGATGACGCACTCTTGCCTAGAAGTAACCAATTTCTCAAGATCCCAAGGCTGTATCTAGTTTAAAGAAACTCAGTAAAAAGAATTTCAGGAAGGAATAAACTGAGTTCATTAAGTGTACCTACATTTTTTCTGGCTCAATTCATAAATGAAGAGATGTATACCTGACAGTATCGCCTATTCGATGCTGTCAGAGCGTTGTGTGTGGTTTTTCAGCACCCTTTTTAAATGTAGATTTTAATACATCATAGAATGTGTACTGGGCCAGATTTTTTAGTACAGACGCCAGATGATCAATCTACCTCAATCTGTAAAATTTTTTCAATCAAAAATGAATCTTGTGCTATACCTAGTTGAAAATCTATTGCTGGCATATTATTATGATCAAGCTAAAAAGTCATTTACTCACAGATAACATGCAATATAATGTAAAAAAAAATGAAAGTGATCACGAAGAATTTATCAAGTAAAACACTTTAAAATATACATGATTAACAAGCAAATCCACAATCAGAAGCTAGGTTATCTTGCCGAAATAATTATGACCTGTGTCTGTAAATGAATTCCGATTTATAGGGAGTGCAATCTGAAATTTTAAATGTTGAATTGTTGGCTATAACAATTTATTGTTAATTAAAATGTTTTAAACTTTATTGTTTGGATAAAGTTTTACGATGTGAAATTAACCCTTTTGATTGTCTGAGAGATTTTTATTAACTTGCTACTTGGAAGAAAGATAAAAGTAAGCAAAATTTTTTCCGTTTCTACTGATTCATCATCATCACAGTCTGACTTCTCGTTCTATATAGATCCAGAAGTAGCTCAAGTCTTTAAGGGAACAGGGTATAAGACGGGGACGCGAGCTATGATGGGAAGTCACACACTTAAGGCAAACTTAACACAATACTAACGTAGGGCCAGCGCCACGGGCACGCCGCAATCGCGGCGGTAAGACCCCTCTTTGAGGAGTGGCTGGATATTTTTTTTTTTTTTTTTTTTTTTTTATTTCCACGGCGGTGCTCTGCCCCGCTTGGGCAGAGCACCGCCGTGTCCTCACGACGGCGATAGGCGGAGACCTCTCGCGCCCGGCATTGGTCGAGGCCATGCTGCGGGGCGAGACGGAGTGGGAAGCGGTCGCCTCCTTCTGCGAAGCAGTCATGCTCGTGAAGGAGGAGGCGGGCCGCCTGAGGGAGAGGACAGCGTCCTCCCTCCATCCCAGCCGCAGTGGTAGACGCCCACGGCGTCGGACGTCACAGGACGATCTCCGGCCACCGTAGGCGCGGGCATGCGGGCAGCGAGTAATGGGCGACTTGCTGTCCGACCATGGACCATGCCCGGGTCGACGGCGCGTTGTGTTCCACGCGCGCCTCAAGGAGTGTCAGCACATTGACGGGGCCTGTAGAGGGCCAGAGCCTGCCGGGGTCGCGGGACTTACCCATCACCGTAACCCCGGTACGTAAAGGGCTCGTGAAGGACACCGTGGATTTTAGTCAGTACAAGTCTGACAGTCCCTCCCGCCCTGCCCTGGGTGGGAGGACTCATTTGATGATTTTACCACGCAAAAAAAAAAAAAAAAAAGGGCCAGCGCCAACAGGACGCCATTTGTTAATGACCGCTTGCAAATGACGTCCTGATGGCGCTTACGCTACGTTAGTGTTGTGTTAAATGTGTCTAAATAGTGTATGTCCCCATAATAACTCGCGTCCCCGTCTTATACACCACTGTTCCCCTACTTACTTTTGGGCTTCTAGGCCTCTCCTTGTCTGGAACAATTCCATGCGTCTGTGCTTAACGCCTAAATCCCCTTCCTAAAAATGGATAAGCAAATTTTCAATAAATTACATCTGGTAACACCGAGTTTTTTTTTCAGGACGAATTATTGGCATTTAGTAGACTACCATGCCACGGCGCGTCTAACTACGTAGCAGTTAAAAAAAATGTAATCACTAACCCATGTAGTTAGTATCAGGGAGAACCATACTGCCCTGATAACAAAGAATGCAGTAATCGACATTTTTGAGATTTTCATTTTTTTCCAGAAATGGCATCCCAAGAGGTTCATGTACATGAAAAAAATATATTTTCATAAAAAAATTCACTCTAAGTATGTTTTTTATGTAATGATTTTCGCCGTCAGATGATATGAATTGTTTTTTTTTTGCGTTTATCTCGTAACCGCCATTTTGCGATTACTGCATTCTTAGTTATGACGGCAGCATAGAGGTAAGTAGAAACTTGGTTCGAATTCAACGACTGCTCAAACTAAGTTCCAAGTAAGAGTAACGCATTCATTTGATAAATCAATATGTTAATTTATTATTTAATCCCATACCGACAAACAATGTGCTACAAAGTCGAAGAACACGACTCGATCAAGATGCAACAGATTATTAAAAGCAATTGAAAAAAAAATGCAATCTTCATGAGTTTTGTCCCTGTCCTCATAATTATTTATGGAGATTATTATCGTGCGTAATAATTCACTAAGTTTCAATTGAGCGCTAAGCTCAGCCAAGCTATTATTGATGTTGATTTAATAACTTCACGGTACTTTCAACCTCGTTCTACTAACAATAAAGTTCAAAATGTATTTCAATGAAAAAAAGATTTGAGAACCAAAGTAATTGAAATCTGTAAGTCATGCTAAAATTCATTATAGAAGTCTTAAAGATCTAATAAGTTCGGCCGATTGAAAAAACAGTTTTAGATATGATCATAATTCTTACTTTCGGAATTATTCTCAAACCGTTTAAGCTATAACACAAGTCATTAGGCAGTATCGATACTACGTATCGATTAGAAACATCCGTTTTATCCTCGCGATGGTAATGAGTAATTATAGTTTATCCATAATTATTGATTCTATAGTGTGGTTATCGCTAGTTCAAGTAGAGTGTTATGTTTTCTGGGTGGTCTAAGGGGGAACCAGAAGATTGAACCAGTAAACAGATGGATAGATACCTTCCATCTGTAAGTCTGTACGTCTTGTTGTTCGTCGTCTTGTCCAACAAGGCAGGTTGCAAATTTAGTTTTTTTAGCCTGGTAAAATTATCAAATGAGTCCTCCTACCCAGGGCAGGGCGGGAGGGACTGTCACACTCGTACTGACTAAAACCCACGGTGTCCTTCACTAGCCTTTTACGTACCGAGGTCACGGTAATTCGTAAGTCCCGCGACCTCGGCAGGCTTTGGCCCTCTACAGGCCCCGTCACTATGCTGACACTCCTTGACGCGCGTGGAACACAACGCGCCGTCGACCCGGGTATGTTCCATGGTCGAACAGCGAGTCGCCCGTTACTCGCCGCCCGCATTGTAGAATACAGTAATTTTTTTAACAACCAAGTTCCAATCCTTCCAAGTACTCTTTTCGAGCGCCACCTCGGAACGATTTTATGATATTCTTCTGAAATAGTTTTTTGCTAAAAGCTAAATTGTTTTGTAGACGGCTAGGTTTGATATAACTTAACCTTATTAATATAACAATGAACTTCAGATTTGTGATATGATAAGTTACTTATTAAAATACGTAATAATCAACAGCCATCATTAATAGAAGAATAAACGGTCTAACAAGTAAAAGTGGAGACTCCTATTATTTCCTGGTTGGCTTATTTCAATTCATCATAGCCTCCAGGCTCATAGCTACACAAAATCATGTCATGCGTTTTTTTATAAATATTATTACAATCAAAGATATCTGGTAAATATAAACTGTTTACGACACAACATAAAATAAACCATTGAATCTGATTGCAATTAAATTTCAGTAAACTTAAACCGACAATATCCAAAAGCACTTCGCCGCGTTACTAAATTAAACCCATGTCTAGATTTACATTTTATTTAATACAAATAACATCTCCACTTTTATAGATGGGTAAAAAATCCCTTCTGGGCGTTTCATTCGAGGCTAGTGTTCTTTAAATATCGATAACACTATCGATAAATTTATAATTGAATTGAAACTTGCGATACAATCAACATCTCGGTATTGTAATCGTCTAAAACACCAATTAGTTACAGTTATCAATACATATTAATGGGAAATTAATTATACAACATGATTTTTTGTTTATGCGAAGTATTTTTGTGTAAAGAATCTATGTACAAAATTTAGAAAAAAAAGTATCATGAAAAATCATAAAGTTTTAAGCTATTACCTGGTCGCTCATTAAAAAATATCCCGCGCCTCCTGTGTCGTACACTCATTGATTGAGTTTGGCAATAAGTATATAACCAAACAGTGATTGTATTGTAATAAACTGGTGATAAAATTTAATTCAAATATTTTTGGAACAAAATATAACATGGGGTAAAAACTTTTGAAATCGATTCAGTTACTGATTCTGAACAAATTATATTCAGGTTTCGCATATACTAAAAATTATGTTGTATACTAAATTGCACTGACGAGTGGTTAATTGGTGATTGGCATTCGATTTGTGAAGCTTTGACAGAGTGTCACATTTCTACTTATGATTAATAGCGGTAATTTATCGGTTCTGATATGCGATCGTTTATCAATATTTTTGGGGAATCGATTCGAAAACAAAACGTCGGCCGTTTATCATTCACATCGATTAAATACAATCGACAGTAATTACGCAAACGATAATATCGACATTAAAGGCGCATCTCTCGCTTCAGATATTACTCAGCCTCCTTGGAGGATCATTATTGTCCGTATGTTTGTTTTGCAAGCCTTCGGAAACTGACGATTAAGGGGAACGAAGATAACAGATGCAGGCGATCAGCTGAGACATGCAAGTGCATTATACTTATTAGCAGAACGGCTCGATAAAGAATTAATGTAGGAAATATTCAACGAGTAATTGTTGGATACGTAAATGGTATTTTTGTAATCATTCGATGTATAATTTTATGCTTAAAGAACAGGTGGTTAAGGTTTTCTTTATAGTGTGGGAATATTATGGGAAATGAACAACATGTAATCCGCGGCTGGGTATAAACCGAAGTCTAATGCCAGCTTTATTTTTTGGGAAATACAAGCCCTTTTTATTTTCATTGAGTTTGATCTTGTCATTTATTTAATCCACAAACAAAAATGAGACCTAAGGTGGAGTGAGCTCACCCAGAAGAAACTAAAACACACACACACATTAAAAATTGTTTGGTAGAATCGTAACGATCCACCTCGGAGATCGTGACCACAAGATAAACCGAGGTGACGGCTGAACAATTTCACTGATGGTTACCAGCCTCACCGCTGTATGGCTATTGACTACCACCATCCATAGTTTTTACTGTGTTCCGTCGGTGCGCAGGAGTTTTGGTTCCTTCTGGCTGAGCGAATTCCGTCTTAGACCTCATCATTCTGGGCTTTTGGACTAGATTGACGCCAACAGCAAATCCATTTTAAATTAAAAATAGGTGCGGACAATGCCAACCAAAAATTCAGCAAGTAAGCAGGTTCACTTTAATATAAAATCTTTTATGCGAACAAAATAATAAGTATTTCTTTTCACACTTACGAGTACTGTACAGTTATTTAATAAATCATTTTCTTTGATAACTATATTCAAGTACAATTGTATTCTCTTGTCTCTTTTGTTGGTTCTGAGATTTTAATTGGTATTAAGTGTCAATGATCCCTTTCTGTAGGTGAACATAGGTTAATTGATAGGGTTGCCACTTTGTTGATAAAATTGGAAATAATTTAAAATACAATTAGTAGATTTAAAAATAAAACTGAAAAACAAGTATAACTAATGAATACAAGTGACTTTTTCCATTAACTTACATGTATTTTAACATGACTCATATTAATTATGTTAAAAGAAGAAATTACTTTCAAAATGAACCAATTATGTATATTTTTGGGCCACTTAAAAGATTACTTCTTAAACACACACAATTATTCACGAATTATTCGTGGTCTCTTTATGGTATTCCATCTTCAAAGAACTCATTACACAAAACCTTTAAAATTACAGAAACATTTAAAATAATAAAGACGTTTGCACACGCAACCCTATATGAAATCAGTAACAAGAAACCATAATTAAGATTACAACAAATTCGTTAAGCGACCATTCATCAATGTTGATTGGCAGTTCGTTCATGAACCGAGTTGTTGCTACTGGCAAAATTGCATTACCACTCAATTACGGGAGTTACGCACCTTTTTGTTAAGAAAATAATCAATGTATGAGGTGCTTCTGAACGTGTCATTGTGTTTTGTAATCGAAGCCGGAGATTGAGTGAGATCTTGAACCTTGCGTATAGTATAACCGCATAAATGTTGACGTTGCTCCCGAATGGCTTGCTTGATGGCATGGTGGCCGCAGTGGTTGAGCGACTGCGGCGCTGCGTATGATTTACGGTGGGTTTCATCAATTGGTAACTCCTGTAACGAATGTAGGTGTTTTCAAGGGGGTAACCACGTACAAGTACAATACGTACTCAGATGTTAGTTAGTTGTTTTGGGTCTGGGTATTTTTGCATCATAATCTGCCTAGCCATTTTCCTAGTGTATGTAAGTTTACGTGATGACTTAGTGAAATTCCTAGCATGAAAATTAGTCTATTAAAAAAAAAACTACAATAAAGAACTTTTTAAGCGTTTTCATCAACGTACTTAAAAGAATTGACAATAATCTCCTGTAAAAATGTCTCCGTGATTGTATTTACGGAGGCACAAGACTTGTGGTAGTATTCGAAGGGCGTCACTTTTTAAGTGGACGTACTACAATACGTATCATTGGTTTTGTAGATACATGTACGGTATAATGATATAATCTTAATTGTGAATTGGTTGCCTGTATAGTTAGAATTTTTGTGAATTAATTGGGGTTTTTGAAGGGTCAACGGAACAAAGTATTGTAACTTTGAATAGTTTTGCTGTCATCGCTACCGTTAGATAAGCTTTACAATCATTATTTGCTGAAGCAATGCGTACAGCGAAGAAGTGGAACTCTTTGCCTGCGTCTGTATTTCTGAACGCAGCCCTAATTTCTTCAAAGACAGAGTGAACTTCTTCTGGGTGATCTCGCTCCATCGTGACTTTGTCTCTGGCACCCCTGACCTCATTGAAAAAATAATTCCTTTTCATGCCTTACTAGCTAACGATTTACACTATTAGGAATTTAATATTCGAAAAAAAGAGTGCAGTTTTTTCCTATAAATTTTTCATATCAGCCAGTGGTATAGTCGATAAAATGTCCTACATTGCTATAAATCAAAAATGTCCTTAAAATAAATTGTTATATTAAAATGTGGCAACATTGTCACAAGCATCACCAATCTATCCGAGGTTTACCTCGTAATGGCTGTTCTAAAGACATATACTGGATCCATTATAGTGGCCAATTAATAATCACATGAATCAATACAGTGAAATTTATGGGCGTTCTTGTTACCACAAGAAATCACTTTGTTATTATAGCTAGGGGCTCGGAGAAATTCTTTCTAAGCAGTCCGATTATGGGAAAGAAGGGGAGACAAACATTTTCATATAAAAATTCTTTGTTGACATTTTTTTGTGTAAGTATTGAGATTAACTATGGGAAATGTAGTTGACGAAAATACGGATTTTCTGTAATATGCAACAGTTATTTTGGAATAAGGTAATTCCTGGTGAATTTTATATGAAGAATAATTAGTTTTGATTCTGAAAAACGTATTTGATAAAACGTAATGAACAGCAAACCATTTTTTTAGAAGAACTAAAAAAAATCGTGTTTGAAAAGATTTTTTTTATTGGCCCCATCATCTAATGTCCCACTGCTGGGTTTAGGCCTCCCCTATACCTTTATTAGTAATATTTACGACTAAAACTGAATGCTGGTAAAAATTATCATATTCTACAGTCTATAGTTAGTATCTTATCAGTCTAAAGTAGTAGCATTACCAATGCATTACCAAAAAGCACTATCAAAATATCGGGACACCTTAGTTTAAAAAACAAAAATACCGATCGAATTGGGAACCTCTTTTTTTTGAAAGTCGTTTAAAAATACGACATACTTTACGTTGGACACCCGCTGAAATAGCACCTGAGTAAATGGCACCTACGGTATTCAACATACGGCACCTCTCAATATTTTTCGCAAATGCCCAGGAAAAGGATCAATTAAACGAAAGTCAAGTTTGCCCATTCATTGTAACTTTTAGAGTATTCCAGTGGCGGTATGAAGATTTGGCCCTCCCTACCCACCGTTGTTGTATAAAATAGGCTTTTATCCTCTTTATATCGAACACTATCATAAAAGTGTCACAGGGCTGCCGCAAACGAGAATTTACTGCCGCATCGTGCAAATGAACCGCCGATGAAATAAATCGACATCGGATCTGATAGTTGACAAGATAACGCTGATAATTCACGATCTGTACTCGTTTAATTTTCTTTTCATTGTGTTACGATTGTCATAAATATTTGATACAAGCGTATGTAAATTGTTGGTACACTGTATGGCAAGTCTTGCAATCGTGTATGGAGATTTTATGGCGAATATTTTCTGTTTTGAATTGTAACATGACGTGTGTGCTTTGGTTCGTGCTGTGTGGTCTTTGCTGCAAATAGGTTCTATCTATTAACAGAGGTTTAGTTAGTAGATACAGTACTAACCTAGGAGTCGCATTCTTCGTTGTTATAACTGGTCAAAGCCTTCTCACACTGAATGGTGCGAGCTGTCTTGATGACCCGGAGGTTTGTCACCTCGCTTCTCATATATGACGTTGCGAGTTCAAATCCATTCAAGTATCAATGTCTTTTTTAATTCGTATGTACTACTTTCTACGATAATTTTGGACATCATTGACATCTGTGATGGAAAACATCGTGAGGAATCCTGGACTTATATAATTAATACATAGGTCCAAAGTCATTTCAGGGGGCCTGTGATGTTTTCAGAGGCGTCTTAATTAACTGACACTAGATGGTAGCCATATTCTCACACGAAACAGAAAGAAAGAAGGTGTGAGCTGGTAACATTATCAATTTATGATATTTTTTAACGATAATGTATTTCGTTTTGTACTGGAAGCAAAATAATATAATGGACGCAATGCGGTGGGGCTGATAATAATAACATTGACTAGCCTTGCTATAATAATTTTGCAAATTTTAAACTTCCACCATTTTGATTTTATACAACCATACAAATTAGGGTAGGAGGTACATTTATACAGCTTTACATAGGCTCTAAAATACCATTGGTTAAACAAAAGATCTACAGCGATAGGACCACACACGGTATCATACATTGTTTCACCCCAGAACAAACTTCAGCACATAAACAGCTGTAATTTTAACAACCGTTTATGACATAATTGCTCAGCCTTTCAACATGGGTTGCATTAATTAATTATATTACCTAATATATACCTTATGTAAATGGTATATAAGGTATATACTCCTCCGACAAGTATTATATGCCCATATTGTTTATAACAGCGATATTGCCCACTGTATCATTTTGTAATGAAGTTTTAAATTATATTGTATGGAATTAAATACTGTAAAAGTTCTTAATATTTATTGTGAATCGTAAATGCGGTAGGCGATTCTTGATAATGGTATGGAGGTCATTTCAATTAAATTTAAATTGGACATGATGATTGCGGATTCCTGGGAAAAAATGAAAAGTTGTTTATAGCAAATAGAAAAGAAATTGCATTTTTCCAGTTAAGTTATCATCTGCCTAGGCTTTTCGCAACTATATTGGGGTCGGCTTCCAGTTAAACCAGATGCAGCTGGATATCAGTATTTTACATGAAGCGACTGCCTGTCGGACCCCCACAACCCAGTGGGTTATAAGATGCCCCATGGTAAGACTGGTTGTCAGACTTTAGAGCTTTTGACTAACAGTAACGACTGTCACAGATCTATAAATGACAGCCGAGACCAACGGCTTTACATGCTTTCCGAGGCACGGAGGAAACTCGCTATGACAGATAGATCCCAGACGCCCATCCACAGACCAACCTCGACAAGCGCGGCTTAACCCGGAAGGTCGGCCTGTGCGGCTGTATTTATTTAGCCACAAGCTCCTCCTTTCAGTGAAGTTATCTAATGACCTTTATTGAAAAACCACTGTGGCGAAAATCCGATGCGATCAATTCTTTTAATTTTAATGACAGGCCACTTCAACATGTTTCGTTTCTATGCAACTTTGACAAAACGCCACTAAAAAGCAACATCGATATAAACTGCAGACTTCACACATTCCGTTTCCGTTACTTATTTCATCAACTCAAATCGAAAACATTTTGATATCAAAATAATTTAAGATTTGCGATATCTAATTAACCCGCACTGGGTTCGTACATTAATTAGTATAAGCCCTTTTTTTCAACAGACAACAGGCCCTTATCCCAGCAGTGGACGTAGTTACAGGTTAAGTTCCAGAGTACCATAAGCACTTTGCATAAGATTGAAAGTGCCATGGTGGAAAAAAAGTGCTAGTTAGACAGGTTGGTTGGGATGATCGTTCAAGGTGCGGTCTTCTGAGCTACAGTATTTGTACCTATCATCATTAATCGTGGAGGTCTTTTTAAATTACCTCTTTTGGGTGATCTGTTTTTGTAGTTGTCTACAGTAGCCTGTAACCTTTAAACACGTCCTTACCACAATATTACCATTATGGACCGCGAGCGCATTCCTCGTACTACATTTAATTTGCATTCGCAGTACCGACTAATTACTATGTTTTTATCATGCGAGCCATTTGTATGGAAGTGGTTAGCTACATGTGAGTACAGCAACCTTTGTGTCTTGTATTCAAAATCTTATTCTATGTGATGTTTTTAAAAATAGAATTGAACATGTTTTTGTGTTCCCATTTATAAAATAAAATAAAAATAGTTATTAGAAAAATAAGCGTTTCCATAACAAGTGAAAAATTACTTTTGGAAATCGGTGTGACTATGTATGACTTTTTTTTTACAAAGACTCCTTCGAAATGGAACGATTCTAAATGCAGCGAAAGCACTGGCAAGTGCCTAATTAATAGAAACAAGATTTTTTTTTCTATTCAAGTTTGTTGTATTGGCGCAATTGGACCTTTAAGAAATGTTACTTTCATTATTCATTTATTTTTCCATTAGACATGACGACCATTCAAAATATTATCATTTGAACCTAGTAAAGGCAACAAAAAACCTTCATTGAAGAATACAACCGTCTTGGGTCCGAAGGCTCCGGGTCTCGCATACCCTTGTTAATTTAATTTGAACATGCCATCTGTCGGTCGAGCGTCTGAAGGGCCTATCCAATTACAAGTGCCATACAGCCTAGCCAGTATATCTTGACAGGCGGCGAATTATGGAACTAAATTTAAATGTTCCGAGTTTGACATATTGTCGACATTTCTCTTTGCAAGCAACGCCGTCTTGACGTGTCAAGATATGTTGGACACCCTGTATGTAAAATGCCTTGGCATAACCTTTTTGAAATGCACTTGGGGTATCAAAGGCCGAAAGTTTAAATGGTCCAGTGGAACTGGAATCTGATGAGCATTCTTGAACTTCAAATGTTTTGGATAAGCTTTGATTTTGTAGGACCATTCTCGTAAAAACAATTATTGCCGGTTCTAGCAAATTTTTGGGCGTGTGCCCAAATGTCTGAGTGTTCCACATTTTTAACTTCGTATAGTTTTTATATTTTTATTTATTTGTGTGTACAGTTTATTTGAGCTTTTAATTACACATGGCACGAAAAAGTAACTTCATGCATCATTCTTAAAATAGAAGCCACATTTCATAGAACATTTAGAACAATAAAGTATTTACGAGTAGTGACTTCTTCAATTACATGTAGTTTTTTTTTTCTTTCTTTGAATAAAAAACTGATTCTCTACTAAACATCAAATAAATGTCACCACAGACAATTTACAGTCACAAAAAGGCAACAAAAACTCGACAAGCAATAAACCAATCAATAATTCCGAGTACCACCTAAGTGATTCCTAGACACAATTATTCTTTACGCCTTTATTGGCACAAAATAATCAAGGACCACCTTAAAACCAACATTGAAAAATCAATTTTTCTTGGTCGAGACATAGTGATTGCGACTCCATTTTACTGACACAAATTGCGGGCAATTGCACCTGGCCGGTTGGACGCATCGCGAGCTATTTACATTGCACACTGAAGGAATAAAAAAGAAAAAATAAAGTCGTCCGCTATCCTCCACATTGCGTTGAGTTATTTAAGAAAGGCTGAGAAATTAATCTTGGTTGAGGTTTACAGCTTATTTTGTAGGTGAAGGGTTAGGTTTTGATTTTGCATTGTGAAATGAGATTTTAAAAGTGAATAGGTACTGCTGTGTGTTAATAATTTTAATAATCAATCTATTTTGGAACAATTTTATTGCTAGCGTCATGCTGTTGGTCGCGGGACTGTATGCGAATTACCGTGACCCCGGTAAGTAAAAGGCTACTGAAGGACACCGTGGATTTTAGTCAGTACAAGTCTGACAGTCCCTCATGCCCTGCCCTGGGTGGGAGGACTCATTTGATGATTTTACCACGATAAAAAAAGCGTCATGCTGTTAAGTTTTAAGCTGATGAATCTCGGTCATAATTGTAAACTACATTAAAATCAGTTTTATATTTATCTTTACTGCAGAAACGTCAGAAAGGCCATCTCGCCTTTTCTTCAACGGAAACATTAATGTTATCTTCTTTTAAACAATCATATAAATAATAATATTAAACTAACACCGGGTGGTAAACATAAAGTATGTATTTACTGGTTTCTACATATTAAAATAACTATACATTTTCAAAACCTGGTGAATATGATAAAAATTTCAATTTTAATAAGTCTACGAATGCAATAAAAACTAATCATTTTAACCATAAACTCTTTTGACCACAAAATAAATTTATTAATTCAAGTAAATAAATAAAATTTCGTATTGGAAACTGTAAATATTTACATTGACATAAAAATCTGAATGTCGGTTAAATGTCGTGTGAAAGTAAATTCGTTTATCTCGTTACGAAAATAAAATACACAATAAAATTTTATGTTATTATCTAGCAGTTTCATTAATAAAAAAGACCCCGCTGTTGGTTACTTTATGATAATACGCTGCTCATAATATTTTGAACGACACGTTTCGTATGTGTTCCGAAGTAATTAGCATACTCATTGAAATAAATTTAATTTTGATCATTCCGTTCTTCAAGTAAAATTAAATTATTATACATACTAACTAAACAGGTGTGACGTTATTAGCTTATTATTTATTGTTTATAAAATAAGAATACATTAAAATTTTCAGAACACAATATCTTTAAAGGTATAATAAATATTAAGAATATACAAAGGTTTACAATACTAATTCGATAAAACAAACCTATATTTTTTTATAACCTTTCAAAACATTCTGTCAATAAAACGCAGAGGTCTTGTTTTTGAGGTAGAATCAAACGAGCGAATGAAACCTGAGACTAATTGCAATTATACTATTTAATTTCTCTGTATTGTGCTGTTTTAACTGATGCAGTCAACAACAAAAGTAGGTGATCAAAATCAGAAACTCAATACTAATTAATGGATTTCGCGTCAGAACTGTGCAGATGAACTAATAGTGTTTGTTAAATTATAATCACATACTGAACAATGAACAGATAAAATTAACAATTATAATTACAATTGACAATTATAATCTCATACTCAACAGTGTGGCGTCGAATCACTTCGACGCCACTCTGTTCTGACGCGAACTGCGTTCTTTGTGGAGAAGTTGTAGGAGTACGTATGTAGGAGTTTTATAAAGAAAGTTAGCTTGACACAAAGCAAACAAGATATCAAGAAAACATTCCCTACAAAATACTCTTAACGATTTTAAAGAAGTCATTCAACAGATAAATATATAGATAATGTGGCCCATATCGTTTAAAATAACATAAAAAATTTAACAGCCCTTCAGGTGTTGTTAAATTTTCCTAAAAGCCATATTCTTGTGAATTTTTATTACCTTAGTTATAAGCGAAAAGTTAGTTTGAGAGTAAATAAAAACTTATGACAAACGGTAAAGTTGTTCTACTCAAGTAAAAGCTTCTCTGCGTTTAGCTTTACATTTTATTCAACGGCGTCGTAAAAAATAAGTTGGAAACTTTAATTTTCCAAGTCACTTGAAGGTAAACTGAAGGTATAAAGTGAACGAAAGAAGATGAGTAAGCAGTTATCACTGTTAATATTTATTTTATAATTCTTATATGAGGTTACCAACAGACCAAGTTTTCATTATTGTTCTTCAGAAGGGTCATGAACGCAGTACTTGCAACCGGGCGTGCTTGTATGACCAAATGTAAGAATTTGGACGACGCGAAAAAAGCATGTAAAGATTATACCAGGTGATGTTCTGTAGTTTCGGTCTGCCTCCATGGGAAAAAAAGCGTGAAGTCATGGGGATGACGATACGCCATAGGCTGCGCTATAGGAGAAGTAAAATGTATCAGATCTTCAAGCCACATACAATACATAGGGTGAGTACATCTACCATCACTGCATGATAGATGTATTCTCTTAATTAAAATATTATATAAAGGGAAGTGGAAATTATATACGTACCTACTCCTCTGATATTATTTTCCAATTAATGACGTTGAGTCGCTTTTCTGATAGTCGTCACTGATTCCGGTTTTCAGGAATTGCAGTGGTTTAGGTTGTAGCATTGGAACACAAAGGGCAACCAAAGGAACAGGGTGGACTAAATAAAAATCTGACAATCCCTTTCACTCCATCCAGGGCGGGAGGAAGAATTTGATGATGATACCGCCCCAAAAAAGAGTTTCCAGCGGCTTCTCGGTTGTGTTCCAAAAAAGAAACATAATATCCTGGTCTTTTTTTTTTTTTTTGCGTGGTAAAATCATCAAATGAGTCCTCCCACCCAGGGCAGGGCGGGAGGGACTGTCAGACTTGTACTGACTAAAATCCACGGTGTCCTTCACTAGCCCTTTACGTACCGGGGTCACGGTAATCCCTTGGTCCCGCGACCCCGGCAGGCTTTGGCCCTCTACAGGCCCCGTCAATATGCTGACACTCTTTGAGGCGCGCGTGGAACACAACGCGCCGTCGACCCGGGCATGGTCCATGGTCGGACAGCAAGTCGCCCATTACTCGCTGCCCGCATGCCCGCGCCTACGGTGGCCGGAGATCGTCCTGCGACGTCCGACGCCGTGGGCGTCTACCACTGCGGCGACCGCTTCCCACTCCGTCTCGCCCCGCAGCATGGCCTCGGTCTTAGATTAAAATATCCAGATTGATAGTAGGCCATTGAAAATTTAACCCAAAAATACGGGTTAATAATTTACCCCGTCGCGTCGTTCGATTCCTACGTAAAACAAGTGAACCTCCAAGGAAATTTTTTAAATGTGTGCGTGGCGCTCACACATTTATAAAAAAGTAGTTTCGTTTTGTTTCGAACACGGAACCTAGACATTTTTTTATCTCAAACCCTGGTTCTATCTTGGCTCCTAACAGATAACCTTCTATCTGACTTATTGTTTACTTTGAGTTCCTAATATCTCTCGGATAGGTACTAGGTAAAATGATCCTTAAGTGGGTACCATTGGGTCGCGGGACTTACGAATTACCGTGACCCCGGTACGTAAAGGGCTAGTGAAGGACACCGTGGATTTTAGTCAGTACGAGTCTGACAGTCCCTCCCGCCCTGCCCTGGGTGGGAAGACTCATATGATGATTTTACCGCAAAAAAAAGTGGGTACCATTGAGTTCATCATATTTAGGTTCGCTAAACCGCTGTATTATAATTGAAACATTAGCTTTTAAAATGCCATTACTGACGATTAGCACGTGTTCGCAGCTGCTATTATGTTATTTACACTACGTAAATGTTGCTAATACAAAAAATTGGCAGGTACGAGATAGTCTCAATATTCGAAGATTCCGTATCTTTTTAAGATAATACATAGATACAAGTTTTACATCAAAAACACCGTTTATGTTAATAATTTAACATTTTTTCTTGGAACATAAAGAAACTTTACTTTAGAACTTGATATTGATTTCATGTTGGTTATTTTCAGTCACTCTTGAAGAACACGAACTTGGTTTGAAATTTATGTGTCGAGAATAACCATAACGGGCATAATCAGACGAAAAAGAAAACTTTAAAACACACGGAACCCTAAGAAGACGCGTGTAACTTAATAATTCAATTTACCTGCCCATGAAAAACTTAAAGGCGATGCATAAAATTGTAGCACAAAAATACTTCGACCGCACATTCTTGATACACCGCAATTATCAGTGCAATTTTGTCGGCGACCTATTTGTTTTAATGTCAGCAAATAATTAACCACACTACAATTTCAACCTTAATGCTTTATCCCCAACGTGGAATTAAGTTCTCCTTTAATAATTATCTCAATTTTATATTTTTAAATAACCGTGGACGACTGTGAAATAATGACGTTTTGTGGGTAGAATGATATTTTGTGAACGGTAGCGTAATAGTAAGAGACCACGAGATATATCGGCGTTCGGGTAATCTTGATATTTTTTAGTTTGTTTTTGTGACAGCTTAAAAGGTTATTTGGTTATTAAAACAGTATTAAGGTTTTGCTGTTTTATTGAGATCATGAATATTAAAAAATAAGATACTTGAAAATCCGACGATTTCAGTAAAAACAAGAAAATAAAATTGAGACTTGGAAAGTAAATAAAATACGTTGTTTTTTAGAACACTTCTCAGAAATACTATGAAAAGTTAAGAATGCAAATAAGCTACCTAAATAAGGTAATTCCATGTTTAAATTATAAGAAGACTGTTGACTAAATAACCCAAAGGAAATTAATAATCAGCCTTTTTTATCGTGGTAAAATCATCACGCTCTGCTCTGGGTCTCTTACCCAGAGCAGAGCGAGACTGTCAGACTTGTACTGACTAAAATCCACGGCGTCCTTCAATAGCCCTTTACGTTCCGGGGTCACGGTAATCGTTAGTCCCGCGACCAATCCACCAGCCGTAGAATTACTTCCATAATGTTAAGACAAACTATAATGATTGCTCTCGGGTCACAGCACCTACCTACACCTCGTTTGATGTCGGGCCATCATCGAGACCACAAAACATTATCTCGAAAACCGCAGCCTCTCCGACATCTTGTTACTGGGGACAATTTGCTCTGCAAGTTTTTTTTTTGTTGGTTATGTTGGTAGTAAGTAGGGAGTAGTACCTTACCTATACATGTGTAGTTTGGAAATTTGTATGTGTGTATACGAAAAAAAATACTGTACTGAACGAATACACTTCTTTATAAATAACAATAACACCTGACCATAACTTATCTTCTGTAATACCGTTTTTTATGTATTTAACTTTATGCACATTTAAAGTTCTCATTCACTTCCAGTCTACCTAAGGTTGAACCAGTTACCTTATCGTTTTCCTCTTTGCAACTAAACATATTACAACTTTTGTTGTGATAAAACAAAAAATGGGTCAAAATACTTTCACTACAAAAAACAAAACCCGTTAAATTTTGAGATCTTTATTAAAACGTGACATATTATGCGGAAAAGAAAGTGACATAATAACGATTCCGATTTTCATTTCATCTCAACCTTATAAAAAACACGGCAAAGAGAAAACACATACCTAGAAGAGTCAAGAAGGCTATAACACACCTACAGACACGACCTTTCACAGATAAATCACCAATTCCCAGCAATCGGATCACACTTCCACCAAAATCACATCCAGGTGACAGATATCCGCTACATTTTCCTTCTAAATAAAATAGGAACAGAGTAACCGTATACAAATGTAATCAGAGGGAACATATTCGTTGGCTTCGTTCGGATGGTCGCGTATTCTCGCGTATTCCCGCTACGCTGTCAGCGTAGTACACTCACGATATTCATAAGCAGAATCATCAAAGGACTCCCGATGCGTTGCTTTCGTAGATTCGAGATGCTTGGATAGGACAGTTTCTGTCTTGAAGAACAGTGATCTACCCTAAATGTTGGTGACTGCTTTAAAATGTTTGTTGTTATTAAAAAAAAATCTCAAGGAATTTTATCCAAAGATTTTAATAGAAGGAATTGCCATTTATAATAGCCCATGTATTTCCTTTTTACCATCAACAGAACCACGCGAAATTATCAGCAGTCAGTCAAAATCAAAAGCAATCAGTAAATCACACAAGTGTTTTCTATAGGTACCACTTTTTTTACCTTACTAATTGTCTAATTTTTATGTTTTAATAAGTTTCCCACTTATTAAATATAAGTTTACCACTCATAAAAAATCTAATGAAAACATTAAAAGAAAATATAGAAAAAAAAATCTACAACCATCCACAATTTTACAATCCAAGTAAGACGAACACCCGATGCGTTAGCTGGCTGTGAAATATTGCCAGTGGAATCGTCGCGACAGTCTGTCCGCTGCCTTATTTATAACGTGCGAACGTTCCGTTTGATAGAACGAATTAAAATAGCGGTCTATTCCGTCCTAAGTAGCTGTGACGTATAGACATATCGACTTATCTGTCAGATGCGATTAATTTTTATACGTAGAAATATATTTTCAAAGGAAACTTCGTAGAGCGTACGATATTTTATATTTTTATCCTAGTTAGCTTTATTAATGGGGCACTCATAGAGGCGTTTTCGTTTAAACGCCATTAGCTTGATGGTTATAGGCGTCAGTTTGTGGTTAATTTAGGAAGAAGGATAGCTTTTGGGATCAGAAACTGTTGAAAGTAATCATTGAAGAAAAATATGGGGTGTGAATAAAATAATATTTAGAACAAAACCCCTAGAACGAGTTTTCTCCTTTTGGGACATAAAGTAAACGGGAACTTTGATGAAATTAGTTCTTCGCCCATACACTAGAGGCGCTTTTTAATTTTCCATACAATCCACGTCGTTCACTTACTTCAAGTACGAAGTACGGCCAAATAGGTAGAATTCGTGCTAGAATATCTGTGCTCTTTTCATGCTCCAATATGATTAACAAGAGGTTGTAAAAAAAATATATATATAATAGGTTCTGATTTTGGGCCATACGCCAAAAATCTTTTGTAACGCTATGCCTAGCGAAGTTTCGTGATAATTAATGAACGGAAATTCTAAAAATTAAGATATTTGAATAATAAAATGTATATTATTTATGTCCTTGCCTGCAGAGTGGGTCAACTTTTGTTTTTTAATGTTGCCCCACACTAAGAATTTCCTCCTGTATCATGAGTGCGCGCTCTTACAAACATAGAAACTTACATACACAGACACCCAGACCCGGAAAAACTATTTGCAAATCATACAAATATTTGTTCCGTACGGGGATCGAACCCGCGACACACTGCGCAGCAGTC
The DNA here is from genome assembly GCA_943136025.2 of Agrotis puta. Lineage (NCBI taxonomy): Eukaryota > Metazoa > Arthropoda > Insecta > Lepidoptera > Noctuidae > Agrotis > Agrotis puta. Next base: position 12,072,560 of record OW964177.2, on the reverse strand, counting down.
GATCGCTCGGCCAATGCGCCAACCGTGTCGTCGAACGAACTGCGAAACATATTGCGCAAGGTGGAAGAATCAGGTGAAAAAAAAAGAATCATCATACTCTAGCCATTGTCCTAATTTCTTTGGAATCGTATGTTTTCTATATTCGTCGTATATTTTCTTTTTTTACACTTACCTAAAAGTCCTAGCATCAATCAATGTTCACATACGTATTTTTTTTTCTTGATTTTTTTAAATTATTTTCGGTTGAACTGTGAAACGTATTTCACAAAAAAAAAACTTCCAACATTATAGACAGGTTTCTTATCTTGACTTAGTCTAAATACGACTTAATATAGTGAATTAATAAATAAATGACATGGCCGGATTCTGCCCTCAAAAACCATCCAGATTTCATAATGTACATTAGTAACTATTATATGATAATTTCTTCTAAAATAAATAAAAAATAATAGCAACAATTACATTTCTCTAAAACAGGCGAGGAAAATTCCCATAAAATAAGTGTGTGAATTGTTTTTTGTGTGATTTGATTCATTGCTAGGAAGAGACAATTGCATCGACGATTGGATACACGCTTAAGACAATCATTGTACCTGTGTAAACTATGTTTGATGGTCATATTGAAATACCTATAAAACGACTGTGACTGCCAGAAAACTGCTGTTAATGATCTTATCATTAGGATAATTAGGTACCACTTTTCGAATAGCGCGCGTCTTGACGCAACTCACGTACCACTTTATAAATCGATAAAATATTTAAAAGTGCGTATCCAAATGTTCTGGAGTTATTATGACGTTTCTGCGACAGTTAAACTTAACAGTTAAAACTGTCAAAACTGTGCAGTCTTGCGTTGATCTTATCACACAATACTGTGTTCGTTACTGCATTGGATTTTGGATATTTAAACTCGACCTCACGCTATCGGTTATTGGAGTTGGAAATCGGACAGTTGGGTGTTGTTGCCATGTCATGACATTGTTATGGTATTTGGGCTGGGCCATGCACCAAACAAATATAAGGGCACCAGCCTCTTTTCTTGACAATATTTTGTTGACTTTGAAGATGAATAGGAAGATGATGATGACCTTCAAAGTGGATGAAAACATTGAATGTGTTTTGTCTGAGTAATTGCAATCATGTTTTTTTTAAAGGACCTATAAAACAAGTAGAACACAATTACATGAGTACGTAAATAAAAATTCAAATATCATTTAAGTGTTTTATTGTCTATCCAATTGTGTATTTCTTTTTTGCAAAGTCGCTCTAGAGAAATCATAATATTCAGAAACATCTGTAAGAAAAAGGCAAAAATAATAACTGAGCATTAACCTCACAAAACTGACCACTCTCTAGGAAGAAACAAATCTAATACGTACCTAGTAAATAAATGGCCTTTATATCTATTAATAACACCATCTCTTGTATTGTTTCGCCTCCGACTCATTGCTATTCAAAATGTTCAGGCACATTTTTAAAAATCCTATTTATAATATCTCTCGCTTCTTCTCTGTTCATCAAACTTAAACTATTGTAACTACATACCTGTAAGCTTTATTATGAAGTACTGTATGTCGATGTACATGAATATTTTTTGTCAGGACAATGCTCTCTACAAATTCCGGCCATGTCCTTTATAGTCACTATTGTTCAGTGAAAACAGGAACATAATCATTTCATCTGCCATTTCCCGTCCAAACCAATTATTAATTCACAAATAGGTACCCCACTCAATAATACACTTCTTGAAATAACCAAAGTACCTCCTCAGAAATTAAACAATTGTAGCCCAGAACGGATTTCCAGCCATTAAATATTACACATTCCCGAAGAGCTACTAGAATTAAGTTAATTAATCAATCAATCTGGGAGGAAGCATTGTTCGACGTTTTTGTTCCTGATCACAAAGGGACTTTATACAATGCGCCTTGTACTCCAACAAAGGCGATGAACTTTCACCTTATACCCATCGCACTGAACTTTCTTAAAGAAAGTGCATACAAAAGGATTTTGTATGCACTTTCTTTAAGAAAATTCAGTAGTAAAGAAGTTTTCGCATAACCATAAGAAACAAATGTGGGTAGAGAAAGTAAAAGATGTGTAAAAGTGAAAAGTGCGGAGACGGCGCCAAGACCTAGGGTTCTACTATCGAAGAACGAAACCGATATTTTCGGGAGAAATTTCGGGTGTTTTCTACTCCTTATTACTTAAGGACATACGATTATTTAAGGACACGAACTAAAAATGAGTGAGGATATTATTGGATAGTTGTCCTTAATTACGATGTGTTGACAAAATTCATGAGTAGGGTTTGCTCTAAAGTTTCGAGTTACTTTCGTACGGGCCCGTATCTTCGTTGATGGAATAAGATAGTAGACCCCTGGACAAAATGCGTTACAACTTCACAGTTGCCCAGGTACTGTTTATTTGTTGAAGAAAGTATAACAAAGTTCAGTTTATGATGAAAATTTTCATGCGTTCTTTATCTTAGTCTCTTCCCAGATAATAAGCAAGTGCTACGGAAGTTAAACTTTCTCTGTTTTAGTACTTAGCTTCCCACTTCATGAACTCGTAAGGGTCAAGTTACACCGAGACGCGACGTTGCGCGCACATTTTCCATACAAATGTACGCATAATAGAGCTACTCAAAATCTAACCCTATTTACTACACGAAAAGACACCTTTCGCAACGCAGCACGACGCAGCGCGCCGCAGCGCTGCGTTTTAAAAGCGACTCAAAATCTAACTTTATTTCTTACACGAAAAGATTTTTACACATTTTCGGTATCGTTGCGGCACGTCGCGTTGCGTCGCGTCCCGGTGTGAACTGAACTCCAGTTAATTTGCCTATCCTGTCCTTCTGCGTCTATGAATGGCGCGTGGAGGCGCAGTGTCGGGGCGAATCCCCGCTGCCTCGACAAGTCGAGGCGCGGCGGGAAGAGCTCCGGCGTGATCTCAGGGCAGTATGGAGGGAGCGACTGTCGCAACCGAGGTCCGGGCACGCCACAATCGCGGCGGTAAGACCCCTCTTTGAGGAGTGGCTGGATAGGCATAACGGCGTCCTGACCTACCGCATGACGCAGGTCCTCACCGGACACGGAAGATTCGGGAGGTTCCTGTGTCTAATAGGGAGGGAAGAAACGCCTGCGTGTCACCACTGCGAGGATCGTCCGGAGGACACGGTGGAGTATACGGTGCAGGACTGCCCCGCTTGGGCAGAGCACCGCCGTGTCCTCACGGCGATAGGCGGAGACCTCTCGCGCCCGGCATTGGTCGAGGCCATGCTGCGGGGCGAGACGGAGTGGGAAGCGGTCGCCTCCTTCTGCGAAGCAGTCATGCTTGCGAAGGAGGAGGCGGGCCGCCTGAGGGAGAGGACAGCGTCCTCCCTCCACCCCAGCCGCAGTGGTAGACGCCAACGGCGTCTGACGTCGCAGGACGTTCTCCGACCACCGTAGGCGCGGACATGCGGGCAGCGAGTAATGGGCGACTTGCTGTCCGACCATGGACCATGCCCGGGTCGACGGCGCGTTGTGTTCCACGCGCGCCTCAAAGAGTGTCAGCATATTGACGGGGCCTGTAGAGGGCCAAAGCCTGCCGGGGTCGCGGGACCAAGGGATTACCGTGACCCCGGTACGTAAAGGGCTAGTGAAGGACACCGTGGATTTTAGTCAGTACAAGTCTGACAGTCCCCCCCGCCCTGCCCTGGGTGGGAGGACTCATTTGATGATTTTACCACGATAAAAAAAAGGGTTTATTATTAAAGTTACAGTACATTTGTATGTTTCAATTTGACTATCATTTGAGACAATCTGAAAAGGATGTGACTAGTGCGATTAATAACCCTCCTTCTGCCACAGTCGGGTAAAAAAAACTAGGTTGTAGGGAAAATGTAAACAAGGTATTTTTTTATGTTGTGTGGATATTTTTCCTGTTCTATTTGAGGAATAGAACATTACACATTTCTCTCATACACATTTCTATAAATAATATATTTTATGTAGTTACTAGTGGGCGCCCGCGGCTCCGCCCGCGTGAATGTCGGTTACCGCTGCAAAAAGCCTACTCAGGAAAGACACGGTCAGCAACATGATTCCCAGGTGTATTCACAGACACTGACACTAACATCGACGACGCAGTCATCGCAAACAATCGACATAGATAGTTATTGTGTGTCGCGGACTTTTTTGTAGATATTTATAAGATCAACAATTAATTAGAACATTTTATGGTTCTATCTTTTATAGTTTAGGCAGCATACGCAAAATAAGTGTCTTTTCTGGTTGTTTTTTTACACCCTGTGGCCGAAAAACCCAAATATCTTACGGAACCCTATTTTTCTCCAAAATAAAATATAGCCTATGTTACTCGTGGATAATGTAGCTTTCGAATGGTGAAAGATTTTTTAAAATCGGTCCAGTAGTTTTTGAGCCTATTCATCACAAACAAACAAACAAACAAAGTTTTCCTCTTTATAATATTAGTGCAGATAGTGTAGACTACCAAAATAACTGATATTCGTACCTACTATTGCTTCAACTACAAAGAAATAAAATGTAAACTAATAATATATTTAAACACTACCAAAACCTCTAATACCTATTTCATAAAATAACAACAAAACAAATCTAAAAATAAACTATTTAAAGACTAAAAGTAAAAAGGGGCACACCGCAATCGCGGCGGTAAGACCCCACTTTGAGGAGTGGCTGGATAGGGGTCACGGCGTCCTGACCTACCGCATGACGCAGGTCTTCACCGGACACGGAAGTTTCGGGAGATACCTGTGTCTGATAAGGAGGGAAAAAACTCCTGGGTGTCACCACTGCGAGGATCGTACGGAGGACACGGTGGAGCATACAGTGCAGGACTGCCCTTCTTGGACAGAGCACCGCCGTGTCCTCACGACGGCGATAGGCGGAGACCTCTCGCGCCCGGCACTGGTCGAGGCCATGCTGCGGGGCGAGACGGTGTGGTAAGCGGTCGCCTCTTCTGCGAAGCAGTCATGCTCGCGAAGGAGGAGGCGGGCCGCGTGAGGGAGAGGACAGCGTCCTCCCTCCACCCCAGCCGCAGTGGTAGAGGCCCACGGCGACGGCCGTCGCAAGACGATCTCCGGCCACCGTAGGCGCGGGCATGCGGGCGGCGAGTAATGGGCGACTCGCTGTCCGACCATAGACCATCCCGCAACCCCGGCAGGCTTTGGCCCTCTACAGGCCCCGTCATTATGCTGACACTCCTTGAGGCGCGCGTGGAACACAACGCGCTGTCGACCCGGGACTCACAATTTACCGTGACCCCGGTACATAAAGGGCTATTGAAAGACACCGTAGATTTTAGTCAGTCAAGTCTGACAGACCCTCCCGCCCTGCGCTGGGTGGGAGGATGTAAGAGGAGACAAATATAATCAGAAAGCTCCGAACTGCTAAGTTATCGGGAGTTTCACGTGTTATTGTGAGTCAACCATAAAAGACAGACATATGCTGTCAAGGAATATTTTTATATAATTTTAAGGAGAACATTTCCGTCATACATGATTTCTATGTAGCTTTAACCATTAAGGCTGCACACGCGACGAAAGTTTAAAAAATAGAGTAACTTCTCCCGTTTTCCCAATATTTCCCTTCACTGCTCTGCTCCTATTGATCGTAGCGTAATGAAAAGTATACTTTAACCTGCCCAGGAGTATGAAGAATAATTGTGCCAAATTTCGTTAAAATCCGTTGAGTAGTTTTTGTTTCTATAACGAACATACAGACAGACAGACAGACAGACAGACAAAAAATTTTCTGATTGCATTTTTTGCACCAGTAGCGATCCCTAATCAACCCTTGATAATTATTTTTTAAATATATTTAATGTACAGAATTGGCCTCTCTACAGATTTATTATAAGTATAGATAGAAAAAAAAAGACACGCCAGCCCTGAAACGCAAAATTCATTTCAGAAAACAGGTTGTTTATTGAGCAAATAAACTTTTTTGGCCATTTCCAAAAAATGATATTTTTTAGACAATCTGTTTTTGAACTTTGCGTTTCAGGGCTGCCGTGTCTTTTATAAGACAGCCCGGAAATCTAGGCCAGCATCAGTAAATCGTATGCGCATTTGGAAAAAAAAAGGATCACGTGTCACAAGCGCGTGACTTTCATATCAAACGTCTTTAATAAATTATAACTTTAGTATAATTTTCGTTAAGCAATAACATACGAAATATCCACACTACATAAAAAAAAATACTCTGTATATAATTATATATTTTCGATCCAAACTCTGTCATTTAAGCTGGTTCCTATAAACAAGATTCTTTCGTACCTACGAGTATACTAAACTATGAAACTGTTCTCTTGATTTTCCCGCCATTTAACGCTTTTAAGTAATTTTATTTTTATTTGTCACACACTCATTTTACAGTACCGATGTTCGTTCCATTTTTTGATATCTCTATCAACTTACTTTTCTGGCGCCATGTCTTCCGTTCCCCCTCATCTCAGGGCCATGTTACGGTATGTCAGTAATATGAGAATTATCATACACAGCCATTGCTATCAAATATTCATCGTACATTCGTATCAGGGTTCGTTTTAATGGTATCTTTCGCTTCCTGATCCCTCTTTATACAACATTAAAAATGCAATGAGAACGCTAATTCTACATCAAAGTGCTGTGTTATTATTTCCATTGCTTATTTACATCAATAAAATTTTATTCCTCCTTTGCAAATACAGTAAACGAACCGTAAAGTCGGACGTTAACATTCTCGTTCACCCTTATTTTACATTTGCATAACACACCTCTCGTACACTGAATATCGTTTTTAACAGAAACATACAATTACGCAAATTGTGTAATGCTGCAGCTGTCAACTTTGGATTGAATGTTAGTTCAGTATCTTTGTTGGAAGCGAATTTGTTATCATTTATTGATGGCATGTTTTTCATTGCCAGACTTATGGGCAGTGAGTGATGGGTAGCTCGTTGTCCGATCAAGGACCTGGCCAGACGCTGTTTCCTCGTGGTCATACTATTTTGTCGTACAAGTATGACTATATACATGTCTTCGTAGTCATACTAGTATTCGATTATTTCAACAATCAAAAATATAAAGGTTTTTCATTGCCATAATTTTACGCGTGAATGTTCTATAAAATGACACCGCTTCACTATCCTTCATAATTATTATACACAAGTCCTCATACGTTCCAACAGCTGCCGGTAACCTATAGGAATCCGACATGAATTCATTAACAGCATGGGAATTTGCGCAGATAGTTTCACCATTAAGCTCGTTTTCACGCTTGTTCCAACTTGTAATACTAATGCTGGTGTGTTCATATGTACCTATGTAGGTATTTAATGTCGTCGTTTGGAGTCACGAAACGGTAGTGAACATAAATATACAGCATGTACCATAAAAATGTGTTCATATCTAAGGATGTGTGTGTTTGCGCGGGCATGCCGACAGTGAGTAATGGTGACTTGCCGTCTGATCATGAACTATGCCCGGGTTGATTACGTGTCGTGTTTGCCAATGCCTGCCGGGGTCGCGGAGCTGTCCAAACGGAAACCCTGGAGCTTAAAGGGCTATTGAAGGAACACGGTGGATTTTAGTCAGTACGAGTTTGATAGCCCGTTCCACCTAGGGCGAGGGGATGATTTTACCACCTGAAAAAAAAGGCGACGATTCGATGGGAGGACGGTTTTTAAGAGTTGGCGGGCAAAACCTGAGTAACTGGCGTAGCTCAGGAAATAATGTCACAAAACGGAGGAGGCCTTTACTCAGCTGTGGGTGAAACAGTGCTGCCAATGATGGTACAGATCGTCGTACTTTATCCATGAACCTATAAGTGTGTCACGGATGCTCTCTCTTAAAACATTTCAATACCTACGTTACGCATACTTATGAAGCCGGATATTTATCGCGGATAAAATTTTGCTGGCACAAATAAGTTGCATTAGTGCATGCTGCTACTGCTGCCACTACATCGGATTTTGATGCTATGAACGAAACTTTTTCAATTCGATGGTGTTCAAACACCCTTAATATGACCACATCTTTCTTTTACGCGCTGTATAGTAAACCTATGGATATTGCATTTGTGTTTTATAAGTGGTTTGTAGCCAATGGCCTACATACATAGTACATTAAATCACGCATATCTTTCGGGCTAAGTAGGCTTGCAATTAGTGAAGCATTATTCCTCTACATTAATGTTAAAATATGGGGTTTTAGTTAATGCATGTGGGGTTAATAAAATGTTATCTTGAGAAAAGAGGTTGTAAATATTCCAGGGCGGCAATATGTTTTAAAATAGATAAGATTTTTATTGAGTGCAGCAATATTTGCTAAGCTTCAAATTCGTCCCCCTCTAGTGGGCCAAAGTCTGCCGGGGTCGCGGGACTCACGAATTACCGAGTACCCGGAACGTAAAGGGTTATTGAAGGACACCGTAGATTTTAGCCAGTACGAGTCTGACAGTCCCTCTACCCTGGGTAGGAGGACTCATTTGATGATATTACCACGTTAAAAAAAAAAACAAAAAAGGCTTTCATCTTCGTCATTATTTCAGCCTAGAATCAAACACTGCTTTGTCCTGGCTTTTCCTTTTTTCTGCCATGTTTTTCGGTTCTGTTCTTAAGGGACGCAACTGTTTCCCGCAATTTTGACGACATAGTCATCTTAACGGGCTTGTCTTAGGCCGAGACTTGGCCACTGAGCTGTCAAAACATTACTACATCTGCCATCTCCGCATCAAGCCAGATATATGTCTTGCCCAACTCCATGCTTTGTATGCTTAAAGGTTAAAACTTCTGTATAGTGAAAAGGACGCCCAACAGTGTCACCTAAAACGTAATTCACAAAAAAAAAGTTTGCTCGGTGTGTATTGAATTTTGAATCTAGAATTCGATCAACTCATAGTATAATTTTGATTACGCTGATTACCTAATCTAGAATCTACCTTGGTGCTAAAACTACTGAAAAAAGTGTAAACAACAAATCGAACACTACGTTTACCGTGTTTTCCAACGATAAATCGCAGTTGCATCAAGTGAGTGAACTCCCGCAAAATGGTCTGTCACAATTAATTACCTCATCCAACATGCATGACAATCTAATAGTGGTGATCTAGCTGCGACCCGCTTTCCGCTTTCTCTAGCACGAAGTCCTGACTGGGGCCGTCGTGAGGCCATGAGAAGAGCGCTTTAGCAGCCGCTTTTGGGCAGAAAAGTAAAAATGTTTCTCCACAAAGAGCTCGATGGTGATTGACAGTTTTGGTTATCAACTGTTGGAAGTGAATCAGTTTTGGAATTACTATAAATAAAAACGTATTATATACCTTCTTAATTATGTACAATTTATAAAAGTGTGAAACATTCAAAGGGCGTCAAAAAATTCGTCCACTTTTCCAAAGGGCTGGCCTATTTTCAGGTTGAAGTATCAACATTGCTATTCAACGTGGCAATGCTGCCAGCGTTTGTGGGCAATTTTCCAGTTGACAACGATGTAGAATAATTACTGTTGGTACTAATCGAAATCTACAATATCGATTTTCTGTAAAATTCCAGATTGTAGAAGTGAGTCGATAATTAAAGTTGAACAGTGCTCACCGTTTCAATCTCTTATTAATAGCCATATTTGTTACAGACGTTATAACGCATTATTTTCTTTATTTATTGCTTCATAAGAAATAGTAGTAAAAGACCATCATTGGCTTTTTCCATTACACGCTTGCTACTTGAGTTAACTGACCAAAAATTTGTTAGATTTGCGTTTTCGATTTCGCAGTTATGTTGTGCAAGTTGAAAATCAGCGTTAGGTGGCAAACTTGTGTTGCCATCTGGCTTTATGCGGAGCTGAGGCCCTTTGGCATTAAATTGTTTAGTTATTATTTCCTTTATTTTACTGAATTACTCTTTTTATAACTTTATTTGTATTGTTTAGTTTAAATTTTAGTGCCAATAAACACAATTTTCTTCCTTTCTAGATAACCTAGCTCATCAGGTTTTCAAACTACTTCTCATAGCGATCAGAGCTGATCTCATATAAATATTTGGTGCTGAAACCAGAATTTGCAGAACAGAAGAGATGGTTGTCATCGTTTAAATCACGTTCAAAAGCTTTCTGCGTTATCGTTGTCATGGAATATTCACATTCCGCTATGCTGATTGCGATAATTTTGTTAGTGAATACATCGTTTAAGTTTTAAACGTTAAATAAATCCGTAATTCTACGGTGAAAATCAACAATTTAAACCATTTCAATTACAACATCCACATGTCCGTTCCGCGTACGGTTCCGATCGCTCACTTCGTCGCCTCAATCCGAGGTCGTGAGTTGAACTTAATTGGACCCAGCCCGGGTGACACGGAAAGGAGATGCATCGCCCGGCTGTATGGAACGCATAAATTTTGACTTGAGAATTGGACCCCGTGGCCATTTTGTTTTATAATTTCGCGACTGTATATCATTGGGGATGGTTTTTATTAAAATATATCATAAGTTTTATTTCGTCGTAGGGTATAAAAGAATTCTGTTACTGATTTTAAATAAAATAAGGGATAAGGGTGTAGTTTATGAGAAAATCCCATTAAAGATCAAATACTTAGATGATATTATGATAATATCTTTTTGATCGTTACTGCGGCGAATTTGTAACTTGGATTTTGTACACCCACTAAATATAGTGAAAATGTATATTTGGCATGCAAATCTCACCGGTGATCCATAACTAAACCAGCTGAGACAGAGTGAAATGGAATAATCGGCTGTAGGAAATAGTTGCAAGGAAGACGGCCACGTTTGAAGGGAGAATCAAAAATGCTCCAAGACCACATTTGCACCTTCTTAAATTTTCTAATAGTCCCCTTATGAATGTACATATCATTAAGGAACAAACATTCAAAAGTATGTTTCATAAAGATGATAAATTAAAACTGCTAAAATGTCATAATTTCAAATTCTAGATGTGCCCATTTCTGCCTCTTGAAACATAATTTTATTTATCAAAACACGAGTAGCAGATAAAACAAAAATAAGCGACGTTTAACCTTTCATAAAAAGTGCACAATAAGTCGAAAAAGTCACAATAGACGGATAGTGCCTAGTAAACGAGAAAGAACGTGAGCTGTTGACACATTTGAAGATAATGTGCGCATACCCCTCTGACAGGAGCTCAGTGTAAGTCACAAGCGGGACGCGGTTCTAGAGGGATTATATTCTAATTAAAACAAATGACACGAGTATGTAGGGAAACAAAAGCACTTAATAAAAAAGTTTAATCACAAAGTGCTGTAGCTAAATAATAATTCTTATAAAGCGATATTTATGAGAAAAGAAGTGAAAAGCCTTTGCAGTCAAATAATAAAATCAATTAAAGACGAATTAAGAAAATAAAAAATGTTTTCAAGGTAGAAAATTTACAGAGGAAAATATTCTTGACATAGATTTTTTTAAACATGACATCACGCCAATAATCTCTGAATGATAAGGGTCAGATTCAGAGTGACTTGCTGTTACTTACTTACGTATTAGCGAATCTGGTCCTTGGACGAGCAAACGTATGTTATAAACATGCTATAACTGCGCCTTTACTTTTCTCAACAATTCACTACATTATCAATCACAACCGCGATAAAAATTTATAATAAAAAAAACACCTCTAAAAATAGCTTCCTCTCATAACTTAGCTCCATTCCGCCGGACTCATGAATACGAAGCGCGCTGCGGCGCCGAGTAACGAGTGTGCATTTACATTTCATCTGCTACAAATGATTCGGTACATTGCACAGGTTGTATGAAGCCGCGGTCACAATACTTGACACTCTTACCACCAGTAAACATGGAAATTGGACTGCCTAATTTTTTACGTTTGGGGAGGGAAATACCTATAGAAAGATTTTTGATGAGGTTAGGGACCTTTGCATTGTTAGAAATACTTATAAGACTGGCACACAATAGTACGTGTCGTGAAACGATTGACTTTTACATACCCAAGAGAAAATCTTTTCAGTTTTTTACGCTCACTGTCATCATTTTTCTGGGTATAAAGTTCTTTGAAACCGAAATGTATAACTTTGAATAGTTTAATGTGTACATCTTCCGAATTCTCTTAAAGTGTATCGTTCACGTCTTTATCATAGGAAGCTGCTTAAAATCAAGTAAGCTGTGCATAAAGTATAGTTTTGTGTACGACCTCGAAAATGGAAGCGTTCATAAAAGTGATTCCATGCAAATCCATATTACTAATTCAACTTTAGCCGAGCTCTTATATTGTCTATCCTGCCCACACATTTTGCCAATGCTCTACTTAAAACCATAGTTAACCAGTGCAAGCATATTTATGAGACTTCAACTATGACAGCCATATTCTCACTTGATTCGAACTAGGCCACGTCAAGTTGGAAATATTGAGGAAGTAAACCAATACTGAAGTGTTAAGTAACTGTTTCTCAAGTAAATTACCACCAAGTCATTCATTTGTATTGACACCCTGACGGGTCTACATATAGGTTTTGTAATGTTGAATTTATGCCTTGGGGGTATTCAGGTTACAGCACTTCGTAATCACCTTGCTATGCTTTTTTTTTTTTTTTTTTGCGTGGTAAAATCATCAAATGAGTCCTCCCACCCAGGGCAAGGCGGGAGGGACTGTCAGACTTGTACTGACTAAAATCCACGGTGTCCTTCACGAGCCCTTTACGTACCGGGGTTACGGTGATGGGTAAGTCCCGCGACCCCGGCAGGCTATGGCCCTCTACAGGCCCCGTCAATGTGCTGACACTCCTTGAGGCGCGCGTGGAACACAACGCGCCGTCGACCCGGGCATGGTCCATGGTCGGACAGCAAGTCGCCCATTACTCGCTGCCCGCATGCCCGCGCCTACGGTGGCCGGAGATCGTCCTGTGACGTCCGACGCCGTGGGCGTCTACCACTGCGGCTGGGATGGAGGGAGGACGCTGTCCTCTCCCTCAGGCGGCCCGCCTCCTCCTTCACGAGCATGACTGCTTCGCAGAAGGAGGCGACCGCTTCCCACTCCGTCTCGCCCCGCAGCATGGCCTCGACCAATGCCGGGCGCGAGAGGTCTCCGCCTATCGCCGTCGTGAGGACACGGCGGTGCTCTGCCCAAGCGGGACAGTCCTGCACCGTATGCTCCACCGTGTCCTCCGGACGATCCTCGCAGTGGTGACACCCAGGCGTTTCTTCCCTCCCTATCAGACACAGGAACCTCCCGAAACTTCCGTGTCCGGTGAGGACCTGCGTCATGCGGAAGGTAAGGACGCCGTGACGCCTATCCAGCCACTCCTCAAAGAGGGGTCTTACCGCCGCGATTGCGGCGTGCCCGACCTTGCTATGCTAAGAGAATATTGATGATTGGCAATGGACAGAAAGAGCAATTCTGTTACTATACGAATTTTGATATCAGAGTATCCAAGGCGAACATCGGTAAAAAAGGCTGTTCTCACAAAGACTACAAGCACAGTAGCAGCTGTAACCGATTAGCAAGAATACTTAAAATGTTTTAATGAAAAAGAAAATCATACGAAGTTGTAAGAAAACGATGAAGTCCAACAAGAAAAGAATAAGAAAAAGTTTAAACCAGTGATAATGGAAACACGAGCAGTCTACAATGTCCTGATGAACACAGAAGAATGGTCCATGACTCCAACTAAAAATTTACAACGGACGTCACAGAGCTAGAACATTCCATTCGAATGAAGCGTATTCAATGTTTATTGTTTAAGTTTATTTCATGAAGCTGCAATATCACGTTTGACCTCTTAAATATTCATGTCGAGGTTGAAACTACTAAAAACATTATGATATTAACAGTTCAAACAGCAAAACCAAATACTTTACAGTCCTCATAAACTATTAATTATTAATAAAATAAAGCTATTGTTAAACACAGCAAATTAAATAGCCATGATTTCATAATTATGTGCACGTTCATATTTGGTGGAAGAGTATTTTGAACAAACATTAAAAATTTAAAATATGTAACGAGCGATTGCTGAATATTTTCATCACAAAACGAGGAATTACACATTAACAATTAAATAAACATTTAAATATTTTTATTTATTTATTATTTATTTAAACCTGAATTGCACGATAACAATGATATTTTTAGGTTTGTGAAAAAGCACTTTAAGAAAAAAAATATATTACTGTATAGACCTGTCAGTAATGGTGTTGTGGAAAAGGTGGTTATTTTTAAGTATTTAAAATAAAACTTCAATTTGTAATAACTTTGCCAATATGAACTTAGCCTTACGTAGAACAATACAGTGACACACATGAACACACTGGCCGCGAATCTATCGGATAAAAAAAAAGAAAAAAAAAACTAAATGGGAACTGCATAAAGATATCCGTGTCGGTAACAAAGTGAGAGCGAGACTACTCTTAAATAAAATAAGGCAGTTATGTAAATGACCCGCTCGGTCTGTCCCCAAGGTGCACTGGTTACAAAAAAGCTTTTGTTCCTGCATTAGAGTTCGGACATAGTGTTGAAGGAACGCGGAAATAACAATCTTAGGCAAATAATGTTGAACTATCAGTGTCAGTGATGGGACTCACAGTTTGATATTCGGATTGATACATTGACGTAAATGGCAATGCAGACTTGCACAGGAAATTTCTTTCTTGCATAATTTCCCCTTATTTATCTCTTTTTTCTTAAGTTATTTGTCAGGTTATCAGAAAAATACTTTCACTCATCATTATACCTAGTCCATTTTGGATGGATAGCACTATAATTTCAACTACAAATCCTGAAAGTAACAGTTATTTTTTACTAGGACATCGAGTAACATTTATTTATAGAATGCTAAAAAGAACATCGTAGGTACTATTCCCAGTACTTTTAATTCCATTTTTTTCATTACGTTTTTTCTAAGAAAACGCGTCAACCCGTACAGCTCGCTACCCAATCTAAGTGTGGAGTTACACAATCCGAGGCGCAGTCCCCGCGTACCTGATTACAATGCACGCTCCCTCGCCCTATGACAGTCTAATCACGGTGTGTCAAGGGACTTATTACTTTCCGCCTGCACGGACACCGTTTACGCCAGACTACCATATTTAAATGTTATAATTACCGGCTAGCGAATTGATATGATGGGACTTTCGTACTTGTTGCTTGGGGAAACTTCACAGTAAGTGGAAATGTGAGTGTTAAAATTAATGAGGTTTCTGAAGACTGGTAATTAGAAGGGACTTGTATATGCTGCAGTAAACATAAAGGGCGTTTGGAATAATGTTAAATTCAACCTTGGGATCAGCTAATTTAATATTTCGTGTTATTACTTGATGTGTATGCGGACGGCGAGTAATGGGTGACTAGCCGTCCGATTATGGACGATCCACTGTTCCATGCGTGCTTCAAAGAGTTGTTAGCAACCTAATGGGGCCCCAATAGACGGCCAAATGCCTGCTGGAGTCGCGGGAATGACTTATCAAGTAACCGTAACCCTGGAACATAAAGACCTATAGGAGGAACTTCGTGAATTTTAGTCAGTACGAGTCTGACAGTCTCTTCCGCTCCAATAGTGTGGGAGAACTCATTGGATGATTTTACTACGTAAAAAAGTTTGTACTTGACAATGTACTGTTTTATTTATAGCGAAGTCAAAGTGCTTACCAATAAAGGAGCTAAAGAAAAACCAGTTTGGGATACAGAGGGAGAAACTAACGAGGAAAAACACGGTGGGATCGCACCAATCGAACAAGGAACACATTAATCCATTGCGGAGGTAATACAATTACATTGAATAGTTAATGAGTTAATTGTTAATGTTTATGTTGGTATTAGTACAGAGATCGTAAACTAGGCAAACGAGTTCGTACACTATTACCCTCTTAGAGAAATTGCTTGTAACTGATTGAGATGTTCGCAAGTTGCAGTAAAGAAGTCGTTAAAATGTTGTAAAGTAGTGACGATAGTTTTATCTGTATCTTATCTTAGTTGGAATCAATGAATGATCAAGACAGCTTTCCGAAGGTTTTATTGGACAGTATTTATTTGCTGATTGTGTCATAAACACTGTACAGTTTTTTTTTTTCAATTCTCTTTCGAAATGGTTGTTTTGTTGTTCTAAAGTATCTTTAAATTACATTTTGAAGATAAATAAAACGTTCTAGGATCTTAACTAGGAACTTAGGAATTAAAGTATTTTCCCGTTGACAGCTATGAGGATGAAGTTATTAATGTTGACGCGCCCCCCGCGAACACAATATGGCAGGAAAAGTATTAAGTACGAAGGTGTGCAACTATATAATAATCTACCGGCGGATATCAGGAACACATCTTCTTTCAATTTGTTTAAAGCCAAACTCAAACAGTATGTCACTAACAACATAAAATTATTAAGTTAACGGTATTATTAAGTATAATTATGTCGACATCGTTCATCCTACCTACAATAACATTATTTTTTATTATTATTATTTTTTTTCTCAACAAAACTGTTTACTACTGGACTGTACTAAGCTTATGTATGTACCTATTTATTAAATAAGTGAACAATGTATGTTCTTTTGGAATAAATAAAGAATCTTTAAACCCAATGTCAAAAAATCGTCACAGAAAGCTGACTGTTGGATACATAACTTAAAATTTGACTGAAAAAATATATAAATAATCTAGTTACAAACAAATAAAACTATTCTAGGAACTAATAGTCTCTTCAGCAATCACTAAAGCAAGCAAGGCAATGTAATCGAATCCCAAATGAGTGCTAGAACCGCACATGTAATCAGATGCTGGTAACGAACTAATCCAAATCGATTTCACTCTAATTGACATGTACTTAAAGACTAGATTTACTTGGTTAGAAAGCTGATGACGAAATTGGGATATTACTTTTCTAATCCCTCGAAGTGTTACTAACACAAATACAATTGAAGTAGTGTCCGAGTGCTCATCGAATTTGAAGATTGTCTGGCGCCCTTTCACGTAATCAAATCAGCATTGGGATTCAATGTGGCAAAGCTGTCAATTTATTGGACAATTCCTAGCATACACTATAATAGCAATACTCTAAATGCATCTTTTCTCTGAACTTTTTTCCTTTATAATAGTAATTTGAAAAGGCAACGGCTAAATTGTGTTGGCATACTTGTTGAATTCGGTTTTAGGGTTTCTATCAATGTTTTGATAGCCAAAGAAAATAAGATGAAGTTTTATGAAAATAGTCACAATCGTAAACTACTGTAGGTAGGTACTATTAGCAATCACTTTGTCTTAAGGCTCAAATTGCCAGATGAATCAGACATTCACAGATCATTTATTTTTAACATAGGAACACGCGACTAACCATACCGGCCGTGGAGAACACAACAAGCTCATTTCCAGAGGTACGAGATAGAGAGCTAATCCTAGTTAATTAGAGGATAGGTAGTAGCAGTAGATATAGCTGCTGTAGGTAGACATTTCGGTGTAGCCGGACCTTGTCGGACATCCAGTGAGAGAATATTAGAGTGGGGAC
Organism: Agrotis puta; assembly: GCA_943136025.2. Taxonomy (NCBI): domain Eukaryota; kingdom Metazoa; phylum Arthropoda; class Insecta; order Lepidoptera; family Noctuidae; genus Agrotis; species Agrotis puta. The sequence continues at coordinate 12,055,079 of OW964177.2, read as the reverse complement.
AACGAGCTTTGTCTACCGGTAAATAGTTATTTGGCTGTATTAGGGATATTGTCCAAGTTCTGATTGTTTCATTTTCATTTGTTTTGTTTGGTTATTAGGAATGTGAGTGGGAAATTGGGTATGTTCGCCTTGAGTGGAAAATTGGGAATAATTATACAAAATATTGTTTACTTTATCGGATGAAGGAAATGCGTGAATTGATTGCAAGTTGCATTCAATGGTTTTCGGGAAGATTAAAAGCAGAATCATAAATTAATAATAAGTTTTGCACGGACTTTGATAGATTTTCAACTTTGTAAAAAAACGGAAGGTTAATATTTGATTGGGAACAGATTGGGGTAGGTTGATGTGCAGGCGTCTATATAAGATTTGACATAAAGTAAGTCTGTTTTAAAGGTTTTTTTTTTGAAAATTCTAGATTTTCTAAAAAAAATGAGATCATTAGCTACTCAATCACGATCTTGGTTATTGATAATTTTTAGTTATTGTATTCCAAGTACCTACTAAAATATACGAGAATTCAAATAGCAAGTAAAAAATCAAAATAGAAAAATTCAAGAGTAAAGCTGAACTAAGCCTTGTAAAATTAGAGGCAATACGAGATTTCAGTAGCTGACAAGCTTTCCGCCTGTAATCTGGATTCCATGGCTTTGGGTCTTTGTCCGGGGGGCCTGTCAAATTAACGGACACATTCGGGCCCGGACACTAGTGGCGTGCCCTTATATCCGAACTGAATTACGCGGATAACACGGGCTTCCGAATGTCCAAATTATTTGGCATGTAACTCGATGTTGATGGGATGGTAAGCGATTTATTTTCTAGGGAATTTGTAAATTATACACTATGATTCTGTAAGCTGTTTTTGAGCTTCAATTTTCTTTTTTTAATTTGTATTTTATTTTTACATAAATATATATATATTACCTCTCCTATTGGTATAGGAATAGAGAAGATTTTTTTTTTTTGGAATTGTTAAGTGCGTTACTGCTAAAGGGGACTTTTTAGACCTCAATAGTGAAACTGCGATAGGTTGAGCTGTTTAAGAGATTACATACATTTTCGCTGAAGTTTTGGGATTAATAAACTAACTAGTTTATAATGATAGCATTACTGTCATAAAATCCTAATTTGAATATAGGACTACGGTCAATATCAAATTGAAAATGAAATAACAGATTTTTCGCTAACGAAAACACAACCAGTCATTATAATTAAGAAATATAAGCACGTCCTTCTAAATGAAATCGTCAACATAATGGTATCATAACTTTTTACTTAGAACATTGTCAATTAGCAGGACGGTACCTACTGCATTCTTGGGTCGTGTAGTCGCCAGCGCAGGTTCGAATCCCCGACAAAACACTGTTGGTTGGTAATACGATTGAATTGATAAATATTGATGTGGTCGGTCGCAGTTTCTTGCAAGGATTTGTCGCATCGCGATTTAATAAAAAAAAGTCTTTAAATGAAATGGATTTTCTTGTTTAGTGAGATGAAAATAAAAAAGGGGCGTGTTTTTCTGTGGTTCGTTTGAAGAGTGAGTTGATTACCGGGGTCGCGGTACGATCGTATCAGGTAACCGTGACCCTGGTACGTAAAGCGCTATTGAAGGTACACCGTGGGTTTTAGTCAGTACGAGTCTGACAGGCCTTCCCGTCCCGCTCTGGGTTACTCATTTGAAGATTTTACTACGATAGATTATAAAAAAAGTTCTTCTTCATACAGTGCTCTAAAGTATCAGAATATAGGTAATAACGGGTATGAATATATTTAATAAAATATACATGTCGAACTAAGAACCTCCTCTTTTTATTCATTGGTTGAAAAGAAAACTTTCTAATGGTAATTTCTATCTAGGAAATATGTTGCACTCAAAAATTATCGCTCTACAAAATATCAAGGTACTCAAATTTTTTACAAAATTCATTTTTAATTTAACAATCTTTGTTTAAAGCAAAGTGTCTTTATGCTCAAAGCTATCAGTCAAATATCGCTTATTGATTATAATCAATAAGCGATTGAAATGTCTTGGTTACCATAAAAACTTTGAATCTCAAGATGATAAAGAAGATACGACACTTAATAGACCCCGATCGATATATTTTTGAACTAACCTCAAAATGTTATTTATGTACAGAGGGATATTATCAGTTTTAAAAGATCGGGAGGTGTCAAAAACTGACGTGATTCCGATTAAAAGCTAATGATTTAATAGGTTATTAATAATAATGTTTTAAACGTAAAATAAATAAAAAATATGTAAAGGATTCCTATTAGTGATGTACCGAATATTCATATTCGCTTTCAAGACTATGAAATATCAAATAATCGTTACAGCACTAATTCATATTTAGATAATTTTATAGATTCAAGTATTTTTTTCATCCATCTATCAGTTGAATTTAAGAAAAAAACGTCAACTTTACTAAGCCGTCTGAATCTAGATTTCCTGGTCTATTTTGCCCAAAAGACAATTTACTGCATTATTTCCTTAATCATTTTATAAACTTTAAAACCATAACTTCATAAAAAAGTCTTCTTTGGTATTAAATCTCAACTGAAGACAAACTTATGCGCAGGTCTCACTAGCGACATCTAGTAACAGCGAACTACATCAACTCAGTTAACTGTTGACTCCAATAGATGGCAGTAAGAGTTATGTTGTATATTTTTTTGACACATTTTAGTCCGCACTAAGAAACTTCAAGATTATAGTGTTTTTGTGTAACTTAGTACATCCTTTGCTTTGTAAAGTCTATAAGTTTTATTTTATGCCTGCTTTACTTAAAACGGCGAAATGTGGTGGTGGTGTTTATCGCACACCCACATACGTAGCTATATTTCTGCATAAACCATCGGGACAAAGGTGAGATTATGTGATGTAGTTTTGGAAAAAATTGGTATTAAAGGTGAGATATTAAACAAAAGTGTACCTAGGTTTTTCGCCTCATCCACTTTCAAACATATAGTGATATAGACATACATTTATCTGATCATACAAGCACGCTGATTGGGAGTAATATGCTCCCGACCTATCTATTGTAAAAATTGTAGCAGGTGGCGATCTGTAGTTTCTGCCAAACCCCATGGAACAAGGGCAAGAGCTTATGTATTTTTTTTTAAATAACTTATTAATATGCAAGTCCCATACTTGCCTACCTAACCTAAAAAGTAATAACTGTTATTAGTCAAGTGGTATATATGTTACTATATGTTATTCAATGTCAACAAAATACGTGTGGTATCTACATAATGTAGCATGCGTAAGTGTAGAGGAACCCTTAACTATCTCATAAGTCTCAATTAGAGGGAACCGTTACATACATATTAAAGCCACTACGAGTACTGTAATGAAGTAAGGATTAGATAATCTGTAGTGGTTTGTAATTAGAATTTGCAGCGGTGCGGTGGAGACGAGGAAGGAACTAAGGTTTTGTATGAACCAAGATGGTAAATATTTTTTTACTCACGCTTTATGCTATAGTAATTGTATTTTTTTTATTTAACACCGATATTTCTATAAATTCGTCACAATATATTAATTACTCGACCTTTAATTGGGTTAAAAATCATCAAATGAGTCCTACCGACTATCAGACTCTTACTGCATAATAACCACCTTGTTCTTTTCTCGGTTGCCTTTTGCGTTCCATGGCCCGTGTTCTCTGTTTAGTTCCGTGACATATGGATATTCAGCAGTAGTATCTTGGCCTATTGAAGACTGCTTCGGTAATGTTATCTTTAAAAAGAATAGTTGACGAGGAGACTCATATTAGTAGGTTTTATTTATCGTTGAAATAGAAAATAAAAATTGATTAACTCACAAATTAATTGACGTTGAGTAAAAATATATTCCTAGGTCATACAAGACTTCCTACATATAATTCTATATCTACGTTTTTATCTGGATCTTACTGCTAGGCCTTGTAAAGGCTACCGCGTTACTTCGAACCGGACACCGCAATTTTAAACCAAAATGTTTAACAGAACTCCTATACCTTTACCGGTATAAATCCTACATTCCCAACTAACATTAATCCTGAGGTCGACCACTATGAATCATCATTTTAAGCTAACAAGAAAACTCGTTTCCAAAAACTATTTCGTAATAAGACAGTCCCTGACCGCAAATTGCTAAGCCTAGTACACATAATAGGTAGTAAATCACTATTTACTGTCCCAGCTTACTTATCAAGTTGTTGGGTTGTAACTACGTCTCTTGGGTCTGTACTAGGCCTTACTTATGTTCCGCTCAGTGTATTTAGGCTGTAATAAAGGCTGGTTAAAATAATTTATGCGCGATTTTATGAGCTAATGCTCTCTTGTTAGTGTTTTATGGTTGGAATTAAGTCTTAGATGATTGAGTGGAAGTTCACTTTTTTTTCTTCTAAAAATGCCTTAGCTCTATGAATTTATCCTGTGTGTCCCAAAGTGAATTACACACTTTTAGATTTTACAACTATTTGTTGCGTTCGGGATCGAACCCTGCAACACAAAGCGCAGCAATCAATCGTTCAGTCTCTGCGCCACACATGTCGTCAATTGTCAAAACCTTACTATTTCTGTAACGTTCACTTACTAAAGAAGCGCATTACATTAGAAACAAATATGATATTTTATTATAAATTTTAATATTACGTAGCTGTAAATAGTAAAAAAAAAGTTCTCTCCATCATTTGAATAAACTGTATCCACCGTAAAACACACCAACAGCAACTCCTGAGCACTTCGAATCTGATCATTTAAATTAACCAATCAGCATCCATGACTTCAACATCACTCACTTCCCATTATGGGACATTCCTAATTTAAAACACCACACGTTTATGGCCTTAAAAAGGGGGGACATTAAAATAACTGTCAAATAGAAGAAACTTTTAATATAATGAACTATTATAAATCGGGCAATTAACCATTTTAAAACCCTCTAACGTGGACTTATGTCTCGTTTCCTTGGCTTTTAAATAAGACGCCTGTGAAAGGAATTAAAAAGTGCCTAGAAGCATTTTAACAGCCACGATGGGTGTCGTTAGAATTAATTATCCTTAACTGTGAGAGCGCAAGTACTCAACTGCATCAGATAGGTAACATTGTAGATAAAGATAAACAAGGTATTTTTTCTTTCATAACGAATTCTTGCTTTCTTTTCTCGCTGATTAAGGAATCTACTATAATTACTTAAAAAAAACTCCACTTATCAAATCTGGTCTTAATAGGAAGGACCGATAGCATGATGTCTAATAGGAAAAAAAAACTTTTAAGTAATCACTTGAAATAAAGAGGCTAACACTTTCTTGCAGGTGATCAAATGATCAGTTATCGTATCCGAGGACAGTCCCTTGATCTGGGATCATCCAGTACATATCGATACCTCTCCATCCTCAAAGTATGATCGTTCAAAAGCCTGAAAGTCTGATTGGCAGTAAGTAGGTATTGGGTTTTTTCCTGGTCTGCTCTGTTCGACTCCTGAGCAAAGGCCTCCCTCCTTCTGTCCACTTCTCGCGAACCCACGCATCTAAGGAAGATGTATCCAGTTCTGTCAGAACTGATCCAGTTTCAGGTAGAGTGTTACTGAGTAATGTTTGTGAAAGTTGAATAGATAAGTAGTTGAATAGACTATTGGTAACCTGGTTGGAGAAAATCTTGGCAGGTTGAACCAATTCTTTAAAAATAAAATGTACGGTTCGTACACTTGCAGAGTTAGAGTTAGTTGTTTGAGTGTGAAGAGAAGAGAACACGAAGTTGTTGTCACAGAAGTTAAGGTTTAATTTGATATTAATTAACAAGTTTATCGATATTGGCGATTCCTTTCTCTTAAGTTGTTTATGTTATGAATGATTAATGCACACTGATCCGTGTGTCTAGCAACAGTGTACTTATAATTAGGTACAAGTGACGCGCGCTCGTGCCGACCGCAGTGTCATCAAAAAGTATGTACAGTTGAAGACCGTACATCTTGGCAACCCCAGAAGAATAACAATAACTAAAGAGAGAAAGAAAAGCCGTCACAAAGCAAAGAATAAATACTAATTAGTCAAAGCTGAATGCTATGTTCCTTGTTCCAGTTTTGAGACGTTGGCGAGATGTTCCGGGGTCAGGCTCTACGCTGGTTTTCTTGCTTGGCGATGCTGTTTTAGCTGTTTCCTTCTTTTCGTAATCACTCTTACTCATAATTTGAAGTTCGATATCATTATGTTGTTGTCCCATGGTTGAATTTTTGGGGTTTTTCTTACAACAGTGGGGGCAACGCTTCCTCCAAACCACCACAAGTACCGCCGCGATAGCTGATGTCAACAGAATATAACTGATCACGTATAGATGGACATCGTGTGTTGAAATTGTACTTGGTAGAGCTTCATTTTCCTTTTGCGTCTTAATTTTGTCTTCAATCTTCGTAATTTCTAGATCTGTAGTTGTAGATTGAAGCGTGTTCGGAGCGTAGCGGTACTTCAGATTTACTAGCTGGTTTATAGATGTATCAAAAGTAGTAGGTGTTAATTTATAGTCTATTTTTACTTGACTATTGTACTGACGATGGGCATAGATAGTTAAATCCTTTGACTGCAGTACGCATCCTGGAGATAACGTCACTAGGTTTGATGACGACATAGTATACGATGTGATGTCATTGTTGCATATTGCCCGTAATGGACACGTATTACAACATATAACCAACCAGCTGTTCGGTAAATGTAACTCGATCCATGCGTCTTTACATACTGCCTGCTCTACGTCACAAGGCGTGGTATTATCGTGCGACAGCAGTTTTGCTTCGCATGGAGCATTTTTATTATGCAAGTTGTAGGTCGGTAAGTTTTTTCTGCACAGGAAGTTGGTTGACCTTTGTTGTATACAATGCTGGAAGTCATCTTCGGTCAATAAGATGTAAACACTTTGTTTGAGATTCACAGCAATATACTCTGTAGATATTTGTACATAAGTAGCTTGTTTAGCTGTCCTTATAGGTAATGGTATTGTTTTATAAATAACATAATCTTCGTTAGATACCAGTGGTATATGTGCTTCGAAAATGAAATAGTTCTCTGTGACCCGTGCCTTTACATTAATCAGCTTGTAGAGATCCTTGATATTTTCCTTATAGTTTTTAATTGGAAATGCCACAGTCTTCGGGAGGTTTCCAGAGATCTCCCCTAGTTGCTGAATCAAATGCGTGGGACTGATTAAATGAACATCTATGTGTCCTCGGTACACGTTGGTGAGAGTGTTAAACAGCAATTCTTGAAACGTCCGCAAGCTGTTAATCAGTAGATACGCTGTCAAGGAGGCTGAATTAATATAAGTCGTAGCTGATATTATTTCCATTTCCGTTTCGATAGAAGCTAGATTTAAGTTCGTTTGATTGACGAAGCTATCAATTACGTCAAACTGCCGCTTGATGTTATTTTCGCTTTTCTTTAAGACTTGATTTTCCAGTTCAACAATAGATGTTTGGTTTTTAATCAAATCCAGTAGATAGTGCTCATTTGTTTGAAGAGACTGAATGTCATTTTTATATTTTTCAGCGAAGCGTTGATCCAGTATCCCAAACAGACTGTTAGCTACGTACCCGATTCCATCTACCAAGCCTCGTTTCTTACGGTTGCCGAGATGCTTATGCGGATTGATCAGGATAGTGTTGTAATAGCTAAGCAGTTCCATTTCATGCCCAAGCTGGTCCATTGTAGTTCTGCAATGTTGTAGTTTCGCATGGTAGCATGTGTTTTTTAAATTGTCAACGTAAGTTTCAATGCGACGAATGCCTTCCCAGTAGGCAGTTAAGTTGTAATACATAATTAATATCCATTCATCATGTTCTATTTGCATTTCACCGATTGTGTCATAGTAAACAGGACGCTCCGGTTCCAAACTTGTAATTTGAGCACATGATGCGTTGCGCGCACTGTCAATGGCACCATTAGTTCCGGATACAAATGTAAACAGAGTCAATAGTATGGTTAAAACTGAAGAGGATATAAATTTAATATTTTTCGTCCGCTGTTTTCTTTTCGTTTTCAAAGACTCCTTGCACTTCTTGTTATCTTCCAGCTCAGCTTGGATTTCGTAATCCAAAGGTAACGGTGATAGTTTGACTACAGGACGCTTGACGGTTCCCGCTTGAGTTTTGATAGTAGTGACTCGAACGTAGCCATCCGAGCCAGGATGTGTCTCCAAGACCCGTCCCATAGCCCATTTCCCAGGTGGAAGGTTATCCTCCTTCACCAGTACTACGTCCCCTTCTTTTATGTTTCTTGTGGGTTTATTCCACTTGCTGCGAGTTTGTAATGTTGCTAAATAATCGCTAGACCAATTTTTCCAGTATTGATGAAACATATGTTCGCATAATTGCCACCGTCGACGTAAGTCAATGTTGTTTACGTCATTGTAATCGGATAGTGGCATGGACAGTATCGAGCTTCCTGTTAGAAAATGTCCCGGAGTAAGGCAATTATAGAACTCTTCCGGATCTTCAGTAAGAGGACATAGAGGCCTTGAGTTCAAGCAAGCTTCGATCTTTGCCAAGAGTGTAGCGAACTCCTCATAGGTTAGTTTCTGGTTGCCTAAAACACGTCGCAAATGATGCTTCATTGATTTAACGGCGGCTTCCCACAGACCACCAAGCTGCCGCCAAGCTGGAGCGTTAAAATGCCACACGACCTCCATTTTTGCTAACTCGCTGAAAATTTCTGGTGACAATACTTGTTTGAATAGTTCAAATTCCTGGCGAAGTACTTTAGCTGCCCCAACGAAGTTTGTTCCACAATCCGAGTACATATGCTTCGGTGTACCTCGCCTCGCAAAACGCCGTGATGTGGTAAATAGCAGCTATTGGTTGTTATACGAGACGAAAGTTTCATGTGACCGAGGTCGATATATTCTTTAATGAACTTCCTATACATATCTGACAATTTTTGATTTTTTGTCGAGTCGCCTCTCCAATTGCAGGAATTGTGAAATGGCCACTGATCTAGACGATCCCAGTTTTTCTTCAAAATTTGGAATAAAGGGCATTTTCACGATGTATTTCCCATCTTGTGATCGTTGAACAGTTTCCATATAAAATATTTCGCACTGGTCGTCCTTGGGTATGTCTTGAGAGTGTTGTATAGCTTCCGTTTCCCAAAATTTAGTTAACTCGTCTAAGTTAAAAAGAGTTACGTTGCAGTTAAAAGTTTTCATCTTCCCGCACAAAATCCACCCTATTTGCGTTTGTTGTGCAACGGGAGATTGGTCATTGCCTTTCAGGACACCATCCAGAATGATCTCTGAATATACTTCTGCCCCTAGTAGGAGATCAATTTGGCGAGAGATATTAAATTCTGGGTCCGCAAGTTTCAAGTTTTTCAAATGCGGCCATTCAACCTTCTCAAAAGTTGTAGTTGGTAAGTTATTTGTAAGCTTCTTCATAATAAGTGCATGGGTTGTAAAATTGTAATCGGAATGAATCGATGTGCAGGTAAAGTTCAGTTGACCCCTGCATTCTCCAGAGACAGTTCCGATTCCAGTTACACATGCGTTGACCTTTTTACGGGGAAGCCTCAGCAGTTGCGCAGCATTTTCAGTTATAAGATTCACTTGCGAACCTTGATCTAGTAGAGCTCGCAGTTTGACATAAGTCCCATCTATAGCTTTGACTTTGAGCTGTACTGTCGTAAGTAAAACTTCCATATTACTTGTTATATGATTAGACGTTTGCTGTTGAGATGACGACGAATTTTGTTCATTATTGTTTTTTCTCTTGGATATGGCTGAGTTTTTCTTGTCTGGATTGTGCAATAATGTGTGGTGTCTCAGATTGCATTCTCGACAAGTTTTTGTAGATTTGCAGACATCGTTTCCGTGGCTAAATAAACAATTTTTACACAGCTGTAGTTTCGAAACTGTGTCATTCCGTTTGGCAAAGTCCATTTCTAGAAATTTGTCACACTGCATTAAAACGTGACTTTCGTTGCAATGTGGGCATTTTTTGTGCCCTGCGTGATAGTTATTAGTTTTATTGTAATAGCTATATTTTTTCATTGGGGTTTGCTTGCTGAATTTCCAGTTGGAAATTTTGTCAGTTGTAGTTGTTTGACACCCTTTCTTGGCAGATTTCATCGTTTCATATGCCATAAATTGAGTCTCAAGAAAGTACAGGAAATCTTGTAGACTTTGTAACTCCCTATGATCTTGCAGTTCCTTCATGTAGTCACTGAGCGTCTTGGAGTCCAGTTTCTGTGACATAATATGCACAATAATTGGACCCCACGATGACGTATCAATACCGATGTTTGAAATACCGTTCAAGCATTCGGTAACGACGTCATGCATTTTCTTCAAGTTAGCAGAGTCTGGATGCTGTATGGTGGGAAGATTGAGCATGCTGTTCATGAAAGATGTAAACTGGAGACGACGATTGTCATACCGCTGATTTAAAATGTCCCAACAAGAGTTATAATTATCGGCGCTAATGGTAAGATGTTGCACCAGTCGCTCCGCTTCCCCTCGCAGCTTGGTTTTAAGATGCTGCATTTTCTGCGCGCTGTTGATCATAGGATTCTTGTGAATTGCCTCCACAAATAAATCCTTGAATGAAATCCACTGACTGTAGTTACCAGAAAATTCAGGAATCTCGATCTTGGGTGTAGACTTCTCGTAATGGACCGTGGCCCAAATTTTGGAGTTAAGACGTTTCTTTAACTCATCGTACTGTTGTTCGACATCCGCAAACATCTTGTTGTACCTTTCATTAGAACCCTTTACTTTGAAATCAATCTCCCAGTGCAGTTTATCAATTGGCTCCCATTTTGATTTCAAGGTGGTCAGGTGATCATTTAATTCCCATTTTTCTGAGATAGGTGCACAGTTGTTGATCTTCTACATTATGCGATATATAGCGTTAAAATTACATTCCTGTTTGTTCATTAACAGTTGAATGTTATCATCGACTTGAAGTTCAGTATCTGCTGACGTCCCACTTAAATCAAACCTTACGTTTTGTTTCGGCTTTTCTAAGTCTAACAATCTGCTCATAATGTCTGTTTTTGTCGTCACGTACAACTCTTTCGTTTTCTCGTATACATCTTCCGTGAAGTAGAACAAAGTTTTATCTGCTACTTCTAGTACTAAAGTTACATGCCTGCTGTCGAAATCCTTCCATTGGTTTTCCAGCGAAGACAAGCGTTTGTTCAAATAATCCACGTTTTTACGGGATGAAGAATCCTTGCGATAGTTAGCACACAAGGTCTTGATGTTATCAAAGCATGTTGACTGTAGTTCCAGTTTATCCATGTCGATGACCTTAAGTTACAAGTGCGCAAATAACTCACTTAGTTGACGGCGACAGATGACCGCTTGTTAGTTGATATAGTTGTTGTAGCTCGTAGTCACGTAGTTGACGGCGACTGATGAGCGTTTGTATGGTTGGTCTAGCTCGTAGTCACGTAGTTGACGGCGACTGATGAGCGTTTGTATGGTTGGTCTAGCTCGTAGTCACGTAGTTGACGGCGACTGATGAGCGTTTGTTAGCGACCGGAAACCGCAGTTTGCAGACTTCTTCCAGTAGTCGCTTTGGAATACTCAGTGTGGTCGTACTCTACTTACGATATGTGCGCCTTCTCAATACAGCTGGGGCGAACCGCTTCTGGGAGACCAGCTGAACCGATTCGCTATCGTATATAGATATACTACACACTGAGAAAATCCGGCTCGAAGGACCATAAAATGTACGGTTCGTACACTTGCAGAGTTAGAGTTAGTTGTTTGAGTGTGAAGAGAAGAGAACACGAAGTTGTTGTCACAGAAGTTAAGGTTTAATTTGATATTAATTAACAAGTTTATCGATATTGGCGATTCCTTTCTCTTAAGTTGTTTATGTTATGAATGATTAATGCACACTGATCCGTGTGTCTAGCAACAGTGTACTTATAATTAGGTACAAGTGACGCGCGCTCGTGCCGACCGCAGTGTCATCAAAAAGTATGTACAGTTGAAGACCGTACATAAGTTCTTAATAATCCTTTATCTAATTAGTCCAGTAGAGTTTCAAATGGTAAGAATTTGATAACAACCCATAAATAACCCTTTATCATCTTCCAAAATCTGATATCTCAACATCTGAGCCTATACTTCCAAATAAGTACTACAAATAAGATATCATCTGATTTTACTATCACAGCTTCGACATTTTATACTTACGAATGACATAACCGTCTCAAAATTGTGTGAAGCTCATAAAATATAAAGCGCGGGCGGAACACGTAATAAGTCAGTTGATATCATCAGTAATAAAAATTGGAGACAGTATCAAATTGTATCAGTGCCTATGATTTTATTTGTTTGTACTTTTGTGGATTTATGTGGGTATCGCTTCCGATTGTAAAGATCGAATACTTGTTCGTTTTTGGGGTTAATATGAAGACTGGATTTAAGGTGAGTCATTTTTTCAGAAGAATTTCTCTCTATGTGTATACTCGCGACTGTAACAAAATTTCTAATCCCTGTAAATCTTCACAGTAGTGGTAACTAATAGATAATTATGTTTTAAGGTGGATACACTATCATGGAAATTTTAAATGTACGAAAAATATCAAAACTGAGTTGGTCCTTACAATCCAATTTATACATTAAAATCATCTCAAACATAGTAAATTATTAATACGAAGAGCTTTTTTATTAATAATAGAGTAATAGTTCTTCTGGACACGGCGTACATTGTTAGGAGGTTCCTTTCTCTAGATCGCTGACCGCTTAGCTTGGACCCTCCTCCGATATTAGTGGGCCACTATTTTGAAATGTATTTTGTAATTTTTTTATAAAATTATTTAAAAATTTAAATAATAAGGATATCAATAATAAAGGAAAAGCATAGTATTCAATCTAATAATCTAATACGCTGTATATAAAGTTATTGAGTAAAGTGAGAAATCAGTCCAAAATACAGACGATAAAATAAAATTTATCTAACAGGCTAGTGTCGTCACCTCGATACTCAAAAGCAACTTTATCTTCCAAAATAAAAGCATTACAAATCGTTAGGTAACTTTCATGTTCCAGCGATGAAAATATTTTATATATTATGGTCCATAAAATTATTATTGTTTTGCTATAACTTGGTGAAAATGCGTTGTGAATCATTTCTATTGTTGTTATAACTAGATGTAAACACTGGAAGGTAACACAAATAGTCGTAAATGCGCGCTGTATCACCTTTTTAGTAACACACCATAAACTTTTTAATGATTTAGAAAGGTTAGGCTGAATACGACACCAATTTGTCAATATTTATGCATCAGCCATCAAGTCTAAGAAGCTTTTAGATATTATTTTTAAATTTTATAAGTTTGACACATCTTCAACCAAGAATGAAAGCGTTATCTTCAAGAAATTTATCATATCCTGTAATAATCAATTATTTATAATTCTTATAAAAATATTGTATAGAAAAGAAAATATACCAAGTTAATATTAAATTACTTATGCTGTAAAATTAACGTCAAGATCAACTAAAATATAATTCTCAGCAATATTACCCCGTACGTAACATTTTCTTAAAGAATCTGTTTTAATCGGGAATCAATTTCCGCGCAACTCCGTGAAATTGCCTCTTCGACCTTTAATTATTTAAAATCCTCGATATCGAAGACTATTATATTCATAGGGGATCTCGAATAACGAGCTTCGTTCAGATAGGATTACCTAGTTTCAATCTAGTTAATCCTAAAAGGTTTGCTCCTTAATTATTTGGAGCGGATATCCGTCAAGGATCTTGGTGTTTAAGGATGAGCTGATGATTTTGATTTTCTGCTGTGTTTCTTTATCGAAGAAAAATACTATGTTATTAATTTCTTCTTCTTTTTCTTAGCATGCAATGGAAGTGGTTCTACCATGTTTGGCCTTAAAATTAGCAACACGAACTCCGCTCAGACATGACACGAAAAAAGAACTTCAGATGAGAGTTGAGGTATTGTGACCATTAAAATATTTTGAGAATAGTAATTTATTTAAAAACTCACACTATTATTTCATCTCTTTGATATCGTCATTCCCTTTCCTATATTTTTAGCAGAATATTTATAAAAACTGACGCCATTGCGCCATTTAGCGGCATTCATCAAAAATAGCACCAACTGCATCAAGGCAAGGCTATATTTAACCGCGACATTTCAGCAATTATCACTTGACGACACAATTGGAACTGACAAATTAATAGCGAGGTTCGACACATACCGACGCTAACTACTAATCGCCTCTTCAACTGTGAAATGGTGTGAAATTTTGAACACATCCGAACGCTCCAAGGATTATTGGTGGTAATGCGGTCTGTTCGACTGAAGTTACTACATGAGGTGTTTAATTGAGCAGAACAAAATTGATGTTCGTAGACGTTTTAGTGTCGGTTTCTAGTTGTTGGTTTATTAATGAGTACTAGTAATTGACGTTAATTATTGTTAGAGGAAAGTTTTGAGTATGAATGTGACTAAAAACAAATGAAGGATTGACTCTGTCGTAGGTGATGTGGCTAATTAAGGAGTGACTACTAAAATGAATAATAGTAAAGAAAATGCGTAAAAAATGCAAGTGGTCGGTTGATTTGGAAGGCACGTCTTAGGCAAGATGGAAGACAATAAGTTTCTGAATAACTTGATACCTACTTCTGACTAAATCTGGCCGTCAAAATTTCAGCTTTGATTTGCGACTACATTTAAAAACTTGATATAAGGGAATATTTCCCATTATTTTAAAGCTATATTACAATAAAGACTGGTCTCCAAAGATATTTCATTCATTGATACAATCTCAATCGTTGTTGATCTTACAGTCAGGATTCCGAGAGCTATTAGTCGGTCACTCTACTGCCAGTTCAATTTGCTAAACTAATTCTTGAACTGATGTTGGTTCAATAGCTGCGTATTGGTCTTCCGTTACTTTTGTATTGGAGCTTGCCCTACACCTTATAATCTTAGTTCACGATATCGTGATAATTTTGAAATTATCTGACAGTTGCGCGTATATGCATATTAACTGAATTGATACTTCTGACTTATGCAATTTTAACGTCTCGCTCTATCACGAGATTGGCGATACGAGTATCATGCCAAGAAAATAAGTGTCGAGTGTTTAGATTTCTCCATAAAATTACCATTTTTTTTGAATGGTAAAATCATCAAATAATTCCCACCGCCCTGGCTGGAACAAAAGGGACTGTCAAATACTTATTGACTAAAAATCCTCCGTATTTCTTCAGTTACCCTTTGCGTTCCAGGGTCCCAGCTATCTTTGCAAACGGTTCCGCGAACCATATTTCAACCTAATTCTAGTTTAATACAATAAACCATCCCCATGGTCTCTTGGACCCACAGCTGGAACAACATAATTTGAAGCAAATATTATTGGTCACATTCCACCCTAATAATAAATACTGGAATAGTAATACCGGTCCATTCGGTCGCTAAGGACAGTAAAGCTTTATTAAGTTATTTACCGGTAATAAGATAATAGAGTGAGCCTCATCGATTATTCCAAATAAGTGTCAGGGGACCAAAGATGGAGATTTACGTTCCTCCCCCAAGCTTTGCACAGATTTTTGGCCAAATCTCTTTCCAATTGATATTTGATTTGGTTCTATGATTGCGTTATGAAAGAGGGTGGCCACTGGCCGTGTTGAATTTAATTTCCTTTTATTCTTATATAATAAGGGATTTGCTTGTTCTTCTGGGATTCCAAGCTTTGAATAAATTGTTTGGTTAACAGCTTTAGCTCTTTATGCGAGTTTATTTTTTGTTTTCTTTAAATTGTCTTTCTGGCTTTTTTTTTCATCGTGGTGAAATCATCTAATGAGTCCTAGGTCCCACCCAGGACAAGGCAGTAGGGACTGTCAGACTTGTACTGACTAAAATCCGCGGTGTCCTTCAATAGCCCTTTACGTTCCGAGGTCACGGTATTCGTTAGTCTCCTATGTGTCCTGCGACCCTGTCTTTCTAGCTTAATATATTTCTTATTAAGTTGAAAAATCATCAAGTTCTTCCGCTTTGTTTAGATCGGACTGTTGTTCAGTTGCCCTTTGCGTTTCAGGGTCTCGACAAACTTACAATACCGTTTCGCGACCCTTCTGCTTGACATGTGCCGCGTGATTATAATTATTTACAGTTTTATTACTAATTCAAATGTTTCTTAGGATGTATTCACATTGGAATA
The DNA here is from genome assembly GCA_943136025.2 of Agrotis puta. Classification (NCBI taxonomy): domain Eukaryota; kingdom Metazoa; phylum Arthropoda; class Insecta; order Lepidoptera; family Noctuidae; genus Agrotis; species Agrotis puta. The sequence goes on along the minus strand of OW964177.2, from coordinate 12,038,906 downwards.
ATAATTCCATAAAATACAGTGACCTGCTCCTAAGGCTTTACAGGGACGTGATCATATGAGTCTGAAAATGGTACTTGGCAAACCACGAACCCTAATTTTGTGGGGGACTTCTTTGGTCATCTCTTCGTCGCGAGGGAATGCCACAATACTTGAAGCATTTTTTAAAATCACACATTCTTAGTTCAGCATACAGCTGATTGGATATTTACATTTCCGTTATACATTGGTGATAATTATAATTATAGTGTCACAATTACGTGGTGTTTTTTATTATAGCAAAACAACTATAATTTCTCCACTTAAATCTTCAGACATAATATTCACGCCTTTGCTGGTATGCCACAATATATATATCAGATAATTATTTGCCAAGCGAGACTTACGAATTACGGTGACCCCGAAACGTAAAGGGCTATTGAAGGACACCGTGGATTTTAGTCAGTACGAGTCTGACAGTCCCTCCCGCTCTGTGACTCATTTGATGATTTTACCACTAAAAAAAAAAGTAGTTCTTCTATTTTCCATTTACCATGAATCTTCTGATGTAACATCGTTTACCCCATAACTAGAGAAGCTATAGTCACTTATTAATACGGGTCATGTGGCGTCAAGTGCCAAGTTGGACTGTCTCCAAGTGGTCTCTCCATCGAATTTGGCAAGATTTCTGATAGTACCAGATGTCACATACACCTGCAAAAGTTCCTAACTGTTCTCAAAATGTTTGCTTTGCAGGAAGTTTTATTTGTAGAATTAATTTGTTACTTTGGTTCGATCACCGGAGCTAAGCCTTCAATCGTTTCTGTCTTATCTTTTGTTCTTATCATTAATTTTTTGATTTCCTCTCTTTGCTCTTATGTAAATAATATAAAATCTTTGACGTCAGTCAATGATAACGATTATATGAAAATTATTTCTTAAACTTGTATGTGCCCTGCCGGGGTCACGGGACCAAGGGATTACCGTGACCCCGGTACGTAAAGGGCTAGTGAAGGACACCGTGGATTTTAGTCAGTACAAGTCTGACAGTCCCTCCCGCCCTGCCCTGGGTGGGAGGACTCATTTGATGATTTTACAAAAAAAAATGTATGTGCGTTGTGGTTTGATTTCTTATTAACGAACCTGTTTTCAACCACACCTTTTTTTGGTGCTAGAATCATAATTAAAAAAGTACCCGCCCTTGATACCTAATTCAAGACTTCGCGGGACCAAGGTCTCGTTTTGGACCTATCATAATAAGTCAAGTAAACTGCCCAACAAACTCAAACAACATTTCATGCACCGTATCAAGGCAAAACATTACCTTCTTTTATTTTAACCAAAAAAGAAAACCCCATAATATATGTAACTACATAAATATTTACTCCTTAAGTAAAGTTTGCCATCTCATGTCGTAAAGAACATTATATAATTTGCATAAGAAGTTTGAATGGGCAGGGCTGAAAGCCTCTAGTCGCGTCTGGCATGTGAATTGCTTTTTTGTATACGTTAATATTGACTCTCTTACTTATAGCTACCGTCGGGCTTACATGAAGACCTTTGGCGTTAGTGCTCCTATTCTTTATTAAGTATTTTATGTTTCAAAAGAGTTTGCTTGCAGTCAATCGGGTTTTTTTGCTTCATTTTTATACTGTGTCACTTTGTTGAGTCAGATGATGTGTGATTAAGAGTATTGGTTTTTTAATTTAGCAGTTCAGAGAGATTGATGTTTTAATTTTTTTTTTTAAATAGTTAATGCATTCATTCGTGTAGAAATGAATAATGTATCAGTAATGATCTAACACTGCAAAGTATGTAAAAAGAAAAGTCTGTTACTCATGATCATTACTCTTTAGTGTCAAAAATATTGACAACCTTTTTTCTTGGAGATTTTATCGATCTTGCTTTTAAATAGAAAGTCTGCGTAATCAAGTAGTTTCTATTTTTCTAAGAAAACTAATATCTCTTACTGAATTATTTACGTCCTTCAATCAGCCGATTCGTATTCTGCAAGCGCCGATCACTCGTCTCAATGTCAATATTTATGTTTATTACAGAGAGAACAGTAAAGTTTACCCCTTGTACGGGCCGGAACCAAATAATCAAAAGGCAAATAGTATTAGGGGTTTATTTTTCAAGTTTATGACGTCATCTGCTGGCGCCGCAGCTGCAATTTAACGCGTCATTCAACTGGCGATTCATGATCACGATCAACTATGTTTGACGATGTTCAATAATGCTTTGGAATTTTCAAAATGGTTTCACTGCAATGGGCAAGGAAGTAATTTATCGTAAATAACTGTTCGAAAGAAGGTCCAAGTAGAAAATTGAACAAACCGTTGACTTGTCAAATTGTATTAGTAATGCCAGTACCAGACCAAAAGCTAAACTAAATTAGCGTAGCTTTCGGTCTGCGAACCGCATAACAGTAAGATTACTAACAAAAATATTTTCAATAGTATTATTTGATTAAAAGTCTCTGGTTCTGACACTAAACCTGATAACTTTTCGAAATACTTTATTATTCTTCGAGCAAAGAGTTTTCCCCTTAATACATTAAACAATTGAGCAGTATAACAAGATTATAATGTCAGTCCAAAATTAATACTAGAATAATTGAGTCGAGACGAAATTCTGTTCGGACAGATCCAAGATAAAAATTCAATTTATACTTTACTACCCTCAATACCCGCTTCTGTTTTAAATCAAAAGCACCCCAAAAGAGTATTTGATTTCAAATGTACAGATCAGTATCAAACAGGCCCGCCCGCAGATATTAAAGAGGGAAGTGATAAAATCTATCAAAACAAATAAATTTATTGCTTAGTTATGGGAACTGATCAAATACTGATTTAATATGGTGTGTGGTGGTGGTGTGCAGGCTTTGAAGTCGGGCTTGTTTCCGCGGAGGTGTGTTTTTTGTCGAATGATTCTGGCAATTCAAACATTATACCTAATAATAAAATTGTGATTACAGAAACACATTTCGTTTCAAAACCTTTAATGCTGTTTTCAACAGGATTTTCATAGGTTTTTTTGATATTTTCTGACATTTCAATCATCGTGTTCACTGATAAAATGTCGAGTTCTCTAAGCCTTTAGGCTTTCTTTATAATAATACCAAAAGAAACAAAGCCTATAAATCTATCTTTAAAGAAATTAAACTGAAATTCGCTTAATTCAAAACAAACGTCTCATACACATAAGTAAACTGTTGTACACTTACGGTATTACGGGCAAGTAAATCACTCTATTCAGCATACTAACCCAAACACCTAGATTTCCTTAACAAATTCAAACGGCACTAACATAAATTAACACAAAAACGTTCGCTCTAAACGATCTGATATCACCATTGTTTCGGCTAGCCTGCTTAGCATACCACCCGTGTTTAACAGCCTATGAATTTGTACTAGATGTATACCCTGGCTTTGTCAAGGAAGTAATCTTTAGTGACGGTGTTAAGGCTGCTTTAAGAATAAATTAGGATCCAGTGTTCACGGTGAATTTACGTCAAATATCTTCTTTAAGATTAAGCCAACAAATGCTGAGAGCAGTTCATTAAAATCTCTCCATGTTTGGCGATTTTGTGTTATGGATTCAGTCAGACATTTTACTAAACTGAAATTCTTCGTATCACTTTATAATGATGTCTTAAAATATTTACCTATCAGACAGCTTTAAGCTTCAGCAATAGCTTTAAGTGTTAGCCGCTGAAAGGATTTCGATGTTTGGCACAAAGGAAGACTAGGACCAAAGAGAGAACCTTGGTTAAGACACAGCATATTTTTCATCTCGGGAGTACTTTACGGTGGCGAAGTCCACTAAACAAGTGAAGTCACGGGCAAATCTGGTATGACTACGTATATTAATAATGTCATTTTGATATTACACAATGTAGGCATGGTTAGTGGGTAATTTTGAAAAGTTTGAGAAATAGAAATTTCCTTTACCTATTAAAAAGTAGTTTTAGATTGTCAACTGTAAATAACACTGATGCAATAAAATAATTATGCTAATGATCATAATTAGAGCCCCTAGGATATAATGATAAAAATTACTCCGCAAGTTGCTACAGATACATAGCATTATGAGGAGCTACAATTTCGTGCAAACATTCTGAGAGTTGAGCAAGTTGGATTGGCCATACAAACTCCCACGTCTTAACTGACAGATACTTTCAAAACAATTACGCTTCCACTTCTTGTTATACACACAGCTTTGCAGTTTGACGAATTCTTGGTAAAAGATGCTGTATCGTAAAATGATGGTGAATGAACAAATAATGGTAAGTTTTAGTAGAAAATGATAGATTGTAATAATTGATCTAAGATGAGTTATTTTTTTAAGTCATTCAAAGGTTTTGCTGCTGTCGTAATCAAACAGTCTTCAAATTGAACATTAGCAACTAAAATCTTAAAACCTAAACACGGAAAAGTTGTTCAGCAGCATTTGGTCAGAAACCCTCCAAACATAAAACCTGCTTTTTAGAAAGAATCTCCATTTTCAGCGCTGTATAGAGAATCTCGACATACAGTCTTCAAAGCAAAAATTTGTATTATTTAAGAATATTAAATTTAAACTCTTACAGAATCCACTTCTTAAGTATAAAAAAGCCTCTGAATGAAATACCAGTACCAACACTAAGACGGGTCGCGGGACCAAGGGATTACCGTGACCCCGGTACGTAAAGGGCTAGTGAAGGACACCGTGGATTTTAGTCAGTACAAGTCTGACAGTCCCTCCCGCCCTGCCCTGGGTGGGAGGACTCATTTGATGATTTTACAAAAAAAAATGTATGTGCGTTGTGGTTTGATTTCTTATTAACGAACCTGTTTTCAACCACACCTTTTTTTGGTGCTAGAATCATAATTAAAAAAGTACCCGCCCTTGATACCTAATTCAAGACTTCGCGGGACCAAGGTCTCGTTTTGGACCTATCATAATAAGTCAAGTAAACTGCCCAACAAACTCAAACAACATTTCATGCACCGTATCAAGGCAAAACATTACCTTCTTTTATTTTAACCAAAAAAGAAAACCCCATAATATATGTAACTACATAAATATTTACTCCTTAAGTAAAGTTTGCCATCTCATGTCGTAAAGAACATTATATAATTTGCATAAGAAGTTTGAATGGGCAGGGCTGAAAGCCTCTAGTCGCGTCTGGCATGTGAATTGCTTTTTTGTATACGTTAATATTGACTCTCTTACTTATAGCTACCGTCGGGCTTACATGAAGACCTTTGGCGTTAGTGCTCCTATTCTTTATTAAGTATTTTATGTTTCAAAAGAGTTTGCTTGCAGTCAATCGGGTTTTTTTGCTTCATTTTTATACTGTGTCACTTTGTTGAGTCAGATGATGTGTGATTAAGAGTATTGGTTTTTTAATTTAGCAGTTCAGAGAGATTGATGTTTTAATTTTTTTTTTTAAATAGTTAATGCATTCATTCGTGTAGAAATGAATAATGTATCAGTAATGATCTAACACTGCAAAGTATGTAAAAAGAAAAGTCTGTTACTCATGATCATTACTCTTTAGTGTCAAAAATATTGACAACCTTTTTTCTTGGAGATTTTATCGATCTTGCTTTTAAATAGAAAGTCTGCGTAATCAAGTAGTTTCTATTTTTCTAAGAAAACTAATATCTCTTACTGAATTATTTACGTCCTTCAATCAGCCGATTCGTATTCTGCAAGCGCCGATCACTCGTCTCAATGTCAATATTTATGTTTATTACAGAGAGAACAGTAAAGTTTACCCCTTGTACGGGCCGGAACCAAATAATCAAAAGGCAAATAGTATTAGGGGTTTATTTTTCAAGTTTATGACGTCATCTGCTGGCGCCGCAGCTGCAATTTAACGCGTCATTCAACTGGCGATTCATGATCACGATCAACTATGTTTGACGATGTTCAATAATGCTTTGGAATTTTCAAAATGGTTTCACTGCAATGGGCAAGGAAGTAATTTATCGTAAATAACTGTTCGAAAGAAGGTCCAAGTAGAAAATTGAACAAACCGTTGACTTGTCAAATTGTATTAGTAATGCCAGTACCAGACCAAAAGCTAAACTAAATTAGCGTAGCTTTCGGTCTGCGAACCGCATAACAGTAAGATTACTAACAAAAATATTTTCAATAGTATTATTTGATTAAAAGTCTCTGGTTCTGACACTAAACCTGATAACTTTTCGAAATACTTTATTATTCTTCGAGCAAAGAGTTTTCCCCTTAATACATTAAACAATTGAGCAGTATAACAAGATTATAATGTCAGTCCAAAATTAATACTAGAATAATTGAGTCGAGACGAAATTCTGTTCGGACAGATCCAAGATAAAAATTCAATTTATACTTTACTACCCTCAATACCCGCTTCTGTTTTAAATCAAAAGCACCCCAAAAGAGTATTTGATTTCAAATGTACAGATCAGTATCAAACAGGCCCGCCCGCAGATATTAAAGAGGGAAGTGATAAAATCTATCAAAACAAATAAATTTATTGCTTAGTTATGGGAACTGATCAAATACTGATTTAATATGGTGTGTGGTGGTGGTGTGCAGGCTTTGAAGTCGGGCTTGTTTCCGCGGAGGTGTGTTTTTTGTCGAATGATTCTGGCAATTCAAACATTATACCTAATAATAAAATTGTGATTACAGAAACACATTTCGTTTCAAAACCTTTAATGCTGTTTTCAACAGGATTTTCATAGGTTTTTTTGATATTTTCTGACATTTCAATCATCGTGTTCACTGATAAAATGTCGAGTTCTCTAAGCCTTTAGGCTTTCTTTATAATAATACCAAAAGAAACAAAGCCTATAAATCTATCTTTAAAGAAATTAAACTGAAATTCGCTTAATTCAAAACAAACGTCTCATACACATAAGTAAACTGTTGTACACTTACGGTATTACGGGCAAGTAAATCACTCTATTCAGCATACTAACCCAAACACCTAGATTTCCTTAACAAATTCAAACGGCACTAACATAAATTAACACAAAAACGTTCGCTCTAAACGATCTGATATCACCATTGTTTCGGCTAGCCTGCTTAGCATACCACCCGTGTTTAACAGCCTATGAATTTGTACTAGATGTATACCCTGGCTTTGTCAAGGAAGTAATCTTTAGTGACGGTGTTAAGGCTGCTTTAAGAATAAATTAGGATCCAGTGTTCACGGTGAATTTACGTCAAATATCTTCTTTAAGATTAAGCCAACAAATGCTGAGAGCAGTTCATTAAAATCTCTCCATGTTTGGCGATTTTGTGTTATGGATTCAGTCAGACATTTTACTAAACTGAAATTCTTCGTATCACTTTATAATGATGTCTTAAAATATTTACCTATCAGACAGCTTTAAGCTTCAGCAATAGCTTTAAGTGTTAGCCGCTGAAAGGATTTCGATGTTTGGCACAAAGGAAGACTAGGACCAAAGAGAGAACCTTGGTTAAGACACAGCATATTTTTCATCTCGGGAGTACTTTACGGTGGCGAAGTCCACTAAACAAGTGAAGTCACGGGCAAATCTGGTATGACTACGTATATTAATAATGTCATTTTGATATTACACAATGTAGGCATGGTTAGTGGGTAATTTTGAAAAGTTTGAGAAATAGAAATTTCCTTTACCTATTAAAAAGTAGTTTTAGATTGTCAACTGTAAATAACACTGATGCAATAAAATAATTATGCTAATGATCATAATTAGAGCCCCTAGGATATAATGATAAAAATTACTCCGCAAGTTGCTACAGATACATAGCATTATGAGGAGCTACAATTTCGTGCAAACATTCTGAGAGTTGAGCAAGTTGGATTGGCCATACAAACTCCCACGTCTTAACTGACAGATACTTTCAAAACAATTACGCTTCCACTTCTTGTTATACACACAGCTTTGCAGTTTGACGAATTCTTGGTAAAAGATGCTGTATCGTAAAATGATGGTGAATGAACAAATAATGGTAAGTTTTAGTAGAAAATGATAGATTGTAATAATTGATCTAAGATGAGTTATTTTTTTAAGTCATTCAAAGGTTTTGCTGCTGTCGTAATCAAACAGTCTTCAAATTGAACATTAGCAACTAAAATCTTAAAACCTAAACACGGAAAAGTTGTTCAGCAGCATTTGGTCAGAAACCCTCCAAACATAAAACCTGCTTTTTAGAAAGAATCTCCATTTTCAGCGCTGTATAGAGAATCTCGACATACAGTCTTCAAAGCAAAAATTTGTATTATTTAAGAATATTAAATTTAAACTCTTACAGAATCCACTTCTTAAGTATAAAAAAGCCTCTGAATGAAATACCAGTACCAACACTAAGACGGGTCGCGGGACCAAGGGATTACCGTGACCCCGGTACGTAAAGGGCTAGTGAGGGACACCGTGGATTTTAGTCAGTACAAGTCTGACAGTCCCTCCCGCCCTGCCCTGGGTGGGAGGACTCATTTGATGATTTTACCACGATAAAAAAAAAAAAAAAAAAAAACCAACACTAAGACAAATCATACTCTCACATCCCGTTCTAATTTATCACAATATGCTTGCTGAATACTAAACCCCTGAGTCACATATGCAGCCAAACACGTTCAGTCTATCAAGACAGACATCATCACGATTCAGTAATTTGCATATAATGACTACTTAAAACGCAACTAACATGAATTGTATGGCTGTTAACTGAATGTGTATCGTCCAAGTTGTCAACGCTCAATCTTTGATTACTTTATTGCCCGGGGATGCGGCGAGAATTATAAACTTCATGAATAATTCGTAATCGGATTCCGTGATGTGTAGGTGGCCTTTGATATGAGAATAATTGCAGCCGTTTAAGGACTGAACTGGTTTGAGTGAGACATTTCACTTGACAATTCTGGATCTGTGCCGGGAGGGAGTAAAATTGGAAGGAAAATGGACGCCGTTTCCATGACAGGAGTAGAAATACCTTCATAATTCTAATGAGCGCCTATGGTTGTATGACCAAATGATTGATCGTTGAAATCGTGAAATCTTGTCCCATAGTAAAAAAGTGTGAGTAAATGTATTTACTTATATTATTGTACAGGTAATCAAATTTTTTCAAAAGATTTATAATAGTATTACCAAGAGCCTGATGAGATTCCGACAAAATACTTCAAAAATCTTTACTTATGCAAACTTCAAACTTTGTATCACACCACCAAATTCACTACTACCGAATATATTCGCAATTTGTAGAACAAAAAAGCATCAACAACTCATTACCATATGCATGCAGTGTATACAGTAAGTACACAACTCATTTCCTTTCCTCGATCCATTCCAAAGTAAGGCGAAATGTACTGTACCGGTCTATTTCGGTATTCAACATGCTCTACCACTATTTTGTACTAAGAATTTCAACTAATTTGTACGATAGTGTTATCAGCTATTGTTTTATTTTGACTGTTATTTTGTGTAAGTTCTTCGTGAAAAATTGTGTCTTTTATTATAAATGACTAAGCATCTACTTTATAAATATTTTTATCAGTTTTATTTAGCAAAACGCTTACGCCAACAACATTTATGTTTGTGATAAATGATCGGAGAACTTAGTCAACTTTGCGTTTTGAACTTTTATGATTGATTTCAGGCTCTTTTTCATTCACTTTTTATCTTCAAATTCACATTCATTTAATAATTCACTATACTTTTATTAAATTCGTAAATCTTTTCAATGTTATATTATTGGCTCGATTTTCAAAGCTCGCAAATGAAACAACGGCACCAACATTGTTAGAATAGAGTCCCACTTGATTCTAGCCAATCTAAAATGCCCTTTAAACTACAGCCGGTCATTTTCCGCTCACACTCCACTCAATACAGGTCCACAATGTAATCCGTTAACAGCGAGACCTTTTGATCCTGTCATAGGCTTCAAAGACACGAATGCACTGCATTGTAGAGGATTTCAACTGTTTAGTACAGTTGCGCTTGTAAGCCGGGATTAACCCGACGTGTCATGTAGCCACTAGACGCTGGTAACTAATTGGAGTGGTTCGACTAATGTACAAGTGGACTGCAGTAGTTGTATGTATAACTATGTTATGGTACTAGACTGAATCTTAGGTAGTTTATGATCTGACTAGTCTTTATTTAAGATTCAAAGTATAATGATTTTGCATTTTTAACTTCATTTCCATCAGTCGCCTCTCTTGCTATGGACATGTGATAATGAGAGATGACATGCATGTGACTAAGAGAATAATGTGTATGAATGTGGATGCATAGACAGAAAAAGGAAGACCAAAGAAAATATGGATACATAGTTCTTTCATAGCATTCCTTACACATAAGGAATGCTATGAAAGAAAAAGAAGTAAATGATGCCGTGACGTCTGACAGCGGTGAATGGAAGCTGAAAACCCCAAGTAAAATGGGATCAGGGCAAGAAGATAATCTTACTAATTGATCTTTGCTTCTATCACTATATTTAAACTCTTGTAATGTTCTCTTGTAAACTCTTCAATAAACCCCAATAACATAACTAACTGCATTTACGTATGGAAGCTACATTTATTAAAGTGTACGTTTATAACAAAGCTGTTTTTTCAATTCTGCAGAAACTAGATTTTTCACTTATTGACTAAACTATAGCCTTTAGCTCTGACATCAACCTGCTGCAGTCCGTTCTGTGCGCAGTTTTGTGAATTTTTTCCACCTTTCATTCGGATTTTGTTGGAACTTTCCGGAACTATTCCCCTGTCAGATCACCTGTCCGTCTGTTTGCCTGCCAATGTGTAAGTCGGTAGCTAACAGAAAAATAATTGTGACATGCACTGACTTCTGAATCTGAATTCGGTTGAAAAGTCGAATAGATTTTGTCGTAATTAATCCTTTTTTGATTGCCACGCCAATACTTAATATTGGTATGTAAGAAATCTGTTTCTGAGATAACTAGATCGTCAAATTAAATATTGTCTTCAAGCAAGTACTTACTTCTAAAACTATAGTAATGTACACTTATTGCCGGTTGGAACGAAGGCAATAAGTGTACATAACTACAGTTACCATTCGTTTTGGCCCACTCAGAAACTAAACACCCATTCCAGTAGGTGTACACGCTGTAACAGAAACAAATGACGATCACAACTACCAAATAGTTGTTATCTTCCTCCACATTTATACAATTTCCTATAACCCTCAGAACAGCTCACACCAAAACATGACGAAACCCACCCAACACTAAATCCCACTCATAATAACACATTCACAGCCCACGACACGAAAAAGAAAAAAAAAATCTTCAAACAAAAATGTCGCCAGTCGTCACTCATTCGATAGCAAGCGTCGGCGAATGTCGCGTGTGCCGACGATTTACAGCAGCAATTAGTTATGTACCCGACGTACGACAAACGATGTTGGCTGACAAATGGTCGGCCAGGGTGCCTCGACTACCCGCAGACAATGGTCGCACTCGATTCGGTCAATCATTCCGTGGTGAATAAAATTATGAGTCAAGCTAAAGACTTGAATGTATTACCAGACTTTGTTTTGATTTAGATCGGGTCCTGCTGCTTTCTAAGCTGGATTGTTAAGTGCATGGTAATCGAGAACGGGTAGTTGACTATTGGATACCTTGATCTTAGTTATGTTAAGATACATGTATCGCTTTCGGGTTTTGTGTATAGGCCCTAGTATAAACGCGCGATATTTGAAAACAGTTGTTTTACATAATCATGATACTTAGACTATTGAGACGTAGATTATTGGATTGGTGATAATAATATAAATTATGTCGGAAAACGCAAAAGGATAGGTAATGAGGATACCTAATTGTTATTATTACACAAAAATCGTTTGTATTTTCGTAACATTTCATTGTAGGTACATAGTGTGTTAATTCTACGGCCTCTTTCCGTTTTATAAACACTTTTACATAATTATTTACAAATAATGATAATATTTATTAAATAGAATGATATATTACTGATTGTCAATTCACGTTGTTCAATGTATAGAAGATGAATGCTTTAGACGTAAGTTATGCGCCTTTTCAACACTATATTATACACATAAGTGTATGTAAAGTTAAACTTCGCTATTAATCATTACAACGTTATTTAAATTCATATAAATAGCCTCTCAATACTTACATGAAATAAATAGAAAATCGACGAGGTATCGTGTGCATTGACAAATGTGTGGGACTATAAAAGCTACTTTAGCAATATCACCAAAGTATCATAATAAAAATCACAAATAGAAAATATAAAAATTGCTCCGTATTTTATTTAATACCAAACAATTCATGTTTTTGACAGTTCTATTTACGGAATCATAAAATGGTCCACAAAATACATAGAACTAAAGTAAAGACATTAAAAACAAAATCAAAGGACCATTTATTTCTTTACTGGATAACTTAAATCATTGTTTTTGCTAATGTAAAGGAAAGATATAGATGGTCTTACAAATACCTACCGTCGTCCGTGTGTCACTGCGTGGTGCCAACTGAAAACCAGTGCTGCATTGAGGACCTGTATTGGGTGTCTTTCGCCCAGCAAATGCTGAGTTGGTAACCCTTTTGGTGCGGACGACATGCTTAGCAAAATTGTTATTGTATTTTTAATCATTTCTTTTTTATTATTTCTGAGTGTGTCCTGTATCAAATAAATATTTTTTTCTATTCTATTCTTATTGTTATTCACTTTATTTTAGAGAATGTGGCAATTTTCAGCAGCTAATGTTGAGTCACGGACTCAACATAACCGTAAGTCTATGTTCAGCTATGACATGAAATATTGTTTTTTATTGCTGGCCATTAATTTTAGGAATATTGCTTAAAGTAGCCGTTTTAGACCCGCTGATCCATGAGTGAGATAGACATATTTTGCAATATAATGGCAGCGGCTGGCGAATGATATCCATCGTTCATTCCAATCGTTTATTATTAACCGCTTTTTGTCTACGAATCCGTCTGAATTGATAATCTGTGCTGGCTTTTGAAGGATTATGAAGGATAGTAATATTGCGATTGGGTGGTGAGTAACCGTACAGTCAGCGTCATGCATGTGGTTACCCTCTTGAAACCGAGGTTACCACATTGTGACGGTGTCCATACCAACTAGGTTGTGGAAGTCAGTTGTATGCAGTCGCTCAGTTTTTGGAAAAAAAATCGCCACGTGATGATGAATTTTGTGATAAATCCTTGGCTTTAAACTATCTGCTTTATTCTAGCTTGAGTTGCATAAGAATTTATTTGATTCAATTTTGCAAAGGTAACACGTTTAGAATTGGGGGAGGCCTTTTCTCAGCAGTGAGACAGTGCAGGCTAATTAAAAAAAAAAAAAACACGTTTAGTAGTTCATATTTTAAAAAGTTAAAATCACCCACTGCTGATTCACTTCCTTAATTCTTCGCTACATTTAATATTGTAAATACATACAAAAGGTGCAATGTTAATTCAGAATTTAAATTCTCTTTTGTATTTACGGCGCTTTAATATAATGAGTTCCCTTTAGGTTCGAGACCCGATATTGCGATCAATATTTAATCCTTGAATCCTTTTGGTCATCACATATTTTTGTTGCTCCTTGTTAATAAATACCACACTTTTCATTTTAAGTAGTGAAATCTTCGTTTATATCATACATGTGGGGCCAATTGAGGATTTACAAAAAAGAAATTTATCAGACCTCTTGTGCAGCTAAAAATCTACGCACCGTGCCGCGGACAAAGCAGTAAATTAAGTTTGCGAAAAATTCTCGGGAAGGCTCTTCTAAACCTAGACACAAGCCAGTGCTCAGTACAATAACCCCTCATTCATTTATCCAAATGTTTTTATCACTATGACAGTAAGGAATATAATAGATGATAAATATTTGAGTGACTATTAAATAGGTCATTGTAACGACCTACTTTCAAGTCCAATAAGTAAAACAATTACGAACGTTGAAACACGTTCACCAATTTACATATGAGGATTTTATATGGGTCAAATTCATCGTTCGAGTTATTGGCAATCAACGCCGATGGCTGTTAATATTGTAAACAATGCTTGTGCAAGCAAAAAGAGCTAAATGCTTTGCGAATACAGAGTTGGAAATTAATGTTGGACTTTATTGAAGAGTTTTGTAAAAGGCAAATTAGTTATTGAATTTAAAATAATGACTGTAGGTACTAGATTTTGAAATTAAAGAGGAAAAAATAGATAAAAGAAATATAGATGAATTTTATCAACCTAATTTGTTGTACGAGCAAACAGTATTATGTTGGTTTACATCTAAAATATTGGGCTTCCGCACGTAATCGAAGAAGAAACAACCGGCTACAAAAAAATCGCGCACTGAAAAGTATAAAACAAGAACAACATTCATTTGACCGATATTTTTTCCAAATATAAACTTTAAGTAATAGCCGTGGTCGTATGCCATCTAGCTAATAAAGATTGTGTGAAACAACCGCATCCATATAATTTGTAGTTTTTTGTGACTGAGCACCCAAGCTGCATTCGATGATACCTTGCAGTAGACTAGTTAGTTTTACTTAAGACGTTTGACACGTATATTTTCAAAGATCAACTTAAAAATAAATAAAGAGAATTCGCACTGAGTTGACATACTTGGAAGGGTTATGAGGTGTTCACTGTCACAGCCGTAGATCTGATGATCATGATGGATATTGTGGAGGTTTTTCCTGTTGTTATCTTTGACATGGGTATGTCATGACTTATGAATTGTCCGAGATTCGTAGAATCTCTTACTAATAGCCTGTAATGTAGGCTTTTCGTGAATAGTCACGTTCTGAGAACGCAAGATTTTAATCTTCTTTGGACGGTCAACTGCGAGACAGGAGTTGCATTTGAAAGATCTCACTGCTAAGGAATAAAGGTGCTTTTAATATCAATTTGTTATCTTTTATGTGGTTGACTGTATCTGGTAATTCCTCGATACTACATAATAATATCCAACCTTACTTGTAACTCAAATCTTAAACTATACAAATACATTGTATAGTTTAAGATACATGCATAAAAAAACAAGGTAAAGGAAAACGAGGAACGGGAGATCTTGCGAAGACGCAAGCAAAGGTTAATTCAAAACTCATTACAGTAATATGACAGTAATTTAATTATTTAGCTCTAATGTAATTTTATTTTTCGTGGTAAAATCATCAAATGAGTCTCCCCACCCAGGGCAGGGTGGGAGGAACTGCCAGACTTGTACTGACTAAAATCTACGGTGTCCTTCACTAGCCCTTTACGTACCGGGGTCACGGTAATGGGTAAGTCCCGCGACCGCGCTAATGTAATTGGAAAATTATAATAAATTACTAAGCACAAATATAAGTAATGTCCTGAAAACTACATAATTTTAATTAAAATGATACTTTGATTTTAGTGAATTTTTCGCCATTCACAGTACTAGAAAAAAAAAGACAAGTCTATTAATCTGAACTATTTATTAAAAATCCAGATCAAATTGATGTATTTGGCTTATGCCGTTATAATTCTTGACCAAGATAATGTCTGGAATTGCGACTGAGATCTCTGAGTTTGTTTCAACTGTTTTTTGACAAGTCCGGCTAGTGAAGATGATAAATCATCTTCAAGTACCTACAATAAACCGCCAGTTATGTTTAAGCCCCATGTAACAGAGGGCCAATTACCATAAACCAGACACAAATACAGACTGCTAATATGGAATTCTTGAAGTTAACATAATTACACTTAACCATCCTGGAAATTGTATTCAGCAACTTATGCTCAGAAATCGCACGTGCGACCACTAGTTAAGTTCAAAATAATTCTTTAATATTATTTTTTTTTATAAAAAAAACTTTGCCTCACACTAGGAATTTCTCCTGTATCGTGCGTGCGTTTACAAACATAGAAACTCACACACACAAACACCCAGACCCGGAACAACTACTTGCAGATCATACTTAAATTTGTTCCGTGCGGGAATCGAACCCGCGACACATAGCGCAGGAGTCCAATTGCTCAGCCACTGCGCCAAACGTAATTCATATTATATTCCATGTCTATATTTTACAAAGTCTGTGCTACCGGGTACATGTAAAAGCAATAACTGCTTATTGATAGAAAATTAAACACATTGTTATTATGTACCGACAATCACAACAGAATCCAATTCGCTATTTGCAATGAATTTTCAAATAAACCTCATTATTGACGTTTGAACTGGAAAATTATAATTTTAACTAGTTTTTGATGATGCATCGCGTCACATAAACTGAATTAATGGTAATGCAATCGAAAATTGTGTGCTGTGCTTAGTTATTTATTCACTAAACAGTGATTCGATTATCATTGGTGTTGTTTTTAAGGAAATTCATGGCTCCAACGTAGAAGTATTATGGAACCTGGACGCTATTAATAGCGTTGAAGTTATTGTAGACGCACTAGCCTGGGTTATCTTATTGATACTAAAAAATAGAAAAGGAAGATTTATCGAAACTTGTGCCAAAGTTAAGAACTGAACCCTATCTGTCGTTTCTCAGACACCAACCATTTTGTTGCGCTCAGTAAACATAAACTTCAAAAGTTTCATTCGCTTTCATTAAGAATTATTATTCCAATTATATTAGCGCCTGAAATTTCACCATATTGTGCAGACAGTTGATTTGAACCCTAAAATAATGTTCAAAGAAAAGCAGCTTTCTAGAGATTATTTCGTCAAGGCGTTTAGCAGGGGGTGCTAAGGACAGGAAACCTCCTCGAGTGCCCGAGGCTGGAAGTTCCTTTCCGGATACGTCCGGGGGGAAGCCCAGATTCTCGGGACGGTGCGCCCCGGGATGCGGGCAAGTACTCCCCTACGGGGTCTCCTTGTCCGTATGCCAATGTCCTGTCGCGTCGCTCCACCACGTGTCCCTCTGCTCAGCAGAGGGCACAGTGGTTGGAGCAAGAGCGGGCACGGCGTGCACTTACCCTGCCGCCGGGCAGGCAGGAGGAGGTATTGCACTCCCACCTCCTCTTGCCACCGCTATTCTCGTAGCCCCGAAGATTGTCAGGATCACGTCTCTGACTTTCGACGGGGGTCGAGGGCCTTGGCTTAACCGCCCGGGCCGCGAGGTAGAAAACCTCTATAAAAAGTCACCCCGAATCTCAAGCGGCGGAGCACCGCGAGGAGATGTATGGCTGACGGGAGTTCTTTTGAACAAATCAGTCGCTAGTGCTACCCTCGCCAGGGTACCGGCCGACCCTCTGGCGAGTAATAAATGTCGTAGGCTTACCTGGGTACAGGGGTCTCTGCCCAGGTGGACCGTTTTTCCCCCACACTCGTGGGAATCACATGGAACATAAAAAATCCCCCCAACAACCGGCAGTCGCCGCAGCGAGCCAAGGTGGCTCACGTGCCTGTGAGGTGGAGTCGCTGGATTTGTCCAGCACGTCCGCCTCACCGGCACCGACGGAGCGGGCACAGAGTGCCGCTCGTAATAAAAAGATGGTGCTGGAGTCCGACTCGTCGGACGCCATGAGCGCCCAGAGCCCTGGCTCTGGGCGCGGAGGATCAGGGGCCGCGGAAAGGAAGAAGTTCTTCCTCAAGCGGCCACATTCGTCGTCCTCAGACGACGAACCTGCCTCGGGCCGGAAGATCCCGACAAGTGTTCGGGGTAAAGGCCGAGGCAGGAACGGAGGCAGAGGGTGCACAGAGGAGGCCCCCACCCTGGAGGAGACCATAAAGGCCGCCGTCCGCACCCTGGCTTCAAATAAGCCGGGGAAGAGGGCCACTAAGGACCGGGCCGCGGGCGCGGCCACGGCCACAATTATGGCGGCAGTGGCGGCGGCTAGCCTTGGCCAGGCTCCGCCCGCATCGACGGAGACGGACGAAATGTCCCAAATGCGGGCGGAGGTCACCCGCTTGACGGCAGCGATGGAGGTTCTCCAGAAGGAGAACCTCCAACTAAAGACGGAATTGGCCGGCCTGCAGAAGGCAGGCCGCCGGGAGGCGCCACCGGGGGGCGCAAAGGAAAAAGGTCAGCCCGCATCGGGGGAGAACTCAGTTCTCACCCTGGTGCGGCAGGAGCTGGCCGCCTTCCAGCAGCGGTTCTCCGTACTGGAGAGCCGCGTGCTACGACCCCCGCTGGCAACTTCGTACGCGGCAGCGGCCGGGGCCAAACCTCCCCTGCCGGCGAAGCCGCCCCAGACGAAGTTGCCCCAGGCGAAGACGGCCCCGGTGCGGACGGCCCCGGCGGGGACGGCCCCTACGAAGGCGAAGACGGCCCCGGCCAAGCCTAGCCAGGCGAAACCGGGCCCGTCAAAGCCGACACCGACACCTGCGGGGCCGGCACAGGCGGCCAAAAAGGCGAAGGCGAAGGCCGGGAACCAGTTGTCCCAGCAGCCTCCTCCAAAGACTCCTCCGGCCGACGCCGATTGGCAAGTGGCTGGGGAGAAGAGGAGGGCTGATGGGGCAGCCAGGACCTCAAGGCGGAGGGAGAGGCGGCGGCGGCGCAAGGAGCGCGATGTCGCGGCACGATTGCGCGCCCCCAAGACCGCGGCTGTGGTCATAACACTGCAGCCGGAAGCGGTCAAGAGGGGCGTATCATACCGCGACGTGCTCGCGAAGGCGAAGGAGGCGGTGAACCTCACGGAGCTCGGCATCGTCGGCGGTCTCCGCTACCGTGTCACCGCAACGGGGGCTCGGATGCTGGAGGTCCCCGGCGCTGCCAGTGGCCCCACCGCTGACGCTCTGGCCGAACGGCTCAGAGCGTCCTTAAATGCGGAGGAGGCCCGAGTGTCCAGACCCACCAGGCGCGCAGACGTGCGCATACTGGGTCTGGACGACTCCGTGACGGTGGAGGACGTGGTGGCCGCCGTTGCCGGGACTGGGGGGTGCCCTCCCGACCAGGTGAGGGCGGGCGCCCTGCGTCCTGACTACGCGGGGCTGCAGACCATCACGGTCAGCTGCCCCGTGTCGGCGGCCAAAAAGCTGCAGGAGGGCCGAAGGCTCCTGGTTGGGTGGGTTTCGGTGCAGGTCAAACTGCTGGAGCCCAGGCCCCTGAGGTGCTTCCGCTGCCAAGTGGGTAACCACGCGGCATGCATGTGCACCTCAGAGGTCGACCGCAGCGACAACTGTTTCCGCTGCGGTCAGCCCGGACACAAAGCCGGCTCGTGTACGGCCCCGCCGCACTGCTTCGCATGTGCGGCGGCTGGCAAGCCGGCCGATCACCGGGCAGGGGGTAAGTCCTGCGCCCCGCCCGCTAAAACCAGGAGCAGAGGTAGGCCCTCTGCTACCGCCGTTCCCGCCGCCGCAGCTCCGGCTGCCGCCGCCGCCGCCACTGCCGCCGCCGCCGCCACTGCCGCCGCCGCCGCCGCCAATGCCGCCGCCGCCGCTGCCGCCGTGGCCGCACCCTCGCCGAGGGCCCTGGAGGAGGCTGCAATGGACTCCGATTAATGGCTCCATTGCGCTTCCTCCAGGCGAACATCAACCACTGCGCCGCTGCTCAGGATCTCCTGCTCCAGAGCATGGCGCAGTGGTTGATAAATGTCGCCGTGGTCGCCGAGCCGTATTTTGTCCCGCCCAGGAATGACTGGGTGGCGGACCTGAACGGCTCGGTGACCCTCATCTCGTCGGCCGCCGCCGGTACCCCGCCCCTCGATCGCGTCGAGAGAGGGCGTGGGATCGTCGCAGCACGGTTCGGGGAGATCGCCGTGATAGGCGTTTATTTCTCCCCGAACCGAACTATCGCCGAGTTCCAAGACTCCCTATCGGAGCTGGGAGACGTCGTCGTCGCTTTCGGTTCCCTCCCCGCGCTCGTCCTCGGGGACTTCAACGCCAAGAATGTGGCTTGGGGTTCCCGGGTAACGGACTACACGCGGGGCAGGATGCTCGAGCACTGGGCCCTGGCGCATGGCCTAGTTATCGAGAACCGGGGTTCCGTCCCCACGTGCGTGCGGTGGACGGGCGATTCGGTGGTGGACATCACGTTCGCCACCTCCGGCCTGTCGCCGCGCGTCACAGACTGGCGCGTTGTAGAGGAGGTGGAGACCTACTCCGATCACCGGTATATCCGGTTTGATGTCTCCGCCCAGACCTCAGACGCGCCGGTCCGACGGAACCCAAGTGGTCCGCGATGGGCGCTGAAGCAGCTGGACCGGGAGCTATTCCTGGAAGCCTCAATCGTGCAGGCCTGGGTGTCACCACCGGACAGGCCTGCCGACATCAACGACGAGGCGGGGTGGTTCCAGGAGGCCATGTCGGAGATCTGCGACGTGGCCATGCCCCGGGTCCGACTAGGACGCGCCCGGCGTCAGTTGTACTGGTGGTCGCGCGAGCTAACAGCGCTGCGCGAGGCGTGCGTTGCTGCGCGACGCCGGTACACCAGGTTCCGCAGGCGCCGCACCCGACCTCCGGATGCGGTGGCTGTAGAGACGGAGCTGCAGGATGGCTACAGGGCAGCGAAGACCGCCCTCCGCGACGAGATCTGGCGGGCCAAGGAATTGGCCCGCAAGGAGATGCTGGAGGCTCTGGACGGGGACCCATGGGGCCGGCCCTATAAGTGGGTGAGAGAAAAGCTCCGCCCCTGGGCTCCCCCGTTGACGCAGAGTCTCCAGCCTCAGTTCGTGGAGGACGTGGTGAGCGCCCTGTTCCCCTCGCGGGAGGAGCACACTCCCCCGCCCATGGCTCCGTCTCCGGCGGTGCCTGACGCTGACGCAAACGCGGACCACAGCGACGACGACGTCTACGACGCTCCGGAGGTGACCGAGGTAGACCTGAGAGTGGCGGTACAACGGCTCAAAGCCAAAAATACCGCCCCAGGACCCGACGGCCTGCCAGGAAAAGCCTGGGTCCTGGCCTCGGGGACTCTCGGGCCTCGACTGGGGGGGCTCTTTAGCGCGTGCCTGGAGAGGGGCCGGTTCCCGCTTCGTTGGAAGACGGGGAAACTGGTCCTGATCCAGAAGCCCGGGCGCCCTGCGGACTCTCCGTCCGCATTCCGGCCCATCGTGCTGCTCGACGAGGTGGGCAAGCTCTTTGAAAGAGTAATTGCAAACCGCCTCGTCGGGCACCTGAATCGGGTGGGCCCGGACCTTGCGGAGAGCCAGTTTGGCTTCCGCAGGGGGCGCTCGACGGTGGATGCCGTCACGCGCGTGAGAGCCCTCACGACGGGGGATGCGGTTTCCCGGGGCAGGGTCGTCTTGGGGGTGTCTTTAGACATCTCCAATGCCTTCAACACCCTGCCCTGGAGTTGCATCAGGGAAGCACTCCGGTATCACCGGGTGCCGACCTACCTCCGTCGTATAGTCGAGGACTACCTGACGGACAGAGCCGTCATCTACCCCGGTCACCGGGGAGAGTGGAACCGGCGTGAGATGTCGTGCGGTGTTCCACAGGGATCGGTCTTGGGGCCGCTCCTGTGGAACATCGGTTACGACTGGGTGCTGCGCGGCGACCTCCCTGACGGCGTCGGCGTAATTTGTTACGCCGACGACACGCTCGTCCTGGCGAAGGGAGAGTCGCACCAGGCGGCGGCCGACGTGGCGACGCAGGCGGTAGCGACAGTCGCTAGTAGGATCCGGCAGTTGGGACTCGACGTGGCGCTGCACAAAACAGAGGCCATGTGTTTTCATGGCCGTCTGAACGCGCCACGTTCAGAGTCCCACATTACGGTGGAGGGGGTTCGCATCGGCGTCGGGAGGACGATGAAGTACCTGGGACTCGTCCTCGACAGCCGGTGGAACTTCAGGGAGCATTTCCTGCATTTGGCCCCAAGGCTGAACCGGGCAGCAGCCGCTCTCAAGCGGCTCCTGCCCAATCTCGGCGGGCCAAATGCCTCCTGCCGGAGGCTGTACGCCGGTGTCGTGCGGTCCATGGCCCTCTACGGGGCCCCCGTGTGGGCCCTAAGCATCCGGACGCGACCAGTCAAGCTGGTCGCATGCCAGAGGGTCATGGCTATCCGGATGATCCGGGGATACCGCACGATCGCCGGCGAATCAGCTAACCTCCTAGCAGGATTGCTGCCCTGGGATCTGGAGGCGACTGCCCTCCAGCGCGTCTATGAATGGCGCGTGGAGGCGCAGCGTCGGGGCGAATCCCCGCTGCCTCGACAAGTCGAGGCGCGGCGGGAAGAGCTCCGGCGTGATCTCAGGGCAGTATGGAGGGAGCGACTGTCGCAACCGAGGTCTGGGCACGCCGCAATCGCGGCGGTAAGACCCCTCTTTGAGGAGTGGCTGGATAGGCGTCACGGCGTCCTTACCTACCGCATGACGCAGGTCCTCACCGGACACGGAAGTTTCGGGAGGTTCCTGTGTCTGATAGGGAGGGAAGAAACGCCTGGGTGTCACCACTGCGAGGATCGTCCGGAGGACACGGTGGAGCATACGGTGCAGGACTGCCCTGCTTGGGCAGAGCACCGCCGTGTCCTCACGACGGCGATAGGCGGAGACCTCTCGCGCCCGGCATTGGTCGAGGCCATGCTGCGGGGCGAGACGGAGTGGGAAGCGGTCGCCTCCTTCTGCGAAGCAGTCATGCTCGTGAAGGAGGAGGCGGGCCGCCTGAGGGAGAGGACAGCGTCCTCCCTCCACCCCAGCCGCAGTGGTAGACGCCCACGGCGTCGGACGTCGCAGGACGATCTCCGGCCACCGTAGGCGCGGGCATGCGGGCAGCGAGTAATGGGCGACTCGCTGTCCGACCATGGACCATGCCCGGGTCGACGGCGCGATGTGTTCCACGCGCGCCTCAAAGAGTGTCAGCATAGTGACGGGGCCTGTAGAGGGCCAAAGCCTGCTGGGGTCGCGGGACCAAGGGATTACCGTGACCCCAGTACGTAAAGGGCTAGTGAAGGACACCGTGGATTTTAGTCAGTACAAGTCTGACAGTCCCTCCCGCCCTGCCCTGGGTGGGAGGACTCATTTGATGATTTTACCACGATAAAAAAAAAAAAAAAAGGCGTTTAGCAGACGGCGCCAAGCGTCACCAAATGAAATATCGCTTAATTAACGTTTACAAGCTAAATTATCTTGCGTTTATAAACACCTTTATTGTGTGTTACACAAGGTTGATATTATAGTGTTGTGTTGTAAAAATGTGCTTCGTTAGGTGATATGCACGTGTTTAGAGCAAAGCGTAGTAAATCAAATGGACCATGGCGAATGAATGCGCAATCAACATTCTCTGATGTCTGACCCTTTCCTTGCTCATTTAGAAATGTTGCGTTCAATAAATCTTTTGCTTGTAGTCTTTAGTTCTCTCCTAGTTCCATGGAAACAAAACTAGCATAACGAACCTGTAAAATTAATGACAAGTTCTGCAAGAAATTTAAGGACAATTGAACTAGAATGTGGCCTAGTAAGGAGGAATAAGTTTGTAGATTACTGACAGCCGTTGCAGGTAGTCAGAACCTCAAAATTTTGACGATCAAAAAGTCTCACCATCGGGTATCGTGGTATCCTGTTATGTGGTGGTTAGATAAAAAGCTAAAGAACAATTCTGGTACTCAACTCCATTCAAGTAGATTGAAAACTAACATAGTAAGGCACATGGAATGATGAAAACTCACTCAGTACTCATAAAATCTCTGTGCTTGTAAAAAGTTATCAACGTTAATTTATGCAACTAAAACCTTAACTAATCCAAGCATTATCTCATCTAATTATACTACACTTAGTCTAAAATAATGCACATTGCACAGCATAATCTATGCCGTAAAAGGGTTACGAAAAATCTCATGAGAACGCGCACGAGTTTGCTTCGCAGGCGACCGTTAATTCAAATTAAACCGCTTTACTCCGACTAAAATTTTACTAGCAACGCCCTTTATTAAATGAAAGCGAAATTCCGCCCATCGCATCAGCTCGTTCCGGTACATTGAGGATAGTGATGTATGACCGGATCCGATACTTTGCACTATCGATACAACATATTTACGTTCGACATTTTGGACGAACACAAATTGGTATACAAAATGATACAGTGTATGTATTGATACTTAAGGACTGGTATTGGAATGAATGGCTTATAGCGTATCAAGTTGAATTAAATTACTAATACAGTGAATCTATACTATAATAAATCTGTAGAAGGGTCAATTCTGTACATTGAAAATATTGAAAAAATAAATAGTGGGGGGTGTTGCTGGATCGATACCAAACCCAAATATATGATTAAAAAAATTTTTGTCTGTCTGTCTGTCTGTTTGTGCAGGCATCACGTGAAAACTAACGGTTCGATTTCGATTAAATTTGGTATAATTATTCCTTATTATCCTGGGCATAACATAGGATACTTTTTATCCTGGAAAAATACGTAGAAAAAAATCTTATTTTTCAGTTTTATTCATAGACGTTGTTCTGTAGAACCGCGAACACACGTTGCATTACCCGCAGTGGATTCAGCGCCGTAATATTTATAAGATGTCATTGTCAGAGTTACTCAAAATGGAGAAATAGACCCTCCACGCGAAGACCGACATCCGCGCGGACGGAGTCGCGGGCGGAAGCTAGTTACAAATATAATGACAGAACGTTAATAAAAAAGAACAAAACAATCCTGGGTATTTGTCTAGATTGTAGAGGGATTTATAAGTAGATACAATAATAAGGTACTGAGCATCTTAAAAAACTAATCGAAATTATTCTAAATAAACTATTCTGCAAATTATGGAGGATCGGATCAACGTTATCCGATACGATCCTAGGATCGTATCGTTTAGTTGCGATCCGTATCGGTACACGCACCACGCAGCCCTAGTTGAGGTGAATTTCGTATGCGCATTTAATGCAATCATCTAAGCTAGTGATCCGGAACTGTAAATATTTATGGAGACTGTCTGGTTGATGCTGTCCAAATAATGGTCGCCAATATGTTTTATGTTACTGGTCGATATAAAAGAATATGTAATAAACAGAGATCGGAACAGGTAAAGTATAATAAGCCTTAACTTCAAGGAATTAAGTATCTAACATGTAGATAGGAAATCACTGAATGATTATTTAATCTCACATTCGTACATCTCATAATCGGTTAGTAAGCTTGTAAGTATCGACTATTTTACATAAACTCATGATTTGCATGTTTCTCTTGTAAGTTCCTGGAAATTTTTAATCTTAATTTGGGTATTTATGCAGAAACTTTCAGTTTGGGTCTTCTTCTAAAATTATGAATGAATGTTTTCTGCTACTTAGACATGCCTCTTTGTTTTTATTGTAGAGACAATCTGAGGGCCTACTTTCAGCAAGATTGACAAAAAGAATTGTCAACTTTGTTACTCCTATACATTTTTAATTTTATTAAACTTATACCTGATACTATGACGATGTGTCCTGGTTTTTCTGTTAATCAAAATCAGTTAAAATGATTTAATTAACATACGTTACCAAAACATTACCCCAATGCAAGCACTCGAACCAAAAATATGAGCATACAACACGATGTTCCATATGCATTGGAATTCCAATATTTTCTAAGTAAATACTCCCGATTTCCCAAACTAATTCATATGGTAATAGCGGGAGCGAGTTGAATAGAAATAATAATTGGCGGAGCCTTATTTAATGGAAGTTTCCAAAATGGTTTTATTAAGGAGAAAACACGCACTGCAGTAGAAAATGTATTATCTTATTTGCGAATTGGGTCTTTCATGTAAAGGATGGAACAAAACGACTGATATGTTCTCGTAATAAACAAGGAGGGATGATGTTATGAATATGAATTCTTCGTACAATTTCGCTTCGTGAGTGGATTGAATCCTTTGAGAATGTATTGTTTCTTTTCTTGACATGTTAAGCACTTGGAGATCCGAGCAGTGGGAGTGATATATGTTTTGAAGTTTGTTGGTATAGAAATTAGGTTTCTAGAACATTGATATAGGTCGAGACTATGAATTTAATGAATTTCTTTTTTTTTCCAAACAAACAGAAAAAAAGTATTTCAAACTTATCAGTACTAGCTATTGCGGGCAATTTCGTCCGCTTCGACTCGAAATTTATCCCACGGAAACATATAATCGAGATAAAAACTATCCTATTTGTTAATCCAAGCTATGAACCATCTGTGTACCAAATTTTATCGAAATCCGTTCAGTTACTTTAGCTTGAAAGACTAACAAACAGACATGGATAATATACATACTCACAAACTTTTTACTGATAATATTAGTAAGATTTACAACAGCATTTTCAACTTTTCAAAGTCATTCAAGCAAACTTACACTAAAACTATATTTGGCAAATGATATAAAGTTTTCGTTAAAACAAATCTAAGTAATTTTTATTCAAGATTTTGGCATTACTCATCACGAAGAATTCGAAAGTAAGAGAAATGTGTGTTCATATATAATAATATGTTACGCAAAAGTTGAAGAAACAAAGAGATTTAGAAGTCAAGAACACGATGTAAGTCATACAAGTAAGAAACAAGTGAACGATAATGTTGAAGGCTTGAAACAAAGTAAGGAACACATGGAGGGCTTAAGGGGATGTTCCCAATAGAGACATGAGCCCTACTATTGGTTAGAGAAATGTAATTGGTTTCCAGAAAACTAAATATGTGAGTAATTAATTGACTAATAATTATAAACGCGATGATTACTTTGTCTTAAAGAAAAGTAGTATTACTGGAAAGGAATAATTTCATTTTGAGTTCAAAAGCATAAATGTCAAAATTTGCAGATAAAATTTAACTCGTCATACATTTATTAATAAAATTTGTTAATCATCTGATAAATTAAATCTTCTTTTAGGTATATGTATGGCCATCCAAAAGTAACAAACAAAAACTAATACACAAAAGCCATAGTGTAAGAAATATAAAAATCAAACAAAAACAGTTTCATTCATACGATGTCTTGGTTGCAGACACCAAGACAAACAACATCATCATATCTCCATAACACTGTAACCACTTCTCACAAAATTACGCAGTAACCAGCAACACGTAGTAAAGGCTATGAAAAGAGCAACTTACGGCCTTTGACGACAAACTGCACTCCGGGCTACAATCGATAGACAATGGATTGTTTGGCTTTTGTTCGCAAATCGTAAAGCGCTCCAGACTATCTTAGAACTTCTTTGAAAACGTTTCTTACACTGAAATGTATTGTGAAGTTTTGTTTTACGTCTTCATGACAGCACTGACTTTGTAGTTCGTCGTTCAAGTAATTTTCTTTTTATTTACGGTCCAGTTTAGTGTATGAATCCTATCGTTGTGAAAGATCTTTGTTTGTTGAAGCAAAATACGTTTTCTTAGCTAGCTCCTCACAAAGATAGTGGAGTTGATACTTTTGTCATATCTACTTTAGAATTTTAGAGGATATCAATATTGAAGGATGCCAATAAGAAGATGGAGGGAAAGTCGTAAAGATATTTTCAGATTTTCTTTATTTTAGAAGGATAAGATCGATATTGTAAGTTGTTTACTGAAGCACATTAAAATTTGAAAACGACTTTAGATCATCGTTATAAAAGTGTTTGCGTCTTTGTTTACAGGGTAGGCAATTATAACACAATCCCCTAACCGCAGCCGCATCCGAAATTCGATATGCCAATAACAAGGCAGTGGAGTATAACACAGACAATCACGTCAGTCTATCCCCTGCCAATGAGACATCTCTCAGGAGGAATAAAATAGCCTCATTTGTGACACCAATGCAATCCGTTTAATTCGTTACGCGGCAACCCCCCGACGATAAAGATCGAAGCGTTTGGGATTAAAAGAAAATTAAACGTTCAGGGAGTGATGTCAAACCCCATGATACGGTAACTTTTACAAGCACAGACACTGAGATAACGACACCCCTATTGGGAACGACTTTAGAACTATTTTACATGGATGAAGATGTAAATATAAGTTTGCAAAGATATCACCGCAGACAGTGGAACTGATTCTAGCCCCTCAAGAATTTATTCCACGTTTGGGGCGTTCCTTTGGTAACGGCTGCTGATTGTGTGGCTTAATTAAACTGCATTATACTCGCTCTGTGCAATTTTGCAAGACCAGAACACTTTTACAATCGAGTTCTGCTAACGAATTGAGTTCAGTATTCTTTATGTTTTCTAAATTGAGTCTCATTTTGGGATCTGCATTGTATAATTTTGTTTACAGCATATGTTTATCTTTATTGTTATTAAGAAACATAACTCGGTTGGTTTTGCTTGTTCCATTTAAAAGGCCTTCATTTGTTTAAAATAATTGGGTGCACCTGTCCAATGCACGAACTAAAAGCAACATTGTAAAATATTATTACTGAACTTTTTGTGTCCAGATAACAATAACATAAACGGGTTCCTTGCCATTTTGTTGCCATCAAAATTCTCGCTGGTTTGGTAATTATTTAGTTTGTTGCTTGTAGAATTTGCTTGCAACTCTCTATAGATAAAATCAATTAGCAAATTATCATGAACATGGCGTAGATCTTTGTCAGGGTGTTTTATAATTTAATAACTCATTAAATAGATTATTTTTTTAGCGTGGTAAAATCATCAAATGAGTCCTCCCACCCAGAGCAGGGCGGGAAGGACTGTCAGACTTGTACGGACTAAACTCCACGGTGTCCTTCAATAGCCCTTTACGTACCGGGGTCACGGTAATTCGTTACTCCCGCGACCAACTCGTAGATTAATAGAGAAAACAATGACTGAAAAAAGTATAATACAGAACTTTGCCAAACAAACTTTCTTAACTTCTTCCTAAATTTTAAATTCTAAATTTTAAAACACTTATTTTTAAATTCAATATCCATGTTGGTAACGTTTGAATAATTTGAAAGTCAAATAAGACGGTGACGACGGCACGCGAGCACTTCAGTATTATTGTACACAAACATATAGATTGCTCTACAAATATTTTGATGGCGTATAGTATGAAATGGTCACGTATTTCTATTTGCTGTGACGTAAGATATTGTGGTTAATTTTTTAGGTGTAGGATGATAGTTCTTGCTGCACTTGAGAGCCGGCTGAGCTCCATCACCATTCATATTCTCAGCTGTTTTTTTCTATTCGAATCTACATAAATTTTACTTTCGTTACCCCTTTTGTTGTAAATGTTTGTATTTTATTTGAGTCTTGTATTAAAGCGCTCATTGTTTATTAATCATATAAGTCTGGACTGTTTAAGAAAAACCAGTATATGCAGTATGCATTTTTTAGTTTAGTCACCTAACTTAAACTCTCAAAACGATAATATGAATAGATATGAAGCCAAGGAAATCCATATCAATCAAATATTATGCCATAATATTTTTTTTTATTCCGCGTTTTTAATACGCGGAATAGATCGCGAAAGATCCGGGTTTGAATGCAAAATGCATTAGTGTCCTAATCTCAGTAAAATATGCACATGCACCACATTTTATTACGACTAGGAACTAAAATAGACCCAAACACAATAACACTACGTGTGACGTCAAGGAAATAGACCATAAATTTTTCATGAAGGTTTTCTTTGCAACTTTCACCGTAGAATCATGATTGACATTACCCTCTTCAGCGCTTAGTACAAACTGCCGAACAAAAATTCTCATAAAGGCAACATGAGTGAGCAACTATGCGATATTGATATAACCTTTGCTAAACTATGATTGATAGTGTGAAGCTGAATAGAGCTTTATCGGGTAGTACAAGCTTATGACCGATTTGTTACGATATTAGAAAATTTATTGAACGCCTCGCAGAGGTCTTTATTGTGGTCCGAAGTCGAGTGGGTGAACGTGTGATGGAGGTTCGAGTGTGACTCGAGGATTTTTTATTTCCACGAACTTTCAATTTGTTATCATCCAACCTAGCCTTTGCCCAATTATGTTTGGGGTTGCCATCCAGTCAAACCGGATGCTGCTGGATACCACTATTCTACATGGAGCAACTGCCTATCTGAACTCCATAATTAAAATTCCATCAAAGACCTGCAAATAACAGCTGGACCAATGTCAACGAGCTTTAGCATTTTGTCACTCATTTAATTGTTGACCATCCATCCAGTCTTTTACTATAGGCCTCATTAGTAAGCTCAATATAGTGCAACGAGCTATGGCTCTCCATAGCTCGTTGTACTATATTAAGCATAGCAGTGAGACTACGAGCATAGCCCTCTGCTCGTAGTCTCTCTGCGCGATCGACTCAGAAATGAGGAGATTAGTAGGAGTACCAAAGTTACCGACATAGATCAACGAATTAGCAAGTTGAAATGGCAATGGGCAGGCCATACAGCTCGCAGAACTTTTGGCCGATGGGGCCGTAAGGTTCTCGAATGGAGACTACGAGCATAGAGACTAGGAGCTCCGGCAAGCGTAGCGTAGGATGTCCACCTACAAGGTGGGCAGACGATCTTATGAAGACCAAAGGATCAGGCTGGATGCAAGCCGCTTCCAACCGGTCCTATAGGAAGCGAGGCGATTTTGAAGATTGACCTTAGTATCTGTTGTTATGCATGTATTTACAAGCTTCCCGTCATCATCAGCCGTAGGACGTCCACTGTTGAATATAAACCGGTCCTAATAGATTTCTAATAGGACCGGTTGATTCAAATTCTCCATATTCTGTTTTTTTTTTTTAAATCTTTAATCGCAGCCGTTTTGAAAATGTTAGTAAATTTCCTTGTTTTCCACTTAAATATGACACAGCTTTGGTTGTACATAATTATGTTGTGTATGCATAACTAAAGCAACGTCAAACGTCCGTTCTGAGAGGTAAGATAAAGATGCCAAAACCAACGATAATGAAGTCCTCAAAAAGACTCCAAACGCCAACATGTTCCTTATTTAAAGACAAACACAAACAGAGGTCCTGTCGTCCGCTCTTATTACTATAAACAATATTTGCACTAAATGAGTACGTCCAAGTGTCAATGAATGAGAAGCAAGCTGTCGAAGGAGCCGCGATGGTTGACACAAGCTTGTGATTATAGCTCATTAAGACGCGACTCTCCCGGCGCGCCCGCAAATATTTAATTTACACTCTGAATATGAGTGTTATACGGCTCAAAGTCTGTGTAAAAGGTTATTTAGGTCCATGTTACTAGCTTTTGAGCAAATATTTTCTTTGTCATTCGTTACAAACATTATTAAGTATTATGTTGTGTGTCGTGTCTCAAAGCTGGTAATAGGAGTAGAATTGGCTTCGTTTTTACATCTAATAAGTGTGCATCGAATTTAATACATTGCTGCTCATCCAGAAGTTTGTGATTTCAAACCCGGACATAGTACTAAATAATGTCTTTTTCAAGGCATGTATATTTCTATGCTTATCTTGGACTGAAAATCGGAGAAGGAAAATATCATAAGGAAAGCTAGACTTAAGATCAATATAAGTCAAAACCTTTGTCAGAGGCCTGTGGGGTTACCAGTGGCGGTTTTATTAAATCTAACACCACATGATCCCATTCTCACACGAAAAAGGAAGAATATTGAAAAAAATACTCTTAAAAGCATGAGAAACCTAATAAGCATAATGATGATGAAATTAAAACTAAGTTGTTGAAAGACATTAATGACAACAAAAGCTGTTACATAATGCCATAAACATAATAAAAACGCAAGATTAATCTCTCGTTTGTTCATGAACAAGTTAACTACTAAATTAAAATTATGTCTAACGATAAAACAACGGTACATGATGTATCTGACCACATTAATGTACCACGTTTATATTAAGCACCTACTGTTTAGCGCAATGCCAACAAATTTGGACAATAAATTACCACAGAGAACAATTAAGATAACCCATTTCATACCGAACTAGACCCCATGAATCACTTAAAATTCATAATGCACTACTGAATGTGGGCCGTTGGTTAATCTTGCCTTATCTTCGAGATACCTTTTATACCTCGTATGGTAAATATTTTCTTCGTACAGAAACGGTTATATGATAAGACTAATCTTAATGATGCAGTAATACGCCAACGAAATTATGGTCAGTTTTAATAATGTCTTTATCGGCAACAAAACACTCCTTTTCCTGCTTTGTAGGTTAGTTGCCGTTTTATTGTGGGAGATTATTTTTGTTTATCGTTAGATCTGTATAGTTGCACAGTTTAAGTAGTGTTTTGTTTAGTTTAAGTACGTTTTAAGTAGGTAATTCATATTCTTTATGTTTTTTTTATAAGTTTTGTTGTTTACTGTTTATTCTGTTGTTTTAGTACTTATTTAATTACTACTTTGGAGGCTAGGAATTACGTAATTACGGTTAACAAAAAGAAACTAATTCAATGTTTTCTAAACACTCTCAAACATATTTCATCATTCAGTGGGTGTTATTGTCATCATATTTCCACAACATACTATCTTAAGTTATCTACTCAACTAGATCTCAAGATAATCAAGCAGTAAAATTTGATGACAAAGCCATAGAACAAAGAATTGTAATACATTCAGTATGTGAGTCAAATGGGAATTTAAATATTTCCTTTTGGTGCTTACCTACTCATCGGAACGAGATTACATGGAAAACCACTATAAACGAACCATCGAAGTGCAAAAAACGTGGGTTTTTGTTGTTAAGATAATAAATCGGAAAGCCAATAAAACAGCGATGATAGCAATAAACATTGTCACATTACCATGAACACAGAAGTCGTAAAATTTGAAACTGTTCTCAAACTCTCAAAGCCACACACCGCAACATCTTTTTTCACACTGAGTCACTAGTAGTTTGCGATAATCGCAGGTCAAATATTTGATCTTCGTAAAGAATTGTTAAAGCCATTCTTCGAAAGCTTATTAGTAATTGGATAATTTATGACATCGATATTTTAGATTTGTCTCCAGTGACTTCGTTACTGTGTCACCTTTGAAATTTTTCGTTTGGATTTAAGTATTACAATAAATGATAGGCTTTGTTGAAACTTATGTCATATGAACGCTTTGTCATCGAAATTATATGTAATATTTTTCATCGTTTTATGTTGGAATAAATAGTATTTATCATTTCTTCTTAAAGCCTTTGAAATGGAAAGTTGAGATACAATACTATCGATCTATGATTTTATACATGCACAAAAACTGTTTGAAAATGAGTAACCTTTCAAATATGTAGTACCAGTATATCTAATGAAACTCGTACTTTATTACTATTCCATATTAAAAAGCAATCTCAGGCGCTTATCTTTAACCAAACGTGTCAACTCAGCTACTTCAGCATTCAGTTCGCCAAACCGATGAATAATCGCGGTCATATAATCAGTTGATATATCATTTATTTGATCACTTCTCTCATTCGCAGAATCATAAAAATCTCACACAGACCCACATTTATCACCTATAAAATTATTATCTGCTTTGGTACCGCGACCACAAAATTGTATCACAGCGTTAGTCACGCCTTTTATTTCACTATTTGCTACTTGGACCGGTATTTGCTTGGCATTGTGTTTGCCTACATTTTTTACGTCATTTGATATGCTACAGATTTCTGCGAATATTTTTTTATCCGTTAAGATTTGTTTTGCCTTTTAGTTGCGGTTATGTTGGGAGTCGTGATTTTTAGTGTTTGATCTGTAGAAGGGTTGACCTTTTGTTTATTTTATGTTATTGTATTTGTCGGTTAGTAACTACATTATTCCCCGCTGCCTCGACAAGTCGAGGCGCGGCGGGAAGAGCTCCGGCGTGATCTCAGGGCAGTATGGAGGGAGCGACTGTCGCAACCGAGGTCCGGGCACGCCGCAATCGCGGCGGTAAGACCCCTCTTTGAGGAGTGGCTGGATAGGCGTCACGGCGTCCTGACCTACCGCATGACGCAGGTCCTCACCGGACACGGAAGTTTCGGGAGGTTCCTGTGTCTGATAGGGAGGGAAGAAACGCCTGGGTGTCACCACTGCGAGGATCGTCCGGAGGACACGGTGGAGCATACGGTGCAGGACTGCCCCGCTTGGGCAGAGCACCGCTGTGTCCTCACGACGGCGATAGGCGGAGACCTCTCGCGCCCGGCATTGGTCGAGGCCATGCTGCGGGGCGAGACGGAGTGGGAGGCGGTCGCCTCCTTCTGCGAAGCAGTCATGCTCGTGAAGGAGGAGGCGGGCCGCCTGAGTGAGAGGACAGCGTCCTCCGTCCACCCCAGCCGCAGCGGTAGACGCCCACGGCGTCGGACGTCGCAAGACGATCTCCGGCCACCGTAGGCGCGGGCATGCGGGCAGCGAGTAATGGGCGACTCGCTGTCCGACCATGGACCATGCCCGGGTCGACGGCGCGTTGTGTTCCACGCGCGCCTCAAAGAGTGTCAGCATAGTGACGGGGCCTGTAGACGGCCATAGCCTGCCGGGGTCGCGGGACCAAGGGATTACCGTGACCCTGGTACGTAAAGGGCTATTGAAGGACACCGTGGATTTTAGTCAGTACAAGTCTGACAGTCCCTCCCGCCCTGCCCTGGGTGGGAGGACTCATTTGATGATTTTACCACGATAAAAAAAAAAAAAAAAAAGTAACTACATTATTGTTTCCATTAATAATGTACTGACCGTCACCTTTTTAACTCTGATTTAAACAGCTATGGATGACAGCAGGAAGTTCCTATTTTCATAGTCACCAAAAGCAGTTGGTGATGTGTGTGTCATATAAAAAATCCTAATTCGTAAAACTTTGTCACAGACGTTTTGAACAATATGATAGTACTCTTGGTCGCGAGATCGATTGCTGAGCGTGGGGTCCAGGGTTTGATTGCCGGGAATGGGTTTTTCTATTAGAATTTCTCAGTAGCAGCCCGGAGTTTGGAAGTTGGCGATATGATACCCCCTGCTTTGGAAAGCTGATTGGTTCTGCGCCTGATCCCGCTCGCTCTAGTTGTGTCGGTTTGTCGTCCCATTGGACTATGAGAGTAAAGGAATAGAGAGTGCACCTATGGCTAATCTGTGCTGAGATTGGCTGCGGTGGTCGAATTCGGTCATTAGGACTATTATGACTTCAGGACGGTCAAATAAAATTGCTTAGATATTCTCAATTCTACAAATTAAGTAACAATTTTCTACATACATATTGTAATAGGTCTCACAGACCGATTGGTCAGCTATTATCGACCAATTTCACATGACCAGCAAGTTAAAACTGAATGTAATTACGGGCCAATCAAATTCCATAACAAACCCGCTTTGATCGTCCGTCGTTATCCCTATACACGAATTATTTATTACTACCGTTAAATGGATGAGACTAGGTGTGCTCCTCGGTGCTGTTTACAAGCTTTCGTGTTTTTATTTCTTTTAAAGACTCTTTGGTTTTTCTTTTATTAAAGTTTTTGTTTTAATAAATATTTAAACCTGTTCAGAAACTTTATGGACTGTTATATACTGTTTGCTGTTTGTTATTAATTAACGTTCGTTTGAAAAATTTACACCATTCTTGCTTTTACAGGTAACTTTGGCACTACATCGACAGTCGTCGAAGGAGGAGTTAGTCGGATTACCTCGTTAATCGAACTTTCAGAAATTAAAGTATCAATAAGTACGTTTCTTCATTTCGAAGTAAGTACACATTATGAATGTATATTATTATATTTTGCCTTTTTAAAATTATTTCCTATTAATTATCCGTATGAAGTATAATTTTACAATATAAAATTATAGCATTATTTATCAATATAAATATAAACACTCATCTTCACAGCTAATAACACACAGACGAACAATCGACATTTGATT
Organism: Agrotis puta; assembly: GCA_943136025.2. Lineage (NCBI taxonomy): Eukaryota > Metazoa > Arthropoda > Insecta > Lepidoptera > Noctuidae > Agrotis > Agrotis puta. Next base: position 12,003,376 of record OW964177.2, on the reverse strand, counting down.
AAAATTAACTACTAGTTAACCGAGCTCGACCACAGACCAATTACGAATCCTTTTTTGGTCCAGCACACCCAATATTGTTACACTTTATTACGCTGCTCTATGTATGATTTATTCGTCTTTCAACGTGTCCAATAAATTCAAAAACAAAACGTTAATCAGTATGTTATTAAGGTTTCAATGTCGATTTATTGTGTTTGTTTGATAGTAAATATATGAGCTATTGTTAACACGAGAGTTCGTTTATTTGGAGTTGAGAATATGGACTTGATATTGCTTATTCACTCTTATTTTTTTTTTTTCTAAAGGATGTTTTTAGTCACATGTCGTGCATCGTTGTTAAAGAAATCGTTCTATCTACTTTCTAATGTATCTCGTTAAGGACTTTTTTTTTATCGTGGTAAAATCATCAAATGAGTCCTCCCACCCAGGGCAGAGCGGAAGGGACTGTCAGACTCGTACTGACTAAAATCCACGGTGTCCTTCAATAGCCCTTTACGTTCCGGGGTCACGGTAATTCGTACAGTCCCGCGACCCTCGTTAAGGGCTAGTCATGATTTTAACTAATTACTTAGCTTAACTACTGATCAAACAATTAGCTCTAAAATATAATTATTAAAAAGAAATACATTTTTTGGTTTTGACCACGTCATATCTTGGTTAAATGTTCCAAAGTCTATATTAATAATAACAATTTAGACATTTTTTTTACTCCGAGTGCCCAGCCGTTTCATGTCAGTTTAGATTTAGTATAAACTTGTTATTTAATTTGAGAATAATTCATCTTGAAGGGCTTAACTTGTTTCGTATTCAGAAGACTTACGTAAAAAAGTTTCGTAAAGTTTTTCTTGGAAATAGGCAACCTACTTTTACGTTGTTATTTTTTTTTTTTGAAATTATCTAGTTTAGATATATAGGTTATTTTTTCATAACTGGAAGAAATAAGAGTTGAACAATATGAACATTCATTTATATTTTGTATACCTATAATTTAGATTGACATTGTGTTGGTATGAATTTGGATATTCATAGCATTGTTTAATCATTGAAAACACTACAAAAATCCAATCACTACCAAAAGATACAAAAACTTTTTTGACAGAAAACATTTTTAACATTGTCATTTTATTTTTCTGTACACATACCGCCATCTATCGAACGAGTGCCATACTACGGGCGCCCACAACAAGCCACAGAGTGGGCACACAACATGTATCGTAAAATGTTGCTCGAACAGGAATGCGCCCACGAGCTACGAGTTACCTCAAATTGGAGTGAGCTTTAGAGTTTTGAAACGGTAAAAGTTTTTGGTAGGAAGTACGAAAGTTTTGTGTATTACAAGGGATTGCTCTAGCTAGATAGATTATTAGAATGTACTTAATTAGAAATTCTTAATTGATAATATGAAATAATGAAAATTATAAATAAAATATTGACTGCTGCTGGCTATGTGGATTGTAAAAAGTTTAGAATCAAATGCTACATCTTTCAGATTATGGATCCATTCATTAATATACCGTATCCATAACTTGTAAAGTTGAAATCTAATAAGATCTGATACACAATTTTAATATTTTATGTTTATATGAACGTTAAAATTCCAATTGGGATAAACAAAATTAACCTTGGTAAAGCTTATTGGCGGTCATCATCGAGTGAGTCGGAAGACTCAGAGCAGGAGTGTTCTATGTGGAGCGGAAGCGACTGTCAGTTTCTGACTGACAAAAACTCCACACCTTTGCTTTTTTTTTGACCCAGGGCAGAGCGGAAGGGACTATCAGTTTCCTTCAGTAGCCCTTTAAGTTCCGGGGTCACGGTAATTCGTGAGTCCCGCGACCCCGGCAGGCTTTGCCCCTCTACAGGGGGGCCCTGTCACTATTACTGACACTCCATGAGGCGCGCGTGGAACACAACGCGCCGTCGACCCGGCATCGTCCATGGTCGGACAGCGAGTCGCCTATTACTCGCCGCCCGCATGACCGCGTTCTGGTGGCCGGAGATCGTCTGCCGAAACTACAAGACATAGAACAAAATGAAAACCCAGTTACTTACTACATGAACACCAAATTAATATTAGCTAGGACGTCGCAAGTACGTGAGCTGTGTGCAAAGTTACTATTAAATTAACTTAAATAGCACCGAAGTGACCCAAAGAATAATTTACAGGATCTCCCTGCTAATGAAGAATACTACCCTCTTGGCGACTATTTGTACTAAACTTAAACCATTAAGATATTATAACCTTGATAACTGTTTATAATGCTCCAAATGTTGAGGAGTTTCGGAGAAAATAAAAACGAACCTAATGGAGATGTGTTGGCACTTTCAGATGACTTTTTTTTGGAGATTTAATGGTATTTTGTGTTAAAAATGGAAATTAGTGTAAAGAAAAGAAGAATGAAAAGGATTTGTACGTTAAGAGAAGATGCGCGATGACTAATCATGATAATCGTGCACAAGCCACCAACCCAACAACCCACACTTGCACCTTTCAGGATTTAAACGAAGTCAATGAATAGTAGACCTTACACAAGTCAGGTTTGGCTATATATGGTTCTCACAGTATTGCAGATGAAGAGTAAAGAATGAAGAAGGTAATAGAAGGATTTTTCTTCATAAGTCACTAAATAATAAGTCTATACATTATGTCGTCGTTCTTGTTGTTTTGACCGACTTTTTCTGAGCATTGACAACGTGGCTAATTTAATGATCGGCCTACAAAATTATGTACCTATATAACATGAGTGATTCATTGGCTTTTAGTAATAAAATTATATGTATCAACACTGATAAAAGTTTAAAATTGTAGGCTAAACGCTGTAAGGGAAACAGGAGATAAAAATAATTAATTCAACCCGTGAAAATCATTGGCCATTAAAAATTATGAAGTGCCATCAGTTACCGAACAAAATAACTCATCAGTGACGTATTGAAATCCGTATTAACGATAAATAACGATCAATTTCCAACAACCATAACTCATTAGAACAAAGCGCTTTCAAGCTCGATTAAAACGTCGAAACAAATAATTATAAAGCGGTTATCATACAAACATCGTAAATTCAACTCTTTATCAGTTTCACTTACTCCGTCATCAATAAATCAACCGAAGTTATCTTTCGACGATAGAAAATAATTAGAAGTTGCTTAATTATTCTGCTTTTTGTCGTTCGACTTTTAAGATAAAGCACGTATCGAATATTTGAATGTTTTATTATCCATCGATTATGGACTAATTATTTAAATTGCCCGTCTTACTGTAAAGATTATTAAATGCTTTATTGGATTTATTTTGAAGAAGCTTGATGGATTAATTAATTCGTTTAAAGTTCTCAATGTGATTGATCATTGAGACTGGAGAGGTCTTAATACTCATCTCATCAAAATATACTAGAGGACAGTAAACACAATCATTTGTTTGAATCATTGGTAATCATTGGTATTATTGTTACATTTGACCTACTTCGCAATGTTCGAAATATAGAAGATATTTTAGTCTCTGGGGAATATAAACAAGGACATGACAGTGTTTACTGTTACGTACAGACACAATTCGTCCAATCGGTCGACTTGTCTAGACGGAGAACAGGCAATAAAATTGCTATACATCAAAATGTATACCTTTATCTTCGCAGTTTCACTCAACTTTCTCGACGCTATAGTAAACTAACCCAGTAAATTCAACAAACATTAATCTTCAAGTCGACTTCTTGACCCTCTCAATCATAATAAACGTAGAGATTATAAGTGGACTATAAGGTTTCAAATTGGACTGTCCAGTCAACTCAAAATCCCGTGCCTCTTATAAAAGGTTTATGGCAGAGCTTTAGCGACAACCTTCAGTAATACCAAATTAATAGACACATGTCAAAGCGCATAATCGAAAATCCTTAAGAACATTGGAACTAAAATTGAATATAGCGCACCCCTTGATCGAATCTCAAGGTTTACAATTACGGAAGACCCAAAAAGGATCAACACGATCCCTGTAGCATAGTATTTGGGGACGGTATGTAACAAGAAGCTTAGAGTTCTAATTTACGGCATCCTATTGAGTCCACTCGCGTCCCCGATGACCACTTGTTCATTCTCAAATTGTTCAGAGTTCGATATCAAAGGAACACTTGTGTAAAGTAGTCATCTGATATGAGATTTGGGTGAAATTCTCCTTGGAATCGGAAACACTTATGAAGTTATAGGCTTTCTCATATTAGTTACAAGGCTTTCGCTACCCGCCTACTTACTCTTGAGGATCTATTGGACAAGGATTGATGTAAAATGCTTTTGTAATATATTATACTAGCTTTCATACTAGAATTTGACAACCAACTCGGGGACACGTGGCGCTATCTATGATCGTTATATGAACGCATGTCCGCGTCTCAACACCTGATAAAGTTCCGATGATCGGTTCAGGGGTTTAGGAGTGAAAACCTAACAAATAAACAAACTTGCTTTTGTAACATGATATTAGTTAGGATTCCCAAATGCTTTATAACGATTATTTTACCTACATTATAATTTAAGCTCTTTACCATACATTTTTTTAAATTTATTTTTCTTATAATCTTGAGTTTTTTTTTTATCTTGGTAAAATCATCAAATGAGTCCTCCCACCCAGGGCAGGGCGGGAGGGACTGTCAGACTTGTACTGACTAAAATCCACGGTGTCCTTCAATAGCCCTTTACGTACCAGGGTCACGGTAATTCGTGAGTCCCGCGACCCCGGCAGGCATTGGCCCTCTACAGGCCCCGTCACTATGCTGACACTCCTTGAGGCGCGCGTGGAACACAACACGCCGTCGACCCGGGACAATCTTGAGGTATAGTCTTCAGATTAGTAATCACGGTTTATTTTTCTTTTTATAGCATAACGTTCTAAAATTTTAAATTTGCAGCTGCTACAAAGAGGCCTGTTTGTCTCTGTGAGAGTCAAAATATTAACTCTAATTTAAATCCAATTTCAAAATACCAACACCATAAAACATGAACCATCACCTCATACGACATACAACCGATCCGGTCCTATTCTACCAATTAAACTCATATGTACTTTTAATTACAAAAGCAAATGTTGGACAAATAGGTCGCCAGTTCAAACAGCCCCTGCGATTAGCCCCCAATCACGAATAGGGTAATCGTGTTAATTAATGCCATCCGTCATTTTGCTGCCACCGTATTTTCCTGGAGGACCGCACTGTGTGTGTAGATTGGCCGGTGTTTGGTGCAGCTACCCTTTGTTCTATTTTTGAATTAAAAAAGTGAAATAAAACCTCATTCGTGTTTAGAAATAAAATATTCGACATGAAACGGTAGTATGTTGTGTTCCTGTTTGAGCACTGATTTTAGAGCACTTAAATGTTAAGAGCACCTAAGGTATACACCATTCAAGAATCTGATAATGTAGATTTAATAAATATGAGTTGCGTGTGAACTTCGGTAATGATCCGAGGTTTTATTTGTTGGCAACTCTTGAACCACGCTGTATCATCGCAAGCGAGAATGTTGAGGATGAGGATTCTCAAGTAGGCTGGCTCTGTTACTAGGGTTTATCTTATTGTTTTTTTTTTTTCATTAGGAATTTATTGGTAGTGATTTGGATGAGCACGGAGTTTGGAAATTTGGGCAATATGCTCGCCACCGATTACATGGTACTTTAACATAACTGGCGAAATGTGGGTATGCTATGTTCACCTATTATGTCATAATGGCCAAACTAGTGTCTATGCTCCAATACTCGTAAAAATATATTGCCTTTGCCAAAACCATTTCCGTGAACGCTCATTTCATACTGTGGCAGTTAACATCATAAATACCTCTTACTGTGCAGTAATACAAAATGTAACTGCAACTAAAACGTAAAACAAATTGTAGATAGAGGAAATCTCAAAGAGCCAGTTGAGATAAACGAGAAACTTATTACTGACAACAGTCGACTGAGGGGAACGGATGTTTGAAGTAGTTGACGATGAACTAGTTGCCTTGTTCAAGTTACACTGTGATCTTTTAAACGAGGAGGATGTTAAAGGGTTAGCTGAAGAAGTAGCTCTTGAGGGTTTTAAACAGTCTTTAGGAGCATGTGCGTATTATAAGTATGAGAGAGTTTATGCTAATTGCAAGTGAAGTAAACATACTAAACAAGATCGACTGATTATGAGAAATAGTTATGTTTTTATTTTGAACTTTATTTGCCCCAGAACTCCGGTAACGATAATGGTAAATTGAAAGATGTAATAGATTGAAATAAGCCACCAAAAAATTAATGTATATAGCCAGCTGCACATATGAAACCCTTTACTTGAAATAAACAATAATGATCGTAAGTAATAATACACCGTAAAATTGATAAAAAAATCGATAACACCAATAAGTCACCAGTAGAACTTTTATGTTCATTTGATGTCGATCAGAGGTTATTGTTGTAGAACATCATGAGCATATAATTATCGATATTACACAATTAGTTTTAATTATTGATTTGTAAACAAATACACACTATATACTTATAACATTAATAGTAGAAGCCTATGGGGATAGGCTGAAATTCTGTTGTTACGGATTGTCAGATACCCGAAAATCTGTCTACCAGTCTATGTACTCAGTTACAAGATTGTGGAGGCAGCTAAGCAGTATTATCATTTAAAGTACCAAGTTTACAGCTGCGTTCAGAAAGGCTTGAAGCGGACCCGAATTTGTAGAGCAAAGACTGGATTAATTATGAGAAGATATTAGAGCAATTGAAAACTGTAAGAGATGTGATTTTTTTAAGTTACCCTTTCAAGTTGATTTAAAGGTCACTAGTGCCATTGTCCCCTCCTTAAATAGCCTATCACCGTCTCCAGGGTCTCTGTACAAAGTTCATTAAAATGATGAAAATATACACACTTTTTCATTCATTTTATTAAATAACGAATGAAAAAGTTCAAAAGCTATTCAAAATTGCAAGATTGGTCTAAAAACAGAAACACATATCTGATTTCATTTCAACATTTTCCAAATGAACTGTTAATTTTACTTCTCTTAGTCACATACAATATATCTTATGACACGATTCATGGTCAGTTTCCTGCAATGAAAACTTTTGGAAGGAGACAAATTGATATCGTTTAATTTAAGTCTTTCGTATACTGCAGTGTAAATATGTATTGTATATGTCATGCATGAAAAATTGAAGACTGTATATAGAATTGCTTCAAAAAAAAACACAACACATTTATGAATCAAGAAAGTACGTTGTGCTTTTCGCTATAAATTCCAGTAAATTAAAAAGGGTAACTTACTATCGATACTGTGGGTCTAACGGCCGATTAGCAATACTCTTAATGATTCACTTAATGAATGAATAATAGAAGAACAGTCAATGTCGTTGCCGGAAATTGATGAATTGAATCATTAGGAATATTGTATAAAATGACCGATTTAGATCCACTTTACGCTATCATTTGTCAGGGCCTTACCAAGTCAGAACAAGAAATAAAATAAATGACCAGTTAAGTTTTCTATTACATTTTAAATGAAATGCGCACCTAATAATAATTTTAGCACTTACATTTTATTCATACTTAAAACTCCAACATAGATGCAACAGCGAGAGAAAAAAAATCCAAAACAGATTTATTTTTCACTTGCACGAACTGTAAACTTGGTCCTTTGAGATTTTTTTGTTTGGCGCAGCGTCGACTGAGCGCATTATTATAACAAACAAAAGAAACACCTATAATAATAACTCTTTACGACCAGGCTCTCACGTTACAAATTCAATTTTGTTCTTTAGTTGCGACATGCTCTCCCGAGCGTCGTATAAACTTTAACGCATACTTTTAAAATAACCGCCAACTTTCATGTTTGCATCAACTCTTAAAGGAAATTGAAACGATTTATTTAGCCAAGATTATTTCAAGAGAAGTATTCTTGAACATGAGGCACTTTGCTTGCGATATTGTGTTAGAATTTTTACTGCCTTTAAGCGAGACGGTAATAATGGAAATAAAGTTTTAAGACCCGCCAAACACTTTGTAATCTATTGCCAACGATATTGAATATAGATTCGTGAGAGTTTAATACGTTAAGGATTGACTACGTTTATTGTCGCAGAATTGATTCAATCGATCAGAAAGAGCTTTATAACCACGCAATAAGAGCGAATAGTTGCGAACCGCGAGCAGCGTCCTCTGAAGTCCTTTTTCGCTTTTATACAAAAGCGTAAAGAGCTTTTTCTAACTGGCTCTCATAGATTCCACTTCAATAGATGTGGTCAGATCTGTGTATTCTTATCGTCTCTAAGGGTCAGAAAAATACAAGAAATTATGATCACAATTTAAATGATTGAATTGATGATAATATTTTTGCATAATCTAGGCTGGAAGTCAGAAGACCAAATCTTTGTTTTTATAATAAGGATCGCTAGTCTCCGTTTACAGTCACGTACTTACAACGTCTGTGCAATTTATAATATTGTAAGTAGATAGCTATGTGCTTTTGTCTTGTAAAGAGAAAATGTCACACGACTGTCACATTTCACAATACCGTCCTAAGTTCGAGAGGGTAACGGTGAATGATCTTAAGTTACAGTTGGTTGTGTCATTCCTTACTTGAATGTTCACAATGAGTTCAAAATAACAGAGTGAAAATTTTGAAACTGTAAAATAATCTCAAACTCGAAAGAAAAAGCAAAATAAAATGATAATATCGTGGAATTGCGAGTTTCAGAATCTGAATTAAGTCTGTGAAGAGATAGCAGAGAGAACAACAACTTATAAGTTCATTTATGTAGTTGCATCACCAGATAACAAAATGTTTAATGGTGTTTTAAATCTAAACTTCCTAGTTTTAAACATAGTTTAACATACCTTATAAATATTTCCAAGGACCATTCAATTTCAAAACTTATTCCCCGAAGGACTAACCGAAGGCAAAACGATCACACAAAACATTTACAGATTAGGCGTGGAAATGGCAAATGAATCCCAGAATCCCAGGACTTTGTTAGGCACATATCCTGTTCTCCGTCGACGGATAAGTTATCACGTTTTAAATAAATACAAACAAGACTAACGAAGTGCCGAAGGAAAGTTAAAAGCGTCTGGTAGGAAGGAGTTTGTTCCTTACTACTGGTTTTGTGTTAAGATGAGGACGGTTAGTCATAGTGTTCGTTTTTTTTTAATTTCACTCTAAGGATTTGGAGTTTTAAAGAATGCTACTTTTTTGTTGATCAAAATAACACGGACCCTTATTTTTAATATTTTAATCAGCTGTTACGGCATTATTATATACACAATTTATTATCGTTGACGCACATCATCCCTTACCACAAGGCGAGATAGTGGTCAAAAAAAAAAACACAAAATATTTATGAGCCAGCTATATTTAAAATAATTAACAATTTAAGTTATTTGAATTTGAGAAAATCGTGAATTCGCGAAAATATTCGAGAGCAGTTATTTTTTAAAAATTGCACTTCATTCCACAGTTTTAAAAATAAAGAGCAAGGACAAGGAGGGTTAACGCAGAAAAGTATTTACTTAAATAGAGGAAAAAATAAACCTGTACAACGAATTTGTGTTTTAAAAAAGCAGGTCCGTAGTAGGGGTATAGAATTTATTAATGTTAACGAACCTCTCGCCACTCCATTAAATCATATCTGACCGAGCGGCTAAAAATGTTACGTTCTGGCGACAAATGGCTATTTTTGGAGTCCGTTTCATTTTCTACTGACTTTGACTCTGGGGACAAAAAGGTGATGCTGTTTTTTATTCGTCACAGGAAATGATTATTTTGACACTGTTTAGTTGAAATGTGACGATGAAATGGTTCTTGTTGTGATTTGAATCACATGACTGAGAATTTAATTAATTGTTATTTTATAGCCAATTTGAAATTGGGTCATGTGTTTATCTATGTCTGATTTAAGGTAGACAGAAATTAGAAAAAAATACTAATTAAAAACTATGTGTGTAATGTCACAAAGAGACAGAAAATGTAATAATAATAAATAATTTATTTTGTCTAGGCTCCTCCAATCAGTAATGTTGGAAGGACATAAATTATTTGAATTTAGTGGCTTTATGATATTCAGTAAAAAGTTACCATTTCACCCTGAAATGCATTTATAATAAACCTATTAAATCTTAATGAGCTAACTTCTAAATATAAGCTTACATTTTTGTCGTCAACTCAATTGGTTCGCGTTTGAACATTCACCCACCCACACCCATTAGCGTTAGTTGTCGTGTATTAATGACGATTTCTGACTACCCACCCAATGTTTACAGTGATTTAATTAACATTTCTTCGCGATGATAAACGGAGACATTTTGTTTTATGACGTCACCTACGGTTGTGGTGGGATATTTTTGGTCCTTCGGTACGGGGAAATACTGTTTGTAGTTCTTAAGGAATGTTTTTATTATGGGGATTTAATCCTAAGATTTTGGAAACGGAGAAGCAAATTTTTGATAACAATTTTGAGACCACAAAAGAAGAAAATAATATTCAATTTACTGAACTGCTACAAAAAAATTCATACACGATCAAGTGATGTATTTCTTGCAGTCTCTATTGTAAGCGGAGAGCGAGCATTAAGAAACTAATCAAAAATTGAAACCGTGGTCGCCATTACTGGGACAGCCGGACTTAAAAATATAATTAAAACTATGAGTTTTATTATAATTAGATACACCTACTTAAAATATATTGGACCAAAATAATTATACTTTTGTATTTTTTCAATCAATTAATAACAATAATAATGTTAGCAGTGATAGCCGAGTGGTACGACCGTTGGACTGCCAAGTCAAAGGTTGCAGGTTCGAACCCCGGCACGCACCAATGTCTTTTAGAATTCATGTGCGTATTATAAATTAATTATCACTTGCTAAAAACGGTGAAGGAAAACATCGTGAGGAAACCAGCACACCTGAGATTTTTCAACGGTGTGTGAAGCCATGTCAGAGGCCTACGGGCGGTTTAAACTCTGACACCAGGTTGTTCAACGACCATACGATAAGAAGAAGAAGAAGAATCAATTAATTACGTTATTATAATAACCACATCTTTATTTTATGACAACGACGCACTAAAATCAGTTGCGTAGGAGTTTGATATGGTTTTACTCGTAAAATGTCGCGCCAACACTGGCCAACAGCATTTGAAAACATTTTCAAGTAATAAAATCACAGTTACTTCATTTTCTTAATGAAATAAATGATATAGATAAACGATAAACTAGATTTTATAACTATTGACCTTTGCCTGTAGAAAATAGGGTTAATAGTTTTCTGTATGTCTTCTGCTTATAATAAAATTAAACTATTATTTCCAGGTTTTTATAGAGCTGCTTTTCGGAATCTACACAAAGATACCTAATGTATTGAATTATATTCTAATAATACAAAACAATAAATATGACCGTTTTTGTTAAAATGTATCAATGTTTACGGAAACGCAGGTGCAAATATTTTTTCACCCTCATTGCTCGAAATGATGTTCTAATGTGACGCAACCAAAGAAAGATCAGGTGAAAAATAAAATGCACAACCTGCTTCGTGAGGTATCATATTGAGGTGTTGTCCAAATTTTTGAAACTGATCCACAGAGATTTCAAAAGCGAAGACCCAATAAAACTTTGAACTACCTGAACAACTTGTAACAAACCCAGAACTGAAACGTGTTGTACCAAATTAAGTGACGCGGTTCTGAACTACTGTTATTAACGATGTACTGTACTGTTATACATATTTATACGCATAGCATACTTACTTACCATACCACCACAGTTGAGCAGGCTCATTGCTCATTGAAGTAATGTATGCCTAATTGAATATGGCTTGAATTTCACATTTAACAAGACTGACAGGACCAACAAAACTTGACTTCGCACGCTGATTGTGGCAAGGAATCTTGGGTCAACTCATTTGACTCTATCTCCTTTCTCTTTCACACCTATTTAATTTACATATTCCTGTCTCATAAGACCATTTGTTTCAATAGTTATGTGATTGCAAACGGTTGTAGCTTACGTAAGCTTTCATATGCAAATCTTGTATTAAATTACTCGTTTTATGAGTTGCAAATGTCTGTTGGGTTCGTTCCTATAAAATAACATTGTCTCGTAAAACCACTGTGTTGTTAGTTTGTAAAGATATTTATTGTTTATTACTTGAGTGGTCCTGTCTGTTAAATATTGTTACAACGGTGAAGCTTCTCGTCAATTTGTGTCAATGTCTATCACTACAATATACTTATTATTGATGACTAAAGTCCTGTCTGCAATGATAGACTATCCTAGTACAACGTGACATGGTCTTTCTCGAAAACTGGATCAGGCACATACTTGTAATAAGGTTCAGAATTAGCCAGTTTCTTTAGCAAGTCAGGAAAAACCAATACAATATCACGATCTGACCTGTTTAAGAAAAAACAATGTCTATTGGAAAACGTTCAGCTATTATGATGGAGATTGCTTGAGATTTTGACAGGCCTGTTGGTCTAGTGGTTAGTGACCCTGACTGCTATGCCGGAGGTCGTGGGTTCGATTCCCACCCAGGACAAATGTTTGTGTGATGAGCATGATCATTTGTTCTGTGTCTGGGTGTAATTTATCTATAATATGTATGTATTTTCTGCTTAGCTTGGGACTAGATGTCGTTGTGAGATAGTTGTGGAATATTTATTTATTTATTATTTTATTTAGAAGTAACTCTTATTCATATTTAGAATGACGAAATAATGTGAATTATCGAAGAAAAATAGACAAATAAATGTTTTATCAGGTACCCGTGATCCTGTAACGTAAAGCGCTTTTGAAAAATCACCGTGGATTTTAGTCACAGTAGTACAAGTCTGATAGTCCCTCCCGTTCTGGGTGGAGGGACTCATTTGACGATTATACCAGGATGAATAAAAATAGATATAATACATAGGTGAATGATGATTATGGTATAAGAAAAAAAAAACGATGAAGAGACTGTAGAAAAGATGATATTACTAGGAAGGAAGCAAATGAAGTGACTCAAGAAATGAAAATTAATAAAAAAAATATGGAAAGAAGGCAATGATGCACAAACTCCTAATAATATAATTTAACTCCAAATGAAACAAAAATATTAGATAATATAGAACTAACTACTGGATTCATTCATAAGCCAACAATTCAACTGGGTAAAGTACGAAGATCCAGAGAATATTTAAGTCAAACTTTTTAATTGGGTCCTTCCAATGGTACGCATCTATATACAGTTGCATCATACCAATTAAACTAAAAACTAGTCATGCACTGACGGAACCATTCTGACAGAAGTTCCGTAGCTATCACAAGGGAAAACGAATATAAAGATAAGTATTTACGTTCATGCATATGAATGAACTGCAAGACAAACAGTTGTAACCGTTGCTTATCTATTTGTATAACTAGCAAAAGTTGTTTAAGGAAAACAGATACAGGAGTTTTAGGTGCTGTTCAAAATACTGTACCGGGTCGCTTGAAAGTTTGAGCAAGTTTTAAGTTTAAAGTATAGTAAATAATAATTTTGAGTAAAGTTTTGAGTATGAATGTAGAAGAAGAGCAAAGAAGTGATGGTTTAACGGTGTGTGATGATATGGCTAGAAAAAAGGGCGTATTCTTTATTGGGCTCCCTTTAAAACGGCACCTGTGAATGGCACCTGTGGCATTCCACATTCGGCACTTATCAATATATTTTGCTGGTGAAGGTGACTGCTGTGCACGACCTGAAGACAGAATGAAGATGAGGTAAAGGTACTAAGTTAACGGTAGGTTTCTACTGACTTCAAATATTATAATATTACAGTTTGTATGGATGCAGTTGACAAAATGACACACATACGAAAATGCAGTGGTGACGATGGAATCAATCGTAATAAGAATCTATTGGCTGTCGTTATTGCAATTTATTGGAGTTGATTGAAGAAATGAGGTCAATAAAATTTTATTATTCAATACTTATTACGATTGGTGATTATTACTCAATGATTTTGTAATAATGTCTGTAATCAATAAAACAGTAAAAAGTATCACACAGCTCACGATATTTTGGAGGATACTATACTTTTCATAAATAAAACATTTGAATAAATATTCGACCTTGGATATCAATTGTATATAGGACGGACATAGGGCACAGTAACAATACATTTTCATTAAGGAAAATTGTATACAACTGCGATACTAATTAAGAAGACCATCTGCATAAGTCGTGTATTCATATCTATCGGATAGATATCACAGATACTGTAGATAAGTAACACATGCATAAGTCTACCTACATAATCATTAAGTCAACCTTAACTGATTCCTCGTCTGCGTAAAATTTCATGAGACCATTGACCTCAACTTGAACAAGTACTCAATTTGGGCAACGCTCAACGTTTCGCTTATCAACGAAAAGATATAAAACAAAGATGATATCTGACGATTACCTAACATTTTACTGCTTAATTAATGTTTACCGTCATATAAAGAGCCGGCGACGTGGACAATCGTAGATGCATAGTGACGTAACGTCAAACTAACCGGTGCATCGTAAAGTTAATCATAAGAACGATACATTTAATCGTCTCATTTATAAGTAATAAAACCAACTATAAAATTTTCAATGCGACGTCTCTCGCACGGGTTTTGAATCAATGAGTTTCGTCTGTAACAATTGAATTCATCGCTTTAAACGGTACCGTGTATAATCGGTCAGATTGGTGTTACAAAAGATTAAAGCAAGTCTCATCCGTTTGAAATGTATGCGTAGAAATGCATCGTAAATGCCCTTCGTCGTCTTTATATTTAATTTGTTATTTGAATGGACGTGCCTGTATGGGAAAGAAGGAAGTTGGAATGTGTTAGGCTGATAATTATTTTTGGTTGTGTATTACATTAATTTATCGTTTAGTAGGTTCGTGATTGATTCTTGGGGTCACTTTTTTACCATCACCAAAATTATGTTCACTTCGTCCGTTTATCTTTTTAGTTTTGGTTTCCTGTTGTAATAGCTTAAAAAATACTTTAACTTCTATTTTATGCACCTTAAAATTGATTTAAACATTCTCACGAGCTGCAAGAAAAATAATTATTAAATAATAATCTCATTAAAATTACATAAGTATATTTTTTCGAAATACACTTTGTATGCGTCAAAGGCGCGTGGCTGGCGACCGCAGCCCGCGACCTTCTCTCGTTTGGTGGTTACCACAAAATTATACGCTTGAGCGCCTTGTAATGAGACCTACAGTGACAATGATTACTGGAAAATTCAATTTATCGTTTGTAATTTTTGGAAATATTTTGGTATTATTATTTTTTTGCCGTCATTTACAAGATCCATCCATCTATCGATGACATCAAGTGTTGTAAGTCTAGTTCTTAACCACTAATGGTCTTTTTTGTTACAGGTGTTATGGACCGCCAGAATCAGGTGAAGATGACAGATCGAAGATTGATCTCTTCACGCATTGACTAGTTCAAGTAGTTCTAGGTACGTGGAAAGAAAAAAGGTAGTCTAGACATAAATACAAAAAGTGTCCTTCAAACCATGATAAGGTGCAAACAATAAATAATTTTTTGCCATAGCCAAGCTTTTTTGTGGAGAAAAATAAACGGTTGCGAGCAAGATTTGAAATCGACTTTCTGATTCAGTACACTAGATACTCTTACCAACCACGCCATCGCAGTCATGCTGACATCGATTAATCGAAGAATGGTTTACCCATTTTTTTTAATATTAATATTTTACTTTACAGTGTATACCTACAGAATCATGGCGACCCCAGCGACTGCTCGCAGAGAAACCGTGTAGATCAAAAACATATACCGCAAATGAGTTTCGGAATCAACTGAGAAGGGTGAAGCTTTCTTTATACAGTGATTATCGCAAATTGCGACTAACGGATGCCCGCAGCCGTGTTTTTGCGGGTTTATCATTAAAATTCTGAATGTTGTTACCGAGTCACCGTGAAATGTTTGTTTGATATTTTATTTAACTTGAGGAAATTGTGATTGAGTTATTTAGCATCTGTTGTATGTTATTTCTAAAGAACGTAAAATCATACGTATAAAATAAATCAGTAATAAATAGGTCCCAAATGTGATCCTGTGCTTAAAATTATGTGACTTTAAAAGTTACATCTATTACATAACCTGCGATACAGGAGAAATTCCTAAGGAACCAACACCACACATTTATAAAAAAAAAAACGACGGGTTGCACTCTGAGAGTGCCGGCAGAAGTGAAAACTTGAATAGTAATAAACACACACGAACATTCGCGCAAGCGCCCTGGGCCGTCTTACGAATTTTCGATCAGGTCACGTGTCCAGACGCGAGTTTAACATTTTTTACTCATTCCAAAAAAAGTGCTAAAGAAGTTTTCACTTCAAAAAAAAAACTTTTTGTTTTCAGTTATTGTTCAAATTAATGTCTTAATAGAAGCATTCAGCCAGTCAGTGACTTTAAAAAAAAATTGAGGTCGTTTAGCAAACCCGACCCAATGTAACCTCTACAGAACCTTAAATTTCAATTAAAACTAAATGGCTGTTGTTTTTAACGATTTCACAGTTTATGGTAATGGTCTGTGCTTTATGCAGAAGTTGTTTAAATTGTTCAAAACTTCACTCTATAATTCTAATGAACACCGAACGTAGTTTCGCGCTCAAACTGTCACCCGATTCGAGTCGCTGTCGAGTCATGTTAAATCTATCGAGTATGAAACTCGATAGTTTACCTTCTCGAATGACCGACTTATGGGAGCCGACGGCGTAAACGGTAGCAGTAGGGATCGAGTGACCGAAGCGCCCCCCGTCGAGTACCCGATTTGTTATCTCGTTATTAAAATTACATTTTCCGAGATTTCGATGGTGTGAAATGTTTTTATGATATAAATATTTTTGAAACCAGCGGGGGATCTCTATTTTAGGTGTGACATCGAAGTGTGAGGATAGTGTTGCAAACTGTCGTATCGATGAAGTTAAATCAACCCTAATATTTTTGACACCTCTCTTGTTTAGTTTCATGTTCGTTAGGAACAAGTTCAGAATAAAAATGAAAAGAATAAGAACATTTTTACATTGCAGCGGCTCGAGTTTATAAAGTAATGACGGAACAACATAATAATCATGATAGTTACGCACTTCCCACTGCATAATTTACTTGGTAGACTGAGAGACCACACTATCATCTCCCACTTTTTATCTTCCGCCTACTAAGTAACCGCTGTACTCGTTCTAAAATCAACAAGAACCCGTCTAAAGCAGCATGTAAATCACTACCCTGCCGTTATGTTCGCAATCAACAGTTTAAAATAGAGGGCCCGACCGCAGGCTCCATTTACCCCAGCTTCCTCCAGTTAATGACGTCATAAAAAATAAAACTCGTCGCTTAGATCCCCGTGAGCCAGAAAAACTGGACCATTTTTCTCCTTGCGATGCAGTGACGCGGCAAATTACAATTGTCTGCTTATTTTAACAGAAAAAGATGAAATGTGATTGCTAGATTTTTCTTAAAATACGGAAGTCGAATGGAAGTTTATGAAATCGGAGATATTTGTTCTTGGTAAGGAAGCATTTATATCAGGATTTAAGTTTCACTGATAGACTGTTAGACCGATATTACTAGACATATAAAAAGAAGAACGATTTTCGGTTTTTATAAACCATAAATAAGTATTATCCATTGGTGGTCTATGTTTTATTCCAACTCTTTAAATCGAATATTTTATTATCAAAAAAGAAAGTCTATTCAACTTTTTCGAAAACCAATAGCAAAATTCGTGTGTGTCAATGTTAAATAAAAGTATTTCATTCTCTAACTCGAGGTAGACGCTTATCACAATTTATGGCATATTGAACAGAATAAGGTAAAACAGAAATCGGATTTATTAAGCATTTTCTAAAAAAACTGTAATATATTAAATTAAAATGAGCGTAATACGATTTTTACTGCAGCTTCTGAATTAGATTCTATAAGCTGATGTTGTTTAAAATACTATCGGTAAAATATAATAAATATTTAATTTAAGATTGGTACTAATACTAGTATCTGTTAGATAATAATAATTTATTTAAATTCACCGGTTCAGTGTTTCATAAATCAAAATGCGGCTCCTTTCGTTACATTTAGAGCTGGTTAAGCATTATCGATTGCTCTTAAATGATTTGAATAAATGTTCAATGCAGTCATAGAGGGTTAGAAATGAGAAAATGATTATGATTGACATTTAATATGGATGGATCACAACTTCTAAACAGAGTATCGATTCCAATTAGAATCATCATGCTTCGTTTTAGAATTAGTTTTTCGTAAAACAAAATAAGCGAGGCATTTTGTTAACAATTTGTTATAATTCTTACTAGACTTTTTTTTTTCGTGGTAAAATCATCAAATAAGTCCTCCCACCCAGGGCAGGGCGGGAGGGACTGTCAGACTCGTACTGACTAAAATCCACGGTGTCCTTCACTAGCCCTTTACATACCGGGGTCACGGTAATTCGTAAGTCCCGCGACCAATTCTTACTAGATTTGAAAACATTTTACAATTTTATTTAGTGTTGTAATTTTTTTAACAGATTTTGGCCATAATTATAATGGAATCAACATTGAAATTGAAATTAAAAATTACTGTTATACATATTTCTGCTCATGTAAATATTGATTGTTTTGTTACATAATTGTGGTCAAAACAATCATAAATAAGATAGATATATTATTGTGATGATCTTGCGTTTTGACCCAATGTCACATAATTATATACTTAGTTATAAGTAGAGAAGTGTGCTCTACTTAAACATTATATACTTTATGACTAAATATTTGTCTCCCTGGTCCCATCATTCCCAATAAAAGTGAAACGAATTGAACGCTGACGTCAACAGAATAACATCAGAGAGCGTTCATTGTTTCGGACATGTGACAAAGTTCACTTAATGGAAGTGATTTTTGGGGGCAAATGTATGAAAGGGGTCTTTCATTGAATATCTTCCGG
The DNA here is from genome assembly GCA_943136025.2 of Agrotis puta. NCBI lineage: Eukaryota > Metazoa > Arthropoda > Insecta > Lepidoptera > Noctuidae > Agrotis > Agrotis puta. The sequence goes on along the minus strand of OW964177.2, from coordinate 11,984,400 downwards.
ATGTTGCATTTGGTAATTGTTGGTGTGTGTGATGCTGGCGGAGTCTTTCTTAAAGGGGGATTTTGAAGATTTTTTTTTAATATACGGGTTGTTTTTTTATTTTGCCTTGATTGTGGGAGTCTTATTAGAACAATCCTAATTTGAATTAAATGTGGTATTTTGTGGGTGAAATTGAAGACACTATTGGTTGAGACGTTGTTTGACATTGTTGACATTGTAAATCACGTTGGGTTAAGTCACTTTTAATTAAATTAGAGGTTATTAGCACCTCTAATTTAAAAAAAAAGTGACTTAATTATTTTGTTAATGTGATACTTACCAATAAATGTTTAAATCTAATTAAGAATTAAATCCTAACGTAACAGAAGAAAACATGTTTATATTACATGGTCCATCTAAAGATAATGATAGTGTGATTCTCACATAATTATGCCATACAAAAAAAAAATCAATATGTCAACTTTTGAACTTTAGAACAAAATGAATTCCCGCCCATATAAAGAGGTGCACACACGTTCACTCTCCCTCGCTAGACAATTCGTTTCGGCCAAGCATGACGAAACAACGCCGTGCGCTGTCAAGTCTCAGCCACGCGTACTACAAAACTCCACTACAAATTAGCACTAATACCACTATATCACAAGCCCTACGTTAACCAAAAACCAACTTAATCATAATGTGTTAAGAGTTATTGGAAGTGCACAGGAAAGGTTGCAGAATTTTGAGGATTTTTGTCATATATGAGGCTAACGACGGATTTAGGCACGTGTGTAAAGATTTATAACAGAATAATGGATTGGCCAATGTAAATACGATAGTGAGAATTTGGTTGCGTATTACGTATCTTGAATTGATTGGATTGTTGTTTGGTAATATGACACAGAAATTATATGCCACCACAAAGTAATAGTAATTATGTACGGAACTTTTTACTGCTCGTATTTAGACACTATCTCACCTGATAGTAAGCGATGATGTGATTACTCGTGAAACACACTTGCCTTTTAAATTAACTTGACACGTTGTTCGTAGCTATCAGGAAACGAAAATAAGGAATTCCGCTGTTTAGCTGTACACAATGAAAGTGTAGAATAAGCGTAAAACTCTATGATAGCAAATACTTTTTTTTTGTTTTAATGTTGTTAAGTCTTGTCAGAATGTCAGTTTATAAGATCTAATTTGGACAGGTAAACTAGAACTTGTTAGAAAAATGTAATAAGAATATTTTCTTCCCCAACCATCGTGACCATCCATATCATACTCTGATACATTACATCGTTATATGTATTTATGTGAAAACCAATGACAATATCAAATTAAGTAATCCTCAAAGCACGAGAGGGTCCAATTAAAGCATCGCCTTTTGATTTCGGTGCTTATTTATTTTTCGCTGCACGACCTCTGATGTCCGGAACAGGGGTTCGACCCACAAGACGAGACGCACCATCCGTGGAGCAATTCGATTAGGGTGCAATACTGGGGAGCGAGCTGACGGTGCAAGTAACCTAGACAACGATAAACTTGCAGTCAATAAACACAAAAGACACCCTTATAATAAGGTGAACAAAGTCTATGGGAATGTTTAAGGATGATATGAAAAGGCTGTAGTCGATATGTCATTTCATTTCATACACAACACTCACAAAATAGATCGGTGACGAAGCCCTCCACGTACCATTTGAGAAAAATGAAATTGCTATTAGGGTGACATTTCTTCATATCCTTCGTTATGATTCCTGAAAGGTCTTTTATAGAAAACATCAGAAGAAAATCATCCATTATGGAGTAATCAAAGCAATATTATTAAAGAACTGTTGCATAAAAAATGCCGTTGTCAATGTTGTCACTTAAAGTTACAACTTGCCAGAAATTGAATCCTAGTTTAGTGCGTGATAAAATATTGTGTTGTCAATGTTGTCCTTTTTAGTGGCGGGTTCCTTGCGGGTACTGACAAGTAATCCAATATTTTAGTAGGCTTTACAATTTGTCACAACTTACAAAAGCAGTCCGTAGGTACTCTATTAGATTTCTAGACGTTCGTTGGTCTGGTACTAAATAAATTGGTTCAAATCTAGAGCTAAGCCACAAATCTATTAAGCTATGAAATAACGCTGATGGAAAATGTAGATGGACCGTTGATGGTCTTGGATAGATAGTACTTTGATTTACTTTGTTTTAAGTGATCGCAGACTAAGTGTGTTACGTTTATTTAACGCGGATATTTATATTCGACCTTATTATTCCTTTGTCACCACTGTTGACACAGACTGGAAGCAACAACAGTAACCCATCAACATTTCAACCAGAATGATAATTATGATAAACCATCACATGACACACATTCTGTTTTCTTTGTGCCCATAAAAGCACGGAAGCAAAAGAGCAACCATTTCTTTTAAATTTACGTTCTACTCAAAATAGCGGAGTGACTAACATCGTGAGAACTACTATTGTACTAAAAACGGAACTATGACGTTTTGTTGTAAAAACAAACGTTTTGATGGCGCCAAATGAACTATAATCTGTTCTTACGTAGCTATTGTGAAGAGAACAGAGATATTTCACTTTCCAAACAATTTAGTGCTGTCCCCAGGCTAATTCTGTTATTTGATGTTTTGTCAATTTGATAAAAATAGTTGATGTGACTTTCTTTTGTTGACATTCTTTAGGTAAACTTATTAGTTGATTATGTGTTTAGTAGTAGCATAGCATATCCGAGGCAATGGAATCATGGATTTTTTTGTTTGACTTCAAAATGATTTCAATGAGTTTAATTCTAATACATAATACAAGTACAATTATATTTGCAGGTTTAACTCAATTAGTACTTGGTAATAAAGTAATAGGGTCAAAAGTATCTTTACCTAAGTTATCAACATTAACTAAGTTAGCAAAAAAAAAATGAAGCCACCAGTAAAGCTGTATCTCCAGATAAAAATCTTAGGGGAATTTATTCAATTAGTCATTACACTATGTAAGAATGTAACAAGCCGCGCAAAGGCATACAAACTTATTTATTCAGACCGTGCCCTATATGCAATCTAGTCTCATTCAACGTTATACAAAAGAAGCAAGCAACAAAGTAGTGTAATCGACTACTGATGAATGCGATTCCTCGCGAAAAGAGGCTAATGGAGCCAATTTGCGGTTATAATGGCTGCCGACCACGTGGGTGTAGTTGCTCTTGATTTTGACAACTGAATCGTGAGATGGAGCCACTGATACATTGGTTGTATGTCACGATGTGATAAACGAGGACAAGTGACAAGTGTACATACAGTCATACAGGTTGGTAGTAAAGTATGTTTTTGTTTCCTTTCAATTGTGACATGGAGAAATGGCGATCCTCCTCGCGCATGTGTAATATGAGTTATGTTTATGACCCAAGGAATTAAAGCAAGCTTTACCATCACTCAGATACCGAGCTGGTACTATGAAATTATTGATGGATTATTAAAAATAATTGTGTTAAAATGTGAAAGACAGAAGAATTAAAATCAAGATACAGCTTGTAGGGTTGATCGTAGATTTTTTATCTGAGAACCAGGTAAAGTATATAAACACCACTTGAAATAAAGTTCACATAAGATCAATATCTATCCTACTGTTCAACACAATTCAAAAATATCAACCCACCATTACAATCAGCATCAAAAGAGTCTATGAAAGCACATCCCGCAGTCACAAACAAGAGATTAAACATTTTATCAGTAAGTTCATCTCAACTAAAAAATGATTTCGTTTGCCACGGATTGAATCGGAATTAAATGAACGATGCCCCTAGGGAAACAGGAGGGTAGAAAAATAAAGATGGCGTGCTTATCTAGATGTAGAAACGGAGCACTGTGAATTGTAATGAAGGGAAGGGTGCACGTGAAAAGGATACGGTGCGGAAGCTCACTTCAAAATAATTGAAGTTAAATTTGTTCATTTAAATTAGGTATGGTTTAATGATACAGCAAAAGGGGAAATGTATACGTATAGTAACAGATTGAAATGATAACATCTTTAGATATGAATGCGAATATAATGCTGGTTTGTATAACTGTTTTTGTAATGAGGCAGTTAGGTTTTGGGATTGTTTGAAACAGGGGGCAACAGGGGTTAAAATTGTGTTCAAGAGAATATTTGTATAATTGCATGCAGAATCAATTTAGGAAACATGAACCTACTTATTAATTTTATTTTTCCCTGGTGAAATAGCAATACTGGCTGTGTTATTTAAAGCAGTTAATAAAGCAGTAGTGATAACAGAGACAATACATGAAATTATCAACAAAACGCCAATGAAACTTTAACAACAAAATCAAATACTCATCGTATCGACAACTACCACACAGTACTCCGATCACACTTTACTAGTCAAACACAAGTAGTTATTCAACAGTTGCGGTTAATAAACCACGCAGTAACATTTCAAAAATTGATTGATCATTTGACCGCAACTAGTGAACGAGATTAAATTAAAAGCCTGCAAACTACAGGAGAATTGGTACAATTTGGCAATTTAGGTTTTCCATGCACAGGACAATTTAAAATGCCTGTACCCCGATGCCGATGCAAAACGTACTTTGTCCATTACTGGGTTTCAATTGTATGGGACACGTACGTTCAAATTAATAGGGGCCTGTATTAGGGTTTAGAGATGGGTTTAAGCACTGCTCTAATGACCTCTTCAGTTTAACGTTGTGAATTTGACCAATTAATTCGTGCTTCAAGTAGATGAGATTTTGTGCTGATTTTCTATTAACGTTGTTAAACGTTGTGCTAACTGGTAAATGAAAACCTCTTTTATTAGTAGGTTTTATAGTAATGCTACAAAAAAAGAACTTTTATTTAATTGTAAAGTGATCATATCAAAACTTGTACATTTGAATCGTGGTATGGTTGCTACCGCTTTCAAAGCGGTTCGTATTTAGAAAACGATTTTATATTTGTATTGGCAAGTTTTTACGTAACTTATTTTAATCCAATAAATATTTGACTGTTTCTTTCTATGTTACTGATAGAATATCACTTATTCTAGTCCTGTTTTAACGACTGGGAAAAATCGATCCTAATTGTCTATTGAACACAATTTATTCTAGTAATATAATTTATTTTAGGCCCGAAGACCCGAAAAACTTTTTTAAAAACCTGCCAAGTGCGAGTCGGACTAGCCCATAAAGGGTTCCTTAGCAGCAAGTAACATAATATAAAAGTTCTTGTAGTTGGTTGTAACTTTGAATTGGGGAACCCCAATTTTTTTTTGTGTGGGTCACCTAATATGGTTCACATAATACATCTACTTACCAAGTTTCAACAGGAATGCTCTTATACTTTCGAAGAAAAGTGCCTGTGCATACGGACGGCAGACAGACAGACAGACATGACGAAACTATAAGGGTTCCGTTTTTTGCCATTTGGCTACGGAACTTTAAATACTGTTAAATTCGAAATTTAACAAATTCGTGACGTTACGTGAGTTTGCTATTGCTGTAGAAAATTCGGAGGATCGCGATTTGACAGCTAATAAAAAGTATGATTGGTAATTCGTAATATACCATGTATGGCAAGTTTATGTAAAATACAGAATTTACACTAACAAAAACCTAGAAATCGGTTCATAGTTCAAACTCCACATTATACACGGTCATATTGATATAGTTGCCTTGGAATTATCCCCAATCAAATGGGTATGTGTGTCGCTTTCACTGTGGCGTGTATGATCGCTTCAAATAATAGGCTATTGTCTATAACAGTGCACGAATTAGGTCTTGAGCCGATGGTTTATGAGCATATGTTGATCTGAAGGGCATGCACAATATAGACTAAAGCCTTTGTCAAACAGACAGGCGATAGCGAGCCGGACCGAGTCCGAAGCGAAAACGAACCGATACGAGACGTCAAACTGGGTGCAGCGAACCGAGCCGTGGCAGTTGTATTAGCTGGCTTTTTATGAAAGACGACAAATAGAGCAAATACGCCTTCGCCACGTCTTCGCATCGATTTGGCTACGCTATCGGATCGCTTTCGCTTTTCTATGTGACTGGATTCAAACAATTCCATACATTACAAATAAAAACTCCTCGCTTCGCATTCGCCACGCCTGTCTGTTTGATAAAGGCTTTTGGGCGAGTTGTTTGATCATTAGTTTAGCAAATTTAAATTCAGACTTACAATGTACAAAAAAAATATGGGATTTTATCGAATAGTTCGCTTAACTACTGATCATAGACTTCCTGCAAAGACATCTCTTCCTAAAAGCAGCAATATTTTTAATGAACGCCTTAGAAAGGAGATAAGTGCTGAGATGACGAGTAAAAGAGAAGTATGGGAGAAGAAGACATGCAGCGCCGACCACATAATACATTGGAAAAGGAAGGTATGACGATGATGCTTTATGAATATTCTCCTTTTGTGAGAAGGTTGAACATCTATTTAAAGAGATTTTGATTGGGGTAGGTTGATGTGCTGGCATCTGTAAAATAGTTTTGTCTGCACAACCAAGATGAATGAATGCAAGTGATATAATTAATTTTCTTTTTTGTGTGTCTGGCACAAAAGTGTTCGTCCACAATTTTGCCATTTTTATATAAAGATAAAGCAGAGGTTTGCGTATAGAAAACCCGTATTTTACCAGTTTTAAGTAAATTTATTGTGACAAGGAGCAAGTCTATTATTACCAACTGATATTAAAATCCAGAGAACTATAGATAACCTTATAAAGTTCATGAAAAGCAAATGTTTGTAAGTCAACAAAGCATTATAATAATGTGAGTAAAAAATAACATGAAGTTTCAGCGACATTTTACTAATAAATAGGATTAATTCGAACCTTATGTCTTAACGATCAGATTTCAAAATCTGCAGCATAACGACTACCTGTAGTGCTGTCAACTATAGCTTCAACAGACTGGGTGGACGCTACAAACTTTAGTAGGTAATGTTACAATCGGACACGCCGCAATCGCGGCGGTAAGACCCCTCTTTGAGGAGTGGCTGGATAGGCGTCACGGCGTCCTGACCTACCGCATGACGCAGGTCCTCACCGGACACGGAAGTTTCGGGAGGTTCCTGTGTCTGATAGGGAGGGAAGAAACGCCTGGGTGTCACCACTGCGAGGATCGTCCGGAGGACACGGTGGAGCATACGGTGCAGGACTGCCCCGCTTGGGCAGAGCACCGCCGTGTCCTCACGATGGCGATAGGCGGAGACCTCTCGCGCCCGGCATTGGTCGAGGCCATGCTGCGGGGCGAGACGGAGTGGGAAGCGGTCGCCTCCTTCTGCGAAGCAGTCATGCTCGTGAAGGAGGAGGTGGGCCGCCTGAGGGAGAGGACAGCGTCCTCCCTCCACCCCAGCCGCAGTGGTAGACGCCCACGGCGTCGGACGTCGCAGGACGATCTCCGGCCACCGTAGGCGCGGGCATGCGGGCTGCGAGTAATGGGCGACTCGCTGTCCGACCATGGACCATGCCCGGGTCGACGGCGCGTTGTGTTCCACGCGCGCCTCAAAGAGTGTCAGCATAGTGACGGGGCCTGTAGAGGGCCAAAGCCTGCTGGGGTCGCGGGACCAAGGGATTACCGTGACCCTAGTACGTAAAGGGCTATTGAAGGACACCGTGGATTTTAGTCAGTACAAGTCTGACAGTCCCTCCCGCCCTGCCCTGGGTGGGAGGACTCATTTGATGATTTTACCACGATAAAAAAAAAAAAAAAAAAGGTAATGTTACAATAATTTATCCATTTTAGTTCATTTTCTGTCGCAACGATCAAATTGTCAGGCCTTAAGGCCTTATATCTGTTTTCTAAACACCCTGCCAACATTTCAGTGGTGTCCCGTAGAGTTGTTCGCTATTCCAAGATATTTTCGACGTATAAGCTGAGTCGACGCCTAAACACTAAAGAATCCTTGTTCCTGTGTACCTATTAAACTATAACTTCGTCAGGTATATTATTTAGCTGCTAGAACAAAAACTTTCTCATTGTTTCCTTGATGACACCAGAGATTGTCATAACCATTATTTATATTCCCACGAATGACAACTTAAGTGCACCCCGAACGTTATTACAGTAGAAAGTCTAACAAAGTCACGTCTGTCTCAGTTTGCATCTCATACTTTCCCACTATCTGGCTTCGTACATCTGTCGCAGTTACCTGATACGGGCTTGTGCAAAACAAGTCATTAGGTCACCAGAATACACAACAATGGATTCGTCTCGCTACAAATATTGGCGATATACCACAATCAATTGTTAGACTTTATACCTTTGTCAGACGATTCCGCACACGTGTGGGTGTGACCCCTTAAAAAAAAGACTATCGCATTGAATTGCATAATCCAAAATCCATTGATGCCAAAGAGATGAAAAAATGAATTCTTCAAAATTCGCGTGAAATCGACATGTTGGGTGAAAGTGTATTTATTTCTTTATCTATTCAAACCAGGTTACTATTCTCCACTGTTTAAAACATTCTCATGTCAATCATTACCGTGGGAAGTGCCGAAGTTGGTCTATTAGCAACTTAATTCAACTTCTCACATTCAACTAATTAGGTTAAGAGTAATGTCCTTGCGAGGTGGGTCCCACGCAATGTGTTGCGCAGGTGACAATGCTCGGATTTTTATTCATCGACCAGATGATATGCAGGGGTGATAAAAAACAAACATTCACCTGTTAGGTCTCGAGATATTTGATAGTACTACAGATGTGTGAGCAAGTATGTTTGAGCAGGTTGTTTATTGGTGATCTGTTGTTATTATGCAAACAATATTGATTTTGTAATAGTTTTCGCCATATATTTTGTACGCTTGCTTAAATATGATGACGTGATGTTGAGACAGCATGGGGACGAAACGTACTTAATATCATAAATGCGAAAGTAAGATTGATTGTCTATTGGTTTGTGTCACTTTAACGCCAAAGTTGCTGAATTTTGGTACAAAGATAGATGGGACCCAGATGAAAATATGACTTGAACAGGGAGAAAAGACAAGCGAAACCGCTAAATATGAGATAAAGAACTATAAAATAGGATGTTCGTTAAGTTAATAAAGAAAACCTGGATGCTTTTGAAAAAAGTGGTCTCTCTTATTTGTTAGCAGGTAGGGTGTACTTCGAGTGTTTTATACTAATTGTTGGCTCTTTATTTGCCTTGCTAACTCGGCAATTAACCGAACATGGGCAGAATGTGTTTACGTGAGCGTAAATTTTCCCTACAAAGGTGGGTTAATTCAAACCCCTCTCTTAATTTATGCACACCGAAGATTTTTTTTAATATGTTACAAACAAAATGACCCGGAGCGACAATCCCTTAATGGTTTTGCTCATACATAAATTTGTAGGCCGTGACCAAGCTAAAACAAACTGCGGCCCCGTAATAATTAATGATCATCCACATCTATTTTACGGTCGCTTAATAAAAAAGGCGTTATTAACAAATCAGAAAAAAATGTTCCTTGTCTAACGCAGCTGCTCAACAATTTTATTTGTTCTTTTTATTAAAATTTTTGATAACCTCATCTGTCATTTAGGTAAAAGTCTTACTTGAAATTTCGAAACAAAAACTCTAAAAAATAAAGTTTAATACGATGACTATAAAAAGCAGCAGTTACAGATTAATCGAGCTTCATTCGAATTATTCAATTAAAATTCCTCTAATGCTTAACAGACAACACTTATTTCAAATTGTTTAACTGGAACCCTTTCTATAAAGTCATTGTAGGAGGCGTGACGGGCTCCAATGATTTAAACAAAGCTCTTAGTTGCGATGACACAGCATTCTTCGTGATAAATTTACTTCGGCGGTCTATTTACTTAGGGCAAGCATTTGTTTTTGAAACAATGAATCGAAAAGATTTTTCTTATAAAATTGAGAAACATAAGATACAATCTTATGTTTATTAGCACTATAATTTTATTTTTTAGTATTGTTTTTGGAAGTTAGAGTACCTAGAGGATTTAAAGTAGGTACTTACACTTAAAGTGAGAACTAAACAATGCGTAAAGAAGAGAATACACACTGTAATGAGCAGGATCTATTTAAAATCAAAATAATAGTCTTTTAAGTCAAACAAAATTGTGAGAACTTAAGTGATACTTAAAAGACATAACCTTATAAGAAATCTATTAATGCTTATTACATAACCTCCACGTCAACGTCTCGCCAATACACTCGCTTCGGCACCTGTGCCCAACCGCGCGGACTATCGGATTCGTGTGTTTATTACCTAATTTGTTAGCACTTACCATTATGTAGCATAGTACTAAGAACGTGTTCCAAATATAGACCAAAAAAAAAACTACTACCTGTCTGACCTAGCCAGCCCAGTCTCAATATCAATCTCTTATCTACGAAATCTGGGCACGGACCTGCCAAGATACTAACTACGTACTTATGAAATCCTTACCTACTTAAACCTTCACGTCCCCAGGACAAAATCACAACAAAACGTGTTGACCTTTCCGTGAAGTCGTGTTAAATTGAATGATGGATGCGTACCTACGCAATAACCTCACAGGACCCCTTATGAAATATGATATCTGTACACATAATGATGAAGGGATAAGGGAAGGGGTCTGTATTGAAGCTAACAATAATTTTGTGCAGTACTTTGGCACTAAATTAATAATCCTAGGAATAGGCCATTGTTTGCAGTGTTTATCAAAAGCTCATCGTCATGTTTCTGCCTTTATCCTTTTTTACTTGAGGTTTGGTACACGATTTCTTCTTCCATTTTCCCCTGTCACGTCACAGCATCATTTACATCGATTGTCTCTTTGGCCTCCCTCCTTTAACTCCATCCATCAACATTCATACCCATCACTCTCTTAGTCACATGAGTGTCACCCTTGCTTATCACATGTCCAGACCAGACAGATTTCCTATTTTTTTTCTGTAACAGGCTCCTCTTATTAATTCAAATAAAATTGCTCATCAAAGCATCAGCTAACAACATCATGTACTGCGTAACATCACTTATTTATAAAGATTTTCAATAACCATCATAAAACCATTCCACCTGTTGTAAACTCGAAAGTAAAACCCTCGTACTTAAAACATCAAATAACTGAATAGTTAAAGTACCCGTGTTTCCCTAACCGCGCAATTAAGACACTTACCAAAGAGGATGTGCTCTTAAACTTCGCAGTCTTTTTAATTCAACTGTTTGATCTCCTCTGTTACTGATATCAAAGCCAACCCGAGGGCCATGCCACGCTAATCTTGTAGAACCTGTGTATTTTTAAGATGCAATTTACAACCCCTGTTTTGGAGTCCTTTAAAATGTAAATTTTTAAGTATCCTCTCTTTATCTTTGTGCTTTTTATTTTCGCTTTCATGAACATCTTCGTTATTATTATTTAGCGTTGAGGATCTGCATATTTCATAAATGTATTAGCTTATGTTTTTATAAGGAGTCTCCGGATTGTTAATTTTGTTTATTATAAAGCTTCTTTAAAACGTTTACAATTTTACTAGGACATTTTTTGAAGGGCCTTCAATTATAATAATATAATTTTAGTATTTCGACCGAGTTCTATCATTAATGTAAATTGTTTTAATTTAATTTTTACTTCAGGAGTTTTCGTAATATAATTCTTAGTTTTACCCAATAATAAGTGGTTTATAGAAGTCAGTTAAAGGCTACATGTTAAGTAATGGTATTCACCTGCTGTATTCGGTTATACTGGAAGCACAAACGAATAGTTTGTATTCAATGGGAAAAGTCTAGGCGGATGATGATGAAAAAAGTTTATATTAATTTTTATTACTAACTTTTTTCATTCCATGTGACCATCATAGATAAAAAGTCCACCCCTTTCCGTCGTTTTCCCTTTACATACCAGGCCTTGGTCTACTTAGACATTCCCGCAAATAAACTAGGTACTAAAAACCAATTTTAAAACACGATTGCAAAGCTACTAAAAAATTTAAAGGAAATAAAAAGTTTCTCTACAGTTGCTAATAAAATTGTCGGTTGACTTTTATAGGTTGTATTCGATTCAGACTACTTACAGTATTAAAGGCTTACCTCTAATCCAAAATATTGAATGAGCTCTCATGGGCTCAGTTAAACGCTGTATTTTATGGGACTACCTTCAGTCGACCGTTTATTAGACTGAGTCAAGTAATTACTCAAGTTGAAAAGTTGCTGACGGGGCCTGTAGAGGGCTAAAGCCTGCCAGGGTCGCGGGACTCAGAATTTACCGTAACCCCGGTACATAAAGGGCTATTGAAAGACACCGTGGATTTTAGTCAGTCAAGTCTGACAGTAGGATGGGAGGACTCATTTGATGATTTTACCACGATAAAAAAAAATGTTCTAAAGTTGCATAAACGATAAGGTAGGCTGGAACCAATCTAAATACAGTCTTGTGGAAATTCAAAGTAAAAATTAATTTACCTAATTGAAACATTATCATCATCTGCAGTATTTTCGTTGGGGTCGGCTCTCAGTCAAATCAGATGCAGCTGAATATGAGTATTTTACATGGAGCGCTATTTGAGCGCCACAATCCAGTAAGTGGGTAGTACGATTCCCCTTCGTCGGGTTGTTTGTCTGACTGTCGAGTTTTCGACTAAGGACCGTCAATATAGACAATGTAACAGTAATGTCTAAAAATGACAGACGGGGCCAACGGCTTGACTTGTTTTCTGAGGCATGAAGAAAACTCCATTGGCACCCCAGCGCGGCTTAACCTTGAAGACCAAACCTGTGCAACTGTTATTATTTAGCTACTAATATATTTCATTGAAAAAACCAGGAATATATTTGAGAGAAGAGAAGATGATTGGAAGAAAGATGCTTACTCCTAAAGTCATAAGCGTAGAAGGATGTCGATGAATGTGCCTACATAGTTAATGCTTTGCAACGTATCGCATGCTACTAGAAAGTTACAACTATCCCTACATAATGACCAAAACCAAAGCAATAATAACCAAGATATATTAATATTACCCAAAAACAACAACATTAAGGGTGTCCTATGATTGTGTACTACAGTATTAATGCTTAAGCAGAATAGATGGTTCCCTAGAGTAGTCCCTGCACCTATACCACTATAATATGTAAGGGGGCGATTTTATTACTATCCCATCTTGAAGTATAGGCCTTACTAGAGGTGTTGTGGGAAATTTATGAAAAGCCTTTTTGGGGAGCCGATAATATGTCCCCTTGTAAATATTACATTTCCTTTCAAGAGCTAGGATGAAGGAGGCTCAAGATAACCATGGTTTAACACTTGAATGGAATTGAATGGCTTTGGAGTCTTTCTTTTTGAGACGAGGTGTGGAGGGGATTTCGTTTTGTGGGTTTTTCTGTTTTAATGTAATGTGCTGCCGTGGTTTTATTTTTGTTAAAAAAAATGTGAAGTTGCCATCTTGTAGGTGGTATAAATGTTATTTAAGTCAATTCTCGTTTAAAACTACAATAATAATTAAGTGTACTACTCAAAATTTTGTTCAGAATTTTTTGTTTTAATGTCAATTATAACAATAAATAATTTCTGACGAACGAACATAGCACGAAATTACTAAACACCGCAAGAAAATTAAAACACACCAGCATGCGTAGCATGAGCACCGTAGAAAGGAGTTATATCGACGGAAGAATCGACATAATGACAGATTGAAGAAAGATTTCTATCGTCCCAAGCATGGCGATGTTTGACAAGTAGGAAAGAAATGTTTCTTCTCTACGGTAGAGACAAGTCTACAACGTCAAGCATGCCGATAAAATTTTCTCTACTTTTGACACTTGGGGGAAGACAAGTTTCTTCTCTACAAGAGAAATTTGTCTACTTCATATCAGACCTAGATAAGATTCTTTTTATAATATTCATGGTGTTTATTGACTTAAATTTGTTTAAAAAACAAGTAAGGCTCCTCCCAATGCAATCGCATCAGTTTTTATGCCTTAAAGTTTAAAAATGGCTGCAAGAAACTTGTTGCCCATTTTATTTCTATTTCTATTCTACCAAGATTCTATCTCTATTCTACCAAGAAAAGACAAAGCTCTTTCTATCCAACTCGAGATGTCTTCTGCCCGAGCATGGCGATGCTGTAGACTCGCGTTTCTATGAAGACAAAGACAGACGTTCTCTTTCCATAGCAACGGTGAATGATTGAATGTGACTGAACTAAAACGTTTAGTTAACCAAAAAAACGTGTAAAAATCATTAAGTTTTTAATACAATTAAAATGATTTATTGAAATCAGACACAATTATACATAATTCTAGTAATATGTGCATTCATTTACAATTAAAAAAAAAGTTTTTGCTCATAAATTAAAGCGACAACAAAACGCAAAAAGTATACAACCCATAGACATACAGTATGGTTCGAGTCTTTCCTAGCCAAATGTTAAATAAACTTAACAAACTTTCTAGAAAGAGAGAAAAACAAGTGTGGAAATGATCTATGTGTTAAAGGAGAGAGATAGATATTTAATATATGATAAATTATAATTATGACAATTTTAGTCCGATAATGTTTGGTCCATTCTTTATGTCTATGAGTGATGGGCAACAAGTTTCTTGCAGCCATTTTTAAACTTTAAGGCATAAAAACTAATGCGATTGCATTGGGAGGAGCCTTACTTGTTTTTAAAACAAATTTAAGTCAATAAACACCAAGAATATTATAAAAAGAATCTTATCTAGGTCTGATATGAAGTAGACAAATTTCTCTTGTAGAGAAGAAACTTGTCTTCCCCCAAGTGTCAAAAGTAGAGAAAATATTATCGGCATGCTTGACGTTGTAGACTTGTCTCTATCGTGGAGAAGCAACATTTCTTTTCTACTTGTCAAACATCGCCATGCTTGGGACGATAGAGATCTTTCTTCAATCTGTCATTATGTCGATTCTCCCGTCGCACGGTGGGCTGAAAATCGGCTTTCATAGACTTAGGCATTTTATTTTGCAAGTGCCAGTTTTTGTGCCGGATATCACTTCTATTAGTTATAACAATATACAAAAATGACACCAGAATTGATTCTGCACAAAAACGAAGGAATTATATTTTTTTTTACGAAAATTTTGTATGGAGCTAGTATGAAAAATCGAAATATCTCTAAAACGGCAGGGATAACCGTAATATCCTTATAGGGGGTTATAGTACTAATTATTTATGATTTTTTGACATACGTTACATAGTAGTTGTAGATGCCGTTTTTTTTTAAAAAAATCGTCAAAATATTTTTATTTATTTTTACGTAAGAAACGTTCCTTTTAGTGTTTAAGTTGAAGAATTCAGAGCTTTAACAACTCTTAACATAAAATAGCATCACCCCTATAGACCTAAAGGACTAGACAGAGGTGTGTAGTATCTTGTTGATCTTGTAAGATTTCCAACAATACCAAATAGTTGAATATCAGTGTCAAAGTAAATTGTTAATTGATCATACCCGCCCTAAAAGTATGATTACAACATAACCGGACACATAATAATATCGACACAAAAGGAATTTTAAAACCTTACATACGTTCAAAATTATTATTTATTGTGTAGAAAGCACTTGGATTGCTTCTTTCACTTATGCTTTCAAAGTGGCAATATATTACGTTGCGAGAGACTGCCATTAGGGAAGGTGCTAAGGATATTTACCCATCCTACTATAAACTGCAACAAACTAAGCTTGCATGCTACCCTCCTAATCAATCAGTGTCCGTTACGGATTCATCAGCTAGAATTACACTTCAAGCTTTACTTGACATCACGATGAGGCGGATTCTTCAAAGTCTTTCTGATAATGTGGAAAATAAGCAGTTAAAGCTGATATCGAAGTGGGGATTTGATGGTGCTTCCAATCAGAGCCGATACAAGCAGAAAATGGACGGCGAGCATGATGATTCAAGCATTTTCATGACCTCCTTGGTGCCACTGAAACTGACAGATGGAGATAATACTATATGAACAAACCCGAAACCATGCTCAACTTTTTATAGTCGTCCGGTTCAGTTCACTTTTGTAAAAGAAAGCGAAGCAGTTGTCATTGATAACAAAAGAAAAATGGATGAGGAAATAGAGGCCCTTAACCCTACAGAGTGCATTAATAGTAACAGGGTGACTCATAAACTAATGATGACAACACGATCGACGCAAAAGTCTGCACGTACCTTTCTGAAGCTAGGTCAAATGAATCATGCTACCTTTGCTTAGCAAAACCAACAGAAATGAACCACTTAGATGCTGTAACATCAAAAACTGTCTGTTCTGACATGTACGAATTTGGCCTATCATCCCTACATGCCCGTATAAATTGCATGGAATGTCTGTTACACATTGCGTACAGACTTGACTTCAAACAGTGGGCAGCAAGAAGTAATGAGCATAAAGAAATGTTACAAAACAGAAAAAGAAACATTCAAAATTAATTTAAAGAGGAGCTCAATCTGTTGATTGATATAGTGAAACAAGGCTCGGGAACTACCAATGATGGGAATACCGCAAGGAAGTTTTTCGAGTTTCCCAATAAAACTGCAGTTAATACTGGGTTGGATCAAAACCTGATAAAAAGATTTGCTGTTATTTTGCAAGCAATAACATCTGGTGAGAAGATCGAAAAGTACGTGGAATTATACAACTGGTACTACATGTCATCAACCGTACATAGACTATTAATACACGGAGCTGACATAATCGAAAAAAATGATATTGTCCCGATTGGGACTCTCTCGGAAGAAGCCCCAGAGTCTCGAAACAAAAATTTTAGGAGGTTCCGGGAACATCATTCGCGGAAAAGAAGCAGGCAAGATTCCAATCAAGATATCCTAAATATGCTTGTTGTTTCTTCGGTTCCTTTTCTAAGTGCACAAAGGCCGAAGTTAGATGCCAAAAGAAAGACTACCTTTTTTGCTGAAACTCTCGACCTAATACAGTTTCCGGAAACTGAGTTCGAGTTTGTAGGTATATCCGATCTGAATTCTGACTCGGAATTGGAATCTTACAAGATCAACAAGATACTACAAACCTCTGTCTAGTCCTTCAGGTCTATAAGGGTGATGCTATTTTACGTTAAGAGTAGTTAAAGCTCTGAATTCTTCAACTTAAACACTAAAAGGAAAGTTTGTTACGTAAAAATAAATAAAAATATTTTGACGATTTTTTTAAAAAAAACGGCATCTACAACCATTATGTAACGTGTGTCAAAAAATCATAAATAATTAGTACTATAACCCCCTATAAGGATATTACGGTTATCCCTGCCGTTTTAGAGATATTTCGATTTTTCATACTAGCTCCATACAAAATTTTCGTAAAAAAAATATTATTCCTTCATTTTTATGCAGAATCAACTCGGTTGTCATTTTTGTATATTGTTATTACTAATAGAAGCGATATCCGGCAAAAAAACTCGCAGTTGCAAAATAAAATGCCTAAGTCTATGAAAGCCGATTTTCAGCCCACCGTGCGTCGATATAACTCCTTTCTACGGTGCTCATGCTACGCATGCAGCTAACAAACACCCATAAAAATTAAAACCCAACCAATATTTGATCCAATTCCAAAAGCTATCATAATAGAATAGTCTTGGGCCCGTGCCTAAGTACACAAAACTCTAAAGTGAAACATCTCCAAGTCGATCGTTTATTTGTAAGTCAAACTGCATAACGGTACCGAGACGTGGTAAGTGCTATAACCAACAACATCAATAGACTCTTAGTGTAGTGTTGCGGGGAATGCCACCTAGTGTGTTGTGTTGATGCCGAACTATGTTGATGTGTTGTATAGGGATGTTGATATATAGTGTGGTTCTGGAATATTGAGATGAATTTGCAAGTTTATATGTTATTGTTAGGAAGGCCTATTTAAGCTTAACGGGCCGAGGTATGGTGGTCTAGTGCTAACTGATCTGACTTAAAAACGCAGACAACCATGCTCTTAATTTCCTGGAAAATCAGCAAGTCAAAGATATGTGACATCTACCGACCCATACCAGACTGGCCTGATGGTGGATGAAACGGTGCCACAACCCACTCTAGTGCACAGAGAGGAGGCCTCTATTCCAGTAGATAGAATGTAATATGCTATTCAAACATCATAGACAAGTATGACATTCCATCACTGATAATGACAATGGTAATGTCAAAAATACACTAAAGTCTTCTCAAGGACTTCAGTGGTCTTATTTCTTTTAGGCTGACAGAATTTTATTTCTGTTATTTATGTGCTGTCTGTAAAATTATTTACTTTGGATGAGTAAATAGCGAGTGAATAGTTTCTTGATTGTACCTAGATTCCACTACTGTTTGATCTAGTGTTAGGGGGCGTGACCAGAAAGCTGGCAACGTCGCAAATAGCTGACAAATATTTACAAGTTCTAATAAGTTTGGTAATTTTACTGTATGAAAATAAGAAATATGGCTCTGTAGTGCACTACGAAAATTATATAGAAGTGCTTTATATACATCTAAAGCTATTTATTCGGTGTTACGATTTTAATTATTGCATTTCCTAATCATTTTTAGTGCACTTCAGAGCCATATTTCTTACTTCCATACATTGACATTGCCAAATTAATTAAAACTTGTTAATATTTGATGATATTTGCGACGTTACCAACTTTCCGAAAACGCGCTCTTAAATAGATGTTTTGTCAATCCAAGTTCGTACTGACATAGAGATCACGAAAAACGAGAAAAACTGTTAGAAAAAAAAAACTGCACAAATAAAACGATCTCCCGCGGAAACACGCTTCCCGTTTTCCTTAGTTTCTTTGTCTTTGTCATACCCCACATAACGTCAATTGTTTAATTTAAAATCGTATTGTTGTATTGTAATTGTGCTCCCTATTTACCATAAGAATAGCCTTTGTGAATCGGGTAATTTATAAACATTACAAATTCAAACATGAGACTGACCTGTGGCGATTTTATGTACATACGGTAACACATCGGGCAATATAAATCTAGTTTATCGTGGTCTGGCTTTATATAATCTTTCCGCGCATTCAATGGTCAGCTTATACTGGTTTTGCATGGTTTGATGTGTAGCCATGTGTACATACTTGCATTATAAGAGGTCTCAGAAACTCGCTGGAATTATGTGTGAAGTAAGCCAATTTCTATGCTTATGTAGGTGTAACAGGAAAATAGAATATTAGCTGCTTGTTTTGCAGTTTAATGGGTTTTAAAGGTGTACTTATGGACTGTTAAGGTTATTCAATGTATGTGTGAATATGACTCTGATCATCCATTCGGGTTGGTTAATGTTTGATGGTCCAACTTTCAACTTTTAAGTACTTATTCATGTTCATAAATGTGAATGAATTGTGTTAAGGGAATTTAATCCTTATTTGGTCGTTTAATAACGGCTATATTCCATTTGTATACTTTCCCGATTCAATTGAAAACAAATGACGTGCAATACAAGTGAAAAGTAGTTACTTTTGTCACTATTTTGATTTCAGCTATTCCCGTCTGAGCATGTTGCGGGACTCACAAATTACCGTGACCCCGGTACCTAAAGGGCTATTGAAGGACACCGTGGATTTTAGTCAGTCAAGTCTGACAGTCCCTCCCGCCCTGCCCTGGGTGGGAGGACTCATTTGATGATTTTAAAGCGCTAAAAAAAACCCGTCTGAGCATACATGTTTAGAGAAACTATTTATTCAAGTTTGAGTTCAACAAATAATATAATACCTTACCTGATTTCACTAAATAATATAAACCTTATTTTTATATCAAGAAGACTTCAAAAAAAAAAAATCTGCTCTGGCAATTTTATAACTCTAGAATCAATTTAAAATCAGATCACCCTTTCAACAGTAAAGTAGAAAATGGTTCAAAAATTTAATCCCATCGAACAAATTCACCGGCCAGAGCTTGTAGTCATAATATCGCTACTTTAATATCTCAGTAGTACTATTCAAATACGAATTTCGCAGGGGATTTGCTTCTTATGTAAATTCGAGCGAGTTCGCGTAAAACGAAAAATGTTGCAAAGTTAGCACTTTCGCACCTACTTGTACCGATCCGGCTGCATTTGAACTTATTAAAAGTAACTCCACTTTGGAAGTATACTTTAGGGTTTTATTAGCATAACCCTGTGAAATATCCAGTTTGAAAAGTTTTAGCTGTGGAGTCAGTTTTGCTGCATTTTGACATCATTTCTTTCGGAATACTTTTGAATCGAACGTCGATTTGTAGGGATTTAGAAATCCATGGAGTACGTACCGTTTTTGTAAACTTTGCCTCATTATAGGTTTTTTTCCTGTATCGTAGGCGCGTCTACAATTAATATTTAAATTCGTTAATACAAACAGCCGGACTCGTAACTTATAAATATTTGTTTCGTGCGGGAGTCAAACCTGCGACATGCAAGGAATCATTTGTTTAACCACTGCTCCATCCGTGCTGTCAATAAAGTATTTTTAAATGAATCATTCCGCTGTTAAATTTAACAAAAGTAAATATATCGTAGAAAATTAATTCATGGTTGAGTCAGCTCAAAGAAAACGTCCTGTGACACCAAAATTAAACATTTAATCGACTGAGTGACATCATTATGAAATTCATTACTAACAAGACAAAACAAGACAAAAGTGAAAACAAAAAAGTAATTCCTAATTACATAACAAAACGAGATAGTAATCGACTCCTAACCAATCACAAATTAATCCTTCTTTCTGCACCATTGAACATCTACATTCACATTAACTAAAACACCGATCAAACTGTCTAATAACGATCAAGTTCTATATCATTAGCAGTTATCAAACGTCTCATTCCTATGACACGTAATACGAGACGATGGCGATTAACTTTCGAGAAGTAATAACGATAGCAATTGCACAGTCATGGGCTATATTCTTCAGGTACCGAAGGTGTAGGGTTACCAAGCGTGAGAGTTTTGCCGGACAGGTGTCGTATATGACCTACATTATGTTTTATAAGAAATAGCAAATACATGCAACTGTTTAATATCTATGCTAAAGTTTTTTTTCAGCATGTTATGTCCTTTACCGGGCCATTTTTTTTAGATCTGCTCCATTGCATTGTCCGTCTTTGGGCACTTGCTAATTTTCGGAGGCAAGCAAGAACAGGAGATTCAGCACTGATCTCGCTCATACTATGTTAAAAATAATGAAGGATAACCATTTAAATATTTTTCTTTTTCTGCAGCAAAGTCATCTTTAACCTGCCCTTAAACAATTTATTTGGAGTAGATAAAGGGTCTTCTCCCATACAAATCTATGTTGTCAGTTGTCCTTTTTTGGTCATTTATATCAAACTACAAGAAAAATATAGTAGCTTTGATAAAGTATTTTATCTCCAGCAACTGTAACAACATAAAGAACTAGGTAAGTATTCGACTTAATAAATGCCATGAAAAAGTAATATCAAATGTTACTGGCTAACTGAAAAATATAAAAAAAAACTGGCATTCTTTTCGACAACACTTTTTAATATTCGCTTTCAAGACAGCCAACATTTTTTTAACTCACAATTTTCCCTTTTTATTCCCCTTGAAGTCTCAGAGACGATAAAACAAATGACACCCGCCATATTTCTCATTTCTAATTCAGTTCGCAGGTTCAGTACGTGTGTCATTCAGTGCTAATATGACCCGCCGATATTACAGACTGTGAGCCGCCCGCGGGCGTTGTCTTCATATTAAATGAATGTACAAACAGCAAAATAATTTAGTATGCAGTTAAGACGTAGACAACTTGGCACTGCACTGGAAGTATTTATAAAAACACATGCGCAGTATCTTTGTAACTAACTGTGCAAATAATTTCCATAATCCTAGCCTACAACGTTCTCACTCGTAGGACACATCCCAGGTCTTTGAGTACTATGACATAATTCATCTCGTAGGTTCAGTGCTTGGTTAACCAGAGCAATGCACAGGAATGTTTAGAAGTCTTTGAAATTATCTACTTGTTTACTTGTCTCTTTTGCTGAAAGTACATTCTTAAAGCGATGTGCAATTTGCAGTTGTGAGTTGTGTCGTCATTGTGATGCAATAAATTGTGGGAATTTGAGTAACGGTCCGACTATTTGTGCGTTGTTGGTCACTCTTGTGTGGTCTGGAATATGAATTAGAAGTTTACGGATGTAAAATCAGGATTTGGTCACATTACAATAAAAATGTTGGACTGGTTTAAAAAATACATTGATCTTCATCAATAAGACCTTTTCTAAATTACACTGGTCTACATCAAAATTGCCTTTTACATGAAAATATACTATATTGATTGTATTCCACTCGCTGAACATAAATATACAAGTTAAAATTCATAGTTAGCTCTTATTGTGCATTTATGCCATATAAATATAACAGCGAGTAGCGCGACAGATATATCACATTAATGATGATAACTCAAAATATTTAGTGATTATCCGCGGATATTCTATTATTTCACATTTGTTTGTTGCGTTTAACGCTGACTGTGTTTTGTTCAACAGTTAAAACGTGAAATTGTTACCGTTTTTGTTACATTTTTAGTGAAAAAACTACAGTTTTCGTTATGTCGCGTAAATGTGTTAATAGAATGGGCTATAACAAGTACTGTTGTTTTTTGTGCGAATGGGATAGTTGGGCTAGATCTTTACATTACATAAAAAAAGATTGGAATCCTAGACTAAGCCTGAATCCTGGAGAAAAGAACGTCAAGCACCTTCCTCTAGTTAATTCCCAATAAATTCTTCTATCACCTTTACATATCAAATTGGGACTAATGAAAAACTTTGTGAAGGCTCTCAACAAGGATGGACCAGCATTCAAATACCTGCGAAGTAAATTTCCACGTATAAGCGACGCCAAAATTAAAGAAGGAATCTTTATCGGACCTCAAATAAGAGAGATTCTAAAGGACCAAAACTTTGATTCAGTTTTACAGGGCTTTGAAAAAGAAGCATGGGAATCTTTTAGAGCAGTCGTTCATGGTTTTTTGGGCAATAAGAGAAATGAAAATTATGTTGAACTTGTGAACAATCTTCTTCAAAAGTATCAACAGTTGGGTTGCAATATGTCCCTAAAAAATCATTTTCTTCACTCTCATCTTGATTTTTTCCCTTCTAACTGCGGTGTTGTAAGTGACGAACATGGTGAACGATTCCACCAAGATATCTCGACAATGGGAAAGAGATACCAGGGCCGATGGGATGCGTCAATGTTAGCGGACTACTGCTGGAATTTGAAAAGAGATACCTCTAACAGTGATTACAAAAGACAAACGAAAAAGAAGAGAAAATCTTAAATAAATACGTAATTTTTTTTTTATTGTAATATTTCCAATTTTATATAAGTAAAAAGCGACAAATAATAGTAAATAATTATTATAGTTTTTTTAATAAAATGTTTTGTACTTCAACGTGTTACTAGAAGCCAAATTTTGTATATTAGGTATATTTTCAAAATAAGAGCTAATTAAAAAAACATATTCTTGTTTTTCTATTCAGTAACCTTAAAGCAATATAAAAATAAAGTATTCAATTGAAAGGCACACAAAAAGTTACATTTTGTAGACCAGTGTTATTGCTGGTTCGAATTCGACGAAACTTTTTTACTTGCATAGTAATAAAACATACGATTTAAATTGATTTCGTGAACAGAATATAAATGCACGTGTGGACTGCGCACTTTAAAAAAGCAATTGTCTCTGTCAACAAAAACTATTTATAACTTACTCAATTTTGGAGACTCAGTCCATTCACGGAGTATTAACTGAATAAAAACGACACAAACTTTAAAGTGAATGTTTAAATAGGTTTGGGGAATATGCGAAGCCAATCTCATGTTTGTTTAAACCTCTATTTAAAGAATAAATGCTTTTAAAACTTTCCCTCCCGCTTGACCGGTCAAAAACGATTGATTTTATGAAGAAAATTAAAAAAGTTAGTTCAAACAAGGGCGTGGATAATGTCCAACAGATTCGCTTGGGGAGCGTCTTTCTTTTGATAAATGCACTTTTGTAAAACTTTAGACGTAGGATCATCCATTGCTGTTAAAGTTTGGACTTGCCAAACTGTGAACCGAACTTAGAAAGCAATGCATGAGTTGTATGGAGTGCCTTCCGTCCATATTCAATATCCATTCGGGATGTTGTGGATGCTATATCGCTCGTACGTTGCTGTGTTCACAGATAACATATAAAAAATGGTGCGGTGAACCGTGATTGATAGTTTCTTTCAAAATGATGTTGGGATAGTGGACAATTTCGTTCTATGTGCTGATGTTGTGAACTTCCTGCTTTACTGTACATTTGTGTGATGGACTTGTGTTTTAAGCAATATAAGTCATGTTACCTCGATAATTTAATAGTGCAAACTCTTCCCGCCCATGTGCTAGCTTTAATTTACAGCTAATATTGGAAACCAAATCAACTACCGTGAAATGACAAATTTGCAAAAAAACTGCACCACTTACAAAGAAAATTGAAGTACTTTTGATTGCATTTCGTGCAGAGAAGGCAAGATACCGTCGTATAAGACTCACAAAAAAGAAGACCTGAATGTATGGCTGATACAATTTTGCTTCCAGTTATTTATGAATCATTAAAGTATCATGGCATGATTTATCATTCTATGTAATACACGTCAATTCACATAGAACAGTGCCTTATCAATTTGTACAATATTTCGTGGGAAGTTTGTTCGTATGACTGTATCGCACTACTATGTCAGAAAACCGTGACACACAGGCCAATTTAGAACGTCTACCTTGCTTTGTCTATTAGCAACTTTACTAATACGGTAGTTTTTCAGGTTTCTCTTTTCATAACTGTGCCGCAAAATTTCTGAACGATTTTACGCAATGTTATGTCCCTCTATGTGGGTGTTTGGAAGTAAAAATGGTAATCATACGTAAATTAAGTTACATTTGAATCTGGTGTCAAATTGTCAACGGTGTTCATTAGAAAATACCTTTTCCTCATCATCATCTGTCTAGGCTTTTCCCAACTATATTGGGGTCGGCAGTCCAGTCGAATCTGATGTAGCCGAATATCTTTATTTTACATGGAAATCTTTCGGCAATCGTCAATATCGTCTTTGTTTACAATGCCCCATGGTAAGACTGGTTATCAGACTTTTGAGCTTCTGACGCACAGTAACGACTGTGAAATATCTACAAATGACAGCCGGGACCAACGGCTTTACGTGCTTTCCGAGGCATTGAAGAAACTTGTTATGACAGATGGTCAGCCGTCCACAGACCAACCTCGGCAAGCGCGGCTTAACCCGAAAGATCGGTATGTGCGACTGCAACGGGCACGCCGCAATCGCGGCGGTAAGACCCCTCTTTGAGGAGTGGCTGGATAGGCGTCACGGCGTCCTTACCTTCCGCATGACGCAGGTCCTCACCGGACACGGAAGTTTCGGGAGGTTCCTGTGTCTGATAAGGAGGGAGGAAACGCCTGGGTGTCACCACTGCGAGGACCGTCCTGAGGACACGGTGGAGCATACGGTGCAGGACTGCCCCGCTTGGGCAGAGCACCGCCGTGTCCTCACGACGGCGATAGGCGGAGACCTCTCGCGCCCGGCATTGGTCGAGGCCATGCTGCGGGGCGAGACGGAGTGGGAAGCGGTCGCCTCCTTCTGCGAAGCAGTCATGCTCGCGAAGGAGGAGGCGTGCCGCGTGAGGGAGAGAACAGTGTCCTCCCTCCGACCCACCCGCAGTGGTAGACGCCCACGGCGACGGACGTCGCCAGACGATCTCCGGCCACCGTAGGCGCGGGCATGCGGGCAGCGAGTAATGGGCGACTCGCTGCCCGACCATGGACCATGCCCGGGTCGACGGCGCGTTGTGTTCCACGCGCGCCTCAAGGAGTGTCAGCAAATTGACGGGGCCTGTAGAGGGCCAGAGCCTGCCAGGGTCGCGGGACTTACCCATCACCGTAACCCCGGTACGTAAAGGGCTCGTGAAGGACACCGTGGATTTTAGTCAGTACAAGTCTGACAGTCCCTCCCGCCCTGCCCTGGGTGGGAGGACTCAATTGATGATTTTACCACGAAAAAAAAAAAAAATGTGCGACTGCAATAATTTAGCCACGAGCTCCTCAATATATTTCACTCATACAGTGCTATTTATCAGTGCTCATAGAACTCCTTACCGGTTAACTCAAAAATGTTTCTATTTTAAAATCCAACTCAAATTTTATTTTTCTCTCCAAATAAATTACGCTATTAATACACTTCCATTGTTAATAACTTCATTTTAAGTCGTTGAAGCTATTTAGTCTAGTCTTTATTGTTCGTGTTTTTTTTTTTACGTGGTAAAATCATCAAATGAGTCCTCTCACCCAGAGCAGAGCGGGAGGGACTGTCAGACTAGAGTATTAGAGTACTGACTAAAATCCACGGTGTCCTTCAATAGCCCTTTACGTACCGGTGTCACAGTAATTCGTGATTCCCGCGACCGCGGCAGGCTTTGGCCCTCTAGAGGGGGGCCCCGTCATTTTGCAGACACTCTTTGAGGCGCGCGTGGAACACTAGCGCCATCGACCCGGGCATAGTTCATGGTCGGACAGCGAGTTGCCCCTTACTCGCTACCCGCGTGCCCGAATTACCGTGACCCCGGTACGTGAAGGGCTATTGAAGGACAACGTGGATTTTAGTGAGTACGAGTCTGACAGTCCCACCCGCTCTGCCCTGGGTGGGGGAAGGACTCATATGATGATTTTACCACGTAAAAAATATGGAAGGTTTAAAAGGTGAGTAAATATGATAAAAACAGCTTTTTCACTTATTGATTTTGATTCGGTACGAATACATAATTTATGTATAATTGAGAATTAATAGTATATTGAAGCCAAATACCATTTGCCAATCCTCAACATCCAATCATAAAATCAATCCTTAGCAATTATAAAAAATAAACATCACATTCGCAAATTCAACAAACAAACATAGCTAGGACCGGTTTCTGCTTCCTCATCCCTCCAAGCCATTCCACTTTGTTATTAGTTTCCTGAGCAAATAAATACTTAGTTACAGACAATCAGTAGTCTTGTAACTAACTTACTGAGAGACTAACTTCGAGGATGTTGACGGCATAATTATCCCATTTGATAGTTACTTGGTGCATGTTGATCTTAGTTTCCGATTCTGTAGACGTAATTTAAATATTTTGTTGATGTGTATTAGTATTTTGTTTTCTTTCATTAAAAAGGTGAACTCGGCGCTAAAAGTCTTCATGTGACGCGATTTTCAGCCACCGTAGGCGCGGGCATGCGAACGGCTGAAATGGGTGACTCGCCGTCAGTCAGGGACCATGTCCGGGTCGACGCCGCCGCTGACAGCGCGTCTTAATCCACGTGCGCTTCAAAGAGCTTACAGGAATCTGATGGGACCCCGTAGAGGGCCAACCGGGGTCCGGGGTCGCGGGACTGTCTGAACAGATCACGTGTTCCTGGAACGTATAGGGCTATTGTCAATCTGACAGTTCCTTGCGCTCCACACAGGGTGAGAGGACACACTTGATGATTTATGACATAAAAAAGTGTCAGCGATTAATATTATTATAGGGTAACTTATAGCACACTTACAGCTATCATTAAATTAATTCCTACATAGAACCAACAAAGAAGTTGTAGAGTGAGTAGGAAGACAATAACTTCTAATAGTAATAGAAATAACCTATTTAGATGCGTTATCGAAACAGTTTGGAAATCAAATACATAATGCGGTCACGCACCATAATGTGAATAAAATTCGAATTAATGACGCGCTCACAACTAGAGAAAACATTTTATTTTGACATTACACCATAAACATAATAACAACACGATTGTTTCTTGTCAACAAACCTAAAAAGGCAGAAGAGGTGAAGGAATTTGAGCTTAGAGCAAAAGTTAATAAAGATGAAGCAAGCAGAAACGATAAAATTATAACTTATGAAGCTAAGATCGTGGAAATAGCCGAATAAGCATAGAGGGAGCAATAATATGTCATTATATTATTAACTTATCTTCTCACCCTTGACAACAACAATGCAGGTTGTTGAAATATTTTGATATCGTTATTTCGGCTGCTATAGATTTTACTGCGTTTAGACATGCAAGGGTCTAATTCAATTCGTGTATCTACAGGTGGGGTGCTGGGTCCAATGATTCTAACAAAACTTACAGTTGTTTCCTTGGAACCGTGAGATAGATTATCTTTTTAGATTGCCATGACGTGACCAAGTATTTTTATATTACTTACTCATTTCGCAAGTACTCGTAGGTTTGCAATGCTGATGCATCGCTGATGGCGAGATATCATTGTGTCACGAGTTGTTTGTGAGATCCAGGATGTTCTGAGACATTGCAATTTCGTGTTCACTTTAATTTGTGGAAAGTTTAAAAGATATTCGGTTCGTTTGAGTAAAAGTAAAAACTATGTACACTTTTATAAGTATGATTTCATTTAATTTCTAACTACATATTCACATACTCATAAGAATCTTTAAAATGCATAAGTACTCAAATACGTGAAAACGTCTTTTTTATCTCAGGAAAAAAGTAGTACCCCGTACAAACATATTATGTTGCAGCAAGTCGATACAACTACAAACAACAGGATCGTGATCTACCAAAGATATTCCCACTTACTGAACCACAGCTTGTTATAAAAATGTAAAAGCTTGAATTTTTACTTTTTCAATTTAAACCGCTTTCCGCAGCATTAATTGAAAGGCGCTGACAAGATACGTTGATAACCAAAAGCGTGCGTGTTTTTCTTGTAATACGGGCAATTTTAAATACACGAAACCATATTCTTTTCGCAGTACCTGCCTTTACTCCCAAACATTTTAAACTGAAAACAGTGAATGGAGTTGAAATAATACTTTAGCAAAAACGCTTTTCATTTAACGTTTTACACATGAAAACTAACAACAAAGCAAAAATTCACATACATTACACAATATTCGTTTAAGCTTCATACGACCGAAATTCTAGAGTGCAACTTTCCATGCGGAAATTTTTAAATATCAAATAACGACCGACGAATGCGGAAGGTATAATAAACGCACTCCAAGTGAAGTGGGCAGTTATGAAAAATTTAATACACCCGCTCTGAAGAGTTTCAAAGGACCTCGCCAAATAAACCTTTTAGTGAATAGTCGGAGATATGGCGAGATTTGCATAAGAAGGCCGGACGGTCGACTCTGGGGGCAGACGATCGTGTCTTGCATCTAAATAACGTCTTATATTTGCAAATATTGACTCTTGCCCGCACCCTTCTAAAGGGTTTCAATACTTATTATCTTAAGACAGTTTAGTGAGTGGCAAGTTGATCTAAGAGGGAAGCGAGCTCAAAGAGCTCTTTTTAGCAAACTTGGCGATAATGTTTATGTACAAACAATGAATCCGCAATTTTAGGCGAAAATGTAAATCTTGTTACAATATTATTCTCACAATCTTTGGGGTTAACAATATTTTGTTGCAGACTTTATTGATTTTCTGGAAACTGTTTCTTTTTCTTTTTGCGATTTGGGTGAGGATGCGAAACCCTTGTAAGCTGTCGTTTATGAAATGTACATAATGTCGGTCGTAAAATTTACCAGCTCACGTTTACAAATCCACATGCTGATGACTAAAGCCCGGTACACTGAATCATCATTGCTATAAGCCTACTTGGTATTCAGGACCTAAAGGCGATAAGGCAAATCATGGCTAATGATTCACACACACTTTGTTCCCACCGGTTCATTTATTAGCCACTCCTCTTCAGCGAAAAGGGATCGACATGACAGTGCTAAAGATATTATGCAAGACTATCATTTCGCAAAATATGCTGTTTAATGCCTCTTATTGTTTAAGGAAAAATGTGAGATTCGTAGCTTTTAGATGCACCGCATAAAAGTGATAAAAAACTTTTTCCGGAATTTTGCTCGCCTCGTTTTGATTTTTTTTTTCTTTTTCCTCTGAAACTGTTTCCCAGTTTCAAACCTCGACTATCGTTTTACTTTTAGCTGGAAAACGCTTCAAAATGTATTATGTATTATGCTTTGTTTCATTTTATTAGATATACCTCTGCTGTCAGCAGCCCAGAAAGAGGTGCCCAGGCGACTTGAATGTACATCATTGAGGGATGGAGAGATACAGTAAGTAAAGTTTCTGGAAAGTATGGTGATAGGACTTTGCCCAGTAGTGGGACAGCATATGACATAATTACTTTAATAATTTTTAATTTGATGACATCGAATGCCGAAAAGAATGTGACATTTTCCGGTCCATTATTATTCAGATCCAACATGTTCATGAGCTTGAACGGTGAATCAAGGCCGACAAGGAAAACAGGGAATGAATAATGATAATACATTCTAAAAAACCACACAAACATCGTGCGTTTGCATGATAAAACGAGGATCGTGATGGACTCGCCCAACTTTCGCCCATTCATACGATTTACCGACGAGGTGGATTCGTCATTTGTTATAACAAAGTAACACAATTTAAATTTACTTTAAAGCTGTGCTGAGAGTTCACACATATCATCACTTTGCTTTTATTGCATGACAATTCTGAGTATTCTCACGCTTTATTTTATTGTATCGTTGTCGACTTTTCGACTTCGACGAAATTAAAATCCCATAATAATTATAACAATCACGATATTCCAGGTAAACTTTACAAGGGGAACCTACAGATTGGATATGTCCAAAGTAATTGGCAGTGATTAAACATACAGACCATGTTTCTATACGGAAACATCGAATCATGTTAATTAAAATTAACATTAGGCGGAGCTAATAACAGAGTATTGTTGTCATTCATGCAACAATGACCACAACACATGAATAAGTGGACACGTTGAAAGGAGAAACCGAAGATTCGATACGTTGATTGTTAAAGGACAGAGGTAACATTGTGTAAGATGGTCTCTCGGTCTGTAAAGTGGTCACAATGTAGGCGTTGGTCAGTTTATTGCCGTGTATAGACATGTACTTCGGAGTGAATGATGACTGACACTCCCACTTGGTATAAAACATTTTGAAACCGTTTGGGATCTTGTTTGAACATCGAAATATGTTCGGGAATATAACTGAGAATGATTCACTGGAAACCTTGTTTGTAGTCAAACATGATAAATATTTCTGTTATGACGTAACTACACGGCAGCAACCAGAATTGATGGTAGTAATAACTTAAGCGAACATACAAAAAACTGATAGTTTTAAACAACATTTCTCCAAATCAACTGATAATTGTCTCATAAAGGATGTAACTAGTATCACAAAGAGATAATGTGACGAGCCCAAATCCGGTATAAACCAAATCAGGAGACAAAAAACAAAAGTGGTGTCCGTTGCCGATTGACACGCGCCTCTACGGCTGAACGATCGTTCGTACTCTCCGGAATATACAAGATATAATTTTACTACAGGAATAAATGACGAGGATAACGATCTGAAAGGGATAAAAAATGGAACTGTTGAGACAAAATTGGGAGCGAAATTCATCGAAGCTGAATTCAGATCCAGATTTAAAATTGACACTGTAACGCAGCAAAACCAACCAAATACTTTGAGACTCGGCAGACGATCTCCGGCCACCGTAGGCGCGGTCATGCGAGCGACGAGTAATGGGCGACTCGCTGTCCGACCATGGATCTTGCCCCGGTCGACGGCGCGTTGTGTTCCACGCGCGCCTCAAGGAGTGTCAGCATAGTGACGGGGCCCCCTGTAGAGGACCAAAGCCTGCCGGGGTCTCGGGACTCTCGAATTACCGTGACCCCGGTACGTAAAGGGCTATTGAAGGACACCGTGGATTTTAGTCAGTACGAGTATGACAGTCCCTCCCGCTCTGCCCTGGGTGGGTGGGAGGACACATGTGATGATTTTACCACGTTAAAAAAAAATACTTTGAGACTGCCAGGCATCTATACTTTTTTGTATAATGTACATAGCATCTTGCATGTGATATACAAGGTTAAGCACAGGTGCACTACAGAGTTCAAACACGCACAATTTGCTAGTTACGTTGAGTTCATTCGGGTTTCATAAAGTAGGGTCAAAATTATTTTTACATTAACAAAGTCAGAGTCAGTCGTGTTACTAATGAAAAATTTCTTGTAGGAAAAACCCAGTAACATTGTTTCTAACCTAGATGTGCTTTGGCATTAGAACATACAACCACTTAACCAGTGAGACAGAACATTTCCTTTCTTAATTAAATGCTTATTCAAATAAAAAAAGATCTTCGGGGCTTCTAATAATTAATTCCACTCATTATTCAACTTTTTTATACAACATCGTTGCAGATAAGTTCAAGGTCCATCAGTAAACTTGAGGATAAGTTGGTAGTCACCTATAATTTCCTATATGGCCCTTGGTCTGCAAAAAAACACATTTGTTACCATCTTTCGCAGTAGGGCCGGTGTCCATCGCTTACTTTTTGCCCATAGACAGGTTTTACGACTGCAAGACTATATTCTGTTATGGCAAGCGCAAGTCTACAATTTGCGCAATGCCATATGTTCCGTTCTTAGCCTTTGCCTTATAAACAAATCTTGTTTTTATAAGTTTAACATTTAAAGTAGCTTTATGTTAATTGTGACTTAAACTTAAATCCGGCTTGAAATATTTTCAGTCTTCATTGTGAGCAGTAATGACAGACTAGTAACGGCCACTTATGGATACAAACCCAAATTGTTGAATAACTTTGTTTATTTAATTATTTTTAAACGCAATAACGCATGCGACGCGCATCGTAAAGATATTTTTAAGGAAAGAAAAATTCAGTTGAAAGTGGGATTTGAACCCGCGTCTTCTGGATAAGCACTCCAGACGCCTTACCAATTAGGCCATCGCAACTCAAACTTGCACGCTGAAATCCTCTATTCCCTCGTTTGAACGTTTTTTGCTAACTTAACGTAATTGGTAAGGTGTCTGGAGTACTTATCCAGAAGACGCGGTTTCAAATTCCACTTGCAACTGAATGTTTCTTTCCTCAAAAATGATCTTTACTTTGTTTAAATTATTTCATCGCTTATGAATATTAAATGGTGAAGGAACACATCGTTAGGAAACCTACTAGATCCAAAAAATCAAAGTCAAGTCATTGGGCAAGCGTGGTGGATAAAGTCCATTCCCTTTCTTATAGAGAAGGCCAATGTCCCAGCTGTGGGAACACCAAAAGCTTGTTAGTATTGTTAGCTTTAATTTCTTTTTTTGTTCATTTTTCTTTTGTGATTGTTTTCCTGATAAAAAGAAAAAAGCGACCAATCACGTGACAAGAACATCCTCATTTCTGTTGACTAGCGGTTTTCGTTCCCCGTCATTGGCTATCGAGTTTGCGGTCGCCAAGACCACCATGTTTGAAAAGCGGTTCGAAATTACTTCAACATCGATTTCTTGCATAATTTAACAGATATCTGTGTGTAAGTTTGTCAAGTTCATTTACTTTGAATTACTTATTAAAATGAGAAGTTAGTAAAGTGGAAATAGCAAATAGAGCAAACTGTTTAATGTAGGTTTCATGCTCATGAATATTGTAATCTGATTTCGTTATCTTCATAAATTGAACATGTTATTTGTCGTCCAAGTAAGGATATTTCCAAAGTAGATACGAGTCTGTGGTAGGTAACACACTTATCCTGTATAACTACTTAATAAATCTGTACTTAAGTCGTGATGTTGACTTGAAACATTTACGCAACCTGCCCTTAATCATCCCATCATGAACGGTAATAAAGAACTATGGACTGCACTAATTTGTTTGTTAAAATGATCTTTTGGTTTCTCACTCAATTTGGTAAACGATCATATTCTCTCTTTCTATCTAACTTCAAAAGACAAAGACAGTTCACGTCACAGGAACTCACGTACCGTGATGATACATCAAACATTACCAACGGAAGTTTGTTCACAAATCCCGTTGGACTGGTTCCTACTAATTAACATAAAAACAAAGCTAGAAACTCATTGAACGATTTCTCTCATACATTCCTTGGTGTACAACCACCCATCTATTCGATATCTGTCTCATCTAGCCCTAATCCTATAAATGACATCAGATAAGATAGAGAACATGCTGTGCCAGTGTATTTTATGTAGTGAATTAAAAGCATGAATTAATGTATCTCGCGTTTCGATTTAGATATAAAATCGACGATGTCTCTGTTTCCTATCGATTCGATTAAGTCGATCAACAAGCACAGTCAGTTATACTGAAGATAAGATATATTCAATTAATAAATTCGCATTTATGAACGGCTGCTTTAAAAAATATTTTTTTTGCGTAGGTGTGTGTTTCCAGGTTTTTTCTTTCGTAATTTTTCTACTAGAACTTCATGTTATGAGTCAACTCCTATCTAGCCGTCTTTCTCTATTCTTTTTAAAATATTTTTGGACATGAAATGAAATTGAGGTTATTTTTTTACCTGTGAGATGTAATGTAGTTTTGGATAGGTACTTAAATATTATTGAAAATATTGGATTACATGGTAAGTTATTTAGAGTTTTCATCGATAGTGCTATTACATAAATTAATATACAATTAACAAGTTGCATAACTTAACAGTAGAAACTTAATTTAAGGTACATACTCGATTCACTTTATCCTTTTTATACAATTCGTTAGCTTATTTATCTAAATGTCTTTCAAATTACTTATATCAATTCATTATCATCTGTTTCGTTGGTATGTAATGTTATTGATTATTGATTTATCTTGGTTATTAGCAGTATTGATTGAATTGAATGGAAAAATATTTGTCTGTTGTACCTAGATAATATTTATGTTATGTTACTGAATTTATATTTGTTAGGAAGTCACCTTAGCTATTATTTATTCAAACTTTACCTTTTACTGAAACCTTATTTTTCTTAGTCATCAAATATCACAATCTTCCATGAAAATAATTATTCATATTTTACTGAGTTACAGTGTACTTAGTAATTTATGCTGCCATTTATTAAAAAAATATATTTCCTGGAAAAAGTATTACAAATATTAAAACTACAGTTGAAACTTATTTTGTGCCTAACCTAGCAATCTTTGGGTTGCGGCACTCACGAATTACCGTGACTCCAGTACGTAAAGGGCTATTGAAGGACACCGTGGATCAGTCACCGTGGGTCAGTCAAGTCGGGTCACGGTAAACCCTTGGTCCCGCGACCCCGGTAGCAATTTGGGTATGGAAGAAGTTGTAGGTATTTTACCATAATAAAGAAATCGGTAGTAAATTTTACTGCTTTGTTGTACAAAAGCTTACTTCTTCAATAACAATAATATATTTTATGTTACACTATTTACTGAAAATCTACTTAATACCTTAAACAACCACCGCTTTCTACCCGCTTTCCGCTCCACCCGTGAACAAAATCACACCCCAACATTATCATACGCTATCGGAGTCATCTCGGGCGACAATATACGATCAGTGACATCGGACCAAATCTCCGTTAGAGATCACTTTGAGTCGCACCGAATGATGGCATTAGATGATCTTATATTTATGGCTGAGAGACCGAGCAGGTCGTATTCTTGTATTGGAGGAATTCGTTCGTTAGTAGTTAGTACTACTTAGTTGGTTGAATTAAATCTTTCTTTGGATTCGATTTGGTTGATTGTGTTAAGCCGAAATAGTTTCGTAATGAGGTGTTTTAGGAATTTGATTTATGATTGAAACAATTTTTTTACGAAGTAAGCATTTAATATCAGTCACATAAATTAATAAATGTTTTATTTGTGGTTTAACAAACGTTGCCCCGTACTAGGAATTTCTCCTGTATCGTGGGTGCGTTTACAAACATATAAACCGACATACAACAAAGCCCAGACCCGGAATAACTACTTGTAGATGATACTAATATTTACTCCGTGCGGGAATCGAACCGCAGCAGTTCAATTGAATAGTCACTGCGCCAATCATGCCGTGAAATTGTGTGCTACTGCTTATAAGATAGCCGCTAAAATTGGATGATCGCATACTAAAACTAATTAAAGAATTCAAAATAAAGTAAGTTATGCATGTGTCTGATCGCCGCAGGAGCTTCGTACAAAGTATTTAATAGATAAAATGACTTTATTTATGGTTATCTGAAAGACTTGACATTAGTGTATATGTTATCGTGGTTAATAGTCAATTACAATGATAGCGCCTGGCGCTTTAAGACCTAATTAGATATTCTTAGTGAATAATTAATCAGGTAAAATATGGATCAAAACCAGATACGTAAATGCGACTAAGAACTTGTAAATCGTACTAATAATATAAATGTGAATGAAATATCTGATGACGTATGGATGTTTGTCAGTTACAATTTCACGTAAAAACTACTGAACGGATTTGGATGTTTAGTACACAGATAGTTTATAACCTGGATTACCATTTCTTTATTATTATTCATCGCCATAGGAGTTCTCCCACCCAGGGCAGAGCGGGAGGGACTGTCAGACTCGTACTGACTGAAATCCACGGTGTCCTTCAATAGCCATTTACGTACCGGGGTCACGGTAATTTGTGATTCCCGCGACCCCGGCAGGCTTTGGCCCTCTACAGGAGGGCCTCGTTACTATGCTGACACTCCTTGAAGCGCGCGTGGAACACATCGCGCCGTAGACCCGGGCATGGTCCATGGTCGGACAGCGAGTCGCCCATTACTCACCGCCCGCATGCCCGACCTGGATTACCATAGGATAATTTATGCCGATTTTATGTACCTGTGGAATATTTTTCGATTTGTAGCAAGTGGAGCCGCTGGCAACTGCTAGTATGAAATAATACCAGTTCTGTTCAAAGCTCAGAACTCCTCGACACATAAATTAACCATTAAAAATTGTTATACTGAACTGAATTAGGACTCTCAATGCAATTTTTAGTCCCAAAATGGTTTAGGTTATAACCTAAAACCATAGTAGGTAGGTACCTACTATAGTAGGTATTGTCAAATTGTGATTGATGATAAAGTCCAAAGAAGGTATTAACTATGGTTCAGTTACTTTTATTCTTCTATTTTCTGAATCCATTAAACGATTTCAACTCAGGAGACGATCGATGGCGAAACAAAAACTTGTATCTGCAATATACTGCAAAGATGAAGACATGACAAATTACAGAAGTGACAATGTTCTCTAAAATAACGTAAAAGCAGCCAAGATTAGGGAGACATAGTTTTTATCATGAAACTACAATAAACGAAATAAAATGATATCATCTATTATGTACGGTTCACTATTATTGATTTAGCTTTGAACTAGACTATACATTTAAATTAGTTTTGATTTACGGAGCAATTGAACTTAGTTCTACAAATAAGAAAATACGAACTGAGGATTAAAAAAAATCTGCCATTGGTAAGAGGTAATCTCTTTGTCACACGATGATTTCAGCTGCCGACAAACTGTCCTGCAGTTAAACAAAAGTTCTGCATATTGAACACTCGTGTAATAACTGTTATAGAAAAAATACAACGAGTGATGAAGCAGTGGCAAATGTGACATAGGTATTCTGCTGATTTTATTTTATTTCAAAAGGTCATGTGACTGATATCCGAAGTGACTCTTCTACACTATTTACCTTATTCTTCTTTGTCGCTACCCTCGTCGCAACAGCTGGCGCCACAGCGGATCGGCAAATAAACTGTTTGCTCACAGATATTAAATTAGTTTTACGACAGCTTATTGTTCGAGTTTTTGTTAATTAATTGATATGTCATTTTGTTATTAATATTGTCGCCTGTATGAGTTATTAATAAATGAACTAGGAGCTCAATAGACTTTGTTTTGTTCTCTGATTTGTTCGGTATTTATGAGGTGATTAATCGTCTGCCATTGTAGGACTTGTGCGTTTATTTCAGAAAGCGTTGTCATTTTAAAAATTAGAAACTTTGGTTGTTATTAAGAAAAAATGAAATCTAATATGACTGAACTTTTGCCACCTCCTTACTGATATTTTGTTGTTAATTTTTAAATGAGCAACTTAGGCATTAATTTGCTACCAGCTCCCAGAAATTTCACAGTAGCACCCTGGAGTCTGCATGATGCAGTTGTTTCCGATTTATGGTAAAAATGGATTTATGGTGTAATGTTTGTGATCTATCATCGCGACGACAAAGAAGAAGTCAAAGGTTTGCTTTACAATACTTCAGGGATTCTAGAACCGATGGTTTTTTCAACACCGACGCAAAAAGGGAAACGACATGGAACGATTTTGATGAGTTTCAAAGAATTTGGTTTCAAAACTGA
Source organism: Agrotis puta (assembly GCA_943136025.2). Taxonomy (NCBI): domain Eukaryota; kingdom Metazoa; phylum Arthropoda; class Insecta; order Lepidoptera; family Noctuidae; genus Agrotis; species Agrotis puta. The sequence goes on along the minus strand of OW964177.2, from coordinate 11,946,290 downwards.
CGTGAGGTGATTCTTTTCTATTATTTATGTGGCTATATCCAGGAGTTTGAAGATCATCACCTCATGACTTGTCGGAGGTTAATTATTTGTTTAATATAATACGTTCTATGACACAATACCCTCATTACTAATAAACTAGATCAAAACCGAACCGTTAATAACACCTCAAATAACATTATAACCCACTTTTCCTGGGAACCACACGTCAACAAACAGGGGGTCAGACGCGTCGGTAAAACAGACGTCATTGTCTCAGTTGACGCGTTACTTAACGTCTATTTGCAAACCTTTTAGCGCCCTTCGGCATAAAGTTAGAACAAACATTTAGCCCTACGTTTTGGGTAGAATGTGCGTAATTCGCGATGTGGCCCTGATGTGGGAGGATTTCCTTGGGAATAACAGCTGCCTATATAATGTTAAGAAAGAAAAGGAGTATCATTACCAGCCTGAAGCACTCTACTGCTGGATATAGGCCTATATTATGGAGCCTGTATCTCGCTAACTCTCATCCAGCTGGTACCAGCCACATGTCAGAAATCCTCGCTCCGCCAATCATGAAGGCGTTGAAATGCTTACTGAGTGAAAATTGCGAATCGGTAAGTGTAAAGTGAAATGAAAAGAAATGAAATGATGAAATGAAATGATATTTATTTTTGCAAGTAGGTTAATATCAACGCTTACACGTCGTTTTTTTACAAACTAGATGAGGCCGGTGTTTCGTACCTGACTACCCTGAAAAGAAACAGCCGAAACAAACTCAAAGGTCACTTGTGAAATTAACTTGCTTACATTTATCATAATAACAAAAGATAGTTTTCAAGCAGCAAAGTTTAAAGCTGTGTCGCAAGGCGCAAACTATGCGGGTTCTTGTAAATTTGCCACAAAGTTAATTTGTCCCATTTTTTTCAACCTCATACATTAAAGGTTAATTCGCCACATCTAAATTTTGTTATTGTAAATTTGCCACATATCTTGTATTTCACATTTAATCCTGACCTGTTCTCCTAGTACTCTCTGTTCACATTCCATATTGTGCCGGATTTTTAGAAATCTTAGGGTACTCACAAACCAACAAGCTTAAAACTTACATTAAGACGCATTATAAAATAAGTCATTAGAAACCTTGATAATTCCTTAATATTTAATTGTTCTGCTACCCGTGCGGAAGAAAAAAATGGGGCGAATTTACAATTATTATCAAAACTTAAACTTAAACTGTGGCTAATTTACACACACTTTTTTAGGGTTCCGTAGTTAACTAGGAACCCTTATAGTTTCGCCATGTCTGTCTGTCTGTCTGTCTGTCCGTCCTCGCTTAATCTCTGTGACCGTTAGCACTAGAAAGCTGAAATTTGGTACCAATATGTATATCAATCACGCCGACAAAGTGCAAAAATAAAAATTGGAAAAAAATGTTTTTTTAGGGTAGCCCCCCTATATGTAAAATAGAAAGTGATTTTTTTTTTAATTTCAACCCTAACGTGTGATATATCGTTGGATAGGTATTTAAAAATGAATAGGGGTTTACTAAGATCATTTTTTGATGATGTCAATAGTTTCGGAAATAATCGCTCCTAAAGTCAAAAACAATGTGTCCCCCCCCCTCTAACTTTTGAACCATAAGTTTAGAAAATATGAAAAAAATCTGGAAAGTAGAACTTTATAAGGACTTTCTAGGAAAATTATTTTGAACTTGATGGAAAGAACAGTTTTTGTGCAAAAAAAACAAGATGGTGGTACAAAATTCCTGGACTAAGTTTGTAGTATAATCAATTATTTAATCATATATACAAGCATTTTTTTTAACTTCGTTTACGTATTTCATTATTCTGAACGTATCTTCTTTCAAACAAAAAAAGAATTATTGAAATCGGTTCGCGCATTCCAAAGTTATCAAACGCATAAAATGTTAAGGTAAAAACCAGTTCATAAATGGTTCGATAGATGGCGTTGCGTAATGACGTCAATTTTAAAAGTCGATGTCTTCGTGCTTTCATGACCTACCTGTGGTAAAAATTTGCTACTACTTAAAATATATGTTCTTAGAGTGCATAATCACTACCTGAACTACTTACTCTTTTCGATTAAAATAAAATAGCTATTTGATAAAGGTTTGTGGGAAATTGTTATTGTGTCTTTTCAAATTTATATTGAGGGTTTTTTTAGTTATCACCGTCCTTTGTGGGCCCGTTTTTAGGGTTCCCTTTTTATCAAAGTTCAAAATGTCAACGTAACAAATAACCTTTTTTTAACACACAAGTTTAAAAAAAGGCTATTTGTTAACACTTATTGTAACGGACGGGAAACTACGGAACCCTACACTGAGCGTGGCCTGACACGCTCTTGTTTGGTGACGAATTAACTTTGTGGCAAATTTACAACAACCCAACTATGTTACGAGTATAATTTTGTCTTCTAAGATACTTTTCACAACATGCCGAAAATGTGACCAGCAGAGGTCACATTTTCGGCATGTTGTGAACTGACACATACAACTGACTTAAATTCGCCAACAATGAATTTAAGTCAGTTGTATGTGTCTGACTGTGTTTCAAGTTTTGACAGACTAAAACTTCACCAATTTTAGTCTGTCAAAATATGAAACACTGTTTGCCAGCGACAAAAAAATACCTATTTGTACACGGACATAGTTTCTATTTATTTATTTAATAAAAATCCAATATGCGCTTTGAGTAAGTTTGCGTGCATACTTCAGCATTATGAATAAAATGTTGAGAAGTTTCCTTCGAGGAAAATGTTGCCAGATATTAGAAATGGTCCAAGTTCAAGTTTTTATTTATGTTACTGCTCAATAAAATCCAAAAAGAGATTTAAATGATTAGCATGAAATTTGTATCCAATAAGAAAACAGATGTGAGAAATATCCTATAAGAAAAGTTGAAGTCTTGTTGGCAAAATTGAAAACACAGTATTTTTTTAACGTGGATTAATTTTTTTACAAAAAAATTGTACAGCTCTATGAAATTTAGAGCAAATCATGACGATCAAACACTTGGTGCCTGATAAATTATTTATTCTGTGATTTGCTTAAAAGTCAACGAGTCTCTTACAGTGAAGTGCGGTTAACGTCCAGCTATTATTATGATGATTTAAGTCAACACAATCATGTGGCTTTGTTTGGCATACTTTCCAAAAACTAAAAGCAAAAATTGATTCAAGAGGTCTTATCTTGATTGTTTTAGATTCTAATGCTCACATAAGATACCGTTCAATCTTCACGAAGAAGCAAACAAACAAACGTTTGGCATTTGAATTATGGAGGTGTTTTTATTTTCTTAGCGTGATAGGTCAAACAGTATTTGGTAGCAGTAGATGTTGGAGCCAACGTTGGTTGTCGTTGTTGTCATTAAAGATATCAGTATCACCAGTGTTGGTGCAATTTTTGGCTACTATTCAAAATTGTAAAAATCAAAACTTTTATATGAGTAACGGATCTCCGATATTATTTTTGTCTCTTCTTTGCATCTTTCCATCTTGTCACAATGAAGACTTTACCCTATGTGTTACTCCTCTCTTACTTTCTTGGGTTGTTGATTCAAACCAAATATATTGAAAACCTATTAGGATAAATGCATTTGAGCAAGATATATTTACAGATTACTATTAGAACTTTTGACACCAAACTTTGCCGCAAATCACATATATAAATTATGACAAGAGTCATAATTTTATGGAATTTCAGATAAACTTACTTCTAAAAAAAAAGACTTGCATAAGAATGAAATAAATATGGCTATTATAAATATTTCGGGAGTTATAATCGTATACTGCAACGAATGTACGAGTAGCTTTAGATTCTTGATGCGAAAAAATTGCTGTGAAAAACATGCCACGCCGAAAAACGTTCAACAAATCAAACCATTGTTGTATCTAATCTAAATAAAAGCCATTACAAAAAGAAAGTTCATTGAATTTAACCCATCCTTTTATTGTTAAAAAATCACGCTGCCTATATTTAAAATTTATAATAATTGACTATAATAGAATGTAAAAAGTGTGACGAATTTACTTGAGAGTTATTTATGAACTGTCGGTGGGCCCCTTAAATGACGATGCGACTTATTGATAAAAAATATATTTTTTTAAGTGCATGATAAACTACTATTATTAGAATAAAGTACCTACCCTCATGCTGTAAAAAATATATGAGTATCTTCAATTGAAGGTAAAACGCGTTTTTATTGGTGTTATTGAATTTGATTTTATATTATTTAAATAGGACTGGGAAAGGCATTCAGTTGTGGTTCCAGAGATACTATAATATTTATTAAATAAATATTTTATGGACTTGAAATGACCTTAGGTTTATATCTTACAGTGTTAAATTATTCTTTATAGCACCATTTTACCAACAGCTAGGATTTTTCAAAGCATAAAAATAATTCGTGTTATTTTTTTATATTGAGCTAAATTGACTTGCACACTGGCATTCATGTGGTCTTTGCAGTCTTCACTTTTTATATATTTTTTACTTTTCAGAGGTTTTACCGTAGTAAAACAAGATCGTAAATATGAAACTCAAGACTCTAGAGGCAGTTTTTGATATATATAAAAACTCAATAAAGGTTTCAGGTTGCGATTCAATATTTCTATCAATTTCTATTCCTACTCTTAAATATCAACTCCACAGACCAAATACTGGCAAGTCTTCATGTCAAACCTCAATAGAATTAAGTAGGCTCGCTAATCAACTCCCATCACTAGCCTTCCAACCATTAGCAACTAACCCTTTTTTCCACTATCACATCATCTGATTAATTAATACCGGTTTTTGTCCTACAAAGCGTAACAGTCGTAAGTCTGTCATTCGTAGATTGGCGTTCGTCTAAAGTCGAAACTGAACGCTCACTGTCTCGCCCACACTACGTAATTAAGCTGCAAGCGAGCTTAATGCAATCATTCAGACGATAAACAGCTGTTCACATTTGCATTTAAAATCGATATACTACTGCCGTTTACGTGTTAAGACGTACCTTGATTGACTTGACGTCCACTATTTTTATCTGTCGTTAAAGAGTTGTTACTATAAATCTTGGTGGTTTTATCGATAGTCTGGTTATTCCATTACTCAATTAAGGCTCGGTTTATCATTAGGTCTTTAGCCTGTTTTGTTATCGGCCTACTGAAATTTACATGTTTAGTTCAACCTACGTATGAGTCATTTCTTGGATTTTCGTGGGTAACTGCCGCAGAAGATTTGGGACCATAGTTCTAACCATAAAGACTTATATTGCACATCTCTATCTTCTGAGTGTATCAACGGCAGCCTAAATTGTTTAGGCCCAGAACTGGTCTACGAATTTGACAGCTTCAGATGCGTCCATCAGTTTTTACAAAACACGCAGGTCATTACCCAAAGCTTTTCACACAACCGTGGCCTCACGTTTATTTTTGTAAACGGGTTTTTCTAACGCAGCTAGGCTGCGGCCAGGCGAAAACAGAGAAGCAAAAATTATAAGCAAAAAAGCAGAAGCAAAGATGAGAGACCAAAAAAACGAGCTCACCCAGAAGAATGCTGAGACCTGTCACTCAAAGCACAATAGTGTTGAGCAACCAACACTATTCCTCCTGGATATATATCCTGGACGTGTGCATACTATCCATCGAATGCCGAAAACTCTTTAGTTGAATTTTCTAGGTGCCTTGCTTCTTGGTCCTTAAGAAGGTAATTATTTAGGTAATTATCACTACATAGTATAAACTTTTTTTTGTCATTTACTTTTTACGACAAATAATGGCTAATTTTCGAAGCGATTTTAACCAATACAGCATTAATCCTTAACCAATTAAATACCGGCCGGTCGCCCGGTGCGGCAAGAGCGTGCAACGTTGTTTATAAAGACATTCTGTAATATGTTGTAAAATTAAAATAAATAGTTAAAAATGTAAAAAGTAAATAAGTAAAAATGTAGTGTATGAATTTAGATATTCCAAAGATAGCAGGAAATCTTCATGGTATAGGGAAAGGGGGATTGTTTTACTCCAAATTTAACGCGTGCGGGCCACGGGCAGTAATGAATAAATCAAAACTACTGGATCGATTTTAATCACATAGGCTATATATTTTATACCCGTGCGAAGCCAGAGTGGGCCGCTATGTTTTTATATACAACGTTCACAGTTTTTCTGTAGTGTATTTAGTATCAGCATAGCACCCGTGCGAAGCGGGGCGGGTCGCTAGTTTGTCTATAAACTACAGACATTATTACTTCCACTCAGAACGGGTTTCAACAACTATATCATATTTCAATGGAAATCAATAATCCACGTATAACTGTCATGTCCCGTAATAAAATAAATAGCACTTTACAAATAATGACTAATAAGAGACCCATTAACCGATAATGAGCCATTATAAATGCACAATTAGAACCTTTCAATACCTAATAGAAGTACGTACTTACTTACTTATTATGCATGACGCCGTATTAGTTGAATACTTCCAGCTGAGTATTGTGTAAATATTAACGGTAAAAGGAAGATATTCATCGGTAATTAATTCTAATGTGTGTATTAAAGACTATTCATTCATTGATTTAAGCAGGCCCGAAGCCCTAGTACGAAAGAGCGATGTAATCATAACGAATAGGTGCTGCAACGTGCTGTTTTTTTTTTGAGACTGCGTCTGTAATGTTTCACTTCATCATCATCATGATCATCATCATCATTAGCCCATAACGTTCCCTCTGCTGGACACAGGCCTCCTATCTAGCGGGCCATAATCGACCACGGGGGCCCAGTGTGGGTTGGTAGTGTGTCACATACTTACATGTAATAAATCTTCTTCAATCTTACCTTGAAAAGAGTGTTTTCAGTTTTAAATTGTACGTTTTTATTTAACGTTCAACCCACGCGTTCATGTTGAGACAGTTATTCAAAGTTGATGATCATTCTTCGTATCCGAATCTCAGTAGAGTGTTTCTGATCACTTCACCAGATAAGAAAAATGCTTTTAAAGGTAAACAACTCGTTGTAGATTTGAAACATAATAAGCTAGTAAGTGAACTCTGCTAATTTTAAGTTTTTTGCAGACAGGTAGGGGTCGTTAATTGTTTGCAGAGAAAGTACTGGACTATAAGCTAAGACACTTTGTCCGACCAAGGAATCACGCTTAGTAGAAGCGTTTTTTCTTCTTTTTCTTTCAAATCCATGCAACGACTTTCTAGATTCTTAGGGCCCAGTAGGCAGTCACGTCAATCTCGGCACCTGTAGCATCTATCAACACTGCCACCGGAGGATCCCTGTGGCAGTGGTGTGTCATATAATATATGGCCTACACTCTAGAGTGTCATATTATGACACTCTAGAGTGTAGGCCATGGTCCAGCAGAAAGACTCCTTTTTTTGGGACAAAACCACCACATTATTCCCAAACCACTGCAACTCCTGAAAGCCAGAATCAACAGTGGCAACCACCAGAAAAGCGCCGAGACAATGAATCTTGACGTGTCCTGAAGAATGAATTTACCTGTCTTGGATCCTACATCGAAATTAATCAGAAAGAATACTGGAGGATTACGAAAAGTAGAATGACTTGTGACCACTGTATCAATGAAGAATAGCCTCCAGGCTATTCTTTATTCATCCAAATCAATACCAACTTTCACACAAAACTTCATCAAAAACGACCAATCTATTTCAATTACGTCTAAAAATCACACCATCATGCACACACGCCCGTATTCGGGTGCGATTTGTTCCGGAGCGTAGCGAATACGGCCGGGGCGTTCTGTCGCTTGCGCTTGCGCAATGAATGACGCCGCCTCATTAGGCCGGAACAAACTTATGCGACCGTTTGCCCGTAAGTGTGAACTTTGCCTGTTTTTAGGTGAGCGAAGTGTGATTTTTATCACCGGTGTTTCTTAGTAAACTTCCATAATGCAACGTGCTTGTGGCCGTTATGAATGGCCATAATCTATGCGTGTGTTGTCTTAAGTGATGATGAGACAAATTGTGTTGAATGACAACTGAATTGGGTGGTCTGAGTTCCATTGGTAAACTGCAAACATGGCATAGTCACTTTTTAACTCACCTTGTGATCCACGAACGGTTAGGAGGTATTTAGCAGTACACTCACATTATGCCAGCTAGGAGACGAGCATTTTGTCAACAATCGTGCAGAAATCCAGTTTCGTGTCTGCTACTGAAAATTCCTGATGGAAATACCCAATTACACTTTGTCGCAATTAAAATTGTGCCCGACGATTTAAGCTCAAAATCTTTAAATAGCAAGATATTGATCAAGAATCAAACAATTTCTTTTAAAAAAAAAGAATGCTAGAGATAATACAAAATTCATGCTCACAGTTTTCGTAGTCACACCATTCCCACTGCACTGACCCGATTCGGTATACCCAGATAATACGGCTCAGAGATACAGGAAGTGACTATGTCAGTACGGGATTTGAGAAAATGTTACAATAGAGATTCCATTGTTCCCCTTTTCGTTCGCACATTTGACAGCAAAGGAAGGAAGCGAATCTTAAACAGTAATGCACATCAATTTGTTTCAGTCTAAAAGCGTGCATGATTTGGGAAAATTAGGCCGATCTGTACTTCAAATGCTCTCAAAATTTAAAAGGGCTTTTATCGTAATTATTAACCCTTTTATCGTAACGATGTGACATTGTTGAATCGAATCGTCTTATCCGTAATTGGTGTCTTCTGCAATCACACAAAATGGTATTTAGGTATAATGTGACCCTAAGTGTGCAATTACAGTGGCAGCGGGGCGGGCAGCGGAATCCGCTGGCGGGTAGCGTAAACAGATAGTTTTGGACGAAGGTGCACCAAGTGCGGGCGGGGCGAGTGAGCGGAAATCTAGTATGTTTCGTGACCCGCCATACGCTCCCGCTGTCCGCCCCGCGCCGATGCAATTGCACAATTGCCTTTGTCAAACGGACCAGCGAAAGCGAAGCGTTTCCGAAGCGATACCGAACCGAAGCGTGACATCAGCGAGACGTCAGTCCGATAGTTCTGTCACGATATCGAATCGCTTTCGCGTTTCTACATCAACAATTCCATACATTACAAATAAAAACGTCACGCTTCGCATTCGCCACGCCAGTCTGTTTGACAAAGGCTTAAAGGCACTGATAGACTTGAATATTCACTTAATACATAACATCGAGCGTTCGCCGTTTTTAATTATGTCAAACTGAACAACTGTTCGTTGCCTCTGTAGGCAAGCATAGAGCCAAACATCGCTACGAACATTTTGTTGATCTTTTTAGTGATGCTCTAGTCGATGGTCGTCAAAATAGTTTTCTTTATGAAGGTGTCTGTGTTGCTCGAAAAAAAGCTCGTCAGGACATTCGTTAGAATGCTCGCTAAAACGCTCTCATTTGTTTTTCTGTAATATAAAATTCGCAAGAATGCTCATTACAAGTGAAGGCTGAAGTTTGACAGCACTTTATGACATTCATCCTGTGTATGAGTTTGAATGTGGCTTTGAATAAGGCAGTCATTTTATTATAATCTCTGTTGTGACATAATCATCAATTTGGTATTAGTACTTCATTAAGAAATCATTATAAACCATTTTGTATGTAGTAATTGACAACCAAACACCAATTTAGATGATGACTTGCATTTTGTATTTCCTAAAAAATTTCCTTGAGAATACAATGAGCATTAATTTAGCAAATCAAATTAAAGATAATTTTAATCAAGGGGCCTTTAGTAATGACCGTGATTGTTCCTTCCTGCAAAATCTAAATCTAACTAGGAAACTATTTTTTATAAAAGTCAGTTAGAGACGCCTTCTAATTGAATAGGACGGAACAGGAATCAAAGGGAATGATTGCGTCCCCCTAAAATTTCAAGGGGATGTATAGCAGAGGGTAGGATGCGATGCGTGGACGGATTCTTTTAGGGAGAGGTACCATGGAGTTAAGAAAGTCGCGAATAAGTTCACGGTCATAATAAATTCTTTTAAAATTCAACTGCGAGCAAGACTTGAATCTGCGTCCTTCTGTGTGAATACTCCAGACGCCTTACCAACTAAGCTAACGCAGTCTTGCCCAGCAAGGTCAAATGTTTCATTTCTCTTTTTGGTAATCATAATGCATATGGGGCAGAAATAATAGAGAAAAACAAATGATATAAAGTGCATTTTGAAATGTTTTATATAATAACATATTTTAAACTCGGAAAATGCTTTATTTATATCAAAAGAAACACTGATGCAACATTACTACCATCGTAGAAGGCATGCATTTTATGCTTTATTACAAGTTTTATAAAGAATTTTGCAATTTTTCGCAAAGAGATTCGTTTTGACTGAACTTCTAAAATATTAAAAGTCTATAAAATATAGCGTTATAAAACTGCTATAAAGTTAGAACGGTGATGTTGCAATATTACGATATTACGGAATGTACGAGTATATAACTTTTCATGTGAATCAAATAGCTTCTTGGGAAATAATATTTTTGGTAATCTTTGATTGATATATCTTTATATATTTTAAAGATTATTTCACCTGATTTTATGAATGCGGATGTAGCTCTGACTGTACATGTAATGCTGTCTTTTACCTTTGTCAAGCCGTAATGGTTTACAAATTATGGTGAACTTCAGTATACGGATAACACACTGGGTCCAACTTTTTATCTTGATACAAAACAGTCCTTTAAGATTACATTTTTACCTACGTGCACATAGCTGTAACAAAAGCTAGCTTAAAAAAAACTGCAATTATTTAAAAATCTCAAACACACTTCACCCCATTGATCGCTGAGCAAACTTGGGTCTTCAAATCGATTATTTCTCCCGTTCATAGTACCTTGAATATCCTAAAACGTCAGTTGCTCAGTTTCGTAGCTCCACAACAGTTTACAACCAAACATCGTGGGTTAGATTCCGCTGCAGTAATGTCATTGCTAAGATTGTGGGTAAAATAAAATTGCTTCATGTAATTTGTGGACGGGGGTTCGGGAGATCCATCTTCCAATGTCAGGGTGCAAGGTGCAAGGGATCGTGCTTTCGTTAATAAGTTAGGTTCTAGAGATTTGAGGTAATTGGCTGGAAAACCATTGGCATTTAGCGAACGGAGGAATTTGGTGAAAGTTTCGTCTTTTGTTTTGGAGTTCACCCTCAGGTTAATATCGATTTTAGGTAAAGGATTTTACTAGTTTAGAGTACCCATTGTCATTGTTGTATTTTGGTTCTAAACTTATAATGAAGAAATTAAACATAAATGTGTTAAAATCAGCAAATAAGGTCACACCCAGGGCGGGACTGCCTCTTTGAGGCGCACGTGGAACGTGACGCGCCGTCCACCCGAGCAATGTCCATGATCAGACGGCGAGTAACCCAATACTTAGCATCCGCATGCCCACATGGACTTTCCTTTTCCGGCTAAAGTGGACAGCGACAAACAAGCATACGGCTTGCCTGATAAAAGGCAGTTACCATAATTGCCTATGGACGCCTGCAACACCAGCGCGTTGCCAACCCTGCAGGAAAGATTATTATAGTTATAAAGGTGCATTCGTACACAAACCGTCACTGACCCGTTGTCGGTGACGCGACGTGACTGATGTGTGTGAATGCACCTCAAAGATCGTGACAATGTTCGTAGTGATAGGCTTGGCTCTGTTCGTTGTTCACAAAATTAAAAACATTATTAACAACAATTAAAAAATCGTGACAACCGTTAACGAACAATTTCATTTTATGATATGTATGCAATGTAAGCACTGACCATTGACTTTCCAATCAAAAACGGTTTCTAGAGAAAACTTAAAGTCATTTCCGTCGAAAATTTAGAGCAGTCATACCTACATTTCGTTTCCTTGTTGTTGTAAGAAACCAACGGTATCTTCACGTGAGAACTTCCAGTATGACATTTGTTCAATAGTGTCTACCTAGTGTAAACAGTTTCTATTCTTACCAATTTTAAGCAGACGGCTGTCCTTTTTCGGGTCGACGGCGCGTCGTGTTCCTCGTGCACTTCAAGGAGCTGTCGGCAAACTGTCAGGACCTCTCTACAGACCAAACGCGTGCCAGGGTTCCAGGAATCCAAGCAAGTTACCATGGCCCTAGAACGCAAAAAATAAACGAAGGATCATTGGTTTTTTAGTTAGTAAGAGTTTGGCTCCACCAAGGGAAGAGGATTCACTTGAGAAGGAGGATTCACTATGATTTTATCACCCAAAAAAAATTGTCGAAAGGACAGGTTTTTTTTACGTAGTTTACATAATTACGCCAATAATTCCCGAATGGTTAGGTACTATCACCAATTATAGTAGGTACACTAACATTTCGCCAGATATATTAAAGACGCATTTAATTGGGGTGAGTCTTTTATTATCAACCGGGCAAACCAGACTCAGTAGCTGCTGCTGAGAAATTCCATAAGGAAAAACCCAGTAATACTTTTTGCCCGTCATAAGTAGAGGAACAGTGTATAAGACGGGGACGCGAGGTATGATGGGAAATCATAAACACACATAAGGCAAACTTTAAGATTATTAATGCCATTTTTTAATGGCCACTTACAAATAACGTCCTAACGGCGTTTGCGCTACGTTAGTGCTGTGTTAAATATGCCTAAAGAGTGTAGGAATGTCCCCATTATACCTCGCGTGCCCATCTTATACACTGTTCCCCTATCGAACCCACGATCTCAGACTGACCTCTAGAAACGAGGCAATCAAAGTCCTTTTGCACAGTTTTTTGAATAAAGGACTGTCCTTTTGTAAGTACACTTATCATAATAGTTCCAAATTCAATGATCAAATCAGAAGTTTCTAGGATTTCAGTTGTTACACGTGGCTCTTGGTGAAGGTAAGATATAAATATTCGATTAAAATCTTGAAAGGGAAAGAATGTACGAGTAGTTACATTTCATTTTTATCTCCGCACATGTTAGAAAGGGTTGTTAAGAACAGAAATGGAAGCCACTTCAAAGCACTCCCGCCGACAAAGTAAACACTTATTTTATACATGACCGTTTTTATGAGAACTTTGCTTTGTGATCTCTGTAAGAGTTTATGAAACGATAGGTCTATGTTTGAGTGTAATCATTTAATATGTATTTGGGTTAATTTAAAAAGTGGCCTCCTTTTAGATATGGGTTCCTGGTACTTCGTCCGGTTACCTGATTTCAATTAATTGATTTCCTTGATTTCATAATCTGATCTGACTATGATAAAGGCGAAAGTGATGTTCTTTTAACACTGAACCGATTCAGATGGATTTTGGTGCAGAGACAGATGGGATCATAGGGATAGTTATATTCTATAGTGTCTCTCATTTTTACCCTTCTTTTATGGATAAAAGAAGGCTAAAAAACAAGCGAACTTAAGTTAGCGATTCAGTAACCCTTGGTCAAAATACGTTTATTTTTATCGTTAGATACATGCATTACAATCAGTTTTCGTGTTTAAACGAGTGTGCATGAAACGAGATTTTCAATCGTAAAATAAGTTTATGAACGTACCATCAAATAATCTCACTGTCATTGAGTATGTGTGAATAAAAATAACATAAAATTCTAAATTATTTGATATAAACATATCATTTAAATATATGCACTGTTAATAAATACGTGGGAATGAAAACTACCCATAAAAGTTTTGATTGTCATCCTTAATAAAGACTTCGAACACTTAAGTTCAACTTGCAATATGGAAAACAGAATACAATACTATTATGTCACATATAAGATATTTAATAGACCAAAAGTGTCCATAAAATAGTGTATCGAATGCAGCTCTCAAATTTTTTGCAGCAATCGACGTGCCCACACGAGTATTAAACTCCCCTTAAATATTTCTGATCCATTGTAAGTCCACGCGTATGGACATTTCAACTTTTTACGGTGCGACCAAACAAAGCTTATTTTCGAGTGTTATAAGAAGCAGGACGGTTTATTTAGCCATTGTTGGTGAACCATTTATCTCTTTAATTTATGGGGTAGCGTCGCGAATCGTGGACATATTTGTGTTAAAGTCAGCAGCTCACGCAGTTGCATTGTTATGCGTAGGTAGCTGTTTAGAGTTTGCAACCAAAAAAGGTTTTAAGTTACACGTTTAAAGGTTCAAAGTGAAACTTATTTTCTTTCATAATCTACACTAATTTTATAAAGAGGAAAGATTTGATTTCCGAAACTACTGGACCGATTTCAAAAAATCTTTCACCAGTTGAAAGCTGCTTTTGTGAGCGGAAGAAGTCGCTGTCAAAAGCTAGTTTTAAATAAATTCAAATTCTTTTCGCCTTTCGTTCTCATGTTCTTTTGATTTATTCATTAACCAAAAAAAGCTGCGGTCTGGCTAATTTTGTTATTTGATTAATTAGTACTCAAACCCTCATTTCAAATTCAAATACATTTTCAGTTTTGTGAATGTTAATGAATATTAATTTATTAGCATATGATTTTAGGCAAAAAATATGCTCGTAGGAATTAATTTTCATTAGCTAAGTAGGCAAACATAGCGTAAATTAAACATCTGCAAATTAAAATACATGAAAACTCTTCAATTAGGCACTTACTATGTTTTTGCTCCTCTACGGACCACGACTTCATAAAAAGCTTTCGATAGCAAATGAATACAAAATATGATGAATGAAAACGTCAACCAAAGAACTCGGTTACAAATTTAACCAACCACGTCGCAAAATTGAATTCTCCGAAACTACGCATTCTAGACTTTTGCCCTTGTTCTCAGCGGGTGCTATTTAAGATATTGTGTAGCACAACTGGACTCTAGGATTCGTCACACACCGTAACACTATTAACCATTGTTTGAGCTTCGTTATGCACAAAGTAATTTTCTCTGGTTGAATTGTCGCACTTGTGGTGCGCGGCAATAAAAACATTTATCAAGCTCATTCGTCGGGAGTAGGTGTTAACTTGTTTGACAAAGACCACCTCGACTGCTTGTTCCCTCTGCTACTGTTTATTAACAATTAGCCGGACGTGACTCATTCGTGTGATACTCGAATTGTCTCGTTTCTGTGTTCTTGTGAGGTAAAGCTGTAGTGTTTACTTGGATCGGTAAAGTCATACATTGCGCCTACGCTTGTGTCGTCGAGTTCTTCCGTGTCGTTCCCAAGATAAGCTACCTTTCCTCTTTGGAGTTATATTAATATCAGAGATGGATTTGATTAAGAGGATTTTTTTTATCTGGCAGTGCTCTTGTGCTTTATTACCGCCATACTGCAATAATGCTAAAAGAAAATAAGTAACGAGTCACAATATAGCGTGTGAGGGAACTATAAATATAATTGGCTTGGTATCTGTAGAATCCAGTTAAATGCCGTGGATTTGGAGACATCCACGTCAGTGTCAGTAAAATTTCAGTCAATATAGCACGTTTTTTTTCGCTGGGCAAAAGCCTCCGCTATACCTTTTCAAGGGCTCTTTTTGAGCGCTACTTCCGACCAGCGTAATTATGGTATTTTTTATAAAGTTCATGACTTCCAATGGTTAAGTTTTACGGCCAATATTCATTCCTTTCATTGAAACTTTAGCACAAACAATTTCAGCGTGAACATTTTGGTTTGCTTTACTTTCTTTAACCACCTCCGTTAAGTGTTATGGCATTCTATTTCGGAATGTTCCGCTGTTGGTCATTTTAGTTTAACTTCATCTAAATTTAGAACTTTAATAACTTTCTGTCGCTTTTATGATGCTTTAGCGAACTGTTAAGCTTAGTAATTTTCTGGGCTGAATTAGTTTAATACATAGACAGACAATATTATTTCTTTATATTTTCGGTTGTTACTGTTTTACTCTTCAAATTTGATAATAGAAAACACACATTAGAAGAAAATAAAAAAGAGTCCGCTGTTTTTTGTGGGTACCTGCTTAGGACTGGGTGGCTGGCTACTAGTGGTTAGGGGTTATAAACTGTATCGAAGCACCATCTTCTGAATCAGGCTTATGATCAAATGACCTACACATATCATCATTCTTATTGTTTATATTTTTGTTTTACATAAAAACTCAAATTACACACAAATCATTCATACTGTTCGTCTGTGAAATTTTTCATACATGAGTTTTTTAGGGACACAGTTTTTGCTATGTTAGACACATTGCTATTCTACGAGCCTACATTACTACTTTGAAGTATTCGATTATTAATTTCGCCTTTAATGCTACTATGGCACGGATTGATAATTTCTGAACATTCAGGGCATGTTAGTTTACGCATCAGTAATGCGAACACAGTTAATCTGGTGATATCGATGGATATCTCCGTAATTGTACCAGTGGCTACATGAGTACCGAGAAATTCATTGAACAAAATCTTCTGTTCCTGATTTGAGGAGCGATAATGAAACTTAAAAAGTGTTGTAGTGGATGACTATAAGAGCGGGAGAATACCAAAGAAAGGAAGGATGTACTGTGTGAAAGATATGGCTAAAGTAGGAGGATCGGGACTCACGGAATTATCGTGACCCCGATACGTAAAGGGCTATTGAAGGACACCGTGGATTTTAGTCAGTCAAGTCTGACAGTACCTCCCGCCCTGCCCTGGGTGGGAGGACTCATTTGATGATTTTATCACGTAAAAAATAGGAGCAGACGATTCACGATGATGATGTGCGTGTGCGTGATTTTTAATACAATTTTACGATACTAATTTCTTTATTATTGCATGAGCCAGGCTGAAAGATGACCTCACAATATTCAATATAAAACTGCGATCAATTTCCGAACTGCAATTTGAAATAAAGAAACTTAACGATCGTACCGGGTAATTCACCCACTTTCTTAGCTAGGCATAAAGGCGGGCCAATAAAAATGAATGCACTAAACGTAACACAAGTCTCTTGGCAATTACACCGGTCACGCCTGTATAACTTTTAATTAATCGGTGAATTACACACTGTATAAGTACTTTATGCGAGTATATTGGAGCTGTTGTCGCTGGAGCTTGTCGCGTACTGGTTTACGACGGAGTGTTTCCATTGAAGTTCGTTAGACGATACGATATTTTTCTCATTTTGTGCTAAAAGGAATAAATGTATGCAAGCGTGTTTAGCCTGCAAAGTTTTAAATTTCGATTATTCGGTCACCTCAAAAGGTGGGTAAGCATTTAAGTTGCAATAAGTTGGGTGTAGTGGTAAAGCTTGGAAGAGCTCTACACCCATCTAGCACTAGATTTCGATAGGCTGAATGGACTGATTGATTATTTATATGAACAGTGGCAGAAATAAGTTACGTGGGGTTCTTAACTGATTATGATAGTGTTTTTAAAACTGGGTGTTAGATATGATTAGAACGTAAGTATTAGTACACAAAATCCTTAATTAATTATTTCGTAGTTATTATTGTTTTCACAAAGACCACGAAAGGACTTTGGTCGCGGGACTAATGAATTACCGTGACCCCGGAACGTAAAGGGCTATTGAAGGACACCGTGGATTTTAGTTAGTATAAGTCTGACAGTCCCTCCCGCCCTGTCCTGGGTGGGAGGACTCATTTGATGATTTTACCACGATAAAAAAAAGACCACGAAAGGAAGCTGATTAGAAAGTAACAAAGCGATATCACTAATTAAATGCTGCTTAGTGGTCAATTGCCAATGTCAACTAAGAAACGTATCTACCTATTCCCGTGTCGTGGAACAGTGGAACCCAAACCAATAACTTTCAGTGTGCCGTGTCGATGATAGTTACAAGCAATGTCAATGACGGCTTCATTCTCGACTCAACTCTTATTTCCGCTCATTTAACATAATATTTTAATACGTTTTTAAGTATAACCGGATTGCGTTTGCGCAACTGATGTACGCGAGTTTCCGATGTGGGTTTTATGACTGAAGTGTAGTACAATGTGAGCATTCATGGGTATATCCTGTTGGAGCTCGTTTGTAATGACAGTTGTAAATGACAGATTTTATTGATTAATGGTCTGCCGAAGACACTAAATGTTTGTTGTATTTACAATGTTACGTAATATGACTATAAAAAGTAAAATCAGACTCGTATTGACTAAAATTCACATTGTTACTTCAACAGTCCTTTACGTTCCAGGGTCACGGTTATCTTCTGTTGAGATAGTCTCTCGCGACTTCGGTAGGCGTTTGGCCGTCTATGGGGGCTTCTTCAGACTACTGACAGCTTATTAAGGCGCGACGCGCCGTCGACCATGGCGTGGTCTATGATACGACATCGAGTCACCAATTACTCGCCGTCCACATGCCCGAGAGTAATATGATTATCATGTCTGTAAAATCTCGAAGTTTTAAAGTACCTACCAATAGTACACCAATTCGGCAGTTCTAATCAATCAAATATGTGACAGTTGATAAATCACTTTTTTTGCTTACACTTTTTTTTGCCAATTCATGTTTTTTGTGTATTTACTCGTAGCCTCGTTAGTCTTTTTAGGGTTCCGTACAGAAAGAGTAAAACAGGACCCTATTACTAAGGCTCCTTTGTCCGTCCATCTGTATGTTTGTCTGTCTGTCACACCCTCATGAACCGTGACTTGAAAGTTAGACAGTTGAAATTTTCACAGATGATGTACATATTTCTATTGCCGCTATAACAAAAAATTATAAAAAACAAAACAAAATAAATATTTAAGAGGGCTTCGATGCAACAAAGTTGACTTTTTTTACTGTCTTTATAGATAATGGTACGGAACGGAACCCTTCATGTGTGTTTTTTTTCATTAATCTCTGTTTGATTATAAAGTCGTCCAGTTCACACATAATACTCACTTTTTTACGAATTCACTTATTTTTAATGTGCTGACTGCTGAGTTTTATTCAGCTTTGTCAAAGCTTTTATTCTATAACTTTCTAAATTGGATGATAGATGAACCCGACTCTACAATATTCAAAAATACTGTTACAATTTTTGGGATAGTTACTTCGGACCGTTATCTATCAATTACATCGATTGGTTCAAGACTACAATTACGTAGGAATGTCTGTTAACAACAGTAATTGCTGGTTTTTTGGTAGTATTTGAAGTAAATTTTTACACTTGATAATATTTTCTGTATATAATATAAAACATTTATATTTCTGTCTATAATATATTCAAATGAATAATCACTACTGTTTAGTTTCTTTCCTCAATTTTATTCATTGGTCGCTAAATAAGGATGAAAAAACTCACAAACAATGGCCGCGAGATTCTCTAATCAGATTACCGGGGACCTGGAACGTAAAGGGCAACCGGAGGAGCAGGGAGCAGAGTCTGGCGGTCCCTTCTGCTCCACCCAGTTGGAAGGACACCTTTAATTATTTTACCATCAAAACTTACTCTAGTTTTGACCGAAATATTATGGGATTTGCTGAAAGAATAATGTAAAAAATTGAGGTTATTGACAGAGAATGAAAAATAACTACTTTCTATAAAGAAAATGATTTTCTCATTACCTACGAATCCGTCTTATTACAAAAAATGAGATAAACCTTGCTTTAGACCTGGCCTATGAAGTCCAGGCTTATCTTTAAAACCATGGTTTAAATTTTTCCGTATTACAAAACATAAATAAACCATGGTCTTCTTAGTACTGCCATTTGAACCAAAGTTTAATATCAACCACAGATTACAACAAATACCATTCATTCACCATGATATCATTCAATTGCAACGTTCCGTTTTACCAGAAAATAGAACGTTTTGATAATACGTTAATGATTAATTGATGGTTAGGAGTGTTAAAAATATCGATATGTTGGTATTTTTATGGATCTAAATATAAGTAAGTCAGTTCCTATACTGCAGTTTGATTTTTTGAGCACATTACTTAATGTTGGATTCTTTATTAATATAACATCTAAAACGCGTAATGAAACGTAACATTCTCGCGCGTCAAATGAAACCATGACAAGTTCAATACCTAATTATTTTTTGGAATGATTTAGAAGTTTTATAACAGAACAGTAGCTTCTTTTTAATAATTTCGCCTTCTTTAGTAATGTTAATATTACTAGTGTATGCCTGAGTAAAGCATGTTTGGGATAAGTACGTCAGGATATCCCGCAGGATCATGATGACGAAATTAAAAGTATCCTTATGTGTTGATCTAGGACATAAAATGTGTACCGTATTGCAATTTTTGTGTGAAAGAGTAATAAACCATCCACTCATTCAGCCACACAAACCTATACATTTCTATCAGTAGTAAGATGTTGTGTTGTGTGTTGTGAAAAGAAACCAATTGAAGTTTTATTTTAGGAGACACAGGGCATTTCATGTTGAATCTTCTCATACTCTCTTCTCTTCTTCTTCTTCTCGTTATGTGAACCTATATTTGTATTCAAAATCTTCGTCACTCAATAAAAATGGATTTCCACGATGACGACGTATCGCAGATCGACGAGAAGTCTCAAGCATCTCCATATCTTCTAAGTCCATCAAGTCAATCATATTAATATCCATTTTTCAACGATTTATAAACACTAAACACAGAAAATTATAGCCACGGTAACCTCAACTTTTTGTAGAAATTTACATTTGACAATAGTACCAAAGTTAGACCGTGGATAAACTAGGGGTCTCGCGGGTTTATCTTTAGTACCATAGATAGTACAAGGATTAGAGATAAACTTCATTTTATAATAAGGTTTTTCTTAGTCCATGGTTTAAACCTAGAACTAATCCCAGTACTATATTTAGTCGGCGTTTTGGAATAAGACGGAATAAGTTCTAGAAAGCACGGAAATGAACACTAAACTTTAGTAGGTAGTCATAAATCATGAACTAAGTATATGAATCACGATTAAAACCATGAGACCTATGCTTTATAGCCTAGTAATATTTTGTAACCATGGCTAGTTAAACCACCTTTTAATCAACAAGGTACAACGTTTTACTGCGCTCATGTGGTTAATTAGTTCTGTTGATCCGGAAATTAAAAGTCGTCAAGTAACAATGTAGGTATGTAACTTAATGTAAATGTGTACATAGTGTTCCTAATCAACCTATAGGCCCCCCGCGCACTAGGCAGCCTGAATATTTGCGCAGCCAGTTATAGCACCCGACGACTATTCAATATTTTTTCTTTAAATTCTAACCCAAAATACGTCTGGCTGCTACAAATAGTGTGCGGACACTGACGGCAGCCACATAAATTCGCCTACACACGCTCTGGCAGCACGCAGCCAGCTGGCTGCCGTGCAATTGGGCGCATTGTATTGGCTGCCGCAGCCAGAAAATCGTGGCTGCCTAGTGCACGGGCTTCCATACAGCGGCTGGCTGCTGTAGCCTGGCTGCCGCAGCCAGGCTGCCCAATGCGCGTTGGGTCACAATGTACCGAGTGCTGAGACTGAGGCCTCATCTTTTTATGACGTAATTGACGCTTTTATTGAATACACCAAATTATTATATTATCGCTTATATTGCTATTGACGCTATAAATAAATGTGTACCTGAACAAAAACTGGCGAAAACTTGTGAAGACTGTAAAACTGATAAAACAGTACCATAGTTTTGAATACGAGTATGGCATTTTTGGATTGTTGGCGCTTTTTGGACGTCGATTGGCTAGTTAGCCATAAGCCATGATGAAGGCATTTCAGATATTTTTTTTCTTTAATTCGACGATATTTTTGCCAATGTTTGCAATTGTTTTCTCGCCCAGAATACCTCAGTGTCTAAAGTCTAAAGTTTGATGAAATGTGTGTTACTGATAAGTTATGGCGCCGAAACGTGGTCTCTTACTATGGGATTCATTAGCAAGCTCAAGATAGCCCAACGAGCTATGGATTCGAGATCAATAAGATTGTTTCAACAAGAAGACTATGATACGCTTAAATAAATACCATTTTTTCATTACAATTTCATTTCTCTTTACTTAGAACTGCAGCATCAACCATTTCGCTTGTAAAATATAAAAAAAAGTCACGGCAAGCCGTCACGACAGTACAAAGTTAGATTAAGTTTAAGTAAAATTCACATTCAGTACTTTGTGCCGCGATGCAAATCACAGTTCTGACTATTGTGTCTCGTGAGTCGTGGACCAGCCATTATAATATTTAAATTTTATAATATTTAACTTTTCTGTGAGCTTGCAAGATGGTGGGCGGACCTGTGGTTTGGGTTACAAGTATGTCGTGTAGCTTAATAAGTTGTTTGAAATAATACTTGTTACAATGTAGCGTTTGTATTAATTGAGTATCTTTTAATTTTTTAATGGGATCGTAACTGTTCTGATCATGGTTTAACACACTCCTCTTGCACGAGACTTTGAGTTCAAACACGGCCAAATATCAATGTGTCTTTTTCAATTCAAATGTACTTTCTAAGTTTATCATAAACATCACCGATGGTGATGGAAATCATCATCACAAAAGCGAGACTTATATAAATAAGTTCAATGTCATATAAGAAGTCTGTGGGGTTCCCAAATGTGGCTTAGCTGACAATTTTTGTTATCGTGGTATAACCATCAGTTGAGTCCTCCCCCCAAGTCGGATCTGATGAGACAGTCTCGGTCTACATAATGGTGATTGTCTGCACGAGTTCATTAACATAAGAGGAGACTTTCGAGAGATCTGTATTCTTATTGTTTTTTAGTCGTTTTTCATGCTGATTGTGATAGACAATTACCCAAAAAAGAACTCAGAATGAACTATTTCTTGTTGAAATAACACCTTTTTTTTCGTCTCGTGTAAGTACGTATTAAACCACAGTCGTTTCAAACCGATTAATTTAAACCAGCCATAAAGCTAAAAACATAATTAACAGCTACTAAGAGAAAACATTTTGATTGCCACTCCACCACTACTTTATTACTTCTACTCCTGAACCAGGAAATATATGGTCAACAGAATAAATAAAACCAGCCGTTTCACTTATTAAGCTTACACATTTCTGTTATTCGTCCGACTCCGGGCGTGAACCAAGCGCCTTTCCGGCCAAAGGCACCATTCAACCAGCAATTCATTTATTCCTAATGTAAATGTTATAGAAAATTTATGTAAATTCATATTATTACATTACGCCCGATAGCAATTTACTGACTGTATAAATATGAATACCGCATACCGAGTGGATATTTACGCGTCTAATGTGAAGTAAACCCTTTTGTTACACCGTCGAATTGTAGAAAGTGTGTAAGATATAAATGAATTTTATTCCAATGTCGTTTATCATAGAGTATAATTTGTTTCTTTTGTGATGTTTTATTGCAACCGGAGTTTATAAATTTGTGTACTTTGTATAGGATGGAACGAAGAACTGATATACGATTTATATTATGTTCGATTGCTTATGATGCAAATCGACCCTTCAGTTGGGAAGCGAACTGGTTGCTGTGAAAGGTTACAAAAGGTGAAGATGTTGTTAACCATGGTTGGTCACAGTAAGGTCCCAGTGCGACCATGTGCTACCAGTCAATTGCACACAAAAGGGAACAAGTCGGCAGTAGTACTTACATAGTAAGTTCAAATAAGAGATAACTATAGCTATCGTTATTAATTAATATTGAAATGGGCAGAGTAATAGAATGCTTTTCAAACTGTAATATTGGAAGGTAAATTCCACAGATAAAATCATCTTCATAAGACAATCGCTGCCAACATAAACAAAGAATGAACGTCACCCAATCACAAGATGAGTAAAAGGCACAGCATATGATTTTAAGAAGAAGAAAAATACCGTCGACATTTTTTCAGAACTAGGACAGTACTGATTAAACAAAACAAAGATTAAATAGACCATGATGACACTAAACCTTTGCCACAAATTAGTCGGTCATACTTATGTGATTTCTTCTAGAAGTATTTAGCCCTCAATAACATTGATTAGAAAGATTCAAAGGTCAAGAGACATTGTGGTAATCTCTTATTTTAATAGGACGCACTAATCAAAAGCAAACAGTACCGACTCTAAACAAGAGATAATATGTAATTATAATGAACTTTACATCAAAGTAAACATTGATTATGTACAAGTGTAACAAAAATATTTGCTTTTAGATTATAATTCGTTGTAATTAGGGAGATATTATTATGAGCCTAAATATTTAGTTTTCTCGAGAATTATGTTAATATGAATCATAATAATTAAGCGTGTATTATTATTACCATGAAGTCTACTGTAATATAACTTACCAACTATACCAAAGAAAACAAAAATATATTTTAATTATATTAAGTTCGCTTATAAAAATCTAGAGGTTACTAAAGAATATAATGCGAGGATAACACTAGAAGCAAGTGTAAAAAAGTTAAACATCACACTTATGTAAATAAAATGTAACTGCAAAACGACCCTTACATCAACATCGTTAGTTTTTGTAGTAAAACCGTAAATGTTCGTTTCCAATTTATTTGGAATTTTATCTACATGAACACATTACAAACATAATTATAGAGATACGTTATAGTATTCCCAAAAAATATTGATGAAATATTATTTTCGTAAAAAAAAATTGGATTAGCTGACATCACCATCTCTGGAGAGTAATATCCGACATAATGTAGACAAACAGATTTGATTGATGATGTTTCGATAAAGGTCAACGTTTCAGGGTCACGTTTTTACGAGACTTGTAAATATGTACCAGATTCTACCATATTTTTCAGATCTCCAGTTCTTTGAGCTTTTTGGAAACCATAACAGACGCCTTTGATAACTTCATCTTGAATTGACAAGAAGAGGGACACCATCGAGAGATGTGAAAGGAATGGGAAGATGCATTTCCCTTAACTAAATAAAAAATAAGTTAAATAATAATAAATAACAGAGAGTGAGATTATGATTGTATTACCACCTCGTTTTTAACCGTGGTATTATCACCAAAAATTCGTACTGACTAAAATCCAAGTTGTTCCTTTAAAAGCCCTTTACGTTCCTGGGTTACTGTTTCTCGTTTGAACAGTTACCGACGCGTGCGTGTATTACCACCTTAAACTAAATTGAATCATCGGGTGTATCTTAACAGACAAAGTAAGCCAAGAAAAATAATAATAATTAAAAAGTCACCTCATGTATTGCGTTCATATCAATTCGCGGTAAAACTGTGAGCGAGATAACAATGACAAAACAAATGAACTTAGGTGAACTCTGGTTTTGAAAGAAGGTTGTCATTGTTCTTATTTCGTTACGCTTTTGTTTTCAAAACGCAGTGGGCGAACGGAATTATAATCTTTTGTGCTGTTATTTATCACTTCTAACAGCCAGCGGGTCATATTTTAGTTTCAAAACATACAAATAAAAATGATTTACTAGTGTTTCTAAAATCAATTTGAGTGACGTTTAATAATTGTGATTAAACATACAATTTTGAATACTGTAGGTACTTATCTATACATTTACTCGTGTATATAATAATTTAATGGTAGGAAAGTCAAAACTGAACATTGATTTTTTTTTAAAGAATATTTGGGTTGTAATCAAAGAGAATTAAAACCACTTGAGAGCTCATAGAGCGATTTCGCCTAGGCACACGATTCACCAGCGCGGGCCGGGGACCGAGGGATTGCGTCTTCCCCCGTTCCTCGGCCCGCGGTAGTTGTGATTGGCTGATGCAACAATGTCAGTAAGAATAGTGATAACAAGTAAATCCAGCAACAATAATATCGATATCGATAAAATCGATGGCAATCAAGTCTTCTTTTGCTTTTTTCAGTGTTGATTTGTATGTAGAGAAATAAATGAAGATTAAACGAAAAATAATATCCTTTATTTGTTATTCTTACTTATTTACTACATTTCTAAAAAAATATAAAAACATTTTTTTTAATAATAAATAAATTAATAATTAATTTAATTAATTAATTATTAATTAATTAAAAATCGCGAGATATGCAATCTCAGGGAATATTTCCTAAAAGCCGACGTGGGAATGCATCGAGATGTAGTAGCGGTGGACAAGGGCCTCACCCCGCTCTCCTTGGCTAAAGAGAACTGGCACAAACCTGCAGTGCTTGACACTAATGATCGCATGGAGGTATGGCAAAGCAAGGAGCTTCACGGGCGCTTTTTCCGGGCCCTACATGGGCCTGATGTAGATTTGACAGCGTCCGTGGCCTGGCTACGATCCGGAGACCTCTTTGGAGAAACCGAGGGTTTTGTCTGCGCAATTATGGATGAAGTTATGATGACGAATAACTACCGGAGATTTATTGTGAAGGATGGCACGGTTGACATATGTCGGGCATGCCACCGTCCTGGCGAATCAATCCGTCACATTATTTCCGGGTGTTCTCGTCTGGCTAACGGAGAATACTTGCATAGACATAACCTTGTAGCCAGGATTATCCATCAGCAACTTGCTCTGAAGTACAGCCTTGTGGAATCGGAAGTGCCGTACTACAGGTATGTGCCCGACCCAGTTCTTGAAAGTGGCTATATCACACTGTACTGGGATCAATCCATCATCACTGACAGAACTATTGTAGCCAATAGACCTGATATAGTGGTGGTGGATCGATCTGAGCGGCGCGCAATGATTGTTGACATAACCGTCCCACATGACGAGAACCTCGTGAAAGCTGAGAAAGATAAGCAACTCAAGTATCTTGATTTGGCTCACGAGGTTGTCGATATGTGGGATGTGGAATCAGCGATCATTGTGCCGATAGTCGTGTCGGCCCATGGCTTAATTGCCAAGAGCCTCGACCAACATCTTAGGAAGCTCTCGTTAGGCAGCTGGATCAAGGGCCTGATTCAGAAAGCAGTTCTTCTGGACACGGCGCGCATTGTTAGGAGGTTCCTTTCTCTTGAGCCCTGACCGCCGGTAGCTTGGACCCTGTTCCCGATACCGGTGGGCCACTATTATTTATATTTTTAAATGTTTTTTTTTAAATATTTAAAAATGTAAATTAATATGTTGAAAAATGAATAAAGGCAATAAATTAATATTCCACAACTATCACACAACGCCATCTAGTCCCAAGCTAAGCAGAGCTTGTGTTATGGGTACTAGACAACTGATAAACATACTTATATATTTCTAAATACATACATATTATAGATAAATTACACCCAGACACAGAACAAATGATCGTGCTCATCACACAAACATTTGTCCTGGGTGGGAATCAAACCCACGACCTCCGGCATAGCAGTCAGGGTCACTAACCACTAGACCAACAGGCCTGGCAACCAAATTTAGACAACTCAAACCCAAAATTATTTATTTCAAATAGACCATTACAGGGTAGGGCGTTGCTGAACTAAACAAACGGCGTCGGTCCTTTAAAGCTTCAAAGCAATCAGCTGTGAAATGCCTTGAACAAATGACGCTATAATATTTTGGAAACCAATTTTCCCTGTTAGTGGCATTAATCCACTTTTCTTTAACTTCCGGAATATTTAGAAATCTAAAATGTAAACGTGAAAAATAACATTTTTTATTTACCATTAGAAATCATCGATTAAATAATTTATCAACAATGTTTTAAGTTGTCACATCACTTCAGCACACAGCACAAAGTACTTTTTTTTTTTTTTTTATCGTGGTAAAATCATCAAATGAGTCCTCCCACCCAGGGCAGGGCGGGAGGGACTGTCAGACTTGTACTGACTAAAATCCACGGTGTCCTTCACTAGCCCTTTACGTACCGGGGTCACGGTAATCCCTTGGTCCCGCGACCCCGGCAGGCTTTGGCCCTCTACAGGCCCCGTCACTATGCTGACACTCTTTGAGGCGCGCGTGGAACACAACGCGCCGTCGACCCGGGCATGGTCCATGGTCGGACAGCGAGTCGCCCATTACTCGCTGCCCGCATGCCCGCGCCTACGGTGGCCGGAGATCGTCTTGCGACGTCCGACGCCGTGGGCGTCTACCACTGCGGCTGGGGTGGAGGGAGGACGCTGTCCTCTCCCTCAGGCGGCCCGCCTCCTCCTTCACGAGCATGACTGCTTCGCAGAAGGAGGCGACCGCTTTCCACTCCGTCTCGCCCCGCAGCATGGCCTCGACCAATGCCGGGCGCGAGAGGTCTCCGCCTATCGCCGTCGTGAGGACACGGCGGTGCTCTGCCCAAGCGGGGCAGTCCTGCACCGTATGCTCCACCGTGTCCTCCGGACGATCCTCGCAGTGGTGACACCCAGGCGTTTCTTCCCTCCCTATCAGACACAGGAACCTCCCGAAACATCCGTGTCCGGTGAGGACCTGCGTCATGCGGTAGGTCAGGACGCCGTGACGCCTATCCAGCCACTCCTCAAAGAGGGGTCTTACCGCCGCGATTGCGGCGTGCCCGAGCACAAAGTACTTATGGATAGAAAGAGATAGACTTATCTAATATTCTAGTGAAAGTAAAGGACTTTTCAAAAGACATCAACGCGGTATCCCAAAAGACATCAACGCGTAATCCTTATTTCGTAACCAACCAGTTTAGCTTGAGCCCTCTAATTACCAATAATGTAAATAAATATAAACATATTTTACTTACCGATGAAAACTTATACCATCTTTTTTATAACTAGATGTTTTAGATGATTTCCCACACCATTTAATTGCACAGGTACTCATTTTTGCTTCGGTTTTATTCGATAAATGTTTTTTTAGGTTCCAAAATTAAGGAATGTGCACAGATCCAACAACTGGTCAGTACTAAAACATTAATTCGTATCAGGATCTCATATAAGTGCTATTCCATTGATGTGTCGTGAGCCTGAGTCGCCCGTATGAGCGGTCAAGTGGCTATATTGTCATTGGTTGTAATCAACAATCGATACCGAAGCCAAAAATATCGTTTTTAGAATTTTTGTCTGTTTGTCTGTATGTATGTCCGGGATAAATTCAAGAAGTTCTGCATGGAGTTACTTCAAATTTGGCACGAATATTATTAAGAAGTCGAGTCAACATATTATTATATGCTATACATTATTACGCTATAACCTACGGGGAATGAGCAGTGAATCTTTATTTCTTCAACGCATACAGCAGCTAGTTTATAAAATATATTGGATAGGCATAAGCTGCCGAAAACTAATTGCAACGCAAATTCAAGACAGGGGTACAAAACTTGTCACGTCGATACGAGTCTAACCGTTCGTTCCGCTCCAAACTGGGCAGGAGGACTCATTTGATGATTTTACCACGTAAGTTATTTATTCAAAAGCCTGCCGGGGTCGCGGGACTCACGAATTGAAGGACACCGTGGATTTTAGTCAGTGCGAGTCTGACAGTACATACCTCTCGCTCTGGCTGGGCGGGAGGACTCATTTGATGATTTTACCACGAATTAAAAAAAGTGATTTGTTCAACCTAAAAGCCTATTTCAGGTTTTTCTCAGTCAGTAGGAAATTCAAAACGGTAAGTAAACTTTTTATAATCCGACATCGCTTCTACGTAATTGGATAATTCGTGTTCGCATAGTTTAATATTTGGAAACTACCGTCGTTTATTTTATTAACATATTAAATGCCTCCATTACATACCTCCCACTCAAATATCTTTCAAATTGTGTATTATTATTATAAAAAAACAAACTGCCAGTTATATTCTGTTCAATGTTGTTGTTTAGAAGTTGTCGATTAGATGAAGAATGTCTAGTGTATATGCTCAAATCATCAGAAGTGCTATTCTGTAACGTTCACAAGTTCGCTTCACCTAAATAAACGCATAAAAGAACTCATTTGTTTTAAAGTAAATCATCGCAGATTCTCAACAAGACACCATAGAATTTATTTTATTGTCTCGTTCAGAATCTGCGATTTTTTCATTCAGGTAAAGTGAACTCGTGAATGATCCAGAGGGTCTAATCTCTGAGCACGCAACCCATAGTTTCGGGCTACAAGCGTGCTCGCAACTAGCCCGAATTAAGGACGAATGTTATTACGATTTGACAGATAGCTCTTTAGAGTCTGCGCCACCACTCATGCATGACCACCACTATTTTTTTAAATTTAATTTGACGTACGGACTTCAGTAGCGGTGGTAGGCTTATCCGTCCGCAAAGGTTTTGAGGCTAGTTATGTTCGTTCATCTATATCGTTCATATATATACTCGTGTCTTCATAAACAAACTTAGAACGTAGACTCCCTGAATAAGACTACTATTTGATTAACATGTGATAAACACTGGAAGAGTGTTATAAAGGGTTTTGTATTTCATTATAATTTTAGGTTACTTAACTAAGTCAATGACGTATATTTTTTACGTTTGTCCATCATCGTTACTGTAAGGATATTACTTTGTTTGTGCTCTATGCTCAGAAACAAACCTCGTAAAAATATTTTCATATTTCAATCAGGAAGATACAAGAAAACTCATAGATATTTCTAAATATGTTTTTAAGAAAGTTACTTTCTATGTATACTTAAGACCTTTAGCACATTAAAACAGTACCGTATGCAAATAGTGTTAACAAATATAAGAAAACGTTACAATGTATATTTCTCACGGCACTAGAGTTACGGAGTGAGTAGTACAGTGTGATAACAAAGTCGATGCGGCGTTGTTTGAAACCACGTGTTGCATACTCTTATTACCAAAACAATGTATGTAGCCTCATTTGTATGAAATGTTGGAACAAGCGGGATGTTGTAGATTTATAGAACTAAATCATTTGTTAGTTAGTTGCTTATGTAGGGTATGAATTGGTTTGTTTGCTAACGAAATTGCGATTAAATTCGTAAAATGGAATATTCTATTATATTGCTCAATGAATAGAGTACATAATTGATAAAGAATAATTTGTAATATTGTAAGAAAACAATATTGCTGAAGTGGCGGTTTTAGACCTGTCGTGCTCGTAAGCGTCTTCTGTTGAGCTGTCCTGGGTTTAATTTCCAAGTGTGTTATGCTGTTGGGTTGTGTTATTAGGGAAACTCCTAATTAAACAATCCAATAGCATGACCAACCTTTTTTTTTAACGTGGTAAAATCATCAAATGAGTCCTCAAACCCAGGGGAGAACGGGAGGGACTGTCAGACTTGTACTGACTAAAATCCACGGTGTCCTTCAATAGCCCTTTACTTTCCGGGGTCACGGTAATTCTCTCTCTAGAGGGGATCCACGTCATTTTTTGCTGTAACTCTTTGAGGAGCGCGTGGGACACAACGCGCCGTCGACCCGGGCATGCTCCATGGTCGGACAGCGAGCCAATGTTTGTCGCGGGGGTAAGTAACAGTCAAAAACTTATAAATACTCATTTTTCTCCAATTAATCCACTTGACATTGTCTGTGCTTATATAAAGTTCAAATATAATTTTATCGAAACATACTAACAGCAAAAATTTAATCTATGCCTTTACTCAGTTAATGACTTACCTGTGTGCCGAATTGGATCGACATCTCAGTAAAAACCCATGATTGGGTTATAACGTTACGGCCACTAATAATCAAACACGCCCCTCACAAATACTAATCTAATATAGAGCAAAATAAGATTAGGATCAGGCAAATTAATTCTATTTGTTAAGTAAATGAGTGGTCACCCGTATAACTGTACGAGTGACGGAGTTAAGACTGTGTTAATAAAATTCCCCCATAACCGACGCCATTGTCTCTCGAGCAGATAAAGCAATTTATTTAATTAAAACACCCACAACCGTGGGGATAGACATTGAGATAAATAACACAGCTATTAAGAGTTAGAAGCTAGAAGTACGGGACAGTTTTTAATCTGTTTTTTTTTAATGTTGCCCCACTTTAGGAATTTCTCCTGTGTCGTAGGTGCGTTTACAAATATAGAAACTCACATACACAAACACCCAGACCTGTAAGTACATTTTGGTTCATGTACCTAATCCTAATTATATTACAAATGTGAAATACGTCAATTGTAGGTCCAGTTATGACCGATTTTACTCGTAATAGTTAATTTTGGTAGGGAGATATGGGAGCCTAGAAACAGTTATAGGATATGTAAAGGGAATGAAACCATTCGGCACAGCCAATAAGAAAAATGAGAGACTAGTGTTACAAGTTTGGTCAACAATCCTTCATGAATGTTTTATTTAAACATTCATAAAGGATTTTTGGCCCTTACATATCCTATAACTGTTTCTAGGGTCCCAATCTAAAAATTTGACTGAATTGTACCCGCATACTTTTATGCACAATGGATTTTCTTTTGCATTAAATGTAGCCCAGAAGCAAAAATTTGACTGACGATGATGCGGACTCTAGAAGGAACTGGAAATCTTGCTCATCGTTAAGAGACATTTAAGCCTTTGTCAAACAGACAGGCGTCGCGAATACGAAGCGTGACGTTTTTATTTGTAATGTATGGAATTGTTTGAATCCAGTCACATAGAACAGCGAAAGCGATCCGATAGCGTGACAGAACTATCGGACTGACGTCTCGCTTCGGTTCGGTATCGCTTCGGAAATGCTTCGCTTTCGCCAGTCTGTTTGACAAAGGCAAAACTGTTTGGTGGCACACTCCAATTGGACAGTTGTTGCGAGGCATGCAGCCCTAGTAAGTCCTATTACCGTCAGTGTGATCGCTCAGCCAGTTAGACTGTCACAAGGTAAATCCCACTCATACATCATTTGAATCTAAATTTCTAAATAAAACCTTATTATAGTACATTTACTACATTTGAAAACATAATTGCTAGTAGCAACCACAAGTTTGCCGGTAAAGATACTAATTGGTTACTTAGTCTAAATGCGTTCGCATTGAATCAATCTAAGCGCAGACTCCGCAATCACTGTCTGATTAGAATCGCTTAAGAATTAACATTTCCGTTATTCTAACATTCATTAGTATAATATTATTGAAGAAGTTGTTTAAGAGATGTCTAGAAAAAACGTTTAAAAATTTACAAATCATTTTGAAAATGTAATATAAAAGTATTTTCGTATTAAAATGGCTATAAACTATTCTGAATCGAAAAAAAATAACTGTCAATTTCTTGATAGCTTGCACAAGTTTAAAGCTCTCAAAGTTTATATCTAGCTTCAGAAATACGTAGACTTGTCATAAAATCATATCGTTAAAATTCATAGTTTTACATTTCAAAGAGTTATCGATCTAAAGTATTAGTAGTTCCAATATTTTTCATATCCAAATTGCAATTGCATGATAACGTTGTTCGCGTGAATACTACCCATTAATGATTTATCTTCGCACCAAGTTCAGTGACTGAATTCGACTATCGATTTTTCGAACAGATTCGATTTAAAAATACATTACCATCACTAATTCAGAGATGGAACCACCAGAGTCGATAATTATAGCCTTGTCTACTTAAACAAACATAACGTTAAACGAAAATTTTAATAGGTTGCTGTCTTACTTTTAAATGGTATTTTAAAATAAATTATAGACTTCAGGCTTGTATACTAAGAATCAATTAATATACTGATGTCATGAACGAAAAAGGGTTCCGTAGAAAAAATTCTCATAGGTCCTAAGTTATGACTTGAGTTGTGAGTCAGACTTTTTGTTTCAAAGAATTCGAGGAATAAATGCATACATTAGTAGAGGTATCAATTATGTGTCTGAATATCTGTCAGCATATAATTTGTGTTGACCCAAAACAATGAAAAGGATTGAACACGTATCAATGGATTCCAATGATAAGTTATGACAGGGTTTATGAAAATTAATCAATTAAGTATATAAGATTTTTGTTGATTGATGTTTATAAAGTTTTTGCAACGATGCAGCGGTGCATCAAAGGATTAAACTTTTATTTATATTTTGTATCACGTCAAATAACACGAATAAAGAAGATTGGTCGGTAATCATTTTTTGCAGAAAAACACTGATCGCTAAAAATACCAACAATTAAACAGTTGAATCCAAATCACGAATTCGTTATACTCGTATCTTTATTATCAATAGAAAATTACGACATAAATAAATATTTTGAGTATTACTGATGAAATTAAAACTGGTTCTTTTACAATTTGCAAGCTTTTATTGAAATTATTGTACGGATACAACATACGAAAAATTTTCAGTAAAACAAGTGAGGGAATACTTTTTTTTAATAGACAAGTCTTGTCTATTATGGTCTAGCGCTACTTAGTGGCGGTAGACCATAGTTACATCTGTCATTCAAAGAAAGCGGCAATTTTAAATGTATTTCAACAGTTACAGACAAAATGAGGTCTCCTGATATTTCTCTACTATAAAGAAAAAGCATCCTTAACAAAATCGGTTTACGTAAAGTAACTTACCAAAACTGTTTCCACATTAATTGGAATTCGATTTGTCAAAAATTCAGGGGGTGGCACTACGTTATTGGATTTCCTCTTCTCACCCTTTGCCATGTGAGGCTTGAAAAATCAATGGTTTTGTTACCCCTCTCATACTTGGGTTAGTCATCCAAAAGATGATTCAAACTTAAGAATTCACTTTCGCATTGCTTAACGGAAGGATTTTGAGGAGCTGCCTTTCAACTTTGATGTTAGATTGGCAGTTCCTATTTTGAATTTGGTTATACCGTGTTAGCATCGAGAGTTATGTTATTAAAGTTACAAAAATGGAAATATGCAAAGACGACTCGTTTTCTGACACTGACTGGACTTTTGTAAATGTCTTTACATCATCATCATATCAGGACGGGATCACTCACTGCTGGGTATAGGCCTCCCCCTTTTTATGCCATATCTCTTGGTTCTGTGCATCTCTTATCCATTTATTCCATGCGATCTTGACGATATCGTCAACCCAACGGGTTTTTGGGCGGCCCTGGTTTCTATGGCCGAACCTTGGCCACCATTCGGTCAAAACCTTACTCCATCTGCCATCTCTGCGTCTAGCCAGATGCCCTGCCCAACTCCACTTGAGGCGTATCGCCATATCCCCGACGTCATAGACTTTAGATGATTTGACCAAAATATTGTCTAGACGTTAAAAGAGATGACATGGTCTCTGAATTTTTATTGTCTGTTGTCTTCAAAAAGAATTAAACTCATACCTTACAGGAACCTCAGCAAATTCGTTCGAAAGATGTTTCAAACTGTTTAACAGTATAAAGAATATCGGTTATATGATTCGCACGATTTTTTGAAGTGAAAACTTCTTTAGCGGCGTTGAGCACTTTTCTGTAATGGGTATAAAATCTTAAACTCGCGTCAGGACACGTGACCCTGACCGAAAAAGCGTAGGACGGTGCAGGGCGCTTGCGTGAATGTTCGTGTGACTTTATTACTTTTAAAGAAGTTTGTATGCTGGATACATTCGTTGCTAGGTAACATTGTTTATAAAAAAAAAAAAAACATACAGTCGAATAGAGAACCTCCTCCTTTTTGGAAGTCGGTTAAAAAGATGTACGTCACATTGGAAAATTATTGAAATAAAAAGTCAACCATTTTTGCGAGTTTTACTAAAATCTGTTCACAAGATATTTCCAACAATTACTATTCAAGTTTTCACTTCTGCCGGCACTCCCAGAGTGCAACCCGTCGTTTTTTTTATTATATTTCTACACGTATCACGTATAGAAAATAAAATCTAATCAACACTTACTCAAGTACGCAATTACCTTCGCACAACTATCCAGTTATCTTGTGTAAACTTCTAATAAATAACCAACTAAAACACTTGATAAGGGTAATCATCAGCCATCATAATTCAAACTGACAGAGTATTTTTTCCAGAAACTAGGTGCCTAATACAAAAGCAGCTACCCAAGAGATGTCTCATGTGGATTCCCAATTTTAACATGATTGATCTGAAGCGACATGATTGAGTAACAAAAAGAAATAATATTTCATCACGCAGCCCTGGGGACTGCTTGCCAGGACGATAAAAAATAGCCTACGTTTTTTATGATATAAATTCCCTAGATTCCAAAGATTGAGTTGATCTCACGAGCTAGCCGTTTGTAAATGATTAAAAGGAATCGTTGGATGAAACTTAAATTAAATAATATGGTTCGATGAAACATTCTATTGTATTTTATTTTAAGAACATCTTGAATATTATGTAAATACAATTTTCATACGTAAAAGTTATTTTATACAAAAATATAATTAACTGATGTAGCTTCAACCAATAGTGATAGGAAGGCACGTTTTTTTTTGTCGGAGATTATTAAAGGTAGGTAAGCACTTTCTGGTCAGAAATGCAAATGTTTCATGTATGCTTGAACTTTTTGACCCCAAATACCAACAAAAACTATAACCTAATGCTGTACATTTAAAACGAAAACCAATAACGCTCGCAACAAAAACTTCCGTTACTTTTTATGCAAACATAAGTAGGTAGGTACTTCTTTTTTGATCCATACAATCTTCACATCATTACTTTAGTGCCTAATTGTACATGTAAGCCTGTACCATGCTTTATTTGTATGTTTATCGATACAAAGTGTACTATTATGAGTCATAATCGTAAGTGGAATTGCGCAATCATGTTCTAAACGTTGTCCAACCATATAATTTTGCCAAATAAAAACAAACAAGTTGTAATGTTTAGAAGTTACTTAATGAATATAATGATGTTGAGAAATCGTGATAAAAAATTAGAAGCACTTTTTTCTGTGCCTGTACAAAGGCTTTAAATTAGAGCTGACCATAATGTTTTGATTGGTAGAGCTTTTTTGTCTCCAATTGCTTCATTGTTCAAGTTCAAGGATAATTATTTAAGTACCTTTGTGTCTGAAGTATTCTTCTCTAATCTTAGCTAAAGAAGAATGGCACAAAAGGTTGAATTCTTTAATGAAAAAAAAATTAAATTCAATGATGTTGAAGATGTCTGGAATCGATCTGACCTGCCCCGGTTTGCTGCGGATTAAATTCAATTTTCGACCTTTCCGGTGTATTTCTTACAAATAAACATTATCCCGACAGTAACAAGTTCAGCAGAATAAGAATTATCCAAATAGGTGCAGCCGTTCTGAAGTTATGCATGTACAGACACACTAATGCGGCTTTTTTATACTATGTCAAGAAGTTCAACCGCTCTGACGTTATTTGGACCTATAATGAGATCTTTAGTACAAAAACTACTATTCGATTATTCTAATCGAATGTCATAATATATTTTTTTGAGGTAATCGTTTACCAATTTAATGAATGAATTAATCGCAATAACAAAATACCAACACCCACTTCAAATATTAAAAACCAAACAGATAATCAGAACTCTGTATTATTAATTAATTAACATTAAGTAAACCACATGCATGTACAGACGCCAGCACATCAAGCCAGTTAATCTATCAAAATTATTTCCAGCTTTATTGCAAAAGAAGAAGGTTCATGTTAGATTGGGAAAGTTTCACAGATTGTTGTAGGTTGTTGTGCTGGCGTCTATACATCACTTGACGGAACATCTCCACACTGCATTCATTAACGAAGTGCTATTATCATCAGCGCTATATGAATCGTCAATTTTATTATCAAAATTATTGTTTCTCACAGCAATAAAAACCGTTCAATGTTCAGTCACAATTCCATGTGGCACTTCATTCAATTTAATTGAACCCATCAATTTAATTGCTCCATTCGGTTTTAAACTTTCACCATCGAAAGCCTGTCGATTCTAATGTGACCAATAAAGATTATGTGTACCTTCTAATTTCACTGAACAATTATTTAACTAGCTTCCAAAGTTTAATGATTTCGTATTCTTTATATCTAATTCGGCAATTAAATAACAAGCCTTTTATGGCCCTTTTTGAAAACAAGTTTTTACTAATAAATGTTAAACCGTTATTTAGACAGGTTCATTGGTTTTTAACAAAAAAACTGTTGTAATTATGCTGTTTAGTTTTATTGGTAGTAATAATGTATTGTACAGTGTTCTTTTGATGATGAGTTGTAACTGTTACTGCTGTTGTAAAACCAACCCTTTAGTCATTAAGCGAATGTAAATATTTATTTGTGTTGTTTGGTCTGTGAATTATTTTGGTAATGTAAAATAATGAGCTGTATTTTCGTAATTATTATTCATAGACAATGCAGTGGGAACTTTTGACTAGTTAATTATGCATTATTTAAATCGTTTAATCCTCTAAGCATTATTCAAATTAATCTGTCGTTTTGACTTTGGAATCATCATAATCTTATGGTTGTTTGTACATAAGCACATTGGGAGTTACATTTTTTTTGTAGTCTAATACCACTGGTGGGTGTAGGCGAGCCCCTGCCTCATTAGAAGTATCAGGTTAGGGTTCTGCGCCAAGACGTGTGCCTGTCCTTTGGGGCGGAGGGAATCTAGTTCCTTCTAGATGTGCTCATTCCATGATCTCTTTCCTCCTGGGCTTGGCTAAAGTCACAGTCAAATCCATTTTAAATAGTTTTTTCTCAACACCTCAAAAAGGGCATCGTGGAACTTGTTCAGATCATCTGTCCACAACTTTTTGGGTCGACTTCGACGGCAGCTGTGACTTCTAGTCTCAGTCACCCATTATGTGGAGACTTGCCCAGCAGTCGCTATAAAGGAAAACGGGACTTGAACCTGCATT
Source organism: Agrotis puta (assembly GCA_943136025.2). Classification (NCBI taxonomy): domain Eukaryota; kingdom Metazoa; phylum Arthropoda; class Insecta; order Lepidoptera; family Noctuidae; genus Agrotis; species Agrotis puta. The sequence continues at coordinate 11,908,019 of OW964177.2, read as the reverse complement.
TTCTGGATAAGTTCCGCTCGGAGCTGATTTTTTTAGGCGCAGGCGTTATTTTGTATAAATATATAAAATTTTAGATAAAATATAGATGCGAAATCTATATGAGACTCTTCCATAGTTATAATGACAACTTTTGCTTATTAGGTACTTCTTACGTTCCCAGTGACACCTAGCTCTAACACCTGCACTAAGAAATTGGAGACATTATGATGTATCCCGTTTCGTTTGCGCTCATTTCATAGGAACTAGCGACACAACAGTTATTCTGAACTGAATGCGACACTTGTAGGTATTTTACCGGTTGCATATGCATAGTAATTTTAGTGTCCTAATACAATTATGTAGACACCATGGGTGTTGGGTAATAGAATGCGCTGAGTGAATTAGTTCCCAAAGTAGAACTTTTACTTGGGATTTTTTTTTTAAATATTTTCATTGCTTCTTCAGTTGAGCTAATACTTTCTTTGATTACTTTGAACAAATCAATATCACAATTTTCTCACGAGATACATTTTAAGAACCTAAAAAATGTAACAGGGATATTGCCAAGATAAAAAAATAAAATAACAATGTATTAAAAGTCTTCATGATAGTTTTAGATACCTACAGTAAAAATAATTGTAAAACACTTGCAGTTTGCAGAAAAGGCTATCACATACACTTCATGAATCTTTAAACTGCTAGTAAATCTGGGAATCAAAGTGAAATACTAAGAACTAATTGATTTGTTCACTTTCTTCATCGTTTCCCTACTAGCTCGTGCAAGGAAACCTAATCACGACTTATCAATCATACCACGTCGATACTCTTCACTAAACGTCAACCTGGTGAACATATCACCTACAAGTAAATGAAATATGTAAAAAAAATATGTAATAATGATGACGTGAATGATTCTGTCTACATAATGTATGATTTGTCAGTACAAGTAGGTCATCGTCTGTATGCAAACATTCGATGTTTTATAAAAAGTTGAAGGCTAATTATATAGTAGCCTGCTATTTTGTATCTGGTGACAACATAGCCCATTAATAGCTACAAACGACTTCAGAAGAAGCATCGAAACGTCATCATCCTAATTCTACAAAATAAAAACCAACTTAACATAAATTAGCGACGGTGTGTGGCTACAACAGACACAATTCTTCAGAACAAGCTTTCTAAATTTAAACAATAACCCAATTCTTCAGTGGTCATGGGCCCATAAATTTAAATGCACTCAGACAGAAAGAGTCCATATGTCACTCTTAAAAGCCCTTTCAACTGTAAAATAAACAATATTTTGCTACCGTCTTTTATAATTGAAGGTAAGTAACAGATGGGAACAATAGATTCTTAGGTTTCGTAACCCTATTATGTTTTCGGGAGGAAACAAATAGTTTAGTAAAAACATGAGTTTAACAATGAGTTTAGGTAGCTGTTGTCCGGTTTCCGTAGAATAAAATAATAAGGGGCTACTGGGGCTACTGGTTCTGTATTGTCGCCCTGTTGAGCCCCGTCGAGTTTTACTTGAAGTGATTGCCCACTGCGATGTGGATTCCAAGAATGCTGCGTTTGCATTTGTTTTCCTTGCATGTGCTTTTGTTTCTTCTTTAGTTAGGGCTTGTTCTATTTTGGTTGAATAGAGAAGCGTGAAAATCTTACTTCAATATTTAGTTTTGTTAATGTGTAGAAAATTGCATGAAATTGTGATGTTGTCTTGTCAGTAGTTTCATTTATACGAGTATTTTATTTGCTGTCTTTGTATCGACATTTGCTAATATTGATGGAGTAATTTAGGGTTCACCCTTGTTTGGATTTACATACTGTTACCGTTTATCTTTCAAATCTTACAGGATTAGTTCCGTTATTAGTTATCATAATCTTCTACTGCATCACAAGTCATAGTCACGTGATTTTTGAGCTGAGTAAAGTACCTCATAATGGGGTTTATTATTAGTATTGAAATGAATAGTGACTAACAATTTTATAGTTAAAGCATCTTAGTTTATGAACAGTTTCCTTTAAAACAATATCACAATCTCAATAATATTGGAAGATTTTCGCTAGCATGCAAACAAGCAACATTACCAATGTTTTTAGTTATACAAATTGTTTTCAAATTCCAATGCAGCTGAGACATTTCTTTCATCTTAACGTAATGGCGGAAACGATAATATTCCACAAACGATCGACTCATTCCTATAGCACCTAATTATAGACTCAATATATTTTTCTGAATTCGACAGCTAATCACAAATCTATATTGTGTTCACCGTTGAACACAAAGGAATAACACTGCAGAAAAACATCAGGTATATCGTGTATCAATGCGCAATTTATCTTTTGTGGGGACGAAATGCGACATAGTATCTATTACTGTCAGGACAACATAGAAATTGCATTCAAAACGCAATCGAATATTTTCGCTGTACAATGGTCCTTGGACCAAAAAAAATCCTGCACAATTGCCTTTGTAACTGGAATACTGATCGTTATCGAAGTTCGAACAGCTTATCTGTGTCGTAGAGGAGCCGATCGCATACTAATCTGTGATTATACAACTACCTAATAAGTTCCCCCCAATTACACAGCAGACTGCGAGTAAAATTGAATATTCAATACGTTATAAAGGGAACCGACTTAGATTATTTCTGTGTTATTGAACAGAGTAAACGTTTTATTGGTGAAAGTGTGTGTGGTTTATTAATTAAATGCAAATTCAATTATGAAGCAATTTAATATTGTTGTATACTGCACCATACGGTAAACTGCTAACTGACTTTACTTTAAGTATTTAGTTTATGATAAACCCGCTTTAATTTGTACTCTTTTTACGAACAAAGAATTTCATTTTTTTTTATTAAATTAATTGAGCATAGAACTCAACTCGGTTTATCTCTAACCCGAACTGAGATCTATTCTTAATTCAAAACTATCTTATTTATATTGCATATGAATACGATCATCGAGTTTCGCATAGAAAACACCAAACATCCAAGAAATACGTATATTTGTAATCTAGTGAGCAGAATCCTAAACAGAAACCATAGATCACAAAGGTTACATTGCTATCGAAACCTTGGCATAGGTTGGAAGCACGTACAGTTCAATAACTGGTTAGATTTCAACACACAGATAAAGTGTATAAGTGCTTATGGAATTAGTATTCATGGTGGCATCAGAAGTAAAGACGATGTTGCTATTGAACACCAATGTTTTCATTATGATGTTACTTTTCAAGTTATCTATTGTTAATTTTGCTCAAAAGTAGTTCGATGAGACTTCAATGAATTTGTTATGAATTTTTTATTGAATATTGGATTGATGGCAGCAGATTTGTAAGGAACTGCAGACATTATTTTTTGTTTTCTGTTAAGCCTATACTGTCCCGGTCGTGGGACTGTACGAATTACCGTGACCCCGGAACGTAAAGGGCTATTGAAGGACACCGTGGATTTTAGTCAGTACGAGTCTGACAGTCCCTACCGCTCTGCCCTGGGTGGGAGGACTCATTTGATGATTTTACCACGCTAAAAAAAAAGCCTATACTGTCCCAGGTTGCTCAAAAAAGGTCAAGATTTTTTCAATTTAATTTTAGTTTTTAATTGAAAGCATTTATTTTAATTTAACGCCACAGACTATTTATGACATTACGTTTTCAACAAACAAACAAACACCACAAGTTACAACCCTACCAATACCTTACAGGAGCTCTTATCAAGTGTCTCCTCGAATGAGCCCTGGTGGTCCGTGTCCAGGTCGTCTCACCACCTCATGACATGGCATTCTGGGCATTTACATTCTCTGGAACCTATTTGTGTGGGGCTTCAAAAATTAAATATCAATCGATTTAAATACAAAAAAGAATATTTTTCTAGGTCCATGTGGTTAATTCATCACAGTATGACTACGTTTCATTGAAAAATGTATACAAATATTAAATAAACATTGACGTGACTGATTCTGTACCGACTTATCAAGGATATTTTTTGTTAAATAAATTGGAACGTCTCCTAAGACCCCTGACATTGACAGATAGATCACAGATGGTTGCACAATAGTATCATAATAATAAAGACGTCATCCTAAGAAAATATTCATGAAATTCCGTAGAGGATTGATATTTTATAATAACTAACTACCTTTATAAAATAAAGTTGCTGACCGTATCGTAGGTAATTTAGGATAAACTCATCTGAGTAAAAATTTATAGAATAGTTTTATCTTTTTTTTATCGTGGTAAAATCATTAAATGAGTCTTTCCTCCCAGGGCAGAGCGGGAGGGACTGTCAGACTCGTACTGACTAAAATCCACGGTGTCCGTCAATAGCCCTTTACGTTCCGGGGTCACGGTAATTCGTACAGTCCCGCGACCAAATTATAGAATAGATAGCAAATGTTTGGTAAGCTCAACGAAAATGTCTGTGTGAAGAATATATCAAAAACAGTTTTTAATAGTCAATTTTTAATATAAAAGGCGTGATTTTGAAATGTAGTAGCTCGTGTCTAGTGACTAGTGGTCAAGAATGGAGTCACATAATAGAAAATAAGCAAGCGAAAAGGCTAGCGCACCGTGAAATGTACAAGGCTGCAGAAAAGCATCGTCGAAAATCAATTTTAAAACACCGAATGCTGAGATAATCATAAATGATACCATGTCCGCAAAACGTATTGAACTTGAAGGTGTGATCGATCAACCGTGACCGCATAAATCGCTACAGACTATTAAAAACCTCTTGAGGCTGCAGAAAACATTGCTATTGAAATAAAACGACCAAATTCACTTTGATCGACGGCGCTTCCCATTCATTTCAACGGTAGGTGTGGCGTCAACATGCATCGTCAAGATACTACGATATAAATGAAAATCGAATTGTTAAAATTTCTAACGGACCCTTTGTTGGTTAGCGTGCAAGTTTCACGGTATGTTACGAATGTTCGTTCGGAAATTCTGCAGCTGTCAACTATATTTCGGACTGCGACAGCTAGCCTTTGTCCTCGTACAGATACGACTTCATATAAATGTAGTTTATGTGAAATACACAAAAAAGAATGAACCTCTCAAGAGCTAAATCTCACGAAAAAAATATTCGTCTATTGTCAAACGTTCTACACAATATACGTTGGTCGTATCGTTGGCGCATTAAAAAGTATTCATGCGGTATTTTAAAGGTCCACCCGTGGCATTGTGTTAAATCGCACGGATCTTGACACTTCTACATTTGTCATCTTTCTAAGATCGATTTTAAATTCATCGAGTTTAGTTTCGGTCTTTCCTGTCTTTATATTTGAGTGTCGTTGTTGTGAAGCAACATAACTGGAAACAGGTTTGACCATTGGTCACAATTAAAGAAGCGTAAAAACAATTGCGAAAGCTTTAATGAACTACGGGTAATCATTGATGTTCTTTCACGGTTGGGATTGGAAGCTATTCTTGTTATGGTTGATGGTACTGGGGAAATAAATCATGGTTTCTATCATAGACCGTAACGGACCGATGCATTGTCTCAATCAAACGGCAATGAGCATCGAGTACAATGACCGCACTTGCTAAATGATGGGGAACTGTCCTGCGATGAGTCTTATTGGTATGCGACGCGAGGAGAATTGACATTGTTCGAAGCTGAGAACCATTTAGTCAACTGTATTGATTTGGAAAATTGTCTCTGGACCTATTTCTGCGGCATGCAAACTGGTCAGCTTTATTTTAGTATTGGAACCGTTGGCACAGTTTGATGTTGCAACAAATGTGCAATATTATTATTGCTATGAAATTCCGAACCGGTTAACACAATTTGAAACAGTTTCTGAAAATATTTCGATCCAAAGCAGAAGACGTTTATACAATGTCAGTTTCCTCGACACCTCTTTTTCTAAACAATGTCCAAACAAAGGATCTAAAGCACGGACTCATTTCAATTATTTTTAATCACTTCCTTTAAAAAATATTGTGCAGGAATGGAATTCTTAGTAAAACGCAATAAATCTGTCATAGGCCTTGTTAGATGTGTGCTTTGATTTTATAACGATCAAAGGAGTCCTGCTAGTGAGGAATCTCTGTGTCAACTAATTGGTTTACGTAGAGAAGCAGAAAGTAGCTAAATATGGAACTTCATAGTTCTTATATAAATAGATTTAGATTATTATGATATTTACTGTAGGCGTAGACATGAAACTCCATTCATATAATTTTATTCGTTAGATGAAAGATCATGTCGTATAGGCTCCTACTGTACTTGTAGGTGTCAATGTTTCCCTTCTTCTTAAGATTTTCTCAGAATTCAGTAATACTAGTTAGTCCCTTTGAACCTTAATTACTCCATAATACATATAAGCAATACAGTGTGCCAATAAACTTTACCAGGAAATTATTCAATAGACACTCAATCATTATAGATTTTGTATTAATATTCCTATGTTTAATAGCACTTCTCCGGTTGCGTTTATTAATGTAATTCCATGACTAAACAGCGACAATAATTACGTACATTCAACACGTGAGACCGAACATAATTATAAAGTACTCCTAAACAAACTCGAAAGGACAGGTTTAATAGCACCTAACCCATTAATTGAAGCCACATTTCGTATTCAACACGGATATAAATACATTTTCGCGCTTACTCGTGTAATATTCCTTTTAAAATGTCCCGTCACGTACCTAGATGTACATTCCTGACGCGAACGTCGTGTGAAATTAATAAAGTGTGTGAAAAACATTTTTGGGCACGAATATACATGTGTGTCGATTACAAATATATTTTTGTGTTCATCATATTATGTGTCTGCGTCCTTGGTTTATAGGTAGCAGTGGCGTGACTGTCGACACCCATGTCGATCAACCTATTATTGGGTTTCATTATTAGAAAATAATATTATAGGAACAGCTATCCAAAAAGTATTATCAAGGTGTATTATCATTTTCCTGCCATGCCCTTGACTTGGGTCAACACATTTTCTTCTTCCATTCTCCACTGTCTGACGTTACGGCATCATGTACTGTTTTTTAATGCCTAAAATGATGGTAATAGAGTTCATTTACATTTGATTGTGTGAATGCAGGGATGAACTCAGTGTGTATCATGTGGCAAATGAGTTTGTGATGTCAGCTGATGTCTTCATCGTCTCATTGGTTGGACGTTCTTCAATAGCGCGAGTAGAGTTTTTTGAGCAACTCTCTTAATTGTTGGTGCATTGATTGAAATCAATGTATTTATGATATGTCGTCATTTCTAGGCTGAACAGCGCGATGCCATTAAAAAATTACGATATATAGATTTCTTAGTTTAGGTTAATTTGATTAACGTTTGAGTAATTATAAATAGTATTGTTTTTTATTACGTATTTTGACAGGCATGCTTTGAAGTGAAATTACTTTCATATTAAAAATCACTTATACGAGAATCGTGCGTAGGTGAGTAGGTAAATGAATTCTATGAAATATTGTGATTATTTATCTTTTATTTTTCATTTATAACCTTACTGATTTTTCAGTTTGTGAATAACTAATAAAACCACTCGTTCTGATTGAAGTCCCAAAGGACATATTTTTTTAGCAATATAAAAAAAGGCTACGCAGGTCATTCATTTTTTTTTAATATTTCAATTCAGAGATAACAATACTACATAAAAGATATCCAAAATGAAAAACTACAACAACAAAACGATTACCTACGCAATAAAATCCACACCGACTCCTATTCAAATACATTCACACGACAATTTCCAAATCCAGTTTAGACTATCGCTTACATCAAAGACACCGCTAGTTTATATGACGGAGTTTCAAAGTAATAATCATTATGGCGAGGAAGGTGGGACGCTATGTAGGTGGGTAGATCTTCACTTGTCCATCTGACTGCGTGCATCAGTGCACATGACTGGCCAGTTAAGGGACCTCGCTTAGTGGAAAATGTGGTGGCGATTTTTAATTAATTAAGTAGTTTCTTTTTCTATAAAGACCTTTTTTAGTGGAGGCTCTGGTGCCTAACGTCCGTCTAAGCTCGCTGTGCGTCTAAACCTTAATTTCAAGTTTAAGGTGTTCGTATCAAGACTATAGTTTGTTATCTTTCAGTTGATGAACAGATTTGGAAATGACAACCAATTTGTCATTGTCAAAGCGGCATATCCTAGGCCTAAAAAATCTAAGACAAAGTCATGTAAAATCCACGAACGGAAACTCTTTTTATCCGGTAGGGCTATATTTTATTTAACAATGTGGGCTGGTTTTGCTATTGTCGAACAAACAAACAAAGATGCAGAGGAGGTGGGACGCGTGAGGGAGAGGACAGCTTCCACCTCACAGCCCAGCCGCGGTGGTAGACGTCCACGGCGACGGACGTCGCAAGACGGCCATCGTAGGCGCAGGCATGCAGGCGGCGAGTAATGGGCGACTCGCTGTCAGACCATGGCATGGACAATGTCTGGCGCGTTGTGTTCCACGCGCGCCCTCAAAGAGTGTCAGCACGATGACGGGGCCCCCCCTTAGAGGGCCAAGGCTTACCGGGGTCGCGGGCCTGACGAATACCGCGACCTCGGAACGTAAAGGGCTATTGAAGGACACCGTGGATTTTAGTTAGTACAAGTCTGACAGTCCGTGTGCGGACTCATTTGATGATTTTACCACGCAAAAAAAGAAAAGTTTAAAGTTTTGAAAGTTCCCAGATTCAAATTACACTTTGACAATTTTTCCTGAATGTAGATCAGACGTTTATATTAAATCAGCATGTTATCTACCGATTAACTTTTAAATCTAGCGCACCATATTGACAACCCCCTTTTGACTCCTATCCCGCTCAATCACCCGCCAAGCGACAGTCTCTAAGCCCGCACCGCGAAGCCAGCACGCGATCTAGCAGAAGCGACTGCGGGTCAATCCACTTTGTTTTTGCACCGCCCATAAAAACAAATTACCGACGCTTCATTTATCGATCGGAATAACCGCGTGCGACTAAGCTAATAAAGGAAGCACGCAACCTTAATAGATAGACTGTATTGAAGAGTTTATGACCTCATTAAATTCAAGGTATTTATGTGTCCGTTATGGCTGTTTGTTTGGGAGCTAGCTGAATGAACGGTAATGCCCGAAATTTAAACCCTCGTGAAAATTATTTTTCGGTCAGTATTATTACAGCGAAAAAAAATATCCTAACTATCATGCGATAAGGTGTAGTGGATCATTATTATGTCTTATCTTAAAGAAATAGACACAATTATGAGAAACGTGAAGTTGGTCACTGTTTTATTCGATTTTTTTTAAGGATTTCAGGTACCGTAACTACAGCATTTTTTTTTAGCGTGGTAAAATCATCAAATGAGTCCTCCCACCTAGGGCAGGCACGGTAATTCGTTAGTCCCGCGACCCCGGCAGGCTTTGGCCCTCTACAGGCCCCGTCACTATGACAGGCCCCGTCACTATGAACTACAGCATTTAGTAGAAAAATATCGCTTCATCGGAAAAGGAGATTAGAATAGCAGCTTGTTTTGATCTTTTATATGTATATTTTATATATATAGAAGAGGACCGTGTTGTTTTAAATTCAAGACATGATCACACCGCTTGCAAAAAATTTCGCTAAACCAGGAAGCACAGGATTTGCCAGATGTTGACACCCATCAAATGGATTAAAGGGACACACTGTATTGTTTTTAAAAACAACACCGTAATGGACAAGGAGTGGACATACCAAAACAAAACTACTTTTGAAGTCTTTCGGAAGGGATCCGGGGATTAAAAGAAAATAGAGAGAGACAGATGTCTATCTTCCCTCGTTAATATTTTAAAAAGAGGGAAGATTGACCAGTCTTAGAAGAGGCACCATGGTGTTATTTCTACTGGACAATCCATTTATTTCAAGTAAAGGCAGCTTACCAGTGTTAGCTAAGCTTATACAATGAATGGAGTGTAGCTCTTAATACTTTGTTGGACTAGGATAAGCTAGAATCGCACAAATCGTGCCAAGTTAACCCCTTATAGAAAGCAGGCGTAGGTATTACAAACGGTCTAATTTTTATTCCATAACTTATCTATAGGTACGTAATACCCCAAGAATGCGTTGTCTTCTATACTTGGAACAACATGCTAATCCATGAGATCTCTGTATCTATTTATTTCACAGTGGCGCGGACTTAACAATGGGTCAGTGTAAAACCATTGAAAATTTTCCGATTCGCGAGATTTTAGTTACGTATTAACATGTCTGGTCCAACGCGGACATGGACATAGATGACCGTATTTAAATGTGCATACAAAATATCGATGCGGCACAATGCGAATACCGGCCTATAACAACCAAGTTATCTTTACCACCGTCAACTACATTTACCAATCTAAATTCAACCGTAGTTTAAAGCAGGAAGGCTTTTGTAAATTAAAAATGAATTCTGGGACTGTAAAACTATTTTGGTAAATGTGTACAATGCTGGACAATAATAGTGACATGTACTTGAATGCAAAACAGTTTATATGTCATGCCAGTTTAACATGGATACTTTGTACGAAGTGCTGCATGCAAATGTACTATTATTATGAATTATCTTTTCTTTACAAATCCCATCGCTTTCTGTGTAATTAGATTGGGATGAATACAAACAAAAAAATCGAATAATCTCATCATCTGCCTAGCCTTTTCCCAACTATATTGGGGTCGGCTTTCAGTCGAACCAGATGCAGCTGAATATCAGTAGTTTACATGGAGCGACTGCCTATCGGACCTCCACTAACCCAGTAACTGGGTATTATGATACTCCATTGTAAGACTGGTTGTCAGACTTTTAGAGGTGGTGACTAATAGTAACTACTGTGAAAGATCTACAAATGACAGCCGGGACCAACGGCTTTAAGTGCTTTCCGAGACACGGAGGAAACTCGCTATGACAGATGATCACCCCTCCACGGACCAACCTTGGCAAGCGCGGCTTAATTCGGAAGTTCGGCCTGTGCGGCTGTAATTATTTAGCCATGAGCTCCTCATCGAAAAATCGAATAATCTGAACTCGAAATTAAACAAAATTTATCTGTGGTGAAATTACTACAAAAAATACATTTGAAGAAAAAAAAGTCAAGGTTTTTCAAATACCTAGTAGCAGTATGATTTTTCATAATAAATTAAATATTTCGATATGGTAATCTGTATTCAATTGAAAACCCTAAAATGTATTTTTCGGAATACTTAATTTAATTATATTGTGAATAATTATTAGAATACGGTAACTGAAAAATTAAATAAATTACAAACGAAACAATTAACTTAACAAATGAGCCGATGTTTAAAACAGATAGCGCTCTTAATTTATACATTATATCCTTCGTATAAACCGACTTCCATTATAGTAGCTATTAGAGAAACAAACAAGGAACACCCTCACGATAAAATAATTATCACTTTCATCCTAACCGACCCGAACTTAACCGAAGGCAAACAAAATGTACGTCCGAATTCTTTATCAAAGAAACCGACCTTTTAAGAAAAAAAAACTAATTCCAAAATCGACCTATAAAATGACGTCAGCAAAATTGCCGCAAAACAAAAACGTTATTTACACAACAATAGCGTGACGGACTTAAAACAAACTTTTGGACTAATGACGATACCTTTGCCCTATTTTAAGAAAGGAACGTCTTTAAAAAAATCGCTCTGTTACACCTGTGCTCCACCTGCCTTACTGACCGACTATTAAAAAGTAAAAAATACATAAATTCGTATCCCATCCTTGCCAACAATAGAGTTATGTTTTTTGGTACTATAAATATGTTATATCTTGTTTATGGGTATCATGTTATTTTAATACAATTCATATCAAGAAGTCTTTAATCAGAAGATTTTGAAATTCTGTCATTTTTTTTTTGGTAAAGTTTCTAGACATTGTTTGTGAAAAAGGAAAATAAGAATCATGAGATGTTTTTCTGTTTAATTATATTTTACAATATTAATCATTGGGATTCAAAATTAGTATGAATTCTGAGCACAGATGTTACTGTAAAGATTTAGTACCTACTTTTTATTAAAACTGAGTACTTATTATTTTCAAATTACTCGTCGGTATTGGTAATTTTTTGCGTTTTACCTTTTTTGTAAACTTCGTCCAGTTTTAAAAATTAAAAAAAGCAAACCATACGGATTATTATACATTTTAAATTAATAACGATGAAATTACTATGCATTTAAATTGTCGGATTTTCCATCCACATATCAGTTATAAAATAAACAAGGGATCATTATTCCTTTAATAAGCAGTTGAGGGTTAATTAAGGCGCATTCAGACGGTTTCGGCCCGGAGGTATCATTTGCTATTGTGATGAGCTCATTGGCTCCTTCGGGGTTCGTATTGTTGTTCCGTTTTAATAGCAAAAATGATAAATGTGTCTACCGGGAGAAGGAGTCGATGTTAATATTTTATTGTGATACTTAAAAAAAGATTTTTCGGCACCATTAAGTGGAACAGTTGCTCGATAGCGTGTATTCGTTAATCAATCGGTGAACGAGGATGATATTGTGATTCCGATATGCACATGTCCCTTGAAAATGTATTTATTCCTAAATAAATAAATGTTATGTATGTAAGATTCAGCCTGGATATTTTATGGAGAAGACGTTTATTAAAACTTCTAAAGTGTCTGGTTTCATTTGACGCTTTGAAAGTTCAGTTCGAATTTTGTGCGAGATGATTAAGTATTACAATATTTATTATAATGAACTTCTACAACGATACTAATATCTCATACACCTTAAAAGGCAACACAATAAACGGAAGGATCTCATCTGTACCCATTATTGAACAAAACAAACTCGGGTACCAATAATTCGTAGCAGCGGAGGTATTAATTAGACACCTACGTGAGTAGAACTGTACCGACAAGGAATAGTGCCGCGTTCAACTAAAACAATATGGCAGAATCCCACTAATTAAACTGTAGAACAAAGAAACAAAACAGAGTCCTTCATAAAACCTTTTAGAACCCCCACGACGCCATGGCCTTAAGCCGGTCCGAATAGGCAACATAAAAAACTATGCCCACGTAAGTATCATTCGCCGTGCGATCGACTATGGACTGCTTAGCGTGATCTTACAAAAAGTGCAACCCCTTTAATGGGAAGTCATGGTTTAAACGTCTCAAACCCGACACACTTTCCATAAACTTAAGTAAGCTCTTACCGTGGATGATACGGCTACCTCCTTGTTTAATCCTCTTTTGTAGCACCGCAACACTCTTTTGTTATCCACCGAGCCGTTGTAATCCTCCTTCGGACTTTTATAAACAATTGCCGCGATGAAAATTTGTTTGGATATAAGTTGTTGAAGACGTAATTTGCTCTTAACAAAAGAAAACGGCCACTGTTTGCGGTTTTAATCCTTTTTGAGCAGTATTTAACTCGATAATGGAAGTTTTTTTTTGTATCTTACAATTAACAATTGTTCGCAATTAGTTTACTGCTGGATGGAGCTTGTTGCGTGTTGTTCAAATAATTTTAAAATAAAACGGAGTTTAAGAGTTTATTTAGGAAATAAAAATAATGTGAGGAGCCAACGCTTCGATAGAAAATTGATTAGAGACACTTTGAGTTAAATCTTTGATCGGTGAACTGATTCTATCTTCTATAAAGGTGACTAATTTCAACAGGAAGCCAAATTTATCATTTAATATGTCACTCCTTTCCTGGCAAGGTGAACATCTTATTCACTTGGTAATTAGGCAAGCTCCACACAATATCAAGGAAATGGAAGGGCTAGAAATCTCTAATCAGTAACGTCAATCTTAATGAAATATATTAAAATGCGTTATTGTTCAAGCAGAAACCTCCTCACATCTGACCTTATTTTAAAATTACACAATGCCCCGAATCCACATGTCCGTTTTTTGCTCCGTCAAGAGTAAAGATTTAAACCGGCCGACAACGAAAGGGTTGGTTTTACTTTTTTCGAGGCGCACCAAATCTATCGTTTCATCGCTTTTTACTATTCTTGTTTTGTTTACTTATCTATGACATCGGAGTGTTATTTACATAACTCGTTCTCCTATACATTTTTTGTTAGATAAACACGTTGCCTCGAAGTAATCTTTGATGTTAGAAATCTACTGAGCAAGATATGATTTGGGAAGAACAAAAGGTATTGTTCGATGTGTAGTGGTATCTGTGTGTTTTTAAAATACCAACAGAGAAGGTACCAGTATAAAACCTAACCGAAATTTTTTGATTGAAATTAATATAAAAATAAATTATTACTATGAGTAAAGTTAGCTCAACGACTAATTCCCATACAGAGGTTTAATATTGTCTGCGAACCGCGAACCCTTTAGAACTCAACACCGAGCCATATCGCTTTACAGACTTTTTTCGTATCAAGCAAAACCTTTGCGATCGTTGTCCGCCCGAATTATATACCAAAGAGCAATCGTTCATTGAAGAGCGTATTGAATAGTCGTTAAGAGAGCAATGGGCGTGGGTCACAATGCGGTCCGTCGCGATATTCTCTGCTCATGTCGGGGACTGTGCTCGACAATTTCAGATCACTCGCATACGAAAATGCATGTAATATAAATCTTTCCGGTGAAGCACGAACAAGTCGACCACACCCACTCGGCCCGCGGACTCGAATACGAATATTAAATTCCACCGCTACGAAGTCTTTATTTAAAAATTGTACCAACAACTTTAGCTTGTATTCCAATGCGCGTAAGCACACTTTACCATTAAGTTATCCCCCTTACATTTCGTCTGAATGGATATTAATAATTTTAATGCAGGTTCTCTCATTGTGCCTTTAAGCCTTTTTTCCGCGACGTCCATCAATAATATTCGGACATCTGAATGTCGGTTTTAAAGACTATATTGAACAGTCTTTGAAATTATCTCGAATCGCATCTGCATTAAAGTGTTTTCGCATAAATTAGTCACGGGTTTTTATTAATGGACTTTTTTGTTTATTGGATGTTAATACGGGTAATGCGATAAAAGATTTTTCTTTGCAAAACATTATAATTAAGAGGATTAGTGACTGATGTGATGACTTGAGCGTTTATTTTATTGGCTATAAATATATGGTTTTGATTTGCATTAAAATGTCATACCGCGTTTTGTGACAGTGTTTTCTACAGGATAGCTATAAATGTGCTACTCAATAGCTTGTATTTTTGAGCTACGTTTTGTTAAACATTGTTGCTTTCTCAACTGCTACATTGTGCAAATGCATCCTTAAGTTCACGTGATGACCTTTAGTAGCTTTCACAAATACTCATCCGTTGCTTCCTTTGGGCATGTCATGCAACAATAAATTCTCTATAGCTTCCTTGTGCATCGGTTGGTACTGCCCGGAAATAATTCATGAGCAGGTGTATAATTTTATAATTATTTATCTTAACAATATACCCGTAGGGTTAGGCAGAGATGTCGTTTACATAATAGTATACCTACATTCAGCCAAAGGGGCTCACAGCGCGCCATGGAGCGAAATTAGGAATGAAGTTACCCAGAACCGGAGTAACCAATTTAGCCTACAAAATGAGCAAACTGAAGTCGCAGTAGGCTGGCGGTTTTTCGAAGGACCGATAGTCAGTGGAGCAGATGAGTATTACCATCAGCGAGTCACAATTCTAATCTCTTCAATGCTACTGAGAAATCCCTGACGATAAACCCCAATAACACATGGGCACCTGGTAAATTGAATTAAGAGCTTCTACTTATGTATGCTCAGTAGTCGTGCTTATTATTTCTAAACAAATGTAGCAGTATTTATATCATCATCTTCATCATCAGCAGCCCTGATCTACCCACTGATGAAATATAGGCCATCCTTTGGTACCATGCTTCCCTGATCTGCGCAAGTCTAAAGTCTTTGCAACATTTATTTAACCACACTACTATTTCCACTGCACATCGTCATGATTCGAACTTATCAGTTTCACGCATTAATTCAATAATATCTCCACCCCTGCACATCCTTTTGTAAACGTCTCAAGTCCCGACAGTCGCTTGAAACAAAGTTAATATTGTTCAACCGTATGTATTATTAGATTATTTAATAACAGCAACAAAGGAAGCGGCCCGTCCGACTGATGCGTCGTATCAAATCGCGCTGACATTTAAGTTCAAACGATAGCGCTGCATACATGACCTTAGTACCACGGGTTCTCGAAGGTTACTCGCTTTACGTTCGTATTTGACGTATGTCTACTTTGAAGTCATAAATTGGATGGACAGAAGTCGAGTTACGTAATTGGTTTGGGTGAAAATATTTGGTAACTTTTGAACAAACCACCAGCAGAAGTTTCTAAACATACGAAACTTTGTGAGGATCCATGTTTTGTCCCAAGGGGTAAAAGGGATAGTTTTGTTTGACACAGTCTCGACTCACTTTCTTAAGGAGCTTAGTAATTGTATAAAGTGCTAATAGTTCAACAAGTTCTGATTAAGAAGCTGCTAAAGTTTAAATTGCTTTAGCCGCAGATTAGTAAATGGCTCAACACGGAAACTGATTAAGATTTTCTGTGATGATCTTTGAAGTAAATATCTACAAAAGGCAATTTACTTGTACTTTCTAGATTTATATCAATGGTAAATTAAAAGTAAGGAATTGCACAACAGCGCAAAACTTAATTAAATAGCAACATGTCACTGACCGCCTACAACAAGAACGAAGTAACTGACATTTACAATTGATTCTCACTATAAACTGCAACGTCACAACGGATAATGGCGGTTTCTATAAATAATAATTGTGACAAAAAATGTTGTGTACTCAGTTTTATTGTAACGCAATGAGAGCTAGGAAATAAAATTATGTTTTTGCTGGTTTTCACGAATTACAGCAATGTAACGTAGATATTAAATTGTTTGGTATGCAATAAATTACCTTTTTTTTTAACTTTAAACAACGATTTCGGTCGGCTGGTCAAAATGAAAAGGCTTAATGAAGCCTTTTCATTTGTTACCCATGTTTACACTGTAAGAGGCAGGCAAACTAACTAGTAAAAGCTATATAATGTATAATAAATAAATGTGCTCATCAAGCGCTTTAATTTGATACCCATGATAAAATACAACAAGATATAAAAAAGTCGGTTACGTCTTTACATCCCCTAGAGGGCGCCACATTGAATTTGGTGACACGTCACCTATCTTATAACCAGCGGACAACTGAGACGCTTGTAACGATACCTCATTTGTCATGTTACGATAAGAAGTTTAGAAGTTATGAGGGAACAAACAAACGTACATACAAACAAACAAACATACATACATACATATTGGTCAAAATCACAACCCTCCTTTTGGCTTTGCCAACATTTGAAAATTAGCCAACATTTTAATTGCGTGATATCTTAGGTATATGAACAATTTGATTATCATTGATTTACAAATTTTATAGTTTCTTACTTCATTGGTTAGTCTTAATAAAAATAGTTTTAAATGTCAGCCTTTTTTTTTTTTTTTTTATCGTGGTAAAATCATCAAATGAGTCCTCCCACCCAGGGCAGGGCGGGAGGGACTGTCAGACTTGTACTGACTAAAATCCACGGTGTCCTTCAGTAGCCCTTTACGTACCGGGGTCACGGTAATCTGTGAGTCCCGCGACCCCGGCAGGCTTTGGCCCTCTACAGGCCCCGTCACTATGCTGACACTCCTTGAGGCGCGCGTGGAACACAACGCGCCGTCGACCCGGGCATGGTCCATGGTCGGACAGCGAGTCGCCCATTACTCCTGCCCGCATGCCCGCGCCTACGGTGGCCGGAGATCGTCTTGCGACGTCCGTCGCCGTGGGCGTCTACCACTGCGGCTGGGGTGGAGGGAGGACGCTGTCCTCTCCCTCACGCGGCCCGCCTCCTCCTTCGCGAGCATGACTGCTTCGCAGAAGGAGGCGACCGCTTCCCACTCCATCTCGCCCCGCAGCATGGCCTCGACCAATGCCGGGCGCGAGAGGTCTCCGCCTATCGCCGTCGTGAGGACACGGCGGTGCTCTGCCCAAGCGGGGCAGTCCTGCACCGTATGCTCCACCGTGTCCTCCGGACGATCCTCGCAGTGGTGACACCCAGGCGTTTCTTCCCTCCCTATCATACACAGGAACCTCCCGAAACTTCCGTGTCCGGTGAGGACCTGCGTCATGCGGTAGGTCAGGACGCCATGACGCCTATCCAGCCACTCCTCAAAGAGGGGTCTTACCGCCGCGATTGCGGCGTGCCCGTTAAATGTCAGCCTAAGAACAATATTCCCACAAAGATTAATTTTGAAAAAAAAATTAAATATCAGACTGGTTGCAATAAAAACCATGTTTTTGTTACAGAATACTTTTTAGATATTTCCACAAATCTGTCTTAAGAACTAACAAAAAAGTGAGCGGAATACCTAGGTTTCAAACATCGTGAGGTTTTATGAAAGTAGAATAACTTTTTGCTACAACCACAATAACAGACCGTCAGTTTATCTTTCTCTGTTGCAATTCGCACTTGTACTTCACTTTCACAAATTGGAGCAGGTATAAAGAATCGTCTAGCACTTTCAATAAAAATAACTTAAAACTTAAGTTGGCGATTAAACTTAATAGCCATTAAATTGATCTAACATATTGCTTATTTAAATTGAATCGATTTCTATCAATATTTTCTGCCTGCTTTTTTGGTATCGTGGAGACGTTACCTCCATTCCATCTGGAGGATATCGTCCAAAGAAACTAGTGTATTTTTTTTGAATCGATGCTATTCTGTACGAATTTATTTCGTGGGTGCCTTATTTCGTGTATGCCACTAAAACTAGCATACACAAATAGACAAACCAAGAATAACTACTTGTTGATCATACGAAAATTTGTTCAGTGCAGGAATCGAATCCGCGATATGCAGCTGTCTAAAGCCCAGAACAGTAATCAGTTCAGGTAATGAAGAATCGACGGACACTACATTTAGTGGCCCTGAACAATATTTACACTGCAGAAGCAGCACCATATTTACACTGCAGGATAGAATGATGAATATAAATCTTCTCCTGAGCTGGTTTTCTTAGCTGTCATCAACCTTGATCCGGGATCTCTTTAAAGTCTTCCAGATTGTGTCGTTTCTATTCATCGTTGCTTAGTCATGGTTACTACTACTACTACTACTACTAATATTTTCGTTGACGTCTTTCTAAATTTTACAACATGATAGGATCTAGAGGAATTTCAATTGCTGCCAAAGCTTTTTGTATATTCATGCAACAATATTGCTAAGTTTTTGGTTAGTTCAAATCAATCAATTATTTTGTATTTTTTCTATCACCGTAGTTGCCAACCGTAAACCGTCCTGTGGCTGACGTAATGAACAAACGCACAAAAGAAGCTTGTTAGCACTGAAACTCCGTACAAGCATATAAACCGAGCTTCACTTCCCAGTTCTATAAATGGAGCACACATTATACTCATTCCTTCTACGTCCGCACGCGTACTCTTTAGTTGTGCATTCAAGCTCAAGTTTATTTTGGACTGCTCTTTCATTACAATGCTTATTAAATATTATAAATGCCCATGTTACTTCATCATCTGTTTCCTCTTCAGGCTTAAACGGCCGGACGCATTTGGATATGTGGAATGCAGATAGATCACATCTTGGTTACTAGGACCAAAGACATGTGACTTCTATCAGCCCGTGATAGGCCTGTGTTGTGGATAACAGTTCACTCTCTCTTACAGAGAGGAAGCCTTTGTTTCAGCAGTGAGAATATTAAAAGGCTGGTTATCTAGCTTATTCATATCCTTTCCAAGAGATAGTTGCCGACTTTGACGCGGGTAAAGCCACAGAACAAGTAGATAAGTGTATAACATCACTTTTTATAACTACATCAGTTTCGTAGTTAAACGATACAGGTCTAGTATCGAACCGTATAGATTCTGCATTGTAGACTTGTAGAGTTCCAAACGACATCGTGACACCGCTCCTACTCTATTTGTTGAAAGCGTCCTATAGTTTAGGTGCATTAGCTTGAAGTGGGCGCATACTGTTCTCACGAACGCCACTCGATTGTTCCACAACCTCTTAACTATCGAGCTATCGGGCCACGACCCTCGCTCATACAATAAAAACTGATGCTCTGAGGCTAAACATGGGGGTTCTTGACGTGTTTTGATTCGAGATGAGCAACATTAATCATAAAATCAGAAAAACTATAATTATGCTGCGATGACTTTATAAAATCAAGTTCGTTTCAAGTTTGTTTGAGAGCTTTTTTGAGATCCGATGTTTTACTAAAATTAAGGTAATGGATGGTCCTATTAGATCAAATTAGATTTGGCTGATAGAATAATTGAAGGCACTTATCAAAACTAGCTAACTAGAAGGAACTAACAAAACTGAACGGTAGAAATAAATATCGTTCATATACATTCATTTTCACATAGCAACAAAGTAGTTCATAAAACATGTCATCTAAAAATCAATTACAGCCACCTGCTCTACCTTTAGACAAGATTATTTATTAAATTACAGGCAAGAAACACATAGTAAAAACAGAAAACAATCAATATACGCAATAAAAAACAGTAACGACAGAACATGGGAGTCTATTAGGGAGATTGCAATGTGCCGGGCAAACGCTACGATGATTGACAAGTGTAGTCCACCCACAATGTTGGTGGCCGTTGGAACGAAACGCGCTTTTTACCTTTTCCCAACTTTTTGCTTTATATTCACCTTCACAACCCTTCATTTCGAGACGATTAAAAACTCACTGATTGCGACCAGTGTTCTTTTTTGGTGAAGTTTATAATTATGCGAATTGTTAACGAAGTTCACGGTTTACAAAGAATTTGTTTTCATTGTGTTCTTTTTTATTTTGTCATGCCACTCATTTTCATTATTTGACCTAATTTTTTATATGTACTGCTGTACATATCAAAAAAAGTAATTAATTAGTACTAGGGTTTTGTATAAAGTTTTCTAAGTACTGTTACAACAATTATTTTAAACTTCTACAGCGGAACCTACCTACACCAATCATTAAGCATTCAATGATAAAGATCGTTTGAACTTCTGCGTAATTTTATGCTCATAATAAGTTGACCTTACCATTATTTGTTCGTAACGGGAAACCTTAATAACAGACATAACTCTCTCGTTATAGTTACGTGCTAATACTTTTTCTGTTAGATCATTTTCATTCGATTTACGTTCCGTTAGAACTCACGAATCTATTCGCGATCCAATTTCTTGTATGAGCAATTTTATATTCGGTTATCGTACTCTCTTTTTAATGTTCGTGTTGTGTATATTCTCATCGTAATTGAATTTCGTCCGAAAAAAATTGTTTTGTTTTTGTTTTATATACCATTAAATGAGACAGGTGGTCTAGCACTTTGTTGTAAATTGAATGTAAACATAGAATATTATTGATAATAACTGGAGCTTCGATGAAAATATGAACAAAAACAAGGGCTTTTATAAACTCCACCATGACAAAATTCATTTTCATGATAAAATTGCTATAAACCATTAAACCAAACATACGAAAGAAACAACATACCTACTCGTAACCTGAGAAACAAAAACTAACAAAAATCATCGAATTCTAGCTTTCAATCACAGTTTCCCAAATAATACTACAATCGTTAAGCTACTTACGCAATAGAAAGTAAGTAAGTACATATAAACAGAAAAGATTCGTTCGTTCCGTGACTAGTAAAATAAATTACAGGTTGCGTTCCTAAAAATTGGTCACCGTCGATGTGATTCCATATTACGAAATGTTGCCACTTTAGTAACATCAATGGAATCATTTGAGAAAGACTTGACTATTATCTGATTTGTTCTGCACATTTGTATGTAGAACCAGAAAGTTGTCAAATACTGTGGGAGATTAGTCGTTGTGCTTCATATTGAGTGCAGAATAGTCATCATTATTTTGTTTTATATTGTACTAGCTTTTGCCCGCGACTTCGTTCGCGTGGAATAGTTACTTCCGGCAGATTTTTTATTTTTTGTAATAAATATATAAATATATATTTATAAATATATATATCCTATGTCCTTTCTCAAGTTCCAAACTATGTCTGTACCAAATTTCACACAAATCGGTTCAGTAGTTTAGGCGTGAAGAAAAGACAGACACTTACGCATTTGTAATATTAGTTTGGATAATCAACGCAGTTGTTTGCTCTACTATAGTTAATAACTTGAGTTCTTTAGTAACCTGTTCAGTAACTTTTGTGTTTGTACCATCGACTGTATGATCTTCTACATATATTTCAAAATCATCATCGTACCGTAATTAGATTGTTTGTCCTCCAAATTATACAATAATTCCGTAACATTTTGTGTGTTCTATTAACAGTGGTTATAATTTGTAAATGATTAGATTTCTAAAGACTGACTGACCTCAAAAATCAGCAATTATGATCACTATTACTTGTTATAAAAATCTCTTGTGCGAAATAAGTGACAGAACAATTACCGTAGCTAGTCTACAGTTTTTACAGGAGTGTGGTTATTGTAAGTAGCATCTAGTCTTAGAACGTTACCGATAAAACTGGGATAAAAATAAGTAGAAAAAGTAATTGAAAGTTTGACGGAACGGCATTGAGTATTTATCGGTCTAGACAAAACTTTAGCTCACTTGGGTGAGCTTTATAATAACATTTTGATTTTTAACATTGTTTAAGGCACGTTACATGTTTCAACATGCAACCGGCTACAATGTTATGAAACTAGTTCGTTATGTGGATCGATTTTTAGCCGCCGGCTTTGGTTCAATGTTAACAGTAACTGATTAACAAGTAATTTAAAAATCGTTTTGGTATAAGGCTTTGGTTTCATAGAAAGAGGAATACATTTTTTTGTAAGCACGATTTATTTTCAGATAGGGCTTGTAATTTGTAATCACTATATCTTTCATATTGATAATTACGTAGCATTAATTGCATATGTTCTTGAGTAGACGAATATTTCAAACATTCAAGTTGTGTGAAGAACGAGTTTCCTTAAAAAATATCTTGATTGCGAATGAAAGTCTGGTAGGAAATTATTGGGATTATGCTTATAGAACATACATGTAGTAGCTTATTACTTCATAGCCACAACAGCCGCAGTATGTTTATCGTTTTAGTACTAAATCTATTTCAGATAAATTCAGTAGATCATAATATCATCGAAGCTCGACAATAACTTCCTCAATTATGTATGAAGTTTATTAGTAACAAAGATTTTTTGGAATTTGAAGTAGGTACTAAAAGTCAAGTTTTGAGTAGACGGTAAAATAAGGTTTTTATATGCAAGAAGCGACAGACATTGTCCCAACTTCTTCGATTGTCATACTAAGTAGTACAGTGTTGATAGAGCTTCTACAAAAAAACGCTATCTGTGGAACATGTTCCTTATAGCACACAACAAATATTACTTTTATGTTGATTTTACGACACGATACAATTTTAAACATATCAGCTCGTAACATTTGACGATCGTTTCCTGGGGCTTCGGTAATAAATCAATAAACTGGTTCACAGCGTTATGCATCCAGTTGTTTATAAACGTTTACTATACATATATAAATATTCAAGAAAATCGCCTTTTGCTAAATGTAAGATGTCATAAACTCATAAATTATGTTTTAAATGTAATTCTTGACTGTCTTGTGGAGTTTCCAGCTTTGGTTCCAATTTAGGTCTTGTTAGCAAATACCCTTTAGAGACTTACTAGGTTTAAGATCTGCTCGAAAATTAGACGGTCTCATTTATATTTTTTGTTGCAATCTTCCGGAGCTAGGCTGAGGTCTACCCCGTAGCTTTCCTTATCTCCTTATGTGTCTCCTTCTTTATAAAGTTAAATGTTTCTTTGCCTAGATTATCATAATCTACTTATTCCACGTCATCACTGTCCTACCTGCCTTATCACATGTAACTTATGTGGCTGTATGTCATGTTCATTCTGCATTCCCTTTCGGGATCACGGCCAAGTCAGTTGTGCAATGCATGTAATATTAAAATGGTAGGCAGCTAGGCTATAGCCCTCGGCTGCAATGGACTTCTGTATAATGTAGGCGATAGTAATTTTCTCTAATTAATCGAGCACCATAAAGAGCGTGGGATGATACATCATTGATTCTGTTTTTTTCTCAGTGTCCGTGTAAAATGTTACAGCCCTTGGGTGCTTGCCAAGAGCCGATACTATTATTGCACATACTGTTTAGAAGAGTCGATTTTTTCAGTTTTTTTTTAAGGATTTCCTGTATTTACTTCCAAGCAGAGCTTCGTTGACCAGCTGATTTACACTTCTTAGCGATACATTTTTCATAACAAATACAAAGTATACTAGCACTTCGCCCGCGACTTCGTCCGCGTGGGTTACGTACTTTCCTAATTCCCCCTTTTCACCCCCTTAAAGGTTAAATTTCCAAAAACCCCTTCTTAGTGCTCCCCTAAATTATAATAGGAAGCCGTGTGCAAAATTTCACATTCTTAGCCCCAGTAGTTTCGGCTGTACGTTGATATGTCAGTCAGTCAGTTCTCCTTTTATATATATAGATTTAAAGCTATTGATGACATTAATAACTGCTGAATACTAAGATTGTGATGACTGGGGATGGAAGTATGTTAAATTATTTATTTTTATAGGAAATAATAACTATTCGTTTGAGTTTAGCCCTGATTCTCACAATTTTAATTCTTTTTGTGTTACAGGTTCCCAAACCACAACAAATGCTTCGGACATTGAGCTTAAGATGTCGGCGCTTCTTTACTTACGCTTCTTTTGGTAAGATGAGCTGATGGAGATCAAATATCTAGAAGGTAACATGTAAAAGTATTATCTTTTTGAAAAATCACCGCTTTGCCCAATTCAACTAATATTCACCGTTATAATGTTGCAACTTGCAAGAATTTCATTTTAATAATCACCAGGATTTATACACTTGTTTACAGTATTAATGGAGACATTTGACACCGAGCAAGCAATTATCAACTACTAATTACATATCTCACTTGTTTATCTTAGTTTATTAGCTGTCCGGCTGACCGCATTTTTATTTCACAACTTATGTCGAGATAAAATGTTTCTTTGAGGGTCATTTGTTTTAGATTGTCCTTTCATAAGGACACGTTAGAATGGCAAGGTGTTTGATATAGTGTGATTTCTATTGTAGACCTATTTGTTTCATTAAAAAATATATATAAAGCATATTGATAAATTAAATTATTACTATCGCAGCATCTGTCGCAGGCAGTCTCCTTTTATAAAATGTAGATGATATATTGAGTTGTGATTGTTTTTTTACTAGATTTGTATTTAATTTTGTGCCAAGTTATGTAAATTATCATATTATAAAAAGATAAACGAAATCGATAACATTAAATTAGGCTTTAGTCAGTCAAAATAGTCTAGCTAATTTATTTTTACGCAATTTCACACTCACGATTTTATATCCTATTACTATAAGTCTATTTTATTGACACAAACAAAGGCTAAGTTATGATAACTAACCTAGAAATATTTTTATGGAACCTGTCTGTTCTATTCTGTATAATATTTAATCAATTTTAAAGTCTAATTTATTGTATTTTAAACTAACAATGTTTTGACAGCTAGTCGGTGAGAAAGCTTATGATGACTTCTACCTACTAATTTGCTAAGTTTTAGGCAAATAAGTACACATTTTTAAAGGGACGTGGTTTCAGTGATAGTGCTTTGGCAAATATTTACTCCAAGTCGTTGTATTTGACGTCGAACACAATTTGACAATGAATGTTACGTAAATCGACTGCCACATAATTTTTTTATTTTTTATCGTGGTAAAATCATCAAATGAGTCCTCCCACCCAGGGCAGGGCGGGAGGGACTGTCAGACTTGTACTGACTAAAATCCACGGTGTCCTTCACTAGCCCTTTACGTACCGGGGTCACGGTAATCCCTTGGTCCCGCGACGACTGCCACATAATAGAAAAAGTTTTAGAAGAAAAAGCGATTGAGTCACGATATCGATCCATCTTTTAACTGCATTTTCGTTTATTACCTTGATCAAATTTCATAAAATACTTTATATTGGTGTTTCAAAATCTTTTTTTTTGTTTTTGGTAAACTTGTATCAATATAACTACTTTTAAAAAAGCAGAACACATACTTTGCAAATCGCGTCGCATTTGAGTCATAGAATAATTGCTCTTATTAGCAGAGCAATAAAGCCATATCAGTATTCGATAAAAACGAAAAGTCACCGTATATAGGGTGTCCGTTACCCGTTATTTTGACACGACTTGCATTTTAAACTACCATAAAAGTAAAAGTTTAATATTTGAAGATGTGATAGTTAAGATAAAGTTGATGCGATGCCATCCGATGGCACCTGCACTTATTTAACGAACACAACTCCAAGACAGAATACCGACTCTATCTTTTGAAAGGCAAGGTTGGATTTTCGATGAAGGGCAGTGTCAAAAGGAATATTTGATGCGGTAATCTGGTATGCCGAAGGAATATAGGGCTGCCTGGGTTACTCAGTCTGTGATGTGACTATTAAATATCAATATTTTATAAGGAAGGGGCGAGTTATTTTTGATACTTATCGCGAGTATTAACACCTTGTTTGTTTATAATGTTTGAGGTATTTTTATTGATAAAAACTGATCTTTTGATGCTGCATCTGCTCCGGATGCGATTGTGTTGGTAGATTAATGGTTTTTTCATTCAAGTTATTGATGATTCCAATGGTCTATGAGATATTATAGGGTTTTCTGTAGTTAAAAAATATATTAAAACCGTAGGGTTACAAATGTTTACCAAATATTAAGCTTCTAGTTTAAAATCATAGTTTTGAAAATGAACCCCTACATTCAAATATTACATCTCGCAATGTAAAGGTAAGTATTTGTAATAAAACACATTGTACTAACTTAGAAGAAGAAGAAA
Source organism: Agrotis puta (assembly GCA_943136025.2). Lineage (NCBI taxonomy): Eukaryota > Metazoa > Arthropoda > Insecta > Lepidoptera > Noctuidae > Agrotis > Agrotis puta. The sequence continues at coordinate 11,881,185 of OW964177.2, read as the reverse complement.
AAGAATCACTTCAAAATAAGAGCTAAGAAACCGACACTATTTACTTTTTACAAAGCCATTTGGCATCTCCAGCACCGAACATTACAAGAAACAACTACCGAACAGAACACAACATCGAAAACACATAATCATACCATTTCAAAATATAAACAGAACAATATAGATCTAAATTGCTGTGCATTTATTCGTAACATCGATAGACATGATCGGGGAACGATCAGATAGCTGCGCCGGCGACGACCTCTATCCTAGGCGGAGGTCATACTCAGTCATGAAATAAGAATTAAGTGAATACTTTCCAAACAATACGTTTGCTTGAGAACCTGTATGTGATTTGCTTTATTGTGTAGGGGAACGGACGCGAGGTATAATGGGGACATACACTCTTTAGGTATACTTAACACAACACTAACGTAGCGCAAGCGCCATCAGGACGTCATTTGCAAGCGGCCATTAACAAATGGCGTCCTGATGGCTCTTGCGCTACGTTAGTATTGTGTTAAGTTTGCCTTAAGTGTGTGATTTCCCATCATATCTCGCGTCTCCGTCTTATACTCGTACACTGTTCGACACCTACGTAGGGTAAGAGATAAGGACTATTTTCTAAGAGTTCGATGTGGAATTAAGCATTGCCATTTTTATAGGACACTAGAACCGTGTTTATTCTGAAATTTGGTTGTGACAGATAGATTGACAAATTGAGGAATAGGCAGACGGGACTGTGAAACTAAAATGAAAAACAGAATGTTTATTTCTGTATAAAGTTTACGGTGATATTTAAATAGCAAAACATGTTTTATTTTATCTACAACTTAAATGATTCCTAAGCAAAAAAACCAGGTGTATTTTGAACAAAAAATATCCATATTCCTGCCTAATTACTGTCAACTTTTGACCAAGTAGCATACTGTGCTGTAATGGAGTTTTATAATAAAAACAAAACATCAAGTTTTTATACGACGTATCAAACTATGACGAAAGTCGAAAGTCTTTAACCAATGTGTGTTACCAGTGATGACGTACGGCACCGAAACGTGGTCTTTCACTATCGGCCTCATCTCAAAGCTCAAAGTCGCTCAACGAGCTATGGAGAGAGCTATGCTCGGTGTTTCTCTACGTGATCGAATCCGAAATGAGGAGATCCGTAGACGAACTAAAGTCACCGACATAGCCCACCGGATTAGCAAGCTGAAGTGGCAATGGGCAGGCCATATTGCTCGCAGAGCAGATGGCCGATGGGGTCGAAAAGTACTAGAGTGGAGACCAAGGACTAGCAAGCGCAGCGTAGGACGTCCACCAACAAGGTGGACAGACGACCTTATAAAGGTCGCCGGAAGACGCTGGATGCAGGTCGCTTCCAACCGGTATATGTGGAGATCTAAAGGGGAGGCCTATGTTCAGCAGTGGACGTCCTATGGCTGAGATGATGATGATGATGATCAAACTATGCTCAAAAGCGATGCACCTCTACGTATGGCGGTCAACTTCATCTGTCATTTCAATATTAAAAAAAATAAACGGGACGCAACTCTGAGATCTTTACCATACGTTGGAGTCAGTGGCTCCAATGTATGGTTGCGACCAATATTGGTTATTTGATTTCGAGACAAACAATATTTGTATACAAATGAACTGAACAAAATAATAATTGCGTATGATTAACAATAAAAAAATAACATAATCCACTTAAATAACCTAGGCACTTAATAATTTTGGTAATATTTGCCTCTAGTTTCAGTTGTAACCAACATTCGTTGAGCACAACCTTGACAAACAAGTTGGTTCCAAATATTGGACGAACATAGCACTTTTTAATAAAAGAAAAAATATATCGGGCACCCGCTAGGAAGATGGTCGCATTATCCTTTTTCTGACACAAACGTTAGATCGGATCTCGTCCAGCAAAGGAAAGAATTTATTTCAAATGAAATATGCCGTAAAAATTGTTAAAGAGAACACTTTTTGTGATGGCCGTTTAACTAATAAAATATTTCTGTTATTAGAACAATTTATAGTGGGGTGTCCATTAAAAGGATATTTTATTGTGTAGGTTTTGTGTCGGTTAGTTAAGCCGACTTTTACGTAACGAGTTATAAGGACGAATATATTAATAGAAGGAGCGGCGGGTACTTTTCGTGGAATCGTTAAGAGTTATTAGTTTGAGGATATAACTTCATTAAAATGTAATTTGTCATTGTTACGTATCTTATTATTGTTACGGGAACACATCAATTTATGTATTTCAAAATAAGTACAGAAAAACGTGTTTTAAAACTGTCATCAGTTGATGACAGTTTTAGATGTACTTGAACACCGTTCTCTGGATTGTCGTGCTGACCACGGATTTCTATTGTGAAATTTGTCATTGGTATTTAATTTTTTGAGTGAAAACAGTATTAAAACACTTCATTATTATCATCAATAACCTAACGACTTCATAAAGTCAATTCATCATCTTATCCTATATAGCAGTCTATTTCTGGACATTGGATTCGCTCAGACCTCATGTGGCGCAAATATAATGTCACGCAGCACTAATATCTGAAAATCTAATGAAAACTTGAAACCTTTTTTTTGTTTATCATGGTAAAATCATCTTATGAGTCCTCCCACCCAGAGCAAAGCGGGAGGGACTGTCAGACTCGTACTGTCTAAAATCCACGGTGTCCCTCAATAGCCCTTTACGTTCCGGGGTCATGGTAATTCGTACAGTCCCGCGACCAAACTTGAAACCTAAGTTTATTAATAAAATCTAGAATACAACGCAAAACAATCATCACAAAACCGACGCCCACTGTAAATAATTTACATAATTTTGTACGTGCATTTGTAAAACACTCAGGCCGCGGAATGCATTCACACTCGCTCTTAAAATCTGCGATGGCTATAAAATGGTTCAGTTTCTTTTAGCACCTCACATTACAGTTTATTATTGAAAGCTAACAATGAACGTAGAATACCTGACGTCATTAGCGGGCCCTTTTAACTTCGCCGCCTTTGGCTCAGTAATTGTGTGCGTTTGTTAGCACTGAAAAGTTGGAAAGTAATTTTTGTGCGTTGATTTTTGTATTGTAGCTGGCAATGTTCTTTGATGGAGGTTTCTGGAGAATGGGTTTGATTTTGATGGAAAGGGTAGTTAAGTTTTTAAAATAAATAGTTTTTCTTTTTTTAATAAATGTTTGTATTTACGTCTAAGAATGTCACAGATCAAAATAATCAACTCGCAATACCTAAGCTTGGTCATATTAAAATTGGTCATCTTAAAAGTATTTCTTTTTCTTTTTGAAGTGGTTTTAAGCCTACCATAGATGCATTAATTTCTGTTTTATTACAATCTTTATTCGCAAAATATTTACTGCAAACGATTTGTTAAGCCGAACTAAAAAGTCCCCTTCATGCATCCCCAAGGTGAACTTTTTATTCTCCCCATAGCCGCGAGGGGCGCCATACCCGTTCCCACTTCCTTATTAGTTCGACGGAATTCTTTTAGATGGCGCTCTACGAAAATACTTCTATTGAAGAAAAAAATTCACAGCTTTTTGCAAGATTTTTACTCGTGTGTGTGTATGTGTAAAGCAACATTAAATAATTATCTAGTCTAGCAAGTGAATGGTAGTTACAGGTATTATACAATATGATTTTATTTAAAACGGTACCTTATCAGTAAGTACTATTATTTCAAGAAAAAATAGGAAGAAGACAATTATGAATGCACCTTTCGACTCATTTAACAGTTATATAAAATTGTCCACGATCCTGTAATAGACTTTTAAGCTATGGCACTCTAAAATCATCTTTATGTCCCTGAACTTACCACATAAAACGGAATAGCAGAAAATCTTCATAGCAATAAAGCTACAGTTTCGTTGCCTTGTAAAGAATATCAGCAAAAATTTCCGCAACAGAATTTCCTAGAAGCAAGGTCTAGATATAAAAGTTACGTGCACTCTTCACCCGTTTGTTTTACGAGTAACTTTTTAGTTTTTGAACGGGCACTTCAATTATCTTTCTCATTCATCTCAGTCAGTCTTCATAAGCTTTTGGAGGACGTAAAAAATTTTGATACTTTGTTATTTACAGGGAAATTACATTTTCATTTGGCGTTTTGCTGTAAAAACATAAATCTTCATTTAAAAGTGTTGAACTTTGACTATTGCCTTTTTATTTCGGAATATGGTTTTGTATTGATTATATACTTGCATCAACCTCCATCGATTCAGAACATGGGAGAATGGAGGTTTATAACTATTTCACACAAAATCTACTGAACATAATATGGATAAACACAACTCATATTTTTTATCCAAATAGTTATAGTCTTCGAACAGTTACTTAATAGGCTAGGCCGTAATCACATAATTTTGTAAGTGTTTTTTTTTTGCATGTGTTTTAAAGATTATTAGCAATGCGTGATGTGTTACTAATTGTATGCATATTACATACCTACCTGTGGTTATGTGTTCAGATTTGACCTCTCGACCTCAACAGTCCTAGCCAGTTAGGCTTTAGCTTCCTTATTATGTGTGATTAGCAAAACATGACTTGTAAACAACTTTCTATTGTGACATTATCCAATTACAATAATTTTAGAACTTGGTTAACGATCAGCTAGTGTAAGAACCCAGTATATTTACTCTTTTGAAGTCAACGTGGTTCTTTTAGCTTTTTTGAATTTTCATATTAAAAATCCTCAAAGGACCATTTTGGGTATTAAAATATTTCTATTTTATAACTAATGCTTAAACAAACAAAATATCAAAATCATACAGTCATTGTATATGCAAGAAATGCCGAAGATAGAGCACCAACCGTTAAGGAACAAGGGTAGGTGTGAGTCAGCGGAATTATTGCCTTTTTAAAGTACCATTGATTCAAAGGAACTGCTAATGGCAGCCTGTTTTGTTTGGAAAGATGACTGAGTATGTATCGGAGGTTATTTTGTTTCTTTTTTTTTTTGTTTGAAACCGCAAAATTGATTTTGATGTGATGATATAAATCAATTTGTAGTTTGTAAAGGATGGAATTCAAAAAGGTTCCGTCAAATTCATCACTTCTGCAGGTTTGAAATTCAAAAACTGGTACTTACGGACACATTATGGATTGCTTATAAACATACTACAGTATCTATGGCATTAGGTATCTGGAACTACGTTCATACTTTGTCCAGTTAGTTAAATAGGCCCTTAAAACGTTTTATAGCAAAACATCACGTTTGTAATTCTTACACTGTAAGTGGTGTTTTTAAAAGCATACGCACATTACGTACCACTATTTTAACTTCCATGTGATTCTATTACCTTGGACCAGGCAAAATTCAGGCTCCAGGCTTATATTAAGAAATTCGTAATGGATAAACCCGATAATGCTATTCCCAAAAATGTAACCCAGGACTTCATCCTAGAAGTCCAATTTGCGTCAACTAGACCAACACAACACTCAAGCTCAAAAAAGTATCACTCCTAAATAGTCAATACAATCATGTACAGCGTTATTATACATTCAACTCTTTACAGTAAGTACTTATTCAGTGTGTCAATGTCTATTAAACTATGTATACATGAAGGTACATGGCCGAGGTCGAACGCTATTGAGTAAAACTTGAATGGTTTTAGACTGGCGGTCCAATTCCATGGTTAAGGACACTCTTGAGTTGTTCACGTCTGGAAATGGTATTGAATGGTATGGTATGACAATAAAATATAATCTAATGTCAATTTAATAAATTTAATTGCCAGCCGTTTGAAACAGGTTATATTTAATGAATGCAAATAATTAAAGTTTAATCAATTCTTCAAATCCAATAAACACTATTTTTATATGATTTTATTAACTCCATTTACACTTCATTCTCAACCTCGGATCGTGAGAATTGCGTCAAACGACACACGCTTGCTTTACCATCTGTTCCCGCTGTCATGTCGCTTCGCAAATCTTTTCGCAGTTTTATCAACATTTTTCCTTTTTTCTCCATAGGCGATGTCGCTACGTTCGTAGCTTGTGGCCTAGGGGTTAAGTGTCAAAGTTGTTTCGTCATTCATCTCCTAAATGTAATAGTAGATGAACAGTTACATCGCACGTGTTCAAAGTGAACTGTCGGTGATTCGTTCCTTTTAGAGCTTGCAACATCTGTCCTGATAAGATAGTTATCTTACTACTAAGTGGGTTAAAGTGTGGTCATATTTGAGTTTGTTGTGGAAGAAGTAGGTAATTAGTGGAATGTGGGTTAGATGTTAATGTGCGAGGAATTTTGTCTGAGATATTGTTGAGATGGGGCATTTTAAGCAAAGTTAAGTGTCGTGAAATAAAAACTTGTCTACTGCGTTTAAAATATTTAGGAGTGACACACTACCACCTCTTTTATAGGTTATACCTCTTTGTAAACAATGTTAAAACGCGTATTACGAAAGCATAATGTAGGATACAACCCATATAAGGTAAATGAACCAACGACTATGAAATCGTTGATAGAACGGAATTGATGCCGAAGGCGGAGGACAGGGTGTTGTACGAAGTTTGTGAGATGCCTATGTCCATCTGTGGACTATAATAGGCTGAGGCTGATTAAACATTATAATAATTAGAATGTTTACTAAAATTTCAAAACATTGAAACAGTTATAAAATCCTCTCCCTGATGTTTCGAGTAAAATTTGGCCTATAAAAATGCATACCACAAAAATGCCACTATTAAACAACAAAATAGAAAAAAAAGTTTCAAATAGCACTATTAAAAAGCATGCCCCAACTAAAACGCCGTAAGTGGAACTCACTATCACATAGTACGTATAAATGCGCTATGAGCCGACACAAAACGACCGATGTCAAACTTTGGACTCGTTAAAAATTTACGTTCATAGCTCTAGTTGGTTACTCATCACTTTGCATGCCATTTGTACAGAATTTTATTGTGTGTAATAACTTTATTATAACTATATTAAAAGTTGTTTTTTACAAGGGCCGAAGTAACACATCCTACAAAACATTTTTCAGTGTATACCACTCCTGGGAATCGTATCCCTTCATTCTTCAATAACTCAAAGTTCTTAGCCCACAAAAATAAATCGCAGAAGATGAAAGGAATGAAGAGATGAACTGGCCAGATTACGACAAAACTGTATGTAGAAAGCATTCAAATCCTAAATAAACTACATAAAAAAAACATATTCATACTGGGAACTTATTCTAAATAAATGCAATCTCGCTTAAGAAACATAAACCGCTTATTTCCATCTAAGGATCCTCGTCTATAAACATGAAATAGGAAATAAATCGAAGCATTAGGAATCAAGCACTTAAACATTTCAACGGTTGTAGCGATACATAAATTGAAACGGACAGTAATCCATATGAAATAACTGTGATATACGATGTTCGGGAAGATTATCCAGGCATCTGCCCTACTTTAACTAGGACACGATGTAATGGTATTATCGCGAAGTTTCAGGCTAAGACTAAGATTCTAGGATCGATTCCGAGGGAATTATTACGAAACTATGCATACGAGCGAATAAGCTCTTCGAAGGAAGCAGCGTTCCTAGATGCATGCTTGAGATTGAATATTAAAATATCGACATTCAAGTCTCAGAGTTTACTCAGCCACGAATTTAATTTTTCTTTTAGCCTGGCCTTCCTTTTTTATTCACGGAATTAACAAGATCTGATCGTCTATATTAATAATAAAAATAGGGAAAAGAATGACATTTAGAGCAAGCTTATATGGCTATTGAATTCATTAAGTAAGTTATACTCTTCAAATTTTAATATTCACATAATATTTCTCTATCTACAATTCTCCATTTGTACCATAACGATGGTCATAAAAAATATTTCATTTTCGAAGTCTTTATCCATCCAAATTTTCCTAGAACGAGAATTGATTACCCAAATTAACTTTGATCGGGAAGAATTTGTAGAAAAACCGGAATGGAACTCACCTTTGTTAAAGATTTGTAACTCCCATTCACCGAAGAGTCAGTCATGCTCACTATCCGGGACATTGGGATAATGAAATCGTTCCATAGTTTTCCGATGCCAACATTTTTTTCTCGAGTCGTGACAGTATTTTCGATGTGATTTATCCGAGCTCAGATTCCCATAACCGGATTTATTTTTCCTCTATTGACGCCTTTATTGGCGTTAAGGATTCGGTGTGAAGTTATCGTTTTTTGGCGTCATATTTGAAACTTTCTCCATAACTATTTTGTTATATTCGTGCTTCAATTTGTTATGTTGTTAAAGTGTTATAATATTTTTTTACTGGCAATAACTGGTTTTAAAGTAGCTATGTATGCTTTTTGACAAACTTCTACTCTATCTGTATTCCTTCCTTCATTGGGTGATGACACATCGTGATTTCCTGCTCGTGTCCTTTCTTCATTCATTGACACAAAATATCGTCTCAATTTATCATGCAATAAAGTAATAATGTACTTTGCTGGAGTTATGAACGTGCTCTTATCGTTCTTAAGTAGTGTGTCATGTATGTACTACAAGTTACAATATTCATCAGGTATAGGAATCAAAGAAGTCTCTGTTCCTTCTCTCATTCTAAATACAGCTAAACCTTTGTATTAAAATATTACTTGTAAAAGAAGAAAAAAAGAATTCAGTCTTCTAAAAATGTTTGAGTCATCTTTATCAACAATGCGTATTTTATGTTAGTTATACAGTAGTTTATTGTAAATCTTATCATGTATAAAGTTAATGTGGTGTACTCGGTAAAGTTTAAAGCCTCCTACTTCCTGATTACTTGCAAGTTTCTTAGAAAATATACTAATATTTTATAAAATTTGATTGCCATGATTCATAATACGAGTATTAAATTCGGTTAATTCCTAATCTATATTACAGAATGGCTGCCAGATCAGAAGTTATGGATATACTAGAAGCTTTACCAGCTGGATTTGGATGTCAAACTCTTCTTTGCCTAAGATGTTAGTCGGGCTAAACGTCAATCATGTGACAGAATTTAATAGACAAACAAAGCTACCCGGCGCACCCCAATCATCGCTCTACAAACACATCGCCTTATTTGACTTACAATAATTTAGTTAGTACCAACTCTGCCCGTGTTCCCATGCTCCCATTACCCATCCTAACAACAGAGCTATGCATCGGAATTGGCCAGAAAATCACGATAAGTATCTCTTGGTTGTCACGATCCAATTCCGACCGAAACGCTCCCGGTCGAGATTTGAGTGAGAAGACGTGACCTTTGTACCGAGTCGAAGCAACTTCAAGTGTGAAACGTCATGTCTAACCAGCGGGTGGCGCGAGTTGACCAGCCGAATAACAAATTTCGTTAATGTAAAGTACAAAACAGAAAAATCTCTACAACCGTGTTCGGATATCAGACGTCGATCAATGTCACACTGAAAATACGAATCTATCTGATTTGATGTGACCCTGAGAACTGGGATTAGTCATTGCTTTTATTGTGAACGATGCTTTGAGTGGCTTTAGAAAAAAATATTGTTTTGATATTGAAAGGACGGTCAAGATGATACAGGTGGAACGTGATGGTTTTGACTGATCGATGCCGACGAAGATAGTAATTGTCTGCGAATTGAGAATGAGTCACTACTAAAATTAGTCGACACCTATTTTCAGCGAACTTATCTGTTTCCGAATCTGCAATTTATAACATAATCCATTCTAAATTATGAGCTTCGGATTCAATATCTCTAAAGCCGGCAAATTAATATTAATTTACAATTCGATTGTGTTTGATATTGTACAAATCGAATATCGTTACGATAAAACAATAAGCGACCAAATTCGAAAGCAAAGGAGCTTGGTTTGATATCTGGTCAATTTCTTATCTAGTCTTGGGGACGCATTGGGTATGATAGGGGGAAATCAATGGTGCGTTTAACCGTGAAATCCTGAGATAGGACCGATATCCCCGGATATTGATAGCAGGTATCTTGGAACCAGAAATAGTTTTGGTAACTTATTGGGGACAATAATGGAATATGATTCTGCTTCTGACGTTTTCTATTTGTTGGACATGAAAGACCAAACAGATACAGATATACATTATAGTCGCTGTGGGGTTACGCGGTGTAATTGATAAGGAATTTATTTGCTAAAGAATAGTTTTGTTAAGTGGTTGATAAAGTTCTGATCCATACTAATGTTGGTTGATAAAGATCATAAAATTGTCTTCACGTAATCTTCAGTAGCTTGCTGTGTGATTAAATATTTTTTATGTAATATTTAGTAAACTTAGGAGGGACTGTCAGACTTGACTGACTAAAATCCATGGTGTCCTTCAATAGCCCTTTACATACCGGGGTCACGGTAATTTGTGAGTCCCGCAACCTCGGCAGGCACTCTACAGGCCCCGTCACTATGCTGACACTCCTTGAGGCGCGCGTGGAACACAACACGCCATCGACCCGAGTATGGTCCATGGTCGGACAGCGAGTCGCGGGCGGCGAGTCATTACTCGCCGCCCGCATGCCCACTCGCCACCCGCATGACCCTAGATTTTATTACCTCTTAATCATGACCAGTTTTAATTATATCTTACAAAATACTTGTAAGATTTTAATTCTGATCACGTACCATAATATTTCATTAGCATGATAGTAATGAAACATAATACTTACGATATAAAGTCAATTACCACATGTTTCAACGATGCATCAATTCTCAGTATGGTCACTTTCTCTCGATTTATCTCGCAGCTAGTTGTTAACAAGAAGATTCTCATTAAAATTTTCATGAACTACGATTGCAGATTGATGTTGCTTGTGTGTTTACCGAATCGATATTTTTTTACGTAATTATTATTGTAATTATGTAGGATTTTGTAAGTAGAGAAGAGTATGGAACAGTAAGCATGCGTGTACGAAGGTAAGTAAAGTAACACCTAAAATATTTAGTTCTTTCATCGTTTAAGCATTATTATACCTTGGTCGATAGCTAGGCCGACCATCTTCAAGGAAATAGGTAAAACTTTAATAAATTGATAGGTTCCTATAAAAACTGTCTGATGAAAATATGTTTCAAAATAATATATGTAATTGACCACCCACCCACTTATATTTTTTAGTACTAAATCTAGCTAACACCGATGTGAAGAAAAGTAACAAAATAGAACGAAGAAGTATAGTTCTGCTTGATTGGATTTCTCTCCAATTATTATTTTGAAAATCTTGTGTTCGATCATTGAATCTATGTGTATTATATTGCAGAGATATAAGTGTAACAAATAGTGTTTTAAGAATAGCTTCAGTGACGTAGCTTACAACTGCCCCATTATTGTTACATATGTCTTTTATTATTTAAACAACAGTTCCGATGTGTGCTTCTAAGTACACATTGTTTTGTAACACTTTAGATTCGATTGTATAATTATTTAACTCTATTTAATTGTTAATGTTAAAGAAATAAACAAGTGCCATTCAAATATTGAATACCGTTTTATTCGTTTTCCCTCAACTTACAGGCAAGTCATTAATAATTTTGGAAGTATCTATTCAAGCATGTCGTTTAACCCTACATAGTACTGAATAAACATTGGCAGTTGCAACAATGTAGCCACAAAGTTCTCATTAAGAAAAAAATTAAAACAGCCGGACAGCGGTCATTCAAAGTATGTCACACCATATGTTGGGTATTGGAACTCACACTTTTGAAACTATTAAGAAAAAAATCAATATTCTCTTCGGACCGTGTCCGACAGAAGGTCGCTTAACTAGCGACGAATACAGAACGTATTGTAAATCTCTTTTATAGCTACCATGCTATCCATGACGGTTGAAATATGACTTGGGTGTGTTTCTACCTGAAAAGGGACCATCATTATGCCCAAGATGATTGTCGGCAAACCAAAATTATTTCTCATCTTTTTTTTTACTTAATATTTCGATTGGGAAACAACGAAGTTAACAGTAATGCCGCCATTTATATTTCTAAAGATTTTAAAGTTTTTGTGGCAGCGGCGACGGTAAGACAAAAAGTTTGTGTCTAGTTCTTTATACAAACCACAAGTTTTAATATATGGGTAACATTTAAAATTAATGGTTTAATGATAGCAAATTACTATGGACAGTTCCTTGAGTAAACTTTAGAAAATACTAATTCCTATTATTAAAACTGAATTTGGTTTGAAGAGGACAAAAACGACCATGTATATATTTGATGATATTGTTTTATTTTTAAATTAATATTATGTAACAGTCAAGGATATTATAATTACATACATACAGATAGTCAGTTACATACTTAGCGATAACAAGATAGACAGACACAAATTGATACAAGTTTCTTCTACCAACAAACATTCCCACTGAATATGTAACTAAGTATCTACAATTCCAACACTATGCAATAATTTTAACTAATGACTAGTAATACTATACAATAATTTCCATACATACAATGATTAGTAGTGTCTATCTACAAAATATTTGGTAACAATGAGATATACTATATCAAAATACTCACGCAAGTCTTCATTCCTGATACTGGCATCATTTTCTTTTATACAATATTATGTATCAGTCTTAATGGACAACAATTCATAAATCTTTATACAATGAAATACAATAAGGCTTCAATCTACTTAGATACGTTTAGAATACATTTAACAATACAGTCTTTTAACATGACAAAGTCCGAACTACTGAGGAACGAAGTCATTTTGGCCAAATTATCTAAACCAACGTTTTTAAACTATCACGTTTTAATAAGGCATGGCCAACTCAAAAAGCGGTCTAGCCTACACATGCGCTTGGAATGTCAAGTTCCATTACGAAGTATCTTTTACCGATAAGGAGAGTTTAACAATCTTATCACCTGTGCACAGCTGAATGAGTTTGTGGCAAGCAGTCGTGCACGGATGAGCGGGGTTGTAAGTAACCTTGCTCGTCTAACATCGATGGCGAGTGGTGGCCAGGATGTTTACGCAACGTATTAGGAGGCCTAGGCCTACCACCATACGGTTGCTCATAATTCTGTGTATCAATAGAAATGTAGCTATGATGTAAATTCTCCCCATCTTGAATTTGACTTGTCAACGTTGTGTTTGTCAACATCGACGTGTCATCTTCAATAACAATACCCACATTAGCAGTTGTAGGTGTTTGAGGCGGTATCGCATCGTACTTATACCAATGTTCCGGCGCAGTAGGCGAGGCCGTATATCTAGAAGGATGCCTTCTACCATTTGGACACACACCATGATTGTAATTCATTGTATCTTTGTTCCAATGCAAATTAGAAATGTCTGGCATTACAAACCTAATTTTCTCCCAAAACTTCTTCTCGCCCCACAATAAAACGTTGCAAGTTTTCAAATAGCTTTGGAAGTCTAGGTCTAAGTTTAAAGCGCTAACATCTGTTGTTAAAATGAAAACTACTCTGTGGCGCCTTATTGAGGGGTGAATAGAAGTAATAACATGTTTCATTGCTGCCTTAAAAGTAGCTTTTGACCATTCGTTTTGAAGAAAATTAAATGACACAAATACTAAAATTCTCTTTGATGACTCAGCAGCGTTTGTAATTTGCTCAGACAAGTAATTATCAGGCGCAAGTTGTAAATCTCTGTAATGAAAGCACATCGTATAACCTGAGTGTTCCATTTCTGGAGCTACAACTTTAGAAACAAAATCATCATCTAATAAACTATATACAGCATATCCATCATATAACCTATCTCTATCGAGTTCACTTTCTTGAATTGAAGCACTTTTGAACAATCTAACTCCATATTTGGAGTGCGCCCACAAGCGTACATTTTGTCTGAATGAGAAGGCTAAGGCACCGAATAATAGAATAAGAATAACACTTATGAGAACTACAGCTAAAAGTGGCACAAAGTTCAACTTAATAGGGCTCACTTCGTCGTACTGATACGGTTGATTTTCCGTAGGAATAGTATTGTCCGTCACACTTGAATCACGACACTTATCAATCGCGTCAAACACAGTATAGTTCGATATGAGTCCATTTTCACCAACACAAAACGTATCAACGGGGTCTTCGTAGTATTTCTTGAACCAGTTCTGAAGAGCAAGGATATTGTCACATGTGCACGTGAACAAGTTTCCTTGAATGTTGACGCTTTCCAAATGAGACACATGCGCCAATTTTTTGTCAAGATCAACAATCTTGTTCCCTTGGAAGTGTGCAACTCTTAAAGATGACAGGTTCTCAAAAGTCTTGTTTGCGACACTTGTCAAAAGGTTATCATTCAAGTATAACTCTCTCAAGTGTTTTGTTTGAGAGAACACTCCAGCAGACAATTCGGTCAGATGGTTATTTTCAAGGTGAAGGATGTTTAACGAATGCAACCCGTTTAAGGTGTCATTGTCAATGTTAGCAATATTGCTATTGTTCAAGTAGAGCTTGTGTAACTTTTTCTTGCCAATGAAGAGGTGACTATTCAACGCTTGGAAGTCGTTGCCATCGAGGTAAAGTTCTGTAGCATCCATCGGTATTTTCTCGGGTATCTCAGTATAACCGACATTGGAGCAATCAATGACATTAGAGTTCCAATTGCTGTCATGGAAGCAAGAACAGCCCTCCGGGCATGTCATTTTACAATCGCAAGCCTCAAAATCGCAGCAGAAGCAACTTGACGAGCAGTGAGTTTCATAAGAACAAAGAAACTGAGTTTCAGGAACATCCATTAAGTTAGCTTTGCCTCCATACTTATTATTTACAACTTCGCATGTAACTGTGTCCAAATCCACGAATCTTGGATATTGCCTCATATGGTTCCAAAGGTTTATCTTTTGCAGCCAAATCATATGACAGTTGCATACAAACGGATTATTTCCAATAAAGAATTTTGGCAGCATTCTGTGCTTCGGTATATGGGGCAACGTAAACGCTGATAGTTCAACGGTTCTCAATTTATTGTCCGTCACGACAACCTTTTCTAAGTTTCTTTTTTGTAAGAACGTACCTGGGTGAATCGTGTGAATTTTGTTGTTATTTAAGAAAAGGACTTCAATAGAATCAGGTATCGACCTTTCATCGACGTTTTCTAATGCATTGTAACTTACGTCAAGCATTCGGATGTTTTGTTGTGAGTTCTGTTCGTTTTCTAGTTTCGTAATATTGTTACTATGAATATCCAACCATTCAAGGCTTTCGGGCATATAACTATAGTCAAAGTAAATAAGCTTATTGTCAGATATGTTTAGCCAACCGAGGGTATTTAGTTTGTTGAAGACACCTCGGATGTCGGTCAGTTTGTTCCCGTCTAAGCGGATAGCTTTTAAAGTCGGATTAGATAAAAATGCGTCCTGTTCAATCGTCTCTATTTTGTTTGATGCCAAATTTAGTACTTGCAAAGACGGCAGAGTACTAAAAGTGTCTTTCGGTACGCTTGTAATCTGATTGTCAACAAGCCGCAGTCCATAGAGTTCTTCCAAGCCTTCAAATGACGTATTTGCTACTTTAGATATGTTATTTTTTCCGATATCAAGTGATTTCAAGAATCGTAGCTTTTTTATTCCATCAGGAATTGTATTCATACTATTCCCATTTAAGCCTAGGTCTTGTAAATAAGTTATGTTTTCAAAACAGCGCTCATGAATTGTAGAAATCTCATTGTTATCCAAATATAGCTGACTGAGAACAAACAAGTTTGAAAAAATGTGTTCGTTCAGTGTTTTTATCTTGTTATCCGATATCGATAGTTGATGTAAGTTCTTAAGCTCCGCAAAAGCCCCGTTGCTGATAGTTTCGATGGCATTGTTATCTAGATTCAAAACTTGTAAGTTGTTCAAGTCATGGAAAGACTTTGGATCCAAACGTGCTAGTGAGTTGTAAGACAAATTTAATATAACTAGGCGGATGAGTCCGGCAAAAGTATCTCTGTTAACCCAATCGTTAGTAAGTCGGTTTCTAGATAAATCCAATTTCTCAAGCTGATCAAGTCCTTCAAGTAATCCCGGAGCCAACACAGAAAGCGAATTATTTGCTAATGAGATTTCTTTGATAACTCGTGATGATTGAAATAGTTCAGGAGGGACAGCGACTAACTTATTTCCCGACAAGTTCAGAATTTTTAATGAATTCAATCCGACGAAAGCTCTGTCGCCTATTTCATTAATTAAGTTGTTCTGAATATTCAACACTTCTAAAGATCTGAGGCTAGAAAGCCCATTGTCGGGAAGTCGTAAAATATTGTTGTGGGATAAATCAAGCATTTTCAGTCCAGTATTGCACGATTTACCTGGTGCGATGGGTCCCTTACCCCAATCTGAGAAGCCAATTTCCGATATGTCTTGAACTTTATTGTTGGTAAGGTTCAAAACTTCCAAACTAAAAAGTGGACAGAAAACTTCAGAAGGTAGCATGTAAATATTGTTGTCACCTAAATCCAATGTCCGAAGTTCCATTAGTCCACGAAAACTTTCAGCGTGAAACTCCATAGTCATTGCAGGCCAATCCGTGTTGAAGGAACGTAGAGTTAAACTTGTTAAATCACGTAGCGGTGACAGGACAGTAGCGGGCACGTACCGTATCTTGCAGTACTCAACGCGCAGGTCCTCAAGTTTTCGCAGCTGACCCAAAAAACTGCCGGTATTCATATGCAACGAACTTTCGAAGAACAACAAATCCGTGCAAGTCAGTTTCAACTTGTTGATGTTGTACGCCTGCGCCGTAGTAATGTTTTTAAACAAGAAGTCCACTGAGCCGATGGTTTTAATGTTACACGTGAGAAAGTTTGATTCACTCAACTTTTGGTCCGAATAGTCCCAATGACAGCCGGTGGGGGCGGGCGGCGCGGTCCGTGCGCGCGCACCGGCCACGACAACCAAACACATCCAAACTTTTAACGAAACCATGCCGTAAAAGTTCTTGGTCATTTTGCCACTGTAAAATTGTTCATTTGTCACTGATATTTCACTAAAGTACTCGTTAAAACTTTATGTCACCAAACAGTCAATGTTATGAAGTCTATGTTGTTGTGTACACTTCGTTTTATAGCGCATGTAAACAGTGAGTGCGAGATCGCGGTAAAACTTTTGACGCAGCCATGCTCCCCTGCGGTCGGGCGGTAACTGACCTACGAAGTTTGAACGAACGAAAGCCGCATGGGTATTGGGGGAGGGGGCAGGCGCGGGGAAGGCAACAATGACGACGGGTGGGACCCGGCACTGCATCGGCTTACAACAGATGGCACGCGTGTTTTTTAAGTACTCGAAATATTGGTTATGCAGCCGAAGACTTAGGCCTGCGTGATTCGTTGGTTGCACCTCCTTAAGTTTCATCTCAAAGGAGGTCGCAGTGACATCTGAAACAGTAGCTGTACGTGGCTTGAAAAAATTTCTTTGAACTTTTAGGTACACACTTGAACTTGTTTTTCAAGTTAAAGTTATGATGGGGTGAAATAAATTAAAATTGTAAGAAGTAAATTATAAAATAACAATACAGACATTATTCCAGACTCATATAACAAGGAAACGATTAAATATTTACTATTGAGAGACGCATGCAATTTTGACGGGATGGGCGGACATTTTTGAGTCAATGCAAAATAAATGATTGACAGTTTAAAATCGGAAAAGAATGCACACAAAAGATATTGTGGTGTTTCAATTTCCTTTATGGATTATTGAAATGATTTAAGAACAGATGTTCAATAATGGGATTCTAGTACAATGAAGTGATGACTCTTAAAATTATGAGGTTCTTGTTAATAATGCCTTTATTTATTTTCATTTAAAGGTAACAGTTATTATGCTGTTTCTTAAAAGTGTCCGAATGTACCAATAGCGATAATATAACAAATTAAGCAATAAGTGAAACGGTACATTTAAAAATATCTACTTAAAGAGTTTAAACGGCAGAAAAATTCTGAAAAATGAAAGGCAAAATCTACCAGATTTCTGCCTTTGAAAGTATTCTCTACTTAAAAAGAAAACAAGAAAAAGTCTAGCGTAGCTGTGCTAGTTAGGCACAAAAACACGTCCATTCAAGAGGGCATCGTGCGTCACCGCAGACTCTAATCGTGGGCCATCGAATGCCATAACACGTGCGTGTCGGATCGCGTCTACCGTGGGAGACGCTGAGACCTTTGAATATCTTCAATGCCACTACAAATCACGTACCTCTTTCAGACACAAAGTAAAATCAAAACTCTCAAATCTATTGGTCTACTGACTAACGTAATGAGAAATAATCGCTCCAAAATGTCAGGATGTGGTAATGATGTCCCCGATAGGAACAGATTTGTTAGGGGATAGATTTGTTTGAGAAGTTAATTTTTTATGAGTCATGACATTTTTTTTTATCCTTTCCGGATGCCTGGTACAACTCACTAAAAGATAGGACAACCTTATCAGTTGCGTAATGTGTTAACAATTGTGCATTCTGGACGATGGCAGACGAAATTGACAGTATTCTAAATGTAGATCAATATTAAGATAGAAAGCAGAAAACTTATCGATATTTCTGAGAAAGAGGTCTGTCGAGCCAAGGTCGTATCAAGCCACGACTATTGATATTCTCAGTCAATATTGAGAGTAAATATCTCACGTGCCCATGTGATGGCACAATATTTACAAGAGGACATCAAACACAATATTACCACTTATCTCGTAACAACTGAGTCCAAAAACATCTTACATAGCGATCTTCCCTGAGGGACGTTATATAACACAACGAGTGTGTTGACATTACCCGATATCGATAGAAGTTCAACATGACTTTTATGTGAAAGAATGGCTTCGTTTATCTACTAATATTTATGAGTTTTTCAATCTATTACAGATTGCCTTTAAATGGGTGCTTCAAACCGTAAGCCATGTGTGGGTTACATTATAAATCGTCTAACAAATAGATAGTATCTGTTCGATAAATGAATCGGTCACAAACAGTACCAAAGGACTAATATGTAACAGTTCTATAAAAAGCACATGAGCATTATGCGACAAATCGATATTGCAGAGACAACGCCCCTGCTAATAGTTCTGCTATAATTTATCAGTCTATTGACGATCGTTCATTTGATTATAGAACTAGACTGTAATAACAAAGATAGTATAATGGACGACGGAAATGAGTCAATTACGATTACAGCTATTGATAACTAAATTAAACTTTGTTACGTAGAATTGGATACATGCAATGCATTGTTAGATCGTGAAAAAACTAAAAGTAAACAAACTGTGTCCAACGGAAGCCTGGACAACATAATTGAAGCTGCTCTGCGGGAAACTAAGGGAAAGAACAATAAAGAATCGGCAGCCACGGCTGAGGCTAAAAATGACTTCTGCATGGCATTGAAAACAATTACACTAACCGTGACCAGAACGTTTTACATTCTATTCAGAGCAGCAATCGTCCTAACTCACATTGAACAAGGGCTAGCCAAAAACAAAAGAGCTCCGAAGAGAGAAATTAACAATATGGCTACTTCCTCAGATCCGAAGCAAAAAAAGTCTTTGAAAGTTATGACCGATAATAAAAGTTGTGCCAGGGTCTGTCTCGGTTAAACAAAAGGATTCTACCGCAATTATGCTATTGCCTCTATAAATTCGTTGAGACAATAGTTTTAAACGTAAAGTGACGCTGGTTACTTTATGGCTGTCAACGCCGCAAATAAAGCATTTCGGTTGAAGATTGTAAATCCTTAAAAGCTATGTTTGGTCTTGTTTGCCACAAATTGTTTATTGTTTAGTGCCTTTACTGTTGTGGTGTCATAAAACAACAGCCAAAGTGAACTATGATATGGGTTTTTCAAAAGTTGTTCTAAATACTCGTATTTATCTACCATTTCTATGAAACCTTCTTCTTCTTCTTCTTTCCTTAGTAAAAGTACAATACAATTGCAATCTTCAGCAACAGGTTCGATTAAAAACGTTTAAAATAAATCACTGCGGTATTTCACAGTATCAGTTTAATGTTTTTCCTTTATCTTTAAGACTCATGTTGGACCCGACAACTTTAAAGCGTGATTGTTATTTGTTAAGTGAGACATCGCATCTGTTAGAGGTGAACGCTGAACGATAAAGGCGTTTTAACTGATAATCTCAAGAAAATATTGCTTGCGTCTCGATAAAGGTGGCCCCTGTAAACAGGTACTCCCAAGGCACGTTTCGAGTCAAATAAGCAGCAAGAAAGGGTCCGAAACAGAAAACGCTTTGTGCTAAAAACGTCGACCCCTTATCTTCCTTGGATGGGTCGCTACCATAGACATCGGAAGATAAAGACCGCCGTCATCTATTAATGAAACGGACAATAAATCGTGGATTCTGGTTTAAGTAGCCATCAAAACTTAGGCTCTTAAAATCTGATTGACATTCATGATAATGCTTTAAAAATAATCAAACTTCAATTTTCACATCTACGAAGTTTTTAATTAAAATAAAGAATTTTAATGAGGCATTAAAATATCATCGTTTTGATAAGGTAGTTGGTATATTTGGTTGGTTGGTATATTTCAAAAATATTTCGTCACGAGAAATGTTGTCTACAAAGTTCTCAGTACTGTGTAATTCCAAAATAGGCAAGACTAAAAAACAATTTTGAATATTCAATTTCGCGAATTGAATTGCAATTCTCATTCGGTATTCATTTTAGAAAAGTGAGTGTACAAAGTGCGGTCAAATCTCCATATTCGTGCCGTGTCTCTCGGCTTCATGTCTATCTGTGGAGACTGCTTCCAGGGCCTCAGCACGAAGTCATCATTCATACGAGTAGATATCATCGTCGCTCGTCGTGGCCACGGCTTTGCTTGTTAACAATAAAAATGTTATCCGGCGCTTACACAAAATGTATCTCGGGAAAAGTCCAGGCTCGCTCTCACTCATTTTAGTCTTTTTAGTTTCTCAACGATTATTTACATTTATGAGATTTGCTTTCTTTGGTTTGCGGTTTTTTAGGTTTAAATTTTATTTATAAGAATTTCTGATAAAAGCACTGCTTTCTTTGACGTTCTTGTTTAATTCTTGTTCAACAGTTTGTGTCTTAACAATATTTCCAGTACGTCATCTTGTAAATTCTTACTAGAGTCCTGTTGCCCCAGTTTTTCAAATTAGCTTTCATTAACAAAACCTTCCTTGAACTAATCGTCAATTTACAAAACCTCGGCCTGTTCATTGTTCAAATTATTTAAAACCGTAAGTCCTACATAATCCCCTAATTAAATTACCTAATAGTTTTAAGGTTAAACAGTTACGGGTAATGCGATTAAGCAATCCAATATAGACGAAATGGCACCGAGCGCAAATTGCCAATCAATAATGACCCTAAGGGCGTGTAATTAACGGCTGCATTAGTAGGCTGCATTATGCATGACGTTGAATCTCTGGCAGACCCTGTTATCTGCGATGCGTATTTCGCTTACAAACATTTACATAATTACAAACGTTTAGCTAATTTTAATTGGACTATAGATGCTAAAATGTCGTTAGGTGTAAACTTAAGTGCGGTAATTGGCAATTAGGGATCACCTAGTGATCTGTTTGATGCTGAATCACAGTGGATTACACATAATAGCGAGAGTGCAGTAACTCCAAAGTAGTTAGACAATTTTTAGGTGGCTTAAAGCTTTTGAATACTTGGATCGGCAAAACGTAATTATGTTTACATAATTTAGTAACAAATTGCAAAATAAGCTACTTTTAAAGGTTCTTATGTCTGTATAAATTCAGTTATCAAGACCATGTCTGTCACGTCCGAAACAAAAAGGATCTTATAAGAAACGTGGGCAACAGTTTTTGTCCATCACTCGAGCCTAGTCAATCTCACAGGACGCGTACAATTATTTTAATCTTATTAAAATCATGTTTCTACTGACGCTCAGCGTCAGTAGAAACATGATTTTAACAAAAAAGAAACGAAATACTTATCTAAGTAATATCCACAATAATTACTTAGATAAGTATTTCGTTTCTTTTTTCTTCAAAGAAAAATTGTCTGCGGCTCAAACTCTGTAACTCAAGTAAAAAGAAATAACAAAGAGCCGACGTTTTAGTAAATAGTACCCAAAGGAGATCACCGGCTTCAAGTTTTGAAACTTTGAGGAAAAAAATATGATAACTCAGTAGATAGTCTCCGTTAGTCCCTATTACTTTTATGGTTCATAATTCCGTTGGCAGTCGTTTATTTGTGAAAAAAAGTTGAGTGTTCAACGAAATAATTAAACTGTCAAAATTAATGAGATTTAAAAGGCATGGTAAACGATTTGATGCGAAAGGTATCTAATTATTTGGACAATTTATGATGACAGTCTAATTAATATACAGTATTCAAATATTGATTTTATTGCTCAGTTTAAATTAGTTAATCACCTTCGGCATCGAAATAATGGTTTATTACACAAAATTGGTTTCGGAAATGAGTAATTTATAGAATTATTTCCAAAAAAAAGGACTAGAGTCATTAGTCGCTTGGGTGATTTTTACCTTAAATTGGCATAGGGTGGTATTTGGTTATCTGTGGAATTAATAAATTCTGTGCAAGTAGATATCAATATTGTATACAGAAAAAGGGAAATGCACCCCATATTATTAGGAGTAAAATATTGTTATTGGGGTAGCTTACTTAATGCAACAATTTTATTTGGATTGCATGACTGGTTCTGGTTTTGATTTTGTTTGAGCAATCAACTCTTTAGGATTACAATGACTCAAAGCTCCTGCATACAACAATATACACAAGTTTTTTCAACGAGTACAAGTACCCAGTTAGAAAATATTCTACTTTGTTTGTTATACAAGTTATTCTTCAATACGTAGTGTTTTTTAATTCGTAATTTACTTTTTTGACTAGCAACTTACGCAGCCTTTTCCATTTTATTACACGACTACGGCAAAGCCAAAAGGAGGGTTTTGACCGGTATGTATGTATGTTTGTTTGTTCCCTCATAACTTCTTAACTACTTATCATTACATGAAAATGCGGTGTCGTTACAAGCGTCTCAGTTGTCCGCAGACAATTATTTATTATTCTATCAAATAATTAATTATATAACCCCAAAATAGTGTAAATAAAAATAACTTAAACCCGACTGTAAAATCGCGCACTGATAAGTATAAAACAAGAACAATATTCATTTGACCGATATTTTTTCCAATTATAAACTTTAAGTAATAGCCGTGGTCGTATGCCACCTAGCCAATAAAGATTTTGTGAAACAACCGCAGGTGGCACACGACCACATTTTTTACAAAGAAAAGTTTTCTAGAAGTTTTTAACATGAACAATGAACATCCTCACAATTCCAACTCAAAAAAAGTGCTTGAAGATAAAACAGTAATAATAATCGGACACGTCGCTTGTTAGACAAACATGAAGAGATCCCGTCTGATACCACCGAACAATGTCAATGTGTGGGTGAGCAGACAGGGTGCTCTAAAACCCATACGCTTTTAAAGTCAGCCACACAAAAGGACGTGACTAACGCAGTAAGTTTCGGGCAGTAAGACAAATTGACGGTCAGATGACTCGTCTGAGATTTGAATATGAGGCTTCAAAATATTTAATTTTTGACAAAAGGTGTATTAATCTCAATTAATAAAGGACCCCAGAAGTGGTTCGTAGCTATCTTATTGTCATCTTTATTCAATTGTTTCTCATAAAGGTAAAAGAATAAAAAGACACACAGACATTCCGAACCTAACTAAGTGAATTACTAAAAGAACCAAAAGAAAGGAAAAGGTTACTAACAGCTTTTGATATACCAAACAAGGGATTTGTAATTCTGTAACCCCTAATGTCATCCAATAAGGAAAGATACCTGAGAAAAGCAGCAGCGTTAAAGAGTTTGTTGTATTGGGAAAGGATGATCTTATTACTTACTTTAACTTAGTGGGTCACAATAATGATATTACTGAGCTTGGACTAAGCATTCTTACCTTTACTTAAGTTAATGTTATGGCGCGCGATACACCGAAAGAAATCAAGGCAACCAAATAAAATCTGTTAGTAAAATTGTTTATGGAAAACAAAAATAAATATATATGTTTTATTAATAGGTATAAAACTCAATATTGTTAAAGATATGGCCATTAAAGCTGTCGAAGCAAAAACAAACATAGAGGAGAGAAACACAAATACTTCAAAGGAACAAAAACACTTATCAGTATAATTTCAATTGAATAACAACGCTCAAAACAAATCTTTAAAATGATGAAGAGGCGTTACCGAAATTACACTAACATGGTATTATGAAATGTTGACAAGGTAAGGATTAATCATAAACAAATCATTGGTATGGGTGCCAGCGGACGTTATGCTAATATAGAAGGCATCTATGTATTTTTTATCAAGTACCTCATCTTTTTATGTTTAGTCATCATCGTTTAATATTCAACATACTTTGAAGAGATATCGTACACTATCAATCATACTTGTGCTATTCCTATTCGGAAACCCAGCTTCATTTTATGTTCTATTATCTTCGTTGTAAAGAACACATTTGTCAGTCAAGTTCAAGTTTATAAAATGTAATCGTTTCTTCTTTGGAGTTCAGTTGATCTTGAACAATGGATTGCTGATTGAGAATGGGCCTTAAAGCTTCGGCATTAAGCTTACTATTAAAGTGAAACAAGGTGTGGTCTTTGAGGTGGCTTAGACAGGTTAAACATTTATTACGGGAGAGATTTCATTCATTAACATTATTGTACTTAGATTCAAATTGTGTTTGTAAGTGCATTTGTCAAACAATATATCAAGCATATCAACTATGATCAGTGAGCAATCAATCAAGAATGTTTATCAATGTTCAGTCTGCATACAATTGGATTGTGTTTCGAAGGTACTACTTGATTCGTAAACAATATACCTTCAGAAATTATGATAATAGCCTGAGATTGTTATTATAATTTAATTGCTTTGTAATTTGGAATCAATACCTGACTAGCCTTTAGCTACGACTTCTGTAGCGAGCTAATCGGTTAATGCTAATACTATAATTTTCTTTTGTTTGCAGCCAACAATAGTGCCTAGGAGTTTCAGTACATTCTGGGTGAGTTTACTTAATCTTTTGCTGCATCTTTGCTTCTGGGCTAGTTTGAGGCCAAGAGCAAACTTATTGCAGGTTGTATATTAAAATAACGTTAAGCAACAGTAAAAATATCACATAAAAGTGTTAATAAGTACAAGATTCAAATCCAATACAAATCGGTAATGGCCTTTCTATCAGCGAATTACTGGTTACCATACCACAAAAAATTCGGTACACTTAATTATTGATTACATTATAACGTGAACTTAATAATTAAATTAACACTCAATTACAATGAACAATGAAACTGACAAGTTTGACAGAAGAAGTTTGGGAAAGGAAATAAGAAATAGAAAGTTTGTCGTGTGATTGTGTTTGATATTTGGCGTCCAAAAAATGTCACGCGTGACAACCTATGGATGTAATTTGATTGTGTAATAATACTTAATCTTTTATTAAGGTATTATGATTGTAGAATTATGTAAGATAAAAGAAAGGTGTGTATGAGCATATGTCACAACACATTACTTCAATTATGTATAAGTTATGATGACTCTTTAACGGATATGTATAATTATAGATCCATAAAAATGTGATAAAGTTTTAGAACATTCATGAATGAAGACTAGGAGGAGGAGGAGTTCATTTTTGCTGAATAGACCATTCTATTTTGAAACACTTCTTAACAAAAAATTGTGTCTTGATTTTGTTTATCAGGCACTCAATTTGTTTAAAAATCCAGCCCAACAAAAACATAGACAAACAAACAATGTTTCCGAACTCTTCAAAATCAAAACCAACAATTAATCCCCCCACATTTCCATTGCCAACCAATTTTGGCACTTACCCTGTTCTGACGAATGGTCCTTGAACCAAACTAATTGATGGACGCACCACAAACTAAAACGTAGGCATGAATAGATTAATGACTAAAAGATAGCTAAGGTCGAAACTCCAGATAATGTATCTGGTCACTGGCCCATTAATTCACTGCGGTTACTTAACTTGATCAATACCAATTTGTGTGTTTAGTTTACCAGTTTGTGTAAGCCCACGTTGGACTCAATAAAGTCTAAAATAATTAGGATCGCATGGATGGACGGTGCTGCTGTATTTTGTCGAGAACCGCGTTCTTAATTAGGTGACACTAATGACGTTAGTGGGGGTCTGAATTTTGTTAGAAATAATTTTGCTATGGTTCGTAGTCATTATTTCGGCATTTTTTTTGGCATATATGAAAATACGTAATGATGTTTTTGAACTTCGATCACTTTTGGTTTAAGGTTATTTATTCAAGGAACTCAGGAATTAATATATATTTCACGTGAGAGTTTTATAGGTTATCTAGGCTGTATGAATGTAATAAAATTAATAAACAGCTGACTATTTAGATAAACATACTTATTAGAAACAGATTTGCACGATCATGGGTATGTATGATAATAATAACCTAGATATAGTCAAAGGATGAATGAACACCCACATTAAAAACTGAGTCCTCTACACATGATAGCTCAAAAGGATGCATGATAAACTTAAATAAATTACAACCGAACGTACACAACCCGAAAAACTGGGCCACCCAAATAAAACAAGTGCATCCATAAATTGATAACCACAACGTTTTCGAACACTGACTTTATTTGTACAACAAAATCAGAGTCCTCTATCGACAAACGAACATATTTACAATAAAATACATATCCAATTACACAATAAACCGTTGTCGACATGTCCTGTAATGGTCCAGTATATACATGGTGCTGTTAAAGCAGATACGAGTATTTACGATCAGGCCGACCGTCCCGATGCATATACGCAGATGCCACACATGCTCTGCCTTAATTCGAATAGATGACGAGTAGGGCTGGCACTTAAATGTTTTCAGTTTCCATTGCTGGTTGGGAGAACTAATTTAACATTGAAGATACACTGTTTAGGATTTCTCATCGAAATAAAAAAAATCCATAGGAACCTATGCCATAAAATTAAATATCGTCGAATAGGAAATAGACTGTCATCCCCTTTGAGACAGTAGGAGGATTTTTTTAATGTCTTCTGGTGTGCTAATTTTCTTTACGTAAGAAAAAAAAAACGGTTTTAAGCTGTACTTTATCTCACACTGGGAGTAATTCTATGGAGGCGTTTCAGAATTACAAAATAATTAAGAAAAAACAGATACAAATCCATCACTAAGGCTTCTGACTTCCTAAAAGATCTTGTCAAACCAACTGAAGTATTTCGAAACTAGTCAGATACTTACTTAATTTTTAGGAAATCGAAACCGGTTAATTATCAGGCCATCGATTAGATAACATTAAATAAAATCACGACATTGACTTTCTATAACTGTCAAGTGTTTATCTCAATGATTCAATTGATTCAAGATAAGTTTAATAGACTAGTCAAATATCTTAAATATTCGCGGCTGTCGATATCTTGATCTTCAACTAATCTATATTATGTAATTTATCTTTTTTATAAACTAGTTTTAAAATAACTTAATGCCACGTCGTGTTTTCTCCATGTGATAAGGCATTTTACCTAGAAACAAATCATTTGTCGTTGGATAAGTCTCAAACTTATTGACACCAATCAAAAACAATCTCATAATCCAGTATACAAACTGAGAAGCCAAATGTTCCCACTTCTGGGAAACAGGGCTGTGAGAGGGAGCGGACTGTAATCCACCAATGCTCCTGGCTCAGTTCAAACCCACGATTGACCAGGCTGGGACTATGACTGTTAGGCCATCACTGCTCTCATGGTCAACCAAAATCATGTTGAAATAGCCACTAGCATGGTTTACTTAATATGTCAATTAATTTTGAGTCTTAAATACCTTTATTTGTGACTTAATTTATCGCATCAATTTTCATCCATAAAAAATCAAAACTAGGTTAGATTCAGGCTTGACAACCCTATGCTTAAAATTCATATTAATGCAGGCTAACAAGCACAGTGCGGCCCATTGGCGATATTGATATAAATTGATTACAAGTTGTCGCGACATTCATTAATATGGTCCAATGTAATATTCATATCTCTTATCTAGTGCTTTCATTACGTACATTATTAGGCTAAATTTACTTTGATGCGTATCTAATGGAAGCGATTTTGTATAGGAAATTTTACATTTTAAAATATTATTTTTTTTTGTAAAATGTGGAATAACGCTAACACATCAAGCTACTAGACAAGCAAATTTCTTTGATATTTTTTTCACTTTATCATAATATAATAAGGCTCATGTTCGATTGGGAAAAATATGAGTACGAGATAGTTTGACGTGCTATCATCTGTACCAATAAGCGAGTGATAATAAGTACAGAATTCGTTTGTTTTGCAACAAGTCACACATCTTCCACAGAAATTTTTCGCGTTGTAAACGAATTCCCGCTTCTATTCTAATTTGTACATTCTCCAATTGATGTAATATTATTATTATGCTTGTCGGATTTCATCACAAAAATTCGCTGCCATTCTGCGGCATTGTAAATTGAGCCTTATCAACTGCTTTCATTACCAATATCATTACTGTCCGATGGTTGTTTTAATCTTAAATAGTTCAATTGATTTACGATCGTCGAACAACTGAGTTTTGTCTGGGAAAGGTCTAGTGATTTATGTATGTTGCATATCTATTCCAATTTTCGTTGTGAATTAGTTGATGGATTTATGGTTGCATAGATAGGTATACAGGGATGCCAAATTCTAGATCATAATCAATAAACCACTGTGAAAGTTAGATGAATATAAAAACAGATTGTATTTGAAAACTGCGTAAACTAAATGACCAGTGCCCACTTCACTGTGTGCATTATTTTTTTTAAATTAGGACCGTGAAATATACTTAACGACCTATTCTCATATCCACTAATTATACACAACAAAAATAATCAAAGATTCGGTAGAGCCGTTTTGGAGGATTGCAACTACAAATACTGTGACACGAGATTTTTAGATTTAATAGCAACATAACCTCTAAGGTACTTCTTAACAGCTGATTAAGTCTGCCTTTTCAATCAGGTATCACGATTTGTTAATATTCGGCAGCTGATAGATAACAATAACAAGGTCAGGTTTAGAAACTTTACGTAACTTTTGTATTGTTTGGACTTAATGACCTAGATAATAAATTTATACTATTATTTATTAAACCTGACTTTATCATAACTAATCAAACCTTGAAAGTATCTTGGTGATGAAAATTAAAATTAAGCTGACAAACTAGTGATTACGTTAGTTAAAGAAGTTTTTAAATATTCGATTTCTCATAAACCTGCACTTATGAGACGTTAGAACATAGGGCACATTTCGGATTGGTTATTTCATTCTAAATTATTTTACTTTTAAATATTAAATCTTTGACGTGCAAATAATTGTGCTTCAATCATTGATACTCTTTATAAAATATACCCGCTTCGAAGCAATAAGTTAATCATAGTGTAATAATATCGATGTTCAAACCAATCCACTCAAACAAGTATCGATATGCTCACCTCTATTATATTTTTTTTTCATAAACATCACTTCAGACAAATAAGACATCTCATCCACGATTGACGATAGTAATTTTTTCGCTCATTCTGTGCAGCCAGTTACTTTCACAGAGGTTGAGGTTAAGGTCAGCCAGTGTTAGCCTTTGGGTTGCTCATCAATTCAATGTAAATAATCTCCGGGCAACCGCTGAGCACAATAAAACATGGCAACAATATGATAGATTGTTATATTTTCACGGCCATTTTCCTTTGGCCGAGGTTTTATGAGAATCTTTTATGAAATACGATGTTTCGTACTGAGATTTGATGTTTATTGAGATTCAATTTGTTTTTATTTGAAGAAAAATTTTGGGAGTTTTATTGAAGAACTAATTTTGATAGAACTAACAGTTTCTTCAGATTTATTGGATAGCCGAGAGACGTAAGCGACAGCACATTTTTTTTTTATTTAGTTCAAGTTGTTCACTAAATGTCAACTACTAGATATCTTTAAGTGTTAACACAACACTAATGAGGCACTTGCTTCATTAGAAAAAGTAAAAAACCAACCTCAAGATGTCTAATTTATTTACTTAACCGAAAAACGAATCAGGAAAACGAAGTATAGAATTCAAGTACCAGCTCTGTTACATTCCATGTACCAAGTATACTTCAACCGTAATGAATTCCACCACACCTACATTTCTCTCAACCTGTACCACATTACAGAGCTTATACAGCTTTTTATGTTCCCCGTATAAAAGCAACAGTCTTACATAAGGCCGTAATGAAAGTTAATTACTCGAACTGAGAATAGAGGGCTGATAAATCAGTCGATGACCTCGATTTGTATCAATCAAACCGAAACGCTCAAACTCCAATTTGACTTGTGTCAAACGATGATTGGTTGCAACACTGGCTCCGTCTAATTGGTAGAATGAGTTTTGCTCGCGTGCCACTGTGGTTTACTTGAAACTATAAACTAGTACGGATGTGGTAGTGACGGGAAACTCGTCTATGTTCTATTTTTGGATTTTGTTTTTTTTTATTCGATATTGTTATAGCAATTTTGTGGCGTGATTGTTGCGTTGTGAGGATGTTAACTTTTTTGGTGTCTCTTCTTACTTTATACCGGTTTTAAAATAATTAATAAAAAATGCATTCCTGGAAACTTTTACCGTTTTTATCGCACTAATTTGTCGTTTCATAAGACATAGTGATAAAGTTTCATGAATTTTTGCATGAGGTAGACTGTGATTTTCTGTATCAAAACAGCCAGATAAATAACATAAAACAAAAATAAACTTCTATATTTAAGTTACATAGAAAGTGTATGCTGCATGCATGCATATAAGACCTTTAAATTACAAAACCACTACTATTACACCTAGATACGGCATAATGCAGTTACAATATATTGCTCGGTTTACGACGGACAACAAAGCATATCGAGTCCGTCAAACAAGTTTATTTATGTCAACGGAATTGGCTCGTCAATGCTCGTCGCAAAACTACACTATTTCCGCGTAAACGTCGTGTAGGGTCACTAGGTCGAAATCTTTAATTCACTTTTTTATTTTCTGGATAGAAAACAAACTAATCGTCTAGCTAGTTGGCTGGTTTCTTTCAATTTCGTTTTTTATTTCGTCTCGTCAAGATCTAGTTTTCTGAAACGGGTTTAAACCGTATCAAATGGAATAGAACAGTTGCAATTCGTAATATAAATATTTTCAAAAATTGGAATACTATTTGCGGTTTGGCAAGTCCTACAGTTTTTATGGATTAAAAAGAATACTGGCCACATTACGACTGTGATTCTCTACAACGATGATTCTATAGAATTGCGCAAAAAAAATAATGTACCATCAATCACAAACGACCAAAATTGTACTCAAAAGCGTTATCCATACCCTCATTATTACGAGTAGCTCCAGGATTTGTTGAATAGGCTATGTGATTGCAACCAACACTTTGGCCTTTGTTTCGAACGCACGTCGCGGGCCCATCTATCACTGCTCAGTGCCCGTGCCAATTTGTTAGTTCACGTGATTATGTAGTACGTATCCACACTATACCAGTATGTTTACGGGCATTACTTGCCAAGAGTGGCCTGCGACGGGCCTGCGAATAGTGCAACGCTTTTTTATTTGTATTGGACGATTCGATTGTACGATGTTTTTGTTACTTCGTGCAACACTATCATTCAGGCGGCTCTACACGTTGGCCAAGATATGGGCGAACGTTGTGGCAAAGATGTTTGCCAAGAAATTGTGATCGCGTCCACACGTTGGAAGGTCGATCAGTTTGCTTCGGTTCGGGCCAATGTGCGGACGACAAAATGGATATTGAGCTTTTGACGGCTGCTGCGGTTTATTTATTCTCTGCATACCGCTACTACGCAAGTGTGTATAAGAGAAGAGTTTTTCGGCTTGATAAAGCTCTATAAAACGAAATGTTTCTTCGTTGGTCATTGTTACTGCCATTTTGTCACTAGTTACTTACGACGCGTAATATATAATAAAATTCAAGTCGTGCGTGCGATCAATCCGGGAGCTAGCATCAAACTAATAGCGCGCCCAACGTGTAGACGTGTCGCCACAACTGCGGCCACAATCCTTTGATGTACCGACACCACACGGATTTTACGCCAACTTGTGGGCCATCATTGCAATACCTACTGCCATGCGCACCAACGCCCGTTCTACATGATGGCGAATGGTATTGGCCATCACAGTTCGCCACAATGTTGGCTATCGTGTAGAGCCGGCATTCGTTATATATCTTATTACTATCTCACTGAAGTAGTATCTTCCGCGAAATTAATAATAATTCAAAACCTTATTTGGCAAGTGTATCTACAACTTGATAAAAAATCTTAAAATCATTCATTCGTATCGATCGACTGACAGACAGTGCCCTTCCTAAAGTGCTGACTCCGGAAGCGTGTTTTTTTTTAATTCATCCTAAAAAGTGATAAAAAGGTGATGAATATTCTTGTTTGTACAAGAATAGCTTATCACTTTTTTACTTTATCTATTGGCCGATGAATAAAATGGGGCACGACTTGTGCTACAAGTGTATTTTCTCAATGTTGAGGCTGTGTACCAAAAGACTAAGATGGCACGTGTCCCAGATAAACCTTCAAATATTTACTCTCACCATATTTACCGATAATTATCATAAATTGTTTACATTTCCAGGATATGGAACACAGCTAACTTCAATATTACTTCAAACACTCTGTAAATCAATAAATTACATAAAAAGCGGCCGTTTCTTTGGATATCAAAAGAGTATCTACTCAACGCTTCCTGCCTCGAACCTATAACTCCTTTCTCCGGCGCACACAATTTTATTTCCATGAAAGCCATAATCATAAAGTTTTTATTGCTATTCATCCGAAGCAAACACTTACGATACGGGAAAAAGTAGGTTCGTTATGCCTCGAGAGATCCGTGTCAGTTTTGATCGGACGTTCAACAATGATTTATTGGTCTGAGATATAAATTGTAAGGTCATGTTCAACATTCGTCAAATGGACAGCTAGTAAAACTTGCTATTCGTCATCTGCTCGATATAGCTATTGACAGGCACAAATTTTGTACACGAGCCAGTGTTTATTATAGTCATGAATGTGTTTGAACAACGAATGCCTTTCGTCCGTATTTTTCATAGAGGAGAAAGGAATTTTGAGATTTTTGAGGTGAAAACTTCTTTAGCGGCGTTGTGCACTTTTTTGAAATGGGTAAAAAATATTAAACTCGCGTCAGGACACGTGACCTGATCGAAAATTCGTAAGACGGCGCAGGGCGCTTGCGCGAATGTTCGTGTGTGTTTATTACTATTCAAGTTTTCACTTCTGCCGGCACTCCCAGAGTGCAACTCGTCGTTTTTTTTTAGCCAGTACATTTTCCCAAAATGAATGTGTTGATATACTCGTCATTATCAGCATTATCGTGGCCTTATCCCAATTATTTTAAGGTCAACTCAGCATGAGTGCCATCTTTTACCTCAACAGGCTTTTTTTTTTTTTTTTATCGTGGTAAAATCATCAAATAAGTCCTCCCACCCAGGGCAGGGCGGGAGGGACTGTCAGACTTGTACTGACTAAAATCCACGGTGTCCTTCAATAGCCCTTTACGTTCCGGGGTCACGGTAATCCCTTGGTCCCGCGACCCCGGCAGGCTTTGGCCCTCTACAGGCCCCGTCACTATGCTGACACTCTTTGAGGCTGATAAATGAGTTAAAGCTTGCTCCATGTCATATTGAGACCTTTACTGTTCATTACTGTTATTAGCACAGGGGTCGAGCAAGAGAACAACTTTTCCAACCCCTTTAGGGATTTGCGAGGCTCCCAATTTTTGGGATCCTAATCCCATTCCACGTTCTTTCGTCTCATTTCAACGGAATCAGCTAAACTTCTCAATTACGTATATGGTTTGTATCAGAAAAGGATTTATATTTAAGCATGAGGTGTAAACCATCATGGTTGGCGCAGTTGCTCAGCGGTCAACTGCTCAGCTGCGAGTCGTGGGTTCGGGGATAGTTGTTCCGGTTCGAGCTGTTTGTGTAAGTGAGTTCAAATGTTTTTACTTCAAGTTTTTGTGCAACGGTGAAGTTTCGTTTCAACAAAAATAAAATTCTGCTTTTCATATAAACATTTTTTTTTTATCGTGGTGAAATCATCAAATGAGTCCTCCCACCCAGGGCAGGGCGGGAGGGACTGTCAGACTTGTACTGACTAAAATCCACGGTGTCCTTCAATAGCCCTTTACGTACCGGGGTCACGGTAATCCCTAGGTCCCGCGATCCCGGCAGGCTTTGGCCCTCTACAGGCCCCGTCACTATGCTGACACTCTTTGAGGCGCGCGTGGAACACAACGCGCCGTCGACCCGGGCATGGTCCATGGTCGGACAGCGAGTCGCCCATTACTCGTTGCCCGCATGCCCGCGCCTATAGTGGCCGGAGATCGTCTTGCGACGTCCGACGCCGTGGGCGTCTACCGCTGCGGCTGGGGTGGAGGGAGGACGCTGTCCTCTCCCTCAGGCGGCCCGCCTCCTCCTCCACGAGCATGACTGCTTCGCAGAAGGAGGCGACCGCCTCCCACTCCGTCTCGCCCCGCAGCATGGCCTCGACCAATGCCGGGCGCGAGAGGTCTCCGCCTGTCGCCGTCGTAAGGACACGGCGGTGCTCTGCCCAAGCGGGGCAGTCCTGCACCGTATGCTCCACCGTGTCCTCCGGACGATCCTCGCAGTGGTGACACCCAGGCGTTTCTTCCCTCCCTATCAGACACAGGAACCTCCCGAAACTTCCGTGTCCGGTGAGGACCTGCGTCATGTGGTAGGTCAGGACGCCGTGACGCCTATCCAGCCACTCCTCAAAGAGGGGTCTTACCGCCGCGATTGCGGCGTGCCCGGACCTCGGTTGCGACAGTCGCTCCCTCCATACTGCCCTGAGATCACGCCGGAGCTCTTCCCGCCGCGCCTCGACTTGTCGAGGCAGCGGGGATTCGCCCCGACGCCGCGCCTCCACGCGCCACTCATAGACGCGCTGGAGGGCAGTCGCCTCCAGATCCCAGGGCAGCAATCCGGCAAGGAGGTTGGCCGATTCACCGGCGATCGTGCGGTATCCCCGGATCATCCGGATACCTCAACAGGCTACCCATCTATCCAAGTCATAAATATATTTAAATCTATCTATCTATCTATACTTATAATAAATCTGTAGAGAGGCCAATTCTGTACATGAAATATATTTAAAAAATAACTATCAAGGGGTGATTAGGGATCGCTACTGATGCCAAAAATGCAATAAGTAAAATTTTTGTCTGTCTGTCTGTCTGTCTGTATGTTCGTTATAGAAACAAAAACTACTCGACAGATTTTAACGAAAATTGGCACAATTATTCTTCATACTCCTGGGCAGGTTATAGTATACTTTTCATTACGCTACGATCAATAGGAGCAGAGCAGTGAAGGGAAATATTGGGAAAACGGGAGAAGTTACTCCATTTTTTAAGCTTCCGTCGCGTGTGCTGCCTTAATGGTTAAAGCTACATAGAAATTATGTACAACGGAAATGTTCTCCTTAAAATTATATAAAAATATTCCTTGACAGCATATGTCTATCTTTTATGGTTGACTCACAATAACACGTGAAACTCCCGATAGCTTAGCAATTCGGAGCTTTCTGATTATATTTGTCTACTCTTACGTTTACAACACTCTCACTCTTCCCTAATTAAAAAGAGTTAACATTATTACCTATTCAATAAAAAAAGAATCATGTAAATCGGTGTAGAAACACCAAGTTATACATGAGATACGCTAATCAGTCATCGCGCGTGAATACATGCTATAAGGATTATTTTTGTGTAGCGTTTGCCGTGCTCGACGCGCTTCGCAGCGCCAGGTATAAAAAGGCGGGGGAGTCCGCGCGCCTGAAGGCCTTAAAATCTTAAGGCATCCACAGAAAAGTCCGGGTGAGCAGTACACAACCTACAAGAGATTGACCTGCGAGCTGCCATACACAAGAAAAACGCGCGTGCTTCATACAATATTTGGCTGTTGATGCGAATAGACGTTCAGACTGTTCGACCTTATTGAGAAACAATAATTGTTATTTACAAACCGTGCTTATCAGCGCGACTTTTAGTCTTTTTTTTAGCGTGGTAAAATCGTCAAATGAGTCCTCCCACCCAGGGCAGGGCGGGAGGGACTGTCAGACTTGACTGACTAAAATCCGCGGTGTCCTTCAATAGCCCTTTATGTACCGGGGTCACGGTAATTTGTGAGTCCCGTAACTTCGGCAGGCTTTGGCCCTCTACAGGCCCCGTCATTATGCTGACATTGCTTGAGGCGCGCGTGGAACACAACGCGCCGTCGACCCGGGCATGGCCTCGACAAATGCCGGGCGCGAGAGGTCTCCGCCTGTCGCCGTCGTGAGGACACGGCTGTGCTCTGCCCAAGGCGGGGCAGTCCTGCACCATATGCTCCACCGTTCCCTCCGGACGTTCCTGGCAGTGGTGTCACCAAGGAGTTTCTTCCCTCCTTATCAGACACAGGTACCTCCCGAAACTTCCGTGTCCAGTGAGGACCTGCGTCATGCGGTAGGTCAGGACGTGGTGACGCCTATCCAGCCACTCCTCAAAGAGGGGTCTTCCGCCGCGATCGCGGCGTGCCCTTTTTTACTTTTAGTCTTTGAATAGTTTATTTTTAGATTTGTTTTGTTGTTATTTTATGAAATAGGTATTAGAGGTTTTGGTAGTGTTTAAATATATAAGTTTACATTTTATTTCTTTATAGTTGAAGCAATAGTAGGTACGAATATCAGTTATTTTGGTAGTGTTTAATTATATTAATAGTTTACATTTTATTTTTTTATAGTTGTAGCAATAGTAGGTACGAAATTAGTTATTTTGGTAGTCTACACTAATATTATAAAGAGGAAAACTTTGTTTGTTTGTTTGATTGTAATGAATAGGCTCAAAAACTACTGAACCGATTTTAAAAATTCTTTTACCATTCGAAAGCTTAGCTTCATTATCAACGAGTAACATAGGCTATATTTTATTTGGGAGAAAAATAGGGTTCCGTAAGATATTTGGGTTTTTCGGCCACAAGGTGTAAAAAATCAACCAGAAAAGTTACTTATTTTGCGTACGCTGCCTAAACTATAAAAGATAGAAACATAAAATGTTCTAATTAATTGTGATACTTTTTGTAGATATTTATAATTGATCTTATAAATATCTACAAAAAGGCCGCGACACACTATATCTATGTCGAGTGTTTGTGATGACTGCGTCGTCGATGTTAGAGTCGGTGTCTGTGAATAGACCTGGGAATCATGTTGCTGACCGTGTCTTTCCTGAGTAGGCTTTTTGCAGCGGTAACCGACATTCACGCGTGCGGAGCCGCGGGCGCCCGCTAGTACTATAATAAATCTGTAGAAAGGTCAATTCTGAACATTGAAAATATTGAAAAAATAAATAGCGGGGGTTGTTGCTGCTTCGATACCAAACCCAAATATATGATTAAAAAAATTTTTGTCTGTCTGTCTGTCTGTCTGTCTGTTTGTGCAGGCATCACGTGAAAACTAACGGTTCGATTTCGATGAAACTTGGTATAATTATTCCTTATTATCCTGGGCATAAGATAGGATACTTTTTATCCTGGAAAAATACGTAGAAAAAAAATCTTATTTTTCAGTTTTATTCATAGACGTTGTTCTGTAGAACCGCGAACACACGTTGCATTACCGGCAGTGGATTCAGCGCCGTAATATTTATAAGATGTCATTGTCAAAGTTACTCAAAATGGGGAAATAAACCATCCACGCGAAGACCGACATCCGCGCGGACGGAGTCGCGGGCGGAAGCTAGTAAATTAAATAAAAATATTCTTAATCCGAGTATTTTTCTATTTCTGTCTTATTATTATCTCTTGTCAATAAATTTTCCGATACTTCCGAGTTTGTAGTTTCCAGGTAAGAAAGACGTGAAAATATTCAATATAGGTATTCTATTAAAGATCATATTCTCAGGAGAAACAGGTTTTGTTAAACAAATAAATTTGTTTCCCCTAAGTAGGGCTTCAGAGTAAATATCAGTTTGAATAGGAAGTATGTTAATGGAACTTGAATTGTTTACTTGTCATAGGGTAACACAATACCCGAGTAATGACTGGACATTGCTGTCACTCTGGCGTCTAGGAACTCTAGTGACTATTCTATGACCTAGAATCCTCAATCTGCTTTTGTGATTTGTTGTTTACGTCTAGATAATGGTGTACTTAACTAGAACTTTAACAGAGAAATTGTCAGAATAGTTCGATGACTGGAAAAACTTTATGGAAAAATTTTGAAAGTTTAATTCAAAGGTCGATTCGTCTGTAAGTAAAGTCGATAACACTCGATATTGATACCACGCAGTCCCAAAAAACAGACCCACTATAACGAGAACACATCGACAGCCGAGTAACAGAACTGCAGTGTGAATTGAAACTAATAGCACATGAATGGTAACAGATTGCTAGTCCATAACCAGCCATCATAACAACTTATTATGCATTACAAGAAGGATTAGATCCGATATCGTGTTACACTACTAAAATTATCATACTCAAACATGACTTTAAATAATGAACCTTGTATTATGGGCCGCCAGTGTACGTCACATAGGTAATTTATTAAGAACTTTGTCGTATACTCGCTACCAACTTATTAAGGCAGCTTCCTTTCGTGGGCGATCTAATTACCGACAAGCCGAGAACAATAATACGTAATCTGAATATTTATGAACGTCCGTACGATGCATCTGTGAATTTGATATACTTATACAACGACTGTTTATCTTGAACGAAAATTGACTGTGTGCAATGAATAATTTATTGTGAGCAACCGGCACTGACGTTCGCCATATTTTAATATAAATCCATCTACCATATTGTATGCAAAATGCCATTGAATGCAGTGCAAGGCAGGATCATTATTCCAATATACTGCTGTGATATTCATCACGCGGCCCGTGGTTGCAGCATTTTAAACAAATCATCTTTAACCGTGGATGCGGCAAGCTCATCTGATGTGAACGGACTGTTGCTACGGAATCGATTTTAATAATGTTGCTTACTTACTCGGTTTAATGCGTTTTTTGTCTCGATGCTCGCATGTTTCTGAAACGAGGTATTTCTTGGAGTATGGAAAGTAGGACATGTCGCAAATCGATCATTGCGATCGGTATGGGTACAAAAACGGAGATTTAGCATCATATCAGATTGTCAGGTGCATGTCAACTCTTTGACACATAGATTACATCTTGGATATATTGTGTGTCTTGAATTACATGCACAATCATTCTGGCAAATTCGTCTTGTAACTCCAATATAAAATGCTCAATACGAAAACGAAGAAAATGATCATGCAAATCTGTATGAAGCGCTTCAAGGCTTCAAAATATATTTTCTCCAATCATAATAATTGTATAATTTGTTGCTGCTGCAGGCACACTATATAAGTAATGACTATCTCAAAGAAGAAGAATAAATTAACATTTATTAGCTAATGCTTTAATGATTACTAAAATATTACCTTAAAACGGCCCCATGTTCCAAATAACTTTCATTTCGCAAGTTCTTCAACGATTTTTTACAACACTATTTTGTATAATTTTGTCCCTAATGATAATAGTTTGCTTTCATCGTCCATAGTTAAAATAAGAAAAAAAAATCTATTGTTAATACAATATATTAGATTTGTTTTTACAGATTGAAGGCCAGAATTAGTGGTCGTTAGGTTAATGGACGGCCTAGATAGAGCTATTACAATAAATTTCTTAATTGCCATCGCGTTGTCAGATAGCAGAGATTCTTAGTCGGTGATGCAAAAGTGATCTCACTACTTAAATAAGAATGTCAACTGTGTCAAGTGTTTGACGTAATTGTTGTTTCAGATGATAGTATCTTTTAGGCCATCACGGGATGCTCCTTTGCTTGATATCATATTCCTGTCCTCACTTCAATATGGTGGTCGTAGCTTGTATTCCTTTTCCACTCTTCTCCATTTCTCACCACCTCAGCAGTCCTCTCCTTTTTGGGTAAATTATGGGCGATTTTTTAATGGATACTGAAGTTCATATTTATAGAAATGAGTTGCGATAATTTTGATCCCATGAAATACTTAGAGACGGAGCTGTGAGCCATCTTAGGTAACACGTGCCTAAAGCTTTTGACAATCATTGTCTGAAATGGAAAGTAACCTATGTCTCAAAATAATTATTTATTTCATACTTCAAGCATACATTGTATAAAAAAAGTACAAAGGCAGACTTACTGCCTTGAGCATTTTTTTGCAGTCTACCCAAGAGTAAGTGTCTAAACACTCTATGCCGAAGTTATTCGACCGAAGTTCAGCACAATTACGCCTGCAATGCTATTTGAATTACTGACGACACACTATGCCAAAATTACGTCGCGTCATAGCGTACAGCCTAACTTCGGTCGGGCGTAAGTTCAGCGGCAATTTATTCTGTGACCACACATTATACGCGACCGAATTTCGGTTCGATTACCGACGAAGATCCGGGGGCGGGGAGCAGCAGGGAGCCGTCAGCGCCGAATTTCTGCCGCCGTTAGTTCGGCACTTATGGTGTGTCATATCAGCCAAAAACGTCGGAACGTAAAATCAGCCGCCGAACTTCGGTCGCGTAACTTCGGCATAGTGTGTTTAGACACTAATACAGAGAACAAAATTGTAGGTGCAAAGTAATATCAGCAAAGGATCAGGAAATAAATATTATAGAACTTTAACTGGGTCAGAAGCAGAAGTTTTTATTTTTCGTTTTTGCAAATTCTACCGCAGTTTGAAACATTTATTGTTGTTTGTTGCAGAAATTTCTAGATATTTTTTAAATAAATGTTTGGCTCTGTAGAGTGGCCACTTCCAACTTGCTGAATAAGACAAAACCCTAATAACAATTTTGTATTTCGCCAAAAATGTAGTTTAGTCAACAGTAATTCC
Source organism: Agrotis puta (assembly GCA_943136025.2). Classification (NCBI taxonomy): domain Eukaryota; kingdom Metazoa; phylum Arthropoda; class Insecta; order Lepidoptera; family Noctuidae; genus Agrotis; species Agrotis puta. Next base: position 11,840,265 of record OW964177.2, on the reverse strand, counting down.
TCTAAATACAAAATATTTTGAAAGTTGCCGAAAACAGAAAAACAAGAATGATTTATTTACAAAAAAACGTAAGACACCGACGGGACAATTTTGTAGAACTTCCAGAGCGCAGATGTTCCTACATGAAAAGTACCAATCTGAAATCCTTGGGGATCTCTAACGAAAGTTCATCAGCGAAATACGAAATTTTAAATCGGCCGGAGTCCTCCTGAGTTACATAACAAAAGTAAAGCCTACGGCGCCGGGTGGGCAAACAACCGTGATGGAATAAAAAATCTGTGTTTGTGTTGCAATCAATCAACAAAGCTTGCGCCCAGCTCCCAGTTTCCAAAGCTAACTTTTCGAAACGGGCCTGCTATTATTTAGTATTGATTTTCGACGTCTATTTTTATTGGTTTTCCAAACGTTCCAATGTTTATAGAGATTTGCGACGGCTGTAAGGCTATGATTTCGTTTGATTGGATTTTCATTCAAAATAAAATGTTGTTTTTTTTTTCGCCTGTTAGCGATAAATTTAGCTTTTACCGTATATGCGTAGAAATAAAAGTCTCTTTACGGTTCGATGTTTATTGGATATTTTTATTTCACTGCCCAACATGAAGTCTGGTCCAATCTAATCTAATACGTACATCAAGATAAAATTATATTTTCTATATCTTTGTAACGTTTCCGTACAAAAATATTATTCGATTTTATTACTTCTCTTTTACGTGTATTGCTCAGACATTTTTAAAGCCTCCTATGGACCTTTAACATAGGAATTTAGCAGTAGCGATGAAAACCCCTAGCGAGATGGTCCGGCCATCTAGAGGAATATAATATAGGATCAATCCTGTTAAAAATAAAATTAAGAGTAGTTTTACGATGGTTATAATTACATTTTAATAATCAAACACCACGACAGTTTTAACAAAATGTGACTTTGGTTTGAAAATAAACATCTTTCTTATAAAATATTTTCCTTGGTTTTTTAACACTTTTTTTTTTTTTTTTGCGTGGTAAAATCATCAAATGAGTCCTCCCACCCAGGGCAGGGCGGGAGGGACTGTCAGACTTGTACTGACTAAAATCCACGGTGTCCTTCACGAGCCCTTTACGTACCGGGGTTACGGTGATGGGTAAGACCCGCGACCCCGGCAGGCTCTGGCCCTCTACAGGCCCCGTCAGTTTGCTAACACTCCTTGAGGCGCGCGTGGAACACAACGCGCCGTCGACCCGGGCATGGTCCATGGTCGGGCAGCGAGTCGCCCATTACTCGCTGCCCGCATGCCCGCGCCTACGGTGGCCGGAGATCGTCTGGCGACGTCCGTCGCCGTGGGCGTCTACCACTGCGGGTGGGTCGGAGGGAGGACACTGTTCTCTCCCTCACGCGGCACGCCTCCTCCTTCGCGAGCATGACTGCTTCGCAGAAGGAGGCGACCGCTTCCCACTCCGTCTCGCCCCGCAGCATGGCCTCGACCAATGCCGGGCGCGAGAGGTCTCCGCCTATCGCCGTCGTGAGGACACGGCGGTGCTCTGCCCAAGCGGGGCAGTCCTGCACCGTATGCTCCACCGTGTCCTCAGGGCGGTCCTCGCAGTGGTGACACCCAGGCGTTTCCTCCCTCCTTATCAGACACAGGAACCTCCCGAAACTTCCGTGTCCGGTGAGAACCTGCGTCATGCGGAAGGTAAGGACGCCGTGACGCCTATCCAGCCACTCCTCAAAGAGGGGTCTTACCGCCGCGATTGCGGCGTGCCCAGGTTTTTTAACACTGGATACAGTTCTTACAAAGGGACATAGTTATATGAAAAAAAAAAGTTTTAATTCAATTTTTTTTTCATTTTTGTCAATTGCAAGTCAAACCCAAGTAGACCAATCAGTCATCAATATTGCTGGAACTATAATAACAAAACATTTCTACACACAAGTGTCTAAAGTATCTGATTGTCATCCCAAGCAAATTGCGCGAATCAATTGAGAGCTATTATAGCATACAACCTGTCAACCGCAATGAAGATCGTTTATGCATGATAAATTGCTGGATACTGTTATTAGTACATAACACATTGCATTGAACACGATTGTGCAATAAGACATCGGTCAGGCGGTCATTGACTCTGCGATTTTGATTCAATATAAAAAGGGGAACTATTTCTAGTACAAGTAGGGTTGCTAGATCTTAAAACCGAAAAGCCGGACAGACCAGTCAGTTTAGCCGGACATTTGTGTGAAAAGGCCGGACACCTTTAATTTTTCTAATGCAGTCCTAATACAACACGCTCATTTTTTTTTAAATTAAAGCAAGATAAGGTTCAACTGAACAAGGTTTCTTTCGCCGTGCAACGGCGCAAGTGCAAGCGCTGTGTGTGTGTTAGTCCGCTTGCTTGCACTAGCGTTAAACGATGAGGCGGGCAGAGCAGAAACCAAATCATAAGAAACAAAATAAACAAATAATAAATAAATATTCCACAACTATCACATAACGCCATCTAGTCCCAAGCTAAGCAGAGCTTGTGTTATGGGTACTAGACAACTGATAAACATACTTATATATTTCTAAATACATACTTACATATTATAGATAAATTACACCCAGACACAGAACAAATGATCGTGCCCATCACACAAACATTTGTCCTGGGTGGGAATCGAACCCACGACCTCCGGCATAGCAGTCAGGGTCACTAACCACTAGACCAACAGGACAGTCAAAAAAAAAACAAATTTAAAAAGCCGGACAAGCCGGACTCGATCAAACTTCGCCGTACACGCAACCAAAAAGCCTGTGTCCGGCTTTATCCGGACGTCTGGTAAAGCTAAGTGCAAGGTGGATTTAGTTACGGTTTTCATAGATTGGAAGAACTTCTACAGGGTTTATGAAATATCAACTCCCATAGATACTACGTGTTCCATTTTAATTACAAAACCACATAACTGTAGTTTCTTTTTTCAAAATTTTCGTTACCGATAAGAATTGTCTATGTTTGAAATGATGTATCGAATGCATCATAAAAACTATTTGTGCATCGATGTCCCTGTTTTTTAATGGGTAGAAAATCATATTCATTAAAAAAATCCTTTTACTTTGGTAGACTTGGCTGACTCAAAATTAACCTGTTCCTTCAGCTGTCTGTTGTGTTTCAGGACGACGATGCCCTTTTAAGATACGTGACCATGGAAGACTTTGGTCTTATGAGAACTCCATAAGTTAGCTAACAGTTCCTTAAGGTGACGTAGAACACGAAGACGGGGACATGTCATCGACTCGAGAGTCGGTGTCTCACCTTCGTACATTCTTTAAACATAGTGCACATTTTAAAATGGATACGAATCCGATTCCTATCATTATATTTTAGAAAACAATAAAATACAATGAAGAATTAATTTTGGATCAATTCCATACAAGACACTAATTCATGTAACACGACTTAAATAATTCTACAGTAAGCATAAATCTGCCATTCAAGAATTCTTCACTGATTGTACAGTCAGCAAAAAGAAGATTAATTATAATAATTTTACAAGTGGCGTTAAGGTGGCCAACACATCAGTTATGGTGTATCACCGATGCCAATTTGACATGAACACAATTCGCAATCGAAGAGCTTTTTTTTACTTGATGCTTGTAAAAACTTGATTTATTGACATGCTTATTACTTCCACTTACGAGTTTGCTGGACTTACAGATGGGGAAGTTGACGAGCATTGTGTAAGAAAAATATAGTACCGGGACACCAACAAATACTTTGACAACGCGAATTTCGATGTCTGTAACGCTAATGATACAGGTATCTTTTAACAACGATAATATGTTATAATTAAGCTTTCATTTTTTTCTGACAAAATAACAGGGACAATAGAGAGGTTTGGAAAAAGAGAGGGCTTTTCCAGCAGTGGGACATAAATATATAGGCCTGTTTTTTTTATGAACAATAAAAAAAACAGGGGCAATTTGTTAAGAATTTGTCTACAAAAGCATAATCAAATAATACAATCAAAATAATTGGAATATTATAAAGTAAATTATGTAACAAAAAAAATAACCATAGCGTAGAAGTTTCTTCCTCTACTATGCACTTGCCACAAATGAATCAGATTTTTAAAAATAATAAAGGTAGTAGACAAATAATAATAATATTTACTGCCTACTCGCTGCACCCGTATGTCACTTCCATAGACAACGCTCACACAATGGAGTCTTGTTTAAGAATTAACGTTGAAGGCACCCAATCAGGCAGACCATCGGTTAACTGATCAAACATAACAAAAAGCCCACACTCAATCAAGACGAATCCAACGAGGTGTTAAGCTAACACTATCAATCATTTAAACGAATAGGGCCTGCTTCGTTATCTCAGCTTGGAATGAAGCCAAAATTGTAATAAAGACTCTTTCGTTCACCATTGGCTGGAAATTAAAGAAAGTTATTATAACGATGACAGGGATTTTGAATTAAGAAGTCTCTTTTTTTTTATTGTCGTGACATACTTAGGAAGATGTTCTGTTTATAGTGGGATAGTGTAAGCTAAAGTTGTTGTGGTTGTTAATTTGGTCGTTAAAGTTTTGTGGTTATGATGTTTATTACTGTCATATTTTCTGTTGGAAATATCGGGATCGAAATATTACTGTGTTATAAATTATATAATTGGATTTATAGACTAAAAAAAGAAATCAATATTGTTACCCACTGTTGGAAGTAGAACACATACAAAACGTTCTGTTATGAAAGCTGTTTATTTATCAAGATACTGAAACCGAACCACAACCTTAAAGATGCACATATAAGGATAGAGTTTCCATAAACAACATTTATTACCAGCCAGATTAGATGCTGCAAAAACTAAACCACTATATTTTCTTTTCCTCTACCTAGGAATAGTTTCTATGGCAAACTAGCCAGTATTTATAATATTTAATGAAAAAGAAACAAAGTTACATAATTAAAGAGTTCTATAAACGTAAGAACAGCGGACGGCAGCTAAAAGTTTGCACATAAAATCCTTTGGTTCATGTTGTCGCACCTCCTTAGAAGGGAAAAATGTGTTTCGATAATGCCTTCGGAATTCTCATGTTTTCTTTTTTCTTGCGGAAAATAACAAAAAGTTTTACATATTAGGGGAACAGTGTATAAGACGGGGACGCGAGGTATGATGGGAAGTCACACACTTAAATCAAACTTAACACAATACTAACGTAGGGCAAGCGCCAACAGGCCAGCCATTTGTTAAAGGCCGCTTGCAATTGACGTCCTGATGGCGCTTGTGCTACGTTAGTGTTGTGTTAAGTATGCCCAAAGAGTGTATGTCCCCATTAAACCACGCGTCCCCGTCTCATACACTGCTTTCCTATTTAGTTAAGTTGATTTCTATGAATGATGTAATGAATATAATAAATGCAGGTTTTTGAGGAGCTCGTGGCACACAGACAGGTCGATCTTCAAAGTATAGCCGCGCATGACGAGTTTAGTGGATCAGTGCCCCTTCATTTCATACCGAGTTTCCTACTTACTTTTAAAAACATGTTATACAGCCTATCAAATTCGAAGTATGACAAAGGATTAAATTCATTGTCATACTTCGAATATAATAGGCTGTCATTTATATGATATTTATATGACATTTGACAACCGTTATAAATTGTCGACTAATAAAATAGTCTTTAGATATCCTGATACTTAATTTTTAGAGTCTTTTTAGAGTCTTTAGATACTTAATTGGTTGTGAAGATCAGATAGACAGTCGATCTAAGCAAAATCCTGGTATCCATCATGTTGAAGATTGAAAAAATTGAATGGGGTTAGTTCCAAAGATTTTTTTTATTAAAAAACTTACGGCACGTGATTTCGCCTATGCACACGTGGAATGGGTTAAAGATCGCAACTTTTCAAGAGTTACGAGTGACCCATATCACGTGATAAAAGCTGACAGAACCCGGTTTGACCCTTGTGTACTTATAAACCGACCTACGTAAAACTACTTATTGATAGTAAAAGGTTATTGTTGAAAATGTCCTACCCTTTGAATATGATCAACAACTTTTTTATTACTCTTAAAATATTTTGTCAAAATCGTCAAACATAACACTATTTGCTCTCTGGGCTCATCAAAAATTTACGTCTAAATAATTACGTTATTATGCAGTATTACGAAGGGGTATGCATATTAACCGGGTTGTGGAGGTCACATAAGCAGTCATTCCTTATAAAATACTGCTATTCAGCCGCGTCTCGTTAAATTGGAAGCTGACCGTAATATGATCGTGAAGTGGTAAGACTGATAAAGGGTTTGATATACACACATATACTATTCGCATAATATTCCCACTACTGAGACAAAAGCTTTGGGAGGGGAGTAAGCTGGAATCCATCACGCGGTCTTGATAGATGTCACATGTCTTCGAATTTTTGGTTATAGGACATGCCATGTTTCCTCACGATGCGATGTTTTCCTTCATTTAGTGAAGTGGTGATGAAATTAATTAAACAAAGTAATAAACCACCGACCTTACAATGCAGAAGTTGGGGCCTTTACTGGGGCCAATGTTTTCTTAATTAGTTGAAATTATACACCATTCATCATCTGCCTAGCCTTTTCCCAACTATATTGGGTTCGGCTTCCAGTCAAACCAGATGCAGCTGGATATTAGTATTTTACATGGAGCGACTGCCTGTCGGACCTTCACAACCCAGTTACTGGGTAATACGATACCCCATGGTTAGACTGGTTGTCAGACTTTAGAGCTTCTGACTAAAAATAACGACTGTCAAAGATCTACAAATGACGGCCGAGACCAACGGCTTTACGTGCTTTCCGAGGCGCGGAGGAAACTCGCTATGACAGATAGTCACCCATCCACAGACCAACCTCGGCAAGCGCGGCTTAACCCGGAAGATCGGCCTGTGCAGCTGTATTTGTTTAGCCACGAGCTTTATACACCATTCGTTAAATCAAAATAAATGCATCTCACAATTATGCTAACTATAATGTCTAACAAAAACAATCCACAACTAAACTATAAATTCCCATTTCTTCACATCCATAACCCACTTTCAAATCCCCCAGCAATACATCACTTTAAGTACATAAAACGCAATTAATTAACATTAAAATAACCGAGTTGAGTGCAGCGCCATCAGTACTGAGCCCTGTCTAAACAATATGACGGAGATTGCATTCACGATGACGTCACCTTAAGCATTGCCAGCGTTTTTCCACGTCTCATTAAGGATGAGACGCGTTTTTTTTTTATTTTTTTTTTAAATTATAAACTGTTCTGATTGTCGTCTGTATTTTGGGATTGCCTTAGCCAAGCAAGACTGCGATGGCCTGGTATTGGCGTACGATGTACTGAATTGAAAGGTCGCAGGTACGAGCCCTGCTCGTAATCAAATTTTTCTTACCGCAAAAAGTTTTGTGCTGGAACTGAAATGATAGTATATATAGTGTGTTTGTTATATTTATTGTTGAATCGATAGACTTTAATTTCGGTGTATACAAATAAACCTGTTAGGGCAAGTTAGTGGTGAAAACTCCATACCGGTGGATTTTAATTCATGATGACGTCACCAGCGTTTTAACGTCTCATTAAGGATGAAAAGCAAAGTTAACGCAGTGACTGCATCGACTGCTGCTCTACGTGTCTTAGTGTCGATTCCTGCACCGATCAAATATTTGTGTGACCTACAAGTAGTAGCAACCCAGGAGATTCCTAGTATGGGGCAAAACATGTTTTTAATAAAAATCACATCCTTACCAATCACATCCGTACAAAACCATACATTTAAATCTCACTCAACCGTGCAAACTTCGACAAAAAAATCGCAATTAAACTTTTAATCGTCCGTGTCTACAGATTTTTACGTTCTAGACGGTCTGTACTCCGGTAGTGTCTGTCTGCGCTAATATTTGCGTCCGTGCATTATTGCTGAGCGAGCCAGCACAATGAGGTAGGAATTACCTCTGCAGGTTTACTTAGGCCGCTGCACAGTCGTTCAGGTATACATGAGTCATTTGAATTAGTAATCGTATCTTTTTTGTGATAAGGTTGTATTTTGTGTAAGGTTTAAGAACATATCGTAGTGCGTTTTTTAGGATAGGTACAATAGTTGAGTAATTTGAATTAGTAATCGTGTCTATTCTGTAGTAGTTTTAAGAATAAGTTTTTAAGCTACTCAGATGAGTGCGGTGATAGCCCAACGGGAGAGCAGTGATGGCCCAGTAGTTTATGATCCACTTCGTCTCGCAGAAAGAAGACCCGTGTCCAAGAAGTGATTTTTCTATTAATTCGTAATTTGTGCGAATATTGACACAAGAATTACTTCTGTTATAGGTTTAGACAATATACGCAAACGTACTTACAACAGATAAACGAGTAATTTGAATTAGTAATCGTGTATTTTTTGTGATAAGGTTGTATTTTATGTAAAGATTTTGAGTTACTTAATTTTTTTAACCCTTCCAAAGACTTCTAAACCTGCGATGACTAATCTTTATCACTCATTCAAAAACAGACCTTGGTAAGAGTTGCAACTATCCGATGACTAAATTTACCACCGTGAGCTGTCATTGGTCAAATCAAATAGCGCACATTTGATTTTACCAATCCTGTTCCACTTGCGTTTAGCGATTTTGTAAAACATGACAGAGATGTGTCTCTGTCATGTTTTACAAAATCGCTCCCAAAGAAGCGTCATGACATCTTTTTTTATATATTAGACGCATTAACCCATGCGTCGCGTATTTCAAAGATATTCTGCCGAAAGATAAAATCAACGGCTAGTGGGACAGATTTTACTCTTAAAAAAAACACAGCTAGTAATCACAGGTCTGTGGGTGTATAAGCTAAGTCAACAGTCGTCTCATAACCAGATAGCGGGACGCATGCATTCTTTACGAGCTACAGCTTTATTCCAGTAGACATCGCGGCTGTTTTGCATTCCCTGTGCCTTCTCTTTTAAGAGTAGGGCTACGTACGTGAGTTTATGTGGAATAGTGCTTTTGGCTCTGAGTAAGTTGTTTTTCAGTTAAGTTTGCACAATAGAAAGTACATGGTCTTGTTTAATGGCTTTTTTTATCGTGGTATAATCATCTAATCCACGCAGTCCTTCCACGCAGGGCGGGACGGGAGGGACTAAATATTAGTTCCATACCGGGATCAAACCCCCGCGAAACTGCGCAACAGTCGAAAGTTCAGCCATAGCTCCAACCGTCCCGTCAAACTATGCCATTATTCCCTGTCACTCGAACAAACAGCTCCTGGAAATACTCCAATTTAGTCGAGTATTTATAAATATTGGTGGGTAGAGCTTATAAGGCCAAAAATATTAATTTATAAGTATTATTTTCTTAATAATGACTATATAGCCAACATAGAATTCTTTAAATGTGAAATTCGCATCGAAGTTATCGATGCCAATTAATATAGAAATAGTCTTGCCTACATTGTTGTCGTAAAGTAGAAATAGAACAGCTTAGGTAACCATTGTTCTATCCACGTGTTCGGTTTTATGTTTTCTTGTTTAGCTCTTGCTTGCTTATAATTAATACACTATTAGTATGAAATTATGAAGCTTTCTACTAGAAAAATATATATTTGAATTGGATCATTAGTTCTTTGTATTACTCCCAACATACAAAACAATTTTACCTCTTTATGACATTAGTATTGATTTCAATATAGTTTCATACGAATTTAAAAATATAATACCAAAATTCTAAAACATAAACCAACCTTTTAAATAGCAGCAATAAAAGCACAACACGTAAAACTAAAATACGGACCCATTTCCAATTCAATTCCGGAACTACGGAATTTCAAAATTTATTTTCCATTAAGCTCATAAAGTTGGTTTTCATTGCACTGTTTACTATACAATTAACTGTTACATGAAACTCACCTAGTTAGGGCACCGGTAACGACATCGTTACATCGATTTGAACATTTAGCATACGTTGTTTTTTTCAATTTTAATTGGCAATGTTCAATGAGAACGCACTTCGTTAAATTTTTACCCATTTAGTACGCATTAAATGGAAATAAAAACATAACGTTTTCGGTAATTGCTTTAGTGCACCGTAATGGATGTAATTGCGATTGGTGTAAAGTGGGCCAATGTCAGGTTAGTAGATATAATTTTGTATTTTTCATGCCATGCCTCACTTTTAGTATTTTTTATGTCATAATATTAATGTGTGTTCATAGTCATATACAAAACCGGCTTCTTATGGCACGGCACGTAAGTTCATTTATAAATATTTTAAAGAAATGAGCAAACGGGTTACTGGCCGAAATGACAAAAAAATGCATAGGAAAAACTTCATTAACAGTTAATTACATTTCTAATTAACACCCTCTGAAGTGGCTGCAGCAAAATGTCACCTAATACACGAGTGCTCGCATATGTGCATAATAACGACAGGAATGTAGGTCGAATGCTGATTGCAGACACTCGCCTGCTATCGAATTCTCTTTTTTTCCAACCAGCGATCTCGGTTGCGCGAAAAATTTCATATCGCCACGCGTTTTGCAAGTAAAATCAGATAACTTTTGACACTTCAATTACGTAGTGATGGCCGCCTCTAATTTTTTTTTCGCCGCGTAAAAACGGGAAACATGTCACGTCACGAGCATACAAGACGAAGTTTCCAGAACAAAATACAAGCTCCTTCAACTTTAACGGGAAGAAGGTAATAAGAGGGAAATTAAAAAGTTTTTCGCTTTTAATATTAAATTAAGTGGAGATCTGTTATCGCAGGTGCACTATCGAGTGGACGGAGTTCGCTATCCACGCCCCGCGGCTGTTTCCTATTGTTTTATGTGTTTTAGTTTACGCTTGTTAGTTTCCCATTAAGTTTGAGCGCTGTAGGGCAGACCTTTTATTAATTCGTCAGTCTTGCTTGTCTAGCAAAAATGAACGTTTATATTGCTTACATCTTCATAAAATTAAATCCATTTGTAGAGATTTTGCACACGCATCTTTATTATTTTGAGAATAGTTCAGACTCGGCACGTCATGTCGGTGCAAAATCAGTTCAAAGCGCGCTATAAATTATCCGATTTGTATTCTCCTTTTAGTGTTGGTTAAGAAGAAATCTCCTTAGCGTTTGTGCGACCACACTAAAGTTAACGGACAGATACAAATCTTCATTAACAGCTTGACAAAAAGTCGCAGCTGCTGCTTTGTGTAAATCTAACGAAATCAGGTTTCAATGTCCTCTTAGTGACACATTGAAAAAGAAAGCTGAATTTGGAACAAATTTAGAAGATTAGGGAGGCATTTCTGTAAACATTTATTTAATCAGTCGCATTGTTAGTATCTGGGTTTATAGAACTTAATCTAAAACGAAAATAGTTTGAAGTTGGGTACTTGTACTCGAGAAGTCACCGTTCTATTTATATTAATCTAAATGTAAACACGTGGTGTTTACTTGATATTCAAATGTACAAAGTGGCATCTTAATGATGTGCATTAAGCTTCTCGCTGACAGCCTCAAGTGTCGGTATCGATACTTAATGACTGTGTCACTTCACCTGCCAAGCGATGAACACCGAAATTAAATCGTCAAGCACGAAATAAAATTATAAAACGAGACCAAAACTTCACTTTCATTACACGCCGGTAAAGTTGAAAATAACCATGCGGGCGGCATAAAAGAAATCCGGACTGAATTCACATAAAAATAAAAATGATAAAATCCAAATTTATCGCTTGTTCAACGATTTAAAGGTCATTTTTGTGTAAATAAATACCAGTCAGGCCCACTGGATAAGTTTTAATGAACTTTAATTTATGGAGTCTCGCACACTTTGTCGCGTTTACGGTCGTTCCGAGTGATTTTCGGTAGTCAGGATATGTTTGGTAGACAGGAGACTGTTCAATGTTTTGCTTTACGTAATCCAGTCTATTAATTTCGACTTTATATCTTACGGTGACGTGTTGCGGTGATTTTTACTGACAAAAACCTTTTTTCGGATCGTATAATGGCCGTGTTTATCTAAGAACGCTAAACAATAAACGACATTTATTTACCAAAATACATAAAAGTTATTATGTGAACGTAAATCTTCTACCTAGTTTATAAATATGTTATAGTGTCATTGATTCTACGACTTAAATGATATCTTATGGCTGTAGAAAGCGTCAACATCTGAAACTTATTTCAGCGGCTTGTAAGAGACTGTTGAACTTTCTAACTTAATGGGCATTTGAATTGCGTTACAAGTATTTTTTTAATACTCAGCAACTATAAATTATTTCATGTACCTACATAAACATAATTATAGAGCACAACCAGCTAAGATCCTTACGTACTCCATCGGCCTCGTCTTCATTCTCTTAAATCAATGTCTTACACATTATCCTAATGCCCTATCAACCGAAACGCAAACGAACTTTATAATGGACAACTTATTACGATCATTATCAAGCATTTTGTGTGTAAAACAACATAATTCACGTCCCTCACTTAATCCGCTAAAGTGAAATATTAATATGAACTGTTAGTCGATTTATCTCGTAATCTTGGATAGGTTGATTCATTAACGTGATTCATCCTCCGGCTTGTTGAATTTATAACTCAAGAACATCGGTTATTTGACAAAATGAACCATTGGTTGTTACGAAATTATGTAAACACGAGCGTACGTCAGTCAGAGAGCCAGGTCGCTGTTTGATTTTTCGTTTATTTTGTTAAGAATAACAAGAACTAATGAGAACAGGGTAAGCTTTGGTTCACATAAATCATCATTTTGTTGCGATAGTCAAAATATCTTTATAATTTAGTGCGGCGAATACCAGCTGGAATATTTGAGGTTCGTCATAACATCCGACATTTGTTTCGTTTTACATTCTGTGGTTGTGTCATTCTATGTTACGTGGTGGATATTGCAGCTGAATGAATATGTTTGCTGTATTTTAGGAAATCTATTGTAACATTTCAGTCAAACCAATCGGCGCTGCCAGCAAAAAAGAGGCCCGTGTTCCACAATGGGAACATGACGGACTGATCATATTCGTCATATTTAAAAGCTAGTTTGAAAAAGAGTAAAATCCGTCCTTTCAACATTTTCTTCTTCAAAAACCTCGCAGAACTTTATCGTGATCGTAAATATGTTTCTCCTTTCAATGTTTTAAATCGATGTTGAAATGTTTATCACAAAAAGCGCCCCAGCACAAGTACAGTAACTAATAAAGACATGCCTACTTGTCTTACACCCACCATTACAAGGTCCAAGAAACAAGTTCATACACCAACGCCATTATGGTAACGCATCATAAAAAGCGTAATATTCAACTTGAAAGCCAACAACACTATCCAAAGATTGTTTTATTCGTTGCGAACAAGTATCTTATTTGGCTTGCTACAGCTAGTTGTAATATACATCATGCTGTTGGCTACAGTGACTTTAAACGATGCATGTCCGTCTTTTATTTTATTTTTTTATTTAATCCTTGCCTCGATTGTTGCCAGAGAGCAGTATTCATAAAACTATGGAAGCGCTGTTCCTTGTTTTACACACTCTTTTATATTTCAACAGCAATTCGAGTTGAGAAACAGGCGACATTTTATAGTGTAGCTACACTGTCTTTACTGTGCAGTGTCCATCCCAGTGAAAATGAAAATGACCTGGAAAAAGTTTTTTTTAAAGCACTCGTTGGTTGATTAAAAATGTAGCAAGTTTAGAAGTATGTTAAGTGAGTTAGAAGTGAATGAGATCAAGGTGTAGGATTTATTACCGTAAATAAAAGCATGATGTCGTATTCAACCGACTTCAAAAAAGGAGGTGGTTTACTAAAGATGCCTTCACCGATTAGGAAAATTCTTAAAGTCAGCATCTGATGGTGAGATCCTGGAAAAATCGAGGGTACTTTACTGACATATGAATATGACAGCAAAATCAACCCTGATTGCTGCTGTCGCATATCTATGCATTGTTTGCGCCATCATACAATATAATTATAACGTCACTATAAAGTGTAAAGACGATTCTTTTTCCGAAGTCGCTGGCACAACAGTCAATGAAATAACAAATGTAGTCACTGACTCTCGGAAGAAATATTACTGTACATTTTTTTGTGTTATTTTCATGTTGATTACATTATAATTAATAAAGAAGTAAATTTTATTATGAACCAGAAAAAGTTTAATGAAGATTCTGTTGAAATTCGCAAAGAAAAAAAGGAGAAGCTGCTATCCAAGTTCTAAAGAAAACAATAACTTTGAAAGTTAACGAAGCGAGAGCAAACGAACTCAAGACGATAGGATATTAAAAAATCATATAATCAAGTAGCCAGGCATTGTTTGTGTAATCTACTTGTAAGTACAGTTAAGAACACTAATTCAACACCATTCCATTGTATTTTGTTCTACAATATTAATAGAATTTAATGTCGTTGTTTGGAAACTATCAAGGCCCGTCCCATTCAATATATTTTTTACCATCGTAATCGATTAGACGAATTTCATATTATGGCTAGCAACCCGCCCCGGCTTCGCACGGGTACATACTTTCTCGTTTTTGCGTAGGGTAATTAAAAAAAGAAAAGTTTTTTTTTGTGAAGAAAATTTGAATATTAAATAAAACACACAATTTTGAAGCTGATTAGGTAACTATATTATGTTCGTCACAACGTAATCAATAATTTACATTGCATAATTATGTTAGTCCAAAAGGAAACCACTTCTGAATTTTCCGAAGTGAATAATAAATAATAAATAAATAAATTTATTAGTTAGTGGTCATGACTGTACTACGAGTAGTACTGTCTAATTGGAAGGCTTTGTACACAGAGGTCCGTGTGAGAGAATAATTAATGTTGTTAACAAATGCTTCGTGTTGTTTCAGTGGCTAATGATGAATTATAACTTTACTGTTCAGTTAGTATGTTGTATGTTCTGTAGGTTACGATTGTTATTTAATAGAGGTGCTGGTATTTAAGATATTTACTTTTCAGTAGCGTTGTTTTTTTCTTCTTTATTTAATTATTTTACGTTCACATTTTAATAAATTGGGATAAGGGCATGAAGATGATGATGAAGTTCACATTTTGCCGTAGAATTAAAAATGTTATCGACTGGAAAAATTTGACCTTAACTTGAACAATTAGAAAAAGGAAAAAAGAACTGACAAAAATAATACTTACCTATTATTGGAAAACAAAAAACTTTTTTTATAATTTTCATATTACTCGACCAAAATATATGATCTAATAATATCAGAATAGTAAGTCATGGTATTTATTTATTTATACCTTTGGTCGGGCTTTCCAGTCACTCGAAAACTCCTTATTTGTTTTCTTGCGTTCGCGCAGCCCTACTCTTAAAACGCAAACCCTCCAAAATAAATACCTAAAAGTACAGTGATTAAGCTGTCCTCTCATTTAATGGCCTAACAGACTCAGACTAAGATATACTACTACCTAGTTGAAGCTTTGATTGTAATATACAGCTTGACTATCCTAATGGTACTAAAATTCCCAGATTACTGCAGTTGAGACAAACAATTTCCTTTTAAAAGGGTCTGACGTAGAATGTCTAATTTGCAAAGTGAAAAAAAGATGTTGAAAATAAAAGTCGGATTGGCCATCAATTCTATTTTAAGGATACCTTCGTATTTAACGATTTAGGAATAATATTTTAAAAACTATAAATCGACTCTCAGAACTGGATGAGTGGTGTCGTTTAAGAGTTGCGAAAACATGTGTTTATACAAATTTTAATCCAATAAACGAAAACCGGACATTGTTCAAATTGGAATTTGTGACAATCGTACTTTTGCGATGTTCTTAATAAAGATTGCTAAATCAGTACATAGTACAATAGTCGAGACCAGCTAGTCAAAACTTTACAACAGTAATATAATATGTAATACTTCAACACTGAACGCTGTAAAAAGAGCGTAAACTTCATGTTCCAACCAAATCAAGTATGCGAGTTACTATCTCAATTCTCAGGTTCTACTGAGTTTTGGATGAATAATATGATGCAATTTGTATAGTAAAGTATTGTAGCTTTCTTATGAAAGTACTGGAAACGGGTCTGCCGTCTACTGCCTCATTTTAGGGTTAATATTTTATTAGGATTCGTCGTCATTGCAGTGTTTTCTCAGAGTTTAGAGATAAGTCTTTGCAGGACGAAGAAAATCTGAAGAATAGTTTCTACTTTTTGAACATTTTAAAGGACTTACATAATCACAATCAAGTTTTTTTTAAGTCTCTGCGATATTTATGAATATAACAATTTTCATATTAGGTTTCTGATTCTCATATTTGATCTCTGGTGGTCTTTCATTGTGCTCGAAACCATGCAACCAACGGTAATAAGGTAAGTGACATGATAAGTCAAGTAATCATTTCGCTACAACTAACGTAATTATAATATCAATGAATTGCCCGAAATGTGGATATGTTTTTAGATTAACTTAATTATCTTAATTTTTAAATTATACAGCAGTAACAAGACATTTCCTTAAAGAGAACATTTTTACAAACATCGTTCCAGGTTGTGATTAGATTTGCGTTTTATTGCAAACCAAATTGTGCAAGCAAACTTGATTACCATTTTGAGTCTTCTGCTTCATAAATTATTTTACAAGCCTTTTGCAAGAATTCTTTGACAATAAAAAATAAATAACAAAACACAGTTGTTATTGAAAAAATAGGTCATGGAACCTAGGCTGAACAAAATAAAACAAACAGAATTAGATCTAATAATACAACAGAAGTAATATCACTTACAGAAATTACAGCACAGTGAGATCACACCCATAGGAGCTATATTAGTATAACGCATTTCACAGCGGGTATCGTAATTCCATCAAACATAACATAGAATGTTATTGGTAGGAAATGTTAGTTCGATCATAATGCTAACGAAAATATCGAAGCCGATGATTGAAACGAAGTAAGTGAATTCAACGCCATTGGTACTATTTATAAATTAGATGAAAGAACACAAGAAAGGAAACGTAAACCTGTCAATGATTTGTCAAAATTTGAATTCTGACTTTTGCAACGCGAGGCTTTTTGGATAGGAATTATGAATCAAGAAATGGCAATGAAGACAGACATCTCAAAACATTATGGAAGATCAAACAATTAATTAGTGAGGTGAGAATGTTGTGGATTTAACAGCAGTCAACTGTTTTGTACGAGAATCTTGTTGTTTTTGGAATTAATCTTAAAATATAACATTAAAATGTTTTCAGATCAGAATGTTTTCAGTTCTGATGGTATCAGTCTGGTTGCAATAACTTTTCTTGAGAGTTTTTAAAGAAGGTATCGCTTTTAATTATATTAGTTATTTTCTTTTTGTGGTGCAATGATTACAAGTATATCAGTTGATTTAATCAAGTCTACCATAACATCTTCAGTTCCTATACCATTTTCCATATCTTCTTTACAACTCATAAAGCTGTCAATACATAATTTTACTATCTTCTTTATTATTTCACCTTTTAGATTATAAAACATATGCGGTAAAACAAAACGTAGACGCTTGTAATAAAAACGTCAAGCATAACCGCCTTATAACGAACTAAAAATATGGATTTTCAGCCATGACGCACGACCGGATTTTATTTATATGCTAACACATTTATGTATCTTGGTAAGAGATGCTTCACTTTACTTTATGACCCGTAGTTTAGTTGTTAGAGTTCTATGTAGCGATAACAATTTTATTTTAGTGCGAGCATAGTAGTACCAGCTAAAATGAAATTTCATAGAGGTAAAATTTTGCACCTTTAGAATTTTCTTTTTAAGTCAACATTCTGTCTATTATACTTACCTTTTTCTCAGAATTTAAAACCATAGTAACGTATACGTCAATGCTGGTAGAAATTTGCCAAATGTTTTCATTAATAGGCTGATGAAACAATTTTGATGATACCATTTAATTTTATCCCTGCAAACTGCTATGAACGGATAACTGTATGGTTATCACTCTTTCACGCTAAAACTGATTTGGGTCAAATTTATCACACAGGTACATTTTAACTTCCTTACTTAACCATATGGGCGAATGTCATAAGCAGGTCAAAATATAAACTGTTAGCTGTGGCTTTCTCATGGAAATAGAAACATGGGTGACGTTTTTCCGATTTGTCTTATTGATTTATGTCGATGTCTCATTATCCGATTGAACGTATTTCTACAATTTTAAGACCTACATATATATAGTTTTAGAAACAAAGAAAATCGGCATAGCCTGTGGCAGCTTCTTAACCAACAAAATACTAATTCACCTTCACTCTCCTTATTGTAGTAATTATTAACCTTTGTTCTATCATAGTAAAATCATTAAATGAGTCCTCCCACTAGGGCAAAGCGGGATGGTCTGTCAGACTTGTACTGACTAAAATCCACGGTATCTTTCAATAGCCCTTTTGCGTTCCGGGGTCACGGTAATTCTTACTCTACCACTACAGAACTTGTAAACACGTGCGTAGACCACGAGCTGAGAACACTTGTTGCTGGCGATGCCAACATGTTTATTACGCCGTTACGAGCTGAAAGCGACTCGTAAAATGTTCCCAAGGTTAAGTTTGATTGTTCCAAACGCACAGTCTGCCTCTCTTCCAATTATTACGAAGGCGAACCCTTAGGTCCGGTAAATGTAACCTTATATCCAAGAGATAAAGTAGATTTTATCCTGGATGATGCTGTATCTAGCAAAACAATTTATGTTGCCCATTGTATGTAAGATTGCACACGCTTACTCCAAATGCGGTTTTGAGGTTAAACTCCTATTTGCTTTTAACGAGATTTAAATAGGTCAAAGTACAAAAGGATTAGAAGAATGGTTTTGTCCTTTGAAGTGGAGGTCAGTAATAAAGAAAAAGATCTTAAGTGTTGTTTTATTAATCAAGATGTGTACACATCACCTATCCTCTTATTTTAAATGGCAGAGCTGTAGTGTTAATCATTTAGCGATTTGTGTGATTTTTCTTTAGGATTTCGTGATTAAATAATAACCAGATCGCAGATCTATCTTCAAGGTAAACTCTTGATCATTGGGTGCCCATCTATTACATACCGAGTTTTTTCCGTGTCTCGGAAAGCACGTCAAGTCGTTGGTACTGGCTGACATTTGTAAATCTTTGACAGTCGTTACAGGAGACTCTATAGTCTGACAACTAGTCATTCCAAGTTGTATTGTACGAGTATAACCCGGTACTAACTTAGTTGCAGAGGTCAGTAAGTAGTTGCCTTAAATAAAGTACTAGTATTAAGCTGCATCTGTTTAGATTTGAAACAGATTTCAACATAGTTTAGAACAGGCTGGGCAGATGAGATGCGGTTTGCGTCACGATTATTTGCCATTTCTCTCTGCTGATCGATATCTAGAAACATAGGAGAGCTCACAGTAATGTAAGAAATTTGGTCGGTGTATCGTATGGGTGTCCTTCCTCACCCGTAGTAATTTCTTTGGTGCCCTAGTAAACTTTTACAAGAAAGCGTAGTACTAGTCATCATGAACTGGTTTTAGCGAATACAAAGCTATAAGTTCCTATGAAATAATAGATTGATAGTATCAGTCATAAATTATGCCCAAGATAAGCTGTCTTGTATAATTCAGTCTTAGTTCCATGAACTAGATGACTCATGGACAATAATGGAATTGTCAAATGCAATGAGACAGCAACATTTGTAAACTGATATTAAACTAGTTTAAATCTAGAGTAACTAATTAACTATAAGGCTACCAACCCTTTCTAAATAAAAGCTGTGCAGTTACTGCCTTCAAAACCTAATTGTATGAATCGTTGTTCACTGCAGATGAGGATTTTCTAGACCAGTAATATAACGTTAACCCTTAAAAATCTTTGTTGTAGCTTACAAATGCTAGTTTTGAAGTGCAAACTTCTTTACCGGCGTTGTGCACTTTTTTTGGAATGGGTAAAAAATGTTTAACTCGCGTCAGGACACGTGACCTGATCGAAAATTCGTAAGACGGCGCAAGGCGCTTGCGCGAATGTTCGTGTGTGTTTATTACTATTCAAGTTTTCGCTTCTGCCGGCACTCCCAGAGTGCAACCCGTCGTTTTTTTTAATAGGTTTATTTTGAAGACACTGAGATGTTTATGAAAGCTTAAATCATAAAGAAACACGTGCATTACATATATTTAGTTAGCCACGGTCATAAACACTGCATAATTATAATGCTCTTCATTTCTAACATCCAGTGAACTATAAAGGATGTTACCAACAAATATCAATTTGTTAAATTAAAACTAAAAGTTACCAGATGCTGGCAAGGTTGACATCTGCGTTCTCCCGAATTTAATGATCCCCAAGGCGGCCACACTAAACAGCGAACATATTCTAAAATTAAAAGAAGCAAATCGTTCAGTCGATACATTGAAACGGAAATAGAAGACACACGATCCCGCGGGAAGTCGAACAAAAAACGTAAAGGAGAAACACATGACCTCATTTGTCGCGAAGCGAGGGAATTATTTATTACTTTTGATACCTCTTGCGTCGGCTCCCCCTTTGTCTTTGTGAGAAACTCTGAGATTTTAATATCGCTACTGTTTCTAAAGGAATTTGTAAATGTGATGCTCTTCTTAAAAATTATGGAAGGCTTATGTTGGATTTTTATAGCTTCGCTTTGATGTTAAAATTAATTTAGTACGAGATGAAATGATCCGCGTTTATAAAGTAAGGATTTAAGGTGAAGGGCGATGTTAAACGAAGAGCAACATCAGCGTACTTACAGCTAAATTTAAAGTATATACAGACAAGCATCATTATTTGGAGTCCGTAATATAATACGTTAAATCATAAATAAACATTCAAGGACTCCTCTATAACACAATCTGGTGAACGGTGACGTGCAAATTAATAAAACTGACAACGATGTCACAAGGATTTGGTTAGTATTTAATTCTGTTAATATTAAATACACCTGTAAGGTTGTAGGATATAGACCAAGGTGATACAGCTGTAATAAAAATAACAACAACTTCAAATAAAACCGTAGCTGTAAGGAAAGTACATATTGCTTGCTTCCATATAAACCCCATAGTGGACCGTTTCCCTAAGTCATGAAACGTGCAATTCTACTTTTATTCCCAGAGAGACTTAAAACATTTCATGATAGTTGAAAGAGAGTATTTTCTTTAAACTAACGTCTTGTATTTATAAGACGTTTTGATTGGAGAAGAGCTCACTGTTATTTTAACATGCTACACTAACGTCAAAGCAAGACAACGTATGACGCATTTTGTTATGATTTTGAAATTTAATCATTCCAATATTCTAATTACCAAGATGTTCATGCATTTGAAACTCACAAATCTCAATGAACTATAGACTTTATTCCGATAGCAATAGAATGATAGTTGGGGGTTTTGGAACAGCAGATGAAGTTTGTCAAAGGTTGTTAGATGCGTCCGCCAGATGCGCTTACGACGAAAGTGTCGACTAATGACTTGGCGGTGACGATGTAAACATTCGACGGCGACACTGTCAAAATCATCACGACAACTAAGAAAAAACCAAAAGGATATTTTTATGTTTCACGTAGAGGCTTACAGTCATCTTTGGATGTAAATATAGAGGAAAATGGATTGCTTTCTATCTATCGTTGGAAAATTAAATAGTTACCTACCAACTAAAGTAGCGTAAATAATTGTATGTAATTCTGTCCAGCAGAATCGTTTTCTTAACGACCGATGCCATCTCGTTCTATCATGATTTATTATTCACAACTAATAATAAATATTTATAAATCCGTAGTAGCTCATGGCCTGGATTCTCGAATCGTAAAGGTTACGTCCAGCGCCGGCTCATTAAAATCACCATCAATCATTTTTGAAAACGCTGAATCACAACCAATTGATATCATAAAATATTTTTCTGTTCTAGAAGCAGAAACGGTACGAACAAAAGGAAACGTGTAACCCGATACAACTCCCTTAAATGTTTACAAATGCTTTATGTTTGGCGAAATCAAACACGATTTGAGTGGCGTTCCGCAAAAATACAAACTCCCCTTGGCAGTAGCGAAAATTCAGTGTAAACAATAGTACAAAGACGAGGTAAGATTATTGGAGAATTTGTTTTAAGCCACTTGAGGCACTTGTAAATATTTGGTAAGCTTTCGTACGCCTTACGTCTGCCATTTCACCTGCCTTCGTGACGTTAACGTTTAATGTTATTTGTTTTGCGATAGAAAATCGAGCTCCAACAACATTATTTTGACGTCCCTTTTTATAAAATGTTGAGTTGCTCTCGTACTTTCCTTTTTTACATCCCGCTTTGTATGTTTATTTGTCGTTAATGTGTTTATTTTACATTGTGTGCGAAATGTTTTTGTTTGGAATAGGTATCGCCTATTGTATATAATTTAAATGAATGATAGTTTTATTCTGAATGAAACCGTATTTCAGATGGATCTCATGCATACGATTCAAAATACAATAACACTTCAGTTCGGCCTCGGCGATATTGTAGATACAAAATGTTGGGAGCTTAACATAATTTGTTGCAGAAATGCAGAGGAAACTGGATTAATTTGTGCTAATGGCCTGGAAGTGGTGACAGTGGTGGGAAAACAAATTGTATGACTTCAATTTATACCAAATTAAAGCGCATTCGTTAAAATGTTAACAATGTGAAAATATTTTTGGTTAAAACAAGTTATAAGCTCGATCAATGCTTTTTTTTTGAAGTGAAAACTTCAAAAAAAAAAAGAAACACTGGTGGATTTTAGTCAGTAAGAGTCTGACAGTCCCTTCCGCCCTGCCCAGGGCGGGAGGACTCATTTGATGATTTTGCCACCCTAAAAAAAAAAGTGAAAACTTCTTTAGCGGCGTTGTGCACTTTTTTGGAATGGGTAAAAAATGTTAAACTCGCGTCAAGACACGTGACCTGATCGAAAATTCGTAAGACGGCGCAGGGCGCTTGCGCGAATGTTCGTGTGTGTTTATTACTATTCAAGTTTTCACTTCTGCCGGCACTCCCAGAGTACAAGCCGTCGTTTTTTTATGTAATATTGTCTGAAAGTGACAATCTAAGGTTATTAATACTCAATATCGTCTAACAAAGACTTGATGAGATATTTTCTTTAATTTCATCCTGGCGAACAGTACGCAAGTCATTGCTCGGCAGTCTGCAAACAATCATTGGAATTAAAACCGAATTAATTACTGACTCTGTTATGAAACACAAATCCGTTGTTCTTGTGCTACACGTGTGATCCATCAGTGCAAAGCTCCATCTCTTTATGAAGACGAACAGACAGACAGTCGTAAAACTCGTGATGTGGACTGATTGGAAACACGTTCAGACGTTCATTCGTTCAACCGTGCGTACGCGCTTGCTTTCAATTATGAGAGATGTTATACGCCGCTAAGGAAATAGTGTAATGCAATGCCGGAACGAATAGGCGCAATTTTAATTATGGTCTATTAGTATTTTTGGAAGAATGTGTGTTACGGATGGAAGTGTTTTATTGAATCAAGATGTTAGTCAATATGTTTTTTTAGGGTTCCGTACCTAAAGAATCCGCTGTCCATCCGTTTGTCTGTCTATCTGTCTGTTAGTCTGTCCCTCTGTCACCAGGCTGTACCTTGTCAACCATGATGGTTAGACAGTTTTCACTGATGATGTATTTATGTTGCTGCTATATAAACAAATTACAAAAAAAAACAGATTAAGATTATTATTTAAGGGGTCTTATACCCTCCTTCTGCGAAGCAGTCATGCTCGTGAAGGAGGAGGCGGGCCGCCTGAGGGAGAGGACAGCGTCCTCCCTCCACCCCAGCCGCAGTGGTAGACGCCCACGGCGTCGGACGTCGCAAGACGATCTCCGGCCACCGTAGGCGCGGGCATGCGGGCAGCGAGTAATGGGCGACTCGCTGTCCGACCATGGACCATGCCCGGGTCGACGGCGCGTTGTGCTCCACGCGCGCCTCAAAGAGTGTCAGCATAGTGACGGGGCCTGTAGAGGGCCAAAGCCTGCCGGGGTCGCGGGACCAAGGGATTACCGTGACCCCGGTACGTAAAGGGCTAGTGAAGGACACCGTGGATTTTAGTCAGTACAAGTCTGACAGTCCCTCCCGCTCTGCCCTGGGTGGGAGGACTCATTTGATGATTTTACCACGATAAAAAAAAAAGGGGTCTTATACAACAGACATGATTTTTTTTGCCATTTTTATGTATAATGATACGAAACCCTACGCGCGCATTTCAAACTCGGACTTGACCGGTTTTTTCACCTTCACACGTGACGTGATCTACCATACTGTTGTTATAATTGATGTTGCTATATTATTTGAGATATTGGAATTTATGTACACTATATCATAATCTTCTTCAAAGTTGACTCAAGCTCGTCTTGCCTCATCTGTATTTTTACAACCCATTTCTTATGGCACTGACCCAAGACTACCATAAGGCCATATAGGCCCATTAGCTTTAACATTAACAAGTTTGCAGCGTTTACTCCTTTAACATACAACCCATAATGTGTATAATCATAATGTCATAATGTTCACATTTGCGTAAATGGAATATTTACGAAAACCTCAAAAGGCAGTGCCTTAAGGTACAATTTCTTTAACAGTCAACCATTTAAATTCACGTGCATAAATCCGTCAGTTAAAGTTAAAAGTCGATTACAAAACAATTTTGAAATTTAAATTCGATTATTCATTTTTTCTTCGATACGGTGTAGTTGGTGGATAAGTAGGGGGTTTCTTCTCGCAACGTATCGAAAACCGGAATTATAATGTCGGTAGTAAGTTATCTTTAGTCCGATACGGTTGCCGTATTATTAACGTCACAACATTGATATAACACGTGGCTCCTTTCTGCGGACATGTCTTCCAAACCGCACGTAGCAATCATCATTACGAATCAATCGTCGAAAGGCAGATGTGTAACAGTTACACTTCATCAGTTGCCCACTTATTTTTATTTTCAAAACGTCGTAAACATATCGCAAATGCTACGCGAAAGTCGAAGTTCCCTTTACTGTATAAGGTTGATAATGGTAAAGCCGAGAAATTGAATATCGGTCGGAGCACGAAAAGGGTTGAGTGCGACTGGCTATCTCGACGTCATCCTGTGGATCCCTATATTTAGAATGTCACTTAATAGCGTACAATTTTGCAGGCAATATCGGCGATTGTGTAGGTGCATTCAGAGGAAAATGCTCGACGGAACGGAAAATTTGTCGCGGCCATTATTCGCACAAGCGCTTCGGACGATTAAATTCGGCTCACCCACGAATTTAGCACTGTGATGTACATGAAGCTAGCTTCAATTGATACATAGGAGGCAGTTATCTCCACACAATTGCGTTCACCACTTCCTTTGAATAATTCTGGGGTTGAAAAAGCAATATTTTTAGAAATGGTTACTTCACAAACCTATTCTTTATTGTACATTGTTTACAAACTGAAAACAAACGTCTAAATTTGTTCGCATCGCTGCAAACAAGAAAACTGCTCAGAAGGCTGGCAGTATTGCCCCTCTTGACTCAAATGTTGATTCTTGGCCCTAAAGCATGTGCGCGCGCTTGACCTATGAAGACTCTAACCAACCAATTGACGAAATCTCGAAAGATGTGGGCATTTGGGCCCTGGATTCTTTTTTTTACCTTTAATATTCACATCTACACTTAAATAATCAAAAGATAAGGAAACCTGACATCAGTGCTAAAAGACCGAAAAACAATTATAATAATTCATACGAGCACAACCGAAAACTGGTCCAATAAAGCAATTTGTCAACCGCGATAACGTTGTTTGAAAACATTAAGTCGGCGAATAAAATAATCTCTTCTTTCAAAACGTGATTTCTGAATCTGAATTCGATTGTTTCCTTACTGGATTGTGCGAGTAACTTAATACTTTGGCGCCATCCTACCACATTTTGGTAGCTATGTGTCAGTTTCACGCAGCTGTCATTATGACAAAGTGTGTACAAAATGCTACATCTTTTTTCTTTATCTCGTGTTTTGCATGTTGATTTGAGAGCTTTGTGAATATTTTATCTTTGTTGTGTGAGATGGTATTAATGAATTCGTTTGTCACTGATCGTGTCAGGTTATTTCTCAAATAAATTAGAAAAAGTTATCATTTGAACTTTCGTGTTCACAATTTATTTTATGCTTTATCTAAAGTGCTTTCTACATATTAAAATACATCAAAATCAAAGCTATTATTAAATAATTCATTGATATTCTTAGATAAAGGATAAAGATGACACAAGAATAGTTTCCGATTCAAACTTTAATGCTTTTTTACGAAATAACAAGGTCAGTAAAAGATTCTGTAGTAAATAAAGAGATTACGATGGGAGGTTGGTCGGGGCCTACTTTCTCTCGTGTACCTTTTTTATCCTGACAGACAATAGCAGACTTAGTTCGGCATCGTCTTCATTGCAGTAAGACTCCCGGTATTTATTCCCAAAACGACGTAAAGTAGATAAGCCCCTCCCGTGTAGAAAAATTCCCTTTTAGATTTATCGGTAATCTCATTTGTTGCCGCTTTTATTGTTTCTGCGAACAACAATGAATTAGACTTGCTCACATTATTTGCTTAGGCCCAACGTCACTTTGTTTACTTTCGTAACTGCATATCCCGTCCGGGGGAGAGTAGGGTTAGCCAAATCAATGCTGTGGGCGTTCTGCAAGGGGATTTCTAGATTTATCGTTACTTTGTTTTGTATTATACAGTCATTTTCATTTGGAGCAACGAAATCTGTGAATTTCCTTTGTTCAATCCGGTGAAGCAAAATTTTATCCAGTGAATCTCGTTATGAAAGACTTTGATGTAATAAAAGGAAAGTTTTTGAAAGAGAAAAAGCAATGTGCACATTCCACACGATGTTCGCGGCCATTTGATCACTAACGAGACGATTCCAGGAAGCTATAATACTTTGTAACTTTTGTAAAATTAGGTTGTTATTTTTCTCATAATTTTTGAAAACGTTTTAATTACGATGTGGACTCTTCTACGGTATATGAAAACATTATCTTTTCAAAGTTTTCTTTGTAAATTAATTATGAAATTGTGACAGGAAATTTTCCACGTCCAATTAGATAAAAATGATGATGATGAGTTGTGTGCGTTTAAAATTAAACGTAATAATGTGGCTTTTAGTACACGCTTTTAAAGAATTGTAATAAATCACACAAAATGCCTTTCAAGATTATTTTTACAGATTCATGAGCATTACAGAAATAATTTGGCACTAATTTAAATGAATCTTTATATTTTAATATTCCCACGACACCACATTACGATACGGCATTATCATTTATTCAAAATATGCACGGATTTCTGTGTCATTAGCTTGTTGATTCCACAAAATTCATCTGACGCCTCCTAATGAGACGCATACATTTGGAAGGCGTGTTATGGAATGCAACGTTACGACATTCGGGGCCAAGCAAACGAAATTAAGCGAGCTCATTAGGCATCTAGAACTAAATAAATATGAGATAAATTCACACAAAATCAGATAATCCACCATATTTGGATATTAAAACTGTGTAGATAACGACTTTTGTGATATAGTGTGGGCGAATTCGGATCTTTTTGAACTCGTCGTTATAACTGTTTCTGTAGTCAGTTTCGTGAACTTGTCCCATTTAGTTCATAATCTTTAAATAATATTAATTTTCTAGGCATTATGTATTAAAGTGTAATTTTTTATCGCTTTAATAACAGTTACAGCCTGTTTCGTCACCTCTAGTTGAGTGATCTGGTAGATAACCGGAGTTGTGCCCGTTTGACGATAGTACTCTCTTAATACTTTGGACACATCTAAACTAACGAATTGTGAATGTAGATATGCTTCTACATTACCTTTCAGCACGCGTGTTATTATGATGGTGATTTAATAATTTTTTTAGATGGTAAAATCATCAAGTGCTCCTTCCTCCTGCCCTGGATGGAGCGAAAGGAACTGACAGACTCGTACTAACTAAAATCCACCATGTATTTATGTTCAACTGCCCTTTAAGTTACACGGTTACCTGCTTAGACAATTCCATGGCCCCGGTTAACATGAACTTCAAGTTTAAATTCGTATAATTTAATAGAGAACTGCACATTATTTTTGTTGTATTTTCCATTTATAAATAAAGGGGTAAGAGAAACCTTGCACGGGCTGCCAAGCACGAGAGGGGAGCATTGTATATTGAGTAGATTGCTGATAGGGGTGACGTTGTTTGGTGATGCGACAGGTGTTCCGAATAAGTCTTATTATTATATTCGATCTCTTTGTGTCTATTCTTATAATTTGATGGTGTCGTAGGTAACCGTTTTGAAGAATTCGTAACAGAAGTTAACAATGCAAGGTGACTGGCCTTCCAAATTTCTTCTGTTTCTTCGATTCTAAGAATAGCGAAAGTGCTGTCTGCATGTTCAAATTAGATAGATCATCGTGCTAAGAGTTTTTATCCTTCTGGTTTTGTAGTTTTAGACTACAGACTGAGAAGAAGGAGGAGGGCCAGTCTCGATTGTGATTAATTTCTGAGACAATCATTTTCAGACAGCTAATTCAAGAGGATAGTCATAAGTCTTTCGATCTAATTTCGATAATCTTCCTTCATCGATATTGGTCTCTAGGTTTGGTCTTATTATCTTTTTTTGAACCTATCCCATAGCAATATTCTCAAACCACTGCTACTCCTGAAAGCTACAACCACAGAACTGTGACCACCAGAAAAGCGATGAGACAGTGACGCTCGACGTAGTTAGTCCAGGAGAAATAATGCAGCTGGAGCTGAATCTAGCTTGGAGCCAGGAATGAAATTAATCAGAAAGGACTTCCTACTTTAGGGTAGGTTGAGGTCTAATTATATTTTTCTAAATGGAGTAGTAAATTGCATTGATGGATTTTCCATAAATAATTAAACATTATTGACCTCACATAATACAATATCGATTCAGCCCATGCAATGAAATTAACCCTAGTCCAATACCGTTTAGATTGTCACAGAGTATAAACTCTAATGTAATGCAATCAGCTTTGAGTGTAGCATAAATACAGCGTGACCTAAATTCTGTAGCGAATACATTTAGGCTGTGAATCACTATGATATTACGTCGATATTAACAAAGTATGGATTATCGTATGGTAAATCCAAATTCGATTTAACAGAGCTTCAATCAATGTAAGCCAACAATTATTTAGGAACTATTCTAAATACAACACCACTGAATTTAAAATCGTATAGTGGTGGGAAAGTTTATTGTATAATATCTATTGACATAGTGATTCATATCTGTTTTGCTCCTTGCGCTAACCCTTACGAGTTAAAAGACCACTGATTGATATTATGGTCAACTATAATAATGCAAGTTGAGACTAATTGGAACTTAGAAAGATGTCGATAATGTTATAGGCAGAGATCGAATGACTACTTGCTCGAAAGTATGCTTCCTAATAATTGGATTATAACCTGGAAATGTTGTAACAAATTTACTATTTTTGATATAGGCCTCTCCAAAAACAAGATTAATGGAGTCTTGAACTCTTCTTCAGCATCTTCACACAGCCAAGTCCTCTGACTTATTGTTAATTTTTTTAGGTACTACTTTCAATAGAACTCTATGTTTCAGCACCCAGATTTGTGTGGCTACATCAAAATAATTTCCTTAACCACGTTCTAATCTACGCCGCCGTAGATACGAACAGTTTACGTTTCGTGTACGGTACACTGAGAATTAATTTTAAGAAGATTGGTGTCCACTCGTGCGCTATTTGATGCACTACAGTAAGCAGATAAACACTGTTGAGCCTTTTGTTATGAATATAAAGGATTTTCAACAGCTCGGTTACTCCATGAATAAAAATTATTCTTGGTATAATTTTCCTTAAAATAACTTTTTGAGTTAATTTTCGGCGTCTTTCGGCAATCTCATTGAACAATGGTCTGCGATAAATTAATTAGTTTAATAATGTTTTTAAATACCGGTATTCAACTGCACCTAGTTCGATTGCAAACCTTTTTCTTATTTTGGATATACTCGAGCATAAAGACCCGCAGAAAAATTCTTTTGCGGACCGGATTCGAAGTTGAGATTGACGAGTCCGGTCCACTCTCGAATTTTTCTTTCTACAAAAAGCTTTACGAATGAAAAATGAAAACAACTTTACACAAAAGTGCTGCATAGTCGACCATATCATCGGTCGCAGGAGAGAGAGTACTCAAACGCGAGGCAATCGCTAAATAAATAAAAAAAGTAAGTTGATAAAAGAATAGACAAATGATGGGTGAAAAGAACATACAAATTAAAACTTATGCTTTTCTACCACGTAAGTACATAGAAACTAAAAAACGTGCCCAAATCAATAAATTATCGAAAAATATCGTTTTAGGCTTTAAGTAAACGACGTTCTCAATCATTTGAAACCTCAAAAGATTTTTAAAAATCGAACTTACGGTTACTATACCCAATACCCATGCTTTTAATATTTTTTTGTGTATTAATCCTATCAACTATTGAAATTACAAAACAAAGTGCTAAAAATATTTGTGTTGTTTTGCAGTTTCAATTTATTGCTTTCAAACGATCGTCAGTTGAGTCTATTACGTTAAATAACTGATATGTTTCATAGTTTTAAAACTGTTCGTTTATAAAATAGGCTAACTATCGAACAAAAATTTATTTTGTTTTAACATTTCGTTTGCAGTATTTGAAATTGAACAACTATTTTTAAGCATAGTTTGTTGATGGTTAGCGTGGATATCAGCCCTATTTGCTATGTAGAGACGCAAACCTCCTGGCCCGGGGTCGCGGGACTGTCTTAAAAGACCGTGACCCTGGAACGCAAAGGGGAAATGAAGGAACAGGTTAGTTTTTATTCTGTCAAGTCTGGCAGTCCTTTCCGGTCTACCCAGGGCGGGAGGACTTGTTTTATAATTTTCTAAAGCCAGCAGTGGCAATATCATAGACTATTTTTATGTAATGCATCTTTTCGCACATTCAGATGTTTTTTCGTATATATTGTGAATGCTTTTAAATAGCGCCTGCTTTTATTTCAAATTAATTCTCATTATTGTTCGAAAAATCGAAAAGAAACAAAAGACAATCAAATAAATGTGTAAGACAAAACACGACGATAAATTCTCGCTGATTCGATATAAATTTCGTTGTCCTTTCTTCTCGTCTGCCTGTACTTTGTCATTGCGATAATTAGGACGTAGAAGTGTTGCCGACTGTAATTTCTCTTTGTGTCCGAACATTTTGTCATGTTTAATTTCATGGCTTCAACCGCATCTTCGCCAATTAGGCTCTGGGTGACGTCATGTCTTTTTGTGGGTGACAACTTTTATGTTTATGTTGTTGCAATAAATGTTTTTGGTATAGTTGTGGTGTTTGTTTGATGGGAATGTAATTAATTATAAACAAAGAGTTTGGTGGTAAGGTATACGATGTTTGCATGTTATTCATAAAATTGAAAGTAATTTTGCTTTCAATGTATTTCTTTTCGTATTTTTTTTTAAATTTTTTGTTTCATACTGGACTAATATTTGTATGGCCTACATTTCATTCTTTAGGTTCTATTTGTATGTGATTTATAATCATTTTAAATGCACTCACGATACAAGAAAAATACCTCGCTTTTCCATACAGGAATTGAACACGTGAGCACTAGTGTACTAACTTAGCCCAGTTTTTTTCTTCGGTTTAATGAATCAGTCTATCTGATTAATTAAACGGGAAAAAAAACTGGGCTAGGTTAATACTCGTAAACAAAATAACTCATAATCTCTTCTAACCGTATGACAAAGAAAATACCATCTTATCCACTCTTCCTATACGACAATGACCCTAAATAAAACACTATGTCAGCAATATTGACTCAAAATGGCATCCATTCTTCCCCACAACCAAAATAATCCTACTATCAATCGATCGGCTTCCAACAAAGCAAGGGGTTCGTAACGAAACAATAATTATATTTAATAATCACCTTATCAAAGACGATGTAATTTGTTTTGAGCTGATTCAATATCGATATAATTCGGGTAGTCAGCTGTTTGATTGATCAAAAGGCCAAGGAAATAATGGCCGCAACCGTTCACGGTAATTAAAGAATTTATAATAAAAATCGATACTTTTTGGTTGTTGATTTGTATTGGTTGTTTGGGTTAATTGGCATTAATTGTGCAACCTGTGCGTTTTGAAATATTTTATAGCAGAAATATTCTGTTGCAGATGTTCGTTTTATAATAAAGTGAGATTACGAAGTAGAAACGGATTATTAATATTCATGATTTACTTGGTGATAACTTAGTTCTGGTGATTTTATAAATAATAAAACAGTAGGCACATTTCTCCCAGTTTAAAAAGTGAAATGTCAACGTCTTACATACAAGTATGATGAAACATTTGTTTGAAATGGAAACATGTTTTCAAGAGTGTGCAAATTGCATGCAGGTTTTACTTGCATAGTTCCCAATTGAGCAAAATGTAAAAAACAACCTACTTGTAGCTGGTAAATGATAGTACTCCATTTTTTTAACAACTTCAAAAAGGAGAAAGTTCTCAATTCGCTCTGGATGGTTTTTTTTCAGAATTTAATTTTAATTGTTATTTCACCTAATTGTATATTTTAAAGTTTTTAATTTTATTTCTTAGTCATATTATCTTATCATTATTTCTTAGATCAGATACAGTCTTACCTTTTAAGTGTGTAGAAGTTAATTAAAAACCATTCACAAAATTTGATACAATTACCAAGCTAAATTTTACAGTTTAAAAATTAAAGAAATAACTCGTACGTCACCAGGAAAAACTATA
The DNA here is from genome assembly GCA_943136025.2 of Agrotis puta. NCBI lineage: Eukaryota > Metazoa > Arthropoda > Insecta > Lepidoptera > Noctuidae > Agrotis > Agrotis puta. The sequence goes on along the minus strand of OW964177.2, from coordinate 11,807,511 downwards.
GCTAAATTAAAATCAAAGTTATTGATTTAAAACAGGCTGATTTACCAGCACTTTTTAAAAGTCAATTTCTACATAAGACTGTACCCCAAGCGGCCTTCGACGCTTCCTTGTGGTCTGGGAAGAAGTGGCAGAACAAACTCCTCAGCAAAACATCTGTTAGATGAAATAACCACAGTACCAGGTGGCCGACCAAAACGTAAAACGTGAGTGGTTCCGCTGAGGGAACGAGATGGCGCTAGATGACTTGTATAGTTCTGTCTCTTTCACACAGCCTAACTACTCACGCTCTAAGACGTATTGGTAGGCCACCTGATGACCTCACCCCGACCCAGTTTTATCGTTGCAACTTGCACTTAGGATTTATGTGTATTACAGTGACATCACCCCTATGAAACAGTTTTATGTATTACTGATGGTTGCCTTATTGAAAGCCTATTGATGTGAGAAAGCTCTTAGTTTTTCATGAGTGCATTACGTAAGCTAGTAACCCGGTTTTTTATAGACGCGTTGTGAAAATTGATAGTTAAATTATATTTTTACGTCAAGATTGTGACGTCATCATGTTCTTATAAAACGTGAATAAGTTTTAGTGCTTTAGGTCCTTAAAGGTAAAGCTATTTAAGTCTTCTACTTATGTATACGACCGTACATATTAGTACAAATAAAATTAGTACTGAAACATTTTTGTGACAAAGTAAAATATTATTTACTAGCGACCGGCCCCGGCTTCGCACGGGTGGACATTTATTTTTTAAGCTCTCTGAAAAAAAAAAAATTACGTGATAAAATATAGCCTATACGGATTCGGAAGAATCCCTCTAAGTAATGGTAAAAGAAATTTTGAAATCGGTCCAGTAGTTTTTGAGCCTATTCAATACAAACATACAAAAATACAAAGGTTTCCTCTTTATAATATTAGTATAGAAGTATAGATATTTAAAATAATAAAGTTTGTTATTGTAAAATGCTAGCTGTTCGAATGTACAACTTCACTAGCAATATAAAGTTAGAATTCATTGGCAGAAAAAATCGCATTCTCTATAATAACGGCTCGTTGAAAGTTCAGTCAGTTCCCAGTTCGATTTGGGATTAAAACTCTTCCTGGTTTTTCTAGAGAAAAACCGGCAAAAGCTATTTAACTTTGCAAGCAAATAATAGTTCGCTATCGCTCTCCAATTTGCATGCACAAGCGTGAAATGCAATAGGAACTCTGTTAGACATTTTGCTACACATGCATACTAGGCATACAATATGTTTTTTTTTTAGCGTGGTAACATCATACAATGAGTCCTCCCACCCAGGGCAGAGCGGGAAGGACTGTCAGACTCGTACTTACTAAAATCTACGGTGTCCTTCAATAGCCCTTTACATTCCGGGTTCACGGTAATTCGTAAGTCCCGCGACCCCGGCATACAGTATGTATAAGGTACGTTTGATCATAGGGTTATAGTACAAACCATCAAATTGCCCAATTATCGCCAAGGGTTCACCCACGTTATCTTCTATCTATATCTATTCTATTAATATAATAAATCTGTAGAAGGGTCAATTCTGTACATTGAAAATATTGAAAAAATAAATAGCGGGGGGTGTTGCTGGATCGATACCAAACCCAAATACTTATATGATTAAAATTTTTTTTGTCTGTCTGTCTGTCTGTCTGTTTGTGCAGGCATCACGTGAAAAGTAACGGTTCGATTTCGATGAAACTTGGTATAATTATTCCTTATTATCCTGGGCATAACATAGGATACTTTTTATCCTGGAAAAATACGTAGAAAAAAAATCTTATTTTTCAGTTTTATTCATAGACGTTGTTCTGTAGAACCGCGAACACACGTTGCATTACCCGCAGTGGATTCAGCGCCGTAATATTTATAAGATGTCATTGTCAGAGTTACTCAAAATGGGGAAATAAACCATCCACGCGAAGACCGACATCCGCGCGGACGGAGTCGCGGGCGGAAGCCAGTCATGAAATAAAAACAACTCTGGCATATTATGACAATTTTATACGGGGCGTCTGAATATTTTTTTACAAATATGACGTAAAGATGATTTTTTAGGAAATAAAAAATCAGTAGCAAGTGGGATTTGAACCCGCTACCTTGCTACTGAATAACTTACTTGCTAACTAGGATGTGCGTCGCATGCGTTATTGCGTTTAAAAATAATAAATATGACGTAGTTTCTGCGAAAAGCAGAAGTTTATTTTTGTTGAAAATGAAACTTCACCGTGTCACAAAAACTTGAAGTAAAAACAATTGAACTCCACTTACACAAACAGCTCGAACCGGAACAACTATCCCCGAACCCATGACCCGCAGCTCAGCAGTTGACCGCTAAGCAACTGCGCCAACCATGATGGTCTACACCTCATGCTTAAATATAAATCCTTTTCTGATACAAACCATATACGTAATTGAGAAGTTTAGCTGATTCCGTTGAAATGAGACGAAAGAACGTGGAATGGGATTAGGATCCCAAAAATTGGGAGCCTCGCAAATCCCTAAAGGGGTTGGAAAAGTTGTTCTCTTGTTCGACCCCTGTGCTAATAACAGTAATGAACAGTAAAGGTCTCAATATGACATGGAGCAAGCTTTAACTCATTTATCAGCCGCATTGGGACTGGGATATTTTTAAAAGGAAAATCTACTTAATCCCTTTTCGGCGCTGACGTAAAGTTCATTTACTTTTTGGAATGTCTGTATTTTGTACTGCCTCCTTAATTGGTGTTGAAATTCTGTCTAAAGGTTCTATACTTAAATGTGTAATAATTTTCTATGTATTATTATTTTATCTTATTTCTTTGTATTTCTATGGAAAAAGATTTTGGCTTTTCACTTTTTGGGTCTGTTATTATGTATTTATTCTGAAAGTATAAAATGAAATGATTACTAAAGACGTTATTTTATAGAAAACCACTAGATGTGTTATACATTTATTTGATATAGAGGACATTTTTTTTAATCGTGGTAAAATCATCAAATGAGTCCTCCCACCCAGGGCAGAGCGGGAGGGACCAAGCGATGAACACCGACATTAAATCGTCAAGCACGAAATAAAATTATAAAACGAGACCAAAACTTCACTTTCATTACACGCCGGTAAAGTTGAAAATAACCATGCGGGCGGCATAAAAGAAATCCGGACTGAATTCACATAAAAATAAAAATTATAAAATCCAGATTTATCGCTTGTTCAACGATTTAAAGGTCATTTTTGTGTAAATATAAATAAAATACCACTCAGCCCCGCTCAATATAAATAAAACTACACTTATAATATTATAATAAAAAAAAACTAGTACTTAGATCCCTAAGTACTGTGTGCTAAACTTTGCAAGTACTCAACCAAACATGCATTTTCATGTTACATTATGTCTGGCTAGTTTTTACTACAGGCATCTCGTCCACAACTTTTTAAGAACCACACATCTCTTAGTGCCGACGTACTTTAAAATGAACGTCGTAAGTTATTTTCAAGCACGTTCCTGGATTAGCATGAAAAATAGAAGTACCCAGGGTCCTAAGATATAATTATGAAAGTATAAAAGAATGAATAAATTCGCTAATTCCAGCACTCCACTTAGAGCGAATGTTTTTGCCATTGAAAGTTCCTGTTTCGATTCACTTGAAGGCGACGCTTTGAATACTAAGTGACGAATGAGACGAATGTAAATTAAAAACTGGTACAATTTTACACGGGTTTGGAAATTTTCTTTTTTATTTCTTAGTTGGACCTGACAATATAATTAGCACCGGTGTGTCAAATTGTGAGGTTCAGTTCGCAATATTTTTTTTTATAATTTTGGTCAGTGGTGTATATTTATATTGTGTAGTAGAATAATATACCGTATATCATTACTTCCCAGAATTGGATCCTTAGAAGCAACACTATCGAATGGTGTAATAATAAAGGGTGTGATTTGTTATCCAAAATCAACTGGTTTATGGCCAGGATATTATTTTTTCTAAAATCCAATGATACAGTTTTAGTTTTCGTTAAAACCGACCTTGAGCCTCTTTTCAATGTTTTCCGATATCTCTCATAGTTTCAAATAGCCGATCCACGCCCAGTTGAAAAATTCACCCTGTATATCTGTTTGATTTCCAACATTTTTTAAAGATAATTCGTTGGAATTGATTCAATCATTTCGAAAGATAATATCCAGAACAGTTTCTATGACATATCGAACAGCGTACATGCTCATAACATTTAAAGAGTATACAAACTCACAATCAACAAAATGAACAGCAAAAACACTATTAATTCCACACATTTACAGAGAAAACCATTACCATACTTACTACCTGCGCTCACCTACCGTACTCCAGTGAAGTCCAGTGGGCCCGGACGCATCGTCCGCAGTCTTTTATTTAGCTCAAACGAGCCGTGTTACTTGCTTGCGTGATTGTAAACAGCTTTCAGTCGATTGGAAAACTGAATTGAATTCTGTACTGGTAACGTGGAAATGGATAAAATGTAGATTCAATTAGTTGGAGGGAAATTACTTGCGGATGTTGGTTTGTAGAGATAAGTAATGAGAATAATATGATGACGCAGAAAGGCGATTTGTCGACAGAAGAATAGACAAAAACACAGAATGTAGTATGAAAGATTTCTAATCTTTTTAGAAATCTTTCGTCCTTATTATGACAATTTCTGTCGCCTAAAAAAAAAAACTAATTGTATAGAAATAACTTTATTTATTGTTGGTAGAATATGCATAAAAATGGTTATGCTACTCGTGCTGTAGATAATGAAGATTTAAACTATTAGGTGTTATATTGATTAGGTAGCGATACAGATCATCTAACAATTCAACATAATTCGGAATAGTTAATAGTTTTACTTGTAACCTAACGTAGGTCATTGAAGACGACTACGACTAATTATTTGTTTAAGAAAAAAAAAACAATTGTCTACTTTTGGCATTTTCTCAACTTGTTTTTTGTAATGCTAGCCTAATGGCTATAACAGCCATTCATAACCGACATCTACTCACAACCATTACACGACGACTGAGCAATAAATCCATTTCGATATTAAAACGTTGTCCACTCGAATAGAAAACAATCGAATAGAAAATCAAATAATTGATACAAACCGCGCTCTATCATTAATCACGTTAACTATCGATACGCTCATAAAGTATCATATTTTTGACGTAAATAATTCGTATAAAGGGTAGGAAAAATAATGTGTATTACTGGGGTATTTATTATCATAGTGACGCGGCGGGTTGGGACTGGATAATATATCTCTCGGGGCGGTCAATGCCCAGAACTCCTGTTTTCCTTCATTTCTCTGACAGCGTGAAAATCGTCAAGGGCCATTTGTTGGCAAATTTACGGCTCATGAAGCTTGAATGTGTGAAGGATTCTGTGAATAAATCTGTTGTAAATGTTGTTGGAAATTATTTTTGTAGTTTTAAAGAACTACATTGTTGTTCATATTTTTATGAGCTGTTTATCAAAGCAGAGTCTGTTTTAGTTTAATAATAATATAAATGATCACTCAATTATTTAACTAAAAATCATTCATAAGAAAAAATATATTGTTTGTATTCACCATCATCACATGCATTCTAAGTATAATATCCTCCTCGACAAGTCGAGGCGCGGCGGGAAGAGCTCCGGCGTGATCTCAGGGCAGTATGGAGGGAGCGACTGTCGCAACCGAGGTCCGGGCACGCCGCAATCGCGGCGGTAAGACCCCTCTTTGAGGAGTGGCTGGATAGGCGTCACGGCGTCCTGACCTACCGCATGACGCAGGTCCTCACCGGACACGGAAGTTTCGGGAGGTTCCTGTGTCTGATAGGGAGGGAAGAAACGCCTGGGTGTCACCACTGCGAGGATCGTCCGGAGGACACGGTGGAGCATACGGTGCAGGACTGCCCCGCTTGGGCAGAGCACCGCCGTGTCCTCACGACGGCGATAGGCGGAGACCTCTCGCGCCCGGCATTGGTCGAGGCCATGCTGCGGGGCGAGACGGAGTGGGAAGCGGTCGCCTCCTTCTGCGAAGCAGTCATGCTCGTGAAGGAGGAGGCGGGCCGCCTGAGGGAGAGGACAGCGTCCTCCCTCCACCCCAGCCGCAGTGGTAGACGCCCACGGCGTCGGACGTCGCCAGACGATCTCCGGCCACCGTAGGCGCGGGCATGCGGGCAGCGAGTAATGGGCGACTCGCTGTCCGACCATGGACCATGCCCGGGTCGACGGCGCGTTGTGTTCCACGCGCGCCTCAAAGAGTGTCAGCATAGTGACGGGGCCTGTTGAGGGCCAAAGCCTGCCGGGATCGCGGGACCAAGGGATTACCGTGACCCCGGTACGTAGAGGGCTATTGAAGGACACCGTGGATTTTAGTCAGTACAAGTCTGACAGTCCCTCCCGCCCTGCCCTGGGTGGGAGGACTCATTTGATGATTTTACCACGATAAAAAAAAAAAAAAAAAAAAGTATAATATCCTGTGTCTATGCCATAAACTGCTTAAATAAGATTAGTTCGTTTTTATTTTGAAGGTAAGTACCTAAATTTATGTAGGTAATTTTTGAAATATAATAACACTGTAAAAACTTTCATCCTCGTGCCTACATGACCCAAAAAGATTAAATAGAGAAACTAGAAATCTGTTACCAATAAAATTCACCTCATTTCCATAAACAAACAAAAAATAACCATTCACAGCCCCAGTAAAACTTTTGCCGCTGCCCCTACCATTGGTTGTTACGATGAATGCAATGAAAATTTCACCGTCGATTTCATATCGGTATCGAGCTAATCATCGACATTACACAGATGACTGATTAAGCAATTTCTCGCTTCACTAATCGCATGCGCACAGACGCATTTCATTACAATATATTATTGAACAATATGTAATTTAACACACTTCCTCTTGAATGGGGGGCAGGTATTTATATCGGTTGTCAAGTGGCCACAGGATGATTGAGAAAAATATTCAATTATAATGCAATATTCAATTATTTTGTGGACACATTTGATTGCGCGCAATTGTTTTTATTGGAAATAAGGGACAAATTGTGCAATTGACAAAAAACATTAATGGGCAATTCGATATAGGTACTGTCTGTTTATATACTTTATTTAAAGTATATTTTAAAATTGAATACTAGTCTGCTTAACTCTTCGAAGATTACAGATAATAATGTAATCTATACGATACAATATGAAGTAATAAATAATCATAATTATTCTGATAAAACATTAATTGCTACTGTTGAGAGTAGCAATAATTATTTCGTAGTAACAAAACAAAAGATATTCGGGTTATTAAGATATCTTGGAACTCAATATTGTTGGCGAGACAGCCTCGGGCAATGAAGAAAACTAAGCCGTGAATACAGAAAGAAAATTAATTAAAAAACTTAATTTCGCAATATTGGATTTTTAAGATAACGGTCTACTCTGTTTCAAAAATATACCCTCCTTATGTTCCAGTGTGCTTTATTAAAAATTGATAAGCGGAAATTATTAAGTTCCTCCATGTTTAATTAATGATCTACGAGTAGGAGGGAATTTTAAATGTGTAATTCTGCACTTTTTTCTGATAGCTAATTAATGGAAAGAAGCAATTTAATAGACATGCTTTTAAAAATGTTTCTTATTTAATTATACATTCACTGAAATTAGGCAGATATTAATTAATAAAGGTCGTCGTTTACATGAAACAAAGCTGAAGTCAAATGATTCTTAAGACTGTCGTAATTCTATTGCAAAAGTAAGCTGGCTCCATCGTCGACTTAGTCTCTGACAACTCTAGCCAAGACTAGATTCAAGAGCAAACCATCTCAAATACATTATAATAGATAGAGAGACTCGCCGTGCGATCATGGACCATGCCCATTGCCCGGGTCGACGGCGCGTCGTGTTCCATGCGCGCCTCAAAGAGCTGTCTGCAATCTGACGGGGCCCCCTTAGAGGGCCAAAGCCTGCCGGGGTCGCGGGACTGTCTAAACAGGTAACCGTGGCCACGGAACGTAGAGGGCTATTGAAGGATCACCATGGATTTTAGTCACTACAAGTATGACTCATTTGATGATTGTACCACGATAAAAAAAAAATTCTAGCAATGATTATTCCATAACTTCTGCAGCTTCAAGCTCGATACATTTTCCATTTTTCCCACATTATAAAAGGCTCCTTATTTAGCTTAAGTAAGGAAGACTGGCCAAGTTCGCACACGTAGCGCATTGTGATCAAAATAGGGAAAGCGGGTAAACAGGAATAGCACCGGTAGCAAAATAATTGTTGCAAGGATCGCGGAACTTAAACGGGGTACACTATGCCATTAAACTTTCCGCACAGAAATGCTCTTTGCTGTTGGTTAATTTGCATGTGCATTGTCAAACCGTATCGGGAGTTCGAAACGAACCTAGCCACTGGCCAGCGAAACAAACTTTTGTCATCCCAGCATTTTGCATATTCCGATTTATAGCGAAGAAACGAGTTTTTGGTTCACTCATTCCTGTTGTGTTTGAAGTAATTTGAAATCGTTTTACCAAGTTTGAACGGATGGAAATGATTTTGTCGTATGTTAAACGATTGGGTACGGAAATAGAAAATGGGCGATTTCTTTTTGGTCGTGTTTGTGATGTCGGGCAAATGTGTTTAATCAGAATAGAGCAGAAACGCTTTTTAAATTGCTTTAGTCTAAAATCACAAGAAAATCAGGAAGGAACCAGATCGATTAAAAGCTGTATTAATCTCCTGATATTATAGTTTTTTCCTGCTTATTTGCATAGTCTTCGTTAACTGCTGGTCCTTCGAGACATAAACAAAGTTTTTTTAATAGTCGCCACTAAATAAGTTGACGCATTTAGCTATAAACGAACCTCTGGCTAAAAGAACATTCTGCAACATTTTCTCATTAAAAATATATACAGCAGGAAAGAAAATTAAAAATAAATACAGTACAAAAGAAATGTTTTAGAAAATCCCAAGGAAGTAGGAATAGTCGATAATTTTAATAACAAAGTACGACCACGCTGCCTTTGACATAACGATTGACATTTAATTTTAGTGCGCGGGAACAAAATGGTTGCCTCAAACAATGGCTACTGTTTAGACGTTATTTTTTTAAGAGGAATTTTGTAAGGATGTGAGCATTTGCCGGGTGGAAAATGACAAATTATTTAGACATTAATTTTTTAATAATAATGGTCTTTAAAATAATTATGTAAAAAGTATAAAACATTCTGAAAAAGTGATGACCTTTGATAGTCGGTTAAAAAGAAATAATTACTTCTTTCAGTCGCATTTTACGAGATGTGAAATGAAGTCTTTCAAATCACGTTACTTGCCTTCATAAAACTCTTGGTCAAAACACAAATTCGATTTAACTCAGTACGAATTCGAGTCTACTTAACAAGTAGAAAGGTTGTAAAGTGTAATTAGATACAAACTCGAGCTTTCATGTGAATTAACATTCCGTGCCATTCATCCTCTCGATTCAAGTAGCTATGAAAGGACTTGAAGAGGCTTTGATTAGGAAAACATTTTCTTCGACTTGAGTACTTTTAACTGTTTACATGTTTAAACCTGGGGTTTATTTATATCTTGTCTTTAAAGATTCTTTTTGAGAAATGTAGGGAAAATGCACTGTGCATGCTCCTTTGGATTTTTTTTTTCTCGGATATGTGGCCACCGTTCCCTCTTTTTGTGAATTAAATTCGGTTCAATGAGAATTCCCATTGAGTCGAATTTATTAAATAAGGACTACCTCTATTTCATTAAAATGTTACAATAAATCAAATTATCTCTGTGGAATTTAATATGTTTAGATTAAAACAAATTAACAATGTTTAAGAAACAAAATATTCGATACCCAATAAAACAAAGTCCGCCATACTTAAAAGTTTAAACAGCACAGCAATTTTATAAGCAATAATAGAAAAAAGAACGGGAAGGAAATTCCAATAACGTAGCCTTTAATATTAAAAGTTCAGAAAACAATTCGTTTCAATAATGGAGCAATGCCCGCGAGCGGCGTTCAAAATAAAGTATTTAGAGTACAGCGTAGCACAGTTTATTACGAAATTTATCGTTACTCAAACTTTGTGAATCGATTATTAATTTTTTGTTCAACTACTTCGATTATTTTAAAGCGGATAATTGGAAAATTGTTGGATAACTTTATTTAATATTTGGAGCTTTGTGAAGATTTTGCTTTTTGTTGTTGTAGGCTTTTGTTTCAGATACTTTTAAGAGTCTTCTACACGGGTACGCAATCGCGGCGGTAAGACCCCTCTTTGAAGAGTGGCTGGATAGGCGTCATGGCGTCCTGACTTACCGTCGTCAACACAATGACGGGGGGGCTAGGGTCTAACGAATACCGTGACCCCGGAACGTAAAGGGCTATTAAGGACACCGTGGATTTTAGTCAGTACAAGTCTGACAGTTCCTCCTGCTCTGTCCTGGTGTTCATGGAATTCAGGTTAAAAACACGGCTTATTTGTCAACTCGCGTCAGTGCGCTAGTTGGCACTATCCGATTTTACCTATTTTTGTTGTCGTCAACTTGCGACCAAGCGAAAATTTGACATATTTACAAAACTATTGACGTATCTACAAAAGTGTTTCATATAATTTAATTTTATATTATGAAATTATTTCACAAAGAACAGCGATATAAAGTGCACCCGCCTCGAAGCAAGAAAAACAACCAACTCTGCTACAACAGAACTTGGTCACAACAATCTAGTGAATGGACGTGAAATATTCAGTTCCCATATACCACAAAACACGGCCATTTTATTGAGAATAGCCCGATCTCCCTTCAATATAAGGGTAAACCGTAAAATTTTATTTTATACCAGTTACTTTGTCCATTGAATACACCTCGTATTATGCTAATACTATACCGTCACAAAGGCGAGACACTGCATTGTGGACTCGCCTACAAATTTGAATAAATATAAACAGTAAACGGGGTAGAATGCATTAACGTTGGCTTAAATTCTAAAAACGTCTCATAGAGTGTTATGTATGGGCTCTTAAGCGCATCTTGAGATATCATTAGGGCAGTCGCAACGTGCCCCACCGAGATTAAGACTTGCGCTAGCTCGGAAATGCCACGACAATGCAAGCTCTTTGTATGTCGGGTAAATTAAAATGTGGCTTATGTTACGTGAAATTGCGAACAGCATTAACCTCAAAAGTGAAATATGTTTTATTTTGTTTGTTAATAATTGTCTCGGTGTTGGATACAGTTGGTTCTTAAGAGGTCAGTCTACAGTCACGAACAATAACATGTATACACTTAACAAAATTCAAACGCAATCTACTCGTGAAATACTGGTTTGCACTTTGAAATAAGACCTATTTCGTAACATTATGTTTTCCAAAATAGAGGTCTAATGAAAAGGCAAAAGTTTAATCAATATTGTAGCAGAACATCGCTTTTGAATACTGCTTATTGTATACAAACTATTGCTCGTGATAGTACTGCTTAAGTTTTTAAGTACCTACCTAGACAAAAAGTTCATATATTATTGAAAACCCACAATCATATTATATTCAGAAAGTAAGTCAATCTGCTGTACTTCTTGCATTTTTTATGAAACCTAAAATTTCAAAATTACATAAGTTCCTAATTGCATTTTATTTATACTTTCACCTTTGCTCGGATCGCACCTATTTTTCTCCTTTCAAAACCTAGAAATAAAGAAGCTCTCATTCGCTTTTATAATATTAGTAAGTAGAGATACCTAATTGCCTACAGACAGTGTTCTTGGTAACATTTCAAGAATTAAAACAGCAGGCTTACACCATATCTTCCTTTAAATCCCATATGAAACAAAACAGTAACATCTGTAGTCTTAACCTTACTTCAAGTAATTAACTCAGTACACAAGCATGACTCATTATTAAAACAATGGTTACTTAAACATTTAGGTTATTCACAAACGGAAATCTCGACTATACAAGACGCACATACTCTTAGCACTAATCTCAGAGAACGCCTCCACTGTTTATCTTGCCTAGAGATGTCTGGCTCCATCCAGGCATAATCCCATTGCATGCAGTAGTGCTGAACATTAAAACGCATTAAAATGCATACAGCAGTATTTTAAACGCAGTGGGCGTTAAACGTAGTGAAGAATGACCAATTTGTTACTGCCGTACGTTTGTTCGGACTGAGAATGATGAAGATTTTATTGTAAGAACATAATGTGGAACGTAGGTGTGTGGATTTCTGTAGCAATAAGTTGCGAGGCAACAAAAGGTGCCACAGGCGGCACCCACGTTGCTTCTGATTGTCTAGTGGCGCGAGATAACTCAAGGAGCTTGTGTGGTGAATTAAGAATAAAAATGTACAGGAAATGAGCCGTATTTGGAGCAGTCTCAACTCTTGTTTATGGTGTTGTTCCAAGTTGGTGTTAAATAGACATAATATATTTATTTTACACATAAGTAACATAGCTTGGATTACGCCCGGGTCGACGGGCATGGTCCCAGCATGTTCCACGCGCGCCTCAAAGAGTGTCAGCAAAATGACGCGGCCAAAGCCTGCCGGGGTCGCAGGACTCACGAATTACAGTGACCTCGGAACGTAAAGGGCTATGGAAGGACACCGTGAATTTTAGTCAGTACGAGTCTGACAGTCCCCCCCGCTCTGCCCTGGGTGGGAGGACTCATTTCATGATTTTACCACGCTAAAAAAAAAGGAACACAGCTGTATTTTAATGTATTTGTAATTATATGGTTACAATGGCAGTTGTCGTCAGTCTAAAGAAGACCACGGGATCGCGCTGGACGCAAGCCGCTTCCAACCGGTTCTAATGGAATTCTTTGGGGGAGCCCTATGTGCAGCAGTAGATGTCATGCGGCTAATATGTTGATGATGATGAACGACAGTCTTATCAGTGTTAGCGATATATTTCAGACAACCGTGTTAATATATGAAAAAAATAAAGGAAGGTTCTAGCTACGATAAGTTATAATTATATAATTATGCTTATTACAATTATATAGACAACAGTAATGAGTGTTTATTTAACTTATACCGTAATGAAGTGGTTTTACCTCACGTTTTGAAACAAAAATAACGACCCAGGTCTACTGTGAGCCCACGACTGTCAAAATAAACACACAATACCTTAATCAAATTCAATGTTCAAAAGTAAGCAACAACAAAACACAATAACATTATTCCTTGATACAGATCACTTAATCTCAACCACGAGTGGGTAGTGGGTTTATACTCCTGATCCACTTTATACTTAAAAGGGATGAATATTATTACAATATCAGGCGAGTAGACATGCAATCCGGAGAGTTCAATCCCGGGAAGCTTAGCTGAATATCGAATTGCAAATGGCCGAGGAAAATGTAGCATTTAACGCTTCGCCAACTGCGAACGACTTCCATGACGTTGCGGGCTATAAACGTCGAATTTAGGCTGTTTTCATTGTTCGGGATCGCGGACTGAGTACTGATGTAATAAAGTCTCTTTTGAGTCATAAGAAAACCTCGTAGATCATCTAGACGATAATTATCATCTGAGGTCTTACACGCGCGTTTTGTTACTTTTTTGTAAGGATGTGGCTGATCTTTGATATCAGTTATAATAAATTAAACTGCCTCTGCGGCAACCTCATAGGTCTTTGATAAGGCTGTGAATTTATTTTTACGATTATTGATTTTATGTCTAGGTTCCCTTTTCCCCACGATTTTTTGCTTCACCGATGTTAGTTTATGTCCAAGATAAACTTAAAAATAAAAAAAAATGTATTAGCTGAGGTTTGAACTCACAACATCGCGCAAGAGAGGCGATGACACACATCTCTGGGCCTTCACGTCTGCTTACTACTTCACTTTAAAGTAAAGACCGTAAACTGTTTCTTTCAAATTTGTAAGTCATTACAACATAGATTTCTCCTTAGGTATTAGAGATGTATGTGAAAGTATATGGTGCAAGTACAACATAATTCATTTCTGTGCCTCATGGAAAAAATTAACCCTTCACACCTTGCTTACACATCGAAAATCTATAAAGTTTTGTAGTTTTCGAAATTAGTACCTTTAAATTGGCGCATGCTATATTCTCACAAAAACAAGTGTTCGGAAAAAAAAAAAAAAAACTAGATTAAGTTCATTACGAGAAACCTGGTTTTTCATATCATAATCATCCACTGCCTAATTTCAGTCACTGCTGAGCATATGCCTTCTTTACTTGTGCCTAGTACCACGTTTCTGTCCTAGCCTCATCGTATTTTCCATCTGAACGCAAGAAAAAAACAATACAGCTAATATTTAAAAACAAAAGTCAAAATTCGTCGTACACAAGCCGCACATCACCAATGCTTGCAATCAGGCGAACGCACGCGACACTGTGCGGTTGCGACATAGGGCCGCACCGTTCTGGGGCGGTTTAGAATATCAACAATACTTAAGCGACCGTGCCGCCCTCCTGCGCCGAGCAATGCTCATACTGCATTTACCAGATGAGCTTTCGTAATAGGAGCTCTGAATGCAACAGCCTTCCTAGAAATGGAAACTTGATCAGCTCTTGATGATGCGACGAGAATGTGTATCAACATGCTTGAGATTCTATCTACATGTTAGGGGAAATACGAAATGAGCGCAACGCCTTTTTAGAGAAATGAGATTTTTAATACACGCTCTCTTTTTACAGTTATGTGGGTCTATGATTTTCACTTTTATCAGAAATGACCAGTAATGTTATAACCATTTTCCTAAACACCTTTAAATAGAAGACAAGTTTGGCTTTACAGAAAGTTGTCTGGGAAAAGTACTGCAGTGTCGTCGAATTTGGCCAAAAATTCATTATGAAAGAACTATCGATGAAGAGTGCATTTAAAATATAGGATTCATTCATAACTTTTTCCATATAAACAAACAACACAGTATTAGAAACTTGTTTGCGGATAACTTTGAACGTTCCATAGTTCAAAACAAAATGAAACTAAGAATGCAGTCTAGGTCCCATTCAAGTAATTGGTGGTCCACAACTTCAAGCATAACTGCTACCATAACCGTTCCGTTGAAATTTCCTCCAAGTTACGCATTAAAATAATATCCTACGTACTGGGTAAGGAAATTGGCCACGAGATGGCGTACCGAGTCGAAGTTGAAATAAAGCCGTTAAGACTTTACACATTATACTTTTCTATCTTAGCGTTTACTCTCAGTCATTTACCGAGCTTAGTGTTGCGCACACGTCTGTTATGGGAGTTAGGAAGCTCAGTGGTCACTATTATACGTTTCGTTAATTTTAATGAGAGTGTCGTAAAATCTAACGCTGTGTTCGCTTTGCATTTTCTGTCGGGATAACTTTATGGAATAGCTTTTGATAATTATGGTCTACTAAAAACAGATCTTCATTATGCACGTGCTCTCTAAATGTTAATGAGCTTTTTTGTTTTATAATGCAATTCTTTCACTCCAGAAATCTTCAACCGCATTCCATGAACGAAAAGATGATCCAATATTACCATCGTTAGAAATTCGCCCGCAGCAGCCGGTTGGCCCTTCACTAATATGTTTATACTTTAAATTATGCCTTCGTGATTTTAGGGAGATATGAGCTCGAAAGTACCCTGGGGGAACCTCAAGTAATCTTTGAACCGGCCACTTTGCGCTTAAAATCTTTGTTTAAGGGCCAATTGCATTACAATGCCTCCAAGGGGTCTATGCAGGGGATCTAAAGAGCCCAAACAAAAATTGGTAGTATGAAGTACAGGTACGCACTGGAGTGAATACGAAACAAGTTGCTGAATAACGTGTTCTGTGTTTATTTGCTTTTCATATTTGGCTTTTTTGAATACTTGAATATGCTGTTGAAAAAATAGGGATGTGTTCTTTTCATAAAGTTGTTTTTTTTAATTCTGAATATATAACTGTTTGTTTGATGTTTTACTCGTTGGTTTAATTATTTTTCTCTTTGAGAGGGAGTGGCCCACCACGCTGTTCGGGTTCATAGATGTCACATGTCTTCGAATTTTTGGTTCTAGGATATGCAGGTTTCCTCACGATGTCTTCACCGGTTTTGGGAGCAATGGTGAAGAAATAAACTACACAAAGTAATGCTCCTGACTGGGTTCTAATCCAGTCAGTCGGTTGTAAGTCGGGGCTGATACTCGTATCACTGAGCCACCAGCCACCACTGGATTTCAAATGTATAATATGTAACACAACTGAGTGGAAAACTGTGATGACACTCATGTGACAAAGAGAGTGATGAGTATGCATGTTGATGGATGGAGAGGAGAAGGAAGGCCAAAGAAAAGATAGATGGATTGTCTAAGTAATGATATGAAAGAAAAAGGAGTAAAAGATACTGTAGGATAGGAGAGAATGGAAGAAAAAAAACGAGTTGCGCCGACCCAAAGTAAAATGGGGTAAGGGCAGGAAGATGATGATGAACTGAGTGGATAATAAAGTGGATTAACCTATTTGATAGAACATATCATCGATAGTTCTTAGGTTATTTCCCATCAAACTCTCAAATTAATTAAACTCTCCCAAATATTGACGGGTTATTGTTTTTTTTACCAAATCCCGTTACTGATTGGCTAAGGACGCCCTATACAAATATTGTATTTATAACATTTAATCCTTTACGTCAGAGGGATGATAGGAATATTCTGGAAGCTACGTCGTTTTATGATCGTAATATTCTTCGATGTTACATTTCATTGATAAAATTATGTAATTATTCGTTAATTTGTCATATTATATGTGATTAAAAAAAGAACATCTTTATTATTTCAAATATTATAGAAAGAAAAGAAAGAAAAGGTTTTTTTAGAGTCACACAAGACAGAACTTAAACTAATAAAAACGGTTTTTTTATATGATGTGAATGTACTAGTACAATGTGATCGGTTTCAGATGCAACTGGTCTTAAGCACTAGCATTTTTAATGGATACATATAACATTACAACCGTAATGCGTGGTAGCATTACCAACAAAAGCAACCATCACTATCTAAGTACAGATAACAAAGTTATGCCTCACCACGTGACCTAACCACTTAAGCCCCTAATTGGATCATTATCACCAAAAATGTACCCACTACTCTACATATTTCTACCCTACCGGGGAACCGTTTGGGTCAAGAATACGTCCCTTTAAACCAGGCGCGTGCATGTCACGTGACTTGCCGGATTAACCCGCAAGCGCTGCGGATAATTAACTGCACAAAATACTGGCAATCGCCCGCGATCGATGGCGTGAATATACGGGCCGGATGGATTAGGACCAATTTGACGGAGGACAATCGTATGCCTATTATTTTTGCGATTATAGGAGGCCTTTGAAGGTTAATTATGGTGCTTGTTTTCGGTTGTGGTTGTTGCGGAATTGTGAACAGTTGTACGTAGCTCGTTTTATTGATTGGAATAATTGCAGTCATCAAGTCATGTTCTTATTTTTATTATTAATTTTTGAGTTTTTGAAGCGTACACAAACCAACATAACATTTTTATATATAGATTAAACTATTTATTGAAATAATGCCAGTGATATTGTAGTAAACAAGCGCAGTACCACAAGATTGAGTACATAATTCAAAAACTTAAAAATAATTTTATAAAAGAAAACTGGTACAAATAAATCGAGAGCCAGATTCTTATAAACTGTAGTTAAACCATCACCGACATTGGTGAAGTAAAAGTTATATAATCAATATATAAATTCAAAACCATGTCAGAGGCCTATGGGGTTCCCAGAGGCGGCTTAAATAGCTCTTACATCAGAGGGTGGCCACATCCTCACACGAAAAATAAAGAAAGACTATTATATAATAATAATATAATTGAAGTTCATGTCACAAAATATCGTGTAAAACATTTCATATAATCCGTCTAACATCATACGTCTTTCAAATAAAAACCTCACTTATGGATGTCAACAGGCTCAATGCAATCGTGTCGTGTTGCTAAGCCCACCAGTTTGTAACTCAAGAACGTTGTCAGCGTCAAGTGTAAGGTAAATCCCTTGATTGACGAAATTTTGTGCCCTCGCGTTTGGAGGGTTAAAAGGAGCACGAGGTGTCTTGTTTCCAGCGACTTTTCCTTTTAATGTGCGTAAGGGTTTTGTAGGAGATGAGGCTTTCGGAAAATGTTTATCTTTGTTTTTGAAATTGTGCTGAAAGAGCTGTCAGTAATTCTTTATTTTATATACGGATACACTTTACAGAAATCTTTAATTTCAAACGAAAATACTTATCCGTCTTTCATTCGCATCTCATCTTTTTACGAATAAAAGTAAACTGCTTATTCCCAAGTATAAAAGATTAGCAGTCTTTCCAACTTGTAATCCAGAATCCTCACAAAATTACTTACCTATTTCCATCTTAAATCCAAACCTTTTGTTTAGAAATACCACCCGAAATCCGCAAACTGCGAAGACGTTTCGGAATTTCAAAACAAAGGGTCGTCGGTCCCACAAAACTATACAACAAAAACATAATTACCTCCGTGTGTTGGCACAAACAAAGGAAATGCGTGGAAATTGTGTTTTTTTTTTTCATTCTTCTATGACAGTCACACCGGGTATATAGTTGGGTGAGTTTAATCTACCATGTTTACGCGCCGTTTGCGTTCAACTACCGACACATGCCGAATTGGTGGTCCTTTTTCCTGTCTCGTTTATATTTCGATATTCTCAATTATGTTGCCCGTACTTCCTGCTCTCATACGTAATATGGTAGTAATGAATTAATCATTAGGTATGTTTTATTTGGCTAAATAAGGAAATTGCTTAATTTTCTTGTGTGGTCCTTTTCTAGGAATAGTTTAACTCTCTTCGTGATATGAGGGTAATACGAGTAAATTATTGTTGAAAAGTTATATGAGGCGACACTGTGTTGGGTGAGTTGTGGTAGGTTATCACTTGTCGGTTATTTTCTTCGATCAATAATAGATAGATCGAAGGTTATTTTAGTAATTCTGATATAACATCAATATTGATAAAGAACTTTATACTGCACTTTAAATGCTATAAAATGAATCAATGGTCTCAAACCCATTCATAGTTCATATACCATACCATAACTAAAATTTATAGCAAACAAAACGCCATAACAATTTCGAAATTAGCATTTTCCTTCAATATAGAAAATTACTCTCATTAATGTTCATATGAAATGCATTGTTAACTTCATAAGGGGAACGTAAACACCTAATGCTTGCATTTGTACCGCCATATTGGCTGTTAGACGGCTGTTTACCTTACTAAATGAGCGTCAAACGAGAACAAACTGTTATTGGTGGCGTTAACGCAGCGGTGGTGTATCGATTTATTGTGTTATGTAGGCGGAAAAAGCACGTTCTCTGTTACCGTGAGAAAAAAAAGGAAAACACTATTTAAAACTGACCAAGAGTTTGTCAGACTCACATATGAAGGGTTCTGTTGAACCTGATCAAACAAAAGTCATCGAAATAACGGAATCCCTGTCAAAAATTTGGAAATTACTTTAGTTAAATTCTTTTTAACGTAGTAAAAATTAAAAACGTCCAAAAATGTGTCATACTTTTTAAAAAAAAATTATTTTTACTCACCCATTGTCCGGGGTACTACTCCCTCTCGGTATCACTCGTTGAGACTGCTGTGATTTGCGCTATTAAATAGAACTTCAAAAGATATAATTCTGCGACAGTCGGATGTATAGATAGTCGGACGCCCAGACAGCATACCAGCAATACAGTCCCATTGATACCTTTCATAATGGAACCCTAAAAATGACAAGGTATATAAAAATACCATAAAAATCTGCGGCTAAGTAAATCAAGGGTTAATAAAACTGACCTCTATTAAGTTTCATGGCTATTAAAAGTTGGTATCGCTTACTGGGAAAATGTCAAAACGATATCTTATTAATCGGTTTAGTAATCTTATCCAGAGTTTGAACTTTGATCATATTTTAATTACTTTATGGATGAAAACTCCGTATTATATGGTGACAAAATATACTCTCAAATATTTCAAAACATATAATAACATACGCGAGTTCATTGTAGATGAATAAGTAAATACATTTCGTTTTGTTTTATTCAAGAAATAAAAAAAAAGAATAAAATGCAACAATGAGATTATAATCTCAAATAGTAAAAGTATTATTTCTGAGGGAAATGGACTGCTCATTTTACTATCCACTAGAAACGCAATCGGGAAATCTTAACAATCTACTTTACAAGAACATCAACGGAATTTTCATAGAACACTGATAATAATAGAAGAAGATTTACTTATGGGGATGGTATCTTTGACTAGTAACAAACGCTTCTGGCTAATAGCTTTCATGTCTTCAAAAGAGATCCTAAGAAATAGCACGAGTATAAACTCCATCGTTTTACCAACACACTGAAAAACTTCTCTGTTAAGTTTATTTCTTTCCTCAAACAAGACTTCTAAACCAAACAACCGTGTCTTTAAACTCAACAAAATGCAGCAGTAAATAGTAGATTTTAATTAAGATGACAGTGACCGTATAGCAGTCTGATTGCGGGGAACGTCCGCCATTTTTAATAGCCATCATATCTTTGAACTGGCATCCAAGTGTGAACATACCCCCCGTTCATAAAACTGTTATGAGTTCATTTTCTAGGCGCCATCCTGGGCCCCCGACATGTTACTGAGGCTGTAAAATTTTGACGCTGCACCACAGAAATTAACAAGCTATGTAATTGTAGCTGTCTGTATAACTTTGTTGCGATTTTTATCTTTTTAATGAAACTGATGTTGAATTTTGTACTGCGTGATATTTTCAAGCCTTTGGGGTAAAATGAAGTATCTACTTCTGATAAACTTTCATGAATATTGAAAAAATATTTTTTGCTTGTGCTTTTGCCCGCGTAGATGTCAAAAATGTACTATCCCAAGGGACCGAAAAAAAGATATTTTGTTAATCCAGATTATGAACCATCTGTATACTAAATTCCATTTGAATCAATCCAACCATTTTAGCGTGATTGAATAAAATCCAAACATATTTCACATTTATCTTATTAGTAGAATATTATTCACTACTGCCCTCCCCTCTGAATAGAAGAAGGTATTGATAGTAAGTACTAAGTCCAAGATAAGTTATTTTACTTCATAAAATTGCCCAAGTAAAAGACACACAACTTTTCAACTCTATTTTCGCAAAACTTTTCATTTATCGGTAACGAAACCTGTCTGAAAATTAAGTCAACAGTCATTTTAACTCGAAACAAATCCTCGGGCGTCAAACTTGAGCTATTGTAAATGTGTCGAGGGGCAGATAAATATATTATGTGTCCCTAAAAGCGTAAGAAATCCGTAGATTTGTAAAGTTTCCCCCTTTATGACGGGTGAGGCTCCCTGGCAATGTTTTCTGCTTCAACGATATGAAAAACTTTATAGAACTTACACTTTTTTCCAATCTCAACCTTAGTTCATGAAACATAGAGTTTCATTTATTTCCTTGTTTCGTTCTTAGAAAAATTCATTTGCGATGTTAGTCGACAGTCGTTTAACATATCTAAGTTTATGACTTAACCGAACGACAGACAAGAAAACTATTTATGGGGATCTTAAATTTAAGACAGATTGCAACGTCTTTTATGTCTTAATTTCATTTGGAAGTTTTGTTTATTGCTGTAGCGTGGAATGTTTGCGGATATTATTTTCTTTCATATTTTTTTTTTATCATTTTAATGTCGTCAAAGTCTGGGTAATGTTTTATAATATTTTACATCTTACTCTTTGTCTATTTAAAGTTTAATTTTTATAAAAAAAACAATCAACTTTATTCGATTTTTGTTTAAAAGAAAAACTACCTGTCTTCATATTTTTCTCGGCTTGCTGAAAACGCCAAGTCAAACAAGTTACCGTTGAATTTGTTGAACAAGTACAGCCAAAAAGGCTCTGGGATCAAAGAGAACCTTAATATCCTGTCCAGCGTCGGGCTGAACGTAAATATTAGTAACGTCATGTTCCCAGTCGATTTTATACTACGATTGATCAAGTAGTAAATGTATTTACTTTTATTTAAGAAGCTTTTTCTTTTACGGCTATGGAATTAAAGAAAAACATTGAGTAAGTATTTTAGTTATTTGTTTTTTTAAAGAGAGATTCACTGTTTCTTTTATGCGACTGGGGAAAAAACAAGACCCTACCTATATTTTATTAATATGCAACGATAAAGGTAAATTAAAAGGCATAAAAATGTTTTACATGTAGTTAATTAAAAAAATACAATGTGTAGAAATATCAACAAGAAAACAATGTTTCTTGCAATAAAAGCAAAATTCCTTAAAGTTTTTAATTGCAAAATGCAAAGTAACAAAAACTTTTCATTAATTATATCGCTGAAAATAATAAAATACTTTCACAAACTGGATCAATTAGTACGATTTTATTTACAAAACTCCTATTGGATATTGCTGTTAAAGTTTGTTGCGCCAGTTGTCGTCAACAATTTGTTTTAATGACCAGCTTCGCCCCCTAGTACGGAAAAACGGTGACTGGTAACGTTCCTTAGGACGGTAATTTTTCATGTCGTAACCGCGATAAGCGTGTTCAGGTGTTAGAATGATTTGTGACCGTCGTAGTTCGACCGCTGCCGTCCTCATGTTGACAAACACTGGCCGAATTATTCCGGGAGCCGTGTCTTTATATTTTTCTTAGATAAAACCGTATCTCTTTGATAATACTGTTTTTGTTTGTTTTGAGCGGCTACTGTTGCACGTGCCGCTGTGTACACATTTATCAAAATGTTAAGTTACTTTTATGCTACTTTTATTGTAGAAATAAAAACATTTTTATACGTTAATAGACTGCTACATGATATTGCTTTATACCCTTTGTATAAAACTACCAACATTACAATCGCAATAAAAACCATTGTCGTACAAACTAACAAAACAAACTGTACTAGGAAATAAACAGCAAATAAAAGCGGTTCCTTGCTTGAACTCGAGTAGCACTTTTAATTGGGGGTGGAAATTGTGATTAATGCCATCAGATAAACAGAAAGTCGCGGCGCCGTCACGAAGGAGAGAAAAAGAACCGGTTTTTGGTCGAAAACTCGAAAGCCACACACATTAACCTAATTCGTTTTAATTGTGCGAGCTAATCGTTCGTAAGGATTTATAAGTATTGCGAGTTGATGTGTATATTTGGAGGTTGATTTATGATTAGAACTTTTGGCCTCGCGTCACGATAGGTAGGTGAGCTAAAGGGTGTAACATCGTAATACGTGCGTCAACACCCTCCCGTAAAAGTCACATACAACAATATCATTAAGTCGAATTTATTTACAAGTGCGTAAATATTTTTATGGCGTTTCGTCATGATAATTTTCACGCTCAACCCTTTTAATTTTTTTATAGCATTCACGTAATTTCTGATTTATAAAATGTAGTTAAGTGAACGGTATTATTTTACATAGGTGCCTAATTATTTATGATTCAAACTTGCTTTGTGAAAAACTAATAGGGTCGCGTGAAACTTTGTTATCTTAACACCTTTGAAGGCTGAGCTTGGCAACCTTTATTTTAATAGTGGCTAAAAAGCCGAAAGTTTGACAATCAACCTTGCTAAAGAGTACCCTTTCGTGTTACTTACAGAATTATAATTTTACTTTTGATTCTGTTAAGGTTTTTTTTTAACGAGGTAAAATCATCAAATGAGTCCTCCCACCCAGGGCAGAGCGGGAGGGACTGTCAGACTCGTACTGACTAAAATCCACGGTGTCCTTCAATAGCCCTTTACATTCCGGAGTGACGGTAATTAATGAGTCCCGCAACCCCGGCAGGCTTTGGCCCTCTACAGGGGGGCCCCGTCACTATACTGACACTCCTTGAGGCGCGGTATAAGGGCCATGCCCTTATCTACTACTACTATCGACCATCACCACCTCAAGGTGGTGATGGTGGCCGGAGAACGTCTGCCGTGATTCGGTTAAAGTGCGGTAAATATTACTGTTATCTTTGCCTTGATTACTTATGCGAAATTACTCAGAGAAATAACTTTTTACCTTTAGGTATTCCAGTTCATAAGCCTCATTTATTTTTCCATTGATGGTAATGAGTTCAACAAAGTATTCGTAGCTGCAATGCTAAAATATTTCTTTCAACTGTTATTGGTGAAACATTAGAAATAAATAAGGCATTTCGCCAGAATACCGATAATACTTCAAATGACATTCCAACGTAACAAAGGTAGAAGTCACGAAACGTAAATAAAGCGGGCTAGTGATGGTACGACTCAAGACTTGTATTTTTAAACCTTTTCACACAGGTAAAGAATAATATTCTCAGTCGAGCTTTTTTCCAACATCCATACCAATTATTATCACTTTGCGGACAATTTACAAAATCATAGTACAGGTTACCTAAACCTGGTATGAACCTTCCTCATGAATCACTTCATCTGTCGGTGTAAACCGTAAGTATAACAATTTCTGGATTTTTCGGTCATCAGATCGGCGAACGATGCGATCTACCTGTTGCCATTTCAACTTGCACATTTTAAGAGAAATCCTGACTGACAAATAATGACTCTGGGTCTTCGGCTTATATCTTCGTATCGGACTTTATAGCATAAAGAAACTCCAAGTTTTGCTCTTTCTACTGGGTGTTGAGCGATTCTTAGTCAAAACCGGTCAGTAAATGAATACTAGATGATAGACATGATAGAATTGCTATCATCACCAGCCGTTCCTTTAAGTTATATAAGATAAATTCGCAACTATACAATCATCGACTATTTTCATAAAAATGTGACCTACAATTTTACATACACAAAATCTACATAACATAAAATCGACTATTCTGGATGAAATTGTGAAAATATGAATAAAAAAATCGGCACGTATTTTTATATTCCAATTCGTTCATATTGTATAAAAATAAACATGCATATTGTCAAATTAAAAGGAATGCATAATTGGAACACATTTACATTGCAATCACGCAATATTCTGGCAAAAATACACGATATTTTATTCTAAAAAAATTATAGTTTAAAAAAACTAAAAAAACACGCTATAATAGCAATCGAACTAAAAAGTAGAAAATAATTTTTAAGTATAAAAGAGTTTCTGTTACTGCAATATAAAATCCAACAATCAATTATCATAATTAATTTAGAATAAGATTAATATAAATATTAAGATATTAACAAAAATTCAAATAAAGTGAAAAAGCGTGGGGTGCTTGATATCGAATGTGATGATCATTTTATTAGTTACTGTTTGCAATATCAGAATTAATATAAAAATATCATTGAGCACCCCACGCTTTTTCACTTTATTTGAATTTATGTTAATATCTTAATATTTATATTAATCTTATTCTAAATTAATTATGATAATTGATTGTTGGATTTTATATTGCAGTAACAGAAACTCTTTTATACTTAAAAATTATTTTCTACTTTTTAGTTCGATTGCTATTATAGCGTGTTTTTTTAGTTTTTTTAAACTATAATTTATTTTCTGAATTTTTAGTCTCAAGACGACAATAAAAGAATTCATCATCATCATCATATCAGCCCGGGATCTCCCACTGCTGGGTATAGGAAAATAAAAGAATAAAAGAATTAAAGAAATTAAAAGACGCAAGCGCGGATGCGCGCGCACTATTACGGTACCAGTGACCTATTATAAAATTCGAGGATTGAGAACGGTTGATCGCGCAGCAATCGTCAGCAGCGACCAATAAGGAAATTTGTCTTTTGAAAGTGGGAGAAGCCTGAGAGAGGAACAGGCCGAATGCAGCAGAGGGCCAATCGGCAGCAAAAGACAGAGAATGACATTTTCATCGGCGGTAACATGCTCACCAATCTAAATATATTTTTACAGGCACTCCGGCCGCGACTTCGTCAGCGCGTGTTTCTAACTTCGAACTCGAAATATTATTGTAGACAAACTGATTTTCCAATGTTCGCCCGCTACGGGTTGATTTTTGAAATATAGATAATTACGCATCCTTTATTCGATTGGGAAACTATTTATGCCAAGTTTTGGGTTTATCGAAGCAAGCAGCCTTCCCTTAAAACTTAATCTCCGTTTTTCACCAACTTTGGGGGTTATTTTCGAAAACCCCAAAAACACGTGTTTGTTTGATCTAATTTCTATATACTGAGTTTCAAGTTCATCCGTTAGCGCTTTATGATTTTCACATACAAACTTTAACATCATCTAAATCACCAGAGGAGGGTAGTTTTATAAAATTAATAATACCAATCTTTTTTACTTACTTACGTTCGTATTCTTGCCAAGTTCCAAATTTATAAACCCAAGGCATAAGTTTTTACAGACAAAGGTTTTCACCCCTTTTCACCCCCTTCGAGGTGGATTTTCGCAAAATCCCTTCTTAATTCTCACCTACATAATTATCGGCAACTACCATCCAAAAGTCAGCTTTCTACGTTTAGCGGTTGATTTCCTTACCTTAAAACTTGAATACCCCTTTTCATCAACATGGGGGGTGATTTTCGAAAAACCCAAAAACACGTGTTTTATTATTTTTGATGAAAATTTTATATACTGAGTTTCAAATTTATCGGTTAGCGCGTTATGATTTTCCCATACAAACTTTAACATCGTTTAGGTTACCATTGGAGGGTAGTTTTAAAAAACTATTAATGCCCATCTTTTTTATTTACTTATACTCATATTCGTACTAAGTTTCAAGTTTATAAACCCAAGGAATAAGATTTTTCATACAAAAGTTTTCACCCCTTTTCACCCCCCTTAGAGGTGGATTTTAATATAAAGTTATGAGAATATTATATTGTCATCGGCCCTTGACCCCTGTGCAAATTTTCAAGTCAATTAGACCGCTGGAAGTAGGTGAAAATTAAGTTAAAAGATTCCGTTACATACATACATACATACAGGTCAAGCTAATAAAAGCGTGTTAATAAAAAGGATTTTTAAATGAATACTAATATCAAAAGAATAGAGGAATATTGAAACGGTTGTAAAAAGCCTGTCTTATTGCCGTCAACAACAACAAATATTCCATCCAATCCATCCATACATTTAGTCGCAAAATCAGTCCGTGAACAGCAAGCTTTACCGGCTGCCATGTACACCGTCGTCGCCTAGGCTACACAAAAAGCAGCAGCTAGCGATATGCTAAGTGACCGCACTTGATAACAGTCACGTGGTACCGCGTGTTTGCATGACCATACGTTACTCGAAGGTATATTGGATTCGGTGTTAGTATAAGTCTAAATGTATTGTTTGTTTTGCCCTGAGGCAGCCTGTAATGAGTAGAAGCTACAATACTTCATCAGCAATGAAAGAGTAATATAACCGGTTTTAGTGTAAAATTATAGGAGAACTTTTTAGTAGCCGAGTTTTTCTTCGTCAATTCTCGTAAAAAAGAGGTGATTCAGGAATGACTCATGTATCGGTAAAAAAGTGACCAACTAAAAACCTGGTTGTCTCAACCCACCCCGATCTGCTGAAATTCCTTGATAGATTTACAACTTTATTGCAACAGGAGAAGGTTCATGTTCGATTGGGAAATATTGACAGTTCGGGGTAGATTGATGTGCTGACATCTGTCCTACAACTCTTCTGAAAACGTCGGATTGAGAATATAGGCTTCAATTTTACTTTTTTATTTATTACATTTCATTTCTATGTTGTTTTACACCTTCTAATAAGTACCTAAATTCCAAAGACATCCCCCTTTTTTATCGTGCTAAAATCATTACATGAGCCTTTCCGTTCTTATTTTAGCGAAAAGGACTATCAGACTCGTATTAACTAACATCCACGGTGTTCCATTAATAGCCCTTTACGTTCCAGGGTCACAGTTACCTGTATAGACAGTCCCGTGACTCCGGGAGGCTCCCTGAACCCGGCACACAAATAAATCCCCCTGGGTTAACTTTTTTAAGGGATTATCTTTTGATTTTGGCGTGAATCTTTTCCAGCTTGATCAACTGAGTAATTAGTTCCCTCTCGTATGCCGTGAGAATATCCCTGGAGGTATTTGTGACGTCATTATATAAGAACTCAGTGGTCTGCTTAATGAGGTGAATATAATATCGTGGCGGTATGGCGTGTGAATAGATTGGTTTAAAAGCCAGTAAGCTTTTTTTATCGTGATCAAATCATTAAATGAGTCCTCCCACGCAGGGCAGAGCAGAAGGGACTGTCAGACTTGTACTGACTAAAATCCCGCGACCTCGGCAGGCTTTGGCTAAGGGGGGCCCCGTCATTGTGCTGACACTCTTTGAGGCGCGCGTGGAACACAACGCGCCGGCATCGAACCGGCATGGGCCATGCCCGCGCTTACGGTGGCCGGAGATCGTCCTGCGACGTCTGTCGCCGTGGGCGTCTACCACCGCTGTCCTCTCCCTCACGCGTCCCGCCTCCTCCTAGAGCCAGTAGGCTTAGCTATTCTTTTAAAAATCTTAACTATTTTCAGTAATTTTCAACAGCAACCTGCAATGTGGTGTCATGTGTCATGCCTCCCTGAATTTACATCCAACTAATAATTATTATAAATGCGAAAGTTTAGATTAAAATATGGATAACTGAACGGATCTCGTTTTATTTGGGTCAGATAAAGGTTATAGACTGGTACATTACTAAAGAAATAAGGATTACACCCTTCTAAAGGCCATGCATTTTTGAAAACGTATTTTACTACTCCTCTATTTATTCTGATTAATTTCATTGCAGGATCCATGACAGTTAAATTCTTTGTCTGGTACTTCATCGAGCTTCATTGTCTCGGTGCTTTTCTGGTGCGTTTGGGAACAGTGCAGTAGGATTTTCCCAATACAAAGGATACATCTACGTAACCGTTTCAGAAAAACTTGCGTGTTTATGGAATACTTAGTAGTACAACTTCTGTTTTTGAAACACTTTTGTTTTTAACAAACAGCAATAGTTAACAGAAGGTTGCAACTAGATTTTTAGTGGAAGGTATATACTTAAGTACGAACATTAAATCCTAATATTTTCAAAGGAGCGAAATTTTCTTAAAAAATTCACATTTTCACTCATGGCTGTAAGTACTGAAGCAATTTAAGCAATGCTTTAATAAATTGGACATTGAAACAATAAGTTAAACTGAATTAAGAATTTAATTTCGGCGCAAATAACAAACAATTACGATTTATACGTAATTGCTAAACTTGAGGCTGTTATATCGTAAGTATTTCTACACGAATAATTAAAATGTAAGCAAGTATTACACTGAAAATTCATTGTTATAAATGAGAGTCACTAAAATATTTTAGCTCGTGTAACGAGGCAACCTAATTACTTGTAAGGCCTTCAGTAGTTCCACTAAAGTTTTTGTTAAATTACTGCCTAATTAAAATCTTTTTATCCAAATTTTAAACTGTTACTGTTTGATTTGACGAATAATAATTATTAATTTGTTTTTTTAGAAGAAAAAATATTTTTATTTCTAAAATGTAACTGTTGAACACAGATTTATAGTAATTGGACAATTGATGTATCCATCGTTGGAAGCGTCGTGATTGTTCGCTGATTTTAGACTGGGACGACACACATTTTTATAATATAGGTACCTATTAGTCGACTCGGGTTTTGCACTCATCAAAAAAGAAGATTGCCAATGAACATGTTGAACGTATGTTCATTTTCGATGTCCATTTTCTACGGTAACTTATCGATAACTTAGTCTAACCCTTTATTTATATATTTATTTAAATCTCCTTGCACATGAAAGTACAAAGGCGGACTTTAATGCCTTTAATCTCATGTGAGAACTAGTGGATAAGGTAAAAGGTTTTTTTACTTACCATTACTTACTTTTACGATACAAATACACTCTACAGTGTTATTAACATGAATTGCACGTGTTTTACGTTCGTAAAAATAGTCGTAACACTAATTTATGTACAAGAATTACATAATAACTAGGTTTTGCAATAGAACCGTTTGATAAAAAATAGCTAAATTCCACGTTTGTAAAAGAAAATAAATGAAAGGAAAGTTATATTTTTCATCAAGCGAATTCAGTTCTTATTGAAAGATAAGAAGGGATTATTAACATGGGCATGTAAAATATTATGAAACCTTTTCTTTTTGTATTTTTAAAAATTAATAACTAATATGTATTTACGCAAACAGCTGCTTATTCTTTTATAAATATCAAGGATGGGTAATAAATCTTCTTCGCCGACATTTATTAAAATTAAACGACACTTAAAACAACAAACAAACGATTCAGGTAGGGGATTAAAATTATTCAAAACAATTCATTAGCGGCCACCCCGCAGTGTAATGAGAGCCTAATTTGAATATCTTCATTTTTTTCTACGGAGCTAAAATATTTTGACGTTAATAGTGACGTGCAACACGTTCGCATAAACGGGAACGAAATACTGTAGGAATTTATTCCACGAATTTATTATAACCACTTCGTAGGAGTGCATAGAAGTGGAATTACTCACGAGTATGAATTAAGTGCCTACAAGGTTTCAATATTTACAGTCACGGGTCAGAAGCCCCAGCACTACGTTTTTCACGTTTTTGTCAAAGAAAACGTTAACTATTACATTAAATTGATGGAATAAAATAGTTCTTCATTCGTACATTAGAGACGCTTTCTCATTTCCCATACAGTAAACGCCTTAAATACAATTAAATTACGCTGTAATTAAAATATGAAAATCTTGTGCTAATGCCTCAGAACTGTGGTAGTACGAACTTGGTATTAAATAAAAAAACATTAACCCCTTTTAATTTCGGGACTAAGACCTCATGGATGTGCTTTGCCCTGAGACGGGAGAAGGGGTCTGTCAGACTCTACCGTCTAAAACCAGGCAGTCTTTTTCGGCTACCTACCTTGATCTCGGGAGCTGTACTAGTTCCTTCAAGAATGTCTGCGGGAATTTCTCAAGAGGTTATCGGGGCTTTAGAACGCAAACAGCAATAGCTTTTCAAGCTTTTATCTGGCATGAGAGAGCGAGAGAAAAATACTCATTACGGTAACCTACCCACTGTTTTAGTCTACACTTTTAATGGTAAATTTTTCATAACCTTTCGCCAAACTTTGACATTAAAATAAAACCTGTATAATACAGCCCTAACACAATACCGTTTTTAAGCTAATTAATTACTTTTATTACTGATATTGACCACTTTTTCCTTTCAGGCTGTAAAGATTTTTTTTCTACGATTTTATAAAAACCGCATTGTACTGCATAGGTAAAACCTTTGATTTCAAATCATTTATTTCAAGTAGGCCATTTACAGGCACTTTTGAATTGTCAAGAGACAAAAGTAAAATAAAACAGTTTAAAAATAGTTACGGTGCTACAGTCCCAGTCACAAGACATAAAAACTTGTGAAAGTACTGTAGATTCCAAAGCGTAGATCTCTATGGAGAAGAACGGGCAAGAAACTCCATGGACACTCTTTTTCAATCGCCAAAATTATAACAGAACCTTTGTTACATCATTCATCTTGAGATGGTACATTATGTGAGAACGATGTAGCAAGTAAAGTGTCCATAGGAAATTCATATAAAAAAAGACAATTCAATAAAATTATAAACAATTAAAATAAACCGCGGCTGTTAAGAGATGACCAGTCACGACTGACAGCGCCCGTTCACGAACATGACACATGCATCAGCATCACTCAGCTCAACCATTTTGAAGGGAACTAAGTGATCCGACACACGCGCCACCATCAGCGAGACATTTGAGTGAGCATGACATAATCTCAACTGCCAGGGTCATTCAAGTCATTAAAAGACGTGGGTATCTACTCATTGAAAGCTATAAAGTACACGGTACTCACACAATGCTTCCGGTGAAACTATATAATACTAGAAAGATTGACTCTATACAACGCAACGATAGTTTACAATCTTCATCAGCTCCGACAATAGTACTAAATGATACCCTACGACTGTCGTAATAATGATAAAAGACACACACAGAAAAAGAACGAATTAAAACTCATGTAAAATACAATAATAATACAGAGTTGTATGAGAGGTGTATGCTGTTGAGTCCTATAACCGTGTCAGCTAGCTAATTATGTTAAAAGAACATGAACAATGTCTTGTGTTCAACACAGCGACCAACTATGCTTATCATCTAAATAATCTCTTACAGAATAATATGCTTTGGCACAGAGATTAGCTTTTACTTTTGCTTTAAAAACGTTAAACGGCAAATCTAGAAAAGAGGATGGTAACTTGTTATAAAAGGTTATACCAACCCCAACGAATGAATTATGCACCTTGTGAAGCCGATGAAAGGGAGCACGTAGTTTGTGCTTATTCCTTGTGTTAAAGTTGTGGATATCACTGTTTTTACTATACAGGTGTATGTTTTGCCTGATATATAAAATGTTGGCGAATATGTACTGTGAAGCCACTGTTAGAATACCAATCTCTTTAAAGAAATCTTTTAGAGAATCTCGTGCACCTAGTTGGTAAATAGCACGAATCGCTCGTTTCTGGAGTACAAATATATTTTGGATATCAGCGGCTTTACCCCACAGCAGAATACCGTAGGACATAACGCTGTGAAAATAACTAAAATAGACTAATCTAGCTGTGTCAACATCAGTGTACTGTCTAACTTTTCTAACAGCGTAAGCGGCCGAACTAAGCCTACCTGCTAGGCTTGATATATGTTGACCCCATTGTAATTTTGAATCCACTGTTATACCCAGAAACACAGCTGAATCAACAGTTTCAAGCTCCACATTACCAAGGACAATGCTGGGACCCAGGTTTCTGACATTGGGCAAAGTGAACTTTATGCATTTAGTCTTCTTGGCATTAAGAACAAGGTTATTTGTTGTGAACCAATCTGTGACCTTTGATAGTGCGTTGTTCACGTCGTCAAACACTTGTCTATTCCTATCTACTTTAAAGATTAGCGAAGTATCGTCTGCAAACAGTACTACATCGCAGATGTTCTTCAAATAGTATGGTAGATCGTTAATATAAACCAGGAATAAAAACGGACCCAGAATTGAGCCTTGAGGTACACCTAGCTGAACAGGTAACCTAGAAGATTTCACGCCGCCAACATCGACACATTGAAATCTATTATGCAAATATGACTCAATTACATTGAGGGCTTCATTCTGAACACCGTAATGACGAAGTTTACGCAATAGTGTATCGTGGTGTACGCAATCAAAGGCTTTAGAGAGATCACAGAAAACACCAATTGCATTTCGCGACTTCTCCCATGCGTCAAATATGTGTTTCAACAAAGCAACACCCGCATCCGTAGTCGAACGGCCTTTTGTGAACCCGTATTGATCATTGTGAAGAAGACTATTTAGATTGAAATGGCGAAGTAACTGTCTGAGTATTAACTTTTCAAATATTTTGCTAAATGCAGGTAGAATAGAAATTGGTCTGAAATTACCAATATTATTTTTACAGCCAGATTTAAATAAAGGAATGACTTTACTGCTCTTCATGAGATCAGGGAAAGTACCCAAGTCAACGCATTTATTAAAAGTAACAGCAAGATAGGGGGCTACAATGTCGATTATATTGCTCAAAAGTTTAATAGAAATGCCCCAGTAATCACCAGTATTTTTAGACTTGAGTGAATTAAAAACATTAACCACATCATGAGGCGTTACATGTTCGAATCTGAATACATGACTACATTTAGGGACGCTACTTTGCAAAAGGTTTTCAGCCTTAGATGGTGATGAACTTAAGGAGCGAGTTGTAGTTGCAGGAATGCTGGCAAAAAACTCATTAAATGCATCAGCTACGTCAGCAGGTTTATTAACTAATTTGTTGTCAACCATGATCTCGAGTTGATTTTCTTGTTTAAGCGATTTACCCGTTTCGCTGTTTATAATTTTCCAGGTGGTTTTTACTTTATTACTAGAATTTTTAATAGTGTCACTTAAAAATTTCGATTTAGCCATACGACAAACCTTTTTAAATAATTTTGAATAATTTTTAACATATTCTAGAAAAGTTTTATCAAATTTATACTGTCTCATTCCGTACAACTCGTATAATCTCGCTCGACTTTTATAAATGCCTGGTGTAGCCCATTGGTTGAAACCAGCGGAAGTCCCAGCAATGTTAATAGATTTAGTTTTAAAAATGGATTTATACTCATTTTGCACAACATCAAAAAGAGACTCATACATCTCATTGGGGGTCTCGTGTTCTACAATTGACGGTAATACTTTAAGAGCTTTTTTTTTTTTTTTTTTTTTTTTTTTTTTTTTTTTTTTTTTTTTTTTTTTTTTTAGGGTGGCAAAATCATCAAATGAGTCCTCCCGCCCTGGGCGGGGCGGAAGGGACTGTCAGACTCTTACTGACTAAAATCCACCCGTGTTTCTTCGGATGCCCTTTACGTTCCGGGGCCGCGGTATCCTGGATTAAGAAAAAAGCCGCGACCCCAGCAGGCATTTGGCCCCGTAAGGGGCCCCGTCGGTGACGCGTGAAACACGACGCGCCACCGACCCGGGCTTGGTCCTTGGTCGGACGGCGAGCTTACCCATTACTCACCGTCCGCAAGCCCGCTCCGCCGCTGTGCCCTCTGCTGTTCAGAGGGACACGCGTTGGAGCATCCACCCGACAGGCTATTCGCATACGGGCAAAGAGACCCCTTAGGCACACAGTGCCTAAAAGAGTTTTTGCCCGCATCCCAGGGTGCACCGGCCCGAAAAACTGGTCTTCCCCCCGGACGTATCCGAAGGGGAACTCCAGTCCACGGGCGCACGTGGAGGTTTCCTGTCTTAGCACCCCATACTTTAAGAGCTACATTACTTTTAAACTTACTGCAACGACTAACTGTATAAGGCCTGCATTCTATTTTGTGCGGCTTTTTGCTTAATGGCATAGGGAAACTAGCCATCAGTCCACAGTGATCAGATGATAAATCAGTTAACACTAATATATTCTCGGCATCAATATCACAAAACATATTATCAAGACAAGTTGAAGAAGACGCGGTGATCCTTGTTGGTTCAAAAAACAAATTAACTAAATTAAAGGATTTAAACAAGTTCAAAAGCCTGATACTTAGTGGAGTAACATCTAAAATATTAACATTGAAATCTCCACAAACAATTATATTTTTACTACTGAATTTTACTTTATTAAGTGCATCCTCCATTACAAATTCAAAACTAGTAAAGTCCCCAGAAGGCGGTCTATAAACACAAATAACAATATATCGCTCGAGCTCTACACAAGACAATTCGATGGTGCGCTCAATGGAAAGATTAACTAAGTCTAAACGTTGCTTACATTTTAGCTTGTTGGAAACAAGAACTAAAGATCCACCTCGTATAGAATTTTTTCTCACAAATGCACTCTGTACGGAAAATAAATCATCATTGATAAACGCTACTTCATGTTCTTTCAACCAATGTTCAGTTAAACACAACACATGAACATTATAATTTTCTAAAAATAAGCTTAACTCTAATTCCTTGCCGGACAAACCTTGCATATTTTGATGCACAACATTCAACATATGCGACTTAGCCTTTGTCGAACCTAACAGTTTAAATTGAGCAACGGAATTTTTTGGTAAAAATTTAGGAAAAAACGAGACCATCGAGCCAGCTGGTCTATCTTTTATAGTTTTATACGTGGCCCTGTCCGCGCTTCAATTGCAGCCGGCGACTGAAATTTTCCGAAAAATAAAATTAGAAATATTTTCTGCAAAAATAAAATCTGGATGCTAGGATTTTCTTTTAGAAGAAAAAAACAGCGCTATCAAACATATTAATTGAAATGGTAGTACCTACCAAACTAAGAATTTAGTTTTTTTTTCAATATCCTACATTCTAAAAAGAAACCAAAATACATGACGGGAAAACGAGAATACTTTGCACCTACTGAAAGCTTAACAAACTAGTGCCAGACAGTTTCTAAAAATACCTCGCAATTTTCCCTACACGCGATTGAAGTTTCAAAAAAATCCTTACGATTCCAAACCCTTTTATAGGACTGGACTTCACAGAAAAAGTCCACTAGAGTCGAAACCACGCCACAAAGGTACACGCAGACATTTGTCCAGTCCAATTCACTTAATGGACTTTCATTCGGTAGCCGTTCAGTCAGCGTAAAAAGCAAATTACATAGTTGTTTATCATTCCCAGTCCTACATAATTAAACGTAACAGTTTCCGGGCAAAGTTCACGGTAAAACTGGAATATTTTATAATGAGCTGTAACGGGTTCAATTAAATCTGTAGGGAAAAGAATCGTACGTCAAAGAGGGTTAATAATGCTACTGTGTACTTCACAAATAGATACGGTTACGATTTCGCAATTAACTTGAATGAGAAATGCGAAAGGATTCGTGAAAAAAAGGTAATTTCCTCCGTTCATTGTCATAGAAAAGGAATATTGAAGAAGAAAACCAGCGATTTTTGACTGGAAAAGGGAAGGACCTTTAAAGAAAACGTGGTTTCTTTACCTATAAATAGGACCTATTGTCCTATAAAATCCGATTCCTCGTTTGATCACTTGATGGCACGGTTGACATAGTGGCCAAGCGACTGATTACTAAACAAGGTGTTTCAAGTCGATTACCGGACGCACCAAATATTTGTATGATGTTTATTATGGTAGTTCCGGATTTGGCTGTTTGAGAACGTGAGTTTATAAACGTACCCACAAAAGCGAACTTCCTAGAGCGAAGATTTTTTTTATAAAACCTAAAAACAATAACTAAGTATTTGGATTGTTGGTTAAATTTAAATAAATAAGTTTAAAAATTCAGACCTATCTTTGAACACTGAACACGAGCAAAGCACAAAAATGTATTGTGTATTTATGTATTTTATTTATGGATCGCTGCATTTTGTACCCAGGGAAATAAGGAAGGTGGCTTTTGAGAGGAATCGCACAGCAAAATCAGACCATACAGGTCTGAAAGATTAAGTGCTCAATATAAGCTTAAACAATAAAACCAGTAATAAAATCATACCGTAAGTCCATTGTTCCAAGTGGCGCCTATGCCTTTAATGCCGATAGGAGATCTACTTACACCGTAAAGGGAAAATGAGCGTAAAACTCAACAGATCTGATGTGCCCTTGTACCCTGTTATTTACTGCAGTAGTTTTACGTATATTTACTATACGTTTAATTAAATATCAGACGTCTTTACTGCTTATACTATTTTTATAATAAAAGTACTTCTACTACTGTTATTTGAGTTCGCTTTATCTTTGGCCTCATCTTAGCCTTTGGGATAACTTGAGGAAAAAACAAGTCCCATTACAGCAATTTCTGATTAAAATCTTGGTTACTAACATATATATTTTTAAAGATGCCCCACTTTTTTGAAAGGAATTTCTCCTGTGTCGTAGGTGCGTTTACAAACATATAAACTCACATACACAAACGCCCAGACCCGAAACAACTACTAGTAGATCATACAAATATTTGCTCCATGCGGGAATCAACCGCGACGCGCAGCGCAGCAGTCCAATTGCTCAGCCATTGCGCTAACCGTGCGTCTATAATATTATTTTGTGAATCCTTTAAAGGTAAATAATCAAAGTGTTTCATCCGTATATATAGGTAAAAGGTATATTTATTTTTAGCTATCTAATGTCCAAGTGTGGGCTGCCTTACGTTCTATATACTCTTTCATCATTTAAAAAACCTACTATTATAATATTGTTTCATGATCTTTTAAAAGGACTTACGTAGGTGTTTTGTGTAGGTTTCTTATAATTAAAAGTATGATTGGTAAACAATTCATTCGAATTTTATCCGGCTTAGTAAACGGTAAAAAAGTCATTGAGTTTTAAAGATAAGAATTTCTCAGTAACAGCCACCTAGTATAGATTTGTGAATGTTTGATGGCAATTGGTACATAATAGTGAGAGAATTTAAGCGAATATTTAGCGAAATGTAGGTATACTCTGCTGCCAATCCATTCAGGTACAACAGATGTGATGTTATCTGTAGCCAACCATCACTTCGTTTCAAACTGAACTTCAAATCGGATAGCAAAAAGTTGAAATGATGATTTAAACCGGTAAAATGTACGGACTATAGCAAGGGTGGTATCGATGTCCACGTCCGTTTGTGTTTTTATTATTAATCGCTGGAGGCACGAAAACTGTTGTACCATGGAGAGATTAAGTGCAAACGAATCACTGTTATTTCATAATTGGAAGGATAATCACATTTGGCGTTCATACTGAAAGAGATTGGAGCAAACCAATTTTTTGTAATAAGGCAAATATAATCAATTTTTTTTTTTTAAATTCAGAATAGGTTCAGGAATTTTTATTTTGATAGTTACGAAAAATTCCTGTGCATTTTATTACTAAACCGCGAGCATGCATTTTCTGAAAATACCCAAGCTTTTTTCGATGGAGGTCTTTCTATGCTAACATTTTTATTGTGGACAGAGTACGTGGAATATTTGCTAAAAATATTAATTATAAAATAATTTGGTTCAATGGACTGTGTTCATGAATTTACTAGACCTGTTATAAGGTACACATAAATGTCTACTATACATTTTACA
This sequence comes from Agrotis puta, assembly GCA_943136025.2. NCBI lineage: Eukaryota > Metazoa > Arthropoda > Insecta > Lepidoptera > Noctuidae > Agrotis > Agrotis puta. Next base: position 11,769,043 of record OW964177.2, on the reverse strand, counting down.
AAAATATATTCAGAGATTCTCGCCTAGTACATTCGTATTTATTTTCCGACCAAAATTCAAATCCAACCCAAAAAGGTTTCGCAGAACCGTAACAGTTTTTCCTCTAAAATCCTAGTTTCATTGCAACAAACGTTATACGGACGCACCATAAGTAAAGTAAAACTGAGTTACGTGACGCGTTTTAGCGTTGTAGATATTTAAATGGGCAATAAACACTGATTTATACGAGTTTGTTTGGATTTTAGCCTTCAATTGCTGGCTGAACTATTTTAGTTCATTTTAATTTTTTCTTCATTCGTTATTGATGGGTTTAACGCGTGTGAAGTTTGTGAACAGTGAAATTTCGAGTTGTTGTGTTTGTCAAAAGCGTATGAATAATTAGAGATTATAATTTTATGATATTTGGATTACTTTTAATGTCACTAACATTATAATCAATTTAGCTAAGTTCTAAAATATTTAAAACCGAGCCATAATAATTGTATATGTATTTTAATTATTTTAAAGAATGATGGCAATAACAGCTAACAGCTGCAATGTGTATTTATAGCGAAATCAAAGGAGGCATTCACACCCAAACCGTTCATGCATTATTTTTTCATCCAACAAAAAGAAGAAAACAAAACAATAATTTAAATACAGCGAAAACGTTTATTACTCATGGGAAAAAATACAAAAGTCCGTAGTTCCGTAGGTAAACTAGTTAACTTTAACCAAACACATATCGCGTGAGGCCAGAGATAAGGGGTGTCATAAGAACTGTCGACGGCTCGCCTCTACGTCGCCACCGCCCAGTTTGCTTCATTACTTTATTGTTCATCCGACCATAAGGAATAAAAACGTTTAAATGTAGAATTTAATTTGTCGGTGGTCGTTTTGGTGGCCAGTGTCATGTGTGGTGGGTGGACTTTTATGAGATGTGATTGCGATTGCGCTTGGGTATGCAGTTATCGACTGCGATAGTATTATGATTCATAATTTTTCAGTTGGAAATAAAAATATCAATAAACAAAAGTTTCCAGACAGTAAAAATACTGTAAATTATACAGTCAAGAATTAGTCACCTAGATTTTACAGTTGGTTTTTAAAATAAAAATATTTTTTTTTTATTTTGCATTTGACATTATAAATAAAAGTAATGAATAATTTACAACAATGTGTCTATGAATTAAATATAAATATAAGTTAAAAAGAGTCACTACAATGTTATTATTCAATTTACAAAAACCTCAATTTATACCAAAATTCTCGAAATTACACTAAAAAAATACGCCATTCCTCACAAGATTAGGCAGCTTCTAATTAACCAACACAACTAACAACAAAGTTGTACAATAACAATAATTTTACTCTTAATTACGAGCTCACAAACTGCATGCTCAAAAGCATTAAAGTTTCCCTCACATATCAGGGTTAATCACAGTGCTAGAAAAATAAAAATACTACGTGTGAAATATTAATAAAAATATGATTTAATTACTCAAGATAATCGCCTTAGTGTTATCATCGCGTGGCGTATTAGTGTCGGAGCGATTCGATAAAGTCTCAACTTTTTTATTTCCAGCGGCTTTTACTTTCCATTTAATGGCGGTGCTTAATCAAATATTCATTAGTTGATAACAATGCTTACCTACTGTATTTTCGTGGTTACTTTTACTTTTGTTTGAAGTACAGTCATGAGCATTTTACAAAGTACTAATTCCAAAGCGATTTTCGGACGCATTAATCGATTACAATGCTGTAAAAATCTATTTATAGTATCTTTTGCCTATCAAAATATCCAGGTTGTAATGCATTATTTCGTGCCACATTTTATTAAAATCGGTTCTGTAGTTATTTAAAATAGTCTTCAAGTATGCAACTATTCATTCATCCCCATAAATTTTCACATTTGAATATGCCTGTAACTGTAAGTGCTCATGACTAAAGTTTAAGTGCTCGTTTTTTGAAAATGTCTGAACTTCAGTTAGGTAGCTCTAGACTTGGTGTCTAGCATCTCAGATTTGTTGGAGACGTCTTAAGGTGAAGATCTTGGGTTACTTAATTAGCATGTGCAGTGTGCAAAGGCATCTTTCTCATTAATTTTATTTAACGGCCAGTTTCATGTTCACAAGGATCGTCTACCGTCTGGTTGCAAGCCAACCTCTTGGGGAAGCCGTGTTTTATTTATTATCTTAATCAGTTTCAATGTTTAGGTATCTATGAAATAGCTTGCATTATAAGAGTCAACAGAGATGGACCAAACCGTCTTTCGAATCGCTAAAGATGGCGTTGCCACCTTCACGCCGTCGTTTGTGGCAGTGCAAACTTAACGTTGGTTGTTTTTTTTTTATGCTATGAGTACAGAATAGAAAGTGGAGTATGTATAGTTTATACACATCTAAATGCAATAACGACTGTGTCGCGTTGCGTACTAAATCAGAAGTGACGCAGGTTCTAGTCTTGCTCGCAATTTAATATTCTTTTCACAAAAAAGCTATTGATGTAGAAAATCCTTCTTTAAATATAAAGGATAGAACATGATTATGATAATGTTGGCAATAATGAATTATATTAGTATAAGCTCAGAATCAAACGGAATATAAGTTCAATTGACAATTTTTATTCCTAAATCAGCTTATTACATTTTTGATGCCTGTTCGAAATTGGACAAGCCCTTATAAAGATAAACTTTAATTAAAATAAATCAACTCGAAGTTTTTAATAGCTTATTACGAAACGATACCTAGGAATCGATTAAATTAAAATACTTGACTGCCGTAGTCAATTTGATAACAAGAGGTCTTGAAGCAGTTGAGAAACTGAGCAAACTTCAGCTCTATTGTCTTAACAGTATGAATGATGGTAGCAAATATTGTTGTAATTAATAGATAGACAATCAATCATTTTTGTTTACTCTGGCAGGGCATTGCGGGAAAATTCTTTGGCGAAATTGTGGCTTTGTGAAGTGTAAACAATGTGAATCGTGGATAGTTTCTGCAAACCACTTAGCTTTTGGAAAAATTCAATACTTTTACAATATTAACTGATCGTACTTAAGTAATAATTGCCGCATTAGTCGAGCATCAAGTTAAAGCCGCGCTTGCCAGGATCAGTCTGTGGATGGGTGTCCATATATACTTCTTCCTGCTTCCCGGTTGGCCATAAATATAATAGTTGTAATGTCAGTGGCCCGAAAGTCTAAAGACCAGTCTTAGAAAACGGTATCGTATCTATACATATAATAAATCTGTAAAAGGATAAATTCTGTACATTGAAAATATAGAAAAATAAATAGCGGGGAGTGTTGCTGGATCGATACCAAACACAAATATGTGATTAAAAAAAAATTTGTCTGTCTGTCTGTATATGCAGGCATCACGTAAAAACTAACGGTTCGATTTCGATGAAACTTGGTATAATTATACCTTATTATCCTGGGCATAAAATAGGATACTTTTTATCCTGGAAAAATACGTAGAAAAAAAATCTTACTTTTCAGTTTTATTCATAGACGTTGTTCTGTAGAACCGCGAACACACGTTGCATTACCCGCAGTGGATTCAGCGCCGTAATATTTATAAGATGTCATTGTCAGAGTTACTCAAAATGGAGAAATAAACCATCCACGCGAAGACCGACATCCGCGCGGACGGAGTCGCGTGTGGAAGCTAGTTACCAAATATAAAATGGCTTGTGGAAGGTCCGAACTGATAAAATACGAATTGTCAACTGCAATCGTTTAAACTTAATGCTGAACCTAACATAGTTGGCGAATGGATAGACAGGTGATGATGTCAATAAAGATAAATCTACAATTTTGTTATTAATTGACTTCATAGAAAAGATGGAATAAAACCAGAAGTATAAGTTTCGACAAAATTTTAAATTATGACCAAGTTTAAATTGTCCTCAAAATGTTAATAAATAATCGATTTCCGACCGACCCAGTTTTTGATAACGTCGAACGGAATGGAAAAATAACAGCAGGCTAATTGGAACTCTCCTGGTTAAACCCTTTTCATTCGGTTTTCAAGTTATCGGGCTAATTTAAATGGTCTGCTTCGGCAGCGAATTCCGCGAAATTCATTCGAAGTGTTTTATTGGAATTTAATCTTCTACGTTTAGTGTTTTCAGGTATTCTTAAGTGTCATTGTTTTAGCCTTTCTTCCAGTTACGTAAAAAATAACAGCAAAGATTTTACGACTGAGAATTATTTTCTTGGAAATTTAGCCGCTTGAAAGTCTATTTCTTATTATTATTTTATTGATTCATTGTAAATATTTAAATTCAATATTTATGAGAAACAAACAAAACAAAAGAGCACTAATAACGTTTTCATAATTAATTATATTGTCCTATTGAGACGTTACCTTTACTATAGAATAGAATTTCTGACACTTTTTTTTTTCTCAGATTTTTTTTCTCAATATTGTAAAGGAGATATGCTTTAAAATATAAAAACTGAAAAACTCAGACAGGCGCGCGTTGTAAAACCTGTTTCATTGAATTCTTAAACGATCCTTTATTTCAAATACCTACTCATTGTACCCACCATCGGATCCTTGCAAAACTGACAATGACTGATCTAAAGAAAAAAACTAAATAAACGAATTCAATTAAGCCTAAAAATATATCTAATTGAATTCGAAACGTAGATAAAACATAAATATAATGGCGTTATCAAAAAGTCGAGTTTGACTGAGATCGCGTGCAAGTCGCTTGCGAGCCCGAATTTATAAGATTTAGTTGGAAAATAAATTAGCTACGACGGAAAAGTTTTCGGTAAATAGGAGAAGGGAGGTGCGCTGATGACAGAATGTTTTGAGGATTATGGATATGGTACAGAACAATACTAGATTGAAGTTGATCAACTTGAGTAAAATAGAGAGTATTCATTTGAATGTAATTATGAGTTAAATATTGTAAAGCTTCTTGTTGTGAAAATATTGATTACGAGCAGGACTTGAGACTGTGAGCATCTGGTTGAGTACATCGGAAACTCTTACCGACCGAGCCATCGCAGCCAAGCTCACGGTTCATTCCGAAGTTAGTTTATGGCTACCAAAGACAATTCATTTTGAAATGCTCATATCAATTATTAATGGTATAAACTGAAATAGCGATAGAAGGGGTAAAGAATAATATCACAACATATTCAATAACAACAAAGATTAAATTTTAATTGAAGAAGAGCTATATCAAAGCAACTGATACAATCATGTCTGGCTGATTCTCTAATTCTGTATTTGGTTGTAAACATGTAAGAAATAACAGAATATCTATTGTTCTTTTACGCTTATGGGTACTTTTGCTTTCAAAGTCAGTATCGTTTGTGGGTAGCTGTCATATCCAATAATTCACGTTCCATGTTTCATGTCGGCCGTTGTCTCAGGGTTGGTTCAAGTTTGTACGTCTTAATCGCCGCCAGCGAGCTCATTACAACCCGAACATTTCTTTGGCCGTCATCTAATGACTCGCCTTTTGAACTTATGCTCTGTTTTCACTAATTCAATGCTGTTTTTTTTTCGCCTTAATATTCAAAGGCTTATTGTTTCTTTTTAAGTATATTAAAACTTATTTTTTCGTCCAAAAACTTTATTTGATCGTCAAATGCTTGATAATTGTGTTGGCTATGAGCTTTTGATGTTTTGTAAATAGATTTTTCTTTTTTAGTTTGTATTGTTTTTGTTTCATTTGTGAGGTTTTCTCCAAGAATAGTCTTTACTTTACTTTTGTCTTGTTTAATACCTACGAGTTTGAATTTATCATCACGCGCAACAGACTCTTGATTAACTTAATAACTAGAAACTGAGTACTAACTACTATGTAACCCAATACTACATTCCAACCTCCCTGGTTGGTACACCAACTAACTTCTCCACACGACCACCTAGTACACAACATTCAAAATTCACCAAACAAACCCAGTCCCCTGTAAGTGCATGTTCCCATTCAGCCTTAATCCTGTCTCCCATAGTGTCTCTTATCTTTTTGGCACCACCCCGTTGATCTACTAGCGAAGTAATCTCGCCTATTTTAAATTGCATGCAGGTAGCTTCTCATTACTCTTCAAATATTTGCATAAGAGTACAACAAAGTGCTGGCCTTTGTGTTTTAATACAAGTAATGAGAATGAAAATGTATTTCAGGAGTATATTTTAGTAGTTGCTCCTGCAAAAGCTAAGTGACAGGCTTTCTTAGTTCCTGAGTTACCTTAGCAAATACAATAGGCACACTATTAACAGCGAGTAACAAGGCAAATCTATTAAACAGTTAAAAAACTCAAGCAACAAAGTTAAACTCTAGGTTAAGATCGTTTGTTATTATAATGGTTAATCAAACGTCATCTAGATAAATTGAATCAGATAGAGTTAATTTTATTAAATTGTATGCATGTATAATATTCATTAATCAATAACAAATAATAGCTTTGTATCATTGGACATATTGTCTTTCGTAATGCGTATTACTAACATCAATAGGCCTACTTTCAGTACTGACGTAGGTATGTCTATTTTTCATTGCCATAATATAATCGACGGACTATCTTTTGTCACGCGACACTACTTCAAGAGTTGTGTCAAGGTTGGTGTCATTTGATTATGGTTTTCATTACCTTTGTGGTAGGTTATAGTATTGTGCAATCGAGTTTTTAGTGTATTATTATTTTCCTTCAGTAGTGTAACAACAATAACAATGATAGTATATATATATATTGAAGCTATCATCATCATCATCATCATTGACAGTCTTATTCCACCCAGTACTGAAATAGTGTCTTTCGTAGTTTTCCTATTCTGCCATGCTTTCCCAATCATGGTCTCATCTAATTCTTCCCAAATCTCAATTATATGAATAATGTCAATATCTGCTGGCACATGATTCATTATCATTTTGTTTTAGCGTTTCACAACTATGCTGAATTCGTCTTTAGTCTAACCAGATGCAGCTAAGTAAATATCACGAGGAGCGGCTGTTTGTCTGAGTTTACAAAACCCAGTTATTACTGGATAAAACTAGTTGTCCACTGATTAACCTAGCTGTAATGACCGTCAAAGATCTAATGACAGATGCGAACAACGGGTCGACGTGTTTTTCGGCACTGAGGAAACTCGGTATGCAGTGAATCCATCCTCAGACCGAGCAAAGCAAGAGCGGTTTAAACTTCAAATGTCAACACATTAAACACATGCGGCTCCTCTCGATCTATGTTTTCACATAAGCAAGCACCCTAAATACATGTATAAATTTTAATGCCTACATGTTTTACCAAAATGTTTGGTTAGCAGGAAGCTATATAATTGGTCCCCTCTGTTTGCCAATTTGGGTACTAATTAATCAATTTATAATTCAGAAACCCTTTCTTGGGCAAATAAAAAACCGTCTATGTTTACTTGCGTAGGTAAATGTACCAAAATTCTGACTATAGGTGATTGTAGAGGGTCATTCAAATTTAAATTTTCGCTCTCGAGCTTATCCCTTGGGAGAGGGTGTCTGCACCGCGTAGGGGAGTGTGCTAATAAAGTAAATTAAAGATTAATAATATATTGTCTTAATACAGATTTTTAGGTATAGCCAGGCTTGTATGTATGCAAATTTTGTTAACCCACGCGAATTCGATATGTTAGACTTTGAGTGAATAATTGATGTCGTCGCTAATGGTGACGCTATAGAATGGAGACTCATTAAGCTTTAAAATGATTGGCTTAACGTATCTTAAATATTTATTTGTTTACTCTTTTAAGAAATATCCAAAAGTAGTTCTTACGTATGTTAATTATATATATAGGCACAACGAAACATACCCATGTTTAGTTGTGCCTATCTTTCCTTTTCTATCAAAAGTAGAACATTGCACTTTTTAAAAGTCCCTCAATAGTTTCTTTTTTCTGGAAGTTGTTTTAGAAGCAGAGAAACAATGAAAAGTCGGAGAACAATTTAAAATATCTATAAAAACAACCGTTGGGAATCGCTAATGCTACATCCGTGTGTTACGTAATAGTAATATAAATTAAGCTATTCTTAGCTCCCTTACATATACTTTTTTAGATCTTCGCGACTGTCTTGATATACAACTTAATTGTTCTTCGTTCATAATAAAGGGAACCGTTTTATCTGCGCCTATTTTTAGTATAACAACACTCTTAAACTAAATTTAATGTTCGCCTTTCATGAAATAATAAACCGCGTACAGTCCCCGTGGGAAATTAATGTTTTCATCAAACACCACGGAGTTTAAATATGAACCCCTCTTTTTTAATTTTACTTAAAACACACAAATATTTATATCCGCTCTCGTACATGAGAAGCAAGATTTTATCAACTTTTAATTACTGGTCGCCTCGGGACCTTGATGACGTAAAAAATTAAGTTCGCACGTTAAACACCTCAGCAGATAAGGGTCAAAAGAGTTCTTAACATAAAATGCTCCGTCATTTTAAACCTGAGTTTTTTTGCTGGTGATTAAATTTTTAACCTCATCGCTGCACTTGATCATGTTCTTTGTGCTAAAACGACTAAGGTTGAAATTACTTTGGGAGAAAACGCTAAGGATGAATAAATATTGTTGTCGACCGCTAGGTTGACACGGCTGGCCACCAGCAGACATTGCACCTGTAGAATGTGCCTATCGCGGCGAAAGATTCAAAAGCCGCGTCGCCCGTCCAACACTTTTTGGGGATACCGAAAAAAATCCGACGTTATTTTAATTGACGTCGGGCAGTTTAAAAAAGAAACATTGAGTGAATTATTCGAAGGCTGCTACTGGAATGAGAAGTATTCGGACCGCGTCCCCTATAATGGTATGCAAATAATTCAATGTGACAGTTTCGAGTTGAACCTATTGTGGTTTTTATTTTTTTCATTTATATAGTCTCCGGCTGGACATATTTTATCACGTTTTTTGTTGCTGGTGTTTAGAGATTACATTGTTTGTAAACTGGAGCCTTTTTATTGATAACACTGTGGAATTTTTCCTATCAGCTGTCGCTACGCTTAATTTTGCCGTTTAGATATTTTTTCAAAGAAGACAATCCTATAGGGCTAGAAGATAGCCAACATCAGCAATTTTTTAATTAAGCAAAACCACAGCTTATACTTATACCTAATGCTAAAAATCACTATAATCAAATCATTATCAGTGCTGACAGTGTTACTGCGCTTGTAGCTGTGTATTATTATACATATATAGCTGTATATTGTACATTCATACCTCTGAAACTTTTTCTAGGTAAATAGATATCGGCAGCTACGAATAACCAACACAAAATAAATGAGTCATCTACTGCCATCGATAAAACAACTTTTATTATTCCCATATTCCAAAGTATCTTAATACAATTCGATTTTATTGAGCAGAATTAATAACCAGAAATATTACATATTAGTTTACTATTGCCGTAGAAGTTAATGCAACAAATAAAAGGGAATTGTCGTTTTTATTATTATAAGGATATATTGTTGAGTATAGCATACGGTTGAGTGGGTATAATCTGGTCCAAGTATTAGGAAAGTTATACGGATCTTAAGGGTAGGGAAAACTTAGTTTCATACTGATATTGCGTCCGCAAAAACTTTTGGCGATGATAAGTTTTCTGTTTAGATATTAGTGACTTTTATATAAACAAACTGCAGCTATATGTTACGGAATGTTGTCAAACAATTTCAGGTATGTGCAGTTCTTTGAAAACGTTTGTATGTGCAATGTTTTAACACTAATCAGTTTTTTTTTATCGTGATAAAGTCATCAGATGAGTCCTCCCACCCAGGGCAGGGTAGGAGGGACTGTCAGACTTGTACTGACTAAAATCCACGGTGTCCTTCACTAGCCCTTTACGTACCGGGGTCACGGTAAGTCGTAAGTCCCGCGACCAACACTAATCAGTTAGTATTTTCCAAGCCAGTGTTTTATGATTAAAATTCTTTAAACATGTTATGGAAGTGCAATGGAAGAACCTTCCCTTTATTCTAAATATAATATCTTCCAGGAAAATCCAAGCCTTGAAAAAAACCTGAAGGAGCAACACTGAGTTTAACTCCAATGCACAATAATATAGTTAAAGTTGCAGCGTTCCACGCACTGCGCCCGTTTTGTCTGTCGCAACTGAGCCAGAAACTAACTCCAAGGGAAAACTTTTAATAGTTTTTCTTTATTCAATCAACATATTTTCGCTCTTGGACACTTCTCCCGTTTGCCAACAATTTGTTTCGGGGACTTTTTTCTTTCACTAGATGTTCACTAACTCACGGCGCTCTGACAAATTTGATCTCGAGGGTGCTTTAAAAAGTTTTTTCCTTTGCCCTGATCTGGTCTAGACAGAATATTTTATGTTTTGAGAGATTTTTTATTTCATTTACAGTCAATAAGTTTCTGATTTTCTTTTGTAGTCCAATTTCTACGCAAATTAGCTTCTTTGATAGCCATCCACTACTTTGAACCAGTTTTTAGCTCCAGTTTTTTCTTTTTTCATAACAAGTTGTTAATAAATCAAAAAGTGTGTCATATTTATTAAATATTAATGGCGTAACTAAATGTTGTGCAAGCGGAACGGTTACGGTAATTTTCATCACTAATTTAAAGCTCCGGTGGCTTTCGTCACATCGTTGCGGGATCCAATAATTGGTGTGTAGGTGTTAATACAGTTTACGGACAGACACGTCAAACTCAGTATTCAGAACACATGGTGTTATAAACAGATAAATTACGAATATGCCGTTAGATGATAAACTTCGTCAAATTGTAGCAACTAATCAGATTAAACTAGTTCCAAATGACTCAAATAAAATAATAATCAAAGAGATGTGAATGGAAAGCGAAGAACTGGATATGGGATTTAACAATACATTAAATATGAATTCGATACTTATAGAAATAACTCAACTAAAAAGCTCTAAGTTCGTGTCGATTCAGCGAAATATGAAGACAAATTACCTGGTGAAATAGTGCAATTGGAATTGAAAGAAGTAAAAATCAGCTTTGGATCGGCACTGTGGCCCGTGACTGAAATACCAAATGAGTAATTTCGAGATTCCCCGAATGCCCGTACGGCAAGAGAGCAAATGTCAGCTCCTAATAGCATTGCGAACATGATACGAACGCCGAAGTGCAATAGTAGTTGTTGGTTTGTTGCAAAAAGTCCGTTAATACTTGTTAGGATTTATTTTTCAATCTTGAACTTGATCTGGCCGAGTTCGTTGGTGGTGAAGTAGGGAGAACAGTTGAAGAAAATTTTGATGAAGTTTAATAAATAATGATCCTGGATTTAGTGTCTGATATAAAAACAAACATCTTTTTTTATTTAGAAACGTTTTCTTTTTTTAAACTGCACGGACACTTGTGGATAATAATGTTTCATTCTCAGATGCTCATCTCAACGACCACAAAAAGCAGACAGCCGTGAGCTCTATAATGAACCTTTTCAGAACTTAAACGAAAATTAATGAAAATTCCAACCTAAGCCACTATTAGTTTCCTGTCAAACTTAAGAAATCTGTAACATCCAAAATGAATAATACACAAATATGATATGTGCACTTCGACCATCTGTTTAGTGACCCTAAGCAAATAGCGGAACAGATTGTCACGAAATAACAAATTTCAACAGAAAAAGTGATAGTTTGGAGGGAAAATGATTTATAATGTTATTTGGGATACGTTGGAATGTTTGTCTTAAGCCGAGGTAGTCAGGTATTGGGTTTCGCTACCGGCTATGTTTGATTTCTAAATACATTAGCGGGACTCGTTTCTGTTTCGCTTATTTCACCATTCTTGGTCTTCTAGATGGATTTTTTACACACTTTATGTTGGTCAATATGAAGTTGGTCGCCAGTTAGTATTTATAATGTAATAAAATCTGGTTAGGTAGATACCGACATATCTAGATGGTCACATCTTTTCTATTAGATATACTGTTCCAAAAATTTTAACTGAAATTCACTGTTTCTACTGTAAAATTCATTAGTTTATGAGAATAGATTTATAGAAATGCTTCATAATATTCTTCATAGCTATCGAAAATTAATAACACAAAATGTTTTTAAAAACAAAAAAAAAACATTTTGTGTTATTAATTTTAAAATTTTCATGTGTCTTTTACACGACGATTTTGTTAATGTGTCATTACCATTAACTTTCCTTTCTCCCCTTTATACAGGATCGCTATAATAGTACACAGATTCCGATAGACACAGATATCCTTCGAGCTCAGTCCAAACACGTGGCCTCGGATGTCACACGACAAGTCTCCGGATTTATTGAACAAGTATCAGATTACTTTCAGCCACTGTATGCACTGGATCAACATTGATTAAACTTGTTCCAATCCACCGTTTGCTGGTTAAAGAACAAACTAATGGACTTTGACAGTCTGTTTAGTTTTTTCAAATTCTCCGTATTCGAATGTTCACGTAAATAAATTGTAAACTGAATATTCTTCGGCTTTGTAATCGAGAAAGTTTTAATAAAGGAAATTTCTGGGCGTGATTTTTTTTTGTCTGTTAACTTCTTCTGACGTTTGACTTCTGAGTTTTGAAGGCAGCTTTTGTTGTACGTTTAGTATTTATTCGTAGAAAATATTGTTTGTGTTCTGTTATGTTAGTAATAAACAACAAAAATAAATATAATTATTTTAATATCTTTTATTAAAAAACGAAAGTTTATCACTGTTTTATCGTTTTAGGCATCACTCTTTGCAAATAATTATATAAATTATGTTTGTCTTCATGATGACAAGTATTCTTAGGATTTTCGAACGAAGCCGCGGCTGATCCATTACCAAAAAAAAAAGTCTTTTTTTGTAACTTTATTTTTAATTTCATTGTATCGTTTATCAATCTTTATTCGAGGCATTAACATTGACAGATTTCCTATAATACCGAATCTAAAAAACACATAAATAGCACAACGAAGACATTTATTATTATCATAAATATCTTTTCTGTCTGTTTACATTAATTTACATAAGAATTGATACTCGAAAATAATTTTAAGAGGGATTTGTGCAATTTATAAAAATTTCGGATTCATTGTTGCTATAGAGAATTACTTTTATGATAATTATACCATTTTTTATGCTTTATGGTATTTTACGATATGATATCTAGCTACCGAATGATCAGAATGACATTTAAAAGTCGTAAAACTTAATAACTTTTGAAATATTTATGGTTAGTTGAATTGATATTGATCGAAGTTTAGCGAGACTGGTTTCTTTATTGTTGGCATTTTGAATCGTAGATATTATCTGTCTGCATAAACCAGTGTACATGATATTTATACAAATCTATTATTAGACTTCAATGTTAATTTAAACCCCTGTAAAACTCAGTAATCTGTAATAAGAAAAAAAAAATCTCAGAAACACACGACACCCAGAACAATTAAATGTTGGCCATACCAATATTTATTGATTCTATGCGGGGATGGAACCTGCGGCAGGCAGCGTAGCAGCAAATTGCTCAGCAACTCCACAACAGTGCCATATTTTTATCGGTAAAGCAGAAATTGATCCGTCAACGAGTTCGGGCTACTTAAACAAAATTAACAGTTTCCTAATGAAGGCCTTGATTAGGATACTGTTAATTTCTTTTCATTTCTACCTATATTGGTACCTACTTATATAAAATTCCTTCCTATATCGGAGAGAATCAGTGTTGTATCTCAAAACAAAAGCTTCAGAATTACTTAAACAAGGTTAACAACACTGTATATTATAAAACAAAATCCACATAATCGTCCCAAACTTTCTAGACTAACAAATTAACACAGGTTAAAATTAAATCTCAATTATGCGATCCCCGGAACATTTAGAATTTAGTTGAAAACGACATAGTTTTAAAGTTTGAAAACTCCATGAATGTCGATGTTATAATTTCATCACTGCTGCTAACATCAGTTTTGGCTTTTGAAGGCTTTGCTGAAAATTCTGAATTTTAAAGGTAAAAATGCAAAGCCTCTCTATTCGGTCCAAATTGTGTACGAAACTAAGCTAACCGTAAACTTTTGGCGTTTTAACAAGAGCCGTATGGTAGCTTGGATTGATATAAAGCTGCGTTGCAGTAATTTTGTTACTGAGATGCTTAAAAGTGCGTTTTAGATGGTATTCTGATAATGTATCTGATAATCTGTAGTATAAGAAGATCAAAGAGTTTCTATGAACCTGTGACCTCCGGATTCAGTACATACGATGCTCTTTCCATCCGAGCCACCGATGTTTCCACCTGCAAGAGTCGAATTCTTCAATCCATTTCAAACGTGTTATGGTGTCGTTAAACCTGCTCGTAGTTCAAATTTTTATTTCCATAGAAAATCTTTAAAAAATATCTATCTTTTCATTCTAAAGCAAGTCTTTTCCAATTTGCGATGCGAGCCTTAATGCGCAAAATATAACATTTGTCAGTTTATTTCTTCAAAAGACTATTTCAGATATTTAAGAAAATAGTGATGAAATGAAATAAATATGAAAGTAAATATTACCTGCCCGGATTTGAAAATCACAGTTTTACCATCACTCTTAGAGATTTTATTTTCATGTCATTCCATTGAAAACATACCCAAGCCAATCATATTAAAAGGTGGGTTATGTTATGACTATTTCCTAATGGATGAAGAGACAAATAGGTAATGTAGACATTAGGTATGTATTCGTCTGTCATCTAAATAAACATTCTTACATAAACACAGACATGTTTACTCAACCAAATTAACGTTTCAAAGATATGAACCTAAATACTTCAGCTCCAGTATTTGCATAATCATTAGGTATCAAACGCATCGATCTGTGAAACAACACTCATCAGAATTTCACACCCTTATTTTTAGAAAGATAAAGTTGAAGTTTGTAAATCACGAGATCACACCAATATTTCGCATTAGTTCGAAGGCATGCGACCGTTTCAGTAAATTGCCTCTCTATATGCAGAAAGCGGGCAAGCCGATTTTCATTAAGCGGTTGGAGTTGGTCGGCTGACAAAGGCCGAGTGGTCGCTCCGATATTGTCAGTTTGGTCAGTTTTCGAACACGATTTGGTGGTTGTTAAAAATCATTAAAAATCAGAAAAAAAAATGTTAGTCATGAAATTTGGCTAAAAGTAGCATTTTCTCCGAAGAAAATACTTATATCCTTTAGTATTTGGTCATACTAGAAACCGGATCCCAACTGTACAGACCTACCTTGCGTACAGTCCTAATTAAATTTGCTATTAAACATTAAATCGAGTACATTTATTACCCTGCGAATTTATTTTGATAACCGCCATCACAATTCTTCGTGGCGTCTAAGATTTTATTGTTTGAATGTGATAGTTGAGAAAAGGCAGATGATTATGATAACTTACCAGAGCATTTTTTTTGTATCTTTTATAATCATTTATCACGACGATTTTGTTTATTATAAAATTCCATAAAATAAAAACCTTCTGCCTCTTTTTCAGAAGTAACTCATTTGACTACATTAAAAACAAAATGACATCAGTCATATAAACCGGACAGCACGAAATCTCCGGACGGGCTGTATAATTTTAGGTGTAATTAAGAAAACGCTTAGGTGGCCGGTCCCTACTTGACCTGCGATTAAACTGGTAAACTTCGTTTAAACAAATTATCCATGCAAAACTCTCGTTAAGCCAAGTGTTGTGAAGTGTACGTTAACTGGATTTTAACTGAGCAATTCGTAGACGTGTTGCATATTAATATGTCTATAAAATGATCTAAGCAGTGCAGAACATTGGTTTTACTTCTGTTTTGATGTGTCTTTCTGTTTTTAATCTGCATATTATAAGATTGGAATACAAAACGAGTAGATACGGTAACCTCCATTTATAACATATTGAGTACGTAATAAATATAATACCTATTTAAAAAAGTTATTTTATACTTTTTTGTGTTGATTTAAAAGTCCATTATTATTATGTTTTTATTTGCGTTGTAGCTGAGCGATTAGTTGCTGAATAATGTGGTGCATGACCTAATGAGAAATTATTCCGGATGTGGTCATTTATGTATGTGAAATTAAATGTTTCCACATGACCCAAGAGTAATCCCTAGCTGTGTGGAGCAACGTTCTCACAAAAATAAATCTTGTACTATGTGCTATCGAAATTGTCAGTTTCAAGTATTGCTTTAAGTTATTCATAAATGAATACATGTAAGAACACTCTTCATACATAAAATATTATCTAGGTAACTACTGAATTATTAAAAACATTCTGAAAATTGTAGATATCGGTCTAGAATATTTACTGAGAAAGTACTTACATCTGCTGAAATTGTTTTCATATATAGTAGGTATCCATCCATGTTAGGTTTTCAATGATCTGATTTTCTAGTTTGAATTTTATTTTACGAATATTATTAAAGCGTATCTATAGATTTTTTATGCGGTAATGATGTATCATGTTCAAGTACTTAGTTTATAATAATAAAAAGCTCGCAATGCAATGCTATCAGCCCACATGTCAAATTATTGAATAATACACAATACAACCCCCATTGTCATTTGGTACCAGCGCTGTTGCCATTTAAAATAGCCCACTCGATGGGGTAAGGTACGGTGGACCCCATAAAATCATAACACGAACCGGTTTCATTACGTGTGCATGAATAACCATTGAGTGCTACGTCACACCTTTCGATACTAATTTCACTGTTAACACAATACGGAACCCTAAATCATGAATGAACATGAGTCCAATATTAGCCGTATGGGAAGGGGTGACAGTGTGCACAAAAGTTATTAAAAAAATCACGCACAGAATTTGGGATGTAGAATAGAATGTGTGCAAGGAGGATTGAAATTTAACCAAATAATTATGAGGCACGTGTTGTTTTTTTCTTTGTTTAAATGAATCCTATATAAATTAATTCTATATGCAGGATGGTGCGGAATAATATGCAAATACTGGCTAAGAAATAGGTGGCATGATAAAGACGAAATGCAAAACCATTTATGAACTCTTCGATTACGTAGGTATACCTATAGAAATCAATCAGATCACACAAATTATTATAGGGACAGTAGTTGTAGTAGTAGTCTTAAGTCCAAAAATATATATACATAATTAACTTATTGAAAAATAAAGTAGCAAACGAAAGTTTAAGGAACAATAAGTTCACACGAACAGACTACTAGAACAGTCTAAGCAGATGATAATGATAAACACTTACAATGAACAAGCTCATTAAACGAAATTAAAACAACATTTGCCGCAAATATTTCCCATCAAACGTGCCCATTTGAGCCCAATAAAAATTTGGCAGATGTCCTCAAACGCACTCAACCGTATGTCATATCATGTGTATGACAAAAAACATTAGGGGTCTGAGAGACCACCGAGCAAGACTAAGCCAGTAGAATCCCCTAATAATCCTCGACATTGTATATTGTGATCGTTGGATTTGGGCGCCATATATCACTAATGCTGAACATGTGGCGATGAGGCGGATGTGTCACGAACAGATACGACTGTCGACTATCTTGGTGAGGTTTGGATGTAAGGACTTATCACTGGAATTGACTTATGATTCTTGGACTGATTTCATCGGCTTTTTTAGCCTTAGGGACACTTGCTGTTTTAGCTACTGGAATGAGACCTTATCACAAGATTTCTGTATTTTACTTACAGCGTGCTTGAAGTATTTACTGTGTTTATGGTATTGAAAACTGGGTAAGGTAGTTCAAATGTACGAACGAGGAACTAATGTTTCCATCTAATTAATTTCAAAGTTACGGTTTCACTTTACGTCACAAAAACTTGATAAATCTTGTTAGTGCGTCAGTAATCTGAAATCATCTTAATGTGTCGTAGAGTTAAACCACCCAACTTTCAGTGTAAAATATGTCCACCATAATCGTTGAAGGTCGGAAACAGTCTCAAAAATTGAAACTATGAGTATGATTTAAAAAATACGAACCTTAGACAGTAAAACGAAATAAATCAAATAATACATACAATTAAGATATATGTATAATCAAAATAACACGAGTCACCTTGCAGCTCCTAATAAAAGAAAAATATACTTAGCTATTCTAGATATTAATATCAAATTCCAATACCATGACAAGCGAATACTCAATATCCAAAGACTGAAGCTATATTTACCAGTCTCTTAAAGCTTCTAATAACAATTCCCGAGTTGATATCAAGGCAAACACCACGGCTTTTGGTAAACAAATAACATTGTGGCTTATGCGATGCGCAGAATTAGCTTCGGATATAAGCTTCCATTCAGAATAAGCTTAGGCTTTAAGAACAGACACTGGTTTAGTTTTACGCCTTTTGGTTTTCATCTAAATATATCTGTGAAGTTGCTTTAGGGTTTCCCTGTTTGGTCACGTTATTCGTTTTGATGCGGTTTTCATTTTAATTTATGGAATTTATTTTAAATATTATAAACTTAAATACACCCATATTTAAGTTTATAATGAATATACAGTCATAGAGTAAGTATCTAATATTTAGTTCAGAATAATTTTAAAAAAATAGGTCTTGCCAAGTCCTAAAAACCGTATGAAGTAGAAGGTTGCTAGATAAAATTAGTCTCATATGAACCATTCCGTAAATGAGATCTCTTATGAACAATCTATGAATGAGACATTTTTGATATCTGATATTTAATTTAAGTAACTGTTAAATAGATGTGTGTGGAAAAGAAATAAAATAGCAAAATAATTATACATTTCAAAAAACTTGAATTTTTTGATCAAAAAGATGAATAAATATTAATTACTTCATAATTATTTCTGCTAACAATATCATAGACAATTTACAAAACCGTAATTTTAATTAGGAAATAGGTACTTTATAATTCCACTGTTCAAAATTATTACAATATTTAATAATTTCGTTTTCTGTCCATCGAAATTGTCATTCTACAATGACAGACAAACAATGTCATATCGAACTAAATCCTAGTAATTGTTTCCATAATAAAATTCATAAATCTTGCTCTCTGCTATATGATGGTGCAGCAGTCTAAAGACTATTTCCATTATTTTGCTTATGGCAGTAATTTGTTGAAACGAAGAATTCAAATCAATAACCCTTCCGCAGTGTTTTTAGGAATTGGGCGTCTTGATGTAAGCAATACATTTTCACTCTTTTTACAGTAGCATAAAGCACGATTTTAGCACAGGTAGATTTTTATTTTTTAGGTTCTCGATTGACCGCTATCTCACCTAATGGTAAATACCGATGTGGTTCGACGGTGAACGCTTGCCTAAAAGTCACCTATTGCTCAGACTTGGTAGAAACTCAGACGTACCAGAGAAAGATGAACGAAAGGAAGAGGCCTGTACTGCCAATTATACTGATGATGAAATTAGAAGTAGTCAACAGAAGTTTACTTTTTGTTAACTTTTACTAATTCTGGGTATTTTTTTTTACAGAATCATAGAATAGACTTCGTGCATGTGCCGTATTACAGTCACTGGCGGGGTGCAGTAGCTACTATAGTGCCGGATGAAACCAAGCATGTATGGGGAGCTGTGTGGAAAATGCAGAATGACTGTCTCATTTCATTAGACAAGTAAGTCTGAGAATGGGTCACTAAATGAGAATCGTGATAAAATCATCAAATGAGTCCTCCCACCCAGGGCAGAGCGGGAGGGACTGTCAGACTCGTACTGACTAAAATCCACGGTGTCTTTTAATAGCCCTTTACGTTGCGGGGTCACGACAATTCGTACAGACCCGCGACCAAGAAAAAAAAATGGAGGACTGGAGGACTACTTTGGCCGTGATGAGTGTGATCTATTGAAAACTATTAATGTTTTTTTTTGTAATGTGTTATTAACCACAATTACACGAAGTATTGCTTCTCTATCCATAGTATTCCTAAAAATACCAAAAAAGGGGCTTGCAAAGCTGCGACTAGATTAAAAATATAATGTAAGATTTTATAAATTCGTCGTTTCGTTTCGTCCCTTCAATCAGAAAAAAAATCTTTTTCAGACAAGAAGGAGTCGAAGACAAGCAGTATTTTACGAAAGAAGTTGACATAAGTGGTAATAGTGGTCGTACACAAAAATGTCGAACTTATCAACACTTTATTGTTCCCCCATACCTCAAATCTTTATCATGTCTTCCTGACGACAGAAAACCTTCGATTACTTATAAACAATGCATTGTGAACGGTGCCTTAGAATGTGGAATACCAGATGATTATATTCAAATGTTGAGAAGTATGCCAAATAATGGTCTACATGCAGCTGATGATCTGAGAAAACGGCTAGATCTTTAGTTTCTGTTGAGAAATGGACTTTAGAAAAGGGAGGAACAAAACAAATATAAAATTGCAAATGTGATGAGTAAAAGGTTCGAACTTGTCACTCTTAATACATGGAAGGTTAAAGTTGCTTGCGAAATATGGGTGAAAATATTATTCGGTATATCTCTGCCAAACCCTTCGAGGATTACAGGTTTCTAACAGGATCTTTATGAAGAAAGAAAATAAAAATGTAGTTCTAAATCAAAATCATTTATTTATTTATTCATTCAATGTTGAACTAAGTGTCACTATTTCACTAATCTACTTTGAAACTTAGTTCAAGCCCCAGATCGGTCCACTGAGTGTTTACTTTGTTTCCACGTCGAAATTGAATTAAAACTTTTCCGAAACTCCGCAAACGGCCGAACATTCGCTGCATCTACCCTCGTATCGCGTGCAATTACTAAAAAAAGTACCAAATTACTTTCACAGAGTTGTTTGCACAAACCCTTTGGGTTCAAAAATTTATGCACCCTCGCGAAACAGCATCTATAATAAGTGTAGGTTACATGCCCCATTTGAAAGGTTCCTGTTGATTTTGAACATAAAAGATATAATCTACCGCATTGGTGTAAAATAACCGTATTTTTCCTTTGTGTTATGATTTTGTGCGCCCTTCTGCATCAGCGGGTGCGCTTTCGATATTGTTCACCCTGTATAAGTGTATTGTGTGGCTTTACAAATTATAAGAGCGGCCCTTAGTTCATGTTGTAATATTTTTATAGTGGGTTTGTTTTATTTGGTCGTAATAACCCCTTAAGGTTGTCTAGGATTTTGCATTGAACAACTTTTTGTTTCTTTAAGAAACAGTTAATATCTTTATTAGCTACAGACTTGGTTCATGTACAATTTTTTTACACGACTTCCCAAAAAAAGAAATCTATACCTATTTATACTATACAGCTGAAAATTTGTTTGTTTGGTTGAACGCGGTAATCTCACGAACTACTAGTTCGAATTGAAAAAATATTTTTTGATGGAAAGTCTATTGATCGTGATTCATAGATCGTTATTTCGGGAGCAGAACAAACAGAATCATTTGGAGACTGAATTTGTGCCTAATGGCACAATTATAGAATTAATAAACGGATGTAATGGAAGATTAATACTGATACAATTCTCCAAAATGTTTGCCTAAGAACTTTGGAGAAAAACAAGAGTCATGCTGCCTATGAACCTAAGCTTTAATAAAGATTCTTTATATATGATACCTCGAATACTTACAGTTAACAAAAGATCACAAAAATCCATTCCGAAAACAGAATCGCTTATTTTTACAGTTATTATCTCAGAAGAACCAGTCAAAAGCACCCTTGCCACATTCAACCTCCATTTTATTCTCCTATTAGGTAGTACCTAAATGCATTTGCGGTACTATCGCTTTGCATGAGCGCAACACGTGCACTACAGCACGTTATCCGATTATTACGTGTGAAACACTCGGGAGGAATTACGGACGTCTTAAAACCGCTCGCGGAACGCTTATAGTCTATCGACACATGCGCGTGTTGGATTAGTATGGAAAGAGACTTCATTATTGTCATTACTCAGACATTTGATCGTCCTATTGTGCACTTTTTGATTCAGCTTCATGTAGTTGACACAAAAAAAGTCGTACCTATACTATATTACTAACATAATTTTTATGTTCTATAATATTAACAAATGATTGCACGTTCCCTATATGGACTTCTACAGCCTACTGTACAGTTGCAAGCCATTGATATCGATACTGAGTTTTCCTCATCCATTCCGCCGGTTACATAATAAAAGAGTACTGCTATTTAAGAGTATGTAATTTAAAATAAATATATTCTTATTCTACTGCCTACAATTTTTTAAATGATGGTTCATCTACTTCACGTAAGGCTGCATTTGGTGCAATATATGCAACATAATACACAAAGCGCAATAGGTGGTTATGCACATCATTAACCCGACCAGCTGATCCATAGACGTGTGAAAAAGACCTCGAAGTTTTTTGAACTTATTACCGACTCTGCACAAAATCATCCGATTTTAAAATAAAAGTGGAGGAGTCTTTTTCAATTAGATAATTTAAAAATCCCTTTAAAAATGGGATACCTCTAATCTATCTAAAACTGAGATCCAACGAAAATAAATCAAATATACAGACGCCTCCGCCATACTTATCAACTTCGGAAACGGAACGCTGGAGTGTGGTATAAGTAATTGTTGCATAATATTGTTCGGAAGATCACAGTACTGAGTGACAGATCCTGTTACGTAATACTTCAAGAGTTGTGTTACTTTACGAAGTTTGATAGCAGAGCTTCTAGGAGTGACGTCATTTTGTTACGCCATCGCTCTTAATTGTTAGCCTCGATGACCGTTATTAATTTCAGCATAGACTTTGCTATCTACTGTCGTGTACCTTCAAAATTATCTCGCGGGATCTAATACCTAATGTTATATCAGACTTATACTTATCTTTAAGCCAAATTCCACCAAGATCCAGTGAGTCGTTCTGACGGGATTAAATAAGATACATCCATCCAAATTTTCGCATAAAATATAAAATAGATAGTAACATTACCTAGAATCCTAAATGGAGAATATGAATAGCGCTTTATTATTAAAGCTTTAAATTACGGTTATTTTCTTCACATATATTTTTAAATTACTATGTAACCGAGAGGCTGTTAATTCTATGAAATCATCTGGAAAAGTTTGCTATAACGGAGCCAAAGGAATTCGGCGAAATAGGTGGCAGAGTAATTTTATTAAAAAATATGCTATTTGTTATTTTTATATTTAAAAGCAAAAAGCATTTTCGAGGTGGCGCAGGACAAGAGCTCTTTTTAACGTGGTAAAATCATCAAATGAGTCCTCCCACCCAGGGCAAAGCGGAAGGGACTGTCAGACTCGTACTGACTAAAATCCACGGTGTCCTTCAATAGCCCTTTACGTTCCGGGGTCACGGTAATTCGTACAGTCCCGCGACCGGACAAGAGCTCTAAGAAAAACATGGGGAGACCATCGTTTAAAAAACTGCCGTATTGTCATGTATTTCAGCCATATTGTCTCTTAAATTTTCCACCGAGCCTCTTCCCCGCTACTGACTCTAAAACGGAACATTGCGGGAACAGTGTAAGTAATTATTACACAATGTTCCGGGATCGCTGTTCCTGCTTCCTGTTCCGCGAATCGGGAACATTTGCGCTACGGTACTCCAACTTGATTTTGTGGTTAATTATGCTCTTCTCTAATTATATTAAGTATTATGAACGGGTTGATTAAGCTAGTTTTGTGGCTGGTTTTGGACAGAAAAGAATTAAGATCAACTTTTACTTCTTCGGTATTAGTTTTTTATGTGCACTGAATCTCTCTGTTTAGCTTTTGTCAAACAGCTGGCGAATGCGAAGCGAGGCGTTTTTATTTGAAATGTATGGAATTATTTGAATCTAATCACATAGAAAAGCCAAAGCGATCCGATAGCGTGACCGAACCGAAGTTGTATTTGCTCTGTTTGACGTCGTTCATAAAAAGCCAGCTAATACACTGTTTAACGTTTAACGTCTCGTATCGGTTCGCTATCGCCTGTCTGTTTGACAAAGGCTTTTCTCTGAACTGCATCGGATTAGCTTCACCAAATCTCAAATCCTTCGGGATGCATTCTATGAAAGTCCATATTGCAATGCATACTTTAAACAACGTTACGTACACCACCTCGTATCGGGAACAACTATTAAAAAGGTGAACTAAAGTGATTCAGTGCAAGATGCAATGCTTTAGTGTTAGATAGATGGTCTGTCGCCTGTCGAAGCTGGATGCACCCACATTTTATATCGCAAGGGTTTACTTTCATGAAACACATTAAGGATACAACGGTTTATTATGAATGTAAAAGTTACAAAGAATATGTCTATATAGGTAGTCGCATATATGTCATCACCATACTCGCCAGACGAACCCATTGTAAATATCATGACGTTATCAGTATTATTTGTATGCTGTCAGTATATGCCGATTTCATATTATTATAATAATGATTACACATACTGAATTCTAAAACGCGTCGCATACGGCGAGTGCGATGCTGACAAAATGTGCGACCAGCTTTAAAGCCCAAATCTACATTCACGTTTCTAAAACTTATCGTCAAAGTGTTCTCGGAACTAAACAGGATGAGACGACCAGACAAACTGTCTTGCGGAAACAACACTTGAAACGTGCAAAAATGTTCAATTTTTGACACTAGACAAATCTTGAAGCTAAGCCATAAATCTGTGTAGTTACTACTTAAGTGCCTTATCAGTGTTAAAAGGACCCTTGAGAAGTTTTTTCGTCGACATCTGGACTGCACACTTCAGCCCTTGGGCTCACGTGCTCAAAATTAGCATACAAAAAATCGTAAATTAAGTGTCGAGGGTTTCTTTGGGACCGCGTTCCTAAGTGAGAATTAGTTTATTATTACTTAGCTAAAAATAATGTTGTTTCAAAAGTAAAGTTTATTATAAAAAAAATATAATTGACAACACAAAAGATCTTTTTGTAAAAAATGTTCTTCTGAAAAGTGCGAAAGTTCAAATAAAAAGTGTTATCTCATGTTTCAAATAGAACGCTGCATTATTATCATAAAAACTATATTGTTCCTACCTATGCCTATATGTATTTAGTTACTTAATGTTTATCTCTAATTAAGGTTAAAGGTCATCGGACGAACAAGTGTGTCAAAAGTAAAGTTTAGATGTGGTACAAGCAACTTTTATAATTATTTCAGAAGAAATCCCAGGATCATTACATACTTAAAAATCTATCTATAATATTATGATCCTTTTCTTCTTTTTGGATTCTTTTTTTTAAATAAGGATAAAGAATATAAAACAACAAAACCGTTCAATTGTTTTCTATAAAATAAAAAAAAAGTTATCAGCTTACACCAGATAGAATATTTTACTAATTTGGAAATTTTGTTCAATGTAGCAGTAGGTAATGTCTTCTATCTAAAATGTTATCAGACTACAACGAGCAATCACATTACCCGCACGTAACTAACAAACCTACAAACGTGAAGAGCTGCCAAAATAACCAAATAACCACACTTCGTAAGTGTTAATCACTACTCTCTATTCCGTACTCGCTTTAAAATGTATTCGACAAAACAAGATTTCTCGGTAGAATGGACATAACGAAATTATACTGTGGAACCAGGGAACTCGGCGGAACAAAGCATAGGGGCCTGTAACCCTTATTACAAAGTTACATTAACTGTATGCAACCTACAATGTTGTACGCTGTCCAAACTTGTCCATTATTCCGCCTGAAGCACGTTCAAATACGTAGTGTAGATATGCTATTTATTTTGTAGTGCGACGTGAAGTACGAAGTTTAAGTTTTGGGAAACAATTTAAATATAGACTTTGTTTCTAAATGAAATAAAATTATTTGATGAGTAGGTAATTGAATGTGCACTTAGCACGTACCAAAAATCGTAATTAAAGTCTCCATGTTGTGTTATTAAACATTTCACAGGATGATTTAATTATTTTTTTTATCAACAGTATTCTTGTCAAGTTCATTCTGAATTTTTTTTAGAAGCTTTTTTGTTAATATTTTCAGAAAGAAAAATGAGCCATGTGTCAGTAAGTAATAGTAACTACATTCACAGTTTGCCAGTTACTGTTATGTTTATAAGTCTCATGTAATAGAAGGTGAGCCTGTTGTCCAACAAGACAGAATAACAATAAAAAAGGCTTCTTTCGAAACTCTTAAAGCGATCTTAATCACCTATTCTAATAAATTTCCAAAAACTTTTAGTTATTTCTAGGATAATTTTAGCCCTTCCAAATAGGGGAACAGTGAAAAGACTGGGACACGAGGTATAATGGGGATATACACTCTTTAGGCATACTTAACGCAACACTAACATAGCGCAAGCGCCGTCAGGGCGTCATTTGCAAAAGGCCATTAACAAATGGCGTCCTCTTGTCGCTTGCGCTACGTTAGTATTGTGTTAAGTTGCCTTCCCACGCGTCCCCGTCTCAATGTTCCCCTAGAATCAAATAGTAGACAAGCAAACTTTTAATACAACTAAAAGAAAAGCTTAGAATAAGAGAAGGTATGTAGGCTACAAACCGGCAATATATCTTGGATGCCAATGCCCACTGTGGTCTTTAAACTACAGTTTTTACTACTGCACGTGTTCCGATTGGTGCAATGCAATCAGTGAAAACGATTTTAAAAAGAAAAGGTTAGTAATTTTCTGTATCGTTTCCATTCCAAACGATAAGATACTCGGTAAATTAATAAAAAAAATGTTTTATGATCGTTGCGATGGAAAGATAGGTTGCTAAAGTTATTGTATGAAAGTTTTCATCGTTTCACGTATTCAGCAAGTAATCTCAGAACCTTCACAAACAGACCTTAATTGTAAATAAATTCAAATCAAAACAATCTTACCATTGTAACTCTCGAGAAGATACGTCATAGTACTTATTTACTTACAACAGGAGCGTCCGCTGAATAATACAGTCGCAATATTGAATAAAGGATCACGTACGACGAGCGAATCCATTGTTATTTTCAAAAGAATTATGTCAAAGCGAGTCGTCGCTCTGGGGCTAATAATATTGAACTATCAAAGAACGGAATTCTCAGACACTGTTTCACCTTTTGCAATAACCCCAAATTTGTATCAACTGGGCCTTTATTCGTGTCGCCGATTTAAGCGCATACCACACGTTAATACAGGCCCGGGGCATATCGCGTAAGTACCCATGTATCTGCAAATAATGTTGAAGTAGGTATTCCATTATATTGGATCCTTGCCTTAGGCGGGGGAGCGTCCGGTTCTAATAAACAAGACAATATTCCAGCTATGCGATATAGACGGATGCTTGTGTTTATACAGCCGGCCTCTGAGAGTTATACCTATTATTATTTGTCTTTAAGTGTTAGCGAAGCGGGTCGGTTGTTGTCTTAGATACTCTTTATCAATAATTCTATCGTTATGTTATTTTTGGGATGAATGAAAGTGTACCCTTTTGAACTGTGTTCCCATTTACTTTGAACAGGTAAATTCGAGTCGTTTTCTCAGGAACCGGCTATACAACTTTTGTAGCTCGAATTCTACTTTCAAGTTGACTCCCATAGAGGGAATTAAAGGAAAACATAGTAAGCTAGGAACTAGCTGTTTATTTTTCCGCGCAAATAATCTTTTATAGAAGCGGGTTAGTGTGTCGATCGTATTTATCAAATGACTGAGTGGTTTGTTATTTGCTAATGCCAGTACTAAGTGTATTTGGATGTTGCCAATTCTACATCGTTTTTAATTCCACATAAATGTTGCCTGAAAAGGCAATGCATTTGAGTTTATTTTTTATATATCGTTTTAAAATCATCAAATGAGTCCTCCTACCCAGTGCACGGCGGGAGGGACTGTCAGTTTTGTACTGACTAAAATCCACGGTGATCTTTCAATAGCTCTTTGACCCGTTATCTGATGAGACGGTCCTACGATTCCGAAATGCATTTAAGTAAAGGTAAGATAAAGTACAGCTAGTATTAGTGTAATGGAGAAGAGCTAGAATACAGCGTTGGAAGGATACAGGTTGAAGAATATTATTATTGATTAAAAGAATACAAAAGCACAATTTCTTAGAAAAGTAAAATAATGAGGAAGAGCCGTGGGTAAGCAGGTCAAGTAAGAGCTTCAACGTTTAATGTAACGGATTTATTTATATTTAGTGCAGAGTAAGGACATAAAAATCAAGTTATTTCTGTCACTGAGTTCACTCTATCCTCTTCAAATAAGTCAAACCCAGGGTTGGCCTCCCCGTCCAGAGGATCTATTATGACTTTTCGTATACGGAAACTTTAACATTAATGCCTTTGTCAAACAGACAGGCGAGTCCGAAGCGATAAGGAACCGATACGAGACGTCAGTCCGATAGTTCGGTCACGCTATCGGATCGCTTTCGCTTTTCTATCCGACTGGATTCAAACAATTCCATACATTACAAATAAAAACGCCTCGCTTCGCATTCGCCACGCCCGTCTGTGGGACAAAGGCTTAATTTGAAGGAATAAATTAGTTTCTCGTTAGCACACTAGTGGCGTTTTTCCATACAACAAACGCAATAAACACTTCAAGTTCGCTGTAAATAAACAATATAGAAATATTTTGGTAAAACTTCTGATTCTTGAATATTTTTTTTTTTAACTAACAGGATCTTTTAAGAAATCACTAGCCAGTAATACATTCACTAAATATAAATCCTAATACACTGTAGTTCCCAATTCATTCGTCTCTATCAATAAGTATAGAGGCCATACAATAAAAGAAAGTATGAACTCACGTCCACATTTCCAATAACGATATCTATACAGTGAATACATTCTACATAAGTAATAAAAGTATGATATCAAAGGATTTCCAGTTCTTTATGTGACGTTATATTGTGAACAGCTATTTCTTTTGTGTTACACGAATTTTGCAAATTCATACATATTCCTATACAGTCGTCAAACTCGGTAATTCGAAGAAATATATTTCAGAAGCTGCGAGTTCGTCTTTTGTGAATATTTAAACATTGAAGAGATGGAATTTAATTATTTGTATTCGTTTTTAATTGAAAATAATTTGTGAAGATTTTTTGAGGCAGAAAACTGAGTTCTGAAGTCTTTATTGTATCGACGAAGGAATATTAATGAGTTACTAATCATTTCAAAAGTTTCTTGTTTTACACCATCCAATAAAATATGACAGAAATTTCAACATTACAAAAAATTACTTTTTTTATTTATTTCATCTTACACAGGGAATGTTTACTGTATCGTGGGTGCAGTTACAAATATTTAAAGTGACATACACCAACGACCAGACCCAGAATAACCACTGTCTTGTTGATCATACAAATATCTGTTCCATGTGGGAATCGTACCCGAGACACGCAGCACAGTGGTCTATATTTCAGGCACTGCGCCAACCATGCCGTCATTTAAACAAATTAAAGCGGCAATTTTAGTCCTTCTATGGCATACGCAAATATTGATATGGCAAAAAGTTGAAAAATAAAGCTACTCCAATCTAGCCTTACATAAGAAACTACACGAATTAATTACACATGTACAAAAGCCTATACCTTTGAACGAACTAAAAAAACAACAACATCGTAATGAAACTTGCACTGCTTTAACATGATAATCATAATTATGAATGTCTGTTCTCGCTAATACAAAACAAGAAGAGATTTACAATAAAGATATTTGCCTCGGGCTTATCCCGTAGTCAGATAAAGGTGTTGATACTCAAGCATAAGCGAAAGCGGTGGAAATAAATTCCATGAACGATGATCGCGTAACACAATATAGTGACAATGATATTATGTGTCACCGTGAACAGTGAGGAGACCATTTTCCACTGAGAGATAGTATAGTAATGAAGAATGTTTTTTTTTTTTAATCTGAACACATTTTATACCGATTTGTATAATCGAGTCAGACGTGTATTGCATCGTTGTCAATTTTAAAAGTTAAAAGTTCAGACCTATATTTATAGTCAAGTATAAATGTTTTTAAACCTATTTATTTTGAATAAAATGATGAACACTGCTACGATCTTTCGCTAATCTTTTTCGCGTCACACGTTCAAGTGAAACGTGCAGTAGAATGCATTTGCCAACCGTTACACCTTCCTGGATTAAAACGTTCGCTAAACAAAAACTATAAGAGCAATTTCAATAAAAAAAAATTCGTTGTTTAGATTAATGTATAGAGAATAAACTACATTAAAAATATATGCTATAAATATTCAGATACATACTTTAAAAAAATTATAAACTTCAGATATTAGACGTTTTTGTCAGAATTCCCGGATGTATTATTTTTTTATAACAAACTTGTGATGAGTTTCGAAATTTTATAAATAAACTGGACCATATTACCGACAAAGTAACAACAAAAGATTATTATTTAATTTATAAAGAATATCCACCAACAAGGTGGACAGACGACCTTATAAAGGTCGCCGGAAGACGCTGGATGCTGGTCGCTTCCAACCGGTATATGTGGAGATCTAAAGGGGAGGCCTATGTTCAGCAGTGGACGTCCTATGGCTGAGATGATGATGATGATGATGATAAAGAATATATTAAGTGATCAAAAAATAAGACTATGGCGCGAACCCCAAAAGTCACGTTTCTCACTCAACAACTTTACCTCGTTGATACGGCGACAAAGTCGAACAAAATGTATAGGAATTGGTTTTAGAGCCATCTATTTCCTTTAACTAAATTAAACCAGAAGTGCCATAGTTTAGTAATAGAACGGATTTCTTATTAGAATTTTTTGCTTGGCACAACTGTGCCTGTAACGTTTGAAATTACAAAAGTCTCGGTTACAACTATAACCGAACGTAGCAGTAGATGATATAGGTATGGAACATAATGTAGAAATCCTTCACTGAGAGCCGCTGAATAACTTGGATATCACCGATAAAAATACAAAAAAAAAATACGTCTGAAAAGCTACAAACACACAATACATTCAAAGCCTTACTTTACGAATTCCGCCGCGAAGGCTATCGTAATGATTACTTCAATTATATTTTTATTACTCCAACCATAACGGAACTGATCCATTTGTTCATTCTTAATTGATAGTAGCGACAGGTATAATCAAATACTGTAAAATAAATGTTGATTAATTTTTTATTAGCTTCTCTGTGGTGCCTGTTCCGTTTGACGCCGCAATGCCGTTGTGATTATTTCAATAATTTAATGCTTTGCCACAGTAACATGCCTGCCAAATGCCTATTCGATAATAATGCACACGATACCAATGCGCTGATAGAATTTACATAATAATATACAGTTTGTGTGGACAGGGCACTAAACTGGTGAAAATATTACACGAAATTAACTTATCAGAAAGTTTTGTTAAGTTTTGTTAAATTTTCATAATCCATTGAAGAGACTACTACCAATAGAGATGATACCACTATGGAGATCAGACAGGTAATCTGGCAATACGCTTAGACTGGAAGTTGACCCCAACGTAGTTGGGAAAAGACGAGGCAGGTGATGATGAATTCTAAAGCACTGCCATTCCAAACAAACTAGAAAAAATTTTATAGCAACTCGTAAAGAATTTAAGTATCTGCAATATTTTTTACCAAATCCCACCCTATGGATAACTGTATCTATCTATTTCTGCACGAATCTCGGCGAGCACTCCTTCTCTCATATCGTATTCATTAGATTTCATTTGTCAGCGCCCGTTTCTTTGATGAATTATTCACGCACACGCAATTTGTTTACACTAGTCATATCCGAACTATTTCTGTTGAAGTTGGACGTAGATATATGCGCGTGATTACTCTCACGTTAATTTATCTTGCCTTCGCGATGAAGCGTACTTCGCCTGGTTTTATATGGTTTGTTATTGGTTGTCTTATTTTATCGCCTGATAAATGATTTGTGTCATGAGTTTGGATTGGATTTTCACTGTTGCGACTCACATCAAGTACTTACTGTTTTAATTTCATTATTTTTTATTTCAAAGTCTAAGTCAATTAATTTTATGTGTCATAGACTGGATTTGTCTATCAATTTCCTTTTCTCCATCGCCTTAAAAACATAACATTACACTAGCAATCCCCGAAGTTAGTTAGCAGGGGTGTAGGTACCTAATAGTACACCCACATTTCGCCAGACAAAGTTTAACGCCCTGTATAGGTGTAATAGGTCTCACCCCCTATAGCTATCAACCGGGCACAAATTAAAATTCCATGGCTGTTACAGAGGAATTTCTAATGAATCCAGGAACAATGATTATGTTAAGTAGTGGAGCTTGCTTGACTACAAGACCAGATACAATAGACTTCAAAATCAAACAACATAATCCCATAGAGCAAGGAAAATCCTACAAGAATCAAAATCGCTTTTTCACTCCTATCTCATATTTCACCAGAATAAAACAACGTTGTGGGGCCAAGGCACCCATTGTGAGAACAAACAGGGTTATCCTACGGGTTTGGCGTTGAAACTTTTCAATAATCATTGAGGGAATCCTTCAATAGACCTGTTCACCATTGGTTTAGATCCGACTTAGCGATGGAAATCCTTTTTTGTTTGAAACGGTCTCTGGTTTACGAGTAGTTATTGAAATTATTAAAATCCCTAAAAACGACGGTTGTTTGAATTCTCTGAAATTTTCTTTAAATTTGTACTTCTGCAAAAAACATTAGGTGTAGGATAAACAAAACAGTATTGTTAAAGCTCTTTCCATAATCACAAATATGTAATATATCAGGTAATAAAAAGAAAACACTCAATTTTTACATCCTTGAAAAATAAAACCGTATTACCGAAGCCTTAAAAAAGGTGTCAACAGATTCCAAAACACTGGGATTTTACATATAAGCCCGTATTATTCACCGTAAAAAATACATAAAATATAAAATGCCTAAATACATTACGCTAAAAGAGGTTAAACAGAGGTGTTTTTTACGTTGTATTACTAGGCATACATTTTATTAGTCGAATGCACGAGATAAAAACAAAAAGAAAACATGTTTACCTGTTTTACATGATGTAGTAAGGGAAGGTTATGTTGAATACACGTTATATCAGTTTTAAGGCACTGCCCTAAAACCGATATACGGTATCATGTGGTACACTAATAGCCGCATGGTGATTTAGTGAAACCACAGTGATAATGACAATATGGCGACGATGGTAGGTGGCTTTCGATTGGACAGAACCTTGTCCAACATTTATCTGTTGTCAGTTGATAAAGAGGACACATAAAGCCCCTGAAAAACGAGTTGATTAAAAAAACAAACTATACTTGAATTAGATACAAACTACGTCACGCTTTGTGTTAGGTACCACTTGCATAAGTCCGATATCAAGAACAACATGCATAAGTCCGATATCACGAACCGCAGACGAGACGTCTGAGGTTCGTTTGTGAATGCGAGTAATACAATTCTTTTCTGCAGGGCACGCCGCAATCGCGGCGGTAAGACCCCTCTTTGAGGAGTGGCTGGATAGGCGTCACGGCGTCCTGACCTACCGCATGACGCAGGTCCTCACCGGATATGGAAGTTTCGGGAGGTTCCTGTGGCTGATAGGGAGGGAGGAAACGCCTGGGTGTCACCACTGCGAGGATCGTCCGGAGGACACGGTGGAGCATACGGTGCAGGACTGCCCCGCTTGGGCAGAGCACCGCCGTGTCCTCACGACGGCGATAGGCGGAGACCTCTCGCGCCCGGCATTGGTCGAGGCCTTGCTGCGGGGCGAGACGGAGTGGGAAGCGGTCGCCTCCTTCTGCGAAGCAGTCATGCTCGTGAAGGAGGAGGCGGGCCGCCTGAGGGAGAGGACTCCGTCCTCCCTCCAGTCCAGCCGCAGTGGTAGACGCCCACGGCGTCGGACGTCGCAGGACGATCTCCGGCCACCGTAGGCGCGGGCATGCGGGCAGCGAGTAATGGGCGACTCACTGTCCGACCATGGACCATGCCCGGGTCGACGGCGCGTTGTGTTCCACGCGCGCCTCGAAGAGTGTCAGCATAGTGACGGGGCCTGTAGAGGGCCAAAGCCTGCTGGGGTCGCGGGACCAAGGGATTACCGTGACCCTAGTACGTAAAGGGCTAGTGTAGGACACCGTGGATTTTAGTCAGTACAAGTCTGACAGTCCCTCCCGCCCTGCCCTGGGTGGGAGGACTCATATGATGATTTTACCAAGATAAAAAAAAAAGGTTCGTTAACGAGGAGACGACAGCTCTAGTGTTGCAAAAGCGGCCATCGTAACCTATGGACTGCTACGGTGACCGCTTTCCATCAACTTTATGCTTGATTGTCGCTTCAATAGTATCAAAAAGGCGTATAAAATCTTATGTACCCTTAACTAAACTGCTACATTTTTCCCTCGTAATCTAAAACTGTATTCAAAACTTGTTTCCCCTAAATATTTTCATGTTTAACCAAAACTCCGTACTTTCCCAAAAGAAGTACTACGCAAGCCGATGAATATGAAAACGTAAATTGAACTCAATAACATATCAAAGGACTCGTCAGTCCCGGTACCACGAAAGCCGCTCTTTTCGGCCTACCGGGCTTTATCCCGGCTTTAGCTCTGACAAAATATTTTCGGGACTTTTGAGGTTTTCAAACATTTTGGTCTTATTGCATACATGTTCAGTAACGTCCTAAAAGTTTGGGTATTCCCTAGAAAACGTTGCTCGTTAACGTTCATCTTGTTTTGTAATATTTTTGTAAAAATACAGTGTGTATAAAACGAACTGAATTATTTTTTATTAATCCGATTTATAGAGCGCAATATCGTCGGTAATAAATATGATTGATCGAGTCTTTAATAAAAGCAAAACCGGCTGTATTTAATTGTTATAACCACCAACTTCAGAAGTAAGTTAAAAACAAGGCGATTGCTACAAAATAATTCCGTAGGCGTCGACAGTTAATTTTATTATGAGCTTACAATAATTAAGTTTTGACCCGTTCCGGTATTTAAACCGGTCAATTATATAAATTCGAATTTCGGATGTCATAAAACTGAGCTCGGTAATAATGAACATGCGGCGCGTATAGTAAACTATGTCGCAGTTAATATCGAGTACGCGACTTATTGGACATTTAGCTATTTGGCCGTCCGGCGTCCGCCAGTGAATAAAGTGTGGCACACACTAGTCGTTGCTCAATGTGAACATGTGAATATAATTTATTGAAGCGGTTGCTCTAAAAAAAATATATGTTGTTATAAACAGCGTTTAACACATACGTATTAAACGCTACAATACAAGGAATTGTAGTGTGTACAAAAGCTTATGTTTAAAAAATAATTAAGTAGTTTATTTTTGTTAATTGAATTTAAGACATGAGTAACAAATAATTTTGTTTACATCACACAGCATTAACTACATATGATATACTTTTAAAATATTTGAAAAAAAAATCTAAACAGCTCTACCAAACGTAAATTGAAACTAATTTCCCCAAAATCCTTAAAAAACCCTTAATTTACAACCAAATTCAATTTGAAACGGGAGTTATATCAAAATCTTTTATGGAAATGTCTCGGTGTCTAATGTGTCTTCATAAAATGTGAGAGTAACCTATGATAGTGTTAATATCCCGGGAAGCAAGACTTATTGGTCGTTTGCCGTTACCAGAAAATAAATGGCATGGCCGCCTAGCGCAGTCCCATGAACATACTTGATCAGTAGTTACGTTATACACACTGTATATTAAGATGAATTATGCTTTTAATAATTGTTTTGGCTCCATACTGTGGTTTCATAATTGTAAATTATGTTATGAAACTTAGTGGGTATGCATTTGAAGTATGTACTGCGTGATTAATATTAATAATTATCATTAAGTGTTTCACTACATTAAGAAAAGGAACTGTGATCCAAAAAAAGGAGATGCCAAGTTTTTATTTTAGTTATGACAGTTTTGATAAATGCTTACAATATAGTCACGTTATTAGTGATATAGTGAAAGAAGAAAAACCAATATGGTGTAAAAAAAGAATTGTGTCTATTTTTTGTGATTAAAGACAGAACTTTTATTAAAAACTCGCACCTTATTAACGAAAAAAAAAAAACAGGATTCACAATGTTACGTTGAAAAAGTCGAACTTATCCGAGTGACCGGACGGTTTGAACCGTCTCTATAATATTGAATAAGTTTTAATTAAAAAGCCCTCGTCTGGCTGAAGTTTGAACGCAATTAGCGGGATTGACTCGCGAATGCTGCGGATCACGGGAACCAGTTGAACATGGCCGTTGTCCTTTAATCGCGGACTAAAAGCACATCCCTAGTACGTCAGCGTAGCCAACAACTAGCTACCCGTATCTAAGTATAGATATTATATTAAACAGTGGCTGATGCAAAAATTGATAAATGAATAAAATTATAATTCTGTTCTGTACTGGGGTATTTGTAAAACATTGTTTTTCAGGGATGGTTTTATAGTAAAAGTTGCTGACGACCATAAGTACTCAGCCCATGAAAGTTTGTAATATTTTACAAAATAACCCTGTATAGGTATTTACTAACTAAAGTTTTGGGCATCGAAACACTTAAACGCTATCATAACGAACTACATTAAAATGCAAATTATTTTTAATCAAATTAAATTCACCATTGTAATTATATTATTGTTACGTGTTATGAAAACAAATTCACAAAATTAAACCGAATTTTAATTGAACGCACTGTTTTGTTAAACAAATGCGATTTTAACAAGAGTAGTAATATTATTTTGAGCTTAATTTACTTTAATTGCGCGAAAGGGTTTGTCACAACTGTTGAAAATTAATAATTCGGTCGCCACCCTCGATTGGTCAAGTCATAATAAGTAAACTTAGGAACGATGGCAGTTTCGTATTAATCGATTCGTTCGAACAATTGATCGCAACCGAGGCCCGGCGCCCCAATAAGTCGTTTTCAATTGTGACCAATTTCCCAGTTCGAACGCAACATCGAATGTGTTTACCGATTGGTTTAAATTTACCTAATTATCTGTATGTTCTGACTACCGTGTAAATATTTGATAAAATTATTACACCACGGAGTTCAAACAGGGTACAAGGTTTGTTAATATTAATTAAGTTCATGTGGAGCTGGAACATAATACGTTAACTCTAGTTATTCAGTTTCTGCTAACATCTATACCTGCGGCGGTTTTACTAGTATTATTGTTATAGCGATTACCTTAAGCCATAGTTGTGTTTCGGAGGTTGTTATGTTGTATAATGGACTTGTTTTACGTTTGCTACTGTCGTATTCGCTTGAATGGTAGCACTTTTAGAAGTTTCAATGAGAATGTTTCGGTAATTCGATGTGGGTTTTAGTTCTTAATTTTAAGTATTTGTTTAAAGGTTACTAAGTATATAACCTAGATACTTTCATCTAGAAATAACCAACAATATTAAAAAATAGTCTTAATGTACAACACGATACTAGTAAGTATATTTACTTTAGTAAGTGATATATTTTTATAAGATTTCAAATATTTTTATCATCATCATCATTCTGCCATTATCCCATTCTACAAAACGTCTATATCAAATATTAAAAAAAAAAACAATATTTTGTCAGAAATGGGAAAACAGATTAAAAAATTGACACTCCTTTTCTCTGTTTCTCTTTAACTTTATACATAGTGCCTTTGTCGCGTGTACAAGGATATCAATATAGTAATAATATGTTATGTTAAACGATAGTCATCAAACTCCTTTAACCAATTTAGCCTCTCGCTAAACAACAAAGGGCATTGCCGAATCAATCTCAGACTCCTTGCTTTGTACCCAAATGAAGTCCATCTTAAACCAAGCCCAGAATTAGTCTGAGAGCTTAACAGGATTTCATAACAACAGGTACATCTACATACCAGAAATTCCTCACTCCGTATTGCAGATATACCTTGGTAATAGTACCAGGCATCTATTATTTGGTGTTCGTTGCGAATAAGAGCTAATTACTCGCCTTCAAGCTGCTTGAATGCTGACATTCTTCACCGGTCGTCGGGTGACTGGGATGTACGAAACGGTGTGCTCGATAATGTTTTGAGCTGAGATAGAGAGCCGCTTAAAAATAAGTTGGAAAACGGCCGTTTCATGCATAGAAATAGGAATAGTGTAAACACTTATGAGACAATTTTTTATGTACAATCGACAATTTTGAATTATGAGCGTATTTTCTTACAGATATTCAAATACAATTCGGTCCACATTCGAGTAAACATACATATGCATGGTAACGACCTTGATCTTTCTTATTTTGACGGATTCAAACGATTTACTGTCAAAATGGGTCATGATTCAATTTAGTCGATTGTACAATAAGTAAAAAGGAAAAAAATGTCCAATAACATAATATAACTGAAGTTATTTTAAGTAATTTCTTTTTTGTGACTTTTTTTTTTTTTTTTTTGGGACAAACCCACCACACTATTCCCTAACCACTGCAACTCCTGTGCGCCAGAATCAACAGTGGCAACCAACCAGAAAAGGGCCGAGACAATGAAGCTCGACGTGTCCCGGAGAATGAATTTACCTGTCTTGGATCCTGCAACGAAATTAATCAGAAAAGAATAGTGGAGGAGTAGGAAAAAATATATGTTTCCACTTCCCTCCCTGCAAGCAGGAGACAGAACAAAACAAGGCCAATAGGCACAAAGGGACATTACAACTGGGAGAAGCCCAGTTGCCTAGCACCACGGGTAAAATGACTACTAATATTAATGGGTCCTAAATTGTGGGCTGCTAAATTTGATTCCAATAATAGGTATGGCAAAAACGCTTGAACGCACGGAAGTTTGTTCGAGTTTCAACAAGGTCCGAGTAGTAAATGACTCCAGATGTAGTCTGAACAGTGTTCAACATAATATTACGTTCGTTCTGCCAAAGAATACACTCCCATAGAATATGATGTGCTGATTGTTCATATTCACAGTCAGATGTCGAACATTGACAAAAAGGCGAGGGAACAAGCTTGAAGGAAAATAATTTACTTTTAAAGTTCCCATGTCCCGTGAGAAATTGGGCAACACAGTGATCCACCTCCAGCCACGTCCTAGCCAGCCGCTCACGAACGGATGGAAAGAACTGGTGGAGGTGCCGCCCCTTGATAGAATTATCCCACCTACTTTGCCATTCGGATAAAAGATCCTCCCAGACGTCATTCTGGGGTTTGAACAATCTAGATATCTTATCACGGTCACGTTGAGGTAGAAAATCAGCATCAGTGGTCTCCCGTGTGGAAAAGTACATTGCAGCACGTCGCTGTACTTCAAGATCGACTGGAAGAACACCAGCAAGTACCGGTAAAGCTTCAGTACTGACGGTTCTATACGCTTTACTTAAGAATAACAAAGCCAAGCGCTGGCTTTGAAGCAATTTACGTCGTGCCGCCCCTATGGTGGCCCTATCGGCCCAAACAGGTGCTCCGTAGCACATACAGCCCAAGTAAGTAGCACCATAAATAGTTTTTAAGGTTAAAAACGACAAACCCCAAGTAGATTTGGATATTCTCGTTAGGGCATAAAAATTATTTTTAGCTTTTTCACCAACTGTTTTTATATGTTCTATGAATGTGAAATTCCTCTCTAAGACTAAACCAAGATAGCACACCGATTTCTTTCTCTTAACGGGAACATTATTGAATTTAATACTAGGCCACGATTTAAGGTCACCTTTTAAAATGAGTTGATAGGTTTTTTGTGGTGCAAAGGTCAGACGGTTTCGATCACCCCACTGTGATATTAAGCGTAGGCAAGTGTCAGCCAAATTCTCGAGGCCAGCACGAGTACTCGACTGAATGAGCAGAAGGCCATCGTCCGCATAACCAGTTAAAGAACAACCACTTGGTAGTGGAATCGCGAGGAAATCATCGAAGCCTAGATTCCATAAATAAGGACCGATAACCGAACCTTGAGGACAGCCCATGGTGAGAGGTTTCGATATGGAATGATGTCCGAGTTTAAGTTTCGCGGATCCATTAGAAAAGTACGAACAAAGAAGATTAAATATATTATTATAGCAACCACGAGCTTTTATTTTAAGTAGTAGCATTGGCCACCACGCGTTATCAAAGGCCCCGGAAATATCTAGAAAGATCCCAACTACGTACTTGTGTTTAGAGGTATTAACCATTTTTCTAACAGAAAGTGCCGCGTCAACGGTTGATTTCCCGATAGTAAAACCGAATTGATTTTTATGGAATTTGGGCCCGTCCGGTAACAATCGTGGGACGATAAGACGCTCCAAGAGCTTTCCCAAAGATGGTAATAAAGTTATGGGCCGGTATGACTTAGGGTCATCTGGAGGCTTGTCGCCGCTTTTAGGTATTATTCGTATAAAGCCATGTCTCCATATACGAGGAAAAACGCCTTCAGAAATACACCGGTTGTAAACAGTTAATAACGCGTCACCCGCTGTTTTACACGCTTCTTTTATCATACGATTAGATATTTTATCTTCACCTGATGATTTGTTAAGGGGCAGTCTCCTAACAACATTCATTAATTCGTCAGTGGATGGAAGGTCTGACGCTGGTGATTCAGGCGGGACTGTTGCCCATGCTCTAATTTGTTGGTGGTAGTCATTATCATTAACAGGTGAATCATCAGGGATAAGAGTATTTAATAGAACTTCCGTTGTTTCTTCAATACCGGCGGTGTGTTTGTTATTTACTTTAATATTCTGAACATACGCGAGGTCGATCGATCGATTGGCTTTAAACTCATGATATAAAGGAGACCACGGACCTTCTTTTTCTAGTTTATCGACTACTTTACGCAACAAATTACCCTTAGATTTTTCAACCGATGCTCTGTAACGGGACCTGGCAACTCTAAATGTATTTAAAGCAGTGGTTAGCGAGTCTCCGGTGACTTGACGTTTTTTAAGCTTATTAAGATGTTTACGCGCTCGACGATAGGTTTTACGCTGTTCGGTTAGGTAGTCACACCACCAA
The DNA here is from genome assembly GCA_943136025.2 of Agrotis puta. NCBI lineage: Eukaryota > Metazoa > Arthropoda > Insecta > Lepidoptera > Noctuidae > Agrotis > Agrotis puta. The sequence goes on along the minus strand of OW964177.2, from coordinate 11,728,331 downwards.
TCACATCTACGTATATTGGTCATAGGTCCGCGACCAATGGCAATGTCAGCACAGTAAGTGAAGGTGTCTGACATAATTTCAGCACTTTCTTCGGCTGACAGCCCATCACGAGTGAACTCTTTGGCGTGACATGCAAAAAGGGATCTAAAGAATTCCCAATTAGCACCTTTACTTTTGTACCTAAAGTTACCAGTGACATGTGAGGAACCCTGAATAGAAACCGGAACAAACCCGTAAACGATCAAGCGATGATCACTACAAGACGCGTCCGGTAGGACACGCCACCTATCCAAGTGTACGTCCGCACTAGAAAGTGTGACGTCAATACAAGATTCGCCCATTTGGCTGCAAAAAGTAGGTGGTGCGTCGGGGGTGTTGTGAATAGTTAGGTTCATTTCAGCAATGAAGTCTTCAACAGCGCAGCGCCGTTCGTAATCCGTGGACCGAACTTTGCCATACCACAGGGACGAGGACGCATTAACGTCTGCGCCTACGATAACTTTGCAGCCCGCGAGTGACCGCAAGACGTGACGGAGATTATGTATGTGAGGACCAACAGGGTCTGAATATTGAAAGTAGCAGCTCACAACGTAAACTTTAGAAGTAGCGGATGAGACTTCCGCGACGGCGCAGTGTTTATTCATGAGGTTTCGTAATATTGCACAACACTTGTGTGTTGTGCAATATTTATCACTGTTATTTTCACAAAAAGCCGAAAATAATCAGTTTTTTCTATCCGTTTTGAAACTGACAAATACCTAAAATTAAAACAAATATTAAATAAGTAGAGTAAATATTTCGTTCTTCTTATATGGCTTTTTATTTCGGCTCAAAATATTCTACCGTGTGACAGACCGATGGACAGAACCCTAAAGAAAAAATGTTATGTTCTTTGTTTAAATATATCATAGACAATCATTACAAGGTGCCAGTATGCTAGTTATATCATTATTTCAAGCAATTCTCTTTAGGTTCCGCTGATTATACTACGCGTGATCTCCGGACGCTTTAGAACTTTTTATTCTTATTTTTGTGTAGAAAAACATTTCCGTTTTACTCAAAATTGTTTGTTTGGAAGTTATGATGTTTGAACTTCACATGACCGGTGTATGTAGTACAAGTGTACGAACACGAATTTGCCATCGTCGTAAAACGTTTAAGTAAAGGATTGATGTTGAAAACTTGTAACATTTACTTAAACATTACGTAACATAACATAGCTGTAATTTCGCTTTGAGTGAAAATTTACATTAAATTCGAAAGCTCTAGGGCCAAACTAATATTATTTAAGACACTTTCTAAGAGCTTTAATGGTGATTTAAAAAGTTAACTTTTTGGTGTCATTTAACTACAAATATGACAGCGTTACAATTACTAGTGTATACTATCTTAGCAAAAATTAAGAAAACGAAGAAGTAAACGATAACATTTTTGTTTTAAATATTTGCATAAGAACACTTCAAGAAAAGATCGAAATCAAATAAAATACTAAAAATCAATAAAATACTATTTGAAAAAACCTGTTTCGCTTAGCTCAATCGTGACAATGTTTAAATAAAACTCAGGTAGAACAAATTAACAAATTCCAAAGTCACCGTAAATTGTTTCTCACATCCATGGATGGACACCTCGGCTGAGGTGCTGCGTATCCTCAGCTAACATAAAGCCTTTGCAGACAAGACCTGACGGTGTGGAAAACCTTAAACCCCTGAGGTATGTTGATTAAGATGGTCCCATCAAATTAAGCCCGTTTAGATAGGGGCTGTTAATGAATGTTAATTATGACATTCATAGTCCACGACCTGATTTTAATTTGCATACTTAAATATTTTTTTAAGTTGAGAAGGGGATATTTGAAGTTCTAGCAGAGGGGTCGGGTCTACAATTTTAAACAAATTTTGTCAGGTTTAAGAAAATGGAACTTGGAAAGTTGTAGAAAATTACATGAGTGCTTTTATTTTTACGGTTGATTTTTAAATAGCTAAAAAGTACTTTCTTTATGTCCCTTAGGGAATAACACTAATAGCAGTAGAGTGTCAGTTATTAAGGTAATTGCTAAGCACTTGACAACACGAAGTATTTTTACCGTAAAGTTATTATTAACTATCACCGTGATGTTGGTGAAAATATTTTTAAGTGAGACAGGAAATAACAGAAAAGTGACACAAACTCATTATTTTTTTCAATTTATCTTAGAAACAAAAATAATAATTAAATAAAATAAATAAATAAATATTCCACAACTATCACACAACGCCATCTAGTCCCAAGCTAAGCAGAGCTTGTGTTATGGGTACTAGACAACTGACAAACATACTTATATTTCTAAATACATACATATTATAGATAAATTACACCCAGACACAGAACAAATGATCGTGCTCATCACACAAACATTTGTCCTGGCTGTCAATCGAACCCACGACCTCTGGCATAGCAGTCACTAACCACTAACCACTAGACCAACAGGCCAGTCAATTTCTTTGCAGTTGAGTTTCGCCATACTACGTATTTAATTTTTAAAGTAAGGAAACGCATTAAAACTATATACCCAATCCAGACCTTGGAACCAGAACCAAACCAACGAAAAAAAAGCATTAGAAATCTACTCAACCGGACTAAAACTAGAATCTTTTCTAAATCACAAAAAAAGACGTGAACGTAGATGATGCATTTAATTCTAAAGCCACAATAACATAAAAAGATGTAGAAGGATTCATTACAACCCGAGCCAAAGCTTGTAAACTTTAATAAGAGTACATGTTAAATAATTTAGCAAGTGTGCTGCCGACTGGATTCCGCGAGGGTTTTGGAACTGGGCAATTTGCAGAAACGGCTAATTTCACATGTACATCACGAGTAGTAGGTTATTTGGCTAAGTGTCTTAGTCATTATTCCTTTAGTTGTTATGTTGTTGGTGTATTGCTTCATTGAGGTTGCTCTCGAGCTTTCTGTGAGCTAGGAAATTAGTGTCCTCAGATTTATTACTGTTTTGTTCATAATCTCTTGTTTTAAAGGCAGAAATATTACATTATGGTAAGTTGGATATTTAGGTTCGGCATACATATGAGTACGTATGGTGTTGCAGGCGTCTATAAACTATTGTGACTGCTTTTCATCGGGCCGACCGTATTATTGTTTGTCGAAGTATTAAAGAACAAAAAAGGTCCAGAGGAATGAATGAATGAATAAAGAAATTCTTCCATTACTTTAAAATAATAATAATTCACAAACTTGCTACAGTTTATTTATTAATTTCGCATTTTAAAAACATTTATATACCAAAATAACGTTATCCAAAATTTAATATGTCACTGCTAAGTAAAAAAGAAAATAAACTTTCTAACGTATTACATATTTAGACTCTCTTGAGTAAAGCAGTAAATTGTCTAGAACTCATCGCTGTGCCTTTGAAGCCAATTGCCAAAGTTTCGGCGAAATTGTAGTTAATTTTCATCGTCTCTACTGTAATACTCGCAGACTTTGTAAGATGATACACAGTTAACTGAGCCTTATAATGATAATCTTGATATCAAGCTGCGTAAAGAAGAAGACAAACGTTCGATATTCCAAGTACGAGTTAACAATAAAGCAATGGAGCGGATTGCCAATGCCTGAATTATTTTAGTTGGCTGCCTACGCTGAAGCAATCTTTAGTGAAGCCAAGTAATCTAGATTGTTATGGTCGACGTAGATTCCCCGAACTCGTAGAACATTTTGATTGATTTCTCGTGCACCACCTGCTTTAAATAAATAAATTCATTTTGCAATTTGTAATGTTATTTAAAATTCAAAATGTTCAAGACCTTCTTCTGTACCCAAATCTCTGTCAAAATATAATCAATTTGTATTACAGCACAATATGCTGTAGCTTATTTGAGATGCATGAGTCTTAATCCCGACACGTCTTCGTGCAATTAATTTAGTTTTCATGGTGATGAGCTCATCGCGCCTTTCGCCATCGCATTAACGTTACCCCGTGGAGGGAACGTTAGCTTAATCCCTAGTTATTGCTTTGTCACGATGGTAACATTCTTTTTCTTGGAGATGGTGAAGTTTCTTGGTTTTAAATTCGTCCAGGTCCAGTTTTTAGAATCCATTTTAGTCCGAATAAATGGACATAGTGGTAAATTATCAAATAAAGAGAACTGAATAAGGTAAATCAACAATCATTTAACGTAATTAAAAAAAATACTTATTAAAAAAACATTGCCTAACATAATATTTTAGGACAAGGATAATTTGGTTCATGCAAAGATAGATAACTTTCGACATAATATTACAAACATTTATCAACAACACTGCAAATAAATTTGATTCAAGCGCCACAAGTTCCTTAAGACACTAAACAAGTGCTGTTTTACCACTGGTGACTCAAGAAGAAATCCCACGATAATAAAAGAAGCCCCAATAACAATTACTTACAAACAAGAATATTAATGAAGTATACGAGGAACATGAGATTGCAACTAGGAAAGCCGCTAATAAAGTGCACGGTCTTGATGAGGTTATCAAAATTGCATTACACAGCACCCAAAACACTGTGACGGTATTCGCGAAGCCGCGAACGTTCGCGTGTAGGCTATCAACTTAGACCCACGAATATTTAGAGGAGATTTGAATATTGACAATGTTTTGAGACGTGAGACAGAAAATGAGAAAGTAGAACTCTATGAACAAGTACAGAGCAAAAGTGAGAGGAGTAGTTTACAGACAGAATTCGTTATTCTGTTCGTATTTTATGATAGTATTGAAGTTACAAATAATATTAGACAGTATAAAATTTATTTCAGAGCTATTAGAAAATGTTTCGGAATGTAAATACAATCAGAAAAAGAAAATGAAGAATTCGTTTATACGGGTTTTAGTATATAAGGTTTTCAGTCGTAATTATGAGCTTTGGATAAAGAAGAAATAATCGTGACTTCACAATATTGCTGTTATTGTATAATTGTATTCAACACTTACGAATCGTAGAAACTAAAGAAATAATCATCTGTTTTAGCAAGTTTTCCTAACTTGCTCATTTGCTATAGCGTTTAAGTTAAAACAACTTTAAAAACGAACGAAGTTTCCCATTAACGTTCTTCCATGCTACATCCAGACTCACTTTATTTTTCTCCAACGAGTTCCTTAATCGATTCCTATCGAGATTGCACCTCGCATTTTTGTATTGATTTCCATTTCATTAACATTCTAGGAGCATTATGCTCAACAGGCAAGTAGTGTGTCTAGACGCCGTTTTGCCGCATCTATTTGCTTGGTGTGTCTTCGCTGCGTTATAATGAAACGCCTGTAAGGAAGGTGTCTTATGAATACTGACTACCCACCCCCAGACTACAGCTTAACTTGTCAACGGTGTAACAAATGGAGAGAGTGCGATCATCTCGTCTCAATGTTTAATTATGGCAGTCGTTAATATGACGATAATTTGTAAAATTATGTGTCTAGACGTGTTAACGGTTTCTTTTGTAACTGGTGTTGGAGTGCGGTCGGAAATTACTACTCTTTTCACGTTCTTGTGAGGGCAAGACAAAATGATACCATCTGTTTATAAGTACAGGTACTTACTGGGTCTTTCAATTGCATTATAAGGAGAAAAACTTTATTTAACTTTTTCTTTATTACAAGTTCTAGCACGATTAATGTGATCGTGACAGTGCGGTATTCTTTTTGGGCGCCATCTCTATAATGTGTTAATATTTAATGCATCTGAGGGATTAAGATGTTTCCCATTTTCCCATTTTCTTTAAAGTTTCAGTCCATTACATCCTGCAAAACAAAACCATCAACAATTTTACTCCGAGAAGTTTAATCTACAATTTTATTTCCACCATAATATCAGTACCATTAAACAGTTTAAGAGAGCACCAATGAAGATTGCATTCTCATTGCAAAGAAATAAAGCTCTCAATAAACCTACATCCTCCCACTGCTTACGTCACATATTGCAAATAGTGACGTCATGATCGTTTGATGACGTCGCAGAGGCAACCATGAGGAATTCTCATCTAGATTAATGATAGAAATACCTCCGTAGTAGATTAACGCATAATGTAACATGAATTTAGATATGGGACATAAGCGGGCTATATTAGAATTCGCTGTGTTATATCAATTTAGGATAGGCGTTGATCGGAGACAATCTTGTTAGAATATTTCGCGTCATTAAGGCAGTTTGTTAACTATAGAATGTTTTAGCATCCCTAGATCATCTACCAATTTGCATATTATGTTCTTGGAAGTTAACTTTATTAAAGATTTTGCTTTGCATTTGCAACATATCATTTGATACTTCTTTTAAAACAATCTGAAGATTCTAAGCTCTTATTTTGATTGTAGTTTTAGATGCTGCATAAACACTTATTTTAAAATAAACATCTAGTATTATTTTTCTAGATTTCGATCTAGATTTTTCTCTAGAGTGGCAGATCGCAGGTCAACCCGTGTTAAGGTTGAACTATGGTTAAACAGTGAGGCTTAATCGGACAATCTTAAGGAACCTTTAATGTAAGGCACCTAAACAGAAGACGCTTTTACACGTTCTTTTACCGACATTTCCCTACCCCTCCATACTGTAACCTTACCGATTTGCAACTTACCAATTACCAGTAATTCGGCTATTTCCTGCACTCCATTCATTAGAGGTCCATTTCCGAACCTCTCGGGGTGAACAACCCTCACATGTTTAATTTATAGTTGTGGATGCAAATTTTCCATTGAGCACCCCAATTTTACCCCCTATTATTTTAGTGACGGCCGTTACGGTTCATGTATCAAAATCATTATGTTCCATCTTTTGTGAAGATACTGTGTTTGATCTTCTACGATATAAAAGCCTTAGAGATAGTAACAAAGCGTTGCGATTTCTTCGGATTTAGAACGAATTGTTATCTTTATAGCGTTAAAGGATAGTTTTGTGTTTGTTTGTTTATTTATGTTAAGGTCTTGTAAGTATTTTATTGTAAAAGTATTTTTGACAGAAATAAAAAGGTTTCTGAATAGCTTCAGGGGTTAAAACTCTTTAGAAAATACGCGATTTCACGGATATCTCAAGTAGGTAGCTAGCTTTTGAGGAATTAACCTATTGTGAGCTTACTGATCCTTTTTGATTTGTTTATTGACATTTGCTGTTTCGATGTATTTACATGAAGTAGGTTCAAATAAATCCATTTAAATAATTAATTCAAAACGATAACTCACATTGAAATACAGCCGCTCATATTACGAGAGATTCACAATAAAATTTAGTGCGGCACGTTTTCAACAAATTGTCGTGTAAATTCGATGAATTTGAATCCAGTTGGCAATTAATCCACAATTATACCACAGTGTGCCGTTTAATTAAACGTTGAAATGATTTTGGTTCGATGTTGGTAGGCTGGGGAAATTTTCCATTTTTTGGGGTAAAAAAATGGGTAGGAGGAAATTAATTTTTCGTTTTTTTTTTTTCCATTTCCCAAAAGCATCAAACTAAATACTTAACAAAATTGACATATACACTTGCCATTAACAAAGACTTTGTTGTTTATTTTGTGTTATAGTGATTAGTATAGACATGTAGTTTCTTTTATTGTTGCTTTATATTGTTTTCTAAACTGTAATTTGTGTTTTTTATGTCCTATAATTTTTAATCTATTGTAAAGTTTTATTGTTATGTTTTATATTGTTTATTTTCTTTTATATTGTAAGTAATTTAATTTTAAGTAGATAAGCCACACTATCGCATTAGGTACCTAACAAACCTGTAATGATAGTTGTAAGGAAGATTTTAAATAAATAAATAAATTTAAAGAAACTTACAGATACATTGCTGTGAGAGGCACTAAATTTAATTCCCAGCGCACACTGTTAAATAGTAGGATGAAATGCGTTTCACTGCAACTGCGAGTGTGCGTATGAACCGTTAATGTTGTGTTAAACATAGTTTTATATCTCCTCATGTGTTTCAATTCCAGTGCGAAGATTAAATTGCCGAAAAAAGAACACGAGTTCGGGGAAAATTCAGACGTTTGATCTAGCAACCCAGTTCTGTTTCGACTTTAATTTTGTTTTGTTCGTATTCTATTGTCATGTTTTCGACAAAGATTTACATTGATAGCTAGCAGGTTGTAAATTACGCGCAATTAACTTTATAAAGCGACGACTCGTTGGAGCTAAACTGAAATATGAACGAATTTTGGGTATCGAACTGAATTTGAATTGGTCTGATATGATTAGTATAGAATACATGTGAATGTGTGATGTTTCAGTTACTCCTGGGCCATTCATAAGCACACAACTTTGGGTTTTGGGACTGCATAATTTCAAGACACATTTTTTGTTGTCAAAAATTAATAGAATAAACACGAAACTTTGTATTTTACCAAGTATGGCCACTAAACAAGCGTATACTCAAACTCTTCTTACGACTATTCTTATTTTTTAACAAATCTAGACATACTACACAGAATTAAAAAAAACAAGGACCACAAAAACAACAAAATCTACAACAGTATTACAAAAACATTTACATTGCCAAAAAATTCTAAATAAAATAGATTTATACATATTACAAAGCTCTAAACTCAGCGGTGCAGATAAAAAATCAAGCAGCAATTTTAATTTTCAATTGCCCGCAGGCACCGCAAACACGGCAGCCGTTGTGATACAATGTTTTATACCTTTAGAACTTAATATTACGGCCTAAGATAGGAGCTGAAGAGATAATAGAGAACTATGTAGTTTTTTTCATTTTCACAGAATCATTTAAAATGAAATAGGTGTAATATTTTAGTAAGAGTCTATTTTTATGTGTTTTAATATTTTCAGTGGGTATTAAATATTCTTTTTGCTTATATCTTTTCCTTTATCTGTATTCTTATACCTGTCTAACGGTTTCACTTTGATTTTATGTCATTAGTTTATTTGGCCGTTCTCTTTAATAATCTCTTCTCAAAATGAAAAATCTTACCCGTAGTGTTACTGAGAGTTTCCTTCCTAAAACATTTACGCATAGTAAGACTTCACTGGTGTTTTTACAACTTTCAATTAAATTAATCTCCAGACTGCAAAACTCCACTTTTCTTTTTTGATTAATATTTAATTAAAATACACACCTAATGAATATACAAATCCATAATAAGATGTCAAGTCCACCGTTTCTTTTCTTTTAATTTTAGTCACGAGGAATAGCGATTTTGTCAAAATCGCTGTATCTCACGTTTTGTGCCTAAACCTTACGAATCAAAAACTCAACGTTACAATATTACGCGATCCGAAACTGACTTTATTTCAACCTTTTTTAAGCTTTCTTCCTTTATGTACTTAGCTCCCCCACACCTGTTTGCTTCAGGGCATCGCCCTTTTATATTTTGGTAGGTAATATAGCGGTAAATGGAGGTTTATATGCGAATCAAAGAACCCGCTTCAGTTGCTTTAGGGTTCCATAAAAAGAAAATTAATAATAAGTGACTCTTAATACAAGGAATTAAAATTGATTAATTGCCTTATTTCAAATTTCTTATGTTTCTTGTGTTACTTTATTGTAAGTCATGGTGTTTTTTTTATGTTTTTTGAAGTGCTTTTTTTAAGGTGTGTCCTATCGTGTTATTCTTTAATTAATTTAGATTTACAGAGGTGGTATTGATGCCTCAAAACATTTACTAAACCTACAACTAACATGATAACCCTCCTGTTATCTGTAGGTTAAGTAAATGTTTGTCAGACCAAATAATAAATAAAATAGAAATCTTACCCCATTTTGATTCAAAGTAAATATTTTATTATTTATCGATAACCAATTATTTCCAAAAACAAAAAGAAATAGAAGTATAATACTGAACCCAAAGAACGAAAACAAACATTGAACGTGAAAAAAAAAATATGCTGCTCTTTTATTACGTTACATTTTTTACGTTATTTTGAAAGGCCTTCAATTTTACCCTTTATATTATTCTGATTAACCTAAACAAACATAATATTGTCCGTTGCAATTTCTTTTTTTTTTTTTTTTTTGTGTGCGTTTGATTCATTTTGATTACTTGAATAACAAAGTTCCAAAAATAATGTAGCTAATTTAAACTAGTCGCCTATCCCGGTTTCGCACGGGTATTATAATACTATGATATCACTAGCTGACCCTTGAAAACCGTTGGGAACTTAATTTTTTTTTTATTGTGAAGTTTTACTGATAAAACTGTTTTAGAAGCACAATTATCATTAAATAAAAAATACCGTATTCAGGTTATGAATGTTCATATTATTCTAATAATAAATATGTGAATACAATAAAAATGTTTTGAATATTTCCTCTTGCTCAACCAATACCAAAAACTGTCGGCGTTCTACGGTAAGCACTCCAGCATTACCTATTAATGCAATTTTAACATGTTTTCGGGTGAAAACAAAAGAAAATAATTTCCACGTCACGTCCGGACAGCACGTGTCTTCCATTCCTAATTTATGATTTATAAAGCATTAACCTAAAAGCTTCGTGAAAGTCGGTTCAAGAGTTACAAAATTGTACACGAGGGATTTAAAGGGAATTGTGTGAATCCCTCTATTTGGTGGATGCGTTTTTTAGAGCGTGTGTAAATAAAAAGAATTTATTATTTAATTTTCAGGATTTATTTGCAGGAGGAGGCCTTTTTTAGTGGCAATATGGGAATGCGGGATACGGAATTTTTGTTTCTTTTTTTTGCATTTCTGTGGACTAACACGATTGTTTTATTGTTGTATGTAAATTTTGGAAATTAATAAAAATTGTGCATGTAAAAAAGTTATAAACGTGTAAAATACTATTATTACTTTGCTGGAAGTATACAGCAGATTTTTTCTGAGTGAAATAGAGAAAATACTTTTACCATTAACTTTCAAATAAAAAGCTCCATGCTCCAAGATTTCATAATGGATTTATATGCAAGTTATATCAATATATAACTTGCATATAAATCCATTATGAAATCTCTTTACAGTACGCGTTTAAAGTTAAGTTAAGTTAGTGTAATGTTCTGCATTTAGTTTATCGAGCCGATTATTTCAAACCACGTTTAAATATATCTTTACCATTTACTTGAGAATATGTTAGATTTTTATACAATGATTTTTAATTTATTAAAAATCTCACATTTTATTAGATTTTCAGATGTTCAAAAATAAAAATAAGTATGTAAAAAAAATAAAAATGACTGCTGGTTTGTTGCGAGTCTAGGTAACTTTCAACAAATCGAAGCTTTGATATTTAACTCATCTGAAGGCAATTTCAAAACTGAACTGCAGTTATTTCCCCTTCAAACATTCAATTCACAATATCAAATTGTGAATATTAGGAGAGAAAATCAAAGTTTGCCTACCACCGTCTGTGAGCCGCTACAGCCCGCAAAGACTTCCATGTAAATCGTTTATCATTAAAATTAATTTGACTCCATGTTCGCTAAACGCTCTTTATTCATTTCCTTCTCTTAATTAAGCAATCTGTTTACAATGAAGCAATTAATTGGCATTTCCATTGTTTGAATTTTCTCGAGTGTTTTAACTCATCCACTCGAATTGCCATTTGAAATTGGAACTGTTAATTTGGCGGCTTGTTGTTTTATTTTTGGTTTTTGTTACTTAATTAAAATTTATAGTATTGTCTTTGAAAGTGGTAACTGGCGAGACAGACTTTAGGACGACGAGCTCCTAAACAATTATACCATCAAGTAATTTAACAATTGACTTTGTTTCACAGCTTCGTTCTATTCGAAGTCGACATAATTATTATTGTTGTTTTTTTTTTATTTCAAGCAGAGGTGTGCTCATATTACCAATACATGATAAACTTTTCTGGAATAACGTGTACATTGCCAGGATTTTGATGAAACTTAGAAAAAAAAATGAAAGTATAATGACGTGATATCGTAATAGAAGTGAAAGTTTTGTTGTAGACTATATATACAACATTATTTTTAGTATATACGAAACCTGAATATAGTTTGTTCAGAATCAGTAACTGATTCGATTCCAATAATTTTTAACAGCATGTAATATTTTTTTTTTCAAAAATATTTTAATTAAATTTGATTACCAGTTAATTACAATACAATCACCGTATGGTTAGATACCTATTGTCAAGCTATTATCAAAAGAGTATAACACAGGAGACGCGGTTTACGCGAGTGTACCGCGAAATGAGCATGTTTTTGAACGGACAACTAGGTAATATACAAACTTATAACCTTGTGATATTTTATGATACGGTTTTAAAATTTTGTACATAGATTCTTTACACAAAAATACTAAACAGGTGTATCGGGTTGCGCATAAACAAAAAATAATGTTGTTTAAACTCAGCCATTATAATCAACGTACTATTTTGTTCGTTCGATCTTTGTAAACTTAAGTAGGTATTTTTCATACATAATTATATAGGTACGTATTTTCTACTGTAAATATTGAGTACATATCCAACTCAACTTCACCAGTATCTATGTCAGCACATACCCAATAGATCCCTATTAACCTCTTTTGTTTGAAGCACACAGCCGAAAATAAGGTGGAAATAAAATTGTTTATTCAACATTTTACCTGGCTGGGCCAATTTTTCCGTGGAATGGCTGCGGTTGCATGTTACTTGGCCATTTATAAAAAGCTGGGTGAGAGCCCTTAATAGACTGACGACAGCTAAATGTCACCGAACGTTTATTTGCTTACTTTTGCCGCACTATTTTCACGTAATTTTAGTATTGAGAGGAGACAATAAGTTTTGTTATTGTCTGTACACTGGCATTGGGGTATTTTGGGTTGGTTATTGAATAATTTGGTTATATAATATTAGTTCTAGACAGTTTTTTATACTGCTTCTATTATTTAACGAAATTAATACTCACACTTTCAAAGTTTTTTCAACCAAAATAGACAATAGAATTTTGGTATTTTGACAAAAAACTAAGCTTAGTAGTTAGATTGTCACCTTGGAGAATATCGTCCAGGAAAAAGCAATCGAAAAACAACCTTGCATTTTCTAAACCGAAAGTATATAATCGTATTTTCACTCCAAAACAATACATTTTCATTCCTATTAAAAGACAACCCACACTCGAAACTTAAACTAGGTAAACCGAGTCACGGTTTCGCGTGCCAATGTTTAATCCAGTGCGTTTCTGTGTCGTATAAACTATACCTACCGTCGGTCGAAACGCCAATTAAGGTGATCTACGACCGCCGCGCTCATATTAAGTATTTATAAATTACCTTCAGTTTAATAAAATGCCCCAAAGTGTTATTATTAATGAAGTGAAAATGTACGCCGCTTAATCATTCACGCTGTAATCGTTTGTTTGTTTTTTTTTTAACTACCTTATTTTGTGGGTGGGTAAATATGGTTATTGTTTTATGCCGATATGAGGGGAAAGTGTTACCTGAATTTAGTGTTTTAACGCCTTTCACAAACGCAGGGGATATTTAGTTAAGATTTAAGTAGAAGAAGAAAATTTATACTAAACTTGGTTGTGGATACCAGATATAAGAATTTGCCAAATAATTTGAATTCAACTGCAGCCTATTTGAGACTGAAAGGCTTAGCTCCTCAGATTGACGACAGCTCATATATATAGCTCATAGCTACGCGCCGATGACCCGGGCCTGTTTTTTGATCCGTGGCTGGTCACCATGCGATGTCCGGCGCCTTCATCATCTCCCGATTCAACTGATTCGTGAGGTGGAGGACGTCCTCTCCCTCACGTATTTCATCTCCTTCTTCGTAGTGCTACTGCATCGCAGAAGGAGGTTGACTGCTCTCCGTTTCATCTCGCCCCACCCTTTCTCCCTGGCCCTTGATGATTTAGCTGTGGTAAAAAAAGCCATAATTCAACTGCTGGAGACTGATAAGATATACACTGGTAATAAACTAGTTGGACACACACTGGGAAAAAGAAGGGCAAACTTTGACCTTACTGTGGACGTTCTTCGGAAAAGTCTGTAGGGCCTAGAAAATTCTTTGGAGTATGCAATGATCACAACAGCGTTCCCTGAAACACAGAATTGTGTTAAAAGTATGTAAAGGAAAAAAGTGGTTTTAGGCAGTAAAAGTAGTGAGTCTCTTCCGTTCCACAGAGGGCGGGAAGACTCAATGGGCAGTTTCACGCCAAGCTCGGCTCAGATCGACTCGCTGTCCGACCCGCGTCGACGGCGCGTTGTGTTCCACGCGCGCCTCAAAGCGTTTCAGCATTATGACGGACGCGGGACACACGAATTACCGTAACCCCTGAACGTAAAGGGCTATTGAAGGACACCGTGGATTTCAGTCAGTACGAGTCTGATAGTCCCTCCCGCTCTGCCCTAGATGGGAGGACTCATAAGATGATTTTACCACGTAAAAAACAATAAAAGGTCGACTCAGATGGCGCTACCAGCGCATAATGTCAATTTACTGTATGATTAACTTGACATACACTACACTCTCGAAATTCGTACAGTCCCGCGGCCCCGGCAGGCTTTGGCCCCGTCAATCTGCTGACACTCTGATGGAAAATTGCATTAGTATAATTTTATGTTTGCATGTTAGCATCACCAAAGATATTTTTCACATAATTTAACGTGAATTATTCTGTTCGCATAGAACAAACAACATTTTTGGTTCAAAAACTAGTAATTTCTTATTCGTGTTTTAAGTTACTTTTCTTTTGTAAGCTTTAAAAGTAACTAAGCAAAAATCCCTCTTATACATTTATTTAGTTTAAGTCTTTTATTTCTCCTTCACTTCTCTCATTTTAATAATATTTATTTTTATGAAGACTTTATTTTCATTGAAGACTCTTTGAGGAAAGATTTTGAAGAACTGTAGAAGTTCAGTTGATGAAAATTTCTGTTGGCCTTGCCTTCGCACATTCCATAACTAGGTTATAAAAACGACCGTTTTTTACGGCAAAAACGTTAATTAAGTAGGCATATTATAAACTCGGATACTGTTATGTTTTTAATTAAATTCTCCGTTAAAAATAATATTCCCTTTGTTTTTTGTATTTATAACGAAGTTTGTATTTTTATCTTGGAACTCTGGAATATGGAAATACAAAAGTTCGAATATGAATAATTATTTTGTATCCAATTATGCTGAAGTTTTTTCTTTTGTTGCTGTTTATTAGAATAATGAATTTTACTAAATGATTATTTTCAGTTCTGTTTTTAAACTGAGATGTAATTATGTATTTATAACATAAAATGTATACTTTATGTGTAAAAACTTAAAATACTGATGAAATAATGAGCCTGGCCACAACACTGTTAGTAACTACTAAAACCGTACAGAACTTTCTACTCCTTTTTCAAGACACTCAAATTAAAATCTTATGTCCCTATAAATTAAATGTACGACATTAATGATTTTATTTCACTAGTTAAAACTTAACTAAGTATATCAAAGGTTAAGTCAAAACTTAACAGTTAGGTGTCGTGATTTATACGTAGGAGCCACTTCCTGTCCTTAACTTTTATGTTGATAAACATCAAATGTGCCTGTAGAACTGACTTGGTTTTTAATGCTGACCGTATCATGTGAGGGTGTGGTTTAAGATAGAAGATAAAAGCGAGGAATTTTTGGCAAAAGCTTTTTCACATTAACGTATTATTGAACGATGGAGTTTTATTTTTATGTCAATGTAATGATTCATAATGTGTACTTGTATTATTATTGTACAGCAAATTTACAGTTTGTAAAAAATAGATTTGTCAAGTGAAATTAGATTTGTGTGACAAGCTGAATCTTGTAATGTTAAATTTAATTAAAAATCTCAACGTTTTGCAGAGTCAATGATCGATTACTAAAGTTTTTTAAAGCTAAGGTACAAGAGCCATAGCCTAAGATTGGGATCGTCATTTCAACAAAGTTTCTTGCCACCTAAAGAAAGTACAAAATCGTTACCGCCTATCACGACAGTACAAAATCGCTACCACTTATCAATCAAATCTTATCACACTTAACAGCCCCATCATTAAGTCCAAGGAAAGAATGTCAATCAATTTTATTAGCGGATAAATAAAACAGTAGCAACACGTCACAGCGAGTTGCACTACGTCAACCCATAAATTTTAACTCTTAAAATTCTAATAGTTAATCTTTAAACCCAACGTTCTTTTAATTTACGAGTTTCATGCCTCGCTCCGTGGTTTTATTGAAGTATTTTCGGACTAATTAAAATTTTCAAACCTTTTTTTTTTCAAGTTCGAACTTATTATGAGTTTCTGTCGGAGGTTATTAATTTACTTAACTATTCGGTAAAATATGTTAAAAGTTCTGTGTGAAGTTGAGAATATTTTAGCTAATTATCTAACCTCGAGAATCTTCAGGAATAGTTGCTTGAAAACTATGAAGGGCGGACAAACAGTTACTGTTATAATCATGCTACGGTTAATCTTATAACTTACTGTTTTTAATGCGAAAGTTTTTGAGGATAAATGTCTATTTTTTTGAGGGTTTATCAATCTAAAGAAAGTCAAATGATGGACTCATTATACTCTTTTTTTGGGGTTGGTAAACCCGCTCTGAACGGAAAGCGCTGTCAGACTCTGAATAAAAAATCTCTATAAAATCCTTTTGAAAATTGGTTTTGAAACGTTTTGAAAGGCCTTCTTATAAGAGAGCAACCTCATGTTAATAGAAAGATGAGTAGTGTAAATTGAGAATCAATTTGAAATTATTATAAGGGCAACTTAAAGTCATCTAATATTTCGATCATGCCACCACAAATTCCACATGATATGCCACATAAGGTAATCGTAAATTATTCGTAAACCGTATCTTCGGTACCGACAAGCGGTTCACGTCGGTTAAATCAAGATTAAGTGCGAGCATACGGGTTGTACCTCAAAATGTGTCAACTATAAATCAAAGATTAAATAAGAAATTCGCCCCATCTAATTCTGGGCGACTTCAAAGTGAGATTTAAAAGTGG
Source organism: Agrotis puta (assembly GCA_943136025.2). Classification (NCBI taxonomy): domain Eukaryota; kingdom Metazoa; phylum Arthropoda; class Insecta; order Lepidoptera; family Noctuidae; genus Agrotis; species Agrotis puta. Next base: position 11,711,421 of record OW964177.2, on the reverse strand, counting down.
TGAGGGCGAAAGGGTTAGCTCGTAAATGTAAGCGGTATTCAAACAACCATTAAACGGTAAATCACGATATAAAGAGTTGTGTTTTTCATTGAAACTGCCCTAATGGGAGTTGTTGTCGAGCAAGGAATAAAATAGTTAAAATATATTGTGTTGATACAGGTGAATAAACGCGGCACGATTGAATGTACTGCTTTTTAAACAATGTCTGGGCAACTTACTGCATAATAAAATCAGAAACATTGAAAACTGTAAGGCTTCTTTGCTAAAACTTTAGAAGCCAGTTGTTTGATCAAAAGCTTAAATAGCTATTGTGAAAATCCATTACATTTAATAACAATTTAAAAAAATATATGTATAACATTTTTTTTAACTAGTGACTCTGTCTAAGACCTCGTTCACAGCTTCAAGTGATGCGACGACATCAAGAGGCATGCACATCTCGCCTGTCGTGTAGAAACGTTGCATTGTCTAAACAATGTTTTTATCCTATTCTCTACTCTGACGATGTCGCAACAGGCATTTTATTTAATTGACCAAGCGGTTAATTGGCATATTAGGTACAAATTGTACATGACTTTCAAATAACGTTAGATGGTAAAACAAAAGAGAAAAAAAAAGAACACAAAGGACACAGGCAATCCTGAAAATGTAACAAAAAGACGCAAGACTAAACAAGAATAATTACAAGAATCTGTGTCAATGAGCATAGAAATAAACAAATCGAGAAATACATCAAACAGCACTAGACACGGAAATTGTTTTCCTGACATTAACACACCAGTTCAGAAAATTAACACTTGTATATTAAATCACTGCACTCATGATTTGCATTGCTGTGTCCCATTTATCAAGGAGAAAACAACATCTTCATACATATTATGATTTGTATGCCACAGGTGGGTATTAATATTTTACGGGGAGTGAATCATTAAGCCAAGTTGTATGAAAAGTTACTTTATGGGATTGAAACTTTGTAAGCATTTAAACTTGGCTGTGCTATTCGCGGAGCTAAATCCTTGGATGGTGGAGTGAACTTCCTTTTATAACTTAATTCCTTGATAAAGCTTTGTCTAATTAAAATATTAGAAATAGGGATAGAAGAAAATAATTTTAAGGAAGAAAAAAACGTACTACCTAGAAAAGGATATGGGGAGTAAGATGATGATAATGAAGTGGCTAAGAGCAATGTGTTCGAGTAGGACAGACAGTCAGACACTCCTAGAACGTAATTATGGTCAATAGGGTAGAAAATATTTCTACATGTTCTATACATCATGACTTTTTTAGCCGTCTTACAAAAGTGGTCCACTCAATGTATCCGACATAAAATACCTCTAGGCGTAATTATTATTTTGTATCATTAATAACATTTTTTATCATTAATAAATAGGTACATTAGAAATATGAAACACCCTGTTAAAAATGTTTATGTACCCAACTGTAGAGTATACCTATCCAGCGCACGAGTCGAGCAGATCATTCCATCTCCATTTTCTATGAGACAAGTGTGTTTCTAACTACGCCTTACGTTTTTTTTTTATTATTCAAAACTAATACCTATTTTTTTATTATGAACGTTTCCTAGTCATTCGATACATGAACTGGGCTGCCGTTGTAAGACGACTTAAAAGTCACGGTATAAAATGAAAAATGGTTTTTTTCTGTAATATGAGGCGAGCTCCTGGAAATGCTCCGCACCGACGGAGTACAGTAAAAACTAGCGCCGGGCTCCAGTATCCTACTTTGATTGGAAGGTGGTCGCGAGCTCGGCGACTCTGGTGAGGCCTACCACCGCTTATGGGACATACATACCCAACCCCCAACACACTATATACCGAACGTGGACCGATAATCTGGTGACGATAATGAGAATCCGTTTAAATATGCGAAAAGCCTGAGCTCGGTCGACGTGTAGATTTGCAGTAGGCTAGACCCAACACTACCCACACTACTCATCCCTCGTATGAAAAACAAAACGGTATTTTTAGATTCTTTATCCCTTATAATAGCAAAAAAAATCTTGGCAACACACAGGTCGAAAAGTTTCAATAAATGAATTTTTTGAAATTACTTGAGCGTGGCCTTAACGGAAGCCGAACTTAAAAAGTAAACATAAAACTCAGTCAATTTTGCACCTAAAAAAATACGAAAGGAAATTATTCGCTTTTTAATAACACAAGACAAAGAAAACACAAAGGTAAACGACGCATAAAAATCGATTCCATAAATAATACAGTCGTTTGTTAAACTCAACATTGACCGGTATCTTGTAATGGATCACTTAATTTCGATTAACTCCACGGACCCGATATGAGAACAATACAACTCCGGATATTACTCGTTTTCGCTTTTTGATCGTTTTTCACGTTATTTTCGATACAGCTCCGGCAGTGGCGATCTTAAACAAATAGTTTCACGTCCATTATAAAATGGCCTCTTAAATTGTACAGGTGAACCCTTCAATGATCGCAAAATTAGAATGGAGAAAGCGGAGGGACGGGTTTATGTAGACTGGCGGTGGGATGTTTGATGTAGAATGCCCCTTCGGCCTTCCAGCGATGAAGCGTATCGTTCAAGCTTGTGCCCATTATTTTAATGGCCAATCAATATATTCCCTATAGTTACACAACATATTTCACGTCGGTTATACCGAGGATATACTAATTAAGTTTGTTTGAATATTTACTTTGTAAATTGTTTGAGTTCAGCCGTTATTAAGACGTTGTTTGCGGTATCCTAATTTTCTCGTGCGGTTACAGGCTAACAAGCCTTGTTTCGAATATCTGACGGGGAACTTAATATGAATATGGAAGCGTTAACTACCGCAGGCTCGAACGATTAAACGGTAGATTAGGTTTTATAGGGATTCAACCCTTTTTGAAAATGTTCTCTACATTTAATTTTACGAACAAAATAAAGCGTAGGTACTTCTATCGCTGATACCCGTATTCTTGTGTATTTTGATGTGTAGCTATAATTAAATGGCAGGAATTGTGTGACTACTAAGTAAAAGTCCTAAAGAATTATAACGCCCATCATTTCCAAAAGGTCCGCGTTGTTTGTTTGTTTGTAAAAACGTGCCATCTCCCATTAAATTCACACCTTAAATTCAAATGACAAATAAAAGAAACTTTCGCCACCACTTCCCGATTGTTATTTTTAATATCAAAGAGCAGTTTTCTAATCAGACAAATGGACTTTCTCACTCCGTGGCGTAGTAATAATATTATTTTATCCCCCTGTAGATGTGACACTCCTGCCAACTAGCCAAACTTTTTGACGGCAAAGCTTTATTTACATTTCTATTGGATCCCTCTTCATTTCTTGACAATCTTTGGTTGAAAATAGATTTTGTTTCTTGAAAGGAAGCTATTTGTATTTTTTTTCTTGGAATATGAGAGGCAAATATACATAATTCAAAACATTTTAACTATCCGGTTAAGCAACACACAACCTCCTCTAGGTATGATATGAAATCATTAAAAAAAAATTCAAACTCTCATAATTACATTTTTTCCGTGCGGGAATCGAATCCGTTATAGGCAGCGCACTAGTCGATCGCTCAGTGACTGCGCTGTATGCCAGACGTGTCGTCAAACATTAATTTACCCCTTTGTCTCTCTTCATGATAAAAACAATTAAACCCAAATTGACAAATAAAACCATACAATTTAACGATGCTATCTCACATCCCTGACCAATGTGTATGCATTACGACATGCTTCACTAAAAACACTAGTATTCCTTCTTTAATTTCAAGACACTATTTCTGTCACTAAAATTTAAACTCTATTGAGACAAGTTCAAGGTACGATTTTCTTTAAATACAACCCCCTTGCATTGAGTTAGCAGTGTCCAGCATATGAGAAAAAAAAGTAAGATTCCACCATGTCTGACCATTTCCGACGGCTATTATTCTGTCTCCCTCTATATCCGTTTCCGGCTGTCGCGAAAACAAAATACTGCTGCAGACAAAACAGGGTGTAGGAACGATGCACGATTCAGGCTTTACCTAATGTTTTATTTTTCCTTTTTAACAATGAAACGACCCTTTGATATTTGCTTAAAAAGATGGAGTACTTCCAATCTATTTGTAATGGCTAAAGAAAATGATTACTGGTCAATGAATGAGTGTTTTTTTAATCACATTGCAGGATGGTGCAAAAGTTTGGTTCCAATAACTTGAATAAAAGCAATGCTGAATAGATTCTCTTTTATCGCACTTAAAGAATTATTTCCATTTTCGAATACAAAAAACATCACTTATAACCATTGGTGGAATTTTAGTTCTCTGTGCTTAAACCAAGGGTTGAAACTTGAAAAATAGCGACATTAAAATAGATGTCGTTGAGTTTTTGTTTCAGATGGATAGGATCCACCTCCTAGCGATCCACAAGGGTCAATGGCAACGAAGGCTACCGGTAACCTACAGTGTCGGCTGAACGATGCCACCGGTGATGGCCTTACCAGGCCCACTAAAGCCCACTATCATGGCATCATGGCCTGTCTCTCATCCACCATCCCTTCAGATTCCGGCACTAGGCAGTTCTTACTGTGTTCCGTCGGTGCGCAGGTGTTCCAGTTTTTTTTGGGTGAGCTCGCTCCATCTTTTTTTTTTATCGTTGTAAAATCATTAAATAAGTCCTTCCACCCAGGGCAGAGCGGGAGGGACTGTCAGACTTGTACTGACTAAAATCCACGGTGTCCTTCAATAGCCCTTTACGTTCCGGGGTCACGATAATTCGTACAGACCCGCGACCAAGCTCGCTCCATCTTAGATCTCATATTATATACTTGCTTCTTCAACAAAATAAAAAAATAACTTGCATATCTACCTATTCTTGGAAACATCTCTGTATTTCTCCTCAGCTGATAATTCACCGCACCAATTGTCCGACATGTAATCCATACCACGATTACTAAAAGCAAAACAATTGTCTATAAACTTCCAAATTCATCGCCTACGTTTCCTACAGTAATCTAACCCTCCCTTCGACTTTTATCACCGATGTGCTATAAAATCACCTGATATACAAACTTGTCTTTCAACAGCATCGTATTGTTTTGGCTCAACGGTATCACTTCCTGTCAAAACAAAAAAACACTTCCCGAAAGACTGTACTAACTTCGAAACTCAACGCATACGTCAATGTATTTTAAATGTACGAAATTTTACGTTTTTCCCGCAAACTGAACGGATTGGACCAACAAACAAACGTTGGCTGTGAGTGAAAAGTTTGGTTGTTTGTGCTTTTAACCGTCCCCTCGAGTGTAAAAAACAACCTATATTGACGTACGGAATAATAATTTAATTTTGTTTACATATGAAACTGGAGTTGGAGTAACTTTGCTTTATTTACGTTCATAAATCAATTATTTTTCTTTTGTATTTAGCAGGTTTTCGTACAATAATAATACTTACCTTATTTCACAAAGTTTTCATTTTAAGCTTTACAAATTATCATTCGGCATCATCTGTTTCTGGAAATTTTATATTTCCTCAATTATAGAAAACTATAACTCTATTAATAATGTTTTCTGTGTACGAATATAAATTAATGGCCTTCACGATTCCAACAAATAAGATGTGACGTTGTCTAATTAAAATCGTTAGCAGGTCATAGATGAAGAAATAGAAACTAGGGAGCAACAAAACTCTTAATTGCCACATAAAGCAGTCTTCACCCTTTTAATCATATCAAAAGAGCAATCTTCCGGCCGGATGGACACAAAACGACGTAGATTTTTACAGTACCTTATTTTCTCCACATTAAAGGTGTGATTCCTTTGTCGTGTTTCAATCTGTTATCGGGGTGTAATTTCGAAACTTCCACGAATAACGATGATCTATCATATTACAAATTCGTTTTTGATTCGTGAAAATCTAATTTCGTGGTTCAGTCTTTCATGTTTCTGTTACTTGTTCTTTAATCTTCCGCGAGGCTTGGGTTACCTGGTTCTATAATTAAAATGGAAGCTTTTCATTTGTTTCGATTAATGTCACATTGTTTTATACCGTATCTGGTGACCGAATTTTGTGTGAAACGCTTTTACATTTCATCTGTTGAATTAAATGGTGTAAAGTAAGTTGATGTTTGTATTTAGAATTTGAGATACATTTACATGATGATTCTAGGTTAAAAGCTTTTTGGTTGAATCCTTTTTTTTGGGGTTTTATATTCAACAGGATTTGTTTCAAACATTGCAGCAATCACTTTTAGTCAATCGGAAAGCGTTCCATACCAAACTACTGTAATTAACGACAAACCATTACAGGGACAAAACATTAAATAGCAAAGTTTATTAAGTAAGTAGGCCTTGAGAACTAAAATATTAAACTCGAAACTTAATACAATACACTAGTATGAAATTTAATTACGCCTTTGTCATATAATCTCCTAGTACCTTCAATAAATACAGGCTTCACATTAATTAGGCATTCGATTACTTCTATTAATCGCCTACCACGTAATACCTACCATAAACTCCTAATAACTCAGTGTAATCTCTGCTACTGTTATACAAGTATACAGGCTGATTTTTCAAGGCTTGGTTGGTTAAATCAGGAACTTAGAGGAATAGAAAATAGTAATAGTCAAGTAATGAAAAAAAGAGTATTAGGTAAGTTTGACGAAAATTAAATCATTGAATTTTCCTCCTTAGGTCGCAGGGTTTCTGTTGATTCTAAAATTTTAGTAAGTGCCCCATTTTCATTGGTCGAGGCCATGCTGCGGGGCGAGACGGAGTGGGAAGCGGTCGCCTCCTTCTGCGAAACAGTCATGCTCGCGAAGGAGGAGGCAAGCCGCGTGAGGGAGAGGACAGCGTCCTCCCTGCACCCCAGTCGCAGTGGTAGACGCCCACGGCGACGGACGTTGCAAGACGATCTCCGGCCACCGTAGTAACGGGTGACTCGCTGTCCGACCATGGCCCATGCCCGGGTCGACGGCGCGTTGTGTTCCACGCGCGCAAGGATTGTCTGCATAGATAGGGCCCGTAGAGGGCCACAGCCTGCCGGGGTCGCGGGACTTACCGTGACCCCGGTACGTAAAGGGCTATTAAAGGACACCGTGGATTTTAGTCAGTCAAGTCTGACAGTCCCTCCCGCCCTGCCCAATTTTATAGTTTCACTGTTAACAGTCAATTTCTGGGAAGTAATGAGATATGAGAAACTAAGAGAAGAGCTAATTTTTTTAAATATTAATTAAAATTTAAATTATTTTACCTATTCAAATAATGATGAGTTTATGTAAAAATCCAATTATCCAGTTTTAATTTATCAAAATGGAACTCAGGAGGCTTTTGAGTTTTTTCTATTTCTAGTTTTGGGTTTAGCTATCTGCGCCCTTTTGAAAAATACACTCCGTATATCCCTCTCTCTCTTTCTTTCCCGACTAAAAGAAAAGAGAAAATATAATAGCTGTAAGCATATCCAATGGAAATTCATAGGCAAGAGCATAATAGCGTTATTATTGCACCATAAAGTTTACTTACCATTTTATCATACCGGCTTTCCTACAATGTACAAGACATTCATATATTAATAAATATTAATATAAAGGCATTAATTTTATGAGGCCTAAGAGGTGGAAACAAACGTGAGCTAAGTGAATATTTATAGCTTTGCATGTTTTCAATGAAAAATGTACCGGGTGCAGTATGTTTCACTGCTTACCTGGCTTGAAGAATTTTCTGTTGTCCGTGTAATATTTTGATTTATGTGGAAGATATTGCAATGCTCTTTTAAAGGAGGTTAGCTTTTCATTATTTTTAAGTAAATCTTCTGATTGTTCCGTTTTTGTTTTTATACGAAATCCAATATTAACTGAAAGACATAATCTTGTTTGCACTCAGTACAATCATTATGAATTGCACTGATAATAATGGAACTTTTTTTTTTTCCAAAGTGCCTACGTCCAAAAAGTCTCCAATTTTGAAGTCAATGTGATGTTTTTATTGGTTTGTTGGCTCATTATTGGTAAATGAAGTACAATTGTGTTTAACTTTTTAAGTAAAATCTATCACAATTTTTAAAATATACTAATATTTTTTTATTGTTCTCCATTTACATTAAAAATAACTAAGAATACAATGCAAAATACTTGCAAAGAACACGAAGACAGGCTGCCATTTAAAAAATTTAAGCAAAACAATACTTCAAAGTCATTTACGACAGAATAACATGAAAAAATAATTTCTAATGTATCAATAAAAGGGGACGAGGGCAAGTCCCGCTGAACTGGAGAGAAAGAATAACGATGATATCCATAACTCAAGAAAGAAAGAAAGTAAACTAAACAAAAATAAAAGACAGTGTTTGTGAATCGACATCCAAGTTTATTTTCAAAGGGCATCATAATCATTGGGAGGCGAAGTTTATTACGTTTTACGAGGATACTTAGATGTGAAATGTAAACATTGGCACGGAGGGAACATGCAAAGTGTAAACAAATTAACGAACGAGATACCTCCCTGTATTTCACATAAATTGATGCGTAAACTTCCTTTTGATTTCTTGTTTTTGCGATGTTGATTGTTCAATGTTATTAATTGAGGAGTAAACAGTATGTTTTTGGATCAAAAATCACCTTCTTGCTATACTGATGTTTTATTTCTTGTGAACAAGTGTGTAAGCGTGTCGTGTGTTCTCATTAAATATCTGAATTGACACGTGACTGGTGATTTTTTGGAGATCGTGTACTGCTACTACGTTTAGAAATGACACATTTTTTTTTTTAATAATGCTTTTCTTAATTTGATCCTACACACGGTCATGCTGCTGTCGATTGTATGAATTTATATTTCAGAGTGAAGTATAATTGCTACATTAAATTGATTTCAATAAATAAAAGGTTTACCAAAGAAGGTTTGTTGTAAAGTAACTACTAATCTATGTTCGGTGAATTATAGAAAAGTGGATTATTCCGTCATACAAAGATAAATACTAGTATTATTAAACGGATAAATCCGTTATAAAAAAGGAACATTCCCTTGTCTTACCAACCTCAGTAATAAAGTCATCTGCACTTAAAGAGCAAAAAAAATGGTAACAGAACATTTAAAATCTCCACCCATGTGTCGAGTAATAGCGCGGAGGCGTCAAAAGATATGCAGATGTATCTTGTAATTATACTTTTTTTTTATAACCAAGGCGAAATGTTACAAAGCGCTGACATTTTTATGCTAAAATATGGAGATGGAGTCATTAGCAATTTTTATTTTAATGAAAAGATGTCGTTCAGTTGCAAATGGAAGACCCTTGCTTCTTTTCGTTGGTCAGCGAATTTTTTATTGCGCAACCTTTACTGAAATGCAGGGTCTTTTTTCGTTGGGTTTATTTTTATTTTTAATGCATTTTGTTCGGTGGCCGTTAAAATTAACTGGATGAATTAAAAAGTGGTTTTTAATTGCATATTGCTTTTATGTAAAGAACTTGTTGACGTTACAATTTTGCGATTTATAACAATTTTTGTCCTTTGGTGAAACATACTGTTAAGCTGTGTCGGTTGTTAGTTTCTAATTAAATTAAACCTACGACACATACTATGCTGTGCTGTGATTAGTGTTTTTTATACTTCTTGTTTTTTGACATAATTATGTTCACAGTGCTAGCTCACTTTTGCAGTTGGTTTTTTTTCATAACATCCGAAAAAATTCGTTCATATATCGGTAAAATAATAAAACGAGCAATCCCAATAATTATAACCCTCCATCCCAAAATAACGGTTAATATTTTTCCCCGCAATCCTACCGCAGTGTCACTATTGTTTTTATTCCTGTCACTTAGTGGTTGTATTTTCGGTGGCACAATGTTATTGTAGCATCCCCAACGGATGCGTCCTCTTAATTTCCAGTAAATTGTGGAGCTCTTTAGATGGCCTGCATCTGAATAAACATTTGTAGACATAATTAAGGCTCGTTGTAAACCGTCGACATGTTAGATTAAATTTGTAATGGGTTGTGATAGCAGGCGTGGTAAAGTACGACTGCGACAAAAAGTCGTTATGTGTGTTGTATGGGGTTGGTCTGGTTAGTCTGGTTGGTCTGTAAGTTCTGTTGTGTTAAGGATTAGTCTTGATTTGTCTTTTATTTTACAGGTTTCATTGTTAGACTTACTTATTGTCTTTAATACCACTTTTTTTATCGTGATAAAATCATCAAATGAGTCCTCCCACCCAGGGCAGGGCGGGAGGGACTGTCAGACATGAACTGACTAAAATCTTGTCTAAGTACTTCTATCTAAGAAGAAATGTGTGTGCTTTTAAATCAGTAAAATACCTATCCTACCCGTCATCGTTCTGGATAGCTGATACATAAGTATCAGCTATCCAGAAATTTCTAATTCAAATTGTCAATATGAAAATCATAGCGCAATCATAAGATTGCGCTATGATTTTCATATTGACAATTTTTGCGACAACATTAATCCATCACCACTCTTACACGCTTTAATAATGGTGTCTCGTTTATTTTCCATTTGTTCAAAAAAAGAAAAAGGCTTCGACTTTTTATTTTGTGCTTATCTGTCGCCAGATATAAATCGCATGTGTGTGAGCTGCCTGTCGGCAGTCAACTGATAATCTCATCGATATATCAAGTGCATTGAGCTGTCCGAGTCAAGTAGCATCAACTTTACACGAGTAATGAATATAAATTAATATTCACTGTGTTAATTTTCATTTCTTTAATTTATTTATTTATAAGTAAAGTACTGTTAATTGTTAATGAATTTCCACCCCTTTTCCAGTTTGGAGTTCCAAACAAACCAAAAGATACTACCTATTTTCTTCGTTTTATTATTTTTAGTCTATTTTTTTAATCTCAGTATAGTTCGGAACAAAGCAGGAAAGGTACATACATCCAATATACAGCACACATTATCTTTATAATACTAGGAATTTAATCAATAGTGAAATTTTAGACATTATTTACAAATTACACAATTATATTACTTTTCAGTAAGGTTGGATTCTTGATTTTACGTAGCCAGTTTTTCAGTGTCTTATCCTTGTCAAGAATGCTTATACTGATGGTGAGACGGACACCTCTATTATCTTATGGTTAAATAATGAGGTCATAATGTTTTAAAAGCTATGTCTTAATCTAACATGAGCTCACCAGGCTTAGTTTATGAGTCAGACAGATAACTAACATTTCGTCACTCGAAAATTCGTCTTGTAAAATAGGGTTGTCCTTCCTATAAATACTGAAGAATCTTAAAAAAATAGACTGGACTGGAATTGGTTCTATAAGTTTGAAGGAGCCTAGGAGCTAACCTATGGTAGGTTAGGTTTATTATTCCAATAAACCTAACCTACCATAAAAAATTATAGAAATATTGACACTGACCGCAACAAAGTGTTGCCCGCAATATGTTGACAGCAACTCTGCAACATGTTTATGCAACAATGTTTCTAAAGAAATGTTTACCATGAATACGAGGCTTTACGTTTAGCTTTATTTATGAAATTAAACTTAAGTCTCCATTTTGAAAAACTATCTATAAGTATTATCTGAAGCAAAGCCTTCCCTTTTCAACTCACGCATCTTTAGCTTTAGTATTTGTACAATACCATGTGCTTTACACACTTTTTTTTATATCTACCTTTTATAAAAATGTATTGTATATTTACTTTTTCTTCAAGACTGCTAATTAAAAACTTATACTAAATGCTCTACAAGCTACCACGCATATGACTCACAATGTTGTGATTTATGCCCACTTATTTTTAATCATGACAGCAGTAACTGTATTGTGTGATAAAACCAGGCCTTGTTTCTCGGTAACACAAGCCATACAGATTGTTTAATTATTTTTAAACAGGCTCATAATTATTATTGGCATAAACATGGTGCCAGTATCATGCGTTATTAACTTTGCTGACCTATTTTCCAAATAAGTTTACAGGGGTAAATTAATTTGTGATTTTACTTTAACAGAAATGTACAAAGCGTCCAGTCTCAGTCTGTATTCAAACTAAAAATTCTACCATTCAGTGGGAGTTGGGTTTTGACCTCACATGTAGATAATTTCATTGATAGAATTGAGCAAGCTACCACCCCTTTAAGCTTATACAGAATCAGACACATTATTTATTCATAAAAACTATCTGACGCTAATTGTCGGAGAGATTGGCTACTCTTTTATAAAAATGAATTAAAATATACAGACGGACATTTGATTTCAAAAACTTTAAGACGCCCCCCTACCTCTTAAATGACTACTATTCTGAATAGAAAAATGTGAATTAATGGATGTTTTTTACCCTTTCACACAACATCCACTGAACGGTTTGAATAATATTTGATATACAGACAGTAATTCTTTGATACTTTTTATCCTCATAGTACAATTAGTACGGCACGGTTAGCGGAGTAGCTGAGTGTGACTGTTGCGCAACGTTTCGCGAGTTCGATCACCGCACTGAACAAATATTTGTATGTCCTACAAGTAGTTGTTCCGTGTCTGGATGTTTGTGTATGTGAGTTTCTATGTTTGTAAACGCAACCACGAAACAGGAAAAAATCTCAGGGCAGGGCATCGTTTATTTTAAAACAAATATCGAACACCACGCGGCCGAAGCCACCCCCACCCCCTTTGCAAAACAACGAAGCCTTTTACTTACCTCCTGCTGATTTCCGTAATTCTTTTTTTAATCGTGATGCATTTAGTTCCCTTGACAGCCCTGTTTACTTAGACGAAATCCGTCCATTCTTAGTCCAAACTGAACATTTTACTGGCACTTTAGTTAATGACTGATTTCATTAAACGCCTCGTAAGACTCACTAAAGCACTGTAGTGGTGCATATCGATAACGAAAGCTCGTTTTCGAAATGGTATTATTAAGGTAGGGGGTTTAGTGGAGTAGTTTATAAGCGGTAGCGATTTTTCTCCCTACTTCAAAGCTTTAACTTGAAAGTGACGGTTTCTTCAGTTTGTTATGTATGGACAAGAAAATGTGAAAATAATCGAGGACATAGGACTTCGGACATATCGAAAATCTCCTAATGTTGGGCTAGTCATTCATTCTAAAGTGGGAAATCTGCAGAGACCTAACGTATGTAATGTAGAATAAAATATGAAAAGTACGCTTAATACCATCCCTGAATAATTATGTTCATTTACTATGACTCTACGATACACCGAGGCACATGCACTCATGGCACAGCAAAACTGACCAATCCCACATGACAGCCAGATAAAAACGCTAAACGATGCTTCCCCACAGTAATACGCTGTCCGAAACTCTACGTAAAAACATACTCTCAACACTTACTCTGAAAACATGATCTGACGTCACAGCGCGCCACTGATGTGTTTCGCATAATAAAACGCATAACGCTAGCTCCTCTCATCATAACCACGTCCTTACAAACAAGCATCGCTCGTGAGTAACCGATACGCTGTCCCTTGCGCGACACATATAAACATCTCACACTGAGTCTGACAACATGCACTCAAGTCACAGCGGATCTGATGGATCCTGTGTGTTTTGTTCTAACTTGATTTTGTTTAAAAAGTGTTACCTATTTTGGTAACTTGGTGATCCAAGACCACAATATACCATTGTCAAAACGAGCAAAATCTACATCTTACAAATACGAAAGTTTGTCAGAATGGATGGATGAATCTCTGTTAATCTTTCACATAAAAAAGACTAAAAGGATTTATTATGATTGCAGTACTCGTCTACACACTGCGTCACGTGAATTTCACGATAAAACATAACCAATTTTCACGAAATTCACAAAAAAATATGCATCAAAACTTACCCCTCTTCAATTCACGAGCCTTTAATTCATCTCAAACAAAATATAAGTGTCTTTTCATTTGTAGGAAATAAACAACTTTCACATACATTCAGTGTAGCATTACGCTTTGCTCGGACTATTTCAAAGGCCAGTGAGAATTCATGTCAAAATGTTTGAAAAGTGTACCTGAAAACATCAAAACCGCTCTGTAGGAAATTTTATGTGAAATTTAATGTTGCATATTTAAAAACTGCTGCTCTGTTAGTTCAGGAGTCTATCAGTTTTTTTTTCTTCATTTTTAAATTATTTTATTTCTATCTTTTTATCGGAGCATTAAAAGAAAAATGTTCTAAAAGCTTCCGCGCTTTTTGTGTTTGATTCCCTTGTAGAAATAGATTCTTGCTGAGTTTATTATTTACGTCTATAAGTTCTACGAATTTTTTAAGAGGTTGATAACGTACTTAGAATACTCAACTTAAGTACTTAAGACCTGTAAATTATGAAGCGCTTTATTTGATTCTCACCCATTCCTTTAATAGCCATTTTATACACTCAAGATCTTGCAAAGAAACGATCCTTGATCTTGATACGATAAGATTAGTTTTTACTCAGTATAAATTATTACACGACACTTACTATGAATATTACCCACCAAACCATAATAAGGAAGAGCCTTAAATTCCTTTTAAAGACTGAAAAACATTTTGAGACCAGCTCTTGGTCTACCCACGTTGTACTAAAAATCCCATATCGAATGGACATGAGAAAACTTTTCACATTATACGGCTCGTATCGAAAACCATTTCGATGTCGTAATTTTCAAACAAACATGGTACTAATGAAGTCTATAGCTTAATGAATTAACGTGTAAAACAATGTTTATATCTGATATGAAATACGTTAATTTGTTTGCTTATTGTAATTTCGTATTCCATTGTTTGTTTTCTTTTGGGATTATGATTGTAGTGTTGACAATCAGTCATTAAAATTACATCATTTTTTCTGGAGATTAGTTTTCTTGCTTATTCGTGTGAGGATGTGGCCACTCTCTGGTGCTAGACTTAATTAAGCTGGGAACTTCAAATGGCTTTGGACTTGTTTATATTGTAAGTCCAGTGATATCCAAAATAAACTTAGAAAGTACTTTTAGCATTGAAAAAGACACAATGGACACAACCTTGTGAATGAGAGGCAACGTGATACGAGTATTCAAAGTATTTTTTGTAATTTATTCTCTAAAATCATCTCTACCAGATCCGCTAATAAATTATTACGTAGTAAAATAATATACACTAAATACATTTCTTACGGCTACCAGCAATATTTTGCTAAAGACATCACAATCAAAAACAATATTATTATAGAGCTCCCTAAGAAATCATTAAGCGGCGCTAAAATCACAAAGAAAACATCTTACACAAGTGTCCCTTACACAAACGTTAATGGAATGAAATGAAGAACAATAAGAAATCTGATATAAGTGGACTGAACGTTATTTCAGCAGGACTCATGTTCGGAACTATTTACTTTAACTTACGTGAGAATTGCTCGATATGTCGCTGATCTCTTCGATCCAATGAGTTTAGGCGAAAAAAATACACTGAAACGGACGGAATATCGCAGGAAATTGAAACCTGAATAAATATTAAAAGAGACGATGCCTGGACGCTTTGAGTTTTGTTTGAAGAGTCACAAGGGGTTTTTCATTCGACATTATTATATTGGCTAACAATTGTCTAGCTAATATTATGAAAAATGAGTGCGTCAACCAACGGATGGAGTTATGTGTTGTCAATTTAAATAAACTGACCACCTATTTTATCCTATGACTGCGACTTCAACTCCGTCCTTAGGCTAAGAGTTATTGTACCACGCGCAGTCATTCTGCGTTTTCAATCTATTTTTTGTATATTTCTATAGCACAGCGTTGCATGCCCACGTTCAGAGTGGTAGCAGTACGGAAAAAAACGTCAGCTCAAACCTCGAACTCAACTGTAACGACTAGAAAAGAAATTGCCAGAATAATGGTAGCCAACCAGCCAGACAGTCAGTCAGCTAGTCGGGTAGCCACCCAGGCAGCTATTCAGCCAGCCAAAGCCTGTGTTATTTAATATCTTATCCAGCGGGCGTATACGAGTTCTATAATATGAAGAGAAAGAGTAAAACTCAAAAAATTAGGTAAGAAACTGAGCAGAAACGTAAGCCAATTATTGTGATATATTTTTCTGAATATCCCTACTTATTACTTTTATTATAATTGTACAACCTTGTCATTACACATTATCGATACTAATAATGTAATGCTTTGGAATCGAGCCAAGATCGTTGTTATGTTCGATAGTTTTCAGGTTACCCACATTCGAGCATTTATGGTTTTCAAACTTGATACCAACTATACCGGTCGGAGAAAAAAATAAAATCGTAAAATATGTACACGCTTTGGCAACAAAATCCCGAGAGCTGGAAACTTGTGCTTTTCAAACTTTCTGCTAGAACGTTCTGCAATGAAAATAATCATTTCACACGTGAGGTAATTAATCATTTTGATTGGTTGCTCGCCAATTAATCTTTCTCATTAGTTACACATTGATTGCTATTAGCGTCTCATAATTGTAATTACGTGATCATAAAGGGGCTACAGTGAAGCTATAGTCACACAACAAGCGATTAACGGAAACCGTGTGAGAATCTCAAAAATATGGTAGTAAAAGTAGTCTTGTGAGAAACCAGTAAACATAGTAAATGAAGCTTTTGGTTTGGGACGCTACCTAGCCTCGACATCATGTTGCAAGCACGGTGGGAAATGTTGACGCTGTTGCTGTGGCTGTTGAGACCCTCAAACAGCGCAAATAATTTAATGTTATTGATTGCTGGAATTTTAAGGTCAAATGCTTAAATCATAGACGATTGGGCGACACTTTGCAGATGGCTTTTTCTTTGGTCAAAGAATTAGCATTGCCAGAAGTTTGACCTAAAATACTATATATTTATCACAAAAAATGTCCGACACCATTTAAAGTCTCTTACTTTAGTCCATTTCCGTGGGAGAAGCTCGTGGCTAAATAATTACAGCCGCACAGGCCGACCACGACCATCTGTCATAGAGAGTTTCCTCCGTGCCTCGGAAGCAAGTAAAGCCGTTGGTCTCGACTGTCATTTGTAGATCTTTGACAGTCGTTACTGTTAGTCAGAAGCTCTAAAGTCTGACAACATGTCTTACCAATGGGTATCGTATTACCCAGTTACTCGGTTGTGGAGGTCCGACAGGCAGTCGCTCCATGATACTGATATCCAGCTGCATCTGGTTTGACTGGAAGCCGACCCCAATATAGTTGGGAAAAGGCTAGGCAGATTATGACTTTAGTCCATTTCCATTTCTGAGAATAACTACATGCCGCTTATCGCTAACACTCTGCCCCAACCCTATGTAGAAATTCTCAAAAGGCCAGATTAAGCTAACCTGGCGCATGTAAGGTAATTGCCATCTTTTTCGTTTTAATGCCACAGCTACACGATGCATGCTTTAAAACGTGAATAGACATGTTGTAAACGTTTATATGTAGGTAGGATACTAACTTGTCCGCTGACAAGTTTTACTGCAAACGACTCTGTTTGTTGTTGATTTGTTAATTTAGTGTGAACTAGGTATTAGATAGAATATTAATACAATGTTTGGATACCATCTTCGGTTGGCAACTTTGTTACAAGTAAGCTTTAGAAAATTGAAAATGTCTGATTATTATTTGGATTACATGACAATTCGATATCTCGGTATCATATTTATTTAGATTAGATGACAATGCGATATCTTGTAATCATTTACTAGAGGCTCTTTAGTTGCTTGATCTCACACAGATCAGAGAAAAAAGGTATTGCAATGACCCGGACAACAACGGGAGAAGGGCGGTAAGGGACGAACTAATGATAGTTTGTCAGTCTTAAAATATCTCAAATATAAAAAATCTCAAAAAAAGTCACAATATGAAGTCATCAATAAAAGAATATAATAATTCCAATTCGCATATCCTGGTCAATTAAACTGCTTCATTAAAGGTAGAATATGAGCAAGTTACTGAGTCTGAAATACTTTACCAGTTAGTTTGTTCCCCTTTGACCCCAAAAACTTCTGCAGCTGACCAAAAGGAAGAAGCTTTGTTAGCTGAAAACATCGCCATAACTGGGCCCCTTTGGGGGACTTAATTCTATGAGTGTCGTTAAAAAGGGAGCCAAAGGGATCACTTTAAAGGGATTGCAGGAGACTCCTCTTGACTGCTAATAAAAGGATACTACGCTGCTATATGAAAATATCGTATAACCGTTTATTGTTATTTGGTTGGTAGTGGGCATCTAGAGGCTCAGGTTTATCAATGTGCTGACCTCAACCGTGCTAAATTTTATTTTTAGATACACACATCTACCATATACATTTACAAAGGTCTTTATATTCGACGGTAGGCTCGTGTTTGACTTCTCGAGAGAAACGGCCATAAGATGAACTTTTTTTTAGCGTGGTAAAATGTATATATATATAATATAAATATATATTTCCGCGAGAATTTGTATCTAGAACAAGTATAGTAGTAGTAAATATGCTCATCATGGCTAAAAGCCCTGGTTGGGACCCGGCTTTAAAGATCAGGTGATGATGACAATTCAATTTTAGATAGTAATTGAATAATTAATGTGATATGACCCGTATATCTAACAGTGAATGAGTCAATTGACTCATTCACTGTTAGATATCGCAATGTTGAGTAAAAAGTAGAACTTTAACAAGTGGCACAGTGTGGGTTATTATTAATCTGGAAAAGGATTAATAAAATTATTTTAATCCAGTAGGAATAGAATGTTTGTTATCATAATAATAAAATGTACAAAGTACTTACATAGAAAACTCCGTTACAAACAATAACACAGCACGTTTTCCTCAAACAAAACAACAAAATTCCACGCTCAATTAATAAATTAATATGATATCAACATTGTAATACGCAAAATAAACCATTTGTTCGTAATATCCAGCCTAACGGGTTTGAAAACACAAAGGGATTTAGATAACCCCTCAGTTATTATGGGTTAATATTACTTGTAACCAGAGATGGGCCGACTATGACTTTGGCTGACTTGTCGACGGGCCGACTAGTCGGCTAATCTTTAGAATAAATGCTATAGATTCTGCTTTGCCGGCAGCGCTGAATTTAGAGGATTTTCAATTTAAACTGTAGAGCTTTTAAAACCTCGTTGAATGGTCGGCGCCTTATAGAGAGAAGCATATGTAGCTGATCATTCTTGTCAGTATGATTGACTATGGATAATTTTAATTTCAGTTAAGTCGCTTGCTCTGAATACATTGCAATATGCACTAGCTGTATATGGTTTTCAAAATTAAAAATATTTTATTTGTTGAATAACATTTATTTTTTATTATGAATTTAATTGAACAATAATTGAGCATCAAACAAAAGAAGCCGATTCGTGAAATAATAAACAAAAAAGCCGATTGTAAGTAAAGCATATGATAATAATTAAGGCTATTATTTTATAATAAATACCCCGCCTGAAAAGAGTGACTTGTCACTCTTTTGGCTGACTGCAAATTTGGCCGACTAGTCGGCAACCAATAGGCACATCCCTACTTGTAACAGTAACATAGGCTATGTAATACCTAACGAATCATCCCTCATAAATTTTAATTATACATTTGATACTCCGGTCGCTGTGGTGTAATCTACTTTAATATTAATAATGCTTATATTTATTTAAAATGTTGTGCTTAATAACATCGATTATGATAGATTATTTTGCGCTTCGTTTGGTTGAATTATCTTTAAGATGTTTTCTGTTTATTGTGGTGAAGACTGTACGGGTCGATGACCTAGGTAAAGCAACGCTTGCTAAGGTCGATTTTTAGATGGGTGAGTAATTGAACAATTATTGAATAAATATCGAGACATGTCGTGCTAGAAAAAAATGTGTCGATGTTAATGATGTATTTCTTTTACTGATTATAAACGATATAATTATAAAGATCGGACTAACTTACCAAGTGACGTCCGATCCTCAATTATGTGAAGTAATCTCGTCCTGATGATTTTATACAAGTAGTATGGACTTCCTTACATACTGCGTCGTCACATTATTCGAAGATGGGTGTTTTAGTAAAAACGAAAAACGCCCATCCCTATTTCGTGGTAACATCTCTAGCGCCACTTTTTCATCTGTCTTTGCTTCAAAGAATTCACAACTTTCGTGAAGGGTTAGAATCTGAAACATATTCTGGGTAGGGTCGGGAATAGGATCAGGACGAGATTACTTCACATAATTGAGGATCGGACGTCACTTGGTAAGTTAGTCCGATCTTTATAATTATGTTCCGTAATCTCGTCCTGATGATTTTATACAAGTAGATGTTTAAAGCAGAAAGTTGTGATAACACGTTAAAATGATTTAATTATCGTTATAAAACGTGAATCATGTTACAATCAGATAACATAAAATGTACCTTTTACATGTTAATTAAAAATTAAAAAAATTATAATCAGTCTTTTTATTTACACAAATCAAATAATAATAATATCAAAATGTTATAATCAGTCAACAACATAGTTTGTCTTCTTCATGTTAATCCAACTTTTAAATTCTTATAATCAGTTAACAACATAAAATTTGTCTTCTTCATGTTAATTCAACATTTAAATTCTTATAACTAATCAACAACACAAAATTTGTCTTCTTCCTGTTAATTCAACATTTAAATTATGATAATCAGTCTTTTTTTTTTTTTTTTTAATTTACAGCCATACCCCTACCACATGGAAACATTATGAGCATCACAATATAACACGATTATCATCATTAAGGCCACATACTGCCTGAGCAAAACAGTTCGGATCATTTATGATAGGCCTTCTATAGAATCTGGCAAAGGTTGTTGAGTTGTTACTCCAACCTGCAGATTTTCTAATTGCCTCAATGTTAACACCTGCATCAGCGGCCTTCGAAGTGGCTGCATGCCTTGTGCTATGAGCACTGTATTTAATAATATTTATACCACTAGCAGATAGTATTTCTTTAATCCATCTACTGATAGATGCTGTTGCAGCTGGATGCCAGGGTTTTTTAAATGTTAGTATTAGTTTATCACAATTATGCATTCTTATATCTTTAGTTACATGTAAATAGGATAACAATGTTGTTGCAGGACAGATATTTATGTTTTCTTTAAAAAATGGTAAAATAAGTTTAGGTTGTAATCTATGTGGTCCAGATGTCTTAATAGGGTCTGGGATTTTAATACTTATATTTTCATTATTTATACAAATGTTCTCTATTTTTATAAGTGATAAGGTTTGTACTCGGTGGGCAGTAACAAGAGCTAAGAGGGTAACCATTTTTTTAGTAAGTACTTCTAGATTAAGACTCTCATTTGGATACAGGGTAGAAAGATAATTTAAAACTATACAGGGATCCCAGACCTCTTCATATTTAGGTTTCTTTGGTCTCAATTTGAAAATACCTTTAAAAAATCTCTTCATTCTATCATCAATTCCTACATGTGGTCCTATGACCAGTGATAATGCTGATCTTATGGAATTGAGGGAGCTGTAAGACAATCCTGCTTTAAATTTGATGGTTAGATATGAGATGATGATTGGTACAGATGCTGATAGTGGGTCTACTTCATGCTCCTTACAGAAGCCACACCACTGCTTTAGTGCAGAATCATATTGTTTCCTTGTCTTATTCGATAAGGAGGCCAGTTTAACTTCCATTGAAGACAATGTGATTCCTCTCCTCATGAAGGCTTCCCCGATAATACAGCTGCTATAAGAGTAAGCGTCTTGTGTAGGGGGTGTGGGTCTCTGAAAGGAGATTGCAATAGAGTGTGATGAGGTGTAAAAACTACTTTCACAGATGTAACCATAGATTCGAAAAGAGGATACCAAGGCTGCGACGGCCACCAGGGTACTACTACAATGCCTCTCCCCCCCTCTCTTTTTATTTTTTGAAGGGACCTACTTATTAGAGCGAATGGGGGAAATGCATAAAAGAATGTTGCATCCCACTTGAGGGTGAAGGCATCTATGGATAAGGCATCTGGGTCTGGGTACCATGACACATAATTCTGGCACTTAGCATTCGCTCGACTGGCAAACAAATCAACCTTAGGGCTACCAAACTTTTCTACAATGGTTCTATACGCTATGTCAGAAAGTTCCCATTCTATTTCCGAATGTGAGCGTCTGGATTCCTTATCGGCTATGGCATTTTCTTTAGAGCTTATATAGGATGCATAGACCCATATTCCTCTATTTTCACACCACTGCCATAACTCTCTAGCTAGATTATTAAGATGGCGGTACTTTGTTCCTCCCATTTTATTAATATATGCTATGGCCGTCGTGTTGTCTATCCTCAGTAAGATTTCACAATTGGATAGCCCTGATGCAAATGTTTTCAAACCTATAAAAGCTGCTAGCAATTCGAGGTAATTAATGTGATACCGTTGGTCTTGGTCTGTCCAATACCCATGACTCTTAACGTCATTGCAAACCAAACCCCAGCCAGTTAGCGAAGAATCCGAAAAAATCTCTAATTTAAAGTTAAAATCTTTTATTTTGCAATGATTGTGGAGGTGAGATATCCACCATTGTAAATCCTTTATGGCCTGGTTATTTAAGTTAAGAGTTGCATTGTAATTTCCAAAATTATTTAATAAGGCTATTGTTTTATGTCTCTCAAGAATTTTAGTGTATAACCAACCATATTCCACTGCTGGGCATGCTGCTATAAGCAAACCGAGTAATTTTGCAAAATCTATAATCTTACACTTGTGACTTGATTTTAATTTTTTCTGAATAATTTTGTGTATTGTTTCTATTTTAGTTTCAGGAAGTGATACAGAAAACAAGGTGGAATCTAAGTAAAAGCCTAGGAATTTACATTTCTGTTTGGGTTTTAAACAACTTTTTTCCTCATTTATTGTGAAACCTAAGTTTTTGAGTAATTGTACAGTAATGTCTACGTTTTCCTTACATTTAGCATAATTGTCCCCAAAACATAAGATATCATCTAAATAGATAACTGACATAAGTCCTTGGGACCGCAAGTGGAACATAATTGGTTTCATAATCTTAGTAAAGACATATGGTGCTGTACTAAGGCCAAAGGGAAGACAAGTAAATTCATATATCACATTCTGAAATTTAAACCTTAAATATTTCCTGTATGTTTCTTTCACAGATAATGAATAGTATGCATTCTTCAGATCAATGTTTGCCATAAAACAATTTGGACTCATCAGTCTGGTGGCCGTTCTTATGTCCTCTAATTTAAAATGTATTGTATTAATGAACTTATTGAGCTTTTTGAGATTTAGAATGAAACGCCATGTCCCATCTGTCTTTGGGTGGAGAAAAATACTAGAGAGAAACTGGTTATGCACAGGTTAACATGGCTCTATTGCACCTATTTGTAACAATTTGTTGATTTCTGAAGAAATCAACGCCACTTCCCTTTTGGAAAAATTATTGTTTGCTGGTTGTGAGCTCTGTGAGGGTTCCCATTCAAATGGGATTTCATAACCTGATAGCCAGTCTCGTATTGTAGGGTTAGTATTAATACTATCCCAATAAGAAAGGAAATATCTTAATCTGCCTGTTTGTACCTGGTTCAACGGCGAGTCTGGCGGCGCTGTTGACGCCTCTGTGGAGAGCGTCTGATGCGGCTCGTCGACGTCGTCTGTTGATAAGCTGTGCGCCTCATTTTCGGTTTCGGCCCACTCGGACGAGGCATTTGTGGTCGTTGAGGGCCCCGGTAGTTTAAATAATTGTTAAACTTTTGTTTTACTTGTTGTTTGGGTTTTGTTGTTACAGTATTTTTTAACTCCAGGGCAGACTTCTTTACTGCTTTACAGGCAGCTACTTTGTCTTGTAATTTGTCTCCGAATAGGTATTCAGAAACTTTTGAATTTTCCAGTAAATCTTTTAGGTCCTTGTTCAGACCTGGGAGAATTAATGCCCTTCTAGTCACAGTGTCACTGTGGAATAAATCACACAGTAGTCGTGAGGCATCACTTAATGTCTCTAGTTCTTTCATATTCTGTTGAGATAGCATATTATTAAGGACTCGTCCAATTCCAGACATAGCAGCGGCCAGTGTGGCTTGTTTATCACGTATTCTCTTATCCCGTTTAAGCCCACTGTCGTTCATGGCTGCTGCCACTTCTTCGTTTAATTCTTATAAAATCACGGGTTTCTGAGTTAAGTCCCTCTTGAAGTATAGTTGACCATCGTTTAATTAAACTGCAATGCAGGTCTTCTCCTTTCTTTTCCTGTATTATACCTTCACTTCCTAGGATTTTGCAAATTTCCTCGGTCTCCAGTGGTATCAACATTTGTTCACATGACTGGTTGTCGGGTTGGCCAGATTCATTTATCAACACACTGGGTGAACGTGAACGGCTACGTGTATGGCGTGCACGTGATGGGCTCCAGGCAGGGGAATGGCTCCCGATCCGTGAGGGAGTACCAGCTAGTGAACGGCTTCGAGTACGTGGGCAGCTGTGACTGGACGAGCGGCTGCTACTTGATTCCCGGTGTTTGTCGTACTCATCGGAGGAAGGGACGGTAGTGTTATGAACGGACCATGGCTAGACTCTTGTAAAAGCTCTAGGTGCACTCAATATTACAGTACCGACGCGCCGGCCGACCTCTCGTGAAGGCTCTATTTTGGCGGGTCTAGAGTACTTAGTGCGTCCATGACTAACCTCTCGTGTTAGTTCTAGGAGCACACCGCCGGCTAGCCTCTCGTACTAGCTCAATTTGGCGGGTGTTAAGTACCCGAGGTTTCCCATGTTTAGCCTCTCGTGAAGTTCTAGGAGCACTGAATTGAATTTTCAGGTAGGTACCACACCGCCGGCTGGTATAGGGTACGTACATATAATCAACACATTAACTCAATCACTTCTTGTTTCCCGGGTAATTTACATACCTGAATAATGGACTCGCCCATTGTCCATTGAATTACGTTAACAAAATTATTATACCCGTGGCTGGCCTCTCGTGGAAGCTCTTGGGTTAATTTATACGTGTTGTCGATAATTCCGTTTTTTTTTTAGCATGTGTAAGCAGATTTAGTTAGCTATAATATCTATCAATCGCTTTTGTAAAATACAACTTACCGGAATGGCGGCGCCGGCGACTTCGCTTCATTCGTCTTTTGAGTTTCTTAAGTTCTTTGTAAAGTTTTTCGATTGAGACCTCGCGCTGATCCTTTTTCTTACCCACATTTAACAATTTTCCCTATAAAATATCTATATTTCGAAAAATTTGGATTGACGCGTGACAACGCAATTTGCACAAAAAAGTACAATGACAGATGAAAAGTGGCGCTAGAGATGTTACCACGAAATAGGGATGGGCGTTTTTCGTTTTTACTAAAACACCCATCTTCGAATAATGTGACGACGCAGTATGTAAGGAAGTCCATACTACTTGTATAAAATCATCAGGACGAGATTACGGAACATAATGGACTTACGAGCGTGTTTTGTGAAAACTTTTAAGACCAAAATATAAAATACATTAATTGAAAAGGTTCAGGATTTTATTAATTTATTACAAAAGTAAGCACTTGCAAATTATAAGTGCGAATTAACTCATTTTCATCCTATGATTATATATCTGAAGAAAAGAATTATTATAGTTATCTGGACAGCAAGTGTTGAAAAATTGACGTATGTACGAGTATATACGAGTAATTATAAAGAAAAATAAAGGAATCCATACAAATAAAAAAATATCGAAATATTAATTTCAATAAAATCGTTATTTATCCATTTGATAACATGTAATCACATTAATTTACTACAAATTGGTAACCACCAATTAGCCAAACCGATAGAAGATTTACGAGCAGCCTGCAAACCTGTTTTTACTACACAATCCAATTTTTTATGTAATATTTATGGTTCCAAATTAATATGTTAGTCACGGTTATCTCCCCGAAGCCTTAACAAGGGAATTATGGGTCATTTTGTCCAAACTTTACTAGCCCACCTACGGTACGGACATAATGAATCAAATTGTCGGCCACCCGCATATAAAAATAGTTCACAATCATAGAAAATGATGCTTTAATCCTTTACGAAATATAGTTATTTAATGAACCCAACCTCCCCGATTTATAAACTCCTTACTTTTATTTGATGAAGTCACGCTCGCATTACGTTATAAAAATGAAAAAAAAAGTGTTCGTATAAAATTCCTGGTTATTGAATTATGAGGTTTTAGTCCTTCATTTTCACTTTCAGGGGCGATATATAATCCGTAAATGATAAATAAACATGATATAGATCACTAAGCGAGAACTAAAAATAAATTATTCGATGGAAGCATTTTGTTTTGGTCAAATTGCGGTCATTGTCAGTTTCGATTAAATACGCTACCAAATAACAATGGTGTCGACCTTCACCCACTAAACTACAATATCAAATTATACATAATACCAGTAACTATTGAAACCCTTGAAATAATAACATAATTTCCTTGATAAAACATGATCTGATTTAGCCCTTTGAAATACAACACGTGATAATATTAGCACCGGTGCAACTAAAATTAGTTCAACAAAACTTGTAATAAATCAACTCGATTGGCAGAGGATAAGTTGACGTATGTCTTACACAATAAATACGTTAATGCGATATCAAGGGTGGGTTGTTTGTGTGAATAGAGTTCAAACTAGCGTCGTGACGTAAGTAGGTAATATTGGCTCCAAGGCAAGCATGGAAGTTTTGATGTGGCGTATTAGCTTGCAAATATAGAACCCATACAAAACACTTATTGATCGAATGTTAGGTCGGTGCAAGTTGCAAACTGAAATTTATGAGCTCGAAGTAAGTAAGAGCTCTCCGGATCGGTTACTTTGCTTCAGTTCAGTCCGCTTTGTTTATTGCAACCCTCAGATACCGTCTTGTGCTTATGAATATTGATAACGGACTTGCTTACAGTTCAAACTTTTTGAAAGAGCGATATTAATATTGGATAGCGGGACGCTTTATTCGCTTCCTTTTTGCCGTTCCTCGAGCGTTAGTTTCAATTCTATGAAATACTGGCTCGAGTATTTTGAATTTTTCAAAATTGGAATCTCTTTGATTCTACAAAAACTGAAGATCGCCATGGAGAAAAAATATGGGCCATACAAGGAATGTAAAGGGTGAGAAAACGGGAAAAAAGTAATTGAAGTTAAATGTTGGGTCAAAAGAATTATAATTATTGTTTGGGCCAAAACACGAATATTTGGAGTGTGTACTGAAACTTAGCTCCAAAACTACTACTATAAATACTATTTGCGTTTAGGATGCTTTTGGGGTTGCCTCGCTTCTGTAGCGCTTCAGGGATGTTCGCAGAGGCTAGGGTGGATTGCTTTAATGCAACCATGCGTAAGCGGTGCACATCCTTGGGGCGCAGAGTGCGGGGCAGCCGTAGCAGTGTCCTGAACGCATTCGCAGAACGTTTCGACTGTCAGTACTTGAATCATTGTGATATGGTCCATGCACAGACTTCTGTCAGAATATTATTTTAGTGACATTTACATTTATTTAGTATTTATAAATTTTGTGTTGTATTCCTATTTGTTTAATTAATTGATTTGATGTTATTTATTTATATTGTGCACTCTATTTTATTTTATTGTTTAATTATGTTAATTGTGAATATGACCCTAGTTGGTTGAAATAAATGAAATAATAATAATAATAATAAATCGTAAAGAAACAAATTATTTATTATGTTGGAAAGCATTTTCAAGGAATTAAACACTTTGTCAGTCAGGGTGGTTAACCAGCAGTACATTAGATATTTACAAATGGTTTGACACTGTTATGTATGATACAGTCTATTATGAGAAATGTATTCTTAGCACCTAATCAATAACAACATACACGAAGAAGGGTTATAATGAAGCCTGTAAGTATAAACTTGAACTTATTGACTTTCCAGGGTCTTTAGTAGATTTATTGAAAGATCTGCGAAAATCAAGGCAGAACATTCCGCGTATCAGGTATATTATGAACAAAACCATACAAATTCTCATATTGCTCCTCAAACCCTACTCGAAAATCACGTTCAACTTGAACTAGACACGGCTAACCCTAATAGCGAACTATTGTAACTCAACAAGAATCGACTCGTCAAGATATTTGAGTTGTTCAAGATGTTATCCAAATACATATTGGATTAATCCCTATCTATTGATCGCATAATATATTCTGATTCAAGTACCCTTGTTATAAGTACGAACCCTTGATGTGCCGTTGGTATTTCATCTGATCTTGTAGGTTCCATCAAATATTTAGATCGTTAAAGTTGAGTGAAAGATACAGATGCGCCGAGGAAGTTCGCTGCTGCATCGACTTTTAAACGGTTCGCTTCTCTTTGCTTCGATCCGAGTAGTGCAAACAAAAACGTTTAATCAGTTTTAGGAAATTCGTTAAGTCTAGTCTAGAACCACTGTTTGTTGAGTTGTTGGAAAAGTGTTTAGCATCTATGTGTAAGAGGCTGTGTAGAGGAATAATTAAATGGGTATCTATGAGAAGAAAATCATGATGACCAACCTCAGGTCTTGTCACAAGATTTCCATATTTTACTTACAACGTATCTATAGTATGGTCGCGGGACTTAAGAATTCCCGTGACCCCGGTACGTAAAGGGCTATTGAAGGACACCGTGGATTTTAGTCAGTATGAGTCTGACAGTCCCTCCCGCTCTGCCTTGGGTGGAAGGACTCATTTGACAATTTTACCACGCTAAAAAAAAAAGAATCTGTATAGTATAGATTTTACTTGTATCTATAGTATTTATTGTATGGAAAATAAAAAAAAACGCCTTTAGTGTTCGAACGAGGAACTATTTTTCCATCAATATACTGTCAAAATTTCCGTTTATTTAACTCACAAAAACGTGAAAAGTAATGGTTGGGTCTCAGGTTTCATGGGAAATCTGGAAAACTTTGCTTAACTATTTATACTCCATTCTGTGTTTGTCATATTTTCACACGAAGATACAACGATCTATCAACATTCGACTATAAGCGTAATGCCATATTAGTCAGGTTTAGAATTTTAAATAAAATAGAAGTTAAACAAATAAAAAAATAAAAAAGTAAACACATATCCATGCAATCATAATCACACTTCAGTTCTTCACTCCTTTCATTTATTTAACACTTAAATATCGCGTGCAAACAAAAATCTTAACCTGTAAATGCGAGTGCGCGCTCAAATTAGTAAAGCCATCTTTATACCAGCAGGGTACCAGGGATCTTTATTAACCTAATTGCTACATTTGCATACTGGTCCATGTGAGGCTCAATTATGAACTCTTCGACCCAAATTATGTTTTAAAACAAACACAGGGTTGAATAACTCTTCTATATGTTTAGGTTCATTATTTTCGGTTAATAAAAATAACATTCTCTCCCGTGTAGTGAAAGGAAATCACGGATGATAGAATAGATAAACGTTTTTTGGAATTTCTACATAATTTGGATCTCTAACATGTTATGAATATCCAAACAATTGAAAAATTCCAGAAATCGTTTTTACATCAAGAGATCAAAAAGGTCTGTTGAAGATAATATTATGTCTGTAAAAATAGTTCTAGGTCGCATACACGTGTAAGTCTGACTTGACTTAACCCTTTCCAAAAACAGCCAAAGGGAATATTGTGACCTAATATAACTTATTTGCTTGAGGAGAACAGCTATGACGCAGTTTGTTTTGTATATAAAGTTTATGGAGCCTTTTTTTGAGAAAGTTATACACGGTTGTTTGGTAAATTGCAAAAAAAAACTGCTAGCCACAATATTTTTTTCACATTTTGACTTACTGATTTTTCGTGATAAACATGGTTATTATTCTTCAGTATAAACACTGATTTATCAATGTTTTCCAAACACGACATCCCAATGATAGTCGTTGTATTAAAAAAAAAAGTAGGTAATAAAGGAAGAGTTAGTTGAACAAAGCTGTTACTAATAAATCAAACCGTTTCAGGGAAATTAGTTGAAGATTCCACGGTTTCTATTTACAAACCGAAGTTTAACTCAACTACAAACTGCAGCCATTATTATAGCCGTGGAATCCTAAGTAAAATAAGTTTTATTATTCGAAAACTATAAACAAACGGTCACGAGACATAACTTTCAGTGAATTCCCACTATTTGGGCACGACTAATGCTTTTAAAAGTTAATAAAAGGTGCAGCAGTGCTATTCAGTTGCCTCATTAAAAATATCACACGGGGAATAAAAATAAGGCTGGTGAGTATAAATAACCACGACCTCCATATAAATCTTGGTTTACAGTTCGCAGGGTTGTCGAAACATTGCCTTTTTTATTTGGCAATGGGTGGCAGGCAACTAAGGAAGTTGAAATAGGCAAGCAAAGGAAAATAAACCAGTGTTTTTCTAATGCGTAAGCGTGCCAACAACGAATGTGACTTCATTATAAAAGAAATAAGGAATAGTTTTAGTTACATTTCTATTTAGTAGTTTGCGAAGTCCATTTACAATTATTAATGTGGGTATTTCTCTGATTTTTATTTTTGATTCATAACTCTGTCATAAAGTGGTTAAATTTTAAATTCACACATTTCAAATATTAATATTAATTCTAATTTAATATTTGCCATATATCTTTACCTGGTACCTTTGCACACGTCTGAGGTTAACCCGAAAACGCTGCTTCGTCAACCCTCGCCAACATAGCTTGGCTACCCGCAATGAATACTCGAGTTTTCTGCCTCAACTGTGGGGTGGAAATGTACGGCAATATGGGAATAAAATCCTGGATTTAATCTTCGCACAAGTCGCCGTTTAATCTTGCAGTAGATATGGCAAGACTAAATAATAAATGTATACGCGATCACGTTAAATTGCATATTGTGGGTGTTTTGTACCCTTAGTACCCTGTATTCAAGGGTTATAGAAAAAGTTTTGGGGTATAAGTAGAGATGGATATTTGTTTTATAATTTTATCATGTCAATTATTTCGGGTAAATACTTAAATTATGTTTGATAAGGATGATCAAGATCATTATTAATTCACGGGGGCTTCGTTACGATTGTAACAAAGATGGATGACGGTTCGAGAGCGCAGTCTATAATTTATGTGAGGCGGTCGGATATCTTAAATACCTATTTGTCCTTATGTTGGCGGGAATTATTGTAAACCTGTGAAAACAACAAAGAAAGTTAAGAAGACTGTATGATTGTAAGATGGAAATACGGGTAGATTTTTATCAATGCTATTGTCTTGTTAATCTACAGTAATACATACGAGTATTTAATTGACGAAAGATTTCATTTTATTTTTAGATAAACTCAATAATATCTGGATCGATTTTTAAAACTCACCAATATAACATAATTATCTATAATACCTTGAGCAAAACAAGATAATCATATATTTTTTTAAGTCGACGCTCATGAATTATCTGACGGAGTGCTACTCCCAGATAAAACACACGAAGCTTTTTTCTTAAGTTTAATGCAAAGCTGATACGTGAATAATGGGCACAGTTCATAATTTTAATTAACTACTATCAATTAGAATTCAATAAAAAAGCTACGCACCAATCACGGGACTTGGTGGTCCCGTGGTTGAAAAATATAAATTAATAATCTATTTTGCAAACAAAAACATGAATAGCCTTTACATTTTCTATTCTTACTACAGTCATATACATATACTCGTATTTACTTCCATCGGCTACATATCGCTTGAAACACAAACTGAACGCGAAACATCGATAGATTTGCGATTTATTTTACCATCTACAAAAATGCGTGAAGTAAGGCACACAAGAGTAAATACAGCCCTAATACAGATGTATTTAGAAACCAAATAAAAAATATCCGATTACAATGCGTACAAAAATAATGAAGCGAATTTTTATTTATGTATGTGCGTTACTAAGGGTGAGTTAGTTAAGGGAGCTAGAGCCTCATTATTTAGACAAGTTAATAAGAATTCCTAAGTCGCATTTACGTCAAGACAAGACGTAAGCAACTCCGTAAGACATTAAGCTAAGAAAAAAAAGAAGATAAGAAGAAAAACATCCGGAATTAATGTTAGTTTAGAGCATCTGATTTCGTGATTAATTGGGCTTAGTTTACAAAGGATAAAACGGTTTTAGTGTCCAGTTACCATTTGGATTTCAATTTGTTATACTTAAAAGCTATAAAAAGGCTGAGATTTATTCTTCCTAGCGTCTATAAGAGGGCTATTTATTGTAGTATTATCCAACTTTGTTTGACAACAAAGTCTGTTATTCTTTTGACGGACTTTTTGGTGTAGTGCTCGCAAGTGCTACTGGTTCCATAATTTGGGTTTCATGTTCAATTCCCAAATTGGTTCAGAAAAGCTTTTAAAAGAATGTGTCAGTAGTAACTAAGCCGTCTGTATTTGTACCCTGTCGATGGCATTATACCGCCTGCCAGATGATTAAAATAACGCTGAATTTCACTTATCAAAATCCCATTCAATTTCAATCTTGTTTCACATCAACTATCTAATTTCATCAAACCCAACAACAGAATCAAACAAATCATCTCTACTATAAATAACTCCAACAAACATTTGTCAAATAAAATCATCACTGCATTCAGTAACGCCTACGTCATCAGAAGACAATGCTTCATTACTTTTGCCACCTACTGCTCCAAGATTGGGTGCATGTTCAAAGAAATGAGAATCTTTAACAAATGTTGGCTTATTCATCACTTTGCTGACAACTCTTTTGCTTGTTTGTTTTTATTAATGTATACGTTTAAGGTGATCCATTTGAATATATGAATGTTGAAACCTTTCAAGCTTGATGTGAGTATTAAGTTTTTGAGCTCAATGTATTCTAGAATTTAGATTGAAGATTTTTTGACTAAGGTTATGATAAGCTGTACGACATGCAATATTTTCACAGATATTATGTATTGTGACTGGAAAAGTTAAAAATGCCTGAACCTGGCCTACATTAAATAAATTATATGATTTTGACACAAATGTTGAGAAAAAGCAGTGCATAATAATTTCCGTCTTCTATATTAAATCAAAAGAAGTAATCAGAGATGTGTCAACATTTTATCACTACAGACAGATAAGTTAAAATTAGACCGTGTACGGTACAGCAATTTAAGAACTCAATGCAGTAAAAAACAACACAGAAAATTAAGGATCATATTACCAAAATCCATTAGAGTTGCTCAATAAAAATAGACTCGGCTTCACATGTAGGGACGATCCTAAAATCAGTCATTCGAAATAAAACGGTGATAAAAGGAGTCTCACTGATCGTCTTGATAAGGATGGTAAATAAAATAGATTGATGTAGTTAAGCCATTAGGTAAGACATAGCAGAAACGTCTTTATATCTTAGCCTAACGGTCGAGCTTGTTGACCAGTATAGGCAGTGCTAGAAAAAACAAACTTGGCTAAATGAAGTGAAGACCGTTCTAGCTTGATGAAGAAGGTTAAAGAAATCTTTGGTATTCTGTCATAATAAAAATTCAAAGAGGAATGATAAATCATCATTGCATTGTAAATGAATTGGTGCTAATTTTATTAGTACTCGTTTTAGCCTACGGTTTTACTCGCTCCTGCTCTATAGTCTATAACCGTCTCAAGAGAGAGCTAGACAAGAGTCTAGCTCTTCAAAAATCGGTCAAGCGGTTTAGGTGTGAACGCGAAAATAAATAAACTCTCTTTTTCATTTGTAATATGAATTAGACGGGTTTCATGATACAAGTATGTCTTTAACCAGCAATGAGTGAACCAGATAGATAATAAACATACCAACATGACTATTTCATAAAATAACTCCAAAGAAGGCTTCGCATAAACTCGAGTGGACTGCTTTTACATAATAGAATATTCCTTGATACCGAACAAGTATTTCATATTCCTTGGTAAGATACTTTGAGATAACGATATACATAAACAAGTGAATAAAAGAGAGAATATGGTAAACAAATTGAAATGAAACGATTTCAGAAATGGTACAAGAATGCTGTCGAAAATGACTTTGTGCCATATATGGAACATAACAGTCTGTGCTTAGCATGTTTGGAGTATGAATGTTCATTGATTGTTTATTCTGGTGAACATTATATTTTGTACATTTCAAAATTCAATAAGTATTATTCTGTTTTGGTTCCAGAATATGACAACGAAGGGAAAGTGAGTTCGGAATAATTTATATGTAGAGTAAATTTTTATTATCTTTGGCTTCCAAAGGGATAATGATTTTGTGATATGAACTTGTGTTCTTTGGTCATCAATCCATTTCTTAATAATGATAATTAAAAATGTATATATAAAAATTATACGTTCCCCACACTAGGAATTTCTCCTCTGTCGTGTGTGCGTTTACAAACATATAAACTCATAGACAGAAACGCCCAGACCCCAAACAACTACTTGTAAAAGAAAGAAAGAAAGAATAAGTTTTATTTGGCGTCGGTTCGTGTAGCACACATAACACACATAACATAAAAAAAGATAAAGAGAATAATACAGAAATAATAAGAGTAAACAAAGACAATAACAAAAGGAATAGAAAATACATAATGCTGTGCTGTGTGCCTCACGGCTACGCCAAAAAGGTCCATTTCAGCATTTATGCCAGACCGGGTGAAGCTGTCTGACGCTGATCTTCCAATGATTGTAGATCATACAAATATCTGATCGTGAGGGAATCGAACCCGCGACATGAAGCGCAGCAGTCCAATCACTCAGCCACTGCACCAACCGTGCCGCCAAACAATATATGGGACAATGTTCAACTTCACTACCATTTTTTCTCGGTAATAGTGTTAATGTTAATATTAGATTTTATACCAGCCAAATCCGGATTCGCAACTATGAACGATAAGCTTCTTCCAATCGTTATTAAAGAAAAAATAACAATGAATTCATATTCATCCATTACTTACCTACTAAAATCTTTCTCGCACAACAGAATAAGGCGATCTTTACACGGAATAAGGACCGATATCTTAAGAATCAACACGACCCGCCCACAAGAGACATAATGTCTTGAACAAGTTCCGAACCAATGATGGTGTACTAAATTAACCTTGTCCAATTTTATAGTCGGACATTTGTGACGGTGACATTGAGTGGTGCCTACATACGGACATATCTGGTTTTCAAAAGATGTGATTGCGCTGACAATGGTAGTAATGTAATTGTGTACTTAAAGTGATAAGTGGAAGAATTAGGGGGTCAAAGTTTTGTGGCCACTTTTTGTGTTACGATTCGATCGTGTTCTTTGCTTTTGCTGTTCTGTAATTTTTTAAGTTAGTTATCTATTTTTACCTGACCATATTTGGCACAAAGATTAACATGCATGCTTACTTTCTACATTGTAATCCGAATTTATTGTTTAATTTCGAAATGCGATTAAATCTTTAACAATTCTATAAATTCATATTAAAGTTCAAATTAACTTCCCAAAGACTTGTCTGATGAGAGCATAAATATCTTTCAATGTACACAAACCCAAAAAATGGTGTCATCATTAACATAAAACAGGTCAACTGTAATTCGTTTGAAGTTGATTGCCCTAAATAATATGGACAAATAACGGAAAATAACGATGTCTCCCCCGTTAAGACATTCGATGAAAACATACCCATGCGTTAAATTGACATTGCAAGAAAATAAATCATATTTCGGGTGTTTTTTGCTGTTAACACAGTGGAGTACCTAAGGTAATAATTATAGTCTACCTATTCAATTGAAAGCAATGAATTACACTTTCGTTCCCAGTAGACATCATTTTATTTATGTAATCTCTATTACTTTGAAGGTCAAACTTCGATGACCCAAACACTAAATATATGTCAAAAATTAAAACAGTTAGACCCTTTCTTCTATGAACTGTTCAACGTTTCGATTCGAAGAATACGCTTAGATATACTTGCAATTTTTTTTGCTAAATTATATTTTTGTTCTTTTTTATAACATTGCAACCGCGAATTTTTCCATACTAAGAACTTTTCTGAGTCGTGAGTGAGTTTGGGCTTTTTAATAATGTACTTACTTGAAGGGCAAACAAAAATATTGTTCCGTGCGGGTATTTAAACCGCGACACGCAGCGCAGAAGCCAATCTCTCAGCCACCGTGTAACAATTACAGATGACTTAGTAGATAACAATCAAAGAATTCCAACATTCAGGTTTTTTTTTATTATCGTGGTAATATCATCAAATGAGTCCTCCTACCAAGGACGGGGCGGGAGGGACTGTCAGACTTGTACTGACTGAAATCCACGGTGTTCCTTCAATAGCCCTTTACGTTCGAGGGTCACGGTTAAGTGATGAGACAGTCCCGCGGCCCCAGAGATAGTCCCGCGACCCCGGCCAATATTCAGGTGAACTTTCAGTGGCGGTTACATCCACTAGCTGTCTATGTCAGTCTATAAGTACGCGTTACAATCTGACTGAAACATTCTAATAGTATAAACTCTGTATCTTGTTCATGTTTCCAGCCATGAATTGAGACCACCTCGTCCGAACGTGGGTGTCGAACAAGAGCAAGCAACAGATCAAAATGAACATAAATCATTCTATAGGATATATCTTTATTGATGCAGTGTTGAAGTACGCAAGCAGATTTATACATAATATTTTGTTAATTTATAAATTGACTAAACCACAAATTACTAATTCACCGATGAATAAATAATTGTAAACGCATTTCCAGCTTAATGATGTATCGGAATTCTGTTTGTAAATTATGTAAATCACATAAATTTCGGTAATTTTTATGATAAGGGTTGCTACACACGTACCACAACCATACGTTATGTTAGTGATATAATGTGGACAAGCAGTGGTTACGTGTGAATAGTATCGCTGCAGCTTTTTGCAGAACTGCGCTCGCTATGTGGCTGCGATGTGGTCAATTTTATTATTATTATCCAGATGGTCAATAGTGACGGAAAAATGTGGTCCGATTAAATTCTACTATTTATTGTCAATACAAAATATGCGCCCCCCTCCGAGTTGCGGTTGTGAAACGACCCTAAACAGTAGTTAGTCCATAGTAAATTATTATATAATTAATTTAGGAGTATTTATCTATTTGTCCAGTCACCAAAATAATGTTATAAAAGTTGCCAAACTTACGAAATCAAATTATTAAATTATCTATCTACAATCAACATTACAAGAAAGATGACTCAGAAATCTTTTAATCCCATGAGTTGAGAGGCAAGTCACTCTCGATAAACAGTTCACAACAATTTTATAGAAAATTGTCCACGATGACTGTCTATTTTTAAGACGATCAAATATTTTACTTCTTTTGATAGTGTTGTTACAATATTTTGAAATCAATTACTTGCCGATAACTGTGAACTTAGTAAACAAATAATAAACAAGAGCGTGTCAGGCCACGCTCAGTGTAGGGTTCCGTAGTTTCCCGTCCGTTACAATAAGTGTTAACAAATAGCCTTTTTTTAAACTTGTGTGTTAAAAAAAGGTTATTTGTTACGTTGACATTTTGAACTTTGATAAAAAGGGAACCCTAAAAACGGGCCCACAAAGGACAGTGATAACTAAAAAAAGAGACACTTCTCTAGGCTGAAACGATGTGTGTTAGGCTAACAAATCATGAAAGGCGCGCACAACGTCGTCCTCGACATGATTATTACTGTTCAAAATATACGAGAACATTTTAATACCGGACAATAAGTAAGTAATTATAAACAAGTGTTCAACTATACTGTATAGGCAACACTATGTATTTTAACAAACTAGTCTACTTCAAACCGGAATTAGCTGGTGTACGTATCAAGTAACTGCGTTACATACAAAATAAATATGATCAATATCCCCAAAAGAAGTTAATTTTACCCAAAACCTAATTTATAACCAAAACTTCGACGACTATCAACCACTTTTGTCCCCGTACAAGTTAAAAAATAAAACCCTAAATATAAATTTGAAAAGACACAATAACAATTTCCCACAAACCTTTATCAAATAGCTATTTTATTTTAATCGAAAAGAGTAAGTAGTTCAGGTAGCGATTATGCACTCTAAGAACATATATTTTAAGTAGTAGCAAATTTTTACCACAGGTAGGTCATGAAAGCACGAAGACATCGACTTTTAAAATTGACGTCATTACGCAACGCCATCTATCGAACCATTTATGAACTGGTTTTTACCTTAACATTTTATGCGTTTGATAACTTTGGAATGCGCGAACCGATTTCAATAATTCTTTTTTTGTTTGAAAGAAGATACGTTCAGAATAATGAAATACGTAAACGAAGTTAAAAAAAATGCTTGTATATATGATTAAATAATTGATTATACTACAAACTTAGTCCAGGAATTTTGTACCACCTTCTTGTTTTTTTTGCACAAAAACTGTTCTTTCCATCAAGTTCAAAATAATTTTCCTAGAAAGTCCTTATAAAGTTCTACTTTCCAGATTTTTTTCATATTTTCTAAACTTATGGTTCAAAAGTTAGAGGGGGGGGGACACATTGTTTTTGACTTTAGGAGCGATTATTTCCGAAACTATTGACATCATCAAAAAATGATCTTAGTAAACCCCTATTCATTTTTAAATACCTATCCAACGATATATCACACGTT
Organism: Agrotis puta; assembly: GCA_943136025.2. NCBI lineage: Eukaryota > Metazoa > Arthropoda > Insecta > Lepidoptera > Noctuidae > Agrotis > Agrotis puta. Next base: position 11,673,001 of record OW964177.2, on the reverse strand, counting down.
AGGGTTGAAATTAAAAAAAAAATCACTTTCTATTTTACATATAGGGGGGCTACCCTAAAAAAACATTTTTTTACAATTTTTATTTTTGCACTTTGTCGGCGTGATTGATATACATATTGGTACCAAATTTCAGCTTTCTAGTGCTAACGGTCACAGAGATTAAGCGAGGACGGACAGACAGACAGACAGACAGACATGGCGAAACTATAAGGGTTCCTAGTTAACTACGGAACCCTAAAAAGAAATCTCCAGAATCATAACACGCTTCTTATCAAAGAAAGGTTATGCAGCTTTACCTAAAAGTTAAACACGTTTCGGCAAAAAGTGAATAAAAAAAAAAATTTTAGCGTGCAAAATTATCAAATGAGTCTTCCACCCAGGGCAGAGCGGGAGGGACTATCAGACTCGTACTGACTAAAATCCACGATGTCCTTCAATACTTAGCCCTTTACGTTCCGGGGTCACGGTAATTCGTGAGTCCCGCGACCAAGTCCCATATAATAGGGGGCAAGCCTATTGCCTTTAACCGAGCACAAATGTAGACTCAGTTACTACTGAGAAATTCCTAATGGAAACACTGCCCGATTTGAAAATGGAACCCAGGATCATGCTCAGCAGTTGCGCTTGCGATCTTTAGACTTACGACAACGCAATTAACATAAAAAAGAAAAAGAGCAAAGTAATTTGTATTCTCTTTTTCACATAGAAAAGAGCATATAAATTGTAAATACATACATAATAATGTATTTTGTCAAAATAGGTCATCGTCATCATCATTTCAGCCGTAAAGCGTCTACTGCTGACCTCAAAACTACATAGGCCTCACCTATTTTCAATAAGACCATTGGAATCAGTTTGCATACACACCTGCGCTTGCCGGTGTTTGGTCAGTTGGTAATAAAGTTAATTAATTTTGCTCTTGTCCAAAATATTTCAGTGTCTCACATCGAAAATTTTCGATTTTTTTATTCTATTTGTCAGAACACACACACAAAGACGAAATAAGCGTATCTGACTACAAAATTATTTCATCTATAGCTATAGGTACATGTTGTTATTCCTTGGTCCCAAAGGAAGAGTAACATGCAGACGTGTTGTTATCTCATTAATTTGTAACCAAAAAATCTTTTTTCGACGACATCGTCGGTACGAAAATTATATAAATATTAATACAATCATTCCCACTCCATTAATAAGGCAATTACTATGCCCATGCGCATAAAACAAGATGGCTGTCGGTGGGTGTGGTGACTCAAGTCGCGCGCGCTCATTGGCGCTAGTTATCATTTAATTATGATTCAAATGATGATGGCACGATAAAACGCTCGCTACTGTATTCCGGTCAGTGATTCGTCTTTTGATAAATTCTTTTACAGATAAAAGATGTCTACCTATTTAAGATGCTTTACCTACCAACACAGCTAAGTTGTGATTTAATATTAGAAAAATTAAAATCATTTAATTTCTGTAACCGTACAAAAAAGATGTATAATTTTTAAATATGATGCAGTTTTTAATAACTTTAGTTCTTTTATTTCTACCTTCATGTCGCTATTATTATTTTTGTTATCGATTCATTTAAAGTACAGATGTTTGTAACTTTTTCGTAAAATATCTAAATAGATATTTTTTATTCAATCGTTTCAAGATCCCGTGGTACTATTACCGAACTCTTCGCGGGCATTCCGCGACCATAATATTGGTCATCCACCTACAAGTCTTGTGAATTAATGTTTACCTTCGTGCACACGTCAACGTTTCTAACAGGCCTGAAGTTTCCCTTGCCTTTTTCGCTAGTTTCTCTGTATTTCTTTAATGAATGTAGGACTTACATTTATTTATAATTACTAAACATTTTTTTTCTCGTGTTCTGTGGACACACTTGGAAATGATTATGCTAAGGGTTGTTGACGTTAGACTCAGGCGACATTTATGCTACATTTAATTGTCTTCGGTCGAGCAATTACCAGTTCTGGGAAGTGAATCGATGATATCTGCCGATAATATACACAAACATGACAGTATGCTACTCTCAAAGCACCATTGGAAAATTATATTATATCTTAAAAGCAGTCGACTGATTGAGGCATCAAAAAATATTACCTTTGGAAAATCATCGATTTACTTTAAAAAAAAGTAAGTATCAGCCATACAGTATGACCATGAAGAATATTTATAAAGAGATAGTTAGTTTCAGATTTGTACGGCTTGTTATCTTTTTCGTACTAAACCCTATCTAACCACAAGATACGACGAACTCCGGGGTCGCGGGACTTACCCATTACCGTGACCCCGGTACGTAAAGGGCTTGTGAAGGACACCGTGGATTTTAGTCAGTACAAGTCTGACAGTCCCTCCCGCCCTGCTCTGGGTGGGAGGACTCATTTGATGATTTTACCACGCAAAAAAAAAAAAAAAAGATACGACGAACCACTGCAAATGTAATTTTGATAGTGTTTGACAGATATAATACTCTAAAGACGGGTTCCGGTCAATACCCACCGAAAACTAGCATATCTTTGCGAAGGTAGAAGTGCATTATTTATGGCCAGTACCTGCACTAAGTACCTACTTCAGAAAACGTTAATTAGTGTTGCTTTTGGCGCGAACACGAACCTTTTAGAATAAGATTGCAAACTTGCAACACCGATGTACTACGTTAAACATAGAAGAAACGTGTAATACCGTTCTCTTTGCTGTAACATTTTCTAATGAGTAAATTATTATATTTGGCACACGTTGGTAAATTTTACATGGTAATATGACAACTTTACGGGCGTAACATTGATTAAGGACCATGTTTTACAATAGACTAAAGATGAGCCGACTACGACTTTGGCCGTCTGAGCAATTGACTGAGTAGATTGTTACAAAAAGGCTGTATATGTATATTCGGCAGTTTTAGCCGATCAATGGTTGACTACTCACCGACTACAATACACTTTACAGTCGTCTTCTCCAAATTTTTCGTACAATCTCTACTAATGACGTTGCTAATCGGTATCGATTGGTTAACGGCATTAAAAAACTTCAGTAGCGTTTACTAGAATCTTAAAACCAATTCACACTCATACGGAAGGCAAAATCAAGAAAAGTAATGGGTAAAAATATATCTAGGTTCTGGATGGAGAACCGCGCTAACCAAAGAATCCATAGGGTAATTAAGCTCACTGGGTAGACAGTGCTTACTGCCTACCCAAAGGTATGGGTGGGGTGGCATAAAACAGAGCGCATTACCAATAATAGTTATAACTTAATCTCTTTCTGTGACACAATTAATACTGTGTTCCATAGTTGAAAAACGATGTCGACATTTATTGAAAATACACAAGAAAAACTAGCATAACGCTAAAAACGTTTCTTCACAGAAATATGAACATGCAGTTCGTTGAATGCGGTTAACAGTAATAGTTTCCTAGTTAAGAAGCATGCACGCAACTGTGTAACTAGATTCACGTCGCAATGACCCGTATATAGAATTTGAAATTGGAACTTAGTTTTTTTTTTAATTACGTTATTTTACAATAACGAAACTCCTTAGTAACTAGCTACTCGAACTATACATTGCCTTGGAATGTAGAGCATATCGATATTTATGTTCAGTCTAATTCAAATGAAAAACTTTGTTTTTTTATTTCGCAATCATTTAGTCATAACAATACAAGTAACTCAAGTAAAAACTTTAACTGGGTTCATTTTCATAAAAACATCAAGCATAATTTAGTGCCTAGAAAAACCTCACAAGATGAACTTATTACGATAAAATTATAGTTCCGAAAAAAAAACAACAAGGGGTAAAAACTCCCGCGTCGTCTAAACAAACACTGAGTCAACAAAAATGCACAAAAAATCACCACGATGAACTTTGTCAAGGTCAAAAAATTTTAATCGAAAAATTGCTTCAGTTTGGTGTTTTTTCTTTCTAACCAAGTTATTTCCTACATTTCGCTTACGGAAACTTGATCCCAATTACTGGTCTTGTTAAGGTCAAAATAGCGTGTATGAATAATGGTAAAAGGAGGGCAGATGATAGGCTTGTTACCGCTTTCCAAAAACAAGGTCCGAGCCCCTTCGGGCGGAATTGATAATTTACTTGTTCGAAGGGCTATCATTAAGGTCGTTGGGTATAGAATGATTGTTGGTTACATACATACGTTTATGGAGACCAGACGGCGGCTTGAGAAGAACAAACAATGTTTCGGATCGTTAGCAGCAGAATTATAACGAGGGGTTATTATAATGACGTAACAAGGAATTTCAAATTTAAGTCCGATGATCTTTTGCAGGTGGGTCTTGTGTATCCGGGAATGTAAAAGGGAGATAGAGTAACACGAAATTACGACAAAGGTTTGAAAAAAAAGGTTGTAAAGGTGTTCTAGATCTAATTTTGTTGCAGTTTTTTCCCCAGAAGGTTGTGCTAATGTCCCTGTGGTATTGGAACCAATTCTAAATAATATGAAGTTGGTTATACAAAAATAAAGAAATATTTTTTCTTCGTTTTTGTTGTTTGCAGTTAACACGTCTAATAGTACTCAAGTTTTACATACTCTAGTAAAGAGTAATTCAGGATTTATTGTAATTATTTATAACTTCATTTCCAGAACGTTCAATTCCACATCATTTATTTTCCACTTCATTTCTTTCAAACAACATAAAATTCGTATCCTGTGGAAAGGATAATGCGTAAATAATTACATTATTACTACCGGTTAAATAAAAAGCACTTAACTCTATCATACAAAGGTAAAAAAAGAGGCTCGCTTCATTGGTTGTAAACACGACATCGGAGCTAACAAGTGCCGTACCTACAAATGAAATGCATTTCATGTAATGCATTTGGGCGAGCTGCAAGCAGAATATAGTTTTTTTTCTCCATAATCATCCACAAATCTATAATTTTTATCCATTACTGTTAACCTGAGTTGTCCCTCTTATGGGCTAATGCTGGGACTAACGAATTACCGTGACCCCGGTACGTAAAGGGCTATTGAAGGACACCGTGGATTTTAGTCAGTACAAGTCTGACAGTCCCTCCCGCCCTGCCCTGGGTGGGAAGATTCATTTGGTGATTTTACTACGGTAAAAACCCTAAATGACTTCAGCGACGATTCATCGCAGCGTATGGCCATGGAAATAGATGCAAGAGCATACTCATAAATTATTATAAATGCGAAAGTTTGTGAGTATGTGTGTACGCTATGTGTGTGTGTTTGTAACGGACTTGGATGAAATTTGGTATAGGTGCATACAAGTTAGTAACCTAGATTATAACAAAATTTCGTTTACTTACCATACATATTGAATTATCATCATTATTACCAGAAACATTTATCTACGAGTACTTTAATATACGGTACAGAAATAGCCACAATCAAGCAAAAACAATTATCGCATCAACAATTTCCAACAAACCAACATTTTGCATACATCCAACAACTTCCATCATTTCTGTATTGCTAACGCGAATAGCCGTACTTTTGTTGCACGTGATCCCTGATTACGACGTTAACAAGTATAATAACTGTAATTTTAAATCTAACCACAGTTCTATTCGTAGAACCATCTACCTTGTTTCCTTTGGTAAACGTAGTTAGGTAGTTTTTAGGGTTCCGTAACTACAGGGGAAAAAGGACCCTATTACCAAGACTTCGCTGTCCGTCTGTCTGTCACCAGATTGTATCTCATGAACTGTGACTAGACAGTTGAAAATTGATGATGCCTATTGCCGCTATAGCAACAAATACGAAGTAAAGTTATATATTTATAAGCAATAACGACTGCGTCGCGTCTTCGTAAACATATTTTTTGGAACGAAAATTCATCTGCAAGCAGGGCTCGTACCTGCTTCTTCTGGATAAGTTCTCCAGACGCCTTACCAACTCTTAACCGCCTTACCAACTCGCAGCTGTATCTTTCAACCTCAAAATATTTGCGAAATACTAAGTAGGCTACAACAGACAGAGTTTTTATATAATAATACGGAACCCTTTATGCGTGAGTCCGACTTGGCCGATTTTTTGCTGGCGGAGTTACGCCTCGAAGTCAGTAATGTGGTGTTCGCTTTTCGCAGATTTGATGACTTGCTATTGTTTGACTTTTTTTGCGAGAATTCGTTGATTTTCTATCTGTGGTTACGTGGAGATTTCGATGAGTGTTGCAAGTCTGTAATTTTGCGTAAGTACCTATGACACGTTTCGAATTAAAACTTGGACGTTTTATTTTGCACCTGATGTATTACCAGCGTGCGCGACGTAAGTCAAGTATATACATCGATTTTAAAATTGGAAATACTCGATTCTCGTTTCATATTTACTCAATGTTTTGATCATGAGGAATGCAATGTGTAATTTCGCAAAAAAGAAATTTTGAACAGTGGATTAAAAGACAGTGTTTTCGATATTTACTTTGCCATACTTGTGGTCTCTAATTTGGCACGAATAGAAACTTCAGAAGACCCCATACGGCTAATTTTTTTTTTTTGTAAAAATAAATGCAATATTAAAAGTGCATTCACTTCTACAAAAATATCTCAAAAGATTCGCTTGACGCATTGTATTTTCTTCAAAATGACAACAATAATTTTTTTTTACAACATTCGATTGTTATCAAAGAAATATCTTTTATAACGCCTAATCGTCATCCGTCATTTTGTGGCCGTATCGTTTTTTCTTCCGGTACCTTTTATTCAAGCAAAAAATCCATTCACTCTTATTGTGTAGTATTAGAGTTGAGTTTTGAATTCTATGTTCAACAAATACGATTCGTATTTCGTTCGCGATGTATGACACAATTGTTGCAACCGCCAGTTTCCTGTAAAGTGATACTCGATTCGACCCTGTGGGTGGTTCTAAATGTATCGAGTTGCTAGGAGGGTTGTCATATTGTAGTGGTTAATGTTCGTTTAACAGTTTACAGTGCGGGTTTTTAAAGACTTTTCGGAAAGTTAGTACGTATATACTTTTTTTTTTTAAACGTGGTAAAATCATCAAATAAGTTCTCCCACCCAGGGCAGAGCGGAAGGGACTGTCAGACTCGTACTGACTAAAATACACGGTTACCTTCAATAGCCTTTTACGTACCGGGGTCACGGTAAATCATAAGTCCCGTGGCTTTGGCCTTCTGGCCCGTCATTTTGCTGACACTTTGATCTTTGAGGCGCGAGTGGAACACAACGCGACGTCGACCCGGGCATGGTCCATGGTCGGCGAGTTAGTACTTACTAGTACAAAATTCCCTGGTTTAAGGAAAAGCTACCTACGTCTGATAATAGCATTGCAAGTTTTGATAATATGCCTTTTTTTCTGAGGTTGACAATATTTAAAAAAATGTTTCATGGTTTACATGACTTTGTTTTATTTAGGGTCGCGGGACTATCTGGGTAGGTTACTGTAAGTTGTAACTCTGAAAGGTAATAGGGGAACAGTGTATAAGACGGGGACGCGAGGTATAATGGGGACATAAACTCTTTAGGCGTACTTAACACTAACGTAGCGCAAGGGCCATCAGGACCGACTCGCTGCCCGACCATGGACCATGCCCGGGTCGACGGCGCGTTGTGTTCCACGCGCGCCTCAAGGAGTGTCAGCAAACTGACGGGGCCTGTAGAGGGCTAGAGCCTGCCGGGGTCGCGGGTCTTACCCATCACCGTAACCCCGGTACGTAAAGGGCTCGTGAAGGACACCGTGGATTTTAGTCAGTACAAGTCTGACAGTCCCTCCCGCCCTGCCCTGGGTGGGAGGACTCATTTGATGATTTTACCACGCAAAAAAAAAAAAAAGGGCCATCAGGACATTATTTGCAAGCGGCCATTAACAAACGGCGTCTTTTTGGCGCTTGCGCTATGTTGCTATTGTGTTAAGTGTTTAAGCAATTGAAGGAACAGGGTGGATTTTTAGTCAGTGAGAATCTGGCAGTCCCTTTCACTTCACTCAGGGCTGTCATCATGGCTGGGCTCATAATGATGATACTAACACACACAAAAAAACATTGTTTTACTGATGAAGTTGAATTTAGGTAATAGCATCATGATCGTGTTGTTTTGTTGCATTTTCTTATCATGGTAAAACAAAAAACATCTTTTGCAGTTGGAATGTTCTCTAATAAAAGAGGCAATGTCAACTGTACCTCATTCCTCATTGGCCATTTCAAATAACAATTTCAAAACAGTAACATTGCACCCGTAACAGTCGAACAGACAACCAGTATCAGTAGTTTCATAAGCACAGAGGTATACTGACACAAAGGACTATCGCAATATTATATTATTTTGTATTGTACCAATTGTCAATCGCAACAACTTGGCCTGTTAGTGTCGCGTACTTGTATTGTGCGATTTCTGGACGGAACATAGTAAATGCAATTCTCTATTTCAACTCATCTAAAACCTGCGACGCGAATTTGAACTTTACCACTTAGAAATAAGGTTGCTGGGAGTTTTCAGAAAAGTAAAGAGTAATTTGGCTGAATAGTTTGTTGGCGAACTAAAGCCGGTGCGGTCGGAAGTGGTCATTAAATTATGTATTTGGTATATTGCAGCTGTTTGTAAGTTTGCCGTTTTTTCCTCAAAATTTTTGAAGGTGAAGAATTATTTACAACGTACAAAGGACCGACTTTGTATGATACGTGACTTGAATGTACTTTTTGATGTCTTAGAAAACTTATTCGAGTTTAATGAGAGACAATAAAAGTGTATGCAAGTAACATCATAAAACCGGTTAGTGTAAGACAGAAATTTATTTATTTGGCTTTTATAAGTATAAATATTTAGTAAAATAAACGAAATATCATCCATCATAATATTGCCAGAGTAATGTGATTGATTGCTTTGTAAAAAAGTTGACTTTTGTATTATTTTATACAGACAACCCTAAACCGTCAACTCTAGTCTGTCGTGTCAATGTCATGTGTGAATGTTATTTGGAAGAACCCTGCTCCCGCGCATTGCCTTCTTTAACAGTTCTTTGAATTTTGGCCTTCGCTGGAAATCTCCGGCTTCAGCCAAACCTTTGACCATTTTTGACTGAAGACTAAAGGTGGCCAAAGCCAAAGTCTAAGCTTCCATTTATCACTAACAGATATAAAATAGCATAACATCAGAAAGAAGCAAGCATAGCCATCCGGGGTCGCGGGACTATCGAGTAGCCGTGGCCATGGATCTTAACAGGCTATTGAAGAACACCGTGGACTTTAGACAGTACAAGTTTGACAGTTGGGTGAGAGGACTCATTCGATGATTTTATCAGGAAAATAAAAAGAAAAAGCCTATTGCCATTAGACTGACTGCTACTGACAAACTCCTTCCACTCTGTACTAGATATACCTATAATGAGTTTAATATCGTGTTCATCATTAACATCATCATCATCCACAGTCCGACCCCAGGCACCAGACTGCTGGATATAGGTCTCTCTTTACGTGGACCAAGCTCCACGTTCGTATGCCAGCCTCATCCATGATGACAACCCTCGATGGCAACAATGTCTGCTGCCGCTCTCGCCACTTGACGATTTACTTTTTTGCACTACTATGATGAAGCCAAAATGAAGGGTGTTCGTTAGATGTAGGTTGTGTTCTTGTTTCGATCTTTTTGATCCCATTTTTACGTGATCAGGTTTGAGTTTCTTTCTCAATCGAGGGCGAGTCGCACAGGCCGATCTTCCGGGTTAAGCCGCGCTTGCCGAGGCTGGTCTGTTGATGAGTGACCATCTGCCATACCGAGTTGCCTACGTGCCTCGGAAAGCACGTAAAGCCGTTGGTCTCAGCTATCATTTGTCGATTTTTGACATTCCGTTAGCCAGAAGCTCTAAAGTCTGACAACTAGTGTTACTAGGGGTATCGTATTACCCAGTTACTGGGTTGCGGAGGTCCGATAGGCAGTAGCTCCATGTAAAACACTGATATCCAGCTGCATATGGATATCAGTATTTTTCAAGGCTTGGCAGATAATAATTTCTCAATACTGAGTTAGTTGGTTCTATTTCATAATTCGACACAAAACTAACTTACAATAGAACATTATTCTAATAATATGTTTCTTGGGAAACAACAATGTTATATAAACCAAATAACATAAAGCACTTACTGTGTTAACAAAATATACGTTGACTGCACGTAGCGCATGCCATATTACATTTTACATTTTGCGCTTGACTAGTTCAAATAAATAAAAACTTGCATTTAAAACTTATCATTAAAAATATTTTAAATTACTCGTGATACGTAGATATTCATTTATAAAATTCTGTGCTGACACGAACAGTTAATATTTTGGGAAATAAGTGTGTTACCTACACAGTGGGAAAATGTAGTATTTTTTGAGAAACAAAAGTTTTGTAGGAATAAAAACGTATGTTGTCCCTTAACACAAATAGAACCTTGAGGTGGTGTCTCAAATAATGTTGTGTTTTTTATTTGTGGTAAAATAAACAATATAAGAGATGAAAATGGTCATCCGAATCGTAGCATTGGATTCGTCGTAGCACTTTGATAATTGCTACAAAATTATTTGCTACGCCGTAGCTAATAATGATTGTTTTAGCTAATCTTTACATCATTGTAATCAAGACCACACAATAATCGACTTACCTAATATAACATAAGAGGTCAAAATCATCTTGAACTTCTCCCAACTATGCTAAGGTCGGCTTCCATGCATCTGGCTGCCTGCATTACGTCATTCCTACGTGTATTTATAAAATTATCGTTATAGTTTTTTTGCATAAACGTATCAACGTTTATGCAAAAGCCAACAAAGAGCATCGTTAAGAAGCTTTGGTGTCAGTTTTTATTGAATCCAGTAATCATTGTGTGTTATCGGTGACACGTCAGTTTTGTTCAGATCAATGCAGAGCTGTTAATACCACGACGTTTGGATATGAGATTTTATATCCACGTGATTAAAATATACTAGTTATTTTTTTTTGAGTTTAGTAGAATAATGAAATCAGTCCTCTCTTACTAATAGTTTGACAAACGTTTACTAACAAAAAAATCACCCTATTCCTTTGGTTACCTCTGCGCTCTGCAAACCACGGTAACCTGCTTAAGTGTCAGCGGCCCATCCTTGTTAAGCCACGTTAACCGTATATTATTATTTTAAGGAGACATAATATTTTTAGATTACATCTTAATATGTAAGTGTGTTTTATCACCAATCATCTTTGGCGTGTAATTTTTTTATTATTTTATAGTTACGATTGTAGTACTGTCAGTAAGCACAGCTTTGACGCTTAACAATAAATAGAAAGAACCGCGCGTGTTACCACTGGCAAGACTATAATACCTGCCTAAATAATTCACATTATCTAGGCATTGATAAATTAAAACAAAAATATATATCACACTAAAATTATAACGGACACACCAGAACAATCACTCTCTATCTCTACACACGAGCCCAGTACGCCGCATTGTATCACACAATGGTACAGTAACAATATTTTGAAAGCTCACAGAAAACTGCGCCGAACACAATGTCATGTTGGTACTAAAAAGTACCAACACAATGACGCATTCATAGTGACACGAGACGATTATGGAAACGGAAGTTGACACTATGATGTGCCAACATTGCGGTACCGGTAGGCATTGTTTACGAAGACTTCCTTGTGCACGATTAGATAAAAAAATGGAGGTTCGGCCCGTGGCTTCGCTTAAAGCGCTTCTGTAAAACTGATTGATGTAGGTACATGTTACGTGCATTGTATATCGTCATTGTTGAAGAGAAGTTATTGCTAATTGTTTGTTTACTTTGGATCATTGTGTGCTGTGCATTTATTAAATGTGTTATAAATTACAGAAACTTTTCATGTTTGTTTGTGTATCTGTGCCGTTCTAATAAACTATGTAACATAATTTGGTGTGGCATTCTCAAATATTTAAGAGATTCGTTCCGGAAAATTTTGTTTTCATAAACACATAAAAATTAAGTCATTAAGTAACATAAATGTTGTGTAGTAAGTCGTTCAAACCTCAGTAAATCTACTAAATATTATTTTTCAATCTATCTTACATATACCTACTAGGTACGTACCTATGATAACAGTTTGTCTATTGTATTTTTTCCAAGTCTGATTAAATATTTACGACTAAAATTGTAATGGACAGACATACCGCATCGACCACTAAATACTTTTTACGTTACAAATACCATAAGTATTTAAATGGTTTCCGAAGGTACGCTTAGTCACTAATCTAGAATCAATCACAGCTTTGAATAATGTAGTCATGTAAAAAGCTTTAAGGAAAAAAAAAACAAGTTGTCGATGTGAATCACCATAGAGGTCTGACATCACACCGAATTCTAAAAAAAAACCGAATGTCCCTATTTTGATAGCTGACAAAAAAACCGAAAAACCCCTTAAAACTAACAGCAATATTAGCGATCAATCTGAAATTCAACTAACTATCCATATTCTGTCAAAGTGACGTGAACCAACGCTCCCAATTTGACACACCTATCGCCCATACAATCTAACCTTTCACAACTAAAAAACGGTACATTCAAATCTATATCCTAGTAGCTTGTGTTAAGATTGATTTAAGACGCAGTTGTAAGTTGGTAGTTTGTAAAACATACGGGCGTTCATTCACGAGATTCGCCCAGAGATTGTGGTCCATCCATCAAGCCGAATGTCAAAACTAATACGGAACCTCGTCCCGTGAGAGTTTCGGATTCGTAATTATGTGTTTCAATGCATCGAGAGTCATCCGATTAAAATTGGCGTCCAATAGGGGAAGATGGACGAGATGCGTTTGAATTACTTTGTTGTACTATCATGATTCTCTTCTAATGGGTGAAGAAATTAAATTTGATAACATCTGATTGACATGGTGATTGAGCGGGATCAGGGGTCGTTTGACCCGCACATTTTTCTGTGGAAGACGAAAAGGTTGATCATAGTGGTATGACTAGACATTATGTACCCCTTTAACATTGATATCTCCTTGAAGTCAAATTAACACCCTGACATATTGTTATTGTTATACTCAAAGAACTGTTAGTACCTCTGTAGGACTTTTGTCACTTCCCAAGGTCATCTCACTTACCCTTATCTCTTACAGACTATCTTTAAGAATACAGTCAAGTTCTGCCGTGTTCTCCTCCTTAGCCTGTTGCATTTGCACTGCTGTTTTGGTGAACTTTAAGACCATTATTAAAAAAAAATCATCGCAGAAGAGTTTTAGATAGGAATATGGATCTTTATGAGTAGGAGAAAACCAAAGGAAGTTAGATAGACTGTATGTGTGAATAAATTAAAGTATAAAAGGATACTAGAAAGCATGGAACTGTTGTGATGACGAGTGGTTATAGAATGGAAGAAGTAGACATGATGGGCTGAATCTAAGTACATTTCAATAAGGGCAAGAGGATAACAAAACCGGAACTCTCATACACATGACAAAAAACTGGTTCGAAAGAGAGAGACTGTAACAGAACTTTTAGTAACAGCTTTCATTTTTAACACGGAAAGCGTTATTTGAAAAATAACAGTGCCAACACTAATGATAACTTTCTTCTCTTAATTCCACGACACTACAAAAAAAGAACTTGTTAATACAATAAGAACTATTATTGCGTGTCACAGCGAACTGTTATTTTCACAACATGTGCCCCTTAACTGTGTCGTCGTCATTTGTTCTACCTACACACTAATTTGAACCTTTAGTGCATTTAGCTGAAAAGTGTGGAAACTGTTTTAGTTTTGTATTGCTAATTGTTGCGAAAATAAGTTAAAAGATACAGTGTTATACATGGAGTGAATCACACATGATTCATAGAATACAAAGTCAGTTTATTCTTATCACACTTTAGGCACATTATATAGGCACAGTATTATAAATAATGCTTATCTAGTACCATACAAAGCGCATTAACAGTAAACCATTAGGTAATTAGTAATTCACAAGTACCTACTTAAGCTTGATAAACCATGGATCCATGTTCAAAATATAATGTTTATTTTTGCTCTTACATATCCAATTCTTCTAATACAGAACAAGAAAAGAATGGGAGTAACAGATAAATTCTGTGTGTGCATAAATGTGCTGATTTTGTTTCTTTAGTCCTTAAAAGTACTAAAATATAACGATCATTATGCTAAAACACTCCACTGCTAGATATCGTAGGACTGTGCAATTGTAGGTACGTAAATTCTACTTAATTATAGGCAAATCTTCTCTAACTGCTACTGGCCACCTTGCGAAGATTGTCGCTTAAACTAACTTAAAGGCAGCCTATTTCAACGATTTGTCAGATCTCTTCTATCCCATTTCAATACCTAATACAGATTCCAGGTACAGCCCACCTAATTATAATTTTTATTAATTAAAAATTAGTATCTAAAAACGGTAGTATTTATTTCTTCACTTAAACCAAATAAATTCTCACTAAAACATTAAAATCTACCCGGCAAAACCATAGAGACAATAGCCTCATCAACGTACAGACGAACAATAATGTTTATGATTAACTTATGCAAATATTTATCCATGATTAACTCCATGTTGACATAAATTGCCCGGTTAAAGCGCGCCTCGGTGGTTCTGGCGTCAAAACATTAGACTATTCATAATAGTATGTTTCGATAATGTTGATTCTATCTAATGTTGCTTTAGTCAATGTCTCTCATAAAAATAACATTGAGAGAATGAGGAATAACGTAATGGGGCTAAACGTGTTATTTTGTTTTATCGTAAGTTTTGTTTTAATTTTCTTCACAGTTCTTAGTACTTTGGAACATTGAAAGTAAGCATAGCTAAGAAAAACGCGCGTCATGGGATTGTGACTGCTGAGAAATCAAATCAAAGAAGTTGTTTAGACCAAGCCACGAATCACCGCTATACGATTTGTAAAACCGTGATTATAGATTTCACTTTCGTGAGTGGCATCTTATCAATCCTGTAATGGCTTGAATGTATGCCAATGAAAGGCCGGTGTCGCTTTGTTTTTAAGGCAGGGCTTAAAAACAAACCGTCCACACTTGATGGCACAACCTTTGGAGAATGAACCTCGGCTTACGGCAATGACGACTATGTCACTCACGCGAATTAAATAAGTGACGCATGTGCATGTCGCTTGACAAAATTCACGTCGACAGTCGTATCACCTGAGGTCGTGAACGGGACGTAATATGTAACAGTTGTTTTCTTGGTAATTATATCTTATGTATTTCGGGTAGAAACATGATTAGATCAGATCAAAGTCGAATAATAAATATTAGAAGCGGATGCTGCAGACAAAGGTTTATTCTACCGTATCTTGTTATGTAAGCGCAGCTAACAAAGAGATAAAATTAATTTATAATTAAATAATTTTAGTTTAATATAGATAATTAAAAAAAAACTATAGTATAGTATAGTATTTTAGTCTCAAGTTTTCTCTTGATAAAATCCGAATGTATGATCACAAAGTACCTATTTAGTCTAGAAAATAAGAGTCGATGATTAAAAAAAAACATTTTATACTACACCTGCATGGAAAGTACCTTCATACTTTATCAAATTTACGGTAGAAAGTACGTCA
The DNA here is from genome assembly GCA_943136025.2 of Agrotis puta. Taxonomy (NCBI): domain Eukaryota; kingdom Metazoa; phylum Arthropoda; class Insecta; order Lepidoptera; family Noctuidae; genus Agrotis; species Agrotis puta. Next base: position 11,657,478 of record OW964177.2, on the reverse strand, counting down.
TTGCATATCGAACAAATATGCGGGGAGAAAACGCATCTGAGTGGGAGAGAAAAGTGTATGAAAATCCATTTCTTACGTGGTTTTTCTTTTTTAATTTTGGGTAAGACTATGCGCCGGTAACCTAAATATCAAAAGCCGAAAAGTTTTTACAGTGAGTTTTTATCTCCAAGTTCGCAAAATGACACTGGCCACTAGCTGTGTGTTGGATGGTGTCTGGCTGGCAGTGCGACCTTGCGGCGGCCGGCTATACAATTTGAAAAAAGAACATATGAAAATTGCAGACGCCATTGGCGCTATTTTCAATTTGTGTGTTTTTTAAGGATTCAGTTTTCGTAGAAAGTAAAATAAAAATGATAAGTAGTGATAGTGATGATGAAAAATTTTTCCTCGTAGGTGTAGTATAAAGCACTATGTATCACTCAAGAGAAAGTGCGATTCCCGATGTCGGGTATTTTAAAGCCCTCCCCTACGGGTCGGGCTTCAAACGACACCCTCGACGGTAATACTTTCTCCTCTTGGTGAACAATGTACTATTATTAATTCTAGAAAAGGAACCTTACAAGTATCAACAATACTCGTAGTTTAAAGTCTCGTTAATTTGATCTCTTTGTCCACAAAGCGACTTAGTTAATTTCGCGGTTCGATAATTACAAGAGTCAAAACCAAATCTATTTATGGCAGTAAGGAGGTACGTTGAACTCATTTTAGTTTAGTACCTACATAAAGTATTGGAAATTGATAGGTTTCAATTTAGTATGTCATCAACATTTATTTGAGAATCAACGTAATTTATTCCTAACTGACGACCGTGATACCTGATTTATAGAGCAGGTCTTTGACCTGCAGCTATCTTATTGTCTTTGTATACATGGTTATTTGTAAAACATCAACAACTTTTCATTTACTGAAAGTACTGATGGTTGTAAACAATTTTTACTACGAAACCAACTCAAAAATATCAGTTGTTTCATACAAAATGGAATATTTTATCGTTTACAATGTATAAAACACCTGCTAATTAGTAGGTACCTTAATTTTTCATATTTCCAATACTTTTTGCCTAAAACTATTACATTCCCCATTCACGTTTGCAAAAGCTTAAATCAATCAAGAAGAATGTTAAAATAAGTAAAATCCAATTGGAATGTTATTACTGATTAGCAATAATATTCACGAATTTATTTACATAAATATCTGTAGAAGAAACCCAAATAAATAAATATAATTAAAAGCTCTTAAAAAAGACGTCTTCCGTATAGATCTAGATGGCAACTTTTACTCCAGGAATGAATTACAGGCGGGATGCAGACACATCAATTTGCTAAGAGCTAGCCACAAAGACAGAAACTTACAACTCCTAACTTGTTTTATGTTAAACACATTAAGTTAGCTAGAACTTTAGAGGTTAAGAACTTTATGAAGCGATAAGCGATAGTGACATTCAAGTTTTATGATAATAAAATATCACCCCACCCCGGGACTGAATTAAAAGTGTACCGCGACTCTGGAACGCAAAGCACATGTAAATGAACAGGGTGCTTTGTAGTCAGAAGGGTCCGTCAAGAGGACGGGAGGACCCATTTTACAACAAAAAAAATTTAGACGTTGGCCAGGCTTTTTTTGCGTGTTGAAAATATCACATGAGTCCTCCCACCCAGGGCAGAGCGGGAGGGACTGTTAGACTCGTACTGACTAAAAAAAAAACTTCTTTGTTTACCCAAATATTCTCGACCAGGAATTCAAATCAAAAATCCCAACAACGCAACGCCGACCATTGAAAAGACGAGCAAGTAAGATACAAATCTTTCAGATAGAAAACAACTAATTGGTTAGGCTATCTAAGAATCTAAGAAGAACTCCGTTTGACTAATAAATTACTAATTAACTCACCATTCGTTATTAGAATATTCGACATTTCTAATCAGAAATACCTACAAAATTATCATAATTACTGTTAGCCTACAGCTGCTAAGGTATTGCAATTACCACTGATTTGATTACAATTACGTTTGCTTAACCAATCACTAATTACAGTATTCGAGTATTATAGATTAAAGGTTTGAGTTTTCCCGTAAGTAAGAAACCGTGGTCAACGTGGATTAAGCAAAAAGAGTTATAGGGATCATCACAATTGACGTTTGCGTACGTGTAATATTTCCTTCCAAGACGTTCTCTTCTGTAATGCACTGAGGATAGTTCACAATTTTCTCATCAGGATAATCAGCCTATAATGTGTCCACTACTGGGACACAGACCTCCTCTCTGTGAGAGGGAGTGGGTTGTAATCCACCACAAGGACCAAATGCAGCGGCTTGGGCGAAGCCAAATGCATAAGAATTAATGCCGTTTTGCTCTAGGACATGTCGCTTTCCTCACGAGGTTCCTTTAACGTTTTTGGAACAGTGGTGATGAAATAAATTACAGAAAGTAATGCACCTTTTTTTTACGTGGTATAATCATCAAATGAGTCCTCCAACCCAGGGCAGAGCGGGAGGAACTGTCAGACTCGTATTGACTAAAATCCACGGTGTCCTTCAATAGCCCTTTACGTTTCGGGGTCATGGTAATTCGTACATTCCCGCGACCAAAGTAATGCACCTGACTGAATTAACGAACCGACGACCTACAAGGCGTAAGTCAGTTACCACTAGCCCCCATCGCTCTCTCATTTTACAATTGTTTTATTTAGTAAGGACAAAGTCTCCAATACCTGTCGAACCAATTAACATTGACATAGACTATTACAACCACCTACAGACTTCCTTTTACCACAAACTCCCCTTGGAAGACGACGCAGGTTATACAGTTTCAGTGAAAATAAACCTGGCCATTTTGTGTATAAACTTAAAGACAATTTTGAACGTTCAGCCATGTAAAGAAATTGTTGTGGACCGATAAATGAAGCAAATAAAGCTTTCAAACTGAATTCTATTTGAAAACGTAAGTTTTTAATTGGAGATATTGTATCATACTGTATTATAATAATAGTTAATAAAACCTTAATTCCTCTAGCAAGAAATTGTTGTTAAAAAAATGGTCTTCGTTTTAATACATATTTAATAAATTTATATAAGTTTCGTTATGAATTCCCCAAAGATATGAGTTCGTTAGAATTAAGTTAAGTATATCTTATTAGACATTAAATTCCAATAATCTCTTACTTAAATTTTTAAATCATCCAAAAAATAATCACCAAGCCACTTAAAAATCTTCAAATATATATTAACAAATTAAAATAAAGCTCCTTTGAAATCACAAAATCATTTAATTTAAATGAAAATAATTATCATTGAAAAGCGATCTAAAGGCATTTATATATTGAAACAATTAAGCTGCAGACAAATTGATGAAAAATAAATTTATTTGAGCGTGTGGATTGCTCTGACTTATCGGTTCGATCTTTATTGACATGACAATCAGCCAATTAGAGAAACCACACGATGCATTGTCGGCATTTGTGTGACTAAACATAGGTCGTATAATACTCTGAACTTGTAATTAGCCATAATAATATATTACTAACTTTAACATACGAGCCATTGTGCGTCGCCATTATAAACAAAACATGTTTATAACTACGATTTTCTAATTTGTATTTAGAATTGATAGTAACATTTGTATGGAGAGCTAAGTTAACTTATGAGACGTGATAAACTTGTGCTTAAGTAAATCTTATTGTCACTTATTTAGAACTTGGTTTTATTTACTGAATGATACCCCTAATCGTGTTTGTCAACATTGGTTTTATGTTTTGATACCTTTGGACATAATTAAATTATTGATTATTTTGTTTCTGAATTGTGTTTTTTTTTGTTTTAGTATGGAGACTTCTAACATACTATATCGTTCTCACAAAATACCATCTCAAACTGAATTATGTAACAAAGGTTCAGTAACAATTTTGGTGATTTAAAAAGAGTGTCCATTACTGTGCTGGTCCGTTATTTTCCATAGAGATCTACTCCTTTTTATTTAAGAAACGTTGGCTCACACTAAGAATTTCTCCTGTGTCGTGGGTGCGTTTACAAGCATATAAACTCGCATACACAAACGCCCAGACCCGGAACAAGTACTTGTAGATCAAACAAATATTTGCTCCATGCAGGAAACGAACCCGCGACACGCAGCGCAGCAATCCAATCGCTCAGCCACTGCGCTAACCGTGCCGACAAATGCCTTGGAATGGGTATCTACCGTACTTTCACAGTTATTATGTCTTGTGACTGGGACTGTCACACCATCATTTTCTAGTATTTATTCGTCTTTAATAATTCAAAAGTGCCTTTAACTGGATTACTTTGAAATGAATGCTTTGATTTTGATAAATGAGACGATTACTGATGTAAATCATTATTTACTTGAGACGCTGGTGTAGTGGCCGCTCGTGCTTTTGTAGATAATGAAGGTTTGGGTGTCGATTTCAAGGTCGGACAAAGTTTAATGAGTTTTTCCATCAAGCATTTTTAGTAGGTTTTCCCTACCGCCCTTTTTTTGTGTGGTAACATCATCAAATTAGTCCTTCCGCTTTATTTGGAGCGGAAGAGACTGCCAAACTCTTACTGACTGAAAAATCCAGAGGCGTGCGCTGGTATGCGGGCAGCGAGTAATAGGCAACTCGCTGTCCGACCATGGACCATGCCCGGGTCGACAGCGCGTTGTATTCCACGCGCGCCTTAAAGAGTGTTAGCAAAATGACGGGCTCCCCCTTTAGAGGGCTAAAGCCTGCCGGGGTCGCGGGACTCACGAATTACCGTGACCCCGGAACGTAAAGGGCTATTGAAGGACACCGTGGATTTTAGTCAGTACGAGTCTGATACTCCCTCCCGCTCTTCCCTGGGTGGGAGGACTCATTTGATGATTGTACCACGACAAAAATAGGGTCACTGGTTAACTTTACAGACGGTCCCATGATACAACACTAACTAATATGTCTGGCGAAATATGAGTGTAGGAGTACACTTTAGCCTGATTCACACGAGTAGTATCAAAATTATGTAATACTATTTAGGTACCTAATTGTCTTTTACAGTCAATCTTTTTGTGCGTAGCTTGTGTAATGACTATGAGGAAATGAGGAATTATCGACTTAAAACTGACGGTGAAATAGCTCTCAACACATACTTCATAGTAAGTTTTCGGTTTGATCTGTGTCATACATTATTTAATGTTACCTTTAGATATAAGCGGGCAACTATTATTTATAATCTTCGCTGAAAAAGAAAATGATTTAAAATAAAGAAAAGCTTAACAAGCTAAATAAAATACAATAGCCCTACCACGTTAATCAATGGATCGATGGTTGATGAAGTTTACGAATCTTGGAGAGCGAAGTGTCGAACCACCAGGTTTCATCTACCTGGTGGTGCGACACGAGAACATGTAGGTTTAAGCTGGGTTGATTGTGGGCAGATTTGACGTCCTATTTTTGAGTTAATAGGTATTTGGTACTATTAAAATGAATATTTTATGATTCTCTAGATATTTATGAGTCATGATATACAAATAATTAGGTACTGAGTAGACGTCTTAAAATTTCTATTCAGAATGTGTTCTGATTAAATAACGGGTCAACTTTTTTTTATACAAAGAAAGTTACACGTAGTTAAATGCTTGAACGTTGGAAAGTAATTAAAATAAGATTCTTCAATATTATTTCAGTTCTTTCTTTATCTAACAAAAATAATTTAGAGGGCAGATGTTAAAACAAAAACCTCAAAAGATATACTAGCCGCAGTATTTTTAATTAAGCTACTCAAACATGTTGCTCTCAAAACGCTTGGAGATAAAATAATTAAAAATAAGAAATTAAGAAGAAGAAAAATAATTAAAACTAGCTGTACCCTGCCACGCTTCGCTGTAGCACAAAAAAAACTGTTTTTTCGCGGTCGCGGATTTGTGACTGATGCAAAGAATAGATAAAAACAATCCTTGATGCAGATTATATATCACGCTAAAATTTCAGCTCAATCGGTGCAGAACTTTTTGAGTTTTTGAAGCGTACACAAACCAACATAACATTTTGATATATATAGATATATGTTCCTAAATAAAGATTGAATTTTGAAGGACCAGGACAAAAATGAAAAACAAAATAAGTATCAAAACGTCAGTATAATTTATTACGTTTTCAAGATATCTTTGTACATTTTTATACAAAACAATAATTTTCATTATGACTAATAATTACAATCCAAAAATTACATTTATTTTCAAGTTTATAATTATTAAATCTAATATCACGATTTAGCTTAATTATTTTAAAATAGGTACTCAAGCAATACATCTAAGTGTAGCCAATGAACGATAACATTGCGAACATAATATATATCGTTATATACATTTTTGTTTTAATTATTATGAGTAAGCACATTCATAAGTGTAACATACCTAAATACGCTTCCGTACAATCAAAAATAATATAATTATTTAAAATACAAAATGATGATAAGAAACATAACATTCTGATAAAAGTAATTTTGACTGGGAATAAATATTATAACAAGAAGGTTAAATTAAACTAAATTTTGAAAATAATATCAACTGAATTTATGAAATCAATATTTAAAAACAATTTAAAATAAAGCTATACACGTTAATATTAATAATTGTGAGTATGGGAATTACGTTTAAACATCTTAAGCTATTTGGTGTTGCGTTACAGTGACTGATCTGTGAAGATTTCACAGTTTCAATAAACTATGTTAATACAATTAATAATAATTTTTAATATTTGAAAAATGTTACCACAATCAGACTCAACATTTTCACACGAACTTTGTACAAATATTGTTTCATTAAAATACTCGTATTCTTGTAAAATGTCTCGATTTCCGTAATACTTATATTACGTATGTGAAAATTGACAAAATGTACGACAATAAGTAACAATGTATTTACAATAATTAAATAAATTACAAAAATGTGAATGAATATTTCAAAGGTGCAAGCTTTAGTGCAAAAGAAATTAAATAAAAACTTACGGGAATACCAAATACCGACAATTACGTTCAAACAAAGTACGTGCGGCCCTTATTAAAGGCGCTCCCGGTTATGGAGCGTGGAACGGTCGGCGAAATATCATCTACCCTAGAATATACGTGACCACTGCTAGGGGACAGCCTCAGGTCATAATTAAACCGAGGACAAGTCCTGTTGTCGATCGACATGTAGCTATTGTTCGAATTGTTCCCTTCTCCGTACGTGTTGTTGTCCGAAGACGGAGAACTTTCATTCTGAGACGATTCCCCATCGTTCCTCTTACAATACTGTAAGGAATTTGTGAAATTCTGCTTTGAGCAACTATCGTTTGAGACAGGCATTGTCGTGTATCTCAACGTCGGAGTCTGACGTAACGACTTCTTGAATACGCTCTTCTCTGAGCCTTTTACTGTGATAATAGTGTCGGTAGAATTGAGTAAAGTGATGAATTTGTCCCAGAATCGAGGGTCGTTCCAAGACACGTTCTTATATTTATCTAACACAAAACACAATTCATCGCTTATTTGATTGTTGTCTACGACTTTGATAAATATGACTTTATTTAAATCACTACGATTCAGGGATTTTAAATAACTAAAAAATATGTTTTTAAAGTGAATGTCACAGAGATCATTGCAAATAAAGTTCGTTGTTAGAACAATAATTAGGCGTTTAGATAGTTTCGACGATTTCGAAAAACCGTCCAAAGTTAGGATGTTTAGTGACGCTTCGTTAGGCGAAAACTTTTTGGAGGTCATTTTCCTGAACTCTATCTCAGACATAATATTATGATATACGAAATTAGTATCTTTGGTATTGCATATCACGTAGTAGTCATACATGTGATTTGGAATACCTTCCAACACATGATCGACATTCGGACAAGACTGTTCTTTGAACAACGGTACTCCATATTTAGTGTACAACCAGTCACTAATCTCATATCTAAACGCATAAAATATAGCACCTATCAGAAAGATTACCACAAGGATAATTATCACTCCACATATAACAGCGAAGTAATTATCGGGAAGAAATATTGACTTGGAAACAATTTCATCTCTGGATACGGTCGGGTCACCTACTGATCCCATATACTCTTTACAATGGCTCAATACCGAGGCAATAGTTATTTTAGTTGGTTTTCCTTCAGTATCTGTACACAACATTTTCTCTGGGTCCCCGGGATCCCTTCTAAGCCACGACTCTAATTCAGCTATACTCTTACAGTCACAAGAATATTGGTTTCCCTCAATAGATACATGAGCCAAACTTTTGGAAGACGACGCTAATAATTTCCAAGGGAAAAAGTTGACGAGTTTATTATCATCGATTCTGAGAACTGAAAGAGATTTCAATGAGGAAAACGTGTTATTTGCAACATGTACAATAGCGTTGTGATCTAAATATAATTCATTCAAATTATTAAGATGAATAAATTCATCCCCCTTCAACTCCACCAACTTATTGTTCTCTAAATGCAAAACTCTAAGAGAATCAACACCTTTGAAAGTTTGATTATTCACTTCCTTCAACTTTGTGTTGTTGAGATATAAAACTTGGAGTTTCTTTTTGCCAATAAACACGTGATTTCCCAGATGGCTGATGTGATTTCCATCTAAATATATTTCGGTAGCGTCCATTGGAATTCGTTCGGGTACTTCGGTGTAGCCTGCGTACGAACAATCTACTACGTTCGCATTCCAAGTAATGTCGTGATAGCATCTACAGTTATTTGGACAAATCATTTCACAGTCACATGCTACAAAGTCACAACAATGACACAGGGCAAAACAATGGCTCTCGTACGGACAGAGAAAGTCGGAAGGTGACATGTCTATTATCGCCTTTTTTTCTTTGGCCCGCGAATGAACCAGAGTACAAAAGGCTTTATCTAAATCTAACACGCGCGGGTATTGTCGACTGTGACTCAAATAAATAGTACGTTGAATCCATTCCATTGAACAGTCACAAACAAATGGGTTTCCGCTTATAAAGAACTCTGGTAAGTCACTATCTTCATCAATTTGATCTAACCTAAACGCGTTCATGTCGAGTTTTACTAGTTTGTTATTATTCAATGTAACAGTTGATAGCTTTTGTAATTTAGAAAACGAACCGACTTGAATGTTTTCAATGTTGTTGTCATTCAAGAAAAGTTTTTCAACAGATTTTGGTATCGAAGTCACAGTTATTTGACTTATGTTGTTGAAACTTAAATCAAGCAATTTAATATTTACAATGGAGTACATATCGTCATTTAAAAAATTCGCAATGTTATTTTTATGAAGGTCTAGCCATTCTAAACTTGAAGGAAAACTTCTGAAGTCGAAAAATGTGATTCTGTTTGCTGACATGTTGAGCCAAACCAAACTGTTTAGGGAGTTGAAAATGCCATCAATTTTTAGTATTTCGTTATCATCCATTCTGAGTAATTTTAAATTGACATTATTTCTAAAACAGCCAGGTGCAACATGTTTTATTTTATTAGATGCCAAATTAAGTAACTGTAGTTGTGGTAAATGTTCAAAAGTATCTTCATTTAAATACGTAACTTTGTTATCAACAAGACGTAAACCGAAAAGTTCTGTCAGACCCCTAAAATTTTCCCGATTCAGATGTGTTATATTGTTATTACCAATATCTAAGGACCTTAGCGATCTAAGTTTACGAATTGATGAAGGAATAGCTGACAAAAAGTTATCACCTAAACCTAAATCCTCAGTAGCTGTCATATTATCAAAAGCATTTTCTTCAATGTGCTTAATTTTATTGTTATCTAAAAACAATTCGTGCAAGACGTGTAAGTCCGTGAACAAGTGTGTCTGAATAACTACAAGTTTATTGTTTGAAAGTGTAAGGGAGTGCAAGTTTCGCAACTCTCCAAATGCATGGTCATCTATAGAAAAAATTTCGTTATGTTCTAAATTTAATTTCTGTAAACTGTACAAACCTTGGAACATATCACGGTCTATCATATTAATTCTATTATATGAAAGATTCAATATAACCATACGAAGTAAACCTAAAAATGTGCCCTTATTTACCCACTGACTAGTAAGATCATTATGTGACAAGTCCAATATTTGTAACTGATCTAATCCTTTAAACAGTCCTGGAGGTAAAGAACTAATTGTGTTATTACTAAAATTAATTTCTATCAAGGATTTCGAGTCAAAAAACAGTTCAGGAGGAACATCACTCAAAAAGTTACTCGACAAATTTAAAACCTGCAGGCTGAACAATCCTTCAAAGGCACCATCTTCTAGGGTAGATATTGCATTATTTTGTAGCAACAATTTTGACAACGAACGTAACTTTGACAAACTATTGCCGGTTAATACTATTAAGTCATTATACGACATATCAAGAACTTCTATGACTAAATTACAACTTTTTACGCTTAAGTTTTGTTCTCTCATTGAATCAGAGAGACCAATAGTCTTTATGTTTTGCAAGTGATTGTTAGTCAGGTTCAAAGTTTTCAAACTGTACAACGGACAGAAAGTTTCTGTCTTAGTGCTCCAGATGTTGTTGTCACTTAGGTCGAGTTCGATTAACTCGTTCAAGCCCGCGAAGGCTTGCTCGTGTAACTCCATTGTCATCGCCGACCACTCGCTGTTGCGAGTCGTCACGTGCAGACGCTTCAGGTCTTTGAAATTTTCAAACGCACGTGCCGGTATCTGGCGTATCTTACATTTGTCGACGACGAGGTCTCGTAGTTTTGATAGACTTGTATGTTTACCCGTCGATTTTTCGGCGTGAGCAGTCAACGTGCTTTCGAAAAACAAAATTTCACTGCACTGTACGTGTAACGATATCACGTCGTCGAAATGCGTCCTACTAATATTTTGTAACAGGTGGTCCAAACTGCTTATGGTTCGGATCTTGCAGAAAAGTACCGCATTCTCCGACGTTTCCGCTTCGAGGCTGCGGTACGCGCACTCGTGCGGCATTTCGGCCGCGGAGTTCCTCTCGATGGCATGGCAGTAGAACAACACGTACACTATGATTCGATTAAAAGTTCGGTGATCGAGTCTTTTCGCGACAGTTTGTTTTATTAGCATTTTACGTTCATATGCGAGTTGCGGTGAGGCATTGAGGTCGGCAGTGCCATTTATGAGGGAGCGAATTGGTCGATCGCGTCATAAATATTCACGCGTTGGAAACGACATCGCGACTCGCGTGGCATGACAGTAGTTAGCGCGGTAGCTACAGGCGTGTGTCGCGGACGGCGGCTGCCCACCGACTGAGCGGCGCTTCGTAGCTCCGCCCTCAGCGTCGTACGCCCCGCACTGCCGCGCCGCCCCGGCGTCTAAAGAAACTTCATCTCATATTATCAAGGGTGCATAAACCGTTGAATTATTCCCGTGCGGGTGTATCGAGCATTAATTATAAACAAACTGAGATCTAGTTTCGTAGAGCTCGTTGTTCTGCTACAACTTTTTCTTTCTGTACTGGGGATTCTAGTTTGATTCTAATGGGACACTGCATACGTATAATTTTTTTAGTTATCAACATTAGCTTAAGTTTTTTAAAGAGTATCTTGAGTACAGAACAAAAGCTGTTCCAAGATTCAATGTATCTCATGAGTGTATTTCATATGAAAAACCTGAAAGATAAACGGTAGCACTCTAAAACTTTTGTTCATTGAATACAAAGTTGTCTTTTTTTAAAACAATACTCTTTAAAAAAGGGGCTAATACCGTTATATTAGGAACACCTGTTGTATCTTGAACAAGTTCGGTAAACTTTTTACTCAGGACCGTTCTCGTGAAAATGGGATAAAAGACTTACAAAATAGTTTTCTGGGACACCACATGGTTCTGAAGTTAACGTGTTCTCTTATATTATGGTCGACAAAAACCTCTTAAGGCTACACCAAGTTTTTTTGAGAATGTCCCACATTTTCGCGAGTTTTAGGTAAAATGTAACACATACGTATTAACATATTGTATTATAACACGCATATGCTTTTTCGTTTATGAGGTAAACTTTTTTATAAATATGGGAACAGGAAAAGTGGATTTTAATTTTGTATGTTGGTAGGACGTAGGAAGGCTTTTTTTGAAAAAAAGTTCTTGAGAATGTAATGAAAAAATGTGGGAATAAGATTTCTTCCCAAAAATAAATAAGTATACTTAGTGAAGGTATACCTACTGTATATTATTATTAAACATAACTTTTCTTATTGCAATTATTATCATATCTTATTCGAACTTCCTCAATTTTCGGTAAACATATATTTTAGTTACAAAATTTTAAAATGTTTCTACGTGAACTTCATTAAAAAATTCGTCCTAAAATACTTCGATGCTTAATCCCGAGATAATTCCTCGACATTCAGTTCATCACATCCATAGTTCACAATGATGACAAGTGTCCCTCCAGCCACCCTTCACATTAAACTTGGTATTAATTAAAACGAGCGTGTGGGATTTCTCACAATGTTTCTTTAACTCTTTGAAGTCGGTGATAAGTTTAAATTATAAATAAATTATGTATGTGCGTTTGTGTCACAGATGGGGTAGGGTTGCAGTGTTACTGTGCAACGAGGTTGTTGGTCGATACTTAAACGAATTTATTTGATACTAAAAGTGAAGTGAATGGACTGTCTTTTTTATGTAAAATTCGGTTATACGAAATAGGTATTTTTATGAATTTTATGAAATTTTCTTTGATAGGCTTATTACCATTGAGGTACTAGATATTTTATTTGAAATATGAAAATCAGCAGGCACTATACGCTCGACATCGAAACACAGAAACTAGAATAATATATTTGAAAATTTAATAATAATTTGTTTTGAAGTTTCAATATTTCATCACTGATATTATTTTTATAGTTACTTAAATCCATAAAATTTTGATATTTTTACATAATATAATTATTGATTAATTCTCAACTAACCTTTTATACATATAAGCTGAGACAACGTTTGAGAAACATTCCCCATAAATATATTCGCAAATAATAATAAAACTGCCGATCAACTTTTTACGACGCCCATTGTATTATTATGAATCTACCTAATATCATAAACAAGCATCAATCTTCAATATAAAATCCCACATTGTTTCCTAATCTAGATGTGCTTAATAGCCATGAAAAAACATAGTCTGACCAAACACTGGTATAATACCATCCTTATAATCATAGAGAACGTCTTAACTGTGTAAGCACAGAATAAAAGATGGCCAACAAAATTATCGAGATTCAAAGAACCGGATACATAACATTATAATTTTTCCTAACTACCATCGGTTTATCTATAAATAATTCAATAGTTTAAAAATTATATTGGTCTAAGATAGGTTTTAGGATTGGTGGTTCTGTAGACTATGTCTTCATAATCTGCCTAGTCGTTGACCCTACTATATTGGTGTCGGCTTCCAGTCGAACCAAATGCAGCTGAATCGAAAAGCGAATCAGTATTTCACTTGGAGCGTGCATACCTAAACATCACAACCTAGTGGTATTACCATACTCTTTGGTACGTATGAATAGATTAAGTAATAATGTATTTTTCAAAAATATTTAAATAAAAAACCAGATTTCTCTCGTCTCACACACACAATTTTATGTGAAGGTACACAAATAAAATATGACCACCTAGAGTCAGAAATAAAACAAACAATAGATTAGCGGCCTAAATGGGCGACTTTTGTTCTAAAACTTCATCATGACTAAACAAGAACCTCATTTCTAGTCAACATTAATATGCCTATTTTTTTCGCAATACTATTATAAATGCACTACCTTCACCGATTTTCAAATGATCATGGGGTCATTTTGAGAAGCATCAAAGAATTCGAAACAAAAAAAAACATCCTCATTGCATTCACAGCCGACAAACAAACAAAAGAAATTGAGATCTTTTCAAATGCCGAACCCTAAAAAGCGCCCACAATATAATTCAAAGCTAACACAGGTAATTACGAGTTCGAAGTTGAAGTGCATAACTAGAGTGAAATAGAGTCACTGAATAGATAAGCACAGAATGCCAACTCCACAATCATTAGCCTATAATGTTCACACGCGACACAAGATTCTTCTCTGTGAGAAGAAGCCGGTCATAATCCACTACACGAGCCCAGTGGTAGACGTCACGCGTCTTCGAAGTTTTGGTTCTAGTATATCCCAGTTTCCTCACGATGCATTCCTCCGCCGTTTTAAGTGGAGTGGTGATGAAATAAATACAGAAAGTTATGCATCTGGCTGGGTTCGAACCCATAACAGTCACTCGTAAGTCGGGGCTGATACCCCTGGGCCACCACTACTCTCCTAAGCCATAAAAAGAGCAAAAACTGTCGCACAAACACGCATGAGAATATCAAACTATGTCAAAGATTTTACATGTCACTGACTTACAATACAATCGTTGCCGTTGAAGTGCAGTTTTCTACCTTGCCTTTTTCCAAGTCTGTTAGGATTTACATCCAATGTAACCGAATGCAGATGAATTCCAGTACTTCACATGGAATGTCTCCTTATCTAACCTCTTGTACCCCTGAACTGATTTATTCTCCACTGAGTTTTAAAATGTTTGTTTCACATCAGTAAACGGCTATCGTACCTAAGTGGAAATCGTTTAAAATTTTTTACTAAGACTCGCTACAGGATTGACTCAAGCTTATTATAATTATCATTGTTAGTAAAATGTAAATTTTTCATAAGTTTCTACGAACTAGAAGTTTCCATCAAAACGGGTGAAGTCAGGTAGATCAATGCGTTGACGCGTGTCTATAAGTGTGCGTTTATTTTCAGTCTTTGTATAAACTTGAACTTCTGTTTCAACCTATTAAATGTCAGAACGCTTAACCGCATGGGAAGAGTTCATGTAATAATTGGCCAGTGCGTAATTGAGCTATGTAGGCCTGGGTGCACAAACAAGTATAAGGCAATTTGTAGTTCGTGATACCAGTGAATAGACGGAATGGACCACCCACTAGATATGTTAAGGATTCTGGTCAGAAGGGATTCAAGTAGAGAAAATTTAGACTGTCTTTTATATGTAGGAATAACTTGTATATTGTATACTATGGATTGAAGTGGTTATATAATTATTTCAATAATAAAATATAAAAGAAATGGCAGACATGTCGTGAGCCAATCTTATTTACATTGTGTGTTTACACATGTCTAGAAAAATAAAATGAATAAATTGTATAATAATGTACTCAAGTTTATTAGTAATACAATACATCATAAATAAACAGTATTTTTCCAAATATATTAAATAAAAACATAATAAATGTCTTTTTATACAAAGAAAATATCTAACAGAGCAGCTCTTGACTAAATAGTATGCCGAATAGAAATAACACAATGTAACAAAAAAACTTGAAAAAAACTTGTAAGTATCTACTTTAGAACTACGTTTTTCTTGAAAACAGTCTGGATGTAAAACCAATGTTTTGTCTCAAGTGGCTACACCTTTACTATGTCCCAAGCATTCAAATGGGTTTCCGTAGACTACAAAATTACCATTTTATGTTCTCTACAGGTCTTTCTATGTTCAGTCAATGTAAAATATCTTGACTACACGTTTTTATTCAAAATTGAACTTTTTATTATATAATTTAAGTGTATTTTAGAATAAATTGTTGTTTTATATTATTTCGTTTTTGTTTACTACATACAGAAAAAATGAGTGTTTCATATTTTTTTTTTTTTTAAACTAAATATACATTTAAGGTCAGGAAATGTTTTATATCTTAATTTTACAGATATTTGCTGGTATTTATCATTATTTCGATTTCAACGCCGATTCCATAATAATTGGCGAAAATTGAGGATGTTGCCGATTATAAAAGAAATTATTTCATAAAAAAATGTTATTTATATTTTATAACGGATAAAATCTACATTCGCCACAATTATTTAATGAATTTCATATTACCCGTTACCAAAAAGTTAACAAGCCTGGCTCTAAAGATCTTTGTGTACAAATTCTATTATTTATTTTCCCATGAGTTGGTTTTAAGATAATTATATTCACCGCTAGATGGCTGTAAAGAGCGGTTATCGAGTGAGCTCGTCCCGCCCCTAGCAATAATCACCTTGTTAGCGTAGTACGGCTGCGTTTTGTGATATCGATAGACTTTAATAATAATTTTGCCAATAATAATTATATTCTAAAATGTTACAAAACTTAGTATGTGTCTACGAAATTCAGGTAAAATAATGTTTTAATAATATGTATAAATATTTAACGGTCTTGAAGCAGCAATAAAATTTTTGTACTATGTGTAATTTTTTTTTTTGAGAAACTTTTTTAAAGTAAAGTAAAGAGAGAATAAACGTAAAAAATTAATAAACAAAAAAATATGAACAAGCATCAAAGTGGGATACACAAAAATTTTAGGACGTTATTAACTTAGTTCTCACCACTGTCTGCTGGTACAAGTGGCCAGAAAGCGAAAACCAGTTAGTGGTCAAAATATAGAGCAAATATCTGTTCACGTGAAGTCGTCTACTGTTACTGTTACTGTAACTGTTACTGTTTTAACTGAAGTCAGTTAAAACAGTAGACGACTCTTCATTTAACCTGTCTTTAGTGTTTTATTACTGAGTTACTATGTCAAAGCATCGACCGAGCTTACAAAATTCTAGGTTCAGAATCAGTCACTAAATCGATTTCAATATTTTTTTCACCATGTTGTATTGTGTTCCAAAATTTTGTTTTTTTTAATTTTTATATTATTTAATAACGTACAACCAGGTAACATACCAAGCTTATACATTTGTGATTTTTTAATGATTCTGTTTTGAAATTTTGTACATAGATTCTTTACACAAAAATATTAGACAGGTGTATCGGGTTTCGCATAAACAAAAACTTATGTTCTATATTAATAATGGCAACAACAATATCTTGATCCCATTTTTTAATTAAATTCCGTGAGCGTTGAAATAAAATTATTGATAATGCTTCCGTGAAACCGAAAATATAAAATAAATAAGATAAGTATATAAGGAAATCAGCAAAGTGTACACGCAAGTCGATTAAATTTTATCGATATCGTATGAAATTCACGCAACACTATACCTTAACACGACCTAAACGGTATGCATATTAAATTTTATTCGCGTGCTCAAACAATATACCTATTTTATTTTTTGTTTAAGCCGGAAAGTGGGGCGGACTATCGCTAAGCTAGCGATAGTCGCTATAGAGCTAAAGTAAACTAAAGTGAGTAAACTTTGGCTGTTGGTTATTTGATGTTAGGAAAAAAACAGGACTTAGAATCCTGAAATTTTGTTTTTTTTTTATCGTGGTAAAATCATCAAATGATTCCTCCCACCCAGGGCAGAGCGGGATAGACTGTCAGACTCGTACTGACTAAAATCTACGGTGTTCTTCAATAGCCCTTTACGTTACGGGGTCACGGTAATTCGTACAGTCCCGCGACCAGAAACTTTGAATATACCAGTATTTTGCAAAACCAGCAATGAATTTATACATAGGTACACAATTATATCAAAATTGAGAAAAAAATTAAAAATCTTTGAAATAATGCTTTTAGAACCTTGTAAAAAGTATGGATATGCGTTTCACGTCAAAAACGAGACCTACCTTAGAGACAGTTATAGGCTATATAAAGAATCCGCAGGCAACACTGTTTTACTTCTATAATTATGCTTCTAGCCTGAACCTAGAATTAGAATATAAAACTAATTCATTAAGGTATGTTAATTTCATGTAGGTATACGATACATGATAGGTAATGTTATATGCAATGTACATACTATTGCAATACCTAATAGAGCCCAGTGACACATTGCTCTCACATAATTAATTACATTTAAGTACATGTAGCTTGTACGTAACATAATAATATATCTATGTAGTATTTAGGTGTAGGTATGTAATAGAATCATGTTGTACCTGCCAAGTTACTGTTAAACATGTTAACAGTATATTGAACTACTACGGCTGCCATTCTGGACTTAACATCTTTTTTTT
Organism: Agrotis puta; assembly: GCA_943136025.2. Classification (NCBI taxonomy): domain Eukaryota; kingdom Metazoa; phylum Arthropoda; class Insecta; order Lepidoptera; family Noctuidae; genus Agrotis; species Agrotis puta. The sequence goes on along the minus strand of OW964177.2, from coordinate 11,639,530 downwards.
TTTGTTTTTTTTTTTTTTATCGAGATAAAATCTTCAAATGAGTCCTCCTACCCAGAGCGGGGTGCGAAGGACTGTCAGACTTGTATTGACTAAATCCACAGTGATCCTTCAATAGCCCTTTACGTTCCAGGACTACGATTACCTGATGAAAGAGTCCCGCGACCCCGGCAAGTCCCGCGATCCCGGCGAGTCCCGCGACCTTGGCAAGTCCCGCGACCCGGCGCGGATTCCTTTGTATCTTCAGTTACCCTTTGGTAGAAGTAAGTGGATAAGCGGTTGTACTATACCTGCCTAAATCTTTGGTATAAAAGGCGGGATGATCTCAGATTAAATATTATGAACAAGAAAACAGATGAACCGATTTGTATATTACTCTGCAATGTTACAAAATCAAGATTAAGTTTTTTTAAATACTTATTACAAACATTTGTAACTTTCCTCTAAACAGGATGGTAGGTATCTTATTAAAACAGTGTACATTTTTAAAAGGATACATTTCACAACTTTTTTTACTAACTTTAGGCATACGCGAGTTTGTAATTTTAAAAGTTTGGGCGAAGTATTTTTCATAAATTTTAAACTAACGTGGCTGTTTTTTTTTTTCCTTGTTACATGACAAATTTTTTTCTTAGCTTAATTATATACATTGTAGATTAGTTAACATAGAAGTTATACAAGCACATAATAGGTGAGAAAGATTTTACAAAAATATGAAACTAAGTTGCACTTTATAAGAAAAATTGAGAAGGAAACTCTACAATGTTATTTCACGTGCGACGCAGACCTTGTTTTCAATCCAGCAAACTTTACAGGGAAAGTTTTCGATCGCTAACTTGTGAACTATTTAACACTCCCATAAAAGAATCAGAGAGGGCCCAAACAAAAACATTTTAAAACAGAAACTTTCCCCTCCATTTCGACTATGTTTACTCAGTTCTCATCTGAATGAAAAATTGAATCGTACGTCTGAAATGACAACGTAACGCGTGTGAATCATCTTGACTCTAACAAGCATAACTTTACCATTAATCAAACATTAAACGGAATGTATACGTAAGAAATAAGGTTCAAAATTGATCAGTACACGTTTTAGCAGTAGTGAATATAGAGTGGTGTTACAGCAAAATAAACACAGTGTAAATTAGTGTCGGGAGCATTCAGTACAATTAACATATAGAAGAGACGTGTAGGAAGCGACATATCATTAGTCTTGTTCAAGCGATAATCTTCGAATAACAGCCGTTTGTCATATGGAATTGTGAATGTATTATATGTTGGTTTTATCAGGTTTCAGGAATGTGTGTATAGTTTCTGTAGGGAGCGCTCATTGCTTAAAGCTTTCCATAAAGACCATAACGTCAAATATCCCACCTTGAAAAATTTAATCACAAAAATAACGTGGTAACAATCTTAAAGGCATGTTTGTTATTCTAAAGTCACTATAACCAGGGTACCTATATTATACATATATCACTAGGAAAGAGGAACGCTGTGTATGTTTTTTTTTTTAATTAATTTAATTTTTGTAGCAGTACCTAATAGTTTGGAAGATGGCTATGAGATGCTCTTCTATAAGATCTGAACTAACTCTTTCTTCTGTCTCGAATTGCTGCTCAATCAGGCTACAAAAGTGAACGAACAGTATGTGTACCAATGTTTGTGCAAACACTTAAGCTCTATAATATTTTTATATGTTTGTACAATGATGGATGGTTTTGAGATGTTCTCTCTGGTATTTAATATACTCTTCATTCCTTTTGTTATATCGTAATTTGGAGTAAGTAATTAACTAATACACTCGTTACAATCCACGTTTTTATTCGTAGACCACAGATTACTTACGCCGCCTATAACCTATAACACCTTTTTTTATTATTTTTGAGTATTGAAAAACGAGCTTCAGTAAATCTACTGCCAAACCAAAGCACAGTTCCCCCCTTTTTTATCGTGGTAAAATCATCAAATGAGTCCTCCTACCCAGGGCAGAGCGGGAAGTACTGTCAGACTCGTACTGACTAAAACCACGGTGTCCTTTAATAGCCCTTTACGTTTCGGGATCACGGTAATTCGTAAGTCCCGCGACCCCGGCAGGCTCTGGGCCTCTAGAGGGGGGCCCCTTCATTTTGCTGACACTCTTTGAAGGTTCCCTTTTGTGAACAAATGAAAAGCCACTAAATTTATTTAAAAAGGAATTTTTATAAGCAATTAATTTACCGTTTGCACACAGTAAAAGTTGCAGTTCAAACAGGTATACCGATAAAGTCAGATTACCGAGAGCCTGGCTTATCGCAAATGTATCGACTATTGGGAAACACGTGAATTTTAATACAACAAATTGGCTTCCATTGTATTTAATACCCGTATAACAGTACGTAAAAATGGCCTTTGTCAATAGTATTCACGTTTTGTTTACTGTTTGTTACGGGAAAAATAAATATTTGGACCTGCTCATTCTTTTATAACTGAAAAATAAAATAAAAATATAGAACTTGGGCTTTAACACATTTAATCCAGAATTTTAAATTCTTGCAATAAAGGATTGAGAAATCTACGCAATTGTCATTAAAATTAATGGAGAAATATAATGTACAATATAAAATAATACATTATAATATTCAGTCTTCTTGATTGTTTCCTTTATCTTTGTATAGGTTATATGTTTCGATTTGATTTATAATTATCTATGGTAATAAAAAATACTGTTTCCCAAAAACCTTGAGGCTTTTTTTTTATTTTTGTATCGTGGTAAAATCTTCAAATGAGTCCTCCCACCCATACTGTCAGACTTGTACTGACTAAAATCCACGGTGTCCTTCACTAGCCCTTTACGTACCGGGGTCACGGTAATGGTTAAGTCCCGCGACCCCGGCAGGCTTTGGCCTTCTACAGGCCCCGTCACTATGCTGACACTCCTTGAGGCGCGCGTGGAACACAACGCGCCGTCGACCCGGGCATGGTCCATGGTCGGGCTGCGAGTCGCCCATTACTCGCCGCCCGCATGCCCACGCCTACGGTGGCCGGAGATCGTCTTGCGACGTCCGACGCCGTGGGCGTCTACCACTGCGGCATGCGGAAGGTAAGGACGCCGTGACGCCTATCCAGCCACTCCTAAAAGAGGGGTCTTACCCCCGCGATTGCGGCGTGCCCGAAAACCTTGAGGCTTCAAAAAAAAAAAAGAAGTGGTGGTCATTATATCATTCCTTAGTTCACTTCCATCGTTTATCGCCCGTGGTACTACCCGTTGTGCTACCGGTAGTACCACGGGAAATTTTAATTTACCCGTTGTACTACTCGTTATACCGGGGTCGTAGGACTGTCTACACAGTTAAACGTGACCCTGGAATGAAAAGGGCAATTGAAGAAACACGGTAGATTTTAGTCAGTACAAGGTGACATTCCCTTTTAGCAAGAGGCCTCATATGACGATTATTAAAAAAGAAAAAAACTTGACTATAATAATAAGGAGATGGTATATGGAAGATTAAACAAAGAACTGTGAATAATTAATCTATAGTATAAAATAAGTGAGTAGTACTACGGGTAATTAAAAATTTCCCGTGGTACTACTAGATTGCTTGGTAGGAGCACGGGATTTTTTTTCCCGTAGTACTACTGGTAATATAACGGGTAGTAGGTAACACGGGCAACAAACGACTTCCACTCGGTTCAACTGGAAGTCAAAACTGATGTAATTGAGATTCCCATTAACATACAGTCAGCTTTCCCTATGTTTTCTCACCAAATTCTCAGCACCTTTCTGCTAGAGAGACGTACGTTGGGAGCGAACTCGACAGTTCCTTGAAACTTCTCTCAAGTGTTTATTATTATACTCGCGTCCATAAAGACATCAACACTGTAACGATGTTTTAAAATACTGAATTAATTATACACAAAACACTATTCAACAATTATGATCACCTTATCTTTTCCTTATCTGTCATTATTATTTTAATAGTCACCTATAAAAAAGAGCTGTAAGTACCTATATTTAAAAGCAGAAATGCAATAAAAAATCTTTTTATATACCTAAAGCTGTAAAAACAATGAGATTTCCATATTATTATAAAGAGGAGATATAAAAATCTTATAAAACATTGTCCGATGTCATTCACCCCTTTACGAGGCTCTTTGTCTATAATTTGGGTATAATGTCGGACAAAAAGTGGATTTCCGATGGTGTGCGTACGGAATATTTTACTTTTTTTATGAATCAAAATGCTGGTGGATAGTGAGGGAATTGATTCTAGGATTTTATTGCAACCTTTAATGTTGGCTGTTAGTATATTCCAGTTTAGATTAATAAGATTATAATGAAAAGCCTTAAACTGTTACCTATTTAGAACTCTTTGCTTATTGATCCATTTTCTTTGGAGGGTTTTTTTTTGTCTTTGGCCAGTTTGCCATGTTTTTTTTTCATAGTATTTCAGCTTCTCTGCCAACCAGTAACATTTCACCATCAGAAAATTCCTAATCTTCACTTTTTTTATGAAGCTGTTATACAATATCAGTTTCGGTATTCGAACTGTAACACAGAAACAATGGTGGTCCATTTCCTAATCTACCTTCAATACTATTGGAGAACTAGCCTATAGGTACAACAGCACAACAGAATGAAATCGTTACCGACGCCGGAGTCTTAAATTAACGACATTAAAACAAGCTTCTCTCATTCAAGATAAGACCTCTGTAAGGGGGGAATAAATTGGATGGAATTGTGCAAAAGTGAGCAATTTTGTCGTGGAAAAGTTAAGACACAGCACAGTGAAGACGGGGCAGACGTAAATAGTGGCTATTAAAACACAGTTAATATTAATTAAAAAACAAAAAAATGGCAATTAATATCTTTCGGTTATTCTTAAAAGACACCGCACGTACGCGCTTGCGGACGGTAGCGACAAAGGAAATGTAAAGGTGGTATGTAGCGCGGAAAGGCGGAGCACGGTGCGAATAAGCGATGCACGGAGCGACGTAGTTCCGGGTGGAGATGTGGTGAATGCCACACATCTGTTTCTGTTGTTGGGTATGTGACGTTGGATTTAGACCTGCTTCACCTGTGCAGCACTGCCCGTCTGTAAGGACGAGGGATGTAGTATGAAATGGCCTTCTGTAACGTTATGAACTTCGCCAATCGAATTGACCTTGGTAGTTTCTTGACATTTGTGTCAGGAAAGTGCTAATATTATGTACTTTCCTGACCAGTATCATAGTTATTATGAATATTCAGTATCATCACCATTAATTTGCATGATACGAGTATTAGTAGTTACCGGTGTATGTCTGTTACTGTTTTCAATCTTGCCAACGACCAGTCAAAAATGCACAACCTCATTTTCGACCAAAAAAAAATTGATTTTACAACATAAACCCCTCCACATTGTTGGTGTATGATATTCTTAAGGTCCTCCTACAAAATTACCTCCTAACTCCAGTCACGTTCTGGCTATTAGTCCAAGGTACTTATAGTAAAGTTTCATCGCGAAACGATCAATGAACCGTTCCTTTTGAAAATATTTTATGGGGTTTGAGACTAGCGAACCGTATCAGAATTTTGCGCCAGGTGGTCAAGCAGATGGTAGATCAGGTAAAACAATCAGATTGACCAGTCGGACGTGGAAGACAAAACCTCAAAAGGTCAATGACTTGGGTCTATATTCTGAGATTTGCAGATCATGTTTGACAAGGTGTTGGTGGTTAACGATCTTGATTGTACCATAGTACCGTCTGTTTTAGGTTTTTTTTTTTTAAGTGCAGTCATTAAAATAATACAAAAATTTGTCTGTATCGAAAATTTCTTCACGTTTCACTCTCGTCTACAGTTGTTGCGAAGCTAACTCTGTTTCTTTTACTACTTTCAGGATTTCCAAATCTTGACCAACATAGCCTCGAAGTTCTGTGTTCTTAGTTGTTTCAGCTACTTTATAACATTACTCCAAGTATGCATGAAACGTCTTACAGACACTAATTTATTCATTCATCTAATTTAAACTTGTGAAACTGTATTCGCTAAATTCAAAACAAGCTTTATGATGTAAATTAAACGTTTCCCAAATATGGCAAGAACTCACTAGTGAGTGGTTAAACAGTTAACATCGACATCCCTTCAAAGGTCCCTTTATCTGAGTAAAGTTGCAAATCTCTTGCTAATAAAGCGTATTCACCCCAATTAGAACTCACAACACACGTCAAAATAGACTGTAGCAACATTAACAGACACTTATATCACCATTGCTTGTTTGGTAAAGGAAGGTGAAGTTCCAGTTCTGTTGCAGAACTCATTGGAAACAAAACAAGTCAGTAAACCCGATCAGATTTATAGTAATGAAGCGGGCTTTGTCTGTCGTATGGCTCGACGTTTTCTGCTAACGACTAAGTTCCGTATCGGAGGGCCGCGGGCGGTTCTCGATACCTTCTATAAATACTTATGGTACAGGCAGCCACTGTTTTGTTGAAAGAGAAATATTTGAGCATTAAAATTCTAGAAATTATTTAATACACAATTAAAAGAAGTCAATGTATTGACGAGATGAAGAGAGATCCGTAAGTGGCTTGGCGACCTGTTCGTGTTCATAGTTTAAAACTGTTAGTTGTAACAAAACCATAGTGAGCAAAAATAATAAAACGTATTTACTAATAACTTATTTATTTATTACATTTAGCCACTAGACAATAATAGTACTAATTAAGTAAATCGTTTTGCTTTGTTTTTCACCAGGAAACATTATCGGCTTCCAGATATCAGCAAGCAAGTCCAATTCAGGGTCGGTCTACAGGAGCGGGTTGAGTATCTTTTTTTTTTAGCGTGGTAAAATCATCAAATGACTCCTTCCACCCAGGGCAAAGCGGGAAGTACTGTCAGACTCGTACTGACTAAAATCCACGGTGTCCTTCAATAGCCCTTTACGTTCCGGGGTCACGGTAATTCGTAAGTCCCGCGACCCCGGTAGGCTTTGGCCCTCTAGAGGGGGGCCTCGTCATTTTGCTGACATTCTTTGAGGCGCGCGTGAAACAGAACGCGCCGACGACCCGGGCATGGTCCATGGTCAGACAGTGAGTTGCGCATTACTCGCTGCCCGCATGCCCGCGCCTACGGTGGCCGTCTGTCGATGTCCATCGCCGTGGGCGTTTACCACTGCGGCTGGGGTGGAGGGAAGACGCTGTCCTCTCCCTCACGCGGCCCGCCTCCTCCTTCGCGAGCATGGCTGCTTCGCAGAAGGAGGCGACCGCTTCCCACTCCGTCTCGCCCCGCAGCATGGCCTCGACCAATGCCGGGCGCGACAGGTCTCCGCCTATCGCCGTCGTGAGGACACGGCGGTGCTCTGCCCAAGCGGGGCAGTCTTGCACCGTATACTCCACCGTGTCCTCCGGACGATCCTCGCAGTGGTGACACCCAGGCGTTTCGTCCCTCCTTATCAGACACAGGTATCTTTAGGAGAGTTTGGACATAATCATCTTTCTTTATCTGTTGACATTTCATGATTGTGGTACATTAGATAAGGATTTGTTAGAAATAAAAATAAACAAAAAGTTCTCTTTACTCATCATTTTTAACTATATAATATTATTATTCATACTGCGACTCTTACGTTTCTTGAAGTATAGCTTCCATTGCATTCTAGTTGTTTTCCTAAGTAACACAAACATAGTCTGAAATACAAGTCTATGTGTATATAGAAACTTAACCGGCAAAGTAAGCGATTGGAAATAGTCTGAAAACAATAACATAATCACTAACGCTATAAAAATTGAATCACATATAAATGCCACTCCAATCAATGAGGCGACATGAGTAATGCTCCGTTTTGATAAACTATTCTTACAACATGACAACACGGATGCTGCAATTCTTATAAAAATAACAAAATTAATAATCATTATAGAGATTACTGCAAATAGACTTATATAACCGTGGACGGTAGTCGGTAGGATATCACTCATTAGGTTTTCAACGAATATGTGACTTATAACAAAAATAATACCAGCTATTCCATAGGTGAACGCAGTAGCTTTTCTCTTCTCACAGCTTATTTTTCCAACGTAGATGAGTACAAGTCTGAGATACGCAACCAGTGACGAACACAGTGACCAGCATATTGATGTGATGAAAATAAAATGCATGACACTGTAAGTCGCACGGGGAAGTCTGATAAATGGTGCTACAGTCATATAACACATGAACACAGTACCGGTGATGATTTGGTTCAAGCTGATGTAGTTCTGGAGTGAACGCCACTGTGGCAGGAGACACCATGTTATTATTAACACTATAACACACAATAACGACAAACCAGATCCCGTCAGATACAAAATATCTTGTTCACTTAAAGACACGTTCATTTCTATGAATGCGATTCTCTTCGAATTTTATATTCAAAACAATTGATTTTACGTTTTACTCTCAGTTGTGTGCATGGCTACCATAATTTTTTTCAAATGTCACTGTTTTTTCATTAGTACTGTTATCAGTGATGTTTTTTTTCACTAATGAGAATTTATTTTAATGAGGTCTATGGTACGACGAGCAGATATTTGTATTACTGATAACCGTGCTTATAAAGTAAACTATCAAATAATATATACGTAAATAGCAATTAGCCTTAGGCAGAACCATGTTTATTTATTTCAGTAGTAAGTATTTTGTTCTCAAAATATTTGAAGAAAAAATTAATAGTTTTTTCTGCCGAAGTATGTTTAGGAAACTATTTACTGCACTAATGCCAATTTATTTGGCTAAAAGTAATTTACTGCATCGACGCCAATTTATTTGGCTTCGGCGCTGCTCTTTCGCTTTTTGTGTTCAATTTTTAGTCACTCTTTTCTACATTACATATTATTATCATTCATGCGACTCATCCATTGTTTTTATACCTGCCATTTTTTTTACAAGTCATTATAGTAGAAACTTTTCTCGCGATATTTTTCTCATTTTCCGTTCCAATTGACTTAAACACAACATTTCACACTGGCACCACTTTCAGATTAGATTTACTCTTGTCATTCGTTCATTCGTGCAATGTCATCATCTTTGCGACATGTAATTGCCCTTTTGTCTGATTTGCACAAAAAAGAAGAAACAGACGTACTAGAGTCTTATCAGCGTATTAGTCATGTGAAAGTTTAGTTACATGTAAATCGCCGGAATATCCGACCTAATTAAAATTAATGGTTATTTCTGATAACAGTCGAATGAGTGTACTTTTGAAATTTTGTTAAAGCTAGTACCACCTCACAAAACTGTTGATATAAACGTGTTGACTTCAGAACTGTTTCACTTCATCACCTCTACTCGTATAGCGTCGTCGGTGGCAGCGCAAAGGCCCCTTCGGCTTCATTTTTGGACTAAGAAGACAGGATAGAAGGTGGAGCATAATTTGAGCTCCACCCTGCTGCTACAATTTCACTGAGGAAGATGAACTCAACCACAGATGCGGGTCAGGATTTCATAATCATTGCGACAGCATCGGGTACTGGATTGTCAATATTGTGCGTTATAGTGTTGCTAATCACATGGTGTCTCCTGCCGCAGTGGCGTTCACTCCAGAACTACATCAGTTTGAACCATATCATAACTAGTACCCTATTCCAGTGTTTGTTTGAATTTTACCTTCATGGTAATAAACCTCTGTCGGGGACTATATTTCTTAGTTATTATTTGCTCACTACATCACTATGCTGGTCACTTTGTTCAACACTGGTTGCGTATCTAAGACTTGTGCTCATCTACGTTGGAAAAATAAGCGGTGAAAAGAGGAAGGCTACAGTGTTCACTTACGGATTAGCTGTTATTATACTAGGAATATATCAAGGAATCGTTCCGAAGTTTGGTTTGAACTCATTTATATTTGGCTTATTTCCTTTGATTTGTATGATGATCTTAAATTTTGTTATTTTTACAAGAATATTTAAGTCTGTGTTATCCTGTGGTAAGCAAAGTATGTCAAAAAGAAGTATTAGTCATGTTGTATCATTGATAGCAGTTGCGTTTATATGTGATTCAATGTTAATAGCATTACTGTTTTTATTCATCTTTTTTAGTTGGCTGTCAAAATTTATTTTTATTTTGACCTATTTTTTGTTAACACATAGGCTTGTTTTTGAAACCATGTTTGTGTTGCTTAGGAGATCAACGCGCATACACTGGAAACAATATTTAAGGAAAAGAAAAAGAAGGAATCAGAATTTGCATAATGATATTGCACTTTAGAAGTTTGTATGATAAATTAATTATTTAATCATTTTGAACATCGTGTTTTATTCCTACACTCATTTCAATCAGGTACAACAATCTGGCAATAATATACCTACATAATAATAATAATGGTAACAATTTATCCCAACAAAAGCATAAAGAGTGTCATACGAATGTTTCCGACTATCACTGGCGGCTAGCACTGTGTTTGTTGTTTTAGTTTTCTATTTCAACTATGTTTTCAACTTATTTGTCATATTCATAACCAAGTTATGAGATAAAGCAATTAGTTATAAGGAGCACGAGACAAAAAAGGAGTAACAATGGAAGGTTAAATAAAAAATAAGTTAAAAATAACTGAAACCCGACTACGAAAAAATCGCGCACTGAAAAGTATAAAAGCCGTGGTCGTATGCCACCGAGCCAATGAAGATTGTGTGAAACAACCGCAGGTGGCATACGACCACGGCTTGTTCTTGTTTTATACTTTTCAGTGCGCGATTTTTTCGTAGTCGGGTTTCAGTTATTTTTAACTTATTTTTTATTTACACTATTTTGGGGTTTTATTATTTGAAGTAAGTAATTTATGTTATATGTATCGTTTCTGAGTTGTGAATTTAAGATTTATCATTTGATACCCATGTTGACACTGTTAGAAACAGAAAATTAGCTAGTAAAAGCTATATAATGTATATATATTTCAAATGTGCTCATCAAGCCCTTTAATTTGATACCCATGTCGATACTGTGCAAAAATTTTTTTTTTTTCGGTAACGACTTCTCATCCCCTAGAGGGCGCCATATTGGATTTGATGACAAGTCACCTACCCTATAACCAGCGGACAACTGAGACGCTTCTAACGAGACCTCATTTGTCATGTACTGATAAGTAGTTTAGAAGTTATGAGGGAACAAACAAACATACATACATACATACAAACATACAAACATACAAACATACAAACATACATACATACATACAAACAAACATACATACCGGTCAAAATCATAACCCTCCTTTTGGCTTTGCCGTAGTCGGGTAAAAAATAAGGGTGACGCGGATGTACGCTTGAGGCAAATAGGGACGAATTTTATAGAACTACAAATACTTATAAACCCCGCCACGTTATGAATTTTGCACATTAATAAAAGAAATCAGTGAGCATTAACGGGATCTAATTGGTGCATTTAGATTATTGGTTCGTGTTTTTGTCATTCTGTCTGTAGCAGGACCGTCTGAGTCTGTTTGTTATTCAGATTCATGCAAGTCGAGCTTATCGCTCGGACCGTTTGTGCAGTTTCCCTACGTTCCATATCTTGCAAGTAGTCGGTAACGCTTGAATTTGATTCAAGAATGTAGGTATTGAGTACTGAACTGTTTTAAATAACAGTTGGTAATAAAGAGTTTTGAATTCAGTTGATTAAAATTATTATGATAAATCGTGTCATTACGGAAAGCATTCTCCAAAAGTTTTGTTCTTTGCAGATTTCGAATGTATAGTGTCACTTTCGAAATCATATTCAAGTTTTGTATTTCGAATCTTAATGCTTTGCCAAAGAGGTGGCAGGATGATCTATAAAAGTACTTTGATAGGGCGCGCCCGAAGTGAGAAAAGAATACTTGGAAGAGTATGGGGAAGGCCTTCGCCCAGCTATGGGACATGAACAATAAAAAAAAATGCTTTGCCAAACAGTCAGCTTGGTGTGGCGCTTCGGTAATATAGCGAGTTTTGTGTGACGGCTCAAATATATTTTCATAGTAAGTAAGCACACCAAGGATACACTACAGCATCGCGTCACGCTGTTTGGCAAAGCTTTATTTAGGACCATCATCGTTACCTCGCCCCGCTCAACGCTCGACTCGAGTGCCCACCCTGGCCATACCGCACATTTAGCCCCGTCGTACACTAGGCCACGCAAGTATCCAGGTGACTATCGCAATACAAATCCATAGAGATTCGTACACAGGCAAGCGTCAATGGATACTCGTACCAAAGTCGTGAGGTATCGGAGACTTGCGCCGCATATTCCGCCGACTCATTCTTTTGATATGTTTTTATGGCATCTCGCATGTGAACCTAGAGGAGGGTGTTTGCTGCATAACCGAATAATCATGTAGTGCTAAAAAGCTAGGAGCTAACCATCCTAGTGAACTAACAAACGGTCTTTTAAGAGCGCCGCCCGCCTCACTGCTCGCTTGATGGGACGCTTAGGATGAGTAAAACTAGTTTCTCGTCGCTAACCGTGCCACTTGTGCGGTGTGACCAAGGCTTAATTCAGTGCTGGGTATGGGCTTTGATTGTGCCAAGCGCAAAGTTCCTGTAAGTACACCTATTACATCGGACACGCCGCAATCGCGGCGGTAAGACCCCTATTTGAGGAGTGGCTGGATAGGCGTCACGGCGTCCTGACCTACCGCATGACGCAGGTCGTCACCGGACACGGAAGTTTCGGGAGATACCTGAGTCTGATAAGGAAGGAAGAAACGCCTGGGTGTCACCACTGCGAGAATCGTCCGGAGGAAACGGTGGAGCATACGGTGCAGGACTGCCCCGCTTGGGCAGAGCACCGCCGCGTCCTCATGACGGTGATAGGCGGAGACCTTTCGCGACCGGCATTGGTAGAGGCCATGCTGCAGGGCGAGACGGAGTGGGAAGCGGTCGCCTCCTTCTGCGAAGCAGTCATGCTCGCGAAGGAGGAAGCGGGCCGCGTTAGGCAGAGGACAGCGTCCTCCCTCCACCCCAGCCGCAGTGGTAGACGCCCGCGGCGACGGACGTCGCCAGACGATCTCCAGCCGCCGTAGGCGCGGGCATGCGGGCAGCAAGTAATGGGCAACTCGCTGTCCATGAACCATGAACCATGAACCATGCCCGGTTCGACGGCGCGTTGTGTTCCACGCGCGCCTCAAAGAGTGTCAGCAAAATGACGGGACCCCCTCTAGAGGGCCAAAGCCTGCCGGAGTTGCGGGACTGTACGAATTACCGTGCCCCGGAACGAAAAGGGCTATTGAAGGACACCGTGGATTTTAGTCAGTACGAGTCAGACAGTCCTTCCCGCTCTGCCCTGGGTGGGAGGACTGATTTTGATGATTTTACCACGTAAAAATAAAGGTACACCAACTACATACCAACACAGATGGATAAAGTTTTTAATCGTGACCTTAATAGTACCCAGTTATACAACAGCGGAAACTTACTTAAACAATACCATCACAAGAAACAGTGTTAAACAATAATCATAAAAACTCATTATCAATGCAAAAATCGTTGAAACAGGGGCGGGTTTACAATTAAAGTGTGTCTCATGGGATATCACTCTTTGGAACTACTTTGTTAATTTATCTAAACCAATTACGCAAGTGCGCCGCAACACCGCTGGGATGGCAATTCTATTATTTTATGCTTAAATGAAAACGTACGGGCGTAAAAACTATTTATATGTTGAAACTATAGACTATACAATAAACATTAGAATATTATCATATTTCCACTACTTAAGTACTCGTATGTATGACGTTAAACTTAAGTAGAGTAAGAATGTTATGCTTAAAATACGGACCTGCTATAAGGATGAAACCGATTTTAATTTAAAGTTGAAATATTTGGGAGGAAATTATTATTATCAATCCATTACTTTATTAGTTTGTAAAATTGGTCCGCTTGACAATACAAATAGTGTAATGGATGTTGTTGTCACATTAAAGGAGATTGCTAATGTAACTGTGTTATGATATTTTCCTGGACTTATTGAACATCATACAGGTTACAACGTTTAAATCCCCGATGGGTTGGGCAGAGCACTTTATGGCCATAATAAACCCACAATCATAATTATTGAGAAATGTCTGACAAAAACTGCTAATAACTATGATAAAATTTAAAATTTATTTTACACAAAAGAAACCAGTCCCAAAGGTAGTTGGTATGGCACCACACACACGAGGATGGACGTTTATTACTCTTTCACGCAAAAACTATTGAACGAATTTTGATAAAAGTTCATAATCAGACACTTTATGACTTGGATTATATGAATTCCACCCTGTGTTAATAGGCTAGAATTTTATCCCGATTTTATATTCCCGTGGGATAACTTTGTAGCTGTACATAGCGGGTCAAGCCGCTGGTAACAGTTAATCACCATATAAACGTAAACATTCACTCAATAGTCGCCATCTATCACAAATTATTATTATCATGAATGAACAAAACTAATTTGCAACATCCAGAACGCCTTAGCACCGAAATCCTACAGAGAACGGAACCGTTACGTCGTCGTGTCGTTGGGGAATTTTCTAATTACGTTTTCAAAGACACCTCGTTTGTAGAACATGTGACATTTGGAGTGAAAAAGGTCACGTATAGAAAATTGGAAATCCAACTGGGATAGGACGTGGACGGCGCCAAAAATTTGCCTCCAGACTTTCCTATTAACGAATCTCATTTGTTGGATTGTCGGGAATTGGTCCTGGTTTTTTTGGGAAACGTTTTTGGGTTATTTCTGTGGATTATGCTTTTGAATGCCGTGGCGGTTGCTAGTAGTGGAATTTCTATTATGAAAAATAGGTAGCGCAAGCTGGTGTATAAATTAGGCCACCTAATTTGTTAAAAAGTATTAATAATGTCTGTAGTTGAACAACGAGATAAAATAATTTGAGAACCTGGTTGGTCTGTATTGTAACACTTTGTTGTTAGGCTTGTGACAGTTAATTTATCTAGCGCAGTGGGGAAAAGCTTTAAACGTTCAGTAATATAAAAGTTATCGAGATTTTAATCTAAATTCATTCATAATAAAAAGCGATTCTTCAAATCTTTTAAATTCCTATTAATAATGAATATTAAGAGAGTTCATCGATATAAAACACCTTGCAACTTAATTAAATTCTCTAACAAACTTTGTCGCACGAATTTTCTCTTTACCCCCAATTCAGCGACTCTTTTACTCCCAAGACACCATCTGCGCATCCCTATTGCAAAATAATTAGTCTAAAGTAAATTATGCACCCTTTAAACTGCATCAAATTTGGGCAAATAAAGTCAGTTTAAAATATATATTAGAGGGCCACATGGCATGTGTTTTAAAAGACATTTTCTTATGAGTTACATTACACTTTAAAAGAAGAGGGGAAGATATGACATTGTACAGCGCTCCTGGCAATGGTTTTTATTATGTGTGTCAGAACCAATTTTAATCATACTTTTTGTAATTTAGTACTATTGTTTTTTATTGGGTTCGCTTAGAAGTTTATTTTAGGGATAGGTTTGTAAAATTGAAATAGTAGCTTAGCTTGGCTTATTTATCTTTACAAGATGGTGATATTAACAATTAGTCTACATAAGTGTGATGTATCTATTTTACAACCAAATCCCTGTATAACCTGCAGTAATTTCTTGAATAACGACTATCACACCAGTTTCAAATATTGAACTTCCAGAAAAATTTGTACTCACCAACATTTATTCATAAAATATTCCCCACGAGATATTTCCCACACATTCCGCACCCAATATATTGCTTTCATACATAATCGTCGAAAAATTGCGTCACTTTTCTTTACAGAATGCCAGCAAAACACTCAGAATGGCGCGTGCCGGTACAATTGACCGAATGCTCACAATTATTCGTACGACGGAAACTGTGGGGCTGCGGGTGTGGAAAAAAAAAGAAATATTTATTCACCCAGTGCAATCATGGCGAATAAAACGATTACATGCCACGTTCGTGAAAAGCTTCTATTGCAGTGGAGCTATTGTTTAGGTATAATTGATATAGGTTTCTACGACCATGGGAGGTTTATAGCCTTGTGATAAAATTTAAGATTCGAACTAATCAATTCCGACACATTTCCGCCACGTCTCCGTATACTTTGATACGTTAAAACTATACAGATTATATTAACTACGAGTATCATGCCCACACTCCACAGACAGTCTGCAACTTGTAAAGATTTGATCGAATTTTTACTTGATATGAATCAAATTGTACAATCCTGTAAAACTAATATTCAATAGGAAAGTGATCATTTTATACGATAGGTTTTAAACTCACCCTGAATACAAAATCATAGTCTGATAATATTTTCGTTTCAAAATTTTCGGGCGACTACATACATTTGTTTTTCCAGTTTTCCTCTAATATTCGTTCTCATATTAATTTATGGAATTTATAATGACTTTACCCACATTTCATTGGTAACAGAATGTAATGAAATCGTTTTACACATCAATAGAACACCCCTTTTTTTTTTTTTTTTTTTTTTTTTTTTTTTTTATTTAAACGTTGCCCCACACTAGGATTTTCTCCTGTGTCGTGGGTGCGTTTACAAACATATAAACTCACATACACAAACGCCCAGACCCGGAACAACCACTTGTAGATCATACAAATATTTGTTCCGTGCGGGAATCGAACCCGCGACACGCAGCGCAACAGTCCAATCGCTCAGCCTCTGCGCTAACCGTGCCGTTTACCTTTATTTGTAAACCAAATATGAAACAGTTTGATTAGGGTAATAGAAATTCAGAACTAATATTTTTCTTGGATAAATAGAGAAAGCGAGAGAAATTGAATTGACTATAAATGTATAAGATATAGACAATTTGATTACTAATGATGACAATAATGGAAGAAAGTTTAAAAGCAAAATGCCGATCCAAGAAAGGCTGAGTTCCGTAGGAATCTCGTTAAAGTACACTCGTTATTTCACATAGACCTCGTATGGGATATAAATTCCATCTGAGCAATTACTTTCCTTTTAGGCAAATTAACAAGCTGACTGTAACCATAGAAATTCAATCCGACCAAATCTGTATGTAAATGTATTGTAATTGTGGGGCCAATATTCGAATTACAATTTCTATGTTGATTAACCGTGTAACACAGGAATTTATGTTCGTACCTCCATCGGCTGTTTCCCTAGTATAATTTTGTTTGTACATTTTATACCACAAGCGGTATACGCGGGTTGTATGATGTTGTTATAAATAGAAAATACATGGCATGTTTATTTTTTAAATATGTTTTGCAAAAATGGGTTGTTATAAAAGTAATTTGGGGAAGAGCAATGTTTTAGAGAAACAAAAAGTTTTAACATAGCAGCTTAAGAAAAAGAAACAGATTTTATTATTAAATTTCTTTGACTAAAGCCTGTTTCAATCGGTTGTGTTAATGATTCTACATCTCTCTGCAATACAGAATTTTTGACAGCACGATCAACTGAACAAAATTTGTCTATTTGTGTATGTGAGTATCTTTTTAAACGTTTTAACTTAAATAGGTCTAAGAACATTGAAAAATCAGCCACGCTGCTTTTCACCTTTTTTGATTTAACGATTGGTCCGCTTTTGATAAGCGGTACTATCTTAATGGTAAGCGATGATGTGGTCGACGGTGAAGCACGCTTGCCTAAAAGTAACCTATTGACTCTTGACCTGAAGACCCCAAGGTTATAGCTATTAGGAATAAAAGGGAAACACATGGAAATCCACTCCTGAACTATGTTTCGTACGTACCGGAGGGATGTCCACCACGTTAAGATGGTGCTAAAATGAAAAGGGCCAGGTGGAATCAAGTTGAAATACACCACTCACCTCTTTTGAAACACATTGGATCAATTCCGTTCCATTCTATATAACTCTTATGTTTGAATAATCTAGACCCTCATATCGGAAAAGGTCTTCACAAAATCCCTAATTAAACACATCTATTGATAACGTTATCAGAGCCCTACCGTCATTGTGTTTTACGACTGGTTTTAATTCTGATACGGCAAGGTCGTAAGCTTTGTCTGACGTCATAATTAAGTTGATCGTAATCAGGAATTATGCTTTATCTAAGTGCCTACTTATTTTGGATGTATGGGACTTAGAGGATATGATTTATGTTTGTATGATTGGTGAGCAGCAACAAGTCACCTATTTTTTTCTTATAAATGTGTTAATAGACTTGAGGATTCACTTGTATTAGAAAATCGAGCATTCGCCGTATTTTGTCGAACTGAACAACGAACAGAGATAAACATCGTTACGAACATTTTCACGATCTTTCTAGCGAGCGCCCTAGTCATTCATGAATAATGTCTGACTTGACAGGCAAAAAGGTCGTCAGAAGCTATTTTTTAGCGTGGTAAAATCATCAAATGAGTCCTCTCATCCAGAGAAGAAGCGGGAGGGACTGTCAGAGAATGTCCGGGGTCACGGTAATTCGTAAGTCTCACGACCACGGCAGGCTTTGGCCTTCTAAAGGGGAGCCCCGTCTGTATGCTGACACTTTTTGAGGCGCGCGTGGAACAAAACGCGCCGTCGACCCGGGCTTGGTCCATGGTCGGTCAGTGAGTCGCCCATTACTCGCCGCCCGCATGCCCGGTCGTCAGAAGCTAGAAGAGTGATTGCCAAATCCCAACGCATCGCTCTTGTTTGTTTTTATGTAAAGTAAAATTCGCATCTGTATAAAGTAAATCATGTGTTCATTTAAAATAAATTTAAATTATAGAGTAGTTTTACGACGTTTAGATAATTGGCTTTTGTATACGTGATGCTCTCTATCACCTAAACACTTCGCTCCTTCACTGAAAAGGTTTAAATCCTATAATCGCTGCCCAGTCGAAATTGGTCTGCTGTCACACTTAAAATAAATTACTGTCCCCGCGCAATTTCACACCCCTAACCCCACTAATTGAACCAAAATACACTTAAATTTTCTTTGTGTCTAGTGTAATTTTAGCTCAGATGGGGTCACACAGACCACCCCATGGCAATTTAACGGGTTGAGACATTCTCTTCCTGATGTCAATTTGGAGTTTCTTAAGTAAAATGAACTGAATATTTGACGTAAACTTGTGTAGATTAATTAACATTTCGCGATAATCGCTTTTCTCCGTCTGCGTAAACATTGAGTTGTTCCGTTATTTTGAATGTAAAGATGAATAAGAGAGAAGAAAGTTTTAGTTTAATAAAGGGTTAAATTTAAATGAAAATAAACGTAGCTCATAACAGTTTATCATCTTAAAAAAGTTATTTACGACAATTTATCTGAATAAATCTCATTATACATATGAAACTCGACCAAACCAAGACCTATAATGTAAACGTTGTTCCAGATACGCAACATTGACAGAAATGAGACAACTGATGATAACCAAAGTGTCAAAGATTGTTTAAGAACTACCCAGATGGGTTAAGAATATGACAATATATAGTCTTCGTCGCAATAGTGACGAGACGTAGCAATAATGAGAACTGACACCAGAATATTTATCCGTGATCATGGCGCTTGCAACAGACAAAATATTGAACACAATAAAAACAGTGTAAAAACATGATATTTCAAAAACTTTTAAAATCGTCAGTAAATAATTATGATGATTCTGACTATAATTAATATCTATCAACGTGAACTAAAATATGAACTTTACACTTTTTTATAGATAGCTACGCAAATGCCACGTAAAACCTCAACATACAAAAACCTGTGCAAACAAAGTACGTACTTAATTTAAACCGAACAAATGAAACAGTCCGTAGTTCCCACTAATTCTGTTGACAGCACACTAATCATTACATCAAAACGTGATGACGAATGAAACACGGGACATGAATAACTGAATCGCGGTAAAATGCGACCTCGCATGCAAGCGGAGATGTTGCTGTAAAAACTGGAATATAGGATAATGTCAAGGCTGTAGTAAATCCTGCGATTGCTAATAAAATTCGGGAATGAGGAACAAATTGGTTGTACGAAAAACACTCGGTATTTGTTGTGATCTTCGACCCTTTGAAATTGCACACTGTGAGTTCGAATTTTGAATCTAATCAAATCCATCATAAAGATTATAAACTGTTTGCATACCAAATTTTACTTTTGTAGTCTTTTTTATGCAACTACTTACTTAACTTAAGGAATGAACTCAATATTTTAAAAGTTGCAGTCAAAGTGACCTGTGCTGCCAACGACGACACTCTAGAATTAGCAAAAAGACACATTAAGTAATGATGTCTTTATCACAAGAGAGAAGAAGACTTGCAGCTCGGCCCATATCCCCAATTTGCGGCTATCATTACTTGAAGACTTACCAGTTTCATAGATCACCAGTTCTGTAGAATTCGGTCCAATAACTATTAAAATAAAATTCAATCTCAAACGATTTTGACAGCAGTACAATAAAATAACTATGCTCTATAGACCTGATGATGATTAAACTAGAATATCCCAGGATACATCCCATTTCTAGCTTCAACGGCAACATTGTCACACTCACCGCACGCGTTGTGAGGACCCAACGACCCGGTTGCATAAATTCGTATCGTGACAATTATACGGGACATTATCTCCGCTGGCGTTGTCTCCCGGATTTTTGTACCGTTTTCATTTGCAGGGTTATTTTTTAGTTTGTCCTGTTTGCTGTTTTGTGATTGTTTTTGTTAGAAACATGTTATTTTGAATTGAATTGTTGATACGAGTATATTATGTAGAATTCAATGACACATTTTATGAAGAATTAATCAGTAGTTGATTACTGTGTTTAGGGAGTTCAAAGAAATTGTAACGATTTACCAGGTTTGTTAATCAGTATAGCGTATTTACCACAGACCTAGAAATTTTTGAAGACCGAGACGATAATCTTGAAAAAAAAACTGCATCAGAAAAATCTTATTGAAACGCGTGAACCATTGTAATTTGATATTTCTCCCGAATATACTATTACGCACATACATAGACTACTGATAGCGCTACACTATCTGATACCGCTAGATGAAATTAAATAAAACACAATAGATATAAAGTACTCCACACAAACAACAACTTAGCAGTTGCCTCAACACCAGACCAATGCAACACCGTATTCAGACATAACATAAAACGCGAAATCATAAAATTGTGGTTCGCTCTCGTATCTACATTTATATGGCAAGCCTGGCTCACAGTGTCGGTTACAGTACCATGTGACGCACTTGTGTAATGGTCTGTACAGCGTAGTTGTATGTAAACATTTCTTCTTTATGTATTTAATTTGAACACCAATGGACGCACGCATAATGGCAGCAGCATGTCGCCGCGGTTTGGCGAATGGACGCGTCCGGATATAGAAGGATATTAAACTGGATGTACTAACAGTTTCATATGGTACGCATCGCTTTTACAAGCGGATTGGACAGTATTTTTGGATGTTGGGTGCGATACTATTTTTTTTTTTTTTTTCGTGGTAAAATCATCAAATGAGTCCTCCCACCCAGGGCAGGGCGGGAGGGACTGTCAGACTTGTACTGACTAAAATCCACGGTGTCCTTCACTAGCCCTTTACGTACCGGGGTCACGGTAATCCCTTGGTCCCGCGACCCCGGCAGGCTTTGGCCCTCTACAGGCCCCGTCACTATGCTGACACTCTTTGAGGCGCGCGTGGAACACAACGCGCCGTCGACCCGGGCATGGTCCATGGTCGGACAGCGAGTCGCCCATTACTTGCTGCCCGCATGCCCGCGCCTACGGTGGCCGGAGATCGTCTTGCGACGTCCGACGCCGTGGGCGTCTACCACTGCGGCTGGGGTGGAGGGAGGACGCTGTCCTCTCCCTCAGGCGGCCCGCCTCCTCCTTCACGAAGGATGCGACCGCTTCCCACTCCGTCTCGCCCCGCAGCATGGCCTCGACCAATGCCGGGCGCGAGGGGTGCGATACTATACGAATATTTTTGTAGCTGAAATAATTTCGGAATTATACGCGCTAGAACAGTAATCTTTACCTGCCATTGCATAAATGGCATAAGCATAATTAGCATATGATGATCCCACCGCTGGAAAATAGGACTCCTCTATAAGAGAAGAATACGCTTTAATCCACCCCGTGGATCCGGGAGCCCGGGGAATTGATGTCACATGTCTTCGAATTCTTGGATATCCCAGTTTCTTGCCACTGCAGTCTTTTAAATTAACAACCTGTCGATGTCATTTTTACTAACTGCTAAAAGACTTAGAAAGACACTTAACTTTTCATATTAAAATACCTTTTTAGAAAAAATCACCAGTTGCATTCAAAGCTAACGCAATTAATTGAAAACTGTTAGAAATTTTAAAGAGTAGATTAAATCCTTATCTCTTCCAGAAGTCTTAGTTTCTAACTGTTCCGTGGTGTTAGCACATAGTTACGTTCTATAGAGGTGCTACGTATAGGAGCGCCAGCGTGTTATGTGGCTATGAACTGGACAATCTATTATTAAGAATTCATATTCATACAGTGAGAATTTTAATGGATGCTGTATGATAATACATAGTTCTGGTCTTATTGCATTTTATGCAATATGCGTTGGGAAATTAGATTAGATACTAAATATATTTATGCTTCATTATTTAAAATCACTAGATAACCTACCTACCTAGAAATCTTTGCTTTCTTATCAAACTTCGATACAATTTCACAAAAGTAACTTTTATTCCTTACCCTGTACTGGGTTTTTTTTTGTACCTACTGGTAGTACATCTCCAGGCACAAATTTTTAAGTAACTTGATCTTAACTATTTAAAACATACAATATTCACAAAACTGCCAAAAATAATAGCAAAACTCATAAAACAACCACCGTTGATATAAACGAACACTTTTAACCCGCAAACTGCAACAACGAAATTAATTAAAATCTCGCCCGGTACAAATTAAACGGTCTTTCGGATGCACTTTTCGCTGCTTTTCCGGCGGGCATGTACAAACATTTTGATTAACAACTTGCGTCGAATCAATCAATTTAATTGGTAGGCGACTGACCCTGCGGCGATTGCCTTTTTCATTATAACAACAATTAATAATACGAGGTAAAAGTAGCTAGGTACGAGTACTCCAGTCATCAAAAAATGATCGTGAGCAAGTGAAGAGTATCTACGTGATATCAGATACAAAAATATTGATACTTGTTGAGTCAAAAATTAAGATGTAGAAAGAATAGTTTAATGTTTAATGTTAATTATCAAACAATTATACAAATAAAATAATTTATCATTCAAATGACAAGTCGAAACTTTCTTTAAAATCACAGTCTGAGATTGCAATCAAATTACTACTTCTATTTTGACGTTCAAACCTAGTTGAAAAACATGTTAATTGCATATGCACATTATAGATTACGAAAAACAAACAAAGCTCAGCAGCACAGATCTCTAAAATTGTGCCAAAAAGCTTAATAGAACAACAGCACATTAAGGGAGAACTATGCAAAATAGAGCACTTAATGTTGAATTGGGTCGACTGGCTTAAACGTTGGGTAGCTTACTCGTATGTGTTGCCGCAATCTTTAAGTCCTGAACATTATTGTTATCTTCTGTACTTGGCGCTTTTCTTTTGTTTAGTTCTTGGAAGATTCTATGCGTGGTTGGCGATGATATCGTCAAAATTTCGAGAAAAACTGGGCTGAGAGATGCTTACAACCAAAGGGTATGATAGAAGAATGAGGATACCAACCTACGTTGGTTCATCAGTGGGTGATTAGGGACTGAAATGAAGTTGATTTCATAAGAAGGATGGACCTTTCTCTGTTTCTAGTAATCTATGAGTCATACACCTGCTCTAACACGAGCAGTCGCTTTAATGCAAGTATCTTGGGGTTAATAAATCACTGGTCTATCACTGACTAGTCCAGCAGTGAAGTTGGAAGAGGTAAAGTTAGTATAGTTTAGAAGAATAGGTATGTTTTCCTGACAACGAATCGTAATAATAGTAATCTAGTCTGTCTTTAAAA
Source organism: Agrotis puta (assembly GCA_943136025.2). Classification (NCBI taxonomy): domain Eukaryota; kingdom Metazoa; phylum Arthropoda; class Insecta; order Lepidoptera; family Noctuidae; genus Agrotis; species Agrotis puta. Next base: position 11,615,627 of record OW964177.2, on the reverse strand, counting down.
CAACACTACTGCGATATAATTGTAATAAAAGCTAACATCTTTACAGATTCTCTGAGGGCAGCTGAAACGATTCCTAGTCAAGACAACGCAAAATGAGCGCTCGATACAATCCACCAAACGGTCCATTCCATATTTATAACCGCTATACCGCAATCATATCCATCTAAAATTCAGTGTAACGCTTTCATATATATCTTAATAACGCCCTCTATTTCAATAAAACCTAGTCCAATTCACGGCGAAACAACTAAATGACGCAAACAAACGTAACCATTCCACGTATCGTCATAAAGGCTATTTTTATTGCTTACAGTTAACATAAAGTTTTTCCGGCTTCATACCCTAACGTCTCTAAATGCAATCCAAACGCAGTGGAACCAGGAATTATACCAGCATTTACTTTCAACGATGCACTCAAGATATTTTCAAGAGTGGCGAAGTGAGGGTTAAATGTGGAGTTATTTTTATTTCAATAATATTACAATTTTGATATGCAATCTTGGATTCTGTATCAGGTATTGAAATTTCATATGCTTCGAAGTGTATGATTTAGTTTCAAATTTTGTTCAGTAGCAGACTGTAATATTCAAACTTTCACGAATAAAATTAATAACATTAAAATAAACGTCGGCAATATTTACTTGATGACAGAAAATAATTGCTTAAAAAATATTTATGGAGCTATTCGCTAAAATGTACTAACGTTTGAAATTCTTCTGGATCGGGAATAAAACGTTCGAAACGACGTTACTTAAAATTATTTTCTTCAAATGGATACTTTATATGCTAGGCCCGTACCTCTGACCTACTCGTTTCACTTATTTCGATATTGGACCCCACTAATTTTGTTTACTTATTCATTAAAATGGAGAGAGATGGCGGACTCCGGCGAAATGCTTTCTCTATTAGATTTTTATGGAAAACTGAATACGTGAAAGTGGATTTTAAAAGAGGAAACCTTTTTGCTTAAACCTTAACTCCTCTGATGAAGTTACATCGATAAATTCGTACTAACCTTCAAGGGAAGATTTTTCAGAGCTTAAAGGTATTGAGATCAAGTAAATAACAAATGAGAGTGGTATTTTGGGATATGATTTTGTCCATAAACTCCCATGTACTCGTATTTTAGTCAACCTCATGTAAACTTCGCCTTTCGTATTGAAATAACCCAGTTTTTGTTTCGTTCATTCCATTTGATCAAAACTCTATTTTGCCAGAACATATTGATGGAACGTTACAATAAAATGTGAACCTAAAAATCCAAACACGATAAAACGAAAAAGGTGACAAAACGGGAGACAATTTAAAAGCAACCAAATAATAGGAGTAGACAGAAATCCCGACATGTGTCGAGCATCACAGTGGAATGTAAAACAGAAAGATGAAGAATATTGCTTGTGAACACGGCATAAGATATCATGAGATATCCTAAGATATTACTGCAGATTTACGTAGAAAATGCAACGGTCCGGGAAACGTTTGACGGACTGCCGATTCGCATTTTGAATTATTCATTCTTTCCCCAAAAGTTTACCAAGACAGCCGCATCGAGCATTGCTTTGTTTTATAGTTTATGAAATTCCGGTTCCTCCTTTACACGGGGTTTAGTTTATGTTCAGTGTTTTGTTCGGAATTTAGTTTTGTTGGTTTTGAATTTGTTTTCGATCACTGAGTTTTGAAAGTTAGCGAGGGTGGTGTATATTTTATATTTTGTGGGTGGATTATTTCTATAGCCAGAATGCTTGAACAATTATCATGCATCGCTTCGCAACTTAGTTATTTGTTACCTTTACGTCCATACTGTAAAACGTAATTTATTTCATTCATGAATTTCATTTTGCGAACATTGCTTTAGGACCTCGGTAAAAGCAATTGTTGAAACTTTCATAAATCTTGCACTAGTTTCAAAATAACAAATCTCTATTACCATTGACAGTAACACATTGTTCTATTTCAGTCTAATTCACTAATAGACTTCAATGAGCGCCGCAATAAGTCAGCCTGTTCGGCCACGTGCCTCTCTGCAACATCCGTTACCCTTACTACGACGCACAAATCGGTTCGTTTGCGAAGACAAATGGCTCCCGTCTGCTTGCTAACATACACAGATTGCATTTTCAAAAATTACTCGAAAAAGAGTTTGAAATCCAATATCGGGTGCAGGCGCAAGCATGAATGCCGTCGTATTTTTTACAGAGCACCAAAATTCCGAAACCATACTCTAAACTGACGACAACAGAGTTTATTTCCTATTGCTCTAACAGCAGAGTCGGCATATGAAAAGTGATGCCCTGATATTGATATTCCATTTAGCATTGTCGTCGCGCTTCAACCGTGTCACCCTCTGTTACCACATTCTACTTTTTGTTTAGCAACAATAGAATTTATTACTATTATGCCGCGATTTAGGTATGTCATTCCCATTGTTCGATTAGCGATCGGCACCCATCGCGTTTCGAAAATATTCGCCTTGTGGTATTTAACGCCGACGGTGGCATCATAAGGCGCTTCGTTAGCGCTCTGTTTAGAATCCAAATTGTGGTATTAAGTAGTAATTAAGATAAATTAGTGACGATAAGGGTTTGAGACGTCGACGTGCCAACATCATCGCCATGTCTAAACGCTTCGGCGAAACAAGAACTTTAAAACGTTTCAAAGATCCGATTTATAATGAACTTTGTTTTGCAAACGGCCACAATAGATGGTTTTTCTTCTCTTTTGTACTTCTTTAAATGGAGGTTGTAATTGTAAGAATCCGAAGTTCTCCATGACGTGTTCTTATAAATCAAACAAAATGTTTTCTGAATTGTTTATAAAAACAATATCAACGCACTTGCCAAAACGTTTGTGTTACGGGATGGAAAATTCAAAAGAGGTAGTAATAATCCGAAAGTAAAGGTCTGACACACGAAGCTGATAGTCTTCCGAGAGGGAAGGGAATTTAAATTGAGCGCCATACAGTCATCTCAATAAGCGGCTTGGCTCTCAACACGGCTCGTAAATTCGACGCCAATTGTTTGTTTTCAACGTAGAACGTTGCGAAGCTGAAAAAAGTGAGTAAGGACTTACGCAAGGTATGGATGAGGTTGTTAGTTTTAAAAAACGATATGGATGGTATGGAGTGTTGTATAATTATTATAATTATTTTCGCAGAAAAGATTGTTACTTTTACTATTACTTTTAATTTCTGTTCGGTAAAAATACAGTCTTATTAAAATACCAGATAAACTAGTTCAGACAAATCTATTGATGTATTTATTAATTATGTGGAAAAATATTTACCAAACGATTCATAAAGAGGACATTACGCTAGTCGTGCCGAGAATATTCTTTGCAGTACTGCACAATCGCTGTCACATCCAACGCTTCACCTTCGTTCGTACATCCTCCAATCCTCTGTCGAGTACACTTCGTAAATCTTAACTTTTGTTGGCTATATCCGAGTATAAAATTGTTTAGTGTTGCACAAGCTACATCAATCTATATGCATCGCCAATACATCGGTAGTTGGTAGGTGCGGTATTGTTGCAAAAGCGGTAGTGATTTGTTCAACGCATCTTTGTGATTTATTCGTCTGGCCGTAAAGTTGTTGGAATAAAGGATCAGTCACACTGGTGCGAAAATAGAGCGAAAGCTGTGTGGAGCACGGACACTGATGTTAAGTAACATCCGATCATCATAGGGTGGACCCAAGTCCTCATGGTTTCACTGGGATGGCAATGATCGTATACAAAACCAAAATTTGAACTTTGCTTTTGGCAACGGTCACAATTTAAACCGTAATACCTATCTATTACACTACGGTTTCAACTCCTTTTAAACCGTAGTGTAATAGATTTTATTTTAATGGATAAAATTAAACTTACGGCGCTTTTTGTTTCCCATACAACTTTCGTCGTTATACTTCAAGAACGCTGTACGGCTAAATAGTTAGTATTCTACTAGGGCTTTAGTTGCGTTCACCGAACACTGCCAGTAGTCCAAAAAATTTAATGACACACATCCTCAGTGTGTCTGAACCGGTTTTACCCGAATCTTTATATTTTGTACGGTGTTCTTGTTTGGTGCCGCGTTCGCAATTTGTTCGTACTAGTTAGACCAGACCTTAAATCTTTGGAAAGCATTCCAACAATTTTACGAATGAGTAACTTTTTCATTTTGTTACGCACTTTCTAGTTTTGTTAACCGAATGTTGGATACGATAAACGTTTATGTTTTCAATTACGATAGAAGATTTACGATTTAAGAATTTATTGACGAAAAAATTAAGTGTCATTTGCTTTCTTCTCTTGTGCGTCGTAGGAATACAAAATGTTATGAGGTTTTTTTGTGAGGAAATGAATGACTGTTGTTCCGAATAGTAATTTTGGAAGTATCAATAAAATTAATATTTTATTAACACTCCCAAGAGTTACATTCTTGTCGAAATCTACATAACATTAAATTATTATCTTTGCATTATATAGCATAAAGGTAAAGTACCTAAGCCGCTAATGTTTTTACGCGCGCATCACTTCCGAATAACTGCATCAAATTAGATAATACTACATTCGTTTATAGGACAAGGTTTTATATCACAAAATTCTCTAAAAATTTACCTAGTTGGTCGAAAATTTAAACTTGTGCGAAGCCGGGTGCGGGCCGCTAGTAACTTATAAAATAACAAGACATATAATTTTAAACAACATCGTATGCCATAAATTGAGAACATTAGTCTGTCTGTCAGTATACTGCAAAAACTTGAATAGACTGTTGCGTTGACCCAAGTTTAATTAATCCAGATATTCGAGGAAACCTATTGCTTAGCTATCTCTAATTAATTGTTTACCCCTATCTACAAATTAGCATAGATTCTGATTTCATCAGACCAGACAAATCAGCCAATCTTTTTTCTCATCTCCATTTATGCACCTACCAAACATTAATGTAAATTTTTAAATGATTGATTTACATACCGTATAAATTTTACATTTAATTTATGAACCCAAACAATGGGTAAACATGCGGGCTTTTATTGACAACTAATATCTGTTTAAATGTCTATTCGAAAGTTTAATTTCATTGTAAATCATTGTTAAAAGTTTATTTGGTTTTTCACTGATATTTATTACGCATACAATTCATGGTACACTGGTATTTCTTGGGTGATTCAGGATATAGTGTTTTATGATTTTACAGCGGGCGATATCAATTAAATGATACCAGGTTACTGTTGCGGATTTTGAACCCATTGTTCTGGGATAGTCTTATGGTGAAGATTCTTAGTACATCTACTCAAACTTGGCATTTTTCTCTGAATTTTATGTTTTCAGCAGACATCATAGACTTAAACCATAAAAGCTTAATTGCCTTACCTAACTCTAATTATTTTCATGTTTAATCCATTTGATCTAGGTGGTTCCTACTTGTGATTAGCAAGAAGTCGGAAAGTAAAGCAGAAACCTGTTCCAAAATATAGACTCTATGGAGAAGCACAGACTAGAAACTCAATGGACTCTTTGGAAAACCAAAGAGAACGCCACCATCTTTGTTTTCATAAACGAAAATGTAAGCATCACCGTTCCTTTTTCAAAATATCTGGAAGATGATACAATTTCCTTTACACCAGCACAAATGATCGGATCGTAATCGTTACTTATAAACCCAGACTTTAGGAACTATCGTTTGGCAGTTCGCCAAGCATCGGTGTCGAATGTACTTGTTTCACACTTGTGTTGTGCCTGTACCTATATCGGGACCTGTAAATAAACTAAGTACCTATCTAATACCGCTTCTTTGGTAATCTTACAATTTTGGTATACCTTTTGTGACGTCTTGCTGAATTCTGACATAAAATTAATACATATTATTATCAAGGTTTTCTTACTTGAATCCACTAATTTGACGCCACGGTTAGCATAGTGGCTAAGAGATTGGACTGCTGCGCTGCGTGTCGCGGGTTCGATTTCCGCCCGGAACAAACATTTGTATGACCTACAAGTTTAGTAGATGTTCCGGGTCTGGGTGTTTGTGTATGTGAGTTTCTATGTTTGTAAACGCACCTACGACACAGGAGAAATTTCTAGTGTGGGGCAACGTTTAAAAAATGAAAAAAAAAAGATTGGTTTATGATTCTATGTGACCTACTCATTTGATCCTTCTATTTATGGAAAAAGATTTATTGGAAGTAACGCTAATGGACTATTAGCGTTGGTGAAATGTCTAAACTGTGAAAGTTTTATTATAGTTTCATCATCATTATCATCAGGCAGAAGACGTCCACTTCTGAATAAAGGCCTCCCCTTAAACCGCCACGGCGAACGGCAATTGGTCACTTGCATCCATCGGTTGCCCGTGACTCTGACGATGTCGTCGTTCCACCTAGTGGGAAGCCTGTCTAAACAGCGTCTTTCAATCCGTAGTCGCCACTCAAGAATTTTTCTTCCCCATCGGTTTTCAGTTCTACAAGCGATGTGACCTGCCCATTGCTACTTCAACTTTTTTTTTAACGTGGTAAAATCATCAAATGAGTCCTCCCACCCAGGGCAGAGCGGAAGGGACTGTTAGACTCGTACTGACAAAAATCCACGGTGTCCTTCCAGGGTCCTTCAGGGACCATCCAGGGTCACGGTAATTTGATAAATCCCGACAGGCTTTAACCTTTTAGAGGGGGTCCCATCATTATACTAACACTCTTTGAGGCGCGCGTTGAACACAAAACGCCGTCGACCCGGGCATGGTCCATGGTCGGACAGCGAGTTGCCCATTACTCGCCGCCCGTATGCCCGCGCCTACGGTGGCCGGAGATCGTCTGCCGACGTCCGTCGCCGTGGGTCTTTATGCTGCTGGAAAATATTATTTAAACTCACTGCTACATGCCACTTGTCTATGGCTAGCTTTTAAATGGTAATACCTATTGTCACTTTTCATTATTTCAAAATCTGAATATACTCATAAGTGAATTTAGTGGAAAATTCAAATGCACATCAAGTTACATCAACTAAAGCCCTGTTCTAAGACTCTAAATACCTAGATTGGTACCTTGGTATTATGTAATGTTACGTGGTCGCATATATATGGCTTATGATTTACCATTTAATTAGCACAGAGGCAAACACCAATGCCTTCAATAAGTAGCTTTCGCGCCACTAATATAAGCCGCGTAAGTACTATATTACGTTTGATTAACGGTTCTGCTCAAAGTCTTGCTAAACGCAATGTTTTGATTACCAGCATACTAATCAATGGTTAGCAATTTATACTCCAATCAATTTATACTCAGATCTTTACCACAGGAAATACTGTTTTGACTTTAGTGACACTCTCCACTGTGAAACAGTGAGTCGTCGATTACGTAAATCCCACAAACTTTAAAAATGGCGGCCTTAAAAGGTTTAGACTTTGATTTTATAAATCGGCTGATCCTTGGCCTGTGCCCGCACCCTCGTGTCACCAAACCCGATCCCAAACGGATCCGTCACGCTCGGCTCACAATGAAATCTGTTGTTTCATATGAGATCATGTTAAGGATGGAGTACTGTCGAAGATTTTTATATCGATCTCGAGCTGTTAAACAAAGTAATGAGATCTCCGATTTAAAGTCTTAAGTTAGTGATTTTTATATGGAACTGTTAAAAAAAATACTTCATTCTCATGAGAGGCAAGTAAACAATGCTCTCATGTCTTTCCAGTCTCCAATCATGTAGTGACACATTTCTCTATAAAGAACATCTTTAATTGCCAAAGCTTGAGCACAGACACACAATGCTATTTTTTTTGCCTGTAAATTTTCTTTCCAGCACTAGGAATTTTATCGACATCAGTTCTACTTGAATCCCATCACTATAAGTTTCGGAGATCCTTTGTCATGAAACGGTTGGTTTAATTTGATTAGTTGTCGCCTCGGCCAATGGGGACACCGGGTCACTGGTCAACTTTACAATTTTTAATATACGGCTTTTAAATTGTACGGTTTAAAATTAAATTATAGCCTCTATTACTTTTACTCTTTTGTTAAACTATAAAAATCATGAAAAAAGCTATGAGTAAGCGAATAATAACAATTATGGCAGTTATCAAAATGAAAAAAATCCGGTTTGAAACTGGACTTATTTAACGTTTTACAATACGTAGCAACCATAAAAAAATTAAGATGTGGGTTTCCTAAGACGACTTTTAACAAGGTACTTTTCGTTTGTAGCTTTGAAAATGTTTTGTTATGTAAAATGCTAGGGAACTCAAAAAAATAATTCAGTACTTTTTTGAGTTCCCTAGCATTTTTATCGCCGATACAAAAGACTAAGATTTAGTATTTTAACAATGGCTTAATCTAATGTTAAAATTCTCTCCTACCCTGAACAAAAAACAAAATTCACGTCAGCGGGCCTCAGACTGACAACCAGATGATAAAATAACCTCAAAAAACTTTTCGATGTAGTAAAGTAACGAAGTAAAAAGTTAAAAATACATAAATATAAAAAAGAAAAAGTTAACTTTGAACATACTTAATGGTCAAAAGAAACCTCAAACTCTTAACATTGACAAAAACACAACAACTGGACGAAACATTGCAATATTTCAGACAGAGCAGAAGCCACACAATTTATGACATACTATCGACATATTTATGTTGTCTGTCATCCAGGTAATGGCATGAAAACACCACAGAGGCTTACTTATAGCAATAAGTTTGGGAAAAACACAAATAGAAGTGGGTGAGGTAACACAATTGAGGGACCAACCCTCACTAGAAAGTCGTGCATAAGTAAAAGATGTAAGAGTATGTATGGAAGATGAGTGTCGTCAATATGGGGACGTTAATAAATTAGGTTATTTATTTGGTACATTTTGTGTTTTTGTTAACCTTATAAGGGAGACTTGTGAAGTTTATATGCATTCCTGAATAAATAGCTTACGATAATAATGTAAAATCTCTAAATTAAATTAGATTTTTGATCTTCAACAATCTTTGTTTTACCGTCGTCGCCTCGAACAGGAAAAATGTTAAAAACATGTTAACGTTTTTTCATTTCATTTGGTATAATGTTCTTTTTCTGAAACTGCGTTATATTAAATATGATAAAATACCGACAGATTATTTCTGAGAAAACACCCTCGAAAAGGTTGCATGAAAATCTATGTTAAAATATTACATTCTCTGACTAAACGCTTACAAATATGATATATCGGAAAATCCGCTTATCATGTCAAAACTTCAAAATTTCAGATCATAAATAAAAACCGACCGCACATTTTGTAAAATTATCTACACACATTCGTATTCTAAACGCAATCTATAAGTTCTTCATTACTTATCTTCAAACGCATCGATACGCAACATTTATTACGACTACCAATTGCAAACTTAAACGCACAATCCTGAAAATTATCAACAAGCCCTATCGTAAAGGGCTAGGGCTGGTAATTGAGAAGCTTTTTAGTTTTAGAGTGTAAATGTATGTTTGTTTGCGAATGTCTAGAGCCGTTCTATCACGTCAAAACAAGGAGCAGGGGAACAATGTATTGCAGTTGGCAATCTTAGTGCCCTTTCCACAATATCTTTAGTGTGACGCCCCTCAATATGAATAATGTGTCATACGATCGCGCCCTTTTATCTGAACTGAGGGAAACACACTGAGATTTTGTAGTAATATCATTGGGGTGGAAACTTTGTTATTATGATGTTTTTCGTGATAAAATTGTCCTTTTTATACTCATTTGAAGTTTTAGTTTCCAGAATATTTCAGACAATTTTCATATGAATACGTTGTCTTTTTAAAGTGTCAACATGGTTTATTAATGCGGCCAGAAAATTATACGATAAATCCTACATCAATGTGGAGACACAATATCAGGGCACAATGCTTGTCAATTCTGGGTTTGATCAAATGTTTAATAAAGAAGAAATACAATCTGCATAACGGCAATGGATAGAGACTGGTAATCCTCAACCTCATGCCCCAGTCATTGCGTGAGACGCCCAGGGCAACTAAGATCCCGGGGTGACTTCTGGCCGCAGTAGGCGTGCAAAATAGGTAGAGTATAGGTAGCTTGCCGTCCGATCAAGGACCAGGCCCGAGTCTACGAATTGTGTTCAAGGAGCAAACTGACGATTGGCGAAACGCCTGGCAGGATCACTGGCGGCCGTAAAAGTAAAAAGAAACTGAAAAAGTCGGACGGTCCCTTCGGATCCACCGAAGATTGGATGCGGATTAAAATTTGAAATAAAAAAAGACGTGGACTCTGACTTTTAACCATACTTTTAGTTAAATTATCTATTAGAATCGCGAGTTGCGAATTTGAAAGTACCAATTAAACCGACACTCAATGAGTTAACGAACTGACAAATACTTAAAACATGAAGAAGAAAACAGAAAGACAAACAAACTTAAACTTAACACAGACATTAACCCCTCAAAACAAAACAATAAACAAAAATATCACAAAAACAATTGATGACATCAAGATTCGACGATCAAACACTCGTCATAGCTTTTATTTTTAGTTCCATAATAAAATGTTCCAGTCACCGTCATAAAGGGGACAATCAACTAATGGCAAAGTTGAACAGTAGTCATAACTTAGATAGCGTTAATTATAATCAACAATTTGATGAACTAAAATAATGAAAATGTACTATGGAAAGTTTTAAACTGTACTATTATTGAGATATTTCTAATAACTTTTTTTTTAAGTGGTAAAATCATCACATGAGTCCTCCCACCCAGGGCAGAGTGGGAGAGAATGTCAGACTCGTACTGACTAAAATCGACGGTGTCCTTCAATAGCTCTTTACGTACCGGGGTCACGGTAATTCAGGAGTCCCGCGACCATTTCTAATAACTTTGATAAATTCATGATTTAAATGATTGTTTACGTAACGAGACTATAGGACTAGTTTCTAATGGTCTCACACCACAGCACTAATTCCTGGTGGCCACCGCTAGAAATTTCTCGTTTTTCATCTGAACGCGTTCAGAACATCGTAACCGCTTTATGATTTGACTATTAACACTGACAACACTTGAACGCTCTAATGGCTTTTAAAAATAACCAACCTTAATATTAATAAGTATTGGCTTGCAGATTTCTGAAAATGCCAAAAAATAATAATTCGTAGCAATGTTACTTATAGTCGGCGTCATAAAATATTGACTCGCTGTCAAATGAAATATTGCTGTTAATGCAAATTGACATTTATGACATTTGAACTTAAGGTGGTGCTGCGTAAAGCAAATAATAGATCTATGCAAAAGGTCAATGAAATCTAAAAAGTATGGATAAATCATTTAAAATACTTTCTAAAGTGCGTAAGAAGCTATCCATTTAGATAAAGTCAATTGATAATGGCAGGTACTTAACAATTTCAATAAATTCTTATTGGTTTTTAACCCAAACTTTGATTTTATGTCATCGTTTGGCGATAAAATAAAGTGCTACTATAAAATTATAACACTAATAAATATATTATAACTTAGTATTATTACTAAAAAATTAAAGCAGAAGAAACCGCCTTAATACCCAAATCGTGCACCATTGGAAAGACAATCATGTAAGATGATAAAATTCTGAGATAAGGGGTAAGGTAAATTGTTAGTGATTTAATAAATTAAATCATCCGAACAAGAGTAATGAAGCCACTTTCAAAGATTTGTCATCTATAAAAATCCACCACAACTATTGTTCATTTCATACAGATCAGGGAAGAAAAAGCAAATAGATGACCGAAATAAAGACAGCTTTATTCCGTAAAAAGCATTTACAGTTTATTATTACCTGTCTACGATGGAGCTCACAATAATGTTATTTAGAAAACATTTCCGCCAGGATCCAATAATAACAACACGAAAGGATATAAAACAAAGTATTAAAAGAGATAATATTTAAAAGCCATATAATAATATTTTACGAAACAAGAAAAAAAAACATATAAGCCGCATTATGACGTATTTAAATGAGCATTCACCCTACGGCGTAAAAAAAGTGAGTACAAATACTTGTATTATTTCTGTGGGGTGGTTTCTTTTGGGGCCGGAAAAGCCAATGTTTTGGCTCGATACGCCTCTGTAAAAAATGCATGGGTTCGATGCAATATTTTAATATTAACCGTGTTAAGGGGAGCTGGATGCATTCTCCGGTTTTCTTTTTAAAAAATGTAAGGATTAGTGTCGGTGCGGTCTTATAAGATTAATGAGAACATAACTGTCGTAGCTAAATAGGATCTACAGGGACTTTTTTTTTTTTTTTTGCGTGGTAAAATCATCAAATGAGTCCTCCCACCCAGGGCAGGGCGGGAGGGACTGTCAGACTTGTACTGACTAAAATCCACGGTGTCCTTCACGAGCCCTTTACGTACCGGGGTTACGGTGATGGGTAAGTCCCGCGACCCCGGCAGGCTCTGGCCCTCTACAGGCCCCGTCAATGTGCTGACACTCCTTGAAGCGCGCGTGGAACACAACGCGCCGTCGACCCGGGCATGGTCCATGGTCGGACAGCAAGTCGCCCATTACTCGCTGCCCGCATGCCCGCGCCTACGGTGGCCGGAGATCGTCCTGTGACGTCCGACGCCGTGGGCGTCTACCACTGCGGCTGGGATGGAGGGAGGACGCTGTCCTCTCCCTCAGGCGGCCCGCCTCCTCCTTCACGAGCATGACTGCTTCGCAGAAGGAGGCGACCGCTTCCCACTCCGTCTCGCCCCGCAGCATGGCCTCGACCAATGCCGGGCGCGAGAGGTCTCCGCCTATCGCCGTCGTGAGGACACGGCGGTGCTCCGCCCAAGCGGGGCAGTCCTGCACCGTATGCTCCACCGTGTCCTCCGGACGATCCTCGCAGTGGTGACACCCAGGCGTTTCTTCCCTCCCTATCAGACACAGGAACCTCCCGAAACTTCCGTGTCCGGTGAGGACCCGCGTCATGCGGAAGGTAAGGACGCCGTGACGCCTATCCAGCCACTCCTCAAAGAGGGGTCTTACCGCCGCGATTGCGGCGTGCCCGATCTACAGGGACTAATGAATTTTGTATTTTAACATGCAATTCAAGCATAGATTTTAGCTTTTAAGCCTAAATAAATAAATAAGTACCAAAATGGTCACTAACTATTCTTCATTGCAGCTCGAAACGGGATATTTATCATGGTTTTTTTAATTATGATCTTCGTCACTTAGGTCCCGATTCCTACAAAATTTAAAATCTTTTGAGAAGTAAGACTAAATAATCAAAAAACCGAAGTACCTTCATTTGGTATTGCTGTTCATATAAATCTCACATCTTGCAACCTGAAGAATAGACCGAGGTAGTATCCATACTATTGCCAACCATTCTGTCCATAACTTCATAAAAAACTTCATGCACCGACTGCACACTGTGAGGGCAACATCGGTTTGCACTCCCTGATATTAGACTAATATTCAGCTAACCCTCCGCTTTATTAAAAAACCAAGGGCCATTTGTATGTATTTATAGTTCCCAAACATAATGTGCCCTGTCAACGGTAACGTCCTCCCTACAGATTAATTTTGTTAAAACATTTTGCCTATCAATACTTCTTTCTTTGAGGTCTAGGGGTGCTTAAGGGCCTCGAGAATTCCACCACTCATGTTCTTTTATTAGGTGCAGGCATGTTCGAAAATTGAAACGAGGTGCAGGAATTGCCATTTTTAAAATGAAAAAGTTTTTGCGAGGGCACGTGTTTTTTTAAACAAGGGGCAAAGGAAATGTATTGAGTGGATTTTTTTTTTTATTAAAAAGTTTATTTGACTAGTGATCACTAGTGCATTATTTTTCTTTATAACATAGAGTGTGCAAAAAAAAAACATTATTTACTATCGCATCACAGTCGCAGCTTACGCGCCTAAGGCCAAGTTAATAGCAGAAAAAAAGCGTATCTAAAAGTAATACAGTAACATTTATCGCACGTGCGATGATATTTCTATATAAACATCCGTCATGGACACACCATAACTTCGCCCTAGGATGCAATAACAGATAGATACGCCACGCGCGAGGTCAGTGCGGACGTGTTTTTTGTTAATTTATTTTACCCAATTTCTTTTGGAGTAATAATGTACGCTATAATGGCTCTTAATGTGAAACAACTATAAGTACAACAAAGACTAAAGTGCAGTGAAACAGTTGATTTATGAGCGCAACATCGCGGAGTTCGCGTTAGCCGAGGTAGGCTCTTCCTCACCTTGGGGGAAAGAGACGGGCTGCGAATAAATATATTTCATCCTTGTCGCACCACGGCAGACGCGGTGTGCAATTGTCAGTTATCTTGAATTTAAAATTGAATTTTTATTTCTCGATAAAACAATGCCTACCTGCGGGGCTTGTGGCTCAATAATAAAGGATCACTTCATGGAATGCTCTAATGGAAAGTGTAAGAAACTTTATGATATAGCTTGTCTAGAAGTAAATAAAGATGCATTCAAGTCTTATACTGAAGAATACAAATTATCTTGGGTGTGTCCAGAGTGTATCTGCTTAATGCCTAAGAGAGGAAACACGGAAACCCCGCTCATCGTTAGGACACCCGTATTTAAGACTACCACCACCACCACGCCCATGAATAACATAAATACTCAGCGAGGTAGTCAGGCTAGTTTTTCACCTACGATAGATTCTAATTCAATGCTGCTTGAGGAAATAAGGGAATTTCGAGCCGAAATGACAGCCCGTATGAACAGCCAGGCTGAAGCGATTACTCTCTTGTTGAATCAATTCAGTCAAACACGATCTGATTTGGATAATATCACGAAACTGATGAGGGTTCTAGAGGGAAGAGTTTATACGAAACAAACTCAAAACACAAGCGATATAGTTGATAACCCACCTTCAACATTTGCAGAAGTAGTTAGACAACAGAGTAGTTCTAATAATCATAATATAATACAGAAATTATCTAAAAATGCCACCAAAACACAAAAAGTAAACAAAGGTGGGGCCACGAAATCCGCTGTATCACCGGTACCGGAAACGGCCATTATCACTACACCACTAACAAATACATCATGCGAACAAACGGATGACGAGGAAGGCGATAATGGAATGAACTGGACAAAAGTAATTAGGAAAAAAAATGCTAGACCACCTAAAAGCGTAGCAGTAGGATCAAATAGGGAACTGAAGGCTATTCAAGCAACAGAACGGAAAAAACACTTGCATGTTTGGCGATTGCATCCTGAGACAACCATTGAAGCCATAACAGATCATGTAGAAAGTGTATGTGGCCCAGATGTGCAAATAAAAGTGGATAAAGTCAACCATAAAACTAAACGTGACTACTCGTCATTTATAATAGGAGTACCTGAAATCTGGTTCCATAAATTGCATCAGCCAGAAATTTGGCCCTTGAATGCTGAATTCAACGAGTGGATTTGGTTTCGAAACTTCACCAAAAATCGACCAAATTAATACCATTCATCTATATTACCAAAATGTTAGAGGTCTTCGAACTAAGTTGAACGACTTCAGAAACAGCATAGAATTAATGGATGCAGATTTATACGCAATCACGGAATCGGGTTGCAACCCTTCCATATATGACCAAGAGTTAATTCCACCGGGATTTCAAATACTTCGCTGCGACCGAGCGGACGGTCGAAAACAGGGAGGAGCGCTTCTAGTGGCCACACATCGGTTGGAGCTGCGACAAGTGTGCGTGAGTGACGTATCCATAGACACCTGCGTTTTTGAATTACTCAATGCAACGGTTTACTTAAATAAAAGATTTTTATTTTTGTGCTCAGTGATTTATATTCCGCCCGGCAGTTCTGAAAATGACTATATGGTTCTGTTTGGCATTATAGAGAAATTGTGTACAAAATATAAAGAAATAATTGTGTTAGGCGATTTTAATCTTTATTCGTGTCCTTTAAATGTGAGGAATTATTATGAATATTTTTTGTCCTATTGCGGATTCACCCAAAACAATAATGTACCTAATTGTTTAAACAGACAACTAGATTTGATATTATGTTCGGGTCTTGGCGAGGTGTCAGTGGTGATGGCGGATGGGTCGCTCGTGCCCGTGGACGCGCATCACCCGCCGCTCGCGGCGAGCGTGCGGCTCGCGGGCGCAAGCGCCCCTCTCCCCGCGCCCTCCGCCGCCAGGGCCACCGGCACTCGCGTTGCAACTCGACCGCGTTGGAACTTTTATAAAGCGAATTATGAATTACTTTATTCTAAGTTAGCATCTATTGATTGGTCCGACATGTTTCAGCAGAGCGATATAGAAGATATTTTAAATACTTTTTATGATAAATTAAATAATATTTTAGATGAAAGTGTTCCTAGGAAAACATTTACTGTCAAAGAGCGATACATTTACCCCAAATGGTACACGATCGATATAATAAAAAACTTAAAAATTAAAGCAAGACTGCATAAAAAATATAAAACCACGAAAATAAATAGTGATTATGTAGAATATTCAAAATTTAGAGCACATATTAAAAAATCAATAGAAATTGCACACAAACAACATCAAAATAAGATTCAATGTCAATTTGCGAAAGACCCTAAGTCATTTTGGCAATACGTAAGGTCGCAGAAAAGTTCAACGAGTAGACAGAGCATTATAAAGGACGGTCAGTATCTGTCGGACAAGGAGTGTGCTGAGCAGTTTGCGACTTATTTTGCGTCGGTGTATAGTAATACGCCACCACAACTAGATCCGGAAGCGGCAGCGGTGGCAGCGGGAAACAGTGGTAGTGCATGCGTGCAAATTAATAATCTTAGTCTTAAAGACGTTAGAAGCGCACTCGACCGCCTCAAGCCTAAGCGATCTGCGGGTCCGGATGGTATACCCGCTTTTCTTTTTAAAGATTGTGGTAGGGTACTCGCGGAACCGTTACTTTATATATTTAACGTCTGTCTTCATTCTGCGGAGTTCCCAGCTCGGTGGAAGACCACGCGAGTTATTCCAGTGCCCAAAGGCAAGGCGGGAGCTGACATCAGTGGGTATAGGCCGGTAGCGGTGTTGTCGACTCCGGCAAAGGTGTTCGAATCTGCCATTCAGCGCTATATGCAAGGGCAAGTGCGCGGACAGTTATCAGATGCGCAGCACGGATTCCGGCCGGGGCGCAGCACTGCTACCAATCTCCTTGATTTCATGGGACAAGTGGTGCCAGCAGTAGATGCTGGGGTGCAGGTGGATGCAGCTTATTTTGATTTCAGAAAAGCCTTTGACACCGTCGACAATGACATCTTGCTGCGGAAGCTAGCAGAGGTCGGATGTACCCCACATCTATTGCAGTTTTTCGCCAGTTACATGCAAGGCAGACAGCAGTATGTAGACTGCAACGGATGTGAATCTGACTTATACTACACTTGGTCTGGTGTAAGTCAGGGCAGCAATTTGGGGCCTCTAGAATTCGTGATAATGATAAACAATTTACCGGAAGTCGTAAGACATGGCTCTTGTTTATTGTTTGCAGATGACCTCAAATTGCTGCTTGAGATTAGATCCGAGTCCGACTGCAGACGCCTACAGGAAGATATAGATCGAATAGTGCAATGGAGTCATGAAAATAAACTGTACTTCAACGTGTCCAAGTGCTCGTTGATGAGCTTCACCCGTGCTCGTACACCTCTGCTCTATGAGTACGTGGTGGACGCGGCGCCAATGCAACGAGTCACGGAGGTCCGAGACTTGGGTGTTTTCATGACTCCCGATCTATCATTCCGTGAACATGTAACGACGATCTGTAAGAAGGCGTTCAGAAACTTAGGATTTGTTCTGAGACAGACACACAGCTTCACAAACATCACAGCAGTAAGGGTCCTGTATGACGCACTAGTCAGGAGTCATCTGGAACATAGTGCGGTCATATGGGATCCACATGAAGCTAAGTATTCGGTGATGTTGGAGCGCGTTCAGAACAAATTCACACGCCATTTGTACAAGAAATTATATGGAGTATATCCTTTTTACCCACTGATGTATCCCACTTTGTTTGTCCTAGGCATGGTTGGCTATACTCAACTGCATGTCCGACGGGAGTTTACGCTGGTCGCCTACTTGGTGAAGGTGCTTCGTGGAGTGGAGAGCAACCCGGGTGTATTGCAGCGCTTGAGTCTGTGTGTACCGGACCGCTACGTGTGGAGGCGGCGCAGCCCGCCACTGCTTCTGGTACCTACAGCCAGAACTAACTTGCTTGCCAAGGCACCTCTTACCAGAGCTATCCGTACAATCAACAACCTTCAAACACAGATCGATGTGTTTACGTGTTCTTTGGGTGAATTCGCAAGGCTTTTATTATTTATTTTATGCTACAAGCAAAATAATTTGTAATTTGTGTGTATATTAATGTAGTATTAGTGTGTTATTGTAGTGTATTAATTAGTTAAGTAGTAGTAGAATTTACTTACTTCTTTGTAAATGATTTTTAATTTTATTGAATTGTGTAATAATTTTATAACTTTATTTTAATATTTTTTAATTTGGATATTGTATTGTTTATAGTTTATGTTAGTCTAAGTTTAGTTTAAGGTCTTATCTGTCGCATTAGGGTAAAACCTGTAATGATAGAATAAGTTTTGATAAATAAATAATAAATAAATAAAAAAATAAAAAGTGGAAAAACAACGAACAAAAACATAAAACGTCTCTCATGTTTATTGCAATCGCAGTTTGTGGTACCGAGATATTACTATCTTGTCTATAAATAATAGTTTAGGCAACTTTATGCACGTTCACGTTCGCTGTTTAAATATTAAGTACTTTATTGCACTTGCATTGTAAAAATGATAACAGCTTGCGAGTTTGGTTAATTTTAGTATCGTTTTATTGTTCAAACATTGTTAATCGGTTTTTCATAGTTTTGGTAAAATTTGTTAAGTCAGCGAATCATTGTAATTTGTTTTTTAATTAGTTCGAAAATTGAAAAGTATTTGATTGTTACTATATTTTTTTTATATTTGTGATGAAATTAATTAGTTTTAATTTCTAATGTTTTTTTAAGTGACAAAGCCTGTTTAAAAATACTACTGGTTCGTAGAAAGTGGTTAGTTATTTTTTTTGTCAGTATGATGTTGATCGAACGAAGAAAAAACCATTAAATGGAATGCTATAATTTTCGTGGGCCACATAGTGCCACTCATATTTCAGCAAATACATAAAACGAATGTATGTAACATTTTATTATGAAGATCTTCAAAAATACATGAACAAGAACATATAATCTGAAGATTCAGACATCTAAAAGTTATTGGGACATCAAGAGTAGGTACACCTTTATTTTCTAAAGATACGTCTTCTGAATAGCATCCTTTGCTTTCAAAAGAAAAGAGCCCAAAACTTTTACTTAATATTGCTACATTCATATCCTTTTCAAAGGCCTGTTTAAAACAGAAATGAATCCAAGAACGTTGTCTCCAGGTATGTTAACAAAATGCCCGACTCAGACCGTACTCCACTGCGAATACAGATTAGGGTCCTAAAAATAAACAATTTCATTCCTTCAGGAGAGAATTTTAATAAAATAAAGGTAAGAGAAATCTTCTAAAGATGAAGGTGGGAACCGATGAAATGGCACTTAGCGATCCGAGTTTAGCAGTTGACAAATTGGCCAATTTTTTTTGCACCCTCTCGTGATAAAGGCGTTTCATAACAGTCTGACGGTGAGAGCTTATTACGGGGCGTCCGACTCTTATTGACTTTAATTTTCTACTCTGTTGACGTTTCCAATGATATATATCTTCGACGGAATGGTAGAAATGGCCCTTCGCTTTTTCAAATAACAAGCGTAGCCCCATCAATCGTTACTGTCATTCATTTACGCGGTCCGTCTTCGTGAAATATTAGAGTTATCTATTGAGAGGAATCACTGTAAAAACTACTCCCTTCCGAAAATAATATTTCACTGTGATTGTTTTCCTATTGTAAATAAGGGAGTGAGCCGTGAGTTGTTTTCGTTTGATGGGCGCGTGATTAGCTGCAGGCTTTCTCAGAATTTTTTTTTGGTACTCTTATTATGACGTTTTAATTCAACGGGATTCGGGGAATGATTTATTTTGGGACCTTCTGAGTCTTTTGTTCTGAAAGCTTTGTTTAAAGAGATTGTGTTCAGTAAATCCAGTTTATACAGAGTCATAGACATTTGAGAACTCTCTTTTCATTTAAATGTCTAGTTTCAGGAGAAATTCTTTTTATTTTCAAATGGGTAACTCAGATTTATCCGACAAGTTAGTAATAACGGACAGCTCTTGTAATAGTTCAATTGATTGTACCGATTAACTATTTAAGACAAAATTTAGACTTTTGTTGAAATATTTAGTTATGTACTTATATTCGTTACTACGTAGGTAAAGAAATATAATAAAACCGTTCCATTGTGTAGGAAAGTGTTCTGCAAAACTTGAAACTGTTTACAGACCCCTTCTAACATAGAGCATGTAAAACAGTTTCAAACTTGAACAATTATACTCTAATTCAAAACAGAAGGGTCAAAATTCCCAATTAGTTCCAGTTTAATACCTACACGCGTTGCAATAGGGTTGACAAAAGCATGCTAGCTCAAAGAGATCACCCTTTGTAGTGGCTGGATGCCAACGTAAGTGGTATTGATGCAGGCTATATATCGGCTTTTACCCTTTAACTAATGTAATAAGATTACAAAGGGCTGTAGACAGTACGCGACACGGTACAGCCGTATGTACAGGACCGGACTCAGGTAGGTCTGGACGTTCGTGGCTAACCACTGATCGGACTAAGAAAAAACATTACAAATAAATGTTAATTGTTTGAAAATTTCATTACGAAGTTCCTCAAAAATACATACGCAAGAACACAATGTTTAAATCTTAAATAAAGCAATAAACTAGGAAATGAGTACTTATAAAGACTTTAGGGTGAGGAGTTGTCCAGGTCAACAACGGTAAAAAAATGTATCTTCAGATTTTATTTGCTATGGGTTTGTTCCTGAAATCAATCTAGACCGGAAGAAAAGATGAGATCTAAGATGAGGCGAGCGCATCCACAACTCCGGCAGGATGGAGGTCGCGACCCGCACCGGTATGAATGGCCCCAATCCGAAACAGTACTTGGATGATTCGCAACATGAACCACACGTGATGCAAAACGACTAAAGCCACAGCCAGGTGGCCTTGGTGAGGCCTACAAACGTCAGTGGGATCGCTAAGCCATTATCGCAGATAGCTTATGGTGCCGTGTCCCGGGGTCCACCCTAAGAAGATGGATTCCACCCACCCCCAAAAAAAACTACCTAATTCAATACAAAATGGACTTATCATGCCTCGTCATGTCTCGTGCTAAATCAATACAGAAACAAAGCCAATCCCACCGCATTTTTCCCAAACCACTGTAACTCCTAAATGCAAGAATCAACAGTGGCGACCACCAGAAGTGCCGAAACAATGAAGCTCGTCGAAGTACAGTTGAATGAATTATATTGTCCTGGATTCGGCTACGAATTAATAAGAAAAGAATAGTGGAGGAAGGAAAATAAACAAACAAAGCCGGTTAACCAAAATAACAATGCTCCAAATACGTCTCTGTACTCCATAACGAATCGCCACTGACGTTTTGGCGAGGCGTTAACTGCCGACCCCCAAAGGGGTAGGGGCGCTATATTATAGCCATTACGGACAATCGTTTAGTCGTCTGCAAACAAAATATCTTCACGGTAAAAGCCGATCCGTCACGGAACTGCGGGATCAATGAAGTTTGTGCTGTGTATTGAGAACTTTTGTTGTCGGGTTTTGATATTTTCTGATTTATGTTTATACCCGGTGTTGCTGGGTACATTTTTGTACATTATGCAGGAACAGGTTTTTTTGATTGATGCTAAATCAAGTTAGTGCGTCAGGAGATCAGCCTGTAGAATTTCCAGCCTACTTTGATTACATTTCCAAATTAAAACCCTAAAACACCATACCAGACCTGGGAATTGAACCTAGTAGTCCACACTCAACAGCCGCGCTTCCGGCAGATCTAACGAGAGCAGAAGTCAGGATCAAAGTTACGACAGTGTCTGAGGATCTTGCTATGGTGATCTTGGACTCAAAATAATGTAAAAAACATCCAAAACATTTTGAAAGTCACACCACTACCAGCTCCGATAAATGAAAGCAAGTCGTGATTAATTTTTCGAAACTTAAAGCAGTGACATCTGTTGAAACCTGTTTGCATTTAATAAAAGCGTGCAATGGACTGCAGTCAAACCAATTGTGCCTTATTTTGTATGGAAATATTCCAATAGATGGCGCTACTTGTTGCATACCAGGATTTCATCGCTCAGTATGATGAATAGATGGCGCTTAACTAAAAGCAGCTTAAACAGCTTTTTGGAATAATATATTAAAGACATTCGAAATCGTTAACTGTTTATACCAGTAATCGCTGAAATAAATAATTAATGATAATAGTAAGTTAAGTTAGCAATTTTTGACAATACCTAAATTATGCCATCTGTTGGAAATTGACTGAACTTTTACGTTGTAAAGTGTGGACGGTAGCAAGGTTCGTGAAGGTTCACGAAAACTCTAACAGATGGCAGCACTTGCACCTTGTATTGTTGAAGTTTTCGCTAGAACGGACAGATGGCGCTTTTACAAACTGGTATTGCGTTTGTGTCGATTTTATTTTTATAGAGGAAATTAAGTAAAAGAAACACAAAATAAATAATTGTCATTACTACAAGATGACCAAGGGCCTCGACAAAACCTTTCGAAACTTTTTAGAACGTTGGAACAACGACCTAAATTCAGAAGGCAGTCCTCCTCGATTCGATTCATATTGTCAGGAGGTTCTAGGACCCTGCTACCAGGTCGCGGGACTCACGAATTACCTTGACCCCGGTACGTAAAGGGCTATTGAAGGACACCGTGGATTTTAGTCAGTACGAGTCTGACAGGACTCAGGTGATGATTTTACCACGAAAAAAAAAGGACCCTGCTACCACATCGGCGAATCACTATACTATAGGAATCCCTTTCTAGCAAGGAATGTGCCTATTGTTATTAACCAGGCAAAAATGTTGACTCTGAGACTGCAACAGGAAACTTATAAATATGGAAAAACCCGATAAATCTAAGTCCGGACCTAGAAATCGAACCCAGTTACATACCTATAAGTACCAATTTGTCCCATATGAAAATTTGCCGCGTGACATTTTAATCCTCACAAACAAAATAGCACAATTGCATCAAGAACTTTTAACTTCATCAAGAACAACTCGTATCTTTCATAAAATCTTTGTTTGTCAGCTCCTCTAAAGAGGTAATTACACATCCGGGCCCCATTTAATTAACGACAATGTAAACAACATTAGGGCAGACCTCAAAGGGTCGAAAACTTTGACCTCAGTCGAACGTGACAGGGCCTCGACAGGACCCGGACATACTTTTGATTAATAGTTTACTACCCACATAAGGATTAGACCAAGACGGTTACCCCTTGAGGTTTTTAGACGAGAATTGTTAATGTCACCATAAGATAATAGTTTTGGGTTGTATGCGTCGGGGTTATGATTGCTGGGGGACGGTGAGCCCATGAAAGGACAGTGAACGGAGGTAAGGAAGGGTTGTAAGTTTCACCCCTGTGAACGACATGCGCCTAAGTTGTCATTTCCTTACCGCTGATGGTAATCACATAATGCTTAATGTCTAGTCATTATGATGATTGGTTCGTTATAGTCAGACAAGCAAAATTGAATGTAGAAATTATCCTGGGTTGTCCTGTATTAGTACATAAGACAATGGGCAACTCGCTGTCCGACCATGGACCATGCCCGGGTCGACGGCGCGTTGTGTTCCACGCGCGCCTCAAAGCGTGTCAGCAAAATGACGGGGCCTCCCTCTAGAGGGCCAAAGCCTGCCGGGGTCGCGGGACCGTACTAATTACCGTGACTCCGGAACGTAAAGGGCTATTGAAGGACACCGTGGATTTTAGTCAGTACGAGTCTGACAGTCCCTCCCGTTCTGCCCTGGGTGGGAGGACTCATTTGATGATTTTACCACGATAAAAAAACGTCTGGCGTAAAGTAACGTATGTTCCAAAAGCACTGTTGGCGTAGTGGCTCGGTAATGGACCGCTGCACTGCGTGGCGTGGTTTTGATTCCCGTATGGAACAATTGCAGTACAGGTCCATGACTAAGTTGATTGTGTAATGAAATTCTGTCCGACCGACGTCTGATGTTTGTAAACATACGACAGAGGCATTATGCCTTCTATTTTGTTTCTCTGTAGGCATTTATTATGCCTAGAGTGATACGTATAATTAAAATAATTTGAAAGAGTTCTGGTCGAAGCTAATTTTAATTTAAATACACGAATTGAGGCGGAGATGAAAACATTTAGAAGAATTCAAAGTTATTTATGTTTTGTATTTGCAGTAAAAGTTAATATTCAACCACTTTCACCAAGTTCTAAAAGGGAAATGAAGTTAAAGTGGTACTAACAAGTCCTTATTGAACTCAAAACACGATATAAACCCCAACTTTATAACTGAAACTGTGTTGAAAACGTAAGTTTGTTAAGTTTCCACATAATATTCGGAAGACTTTTACATAATTAACACTAAGCTTCGTTAACACTAGTCTTCTATGTAAATATGACAGAGTTAATCTTGTTGACTATTTAAATAATCACTTGCAGAATATTTTCTCTTCAGAGTACGTAGCTTTCCTATACTTATTCATTTAGGTACTTTTTTTTTCACATGAGTCCTCCCACCCTGGGCAGAGCGGGAGAGACTGTCAGACTCGTACTTACTAAAATCCACGGTGTCCTTTTATAGCCCTTTACGTTCCGGAGTCACGGTAATTTGTTCAGTCCCGCGACCACTAATGGCACCTGCGAAAGTTATTGATAGCTGTTTGTGGAAAAGCTCAGGTGCCGTGCCCAATGTGTAATACCTCTGCCTAACTACGCTTACTACGAAACAGTTAAAACTTGAACCACTGAAATTCGTACCAAGTGATAAGGTGCTGAGTAATTTTTATGGGTACATTTGCCGTAACAATAATAACAACTCGCTACTAATTAAAACCGGGACACGAACTGGTGGAGGCTTCCTTACCTTGATAAAGTGACGTTTGCAAAAACGCTGCTCGGTTTAATTTTCTTTTTTTTTTTGGCAGTTTGTCTGCAGTTATTATGAATGTTATAATGAATTGTTCTAACTCATTTTCTTAAGATTTTTTTGATAATAATGTATTTGATTGTTAAAGAACACCAACTGAATGACTATTTATAGAATTATTCAGCTATATTCCCGTGGTGATATTTTGCCACTTGTTACTTAAAAGTGTTTTTTTTTGGAATAAATTACTGATTTTTTACAGACTGACATTTTAAGAATCATTCCAGATATTATATAACCTACCTGAAAGTTAATAGAACGTCTTATTATTCCGTTCAATTGACAGATAAATGATGAAAAAATTATCACCACGAACACTTTTAGCAAAAAGACTACCAATAGTTTTTTTTTAAATTTTTTTATTATAAATCTTTTTAAATTAATTACGAAAATAACTCTCATGTAAAAGTCTCGACTGTAAACCTCGTATCACACTGACCGCATAAATAAGCTAAAAACTTTTCAAAAAAAAAAAAACTTTTTTACAAGTCTATTTCTGCCGACGGTACCAAAAGACGACTTCTAATTAGCAAGTTGGGAGCTAAATATTACATTTATGATATGCAAATTTCACTGAGCTAACTAACGGCCGTCATAATCTGGACTATATTTTTAGGACTACAGAGTCTTGCTTCGTTTAAACCGTCTGAAGACGCTAAGTTTTCTTCTTTATAAGGAGATGGGCTCATTTGTATTATCGCGCTTATTTTATTAGGTGTATTTTAGTATGGCTCTTTTTAAGGGAATATTAAAGTAGATGTGCAGGTACAACTGAGTATTATTTAACGCGGAAGTTTATTACCTTACTTTACGTTGTGATAGTTAAAATTTTCTCGTAAAGAAAGACGTTGTTCTTTCGTCACGGCTTCTGCAGAAAAAAGATTAGCCGGTCAGCTAGTTTAATGGAAACGCTCGCATTCTTACACCAAAAAATAATATTGTATATCAGTACAAGTCCTAAATCCGTGTTCTATCCGACAGTTCTATCCGAATATCTTTAAGACAGAAAATTCATTAGATTGGAAAATTTCTTGATTGGTTAAAAACTGGATATTTTATTTTAGAACTTATTACAGTTTTAGTTGTTAATAACTTTATACAATTCTAAATTATTACAATTCTTAATTAAAATCATTATAATTAAAACAATGAAATTTCAATAACGTCACATTAAGTAATTAAGGTTCGTCAAAAAATAAAATAAAAAATTAATTAAAATAAACAAAAATAACTGCCCTAATCAAATAAACCAAATAACAAAGGTCGAAATTAAGAGTAGCAGGGGAATTCTGCATAGTGTGTCGACGTGAAGATAGGACCTACCTAACCTACAGTGCACATAGCTTAGTCATTGTGAGTTCACAAGTTGTCCATGATCACTCGAGTTGATCATATATTCCGCAATCAATTGTGATCAATACCAATGAACAACTAAAACTAAAATTTTCTACATCGAGCTATCACAGTTGTACGTGAGATACGAAGATTATAGAAAAACTCGAAAGGACTTGCAGGCCAGTGGCCCAAAACACAATGATCATTTAGTCAGAGGATCCTCTCCTTTTAAAGTAGAATAGAAGAACTTTACACTGTGTAAAATAGTTGTTACTTATAAAAAGATCTATCGGCACAAACATCACTGGCAGCCCTGTTCCACCCACTGCGGAAAAAGGTCTCCAAATAGGTCTCCTCCCTTTTGCACCATACTTCCTAGAGCTGGACTTGCAGTACCAGTTTTAACTTCGATCTTCTGAATATCGTCTACCCACAGGGCCGTTGGTCTGCCAACATTTCTTCAGTCAACAGTCAGTGAAGGCTCTACTCTATCTGTCACCGCCAGGTTTTGCTTGATGGAACACTAACATATCTATAATTAAAATGAAAATTGTGCCAATAGCATTAAAATGAAAATTGTGCCAATAGCAGCAAATCCTTAGGGTGTTCCAACAGAGGAAGAAATGCAAAGAAAAACAAACAACGTTTATCACCGAATTTTCTCTTTCATCATATAGAATATCAATTGTATACTAACATCTTTGATTGTCCTCACTTCATGCGTAAAACAAAAACAAAGGAGATCGTAAAACAGAATACATCAACCGTAAAGTTTGCTTGTTCCCTTATCAAAGATTGAGACGATGTTAGTGTGTGGAATAAAGCTGCTTATTCAGTGAGCGATAGTTGGGCAACAATATGTTGATGGGCTATGAGGATACGAAAGATTAGGGACGAACGTACGAAAGTTTGCAGTTCTTTCGCAAGTATTCTACTTCGATTGAAGCAACTTAACGACTTATCGCAAATAAAATAAAGTTCCCTATGATTTGCACACACAAATCAGATTTGTAACCCAGGAGCAAACATACCAGATACGGTGATTTGACAGTGATTCAATATTAAAAGTCGAATAACAACTTTGATAGCAATTTTGGCTGATCTCTAGTAGCCCCGTACATGACCTAAAAAAGGAAAACCGTTGCAACTTGCATCTGGAAGTTCTGGAATACACGCGTTCGTAAATTCTTCCTTTGCGTGACTTCTGTCGCCATCGTGGTTGCGGTTGCCGTGACCCGCGTTGCCGTGACTCGTGGTCTAAGCTCGGTGTGCGATATTACTCATATTAATTTGTTTTTTTTTTCCAGCAGCTGTCACAGCACTAGTCGCTTGTACTTGCAGTTATAGCAGTGGCGCAACGTTGCAGGCAATTTGTTGCCAAACAGTTGGTTGCCCAGCGAGAAACTAGTTTCAATATCTACCTATACGAAAAAAAAGCATGTATCGTTTTGTACATGATTTGTTACGATAATTGATGTGGTCCCGTGACCTCGGAGCGTTTTTCCCCGTATCGTTGATTCTAAGTGTGCAATTACAGTAGCAGCGGGGCGAGCAGCGGAATCCGCTGGCGGGTAACGAAAACAGATAGTTTTTGACTAAGGTGCACCAAGTGCGGGCGCCGGGCGGAGCGGGTGAGCGGAAATCTAGTCTGTTTCGTGACTCGCCACCCGCTCCCCGCCACTGTAATCGCATACTAACAGAATATGGGCCGTATTGAAATTCTTACTAGAATAAGTCAAAAACACACACATTAAAAAAAATTGCTGAATATCATTATTTTACGTGGAGTACGAGTACGAGAGACAACAAAACTCAGTTAATTTATATGGTTGACCTTACTAGTAAAATGTAAAGTTATGCCAAAGTTAAGTCTTAAAAATGTATGATTTACCTAAAGATTATAAGTGGTTGTGACTTTAGTCCGCGTTTATAAATAAAGAGTTCGTTAGTTAGTTCTACCACCGCTTCCGATTGTATAGAAAATTTTCTTGGTTCTAATTTATTCTTTAGCACATTAAAAATGGTTATTGGCAGTTTCTCGGAAACGTTCTTAACTTGGCGTGACGAGGAAAATGGTTTCCTTACAAAGTAGATTTAAATCCAAAATATGACACAGTCGTTGCCATCCATGCTGCTCAAAATTAATGATTTTTAATCAATACAATAGGAGGAAATCGTTCATGAATTTTCTAAGAACACAATTTCGTTGTTCACATCCCTCAAGTTGAAAATAAATCCTAAACAAGATGCATATTTCAAATTCTATCACACGAATTCACCACTACATAGAATAAATAATTCAATTTATTATACACAATTTGAGATGCACTCACGATTATCTCGTACTCATCACGGATGCGTTACCATGTCCATTAGTACAGGATATCCTAATTTGGAGTTGTGAGTAGATCGTAAATGCCAATGACGTCATGAGCTGCATTTTTAGGGTCCAATATCTGGTTATCTGGTCGTGACATCCGGGTGTAATTGTCATCATTTAGAAGTATTAAATCCTGCGTTTATGATCCCAAATAATTCTGTTATATTTTTTTATTACAGAATTCACGGGGTCTAATTGATGTCAATGCGACGGCAGGTTGGTTTTGAATAAAGAATGAACAAAGAGATAACAACCCTTTTGATGGGTTGATATTTAGATAATGAAGTCATTTTTATGAAACAAACTTCACGTCAAATCCAGGGATTTATGTCTTGAACATCACAGATTACGAGTATAGTCAAAATAAGTCTGAAATTACGAATACCCCTTGAAAAACGTGATGATTAATGCATGTTTCTTCTTTGCACCAGCATTGATAGTTGATACTATTTTCAGGCTAGTAAATTGTCGTAATGTTTAATGGTTTAAGGCAATACTTAATGATTTAAAAATATTTTGCTTTTGTGTTGCCACCATTTTGACCGTATCTATGACGAATGATGCTAACTTATTTTTTGACAGGAGCCACACAAATACAGAAGAAGCTTACCCAAATGCACTTAACTAAAAGATCTCCAAGGAAAAAGATCCCAAGTGATTCACGTTACCAGTATTACTCATTTCTTCTCCCTAGAATCAATTCAGTGGTCGATTCGATCTGGTTATTATTTTGATGAGGACCATAAAAGGACATTTTGTCCAATTAGTGTTTAGTCCCTCATAATGTTACTGATTAAGATTGTGTATCGTGGTGTGATTCACCGACCGCTCCGATGTTTTGTGATCTAAGGTTGGGATTTTATTGATAGGTGATGGAGGGAGCGAGTTTGAGGTTCAATTACAGAGGGGTCAGTGTTTTATCATTGCATCGCATTTGCATTTATACTTTCAGGATTATTTGTCTACTTAGTTTTTATCAAGCCATGAGATAATTTTACTTTCGTCTTTGTCATCCTATTAATTCTTATAATAATATTAAACACCACTGCAATAATATTTCATCAACAAAAGCAATGTAACATTATTTTCTGAATAAAGATTCATTCTGATTGAATGCTGTAGGTTAGGTGGAAATATTCGTATCTTTTACTCCAAAATAATAATTAATAATTAATTTTGGTAACATCATTCTTCACCTTATGAATCTGTGATCTCTACCTTACCAGAAACAACACAGTGCCGTAGTTCGACATACTCAAACGAATTCATAATTCCATTTACGCGTAATTTCTTCACCACAAAAGTCACAATCAACATTCTTATCAAAAGAATTTTAACAATACTTCCGTTCGCTACTTTATATCGAAGCACAAGCATTCGTCAGCATTTCAACTGAAAACACGCAACCGTTCACACATTAGCATTAATTATTTTAAAAATCCTCATTAAAATATTTCTCCTATTACGTGGAATTCCTTGGACATTTCCATTTTAAACGGTGACTGACTTTTTGTGGAATAAAAAAAAGATTTTGGATCATATGACACTGGTATTCCAAACGTATGCCAGGGAATAATATCTTCTAGCTTATAATAGATAAGGTAGAGTTTAGTTTGTGGTACTTCGAAAGGTGTATAATGGATGGAGTGACATCACAAGATCTCGGGTGTCAATAACGCGACATTTTTGCTAAGAACAAAAAAAAGCTGTTCTACGAAGAACCTTTTATCAAGATCAAAGTGGAAGCATTCAAAACAATTAAACTTATCATCGGGGGCGATTCATTAATAACGTTTGTTGGGCAAAAAATAAATGTTTTGTTTACATTTATTAGGGAAGTGGCGAGGTCTCATCCATCAACCGGAGGAAGACGAATTGGGATGAGAGTTAGCTATACAACGACACTGTATTAGCTTGATGACGAAGATTTAGATCGTTAGATGTATCTCCAGGCACCTAGTCTGCCCAAAAAAGTGAGTACCCTGATAAAACTAAGCTCAGACGTGTCACCTGAGAATGATTGAATAAGAAAGATGTTGAATAAGATTTTAGGTTAAATTGTACTCTTAGCTTAAACGGTTAAAATTGTAATAGCTGTAAGTTGATAATTAGTCATTTGAGCTCATTGTAAGTGAACCGAGTTTTAAGAAGCAATAAATAATCATTATACCTAGGTGCATCTACTTGCACCATCGAGTTATTTATTTTATGTAGTAGTATAATCTAATCATTCAAATCTTTATTTGATGTTCATTTACTTAAATATACTTGTTCGTTTCTAGGAACATTCTGGTAATCATAATAAAAAAAAATTATGTGAGGATAATTAGTTTCTATAGGTCAAAAACAACTGTTTTGTTCTCAGACAAATAAAAATATTGAGT
Source organism: Agrotis puta (assembly GCA_943136025.2). Taxonomy (NCBI): domain Eukaryota; kingdom Metazoa; phylum Arthropoda; class Insecta; order Lepidoptera; family Noctuidae; genus Agrotis; species Agrotis puta. The sequence goes on along the minus strand of OW964177.2, from coordinate 11,584,446 downwards.
TTTATTTGAAATGCTTTGAAATAATATTTATGTCTCTTTATGAACGGCATGGAAAAGCTTTTATTTATTAACATTAAAAAAAAATTGCAGTATTTCAGTCGACTAATCTAATACTCGTATTTGCGTTTCTTTGTGAACACACGCAGCGTATGCAGCTTTTAAAAGCAAAACAGGAAAAGACGGAGACTGGCTTTAAGTAGTAGGTATCATATATCTTTCTGATTAAAAACAAATATTCAAAAGTTTCAAAATACAAAAATGTCGAAATTCGAATGTTAAATATTTAAAAAAGTATCCCTTATTTCCGATGATATTTTACCACAAAACAACCCTGTATCGGAAAATAAGAGTCACATTACTGGCCCGCTACACCATGACATTATTAGAGAAACATATGCCCCTTAACGACTTAAAAAATGACGCTTTTTTGTAACTGTCTCTCGACAAAAAGTGCCAAATTAACTTTTTAAAGGAAACGATCTGTTTTTGAGAACGCCACGTGTGACATCACTGAGATGGTGACACATTCTATTTCTGAGGTGACACCACATGTTACTGTTGATACTTTGTCGTCAAATAATCCCTCATCATTGGGGATATCTATTTATACCACTACCCCGATTGATGACCCTAACTTTGAGAGCTTAACTTGACTTTAATATACCAGTGATATATTGAACCTCGTTACAGAACTGACACATTGAAACGAATTCCTCTTATGAATTATTCCTTCTACCAGACTTTATGAAACGTCTTTCATATTTCACTTTTCAAACTTTATTGTTACAGCCGCAAGGTAGAATTTGAAAATACAATGCCTCAATCTGTATTTAATTTCACAAACAAATGTATTCAATTGTCAGGATAGGAAACAGTTTTTATATTGTTTGCATTAAAAAAAAATACCCTAAAGGAATATATGCGAAATATTAGGGAATAGAGGTAGAAAAAACTCACGAGTGTACAGGCAGATAAAGGGAAAAAGGAATGTTCTTAACTGGTTCCGACATTATATTCGCATTTGTGAAGATCAAAGAGCATGTTGTGACACACGGGTAGGGAAAAACTTCGGTCGTCGGTGGTGAGGTGAACAACGCTGGAGGGCTCTCAAGTAACACCATCCTTGAGGGAGCTAGGCTTTGAAACAAAATGCGTTTGCATACATTAAACTGTAAGAATGTTGGAGATAGGGAGGGTAATACCGCCGGGTCCCTAGGGGAGTGTGTTTCGGCGATTACGCGGACGGAATTTCTCAACAGTAAGTTGCCTTCTTGGCGAGATAGTTTGCACGTAACACTAGCCTCTTTGCGTATTTTCACAGTCAAAGCCGCTCTCCAGAATACTTCTGTGTTTCAAAGTATTTGAAAGGCAAATTAGGAACATATCTTGAGTGAGTTCCTTGAAAGCCTCGAGCACTGCTGCTACGCTTGGGACGTCGTAAATATTTGAACATAATGAATTTAAGCCGAGTCTTGGTTTTGGAAACACATTTTAGGTTTAAGATAAAATGCTCTGGAAATGTCTGTATCCTGTAATGCTAGGAATGTTTTGTATGCTTTGCTTTACTCCAACAAAGAGAAATTATGATTTTGTTTTTCGTATCCTAGCAGAGGTAACTTTACTTTTCTTGAACTTCTTTCTCAACGATTTGATATGTAGCCGTAGATATAATGATTATTATAAACTCGACAAGACTTAACATGTTCCTGAAACCAAAGATATTTGCACCAAACAGACAGTTCATTTGTCTGAACAATAATAATGATAATCATTTTTATGCTTTGAAACCTTCTGTAAATTTTATGTTTTTGAAAGGAATAATGATGATCAAATAGAGAACTACAACTACCATCGGCTGTACAAACAAAATCAAAACACCACCAAAATTCAAAGTACCGATAAAGCAATGACAAACAAAATTAACGATACAAAGGTATTAACCCCGTTAACAAACAGGGTAGTATGTTAGTAGCTGAGTTTGCAATCTCTGAGCAAACACGTGAGGCCTCTAGGGATTCCTTCGAGCTTGGATGATGCACGCGCGAACCATCTTGAAACACGGCATGGAAACTTTGATGTGACGCGTGGACCATTACGAGATTACATATGGCTAAAGTTTCTGATGAGAACAGAAGATTTTTCATGTTTTGTGGACTAATTTTGTTTAATGTTACTGAAGGGTAGCGATGAGATTTGATAAAATTTCAAGATGAATCAATCTCTATTAGTCTTGAAGAATGATAGTATGTACTATTAATACTTTTGGCGATATATTTGTCTTACACTCAGTATGTTAAAGATTAGCACTCCGCCCCTATCTACTATTGTGTAGTTTCAGAGATTAATTCTTACGAACAAACTCATTAAATAAACTTAAAATCTTTATAATATCAGTGTAGCTTGAAGAGACAATAAAGCAATCATTTGAAGACAAATTTAAAGCACAGCATGTACTAAATTCACCTACAGTTTCAATTATTTGTTTCGTCAAGTACTTTCATTTTTCTCTGTGTCGAGCTCTAACAAAACCTTTTGTCACTAAGGAAGTGCTTTCATCATTTACTCTTTATTCTCTCTTTATCTCCAACAAAACGTTCCTAAGACAACACAGTCGTCAAGCACAAATAGAACATTGATAAATAAATAATTCCCTGTCCCGGTAGATCAACAAAGTAACAAAGTTTATGTAGCGTTTTTATAAGCGGCAAAACTTACTTATTAACTTATCCTTACTGGCGGTAGGCAATAAATTATTACGCGTGTACGATTCGGGGTTTCATGTCTTCAAGGCAGGTATTACTAGGGGTGCGTTTACGTCAATGTCGCTAGTCCGAGAGCGCAATAACCAGTGGAAGTCGCATCGGTGATAAACTTAGTCGGGACTACGCTGTCATGGGACAAAGGATTTCCACTGGGCAGCGATGGATTGGACTAGGGTTGGTAGACATCTTATTTAATGTTCAATACTACGGTCATTATGATAAAATTGCTCTCATGTCATGAACATAAACATTCGTTTTAATGGTCTATGCATTACATTCTGATCGAAAAAGTTATTTTTAAACGGAAGACTTGTTATAATTTTTAGTTGGTAAAAGTTACATTATTTTATGCTTGAAAGTACTGTGCAATCATTTGTATTACTAATGAAATTGTCATAACTTTTGCGCACTTCAACTAAAACAAGACGGAAGTAAGAGGATTAAAGTCGTATCTAATCTCTATCCACTCCCTCACTCCCCAGTCAGCGATAATACAAACAAATTTAAAGTACACTGAATAACAAACTTGGTAGTTTTCCCACATAAAAGTTACTCACCCACTCAAAGTTTTATAACGTTCGTCACGCGAGCGGGCGACTTAAAAACTTTTAGCAAGTTGACAGCCCTGCCTGAACCAATTTAATGCTGTAAATCCACAGGGCACACTTACCTCCCTTGAAACTCATGCGATATTGCGTTTTTTCTAAACCGCAGTGAAGGGGCCGTACCACATAAGTATGTGGAGCTATCGCTTTATGTCGTCACGAAAATGTTTTACGTGTAAAAATGTTTAGGAAAATAAAAATGTGTGTGTCGGAAAAGCAGGTTGACTGTTTTTTTTTGTTGTGTTTTTAGCGAAGTGCACTACGAGTGGTTGGAATTCGTGCTATTTTGAATATACTAATATGAAAATATTTTGGGCGTTTTCTCTTAATAACAATGTGTTTATGTCTATAAGTTGACTGTCTTTTAATAAATCTTGAATAGTATGTCAAGCTCGAAAATAAATAAACTAATGTAATTTGTAATTTTGTTAAATATTGCAGCAGTGTTCTTTTTTCTAACTAATCTCCACTAGGTATCATAATATGTTCACATTATTGGAGTCGAACCGTCTCAGCAAACCACTTTAATAACGAACTGTTTCTAATAAAAACAAACACAAACAAAATTGCTTCGAAGCAATAAAAAATCTGATTAATAAATAGCGCGCATGCCTTCACCCAAAGAATTATAGGGTCCCGTAAGTTTTCCAAAATATTGAATCGTTCCCGTGGGATTCCTTTCATTTTTCTCTTAAAACCATAACAAATTCCCAGATTACTTACGTCTAGGATAGTCCCCTCACTATCTCTCTTTTTCTCTATTTATTGCCCTCCACCCTAAGCTAAGTTATCGAAAATATAATCCCTCTTACGCACGAAAACTTCCACAGCTGATTACTACTTGGCCCTGATAACGTACTGTTATATTATTATGGATACACCACCGATTCCAATACATTATAACAAAAACTAGCACAGTTTCTGGAATCACTGCAGTTATTAGTTTTAAAAGAAGTAATTGCAAAAAAGAGTAGGTTCAGTGAAAAAAACAAATGAAAATCAAAAAATTATAATTTCAAGAACTTTATGTAATAATCTAAGTTACGTTTTTTGTGAACCGTTATTGTTCCAGTGTTGGGCAAAGTCCCCCCCATATGTGCCTTTCCAAGTGCTCTTTTCGAGTGCCACTTCGAAAACAGCACTTAAAATTTAGTTACGTTTATGAGGAGATAAATAAGTATTTATATAAACTTACAAGCGCGACCGTAAATATATTCAAACCAAGCCGCGACCATCTTGAAGTGTTTAGTACCTAATTTCCAGACCACTGTAAGTAAAAAGCCTTAAGCAGATCACGTTTTATCGCACAACTTTTACACCCGTTAAAGCCAAATGTTCATCCATAAAACAATCGTTATACTTTCATTAGTGGATTGCCCATCCACGTTATTATATACGCTGGCGAATAATCTGGGGTTATTCTCCAAGTTCCGAGTTGAGGAGAAGAATAAAATCCAAGTGTAATCCCCGCGAGATTAATATTATTTTATCGCTAACAATAAATAAGGAGTGAATTCAATAGCCGAGCACCGAACGGAATTACAAGTTTTTTGACGCACTAGAAGAAAACTTTCACTGAATTCAATCTGCCTTGGATTTGTTCGGAACACTTTATATTCAGCTGAACAGGTATCGGGTTAAAAGGAAGTTTATGATCGACTCTAGAACTAGATTTAGAGATGGAAAAGCTCGAAAGTTTTCTTACATTTCTTTTTAGATGTATGAGCATTGTTATTCGAGTCGAGTGATGATGGATTACACTATTCGATTGTCTTACTTCGGAGTTTCCTAAGACTTTGGTTAGAAGAATATGAATAATCTAATACGTGGTTGGGTAAGATAGATTTCATCAGATTCGCGAGAATAGTACTTATTATTTTGGGTATTATTAGGCTATAAATTATTTCAAGGTATACGTGTATTCAATCTTTTGTTTGATTTTATAATTTCTATGATCTTCACAACTAGAAACAAGTTTCATGCTACAAATTGGTACTAAACCATCAATTAATGAAAACTACTCTCATCTTTAAAATATTTCATTTATAGACGAGTGAAGTTATTAATAACAGCATTATGTTTGTAAATCGCTTAACTGAATAGTCTCCGTAGCAATAAATAAAATTAAACGGAATATTACTCATTAAGGGGTTTTCGTAATGACAGTTTGGTCGATATTGTGATTTATAATGTTGTTTGTCCACGCATTTAAACTACATGAATATTGAATAATGTAGTAAAACAAATGGTGGGGAAATGTTGACAATAACTGGAAGTATGTAGAGATTTATGTAATTGGTCGACGATGCGTGCGGTGTGCGGTTTGAATTGTTCAAAGAGCATGATTAAATTTTATATTAAAATAATCTGTAATGCCATATTATACTTATTATTTGCTAGTATATGCCTTGACTTGCTATTCTGTAAAGAATTTGTAAATAATGTTGAGAGAATCTTTAGCCGTCTTATTGACTGTCCAGTCAGTTAGGTGGAACTTTATAACGATTATATAATTATACGTACAATTTCAATTTAACATTTTCAACTTAATTAAAAAAAAACACATTTAAAATTTATTAAAAGTTAACTGTTATTTATTTTTCAGCAAAGTTACCTGACTATAATATGAGCACTGAGTAGTACTCTTAAAAGACCCCACCAAGCAAATAATAACCCAGTGTCTTTCCTTGTGATAAGTAAGGGGAGATCGCATGTTTGGTAGGAGTAAGGCTGAGGCTACATTAGACGGCGATTTGCGAAGCGACTGGAAGAGCGAAACAGATTACACGTGGTATCGCTGATGTACGGTGTAGCCATATACGTGAGCATTCATATATTTGTTTTAATCGCTCATGTGTCGTAGATCGCGTCGCGGCCTAATGTAGCTTCAGCTTGAGTCATCTCAGGAAGAACACTGTAAGCTACGATAATCAACCCACCTGCCGACTGAGATGAACATTAAAGTAGCATCTAAAAATGTCACCGTGGTTCCTCCAAAGAAAATATAAACACCACTCTTGTGAAAGTAAAAAGTCAATTTGTAAACGACTGCCCCAAAAAAGGTAATAGAAAATAATGTTACTTACAAACGGGGGCTATATCCATAATGATACTGCCACACTTAGCCCCTTGAATAATAATAATGCGACGGTTTGAAACAAGTCCGGGAAATCAAATAATTTGTCCTTAAAGTAATGTAGGACAATTTCACAACCGTCCTTATTATGAGAAATTGGCAATTTTCATGTGTGTCTTTTTTTATGTCGTCACAAGATTGAGTTATAAATCAGAAGTCTCTTTTCATTTGTACGTATCGCCTAAGCGGAAAATGACACCATTACTTTTTAAATTGGGACGGTCGTTCTTGTGAAGTGTGAACTGTCGTTCTGGCTTTAACTTTTATGATAGATCTTGATACTTCAGAATATCTTCAAGGTCAAATCAATAATTTTATATTAAGTAGTTTTTTCAACATGTTGCGTGTCTATATTAGATAAATGCGCGTGGACCAGGCGCAAGGATCATGCAAGTGTTATAGCAGATGGTATTCTCTGTCTCTGCCTTGTCTAATGGAAAAAAGATGTGATATTTATGTTCTTTACAGAATTGACTTACGAATAATTATGAGACTAAGTTTACTAAATGTTATTGAAAAAGAATCTTACAGTAACCTTTGTACTTTTTTGTTTTTTTTTTAAGGTGGTAAAATGACCAAATGAGACGTGTTTTTTCAATAACCCTTTACGTTCCAGGGTATGTATCACCCCTAGTTGTCCGTTCGCTCACAATAAACCTGCTTTGAAACATTTTTACAGTAGGTAATAAATTACCACGCAAATCAGAATCGTGCTCAGTTTTTATGGCTCTTTCATGTGAGAATTTACGCAGAAAAGTAAAATAAGAAATAAGGAGAAAGAAACCTCTGATTGCTGGCTTCTTTTAGTTGAGAATATAGAGTTGATAAGTTACCTATGTAAGTCTTAGCTCCCAGTAAATAATCAGTTTACAGACCCATCAACTTATCAGTTATTCATGTAGGTTTAAAACAGAGTTTGGTGTTTATAACTATGACGTTTGCAAAATTGGTGTCTATATAGTTCCAAGTTTGCCACTATTTACTGGCACTGCTGTTGGTGGCACTATTTACAGCTATAAGTTCCAAATTACATTTATGAATAGAGAAAAGGCACATAAAGGAAGAATAATAAGAAACTTATTTCAAATATATTTAAACTGACAAATAAATCAATTATACTAAAATATTTTATTCAAAACTGCGTTTGCTTATTTTTTGTTTGATTATTTTTAACTATATCAAATAAGGTTTATGACGAAGAATTCATATAACGCTAAGATAGTAACCCAAGTTCAAACTCATATATTTAGTTTAAAAGTAGAAAATTTAAAAGCACATCCGCTCATCCCCTACCTTACTTAAGAGTGCAATCCAAAATGCAACAAGCCTGTTTAATTTTTAAGACTACTTTAATAATACTTTAAGACTACTTTAATAATACTTTAAGCGTGCCATCCTTATTTGTCACATACACGTGGTACGCATAAACTGCCGGTTCGTTCACCCTTCGTGCCCCGTATAAATATGAAATGCACCCTTACTAAGACAAATTATTTCATTTCCCCGGCCAAGGGACTAGGGACGTGACTGCATGCTCACATCAAATGTATGAGAGATGTATGTCGATTAACGTAACGATGGTAATAAGATGGCGGTTTTAAAGTACTACTTTACGCTTTTTAGTGTTTTAGTTAGTAACGGCACGGTTAGCGCAGTGGCTGAGCGATTGGACTGCTGCGCTGCTTGTCGCGGGTTCGATTCCCGCACGGAGCAAATATTTGTATGATCTAGAAGTGGTTGTTCCGGGTCTGGGCGTTTGTGTATGTTAGTTTATATATTTGTAAACGCACCTACTACACAGGAGAAATTCCTAGTGTGGGGCAGCGTTTATAAAGAAAACAATCAAGCTCAATCAAAGCATTTCTTTCAAGTACCTAGGCCAGTTACAGCGCCTGTAACTTTGAGTTGTCAAAAGACAAATCACGTCAATCAATCAAAGACACATCTCAATGGCTTGTACCAATCAGCATTTAGTGGGTAAAGGTGTGACATTATAAAGCCTTTGTCAAACAGACAGGCGAAAGCGAACCGGACTGAATCCGAGGCGATAACGAACCGATACGAGACGTCAAACTGGGTACAGCGAACCGAGGCGTGGCAGTTGTAATTTTTTTTATCGTGGTTAAATCATCAAATGAGTCCTCCCACCCAGGACAGAGCGGGAGGGACTGTCACACTCGTACTGACTAAAACCACGGTGTCCTTCAACAGCTCTTTCTCGCTCTCGTTCCGGGTTCACGGTAATTCGTACAGTCCCGCGACTGTGGCAGTTGTATTAGCTGTTTTTTTTATAGACGACGTCAAACAGAGCAAATACGCCTTCGCCACGTCTTCTCATCGGTTTGGTCACGATATCGGATCGCTTTCGCTTTTCTATGTGACTGGATTCAAACAATTCCATACATAACAAATAAAAACGCCTCGCTTCGCTTTCGCCACGCCTGTCTGTTTGACAAAGGCTTAATAGTTTGGAATGGCTGTAACGTTTTTCACATCTGGTTTTGTTTTTACGTGGGTTTGTGTTTTGCACTCCAAGTGCACACGGGGTTACTGTAGCAATTTCATGGTGTGTTATTTTCGTCGTCATAATGATTGGTTCCTTGTTCTATGTTATTTAATTTATAATGAAAATAAAATACATAGAAAGCTTCAAAGGTGTGTATATTCGACGACAATCACTAGTTGAATCTATCTAAAAAATCACTAGTTTTCAGGAGAACATTGTGCCTTCGTAAAAATAGATCTTGTTTAACGCAATAAAATAATTAGATATTCTAACAAAAGAAAAAAAAAGTATTACGGAAGTAGATGAAAGATTTTATATTTATAGGTGAGTATATACTATACTATACTATAAATATAAAATCTACATCAACAAAACCAATCAACAGACTATTTCCATTACACACAAATAGTTCAGAAATATTGTTTTGTAACTATCGCTAACTACAAATAGACCACGGTCACGTAATATCTAACCCTCTGTGTCCAAATATTATATGAAATTTGGGCTCGTCAGTCAATCACGAGGGACTTTCCACCAGGGAATTTGTGTACCAATAATATAAGGGGGAAGCAGTGGAAAATACTACGTAGAAAATAATAAAGTTAAAAGAAAATGCCTAACCGACCCTTATTTGCATACAACCCTAAAATGCGAACATAAATAGAAAGGTTTATCGTTACAAATGTATTTTAATACGAGTAAAAATATTGTTTTAGGGCTTGTTTGGCAGAATATCAAAGTTTACGTGTGCTCGAAAAGTGGTTTTATTTTCTGTTGCGAGTGAAAGGAAAATACTCCTCTATATATAATAAGCCTCTGTTTTGTTTTTGTTAAAGACCTACTTATTTTCTATCAATAGTAGTTACACGAAGTTCTGAATAATGAAAAGGCCAAACATTTACAGAATGAAAATCCAGATTGACTTGAAACACATCACATTATTTTAAAACGTCTCATTGTGTTCTAGCCAATAATAATATTATTTTGAAATATGGTTTGACAAAACAAATGAAAAATGCAGTGAACTTAACTCTTAATCAAGGTTTTTCAGGTAACAAGTCAACCATTCATTTAATTTCTAAACAAAGGATGTCCCTTTAATTCTCTCAAAGCTAAAACATTTTCAAACAATTTAAAATGTTACTCTTCCCAAATTAATTCAGACTGTTTGTCAGTTCATACCAAAATTTGAAGCTGCCTGTGTTTGAGGCCTAAGAGGGTTTATTGCTGTTAATTAATTCTTGCAATAATATACATAACAAGGACTACTAAATTTACATTACTTCCAGCTGTCTAATAAGCTGAGCGTCTAAGTGAAATTGTATTCTCTCCCGCCGTACACACTTTGTCACCGTCTACGTGAAAACGTCCAGGGAAATTGGCCCCCGGTTCAAGCGAGCACAGCCATAATTAGGACTGGCTAATGTCCCGGAAAAACAATTTCATAAAACATCTCATTTCTTCCCGAGCTACCGGGCCCGCATAAAAAGAAATAAGACACTAAATAAACTTCTACTTACACGGTCGGGTTCACCTTTATTCGCCGCCATGATGAAATATGTACGTCTGTACCGTTGTCAAAGCGCGACGGGCTACATTCCGGTTTGCGTGAAAGAACAATTTGCCTAAAGCTTGGACTCGAATTAAAATTGCTTTGGGGCGACAACTCGCAATATTGCAATTCGGAATCCTGCCACAAATTAATGCGGAATCAACATGCCCCGTATTACAAAGGATTAAAGGCTACAATTAATTGAGTTTAACACTGGAACTTGTAAACACTTCACATATTTGGCGCAGTATAATACGATTTGTGGCAAATCAGTCGTCGCTGCATTGTTCGGAAATTTTCATGGTTCGTTGAATTTGTTCGGACAAATATGCATAGTTTGTCAAACGTCATTTTATTTGACTTTGTTCTACATACATTCGGTGATTTTTGAACGCGTTTTTGTGGGAACCAGTGAAATGTTTCCTGGAAAACATGATGGAAGTTTTACAGATTCTATGAATTCATTGCAATTCATGAATTCATGGCATTCAATACTATGCATCACAAACAGAAATGGATTTCAGATAAAATTTAAATCCGAAAAAAAATACTATGATTCCTTTTAATTTAAAATAGAGTGACACGAATCAAGCAATTACGTAACCCCATTTAGAAGTTTTCAACTAAAAGCTGACGTTGTTCACAAAACTAGCGAACGGTGACTATTACCAAAATATCCGACTCTTCGGCGAAAAAAAAAACAATATAAAAATATCGCGAACTCCAATGAAATAGGGTTGACCCTGTTTAGATTTTGCTGATCACAAAAAAGTCCTCACATTACCCGCTATAGTGTGCTGTCGGGAGTTCGGAAGTTTCGATATCCCCTTTTTATCCGTGAAGCTTGGAGTCGACCTAGTTGGACCTAGTTAGACCAGCTGTCAAACTCGCTTATCTTTGCCATCTTGTTTGCGTAAAATGTTTTAGAGGGATCTGAGGTAAATTGGAAATATTTGTAAAACTGGGTTAGGTGAGCGGTGAGGTAGTCTGAAGATATTTAAATTGATGATCGATGTTGGTTTTAGGGTTAGCAAATCTAGGTGAAAAAATTTTGTTGGGTTTTTCAAGAGATCTATCAATTATGAGAAGTTTATTTTGGTGATAAATGTTATCTTATTCCAGTTTAAATTTGGACTGACTTTGAGCTTTGTGTTTAAAATACAGTGTAACCCTCCTCAGCTTAAATACAATATCTTTTGTTAGGATCTAGGTTACAAACTGATCAGACATCACTGCAACTATGAATACGTGCATCGAACTTAGTGTCTCATAAAACTGTTACTGACTCTTTGATCAAGGAATAAAGTTCTTGATGAAAAGTTTTCGTAGCTGTGTCACAAGTTCTACCAAAAACATTGCACACTTTCAGAAATTCAGTGTGATATGAAACTTTGATAACACTAAAAGGGGAAGCAAGGTCATACACAAAATAAATGAACTCTACCATAATTGCACCGAACACATAAATTACTAACTCGTGATAACATTCAAGCACAATTATCTTCGGGAACTTATTAAGATAAGTTGGTCACGGATAGCGCTCGTTTTCCCTACAGTTACAAATGGATAAATTACTCGCGTTATCGATAAGGGTGATGGACAGCCCTAGATTATGAGTAATCCTGTTAACGGAATTAGGCTGTCGGCTGTTGTGTTATAACTACAGCCTGTAAGCTGTAGTTTACTGTAGTCTACACATGGCTTTTAAGGCACTATAGAGTATTTTTGGTACGTTCTAAGGTAAGTCTGTTTTAGGGTCAGTGACCTAAAACATTAAGTCCTCTCTTCTTGGAAGGCTAAAGCTAAAAGGACTGCCTTTTAGCTACTTAAGAACCCTTTTCCTAACCTATTAGTTGAATTAATTTTTGAGTTGGTCTTCTATTATTAATTCATTTACTTGTGCTATTAACTTAAGAAGGAAAATCAAGGCTTTAGTTACATTAATAACTAGCATTTGCCGGCGTCACTCGCGTGAAATACGGAAATTATGCTGTATGAGCGTACTTATAGGATGAAAAGTGGGTACGCACTTATTTTATTTGTCTCTGTGCCAAATTTCATGCAGATCAGTTCAGTCATTCTTGGATTTTTAAGTAACAAACATCCTTCCATCCAAACTTTTGCATTTGTAATTGCCATTAACTATGAAAGCTCCACTAGGCACGCCACTAGTTATAGACCTTACTAAGTTGTTTTTATTATTATGCATAGACACCGTGGTATAGAGCAATTCCATATTTTCTAGATATTTCCCCGTCGACTACAAATGACTGCTTATTATCAGGTGTGGTGGTGGTCAAACTTAGTAAGTCAGTCAAAATAACGTACAAAGTCCGCGCAACACCACTCATTACCTGCGAATACTTCGAGGTACTAATGCAATTTGATATAATGGCATTAATAATAGACAAAAGCGCCGCGTAAAAAGGTCATGAGTGCTGGCGCGGACTATAAACAGACAATTTTTTAAACGTTTTCTGTTGAATTTTGCCAGTTACAAGTATTTTGTTATCAACCAACCCCATTCGAGATTATGATGACATGCACGTATTTCAGTTCCCCATGGACATCCATAGTAAAAAGTCCGGAGGGGATATTTCCATAATCACGCAGATTGGCGTTGGCGCTATGATGTTATTGGCTCCTAAGGGAATAGTGCTGACCATGTCTTGTTGGTACCCTTTTGCTTTTCGCATTTCGTAGTACAAATATAAAATAAATACACACTGAAGTTATAAATGCGAAAGTCTGTTTGTTTGTTACCTTTTTAGGTTTTCACAATTTTTTTTTTTTAATTTTTACCCACACTACAAATTTATCCTGCATCGTGAGTGAATTTGAAACTTTTTATTATAATTTAGCAGACCAGCAGTTGATCCCCAGCCACTGTGTCAACCGTGTCATCAAAACACAGAGGTCTTATCATGAATTTCCAATTTTTGTGACATTAAGTAAATTGGAACTTTGACATTTAGGCCTTTGTCAAACAGACAGGCGTGGCGAATACGAAGCGAGGCGTTTTTATTTGTAATTTATGAAATTCTTTGAATCCAGTCACAGAAAAGCGAAAGCTATCCGATAGCGTGACCGAACCGATGCGAAGACGTGGCGATGGCGTATTTGCTCTGTTTGACGTCGTTCATAAAAAGTCAGCTAATACAACTGTCGCGCGTCGGTTCGCTGCATACAGTTTGAAGTCTCGTATCGATTCGTTATCGCTTCGGACTCGGTCCGGTTTGCTATCGCCTGTCAGTTTGACAAAGGCTTAATTTCAAGGAATAAAATTGTTCCTTCTTCGTATACTAGAGGCGCTATTCCATTTTTCCATACAATACACGCAGTAAATACTTCAAGTACGATGGAAATAAAATATTGAAATCTTGATCGAGCTACAGCTACGCTCGTAATGACTATCTAGAGTCAAACCAAATATTTGTACCGTGCTATAAAACTGAACCCGCAACAAGCAGCGAAGTAGTCAATCGGTCAGCAATCGCGTACACATTGTACACTTTTTTTACGTGGTAAAATCATCAAATGAGTCCTCCCACCCAGGGCAGAGCGGGAGGGACTGTCAGGCTCGTACTAGCCCTTTACGTACCAGGGTCACGATAATTCGAGAGTCCCGCGACCACACATTTTTACACATTTTTTTTTTTTTTGCGTGGTAAAATCATCACATGAGTCCTCCCACCCAGGGCAGAGCGGGAGGGACTGTCAGACTCGTGCTGACTAAAATCCACGGTGTCCTTCAATAGCCCTTTACGTACCGGGGTCACGGTAATTCGTGAGTCCCGCGATCCCAGCAGGCTTTGGCCCTCTACAGGGGGCCCCGTCACTATGCTGACACTCCTTGAGGCGCGCGTGGAACACAACGCGCCGTCGACCCCAGCATTTACACACATTGTACACTTGCATCAAATTTGGCACAGGTACCTACTATTAGATTTATCTTACTCAAGTTTTTTCCAGTAGGTATGTACCTACGGGGTACGTACGGGGTCGCGGGACCAAGGGATTACCGTGACCCCGGTACGTAAAGGGCTATTGAAGGACACCGTGGATTTTAGTCAGTACAAGTCTGACAGTCCCTTCCGCCCTGCCCTGGGTGGGAGGACTCATTTGATGATTTTACCACGGTAAAAAAAAGAAAAAAAAAGTAGGTACGTACCTGTGCTATAATTCCCAAGATAAAAAGGGGACGGATCCGCTAGCAGAAGCTGTAGTCGTGAATAAATAGTGCGGTAACCATATCCCACACGAAAGATTACTTTTAAACGTCACGACATATAAAAAGAACACTGCAAAACAAGGGGTGTTTTAGTACTTTCAATTATTAGCCCCATCGTAAAAACGACTTTAATGAAATGTTGGAAAGGACAATAAAATCTAACCCTACAGTTACTCGCGTGACTAACATTGAAATATGCATCTGAATGTGACAACAGTTTCAATTAACGGAACATTTTGTTCTGGTGAATTAACTTAGAATGTAATTTCGTCAAAAGGTGCAACCGTTATCTGCCTGACCCCTTCCTAACTATACTGGTGTTGTTTTACAGTTTAATAGATTACAGTAGGTATTTAAAGAGTACCTGCTTGTCTGACATCCACTGCCTATAGGTATATAACCTATCTTTTTCTTTAACAGAAGAAACCCGATCATCATCTAGCCTTATCTCAACTATATTGGGGTCGGCTTCCAGTCAAACCGGACCGACTGCCTATCGGACCTCCAAAACCCAGTAACTGGTTAATACGATACCCCATGGTAAGACTGGTTGTCTGACTTTAGAGCTTCTGACTAACAGTAACGACTGTGAAAGATCTACAAATAACAGCCGGGCCTAACGACTTTACGTGCTTTCCGAGACACGGAGGAAACATGCTATGACAGATGGTCTCCCATCCACAGACCAACCTCGGCAAGCGCGGCTTAACCCGGAAGATCGGCCTGTGAGGCTGTAATTATTTAGCCACGAGTTCCTCCTCCAGAAGAAACCTCATAAGGGATTATTATGTTTTTATTTTTTACTCTGGACTCGATAAAAAGAACAACTGCTCTCATTCGTATATTTGACGAATTGATTTTTTAATGCCATCAGAATGGTTAATAACGAATTAATAGGTACATTATTATTATTACTTATTGACGAACAAAGTCGATTTCAGATATAATCACTTCCTTATTCCACTGAAAGATTAAAAAAAAGTCTTCTGAAATCAATTTCAGAAGACTCGGTAAGAAGAATCGAGAAGAAGATCAATTCAAATGAAGCTTTTAAAAGTAGG
Organism: Agrotis puta; assembly: GCA_943136025.2. Taxonomy (NCBI): domain Eukaryota; kingdom Metazoa; phylum Arthropoda; class Insecta; order Lepidoptera; family Noctuidae; genus Agrotis; species Agrotis puta. The sequence continues at coordinate 11,568,593 of OW964177.2, read as the reverse complement.
AACAGACACTGACATAATCAAGAAAACTTCACAATTTAACACCACGGAACTAAACTATACACATAAAATTTAGTGTAAACAATTAAAATCTAACCCTGCGAGCGCGCGTGACTAACATTGAAATATGCAACTGTCGCGATGTGTAGTGAATGTGATGGCAGCCTAAATTGTTGCAGCCGTTTAGTGCTGCTTGGTAGCAGAGGGTTATGTGTGCCGTTGTACGTATTGTAGTACTATTCGCTTCAAATGTTCAATGTTCATTCTCTTAATTATCTTGTTTTAAAACTCTAAAACCGTGCCGATCCAACGTTTTTCAGTTGGATTATTTGAATAATTTGTCCTAATATAATATTTATATAAAATATATTTGAATAATCAAATTGAATGAAAGTTGGATGATGATGTTAAAGAGCTTTAAAAGTAATATTTTACTACTTACTTACTAACAAAAGTTTTCATACAAAATGCTTAAATATTCCTTTTTAGTCTATCTAGTCTTCTTTTAAGTCATCCACGTGCAATACGGCGTTACCGACCAGGTTACTTCTCTTAAATAAAAGTCACCAAAACACAACACAACTTAACATAACTGGTCTCCTATTCTGAACACAAAACAAAGTTCCCTGCTTTAGAGAAATAAATTACGCAAACAATTAAATATCGGCAATAATGCGAACGTGGGGTGCGACAATTTGTCTGGACCGGCTAGCAGGGGTAGCGCGTTGTATACAGCGTGTAGCAGCGTTTAACATTCATATTTTCAAGGACTACTTAGTACCGTACTCATTTGTTTCTGTATTTTCTGGGCCTATGTGAACATTTGGACATTTCATTTATAATGATAAATTATGGCCGAGGTGTAAACTGTTTATAAAATTTAAAATATGAACGTCTTGAACGTCTGTTAAGGTTAAATGGTCGTTACTTAAACAAAATTAAATATTTGAGGTTGAATTTAGCTTAGTAAAAAACAGTTGTATTGATTATCTTATGTTGATTGGATAGTTGTGCAAATGACATCAGTAAGGTTTGACATTCGAGTGTCTCATCTTAAACAGTACCAGAGGATACAGAATAGGACTTCACTGGCGGCCATTTTGCGCCAATGAACAAATAATGAGATGGTAGAGAATCTCTCTTCTCGCTTCCAAATTAGATTCCTTACAAAATAGTAGTATATTTTTTATAGGTGTTCTTGGGGTTAATTTTCAAAATAAGAATAAAACAAATCTTTATTGCCACAAACTGACCGCACCCTGTATATCAACGATGTAACACATGCACTGCGTAGTTAATGTAATTATGAGGCCGTAACATAAACGGGCTTGACTTGTTGCGATTAGAAATTGTCTCCACTCAGGGATATAGAACATTCTGTGAACCACCTCTTAGAAATTAAGAAAATATTGTTTGTTTTTACACGCTTTTTTATCGTGGTAAAATCATCAATGACTCCTCCCACCCAGACCAGAGCGGGAAGGACTGTCAGACTCGTATTGACTAAAATCCACGGTGTCCTTCAATAGCCCTTTACGTACCGGGGTCACGGTAATTCGTGAGTCCCGCGACCCCGGCAGGCTTTGGCCCTACACAGGGGGCCCCGTCACTATGCTGACACTCCTCGAGGCGCGCGTGGAACAGAACGCGCCGTCGACCCGGGCATGGTCCATGGTCGGACAGCGAGTCGCACATTATATCGCCGCCCGTTGTTTTTACACGCTACTAATAAAATGAAAGCAATGTTTTTAGAGAAACAATGTAGTCACGTTGCACATTTATCTTCTTAGGCTAATTAAAGAAGTAATTTGTGAATCTTTCGTCTTTGAGTTCATCACTTTCAATACGACTTAAATGTTTTTTCTGTGTACGTCTATATTTAGGAAGGGAATAAGATCGTAAAACATATTATTGTCAATTACATTTCACAACTGTGGCGAAAAGTTCATAAGTAAACATTCAATTATTTGAGTGTACACCAAATGTTTGCAACCAATGCAAGCAAATTGGAGGCAAATGCCTGTATTCATTGGAAAAGTTAATGAAACTTACCCCAAGTTAATGATTTGGTCCCCACTCTATGACGTTACGACTGTTCACGAATTGTTACGTTGTGTGTTTTGCTATATAGTTCTCATGTTGCTTTTTATAGCTATTAAATAGTTTTACTTTGTTATTAATAACGACTTTAAACGTGACGAAACAGCTATGTACCCCTTTGAATGAAAATTACGCGTTAAAGTACTGAAAACTTTTTATATAAATAAGTAAAATATACAACGTACTTAGCAGTTCATTTTTGCCAAAATCGTCTCTAAATAAGCAGGTGATTCAGTCATTGTCGGGTTCTCTTGGAAAAACACAGAAACATTGTTGAATCATATTTCAAGTTTGGTATTCAATGTAACTTTAATTGATTTGCTTAAAATCTGTAAAGAAAACTCTTTTTAACGATCATAGGTTCTCGAAACTTTTCATCCACGATTGGAAATTGCGAAATTTACAGTCAAGTTTCAACGCATGCACTCAAATTCGTGCTGTCAGTCAATTTAAAGTTACCCCTTTTTGTACGAAATTAGTCTTCTGATTTACTATTCCATAGGCAAACTTTCAAAGCGTAGTTTCTTTGACAGCAGCAAAAAGTTACCATTAAAAGCGACAACCAATTTTTGATAGTCTGTTTGAGCAAAAACACTTAAAAACACTCCACTAGTATGAAAAATAAAACTGTAAGGTAGAAACTAAAGCCTGGGTTACACGGGACTAGTTTTCCTAGCTAGTTAGTAGACCAGCGATGCCAACTACATTCGATGCGAATACTCATTTGTGAGTTCATGAGTTGTTATTGAGCTAATGTGTATTTGGGATCGTAACCATAGTAAGGATAGTAAAATAATTGGTGAAGTCCGATTGTAATTAAAGAAATTATCCATCATAGTAAACTATGGTCGCGGGGCTCACGAATTACCGTGACCCCGGTACGTAAAGGGCTATTGAAGGACACCGTGGGTTTTAGTCAGTACGAGTCTGGAGGACTCTTTTGATGATTTTACCACGTAAAAAAAAACATAGTAAACTATCGAACTGGGACTATAACCTATCTACGTTAGCACACTATTCTCTTAAAAGATAGTGTGCTAACGTACTACTACTCTTATAGTAGGACAGCTATTTCTGTCTACACGAAACTAGAGTGGCAATAGGTGACTTACTCGTAACGTTAGGTTATCGTAACTTGAAAAACCAGCCCCGTGTCATCAGGGCATAATAAAAAAAACGAAACACAGCTAAGAATTCTAAATGAAAGTGCATTTGATCTGAAAACACTTTTAACGTCAGAAAGGCGCAATAAAAGCAAAGGGTCCTTGTTTGGGCCACGTGCTTGCCTCAGGCATCGACACCGAGTTAATGCATAGTGCGCACAGACGGCTTGCGAATTATCAATACAATTAAATTTCAAATGTTAGTTACGGTTGTGACATTTCCTGGGGCGGGCGTGTTGGTGGCAGGCTTAAAAATTGAGGGTTTCGTGCGTGTGAATTGGTTTTCTGGGTTTGGATTAGAGATTGGATGGAAGTGATGTTAATTTTCAAACATCTTGTTTTGTATTCAAAATTAAGAATTGTTCCAAATGGCTTTTACATTAAATGTTTTATATGCACTAAGGCCTTGTTTGATTAACCGTCTGGTGTACTGAAGCAGAAGGTAGCAGATCGCATCTCCTGCTCGTAATCAATTTAATCTTTCCACAAAAAAAGCTTTTCTGGGCTATATGATCATTAAACTCGAACCTATGTGTTTGCAAATAATGCGGTTTCAGTAACCTTGCGTTCTATTTACAAAATGGTATAAGTTACACAAGAATCATGAACACGTGGCGATAAAAATATAAGTTTCTAAGCAAAAATATGGTCCTCGAATACTTCTAGCAAAACGAAAAAAAAATGAACAATCAAACAGATATCAACGCAACGGAAACCTTTCTTCCACAACAATAACTCGAACTTACAAAACCAATTTCCCGATCTCAACATAATATTACACTACCCACAAATTCACAAGTAATTTCCTCAGACTATCTTATGGTATCACATTCGTATAGTACGGTCGGGCAGTTAGCACAGCCTCCCTTATTAATTGGTCTATTGCTGTAAGTAATTGCACACTGAAGACTAACTGGGACCATTACTGTGTAGTGTAGATGCACCAAACTGCAGCATAACTTTATTAATTGCTAAGTTGAGAACCTATATAGTTGTGGCAATTATATGTTTCGGATTGTTAAATTAGGGGATAATGTAATTATTATCTCCTAAATTAATAATCCGTTATGAGTGTGCGTGTGTGTGTGTAAGTGATAACTTATAATTGCTCAAAAATATCTCAAAATTAGTGTAAGAATTTACTTATATGTAACCTGCATTGGGCCCGTGCGGTAAATTATGGCCCACTCTCTCTCAAAGAGATGAGGCCTTTGTCCCGGCTGTGGGAACATTAAATTACCCAATAATGATGATGATGGAGAAAGTAACAAGTGTTATTCATTCTCTAGCTACAGAGAAGATGATATTAAGGTAGGTATGGTAGGCGCCCGCGCCGTTAGTAAACTTCAAGTAGAGAAACCAGCTTACAGATTTTAAAGATCATTAGGCTCGTAATATCTGGAATCCAATTAACAGTATACCATACAAGTAGCTCTAAGTTCTCCATCATATTAATCAATAGGTTTTATAAAATTACTCCCTCCGTTTAGGTACTAGATGATAGCTCTTAAACAGCACGATGAGTAATCATATGGTAGGTTAGTACTGCCCTTAACTTATTATGGTTTTTAAATATAATGGTGATTGGCTAAGGATTCTAATAATATATGAAATAATATATATATATATATATATATATATTTTTAAATGTTTTTATTTAAGAAATATTAAAAAAAAAAATTAAAATGAACAAGCGATATGAAATAAAGCCTACCCTCTGTATGAAATTGCAAGGAAACCAAGAAGTAATTTTTCATTATTTTCCATTTCATCAGTTGTGATGTATGATGAAATTTTGCGTTCAAATCCAGACAAGTACTAATGTGTCCTTTTCAATGCATTATGTATTTTTTAAGTTCTAGCTTAGACATTACTGATATATAAAATATAGCACGCTGAACTGATAGCCGATGGGGCCGTAAGGTTCTCGAATGGAGACCACGTACCGGCAAGCGCAGCGTAGGACTTCCAACAAGGTGGGCAGACGATTTTATGAAGGCCACAGGATCACGTTGGATGCAAGCCGCTTCTAACCGGTCCTATTGGAAGTCTAAAGGGGAGGCCTATGTTCAGCAGTGGATGTCTTACGGCTGATATGATGATGATGATCACTGACATCGGTGAAGGACAGTATCGTGAAAAAACTTAGACTCATATAATAAATTATTACCTATGTTATTCCAAAGGCATGTCAGAAGTCTTTGGGGTTCCCAGAAGCGACAAACTTAAACGAGTAAAGTAATAAAGGTCATGTTAATAGGTACAGTTACGAGCAATAAAATGTATACACTTAACAAAATTCAAACGTGATTTTCTTGTGAAGTACGGGTTTCTACTTTGAAATAAGACCTATTTCGTAATAGCATGGGCCAAAAAAGAAGGTTCATGAAAACCCAAAAGATTAATCAGTAGGGTTGGAGAACATCGCTTTTGAATTCTGCTAAGTGCTCGTGACAGAACCTTCTTTAGTAACCACGATGAACCAACTTCTGTCAGTAAGATTAAACAGTGTCCTAATCTTTTTGAGAAACGTAACAAACAGTACTAATATGGTAATTCCATGTTTTATGACCGTTTTTTTCCTCGCCTTTGTTTTTTGTCTTTTATATTTCCTACGATTGCTGGTTAATAGTACTAATACGTCGTCTAATGTAGTTCATTACATAAATATAGCTCGCTAGACATAACGGGAGGCCGTCGAAATGAGATGCGTAGTCCCCGGCCGGCGCTTGTCACATTCGAAAGAGAGATGTGAATTTTATGCAATCCTGATCTTAGATAAGGCAGGAGGAGGGTGCTGAGGCCTAGATAGTCGCTTTATTTTAATACGAACCGACAACAAATAACGAATAAATATTCCCTTTTTTATTGTTGAGTTGTGACGCGAACGCTTTGATTTAGGGTGCAGTGAGAGGGGTTTCGCCACGAATTGTGGTCGAGATTATTCTTGGATTTATATTACAGTCGCTGTCAAATTCGAGTGGTATCAGGTTTCATCTATATTTTGGGAGTGTTGACCCTCCGTGGATCGGTTCTTATAGATTTGGCAAATTGTTTGATGGAGCATTGAAGTTTTATTTGAAAGATTTGATGGAAAGGGTGAATTGGACTCATTGTAAGGCTCCAACTTAGTTTGACATGTTCTCATTTTATTTACAGCATGGTTGACGAAGCAGCTTTTTTTTTTATCGTGGTAAAATCATCAAATGAGTCCTCCCACCCAGGGCAGGGCGGGAGGGACTGCCAGACTTGTACTGACTAAAATCCACGGTGTCCTTCAGTAGCCCTTTACGTACCGGGGTAACGGTAATCCCTTGGTCCCGCGACCCCGGCAGGCTTTGGCCCTCTACAGGCCCCGTCATTACGCTGACACTCCTTGAAGCGCGCGTGGAACACGACGCGCCGTCGACCCGGGCATGGTCCATGGTCGGACAGCAAGTCGCCTATTACTCGCTGCCCGCATGCCCGCGGCATGAGAGCCGGAGATCGTCCTGCGACGTCCGACGCCGTGGGCGTCCATCACTGCGGCTGGGGTGGAGGGAGGACGCTGTCCTCCCCCTCACGCGGGTCGCCTCCTCCTTCGCGAGCATAACTGCTTCGCAGAAGGAGGCGACCGCTTCCCACTCCGTCTCGCCCCGCAACATGGCCTCGACCAATGCCGGGCGCGAGAGGTCTCCGCCAATCGCCGTCGTGAGGACACGGCGGTGCTCTGCCCAAGCGGGGCAGTCCTGCACCGTATGCTCCACCGTGTCCCCCGGACGATCTTCGCAGTGGTGACACTCAGGCGTTTCTTCCCTCCTTATCAGACACAGGAACCTCCCGAAACTTCCGTGTCCGGTGAGGACCTGCGTCATGCGGTAGGTAAGGACGCCGTGACGCCTATCCAGCCACTCCTCAAGGAGGGGTCTTACCGCCGCGATTGCGGCGTGCCCGTGACGAAGCAGCTGAGCTACCGATTGATGCGTTGCGTGTTGTATGTTTAACGGAGCACGGAGAAAAAAGATTTGTTTGGTCCACAAAGATTTTTTCCGGGTTCACTGTTTATGTATGTAATTTTAAATGTTGGCAAATGCAACCGGCAATGTCTTTCAAAAAATGATTGAAATCCACTTTTTCTTTTTTACTTTATATACTAAAAATATTTGTAATCTTCTTGGGCTATTTTCGTTACAAATAAAGCTTATTTCTAAGACATATAAAAGATTTCCTCTTCCTTGACTTTTCAATAACTATGTATTGACTTCTTTTCCTTATAACGCTCAGCTTTTCCTTTTTCTCAAACTGCGAACTAAGCAAAATACATAGTATGAAAAATATAACAAATATTGTTTCTGTTATTAGATGACCAAACTAAGTGGAGTTTTCCCGTGAGCCAACCGTCGGGTCCACTACCTAAGTTGTTACCTACACATGTTCCATAGATTCAAAGTTCTAAGGCCACCCCTCATGCAATAAAAACAATCAGTTTTTGAAATAAGAAACAGAACCGTTGCACTACGGACACTAAAAGTTCACTTTTTATAGGGGAACCAGAAATTATGTTCGGGTGATATATGACGACACTTCTCCCGGAATTCAAACGTCCCGTTTTCCTAACAGTTACTTACAGTGGCTAGGTAGGGTGCTACTGTGACCCTTAATAAATTCAGAATAAAAGAGTACGCCAGAAAAATTGTTTCTTCTTTATGATTGTGGGTAATAATTTCTTTGTAATTGAATTTTGTGAAATATATAAGCCACTTACCTACGTGTTCATGCTATAAAAAAGAAGGAAATTTCGAAGTACTTAATAAAAAAGGAGTTTGTCCTTTGAAATTATAATGGGCTTTCGTTTGATCCGATTTTGTAAATAGAGGTAAAAGTATATAAAAATATTAATCCGACCTAATAAAGTGGAACGTGAAACGAAAGCTTTAGCATGATCCAGGAGATCTTGTGAACTGATTCACTTAGTAAATGCATTAAAAATCAGAGTAGATACCATGTACATTATAGTTTTTCTTTTGGATAAAAAGTTGTCTAACAAAAGAAGCCTAAAAGTGAAGTGCCAAGTTATTTTTTTTTACCATGTGCGGTAAATATCAGAGGATTCCTATCTTAGTATTTATCTTCCAAAATACTTCTAATTTATATAGGAGGTAGAGATTCTGGAATTGATCATCGCAAAACTGAGAATATGAGTATATATTTTATTTTAATAGAATTGGCCTGATAAATCCACCTTAACTCCTGTACCTAAACTGCCCAACGACGATGATTATGATATGACGCCATTTTAAATTTTTATCATAATTTTAAGAACAAGAGTCACATAAAATATAATATTCTAACCAATTTTTCTAATAAACCATATCACTTGCTCACGACAACAATGGCAAAGTTTATCTCGATTAAACAGTTGACTATCTTTCTTCCTGGTAGCGATTCTGGTGATAAAGATTGCACGACTGATTCTGTACTCGTCTGTGACCCTAACCGTATTAGAAGTCCCGATAAGTGGAACATGAGAGCCATTTAATTTATCAACTTGTTCCACCGAAGCTGGCTAACTTTTCTTTCAAGGATTTTTAAAGGAATTTAATTGGTGAGTCTGTTTTTGTGCTCGGACGTTCAGAGGTCTCATAGACTATGGTTTTAGTGGATTGGTGATGCATTTCATTTTCAAAGGTATTTCCAATGGTTTGTGGTAAAGGTGGATCTAGATTGTGATATATTTTATCACAGACTAAAATATTTAAAATTCAAAGAACAACACGTAGAACGTGTTTATTCTAAATCTTTATCGCAAAGGAGGAAAAATTGTGTCAAAGAAATGAAGCTCATGCCTAACAAGTGGGTTTTTATCATGTCACTCGCTAGGCAACAACAAATATAGCTTGTAGATGGTTTTTAATAATATGATACGAGTACTATTTCAAATAACGTATTCATCAATATATTGTTTGTGTTTTTTATAAAGACACTCGAACGTACACACCCCATTTTATTAACTTCGTTTCTAAACAATGTATCAAAAATTCCACATTCATTCTTCACTAACATCTGTAACGAGTTAGCCTTAGGGTATAGCCGAAAAGTCAGACACTCGCTCCACAATCGAATTATTTTTTATTTCGATCGATATCGGCACGGCATTGGATTCGTTCTGCCTCTGCCACGCGCTGCCTCAGGCGATACTCCAAAAGTCCTTTAATGCACAACTCCCGTCTGTCCATTTGTCGAACGTCCCAACTAATAGAGAAATTCCATTTAAAAACTTACGTTTTATGCCCCGAGGGGAGGGTTTATTGTACATTTTTAATGTTTCTAATTCAGTTTATATGGGAATTGTTTGGACTGAGGGATCGAATTTGATTTGGTCACGGGGCAATATAATGTTGATTTACTTTAAAAAGCACTCAGGGCATTATAAAACCAAGATACACTATAAACTGTGAATCTCACTACCCACTCGAAAATCTCATCATAGTCTTCTTTCCTATGTGTCGTTTTCCCGGCCAAACTCTCAGAACGTCGTAACACCGGCGTTTTCTGGGTCTTCTTCGTCGACACCCATCTCCTGGTTGTGTTCGTTGAGAGACGACTCTGGCCCTATATCATCATGATTCTACAGACATGACCCGCCTAATATCCAAGCCAGCATAGTAGATATTTGCACTTTTCGGAACGTACCTCTGTGCACTTGGTGGCTAAGAATTTAACAAATATGACAGTTAAAAATAAAGCAACGAAGGTATTGCAGAAATATGCTAAATTATACTTTAAGAGTATGGAGGGTATAACCGACTTACATAACTATTTCGTAGGTTAGTTTAATAAGACTATCATTACTTTTTAAACTGCATATTCCCCAGTCATTTATGATACATGATCATGAAGTATAAATACTTAGTGTAAAACGAATAAATAATCCCAATTCCATATTTCTCCGTTAAAGACAAAATTATTTTCTTCCGTTCCCCCAAGACAAAATTTTGCACAAGACCAGACTGCTAAATGAAAGAAGAAAATAATTAAATAAAAATACCGGTCTCACTATACACATCAGAAAGCAGCTTCATTATCTTTTTGGCTAATTATGAGACGGACGACGAAAGTTCTAATTGAATTCAGGAGACGACGGCTTTCTCAGTTATATTTTCATTTTTGTAAAGTTTTTGGAGAAGACTACGCCGTCTAATATCTATGCTAATAATACACTAATTAAGAACTGAAGACAGTGACTTCTTGAGTTTGGGGAGCGAAAATATTTTCTTCTTTTTTTCCGTTGTTTTCTTGGTCAAAATCATAAAATTTTGCTGATAAAATTGCAAAAGAAACATGGCAAATTGAAAATATTCCAGCAGTTATGGTTAATCTCAAATTGTTCACGATTATAAGGTTAATATTTAAAATAATTGTAGGTATTCGGGTTAGTTTTAGAAATTGTCAATTTCAATATCATTTTTCATTTTTGTACAATTCTGTTTAAAATATTATTCGCAGACCTGTTCTTATACATGAATAAAAGCAAATTTTTGATGATATAATGCAAGACGAGTCTAATTCTATCAGTGCCTACTAATAGAAAAATGCAAAATTTTATATGAGTTTTAATTTTGGTGGCACTGTTAGTGCAATGGTTGAATTAGCGACTGCTGCGCAGAGAATCGCGTGTTGCGGGTTCGATCCCCGCACGGAAATTCGTATAATCTGCAAATAGTTGTCCCGGGTTTGTGTATGTAAGTTTCTGTGTTTGTAAACGCACCCACGATACAGGAGAAATTGCTAGGTATTTAAAAAAAAAGGTTGTGAACCTCCATTACTATGTTACTTATCCACCAATGTTGACATTAACATTGGTGGCTTCCCAATATATCTGTTAAGAGAGCGTATTCTGAAAGTTGGCAAAGTTTTAATTAATTTGGCGATGTTACCGTATGGAAATAAGAAATACGGCTCTGTAGTGCACAAAAAAAATGATAAGGGAATGCAATAATCAATATCGTAACACTGAATATATATTTTTAGATGTAAAAAAACCATTTGGGCACTTTCCAAATGCCTTTTATAAATCTAAAACGGTTACAACATAAAATTCAGTGTTTTAATTGTATTCCCATATCAATTTTTTAGTACAGAGCCATATTTCTTAATTTCATACAGACAAATTAATCAAAACTTGTCAATCTTTGACAGCGATTCGCAACGTTACCAACTTTCAGAATACACGCTCTTAACATGAAAACGTTCATACTATATTCCTCAAGCACCAAGTTTTTCATTCTAAAAAACATCCCTCCACCACATTCCATTTTCCTCTTCCCATTACCCGTCGTATGCCTTAGAAATTGTCACATCTTCATTCTTCTTGTCACCCTTGCTACCCCTAACGACATTTAACTGTAGACATGTCTTCACAAAGTATATGTAAATTGGTAAATGTTATAAATTGCATATATTTATCTAGTAATGGGGTTTTAACGTTGGGGTGGGGCAGTGACGGATCGATTGAACAGATTTGTACAGCTTAGCGTGTTGCTTTTAGCGGTGCTAATTTTGGCTACGTGACTTTGTGGGGAGGTAACATTGAAAAGGACTTGTTTACGTAAAATGGACCTTAATGACAAAGGCTGATGACCTGTTAATAGATTCATGAGTTCTACTTGTTTTAGGCTATTCTTATACCAATTAAGCTGACGTTAATTTTTTTTAAATAGCAAGGTTAGTGACACGCTAGGAGCTCGGGGTTAAAATAAGAGCCGCTGTGAGGTTTTTCACAGTTAAGCAGTGCTTGCCGAGGTCTATCTGTAGATTTATGACCATCCATTGCGTACCCAGTTTCTTTCTTATCTCGGAAAGCACAGCGTGTTTTTCGGTTGTCGTATAGCGCGAAAGTTTTGGCAAGTAGTCTTACCAAAGAGTATCGTCTTGCCCAGCTAACTGGAATGTAGGTAGAAGTCAGATAGGCAGTTGCTTCTTTATAATCATTTAGCCATAAGAAGCCCACTGCTGAACAAAGGCCTCACCCTTGGACCCCCATGCTGAACAACAAATTGCCTGCGACTCTCACGATGTCGTCGGTTCACCTAATATGAGGTACACCTACCCTGCGTCTTCCGGTTCGTAGTCGCTACTCGAGAACTTATCTTCTCTGTTGCGTCGGTTATCAGTTCCAGCGATTCGGTCCTCCCAGTACCACTTCAAATTTTAAGAACAGTATAATGCTCCTTGCAACTGGCAGATGACTGTGTTGAATATTCAATTACATATTTGCGAATTAGACCCACGAAATTATCTTTCAAATAATGTTTTTATGGGATACTTAACCCAACGTTATAATTTCTGTTACGAAAGACCCTTAAATTACGAGGTTGAACGTAAAGTGAATAATGACACGTATTATTTAATACACGACCAAGTACCGCTTTTATCACGGTTTACACTCGCTGCTTAATCCATTTATTCTGGCGCAACAGAGATAGCATACTACATTTCGGAGCATCGATTCGCGACAAAGAAATAATCGAAATTTGTATAAAGAGCGCGCTTAATATTGTAGGAAATTAAGCGGGGTTGCGACATGCGGGCACACTCAAACATAATCTGCAGTTGCTATCAGGTTTGCTATTCAGGGGACGTTTCGTATTAAGTATCTTGTTGGCAATTGACTTTGTTTTAGTAGGAATTCCTGCAAATATAATAAATGGGAAAGTATGTGAGGATGGATGTGTGTGACTCTTCCACATGAAGATTATTTGAACAGATTTTGGTGATAGATAAGTTGTAACCTGTCAAAATAATACCTAGTCTTGTTTTTGTTGAACGTAAAAGAAATCATAAAATGCCTTATAAAATTCATAAGGCATCATAATATAGGCACATAACTGTATTTCGCATTTTCCAAAACATAATTTTATTTTATTTTTTTTAAAATAAGTAAAATTAAATCAATATCACAACTTTTTTACAACTTCAGTCGTTTAGAAAATATTTAGGTAAACATAAAAATGACGTGAAATTAGCTACAAATTTATCACCATACAAATAAAACTGAAGAAACCATTTATATAAAGTATATGGCTTATTGGCCATGGTAATAGTCAGAGTTTTCATCAAACCACGAAACACCACAACTGGACAGTTAATTCACAACAACACTGCGTTATCTCAAGTCATACATTTTGCACCATCAGCCATTATCGCTACGCAGTATTGGCTCAACCGGCTTAAGGGGGAATAAACCATACAGAGTAATTAAACCAAAGTAATTATTCCATGATTATATGCAGAAACTAATGGGGTTTGTCAAAGGGCTAACGATCCGCGGAATGGATGTCAAAGGCAGTTATGTATACCTAAAATTATTAGCGTGTTTAAGATTATTGGTACATAGTATATAAGGCGTATGTGTGAGTGGCTCCTAAGGGTGCTTTTATAAAGAAGCAAGTTGTCGGTGCAGGCGGATCCGTACTGGTCGGTGCAGGATATCTTATTTGCTCGAACATAACACAATATGCATACACAGAATAGAATAGCATTTATTTGTTAACATAGGTAAATAATGACATATTGTTTGACAGATTGATTGACAGAGCGCTATGTTATGCTATACAAATAATTATTTTTGGTGTGTAAATTTAGCTGAGGATTTAAATGAAAAGGTTACAATAGTTTTTAAATATAATTTTCTAGTTTTTTTTTTATAAATTGACATTTTACTCATCATAGATATGTCAAAAAAAACTGAGACTTGGCAGATTTGTTGGTTTATTTCTACAAGTTTTACCTCTACCGAAAAGTTCCGACCCGTACCAAACTGCTTCTTTACAAAAGCACCCTAAGTCGACACACGTTGGTAATATATTCAGTAACAGGGTTGCTACAAAGTTTTGCTATTGTCTTACTAAAGGTATCTAGTTTATTGTTGGCACAATGTCTTTAACTAGTTTTAGAACATCAGACTAAGGTGTCTGCGAATTTCTCTTATGTTTAAGAAACTTCTAAATTTAATTCACACAAGTCTCATTCTAGTTACGTGAGTCAGTATGTTCACTACGCATTCATTTCAGGATTATTAAACATTCAAATTGAATGGATGCTTAACTTTGAAAGTGTTCTTTCATTCATAGTTTTTTTTTTACCTGGTAAAAAATGAGTCCTCCCACCCACGGTAGAGCGGGAGGGACTGTCAGACTCGTACTGACTAAAATCCACGGTGTCCTTCAATAGCCCTTCACGTTCCGGGCTCACGGTAATTCGTACAGTCCCGCGACCTCTTTCATTCATAGTAGTACTAAACTGAAAGAGTTTATGAATGATTCGTGCATTTATCTACGTTTTTATGTTAATTAAGCAAAAGGTAATTGAATGAATTCTGGCAATAGTCTTGCGTCATTTTCTTAACTAAACATTCATTTCAGGACAATAAATTATTCAAACAGAGTGGATGCGCCACTTTGAAAAATTTCAAGATCGCACTTTCGTGTTCTTCATATTCACATTGCTTTTATAAGTACTCATTTTCATTAAGCAAAATAAAATTGATTGGTTTCTGGACAGACTTTTACGTCATTTTTATGAAAATACTATAAAGTAACAAACAAGTTTTGAACCCTGCATCTTCCCTTTACTAGTCAATATAGAGAAGACTATGAACTAAACAGTTTAAACCGAACAACCCACCTGTCCCCTATACATAAGGTGCGTGCCTCACGAAATACCCCTAATACGTCAGATGGAATAAGATTTTTTCTCCCCTAGAGCAACAATTTAGATCGCGACGCGTCAATAATATAAAGAGAGGGTCCCGATCTTTGTTTTCCTCATTGAGAGTCTATTCGATCAAGAACTTGAGCGTTTTCTTCTTTGAATTTATTACTTTGAAACTTTTTGATTTGATTCAAGTGCATATGGGTAGTTTATGATTGGGGGTGACGGGGTGAAAGTTTGTGCCAACTGGCATTGCTGTTGCGAAAGTTGACAGTTGAATTCACATATGGATGGGATATATTATAGTTTTAGGATAACAAACAACAATGCCAATAATGAAACAGATATTGAACTTTCTTTTCACATATTTATGCTTGCATTCGCGTGATACGTCTGATATGAAGCGCTGATACTATCTAACTCCGGTTATTTTGAATACTGTACAGCTGGAAGGTTAATAATTGACATAAATAGGAGAACTGTTCTAGTTTGAAATGCCTTTTATACTACAAGTGGTCGTGTAATAATCAAAATTCGTATTGTGAATCCATATGTCCAAAATAACCGGTCTTAAATATCATCACAATTTCAAGATAAAATGTTAATTATTTCAGTCGCATCAGATGAACTTGAAGAAAAGTTTCTTTACGGTTGACATAACTTTTCGCTAAAATTGCACGCAGTTTAAATACATTAGAGTTAGACTGGAAACTTGAAACGTGTGGCAGATGAATAAAATTGTGAATAATTAAAACTTGTATAAACTTTGCTTAAAATCACTCAAAGTTGCTCATTTGCGAAAAACTTGTTTGATTGCCATTGTCAGGCCACAAAAGGTTAAACTACTAACATTTCACTTTAAAATCTATTGCAACTTTAGTTTTTCGACTATTAAAGAAATGGATTAGGCATTAGATATACATAAATCTCTCTGGAAAAAACTAAAGTATCTATAATCAAAGCTATTAAGTTTAAATGAAGTAAAATTGAAATTCCATTCTTAAAAGCCAACAGTGTTTAAAACTCAGAAAGTTTATGCAAAAATGCTTTGGAATAAATAATCGAGTTTTCCAGTTAGAACTTTTCTACATCCATCCACGTCAATGTAATATCGTTAAGTATCTTTACATGTTTTGAATACCTTCATCACTCAATACTTCGTGTTGGAGTTTTATAAACCAATACCTTAGATAAATAGAAAGCGTTAAAGTATTAAATTTTTTATAATGCACTACTTTAGTTATGCTTACTTCTGTTAACTAACTTACCGAAGAATAAAAGAAGTCATTGACTACAAAGTATGAGGCTAACAATGCCTTCTTATAGTGAAAATGCTTTCTTGATTAGTAATTTACACGAACAACAAAAATTAAGGGGGATGACAGACTAACGACGAAATAACCATCTTTATAAAGCCATCAGTCGCAATAAAGGAAACGTTATACACGGAAGCAGGCACGGCACGCTCCTATTCATAGTATGGACAGTAATAATAATGATCAGAGCTCCTGTCGCCGCTCCGACTGCCACCATCGGAAACGTTTCACCATTGATTTTTCCGCAAATAATACAGTCTCCAAATTTCGGATCGGTCTTCATTGTTTCGAATGTCACCCCAGCTCCCTTCCTCCCCTGTCGCATGGTTTTGAGTGCATTAGATTCGCTCAAACACATTCGACGCTGTCGGTTTCCTGGACGTTGGTCGACACGTGACTCCAAACATAAAAAGACTTCACGCCTGATCTACTCTCCGATATAAATGTGAATGGAATTGCCCTCATTGTGTAATATTAGGAGGGTGATTCGGAGCATCAAGGATTACGGGCAGATGCACCAGCATCCATATTAAAAACAGACAAATTTCATTATTTCAAGTTGTCTGAAACATGTATCGGGAATGATTGATTAATATCTGCATATTTTATAGACAATTGACTAGTCGTAATCAACTCTGACGTTTCATGTAAATCTGTTTCGGTCCTTTTTATCTGGAGCTCTTTCATTGTCGTAATGTGATTAGGAAAGGCCCCAATCGGGTACCCTCTTTCGGGAGGGCGCTAAATAAGATGCGACGTTTTCCGCCTCGGGCACCTTTGATAGTACTTTTTAAAGCTGTGTCACGAATTCCGAACCTCTCTTTTATTGGTCGCCATTATGATAATTACATTAAGGGCCGTCCGTTGCCGATACTTCGTCTTTCGAATTTGTTCTGTTGTTACGGTAAGGCGTTTGCCTCTTGAATATTGAGCAGCTCATTTGCGAAAATCGCACCTATTCTCTACGTGACACTTTTATTCCACAAAGTCGTTTGGCATTAAGTTTCTTAGGCTAGAATCAAATTATCCGAAATTAAAAATTTATTCACGCAGTTGATTGACACTCATTAAAAGTTAAAATGTAGACAGCGAATTTAATCTTCAACGAACAGACATTTATTTTTAAAATTAATTTCACTTTAATATCTTTCAAATAGTTTCCACAGACTTCAGACGATTACAAAGTGCTTAGAAAATCTTGTTAGTGTTTCGTTTTCAGCCAAAGACTGTTGACTTAACAAAGATATTATTATTAATAGTTTTGTAAACTTTGTTTTCGGCGACTTTTTTTGCTTTACGAGCAGTTTAAATGCTCTTGGGCATACAAATTATACTCAAAGTTCTTGAAGACGACTTCAAGCATTTGTTAGTAACTTATTTCTGTTTTAGTTTGGTTATAAAGTAGTAAGAAACGTGATTACTTTATATACTATACGATACTTTAAAGTGCATAAGGAAACGTCTGTGTACATAAGAAGTATATATTGCAGTGTCTTTAATATTATTTATTTTAATCTTAAATAATTTACAGAGGGTTAAACTTTATAAATTATGCATCATGGTCACAATCTAAAGTGAAATAAAATTAATCAAAAATAAAATGATTATTTTTCTAACTAAATCATCTATTATAGCTACCTATTGCTACGCCTGATTCCCAAGTTAGGAAGCTTTAGCTTAGAACATCTATACCAAATCATTCATCATTCCAATCATTCTTTCCGTGCGTTTTAAAGTGATATGGTTCTACAATATATTTTTGTTCAAGTACGTCGATGTTTCCCTATTTTCGTCGACATTTCATTCGAATTTTCCAAATCCAAATTGCGAACCTTATCGAATTACGTGTCAAATCAAATGGATAATTTTCATGAATAACATTGTTTTGTGAAAAAAATAACACTCTTTTGTAGATCACACGATTGACAATATTCCACGATACATTAAAACATTCTTGGAATATCTGTACAGATTTGATTGAATCGCAACGACAATCAAAAACAAAAGTTGTTTCAATTAAATTCCACTTGTTTATTCGCACCAACGCAACTTTTTTCTCGTTTCGTTAAAGTTAAATATTTTTTGTAAAAATTGCGTTAAATGCCTCTATTTTTTGTTGCAAGTTGTCTTTTCATTAAAACGTACAAGCAAATGTGAGCGTTGATTGAAAATAAATAAGGTTTTATTTTACTAGCTGACCCGATAGTAGTTAATACTTTTGAACTAGGTATACCTATGAGAATGAGAACTGCTCTCTAAACGGTGAAGTAAAAGATCGCGAGGAAACCGGCATGTCCTAGAACCAAACATTTTAAGACATGTGATATCTACCAACTTGCACTGGACCCGCGTGGTTGTATATGGCCTACTCCCTCTCACAGAGAAGAGGCGTGTGTCCCAGCAGTGGGATGATGATGATGATATGAGAATGACATATATTTATGACTTACCATTTTCAGTAAACCTAGTTCAATCTGGACGTGCTTACAATTGCAAGGTATGGCAACTTCAGTATTCAGCAACATTCAGTGCGATTTTGACAAACCAATTTGCAGATGTATGAAGCAGTTGACTATGAATAATGTTTCAATACCCTATTGGGTTTAATTGTAAATATATAAAATTAGGGTGGTGAATTGTAAGAATACATGCAATTTATTATATTTATAATGATCGTAGTATCCGCAGTGAATCACACTACATTGCAACATTTATAGTTAAAATACAACAGAACAAAAAATATAGACTGTTGGACCCCAGATCGTGACTAAAGGCATTAAGCGTGTCTTTAAGAAATTTGCATTTGAAATAAAGGCGTCTCCACCCAAATCACATTACCAGAAATTTGAGGCCGAAGCGTCGCGTCATTTCGGTGAACACTTTCGACCACGCCCGTAGAATAAAGTGCTAACGTACTTTATCAATCGAATTGGAGTTTTGCAAGATCATTGTGAGATCTATTAGTGTGATGCCGCCTTAATAAAAGGTAGGTATGCTGTTTTGGGGTTGGTTTCGGTACAGAATTATATGAATGCGTAGAAGTAGACTCGTTGTGATGTTCACACCTAATAACTCATGATGGTAGGCTGAACATACAGAATACTGCCGCCTTCTACGATTTAGTGATGTAGAAATTTCACCAGTGAGTCCGTTTTGAAATTCTCAGCAAGAGTGTTGTGTAATTTTTCTGAAATTATTTGAAAATTATGTAAAACGTGTAACACAAATACATTATTTATAAACATTTTTAATGTTGTTTTGCACCATGTATTTTTAAAATGAGAGAAGAGAAAATTAGTAATATCCCGTTTAAAAAATGTTAGTATTAATACATTGAGGCCCGTATTACAGAACGCACATCAAAACTCAAGTATTACTTAAAACTAGTTTCAACCAATCAAATGCCTTGAATCTAGTCTTAAGTAATGCTTGAGTATTGAGTGACGTTCTGTAGAACGGGTCTAAGTCTTCAAAACCAAGACATTTAATAAACTAGCCTTATTATTTGGGGCTTTTTTGAACATTAATTTACAAGAGACAGGCTTTCAGTCGTTTTTTTTTTCTACAAGCGTAGTGTCTATTCTGAATCACGTGAACTAGAAATAATAAGTATAATCTAAATATCTCAAGCGATGACGAAGCGCCTAAGCTGCGGAGTCACCGTCAAAGAATTTAAGTGAGTATATTATGAGATCACAAAATTAGATTATCTATCCCAGCAAGTCACTATTCTCAAGAGAAAAATAAGAATTTAGACGAGTAAAAATTAGTTGTTTTTGGGAAAATTTGTAGAAGCATAATTTTGAATTATTTTACTGAAAGACAATTCTGGACATTAGAGACATTTTCATTACGCAGTAATGTCATAAATCTTGACTGATTTTGTTAAAACGAATAAGTAGTGAGCAGTTTTATTATTCACTAGCTGTACCCTGCCCCGCTTCGCTGTGGCACAAAAAACTGTTTTTTCAACAAAAAAAAAATAGATAAAAACAATCCTTGATGCGGATTATATATCATGCTAAAATTTCTTCTCATGTGACTGCGTCATTACGACTGCGGTTGTCAGCGAGTGTTATCCTCGCTTCCGGTAGATGGCGCGGTCACTGGTACAGAGCTGATCGTTAAAAAAACTGTTTTTCCGCGGTTGCGGATATGTGACTGATGCAAAAAATAGATAAAAACAATCCTTGATGCGGATTAAATATCATGCTAAAGTTTCAGCTCAATCAGTGCAATACTTTTGAGTTTTTAAAGCATACACAAACCAACATAACATTTTTATATAGGTAATTATAGATTATGCGATTATGTTCTCGTTAAATTGTGTTTTTTTTTCTTCATAAATTAGTAGTCACATCAATCTAATAGTAGTCACTAATCAATTGACAGTAAATTGACAGTTTAATCTATACTTGTTAAATTATAAAGCAAAAGAGTTTGGTTGCACGCGCGTTGCACCTCAGGAATTACTGATTCGTTTTTTTTTTGTGTTGAGTAGTCCATTTATTAAGGAAGGCTAGGCTTTATACCATCATGCTATGACCAATAGGAGCGAAATAAAACCGCGGGGCACAGCTAGTTTTTTTTTTTACGTGGTAAAATCTTCAAATGAGTTCTCCCACCCAGGGCAGAGCGGGAGGGACTGTCAGATTCGTACTGACTAAAATCCATGGTGTCCTTCAATAGCCCTTTACGTACCGGGGTCACGGTAAATCATAACTCCCGCGACCGGGGAACAGCTAGTTAGTAAAATTTTCATTAAAAATATTTGAAGATCGTTTAATTCAAAGACATCGTAAAGGTCACTTACGTCGTTAATACAAAATGCATTATAATCTAGAATAAAATCTTGAGTGACACTAGATTATGGTAAAAAAAAAACAGTAAAACACGCTGGTATTATAAAAACGTCCTTTATCTGTCACACACTGTAATTAATTGTGTACATTTGAATACAATTTAAGCGTGTATTATTTGAAAAACAGATTCATAGGTTTTTGTTTAGTTTAAATAAGAGCAAAGATAAATGCGAACCTCGAAGAAGCATATTGTGTGACAAATATATCATACGCACAGATTTAAATAAAATACTGGCAACACTGAAAAAAAATGAAAATGAAAAAAATGAAAATGAAAAATTTATTTGTTTACAAATTATACTATGGACAATCACTAAAGAGACTTCTATCAGATAAGCCATTTTGACACTTAGATACCTTCATAACTTAGTACGACCTTCACAGATTTGAACACCCTAATTCTTACCAACCCCTTTTATATCTTACAAACCAAGTTAAATCACTGTTTGTTGATAAATGCGCAAGCACGAACAGTTTTGTAGGGAAACAGACAAAAAAAGTATAAAGGACTCCACTCCATCCCCTTTAAAACGCTATTTTCTTTTTAAATGAAATGAACCGTGAAAGTGCGGGCGGGTGTGGATGCTGCGAGTTAGCGAGCCGATCGCAGCCTAAACTTCAATAAAAAATGTTAAGTCGTATCTATAGATGCGGGTTCTGTAGGTAGGTAACGTTTGTTCGTTAAAGAGTTGGGTAATTGTTAGGTCGTTTTTTCCTAATAAATCATCTCCTTTTTTTTAAACGTTGCCCCACACTAGGTATTTCTCCTGTGTCGTGGGTGCGTTTACAAACATAGAACTCACATACACCCGGTGAAGATATTTGTTCGAACCCGCGACACGCTGCACAGCAGTCCAATCGCTCAGCCACTGCGCTAACCGTGATGAAGAAAGGAAGTTTGTCCGTGTAGTATTTTGATAGTAAGTGACAGCTCGATTGAACTTGATCTGACCAATTCTCGACTGTCTTTATCTGACCAAGATAAATTCATCACTACATATTACATTAAAATAACTAAAACCTGACTAAGAAAAAATCGCGCACTGAAAAGTATAAAAACAAGAACAATATTCATTTGACCGAGTAATAGCCGTGGTCGTGTGGCACCTGCAGTTGTTTCAGACAATCTTTATTGGCTAGGTGGCATACTACGACGGCTATTACTCGGTCGGTTTTATACTTTTCAGTGCGCGATTTTTTCGTAGTCATCATTTTGGATACGGTGCGAAAAATAATTTCATTTTCGGTTACGACTTTACATCCCCTAGAGGGCGCCATATTTGGTTTGGTGACACGTCACTACCCTATAACCAGCGGACAACTGACACGCTTCCGACGACACCTCATTTGTCATGTAATGATAAGTAGTTTAGAAGTTATGATCCATCCAAATCCATCAAAAAATGTCCGTAAAAACGGAGAAAAGAAAGAATCATCCGATTTACAAAAATAAACCCTTATTATTATATGTTTAATTATATATTTAAGATTTCATTTTTTGCCGTTTCCATTGAAGTAACAATACTTTTATGAGTTGGTCATGGTACAAGTTGTCTGTGTTTTATGGGGGAACTATATTCTACGCTCCTGACTTGACAATACTTTCATATTAAATGGGCACTGAAATAATAACCTTGAAATAATAATATTCAGATTTCCCTGTACTTACCTAGGTATTGAGTTAAAATAATCATAAATTCTAACAATAAAATTATTAATTTTAACTTCATTTATACGAAGCTTAACGATATTACTGTCCTATTTTTGACGATTCAAAAGTTTCTGTCTGAACATGTTGTACTCAATTTATACAAATTGATTTAAAAAAGTAAATATTCAGTTCCTCTATAAACAGTTCGTTATGATTTCCGTTTTAGGGTCGCGGTAACTCTTTTGAATACTCGCGGAACACAACACTGGAAGGCACAGGCATCCATAGGCTACATTAGGCCATAAATATAAAATATCAATTTGTTTAATATTCTGCCAAAATCACCAAAACTGACTTTTCATAAATAGCCAATCGTTCTTAACTGTAGCACTGTCCACAAAAAAAGTTCACCTTTTTAAGAAAGACGTATGAGTAGGCGACTAGAAGAAGATCCTTTACCAATATAAATGATTTATGTCGTTCACTAAAATTGCTTTTTCTAAGTGGAAAAACGAGTTATCACCCAAGACTTCAAGAGTCACGTAAGTTCTACCACAAATAAATCTCAACATGCCCAGATAAGGCAGTATTTATTTAACCACAACCACATTAAGTTCAAATAGAGTTAGCAGGCTGTAGTTTATGTGAAAATTAAAGTTATGTACGAGTATTAAACTGCACACGATTAAGTGCATGCGATAGTGTGGCAACACAGCAATAGTAATAGTAATATTTCTGTCTAATCTAATGTGTTTGTAATTTTGTATACTTATCTATTTGATGGAGTCATTATTTCCATTGACCTGTGCTGGACTGACCCCATAATTATGACTGGCTTTACACGCTATTTAGACGAAGCTTTTCATGATGGGGGATTCCGTGATACTGAATGCTCAATTACTGTGGCTAATAGACATTCGAACCCATCGGCACGTTATTTTCTGCTACATGTAATTATGTATACTTCAGTTAATGTCAGAGAAAACTTTATTAGTCTTTCTAAAGTTGGTGTAGTTGCCATTTCACTAACTAAGTGCTTCAAAGATCCTTCATGATACGCACGACAAAAGAGTGAAATTCACTACCTGCGTCTGTGTTCCCAAACGCATACATCCCAAATCTCTCCAAAGTAATTAAGACTGAACAGGTTTCGCGGGCATGCGGGTAGCGAGTAATGGGCGACTCGCTGTCCGTGTCCATGGACAATGTGGACATGGTCAAAGTCTGTCGGGGTCGCGGGACTTATGATTTACCGTGACCCCGGTACGTAAAGGGCTATTGAAGGACACCGTGGAATTTAGTCAGTACGAGTCTGACAGTCCCTCCCGCTCTGCCCTGGGTGGGAGGACTCATTTGATGATTATACCACGTTAAAAAAAAGACTGAACAGGCTTCTTCTGAGTTCTAGGTAAGGTCATTCTGTAGATTTTGTCTCTGGCACGACCTAGACTAAAGTCAAGAGCAAACCCATTTCTAATATAAAAAGTGTGTTCTAGTGTGGAATCTATTGAGTGTTCTTCGCATAGCTCTACAAATTTCAAATGCCTCACTCTAGCGGCTATCAGTAGAAGCATAAGTGACCATTCTTTTAAACCATTGATGTTTAAAGGGGTTCTAACCGACAACGTATAAATCAAACGTTGACCGGTGGCATCGTTTGTTCTGTTGGTATTTAATAATTGACTGTCATCACCGATTAGACTGTAAGTGTGGCATATGGCATTTTCCCCCTTTGCCATTAATTCTAACGGTCATTGGGAGGAGTGTGTTCAGCAGTAGCTAATATTAACAGGTTAATATTGATTAAAATGTCTCTTTTTGTATACAGAAGAATGGCTTACTTTTAAAAATATAAAGAAGAAACTTAAACACGTGTTTTCTCATTACAATTTAATTTCATTTTAATAGCATAGATTTTGAATTAGCTGGTGCTAAATAAAATATAGTAAAGAAGCAGGAAAAAGTTTTCCATTTGCCATCGAATTAATGCCTCGAATGCATTGAAAACATCTCGGGAAATTCACTCGCGCAGCGGCTTCACCTGTGCCGTGGAATTAACGCAAAAAGCCTTTTGTCTAGCCTTCTATTTAAAAATGTATGAGAAAAATATTTTAAAAACATAACTCGAGAAAGCTGTTAGCAAACGAAGTTGGAATTTATTTCCAAGTTTTAACTACACAAATAAGTTCTTAATAACTAAAGCAATGCCATTTTCTCAGTCCGGGTAAACCAACAAAAATTGTCGTACAAAAGAAGCGAAGTCCAATTTAAGAGAAGACGGGAACTTATTATTCCTTATTCCATCCTATTTTTCTCAACAAGAGAAACTAATCTAAAGAAAATTTTCGAGTCCCTGTGAAGAAAATAAGCTTATAAGGAAGTGCAGTTTACTTGCACGAATACCGCCTAGGAATACCGGGTGGCAACAAACTTTAAATTAAAGTTTTTCAAGGAAATAAGAATGTTCACATTTCCATTCGGCCCGTAGGGTGTTAATATTTAAGTTTCAGATGCAAATAAAAAATACCTGTATACTGTGCTGAACGCAATAAAACCACATGCTGTAACGTGCTACATTATCCTGTGTATAATATTTTATTTGTGAAAGGAAGAAAAAAAATATCGCCTACTGCGCATATTTATCGCGAATATCATCCCATCGTTGCTCACTGGGAAGTTACTCTACTAATTAGGCTATGGTCAGTCACGTCAATCAAGTGAAATGT
This sequence comes from Agrotis puta, assembly GCA_943136025.2. Taxonomy (NCBI): domain Eukaryota; kingdom Metazoa; phylum Arthropoda; class Insecta; order Lepidoptera; family Noctuidae; genus Agrotis; species Agrotis puta. The sequence goes on along the minus strand of OW964177.2, from coordinate 11,543,087 downwards.
CAAGAAAAAATTTAATTCATTCAAGTTTTATTCTTTCACGCTGACCAGACCGATGTGACAGTGTTAGGTTTATTTTCGTTACGGAATTTCTTGATTCGGTCACCGCGCTCAAAGCCCGCGATAAGAGCTATTCAATAGCTTAAAATCTAAAATTTAATTTCGCAGTGTTAACATTACATTAGGAGAAAGGCTGAGGCTACATTAGACAGCGATTTGCGATGCGACTGGATGAGCGATACAGGGTACAAAGTATCTCTGATGTACGGTATAGCAACATACGTGAGCAATAATTTATTTGTTTTAATCGCTCAAGCTTGCTTTGTCCAAGTATCATCGCAACGGATATTTGGAAATAATAACTTATAACTGTGCCAAATTTCAAACTCCTTCGTCCGCGTCATTTTTGTGAAAAGGGGTACTAATGGCGAAACTTCAAGCCATAAACATCCAATTTGTCTTGGCCTCGCTATGTATGGTCTTTCCGCACAGTTAACGGTCTGCTTATACTGGTTTTGTATATCTTGATGTGTAATCGTGTTTATAATCGCAAATAGATCAGAATATTTTTAGAAAAAAAAATTGTTAAATAAACTTCTTACAAATACCACGAGGCTCATCAACAATGATGTTGACGAGACAACAAATTCGTTAGCTTAGTAAACAAAATAAATAAGTAATTGACATTAACTTAACTCCATAAAATCACTTAATGAAGTTAAGCTGAAACAGCAATAACGAAAGATGTTGATTAACCAAGTTACCTTTAAGTTGTCTCAGTTAATTTTCATTTCGCCGACTCATGTCTTCTCATACAAAGTTTTCAATTTGTAATGAACTGCTTTGCAATATACAAACTTTTATATTTTCTCCCAATATTCTTTGATATTGTACCTACTGAGTTTCGTTCTGATTTTGTTTTTGTTTCAATTTTTTTTACGTTTGTTGCTATGATCTATACAAGATTGTTTTAAATCGACCGCAAAAAAACTCGCAATTGTCAAAAACATTCATGACTCATTAAATAACCTAACTTCTTACTACATGGGCCATGCGAGTGGCGAGTAATGGGCGACTCGCTGTCCGACCATTGACCGTGCCCGGGTCGACGGCGCGTTGTGTTCCACGCGCTCTTCAAGGAGTGTCAGTGACGTGGCCTGTAGAGGGCCAAAGCCCGCCGGGGTTGCGGGAGTCACAAATTACCGTGACCCCGGTACGTAAAGGGCTATTGAAGGACACCGTGGATTTTAGTCAGTCAAATCTGACAGTCCCTCCCACCCTGCCCTGGGTGGGAGGACTCTTTTGATGATTTTACCACGATAAAAAAAAACTTCTTAATACATACAATATGTTTGTGTGTGATACTCGTCGATACGTAATTTTATGAAAATGGATGGATATTTGTTTCTTTTTTATGACTACAAAAACTATTGAATATACTTGGATGTGGTACACCGATAGTTTATAACCTGGATTAATCTAAGATACTTTTTATGCCAGCATTTTATGACGCTCCCGTCGAATAATTACTGTACTTCATCCGGGCAACGTCAATGGCAAAAGTTGGTGTGTTACTTTTTCTTTTATCAAGCGTTGCCTTCACACTACCAAATCTTCCTGTGTCGTGGGTGCGTTTACAAATATAGAAACTCACATACACAGACCAGAAACAACTACTTGTAGGTCATGCAAATATTTGTTCCATGCGGGGATCGAACCGTGTCGATAGCAGCGTGTCGCGGATTCGATCCGCGCCTCTCATATTATTAATAACTCTCCCCATCGAATGAAACTCATCAATTAGCGTTCTCAAAGAGAAATCGCAATGCACTCCTAACTTGAAAACTAACTAATACAGCAAATGCACAAATCGCATAGCTCTTCATGCACCGTTGGCTAGCATCGGGCCAGTAATGCATCTCCCCCTATCGCGATATCGGTACATTTAATATCATACATTAGCTTTAATGGATTGCCCATTTTGTTATTACCTATCCTTTTTTTTCTTTTTCTATTTATTTGCCATTTATGCTATTGGAGTTTGAGGTTTTATGGCCTCTCGAAATGTTGAAAGGATTTGTTTGGTTAGTATGCATCGAATAATGGAGACCAATTCGTGAGCTGTTTAAATCAAAATACCAAGTATGCTTTTAGGTCGTAGGTCGTAGGGGTAGGAATCTATATGAGGTTATCATTGGTTTGCCCGCAACACCCGAATAACTGTCTTTTCTTTTTTTTTACGTGGTAAAATCATCAAATGAGTCCTCCCACCCAGGGCAGAGCGGGAGGGACTATCAGACTCGTACTGACTAAAATCCACGGTGTCCGTCAATAGCCCTTTACGTACCGGGGTCACGGTAAATCATAAGTCCCGCGACCCCGACAGGCTTTGGCCCTCTAGAGGGGGGCCCCGTCATTATTGCTGACACTCTTTGAGCCGACACGCCGTCGACCCGGGCATGGTTCGTGGTCGGACAGCGAGTTCCCCACGAATAAATGTCTAAATAAAAACTTACGCATTCACTTCAGCATGAAGTGACGTAACGCGTTACAGTGCAATAGAGGAATTGCTTCCTCAGTAAGTCCAAACTATGTTATATAAAATCCAAAAAGTTATATGATTATCAGAGAGTAATATAAGTTTCAAGTTATTGCAATACTTTTAATATTTACTTTTAGATACAAAATAATAAAAGAATCCTTGCCATTTATTCCAATCTCCGAAACAGAATAGAAGTCAATAGGTACCATTTTCTTCCAGCAACATTGTTTATTTTAAATGCCTTTCTTCTATTGTCTCAATATAAGTTTCGCAAAGCAATGCTGCAACATCGAACGCTACAAACGGATATCATGGTACGAATATCCTTGCTATTGACAATTCAATTCTGATAACAAAATATTTTCGATATTCAAACAAAGCGCCATGTTAGAGCGATTTTCATTTGTTTATAATTCTTTTTTTTAGTACATGTGACTGCTAATATGAAGGTAATAGATAAATATGGACGAATAATAATGACGATGATTTTATTTTAGTACTTAATTATAAGTTTAAGTTATCGCATAGTATTGTATAATTAGAATTTAAAACGGGATATAATCATTTTTAAAATATTAGTGATAATTTTAGCAACCATTTGCCATTAAAAAAAATACCCGCACAAGTCGATCTCTTTTGAAATGGGGCAGTATATGCAACTAGGGCAACAGTGTATAAGACGGGGACGCGAGGTATAATGGGGACATACACTCTTTAGGCATTCTTAACACAACACAAACGCAGCGCAAGCGCCATCAGGACGTCATTTGCAAGCGGCCATTAACAAATGGCGTTCTGTTGGCGCTTCCGCCACTTTAGTATTGTGTTAAGTTCGCCTTAAGTGTGTGATTTCCCATCATACCTCGCGTCCCCGTCTTATACTAGTGTATAAGACGGGGACTAATCCCCTACATTGGGTAGGCTTATAATAAACGGCCTTAGAAGACCTTCCTATAATGTTTGCAGACGAGAAAATAAAAAACAAATGTAAAGGAAAAGACCGTTTCCTCTTACAACGTTCATAAATGTATACATGGGACTAAACAAATAAAGATTGAAATACCAAAAAAAAAAAAACTCCCAAACAAGTGAGTATCTGTATGATTGGATAGATTGGTAGATACGGAATGTTTTTTATTCACATTTATAACGTCTATCAACAATGTTCCTCTGGGTAATCATACCACAGTAGTGCAAAACAATTCGGCTACTTACTATCAAGTGTAAAACACTCGTTTTTCAAAGAGACTATAATATTGTATTATTGTCTCTCGGGAAATTACACACTCACATATAAAAGAATACTTAATAGTTTTCGTTTTATTGATACGTTTATTCTCCAAGCCATCGCGAAATATTGATCAAAATTTGAATGTAGGTACATACCTACTATTCTGTAATATGTTCCGTATTAGCTATTTGAACTTAGTCCCGCGAGGATGGAAGTATACATCGATCACCTTCAGAGAATCAACTACTCGCATGTGTTACGTGCAATTTCAAGTCAGTATATTGTTCGGGGAATATGCCTTGGATATTCCAGCTTTAAGTTCGGAGGCAGGGCATCAATGTTCAAATCGATGTTACAGTTGTATTCGTTGCAGTAATAATTCTTTTTCATAAAAAATTAAAAAAAACGCACTAGGAATTTTCACTAGGAATTTCACACTAGGAATTTCTTTCTGTATCGTTGATGCGTTTACAAACATAGAAACTCACATACATAGACCAGCGTGGCGAATGCGAAGCGTGACGTTTTTATTTGTAATGTATGGAATTGATTGAATCCAGTCACATAGAAACGCGAAAGCGATCCGATAGCGTGACAGAACTATCGGACTGACGTCTCGCTTCGGTTCAGTATCGCTTCGGAAACGGTTCGCTTTCGCTGGTCTGTTTGACAAAGGCATAAATGTCTGTAAACGCATCCACGATCTGTATAAATTTCCAATATGGGATAAAGTTTTTTTTTTGATATACTATCAGTAGTTGATAATGTAATAAGCCTCAATTTCCTCAATAGTTTAATTATCAATATTCTATATGTATTTAAAACAGCTTTAAAATACATTTCAGTCGTTCGTTTCAAAAACATGAACACGATAAACAACATAGGTACGCAATGAAGCATGAAATAAATTCTAAACCCGATTCACATAAAAGCTCTCTATTTCAACTCGTTTCATCAGTGAGTTTTTTTTTTCATCATCAATAACGATTTCACGCTATATAATCGCCACAGATTTCCGAAAGCGTCAGTACGATTTTATACATTGCAATACTGCGGTGCCTTTTTATCACATCGTTGCCATATTGAAGCACGTTTTAACACTAAATTGTACCGTGGGCCATTTAGCGGACTGCCGTCGTACTACGCGGCTCGGTACGTTTTACGGCCCAAGCTTGCATTATTGAAGCACCCCTGTACATTGAGGTGAAGAATCTTAATACATATGTGAAATTATTTATAGAATCCGCTTTCCAGACGTCTTGAGTGCAGCTTCCACTCTTTAAGGTGCAGCATAAAGATGCCAGGTTTTCTTGAATGCTTTATAAAAATTTTCTCGGGCGGTTTTAAAAGCTAACAGTAATGCTGACTTGAATGTTCCGTTTGCCGTGCTTTGATTGTGAAATTTAATGTACTGTGCCTGTTGGAATTCGGTTCGTTACGTGACTAAACACATACGTTAACATTAAAATTTCCATGAAACCATTAATTTACTAGTTTTTGTTCATATTATTTTTCGTGGTACACGCAACCTTGCGGCTTAGCATGTCAATAATGACATTATTTTAACATTATAATATTGCTGTTCTCACGTTAGCACAACAAAATATTGGTCCGCAGTAACGTTGAAATCTGATAAATGTATTAACTTCATTACTGTTACGTTTCTTTGGACACGAACACAGAAATCCTTTCATTTACGGAAATTGATAAGCGCCCGAGTTTGGAAGTTATACAAAAGGCGCGGTAGGAAAAAGTCGGGTGGCCTCGCAATTTTTCCCTAACTGTATTTACCTGAGTAATAACTTTGAACGAAGTTTTTAGGCCCGCGTGGGAGAGGCCGCGGCGGAACTTTGCGAGGACTATTCGGCAAAAATGAAACTAAATCATATTAATGTTGCCGACGAGTTGTCTGTAGTTGTGTTTCTTTAATTTGAATATTGGATCCGTGCTCGGCGCTCGGCACTTTGAGTTGATTAAAATTTTATGCCAGATGCATTTCAAACATTTTCGTGAAAGTAGTTCCCAAGCAACAGTTTGTATGAATAATGGTAATTTTCATTAATGGAAATGGTAATTTTATAGAGCCATTTTACGGATGAAAATACTCATGTTTTTCTCGTAACATCCTTTTAGATAGCAAACATTTTATAGATAGAATTAGACATTTAAATACAAATCGAGCTTGCAGAGCGCTTTGGGTCCCACAAAAAGCGGGCAGTCTGTAATGAAAATCGACGTGTACACAGATTAGAGTTCCGATCACTGGACGTTTAGGATGCGGTGTAAGTCAACATAGTGGAGCGGGTTATCAATATTTATTTATTAAATAGTTCAGAAACTGTCTACGCGCAGCCAAGTCAAAATATTTTCATCAACATTTTAAAACTTACATAATCCATTATTTCCCCCAAAGGTGCAGTTACATCGATAAGAAGTCACCAAAGATTGCACACTCAGATTTTAACGCATAAAGTATTCAAATAACTGTCAAAGTCCGTTGTTTTCTACCAGAAGTATTCAGGTATTTGACTGTGAATAATTGCATGAAAAATGAAAAGACTCCTCTAGTGTAAAGCCGAACAAGTAAATAATGTAAGCATCAAATTAATGTTCATTATCAAAAATATGAAATCTAACTCGTGCTAGGCGAGCCTGTCAGTTTAGCAAAGGCATAAAAAATTGTGTCTGTTTCCAATGGGTACAAAAAGTACTTTGATCATGACTGAAATAACTAAGCATATACTTCAAAACGCTGTCCGCTCACAACTTGAAAGCGCTGCCGTGTACTGGACAGTTGGACATGTATAATAGGAAGTTATTTCTTGCACAACCGACTGACTCACTCCATTTCTGCATCAGACACTATAATGAGATAAGAAACATGGACATTTGGGTCACTGTATTTTTTCAATATTCGAAAACAGACAATAGACACAGATGGAATTGCCTTTTTGACTATTGAAATTCACACCATTTTGGGACACCTGTAGGAGATGTTTCGTGACGAAATTATATTGGATAATAAGTACTGTAGAGGTTTTACTGTGAGAACAAACCTCAGATACTTTTTGTAAGCACTGGCTGAATCAAGCCGCTCAAATGATTTTTGAAATATTAAAAATAAGTCGTAGAATAAACAGGGCGCGTCATTGCATTCTATACAAATTATTATTTAAAACAATATTCTTTTTTTAATAAACGATCCTTCATTATAGTACTACCTCCATTGTCTAATTTCACCCTTGTACTGTGTAGATATTATTTTTATCTACATAGTAGACTAGGCTTAATAACAAGCTATCGTTTCAAATTTGTTTGATGACATATCACCCGTACTACCACCGATGAAACTAAATAACTAATAATATGTGGAATCCGTACCTACATTAAAAAAAAAGTTGCTCTTAAAATATTTACTAAACCAGCTTGCTACTTTTTTACCAATTCAATGTTTGAATAGAGTTCACGAAAAAATCTTGTAAGGCTGCAATCAGGCGGGGCGAGAACAATTTATTTCCCTGGAGTGTCGGTACATATGTGCTGACTCCGGATCTAGACACGCCCTATTTGTTCGCCTGATGAGCCCCTGGACTAATCCATGAGGTAGCCGAGCAAACATATTCTATGCAGGCTGTGTTCCTAGTACCTTTTAGTAAAAATATTTTCTGAATACAACCGTGTTTGCGACGCAGAATCTTCGAACTAACAAGGTTACAAAATACTGTTTACGTTATTTTGGATCTAATTTTAGAAAAGATTTTTTACCCTCTATTTGCTTGATTGACCTGATATTCTTAAGCCTTTGTTTCAAAATTAATTTATCTTCACGTCAGATACAGAGCAGCCAAAACAAAATGTTGGGGATTATTTTCAGCCACCATTCAAACCTTTTTTTAAACTTTTCGAATGAAAATAAAATTGTACAAGCTGACCTATTTTAGATAAGTCCAGTACAGATGTGACAGTTTTGATATACGTAATATTGCAGGAATTAGAATATTTGTCTTAGACAATTTAGTTTAGCACGTTGAAAACGTATTCCTTCGGCTAACGATACCCGGAGTGAATCCACGGGGAGACTTAATGAGAGCTGGCAGGATGTCGTGAAAGTCCACATTAGTGCCAACAAATAGCTCGAGGATAAACCCATAATAAACCCAACCCCTTAAATTGAGTTTATAAGGAGTAGATTAACCAAAAACTTTACGCATTATGTGTCCAACATTTAATGGGAAAAATGTTTTGGATTGTCAAGCAATTCGCAATCTATACGCAGCTGAAGTTATTCTCTAGTATTTTTCACATAGATATCAAATCTCCGTCAAAAATATATCACTACGATAAGCATCTTGCAAGTAAATAAACGCTCCACTCTGCTCTATTTTCGCTTGTTTTCCTTCAGTGGTCAAACTTCAACACACCTTATCTGAATCACTTTGGACATCCTCCAACTAGGTATTTAATTCTTTTTATTTCTTACCATTTATTTTAGTAAATTTACTCTTGGTCTACATTTGACCCGGTTCCCAGTCTCCGCTCTGAATTTTTATGGTCGTTGCTTTTCAAGACGAGGTTATTTTCCAGAACAATGCTGGTGCATCTACTTGCACCCTCGGCGGCTCCGCTTTAAAATAAACAAGAAAAGAACCGCTTCAATTATTTCAACTGTTCCTAAAGAGAGTGCATTTTGTATTAGCATTTAATAATGTCTTCTGTGTTTGTCGTTGCTGTTTGTTAAGCCTTTCTTGAAGCTCTGTTGTGCACAATTTAGTTTCTTGACTTCTTGTTTAATCACTGGAAGTTACCATTTCCTAAAGTTGAAGTTGTTTGTGTGTTTTCTGCTTACAAGATAAGCAAGTTTTAAGCCAGTATTTATTGTAGTTTCTCCTAAGTATTTTATTTTTGACTCTTATGCTAGACTTTGTGGGATTAGAGATTTTATCATGAAATTGAAATGGAAAGTTAGTCTTCATTTTTATTAGTCATTTGATACGTGCACTGGTTTGACATTCTCTTAATAGACTAAAGCAAAATAATGAACTGTTCTTCAATATCACGTTGAGACAATAATCTGCCCGAAGCATAAAACTTTATTAGCCTGGAGAAGATTAAAAATGCTGTTTTTATTACCATCTCAACTCTCAATACCTATCGGGGTAGCGAATATTGAAAGAAGCCAATCCAAATTGAAGCCAATCTCAAAAACGGTAGGAATTAAATTTATTATTCTAGTATCCACGGAAGCGCTTTCTGTACCTGTTCGTCTTAAAGTTGCAGCAAGACACTTTAATTTCCCTAGGGTAGTTGTGAGTCGAGCTCATAATTCATGCCGAGTTAACATTTTGTCAGTTCACATTTGTTGCTCAACAAGAACACATGCCTCTCCTTTGAACTTTAATTTCGTCTTCAGAACGTTTTCTTGTTGGCCTAATTAAGTGCCGTCAACTTACGAAGAGGGTTTGAAATTTTGATTAAGTTGAAACGTTTTTGGGTTACACTCGAGGTCTACCCGTGTAACTTCGAAAGCCTTTTGGGACTTCAAAAACATTTTTATTTGGTTAGATTTTCATATACAATTTGCGTAACCTTCAAGCTTGCCCTTAATCACGTAGAACTTAGTTACTTATTCCGTGTCTGTCTTAAGGACTATAAATATTTAAGTGAGTGTACATTAGCACTGTCATAAAGAATTTAAATAAAGACGCGCTCAAGTCATGCCATAGGATTAGGTAAATCCTAAATTGTAATTCTGGCTTCTTATTTTTTATACCGAAGAATAATTTTTGGTTGAGTAAGTAAATACCTTTTCTTACCTAAAACTTAATCTAGCTTTTTATTTAAGATGTTAAAACAAGAAAGACAGTGCTATTATAAATTCTCAAAGATTCCCTCGTACCTGACAAAAGGAAACTGTAATCATGAAACATATTATTCGCTGTACTAGTTAATTTTTTTTCGTCACAAACATTTGTCATTGTTTCTGAACGCATTTAAACAGATTCAGCATTACACGTTTTCTTTCCTTGACATTTTTTTTATGTTTTCTTTTGTTGTTTTCTAGCTAGCAGTTGGGTTACATTTCAGAAGCATGACCATACTTGCAATTTATACTAAACATTTTATAATCACCAATGCGCAAATAATCCCCACAATGTTACCGTATTACTCCACCAGCATTTGTTCAACACGACAATTGCGCTTTCAAATATTTACTCAGGTTAATTAGTATACTCAGAGTCTGCAGTACAAACGGCATGATATTTGTAGTCAACCCCTAAAGTTTAATGAATCAATGATTTGGTTTGACCCTCCTGTATGTTAGTTTGTTATTTATTGATGTTGCTAATCAGACAAATGGCTAATCCATTACGTATACAGTCCACTAAAGCCACCAATGATGTGATGAGAAGGGAGTAGATTGTGAATGGATGTGTCCGGCATGTAAGTTTGTATTATGTTATGAAATAATCCTGCTTTAAATATGTACTTTTGAAACTATTTCTCATTGAAATCGTCTGGCTACGGTACATTCATTTCAGCGATAATTCGCGCTGTGCGAACGTTGAATCGTCTTATCAAATATCAAGACGAGTAGCCGGTCGCAACGCTTCTTCTACATTCATTGTTGCCGCAATAAGCTTCGCTGTTCTGACCATGCGAATTTTCGCTGCAGCGAATGTCCCGTAACTATTCGACGAGAGGGCTAGAAATAGCCAATAGATTTTTGGCTATTTCTACCCACCTCGTCGAAAACATGCACTAGCAGCGCATATTTTCCTTCTTAGTTTTTGCAAACGCAATTCAAATAAGACTAATTAATATGTAAATATTTTTTATTTTTATTTATGTGTAAAAATTATGAAAACAGGAGACGTAACTAATACTAAAAATATACAAAACTGAATATATTATATTCTTTGATGTGAATCCTACGCCCACGCGTTACTTTTACGTAGAAACAACAATTTAGGAGTACTCAAAAAGTGAAACCTAATATACTTATATATAATAAACGTAGAACTCAAATTATGTTTTAGGATTGAGATGTTCCTAAAATATGTTTTATTTAAAAAAAAAGCCAAAATGTAGACACTTGACAATAAATAAATTTATATACGAATATAGCCTGTGTCCTCAGCCTTCGCCTACATTGTGGCCGGTATTATTTACTACAAGAATATAATCTATTCAGGATAAAAACTTATATCTATACGGCCCAATGGGTGCTGTATAAAGTGGATGTAATTTTAGAGATCACGGTCTTTCTATTGCTGGCCATTTTAAATCTCAAATCACGTTGGATAAAATTTTAAACAGTGCTCATTCAAATCTGTTACTGGTTATGGCTTCCAAAATTTACCAGTTCTAGTTGCTCATCCCACTTCAGGATATGACTCGTGGACCCAATTAGTAGAGACCTGAGGGTGAAAGGGAGTTTGTTTGCCGATAGACTAGACACCTATATTTATATATATGGGTAGGTACTATCAGGGTCCATACATAATGAGTGTGCGTAAACGTACTCTTTCTAGTGTAATGACACTTTAACATTATCAGTGAAATTCTGTTGCCAAGGAAAAATAAACCCTAACGTCTAGTAGGTACTGAAACGATAATATCATAAAAATCGCGGGCTAGACCTGGACGGTAGCCACATGGAATGATGATGTACTTTAGCAAAATTGCATGAAATCAGAAAGTGAAATAAAAAAGATACTATGAGGGGTGAAAAAAAATCATATTTATTTGATTTCCAGCCAGTTTAGTGGTGCAGTTCAGCAAAAGATGTCAATATATCCTCTTTCTGGGGCAGTTGGGTAAAAATAGGACACTGGCAGTTGTTCAAGATATAAGTTCATACTTTACCTAAAAGTAAAATCGTATAATATGTGAAATTCCCTGACATTTTCAACGAGATATAAAATAAAAGTTTTTATGACCGTCTGACACTACGACACGTAAAGTTTTGGTCGATTTAAGCTTGTGACTACACAAAGAAACATTGCTTTGACAATAAACGTGACAAGTCCTTCATTTTATACTACAAAATGTATGTACTTTATGTTTGTAAGTTAATAGGATTTTATATTATGAAATTATAATTATACTCGTATTTTTTTTTTGTTCTAAATATTTCCTATATTCTTCTCTTCCTATTCTTTGAATTTTTCACGCCTGTGTACAGATATTTCAAAATTATTGAACGAAAATACTTATGATAGTTATTATTTCGTCATTGTTGCGGGTTTGTAAATTATCATCAGTATATTCGTCTAATCATTAGCATCCGTTTAATTGACGACACGGTTGGCGCAGTGGCTGCGCAGCGTGTCGCGGGTTCGATCCCTGCACGGAACGATTATTTGTATGATCTGCAAGTAATTGTTCCAGGTCTGGGTGTTTCTTTATGTGAGTTTCTATGTTTGTAAACGCACACACGACACAGGAAGAAATTTCTAGTGTGGGGCAACGTTTCTAAAAAAAAAATAATTGCGTATTAGTAAGATACAAATCCAGACTCTACGGCTGATCAATACCGAAAAATCATATTACTATACCACTTTATCATTTGGCACTCAACTGCAAATAACCAATAGATATCTAATAACATCCAAAAGCATCAATTAAAATCCGTTTGACCTCCCCAAAGCAAGCCAACCGTCAAAAGCGTAGACAAAGGGTGAAATTGCCGATGGTGCTAATTAATAAATCAAGACTTGTCTGGGCAAACAGGGTCGAATCAGCCAAAATGGGTATTTGAGTTCCGGGCTGGGAAACCCATTATCTGTAATTATTGAATCGAATCGGTGTACACTGTATTTTTTTATTGTAGTCTGTTTGATCGTTATAATAAATTCATTATTAATTTATTGGATTGTTAATTAAATGTAAATCCTGTGATGCTGGAATGGATGGATGCACTGTTTTTGTTACTAGGCAGTTTCATACTTTTTGGATGATAGTAGCCAAAAATTGGGAAAATACTAGGCAGATGATTATAAGTTTTGTTATGAACATGACCTAATGATTCAGAGAAATACGTACTAAGTATAAAAAACCCCGAGGTATTCCACATAAGGCACCCATTAATATTTTTCGCAGGTGACTTATGTAGAATAGTTTATTATCCAACATTTTATTCCACTGATATATACGGAGTAATACATACACCGACGTGGATATAAATAGAAACAAAATACGAAACTTTTAGATTGAGAGTGATCTATTTTCTTTTTAATAGACACACGTATTAAATACTTCACGAAATGATTTTCTACAAAACTAAAACTCCTCTTCATCTAAAAGGAAAACGTAGTGTCAGGTCAGCACTTAATACATTTTTTTTGAGAACCTTACGGCTCGATGGCGTCACTCAAATTAGCGCCTAGAGAGCGACCAAAATCGATTTATAGGCCGAAGGCCGACGTCCGAATTGTTTTACTCGAAAATTTTCTGAATAAAGGTTCGTTTCAATCTTCCTGGGTTTGCCTAAAACACAATTGTGTTTTTAAACGGGATTAGGGCCTTTGTAAAAGGTGGTTGTACCTATATTCACTTAAAGAACGTGTAGAAGTGGATATTATGTTTTTTTCTTACTAATCTATTCTTTTCTGATTAATTTCGTTGCGGGATTTAAAACACTTAAATTCACTCTCCAGGACTTCGTCTAGCTTCATTGCGGTGGCGTTTCTTTGTTGGTTGGCGCTGTTGATTCTGGCTTTCACGAGTCACATTGGTTTGGGAATAGCCTGGTAGACCTCTATCGTGTTTAGTGTGAGCTTTCTCGTATGTTACGGCAGTAAAGGCGATTATCGAAAAAAACAACATAAAAAATATATAAAAAAAAACTAAACATTATAATGATATTTCATTACCTACCGAGAGTTCGCTAACAGTTGAAATCATTTTCGGCAAAAGACATAAATAATAATTTATTTTCTACGAAACTAAAAGCCGAAACCGATACGGTGGATACTCTACTAATGTCACCGAGGAACTGTCCAGGAGGCCCTCTCAAATATCAATTATGTCGTCGCCGGCAGACGCCTCAGACAATGGTGATTAATTAATTAGGGGCTTACTGCAATTATGTCTTCTGTTGCCCTTTATGTTGTCGTTTACGGAAAATGTTCTAGTTTTGGGGGGTCAGTAGATGATTTGGTTAGAACGATCATAAAATTTCGTAGTTTTTGTTCAGTTGTTTTAGTTCTAGTTGAAGTGTGCAAAATTATGCATAAGTCTAAAAAAAAATTCTTTAACAGCTTTTAAAAAACCTTTTTTAATCGAAACCTTTTTTTTTAAGTCCCAAAATGCCTATTAGTCAAAACTAACGATTAGTTCTGGGATGTAGGCTTGAAAAGGTGACGGACAAATCGAGCAGCTTATCCCGTTATTAAACATTATTATACATTACATATAAACATTGATATTTATATAAGTTTAAAAACTTTTGACCGTAGGTTTGTCCGCTGATAATCATAAATTATAACACGGGAACTATGCATTTATTCAGAAAAAATGTGTTATTTCAGACTGTAATCTGTAGTTGAAAGCTTTGGTCCTGAGTGACATTGGCAATAAGGGGCGTGAAATCCCGTCATAAGCTAGTCTATTTCTATACTTTTCATCCAAATGAATTGAAATAAATGTTATGTTTATTAGTAGTCAAATACATGTTTTAAAAAAACCGGTCCAGTGCGAGTCGGACTCGCCCATAAAGGGTTTCGTAGCAGCAAGTAACATAATATAAAAGTTCCTGTAGTTGGTTGTAACTTTGAAAGGTAAATTGCGGTTTACGATTTATGACGTATTAAACGAAAATTTTTTTTCGCTGGTAGTTTGCATGGTAATTTACATCATATAATTTTATTAGTTTTATCATTCTCTTATTTTAGAAGTTACAGGGGACACACAGTTTACCACTGTTAAAGTCGCGCAAACTGTTCAGTTTACAAAAAAATTATAGTTTAAAAAAACTAATAAAACACGCTTTAATAGCAATCGAACTAAAAAGTAGAAAATAATTGTGTTACTGCAATATAAAATCCAACAATCAATTATCATAATTAACTTAGAATAAGATTAATATAAATATTAATAAAAATTCAAATAAAGTGAAAAAGCGTGGGGTGCTTGATATCGAATGTGATGATCATTTTATTAGTTACTGTTTGCAATATCAGAATTATTATAAAAATATCATTGAGCACCCCACGCTTTTTCACTTTATTTGAATTTTTATTAACATATTAATATTTATATTAATCTTATTCTAAGTTAATTATGTCAAACTGTCTTATACTTAAAAATTATTTTCTACTTTTTAGTTCGATTGCTATTAAAGCGTGTTTTATTAGTTTTTTTAAACTATAATTTATTTTCTGAATTTTTAGTCTCAAGACGACAATAGAAGAAATAAAGAAATTAAAATTCGCAAGCGCGGATGCGCGCGCACTATTTCGG
Organism: Agrotis puta; assembly: GCA_943136025.2. NCBI lineage: Eukaryota > Metazoa > Arthropoda > Insecta > Lepidoptera > Noctuidae > Agrotis > Agrotis puta. The sequence goes on along the minus strand of OW964177.2, from coordinate 11,527,854 downwards.
TAGCAGTGACTAATTATGAAATTCGAGGATTGAGAACGGATGATCGCGCAGCAATCGTCAGCAGCGACCAATAAAGAAATTTGTCTTTTGAAAGTGGGAGAAGCCAGAGAGAGAAAACAGGCCGTATGCAGCAGAGAGCCAATCGGTAGCAAAAGACAGAGAATGACATTTTCATCGGCGATAACATGCTCACCAATCTAAATATATTTTTTACTACCACTTCGCCCGCGACTTCGTCAGCGCATGTTTCTAACTTCGAACCCGAAATATTATTGAAGACAAACTGATTTTACAATGTTCGCCCGCTAGGGGTTGATTTTTGAAATATAGATAATTACGCATCCTTTATTCGATTGGAAAACTATTTATGCCAAGTTTTGGGTTTGTCGAAGCAAGCAGCCTTCCCTTAAAACTTAATCACCCTATTTCACCAACTTAGAGGGTGATTTTCGAAAACCCCAAAAACACGTGTTTGATTATTTTTTATCTAATTTTTATATACTGAGTTTAAAATTTATCGGTTAGCGCTATTTGATTTTCCCACACAAACTTTAACATCGTCTAGATTACCAAAGGAGGGTAGTTTTAAAAAACGAATAATTCCCATCTTTTTTATTTACCTTTACTCATATTCGTACCAAGTTTCAAGTTTATAAACCTAACGGATAAGATTTTACATACAAAGATTTTTACCCCTTTTCACCCCCTTATAGGTAGATTTTCGCAAAATCCCTTCTTAGTGATCACCTACATAATGAATCGCACCTACTGTCCAAAATTCAGGTTCTACGTTTAGCGATTTTAGATCCTTCCCTTTAAACCTGAATACCCCTTTTCACTAACTTGAGGGGTGATTTTCGAAAAACCCAAAAACACGTGTTTAATTATTTTTGATCTAATTTATATATACTGAGTTTTAAATTCATCAGTTAGCGCTTTATGATTTTCCCATACAAACTTTAACATCGTGTAGGTTTCCAATGGAGGGTAGTTTTAAAAAACTATTAATGTCCATCTTTTTTATTTACTTATACTCATATTCGTACTAAGTTTCAAGTGTATAAACCTAAGGAATAAGATGTTCATACAAACATTTTCACCCCTTTTCACCCCCTTAGAGGAGGATATTAATATAAAATTTATGAGATTATTGTATTGTCATCGGCCCTTGACCCCTGTGCAAATTTTCAAGTTAATCAGACTGCTGGAAGTTTTTTTTTTTTTTTTTTTTTTTTCGTGGTAAAATCATCAAATGAGTCCTCCCACCCAGGGCAGGGCGGAAGGGACTGTCAGACTTGTACTGACTAAAATCCACGGTGTCCTTCAATAGCCCTTTACGTACTAGGGTCACGGTAATCCCTTGGTCCCGCGACCCCAGCAGGCTTTGGCCCTCTACAGGCCCCGTCATTATGCTGACACTCTTTGAGGCGCGCGTGGAACACAACGCGCCGTCGACCCGGGCATGGTCCATGGTCGGACAGCGAGTCGCCCATTACTCGCTGCCCGCATGCCCGCGCCTACGGTGGCCGGAGGTCGTCCTGCGACGTCCGACGCCGTGGGCGTCTACCACTGCGGCTGGGATGGAGGGAGGACGCTGTCTTCTCCCTCAGGCGGCCCGCCTCCTCCTTCACGAGCATCACTGCTTCGCAGAAGGAGGCGACCGCTTCCCACTCCGTCTCGCCCCGCAGCATGGCCTCGACCAATGCCGGGCGCGAGAGGTCTCCGCCTATCGCCGTCGTGAGGACACGGCGGTGCTCTGCCCAAGCGGGGCAGTCCTGCACCGTATGCTCCACCGTGTCCTCCGAACGATCCTCGCAGTGGTGACACCCAGGCGTTTCTTCCCTCCCTATCAGACACAGGAACCTCCCGAAACTTCCGTGTCCGGTGAGGACCTGCGTCATGCGGTAGGTCAGGACGCCGTGACGCCTATCCAGCCACTCCTCAAAGAGGGGTCTTACCGCCGCGATTGCGGCGTGCCCGGACCTCGGTTGCGACAGTCGCTCCCTCCATACTGCCCTGAGATCGCGCCGGAGCTCTTCCCGCCGCGCCTCGACTTGTCGAGGCAGCGGGGATTCGCCCCGACGCTGCGCCTCCACGCGCCATTCATAGACGCGCTGGAGGGCAGTCGCCTCCAGATCCCAGGGCAGCAATCCTGCTAGGAGGTTGGCTGATTCGCCGGCGATCGTGCGGTATCCCCGGATCATCCGGATAGCCATGACCCTCTGGCATGCCACCAGCTTGAGTGGTGGCGTCCGGATGCTTAGGGCCCACACAGGGGCCCCGTAGAGGGCCATGGACCGCACGACACCGGCGTACAGCCTCCGGCAGGAGGCATTTGGCCCGCCGAGATTGGGCAGGAGCCGCTTGAGAGCGGCTGCTGCCCGGTTCAGCCTTGGGGCCAAATGCAGGAAATGCTCCCTGAAGTTCCACCGGCTGTCGAGGACGAGTCCCAGGTACTTCATCGTCCTCCCGACGCCGATGCGAACCCCCTCCACCGTAATGTGGGACTCTGAACGTGGCGCGTTCAGACGGCCATGAAAACACATGGCCTCTGTTTTGTGCAGCGCCACGTCGAGTCCCAACTGCCGGATCCTGTTAGCGACTGTCGCTACCGCCTGCGTCGCCACGTCGGCCGCCGCCTGGTGCGACTCTCCCTTCGCCAAGACGAGCGTGTCGTCGGCGTAACAAATTACGCCGACGCCGTCAGGGAGGTCGCCGCGCAGCACCCAGTCGTAACCGATGTTCCACAGGAGCGGCCCCAAGACCGATCCCTGTGGAACACCGCACGACATCTCTCGCCGGTTCCACTCTCCCCGGTGACCGGGGTAGATGACGGCTCTGTCCGTCAGGTAGTCCTCGACTATACGACGGAGGTAGGTCGGCACCCGGTGATACCGGAGTGCCTCCCTGATGCAACTCCAGGGCAGGGTGTTAAAGGCATTGGAGATGTCTAAAGACACCCCCAAGACGACCCTGCCCCGGGAAACCGCATCCCCCGTCGTGAGGGCTCTCACGCGCGTGATAGCATCCACCGTCGAGCGCCCCCTGTGGAAGCCAAACTGGCTCTCCGCAAGGTCCGGGCCCACCCGATTCAGGTGCCCGACGAGGCGGTTTGCAATTACTCTTTCAAAGAGCTTGCCCACCTCGTCGAGCAGCACGATGGGCCGGAATGCGGACGGAGAGTCCGCAGGGCGCCCGGGCTTCTGGATCAGGACCAGTTTTCCCGTCTTCCAACGAAGCGGGAACCGGCCCCTCTCCAGGCTCGCGCTAAAGAGCCCCCCCAGTCGAGGCCCAAGAGTCCCGGAGGCCAGGACCCAGGCTTTTCCTGGCAAGCCGTCGGGTCCTGGGGCGGTATTCTTGGCTTTGAGCCGTTGTAGACTGCTGGAAGTAGGTGAAAATTAAGTTAAAAGATTCCATTACATACATACATACATACAGGTCAAGCTAATAAAAGCGTGTTAAAAATATATGAGTAATCTCAACCAATATCATTTTTAAAGACCTATCCATAGAGACCCCACACGTATGGGTTTGGTGTTTTTTTTTTAAATTTCTATTCTAAGTATTGGGAACCCCCATTTTTTTTTGTGTTACTGTTAATGCGGTTCACATAATACATCTACTTGCCAAGTTTCAACAGGATAGCCCTTACACTTTCGAAGATAAGTGGCTGTGACATACGGAAGGACAGACAGACAGAAAGACACGACGAATCTATAAGGGTTCCGTTTTTGCCATTTGGCTATAGAACCCTAAAAATGGTATCAAACTTCTGGTAAAACGACAGCTACGCTTGACCAATGCGCAACTACGTATTGGGAGCTTATCAATATTACTTGATAATGTTGTGATAACACGCAGCTGTCCCACAAAAATATTTTACTCTCTCCCGAACTAGCCGTAACTGCAAATATTATCGTATTACAAAACAAAAGAGTCCAATTTTCGACACGTCACGATTTTGACAATACAATGATTTCCCCTAATCGTTGATAAGCTCATTGTGACAGTGCAATTGTACCCAAAACCCTGTCGTTCCCTGTCGTTGTACCTTCCCTATACGCTTCACATTAGTGTTGCATGAACCGAACCGATACTTTGTGGTATCGATATAATATAATGCGATACTCCAAACTTTTGGATCGACAAATGCTTGAATTGATAGTAAAGTACCCATACCTTAAACTAACTTTAATTATTCTTAAATTGCATGGCCAGTCAAATAAAAAGGAATCATAAAAGATTTCCCAGACTTTCGACTAGGCTCTTGCATTTTACATGTCCTCAAAAATACTTTCGTAACACAGAAATAGTATTTTGCATTCTTAATTCATTTTTGTGTTTCATCAATATCTTGTATGCCATTCCGTAACTTATTTTAGCAGTTATTTTGACTTAAAAATAACACATACAATTTTATCGACGCAAAAAATTAAAATATCCGTGCATTACATCCCTACTTGACATTAGCACTACTGTGCAAGACACCGTGCGTGTATATGACAGAATAATAGCTCACACCCTCGCTGGACCAAAATTGGTAATATCTGTGTGTATTTTAGTGAAAAGAAAGTTTTTTAAAAACAAAACCGCGTTTGTTTTGATTTGAGAGCCAACTTGTGGCGGTTATTATGTTCGCCACTCGTCAGCTTTAACTTATTTTTCTGAATTGTTTTGTGTAATGAAACAATATTTTGTTTATTTTACGGTTTGTTTACATTTTCAATTTTACAGGAATACATAATAATAATAATAATATAATAATAATAATAATAATAATCTTTATTGGAACAGAATGACATTTTACAAACTAATATTGTGTACGTAAATAGCTACATTAGTTACAAAACTGTGTCGCAGCTATTAACGCCCACCTCCAGTGGGTAGACAGCGGCGTTCCAATATCCAGAGATGTGAACAAAAATTAAATTAAAAATAGAAAAAAAAAAAAAAAGTTGGTAAACAATTAAAATATAAACAGTTTAAAACAGCAAAATACAAGAATAAAATAGGTAGGTGTGTAATGGTTGTGGGAGTGTTTTATGTAAGTGTTGTGCGTGTCTGTGGGGGCAAGTGCAGAGTGTGCTCGCGGAACCTGCTCACGAGCGCACTCTGTGCTATGTGTGTTTGGTGTGTATGTGTACGGAAGTATGATCTTTACGGTTTGACTAGAATCTCCAACTCTTCGTATGTAAGGGTTTGGAGCCAGTTATTAGTATTTCTTTTGCAATCCCGGAGTGTACATGGGTAAATGGTGAGCACTTTATTCACTCTATTATAAAGCACGGAACTGCAGAAAATGAACTGGCGGCGGACAATTTCCAATTTAGTACATGGTGTCGGACAAACTCTGTCAATTCTACGTTTTCGCGTACTAAACCCAGGGTCATAAGACAAGTTTGAATGCTTCCTCAACACTGTACTTAGTACAAAAGAGTGCCTTATTCTAGGTAGCTTCCATAGCGTGTACAGTTCGTTAGTAGGGAAACGGTAGGGTTTGAAGGCCATCACCTTAAGGACAGCCCTCTGCGCTCTCTCCAGACGCAGCAGAAGACATTTACCAGCACCACCCCAGGCCGAAATGCAGTAAGTCACAATGGAATGGGCAAGAGCAAAGTACACAGTTCTCAGGGTAGTGAAATTGGCAGAGGTCCTTAGATTTTTAAAAACAAAAATTAATTTTCTTACCCTAGAGACCAGTGAATTGATTTGCTCACTCCATGTCAGTGTGTCATCAACCCAAACACCAAGATATTTTATTGATTCTGTACGAACAACCTCAGGACAAACACAGGTGGCAGACATTACTGTATGGCACGCATGAGCTGTCAGACGGAAGGGTGGGGCTGGTTGTGATGCTTTCCTTGGACTAAAAGTGATAAACCTGGTTTTATCCAAGTTGAGGGTGAGCAAATTCTGTGTTAGCCACCCCATTGTAACTCTCAAGGCTGACTCTGCTCGAAGCCGAGCCTCGTTCCAGTCACCACCACGAACAACGACAACAGTGTCATCAGCGTAAGCAATTATTTTGGAGTATCTCAGATTAAGTTTACAGAGCTCGTTTATATAAACTAGGAAAAGGGTAGGTCCTAAGACACTACCTTGCGGGACTCCGTAGGTGAGGAATGCTTCCTTACTGGCGTGGTTGTTTATACTGACAATTTGTGACCGACCTCTAAGGTATAAACGAAATCTTTTGTGAATATCTCTGTAGAATTGTTTTTTTTTTTTTGCTCCCCATTAGGCACCAAATTATTAATATTGGTGTTCAAATGGAAAATGTTTGGTGCTCAATGCATCATATTGCTCAAACGGGAGTTCCTTTATTTATTTATCTGGTTTCTGTTACAGGTTTCTGGTTTCGAAGAACAATAAATACAACTATTATAATAATATAGCCTACTGACAGGTGAAATTAAATGTTAATTTTAACGGAAAGTTTTCCTTAAGAAGGTTTGGTTTAGGACTCTTTGCGTGCCGATATGATTTTTTGGGTTAATTATTTATTAAAACCGCTGCATTTTTATGTCATAAAATAATAGTCAGGATGAGAAGTTTTCAAAACAGATTGAATAACACCCGTTGGCTATAAACTATTCGAAAACTCGTGTATCTGAATTAGCATACACGAGTTTCCGAATAGTTATTTAACGGTAGGTGAATATGATATTTTAGGTTCTAAATATCAAGGCCTCTTACCGACATTCATATTTAATCATAGTCCCGTGTAACAGACCATTGCTCAACACTCAAGTAATACCTAAAAATTCAAGTCATTTTGATTGGTTGAAACTACTTTTAAGTAACGTCTTGAGGGACGTTTTGTAATACAGGCCTTAGTCACTAAGAACCTCCACACGAAGAAAGTAGAATCTTTAAATAAATCAAAAAAGAAACTGATGATTTTTTATCTTAAAGTCGTTTTAATAAAACGGTCTACTACCGTTTTCTTTTAAGAAATATTCCGATAAGTTTCGATAAAGGCTACGAAGGCGCGGGTTCTGATTTCCTTTCATTTCCTTTTAGGAAACTTAAATAGAACTGAGACTTCCTTGACGACGGGGCACCGAATCAATTATTTGTGTTACGGAACTTTCCTTCAATTTGCTCCCTATAATAGTGCCTCGTAGTTTTGTTATTTCTCATAATACTTTTGTTTAGATAAATGTTTACCTATTAAGGCTGACTGATATGTCTTTATATGTTACCCAAAAGTTTGAGGCCAGACAAATTATTTTTATAGGCGAGGGATGTTGAGAAAAACAATTGTATGTATGAGTAAATACGGGGCACATTTTTGTTTGTTTCATAAAGTAAATGTATCAGTGTTTTCGCAAATAATATATAGTATAAAAAGCGCTTATTTTTATCTCTGTAATACCGATATCAGTGCAGTGCAAATAATATTTGCAAACAATTGACTGTTTGAGGATCGTGCCTACGGCCGAGCGCGTGCCAATCAAACGCTCACGAGGATTATTAAAAATCTTAAAAAATATAAATGATGACACGCAAAAAGACTCATTATTACGGTTGCAAAAATTTAAATGCACTATTTGTATATTCGAAAACGTGGTTCTGTCAATTTTGCACCTGTAAATTATGTTTGTAAATTAACTGTATTAAGCAATCGAGTAATTGAATTGAAAAATAATAATTCAATTGCTTTGTACGACTTGTTAAGAATAGCAAATAGGTTGAACTTAAATTTAAAAAGAAAATAGTTCTCGGGAGCACTTTAATTTAATTAATTTTATAGTTCAATGCAATTTTGCTTTAAAATAATTTTAGACACCCAAATCTGTTTAAAAAAATACTCAAAAAGCCAAAGACCTGCAAATCATTGTAGAAAATTATACCTAACGAAGCTGTCTGGCTGATTTTATATCATATCAAACAAAAATTAAGAAAAAAAGATGAAGTTTTATAGTCTTCTAAAAATAAGTACCAGACACCTAATAAAATAAAGAAGTCTGGCAGAAAAAAGTACCATACCAAAAAAAGTTACTTTGTGATAAAAATAAAGAAGATAGCCTTTATAACTAGGAGTGAATTAAAAAGTAGAATGACGTTAAAATAGGGGTGAGAGGAGTTTGCAAGTGGCTCGTCAGCAAATTATAGTCTAAGTTGAGAGCGGCCGTGGAGACACAACTTCTGAGCGCAAAGCTAAACTTTCCTTGATACAAACTTATGATTTTCATTAAATTCTGTCTTGGTACCTAGTGCTAATCTACACCGCTGAGCGTAGGAAGGAATTTCGTTTAGTCGCTGTTTGATGGCTTTTGTAATTTTTCATCACCAGAGGGTCTCATTTTCGTGAAGATGTTCAAAATGGTCGGATGATTTAAGAAAACTTTGTTTTGTAAAAGGAATTCCATTTTTAAATTTAATAACTAGAGGCCCTATCATTCTTTTCTCCTTTTTGCGGCGTAAAGTTAACTGGAACTTTAACTGGACGTTTATTTGAAAGAAAACAATAGTTACTCGTTCGTACAGTAGAGGCGATTTTTCATTTATCTATACAAAAAATGAAGTAAATACTTCATGTACGCTGTAAACCAAATACAGAAATCTTGTGATAAGGCCTCTGTAGAGTTGGGGCTACAACTGAACGGACTCCATGTTTGCTACAGTTGTAATTTATTTGACTCTTCAAATACGGGACGGCACCGTACTGTCATCATATAATCTCACTTTCATACCGAAAGTTACTTATTATTACGAATAATGTCACCCCTTGATTGATGTAGGTAGTAAATTGAAATCCTGTATTAAATACACAACAAAATTCAATTTATTTTACACAAAATTTTACTCGTTGCTCCGCTCTGCATATTTGGGGTAAACAGAACACCGCAGAATCTCAACATATTCTCAAAATTAATTATTGTTTCTTAAACATTCGAAACAAATGTTCGAAAGCGCACAGTGTTTTATAAACACCTAACCGTCAGTTTGCAACTTGAACTCCCATTCCGTGAGTACTCGCAACTTGTTCATGTACGAACACATACGAACCTAACTAACTAAATAAAGTAGCGTCGCGCGAAACTCCGAGATACAAACTTTCGACTTGCAAGATTTGCGAAAACGCTCGCGGCTTTCCGTGTAAGGGTCGGGACGTATGGTGCGGTTGTACGTTTCAGAGTTTTTGGTTTCCCCCTAAAATGTGTTTTTCGAGAAATTGGATAAGTAATAAAACCTGGCTGTTATAATTAAGAGAGTATACGCCTAACAGCAATATACGTAGGTTATAAAAGTTTTTTGAAATATAATATCCATTATTATTTTTCCATATAAACAGAGATTTTCAACTTTAAAAAAAACATGGTTTCATTAGAAAAATGATTTTAGTACAATATTTTAAAGTTAGAAACATAATTCCACCTTATCAGCTATAGTTTAATTAATGATAATAACTACATGAATACGTTTAATATATTAGCCAAAGCTGAACAACTACAAAACATTAATTATAATTATTTAAACAAATAAGTGTATTCAAATAACAAGTGATCTAAAAATACGTTAAATCTAGTCATAAAAAAATAATAAATATCAAAAAATCCGACAGCATAAAAGCGAACTGAAAAGATGGAAACAATATTAAATCAATGACATAGTTAAGGTTTTGGATAGTCAGGCCACAATTTATTATGTAATATTAAATAATTGAGGAAAAAAGTTACGTTTGCTTTAGAACTAGGTATAGGAAAACTGCCATATCTGGAGGAGCCCTTAACGTGCGACACCTTCGAGCGATACGAAAGTGGATTTAGAAGCACGTCGCTTCGTTTTAAGTTGTTATATGTTTGCTATGTGTTTAGAAATAAATTTATACAACTTTCTTAATGCCTGTTTTCGGGTAAAACCTTTTTAAAGTACTTTCGAATTGAATGATTTACGAAAGATAAAACATAATGGCCAACGAACATGATATATTTTTAAAGATAATCTGGGTGCGTTTAACGTAGGCCATCCTCAAAAATATATGTGACATTTAATTAAAATCATACGCAAAAGCTTGCCCCACTTACTTATTAAATGTGTCATTAATTTCAGTAACTGCATCAACATGAGTTGTCTGTCAAATATTTTTTAATTAATTCGCCATTTTATGTGCCTTGCCGCAACGCCCAGAAAAATAACGACCATTAGCTTCCATGATAATTTATCACAAGTGCTCTTAAATTGGACTGGCTCCAACACATAGGCCAAATTGCAACAGAGACAACAAAACTAAAGCAGTATTTTCAGATTTTCGGCTGTTGAAACTCAATGGTTCTAAGTCCCTCTATCAAAATGTTGGCAATATCAATGAAATTGCAAATTAATGTAATAAAATGTCCGTTTGAATGTATTATCGGACAGTGTTGTGGACATTTAGAGCTAAAACTAGGTCCAGACTACAAAGTTACGTTTGGCACAGTTGGCACTTGGCACACAAAATATTGGCTCTTCATCTAAAAAAGAATAACTGTCCAGAATATTGCGGAAGTCATTTTGAACGAAGTAAATATGTTTGTTTGTTGTATGTGAGCGATATTGCTGTTTGTGGGTAGAATTGTGATGTGAGTTTAGATTGGAATCTGTATTATGAAAGGTTGAAGTTTCTTCAGGCCTTCGGAATAAGAAAAGATCGCTCGGTTTGGTTCGTCGATGGCGATATTCTGAATTGAAAAAATAAGCATGTAAGCAACTCAACGAAATTATTACTACTCTTAGTCATTCACAACTGAAAGAAAAATCACTTAAGATGCTATCATTACAGTGCCTCTACAAAAAATAAAAAGGCATGTTAAAATAAACAAATAATTCTAGACTGTCTGAACGTGTGACCCTCAAACTATCACCAACTACTACGAGAAACGGTATCCAAAAAAATCTGTCGTAAACGCGGCCACTCTGTTCACTAACAAACTAAATTAAACCGCGATTAAAAGAGATAAATTGTCGAATTTACTCCCCGTTAGGAGTGACCCTACTCATAAAGGTCCTAGTATATGTATGCGGAACTAGGGACAAATTTATGTAGCACCGACACAAAAACCCGGCCGTCCACTGCTACAGATACTTGTGGACCAGAGAGTTTGACATCGGAGCGTATAAGGTTTATTTATTAGGAAAGTTTCTAACTGGAAACAGTAAATCAACAACATGTCCAGAAAAGGACAACTAATATGATCACAGAACTGTGAATAACCCCCATATCTGTGACACAGGAATGATAATATTTGTTCACAATTTTGTTTGACATTAATATGATAAAAAGTTAGACGGATTGTGTTGCGAATATCCACTGGCCTGTAAAAGGATAGGCAAGAGTTTGCATAGGATGTGACTGTATGAATATTAATGAATTAGCCGGCAAATTTTGGTGCTTTTTTCAATTAGGGAAGTTTTGGGGAGCGATGGGAGTTCATTGCAATTAAATTTTTCATAATACTTTTTTTATTTTTTTTATAAACCTACATGATTTTAAAGACTCGGATAAAGCAAACGCCAAGGAACAGAACTTCTGAGCTCAAGAACTTCAAAAGTTTAATATTGTTCATAGAAGTAACGAAAGTGAATACTAAGGAAGAAATTTCATACTTTAGGACGGAGAAACAACTTAGTTAATTGGGGTATGTATGTTATTATAGAAAATCGAATTCAGCACACGATTTAAAAAAATCATAATCCAAAGGAAGCGTTTCAAATCGTCTTGTTTTATGCGAACAGCGAAGAAATTGAACTCTCTGGCTGTTCTGTGATCGTATACAATCCTAATCTCTTCAAAATTAGAGGTAACAGGCTTCTTCTGGTATACTCTCTCCATCGTCGACCTTGTCTTTATCACCCCTGACCTAGACTAAGGTCAAAGGAAAACTAATCTTACATAAAAAAATAAACACAAAAAAAACTTAAAACTGAAAATTATTTATACTAAAATTTAAATGAGTATACTTTAGATACTACCTAAACATAAAGCGATAACATGACTGAACGTTTAAGCACCCTATCAATATTTTAGCCACATAATGCAATCTTTAAACCCCGTTTCACTTCCATTAGTATGCAGACTCATGCTGCACTCACTCGCTCGTGTTCATATCACTTAGAACTGTTTACCTTCAGCTATGAAAGCGCTGGCGATACTTCCAACCACATATGTTTGGAAAATAAAGACTAGGGTTCAATTATGCGACGTCATCCGACAAAAGAGATCAGAACAGTCTAAGTAACGGTAGAAGACGTACTTCCTACGTTCTAGAATTTAAAAAAGCGTACAATAAATTAATCCCAATGGGTATTTTATTACAAGGAAAAGCACACATTAACGACTTAATAGTTATTTAATGTGACAAAAGTTACAGTCGCGTGCACCTTAAGGCAATATCCGAGCATCATTACACAGCGGGTTTCTCGAAAGTTAGAATTCAATTTCGATCAAAGTTTGAACTGATGGTCAATTTAATAAAATTTACAACATTTTTGACGACACAAAACAATGTCGCTTGCTTTTAAATTTCGTTATTACGACATTTTATACGATTTTTATACGTGTATAACAAATATCAATTGAAAAGCCGTAAAGGCTGTGATGGACGTATGTTACACACGCTTTTTATGTTTATTATGTGATTCGCGTTAATTAAAAATTTTATGAACCTATGCATCAATTTATGTTTTGACCAGAAATTAATTTTTGGTTATTAAGATTTTATCGGTGTTTATAAATTACGACTATCATCTATACTTATAATAAATCTGTAGAGAGGCCAATTCTGTACATGAAATATATTTAAAAAATAACTATCAAGGGGTGATTAGGGATCGCTACTGATGCCAAAAATGCAATCAGTAAAATTTTTGTCTGTCTGTCTGTCTGTCTGTCTTTCTGTCTGTCTGTCTGTCTGTATGTTCGCTATAGAAACAAAAACTACTCGACGGATTTTAAGGAAATTTGGCACAATTATTCTTCATATTCCTGGGCAGGTTATAGTATACTTTTCATTACGCTACGATCAATAGGAGCAGAGCAGTGAAGGGAAATATTGGGAAAACGGGAGAAGTTACACAATTTTTTAAGCTTCCGTCGCGTGTGCAGCCTTAATGGTTAAAGCTACATAGAAATTATGTATGACGGAAATGTTTTCCTTAAAATTATATAAAAATATTACTTGACAGCATATGTCTATCTTTTATGGTTGACTCACAATAACACGTGAAACTCCCGATAGCTTAACAATTCGGATCTTTCTGATTATATTTATCTACTCTTACGTTTACAACACTCTCACTCTTCCCTAATTAAAAAAAGTTAACATTATTACCTATTCAATAAAAAAAGAATCATGTAAATCGGTGTAGAAACACCAAGTTGTACATGAGATACGCTAATCAGTCATCGCGCGTGAATACATGCTATAAGGATTATTTTTGTGTAGCGTTTGCCGTGCTCGACGCGCTTCGCGGCGCCAGGTATAAAAAGGCGGGGGGGTCCGCGCGCCTGAAGTCCTTAAAATCTTAAGGCATCCACAGAAAAGGCCGGTTGAGCAGTACACAACCTACTAGAGAATCCCCCTCACGCGGGTCGCCTCCTCCTTCGCGAGCATGGCTGCTTCGCAGAAGGAGGCGACCGCTTCCCACTCCGTCTCACCCCGCAGCATGGCCTCGACCAATGCCGAGCGCGAGAGGTCTTCGCCTATCGCCGTCGTGAGGACACGGCGGTGCTCTGCCCAAGCGGGGCAGTCCTGCACTATATGCTCCACCGTGTCCTCCGGACGTTCCTGGCAGTGGTGTCACCCAGGAGTTTCTTCCCTCCTTATCAGACACAGGTACCTCCCGAAACTTCCGTGTCCAGTGAGGACCTGCGTCATGCGGTAGGTCAGGACGCCGTGACGCCTATCCAGCCACTCTTCAAAGAGGGGTCGTACCGCCGTGATTGCGGCGTGCCGTTTTTTACTTTTAGTCTTTGAATAGTTTATTTTTAGATTTGTTTTGTTGTTATTTTATGAAACAGGTATTAGAGGTTTTGGTAGTGTTTAAATATATTATTAGTTTACATTTTATTTCTTTATAGTTGAAGCAATAGTAGGTACGAATATCAGTTATTTTGGTAGTGTTTAATTATATTAATAGTTTAGATTTTATTTTTTTATAGTTGTAGCAATAGTAGGTACGAAATTAGTTATTTTGGTAGTCTACACTAATATTATAAAGAGGAAAACTTTGTTTTGTTTGTTTGATTGTAATGAATAGGCTCAAAAACTACTGGACCGATTTAAAAAATCCTTTCACCATTCGAAAGCTTCATTATCAACGAGTAACATAGGCTATATTTTATTTTGGAGAAAAATAGGGTTCCGTAAGATATTTGGGTTTTTCGGCCACAAGGTGTAAAAAATCAACCAAACTATAAAAGATAGAACCATAAAATGTTCTAATTAATTGTTGATTTTATAAATATCTACAAAAAAGTCCGCGACACACTATATCTATCTATGTCGAGTGTTTGTGATGACTGCGTCGTCGATGTTAGAGTCGGTGTCTGTGAATAGACCTGGGAATCATGTTGCTGACCGTGTCATTCCTGCGTAGGCTTTTTGCAGCGGTAACCGACATTCACGCGTGCGGAGCCGCGGGCGCCCGCTAGTTAATAATATATATGTATTGATGGTTCAAACACAAATGGGGTTAAGTAAATTACTATACAGATATTTTGTTTGAAAAATAATAAACAAATGAAAGGTATATTAAATCATAAACACGATAAGAGTAGAAAATTACAAATAAACTCATTCTTGTAAAAAAAAACCACAAAACAAAATTATTGTAGCAATTTTACAAGATTAATTCAATACAATTCTAATTGGACTCTCTCAAAAAACAATAGTTCAAAGTTTGTCCAAGGTTTGTTGCACTTGTCTGCTTCAATTACATTTAACTAGAAACATCCATTTGTATCAATTACGACCAACGTTTAATTTAGGTAAATACCAATTTTATGGGCACTGAAGATTATTGTGGTTAAAGTCCACGGCAAAGGGTTCCAAAGGGTTTTGAAATTTAATAGCCCGGCTTTAAATTAACGCTACAATATTATGACCTTTTGATGAGAATTTATTGATTTCATTCTACAGGCTCGTTTTGTAGCTATAGATTTTTATTAAAATTACGTCAACTGTTGAGTTTACCGTCACAACATTATTCAATTTAACAGATACATATTTTTTTAGTAAATCCTCATTAAAGTCATGAGGATCGCATTCAAATTCGACAGCGAAACGCCCCACAATGCTACGAAAAAATAATATAAATCGATGTGACTAAGCATTATCTAATGTCCCATCGAGAGACAGAATAAATTGCCTTTTAAAATCGGGTCCACCCTATAATATTAACAATGACATCGAATGTATATCAATAGAGTTTCGCCCACCTCGTCGACATAAGTACACAAAGGTATGGAATGCATCAGTACATTAGCATATCGATGTTCAAGCATCGAATGCTGTCGCGATGAACCATCGATGAGTGCGACCGATACCGATCACTAAGAAAAAGGTCGCCCGACCCTCACCAGAAGAACCCAAAAGTTTTACGTTTCGAACTCAGTTCCCCAATCGATTTTGGACCTTCCTATAAAAAGAATAATACTCATTCTTCTATAAATACACGGTAAAAATAAATTGGCAGTCGTATCTTATTCCTTTTCAAATCACTGGTGACTCATTTCGTCCGTACTAGCTTTTTATGCAGGCATTCGAATTGAATCTTTGAAAAAAGTCGTTATTTGAATTCAATTTAAATACTGTAAACGGTATTGTACGAGTTCGTATTGGGTATTGTGATCACAGAAGTCGTAAGGTCAACAGACGCTTTTTACACCTGATTCCGGGCATTGAAAATTAACAGAAGCTATTGGTTTGCATACAAATTTTTGGTGATGGAAGAATCATAATGTCGAGATAGCTAAATATTATTTATTCATGACAATCTCGACATACGAAAATAGTGTGTTCCGCATTTTAATAATCTGATGATTATGATGATTCTGTATTCATTATTGTTTTAGGTTAATCTGGATTGGTCGCGGGACTGTACCTTACATTACTTTTGTTGTAGTTATTCAGATTTTGTGCAAGATTGTGACATCTTGCTTCTTAGTAGACTAGTAGTATAAATGCAAAAGTTTGGATAGATGGATCGATATTTGTTACTCTTTTACAAAAATACTACTAAACGGATTTGCTTGGACACATAGTCAGTTTACCAGACAAACTATTTAGTTTATAACATGGATTAACATTCAGGATAGTTTTAATTCTTTATTATGATGATTATATGTGATAATTACATACACACGCGAATATAAGCTAATTATTGCATCATGCTAGTTAAATCATTAACATTAAAAAGCTTTCGACACAACAGTCAAAGAAATACAACATGTACTTGTCACAACAGACAAGACAAAGTGCATCCCAATTTCCGTCCAGAAACAAATAGATTTTTGCATACAAACCTTACAACTCATTGACAAACATACTAGAAAGCGGAACAAAAGAATTATGGACCCGTGGGCCTAAAGCCCACACTTGAAAAACACCCACGCTGTAGAACATGTCAAAATTTTGTTTAACAATCGAGGTGGACTCAGAAAACAAATGACTGTTGCTGTATCTATTGCTGTGTTTGGTTATAATACTCATAAATTATTCGTCTTTGAAGACATAGTTTCTAATACTGTAATGCCACGCGATTTCGAACTTTTATTTGTATTGCTTAAAGATAATTCAACGGGAGAGTTATCCCAGTTTTATGTCACATAGGCCGATGAAACAGTTGCAGGTAATGAGATGAGATCCAAGCAGAATCGATCATCGCATGCTCACGCTTATTAGAAATCCGTGTGAGTCTCATCCGTTGGAAATTAGTGTAGGTGATGGATATTGCTTTTATTGGGAACTATTTCATTTTTATACTGATACATTTTTATTGCGAGATCTTTGAATTGTTATTACATTGTTTATGATATTCATAATCTGTTGCAAAAATATAATTTATAACAAACTTAAGTTTCTATAGTATTCATACCATCAGTTTATAATGCCATCACGTTTATCTCCAACTTCATTCAAAGATCCATTAAACAAAGATTCTCATTCTTTGTTAATGAGACACGACTATACATGTACAGTCAACTTCCAACACATTCAGCTATTCACATAAATATTTATTTATCATCCAAGTACATCTTTTCATCATCATCATCAAGTTATCAATGACCGTAACACTCAAACTGACTAAAATTCACGGTGATCCTTCAACAGCCTTTTACGTTTCAAATACCTGTATAAACAGTTCCGTGACCCCGGCAGGCATTTGGCCCTCTCTCACGAATTACCGTAACCCCGGTACGTAAAGGGCCATTAAAGTTCACCGTGGATTTTAGTCAGTACGAGTCCGACAATCCCTCCCGCTCTGCCCTGGGTGGTGTGATGATGATGTGAAGTAATAAAAAAATAAAAAAGGGGGGCCCAGTCAGATTACTGACATCTCTCTCAGGCGCACTTAGAACACGATGTGCTGTCGACCCGGGATCATCTATATCCTGTGTTCCTGTTTGATACAAATAAAAGACAGCAACATCTTTTTGTAACTAACTGTACAACATGGTAGTACGCTTCATTATCAGCTGGTACCCATGACAGTTAAGTTAAAAGTGTGATTCAATCACTTACAATGGACAGGCGACACTTACTTGTAATACGGAGGCAGTGACTCTGTGTAATGGTAATAAGTTTATGGTAATCGAATTTAAATTTTAATAGCTATATTTGTTAGGTTGGTTTTTGTTTATGTCGATTTTTTGTTTGTTTACCGACTTCCTAGTCAATAGTCACTGCTTCATTGGTATTGTAATTGCAAGCAGTAGTTCATCCATTAATTTGTTTTGTATGCACTTGTTCTTGCGTCTATTACTAAATGTAACATTTTTAGCAATAATACCTTTGTCAAACAGACAGGCGAAAGCGAAGCGAGTCCGAAGCGATACCGAACCGAAGCGAGACGTCAGTCCGATAGTTCTGTCACGCTATCGGATCGCTTTCGCTTTTCTATGTGACTGGATTCAAACAATTCTATACATTGCAAATAAAATCGCCTCGCTTCGCATTCGTCACGCCTGTCTGTTTGACAAAGACTGAAAGACTTCATTTATTACAAATGAAAAAATCTACAGTCCAAGAACCTTGGCTTTATAGACTATTTTTACTAACTTTACTTTCAAAGTACAAAAATTCAGCAACCAACTCACGACTTTCCCTTTACACATTCTACAAACGCCTAAAATTATTTCGAATTCTTACTTTCCACTCCCTTAAGAAGTCTGGTAATAAAACTTAACATTTCTGTAACATTTTAGGACCCTCTTACACTCTACTATATAAAGTTCAAGAGCTCAAAGAGAAAATGCCAAAGCACTTAGTATTCAGACCAACATCACCTAGAATTCAGGGGGAACAGACGAACAACAGTAGCTAATGTCTGCCAATAATCGTTATCCTCTAGAAGTGCCGTAACTGAGTGCCTTGCCAATTGCCTTAAGATACATACTGGCTAATTGCTAGTATCTGTATGTATGTTTGTGTGTAGGTGTTTCGTTTAAGGTTGGGGCGACAGTACCGGGTCAGGATGGGTTTATGCAATAATGAAAAATTTTACATATTGTTGTGCACGTGTATTATGATGGTAGCACAAGAATGAGACCTCATAAAATGTAAAATTTCCGTATGTTGTTGATGTGCTTAGAACATGATATAAAAATAATCAGATTAATAAAAAATATTGGGTTGAAGTCAAATCATAAATTCCAATCTTATTGAAGAAATAATAGCGACACATATTTAAATACACAGCACAGCACAGCACTAAAATAAATTAAGCCAGGAAAGGAAAACATATTTTATTATAAACGTCTCTCCCACAATTCTTTGATTTATTAGATGTTCTAGTAATTGCCCACTTCTTACGTTCTATCAAAAGAAATCATTATTACGATAACTCTTTAAAAATTATAAATCAAAGGCAAAAAGGAAACATCTGTTTTGTGTTTGCGTGTGTCATATAAACAGTTACACAATAAGACAAAATGTATGGGCAAACTTGTCTCACACAATTTTCACATAAAAACTTTTTATGCTTCCTTTCAAAAAAATGGAACGCATCAAATTAATTCAAATTAGTTTCTATCGTTCTTCGCATCGCATAATATCGTTACGCTTTTGAATAATTTATGTGTGCTTATAATAAATAAAAGGTGTGGCTATTTGGACTCCACCTGTATGCCACAATAGTACCGCCCTTTTAAAAGGACAACGGAATTGTTCACATAGAATTGACTGGACTAATATAAAGTATGGAAGAATGTTTTAAAAGTCGCTCATTCATGTCGGAGTTCACATGAAAGAGTTAAAATTAAAATATACAGCTGTATTTTTTAGTCACTGGTTTTAAAAAGTTGACTAAATTCCAATTTATAAGCCATTAAAAAAAAAAAACAAGCGGACGAATGGTTAATATTTTGAAGTATTAGTCAAATAAATTGGATTGGCATTACAGTAGCTTTGCATTTTTATCCTAGTATGATAAATCTGAATATGCAATCTGCAAGAGAATGCCAAAATTATTTACATTTAAAATGGATTTTAACTAAATCTACGCTTCTAATCTGTGCTAGGCAGATCTTAATTTTTCTGTCTTAACTTTCAATCTCATAATTTACATATAACTTTACTGAAAAATCAATCAACTTTTAGTTTATCACCTGAATTAACACATAAGGCACTTCGATCATATTGTGTGCCTTGCTTGAGTCGAAAACGTATTTCTTTCATTCTTTTATCAATTATTCCGGTATTATACATTTCTGGAATAATTATCCCTACCTCTCACGGTGGCAAGGCAACTGGTACTGGCTAGTTGGAAATAATTATTACAATATTATTATAGATTATTACCAACTATCATAGGATTATACTGAGTTGAGCAGCGCGCTCCTACGCGCTTCACTACTAAGGCACTGGAATGCGTTCACCAATCCATTTGCTAAGCTCACTGATTATGGCGTTAATCCGTCTTGATCGTTTATTGCATCGATCCTTGTTTAATATGAGTGGTGAACAAGCTTATATAGCTAATACTATGATAACTTGTCAGTAATACAACAACAATCTATAGCTTATGGGGGATTTACACGGGTCGATTTTTCGGTCGATTTAGCGGTGCGGTGAAAATCAACTGTCTAAACGACGATGCGACTAGGCTTCAAGTGACTAAAATCGCAAGGTTCAACATGACTTTGGCCGTGCGGTGTCGAACAGTATGCGGCGGATGACTCAAATCGAAAGTGTAAAATAATGTATAATTTAATTTAATGTAATCTTAATTACATTTGTTACTTTTCGACCCGAGTAAATTCCCCATTAGGTAAATTTGCCATTGATCAACAAATTTGTTTTCTATTTCAGATTCGGGCCATCAAGAAAAATGGTCGTAGTCGTTAAATGTCAACCTCTGGTGTCAAAATTAATTCAGACGCCACTGGGAACGCAACAGGCCTCTACCCAAGCCCAAACCCAGGATTATTCACGATATTTTTCTTCACCGATATTATCAGTTTTTATTTATTGTGTTAAAATCATCAAATGAGTCCTGCCACCCAGGGCAGAGCGGGAGGGACTGTCAGCCTTGTACTGACTAAAATCCACGGTGTCCTTCAATAGCCCTTTATGTTCCGGGGTCACGGTAATTCGTACAGTCCCGCAACCATCAGTGATGACCTAGATAAACTTAGAAAGTATTTACATATTGTACTACAAGAATCTATAGGCGCATGTGACAATGACAGGGGGCGTTGTTGTTAAACTTTTGTCAGCAGACGGCGACACAAGGGCGAGAAAAACAGAAAACCAAAATAAACGTAAGTTCCGATTTTGGCATAGTGGCAAACTCTTATATAACTTATACATGTACTAAGGCCGTTGGTTTCGAGTGCTCACTTTTGTCTTTCAGAATATCGCGAAGCAGATGATTAACCCTTTCCGTGGACACGGAATTCGACTTTATTTGGGCCAAAGAATCATAACTATGTTACGAGGCAATGCTGCCAGTCTTTTGAGTAGTTGTCTCGTGACAGAGCGATGTGAAAGAAATCGTTGATCACGTGCGATAAAATAAATAATAAAAATTGTCTTTAATATGTTTAAGAAATTGTAGGTACAATTTATACTTTAAAATTGCACTGTAAACTCAAATAATTTATGTTACCAAACCTGTTATTTTACATCGCTATTATTAAGTCAATACTACAAATAATTATGCATGCTATTACGTACTGTTACGCGTTAACGTTTACGTTAAAATTTACGCTTACCGCAATAAACAATACCAATCAGTCACGGTGGTATTACATGCAGTTATTGCTCATAACTGTGAAATGTTATCAAACATTGCGTCAGGCGTTGCAACAGAAATTTAAAATTGTCATCACTTTTACATTCACTTGTTTATTGAGCGGTAATTATTAATATTTTGAATACCCTGACTGCTATGCCGGAGGTCGTGGGTTCGATTCCTCGGACAAATGTTTGGGTGATGAGTACGATCATTTGTTCTGTGTCTGGGTGTAATTTATCTATAATATGTATGTATTTAGAAATATATAAGTATGTTTATCAGTTGTCTAGTACCCATAACACAAGCTCTGCTTAGCTTGGGACTAGATGGCGTTGTGTGATAGTTGTGGAATATTTATTTATTTATTTACATCTGTTATTGATGCTATCGACTCTTGGAATAATAATTCACATAGTGTTAACAAAAGTGCCAAAGGCAGTAGTTAAAAAAGTTTAAAGACAATAGTTGACAATAAAGACAAAAGTACTTTTGACTAGCAATTTCCTTTCATACTAGCAATGTTGTTTGAAATCATAGGAAGCAGAGCAGAGCAGAGCAGTAGCTCGATCTCAAGATTTCAGTATTTTGTTTACAGCGTACTTGAAGTATTTACTGCGTTTATTGTATAGAAAAATGGAACAGCGTCTCTAGTGTACGAAGAAGGAATAATTTTTTCCTTGAAATTAATGTCTAAGTTCCAGTTTACTTTAGGTCACAGAAACTGGAAATTCATGATAATGTTTCGTCTACTGTGTACCGCATAACATATTGGTAGGTACATTTTATTACTTTTGACCGCACTCACATCTCACTTTTTCTCACAATGTGATAAAACTTATGAAAATAATTAGAAACTAAAAGATGATCACTACGGTCTTAGTTGTTAACTGCTATTTATCCCTCAAGTTTAGCTCTTCAGCAAAAACAAGCCTAAATAATAAGAATGCTAGCATCATCATTACATCGCAATATTACAAAATAAAGTACATTAACTATAATAAGAAAAGTAAAGTCTGAATTTTGACTAAGAAAATTTCTAGGCAATTTTCCTTTGAAATTTCTACTTTGTGTCTACGGGGCTACTTTAATAATTTAGTTACGGTTCTAAAGATGGTATGGAATTCTTAATAGAGCGCCCACAGTTTGTATTATTCAGACGGGTAATTTTTGTTTTAGCTCTTTGTCATAAGACGAAATGGTGAAGAGCTGTAATTATAATGTCTTCGTCATTATGCTGATGAATGTTGAAGGTACAAGGGTGATAAAATATGAAGTTACGGATAATAAAACAAATTATTTATGGAGCCTACACATATACATATACCTACACACAAGTCGCCAGCAAAATCCTTTTATAAATTCGCTCGCTAATTTCATGTATAAAAAATGTTCCAAGTGTACATATATAAGTAAGGTCGCGGGACTGTACGAATTACCGTGACCCCGGAACGTAAAGGGCTATTGAAGGACACCGTGAATTTTAGTCAGTACGAGTCTGGCAGTCCCTCCCGCCCTGCCCTGGGTGGGAGAACTCATTTGATGATTTCACCATGCTAAAAAAAAGTGTATGTGTAAAAGCACCCCTTTGAAAGCTGTCTACTAATAATTATGTACACACATCAAAAAAAATCTGTATAATAATACACCTTAAAATTGAAACTGAAACCTCAATCTGATACACTTACCAATAAAAACCTTCAGTTGGACTGAAAACGAACTAACTTATAGACACAATTTCAGAAATTCAATAGACGCAGCTGAATGGTGCGTGGCTAAATAATTTCAGTGATATCGCAAGCTTCTGCATTATTGCAAATTCTCTTCTATTGCAAATAACTTTGAGGCAAATGACAATTTGACAACTATGAGCGACAATGAATTTGTGTTCGATTTTGTACAGATATTTAGGAGTGTTATTTGAATAGGTACTCGTGGTTCCTATAATATTCAGGATTTAATAGGATGTTTTACTCACATAGGTATAATCCAAATAAATGCAGACACTTATCAGATTATCGTATAAAATACAACACATTTTATAAGGATAAATAACACGTACATATAAATTATATACAAGAAAATACCAGTTTTTCTATTCATACAATCCGCAAAGATTTTTTTGCATAGTTTTTGCCTAAACAGAATTACCAGTGCTAAAACCAATGAATAATGATATTTCCACAACGTCACTTTTTCCCTACGTCACTTTTCAGTCTGCCAAGGCTCTAGATCCAACTTCATCAAATGAGCAACGAATAGCAATTTTTCAGTACCCACATAATACGTAGGCCGCTCTACGTACGGCTATCCAGACCCCTATATGTCGCGAGCGTATAAGATAAATGACTTCGAGGGAAATGCCTAGGCAGGCACAAAAACACCAGCCGAAATCTACGCGTGTAGCAAAAAAGGAGATTTATTCTCGCGTTTGATGTACTTCTCTGTATTTTACTTGTGAAGGATAGTTTTCATTAGGTTCTGGATTTGCAAACGGACAGGATTCATGTTTTTTGTGAGGTTTTTTTTTTGTTAAATACGCCACAACTTATAAATAAATTTTGGAAACTTTATGTGATGGAACTGTTTAGTCTGAACGCGCCATGAGCAGTTGTTCCAAATCACATCAAAAGTTATTGAAAGGGACAGCTGCATTGACGGGGCCCCCCTGTAGAAGGCCAAAGCCTGCCAGGGTCGCGGGAATCACGAATTACCGTGACCCCGGTACGTAAAGGGCAATAGCCCTTGGCAATAGCCCTTGGCAATAGCCCAATAGCTAAAATCCACGGTGTTCTTCTATTGAAGACACCGTGGATTTTAGTCAGTCAAGTCTGACTGTAAGTCCCGCCCTGCCCTGGGAGGACTCATTTGATGATTTTACCACGACAAAAAAAAAGGACAGCCGCATAGGTACTTATTGTGACAGTGGTTTAGAACTTCCCCTATGTATTGGAAACGTGAAGAAATAATACCCATACTATTAAATAGAACGCCCCAAAACTAAAAACGAAAGTGGCACCATTTTAAGTGCAACACGACACTTTTAATACAATTTACCTTCATACATAACACCTATAAGGTTTCTTAAAAAGATCATCTATCTAGCGCATTGACACCAAGTTTCAAATGACAGAGAATGACACCTCTCTTGATTTTTAGGTGAAATGATATCAATTACGTCGGAAGTAGAGTTAAGTGACGCGGAAACTGTCTTTTGGCGACTGAACGAAATCCATTAAGGTGTAAAGTGACTTGGTTTGACGTGATGACGGCTATATCCCGCCGGCGGCTTTTTGTATGCTTCAAAAATATTTGGTGAGTGACGTGTCATAGATTTATGTAAATAGATCATAGTGAGAGTAGGTTTACTTTTCGCGATGTCAATTAAATGGTCATGGTTTTAGTTTATTTGCCTAGCCTTTTTACTATGTTGTGATCGGCTTCTTAAATTAGCCGAATTTTGTTGAACTCTAGTATATTAAATAGAGCGATGTTATATGGCAGTCCAGTAACTAGGTGAAACGAGACCTTTTGAAAACACTGGTTAAACACTGGTCCACTGCTGACTTCTTGTAAGGTCTGTCAAAAATCTAGAAATGACAGCTAGGACGGCTACTCGATACACGGAGGAGTCTGAATGTAATGGATGGTCACTCACTCACGAGCTGCCCTCAGTGAGGGTAGCTAAACTTTCAATCGTGTAGGACTGTAATTATTCGGTCACGAGGTACAAAGTCAATTCTCATACTTGTTAATACATCTTATAAACCTTGTTACTTATTTTCTCGGTTGAAAGGAAATTCATTCAAGCAGAAAATAGTAAGGGTGTTTTCCCCGACATCGATATCCCATAACGTAAACTCCACCTGCACTCTATAGATAATATACTGACGACGTTGTCTAACACTCAATATACCCTGCTGGTCATCATGGGCTCCTGCATCATATGATTGAGAAGATCAAGTTTTAGAGTAGAAAAAAAAAAACAATGGGTCAGGCATCTATTGAGTTTATGTTTCCTAGAGAAGATGTAGTTTTTTTTTTAGCCCGCTTACGTCTCCATAGTAGGAATTTCTCCTATATTGTGTAATTCACATACACAAATAGCCAGACCCGGAACACCTCATTCACTCCATAAAAACATTGCATCCATTCATTCTAGAAAGGTATTAAAGAATACTGGTCGCTAAGGGTCCATTCAGGTTCAGATTAGATTTAAACTCACTAACAGTATCATTACAACCTAGAACGAAAAAAATGCCTAAATATTGAAACCTCGAACGAAATATATAAATTGGGTAAATATCCTGTAGTATCACGTTACTCAGAAGATATATAGAAGGAGCAACATAATTAGCCAGTCTCCACATAGAACGTACGTGATTTAAATAAAAAAAAAACAAATATACGGCTACTTGATATATAGATTCAAAGAAACAAAAACGTGAAAACACGTTACGGCTTCATATTCATTCATGTCAGCACCTAAGCAATAAAAAATAAAAATGCCGACCAATGACTGTCACCGACAAACAAATTTGAAATGACTTAATAACTTAATAGCCATTTAGCGATATAGGTACCTGTCATTTCTTTATCTTTGTTAAATGAATATATTCGTATACAATTTAATACAGAGGGTGAATATATTATTCATTATAGGATAATTGGCGTTATAAAGTAGGACATTTTATGATACAGGGTGTGTTTACTTACCGAGGGCTTATCTTTACGAGTTTTGTTTAATATCGTTTATGAAATGTGCTATTTTTGTTAATTTTATTGTAACATGTCTCATAATTAGCGAAGTAATGTATGATAGACGTTTTTTAGATATGGAGGGAGTGGACGTCATTTTGTTAATATAAATTTATGAGTTTACGTTTTTAATATTTCTGCATTTTGAAGTGTAGTATGAATAGTAATTAATATTTATTATTACTCTAGACTTGGAAGTAAATGTATGTACTTTTTTAACAATACAAGCGTTATGTTAACTGTAGCTTTACATAATTATATGATTTTAGACCAATAACAAAATAGTTGTTTCTTTTGCATGGATAGTATAGGTTTAATTTTTTTTTTCGTTAGGGCTTAAAATCCAGTGCTGACTCTACGGTAACATGGTCGTTAGCTATATAATTTTATAATAAAGACCTTTAGTAAACCAGTAAGTATCAGGAGATAAGTAATTATTATTATATGGCTTTAGAATACGATCCTAATAAATATTATACTGTTGCCGTTTACTACGAATATAGGTACATCATTTAAAATTTTATACCAGTATTTTATAAACGTCATTAAAATTTACTGTACCTAAGTTATATTGAATGAAGAAAGTGGTGTTTTATAACCATGCGTGCTAATAAATTATCGTGCCTACAAAGCGCTGTAAAGCGCTAGTTAGTTGCGGATGTCAGAAGCGATATTTGATTAGGTATGAAATTTAAAATTGTATATAATTGCTGCATACTATTCAAGCGGTATGCTTGAGTAACTTTAATTATTGTTAAATACATATTTTCTGATGAAACCATTATTACAATCAAATATTATTATTTTCAGATGATAGAAAACACCTACGTTGATTTATAGAAGTGATAAAATGAAATACGGAAGTACCAGACTTTATATGGGAATATTAATTTTAATATTTAATTTTTTTTCTATTATACCATTTTTATTTCTTTTATTCATTTTTTTCCTTATCTGTTTACATTTTTAAACATTAAAAAAAAAGAAATTAAAAAAAAAACATTTAAAAATCTAAAAGATAGTGGCCCACCAGCATCGGGAAAAGGGTCCAAGGTGCGTATTATAATTATTGTTTTCTTTATTCATTTTTTTTCCTATCTGTTTACATTTTTAAATATTTTTACAAAAAAGAAATTAAAAAAAAAAAAACATAATTATTGTTATTATTATACCATAATTATTGTTATATACAATTATTCGCTTATAAATTTAAAATTTTATTACAGGTAAAGGCATTTTATTGCAGTATGACAATCGAATTCCTGTCGAATATTAACAATTTTCACGTCAAAGCAATATTATTCGAAATTCCTGAGTATTGATCTGAATTTATGTTTGTGTTGGCCTATCAATGCTATTTGCTTTCGACCCAAATAAAAATCATACAGTAAACGAACATGTCCATAAATATTTATTAATTTATATAAATATGTTAATAAACACTATACCGAAAAAAGCAGTAGCTAAAATTTTCAACTTGTTAAAACATGCAGTCGACTGACTTAACGTAATAATAAACTTGGTTAAAGTATCAAACTTCAATGAAAAATTTAGAACCGGTCATAAAGTAGAAATCTCAAAAGTTTTAACGTTTAGAAATTACGCTGGGAACTGCGAAAATGTAACGTCGTCGTTTTTTGTACTCCATGAATTTCTGTTACCGACCAACGGCATCATACGCAGCGCTCAAGCAAAATTAAGTTGAGAAAATTAACAAACAATGATTAAAATTAATTTATTATGGTTAGGTAGTTTGAGTTTCAAATTGCAGCAGCAGTTCTACTTCATAATTTGGGCTCAGTTTTACTCGAAATTTTTCCTAAAAATTAAATAGCGGCGAACCTTAACTACTGGGGGTTAATGTGAACTTGACTGAAAAATTATTATACAGGGTGTCCCAAAACTCAACGTCAAGCCGAAACGGGGTGACAGGATTGATCATAACCATCACGAGAAAAATCTGAAAAAAAATCTATCCCGTGCAGTTTGAAAATTATGGGCATTTTAAGAAAAACCTAGAAATGTGATCAAACTGTACCATTTTTCGGTTATTGTGGTTATTCTTTTTTATTTTTGTTCATTTGAACTTTGGAAACGTAATCCTAAATAACATTTCTAGAATCCCAATAAAAAATAATGACACAATTGCCTCAAGTTTCCGAGAATTGAGACTATTTGTTAAACTACGAATTTAAAATTTTCTAGATTCGTCGACTTTGACAGGCCCTCCTATAAAAAAAATGTACTAGAGTGCCTTGGCAAGTGGCATTAAAAGTTGGCGCATTTAATCAGAATTCTAAAATGGTACAATACTTGTTAGTTCCATACAATAGAAAAGAGTAAAAAAATTAAAACCTCAAGTAACCCGATTTTTGCTATCACATTTTACTCAGTTAAAATGTTTTTAATTCGCACAAGCTGTAGGTAGGTTCTTAATTTTAAGACAGAATGATGAGAGAGATGGATAATGGGTATGTTTGTCATGAGTGAGCGAGACAGATAGTGACGCCACTTTTACCAAAGTGAAAAAAAGTTAGTAAAATAATTAGGTTTGTTGGACTAAAAGTCAGATAGAGAAAAAACATTTTTATTACAATAAATGTTCAAATTGTTTACCATCAGCCTCAATACAAGCCCTACATCTTCTTAAAAAAGATCTACTTATAAGTCGGGCATATCTTCGAGAGTTGATCGCCTCAGCTGCTTGAGAAATGCGTTCACGTAGGTCGGCTACGTGATCAATGGGCTTTGAGTAAACTTTTTCTTTGAGAACTCCCCAATAGAAAAAATCCAGGGGATTTAAATCTGGTGAACGGGCGGACCACAAGATAGTGCCTGAACGTCCAATCCACCTTCCCGGATATTCCTGGTCAAGGAAATCTCTTACTTGCACTGCGAAATGCGTACCCATACCCATTATCCATCTCTCTCATCATTTTGTCTTAAAATTAAGAACCTACCTAGAGCTTGTGCGAATTAAAAACATTTTAACTGAGTAAAATGTGATAGCAAAAATCGGGTTACTTGAGGTTTTAATTTTTTTACTCTTTTCTATTGTATGGAACTAACAAGTATTGTACCATTTTAGAATTCTGATTAAATGCGCCAACTTTTAATGCCACTTGCCAAGGCACTCTAGTACATTTTTTTTATAGGAGGGCCTGTCAAAGTCGACGAATCTTGAAAATTTTAAATTCGTAGTTTAACAAATAGTCTCAATTCTCGGAAACTTGAGGCAATTGTGTCATTATTTTTTATTGGGATTCTAGAAATGTTATTTAGGATTACGTTTCCAAAGTTCAAATGAACAAAAATAAAAAAGAATAACCACAATAACCGAAAAATGGTACAGTTTGATCAAATTTCTAGGTTTTTCTTAAAATGCCCATAATTTACAAACTGCATGGGATAGATTTTTTTTCAGATTTTTCTCGTGATGGTTATGATCAATCCTGTCACCCCGTTTCGGCTTGACGTTGAGTTTTGGGACACCCTGTATATTTTTATTGCTACAACTACTTTATTCCTAATTTTGAAACAACGTATCATGAAGTTTGATTCCATGTGAAAAACTTGTAGTTATTGTACAATATTAAGTCCTACCCATGTAATAGGGGACAAGCTTAATACAATCAATTGGGTACATTTCGAAACTTTCCATATTTTGTTTTTTGTAATATGTTGATAATAATTTTTACCATCAACGCATTATAAAGACTTACTAAACTAATGCTTCTAACAAAACTAGCGTTATTTTCTTATTTCATAGCCATTTTGCTATCTACTAAACTTCGGGGCAAAATAATTCACCCAAAAATAACTTCTTTCATTTCGTACCTACGAGTTCGAAAGTTGAAACACACAACAAAAGTTGCGTTCCAGCGATCATATCACACAGTTTTGCAGACACTTTGACACACAACCTCAACTCATCAGACGTTTATTTTTACGATGTTTGTTTTGAATTCTTTCGGCACAGTTTCAGCGGCTTGATTAAAAGAAATATTTATTTCGGTTAAGCAATGTTAAGGAAAAACAAGTATAATTTGGAGAAAAACAGAAAACAACTGTCAGTGTAAATTTCGGGGAAGTTGTTTGAAGATTTTTATCGTTTGGTCAAAATACTGGTCTAATTATGCGCGGTCGTTGGAGAAAACATAAACCATGATAATGTTAAACATGGACTATAAATTAAAACCAAATTAAAAGAATATTTGAATCTAGTCTGGGGATAAATCATGAGATGAATTATGTATGAATTCCTATCTTGTGTTACGTAATAGACTGCCGTTTTGAATAAATTCCTATTTCTTTCTGGAACTGTTTTGAATGCTGTTTCCCAGAAACCATTCTCCGCAGTCAGTTATCCTTTGCAAAAAGTTGTTAAAATTCTTGAAGAACGTAAATAATTTCATTGGACGAAACTTGGAAAAATCAACTCAAGCAATCACATAAACCAGCACCATTCCTAGAACCGAATAAAATAATAATTTATAACTTTTTTTATCAAAACCCTCACCTTTCATATCCGACGTTAAACAAAAACTTTACAAACACAAACGAATATCCGAAATTCATTGAGTAACAAATGAATATCCGATAAATGGTAGATCATAAAAGCCTATCACCTGTCTGGCCGATACAGTGCCGGCGCTTTATACGGTCCGTAATTAATAAAAAATAAAAATTGTCGAGCGATGGCCCTAAAACGCATTTAATTCTTGATAAGGGTAACAAATTGGATAAAGATAGCACGACTGTCGGAGACAGAGAGATCGTAAGTGCATTGCCGTGATAACTCATGTGTGATGGTGACAGATTTGTGTGGACGTTTTTTCGATAAATAAAATGTATTTTTGCATAAAAATTGTGTTTGCCGTCGACAGGCGTGACGTTCCATTTTTTATTTACGAAAGTGTTTTTAAATATAGTACTTAGGTTTTGGCTTTGAGTGGTTCTGTGCGAGTACTCGAACAATTTGTTTTGATGATGTGCCAAATTGAAATCTATGGTATTTTAGCTATCTAATTTGTCATAAACAATCTGCTTGAATTTACAAGTATTTCATTAAAGCACTATAGATTTATTCTCTATTAATGGATTCAGACCATTTAGCATCAGAATTAACCAAATTAATTTTGATAGTCGGCAAAGCGGGAATAAAACGAATTATCCAACTCTGCGACTTTATAATTATGCTGAAATTTCAGAACGGTCATTAAAATAATCATCAATTTAAATGGTTGAGCCGACAAAATAATTATATAATTGTTGCGGTCAAACCCACACGTTTAGTCATAACCGTTGACCGCACACTAAAATGATTTAACCACTGCATTGGTAAATTATTGGCATTGTTACTTTTAGTATGCATCGATAATTATGAAATCAATAAACTGCTATTTTTCGAATTAATTGAGAGTTAATGTGACATCCATTTTTTGATTATTTTTACTATATATTATACATTTTTATAGCTACCTTTAGGTACTTTTTATGAATTCAAAGTATCGTATCATTCGTGTACACCAGTTATGTTTAATTAAATGTTTAAACAAAGAAATCATTAACTCCGCCTGAATCCACAATATTCTTACGTTTGTCCTTCACAACCACTTCTCAACATTGTACCCGTGATGTTTGTAATCTTAAAATGTCAAAGGTATTTAATTTGAATATCATGTCTTATCTCAGTCCCAAGCATTGAATTTATCGATGAAATATCTATCGATATGAAATGTAGCCTCTATTATATCGGAGGGATTGAAATCTTCCTTCATTTAATTTTAAGGATGGGTACTTTATTTTGTCATGATGTGTATTTTTTCGTCGGTCATCGCGGTACATACGATTTTCAAGATGTTTATGGAAGTGGTCCTATGAATGAAGTTTATTTGTCTTAAGAAGACAAAGTTAGTGAAGGTGAAATAGTGAATTAAAGAACGGTTAGCGCAGCGGCTGCGAGTCGCAGGTTCGGTCCTCGCACAGAGTAAATGTTTTTGTTATTATTGGTCTACATGTAGTTGTTCTAGGTCTTATAGTCTGTACATGTGAGTTTTAAAATTTGTAAACGCACCTAAGGTAAATATAAATAATTCCTGGGTTTTTCGTTTTTTTTTTTTTATTTACTAATGAAAAGTAATCAAGTGTCATTGTTGTTGTCAATTCCTGTATTCATG
The DNA here is from genome assembly GCA_943136025.2 of Agrotis puta. Taxonomy (NCBI): domain Eukaryota; kingdom Metazoa; phylum Arthropoda; class Insecta; order Lepidoptera; family Noctuidae; genus Agrotis; species Agrotis puta. The sequence goes on along the minus strand of OW964177.2, from coordinate 11,495,473 downwards.
AAATCTGGTTTTCAGTAAGAAATAATTATTCTGATTTACGAAACATAAAAATAACGCTATTTATAATTGCCAATATTTTTTCAGCATTCTAGCTTTAACCATTAAGCACACAAATTATAACTAAATGTTGCTTTTTCTCAGTTTTATCAGCTGTTTTAACGACTGAAGTTCTGAAATTATGCATAGTCAAGTGTATTTGAATAATACGACCCTTTTTTATTTACTGCCATGCATTTAATATAACAAAGCCATATTTTAATTTAGACAGGCAAATTAATTTCTTTACAAAAAATCAGAATTTCAAATGTAGAATGCTAGATTTTCTTTCATTTTCTTTCATTTGTTTGGTAATACATTAATGCCAGCCCTAGCATCTTTAGTGCAGACAACAATAATATATCTAAATCAAGGCATTAAGGCCCCGATACACTGGGGCTATTACTCGCCCCGTAATAGCTATTTGCCACTAATACTAATACGCCTTTGTGTAGCGGGTGTGTCGCGATGTTAATCTCAGTGGTCATTTCTTACCAGATCCAATCTTTTCTTATTGGTTATGTTATTTTATGAATGCGTTTTAAAAGATAAACTGTAGATTTTATTGAACCAACAAGTCGGGACAGCTTGCTAGTCGGCCATATTTGTAGTCGGCAAAAAATTCCGAAGCCCTTTGAACTCTACCAAAATCAAAATACTTATTTTATTTAACAGAGACCCATACGGGCACCTATGACCGTCAAAAAAAAGGTACACGACTTTTTTCAGCCATCTGGATGGTTATACAGTCGACGAAACTTATATAATCGGACTATTTCTAGAATTTATGCATTAGGATTTTTAGATTTAGTGCAATATTTTATTTATTAAACCAGTTTAGATTTGGTAGTGAAATAGATATTATGAGTCAGAAGTTCAGAAAGTGTTAGAAAGTTACGGTGAAAGTCGGTTTGAAAACCAGGTAGGTAACAAAGTTGCTATCGAAGATAAACAATTTCTAAAGGAACTAAATCAAATCAAGTGTATAAAGAAGCTCACAGGTGGTCTAAATCTGCAAACATATCAAACAATATAATAATCAACGCCTAAGGAACACTAAAGTGTTACCGCAGGAAATCCGGGGTTAACGATCTATGAACTAGTGTTTGTATTGCAAACATTAATATGAAATTATTCTTTGATACCTCCATTGTGAACATAATTATTATAAGTATTGGGAATACACTCTTGAATATAAAGTAGTTTATGAACACGAGAAATAAAGAAACAGTCTTTTTCCAACTGATATTTATTCATAAAGAATCACACTCACAAAATATCACGACGTATATTATACGCTTTTTATTATAATCTGAATAATGAATAGCTGCAATAAATACTGATAATAAAAATATTCGTGAGCCAATCCATTTATATCCACTAAAAATCTACTTGTTAACCATTTTTACGATAGAAACATTACAGAAACCATGTTCTTACATAATAAAAATTTAATAAAAGCGAATAATAAAAATGATGTACGTTAATAATATTCAAAAGAGTTCTTGTTTCACGTGCATTCAGAATGTTCTGATAAGACAGATATTTTTATGCACAATAAACACGTTGTTCCGAATTCCCGACCGTTTTATTGTCATATGTCACGGCAAGGAACCGTAAAGCTCCGTTAGTATTATAAATTCTCGTGTATGTTAGTCAAAAATGATTTGCATATTGTGGTAGTTGTCGCCATTAAACTGGTGCCTTGCGTGTAAACTAGCAATAACTGTGGCTTTATTAAAACGTTATTGATGGTACTGCTAAGTTGTGTGTCTTTATCAAATGCACGCTGACTTTTGGGGAAATTGGTGTAATGTTTATGGTCTTTTGTTTTGCTTATAATAAACAGTTGTCTTATTGGTGTCTCATTCGTTTTACAGCCACAAGGGCAAAGCGTGAGATTCGAGTCTTATTTTTAAATTAGATGAAGTTCAATTGGTATTTTTCATTTGGGTTTTTTAGTAGTAGTCAAATAGTCTAATGACAATACGCTGTCTCTGTGTAAAGATACAGTGATAGCAAATTGGGTCTGAATATTTGATGAGACTTCAACATACTTATCTGGCGTTTTACTAAGTATACTATATACGTATTTCTACTTAAAAATGTAGAGAAAATAGACGTTATCTTTTTCCCAAAAATATTATTTGAACTGTCATTTCAACCAACCGAAAAAGAATACCATCACATGTTCAAAACTTCATAATATAAAGATGTAGACCCTAGTTTCAGACTTAGTACTTTACGTAAAATAAAAACAACACAGTGATCCCCTGAAAGGTGAATGTAGCCTTAAAGATTTATAGGGTTGATTATAGAGCACTGAACTTCAAAGATCCTTGGGTAAAAAACTGGCAACCGCTTATTGGAAAACGAATATAGACGGCCCTAACTTATTGGGTAGATGGATGTAGGTTGCGTAAGTAATATGTCTCAAAGATACGAGTACCAAAATAGCGCTTGATGTGGTAAAAAGATTAGTCTGTCACTCCAGTCAGCAAGTTTGTTAACTTTTTTATCTTAGGTTTTATATTTTATTTTGTCTTTTTTTATGGGAATGACAATACGGTGATAAATTAAAATATTGATAATTTTAGCATCAATATTTGGTATTTCATACCTCAAAGTTTTGAAAAGTAATCGGTTAAAGGAGCTTTTTTTTTTCGTGGTAAAATCATCAAATGAGTCCTTAACCCCAAAATTACCACCAACTCGAGAAATATAATAATAATAAAGAAACAAAACTAAATCCCTATTCTGCTTGTCCATCGTTAACTTGAAAGTTAATTATAATTGTCAGTCAGTATTTCAACTTCGCCTCATATTTTTACTAATACGTGAATTTTAATGCGTAAATGAAAGCAAGCGATGGAGTTGGCTTTCACAATTTGCGTTGGTTCTCCCTCATTTAGGCGTCCCAGGTTCAATTTAAAAGCACCCCACATTTGCTTAATTTGAATTTAAAAAAAATGTTGCCGTTATTTTGCATGGTGCTGAAATTATAAACAATAACTGGGGGAACCAAATCCTAGGGGGGGGTGGGATCTGGTTTTTACGATTTTCTAGGGCGAATTTAGTAACCATGGAGAGAATAATTTCATTTTCCTCAATAGGGAACTGGTATTAGTGTCATCGTTAAGTAGAAAAAGAAAGAAATATTTTCAGTACCTTGAAGGGTCTTCACATTTTACGACGTCGTAATCTGGCGGAATATGTTGCAGTGACTCGAGACACCCCGATTTTGTATACAATTTGACAATTTGGAATCTTACGGAGTTTTGTAGACTATAGGAATTTAGATGGTCTAGATCGGCGTCGTCTACAATACCAACGACATTTTGTAATTCGTCGAAAGGATGAGGTCAAGGTAGCGCCAGAGTCCATTGACCTCTTCGCAGATGGACGTTTTTTTTCGTTCTCAATATTATCATCCAACATATTATGTATCATAACCTATGTTATTGTATTTATTTTCTGTCTCAATAATTATTGTTCAATTAAGATTTTATGAAAGAAATCCTTTAGTAAAAACTACAGATTTACTTTACAACCACAATATTCGTAATAAAATTAAAATACACAGTTCAGCTCAAAGGTTACGTAAATGTTTAATGAGCATGCCTGTCCACAGCTTTGTAGGTTTTGTAAATATGATTTTTGAGTAATTAGAACGTTTCTGCCCTCTCGTCTGATTTACGGGGTTTAAACCACCCCTATTTAATTTGAAAGGGACGCGGCGTACGCGCTGCGTTTTAATCTGTATAACCGGTTTGGCTTTCAGTATGTTTAAAAATATATGCGGATGAAATAATTAAGTTAGGCTAACTGTATCTATTGCATGCTGTGATGACTGATCGCGATATGATATTTTTGAATAAGAGCCTTTTTTTGTGTAACTGTTTTTTTTTTATTCATGCAAACATCCAAAGAGAGAACATGGATACTGGGATATTACTAACATGTCATCATGTCATCATATCAGAATTTAGCACACTAGCAACCCATAAATAAGGAAGAAACTATCCCCGTTCAGTTTAAAATAAATTGCATTGTAACTCTAACATTATTACGAGGTTCGAGACAAATTGTTATAAGCCCATAGATTATGTCTTAATGCGCACTTAAGTAGATAAAATTATGCACATTTTCGTATGCAAGTACTAATGCGGCAACCCACACACTTCGATTGATTCGCAACGCGACCCACGCGTCACATAAATCATAAATCAAAAACAGACAATCACTAACGAACGTTGTTCAAATATCGAAATTGAGTTACGAATAAAAATACATGGAACAATAGAGAGATGCCTCTATCACACTTCAATTTGTCAAAATGTGTCAGAATAATACTGTTTGCGTTTCCTCGTTCCGTTGCGGGTAGTTCTCGTTCGGAATCCACACCCAGACGCGATTTCAATGAATATTGTATTAGGGGAATGCGGGAAAAAAAGTTAAAAACTGTTAAAGGGGAACTCTGAAAGAACGCGGCTACCACAGGCTATCGCTGCCGACACGCAACACAGATTCGCTGAACGTTTTTAGTTTTAACCGATGCCTGTTTTTGGTCCTTTGTCCTACGTTTCCATGTGCTTATTCATTCGAATAACGTGACGAGATAAATATACCGGCTTAGTTTCGAAAAAATATCGCGTATCTGTCTGTGCACGCGTCCAATTTTGCACTGTTTTCATGTTATTCGAATGGTTTCCGACCTTTTCACTTCGATAAAAACTTCAGATAGTTTTTTTTTAGAATCAAACTGTTTCAATCGTAAATTGAGCTTTATGCTAAGCGTATCTTTTCATTTAATAATTATAATAATTTAATACATATTTTTTTGTGGCGTATGTCTTTGATCCAATCTAACATTGTACTTACCTACAGGATATTTTGTTTGTAAATCCAGATACCATTCTACTATGTACCGAACAACGCATCGATTTTTCACGCGCGTTTTTTTGTGTTATAAATTGCGAGGGTCTCTGCAATCTATGCGACGTTTCAATGAAACAGACATCGCAATTAGTTCACACAATATGTAGTCCAATATCTGCATATTTATTACAAACCCGTTTGTATGAAACTTTAAAACTGTGATGTTTGTTTTTTATCAAAACAATAAACAATAATAGCAGGAAAACGAACACAGTGGCAAATCCAACACAAAACCGACGGGGATTTAAAATGCACCCCGGTTTTGCATTTCTCATTTCGCAATTTAAAATCAAAACAATTAAACACACTGAATGAGGGTTTGGTGCCATCCGGGGGGTTCTTTACTTGAAATGCGCAAAATATTCTTTCTTCTATCTACTCATCTTACACCAACTCTTATTTCTCTAACGTTAAGGTTTAAAATTCCATAAGTTTTTATGACTGCGAGAAGGTGTGATCAGTTTTCCACAGACCCGGTGAGTTATGATCTGACGGACTTCACAGCTGAAATCGCTTGCACACTGATACTTTCATGCAAAAATAGGCCTTATGTGTTCATAATAGCCGCTCACTAGGCAGGGAATTTTAGATTTTTGCATAATGTACTTAATGGCGAGTTTCGCTTGAACGTTCACAGTGAAGTATGTTGATAATTTGGAGCTTAATGAAGCGAGTCTGCTGCGTCGTCTCCGGCGGAAGATGGTAGAAAAATGCTCGCAGTGAATGCAAATTTTCTCCATTATTGTTTGTCTATTGTCCTGTTTATGAAGCGAGAAAGTGAAAATTTGCGTCGGTGCTATTGAAATTTATTATTTTTAAGAGTAAGCGCAGTCTTGGGCATAATTGTATCGAATAATTTTGAGGTTTATTTTCTTTTAAAATACGATACTTTTCATTTGGAATGAAGTATGTAATAAGAGTTTCCAGGCTTATAATTTCTTGGAAACCGTACCGTATCGGAATTACCCGACATATTCCCAAAAAAAAAAACATGAGATTACATTCCGCTGTCAGCCCTACCTAACATGGTTGTAAGCATTATTGACAAGCTACGATCATCCATCCATATAATTCCCAACACTTCCGCAAAACGAAGCCTTCCATAACACTTACTTATCATCGAACAAAATAATTTTGTCGAATCACGCCTTAAGTACTATACTGAATATCCCGTCGGTGGTTGAACTCAAATTTTTAATTGTAATGGAGATTAGCAGTTATCTGATTCGGAGTAGAGCGCGCATTAGTAATAACATATTTATTTTGTTCGTTTGACAGCTGTGGGTGGATTGATCAACGAGATAACTAAAAGTGCCGGGGCCTTTAATGCGAACTAGAATGCTTATAACAACTCAGTGCAACTGGTCTTAAATTACTGCTGTCTTTTGTTTTTTTTTGTTCCGCTGCTACCGAGGTGTTAGGAAAAAACAAGTTTGGAATGGTTATACTTTCGTTATGAGTAGCTACCGTAGTCTGAGCTTACATTCCTTGTTATATTGCTTTATTTAATTCATTTATCAAGAAACATTAGTAGAGAAAACTGAAAAACAATAAAACTACGTTATTATTAATCTCATCAGGATTTAATACTGTGTCAGAAAATTAAAATCTAGCCTTCAAGAAAAGTAATTCGGTTATCTATCAGAAGCGAGACGTCTAACAAGATAATGAATTGAAAGAAATGTATGTAGGTGCTACGTACCAAACGAAGGACAGCAAGGACGCTACGCACAAAATCACACAAAAACGAGTCCACAAAGACGTGAATGACGTTATCCACAAACAGATATCTCCAGATATCGAACCACAAAATGAATAGTCATCGCAAAAAATCCATCGTTTACAAAGGACGCGTGCCGATAATTCAAGTCATTTGGCACACATTAGCACCAAGTCCCCTGCAGAATCCATTCGACTTCGTCCTCGGACGGTCATTAGAAAAACTGCATTTCACGTATTTAATAACGTCGTCTATGTGCACCCCACACAAGAAATCTATTAACGTCAACACGAACGTTTTAATAATCCATCAAGTATTCAACCCCTTGTAAATGAAAAACCGTTTTTCGTCAGACCCGTTAACAATGCGAATTTTTAAGCTTTCCATTTTGTCAAAATTTTAAAAGATTATTTTTCTTTTTGTGAAACTTGGGGGTGGGATTGAATTTGTATCTTTTTCTTTTTAATGGAGACTAATGCAGTTACATCATTATTTAAATAAAGATAAGCAGTCGTTTAAGAGCCATTAAGCTCTTTACTTTTGTTAAGTGAAAGCAATTTTGAGACTGAAACTTGAGATATTAACACGCACTTTGAATAAGTAAAATGTTGACTTATTTGTTGCTTTTTATTTACTTAAACTGAACGAGTCTTACTGGAATAAATAGTATGACTTTGACTATGACCTACAATCGGCTGGTGCTATTTTCGTCTAGTATCTTCCATTGGGGTGCTAAGGACAGGAAACCTCCTCGAGTGCCCGAGGCTGGAAGTTCCTTTCCGGATACGTCCGGGGGGAAGCCCAGATTCTCGGGACGGTGCGCCCCGGGATGCGGGCAAGTACTCCCCTACGGGATCTCCTTGTCCGTATGCCAATGTCCTGTCGCGTCGCTCCACCACGTGTCCCTCTGCTCAGCAGAGGGCACAGTGGTTGGAGCAAGAGCGGGCACGGCGTGCACTTACCCTGCCGCCGGGCAGGCAGGAGGAGGTATTGCACTCCCACCTCCTCTTGCCACCGCTATTCTCGTAGCCCCGAAGATTGTCAGGATCACGTCTCTGACTTTCGACGGGGGTCGAGGGCCTTGGCTTAACCGCCCGGGCCGCGAGGTAGAAAACCTCTATAAAAAGTCACCCCGAATCTCAAGCGGCGGAGCACCGCGAGGAGATGTATGGCTGACGGGAGTTCTTTTGAACAAATCAGTCGCTAGTGCTACCCTCGCCAGGGTACCGGCCGACCCTCTGGCGAGTAATAAATGTCGTAGGCTTACCTGGGTACAGGGGTCTCTGCCCAGGTGGACCGTTTTTCCCCCACGCTCGTGGGAATTGCATGGAAGATTTAAACAACCCAACCCAACAACCGGCAGTCGCCGCAGCGAGCCAGGGTGGCTCACGTGCCTGTGAGGTGGAGTCGCTGGACTTGTCCAGCACGTCCGCCTCACCGGCACCGACGGAGCGGGCACAGAGTGCCGCTCGTAATAAAAAGATGGTGCTGGAGTCCGACTCGTCGGACGCCATGAGCGCCCAGAGCCCTGGCTCTGGGCGCGGAGGTTCAGGGGCCGCGGAAAGGAAGAAGTTCTTCCTCAAGCGGCCCCATTCGTCGTCCTCAGACGACGAACCTGCCTCGGGCCGGAAGATCCCGACAAGTGTTCGGGGTAAAGGCCGAGGCAGGAATGGAGGCAGAGGGAGCACAAAGGAGGCCCCCACCCTGGAGGAGACCATAAAGGCCGCCGTCCGCACCTTGGCTTCAAATAAGCCGGGGAAGAGGGCCACTAAGGACCGGGCCGCGGGCGCGGCCACGGCCACAATTATGGCGGCAGTGGCGGCGGCTAGCCTCGGCCAGGCTCCGCCCGCATCGACGGAGACGGACGAAATGTCCCAAATGCGGGCGGAGGTCGCCCGCTTGACGGCCGCGATGGAGGTTCTCCAGAAGGAGAACCTCCAACTAAAGACGGAATTGGCCGGCCTGCAGAAGGCAGGCCGCCGGGAGGCGCCACCGGGGGGCGCAAAGGAAAAAGGCCAGCCCGCATCGGGGGAGAACTCGGTTCTCACCCTGGTGCGGCAGGAGCTGGCCGCCTTCCAGCAGCGGTTCTCCGTACTGGAGAGCCGCGTGCTACGACCCCCGCTGGCGACTTCGTACGCGGCAGCGGCCGCGGCGAAACCTCCCCCGCCGGCGAAGCCGTCCCAGACGAGGTTGCCCCAGGCGAAGACGGCCCCGGTGCGGACGGCCCCGGCGGGTACGGCCCCTGCGAAGGCGAAGACGGCCCCGGCCAAGCCTAGCCAGGCGAAACCGGGCCCGTCAAAGCCGACACCGACACCTGCGGGGCCGGCACAGGCGGCCAAAAAGGCGAAGGCGAAGGCCGGGAACCACTTCTCCCAGCAGCCTCCTCCAAAGACTCCTCCGGCCGACGCCGATTGGCAAGTGGCTGGGGAGAAGAGGAGGGCTGATGGGGCAGCCAGGACCTCAAGGCGGAGGGAGAGGCGGCGGCGGCGCAAGGAGCGCGATGTCGCGGCACGATTGCGCGCCCCCAAGACCGCGGCTGTGGTCATAACACTGCAGCCGGAAGCGGTCAAGAGGGGCGTATCATACCGCGACGTGCTCGCGAAGGCGAAGGAGGCGGTGAACCTCACGGAGCTCGGCATCGTCGGCGGTCTCCGCTACCGGGTCACCGCAACGGGGGCTCGGATGCTGGAGGTCCCCGGCGCTGCCAGTGGCCCCACCGCTGACGCTCTGGCCGAACGGCTCAGAGCGTCCTTAAATGCGGAGGAGGCCCGAGTGTCCAGACCCACCAGGCGCGCAGACGTGCGCATACTGGGTCTGGACGACTCCGTGACGGTCGAGGACGTGGTGGCCGCCGTTGCCGGGACTGGGGGGTGCCCTCCCGACCAAGTGAGGGCGGGCGCCCTGCGTCCTGACTACGCGGGGCTGCAGACCATCACGGTCAGCTGCCCCGTGTCGGCGGCCAAAAAGCTGCAGGAGGGCCGAAGGCTCCTGGTTGGGTGGGTTTCGGCGCAGGTCAAACTGCTGGAGCCCAGGCCCCTGAGGTGCTTCCGCTGCCAAGTGGGTAACCACGCGGCATGCATGTGCACCTCAGAGGTCGACCGCAGCGACAACTGTTTCCGCTGCGGTCAGCCCGGACACAAAGCCGGCTCGTGTACGGCCCCGCCGCACTGCTTCGCATGTGCGGCGGCTGGCAAGCCGGCCGATCACCGGGCAGGGGGTAAGTCCTGCGCCCCGCCCGCTAAAACCAGGAGCAGAGGTAGGCCCTCTGCTACCGCCGTTCCCGCCGCCGCAGCTCCGGCTGCCGCCGCCGCCGCCACTGCCGCCGCCGCCGCCGCCAATGCCGCCGCCGCCGCTGCCGCCGTGGCCGCACCCTCGCCGAGGGCCCTGGAGGAGGCTGCAATGGACTCCGATTAATGGCTCCATTGCGCTTCCTCCAGGCGAACATCAACCACTGCGCCGCTGCTCAGGATCTCCTGCTCCAGAGCATGGCGCAGTGGTTGATAAATGTCGCCGTGGTCGCCGAGCCGTATTTTGTCCCGCCCAGGAATGACTGGGTGGCGGACCTGAACGGCTCGGTGACCCTCATCTCGTCGGCCGCCGCCGGTACCCCGCCCCTCGATCGCGTCGAGAGAGGGCGTGGGATCGTCGCAGCACGGTTCGGGGAGATCGCCGTGATAGGCGTTTATTTCTCCCCGAACCGAACTATCGCCGAGTTCCAAGACTCCCTATCGGAGCTGGGAGACGTCGTCGTCGCTTTCGGTTCCCTCCCCGCGCTCGTCCTCGGGGACTTCAACGCCAAGAATGTGGCTTGGGGTTCCCGGGTAACGGACTACACGCGGGGCAGGATGCTCGAGCACTGGGCCCTGGCGCATGGCCTAGTTATCGAGAACCGGGGTTCCGTCCCCACGTGCGTGCGGTGGACGGGCGATTCGGTGGTGGACATCACGTTCGCCACCTCCGGCCTGTCGCCGCGCGTCACAGACTGGCGCGTTGTAGAGGAGGTGGAGACCTACTCCGATCACCGGTATATCCGGTTTGATGTCTCCGCCCAGACCTCAGACGCGCCGGTCCGACGGAACCCAAGTGGTCCGCGATGGGCGCTGAAGCAGCTGGACCGGGAGCTATTCCTGGAAGCCTCGATCGTGCAGGCCTGGGTGTCACCACCGGACAGGCCTGCCGACATCAACGACGAGGCGGGGTGGTTCCAGGAGGCCATGTCGGAGATCTGCGACGTGGCCATGCCCCGGGTCCGGCTAGGACGCGCCCGGCGTCAGCTGTACTGGTGGTCGCGCGAGCTTACATCGCTGCGCGAGGCGTGCGTTGCCGCGCGACGCCGGTACACCAGGTTCCGCAGGCGCCGCACCCGACCTCCGGATGCGGTGGCTGTAGAGACGGAGCTGCAAGATGGCTACAGGGCAGCGAAGACCGCCCTCCGCGACGAGATCTGGCGGGCCAAGGAATTGGCCCGCAAGGAGATGCTGGAGGCTCTGGACGGGGACCCATGGGGCCGGCCCTATAAGTGGGTGAGAGAGAAGCTCCGCCCCTGGGCTCCCCCGTTGACGCAGAGTCTCCAGCCTCAGTTCGTGGAGGACGTGGTGAGCGCCCTGTTCCCCTTGCGGGAGGAGCACACTCCCCCGCCCATGGCTCCGTCTCCGGCGGTGCCTGAAGCTGACGCAAACGCGGACCACAGCGACGACGACGTCTACGACGCTCCGGAGGTGACCGAGGTAGACCTGAGAGTGGCGGTACAACGGCTCAAAGCCAAAAATACCGCCCCAGGACCCGACGGCTTGCCAGGAAAAGCCTGGGTCCTGGCCTCGGGGACTCTCGGGCCTCGACTGGGTGGGCTCTTTAGCGCGTGCCTGGAGAGGGGCCAGTTCCCGCTTCGTTGGAAGACGGGGAAACTGGTCCTGATCCAGAAGCCCGGGCGCCCTGCGGACTCTCCGTCCGCATTCCGGCCCATCGTGCTGCTCGACGAGGTGGGCAAGCTCTTTGAAAGAGTAATTGCAAACCGCCTCGTCGGGCACCTGAATCGGGTGGGCCCGGACCTTGCGGAGAGCCAGTTTGGCTTCCGCAGGGGGCGCTCGACGGTGGATGCCGTCACGCGCGTGAGAGCCCTCACGACGGGGGATGCGGTTTCCCGGGGCAGGGTCGTCTTGGGGGTGTCTTTAGACATCTCCAATGCCTTCAACACCCTGCCCTGGAGTTGCATCAGGGAAGCACTCCGGTATCACCGGGTGCCGACCTACCTCCGTCGTATAGTCGAGGACTACCTGACGGACAGAGCCGTCATCTACCCCGGTCACCGGGGAGAGTGGAACCGGCGAGAGATGTCGTGCGGTGTTCCGCAGGGATCGGTCTTGGGGCCGCTCCTGTGGAACATCGGTTACGACTGGGTGCTGCGCGGCGACCTCCCTGACGGCGTCGGCGTAATTTGTTACGCCGACGACACGCTCGTCCTGGCGAAGGGAGAGTCGCACCAGGCGGCGGCCGACGTGGCGACGCAGGCGGTAGCGACAGTCGCTAGTAGGATCCGGCAGTTGGGACTCGACGTGGCGCTGCACAAAACAGAGGCCATGTGTTTTCATGGCCGTCTGAACGCGCCACGTTCAGAGTCCCACATTACGGTGGAGGGGGTTCGCATCGGCGTCGGGAGGACGATGAAGTACCTGGGACTCGTCCTCGACAGCCGGTGGAACTTCAGGGAGCATTTCCTGCATTTGGCCCCAAGGCTGAACCGGGCAGCAGCCGCTCTCAAGCGGCTCCTGCCCAATCTCGGCGGGCCAAATGCCTCCTGCCGGAGGCTGTACGCCGGTGTCGTGCGGTCCATGGCCCTCTACGGGGCCCCCGTGTGGGCCCTAAGCATCCGGACGCGACCAGTCAAGCTGGTCGCATGCCAGAGGGTCATGGCTATCCGGATGATCCGGGGATACCGCACGATCGCCGGCGAATCAGCCAACCTCCTAGCAGGATTGCTGCCCTGGGATCTGGAGGCGACTGCCCTCCAGCGCGTCTATGAATGGCGCGTGGAGGCGCAGCGTCGGGGCGAATCCCCGCTGCCTCGACAAGTCGAGGCGCGGCGGGAAGAGCTCCGGCGTGATCTCAGGGCAGTATGGAGGGAGCGACTGTCGCAACCGAGGTCCGGGCACGCCGCAATCGCGGCGGTAAGACCCCTCTTTGAGGAGTGGCTGGATAGGCGTCACGGCGTCCTTACCTACCGCATGACGCAGGTCCTCACCGGACACGGAAGTTTCGGGAGGTTCCTGTGTCTGATAGGGAGGGAAGAAACGCCTGGGTGTCACCACTGCGAGGATCGTCCGGAGGACACGGTGGAGCATACGGTGCAGGACTGCCCCGCTTGGGCAGAGCACCGCCGTGTCCTCACGACGGCGATAGGCGGAGACCTCTCGCGCCCGGCATTGGTCGAGGCCATGCTGCGGGGCGAGACGGAGTGGGAAGCGGTCGCCTCCTTCTGCGAAGCAGTCATGCTCGTGAAGGAGGAGGCGGGCCGCCTGAGGGAGAGGACAGCGTCCTCCCTCCACCCCAGCCGCAGTGGTAGACGCCCACGGCGTCGGACGTCGCGAGACGATCTCCGGCCACCGTAGGCGCGGGCATGCGGGCGGCGAGTAATGGGCGACTCGCTGTCCGACCATGGACCATGCCCGGGTCGACGGCGCGTTGTGTTCCACGCGCGCCTCAAAGAGTGTCAGCATAGTGACGGGGCCTGTAGAGGGCCAAAGCCTGCTGGGGTCGCGGGACCAAGGGATTACCGTGACCCCGGTACGTAAAGGGCTAGTGAGGGACACCGTGGATTTTAGTCAGTACAAGTCTGACAGTCCCTCCCGCCCTGCCCTGGGTGGGAGGACTCATTTGATGATTTTACCACGATAAAAAAAAAAAAAAAAAAAAAAAAAAAAAGTATCTTCCATTCTTGCCAACATTATTCTTTAAGAATGCGGTATTGAAAAATAAGTTTAAAGTTTTTCGATTTAAAACTATGTGATATAGTTAAGTATCCAATACTTCAATTGAAGCAATCAGAACAAAATATAATTCTAGAGAAAAGAAAGAGACAGAAGAGAAGTTAAGAAAATTAAGTTACACTATTATCAAAAATTATCTTTAGTCTCTTTTAAAGGCTAGCAGTAGCCTTTTAAAGAGACTAAAGATTCACTAAATTAGAAATTGAAAAATCCGGAACGAGGATATTCACAGAAAAACAGGAGTAATAAACATAGCAAGTTGACGTAGCAATGGGCATGCGACATCCCTCATAGAGCTAATAACCGATGGTGAAGAAAAGTTCGTTTAGGTAGGAAACTAGATGGACCAACAACCGTAAGAGTCGCGGGCAACCGATGGATGCGAATGGCGGATTGTCGTTCGGCATAGTGGTCTAATGGGAAGGCAATGATGTTTCCTATATCAACCCTCATAAATATCAAAGAAACAATAATACCTAATTGAATTAAGGACAATCATAAGCGAAATTCCTATAAAGATTCAGATGATTAAGCAAACAATTGTACCCCCAATGGATTGCGCAATGTAAAAGGAATCTGTCTAGACGCAGTCGCTTAATGGGTGCAAATCATTGCAAATTGCATTCCTGGAACAATGTTGGATGACGTTTTTAATAACGGTAGCGCAGTTGTTTCGTCTTTAATTTATTATACACCCATTGTTCTAGAGTTTTCTTATGCGAACTAAGAGGCAAAATAGTATATTTTCATTAAAAACAAAGTTGTTTATAAGTATGATAGAACATTACTATTGCATAATAGAAGCTTTCTTTAGACAAAATAAAAGTAACTTTAAACAAAGCTGTACATAATTGTTAATAAACTAAATACTTTACATACATTAGTTTTACGATTTTGTTTTTTATTAGAAATGTAAAAGAGACATTGAATAATTCAGTCTCAAGTTCAGTGATAGGTACTTAATTTGGCTTTTATTAAATTACTACAATTTAATACAGACTACTACACTATAATGCATTGTATTCCACTCAATTATATAGTCTGTCTTCCATTTAATTGCTTCAAAGTAAAAATGTTTCAAATATCCATAAATTCATTTTCATCCTTCTATAAAAAACAAATGATATGTCAGAAATGTCTTTTAGCTAGAACTAATAACATCCAAAATATGTTCGTCATCTTATTTATAAGTTTCAGTTTTTTGCTAGAACTGCCAATCCTCATCAAATCTCCAATAATATTTGGGATGTTAGAAATTTATAATACAATAAAAAGTTCCTTGCGATCCGCCCAATGAATCGGAGCTTTTAATGGACTGTATTTAGAGCTAATGGTATTACCACAGAGTAGCGATCGGCAGACTGGCAAATATGATTGGCATTTTTCTGAGATGAGGAATAAATATTAATGAAAATATTTAATAATTTTGCTTTGATAGAGACACGCTTATTGCTTCACAATACAGAGATGATCAAAGAGCACAGTTACGAATAATACTAACTAACATTTTAATATAGTTACAGATAATTTTATAATCGCACTTGAAGTTTTGAATTGCAGTGAAGAAAGTATTGTAACTGCCTGAACATATGAGAAGAAGATGATGTCTGTCTACGTAGAGAATAAGCATGAAAAAACTCTTATTGGAAGAACTGCCCAGGACCTAAAAACTCAGGACAAAATTTTCCTAGTACCAGAAAAAAAGATGGGAAGAGTTGGATCAAGTAGTCTTCTACTTGATCCAACTCTGCCCATCTTTTTTTACAGCATACTCTTGTATGCTATAGCAAATTGTTCAAAGCGCATTTCCCAAAATGGCAATTGTCACAAGTATTACATTCCAAGTATTTACGAGCTGGTACTTATTTTACACACCTATAACTCTTTAGTCGTAACACACTACCTTTTCCGTAGATTTTTTTTGTCGTGGTAAAATCATCAAACGAGTCCTCCCACCCAGGGCAGGGCGGGTGGGACTGTCAGACTTGACTAACTAAAATCCACGGTGTCCTTCAGTAGCCCTTTACGTACCGGGGTCACGGTAATTCCAGAGTCCCGCGACCCCGGCAGGCTTTGGCCGTCTACAGGCCCCGTCGCTATGCTGACACTCCTTGAGGCGCGCGTGGAACACAACGCGCCGTCGACCACCTTTTGCTTAGCTAGAAGATAACATAGAAACTGGTTTATTCTTTGAAGCCTCACCTAAATTAAACATCGGATATCTGATAGGCTTAAATTGAAACACCTTCAATTTTGATTGAAGGCTAGTCACTGTATCGACACTATTTGTAGCACAAATTAATTAGATGCCGCTTGATACCCATTGAATGCTTGCTAAGCTTGAAGCATGCAATCAAGATCGCACATGACGATAAATAGGTAACACTTAATTGATTTCGAATTGAGCTGCGGCTTTTTTTGTCCACAAGATTAGTGTCTTTATCCATTAATGGCTGTACATCTATGATTGATTCTCACACGCCATCTTTATGGTCCAAACAAGACTCAACTACTTTAAAATAATCTTGTATTAATTCAATTATTTATCATCGACATAGTGTACGTCGTTATGAATTCCACGAGCACTCCCGATGAATTTATAATGATGATATAACTTAATGCGGCCACAAATCAATATTAATTTCTGTTGCAACAACACATACAAAATAAACCGTAATTTGTATTCGGCAAATTCGTATTATCACTAACGTCTGGAGTTATTTTCAATTAAACGAATTGATGTTTATGTTGATTCATGATCGAGAAACAGCGGGGGTCCTCCCGCTTCGCACTTGTGTACAGAACTTGAACGCTACCTCTAAAATTCTTTTAAAAATAAGTGGCAATCAAATATAAAGGTTATTTTAATATGCAGTAAAATTTGAAATCAATTTCTTTTTGAGCCATAAAGAGGCGTTTTAGTGGGCTTTCTCGTGAATCATTGCGCGGAGCGTTATTCCAATCCAGTGTATGATTTGTTGGTATGAAGTAAGCATGGTCTCAGCAAGAGATGTCGTAAATCAGAAGACGTGACACCCTTATGATTCGTACAGCTGCGTTACGCCGTTGAAAAATAAGATTCCAGTACGGCACAATGAAGCAGGGGTTTTTTAAATATTTATTACATTCTCGTGTAGCGCACAGTGTTCAGTAAAATTGGGAATGTGTTCGTACATTACAAAGGAAAGATACCTTTATATATTTAATGGTGTAGGTCGTGTTCATATGTTGTTATATGAAACAGTTTCATGTGTGCTTCATAGTGTATTATTACTAATGTTTATGTAATCAAGATCGTATTGAATAATTCGAAAAAGACCTAAAAGGTTCAAAGTCTTACCTGTCCAAAGTTCACCTTACCAATATTAAGCTTTTGTTTGTAACACAAACACGTTTGAACCATGAAATACTCGTAGGTCGAAAGGTGATATTCCACGAAGGAATACTGGAATGAAATCTATATAAGGCCTCATTCCTGAAAGAAATTTCGTACTGTAGTCAAACGAGTATAATTGGCAAGCTACCCGTTATAGCCTCCAGACCGACCAGAGCCTACCCTGCACAGGAGCTGGTGACAGGGCCCTACAGGGCCAAATGCTTGCCGGGTTGGCAAGACTCACTTAAAGAGTTACCACGACCCTGAGACGGAAAGGGTAACTGAAAGAACAGTTTAGTTTTTAGTCAGTCAAGGTTGGTAGTCTTTTCCACTCCACTCCAGGGCGGGTGGACTCATTTGATGATTTTTAGAACCCAAAAAAAGTTATAAATTTACCAGTAACCTGGGCATCCATATTTTTTGCCAACAGTACCTACAGAGCTATCAACTTTGAAAAGTTACGTGTAGTTTTCGTAGAACAACATCTATTCAACCAGAAATTTCGCTCGAAGCAAAAGTTAATAGTCTAGAAATTACAAAGTACAATGTAACTTGCCAGAACAAAATAAGGTTACGTAACATGGCAAATATTTTCTATCCGTTAATTTGCCGGTAAGCGATACATTGTCTGATGTGTGGCCTGTAACTGATCTGTGTAAGTAAATACAGTGAGGCTCGGTAATTTGTTTTAGCTCCGAAACCCCTCCCTTACCATCAATCGAACAAAGACGTGCTGATTGAATAGTAATACAATCCTGGTAGAAGTGGGGCAAATATCTACAATACGATGACTATATTTTTATCGTTAGCTTTCAATACTTGAGGGAATGAGAGTTTGATTCTAGAATTCTAGATATCTCCCACTACATTTTGTTTACCGTTCTCGTTTATATTTATACCTATACCTTTTGCTTCATTTATCACTTTGGTTTATTCTAGGATTGTTACTTTCGAAGGTTCGGTATTCTGAATAATGAATCAAAGGTAATTATTACTTTGAACTCTGCTTCGCAATCTTTTTTGTGAATAAGATCGCCCTTTATCCAATATTGCTTGACTGTTAATTTATTCCTAACTCAAGTATCATCAAAGTAAATCTATAGTTGTTGAAGTTAGTCTTTCGTCAGATTAAGTGAATTAATGTTTATTTTACAATTATTCTACATAATATAAGCTCTACATAATTGCTGTCTCAGTTTCTACAAATCATCATGTTGATGTAGTTAGTTGCTACAGTCAACACTCCTAATCAGTCAGTTTGACTGAGGTTGCAGTCAAAACGAGTATTAATTTTAAATTCGTTTTCTGTGTTAATAAAATCTTATTTCAGAGAGTTTCGGTAACCCAGAATTACCACACCATGATTTTTGTCAAAGGGTTACTATTAATAATCTAATAAGTTTTTAAGTCATCGTCATTGTTCAAACTATGTTGACGTCTGCTTCTAATCTAACTGGATTCAGCAGAATGCCAGTACTTTAAATTGTGCAACTATTTATCTAATAAGTTCCTAAATGTTGGCTATTTTATAAATAGTTTTAACTGTCACAAGTCGTTCTAACCGATTGAATAGCTATGAGTGTGACTGCTGCATATACATAATTTCGAATAAGTTGTGCGAGCAAACTAAGTGCCTAAATTTCGTATGACGTAAGTAAGTCTGCCAAACAGACTACTAGTTATTTACAAACTATTGCAATTTACACCCGGAAACTTATTGCGGTGGGTCTAGTCTATGCATTTCGAATTGCATCTCGCATATCGTCTGCCGCTTTGAAGTTTGTTAATTTCTGACAGCTTACGTAGACAATAGGTTTGTTTTTATGTCGATTTCTGCTTTAGTCTTAGATATTGGATAGGAATTCCAAACGAAAATATCTCCAATCTAAAAATAACACTATCATTTTTTCCCCTAAATATGAATACATGTTTGCGGATGTTTTTATTATTTTTATTTTTCTTTTATTCGTTCCTAAACCTATTATATGCCGGGCACGCCGCAATCGCGGCGGTAAGACCCCTCCTTGAGGAGTAGCTGGATAGGCGTCACGGCGTCCTTACCTACCGCATGACGCAGTTCCTCACCGGAGACGGATGTTTCGGGAGGTTCCTGTGTCTGATAAGGAGGGAGGAAACGCCTGGGTGTCACCACTGCGAAGATCGCCCGGAGGACACGGTGGAGCATACGGTGCAGGACTGCCCCGCTTGGGCAGAGCACCGCCGTGTCCTCACGACGGCGATTGGCGGAGACCTCTCGCGCCCGGCATTGGTCGAGGCCATGCTGCGGGGCGAGACGGAGTGGGAAGCGGTCGCCTCCTTCTGCGAAGCAGTCATGCTCGCGAAGGAGGAGGCGAGCCGCGTGAGGGGGAGGACAGCGTCCTCCCTCCACCCCAGCCGCAGTGGTGGACGCCCACGGCGTCGGACGTCGCAAGACGATCTCCGGCCACCGTAGGCGCGGGCATGCGGGCGGCGAGTAATGGGCGACTCGCTGTCCGACCATGGACCATGCCCGGGTCGACGGCGCGTTGTGTTCCACGCGCGCCTCAAGGAGTGTCAGCATAATGACGGGGCCTGCAGAGGGCCATAGCCTGCCGGGGTCGCGGGACTTTCCCATTACCGTAACCCCGGTACGTAAAGGGCTAGTGAAGGACACCGTGGATTTTAGTCAGTACAAGTCTGACAGTCCCTCCCGCCCTGCCCTGGGTGGGAGGACTCATTTGATGATTTTACCACGATAAAAAGAAACTTATTATATGCACATTTAAATAATATGATATAAAAATAAAAACAGTACAAGTAGGCCATCGGTATCAGGAACAGGGTCCAATTAAAAGCGACCTGGCGGCGATCAGGACGCCAGGGAAAAGAAACTCCTGAATCAGGCTCTTGATTCATTTGCTAACAAGGTTTTTTTTTAACAAATACATGACTTTGGTGCGTAAGTTCGAGTCGATTTTCTTTAGTTGTTTCATGTACAAGAGAGATTGAAGGACATGACGATGCAGTCTACATCTGTTGGGTTGAGTGAGTTGATAGATTAGTAATTTATTTCCAATTTGTACATCTGTCTGTAATTGGATGTTTTGTTAAGTAAATTAATCTAGATAATGTTAAATTAGAACTCGTCTCGAATTTACGTATTGTAGCTTTGATTCGTGATAACTTTAGTTTGTATTGATTTGCTTTATCATCATCAACTTTAGTTCGACTTCACCCATTATACAAATCTGAGACCCCCTTTTAGACCTTGAATTATCTAGAAACGTGATAGTAGACTAACAAAAAAAAATAAAAAGCTCTACGTATCTTTTCTTGGATTCTTTTTTACCATTTCTTGGGCTAGTTTTACAGTAATGCTGTCATTACTGAAAACATTTTTTTTTATTAGAGAGAGATCTGTAACAAAACTGGAAAACAAAAAATAAACAAGTTACTTCTAATAAATTCTTAATTGTAAAAAAAGTTCTAAGTTGCAGACATTGTATTTTTGAGTCTTTCCTCGTTTCTTCCCTTCCTTTAAAGCCCTTGTAGTCTCCCCAGAGACTTGTATCCCCAAACACGTGCTGGTTCTGCTTAGCCGTTAATCCACCACCGTGAGTCAGCCAATCGAATCCCAGAAGACTAAAGTCTACAGGAAAGTGACGTTGCGAAAAAGACGCCATTTTATATTTCTAACTCAACTTGATGCTTGTTATTGATTTTTGTTGAGTAACACGATATTTTTTGTGTATTTTTATTTTTTTGCAACGATGGAAAAATAATTTTTAGATACCTAAATAACCTGGACACGTAAAACACTTTATTCTTGTATTATGATACTGTGAACATTTACTAAAATCCAAGGGAGAGAAACTGCAGTCATAACCTAGTATTATTAAAGTTTGATGTCTTGTTATGTTCAAGATTCTTTCTTCTTCATTCTTCAGATTTAATGTCTTGATTTGTATTTCGCTGTAATCGACTTGTTTATTTCCAATTTATCAAAATCTGGAGCACGTTCAAGTGAACAAAATCAGACGATTGGTAAACAACATCGAATATTATTTAAGTATCGATGTAAACAGTCCAGAGCCTACAAATGCTCCAAAATTATATTTGTTGTACAACATAGGTAAGGAATGTAATACTCACTCGAAATCGAATTATTTTATCAAAACAAATTCATAATTGCTTGTTTTACAAACATCGAGAGAAATCGGAATAAAAAAAAAGGGTTTTTGGGATTATTAACACTTGAATCAGCGATCAAAGCTGACATTTCAGCAACGCAGTAGTAATTATCTAAATATCAAATGTAGTTTCAGTGATATGAACAAACGCATCTCATTTTCAGCGAATCGCTTAAAACATTAGCCCGAGATCATAGGCTTTCAAACACAAATTGTACATGAAATTCGACATACACGATTTTGGTAGTATATGAGGCTGATATCGTGCTTGCTACGCTCGGATTAGTTCCTCGCTAGTATTACATTATCTAGGACGCTTCCAGTGTTTGCAAAATGTATTCAGGCTTTTACTTTATGAGATTCATGTTATTTTATGAGGCTTTGTTTGGGTCGAGCCTAAGTATCCCGTTTCTAAATGTCCTAACACGGGTATTATCCTCGGGGTAGTTCTTTGAATTTTGTTTATTTCGAAGTTCTAGGACGATTTTGGGTCACATAATGAGTGTGCTCGTGTGTCAATAATAAACAAGTGGATCAGGCTGTCTGTTTTGATCTGATAAGAACTTTGAAAGTCTAATAAACTGACCAAAATGCGAGATCAAATCTTGATTCGGTAAAAGGGTACAGAAATGGAAAGCATTTGTTCCTTGTCTATTTTGACATTTGCTAAGACGTGTTGTTACGTTTTTCTATCAGAAATTTTGAGTAGGTAACCTACAGTTTACATTTTAATGCCCAGTTGATAGCAAAGGGTTGTCCCCGTATGTGGATAAACCAAACTAGTTGCAACATGCAGAAAATTAAAGGCAGACGAGTTTAGCAGAGCTTACTAACATCAAGTACCAAAATAGCTTTAGATATTCCTACTTATAGTACCTACAATACTGATTCCCTGTAGCATACATTATTTCGAGCCACTAATGCATTACCTGGTCGTGTAGTGGCCACTACTGTCTAGGGTCTAGGTGCTATGAATAGATCGTCTTTCAGAATATCAAGAATGTAAACAGTAACTGAATTGTGGTCTTCAGTCTGAATCTAGAATTTAAAATGTCTATATAGAGTGAGAAGCAGGTTGGTTGCAGCTGCCGTTTGTAGATATTTCAAAATCGTTATGTATGCTTAATGAAGTCCATCCTATCAGAACTATAAGGAATTCAAGGAGTCTCTATTTTCTGATAGCTACAACCTTGAGTTGTTTAAGTCAAGTGTGATTAGGTTACTTCTAGGCAAGCGTGCTTCACCGTCGACCACATCTGAGCTTACCATCAGGCGAGATAGTGATCAAAGTATAAAATCGATGTTTTGTTTATCTTATCGATATTTTTGAAGTGAAAACATCTTTAGCGGCGTTGTGCATTTTTTTGAAATGGGTAAAAAAATTTAAACTCGCGTCAGGCACGTGACCTGATCGAAAATTCGTAAGACGGATGGAGAGTAGACAGCTGGCGCGGCGTAGGAGAGGGAGTATACCCCTCTCTTTCTACGGCGCGGCGAAAATGTATGCCTGCGCCTGCTGTTTCGATACGAACCATCGCGTATCAGCAAAATTCGCCGACCAAGGCATACCCTAGTCACCCCCGACGACCCCATTACCCTCCTCCAGGAGAGCAATAGGGAAACTAGTACGCTCAAGAAACCCAAGCGTAAATCGATCCCGTCATTCCGTACTCGCCGCCGAGGATGCCCGTCGCGACGTCCGAATCAATGCCCTCCCCGACCCTTGCAAGAGCCAGCCCGCGATGCTGAGCCGTAGAGTTAAAACAGCCCCTAAATAATGTATCATTGTGATCCAGCCTGTCCCTTGCTGTCCTCTCTCAGTGACGCCCTAAGCCGAGGTCCGAACCCCACAGGGGGTGCCCTTAGCGTGTGGTCACTTAGTTTGTAGTTTTTTCTAGTTTCAAGCCCCTGGCTGGAGGCCTTAGAGTAATTTAAGGCATCCACAGAAAAGTCCGGTTAAGCAGCTCACAACCTCTTCTAGGTTGACCTGCGAGATGCTTGCGCGAATGTTCGTGTGTGTTTATTACTATTCAAGTTTTCACTTCTGCCGCACTCCCAGAGTGCATCCCGTCGTTTTTTTTTTTATGTATTAGAGACTTAAATCTTAAACTGCAACCCGCCAAATGCAAATCCCTCTGAAAAGAAGGTTCCTACTTTAGTTGTCTTACTAAGGACTATTGTATTATTTAGCCAGGTTTGTGGAGGTTGAATGGCCAGTTCCATTTAAATACAGGAGATGCGATCCAGTGATTCAATATAATTTTAAAAAGCCAAAACACGGTCCAGTATCTAAGTATTTTAACAACAATGCTGAATAAATATCAGTAATCTTTGTCAAAATCCAAATCTAGAAATAACATCTTTACTATATTCTTAGGCTGCTTTTCCACCATAGATGCGCTATGCTAAGTTGCAGCGGTTGCGTTAGATATCCACCAATCATATTTACTTGTTTACATAGCACAGCACTGGTGGAAAGGGATTCAAATAAGATTTTATGTTTTTTTTTTATATAGAAGGATGCGTGCAATGGAGGCTTGCTATGGATTGTCTTCCCTACTACCGATACATCGCATAGCTCGAGCTGCACATCTTCCTAGCGCAGCTACTTTTTGGCGGCGCATCTTCATAGCACATCTTACTCGCACAGCTACATGGCGTAGCATCAGTGGAAACGGTCACACAGTTTCGTAGCTCAGCTTTTATACATCCTCGCATCACAGCTACATAGCACATCTCTGGTGGAGAGGCGCCCTAATGAGGGAATAAATCCATTAAAGATAACCACTACACAAATAGACAATACATAAAGACTGTCATAATACAGATTACTAACATAAAACCGTCGGCTTAAAGCCTCATTTGGTTAATGCGGTACTTAATAACATTCGTGTTTACATATTGTGGAAGAGCCAAGATTTACACAATACCGAGGGTACCTTACAATGAGATTTTTTTCATAGAAAATAATTACTTCCACTGACCACGGCTAAATTTTAAGAATTCATAAATCGTAAAGCTTTTTACTGGAAAGATATTTCAATTGCGAGCAAGACTTAAGATTGCGACCTGACTCTGTCATCAGTTAAAGAAGGTCAAGTCCATCTTGCCATCTCAAGATTGCGATGCCTTTGTCAAACAGACAGGCGAAAGTGAAGCGAGTCCGAGGTGATACCGAACCGAAGCGAGACGTCACGATAGTTCTGTCACGCTATCGGATCGCTTTCGCTTTTCTGTGTGACTGGATTGAAATTCCATACATTACAAATAAAAACTTCACACTTCGCATTCGCCACGCCAGTCTGTTTGACAAAGGCTTGATGGCAAGACGGACTTGACAAGGTTAAATCTTTCATTCCACTCTTAACGTCGTGTAACAATTTGGGGATTCACAATAAAATTAGCGATTTGTTTTTTTTTCCACAAAAGAACTGAAGAACTTTTCAGTTCGCGGCGCTGCACAAGTGTTAATGCGTATAAATCTATACATATAATAAATCTGTAGAAGGGTCAATTCTGTACATTGAAAATATTGAAAAAATAAATAGCGGGGTGTGTTGCTGGATCGATACCAAACCCAAATATGTGATTAAAAATTTTTTTATCTGTCTGTCTGTATGTGCAGGCATCACGTGAAAACTAACGGTTCGATTTCGATGAAACTTGGTATAATTATACCTTATTATCCTGGGCATAAAATGGGCTACTTTTAATCCTGGAAAAATACGTAGAACAAAAAATCTTATTTTTCAGTTTTATTCATAGACGTTGTTCTGTAGAACCGCGAACACACGTTGCATTACCCGCAGTAGATTCAGCGCCGTAATATTTATAAGATGTCATTGTCAGAGTTACTCAAAATGGAGAAATAAACCATCCACGCGAAGACCGATATCCGCGCGGACGGAGTCGCGGGCGGAAGCTAGTTATTTAATATAAAAAAAAGAATCGAAAGTGTTAGATCAATGAAGAACCTAGCAGTCAAGTTCCTCTTCTATTACTACAAGAAACGAACCAACTTATGACCAATAATGTCAAAAGATATACTGAACTAAATCCACTTTCAAAATCGACCCAGGGCGTGGTAGAGCTTCTAACAATCAGAATCACAACACAAATACATAACTATTGGCGTATCACCACAGCACGCATCTTAGTGGGCGTATCTAAGTGTTTACTCTGATCTTTGTACGTCTCGACAAAGCAAATACTTTTATCATTATTTACACAGTGTTCAGTTGCCGTCTACCGAATGCTCATTGAGTGTTTTTTTATCTCGGTAGCTCTTAACAAATAAGAAAATATTCGTTATTGTCTTAAGAAGTCTTTGAGTACGAGTAATGATGCGTGCGTTCCTTTACTTGGAGCCTCGAGAGCTATTTTTTCTTTCATAGTTTTATGACCCTTAAATAGTCAAGTTTATGTTAGAAAATTCTGTGATGTTGTTTGGTATTGTAAGTGGTTTCTGGCGCATTTCAATTTTCTTTAAAGTCTAATAATTGAATACAATGGGACAGAACTAAGGTAAAATAATATTTAAAATAAAAGATTCTAACCCAAATCCTCGGAATTCGCCCTTAAAGATACTTGAACATTGCTTTATAGTCCACCAATGACTCGAATGATATTTTATTTTCTAGAAAATATAATGTCATGAATACGAATATAAGAATAACCTTATGATGACGCTTCATTTAACGCAACATTTTAAAAAAGATTTATAATTAATACGTATTCGACTTGTCGTACGCGTCATTAGAAAATAATAGCAAGACCATTAAGAAGAATTTGTATAAAAACCTCCCCTTGTACACAAGGGGAGGTTTTTATACAAATTCTCTGTTACAACAGAGAACAAATTGAGACAACTTTAGAATTCACACGGCGGAAGCGAATTTAATTTATCGACATCTCATTCAAAGACGTCTCAGTTGCGTCTAACAACAATTACAGATTTACCAACTACCCTTACACTTACAAACAACCTTTGCGTTAACGAAATACAGTTCAGAATGTCTTGGATGAGAGTAGGATAAGTTTGTAAGGACAGTGCCGAAGTGACAGAACTTAATAGGACTTTAACAAATAGCTAAACATTTTGTAATTCGGGGAACATCTTGAATGCTTAGTTTACTTAACAAAAGATGGGCAGTCGCCCGTTTTGTTCCTCGTCTCGTCCCGGTGACAACATCTGCCCTTTTTTTCTGAGACAATACCTGGCGAACTTGAAATAGATATTTGTTCAACTAGCCAGAAAATCGGGAGCCATTGTGTATTTATAAAGGTGGCAAATGATTTGTTTGGATAATGGCATTTGGTATGGTTGCACATTGCACATTTGATGTAATACTTTAACACTCTTAACTTTTTTGGATATGCGTGAAATGGATGCACTTACAAATACGTTACAAATTCTTGTAGATCTCATTATAGATAAGCTTTAGCAAACACATGATGAAAATATATATTTCTGTATAGATACTGCTTTCATGGTCAGTAAACGTTACTACTGCATATAAGGTTGTGTGCATGGAGGAAGTGTTTTAAATTTTTGAGAGCAGTTCAGAATTTGTATTGTTAAAGGCAAAAGGCTAAACCCCAATTAGTACCCAGTTTAGTTTAAAAAAAATAACTGGCAGAATGTGAGTGTGGCATTTGAGTGTACAGGTTTTTTGTTTTTGGGGAAATAAAATTGAGATAACATGCATCTTCAGAAGACTCAAACACTTAATGCCTGATATAATTATATTATTAATCTGCATTATTTTCAATTTCCGTCATACGAAATGCTGTCCGTGTGTGGCCAAATCACCCTGAATCAAATCAATCCAAACGGAACAACAATAAAATCAGAACAAACAGTCATAAACATAAACAAAGATTTATAGCAACCAAGGATTTCATAGAGAACACATATAAGCGTTGTTAAAGCTTCTAATAACAACACCCAAGGATAGTTTAAACAATAAATAAAGGAGGCGGTGCAATATCTGTCCCGCGCCAACTGAGTGCAGACCATTTGCATCGGAACTAAATGCGACGAAACGGCCTCTAGCGGAATTTAATAAAAATATCTTAGCACACCCCTTAGTGTTTCTTTAATATACAGTCAGAAGTATTACAGATATATATTTCCAGTACTTCTGTATGGAGATTGGGCCTTGGTTCTGATATAAATGGGCGATATGTTATGTGGAATGTTTTAAAGTGTTTTAGTGTGCGAAATTGTTCGTTGCTGAGTTGCTCTTTTGAGTCTTTTTACGCGTTTTGGTCGTATTGCGGAATAGGAATTCATGTTAATTTTACAATATTGTGCAGTGGTATACTCAGTGATCGACTTACGAGTTCGGTTGTGAGTTTGAACACGTCAGCAATTTGTATTGTGTTCTTTATTTCATCACATTAAGAGTGCAAAAAAAAAACATGACACATCTTAAGGAAGCCGGTATGTCCTAAAACCAAAATTTCTAATATATGAGACTCCCATCAGCCGGCACTAGGCTCGTGTCATAAATTATAGCACATTTCCCTCTCGCTGAGTGGGAGCCTGTGTCCTAGTTGTGGAAACTTCAGAGTGGTTATATTTAGTCATAATAGAATATCTAACTGTGCAAAAGCTTCAAGTGCCATTTTATTCTTACTACCTCAGTTTAACTTAAATTCAACCTACTTAAAACGTACTCATAAATAAAATTCAAAACTCTCACGTTACCAAAAACAAAACAAACCTATTTCATTTCACGAGCCACCTAATCTAATTTAAAAGCAACTCTCAACACCCTAATAGGATCTGCACATCAACTTACCATATAACTTAATTAACTTGACCGTTGCTGACTGATGCGGCTAAATGAAAGATATCTCTCACTGAAATTAGCATTCATAAGCCAACTCAGGCGACATAAATAACGTCTGATATAAGCTCTATTACGTGTTATGATGAGGATTACTTGCTATGGCTATTGACGCCCACTTATATCCGCGATTGTTTTAGATTGGACTTTTATGAACAAAATAACACTTTTATGAATAGTTTTGTTGGTTTTTACGCCTACTTTAACATAGTTGTGGAATATGAATATTATGGTAAATTCGAGTACCAAAGCATGTTATCGTTTCAAGTTTGGCGGCGTGTTGGTTTCTTGAACTCTGGGTTTACACAAGTTATGTAAGTGGAATTATTATGTATTATTCATACAATTTACTTTTGAACTAAATATTTAGTATTCGCTAATAATATTTGGAGAAACTTAACAAGTTAATCAAAGGTTACTCCGTTTATATTTAGGACTGTGACATGCACATAAAATTCTATGAAGCTTAAAACACAAACTTAACCTATAATGTGCTCACTGCTGCGGTATGTGCCTCCTCTCTTTGAGATGGAGTGGGCCATAATACAACGCGGGCCTAATGCGGGTTGGTAGATATTACATATCTTAGAATTTTGAGAGATCAAACTAGCAATTGCAAAAAATAAATCATTTAGTGCTGGAATGTGGACTGTACTATCAACTTGCCCTAGTTTTTGACCCATCTCATATTGTATCGTATTTTTATACGAAATTCTATAACTTATTTTTTTTTATTTTTCCTCCTGCCTTGGGTGGAGGGAAGGGACTGTTAGATTTACTAGCCAAAAAACCACCCCGGACCTTCTGTTGTCCTTTGCATTCGACTTTTTAAGGCAGTTTCGCGACTCCGGCAACCGCATGACCCTGTAAGGCCCGCCTATTAACATCCAAAAGTCTATCAAAACACCAAATAGATCCTAAGAATCCTATCAAAACTACTCTGTATTCGAGAGTCAACCAGTTGTCTAGTTACTTTGAGAATATTGCTATCCTTAGCCACAAATATGAAGACCCGGTACAGTAAATATCGTCTCAATAGATGTTGGATATCTTTAACAACAAGAGAAACTTGGCCAGAAGTGGTCAGATTTCTTTTATTGGGTCAGAAGGTTGCTTCTTTAAACAACTAGGGGGCATTTAAGTGGCTTTAAAGATATCCGTTTTTTTTTTTATAAAATCTAAAATGTTCATATTAAAATCAAGATAAATCAGACTGATTAATGCCACTTTCAAAATGTTACAAATTACATGTAATATTAAAGTTAGTCACCTCTTTTCTCCTTAGCCCTCCACCAAGGTGGTTTTCATCATTTTCTAATATTTTTATCAACAAAATGCTACAAAAATTTTCATTCCAATTAGTTATTTTTCGTTCTATTCTAGAACAAAACCCAAAACCAAACTGCACAGCGGATATGATAAAATATTGAACGTTTTACTAAATCGCTTGAAGCTCATACGAATTTTCGGAAACCGCATCGGCCACGCGCGCTTGTTACTGTGACGTCGCGTTATCGGGCAAAGTCCTTTACTGCGACCGCAGTACTGTCATGGATGTCTAACCTATTATGACCTTTGTAAATTCATGGCCTGTGGTATCCTTATTCGACTCGACGTGTCCTAACGTTTGAGAAGATTCATGCGTAGGGTTCATTAGTGGAAGAACCACTAAGCTCTATGATGCTTAGAGAGTAATTGGAGATAATATTTTACAGTCATGTGGTTTTAAGGACTAAATTTGAGAAAACAGTTTTAATTCTCTATGTTTAATTTAGTCATAATTCGTAACGCGTGTTTCCTATTGTGCTGAGTAGTAAAAATACGAGGCCTACTTGTTTGGAGTGGAAGGGACCGTCAGACACTGATTCAAAACCACACCTTAACATGCGATTTCCGTTCTAGGACCGCGGTAGATTTTAAAGCTATTGCAGTTACCTTTAAACATATACCCTTTTTTTCTTGGTGTGGTAAAACCGGGAGAGCGGCTCTGCAGGGCTTTGGCCCTTTGTGAGATTGTCAGTTTGCTAACAACTTCTTGAAGCACGCGTGGGGGCAGGCCTTCAACCCTGACCTGGTCCTTGATCTGGTGGTAAATACCCATCATTCGCCGCCCACAAGCCCGCGCAAAGACCCTAAGACGAGCTTTTATTACGGTCCATAAAAACGAAAACTAACTTTACTAAAGTAGGGGAACTCTAGCGTAAAGTCCCTAAGTAACTATACTTTAAAGTTCTAAAGCCAGTCCCACTTTTTACTTAAAAATCGATTGCTCCGGTTATCCGAGCTTACCCAGGCGTGAATCCACTATAATAATATAACTTCGCTACTGAAGCTAGTTTCACGGAAAATCGATCGGTTTCTATTAAAAACGTTTTCGTATGAGCTAAACCGTAGGAACGTACGCCGCCGTATAAAAAATGTGAAATCAAACTAGAATTGGTTGAAACGGCTCGGAGCTTGGGGGTGTTATTCATTTGATTTTATGGCTTTACTTCAGCTTTTTGATCGTAATTTTATATCGATTTTCATGAAATATCGTTATTGTTTTTTAAGGATTTTTTAGCGAGCGATAAAGCAGCTTAGGCGCTCATAAACGCAGGATTTCATTGTTTATGTGCTACATAAAAATGCGTCATGCCTTAAATCTATATTCGTTTATTTTGTCAGAATTTAGGGCTTCGCCAAATTGTCTAAGAACTAAGACTGGCATAGTTTGCAAAGTGATCTGTGAGCAGCTTCGCGTTATCAGTTCTATTGTCCATAACATTACGAGCTTCCAGTTTTATGTTGAACAACTGACCCCCTTAGATAACCAAGTTTTCGAAATAGGATATTATCAGTGTGGGACGGATGTTTGTTAACCAACAATCTCCCTGAAACTGATCCTTAGAACTCCCACGGGGGTAGTAAGGGTGGATTCTATTTTTAGTAAGGAACCGAACACCAATTAAATTATATGAAAAGGGGTTTTCATCCCATTTCCTGAGCTGAAATTATAGTTCGAATTTTTGAAATGGAAAATTGGGTATTTCTTTTCAACCCAAAGGACAGCTAGCCGATGTCTAATATTATGCAGTTAAATTCGTTTTTTAAATAACACTTGTGTATAATTACAATATCGTGTACTGAATAAAAAAAAGGGATTTCTTCAAAGAAATAATATTTCTCTAAATGTAATAAATAGAAAAATAAAATGAATAAATTCATTATTATTTAAGCACACAAACCAAATCTTGACTCGTTAGGTACTAAAATTATTTACTTTAGAGAAAATAAAATAAATCAACAAAATTTTGCGGCCACTTCAACATAAAATGTTTGGAATAAATTAAGGACTTTTGAGTAAATAGTTCTTTCAATCACAAAATAATATGTTTGTTTAGAAATCGCAACTACTGCGTGACATACTGCTATGTAGTTAGACAAGCCTTTTGTTCATCATCTCAGCCATAGGACGTCCACTGCTGAACATAGGCCTCCCCTTTAGATCTCCACATATACCGGTTGGAAGCGACCTGCATCCAGCGTCTTCCGGCGACCTTTATAAGGTCGTCTGTCCACCTTGTTGGTGGACGTCCTACGCTGCGCTTGCTAGTCCTTGGTCTCCACTCTAGAACTTTTCGACCCCATCGGCCATCTGCTCTGCGAGCAATATGGCCTGCCCATTGCCACTTCAGCTTGCTAATCCGGTGGGCTATGTCGGTGACTTTAGTTCGTCTACGGATCTCCTCATTTCGGATTCGATCACGTAGAGAAACACCGAGCATAGCCCTCTCCATAGCTCGTTGAGCGACTTTGAGCTTTGAGATGAGGCCGATAGTGAAAGACCACGTTTCAGTGCCGTACGTCATCACTGGTAACACACATTGGTTAAAGACTTTCGTCTTGAGGCACTGAGGTATGTCGGACGAAAAGACATTGCGTAGTTTCCCGAACGCTGCCCAACCGAGTTGGATTCGGCGGTTGACCTCTTTCTCGAAGTTGGACCTACCCAATTGGACTACTTGTCCTAAGTAGATATATGAGTCAACAACTTCGAGTACCGAGTTTCCAACAGAGACTGGGGTGGGCACAACATTGGCATTTGACATAATTTTCGTCTTGTCCATGTTCATTTTCAAGCCCACCCGTTGTGAAACTCGGTCGAGGCCATCGAGCATCATGCTGAGTTCCTCCATCGACTTTGCCATGACTACGATGTCATCGGCAAACCGAAGGTGAGTGATGTATTCGCCGTTGATGTTGATGCCAAGTCCTTGCCATTCCAGGAGCTTGAAGGCGTCTTCCATTGCGGCAGTAAACAGTTTCGGGGAGATAACATCCCCCTGTCTTACGCCTCTTCTCAATGGAATCGCCTTCGTGCTATGCTCCTGTACTCGGACCGACATGGTGGCGTTATTATACAAACACTTCAATACCTCGATGTACCGATAGTCAATACGGCATCGCTGGAGTGACTCAAGCACAGCCCATGTTTCCACCGAATCGAAGGCTTTCTCATAGTCCACAAACGCTAAGCATAATGGCAAGTTATACTCTTCGGTCTTCTGTATAACTTGCCGCAGCGTATGGATGTGGTCTATGGTACTATAGCCTTTTCGGAAACCGGCTTGTTCGGGAGGCTGGAAGTCATCAAGTCTGTGTTCGAGACGGTTCGTGATAACCCTTGAAAACAGCTTATAAACATGACTCAGAAGCGTGATGGGTCTGTAGTTCTTCAATAAGCTGTTATCACCTTTTTTGAAGAACAGCACCACCTCACCCCTGCTCCACGTTTCAGGCGTTTTGCCCTCGGACAGGACGGAATTAGAGAGTTTCTGGAGGACTTTAAGTACCGGTCTTCCACCCGCTCTCAGAAGCTCTGACGTGATTCCGTCCTCGCCCGGCGCCTTGTTGTTCTTAAGCTGCTTCAGGGCCATCCTAATCTCGTACAGACTGATGTCCGGGATATCTTCGGTATAGTTAGCCTTTTGTTAC
The DNA here is from genome assembly GCA_943136025.2 of Agrotis puta. Classification (NCBI taxonomy): domain Eukaryota; kingdom Metazoa; phylum Arthropoda; class Insecta; order Lepidoptera; family Noctuidae; genus Agrotis; species Agrotis puta. The sequence goes on along the minus strand of OW964177.2, from coordinate 11,462,420 downwards.
ACAGAAATAATTTGAGCAGAAATATCTCCATTTTTTTTATCGTGGTAAAATAATCAAATGAGTCCTCCCACCCAGGGCAGAACGGGAGTGACTGTCAGACTCGTACTGACGAAAATCCACGGTGTCCTTCAGTAGCCCTTTACGTACCGGGGTTACGGTAATTTGTGAGTCCCAAACCGAGGGGGCCAAACCCTCAAGAGGGCCAAAGGCCCCGTCACTTTGCTTACACTCTTGCACGTGGAACACAATGCGCCGTCGACCCGGGCATGGTCCATGGTCGGATAACGAGTTGCCCATTACTCGCTATCCGCATGACAGCGCCTACGGTGGCCGGAGATCGTCTGCCGACGTCTGTCACCGTGGGCGTCTACCACTGGGACTAGGGCGGAGGGAGGACGCTGTCCTCTCCTTCACGCGTCCCGCCTCCTCCTTCGCGAGCATGACTGCTTCGCAGAAGGAGGCGACAACTTCCCATTCCGTCTCGCCCCGCAGCATGGCCTCGACTTATTTCTGTTGCGAGAGGTCTCCGCCTATCACGTCATGAGGACATGGCGGTGCTCGGCCCAAGTGAGGCAGTACTGCACCGTATGCTCCACCGTGTCCTCCGGGCGATCCTCGCAGTGGTGACACTCAGGCACTTCTTCCCTCCTTATCCAACACAGATACCTTCCGAACGCAGGTCCTCCGTGTCCGGTGAGGACCTGCGTCATGCGGTAGGTCAGGACGCCGTAACGCCTATCCAGCCACTCCTCAAAGAGGGGTCTTACCGCCGCGAATGTGGCGTGCTTTATGTATGTATGAAAGACTAGAGGTAATTAACGTTGCCCCGGAATACGTAGTACAATTTTATTCAATGTTTAACATTTTTTTTAATCAGTTTAAACACAAAATAATATATAATCTATGTATTAACAATCCGAACCCAAAAAGGTGGTCGAACTAAACACCGGTAAGTAGGTACTGCATAAATTATTGTGCCCTAAATTTTTATCTTTAAGAAAATAATCTTTTACCAAATGAGCTAACATCATTAAAGAGGCACTTGTTCAGTTTCAATAAGTTAATGAGTTTATGCGTTAAAATTTTCAAGTGTTTGTTCATCTGCGCACTTTCTTGAATAACTTACTATCATAACTGTGAGAAATAGAATATTCCGTCTAAATATACACTCACTACTTTAATTAAAATTTATAATAATAAATACTATATAAATCCACTTTAATTGATTTTCAATTAGTTTTTTTTTTTCTAATAATGTTTTAAATTTTAACCAAGAGCTATTTAGCAATTTCAGTTATTTACAACAAACATCGTTTTTGAAACATTATTTCAATATCTATGTTTAAATCTGCTTTACGCTTTCGAAGTTTTGGCTTGTACTGACTAAAATCCACGGTGATCCTTAAATAGCCCTTTACGTTCCAGGGTCACAGTTGCCTGATGAGAAAGTCCCGCGACCAAAACCTTGGCTTAAGTATAAAAATGCTTTAGAATTATCTACTTTACTTAATTCGAATGGATTCGTTTAAAATCGTTGCATTGGATAATTAAGAATTTTCAGAAGTTTATTTTTTATCATAACTATTAGAACTTATAAAGTCATAGACCAGCCTAGTCAATTACATTCTGCCTTATTACAAAAACTAAATAAACCTTGGTTTAAACCTGGACTATCAAGTCCAAGCTTATCTGCAAACCATGGTTTAAATTTCTCCGTATTACAAAACTTGGATAAAACGTAGACCTCAGTACCTTCATTTAAACCATTATACAAACAATTAAATGCACCGTGTGTAATAACAATTATACGAGTATGTACCATTTTTACATCCATTTTTGATGAAAATAATACGACAACACTCAGAAAAAATAGCTATGAGAAATTTTGACACACTTTTGACAGCTACAACTGTTAGACTATGGTTTATCGCAAAACCGTAGTTTTACGAGATTTAAACCTGGGTTTTTAGATAAACCCCATTTTGTAATAAGGCAGATTAAGTTTAGACGATAACCATCTTTGAGTTCTATATATTACTACAATTTGTATCTTCAACGACCTTAGTTAAGTACCTCAGTAAATTAGAGCGATCAAAACAAGACAATTTGTGGTTTTGTTATTTACTTTAATGTCAAAAGTTACTTTTCGTAAATAAAACAGAATCGAATTAATGTATTGAATCACTTTGAATGGCTATTAAAGCCAGACTAATTGTTACCTTAAATTCCCTATTTTAGGTTTTAAATCGAGTGACCTAATTGATTTTACGAAAAAAAAACATTGTATTAATCAGACCATACTAAAGCAAACCTGACTGTGGGTTTTAGTACACTAAACTTAAATGAAGGTAGAAGCAATTAGTTCTTGGAAAAACGATTGTAACTTCTGAAGTATACCTAATATTTTAATCAGTACATTACATTCTAATATTTTTAGTAAGACCGTACATCGTAACAACATGAAATAACAAATATTTAAAAATTGCATTGTGTAGATATAACATTTTAATTCTTGTGACTGTACCCCAACTACCCACCAGCTAGTGTTCGAGTTTCATTAGTGACGGAATTTTACCAAACTAAATTGAATATAAGCACCTAGAATTCTAGACGATAACGAATTCCTGGTCACCAAATTGAGGATTATTACGGAAAACGCGAATACCCCATTGAAAGTGCGACGTGAGACTCCAAAATATAATTTGCAATAACGTCCGCACATGATTTCTCATTCTCGCCGAGTTCACCCTTGACTACTTTATTACTTTTCTCTGAAGCACAGTCCTTTATAACTTTAATATTTCATCCGTGCATGTACTCCGCTCCTTGTAGAGTGCCGATTGTTAAATTTTTTCCGCCATTGTATTTTGCTTTGGGATGACCATTGGGATACTAAAGTGCGGCTTTTATTGCTCTTCCTTAACGTTGTTGCCATTGCAAAAAGTTCTTCAACTCTCCAAACAACACTGTCTTGAAAATGCCGTCGAACTATAAAGCAAACTTTTATTATGAATTTAAACAGTATTTAATCAAAGTTCCATACAATGAAGTCGGGACAGCGAAGAAAAGTCAATATGAAACTCTAATTTGTGTTCTGGAGCTCAGTCGAGTTTATTTTTTAGTACTGCCAGCAGGATCGGAGCAAGCTTTTAAATTAACAAAGGCATTCTGTTCAATAGCGGGTGCATTTAAAAGTTGCTAAGCGAACTACTGCGTTCGTATTTATTTCCATGCAATTTCCGCGATCTCAAGTTTCATTAGGAAAGCGAAAGTTTGATAGCGTTTCGAGGACGCCGTGGCGCTCGCGCCGCAACGATCAAGCCCGCTTTATTTGAATAGGCATTCATTTTATTTATGCTTTTTAGTCAAGGAAAACTTTGTTGATCCACATAACGAACGCGACTCGTGTATTATGCAATACAGAAGACTTATTGTTGAAACAGCTCATTTTGAAAACCAATCGTAATAGAAGTACACAGAGTGTACTTTACTACATATTCATACTGGTTTTTCATAAGTAGTTTAAGTATTGTAGAACAGCAGATTGCGCTTCTGTAGTGCTTGTTTACTTTTGTGCTATATCGGCTACGTATTGTGTATATTTTTCTATACTTTTATCTGCTTTAAAAAAATGCTTTTGCAAGTAAAGAAAAAGTTTATAACCCTGTATACTTACGTGTAAATCACACTAAAGGTGTGAAAACAACCAGAATCACACGGGTGCAAAAATCGGGTATATTAACATCTATCAAATTACACCAGCTGCAGGTACTGTAGATAATTCTCCTTTTACGTTTGGAGAATGGAGAAGGAGCTGATTTTTGTAACTGCTGTTAAGTAACTTATTTAATAATTTAAGTAACTTACTAGTTACTTAAATCTATCAAAATACAGGTTGATAATGCTCTAAAATTATTGTAGTAAGTATAATCAACCTGTTCTTATGGCAAATACATCAATAATATCATTATCTTTTAACCAATCTGATAACAGATCCTTAAGCCGTGCGTGCTCACATAAATCGCGTGCTTGTACGAGTACACCAACATGAGCACATACTTTACCTCGTCATACAACCATACGCAGAATCACGACAAAGAACGTGTTACCCAGTCATGTAGCCCTCTATGACGAATCTATCTTAAAATACCTGCCAAAGGAGACTGAACTTTATACAGGGTCAGATAAAGTGTTTGCCAAAGAAAATCCTAAATTCTCAGCGTCCCGCTGGGAACAATGTTGGCGGTTATCTCCACATCAGATTGAGATAGCGCTGAGGTCAAGTTTGGCACGCGAGCAAATACGGGCAAGTTATGCTAGTTGACGAAAATGGTATGAGAGATACTGCAGCACATTTGGGAGATGGATTTTTTGATGGGTGACTTAATTGAAGTCTGTTTGAATAAGTTGTCAAGTTCATGGCTAGTAGATCAGATTTGAGCGTGTGATTGAACTAGCATTTGGATCGATAAGTTAAAATTCTTTTCAGAGATTGAAAAGAATTTGACAGATAAACTAGATGTTCCCCGTGTTTTCGCCCCTCCTGCTCGACTACTATTGGTCGTAGCGTAATGCTATATAGCCTATAGCCTTTCTCAGTAAATGGACTATCTAACACAAAAATATTTTTTGAATTCCCACCAGTAGTTCTTGAAATAAGCAAGTTCAACAAAATAGAGCTATATAATATTAGTATACTATAGATATCGCTCTATTCTTGAGAAATTTGCTTTGGTCATTATAAAACGAAAATATCTAATAATTTAACGACCAAATTAAGCTCAACACTACTGGCATTATAATGTTTGAGATGTATTGTGCTTCGTAAAACCTTTTCTAAGAAATAAATAAAAATTGCCTTCACAAAGAACCGAGTATTCTTTCGGAAACAAAATATTCGACTTTTAACTGACATGAATACATGAGCAATACCGTGCCGTCCGTTTTAGTTTCCTTGCAAATATTACAAGCACAATTTCGTTCCAATATTCTTCATGTGGCGTAAGAAATACGTTACTATTCCACGTAGCGTAATAAAACCGCATCGGCTGCACTTTTCTTTCTATACATCGCACCGTGCCCGGACAGCATAAGTGCCCAGGAATGTATGGATCATATTCGGGCCCTATCATTGGAATTTCATCAAAAACGCTCCATTATTCAACGTGGATGAATTGAATTTGCTAAATTCCATTCGCTAAAAACTTCATAGGTACAATGATAAATTTGAATAAATTCTCAGTTTTTTTAATGTTTAATCTCTCAATTTGGTTAATTAGACTTCAAACCGCTTCATTAATTAGACTAATCGAAGCTAGAGTAGCATTAATATCAATTGAACTCAACTTACCAAACCATTTTTTTTCAAAAGTGCGCTAATGATGCGAACCAAAGGTTAAGACGGTTAGCTCGCATCGATTACACAAGGTCTAGAAATTTTATTGAATAGAGTTGTATGTGAGATCGAACATAGGCTACCTACAGTAGAGGGCATAGAAAGACCCGGCCTTATTCAGTTAGACAGTACATGGTATTCGTGACTTACATTCTGTATAAAACAATTCTCGGACAAAGGTTCTGGTCAGATACGCGCAACAAAGGAACAATGCGGTCGACGGGAGATGCCTTTGCTTCATTTCGATTGTGGACAGCCCATGTCCAAGCGAGACCAAACGAGCATTGGTCCGAGCTAGTTTTATTTTTTAAATATCAGCACCCATTCAGACACGTAGGTTTTCACGTGTGTTCACGGGAATTAATGCAGGTGCGATATGAAAATGGACGTGGAAGTTTTCAATTTAATTTGCTTAACCGTACCGATTACTTTATTTTTTAAATTCAGGAAATTACGTTGGTATAAACTTTTATGTACAATCTGGAACTGCCTTTAATATATAACACAAATTAATTTATATCATTATAAATTATTCGTGTCTCAATATACACATTATACATGTCGTGTCTCATTATACATGTATACATTAAACTGTAAGGTTCATACATGAGACAGGTAGTGATGCAACTACATCCGCTGTGTCGTATTATTACACCCAGTAACATTTTATGTCTACATAAATCGTTAACAATTTAACGTTTCACTTTAATCTATTACAATGCACTTTGCTGTGGCACCCCGTACGGTAACAAAACTGATGAATCTATTTCGCAAATGATACAAAGACCTTGTCTTGTTCGCAGGCCACCCGCAAATAATGGGAGCTCGGTCGTAGAACCGTATTGTCTGACCGGCCGACGATGTTGACGATATGACATATTGACTTCTGAGGTCTTGATTTTGCACAAACTCAATTCACGTTTTCTTCAATGCCAGCCTCGGGTCAAAAGTACATTCAGTCTTGAATGACAACTCTAATGTGCATTCTGACCGCAATTTATGTATTCTGACAGTTTTGTGGTAACATAAATAGTGAAAAAATGTTTATTTGGGACAAAAGAAGTTTCGTTTACAGTAGCAGGAGATTTTATGAATGACTTTGAATAACGGTTACCTCTTTTGTTGGACCTTGGATATGTGGGACATTTTATAGATAAAATGTAAATAATAGACACGATTATGTGTAAAACTTTTCACATATTACATTGTTATGCGCAATAAAATGCCCGCATTGCACCCGAAACTAAAAATCGTATTATTGCTGTGTTGACTCTGGATTTACTGAGGCTATTAACGAGTGCTCGTGCATATGTGAAGATGAACGTATAAACAACGAGCGTTCAGGCCTGGAATATCCATTACAATGCAAATTCGTCCTCCGTCGTCACTGTGAACGAGTTACCTGTCCACACACCAACTTTTTGCCTAGTTTGAAGCCTAAAATTGGACGATGACCGAGTTTGGTTACAGAGTCACTGGCGTGTAGTATGCACCGTGGAATTTCTACGAGAACTATTTTTTTCACGACAGTTTTATTACGAATCAATAGCTGCGGCTTTATTGTTAACGCTCGAGTTTTATGCTGATGGTGGAGTCAAATCAGATGGCACAGTTTCGAAACTTACATTTTTTTATTTGCTCTTCACATACATAACGATATTACTCTTTATGTCCGGTCTCGTTTGATTGAACGATAAAATAAAATTTGCATGTGGGATTAAATTCAGGCATTTTTGCATTGTTCTACAAGATACGAAAATATTGGATTTCCGCATTGGCAATTAGTGAAATATGTATTTATTGGAAATTCTTTTTGAAACTACTAGTAAAGGCTTGCATCCAAAAACCTTTATTTATAATATATCAATTTGAATACTGTCATAGATTCATTGGTGGAAGCTTTAAAATGTACCTTAGTGTAATAAATGAAAAGTAGTATAAATACAGTTTTCGTGAATATCAAAAATGGTAGCATAAATAAGACTAAACGAATTTGTCTTACAAAATTGTTGCGAATTTATTTCACAGGGTGTAATCGAATTACTTACCATGGTCTCTCACGAAATTCTCTATATTAACCTGGATGGCTGTACCAAATTCGTTGTGAGTAATGGTGTTATTAGTCCTGGGGCGTATGTTCATAACGCGTACTGTATTACTCGACTGGCTAACAATATATCTTCAAGTGAATTCGTCCTACTCGAGTACGTGTGCGAACTTAGTCATAAATATGTGGTAAATTAATGTCTGCGGATCCAAAGTTAAGGTGATTGTGGTTGAGTTTGCTGAAAACGTTAATGGAGTTGGCTACTGAGAAAATTAATGTGGTTGTGGTATTGTTATCACTTCGAATAATGAAGAGATAGTAATGGAAACGAACATTCAACTCAATCATAATATTTTTGATAAAGACGGAATTATTAAAGAAGTACCTGTTTAGATGACAATTTGACTAGATATCAATTAAAAGCAAAAAAGTTAAAAGATGAACCAAATAAGTTCGCTAAATTTGTCAAAAATTCAGCACTGATTGATAAGAACGAGCTTGCCAATTAAATCAATTATTAACACTATAAAATTTTGATGCATCCGCTGCACTTAGTACGGGGACGCTCCATCATGGTGGGAGGCAAAATTTAATTGCATCGTTACGTCGCCGACGTTCCATCAAACATTTATCAATATTGACTAAACTCTTAATAAAGCCTAATGGACGATGTGTGGTCAGAGAGTACAAACAGGAACGCGTTTGCCGATGCTTTTAAAACAGAGTAAAAAACCGTATGTCCTGATTAATCGATGGTTATAAAAGTACACGGGAAATATTTTTGTGCGTCATTAGTTTGATGTTTGTGCTCTATCCTCCTATGGCACGTGTTACTATTATGAATTGTCTCTCCGTTACGTTTTCTTGTTTTCATTAATCGTTTTTTTTTTGCTTTGTATGGTGAGGTCTTGTGGGTCGGATTTAATATTGTTCTGTTGTACTTTTTGGTGGATGGTTCATTGGACATGGAAGATGACTTAACCTTCGTTTTAGCTATACTTTGCTAGAAACATGGGTGTTCGTACGTACAAATATGACAATGCTATATACGAAAGTTATAATATTTAAAAACTTCAGTGAAATTTATCTCGAAGATAGAACATAACCGGAATTCGGATGTAAGGCAGTTGATGTCCTGGTTATACGTTCCCATAAAATAACCACATTTTCCTAGCTCTAACTTTGCAAAATCACCATAAAAATCCAGCATCATCATAAAACAATGCAAGTTGTGACTACCTGAAATTTAAAGAGAGATTTTTACATTAGATAATAAGAAAACTGTCATTTATAGTAAGTTAGTTTACCGCAGCAATTCGCTGCAGTGCTTTCTTTGCACAAAACTTCACACTGATGCTTCTAGGATAGTGGTCTTGCAATATGGAAAAATAATTATTCAATAAGATTTATTTAATAACGTTTTCACCGAATTGCACTGTTCAGAAGTCAATTATCTATACATATATTAAATCTGTAGAAGGGTCAATTCTGTACATTGAAAATATTGAAAAAATAAATAGCGGTGCTATGTATAAAATATGTGCAGGCATCACGTGAAAACTAACGGTTCGATTTCGATGAAACTTGGTATAATTATACCTTATTATCCTGGGCATAAAATAGGATACTTTTTATCCTGAAAAAATCCATCCACGCGAAAACCGACATCCGCGCAGACGGAGTCGCGGGCGGAAGCTAGTAAATAAATATAACTCCATTTCAATGAAACGCGAGAAAGTTTTTTTTTTTTCTTATATTATTACCAATTGATTCATAAAATTTCATAGATCAAACTAAATATCAAGTCTTGATCATTTTATCTGATATTAATATCGGATTTGGGAGTATTAAATTTTATTGATCAAATGAAACTTCCTATATGATTACGCGATTTACGATTTTATCACGTCTGTATTATAGATGGTTTCAAATTTTATGTTCTGTAAATGTTTCTCACCTTCTTACTGGATTTTACTATGTTCTTGAGGCATATAAAATAAATTATAATTTATGGTTTTATATAAAGTAATGTCATCATCATTTCAATGAGTATTTTTATAGCTAGGTACGGATTAGCTTCCAGTACGACTATGAAGACAATTTTGATAAACAGGTTTAACAAATATGTATTGTTTTCTTCAGCTGGTAGATTATAACTATTAGGATTTTGCCTTTTATGTAAAGACACAACTCTCTCTTATCTAAATACGGCATTTAAAATTTTTCCGGACTCGAAATCTGTCTCCTTGGTCATTTGGTGGTATTAAGTGGTACTTTGAGTATGAGGTGTTGGGTTAAATTGCCAGGTCTGGTGGCAAAGTGTTATTGATCACATGTTTCAGGATTTTACATAGACTAAAATATCCGGTTGGTCGCTTACCTTTGACAGGCCTGTTGGTCTAGTGGTTAGTGCCCCTGACTGCTATGCCGGAGGTCGTGGGTTCGATTCCCACTCAGGACAAATGTTTGTGTGATGAGCACGATCATTTGTTCTGTGTCTGGGTGTAATTTATCTATAATATGTATGTATTTAGAAATATATAAGTATGTTTATCAGTTGTCTAGTACCCATAACACAATCTATGCTTAGCTTGGGACTAGATGGCGTTGTGTGATAGTTGTGGAATATTTATTTATTTATTTATCTGCTACCTAACTGCTACTGCTGGAACCCTCGAGGGCTGCTGGCGTGAAATTATGTTCGTTGACGAAGTTCCAAGCAACCGTTCCGTACAAAATTATCCACAGCTATAATTATTTCTTTAAAACAACCAAAAAAATTACAAGCGAAACTTGTCAGGAGAAATTATGAAAAATCGTCGCGTGTCTCTCAAAATACACGTCGACACTCGAAGAAGAAATATGAAGTCGTGACGTTAATTACATGTAGTGATGTGCGTGCGCAACAAAAATGTTTGTTTATTTTAATGACTGGTAAATCAAAACTAATGTTTATCCTGTCTGTTTGATTGATTGTTCGTAGTGCTATGGACGACGCGAGCAAGCCTTGGGCTAAAATTGTAGGCAGAGCTGGCGCGTTATGTATGTATTTAGGTTTGTTTTGTTAGAAATGAATTGTGTTGGTTTATTTGGATTCAGTCAAGTTTATAATAATTAAAGTTAAAAATATTATATTCTTTTCTACTTTTGTGCATGAAGGCACCTAGTTTGTAAAAAGTCCAAAACCTACAGCATTCTGAGACAATAATATTCATGACGGACCAGATATTAGTACCTCGTCTCTCATACACAAGCTTGCGATGTCAAACCCGGGCAAGTAAGTACCACTGTGTCTTTTCCAAATTCATAATAATGTACTTTCTGTTTATCTTGGACATCACCGACCTGTAGGAAATAATCGTGAAGAAACCTGGACTGATATAATCAATATGTAAGTCTTAAACCATGACAGACGCCTGTGGTGTCGACTCATCCGAAAAATATTTGCTGCGTGGATGAAACGACACCTTTCAGGAAATAAATGAAGGCGTCGACTCATCCGCAAGTTCGGATGAGTCCTCGCACAGCTAATATTGATGTGGTCATTCAGTGTAACAGGATCATGGTGAAGTTGACACTTCCTTCATGATCCTGTTCTTCTAGTATTTCTCTTCAGATTCCAAATCGTGTACTCATTTTCTGTAATTTTACACAATTGCTTGTACCTACATATGTCTATTTTCGGATAAAATTACCACATCAATATTTAGCTATGCGACCACTCATCCAAACTTGCAGATGAGTCGACCCCTTTCATTTTTTGTAAAGTGTCGTTTCGTCTTCGGAGCAAATATTTTTTGCTTGAGTTGACACATAAGTCGGCTTGTGGGATTTACAGAGGAGGTTTAACTAACTCTGACACCAAAGGATGGCCACATGCTCACACGACAAACATGATACTGAATTGCGTTGCTAATAATTTATGGCATACCGAACATTCAAGTTAATGTATGTATGTAATGTACATAATAGTAAAAAGTCAATCGCAGTATTGCCAGATGGTCACACATACAAATTATATCTATTTCCTGACCGCACCTGATGTTACTTGACTTCAATGACCGTACAATGTTCGCCATTGCTTTAAAACGTATTACTTAAAGATTGCGACGCCTTATGTGCCTAGTCTACTTATGAAAAATCTTTTTAAAGTTATCATACCTATATTTTAAGAAATTAACAGATTTTTTTTTGTTTATGCAATGTTAGTATCATACGCTTTTATCAGCGTTATGTAAACTCTTTATTTTTACACAGATAAGAATATGTAAATGCTTGAATAAATGTAGTTAGATTTAAGTAGGTTATTTAAAGTAGGTAGACCCGTAGGTGTAGATTAAGATATAAATTACAATCAAAACTGATAAACTATCAACAATTAAAATAAATAGTAGTTTAAAAATTAAATATTTAAAATTTTAAAAGAGCTTTTAAAAGGAAATTTAATTTAAATATCGTATCGGCGATGGGTTGTTTTGGTCTCTTTACGTACCTATTCGTTATTTCTAAACAACTTTGTGAATAAACAAGTACCTTAATCTATGGGTGTAAAGTGCTTTATCTGCTATTAGAATATATTGAGTTTCAAAGGATGGATATGCCTTTGCCATCAAATATTTGCGAAATTTAGTATAATGCAAAATTGTTTTCAGATTAAGAATAATTTCTGAACTATACTACTAACAACAAAAGACGCATAATTTAAAAAGTAAATATGACATAATTATTATGTAAATATGAACTCAGAATATACAGTTTTCAATTGAAATAATGAAGTATTTAATGATGTATATATTTAATACATATTTTTTGATTTTTATTCGTTAGCTTATAGAGGGTAGGAGCTTAGAAGATTCTGATCTATATGTGTATGGATCTTTCATAATTATGAGATACTTATTTACCTTGCCTGATTAAACTACACTAGGGTAATGTTTATTTTGGTGCCCCAATTTTCCGTGTCAAACAACAGAACATCCACATTATTCTTTCGTATTATCTCCGCACCTCGGAGTCCACCCGCGTGGCCGCGCTGTTGATAAACCCTTATTTAATAAGGTGACTAAACGCATAACTTGAGCCCGATAGTGTCCCCGACACTTGTTTAAGTGTAAATTGCTGTTCTTTCCTGATAACACGTCACATTTCGATTATTTAGCGCAAGATGAGACCGGGAAACGGGTTTGGTATCGACGGTCAACAGAAATTTACACAAAAATACAAGCGTAGCTTTACGGATGAGTAAACAAATGTGATCCGAATTTGAACCTTGAAAGTTTGGGGACGCCGAAATCATTTAATTTGAAACTATTTTTGGAAACATGAACGTGGATGGTAAACCAAGATGCAGTCTAGATAAGTGATGGAACAAACTGATAATAGAAACAACCAAAAGTTCATGTAGCTTAACAGCTTATACATGTCCAAATAAAAATAAAGTATTTCACAAATTACGGTTATTTCGAAAATCTGATAACGCAACATCTCTATATCAGTTCAAAATGAGTTTTTTAACACTTCATTACAAAAAATCTTTCGCAAAGCGAACATCTCGTTTCACTTGACAGAATGATAGGTAATGGACAACTTTATTACGGTGTTAACAAGTTTGAAAAAATAAAATATCGGATCTGCTATTCGGGATTAAAAATACAAATTGGTGTTGTCTCGAAGTTGGATGCTCGCCGTTGGCTAAAAAGTCATTGGAGGTGTTAAACCAGCCTTCGATAATTAGGTAATAAATATTTATAAACGGCGAGCTCGCTCGTCACAACACCTGATGCACTTTTTGCATTTTGAACGTCAAAGGAGTCCGTATATCGAACAGCCAACGCGCGTGCCTTGCAAATATGATCTCTCCATCACTCGATTTTGTAACCTAACTTCCAACTTTTTAAGTTGAATGTAAAGTAGCATGTTAATTAAGTAACGCCGTAATGTATCGAGCTCGAAGGGTGTGAATAATAACTGGGATACTTATTTGCAAATGCAAGTAAAGGTTCTGCCGATGGGATTTCACAGTTAGTTAGGCTTAAGAAAAGAATATTTTTATTTTTATGACAGTGGCGAAGTTGCAATAAGATGGGGAGCTATCGTAACAGGAGCACTGATTTAAATATTACAACCAAGATGATTGGCTATATTTCACATGCAGAATTGAAAGAAGAATGGGGAGAAGGGGGTTAATAAAACCGGTGGCCCGGGAATGAAGTTTTAAAAAACTTATCTTGTGCCAGAGGTTCATTTTATTTATTTTAAGAGAATACTGAGAGGTAGCACTCGTTTAAGGCTATAACCTTCTTATATTAATCCTATTAGCCTAAATACGTATATTACGCTAGTCTTATGAGCGATTGCCTCTGGCATTCTAAATTGATTTTACAACGTTATTACTTCTAATCTTGATACATTGATTTTTTGCTCAACTTTGTAACTTAGTGAGTTGTTCCTTTATTTTCTTAGCATACCACACCACACGAAGTTACATTATAGATCATTAAAATTGAATAATAAATGTCCTAATAAATTAGATGTACAAGTTAGTTTAGGTCGCTACGTTGACGAGAAGCATATTGAGATAGTAAAAGCATTTTATTACGGGATACATTCCGAATTTGATTGCTTCTTCTGTTGCTCTTCTGATAGCGGTGGTGCACGGAGACATTTGTTTGTGGCCACTATTGTTTAGTTAAGAAACGTATCGGTACTATTTATTGTCTTACAAAACAACAGCAGAAAATAGCCCCTCAAAACTGAGGTTCATTCACTCTATCACAATTAAAATCATGACATCCAAAAATAAAGATAAGAGTAATAAAATACGGCTAATTGTTCCCTAAATTGCATCAGCAACAATAAATTCAACGGAATTAGGCAAGTCAATTAACAAACAAAAGCAATTAATTAGGCAGATACATTGCAATGATGTCCATATAATCCCACAACGAGTCTCATGCTCAAACAAATTCAAATTTTAAAACATGCTCAACGACCAGAACCGAGTCCGCCATTACCAGTAAGAGTTACACGTTTCGAATTAAATTCCCATTCAAATTTGAACCTTACAAAGTAAAATTAGGATACTGGAAGCTAAATACACTTCTCGAATGCTATTCCAGCTACTTTCTGAGGCAGTCCTCTCCATAAAACCTTCCAATTATTTCCGCTCCCTAGTTATCGGGTCGCATCTTGCATCAATTCACTCGTATTACACAAAAATTTACGAGAATGAGACTTCTTCGGTCGTGATTAACAATAAATTCTCAGTTAACAGCCCCGACGTAAACCGTCTGCCTCTATCCATACTTTTAAAAAGCGAGACACTTCCACAACACCTGATTTATAGTATTTCTCTTTGTTTTGTGTTTGTCCTCTTTATTGTTTTATTTGTTGCCCTTGTTTTTTTGAAGGACCCGTTTATTTTTGTGACAATTTCTTTGTTATACCGCCATGGATTCGTGGCTTTTGGAGCATAATTAACGCAGTTATCAGTAGCATCTGCTAAAGCTTAATAATAATATTTTTTATGCCGTAAAGTTTTACACAGGGGAGGCGAAGGAAGGAGACGCATCTGCCAGCACTAAATTCATAAAATTTTCTTTGTGGATTTAGCTTGCGCAAAATTGTTAACAGTCATTTCGCGGTGCATTAATTAATTAAACTCATTCTATTCTAGTCGTACTTAAATCTCTTGTCCATGCTTTATTGTACTGTAGAACTTTTTCAGACTTTATGCTTGCAGGAAAAAACTGTGGGAAAATCACTCCTTTACAGTTTTTGAAGCATCCTATGTTTGCAGGTTGTGACTGTTCACGTGAACTTAGCTTTATTTTTGGGCATAATTTAATCAACTAATAATGTTTTAATCATATGCCCAATTCCAACGACTGTTAATAAAACCATCAAAATATCGTCAATATTTATTGGTGATTAAGAGAAAAATACACAATAATTACGATGAAAGATAAAACAGAGATGTTTACCAAGAAGTAACAACAGGCGTACCATAAAATCGGGCCAATATCCTTAACAAGGCAACAAGGGAGCTAATTAAAATTTTAAACCCAATGACCGCTGTAAGATGCGGTAATAAAGTTGTCAAGGAGAGGGCAGTAAACCGACAGTGAGGATGTCAGCCAGGGAGTATTGTGTAAATCTGTGAGAGATCAGAATAATTATGTTTTGGACTTCATTAGTAGCCGGGTTTGAAGATAATTGGTCTGTGAAGAATGTGGGATTCATTAAAGTAGCTAGGATATTAAATTAATCTACAGAAATCTAAAAATTCCATCTTTTAATTTAAAGAGAGTTACAACCAGAGATTCACCATACCTCTTTGGATAATGAAGTTTGACACAATAATTATTACTCAGAGTTTATTAATACTGAAGCTAATTAAAATATAATGCTAAATTATGGTTTACGTCCGAAGGTAGGGTGGTATTTGGGCTAAAGCCGAAAAGTCAATTTACCTTAGAAGTTAAACTTAAGAGCTCTATCAAGGTTATTATAGTACATATACAACAAGAAAGATATTGACATGACACCAAACAGTCTTTGTCCCTGAATTTTCTGGAAAAATCTTGCGTCATCTTCAACCTTATTTATTTCCAGTCTGATATCAATTTCCAATTTCCTCAAGCACCTATCTCACAACACAATAGATTCGGGAATTCGATCATTAATTTCTTGATGTAATTATTTGATATCCCTACAGAGCTCCTTTAAACATCTTGCATTGTCTAGCCCCATCAAACTGCTAAGAGGCAACTTAAATCAGGAAACGGACTATTGTTCAGTGACTTAGATAACTAGTCGAACTTCCTAGACATCAATATTAAACTGAAGTATTTAAGAACATTTTGTACCCCTTAATCCTGCTCAGTCAAAGTTACAGATGTTGAGATTAGTTCGAGAGTATTCCCATTCATCAAAGACTTGATCGTTTGTAGCGTGTTTAATAAGAACGGTGTGGTTCACGGAGTATTACTTGCTATTTGCATTTCATCTTGTTTCCCCATTGTTGAGCTTTGTTTTTAGTATCGGGTATAAATGTTGACTTTTAATCTTGTAACTTATTTGTTGCCAGTGTTCTTTGATCTGGCTATTGCTTGTTCAGATTTTATAGGCAAACAAACTTTTCTCCAAAATGGCAGAGTTATATCTATAGCGGTACTTCATTAGAGTTGAGCTTATAATTATCTTGAACCGGGCACAGATCTAGAAACCCCGTCTTTGTTTTTCTTCCCTTGTTTAATTTTTGACAAGGCAGCAAGTATGAATATTTCTAAACATAATCAAACTGTGCTAGTTAATAATACAAGCTTATTAGCAGTATGACAAGTCAAAAAAAATAATTAGTCATCTCCACCCGACCCAAAATAAAAACACGACATGTTTTACAAGCCACAAAAAAGATCCTAATCCAACAATTTATCCATACAAAACTCATTTATCAAAACAGGAGAAACAAAATTAACGCATAACATTTTCAAACTAGAGCATATATAGTTGGACGCATATTTTATAGCCATCAAACATATCCCATTTACTTTACAACATTAATCATTGGCTACACGAAACGTCTTTGAATCTCTAATTAAAGTATATGGAGGCAATTAAAATATACTAGATGAAATTTTTCATACAAAACATTGTTTCCTGCGGTCGGGCGTAGTGTTGTGCCGTGGTCGGTCAGGCCCCATACTGTTTCAATTAAATCACTGACAATACTTCGAATGCCTGACCAGTCAATACCAAAACATACCGCTTTTGGTCGTCATTGTGGTTGGATGTGGTGGTTTTGATCGTTTTGGTGTAGGTATATAGTGTAGTAGGTGCTTGGTTTCGAACGGCTTTTGTCTGTATAAGAACTATATTTTTGTGTAGAAAATGAAATAAACGTTGCAGTTTGCAGCAAATGTTTATTGTTATAACATTGAATGAAGAATATATACGACAAAACTCAGATAGATTCGTAAAAACACTCATGAATCTAAAAGATCTACCTTCATGTTAGTAGTAGGGATACAATTCGGAAATCTAAACAATTAAAATACAGAACATCACACCTGTATTCCTTCTTTGCAGAGGTTAACTAAAGCACACGCACATTTGGCCAGTTATGTTTTAGTACCATCATTACATGAATTAATGGGCGAGCCTACTACTATCAACCGAATACATATCCAAACCTTTAAGAAACTAATGAAATACACAGTTTGAGTGACGTGGGAATCGAATCAAAGATCTCATGCTCAGCAGTAGCACTTAAAACCACAAGACCAAGTCAGAGTAAGAAAATAATAAATTAAGGTATTATCTTAAAATATCAAAATCGTTTGCTCCACAAATAATCTTGTTACGGACCTCACGACTGTACGCATGTGCCGACAGAGCACTGATACCATCTAATCCAGATTTCCCCCACTATTTAATTGATTATTTCATAAAGATTAATATGACTCGTCATACTTGACGGTTCGGAGTATCGAACATACAAAATTGTAGCAAACAATCGTCCATGAGTCACGATTAAAGCTACCAATTTAAGTAGACCTATTCCCATCGGTTACTTCGAACATTCATCTTCAAAATTTTAACAAATTGAAGGTTCTATCTTATTTGGCAGTGTCAACTGATCTCGCTAATAATTTTCAAGTTCAATGTCGTTTCAATTGAGTTCAATCTTTAGTTAAGCGGGTCGTTTAAGTGTGATACGTATGATTGATGTAGGTACACTTAATTGATTTGTTCGGCAATTGCTTCAAGAGGATTTAAAATGGAGCTTAGAATGACTTGAGTGGATTTGACAGTCTCAAGATTGTAAAAAAAAAAACGACGGGTTGCACTCTGGGAGTGCCGGCAGAAGTGAAAACTTGAATAGTAATTGTTGGAAATATCTTGTGAACAGATTTTAGTAAAACTCGCAAAAATGGTTGACTTATTTCAATAATTTTCCAATGTGACGTACATCTTTTATAAACAATGTTACCTAGCAACGAACATTCACGCAAGCGCCCTGCGCCGTCCTACGCTTTTTCGGTCAGGGTCACGTGTCCTGACGCGAGTTTAAGATTTTATGCTCAACGCCGCTAAAGAAGTTTTCACTTCAAAAATGATAGTAGTAGCTGCTCTTAGTTACTTTAAAGAAAAACTTAGATAACTATTGAAAAGAGACTAACCCAAACCAAATCTTTGAAGCAAATCAATAGAAAAAACATTCTCTTTTGAACCTTAAACAAGGTATCAAAACGCAACCATTATAATGAATAGAGGCTTCTATTCATTTTAATATTTGCTTTAATTGAAAACAAATTATATCAATAAAAACAAAATTTATCGTCATAAACTCAATTTGATACAAATTGAAACGGTATCCAAAACAATCAATACAATCCCACACTACTTGACAAAACGTAATTCCAGTAGAATTTAAACTAAAAGCAATTGTAATTAAAGGCAATAAACTCCAGCTCAATGACTTTCAACCCATTATCAAATACTTTCTCAAGACAATTTTTATCAATTTCACCGGATGTTGGGCCTATAAATCTATTTGGGAGCAAATAACCATAGGTCCTGTGGAATCGTCGATTGTTCTAGATTAACGAAGCATATCATTACGTTTAATGAATCGGACACTATGATCTTATCTGCTCATCAACGTCAGTCCGAAACCTATTTAAGAGGTTGTTAGTCGTCATGCATGTACTGAGTTATTGTAATGAGTTCACTTGTAGATTCGTTGTAGTTATTTTGTAGGTCCTGTTAAATGTTGATGGCTGAACAAGAATAAAATTGTAAGCTAAGCTGAATCAGAATTATTAAGTTTGGCAAAAGATGGTCTAGTTCTAGTCTATAACTTTTTTTCACAGATTATATTATAAAAACTATTTTAAAATTATGAATATGTCAAATTCAAAAGTATACATTAGATACCTAAGTACTAACCTTATTTCCGAAACTACTTATTATACAAGTGTATTATTAACAATCTATGTATATAAAAATGTTATGTTGGTTTGTGTACGCTTCAAAAACTCAAAAAGTTCTGCACCGATTGAGCTGAAGTTTTAGCATGATATATAATCCGCATCAAGGATTGATTATATTGATTGATTTTTATCTATTTTTTGCATCAGTCACATATCCGCGACCGCGAAAAACATTTTTTTTTGTGCTACAGCGAAGCATGGTACAGCTAGTTTATTATGAAAGTGTAGTTACGAGCTAGTATTTAATAAAAGTAGTCAAAGTAGTGCATCTTTTCAATCATTGTAAGTTCTTACCCGATTAGATTGTATCATACGACTTCAAATACTGTCTTCGAAAGGCTTGATACGACAAAACACAGGCGGGACAAAATAAACACAAACATACATTGTATCTTACACCCCATACCAACTAAAACTCTTAGAAACATCAAAAGAACTAACAAAACGACAAAAGCAGATGCACTTAGAGCAAATGAATCAAAGTTCTTATCGATGCCACCTCATCGATTGGTGTGGGGAATCGATCGTTGAACTAGGGATGTGTCCCGACAGGACTTTAATTTACGAGAGCCTTGGTGGAATTTACGTGGCCAAAAAAAAACTAAGATTGAAATTGAAACTGGGTCGGGACTAACGAATACCGTGACCCCGGTACGTAAAGGGCTAGTAAAGGACACCGTGGATTTTAGTCAGTACAAGTCTGACAGTCCCTCCTGCCCTGCCCTGGGTGGGAGCACTCATTCGATTATTTTACCACGCTAAAAAAAAACTGAAATATTCGCTAACGTATTTCTATGTGCATTTGACCTCAACTTCTTAGGATACAATCGGTATACGAGTAGCATTAATATGAATCTTATTTTTAAGATTGAGCGAATAAAATTTGAGCCTTAAACTCCACTCATTAATGCCTATCTTCATTCTATAGCAATACGTAAATTCTGATACCTCGTTTATGGTCATTAAAATTAAAATTGTCCAATGCCCTTCTTATCTTTCCATCTTTACCCACAGACACACGGTTCCCTCTGTATGTAGCAATAAATAGAAGGAGGGCGACCCTCCTGGTCGCGTCATACAATGTCCTTTCCCTTTATCTAGACATCTACAAGGCCCAACACGACATTAAAGGGCTACCGACAACCACGTGTGTATTAAACCTTATTGTGTTGTGAACCCATGCTCTTATTTTGATGACTCACTGGTTTTAGAGATTTCTTTGATTTCTTTTTTTTTCTGATGTTGTTTTGATTAGAAGAAAAGATATGCTTTTGAAAAATATACCTGTCTACCTATTACTTTAAAAATATACCAGTATAAATGTTACCGAACACAACGGATTGGCATGCAAAAAATATTTTGCACTACATTGTAATCTTGATTCAGTGTGAATCACCTGTCAAAACACATTCAAGCCAACAATCATTAAACCAATTTACAAAAGATTAAAGCCCCTAAACCTCAATTAACTCCGCCACAACCTCTCGAAAAGTTATTGATAAAAACTCCTTGATTAACTAATGATTTATCGCTCTTAATAGGTATCAAACCCTTTTCAAACTAAAGACAGTATTACCAAAGCCACTCTAACAAAGTTTTCGGCAACTTTAGTTGGTTCATTCTTTATTAAAAGTACTCTAAAAAACTTAAAGCTTACCCTTGTTACTTAAGGCGATTTATGATCGGGAGGACTTTATAAAAACTTTAATGCACCTGTTCGGTCCATTTAGCAGAGGTGACCGAGTTTGAGTGCCAGGAAAAAAAAAGTATCCACACTGTATAAAAGTTCGGAATTTTCGAGCCATTTTTTGCCGTTTTGTTCGAACGAATGTAGATTTGATAACGTGCTGTTTTTAGTCTGCCGCTTTTAGTTGAGTTCTAGGAATCGATTGGAGGCCTATATTCTCCAGATGCTGTCATAATCTCATGAATATGCGAGCGCTCCTGATTATAATATGCTTTTCCAAGGGCTCCAGAGACTGTATGTGCGGAAAACATAGCTAGTTTATGCCCGAGGCTTGTAAGCTTAACATGTTTAGGTAGCTCAGCAAAATTAATAAAGTATTATTAGTATAAATAACTTCCAGCTCATGGCTATCGACCGAGGTAGACCTGAGAGTGGCGGTACAACGGCTCAAAGCCAAAAATACCGCCCCAGGACCCGACGGCTTGCCAGGAAAAGCCTGGGTCCTGGCCTCGGGGACTCTCGGGCCTCGACTGGGGGGGCTCTTTAGCGCGTGCCTGGAGAGGGGCCAGTTCCCGCTTCGTTGGAAGACGGGGAAACTGGTCCTGATCCAGAAGCCCGGGCGCCCTGCGGACTCTCCGTCCGCATTCCGGCCCATCGTGCTGCTCGACGAGGTGGGCAAGCTCTTTGAAAGAGTAATTGCAAACCGCCTCGTCGGGCACCTGAATCGGGTGGGCCCGGACCTTGCGGAGAGCCAGTTTGGCTTCCGCAGGGGGCGCTCGACGGTGGATGCCATCACGCGCGTGAGGGCCCTCACGACGGGGGATGCGGTTTCCCGGGGCAGGGTCGTCTTGGGGGTGTCTTTAGACATCTCCAATGCCTTTAACACCCTGCCCTGGAGTTGCATCAGGGAGGCACTCCGGTATCACCGGGTGCCGACCTACCTCCGTCGTATAGTCGAGGACTACCTGACGGACAGAGCCGTCATCTACCCCGGTCACCGGGGAGAGTGGAACCGGCGAGAGATGTCGTGCGGTGTTCCACAGGGATCGGTCTTGGGGCCGCTCCTGTGGAACATCGGTTACGACTGGGTGCTGCGCGGCGACCTCCCTGACGGCGTCGGCGTAATTTGTTACGCCGACGACACGCTCGTCCTGGCGAAGGGAGAGTCGCACCAGGCGGCGGCCGACGTGGCGACGCAGGCGGTAGCGACAGTCGCTAATAGGATCCGGCAGTTGGGACTCGACGTGGCGCTGCACAAAACAGAGGCCATGTGTTTTCATGGCCGTCTGAACGCGCCACGTTCAGAGTCCCACATTACGGTGGAGGGGGTTCGCATCGGCGTCGGGAGGACGATGAAGTACCTGGGACTCGTCCTCGACAGCCGGTGGAACTTCAGGGAGCATTTCCTGCATTTGGCCCCAAGGCTGAACCGGGCAGCAGCCGCTCTCAAGCGACTCCTGCCCAATCTCGGCGGGCCAAATGCCTCCTGCCGGAGGCTGTACGCCGGTGTCGTGCGGTCCATGGCCCTCTACGGGGCCCCCGTGTGGGCCCTAAGCATCCGGACGCGACCACTCAAGCTGGTCGCATGCCAGAGGGTCATGGCTATCCGGATGATCCGGGGATACCGCACGATCGCCGGCGAATCGGCCAACCTCCTAGCCGGATTGCTGCCCTGGGATCTGGAGGCGACTGCCCTCCAGCGCGTCTATGAATGGCGCGTGGAGGCGCAGCGTCGGGGCGAATCCCCGCTGCCTCGACAAGTCGAGGCGCGGCGGGAAGAGCTCCGGCGTGATCTCAGGGCAGTATGGAGGGAGCGACTGTCGCAACCGAGGTCCGGGCACGCCGCAATCGCGGCGGTAAGACCCCTCTTTGAGGAGTGGCTGGATAGGCGTCACGGCGTCCTGACCTACCGCATGACGCAGGTCCTCACCGGACACGGAAGTTTCGGGAGGTTCCTGTGTCTGATAGGGAGGGAAGAAACGCCTGGGTGTCACCACTGCGAGGATCGTCCGGAGGACACGGTGGAGCATACGGTGCAGGACTGCCCCGCTTGGGCAGAGCACCGCCGTGTCCTCACGACGGCGATAGGCGGAGACCTCTCGCGCCCGGCATTGGTCGAGGCCATGCTGCGGGGCGAGACGGAGTGGGAAGCGGTCGCCTCCTTCTGCGAAGCAGTCATGCTCGTGAAGGAGGAGGCGGGCCGCCTGAGGGAGAGGACAGCGTCCTCCCTCCACCCCAGCCGCAGTGGTAGACGCCCACGGCGTCGGACGTCGCCAGACGATCTCCGGCCACCGTAGGCGCGGGCATGCGGGCAGCGAGTAATGGGCGACTCGCTGTCCGACCATGGACCATGCCCGGGTCGACGGCGCGTTGTGTTCCACGCGCGCCTCAAAGAGTGTCAGCATAGTGACGGGGCCTGTTGAGGGCCAAAGCCTGCCGGGATCGCGGGACCAAGGGATTACCGTGACCCCGGTACGTAGAGGGCTATTGAAGGACACCGTGGATTTTAGTCAGTACAAGTCTGACAGTCCCTCCCGCCCTGCCCTGGGTGGGAGGACTCATTTGATGATTTTACCACGATAAAAAAAAAAAAAAAAAAAAAAGCTCATGGCTATGAGAGCCGGTTGAGAAAAATGCGTTTATTACGGACGTTTGTCGTAAGGAAAGATCTCACGGCCTGAGTTTTTTTTGTTATGATTTTTGCTCTCAATCACGAAGTTATTACGAGTATATTTATAAATATAAGTTGAATGTAGTAAGTAGTGAAGCGAGGTTAATTTATACGAAAACAGACAAGCTGTCAGCAGATTGCCAAGTAGTGTTCAACACGCCAGTGAAAATAAAAGAAAAACGAAAAGAAATACATAAACAACTCGCTTTTTCCTTTCATCACAACGTCCCAAAAATATATTAGAATTCGAAAACTTCAGCTGATTACACTGATTTGATGACAATCCGGACAGAGTAAGTGATGTGGGTTCTACCAAATAAATGTCAAGCGGCACCACGTATTGATTACACCTTGAAGATTCTCAAAGTCGTAAGTTATAAATTTAATTGATTTAATGGCAAGATATATCAACACCAGGTTCATTTTCGATAAATTAATGGTGGCGTTTATGTTAATTTTCTTTCTTGTTCATGCATTATCTAATTTTGAAACTGCAGAGATTTTTTGTTGCTACTTCATCTTGATTCAAGGAGTAAGCAAAATTACTGTTAATTTATGTCTTTGTTTTCGCTTGGGCGAGTATTTGTTAGAATATTCTTAGTATTGAAGATTCGATTTTAGTGTTAGAATTAATCGAATGTCAGTTCAGCGGACGAAAACATAATTATCAATCTTCCAGATTCCAGGCGACGAAAGTAGGCACAAACAAAAAAAAATATCATCTAGAATGTCCAGTAGATCAGATCTTGTCTTACCAAATAAAAGAGCTGACCACCGAATTAATTACACACGTCCAACTTCTTCAGGAGAAAATAATTAACATTAAACGAGCAATAATTCCAACGCCACTCGACCTTCCCTAATTTGACACTGGACATTATAACCTATAACTGAAGCGACGGCGCCAAGACGATATCATATTATCTGGTACCAACAATCTCGAAAATATCGAATGACAAAGAATGGACTGTTTATTACGAAATAACGAACTATCGGCGGCTGTAGACGAAGGCACCCGAAAATAAAACGAACGCTAACCAGACGTATAAAATAACGGAGAAAAAAGCATGAGATTAGAATCGAAGTATTTATGTTAAGGAAACGATGAAGGCGCGCGTTTAAAGGTTAACGATTCCTATCAATTAAGGTTATGGGTCGAGTCAACGGGCCCTTGGGTAGACCCCCGCTGCGACAGGATTTCGCACCTGTCCTTTTCGGTTTAGTTTTTCACGTCAACGGCACCCAGAAGTGGTTACAGGTGCAAAATGATTGTAGGGCGACCTTCTTGCTTTCCTAAATTGGATATCGATTTTTGGGACACTGAAATAGCTATCGATGATAGGAATTTGTGAGAATACTGACATGTATATATGATACGAACAGGCTGTAAAATAGTGACTGTTCACTCAATTTTCAATCTTAGACAAATGCTTTTAATTTAGCCCATGAATCCTTAATACGATGCGATTCATAAAATTATGAACATTATTAATTATTTGCATTTCTATGAAAAACAATTGATCGTATTAACACCGCGTAAAACCCATTTATTTTAAACAAATAATCTGAAACATTTCCTGGAGTGACTTAAAATATGGCTACCCCAATCTCTCAAGTTTTTGTCCTGATATTAAAAACAAGATATTTATTTATGGTTATGATAATTTTAATAGAAAGTGCCAGTGCCCTACTGCGCAAGAGTGGAACAAATAGCCTGCGTGATATGGAAGTTCTCTAGAACAATTCATTTTGTTAAATTATTATTGGTAAAATATTCATTTTGTATCACTACAAGGAATTAGATTTTTATGTTTACTTCAAAAAGCTTATAGAAGAGAATAGATACGTTATTAATAATGTGACAACCGTTACGTGTTTACCTTCTTTTTATTATGAATTTAATTAGAGACACAGCGGTGTATACTGTTTTTTAAACAATATTCAGATGAAAAAATTGTCATCAATTCATGTAGGTAAATCTAAATTAGTGAAATTTATAAACAATAAATTCTTATTTTTATGCTTAGGTCGTTAAAGGAGGAATATTCAGTAAATTATTTTTAAATTTATTTCTTTATCAGTCAAAAGTGTCAGTCACTTTATAAATATTATTTTATAAGTGAACACCCAAACTTATAGCTGCACAAATGCTCTTTTATTTCAATAAATTTAATTTAACAATTTCATAAATGTTTATCACATTCGGGGTGAATGTTTCATCATCACCCGAACTCGTAAAAGATCTTGATAACAATATTACATTTTTTTATGAAAAATATTGAAATATCAAAAATGTCGTAATCCAACAAGAAGAAACAATCTAAATATTAGGTAATTACTCCAAACACTGAACACTCAACACATAATAATTAAAATGTCGTTGTAACGGAGACGCTTTACAGTTCGATTCCATCAGTCGGTATCTTAATTTAAGTAAACACTCTCGCTTAATGAAGGGACACTAAATAAGAGGATCGCTGATGGCAGTTTTCATTTGGCTCAGTATAATTGTGTTTGATTAGTGGAACCGGAGCTTTAGTGGAGAGAGAGTTTTGATCGCCTATTGGTAACTTTTGTTTTTGATATTGTAGACTGTTATTGTGAACTTAGAAGATTGTTTGACCTAAATTTGAAATTAGTTAGCTAATTTTCGTTTGCATGAGGAATGAGGTGATACTAGTAGGTACGTCGTGTTAAAAGAAGATAAAGTGATAAACAATTGCAAATAGTCAGAAAATATAGTCTGTTCATGTTGAGGAGATGAGTGAAAGGCGATCAATAAAAAGTTGAAAGCAGTTGCGAGTAACAGTCAGGAGGCTCTCTTTGAAATGTACTAATGAATGAAATGTGTATGAAAAACAACGAATTCAGCCTACAGGCTGCGCCACTTCACCCAGTCGTCTGCCTTCCGCAGGTAGTCTGTCCCAGCCACCATGTTAAGGTCGTCTATCTATCTAGATAGGGGGCGTCCTAAACTAAGCTTGCCGATACGTGGCCTTCACTTTAGGACTCGTCTGCTCCACCGGCCACCGGTCCTTCGACAAACATAGCTAGCCCACTGGCACTTCAGTTTGCTAACTCTGCAAGCTATGTCGGTAACACCTGTTCTTTTCCAGATAACTTCATTTCTGATTTTTACTATCAAAGAAACTCCAAGCTTAGCTCGCCCCGGGGTCCCGGGACTCCGGGTCGCGGGACTCACGAATTACCGTGACCCCGGTACGTAAAGGGCTATTGAAAGACACCGTGGATTTTAGTCATTACGAGTCTGACAGTCCCTCCCGCTCTGCCCTGGGTGGGAGGACTCATTGATGATTTTACGAAGTTAAAAGAAAAATATAGCCTAGCTCGCTCTATATATAGCGCGCGAATATGAGCGACCTTGAATTTGTCGACAAGCCCTGTCAGTGTCTACGTGTACTGTATATATCCTGCGTGTAATATATAAACAGTTCTATTTTACTTTCTACTAAGTTAATAACGAAACTTCACTAATTATAAGTAGATAACTTCATATTTTATTTGTTAAAAAGTTGCTATGGCCAATATTACTCATTAAAACTAGTTGGAGCTTATACAAGTTCGATAAAATTGAAAACTATAATTTTAGTATCGGAACTTTGCGAATCTAGGTCAAATAAATTCCCGAACCTATTAACGAGTTTGTCGATTTTATAATTTTCAAAAGGATAGAAGCTACATTTTGTGGAGGGAGTTCTACTGAGTAAACTAATAAAGTAACTGGCTAATGAAGTTTTTTTAAATGAATTATCATTTAAAAAACAAAACTTTGTTTTATTACTTCTAAGTCTTCTCCAGTACTTCTCCAGAAATATTTCTTTATCATTTCTACTTTTGTGTTATGAGCGCAAGCGCTACCGCTTGAAGCACTGAATTTGATTCCCTCTGGGATACACGCTATTTTTCCGTCTAGTATTTTTCAGTATTAATGTGATATTCTATATTTAAAATTTTCCTGCCATTGAATTCATTTTAAAGCTGTGTATTTCTTTATGAAACATGCGTTCATAAAAGAGATCAATTTTGTCATCAGTTCAGTTGTTCAGGAGATCTTAAATTTGTGGTAGGCCCATTTTATTGGGTCGACGGCGCGTTGTGTTCCACGCGCGCCTCAAGGAGTGTCAGCACAGTGACGGGGCCCGCTGTAGAGGGCCAAAGCCTGCCGGAGTCGCGAGACTCACGAATTACCGTGACCCCGGTATGTAAAGGGCTATTGAAGGACACCGTGGATTTTAGTCAGTCAAGTCTGACAGTCCCTCCCGCCATGCCCTGGGTAAGTCCAAGGGGTATCCTTTAAATTCAGTCCCTCTACCCAAAGACAATCCCGTAACTTTCATTTACAAAATAAAGACACTCGTGATCATTTAACAAACAAAACTACATTTCAACTCAAACTAGTTCATAAACCAAACGTTTCCAAGTTAACACTCTGCTAAGTGTGTTCCAACTATTACTAGGTTCAACCGGGTCGAACGATTCTAAATCCAAGTGTGACCTAACAAGCTAACGCCTTAACAAGGCAATCAAATCTAAGGCCTTGCAATCTGTGAGTGAACTAACCACAGCTTAACCACGGTCATCCAATGAATCGTTCGAACACGACTGAGTTACAATCCCCTATATTTTATGATTTTATTTGTCAGTTCAACTTACGCTTTGACGTTTATTTCAAGTGTCAGTTACTAAAGGAATGTTTTACGAGAGAGTGTGGATTTGTTATTTTTAGAATGGTGTGAGACTTGTTGAGTCAATTGGAAGCCGTGTGACCGGTGTTTTTTTTTTTGAGAAAATGACAAACTTCTAAAGAGGTTTCGTTTTAAGAGGCTTTTATTAAGTACTAGCTTCCGCCCGCGACTCCGTCCGCGCGGATGTCGGTCTTCACGTGGATGGATTTCCCCATTTTGAGTAACTCTGACAATGACATCTTATAAATATTACGGCGCTGAATCCACTGCGGGTAATGTAACGTGTGTTCGCGGTTCTACAGAACAACGTCTATGAATAAAACTGAAAAATAATTTTTTTTTTCTACGTATTTTTCCAGGATAAAAAGTATCCTATGTTATGCCCAGGATAATAAGGAATAATTATACCAAGTTTCATCGAAATCGAACCGTTAGTTTTCACGTGATGCCTGCACAAACAGACAGACAGACAAAATTTTTTTTAATCATATATTTGGGTTTGGTATCGATCCAGCAACACCCCCCGCTATTTATTTTTTCAATATTTTCAATGTACAGAATTGACCCTTCTACAGATTTATTATATGTTTAGATAGATAATGTCCTGCGGCCGGGCCAGGCCCAGGCCCAGTGTAGGTTGCCAATATCAAAAGAGGGGTCAAATATCAGAATAGAACTAATGTAAAAAAAAGTTGACTCTGATTACTTTACCCTTTAAGGAACTTAATGCTCGGTTATTTTAATTACTTCATGATTGTATTTTCCTTAATGACGTAGTTGGCGTACAAAATAATGAAGCAAAATTTAAAACTCTTGAGCCGGTAATTTAAAAGAGTACAAATACTTTTTCTCTCCACGAAAATTTACTTACTTTTAATATTTTTCTCCTATCGTGTAGATTAAGCAAGAAAGTTTACAGTTTCAATTAAACCTCTTTTTTCGTTATCCCGCCTCCGGTTTCTGAAACTTCTAGTTGGTTACTTGAAAGCTCAAACTTCGTTATTTCTCCACTCATAGTTGCAATAAGCTTGACCAAAGTTTTTAAAGCTTTAATTAATTTCGTAAAGGGTTTATAATCTTACTTTAATGGTTAATTTAAATTAGTTATACAAAGCTTTTGTAGAGAAGGTCGTTCATTAAAATTGTTTTATGTGTTTTTAGTATAATTTGCATACATTTACGAGCTAGAGCGAGAGAAATAAAGTATACCTAATGGAAATGTGATTTTTAGCTGATTAATATAACTGTAACATAATTTACTTTGGCTAATTTAAATAATGCCTACCATTATTATTGTTACTTAAAAGAAAATAAATGTTAGTTATGCATATAATTCACTAGTCTCGTAGATTCACCTGTGTGTAGTTCGATATCTATATCACGGGATCGCTACCGATATTTAATGTATGTATTCTATGACTAGCGAACCCCCCCTGCTAAGCACGGGTGCAAGCCCTGCTATGTCATGCATGCTATATATACGTCTAAACTTTCTTCTTGAATCACTCTACCTACTAGTAAACCGTTTCAAAATCCGTTGCGTAGTTTTAAAGATCTAAGCATACAAAGGGACAGACAGACAGCGGGAAACACTTTGTTTTGTAGTGACAGTGAGATAATCCGGGTTATAATCTATCTATGTGCCAAATATCACAAATAATAATTATACTATCAAATCCGTTTAATTTAGGTTTGCATGACAGAATAACAAACATTCACCCATCCTCACATGGTCGCGGGACTGTACGAATTACCGTGACCCCGAAACGTAAAGGGCTATTGAAGGACACCGTGGTTTTTAGTCAGTACGAGTCTGACAGCCCCTCCCGCTCTGCCCTGGGTGGGAGGACTCATTTGATGATTTTACCACGTAAAAAAAAAAACCATCCTCACGAACTCTCATTTCTATTAGTACATAAGTAACATAAAGTTTTATACTAAAAAAAGAACAAATTGCGCTTGTGATTCTTGCGTAGAAACCAACTTTAATAAAATTACATAGAATAGAAGACGGTAACGCAAACATGTTCTATCACGTTGAACGGTGCTAAAATAGCAGTAAGAAGTGAGGATTTTTTCATTTAAAAACGTGGAATATTTACTTATATTACAAGACAGCTGAGTTCAGCTAGAGACCCAGTCGCCATGGCAACTGTATAACAGCGCCCACCACATCGTATTTTTAGCCGCTATTTGCGAATCTTTAAAGACACAAAATTTCTTGAACTAAATCTCTGTTTCTATTAATTTATAAACTAACCTTAGCTCTTAATTTTTTTAATGGGGGCACATTAATATCTGACATTTGAGTTGAGTTTGGCTTAAGCTGAGTTAACCGCTACAAATACCATTGTATGTGTATTAGTCGTTCAAGTTTTAAGCATCGGAAGTAAATTATCATAATAGACTGTAAGATTCCACAGAATATTTCAAATATTCACAGCCCCAAGACAACGATTCTCTCTAAAGAATGTAAGATATTGGAAAACCCATAACGGGACCTTAATAAAGGATAAGCTGAATAACTTTAGCGTTGTTCCCAATTAATTTCATAATATTTTGTAACTTTTAACCCTGTTATAAGTGGATAGGGAACGTGTTTTCTTTGTAATATGTTGGCAATTTAATCAAAAAAATATTTACGGATGAAAAAAATTTTTTTAAACTCCAGTTTCTTCAGGGCCTTTAATATCCAAGATCTGCCTCTTCGGGACTTTTCATTCTTATTTATTTGTGTTAAAACTTAGTACCTACTTAATCTTAAAAATGAATAATCCTACCTTTATTGTAGGCTTGACAGCTTAAGCCACATTTTCACTGGACAGGACTGAATCCTGAAACAATAGACAGGTGCAACTTTCAGCTAAGACAAATTACAAAATTCAATAAAGACATTAATGGAGAAAAGTCTTAAAATTAGCAGTATTTTTGTACAGATAATTTTCTTCTTAAAGTTTTTCTCTTACAAAATACATAGAAGTTACCATTTAGCTCACAAATATTTCAGCTATGGGTACCAATAATATAAGATTCATTCTCATAACATCTACTACAGGGCAGACATTCCAATTTCTATTGCTAATGCCCGCACATAATACCTGAATAACATTTTTCTAAACACCGCCAGGAACTTCGCAATAAAAGGTAAACAGGAAAATAACGGGAACATTAGTTTTCATATAAATGGAAATATAACTCCCGGTAATAAGCACTTCAACTTCAGCTTGGCAATTGCTTTTTTTACAAATAGACGTTGTTCTGGGGATCGAGTTTATTTACGACATTATTCTTATAATGGCTCCGTAGTACGGCCCTGGGGCACAGTTTTAGCTGAAAACATTCGCATTGCAGCTATGGGACGCATTAAATTTTAACTTTGGATGCTAAGATCTGTATTGTACTTTTAACTTCTTTGGCTTTATTTATTCATTTTATAATCAAAGTCGGGAGTTGCATTTTGCGGCAGTAAGTTTTGTTTTGTTTACTTCGTGGTTTTGTAAGTTTTAATTTTGTGACTTTTCCTTTTTAAATCTGTTGCAGGACTCTTAGATAAAAACCCATTCTTGAAAATGTATTATTAGATAAATCTATATTTATCTAATAACAAACAATAGTGTCTCACAAAATAAAAACGTATTTCAATAAAAATCATTGTAAATAATCTCAATAAGATAGGTTAATTATTTTGAGTGATACACCTACTTAATTTTCTGTTACAAATAGATTGCGAAGCTTACGTCTGAGTCTTAATTTCAGTAATAGACTCCACTTTATCTTTATTTGCAAAATAAATTGTATTTAACCTTTACTTTGACTGATGTTAAAGTACTGAATAATTTAACCAGTTTCCATTTCATTTATTTCTGAACTAGCGATTCGCCCTTGCTTTATACGGGTGCAATAGTGACATTATGGCCCAACGGTAACACAGTCAGGAGAACGATGACTTTAGTATTATTTTGCATATAAATGGTACAGAATCAATGTTCAAAATTACTTTCAAATAGGAATCAAATTTAATGTGTGGTTGAGATTTTGATATCTCAATCATACATTGAATTAGGTCTCAAAGTTTTCATAAAACTATGTACTTACGCAGAACTTTTAACATGTTTTAAGTATTGTATGGATTTTTAAACTACTGTGACTTTTGAAAGTCCAAAATCATCAGTACGAACATGGAAAAGCCTCGACACGTAGAAGATTGTCAAAGTCCTGGAGAATGAATTTGACTGTCATAGATCCCGCTACGAAAATTATACAAGAATTGCGGTGGGGAAGTAAAAATATTCGAGGGCTTAGTGCAAATTAGCAAGGGTCACATGTCCTTATTTCTGTTGTTTCGGTACCTTCATTCAATAAAGTGGAAAGAAAAATCACTTTCAAGATTTCAGTTAACTTTTTCTAAAACAATTATAAATTGACACACAACACTGTGCAGTATAGTAAACCTACCAAATATTAACAGAAAAACAAAATGTAAAACCGCATTCCCAAAATAATATCTGAATACAAATTTATATACAGTGTGACGGCAACCGCAGTAGAACAACAGTTGCCCAGTGTGCCAAATCCGTGGCGTATCTGACAAAACCGTGTCCAAACGGCCAGTTGCTCGGATAGCAGAATTAGTGCATAAATCCCAACTACGCTGGTGCTGAGATTAGTGTTCCCGATTTAAACTTCATTTAGTTTTTATGAAGCTATTTATTTGTGTTTAGGTATGCTTTTGGTTGGCATTGTTTTTTATTTTATGAATGGCCAGCAGTATGATTTGGACATTGCGTTAGGCAAAAGTGATTTTGACTGTTTTTTTTTATCTATAAAATCCGTTTAAAAAAATAACATGTTTCAAAATAAACCTTGAATAACCTTGTCATAAACTTTTCTATAAGGTCAATGCTATAAATGATTTAAGCCCGATGCTTTTAAAGTTTTCAGACTTATCTGTCCATAACTTTACGAAAGTGTGACCTCAAAACGTAATCCGAATAAAATAATCCGCGTTTAAATATCACACGAACGATCAAAATATTTCAACTTAATTTACGAACAAATGGACAATTGGAGCGAATGTTACTTTTATGAAAGCTATTTGTTGTGGGTAGCACAGATATTCCTGGTCGCCCGGACATGTCACCGAGCGGACAGGCTGTGCTGTCCACATTTCCACAGCCCCGAGGCGGGAAATAGTCGTGATTTTGTGTTTATTTTAGGTAACGCCTTTTGAATTATTCGGGCCACTGTGCAAGCTTATACATTTTTAATGTTTGATCATTGACTGTATTGTATTGTTATAATGGAGATTTGTTACGGAATGAGCTTGTTATAATAAAGTAGCGGCTCGCCCTGGCTTAAATTTCAGACCTACCCGGTAGATTTACCGAAAACTTTCTGACATACAAACCTTGTCTTGACAATAACGAATACTACAAAAAAAAAAAGATCCAATTTGATGCATTCGTTGGGAAATTATGTGCGTACAGACTATGTAAAGATAATCCCGTTGGGAACCTTTAAAATATTACTAATAGCATCCTATTATAACTATTATTTAGTTTATCAGTCAAGTAGTTTTCTAACTGAATATATACTGTGTCTGCATTTTTGCAAGTAGTATATTTTTCTGATCACATTTTATTTGTTAGCCTTGTCATAAATTACTCCACTCTTACGTCCAACGTTAAGCTTTCCTTTGTCACCACATTCCCAGCCACTCAAGCAAAGCTAGTTCGCTATCTAAACGACAGACAGTTCTAATCCAGAATTAGATAATGTTATTCAGCTGCTACATCGCTTATCTAAAGCGCTGTAAACATATCTATCTGTTCGCTGTAAGCTTGCAAGCGCAGCTAAACATTCAAACTGATACAGCAGCAGTTACTGTCCAATATCCGGGAGAGTCGTAGTTTCCGGCCACCGAGCCGTCCCTGCCATCTGTCGCATGTTGCACTTACCGATATTATAGATTTTATTATATGCTATAACATTACTCTGTTATGTTTCTGTGCTCCTGGTACCTACTTATCACTTGTGAGGCAAGGAAATGTTTTCAGCCATTTTAACAGGTGACTGTTTATCATTTTTTTACGACATAAGTTGATGTATTATCTGATTTTAGGAAGGTTGTTTTGTTTGTTGACTGATAATTATTCATCTTTGCTCTGTTTTTGAATTTGTATAATTAAATAAATAAAGGAATAATTAATTGGGCCGGCATGAATTATTAAAATATTAACTAAGTATTTAACAAATAAACATAATAATTATTAATTACTTTTGAAACAGATTTACACGACTCCTTAATTTTGTATAAAGATTGTAAGCTAATGTGATAGACGAGTTTGCGTTTTCAAGTAAGCAAGTTTTCCCTCTATTTTCTTTTTAATGAAAATAGAAGCATTTTTTTTAACTTCATCTTCGCATAAATTAATTACTCAACATAAAGTGAAATTCATACAAAGAAAAATAATTCAACCGAATAAACTTAAGACTTCAAAGTTCAAAGAGTATTCACATTCAGTGTTATTCACGGCTAGCCGCTGCGGTCAATTCAAAAGAATGTTGAATTTTCCTTTCAAATTCATAGAAATGTTGCAACGGTGGCGGAAGTGGCGTCTTTGACCGGATATTGAAGGGTAAACTGTGATTCAGCGGTTTCACAGCAGAGTTTCTCTGAGAAAAACTAGTTTTGTTCATTAGTTAATTGAAGTGTCAACTTCACGCCGGAAAATGAGAATATTTTTATATTTCACTCAAAAGTGCTTACCGTTTGACTTTTAATATAACCTGGTTTTATAATAACAAAATCAAAAAAAATAGTCCAATATTATGTAAAACGGACAAAATAAAACTTTTTTGTCTGAACGAAAAACAAAATACCCGACAGCAAAAAACCTGTACAAAACATTTTCATTTTAAACTTTCCAATTTCGCATATAGATTTTCAACATTAGTACTTGTCTCCAGTAATTTTTAACCCATTTTGCGCTTGGCTGTAGCGAAATATTATTTGAACGTTATTCTGTGACGTCACGTGCATCTGATTTGGGACGTCCCGCCCCGCTGCCCCTCGGGCCATTAATCATTGGGACTGTCTACGTGTCGCCCTGACTGGGACCCTGGTAGCTACGTACTAGAACCTACTATCCACGCTGTCTAAAATCATGTTTTTTTCTGTAGTATCAATTTGTATGCCGTTGTGGGCTTTCAATATCTATATTCAATTCAAATTATTTCCATACTCTGCAATATTTAATTCAACTCTAAGGCTAGGTCTACAAGTTATCTGAATCATGGAACTTCTGAAGTAAGCGCGATACCGTCATATACATACAGACGTAGGGACAGCAAACTGTCACTCCTTATTAGTTCGGCATTGCAGTAATTAAGCCTGTCAGTCAAATGTAACCATGTTCTGTTCATCCGTTATGGACGTTTTCATTAAGGGAACAATATGGCTGTTACCTAGATTTTATTATTATACTTTTTGATATGGTAGGTTGGCTGCGTTCAGGTTAGGAGATATTTCATCATCTACCTAGCCTTTTCCCAACTATATTGGGGTCGGCTTCCAGTCAAACCGGATGCAGCTGGATCTCAGTATTTTACATGGAGCGATGCCTATCGGAACTCTTCAACTCAGTACCCACTGGGTAATACGATACCTTATGGTAAGACTGGTTGTCAGACTTTAGAGCTTCTGACGAACAGTAACTACTGTCAAATATCTACAAAAGACAGCCGGGACCCAACGGCTTCACGTGCTTTCCGAGGCACGGAGGAATCTCGCTATAACAAATGGTTACCCATACACAGACCAACCTCGACAAGCGCGGCTTACCCCGGAAGATCGGCCTGTGCGGCTGTAATTATTTTGCCACGAGCTAGGTTAGTTTTAGGGTATCGAAATAACTCGAGGTTAGGAGTTATTTCGGTGCCCTAAAATCTGATCTACTGGAAGAACAGAATGTTCAGATCCGAAATGAAGATTAGACTGAAGTGGCTTTATCTGGGGTGGAACTACTACAGTAAAATCCGCGCTGCCTTGCGATTTGATGGGTAGCCCGCTGGAAAACTGTAGTGGTGTTGGAAAGTGTTGCAAAACCTGCAAGCGTTTGCAGGATCCTTTTAAATTTTTCCCAATTTTTGGAAAACAAGTTAATAGATAAAAAAACCCAACACATAACAAAACAGCTGATGATCTTGATCTCAAACCAAAATCTACTTAACCCGTTTAGGAGGTACATCTTAAACGGGAGAATCTAATTGATTTTTTTTACCACAATCGGACATTCAGACAAACCGACACACAGATAGAGGTTTCATTTATAACACCCCTTTTTTGCATCAGGGGATAATACTGACTACCCACCCAAGACACAAAATATGGCAAATTACAGTACTACAATTATTATTGTAAAGGTATTCAAAAATCCCAAAGGAATAGATAAATACATTTAATGTTTCAAATGGCTGTCACTTTTTGTCTCTCCCTTTTTCATTCAATATTATGATATTTAAGTTACTGATGAATATGAACCACGCCTTTTTTCGCCTCCCGACCTCTTTTATCCAATAATGACGTAAGCTAATACCGAACAGTAGTTGGATATCAGGTAACACCGGGGTTTAATGATTTTTGGCACGGGGCGTATGTTTGAGGGTCTTTAAATTTAGAATAGTTTATGACACGGGAATATTATTTCTTTATTCTAACTAAGATTAAAGACGAGGTAAATGTTTTTAAAAGTTTTTATTCAAAGTGAAAAGAAAAAAAAAAATACTATTTTACCCGGATAGTCGTAACAATAGAAAAGTTTAGATCAGGGGATCTAAAATATCA
Source organism: Agrotis puta (assembly GCA_943136025.2). Lineage (NCBI taxonomy): Eukaryota > Metazoa > Arthropoda > Insecta > Lepidoptera > Noctuidae > Agrotis > Agrotis puta. Next base: position 11,425,073 of record OW964177.2, on the reverse strand, counting down.
CTTTAGCAGTATTACAATATTCTAATAGATAAAAGTAAGAATAGCAATAATATGAACTGTGTCTGCGACCATTTTACCAATTTAATCGCAATTCGTACTCCGAGTAAAATCCGATTCGACCTTCTGTGTGTGGTATTATGTTTCACATCTAGATTTTTTATTCACATTCTATATCAGTTTGTGTAATACAGTCTAGACGAAAAAAAACCTATTTCGAACAATTTTAACAGTTAAAGTTATAAATATACTTTTCTAGGACTTCAAGAAGATGAAAATACAGCCAAATAAAAATAGGAATACCTTTTTCAAACATTTTCATCATGGAGGTAGAATGAGCGCAGGTTGTTATCAATTAACAAGAAAAAAAGAAGAAAATACATCAGTTCCACGAATAAAATAACATGAAAGAAGCTTTCAAGTTATTTTCAAACTCCGATAATGAGGTACTAATAAACACTTCAAACTCATCAAATGAAAATATATCGGTAGCAACTTGTTTATTTTTGTAAGTAGTCTCTTTGGAAATACAAATTCGTTACATATCTTCCACTTACATAGCGCCATTCGAAAATATACTCTATGCCGGGGAGGTGGAGTAAATTTTTGGTAAGTTACAAATGCTGTTTGTAGAGATGGGAGCAACATTAATTAATTAAGCAACAGTATTAATGAAAACCGAAGTTAAAGAATGTTTGAAAGTGAGAGACATCCAAATGAAGTTCTTAAAAGTTTCAATACATTAAAAGGTACAATTTATTTGAGATAAAGAGATACCTTTACTTACATTCCTTTACAATTTGTCTTTAAAAGGGATTTCAGAAGCATCGATAATTAAATTATGAAAAGGATCTACCATTAATTAATTTCTGAGATAATAAAACTGAGATTTTAACTCAGTAACGTAATTTTATGATGCTTTTACGTCATCTCCTCAATAAGTCTTTATTTTCTAATCTTAAGTGGTTTCGAACACCGTCTTCGTGCGATAAACGAGGCGAATTAGTATACCTATCCTTTTAATTAAAAACAGATTGTTTCAGCCACGAAATTATAATTTTATAAGAGACTATTGTTGTTTCAAAATTAATTACGAGTAGGTAGTTCGAATGGATTAACACGTAGGTAATTAATTTAATTGGAAAATCATACATAATTGACAACCATTAAATTAATGATTTCAATACCTCAATTTTTAGGTTACTTAATTAGTAGGTATAAATTGTAAACAATCGGGAACATACTGATTTTTACAATTATTCTTTTTTCCAACTGACCTTTTTCCTGCTTGAACATCGAAATGCAATTTCAAAGTTTCGATTTTTTGTCGCATGACGTCCATGCTACCAGTCCATTAATCTACCAAGTCTATAAGTCCCCTAATTGGGGATACGGCTCCACATACATATACGTATAAAATTGGGCCATGTTTTTCGCAATTTACTCTTCTGATTGACATCGCAAAGTTAATCTATCAATACGTTATTACTGCGAATTCTGTAGAAATCTTTCAGAGAAACAGGCGGGAAATGACTTTGGTAAATTTTGGGCCAGTTACCTCAACTAATGAGGCTGACGTCCACCATGACTTACCCTAAACAAGAACAACAAAGAGGTAGAGTAGCTCACCAATAGTAAACATATTTTTCATCATCTTATTTATTTTATTCACGTAGTGTGCGCTAATTTACTGAAATGAAATGAAGCACTTTAAAGTATTTTGTAGTGCAATTTTATTGAAGTTGTGGAAATAACTGAGATGCAGAGAAACTACAAATAAAATTTACATTTTCTGCTATAAAACCATCTCTAACTCCTTAGCGTTTTATGGTAAGAAATCATACTTAAACATTATATTTATTTAGCTTTAAAATAAACAAACACCTTACATAAGAACCCTCTCCACGCCATTCTTATCCCCTCGCGATGCAAAAGTTAACACAACAGGCCTGTGATAAACGATTGACTCAATGACTTGAAAAAGTAACGCCCCAAAACGACGATCGTGGTCCGACTAACGACGACCATTATCTAGCGATATCACGAGAACGGTCCGCAGTCCGTGCTTTTCACTTGCTCCGATTTTGCTCCAACCTGAAGTGGCGCCCAAATGAGTCTAATTTGAACGAATTGGACCACTCGCGATCAACGCTTCTGTTGTGAATACTTACGTGATAAAAGTTTGCACTTGAGTCGGACCTGATTTTGTATGAAAATGTTCGGAAAAAATGTAAGTTGTTAGTTTGTGCAGTAGAATTTGTTGTCGAAAGTTCTTTGGAGTTTTCAAACTTTAGAGTTTGTTATTCCTCTTTTTATTTATTGTATTATACTTCGATCCGTACTTCACTGTATTGTATGTATAATAAAATTACTAAAACGAAAGTTATTCGGTCGTCGTTATGTTTAATTTTTAGAAGTCTGGATTGATCTTAACGAGATTTGGCTCACAGATGGACTGGTAGACCATGACCTGGGTTAAAATATTGAATTAATTAATTCAAGCAAATTGTTTCTGTGGGATTTTTCGATCTCCAAATGGAAAATGAGGAAGAATTCGAAAAAATAAATACATCCTTAAAATGTTTGTATGTTTTCATCCTCAAATAGAAGTGTTGAATGTAAGATAGAGTATCCGCCCCTTGTGCAGCAATCAATCAACGTACTCTAAGTGACGGCAAAGCCTCGTCTATATCAATTGTAGCCGTTATCGCTGTATATTTGTAAGAGAGTTGCCAAATAAATAAATCATATTGCTGTGGGTCATTCATCAAAACTCAATCTCGTTTTATTTATAGACTCTTTTCCTCTCCATGTTTTATTAATTGGTTTTCTGATTTTTGTACTTTCGAATTAGTGTATAAAGTAGATCAAACTGTAAAATAAAATTGTTTGCCTATCTTAGGCAAACAATTCTATTTTGCAGTTTTTCACATGTTCCATATAGCAGTCCAGTGGGAATTTTTGAAAGTTACGTGTCATATAATTTTATTATTTCTTGTACGTTCACCGTTCTCGAAAATGGTGTAGGAAAAGGTCATAATGTAAATTATAATTATATTCTTTAATTTATATTCTTCTGACAGAGAGGATTGCGTGTACCTGAGCAGTAGAAATATTACTTTGATTGTACAATAATATACTTCAGTGATCATCTGCTTAACCTTTTTCCAACTTTTTTTGGGGTCGGCAACGAATTGAACCGAATTCAGCTGAATATTAGTATTTCTCTTGGAATAACTGCCTGTCGGACTTCCACAGCCCGGTGAATGGGACATGACGGTTGGGACCAATGTCTTTTGAAGGCACGGAGGAAACTCGTTATGGTAGATGATCACCCGACAAGTGCGTATGGGTTATCATCTATAATTTCATCGACAAGTGCGGCTTAACCTTGAACCTCCCCTACGACAACGAGTATGTAGTACGTTTATACTTTGGTATCATCAATTAGTACAACCCTCGAATTTTGATTTAAGTACGCCGAACCTTTTGGGAGCCGCTCAATTACTATCAAAACAATTTCACGAAATCATCATCTTCCTGCCCTTATCCCACTTTACTTGGGGTCGGCGCAACACGTTTTTTTCTTCCATTCTCCTCTATCAAACGTCACAGTATCATTCACTCCTCTGTCTTCCATATCATTCCTTATACAATCCATCCATCTCTTCTTTGGCCTTCCTCTTCCTCTCCATCCATCAACATTCATACTCATCACTCTCTTAGTCACATGAGTGTCATCCCTCCTCATCACATGTCCATACCAAGACAGACGATTCCCTTTAATTTTTTCTGTAACAGGCGCCACTTTCAAACTTCCCCTTATAAACTCATTCCTTACTTTATCCATTCTTGTCACTCCACACATCCATCTTAACATTCTCATCTCCGCTACATGCAAACGTTTCTCATCCAACTTTTTCACAGCCCAGCATTCCGATCCATACAATACAACAGGTCTAATCACGGATTTGTATATTTTCCCCTTTAACTTGAGGGGCATCCGTGGGTCGCAAGTTGTTCCGGTGACCTGTCGCCATTTCATCCATCCCGAGTTAATCCGGTGTGTTATGTCCCGGTCTACATCGCCATCTCCTTGGACAAGCGACCCGAGGTACCGAAAGTCGGAACAGACTGGTATGGGCGTTCCGGCAAGTGTAATGGGCACAGGACTGGAGAGACCGCCAAAATCGCAAAACAAATATTCGGTTTTGGTTCTGCTCAATTTCAGGCCAACGTTCTCCAGTCTTTGCCACCACGCCTCCAATCTGCTCTGGACCTCTAGGCCGCTCTCGGCAATAAGCACAATATCATCAGCAAACAGCATACACCAGGGGGCCTCCTCCTGAATGTCCGACGTCAGAGCATCCATTATCATCAGGAAGAGGTACGGGCTGAGAGCCGACCCTTGGTGCAAGCCAACCGCCACATTGAAGCTGCCGCTAGTGCCCGCTGTAGACCGGACTTGGGTACTGCATCGACTGTACATAGCACGGATCAACTGCACATACTTCCCAGGCACACTTTTCTCCTTAAGGGCCCACCACAGAACCTCACGGGGCACCCGGTCGTATGCCTTTTCGAGGTCGACGAACACCATGTGCAAGTTTTTATGCGCACCTCTGTATTTCTCGCACAGTTGGCGGATAGCGAAGATAGCATCCGTCGTGCCCCGACCAGGCATAAAACCGAATTGGTTCTGTGAAATTTCGCTCTCCTCTCTCAGTCGCCTTTCAATAACTTTCTCCCAAACCTTCATACTGTGTGACATCAGCTTTATTCCTCTATAATTATTGCATTCCAGCACATCACCTTTGTTTTTAAAAATGGGCACTAGCGAACTATTGCACCATTCGTCAGGTATGGCTTCTTCCAGCAACAGCTTATAATTTAAAAACAATTTCACGAAATAATCTCTATCAAATCCTAAATCATCATTAATATTTAATACTACAAAATTACTTCGATTCCACAAAACAAATTACGTTGTAACATAACTCCTTCATCTCAAAGATTTTGTTCATCACAAAGATAATGATTTTATAGGAGCGTGAAGCTTGTCGGGATCGATTTCCGAAACACAATTTCTCAGTGGCACAGAATGGAAGGAGCACAAACGACGAACCTCGTTAGTGCAAAGACGCCGCTCATTGGATTAATTAGTTCCCCGTTCGAGTGAACAAGCCGACATACTTTCGTACCCGGTATATTGCCGCCGACTTCCGAAGAACCCTTATTGTTCAAGACGCTTCACATTTTCATGTATATTTTAAGTTAGCCGCGTAGCAAAGTCTTCGCAAGTTGCCTGTTACCCCCTTAATCCTTTAACAATGTTAGAGGAAAGTATTCAGCATGCTCTAAGGAGTTTCCACTTTGTTTAGTATGAATAGTTAATTAAGAATTAATTGAATTTTACAGTAAATTATGTTATTGTTGTTAATTTTGCATTAGACTTGTTTGGGGTTACAGAGAGGATTACGAATTTTGTAAAATATGTAAAGGGGTCTTTTGTGTATGTAATATTCTTGTTAAGATAAGAGTCTGGCTACCATTTCGTTTTATCAGATGGGAGACTTTTATTTGTTTAAAAGTTCGTTCAAGTCCTTGCAGTTCAAGTATCATTCTAAGATAGAAACCGGAGTTGAAAAGTCCTTTATTGAGATGGACCACTTGTGTGAGGACAAGAAAATGCAATAAAGTCAGTGTCGCCTAAGATTGAAGAGACTTCGTTACAGAGCAAAGGGTGATTTAAGTGAAGAGTTCTATAATTTTTTTCTAGATTTTTAAAGTTATTTCCAGGGTCTGATAAAATTTTCAGAATACTATTAAGTCCATCGTAAATAATTGATTATATTCTTTTGAGAATAATATGAGCTCATGTGAAGACCAATTCACGAATCATAATTGAATATCATATCATCTTGATGTAGATATGCATTTCCTGCACTTTAATATTTTTTACAGACTGCTAAAAATCAATGAAAGGATTTCAAAACTCAGCAGAGCCCAAGAGAAGATGAAGGCTAGAGCTCTACTTTTTATAGCCAATTTTAAATATAGTTCCATGACAATTTTTCCATTTTTAATGTTTTTATTTTCGAATTTTATTTAAATGTTACTTACTACAGCAATATGGAAGAAGAAAAGAACGGCTTTTGTCCTTTGTGACAAATATTGATGTCCTAAAATAAAATAAAAGACTATGTGCGTTTTTAAAGTCGGCTAAATCTATCTCAAACATAAGACGGTAATCATCAAACAGCCGTAATCACAGTAGGAAATATGATTCGCTCCAGTTTTTACTCAACCACGTGTGGACTGTCGCAATGTGTGAAGCGTTTCGCACGCCTCTGATGTCGCCTTTGTCGGCCTATTTAGGATACAAAGAACAAGTGAGACGCTTATGACAGAGTGGAGAATGTTGAGTTGAACATTCCGTTCGAAATTAAGACACGTTTTGTATCGTAGGAATTAATAATCCCTACTGTTGAAGTCTATTTGAAATTGTTAAGAATGGGTAAGCTCTTAATGAGTTTAGTTGAACACTACTTAATTCATAACGTAAATGAAAATCTTAAACCTTTTCTGTAACACTTGATAAATATATTTTATATATTTTCAATGAAGATCGTTTTAAGTACATATGAAGAAAATTTTAAAATTTAATCTAAGAAGGCGAAGGTCTTTGGTCACGGGACTCACGAATTACCGTGACCCCGGTACGTAAAGGGTTATTAAAGGACACCGTGGATTTTAGTCAGTACGAGTCTGACAGTCCCTCCCGCTCTGCAATGGATGGGAGGACTCATTTGATGATTTTGACGATAAAAAAAAGGAGGCGAAGGCGAAATCGAAATCGTACATCCAATGAGAAATCTCATCATTCACCCGATTTGTCACAAATTAAGCATCACTATTAATAATACAAAAACACTAAAAAAATTGTGGGGCTGTACTATCATGTCTCTCACAATCTAAAATAAATAAACATCATTTCCTTCAATCAATTTAAAAACCATCTTACAATTTCCCTTAAACCATAAATATGTCCCAAACTCCCAATAGACATTCTGTCCTATTTATTTAATCTAAGTTTTACGAAAGTAGCTGACACATGGACATCAGTCATTCCTTCGGTCTGTGGCGCGTGACCACAAAAACAGATGCCTTAACTTGCCATAGTCCTTTCAAATTATATTTCTAACCGCTGCAACGTATTAACAACCTTTTTGTTACGCGAATAACGATCACTTTTACTTCGCCAAAATGCTAGTGATAGCAACCTAACAGTTACCTTATTGCGAATGGAATAAGGATCAGTTTGATTTTAACAGTGATGCAAAATCAGGGGTCAAACAGTTGTCAAAGGACTATACATTCTCTTAAAAAAACTAAAAGGGCAGTCGAGTCGTACCGATTGTCATGGAACAAAGGTCCCCGCTATGACATAACAGGCCGTAATTAATATTATTAGCTGTCAACGGCAGATGATTCTTATTCTTATAATTTTGGGGACACGGTCATTTTATTTGTCCGTTTGTTTCTGCCGATGTTCTTTTGTTTCAGCTAGTTCGATATGGAGATGCCAGATGTATCGGTAAAATCTACATCATGAATCAGGAAGATTCATGTAAATTTTTAATACGTAATAGTTATGCTATAGACCACCAAATTGAACAACTTTCTTTATAGGACCAACATCGTCATCGCGAAAATTATTTTCTGTTCCATACATTTGTCTGTTGGTGTGACGGCGATGTTTTTCAACAAACCCGTGGGTTTTGATGCTCTCTTAGCCGCTACATATTTACAGAAAGCACTATTAATATTAGTGTTGAAAAAAAACAGAATGAAACGAAAATACTAGTAAGTATGAAAATGGAGTTGTGCTAACTTGTAGGTATTAATCAGTGCAAAGCAGGATTAATTTACTAGTTATTATAAAAGACGACGTTCTATATAATATCCATAGAAAAAGAAAAAAAACAATTGAACGCCTCAAGGAATCTGTCACGACTTCACAGCAGACTGCGACATACGGCAAATCACATTAAAAAAGGATTCCATTTAATTCCGCCATTAAACGTTTTTATCGCCGCACGTAAAACAAGACACTCAAAAACAATAGACAAATATCAGGCGACATAATGTGTTTTTAAAAGAATGTCACCATATGGCCGACAGAAACCATAAAACGAGATACTATCAGTGACAGTTGGCTTCAAGATTACGGTGCTAATTATTGTTTTTATTTTATTTTATTCATCCAGTGGCAAGTTCTTTAAGGATATTTTTAATATTTTGGTTAGTATTGTTTTGTTGGCAACAATAATATTATTATTGGAAGCTCGATATGTTTCAGGGCAGGGCCAAGGCCTCAATTATTTCTTTCCACCTTTTCTTTATGTGGTTTTGGCACTAACTTTAACTTTAATTCGAAACAATTTGCATAGCGTCATTGAATTTTAAATGCACTATCAAAATACTATTTATTATACGAAGTTATTATCTTCGCTTACCATCAGGCGAGATAGTGGTCAAACTCCTAAACCTATTATTATTATAAGCCCACGTTGTCCCACTGGAGGGCAAAGGCCTCCTTTCCCTCCTTACATCTCTCGCGATGTAATGCGATTGTAGGCCAACCCTTTAAAAACGAGTCCAGCTCATCTCGCCATCTCCTTCTGGGCCTGCCGTTGACGTTTCCTGCCAGTTGGGCTCCATTTCAATAAATACAAAAAAAGTTACCTACGTTTATAATTATACAAGTTTATATTGAAATTATTTGTCACAAAATTAAAAAAAAAATCCTCGAGTTTTTAGTGCCAAACTCAATATTTATAAGCATGCAGGTTAAAAATCTCCTGCGTGATTGCGAAACAGTCCAAGCAGGATGCCATGGATCTGGAACGCAAGATACATGTGAATTAACTGATTTATTATTATTAGACAGTAAAAGTCTTATAGTCACTTCTGCTCCATCCAGAGCTAGGACTCATTCGCCAATTTTCCTCTCCAAAAATAGGTCAACTTCCTTTGCGTGTGCCAAGCTTCACGTTCTTGTATCAGCCTCATTCAAGATGGAAATTTTCCTAATATTATCTACCCCGAATTAAACGAAAACATGTTTATAAAATTTTCCTTGGTTTCCCAACGAATTATTGTTCCTTCTCCGGTCTCCAGATAACTTTAGGAAATATACTTTTTACCAATTAAATTCTTTATTTATCCATCACTGCTTAGATCGGGCTTTTCAGTAAATTATACTTTTACTAGAAATACACCTATTACGAGTATTAACTAAAATGAGATGACTGAAAGAAATTATTACACAACAAGAAACTTGAGATAAAAGGAAATTGAGGTTTCAATATCCAAAATTAGAAACTTAGAACATTAATACTGTTTTCTATCCAAAAATTCTCTTGAAAATAATTTAACTCGTAAAGTAGGTTATTAGGGATAAAAAGGGTTTTAAACAGGACAGAATCGAAAAGGATTTTTTAGATTGAGATCGAAAGAGTTAATGAAGAATATTGCCCCGGGCTAGATCGTTCCTTTCAATTTAGCCGTAATATCGAGACCCGCTAATCGGAATATTATGTTTCAATTCCTTTACTAGACAAGACGAAATCTCTTTTAAAAACTTACTTTTAAAATATTGTTTTATTTTACTGTCATAAACTGCTATTCAATTTAGGTAAGTTCAAGATATACTATGTAGGAGCTATATTGAGACAAGATAAATCAAAATTAGGAATTTTGTTGCTTGCTAATATTTCACTAATCTAATATGAAATCTATAAATCATTATACTGTACAAATTCAGTCACAATCAGTAGTCGCTAAGCACTGAAAATTACGAACTACGTACTTTTCACGTCAGTAAAATTTTCAAATATATTTTTTTTGCATCAACTTGAATTAAACAGAAAGTTCTCTTTGATGTAAGCAAGTATACAATTTTTATTAAATATTTGGTCTTGTTTGGACTTAGTTTTATGGTTGAAAAACATAAAAGCTTTATTCATTAAGTTAATCTCAGCGCTTAGACTTTAAGCTTTCTCATTATAGTTGAACAAGAACGCGTTCCTAAGAGGCAACAATGTAGGTTAATACGAAACTCTCTTGAATACCAGGAGCTTAACTTTCTTCGTATGGAATATTATTATATAATATAATTTGGTAAACAACACTAAACAATGCTCCGTCAACCATGTTGCGTATTTAAGTGAAAATTGCGTGTAACGGAGAGAAATATCCCAATTTAAATACTTGGTACAGATCATCAAACAGATACAAAAAAACATTTTGTCTTATACCGTAAAGCCTTTGTCAAACAGACAGGCGTGACGAATGCATAGCGAGGCGTTTTTATTTGTAATGTATGGAATTGTTTGAATCCAGTCACATAGAAGAGCGAAAGCGATCCGATAGCGTGACAGAACTATCGGACTGACGTCTCGTATCGGTTCGTTATCGCTTCGAACTCTCGCCTGTCTGTTTGACAAAGGCAGAAAGGTCATAAACAAGCATACACCCCGCCAAATGAAAGTGGTCACCTTAGCCTATGGATGCCTGCAACACCAGAGGTGTAGCCTGCACGTTGACGACCTTGCAGAAACATTCCCACGCCTTTTTCGAAGAGTGTTGGAGCTTATTGCGAAAACCTCAGACGGAACTCTTCATTCCAGGACTTAACATTCTTGGGAGATCTGGAGGATTGTGTTTTGCTTTCCCTTATCCATCCAAAGATTGTCTTGATAGATCTCTACTAGCGATAAGATTGCAGATATTATAAGTTCTATCTTGTGACACTTATATTTTTTATGAGATATACAGGGAAATTTCACGACGCCCTTCACTTTACCAAGCACAAAAATAGATGCCCAGGCATCGTCAAGCTGTAATAATAAGTCAACCATCAGTAATGAAGAATAATTATGACACAAGGCAGGAGTAAGAGTCAAAACCTTTCAATGTAATCACACTACTATGATACGTACTGTATGTTTTTTTTAACTAGGATATTCTAGGATATTCTCCTGAATGTGGGTGTGTTTACAAACATGTAACTCACATACACAAACACCCAGACCCGAAACAACACGATATAAATATTTGTGTGACCTACAACACAAAATTTGTTCCGTGCGAGGATCGAACAAGCGGCATTCAGCGCAGCAGTCGATCGCTTACCTACTGCGCCAAGCGTATTGTTATTATGAGTCGGCATTAGTTTCAGTAGCCAATGTTACTACTACTTATACGCCTATTATAGTAATTATGGGTAATTTTATTCCCTTACCGTATCGATCACCAATAGTTAGAGAAGCTTCAGTACGATAATAATAGTGCATGCTCTTAAATATGCTGATTATCCAAAGCTTTCAACTGCATTAAAGAATTTATCGATTCCTCTTAGAGACTTTCGATCCAATAGAAGGGGCAACGCGAACAATATCGTTATCTATGTGAAAAGCCAACTAAATGCTATCGGTATAACTTTAACGTGTCAAGGCGCGGAATATTTTTGACAACCTTTGAGCTATATTCTATTAAAAAAAAACCGCCCGTTACACTATAACAAAAAATAGAAATCAAAAATAGAATAAAATAGGTAAATAATTACAACAGACTTTAATTTTTTTTGTACGAAAGTCTACGTGCGTGAGTCCAACTCGTTCGTGATCAGTTTATTTTATTTTATTGTTAGATAATATACAGCTACAGCTACCGGTCATAGTTCAATCGACAAATTTGAATTATTACCCACCATAAGCTTCTTTCTTACAGACTCAATATAATTAGGTCCGCATTCGTTTTGACGATACGAATCCATTGTAACGACCTTGATCTTTGTTATTTTGAGGCTCAATCCCTTTAACGTTTAAACGATTTATTGTGAAAATGGGTCATGATTCAACTTTGTCGATTGTCCATAATACAGGTATAACGGAACATACAACACAGTGACACCCAAAAGCAGACACACACAGAGAAACAGAACCTCCACTAAACAATACCCTGGTAACAGGGTACTGTTTAGTAGTAATACTTGCACAACAAACACTCCAAACGTTCCTAACTTGGAGTCTCCACAAGATCCGTGTAAACAGCTCTAAGTGTTTTCCCATTTCTCTTTGACATTAGTCGACAATCCCGAACGATGTTACCTCATGCATACGCTCTATGCTCAGAAGGAATGTTTAATTTATTTAGATAGTCTCCCGTTGCGTCAACCTGAAGGCACGAACCTAATTACGTCTGTAATAAATATTCACTAGCGATAAACTGTGTGAATAATTTACGATGGTGTAAACGTTTAATTTCACCACGGATTTGGATATTTGTGCGTGGGATGATTCCCAATTGAGATGCGGTTATAGATATTTGTATGTCTTTCAAGCTGTTTAAGGGTGTTATGCTATTAATTGGGACGTACTGAAATTAGATGCTCTAAAGAGTTCGTGAGCGAGTATTTATTGATGCCAATGTTATATTTATAGCTTCGACTAATGTTTCGTAGTAAGTTGCTTTCTCTATGCTTTGCCAAAGATGTTGCTTGGTGTGGACAAGGCATTAGAATTGCTTTTCAGGTAGTCGGTCAGTGTGCTGATTGGACTTACGTCCACAACGTTTTAGTATCTTAAGTGACACGTAGATGAGAAGCATAAAGGCGTTCATCTGCCCTATAATTTACTAGATACCGACGTAGCACCGAACGGTTTTTAGCCAAAAAGAAAAGCGTGCCTGATGCGACCTTCGTCAGTTTGAAATTTCCAAAAACAAAATTAAAAACATATATTGCTAAAATGTTTGGGTAACTGGGTAGCTGTATTATTGAGAAGATGTCAGCACGGTGTTGTTAGAACTCTTTTTATTTTTTTGTTAACCTACACACACACAACACTCAATTAATATTGGTTTATACCTAAAGCTTATCTGCAGAACACACGGCAAAGATACTATAATGTTTTATCTTAAGATACCATATCGCTCGCCATACAATTGTATCTTAAGATACCAAAATATGAAATATATATTATCTTCGTCGTATGTGATGGTTCATTGAATTGTATGACGAGCGATATGGTATCTTAAGATAAAATATTATCGTATCTTTGCCGTGTGTGACGCTCTTTACAAAACTTAGATAAAACGTGGAACTTAGTACCGTCATTTGAACCATTGTTTAAACAATCTAATAAACAGTGTGTAAAAACAATGAACTTTACCGTGTTTAAATCCATTTTGGTTGAAAATAACACAAAAGAGAAACTTTGACACACCATTGACAGCTACTACTGTTAGTCCAAAATTTATCGCAAAACAACCATTTGCAATAACGTTTGTGTAAACCGTAGTTTAACCAGCTTTAAAGCTAGGTTTTTAGTTAAACCCCATTTTATAATGAGACGGATTATGTTCAAATAAAAACCACTCCCATATTAATCCAGTCTCCCCTACAGTTTAGCCTACAGTTGTCAATCCGGCAAGATCGATCAGGTGCAAATCGTCACACCTATATTGAGGCACCCACTGTGTGTCTGTCATCAACCCAGCCCATCTGTCTTCTTTCAACCCTTCTAATGTTAATTTCACCAAAAAACTTTTTGAAAATTTATAACATGCACCCTTCTCTTCTTCGACAATCCTAAGTAACATCTTGCCATTAGGCAAAACTAAACGTTCGCAAGCATTATATTTCCACGACATACGAATAAATTTAAACAAATTCGTAATGAAAGCAATTTCAAATTCTAAACTTGATCCAACTTTACCGCTTGATGCGTATAGAACTTTCGAGAAAACACGTCTCAGATATTAAATACAAGTTAAATAAAGACAGTTTTCGCAAGTATTGTTTGCTCACGTGGATCCTATTTCAGAAACAAGTCTAATTCCCAAAGAGTTTTAAGCAGAATTCCTAAGGAAATTAATTTAATAAATTAGTTACGAACAACAATACGAACTTTTGCTTTTACAACTCACGCGAAAAGAATTTTGTTCGTTCATTACCATAGCGTGGAATAATATTATTTTTGATATTGGAACTCATGTTTTCGTTGAGCGTCAAAGACAAATTTTCTGGAAAATATGAAATTAGAGAAAACACTCGAAATCTGAATATTTTTTCGAGAAAAAGATCAAAGTTAGTTCGTTTAATGTTCAAGTTCTATTCATAGATAAAAATTTACAAAATTTTCATACACCTCAAAGCACTAAACAGTGGCTTTGAAAATAAATTCATTTTTATCTGCAAGCACATCAATTTTATATTCTGTTTTTTTTTTTTGTATCTGCGTTTAGAATGATTTATCTAAACGCAAAGAGCCAATTTTGGTAGAATTTCCATAAAATACTACTACTAGACATAATCCCGCCCACCGTACTTAATAAATGATGCATGATACAAAAACAACAATGCACGCATTCTTATGGTAATGTAGGGACGCATCGCAATATTGCAAAGCCGAATTGTTTAGAGGTAGATAAAATTCAGGGTGGGGAATGGTTAATTTTCATCTATTCTTAATAATAAGATAAAGTAAGAGTAATTCATAAAAAATAATACCTTAATACTCTATACTTTATTTACAATATTAAATTAAAAAATCCCTCATAATTTCATAAGTTCTTCACAATAATTTCAGTTCTAGTCGATTAAGCAAAACAACTATGACAGACATGCGCATAATCCTGTAGGGTTTCCAATTCCCCATTTGGACACAGAGAACCCAAATAAAATTTACATTTGAAAACAACAAAACATTGAATCACGGTTTAAAGTTAAACTCATCTTAATCTGCGTACTTAATCCTTTGGGCATTTCGAACGCGTATGAGATTGCTTAACTCTTGTCAAGCGATAACACGCCCGGACCACACATTTATCGTATTCACCTTCTAATTAAATCTCTTTACAAAGGCTGGGCCGGTGGGGCATAAGTCAGGTATTGCGAGATAAAGATTAATGCGTTCTTGTCAAATAATTTACGGTGTTGATAGCGATCCGGCTGTGGTGTCCATTTTGCATGTCACAGTGTACTTTCAATGCAATACGCGCGTATTTTGTGCGAATGAGTTATTTGTGATTGAGTTGTAAATTCTACCGTGAGTAATGATGCTGATATGAAACGTGGCGTGTGTTGTGTGTGTTGGGTTATACATAAATACGGAAAAGGAAGAAGAAATGAAACAGTATCGAGAGATTGTGTTAAATTTTCACTTAAAATCTTCACCTATGATGATTTCAGTTGGAGTATCAACTTGCAGACGTTACGCAGAGTGGCGATAGTAAAAATCCAACAGAACGCTACTATTATGGAATGCGTACATAATTTCCACAGAAACGAAGTTACACCTAAAAATTATTGCACTGTTGGAATATGAACTCTCAGACGTAACGTAAAGCGCTGATTTTCATAATCGAATGGAGCGCTTCTATTTAGAAATTAGGCGTCGCTCCAAAGTAGTGAAAACTGACATTAATCTTGCTTTGATCAGCCTGTCTTCTCAGATCGTATCAAACACAATGTGATCCCATTTTCATTCCAACACACGGGCTAATTCCGGAACACCGCAACGGACATGTTGCACAAAACAAAACAGATTAAAAATGTGAATCGCCAAACTTGTCCCTGATTAGTCCGGCTATGTTTTGTCTCAGATCAAACAAGTCGGGTTGAATGCCGGCGCCTACACAAACATACTACCTAATGTGTTTACCTCTAATTCCAAACAAAAGTTGTGCGAACGGCCCGACAGTGTTTGAGTATACTTTGTCTTTTGCCGTAGTCGTTTTTACTAACAGATTTGTACTGAGGCAAGTTATTCGGCACAAAAAATGGAACGAAGCTTATTAGACCCTTATAAGGATTTCTCGTAGTTCATACAAGCATGAAACAAGTACTGACCGTACTTGGCCCACATTTTAGGGTATATTTATTGGGAGATTTGCCGTTTTTCCGCCTGTGAGATTTGTTCACCTTTCTCTTGCCTAAAAGATTTAGGTTCCACTAGTATTTATATTGTTATGTGAAATACCTATAAAATATTTCTTGAAGCGTATAAAATATTAGTGTTGTTACGCTAAAGAAATAATAGCGACCTTTTTTTTAATACATCAGACATAATTTCAGTGGCTGTGATTAAATTTAATTCCTTTTACAATATTTACCTATGGGCTTAAACTTATATACCTGCTTTTGTCGTTGCATTAGATTAAGTCACAAAGTGGTTTCAATTTTCAACATTGGAATATTACAAGCAAGTCTTGGACTTGGTTAATTGATTTATTGAAATCAAAAGTTTTTGCGAGTTAGGCTTTTGAGGCTATATTTGTACTACGTTATGAGATATACTTGTGTGATATAATTAAGTGGTTGTTGTTTGGATTCTAATCATGTTTTAAACTTTGTGGTGGAGTAAAACATTAACATTCATTGTAGATTATGGCTAGTACCTCTCATTGAAATAAGCACGGTGTCCGAGACCATTTCTAAACCTCGATCGTATTAACTACTTTGCTCCGCTTAGCTAGACACAGTTGTCATGACAACGGTTCTAAACAGCAACAAAACTATATTCTAAGCCGTAATTGATGCATGCATACATTGACATTGACAGGTGATTCCATATGAGAATTTTGGAGTCGTAAGCATTTTTGTCACTTTACATCAAACTATAGCTGTCAATGTGTTAATGGGGCGGAGTTGGGCGTGTCGAGCTTGTTTTGAGTCGAGTCAGTTACTAAAAATATCAATAATTTATGTAATACTTAACATTTCAATTTCATATGGTATTGAGAATTATGAGAAATCTGTTCTTAATCAATTTTAGGAAATCACGTAAAAAAGGATCAACGATAAATTTTGACTACTAAGCAACTACTATATAAATGTAGCAGCAAAGAGAGATTTTTGAATATTGATTTTAGTGTTATATCTTGTATACTCCAAAAATAACTGGTTGGTTTGCCTAACTTTTCGCCAGAATTCTAAACTCAACCTCTTCAAAAACTTAAATTAAACAAAGCTAGAAGTAAAAGTTGAGCTCACAAAAATAAACTCTAAAGCAACTTAATATGTTTTTTCTTGTGTATATTTTTAGTGCGATTTTAAAGAGTTTGGGATCACGGCGTCTCCCCGAGCTGTCTTAAGAGTAAAGTTTGATCAAGTGGGAAACGTTCAGAAGTTTATACTTACTTTCCCGCAGGAAGTGAGATAAATATTCATGAGACTTAACTCGAGGAAAAGTTATTTTCACGTCAGTGTCTGTCCGTCCGTATATTTGTAATGAAACGACTTATAACAGACTGTTTTAATACTTTTAATTTGCTTCAACTCTTTAATATTCTAACTCAGCGCTGTGTCCGCTCAATTCTGTTGCGTTCATAGCTTTTTGAATTACTTTTATTAAGTACATATAATAAAGAAATTATAATTTAATTTAATAAGTATTGTGGATTTGTTTTTCAGTGGCAAAACTTAAGTGGGAATTTCTGAAAACAATCATACGAGTATGTGAACATTTATAAATGTAAAACAATACCCATATTAAGTAATGCACACAACACACAAGTGCAGAGATTATAAAAGCTGAAAACCACACACGCTTCCTTTATTCGTAACATTGTGGAGAATATTCTTTCCTTCATAACAAAACATTAGAACTGCACAGGTAAGCCATCTTTAATACACCTGCCCAGTGTGATACAAAAGAAGAACTTCAGAAACTGGAACTATAATACTTACTTCACCAAGATTCCCAAGTCTTGCAATTAGCTACTGTTTTATGTTAATACTTGTTAAAAGTTATGAAGAAAAACTAGGTTTTTAATTTCATCTGAAACAGAATACTGTATTCTGTACTCTGCTTCAGTATCAAATAAAATAACTAAGAAAGCTTCTTGTGAAAAAGAATTTGAAGTAGAATTTCTGTAAATGAAAATTAAATACGTAAACAGAAAACCTAATCCAAAATATTTTTGAGAAAGACCGTAATTAAACTTCTTGAACTTCACCCAACTAGATATTTCTTTAGTTATGGAACAATAAGCTTTATTACAAGGCTGTAAAGTTTAACATTCAATCTTGATTTACCGTCATGCGTAGACCCTAAGGCAACAAGACACATTTTGTTAGCCAAGAGGTATTTTACGTCGTTAGCGAGTTCACAGACAACCACAAGCTTACGTGTAGAAAACTTCTAACTTCAAACAGTGATAAAACATACTTTGCGAGATATTTTCGCAACTTTTTAATGTTGCAGGACCCTTAAGTGAAGCTAAGCCCCGTAATGGTAAGTGGGGAGCATGATCCTGATATGATGAAGACGTGAGGAGACTATTACCATTTTTGTGTGGCAACTTTTGAAAAAAATATCATAGCACTTCGAATATGACACATGACGTGAATAGAATAAGGTACAGAGATGCCTTTGGAAAGATAGAAATGAATATCAAAGAAGTTTTAATAAAGCGAGTGTTGAACGCATTTCAGATTCAAATTATTTTTTTCTACAGAATGTATACTTATAAAACATGATTTTTGAAATAAAATCTATTCAACGGTGATATTCTTTTCAGAGATAAGACAATGGCTTCAAACCGTTGATATAATGAATACTGAAACAAAATGAATATTTCATGTTGATTTTAGTAGTGGCACAAGAGGCACAATGTTTTTGTATAATCGGCTTACTTTAAGAGGAAAAAAAATGTAGAGAGAATATGTGAATATCAGTATTGGATATTTTGAATACACTTTAGCTGTGTTTTTCATTATTTAGTCTTGGTCCGAAAGTATACATTTCATTTGTAAGTATACGTGTTAAAATTATTATTCGAAGAAGACATTTTAATGAAAGTAGACTAACGAAACGTAAAAACTAAAAAGAAATTTTAATAGGTCATCCAAGCGTGTTTTAGTTTACTCACTAACATAGAGTTAGAGAGGAAAAGCATCTCATTAATGAAAAATATGGCAACCGTACTGTATAAAAATGGAAAATGGTGCCACGAAAGATGCAAATATTAAAACAATAGTAGCCGTTTATAAAAGAGCAGCAGAATTCATTTATCTAATAGTTGAAGTCGTCAGAGCAGAGGACAAAAACAAAGCACTAAATAAAACTGAAAAATATAGGTATCATTTTTCAAAGTTCAAAGAGGGAAAAAATGTGAGGTAATTGCCTTTATGACTCCTTCAAGACGTTCTAGAGTGTCGTAATGAGCACTTCGGAAAGCTCTTTTAAAAGTCCCCCGGTTTTCCTTTTCTTGGCTTTTAGTTTTTTTTTGTTCTCTAAAATAACGACCTTTTATTATTCCATTACAGATCCGCTATCAAGTAAATGGGTATTTTATTATAATTGATACAGATAGGTGGAAAGAAAAATTAAATGACCTTCTAGTTTTACGAAATAATACCACAAATTTTTCTTTTTCAGAATACTGATGATTTATATGCTCTTGAGGATTCAAGACAACGGTAGAAAATACAAACATTGTATACGTGACCGCAGATAACCCAAGGACTGCAGAAAGGTCAGGGTCTCGCCATTTTGCGACTTTGATCGATCAGCTCTTTTCAACAGAATACACTAGAATACTTTGTAGTACCGTTTGATCTTCGAGTAAGAGCACATCTTGCAATTCACTGAATAAGATCGTCTTTATTCAGTGGAGTGCAAGACGCAACTCAAACATTTAAGGCGCAAGCATCTCCTTTAAAGTGGCTGGTAAAACAAAAATATAAAGTGGGATAAGGTAAACTGTAGAACTTTGGGAAAAAGGAGCATAATTATATTAAATTAAGCACTTGTTAAATTTTTCAAAAATATTTAATCGATTAAATACATTTTTCTCACTAATAGAAAGCGACTCAGTTTACAAAGTGCTGTATTTATGTTTATTTACGGACAGAAGCTAGTGCAATAAAACAGTAAATACACTCACATCGCAGATTTCTTTTCATCTCATTAAGATTTCCCTCATGAAATTGCATCCTATGCAGAACAGTTCAGCAACTCATAGAAATATGTAAATAATCTACTAACATAATAGCAGTATGCTATTCTATCTATATGCTACCAAATTGTTTCAATTGTTCACGACGGATCGCGAACAATTTTATTTTCACCTTACACTGTCTTGCAAGATATACGTACTTTTCAAAGTCATCTGACATAAACTGGCTCTCTTAAACTAAACAGACACCAAGTTTCTATGTTCGAGCGGGCGTGGCAAGAAACTTTCAGTTTTGTGGCCACGACTGATGGTTTTTCGTCGATAAGGTCACTTAGCTACGGCTGGTCGCGGGACTCACGAATTACCGTGACCCCGGAACGTAAAGGGCTATTGAAGGACACCGTGGATTTTAGTCAGTACGAGTCTGACAGGACAGGGAGGGATCCCACTCTGCCCTGGGTGGGAGGACTTA
The DNA here is from genome assembly GCA_943136025.2 of Agrotis puta. Taxonomy (NCBI): domain Eukaryota; kingdom Metazoa; phylum Arthropoda; class Insecta; order Lepidoptera; family Noctuidae; genus Agrotis; species Agrotis puta. The sequence goes on along the minus strand of OW964177.2, from coordinate 11,404,633 downwards.
TTTGATGATTTTGCCACGTTAAAAAAAGCCACGGATGAAATATGATTTATTCTGTGTTATTAAAGTGGAAACTTGTAATCTGCGCTGGATTATGTACGTCTTGTTTAAGTTTGATGTGTTTATGCAAATATTCTTAGTGAAAAATTATGTTTTTCTAAAAAAACCTGCGGTTTGGGAAGTGCGGTTTATAATTTGCACCTTGGTTTGTGAAATTAAATTTACGAAAACAAGACCGTTAAGAATACATCGCATTTTCATGAAAAGGAACTATATAATTTCTCAAAACCCTTCTTAGTGTAAACCGCTTCCTTTTCAGACCAACTCCAACATTTACCTAAAACGCATTGAGCAAAAAGAAACATCGGACTAGAAAGTGGTTTTCGCTGTCATTACAGCTCATTTTCCTGAAAAGCTTTTATAGGTGGGATGTTAAGTTCCCAACCTCTCAACTATCATTATCTTGAAGCTCACCTGCGAAATTTTCTTTAAACGACCTGGTTTTGGTTCGTTGGGTAAACTTTTAGTACTGTGAGATTCATAAATCTCTTGATACTTATTTTATTTTCGGATCTTTCAGGGAGTATCAAGTTTCAAGGCTGTCTGTCGCTTAAAGGTTATTCCAATAAAAATTTTGTTAGTTTTGTTAATGTTACTTAAAATAAGTTTTAAATGTTATCTTTAAGTACGTTATTCATATTTCAGATGTTCAACAACAAGGTTCAAAATCGCTCGAAGCTATTATCTAACAAAATCATTCGTGATTGAAACAACTGTTAACATACCGAACACTAGCATATTTTACAATCATTCTAAATTGATGAAATAAAAAAAATGTTCTAAATATTTTTCATATTTTAACTCAATTAATAACAGTGTAGTTCATAAAGTTGGAATGCAAATACGAGTAACAATGGAGTCCGAACAATCTGTTACTATTTTCATTAATAAAACTGGTACAGTGAACCAGCAGGCGTGAATTAGAGCGTGGTTGAAACTTAACCACCATTATTCTGCGACTTTGGCACCAAACTCCATAACATGATTAAGGCTGTTATCTATTAATGGAAGACCGTGGAGTTTGAAGATATAGCGATTTTGAAGAAACGCTATGTGCAAAGTCGGTGGTGGAAACTATCAAATGGATCACAGCGCGCGTTGACACTAAGATGTGAATCAATGGGCGTACCCGCGGACTGAAATACGTGACGAGTTTAATATGAACCACAACCATTTTAAGTACTTTTTTAGGTTTTATTTAACGATAAATGAAAAACCAGTCGATTTTTTAATTAAATTATCTAGTTGAGAAGAATTGGAAGACTGGCACTGCCCTCGGTTGACTGGTAGATAATGCCTCTAGTATTAAAGCCTTTGTCAAACAGACAGGCGTGGCGAATGCGAAGCGTGACGTTTTTATTTGAATTGTTTGAATCCTGTCACATAGAAAAGTGAAAGCGATCCGATAGCGTGACCCAACTATCGGACTGACGTCTCAAATCGGTTCGCTATCGCTTCGGGCTCGCTTGTCTGTTTGACAAAGGCATTAATCCGCCTATGTACCTTTTATGTTGCATGACGTTTAACCGTAGGTTATAAACGCCTGCAACACCAGAGGTATCGCCTGCTCTTTGCCGACCCAGCAAGTTTTTGATGCCCCCTTGAAGGCTTTTTTATTTACGTGGCAAAATCATCAAATGAGTCCTTCCACCCAGGACAGAGCAGGAAGGACTGTCAGACTCGTACTGACTAAAATCCACGGTATCCTTCAATAGCCCTTTACGTTCCGGGATCACGGTAATTTGTACAGTCCCGCGACCGCCCTTTTTGAAGGTGTGAAGAAAGTAAACAGAAGCCTTGTAGCGACAGTTAAATGTTTTCACACAGTGGATCATACAGATTTCGGATCAATGATCCTTTAAGACAAGACTGCTGGCATTCATGGGTGAATGATACGTTGAATAAGGATAAGATTGACCCAAGATACAATAAAGCGGAGTCGAAGGGAAAAAAGACAAATAGAATTGATGAAAGCCGTGAAATGTATCTTAGAGTAGCCAGTTTACACTATGTCTTCCAGGTGCACGTGGTCACGGATAGTAGTAATGTTATCTGCACTTCAGTTTAAATCAATGGAAATGTTGTTTCAAACGCTCCCGCTACCTCTTAGCCCTGTAACACCGCTCTAAGCGCAACGGTTGTAGGCTTTAGGATGGTATTAAGGTCGGGCTAGCATCCAACGTCTTGTATTCGGTAGCCCGCGAAGTACATGAGTTTAATTTATATCATCCATATAAATATCTTTGGCCATTATGATGTGTGGTCCGGGAGACCGCACAGTAAATTGCACATTACAACACGTAGTGTATTAAAATAATTAATTTTGACCCAAATATTTGGCGTGTCTTAGATTATTGTACACATATTATCTGAAGGTACTAGGTAGTGTAAATGGCTCTTTGAGCTTCGAGAATTTGCCTTTGATGCCTTGAGGTTTTAGTAAGAAATTACATTATGAATTTTGTGACTAGGTAAGATTTGTTCATAAGGGGTGAAAAGCTAGACTGTTTTTGTTTCCATTCTTCTATTTATATTGATGTATGCAATCTACTTATATGTACTAGCAGAGAAATCAGTTATTAAATCATCATCATATCCTTGCCAATTCAATTTTCTAGTTGTGACAATGTGGAAATATATAAAACTAGCTTTTGCCAACGGCTTCTCCCGCTCAACCTCCCCCCCCCCATTGCCTATGTCGCTCAGGACCAAAGCAGCTTTGATTTAGAAATGGGTCCAGTAGTTTCGGAGCTTATTCAATACAAACAAACAATGAAAACTTTCCTCTTTTAAAATTAGTGTAGATAAACATGTAATCATTAATGATTGTCTCTTCATTTATGCTTCGCTATTTATCGAAGCATGCATTGTGTTTTATATCAATTTTATCAAAACTTACTCAAAAATATCAACCATTCGACAACCAAACACTTATATCGGGAACACAAGCCAGATATTTACGAAGTGTGTCTGTGCAGTGTTAACGACTTTTGGCAAGCTTTCGCCGTGAGTGGACCATGAAATCTAAACAATAAACAAACTGTTTCCTGCAGGAAAATATACAGAGATTGCAGCTTTGCAGAAAATAAACGTCTTTTACACCCTATAAAGGGTGGGGATTTGTGTGATGAAGAATGAAAATGATTGCGCTTTGTTGGATAATGATATTATGGTGTACGTTATGGCTGACGTTATTGAGATGGATTTGAGTGGTTTCCGGAATTATGTTGTGTATGGGAATAACGTTGGAAAAGTGTTATTTGATCTGAATGAGATTTCGTGTTATTATTGCAAGAACTCATGTCGTCATCATCTGTATTGACGGCATGGTTAGCGTAGTGGCTGAGCGATTGGACTGCTGCGTTGCGTGTCGCGGGTTCGATTTCCGCACGGAGCAAATATTTGTATGATCTGCAAGTAGTTATTTCGGGTCTGGCCGTTTGTGTATGTGAGTTTATATGTTTGTAAACGCACCCACGACACAGGGAAAAATCCTAGTGAGGGGCAACGTTTTTTTTTATTAAAAAAAAAATGTGTGGGTGGGTATGTTGTTTACCTAGACATTTATCAAACAGTGTACTATTTCTATACTTCAAAACTTGTTAACTAAAAAACAAAAGCTATTAAGCTTTACTTATAAAAACGAATTGAATATTCAAAACCCGATTAGAAAATACACTGTATTTTTCTTTAACTAAAATTCCAACTCAATCCCAAAGGAGAAATTCTCGATCAAAAAGCAATTACAAACTAAAAGTTCTGCAATAAAAATGGCAATCAACAACTGAAACTCCAAGAATAATTACTTCTAGACATTAAGCAACTGCGTCGAACGAAGAGTTATAATCGAATCACAAATCGAATCGTTCATCGAAAGTTTGACCTGATCGAATAAAAATATCCGGCACAAAACAATAGTGTTTCCCCCGATCAAGTTTGATACTTGGAATTCACAGTAGCGACAGGTGTTTTTTACGACCTCCCGGTGATTTAGCGCTGAGGATTCGCCATTAATCCCGTTTGGATAGACACGAATAGAAACAATACAAACATTGCGTTAACAAAGTGATGTTTTGAAATGAACGAATGCTACTGTGATTTATTTCTGTAAGAATAGCTCGAATATCAAAAAGCGATATTCGTTTCCAGTGCTGTGCTAGAACTCGCTTTATTGTATTCAATAAAATGACGGAACTTGAAATATTTGAAAACAGTAAAGTAAATATTGCTTCGACGGCAACTGCTACATTATAACAAGTTCACAGACAAAGTAAACTCTCAGATTCTTCACATATACATTGTCGAAAATAATACAAAATCAGCAAAATGTACTGAAGCTAAAAAAAAAGCAAGAGAAAGTACTAATAAAGAAAACTGAAAGTTTTTTAAATGACGGCGAACTTGAGTCCATGTGAAGATCCACAAATTGGGAGACATAAGCTTACAATCCGGAAGGTTACTGACGTTACGTTCAAAGTTCTTTTAATGGGACTTTCCTCAGGGCAAATTGGCTGTTAAAACAGAAATTCGCTCCAACAGGAATCTTAAAACGGGATTTCCAGAAAAGTACACGTGAGTTATTCACGTTTTAACACGTTTAAGTCACTTACGATGTATGAGTGGCATTACAGAATCAGCACATTTCCTTCCAACAAGACAGAAAGCACGTTTCAGCATAATTGAAAGGCAAAAGGTAAAAATGTCGATACTGACTTAAAATTGTGTTAGAATTTGTAGCCCAATTCTGGAGCCTTTGAGGAATGTCTTACTAAGGTATTCGCTAAAAGCGTTTGTTAACACGATAGCGGCATGCTTGTGATAGCAACAAAAAGCTTTAACAGCGTTCTAGTGGTTTTCAGAGATGTCTGCGAATATTTTGCCGCAGCACATGCATCGTGAATACCCCTTCAGACGTGCAGGGATCTCTAACGAGACGGTAAAAGCATATTCTAAAACGACGACGAAATATAAGTGTCTAAGATGGGGTGGGTGGGGGCGATACGTATTTTTCAAAAGTTAATATAATATGAGTACGGGAAGTATATTTTATTTCCTGCCAGATTTATTTTTATGAACGTTACAGCTTAGGAAAATCTTTTAGGATTTATTGAAGTGTTTGTTACAAAGTACCTTTAGCTTTTCAACTTGTTCATGGTAACTATAGTGGGTGAGTTAAAAAGCCTTACATTTTACAAACGAAAAATACCGTCAAATGTTTATTAGGGCCTTAATTTCAGTAAGCCAAGTTTAGCATTCTAAATAAAAAAAAAAACAAATTTAATTTTATAAACATAAAAAAAGTTGTTGAAAATTATTATCGTAAGAAAAGAAAGGTAAGGCGAGATGCGGCGCCTTGTTAGTAAACAACTCTGCGATTTAAGACGCGGAACCCTAGAAGCTTGCAGACATGGCCCGTCGTTAGCCCGACGTTTCCTACAAAAAACCACTCGCCAACAAATAAGGAGAATTTTAATAAAAGCCGCCGATGCGAATCGAAACAGTCACACTTCGGGTTTCATTTCTATAGCGACAAAACGAACTTCAGGACAATGTGTTAAGTCGCGCTATGTAACTCCTGAGCGATGTCTTTTATTTTTATAAGCTAAAAGCGTTTGCAGATTCTATTTTTGTTTAGCTTTATACCAAAATGCATGCAAATGGGACAGTGAAGTGTTGTGTATGCGGTTTTAAAGCACAAGTATTTACGTTCGTAGTTTCTAGCTGTTGCACTACATATGTTTTGTTTTGGGTTCGTATATAAATCTCTTAAACCCGCAAAAACGACTGCTGCTTTTGATATGTACGTATGTATTTCTGCACTATTATGCAGTATAAAAACTATGTTAAACTTTACAGAAAACTTCTACTGTATTTTGAACTTTTTATGTACTTACTGCACAAACTATTTAAATCTATACAATAAAAATGGATCGCTAAATGTGTTGCTATGCGTAAAACTTGAAAACGATTCGGATGTTCCTTTTTTTGTTGTGTTTGTTACCATCAGGACCAGGATTTTATGGACGATTTTTTTTTTCTTAAAACATTCTGATAAGAAACGTTCATCTTGTATCATAAGAACATATGTATATTTGAAGATCATTGACAGCAACTGCCTAGCGATTATACGCGACGACTGATATATATAGGGTACCTACAAGTACGAATCTTAGGTTGGTGTTTTTTAAAATTATATTGTGAGTGTTTTTCTTTTCGTCGAAGATACTGAAATTGAAAAAAAAAATCATGTTAACACGTCGTAAAATCTATTTTTTCTTATGTAACATTTTTTTTTAATGGGATGTTTTAATTTTCAAATGAGTCCTTTCATCTTGGGTGGAGCGGAAAGGACTGTCGGATCACCAGGCTTGACCAGAAAATATAAGTGTGTAAGACTACCACAGAACAAAAACTTCTGACAGAACAACGTCTATCGGGTCAGCTATTGTTTTATAAAAGCTTCAAAATCATTTTTATCCTACTTACGTCTGTCTGTATGATAGGACGTAAGAAAAATGTGACACTAGAAGGGCCAGTAAATAATCTATAAAACCGTGGAATTCTTACGAGGAAAGGGCGGATTTGTAGGCAATCGCTTGACGGGGTAATCGTGATATTCGAACTAGTGGCTGTTTATTATGACGCAATTTGGTCAACGTAGTAGAAATAAAAGGATTATGTAACTAAAGATCATAATAGATGTGGCCTTCTGTGTTCTGTTCTTTTTTTTTTTTTTTTTAGTGTGGCAAAATCATCAAACGAGTCCTCCCGCCCTGGGCGGGGCGGAAGGGACTGTCTGACTCTTACTGACTAAAATCCACCCGTGTTTCTTCGGATGCCGTTTACGTTCCGGGGCCGCGGTATCCTGGATTAAGAAAAAAGCCGCGACCCCAGCAGGCATTTGGCCCCGTAAGGGGCCCCGTCGGTGACGCGTGAAACACGACGCGCCACCGACCCGGGCTTGATCCTTGGTCGGACGGCGAGCTTACCCATTACTCACCGTCCGCAAGCCCGCTCCGCCGCTGTGCCTTCTGCTGTTCTGAGGGACACGCGTTGGATCATCCACCCGACAGGCTATTCGCATACGGGCAAAGAGACCCCTTAGGCACACAGTGCCTAAAAGAGTTTTTGCCCGCATCCCAAGGTGCCCCGGCCCGAAAAACTGGTCTTCCCCCCGGACGTATCCGAAGGGGAACTCCAGTCCACGGGCGCACGTGGAGGTTTCCTGTCTTAGCACCCCTCTGTGTTCTGTTCTAGTAAATAATTATATAATTTGATCAAGTTTTCTCTTTTCTGTAAAAGAAATATGTCAATTATTATGAACAAGCCGAAAACACATTTGTTGCATCGTCCTGTTCCATTTAACATTGTATGTACCAAAAAACCAATCCCGAAATTCAACTTTACATTGTCTACATTCATTTTAAATCACTCTCAAAAAGCTACAAAGTTTCGTAAAGGGCGACGCATACTGGAAACAAATAAAACGAGTGTAACAGCGAACTTGCGGCGACGTACATAATTGTCTCGTGTCTTGTTCGTGTTGCATCCGACGCGTAGTGTCCGAGTGATTGTTGTTGCCCAATGGACGCTGATCGTTAAGCCAGCAGCAGTAAGATGAAATAATCGTATGGTTGACAAGAATAACACGTGACTAGAAGCCGACCATTTTTTTATGTGTTTAATTCATCACATGTGTCCTCCCACCCAGGGCAGAACGGGAGGGACTGCCAGCCTCCTACTGGCTAAAATCCACGGTGTCCTTCAATAGCCCTTTGCGTACCGAGGTCACGGTAATTCGTGAGTCCCGCGACCAAAGCCGACCATAGTCGTGAAAATCGGGATAGATATTTTTATGAAGAGGTGCGATGAAAAGAGGCAATCGGAGCAGATTTTTTTATTTATTCGATGTTAACTTAAATGAAAGCATTTTCAGAAATCTTAACGAAAATGACACAATAAAAAGAAGAAAAGTTGTGATGGGAGAAGGGTAGAACGGAAAATGTCTATTCTTATCGGAAAAATACGATCCAGTGCGCAAAAATGCAAATAAAATTACTATGCTTTATAGACCCTTGTTTCGACTGTTTTCATTCGTTTGTAGTCCGTCATACCAGCGGGTTTAAAACTGCCACATAGCAATATTTGTAATGATTCACTTCGAGAATGAATAACAGAAGAATAGACAATGACGTTACTAGAAATTTATGAAGTGAATGATGAGAAATATTTCTTCAAGTTGCCGTATTAGATCCAAAGGGCATGCGTTTTGGGGAGGTCTTCAGCCAGTAATGGAAAGTTTAAGCAAGGATTAATTTTGCATTTCTTCATTTATCGCATTCCTAATTTTACACTTAACTCCACCATGCTAGTATTTTATCCCAATGGATGCTCATCAACGGTTTTACATTTCGAGTTAGTAGCGACAAGCAGCACAGCCGGAGGCATTAATAACTCAGCTGTCTTCGCATTGTGGCCAATGAAGGATTCAGTGCAAGTGTAAACTGGCCCTAAACAAAACCGTCCGATATTATGCGGTGAAGTGTCGTCTACATACAATGGCACATCGATTACTTGCCGGTGAAAGTAATTGGCATATAAATGGTGGTGAGAAAGTGTGAGTGGTTGGAAGTCATGCTTGAAGAGCTCGTATGTTAATGTTGAAGATGCTCTTGACTTAATACCCATGTCATTGTGTTGGTAGATTTGGGTGTATCACTCTTTTAAGACTTTGTCAAACAGACAGGCTAAAGCGAAGCGTTTCCGAAGCGATACCGAACCGAAGCGAGACGACAGTCCGATAGTTTCGTCACGCTATCGGATCGCTTTCGCTTTTCTATGTGACTGAATTCAAACAATACCATACAAATAAAAACGTCACGCTTCGCATTCGTCACGCCTGTTTGTTTGACAAAGTCTTTAGTGACTGGTAGCATTAAGAATACCGATACGGTCAATAAAATATCCCAGTCTTCTATTCGATACGTCTAGAACATTTTTCTTTTAATTTTCAATGAGACTGGTTCTTCAGCAAGGTCAGGTGCATATGATCAGAAGTATGAACGAGGACGAGGACTTGTATAAGAGTATATATGGATTGTAACTGGTGGGTCGCGGGCTATTTTGCACTGCGGCACAGGAATGCAAAGTGCAACTTAAGGATGTTTTAAGTCAGTCATGTCCTACAGTCACTCCCGGTCCTCCCAGAGCGGATATTATTATTTAATAATTTCCTTGAAAAATTAAAAGATAGTAGCAGGCGTTATGTAGTTTCTTTTGTATGGAAAAAGTAAGTATCTTATGATGTTTTTCATTCTTCATTTTAACTGCTTCTGAGTAGGTACACTATGCCGTAAGAACAATTGTGTTTATAATAATAAATTAAAAAGAAGTAAAATTTTACATGCAATCATAAAACCAAATCCAATCTATACATTTTTGAACATCAATTTTGATAATTAGAATAATTTGCGCAGAACACGGCCCGTGATTTTGCGAAAGGGTTCGGCCCTAAAATGTTACCTAACCTGTATAATACGAAGTACACGCAATACATAGTTACAAGTTTTGAAACATTACAACTTAGTTAGAGCGATAAGATTACAAAATAACAAGTCTAAACCGCAAGCTTCTTTGCGGTCTTATTACGAAACAACGTGAGAAAAAACATCATACATAACATTACAGTAATCCTAATGAATACTGCTCAACAATATGCAATTCTACAAAAGCCTCTAACCCTTTGATTTCACCACGTCTTACAATACTATAACCTGAATATTCTAATAAGCTTACGAATACAATGAGTCCACTGACAACCGTGCTACCTAACTGTATACCCCTGATTGATGAATCTTTTGACATTCGAAACAATGAACAAAACATCAATACTTTGACCGTATGACCTCCAGATTGTATGATAGTTGGTAAGTCACAACATTTTGATGATAGATCATTGAATATAATGAGAAAGACCCAATAACCGTTAGCCTCGCGCTTTGGGGCAATCAATTAACACCTACTTGTCTCGACTAGTTTTCTTCTTCAATTTGGAATCGATACACGTTGTACTGTCTACTGTAATTTATATGTAATTTATCTTGTACAGTTACTGTAAAAACTGATAGCGAATGCACATTTCTTCAAATTGATTCGTGAGAGTGACGCTTTCTTAAGTAAGTAGGTTGGTTCCATCTGTGATGATTGCCATAAATCTCCTTTAATCAAAATTGATTTTGTGGAATCTGAACATCGCCTATTTTTAACACAGATACTTAGGTATACAACTAGCGATTTTAGTTCAGTACAAAATCCATTCAAAGTCTATATTTTTTAATCCTTTCACAAAAACCGGGATGCATTTGTGCATAACAGCCGTTCGCATTCTCGGGATGGGATTCTCGTAAAAACGAAGTTGAACAAGATATTTGCGTTTATTTGAACACGGCGTGGCTTGTAAAAATGGTCGAAGGCAAAAACTTGAACGTTCAACGGATCATGATACCGCAGGAGCTCGGAGAATGTTGATGTAACGTGGTTTAAGGATCCGACAGACCTATGTAGAACGACTATTATGTAGATGGTATAAAGGTTGAATCTCATTTGGTCGACCTGTAAAAGGGTATGGATACAAGAAGTTGCTGTAACGGCTTACAAAAAGGATAACTTTCGTATGATTAGGTAGCAAGCTAGTTTCTTTGAGAAATTATTGGAATAGGTGTATTTTCATTATCCATTTCGCAACGCTGAATCTTCATAAATAATTCAGTTACACATCAAACCTAACGCAGGTTCACTACCATGTTCGCATAAACAAACCATGATATGCAACGAACAGGAACCTCCAAACTTTATAGCTTCCATATTATCAACATCACCATCCTATTTTCGGCGAAATGCATCGTAAAGTCATCGTATTGTTTGCACAAAAAACTCTTTGTTTTCAGAATCAAAGATTCCGCACAAATAAGCCACCGCTTGTAATAAAATTTTGATGGAATAGCTGATGGGATATATGAGAGAGCATAAAATGGTACCAGAGAATTCCATCGTCTATAGCGTATTGACACATGTTATTTTCCCTGATGCGATCATAAAAACCTTCCAATCTTATCTCGTTGGCTGTGATGATGTTTGGATAACGTTTGCTTTGAACAACCTTACCGACAGTTTGGAACTGAACTTCAAGAAGTGACGCACTTAGTGCAATAGGGGGTTCAACATCCACACTTGTTTCATCGTATGCTTTAGTTTGGTCGTTGGAATTTCGACTATTTTCTTTCTGTTGCTTGTCTTTTATGCAGCTTATTTTTTTTAGAACAATAATAGTAAAAGAAAATTGTATTACAAAAGAGGTCTTAAAATTCGACATTGATGGATCTCACTAAGACGCTATCTGTGTTCAATTTTTCACATTTTTGTGAACCTCAGTTAGAAGGATCGGTGACGGGCAGAAACCAACTATTCAGGTACTCGTACTATCTACCCAAATCTCGAGATTTTATGTCAGCAATATATTACTGTCTTCACTGACGGAACCGCATTCTTGATAATATGGTGAGATTTCTTAAATATTACCTTAATTACGAGAGATATCGATCAGCGTTCGCTCCATCATTCCTTTATCTTGTACTCGTCGGATACTATTGAAATATTTCGACCATTAACGTAGAATTCCCTAAAATTTCGGTTTCGGTCCGAACGTACAGTATTGAATTTCGTGTCAAGTTGCCACAATTATGAGATTCCCTGACCGCGTAATGGTCACACGGGATAGTGTTGAACGCGATCGTTATGGGACGGCATTTTATGTAGGGCTGAGAATGTAGAAATAAAAGTTGTGTGTTTTCGGTAAGACTGACTAAAACTGATTGCCTTTTTGGTGAAATGAAGGACTTCAGTAATAATTCAATTACCTACATATTACAATCACACCTTGAATCTTTCATTAGGATATTGAAAAATACTCTGCAGCAAGCTCTATACTATAGCAAGTACCTATACCCATAAAGGATGTACAGATACCAATAATATGGCAGAAGAAATGAGAGGCCTTATATCAAACAGTTTATAAATGCGGGCAGAAATGATGATGATGAGGCGGAATTATTTCAAATTCATGAAACATATGAAACGCATAACCTATTACCAAATTATCACTTCCGAATAAGATCCGAAATTAAAACATTCTTATATGTTCAAACAATACATTGATTAATTTCTTCTAACTCTTACAAACATTTACAAGAAACTGCACATGTGAATTCGAACTATTATTTATACCAACAAATATTTATTTGTATCGACTGAAAGGCTGCAAATTGAGAGAAACAAATCACGTCTGTTGTAATAAAATGAAAGTAATAAATTACAGGGTCTTCCAAGTCCTCATAACTCCACTTAATTGAAGCACAAACATTTGCAAATTGGCGACTTCAAATACATAAATCAATCGTGTAAAAGCAGCAGTCATTATTTTCCCCTTTCTTTGCTTTTAAATGGCATAGTTTGTATTTTGAAATGACTGTAACTATGTTAAAAAAATATGTATAAGTACATAGTTTAAAACGATCATATTAACATCAAAATTATAAGATAATTTTTAAACAGTCAACGGTGATTTTTTAAACTAAGCTAAGCTACAGACTACGGTCTGGGGTCGTGGGACTAACGAATTACCGTGTACCCAGAACGTATAAGGCTACTGAAGGACGCCGTGGATTTTAGTCAGTACAAATCTGACAGTCCCTCCTGCCCTACCCTGGGTGGACTCAATTTATGATTAAAAAAAAGGACAGACTATGGATAACAGAATATTGAATAAGTTTGCATAGGCGCAGCACTTATGCATTTAAAGACATTCACGCTACATAAGAAATGCAATACTAAACACAAAAACCTGCAACCCCTTAGGCTAAACTACCCACATTTGCACTAATATAAGCTGGTATTTTCCTCACCACAAATAAAATAAATAAACTTGAAAATAAATGCGTAATACGTAAGCAAAACTGCTATTTTTAGTGCCCGCTTCGAATAAACGCAATACGAATTGCGAGGATACATCGTTTAATTTTTCATTGCTGAAGTTAAATCGCTCGGTGAACGGTTATTTATTGGTGCCCAGTAAGGGTTGCTGGTTCTCTCATTAGTGGGACAATTTTTTATCATCGTCCTCGGCTACACGAGCTTCTGCGGTGTTTTGAATGTTAAAAACGAATAAATAACGTTAACACTTTAGTTGGAGTTGGTTTTAGTTTTTTTTAGTCTTTTACGTATAATTAAGGCTGTGGACTTGTGTGTTTCTGTCTTGGATTGTGTATTTAAAGTGTTTTTGTTTGAAACTGATATCTGTGTTCAAAATCTTTTTTGATAGTTTTATTCTTATGAATAACATTAACTAACGTTTTGTTTTAAGTATAAACAATATGCCGACAAAATAAAGCATAAGAATGCGTGCACTAGTCATATTAAAAGCTCAATAATTGCCGATAGTAATCATTTACTAATAGCACTTTAGAATGTAAGACTATTAATTTTCTGCAATTGACTGTAGCACCTTGCACGACAAGCTACACACCTGATAGCCACCGTTTTTTTTTAATTTTTATACAAGACAACAAAGTTAAAATAAACTCACACTAAACAACACGTAAATCGGACAACCACTTCCTTACCAGCACACAGAATGCGATTGTGCAAAACACTTGTACCTCAAAAGGCTGGCTTTGTAAAATGCGGAGCTATAATTTTCCCTCACCAAAAGCTTCATAGATGCAGTTTATCTACCAAACAATATTACCGTCCGTGTGTTTGCCCTTGGCTAAATGGTATCTCGTTTACGGCAACGCGATTGCGAATCTTGAATCCTTTCAGGCGCACTGAGAGGCCTTTGATCGGGACGTTAGGCATTAAACACACAGTACGCTACGTGTTGAAAGAAACGCGCGCAGAGCCGCGAGGCATCTCAAACTAGCGTACGTTCTACACCACTCATTACCATTTTATCCGTTCCGAGTCGAAACACTGTTATTATAAACAGGCAAAGGCGAGCAATGATCGCGTCTTCGAGATGTGATTATCATGTTTTTTATTCAGTTTCGACTGGTGTTGAACAAACCGACGGATTGCTGCTACAACTTGTAATTTGTGTTGACGAGTTAAAATATTTTTCTTTGGATAGAGAATGGTAATGATCTCCAGTTGAAAGAACCTAAGATGTAATTAGGATAACATTTTTGGTCATGTGAAGGTTCATGATCACGCCCATAATTTGTATATCCCTATACAAATTTCCAAAGCGTACTCCCGTACCCTAAAGGTACACTGTACATAATCATCCACATTGCGACATCTTTGGCAACTTACTCGAAAATATTATTTCACCATCACATCGTACAAATAATTTTATTGGGTCATTATAATAGCAAAATACACTTACGGTAAGTATGAAAGCGGTTCCCGGTATTTGTAAAACTAAACATATATTTTGGCGAATTGTCAAGGAAGCCCGTAGTCGCTTAACGAAAGCAGGCTAGTAGTTCATTAAAAAGATAAATGTGGTAATTACGAGGACGTAGTACCGACTGCGTATCATGCTAATACCCGGTTCGTAGTAACTTATCGGATACATCTACAATGCTTTTACATAATTTTAGTAAAGATTACATAGTGTTTGATATTGATTTAGAAAATAATAATGAACTATTTTTGGATTCTTCAACTGATATTCGTAATCGATTGAAGAATCCAAAAACTTATTACATCAAGTTTGATAATGGGTCTTTCAAAAACGAAGCTAATAGACAAGACACTCTATTAAAATTATTATCAATATAAAGAAGAAAAAAGGCTTGCTTACTAAAATGTAGCCAATTTAAAAACACTTGAATTCTCTTTAAGGTCAAGGCTTAAAATCAACTATTTCTTTTGGAGGAAAGCCAAAGTCCTTTAGATCTAGGCAAGGAGCCAGGTACGTTTTGATATCAGCATTTTTCAAATATCAAGGTAAGTTTGTGGAAAATTCCAATGTAATAGAGAATGGTCTTATGGCACGTCTCTTCGTTCTACGTGTAGAGTAATATCATTAAATCTTTTGAACGTAACCAACTGTAATGTATTTTCCAATTGTGGTAGAAGCGTGTGTCGTGAATTTTTCGGCTCTACGAGTTTTGATTTAGAGTGAATTGCACCTTATAAGTTACACTTAGATTTGCATTTTGTACCTCAATCTATCATATTTCTCTAATCGATTTTCAACCTTATCACAAAAGTGGAAGATTAATGAAGGTTAATTTTTCCATTGGTAAAATTTGACAGATTGGGGTTGATCTGTACATACTTTGCTTAACCCTATCGTAATTCCCTTACATTATAAAACATGTGCTCAAAAAAAAAAAGTTCCAGTAGTTAACAAATTAAGGAACTTATAAATCAAAATGTAATATTTTTTCTTGATAGATTCTAAAACAACGACTACAATGGGCTACATGGCTGTATTTAATCATACTTATTTAGTAAATATATAACGCTATAACATGTTACTAATATTACCTAACTATAATTGCGAGAAAAATTTTAGTTTAAAAAAATTCTCTCTAGCCTTATTTGCATACAAAATTTTTCGATGTAGCGTTCTTTTAAAAATATTTAAAAACAACGTCGCACAGACTTCAGCGACTACCCCGAGTATTCCTTCAGGGAACTGAAAGTAAGAAAGAAAACTGCAAGCCACTTGAGTTTTTACTGTGCTTTGACTTGATACGTTATTTTTATTTTAAAAAGAGCGGTCCATATTTACCCGCATTATAGTCAAAGAGCAGGTACACATTTGACACTTCTTAAGGTCTTTTTAAAGGAAACGCTGGGCTGAGTGATTAAGCTAGAATTTAACATTATAATGACGGTATGAAAAGTTGACGATATAGTTCTAAATCGGATAATAATATAGCCAGGTATCTTGCTCTTATCCTAATTTAATCAAGGATGATGTAACACATTACCATACTTACACTGTCACCAAATTAATAACACCTCCTCAACGCCATTCCAGACATTCTACGCGATCAAAATAGACAGGAACTATGTCCATATTATAGCGGAAAATCATCAAAATCAAAATCTTTAGTGTCATACTAAATGATAAAAACTACACAACTAAAAATTTCATTCCGTATCAGCAAATAACATTATTCCTTAAGCTAGCCTACACCTTGTCCTCTGCTTTCTACATCCAGTTTGTCCCAGCCACTTTCTTAAGGTCGTCGGTCCATGTAGCTGGGGGCGAGCCACACTAAGCTTGTCGAAACGCGCTATCCACGCCAGGACTCGTCTGCTTATCCGGCAATCGGTCTTTCAACAAACATAGCCTGCCCACTGCCAGTTCAGTTTGCTTGATCTTTACCGAAGAACTTCATTCCTGATTTTATCCATCAAAGATACTTACTTATATTATTTGCAAAAAATTCACACTTAAACAAAAAATAAAAAGAAAATGGTAAAATTGAAACCATCAAAAGAAAGATAAAGTCTCCTAAAAAGTTTTTTGTATCTGTTATGGATTCGGATTTCCCCCTATTTTTTCATATCTCCGCGGAGCTGTCAGACTCTTACTGACTTAAAACACAGTGTTAGTTCAACTGCCCGTTACGATTCAGGGTCATGGTTACTTTTACACAAAGTCCTGCGACCTGGGCTAGCCTTTGACTCTAATGGGTCTCCTTCATTTTGAGGCGTTCGAGTAACACTACGTGACTAAGGCCTGCTCAGTGATCGGGTGGCGAGCTACGATAGTTTGGCGGGAGGACACACCCAGCTTGGGTCAGACATTGCCGTGGTGATAGACGGTGGCGACCTGTCGAGGCTGGTACTGGTTCAGTATATGCTGCGGGGCGACGGGGAATGAGAAGCAGTCACCATCCACGCCCAGTTTGAAAATGCATCCTGCAGATAGATTGATTGTACTTATATAAAATTTGTCACCGATTTTAATCGTCATTAACAGTTGCACCATTGTCTGTCACGTGACCAATTGACGTAGAGCTTCATTTTGATAAACAATTAATAAATACTCGTATTTCTGACTGCATAAGCAACTACATTTCGTAACAGTCTATTTCAATACCATTTCCTAACTAGACTTCGGTGATGAAAACAAAACTTTTCAAATCAACTATTCCATGCAGGCCTAGAATGCACCCGAATGTAAAATTGAACTCCGAAACATATATCCAGATCAGCGATTCAGAGTTTTAGTACAGCCGAGCCCACAAATGTTTCCACCGGATGAAATCTTTCAAAGGGATGCATCCACAACCGTGAAATTCAATTAGATTATGGGTACCTACGGACTCTAGGGCTTGCTTGTCTGATCTCGAATGCTTTCTTGAAAGTATTCCCAAGTCGCTGTCTGCTTTTAAGTTGAACGGAATAAATATGGACGTTTCACCCTTTTGAATGTCTCGCTTAAAATAATATGAAAGTTGTACAACTGGAATTATTGTGATTTGATTTTAGAATAATATTGAGTAACGGTTTTAGTAGTAAATAAATGTATGTTTGTGTATGTTTGTAATGTTGTTTCATGTCATGTAACCTATTTAGACTGCTTCCATAGATCGAAGATGAAAAGTAAAACCAATATTGAGGATCTCGACCAATTGCATGAAACCTTAATTTAACTAGCATCAATATATAACGTACAAAAAAAAATACAAAGAAAATGCAATATTAGAAAGTATATTTCCCTGAAACAAAGTATCATAAGAATAAACTTTAACACAATGTTGATAGTAAAAGCAAAGTTGCCGATTCTTAAAGTACGAAGGCGTCGAGGGTTACCAGCGTATCATAATTGCAGAGATCACGGTCGCACACTGACCACCAATAGTTGTAGAGCGGAGATTTCACGCAACCACGCCAAATGTAGCCGTTTGCTCTCAATGCTTTTACTGCACAAACCTCATCTACGTTACAATCTTCCACTGCTAAGTTTCCACTGAAATATCACATTTTATCATTTTTATTTATATATCGTTTTATATGGGCTCGCAGTGGCTGAGAAGAGCGGAAGAGCGTCGATGCCAAGGGAGGCTTAGTAAACGCTGGCGTGACGACCTCGACGCGTTCATGACAGATTGGCCGGATGAAGCCCCACAAAAGGAAGAGTGGAAGGTTATGGGGGAGACCTTTGCCCAGCAGTGGGAGAATACAGGTTAAAAAAAATCTTTATTTCAGACCAGGCTCCATAACAGTAGTACCGTATTATTTAAACTAGGTACTGAATCAATTGATGTTCACGCGGACGCAGCCGAAATAATGCTTTCTATTTGCTCTTTATACTGTTAAACATAAACGATTCATGCGACACTAGATATCTAATATTATAACTATTTTTTTTTTGTTTTTTTTTTTTAAATCTCTCCCCCACACTAGGATTTTCGCCCAGACCCGGAACAACTACTTGTAGATCGTACAAAAATTTACTCCGAGCGGGAATCGAACCCGCGACACGCAGCGCAGCAGTTCAATCGCTCAGCCACTGCGCTAACCGTGCCGTCAACTATATCGATGATGTCCTCAGATATGCGGAATATGTGAGGATCTTTACAATTAAAATCGGTTGAAACACAACTACAATGGATCACATCATCAATTTGAATTCAAATTACAATTTGTAAACTTACATGTTCCCTTCTAAGCAGTTTGCACTATCAAGCATGTCTCCAGTTCTGGTGGTAGTGTTTACTTCACATTTCAAGCAAGACATATCTTTAAACACAGATTTTCTAAAATGCTTTGTACGTGAGAGCTCAATAACATTATCGACCCAATTATTCTTCTTGGCGAACATAAACGGCATCTCAGAAATGGATATGTAGTTGCACAAATTGCAGGAACATACGTAGGTGGTGAGATTGTGATTTACGTTGAAGCATCCACGATCGACTATTCCAAATGGCGTGTGCAGTGAATAACACAAATCATCGTCACGTTCGCACATAACCGACGTTATTCTGAAAATTCAATAATGACAAGAGAAAGCAAATTGCAAATAAAAAGAGTAAACTTTGGAATGTACTGGAGCAGTTGTAAGTTCATTTGTCTGTTAAAGTACAAGAAAAATAGTTCAAAGAATTGATATATAGATTTGACCGGGTGTCTATACATTGTTATAATAATAAGTTACTTTTTCCTTTGAATATTACTATTTAAGGCTATATTGCGTACTTACAATTTGTTTTTGGGATCATCACATTCTTCGATCGCCACATTGTTGCACATAATACACGATCGTCTTGGATCACCCACCTCTACATCAGCTTCCGTAGTATTATTAGCACGGCCAGTAATATCCCGTTCCTTTTTGTCTTTAGCATCAAAGCTTAGATCCTTTGCAAGCTTCGTTAATTCATTCCTGGGATTGCTCTCACTAATGCCCATTGTTTGATTAAAATCTAGCAAAGTAGTAAGAGATAAGTTTTCATATAGCATCAGATCGTTTTTATGTGTAGTAGAAGTAGGAACACTACTACTACTCATATTGTCTTCAGCAGTAAAAAAATCGAGTATAGGTCTAATTATTACAGTAGATAGGGATTTACGGGGCAAAGTACTCATATTAGATACGAATAATATCGGTGGTCTTTTCTTCGAAGTGAGAATTTTTTCTTTTTCTATTGCTTCTGGAGTCTCTAATATGTCGTTGAAAATTTCTTTCACATTTTTAACTAGAAATGAGACTAAATTATGAGGATCCTCAGTTTCAGTGGTTTTGAAAAAATCTGCATCACCAAGTTCTTCTACTTTTCGTCTAAAGTATGGTAGAGATGGGAGTTTCTTACTTGTTGGGGAGACATTTCCTTCTTTTTTTTCGCATTTAACGTAGAAAATAAATACAAATAAAAACGAATATAAAATTATTTTACTCTTCATTGTTGTGCGAGTGTACTGAGACCATTGACGTAATTTAAGAAACTATCAATCATTTAAACGTCAAAAAATAAAGCAGTAATGCATACGGCCTCTTTTGAAAGAATAGTTCTAATTACAGCGGTTTTCATAAAATTCATATAGAGCGAACTTCGTTTCAAATATTATCACAACAAACAATATTCACATACGATAACATGAATTATGTATAATTTTCGATACGATCATGAACATTGAATACAGATTTGTGTCACAACTTTTTGAACCCGAATTCTGTAGATTTTTTCTTCTAGGTGTATCGGCTTTTAAATGTAATGCTCTTGCGCGTAAATGTATGTTTTCTGTTGGGTTAGGATATTGTGCGTTATTGCATCCGGTATTATTACAAAAGAAGAAAATAGAATTAAATAAATGTTTATCTGTACATCCTCTTGATACAAAATCGCTCTCATCATCAACATTTGTGTAACAGAGTTGGTTATGTGGACATACCATGTAATCAGCACTGAAAAATGTAAAAAATAATTAATTGAAACAGACTTATTTTTATTTACTAAACAGAACAAAGACAATTTCCTCTTACTTTTTGCCAGATCTACAATGTTTATCGGAATTTGGATTTGTCCCTTTAGTCTCACAAACTTTACACATTAGATCCACGGACATCTCAGGTTTTAGCAGTCGAGCATTATCATATGCCCAATCGTTGAGAGTCTTGTATTCGTAATGGCTGGTGTCGTAAGAAGGTTTGTCGTTACAGAGGGGACATTTACATAGAAATGTTCTATTTACCCTTCCAGGTAATACACAACCCCTTTTTATGTACGTAGGGTTAACTTCCACGTAACATTGCTCAGCGTCAGCACATTTTTTTGATGACAAACTGAAAAGTAAGTATGAATAAAGGAAGGTCAAACCGAAGTGACTCTAGCGCGGCATGCGGGTCGAAGAACGCCGTGTTGTAATCGCACTGTTGAAATCCATTACTTAAAATGATGATTTAACAGTGCGTATTGCAGTATTAATTGTTGACAATCTAGCACTGCAGCACGCACTGATTAAATTTTGAACTGAATTGTTACCAATAGCCATGAGAGCTCCTAATCATAAAAACACATAAGACAGCACTTAAGTCTCTGACGCATCTTTCTTTTGCTCCATCAAATTATTTGGTTAGTATTTAATCCATTAAGCGCACAGTTGGCGCAGCGGTTGGGCATTCGACTGCTGCGCTACGTGTCACGGGTTCGATTTCCACATGGAACTAATTTCTTGCATGGTCTACAAGTAGTTATACTGGGTCTGGCAGTTTGTGTGCGTGCGTCAAAATTAAAAAGAAAGAGTGGTGCGTTGTTGTGTTTGCGGAGCTATCCTGAGCGTTAATATTGAATTATCTTGACGATTGTGGTCTTAGTCATGCTTAAGACCACAATCGCTCAGTTTTAGGGCCTAGATTTGATACCCAGGTAAGGCAACGTGTTATTGGGGTTTTTCTATTAGCAGTTATTAGGTACGTACAAGCTAAGTATTGGAAATCGTTGCGCAGTTGGCGTTTAAGAAGTTCAAGGCTTGCCCCGACTAAATGAGACTTAAAACATAACTTGTGGTCGTGTGCTTTAGGTAAAACTATGCCAATTCCTTTAAGAATTACTCGTGTCAAGTATTGTGTATACATTTGATATTAAGACCTCATTATAACAAAAACACTTACGAATCACCTGAAAAACAATTCCAGTGATGCGAAGGAATATCTGCAAAGCACGAAAGGCAAGATATTCCGAAATCCCCAGTTCCATTCATTACCGTTCTTGGCTTCCTCAGAAGCCTGATCTCTGACTCTTCAGGTCGACGGCTGCTCAACTCAAAACTTTCATTAAATTTGAAAAAAATCGATACGTTTGTGGTTGGACTAACCACAACAATCGGTGAAGACGTTGCATTGGAGTGTTCACCCATAGTTTCACCTAAACTATTCTTAAACGCTTGTTCTTTATTGTCATCGCAATCAGTTTTGACCGTCTGAAATAGTGAAAATAATACAAGGAAACCTAAAATATTTTGAACATTTACGCACGACATTTTGTACGCAACTTTTGAAGTTGTAATCATATAGAAATGTCATTAGTTGTTTTTTTTAATCTCCGTGATAGAATCGTGACAGAAAAGTATTTGTTTTGGAAAATAAAGAAGTCTAGTTTCAATACTGAAACTTTAGATTATAGAATGTCCTAGTAGGCCACTGAGAATTATTAAAGCCAAAAACACGGTAGAAAAATTACACCCGTCGTTCAATTCTTACGTAAGACAAGTCAATATCTCCAAGGAAAACATTTAAATGTGTGCGTGGCGCTCACTCACAGCATCATTAGCCTATCAATGTTCCCACTGCTGGGACACAGGCCTCCTCTCTGTGAGAGGGAGTGGGCCATAATCCACCACGCTGGCCGAGTGCGGGTTGGTGGATGTCAGATGTCTTCGAATTTTTGGTTCTAATACCTACATGTTACTCACAATGTTTACCTTCACCGTTTTGAGAGCAGTGAAAGATATGAAAGATGAAATAAATTACACAAAGTAATGCGCCTGGCTGGGTTCGAACACACGACCCAACAACTACTACTACTACAACTTGTAAGTCGGGGTAGATACACTGGGCCACCACTGCTCGATGTCTCTGACCAATAGCCGATGGAGCAGACGAACCCCGGAGTGGAGACCGCGTACAGGTAAGCGTAGTGTGGGTTGCTCTCCTGCAAGATGGACCGACGACCTTAAGAATGTAGCTGAGACAGACTGAATGAAGACAGAGTGATGTGGCTTAGCCTGAGAGAGGCATATGTCGGGCAATCAACTGCGATAGGCTGGATTGATTGAACTATCTCAGGAACTACTGAAAATTTTTTCACCAGGTTAAAAAGCTACATTATTCTTGAGTGACATAAGCTATTTTACTTTCAAATTTGCTGTGCGATGCTATGACGGGTAGCTAGTTTAAGAAATCAAAGGAAGCAATCAAATTACTTAAACATGGAACAAGCAAAAGTGAAGCAGTCCGAAAATTGCTCGAGAAAATTACATGTTGTAAGTTCGAGACCATAAAACAATAAGCAGCAGAACATACTATTAAGTAAATTGCTAAACTTCTTTGGCCTACAGCTTCGGCCGACAATTTAACACTTTACTTCCATACACTTGTTTTATTATAATTTCAGAATATACAAAAAATAACCTAATTGGTCTCACTTTTGGAGCTTTTGGGATGTGAGATAAAATTTAATACCCACCAGATTTATTCACAAACAGGGATAAGCTGGAAAAAAAAACACAAACGATCAGCACATTCGATTGGGTTATTTTTACATTTGTTTAAAATGGGTTTGTTTTGACCCCCAAGCTAGCCAAGAGGCAAAGATAAATATGGAGCTCTGATGGAGCCAGGTTATCCTAAAGGAACTGCAACTCTTGCGTAACGAAAAAACATAGTGAAAACTGTTTGGCGCCAGTCACCAACAGTGACCCTGGTGAGGCCTGCCATCACCAGTGAGATTGCATGGCCGTCACAGCAGACAACGGCACGGTTGGCGCTGTGGGTGAGCGACCGGACTGCTGCGCTGTGTGTCGCGGTTTTGATTGTACAAGTAGTTGTTGCGGGTCTGGGCGTTTGTGTATGTTAGTTTAAATGTTTGTAAACGCACCCACGAAACAGGAGAAATACCCAGTATGAGGCTATTTTTCAGAAAATAAAAATTATGCCTTTTTTAGCCGAAACTTGAGAGATAAGATAAGAGACCCGGCGCTTAAACCAGTACGCATTTAATGCCTCAATGATGCATAGACAGGTACAATAATCCGTATGGGAACGCAAATGTTCGATACTGTTACAATGCACGGTCAAGCACGATATGTAAGGACTAACCAGCGTTAAAGGAAACTTGATAACACCTCTATGCGTTATTGATGCGCTCTAGCCATTGAGCTAGATAATGTTAGATACGGCAGTATACATTGCAGATAATACATTTGGAATGTCAGGCAGGATAAATGTAGGTAAAGATTTCAAAAGTTGACTGTGGAAATTGTATTGATCAAATGAGTTTTGAGGCATTAGTTCAGTACAGTGATAATTCCTTTGTGAAAACTTTAACATTCCAGAAAAAAAAATCAATTAAAAAATGACAAGACACTAGTCATGTGGCGTTTTAGATAGGAATTTTGAAACTCTCAGCAAATTAAACCATAGCAAGTTAATCAGTCAATTTTTCCTGAAAATTAAAAAAAAATACTGTCAATATGTTTATAATGTGCGCCTGCGGCATACCTACATAACATCAACAGCGTCCAGAACAACATAGCGAGATCAAGCCGCCATATTTTTAAAATAACCACACGCACCTTCATGTGTGGAATGCAAACACTCAGAACATAATTATCTTTTCACGTCAAAAGTGCAAATTGGGAGCCATACACACAACTCTACACCAAGGTGAAAGGCTAATAGTAACAATTCAGTAATCACGCATCTCCGGGAATAACGTCTTCTCACGTCCATGAACGTCGGTCCCTCAGCACGACGCCTCGCTATAATTCAACCCAATAATGATTCATATAAATTTGCGAAACGACCGAGAGGTGCAAACTGTAAGAGTGAGCGATGCAGTGTATAATTTGCTTGAGTACAGCCCGCGGGCGGATTATGTAGTGTTGCCAACACGTATGTGAGCCGTATCGATATAATTTAAACGGTTTGCCGCAAACGTGCATGTATTTTTATTTGCGACGTGAGTTTATGAACGATCGTGACGTTACTAGCTCTGAAACTATGTATTCAGTTGGAATGCTGAAGTATGTCAAAGCAAAGCAAAACAATGAAACATTCAAAGTAAAGCATGTTACTGAATATGTATTAAAACACTGAACAAGCTAATATCATTTACCGTTATCATAAAACATCAATGCGGTA
This sequence comes from Agrotis puta, assembly GCA_943136025.2. Taxonomy (NCBI): domain Eukaryota; kingdom Metazoa; phylum Arthropoda; class Insecta; order Lepidoptera; family Noctuidae; genus Agrotis; species Agrotis puta. The sequence continues at coordinate 11,379,687 of OW964177.2, read as the reverse complement.
ACTGATACTTGCACAATCTGTTATGTTCAAACAATCAAGCATTAGCTGAATTATGTAAACATGATTCATATTTCAAATTCAATGGACACATAATTAACATTTAATTTGATGGGCATTGCAATCTATTACCGCACGCTAAACATGCGTGTAATGTTTCGATAAAATTTAATATCTATTGTTCGCAACACTAGTAAAGCGTGTCATTTGGTTTTTATCATCGTGATTAAGTTTTGCTTATTGAAGCATCAGCTTGCAAGATGCGTAATTGCAAGAAGTTATCGTTTAAAATGAAGTAAATCGATGAATTACAGACATCGATCAACTAAGTATCAAGATTATTTATAGAACAGCCTTGACGAGGTAATAAGGGCTTCAATACTAGCCTAGAGATATCTTGTTTACGTACAGCGTTTTGATTAGACACTTTTTATAATATTATGCTTGCTTGACCACTATGGCGCCTGATGGTAAGCAATGGCCTGGTTCTATTTTTTAATTTAATACCACAGATGATTATGAAGTTCTTACTCTTCAGAAATTTATTTCAGTGCTCAGGTCAGGTGCTCTGGTGCTGTGGTTCCGCTCAGTGAACGAGATGGCGCTAGACGATTTGAATAGCTCTGTCTCTTTCCCACAGCCTATCTACTCACGCTGTAAGACGTCATGGTAGGCCACCAGCCTATCAACAGAAAACACACTAAAGAAAAATCAGAATAATTTGTCCCATTTTCGCAAGTCAAGAAATTCATAAGAAAATTACTGCTCTTGGAAAGACGTTTAAATTAATAACCGCTTGTGACAGGCTCTTGGACGTTCCAAGACTTCAAACCAGGATATATGGCCTCACAGAACTTAATCATCGGTCGCCTGTCGACGTCTCCCGTGTACCACTTCGTCACAGTCCTCAATACCTCATGTTACCTTACCGATATTCATTCGATATTCTCTAACGACCATCACTAGTGTATGCTCCTTGTTAAGGTGCAGTCACAACAACGGTGGGGCATAAGGAACTAGTAGCTCTAATAATATAATTAATGTGAATATCAACAATTTATGCCTAAATTATTTATAGAATTGGAGTTGTAATTTCGTCTTTGTCATTGCGGGACCACGATAGTAGAACTTGGTGCTAAAGTCAGTTCTGTTGTCTTGCAAAGTTATTTAGAGTGGTCGTGGGACTCTCGAATTACCGTGACCCCGTTATGTAAAGGGCTATTGAAGGATACCGTGGATTTTAGTCAGTACGAGTCTGACAGTCCCTCCCGCTCTGCCCTGGGTGGGAGGACTCATGTGATGGTTTTACCACGTAAAAAAAAGGTTATTTAGGGTTTCGTTAACAGTACTCTTTCTTTCACCCGTTTTGTTTGACATCTGGATTGATGCCCGTTCAGCATAAATCCAAATGCCTTAGCACAAGATTCACGTATTTTACGTACAACGTACTTGTAGTTTTCACGGACATTTTTATATGGAAAATGAAAAACCAACTTTAGTGTACAAACGAGGACCAATTTTTTTCCATCAAATTAACGTCAAAGTCCCCGTTTACTTCACACAATAACTAAGAAAATCCTGGTAGGAATCCGGTCCGACCTATAATGAAATGAAAAGTTTTTGAAATTTGTTTTTTAGGTGACAAACAAGCAAAAGTCCGCTTGATAGAAAGCGACCACTGTAGCCTATGATAACCCTGAACACCAAAGGTATCAAGCTTATGCTAAGCTACATAAAGCCTTTGTCAAACAGACAAGCGTGGCGAATGCGAAGCGATACGTTTTTGTTTATAATGTATGGAATTGTTTGAATCCAGTCACATAGAAAAGCGAAAGTGATCCGATAGCGTGACCGAACCGATGCGAAGCGTGGCGAAGGTGTATTTGCTCTATTTGACGTCGTTCATAAAAAGCCAGCTAATACAACTGCCACACCTCGGTTCGCTGCACCCTGTTTTTCGTCTCGTATCGGACTCGGTTCGCTATCACCTGTCTGTTTGACAAAGGCTTTACAGTGCTCCGCAGTAAAGCGCATGCTGAAGAATTTGCTTGGTTGAACGCGCTAATTTCAGGAACTAGTGATTTGGATTCAAAAAATATTATCGTATTGGATAGTTCATTCATCGAGTAAGGCTATATAAGGTCCTGCTACTGCCAATAGGAGCCGAACACAGGGAACGGCTAGTAGACTTATAAGGCAGTGAATTTGATGTAGCAGTAGTAAAAACCCTTCCACGCGCGCCTCAAAGAGTGTCAGCATAGTGACGGGGCCTGTAGAGGGCCAAAGCCTGCCGGGGTCGCGGGACCAAGGGATTACCGTGACCCCGGTACGTAAAGGGCTAGTGAGGGACACCGTGGATTTTAGTCAGTACAAGTCTGACAGTCCCTACCGCCCTGCCCTGGGTGGGAGGACTCATTTGATGATTTTACCACGATAAAAAAAAGCAGTAGTGAAACCCACAGTTACAAACAAATTTTGCAAAACAATGATACTTGTACAGACGCTATAACTAACACTTATGTTAAAATATGTAATTTGAAATTAGTATTCGTAGAACGCGCAGAGTAATATCTATGAACCGACGCGAAGCAATAACGTTTCCACAAAGAAACATATTATATAAAGCGAGTAACATTCTTATATTATATAAAATTCTCGAATAGGTAACGACATGTCTTTTTATTATTTCGTTCTGTTCATTTCCTCGGAGTGAAATTGTCAGCGACAAGGGGATTGCATACGGCATTGAATTTTTTGCGCCATAGTTCCACGAATCGGAGAACTAGAAATTCTTTTAAGTTGTATTCGTTAATTTAATATATATTATATGATACTAGCGACCCAGTTTCGAATAAAAAATACGTAGCCCTACATTAGGAATTTTTTCCTGTATTGTGGATGCGTTAACAAACAGAAACCCACATACACAAACACCCAGACCCGTAAAAGCTACTTGCATATCATAAAAATATTTGTACCTTGAGGGAATTACCACCGTTTCATCAAATAGTGACTTTTATTATACAGTATGTCTGCATACAGACAGAATTAAACGACTTTGTTTTATACTATGTAATTATGTATAAATAGATAATACCTATGGCCTCTTAGCCCCCGGCATCAGGGAACCTCCTAAGTAAGCGTGCTGTACCTTTTTTAATTACTTGGATGCAAAGGGCTATTGAATGAACACCGTGTATTTTGTTCAGTACGAGTCTGATAGTCCCTCCCATTCCTCTTAGTAACAACTTCATTACCTTAACTGATTATAGCTACAATGATTGCTTCATTCATAATAATTGTTATTGTTTATGTGACGTATAAATTCACCACTTACTTAAGGTTAATACATTTTAACAAACGCATAACGTAACAGTTATATAACATCATTATTTTAAGCAAACTTGGTCAAAATATGGCGTTGTAACAAAACTTATTCTATATACTTGTATATACAAGTAAATATTGTGTGTACTTGTTTATAGAATAAGTACTGAAATTTAAGCTTTCAGTTTCAAGTTAGAATCAAATGCTTCCATATTTCCTTTTTTCTACGTTTGCACTTGCCAGCTGTGCAGCCAGCCTAATATTGTCACCATCCTCATCTATATACAAAAAACGTTCTGCCAGTCTCTTCTTAGTTCAAAACTCTATTCCCTTTTCACCAATTAAGTTACGGCTAATTTTGTTACTTAAGTTATTTGTTCTCATTGAATTTATTGCTGGTGCGGAGTGAAGAACAGTTGAAGAATTCCACTTTAGGTGTATAATTTGATCTAATTTGGAAACTTACGTAATGAAAAGAGTTTGATCTTTGGCATAAATACGAGTTTTAGAAAACTTTTTAATTGGTATTGAACGCCTACTTTTCACTTTGTTTAAGAAAATAATATGGAATTTGAAGGTGAGTACGCCTTAAGCCGATTTACTTACGAAAAGTTTGAATAAATCCGAAACCAATCTATTTGGCTGGCAACCGTGTAAACATTTATTTATATTTCAGTAGAATTTGGTCAGTGGCTGGTCCTCGATTTTCCGATTTTATTAAAATTAATCACAAGTGCTATCATCATTTGTGGAAACAATCATTTGTACAATCGACAAAGTTGTAGTTATCATGACCCACCATAAGCTTATACTCGTATTCTTACAGACATTTAGATCATATGAACATATCTTGAATCGTAGCCGATAGATGAAAGCGAAGGCGAACAACCGGCGCCTGTAAACCGGTCCCCCAGCCACCCCACACTGCAGCTCAGCTGTGGCTATACAGCTGCGGGCCTGTCATCACAAAAGAACGGTTGATGGCAGGTTGGGGAACTTAGCCACCCGCGTGTTTGTGCCGTGCGTGGAGACCCGTATGGGGGGATGAAGGGGTCCTGGATGGTTGAGCTGCTCAGTGGACCGGAGTCAGTGTCCGCTGGCGGCAACACGCCTCTTTGGCCTGGATTTCGCCCAAAACGGGAGGCCATATGCTAGCCACATATGGTCAATCGGCTGCGACATGCCCGTAAGAGGGATGTCTGGCGAGGTTCCTGAATCTGTTCGAGGCGAGACGGCTCATCCGCGGGGCCCGGTGCGACCTCGTGTGGTTACATCCTTCCACACGGGGGCTAATCGTACCCGGGTCCTTCGGACTGATGTTCGTCCTCGTCTTGTTGAGGAGGGAACCTATATTCTCGGGGTAGTTCTGGCGTCTGTATAAACAGCGTCCCCTTTTGCGGGCTCCAAGGAGGGTGGAACGCCGCCGAGGATGAATAAAAATTTATCTTGTACCTATGGGTAAGAAAAAGGTACCTAGTAACCACCAGGCTGCATCTAAGGAAGCGCCGAAACCAAACGCGCCGCAAGGCGCGGAGGCAAAGTCGCCTGCTGCATCCAATGCGCTGCTTTTGCCTCCCCAGGCTGCATGTGCGCCTGTACCAACCACATCAGCACCGACACAAGTGGAACCTACCGGATCCACAGGGGTCAGTGCCTCCACCACGATCGACCTCACGGCCCTCGGAGACGCCATGCCCAGGATCGTCTCACAGACGCAAACCCTGTGGAGTGCGACTCTGAGAACCAAGCCGAGGAAGATCGCTATCCCTCAGTCCGACGCGAAAGCAACGTCGAAGACGCGTCGCGCTAAGTCGCGCGCTGAAAAACGACGAGCTCGCCGGCAGGCCGGCGCGGGGGGTAACCTGAGGACAACCGCTGGCAGCAGTGATCTGGATAAGCGCAGCCCGCAAGGGCCTGCTGCTGGTTCGATCGCTGCTGATCCAGCCAAGCCGGTTAAGCGCGGGCCTACAGAGCACGCTGCAGGACCGGCTGGCACGATGCAGGTAGCCCAGAACCACCGTGCCGGCCAGCAGGCGAAGGGCGCCAATCGCCCTCGCGGTAAGCGGGCGGGGAAGAGGTGGCGCCACACGGGAGCCTCTGGTGCGGCCGACGGCCAAACCAAGTCTGCTAAGCGGACTCGTCCTGACGACACTATGTCGCCACGGGACGGAGGCAAGCGTGTAAAGCTTGCCGCCACACCCCGACAAATCCCGCCAACAGGACGGAATAACCATCGTGGAGGGGTTAGTTACGCGGACGCGATAGGGTCCAACGACCTAGCCGTGGCCGTTACAACGGAACCCTTCCACGAACTTACCGAGGAGCACTCGACTGCCATCCAGGCTGCCATTGATCTGGCGCTAGATGAGGCGATTTTCGCCCCGTCAACATCGACGGATGTCGACCGTGCCCCCTCCTTCCGCGGCAAGCTCTTCCTGAGTGATGGCGTACTCAAACTCTGGTGCGAGGACGACTTCACCTTGGAATGGGTTCGCCGTACCATCACGGAACTTCCCTCGCCCATCGATGGGACCAAACTGGCGGTTCGCCGCCAGTCAGAGATCCCTCGCAGAATCAGGGCAGGGATGTTCCTACCTAACTTCACGGACGGGACCGTGGACAGGCTGCGCATCAGGCTGCGACGGCAGAACCCCTGGTACAACGTCGACTCCTGGAGCCTGTACCACGCCGAGAAGCAGGACAACAAGGACGGTGTCTACATCGTCCTTGGAATCCCGCAATCGGAGACCGACCGGATCATGCAAAGGGACCGCCGCGTCTGTTATAAGACGGGGTCGGTTTACCTGATGCTCCAGCAGGAGGTGATGGCAAGCGGACCCAAGGGCGAGCAAGCCGAACCGTCTGCCCCCCAGACCACCGGACCTAGTGCCAAAAGCGAGCAAGCAACCGTCCCAGTAAAGACGGAGCAAGCTGCTGGAGGCTTGGGTCCGGCTTTATCAACACCTTCCTCCACGGTGAGCCAAAACAACCCTGTGTCTCTGCAGGTGTCTGGAGATAACTCACCTCCCAGTCCCATGGCCGTCGTCGATGCCTCGGCAAAGACCACCAGGCTAGACTGGTTCAGTGGGGAAGGTGTGGACGATGAGGAGAAACTGCTCGGGAACAGTAGTGATGGCCCAAGCAGCTCCCCTCCTCGAGACCTGTAAAATCGTCCAGACCAACCTCCAGCACAGCCTTACTGCTACGACCAACTTGCGTAAGGCGCTGGAGGGACCAACCAAGACCATAGCCCTAATCCAGGAGCCCTGGATTAGGAATGGCAGAATCTGTGGTCTATCCAACATCGGGGGTAAACTCCTCCTGAACACTACCGTAAGTAAACCAAGAACTTGTATATTTACACCAAAAAATGTACCTGTAGTTCTATTAACCGAGTTCTGTTCCAGGGACCTGACTGCCATCAGGCTCCTGTGCAACCCATCCCTCAGCTTACCCGAGGTGGTACTTGCGTCTGCCTATCTGCCAGGCGACGAGGAGGTACCCACACCGGAGCTTACAGCACTGGTGGCCTACTGCGAGAGGGAAGGACTGGAGCTTGTTATATCAGCCGACTCCAACGCGCACCATATCATCTGGGGCAGCGAGAAGTCGAACGCACGAGGTGAGGAACTTCTGAACTATCTCTTCACCACTAACTTAAGAATTATGAATCGGGGCTCTGAACCAACCTTTGTCACAAGACGAGCCCAAACTATCATTGATCTCACTCTTGCAACAGAGAATATCTCGCGGCACATCTTAAACTGGCATGTTTCGAAAGATTTGTCCTGCTCTGACCACAGGTGGATCATATACACTATTAACATCATGGTAAATCCCGCGGTGCCGCGACGGAATCCCCGGAAGATGGACCGCGTAAGGTATCTTGCCGAAACGGCGGAAAATCTGAAGGGACTTCCAATTCCTAGTTACGACAACGCCGCTGTGATTGACACCCACAATAATCAACTAACCAAGACTCTAGTGGACTGCTTTGAAAAAACATGCCCACTTGTGACGCCAAGAAGGGCCCCCACAGGTGAGACCAGCTGGTGGAGCCCAGAACTGGAAAAACTACGTCGCAAGGTAAGAAAACTGTTCAATAGAGCTAAAAACACCCGACGGGATAACGACTGGGACGAATTTAAAGTAGCCCAGAATCAATACAAGAAGCGTATCCGTCTCAGGAAAAGCGAATGCTGGAAACGCTTCTGTTCGAACATAGAATCAAACAGCCATGCCACCAGAATAAAAAATATTCTGATCAGCGAACCTGAGCGCAACATCGGTTCTTTAAAAAAACCGGATGGCACGTATACCAAGTCGGATGCAGAGACATGCGAACTGCTGCTCCAAACTCACTTTCCAGATTGTGTCATTACCTCCTCAGGGAGCTGGGAAGCTGAGACCGGCAATTCAGCATCCAGTACCGACTGGAACGAAGCCCAGAGAATCGTAACATACGATAAAGTGAAATGGGCTATCAACAGCTTCCTTCCATACAAATCAGCTGGCCTGGACGGTCTCTTTCCAGGACTACTGAAATGGAGTGATGACAATCTGGTGGTGCATCTCGTGAACCTGTTCAGAGCATGCATTGCTTACGGTCACACTCCCCTCAAATGGAGGGAAGTTAAAGTCGTATTTATTCCCAAGCCCGGCAAAAGTGACTACACGCAGCCGAAGTCCTTCAGGCCAATCAGCCTCACATCCTTCCTACTTAAAACCCTCGAAAGGCTCTGTGAAAGGGACATTCGAACGCATGCCCTGTCGTGTAAGCCACTCAACGCTAACCAACATGCCTACAGTATGGGCAAATCAACAGAGTCCGCCCTTCATAGCGTCATATCACGAATCGAGAACGGACTATCATCCAAACAATCAACCTTAGGCGTCTTTATAGACGTGGAAGGCGCCTTTGACAAAACCACCTTTAACAGCATTAGCCGAGCCCTATCCAGGCATGGGGTCGAACCCACGACTGCCGGGTGGATAGACAACATGCTAAGACAAAGGGCTATTCAACTAACCGTAAATACCACGACCAGAGGTGTGGTAGCTAAAGGCTGTCCACAGGGAGGAGTTCTCTCCCCCCTCCTATGGAACATCGTGGTCAATGAGCTGATCTGCAGACTCACTGAACATGGGTACTATACGGTAGGCTATGCGGACGATCTAGCCATTCTCATAACGGGACCTTTTGAGAATGTGCTGTGCAACTTGGCAAAACAGGCTCTGAAGATCGTCGAACAATGGTGCTTGAAGCACGAACTATCAGTGAACCCGTCAAAAACGGAACTTATCATGTTCACTCACAAACGCAATCTTGGCAGTTTACAACTACCTAAACTGTTTGGCACCGAGCTGTCCCTAACTAATGAGGTCAAATATCTGGGTATCATCATTGACAGCAAACTGTTATGGAACAAACACTTGGACCACAAGATTGACAAAGCAAGCATAACATTTTGGCAATGCAGAAGACTTCTGGGGAAATCCTGGGGCCTTTCGCCGAAAATAACACTATGGCTCTATAAGACCGTTATTAGACCAATAATTACCTACGGAGCGGTAGTTTGGTGGCCCAGAACTGAACTAATAACCACCCGTAAAAAACTGCAGACATTCCAGAGGTTGGCCTGCTCAGCCACCACAGGATGCATGCGAACAACACCAACTAATGCCCTGGAGATAATGCTTGGTCTGCCGCCACTGGACCTCTTTATCCAACAGGAGGCCAGTATGGCGGCAATCAGGTTAAAACACTCCGGCATGTGGAAAAACCAAAGGGGCAATCACACCATAATATGGGAAAGAGCGCTAAACGATGTACCATACATTGAAGCGCCCTGTGATAGAATCCCCAAAATTCACGTGTTCGATAAGCTCTATCGAATTCAACTATCAGAGACCGAGCGAGATCAATCAGGAGCCAACGAAGTCCGTATTTACACGGACGGCTCTAAAACCGCAACCGGTACAGGTGCTGGTGTATTCTCAATGGATCTCAACATAAAAATATCTCTACCGCTAGGGGAACATAGCTCTATATTCCAATGTGAATGTGTAGCAATCACCCAAGCTGCCATCGCAGTCATGGAAAGGAACATATCTAACTACGGGATTAGAATTCTCTCCGATAGTATGGCTGTACTAACGGCGCTGAACGGCAATATTATGTCGTCCAGCCTAATTTATGAATGTCATCTAGCATTGCAAAAAATTTCGAACCGCAACAGGGTCATTTTGCAATGGATTAAAGGACATAGTGGATCATTGGGTAACGATGCAGCAGACGAACTTGCAAGGAGAGGCTCGGGTATGGATGTGGCCGGCCCCACACCCTTTTTGCCAATCCCATCCGGTCAACTCAGGACCTGGATACGTTTGCAAACCCAAACAAAACATAATGCCAGATGGGCATCTACAACCGACTGCAGACAGTCTAGAGAAGCGGTACCTGCACTAACACCGCGACTGACCAGCAGACTTCTCAGCCTCCAACGAACAGAATTACGAGTTGTGGTGGGTATGCTTACCGGTCACTGCCCACTCAACAAACATCTGTTTACTATCAACGCGACAGACAGCCCGTTGTGCAGGGGCTGCCTGAACGCGGATGAAACGGCAACCCACGTAATCCTGGAATGCGAAGGCGTTGCTAACCAACGGGCACAAAACCTTGGCACTCCAAGGTCGCTCCAAGAAGCCTGTGAACGTCCCAGGAGACTTCTGAGCTTCTGGAAGGAGCTGGGTTGGCTCACATAGCCAACCGTCCCACCTCACGCATAACGGACCACCTACGAGTCCAAATGCGGAAAAGGGAGCCCTTAACAATAACAATAACAATAACATATCTTGAATACGTCACGTTCATTGACCCCCATGAATAAAGATTTTTTCAATGTGTTTAATATTAAAAAAACGTTACATAATTACATCACATGTTACGACAGTGTACACATTGGTAAAATTTTCCACAAAAAATCTTAAAAGCAAAGGAAACGAACGATTAATAAATATGAATTTCTTTAAAAACGACAGACGTATTCCGTGGATTTTTTAAGTCTGCTTATACGTGTTACTATGATTTTTACATAAAGAAATTAGGTTACTCGAGGAACCAGTGAAGTGAAGAAGTCGATAAGCTTACAAGAGTGTTCCTTTGAAGATATTTTTTTACTTTTACATCTGCGACGTACTTAAGGATTATAGGAATAATATTTTCTTGCGTTTCATGTATGTTAAAGGAAAATCATAATATTATAAATATAATGCGGTAATATTGATCGAGAATAACTGTCCAATATTATGTGTTTCGCTTAATAACAAAAATGTTATGCTGTGATTAAATATACTTGTAATAATGAACAGTTAAGTAACTAAAAATTAAACCTTTATAATAAAATGTTCAAGGCTAAAATTACTGAATAAAACAAAATAATGTCAAATACGTTTTCGAACTTAACTCAATAATACCTTTGACCATTTTCTGCTTCCTTGTCGAAATAACAATCATTGAACAAATGTGTGCAATATAGTTACAATGTCATAACATAAAGCAGTAATAGCCCACCTCTTCAGACCCCTTCAATGTCCTCCAAGCCGTTGGTCACACCGACTAAGGCGTCGCATAAATCCTCTTCCTTAATTTAATGTCGCATAAAATCACAGGCCGGTGCAGGCAAGCGTGCATCCCTCACAGGCTCGCCAGTGTGTACCTTTTTACCACCCATTGTAAAGTTTTTTATTACCTGTAATTTAATATACTTTACTGAATCACCGTGCAGTACACTGCAGTGCAGTTTATGGTTTCATGAAGCGCACTGTTTTGCATGCTCAAGTGCGCATCAAATTTTCTCTGTTGATATTATTTATTTTCAAGAAGCGAAAAGGAAGCATTTTTCATAATACCCTGATGATACTTGAAAGATACAGTGGGTAAATGCGGATTTAAAAAAGCTTCTTTTTTCCGCAAGTTAAAAGTGTAAATTTCTTTCCGCGCTCAAAATTTTTGAATAAGGTAAGCCTTTTGTAATGAACTACGCGTGTAATACCTACTTGTTTTTTTGTTTTGGCGGAATCCCAGCAAACATCATTATACTAAATTGTTGGTAAAGCTAATATTATAAAAGGACGGCGAACTCCGTTATTTTTGATGTACTTCCAGAGAAAAGTTGTTTCACGACAAATAACATATGAGTTGTTCAAGTTAAATTTAATTTTGAGTTTACTTTCTCCAATAGAGTTGTTTTACGAGAAAAGTAATGACGCAAGCGTCTCGGAGGTACTCCAGTAGTATACACTCGAGATTTCGCATATAACCCTGTAGGTTTTCATTTCAGTTAAGAGGCGTAACATATTTTTTTACGAGATTTGCTGTCAGGTTATTTTTCTTCAGCAAGTCGCTTTTTATCAAAGCTTATTGATTTTTCTCATCTCCAAAACCGGCAGACATATTCCAAAATCGTATTATAACTTAACCACGTTGCTTATAATTGGATCGACTCCCTAATGTACTTAAACGTTGCGCATCGTTAGGTGATATTAGCTAGTATTAACAATTTAATGTAATTTGTGAACTATGGAGCGGGATACGCGTTCAAACAAAGGCATTATGGCGCATTATCCCGCGTGAGAAGACTTCAAACGTATTCGACATTGTGTGCATTAGATACACTCTAATAAGTGTACAGCGAGATGCGTATCTAGTAGATTTAAATATAGGAAATTTCAATCAACAACTAAAGAGGCCTATAAAAGGGCAATTGAAGAAACAGTGGATTTTAGTCAGTGAGTCTTTTTAACTCAGCTCGACCGTACGACGGGTTCCGTACGGCGGGTTCACTTGTTGACCACATAATTTTATTTTCTGTATTCTAGTGGCATCTGGACCCAAATTCAAATTTCGAAACGAATCAAACACTATATTTTCGAAACGAAAATAACTACATGTGGAGACAGTTTTATTATATTTAGATACAACCTTGTTAGTCTAAATATATTAAATTTATTTCAATTAGATTTATTCTCAAGAACTGTGAAATGTGAAATCATAAAACTAAAAGATTCAGTTTTACTCCATGACTGTGAGGACACAACTGCGAGGATCGCAGTTGTGACTAGACTGTAAGCTGTTTACAGTCTATATTGTCTGTAGACAAATAAACGGTTCGATTACAATAGGGTGAAATGGAAAAACCATTAATACATTTCCGGGGTCGCGGGACTCACAAATTACCGTAACCCCGGTACATAGAGGGCTATTGAAGGACACCGAGGATTTTAGTCAGTCAAGTCTGATAGTCCCTCCCGTCCCGCCCTGGGTGGGAGGACTCATTTGATGATTTTACCACGATAAAAAAAAACGTACGGTACGTTTTTAGGGTGGGAAATTGGGTTACATCAAATTGTAATGTAGTCAGTCAGAATATTAACATAAAAAAATCACATACCTAAATAACAACATGACGTCAACCTCTTTGTGCAGTTTTTGGAAGCATTATTCAAAATCAACCTTGCCATGTACTTAAGATAATTTAAACGTCTTTCTCATAATAATCCGAATAAACTTGTCTGCTTGGTTGACTTCGAAATTATTTTTTTCGTCTTGGTCCAGTACGCACAAATTATTTGATAGCAGTGCCTTCATAACTTAATGAAAAAACTGACAAATGTTTATTATAAAAAAAAACCAAACTTATATCTGTAGTTCATTTCGTTTTGTAGTTCAATTTCTACATCATAAAAAAAAACAAAACGGCCAAATAAGTTTAGGTTTTGATCAAGACATTCAAGTGAGTACTTTAAGATATTTACTATTATACTATTACGATTATATTTATTTTTGCATAAACAACTACTCGTAAATAATAATATATATATATATCGGTATGCACAAATAATAAAAGGGAAAAATTAACTTTAACTGATTTAATGACGAAACATTTGTTCACCTAATAGGCTCTTAATTTAAGTATTGTCAAATTGATAAATCACAGTTCAGGCACTTTCGATAGTATTGTAAACTAAGTAATTGAAACAAATAATTTATTGTTATAATTCAAAACCATTGAACTGGGTATTAATTCATGAACTTGATTATATCGATGTGAATTTAGTGAACCACATTTAAGTCATTTTCTATAGCCAATTATCTAATAATCAACCTACTAATCATGTATTGAACTATGGTGTTAATTCAAAACATACTTAATGTAGACACTAATCATGATACAAGGTTATTAATTATAGTTCAAAGTACAAATACACCATTATATCGAGCTGTTAGTCTACGAACATAATATAAACAAGATGCTTGAGTACTCAATTAAATTGATTGTGTTGATTGAAGGAATCAGTCATGATGCATCGTGGAATGGGTAGACATCTTGAAATGTAAATGTTGTAATAACAAATTTCACCAAAATCAGGTTTAAAACTATTGACTCTTTAGTAGGTAATTTGTTATTTTACCTCTAGTTGGGGTCGCGGGGCTGTCTAAACTCGTGACCCTAAAACGTATAGGGCTATTAAAGGAACACCGTGGATTTTGAAAAATCTGGGTATGATAAAGTACTTGCATGATAAATATACCATGGGAAGATGGCGTGAGTTATAAGATAAATACATTTCTGTAAAAAGAAAAAGCGCAAAACTCCCCATTATTAAAATAAGTTCATGACTGTTTTAAATCCACCGAGTTAAGAACATAATTGCGCAGATGACATTTACATGTCTTTTCTCTTAACGTTTGTGCAAGGATTTAGAAAGAGGATAAAATGTTTACTAGATAATCATTTATTTTATTGTAGTAAGTTTTTCGAACTAAAAAAAAATACTTATGAGCTCATTGCATGTCTTTGATGATTAGTCATAAATCATCACCATAATTAGTTACGTCACTGAATTCCAGAGCCAATGACATTGATCAGTGAACACCGCACGGCGATCGCCACCGTGGACACGCTGCAGCGATAGGGTTACATTGTGGGACTCCCTTGATCGCGCAACATGGAGTGACGAAAGAAAAATATGCCAATGAAGAAGCAAAAATATTAATGATTTTTGCGGTTAGATAAATTCGCCTGCAAGTAGGATTTGAAGCAACCTTCTGATTCAGTATATCAGGCACTCTTGCCAACAGAGCTATTGCGGTCATCCTTAAAATTTTCATTTTATTCCTAACGTTTTACGATTACGGAGTGACGGTGAGTAAAAATATTATGAATAATTAGGAAATAATTTGCTTATTTATGTATCTTTCGACTGATTGTCTTTTTTTTTTATCGTGGTAAAATCATCAAATGAGTCCTCACACCCAGGGCAGGGCGGGAGGGACTGTCAGACTTGTACTGACTAAAATCCACGGTGTCCTTCACTAGCCCTTTACGTACCGGGGTCACGGTAATCCCTTGGTCCCGCGACCCCGGACGACTGATTGTCTTAGGGTGAATTTCACACAAGATGGCGATCTATATTAAGGGACGTAACGGCACGGTTGGCACGCTGTCTGAGCAATTGGACTGCTGCGTATTGTGTCGCGGTTTCGATTCCCGCACGTCACAAATATTTATATGGCCTACAAGTAGTTTTTCCGGGTCTGGGTGTTTGTGTAAATGAGCTTCAATGTTTGTAAACGCATCGTTCTAAAAAAAAGATTGCTAATCTTCAAGGGATGTCAATTCGTCTTAAAAATGCTGAATTTTGTTTTTATCAAGTGTCGGCTAAAAAAGAGTAAATATTCTTTTCTCTGAAAAGTTGCCTCACACTAGGTATTTTCTTGTTTGTGCATTTAAAACATTTAAACTCAATACACTAGTTGTTGTTGTTGACCAATATCCTGTCGGAGCCGACGACAAACAGTTTTTACTGTGTTCCGTCGGTGCGTAGGAGTTCCTTTTGGGTTAGCTCGTTCCATCTTTGCCTCTGGACTAGATTGACGCAAGAGAAACCCCAAAATTAAAATAAAAAAGTACACCCACATCTACTGTTAGGTATTTTACTACTGTAATTTATATGGCTGTATGTGTGTAGTGTTGCCAATTGCCTTATCCATAAATTTATCTCGATCACTTTTCTACATTAACTTTTTTTACCAGTCGATCAGACGGGTAACTCGATACCGCCTTGGACAGCCGCAGCCTATTGCTTTCCAGCCTCTCCCACCCGTTTCCCAGGCTTGTTCACACATGTAGACATAGGTACCTTATCAGGTCTAAAGTACTTACTTTCTCAGCAATCTTTACTAAAGAAAAAAAAATACGACTTTAATATACGGATCAATTTAAATTAAGTTGTGCTGAAATCAAATTATGTTCTTGGAATTTTAAATAGATGTTTGGTTCCTTTTTGATCAGTGGTTCACGACCTACGAGGTCAAGGGTTCAAACCTAGCCAAGCAACCTATCATTTCTTTGTGTTATTTATTTCAACATCACTGCTCTCAAAACTGTGAAGGAAAACATCGTGGAGAAACCGGCATGACCTAGAACCAAAAATTCGAAGACATGTGACGTCTTCCAACCGGCACTGAGGCCGCGTGGATTTTAACAAATAGTTTACTTAGCTATTGATCAAGTGAGTCGCCCTAAGTTTAGCTGCGTGCTTTACTTAGACAAGGATATTTGTTTCACAAAGGCCAGACAATAAGCCTTTTAATAGAAAAAGGGCTAAAAACTTAGTAACTACTTAACTTTCTCTACACTTCTTTTTTGTGTGTATGTTTGTAATGAACAAACTTATTCAAAACGGATTCTAACTATCAGGTATTACGGCATAACGAACGATCTGGAAATATTTGAACGTTACTCAAATATTTATTTTCATGAACCGACCCCGGCAAGTCCCATGCGACATTTTTTATTTATCAACACCAGCTGCCTAATTTAATAAAGCAATTAATTAGCAAACAGTCGTCTAATCACGGACGGCGATACTAATTGTCTTTGTGAACAACCTAACAGGCTAGCACAATTAACTGAATCGGTAGTTCTAACCAGACGAAATTGCCAATCAGTTAAATTGTATAGTGAATGTAATATGTCTGTCTGTCTGTTATTGGTCACTGCATAAACGCATCCCGCTTTAATTGGTAAATTAAGTGTCTAAATTGATATACCTAACTGTCCAGGTAAATATACTTTATTATACAGGATGTTTAGTAAACGGATTCTTCTTGAAATTTTCAAAGGAACGTTCTTTACATCTAATTAAACGTACAGACGGCAACGGGACAACCTAACCCAATCTGTCAAATTTTATCAATTGAACATTAACCTTCCACTATTGTGACAAGGTTGAAAATCTGTCAACGAAATTTGATAGATTGAGGTAGGTTGATGTGCTGGCGTCTGTCCATAAATATTTTAGTGAAAACTAACGTTCGTGTTTAACGTTACGGGAGTGGTCAATGTGACACTCTAGAAATAAGCCGATACACGCATTGAATAGTCTGTATTTACAGCATTCATGTATTTAATAAAAAAAAAACATTTGTAAAAAACTATAAAATTTAAAAGTGCGAGATGAACTTTGACTTTCAATGTCCTATGTACCTATTATGGTTCACAGATCTTGAACAAACAAATGTCTCATAAAATATAATTAAGAAACTAGTTTTTCCCCGCGGTTTCACCCGGTGTTCGTTTCTTATTATTCTAGCGTGATGTTATATAGCCTAAATAGCCTTTCTTGATAAATTTACTACTTAACACAAAAAAAAACACAATTCGAACCAGTAGCTTCTCAGAACCAGAGCTTTTTAATATTTAGTACAGATGTGTCAGAAATTCTTAGCAACCCTATACAGAATTATCTATTTACCCCAAATCTGCCTAAAATACACAACACTTTCCTGATACACTCTGTATGTCTCTTGGCTATTGGTAAGTATTCAAACTGATATAGGTATGTAGTTAAGTTTATAGGTTAGTATGTAACAAGAGGTTATGGCTGTAATGTAACATAATGGTCTTATGTATAGGTATTTACTATGTACTTAATATTAATTCATACATGGAATTAGAGCCTCTATATACACGTAAGCTGAAGATAGGTAGGACTGGTAAATTTAATAAATTAATCAATCCGTACTGTTATTTGTAATCGGACATTAAATTGCAACATACTCTTTTAGACAAGTCAGAGAAGAGAGGTATACTACTTTTAGTAGCCGTCTATGAAAAGTGAATATAGTGGTAATGCGAAATATAAGGAACTTAAGAGAATGTTTTTTCATATAAAATACAAAATTTAAAAAAAAAATGCCATTAGGACTTAACCTTTACTGAGCATGTCACGAAGAAAAGGGCGGTGGTTTCCAGTTGGCACCCCAACTTGGGCCCTATATTGAATAAGTCATTAAAAGACGATATAAAAGCACCGACATTGCAGGTAAAGTCAACATGCTGAAGTAGAAATGGGCCGGCCACGTCTGCAGCCGGACAGACGGTCATTGGAGCAGACAAGTCTTAAGTGGAGACCGCGTATAGGCATATGTAGAGTGAGACACCCTGCTGTATGTACGATGGATCGATTATTTGAAGAAGATGGGTAGCAGGCAAAGAGAATTAAAACCACTTGAGAGCTCATAGAGCGATTTCGCCTAGGCTCACGATTCACCAGTGCGGGCCGGGGACCGGGGGATTGCGTCTTCCCCCGTTCCTCGGCCCGCGGTAGTTGTGATTGGTTGATGCAACAATGTCAGTAAGAATAGTGATAACAAGTAAATCCAGCAACAATAATATCGATATCGATAAAATCGATGGCAATTAAGTCTTCTTTTGCTTTTTTCAATGTTGATTTGTATGTAGAGAAATAAATGAAGATTAAACGAAAAATAATATCCTTTATTTGTTATTCTTACTTATTTACTACATTTCTAAAAAAATATAAAAACATTTTTTTTGGAGTTGGAGCTTTTTAGGGTGACTAAACTTTAGTAGTGGAAGTCAACTGGCTGATATAGCCTACGCTCTCAGTTGTGACTCAAACGTTGTTTCCTACTATTAAACAGTTACAATCAGTTCATCATCTGCCTAGCTTTCTCCCAGTCATACCAGAATACCGCTCCCAGTCTAAACAGATGCAGCTAAATAAAAGTATGTATTTTACATGTATCGACTGCCTCTTTGAGATCCACAGCCTATTACCTGTGAGGACTGTCAAAGATCTTCAAATGACAGCCATATCAATGCTTTCTGAGGTACAAAGGGAACTTGGAATGTAATTGATAAATCACCCATAATCAGATTGACCTTGGCAAGCGCGGTCTGACCTTGAATACACCTACATCGCTGCTATTATTTAGTCACAAGCTTCTCGAGTTAAATGATTCATTATTAATTTTGAACACAATGTACTGAATTGAATATTCGAAACTCATTAGTGATGTAAAATCTGATTAAAATAGATTCAAAACAATGCAAAATTAGAATTTACAACAATTTCATACAAAGGCTGTTTACTAATCGCTAAATGTATTATTGTATTACTGAAATCAACGAATTCAGTGTAACAATTACGTATTTCGATGTTATTAAGTTTCACAGACTATGATTACTTGATTTCACATCAAATTAAAGGCAGAATTCAATAGACAAAATACATGAAAACTGTGAAATAAAATTGAAACCTTTCAAATATTCTTATATAGTGTAAAGATTATGTGTGTGTATTTCTTAGAACCAATTTAACGTAAAATATTCGCAATTTTATTTCTAGTTAAAAATATGTTGAGATAAGTTTTTTTTTCTTCAAATGAAAACTGTCTGTGACTGTCAGACTTGTATTGACTAAAATCCACGCTGTACTTTCCAGGGTCACGGTGGTTCGTAAGTCCCGCGACCCCGGCATGCTTTGACCCCCTAGAGGGGGGCCCCGTCACACAACACAACGCGCTGTCGACCCGCATGGTCCATGATCGGATAGCGAGTCGCTCATTACCACGCCGCCCGTCAATTTTCCTGCGACGTCAGTCGCCGTGGGCGTCTATCAAGCCATACTTGTCTATTTATTGAACGAGGTTTACCCGTTACATGTTTTTTTTTTCAAATACAATATGAAATGTATTAAATGTCAACGAAACTATTACAAAGTGTCGAAAAACTTCTCATCGACGCTGTCAGATGGTAATTTGCTCAAGGGACTGGCGGCGTTGCTTCGTTATAATGACAAGCTTAGCCTCTAGCCAAGGTGAAACCCTAAATCTAGATTAATTTATCTATGTACGAGTACATAAAACTCTTGCTCCACAAACTAGAAACAGACTATCTCAATAAATAGAGCAGGAAGCACCAATTTCGTTTCTCGATGAACTTTCTTATTCGAGAATCGTGAAAATTAATCTTCATTTCGTTACTGTTTCAGGCTTTATTAGCCAAGTAAGGTAATGTATGGTCCAACTACAGACCGATCAATCGGCATTTCACAATGTTCGTGTTTGAAAATCGAGGTTAATTGACGTATGTTACGGGAACGATTGACGCTTCCACGTGAGTAATCGATTTAAGAGTCTATTATTTTGCGTTCGAACGTTTGGGATTAATTAATGAATGAAAGGGTCAGAACTGTTACTCATTTCGTACGTATTGAATTGAATTTATTCTATGGAATGGTTCCCAGGAGAATCTTATTGCGTTGAATGTGGTGGTGATCTGAATTAAATTACTGTTGGATTTCCAATGCCAATGAACTCAACTGAAAATATATTTTCGGACTTGATTGATGGCAATGCTGACGTAGTGGCTAAACTGTGCTTTCGCGAGTTCGAATGCATTCAACAAATATTTGTATATTTTACTAATAGTTGTTTCGGGTTTAGATGTTTGTTTATATGTTTGTCAAAGCACCCACAATACAGGAAGAATCCGGTGTAAAGAAAATAGTAATAATTGTGCAGGATAATAGTCAACATGTAAAGATTCCACTGTTGTGACTTGGGCCTGGTCTCAGGCTGTAGCCGTAATCCACTACGCGAGTTCAATGTTGGTTGGTGGATATCACATATTGGACGGCATAATAATTATGGTTGTCGCAGTGGTTGATCGACTGAATGCTGTGCTGTGTGTCGTGGTCTCGACCTACAATTAGTTGTTACAGGTCTGGATGGTTGTGTATGTGAGTTTCAATGTTTGTAAACGAAACCACGTTACGGGAGAAATGACTAAGATGAGGCAACGATTATTTAAAATAATACTCATTTTTGGTGCTAGATTTCATTTACCGGTTTTTAAAGAAGTAGTCATCAAATAAATTACACGAAACCGTTATATGAATATCAAATTAAGCCATCAAATAATGATACAGCTAAGAATTCCGCCCACTCTACCTTGAACAAACATAAATCAACACAGATTGCAATTTCAATTAAAACTACAGTTTCAAACAAACTTACGTATTCCATAAAGTACACATCGTAAATAAGTAAGGTGCGCTGTTTATTTAAACTACTCCTAGGCCACGACAACGCGTGTTGAGTAGCTGTTTCATTAAAGTTTTCCTTGAGGCTTGGAAACAAGCTGGAAAGTAAAGACGAAGGCAAAAAATAAAATAGAATAATTAAAATTATACAAGCCCAGTTTTTGTTTACCAGAAACCTTTGCTCATTGTACGTATTATTATGAGATTGCATAAGCTGCTCATTTCAACGATTCTAATGAATAGGATTATTGTTTAATTTTTGAGTGGTAAAATCAACAAATGAGTCATCTCGCCTTGAGTGGAGTGGAAGAGACTGTCAGACTCTTACCGACTATAAGTCCACTCTGTTCCTTCGGTTTCTCATTGCATCCCCGAGTCACGATATTCTACTTAGATAGACCCGTGACTGTGACAGGCGATACCCATCAAGTTCGCTCACAGCTCTTAGAAGTGGATATAGATTGTCGAATCGAAACTTTTTGCAGAGCGGGAGGGACTGTCAGACTCGTACTGACTAAAATCCACGGCCCTTCAATAGCCCTTTACATTCTGGGGTCACAGTAATTCATACAGTCCCGCGACCCCGACATAAGTAGTACTAGCAAACAAACGCCGTGCATAATATGGATGTGGCAGAAGCGAATAGAAAATAAAAATCGTGGCTTCTACAGATCCTTACAGAAAAAAAAGCGTGTGTTTTCTTCTAAAACATTCCAATCTCATTGAATCTATTTATGCACAAATAAAGAGATTTACGAACCGAACTTCGAACCAAAGAGCACATTGTGAGGGTAAACCCTATAAGGAAAATCTAATTACATTTTGCTTGACCCGGGGTTGAACCCACTAGGCCAATTAGGCGAATAGCTGTATACAGAATGTAGTTCTTTTTTTTATAAACCTTTCCGATTCTTAGGAAAGTAAGTAAATGCGCCACGACTTAGTAGACAGACAGTAATCCAGATAGTCTTCAGAAAAGGAAAACTTGTGTATCAAAATAGCCGTAAATAATCTTCTCTATGCATATTTTAGTTTTTTCGTCTAGCTATAACTCGGCTTTTTATCTGTCTGCAAACTTTAAAACTTTAGTCCCTAGCGATACTACTCCGGTAGCCGTTCATTCTGTATTTTTTTCCACGCTTATGCCTCTTATACATATTTTCCTACTAGCTAATACCAGCGACTTCGCTTACTACCCCTTCAAGTTAAAAATACTTTACCCGTCTACAGGCTCTCATCTACATCCCTACCAAAACTTATCAATACCGGTATGGCAGCGATTTTGATCTAAAAGCGTAACGGACAAACAGAGAAACTAAGTTACGATGTTTTTGTTACTAATAATAGTACTGTTGTTGAGTAAGCAAACTGAAGCTGTCAGAGCCATATATAATCTATGTAGGCGCGATTCTCACCGGGAATTGTTTAAGGATATCAACATCATGA
Organism: Agrotis puta; assembly: GCA_943136025.2. Classification (NCBI taxonomy): domain Eukaryota; kingdom Metazoa; phylum Arthropoda; class Insecta; order Lepidoptera; family Noctuidae; genus Agrotis; species Agrotis puta. The sequence continues at coordinate 11,357,496 of OW964177.2, read as the reverse complement.
CAGTACCTTGTCAATACATATATGAAAACATCATGGACGTTAGAAAAAATCTGCATCTATTCAGTAAAAGAGGTGACAGACACAACTATAATACTAGAAATAAGGACCAATTAGTTCAGCCAGGTTTCAGGCTAGCTAAAGTAGACACATCTTTCATGGGGTACTGCCTAAAATGTTACAATAAAATACCTCCTCACATAATAGAACTGAATGAAACAAAATTCAAATCATGTATAAAACGCACACTATGTAGGCAAGCATATTACAAGTTGGAGGATTATATTAATGATAAAAATGCTTGGCTCAATGCTGGTCCTGCTCCACTCCTCAACAACAGGGGTAAATTTATTAATTAGGTAACTCGCATAAATATTGAGGAAGCTGCAGAAGATTGTAAGATTATCTTTGCATTGTATCGATTCAATTTCTTAGTATTATATAATTTTATTGCACATGTGTGAGTACTATGTACTACTTATTAATTATTATTGACTCGATTTTACCCTGGTGGTTGAGAGAATGTCATGCTCACTCAAATGTCTCGCTGATGGTGGCACGTGTGTCGGATCATTTAGCTCCCTCCAAAATGGTTGAGCTGAATGGTGCTGATACGTGTGTCATGTTCCTGAAAGGGCGCTGTCAGTTGAGACTGGTCATCTCTTAGCTGCCACGGTTTATTTAAATTATTGATTATTTTGTTTCTGAATTGTTTTTTTTGTATTTTACTGTGGACACTTTTAACTTGCTAAATCGTTCTCACATAATGTTTTTTTTTTTTTTTTTTTATCGTGGTAAAATCATCAAATGAGTCCTCCCACCCAGGGCAGGGCGGGAGGGACTGTCAGACTTGTACTGACTAAAATCCACGGTGTCCTTCACTAGCCCTTTACGTACCGGGGTTACGGTAATGGGAAAGTCCCGCGACCCCGGCAGGCTATGGCCCTCTACAGGCCCCGTCATTATGCTGACACTCCTTGAGGCGCGCGTGGAACACAACGCGCCGTCGACCCGGGCATGGTCCATGGTCGGACAGCGAGTCGCCCATTACTCGCCGCCCGCATGCCCGCGCCTACGGTGGCCGGAGATCGTCTTGCGACGTCCGACGCCGTGGGCGTCCACCACTGCGGCTGGGGTGGAGGGAGGTCGCTGTCCTCCCCCTCACGCGGCTCGCCTCCTCCTTCGCGAGCATGACTGCTTCGCAGAAGGAGGCGACCGCTTCCCACTCCGTCTCGCCCCGCAGCATGGCCTCGACCAATGCCGGGCGCGAGAGGTCTCCGCCAATCGCCGTCGTGAGGACACGGCGGTGCTCTGCCCAAGCGGGGCAGTCCTGCACCGTATGCTCCACCGTGTCCTCCGGACGATCTTCGCAGTGGTGACACCCAGGCGTTTCCTCCCTCCTTATCAGACACAGGAACCTCCCGAAACATCCGTGTCCGGTGAGGACCTGCGTCATGCGGTAGGTAAGGACGCCGTGACGCCTATCCAGCCACTCCTCAAGGAGGGGTCTTACCGCCGCGATTGCGGCGTGCCCGATTCTCACATAATGTACCATCTAAAAATGAATGATGTAACAAAGGTTTTGTAATAATTTTGGCGATCTAAAAAGAGTGTCCATGGAGTTTCTTGCCCGTTCTTCTCCATAGAGATCTACTTCTTGGAACGGGCATCTACGGTACTTTCACAGTTTTTATGTCTTGTGACTGGGACTGTAGCACCATAATTTTGTAGTTTTTAATTATATTTTTTATGTCTTTGACAATTCAAAAGTGCCTGTAACTGGTCTACTTGAAATAAATGCTTTTGATTTTGATTTTTTTGATTTTGAAGTGCCAGTGGGCTGTACATGTTTATCGAAGGACCGATGGCTGGTGGAGCAGACGAGTCCTGGAGTGGAGACCGCGTATCGGCAAGCGTAGTGTGGGACGCTCCCAACTAGATGGACCGACGACCTTAAGAAAGTAGCTGGGACAAACTGAATGCGAAATGCAGAGGATGGGGTGATGTGGTACAGCCTAAGAGAGACCTATGTCCAGCAGTGGACAGAGCAGTACTGGGCTGTATGATTTCAGCCAGAATTATTTCTTACAACGGAAAGCAATTCTGATCATAACAAATCTAATAAGTTCCAGATAAATCAAAACTCTACCTTAGTTAATAATTCTCGTCTTTCAAAGCCTTTCTATAACTAAGCCTTGCTTCGCATAAGTCTGTATGTTAAGCTAACTATGATCCCGCCTCCTGCATGCAGCTGCGATTATCGTAAAAATTAACTGCCTTACCTGTGCATAACACTGGCCATTTATATTTTGTATTAGAAATTGTGTTCGCGTTTTATCTTGTTAATGAGATTTTTTAAACAGCCTGCGATGTTTAAATATAGAAAGGATTTGTTCTAGAAAGCTTACCTTGAAAAAGCTATCCTGTTTTGTCTGATAATTTTCTGAATCTCTAAAGCTATTTTATTTTAAATTACGTGACTCGAGCCTGTAAATAATTAAGCTTAAAATGTAAAAAGAGACAGATTCTTCTTAAAACTAACTTCATCATTATTTTTGGTAATCCTATTCCACCTTCTGCTTAAAGATAGGCCTCCTCCTTTTTGTGCTATATTTCTCTGACCAGCATGAGTTCCAATCAGGTTAACAAACGCTTATTTTATTCTTCTACTTATCTGGCCATTGGTTTGACAAAATTTTACTTTTACCGCCTCTCGGAAACGATTCAGTGAGGGTTCTACCACCTGCCTTCATTACACCTTGCCAAATGCTCGGACTACCTTCACTTCAAAGCCAACTAACTGATTCATATTGTAGACGGATCTAATCCATGGTCCCAACTAAGGTGACCTTGCCATCAAGACGGCAGATATAATTCAAATTAAAACAATTGGCGGAAAGAATCTAAGCTCACTCCTAAGTGACCTCTGTTGGGAAGCTAGATTACATTCGCCTCCTGAATGCGTTACTCGCAACGTTTACAATCCATCCGTATCAAAGACAATCATACACTCAGAAACAGAACACATCCTACCCCTACACATGCAAATTGTAGTCTAATGATCTCTTAACGCTTCCCAACTCTAATAAGGATGTTATTATGCACCATCTAACACTGCTATCTCAAGTTCTTACCCCACAAAGTGTAAATTAAACAATTCATCAAGGCTCAAGTGTCCCTGAATTAGCTGGAAGTGCATTATCTCTGGTACGTTATTGTGGGGCTAAGTTTACTTGGTAGAAAGAGGACACGCAGTGTGCTGGCGGTTGGGTGCAAGCGGTCTTACGTTATGTTATGTAAACAGGACTGGGGGTGGTCTTTGAAGAAGGCTGAAGCGGAACATGGCGGAGATATTTTATGAATTCAAAAATTAGTGGGTAAAGTTGGTCATTGGAAAAATATTGAACACTAGCTGTACCCTGCACGGCTTCGCTGTGGCACAAAAAAACTTTAAAAAAAAAAATATATAAAACCAATCCTTTATCATGCTAAAATTTTAGCTCAATCGGTGCAGAACTTTTTGAGTTTTTGAAGCATACACAAACCAACATAACATTTATATATATATAGATTATTGCCTAATAACCAGTGATCACCATTGTCATTATACTACTGTCCTTATCCCAATTCTTTTGGAATCAGTACAGCATGCCTTCTTCCGTCCTTCTTCTTCTTTTCTATAACTCGTAATCTTGACAGTCACCGTCTTCCTAGCTACAACGAGTTTCAAACAGTCCATTGTCTTTGGTCTTCCTCGAGTTATAAATATTTAAAAATGAGGACTGTTTCAAAAGCATAGTTGAAGAAATAATTTAAATTATCTTCTAATTCCTGGTGTCTCTAGTTTTTTATTTTGTTATGTATTTAGATAGACTTCTGATAAGGTATTCATGGACATCTGATTATTTTCTTTCTAGAAGAATAGTCATTTGCACCAGCCAGTAGAGCAACCTAATTAATAGAGTCTTTAAATTGTCACGTAATTCCAAGCAAAATATAACTGCAGACACGTCGCTAAGCAAGGCTAAGCAAACACCAAGACTAGTCTAAGTTATGACCAGATATTTTATAACTTGAACCGCGTAGTTAACTGGGAATGTTCCATCAACACCAAAGGAGATTCGCAACAAAGGCTGTGTTAGGATACACTGAACGTTAGAATACGCTTTGTCGACTTTACGTTATGTTTGCTTTGGACGCGCCTTTTCATTGTAAATGAATGTTGAGCGGTGAGCTTGCAAACAATTAGAATATTTATTTCATTAGTCATTCTGGTCCGGTTTGTTGGACATATTCAAGAGGTGGACGAAAATGGTGTTATGTGACATTGGATTTGACTTACAGTAGAACGACATAGAATAAAAACAGATAAAGTATTACTTTATTGTGTAAAATTTCTCATTTTCTTCAAAATAACGAGCGATATATGTTGGTATCATCGTACTTACAGACTATCCTAAACTATAATCTTTTCCCAATTAAACATTTGTGCTTTCTTTTTTGTGATAAAATTAAAAAAACGATAAAAGACATTAGTTTGCTTTGGTATATCATGTGAAACCGGTACTCAGAGAAAGCGCAAATGTCATAAAAAACGGAAGTTACTTGAAAACATAATACTGCTATCAATAATATTTCTGGTTACTGGCCTAAAATAAACAATTGGCAGAAAAACTGATAATGATAAGTAAAAGTCACAGCCGAACCCGATGGCGAATCTCATCAAAACTATTAATACATTATTTTTTTATTACTGTATTAACTAAAGTACTGCATCGTTAGTCTAGTAGTCGCGAGTGCTACTGACGAAGCTTAGCATAGTTTCAGATTCGGTACCAAGGTTGGGCACTGTTATTCTGGATTTTTCCAGTTACAGCCACGGAGTCTGGATTCGTGCCCGGTTGATAGCAATTGGTTCGCCCGCTATTATATGGAACTTAAGCAAAATGTGGGTGAATAGTTATATATTATTCCATAGTTAGTAAACATACATTCCTCCAGAGTAACTTTGGTGTACTGTATATAATTCTTGGAACAAAAGTCTAACAATTTAGCCGTTAGTGGCTGTTAAGTGGTCCTGATTGCAAATCCTGAGCCGTTGAACTAATGCAGTGAGCTTCTGATGCAACCAAATTAAGCTTAGTTAGAACTATAAACTTGAATATAATTTATGTGGTAGAAATTGTATATCACAATGGATATAATATATATAGTTTAGTAAATTAAAAAGAGGGAAATTTTTTGCTTCTAAATGTGACTCTGACATCTGCCCGAGCTACAGCTAACTATTATCCCTAAAATTTATTACGAAAAAAAAAAACTCTATTTTAAAAGAATACTAACATTACTTACTTAATAGGTAGGCAACAGCGATATCCAACAGCCACAAAAGTTAAAATATTTATCCTTACAAGAAATAAGTGACTAAATAAGTATTCAAGTCATCTCTTTGATACTAAAGATGAAATTAGGCCTTGTTACAAAGTAATGGGCTTCGAACAGAATAAGAAATGAACAACGTAGACACTTCCACTGTAAGCATTCAACACAGTAACTGACATTCGATTAACTAGCTTCGCTTACACCGCAGAGGAAAATAAAAGTAACGACAGCAGTGAAGTCTAATGTAAGCCAATAAAAATAAATGACATCAATTTATTTGACAGTATGTTCTACTAAATATCAGTGAATGACTGTGAGCTAGACTACCCAAAATGGCGGAGTACTTGTACTTTGATTTTGTACTACATGTATTTTCCCAAATGATAAAACCAGATTTTTACTGTTCCACTTTTAGGTAAAGGCTTCTTCTCATACAGAGAAGGCAATACTGATCACCACGATTGCTCGAGACAAGTAACTCAAGCTGTTTTAACATTGATCATAAGTGATACATCACTTGATTGTATTCTTAACTAGCTTCCGCCCGCGACTCCATCCGCCCGGATGTCGGTCTTCTCGTGGATGGTAGATTTTTCTTTCTACGTATTTTTCAAGGATAAAAAGTATCCTATTTTATGCCCAGGATAATAAGGTATAATTATACCAGACAGACAGACAAAAATTTTTTTAATCACATATTTGGGTTTGGTATCGATCCAGCAATACCCCCGCTATTTATTTTTTCAATATTTTCAATGTACAGAATTGACCCTTCTACAGATTTATTGTATGTACAGATAGTGCCATCATAGACAATATCGTTTTATAAAGTCTAGATGAATTCTAACAATGAACATTTTTTTCCAGAAATAAGAAGCAAAAACAACTACAACAAGCAGTAGAAACAAATATTTGCTGGATAGCTTTTAACGTGGCTCACAATAAGGTAACCCCAGGGATAACCCCTGGATTATGTTCATTCATCTCCATACGTCCAAATACGGGTAATTTATCACGCGATGTCATGAAGACAGAACAATAAACATACTTTCGGAATCCCGACGGAAATTCACCGGAGTCACAAATGGAACCTGCTTGTCGATAAATCCATACAGAACGCAAACCTGTTCTCAAACTGGAAGGAGACTGTTAAATCTTTGCTAACCTCCCCATACATCCTCACATCAAAACTATAATTAGAAACGATTCACATCCACACCAGACTTCATAATTCAAACCCATTTATTTCCTTATTTATACTCTTATTCCTTCTTTTACACTTGTTATACGTAGCTCACGTACAGATAATACTACAATGAGGCATACAAATTATCGCTTGTGCCGACGTCTGGTGCGTTAAAGTCTAAATCGGCGAGTGTGAATAAACACTGGCAGCCAAAATCGATCTTATTGATAAGATATGAAGGTTGAGTATTAAAATTTCAAGGTCGGTTATAGAAGACCTTCTCACTTTCACCATAGGGTCAGTGGTCGGCGAATAACTCGCTAAGACATGATCATGACTTGTGAGCTTATACTCCACACCTCGTTACGTGTTAACAGGCACATTCGCTCACGACGCGATATTTATCCGGAGAACTTCAAAACACCCCGGCCCAACTGCATTCATGTCGAAATGTTGTAATGGGACCAACGTGATAGGGCTTGGCGAACAATTTCGTTATTATAAAAGAGGTGTATTTTGGAAATTCTGATTACTTAGCTTTGAAATAGTCAATAAGATTGCGTCTGTTTATTTCTTGTAATTTTATTTAAATGGTTCGTGCTGTCATTCTTTCATCATTGGTTATTTTCATATCTTAGTCCTAATAAACATTTTATTGCTTCACGATCATTAAAAATTGCTCGTACCAAAATCTTTGATGTAATAAATTAAATATTGATAAACAATTCAAATGTTTCCGGTTTACTAAAAATTACGTCAGTTTTATAGTTGACATTAACGATGGACATCAGTCACATGTTTTTCTTCAATTCATGGCATCGAAACCTTGGTTTTGAAACCCCATTTCAGAAGTAGGTTACTTTGAAGTAGATTTACTATGTGTTTTACTCGAACTTCGTCGAACACTGTTAATGATAATTTATTAAGTTCATGAAATGTTTACTGTGCGATATTTCACACAGATTGATGAGTAAACATGGAACTTTGATAATTTGGATTTATTAGAAACCAAGTTTCTTCATAGGAAGTAATAATACCATCTTCTGTTTTCATAAACAATTTTAATAAGCTTCTCGTTTTCTTAGAACTGGCGAAGTGCGAAGAAAAGTTTAAATATGATAGCACTGTTTGTTAGGTGCGGCTGCGGCTGGAGTTTTCATTATACTTTGTAACTCGTATACCTACTAATGGACAACCAATGTTAGAATTCTCCACGCGCAAACGAACTCGAAAAAAGTTCGAGTTTCGATATTTTTGGAAAGAGAAATTTCATAACAAAGAATGTAAAATTCAAGTACATAAATCTTCATTGGTTTCCTTAAAAGTGTAAGAAGAATTACAAGTTTCGTGGGCTTGTCAGCGGAGCGGTTGCTTGGCACTCGATGCATCACGTTGAAACGGTAGTCCACGTCTGAAGCGACAAGTGGCACTACAAGTCACCATTTCAAGATCTCTACAAGATTTTAGTTGACAATTGACTTTAATTTATTTGTTTGAGAGCTTGAAAAGGTACAGCAAAAAAAAATTTACGAATAGTACCTTTTTTTGTGTGTAAAAATCTCTTTCAAGTATAGTTGAGATTCTATTTAGGAATCAAAGGTCAGACAGCAGCGTCATTTTAACATAATTGTCAACTACAAAAAACTTTTTTATTTTAAATCGTAGTTCCCTAGATTGACACAATGATTGACATGTTCACAAAACATCATTCCTCGCGAGCTTTTAACCTCGTTCATTCGTTCTGTTCCCGACTTAGAACGTTTGTTACAATACGTTCCGTTGCCCATTGTCGACTTTGATGTACTGTTATTAAATCGCAGCGGATCCTGTCCAATTTGTGTACCTATTCATTTTCCCTGGCATTCCTCTGAACTTGTAAAGCTATACAAACATTTTAGCTTTGTTAAAATCAATTTGATTTTATTGAACACGTTATTGGAATTGTCAGAAATAGTAACGAGAAGTTACTTGTAAATCGTAATAACATGGGACCTAAATTTCGTAAATGGATTTCGCTGCTATGTAGGTAGATGTACAGAAAAAACGTAGGCACGAAGCGATATAATATTCAAAATGTAACTTCGCTTGTTGGTCACCAAACGCCCGCGCCGTCGACAGCAAAAAAAAAACCAATTTCCCTAGGGACCTTTGTTAGACTTGCTATCTCAAAATCTATGTCAATCTAAACCTGAATAATTCATATTTCAATCTTGTGCTCCCAAAAATGGTACCGAACAAACTTCTACACACACATGGACCGAAAAAGTCCAAAGACTAATAAAATATTTCACAAAAAAGAGAAGTACAAGGATATCAATCTTCAATGCGCTGCCTAAACCTTCCAAGAGGATGATAAACGGGCCTTTATGTTTCGCGCGCGGCGTAATTTTACTGCTCTATAAATGAAGATAAGATTGCTTGGACCTTCATTTATCCGCCGACGTTCACGCCAGCACTCGTTATGTTTTTATTTTGCAGAGATTGATCACCTAAATGAAACTGTTGGTCTAGAAGGCTCTTTGAAGCTATCTTCGATATTAGCTAACGTGTTTCAACTGAGTCCCGTGTGGTTAGCAATTTAGCTTAATACATCACGGAAAGTTCACGGAGTTCAAAGAGTTGATGTATTGGCGTGGGGCTTTATAAATATTCTGCTTTTGAGATAAAACTGCTAAAAATCGGTTCAGTAGACCGAAATATAAAAGCATTATAGAACGTTTAAAATGGAAAAGTTTACATTGTAGAAAACTGTTTGACAAGTAGGACGAGGTGTTTATAAAACTAGTCTAATAAGCAATCATAAAAGACAATTTAATATCTTCAATTCATTACAAAATTAATGAATTACTAAATGAAAATACAGATCTAGACTCAATGAAACTGTTAGTAAATATTGTTTGAGATCAGTTTGTTTGATTAAATTGTTAAAATTGAGCAAACTAGATCTTTGAACTTAATAAATAAAGTTTGAAACGTCAACGACTTTAGTACAAATGAAGTTGGTGTACTCATTTTTGATGTTAATTAAAATAAGAATTCGAGAAGAAGAAGAAAACATGTTAGATATTTTACTATAGGAGAATGTTCAACATGAATCATTAAAAAATCAATGGAACCTTTACTCATATTTTTCATGAGTGATTTGAAGAAGTCAGGTTTCATAACCATCCTGTAGGATTAACGCATGCTGATGAGACTGAGGTCAGAAATAGTTACAACGTACGTAGAGCATATGAACTGTATGCGAACATAAATCAACTCCGCACTGTGAATTTATTAGGTTTGAGTTAGAAGATCTCGGCGGTAATATTTATGTACGAAAGTGATGCAAAACCTGCTATGGATTGCGAAATGAATATTAATTTAGCTGAAGTGTTAATAAACTACGGTCTAAAAGTAGGAACACATTTGCTTGCAAATTCTTGTCAGATCTTGCTGTCATGATTCTTGAAGACATATGGAGTTTAAAATCAATTTGTGAACCTATTTTCTTATAGGATCCAAAACATTATCTTGCAAAATGATTTTGTCTGTACAGTTATATGTGATTTAAACAGTATTTCTGCTTGTTATGTAATATTCTTTTCACCTAGTCTCAAAATTATCACCCAAATCTCATTCGCTTGTTACTTGTAATTATATAGATTCTTCACTTCACCTCCGTAGCTTGTTATCTACCGCCATGCGATATTCCCTCGGCCTTCATTACAATTTTCGTCTAGTATTACATACATATAATAAAACAAACTCCAATCCCTCTATGGAAACGACTCTTTAATGAGGGGTAGGATATTGCTCCAGCTAGCAGTTTCACATTATGGATTTACGAGGAAGAGGCCCATTATAGTGCAATATGATGCAATTTGTGTTATACTAGAAGAACTCCTGGTTGCGCTTCACCGGAGTTTACCGAGTAATGTACGTATATTTACTAGACAAAATACTCAGAAATAGAAAATTATTTTAGCTTAATTAAGACTTTCTTCGTTATCTAACAAAGGTGATTGATTTTCAATTATTTCTGAATTCCCTGAACACTAACCGCGTCTGATGACTTTCTTTCTCATACTTACTTATTATCAGATACGAAATTGTTTGTTCTTACGAGCAAATTTCCCAACTCCCGACATAACAGTTGCCTTTATTAATTTTCTGTGTATACACTCATTATCCAACTCCCAAAATTTTAATTACAAGCTAATTTGCGCTTTCTCGTGTAGAAATTTTATTACAACATCGGATTCTGCTCGGCTGTTTGTTTTTAAGGCGTCGATTTGGTCACATTAGGAAGTGGAATTGGGAAAACTCATAAAGATTCTTAGTGAGCGATGATGATAAAGTTTTGTGAGCATCAAAGTCACAATTTCCGTGTTAATTCACAAGAGATTATCTAAGTCTCTAAAGTTTAGAAATTCTCGGTTAACATGTTGCGAGGAGGAAGTTTTGTGGATTGAGGCGAATCCTCTCGTTGATGAGCAAGTACGCAACTGAATACCGACTTCCTGTTGCCAACATTGGATATGTGTAGATACGCCTTAACTTTGCAAATCGATTTAGGATTTACTGTCGCTCCTGTACCAGTAGTGACGTTAAATCTTAAGCTGTTTTAAAGCTCTAAAGATGACGTGTAACGGCTCTAAACAACCTATATTTTGAGTGTAAAATTACGGTTATAATATTTTTTTTATGAATTCAAAAGACTGCAGTACTCGTTATTCGAATTTCATAAAAATCAGTATTATGTATTTTTGATTTCAAATACCATATAATAAACACTTCAGTTAACATCTCCTTTTAAAGTTTCTTTTTTAAGATGAAGTAAACGTAATATCGCATAAACAATTAAACGACAAAAAGAAAAACGAAAAACCAAGACTAAAGCGCATCCACATTACTATTCATAATAAAGCAACATGATACAGCAGAGGGCAAGAAGCAACGCAAGGTGAGTTTGAAATATTGTTTAGAGAGGTAAGTACACGCTGTGTGAATACTTCATGTTTGTGCAAAAACATTTGCTTAATATCACCACTAGAGTTATTTACGGAACCTTGTAGAACGCCCCGTCTAACTGGCAACGTGAAACGCGATTCAATTATAATTGTAGAGACTACTGCAGTTTTCTGCACTCCGAAAACGCAAACCGTAATTACACTAAATTAATTCTACTGTTATGCACCGTGTAGTTGCTAGTTGCAGGCTTGTCTTACTCATGCTAGACTTAAATGTAATATGATTTTATACAACCACAATACTGTACAACACAAATAAAATAAAACGCCACTGAATCTCCAGAAAAAAGCTACCCATGACATTGTTAAATATTATGTTTTACATCATTAATAAAACGAAGATTCAAATAATATTTCAAAACCTGTGTTGACAGTCAAATAAATCGTAACCCAACCTCAGTTTGGGGAGCTACCAAAAGTAATATGACAGTCGTATTAATGCGCCCCGTGATTTAGATATCGATAACAAGGCACAATAAAAACTTAAAACGACGCGCTAAACGAAACTTTAAGAGGCAAAAGTTTAATGAAAAAGAAAAAACAAAAAAAAAACAACATCCGACTCGAACCCACACAAGACGTTTATTAAGCATTTGACATAATAAAGATTAGAGGCCATATTTGTAATTAATGAAATCAGTTTCCATTTAAATAAACGTCGTGTGTAATCAAATTGGGTTCAGGCGGCGCAACCGGCGCTTTTGACATACAATAATCGAACTATAAAACCGAGTATTTATCTCAGAATTTATCTTTATCGGCTTAGATTGACAGATGTTGTATTCGATTGATGTGTGGTAATGCAAACTGCTATTAATTTATCGCCAAGTTTAATGACCTGGGCGACGTTCCACCGGTCGTAATGTTTGTATTGATCGGTAACAGTTTAAATGGCTGTAACTGTTTTACGATAGATTTACTTTGACATTGTTAAAAGGCTATATTCCAGTTTTATTGCAGCTCGTTCTGGTTAAAATCGCATAAAATCCCCATTGAAGGGGCTGACTATTTTGAAGTGCTGGATATTGTTTAACGAAGCTACTGTTCCTACGTCTCTGTAATTGTATACTGTTTATATTTGCAGATAAGTCATATTAAGTAATATGTAGAAATAGCCTCGTATTCGATTAACGTGATATCTCCATGTGTTATTTAACATCCAATCTAAAATATTGCGATAGGTCGAAACAAATAACAGAAATTTTTAATTTCATGTCATAGTTTTCATACTTTCACACACGATCGTGATTACTTTCAATGTCTTTAGAATCCAAAGGCCAACAATTTTAGGGTTTACGATGGATTGTAAAATATAGTCTATCAACTGATTCTTTACCTTATCTCTTTAGGTTACGTTCGTAACTTCAATGATCGTGGACTAAAACATAAACTTTTTTATAAATCAATGGTTATTTTGTGATGTGGCGGGCGTGCCGCAGGCTTTCAGATGTTATCAGTGGCCACCGGTAATGAGACTTGGTGTTAGTCAGATGGAAACAGAGGGACATGTATTTTTAATTCCTATTTTCGAAAGTAAAAGACATGGGGAAGATCTCGAATATAATGATGCGGGGGACGATAGTGAAGTAAATTTAGTAGAAGACGAAACGTTTGTAACGACTACCATTCGAACAAAGGTAGCTAAGATAAATTGCTTGTACGCAAATGTGTACAACACCTCTTTTCTTGTTATTGGTGTAAGTCAATTAATTGAAATCAATGCAGTCGTGAAACGGTTCTTGTTACAAACGGCACGTGTGTCGAAAAACATTTTAAAATTTCGTCGCATCTGCTGTCGTTGGACTTGATTAGATAATCATCGATTAACTACGTAGAGTGGTTGGGCATGCTTACGACATTGAAGTACTAAGCGTCAAAAAAGGTTGATCCAATTAGACGAGACACACATTACGTTGCATTAGCATTCGATTACATCGCACCGATTACTCTCCCCAAGTATCGATCTTGATAAGTCACTAATTAAAGAATCAGCCGTTCGTAACGCAGCCGAGTTTCGATGATACGTCATTTTGTAATCGAGAACTCGATGCTTGCGCAATCGTGTAAATGGATCGATTCGGACTACCTCTATAATTAGCTTCTTCAGAGTAGAGCACGAGCTTTCTTAAGAATTGTTTTGTTATTTGACTTTTTTCCCAACCACATCAAACCTATTATGTTACAACGTTACGTTGCTCATACTGATTCTGTTTCACTTCTAAATTCAAAGAATTCCGAACACATTTGATTTGAATTGTAATTGGAAGCGGATAATGAATAGGAATGTTAGTTTGGATTCGTTGATAGTTTTCATGGGAAACATACGGTTAGCCGATTACTAAAACCTAATATTCTTGTTTGTGGTTCAACTATTTGTAAATGGAAATGTTGAGTGAATGCTGATCAATGAGAAACAATTATATCCTTAATATTGCTATGGACAAACAAAGAAAAAATAACCACCGTTATCAGTGTAAGTGGCCATTACTTATTATAACACATTAATTCGTAGTATATTCATGAGAGGTATAATTTACAAACCAACATGGGTAAAGCTAAAAACAACATGAGAAATCAAAAAGAATATTATTATGGCAACATTTACAACTAATCTTTCAGAAACAAGGAACATAACGAAGTTCTGCAGAGACAACAAGCCAGACCAGACAAAACATACACAAAGGCAAGCTAAAGTGAACACAGAAAAACCTAACAAGATGTAATGAAAAAAATAATTAATTTCAGAACCAACCTAACCTCGATACAATTAATTTAGTTTTAATTTTCCTACTGGCAATCCTGCGGAAAACTAGCGCTATGCCCGCAACCGTTCACATCTGTTACTTGACGTGATTATTAAACGCTTTTCAAGAACAGGTGTTGATATTAACGAGGGTGAACGTTTAATTAATGAACACCAGTGCTAGTTTCTTGTACGGATGATAGTTTAATATTGTTGGTACCGTATGTGACAGAGACAGTGTTTTTGTATGGGTCGACGGCTATTCAGCGTAAAGGGAAATAGGTATACAGTTACTTTGGGCTCTAATTAATTTTGGCGATGTCTTTACAAATAGACTGTAGCAAATATTTAGATGATTTCTTGACTTGGTTTCTCTTGAGTTTTGGTGCAAGAAATAGTATAGCGGCATTAAGACCTGGTTTTACCAAAAGTGTCAATAGACAGAAAAAACGACGGGTTGCACTCTGGGAGTGCCGGTAGAAGTGAAAACTTGAATAGTAATAAACACACACGAACATTCGCGCAAGCGCCCTGCGCCGTCTTACGAATTTTCGATCAGGTCACGTGTCCTGACGCGAGTTTAACATTTGTTACCCATTCCAAAAAAAGTGTACAACGCCGCTGAAGAAGTTTTCACTTCAAAAAAGAAAAAAATCACTCCGGTAATTATTTATTACAAAAAAGTAGTAGGCAAATATAGCACCAGATATTTAAGTTACTTTCACTTTCTTATTTTCCAAAAGAGGATTCCGATTAGTGATAGAACTGAACAGAAAAAATAAAATATGAACATACATGAATTCCATATTTTCCCAATGACAGTAACAAATCAGAAAATAACAAGAGAAATGAATCATTTATCTAGTTTTAAATCAATCTACGAAAACAAGTAACAGTTTTTAAACAATATTAAGTTTGACATATTTAACATGGCCTAATCTTATTATATTCAAGTTTAAATGACTTGAGACGGATTGACCATTTATTTTGAAATGACAAAACTAATCACGCTAAGAAAGTTCTAAATCATAATTTTAGGAGTTGGTTTTATCTACGATTTTCTTTATATATTTGTAAGTCAAAAAGTCTGTCTTAGAATGAGGATTGAAAAAAAAAACAATCATAAAAGTGAAAACAACTATTTATGTTAATACATCAACAGCACTCGCCTTAACAGATTCATTTGTTAAAAATATGAAAGCACTGAGGTGCTTTAAATAACGAATATTTCAGCTGAAAGTCAATAGAACTTTGTAATCTTAAAAGCAAAATACATGTATAAGTGAAAATGTCTATTTATTATATCTTTTTTTTAACAATGGTTTCGCTCAAGGCCTCAACCTAAAAGCAGACGAGATCTGGAAATGTACCTTTTGTTTGTCATTATGACGTCATCAGCATTATTCAGATGCTGTCAGCATTTTCCGATTTCATACATCGAATTCTAAGATGAGGCGCGTACCTATACGGCCCTTGTGGTGCTGGCAAATGTGCGAACAGTTTAAGTAAGCTGTTAGGTCCTTCGTACGCAACGCGACACAAATCGTCCGATACCTTATGACTTTGGTATCCATTGAAGCGCGCCTGTGTACGAACCTCTTTGGATTTATAAGTGACAGTCGCTGTATCGTCATAAGGTATCGGAGACTTGCGTCGTGAGGAGTAGATCCCGTCACACAGCACACAAAAATTGCACGTTTGCAAATAAAACTTTTACCTCCAAAGCGAAATTAATTTCGAGAATTATGAACGATATCACGTACACACAAAACTAAACTAATAATGAACTAAAGCGCGCTCAACTATCTAGAGCATTACTCAACTTCCTATGTTTGAGTATACACTGAGTAAAGATCAAGCAAAGTAACGAGAAATCGCCATAGGCTATTTTGTGAAGCTAGGATATACTGTGGAACTAATTTTATAATGTGACGGTAGCAAAAGGAAAAAGTAAGCGAAACATCGGACTGTAAAGAGAACTTGATAGTAAAGCTTCTTAAGACGTTATTGCAAAAGAGTATACTTATTAAAGAAAAGTTTAATAATGAAAACTATTCTCAGAGTAAGGTACAATTCGAAGGCAACTGCGGCCACTCGTATTGACAAACAGCAGTGACCTGACACAGTGTATTATTAACTAGGTTTAATTGGCAACTTTATGAAAACATTTTCTCAAGTAAATATGTAATTTTGTGGTCTACGGAAGTATTTCTTTAGAAATCACTTGTGTTACTGCGGACTTTTAGAGCGCTTTCTGGATGCGCTTTTTTTATCGTGGTAAAATCATCAAATGAGTCCTCCCACCCAGGCCAGGGCGGGAGGGACTGTCACATTTGACTGACTAAAATCCACGGTGTCCTTCAATAGCCCTTTACGTACCGGGGTCACGGTAATTGTGAGTCCCGCAACCCCGGCAGGCTTACATTATAAATATAAGGTTGTATATGTATTATCCTCAAAAGTGATATGCGCGTACACGCGCGTTTTACACGACCTTTTATACGAGCTTAAAACCGCGTCAACTTTTGCTGTTGGATTGATGGTAGAAGGCGCGTGATGTGTTAAAAATACACTAATGTGAAATCGCACTTTCTGCATACTGTATAGCGTTCAGTTTTTAGCAGTTGGACAGTCGGGTCTCTCCGGTTCACGATTGCGGTGGCCTTCAAAATAGAACTTGGATGAAACAACCTTTAGGTAACTACCTATTTATTCTAAAATTAGAAATCTCCAAGCTGAACTTGTATTCAGCATCAGATTAGTTACGTTTCGAATTTAATTGCCCTAAATTAAACACTTAACTAGTTCTCAACTCCTTTTATCATATTCTGAGAACTGGAAGTTCTAACAACGTTCGCTGATCTAGAACTAAGTATTTAGTTTTAATTAAAACAGATTCAAATCTTAACTTTTATTAGAAATATGAATTCATATAATTGTTCCTTCCGGCTTCGCACTTGTAACGTTGTTTTTCCTATGAATTTCCAGAAACAAAACTAAACGTCTAAAATGGGTTAATCACTCTCAAGTGACGCTTCTTTATACAATGTATATGTAATTAAAAGATCTAATCAGGTCGTATCATTACAAACATCTAAAATCACTATTGAAAAACGTACCTTCATCGACTCAAAAGCATAAATAATCCCAAATTTCCATTTTTCCATTCGTCAGTTCTATAAAAATAATATCAAACATTGACCAACCACGATTCGAACATAAATATTCTCTCAAAACGCAAATTTCTCGTGAAACCGTCGTTTCTACGAAATAAGTCACCAGAAATCATGACTTGGTGTACTGGCACGTTTAAACAGGGGGCCCTAACAAGCCATGTAGCCCTAATGATCAGTTGGTGAAATATCTAGATGTATTTAATTGGGTTTCGTTATGTCTCAAAAGTGGCAGAGTGTTCGCAGGTGTAGTCCGCACGGAATATAGATGGTTTGTGATTTATGTTGGGCTTTAAGAAAGTTGTCGTGCTGGAAGAACCATTTATTTGGGTTACAAGAAACTTGAAGAAAGTATAAAGGAACTCGTAAGCTGATATCTAACAGCAGCAGCAGGCACATCTCTGCCGTCATGATCCCGCTAGATGTACTAGAGATGCTCGCTCCAGTATCGGTTGCAATACCAATCAACTTTTTGAAAACTACTGCTTGTCAAAGGCCTTTGTCGATGAGTAAACGTGGGGAAAGCAGAGAGGTCTGTCAGACTCGAATGAAGTAAAACCATCTCGGGGTTGCCCCCCACACTTGCGTTCGGGGGGGATCTAAAGCGACTTTCACTGTCCAGGACTGGGGCAGAAGCATGCTTTGAAACTGTCATAACACCCTGTTACCGACTCTGCGTTGACAATTAAAAATAAATACAGAAACACTTCCAGGTAACCATAAATCTTTGGCATAAAAGGAGGAATGAGTGCATCGCAAGCGCAGATCGCGCGACGTGGGAGGCTAGGCTCAAACAACATCGTCTCAATATTCTTTATAACACCTAAACGCCCTGTTTTCCATTATTTATAGGCTTGGAAAATATGGTAACAAACGTAACATTTAACATAGATAACGTGATGTTTGTACGAGTTTTAGAATTTAGATTTTTAGTAGCTGTTGTTTGTTGTTTAATACTAGACTATGCTGAATGTTCATATGAATAACCTGTTTAAATTCGAGAATGTGGTGATGCAAAAAATAACCATGACTAACACAGCAGATAGAGATAAACTGAAGAAATTCACAAGGTCTATAAAATAATCTGCTGTTTTACAAAAGACATGCGTAGATCGACCTTGATCTACAAGACACAAGACTCCAACGAACGTCCGGCACTGAAGCCTATGACCATTCAATTGAAAACAAACGCCAAGATGTCGCGTCAGTCTGAAAAGAAATAAAAAAACACTGCTACTTTTGCCGCCGACACAAACCTACGTAAAACACCGTCTCTCGTCGGCCATCGATAAATAAAAATAGCGGCCGTAGCATATTGCCTTATACGACGAAAGAGCCCTCTTGTCACTTGGCACGGTACTTAAATCAGCTGCCAATGCGCTGCCAATGCACCTGTGGAAACGTCGATTATGCAAATGGTAGGGGCTCTTTTAACTAAACACCGCGCGGTGTTGCAAAACGTTCGATTCAAAAATTCCTTTACATTTTTTTTCTGCATTTCGAGCCCACGGTTTTTATTTTCAGTAAGTCGTTAAAATACGTCAATTAGGCTTCGTGCAGGTAAATTGCGGTATTAATTATTTTCGGATCGTATTACTGAAAATATTACGATTCTTTGAGCTTGAATGGTACTCATTATTATGTTGTAAAAAAGTTTTAAGGCGAGGTTTTCCTGAGCACCGCAGGCATTCAACGCTTACCGCAGCGCCCGCAAGGACTAGCGGATACGTAATGAATTACGATGCGCGATGACACGCGCGCCAAAACTTGCGAAGTCTAGGTAGTAGTTACAGAGTAGAGCAAAGCAGTAAATCAACTTGAATTGATTACTATAGGCACGTTTGTATGTATTTTTTTTTTTTGTTGCGGTATTATTTTGAAATCAAATGATGTCAAAGACAATTTTGTTCAAAATGAAATACTTATGACGATTAACGTATTTATTTGGAAATATGGATTAATATAATGTAGAACTACCTTCGCATATATTGCATTATTTTTGAACATACAGAATAATTTAGTTGGAAATATGATGTTTACAATCTTAAAATGTTACAAAGTTAAAAAGTAAAAAAAAATTCAGGACCTTTGGACCATTAGATAAATGCCGTTTGTATTCGACTATCATTATATTAAGTTGGTGATATGTTCGTATCGCAAATAATTTTGGTAGTACGTTTGAATGGAGAAATTACTTGGCGCCGGAACCAATCAAATAGAAGCTAATGAAAGCTAATACTATTTTTTCTCTAAAAAGTAACGGATATCATCAGTAGAATTGTTTTCATTAAGTACATTATAGTTACATACTCCTCAATTTTAGGGTTATTCAAATGAACAAGCTGTAAAGTAATTAACGGAGACACCTTACGCCCTTCCGTATGCTCTATTCACCTATAATACAAATGTTGATTTTGATTAGTTTGTAATAATTACCACTAAATACTTTTTTTAATTAAATAAAAAAGTGGAGTAAATGACTCACTCGTTATCCCCTGAATCATTAGTCGATATATGCGCACTGCGCTTGGCCTGCAGCTGCATTGCTCTAAAATATAAAAATCTAGGTAATTTTAAAGCGTGGAGGTGAATCAGGGGTCACGGCAGTTAATAACTAATATTTTTGTAGGAAATGATCATACTGTGTACACTTCCACACTATGACCACTACCTATTTCACAATTGGAGACAGTAAACCATTATAATAAGTGCGTTCACGGTGGCTTTATGAACACTGACATAGGGTCTAAATTTTACTGTCTTAAATATTTGATGCGGTTGGTAAATCCGCTAGAAAAATAAACCATTATATTATATTCTGTGGTTATAGTCTAGGAGCCACTGAAACATCCCACCCGTTCTACACAAAGCTAGATTTTTTAAAATTGTATTATTGAAAAGTAACGTTGTAGCAGGCATCTATGTGGTTGCATTATCATTCCTCAAAACGGAGACAAAGTTATTTTGTTTTTGCTGTTGCAAAAAAATTGACGTACATCCGACCTCCGACACGGTCCAAGACCGACTAAATGCCACGGGTCGAGTGTATGAAAAGATGAAATCACCTAATTCTGGACTTACTGGTATGGTTTCTCATCCTTTTACAATAATACTGCTAAATTCTATCTAATTTTTTATGCTCTTTAAGATGGTATAAGTTTTATTATTCAAAGCCTAGTATAACTCAAATAAAATGGTATCCAAACCATGAGTTGGACCTGTTTTTGCGATTTAATTGAATGCAGTAAAGTGCAAGCAATCGTGTATCGAAGAGCAGAAACCTGTAGACCGAAGACTGAAATATGTACTATGTTTTTTTCAAAATTTAAATCCCTTTTATTAAGGAATAATACACAATACAAAATGACGGTTTTGCGTCTCACATCGCCTTAAGCCTTAACGGCAGAATTTCTAATAAAAATAATCAGAAAAGAATAATGAAATTCAGCGAATCAAAACAAAATTATGCTTTGCGAACTCAGAATGGCAGAAATTAACTGCCGCTCTAGTCATTGTTAAAGCCCATAATAATTAGGTATGAACCTAATTTTATTCCGGGGAAATTTTCGATAACGTAATTGGCGCACAATTCGTTTGAAAACGCCAATTGAATGGCGAGCGATCCCCAAAGGAACTGTAGAATCGTGGCTGTGGTCAGTTCTCTTTTTTATTTTTAAATTCAATTATTTAAGAGTACTTTTAAAGTTTTGAGTAAAAAAAGCTTTGTTAATTAATCAAAATACTATGAAACGTTATATTGATATATAAAAATCATCATCAGCGTTATACAGCTTTGCAATACACTGTGCGATAAACTGGATACAATTTTCAGTCCATTGCGTACTAAATCTTAAAAAAAAAAAAAAACCGGCCAAGAGCGTGTCAGGCCACGCTCAGTGTAGGGTTCCGTAGTTTCCCGTCCGTTACAATAAGTGTTAACAAATAGCCTTTTTTTAAACTTGTGTGTTAAAAAAAGGTTATTTGTTACGTTGACATTTTGAACCTTGATAAAAAGGGATACATTTTGAACTTTGATAAAATACGTTCAGAATAATGAAATACGTAAACGAAGTTAAAAAAAATGCTTGTATATATGATTAAATAATTGATTATACTACAAACTTAGTCCAGGAATTTTGTACCACCTTCTTGTTTTTTTTGCACAAAAACTGTTCTTTCCATCAAGTTCAAAATAATTTTCCTAGAAAGTCCTTATAAAGTTCTACTTTCCAGATTTTTTTCATATTTTCTAAACTTATGGTTCAAAAGTTAGAGGGGGGGGGACACATTGTTTTTGACTTTAGGAGCGATTATTTCCGAAACTATTGACATCATCAAAAAATGATCTTAGTAAACCCCTATTCAATTTTAAATACCTATCCAACGATATATCACACGTTAGGGTTGAAATTAAAAAAAAAATCACTTTCTATTTTACATATAGGGGGGCTACCCTAAAAAAACATTTTTTTCCAATTTTTATTTTTGCACTTTGTCGGCCTGATTGATATACATATTGGTACCAAATTTCAGCTTTCTAGTGCTAACGGTCACAGAGATTAAGCGAGGACGGACAGACAGACAGACAGACAGACATGGCGAAACTATAAGGGTTCCTAGTTAACTACGGAACCCTAAAAAACATTTTTAAACGCTACTAAAATTCCGCTTTCTCTCAACTACCTAACAGCATTGCATTTATTTTACGATATCCTATGCCATCTAATTCAGTCCGCTTAATAGTGGTGCTATTAGTGAAAAATAATAGCAATTGTATGACCAGTAAATTGCACGGAATGCACTGGGTAAATGGTCCAAATGAACTTTAAATGCTCTGTATTTTATGACATCTATTTCTTTATTAGAAAGATTCGCTTTTGCCTGCAGCTCCGTTCTGATTATGGTCGAAAATTATCTCACGGTTGCTCTTTAATGGTGGCTTGTGACATTAGAAAATAATGCAGATTCCCATTAGTTTAATACAATTTGGGAAAGGAATTGAAGCTACTTTCTTAATTTTAAAATGGGTTGGTCTCAAGTAGTTTTTAAAAAGATGACATGTACTCGTAAAAGTCATTATAACCTACTTGCAAAATTAAATATCATTTCATCATTTCACTTCATTTCAATGTAGCCCAAAACTGTGTGGCGCCAGACTCCGATAGGAAGCCGGTCACGGGCAAGACGACCCTGGTGCAGCCCACCTACCACCGCCATTTTGATTACTGAGCCGTCAGCGCAGATTACAGATAGCCAATGATACCGTTGCCCGGGATGGCTAGCAAATGGATTCCTCCTACCCCACCAAAGATTATCCTCTCCACTCCAACATTTTTTTTTTAAAGTGGTAAAATCATCAAATGTGTCCTCCCACCCAGGGCAGAGCGGGAGGGACGATCAGACTCGCACTGACTAAAATCGATGGTGTCTTTCAATATCGCCTTACGTTCCGGGGTCACGGTAATTCGTGAGTCCCGCGACCCCGGCAGGCCTCTACAGGGGGGCCCCGTCACCATGCTGACACTCCTGGAGGCGTGCGTGGAACACAACGCGCCGTCGACCCGGGCATGGTGCATGGTCGGACAGCGAGTCACCCATTACTCGCCGCCCGCATGCCCGCGCCTACGGTGACCGGAGATCGTCTGCCGACGTCTGTCGCCGTGGGCGCCTACCACTTGCGGCTGGGTTGGAGGAAGGACGCCGTCCTCTCCCTCACGTGGCGCGCCACCTCCATCAAAATCAAGTCATTTATTCAAATTAGGCTGATTTATCAGCACTTTTTGAAGGTAAATCTTTACATAAGACAGTCCCCCAAAGCGCCCCCCCATTCGATAAGCGCCCGCGATAGAGATGGGGATCTCTAGCATAACTGCTTTGCAGAAGGAAGCGACCGCTTCCCACTCCGTCTCGCCCCGCAGCATGGCCTCGACCAATGCGGGCACGAGAGGTCTCCGCCTATTACCGTCGTGAAGACACGGCGGTGCTCTGCCCAAGCGGGGCAGTCCTGCACCGTATGCTCCACCGTGTCCTCCGGCCGATCCTCGCAGTTGTGACACACAGACGTTTCTTCCTTCCTCATCAGACACAGATACCCCCCGAAACATCCGCGTCCGGTGAGGACCTGCGTCATGCGGAAGGTCAGGACGCCGTGACGTCTGTCCAGCCACTCCTCAAAGAGAGGTCTTACGGCCGCGATTGCGGCGTGCTCGATACAGGCAGACATAGGAGAACGGGGACGCGAGGTATAATGGGGACATACACACCTAAGACAAACTTAACACAACACTAACGTAGGGCAAGCGCCAACAGGACCAGGTCCTCACCGGACACGGAAGTTTCGGGAGGTTCCTGTGTCTGATAGGGAGGGAAGAAACGCCTGGGTGTCACCACTGCGAGGATCGTCCGGAGGACACGGTGGAGCATACGGTGCAGGACTGCCCCGCTTGGGCAGAGCACCGCCGTGTCCTCACGACGGCGATAGGCGGAGACCTCTCGCGCCGGCATTGGTCGAGGCCATGCTGCGGGGCGAGATGGAGTGGGAAGCGGTCGCCTCCTTCTGCGAAGCAGTCATGCTCGTGAAGGAGGAGGCGGGCCGCCTGAGGGAGAGGACAGCGTCCTCCCTCCACCCCAGCCGCAGAGGTAGACGCCCACGGCGTCGGACGTCGCAAGACGATCTCCGGCCACCGTAGGCGCGGGCATGCGGGCAGCGAGTAATGGGCGACTCGCTGTCCGACCATGGACCATGCCCGGGTCGACGGCGCGTTGTGTTCCACGCGCGCCTCAAAGAGTGTCAGCATAGCGACGGGGCCTGTAGAGGGCCGAAGCCTGCCGGGGTCGCGGGACCAAGGGATTACCGTGACCCCGGTACGTAAAGGGCTAGTGAAGGACACCGTGGATTTTAGTCAGTACAAGTCTGACAGTCCCTCCCGCCCTGCCCTGGGTGGGAGGACTCATTTGATGATTTTACCACGATAAAAAAAAAAAAAAAAAAAAGCGCCAACAGGACGTCATTTGCAAGCGGTCATTAATAAATGGCGTCCTGTAGGCGCCTTATGTGTGTGTTTTCCCATCATACCCCTCGATCCCGATTTATACACTGTTCCCTTACAAACTTCACCTCTATACAATTATATTACAGTACAGATAATGTATTTTATAAAGAGTTCTATCTATATTTACAGCCCTATCATTTAATTTATTGATGAGTGTCATTAGATTCGTCTTTGGCCTATGTTACGTTGATTATTCTTTTTATTGGTTCATATAAAGAAGTGAGGCTTAGTGGATGTTATCGACTGTTAAGACAGATAATACGGTTTTAAGTTTTATGTGGTTTGGACTTAGCTTGGTAGGAATCACCTTCATTAGTCTGTTAAACCTTATTTAATTGACAGTCAATGAATTCCAATAGACAATACAGACAGTTGAAATACCCTTTCTGATTATATGTGAGTGCTGGTTACCGCCCAGTTTGATACTGATCACATTTCTTAAAAACATTATTATTATTATTTTATATTAGTATCAATGCGAAAAGTGAGGATGGATTGAGGTTTCTTACTCTTTCACACAAAAGCAAAAATTCCGTGCAAACCTTAAACAGTTTTGCATGGAATTTAGTGGACATTAACTCGGATCGTTTTAAATATCCTGGATGCTTTTTAATATTAGTGGGATAATTACTAGACTCGGTCATTATTCACATTATAAAGAAGGGTTAAAACTATGTATGTACATTATTTAATTAAAAAGAAAATTCGCAACTTCCGTATCGTAATTTTCATCAGCATAAGGACCTAATTCGTTTGTATAATCCCGCAGACATTCTAACTCAGTAAGGCCCAGATTGGATTAAGCATTCCATTACGCAGTTGGTACACAATCACCATTCCTACACCATACAAATAACGCAATGTACAACTCTGAAGTTTTGATCCCGCTCCTTCGTGCTCAGTTGCGAGTTACGAGTTAGATTTGGCTCTCGTACAAAATGCAAACAAAAGAGATTAGTTTCAGGATTGCGTTGTAGGCTACATTCACGTTATAGCTTTTAATGAAGTCTGAGTGGGACGTTCATTGCGGATACTGTGTAATCCTGGACGTATGAAATGGTCTTTCGAGGGTGGAAGTTTCTAAAAATGGGCACTTTGGGTGATTCGAACTTGGAGAGGATTACGATGATCCTGTATTATAATGGTGTATCTTAAGCGTTCGAGGATCCTACTTCGGTATTCAGAGCACGTAATGTGTAAGGAAGATAAGTTGGTGAACTATTTGTATTGTACGGTATAAGTGAGATGGAAATTATTGTGTGGTTAGACTAAGCTCTTGGGTGATGTTCACTGGATATTTATACTTGAGCTGAGTTTTTCTTTCGAACTATATTGTTGCAGGCAAAAAGGGTCTACGTTCTTTTAAAACAACGTGTTATTTCGTTATCTATTCTCAGTCTTATTTAATCACACTAGCCTTGTTTTCATAGTTTATATTTATTTAATTCTAACTCCAAACAATACTAAAATGAGGAACATTAACAAATTATCTAAAAGAAGATAAATTACGTACAAATTCACGGATGAATATTCTTTTATAATTTGATTCTTCTTATACTGTCCTAACATTAATCTCTATTAAGATAGGCTAATTTAAATCACTCCGTTATGAACACGCCCAGTTATCTACCGGCGAACAAAATGCGGGAACCAACAATTCATCAATCAAGACAAGGATATCTACTTAAAAACACATTAACTCACTTCCTTAAATACACAAACGTGACCAACAGGTGCCTAGGTAACTCTCTCAAAACTTATCTTCATTCCACCATAATTGTTATTAACGAATTTCAACATACTATAAGGCGCCTCAGCATTAAATTGTCAAGAAATCATTTAACTATCATTTATAACTTTACATCCATTCGTAACTTATTTGAACAAAGTTCCAAGTGGTAGACCGAAATGGACAATTAGAACCTTGTCTCAATTAGTAAGGGTTAAACAAACGATATCTGATTGTGCGTTGGTATATCTGGATTTAGGGCGGATGTACACGTGATGTGGGCTTGACACGGTGACGTAGTAATAATAGTTCGTAGGCTCGTTATAGAATAAAAACGGCATAGGTTATGCTTCGTTTACACCGGACCCCTGCCATGTAGAGACCGCCTATTTAACGATATATAGAGGATGTATTATACGGCCCGATATAGTCTCACGGTTCGTAGATCTTTACGGGTAATGGTTTCTATATAACGAGCTCTGTCAAAAGTAATAGAAACCGTTTTCTTGAAATGATTTAGTACATAACCAAACTTTTTAAAAGTCTGATGATAATTATTATTGTCCTCTTTTAACTTTTCACATAACCCTGATAATGTACTGTTTTGGAAGTCGAAGCCCAGACATCACTTAAACAAAAGTTAGGACCAAAAAGGCGTTAAAAAGAACCGTAAAATTCTAATCTCCCTTTTATTCCCATTGTATAAAAGTAAGCACTTACGAGTATTTAAAACCAATATAACAAGAAATAAGTATAAAATTAAGTTACCATTATAACCGTTCTTGAATGTAAATCGACGGCAAAGCGATCAAACTGAATATCTTACTCGCTCTTAAAGTCAATTTAAATATTTTATACCGAAGTTACGTTTGGGCCCGCCTAATATCGGACGAGAGACGAAGAAAATTAAACTTGTTACTACATTACTGTAAGAACAGGTAACTTTTTAATTCCCCTAACAAAATTGTCATATTTTCCTTTGAGCGGGCCCTAATGAAATAAACGGAAGAAGAGAACAGAATGGACCATCGTAGAATTTTTATAAGCACTTTATATTCTCGACAGTCAACATCATGCAGTTTTGTGAATGTTTACAATACGGTCGTTACCCCAGAGACGTTCTAGTTATTACGGCTAACTTAATAACACTGGAATCTTTTGAAGTCGACGAAAGTTCCGTAAAACAAAGAGGTGGGCCTTTTACGACGCTCCTCACTGAGAGCGTCAGATAATTAACAAGTCTCAGATTTATTACGAGTTGAATTAGCTTTCAACGTTTCATATCATAATCCGAAAGCGTTTTATTGTCCCGAGAGCGGCGGATTCTTCGGATGGTAATTAATTACACGTAACACGGCTTAACGACAATTTTGAAGGAACTCTCAGTTGAGTACTTTGTGTAATAAAGACAGGTATTAAACAGGAAGTTCTGAAGTTTGTATTACATTATGAGCCAATTTGGAAGAAGATATTTTTAGAGCCTTTATAACGATCAAGTTGGATCAGGAAGTCTGTAAAGATTCTTACAGATATAAAAGAATACCAAGGACACGTCTTCTACAATCATCACTCAATAAATTGGTTATTCCAAAAACATTGTTATATAACAAAGATTTTAACTAGAAGGTCTGTTGTGAGCTTCGTCTCTCAAGAATAAATCTGTGATTAATATATTTGTAATCGACCTAAAACTTGGTTAGACTTGAGCTAATAACAAAGATAACAAACAATATGACACATTGTCCAACTCTCAAATAAAGTCCTTTATTGTACTGTCCTTGCAAGCACATAGATTTTTGCTTACCACGAAATCTATGGCTATTTTATGACTCAGAAGCTGGCCTTTGGAAAGACCTGATAACGCACAAACATCCCTCAAATCTATTTGGTGGAGTAATAATTGTTCCCGTCTTCATTACGACACAAAACTCGGCCGAAGGACATAAAAGTAAACGCATTGCAAGAAGGTCCTTCACACAATATGTCAAAAATAGCCCGTCATTGTTCTTCTGGTGTAATTGTGTCAGTGACAAAATGCCCTCTGCCAAAAAGTCCAGAAACTGGTTGGCCATAAAAGTCACATGTTCGCGTCGGAGGCTTATTACCGCAATAACAATTTAAGGAAGCCGAAAGGGTGGCGCGGAATTCTACGGAAACTTTTGTTTGTGTCTCAGTCGCCCGAATTGTTTTATAAACAATGTTTACAACAGTAACTTTATGGTCCACTTGTTTTATCTCAGTTTTTCATTGTGACACTATTCTCTAAAGTTATTGTTTGAAAAATTTTGTTTTGTTGTTATTACTCAGAAGTTTCACTTTTAGCGATCCATTTTGTGATTGGATACAAATGATTTTGCTTTCGTTTACGGTTTTACGATACTGGTGTTTCGCTTTTGAAATATTTGTGTTGCTGTAATAAAAATAAATTTGGTGTAGCCAATGTGTTGTTTAAAAGTGAAATTCGTTGATGACTCAAAGCTTATTCCAAACTTCGTTATGTGGAACATAAGCGTTATTGCAATTGAAATGGCTTTAGATTTAACAGGAATTGCAATAAAAATTATACGAAATCGTTGGAG
Organism: Agrotis puta; assembly: GCA_943136025.2. Taxonomy (NCBI): domain Eukaryota; kingdom Metazoa; phylum Arthropoda; class Insecta; order Lepidoptera; family Noctuidae; genus Agrotis; species Agrotis puta. Next base: position 11,328,643 of record OW964177.2, on the reverse strand, counting down.
CAATTTTTAGCAGCTACTAATACAGGTGTGAATTTATTCATAAAATAGCCATTTTATTTATCAATACACTCCTACTTATGCTATTGAATACTTTTATGAAGGCATAAAATGGAAATTGATATGACAGATGCGAGTGGTGAACACTAACCGCTAACACTATTAAATGTCAGCTTAACCTGTAAGGAATAATTTACGATAGGACGTATCGTTTCTATCACCAGGTTTACGACGATACCTCATACTCTAAATAGGTAAACTTAGGTGGTAACCGTATGACAATGATGTCAATAAAACGATATTACACCTCGTTCATGTAATAACTGCCTTGTTTGTTATGTTAAGTTGTTGATCGTCCGTGTTCGAAATGAAGTCTTAGAACCTTCTTTGTCTTAGAAAAACTTAAAAGGTCACTGTTTTAACCTGTTGCAAGAGCTGTCAGAGTTTAATGTTTCATGAATGCGTTTATAGATTTTTGATGAAAATATGTGCTCTCTAAATTGTAAAACTTCTATTATTGTACTATTCTACGTCTAGCTACATGTTTTTTTAAGTTTATATTAGTACGCAAACATTCCACAACGCGTGTTCTTGTCTTTTATGGCCATGCTTAGTAAAGTGGTATTTTTTTTAAGAAATTCTTTCTGAGATTCTGAAGACAAACAGTAATTGCATTTCTGCTTTTCTGAACTACATTTTTCTTCCAATCTCTTGCTAAAAATCATACAACAGAAATATTATGAGTACATATGAGCATAGCCTAAACAGACAGAAGTACCAGGGGCTCAAAAGTCGGAAGAGCATCGTGTGTCGTGACTGACTTTTGCCCTGAATATTTTACTTGGTGTGCCTAGCGGCGCCATCTCACCATACGAGGCTCGTGTCTCAAATCGCTGACGTTGTTGTGCTATGCGAAAAGAATGCATCGTTTTGCAACGCCATATCTTGCGAGTAAGCTTTTTAGAAAATATCACTCGTGTTTGAATAAAATAGAAGCTAAAAACATTGGATTATCTTGTTGGCAAGTCTAGAAAATGTCTATAAATAAATTCTATGAGTATTAGTGATGATGAAAATATTGAAGAACATAAAGTTTCTATCTAAAAAAATGTGTAATAAATTCATTTTAGATATTCTACCTCGAATAAGACCTAAACCGAAAACCGATAAAATGGAAATTTTTAAGCAATTTTTAAATAAATCCAGAAATAGAAGTAAGCTTACTGGATTTATTTCTTAAATCACACCTCTAGTTCAAATTTCAGTAGAATTTATTCATGAAATTGATACCAAAGCTTTTGATCCGTTTTTATACGAGGACATTTTTCTCTTTTACTTTAAAAATATTTATTTAAAAATTAGAGTGCTGATGGATTTTTCTTAAGATCGTGTTTTATTTCATATGAAAGTATTTTAGATGATTCTCGTTAGTCTCTATTTAACAAGACATACATAGTTTAATCATTGGCAGGGGCGTGAGACAGGGCGATCCTTTATCCCCGAGAATATTTATAAGCGTACTTCAAAGCATCATGAAAAATCTGAAATGGGAAAAGAAGGGCATTTGCATAGACGGAAATTACCTAAGTAATCTAAGATTTGCAGACGATATTGTACTCTTTGCAGAAAGTGCATCAGAGCTAGGAGTTATGGTAAAAGAAATAGATGCAGTTAGCCAGGAAATTGGCTTGCTACTGAACACAACAAAAACAAAAATAATGACAAATAATAAAAAAATCCCCATAAGCCTCAAAAACGGTCCTCTGGAATATGTTGAAGAGTACATATATCTGGGTAAGCAAATATCTTTCAAAAAATCTAGACACCGAGATGAACTGACTAGACGTATAAACATAGCTTGGAACAAATATTGGAGTTTTAAAGAAGTTCTTAAGTCAAGGATTCCTGTAAGACTAAAGAAAAAAGTGCTGGATTCGTGTATATTGCCTTCTCTTTCTTATGCGTCACAAACATGGATATTCAACAGGTATACAAGTAATAAGTTACAAACCACGCAAAGAGCCATGGAGCGGAGCACGCTAAATATAAAGTTGAAACATAAAAGGACAAATGTATATGTGAGAAATACAACTCAAGTTATAGATGCTTTACAGCACTGTAAAAAATTAAAATGGAAATGGGCTGGCCATGTTGCACGCATGAATAACTATAGATGGACGAAAAGGATAACTACTTGGAAAGGGCCGTCAGGAAAGAGAAAGAGAGGTAGACCAAGGGAGAGGTGGCTCGACGAAATACTGAACACAGTGGGAAATGACTGGATAGAAAAGGCTTTAGATAGAGATCAATGGAGAAAAATGGAGGAGGCCTTTACTCTGTAGAGAGGTCCTTAATTATAATTATATTTTATTTCGCATGAAATCAATTATTAAATTATAAAATTTGCTGTATATATTATTTTTAATCAATTTTAATTTAATACTGAATTGTTATTACAAATTTATTTATTATTTGAAATTGTACAAAACATCATGTAAATTAATATTAAGGAATAAACGAGGCTTTATTATTATTATTTACATAGTTTAATATAGTGTGGTACCTCTCTAATTTAAATCATCGATTTCAATCTATAAGGAACATCACTAAACAAAAGCTAATGAAAGACCAATCTCAAAGCATTTACGATGCCAGACCCGTTTTTAATTTACAAATTACAGTGGTATCGATTCAATATAACCTTGTTAGTCAGTGCCGACGGAATAGACTTACAAAAAAAAACTTCCCGGACTGTTATTTTGATGTGAAAATTGTTACTTCAAGTTCGCGGCAAAGCAGCTGTAGGCTTTAACAATGTTGGATTCCCTTCCAAATTATATGATGACGGCTTGTTAACTGCGTTCAAAAGTATTGCAGTAAAAAAAATCTTGATACAGTTTGTGCTCGCCCTTGTAAATTGGGGGTCCGTTGAGTATAAAGTGGGGCCAATTAAGAAATTTATAGTCCGAACGCGCTGTAAAACAATAAATTGTACAATGGTCCTCAACGGCATGGCCTATTAATTATGTGCACCAGTTTCTAGGGTCATTATAAGGGTAGGCTTGCAGCCGTTTATTGATAAAGCCTACGGAATATTATATGTAGCTGGGATATATCATATATATATATATATTTTGTTATTAGAATTATAAGGAGAGGAAGCATCGAGAGAGCTATATTGTTATTACTAAAGTTTGCCATTAATATTGCTTATTTATTGTTGTACTGGGCTTTATTTCTAGATATGAGTAATCCTTACGTGCTTTGGGAATACTTCAGTTGGATCGGGCTCAGAATATAATTAGTTTTTATAACTGTGTTTTTATATAATCTTTTTTTATGTAACAATAGAAGATGGATTGGATGGACTTAGTTGTTATGTTTGCTATCCAAAAACGTAGACAGTGTTTGCGTCTGTGCAATTTTTTTTTTTTTTTAGACGTTGCCCCACAATAGGAGGCACACTGCCCCCTGCGTCGTGAATGCGTTTACAAACGTAGAAACTCACCTAAACAAACAGTCAGCCGCGGAACAACTACTTGTAGGTCATACAAATATTAGTTCCGTGCGGGGACCGAACCCGCGCCACGCTGCGCAACAGTCGAATGCTCAACCACTGCGCCCGTGCCGTTAATTATGATTATACGCTTCTGTCATCGTTTCACCTGAATAATCTTTAAATTGATTTTAATTTGCCTGTAATTGGCAAAGTTTTATCGAAATAGGATGAACTTTATAATGAGCACGCATACAAATGTTACTAACATTTTTAATAAACATATTGCAACTTTTGTCACTAGCTGAAATCTAATTGATAAAACCTATCACGAGTTAAATATTGGACGGTGAGTGCTGAAACAACTAAGTAAAGGAGAAAACTTTGTAACACTTTACATTACATTGTGTTAGTAGTGAACTTTAAAACGGATATTGCTGCTACACGACTGAGTTTTGTATTTTACGAGGTTTCAACACAATCCGTGCTTGTTTATCTCATAAATTAGAACAACAATATAATTTGTTACACGATTATATCGATTTGTACATAACCGGTAACTTTGGTGAAAGAATCGCTAACACTGGAAATTAATAATTTATCTCGTTGCTATATTGTTCCTGATCTTTGTCTCTATCCGAATCTTCATCATCATCATCATTTTGTCTTCTGTTGGACATAGGCTTCTCCCAGGGAGCGCCATAGCGCACGATCTCCCGCTTTTTTCATCCCACTGCCAGTTACTTTCTTCAGGGGCGTTCCACCCTAAGTTTACCTACGCGCGGTCTCCATTCGAGAACCTTCCTACTCCACGTTCTGCGGCAGATATGACCAGACCACTGCCACTTCAGCTTGCTAAAATTTTGGACAATATCTATAACTTTAGTCTTCCCAGTTCGAGTCTTAAATTTGTCTAATCAGAAGCGGCAGGATTTGGATTGAGAAAAAATCAATATTGGAAGTATGGATAGCAATTCTCAAAGATAAGTTTAATAAGGCAGTGAATTGATGGCGAGTCGACGGCGCGTTGTGTTCCACCCGCACCTCAAAGAGTGTCAGCAAAATGACGGGGCCCCCTCTAGAGGGCCAAAGCTAGTCGGGTTCCGGGACTTACGAATAACCGTGACCCCGGAACGTAATTGAGGTTATTGAAGGGCTATTGAAGGACACCGTGGATTTTAGTCAGTACGAGTCTGACAGTCCCTCCCGCTCCGCCCTGGGTGGGAGGAATCATTTGATGATTTTGCCACGATAAAAAAAAGTGAACTGATGGTTCACGAAAAAGAAGCTACAGGTTTCGGATTGATTACCTAACTATTGCTATCAGTGATCAATTTAAGGTTAAAATGCCGTTAAATGTGGATACAAATAATACAAAAGGCATACTGATTTGGAAGTAGTAAAAGTGACGTTTAACTTACCGGGTACACTGTTTCAAGTAAGGTTTCAAGTTTTCACGGTTCAAAACTAAACTTACACTGTCACTTACAGGATAACTTCCGCGATTGTTCATTATTTTGATCTCCCGATATTTCGACGCTGTTGAAAGCGTCATGTTCGCGGGTTGACTGAAGAATGAAGGTGAATAGTAATAATTTGTTAGGAGTAGAAAAATCAGTCCACCCTCTTTCTTTGTTTTTTATTACGCGCACTACTGGAAGTCGAAATCACGGCAAACACTCACAAAGTATCGTCAGATTTTGTGGAGTCCGTATTACGAAGCCGACTGCTACTTTGAGCATACTCAAAATTGGATTTCACGCCCTTGACAATATGAAACCATTATCACGATTGAATTTTTTATGTTTTCTTATTAAAATTGCTTCTCTTGTCAGCCTTGGTTCTTTTTTTTATGTGGTTAAATCATCAAATGAGTCCTTCCATACAGGTCAGAGCGGGAGGGACTGTCAGACTCGTACTGACTAAAATCCACGGTGTCCTTCAATAGCCCTTTACTTACCGGGGTAAATCATAAGTCCCGCGACCCCGACAGGCTTTGGCCCTCTAAAGGGGGGGGGGCGTCATTTTTCTGACACTGTTTTGAAATACAACGCGCCGTCGACCCGGGCATGGTCCATGGTCGGACAGCGAGTTGCCCATTACTCGCTCATGCCCGCGTCTCCGATGGCCGGAGATTGTCTGCCGACGTCTGTCGCCGTGGGCATCTACCACTGCGGCTGGGGTGGAGGGAGGACGCTGTTCTCTCCCTCTCGCGGCCCGCTTCCTCTCTTGTCAGCTTTGGTAAGTTATCTTTGTCCTACAAAGTAAACTTTCCTATTAATTAGTATAGGTTTGCTTTTGACTCTTTCTAAGTCATAGATAACAGAGACAAAGTCTACGACGGAGTGAGCTTACCCAAAGGAAGAGCGCGGCCGTATTATGACGTCTGAAAACCAGGCTTGTTCCAGTGAGTGAAAGAGACAGAGCTATACAAGTCGTCTAGCAGCACCTCGTTCACTCACTGGAACAAGCCTGGTTTTAAGACGTCATAGTACGGCCCCTTTCACTTTAAATGAATCTGAATAAGTGAAGACAGTCCCTAAATTTCCCTATCACTCCCTACAAAGTACACTGAATATTCCAGAAACTATGTTAAACAACTAGCTACGTAGGTATTCACTAACTATTTGATTAGTTTATTTGCCGATCTCTGGAAAATCGTACCAGCAAAAATCGTCCTATAATAATATTTGTAAATCTCGATAGCTACCTAGTGCTAATAAAAACATATTAAATGTTTTCTTGGGACCTTCGCCCTCGGCTATGTATCTTTATCAGGCAAATATTTTTTTCATATCTATAAAGGATTTCGGTAGTCGATTAAAATATTGATGGTATAATATGTATTTACGTTACTAAGTACATTAGAGAAGCTTCCTGTGCTAGTATTTTTTATTTAAAAAAAAAATCAATTTTTGTGTCGCGAATTATCGTACAGCGTAAATGTAGATATGATAAAATGAAATCAAATCCTTACTTCAAAATAATATCCTTATAGGATACAAACTTTCATCTAACAAGCTTAACAAATAATTTTCTACCGCTAAAAGAACGTCTAAAGAACTATTATAATGTTAAATAGCCTATAGCCTTCCTTGATGAATATTCCATTGAACACAAAAAAAAAAATTTAAGTCAAACCTGTAGTTCCTGAGATTAGCGCAAACAAACAGACTCTCCAGCTTTATATAATATTTTAATAGTATGCAAGTTGCCTAAATATCGAGGCTAAATAAATACAGCCGCACAGGCCGATCTTCCAGGTTAAGCCGCGCTTGCCGAGGTTGGTATGTGGATGGGTGACCATCTGTCATAGCGAGTTTCCTCGGTGCCTCGGAAAGCAAGTAAAGCCGTTGGTCCCGGCTGTCATTTTTAGTTCTTTGACAGTCGTTACAGTTACTGGGTTGTGGAGGTCCGACAGGCAGTCGCTCCATGTAAAATACTGATATCCAGCTGCATCTGGTTTAACTGGAAGCCGACCCCAATATAGTGGAGAAAAGGCTAGGCAGATGATGATGCAACTTGCCTATCCGTCCTTGCAGCACGTCGCACATGATAACAATCACACTTACATCTTCGGACAATCAAAACGACATCGCAATCGCGTTCCAATTGTTAAAACTAAACTGGTGGTAGGCCGATATAACGCGCATAAATCTCTCTAATTTATATACAAAAACATAATAAGAGGAAAATGTTATTCACAGCACTAGTGTCCGGCCATCTCACCGAGCAACGACGTAATTTATTACTAGACTTTTACGTCTATAAAAGTAAATAAAGCTCATGAAATAGCTATAAATCGCCGTACAAAGAACGGCGATACATACTGCGTGTCCCGGTAAAGTCTCTTTTGGTAAGATACGCTTAGACACGACCTTTTGAATTATGTGTTGTTACGGCGATGTAGTGCTAAACGGTTACATAAATTACTGCCATGATTTGTGGTTGAGCCGTTTATGTGCCTAGTTTAGTGTATAAAGTGAAAAGAATGGAAATGGATTTTAAGACGTCAAAAGTTTATTTTGATGGCGATGCATTGCTTGTGGGTTGTAAATAACGCGCGGTTTATGTAACGCTGCACCAGAAAAGGTTAGATAGAATTGAATATTGTTTTACTCCAACTCTTTTGTTCACGGCCACCTCTCTTTTTGCCAAATGTTCCTTACCTGCGCGTTTCATAACCAGATTTTTTTAAGATGTGTAAATAATAATATGGGCCATCTTGGACTTAAACAGTGGCACATAGGCATTGTCTAAGGCAAAACATCTTCTGCTGGACAAAGTTGAAACCTATCCAACATTCATATTTCTGCACAATGTAGAAAATCATTTTAATTGCGTCATAATTTAAAGGAATAACTCAAGAAAAAAAAAAACAAAAATAAAATGTAATTTTAAAAACTTTATTCCATTCGTTTATCCCTAGTTCACAATAACAACAACTATATTATACTGAAACTGTTAATAATTCAATCGCTTTTAATGAATAAATAAATTATTTATTAGCTGTCAATGAACACAAAGTAATTATTCCAATGTAGCTACTCCCAATTTTAATTAATTATGATAGTCGCGAATCAAAAGCCAATTAACACTAAATATTTGTCAAGCACTTAATATGGTTTGACGAGTTTGGTAAAAATATTTGTATTTTCATTAATCAATTAATGGTAATACATTCACCTTTGATCGTTTTTTATCGATACTCATTTGCGAGTGAACCTCAATTTCGCTGCAGAGTATACTTAGTGGTGATCAAAGCATTATTAAATTCGATGTCCGTCATTAAGAGGCGAAGTGATTACGTGTTACAACTTACAAGTAATCAGTGGAGGACAACTCCGGGAAAAACAAAAACATCGTCGTTAAAAAATTAATCGTCTGCACAGCCGATTTTAAATGATTACTTAACACTTCCCGACGGCACAAAAATCACACCTTTGAAGTTCAAATTAAGAGTTTCGTTTCCCTTACGACGGCACCTCAGCGGTAAGGAATGACTAACAGACGCTAACAAGGTATCATTATAAGGATGTTCACCCCAACAATCTTTCGTATCGATAGTTTTTGCTCATTGTTTTTATTAAGCTGTGATGGAGTATGATATAAAACGATAAGAATTGTTCGTAATGGTCAATCTACGTGATAGCTCCGCCCACTAGATTAGAACAATAATAATTGCTATTTTTAAATGATCGTTAGCATTTAGCAGTTCGCGAATTTGCTGTAATAAGTATGTTTGGGACATAAGAATTTGGGCAATTACTTTTTCAACGCGATTTAATTTGAACAAGAGCTCATTTAGAGTTATTGCGATCCTAACAACTTAATTAAACGTCAGGCCCATAACATGACTCATTGGATAGGTTTTCAATTCAAAGGCAATTCAAGTCTTTTTGTTCAACGTTTAAAGCCGAGAATCGTACTTAAAATTAATCCATAATACACAATCATTTGGAGTCATCGTAAGGCCTCCGACTATACTTTCGCAGCCAAATAATTACATTGTATCGACGGCAATATCGATACTTTTCCCAACACTAACAGTGTTTGGGCAGGTGGCGAAACACCCAGACAAAAGGCGGTCGTATCATTATGTTGTCTTGTTACCGCGTTCGCGCATCCCAACCAAGCCAGCGATATAATTCAAACACCGTAATTACTCCGTGCATTAATGGCGTATTCCACCAAGAAAACCTCCCATGACTATCTAAAGTTAGACAAGTTACGAAGAACTGTTATGTAATTATGCAAGTTTGTAATTCAACATCAATAATTTTGATGTCTGATGTTCTAGACTGCCTGTCAAAGTTAGCCTTGGGTTGTTTCAATGTGAATGCAATCAATATTACTAAGCAGATTTAGTTAACGGCAGATTAGATTAACTTATTGCTTAATGTTCTATCTTGAATGAGCATTCAAGTTAATATAGAGATGCCAACTTGTTTTCTGCTACTTCGTCTAGTAAAAACTTTTGTCTCACCTGTAGAGTATGCTTTCATGAGTATGAGTTTTGCTTTACTATTGAAAAAGTAAATTTAAAACAAACAAGTATTGCTGGCAAAAACTGCCCCCCTCCTGAAATTGTTTGCCAAAGCTTGAAAATATTGGCAATATATTGAGACCGACTATCTTCAGAAGATTTTTAGACAGTCGCGTTATGGATAGTGAGAAGCCTAAAAGTATGACAACTGATGGCATCAAAGGGTATCGTATTAGCCAGTAACTGGATTATTAAGGTCAGATATGTAGTCAATCCATGTTAAGTACTGTTACTGAACAACGTCCAATTAGCTGAAAAGCTACGACTTCGTTGAAAAAAGCTAGACTCTTTTCTATCGTTTTAAATCGAAAAAAGGTGTAGCGGAACATACTGTCAGCCTCGTACTTACTAAATTACACCGTATTCCTACAATTGCCCTGGCTGACAGCTTTTTGAGCTCAGGGTTACTACTCTCTCAGCACGAAACATGTAGCTTAAGCCGACGTTTTGAGCGTTTCTTATTCTTTGTCCCTTTCGGACATGAGATTGGTTAGATTTGACAGTTGTCCAGACTCCCGATATGAAGTCAGAACTTGTAGTATTCAGGACTAATAGGGAGTTCCTCTTACACTCAAAAGTTTCGGCCTGTGCCCGTATTTTCGCCAACAGACTAAGAAAGTAGAACGCGTACTTGGAACACGACGAAGCCACATTGACTGAAGCATGGTTCCTGATCGTACGGCTGGCTACACCTTGACCCCTGTCATCAGAAATGAAAACTTACACCGAAACATAGGCGTTATTTCTATAAGAACTGTCTTCTATTTATACCTACTATTGTGTAGTATACTAATTTAAACTCCATGCGTGAAACATAGTGGGCGCGTCCGCTAACACATCGGTATTGTATACCGTTACTAGCGAACTATTCCTATACGTTAGTTGGTCTCGGTTTTTTGGAGCTTATGGGCGTGACGACTATGTTACGCTCAAGAGCATCTTATTAAGCAAGTTATCAAATTATATAAAATTATGTGTTTTTAAATTAGTAGTGCATGCTTTATATTTTAAAGCTGCAAACTTTTGAATGAGAACTGATTAAAGTATTATATTTGTAAAATATGCGTTCAAACCCAGGCAGGTACACTGGGTGCCTGGCTGAGTCTACAACGTATCGTAAGTGGGGGGCCGATACCACTGGGCCACTAATTGACTGCTCTGTAAGTCATAGGTTCAAATCCAGTCAGGTGTATTACTCGAACTTTGTTTAATTTATTTCGTCACCACTGCTCTAAAAATCGACAAGGGCTCGAACCAAAAATTCGAAGACGTGTGTGACATCTACTCGTACCAATTTGCACTGGCCACGCGATGTGGATTCTGGCCTCCTTTCACAGACAGGAGGCCTGTGTTCCAGCAGGGGGAACATTATAGACTGATGATGTTGTTTTTGTTGTTGATGTTGAATAGTAGACAACAGGAAGTATCAGCTATATTCGACACGATTTGAAAACGACAGAATGCCGTAAAAAACTGATAAATGACCTGAAAGTACAACTTGGCTCTCGTAATGATGAACTCATCAAAACAGAACATTTAAAGATTAAGAACATTAGAGAAGTCAGTCGATAATTACCATCTTCATCTATGGGCGTTCACATATACATCATTTGTGTTAAGATGTTACTTCGAATTACTAAGCTTAGAACACATTCATGTTAATGTACTCCAAGTCTCGAACTGTTAATTTAGAAGATCTGTTATCCGTAATAGATGTTCGTGAGATTTTGTTTTTGTACATTGGATTTATTGTGAAATTACGCCCTGGTAACGAACTGGAAGTGTCAAAGGTCAAATATTTACATATTACTAAATTATGTCATCGAATGGTTGGTTGGTTAGTTACCAATCCGCACTGGTGGTGGACTGTTTCAATCCACTCTATCTTACAGTGAGGATGACTGTGTCCCAGCAGATTGTGCTTATGCTGATTGACGAGATCATCATCAAGCTCGTTGTCTTGCCTTGTTGGTCTAGTGGTCGGTACACTAATAGGTACGATACTATGAGATCCTTTTTTTAGCGTGGTAATCATCAAATGAGTCCTCCCACCCAGGGCAGGGCGGGAAGGACTGCCAGACTCGTACTGAGTAAAATCCACGGTGTCCTTCAATATATAATCTGTCAAATTGTAATCCATTATGTTCTGTGAGCGTTCATAGAACATAATGCATTAGAATTTACATTATCGGAATTTGCGTAGTGCAGTGGTCCCTTTAACATAATCTAACGTCAAACCACACGGTTTTAGAGCGTAGGATATCCGATACCCTCAATTTAAATATAGTAAACTCTACATTTACTTCAGTAACTACGTAAGACGGAGTTTCATTGGAAACAGGCTTATTCAAATGTGGTACTGTAATTTTGGCGGATTTAGAGACCCTCAATAAATGGAAATCAGAGAATAAATTGCTCATTCATTCTGTATTAACGATTGAAGTGTCCTAAAAATCGCTACTTGCTTTAGATAATGATCAAACCATTTCCGTCGCTTGACATCCTTACAAAGAATTATATCAAAGTAGATGAACACAAAACTGGAACAGTGTTCTCACAATGCCAATGAATTTAAAAACAAAATCTTTTTTTCAGCTTTCGTTAATTTGACGATAAATGACTCACGTTTAAACAGTCTGCAGTCAATGATCTAGTCTACCAATTATTTTTATTACTAGCACAATACAATTTATTACGGCATTCAATATTTACAAACATACTTACGAGAAATTCGATAGAACCTGTTCTGTTGAACTCGTTTCACCGAATCGTTCTAGCCCACCATTACTTAAAACAACCTCACTGTAATTCGATATTTTATATTCGATATTAAAGATACGATTAAAATAGTGACTCGAGTAATTGATGCTACTCGAATAACGTTATTCGATAAGTGATCAGTATAGTCGAGTTATATGTTCTACTCTTTCTCCATTTCTGTATACTGAGAAGTATAAATATTTTGGTATTGGTACAGGTAAACTATGAAAATAAATAGTTTTATGAATAACGTTAACATAAATCAATAATCGTCAAATCCAAAATGCGTAATATCATTTTTGTATAAAAAGAAAAAAAAAACTATAAGGTACAATTACACCGGGCACGCCGCAATCGCGGCGGTAAGACCCCTCTTTGAGGAGTGGCTGGATAGGCGTCACGGCGTCCTGACCTACCGCATGACGCAGGTCCTCACCGGACACGGAAGTTTCGGGAGGTTCCTGTGTCTGATAGGGAGGGAAGAAACGCCTGGGTGTCACCACTGCGAGGATCGTCCGGAGGACACGGTGGAGCATACAGTGCAGGACTGCCCCGCTTGGGCAGAGCACCGCCGTGTCCTCACGACGGCGATAGGCGGAGACCTCTCGCGCCCGGCATTGGTCGAGGCCATGCTGCGCCTGTCTGAGTTTGCAACAGTGGTATCAAGATTAATATTTCTTAGTTTTTATTCTGGATGAGTTATGTTTGGATTCAACTAATTGCATATTTCCTACTGCTCAAGAATCCCCCGTCAGTATCTTATCCGTTATAGGTCGCGCTAGTTTCGTTCATTCCATTGTAAAAATGTTTCATTTTCTTATAAACTTTTATCAAAAGGTCAATCAGAAAAGCTATTAATAGCCTGGCCAGCAGATCAATTAGTGCTTTAAAAGAGAAAGCCTCCTTAGAAAATTAATTATCCGCAAAATCGATATCGACAGCATGATAGCCCATTATGAATTTAATATTTATTTACTCTCTGATAGAAGGTGACATATTATGGCCTCTCGAGGCGAGATGGAGTGGGAAGCGGTCGCCTCCTTCTGCGAAGCAGTCATGCTCGCGAAGGAGGAGGCGCGCCGCGTGAGGGAGAGGACAGCGTCCTCCTTCCACCCCAGCCGCAGTGGTAGACGCCCACGGCGACGGACGTCGCAAGACGATCTCCGGCCACCGTAGGCGCGGGCATGCGGGCAGCGAGTAATGGGCGACTCGCTGTCCGACCATGGACCATGCCCGGGTCGACGGCGCGTTGTGTTCCACGCGCGCCTCAAGGAGTGTCAGCATAGTGACGGGGCCTGTAGAGGGCCAAAGCCTGCCGGGGTCGCGGGACTCACAGATTACCGTGACCCCGGTACGTAAAGGGCTACTGAAGGACACCGTGGATTTTAGTCAGTACAAGTCTGACAGTCCCTCCCGCCCTGCCCTTGGTGGGAGGACTCATTTGATGATTTTACCACGATAAAAAAAAAAGGTACAATTAAACAAACCCCAGTCAATTTGACCCAAAAGCTTAATAGTTTTTGTAGCCTCTTGTATTGATTGGAAAAGTAATCAACTATCGATCAAGTGGTGCTTCTCGATTGTTTCAGCAAACAATCGAGTGTCCATTGGTAAAAAACATTTCCGAATCGCATCACTATTTTATTTATTACTGGATTTTTTTTCCTGACTCCGCCCAGAACTGTCCTATCACCTAAGGTTTGCCTGCCAGGGTCGCGGGACTAACGAATTACCGTGACCCCGGTACGTAAAGGGCTATTGAAGGACACCGTGGATTTTAGTCAGTACAAGTCTGAAAGTCCCTCCCGCCCTACCCTTGGTGGAAGGACTCATTTGATGATTTTACCACGATAAAAAAAAAACCCTAAGGTTACAGCGGTTTTCAGTTTTGGGTCTTGATCTTCGTCTGCCAAATCTTATCTCATTGGATGATATCGATAAAGAGAGCCGTCAAGGCGTAAAAAGTAACAGTTAAAGATAACATTTGTACATCTATGTTAAGTTTATTTTATTGCTTTCTTTTATTCGTTGCCGAATTTAATAATTATTGCCTATCCGACAATGCTCATAATTATTTATTACTACGCTACAAACGGTGTGGCTGAAGTGTGAATATTTTATCGTTATTTTTATGTTTCATTTATCGTAGTTTTTGCGAGATTATGATGTTGTATATTTTATCAGTTTTATGATTTATAGTGATTCGTTTTAGTGCTGTATAGTCGTATGAAACCATTATGGATACCTTATATGCAATAACTCTTCCTTTTCTATGATTTTTATTTATTTTTATTTATAGCCACATAAACGGATGCAGTGACATACTGCATACTATTTCAACACAAATTAATCAAGATTCTCTCTGCAATACCCAAGTACTGCTAGCAGCAAAATATCCTCCAAATATCTTAAAACATTAAGAAACACGCACAATTAAAGAAGCCACTTAAGACATTAGTAGAGTAATAGACCCCTTACATAGCTGCGCAACAGAAATTAAAGTTCACAAACAGAACGCCTCAAAATATAATTCCCGCGTAACAAAATAGGCGCGTTCTGACGATTATATTAAGAACTTAATTTTATCCCAGCACCTCAAGTTCTCCATAATAGAGAGTTTACACGGATCGACTTTGGCCGCACGACTATGTCGCACACAGAAAATTCGCCGTGCAAGTAGCGAATCTTTTGGACAATCGATTAAAACCGCAAACGCCAAACAGACATATTGTCACGTGACGACAGGTGGCATGTGGCAGATTACTAAAATAAAGTTGTGTTAAAGGCTTTCCTAAACAGGGTGGCGCGACGTGAGCGTGGCGTTTTCGTCTTCTTCTTTGTTTTCTTGCTTATAGCAATGCCATAGCCGACGCTATTTTCATAGTAAATAAGCACGCCAAGCGAGCATCAAGCTCACTGTTAGGCAAAGCCAGCTAATCCTCCATATATTATCCACCAAATGCAGCGCTCATAAAATGAAAAAGTACAAGCGATGCTTAGTTTGTTATCTTCTCACTTTTGTTATTTTTGCAAAAGTGTGAAAAAGGTACGGGGTCGCGGGACTAACGAATACTGCGACTCCGGAACATAAAGGGCTGTTGAAGGACACCGTGGATTTTAGTCAGTGCAAGTCTGACAGTCCCTTCTACCCTGCCCTGAGTCGGAGGTCTTATTTGATGATTTTACCACGATAAAAAAAGATAATGATTTATTTGCGCCGCTCGTCGCCCTACTCACCGTACATCAAAGTCGTGAACGGGTCGTAAGATTTGACAAGCGACTAGCCGCACGAAAATCGACCCGTGTAAATCCGCTGTAACATGTATGTATGAGAAGGCAATTAAGAGAAAGTACTGTACCTTGTTAGAATTATTATGGTAAAGGTAATCTTATACGTGGATTGTATACTACGAGTTCTTGAAGTACATATCTTGTTATTATCTCATTTGTATTTCTTGAAGCAGGGTTTCATCTTGAATGAGTTACTAGCAATCTTGGAAGATACAGTGCCAATTCCCTTTTATTTTAAACGGGATATTATAAATTGCATATCAAATAAATAATCGCCTATCAATACATACTCATCATTTATATTCTTTTTTACATCAAATAACTTACTTCACCACAAATAAACTAAATGTTTTACAAAACTCAAACTGCAGATAATTCGAAATTATACATCAATATGACATTACTTTTTTTCTCATAATGCAATACAGTTAAATTTATTTTTGTACAAAAATACTACATACATAGCATAAATACTGACTGCACAGCAAATTTTCCATATTTCATAGCAAAATAACTATCCCAGTCGCATATTAACCAGTAAGTACACGCTGGCACCCCGACTCGGACAATTTAGGTTAGAAGAGGATGGCGGGGTCTTTCAGACCCCGCCATCCTCTTCTCTCTCTTCGTGGTTATTTTTTTTTAAACCACCCAGAAGTAGGAGCCCCGCTAAGCGGGGCTCCGTCGACATGCTGGGAAGCGTGGACGCCCCGCGAAAGCAAGACCCGCTTTAATAGTTCAATAAATTACTGGTATGTGGTAATTAATAAATAATAAGACGACTGTGACTAATAAAATGTTGTTTTATTTAGAAAAACTGCTGTAAATAATATAAAAATAGAAGCTATATTTAAAAGAAAAAGAGTTAACATGTATAATGTGCATTAAGATTATTAGCTGTGCATTGATGAAAAAGCTTTTGCTTTAGGAAAAATCGCTGTACGCTGCAAAAATAAATTGTAGTGTGTTTAGTGATATTTTGAGTTGAATATTTTGCTGTGCAATCAGTAATTTTGATGGGAATTCGGAATCTTATTGCATAGAAAAAGGATATTTTTTGATTTGCGTTTAAATACTACCCATTTTAAACTTATAATGACTGCCTAATTATATTGTATCCTTAAAAGTTAAAATTTTATCTTAGTTATGCGGCAATATCCGTTACTCTTTCGCCATTATAGCCTTTAGAAAAAGGATGTCGTAAAGATTAAAACAGCCACGGTTTAATTAAATAAACTATTTCCTTTATTTCTGTAAATGTAACGGTCATTGTCAAATATAAAGAAGTAGCTTTTCCCACGGGTTTGCTCACACTCCCTCTCCCATCTCTATAGCCTATCTGTGTCAGTAAAAATCAGTAAAAATCGGTCCAGCGGTTTTTTCGTGAATGTGTTACAATTTTACAAAAAAATTGACTTTCTTATGTTTCTTAATATTGATTAGGACTAAGATACACACTGCAGCTAATAGGTACCTACTCTACTTAAGGTAGTAGGGGAACTGTATAAGACGGGGACGCGAGGTATAATGGGGACATACACTATTTAGGCACATTTAATACAACACTAACGTAGCGCAAGCGCCATTAGGACGTCATTTGCATGCGGCCATTAACAAATAGCGTCCTGTTGGCGCTTGCGCCACGTTAGTATTGTGTTAAGTTTGCCTTACGTGTGTGATGTCCCATCATACTTCGCATCCCCGTCTTTTATTCACTATTCCCCTACGTTTACTTAAAATTGTGTAAGTTTGACTTAAAATACATGTACCACGGTATTATTTACTAAATTGCTAGATATTTATATACAAGTTTAGAAATAACATCACACATGCATTGAATCGATATACTCAAACTTTTTATCAAAACAGACACGTGATCTATCACTTCGCTACAGCTAAAACTTTTTGAATTTAACCTAACCAAACTATGATGGAAAAATAGATTCGCAAATATAGCGATTTTGTAATGAAATACAAGAGTTGACAACATGTAACACCACCTTAAAATGTTGATGCTTGCCATGACACTGGAGGACATAAAAACTAATCCTATTTAAATTTATTGATATCGTTGAGATACAGGTCACGCACAAAAAAAAACACACACGAAAAAATAGAATAGACATAACAATTTCTGTTAACACAGCAATAATTAACACACCATGGTCTAAAAATAAATGATTTTCTTCTTTCTTTCTTTATTTTAATACATCATATATCTTTTTTAAATTTAATTTAAATAATAGGTCGAAACATACATACCATGTCGCACCGTAGGGTTTATCCCTGAAAAAGAAAAAACCTTTAATTAAAAACTCAATCAGATATTAACATACAATAAAAAATAAACCAATTTACACGATAAATTACTTTTTGATTAAAAACAATTTCGAAACACAATATGTTTAATCTCAATTTTAGCAAATCAAAGCCTCTTTTCATATAAATTTTGATATATTTGTGTGAAATGTATTAAATTGCCACAATTTAATGTGGAACTGAGCTTTTCATACACTTCTTGTTATATCAAACGAGGTATTTTACAAGTGTGTTAAAGTGTTATTAAAAAAGTTCTTTATAGACGTGTAGGAGGAATGGATTATCCGTATAAACTAGTTACAAGCCGCGGCGTCGTTTAGAATGAATTTTATTAAAATTTCATCTAAGTAATGGAGTTTTAATATAGTGGTCTAGTTAAGTTATGGTTTAGTATGTAGTTTTTTTTTAATAATATTAGTATTTTGGAGAAATAAAATTGTCTGTGGGAGAAATGTTCTCATGATGAGAAAGAACTTTGGGACGGCCAGGGTTATCACCAGCAGCTTACAACAATCCATTGTCAGATATAAATATAGATCACTCCATCGAGCTTAAGAGCGTCTGATTTAAAGTATGTGGTAACAAAACAGTTTAGTTTTAAAAAAAAGTTTAGAAGCCATTTTACTGTTACTGTCAGCCTGTGACATTCCACTGATGGACAAACGCCTCTCCGTATGACTTCGAACTATTAGATATTATACCAATAGTACGAAACTACCTTCTATTGATATAATATCCATTAAGCACCAATATAAGTAGTGTCTATATGGATTACATCAATTATTGGCTTCCTTCGATCAATTTTAAACTAAATACATATCAAATCAAGGTATTCCAGTAAAAAATATATTGGTAGTGTTTGTAATTTATGATCCAATTATTGGTATAAAAACTTGCAAGGAGAATGATATTATAATAGAACATCAATCATTGATTGAAACGGCATCCCTAATTTGGAATGTACTGAATCATTAAAAAACGTATCACAGAGCTGTGATACGAAGATATATTTTATTACGTCATCTTTTTGATTGTTAACTCCTGCTTAAAATAAAAGTAACATTTTAACAATCTCATGATGATTCAATCAATACCGTACCCGTTTTTAGAATGTGTGACTGTCACAATCAGGTATTATGTATATATGCTTATGAATTTATAGCTGATTGTTTTTTAGAAATATAATCAAACAAATGTCATAAAACGTTTTTAAAAAAAATGTTGAATTTACCAAAAAAAATGCTTTTTCTGAGACTAACCTAAAGTTAGAAATAATTTATCTTAGTCTCAGAAAAAAATTTTTCTTTGTGCCAATGTTAAATAAATATTTAAATTTTTGCCTATTTTTTATTCAATCAAATACTGATGAACTCCCGTCCTAGTCGATTACATGTTTTACTACAGCCGTTATAAATTAATCAAGCGAAAGATTGAGACCTCGTTAGCAGATAAAAAATGAAGAATTAAATATTAATCATAGTTATGACACTACATTAAAATAAACCGAACTGCTACTTGAAAACGTTTTTTGTGTGCTCATTTTTTTGCACTGACTTGTAAGAGCAGAGCATCTAATTTATTTTCTTCGTATTTAAAACATAAAAGTATCGGCACAATGGGTGTCTGTTTTCATCAATCGATAAGTTGGTGCACTTATTTGTAAGTACAAAAGTAAGTTTAAGTACAAAATTGAACATCCTAAAGCACGTGCAAGAAGGCGCGTACCCAATGTCTGCGTCGCGTCGCTTGATGGAAACGGACCAAAGCCTAAAACGTCACAGCGAAGTCGGTCCAGAAAGAGATGGCGAAATGATCTGTCCGCAAATCACGAAGGCTGATTTAAAAAAGAAGAAGCTTGGTGGTGGAAAATTCAAAGCTACTTAAAAAAGAAAATTTTGCCCACGTATGTTAATTTTGAAAAACTTTCGCAAAAACTGCAGAAATACAGACATTTCACAGAACACACAAAGCAGATTCACCTAGCTACATTACCTATGCAATGTGCTCATAAACTTTTATTTCAATTGCAAACCGCTGAAAAGTGTTTCGACGTTAACGCTAGCTGTTTGGAGAGGCACTTTAGAAAAAAAATAAACTTCTATAAAGTGTGGTTCAGAATTTCGCGACCGCTTTATCTTTAACGAAAGTCTTAGAAATGATACGACTTTACACTTTCGATAAAATAATAAAAGATGTAGGTACTTCTACTTCATTGGAAAATGGTGAATACGAGTATATTATACGGACTTCGAAGTCTATTCGAGTTGAAAGATGGTATACCAGATTTGACAAACTGAATGTAAAAAAGCTAACGAAAATCATAATCAAAAATTCCCTTTCCCTTTTTTTTGGGATGGTAAAATCATCAAGTGAGTCCCTCCCTTCCTGTATGAAGCGGAATACGACTTGGGCCGAGGACTGGTCCTTGTTCAATCTGATTCTTGGTGAGTAACCCGTTACTCAACGTCCGCAAGCCCTAACCACCATATAATAGAACCAAAATAAAACATGAAAGACAAACGACTTCTACCTAGCAGCACTGAGCTGATGTGGTAGATAACAGCTCACTTCCTCTCCAGTGTTCTAAATGTAGGACAAACGAACGTCTGTATTCCAGTGGTGCGAAAATAATTTGCTGATACACAACGCAACCGCAGCCTCGTGATGTTCCAGTTAGATTTTCATTAATATCCTATGCTCTTGTCTGTATATTGCGAACCTAATATCGTCTAGACACCAGTCTGTTACAATTATCCCAATTAGAACTAATCCCTAAGACCTGTTCGTAATAGCAGTGCTTTGATACAAGCACCCTTTAGCGGTGGGGTTTACTAGTATATTTATACCAACATCATCATATTCAGCATAATGCCTATAGCCGACTTCGTAATTACTTTATTATTCTAAGGTGGAATACCACTTGCATATCATAAAGCGTAAATAAAGTTGATTTGTTTATGTGGCAGTTATGGGCTCTGCAGTTGCCCGGAGACACGTGATAGTGTAAAAAATTTCTTCCTCCGCCTACAATAAAGTTACCTACTTTGGTGTTTAGGACCCTTTGGATAGATAGTTCCCACCTCCGAGATATTAAAACCTGGGAATTTTATCAAAATTACTAGGTTACGCTACGGTGACCGTTTTTCATCTGATGGACGGTACCTATTCTAAAATTATAAGACTGAAGAGTTTTTGTTTGTATGAGCTCTCGGGAACTACCTGGATTTAATAGAAAATGATTTTTGTGTTGAAGGCTAAAGGCTATAATTATTACATCACTCTACCACCAATAGAAACCGAGCAGCGGGTTGAAACCGCAGTAACAAACTATTTTCGCCACATTGGTTTAAAAAAAAAGTTGCAAATCAATCTCTAAACGTTTCTTTTTACCAGATTACTCGCAAGCTCACTGGAAATCTTCGATTCCAAATATTGTCGTCACCTAAACGATAAGGTCGTATCCATATATTTCAAACTGAAAGCGAGAAACGCATAAATAACGTCTCGTTGCACGTCCCGTCTCATGCACGTATAACTCATAACGTACGTAAAATGATTACATGAAAAGAACTAACTTGGTCGCGATAGTCTTGCTTTCCAGTTAGAATACACAGTGCCTTTTTGTGTGTGGAATTTTGTAAGGAATTTGCAATAGTTTTGTGTGTTTGTATTGAGATGGATATTATTTTGAGGTAATGGAATATACTAAAGTAGGTATTTTTGAAGTAAAAACTTCTTTAGCGGCGTTGTGCACTTTTTTTGGAATGGGTAAAAAATGTTAAACTCGCGTCAGGACACGTGACCTGATCGAAAATTTGTAAGACGGCGCAGGGCGCAGGGCGAATGTTCGTGTGTGTTTATTACTATTCAAGTTTTCACTTCTGCCGGCACTCCCAGAGTGCAACCCGTCGTTTTTTTTTTAATGATTAATTTTGGATTCATGTAAGCGTCTCACTTCTGGGATAGGTAGAGATCCTTCCTGTGATAGGGTGGAAATCTAGCACGTATCTTTGACTTAACTCTATACTGCTACTATCTCAACACATATAAAAAATAAATGATGAATTTACTTGAATTACAAGTGTACGTAATAGATATGTCGTCTCTTCTATTTCTAGGTGTGACAAATAGCCAACATTCCATACAAAGGCGGGAAATTACATAAAACTTCACACTAAACATAAGATTAAAGAACTCATCAATACTTCCCATTCCCACAATAAAATGTGACTCGACTTTTATTCGATTAGCTCGTTATCAAAAACCATGTATTAAAGAAGAACTTTTATCTCTTCCAGTACTAATAAAATAATGCCGGATATTTCGAATGTATGGCTCTAGATGTATGGGCACTCGCCAATACCCTTCAATTGCACTTACCATAAATTAATTGTCGTTTCAACGGTAATTTAATTTAAACAGAATATTCAGTATTAAACGCCGGTAGTGGTCAAATTAATTCGAATACGTCACACGCGATTTTAAACTTTGTTATTTTGGTGGTAAGATTGATTTTAGAATATTTAAAAACAGGAAACGAAGTCCCATTACTGTATGCGTGTCCACCCTTTCTAGCCTCATAACTGATATGTAAATAACAACAAATTACACCTCATTAAAACTCATTTTATTGTATATTTGGTAATTTAATTCATTAATTATTCGTATTTTCTACTAACTGCAGCAAGCTTTGGCTGAAATAATACATAAATTGTAACGGTATCAAAGCATGAAGATAACATAATGCTATCAAAATTAGAATGGTACTGTAATGTTCTTTTTATGATAATTTCACTGCTCGATGAAAAGTACGATTAGGACTTTAATTAATGGCACATTTTTATTGATCAAAGTTATCTTTCGGCGTAACATCTGGTACGTATATAAAACCTAAATTCGAGTCATCTATGACATTGACGGCACGGTTAGCGCAGTGGCTGAGCGATTGGACTGCTGCGCTGCGTGTCGCAGGTACGATTCCCGCACGGAGCAAATATTTGTATGATATACAAGTAGTTGCTTAGGATCTGGGCGTTTGTGTATATGAGTTTATATGTTTGTAAACGCACTCACGATCCAGGAGAAATTCCTAGTGTGGGGCAATGTTTTATTTAAAAAAATAATGACGGGCAATGTGGGAGTGCAGGCAGAAGTGAAAACTTGAATACTTATAAACACACACGAACATTCGCGCAAGCGCCCTGCGCCATCTTACGAATTTTCGATCAGGTCACGTGTCCTGACGCGAGTTTAATATTTTTTACCCATTCCAAAAAAAGTGCACAACACCGCTAAAGAAGTTTTCACTTCAAATATCTATGTATGTATACAACTACCAACGTATTGCGAACCTAATATCGTCTAGCCACCAGTCTGTTACAATTATCCCAATTAGAACTAATCCCTAAGACCTGTTCGTAATAGCAGTGGCTTGATACAAGCACCCTTTAGGTGGGGTTTACTGGTATATTTATACCAACATCATCATATTCAGTGTAATACCTATAGCCTACCTCTTAATTACTTTATTATTCTTAAGGTGAAAAACCACTTCCATAAAGCGTAAATAGATTTGTTTACGTGTCTGTTATGGGCTCTTCAGTTGCTCGGAGACACATAAGTTGTTAGATACATTATTTCAAACTTTAAAGTAACTGAATTAATCTGTTGCCGTTGCGGCGTCATTTGTATAAAAATACAACCGAAAAATGCATTTTTCTTTCTCCAAGAGTGCTTTTATAACAAACCATTATGCTTTACATTCTAAAGCAGATATCATTTATGAATAAAAGAAAACAATTTTGTCGTTATTATGCAACACGGGACCGCTGAAGTCCTTTGTTTCGCCCTTTATTTAGTAACAGAAGCCGAACGGGGCGCACACTGTCAACTCTATTAAGAACAAAAATAATATAAAAAAAGAAGTAAAAAAGCAAATTAAAAGCCGAGACTAGCGTCCCAGCCATTCGAGCGCGAATAAAAGTGTTTCATTAAAGTGTTGTTATTGATGGGGACCCGCGAGATGGCGTTTAATCAACAGCTGTACTGTACGGACTGCTTTCGACTTTATTTTTAATTCGACTTAATTGCGAGAGTTACGACGCCGTTTGGTCGAAGGACCAGCATTTTACGCTCCAAACCTTTATTGGAGTAAAAGGTTCGATCTTAATTACTAGAATGTATACAACCTCTATGCTACTGTTTGTGCAGCTGAGACAATAGTTGCACAAGAATGTAATTGAAAGTTCCACCTTAATTTGTAGCTACATTTTGCAGTCTGTCTGGAGCCGAACAGAAGGTTGTTCCCATGTTCCCCTATTAATTAAAATTATTAGTTTTGATACTTTTTGTTGCGATTTTTGTCTTAATTTACAATCTGAAACGTGACTTGTGCTGTTAATGTAATTAAAGAAAGCTTACGGTACATTTTTTGATGTATGATCTACTGACGAGCAATTAGCCCCAAAGTTAATTGTAGGGCTGTCTCTCGCACTTAAAACACTGGTGTGCAATTATATTTTAAACATAAATTTTAGTATCTGGTACCGAAGATTTATGCCGAATTTTATTTGCATAAAATAATTTTAATGTTTTAGTTACCGTGAATGTATGGCTTACGTGACGGGTAAAGCACGGCGTTAGCAATAGTATTAAGCGTTAGTTATAACTAAACTCTTAAAGTTAATTTTGGTCTTTATTGAATAATTCTTCATCATCTGACAACCAACTTTAAGAAATTTTAAAATAAAGCTTTAACCAAAGACTTCCAACATCAACTTCATTATTTCTTTCAAAAAGCGGGCCTTGTTCCGCCAATACCGAATCCGAATCCGATTTCGATCATTAAAAACCGGACTATAGCCATAATACTTCATGTTTTGCGGTCCTCTGTTCTGCTACAGTGCTGTACGTATGCAGGCGTATTGAACAGCCTCTGTGGGCAAGCCGTGCATTCAGACATTAATTACGTAATTAAGTGAACGATTAAATCGATTGTTTAATTCGTATTGCGGCCGCTCGATTCGATCATTCGATTGTTCGGGCCATCTTTGGAATAGGCTCTCGTGTTAAGCGAAGAGGTTGCAACAATTAGTAGATTTTGCTTCTAGCTAATTGTATTGGGATCGTAAGATAAGATTTTATCTGATAGTTATTTTATCGGACTACTTGAGAAGAATTATAGCCATGTTTTGTCTCGGCATAAATGTTTGAATAAACATAGAATAACATATAAGATCATTTGGACACTAGATACAGTTTTATCCACATGAACATGCGCAGCTATTCGAGATTCAAACCTAATGCAACCTAAAAATGTTAACGCACTGTGTTTACAGTTATTTTTATTAACTGTAAACAAAAGTATGTAAACATTTGTTCAAAGAAGAATCTTCGATGTTACCAAACTGACCCATTTGTATAATCGTCAAATTACAAACATATGAAATGAAATTAGAAAGTGTTATTAACTTTGATTTCCACAACAACACATAATAACAGTCGTATGTAACATGCAAATGTATGGACGATCCATGATCGCGTATTAAGTTTTGATAGAGACAATGTTGTGCTTGCGCCTCTGGAAACAGAACCAAAAGTATTGTAGACTCTAAAGCTTAACCGTTACAGATGCTATTCGTATGACGAATGGAAGATCAACAGCAGATAATAGTTGTTAGTATCGAAGTGATATAATAAGTACGTATATGCACTTACTCAGGCGTCGACCAAAATGATACACCATTACGAACGAAAATCATATGATGCCAAAACAGTATGATAATGTACGAAAATCTGGCACAATTCCCTCAGTAATTGCACAGACCTTTGATCTTGGATTTGAGCTATTTTTTAATACAAATTAATGTGCCAATGGAACGGACATAATTGTGATGTTATAATGGGTTTTATGTGAGGCAAATAGTGCTTTGTATCTGTGTGTTTGTAGTGCTTTTTCATCACTTACTGATGTAGGTACCAGACTAGTTAACAGCACCCTCAGGCTAACAATAATTTCGTATCAGACTATACAAATATGGTTTGAGAGATATATTATGCTAAAATTATATTCTTCGAAACATTTCGTGTGTAGGTGTCGTGAAATAAATTTTAGATAATTAGGTACACGATAACTTACAACAGGGGGCCGATTCTACTAATTTACAAGATTACCTATCCTATCGCTATTACGCAGCGGTACCATTCCTATCATCGAGCGACGGTAACCTTATAAGTCATTCTACTATTTGTTACGTTACACTGGGAGCGAAATCGTAACTGAATCGTAGCGGGAACTTACGACTGTGCTAGGAACGTTATCCTGTGATACCAGCATGACGAATAGTATGTTCTATTGATACCACAGTATAAAATATAAATGTTACTAAATATAAATTATGCCACCAAAGTGTTTTAAAATACAATAAATTATTCAAACTATGACAAAATATTTTACTGATTCATTATTGGAACATTTTCATGGTTAAATAATAAAAACTTAGGCAAACGTTTCATTGTAATTATCTTGCAAGCCGAAGTCTATGTGAAACGAAACGTCTTGGTGGTGTCAAATGTCAAGTGATCCAAATCTAAACAGCGGGAAGCAAAAACTTTTGTTGCAAGTTCATCAAAATGATTGATTTACTGTGAGTATATGTTTTATTACATAATTATTTATAATGTCAAAAATGGCAATACGCTGTTTTTTTTTGTTTTTATCACAGAGTCAATATTGTACGACAAGTCCTTGAGTTAATACTTACGACCCACTTGAGGGTTACAGTCACACGACCCAAATCGCACTTGAATTGGCTAAGAATTCAAAAAATATAAATTCTATTCATGTTCTTATAGATTGTAACCAAAGTATTGTTTATTTCCAGATCCGTCATCATAAAGGTTACTGGGAGTTAATATTAAAAAAACGGGTACCTCTTTCTTTCTGTTTAGTGATTTAGTTTATTGTTTAAGTGTATTTCTTTGTTATTTGTAAATTAACATTATTTAGATTTAATTAAGTATAATGGGACATATATCGAATTAAAATAAATTAATTGTAAGATAAATAAAGTTTTATAATATTCATAACCAAGCTCAACAATTATTGTTTAATTAAAACCTTTCCAAATATGTACTTTCTTTGTTTTTTTTATTAACCATTAATATTTTCACTTATTTAAATCCTGCAACATAAAAAATTAAACACAATAACTTGTGAGAAATACATTATAAGAGATAAGCCAACATTTAACCACTTTCTCACTTTTCCGCAATCTAATTTTTTTCCTATTGAATAAATCCTTCCACTTGTGATACAGTTGAAAATCTAGTTTTAAAAATTGATGCTGGTGTCTGTACAACCAGAGTTTTTTAAATTAAATTCAAGCTCAATCATTTGTTTCTATAATTTATACTAACCTAATCATCATTGAATCTATTAAATAATAATTTATACAATTTTAATTAAGAGTATGTACTATGTGAAGTTATGAAATCAGTATATGAGTATATAGAGGTTTGTATAATGTAAAGTCACTACAAAATATTAAGTAAAACTAGTTTACACATAAAAACTAGTATTTAGCTAAATTATTATAAGTACAAGAGAGACTATTTTAAAAAAAACCATTATTGCCTAGATGACCACAGTCATTGTACCAAAGCTGCTTGGTAATTCCGCCCTTGTTCTAAAAGATAGTTCGAGCGCCGCTGTGATCCATGTCTTTCAGAAACTAATGCAGCATCATTAAAATCTTCAAGTTGCTGTCCCATATCTTCTAGGTCCTCATCATCTAACTCTAGACCAGAATTGAGTGAAATGCAGTGCAGTACACAGCAAGCATTGGTAATTTTGGCCGCTATTTCAGGCTGGTAGTGCAACTTTCTGTCGACCAGTAAACATCTGTAATATTAATGTACTTTGTAATAATTGCAATATTATAATTTTACTATCAATTTATGTCTGAGGTACAATAAAATGTATATATACCTAAATCATGCTTTTAAAATTCCTATGCATCGTTCCACAACATTTCTTGTAGTCATATGCATCTCAGTGTAGTGAGCTTCAGGACTGTTTGGACTAGCATTGAGTATGGGAGTCATCATTGCTCGTCTTAAAGGAAATCCTGAATTTGAGTTTGAGTTCCTTTAGGGGATTGTTATTCCATGCAGCACTATAATATTCGGGCTTCTGAATCACAAATCTGAAACAAGTACTAGATATTAATATTTATTCATTTAGCTGATAAGATTTGACAAAGGTTTAAAGGAGATAACTCACAATTAAAGTATTTAAGGAATGATATCCTTTTCTGTTAAAATAGCGCTCTTCATGAATGGCTGGTGGAACTATAGCGACATGTGTGCCATCAATGCATCCCAAAAGTCCAGCGTGCCAAACATTCTATAGAACCTGTAAAAAGCAAATTGTTTATTAATAAGAATAACTATCCACTATTGATCTTTCATACAGACAAATTGATAGGTATGATGCATTAGGTACTTGCCCTCTTTTGATTTCATCATGATTTTCTCTAGAGCTTGGAAACTTTTAGGTGGCTTAGTACCTCAGTTACTTACTTGTTTCAGTGCTCGAGAAACTGAGGGTTGTGAAACAGCATGACACTGCGACTGTCCGACCAGTGTTTGGTATGAACCACTGGCATAAAACGCCAGAGCAACCAATATCTAAAACAATGAAAATATAAAAAAAGAAGTCATCAAGTTGTGAGCCACATACTAGTGTTTAATTTAATAATTACTAGGTGCCTACTTACCTTTGTTTTTGTGTCAATCCCATCAGAACGAAGATTAATGGGGCAAGTTCAACGAAATCCATGTAGAACATCATTATTATTAGGTAAAAAATGAAAAAAGTTCTAGATCGGTCCTACAAAAGTTTCACTGTATCAACTTGTAGTCCACCGCTAATTTTGACAGATGAATCGTCACAATTCAGTTACGGTGCGATCGTAACAAGTGTCAAAATATTAGTAGAATGCGATCTAATGTCACGCTTGCATTCGACTGTGCCACGATTGTGCTAGCAGAATACGATCTTGCGGTTCTCTCGATCGATCGTTGCGTTCGGCTGAACTGTAACTTATTTTGGATCGTTATTCATTAGTAGAATGAGAAAACGCTAGAAAGTCCGCAATTCAGCCGCGGTTACGCTGCGATTGTCACAGAAATTAGTTAGTAGAATCGGCCCCCAGGACTGAATCACTCCTGTGTATAAAGTTGTATGATGTATAGACAACTAACCAAAACTATCAATATTTTTTTGAGATTTCTTACATTAATTATTAATTGATGGACAAGATCAAATAATACACGTATTTGTCGAAAATTAATATTATTTTAAACGAACTCCATTACTATTACATGCCGCGTCGTCGCTTCGCATTAGGCGCCTTGCGACCAAATGCAATCTTATTTCGTACAAAAAGTCTGATATATGTATATTGGATGCCGACAAGTGTACCAATCCTGGTAATTTCCGTTGCTGATACCATAAACATATGGCAACTTGTCTAAGCCCTCTAAATCCTAAATTAAAATGCATAAACTCATCCACATACCCGCAAAATGTCACAAAAGAAAACTTGAATATCCTTTTTAATATTCCAAAGGCATTCTCACTATTAGTGTCACCATATCTTTCATATAATCACTCTATTCAACTTGTAAAGTTAAGACAGTAAAACAGGTTGCTCCCGCGATGGCCGTGGCTGTAATAGCTTGTTTTTACGACAGTTAGTGACAACACTAGTTATGCACTGTTATTAAATTAACACTTTATTGCTGCGGTTAATGGACACGGGGCGTGCTAAAACACCTGTCACTAAATAAATGAGAATAGGCGGATTCTATTACAGGTCTGAAATCTGTCGGAAATTAAAGTCAGCAAACTGATATAGCGGTGCAGATAAATCTGTCAGTAATGTCTATTAAATGTGGTCGATTCAGGTATTTAAGCACTATAAATAATCTACATGATTATGCTCACATATTCATAAATCCTTTTATTACGCCTCCTTTTTAGCTACTATAAAGGAGTATAATTTACAGCCAGTGATCCACTTTTTCAACTTTTGCTTTCGATATTTAAAACGACCACCTCTGAGACTTTCGTAGCTCCATATCGAATGACCATAATAGACCTACATTTAGCTTAACAGGCCTTAAGCCTAGTGCACACGTGTACAGTGCCAGCACAGGCGGTGTAACGTTGCATAGCGACAATAATTTAACGTCAACGGCACTTGCATTGAAACCGCACTACAATTTAAGAGCTGAGCAATAAGGGAGCCAGCATTGTCTGCCAAGTCTCAAGTTACCAGCATTCATGCACTACGCTTTATGCGCGCCTTAATCTAGTTTTCTGGAAGGTTCTATTTTGATTCCTTAGTTCTAAGACAGAGACCTACCGCGTGATGTATGGGGGTGTACGTAATTTGTTTTTGAGTACAAAAGCTTGG
Organism: Agrotis puta; assembly: GCA_943136025.2. Classification (NCBI taxonomy): domain Eukaryota; kingdom Metazoa; phylum Arthropoda; class Insecta; order Lepidoptera; family Noctuidae; genus Agrotis; species Agrotis puta. The sequence goes on along the minus strand of OW964177.2, from coordinate 11,298,252 downwards.
AAGAACTTAAATCAATTTTGCGAACACTGTGTGGGAGCAGTCTATTTATTTTATGATCATGTTTCGTTTAAGTGAAGCCTGTATTACTTTAACTTGAGTTTGTTCTTTATTTCTAGGAAATTGACTGTTATTGGTTTACTGGCTATGATTACCGCATCAGTGTAAAAGTAAGAATGGTAACCGCATAATTTCTCTTTCTTTTCATGGCCAAGTTCGGAAATCTGTGCCAAGCTATTTGACCACCGTTTTCAAAACAAGCTATCTAGGTAAAGAATCTTCTTACGATTTCCATTCAAACTATTTCTGTTCTTTCTTTTACATTATTTTCATATATAACATGACGTACAGTGACAAAGTGCTTATAGAAGTAAATATTATAACCATGTCCAGCCCTACGACTCCACATATATGGCAAGTAATAGGTAACTACGATACAAGTCCACTTCATTTACATAACATAACATTACTGGCACGAGATCAACGAAAAAGATATACAAAAAAGAAATGAGAGAAAATTACACCATGACATCATTCAAGCAAATAATTTGTTGCAATATAGGTTACATTCCCAAACATGGGTAATTGAACCTTCACTGTCAACGACAATATAAGATAATTGTGCAATTAGTAGCAGTTGTGTTACGTAACCGGAGAAGCGACGATGGCCATGACTAAATGGGATGCAGACAACCAACGATAAATCGGACCGACAAATTCGACGACTGCACGCCACTGGTAGATCAACGCAAATATCGGATAAACATTTAATCAGCTATGAGATAATGATAGAATAACTAGAAAGGGAGAGAAGTAGAATGAGATGAGAGAGGGAGAAAGAGACAGTATGTAGAAAATGTGCCGCATCGAGCTAAAATAAATTGGGATAAGAAAAAAAAAATGAGGATAAAGATCAACTTGAAATCCAGCTGTTAGTCATTGTATCCAAAAGTTGTTAATAAAATGAAGGTAAACCTTTGAATAATCCACTGAAAGTGTGTGAAGTTTATTGACATACCATACATTTGATGGCACTGTTGGAATCTTGTTGACAAACTCAAATCGGTGACCGATTAAAATCGGTTGTCTACACTAAAGCTAAGAGAAATGCGGTCAAGTACAAATTGTCTTTTCTTAATCAAATGCCTTAGAATTAGAACAATTTAATTGCTCTAGATGGGATTAATGTGTTCCAAGTGAATTCTTTGTTCCGGATCGAGCGATAAGCCAATCGATTAATCTCATACCGTCATGAAGCTCAATTGGGTAGAGCATTTGTTTTCATTGAGTTTTTGCCTTTAGATAAATATCTGTTAATTATACATGTTGAAAACTTTTCAACACTACTTCTTTCTAAGAAGGAAGGAGCTTTCAAGGAGACTTCACTGAGAAACAATCTTACTTGTGCCGTACTTTCTTAGAAAAAATCTGATGAAGTCAATTATTAACTTGCTGTTGTTTCCTAGACATAAAAGCAATTTAATTTAATTACCTCTGTTGTGAATGTCATAAACTGTATCATCATCTACCTAGCCGTTTTTCAACTATGTTAGGGTAAGCTTCTAGTCGCACCGTATGCAGTTGAATATCATAAACTGATAAAAATCTTATTCATAGTCAAGAGATAACGAGCAAGGGAATGATTTTAAATAAAACTATTCCCCAAAAATTCGTGTCTCATCTGTTTCTCCTGCCACCAAAATACCCTAAACAAAAAACTGCATCCGTTTTCCTACATCCGCGTCATTTGAAACCGTCTTATTAAGATAAGCTTCAAGTCCAGCGCAGGCTGAACGTGGAACTTTTGCTCTCTACAAGGTAGTCATTAGGGGCCTGCAATGCTCTTTCCTCGGTTAGATACATTCTTGCATTCACCGACAGTATTTTTAGAGGCAACTTTTCCGCCTGTCTGAGTTTGCAACAGTGGTAAGTTGTATCAAGATTAATATGTCTTAGTTTTTATTCTGGATGAGTTATGTTTCGATTCAACTAATTGCATATTTCCTACTGCTCAAGAATCCCCCGTCAGTATCTTATCCGTTATAGGTCGCGCTAGTTTCGTTAATTCCATTATAAAAATGTTTCATTTTCTTATGAACTTTTATCAAAAGGTCAATCAGAAAAGCTATTAATAGCCTGGCCAGCAGATCAATTAGTGCTTTAAAAGAGAAAGCCTCCCTAGAAAATTAATTATCCGCAAAATCGATATCGACAGCATGATAGCCCAATATGAATTTAATATTTATTTACTTTCTGATAGAAGGTGACATATTATGGCCTCTCGAGGCGAGACGGAGTGGGAAGCGGTGGCCTCGTTCTGCGAAGCAGTCATGCTCGCGAAGGAGGAGGCGGGTCGCGTGAGGGAGAGGACAGCGTTCTCCCTTCACCTCCGCTGTAGTGGTAGACGCCCACGGCGACAGACGTCGCTAGACGATCTGCGGCCACCGTAGGCGCAGGCATGCGGGCGGCGAGTAATGGGCAACTCGCTATCCGGCCATGGACCATGCTCGGGAACTGCCGCGGTAAAGCTATTCCATAGCATTTTTTATCAAGTTATGCAATTATATTTATGTATTTATGAAAAAAAAATCTCCTACCGCGAATATTTAACGAGAATATCGTCCCATCGTTGCTCTATAGGAAGTTACTCTAATACTTAATCAATGGTCAGCCACGTCATTCAAGTGAAACATGGAGAAAAAGCTCAATCATTAAAATTTTATTCATTCACGTTAACATGACAGATGTGACAGTGATAGTGTTAGGTTTATTTTCGTTACGGAATTTCTTGATTCGGTCGCCGCGCTCAAAGCCCAAAACAGTTAAATTGTAGGGAAATAATCATCAAACTTTTTCTATTCTTGGTATAATAGAGAGATAGAATTGGTTATGCTATGCGTACAGGGCCCTTCGAGAAATAAAATGTAAAGTGTATATTATTTCTATAGCAATCGAATCACGGAACTGATACACAAAAGATCAGCACAGAGTAACAATCTACTCCATATTCCATAACACACAAGGATTACATCGCAACTCCCAACAAGGATATCGAAACAAATTGTCTGTAATTTTGTTTTTTCTTCTCACGAGTACAAATCTGAATAGAACCGGCGGTAACTTTAGGATTCAGCCGCGGTTTACTGCTCACGATATCAGGACTTGCTCGAGAAAATTGCTTATTTGAACTTATTTGAATCCATACCTCTATTTCCTGTTACCTCAGCGCTTTCAAGGTTCATATTCTGAAGATATAAAAGCTGTTTTACGTTCATACGTTTGGGATAACAATTTTTATATAGTTTACTTGCTGTAGAAAATGTGTAAGATGTTGTTTTAAATTTTATGTAAACTTTGCTTCCAAAATAGGATTTTTATTTTAAAGTCTTTCTTTTAAGATACAGTTTTGAACTAAATGTTTTCAGCATAATAATATTTGAAACCAGCAGTTAACTATAAAGAACTACTAAGTTTTATTTTCATTTGAATGAATTTAAATTATTAATTTATTTTTAAATTAAAGAGAGCAGTATTGGTCCAGTGGTTAGGGCTCAGTGTTAGCGAGTTGTACGTCGTGGAATCGAATTGAGCCTAAATAGACGTGCTCCTCTGTATAATTTATTTCATCACCACTGCTCTCAAAAACGGTTAAGAAAAACATTGTAAAGATTTCTTCACAATGTTGGTTGGTATTACACACCCAATGGTGGTTGGTAGATATCACATATCTTCAAATGGTTCTAGGACATTTGTCGCTAAGCCATTTGAAGACATTGCGATATCTACCATACTACTGCTCTCGCGCGCGCGCGGTGCATCCGACTCCCTCTCACGGAAAGGAGGCCCGTGTTCCAGCTGTGGAAACATTATACTAAGCTGATTATGTATTTTAAATAATCACTATTATAACATTCGTTTAACGGAAGTTATACATACAAACTTTTTGTCTCGAGGCAATGTGAAATTAAATGAAATTGCAAGTTGAATAGTAAATTGTAGGTTAGTATCTGCTAGTAATAATACTTTTAAATTATTATGCTCGTTTGGAAATGTTTTTTAATTCCATTTCTAAAGCAGTCTGTTTTAATCGTCTTAAAAGTGTCAAAATGAAAGTCAAGAATTAAAGCAAATCGCGAGAAACAAAAATGTCAGAAATTATTTCATAATTCTATGACTTTTGAATTATACTAATATCTAATGTGGGTAAAACTTGGTAAAGTTACTTATTTTTAATCTTTAACTGCAATTATTTGGGAATAGGTAATCTCTAAAGAATTCTGACATCCCATGCCAGTATCTTCTTAGCCCAATTTATTATAAAAATCCTCTCAATTGCGCCAGCGTTTCAGTGCATCGAAAAACAGGATAGCAAAAACATTTTCAAAACGTAAGAAACACCTTTGCGTTTAAAAGATCAGAGCTCAACGGATTTCTACAGTGTTATCTAAAAACATAAAAAGAGTTTGAAAGCATTTGATGGCTTACTGCAACAGCTTGGCAGATTTCAAAGCCGCACCTTATTCCTTCCTAATAATTTCTACGCCGGAAATTAAACGTTGCAAACCACAGCTAAACGGGAAACTTTAAAATTAAAACTGTTGGGTACAGACCTTAGAGTATGAATAAGAAAAGCTTCACACTCTGGAGTTACTAAAATACTCGTCAAATATTTTTGATAATCTAGCTGACGAATTAATTAGTCTTTTTTCTGGCTTCTTCCCCTACTGTTGAGGTCTAACCGAATAATAATATGATACTTCATAGAAATTCTTCAAAAGACAATTTTCAGTCAAGTAATTTAGTATTTTCGGTTGATCAACCTGACGACAAAAGATTTTTGCAGTGAATTAAAAATACAATAAAAACAACTGCTTTCTCAATGGTGTTAATTAAGTAGAAAGTTACACTACCTGTTACCAAGTGTCATGGGATTTTCAAACCAAACGAAGAAACAGGTGTAAGTATAAGTTTAAAAACCATCAGTATCTTTAGTTATATTAGAAAAACAAGCACGCCAGCCGAAGTAATACTTAGACGTGGTTTCAAGTTGCAAATCCTTTTTTTCACTTCATAATTAAGCGATCTATACTCTGAATGATTACTTTAAGGTTCTACCCCTTTCTTTCTTGACGGATTCCACGTTTATCTTGTAATCTTCAATGGGGTTGCAACCCTTTTCCCGATTGTACTTTTTACAGGAGTTTTGTTCAGACCCCGTTCGTTTGTACGTTAGGAATTAGCAGACTCTCCCCTTTTTAGCTCCGGGCTGGCATTTTACTGTGTACAAAGAGGAAAAATAGGTAAGTAGGTACAGATTATGGGGTGATTTGAACCCGAGAGAGTTATAATGAGGTGATTGAACTCTTTTCAGGGCAAAATCCGATACTTTATTTATGTCGATGATCTTAAAAGTAGAACTGCTGACATATTTCTAAAAAGATATACATATTTCACCAAAAAAATACGCTCGTGTTCGCGTATATAGGTACTGCTTCGGAATATAAAACAGACCGAACGTTACTTAATCAAAAATACATTTGTATCCGAATAAGTTTTTCAGCAAATCAGATATAAAGAGAGAAATGTACCAAATGCCAGACGTTTTATTAATATTCTTTGACATTATGTGACCTTGTTTTGATTGAATCTGAAATCTAAAACGAAACATTAACTGATATTTTGTTTTATTAAAACAATACACAAAAACAGTATTTGCAAAGTTTGTTTAAAATAAAACATAAAAACGAAAAATACAACGCAATCAAAAAAATTCAGACGAAGATTCAACAGTTAATCTATCAAAGTAAATATAAGGTATCACTTTTTGCCAAAAACTTTTATTCTTAGTTACGATAAACTTATGCTGCAGACTTATTGACGTCTCTAAAAAAATTCTATCATTATTGCTAACATTTCAAGTCCTAGAAAATACACAGAAAATACAGAAACACCAGTAGATACAACCATACATCCACTAACAGAATCCCATCCATTCATTCTGATCCCATCCCAATAATAAACAAGCTATACCAAACAAATCACTGCAGTCCTGGTACAGTCGAATAGCAAACTAAATATCCCATACATTGCCAGCCACCATCTGGATACGCCTACAATACCCAGTTACATGTGAGTTGAGTAATTGGCATCATAGTAATGCACAATAAACTTGCCAGGCTACACTGCACACAATAAATTCCAGTTTTACGTCTTTGATTAGCCCAAGCTCAGGTTACTCCATGACCCTGCGTTCTGCGTTTAAACAGTAGAAAGTACTTACAGTTCAAGGGTCTGGTACAAACGCGCGATTTTAAATTCGAGCGATTTTTAAATCCAGTGTCATTTTAGTGTTCATTTTTGAGACAATCAGAGTCACTTATAAATAAGACTACTATAAATAAATAATAAATAAATAATTTCATCAATTAAAATATTCCAGTAAACCTGAAATAGATGTGTACCTACTAGAACGTCTAGAACACGCATTTCATCGGTTCTTTTAAATTTCGTATCATAGGATATAGGCAGATATTCCGTGGCTGCTACTGAAAAAATCCTAGCTAGAAACCTAATAGGTAAAACTGCTCAGAAATCAATTCCTCATGAATATGATCAAAAGTCTTGCTTGTGAAAACATTTTTTAAATGTTAGGTTTACTCCTCACACTTCGCACTCTCCGCACACTCGTACTAGGCCCACAGTATGCCTTTACTTAATGCTAGACCACCCTTTTAAGCAGATGTTTGTTTTACGATTTGTGCTCTTGTAGGTATTAAATGCATTTACTGCAATGCTATTAATATGAATTTTGAAACAAATATTTGTGTTTAAAATAATGTTCGTTGTATGGTTTTATTGTGTTAATGAGCTCATTATAATTAACATAAATGGATATTCAATGCGTTATTTGCAATGCAGTACAATCGAATATTATTATTATACCGCAAATAACTATTTGTTTTTACTGGCTCATTTATTTTGTAGGTATACATACTACACACAATAATTTTTTTCAAGTACGTAAGTAAGTGATTTAGTAGTTGAAATTACTTTGTAAGGATACTTGAAATTACAATAATATTTAAATAATCGCACCTTTGTATATACTATCTACCTACCTTCGTACACGTTTTAGTTACTAACGGACCAATTCTGATTACAATTATTTGAATAAAAACTTTTTTTCTGTTAATTTTTTTTTTGAACACAAATTAATTTACTCACAATAGTCCGCTGTTTCTTAAAAAAGTGTAACGGACGAAATGATTCCACTGAATTCGTCTCGCTCCTACTCTTGACATCTCGCAGTCAACTATAATAAATGATCTAAAAATATTCCGGTACAATTCGACACCGCCTTTTGTATTAAGACTATTATCAATTTGGCAAGCCTTAATATGGTGATTACTGCTATAATTTGTATTCTTCTCTGGTGGTTTCTTTATCTTTTTTTATTCGATAAAATTGTACTCATCGTATAATCAAATAATTCGACACTGTGAATTGAGAATGTGCATCATTTATATAAAAAGTGTATCTTTATTACAAAATATATTTAGATTTGTATGAAGTCTTCACTAATAGACAGACATGAGGATGGTATAGGTAGGTGTATTAGTTATTTGGAAAAACCAAAAACGAAATTAATCCATTTTAGTTGTAATATACTATGTAGGTATAGTATACGCGTGCAAAGCCGGAGCGGCTAATTTATTTTATAAATCAGAATCAGTCTCTAAACGAATCATTTAGAAATCATATATACTTAACTTTAAACGAAAATTTGTTTATCACATACTTTTATAAGGTTCTTTAAACTCGGCATTAAAAATTTAATAGCTTTGAAATTGTGTTAATTTTTCAATTTAAAGCTATAATCTAGTTGACTAGTAGTCCCCGCTGCCTCGACAAGTCGAGGCGCGGCGGGAAGAGCTCCGGCGCGATCTCAGGGCAGTATGGAGGGAGCGACTGTCGCAACCGAGGTCCGGGCACGCCGCAATCGCGGCGGTAAGACCCCTCTTTGAGGAGTGGCTGGATAGGCGTCACGGCGTCCTTACCTACCGCATGACGCAGGTCCTCACCGGACACGGGAGTTTCGGGAGGTTCCTGTGTCTGATAAGGAGGGAAGAAACGCCTGGGTGACACCACTGCGAAGATCGTCCGGAGGACACGGTGGAGCATACGGTGCAGGACTGCCCCGCTTGGGCAGAGCACCGCCGTGTCCTCACGACGGCGATAGGCGGAGACCTCTCGCGCCCGGCATTGGTCGAGGCCATGCTGCGGGGCGAGACGGAGTGGGAAGCGGTCGCCTCCTTCTGCGAAGCAGTCATGCTCGCGAAAGGAGGAGGCGGGCCGCGTGAGGGAGAGGACAGCGTCCTCCCTCCACCCCAGCCGCAGTGGTAGACGCCCACGGCGGCGTCAGACGTCGCAAGACGATCTCCGGCCACCGTAGGCGCGGGCATGCGGGCGGCGAGTAATGGGCGACTCGCTGTCCGACCATGGACCATGCCCGGGTCGACGGCGCGTTGTGTTCCACGCGCGCCTCAAGGAGTGTCAGCATAGTGACGGGGCCTGTAGAGGGCCATAGCCTGCCGGGGTCGCGGGACTTTCCCATTACCGTGACCCCGGTACGTAAAGGGCTAGTGTAGGACACCGTGGATTTTAGTCAGTACAAGTCTGACAGTCCCTCCCACCCTGCCCTGGGTGGGAAGACTCATTTGATGATTTTACCACGATAAAAAAAAAAGAAAAATTGACTAGTAGTAATTGGAACTGTTAGTAGCAGAAGTGACATCGCTTGAGGCTATGGCTAACCAATCGATTTATTTAAAGCAAAGCTCATATTTTATTATTTAACTAGCTAACCCGGCAAACTTCGTACTGCCTATTTCATTTCTAAACGATTTTTGAATTTAATTGATTTCTGACTACGGGACGAACATCAAACATTTTACAGGAAATTTCTAATGGAAAACAAAATCGTTGCTTTTACTATATTTCTAATATTTTTATCACATTTGCTTACCTTTTAAACGTTCCCTGGGCTTCCCAAAAATAATTGAAAACCAAAATTACGCAAATCGGTCCAGCCGTTTTCTCAAGTTTAAGCGAGACTAACGAACAGAAATTGATTCTTATACATTATAATTATATAGATTAAAGAAAGAGTAATTATTGTGCAAAACAGAACATAATGCATATCTCTTTGTAACAGGAAAATGATTTAAAACTTTATGTAGACAATAAAGCATTCACTTTTGCCTACAAAGGGTTACTCTAACGAGACATCAAAATGAGTAGCATTTTACAATCACACCCTATACGTTTAACCGCGCGAAATAAAAAAAAAAGAAGTAAAAAAGGTACAATAAATTCGTCTGGCGTGTTTTAGGCCTGACCGGTGCGCCGGATGACATTGCTGTACTGTGATTAATTGTCGCAACGATTGAAACCGTCTAACCCCCCACTGGCAAACGAAATGGAATACTACAAGCCGAATAGGACCTTTTTAATAATGGGCGCCAAGCACAAACTAATTTATATGTAGGTATGTCTAATAATACTTTAATGTTACAGTTAGTAGACGGTGGCGTAATAATGGAAATTGTATATGTTAGAACGATGATAAGGAGAATTGTTCACATTTGGCTCTAGGTGTGCCTTCTGCGTAATAAGACTATTATGACGCTACTTGATATGCAAAAGAAATTTCTAGTAATATCATTTAAAAGAAGATTGTTATTGGACGCTGGATTAAACATTAAACTGATCATACAATTTGCAGAAAAATAAAATTATGGAAAAGACAAAAACAAAATTAACGAACTGTATCTTTCAATAAAAAATATTAATTAACTTAGACGATAAAAATGATGTCATTTTACACGAGAATTAATTAGTCGTTATAAACAAAAACTCTAGAGATATAATTGAAATACAGTGTATTTGTGATATTAAATGAAATGTGACACGCGCATATTTAAAACTCAGCATGTAATCTCACAAACAACCGAAGAATTGGCACATTCGAACTTTATTTGACATGTTAACATCTCTTTAAACCGCGGCGCCGCCTGTTTTATCGAATAAAAATATTAAATGCTTTCAATAACATAGTGCGCCGCCGCCGAGCGAACTTAGGGTTAAATATGAAACGGTATGAGAAACGCTAAGTCATAGGCATCGACTTTATATTCGAACTAAAGGAGTTTTAAAGGGTTAACATAAAATGTTTGTGACAATTTTGTCCACTCTCCTTTTTGTTGTTGTATCCTTTTATGTGTCCACCTGTTTAAGTTTGGACATCTAGTCGTCCAATAAATTTAAGATTATTTATTGTATTTTTTTTTCCTATCTTATCTCCAGAATTAACATAGAGTTGCAATACAAAAATTTGAATATAAAACTCGAATCATTTCACACAAAACATTATTTATAAAGAAATACGGAACTTGTAAAGCGTGGGATGATTCACACTCGGAACATTTCATTTTTATTTATGATACAGGTGAGTATAAATTAGTTCACTTAACAGAAACCCGCTCTTTAGGGGTCCTCCAAACAGGTTCAATCGGTTAATTTGTATCATTTTTTTTCATCTCATTGTGAACGGAATGAGTTTCAAGTCCTTGGCTCAACGAGGTGTAACTAAAGAATCGTATTTGTAACGAATCGATGTCCGGCGTTTCTCGTGATCTTTGATGGTTACCCACACCTGCCCCGGTTATCATCCAAATCTCTAATTAAGTAATTGTGGCTTTTTAAGTATTGAGTTTTTTGCTCAATGTGAACTGATGTTATAGTAAATTGTGACCTCGTTAATTTTAAGAATAGTTTCCGTGTTGCATTTTTTGCTCGATTTGATGAGCTCTGTTGAATGAGCTTTTAAAGGTGGGAGTTTTGCTGTTCTGATAGGTACAGTCAACAGCAAAAGTAGATGATCAAAATCAGAAATCAAATTCTAATGAACGGAATTCGCGTCATAACTGTGTTGATTAACTAGTAATAAATGTTTGGTAAATTAAAATCACATAGTTTTGAATCACTTCGACGCCACACTATTCTGACGCGAACTCCGTTCATTAGTATTGAATTTCTGATCTTGATCATCTACTTTTGTTATTGACTGTACATATAAATTATAATTGGTTCACTTTGAAGGCTATACTTGTTCTTAATACGTTCGTACATAATTATACGCATTTACCAATTTATACATAAAAAAATAATGCCAAGTGCAGGTCGTTATGGATTAGTTTTTTTTTATTTTTGCACTTCGATGATTGAAATAAATGCATATGACACTCACTAAATTCCTCCCAATTAGTATACAACTCAGTATGTTACACATTCTTTCCAAACATGTCAAAATTAACACGTAATAAATTAACAGAATACCTCTACAAATGAAGTATGTTGCACATCCAACAATTCACATAGGCATCAGGTCTATAAACCCATGAAAGGTCATATTGCCAATCAAAATACCTTCACAACTTTCATTCCACATCCAAAACGGTTCACTAATAGAAAATATTTAATAGAAACTTTATTTTAATTACACTAAGAACTGGTTCCCATTTAAAACAAGCGCTGACCGTGTTTTGTGTGAAGTTATCAAATAATCGACCTTATTGATGTATGGGCTACCGTCTAGCTATGATTTATAATGGCTTCCGACTAGGACATCATTCCTTTGCGATGATTTTCAATCACATCCGACGGTTCGTTAGCTTTCGTATCTTTGATCGGTCGTGCTCGGCCGTATGTTGTGATGGATGAGGCAGTTTTTTATCGACAGCTCGGCGTAACGAAAAATTCGATGGATGTGTAGGGAAAATGTTTTTGGAGCAGTTTTGTTATTTTCATGTAATATTTGCAGCGATTGGCTATATTTAAGGAAGTCAAATAGGAAAGACACTGTTTTTTCACCAAAAAGTTTTTGAATTTTTTACTACTAATTTTGGTTACTTCCTATGCTTGTGTGCCTTCTTGAAGCGTTCACATGAGTGACTCAAGGACATTATTGTTGCGTGTAAAAATTAATCAAAGTTAGTCCATTAATCCATCAAAGTTATTAAGCCAATTGGTTGATTAAGAACGTCTGCGAATCGAGAAACACAAATTGTTATTTTTTTTCGCCCATGCTTTTTTATTTGTCTTTCTGTCCGTTTGGGCACCTGCATACCGAAAACATTTATAGGAAGACTTTTGCCATCTTTTCTTAACAACCACGTTCTTATCCAATCTCTTTCAACTCCATGCCTTTCAAAACTATCTTTTACCGTTGGCAACATCAACAAGTGATACAAACACATGTAAATAAATTGAGATGAGCATTCCCGCGGTTGGCAGCACAATCTATCAGTAATTCACGTTGCATTATCAATCAAGCGTCTATGATTGATGAAATATTTTCATCGGTAGCCAGATAACTTGTCCGCTACGGAGTTAATTAAGACTTCTATGTACTGAGCTTGTTACAATGTTTTTTTTTTTGTGGACTCCCGTAAGAATACCTTCATATATCTGATTGATAGAATTATGTTCGTCATAAACAATGACTTTATAGAATTTTATTGTTTTGGGAAACAAAGAATATGAGACTAATTAATGCAGTGAATTTTTCTAATGTAATTTAATTATTAATTCATAGATAATAATTGTAAATTATAGTTTATAATTAATATAGGTAATATTCTAGTGATGATTGTAATTTTTAATTACACCTGTAAACCACAAAGGGCTATGCAGAGAAGTACCTTATAGTACACTCATTCACTAATAAGGCACAATTCACATTTTAATATCAAAATATAAAAAAAATAGTGCAAAACACAAACAGTGTTTCAAAATATTGGAATAAATTATTTTGAAAACTAACATACATTTAACTGAAAAGCAAGCAAACTGGTCCGGAGAACCAGAACTATTACTGACTAAATAAGTATCTAGAGTCGAAACTATAACTAACTACGTAGATTGTTTGTAACGAAACTACTATAATTGAAATGATTTCCCTAGGAAATTGCCTTGCTTCTTAGCATGCAAACATATAACCTTCGTATAACCTTAATAGGGTAGATTTAAATTTAGGTAAATATTAGCAATTTAGGTAAAATCACGGTACATAGCAGTAATACCTATATGAAGAGGTATTAGTTTTATAGAGGAGTATATATTTTGCATGTAAAAGGTTCAATAATATTTTCAATCGTTTTTTCTAGGGGACAATTTTTTTGGCTAAGCATTAGGTTGGGTCGACGGCGCGTTGGGTGGGTCGACGGCGCGTCGAGTTCCACGCGCGCTTCAAAGAGTGTCAGCAAAAATGACGGGGCCCCCCTCAAGAGGGCGAAATCCTGCCCTCGCGGGACTTACGAATTACCGTGACCCCGGAACGTAAAGGTCTATTGAAGGACACCGTGGATTTTAGTCATTAGGAGTCTGACAGTCCCTCCCGCTCTACCCTGGGTGGGAGGACTCATTTGATGATTATACCAGGATAAAAAAAAGCATTAGGCTGTCTGTCCGCAGAAGTTGAGCAAGACTGCGGAGCAGAGAATCGAGGAATTAATATTAACAAATAGGATTATACTATATCTCCGCTCTTCTTCAGTGGTGTAATCCTATTGGTTAATATTTCTCCGTTTCTTCGCTCCGCAGCTTCGGTACACTTCTGTGGACTGGCAGCCTTAATGTCATTTTGCAAGCTTACGCTTAGCTTAGCTATATTCGTCCAAGTACTCTTTTGCGCCACTTTGGACTAGCCATAGATCATCTCAAGACCTCTTTACTACTTCCAATATTCAGAAATGTTCTAGCAAACATTCCTGCCGAAACTGAGCGCCAAACTAAGTAAGTGAATTCGCTTTAACAACAACTGGACCAACTATAAACAGTACCTATTAATTTCAATGACAATAAAACATTCTGTTTTTTTTCTTTAACAGTATTTATGGCCTTGCACGTGTCTCTAGATAAAATCAGTTATCAACCACAGCCAGTTAGAGATCACGCTCAAAAGAATGTAGTTATATTAATGAAATTAATTCCGACCAGCAATATTTTGATTTTATCAGTACGCGAATTAGAGAAATTAAAGTATTCTAATTTGATCCTTATCAACTTCATTATGGCTACTGTAATTTGAGAGAATGTTTGGGTGTACGGGAAGGCAAGGGTTAAAAGGGGTAGGTAGGGTTTGGCAATGAATGCAGCAATGACCCCTCTCTCCCCGTTTTGTACGCACCTACAAAGCCCCAGGTTTTTTAATTAGTATTGCTTGTTTATCTTGTTGTATAGCATGAGACGTTATCAAAAAAAGATTTTAATAATATTTATGACTCATTTATGAATGTTACACTGTATGTCTGTGAATCATAAGACGGCCAAATCGAATCATTTTCGAAAATATTTTAAAATGCATATAATAAGGGACAAAAATGAAAAATGAAAACTTTACGTATATTTTTGTCTTCTTTCCTTAACGTATAATATTTCATAAACCTAATAGGTTCTACGTATGTTTATTTCGCAAAAAAAAAACAACATTCTCAAATGAATATTATATTCCTGTTCTTCCACGAAATTATGTTCAAAGAGCTACTTCCATTTTTGTGGAGCAAATTGTTCATGAATTTCGATGAACTTCAGAAAATGAAAGAGCTGACAGTGATTATAAATATATATTTATTTAGCAATATCAGGAATACATCAGTTGTTTCATACATAATACATCAAATAAATATTGTCAAACTATTCTATTTGAAAAACATAACTGTTGGCAAGAAAAAACCTGCACAATATCGTTTAGTTATAATTCTTAAAAAATAAAATCAGAGCATTTAATCACACATCACGCATCGATTCGTATTCTTCAATGAAAAAAACAACCGACCGAAACGATGACTAGCATCGAGTTCCCGTCTCGATTGTACAAAAGGTCCGAATCGAATCGAACTGTTAGGCATTGTACTGACAATATCTACTCACTATTTGTATTCGGATTCTTTCGTAACATTCCATCACCAGTGTCGATGTCGACTGTTAAACTTATACCGCTAGTTCGAGAGGAAAAAGTTAGATAAAAAGAGAAGTAAGTAAAGCGTAGTGATCTAATGACACTGCCGGCGCTACAGCAAGAACGATTGTCGACGAAAAAATACATGTGTTACTAGTAATTAGATTAGTGCTAACCTTTTTTTTGGTGATTGTACTTTTGTCGACTTTAGTGCTAATTGCAATGCTAGTCGAATTCGTCTTTAACTATGTCAAAGGAAGAGATTTTGTTGTTGGTTGTTTTTCAACTTTATAATTAAAAACAGACAGAGACACTAATTTAGTGTGTCTTCGTATTGGGTGCATTCAATTGAACTTTTTCTTTTATTTATAGGAATGATAAAGTAATAAGAACAAAACAAGAGTTATTAATACCGCCTCACGTCTGACAGGGTAAAATTGAAAAAGAAAGCTAATGCAATTAGGGCAGGAAGATGATGATATCAATATTATGAACCGCGATTTCATCCTTCTGAAGTTTGCGAAGACACATAGAAAAGCTCCTCTGGAATATGTGGTTCGTTTTAAATTGATGTATCAAGCAATAAAGCAAAACTTATTACCCCTTCATCATAACAGTAACCGGCCATACACTTATCAAACATAATAAATTCATTCCCTAACTCCGACTTCAGCAATTACAAACTGCTAGACGGTACATTTGAGCAAATATATTTTAGTACAAGCGGTGTGTGCGGTCACCACGACTTGTGTATACGAGTCCGTCCGAGGACGCTTCATCGCAACCGCTTCCCGCAACTTTCTGAACTGATCCCAACTTGTAACCATTAGAAGACCTGTTAAATGCTGTGGGTACGATTATGCAAACTGCTATGTACCGTTTATATTTAGTTCGGAACATAATAGCTATTATGTTAGATGTTAATATGTTATTTTGATTAAGTTGGCCTATTGTGAGGATCCCTCATATAACTGATGGTCGCGTTGATGGTGATAATACAGTTACGGTTGGCCTCGCTTCAGAGGCGTCTCAAGTTTGAGTTTCATCCTTATTGTTAATGGTGGATGATCATGACTGTTTAATTAATAAACACAGCGTATATACATCCAACTATTATACTTCTTCTTACTAGTGACTCATACTTACATCCATCAAAGGATGAAATGAGCGAAGTTAAACTACAAAAAAAGATTCTGACGAATTGAGAACCTCCCTCTTTTTTATGTCGATCAAAAATGTTGCATAACGTAGTTGTTATTATTATTAATTCATTTATTAAAGGCAACAGAGCCAATATGATAACATGTGTTGTGTCTTAACAAATATGTTATGAATACAGATTTTAGAAAACATAATACAATTATAATATTACAATTATATGTAAAACTCATGCTACTAGATACATATGTAATTAATTCTTGTTTTAATTAAAGCCTGGATAAACATGTGTGAATGAGCTTCGTTTATTTAATTACAACTAAACTGCAAAAAAATATTAATAGTAAAATGTTCATATTCATTCAAACTAATTAACTGTTTCATATTTATGTAAAGTATAAAGATATTGAAACACGCAATGCATCAAGCTTTTTAATTATGCGATAATTCCATGGCAGGGTTTCTAAGTTAGTAATAAGTTTATAGTTAAGTTTTTACATGCCTAGAAAGTTGATGAAATATTAAATTTTGGGACTAGATTGTTGCTGACACTGATAAAGAAATATATTATTAATATTGGTATTTCATAATTTATGTGCAGAACTTTTGCTGAAGTTGGTCGAAAGTCTGTCTGAAGTCTTCTAGACTTCAATCAAAGGATTACAGTCAAGATTAATTTTAGCGTTTTATTTAATAACACATATCTTCTCTTCAGTGAATATTTAATTTTAAGTTATAAGAACCTAAGTATTCATTTTACGTAAACTTTTAGTAACACGATTAGTGTTGTGAAATATCGATTTTAACTTTGAAATAAGACTTATTTCGTTATAACAGTGCGTACAGTACGTAGCTATGGGTTCGAAAATACTGTGTTCGTGAAAGTAAAAACATTTTTTTACTTTTTAATAGAATTAAAAGTATTAGCACTCGTTATTATTACGTGTAATGTAAAAAGCACATTATTGAATATCTTTCAATACTTTGATGTTGTTCCGTCATCGTAATTCGCATGAATTGATTACATTGTAACATAAAAATCGTTTTTATTTAAGCTCTTTAGCCATTGAAATGTCTTTTTAATCTTGTAATGCTAATTCAATCTTTGTCGGCCCTTCGGTATTGTCTTTTATCTTAACTGAGATTATCTCTGTTTCGGAAGATTGGTTCTGTACTTTACCTGTTTACTGTACCTTTGTAATTTTAACGAGTTTATTTGTTACAAAAGTAACGTTAAATAACTTTGTGTTAACGGTTGTCGAAACTCTCTTTCAGTCTCCGGATTTCGGACTTTTATTTGATTTGTCCTAACTTTGCCGTAGGACACTTGAATGGAAATCTTAATCACTTATCCGATTCTCTATCTAATATTCTCAAATTAATGTCTCTGTAGGCTATTAAATAAATTTTCTTTTGAATTTTCAATGCTTTGATAATCAAAAGTTATAAAATTAGTAATTAAAGATGCTGATAAGATTAATAATTGGTTATTTTCATGTTTTATAACACATGAGGTCGCCACCTAAATCTCACTGAGGTATTCTATTAATTAGAATTAATATATTTTATATCTGTTCACGTCATCTTGTAACATGGTAACATTTTTCAATAAATAGTCGTTAAAATCTTTGAATTCTTCAGATTAAGAAAGAACATAGGTTCGTGTCAAAGAGTAACAAACAAGAAATAAATTAGACATCGAAACAATTTAAGAATAAATTGATTTCTTCCAGAGAACTTTGGTAAACATAGGCGGGTGTACCTGCCTAACAATGTTTTAAAAAAATTTAAACAGGGAAAAAAGCAATCATTCAACGGATTCCGATAAATCGTTATGCTAGTGAGAGGTATTCTATATATCGCGCTAAGCGAGACTTGCGTCCCGCTGAGTGTGGTATAATTTGCCTAGACGGACGGCGCCGGGTAAATAGTACCACCACGAAACGAGAAAACTTAGATCGAACCTCAAGCTTCACTACACGTTGCTTGTTCACCACAATCTGTATAGTAAAAGTAAGGAAAGTTTAGTGGAAAACCCGCAATGAAGACTAAAATCCAATACCGCATTTCAGTCTTTATATTCACATAGTAACCTCTGAAGCCGCATGAGGTTAGGGCAACCGTGCACTAAATGAAATTCCATAGCCGCCGTCACACGCAAGATAGACAAAAGCAAAGGGGACTGCAATTGAAAAATGCCTTTGTCTCAAATTCAATAAAAATGTTGTATAACTAGTCTGTGCCTACCTGTAATAAAGACTTTAACTTGTTGTTTCGTTTTTAAAATACTTTGTTGTGCATCGCTTGTTGGAAAAACTTGATAGAACACGTACGGTGGCTGTTGCTTTTTCAGAGTTTGGGGCTTCAAGTTGTAGGCGTTATAATTTTGATAGAAAAATGATATGCCTGTAACAGCTACTTTATTGAGTAAAATAACGAGTTACTTTTTTTTTTCAATGAGTCAAAATCATCAAATGAGTCCTCCCACCCAGGGCAGGGCGGGAGGGACTGTCAGACTTGTACTGACTAAAATCCACTGTGTCCTTCACTAGCCCTTTACGTACCGGGGTCACGGTAATTATAACGAGTTACCTTTTCACAATTAACTAAAAATAAATGCGATCCAAAAACATTTAATAGACCGCGGTGAATGTCAACCATCTATTTTTAATCCATAAATAACATTTTATATTTACATTAGCTTAATTATTTGTTAATGAATTTATTATTTTCAAACAATTTCTGAACTAGAGTGGGTTATTTCAAGTCTACTTA
This sequence comes from Agrotis puta, assembly GCA_943136025.2. Taxonomy (NCBI): domain Eukaryota; kingdom Metazoa; phylum Arthropoda; class Insecta; order Lepidoptera; family Noctuidae; genus Agrotis; species Agrotis puta. The sequence goes on along the minus strand of OW964177.2, from coordinate 11,279,303 downwards.
TTCCATTTTTGACATCTAGCCTTATTTTTGCATTACCAAAAACTGCTAAGTATGCCAAAATAACCCTTTGTGTCTGAGGGCACGTATAAAGTGAAGTGCTTTTATTTTTAACCCTATCAAGTGGATTACTGGATAAGGTTTATTTTTAGTGGACGGTATTATATTTTTCACGAATTAATTAATATTTATAAGTCCATAGAGTCATTAAAAAATGTCACCAGCCAGTGACTTTTAATTCTTTTAATTAGGCAATCTGAAAGTCTGAAAAGTTTCTCAACACTTACGATGGGATGTGTGAGATGGGTTTTAATTTAATGAGTGATTTTTATCTTGTGTTACATTTTGTTTATTAAGTCATTTTAATAAAAATATACTAGGTCTGCTATGGGTGGCGATCATTTAGAGTAAAATATAATATCTTTTGTAGCAGAAACATCGCATTGTAATGATGAAAGCAGCAGTTGCTCCTTGATAAATACTGATATGTATTCAGTTGATAGTTGATAATCTAGGTATATTAGTAAGTGAACCATCAAAAAGAAGGTGCAGTTCCGATAAACTTTATAAAGAGAAGAAAACGATGTAATTCAAATTAATATTAATCTCAATATTTTTATGCCTTTGTCAAACAGACTGGCGAAAGCGAAGCGTTTCCGAAGCGATACCGAACCGAAGCGAGACGTCAGTCTGATAGTTCTGTCTCGCTATCGGATCGCTTTCGCTGTTCTATGTGACTGGATTCAAACAATTCCATACATTACAAATAAAAACGTCACGCTTCGCATTCGCCACGCCAGTCTGTTTGACAAAGGCTTTAATGAATTACATACATTTTGAACACAGAGTTAGTTATGATAAATAGTACCTAGAAACCTTATCGTAGGCTATATGGTGATCAAGACCATAACCGTTACCGAAACACATACCGATTCCCAGAATTACACCCAAAAATATAATAAAATAGTGCTAATTTATGTGACATTTATTCGTTTCTGTATCAAACTGCAAAAAAAGAAAATTTATTATATGGATATTTACATATAAACGGTGATCACATTATATGTCAGTCATCGTTATAAGGCTCGCTTCTTATGATATCAATGACTTCGTCTGATAAAATCATACATATTTTTAGTCTGAAGATGGATTCGTAAATCTTTCGAAACGAAATTATGTGAATAGACTTATTTAAAACCCATTCAGTGTGCTTCTTTATTCATTTTCTTTACTTGTTATCTTCAGTTTTAAATATTTTTACAAAAACAAAACAAAAAAAAAACATTTAAAATGTAAATAATAGTGGCCCACCGGTATCGGGAACAGGGTTCAAGCTACCAGTCAGGGCTCCAGAGAAAGGAACCTTCAGAAGAACTGCTTTCTGAATCAGGCCCTTGATCCAGCTGCCTAACGAGATTTTATTGATTTCATTTGGTAAGTCAACTAGTTTATGGTAAATACAAAGTTAACAACTGGTTTAAAAAAAAAACTATAACTCTAATTTAACGCGATGTGAAATAAAAAACCCTTTGTGTCATCTTATGTACAGAATTTAACTAGACTGCTATTTCCGAAAATCGTCTTTACTACTATATTAAATTATACCTATGTGCTGTAAGACATCGGGTCGACGCGCGACGGCGCGTTGTGTTCCACGCGCGCCTCAAGGAGTGTCAGCATAGTGACGGGGTCCCCCTGTAGAAGGCCAAAGCCTGCTGGGGTCGCGGGACTCACGAATTACCGTGACCCCGGAATGTAAAGGGCTATTGAAGGATACCGTGGATTTTAGTCAGTACGAGTCCGCTCTGCCCTGGTAGGACTCATTTGATGATTTTACAACGTTAAAAAAAATGTGCTGTAAGACATGGATAAAAATACTAACTTACACCACTGCTCTTAAATAATAAATCAACATAAGTTACAAGACGTCCACTGCTGAACGAAGGCCACCCCATAGAATGTCATGCTTAACGACAATCTGCTCCTTGGTCGCTCCGTCCACCTAGAAGGAGAACTGACTACACTGCGTCTTTTGCTACGAGATCCAACGAAATTGAACGAAAACATCGTGTGAAAGCATATTTTAGAATTAAAATGTGTTGGCATGGTTGGACGTCCACTAAAACGCACTGGGTCCATTGTAGAACTCTGTGGACGGATTTGGACCTTTTCACAGAGAACAGGCCATAAGCAGTAGGGAAGTTATATGCTGATTATGCCAGAACATCATTACTATACCTAGCCATAACATTTTTTTTTTGCTCTATAATCGTAGTACTTTTGAATTATTCTGAACACGTGTCGACACAAATTTTCTGAATGTCAGAGCTCTAAAGATTTACATAAAACTGACGTGGTCTAGAAAATTTTATAAACTAAAGTTGCGAAGTAGGTCCTGAGTTATGAATTAAATAATATTATTTAAATTCTGATTTATATAATTATACTCGTATCTTTTAAGCAGAAACAGAAGTTAAGATTATAATTAATATCGTATGATCTGAATATTTTCAATCAAGTCCAAAATTCGTTTCTATGATAATGATCGCATTAAAAAGATATAGAATAGACGGCATAAACTCCAGTTTAATACATTTACATACATACTATATTCAAATACTAAAATTTTATTAATAAAAGTAAAATATTTTTAAAGAGGACTAAATTAAATCCAAAATTAAAATTTACAAGACATCAAAACATTTATCTACATCACTGTCAATGGAGAAAGTGCCCAGAACGCTGGCAGCATTGCCACGTTGTATGGCAATGCTAATCCTTTGACCAAGAAATAGGCCATATAACTCCAGTTAAATAAAGTCATAAAATATAATCAGTATGTAATTATGAATATACACGTGGTGAAACTTCAATGATTTTTCGAAAAGCAAACCTGAAACTGGTAAATTAATGAAATTTAAATAATGAAAAATGATTTCATCGTTATCTTCTTAAGCCACGCAGTGAGGTGTAAACCTAAGCTGTCATGGCGTCTTGTTATAAGATATGTACGTGAGCCTTTTTAGTAAAGAGTTAAACCGAGACTTAAATAATTGCCTAGCACCCACGCTATGACGCTTTTCTTCAAAGTTCTCGAAAAGTCATATCTTCATGATATTAGCAATATTTTCAGTTCAGTGGACCATTTCAAAGTGACATATAAGATTTGCCAGATGAGCTTTTAAGACTTTCGAAGTCTCGAGACTCGAGACGTTTATTCTGCAATTGACGTTTTTATTCTTATGTTTTACGTTAAGGTTAACTGTTCAGCTTTTGAAAAGAAAAAAGATTTAATATTTTTCATTTTCGAACCTTTTTTTGTTAGAGATTAAAACCAAAAGTTAATCCTAATTTGCCAAACAGCTTAAGCGATTACTTTAATTGCATTATTTGTGACTTACAGTATAATATAACATAAAAACATGTAGCTTTGTTTGAATAATTGCAAAAGAAAAAGGACGGCTGTGGTAGCCAGTGGCATAAAAGATACTTTGTAACTATACTTGTCCACAAATTCCTAACACCCACCGTTGACATTTTTAAAAAGAGAGCCAAAAAGATCAAAAACTGCCTCATAATTGGCACAAAAGATGGCGTATCGCATAAAAGATCGTCCGAACACAGAGCTCTTTATCTTTTTTCGAGATTAATGTTTTTGTTACTCATTTTTTATTCTCAGTTCGAAGTTTAATTTTTTTATCTCTCTCATAGTTTCGTCGGGTTCGGGAATTGGGACTAGAAAATGCATGGAAACGGTAGCTTGATTTAGGGTTCTGGCATATATATGAATTTTATCTTTTATTGTAGGTATATTTTCTAACTTTGCTGGATTTAAAAAAGGTTTTGTTATGTTTATTTAAGATACAGCTATGAAACACTAGTACAACAATGAAATCTGATTAAATTTAGATCTACATAATTTAAATTAGTTTGTTTTTTATTTTATTTTAATTTTATTTTATTGAGGAGCTCGTGGCTTAATAAATACAGCCTCATAGGCAGATCTTCCAGGTTAAGCCGCGCTTGCCGAGGTTGGTCTGTGGATGGCTGACCATCTATCATAGCGAGTTTCCTCTGTGCCTCGGAAAGCACATAAAGCCGTTGGTCCCGGCTGTCATTTGTTATCTTTGACAGTCGTTACTGTTAGTCAGAAGCTCTAAAGTCTGACAACCAGTCTTACCATGGGGTATCGTATTACCCAGTTACTGAGTTGTGGAGGTCCGACAGGCAGTTTAGCAATATAACTGGGAAAAGCTAGGCAGATGATGATGTTTTTTTTTATTTATCTTCCGAATGTTTCTCAATTTTGAATGCATTTAAAATATACTTTTCAATTATTTACCAAAAAATTTACAGGCGACAACTCCAATCTCTGTCTTTTTCGAAAAAAAGGTTTCTTTTTTAGTTATGAACACCGATTATAGTGATAATGTTTGCTACCTGAGCGTGGGTGCGTTAGATCCCGGCTAGTGAAATATTGCAAGACGTCCCCTGTCACATATCTGCCTTATAAATACGAAAAAACATTCCCAAGAAAAGGACACAGCATACAAAATTATAGCAGACAGAATGAGACATAAACGGCCCGCGGTAAGAAAGAAGCGTTGTTAATTGCTTTGATTAGATTTCAAGGATATTAATATACTGATTCACGCGCTTTGTCAATTTTCATATATATTTTGATTTTGTACGGTGTCATTTTGATAAAATAGGGTATTTCTTGTTCAATGGCCGTGTTTACCCTTCCCGGGTTTGGGTCATTGTGTATTATAGCCGATGTAGTATTGTTGGTAGCCGTGACTGTCAACACTGAGGTCAAATAAAAAATGTTAAGACGGAAATATTTCGCACCTACCACGCTTCCTTCAGGAAGTTTACTTTGTCACTTTTTAACACTGCCATTCTTCTTTGGATACTCGGATTTATGAGATATTTTAGCTACCGTTGAGAATATTTTGATCCGAAACAAATCGGGATTAGGATTTTTGATTCCGTAGATTTGATGAAAAATTGTTTCCTACTTTTTTAAAGCTCCGTGAAATGAACGGATGCCATGCATTATTAGACTTTTGGTATTCACATAGGCATGGTCTCTATCTCATGTTTTAATTGATCACGATTTTAGTAAAATAAAAAAGTGGAAATGAGCTTCGGGTCATTGTGATCATTTGATCCTTATCCGAGGGCATTATTATAAAGTCTATATTCCACAGGTTGGTTAGACATATAATAAAAATAATTAAATGTCTGACCAACTATTCATTATCATTACTCATATATTTATTATCCTTTCTTTTTAAAAGTTAAATACTTCATTCCTTGTAAATAAACAGTGATGTCCCATTCTGCATTCAAAATCGGAATAATCCGAAATTAAATATAATTGATTAATTATAATTTGGTATAAATAGGTTGCTCTTAATGTAACATTCATCTCACAAAAAAGTCCAATACGAAATTACATTAACAACTTTAATAGCGTAAATACTCATAAATACACGAGCACGTAGCTCAAACGCAATTTCTATGCTAACAAGGATACGCGCGTTATCGTATTTGTACCGCTATCTGGGTGCAAAACACACGGGGTGAATATTTTACACATTTTGTTTTACGTCTCTACGTATTCAAGGTAAATAAACATTTCCTGGAGATTTTTATTTGACATATTTTTTTCGCGAAGTGACGAAATGCCCTCTTGAAATGTTTCGAGTGCTCTAACAAGGCACTTGAGGCTTCGTTCCTTATAGTTTTCGATAAGGCATCGTGATAATGTCAGGATATTTTAGGCATGAAATGTGTGTTTCTGAAGATATGGATAAATATAAGATGGTTTATTTTGGAGTTTTTACATCACTAATCGTCTGTCACCTGTTTTGGATAGTTCATCATCGTCATAATCCTAAAATAAATGGGTTGTTGTATATTTGCCACACAGTTAATTCGCCACATTTTTAACTAATACATTGAACGTTAATTTGCCACATTGACTACTTTCTAGATTGGTCAAAGCCATTAGTCCCGGTTGTCATTTGTAGAACTTTCACAGTCGTTACTGTTAGTCAGAAGCTCTAAAGTTTCACAACCAGTCTTACGATAGGGAATCGTATTACCCAGTTACTGGGTTATGGAGGTACGACAGACAGTCGCTCCATGTAAAATACTGATATCCAGCTGCATCTGGTTTGACTGGAAGTCGACCCGAATATAGTTGGGAAAAGGTTAGGTTAGGAAAAGGTTAGTTATATTGGCTATACGAGTACACGTATAGCTAATATTTTGTTATACTATGGCAAATATATTACTTACAAGAACTACTTTTCTCTAAATCGTTTGAATGTTTTCAATCAACACAGTAAATAAGTAAATATCTATTTTCTCTGCAGTATGTCTGTTTCTATAGAATTCCTTTAGTTTCTAAAGTAAATCTTTTTAATTTTATGTCTTTTCTGTACTTATTTTAGTCACAAAGGTTTTTAGTTCAAAGCCGACAGTTTCTTGCCTTGGGAATCCTAAGTACTCGTACCAACAGCCTATATAACTCCCCCCTTTATCTTATCCTTCCAGAGTCTTCTGATAACAAAATTTATGTTCCAAATGTTATCGGATTTATAATATAAAGCATTTAAATTATGTAAAGTTTCCAACAAATCATACACAATCTTGAAACACAGAAATGTATCTTTATGTTTTCAAACTCTGCTTTTGATATCGTATTTTATTTTCTGTTGGCGCTGTTATAACATGTCCTTAAAGAAATTGTACCTACTTAGCTGAAACTTGTTATGTGAGGGTTTTCAGAAGTTGTCATATCTTGAGGATATATGGAAGTGGAAGAACGGTTAGGTACGTAAGTACCTACTTCCTAATTATGTTGCATGTTCCAACTTTATTATTTCAGGTTCTAAAAATGCCACTTTAGTAGAATCATAATAAAAGTTCGTAAAATTATAAATTTAATTTTATTGCTTAAATAGATTGCTTAAACCGTTTTTCGAATTTTATCCCAAGAAATACACTCATAAATTTAAGTTGCCTTTTTACGCAAACTAACCTAAACTGGACAATTGGCCAGTCTAGGTTAGTATCATTGCCATTGGTTCAATTCAGGAAATACTCCATATTTTAATAAAATTTCGTTTGTAAGAAAAAAATAAAAACAACAAACGACAATGACCTCACAATAAAATTGATAGCTTCTCCATCGTAACAACAGTCCTCAACCATGGGATGAGGATAAGATACAGGTAAACAAAAAATCGGTCTACTATTTATAAGAAAAATAGACACACTCGACCGTCCGGCCGATCGTAAAATTGATCGGCGCAAACAATTTTCATCGTTACGTCGACGTGCGCATTCATCAAAAAACATAAATACCTAGCGTGGGTAAGAAGATACCCCAACGGCGAATATAAGCGAAAACGATTCATCATTATTCATTCCTTTAGCTGACAGATTGTGATGTGAAACACTTCGGAGTAATAACTTTAACACGCTTCGGCGTCTCCTTGATAGATGTTTTTTGAAATAACGAAACGTTAACATGTGTTTTTTTTAGATACACCCGGTAATTACGTCATCGCCCCGTATGAGCTTTTGTCTCAGATCGTGATGAATGATATCCCTGTTGTGACAGCTACGCACAAATAGACGACGGACATTTTTATGAATGTACTTACATACGCAGGGATCGTAAAGTCTATGTTTACAGAGTTATTGTTTTAAAGTAATCGTAAATTATTACGTTATTACGGCTCTTTTAAACTGCTCAAAAGTGTTTTAATTTATTACTTGTAAAATTTTCTTTGATAAAAGATTTTTGATTCAGAAGCCATTAAAAAATTTGACTGACATTTGCATGTAGGTGGATTTTCCATATTCATTATTTTCGTATTCAAGAATAATAAAAAAAAACAAAAGTAAAAAAAGTTCCCAATGAAAGAGATCGTCATAACCTTTTGTGAAAAAATAAGAAGCTAAATATTAAGTATCATGAATTTATCAATAGGTCCATTTAGAACAACGAAGAAGGAGAATCTTAAAAACTCAAAACAACTTACTAAAGTAACAGAAATAGCACTTTAAAGGTAAAGAGAAAAGCTTTTTATTCATAAATAATACCAACATGTTACTGTCGGACCTCTGAATAAATAATTATTGTTATTGCTAAAATAAGCAGCTAAAAGCTGTACCTTATATGTTTAAAGTAAACTATTGGTTCTATAGCAAATTGTTTTTCTGTGTGACCCTGACTGCTATGCCGGAGGTTGTGGGTTCGATTCCCACCCAGGACAAATGTTTGTGTGATGAGCACGATCATTTTGTTCTGTGTCTGGGTGTAATTTATCTATAATATGTATGTATTTAGAAAATATATAAGTATGTTTATCAGTTGTCTAGTACCCATAACACAAGCTCTGCTTAGCTTGGGACTAGATGGCGTTGTGTGATAGTTGTGGAATATTTATTAATTTTATATTTATTTATGTTATTGTATATGAAAAACTTCAGAATGCAATTTCTACATAGAAAAATGTCCAACAAAGCGGGTAACCGACTTAATATCCCTCCAATGCAAACCCCTAACCGCATTATGATGTTATCAGTCCACATGGTATCACCCCCTTAGGTCTCAGCAGAGAGAAAGGGGTTGCTCATTCTAATTCGGGAACTCATAACCCCAGTACAGTGACTCATGTTATTTTTGAATTTAATAAGTCCACGAACTATATATATAACTATATATAGTATCAACTTAGCCAGTTGGGCAATAGATAAGAAGATTATGATGCAACAAAATTCAAATTATGCTGCTGTACAAACAGAAGTAGTATGTACTTACCTATCTTTATAGAGGAACAACAATATTAAACCATTCTATTACTGTCCTACTGCAGAGTGAATTTTCTCAAACAGAATACATGAGTATGGTGATAAATAGGAGGCACCGATTTATTATGCTCAAATAGCAATTTCAGTCTTATTTTAAAATCAAGGTTTTCTCAGGATGTTCTATGTCCCCAATATCAATGATATTCAGCACAAACTTCTAAAGAAGCTATATCGCACCAAAACACAAAATTCCATAATCTCCAAACTTTTATCTTATCTATATCCCTCCATTATCAAAATTAATCACAAACTATTAATTTATCTCATGTCAACCATTAAGAGTCAGCTAAGTGACAAAAGAAAAACACGGTTGCCGGCAAGGCATCTGTCTTTTCATAGTCAACTTAACTAAAAGGATTAAAATGATATCTTCCGTCGTCTGACAGCCAGTGTGGTCTGCCAAGCGTTAACGGAAGAAACCTTTTGTCAAAGAATTTTTGTTACCTTAAGCTTTTAATACCTTTATGCCATTGCTTTTTAATTTTAGCATTTCATAAAAGGGTTGATTTTTAATCCCGATTACGTGTACATTGAAAACTTTTAGGATCTCTTTTGTTAGATTTTTAGTTTCTATTCTTATTGTGGTAAGTTAATTTCGATTTCTCTAAGATGAGAAATAGATTTTTTTTTTATTTATAATAGAATTAAAAAAGGTTATGTGTAACTTTGAAATCCTATTTAACTATGTAAGGTTTTGATTTTTTCGTAGGTGGGCTCAAATAGAAGTAAAATATTGTCACTTTAAAGGTTCCCATGACAGTTCCGTCGGGACACTAAAACTAAAAATAAAATAGAATGTCATGTGAGTCATAAGATTTATAAAGCAGGTAAATTAATCAGATATGGCACGCTATAAACCACAACATCCTAAAACTAGGCTTCCTCAGGCATCTTATAATTTCTGGGAAGTCTTAATAGGGTATTAAATCGATCGTGTTAAGGCACGCGAATTATTCCATAACTTAGGTTTCGCTAACGCACCGAATTTCTCACAGTGACCGAAATTTTGAGCAAAAAGTTGTGGTGTAGAGCATTTTTAACGCCACAAAATGATATATCTTTTCATCAAAAGCATTAAGTACTCACAAGTAACTACAAAATTCATATTCATATTTTAGAGACCAGTAACAAATCACAGTAGGTATGATAAATATAAATTCAGTTCAACTTCTCAGAGCAGCTGATGCTTGTATTCATTCAAAGTTTGCGGTTTCGGAGACGCACAGTCGATCGCTTAAAGCTCCGAAAAAAATAATTTATTGTAATAAGTCGTCGTGAACACTCGCCACCGCTCGGCTCATCTCGCCCCGCTCCGCACCCCTCTCCCGAACGTATACTCGACTCGACTGCAATGGCTCTACCAAAATTCAGTCGACTGGTAGCAGCGTCTGGGCACGGTCGCGCCACACGACGCTCTGAACGGACTTACGTTACGGTCAAAACACGCTTATCACTTACGCGATACGAAATTGAGTTACGGACTTTACTGAGTACAACCAGTTAAATTGTATTCAGAAAACATTTCGAACACAACTACAGTGAATTTTCAACGTTTCGTTACAACTGGTGTGGACAGTTTATGTGAAAAATTTGTTTACGTTTCAAAGGACGCTAAATCACTGGATTGTGAATTGATATTGACGCATCATGAGCATTATCTCAACAAGGACTATTTGTTAAATTGAAGCCGAAATAGTGTTCATAAATTGATGGATACTACACATCCGGCAAGGGGACGCAATACGCGAACGCCGACGGAAAAAACATGACACTGAGCCTATCGTGTCTTGTTTTCTTTCTTCCTTGATATTTGATTTTCCCCATGATGGCTCAACAGAAAACTTTTTCAAGAAATTGTCTTTGCCAAATCCTGTTTTGGTTTGTCATCGGCCTGAATGTGGCAGATCAGAGCTCTCTGCCACTCAAATATGAAGCACCTGACGACTGCCAGTGGTGGCTGAGAGGCCCCAACGATGCACATGAAGTTTCCCTCACGTGTAAGCTACGCACGATAAACAGTGAATTCGACACAACTAACTTCAGTGTTATTCCTTCAGAACATACCACATCCCTAAGAATAGAGTGTAATGAAGAAATGATGTACAAAAGCTCCCTTGATGATCGGAGTTTCGCACATCTAGTGAAACTACGTGAACTTGTTTTAGATAACTGTAAAATTGGAAGATGGCCGCCCGGTGTACTCTCCGGCTTGAGAGATCTCCGAAATTTAACGATTCGAACGAAAAACACGGAGTGGGCCGCTATGAGTTTAGAGATAGCATCAGAAAGCTTTACGGCTGTTCGACAGTTGGAAAAGTTGGATCTCAGTTTTAATAACATCTGGTCGTTTCCCGAAAACTTGTTCTGCCCGTTAACTAACTTAGTGTATTTGAACGTGTCTTCAAATCGTCTACAAGATGTGAGTGATTTGGGATTCAGAGAGCGAGCAATGCATCAAGCACTGATTAGTGAACAGGATGGCCCAGCTCCCTCGGCGCCATCTCTGTCACATGCAACCTGTTCATTAGATATTGAGGTACTAGACGCTTCAAGCAATCACTTTGTGTTAATGCCAGAAAACGGATTTATGGCACTTCGTAGACTCAAAGAACTGCACATTCATGATAACGAAATTTCGATGGTGGCTGACAAAGCCTTATCTGGATTGAAGCAGCTGCAGATAATTGATCTTTCAAATAACAAAATAGTCGCTCTTCCACAAGATCTGTTCAAAGATAGCAGACCGGTCATCAAAGAAATATACTTACAAAACAATTCTATAAGTGTGCTTTCACCAAGCTTGTTTGCCAACCTAGATCAGCTGTTGGCGTTGGATTTATCAAATAACCATTTAACAAGTACTTGGATTAATGAGAATACTTTCACTGGTCTTATAAGAATGGTACTGTTGAACTTATCTAACAACAGATTAACGAAGCTCGATCCCAAGATTTTCAAAGATTTGTACACTTTACAAATCCTTAATGTTCAGCACAACATGTTGGAGAGCATTGCTGCTGATACATTTGCACCTATGAATAATCTACATACATTGATCCTATCATACAACAAGATATCCCATATCGATGCCTATGCACTAAACGGTCTGTATGTGTTGTCTCTTCTATCTATCGACAATAATCATCTTGAAGAACTTCATCCAGAAGCATTCAGGAATACATCCTCCCTACAGGATTTGAATTTAAATGGAAATCGTTTAAAGAAAGTGCCCATAGCGCTAAGAAATATGCGTTTACTAAGGACTCTTGATCTGGGAGAAAATCAGATAACGTCACTGGAGGAACCCAGTTTTGTCGGTTTGCATAACGTCTATGGCCTACGTCTTATCGGAAATAAAATAGAAAACATAAGTAAAGAAGTGTTTACAGATTTACCGTCCCTACAAATTTTAAATCTTGCACGCAATAAATTGAGGCACATCGATATGAATGCATTCGAAACGTTATCTACTCTACAGGCTATAAGGTTGGATGCCAACCAACTCACAGAAATCCAAGGCTTATTTGTAAATATTCCATCTCTATTGTGGCTGAACGTATCCGATAACCAAATTGAGTGGTTTGATTACACTGTTATCCCTTCGGGACTTCAGTGGTTGGATCTTCATAGTAACAATATCAAGGAACTTGGAAACAACTACCGAATGGATAAAGAATTGCGTTTGCAAACATTAGACGCAAGTTTCAACAAAATGACAAAAATCTCGGCTTTCTCAATTCCCAGCAGTGTAGAGTTGCTGTTCCTGAATGATAATCAAATTACACAAGTTGAAGCTCAAACTTTTGTTGGAAAAACCAATTTAACGAGAGTCGATTTGTATGCAAATCAGATAACTAGTATGGATCTCAATGCGCTTCGTCTAACTCCGGTCGATCCGGGACGGCCGCTACCCGAATTTTATATCGGTGGAAACCCGTTTCAGTGCGACTGTACTATGGAGTGGCTACAACGCATAAACAAACTGGACCATCTGAGACAACATCCACGTGTCATGGACTTGGAGAGTATTTATTGTAAATTATTATACAATCGTGAAAGGACTTATATTCCGCTTATCGAAGCGGAATCATCTCAGTTTTTGTGCACATACAAAACGCACTGTTTTACGTTGTGTCATTGTTGTGATTTTGACGCCTGTGATTGTGAAATGACGTGCCCATCGAACTGTACGTGTTATCATGACCAACCGTGGTCGGCGAATATTGTGGACTGTTCTGCTGCTGGATATTCGGAAATACCCAGTAGCATACCTATGGACGCTACTGAACTTTATTTAGACGGTAATAACTTTGGTGGTTTAACAAGTCATGCTTTTATTGGCCGTAAGAACTTGAAAATATTGTACGCAAATAATTCTAACATTGACGCTCTGTATAATAATACGTTTAGTGGACTAAAACGCTTAACAACATTGCACTTAGAAAAGAACAATATAAAAGAGTTGCTAGGTTTCGAGTTGTCGCCTCTGGAGAATTTGCGCGAGTTGCATCTACAAGACAATAAAATACACTACATCGATAATCGCACCTTCATAGAGTTGAGGCATTTAGAAGTGTTGCGCTTGGAAGGAAATAACATTTACGGATTTGCGGTGTGGCAGTTCACGATGAATCCATATTTGGTAGAGATAAGTCTCTCGCGGAACCTTTGGTCGTGCGATTGTCAGTACATGCATAAATTTCGCACTTGGTTCAAAAATAACCTAGGAAAAGTGGAGGATGCCCTTAAGATTACGTGTGTATTCGATAATGTATCAAACGCTGTGGGTCCACTAATGGCAGATTTTAACTCGACAATCTGCACAAGCCATGTGGGAGGGAGCTCATCCATAATCGAGAACCAAGTAATAAACGATTATCTGCCACTGCTTCTAATATCTCTGTGCGTGTTCATTACTAGCTCGGCATTAATATGCGGTGTATTTTATTGGCGGCGCGAGCTTCGAGTCTGGATTTACTACCACTGTGGATTCAGAATGTGCTACAAAAGTACAGCTTTCGACGATGAAGCAGACAAAGATCGCCTCTTTGACGCCTACATAAGTTATAGCGTGAAAGACGAGGCATTCGTTGCTCAAATGTTAGCACCCGGCCTAGAATCCACTGACCCGAGTTTCCGGCTCTGTCTGCATTACCGGGACTTTAATGCTTCGGCATACGTGGCAGATACAATAATAGAGGCTGTAGAGTCATCAAAAAGGACAATAATAGTCCTGTCCAAAAATTTCATCAACAACGAATGGTGCCGTTTCGAATTCAAAACGGCACTTCACGAAGTACTGAAAGAGAGACGAAGAAGACTGATAATAATATTGCTAGGCGAGCTACCGAATAGGGACATCGATCCAGAGCTCAGGTTGTGTTTGAAAGCGAACACCTGTATAGAGTGGGGTGATAGACAATTTTGGCAAAAGTTGAGGTTCGCGATGCCGGACTTGCGGAAGTGTCAATATCACAGGTCGACAGTGAATATTTACGCTTCGGTGTCTCCGGTGGGGGCCGGGCGGGCGCCGGCGCCGCCCCCTCCGCCGCCGCCGGGGAAGCTCCCCCCCCTGCTCGGCGACGGGCTGGCCCTGCCGACCAGCGTGCACACGCGCGACGCGCACCCCCACCGCATGCCGCCGCAAGCGCAGCTTTGGGCGTAGCGTATGCTCCAACGCAGGTAAACAGATACTGACTCTACTTGCAACGCTTAAGCGTATTAGTCCAATAAAATGGTGATAATTAATCTTAGGTTGTTCCACATTATATTTATTGTATAGCATAAGATTTAAAAAGCCTGACACGACTTGCATTTATTTGTATAGACTAGGCCGCTAGAATTGTTTTAAGTTGTTACGGATTCATTTCCTGATTTTTCTGCGATAATAATTTATAGATTACGGTAAACCCGATGTAAATATTGATATTTGTTAAAAATATTTCAGTGACTATAAAAATATTCGGATCGCTTAAATATTATATAATGCCAAAGTTTAAAACTTATAGCTATGTACAGATGCATTTATTATCATAGTTTTTTTTTTAAACAAACATTGTCAATGGAGAGTCTGTAAATATTATGATTTTGTATATAAAACTGTAAATACGCAAAACAATTATGATATGAAAAAACGAAAACAAGAAATACACATTTTTAAAATTTTATTTCCTTTTGTTTCATTTATT
The DNA here is from genome assembly GCA_943136025.2 of Agrotis puta. NCBI lineage: Eukaryota > Metazoa > Arthropoda > Insecta > Lepidoptera > Noctuidae > Agrotis > Agrotis puta. Next base: position 11,264,223 of record OW964177.2, on the reverse strand, counting down.
GTGTTACCTTATGCGTTCGAAACATTTTATTTTGATTTTTATTGGTTCTGTATACTCACACTCATGCTAGACAGTATACGAAAAACGAAATATCAAGAACCTCCAAGTGGGGACAAAGTTCTAACAAAGTTGCATACACTTCACAAGTCTAAAGTACTCATCGGCATGTGAAAATGGAAGTAGGTTCGAACACTAACTCAGGCAATATGCAAACATATTGAAAATTGAAAGTCACTCTAGCAAAGTTTAGTGAGGGTAAATGGTACCTCGACTTCTCCACATATATACTCCGTCATGAAGTTCTGTACATTCATGAATAGGTTCGGGTACTTACTCAGCTAGCAAAATTAACACAGAATAATTCACTCAATTTAAGTTCAGGTTCTCAATAACAGAACTTAAATTAAACATCGTTCTAACACTTTTTTTTTTTTTTTTTATCGTGGTAAAATCATCAAATGAGTCCTCCCACCCAGGGCAGAGCGGGAGGGACTGTCAGACTTGTACTGACTAAAATCCACGGTGTCCTTCAATAGCCCTTTACGTACCGGGGTCACGGTAATCCCTAGGTCCCGCGATCCCGGCAGGCTTTGGCCCTCTACAGGCCCCGTCAATATGCTGACACTCTTTGAGGTGCGCGTGGAACACAACGCGCCGTCGACCCGGGCATGGTCCATGGTCGGGCAGCGAGTCGCCCATTACTCGCTGCCCGCATGCCCGCGCCTACGGTGGCCGGAGATCGTCTTGCGACGTCCGACGCCGTGGGCGTCTACCACTGCGGCTGGGGTGGAGGGAGGACGCTGTCCTCTCCCTCAGGCGGCCCGCCTCCTCCTTCACGAGCATGACTGCTTCGCAGAAGGAGGCGACCGCTTCCCACTCCGTCTCGCCCCGCAGCATGGCCTCGACCAATGCCGGGCGCGAGAGGTCTCCGCCTATCGCCGTCGTGAGGACACGGCGGTGCTCTGCCCAAGCGGGGCAGTCCTGCACCGTATGCTCCACCGTGTCCTCCGGACGATCCTCGCAGTGGTGACACCCAGGCGTTTCTTCCCTCCCTATCAGACACAGGAACCTCCCGAAACTTCCGTGTCCGGTGAGGACCTGCGTCATGCGGTAGGTCAGGACGCCGTGACGCCTATCCAGCCACTCCTCAAAGAGGGGTCTTACCGCCGCGATTGCGGCGTGCCCGATCGTTCTAACACTGGAAATGAGATGTAGTAGATGTTAGTAAGTAATAGGTCTATTTACTGAATAACTTCTAGTATTTTACATACAAACAAAAACAAATAATCGGTCAAAACAAAAGCTGTCGACAATCACGATGATACCAACTAAGATTTGATAAATCTGTAGGTATCTGAAAATAGTACGCATAAATAATAGCTTTTAGCCCCTCAAAGTTATTCAATAAAGAAAATGTCTTGTTTGCAAGGCAAAAAGTCCACTAAAAGAAAAAACGACGAAAAAACTTGTCTTAAAAGTAGATAGGAATTATTTTAGAACTTCCTACCTTAACTAATTCAATTTGACTCTCAAGTTGAGCAAAAAAGGGAATAAGAAAGTTGGGGATGTCGAATTTATCGGAGCTAATAAGTAATGTATAAAGAAAGAAATAATGTATGTGGGTAATAAAGAAGGTAAATGACTAATGAAAATGATAGACATTAATTTTATTGCCGAAGTAACCGCAGACTAGAATGACGTAATGTTTATTTGAGAAACAATAACGCAACGTGAAATGTGGGATATTACTCTATTTGCGTTCTGCATTTGTTTCAATCAATTCTGAAACAAGCACTTACTCGAATGTAATAAAGTGTTTTTATTAGTTGATATTGACAGACATTTTTATTATTCTGGAGAATCATGCTTAACATTGAATATCTTGTTAGTCTAGTGGTCGTGAGTGCAACTGCTAAGCAAGAGGGGTTGATTTCAACTCCCTAGTTCGGGCAGTCTTATAATAATTATTCTTTAGAAACTTTCCTATAGCAGCCACGAGTCCACTACTTCTGGATTCCTGGTGGTGACACTAGGCTCGCTCACTTTTATATTAGACGTACACAAAACTGACAAAAAGTTCACCTAAACCTTGCAGATTACGATTATTAGAAGATTATAGTTAAAGCACCAAGATACTTATGAGCTATAACATATTGAAGTGATGACGTATTATAATCCGATAATCCCTAACCACATAAGTGGCCGTATGCCGATACCAACCATCTATTGAGTCCGAAGTAAAGCAATAATGCATTAACCAATGACAAATTGTTCGCCTAAGGGGATAATAGAAAACCGTTTATCTGATTTAGCCGACCCACCGTTAGCTGTACACAATTTCAAAGCAGGTCATCTGTATAATACCAAGGAGCTTTGAACTATCAACACTGTTAGCATAGCATTAATTTATGATACTAATAATGCTAGAAAATAATACACTAGTAATTTAGGACTAAGTAAAGTTAGAATGATTGCCAAAACACTCATAATTTTGAATATAGGTTTACAGATTATTAAAGATATTTAATCGATTGAAAATTAATTGAAAATACAACAAAAAAATAAGTTCTACTCTTAAAAATGTTTTAAGATCTCACAAAAATATTTTCTAATACCTTCAGAAACCTCTTCCACACTTCTCGTCACTAAACACACGTACCTCTCAATCTGTGATCTATACGAAAATGCTCAATGGCAACTTGTGAAGCCGTTTCAAAATTTTACGTCTCCATTATCCACAAAATCTCCATACATTATCCGTCGTTGCTATCATCATACACTATGAGTAGCAATCCGCCCTTTGACTCGACACACCATTCTCTTCCCATTATGAGTATACACGCAGCGATAAATTCTCATATTTTCCACCCCACGACGCCAACTTATATTTCCCCTGCTACTACTAACGGCATCTAGTCGTCAACTCATGAAACTCCGATTATTCTGTTTGCGGACGAATCAAAACGAAATCAACATTAGTTATTTTTGTCGTTCGCACCCTTATCAAAGGCCGTAGATGGGTCAGTTTAGGGAATGCCAGACGTTCTGGATTTATAAGGATAGTGTTTTGTATGTCCCAATCTCTTTCTAGACATCTGTCCCTCTTTTATACACTTTTTTGTACCTATGTGTAAATAAAAATATATTTGTATTTCCATTTCGGTGGATATGAAAGGACGAAACTAGGCAAATTGTTTCCAAGTCTTTGTCGTAATTCCTTTAGTTCTTTGTTGTAAGTTTAACATCACAAGACATGACAAACATCTCGTCTACCAAAAATTCTTCTAACACTTCTTTAGGAAAACTAAAACGTATGTAATTCACTGATCTGAAACTTACTTCTTCTGCTATTTGTCACTTATTAGGGATACTTTATCGGTTGTATTGTAGGTAATAGTAAAACTCCCTTTCTCGGAGCAATATCTGTCTCCTTGCGTCAACAAAATCTGGTGTCGCTACTGGCTGTAGAAGTAATGGGAAAACTTGTTTGCTACTGTGGCCAATGTGCCGAGCAAATTTATGATACGTAGAAGTCTTTATGACAAGTTTATGTGGACTAACCTTTTGTGGAGGGTCACAATTGTTGATATTTTCTTTGATTCTCCTTCACTTCATATCGTATAAGGAGGTGATTTAAAATCTAGTGTTCACTTTAATGGATTTGAAAACACATTTAGATCTTGTTTCGCATAATTAGATTGGATCGACGATTTAAATAGCTTTTCAATATGTTAGGTTTTTTGTAAATTCCAGTCTTTCCGGTCAATTATTGTCAATAAATAAAATTGACAAGCATCAATTTGTGCTTTTATTGGACTGTGTTTAAAAAACCAGTTGCCTACGTGCCTAAAAATAATCTAGTTAGAATTTATATTTGAGTGATTATCACTATTGTTTTTTTTTATCGTGGTTTAATCATCAAAAGAGTCCTCCCACCTAGGGCATGGCGGGAGGGACTGTCAGACTTGTACTGACTAAAATCCATGGTCCTTCACTAGCCCTTTACGTACCGGGGTCACGGTAATTCGTAAGTCCCGCGACCCCGGCAGGCTTTGGCCCTCTACAGAGCCCGTCACTATGCTGACATTCCTTGAGGCGCGCGTGGAACACAACGCGCCGTCGACCCATCACTATTGGCTTACATAGTTAAATAACAACCCTGGCACGAAAATGTTAAGAGCAAAATTTATATCTATAGGAACGGTATGCAAATTAATGATGCTATCAGATTCCCCCACTAACAATATTTTAGGGAGAGTCTTGTCCGACGGACAAGGGCGTCAATACACGTCCGAAACTTTAAACTAAACAATAAACGTGTGTATAATAATAATTTAATCCAATATTTTGGGACTAGCGCCGGACACAGGCACCGTAATGGAATTAGTTTTGTAATTAACTTACTTTATCGTTAAAAGGGGATACTCAGTACTATCTGCGCTGAAAATTCAACTCCCATTCGTTTGTATGTTGAAATGGAAATTACGGAACCACCAGTATTTACTAAAGTTAAGAGGGACGAAGGTTTAATCTGTTTGTGGTACTATTAGACATAAATACAGCCGAACATTATATGTATTAAGGGATGGTTCTGCTGCCACGCAAATAGGGTTATGTAAACAGCTCGTTATATAAATTCATGTTAGATTTTGTGTTGGAAATGTAATTTTAAATATCGTTATGTAGGTAACAGAGTTCAGGCTCCAGCATTTGTTTTAATTGAATACCGGAATTTTGCAAACTGTCGTGAGTTCAGTTTAAACAGTTTAAAATGGCTTCAATGCTGATTTAACTAACGAGTTTTAGTTTATATTAGAATGAATTAATATAGCGGTTCGTAACTAGCGCAATAAATGTTTGAGTATTTCTGTGAACTATGACATTGAGGCCTTTGCCCAGCAGTGGGATGATGTAGGCTAGCAGTATCAGTATCAGTATCAGTATGACATTGACACCAATTTCTGATGAGCAATAATATTTCAAACAGTCATCACGTTTAAAATAAATCTTGCCCTACATACATTACACATTCTAAATTGAATTACTTGCCTTATACTAATAAATAAGCAATAGTAAATCAGCCGTCCATACAATTGTTTAAAATAAACCTAAGAAGATATTTTAACATGTAATTGGAACACGACCATGAAATAAATAAAAAGAAAAACACAATCGGAATATAAGGTAAGGAAAGGTCGAGTGCAAAACTATCTACAATAGAAGATGAATAGATGGACTATTTTCCTTTAAATGGCATCAAAATTAGATCCTAAATCTCTCAACAATTGATGAAAATGATTGAGCAGCCAAGCGTTAAAAATAATCAAATCAGGCTACCAATCTTCGAAATTAAATCCTTCTAATAGTGAATTTTAGGAAAAAACGTGCTAGTCCTATTACGCTCATCAAGACACGTCAGTAAAGGTACTGGTGATAAAATATTCCACATTAGCCTTTAGCAAGAGACAATTGGATAGTTTCGGCTTCATTGGGCGCTTAAAGAACAAACAGTCCGATATCGACTGAAGAACCAGCAATAAACCTTGGATAGGGAGTACGGGACAGAAATAATGCTCGGCAAAGCCAAAACTAGCAGGTCATTCATTTCAAATGTTTGACGAAGTTATAAATATTGACGCGTTGCTTCATATAATTTATTACCGCCACATTCTATTTTATGACAACTTCATTTCTGTTCCCATCTTAATAAAAAAATAAATTAGATTCGCTGTAAGAGGTAAACAGCAAATCTACATAATCAGCTCCGAATAAATCAAAGCAAAAAAAAAGGAACCAAGTATGATTAATCACAAAGAAGATCCCATCAACATATACGAGTACATTCCTTTGAAGTACTTCCAATGTCATTTGAAATAACTTTGAATTTCTTTATGCTTAAAGATATTAGCTTACTTAAACATGGAGGCCTAACAAAGGAGCCATCTGCTGGAAAATGCCATATGGTATGACAAAAGACGCATGCGCAATTTAATAGCATCCTAGAAAAAGCAACGGATCCCTTTGAATATCGTCTAAATACACAAATAGGGAAAAAAATCTACGTTGTCATTCGATAATCCTTTACGCACTAGAGATGTCACCGTCAAAGATCAGCTTTCGTCCAACGGTGGGTTTGCGTAACTCAATACATTTATAACAGACGGGATTCAATCACAAACATAAATCTTAATGAGAACGTAATAAGATCTATTATTGGTTGTTGATGAAATGTCAACCACAGACCGCAGAACGAGGACAATCGAGGACAAAAAGCATCAGATAATATGCCATCCCTTAATCACATGCACCGTTGCTCCCGAAAAAATATTTGGTAGTTTGAAGCATTCCTATTTATTCGTTAACAAATCTATTTTAGAACATCTATTTGTGCATTTACAACCGGCTTACAACATACTCTCGAGTAGAATTTGTTGTCAAAATGTTAGAACTTTGCCTCGGATTCTAAACGGTTGGGTGTCGTGTTCTAAATTTGTATCGTTTCAAAGAATGTTTGGGGCGCGTTCTGTAATACAATAGATCTCTGGTACTGTTAATTTCACAGAGAACGCCGTGATCTCGTGCACTTTTTGGTGTCGTTAATTCAATCTGGAACTTGGTAAGGAATTTGAATTGAGTGTTGGCCATGAGAAACTTCGGAGAGCAGTAAATAGCTCCACAGAGAGACCGTCATTATAGTGAGTTCATTTCGAGTTTCCCAACATTAAATTTGGATGACACTTTACCATCCTTCCGATAGTAAATCCCGTGAGCGCTTTATCAACGCCACGCCATTAAAATAAAAGTGTTCGCAAAATATCCTACAGAATTTAGTACCGATCGTTAAAATTCGGCAGCTTGATGTAAATATTGTTTAATTACCCAATAACTGTAAAAGCCGACTATTTTAAATAAATTGTTCATTATTATCTTCTACAACTCTCCAGTGTATCTCATTTGAATTGGAGTGTCAATATAAATAACAACCCTTCTTAAACAAAGTGAAATATTAGGCCAACATTTTATACAAATTAAACAAAATTACAATTCTAAACCTTCCAAATATTAATTGAGTCGACTACCAACTGAACAGGAGCTGTATTAAATTTACACCACACGGGTATTATCAAATTAGGCTATGAATCAAAACGCCCCAAGTGTATGTTCCGACCTTTATTTGCGTAGTAGTCGGCTTATGAATAGCATATTACTAAAGGCCTATCCCAAGCGGGGGTATATGGTTTAGATAACCCAGAGACGGCGGTTACCAGAACCGAGTGCCAATAATTGACTATCAAACTTGATATATAGCTTTCTCGGCGGCTTGACGGCGATAGTTGGATGAGTTATAGCCGGTCTTGGTCCTGGGGGAACGCGAGACATTTTGTTAAGTCGCGCAAAAGTCATACTTTAGCTGCGCTGGACTAATCATAACATTTCAGTTAGGTTTATGTATGAGCTTAACGTCTTTTCCCGTCGTAACTTTCCGAGCCGCGTGTTTCATGTTAGCAGACTTTACTATTGACGTAACTCGTGATTTTCATGCTGAAATTGTGGCATTACTAGCTGAGCTTCAATCGCAATTAAATTTTCTTGATTTGATTCAAAATTCATAATCTCTCAAAGGAAGGTCCCTAAATCACAACAGTCATTAGACTTAACATAAATTATTCAGTTGCATAACAAGTAGGTACATCTGTAAAGCCCGATCGGTACGTAACACATGTTAACAAGGGTCTCGTTCATTAAAATTGAAGATGGCGCTATAATTTACAATGAGTTCGCATTGCTTAAGCTTCGTGTTATGAAAATTTAATCAAAGTTCGCAGCCCCAAGTGTATCGGTACGGATACAGTTTAATGGGTTCCGTAGCGTTTCTGCGCCAGTTATTTGCATCGCCGACTTGTTTTGATCACAAAAGTTTTGTTATATTGCCATTTGATTTAAAAATACAGCGCCGTAGATACAATTTTTTCCATAAAAATTGTAGCAGAGCTGGATTGTTTTTCGCATGGTTTTGAATTGTAGTTGTTAAAAATATACCCGCATTATTTTTACTGCCTGAAAAACATCGGAGAATAATTATTTAGATTCATATTTGAATGCAAAAATGAAACGTAATTATGTCTTATATCTTTTAGAGTTGATTTCACATGAGAACCAATGTTTTTATTTCATTTTCCAGACTTCTATCATTAAGGTAACATTTTATATTCTCTGTTTAAATTCACTTTTCGTAGAAAACTCGACGATTCTACTTTAAGTGTTTGTGATCAAATAGATCAATCTTTAAGGTCGTCTAAAGTACAATGACCCAACATTCCAAAAATGAGTAAAATGATCTCCTCGCGTCACATATTCAGTCACCGCTGACATCTGGTTCATCATTAATGGAGACAGTCTAAAAAATGACTGAAGCATTCATTAATTTTAGTTTGTCATAGACTACTAATTTGTAAGATATACTGCCGACTCCTAATAGCTTTGTATCCGGGAACACATCAATGAAATATTAAAGCTCATTGGACTTTCCTCGTATATGGACTCCGCAAACGTATTTATGTGTCATTTAACACCAATAACAGCGGGAATATCATCAGTGTAAAGTCAAAACATTTCATTATAATTTATGTGACAAACTTGTCGTGTAAAACGTCGGGTGTGGTCTAGCTAATTTGAGAAATTCTAATTTTGTATTAATATACAACGGTCTAATAATAATAAATAAACGTTAAATTAAATGTTTTCGTGACATTTGTAAATTAATTTGTATTTAAAGATAGTTCAAAGTTCAAACATAATTACTATTGACAGAGTTATTATTCACACAGAAAACAAAAGAAACTTCCAAAACTATATATAAACGATATAATGAATCTTTTAAAATAACAGAAAAGATTTTACTGTCGCCAAACATAAAGCCGCAAGCCATCGCCGAAAAAAAGAACGTAGAACCTCTAAAAAATTCAACTTTCCAACAGAAATGCCAGTTCAATGACTTTTTCTTTTTCTTCGTAATGCACCATTGCAATATTTCAACCCTATAAAAGCCGTTATAGCTGCAATTGGCTTAAAGAGATCTATGAGTCGACTTAAATTGTACTCACTCGGCTAAAAATAGAAGTTTCTCACTAATCTTTGCGCTTACTAATTCTTTGCATTGAATTTCTCGTTATTAACAGATAATAAATTATTGTTCATTCATATTATTAAAGAATTGTAAAGTATTATTTTCTCAAACCGCACTTTTATGATTACTCTATCTATCTATATTTCTGCCTTTGTTAAAAACCACACAGCGTGACTGAATATATTCCAGTAAAAAATCGGCTGCTCTTGGTAAAATTAACTGTATGTTGGCAAAAACATACTTGTCGTTTATTTGTTGTACATCATAATAATCTGAAAGTATAAAATAAAATTGACGAAAAATGTAACAAAACCTTTAATATTGTTGTTAGATTATACCACAGGATTACGTGTATTCATACCAAATTTTATGAGCTAGTTACCCTTTAGAGATGATTATCTTTGAACCGAAAGATATATTCACTACTAGACATACTCGTAATACTTCTTCAAGTATGCTCACATCGAACGGTTAAATATCTATTTAATTATCGCCTAATTCCTTTTTTCTTTTCTTTTGAAATACTTCTTCATAAATATCCTCTTTGGTCTTAGTATTTACTAATATCTATTTACTAAAATCTTTACCACCATTATTTACTGTGATATTAGTTTGGAATTTAGATCAAAGTTAGTTGATTGTCAACAGGCTCTAATAAATTCTATGGTGGATATTTTCATCTTCATAATCACTGTTAAGATTGAGACATTGTGTGACCTGGATATAAAAAAAAACTACTTTGTCGCCCTCTAAAAATCTTGATCAAATTACAAGAGTAACATTGATTTTAATAAAACTTTCAAGAAGATTAGTCTAGACACGTTTATCTTTAAAGGTACCTCCATTTTAGGCAGAAGTTTGATTGCTACCAATCAACTTCACACTCATGTTCCAATCTGTTTCTGCAAATAAAGAGATTGTGAGGCAAAAAAGCTCTCTAAAAGCATCGGAGTTAAAAAAATATTCAGAAATTGACATGTTAAAGGTTTTGAAAGCTTTGAAGTCGATATTTGATTAAATCTAGAACTTTTTGATGGCCTTGTTAAATAAGGCTAGAAGGATTGGAGTCGAGGTTATCTTTTTTAGTACCGTTATTTGACAACTGAGAACTATGAGCAGAAACATAATCAGCACATAATGTCCCCACTGCTAGGATCCTTGCTTGCTCTCTGTTAGAAAGAGAGGTCTGTTATCCACTACAAAAAGCCCAGTGCAGGTTGGTCGCTGTCCGACCATGGATTGCTGTCCAACCATGGACCACGCCCGGATTGACCGCGCGGTGCGTTCCACGCGCTCTTCAAAGAGTATCAGCAGAGTGACGGGGCCCCCCTCTAGAGGGCCAAAGCCTGCCGGGGTCGCGGGATTAACGAATTATCGTGACCCCGGAACGTAAAGGGCTATTGAAGGACACCGTGGATTTGAGTCAGTACAAGTCTGATTGACAGTCCCTCCTGCCCTACCTTGGGTGGGAGAACTCAATTGATGATTTTACCACGGTAAAAAAAAGGTTGGTAGATGTCACACATTTTCTAACACAGTTTCCTTTTGATTTTCAAAATTTGGACCAGTGATAAGTCAAAATTATTCTGAATTAACACAAAAGATACTGTATACCAGGATATTACCTTCCCATGGAATAATTTTTGAAGTACACAAGGAAAAGCCTCCGGCAACATTTAGGAAAATGATTTTAGTTTTTATACTTAGGTGTGCCGATATCATGAAATTTATTTAATTCTGTTAAATACAACAAAATATTCTACTCCAACTCGCAATCGCAATGCAAAGTACGAGTACCTATTTGAACTAGGGTAACTGCAATTCAGGACGACTAGATTAGTTTGGAGGTCGATTCCATCTACAAAGAGGGCCCGATACGTTACCTATTTAAATTATATGCTCATTGAGTGCGAACTAGGGCTTTTGTAACATAGGAACTGATTAAACTAAACATGATTCAAAGGTATAAAATTATACAGTTGTCATTTTTACAAAAATTTGAAATAGTCATCATAGTAGACTAAATTGCTGGTCAGAGGACAAAAGTGATGATATTAATAATGTTTTTATTTATATTGGAACATTTATTTACGATTCTGATACCTATATCTTTTTTGTTAGAATCGACATGAAGAAACCTAAAGAAACATACAGATATCGCACAAGCAGTATTCAGAAATTCAATCAATTCTGAACACGGCAATATTCAAATAAGTAGATACAGTTTGTGGCTTACTACATTTGGCGATATCAGTCGATCTGCCTCCTCTAAGGTCGAATAAGCCGACATAGAAATAAGATACTGTTTAGTAAACACAAAAAAGAAACAAGTTCCTCTAATACCTCAGATTGTCAACGGCGATAAAATGGAAACGAGAATCCTTTCTTGATATCGGTGAAATACGCGTATGAGTTTTGTTTTACTGGTAGTCCTTTTCTTACAAAGGTTCAAGGTACTCTTGTGATAGTTTTTGTTTTTTTTTTAGCATGGTAAAATCATCAAATGCGTCCTCCCACCCAGGGCATAGCGGGAGGGACTGTCAGACTCGTACTGACTAAAATCCACGGTGTCCTTCAATAGCCCTTTACGTTCCGGGGTCACGGTAATTCGCAAGTCCCGCGTCCCCGGCAGGCTTTAGCCCTCTAGAGCCGGTCATCATTTTTTGCTGACACTCTTTGAGGCGCGCGTGGAACACAACACGCCGTCGACCCGGGCATGTTCGATGGTCGGACAGAAAGTAGCCCATTACTCGCCGCCCGTATGCTCGCGACTACGGTGGCCGGAGATCGTCTGCCGACGTCCGTCGCCGTGGGCATCTACCACTGCAGCTGGGGTGGAGGGAGGAAGCTGTGCTCTCCCTCACGCGGACCGCCTCCTCCTTCGCGAGCATATACGAGCGACTGCTTTACAGAAGGAGGCGAGCGCTTCCCACTCCGTCTCGCCCTGCAGCATGGCCACGACCAATGCCAGACGCGAGAGGTCTCCACCTATCGCTGTCGTGAGGACGCGGCGATGCTCTGCCCAAGCGAGGCAGTCCTGCACCGTATTCTCCACCGTGTCCGATAGACGATCTTTGCAGTTGTGACACCCAGGCGATTCTTCCCTCCTTATCAGACACAGGTACCTCCCGAAACTTCCGAGTCCGGTGAGGACCTGCGTCATGCGGTAGGTCAGGACGCCGTGACGCCTATCCAGCCACTCCTCAAAGGTTTTTAACGCCGCGATTGCGGCGTGCCCGACTCTCTGTGATACTAACTTTAAATTTGTAAAGATAAATCTTCTTAAACTAATTTATTTATCGTTCTTTAACGACGCGTAGGTCTGCCAGGAGCAAGGAAACACCTAAACACCAATTTGTTAGAACGCCATTATAAAGCCAGTCAACACTTCCAAACTAAGCCTCGGGCAAAAACTAGTATTTTACATAAAGTACCCAACTTTCTCTTAGGTGTTCTCAACCAAATTATTACTGAATAATTTCCAAACTCATTATGCAGCGTTAAAAATATTTACTGCTAAAGCTGGAAACAAGTTAGCACCTGGTCTACCCAATGTGTCAAGTAAAGTTCTACGTGGTCATAAATACAAAGCAAAAGTCGTATTTTCTATCGCCGGAGGTCAAATTTAATTATCATGTGGACGATGAATATTCTCATACATTTGTATTTGACGCCTACAGATACATATAAATCAATGCATTGCCGCTGCCATATTTCAACGAGTAACTTAAACAATAGTTAAAATAATAGTGTCGATACTCAAGAATAATTATTTAGGAACATTTTAAATAAATCAATGAATAAATTAGAGGCTGCTATTATGCTTGATTTAGATGACAGCTCATCTGCTACGAACAAATTGCTTGTAGTTTTCGACGATATTTATATTCGACAGAAAATCTCAAATGCACCACTTTAACTTTTTTTTTATCGATCAGCTTCATGTAAAATGAATTTTTATCCTGGTTGAATACAACATCGAAATTGGTTACTGGATTACCTCTACGTAATATTACCACGATTGCTCCACAGTACACATGACCCACTAAACTAAGAAGCTTTACATACTGAAAGGCTTATCCTAAAATCACAAACCTGCTTTCAATACGTTATCATTGTAACAAGATTTCCTCCTAAAATGATTCTAAATTCAATTGTAGCTATTTCTAGTGAAATGTTCCAACTGAAATTCGATAGCGCAAATTCTTCAATAATTGATGAGAATATTTAATCGAAGCGGGAATGTTCGAAATCATGCGTGAATTCTAGTAGAGATACGTAGGAAAATACTTACCCCAATTTGTATTTGGTTGCATACAAACAAAGATATTTATTCAAATGCGTTACCTGTTATACGTGTCAGTCATAACATGGGATGTCGTGATACCCAGTTACTGGATTGTAGAAGTCAGATAGACAATCGCTCCATGTAAAATACTGATATTCAGGTGCATCTGGTTCGACTGTAAGCCGACCTCAATATAGTTGGGAAAAGGCTAGCCAGATGATGACTTTTTTTTATTTAGCGTCGTAAAATCATCAAATGAGTCCTCCCATCTAGGGCAGAGCGGGAGGGACTGTCAGACTCGTACTGACTAAAATCCACGGTGTCGTTCAATAGCCCTTTACGTTCCGGGGTTACGGTAATTTAGCGTCCCGCGACCCCGAGCCAGATGATGACTAGGACGATTAAGGCACCAACACCAATAGTAACTTCCTTCATCTTGTGACCATTGCGAAATATGACAAGCTTATCGTAATATAGTTTGTCTCAAGGTCCCTCCAAAAATGTCCGTCCCACAATCGTTTTGATTTTTGTATCCATTTATATCAGTGTCACAAAGAATCGTTCTAAAAATCTTTTATAGTAAAAGCAAAAAGTAATATGATGACAAAGATAACATTCTGGACCGTATCGATTATACCAATGTGGGTCTTTAAATAGAACTACCAAGTAATTCTATAACTGAATTGGGGCGATCAGAACCAGCCATTTACGAGTTGCCCGATCACGCTTCAGTGGAGACTAGTGCTCAGCTATCGACTTTGGAATATTTTTACGACTCTTTTTATTTATACGTGATTCTATTACATATTAGCAGTAATAAAACTAAGGATTATTATTGCTCGCGACATAAATTCAGGCCCTTTTCTCTTGACCTAAGTAGTAGAGTCGTAAGATTTTAGTGTAATGATGATTCTTATTTCAAAGTAAGAGAAAAGAAAACAAGAAAAAAAAATATCAAAGGAGTTTGTATAACGTGTCATACGTTATACAAACTCCTTTGATATTTTTTTTTCTCAAGATTTTTTAAAATATTTTGTTAACTGTTTAGAGCTGTCAAGAGACGTGGTGTTACACTTCAACTGAAAGTAACTCGTAAAACAGCTTCTAGTAAACACCCACATATCACCATAAATAACGGCTAGACAAAGCGAAGAATTCTACTAACACATTCAAAGGGATGGCTCTTTAATTCATCGAGTGGAGCATCCAATAAAAAATAAAATTACCGTAGTTTTGTTTTAAGAGACCCACAAAAAGAGCTAGCGACGGCCTTAACTTTTTTATTTCTCCAGTAAGGCATGGTAATTAAGAGGAGGTCTGCTAGTTTCAACGTAGTGGCTCCTAAACGTAGTCCCGACTGACATTAAAGCAGAGGGAATGGTGCCGTGATGCAAAGATATACAACACTGCTAGAAGTGTCTAGAAGAGCTAACTGTTGGGGTTAACGAACCTGAGCGCACATAGCGTGAAAACTTTTTTTAAATATTTGGAACGATTGCTTCGCACGTGTTTGTTGCCAGTATATAATTTTGCGTAATAAGTAGGTAAGTTTTTGTAGCGCCTTGTTAGATGGCTTGTATGCAGTGATTGAGATGTTTAGATTAACACGAACGTTGTGAGACGGAACAACAATTAAATATCCATTATGAGCAATTTGATGTAAGACTATTCTGCCGCTTTGGTTTTATCCCAGTTGATGAGCGTTTCAACTTAATATGAAGTAATGAAGAGGTTATAATTACACCAGTTTCCTAAGAACGTCCGAACTAACTTGATACAACAACAAAAAATTAAGAATAAACTTTACGTTTCCTACAAAAAATCAAGATAATTACCTTTATTATTCATCAATCCTAAACAATGATTAAAAACATCTGCCAATCAGGAATTCATTCGAAAGCAAACTTAATCTAGACTTAATCGAACCCTTTCAAGGAAACAACACTCACTAGATAAAAAAGCAGTTTTAACAAAAGAATAAACTTTTCCATTCTAAAAGCTTACACAAAAGTAGGTTTATTCGAAGATCGTATCCAGTAACTTTGCATCAACGGTTTTATCCTCCGGGACTCCAACCGTATAAGGATTAGGAATTCGTGCGGATTTGCTTAAAGGGGAAGGCGGGGAAAATTGAGAATTGTTTTCTCTACCACACAGTGAGCAAAGCTCGACTCCACACCGAAATGTTAGACTCGCGAACATTTAGTGTAATTATGGTACTCTTTAGTTTAATCTACTCTTTTGTGCATTATGTTCTTGTAAAGGGTACATTAATTAATGTACTCTTAAATACTGTGAATGTTTGGATACTTTGTAAAGGTAGATTTATTTTTGTACTTGACAGATCATCATTATCTACCTTGCATTTTCCTATATTGAGGTCAGCTTCTGTCCCCGGATGCAGCAGAATATTAGGATTTTACATAAAGCGACTGCGTAACTAACCTTCACAGCCTAATTAGTACTCCACTGTAAAAAAATAGAGACTTTCCGGGCCACCGATTGCCTGCAACGAATGTCAAAAAATCTATCTGCAAATGACGGCCGGTAAGTAGATCAACGTACCTTCCGAGGCACAGGTGACACTCTGTATATGTTGATCATCCACACGGAGATCTATTCGAACACGGCTGAATCTTGAAGATTGAACCGTATGACAGTTATTAATAAGCTACGAGCACCTCGTGACAAGTAGTTATTTATTTTCTAAAATCGTAATTAAAGTGGTTATTTTCGCACAGAGTATGAGCTACAAATGTGAGAATACCTTTTTCACATTTGAAACAACAATGTTATCGAATAAAAAACCATAGCAAAAATAATCGTAACAAATAAAAATCAAACGACTGACAAACGGTATCAAATATAACAACTCTGAACAGCCTCATTCAAACAGTTCATTCCAAATTGGAAAAACCTTTCATCATACGACCGTTCCGAAAGCCCATTTCCAAATTTTGTTTATTTCACAAACTGATAATTAAGGGGATTTTAGATCCTCGTTGCAAATTGACTCTCATTTTTAACAAGCGTGTCGTATTTCAGCATTAATTAGGCCCGGTTTTCCGACTTTATTACATGATACGTGTTACACAGAATAATTATGAACAGAAGGTCAGCTTTTATTCCCATAAAAGAGAAATTCACCTACACAGACACGTGCTTCCATACAGTAAGTGCAAGCGCATTCGGCCTCTCGTTTGTCATTTGTTTCACTGGACTCGCCTATATGTGCGTGTGTCTGTTATTGCTCGTTGCAAATACTAAGCTTTCTGTACTCATACTATTCCGTGAGCGTAGCAACCATACTGGTCTGTAATGTGATTTACTATAATAACAAACATTTTATTGGGGCATTACATACGCCGTGGAATGTAACCTTTGCTCGTAAAAAGGATCTGTTTGTAAGAATGGCGCGTGATCTGTTGGTGTTAGGGAAATGGTCCCTTAATTAGCTCTTGTAGCTATAAAAGGAACATTAAATGAGAATAAGATTGAACAACAAGCCACAAGAAACATAAAATGTTTTGTTTAACTTTTCCTAATATTGACGTTGACTTTCATCTACAACTGTCAACATAAATATGAATACCTGCAATGTAAGGTAAAAATAAATTTGATCATGATATTTAAAAACTAAAAACTAACTTATATGAAAAAAAAAATTAAGAAAATTATAAATGAGTCTGTGCTATATTCCAATCGAAACCTTTTTTGTAAAAGATATAGAATTCATTTTAGCCTGTGTCATTCTTTAGCATGACGAATCTAAAAAACAAATGAAGATTGATTTAGAAGGGCTACTCCAGATTAACAGCTCATTCATAAGTGTATGAGTTGTTAACTTGTTAATTCGGTATTCAAGAACCCATAAAAAAGTAGTTCACGAGTAATTGACACCTACTGCAGCATCACAAGTGCTCTCAAGTACTCCTAATAACTACAGTAGTTCGTCTTCGAAGATGTAAGAGAACACTAAGAGTCTAGTCAAGTAATAATCACTTTCGACGCGTTTCAAATCAAATCAAATCAAATCAAATCAAATAATTTATTGCAATCCATAATGTCAAATACAGGTGGTAGTATAAAAAAAAAAAATTAGATACAATTACGGACCCTGTCGGGCACAGCAATTTTTTGTTTTAAAAAACAAAATGTGAAAGAGAGAAAGAGCGCTTCATTAACACAGCCACATATAATTTTCCACCCTAATAAATATGTATTTATATTTTCATTCATTCACTTCTATTAGTATTTTAAATGCAAGTCTATTTATTTTTTTATTGTTTATTTATTTATATTTAATATTGCCTATTTCCTTACTGGCTTAAAATTGTTCATTATTATTAATGTGGCAAGTATAATTAATTAGTATTATGTAATAATTTATTTTCGTTATTCTACTCATACACTTTCTATACATATGATGCGTTTTAAGTTTCTTCTGAGTCTTTCAACATAATATTGTCTTATTTAAGATTATGAGACAGGTAGCATAATCACAAATAGTCCTTTAAAGTTTAGATAGAGATTTTACGAATGATCAACTATGTAATTGTTTCAAGTAATAATTGAATAACAGAAATTAAGTGAGGTTAATTAACATACCACCACCCTTGTAACCACCGAAGTCGGAGGGTTAGGCACGACTAACACCCAGGTTCTTCCAGTTATTTTTAAGTCCCAAAGCACAAATCAAGCCTCTTTGATAACTATGGTTAAATTTTGATGATATAACCCGATAGCCTTTGCTCCATCTGGAAATTGAACCCACGAATTTTGGGTTTAGGGTCAGTAAATTAACGAGGCAGTATCATAACTTAAAACTTATGTAACATCCCATTTATTTTCGACTTTACTATCGTCGTTATCTATAATAGAATGTCACTCGGTCTAGACTTTAGATCCTTTTAATTTACATAAATATCGTTGCGTATCTTATCTGTTTTAATACGTCAAGCAAAAACTTTGTAACCGATTTTACAAAATTTACGCAGATGGAAGAGATTGAAAGGCACATTTAACTTACCTGGAGAAGGAGTGGAAAAATCTATTTCTTTTATTCGTTTTAAAAAAAATGTAAATATTGTCTTTGACAGTGGTCAAACGATTAAAATATGAAACTCTTTCTGACTGCAATTTCAATTGACGAACAGTTTTTTCTGTATTTAAAATCAAATCTGTCCTCAAACCACTTCAAAAGTGCAACAATTTGGTCTGAATACTACGTCTCTTATAATTTACCGAAAAGGTGTATGTATCAAAGTATCTTGTCATGTTATATGAACATCAAACATAGCAGTACTTTATTAAAACTATACCATTTTTTTTATCGTGGTAAAATCATCAAATGAGTCGGAGGACTCATTTGATCAACACCCAGCGCAGAGTGGGAGGGACTGTCAGACTCGTACTGGCTAAAATACACGGTGTCCTTCAATAGCCCTTTACGTTCCGGGGTCACGGTAATTCGTACAGTCCCGCGACCAAACCCACACCATTAGAAAATCAAAAATACTTTTTGATATTTTACAGAAAAAAAAATCTGGATCGACTTTCGCTATAACAGAGTTTGTATTATTTAGTGTACTTGGACCACCATAAGTGAATCAAAACAAGATGCATTCAGACTTATTATTGCACCGTAAAACGTCTTCAAAATAGCTCACCACTTATCGTACAAAATCTGCAACTAATCTCAATACTGTCAAGTAACAGGAGCAACATGCCACGTCTAATTACCTTCCTTTTATTTCAACTGTGCAGATCAGTCGTGAGAGTAATGGCGTGTATTTGTAGCTTACGTTCAGCAATTTATTGGAGCTAGGTTTAGCTCGATGTAAACCAGGTATTTATTGGTTTGTGTACCGTAATAGATGATGAGGGGAAGATGTTACTGCTATTTGCTACTTAATTTAAGGAATGAAGGATAGGAGTTGGATCTAACCCAATCAGCAGTTGGTAATTTTATCTTACATGACAGTTTTGTCTAAAGTACCTTCCAGTTTAGTCTAATGTCCTCCTTTTTTGAATAATTAGAGGCAGTTAAAATGGATCGTGATAAAAATTCAATTTCGATGAAATGATAAATAGACATAAAAATGTAAAAAAAGACAAGAAGTGACAAAGTAATATGAATTAATAACTCAAAATTGCTTCGTCAGAAATCAGCCAATCTTTGAATTTTCACTGGTTATTAGGCAATATTGTTTTTACTCTAACAACTTTTGCCGTTCACAACTTCCTTTGATTGCACGGCGGCGATGACTAAAATAGGATTAAACCAGATGTCTCATAATAATATTATGAAACAAACATGACGCACTTCTCAGATCCCTTTGTTAACAAAACGACAATATTGTAAACAATATAACAAAAACAACTTTCATTTTTACAACCTTTACTATGACTTTATGAAAACGAACTTTTATTTTATGATACTGTTTATTGTAAACAGAATAAAGTCGAAAGTGAAAAGAATCTGCATACAGGAAATCCCTTAGAACCCAAGGACAAAGACAATTGAATTCCAAGTGATTTTTTTCTCTACAGTTCGTAACTTTAATGGCGGGAGTTTAGAATTGAATCGAAGGATGTGTTCGATTCTGGCTGAGTCGTAGATTGTTACGATTCTGTCATGTCATTTATTTTGAATGCCGAAACCTAAAGATAAAGAAAGAGTTGAAATCAAAACACGGACTTTATACCCGCACTTTTGTATCTTTCATTGGAACTTAAAATATCCTGTTTTATTAACCATTTAATATTTATTTGCTTATCCGTGATCATGCACTTTCATTAGGGGCAATATCGGCCACTTAAAATAAAGAATTATACCTACAGTTACTGATATTTTCAGATAAATTCCTTGTGAGAAATTTACATCGACGTCACTCAAAACTACTGGATGACATTGGCACTAGAGTGTCTTCCAGTATATTCTTTTGTTGGATTGCCCACAAGTAAAATAATATTTTGACACAATAAAAAAAAAAATACTATTTAGAGGCTCTCCTTAGGGGGTTAAATCAAGGGCCTGATTCAGAAGGCAGTGATACGGATCGTATTGTGAGGAGGTTCCTGTCTCTGGAGCCCTAACCACCGGTAACTTGGACCCCGCTCCCACACCGGTGGAACAATATTTTCTATATTTTTAAATATTTTTTTTTCATTTCTTTGTTTTTGAAAAAAATATTTTAAACTAGCTTCCGCCCGCGACTCCGTCCACGCTGATGTCGGTCTTCGCGTGGATGCTTTATTTGTCCATTTTGAGTAACTCTGACAATGACATCTTATAAATATCTATTGAACACAAATACGGCTAAGCCTATAATAATTAAGGAGATCCCTCTATTGAGCTACTGCTGTTGAGCTCGCGTTCTGTAGTAGGTAACTGAAAAATAAGATTTTTTTTTTTCTACGTATTTTTCCAGGATAAAAAGTAGCCCATTTTATGCCCAGGATAATAAGGTATAATTATACCAAGTTTCATCGAAATCGAACCGTTAGTTTTCACGTGATGCCTGCACATACAGACAGACAGACAAAAAAATTTTTAAACACATATTTGGGTTTGGTATCGATCCAGCAACACCCCCCGCTATTTATGTACAGAATTTACCCTTCTACAGATTTATTATATGTATAGATATGTGAAATATGTACAAAAGATAAATAAACGGTAATACTATTACGTTTTTAAAACTGCTTAAGTCCGTCTTATTATTTTGTTGGTAAATAATAATGAACCCAACATCAACATCAATTCACTAAACTTACATAATGGTTACAAATAACAAAGACGATTCGCTTTCGCTCTCATCCTTGAGCAAATTAGTTTTCAAGGAAACCGAACTCTCAATGTCGTATTTTATTCTGCCGAAGGATCGGCGGTTATAAACGAAAGTTTCGGCGCCCGATATTAATATTTATTACCTTCGATGTTTATACGAAACACTTTCTTTGTCAGGTTATAAATAGTCTTTATTTTATGTCGGCCACCCGTCAAACAATATAACTAAAAAAGGCAGGAGTTTTACGATCAGCTCTAGTCTGGTCAGGCGCCACATTCGACCGTTTACGGATAATATTATTGGTAGTAACCAAAGTTTGTTTGCCCCTGCGCACGTTTAAAGGCTCCGCTGTAAATATTAATTTCCTAATTAATAACAGCTGTGTCGCTACTACATAATTTTATGGCCATTTAAAATAGGTAACAATCTTCATAACGCAGGGTGGGCGGAAAGCAACACGTTCCTGTAATTTCCATCACCATTTACGCCGTTTTATTGACCAAATATTTTCACTATGCCTCAAATTATAATAAAATATGATATTTTATAAAGTTAAAAACAATTTAGAGCCAAAATGCTTACAAAAAATCATTTTTCCGAACCACTAATGGGAGGACATTATCCGAAAACCGTTTTTGTGCGAATACGAGTGAAATTTACTGGGGAAATTTTAGGAAAGCGCACAAGGACTTATCTTTATGTACATTTTTATGTTTTTTTTTCAACAAAACGTTATCGGCCAACAGTTAGCTGAGGCCTTTAATGTGACGGTCTTTTTCTGCGTTATCGCCAAAAGTATATAAAGTAATTTCAAAGAATTATGAAAGCGTTCGCGGTCGTCGGTTTTAGGAAAGAAAAATAAACAAAAACTTTGACGAGAATACCGTACACATTACTAGATTTATTGCGGCATTATTTCGACGAAGTTTACGAGTTATGTAATCTCAACAGAGGAATTTGTGACAACGCTTGGATGACAAAACTTTCGCGATCTAAAAATTTCCTGTAAACATACTAACACGGGCCGCATACGAAGTGAAAAGTTGGTCAAACAAACCTATATCTCGTAAAAATATAGGCCTACCTACTTTATCTAAACAAATGGCGTCGCGTTTCTCACAAAAATCGTTTAGGCAATTTGTTTAAATTACTTTCCTATGCTAATCTGCGCCGTGTTGCGAATATATTCGAAAAGAAAAAAAGAAACGGTTTGTAGGCGTTCGAGATCGTCGAATCTGTTTGCCTCAAATGATGCATGTTGTGAAAGCTGGATCTCTTATAGAAAAACAAGATACTGCAAGCTATTACACGGTTAACATCGTAAATAATCGACTTAGCTCGGTAAATAAAATAAGTGTGTAAGCTTGGCCGTGCTGCTATCTGATGAGAACGGGACGCAGCAAAAGACGGGGAAAATGGTGTTTAAAAGGCGCGATAGGGAACAACCTCGGAGAAGCATAAGTTTTGCGGCGTGTTAAAAGATAATGAGTTCGGATACAGTATGTAAGAAAGATGTTGCGTACGCCTTTGTAAGGAGACATTATTTTCTTATCTCAGGAATAACTAAGTCTCCGTATATTTTAACGCACCTAGGAAGGACGTAAAGGATTCGTAATTTATATTCGTGCGGGACAAAGTTTAAAACCAAAGATTTATCTTCTGTTACTTCAGTAGATAACGGCCTGGAGTTGTTTGAGGTCAAATACGGATTGGATTATAAAGTACTCGAATCGTGATTGAGTTTCGGAAGTTTGTATAAGGCCCTTGATTACCTGCTGCTTTTCGTTGTAAGGCTCAGGTAATCACGACAAATTGCTAATATTTAAAATATTGGGGAACATTGACGGATTGTGCGAGCTGTCTCTTTAGATATGATTTCACTCTCGATGCAAAAAGAGGAATGTTATAAGTTTGACTATGTGCCTATGGCACCGTAGAATGATAGAGGCCGAAGAGATTTGAATGCAGGTCTTTTAGCATGTTTTGTCCATATCGTTTTAAGATCATCAATTATTTTGTTATGCGTTGGAGTTTTTGTTTTAGTTTAATCAATCAATTTGTCAGTATATTTGTCCAGCTTTTCATATCAATGAGTAGTGTTACAAATAACAGGCAAATCAAATCTCCAGAACAGTCTAATAATTGTAATTAGGTAGGTTTACTTATTCAAGTTTAGTTTATTTTACTTTTTATTAAACTCATTCAGTTAATCACTACCAATAAACAAACAACGGAAACCCAACCCAATTAGCATATAAATAAAAATGAAAATCGACATTTGACAAATTACAAAAAATCGCAATCCATCAATGCCAGTTTACGCCTTGTAAAACGTTTTCAATTAAGGCATAATGATGGAGGCCATACTTGTTCTCTTGATGAAATGTGAACACCCACGTTAGGTCATACGTACTGTTATACACACGGTTACGTGTACGATTCATTCGTGTATGAAACGCGTTGGCGGACAAGTAAATAAACTTAATCATTCATGTGATTGGCCCATCTATGTTACACGCCGGGCCGGTGAGCCAGAGTTTACTTTGCATTTGCAACTGTTGAGACAGGTAACACAGAAGTTACGTATTGTTTGTCTGTCAATTTACATACCTACATAATACATATCTACTCACTTAAACAGACGCTTTCTTCTCACAGGAACTGTTGAAAGGAATGTTTATGGAACTTAAATTAAACTGGTTTATTATCAACCTGTACTGCCCAAAGAGGTCGAATCATTCATTCAACAGACTATAGACAATTTTTTTTCTCCCTGTTATCAAACCTAACTTCATCGGTAAAGACAATCTACAAACCTACCTTTTCAACTCAAGATAAATTTAGTGCCTAAGGTTGTGGTCACAACTTCAGCGTTATCATTCGGCTACCGCCATTGTTCCTTTCCCGCAAAGTCGAACCTAAGAACGCAGACTTAGATCCAGATTACTCAACCGCCCGCGTGAGCCCTGGCAGGAATAACGGGTGACACGAATAGATAAATCCTCAATGTCACTTTGACAGAACATTGTCCGACCTTGTAAGCATGCCCTAATTCCTCTGACACTCAATTGTAAGTAAGTAATTGAGTACTTAGTAGCTCTGGATTAAAATTACTCCAAATATCCCTACGTCCATTATTTTAATTGGAATTTGTGTGGTGAGAGTCGGAATACCGCTTCGCGCTGCCTTATCGATATTAACAAACGATATAAGAGTACCAAGATGTTATCTAAGATACTTCCTGCTCAGCAGTCGAAAAAACATGTTCGAAATTCGATTAGCTTACAAACTAATCGAATACGAAAGAATGGATAAATGGATTTACTTATTCATATTCGATACACATGATTTAAGACGATTCGACTGACTGGATGTGTCATTAATGAGGTTACTATTATTTCCGCTACATTATTCTGCAGTATAAAGTTCTCTAAGAATTTGACGGTCTATAAAAGCTTAACGGTATTCACAAAATTTTCACACCTTGACCAAAATAGCAAATAAAATACAATTGTATTGACAATTGATTGCGCAAACAGTAACAGAGGCAACTGAAAGGAACTAAATCTTAATTTACTTTTTCCAATCTGAAGAGAAAATAAACGTATCCACTACGTACAAGATGAATCACAAGAGCAAACAAATCCAAGTACCTACGTTAAAGCAGTTTGCGCTAGAAAACGAACGCGATCTAATCTCAGATCTGGCGATTGAGGGAGCAGACTTGGCAATGCATCACCTGGCTTCCGTTGTGCAACGATCTTGATTCTTCCAAATGTACCTCCCACGTACATGCGTGAGTGATGTTGCCATTCACCAAAGACCTGCCCCGTCCCCCCATGCCTTTATAAACCCTTTCCAGTCGTGGGTATGTCAATAGGTAATAGCAGGTCCGCTTAAGCTGGTAGCAACACGTCCTCTGTCGGGATGCTTGACGTTATACTGATAAGATGGACCGCTGTCCGTTTAACACCTATTTCGGCTACTGGATGGCGCGCCTAGATTTCCATTGTTTATATTTCCAGATTGTTTTATCGGGTATTTTTATAAAGTTACTTTCATTGTTTATTGCGTTCATTGTATATTTTATGCACGATAAAACGTTTATTGCAAGCTCCTTGCCGGGTACTTGCAGACGTTCGTAAAACATTGATTCTTTTGTGTCGTTGAATATTGGTGTTCAATAGATTTCTATTTAACATAGCGACTTGGCAACCCTATTATCCTTTTGAACTATGAAATAAAGAATAATGTTATTTTATTATTACAATAAAAACATTCATCCAAATGCAGGTTATCTATGCATAATGCGTGGGCGCACAGATCATCTATTGCTGGCTGGAATGGATAAATAAAAACGAAGATCCATCTTTTGCCTTCGAGTATAACGATACATGTAGTTTTCTAGCCGTTGACCCCTGTTTTATGTCACAGTAAGTGTGAGGCAAAAACGTTTTGATACGCAAGGACTTGAGTACTAACATTTTATTTGACGTTTGACGATACAGCCCTAGCCGTGAAATAACAAGTAACCGGTATCATGTCACAACGTTACACGTCTTCTCATTCGGAATAAAAGAAAACATTAAACCTAATACATCCGCAAGCTCCAACACAAAAAGAAATCCTATCATATCAAAACAAACATAAAACACCTATGTAAAAGACTCCTTTACATATCCCGGCTATCAATACCGTTCGAGTCCCAAATACCTTAGCATAAGAAGATAATAGATAATTTAGATAACAAGAAAAAGCTATTCGACGGCCGCTACTACCAAATAAATGGTGAATAATACTCACATATTCTATAAAGTAACAGTTATTTTCGAGGAGTATGAGTTTCAGCTAGAATAGTGGTGTGCTGGATACAACTTTATGTTTCCGTCATAGACATGAAGGTTCAACATTACCGCTGCCAATTTACCCAAGTCGACCGATATTAAAATACACCATTTGGCAAGCCTTACGTCCCAAAATATAGAGAGATATGTAACTGAATATAAAGTTCGCCATTTTGTCAACACTAGTGTTGCTACCCGATTTGGCAAGGGAATACGATTTTGAATTCCGATAATATTTTGTTTTCGAAATGGCCTCGGAGTTCCAAATTGAATTTAAAGTATGGGGTTTCTTTCCGTCACGGGAAAGTTAGTTGTTCTGATACGATTCGAATTGTTTTTGTCACTTATTTGAGTCTATCGGTTTCCTTTAGTAGTTTTTGTTGTGATAAAATTCCGATAGCGGAATTGTTTTTCAAATATACAATGAAAACAAAGATAATGGTGGCAGGTGAGTAGAATATACGTGCGAAACCGCGGAAAAAAGCTAGTAAGGAATAGTTTTTGGACGGCAGCGTTTATCGATAATTATGCACCACTCAATATAGCAGAAGTCGGGATAACAGCCAATAATGAAGTGCTACTTAAGTACTGAAGCACATAGTCGAGATAAGTGAGATAAATACCTACTACGAAAAATCCCTTTTTACTTCCAACGTTTGTGCGATATTGCTGTAAGTAACTGTCAATACTCGGCAAATACGTGAATAGGAGATACAAATACCGCTTTGAATACGTACGCATAAAATAACGCTGTCTGCCTTTATCGGTAAACCATATTTTACGTTAGGGTTGCACACTTATTCGGTCGGCAGTATTTGTGATAAAAAAATGCCGAAGCAATTAAGTACCCAAAGATACCATACGGCCCGTACCGTTCGGCAAACATTTTGATATAAATTGTATTGGGTTTGGTTCAGCACAATTTCAGTTAAGGCAAGCGGAATTTTCTTGAAGGTTTCATGACACTTAATTTAATAAAAATGAATCAAAGCCAAATATTTGTAACAAAAAAGAACCCTAAATAAAACAAATGTGTTAATTGTTGAAATATAATCTTTTCTGCGCCTGACTGTGTCGAATACTGCCGACCCGGACATACAACATATGCGTAACAACCCTTTAGGGTATTCGTATTAACGATACCTACTTTGTGAAGGTAGCTGTACAAAACTCTCGCTTGGTCGAGCAACGTGAGAGGCATATTTACATTTTTTTCTCAATTCATTGGCCGACATGTTTGGTGGATGGATGAGCCCCGCCGACATTTTGTGACATTAGGCTCCATTGATTTTGAATGTGTCGTACCCCAACCAACCCGCTCTTTTAAATAGATAAGCAAATGAATTGGAAGACCTTTGTGTTGGGTATAAACGTATTTAACGTTGTGATATAAAAAGTAAAATGTTTGGAGCTCGTATAATTTTAACATAATGTTCGAGTGTTTGGGCCTGGCTGAATTTTGATAGAGCTTGAGTAATGTGCCTGTCAAGTGTAGGTGAGAGGATAAAAAATAAAGAGGTTTTAAATGAACATTGTACAGGGTTGTGAATAACAGTAAATATTTACTGTTACCTACTACGTGTGTTTGAAAAGGGACATACATACATAATATATTCTAGTGTCACATTGTATTTATGATTCCAAGTCCCAAGTTGGCACCCTTCGTACTTCATTGTGAATAAAGTAACACACAATAACGTAGATGGATGTAATTTTTCCCCGTAAACAAATGAGCGTCGCCATATTACGAGACGTCTACAACAAACAAATGGATTCAACGTTCCTAATTAAACAAGTCTTAATTTTGGCTCCCTGCACCTAATTTTAAAAGAGATTGTAAAATATTTTTGGCAATAAAGCCTCTGGTATTATTAAAGAAGTCCGTGGAGTGAAAAATTAATTAAAATTTAAGCTTTTCAGTTCTCTCCCTACGCGTCAGACACAGAATAAAGGGCTGCAAGCACACATTTCAGTGAGCAACTAAAGATCAACCGTGTTAGATAATTTGAATGGGCTTATGCGGTATGAGCGGATTTAAATTAAATTTTTGTTCAGGTGTATTCGATGTGTGTGATATGATCCACTCCACCGCATTTGTATGAAAAGACGCCGCAGACACGTGATTGTAATAAACTTTTTTAATCTGACAGACATTTTCGTATCGTATTAAGTGAAAATTTTACTGAATTCTAGTTCAACGAATTGAAAAATACATTCTTTATGTGGATACTAGTATTGCATGTCAAATAAAATTCATGAAGAAAATATTATACTGTACGTTATTTTATTATCTCCAAAGAACTGCTGTAACACAAAACTAATCCTATCCATTATACTTATGATATGAGAAAGCATCTCTGCAGAAATAACTACACCGGAGTAGGTATTAAATTACCTGTAACATGTAAGGCAAGGAGTAACCCCCAGTGGTGCATTTTTCAGAGAAAATTGAATGGAACGTTGGCGTTATGAAACAAGAAAATATTTTTGAAAGACATAAATAGAATATAAAAAAACACACGTTTGAATCAATTGAGTGACCACTTTTTCGAAGTTAGTACCATGCTAAAAGTTTAATGTTTTAATGGTTTTATCACTCTGTTGAATTTAACCTCACGTTCCAGATAATTGTTGTATTTATTTTTTGTATTAGGCTTTTTTTTATCGTGGTAAAATCATCAAATGAGTCCTCCCACCCAGGACAGAGCGGAAGGGACTGTCAGACTCGTACTGACTAAAATCCACGGTGTCCTTCAATAGTCCTTTACATTCCGGGGTCACGGTAATTCGTACAGTCCCGCGACCCCGGCAGGCTTTGGCCCTCTAGAGGGCCCCGTTACTTTGCTGACACTCTTTGAGGCGCGCGTGGAACACGACGCGCTGTCGACCCATTTGTATTAGGTAGTTTTATATTATTTGCCGAAACTCAGGAATAATCAACAAAACTAATTCCAAATAAATATGACAGGACTTAAGATAATTAAACCAATAAAACTTGCTTTCTACAACATAAACACAGCACCACTCTCCCTTAAAATTTACTGCCACCCTCGCATTGAACACCGTCCCTTTATCAAGAGAACAATAATTGCATTCAAAATCAAAGATGTTCGCTCAGATAGTCTGTGGGTATTTTCATTAATTAAGGCCCAACATGCGCCAAGCAACAATTAAGAGGACCGATCGTTGATAAGTTTGCATCGAGCTGATAGTCAGCCATTGAATCGAGATAGCAGTTTGTTAAACTGTAGGGTAGCTTCACACCTTATTAAGGCATTGTTATTGGCGCTGTTTGTACTTGAATGTTTTATGGCTGTGATGTAAATTGGTAGCAGTTTTTTTGTGTACTTTTGGGTTGAAATGAACAGGTTAGTTATTTATTTTGTGCATAAGTGGGCCCCAGCCTGGTTACTTTTGATGTGGATCAGAAACAGCAGGACAGTTGAAAACTATTGGATCAATTTATCACCTACCTCCTTCCTTCTTGATCATCCAAATATCATGTTGTTTGATTAACAAAAAGATGAGCAAAAGTGTATAAATTGTACATCAAATAATGTTACACGCAATTATCTGACATGAACTTAAAACAGACAAAAAGGTTGGTTGTCTCGAACTCCTCTACCATTTTCTGATTTTCTAAAAATATGTTAAAACAACGACTTCATCAGATTATGTACGTGTATTTTTTAGACAGAACAAAGTATAATGATAAAATTGTTTATTTATGAATCTGACTTAGACTTTGAGTTTGTCTTTATTGAGATAAGTTCAAGTTGGTTATCCTTCATAGCAGAACAAGCTTCGGTACACAAATAAAGGAAAATTCCGTTAATCTCATTCCCCTTCAAAACGTTTCCAGACTTATCCGAAACTAGATTTCTCAACAAAACAAACACAAACAAAGCCTACAGTTATCTCTATTTAAATTCAATTTTCTCATCTCAAATGGATAATATTATATTTGAACACGTTTCGTCCATTATATCTACGTGAAAACAATTATCTGAAAGTTGTTCAAAAACTTTGATATTGTGTCATGACTAATTATTATTATAAAGATGAGGTAGTCAATTAAATCAAAAAGCGGGAAGTATTGCGATTCAGAAAATATCAGAAGATCAAGTACTATCGGAAATTTTAGCTATGGGGGAACATGGTAATGTGGTAATAAGGCTGTTTGCAGACAGAATTGCTTTTTCGAGCAGTATGAACACAAGATGTCCCACTTCTAGAAACAGGCCTAGTTATTAGTATGAAGTTTCTTTCAGAACGGAATCTCATTCATTACTGCGCCGTTTAAAAAAAAAACCTAAATTCAAACCAGTAATTTCAAAAAAACTGCTTCCATTTATTTTGGTGGTTTCAAAGAGTTAGAGCCCCTTAATCTCAAAGTAGAAGGTGACTGACAAAACAAACTGCTTAGACTTCAGGATCATGCAATCGACGACAGATCTCATTTGGATCCCAATGATAATCCATAATGATAATCTTAATTTGAATTACTTTTCCAGGTTCCAGGTCGTAATAAACTAAGTATTTCATCTTTATGTTTAACAAAAACTTCAGTCATGAATTTGCTTAATATCGTAAAGCCATGCTCGTAGTCACTAGACTAGCAGACTGAGTTTACCAACTCATTCAGTGCAACGGCAACCCATGTATAGTTTCAAACCTTTGTGGGCTGCTGCAATCAAATTTAGAACCTGTTCTCTGAGAGACAAGATGGAATTTCTTGTGTCATTTTATATGAGCGCGAGCTTTTAATAAAGTGGTGCTTCTGTGCTTATCTATATAGTGCTTCAAGAACCGCAGTTGATATACCGCAGCTCGTCCAACCGCTGATAGTGGAAACTTAGGAGAAAATTAATAGCAGTTTATTGTTCTAAATATGTATGCGGAAGACGGTACTTGCAGCATAATGTTGGCTACTTAATACTTGTTGTAGAATTGGGTGAAAAACAGAATATTATGGAACTGAGTCAAAGCAGGTCTGTATCCTATTAATGGAAAAGTTAAAGGCTGAATAAAATGATGCTAATCTAAAGAGATCTTGCATTATTAAATTTTCATTTCACAATATCTACATCTTTGTGGGAGGCAGTGGTAGGTTGTATTCTACCACGTGGACCCAATGCGCTTCAATTGTGATAGTTACTGCTTTTTACTTCTTAATTTCCCTCTCTTCTAGGTCATGTTTGAGGTTGTCTGCAGATTAAATTTTGTAAATTGTGGTCGTTTGGTAACACAGCTGAAAACATATCTTGATAACCAAACAAAAGTAATGATACCAGATTAAAATAATGTACCTACGAGTACATTCACCCGACTACATCTTATTCTGTTCTCTTCTAAGAGGAGTAGAACATTCATTACTAAAGACGTCAACCCATTTTAATAACTAGTCTTGTTAGTTGAGTGTAAAAGCATAGATTAAGTGTCAAAAGAAATATTAGCCTTTTTTTAATAAAAACGAATTCTTTACACTGGTTCCCCAAGTATAATGAGACATTCCTCGAGTGCTCTTACTTATGAAAAGTCTCTGAAGCATCTTTGTTTTGCTTCCATAATTTAGTTCTTGATCAATTTATTTCAAGAGCTTTATTCATGTGAGGCTATGATAAAAGAAATACTGAGGTTGTTAATTTCAAGATTTTTTCGTCATCAGTAGCCTGGAATTAAAAGCCTAAGTATAGGCCTTACTTTTCCTCTACAATTACTTCCCAGTTCTTTGCAATTTGTAACAATTGAAGTAAAACTTGGGGTGAGGAAAAATAGAAAATACGAGTACACTGAAAAAAACAAATCATGTGACGGGCACATACCCTTTACCATGTTGCTCTACTGGAGAAATATGAAATTAATGATGCCGAAGATTGAAAAGAATAATTTGTTCTTTAGAGTAGGTGTTTTGATTGAAAATTCCAACCATAAATATACCTTGTCAGAGTGGTCGTGGGAGCGCAGTTGACTTTTCTGAGGTGTATAATGTTTTCAGCGATATGCTTCCATTACGGGTTGGAGACGTTGCGAGTGTATTGGACCATGGTAAACTCAGTAACTCTCTTTATCAGGTCAGACCAGCGAGTTGGTAATCGGCCACTTAATCTTTTGTCCTCCACTTGGCCCTGTACAACCAGACTATCCATCGAATTTCATTACTACAGATGTGACCGAAAAACTTCGATACCGTAAAAAACTAGATAACATTGTTTTTTGTGAAAAAGACTCTTATAATACACAAAATTTGTTGATCTTATGACACTTTACAAGTACACTAAAGAGAACCTTAAGCATCCGCAACCGTACTTTCTTTAATTCCCGAATCAGCAAAATTATTTTTACGACCCCAAAGAAATTTTCCATTACGAAATCTCCGACAGAATTCTAAAATGCTCCAAATCTAAAACAAAAGAGCCTCGCAAGCAGTTTACGATTAAGGCCAGCAGCTTAACCCTTCCCAACTTCACTCCCCTTAAACAACGTGGAAGTTTAACGAAAAAGTCGACGTTTAAACGCGCTATTTAACCCTCGCGGTAATCGGAACACAAACAATGGTGGAGTGAAATAATGTCGAATTCCGTCCGACAAATTAGGCGACCTTTTTAGGCAGCGGTGGTGGGTGCTTAAAATAACAAAAAGAACTTTTATTCGGATGTTATTTCTGTTGCCGAGTTGAGCTGAGTACAATTTTGGTTGTAGCTATGATGAGAAAAGTCGAATTCGTTTTGAGTAACTCGTTACGAGTGTGGTTAAGTTCTTATGGTATGGCACCTGTTTCATTTTAAGGATAGAATTTCGGAATTGTTTCATAAAATTTTAATAAAAGTTCATTCAACGATTTATTTTCGGTTGTTTACAGTATTTTTATGTTACCCCAGGCAATCTTTATATCGGTTGTTAATACAGATGATTTTTTAACGAGCTTATGGCGGTTCGAAATATTTTAATGGGTTCATTGTTTTAAATTGTATCGAAGCTTTATGAAAATATTTTAAATTTTCGGATATAAAATTATGGATAAATATTTTCATCGTTTTGTTTTAATATCCTAATTATGTAGGTAAGTAATATTTGCCATCGTAAATTCCAAAAACATATTTTTTATTCAACAGGTACATAGTCGAAGTAAAAAAATATAAGAAAATGTATACATTTAATCTGAACTTTTTTATGATTTTTCCTAGCGCCTTTTTCAGTTTTATTTACTAGTTTCTAGCGTGTTGGCGTATTGCCAAAGGTAGCTTTGTTAAAGGCTGTACGCTCACAGCAAGCACATGGCCTTTTCTTTTATCCATTAGAGTTGCTAGTTTTTGGAGAACAACTTTCTTTTGAAATGTCTTACCATAGAGGTTGATCATGATCTATAATTTTGTTTTTCAAATACAAATATTTTAAGACAAGAAAGTATTTCTGATATTGACAAGAAAAATACCTTTTAGAGCTAGTACCTTTCGCGCTCTCAGTAAACACCCAAAAGTACCAACAAAAATATGATTTTTTGTAATAATAACTGATACACGTATCCAGAAGTTCATAAACATGTTACATATCCGACCCAACAAGTATATACCATGTGTAAAAACAATCTCTTTTTATATCTACGCCACTCGGTACGTGAACACATAGACCTAAATATAAAAATACTGCTTACGTAAGGTATCCACTTTTCATATTTATGTGATAAAAACATTAGGTCCAATTGGATATCCCTATTTGGGGCGAGAGGAATAGATGTTTTTATGTATCGCAACCTTCCCGAATATGTTTTGAGATATTACATGGGCTGGAGGTATGAAAGGCGATGTCACTTGTTATGTAAGGTAATTTACGGGAAATACGTGGTTTGATTTGATTTTAGAAATGTGGTAAGGTGTAGAAGGTAAAGGTCAAATTTACCGGCCATGGATGTTAAAGTTCAGATTGTATTCCAAACAAAACCAAGAACTGATAATATTTTACGAGAGCGTAAAAATCTCCCTAAACCGTTTATTCTCAAAACACCCTTTAACGAACCAGCTTTGTAAAAAAATATCTAATTACCGGCTTAGCCTTAAAGATATCCGAGTAAAAAAGATCCGCCAATGTTATAAAGAAAAATATATAGGACGTTTTTTAGCTGAAGTGCAAAATTGGAAAACCATGTTACAAAGAATATCGGCACCAATTTCCCGCGATACTCGAACTTTATCGGTAAGATATGAGGGTCCAAAACCATTTTTCAGATATTAATTCCTAACAATCGTAAAAGTTACTTTCATGGTAGCCCTAAAAAGTTATCGGCGCTTTACTGGAAAATATACTTTCTATGGACTTTATCTTGTATTCTCTTTGTCTACAAACAGGGATTTAGATTGCCATAACAATAAAGAAATAACAGTTTCGTGTGGATAAAGTTTATTCTGTTAGAAACTCTCGCAGATTTGTTGAAAAACATTGTTGGATGTTAGTATAGCGGGCGCGTCTGCGTACCCTAGCTATACGTATAAATCTATAGGCCACAGGAACGAGGAACTCCGCAAGAATCCATGTAATGTAATCAGATATGTGAACAAAGGTTGGAGTGTACTTGCACATAATGTAGAGGTAAGATACAAACTTGCGTATATCGTTTCTTCACTGGTTTACTTAGTTAGAGGCACTACAGGATACATTAACATTGCCAGAGAGCTTTCGAGTATCGTCTGTCGGTTGCGGTTAACATTGGGGCTTAATTTGTTTTTACGATGTGCTTCAATTAAATTAAATACCACTATTTTTAACCGACTTCCAAAAAGGAGGTGGTTCTCTATTCGACTGTATGTATTTTTTTTTTTTATGTATGTTCACCGATTATTCGAAGACGCCTGAACCGATTTGAAAAATTCTTTTTTTGTTTGAAAGGGTATACTTCCAAGTTGGTTCCATAGAAATATTGCCATGATCTGATTACGAACTTCGGAGATATGGAACGGAACTCTTCAATAATAGACAGCAAATCTGTCGTGATTGCTGCAATCGCTTGGATGTTTATTGTTTACACAACATCATAACATAACATCACGCCTGTATGCTCTGAGGGGGTACGCAGATGTGTACAGTATACCCATATTTCGACAGTTTGGTATGTTAAGTTTCATTTTATTGGGGATAAGCCTATTACCATGAAAAATATTGTTAATAATAACAATGTAAAATAAATGCATAGCAAATATTTGTATAGGATATTACAACTAATAAAAATAATTGAGAAATAAAAAAAAACTTTTTTGCAAAAAATAAAACCGACTTTAAAAACACAAAAAAAGTGAAAAATAACTTCAGAAGTAAGTCTAGTCAATTGTTGACCGATTTTCAAAATTATTTTTTCATTGGAAAGAGTATACTCCCGAGGTTAGAAAGAGTATACACGGTGACAATGGGAGCACCCATTGTCACCATGTCAGGATCTGATGATGGAATCTGGTAGGTAAAATTCCTTAACGGTTAAAAGTCAAAATCAAAGTCAGAATAATAACTCAAGTTATATGACGTAGTTCACCTACGATATTTACACTAATAAAAATAGAAAAAAAAACAACCTACTGATCAGATGGGGTATCAAGACAGAGGGTTTTATAAATTACTAAATGTAACTAAAAGAAAATGACAAAGTTAACTTACTACATACGTACCTTTTTTTTTATCGTGGTAAAATCATCAAATGAGTCCTTCCACCCAAGGCAGGGCGGGAGGGACTGTCAGACTTGTACTGACTAAAATCCACGGTGTCCTTCACTAGCCCTTTACGTACCGGGGTCACGGTAATGGTTACGGTGATGGGTAAGTCCCGTGACCCCGGCAGGCTCTGGCCCTCTACAGGCCCCGTCACTATGCTGACACTCCTTGAGGCGCGCGTGGAACACAACGCGCCGTCGACCCGGGCATGGTCCATGGTCGGGCTGCGAATCGCCCATTACTCGCCGCCCGCATGCCCGCGCCTACGGTGGCCGGAGATCGTCTTGCGACGTCCGACGCCGTAGGCGTCTACCACTGGGCTAGGGTGGAGGGAGGACGCTGTCCTCTCCCTCACGCGGCCCGCCTCCTCCTTCGCAAGCATGACTGCTTCGCAGAAGGAGGCGACCGCTTCCCACTCCGTCTCGCCCCGCAGCATGGCCTCGACCAATGCCGGGCGCGAGAGGTCTCCGCCTATCGCCGTCGTGAGGACACGGCGGTGCTCTGCCCAAGCGGGGCAGTCCTGCACCGTATGCTCCACCGTGTCCTCCGGACGATCCTCGCAGTTGTGACACCCAGGCGTTTCTTCCCTCCCTATCAGACACAGGAACCTCCCGAAACTTCCGTGTCCGGTGAGGACCTGCGTCATGCGGTAGGTCAGGACGCCGTGACGCCTATCTAGCCACTCCTCAAGTCTTACCGCCGCGATTGCGGCGTGCCCGAATACATACGTATCTACGATAATTTATACAAAAAATGGAAAAATAAAAAACTTTTTTACAAAAAAAAAACCGACTACCAAAAATACAAACGCCCCACCTAAAACCACTAAAAAGAGAAAAATAAACTACTATTTATCTATTTCAGAAAACAAAAATCCACGTATTTTTCAAACGAATTAAATAAAAAACTTATTACCCACCAATTCTAAATCAACTTACAATATTATTTTATTTAACAAACAAGATATTATGTATTTACAAACAACCTATAATGATTTATTTACAAAATTACAATGTGATCATTCTTGTCTAAACCTAATTAGCTATAAATTTAATTATAATATTTTTATAATGTTGTGTTCTAGGCACCTACTGATCTGTTTGAAGTCGGTGCCAAGCCAAAAATAAAGAGAACAATAATATAATACACACAGGTTTATAATTAAAAACATCTAATATTTTTATCAATAAACAAATAGCAACCTACGAACACGTAAGCGACTATCAAAAATACAAAATTTATCAACAGCACTATAACGCATCAAAACT
Source organism: Agrotis puta (assembly GCA_943136025.2). Classification (NCBI taxonomy): domain Eukaryota; kingdom Metazoa; phylum Arthropoda; class Insecta; order Lepidoptera; family Noctuidae; genus Agrotis; species Agrotis puta. The sequence goes on along the minus strand of OW964177.2, from coordinate 11,227,207 downwards.
TAATTGCATTCAAGACGACCGTCAAAGACTGCCTGCTCGTGCCTGCCCGTTTGGGTTGAATCGCTCAAGACTTGCCGACCCACGATCGCGCGTTCGGTCGCAAGCGCAGGGTGATTTGGTGTGATTTAGATGTAGCGTGATGGCGTGACGGGGCTAGACGTGCGTATCCTATCGAATACCTATTTGGCTTGGCACCGACTTCAAACAGATCAGTAGGTGCCTAGCACACAACATTATAAAAATATTATAATTAAATTTATAACTAATTAGGTTTAGACAAGAATGGTCACATTGTAATTTTGTAAATAAATCATTATAGGTTGTTTGTAAATACATAATATCTTGTTTGTTAAATAAAATAATATTGTAAGTTGATTTAGAATTGGTAGGTAATAAGTTTTTTATTTAATTCGTTTGAAAAATACGTGCATTTTTGTTTTCTGAAATAGATAAATAGTAGTTTATTTTTCTCTTTTTAGTGGTTTTAGGTGGGGCGTTTGTATTTTTGGTAGTCGGTTTTTTTTCACTTTTTTTAATCATGACTACGAATAAATTTACAGGGGTCTTTATGAGCAGATAAAACAGTCCTTAATTCATTTTATGTTGTCCTTGTCTTTTCAAAAACTTATACCATGACGACAGAGTTAGGGTACATATGTTTTCATTCACTTCCAACCAGCAATCATACTTGTATCTCCCTATCAACGCGATTCGATTCAAACTTCGAAGCCAGAAATTATTTTCAACTTTTTTCCGGTGCGCGCGCGGCTATTGCGTGAGGTTTTATAATACAAGTTTGATGATATCTTTTTATTTTTTATTTTGTAGTCGTAACAAGTCGACAACAAGCCGAATCGAGACAATAAAGCATCTTTCAAGGCTGATGAGTCGAAAGTAATGATTATTGCTTACGGTTGTTGATCCGGTTGCTTCTGGCCAGTTGTGTCTGTAATTTTCGAGAGTACAATGGTGTTTTCAATCTTTCGTATCTGTATCGCTGTTTTGGCGGCTCCATTGTCTACTGATGTGACAAGTGAGAGTTTTGACATAATCTTCTTTCAATTAGGCTTTTTTTTTCAACTTACTTTTTAGTTAATAACAACAATGTTATTTAAAAAAAAGGTAAAGGTAGAAGTTATATTATATAAAGTAATTTTCTACGTCATCAATATAACATTTTTTCCTTGAAATACCTTCTCAAATTTTTGTTGGATTTCTTTCACACTCTAGACATGACACTACCACAAAATATGACGTCAGGTCATTCATAATTTTTTTTTTATTATTTTTTTTTGCGGTCAAAAGCCAATACGGCCACCATTCATTGAAATATTTGCACAGTCGTACAAAACTCCAGCGAGCACAAGTTGACTGGATATGGCACCGGCTACCTGCGCGTACGCATACAGATTAGTGGCGTACTAATGGCGGGTTGGATGTTGGGCTGTATTACTTTAATCGTCATCAACACGTGTAGCGTTGAAGAAACAAGTTGAATCATATTCATTTTTTGACTGAAATTTTTGTTTGGAGTAAGTTAACAAAATCTGTTAATTAAATTCTTATTGTACTTGCTGGATAATACCATCATCATCATTTAATGTTCCCACTGCTGGGACACAGGCCTCCTCACTGTGAGATAATTCATCACACAGGCGAAGTATGGATAATATGAATAATAACAACAAACAAAACATACAAATGCGTTCAAATGAAACTTACATAATATATGGTTTGTCTTTAATTTTTAAAAACATAATTCTCAAATCTTAAAATACATCTTATTTTTATTGTGAACATGAGTTCTAATATAATTTATTAAATATGTGTGGTTAGCATCGGTTAAAAAAGCTTGAAATTATAACCAGTACTTAACTAACTATCTAAGTAGATTCCTTCTTACAATGCTGACGCTACCCAGGCCAACGTCCGTCAAAAGTTATACCTGATTGCGTAACATAAGTCATCATCATCATCAAATTTTGAGAATCTGTCGTAAGCAGGGACGGAACCGTTATTAGGGTTCCGTAATTTGTGACAGAAATTGTCGGGAACCCTCGTAGAATTCCTTAATGATGTCAAAATATTTACCGGTAACCGTAACAATGTCCCGCGAAATTCTGTTGGTATCATTTTTTAAGAGGAAGTTGAAATAATCCGAGGTTAAAATATCGCGGTACCTAAGCATCTTTTAATTTTATACAGATAGGACTCAAGGCAAAATAACATTAGGTGAAACTCAGGGCATTACGCCCCAAAATATAAAGATAAAAGTGGCATAAAAAAGTGTGCATGCGTTGCGTTGCTACCAACCATCTCATGTCTTTTTACTTAAGAACTTCGAGGCAACTGTTATTAAATAAGTTGACGTATCGAAAGAACAAAAACGAATATCAGCCGATATTATATCAAACAAAAGATTAACCCAGTAATCGCTCTCCACGCAATATAAAAACTATAGCAGAACCTTTTTCTTGTTGAACTCTTCTTAAACAAGTTTCGATCTATTCCAAGTGACTCATGATTGATGTTCTGCCGACGACGCACGGCAGAGCATAATGCTACTAAAATTAGAAGTTCGCTTAGTTAGTTACAGTTCTCGACTGATGAGTTTCAAACTATGGACAAGTGGACAAGAAAATTCCCCATGGGTAACTTGATACTAATAGTGTATTAGAAAATATAATAAATAGTACCTTTGGAACTCGGTAAGTATGTCAAATTACTCAAGCATCCAAAAAAAACTATTCTGGGGCATATACCGAACTGTTCGAGTTTCAAGCGCACCTGAAACTAAGATTTTCAAAAATTTTCTTCGGAATATTTTCATAATTACTCAAATCAGAGTCCATGACTTTATTATGAAAGCGGTTTTGTCGAACATGGAGAATTTTTTGGTGTTTCATTTAAATAACACGAGCCCAAAACGTTGCGCTTTAAATTGAACGTGAAAGCACTTAAAACACAAAATTAACCCATAATCTAAATTGTAAACCTGCTTGCACAAAATGCAGATGTCCACATATCTTCTTTTATGGCATCCCCAACAGTAATTAGTAATTCAAATTTTCAAATTGTGCACCGGTTTGAAAACACCACATTATGATAAAACGTCTTTAACAAAGGCAAAAAGTCAAATTATGTATTCAGAGCCGCTAATTTTTGATGTTCTTTCTTTCACATTTCAATACGAACCTTCGAAACTGCATGCCTCCGGCGCTACGTATTAAAAACAACTTTGGAATCTGCAGTGATGATTACAGAACTTTAACTTGAAACATGGAATCCTCGAAGTTTTTTTCCATTTTATAGCATACAATTTAGCAAACTAATGGCGTGATTGGTACAAGGGAAGCGGTTCCCGTGCGGTTAAACTCCAATAATTGCGCTGAGAGCTTTATTAGTTCGTCCTTTACTTTTTTCAAGCTTCCCTTCAGATTTTCTGCATTCTCTAAATAATTTAATAATATGTTGTATCCGAGTAAAGTGGCTTTTAGCAAAATTACTGGGTACCTTCGTATTACATTAAAGGTAAATACTGATAAACTCATTCAAGTTAGGTACCGCCATCAGCAGCCTACATGACCGTAATGTGGAACATAACGGCGCTACTCATTAATAAAACGTATCTATACATAATATCTATATAAGTTGGAATTTCATTTGAATATCTCATTTGTTCACATTAAGTATATATTTTATCAGTAGGTGGTAAAACTCGTGCGTGAATAAAAACTCTCACACATGCTATAAAAATTTACTCTTGGTAGTTCAATGGAAAGACAGATCACAATAACTTATTCAAAGAATGTTGCATCAATTCTGAACACTCTTCAGTCAGTAGTTAAACAGTCAATTCCATCCATCATTGACCGGAACTGTTCAAAATTCAATAAGAATAAGTAAGCTGGAGCACAATGTATTCAGAACTACAAAGGAACACTCGGAGAGTTGTAAAAATTTTCTATTACAACGTTGAATCGTAAAAATGTCAAGGCACAATAAGAGATCAATCATTTGAGACAAGGTCCTCTTCAGTTGTGGTTGGATGTGAAAAATAATATCTACAGAGTGACCCACTTCGAGAGATTTGCATTCAAGCCGAGTCGCGATGTAATTTATCATCCATCACACGCAAGCAAAAAATGTTGTGGAATATCTGTATGGAGTTTTAGTTTGTCACTTCAAGTTACGTTGTGTTGTGTGTCAGCTGAACGTATGGAATTAAGTTTTTAATCCGATCAAACAACAATTTTTAGTTCTGCTTGTTTTCAAGGAGCTACAAGTAGAATTGTATGTTTGTCCACTCCACTCAATGTGGCGGATAAGAAAAAGTTCTAGTGTGGTGTCGAGACTGTGAAAAGAACTTTGTGGTTTGCCTTATCTACGGTTTATTTTTATTGTGTCTGTATTTTTTAAATTAAAATTGTTTATTGAAGTAATTGATGGACAAAAATATTTACAATCTGCGCTTTGGAACTACAGGTAATTATAAATTGAATTCTACCTGAACTAGGAATAAACCTGTATCTTGAGTTACTTACTTAAGTGCCTAAATAAAATATTATCTAAAAAATATTTTATACATGGCCTCACCAACTATTTATTTTACAGTGAATTATAATTTCATTGTTTTCACATCAAAAAGCTGCCATGCAAAGGATCGGTCAAGTGGAATGCAAAACAGATAAAAAGTAGTTTACAAAATACCACTGATATTTTATTCATCGTTTTTGCTCCAGGACGAAATATTTAAATTGGAATTTAATAAAACGAATATTTAAATAATTCAAATGTTTCACCTTCCATTATGTAAATTGGTTTAAATTCGACATTTGAGCCGATTTACATTCATTATTATATCGAATTTGGTTGTCAAGTTATTACATGCGATGTGATTAGCAATAATAATAACGAGTCTCTGATAAAATATGAGCATCAGAGGTCGAGATAACACTATGTTTATTCAAATTTATTATAACAATCATTATTTTAATCTAATTTTGCCATATTAAGAAATAAATTAGCATAAAATCTGATCAAGATCTATTTCTGTGAATACATTCAAAGTAAGCTCATAATTTCATTCGAAAGCTTATTCCAAAATTTATATTTATGACGTCCAAAGAGATCAATAAATTAAAACGTAACAATGCGTACAATTCTCTCCGAGATCGGTCTGTGTAATAAATAATTCATAAATATGTTTTTATTAATTAATAATGAAGTGAGCGTCTGAATTATGTACGAGAAAAAGCCTTTTTGATATGAGTTTGGTATACAACTCAATTGTTATGATTCATATTTCTTACGTAGCTATTGTTTGGTGGACATTCTCCGATGCATGATATTCGACTAAGAATTTAATAATTGGACTTTGGAGCGTCTGTCCTGCGGCTATGAGAAAAACAAATTGGTATATTTTGTGTATCCTCCCTTGGGGCTGCGCTTAATATTGAGCACGTTCGTCCTGATTTCATGCGATTTTATTATTACCCTTTAAATAAAACAATATGAATTTTCTTGGATAAAATAAGCAGCGTAGATATTAAAAGCAAAAATAATAATAAAACCGTTTGAATCATATCAAAGATTACATACAATGTTATGTTTATATACGAGTACCTATCAAATTCATGAAGAAATGTTCTATGAAACTTTTGTTCATTACATTTCTCTTTATACAACTTTATTTTTAGTATATGCGAAACCTGAATATAGTTTGTTCAGAATCAGTAACTGAATAGATTCCAATAATTTTTACACCATGTTATATTTTTTTCCAAAAAATGTTTTAATTAATTTTATCACCGGTTTATTACAATACAATCACTTTAAGTTTAGGTTCCTTTTGCCAAACTATTATCAATGAGTGTACGACACAGGAGGCGCGAGTTAAGCGAGGGTACCGAGTCCCGCCGCGAAATTACCAGATTTTTAACGGACAACCAGGTAACATAACAAGCTTATAACTTTATGATTCTTCATGATACAGATTTGAAATTTTGTACATAGATTCTTTACACAAAAATACTAGACAGGTGTATCGGGTTTCGCATAAACAATAAATAATATTGTATACCTACGTTGATGCTGCGGTAACTGCAATAAATAGCTTTACTGCATTGATATATAATGCTTTACTGCCATCAATTTTAGTGCATACTAAACTACCCTCTGTTACACAGTTTTATCTGGTTACTTCGAGTCAAACCTAGTTTATATGAACTGGTGGCTTACAACGACGTCTTTAAGCGTGAGTAGTTCCGCTGTGGGAACGAGATGGCTCTACACGACTTGTATAGCTCTGTCTCTGTCATGGTAGGCGACCTGAGCATGTAAGTTCCGTTTTAGTGCCTACGTTACCTAGTTATTACCAAGGAAGGTAAACTTGCTGTAGATATATCCTTCCTATATCGGGTATTTCCTATTCATCAACACGCTGCTGCTTTGAGAATCTCCGATCTTGCGAATACTTGCGATGTGATTTCGTACATACTTAATAACGTGTAGAAAATTCTTAGGTTCCAAAGTACTTATTGTAACTCCTAAATATTGAAGAATTTGGTTGCGGGGAAGAGTGGTAGCCAAGTGGCTCAGACAGTGATGAGTTTGAAATCAGACAGATGCGCTGCTTTTTTAAGGTTCCATAGCTAAATCGCAAAAAACGGAACTCTTTTAGATTCGTCATATTTGTCTGTCTGTCCGTCCGTATGTCACAGCCACTTTTCTTCGAAAGTAAAAGAGCTATCCTGTTAAAACTTGGTAAGTAGATGTATTATTTGAACCGCATTAGGATTCTCACACAAAAAGAAAAAAAAATGGGGTTCCCCATACTTAGAATTGAGATTTAAAAAAAAAACACCAAACCCATCCGTGTGGGTTTGATGGTATGATTATGGCGCACTCCCTCTAACAAAGAGGAGTCCTGTGTCCCAGCAGTAGGAACATTAATAGGCTGATGATGATGATGATGATGATCATTTTTTTAGCAATGTTTTGTAGACCGAATTGAATAACAGCTGCGATTGTGACTCGAACTTTCAGTACTTCAGAACTTTATACTTATATTTTTAGATAAATAATGAATTTTTTTTATTATATTTTTATTTATTTCTTCTATTTTCTTCTACAGCATAGAAAGTAATAAACTGTATAGAGCCTATAATCAGCAACGCTTCCACATTTTGTCACGTTAATGCTAGCCTAGTTTCGTGAGATAAAACCAATAATTTACTCCAACGCTGCCTATACGAGTAGAAAACAGGATAAGTAGACATATCAACACTAATAAATAAAAGAACGGTCTACGCGTTCACAACATAAAATCGCCAACTATAAGAAGTTACGAGGTTTTTAAATTTCTTTTTTTTACGCAATACCTACTGTTCTGGTTGTTATTTATCTTTTATTTGGTTGTAAATATTCATGTGTAAACATCTGTTTTTAGATATTTCCACTGGTTTAAGATAAGCATGTAAATATGAAGCTATCTTGATCGGCCCTACATACCTACTGCTGTAGGAATCTTGAGAAATTGGAGAGTTTTCTCGATGTAATTTAATGTTATCGTCAATTTCTGTAGGTTACGCAAGCAAGCCAATAAAAATACGACTAAATATACTCTTATAAAAAACATAATGTAAAGCATTCAGAAGAATTGGGACGTCAATGATTTTAAATACATATATATATATTTGAATAGGAATATATACGAATAGTTTTCGACAAATTTTGTGACACTGATATGGATCTAGCAATAGAGTGCAGACTGTCACCTTTTCTAAGTCTTTGATTTTTCCAAATGCGAATTAAGGTAGGCAATAACCATAGAATAAGACCTCCGAAAATTTGCCACCAAGTCATACAAGCCTGCTGGGGTCGCGGGACCAAGGGATTACCGTGACCCCGGTACGTAAAGGGCTAGTGAAGGACACCGTGGATTTTAGTCAGTACAAGTCTGACAGTCCCTCCCGCCCTGCCCTGGGTGGGAGGACTCATTTGATGATTTTACCACGATAAAAAAAAAAAAAAAAAAACCAAGTCATACAATCTCACGTTTCTGTTACCAGCGAATTTTATTTAAAAAAATATGTTAATAGATACACAAAGCCAAGCATAGCCAGGTCTAAATCTAGATCATCTCACGGTCCAATCGTCTCGATATAATCAGACTCACGTATCGTTCGGGCCATTTGCTGATTCGTAGAAACACTGTATCGATACGAGCGAAGTCGTACGGGAAAGTTATGGAAAGAAACTCAATTGACCCCTTCCACTGATCGTTTGATATTCACTTATGTGTGTGTGATGATTACTATGAAATATTTAGTAACACACGCCTGTAATCTTTTCTTTAATTTTTACTATGATGCCAAACATGCCAAAAGAAACTGCTTGATGTTCTTGAACCTCGAAGAGATCTAGATTATTAAAATCGAGGTCAAAGTTATAGAGAAGCCGTAGCGAATATTAATGCCCACCAGAAATCTAAATATCAAGCAGCTACTTTTAAATTGATCAAGCTACCACAATCTGTCAAATTTCGTTGATAGATTTTCAACCTTATCACAATAGTGGAAGATTAATTTCGATTGGTATTATTTGACAGATTCGGGTAGGTTGACCTGCTGGCATCTGTACTGTGATAATTAGACTAATGATATTTCAAAAGTCTAGACAATGCCATTTCATACCATTCTGTCTTGAACAAAGAATTACAAACTCGAGTGTAGTTTTAGTAAATTATTTAAGTTGAAATCAACGCTTTTAGTAAAATAAACACTAATAAAATTTGGGTGCTGTAAGGTCAAGTTACTACAATGATAATAAATAATTCACTAATTGATAAATTGTATCTAAGAAGCTTTAACTTTTAGACGCGATTGCCACAAATTGATTTAACTTTTGAATTCTTTTATTTGTTTTGGATTTTCTAGGAAGGTAAATTTTTGAGGTACACACTTAAAAACATCGTATCTACCAATAAGCCTTTTCTCAAGATGAATGTCATAAACTGGCACAGTGAGACCTGTTGTTCAAATCTCAACCTTAAGCAGCAAAGGATTGGTGCTACTGATAAGATTCAACCGGGACTATATAAATAGTAGCCAAATTGTCCCAAAAACAAATTAAAAAGCCGGTTTAAATTTCACAAATTTAAATAAAATACGATCTCCATTCAATCACGTCAAAACACGACTATTTCCTAAGAAAATTAATGTATTTTTAATAATCATTAATATGCATTAATTACTACTTGTCGACATATCTTAGGTCATTAAGTTTAATCATGCTAAAAACTTACTGATTCATTATTTGAGAGAGGATGTGAGGCATCGTTAACATTTTAAGATAGGTCCGGTCATTCGATCGTATATTGACTTCAAGCTGTTGATAAGCATTACGACTTTGAAATTAATTTACCTATATTAATTAATTTTGTTGTTTTTATCAGCTGAGAGCTGACCCATGGAGTTAATTTTGTTATATTTGAATTTGAATATTACAAAAGAGATATTACAAATACATAGAAATATTACAATATTAGAGTTAGTTTTGTTAGAAAACATATAAATACTTTTTTTTAATACTTTTTTTTTTCGTGGTAAAATCATCAAATGAGTCCTCCCACCCAGGCCAGAGCGGGTGGGACTGTCAGACTCGTACTGACTAAACTCCACGGTGTCCTTCAGTAGCCCTTTACGTACCGGGGTCACGGTAATTCGAGAGTCACGCGACCAAAGAAGAAAACTTTATTAAAATATACATTTTTGGACCTAATTTAGTCAGAACTAAATAAGATTCAAAAGTGTACATTAATTTTAGAACTCGACTGTACTAATATTAAATAAAGGTACTGCGATAGATTCGTCCCATATTACATGGGAATTAGAAGATATAACTGGCGACATTTTAGAAGAGTACAGTTACTATCAATAAACTGTACATCGTGAACAAAGTTAAATGTACACTTAGCAAATTTCAAAATCGACTCTTTCCTACTGTATTGATTAACAATTTACGTTTTCACGAACATAACAATTATTTTAATAGATATGCTATTACGATATGCGAAATAAAAATGTTATCATCAAAACAAATATAGCGACAGTAAAATAAACTCAGAAACGTGTTACATCCTTAACACAGCATTTTACTTAAAAAAACCACATGTAGCTGTTACTCGGACCTGACGTGTGAACAACACGAGAACGTGAGATAATCACGACGAAGTTGGATGCAAAAATGTTACAAATTATATTGTAGGTTGGCAAAACTCACGATTTTTTGTTTGTGACGAGTTAATCATGAAGTTCAACGTTCCTTTTTTGGTTTAGTAGAATATAACCTACGTATATCCTTATATGGGGTTTTATAAATCTAGCAATCTTATCAATTCGGCAAGTATAGTTAACATTGAAAGATCCAGTATAATCTGGCCCCTCATTTCAATGAAACTAGGTACTCAGCAAGGCCAGGTCAATGTCACAGTGTGCGGTTTACTGAACAGGAGGCTGGAGTAGCAACAACTGGCTAGATTGTTATCATAGGCTTTTAACAAAACATTATTTTGGTATCATGATGATAACTTATCTAGACAATATATTCGGTAAGTAACACTATTTATACTGTGATAATTTGTTATAAATAAAACCAAAATTCTAGCCAAAAGTCAAATATTTCGTAAATACTTACTAACAATTCATTCGATTCAGCAACCGTTCACCGATGACCAATTCATCATTGGACTGTTTGTCGACAGGAGGATTCATTTATGTCCGTTTCATCAACACATTCTTCTGGTAAATTATTTATCGAACCACGTCTGACGTGTAGTTACAGACCAACCCGATACAATAGAAATCTAATAACTCTCAAACAAACGAAGGCTTTCTTCAAAATCTCTGCAATCACTTGGCGCCACGGCGGGCGTTACTACAAAACCACGCACATATATGTTTCCAGTCAAATTATCTTCACAATCAACAAGAATCACGTAGCCACGATGTAAATCCAGACGGTTAGGCCAACCACATAAGTATTTGTAGGGTTGTTTGTGTGAAGCCTATACTTGCCTAACAAAAAGGTATAGGAAACGGGAATAAACACACGCAAAAAAAAAGTGATGAAATGAGACAACGCATGAAAAAGAAAATAGTGATGAAACGACACTTTTGTGATGCAATTTTGTTAAGTTGATGAAACGGAATGTAACCGACTAACACTTGGTCCTAAAAACAGTATCCATTCTTATTCTTTAGTATTCAAACTATGCAATGAAATAAATAAATAAATAAATAAATATTCCACAACTTTCACACAACGTCATCTAGTCCCAAGCTAAGCAGAGCTTGTGTTATGGGTACTAGACAACTGATAAACATACTTAAATATTTCTAAATACATACATATTATAGATAAATTACACCCAGACACAGAACAAATGATCGTGCTCATCACACAAACATTTGTCCTGGGTGGGAATCGAACCCACGACCTCCGGCATAGCAGTCAGGGTCACTAACCACTAGACCAACAGGCCTGTCAAAAGCTGTCTCTAGGCTATATACTCGTACAAATTGTATGTCAAAAGTTCATACTTGGTTTAGAACCTAAGTATTAGAACAATTATTTAGAACCAGAGAATTAGTTATATAATCCATCATCACTGTTTACAAACGTAAACCTATTGGTGGAAACCGGCATATCTTAGAACTAAAAATTCGAAGACTTTAAATCGACCAAGACCGGACGCGGTTAATTAATATTAATATGGTCCGCTCTTACTGATGAGACCTGGGTTTTATCAGTGGTAACATAATACATGGTTATTCAAATAACCAGCTAGTGTATGGATATAAACTATACCTACCAATAATTATAATTTAACAATAGTGTAGTTTACTGCATAAATAAATTGAAGATCTGTTTAGTCCATCAGTTAGAGTATTAAAAATAATGCTCACGTATTTTTTCTTTTTTAAATCAATCAAAATTGACAAAGACAAAAGGCTTCGAAATTCAGGTGTGGATTATGACGTCATAACGCCTGTTAAATTAAACCGACCGAAAGACGTTTTGTGATTTTTAAGTGTTGTATCTTCATCAATTTTGGTTTACGTAAAATAAAAAAAATAAGTGTAAATATTTTTTTTTTCTAAAATTATATTTTCATTTTGAACTAATATTTTTTTGGAGTAAAATAGCCTATTCCTCTATTCTTTCCTACTACAAACTGCATACATTTTCAAAACAGTTTATTCTAACTACGTTTCCTAATTGGCTGGCAAGTATTTAATGATGGCAACCCTGTATAGAGATGCTAAAATAACGGTTAGAGCAATCGTTGTGCAATCTCTCCTCTCTCGTGAAATATGAGGGACCTCTTAGTTTTATTGTGTACTCCCGGATAAAGATCAGTGTACCGTGATGTCTAGTTTCCCTAATTAGTATGTCTGTGAATGTTAGCACGTTTTACATGTGATTTTATTGTTGCATACCTTTATTATGTCTTTGAAATTGTTTCATGTACATACCTCAGTAATCTGTATCTTATAATATATTATTTTTTATTACGAAAGCTGTAACATTAAATTAGCTTCTCATATTTATTAAAAAAAAATGTATTCTGTATAAAGTGAAATACATAAATGAATTTATAAATGTTCTCAGAATTCAAAATTCACAGAAAATAATATCGCGTTAAAAGCTTAAAGATTTTCAACAAAATATTTGCTTAAATCGAATAAACATTACCCAGAATTCGCTATAAATTGCCTTTACATAATTCTGTTATAATATTCATATTTCATTTCACAGAACTTAACTGAAGCTTAAAATATCATGGGAATATGAAAGCGATACATTTAAAACTAATTATCGGTAACGAACCAATAAAATGAGTGAGCTTATTACTGACCTAACAATAATGGCAACCGCTGCACTATAAATTCATTTAAATAAATCCAATGCGACGGACTCGACACGAGAAATTAGAAGCCAATTTCTCGAACACTAATAGTTTTGTTACAATACAATTTGTTGATGATTCCAGCGTTTGTTTTGTCTACGAATTAGTAATTGATTTGTTGTTTGCAGTAATGTACTGGTAGCTTTTGCAAAGCCACAGAATTTGCCGTTAGTGCTTAAATATTTGAAGGAAATTCTGGAAACTGGAGGCATTATTGACATTATGAACCTAACCTATTAATGTAACTAGTTATGTGTGATTTTCTTTGTTTTGCTTTAGAAGAGCGGATTCTTGTAAAGGCTCTGTTCGCTTTAAAGAAAATTCAAATCACTAACTGATTCTTGTATTTCATTGGAGAAAAAAGATTTTTGATTTTGTGTAACTAATTGAAATCAAAATTATAAAAAATCAAGAGGTGTTGTAGACTCAGATTTTTTGTATTCGCAACAAAAAAAGCTAAGAATCATCCTCATCAAATAACATATCAAAGGAATTGTCTCGTAAATTGTAAGAAAAATGAGATGTCGTTTTCTTTATAAAACAAAACTTGAAAAATCCAATAAAATACACAATTAATACAACAAACAGAGAAGTCTTTTAACAAAAGAGCAGCTGATTGTTATAATTCACTTACACTCAGAGACGAGACAGCCTCTTGTTCATAACTCGTAAACACTATTGTTTCTTTGTCAACCTCCTTTCCAATGCTATTTCCATTAATCGCTTACTTTACGATCATATCTGACACAGTAAATAAATCTGGACGTCTTTATAGTAAAGCTAATGAAAATACTTCAAAGAAATATAAATTATCACAAAAGAAAAACCCTTTGTTTTGATTATGAAAGTTAAATGACGGTTGCAAGAAATGTTTGAGTCAATCAAGAATGCAGTTTTTTACAAGATGCTATGGTAGTGATTCAATACACAGATATTTCATAATTTGTAGTAATATGTTATCTAATTTGAGTAATAATAGTTTGACACTTCTACATTAAATGGCGCTAACGTCAACAAAAGACGTTCGAAGAGGAATGAAGAATGTTGTCGAGCATGACTACGATGGCCTAATTGGTAATATAAAAGGTTTTTTGGTATACTCAATCAGAAAATCGCAAGTTCAAATTCTGCATACAATCGTTTTCTTTCTTTCAGAACGCAGGCGTTAATGCGTATAAAACTTTACTGTAGAAATAATTACGTGATAATAACCAAGCTTAAGCTATTAAACTGAATAGAACCCTCACTTAACAAATTTAACACTGTCCAACAATCTGTGAAGCCCATAAGCCGACGATCACCAGCCACCTTATAACGCAAAACATCAAAGTACTGAAATCACCGATCTATCCACAGCCAACAAATTAATATACAAAACCTGATGCCGCGATGCTAAAAATACTGGAATCAAAGGGGCTGAACGAGCAAACGAAGATCATTCTATTTATGTTAATGTCACGGGCGTGAGGAAGCGTTTAAATCCAGTCATTAATTATTGTCACGGGTACGACAAAATAGATATTACATTTTCTATTTGTTACCCTCTACGTGATTCTTAAAGAGCAAGACGAAAGAAATAACAAGGAAATAAGTAGAGCTCCAAACCAACAGATTGATGACGCGCGTTGAAAAAACGTGTCCTTAAAATTATGGATGTATTCCTCCTAAGGGGTTTTGTCCCTAAATTACTTTTTCGGTAATGACGTAACTCTCACACGTGATACAATGAAGGGACATTAAATAGTATTTTGTCAAGCTTCATAATTTATGGAATAGGGTTTTTATTAGTATGAACTATGGCAGCTATTTACAAATTTTTATTACTCATTAGAAAGTGTCATGTTATTGTTTATGCTTCCTGTGGATATAAATACTTGGGTTGTTAACATTTTGATACTAATTTTGTAACACCTAGTTGGGGGCGTTCTTTTACCCTACCTGTATCATTATCATCTGCTTTAGTATAGTCATCGCAAGTAATTGTATGTACAAATCGTTACATCGTTCCAACCGCTTGCTTTATAAAAAAAAAAAAACGAGTTATGTTTCGTTCCCAATAAAATCATATTGCGAAACGAAAGTAATCGGATTTATTTGTATCGATGCATTATTGAAGTTTAAATTTTTGGAAAATTGTTTAAAGTTTTAAAAGAAATATTCATTTATCTTTAATGTAATTAAATTTATTTTATTTTGCCGTTTGTCGAAAACAGGTAGATAGATGAGTTTCATACCCAGATAGCCACGCGAAGTAAAACAGTTTTAAACGGATTGTAATCATCATAAATGTAATTAAAGACTGGAGGCGGTCTGTTTCTTTGTGAATTAACGGTAATCAATTAAAATAAATTTATTGCTCCCAGTTAATACAAGATGAGATTCTAAATTAAAAAAAAAGACTTGGAGAGTCTTGTTATAGTTTCCATGATAAATATTATGTTTTGGAAACCAGTTCTACCTATCTTACTTTTAATTAGTACCATTCATTTTGTAAGTAATCGGTGCTTCAATGATATATTTTATTTAAGAACCATTTGTAAATTATTACTGTCTTGAATCCATCTATTTTATCGAATGTACTGGAGACGCAGTAGATGTAAAAGTTTTTACTGGCTACAAATAAGAAAAATAAAATAAATTCGATGCAATTATTAAGCCGACTACAGTCGATACCGAAAACACATTAGCCCGAGATCATCCAGTGATTAAGCGTGGCGGGAATGAAACAAAAAGTCAGGCAACACTTACTAACCGAGTCGGCAAGATCGCAATAAATCTTTCCCTTCCCATACAGTCATACAATCACGTCGGTCTCTATAGACAAGAGTGTTATAATTAAGTTAAACTCAGTGTACTTACATATTGGTTTCACGTTTGACGCTCCTTTTTGTTACGCCTCAGCATTTCCCTTCTTTTATTTAATTTATACTAGAGAGGGATAAAATAATGCTAAACTTAAGATAATAACTTCGGCAAATGAAATATCGTCTTTGACATTGCCTCGACATTTAATAATTTATTTGTTATCTTATTCCCATGATTATAGTGTACTTTCTTCCCCACCAGCTACTAAATCATCATTACAATACAATCCATCACCACATTGTATCATCATTTTGTCCGTATGTATCATTACAGCGAACCGTGGCCGAACACAGATGGTGTTTTGGTGCGGGTGGTTAGCAAAACAACAAAAAAACTAAAACATTACTGAACAACTAATAATGCAGCTTGTATACTCGCCGATCTCGCATCTGCTGTTTTTGTGAACCGTACCAGGGAAGTTGGCTAATTAATTTTGGCTACCACACAGAGAGCCATTAATTGATTCGTCTTACTAATAAAGTAGTTATAACAAATCTATTAGTGTTAGGAAATGAGGGATTATGAAAAGAAATCAGTTCGCCACGGTCTTGCGTAGTCATTTTACTATGGCAGTTTTTGTACATTTCATCAAAAACATGGTCTTAAATTAATAGAGTTTCTCTAAATGATTAGCTTAGGAACAAACGCAGTAGTAATTCATTTCTCTCAATTTAAATTTACGAGCTTATGTGAGAAGCGATTCATTTTAATTTTCATTCACCACAAAATCGGTTATATAAATTATTCCCATTGGAATTAGGTGCGTTCTTTTATTTTCTGTAAGCGTACAACGCAACTTCACTTTCTCAAAGACACAAGTGCCTCCAGGGGTCGAATAAGTTGGTAGAACGTAGTAATGCTTTGAATAAATGATTTCCTCTCCACACTAAGTGGTCAGTGCACAATGAGACATAATAGATGACATACCTTTTACTGAATGAACGTTCATTTTGTCGTATAATATTATTTCTATAAGAAGCTACGTGATATCTTCTACATCCTTTGAAGTTTAGTGTTTAGATTCATCATTTTAATTGCCGTTGGCTTCCATAATCCATTTTGTTTGATATACGGAAATGTCTCCGTGTTACAAAATGTATTATCAGACTTGTTATTTTGTTTTACATAAAATTATGATTTATCTTATTTATTTTCTTGGTAAAATGTTATTGTATTGTAATATATTTGAATTTACTGGTAACACTTGAAGGGCTGCTTTATTTTGCGAGTTCTCAAATTAACTCTATCAAAAGAGCGTGTGAGGTCTAATTTATTTGAGTCTCCAAAATATATTGTCAGTGCTAAAATAATAATGTACTTTTGGTCGCATCATTTCGTTCTTCGATATTTGTGCCATATTTTCTAAACAACTAACCACAGCCTTTTTAAACTAAGAAATTCTAGTCTATTGGCAGTCCATTATTTCAGTATTTTCATCTATCATCCACTTATGCAATTCTTTGTTACATTTTGTGGCTGCCACCAATCTTCATGAATAGTTATTGCAGAGGTTTTATTTTATTGCCGACGTCATCGACATCCCAAATGATTTATGGACTCGAAATTCTTTACTTGTCCCCGAGACTGCGGAGTCTTTCACATTTTTTTTTAACATTCGAACCGCGGTAACTTTGTGAGCATTTAACGCTGATTAAACTGTAAAATTACGGACGCAACGGCCTTTGTGACAGATGCGGCTCCAAATAATAACATTATACACACACGTACGAAGTTTCGAGGTAGCAGTGTCATGCGGCTGGCCCTTTGTAGCTAACAGAATCCACTTACAGCACAAAGAATACAATGGAGATCTTTGGCAAATTGTAGAATATACACCTAATTATTTGCTTTCAAGTGTGACGGTGCGTTAAGATCTTCCCGACAAGGCGGTACTCAAGGCTTATGAAAACATGTAACAATAAGTATCCAGTGGCGTAGTATTATGATAGGTGGCTGCACATTTTTTGCACACTATCATACCGTCGGTATTCTGTTTAAAATTATAAACTCTGTTAGCTTAGACGACACACGAAACTTAATTTATATTCTTATTAAGATTCTCTGAAAAAAAATCGAGCTCTATCTAACGCCTTCAAAACACTTTAAATGTTAATGATCTCCTAAAATGACTTAGGTTTGGTAAAATATGAGATAGTGAAGAAAAAAAAAAATATAGCGTCTGATTTATTTTAGGCACTTGGCAGGCCATATTTTTATAATAATATAAACCTAAAGATATTGTTAGAAAATTTTATAAGAAGGAGGGTCAAAATCAAGAAGCCAATTCAATAGGCCCAATCAATTATAATTTTACAACCCCACCCATTCTTCACATCGCTAAGTAGTTAATATTATGAAATATTACCCGGCTATCGATTCGACGCCTTCTCTGATTGAGTATTCGAAGAGTTTCGCTTTTTATTTTGGTGAATTTTATAAAAAAAAATATGAATGGCCCCTCCGCCCCTTTCTCGCTCGAGAGCCGATTGTTTTGTCAGCGCTACACCTGGACGCAAACAAATGCGCGCGCGCATAACGGTCGGTGATCCAAGATGGCGACCATCAAGAAGCTTTTGACGGGATTCTTTTTGTAATAAACCACTTTCCTTCTCTACATTGTTAACGTGTAAAATAAAAGTTATATTTTTGTTCTTTTTTCTGCCTTTATTACAATGTAAAAATACTAACCAAAAGTAAGTTAATGTTTTGGAGCAATATTTTTCGCAAAACAATGTGATGAACCCTTTTAGCCCTAAACAAAAGAATCGTACGTAATATTGTTCAACATAAAATTTGGAATTTACGTTTTCATTAAAAGGAGTCCCTTAATTAAGTCATAAATCAGATGTTTATCACCCTTACAATTAACTTTTTGATACAAAATCTGAATGTGTGCGAATTGTTAACAGTTCGTTTTGATTGTTTCATTTCACTCTGGGACTCAAATTAATTTCATACAATATCTAAACGTGATTTCATAGATATATTAATCGCAATTTTACAAATAAAATACGACTGCATAAAGGTTTACGTTTATTGGTTTCGAGAAATTCATGCAAACCCTTTGATATACCAGTGAATACGAAAACAGAATAACACAGTTGTCTCTGAGAGATATGAATGAAAATACGAGTGAAACAATACCTACAATCGACATAAATCTATCGTCTACCTTGGATTTCTGTTTCAGTATTCCGTAGTACATACATAATTCATCGGCATCAAGTAAAACCAACATTTTATTATGTCACTCCCAGACCATTAATCTTGTGACCAATTTTATAAATTTGCTGTCACATCCACGTACTATCACGATTTATTTAAAAAATTATAGCTCATTTGTTGCTGTACTCAAACCTTAACGATTAAACATTCAACTTTGTTATTATACCAGAAATTAGTTAGGACATACATTAATTGTTGTTCCAATCAACATTACTTTTAAAGTTCCCAACATAAAATGTATTAGTTTGTTGAAAAACCGAAGCGTCATCTCTCGTTTAGATATCGTTAATGTATTCCTTGTTTGGAACTGAATTATTAATTATAATAGGATCGTTTTACATAATTTTGTTATTAGAAATGAGTTAAATGTATACTGGGTTCTGTTTTAGCGGTGTCGTAAATTTCATTTGGTTAACCTGAAGTTTGAACGTTACGTTTTTTAATTAAATCTCAGTTCGTTAGTTTGATTGGAATGCGTTCGTAAATCTTTAGGTTTGATTGGTGCTTTGACATTACAAGCGAACGCGATGATGATGTAAATTGTTTTTCTCGTCTTACGGAAGCTGATACCATAAAACAACGAATAGACTTAATCAGCATTCAATTATACTATCACGACTCTGAAATTATATTTCCATATTAAATTTGTACGTCAGATGTGTTCGCCTTTTGGTAGAATATTACCGAGCATGTACATTAAAAACTTGTTTTTGTACTGCTAATGAATATCAAGTGTTCATAAAATAATAAGTACCTACAGGCAATTCCCTCGGATCCACTGTCCGTAATAAAACAAATTCGTAACGCGATGAGAAAAATTATGTTACAAATTGTATCGCTTAATGGAAACGAGGTTTTTAAAGCACCGGCAGAAACGATTAAAACCTGATTGTGAGAAAACTTAAACCTATGAACGTATATTCTCCTTTCCATTTATTCTTCATACTCATGTTACTTAAGACAAAAGCTCCGAACGGACATAAAACGCACCACTATCCCAACCATAATCTTATTTAAA
Source organism: Agrotis puta (assembly GCA_943136025.2). Lineage (NCBI taxonomy): Eukaryota > Metazoa > Arthropoda > Insecta > Lepidoptera > Noctuidae > Agrotis > Agrotis puta. Next base: position 11,207,126 of record OW964177.2, on the reverse strand, counting down.
TGCTTATTCTTAATATCTAGACCACACACAAACCCGAAGTCCATAACTTTTAATTAACCACAACAGTAATCAGCTTCTTTTTACTTCAGGTAATTAAAAATATTTATGTAGTCTATATCATTGAAATCTGTGGGGACCTTTGAAAGGCTAGTGTTGGTCTACCAAAATTAATAATTCCTCACCTAATTGGCAGATCGATACTGTTCTAAAAGTAGCTAATCACTGTTAACTTCGGCTAAAAGCGTTTCGTAATTGTTTATTTCGTAATCTTCTTGCTTTTTGGTAGTTTTACTGTTTATTGTAAGGCCTCCGTCAATTTCTATAAATTTCAAGGTTGTTTGTTTGAACTTAGAAACAGGAGTATCATTTTTTTTGCTGATGAACTCTTTAATGAAAGAGAAGTTCCTTTCAGTTTTTTTTCTACAAATTAATCAAGTTATTTCAGTTCCAAGATTTTTGTACACTATCAAACATAAATCTAGTAAATTATGTGACTGAATTTTATTGTAACGTTACATACTGGTTATGTTATTGGTTGTTTTACCTAATTTGGGCTTTTCCTATTTACCTAACTTCGCCTTTTCATTATATTCCTCTTTTTGCAGCAGCTTATATATCCTTACGTGATTGATGGATAATTAAAATGTGTCTAAAAATAACATAAGTTTCTCAGGTTCCTACGGGCCGTAATATTTCGTTCAACCACCCACATCTTGAAGGATAGGGATTACTTAATAGAGCTTCTGAAGAAGCTTCATTATTAAATCACTAACTTGTATTTCATACAAACCTCCATAAATTTATAATGCAATCAGCAGTAAAGATTTTACAGCCGAACGAATTTTGTAATTATAATCATTTCTATTAACTTACTACACGCTGAGTTTATTTCGAAGAACGCTATCAATCACAATATGAAATTACAACGCAGTTCTAGAATGTTCTAAAAGTAGTGTTTAGAGGTGGACAAAATTTAGTTTCTAAGATTTATAAAAATGAAAGAGAAACTAGCAACAACCTATTATACGTTGCGTGTCACAAATTGTGACGAAGCATTTCTTTTATTTTCGTGAAGGCAACATTAAAACAATTTTATCATAATTTCCTTAACGGGAATGAATGCGGGCCTTACGTAAGCGAAGATTAGCACGAATTGACCTCCGGCGATCGAAGTAACGTGTTCCAAATATAGAACCATATACGCCCTGTCACGTAGGTGGTATACATACGCACACTACGTAGTCTTATATTTCGTATTGTCAGGGGTCAAGTCGAAAGTTGCAACATCTGCAAAATTGTTCTTTGGTAGAAGTTCACGTCGTTCTATATTCGCAGTTTTGATATTCAGTATTATTAGAATAATGCAAGGTGGTACAAGAGCAGCTTCCAGATTTTTCAGTTGTGTGAAAAATAGAATATTCGTTATTGTTTTATTCAAACTACTATTTCCATCAACAGTTTTTTTCGTTTCGTTGTCATCATCAATCATTGTCTTTTGTTGTATTATTTTTGGATTAATTTCAATTACAGCTTCTTCATGGCCTGGTTCTTGATTTATATCATGTTTTCATTCATCATTTAGTAATCTTCCATTTACATTTCTTCAGAATCACCACTATCTTCATATACATATATCTTCAGTATGTACTTAGCTTGGTCGCGGGACTGTACGAATTACCGTGACCCCGGAACGTAAAGGGCTATTGAAGGACACCGTGGATTTTACTCAGTACGAGTCTGAGAGTCCCTCCCGCTCTGCCCTGGGGGGAGGACACATTTGATGATTTTAAAAATATAATAAAAAAAGGTACTTAGCTTCATACAGTTATTGCCTGAAGTGATGACGAGACATGCATGACAATAAAGTACGGTAAATAACCTTCTAACATGTGGTTTTAAGTATCCCCCTTCAACACTTTATTTTTATCCTCCACACATGTGACTGGTGCTACTGTCAAATTAGCTTTTTATTGTCCGTCCTAATCTCCTAATAAATCCCAACAGACGTTTTACAAGATTTTTTTACTACGCATACTTTTTTTACAATATACAGTGACTCACAAAAGTCTTCGTACACCTAGCTAAATAAGCACATCAGTAATAAATATAAATATTTCTTAAATTACAATAATACAACAAGAAAACATGGTCAATTTTTTGTATATTCAAAACAAACAAAGTTACAAATTTTGCAACAGCAAGACAAAAAATGATAACATATAAAAAGATTGCCTCACAAAAGTCTACGTACAGTTTATAAACTATGGAAAAAAAAAAAAAAAATATGGTGAATTAATATTTTGTTGGTCCTCCTTTAGCATCTATTACAGCTTGTAATCGTCGGGGCATGGAAATGACAAGATTTTCTGTTATAGCTGAAGTTATTTCCGTCCAGTTTTTTTTTAAAGCTTGTATTAATGAATTTTCGTTGGTAATAGCAACACTATCTTCAGGTTTCCGTAGACGTCGGTCTAGTTCTTCCCACAGATGTTCAATAACATTCAAATCAGGTGACTGTGGGGGAAATGGAAGTACATTTGGGACGTTTTTCTTTAGCCAATTCATCACTATTTTTGATTTATGTTTCGGATCATTATCTTGTAATAAAATCCAGTCTCTTGCCAGCTGTAAAGAACGGACACTCCTGAGTAAATCATGGCGCATTATATTGAGGTACATCGAAGCATTCATATTTTTTTCAATAAACACCAATTCGCCAACTCCCGATGCTGCCATAGATCCCCAAACCATAACTCCACCTCCACCGTGCTTAACAGTTTTAATAATATTCTCTTTTTCTAACTCTTTATTTGCCTTGCGCCACACTTTGCACCTTCCATCACTTCGAAAAATGTTAAATTTACTTTCATCTACAAATAAAACCTTTTTCCAAAAATTAAAATCTTTGTCTTTGTAAGTTAATGCGAAATTTAAACGTTTTTGTTGATTAATAGAAGAAATCAACGGCTTTTTCCTTGGTGTTCGTGCATGGAAACCATGTTTTCTCAAAATTCTACGTACATTTTCTGGATGCACATTCTTTTTTAAGTCAAACGCGAGCTCAGCCGCCAATTCCGGTGCGCTTTTTATCGGATTTTTTTTCACATTTTTAATTAATGTACGAATATCACGATCATTTAATATTCTTGGTCTACCTGATCGACGCTTATTTAATACTGTACCGAATGATTCAAACTTTTTTATGATTGATTGTACTGTTGATCTCTTTTTTTTCACTATTTTAGCTATTTCACCATAGAACTTTTTCTCTAGCCTTAGTTTTATTATTAAATTTCTTACATCAACACTAATTTCTTGTCTTTTGTCACTCATATCGAATTCAAATTAATAATTATTACGCAACAAATGTTCTGTAACTTAGCAGCAACAACAGACAACTGAATGATCCTAGTGTGAATTTATATCAATACCAAAAGCATAAGAGAACTTGTCTCGACTCGTCTGTACGAAGACTTTTGTGATGTGGTTCTTGTTTATGAATTTTATTTATCTTACTACTTTGATCTAAACGTAACTTACTTTGTATCCGTTAAAGTGAACGTCAACTATGCTTTCATTTCATATGATCTTTAATTATATATTATGAATACTTATTGATAAAATGCACATTTAGCTGGGTGTACGAAGACTTTTGTGAGTCACTGTACTTAGGTTTCTGTTTCGCTGTCATCATTATGTTATTCTGTCTTCTTCGTTAACTCATTAACCTTTTTTGGCTTTTATTATATACCTATTCGTTTCTGAAATGTTAGGTTTTTTAGCTGTATGTGTGATGTAGAACTTTGTAGACTAAGCAACTTTACATACTTATACATTTAATAACATTTTTGATTGAATTATTTATAGTCATTATAAACTTAGTCATTATGAATAACTAAATCTGAATACTTAAAAATATAAAACTACACTCAAAACCATAAATTAATATACTTAATATAGTAAGTAGTTCGTAAGTTATTTATTTTATTTTTCCTGCACCAGTGCAAAAATGTAATTCCTCTAAGTCTACAAAACTGTGTTCATAAACAATAGTTAGTGGAAGAACCGACATACAATGAAATGACGTCATAACTACTTAGTTCTAATTAAGACATTAGAGCCAAGAAAACAGTTTTAGGAATAAAACTGACCATTAAAATACTGAAATTGAATTCTGTTGGTTCCCATTATTACTATTTTTGCACTGAAATCAGTTACGACTATGCCATCAATGTTATGCTTCGCGTAAACGCGTCTTATTGCTTGAACATAAGGTGGTGAATTGTGTTTATATTTGACAATTTTGATTAACATTTTGAACTGATTTAAGAGAGAGAGAGAGAGAGAGAGAGAGAGAGAGAGATCAAAGATTTCTCAGTAGCATGCATGGAGTCTAGATAAGATGGCACTAGGCTCGCCTTCTAAATCATTGAACTTAAAGGTAACCGATGAGATGATGATCTACTAGTACGAGTACATACACTTACTGCTATTACATTTCTGTGACAATAGATGTGATTTTGTGAATATAATAATAGCTTTAGTTTATGAGATATGTTATCGTTTAAATACGTGTATTAAAGCTCATTTTCAGTAGGTATCTCTATTACCTATTATTTAATTAATTACCGCTTATTAGCTTTATCGAACACTGAAATCGTTTACAGGATTCTATAATGTATCTATTTGTAAGTATTGAACGGTAATTATAAATTACACCTTACGTGTGAAATTATTACTTTAAGGCTTACTCATCTTTAGACTTTTAAGTTTATTCGAAAGCAGATTTGTAAAATAATTTATTCATAGTAAAACTTTTTATAAAACAAATATCATGGTACTCTTTTCAAAGAATTCCTTAAGCTGGGTGGAGGTCAGGGCAGTATGGAGGGGGCGACTGTCGCAACCGAGGTCCGGGCACGCCGCAATCGCGGCGGTAACACCCCTCTTTGAGGAGTGGCTGGATAGGCGTCACGGCGTCCTTACCTTCCGCATGACGCAGGTCCTCACCGGACACGGAAGTTTCGGGAGGTTCCTGTGTCTGATAAGGAGGGAGGAAACGCCTGGGTGTCACCACTGCGAGCACCGTCCTGAGGACACGGTGGAGCATACGGTGCAGGACTGCCCCGCTTGGGCAGAGCACCGCCGTGTCCTCACGACGGCGATAGGCGGAGACCTCTCGCGCCCGGCATTGGTCGAGGCCATGCTGCGGGGCGAGACGGAGTGGGAAGCGGTCGCCTCCTTCTGCGAAGCAGTCATGCTCGCGAAGGAGGAGGCGTGCCGCGTGAGGGAGAGAACAGTGTCCTCCCTCCGACCCACCCGCAGTGGTAGACGCCCACGGCGACGGACGTCGCCAGACGATCTCCGGCCACCGTAGGCGCGGGCATGCGGGCAGCGAGTAATGGGCGACTCGCTGCCCGACCATGGACTATGCCCGGGTCGACGGCGCGTTGTGTTCCACGCGCGCCTCAAGGAGTGTCAGCAAACTGACGGGGCCTGTAGAGGGCCAGAGCCTGCCGGGGTCGCGGGTCTTACCCATCACCGTAACCCCGGTACGTAAAGGGCTCGTGAAGGACACCGTGGATTTTAGTCAGTACAAGTCTGACAGTCCCTCCCGTCCTGCCCTGGGTGGGAGGACTCATTTGATGATTTTACCACGCAAAAAAAAAAAAAAAAAAAGCTGGGTGGAGGTCAATGACTTTCTAAAGACTGTATTTCAAAAATAAACTATGGCAATGCAGATTATAAACTACACTACTTGCCAAATTAAACCCGAAACCATTCAGTAGTTTTTGCGTAAAAGAACAACAAACGCCATCAAAAACTTTCGCATTTGTAATAATATCAAAATGATAGACGGCCCACGCTCGTTTCTATAATTCTTGTTTATTAGTAAATTATCAGTTTCCATTTATAGAGCCATAAAATGTTAGTTTGTTAGCCTCTTGTGTCATCGATGATGGCAACGACGCTTTTGTTAATCACTCCTCAATTTATAAGAGCCATGAATTGCACTAATTGACGAATCGAAATACAATCTTTTCTTTTACAGTTAATAAAAAACTTTGTTAGCTGATCGCCGGACTCACAAATTACCGTGACCCCGGTACGTAAAGGGCTATTGAAGGACACCGTGGATTTTAGTCAGTACGAGTCTGACAGTATGGGGTGGGAGGACTCATGTGATCTCATCTACTGTTGAGTTTCCTAATATGAACAACCACATTTCACCAGAACTATGTTTGAGTTCCGTGTTCCATTATGGTGGCGAGCAATCAATTCAGCAACTCCAAACTCCGAGGCTGTTATTGCGATATTTAGAAAAAAAACCAATAACAGTTTACCTGACCCAGGAATCGAACGAAGAGCTCAGCATTCGCTCTTTCGACCACCAGCTAGCACAAGAAGGCAAATGGATTACCAAGTTGCCACCCAAAAGATTTGAAACATCTTGTACCGCGATACAAATGATCATTTCTATCAATAACATAACTTAAAACAAATACCCGTTGCGACTTCGGGCGCATTCGGGCTGGTTCGATAACCTCCGACCATTACTTACATCTGTTCGGTCACTGCCGATCTTCGGCGACCCTTTCATCTCCCTGTCCAAATCATTATCATTAGATTCCACAACACTACGTGTCTAGTACGTGCCAATTTTCTACCTAAGTCCTCAGAGAGGCAAAACACGTTAATTGAGTTTGAAACTGGAAAACTGTAAGCAAAACTTCCCGATAGGTTTTAGACTGGAAACGAGTTTATATTAGTTTTGGCGATTGGGTCGGTATCTGTTTCGGTTGAATGATTTTCGATGGATGTTATTGACGCAAACTATAATCTACGTAACGACAAATCCTAGGCAAATATTAAATGCTCAAAATTCAAAATTCCTTGGAAAGCTTCTAAACACAGAAGAATATTTTCCTTTGTTGAAGATACTGTCGATACTCATAAGTCTCATACTCTTTGCTATCAAACGCCTCAACAAGCGTGATCTTGCGCACGCGATACACCAAAATTTGTTCCGGGCACATACAAAGGCGAACCGGCGAACATCTTACAATAAAACTAAAACCTCTAGTGGAATTCTCTCGTGGCGACAAATAAACGCATTATAATGATTCTTTGTGCTTATTAATTCATATTACACGGCCGTTTAGAAATCTTGACGGGGTGACAAAAGATGGTCGCTGGTCGGCCACAAAAGTCAATGGATCGGAGCGAACTGAATATAATAAATTACAGCGTCTATGCTTCAAGATGCGTAGATACTACGTATACATATAACTACGTAGGGTTTTTGTTCCTTTTTCTCTCGTGGAACGCGTTTATTTGTGTGCCAGAGCAATTTATCTTGCGATACGAGCGGCGTATGAATGAGTAAGCTTATGGTTATCGAAACGTATGAATTGTCGCCAGAGTGCGTGCGTATTTTTTATTTAGTATAGTAAGTACTTCGAAAATCCGCTTTCATTGAGTGTGCCATATCGCAAACGACAGTGAAGTTTTTACTGACCTATAAAAAGAACCATAATATTTTCTGTAACTGAAATATATTATATGAACGCAATAGAAAGAAGGCTTCAATCACTATATTAATTAAAATGATCATCAAAGTAAGATAGAATTTCGACTCTATTATTATCTTTACTAACTTATAAATTGCTATTAAAACTTTTCCATTACGTAGAGCAATTCTTTTTTCTCACCGTCCAGTCCATCGTAACTAATTTACGGTACAAAATTGTACTAGCCTGAATAAATTCTCTGAGGAGTATCTTCAAAAGATATCAGTCGCAAATCAAACTAAGCAAAATTCCGATCACGAGTCGCGAATTTTCTTGTACTTCAATAGCTCACATCAAAGTTTCTTTATGTCTCTTCTACCCTTGTCAATTGTCTATTCTGTACCATATCTTTCCTTCCACGCTTATAAAATTCTGAACGTGCGTGTACATCTTTGGTAAAAGAGAAGTTTCCAAAATAGAACTGTAATGTAACCTAGTTTTTGATACTTTGTGTAAGCTCTTTATTTTCTTTTGTGGGTGACAGATCAGTGTCTGTGGTCTCTTATGTGGCTGGTTTTGTATCTGTGATGTTGAGAAGGTTAGCATTAAATGATAGCAATAGATAAATTCCCAAGTAGCTTTGCCTCTTTTCGCATAAGACTGCACCACATCCCGGGTCGACGGCGCGTTGTGTTCCACGCGCGCCTCAAGGAGTGTCAGCAAATTGACGGGGCCTGTAGAGGGCCAGAGCCTGCCGGGGTCGCGGGACTTACCCATCACCGTAACCCCGGTACGTAAAGGGCTCGTGAAGGACACCGTGGATTTTAGTCAGTACAAGTTTGACTCCAACATCTTTCAAAGAGTAAACAAAAATATTTCTCATTTTATTCAAGTTCAATACAAAATGTCAAGTTCGTTAAATAAAATTGATTGAGTGGAACTTTCGGTCTACGCCATTGTATTGGGACATTATTAGTCCGAAATAATAAATCTGCCAATAAACGAGTTTTGGTTATATTAGTGATTTATTGAGCAGTAAATATCACGATTCAGACATGTTACTAAAGCGAAAATATTGGGAAAATATAGCTCACCAAACGTTATTATGGATATATTCAAATATAGGCATGCATACATGAGTAAATCACTAACGAGAGGGTGATTGTACTCATTTACATGATAAAATAATTTTGATTAACGACTTTTTGAACACTGACACTTTACAAATTACAGTTGTCTAAAAAAACCTTAGAAGCATAATTGATGCGCCAAAATATCCACATATGGGCGAATGACGCTACAAGTCAAAGATATTTGGATAGAATCGGTTTAAAAAGTCTAAACTTTTAAACTAGCACTGTAATTCTCCTCAATTGCAGTAAATAAACAAAGTATGACAACCTCTCGGTCACAGTAAGTCTGTACATAGGCAATTTAATACAAGCTTACCCAGATTTAATATTCCAACCGGGTCACAAATTTTACTCTTTCATATGCCAGCATAATAAAAGCCCAAGAAGCTAAGGCTTTCATATTACGTGTCTCTTTGTCTTTTGTGTTCCCTCCAGTAATTCAACAATGTCTACATATTTGTCAAAAGCAGAGCGCGTAGGCACTTAGAAAACATTGAAACAGGTACCCCTCTCTTTATATTCAGTAGACTTTCATTCCATATTCTAAAATTATGCGTTCAGATATTCGAAAACGGAATACAAAACGGTTTCGGTGCGTTCCTCTTTACTTTATGGACATGTAATAATTTATTTTTTTCCAAATATTTGCATCAGAAAGCTTTATGTTCGATGGTCATTTTTTATCTTTTAACCGTTACCTTTTGGTTTGGAATCGTTGAATTTTTATGTTCAATAGGAAGAACTATGTTTTTTGGATATCTATTTGTGTAGATAAACAAAAGAATATATTAGTCATATTTAGTAAAACATCTAACCTAAAGCAGTCAATGGAATTCGGTAAAATTAGTATGTTATCGGAAGTGTATCTTATGACTTAATCGGACGTTATTCTTTGTGTTACTAGAATAAGCAGTGTTGCGGTTTTCCGCTTGGGAATTCTGAATAGGGCTGTCTGTACTTTGAAGGCAATAATCATTTCCTCTACCGGACTAACGTTTTTTAACATAATCTTTGTCCAGCACACTTCTGTGGTCTGCCTATCTTTATTGTCGTTCGCTGACTGGGGAGTCAGCGATTTTGAACGAAACGTAATTTCATGCATAATTTGATCATCTTCCTAGCCTAAACTAAATTATGTCGGGGCCGACTTCTGGTCTAACCATGTGCAGCTGTATACAGTATTTAACCCTACGTGTAAACATAATTTTTAATCTGAATTTTACTAAAACCTAATTATAATGATATATTTATTTAAGTATAACTAATATTTAATTCCACCAAAAAAAAACAAAAATATGTTAATTTTATCTCTTTTTAATTTGGGGTTTGTCATACCCCACCTAGTATGGGACGAAACTTTTAACTCACCTGGTACACGGAGGGTTAATAAGGAGCGACTACCCACGAGTATCTGACCTTCACAGTCTAGTTTTTGAGTTCAATGATACCTTCTAATAAGACTAAGGCTGTCAGAGTTTCAGACTACAACAAATAAAACAAAATCTAATTCCAGAACATTCTACACAAAAGCTAATAATAAACTTTCTTCACTAGATAAACCCAGACCTTAAATCTTCCACATATCTCATACATTTAGACGGCCCACGTCCCAAGACACATATTAATTACAGCGTAGCTTATCTCATAATAAAACTAAAGTACTGCTCTAACTACCATATACATTATTTTGATCTAGCACCTTTATCAGCAGTGGGACCAACCGTTTTTATCATAATAATCACACAGTTCATGCCACGTATAACGATGGGGCGACACATCATTTTTGTTCGACAAAACAATAAACTGACCTATTTATTGCCAGTTCTTTGTGATAAGACAAAAGTTTCAGGTCATTAACATTGAGCGATAAGTACGTTTGGGTATTAGGTAGTAAATAATATTTTTGTTGAAAGATTTTATTGAACATTATAGTAAAGTATCGAAGAGGGATAATCAGGCAGAGCGTAAAGTATAAACCAAAGATTTTGTTAGGAAAAATAACATTTTTATTTTTCTGAGTTCCCGAAATAGCTGAGAGGCCCAGCCCCGGTCGACTGCTGACGATAATGATAAAAGTATACAAAAAAGGAATATTATGATACGAGCTGACTATCTTGAATTTTTTCAAAAAATTCATATAAACTGCTTAAAGGCTAGATGGAAGTCTGACTTTCTAACCATTTGGCTCGACCCACTCCTACCAAATGAAGCTTTTTGTCAGATATAATTATTTCAGAAAATTCCATAAATAAAATAAGTTACCCTTTTTCTAACTTCTGGACCACACGGTTTTCCTATACCATTACGCTCATGATTAATGTTCCTGCACCATTCCCATAATGATGCAAAGAACCTATTAGAAGCCGATACATGGATCTTTACTTCGATTCTCTATACAAAAATCAAAACAGTTGTAGCACGGTAGCCGAGAAAATAGATATGGAACCGGTTGGGATTGATAAAAATATATTCGAATATAATCAACATGCACGCCACGATCACAATATATTTCATTGTAATCTCAAGCATCACGTATATGCCTGCTCCAATACAGGCTCGCTCATACATTAATCAAAAATTTTGGATAAGAAATCTATAAACATTCTTGGTGGTTCTACACTAATAAAATGATATACGACGTTATCAGGTTGTTAGTTATTACCATAACATGACAAGTCCATTAAGGCGTGCTGGACACATGTATGAGGTATTACGAGTAAAACGTATTTCTATGTAATATTATTCATGACGTCACTCTGTGTTAAGAACTCGTAGTCGTCGAGTCATCGCCTCGAAGTTTGTTATACTTGACGCGCTTCGACGAATTTTGATCTTTGAGATAAGCGGCTTAGTAATTAGTTACGTATTTAGCTACATGTCATATATTACTAGTATTACAACTTTGTTTTTGATAGAAAGATGTCGTACAAGTTACAAGAGTAAAAATAATATTTATCACGTTTAGTGGCTAGGAAGTGGATGGAAGCTGAGATAATTGTTGATAGAGATGAAAAAAAAGCTGCCAATGCATGCTGTGTTAATCTCAAAGGCCCATGCAACTTTTAGTATGGACCTTGGCATCAATATTTTTTTTCTTTTCGCCAGTGGTTAAATTTTGGCCACAATTAGACTACTACCTAAGAAGTCCATAGAAAAAAAAATTAAGTTTCTAAACCGTAACCAACCAAAGATATGGCGGTTTTAATATTGTTCTAATCAGGAGTGATTTACTCCCGATTAGAACAAAATAAAATCCGTTATATCTTTGGTTGGTTACGGTTGAGTTTTTTTTTTTATATTTTCTACGAAGTTCTTAGGTTGCGGTCTACTAATGACCAGCATTTCATTACTGGCGGAAGAAAAACAAATTTTGATGCCAAAAAGTTGCATACCCTTTTAAGTATAAGAACAAAAGATGATTATGATTCATCAAACCTACGCATTCATAAACTATCTTTTAATTTAAAAAGGTGATAGTTCATTAAGTTTCACTTAAAGTCATTTTAAGAATCATTATTAATATTTTCTTTTAATTTATGGCGAAATAATTAACGCACAGACATAAAATATCAATAAAACTCAATTCTTATCAGAATTATAAACCAAAAGCGTCAAAGAATTATATTTTTGTGTGATATTAATTTGCATTTATGATGTCATCTTACAATGTTTTCTTCACATTTCTTGGCGTTATTCCGAAAATAAAATTATGTGTGACATTAGCTTATCTCTTCGTTATTAATAGGAGTTAATGACCAATATGTCAGTGTTAATATTTGGTTCTTTTCCCTTGGTCTGATTAATGTGGAAAAGATAAAATTTGTAAATTATTTAATTAATTATTTTTCTTTTTTTTCTGAATAAAAGAAATATCAAGTCAAAGTGTTTTTGTTAACTAAATCGTTTGCAAAATATTATTACCATGTTTTTTTTTTTAATTTTGTTGGACTAACGAATTACTGTGACCCCAAAACGTAAAAGGCAATTAAAGGATACCGTGGATTTTAGTCAGTACAAGTCTAAAAGTCCCTCCTGCCCTGGCCTGAGTGGGAGGACTCCTTTGATGATTTTACCTTACTAAACTAGGTAACCATAAAACTAACAAAAAATATCTAATACACGGATTACACACTCACTGATACGGAACTTAGCATTTAAAATCAAATATAACTTATAATTTTACTTCTATCACCATTTTTTTTATGCATTTAACTTCACTGTTAAACGACTTTTGTCGCTGACGTTACGTACATCATATAACCCACAAATCAGGCTCTAAAATAAATAAATAAATAAATAAATAAATAAATAAATAAAATAAGATGTACAGACTTCGTAACTGATAAGAGAATAACCTGTCATCAATTCGTACACAATAGTTGCCTGTAGACCCGGCACGGTTGTACTACGTGACTAAGCGGGGCGATTCACCTGGTGTCGATCGTAATTGGGCTCTAGCATTCTTCGAAGCGGTATGAGAGTGGAGTAAGGGCTTGCGCATACCTCGTAGATCATGTACAGGTACTTTAGATCTGGTAGCAACTTTAGTACACCTTTTCTGTCATACATTAAGCGATTATTGACTAAAAAGTAATTTTCAAAGAAAAAACATATTATTACTTTTATCTATCTGTTACTGCCATTGAGGTGATTTAAAACTTAGCATAATGTTTCAGTTTCTATAACTTGATTATTATCTGGAAACACTTTTAACAGTGATTCATAAAAAACATGTTTTAATCACAAAAAAAGGAATATTTCGATGAGCGTCTTTTTTACTGGAATTTAATTAAAATTTAATCGATAAGCATTGCAGGTAAGCATTCAATTTATTAAGTGACAGTCCAAAAAGGGGTGGTCCTTTTTATACAATAATCATTTTAAAACAGTTTAAAACACGAAACTCGAAACAACAAGAAACTAATCTGTAATTACACGCTTACCGATACAAAGGCCAAGTCATTTCCTTCTTTTGAACGAACGTTACCGTATCTAAATCGTGTTAAGATTATCTGTTTTTTTTTTATAAATAAAATCGAACATCTAAAATTGAGCAGATTAACCCTAAAATCTAAAACGAATCCACAATTTACAGACCCTCGAAAATTCAATTTACCTTAACCTAAATTAAGTTTTATTCCATAGTTAGTAATATTAAAAAGGCAACTCATCTACCCAACTTCTTTCATCTATCGCTTCTTTTTTCTCTCGAACGATAAAAGTAAATGGAATCATTTGTAACCTGAAAACTTCAGAGGTAGCGAGGACAGGAAAGCTATGTATAGCGATATTATGTAACATCGTGTAAAACGTACGCGCTAAGCTCAACGTTTCAACAATCATGGTTAATAGCAACATTGTGGCAAACGTAATTTTAAATTATCCTCTTTATTGCTCACATAATCCATGGAGCGCGAATCTACCGCTCGTATATTAGCTCTGGCTCGGATCATAAAGGTACTACGCGAAACCGTATATCTCTCTTACGAACGAGTTTTTTGCCGTTTGTTTTTACGCAATAACCTCACATTACGTGTTATCTCCGCGGCCGGTTCCACGCCGCGGCTTCACTCATTTATTGTATTATAAATTTAGTGGGAGGAGCCATCGCCCGCGCCACCGACCTTCCCACTTCGCGATGCCTGCGGACGCAGGAACAAGACGGCGATACGCGTAATAAACCGACAATAAATAAAACGAATGAAAGAGATGCCATCCATTATTTTAAACTTCGCTAGGATAGAAAAATAGGGGTCGATCGATGGCTTCCCCTGATTAATAAGCTATTAGATTACGCGATGTCGCACCGGCCGATTGGTAGGCCGAAGGGAATCCTAATAAACGCTTCCCCCCACTTCCAGTTCGATGGTTGATCGAGATTCAAAAGAAACCCCGCTTTGAACGCGTACGAAACAAAACGGGCGCTCGAAAAAGACCCCGCTCTAATTCTCTTTACCATCTCCAATTTCAATTGCTCCTTCAGAAATTTGAATGTAGGGAGGGACAAAGTTTTGTCACGTAGGGTCGCCGGTATAGAAATCTCCTGTGTACATACAATGCGGGTTCGGCCTCATAGGTACCCCATTAACGAGAGTGCCCGAGAGGCGAGGACCATATCACGTCTAAAGATCAGATTGACAATAGTCAAGAAAAATAGAGCTAGTTTTACGAGCCGCTCTGTTATTAAACATTTTAAATAAATACGGTTTTATGTTGCGACCGTTTTTTGCTGGTCCTATTCAGGACATAAAGAACTATAAGTCCAAAACCCTTTGGTCGAGCAACGCACACAAACAAGTAAACTTTTTGTCACCAGATCTGCCCATGTGTATGTGTGTTTTGTGGATATTTTTTCCCCTTTAGTGCAGCTTTTTGATACCGATCATTTTTTGTGCGCCCATTATTACCAAGCATTGTGCGAAGGTTTAGTTCGGATAAGATCTCTGATATGTCACTGAAGTCTGAACTGATTTTTTGTTTATCAAAAGGAGTAACCTTTTTAGTAGTTCACAAAAACATATCGTGAGAAACATGTGCTGCATTAAAACATCGCGAGGTTAATAAAAAGTCACGCACTATATCAAAAATCATTTTGTTTGCAAAATCCAACCACCGATTTTACAAAAAAGACAAATGTCTGATCTCAGCAAATTGGGATCTCTTTGATGAGTCATTCACTCGATATTGCAAGAGTCACATCGACTATCAATCATTTCAGATTACGCCACGAATCGAACCATCCACACGAATAACCATAAAATTGCATATTCAGAACCGAGAAAAGATAAATTCGGAGTAAGTAGTGCAGAAACATTCGCAACACTGTTGAATCATTTAGGTAGTCACTTGAAATTTTTCATCGGTGGAATAAAAATCGCACTTATATTCAAGACAAAAGATAGGTACTCGATGTCGTCACCGCGAGAGCTTTTGCAGCAAAGAGCGAGCTTTACAGACATATAATAAAAGGCAACTGAACGAACGTTTTGTGACTACGCTATTTCTGAGATCTCTTATTCGTAAGGTATCAAAAATCGCTGAGTTGTTAGAACAATGGACCTGGCTAATACTATTTACTCGTTCCGTCCAAGCTCAGATTTTATTTGAAGGATTTGCCAGTCGATGGTTTGTAATGATAACATTATCGTAAATTTTATTCAATTCCACTCACGTTACGTTCGGTTCGAGCATGGTTATTATAGTTTTATCTTATTGCTTCATAAAAATGAAAGTAGGCTCGCGACTTTAATCATTATTTTACGATCAACAATAAGTATTTTCATTTTTATATTTATTATGAAATCCATTTTAGCGTTCATTTCATTGCCGATATTACCAAGAAAGCTTGCAAGGACATTTTGTACAATTGCTTTCTAAACCCTATCGCATCATTCGTCGGAGCTCATACAAAATTCAGGGATTACCTTGTTTCTCTTGTATTTCAACGATCGAAGGAAACTCCTGACTTTCCTATTGCATGTCCACTTTTATCGTCTCACCGGGGAAATGTTGTAATTCGATGTAATTTCCTTTGGAGAGCGGCTACTGTGTGTTGAGTCTGCGAGCTCTTGAGTGGTACCAAGGACCATTTTGTATCCGATTACACGTCCACAAGGCTGGTTGATTGTTTGTCGTACCGCGTCGCTCGCTTTATTTACACACTGTGATGTTTTCCCTTTAGTGGCTCCGGATTCTCGAATTACTAAATACAGAAGCTAGGCAAACAGAAATTTGTCTACAGAATTTGAACAGTAACTGTCTCAAATGTAGGTGAAGCTTTGATGTTGGTAAGACAAACTATGTCAATGTGATGTTTACATTTTCTGAGAACATGATGCCGGCTTTCTCATTTCAAAATCAAATTGAAAATAATAAAACGAAAAAAGAAAACATTAAATGTAAATGTAATTTGGACTTAAAAGCTACCATAACAATAAAAGAGTATACAAATCACACATATTAGAATGCATTTACCTGGCGTGCGTAAAATCATTTTATATTTTATTATGGTCATATGGTAATAACAAACTCCTGTATTGTTTTTTAAGCACGACTTTGACACGGAGATTTTATGTTATGGGTATCGTAAAACCTGGTACCCATGGCGTCAGGCGTCCAAGATAAACACGGAACATCACCATACGTTGTAGGATTTCGGTAATGGAAATTTTATAGGGCAATTTTCTCTTGATAAATTCGTAGTAATTTTAAGAAAGTCTGAAGTCTGGTAGACTATAAAAGTAAATAGGGCCTCGTTAAATATTATGAAAGAAAGTCATCTTGATCAACTATTAAATATCTATTGTTTAGATTTCTTCATTGTTCTCGTAATAACCATCAAAGTTTCTGACTCCAACGCTATTACTTTATCTGGATTATTTCAGGGGAACTGTTGAAGTTTATCTTCCCTTTCGTTGAATCTCATCACATCTATGGTTGGCTAAATTTCTGGCAACAGCTGCCGATCGCGTCTTAGATTGTGCAAAATTTAATCCGCGTTTGCAGTGCCATATTGAATTTCTTTTGCGCTCGATTGAAAGTGTTTTTTTAGTGTCCCAGTCGACTGTCGCCTTAGTTTCCTTTAGTGTCTCGAATTACATGGTAGCGTCTTTGTAGTGTTGTAACTTTAGAGAGCCGACAGTAGGTGCCGTTCATTCATATCGGTTTACCGCCATTTTTTTATTCAGATTTCGAAAAGGCTACTTAGCATTTGTTAGTGGGCGTAGTACTGGGTGTGTACAAGTCAAGTTTATGGTGTCTTAAGTTAAAACGCTATAAATTCTTTTAACTGGGGCGTAACTTTTCTAGTCCATAAATTCTTTGTGTTTTTGTTTTTGAATTGTGAAGTCGCAACAACTTGTTATTTGAAACAGTGAATATTTATTTACGAAGTACTTAACTTTCTGCTCGCATATTTTATGTTATGTTTTGCTGTTTTTATCTAATCATATCTGTATGAACGACTAACCTTTATTTTGAATTGAAAAAAAGTTTAAGAACCAAAACCACGCAGTCCAAACCTCATTCTTGTGCAATCTAAAGGAAAGAATCGTTTCGCAGTTTCAACGCAAACAAAATAAAAATCGAATCAACGCTAAATTAACTTCTAAAAATCTTCTCAAATAACAATCGCGGCTGTAGGTAAGACAGCTGATGCATTCAAAGACAATATTTGATCTTCGATACACAATAAAAGATAGTAAACATTGTGAGCAATTACTACCGCGGAACATGTTTGCTTAGGACTAAGAAATTGGAGTGCCTTCGAGCGTGCGGATGTGTGTGAAGTATCTACGCACATAAGAACCACTGCACATTGTAGACATTCGGCGGAGATTTTGATAAGGGTTTCGTCTGTGAGCGACAATCATGCGTTTGTGTGACAAATGAGTTTAGAAGTGAAGTATTCAAATGCGATAAAATCTTTTTCTCCAATGGTTTTTGTCGTTTTAGTGTTAAAGTCTATTTTTAGCTTTGATTATGATGAATTTTATAATATTTGTCGTTTTGTTTATAAATGTTTATCCCTAAGAAATAACCATAATGAATCATAAAATAATGCTAACTTCCTGACAAATTGACAAGTTTTCAACTCACGATCTCAATTCGGAAACCAAGCAGTATTAAGACAACTGAAATCAACACTTTGAAGATTATTTTAACATTAATCAGTTTGATTAGCTTACCGATTAAACACCTAGACTGGACTTTACAAGCAATTTTAGAACTTCAAAGGCTTCAGCACCGCAATTGATTTTGACATAAATCCTTTTCAAGCTCACTTTACAACACTCGTATGGGTTTATGAATAAAATTCATCGGATAAAATCTTGTGGGTACGACACTTTATTATACAGAGTGTAACTGAAAAATCAGGCCATCAAACCGAGGGTCGTGAGACTGTCTTAAAAAGGCTCCACGGCTCTATCACAAAAGGCATGCGACAGGGTGGTTTTTAGGGTTCCGTAGTTAACTAGGAACCCTTATAGTTTCGCCATGTCTGTCTGTCTGTCTGTCTGTCTGTCCGTCCTCGCTTAATCTCTGTGACCGTTAGCACTAGAAAGCTGAAATTTGGTACCAATATGTATATCAATCACGCCGACAAAGTGCAAAAATAAAAATTGGAAAAAAATGTTTTTTTTAGGGTAGCCCCCCTATATGTAAAATAGAAAGTGATTTTTTTTTTAATTTCAACCCTAACGTGTGATATATCGTTGGATAGGTATTTAAAAATGAATAGGGGTTTACTAAGATCATTTTTTGATGATGTCAATAGTTTCGGAAATAATCGCTCCTAAAGTCAAAAACAATGTGTCCCCCCCCCCTCTAACTTTTGAACCATAAGTTTAGAAAATATGAAAAAAATCTGGAAAGTAGAACTTTATAAGGACTTTCTAGGAAAATTATTTTGAACTTGATGGAAAGAACAGTTTTTGTGCAAAAAAAACAAGAAGGTGGTACAAAATTCCTGGACTAAGTTTGTAGTATAATCAATTATTTAATCATATATACAAGCATTTTTTTTAACTTCGTTTACGTATTTCATTATTCTGAACGTATCTTCTTTCAAACAAAAAAAGAATTATTAACAAATAACCTTTTTTTAACACACAAGTTTAAAAAAAGGCTATTTGTTAACACTTATTGTAACGGACGGGAAACTACGGAACCCTACACTGAGCGTGGCCTGACACGCTCTTGGCCGGTTTTGGTCAATAAGGGCGTAAGGATTCATGATTTTTACTCCCCAAAAGGTCATCAAACATATTGATCTGAGTCAAGAGTCCCCTCTTGACTAAATTTTTCATTGTAACATTTTTAAACCTATAGGGTCCAAATGTATGGAACAACTGATCTACTTTATACATTAATCCCATAGATAAGGGTTGCGGGACTCTCGAGGGTCGCGGGACTCTCGAATTACCGTGACCCCGGTACGTAAAGAGCTATTGAAGGACACCGTGGATTTTAGTCAGTACGAGTCTGACAGTCCCTCCCGCACTGCCCTGGGTGGTCACATGAGTCCTCCCAGAACTCATGTGATGAGTTTACCACGTAAAAAAAAGTGCCCCATGTAACATTTTTAAACCTATTGAGTCCAAATGTATGGAACAACTGATTTACTTTTTACATTGGTCCCATAGAGAAAGTTGGTTAGTTTGATAACCCTTTAAAAAAACTCTTCTCTATAACCACGCCCCATAAATACATTCTGAATACAATTCTACCCGTCTACCGTTCGCTTATAGAGGTGTGGCATCGCACAACACTACGCCCAGGCGCCAGCGGGGCGACAGCCGCGGCGCGGGGCGAGAGGAGGCGACGAGGCTCAGTCGGCCGGCGCCAGCGCCAGTGCGCACCGAAACACCATCGAAGCCGCCCGTTACTACTTTTCCCTCGCGACCGCGTCAACGGGTCGAGTCGTAATCGTAACCCATTCGCTTAGCTTTATATTCAACCGGTGCATCATAATTACCTATTGTAAAAGTCCCTATTCAATACATTGTAATCCCTAGTCTCAACCGTTTCATTCGATATCACCCAAAGTGGTGACCCGCGACGATTAGTAGGCAAGTAATAATAACCGACCACGCCACGAGTCACGTAACATAATGTCGAAGGAAGATTTTCAAGATTGCAACGCGGGCGCGGCGTCTGTCGACCGCGTCGCCGTCAAGCTGCCGCCATTTTGGGCCGACGATCCGGAAGTGTGGTTTTCGCAAGTAGAAGCCCAATTCGAAACTTCTGGAATCACAACGGACAGCACGAAATTCAATTTGGTAATACAGCAACTCGAACATAACTACGCCAAGGAGGTACGTGACATTATTCTACATCCACCTTCTACCGGAAAATATAACAAGGTAAAAACTGAATTAATTAAGCGACTATCCATGTCCCGAGATCAAGGCATTCAACAGGCACTTTATTCAGAGGAACTTGGAGATCGTAAGCCCTCCCAATTTTTACGAGCGCTACGATTGCTCGCCGGATCGGACGTGCAGGACGAATTTTTATTTAGCATATGGTCGGGCCGCCTACCTACACAAGTTAAGGCAATTTTAGCCTCGCAGAGGAGTTTGAATTTAGATGAAGCAGCCGACATGGCCGACAAAATTTGTGAAGTGATGTCGATAAACACGCAACATGTAGCCAGTACTAGTAAAAATAATGCCTCGTGCTTGAACTCAAATAATTTTGATGAAATTTTACAGAAAGTAGAAGAACGCGTCATGGCGTGCATACAAAATGGCGTCGTGCAACAATTAGCGAAACTGAGCATGGAGCCACGTGGTCGCGCACGACAAAGAAGTGGTAATACCAATCCTAGAAATCGATCTCGGAGCCGCCGTCGATCAGATTCTCAGAGCCGGACTCCAGGTATATGCTGGTATCATGATATCTTTGGTGGAAAAGCACGCAAGTGCACCGCGCCATGCCATTTTAAAGCGGGAAACGCTCCCGACAGTCAATAGAAGCGGCGTCTGACTGTCTGCAATCCACCAGCCGCCTATTTGTTTCTGACAGGAAAACCAAGGTTCAATTTTTAATAGACACTGGTTCGGATCTGTGCGTACTACCTAGAACATTCCTGAAATCGCACGCTAAGCCCACAGAGTACCGCTTAGTGGCCGCAAACGGCACTGTCATACGAACGTATGGTTGTTTAAAGTTGCACCTGGACCTGGGACTGCGCCGAGACTTCGCCTGGAATTTCGTGGTTGCGGACGTGGACAAGCCAATAATAGGCGCTGATTTTATGTCATTTTATAACTTACTCGTTGATTGCAGAAACAAGCGGTTACTGGATGGTGTCACTGACCTCTCTACACCGGGGCAGCCAACAACGGTTCAATGCCAGAGCATCAAGGCTATCTCCGGCACCACTGAATACCACGTGCTGCTCTCTCGGTACCCAACTTTAACTAAACCTGCTGGCATCCTAAAGGAGGTAAAACATTCAACTATTCATTATATCCACACCACGCCTGGACCGCCTGTCTTCTGCAGGCCACGCCGACTCGCACCCGACCGTTTGAAAATAGCTAAACAACAATTTGAAGAAATGATATCTGATGGTACCGCTCGCAGATCTGATTCACCCTGGGCCTCAGCGCTGCACCTGGCTCCGAAAAAGGATGGATGGAGACCCTGTGGCGATTACCGAGCTCTAAATTCTCGCACGATTCCTGATCGGTACCCCATCAGACACATAGAAGATTATTCCTTGATGTTAGACGGTAGTTCTATTTATTCAACGCTGGATTTAGTCAAAGCTTATAACCAGATACCGGTTTTCCAAGAGGACATTCAGAAAACCGCGATTACGACTCCTTTCGGCCTATTTGAGTTCCCCTATATGTCATTTGGGTTAAGGAACGCAGCCCAATCATTTCAACGTTTCCTAGACGAAGTGTTGCGAGGTCTAGACTTTTGTTTTTCATATATTGATGATATTTTAGTTTTCTCCAGGAGCAAAGCAGAACACCTGGAACACCTGGAAAAACTTTTTGAACGTCTCAGCCAATATGGAATTCTTTTGAATGAAAGCAAGTGTTCTTTTGGTCAAGACGAGGTCACATTCCTCGGATACAGTGTGTCTGCCAAAGGTACACGTCCTCTGGACAACAAGATCAAAGCAATTCAGGATTTTCCGCTTCCAAAAACTGCCAAAGGCCTACGTCGTTTCTTGGGCATGCTAAATTTTTATAGACGTTTCTTACCTCATGCTGCTGAAGCACAAGCGCCTCTGCACGATATGTTGTCTGGTCCACTCATCAAAGGCTCAACAGCCCTGACCTGGACCAAGGAACAAGCCACTGCGTTTGAGAATTGTAAAACCCAGCTATGCAATGCAACCATGCTTTCTCACCCAGTTCATGACGCACCACTCGCTTTAACTACTGACGCCTCTAACACTGCAATGGGAGCTGTCTTGCAGCAAGAAATCAACGGTGAATGGCAACCACTCGCTTTCTTTTCACAAAAACTGTCCAAACCACAAATAAAGTACAGCGCTTATGACAGGGAGTTGCTCGCCATCTATGAAAGTGTAAAACATTTTAAACATATGCTTGAAGGCCGACATTTTGTCATTTTCACAGATCACAAGCCCATCACCTACGCATTTCAACAGAAGGACCGCAAGTGCAGTCCTCGCCAGTTCAACCACCTAGACTTCATCTCGCAATTCACTACGGATATCCGGCACATCTCAGGTCAAGATAACCTGACTGCCGATACCCTCTCCAGAATTGAAGCCATCTCTACACTCGACCTGTCTACTTTGGTACAAGCACAGAAAAAGGACAAGGAACTGAAGAACCTACTAGAAGGGAGTACTTCTTTAACCTTACGTCTGGTTCCAATCCCAGGTACGAATTTTGAATTATTTTGTGACGTCACACAAACCAAGCCACGACCTTTTGTCCCGAGAGATCACCGAAAGACTATTTTCGACCAGCTACATGGTTTGAGCCATCCTGGGGCAACCGCTACAACAAAACTATATCACCCAAAGAGGGTTTGTGTAAACAGAAGTAGATATTGATGTGAGACAATAACGTATCGTAACAATCATAGGATATAATGTGTTTGATTTATTAAACGATGCTCGAGGCACTATAGATACATATCATACAGTCCCGTTCGAATTGATGGGCGGGATATCATTGTTATTGTTTCAAAATAGATGGTGATATGCAGGGGCGATTGTTTTTTTTTTTTTTTTTTTAACCTCCATCATGTTTCATTCTCCGATTCTATATTAATCTTTCTGATGGGTAAGAGATGTCGCTTCTCCACAGTTTCAGTTATTTGATTTTGGGTTGATATGAGTTCCGCTACTATTAAGTCTACTACTAGCTGGTTGGTCACTACAAAAAAAAAAACATCAATCATCCTGCCCTGGTTGAAGCGGAAGTGACTGTCAGACTCGTACTGACATAAATCCACAGTGTTCCTTCAATAGCCCTTTACGTTCCAGTCAGTTACCTGTTTAGACAGTCCCGCGACCCCGGCAGGCTTTGGCGTTCCATGGGAACCCATCAGATTGCTAACAGCTTCGAAACGCGCGTGGAATGACACGCCGTCGACCTGGGCATGGTCCATGATTGGACGACTTATCCTACGGGAATGTAATAAAGGAATGTGTAACAAAAAAATTATCCATCCATTTATACAGGTCGCGGGACTGTACAAATTACCGTGACACCGGAACGTAAAGGGCTATTAAAGGACACCGTGGATTTTAGTCAGTACGAGTCTGAAGGTCCCTCCCGCTCTGCCCTGGGTGAGAGGACTCATTTGATGGTTTTACCGCGTAAAAACAAAAACCATTTTTACAAACTTTTGAATTGATCTTTTTCGTAAGAACCCCATAATTTACTATTGCTCCAAAGACAACTTTACTGACAATATTAGGTATCCGTTTATTAGCATTATGTAAACTTTAACTGCTCTAAAAGATACCATTATCTACTTTAATGCCGACAGAAAGTACCATAAATGAGAAAGAAAAGAAAGTAGGAAACAAAGGGAAAAAATATTATAACTTTCTTTATTCGATCTCTTAGCGCTACTGCAAAATCCTTTTACGCTAACTTTCTTTAATATAACTACCTTTTTCAAACATTATAAGGAACGCAAAGAATTCTATTCTGTTTAGTTAATATTAAGAAAGGCTGTGTTTATTCTTAGGCAGTGTAAGTATGAATATTAAGACTGTATTTTCATTTTATTGACCAAAAGCCAGCCTGTTACATGCCTTTTGTGAGAGAGCCGTGGAGCATTTTTACATAATACTTAACACCATGCAGGCAAAGCTGCTGGCATAAGCTAGTACTGTATAAAGTTCTTTCTGGCAATTAATCATTAATAAATATATATTTATTTTTATGTTTTTTTTATCTTTTTGTTTTAGAAATATTTTTAAATGTAGCAAAATATGTATAAAAGCTGAATAAATGGAATAAATAAATAAAAATTATTCATAAAAACTTTTACGAAGAGGTAAGAAAAGCCACAGACAGCTAATATTGGCTTATTCCCTTTATGTCGAGTCCCGTTATGTCGAGCCGAAAACCTTGTCTCGCTTCTATTACCTTTATGTCGAGCTTAGTTTTCTGTCCCGTTTCTATTCCCTTTATGTCGAGTTTATTTACCACGCTTTAATTACCTTTATGTCGAGTTTAATAATATCATATTTTAGAAGTACAGTCACGTCCAATGAAATGCACAAGACAGCTCGGGACTTGCTGGCACCCCGACTCGGACAATTTAGGTTAGAAGAGGATGGCGGGGTCTGAAAGACCCCGCCATCCTCTTCGTGGTTATTTTTTTTTAAACCACCCAGAAGTAGGAGCCCCGCGAAGCGGGGCTCCGTCGACATGCTGTTTAACATTTGCAACAATAGTGATGATTATACTGTTATTTATTTAGATTAAGATCAGATATATATATGAAAATAAGTAATAGAACAAATAATAAAACAATGTTTTTATGCCATTGGCTTTTAATTTACATCCCTGACTGTACCCGTTCACCAAACTCGACATAAAGGTAATAGAAAGCGTAAAATATCAATACTTTGGAGAACAATAGACTTCCAGGCTCGACATAACGGGACTCGACATAAAGGGAATAAATCCTAATATTATATAGAGTTAAGTTAGTGCCTACATAAAAACTAGTGTATAAATGAATTACATTTAATAAAAGTTTAGGTACATTCAAAATACTTTGAACTATTTATTTAGTTCGCTCCGGTTCTAATTGCCTTTGCGGCAATCAATGTAAATAATTAAGATTTCTGAAAATATTAATCTCAATAAAACTATTAGCATCTAAATACGTACTAAAACTTTTCAAATTAAATCTTGGAAAGTTTGTTTTGAACGAAACTTTCTGCTAAATATTTATTAGTAAAGCCGTTTACACAGAACTTACGGCACTTTACAAAATGCGCCCAAAATAATCTAACACTAACTTTTCCCCGCGGCGTTGTTCGCGTCATCATCTTCCTGCTTCATTTCACTTGGGGTCGGCGCACCACGTTTTTTTCTTCCTTTCAGACGTCACAGTATCATATACTCCTTTTTCTTTCATATCATTCCTTAGACAATCCATCCATCTTTTCTTTGGCCTTCCTCTTCCTCTCCATCCATCAACATTCATACTCATCACTCTCTTAGTCACATGAGTGTCATCCCTCCTCATTACAATGTCCATAGGTACCAAGATAGACGATTCTCATTATTTTTTTCTGTAACAGGCGTCACTTTCAAACTTCCCCTTATAAACTCATTCCTTACTTTATTCATTCTTGTCACTCCACACATCCATCTCCGCTACATGAAATCGTTTCTCATCCATCTTTTTCACAGCCCAGCATTCGCGGCGTTGCTCGCGTGAAGTTTGGTAATTATTCCACGGGATTGTTATGTCTAAAAGTGATATTTTAATCCAGCTCCTCCACAGGGTCCGCTCAGCAGTTTTTGCGTAAAAGAGAAACACACATCCATCCATCCATCCTCATAAATTTTCTCATTTCGCAAGTTTGGATGATTTATGATAGATTTTGTAATTCTAATAATAGTATTTCCAATAAAAACAATACGCACACAAAAAAAGCGAAACACTGAACAGAAAATATTAATAACATCACTGTCCCATCTTGTATCCCACAAAATATTATGAGACTGTATCTAGTCACAATTTGATCTAACTGTAATATCTTTGGAGCAAACCGTTCCCCAACCACAACTGCGAAACATTTCTAGGTATCCATTAAGTTATATCTCATAGTAATTTTTGCGTTTTCATTTTCACGAAATTGGTCCCAAGGAAATCGAGTTTGTGTCTCTTCTACCCGCAATCCGCATCTGCACAGAATAGCTCGATAGTACCGAAACAGGAGACAACAGATTGAAACGTGTTTCCGTCGCAAAAACGTCGGAAGCGCCCGGAAATTTCAGGATTCATTATTAAAGAAAACACGTCCTTATGTTTCCTGGAGAGGGTTGGTTTTGGTATGAAAGTAGCACATTCGTTAGCGAAAGTAGACAAAATGCAATCTACGAGTATTCTGGTAGGAGGTACACGCCAGATGTTGCGGTCTGCGAATTTCGACGTAACTAAAAGCTTCACTCCGAGTTAAGGGGTCTCTTATACGTTGATATAAATTCGCGTTTAGATTATTGTTGATGTCAAGGTACGTTCATTCGTTCTATTCGAGTGTTTTCTGTTGAAAAACATTAATTATATAATATGTTATTCATTTTCAAATTGACAACACGACTACTTGTAAGTAATTCTTGTTGGAATCAGCTTCAAGAATAATGAAGCAGATAAAATAATAAAAAGAACTTCTACCAACCATTTCAAAATGTCCTTAAAATGAAACATCTTTTAAGTTATAAAACAATTTGACGTAAACTTTTATCACTGCTTTTAAGCTTATCACGACAGTACTTAAAAAACAAGAAAATTTTACTTTTACTGCTGACGATTCAACAAACCACGTTAATGTCTTTCAGACAAGTTATAAATATTTTATTGGTCTAGATAATTACTACATTTAAGTAGAGATTTTACTGAGTTCATACTTTGCTTGATTTAGAATGCATTGTTAATAATACTGTGGTAAGTATTCATTATGCCGACGGCAGTACCGCCGGCTATATCGCCATTCCATGCCGGATCCGGGGGCTATTGGTTACAGCAATGACGATGAGTTGACAACAAGACAGCATACACGGCAATACCCACCTAATAGTGGGTAGGAACCACCACATTTTTTTTAGCGTGATAAACTGAGTCCTCCCACCCAGGGCAGAGCGGGAGGAACTGTCAGACTCGTACTGACTTAAATCCACGGTGTCCTTCAATAGCCCTTTACGTTCCGGGGTCACGGTAATTCGTGAGTCTTCCCGAAACATCCGGGTCCGGTGAGGATCTGCGTCAGGCGGAAGGTCAGGACGCCTTTACGCCTTTCCAGCCACTCCTCAGAGAGGGGTCTTACCGCCGCGTCCACTAAAACCATCACATACAGTTAGTTTAAGATTGTTTTAAAATACAAATATTACTTACGGTTTACTAACTATTAAGTGCGTTATATGCATATAGTACGTCCTGCGGTACCTTCTTTTTATTATGCCTTTTTCCAATGCTGCCTAACACTTGTTTCTTTTTCTTTCCATGTTCTCGCTGATGCCGCTGCTCCAAAATTTAAAACAGGTCAGTAAAACATTTTTCATCTTTCCTTTTTCAAACGATATTTTTTAGGGTTTGGAGACAGAAAAAACCACATAATTTCTTTATATTTTCGGTTCGAATGATGAATGTGTAACATATGTATAATAAAAATTGAAATTTTTTTGCTCTGAATTCTGTCGAATCACTTTTCTTCATAGTATCAGTTTTAAATAAATAATATTTACTGAATTACACGGATAAGAATATATACAAACGGTGAGCTATAAGAGAAGAAAGACCATTATTATGAATACTTCCATAATTAATGATCATAAATTTCAATCGCACTGATTGACAACTAACTTGTTCTCACATAATTTGTACCTCACATGTTCAATTATGTCCCCAATATTAACTAGGTACTAAAAAGCTTAAGAAATAGAGTTATGTAATAAATAGCGATAAAAAAAACATAATAGGCATAACGCAATCAAATCCATTTAAAACCACTATATTCATTACAACAGAAGTTCAATGAGCAAATTACTTTGATATTCCTGTTCCGTATATCCCTTTGTAAACCAGCTGTATTGTAGTTTGACAAAACCATTGCCCAGGTACCCAACCCACCAATTACCGAGTATTGTCAAAAAAAATCTCGGAGACATTTTTGAACATGTCATTCACATGACTGCGAACGATATTGCGTTTAAGGAACCCTTTGCCATTGAATTATCGCTCTTATCTCTGTTACATCAAGGGAGAGGTTATGTCAAGTTGTCAGAAAAAGAAGTTGTCGTAACACTCAAAAACTTTTGTGCGTTGGTCCTCTAGTCTGTCACATATCCTTCCTATTGTGATATTTAGTTCAATAGCTTTGAATCCCTAGTTTTTTTTCTTCTTTCAAATCCATATCAAAGAGTTCTTGTTTACACCTGCTTTATTCAGTAGTGTTTACCTAGGACTATACCTACCTTTATACAGAATTAAGTTTGAGATGAAAGCCCGTAATAGACTTTGGTTGAAAGTGCTCGCGACTTACCGTTTCGTAGTTATAACTTTGAAACTACTTAAGAGACTTTAATTAATCTGAACATGTAATGAAGCAGTACGTAGGTTTGTAATTAAGAAAATTGTGGCAGGATCTGTCAGTGACTTTGGAGTTATAATTAACCTTAGAGTTTGAGGGTATTATGAGACGCTGATGACATATTCAGTGTTGACTTGCGGAATATTATAGCGTGACCAGGGGGGGGACAGTTGCCTACATCAAGCTTGGTGATTAATGAAGCAGCGCCATCTTCATTTCTGAACACTGAAACATATGTTTAGTTTTGTTTCGTCAGCAATAGATGTCACTGCAATAAAATTCTAAAAACAACATGTTTTATTTTTAAGCTAATTTAACGTTAGTTTAAATATATTTAACTATTTATATAATCATTTAATTATTTTGATCTATAATATCTTAAATTCATTTAATATTATGGAAATAATAGGATCACTGCCCTTTTATTCACTCGTCTCAACATCTGATTTTAATGTCAAGGACACGTAAAATGGTCGCCGTAGCCTGCGCACACGCTTGACTATATTTTGCGGATGTTTTATGTGTTTATCATAGTTTTTGTGATAATATCTTCGTTATAAACGTCGCGTCGAGATTACTCCTCCGTTTCGGTACCAAGATAATCACCAAGAAACTGTGTTTTAGTTCGCGCTAAAGATGCTATTTTGTGTTGTGTTGTGAACTTGTGACTGCCTGCAGTGAATGTTCATCTGTGCACAAAAATTATAAAAATAGAAAATAAAAAATAAATAACTTATAGTACTTAGTTGTTTTAATAAAACCCAATTTTTGTATTTCCCTGTACCGCACTTTGTTCTTACTTTCTTGACGTGAATATTTGATTTCCTTAATATTGGTATTATTATACAAAAATATTCCGCAAGAAAGTTTGAACAAATAGTTCGGTACTGGGAAATACAAGGCTCATAAATAAATTTAAATTACATTAGTGTGCGTTGGTAACGTGTGTGTGTGTGAGTGCGTGATTGATCGGTAGTTCTTGGTTCAGAAATGGAGATGGCTCTTCAAACATGTCATGGCTAAAAGTCACGAAAGAGGGCACTCTTTTCCTTTTTATATTATAGTACTCTGTGAGCGTGACTAGTGAATCTTAATTCTTTTTTAACTACTAATACTATCAACGTAAAAATTTGTGTTTGTTACTCTTTCACACCAAAATTACTTATAAAGATGATGGTACACAGATATTTTATAACCTGGAATAACACATAGGATAGATCAATTGATCCCATTTTTATTTTTCTGTAGGAAAATATCGACTTGTAGCGGGCGAAACAGCCAGCAACAGCTAGTTATAAAATATGGTACGAAAAATTAACCTCTCGGGCGATTTATAATTGAAAATGATAAAAATTAACGTCCAATGAGCGACTGTCTGTTATGTACAGACGTGTGTACGTAAGGCGCTGGGGCGTTTTCGCTTATGTACACCCGGGTGTACGTAACGCACCCGAGAGGTTAATGATGTACCGTTTAAATTGTACAGGCTGCTAAATATTACATCTAAAAGTAAATATACCTGAGAACTAACTTAAATATTGTGAGAAGTTACAGTATGGATCTAAATGAGTATCTAGTTTATTATGAACTAATACTAAATCCTAGCCGTTTCTCAATTGTTAGAATCGGCTTACATTCTAAAGGAATTCAGTTGAAAATCAGTATTTTAGATGGAGTGACTGCCTATCTAACCTGCACAACCCAGTAACTGGGTGACACGATACCCCTTAGTAAGGCTGGTTGCTATGTTCGAGCTTTTAACATTAAAGACTTCTAGACAAATGACAACCGGGAGCAATGGCTCGTACTTTCCGAGCCACGGAGGAAACTCACTATGATATTTGATCACCAATCTACAGGAGAATGATCAACTGTTATTATTTAGACATGAATAATAACAGCAGCTTATTAAAAATGTCCAAAATGTTATGAAGATAATATGATAAAGTAATATTGAGTTGAATATACAACATAATTATATACGAGTACTATTCAATTTCCTACAAATCCCGGCTTGATGTAGCCTACACTGCACTATATTGTATTTAAGTAATTAACTAGCGGTACACAAGCTAATAATGTTCAAGCGTACTAACGCAATATTCCCTACTAATAGTTTCAAAACAATAGTTTCTGCTAATAGGCGCAGACTCTGAGCAATATTGCTTGACGGCAGGCAATTTCTATGACGTTAAGATTGTTTCAAGTAATCAACTCGTCGTTCAATCAACCTGAAAACGGTTATAGGTGAATTTATCATACAATAATTATCCCTACTTACGTTATAAAAGCGAAAATTTGGATGTTTGGATAGTTTTTTTTTTTGTGGTAAAATCATCAAATGAGTCCTCTCACCCAGGGCAGAGCGGGAGGGACTGTCAGACTCGTACTGACTTAAATCCACGGTGTCCTTCAATAGCCCTTTACGTTCCGGAGTAATTCGTACAGTACCGCGACCATGTTTGGATGGATGGGTAAATTTTAGTTGTTCAGCCGTTCTGACAAGTTTGAGACATGTCAGAACGGCTGAATGGATTTTGATTTTTATCATTTCATCGTTGGCCCAACTACGTCGGGAACGGAGTCTAACTTATAAGGTGCGACTGCCTATTTGCTATCTACCATTCAGATAGATCTGGGCATATACCCTTTTATTAGATTGATCATCAGCCAGTGAATGACTGTCGCATATCTACAAATAGCAACTATGACCATCCATCTCTCCGAGAAATGCAAGAAACTCGTAGTCATTTGTTAACTGGACCCACCCGAAGTAATACTAACTAATAGGCCTGTGGGACCACTCACCCCAATCACATTTTGAATATCGACTGGAACCACTGCCCAATTAATTTATTAGTAAAGTCACGGAATAAAGTCGTATATGTTTATGTTTATATAATGGATGGTTCCACATGATCAAACGCTACTTAACCTTAAAGACAGACAACTGTGGCTGGTAATATTTAACCACGAGTCCCTAAACGATACATCTACACGAATATTAGATACCTACAACAACATCGTATCATAATCAACTTCCTAGATAATCTTATAAGATATTTTTGGCTCGAGAAACACGAAAACTGAAGATGATACTTTACAAAATCTGCCAATATTTTGTCATTTACGCTCCCAATATTGAAGATAATATCTGAACTTTACGTCAAGTTTACATTCAACGCGCAGACACGTTTAAAAGCAGGACGAGGTCACATTGAAAGCGATTAGCGTATCCAGGATTTAAAAATACCTTTAATCATCATTTAAATCACTGCCTATGCTATATTTTAGTCAATAAATCGTTAAAATGAAGCTTTTTTGAGGAAAAGAAAATTCTAAGTAGGACTCGAACCTGCATCCTTCTGGATGAATATGATTAACCACAATCAGAAAAACGTTCAAACAAGAGAATGAAAGGTTTTGATACCATAATTAAACGATCTGGATTAGTGGTAGACGAATTCAGTCTGGCCGATTGGATCCAATACGTCGTTCAGTTTCACCTCTCATTATGTTACATTAACGATAACAGTTAATTTGAGACGCGAAAATATTGTCGCTCATTTAAAAACACTCTAATCGCCTGCAATCGTACCACGGCCTTAGCCTTGGAAACAATTTCAGAGCTTAGTTAGGCTTTATATCAAGGTTGGTCTTTGTTCTCCATCTAATATTGATAAAAGCTAGTTGATTAAAATAAGTTAATTTATTGTTAGGAGATTTACTATCTCTTTACAAGCATTCAAATTTTAAGAGATAGATATAGAAAATAGCTAAAAGTAATTTGTAGGGATTCCATTATTATTTTAGTCGTTCATGTTTTTACAGCTACTTAGCAAAATAACGTTAAATGTTCATGTTTTATCGACTTTATTTTGAGAAGTTTACAATTGTGCTATATTGATATTTCTTGCATATCAACATAATAATACACCTTATTTTTAACCTTATAGTACATGGTTCAAACAGAAACATGCTAGCATAAGATAAAAAAGCTTGTAAAAAGAGAAAACCTAACATCAGCAAATTACACAACTTCTTCACATTATAAAAACAAAGCTTTCCACACGAACGAAAAAGCAGTTCTTTTTGTAATTTGCTTAAAACAAAGAAATATACGTAGACTATTGATCATCCGTCCCTACTGGTCATTTGCGAAGCCATTTCGAAGAATAAGCACAAACCATGGCCAGCAACATACAATTTCCAATGGAAAAAATGATCTAAATGCTCTACAATTAAGTCCAAATTAGCATTACTAATCATTTTGTTTGCTCTGTAACTACAATTCGCTGATTCGTCCGACGAAACAATTATATGGTGTTAACCTTTATTTAATTAATGCAAATTGTTAGGTGCATACTTTGAAATGTTTTACTGCGTAGAAAATTGCTAACCCTGTTATGATTTGTATCGAAAGTACTTTCGCTATGACGGTTGAAGGGTTTAAGAAGAGGATGTGGTGTAGCATTTGTGCGTAATTATCCACACTCAAATAATAATAATATTATTAAGAGGAAAGATAGGTATGTTTTTCTGTTTATAATGTTTTTTTATGACGCTTTCTTTATTGTTATAAAGCTACATTGCCCGCGCGGATGAAGCCGCGGTTAGACTTCAAAATTATTAGGGTGACTAGTTACTACTGCTAACGAAGAGTATGGATTATTATTTTTTTGGTGTGGATTTTTGTCTTCAAGCTTTTTATCTTCCGGAACAGTTAACCATAAATACTCGTTAAATTTGTTAGTTACAGTTAGTAAGTTTCAATCGCTTTTTCTACCTTTAAAAAACAATTCGTTTTCATTAAGTTAATCCAGACATATTCCAAACGATTATTTATACAATTGTTTATGTTTATACTCGGTGGTTTAAAAAAGAGAAAAGCCATTTAGTGCCTTATTTTATTCGTTAACGCAAAGGTATTTCGATTAAAACAAAATGTTAAACCATTTAGGAACGTAGTTAGAATATTTCCAAATTACAAATCTATGGCACTATAACCTACGTAGCTAATCTGTACTAGGAAAAAATAACACGCGCTATCTCAGTACAATCTAATAAGACTTTATGCATCTAATGTTGAAAGTTAACTGACATAATTCACACGAGGTAAACGCGGACTGAATGAGAATTAAGAAAAATAACAGTGTAAAGCATAAAACGGGTTTTGTATGAAGGTGTAATCGCATGCTACTTAATGACTTTCATGTTTAATAACCGTGCTATACGATTATATGGAGAGGAAAGTTAGGTTTTTTTCTTGCGCTTATATCGTTGCATTTATTATTTTTTGGGGTAAAATGAAGTGTTGGTAATGCATTGAAAGTATTACTTTCTACAGTACAGTATCATTTTTCCGATGTATCAGTTCTGTTTATAAATTGTAACAGTTGAGAAATGTAGGAAATTAAAATAAACATTAGCAAATAATTCCCATTTTAACATAGTGCGACTGCTGATTTTAAAGAGAACCGACATTATGCCGCTTTTCTTTCAAGATTCTTGTAAGATTTTTTTCGTGTAAAATTGACATGTGCATGTGCACATTGCTTAGCAGACATTGGTTCTAAAATAAAACAAAAAACAACATGTTGAACTTCCGTCATTGCTTTTATACCCCGTCCGTCTCAATGTCCATGTCTTACTAGTCCAGTCATTTGTAAATGTCGTACTTACTCAGCATACAATGGATGCCACCTCGGTTCTCATGTCGGACCCCTCACTAATTAAAAAAAGTCTGACGAATAAGACCGGCGATTTTTATCGCTCGCCGAATCATACATTCAAAGAAACCACGTAGGCGTTGTCTATCTCGCTTCCTTTTCTTACCTCCCAAAATTTGATTCATCTTGTCTCTCTCTAAAAGATTCTACTGTATTTCGTCCATTCATTAAATCAGCCAGTAATTGTTAATAATTATAATTCATTACAATTTTGAAGGTATCCCGTTGCTGCGTTTTTCTTCTGATACGGTAATCGCTGTGAGAATTTGATAGTTTACCTCCGACAGATGAGCCTCACTGTAACAAAAAATTCAAAGTGATGTTACTTTTAAGAGTTGACTCCCAAATCGAGCTTCATCTCTAAAGTAATTGGGTCCATATTGTGGATCGTGAGCGGCAAATGTAATTTGGCTGCGTCCAGTGGTTAGACGTCGTAAATCGAAATCAAGAGCTCGACAGTGACAGTGTTTTTGTTTGAACATTACTGGTTTTGAAGATAACGCTTTTTACGGTCTTAATTATTGTTATAGCCGTGTTGAAGACCATCCTCGTGAAGGCGTGATAATTATCATAATTGTTATTCATTTCCTAGAAGACACCAAAATTTATGTGAACTGTCGTCTTGGCAGCGGCGATGTATCTCCAACATTAAAATAAGACAAATATTAGTTCTAGCCGTTTGTTGTAATTTGTTACTCGAGCCTCGCCAGTAATTACTCGGTGAAATGTGACGTGAAAAGATAATTAAAACAGTCTGTTAACTAACGTTTTAGAATGTCTGCTGCAGACCTTTACGAACTTAAGTAGAACTAATTATTTAATCCTTTTCGAAACTTGCTGATTCAAAACTTAATCAAAATATAATTTATGTTTTTGTGTTGTCAAAGTAGATTATTGTACGAAATTGTAAATCAGGCTTAACATGAATGTTAAATCTAGACGAAACATTGCTTTGAAATGTTGCCAGAGTATCTAATTCAAGGTTTTCAAACTAATCTTTGAATCGCAGAAAAGATAAACCGTTATTTAGTGAGTTCTAAGAAATGGGTTCACCATTGAAATGAGGTAATAGTCTGTCTATACATATGAAGGCTTCATAGTTATTAAGAGTAATTTAAAGGGAAATATGAATCGTGTAGCTGAAAACTCAATTTAATCTCAGAACATTTTCATATTTCTATCTATATCTACAAAGTTCCCTTACATGGTCAAAGAGTTAATCATTAAGATAATTTCAGTTCCCCATTTCAAAGCGATTAACATTTCAAAGTAGTAGGTTCTTTATAAACAAATAATAATTTCCTTTAAGGCCTGGTAAACATTAGAGTTAAAATTTTTGGAAAATAATGGCGTACAAACCAACAAGTGAAGCTATAGCAAATAAGTACAGTACCACACATCAATTTCAAATTCACATACCCAATAATTAATAAACAAGACCTTAGGAACACTCCCTGTCGTTACCTACATCAAGCAGACTAATTCATGATGCTTGCCTCGTTCTTAGAAGGACCGACGTCGAAGACAGACCAGGGATACTGTAACAGATCTCCTTAATAACATCTAAGCTTATTAATATGCATAACACAAGGATAGATCGTGAACTAACTATCACCAATAGAGACGAGGGTAATTTTAGTTTGTAACTTGGTAATGAATTCAGAATCTTAGTACACATAGTTTATTGTGGTATAGCGGTTGGTTTAATTTATTCTGTGTTTAGTACAGTATCGGTTTGTGTGACTTGTACCGTTTGTTATAGGTATAATATTGTACCTTGGGATTGTACCTTTGGGGTTTGTTTTAGTGTGTCTGTTGTTATTCTTGCCTACGCTTAGATAACTTAAAGTTACTATCTGGTGTGTTATTGTTTCGTAAATTTCCATTAAATGATTCCATTATATAACCAGCACCAAGAAATACTATCTGAAGTCTGACTTTACGACTAAATTTTAGTCTACCCAAACAGTGAACTACAACAGCTCTATAAATCTTTGAAAACCGATCAATGGATACAAAAATAACATTGCAACAATCTAAGTCTAATTGGAATCCCTTTGCGTGTTCTCTCAAAAGTATCTATGAAGTTTGTCAGACGTAAAACAAGGCTGGCAACATTGGCTGACCTATTAACCAGAGGCCACTACTAATAATGTCCGTCCATGTTGACTTGCTTTACGAAGAGATTATTAGTTCAGCAAATCATTAGCTTCAGATGAATAACATGGTAGAAAGCTCTTTCTCTATCTAAAACACGTTATTACAACTTCCCTCAATTTAAATTCAATACGGTTTTCTATTGGCAACAAATTAGGTTACAAAATGAATACCTATTTTATTCAAGTCTTGTAAATTTTCAATTTAATCTTTGTGTTTACGCTGGCTTACAATCTTAGCGAATTTGATCGATAAAATGCGTATTATGTTGTCGAGTTTCATTGTAAAATTTATAAATTCAAAAAGCTTGTTGGACGTCAATAATCACGCGAATTATTTTATAACATATGGCGTTGTAACAATCCTAAATCGCCTTTGGATCTTGTTTGTTCTTTGGCTAGGCTATAATTAGGCGGCGTCTTGTTAGCCCCAATCCTGCTCAGGCTTTCAAATTAAAAGGGAATTGTCAGTTCAGCCCGGCTGACTTCGACCGCAACTTATAGTTATTAACGATTCCGGTACAGAAAATATTTTACTTCCACGTTCTTATTAAAACTTGTTCTCGGCCCTTTCTGTTCTATCTTCACGGGCCGTTGCGGCAATAGTGTGGATACGACTGTTACTATTGTGCATTAAATTATTTATAAATTAGTTATACATTTACAAAAACATTTTTATTGTTACATTGATTTATTTTTATTATACTTTTGTTCCAAATTATTTTAAAATATGAAATATAGTTCGAAAATAGCTGTTTAAAACTTTCGTGTGTATTAAACAAACATTGACTCTATTACTCTAATAATATGGTGTAATTTTTACACAACCCAAGTAATAAAAATGATTTATACGCCTATTTGTCAATACTTTTGTCCGTGACTTTGAAAAAAACTGCGACTCAGGTGTGGCAAAGTGATTTCGTAAAGCTATTAATTCTACTTTTGACACTTCACTGTTATATTTATCTTTTAATATTAAACTTAAGGAATTATAATGGCTTATTAATATTTTACTGTCACATTAATCTATTCCAACAGTTGCTCAGGCCTAATTTATTTTTCCTGAATTAATACCTACAACGCTTAAAAGGAAATTGCTTGATCCTTCAAGCAATTTTTTGGATGGAAACATTTTTTAAGTTTTTATTTGATACTTCTGGTTATACGGTTTCTTACTAAAGTTGTTGTAATTAATTCACTTTTAAATAAAAAAAGCTATTGTTTATTATTTCCAGCCTTTTTACGATGGCATCATTATCATCACATACATAGGTACCTAAACAATGTCTACTTTTACGACACAGCACTAAATTGTATAAAAATTGTAAAACTCTGAACAAGATTTCTTTATTGGTTCCAAATAATTAAAATATAAGTTTAACAATAGTTTGTTAAAAATAACGAAATATGTGTAAAGTCTCATCCACACTATCGCCACACTACATAATTTTATTTTTTGGTCTCTGGCTAACCCATATTCGTGTGGCGTCGTTACCCGTCGGCGCGAGGGCACACAATTATGTAATTATGTGTTAGGAGATCTGTTTTTATCACTTCCACCCTTGTCTATCGAATGATAATTGACCTCTTGTTTTGTACGTAATGCCGAGCTATTATACTTAAGTAGTTTGAAAAAAGTCATTTCGCCCATATGGTGTGTCCTAGGTTTTAGCCTCTCAACCGTGGAAAAAAAATGTCGCTAAAAATGACAGGGGCACCGCTTATGAGAAAATGGCGTCGCAAATACCGTCTTTTACCAAAATACATATTACTCTACAATCAAACCATATTTTATCGTTCTGTAAACGACAATGTACTAACTGATATATTTCCTATCTATCAGGTATCAAAATAAAGCGAAAATCGAAACAGTGTATTTGTTATTCACCTCGAAAAATTAAAATTCACCTGAAGGCTCGGATTACAAGAATCAAATGAATATTCAAACAAAATCCAAAGAACAAGGGCCTTGGTTATCTAATTATGTAAACAATTTGACTAAAGAGCTCCAGATGTTTACGATAACACCACTTGCAACTCAACCCGACGAAGCACAAAAACTACTAGCGATGTTCCTCCACTTTTTGAAATTTTATCGATAGTTGTTTTTTTCGGAAGGTATTTAGTACCTAGGTATATGAGAATAAAAATACAATATCATTCAAAAATTTGTTATATTTTGAATAAAAAACAATACACAAGTTATTTAAATTTGGAAGTTGGTTGTGAGATGGGTCGATTTTTTCTAAATACTTAATTTTTTTTTTTATAAACGATACACTTTTAAAGATGTGAATAAAATACAATATCATTCAACATTTTGTTTTATTTTGAATTAAAAACAATACAAATTAAAAATTATTTTCTCACAATAATCAAATGTATAATTAACTGTGAATGCAACTATTTAAAATTAAAGTTTTGCTGCCAACAAAGAAAAAATCAAGCAAATCAAATCAAATCAAATCTTTTATTTCAACTAGGCCAATTACAGGCACTTTTGAATTGTCAAAAGACATAAAATAAAACTAGTACAAAAATAGTTATGGTGCTACAGTCCCAGTCACAAGACATAAAAACTGTGAAAGTACCGTAGGTGCTCATTCCAAAGCGTAGATCTCTATGGAGAAGAATGAGCAAGAAACTCCATGGACACTCTTTTTCAATCGCCAAAATTATTACAGAACTTTTGTTACATCATTCATCATCAGATGGTACATTATGTGAGAACGATGTGGCAAGTTAATAGTGTCCATAATAAATATAAAATATAAAAAAGACAATTCAAAAATAAAGTTAATATTAATTAAAATAGACCAGGGCAGCTAAGAGATGACCAGTCACAACTGACAGCGCCCGTTCACGAACATGACACATATATCAGCACCATTCAGCTCAACCATTTTGAAGGGAACTAAATGATCCGACACACACGCCACCATCAGCGAGACTTTTGAGTGAGCATGACATACTCTCAACCGCCAGAGTCATTCAAGTCAATGAAAGACGTAGGTTTCTAGTCAAAGATAACTCTGAAGTACATGGTACTCACACAATGCTGGCTATGACGCTATATAATACTAGATAGATACACTCTATACAATGCAAGAGATAGTTGTACATTCTTCATCCGCTCCGACAATATTATTAAAAGATGAAGGAAACCTACGACTGTCGTACTAAAATAGTAAAAAATACACACAAAAAGACAAACACTGAAATAAAAAGTAGGACAATAATGTCCGTTAATCAAAATAAAATAATAAAACAAATAGAAACACATAAAACAAAACAAGATGACTTAATTAAGTCATAAAAAAACTGGTAGCAGAGATACGTAATCAGCCAGTGGTTTCAAAGCTATGACAATCTGATAATATAACTATGAAAAATCAACATTCATCATTACCTTTCACTCTATCTTTCACAATAGTTATTTATGAATTATTGAAAGAAAAAAGAAAGCATTACTATTGCGGCGGTGTATGATAAGATTGAAAGCAGTTCTGTACGCACAATGGCACGCGACAGGATTGGCAGCAGTAAGATGTTTTCTGGTTCTTCCTGCCCTCGCGGAGGCACACAAAACAACGCTTGTAGAAATTCCGGTTGCGTGCAGAAGTGCTTTCTGTCGGTTCCAGTAAAATGGGCCAATGTGTAGAAATTATGTATCTGTTAGGTTGTTGGTGCGTAGATCTACTGCTGGAAACAGTATACCTA
The DNA here is from genome assembly GCA_943136025.2 of Agrotis puta. Taxonomy (NCBI): domain Eukaryota; kingdom Metazoa; phylum Arthropoda; class Insecta; order Lepidoptera; family Noctuidae; genus Agrotis; species Agrotis puta. The sequence goes on along the minus strand of OW964177.2, from coordinate 11,166,593 downwards.
CGGCTTTGTGGACAATGAGAAAGATGATTTGTGAGGATGGAATCTACAAGCTGAAGGCGGAAAGCTAAATGATCGTGGTGTTTTAGTGTAGATGACTGCAGAAGAGTGCGAGAGTTAAGGATAGACACATTAAGAAGGCGTTTAAAGAGTTTCATGTACCATTTGGCACAACGTTTCCTTTCTAACAAATAAGGCTCCAGCATCTGATCTTTCAGATCCACTCCCCCCATGAACTTATTATAATCTAATACCACTTGCGGTTTAAAAGGTACTGGCCGAGATGTTGATCGAGATGAAACTGTAGGCAAGGCAGTGGAAGAAGTGTGACAAGTCGAAATCATAGTGATTCGTTTCTTGTCCTGCCATGCTAACACAGAGACATCGCCAGAATGCCTTGCAATTAACTCCCCCCTTTTAAGCGGAGCCTTATTTATTACAATGGGAACGTCTCTTCGGGAAGGTCTCAAAGTACCGACGCAGTCGGTACCATTGAGCTTCAGAAATCTAGCTAATAGGGGCGAATTATACCAATTATCCATAAATAATCTATACCCTTTGTTTAGTAGGGGACCAATGAGCTTCTTCACAACAGCTGTACTTTTAAGTACACCGGGCGACTGCTCCAAATCTGTTACGGATTGTTTACCGGCGTAAACAATAAAAGACCACAGATAGCCAGTGCTACTCTCGCAAAGCTCAAAGGTCTTGATACCAAACTTAGAAGCTTTGTTCTGAATATACTGTTTAAAGTTCAATCTTCCTTTCCAAAGAGTTAAGCTTTCATCTATACAAATATTTTTACTTAAAATATAATTTGATTGAAATCTAGAATTTAAATGTGTAATAATTGGTCTCAAACGGTGTATTCGATCAGAGCTTCTAGCAGCACCAGTGTTGGAGGGATTTGAATTGTTCATAGCGGGGTCAGAATCAACAAAATGTAATGCTCTAGTTAACAATTCGTATCTCCGTCGTGTGAAGATGCGTCTGAAAACTTCCGTTTTCAGAAGAGGATCAACAGAAAAACAACTAGTAATAGTTGGTAATCTGATGATCCCCAACATCATCCAAAACGAAAAGAGACACAAAATTTCGTGAATATTAGTAGGGAACCATTCAGACTGGAAAGCAGCAGAAGAAATTTTAGTGGCATACGCGTTGGTTTCAGCCACAATATGGCCTAAGATGTCATCGTCCCAATAAGAACGAAAGGCATCATAGGCGGAATTGAAGATATGAACTGAACCAGTACGCTCTAGCTTAAAACTTTCCTCCTGCCCTTGAAAGGAGTCCATAGGAGACCATTCAAAGTGGAGGCCTTCCAGTCTTGGGGGACCATCCAATCCATCACTAGCGTCATGAAATTCATCTTCATCTTCGCTCTCGCTAGCAACCAGTTCAGCGTTTCTGGCAGCATCTGGCATACCCATCTGTCGTCTCCTCAATACATCCATCGCCAAACTTACCAGTTCATGAGGAATGTCGGCGTCAGTCGTCCAAATTTCGTTAAGTGGGTGTCCCACCTCCCACTGGTTACCCCCCCTACTGAGCCGGTTAAAATGGCCGCGCCCACGTGCGCTCTGTCCCCGCACACCCCTGATACCTCTTCGTCCACTCCTTCGTCCACCTCTTCGCCCTCTTCTCTCCCGCCCGCGCTCTTCAGGGGACACAAACAAAGTATAGGTATCAGGGGTTAAGAACGCGCTGTCGTCGACGTCATCATCCAACGGCATGCCATTTTCATCAAAAATCCGCAGTACCACGCCCGCAGGCGCTGGTGCGCTGTAAAATAAATGGTATTATTAAATTTATTCAACGTTCATTTCGTCAAATTAAGGAAGATGACATATTTATATCTATTTATAACAATATCAGCAGATATAGAACTAACGATTCCGACAAATAATGGATTGGTGACCGGGACCGGGACCTGTCGCGGGTCGCTGACGGACGAGGCGCTTGTTCATCCTAAAACATAAGAAAGGCGAATTCAAAACCATTGAAACCCAATTGCAATGAATACAACAATACCGCAAACCTAACACAACAAAGAAAGCATTACCATTTGCGGCATCCTCTCGCGTCTCTCTGGGGACGTCAGAGGGGAGTAGGGTGGAGCCTCCGGTGAGCGATCCCATTCTTCACTCTAAGACGTACACAAAAAGCAGATAAGTGCATTGCAATCCATAAGCTATAAATACATCATCTCAACGCGAACCACAATAAACGCATTACCATTTGCGGCGGGTTCTCCCAGCGATCAGGCGACATAGTGGGCGAGTATGGCGGGTGTACTTCCGGACCTTCATCGACTTCATTCTAAAACATGCAAAATAATGTCACCACCACCACCACCACCCAATAAAAACTCTTACACCAGTGCTCAACAACCTACACATTAGTAGTAGTAAGTAATACATCAAACAAGTAAATAAATAACCGCTACCATAAAGTTGAATACACTTACTCAATCCTATGGAAAATAATACACATTATATATTTTATAATCATAACAAATTATAAAGCAAACAAAAGAGGGGTTACATCTTCATCAATATCCGAATCGTCATCGTAGTCGTCTTCTTCATTATTAAAGAAGAGTTCGAGGTAGTCCGCAGGCGGCTCCTCATTCTCATTTACCCTCCAAGTTGACATGCTATAAAACATAAAAGAGAAAATTATCGCAATAGTACTCATATACATACCGTTCAAAATCATAACCCTCCTTTTTTGCTTTGCCGTGTCGGGTAAAAATAACAAAGTTATCATGTAAGAGTAAATATAAAATCATTACAAGGTACCACCGTCACTATCGATCATAACAAAACTTTATCGTATAACTATCGACAGATACGTTTCCCTAGTCAATACACCGACCAAAAGAAGTTTCACATCGGCTATCTGCAAATTATCTACTTAGTACCATATAAATAAAGACCAAAATGGCTTGCATTGATATTGACATATGAAACCCCATTATGCCTTCACTGTACATCAAACATGTCATGCTTTCATATCACTAAAAATGAATAAATACGTTGTTATATGGTTGTGTAACGAGTTTCAATTACATTTTATAGTCTTTTTATTGTATTTACTAACAAACATCGTTACAAATCACTCAGAAATCGGAAACGTACCAACGGATTCCATCGAGCTGTATCTAGTAGATAAACTGATGTATTTCTTACAACTAACTACCTAAATAGGATCATTATAAGCACAATAATCACTTTTCTAATAAAAAACAGTACTTACTTCAGATAAATCTGTAAAAAACAAGAAATAAAACACGGTGCCACACTGTCATGCACTCAGAAAAACCGCGAACTGTCAATGACGAAAAAAAAAAAAAAAGACACAGATTATGTTATATTTTGCGTTCACGAGTTAGCAAATTTATCAAAGGACGTAAGTAACCAAACTTCTTCATACTAAAGTAGGCTGTAAACATAAGAAATAAGGTGTAAACTCAAGGGGTAGCTACGCGGCAGCCGGCTGCCGCTTGGGATTTGACGGAATGGCGCGATTCGTAGGCGCGGCAGCCGGTCACCGCTTAGTGTTTTAGAGGTTAGAATGAGTTTTTGAATTGTTCGGATTTGTCTTTTCACGCATTTGTAGTATTAGGGTATGGTTACATTAATGGACCAATCTCTGACAGAATTTTTTACTGGAAACATACGAGCGGGATGAGACCGATGATCTATGTTTTTTTTTTCTTTAAATTAGCGATAGGTTCGCGTGACCTGACTTGTCACTGACGCTGACCGCTGGCTCGCCTGATTAAGCGATGATTTGGTCGATGATGAAGCACGCTTGCCTAGAACACTGTTCACTCGTGACTTGAAGTCCTAAGGTTGTAGATATTAGGAAACACAGACCCCAGCAGGGAATTTCACTCTTTAGTTGTGCACACAATACATATACTAGCATCCTACTAAGGACAAAGTTAAATGTTTTACTGTAGGTAAAATATGTATCAACCAACCAGAAGTCAAATTTCAGGCCTGTACCCTAGGAATTGAGAGAGAGGGAGTTATGAAACTGGTACTCATATCGCCTTATGTATGCAATTAAAACATTGCCCAGCTCTAGGATAATGTAGGTTAATATTCTTGACAGTGTTTGTTTGTTATTAAATACTAAGAATTTTATTTTATAATACAGTTATGCACTTAGCATGTAATACAAATAAATATATCATGTGCAACATTTTAATAAACAAACAAGTGTTTCACTACCATTTTCTTCAGGAATTTCGGAATTGGACAACAGTTTTTATTGCTCAGCCCCTTTGTATACGTCACACGTGATTTATTCCCTATTTGATTCCCGGGAGCATGCGTAAGCGTAAACATGTAAACATCGTGAAAAAAATGTTTTTCTTATTTTTCTTCTTGCGTTAAATAAAATATTTATAAGAAAATTACTTTGTCAAGAAATTGCTCCTGAAAGCTAAATCTGATTAAATTCTTCTAGCTTTTATAATTGGCTAGTCTAACAGCCTAATACCCCAATCTTCTTAGAAAAATGTTCTTTAAAAACACAGTTTGTTTTTCTTATAAAACACTTCATAGGCTAGTAACTTAATCCAATTTTGTTATAAAGGCTCAAATAAAACAAAATAACAATATTTATTGCAATTTTGTTTTATTTTGCCCCAACCATATGCGAAAACATAAATTAATACTGCCTCCAAATAATAAAACAAGGAAAAAAGAACAAGTCGTTAACTCGAAAATTGTACTCCGCAATTCGCATAACTTTCAACACCAGAAAGGCCATATTTTAAAGGAGGTTTCGGTTTTTAAGGTGGGTTTTCGCTAATTTCTGTAAGGGCACGAGGTAATTTCTGTGGCCATATGGCATTAACAATAGGGCAGGGTCAACAACATGTGTAAGCATCCGTCAGTGGGACGTCCCACTTGCTCGCGATGACCTAACGATCGTTTGTTAGTATTATATAGAGCTGTTACTACTCAGTGTGTTGAATATAAAGTCTGATAATAGAAATATTCAATGTTTCTCAAGAAATGAAAAGAAAATTTAAATAAAAATACATATTTTAAATGTTTTTGTATTTAATAGAAAGTTAATCCTATCTTAGTAGCACTTTAGTAAATTAAAAATGTATCTAGTTGTGTTTTCTTCTTCAGGTATAAATACTGTCCTAATGACATGAAATTTCTTTAAGTTCGAGTCTTTGTTTTTTTTTAAATCGCTATGCTTCAAGTAATAAAAAAAACAAGTCTGTAAATTGTTTGTTGATTGCATAATAGGGTATTTACATAGGTCGATTCACAAGTCACCAGACAAACTAGTCGAATTGTCATTTAAAGACCCGCCGCACGGCTAAATCGTTCTCTATGAAATCCCCCATTCCCAACAGTTGGCCGGTGCAACTTATAACCAAGATGTCCGGTTTTATCATCTCAATAGAATTCCTCCCTCCTTATAAACTCCATTACAGCAGGTCCAATCAAAAAATCATTTTTTACGATATAAATTCGACCGGACACGGCTCATACTCGAATTTAAATGACTTACAAAGTTGTTATAATAATAGATGATCATCTTTATAGGAAATAATTCGTTTTGTTTATTATTAACCGACTTTAGTTCATAGTTTCGTCACTTTAGATAGTAGACTGGAATGGTTTTAAAGAAAAAAAAAATCTCATTTAAGTCTGTTGATTATTTGGTCAAAAATCTAGGCTATGTCGTTCGAGGTTTAAATGCTTTTTTTAAAATCAACGAACGAGTCCTCCCACCCAGGGCAGGGCGGGAGGGACTATCATTTAATAACCCTTTACGTTCCGGGGCCACGGTTACTCGTTAGTACCGCAACCTTGACAGGCTTAGGTTTAAATGCTATTGAGTTTTTTATCAGGAATTTATCAGTTGTCGTTGAGACTTTTGTGTCCTGTTGGTGACAATTTATATATAATGTAATGTATTGTAGATAGTACACTCTGCCTACTCTACTTAACCGTTCGAAAATTATAATGACAGTGTGTGTATGATTGGAATAAAAAAAAATACATAGAGTAGAATCACCTGAAATTAAAATGGATGATCCTAGGAAAATACCTAAGCGTACGCTTAATTACGTGAATGTCGGCAAAACAGTTGCAAAGAAAAACGTTTCCTAAAGTCATTAAACATCACAGAGATACCAGGGGACCCTAGATTCAATCGAGATCAAAATTGCTTGTGTCCTTTTCCGTGATGTCAGTTTCCTCTGACCAAAGTACCGTTGCCATCCGGCCCCCAGTCAACGAAGAACACAAACAAAATTATTAGTTTAGAATAAATTAATATTTTTAAATATTTTATTAAGGTCGTAAAAATTCAATTATTGGTTTTCAATATATCTTCTTTAACAAAATATTGTTATTTTCTTTACAACCAAATATTACTTTGCTGATGTGTTTTTCTTTCTATTTCAGACTCCCAAACAACTAATTAATTAGGATTAAACTAGATGGCTATTAAATTTTGCTAGAATTATAAGTAAGCTAAAAAGAAAAGATAAAGATATTTATGTTATAGATAACAGCGATTTTATTACGAGAAAAAATGTACCGATAAGATACACTTTTTTTACAACTACAATTGCGTTTCGTAGTGTTCAATTATCTAGTTTTCAGTAGCAACCCGAAAATAGGAAGTGAGCGGTTTAAAATCCCGATGCCTCGGACCTTGACCACTTGAACTCGTTTGTACTACGCCTAGTCTCCCTCGACTTATAAGCTCGTGACCCATCTGACTAAGATAGTATATAAAAAACCTGTATTTTACGAAGCAAACGGTAAAACGGACTATTATAATGACAGTTGCGTTCTATAGTACCCAAAAATTACACGGACAACCAAGCGCTCACGCATCACAAAACACTTCAAACAAATACTGCCTACTGATTATTTAGTCAAATTGAAGGCTAACGTTTGTTAATTTGGCCACAGCGTCATTTAGCATTAATTTAACCTAATTAACCTATGCCTGAAATAGTGGGAATTTGATTGGTAATTAATGTGTTTGTTTCAAACGTTATTGGTTTAGAAAATGTTTACGAATACATTGTGCGGATTCGTGTTTGGAATGTGAATCGATTTGCTGTTTTGTTCGAGTGGTAATCAGAAATTGACTACGAAATTTTGATAAATAGGTAGATTATTGAATGCAAGTTAGGACGCTTTGCGAGGTAATCAAGGTTCGAAAAAGGTTTCCTTTTCCAAAAAATTTAAGCCTTTTATTCACTGTTTAAGTTATTTCATAACAACATAAATATTATAAACATCAGGTTTGAAACGTGAAATTGTAAGGATTTCAATGTGTTTTGGTATACGTAATGTTATAGCAATCGTTTTTATTCTTACAATCTATTAGAAAATAACAATTTTCTTACGATGAGTAAACATTTTTAATATTTCCATCAGCTCAATGAATTCAAATGAAATCATTCATGACAAAGGTGGACTAAAAGATGTAAAAAATCTGAGCAGAAGCAACGTTTCTGATTTCGTTTCTGTTACTATAATTCGACTAGACTCTTTACATAGTCAACGTGTAATAAGCGTTTCTATCGGTAGAACATTCAGTAACTTTTGCCAATATTCATATGCAAACGTTATTCTTCCTAGAACGTAAAAAAGAGGATGGAGGCTTTTCCAACTCAATCGTATCCGTATTTGATACAAGTCAAACAATTCTTCCATGGCCAAAGGCTAGGCGCTCTACATCAAACGAGTATAACCTATCAACTGGAAACTGGATGCTGTGCATTTCACTACACAGGACCTATCCTATAGTACGAAATTGATATGAAAAATCTAAGTGATCGTGGTGAGTTGAAGAACTTATGAAATGTACTGTGTACTGAGTTCTGCCATTTCTTTCATTCAAAAGAAGTGACAATGCCACCATTTAAATTTAGAATTATGCCAAATTGTTTAGTATACGTATTTGAACTACTGGGTATGGACAATATTAACTTATGCACACATGATATCATGCCTTTTTCCCACGCGGATAGAAATAAACTACAAACCACCACTTGCTAAAACTCTTTTATCAAAATGAGTCCACGCGCCCTGGGAAGAACAAAAAAGACTATAAGACTCTTATTGACTAAAACCAACTTATTCCTTAACATGCTCTTTGCGTTCCAGGGCTGCGGTGCCCTTTTAAGACAGTCTTGCCATTTACTAAGATTCATACATAGTCCTTTCACCTCGTCCATAATCATACATCAAATCGTATACGCATGTCAGTCTACACGAGTACTACATGATATATAAAAGCTACACGAAATAGCGAAAACAAAAAAGAGAAATAGAGAGAGATAGTAAGGTTGAGAAAGAAAGTATAAAAGAGAGAGAGAGAGAAGTATGAAAGATAAGAAGATGTTCGATCGAATAAAGTGCACAAAATAAATAACACAATCTGTTATATCCCTATAATGTACAGTCTGCATTTGCATTAAATCATTCAGTTCAAGCTTACGATGAAGAAAAAGCCAATTTAAATAAGACCTCATAAAAATAGAGAAACCCCAAGCAGCCATAAAATAAAGATATAAACGAAAAGCAAAGTCTCTATTTAAAAATAGAACGTCGGAGTCTAATACTCGAATAAATCCTGTCTAACAGGAACAAAGGACAAACCTCAGAGAGGGAACACCCAAGTAATCCTACGTCTTTACAAAAATAATGCAACCACAATATTATTTAGCTAGGTTAGATATAACGGCGGTTATACAAGTATACAGTGGTAGAATATGAAATATCTTCAGCGGTTACAACCCAAATTCGTGTACCTCAAAATATTCATAGAGCTTATTCTCTCGAGGAATCGGTGCGTCTTGATGAAATGTTCACAAAGAGATATTTATGAAAATGTTTGTGTTTTGTTCCTTATTTTTGTGTTGTCTCTAGGGTAACTGGTACAATTTTATGGTATTCTTAGGTAAGTAACAACATCTTAACTTGAGTTACTTTCGCAATTATCTTCTATAAAAATCCTTGTATTTTCGATAATTCCAACCGTCAAAAATTTCTTACGTATACCGTATCCAACTGCAATTAATTTGACTGATAACTGCACTAATAACTTGTGCTAAATATTACCCAGAAACAATTGAAACGGGAAACAATGCAGTCAACTCTACGTCAGTGAGTCAATTCATGAAATTATTCTATGAGAGTCACACAAAGGACATTGCTAGAGAAGGTGACGGGAGCGCAAGAACAATTCAATAATAACCCCATTTTGTGGGGATTTCACTGTCAGAAAAATTACATTATTTTTTAAAGAAAACTGTGGCTTTAAAAACCACGTTGATTTGTAGCTAGGCAGAGGTCAGAGGTCCCGAGGTCTCGATCCGACTAAACGAATACATAATTCACGGCGCTTCCGATGTTGTAAATATTGAAAGGATTTTTTTATGTTGCTCTGAATTATCTTTGATATCTTTTATGGAAGGCGTAGTTTATGGCAGGTCAGGTAAAATATATTCGGGTCAAGCTGAATTTTTATTTTGTAGAACATTATTTTAAAAGGCTTAAATTTGTGGAAAATGTTTCATAATTTGTAAGAATTAGAAATAAACGTAAAATTATAAATTATTTTTTGAAAATTATTATGCCACCTGTGTTCAAAATATATAAGAAAAAAAAAATACCTTTGAAATTACACTGGTACAAATGAGAAGAACATGGTAATAAATCGATAATTAAGTTGTAATCTTACCGACATAAATCTCAGCCGCTGTCACGGAAACGCATAAAAGTCTCGTTTAATTTACCGTCATAGATAATTATACAATTGCAAATTATCCTAACCGTGCTAGGCCTCACGTTGGCAGCGAGCTGTTGTTTATCTTTAATCACCCTTACTTTTTCCCTTTCACCCCTTTCTGGTACCCTGTAGCGGGGGATTAGGGTACCTAAATTACGGTCCAGCCGCCGGATAAAAAAGGAAAATAAAATCTGACAAGCAAAAATAAATTGTTGGTTGTTTAATTAAATCAGGGGATACTTAATTGTTGGCGCTAAGTATGGTCGTGGATACCCTTATCTGAAACCCTGTTTCAGCTGTAATAAAGCTTTAAAATGCTCGTTTTTGGAATTGTAAATAATTAGATGTGAAATTAGGGGTGACAGTCATAACCGTTACGATTATCTTTAAGTCTTTATTTTAATTTATCCTCGGGGCCTAATTCTTTAAAAAAATACACCAAATTGTTTTTTTGTATTTTTAATTTACAAGTACATCTTTTGTAGTCGACCAGCCGCTAAACCAAAATACAATCATCAAGCATTGCCTTGAAGACATTGCTAGCGTTACTTGAAACAGCGTTTTATTCCCCTGTCATACTACTCCTGACAATAGCAAAAAATCTTTATTCAAATCCCAATACATCCGTAACAAGCAAACAAATTCTCAGATCTTGCGATAAGACCTCTGCATTTGCAAACGTTTTAAAGAAAATTTCCCAGCTGAACACTCTAAAGAGGTTTCCCATTCAAGATCGAGATATCTCCGTCAACACCAAAGGCGTGGACACCCCACTGGAAACGGAATTATGCGGCCTCACGCAGCAGGATTCTATAACCCTTCCAACCTAACTCATGATTTCGCTTATCTCGTGTCGGGATCGGTGAATTTAAATACGATTTTGGCGGGCTCACCCCGACATTACGCGTTTTGCTTGTACACGCAAATTTAGGGGCCCCACGGTAATGTCTTGAGGTGTTTCGAATTGTTTGAGTTTCTTTCAAAGAGATTTTATACAGATAGGGATGGATTTCTTTTCTTTCCGCTTATAATACAAAAATAAAAGGAAGTTACGGGAAAGGTTTTAATGCTGAGCTTATTACGTAATGGCGTCCAAGTTCAAATTCATAAGGTAGATTATACGGGGAGATAATTCGTCAAAATATACAGAGTAGAATATAAAAGTCGCTCTCAAAGGAAACGAAGAAGTGACAGCTATTCGTCTGAATAAAGTATAAAATATATAGCATAATATAAAGTACACAAACTTTTATTGGTAAATCTAAAAATGCATTCATATTTTGATCCTGCTTTGAATATGAAAGGCGAACATAAAATGCATCAGCTGTTTATTGCCGTCCAAGCTTTGAGAATCAGCTCAGGAAAATGGGCTATTTAATGGCTGTGGGCGAAAGCAAGCCAACTTATATTATTGTGAACTTTGACTTTAAAACATGATGTGAATAACTAAAACTCACATTGAAGCATGAGAATGGAGTAGTAACAATGTGCCAATATACGTAAACTGAAGCGGTTTGTATTGTTTATGTATGCGTTATTGGTCGCAAGAGCAACTGCTCGCATTATGAAGTTCGATTTCCACATCTGGCAATATATTACTGGGAAAACGCAGTAATGTTTTGCTACGTTAGACGTCCGAAAAATCCGTCAGTAATTTTTCAGTAGCAGCCACGATTTGTGTCCGTTTCTTAATTGCAGGCTCCCATACGTGGAAGTTAAGTATAATTGTCAAAATATATGGGTGGGTGTACTTTTAAGTACATTGACTAACATAAAATAGCCTTCGGGGATTACACGCATTTCACAAAATAAATACGTGAAGTAAAACTCTGCCAAACATACATTTTGCCAAATGTATGGTAATTTTAAATCTAATTTGGCTGTAACTTAAATTTACGTTTATTAATAATGGGGCCGTTTATAAATATGATTGAGCCGCAGCGTCCTATAACCGGTTAAAAATACAATCTCTCATACAGACGGACGGAACGGAATGTTGGAAAAAGAAAACCTCATTCAGCAAACAGTAGAAATAACTAAGCACTTTTTTGGGGTTTCTTTTTTTCAATACGTGTTAAAATCATCAAATGAGTCCTCCCACCCTGAGCAGGAGAGGAGGGACTGTCAGACTTGTACTGACTAAAATTCACGGTGTCCTTCAATAGCCCTTTTCGTTCCTGGGACATGGTTACCTGTTAGACCCGCGACCCCGGCAGGCTTTGGCCCTCTAAGGGGACTCCGTCATTTTGCTGACAGATCTTTGAGGCGCGCGTGGAACACGACGCGCCGTGTCAACCCGGGCATTGACCATGATCAGACATGAGGCTGTAAAAACATATATAAGTCCACCTGTACTCTGCGTGGAGCGAAAGGGATAGACTCGTACTGATTAAAAACAAACCTGATCCTTCAATTGTCTTTTGCATTCCAAGGATGCAGTAACTTCTTAAAACATTCTCACATTCTTAAGCCTTTCCTGCAGAAATAGTGCACTTTCATTAATTTATTGATAGATGTCATCTAGTATTATTAAAAAGAAGCGTAAATGATTCGACATAATGTGGCATTTGACGGCAATTGAAGCAATTGAGGGGATCAATATTCATTGAATTGGTTTAATCATCGTTTATGACATGAATATATTGATGAATCAATAACTTAAGCAATCATACACGTGCATATTCAAATCTATTATTAACACACAGTTAACCTAAAAATTCAGAACCGTAACAGTCATATAATTGCACATATAAATATGCATCACACTCCATAGGTACAATTTTCATACCGGGTCATTAAGTCCCGTTATTAATTTTAAAAGCACAGCACTGTGTCAACTTTTAACGTTAATTGTAGCATGTAATAAAATTTTAATGAACCCATTGAAAAATGGAATCGTTTCGTTGTTATTATTCAATTATCGCCCGTATGAACGATATTTGGAGTAGCATGACATGAGTTTCGTATTCATTAAGAGTCCTTTTATGCTCAGTTATTTTATGTGCATTTTTTTTGAACCGACTGGTCTTAGCCTCTATGTATTGTTTCACTTGATTGTTGAATTATTTCTCGAACTTTAGAATTTCGAAGTTTGTGGAATGATTGTGTAAACTTTTAAGCGAGAATGAATAACGCATTTAAATCTATTAAAACTATACCACATTATCTAGTTCAGGGGTGGCTAACTTCATTAGACATAAGATCTACTGTTTACCAACGAAACCCTGTGCGATCTACCAACCGTGACGGAACAGCGATTGAAAAGTGATACAAGATGATGCTGCAGTAGTTGGTAATTACGTTGCGCAGTCTGATCTACTTATTTATATTTTTTGCTTTGCCACGATCGACTGGAGTAATAGTCGCGATCGACCGGTCGATCGCGATCGACCGTTTGGCCACCCCTGATCTAGTTGATCAGCATTTTGATCGCTTTTGTATTAGAAGTACCTACTGTGCATCATCATCATCCACAGTTCCTGGTTATCAAATTCAACCGTTGCTGGATATAGGCCTCTTTACTTACTTTCACTCTTTACTTTCACTTATATTAATATTGTTTTGGTTTTTCTGTTGACATAATGTCTGCTGCGCCCGCGTCTCTGATTTGCCGGTGTTGCCAGCCTTAAGACAATCACCCCATAGACAATCGGTTACGTCGGGTGTCAACTTAGTACGTAATTTTTTTTATTTTTTTACTTGTTATACTTGTATATTTACATCTTGTATTTGGTTATTTATTTATTTATTTTATAACAACATATAGGTACGTATCTGACCGTGACATCACTTTGGGCCCTATCAGAAAACCAGCGCTGTGACAATTTTAAAATGTCGCAGCACATGCTGAGATAGGAGCCTTTTGGCCTCGCACAGGACTAAATTGTTTTTTATTAGTTTCACCTTTTGTCGTTTTTCTTTTATATATTTTGTTTCCTTTGTTGTTTTTATTCATGTATATTTTTTTTTAACTGTCCTGTGTGTGTCCATAAATCTCTTTTCTTTCTTTCTTTCTTTTATGTTAATCTTCACGTTCCTTGCAAGTATTACCTGGATGATGATTTATTAGTTTTTTGAAGGCATTGCTGCTAAGCAATGTTTTCGACTGATTTTGTTTTAGAACTACTTTGATTTTCTGTACAAAGAAAAACTCGAAGAAGAAATTCTACCGACAAGATGAGCGTTGAATCTTTCAATCCATTCCTAACATTTTACTTCTCTTCTTATTATAAAGATATTATTATACCTATAAATTATAATCTGCATTTATGTAACTCTAGAATGTATTTTATAACTCCCAAGTTGTTTAATGTTCAAGATGTCTGGGTCGTCCCACTAATCCAATTTCCTGCAACATGCAAAAATCCCGACAAAATTCGGAACACCCAAAATGTCGAGACATTAAAGTTTTACTGTAAGTCAAGAGGAATATTCTAAGAACGACAAGCTCGTTCCTGTTATGGCTATAAAACATTTTATTTCCATCGACTGTCATACCCATAGTAGTTTATGTGAGTTTAGGCGCGTATTTATTTATAGGCACTGTTCCATTTATCATGGAAAGCTTGTAAAATGAAATGAATGACATTTGGTTAGCTTTTTGATGTTACGATTTTTTCAAATGCCATTTGTGGCTATTTGTTTCGTAGTGACATTTTTGGCCTAAAGTGGTTTGGAATAATAATAAATTGAATTTCTGTACTCAAATCAATTCAAAATATTTTATTTCACATTGACTCCAAAGGGCAATGGAGGACTTTTCGTAACGTGGGCGCTAATAAAAGGCGCCCTAAAGATTTTCTTTTTTCGTCTTTTTAGGGATATCCCGCCACATTATTCCCAAACCACTACAACACGTGAAAGCCAGAATCAACAGAGGCGACTACAAGAAACGCAAAAAAAAACCAATAGGATAGAAAAATAAGGTTCGTAAATGGGTGTGTTTCACACTCTTTCCCTCTTTTCGACAATTACCGGTAGGGTGTTACTGGAAACAATTAGGGTATAATATACAAAGCTCACCAATCTACATGTTTTATTAATTTAAATTGCTCACACGTCAGAATTCGACGACGCATGTTTAAATGACGACTATGTAAAATTGAAAATTAAATATGAGTAATATGAAGCGCATAACAATTTGTATGGATTTAAAGGAATTTATTGCAGTATGAGTATTTAAAAAAATCATTACTGATAGCTTTTGTACGTACTGGACAATACACAACTTATGGTGGCATAAAGTAACTTTATTTCCGACAGACTAACATGATATTTTCGTTAAAATTATATGCATATTAATGAACACAAACAAAGGAGTATTCATTATTACTCGACAATACAATTTTTGCGAAAATTTAAAAATTAAAATTTATCTTGTCATGAATTTTCGATTGTCGAAAGTATAATGGGATGGAACTTATTATTATCATAAATAAAAAAAAACGAATCAAAAAGCACAGTTGTGCAAATCGATCATAAAATAAATAGACAAAACCGATACTAACGTAGCCCATCTATAACAGAATAACGATATATCACACTTTGCCGATAATTGAAACATAGAAAGCATTTCACGGTGACCATTTAGTACCAACCTGCCACTAACAGTTGCAAGTAATGCTCAGACCATTACAACCGCATCAATATATGTCAAATGGACGGGAATAATAAAAAAAATAATAGTACTGTAAGCTAGAGTTGATTTGGCTGGAGAAGTCCCGTACACTACATTTAATTAAGTTTTTGAAGCATGCAAGCAAGAATAAAATGCCCTACATTTATACTAAATATTTCATTTCAATCACAACAACATCGATAGTGTGGTAGATTATTTAGTTTTTTTTTAACTTGTACAGTTGTACTGCTCTCCTGTAGCCGTGAGGCTAGATAAATCTCTTATTTTTTCGAACTCTCCATAAATATGTTATGATTTCTCCGGCGTTTAAATACAGAATTTGCTTACAAAAACAGGTTTGCATTTTTTAGAATTATTTCGCATAAAATTCTTTACATTACTTGTCACTAGATACTTCATTGACACGAGTAAGATGCTTGAGTGTTAAGAATAAAATAAAATTACTAATACGAAATTTTGATTTATTCTTAAAACTTTTTTCGAATTCCTATCTATATAAAAGAGCGTATTAGGATAAGGACTCCACGTGTATCACCTAACCCAGAATATTTAGAAAGGTAAATAAATTGAGATTCTCAGAACCGTGTTACTTTGAAAATGTGTTCTGGAAAATAATCATACAATTTTATAGAATATTAAAGAGATAAAAGTAAACAACATTACAGAGAATATAACAAAATTAAACTCGTTTTCAAGGGTATTGCTTCCACGAAACATTACCCAAATTAAGTCTAAAACATACATTAATGAAGAAAATATTCCAGTCAAAGTTTTAAAAGCAAACAAAATATAAAAATGCTTACACGGTAATAACATAATTGTTTCAGCATATTTCTTATCTATTGGAAAAATCATTACTTTCGCTCGCGTAGATAGGTTTTTTATTGCATTTTTGAACGGAACCCTAATAACAGGCAAGGAGTACGTTACGATGTCGCTATTGAGGATCGGAATACGGTAAATGATGCCATTAAGTTCAATAATATACCGCGGGGGAATGACAATGTTGGTAGATATGAAAGATTTGTGGGGAACTGCCTCTGTATTTTGTTTACATGTACCCACCATGGGGTTAACATGTTTACTTTTTTTTTAAGCTGGTTGCTGTTTTGTGCATTTTTCTTTAAATCATGCGTTCTATATTAATATTATAAAGCTGAAGAGATTTTTGATTGAATGCGCTAATCTCAGGACCAACTTACTGGTTGAATTGAAAAAATATTTTTTTTTGTTGAATAGTCCATTTATCGAAGAGCCTATACCTTATAGGCTATAAAACAAAAGGTACACGCTACGACTATTAGGAGACCGAGCAGTGGGGGTGAAACGACGGGGAACAGCTAGTAGTTAACTATATTTATGTGGTCGCGGGACTAACGAGCTACCGTGACCTCGGAACGTAAAGGGCTATTGAAGGACACCTTAGATTTTAGTCGTACAAGTCTGACAGTCCCTCTCGCCCAGCCCTGGGTCGAGGACTCATTTAATGTTTTTACCACGCCAAAAAATAAAATATTTATGTATAAGTATGTGGATCCTAACAGAATACCTCAGAAGTAAAGTTATATGTTTTAAATAATTATAAGAATGAATAAAAACCAATTTTAATATCCATAATTATTATTTATTTCAGAAAGATTTAATTATTTTGCGGGATAAGCTCACTTTTTCAATATTTACCACAAAGTAAATTTTAAAATGAGTTAATTTTATTCGCTCTAATAATTACAATAAACATTTCCGTAAAATGCGACACAACTGGCCTATGTAATATATAGGCCATACCACACGTAACAATGGCTATCACTGACCACAAAAATTGCATTATGCTAAGCCAGCCTTTATACTCAAAATCCGGTCTGAATTGAAAACCGGTTTTATTTCCCATCTTAAGTCGATTATTTCAGTTGATTTATTATCAGTTCGTATCGTGCGCAATATCCCGGATTTTAATGCATCCTGATTCCTCATTGACTCTCAATTATATTCGGCTGAAAATTGAGAAATTAATCGAAAAATACTCGTATTGTTTCGTTTACTTCATTCTCATAATATTTTCGAATTGTAATAATCCGTTTTTAATGCCTCGGGTACTGGATTTACATTTTAATCCGTAATAAAAACGTTTGGTCAATGAGTACAGTTACCACTAAAAGTGGAGAGATCAAATGTGATGTGAAATTGTAATTTCATTAAGTAATTTTTTCCGTCGCAATTGCGTTGTAATCAGAGTGAACTGTGTTATAGTAATATTTCTTATAACACATCTTTTTCTTGCCGAATAGCTTTGCTATATGATATAGGTTTTATTAAATAAATTGCTCAAGAATATCAAATCAAATAAAAAGTAATCTATAAAAGAGAAAGCAGAGACAAATTGGACCATCAGTTTTCTTCATATCATCAGAAAACTTAAGTAAAAAAAGATAAAACAATTTTTCACATCAGAAAACCTGCGTAAGTTTCTTGAGTGCCTTCAATGTAGACTTTCACTGAGCATCTTTCTGTTGAAAGAAACCTGGACCTAATAATAGCAAGAACCAATCTCTGAGCCGATCGTAAAGATTGAACGAAAGTTTAGACGGATTCGTCGCGAAATCACTTTGACTTTGTTTGATTTATATATCTTTTGAGCTAAATTTGTGACGTTGTGTTCGATTCATAAGTTCACGCGTCAAGAAAGATATTTATAACTTTGTCTAGATGTGGCTACGACACTATGTTAGCTTTCTGTCTGAAGTATTGGATGTTCGCAAGACTCAAACTTTCGTAAGTTATAAAAAAGAGGTTGTCATTACTTTTCCTTTTCTCCTTAAATGAGTAGTTTTTCTTTCCATCTATTGTGTCTACTGTTACTCTTGTGTAATATATTTATTATAATTTAAAGAACCCTGAGACAAAAGTAACAACGATATAAATATACATTTATCTTTCTACCCACGTAGTATTTACCTTCAACTTCTCAAATGCTCCTGGCAGTAGGCAATAACTCAATATTATTTGCTGTTCCAATTAATTTATCAACAAGCTGTTAATCAAAGTAACGAGCCCGACCAACACATGTAGGTGTACAACATAAATCTGAACAAATACACGATGACACACTGATTAGCTAAGTAACGGAATAGGATTACCAGCTCCAACAATACAAATCTATTTACCAAATAACGACCAAACGAGAGGCGAAATATGAAACAATATTTGTGCGACCCGCACGTTCCCATCACAAACACTGGGCTGTTATGACAAAAAGATCTTTACTGCAAAATAAATAAAGACCCAAATTAACTAGTATATTTTATCATTATTACAATATATTTAAACTAAGGTTCGGGGCCACTAGTCACTGTTAAGCTTAAGCCGGTTACGGCCCTCCCTATTTTCTGATGGAGATTTATGTCAGGGGATCAAAAGTTTCCAACCCGCACACTATAGCGCGGAATCTTTTATAAGCGTGTATGTGTGCGTGCAACGCGTTCACGAAGTACGCTCGTTTGCAAATTTCGCTTCGGAAATATTATTTCGCTATTTATGAACAATTCGCTGTCAGTTCTAATAAATAAATAGCCGTTGAAACATGCCGCTACGCTAGTAACGTTCACGGTTCAGATAATAAAAATATATGTAACTTATGGTAGTGGTCGTAACATTTCGTTCGTTTCATAACTGTTGGTAATTCATTTTCTCATTAAATGTTTAATTTTAGTGATAGACGGGTGACCGCGGGAGGTTTACGAGACGCGATTTACGATGCCATGAAGTGTTGTGCGCGACAGTACGTACAGTGCAATGTAGTACGTGCTTGCCAATGCCATTAATAATATTACTGGAAGGCGCCCAAGCGTGTATCACTGCCAAGCTGAGGCATAAGTTTGTATTACAGCCTATCTGTGCAAAAGTTGAAGATTACTAGGAGTTAAATTGGGCCAAAAATGTCACAACTAATTTATAGTAACAATAACCCTTTCAGAGCTTAAAAAGCTAAATGTAACAAATCTGAATCAACGCGGATTTACATATTCTGACAAGCAAAATCCATAAACAACTCGCAAAAACATTCAGCAAAATACACCTAAAAAAAATTATGTTATTCCGAATCGACAACTAAGTTCGGGATAAACATCCGACACGCGTCCCTTTTTCCCGTGACCTTTCCAGCATCTTTAGGGTTGTGTCGCCGTCAGTTTTTGCACGTGTCCTGACTTGGCGGCACATCCCCATGTATTTACTCACTGTTTGGTGCTATTTATTTATTTATGTGCTCTTTAATGATTGGGGGCGCTTTGATTCCGATGTATTAAAACGACACGACGGCCTATTATTGTTTTTTGTGTGATGTATGTGTGTTTTTCTTTTGTTTGGTTGTTTATTGTGAATCACGGGAGTATAGTTAGTAGTTCGTAAAATATGTAGCTTCGTATGAAACATGTGTATTTTTAGTTCTTGTTTAAGTAAAAAAAAAAGCGAATCTTGAAGAGAAATTCTTAAAAAAAATCTTAAAATAGATCTTGTTCGATTATATATTCTGTCACCTTGAAACAAGTTTAGAAATCAATTATCACAAAGCATTAAATCAAAAATTTGTCACAGTGGTAACTACGGTGTGTCTTATAACGAAACAGTACCACAGTCATTCAAATTATCATGATGAAGTAATATTAAACTGAAACCTTCGTTTCTATTTTCGAACAAACAAATCACACGAGCAACTCAAACTCCAAAATGTTTTTACTAAATGAGTTTTTGACTGACAGAAATGTTATTCTTTCTGCTAGTTAGTGAGCTACGAAAATATGGTTCTGTCGACAGTATTTGGAAACTTTACACTGAAAAGTTGCAGAGACGTTTCACAAACCAATTTATTTGGAACGAAAATAGTCTGGAGTTCTCACTAGCAGTTGTTTAGGATGATACGCTCGTGTGATTTAGCATTTGTGACATAAATCTTCATCAAAATCATGTCTCGAGTCGGAGAACAGTTTCTGCTGTTTGTTTCCGTTTTATTACGATACGGGTTTTTAGGTTAGTATTTTTTCCCTTTTTCTTTACATTTATTAAATATTTTTTCCAAAAAGAATTTAAAAAATGAGTGGCCCACCGGTATCGGCAACAGAAACCAATCTACCGGCTGGTTAGGGCTCCAGAGAAAAGAGCCTTATTATTACTATTTTTTCATTGAAAATGGCTTTGTGATTTGCAAAATTTCTACACAAAAATGTTAGGGTTGACTTCCAATTACCTATAACTTACTTAGTTAAAGAAGAAAATAATCGGTCCGAGAAGGAGAAAATTTCACTCCGTTTTTAGAAAATTATAAAAAAAACTATAGCCTTATAGACTAGTTATGTTATAGATAATTGTTATTCTCGTACCGTACAACAATGTGTACCTTGGGCAATGATACGAACCAAGTCATAACTCACCAATACAGCTAGTTATGGCACAATAAATTCATTTAGCCAGTTAACTTAGATTTGTTATCGCACGTAGGTACTCTGATACACCTACTACATATTCTGGACCAAAACTTTCGCCTATATACTGTTTTTTATTAAGAAAACGTTGAAATCTATGTAGAACAAAGTCTATATAATTTTTTTGTTACAACCTAGTATTTTCTCCTGTGTCGAGTTCGCGTTTACAATCCTCTAAACTCACATACAGAAACAAACAAACTATCTGTAGGCCATACAACTATTTGTTGTGTGTGAGAATTGTACCTGCGACACACAGTGCAACAGTCATGTGCGGAGCCATTGCTTCACTGTGCTGTCAAAATTAACATACTGGTAAAACGTGGTCATCCTACTTACCTTATCCTTTGGATTAAAGAACTGTGTATTATGTCTTCTTAAATAATTATCATTATTTACATATACCACTTCTTATATTTGCAGTAATTCAGGTATTTGCTGCGAATAAATTAATTCTAAAGAGAACGTGGTCTCGTGCTCAGAACCTCTGCAAAAAGTCTCTGATAAATTTCTTCTAAATACTCGTAATTTTAATAGCAATTTGAATAGAACCAATGAGAAATGGACTGTTGCAGTGTTTCTAGGTTTATAGGCAACAAAGTGAGTGTCCAAGTTGTCACAATATTTATGCACAATCTGATAATTTAACTCGGGAATAACGGCTTTCGTTTGAGCATTAAGGTAAACGAACTATCGTTAATCGAAGAGAAATCGGGAATATCCAAACAGTTGTCAAGATAGACACGGTAAATTCACTTTATGATCACAACAAAAACAAATTAAACACAAGTTCTATTCATAGAGAACTAAATTTTAATAATAATATGTAAAGTCAAATGAGATTTTTAAACGGCATTCAGAAGATCGTGGACAAAACCTGAAGCGAAATAGATTTTTTAATCTAAAATCCAAGTATCCCTGAGCATTTAGGCCCAGTATTCAATCAGCATCAATCATTTAAGACCCAGCATCAATCGTATAGGATCCAGCAGAAATATGGAACCCAGTATCTGTCTGAAATACGGCAATTACGACATAATCTCGTGACTAATCCAGTCTATAGGCAAAACCCAACTGATTTAAAAATTCAGGTCATCAATTAATACTATAAATAAATAATTTATAACAGTCCCGTATTCAGCAACCCAACATTGTTTCAGCAATCAATTCCCACCAGCAGCATGTCTATACATATTTGATACCCGTATGTATGTGGGTGTTTAAGCATACAATCCGGGATTACGCTGATACAAAGCCACAGCAGTATTATCAACGTTGTTTCTTCATAGCCGTAATCTGTGGGGACAAAAGCCTGTATTCTGATCAAAAATCCTTTGTGTATCACTTCAATTCAGGCTTCCATTTTTGCAGTCATAGTTATATGAACTGGGGGTTTAACCTTTTATAAGTTCTATTTTTAAAATGTACGTATCTCATGAAATGGTTTTAAACTGGTTGAAAAATATTCGGAATTGTCATCTCTTTTCCTTTTCTGAGGAAATGTTCAAAAGGTAATGAATTTAATTCTCTATCAATCTAATTTATGTTGGATTTCCAAGAAGGAACCTTTCCTTTTACCTGATGAAGGAAATTGCAAGCTAAGATTTGAGGAAATTGATCAGTGCTCTTGACCTAATAAAGAAAATTATTTTAGAGTATAAATCGAAGCACTTGGACGTGGGTAGACTGCTTTTGTTTTACCCTTAATTGACTTTTTTAGTAGCAATTGATATGAATTTTGGCATTTTACATCGTAAACAACCATAAAACAATTAAAAAGCAAGTGTTTTTAAGGACCATATACATGTATTTATCTACTATCATGCTATTAATACTCTATAAAAGAACCTATAACAATTAGCTTATTGCCAACATTAAAACACTCAATGATATTATGATCATTATATCATCCAAACGCGTGATATAAATATGAATTTCAAAAAAAGAACATTCTCATGCAATGACATTTTCACCGCCAGATCGCTAAAATTTTGAAAAAAGAACAATAAATTGTAGACTAATTCCGCCTTATTACAAAAAGGGGTTTAACAAAAAACCCAGGTTTAATCTTTGTAAAACTACGGCTTACACAGACATTATTACAAATCGTGGTTTTGAGATAAACCATGGTCTAACAGTAGTAGCTGTCAAAGGTATGTCAAAGTTTCTCATAGCAAATTTTTCATTGTGTTGTAGTTTTTGTGTTATTTTCACCTATAATGGATTTAAAAAAGGTAGATTTAGTTGTTATTACTCATTGTGGATTTAATTGTTTAGACAATCGTTCAAATGGCGGTACTAAAGTCGACGTTTTATCTTAGTTTTGTAATACGGACAAATTTAAACCATGGCTCTGCAGATAAGCCTGGACTTGATAGACCAAGTTTAAACCAAGGTTTATTTAGTTTTTGTAATAAGGCCGATTAAGTTCTATAGAAAATAGAAATAATGAAGTGGTGAATATAAATATTCCAAGTTTTTTTTTTTTTTTTTTTTAACGTGTGGAAATCCTCATGGACTTCCTCCGCCTGGGGAAGGCGGAGGGGCATGTCAGACTCGACTGACTAAAACCACACGGTGTCCTCTACTGCCTTTAGCCGGGGGTGCGGGCCCACTTGCGCATTCACCGCTCCCCGGCAGGCCTTGACCCGACTACATCGCCGGGTCCCTCTCCTCGGTGCGGCCGTTCACCAACGGCCGCACCTCTCTTCGAGTGGCGACGAAGGACACGTCGCCGCCAACTCGGGCCTGTATCTGGTCGGGCGGCTGACTGCCCCAAGTCAGCCGCCCGCAGGCTACCTCTCATGGAGGACGCAGATCGGTTTGCGCCCTTCGGCGCCCGGTGCGTCTGCTACGGGAGCTGAGAGGGATGGAAATGCGCTCCCTTTCCCTCTCCGCCGTCTCCTTCGCGAGCATAACTTCCTCGCAGAAGGCGACGGCCCCTTCCCACGCACTCTCGCTTCCGACCATGGTCTCGACGACAGTCGGAAGCGAGAGATCGCTCCCGCCGATCGCCGCGATCAGATCACGGCGCTGCGACGCCCACGCTGAGCATTCCTCTAGCGTGTGCTGCGCCGTGTCTTCCGGGCAACCGTCGCAGTGGTGGCACACGGGCGTCTGCTCCCGACCTATGCGATGCAGATACTTTCCGAAGCAACCGTGTCCGGAAAGTATCTGCGTCAGTCGGAAGGTGAGAGCGCCGTGCCTCCTGCCGATCCACGCCTCCATGACGGGCCTTACCGCCGCAATAGCGGCGTGCCCCGCACTGGGTTGCGCAAGTCGCGCCTCCCACTCCGCCGCTAGAGATCGGCGGAGCTCAGACCGCCGCGTCTCCACTACGCTAGGCGGCGGCCTTTCGCCCCGCTCCTGGGCCTCCCCGCGCCACCGATACATTGACGCGAGGAGTTTAGCCTCCAGATCCCAGGGCGGTGATCCGGCCAACAGACAGGCCGCTTCGTGGGAGATCGTGCAGTACCCCCTGATCACCCTGACGGCCATCGCTCGCTGCGGCCTTCGCAGCATTGCGACGTTGCGGGCCGACAGGGGTTCCGCCCACACGGGTGCTCCATACAGAGCCATAGACCGTACGATCCCCAAGTAGAGCAAAATATTCCAAGTACATCAAGATCTGCCAACATTCATCAAGGTGCATATCGACGATGAAGAGTCAATATATAATATCTAACATTTTGGCCATTTTTGTTTTATTGCATTATTTATTGTAGAATAGAGTAATGCACATGCTGACAAAGATCTTAGGTCTGTTTCTTATTAATTTTGCAAGATAAACAATTATTGCAATATATACTAAGTGGTGTTACGTCATTTACGATGGCAATAAATACTAATAAAATCTATCTAAAATATATCTAAAAACTAAAAAAATCATTGATTAATATATTAATATTGTAGTCATAAGCATAATATTGTAGTCAGTTTACATAAAACATTTAAAAAATCAAATATACTAAAAAAATAATTAAACGGACTTGAAACGTTTTTTTCGCCTCCTGTAAAGTTGCGTTTTTGCAGTTATTATTTATTGACTCTTCATCGTCGATATGTTCAAGTGCATTTCAATAATTGTATGATCCAAAATGTAAATAATTATTACAATAAATAATTCTTTTACTTACTAAGGTTTGTTTATTGTTAACTTCTTGTAGAAGTTTTTTATTTACGTGGATACACAATCAAAGACTTGAACTCGTACACCAGATATTATATTGTAAATAAAGTTACAGAATAAAAAAAAGTACATGAACGACACATTGACGAATGTGAAAAGTCATTCTAGATTCAAAATCAATTACTCCAGAATAGAACCAGAACCATAAATCAAACTGTGACTGTATTAAAAAAGGTCAACATTCAACACTTCCCCTCAATCACTGTTTGAACTCAGACATCACCGCTGGCTCAGTTGGCTTAAGAAAAACCTAAGCCCAAGTTCACAACACAGAACTTATGTTTAGGAGCACACAAAGATTTAGTTAGTACATCAGCCACCATTTCCTGAGTAGATAAATAATTCAACTTGATTACATGATTATTCACAGCCTCCCTAACATAGTGGTACCTGATATCTATGTGCTTAGTCCTCCTATGAAACACTGGATTGACACTAAGTTTCTGAGCAGACTGATTGTCATTAAACAAATCGACGACTAATCCAGAACTACCAGTCAATTCAGTAACCAAGTCCCTAATACAACGTGCCTCCTTAGCAGCCTCACTAAGAGCAACGTACTCAGCCTCAGTACTTGATAAACTAACACATGTTTGTTTTCTGCATTCCCAGGAAATGGTGTTTCCCCCATACTTAAAAACAAACCCCGAAAATGATTTTCGGTCGCGTACGTCACCGCCCCAGTCCGCATCTACAAACCCCTCAACTTTAACATGACCCGACCTACTAAACACAAGACTACCGTTTTGAGTTCCTTTAAGATACCTCAATACACGTTTCGCAGTCCTCCAGTGTTCCATAGTATGACACGTATTAAACTGGCTTAAGTACGAAACTGCATACGTAATGTCTGGCCGTGTAAAAACGCTTAGGTACATAAGAGAACCAATCAATTCCCTATACGGAACATTACCTTCATCTAACACACTCGTATCAGTAAACTTAATGTTTGGGTCCAAAGGAGTCTGGACTGGTTTGCATTCCGACATACCGAAACTGTCGAGCAAGCGCTCAATATACCTCGCCTGACAAAGCTTAAGAGTTTTGTTCGTCCTGTCACGCTCTAATGTGACCCCGAGAACATGCCGCACCGCACCTAAGTCCTTAATCTTAAATGGTTTACGTAAACTCTCTTTCAGCTCTTCAGCCATGCGTGCATCATTGTAACACACAATGAAATCGTCGACGTACAAGGCAATGTAAACAACTGACTTACCATTTCTTTTGTAGAAGATACATTGTTCAAGTTGGCATTGAACAAAACCTGTCAGCAGAAGCACATCCTTCACCCTCTGATACCAAGCTCGTGAAGCTTGTTTTAGTCCATAGACTGCTTTTTTTAATCTGTAGACTTTATTTTCTCCACCAGGTGAAATGAACCCCTCCGGTTGAAACATAAAAATTTCCTCATCTAAATTACCATTTAGGAACGCCGTCTGTACGTCCAGATGGTCTATATCAAGATCCATGACTACGGCTATCGCCAACAACAGTCGCAACGAACTGTACCGTACTACCGGTGAAAACGTCTCAAAATAATCTTCACCATACTTTTGGGTAAAACCCTTGGCTACTAACCTAGCCTTATACCGGGCTATCTTCCCCTCGGCGTCACACTTAATTTTGAAGATCCATTTGTTCCGAACCACATTTTTGCCCTTAGGACGATCCACCAACTCCCAAGCCTCATGCTGATTGAACGAATCAATCTCCATCTGCATAGCTTGCTGCCACAAGTCGCTCTGCCCTGAACCTAGAGCTTCCTTAACAGTGCGCGGTTCAGCTGGGATCGCATCATGTGCGTACAAACCCTTAGGTTGTCTAGATCTAAGATTGTACCTCGGTTCCGGAGGTTCTACCACCTCCTCAACGCTATCTTCAAAAACCAAAGTGTCGTCGCCGCCATCATCACCGCTCGCTGACACAACCGGTTCAACATTCCTCGTTACCGGCTCTTCAGTGACAGATTCCCGAGCTGCATCACCAACCACCTCACTCTCAGGCACGCTTGACTTCCACTCACTGTTGGAATCGTCAACTTCTTCCCCTGAAAGAAATATTTCTATAGTGGGTGATCCGTGTCCAGTTCCTAGCTCTTTGGCTGGAAACACACTTTCATTAAATTTGACATCACGACTTCTTATAATATTATGTGTCTCAGAGTCATACAACCTGTAAGATCTCCCATTATCTTCATAACCGACAAAAATATATTTCTTACTCTTAGGTTGCAACTTATTTCGCTTAACGTCATGGATATGTACAAAGGCCTCGCAACCGAAAATCCGTAAGTGGTCATATTTTACCCTATTACCCGACCAAACCTCTTCGGGCGTTTTCCCACCTAATCTACTAGATGGAGACCGATTAATAAGGTACCCGGCAGTGTTAGCCGCCTCAGCCCACATCTTGTGATCCAAACCCGCGTGATACAACATACAACGTACCCGTTCCAAAAGAGTTCTGTTCAACCTCTCCGCCGCACCATTCATTTGGGGCGAATACGGAACAGTGACCTGATGCACAATACCCTTTAGTCTGAAGAATGAGCTTAGCTCTTTATTTACATACTCCGTACCGTTATCACTGCGTATTGCCTTTACCTTGGATTCACATTGTTTTTCAACGAGCCTAACAAAGTCCATGGTGACGCTAGCTACTTCGCTCTTATTTTTCAAGAAGTACAAGAATACTTTCCGCGAGTGATCATCTAGAAAAGTTAAAATGTACCGCTTACCTGAGTGGGACGCAACAGGAATGGAACACAAGTCTGTATGCACCAGATCTAACCGCTTTGCCGCTACGTCACGACTAGATTTCTTGAACGGAAATCTTATTTGTTTTCCAAGAATACAAACATCGCAATTATTTGTAATTTCTGCATTCTGAAAATCAATAACGTGTGACAGTGACTTTAAGCTGTCATAACTCAAATGACCCAACCTATGGTGCCAAGACTCCTTTGAAACCTCTTTATTTACACTACTTAAAGCTACCGCGTTAGTATGCAGTTTGTATACCCCGCCAACAGACCTAACACTAGCTATACAAGATTTATTTCTAAAAATCTTACAAGTAGACTCAATAAACTCCACTCTAAGCCCTTTAACTGCTAAACTATTTACAGACAGTAAATTAACACTCATTCCCGGAATGTACATCACTTCTTTAAGAGTCAAATCATAATCTCCGAGTTTCAAACACACATTACCGATACCAACACATTTCAAAGTCTGTCCGCTTGCCACGTTCACCTCTACACTTCTTGTAGAAAAATCGTATATCCAGTCTCGCCGTCCCGTCATGTGACTCGACGCACCCGAGTCTACGTACCACGTGTCAGCCAAGAACCGAGTCGCAACCATCGCAACCTTTTTCTGGGTACACTCCTTCTTAACATGACCAGACTTTCCGCAGTTCCAACACCTCGGCTTCTTCTCTTGGCGCCTCTTACCAGACCTTTTCTCTGACTTATCAGCAATCAGGCAATCTCCACCTTTGCAATTATCAGACCACTTCGTATTCTGTAGCAGTTTAGCCTTCACGAAGTCACTGGTTAGGTCGCTCACACTACTCTCCAAGGCCATGATCATTGGATCAAACTTAGGAGGTAATCCCTGAAGAATAATCGCCGCCAGGAACTCATCGTCAATCGGTTTATTTACAGCCGCCAACTGTTGCGACAACGACAAACATTCGCCAACATATTTGTCCATATTACCACCGAAGTCGTCTAACTTTACCGAGCACAGCATCCGCAACAGTTTTAATCTCCTGCCTATGCCCTTATCGTCATACGCCTTCTCCAGGCTCAACCAGGCATCCTTACTTGTCTTCGCAGTCATCACGTGGGACACGCATGAAGCGTCCACTGACAGGCAGATCTTAGCCAACGCCCTTTCATTCTTACGCCGTTTCAGCTCCGGATTGGACTTATCGCCTTCCGGATACCCGTCGATAGAACACCAAAGGTCGTCATGAATAAGCAGGTTTCTCATATTAAACTTCCAGAGGAGGTAATTGTCTCGCCCTTTCAGTTTCTCAATACAAAGCCCACTTACGCTTCCGCCTCCTGCAGACATAGTTGTCAGGTCTTGTTCGCTCATCATATCTTAGTAAAATTCCACTTCTTTGCGCACTCTGGGCCCATAACCCTGTTAACTTCTTGTAGAAGTTTTTTATTTACGTGGATACACAATCAAAGACTTGAACTCGTACACCAGATATTATATTGTAAATAAAGTTACAGAATAAAAAAAAGTACATGAACGACACATTGACGAATGTGAAAAGTCATTCTAGATTCAAAATCAATTACTCCAGAATAGAACCAGAACCATAAATCAAACTGTGACTGTATTAAAAAAGGTCAACATTCAACATTTATTTTAAATGCTTCGCAATTAGTCTTTTCTTGAACTTACATAGTTCTTACAACACTGTACAACACCCTATGGTATGAGAATCTTTTATAGAGGATTCACATCATGATTGTAGATAAAGTCTTGTATGCAACTGTTATAATTAGGTATTAAAACACTCATGTGATACTATTATCCCACCTTCGTGTTTTAATACCCCTGATTAAACAACAGTTGCATTAATAACTATTATAACTTTTACTGGATTGTTCAGAAAAAATTTAAAGACGCCAGTTTCTCTAAAGCAAGATTATTAATATGACTAATGTGTCATTCCTATGTGAACGCTGATCAAATTATATATAGTGATAAAAAAAAACAAGTTATTACATTGTAGATAATAATGTATATATGTAGCTTGCCATCATATAAGCATGTTCGGTAGCTATGACAAGCCCGCATCGATAGTCTGGAATTAAGCTAGCTCGGATCTCTGAATACTGACAGTAGTGGGTATTATACACTATTAGTATATTAATACGCCTGCTTTGTAGAGAACTAGGACTGTATTGGATTATTAAAGCACCTTACTTTAGGCGTCTTGTTTTATTAATTAAGTACTAATGTCGTAAAGTAGTGAACGAATGCAAAAGTGGCTGAAAGATTACCGCGGGTTCGGCACAGAACAGGTATTTCTTTGATCTACGGGTGGTTGTTCTGGAACAAGGTGTGTGTGTATGTCATGTAGGTTTAAATGTTAAATTTCTTGTGAGAAACAGAATTACCAAAAATACCACCCAAAAAAAAGTTCCATAAAAAGTATTGTCTTAGAGAACCGTGAGCTAGATTTTTAAACTGATGCGTTTAGTAGTAATGTAGTTCTACTCTAAAGGCGTCACTCCAAAAAGTTCTACCATATTCTACCGTGGAGACCAAAAACTAATCAGTAGAAGTTAATATCAAAAAAATAATGCGAGATGTATGTATAAAATCAACAGCGTACATTAAATAATACCCTTTGTGATAATATAATATCGTAATAATAAATAAGAAAGCAGTAATTACAGCAGCTGGAAGCATAGAATCGTATAATTATAACAACCTGGGTCTGTTGCCTGACCCACATAAAACAAGAAGAAATATACATAGAGACATAGTACCTTCCCTTCATCCAGAACTTCAAATGTCAGAAACTTTTAACTATTGGACCTGTAACTATACACGATGTGAACACTATGAATTTCCGTCAGAACGTCATTCAGTCCTCAGTGTGTTCAGTACAGCGTAATTGAATTACAATATGGCGGCGACAGCTAGAGCTAACACTGTTGTAGATATGGTTGACTAGGTATGACTAGCTGATGATATAGATGAAGATAGTTTATAATACTAAGTTGAAAATGAGAATGACAAGCTTTTAATTGAATTTGATGTAGATGATCCTGAAGAAGATATTGTAGGAGAGTTTTTCATGGCAATGCCGAGATGTATTAACCCGTGAGAAGGCGCGCCTCTATTTGTTACATGGATAGGCGCGCGTGAGCAAATTGCTCACACTACTTTAAATGCTCATATTTCTAGTTGGTCGGTAGTTATTGACTTGTAATGGATTTATATGAATAAAACAAGGTTTAATAAGTAAGAAAACAAGTATTTTTATTAAAAATATGTCACATAAATGTAACTTCTAAAACAAATAACGAATTAACTAATTTTTATTTTCTAATTTTGTCAGTCTTCATTCAAATCTCTATAAAAAATCTTACAAAACAAAAACTTAAAAAAATTACTTTTCCATGTAATCTGGACAAGTGTGTCTCTCAAAACAAATTGAACACATATATGTAGCATGTTCGATGCAGAGTAATTGCTTGCACATAGTGCAAGCTTTTTTTTGTCCATCTATTCTTACGTCTAGGGCATATAGAACAGAATCCGCTTGGCCTAGGCTCTGAAATAGGACTAGGAGCTGGCACAAATCGCTTCATTAGAAACTTGAGATCTGACGATATGTTCTTCATGCAAATTCGGTGTGAAATATGTGGTTTTACCAGCTCAAGCGCCACTTCTTTTAGGAATGTACGTCTTTCAATCAAAGTTTTGGTGTAGCTTTGTATATTATTTGGGCATTGATTCCAGGTATGTTCAAAATGGAAAAAAAAAATAAGCGCATTGGCCACCGTGAAGTAATTCTGGCAACAGAATAATCCTCTTTCTTTTGGTCTACTACATCCACTCCACCTTTTGAAATGTCAGCTTCCGTTTCATCCGAAGATTGCTCTGTATCTGTTGCATGAGGGCTGCAAATGTTAGAAGCGTCGCTTTCTATGATGTCAACACGATGTTGTTCTCCATCAAGGTCCGCATCCAATGCTTCATCACCGGAATCCTCTTCCAGCCACGAACAAATTTGTTCTTTGCGTTGGTCGCCCATTTTACGCGTGTGTTGGTAGCTAAAAACAAAAAAGATTATTATTAAAATATAACTATAGAGTATTTATGTAATAATTAACCAGTTTAATATAAATAAATAAAATAATATAGTCTAGAAAATACAATTATACTTTTTAATTGGAAAAGTAAATACTTACACGGATGGGCGCGTGATGAGCAAATTGCCGCACGATGGTACACGGCCTCCACAAACACTTAGCTGTGCAGTTGCAACAGCACTGACCGGCACGCGAGTTGCTTCACGGGGGAGGAGGTGAATAGTTAGGAAGGTACCTAGGCGCGTGAGACGTTAGGGCGTCGGTATCACCAAAAAATTTAGCTTTGAATTTTTCTGTGAGCAAATTGCTCATAGCGCGCCTTCTCACGGGTTAAGCATCTATTTGCCAATAAAGATTATAAGAATTACAAAGCAAGTAAAATATTGTAAAGCCCCATTTAAAACCAATAAATTTTATAATGAAAATTGGATCAAAGTAAATAAAAAAAAGTAATTGCTCTACAAGCAAAACAAACGAGGCGGTTTCAATAATCAACTCGAAAACCAACTCACGCTACTACATAGATTGTATCACAGTAATTGTCGTTATACGCGATCATTTGCATGAAATAATGCTTAATTTCAATTCCGTATGCATTAAGTACATGTAAAGTTGTATGGAGCACTGCCAATAAACTTCGATACTGATCGTTACGGTCCCGCCGACCGCGTGCATTACCGGGGTGCATCGATGACTCCCTTGTATCGATTATGCTAATTTTATTATCGAAATTCATTCGTCACGCTTGCTTCGAACGCTTTTTTCGAACAA
The DNA here is from genome assembly GCA_943136025.2 of Agrotis puta. Taxonomy (NCBI): domain Eukaryota; kingdom Metazoa; phylum Arthropoda; class Insecta; order Lepidoptera; family Noctuidae; genus Agrotis; species Agrotis puta. The sequence goes on along the minus strand of OW964177.2, from coordinate 11,133,870 downwards.
TTCAATCGTAGACTACGCCAATATTAACATACTGGATGCCAATAAAACTCATTCAGTCGCGCGCTGCGGTAGATTTCGCTTACGGGTCACTTATTTTGCGCGTCAGGTTGGCACAAATGGTTACATTATCTGAAGATATCTCAGAAAATGTCCATAAAAGTAAAACACGAGTACAACATGAGAACACATTGTGGCGAATGCTGGGAAAAATTTGATTTGATGTAGAATTTCCGTTACCGCGAAAGCTGTAGTAAAATTTACGATCATGTTTACCTTACTCGGATGTAAGTTTGTTTATCATAGAAAATCGAAGGGAATCGTGCATCCCCGGGCAATGAAAGCGGGTAATTCTGTTTGTATACCAACAGCCGATAAAACTTGAACGTGAAATAAAATTCTGTTTGGTAATAAGTTAATAAAACATACGGGTTCTGCGTCATTGTTTGCTATCCATACACATTTCTGTGTAACAACTTATTTACGTTTGTCTTTGGTGGAATTTTATAGATGGTGGTGTTGTTTTAAGGAATAATCATCATTCCCTATCTGTTAATCATCAGGAATGTGTCTGCTACTATTTGGTCTCCCAAATTCTTCGTGGTCATTATTGTACACTACCTTTTTGTTTTTAACTGGAGTTATTTTAAATGGAGCTTCGTAACACAGATTATATCTTTATTAACTGATCATGGCAACGTATATTTAAAACTAGCCGAAGCTCACTGTTGTATCGAACTAACGTGGTAATGATGAAGATAAATTTACACGTATGTCACGGGCTAACCGACGTTAATTTTGAACGCTGTTGCGTGTAGCCCGCTCCTTAATCTGTGCTCCATTAACAGGAACCATTAATCATAGTTTTAATAACAATTTAACCCCAACTAGATTAATATATCTTCATTTATTCACATGCTCGAGCGCTGCGAGTTGAAGTTATCAACTTTTATCATTCAAATTTCACTGAACTCGTTTCATAGAAAATCGAAGCCGCAACAAATGTTACCATTCTCTTGTGCATGTCGTTTCTATTATAATGAATTCAAGTGCAACTGTTACACATGTAGGATATGGCTTTTGTTGTTTACCCATTGTGTACAATTAAACGTGGAAAGATGTAATAATCTCGACAGTGTCATTGTGTTTTTTAACCGAACAGAGACACATGCGGGGTCATAATAAATAATAAGTGCGCGCTGCAATGCGAACATTCAGCCATACAATGAATTGAATGTCAAGTTTAAACGTAGGGTTGTCCCAAACTTAGTTAAGCGTGTGTCGTGTGCGCAACGATGACTAAAATTCGGGGTGTACCATACCATTATTATTTATTACAGTATAATATTTTGCTGCAGTCCACCGTTTATGGGACGTTACTTTTTATGAATTATTTTTTATTAACGGCCATAACGGGTCATTATATTGCATTGAAATGATGGGGTTAAAAGTAATTCATTACCACTGTTTGTTATTCTCACGGTCATGTTTATTTTAAGAGAACAATAGTGAATTCTCACTTTTAATGTTCTTTTATTCTTTTCGCAATTTTTTTTACATTGCTGATTATTCTCATTTTACTATGACCTACTCTATGATTAAATTTTGCAAATAGACACTTGAGACCAGACCAAGTCTACATTAATACAAACTCAATAGAAATATCGTCCATTTAGCTGCCCAATTTAGTAGCGGTTGATGACAGTTTGAAACTTTGCGGGCCTAAATTGAAAGCTCCACCAAACCAAATATCAAATTGAGATTTGGTAGCAGCTGTTATTAGGCACACACGAAATGTAGCGGGTCGTATAATTATAACGCCAAACAAAACACTATAAGCAGCTACAGTACATAATTAACCAACGATCACAAACCTCCGGTCTAATCGCACTTAATAATGTAACAGTAAATTGGCTGAACAACCTCACGAAGCAAATTACTAGTCTAAAATTACCACAGTTCTATAGTAGGGGGAATATCACAGCATGTAAATCGATTGTATCGAATATTTCGAATAGCAGAATCGTCTCCCGGGGTCCGAGCCCGAAATTATAGGTTTGGCCCGAAGCTATTTAGAGCTGAATGTAACTGTATTCGCTAATAAGTCGTGTCAATTGTCGAATTGAATTCTCACAATACCGCCATATGCTGAGAATAGACCCTCTGGGAGACTTTGTTCTGAACATTTTTGCCCAAGGAACTTAAGTTAAATGATTTTATTTATTTAATAATATCGACTGTAACAACTTTGTACATGTTCAAATCGAGTTTTCGTAACAACTTCCTTCATAAACTGTTGGTAATTATAAATTGAGAAAGTTTCAAGAGCGAAACGTACTAAATTGAGCTACTTGTGGCTACTCAATCATTTCTTGTATTGGTTATACGCTACATATAAATTGGTATCATCAACGTTATCCGTGAAACTTCTTCACGGAGGAAAAGTAACTTAAACTAAATGGTTACTGCTAATAAAAACAAATTCCTAGCAAGAATGAACCTTAAAGTAGTTGAAATGTGTTGTACTCTCGCTTCTGTATCTCCGAACAAACAATCAAGTCTGTAATTTGCTATAAACGAAAACTCGGGCAAGTAATACTCGCAGACATGTGCTTACGGTCTATTATCTCCACGCTAAGGCTCTAATGTCTTACTTCCTCCAAATATCTCAATTGGAGCATTTCATTAAACCTCAGTTTTGCAGTTACGCACACAATAATTTGACGTGTCGTGATTGTACTAATGCTCTGTGACTTGATGTGTGTTCGTATGTTTATGTGTGAGTGAGGCCCCACGCACTATGGGCACCCCTCGCGTTTCATTAAATACGTTTCCGCATATCACGCACTATGTCATTTCCTTTTAAAGTGACGCGCGCACTAAACTGTCGATATCGATAAAAAAAGAATTACAAACAATCTTACTAATATTATAAACGTGAAAGTTTGTTTGAACGGATGTTTGTTACGTTTTCACGCAAAAACCACTATACCGATTTTGATAAAATTAATTAACACAGGATAGTTTTTATCTTGATTTTATGCTCCCGTGGGATAATTTTCCAGTTGTAGCGTTCAAAACCACTGGCAGCCGCTAGTCATAACATAATCATGGAATAATATTTGAAGCAGTAAAAGTTAAATTTATGAGTATGAAACAATTTGTGCTTTGAAATAATCAATTTATGCATTATTGCGTCCTAGAAACATTCAGAAATCGATTGCTTTAACTCTTATGTTACTGCAAATAGTCCACAAACATGACGCATTTTCTTACCTAGAATCTGTGTTACCTGAACTATTTCAACACTTGCAATTATACTTTTAACCAACCAATAAAAATACACTTATCCCTTTCTGGTTTAGTTACTGTTTATAGTTTTTCCTTGTAAAAATGTGTACAAACTGTTAGGCATCCTCTGTATTTTTAGGCCCAGAGCCAACAGTCAACTTCCAATGCTTTTGGCTCACTTAACTTCAAATGCCAACATTAATAATGTCGATAACTTTTTGACGTCACCTAACAAAGTTTAAAATTGCTAAAATTTAGAATAGTAATATACATATGGATGGAACCCTGTGTGAAACTATCGATAAAATTCAAATCGATTAAACTTTCAATCCCACCCTCATACGTTACCATGGGAAGCTATTTGCGGATTCAATCAAATCCACAGAATGGTAATATTATTGGCCCGAAACATTTGTTTGCCGTCGGAGTTAATTCGTTTCCAACTTTGTTAATGAAAATCAAACGTCAAAGTTTGGTAACGGAAACATACCTATGTGAGAACATTATACCGACCGTTTTATTCTCCTGTAGCTTGTACGAAAAGCAATCGTGCCAACCCCATTTATTAAAACTTTGCCCTGATTTATTAGTATTGAACTTAAAACACAGTCGTTAACGTCTGAGTAATATCGTGAATATTTTTGTAATAAAACCTTTAAAAAGAAGATTAGAATTTGAAATGTAATGCAGACAATGTCACCGCAAAAACATATTAATACAATATATTGATGCAAACTTTGATAGAGAAAATAAAACTATTCTTTAATGTACTTACACAAAAATTTTAGAATCCCAAAAAAAAATTGTACATGTGGCAACCACAATGTATTTAATAATAAGAGAAACGCGAAAGTCTACTTACTTATAACAACAATAATAAGACAGCGTTTGATTAGCTCAGTTAAATAACAATTGTTTCAACAAACGGTAAATCCATTTCCACTGTGATTCCGGTCCTACGATGTCTAATACAAACCTAAATTACGCAAAAGAATACAGAGAAACTTCATTGTCAGGTTTATTAGCGCAATCAACTTTCTCGGACAGTGTTTGCCTACAAAATACAAGCATTCAAGCATACGGATCTATGACAACATTTTACTTTAGTGTTTATGCAGACGTGGCTTTTTTTTCTTTTTTTTTTTCGTGGTAAAATCATCAAATGAGTCCTCCCACCCAGGGCAGGGCGGGAGGGACTGTCAGACTTGTACTGACTAAAATCCACGGTGTCCTTCAATAGCTCTTTACGTACTAGGGTCACGGTAATCCCTTGATCCCGCGACCCCAGCAGGCTTTGGCCCTCTACAGGCCCCGTCACTATGCTGACACTCTTTGAGGCGCGCGTGGAACACAACGCGCCGTCGACCGTGGCTTGGAATATATCTTCATGCACACACTTTGATCAGTTAATGTCAGCAGCAGGTCCATTGTTTGCCTGATCTTTGTGATGCATCTATCAAAAATTAATTACCAAATTAGCTCTCCTTGTCATGCAACCTATACCATATCTGTGCGATCATCAAGTTTAATTCTGCGTTCGTTTGTTTATTAATAATTTATTTTTAATTCGGTATCCAGCAATCATAAGCACTTTATTTTGTTATTCTTAAAACATTTACTTTCGCCTTTACTAACTCACAGATATAAGCATTATAAACTTTGTCTAGTGCGCTAGTACGGGCTCTTAAATGCCCTTTACCTCAAATAAGGCTCACAATACACAAATCTCTTGGACAAATAAACAGGCCACTATGAACTTCACTTTAAAATTTTCGAACAGGTTCCTAATCTTTATCCCAATCATCCGCGACGATGTAAACAAGTGTTATTTGGTGGTCGTTATGCCCTATAAGTTACGACAAGCAGTGGATTAAGATCAAATTTGTGTACATACTTATTTTTATTGCATCGTAACTCACCGATGGTTGGTTGGGCAACTTCGACTGCCGCTTCATTTTTAGAAAAGTCGCTCAATATTAAGGGGCAATGAAGTAGGTCAGGTCAAATTCTATTTGCACTCCATTTGCATATCTAACACACTTTTAATCACGCTGCAAAGAATTTTGAAGTTTCTCAAATTGATATAATTACTCAATAACGTAGCACACAATGATTATCAAAACAAAAATTCACGATAGACATTGAAAAACATGCGTTGTTTATTATTCAAAATGTTGGTGACAATCCCACAATATCTCAGTCGCAAAAACTAAAATCTGCGGACATCAATAGAATATTTAAACTTTCCCTAATCCCGGATCCAAAATAAGGGTTGAAACTTCAAACAATACGTTCATTTTGTCACCGATCTCGGTAACCATAGCGATTACACACGCCCAAACAACATTATCATCCCCATATCAGTAACCGTTCTTGCGTATAACACTATCAGGGGTTGTCCAATGTCCGTACCACATCAGGACTTTACAACGCGTTTATCTATTCACTAAATTGGTTACCATACAGATTTCGGGAATTGTTTAAAATTGTGTTCCCAGGCCTTTTGATTAGTATGGGTTGGCAATTCACTCCCCCGTTTCGACAACCCTGTTTCGACCGTGTGAGGATTACCCACTGTTCGACGCGTTTAATACGTAATTACAATTTCGCTTAATGATTTTTCGTGGGTCGGTTATTCGTTTGAGCTAGATCGTTGAGCTCCGGGAATTTAATTGGATTCAGTGGTCGATTTGTGGATAGTAAAAGAAGTAATTAAACTTTAGTACAGTCGGTTTGTTTGTTTATCTTATGTACTATTGCTTCTTTATCTATTAATCCATTGAAAGTTCTTTGGTGTTAAATTCTTGAAACATAAACATAAAATATAGACAGAGACACAGACTTTACTAAAATTCTGCGACTATTGTCGAGCAGCATTTTTAAAAGTGCTGAATTGAATGAGTTCCTCCTAAGTGTGTGAATTATTACTCTTAAGTCATCATTTTCACGGTCAGGGTGCATTATTCACAGTCTTGAAAAATGGCTGGGGTGACCAGCTGTCGGTACTTCATAACACTCTGCGTAGGAAACAGAGAAAAAAAAATAGATCTTGGAAAATTCAACAATTTGTGAAGGAAGACCCACTCAAAATGTTTTATAAAAAAGTTACAAAATGCAGCCAAGTTTTACACCACGGGTTCTCAAATAAATGTTCAGTTAAGTACGATCAAATTTCGAAATATGATCCGAAAGTAAACCGAAACTACGTTTTCTTTATAATCCTCTCAAATATAAATGTCTCCATAAACAGTACATTAAATCGTAACCTATCATCTTCAACCTTTTAAAAACATATTTAAATTATAATAATATGGCCAAAGCTATTACTTAGGCCAATAACTTGTTCTTTAATAAGATGTAACATTTGTACGATAATAAGAAATTAATTCAGATGTTTGGATTGCCTCAAATTCCAGTTTATGGGTCTATAAAATACGCTTTGATAATTAATAAAGTTTATTACGTATCTGTAACAATGTAGGATGTAGAAATGATAGAAATGTGGATTCGGATGGATCGTAAAAATGTTGAGACTGGTTTTATTATTTCATGATTTGAGAATGAGGCGTCGGTGCTAATTGGAACGACGGGGACCACCAAGGGAGATTCGTCTTAATTCAAAATTGAGTTCTGTGACATAAGCTTTAGATAAGATTATTATCTTTATTATCTACGTAGGTACATAGAAATAAAAGATACTTAGGTAGTTCACAAAGAGGTGTTTATGTTTAAAACACTTTTTTTTATCTGGAAATGGCTTATTCCCCATGGCACATCAAATCCGCCGGAATAATTTTGACAGCATCATGTGAGTAGTGGTCACATGATTCTGTCAAAATTGAAATAAAATATATTTTTTAATGCCACAAGATTCAAAGGTGCAGTTTTCAATACTACTGGGATTAACTTTTTATATCTTTTAACGTTCGGATTGTTGGCCTCTAGTTGATGACAAATTATGACGGTCGTTTAGTAAATTAATGTTTTATTTTGGATATTTATCAGTTAGTTAAACTAGCAATTATTCCTGCGTTTATAATTTTTGTAACACGGAAAGGTGTGACATTCAAAATAAAGATAAAAGTTGGCTTTAGAACCTCCTCATTTTATTCATTGGTTTATAGTTTAAAAACTACGATTAAAAACTATATAACTTGTTCCGAAACAAAATATAAATATACATAAATACCAGTTTTCACTAAACGTAGACAGTTGGTTTAAGTATTAATTAATTACCGAAAAAGGAAAATTACTAAAATATCTTGGGGTTCTGGATTAAGAGTGGCCTTAAATAAGCTGAGCTGTTTAGACTAAAAGCGGTTTTTTAGGTTAGGCTACTTTACTTAGATTAGCATAAAGACAGTTTGCTGACGAGTCAGAATAATGTCTCAGACAAATTTACCCATTTAACTTTTTTTAAATAAGGTTCTGAAAATCTAAAACTAATTATAACCACATTTAAATGCATATATACGTTTACATGTATACTAATTCTAACGAAAAAGTGGCAAAAACTGATGTTGCCTTTTCAGTTTTATGGTGGAATTTTGGCGAAATAGAAGTAAAGTAGTTACTTCTTCAAATTAGTCAGGTATAGATATGTTAAGATGTGTTGAAGAAGAAGACTTTTTCATAAACCGTTTTTCAATAAATTTTTGATACCTATTTCTGTTAATTTTCATTTCTGAAATAACTTCCAAAACATAAATAAAGTAGGTAATTTTAATCACGAGATAGCTCCAAGTTTCGCCTCGGTTCAATATTTACATGCACGAAACGAGTTCCGTACAGTCAATATTAGGCTTGCCATACAAATGAATACATTCTGACACAATGGGGCTTCCATTTTGACCGCTGCGTTTATGTTTGCACAGACAATTCTCGCTTCACCGGCTTATACCACCAAAGTACTAATGTTGTGGTGGTTTCTTTATTTTATGCTTGCCTGGTACTGTCGGAAGTTATTTAGTAAATCTCTTTATCAGTTATGTACTTTTACTTAACAGTATCTTATTAAGTTAATGTTTTGTACATACTATCCTTTACAACATTTCTTCAGCCAAATTGTACAAGTTTGTTCCCACTCAACTACCGCCATCTAGTCATTTTTGTTGGAACTGATACGGCAATATACTCGGACCCCGGTTGAGACCGCTGCCATAAATCATGGTCCATCCAACTGGCGGGCAGACCATTAAATTGTAACTTAACCGCAGTAACATGAATAAGCTACTAACCTGTTCGGTTAAACATTAAAGATTTTCGTATTCAATGATATTGTATTATCAAATAAGCCGTTAAAGACTAAGTAAAAGAATAATTTAATTACAAAAAAGCATAATAATTAATTATGACTTGATTAAGTTACAGAAATTGATACGAATTTTATCTTATTGAAGAACCTTGAAGTAAGAAAGAGCCACTCAAAACAGACTACATAATAAAATTAAATTTTACCATCCAAAAATGACAAACGTATTGACACTAAACATAAAAATATCAACAAAGCGAACTCTAAGAACCATAACAAGATCAAATGAAACCATTAAACTAGTTACTAATAATAAAATAAAAAACATTAACCAACTAACTAAGAGCACAAACTGTAACTCAATAATCTGAAGTCATAAATGTTCACGCGGGCGTTAAGATGAGGTGTTAACTGATCTAGTTAGAAGTTTAACTAAAGCAGGTGCTGCAAAGTACACAGTTGTTGGTACAAGTAATCAAACTGCTGTGCCAGTGCCATCACGCTTAGCTGCATTCTAATTGGTTGATAATTTATGAATATTAAAACTTCCAAATTTGTTAACGCCCTCAGCGTTGAAAAAAAAAACAATTAGTCTTAGATTAGTTTTTGTGTTAGCACCGTCTACTTTACTTAATATTTCTGTGGTCATGCATTTGTTATTTTCTGGCACTTGGGAATTCTCATAGGAAGTTTGTCATTGGGTACTTACTGGACCTTAGCTTGAAGGCACTTCAGGTTGACATTTCAAGTTATGACATTTAATAACTGTAGAATCCCAATTTATGAAAATTAATAGAACCTGAATGAGGTCGTAATTTGAGATTTGAATGCCTTGAAGGTATTCCGAATCATAGAATTGCTAACTATCTACATCATGAAATTCTACCATGATTTAGTGGTCTATTTGTAATCAGTGCCTTTACGAATAGAACTCCGTGGTAAGATTTGAGAAACAAAAGTAAATCATTAATATAATTATTCTTGGGAATGCCACAAGGGTCTTTTCTCGGTCCGATTAATTTATCAATGAACACTTTCTAAGGTTGGACAACAATAATAAATATTATTACAGTTTACAAATACTTTGGCGAAATACTCATTGAAATATCATACAACTTTTTGAATGTGAAATTAGTTACCAAGTGCTTCAATGCGTTGTTTTAAAGCATACCTGTAATCGGGGTGTCTTATTCGATAACATATGACAAAAAATAATTTTTTATAACAGCTTTAAACTCTGGCAGTCAGTTTTACCAACCCAGACCTGAATCGTGACGACAGTCACTCCCTGTAAAATACGGGTATTCAGCTGCACCTGGATAGACTGGAGGAAAACCCCAACATAGTTGAGAAAAGGCTAGGCAGATGATGATCATGATAATTATTTAAAGACAACAAAGCACAGTAGGCCACGTGCACAGCACCGGTTCCTTTTAAAATATGAAAGATCCTGTGAATATTATTTTTTCATTCTCGATGCAACTCTTTAGAATTGAGTTATTGTTCATTCCATAGTCAAACATAAAAAGCAGTGTCAGAATTACTCGTATTCCCGCTATCACTTTCATACCTTGATATTTATGTAGACGGATTAAAAAAGGTTTCCATCATACGAGCATAATATTATTATTCCTCACAGTTCCTCAGAACTTGGGGTGAAGCTATTACTCATCTTTTTCCCGCGTCGAGGGCTCGTTTTTATTGCTAGACGTGAAAAATACCAGAAATTTCATCCGGTCCGCTCAAAGTGGCCGGATTAATTCAGAAGGCACTTATTTCAAATTGGATTTCGCTCGAGCCCGCGACTTTGGCGTCTGCCTCGCGTCGCCTTCATTTCCTTTTAATAGTGTCCGACTTGTTCTCTATATTGGTCTTCTTTCGTGTCAATTAAGTATCAATTGATTGGCATAAAACTGTCAATTCATACTCTAATTTTGACACCTTCCATTTACTGAAATAAATATTGAATAACTACACACAACTGTGTTTCACAGAACACCGTCGGTATCGCCGCCAGTAAATTTCAGCTCAGTTGAATAGTCATTGACATAATGTGATGAATCCTTCAATACCGATTGATGTGTTATAACCGATAATATCGAATCTGTCCATCCGAGTAACACTAAGTTGTTGAGTGATACGGACATCGGTTAATCTTATGTCTGTGGCCACTGGACCGCGATGGCCGACTATAGCCAAGGGCGTGAAGGGTAATCGGTCAAAAGATACTGTTCTATCCCAATCTATCACACTCCAATAAAGTATCTACCCTACTTTATTCGAATTACATAATTCACAATGGATAGTCGAAAGTACAAAAATACTAAGATCACAAAATATTTTTGCTTACAGTAAATGTACGACTACAAAATGTTAATATATTTTCGCCCGCCTTCATACGATACCACAACGAATGCTGTAAAAGTAAACACTATGTTTCTCGTAGGCTCATCTCATAAAGTGTGTCAAGAACGTTGACCCCAGTCCTATAAGGGTCCTCTTTAAAACAACATGCTTTACCTAAGGTAAAGATAAATAGCGCTTCTGTTTATTCAAGTGCTCGTAGGTGGCACTTGAAGGAGCGAATACATTAACTTTTCATTGCATTTCAACATAAATAATTCGACTGCCCCGAGTCGGGCAACTCTTTAGCGTTTGTTTCACTGTGACCAAGTAAATTGACTGCTGCAGGATACACAAGTGGATGGTTACAATGCGTTACTAAGTCTGGCTACGCCTTTGTTTTGTCCAAACATGTTTCAATTGTTACTGCATGTAAATGTTGTTCTCGATTACCATTAAGAGCAGGCATAGTTACATGAGCGATGTTGAAAGTCAGCTTCGAATACTGCGAACGTTAATTGGACGTGGAACAAGACATAACTTAAACTGACTCATTAAAATGTCATACTAGGACAACAGATATTTCGACATTTTTCCCTTTAGTTAACTGACAACTAGTTAATATTTCCGCAATGTTCCAAAAATGAAATGCCATTTAGCATTTCAAAGTCACAATTACAAACGTTTCAAATAAAAATAACAGAAGCTATTTTGCGTTGCCATTTTGTTAATTACATAACAGAGAAATTTGTCATTAATTAAAATATTTCAAACAATGTATTCGTAAGCGCTTGGATATTATATGCCACTCATCGGACAGAATCAGAGCGGAGCAAAAATATTTTGGTTTTGAAATCATCATATGAGTCCTCCCACCCAGGGCGGTACGGGGTTCTAAATCCTGTGTTTCTGAACACTAGTGAACATTCAGAGCAATATTTAATAACTGTCCTCGAAATGTTCTTCAAAGAATGTAGTCAATAAACCATGTAATATAAAGTTGTTTAAAAATCATATGTGTCAAAAGTTTGAGTCCTTATACAAATCTACAAACTAAACTACGTTGGGCTCTTATTAATAAAGTTTTTTTTTTCTGTTTAATAGTGCATCCTCGGAGCGCACTGCGTACACCTGGTTGCCAGACACCAGGATCGAGTTCTGTTCGCCGTACAGTCGACGAAAGAGCTCCAACTCAACGGTCTACGAGAGCGACTGATGGTACGAGGGCTTCGACCAACTCGAAGAGGCTTTGCTTTGATCACGGACACTTAAAGTGCGAAACCCTGTACTATGAAACTCTTGAGTGACGTCGCGAATCTTCTCTAGAATTTGACGTTGTACACCGTTTTTCCTATAAAACTTTGTGTTACTATTTATCGTTATGAGAATAGATCTAGTCATTGTAAATATCCCTTTTTGTATATCTTGATAACAATTTTTATGCCATCCATTATGTAATTAGATTCAGAACAGTGATGTAAATCTTTAAGTAACAAAGCGAACCTTTTGCATTTTAAATTGCATTTACCAACAAAGTGCACTATCCGCAAGAATGTAAATAAACAATGGAACACTGTGTAGATAAAACAATCTAATCTTTGAATGAACGTATCTTCAACTTCGAGTGCTATAACATTAGTTTCACTTTAAGTGGCAACAGCAATATTGAAAGTGGATATCCATACGATTGATTCAACGGCAGATAAGAGTTTTGCTAAGTTCTCAGTGAAATCTTTGCGGAGTATGGAATATTTTTGCTCATAAATTTGCTAATATAACCGCGTCTACTTCGACTGGAGCTCGATGAGAAACCGTGAAAACTTCCTCTTGCTTGCCGAAAATGAATATTTATGACGGGCAACGAGTAATGCGCCATTTATGGACAAAGTTGGAATGTTCGTCTACTTATCGAACGTAACTGAATCACGAAATTACAAATACTTAGGTACTAGAATTTGTTACTGCTAATTTGGGTACGAGCGGAATTGAATTTAGAGGTTAATTATGTCATTTATTCAGTAATAAGTTCATTATTTATTGATGTTCATTTCTTTATCTTTTGTTCTTTGGAAGTTTTATTTTTCAGCTTCATAATTTGATTATCACAATATGTTTGATATGATGTAAAAAGTATCATATTCCTAAGTAATTGATTTAATATCATTAAGCTATAACTAAATTCAACTTTGTCGACAAGTTTCTAATTATTAAAGTCATATTAATTACTATTAAATATTCCTATATCTACAAAATACGAATTTTCATAAATGTAACTACATCGTTAAGGTACAATTTTGTGTAAAACTTTGATGTAAGATATGACACCATCGATTGTTACTATAGATAGTAATTAGAAAGTAAGGGTAGATAGGTAATTGAGATTCGCTGTGATTTATTTATTTATTTTTCTAAGTATTTGCGTTAAATTAGGTACTATTTATTTTCGCTAAGCTTAGATATAAAAAGTTAGACATAAGATTTATTTTTGTAATGTAGAATTCCCAGGTTTCATAAACACACGATCCAACGTATGAATAATTGTACAAACTATTCTTTATTATGTAAATATTCTAAATTAGTCATACATTTTGGCTTTTAAGAATCTTGTTTTTTTATAATTCGTAAGGTATATGTATTTTATCATGGAATGATAAAAAGCGTGGAAAATAATGGGTTGGTGAATCGTGTATGCAAATTGTTGGTTGTATAAAATTTATTTGGTTTAGAGATATTTCATTGCATTATTCTATCGAGGATGTATACAGCTTTAGTTCTTGTACTATTCCCTCTTTTCAAACCTATCATAAAATTCCAAAGCCTGGGATTTTTCTATTTTGTTGTGCCTTTTAATCTATTCTGTGTACATCCTTGTATACCATAACATCATTGTTATATTTTTATATCGATAGCTGTACTTTATCTTCTCAAACAATATTAGCTCTAAAATCTGTCTTATCTTCATAATTGTTATCTATAAGAATTACATACTCATCAATTTAGTTGAAACGCGACAAAATCAAATGGCTTGAAGTAAAATACACGGAAAAGTTTATTAGTATTAGAAATATCACAAAAAATAATTTAAAATGTTATTTGTTGCAACTCAAGTTAAAATAGCAGTCATAATCAAGAGTTCTAGAGTGTGAATGTTTTGTGAATAAAATTCTGTGCGCAGTTCAGTTGAATGGGGCTATCCGGCAATGTGCCCTGGCCAAACTCCAAACTGCGGTGATTCTGGCTCTGATAGTGTTTGCAGCTCCCATATCATTAAGAGAAGTGTTAAGACCTACATTTTGTGTATACTGTAACTATGACTTTTTCAAAAGGGAACCATAAACAGCTGCGACTAACCCCAGTTCTAACCAAAACAATCATACGCGCGAAAACGCGATCTTCTAACGAGTACGTCACGAGATTGTTCGAAAAAAATGCCTTCAAGAAGGTGTAAGATTTAATTCCTCATCTTAATTTCACTAACCGAATTAAATAAGACGGTCGCGTGTGTATCCTTTAGAAATACATCTTCCGTGATTGTTCATTATTTTTAAGCTCTCGAAATTTTGACGTCGTTGCAAGCGCCATTATCGCGGGTTGGCTGGAGAATGCGGGTAGATGGAAAATAAAATTAATTGTTAGGAGACAGACAAATCTGTCTACCCGCTTTCTTTCTCTTTTGATAGGCGCACTACCTACTGTACTTCGGAGGAGAATATATATTTCGTAAGTGACAATGTAACTTTAAACCTTACAGTGTTTGATAGACACAAGAAAAAAGAGATTAAACAGACAGAATGTATAAAAAGTCAATCACAACTTAACGTAACAATTTATTCACACTGCCTACATAGAATTGTAGATCACATCATCACACAAAAGTCCATAAATTTTCTGTGTTTAACTTTGACTAAGTTAAACACAGAAAATTTTGATATTGTCGCGGAAATCTATGTTTTGTATATACAATACGTAAAGCACAAATTACACTGTAACTTATTGTAATAATTTATTTTACCTCTTAATCTCTGTTAATTTGTATCCAATGATTTTCGTAATGAAACGCTGTATTCATTGAACGGGTGGTATAATTTTAAATAAAACCTGTTAATTATTATCCTGAAATAAATGAGTATCATTGCCTGAAAATGGTTCATTAACAATCCCATTATAGCCTGTAGCACTGAAAAGCTACTGTTATCTTTATTTAAACCAATATTATATCGGCTCCTGTACACGATGCCGCTGCCGCGGCGGCGCGGTAGCAGTGCGGTAGCGGCGCAATCGCGAAGGTATACACATAAAA
The DNA here is from genome assembly GCA_943136025.2 of Agrotis puta. NCBI lineage: Eukaryota > Metazoa > Arthropoda > Insecta > Lepidoptera > Noctuidae > Agrotis > Agrotis puta. The sequence goes on along the minus strand of OW964177.2, from coordinate 11,118,688 downwards.
CCGGCACGGTGGCGGCGCGGTGGCGGCGCGGCGGCGGCAGCGTATATAGGAGCCCTAAAGCTGAAGAGTTTGCTTATTTAGATGAACGCGTTAAACACAAAAATATTTTTCAATTTGAACTTGTAGTTTCTCAGAAGCTACAAGTTCGAATTGTCCATTTATCGAAGGCTATACAGTGGACCCCCGATAATACGGCCCCTGTCTAATCCGGCGCCCCCTGTAATCCGACATGACTTAGAATTACAGACATGTATGTTTGACAATCTTTGCTAATATAGATCACGCAGGTTTGAACAGGTCACAACTCGATCAAGACGCAGTTAACGCTTTTGAGCTAGGTTTATAATGGGCTGAAGAGAATGGTACATCCTACAACGAACTTTTACTTTTGAGAAGACTGAGGGACAAAGCTCTGATCTAGCGTTATAACAACCTTAAACAAAAAAAAATTGATGAATATTTCAAAGCTTCATAATTTGATATAGTATTCACTATGATTCACTATATGATTTTGATTAATAATTCTTGATTATTTTGGTAGATATGTATGTGCATTTATGCTTAATTTTATAATAAAACGTAAGCTCTCTGTTATTTCGGGCACGCCGCAATCGCGGCGGTAAGACCCCTCTTTGAGGAGTGGCTGGATAGGCGTCACGGCGTCCTGACCTACCGCATGACGCAGGTCCTCACCGGACACGGAAGTTTCGGGAGGTTTCTGTGTCTGATAGGGAGGGAAGAAACGCCTGGGTGTCACCACTGCGAGGATCGTCCGGAGGACACGGTGGAGCATACGGTGCAGGACTGCCCCGCTTGGGCAGAGCACCGCCGTGTCCTTACGACGGCGATAGGCGGAGACCTCTCGCGCCCGGCATTGGTCGAGGCCATGCTGCGGGGCGAGACGGAGTGGGAAGCGGTCGCCTCCTTCTGCGAAGCAGTCATGCTCGTGAAGGAGGAGGCGGGCCGCCTGAGGACAGCGTCCTCCCTCCACCCCAGCCGCAGTGGTAGACGCCCACGGCGTCGGACGTCGCAAGACGATCTCCGGCCACCGTAGGCGCGGGCATGCGGGCAGCGAGTAATGGGCGACTCGCTGTCCGACCATGGACCATGCCCGGGTCGACGGCGCGTTGTGTTCCACGCGCGCCTCAAAGAGTGTCAGCATAGTGACGAGGCCTGTAGAGGGCCAAAGCCTGCCGGGGTTGCGGGACCAAGGGATTACCGTGACCCCGGTACGTAAAGGGCTATTGAAGGACACCGTGGATTTTAGTCAGTACAAGTCTGACAGTCCCTCCCGCCCTGCCCTGGGTGGGAGGACTCATTTGATGATTTTACCACGATAAAAAAAAAAGCTCTCTGTTATTTAATTTACTAAATTCGACTTACATAAATTAAGTCTGATTTGTACTTCAAAGTATATACATATGTACGTATAATATATAGATTCTTGTCATTAGATATGTAATTTGTCGGATTACAATGTACTCTTTCGTAAAAAATCCGGACTATAGGGGTCTTAGGCAGTGCTCTATAATCCGACAAATTCGATAGTCCGACACTGCCCTGCATAATGTTTGCCGGATTACCGGGCGTCCACTGTATAACATGACGCTACCGCCAAAAGGAGCCTAGCAGCCGGGGTGACACCGCGTGGAACAGCGATATCCTAAATACATTTTGTATTCTAGTGATAGCCGCTGAGGCCCAAAAAAAGGGGCCAAAAGGTGTTCAAAAACACTTAGAAACTGGTATAGGGCAGGCCATTTGTCCAGCAGTGGGACATCCAACCCCCTAATAAAAAATGGACTTGGCAAGTATGTCAAATTCAAAATGATATAATAATGTCACAACATCACAACACTGCGACCAAATCAGAATGCAGCAAGCAGGTTGCTACTTACTAACTATAATTAGGTTTGCCTCATATAACTGTTATAAAAAAGTTAAAAAAAGCTACAACTCCCAAAGGAAACTAATCAAGTGTGGTATAAATTCATGACCAACCACAGAGCATAGGATTACAGCACTAATTACCGTGACTTCCTTCGCAATTCTGCTTCATTCGAAACGCAGACCTCGTTAATCTTTCCCGTGCTTAACTAGATGCGTAAAGCCAGCAACTGTTTTCCAACTAAGCAACACAATTAAACACTGAGTCACTATTTTGAACCTTTTTTCAAAGTAGTTTTATTGTGTTAAGCACAGAGCTATCGGTGACTTGAAACGGAATTGGGGAAGTTTTTGTGATGTGCCATACAGGCGCAAGTTCGGAACGAATCGATCTACGTGTTTCGTATTACCGAAGCTTTGATTCGGCGGATTGGATGGGTTTATGCGTCACTGTTCCAGCACCATAAACATTTTAGTAAGTAAAACTACGCAGCAAGTAAGTACTAGGCACTTATGTAAGATTGTAGCTTTTAGAAATCATAAGGATTAAGTAAAGTTCTAATACACTCTCATTTTTTGTTCAATCCCAAGTAATATAGGGGGCGAGCCTAAAGCCTTCAACCAGGCAAAAATCCAAACTCTGTGACTGCTTGTAAGAAATTCCTGTTGAAAAAAAGCCAACAATAATTTTCCCAACCCCGAAATTGAATCAAGAAGGAGCCAGCAGGTCACTAATGTATCCTTACCATTTTGGCTGATGCTGTAACAAAATCAAAACTTCATCAAATAAAAGCTTGTCAACATCCAGCATAAAGCTTTTCATTCGTAAGCGTCATGGTCACGGACCGTATTGAAAAGTTCCACCTGAGTTTATTTGAGTTATTCGATTACTACGTCGACTCAGGAAGTCTGAAGGTGGCATTAATACTGGGGATTTTGTTTAGACACCGGTGATCGTATGTATATATGTGAGTATGGTTTTATTTTGACGGATTGTTTATTTACTTGGAAAAGGACGGTGACGGTAAAACGATTGTTCTTTTATAGTCACCCGTACCGACAGAAGGTTAGGAAACGATATTGTATGGCTAGTAAGACTTTAATATCTGACTTTTATATTGTATAGTAAGATACAATATTAATCCAATGAGAAAATAAGATCTAATGTAACTAATGTTAAAAATGCGAAAGTTTGTAATGGATAGATAGATGTTTGCTACTCTTCCACACGAAAACATCTAAATAGATTTGGAAAGAATGTGGTACACATACAGTTTATAAACTAGATTAACACATAGGATACTCTTGATCCTGGTGGTGAGGTTACACGCTGGTGTGAAGCCGCTGGCAAAAGCTATAAGACAATAATGAAACATTAATTATTTTCTCCAAGCTAAACCGTATGAAGCTTTGTGTAAAGTGCCATCAATTTCTGTGCTAAAAGTAAAAGGTACCTAAAAAGACTTAGGCCCTTCATACACAACGCGTCGTAAGTCTCCGATACCTTACGACTTTGGTATCCATTGACGCGTGCCTGAGTACGAACCTCTACGAATTTGTATTGCGATAGTTGCCTGGATATCAAAGTCGTATGTAGTCGTAGGTATCGGAACCTTGCGTGTACGTCGCGTTGCAGTGGCGTAGCAAGACTGAATCTAGGAGTGGGCAAGACGCACCTGCAAGGCCCTTTTCCTTCACGACAAAATTATAGCTTGACTAGCCACCGCTTTTCCCTTGAGCCCTCCTTATTTTAAGATGTCTAGGTTCCCCCAACTCATCTAAACCAAATGTGATTGACAGCGATACCAGCTTTGCGAGGCCTTTTTGATTCTGTCAGTTCGCAGTTACAAATACAACGTACCCAAGTTATCTTGCAACTTGGGGGGCCTCGCGCGAGCAGTGGAGACGCTAAACGAGACCGTCGTTACATCAGCATTGCGAGGCCTCTATTTCTTAGTAGAAGTAAAGATGTACTGCTTACAAACGTATGAAACTTGTCAAGAGGTTTTTTTCTCTGCGCGAGGCCCTTTCAGGTGCGAGGCCGGGGGCTAAGGTCTGCTACGCCCCCGCCTAGGTACGCCACTGTCGCGTTGTTTACAAACGGGTTTAAAGGAAATTATATCTTATAAAACTAATAATAGAATTGTAAAAGGAATAACAGCAATACATCATAATAATAACCATAGGCTGCCAAAATACAAAGTTATTAATAAGCAACATAGGCAGCTCATAAACAATTTCCATACCATTAACATACGACGAGTTTATCAACAAGAAGCAACTTCCTCTCAACATGCTGAACACAGAGAACATAATGAGACTGCTTAATACAGTAGCAACTAATGAGAATAGTAAACTTTTTAGTGGCGATGACACTAAAGTTGAGATCTACAAACGTTTCTTAACACCCACTATAGCTAAGGTGATAAGGAGGAATAACGATAATGTGATGATAAAATTTTGAGAATAAAATGATGAGCGATAAGTGTAGGAGAGAAGTAAAGAAACAATGAATTAACTGTGTGAAGGATACATAATATGAGCAGAAATTAGGTAAGTGACAAGTAATAGAGAAGTATAGAGAAAGACATTTCTGGGTCGACTTCAAATGAATTTGGACAATATCAGCAGAAAGATCCTATTATCATGCAGAATGATGCGTCGTATTTCTGTCAAATTGCAAGTAAAAGATAGAGACAAAAACATATCGAAGCACGATCTAAGTAACGTTTACAGATCTCGACGTTAGAACACGATTATAGTTACTCCGGAAATGATTCGAAAGTTTGAGAAGATATACGTTGGTACCTATTAATTATCAATTTCCTGTGAATTTGTAAAACGAGGAATCTTCTACCTTCCCGGAGGTGTAAGTAAACTGTTAGTTTTATTTCCTTAGATGTTTATCTTAGTTTTGATTCCCATCAGCAATTTCCCAGAGATGGAAAGATATTTGCCCAGTAGTGGGGTCGAACAGGCCATGGAGAAAAACTAATGTCAATAGCAACCTGGAATCTGGGTTTGTATCTGATTTGTTAGCAAGTATTACATAGTACATTTAAATTATGTAGGCAACACTTTTTCTGCCTATGACACATTCCTGTAAGCTTAAACAATATTATATAAGATCGCTTTTAGCGATAAGACCGCCCATTGTGTCACCCTATGTATAAGATATACTCTGTACCAATAATTTATATGGTGTGCATAATAAAGTGTATTCTATCTATCTATCTATCTATATTTAAGAAATTCTAGTTCACGTTTATTTTATTTTAACCTATATGTCAACATGATGGATAGAATCGGCCCCAATATAACACTGGACTTAAATACCATCTCTACCATACTCTAGAGAGATTACATGGCATGATGTTTGGCTCATGTTGAGGTCTTAACTCTATCAAATGTCCTTTCATGCAAAAGCATGACATGAAATCAAGGGGCTTTCTCAGTGGCTTCTATTTAATGGTTGGCAGGTTCGATGCCTGCCCTAAGTAAATATTTGTATGACTGTGCTCGTGCAGATGTGCCAGAAATTAACAGTGTATACGTTAGAAAAAAAACGATTGCTTACATACTTTTGTTGTGTTTAGGAAACAAAATAAAATTATTGACCATAGAGATGATAGTCTGGAATGTTATACTCACAAATCACAATTTTAGGACCCGTAATATGAACGGTATTTTTTATTTGTAGTATATCACTGCGGGATCAAAGACAATTAAAATTCATCGACTGTGATATTACGTCAAGTTTTATTGTATCGCGCTCTTCTGGTGATCGCCACATTTCATTCTGGCTTTTAACAATCGCAGTAGCTAGGGAAAAAGAGACAGGTTTGTCCTATAAAAATGATCTAAAATCGTCATTTATTAGTAGGAAGAATTCAAACCAAAGATTAAAAACAAACTTCACATAAAGCTTGTTGATAAATCTTCAATTTATTCAGATAAAGTTTAACTTTTAATGTGTCGTTATAACTGTTTATCTCCTAAGATGGAAAGCGTCGACATTCTAATCTCAGGGAATGTATGCTTCCAACTAAAACATCGATTAATTACACCAGCATCTATACAAAATATCTGTAAATCAGTAATTTGTAATACATTAAAGGTATTCCTGCTACCAGGGAGTTAGATAACGAAAGATAACATACCAAACAGTAGTATGGTACATTCAAAGAATGTGAGGTTTTTTAGTTATTAGCATTTTGATTAGAGATGGGCTAACTAACCGACTGGCCAACAAGTCGGTTGTAATAAGGCCGATGTATCGGTGGACTAGTTGGCAAAACATTCACACACCCCACGCTGTAATAGACGAAAAAAAATTCTGTATTCCCACCTTTGGTGGGACACCCAGTCGGGAGGGACTGTCGGACTTGTACCGACTAAAATCCACGGTGATCTTTCAATAGCCCTCTACGTTCCAGGGTTACGTTTATCTGATGTCAATAATTACACCATTTAATGCGATTTTGGCTGATTATTAACTAATAATTATAAATTCATTTCAATCACTACAGCCGACTCGTCTGCGCAAATTGACAAGTCGGCGACATAATTGGGACATCTCTAACCTCTAATCTTGACACATAAGAGAGGAAATTATCTCGAATGTCACACAATAAAAGTGGACTACAGCACGTATTTACATACTTATGCGCTTCAAAAATGCTTAACAGTAGTATGTTAGATATTTGATCGATCAGACCTACCAGGGTTACGAACGTTAGAAACCAATTCTCACGCCAAAGTCAATAACTCGAAAATTTTGTAAACAAATCCCAACAATAGAGTAGCGTGTGGATCTTCATTTCATAATCGATTCCGGTGCAAGGGATTTGTAACCTTCTCCCCTAGAAATATGGTAGGTAGTAAAAACAAACAGAACTTTAAAATTTCTGGCTACTACATCGTATTGACTTTGCCTTTGTAAACACTAATAGGAAATTCAAAAGTGGGAACCAGTTGAGATGAAACAGTGAATATGTTAATTTTGTTAGTAGAATGTCTGGAGGGAGGAATTTTTAATATTCCTGCATCCTTCTCTCGTAATATTGACCTGCTTGTTTTATTTGCATATGGAAAAATATTGAGACATTAATGAAACATGGGAAGCGATAAAATCTCTGTATTGATCGCAGAAATCCTGAGGATTTTGGTCCAAAATAAACGTAAGTACCTTCATAATGCGATAAACGGAGAAATATATTTCGCAAATCTCTGATATTCATTCGGATTATAAACACATAAGCCGATAATCCAGTTTTTATCCTCAAGATACACGCCCACGTGGATTTCATAGAATTTAAGAGACTGCCTTTGAAAAAGCATTTGGCATGAGGAAAGCAGTAAATATAAACATTTTACAAGTCATGTTTATTTAACAAGAACATTTTGCTCTAATACTGAGTATTTCAGACGTTTTATCTCATAGAAATATTCTCTTGGGTTTAACGTATGAATTCTTATCAAATACGTTGTGCAAACTACTTACCTACATTGAATACTCATATCCAAAGAGATACTTTTGATATTATATCCTTTTATTACTAATTAAATAGTAGTAAAGTCGTTTTAAATTCAAATATCTGAGCAATTTCGTAAATCCCAGAACAGAATCCCACTTGGTTGACAACACGGTTGGCGCAGGGGCTGAGCGATACAACTGCTGCACGCGTGTTGTGGGTTCGTTTCCCGCATTGAGTAAATATTTGTATGATCTACAAGTAATTGTTCCGGGTCTGGGCATTTATGTATATGAGTTTATATGTTTGTAAACGCACCCATGATACAGGAGAAATTCCTTGTGTGGGGCAAGGTTTTTTTTTTTAATTAAACGATCAGTTCAGCCCACACTGAAAGCATGCTGTAAGGCGTCAAATGGTCTTGGTTCTTTGTTAAAGAAGAACAGTAGCCACTGTTCTTCTTTCGAACGATCGACTGTTTCGCAGCATGTCGCGGGGTCGATCCGTGCACGGTACAGATATTTCTACTACGACACAGGAGACTTTCCTAGTGTAGGATAAGTATATAAAAAAAAAAGTAATTTTAGATTACACAATAAAGTGGTTGCGTTGAATTCAGTTTGAAACGAAGCTAAGCAACTAAGATGTTTATTGTTTATTTTGCGAAACAATAAAGTCTGACCGTTTTTTTATAGCACCATAGGGCATCAGTCGAAAAAGTACACTTTTTCTTATTTATATTAACTCATACTCTGTATATACTGCACTAACAAGCAAATCCAGTCAAAACAAATATACACTGACACAAATCTCATCATTATTCAAATCCTACAGAAACCCAAACATCTCATACTCACACTTTATTAAACCTGTATAAACTTAACGAACGCATTTGAGATCCTACTTTAAAAGGTACATAAAGGTCCACTTAGGTAACAAGCAATACTAACAACCCTTTGGATACGTCACAACGCCCATTGCCACCTGCTAGTGGTGGTCGTTAAATGCGTGCCATTGCAGGCGCCCGCGCATTCACTGCGAATAATCAGAAGATAAATCACTTTGAAGGAGATATTGATAAAGATTTAGTGGTGGAGGCCGTTTGTTTGTTGCATGTAGTATTTTCATTGAATGTAGTAGGAAAGTTTTGGCTTTCTGGTGTTGTAACCACGATGTGATAATAATTCACTATTTAGTTTGGATTGGCCGAAAAAATTGACAGGAATCACGAAATATGGAAAGAGGGAGAGGAGCCTTTTATCTCGCAGTGGCGGGTGCAGGTTCCTAAAAATAAAATTAATATAAGTCTAGCAAAAATAAAAATTACGTGTATTCCTCCGAAGTATTTCCTTGTTTCTGATGTTAGAGCAATATTTGACGCTCATCTACATAAATGTTATTCATCAATGGGCTGAGAACCTGTCAGTTAAAAATCAAAGCGTGATATCCTTCAGAATTGTAACAAGGTTCGAAAGCACCAGAAAACTGAGGTCAAGGGTCATCCCATTCACAAAAAAACACGAACCACATAAAAATCGCGAATCACTCTTCTCAATACTGGCGTCGAGTACTACCCCCGACGAATACTAGTCGCGTCTAAACGCTCCGTACGTTCCGCCCACACCGCATTGTATGTAAAATTGTGTGCACATGTTCGTAGAGCCTCGTTGTAACTCGATCGCACTTAACATGGCCTGGGCCGTACCGTTTTGGTTAGGCCAGTTCATTGATTTCATGTCTTTTGTGCTAGTTGTTTGTATGACAACAACTCATTGTCTGTGGTTTCCTTGACAAGGTAGTTTGTGTTGGAAGTTCTGTTTGGTCGACTTTAACAATAATATTTTCAGCAACTAAAAGCTGGTTTGAAAAAAATATATTAATGCAGTATTATTATTTAAACGTTGCCCTACACAATGATGTTTTCCTGTATCGTGAGTGCATTTACAAACATTTAAACTAGTAACTAACCAGTCAACAACTAACTACTAATTCTAGCTTAACAAATATACTCGGTATATCTGCAATTTGAAAATGAATTCATGAACTCTAATTTCATTGGGGGTCAAATTCGTTTTATAACAGAGAAATGTAATTTAGACCTGATGTCATCCTTGCATTTCCCATTCATTTTAATTTGATCATAAATGTCAGTAATATCGATAATCGTAAAATATCGATATCGAGTCCGATAAAAATATTAAGTGCCGAACTTGGAAACTTACGTAAGTTTATCTAATTCAGATCAAATAAAATGTTAGAGGCCGTTTTATTTTTTATCAGTAGAGCCTATTTCAGATAATAAGTCGCTTAACACGAGAAAAATCTAAACAACAAACTTATAGAGGTTAATCGATATTTTTGTCTATTCAATCGAGCTATAAAAACTCTTTTGTTTCATAACCTACTTTTTATTTAAATTAAATGATAAAAACCAGTAGAAGTTTATCTAAAGTTGATCCGTATTTTACTCATCTGATTCTAAGAATGCTATCAGTCTATGTAATCCAAGTCTTTTTGATTTAATTAATTAGGACATACTCCACAGTTTCCCTTTTGTAAAGGATAAGTTTTGACAGTGAGACAAGTCAGTTCCGCGCCAGGCCACAAAAGAATAAGCAGAACAAACTAGACAGGTTCTATAAAAATTGGAAGGAGCGTGCCCAGGTTTACGAGATGAAGAAGGAGTGGAAAAAGGTCTTTGCTAAGGAGTAAGACAGAAGGGGCTCACTCACATACCTACCAAAATTATGTAAGTTCGTAAACGCACCCACGAAACAGGAGAAATTCCTAGGGTCTAGTATAGGCTACGGTTTGTTTAAAACAAAAACATTAAAAAAAATGTAACCGCCGTCAAAAACAACCACAAAAAAGGGTAAAATAACCTACAAAATAACTTTTCTTTGCTTTTTTTTACTTAATTTTTTTTTTTGCTAGCGTCTTCCGAAATAAAAGTTATTTGTTAAATTTTTTGTTTTACTCTTTTTAGTTTAAATATTAAACCCAAATTCTTGTCAAATACATAATTTTCTTGTACACCAGAATTTTGTAATCCGTAGCACTGGTAATAACATCGCTCATGTACACAATAAGCTAATATAATTCCCTATCTCAAAAACTACTTTTTTTTTTTTTTTTTTTTTTTTAAGGGTGGTAAAATCATCAAATGAGTCCTCCCGCCCTGGGTGGGCCGGGAGGGACTGTCAGACTCTTACTGACTAAAATCCACCCGTGTTTCTTCGGATGCCTTTTACGTTCCGGGGCCGCGGTAACCTGGATTAAGAAAAAAGCCGCGACCCCAGCAGGCATTTGGCCCCGTAAGGGGCCCCGTCGGTGACCCGTGAAACACGACGCGCCACCGACCTGGGCTTGGTCCTTGGTCGGACGGCGAGCTTACCCATTACTCGCCGTCCGCAAGCCCGCTCCGCCGCTGTGCCCTCTGCTATTCAGAGGGACACGCGTTGGAGCATCCACCCGACAGGCTATTCGCATACGGGCAAAGAGACCCCTCAGGCACACAGTGCCTAAGGAAGAGTTTTGCCCGCATCCCAGGGTACACCGGCCCGAAAAACTGGTCTTCCTCCCGGACGTATCCGAGGGAGAACTCCAGTCCACGGGCGCACGTGGAGGTTTCCTGTCTTAGCACCCCATCTCAAAAACTACTAGACCGATTTTGTTGAAACTTGCAGTACCTATTCCTACTAAGTTGAACGATACCTAGTACAAAAAAAGAATGTCTTAAATCGGACTTGTAGTTCCGGAGATATGCGAATGATGAATCAGTCGATGCCTACTCCTTACTGTTAAGGGGTTGTACCTTCCATCATCAGTTCAGATACATGAAATGATAATTACCATACGCAAGTACTTAAATTACTTCATAAGATTTGCGAAAAACAATGTGTGGGCCCATTAAATTTAAGGTTGCCCTCGATTTCTCCAGAATCCAATCATCAGATCCTGATTTGGTGACTATGAGACCACTTCAGAAGTATATCCTGTCAAAAACAAAAATAATTATTAAAATCGGTCTACTATTGGCGGAGTAATCGCTTAACAAACACACAAAAAAAACATACCGTCGAATTGATAACCTCCTCCTTTTTTGAAGTCAGTTAAAAAGAAGTTAAAATAGAAGGCAATTATTACACAGCTATAATACAACCATGCCACTATTTAGCGGAGCTTCAAACAGAAATGCGGACGATATCATAATACCTATGTCTCGCCCACTCAGATTATCAAGGAAACTAATACACAGCCTATCAAAAATACATAATGTAAGCCAAATGATAAAGGCTTATCTTCAACTTCGGTTTTCTACTTACACTTACTTTTAAAAGCAATAGACATTACGTCCTTATCACATAACATACTCTGAGGCTCTAGCACGAGTGAGGCACAATATAAACGTTAAATTAATATGAGCGATCAAAAAAAAAAAAACTATTTATGATAATTAATTCTCAATTTTTCTATGATAAATTCTTAACTGATATTTACTTATTGACCTTGTCGTAAAAAAAAACTGTTGAGCTGTTGAATTTTCGATTTAAAAAATCGCATATCTTTTTTATTAAACCCACTATCCATATTTGTCGCTGATTTGTCATCCGTTGTAGTTCGTTAGTGCTTCGTGCGACAGAGCAAACGCTCTACGAAGCCGAAACTAGGCGATTAACTCTGTCTAAAAGTCGAAGTGCAATATTTATTTTACGTTTTTAAATTAACATTGCAAAGGCTACTCGTCAAGGACTCCATCTGTCAAAAATACTTTGTGTCTTGTTTTGAATAATATTTAATTTTCGCTATTAGGTAAAAAAAATTATGTTATTTCCATAATTGTGTTATTGTTTATTGGCGTCCCAATATAGTGCCATCAGAGCTTCACCTTTATTATGGTCGCATAGTACTAACCATCGACCACACAGCCTATAGACTCCTAATAACAGGCGACCGATGTCTGTCAACACATTAGGCAAAAATGTCTTATAACCGTCGTCACTCACCAAGCTCGTATTAGTTTCGACCACTCCTGTGAGCCGTAAACACATCCGCATTACTCCTTTAAAAAATCGAGAAAATAGACATAATATGTTCCCGTATACAATACGTTTGTGTGATAAAAAAAGCCGGACTTCAAATTTCCTGAAAGACGTTATCACATTTCATCGGTAACTTAATAGTTCCATAATCTAAATTAGATTAAATTTCTCACAATATTTATCGGGGTTCATCTTATACTGGTCATACTTGGCGTCTTTATGATTCCGTCCCTTTCTTTTGCAAGTATTTTTTTCGCCATCTCTTTTCGTCGATTTTAAGTACACATATTAGTGATGTTCCAAATCGTACAACCACCTCTGTTGTCGATAAAGCAAAACAAAAACCTATAACTATTAATTTATACAAAAAATATTTTTTCAATAATTAGAAATTACAACAGATGTACATCTGATAAATTGTGAAACTTTAATTTATAAATTTTAGATACCCACACGATCTTGATTTAAAAAATAAATGGATAATTGCAACCAAGCGAGAGAATTGGATCCCATCTACTTAAAGTGTAATATGTTCACGTCATTTTAGCGAAGATTGTTTTTTTCTTATGAAAAACCGTCGATGTCTACTAAGTTGAGCAGTACCAACTAAGTATTTGCCGCTTTTGGTGAGTTTAATTATTGAACTTGTTTTTCTGTCTCCTAGGCAAAAAATATAGTTCCGGAACCTTTCTTCTTTTTCGTTTTGCTGCCGCGACGGTATTTATATTTTATTGGCCCAAAACCCCCACCACTCCACCGCATTGTCGGTAGCGGCGAAGAGATCCGTTTGGCTGCATGTTTTTGGGCTAACTCTATAACATCGCGCTGCATTCAATTTGATAGGCCTCACCAAAGACTTCGAACTTAGCTTATAATAATTACGGAAATTTTAAAACATTGTTTTTATTCATTTTTGTATTTTACCTACATGATTCAATCGTAATTACAATAAAAGAAGGTAATTGAATGCAAGTATGTAAAAACATATTTTATTAAATACAATTTAAAAATGTCGATACTTTCTTATTTGATTTAAAACCGTCCCATCCCTAGTGACATGCACTGACCTTGAATTGACCAATCAGGACGCAGTACCCCGTCCCCCTCGCTGACGTAATACCTCAGCAAGTTGGCAGAATAGTTTTCGTGCGTTTTATCGTGTATTAGGTGTCTATGGGCTGTGTGGTCGATGGTACTAACCCACCGCGAGCTCATGCTAGGTACTCTGATGGCATTTGAATCTTTAATGCTGTAAACCGTCCAATGGCAAACTTTAGAAGTATCGTTGCACTTACCAAGTAGGGAAAGTATGAAACAGTGCTCTTCTTCACAGTGTACCGGATGCACCGCGGTACTTTATACTGATAGCCGCATATTTCATATTGTGTATTGTTGCTCCCCGATACAAATATGGGAAACTTTTGAAAACATCACTTAAATGTTAGCTGTGTGAAATTAGTTTTGATAGTTCGCGTGTTGTGTATGGTTTCGGGTTGTTTTGTTCTTAGTTAAGTATGTTTCAGTGCATGTTCTGATATTAATGACAGGTACAGAGCGACTAAAATTTTGGTGAACTACTTTTGTTCTTTCTGCATATATCGAGCAACGGATGGGTGCAAGTGGCGAATTGTTGTTCGGCGTGGTGGTCTGAGGGGGAGACCTCTGTTCAGCATTGGACGTCTTCCGGCTGATGATAATGATGAGCTGTTTAACTTTTATTTTTGGGAAAATTTTTGCCGATTGGTTTTTTTTTTGTTTGATAATATTTACTAGGTGATGATGTCTTTTTGGAGCAATACGAGAGAATAAATTAAAAAGAAAAGAAAATAAAAACATTTGACAGTCAACGTGAATATTTAGTACAGTTGTAGAGAAAAGTAAAAGCAGTAATAAAATCCTGACCCACAGGCCTTCTACGTAACCCACACTCATAAAAAACTATAAACTTTTAGTACCTTCAATGAGAAAAGGTTTCCCGTGTGTTTCATGTAAATAGATAAGGAAAACTATACAACTGCTCTCGACATCTGCGCTAACGTTATCGTGTTCTGATAAAATCGTATCAAAGAAGATAGCGACATGACAAAGACAGTGCTCAACAGTGTCAAAGGTGAAAATCGTGTATAGGTAAACAGTTCTAAAACTAAACGTCATTACCATATCAAATACATTCTAAATTTAAAGCATTAAGCCTTCTATCTCTGTCTAAAGCTATATGTTAGACAGGAAGAGTGATATTCATTGATGCGAGTAATGCATGCATTTGCATACCCGTGGTACAGAGCGGGTGTCAGATTTGCATACAAGTGCGCGAGTGACAGATTTCGGTCACATCAATGTTGATTCCCTTACTAACGGTGTTTTGGGACAAAGCATTTGAACCATTGTGCAGGTCTTTTGTTCTTACTGCAGCAAGAGTGTCTGCCAATAGCTAAATTCGGCTTTTGTATGGGCTGAACCTTGCGCTAATATTCTTTTACTTTTAGTATTCCTTTTAGTTTTTTCAATATTTTCAATGTACAGAATTGACCCTTCTACAGATTTATTATAGTATATAGATATCAGTATGCTTTTATAAAAAAAAAAAAACGTTGGACCACACTAGGAATTTCTCCAGTATCGTGGGTGCGTACAAACTCTGCGACCCGGAACAACTACTTGCAGATTATACAAAATTTTGGTCCTTGCGGGGATCGAAACCGCGTTAACTGCTGAGTCGATCGCTCAGACACTGCGCCAACCGTCCTGTCAATTTTGCAGCTATGATGTCATTATAGCCTTAGAAACATAATGCATAGGTACATTTACTTCTTTCGAGTAATGGAATTTATTATGCTACTTTATCTCTTCCGAGGTCATTCACGATTTTTTATTATTTTATCCAAAGTGCTAACGAGGTGTAATAAAAATGTTAAATTGCTGACCTTGTAGCAATAATCAAGATTTTCTTCGCAAAACGTATTTTTTTCAAGAAAAATGGACTCAATTCGTAGAAGCAGCTGGTATGAAATGAAAATCAATGAACGAAAAACTTTGACAAAAGACTATGATTAAAAATCTGAGCTCAATTGATTGATGAAATTCAATTGACATCTTAAGGTCTTTCTCTAAAATAAGAATATTTGGGCCATCGCAAAAATTTTTAAGAATGATTTCCACTTCGTAAAATATGGAAATGAATTTCGGCAGTAATTAATGATTACTTTGATTTTATCTCCATTTTTATATAAATACGAGCAAGTACAGTTTTTCACCTTTTCCGGATTTATCTTTGTTTTCAAAAATATACTCGTAATTATTTTATTAAGAATCAGATTCTTAATAAATTAATCACGAGTATATTTATTGCAGCTACATATAACTTATTTGCAGTAAATTATGAAAAAAACATAAATAATAATATCAGTGTAATTATCAGCCTAACCAGTAATTGAATGTGAATGTAATTTTAAGTTTGGTTTTCGTTTTAAATTTTGTGCACAATAAAGAATATATACATAATTAATTTATTATCTTTTCTCATTATTCTTCATTACATAGAATTTGTTAATAATTAGTAAATAAGTCTACGTATTTTAATAAAAACGAATAAATTGTTTGTGACGCATCCCTATTCTACATCCTCTGAATCCGAATCGAGTCACATACGAGCAATCGTAACAAATAGTAAACCGGTACGAGCCCCAGGTCTCACATCAGTCACAGGATGGCAGGCTCGTACGTCATCTGTCAAAACTCTAACGTTACGGTTTAATGGATTATTGAATACGCCCGTTTTCAATCAACAACCGGACGATTTTTTTGCGGTGAATCGTGTCACTGAGTTTTAGTTGTATGATTTGTTAGTCGAGTGTGGGCGGTGTGTTATGGTTAATTGTTTTGATTGATGCCTCGTTGCATATGCAGGTTTGGTTCGGTTCGGCAATTTGGATAATGACTGAACACTGTGTGGGTATGTTTGTTGTGTAAACAGACCGCCAATAGTTAAAATAGAGATAGGCGTTTGACCTGTATTTGTTTTTGTGTGATATAATTAGTTTTAGACACAGAATATTATTGCAATCTTTTAATAGACCTGTCCTTGTCCTGTTTCCTGATTCGAAAACGCACAAAAGAAAACTAAAAGAAATTGAGGAAGGCTTTGCTATGCAGTATCAGCGTAAATTGTCCTAATTTACGCTGATTAAAAAAAAACAAAATGCTATAGTCTCAGCTAATAGTAAGATAAAATGTAGTCACCTATAATTGTCTAGCCACCTCATATATTGTTTACGTCAAAAAATCGGCTGTTGTATTTTTTATTCCAGTGGAGCCAATAGCAGTGGTAGACGCCCATGGCGACCGACCTCGGCAGACGATCTCAGGCCACCGTAGGCGGGGGCATGCGGGCAGCGTGTACTGGGCAACTCGCTGTCCGACCATGGACCATGCCCGGGTCGACGGCGCGTTGTGTTCCACGCACGCCTCAAAGAGTGTCAGCAAAATGATGTGGATTTTAGCCAGTACAAGTCTGACAGTCCCTCCCGCTCTGCCGTGGGCGGGAGGACTCATTTGATGATTTTACCACGAAAAAAAAAGGTGGCCGGTAACAGCTGGATAAGAGTAGCCGATCGAGTGAAATGGCATGCGATTCGAAAGTCCTATGTACAGCGCTGATAGGCTGATGACGGTGATGTATTTCTAACCATCAGCGCTTAAACTAACCGTAGAATATCTTACAGCATACATATTGAAGTCTCTCAACCATTCTTGGTATCAGAAACCACATTCGACTGAAGAGTTAACCAAACTAAAGGACAGGTACATTTCAAGATGTTCGAATATTCCAGATTTGTGCAGATGGCATTCAATATGAATACGATGAATACGAGCTTTGTGCATGACTGTTTCACGTTCCAACTATTATTGTTAACAGTATCGGTAATCCTTGAATAGTGAGTAAAGGATATGTTGACTATTGATACAAACGACACATTTTGCTCGTATTGCAACACAGCAAATCATCTTGTTGTTTGGTGTTGGGTGATCTTCAAATTACTGCTCCCATTCTAGGTGGCTCACACTGACTGAAACTTACCCTGTTTCTTCAATTACCGTTTACGATCCATCGAACATCCACGCAACTCTGAGTGCATTTCTGCAAGCCCGGATAACTTGTAACTTCTACAGAGTACAGTTGTAGTATAAACATCCGTCTATGTTCGGCTATTTTAGAAGTAATGTAGCCGCGTGAGTTAATACAGCCGAGGTCTGAAATTAACTACGTGAGCCTACTACTACCTGTCCTTTTTTTTGGGATGGGAAATAATTAAAGGGAACTCCCACTCTGGGTCCCTACCCTGGGTTCCTCCCTAGGAATAGACTGGCAGACTAGTAGTGACTAATAACGACCCCGTTTCCTTCGGTTCGGTTTTTACGTTCAGGGTCTTGATAATTATTTTGTTTTACATTCCTGCGACCGCGTATCGCTAAGGCCTCTGCCTCGAATCTTGCGGGCAGCGGGGCGGCGGCGGCGGCGGCGCGCGCCCGCCCCGCTGCCGCGCCGCTGTTTCCGAGGGCCGGTCCATTTGAATGTATGCCTAAGATCCTGCCGCTCCCGCGCCGCAGCCGCCGCCGCCCCGCTGCCCGCAAGATTCGAGGCAGAGGCCTAACGGTTGCGTTTCGAATTTCAGTTTTGCGGCGCGACAAAGACCGCGACAGAAGACCGCGACTGCTACTTAACATTAGGCAAAGTATGCGGCACTTCGCGAGCGAGAGGAGCGGCACACGGAGACACAGAGACGGCTCGGTCTCCGGTCGCGGTCTCCTGTCTCTGTCGCGGACGCAAACCGCCGCCTTTCTGTAGTGAACTCGCGCGCCTGCCTCGCAAGACACAAATCCACGGTCAGCAGCCGGGCTAGAAACTACGTCCTACGTGGCTGCCCTCACAATTTTCATGACCACTTAATAGTAATTTGCAAGATAACATCACTTTCTCATAGACTTAACTTCACCTATAAAAGGAATAAACTGGTGTACTTAAAATCAGTTATGCCTTTTTCAACAAAGAGAACTACTTTACTCCAAAACTTACGTCCTTCCTGACTCAGAGACAACACACATATGTATTCGCATTCCTTTTAAGACAGTTTCACATTGTTGCAAAGCTGTTTAAGGTATTTAAAGTATTTCTCACAACAATGGAACGACAAGACTGCTCCAGAAACGGACTTACATTATTAAAATAATAACTCCCACGTATTGGGATATTCGCGGCTCAATCGCCTCCGATAGCACGTAACCAGTCGAACATGACCTGCATAACTGAGATGACTCGAAGAGTGAGATTCAGGTAAAGGGGTCAAGCGTTAGTGGTCGAGTTATCCAACCCACGCATGCTGCTTTATTGGTCGGAATTGCCCCTAAACGTTACCAATGAGGCGTTTGTTGTTGTATATTTACGGCACCTTCAGACTTGCATAGTAAGAGAACCCGCAGCGATATAATAAAACGTAAGATATATGAGGGTCTACTCCTCATGATTGTTGAGTAACAACGGTTTATTCAAGAAATTGGAAGTCTTTTACCGAATTAGGTAGAAATTTTGTTTGATACTCTACTTAGCCATGTATAGAATCGGTACCTATTGAAATTACAAAACGTTTTGTTTTATGGATTCCTTATTATGGTACTGCTACCATACAATACATTTCTAAATAAAAATTATGAAATGTATTTTTAATAAATTAATCTCAACACAAAACAAATATTGCGTTTACCTGGTAAATAAGTCGGAACAAGGATAAACGTTAAAAATTAAGGCACGATTAATATTTTGCTCCTTTTGTACACATGTATTTTTAACGATGGTTTTAATTAATTAGGGATTTCTAAGGTTTACATGCAAAACCACACAGATTAAAGACATGAAATAGGTAAGTAGCTATTTTGCCTTAAGCTTGCCGTCGTCGTTTAGTATTTGTGGAATATATCTTTTTTTTTTAAATATGAAGTAGGTATATAATAGGAAAGATATTGTTTTTGGGGAAATTAAAAATTCATGTTGTCGTCTGCGCAATCTAAGAAACTGATTTTGAGGATAGCGAGAACATTATAAAAAACGTCAAATAAAATGCTCATCACAACCCTCCACGTTTCAGTCAAGAAAACCAAGTCTTCAAAGTCTACATTATAATTAGTCACGTAGTTCCCAAACTAATTTGTATAAATAAAGAGAAACATGCTAAACTCAAACTTGTGTAGGCTGACAACTTTGATATTAACCTTACCACCTACCTCATCAGATTTGACAAGAAGCAGGGTTAGATAAACTTTACGTAAAATTGCCAAGGGTTAAATTTGTACCTAAATGCTCTGGAATTAAAGCTATTGCGCTGATTTTAGGCTCAAACATAGACGAGTGATTACTCCAGGGAAATGTATTACGGTATATGCCAGATTAAAATTTTTGATTAGAAAATTAGAAATAAAACAGCTTTGGAAAGGTTAATTAAAATTGAAATTAATGTACTCGTACTTTTAGGTGTAGTTTATTTAAATAGAATTTTAAATGTATCAGGTACCTAAGGGACTTTTCTTTTTATTAATTCACGTTTAACAATCTTGACTACGTACGTATCTACTATCATATTAGTACAGAGGCTAAGCATTGTATTACAACCAGACAATGCCGCCTGTCTTTTGAGTACATTACCAGCTGACCGCGTTGAGGAGATTTTCGACTTTCCAATAGTTAAGTTTCATTATTTCAGTTTTGAATTAATTTATGTACCTAACCTACCTACACTTTTTTTTTCTAGCAAATTGAATTTATTTCGACATTAAGGTAACAGACAAAATGCCATGACCCACAATCCCGCCAACATTTGTCTATACTTGAAACATAAAAAGGGCCATATTCAAATTGATTAGGAAACACTGTCGAGGAACGTAAACAAAGCCAGGGAGCATGTTAATGTGAAACTATTTGATGTTCATACTCCTTTAATAAATAATAATAATAATAAAATAAATCGTTTATTTATAAAAAGGGGCACATTTACAATTGAGTATCTTAACAAATAAAATAGAGCACAGTTGCTTATTGCCTGAACTAGGTGGAACCTGTGTTTCAGGCTAGAAGGTGCGTAAATACCTACTTAAAATAAATAAATCAACAATTAAAGAAAAGTAAATTACTAAAATTACAACTTACATAAGAGATAAACAAACAATGTGTCAGCAGTTTACTTGCAGACTACAAGTAAATCTTCTGTCTGTGCATAGGTAAGGGGTTGCAAAAAAGTAATAATAGACTTTTTACAGCTAAAATAGTTTAACTTATAAATACTTAGTTTTCTATTTAATCTATTGTACAGAAATGGGCCTAAAAATGTAAAGAATCTTTCCACAAAGACATGTTTGGAGGTTGTATTAGAAATGCATACTATATCGTTCCGTCTCTTGTTAGTATTGTCAGCATTGTACGTAAGCATGGTGTGCTGTTTTAATAGTAAGTGCATAATGAATAGCTGGCGCACAGTCAGCACATTGCAGGATTTATACAGCTGATCTGAGGGAAAGTAAAAGGGATGGAAGTTTGCTACCTTTAAAATTGCTCTTTGAGCTCTTTCAAGAGGAAGCAGGATAGTTTTTGATGCGCCACCCCATGAAATGATACAGTAATGAATTATTGATTGACATAGGGCGAAATAAACTTGTGTGATTAACTTAGAATCCGCAAAAGTTCGTATTTTTTTAAATACATATATTAATTTGCGCACTCTTTTAACTAGACTTTCAATATGATACCTAAAAGAGAGTGTTTCATCTATTATAACCCCTAAGTATTTAATATTATTTGCTTTGAGGATAGAAGGGCAAATGCACATGTTGATTGAGCGATTATCACATTGATGGGCATATAAATGGAAGTTAGTAGTGTCAAGTCGAGGCTTGCGCATGGAGAAGTGAATGTATTTTGTCTTGTCAGCGTTTAGTGTTAGTAAATTGCTTTGAAGCCAATTAGTCACAGTATTAAAGCCAAGTTGAGCGTTTTCAAACAGTTCGCTACTGTTTTCAGCAGAAAATATTAGCGCCGTGTCGTCAGCATATGATATAATCTTGCCCTGCTTGATGTTAAGGTTACACAAGTCGTTAATATAAACCAGGAAAAGGGTAGGGCCCAATATACTTCCCTGGGGAACACCAAATCCAGTATTTTTCTGCTCATCGCTCGTAAAATTGTCAATCCTAACACATTGGTATCGGTCGTTCAAATAGTCAGCAAGCAATGTCAGCGGCGTGCCCCTTATTCCTATGGCCTCTAATTTTCTTAGGAGCACAGAAACGGAGACTGTGTCAAAGGCTTTCGCTAAATCAAGGAAGACTCCCATGACCTGGTTCCCCTTGCCCAGCTCTTCAGAGATATAATTGGTAAGGCTATGCACCGCATCGGCTGTGGATAATTTGGCTCTGAAGCCAAATTGCGCTGGTGACAAGATGTTGTTTTTCTCCAGGAAGCTAACTAGTCTGCTGTTTATAATTTTCTCAAGTATTTTTGAGATTGAGGGGAGTAATGATATTGGCCTATAGTTATTAACCAAGTCCCTGTCTCCAGATTTATAGATAGGGATAACAACAGCCTTTTTGAGACAGTTAGGGAAAATTCCTTTGGAAAGACAGATTCGAAACATATGCGTTAAGGGAGGTGCTAATATATGCTTAAAGAGTTTAAGGATCCTGTTGCTTATATTATCCCATCCAACTGCACAGTCATCTTTAAGGCCAGATATTATTTGGGATATTTCGTTTTCGTCAGTATCCAGCATAGCAAATGACTTCAGGTTGCAGCTGTTGTTCTGTTTTTGGAAAGATGGTTGGGTGCAATGTTTCGGAATCTGTTCGGCCAAAGTTTTCCCAACATTAACAAAAAAGTTATTTACTTTGTTAGCTGATAAGAGGGATGAAGGATTAGTAAGCAGTAACCTCGAATTTGATTCACGTTGTTTAGTCATGTAGGTGGCGTTTTTAATATGCTTCCAAATTTGCTTGGTATTGTTGCCTGCTTTATTTAATTCATTTTTATCGTAATTATTTTTAAGCTTCTTTAAGAGATTGTTGCAGAAATTCCTGTATCTTTTATAGGTGTTTAGAATTATTAAATTATCAGGGAATTTCTTAGTTTTCTGATGAAGTTTATCTCTGTGCCTTATGCATCGAATTAGTCCAGGAGTAATCCAAGGCTTAATATTACGAAGACGATTATTTGTTGTCACAACTGTCGTATTACGTAATATTGCTTGTTGGACATGTTTTATTAAATACGATAAAGCTGAATTAGCGTCAGCAGTATTGTAAACTAGGCTATAATCAATGTTGCGTAAATCATATTCGAGTTTATTTATATTTAATTTAGATTTTGTCTGGGAGCGATTATGCTTAGGCAGCGTTAAATTTACGGCTAGTAAGACAGAATGGTGGTCGGTTATTGTTGAGTTAGTAACAAGCGTAATAAATGAATAAGCGGTTTTGATCATCATATGGTCGAGGCAAGAACCGCTCTGATGAGTAGGCAATGTGTGAGCAGGCAGAAAACCATGGTATGAGCAGATGTTAAGGTAATCTTGTGTCCCTGCGTCGCAGTTTTCGGAGCCAATATTAATGTTAATATCACCTGTTAGTATTACATTGCTAAATGAGCTAAGTGATTGAAAGATCTGGTTTAGGGAACTGTGGAAAGAGGTTAGGTTTCTTGCGGAAGGGGATCTATACAAAGCAATTATCGCTGTAGTTGTACCAATTTTGATGATAAGGCAGTTACTAATACAATCTTGAAGATCAGGTTCTTCGACTTTGACCTTTAATGATTCCTTAGCAAAGACAACGACACCATCATTTTGATTGTGGTTAATTTTTGTGTACAGTAAGTTATACCCTGGTATTGCCGGGAGGTTATCGTGGCGCATTGATAGCCAGCATTCTGTTAGAACCATAATATCACAATTAAAGTTAAGTCTATGAAGAAAAATGTTAAAGCTATCTATGTTCTTATGAATACTTCGTATGTTTTGGGTTAGTATGGTTAATGACTTTTGATACTGGGAAAGATATTGATTGCAGTCTTCAACCTCACATGACTTTGACTCAGTCAAAAAAGAGTTATCTATGTCGGTAATTAAATTAATATCCATTCTACAAAAATAACAACAATAAATTACGTCTAAGATTTAAACAAATATGTGGCGCTCTCAGGCGCCGTCATAGTCAATCGAGTTAATATACCTGTATTCGGCTGCAAGTTTAGCTGGACAAACTGCGTCTCCCGTCTTGTGGTTGGCTTGTTTTTTAAAGCGCATGCATGTAGCACATTTTGGATCATCAGCTTTTTTTGCGCAGTCTTGGCTAGAGTGTCCTTCTTCACCGCAATGGCCACAAGTCGGGGCAGCGGCCTTGCATGTCTTGGATGCATGACCGTACTGCTGGCACTTGTAACATCTCGTTACTAGTGTGAAGTCTCGTACCGGGCAGGACGTCCAATTTATAAATAATCTGTCCTGCGTGATGAGGGTTTTGCGAATGGCGGCTGAAACTTCTATTATATAATTGCAGCTCTCAGCATCTTTCCTTCCAGATTTGTGGCTAAGTTTAATTGAGGTCATAAATGTATCTAGGGTCATAGGCAGTTTGTCAGTTATGTTTTGGTCGTAAATGCATTTATAAACCTCATTTTCGGCCATTGATGCGGGAACTCCTAGCACAATAATGCGAGGCTTGCGCTTCCGAGGTTCGTCAACGGTAAGGCCTGACGAAGCGATTTGGACTTTTTGCTTGAGTTTATCTAGGTCATCCTTGGTCTCAGTGCTAACAATAAGTCCTCCTTTTCCTATTTTACGTACGCCTCGTACTTTCAGCTGAATATTTGTTTATGTAGTTCACAGAATATTGATAGGTTTGGGTCGAAAGGGCATAAGGGAAACCGGTCTAAATGTCCTTTACACCCTTTGTGCTCAAAGGTATCGATATTTTTTAAGGAACAGTCCTTTGTCAGGGATTTGGGACTCCTTCTGTGGGTACAGTCGATGTTTGCACAATTTAGAGTGTTTATTATGCTGTCTGAGTGTTTGTGCGAATACGGATGTGAAGAACATTACGTAATGCGGATAAAATTTTAGAATACGGTTGCTTTTATCGTCGAGTAGCGTATTTGGGACAGGTTACTGATGGTGCTTAATTTGTTGTTTTGAGAACTCAGAACTGATTAAAAATAGGTTGGACTCACCTTCAAACTGAAGGTGTGAAATTCAGTACCTACTTACATACTCGTACTTACTGATAAAACTAAAAAAGTATTAAAGGTCGAGGTAAATTGCACAATGTATTTTCTATAGCATTCATTTACTTCTGGATAAAACATTTTAATTCTTTGCATATTTTGTTAGTTAAAAACTGTGATATAATATAAATGTTTTATCAAGCTAAACATGTTTTTTGGTCACGAATTACCGTGACCCCGGTACGTAAAGAGCTATTGAAGGACACCGTGGATTTTAGTCAGTACGAGTCCGACAGTCCCTCCCGCTCTGCCCTGAGTGGGAGAACTCATGTGTGATTTTACCACGTAAAAAAAAAGCTAAACATGTTTAAACCATTCTAATTAAATTGTGTACCATGTTTTATGCAAATAACAATGATTTATTATTATTTCATTTTAAATGAATCACAAATCAACACAAAGGCGTATCATGTATCACGTTAAAATAAATTAGCTGGAAATTGATTAATATTTATTCATAAAAATATTGTTAGACAAAAAAAGAATATAATACAAAGTCTATGTTTAACAACGTTTTACATTTTTATTATGATTTATCATGTATATATATATATATATGTATTATGTATATGATATATTTGTTTAATATTTATGTGCTATCCACTCATAATTTACTGAATAATTATAATAACGTTCTTAGTAAACTGTATCAAAAAGATACAATTTTTAAATAGGTAGATTGGTACCCAGCAACATTTCAGCAAGGTTAATAAAAGCTTTTTGTGGAAAAAAACCTTTACGATTCGCGTTACTACGTGCTACAATTTTTTTTTGTCAGGAAATACTCATTCGAAGACCCACAAAAAAATGCATATGAAAAATTTAGTATTTTTTTACTCTATATACTATAGTAAAAAAAAAAAAAAACATTCTCAATACGCTGGTCGGGATCCACTATGACCTCTCCCTAACCTAACACATCCCAATTATTAAGACTGTCTGGTGGCGGCATCCCATCCCTCCCCAGTCGGTTGGCCATGGCAACTTTGTTTACTAATTCTCTGCTGGTGCGATTGCTACCTACAGTCCTCACGCAGTTATCATCCACAGATAGACAAGAAAATCTAAGACCCAAAGCCTATGTTACATTGCTATGACTTACATGTCTGTCAAAATTAACATCGCACCACGATTGAAGTCTATGTCACAAATTTTTTTTTTTTTTTTGCTTCTGTTACGCGCACTTTAGCCATTGCTGTTTATTTTGTTTTTATTTAAACGTTGTTCACACTAGGAATTCCTCCAGTGTCATATATGCGTTATAAACATTTAAACTCATATGCACCAATAGCGAGATTTGGAACCGGTAGGTACTGCTAATAATTTGTTTCTATTTTCCGTGCGGATTACGCTTCTGTGCTAACCTCGCAATAAGGGTCCTATTTGGTTGTAACTAACACAGGTAACATTACTGTGAAAAGACTGTAGCTACACGGATACCGAGGTGGATCCGAAATTCCGGGAACGCAAATATCCCGGCTTCCCGATGCACCTCAGTGATCAATGCGTACAGTTTTCCGGTTCAACTAATATTTCGGTACTCGTGTACTCGTACTGTAATTTTATGATTTTTCCGGAATAGTATTTTAGGATTTCTTTTACGGTTTTAAGTTATTTTGATTTTTAAGAGAAGACTTCTATATTAAGTGTATTTGGTTCGAATAGTTACCATAATGTACACATAAGTTATAAATTAAAATTTCAGTATTTATTCAGAGTTACTATAAAAGGACACAGAAAAGCATAAAGTAGCTTCCGTTATTCCATACATACAACTACGATAGTTCGTGTGACATGAAGAAAAAATCTAGTGTAAAGTGCAACCTCTATGTTTTTCGTTTTGTTTTTCTTCATAAATATTATTTTCTGAGATCGTACTCGTATTTACAAGAATATCACTAATCAATTCCGTATTTGATTTCAATGTCTCTCTTCTTTAAAGACGCAAAAATAACATCAAAAAGCTTCTGCTATAAGCAAGCGACCTTTTTTATTAACGAAAATCTCCAACAGAACTAAATCACAAGCTTCAAGTCCAACTCTATTTAATTCGGAGTCTACACTAATTTATCTGCGTATGCAACGGACTGTCGCCACTTTTTCAATCCGGGCTTAATTTTCGCGACAGACCGTATGTTGTCGAATGTGTCAGTTCGTGATATGTCGTGACGTTCGGATGCTTTGATGTGGCTTGCAGTGGCGGTTCGGCATAAAAAGTATAATTTATTTTTCAGCGATGCGGTCATGGTACGCATTTTTTAAATAGTTTTAGCTGTAAGTCTGTGGAGATATTTTGAAGGGTTATTTTTCATATTTTGTTTGAATATTAAACCTGACTTAATAAAAAACCTATATACTACAATTATGGTACTGGTACCTTTGGTTCTGATCTGCTAACGAAAGTCTATAATGCATCCACATCGGTGTTTATTGATAGGTACGTACTGAAGTATATCAGGGACTATCTCATATTCTATTTACCATCAAAAGCTTTTTCAGTCCATTCTAAAGTTTCTGTCCTAAAAACATAAGTAATCATCTTTGTTTTAAAGCTTGCATCGTATATTAACCTGACAAATTCTTTTTGCACTTGTATTAAGCAAAAACAGCCTGTTATTCCGTCACGTAAAGTTTACAGTAAATGCAAAATTAAGTTTGCAAAATCCACACCTCGGCATTCAGTGGGCTCGTTACAAAAGAATGTTCAAAACGCCTCAGCTGTCTGCGCAACGAAATGCAATAATTGAAGGAAAAACTCACTGAAATATTGTGTAATTATATTTGGACGCTGACAATTTATCTGGACGAGCAAAAACTTATCTGTTGTAAAGATTGACAGCGCATTGGCGTCATTTCGTCTTTTCTTTGGAAGCGACGCCGACCGGCTAACTTACATAGTTATCGGGCCACAATCTCCAGTATTTACGCTTTTAAATTTATTTATTTTTGTTCAATTACCTGCCTAGTTTGCTTTTAAATAGCTTTGAAAAACTGTAACTTGTTTTTGTCATCATTGTCAAGTCATCATTTGCTTAAACTATTTTTGCCGACTTTTAAACTCGCCTCTTTTTATTTACAATTTAATTCATGAACTTAATCCCATTCGTTATCTGAAGGCTTTAAAATGGAATGTAATGATTTTATGGCTAATAATGAAATAGAATATTTAGTATATGCAAAACATGCAATTTTTTACAATGAAATACATGGATGCCTGGCTGCATTATAGGAAAAGCTTAAAATATTGTAGTTATGTAACCGAGAGTTTTATTTTGATGTTTACTCCACAGGTAATGGTAATGTTACATCCATAGTACAATGTTTAGAAAGCCAAACTTCCTCTTACGCAACTATAATCAAACAAAGCAAATCCCAACAACAATGTGTTCGTATCGACTTTCGTCACAAACCAAAACTATCATGTTTTCCTTCAACTTTTGAAACTTGCACAGTAAAGAGCTTGATTAATTGTCCCTCTAAAATGTACACTGATTTTTCACAGTTACTTTACATCTGATTGGGTATCACTCAAAAAACACAATCAAAAAACTGTGTTCTCTATTCCCAAGCCTATTAGGGTGTTTTTGGCTTGCTGCTGTCAAACGAAAACTGACTCTGAAAGGACTGTACACGCAGTGTCTTTTATTTTCGAAATGGTGGTTTAGTAAAGTAGTGACATGTTACATGCGACAAATGTTAGGACGAACACGGTCGCCCACTGGTAGGCGCGCGCGCACCTCGTCTCTTTGAGCAATAAAATTTCTAAATCAGATAGGTAATAAAAATATAACATTATTGACAATGTCCCATACTATGTGTAAATAATGAGCGTAGTACATTTAATATCACAAATATATTCATTGAAAAAAAAATACTACTTCCGTATGAAAGTACCTACTCTGTTTAGCTTTTCAGGATTTTGAACAATATTATTAAAGTAATTGTTTGTGTCCATTTTAACTTCAAAACTATGCACACGACGAAGTTTTATTTTATGAAAGTTTCGTATAGATATACTACGGCGCATAGCAGTTGCAAGCCGAATTCCTAAATAGTAGAATCAAATATGTCTGACGGAGAGAATATTATAATTTTATTTATTAAATGCCTTGTTTGGAACTTTTAAACATTCACTCATAGGAATTTAATTTGAGCATTTTCTCTACCAATCGGTATTTTTGACACCTAGTTGATAGAAAATATAATTATGGGTAATAAACGTATTGGAGAAAAAAAAATAAGTTGTAAGAAATTGGGGCCACGGTACATCTGAAAATATTACCGAAAAAACCGTCTATATGGGAAGTTCCTCAAGTTATAAATAATTAACTAACGACTCGCTCTCGTTATGGCGTCGTCCAGCCAGCTGCAATCTAAAATATATAGCCCATATCAGGAACAATATAGGTAGTTGTCGACTGGGAAAGATTTTTTAAATCGGTTCAGTCGTTCCGGGGATTGCTACCTATAAACAAGATAACAACCTGTACATAATTTTATAATTCATAATAACAAGACACTGAAAAGAGTGACTGCAAGTAATTAAATCATTACTTATCATCACCATTATGCACTTCTGCTTTATTTTCCCTTAAGGATTGCAATGAAAAATTTAACACCTTTATAAGTAATTTTCTAACGCATAACAAACGTCCACAATCACATACAGCAAACCCACTATGGAAATTTTAATAGGATTACTGATTTACAGCGCTTTAGCGATAAGTCGACGTTCAAATTAAGTCAAGACCCCAAACATTCAATTGTACTTCCTTACTTGCTTTATTATTATTCCCTTTACTGCTTCTCCAATACCAAATTGCGAATAACTATTTCGGTGGCGATATTCCCTTGCCCACTTGAACTTGAATTTATAGAGGTCTACCCAATACTTACTGGTGATATCGCTTTAGGCGGAATTTAAGCGAGTCCTTATACTAGTATTATTCTTCAAAGTATCCTTATGTTTGAATTTAAGTTCGATTCAGTTTATTTTAGTAGGAGTTTCAACTATTACAAGTTTAACTGCATCTACTGGTTGTTTTAGATCTACCAGTTTATGTTTATTGTTGAAATCTTGGGTTGGTTGAAAGCACCATAAACTGAAGCGGTCAAATTCTAATAATTTCGTTTACATCTAATCCATTTATCGATGTTGCAATGCAGGCTCGACATTATTAATCCAAATAATCATATTGTTGATTAAACTCGGTAAATATGGGCAGCACCAGTTGCATGCCTTCAGAAATAACGTAATAAATATCATCAACAGTTTTTATACTTCCATTGATGGTGTCTTTCTGAGGAATCAGTTAATCAATATTTTTCTTCTTAAGCTTAGCAACCTATACAGTTCTTACATTGAGACCGTTTATATACTCAAAGACGCGATAAAAAAATAAAAATGTTTTTTTTTTACTTTTTTTTTTAAACACACTGCGCCGCCGTGTCGTCAGGTCATTTACTATCTGTTTATTTATAAACCTCTTCTTTGTCTAGTGTCCCGTGAAAATTTCATTCATTTTCATAATTCTCTTTATCATAAAAGTATACATTTGCTTCACCAAGTTATTCATGGGAATCTACTTAGTTTCATCCATATTCATCAACCCCATTGCCGTGAAACATACTAAATCATGGTAGGTATTAGCAAGCATTATAAAGTAAAGCCCCGTATCAGCGTTTACCGATGTCCCTTTACGGAAGGTCCATGTTAGCATCAAACATCTTTAGCTAACCCAGTTTGTTGTGTTAAAACTTCTATTCACATCCCCTACCAAGAAACTTGTGAGAAAACTACGTATTTAACTTATGTAGATGAAACGATATGCATTTTAAGATGAAGTAATGTTCTAGTGGCACTCGAGAGATTTTTAAAGTGACTTTTTGGTTTCATGTAGCTTATCAGTAATATCTAGCTTCAGATCAATCTAATGTTTTGGTCTTAGGCCGAGATAAATAGTCGTTGTAAAGCATCCGTCTAAAGTATTACTTTATGAAGTACTACTTCGGCTAAGCGAAGCCAAGTATCTGATTTGGGATAAATAAACGTTTCTTTGGGCATTGCTTGACATAGTACCGGCTATGTCATAGTTCAAGCGAAAGTGATACTTTACTTTCATGTTTCAGAAGCGTATAATTTTAATTTTATAAATCACCGAATTCGCTATATTTTATTATAAATTTAATGTTATACTGAACCGAATTTATCAGTTAGTAAAATTAAGATTAATCATTATTTAAAAATTGTACAATATTATAAAAAGTATTTCAGTCTAGACATAAATAAATATGAATTTATTGAACGCATTTTAAAATGACGTATGATTACGTTACCATATAAAATTACTGATATTTAACAATAAGAAACATGCTGAGTTCTCGAAAATCGATACTATGGCTGAGCGAAGTACTGCCTCAGTATTGGGTTGGCTTTCATCGAAAGTAAATAATAAAGAACTTTCTATTTATACGAAATGGATGCTTAGAACGTCGCTAAGCACTGACTTTGTCTTGGCTGTTGCTTAGGTACGACTATTTATCTCGGCCTTAGTCCCCGATTTTAAAATAATGGAATTAAGAATAAAATGATCATGTCCCATTTACATAGTGATGATTATCACAATTGACTAAAAACGTCGCGGTATTCATCCACTTACGTGTCTGATCCTATTTCATGACTGTAAAATCACAGTTTAATAACCAAAATCCTTAATATTGCACTTATGTTTTTATTAATAAAATTCCAGAAAACCATTGGTAGGCGCTATGAATGCTAACAGGCCGACCGCAAACGGGTCAATGGAGCCCTTTGATCCAAGCTCTCACCTGTCTTCCTTGAGTGCTCTGGTCTTTCGCAGACTAGACACTTTGGCCTCTACTCAAGCCAGCCTATAGGATAGGGGCAATGTTTACTTTATCTCTCTATGCAACACACAATATACAGAGTAGGCGTGGGTACAATGGAAACACCTTACGTAAGCCTCGTTGACGTGCTTTGGCCTAGATCGAAAATCTAGCATAACTATGTAGTGGATATTTTTTATATACTGTCGGAAACAAGATTTAGTGCGTGCTACATTTACTTTGTAAAAAATAAATCTAACATTTTCGGCCAAATTGCCTATGAGGCTAAATTGGAAATGTTATAAATGTAATAAATAAAATGGCCTACATAAAAAACTGCAGGGGTACATTTAAATATAAATGCTTTTTCACACTGACACGTCACCGTATTGAATAATTACAACAGATGTTACATAACATATTAAAATACTTTAATAGAATGTCATAAAAATAAAAGCTTATAACTATGAATCTTGGTAATCCGGTGTGAAAGGAAAATCATAACAGTTTGTTATAATTTATTAATCACGAGTGTTCCGTATAAACGTGACAAAATAAAAAAACATAAAAAGTCGGGCAACGATATCGCTTTGAAATCGTTTTTTCCTTTTTAATCTGAGAAATGTTTTTGTAAAATATTTTGTGAATATGTTCAATGAGCGACCGATAAAAAGGGGTGTTTGTATTTTGTGGGACCGGTCTCGATTTGAATCATAATAGTGTTTGAAATTTATTTGCTCGTAAAACGGGAGTGTTACCGGGTTGGCTTGTGACAAAGGCGGTTTTATCGCGGCCGGTGAGCGATCGTAAATTTTACTTCGGCTGTCAAAACATAGTGGGTTGGTGGTGCGAGCCTTATTCCTGTGGAGTGCTCTGATATACATTCAGTGACTCGTATTCAGTGCTTAGTATAAGACCTATCAGATTTTATGTTGTACAAAAAATAAGGAAATTACGACAGGTTATAAAACTATAAGTTTTCCCTTGTGGTGACAAAAGTGGCGTCCATGGTGGAAAACGAAACAATGTCTACTATCAACTGTACAAAGATACCTTCGTATATATCTCGATATAGTACTAAGACATAAACATATATTTTATAATAGTAGATAATAACATTAGATGCTCCTATTCATTTTTATTTTTAGCCAAATATAAATTTAACTTACTGCCTTCTGCCCAATAAAAAAACAATAAAATAAAGAAGAAGCTTGAAATATTACACTACTCAACGTTTGAACCAGTTACGATGACAACTCAAAATAGTATGGCAATAAAAAATAGCAGTCACCAACCCAGACATCTAGAGTTACGAATATGAGACATATCAAAAAAGTCATCAACATTTTTGCTAACACAGAATATTTATGAACACTTTAAAGGCAATAAAATTTGATATTTCAGAAATTGTTTTCCTATAAACATAAGCAGTAAATCACAAAATATGACAGTGTTGTGTACCATTTGGAACAACGTTATAAGAAAACGGGGTACACAATAAGCAATTTGAGTCGGCGTAAAAGGGGCCGTTGTTGTCCTAATTTAGTACAATCATTATGCATATTGTATGCCCCACTTGGCTTTGTTTCTCGATAAACAGTGGTCGTTTTACCCGAGTTTTTCCTTTTCCCGCTTTTTTATTATTAAGAGGCCGCATTTACCTGCGGATGTAAGTTCTTGGTGGTGGTGTACAGTCGGGACCACAGAAGGTAGCAGTTCCGCTTTTAGAAGATGTTTCTTTATGTAATTTTATATTCAAGTTCAATGAAAAGATGAACATAATCTTTATAACGATTCTGTTTCTATTTATTTTATCTGTTTTAAGTAATTAAGAGGAGACCATTTGTAAATTAAAATTTTTCTTAGACTGTTTATTTTTGATCGTAAAGAAAACATTACTTTCATTTTTTACATTGAGTTTTGAAATAATAGAAAAACAAACAAAAGAAAACATTGTTTCAGTGTCCCTACATTTTTATCCAAGACAATTTATCATTACTCAAAGAAGTCCTAAACAAATTCTTAGTCAAAATAGACAATAATGTTAACATTCCTTTCACGCAAACACCAAAAAGAGTAAAAGATCTCCCTTGTTCCCCTAGTTAAACAAACAAATTATTCTGTTTTTGATTGTACAAAGATTCAGTAGAGCTCGGGCATCGTTCTCAATATTGTCTTGGTAATAGGCAAGATGCTTTCCCAGCCATATTCCGTATCCCGCCGAAATAAAATTAGCCTTAGGGTAATAAATTCAAATCACAGCCCACCGTAATTTCAGCCTCCTTTTTCACAAGAAGATATTCGTTGTGGAATCCTTAATTCGGTTTCGTTTCGCTATTGTGGTTCCTTTGGCTGTCATTTCTCGCTTTGTGTCTTGTACTTTTTGTAAGAAAAAGACCGGAAAAATCTGTAATGAATGTTAAATACTTTTGGAGATCAAAAGTTAAAAATTAAAAGAATTTTAATAATGAAAGGTTTTTTGTTCTCAAATTTTGTTCGCAACTGTACTTTGTGGCAACCCTTTCTTTCATTTAAAGACTAAGTAAAGAGCTATTGTTTTGGGACAGTTCTCTTTTCAGACCCAGTAGATAGAAAGCTGCCACTTTTCGAAAAATAAATAATGTATAAACTTTATTTTATATTTGTAGTTGTATTTTTGTTTGTCAATATTGTAATCTGACTAGCTACTGCCCGAAGATCCATCACCGCAGCGCAAAAAAAGATTTTTTCAATTTGAACCAGCAGTTTTATAGATTAGAACGTTCAAACAATCAAATAAAAAAAAACTCTTCAGCTTTATAATATTACTATGGATTTCCATTAGCTCCCAACTTGAAAAATTTAAAATACGCCAAGACATCGAGAGTTCAAACTGTAGACTCATGTTAGAATCGAATTATTTATGGAAAATCTTTGACAAAACCTGAGAGTAATAAAATAAACCTGAGAGTGAGAGTAATAGCCCTAGAACCTACTATTTCATTTGATGACAAGCTAGAAACACTAATTTATGCAAGTTCATCGCTACAGTTATAAATCATACTGTTAACGTATGAGTGTGCCTGCGACATCCGTCGAAGTTTGAGCGCTAGCGCAATCGATATCTGCATGTTACTGACAAATAAGATTCCAGATAATCTTAGATGTTACTAATTTAACCACGCCTCAAGAAGTCGGGATAAATCAATTCTTGTGAAAGCGTCGGCTACTAAATCATCATATAAATTATGCCTGCGCCAGGCATAAGTGAACTAAAAAATATTAATATAATGAAGTCCATTAAAGGGATATCATAATAATATTATGATAAACTACTAAACCGATTCTGAAACTTCTTTTACCAGCAGAAAGCTACGTTAATCTGTAGTGACAGATTATCTTGTTTTTTTGTTTTAATTATTGTATCCTGAACGAGAACTTTTTTGATAAATCTTAACAAAAATCCAAATACGTAGGCGAGATTGTTTAGTCAAAATTACGTGACGAATGCGTTATCAACAGAAAAAGTTTACATATCAAGTCGAATCACATTAACAAAGGCCGAACTATGTAGTTCATTTGGTTTGGTCAAACTTCGAATAAACTAGACTAAACTAGCTTATCCTAAAATCAGATTTGCCCGGCAACAGATACATAAATATCAGCGCCATCTAACGGAATTCTTGCGAGATGCATTAATCATTCGGGCTCTCCATTACCGACAATGTTTGTTTTAACTTGCGAACTACGGAACTCCATATTAGATTGTACCCATCAGCTATTGGTTCCGTGATCTGTGTTTACGTTTTGCTGAATAGGCTTGTTATTAAGTGAATACGCGCCTGCATTCAGATTTGAAATTGCGATTGAAAACGTCACTCACTGAATGATTCGAGAAATTTGAAAAAAGAGCAAAAAATTTGATGTTATTCTTTTGCTGAAAAGTCAAGGCTATCAATGAAAGTGGTACCTACTATTGCCATGGAACGCAGGAAAGAAGTTCAAAATTCCACCTGCCATTACCCTCATTCACTTTTTACATCTGGTGGAGAACCTCATCAATATGGACAATGTTATCATCATCATCAGCCTGTATTCGTCTCCTCGCCCAATGTACGCCACTAAGCCCAGTCATGAGCTTTCCTCATTCAGTCTCTGTCAGCTGTTTTTCACAGGTCATCGCTTCATCCGATCCGTCAGTGTATATTCTAATGTATGTCTTCAAAACTAAAATGTATTGAATGGTCATTAATAATGCGAAAATAAATTAGTTGGAAAGAACTCGATCTAAATCCCGACTACATTTCCACGAGAATTTAAAACTAATTTGAAACACAAGCGCGATCTTATAGCTGAACGGAAAATGGAAATTCAATATGAACCCTTTTCATCAACTCAATAAACTAGCTTTGGAAGTTCGTTTTTAATCAAAACATTTAACGAATTCGTTGGATTTAAATATAAAGTAGTCCAGCATACTTTCAATATGTTTTTGCAATACCAACTAGCTCGAATAGACCAAAAATTGATAATAACGAACCAAGAGGCGTCAAAACATCGTGGTTCAAGAATAGTATAGATTTATGCACATACTTATGTACTTATACGGTACAGTATACGCGAGGGATGGTCAACACGTGACAAGCATGATAAATGAGAAGTTCGGGATCATGCCTCTGGGGACCCCCTTTGGCTGAAAGCGGCTATACGGAAAGAAACCTAGCAACATCCAAAAAAAATCTACAACAAACTCAACCCTATTCTTTATTACACAAAACATATTTTACAGTACCAACAACTTAAAGTTAAAACTCCATAAAAATTCAGGAGCTACCACGAATTAGTGTTGCAAAAAGTAACTAAAGTGGATGACCGCGATACAAAAATAGATCTTGTGATTCATGTAGTAAGATTTGAATTTGTTTGTAAGTTTCTGCATGAAATGCTGGCTCTGGGAGATCAGAAGGCAAAATGTAGAATCCGAGACAGAGTCAAGTCAAAGGCGGGCGTGAGTGTAAGCACAGAATATTTTTAGTAAACCCAAACTAAGTGGCCCGGCGGAATAAATCATGCAATTTCGTGATATTTCTTTCGGCCACAACATTCGTGTTTAACCCAACTACCTACTGTATTTTTTGGTAATCAATTTTGTGAAACATCAGTAATCTTATTGGCATTAGGCGGACACAGTCCTAGGGTTCTGGGTTTATATTGTCAAACTGATTTTTTGTGGAATTTCGAGAGAGTTTTTTTTATTAAAAGTAGCTTTGAGGAAACGATATTAGGTTTCTTTTTCTTAGCTTGGCCAAAACGATTTTCTTATAATAACATTGACCTAAGACTTTGATTTTCATCGCTACGTTCTATCAAAAGCTCTGCTATATACTGAGATAGGTATTCTATCCTGGTCTAATCTTTATCACCCTTTCCCGTACTTTATTATAAATCTATCTGTTACCTTTTTTTGGTTTAATTGCTGGACGGATTTCGATGATTTTTTTATAGAGATTGACCTAGGCTAGAACATAAAGACTTTTTACTCCGACTCTCTTCCATACGAGCAAAGCCAGGAGAGTAAATCTTAAAAAAAAATACCCTGTAAACAAATATTTGATTAATTACATCCCAATATTAGACATTATAAGTGAGAAAATATCCGTAAACCGTTACATGTTTTACGGTATATCCTAAAACCATTTGCGAGAAGAAAAATAAACTGAACGCGATGTACTTGGGAAGTTCATTGCACCTATCCTCAAAGTTTGTTTAAAACACATAGGTAATGTTTTGAAAGCAAACCTATAAAGTGCAATGGACCCGACCGACGGACAGATACACCTTGTTCACGTTGCAGATATGTTAAGACATAAAACTGTATTATTTGTCGATTCGGAACACCTTCGTAGTATTTACATGTTACTGCGACGGAACTTACAAATGTTAGTGTAACGTATGAATGTGTTTCGCTTGACTTTTGGTTTGTTTTTCATCGTGCTACATTATAGACAATATTTTGGTTTTGTAAATAAGTGATGTAATAATGAGAGTCTTATTTATCATTTATATACACACAAGTTACAAGGTAAAGTTAGAGACAATTTATGTTAGTCATTGCTTAGACACGAAAGGAAGAATGTTAAAACAAATGTAGACAGTAGCGTCTCATTCAAATTTTAGAGACGTGTTCTAAAATATGGCAGCTTACAAAATGGTTAACACGCATGAAATACCGTAACGACCGCGTACCTAAAAATACAAAGATATAAAATAACCCAAAAACTCCCACGAAACATTACAACTTTCATTAAAAATCTTCACAACCAATAGACAAAGTTATTGAAAAAAGTCTATATTTTTTGGCTATTTCGAAATTGGCTAACTCAGAAAATCATTTAGATTCTAAACGCGTGGCGGACCCGAGGCTTGAAAATATTGGCTCTGCAAGCAATAAGCGGTATGGCTGCAGAATAGTAGACGATCGTTATAAGAAGTTATGCGACCGTTTTAGATAGACGCCTTTGTCCATGTGGTCTTTTCAAAACATTACAGGAATTTCTCTTGCTGTGTCCTGCTTACAAACGTTGCTCACACTACTTTGAAATTGTTTCAAGCTGCTTTCTAGGTTATAGTTAAAATAAATCAGACGTTAACTCAACTATGTGCCGGTTGATATTATTGAACAGTTTGTTTGATGTTCAAGCACTGATTTGTTTAACAAAATTCCTCTATTTACTATTCATACAAAACGATTTGAGAACAATTTTATTTAGCCTACGTTCTTATTAAAAATCCTTTGATTAACCGCTTCAAACCCACCAAAAGTTCTAGAAAACTCACAAATTATATTTATTAGAAAAGTCAAACATTTTCTTTTCTTTGAGGAAAATAATTTTCCTTTTTTATTACAGTTCGTAAGATACCAAGTAACGATCAAATAGTTTTCACAAAATTGCGAGCCTTTAAATGATGTTCACAAAAAGGACCAGACACAAAGGAGGCCGTTGTGTATTGAAAAAGAAATAATCTCTCTTAATTGCGGCTCGGTTTTTGATCCATGACTCCGGTAATCGAAAAGGGTCTGTCGATTTTTCCCTCATAAGACGAACCCTTTGAAAATGACCCGCATTTGGCAAAAAATATCTTTGCATTCAGAGGCGTCGCGTCCGGCGTCCTTCCTTTCACCGTCCGTGGTTGATTGCGTTCGACCCGTGAATAATACCCACTTTGTGCCCAATAAAAGTTTTCCTCCCTTCGTCGATATTGGAAACAATGGCTTTGACTCACAATTTTTCTGTCGCAGCCGAGGCAGCGGCGGAAACGGTTGGGATTATATCGTTCTTTTGATTTGAGGGTAAACGTGATCTCGTTGCAAATGAGCCACACCGACTCAAGTGCTTCTGATTATTTATTAAGTTCCATTATGAGAAGTTGTTGTGTACGTTCCAGAGTACATTTCCAGACAACCTTGATAAAGGAATATAATCTACCGTTATAACGGTATACAGCCAGGCTTTGTTTTCCAAATATTCATGATATCGCTATCAGTTTTCCAATCCCTCTCAATTTAACACAAATTCCTAGAAACAAGAACTGTAATATCTTTGAAACAAAATATTATTATTGAGTACGTACAGTCAAAATTTTCAACAAAGCTCTTCAACTGAATATACGAGCATGTTTCACATATTATATGGCCTCGTAAACACAAAACATTTGACAGAACAAAACCCAGCATGGAAAGATAATGTTGATACCGAAAGGCATAAATTTTTACCGGTCGATTAAACAATGGCCAAGGCGAAGCATCCTCAAATTAGACAAAGGCGGTATTAATACGGAAGCCATTAAATTGAGATAAGCGGCAAGGCAGATTGGGCGGCGCCCTTCGCTTGGTATTAGCCCGTGAGTCCTGATAAGTGAGAGACGGCGGTTTTGCGGGAAAATGTCATAGATCAATGACGGGAAAAGAATCGACGCTTGTAATTTTATAGCGTTGGAACGTGCGGGTTTTCTGGGTTGTATTGTTTTGGTAAGATTAGGTAAATAACTCGGAATGTGAAAACGTAAACAAGCGGTATTCGGTTAAGTTAAAGGATTGTGAATTGTTAGAATCTCTGTGTTAGAAAGTAAATAGTTACAAGTTTATAAACTGACACACTATCATTGGAAATGAAACGGGATGTTTATAACTATTTGTTTACATTTGAAACGCTATTTCAGTACTCTTGCAATCGCTATGATCATAGGAAATAAAAAATGACATGGTAGATATCCGATTTTAACTTCTCTGCCGGGGTCGCGGAGCTTTTTGGAAGTACATC
This sequence comes from Agrotis puta, assembly GCA_943136025.2. NCBI lineage: Eukaryota > Metazoa > Arthropoda > Insecta > Lepidoptera > Noctuidae > Agrotis > Agrotis puta. The sequence goes on along the minus strand of OW964177.2, from coordinate 11,078,826 downwards.
GAGGTCCCCAAAAACATTCTCATGAGACATAGTACATAGTAACAGAATAAACACACAGATCCTCGATTACTATCATAATGTTACCGATAAGGTTTGCTCATACAATTCTATCCATTTTTACAGAACCGAGAATCCCAGTAAAAACGCAATCACTGCAACTATCTGCAATCAATAATTAATTTAATCTATGTATAGGGTATTGGTGGCAGGGTTTCTATGTCGTTGGTAATTGGAACGCCGCCGGGCCCCGGTTTGTCGTCCGACAATCAACACGACGTGATACGAAATCCGATGCGTTCGCTTCAGATTACCGAACAGTAATCATTGTCATGGACCAATCATGGGGCGCCTTAAGTTGGTGTAAATGTGACTTTATCTAAGTATTTATTGCTTGGTGGGAAAATTTACAATTTTCACCCCCGAATGTAATGCCTTGATTTATCGATTGGGCTGATTGGAATAGGGGTGCAACGGGGGATGGTTTGGATCGATTGAGGGTTTATGCATGAGATAAACCAAAGATAAGTGATTTGATTCAGTTTCTAAATAATAATATAAATAACATTTTATTAATAGATGAAGTTTGTTGATTTTGGTGTAGAAACCCTGTGGAATTAATCCGATTTTAAAATTATTTAATCGTTGGGAATCAACCATATCCCCAAGTGGCTAGATTATAGTAAAATATAATCGCTACAGTTTTGTTATATACCATAACACGAATCAAGCTGCTGACAAAACTAGTTAATTTTAAAAAAGCCCAATTCGATATTCATTTTAGAAGAACAAAAAAATCCCAAGCTATAATTTTTATGTAAATATTTTATTAACTTCTTGTAGGTATAATTAATAAAATACTAATTCCATTTAAAAGCTTTCAGATTTATTAATAATCTAGCTTTCAAAGGAACGCGTGAGTACTGATTACTTTCGTTTATATTATCTTGCTTATTAGATTCAATTTTTTTTTTTGTCTATCAATATTTGAAAAATGTAATAGGTATTGAGTCTAATTTCCGTATCGTTAATCTGTACTGAACAGTGTAAATATTTTTACATCATCAGCCTATTAACTTTGTTTGTTCACGCGATATTACTTGGCAACAATATTATTTTAACTTTTATCCAATTTGGGAGATGAAGAGCAAAAAGGTTTCATGAAATTGATGGAATGTTTTAAAATCAGTGAAGTGCGTATGAACCACAAATTATTCAAATTTTACTCTAAAATATTTAAAGTATTTTCTGTATTGCAATGTCTTGAAATTAAACTGATCATAAAGTGAATATTGAAATAAAATTAATCAAATCTTCAGTTTTTAATTAATCTTTTAGCCTTGTAGCCAATCAGACTAATTGCAAATGACTTTACTCGAGTTCGTAGCTCAAAGTCAGTGGCCTTTAGAAAAGGTTTTTGTAGCCAGTTCTTTTTAAGAGTTTTATCTTTTACTAGCGACCGGCCCCGGCTTCGCACGGGTGGACATTTATTTTTTAAGCTCTCTGAAAAAAAAAATCCGGGATAAAATATAGCCTATACGGATTCGGAAGAATCCCTCTAAGTAATGGTAAAAGAAATTTTGAAATCGGTCCAGTAGTTTTTGAGCCTATTCAATACAAACATACAAAAATACAAAGGTTTCCTCTTTATAATATTAGTATAGATATAGTTTGTTACCTAAAAACAAATTAGGCTCTAAATAAAGATTTGAAAAGAAAAATATACTTCAATAAAATAAATGTCCTAAAGCCAGCTGATTTAGGTAAACTTAAGTCTCAGTAAAACATATTTTGCTGACCGGTTTTATTTAATAACTAGCTTTTGCACGCGGCTTCGCTTGCGTTAATTTAGATTTTGAGAAACAATTACGATCGTATAAGGGACGCCATCTGGAATATGAACGTTATTGTTGTAATCTCGGCAACAGCTCTCTTTTGTTTTTTAGGGATAAAAGATACCCTAAGTCCGTCTCTGTACTCTTGACAACGTAACGAATATGCAACATTTTAGGATCAGTTCAGTGGGTAGTTCGAGCGTAAACAAACATACTCTCATTTATAATAATAATTTAGATTAATAGTAACATAAATAGTTTGCATAGTAATGCTCCTTGTTTGAGCGATATTCATTTCAAAGATCCGTGTCTATCTTTAAACATTACACCATTATTTTTCGTCGAATTACACTATAACTGCAAATTGTTAACGAAATCGGACATACTAAAGCATTGCTCAACCACCTTTTCCATACAGCGTGATACCTAAAAACAGCCTACTATTTGAATCGATGTGTAAAAATTGTTGTCGTTAAACAGAATCTATGCACTAGTTTGAGCACCAATTCAAAACATATAATCAGCGTAGACATCCTAGAGAACTATTGAAAAATGTTAGAAAAAAAAATGCAAATAATTTTGATTTTAAAAGTAGGCATACAATTATTTTAATTATTTGAAACTCTCACGGGATAAATAAAACCAATAAAAAATAAACACAAAAAAAGAAAAAGACATTGCTAATCCCCTAAGGGAAATAGCGTAATAATACATACCCTATTAATTGAAGAGCAGTTTTATCAATATTTAATAACTATTATTCAGTGGTTTAGGAATATTTGCAGAAAATTGATCGACAATTTTTCAGTAGTTTAGGCGCCAACTCAAAACATACACAACATAAAAATTTAGAAATACAAAATTGTGATTTCGCATCAGAATCGATCCCTTTTCTCAGAAATATTATATAAAAAAAAAATACAGGAGCTAAAAATGTATTATATGTATAGATTTATATATCCCTGTGAGCCTAATTTAATTTACGTACCTAATATGTAGCCCAAAACAGTACGTTTAAAAATTAATAGCGCATTAAAACGTTTGTTAGTATAACATTTACAAAATTCTAAATTACAACCCTTCTTAATACCTCCGGAGCACTGGGCACCATAATGTTTTTAACAAAAAAATAAAATTGTAACCTGTATTTTTTAATTGACTACGTTTCCTATATTTTTACAAAAAAAACGTATTTTGTAAAAGAAAAAGAAAAGCACCAATTAGGCGCAGAAACAAAATGAATCAGAGTATTCGTTAATGGACTTTTTCCTGGGGGAGTCTGAAGGGCTCAATTTTATTCTGTAAAAATATTATTCGTATTTTTTTTTTTCATCGATTTGAAGGTAACCTGGGGCTTGCAAATGAAGTAGTTCACTTTTTAGCCGACTGTGCCAAAAAGAGACGTAATAAAACAGTAGGTATTTAAAGACCTACATAAACTGGACCACTAGACACTATTAACAGCTAAGCTCTAGTTGATGATCGACATCATCTAGACCTTAACAAGGCAGTCAGTAGTGTTTGTTACAACTGGAAGCTTACACGCCGATTCCCCGTTGTGTTGCATGATAATCTCTCATCGCACTGTGCTGTAGATACAAATGCTTCGTTTGCAAACAGCCTGTACTGGACTACACACAGTTAACCGCAAGCAATCTGATCCTCAGCTACATTTAGAAATGCACCACGTTTTCCCGCAATCCCAAAAGTCTGAAAGCGTGTCGTTTGCACACATCCTCGAAACCCTTTAACTCTGAAACTCTACAACACGTAACCTATGTTGTGCAAAAAATACACAAATACGACATTATGCCATGTTTTCCTTTAATTTCTTGATCAAAATGGAAATTTCAACTCAACGCGCCGTGCTTCATAAAAAATGTAATTTTATTTTTTCTGTCGCTCCCCTTTGTATCGTGAGGTAATTATCATTTTTGAGTAGCGAGGGAAAATTAGCAAACTTGATCATTTATTTACAATATTACTACGGTAATTTTTACACACACTCATAATACAATAACAAATGCAATTCCAGGGCTGTCATCGCGCAAAATATGTGGTAAATTTTTCCTTAAGGTTGCCATCCTTATTTCTCTCCCTTTTATGCGTAATAAACACCCAAACCTTATTCTCGTGTGACCCTAATTATCAATAACTTGTACCGCTAAAGCTTTCCTTACAAGGGTTAATAATTACTTGGATGTCAGAGAGAACGGCACTTTAAAGTGAAGAGCATAATGACAAGTTGCAAACTCATCGCCTGAGCACTGGGTAACCTATTTTACACAAACGCCTTTTACGACGCCGACGTTACGCACAATACGCTGTTTACGTGTTGTAGGTTGTTTACATTTATTCGCAAGTGAGAATACAAGCGGGTAATGGATTATTTGACAGTGACAGTGTGACGTCACTTGTCATGTTGAATGCGAGCTGTTTGCACGTTATAAATCAATCACGCAACGTTTAACATAATGAGAAAATTATGTAATGTCCTTTAAATGGATTTGTGTGTCTGTCATGGCTTATAAATCAAGTCCAATAACTTCGTACATAATATCGTACATATAGTTTAGACAGACCTTAAACCAGTTTACCTTTGAAATTCATATTGTATGTATAATTTTCAGGTCAGAACAGACTTTTTTAAGACCCTATGTCATATTTACGATATTTATTCATACCACCATTACGACCAACAAACAAAAATATTGATGTTAATCTACATACATTAATATTAAGGTAATTAGATACTATATTATTCCCCTAGTCTCCCTTGAGATCCATCTACATAAGATTGTAATTTCTTCCACTTCTAATTAAATTGACGGATCTTAGTTTCAAAGAAGGGGACATTAAATAAGAGCGAAATCGCGGGATTGCCTTAAAAGGCATCGCTACCCAAGAAGGCAAAGAGCAACTGAATGAACGAGTTGGTTTTTGGTCGCTCAATTCTCACGGTCTCTTCCGCTCCACCCAGATGGAGAGTAGACGTTTGATAATTTGATCACACGAAACAAAATGTTAAAAACACACAAAATATCATAAAACAAAATAACTATTACCTCATAATAAAAATTCAAACATATTAAAGTTTAGTTTGTCGTAGTTCTTTCTTTTGTGTAAATCATATTCATTATGTCACAACTTCGCAGCGTCAACTTAAGGAAAGGAGACAGACAATGCACTTTCTCTTCCACTCATATCAGCCCCAATATTTGTCCATTCACCTGCACCAATATAACACACACGGAATGACCGGCGGGGTTGCGGCAAGGGGGGTGTGTCAACAAATCGCACGCACAATGTTTTGTATCCGACCACCCGTATATGTCTGTGTTTGTTTATTATGCCCCCTACGATGGACTTGTTTTATAGCCTTTAGAAATAACTGTAGCAGACGGCAACGAATTTTCTATTTTGCGTTACGACTTCCTTGATGAGATGTTTAATTTTAGACTTTTAATGGTTTTCGGACAGAATTGTAATAACTGAGTTTAATCAGGTGGTTTTTCCGAACCAGTTTTTCCTTAATAATGATTTTTTTGATAGGCTATTAAAAGCAGATTCTGTTTATTAAAATCGTTTCTGCTGTGGAAAATCCACTAAGTAATTGCTGACCAAAAGATTTCATTTTAATGATCATTTCCCATTTTCATAAAAAAAAATAACATAGGTTTACTGATTGTGTAACAGGTAAAAATGGTAACTATCATAAATGAATATCTCATAACTTACATTCATACTGTTTTTATTTTATTCATTGATACAATTATGCAAAATGAAATAAAAGTTAGAAACAGCATGTTCGCAATTTTTTCTACGACCCTTTAGAAGAGATACATAAACCAATACTTCAAACTAGTTCTATCCCTAATACAATTTAGAATCGAACAAAACATTTATTTGCAATACCACCTCTCTTACAACCAGTATCCAACATGACTTGTTTATCTTAAACTGTGTTTATCTACAACTCCTATTGAGTTTACTAAGTCTACAATTAACGATATACACATGTATGTTTGTCCCGCCCGCATGTAAAACTACACATCCCGAATTTTCCGGTCTACGAAGCCCTTTGTAATTTTATTTAAACGTGTAGATACTCGTCAATCTATTTATAACGAAATGTTCGACAAACACACTGATTGCCATTTATTTAGAAACTGGATTTACAGGGGCAAACGAACTCTCATTGTTCTATATTCAGTGTAATCAATTTATATTAAACTTGCTACTGGCTAATTGAATTTTTGATGAGGGGAATTTAAAGGAGTAGTGAACTGTTTTACGAGAGGCGAATCTGTTGGTTCATTAGGAAGTCTTTGTAAAACTATGATTTATGTAATTAGTTTTATTAATAACGTTTATTTTGTACTGTAAATTTGGTTTAGACCAATGAAATGTGTTTTTGAATGGGTTGGAAGATTTTATAGCTACAATAAATTGTTTTTTTTTTTCAAATTCACATTTCTTGTGATTTTCTTCGTTTTTTTGAAATGGTAAAGGTAAAAATCTGCTTACCAACTCCATAGTCTTTTCCCAACTACGTTGGAGACGGCTTCCAATTTAGGAACTGCCTATCTAACCACCACAACCCAGCAACTGGGTAGTATGATACCCTTTGCTTGGTAATACTTGATGTCAGACTTTCGAGCTTCTGACTAACAGTAACAACAAATGACAGACGCGACCAACGGCTTTACGTGTTTTTGGAGGTGCTGGAAAAATCCCTATAATTATGGCCACCCATCCACGAAGCAACTTCGGCAAGCGCGGCTTAACATTGAAGACGGTATTATTATTTATGTTAAAAAATCACCACATGAGAGTTTAAAAGAAAATTACAACTTTACTGTACGCTCATGAAAAACCTCAGTTACATAAAACATGTTCTCACAGAAAACACGTAACATACAGATACCTAACGGTCTCAGCAGTAACAATTAGTGCCAACTGCCAATGCACTGCTTGAAATCACGTTCTTCACAATCTGCTACGAGTACAGCGAGATACGAGCAGTCGTTGGGCGAAATTGCCGTAATCACCATCCTTGCTAGTCGAATCGGTGAGCTATGTTATTTACTAGAGTAAACCCGGCTATGTTTTACACATTCTGTTCAACGTGGAAAGGTTCATGTGTATTTGATTTTTAACCGATTTGGGTGAAGAAAGGGAATCTCGGACTCCTACCTGCTGACTAAAACCCCACCTTGTTTCTTCGGTTGCCTTTGCGTTCCAGGGCCATAGTGCCCTTTTACGGTGACCGGAATCCAAAGGCATCTCCCACGCAGTCCACGCACGAAATTCCATGCAAGCTTCTCACCCTGGCTTTTGGGCCATATACTTTGGCAAGCGTACATAGAAAAACCCATCAGTTTTGTCACAATCTGATCAATCTTTAAGAATGCATAAAGAACATAAGGTATTCAATCAGCTGTTTTATTTGTCACACTTATCGTTGTAATTCCAACTTATTTTACATTAAAATAGCGAAACAACAAATAATTAATTAGGCGTTTTGTTACAAATTGTTACAAATTAGACGCATTCGTTCGGAATGTCTATTTATTCCTCAATTACACAATATTGCCACACAAATGATAAATCACAGAGTTTATTCAATGCAAATTTTAACATTCTAGTCTCCAAATTATGTAAATTCGGAATTTAATACAAGTAATTATGACAGCTTCATTAGGCGCTTTTGGTAAATGTTTACAAGCGCTTTTGGGAAGTAAACTGAACGTCAATTTTAAAACAGGTAACAACCTGATTTTAAAACAGGTAACAAAAGATTTCGATATTAGGTTAAAAATATAAATATCGACACGTGGAAGCTGAAGATATTTTCGGATCTATTAAAAGTGCATAAGTAAATATTAGAAAATCATTTCACAACATTATAGAGTTATAGTTTTTACACAGTCTATCTAAGTAAGCTTAATAATAAAAGCATTAATGCATAATTTTATGCTTTTTTATGATTCTGCTTTATATAAATTTATACAAATATAAATATTTAAACGAATAAACGGAATAATAAAGCATTAAAGAAAAAGGATTACTAAACATTACAAACATCAAAATCGTCAAACAAACTTCGTAATGGCTTCTTATGTTTTCGTAACCCGATTCCACACTCAAATAATTTTCAACTGATATTTTCACAAACTCTCTAAGAAGTTGTATTTTGAAATCTTATAAAATCCGCCTAGTTGAGAACTTTCTTATCCGAACTGAACAGCTCTTGAGTCCGTACCTGCGACAAATCTGAGTTACGGACTTTTAAGTCCTCTTGTTTGCTTTTCCCTTCAGTTTGTTACTGTTTTGTCGTGATTAAATTGGAACTCTTAATTTGAATGAACGAGATTCAATGATCATCTTATAATAAGTTTTATCAACTCTTTTTCGTTTAGAATCAGACCTCTTTGGTCTTCATTTTGAACATTTTCTTCGTCTCAGAAAGATATGATTTTGAGTACGGTTGACGGGGTAAAGTTTCATCTAATCATACAGTTTCCAGTGTCTGATTCCTTATCAAGAGTTTCATTATTAGAGTTCTCTTTTCTTTGTTTATTTAATCACCAAGCTGGATTCAGCCTGTTTTTCACCGAGTGGCATCTTAACGTAATGTAAGTGCGAAATGCAAAAATCTGTAAAAGCTTCCTCGTATAAAACACGTACTATCCGAAATCTTAAAATCCATATTCTCATGAAAATCGGCTATAACAAGCAGAACACATCAGATGCATTAAGGATTACATACACCTTCCCGTAAAGCTTTTAGAGTAAATAAATCATGTTCTGTTATTTAAAATGTAGTTGTATTTACTTCTCTAGTTGTATTAACTTCGTATAATTCGGAATTTCTTATCTGCCCAGACGACGTAGTCATTGGCGACAATTCAGCGAATTCAAATGTTAAAGATGTTTCAGACAGAATCGAACGTGATCGCATCGACGTTTTTTGTTTCCATTGAGTATTAAACTAATTGACATGAAATTGGAAAACATACAATAATTATACATTCTTTTAAGCGTGAGTACAAAGCAGCAAAACATATTCTTTGAATGGTTCCAGGAAAAACACTCACAAATAACACACTTTTCAAAGGTTAATTTGAGTGAAATAAGATGAAAATGTTTTAAACACTTTTGAATTGATGGAAACAGATTTCTGGAGAAAAAAAAGCTGATGTTATACACATGGCCTAATAAAAGTGGTACTTTCTTTCATTTAACATTAAAATACACATTTTAATATTAAAAGAAATACCTTAATAGTCGGTTTAATTAATTCTGTCTATAAAGCTTCAATGTTGTATGTGTAAAAAAAGTATTCTAGAACGCTCATAAAAAAAAGTTCCCATATAAAACGCCTAAAAACCCTTACCTAAAATATTGACCAAGTCAATCCGAACATTAGTACTAATGAGATTAAAATCAAACAAGCGTTTGAACCGCAACATTTTCCCGTTGATCTGATGTTACTCTTAAATTCAAACAGACTGGTCGTCTCCATTGTTTGTCAGTGGAACCTTTTTGTGAAGATTTCCCATGGGGAGGGGTCGCGGTGGACGATCCACGTCACTTGTCCTCCAACGCTGAAAGGAATATGCAAACAGATTTGCAAAAAAGATTCTCTTTTTCTTTGGGAAATTATTAATGGACGTGTCCTTTAAGTTGCGTTATATAAAGTTGTTGTGTATGAAATATGAAGTGGGGCTGAAGACTAGATCTTTCTCTAACCGTTTCTATTGCGAGATGCGGATTAATGGAAAGATATAGTTTGGCATAACGGAGTATAAAAAAAAAACAAATTCTATTTCTACAAATTACTGAACCAACAATGTTCTAATGAACGTTTATCTGTAAGAGATTATTTAGATGATAAGCATAGTTGGTCGCTGTGTTGATCACAAGACACTGTTCATGTTCTTTTAACAAAATTAGCAAGCTGACACGGTTATGGGACTCAACAACATACACCTCTCAAAAGTGCCTGTAACTGGCCTTCGTGAAAAAATTATTTGATTTTTTTGATTTTGTGTGCTATCATTCATGAATAGTAATAAAAACAAAACATAATTCTCAACAGTATCCATTTAAATATCCGTACAATAATTATTAGCATAACAATTCCAACGCAAAGCACGTAAGTTAGTACAAAAAGATGGGAGCGTCTAAGATAAACATTGGATACATAAACAAGAGACAATTACCGAAGCATCTAATGAATAGGCATTAAACGACACGCTGCTGAATGAGCGGCGAACACAAAGAGACGCTTCGAGTAACTAACATGCCGATACACCTCGCTCGTAATAATCGTACAGTTGGTTGCAAACAATTAACGCATTTCCTCTATCATTACAGAGAACTAAAGAAACACACGATGGTATCTCAACGGAAAAATGACAGTTTATTCCGCTGAAAACATTACTGACTTTGACAATGAAATGGTAGTCATTATCTTGACGTATAGACTACAGTACTTACTTCATACACCTTTTCTTCCATTTTTAAATATTGAATTACAGGCCACAATTTTTTTATTTATTTTTTTTTATCTCAAGACTTTCTACCATTTTTGGTCTCTTTACCTCCAAAAATTCTTAAAATTCCTCACTTGACGCTTCCTCGCCTTTGAAAATGCAGAGAACGAGACAAGTGTACTGACGTGAACAAAATTGGACCGTGTGAAACAGGCAAAACTTCCGAGCAACGAAGAGGTGAATTCAATTCGTGTTTTCTAAAATTATCTCCATTCTTTACACCTGTATTAATACGTCTATAGATATGTTTTAAACTTTTGTCCAAATCTTTATCACTTTTTCTTTGTTTCTTTCTAATTTGACGAAATTTCCCAACAATCACTTCCCGCAAATTTTAATTCTGCTAAAAGGTTTTTTCTAGTTTTTCTACATCTACTGTGGTCAATCGATGACCAATTATTTGTCTAGCAGCTACTTGATACCCGGTCTAGGCAACTTAACGTGCTTGCTTGCTTGTTTTTGCCGGCGGCACTACTTTTAAGGATAGTTGCCCTTCATTAGGTCAGACGTGAGCCTATTATTGGCAGACGGTTTAAATGTGTCGTAATTTGCCTGAGCTTGAACAAGTGCCTGCCTTGTCAGTTTGTTGTGGCATTTTATTTGCCGTTTAATTTATTTTAATTGTGTTGGTTCTATTACTGCAACTCCTATGAGGACTTTGAATTTACAATTTTTATTTTTACTACCGTTGTCAATCAATATTATTTTCATATAATTATTTCGGGCTACGTCTATAGTGTCCGAAAAAAGGGTCTTAAAAACGAATGTTAGTAGAACATAATAACAATAATTATGGAACAAAAGAAAATCTTATATTCCTTCTGTAGTTTTGCTTCCTGCTGAGCGAGCCACACTAAACTATTCGAAGTATTCAATAAAAATAACCAACTAAAATGTTTCTATCCTTGTTTCAGACGAAGAAAACATCAAGAAAAGCAGAGAGAACGGCAATCCTCATACAATAAACACAACTCCTAATTTAAAACCACCTTTAAAGTGAACTACTAAAGCCGAAAAACATAAAACGAAAAGTGCTCTGAACGTAAATGTAACTTTAGATCGTACAAACGACGCTACTAGTCCATTGAAAACGCATTTCCATCCGGAAGTGGTACCGGCTATATCGTCGCATCGTTCGTGTCTTTGCAAATGTTCACTCAAATATCCTTACACTATCTACCACACACGTACATACGATGGACTTCACGTAGGTACAGCTCTAAACGTTTTTATATCTTACAGAATACCATTAAAGATTGAATTCAGAAACTGTAACTACAAAGTTCAAAGTCGATTGAACAGATTTGGACCTAAAACGTTTTAACGGGCATCCTTGAATAGGATTCTCCAACTAACACAAGCAGAAAGCGGTGGACTATTCCAGGAATTTGTTTGACGTTACCATTGGGCTTCCGGTATTTTTTACGATGTCTTTTTACAGGATCCTTGGAAGCACTGACACTGGCTCTTTATTGCGATTTGTTTAAACAGAGGATAATTAAACCTTGGAACGAATGACTCGGTACTTTTAATCCGGCAATTCTTCGTTACTTATTGTCCTTTTTTTGCGAGAGCTCTTTTTATGAGGAGACAATGGTCCGCGCTTGTTAAATAGTTAAGAGCGACTTATTAATCAACTCTGTCGTTTAATTAGCGTCAGGCAGCGTTCAAAAGTTCTTTTGTCAAAGCGTAGCGGACAATAAAATGTACTGGTATTTTTTTTCTTGCAACAAAAAAGTTGGACTGCGCATAGATCTCTCAAAGGCGTTTGAATCTGTTGTTCATTGAATTGAATCTGGCAATTTATAATTAACTTAGACTTTTGGTGGTAATTACTATTACTGAATTATGAATACGTACAAAGAGCGTTAGCAGACCAACAGACGGATGGAAAACCTTCAGAAGATGACCTGAATGAGACACGCAAGTTCCGAGAAGCATGGCACAAAAGTTTGGAGGTCTATTCTCAATAATTTTCTTTTCTTTTTTACGTGGTAAAATCATCAAATGAGTCTTCCCACCCAGGGCAGAGCGGGAGGAACTGTCACACTCATACTGACTAAAATCCACCGTGTCATTCAATAGCCCTTTACCTTCCAGGGTCACGGTAATTCGTACTGTCCGGCGACCCCGGGAACATAATAGGAACAAACTGCTAATTATAATGATAAAGATGGTAAGTATCATGTAAATCACAAGCAATAACCTAAATGCGTCTAAAATCTATAAATTCTCGAAGCAATAATTTACCAAGAAAATCAACGCAGCCCTAAGAAGATATAAATCTTGTTTTGTTGAAAGTAAACGCTTTAACTGCGCCAGTAAGTCAGGTGGGAACATAAAATATTTACCGGTCGAGTAGAGTTAAAGTATTTAGCGGCAAAGAGTAACATGTTGGATTTCTTGCAGCCCCTACGTTCATTTTTCTTTTTCACCCAGTTGTTAGTTCTACTACAAGGCTTTGAAATTTTAAAGGGGCTAACGCTAGACTTGGTTGTGAAGCAGAAAATTGTTCTGAGGCGTTATAGTTCTGCTGCTTGAGTTTAACTGAGGTTTTGGCTTAAAAGAAAATACTTTTTCTTGTTTTATTTTCCTTTTAACGTAATAAAGAATAAGAGGAAGAGTTGAGTTGTCAATAGCATATTTCTAATACAAAAAAAAACTTGTCAACGGTCCAAAATGTTTATTTAATTTTTATTATATTCGGAGTGGCATTTCTCAGTGATCTCGATTAATTAGCGAAAAAAAGTATATTTACATAATTTGCCACGAAATTAAAGTAAAACAAGAGCGTTGATTGCATGAAAATATAGTAACATTTAAATTCAGTTGCATTTAATAATGAAAACAAAGAGATTTTCTATCGAAAATATTTAGTAGGTAGTCTATAAATAACTACTTGACTCTTTCTTATAAAGCTTTACGAAATAATCAAATGACATAAATTCTTATAAATACATTTTTATACGAAAATACGTTACATGTACTCGCGCATGCAAGATGCATACAAATTAGATACAATCCACAAGATTTGTTAACGTAAAAAAATCTGTTTATTAAAATAACACTTTTTATAAATAAAATAAATCGGTTACATGTACAGTTTGAATACAAATTCGAATCACGCAAGAAAATAAGTAAAACTAGTCATTTTTTTTAAAGCCATGGGTGGTCACGATACGTTACCGGGAAACAATTTTACAAATCACTAGTCTCGAAATATAAACAAACAATTTAACTAAAGTTCAACACGCTAAGTTTAACTATTTTTACTATAGTCAATGTACGGAAACGGATAAATGTTAATTGGAATAACTTAAAAGAAACGATGAACCTTTGACTTCCCGAACAATGCTTCTAATAGGTATTCAAAATTGCCGAGTAGCAGAGGAAGGAATCATTATGTTTTTGTTAAAGTAAACCAAATGTTTAATTGTTTTTGTTCTGTGGCTTGCTGTGTTTTGCTTGCTTGTAAAAATTGAAAATGGGCTAGCATAAATCATATAGTTTGAAAGCTTGTCCTATTACGATTATTATTAGCTTTTTTATTTTTTTAGCTTGGTGAAATCATCTCATGAGTCCTCCCACCCAGGGCAGAGCGGGAGGTACTGTCAGACACGTACTGACTAAAATCCACGGTGTCCTTCAATAGCCCTTTACGTTCCGGAGTCACGGTAATTCGTATAGTCCCGCGACCGACTGTTATAAGCTGAGGTAATCTTATTATTTTCCATAAATGACTTTGTTTTTTGCTCCTTTCCATGCTCCTTGTCCCTTAGTCTAGAATATTATCCCATGGTTTTACTTCTCCTTATCCCAATTCAAATCCCTCAAGCATAAATTCCAAATATGACCGCAACTCAGATTTACAGAGGCAAATCTGGGCCTAGATTTGCTAATACATAAGACTCGTCACTGCGGACCGAGTGCTTGTGTGTGGTGTGTGTGTACCTTTAAAAACATAGCCTCACTTTTTTCTTCGGTAAGTATTAATTTCGTGATTGTTGTCCAGGTCATCTCGCCACCAATACCTGAGCCGGCCTTGGCGGTACCATCCCTCCGGATGGTGGTGGATTGATTGTGACCTTTCTCCAGCAGTCGTCTGTTATTGCGATTCACTAGTTCATGCTGTCCCAGAAGAAGACTAGTACTTCGAAAGATATGGAAGCGTTTGCGCAGCAGTTGAACATTCAAGACCGTTTAAAAAAATTAACTCCTCTCCCTCCTCTCAGTTCTAACTTTCACGTGTGTAGGTACTTAAAATAGAAGACGGTATCCATCGTAATCTTGACGTCATCATCTTTCAAAAACAATTTATTACAGAACCCATCAGATTACATTTAATGCGATAATGCCTGATAGTGTGAGTACCTAAAATTAATTTTCGCCTACACGATTTATATTTTTTCGAGATCCAATCTAGATTTTAATATTAAATCCCAATCTTCTTTCAATTTTCATATATTGTTCAGTCTAAAAGCTGATTAAAAGAATGAGATGATAAATGAATGCTTTGATCGACAGGTCATGAAGTCGATGGAAATTCTTAGAACATAACCGAAAAAGTCACTCAAACAATTTATGGAGGTAGAGCACTAACCTTAGTAACGATAGTGCTTATAACCAGAAGCTTGCTAGTATGTAGGAACTGGTCATGTGGTCACTCCACACAACAGGTTTCTTTGAACTACGTCAGTCTTTAAATTATATCCTAATACCTAAGATGAAGAACTATTTTATATTGTGGCATAATGTGTTGTTGTGTCTTAATTTTATTTTATTTTAAATGAATGATATTGTGTACATTCATTATATGGATTGTGATTATGTTAAGTGTTTATTGATAATTATTACTGATCATTGTTAAAAATGTAATGTATGAACTGTCTGTCTGTCAGAAATAAATAAATAAAGTGACAATTCATCAGCCCTTAACACTTTATTATTTCCCGATAACCCAGCACTTTAGACACATTTTATCATATTTATCACCCGTCTAAACGCCTTCATATTACCTACTATCCCACGGCCAATCATTCTCAGATAATCTCTAAACGAAAGCAAAGCCATGTATCAAAGTATTTTTCCTTTTGCCATTTAAATTCAACGCAAAGCTCGAGGGAGAATTCTAGGCTAAAATAATAGAGATTAACTTAAAAGACGGTGCCGGAGATAGTCGTAATTTACGCAAGTGAATAATCACATATTGCGAAGTTTCGCGACTACGCGTATAGGCGACGACATCTAGTCCTTGTTGGCCACGGCTTTAATTGTGGCCTCTAGTTTCTACAGGGAATTTCATGGGAGCTAGAAGGTGCAAAAAACTGCCATTTGTAGTTTTTTTTTTGGTGTGGTAATAATCAAATGAGTCCTCCCACTCAGTAGAGAGCAACAGGGACTGTCAGACTTGTACTGACTAAATCCACGGTATCCTTCAATAGCCCTTTACGTTCCAGGATCACGGTAGCTGTTTAGTCCCGCGACCCACCTTTGTAGCTAAGTAAAAACTGTCATAATCCGTGAATCATTTATCCCAACCTGAAGATCTCCAATTTTATTTACATTGTTTGTATCTCAAATGCTTCCCAAAATTTTGTTATGTAACTAACATTAATCAAGTATTCAATTTTATTTACAAACTACTGAAAATGCGGAAGTAAAAAAAAAGCTGTATCTAAAAGTTCTATTGTTAAAGTTACTTACTCTTCGTAAACCACTTTCAAAAATAGCAACCAAAACCGCACCCATCCTGCCACAAATGTTTCACGAAACACTATCTACTAAGCCCTTTACCAGTGTTTTCTTGAGGTCGGCTTCCAAATCAACCAGATGTAGCTGAATACCAGCATTTGAAATGGAGCGACTGCCTATCTGACTTCCCCGTTAGTACATGTTGATACGATCCAACTGGTTGCCAGTATTTCATTTCCCACAAAACAATGGCTCAAAATAAAAACCGGTCCCTTCTAGTATATCTATCCCTTAGAACAGAGCCCTAGTACCTACCAGCACTCATTTATCGGTGTGCCCTGCGGTAGATTCCAATCAAGCGGAGTTAGTGCAACGACGCCGTCGTACGCCCGCAGCCATATATTTCACGCGCTATGTACGCTCATACTTACGCACAAATCTTGGAGGGAATCGCAAACATTTTTGTTGTTAGGGTGAAAAACTAGTTGATTGTTGTTGTTGTTTCTGTTGTACATTTGTGAAATTGGTGTAGTTAATATATATTGTTATTTTTGTTTTTATTTTTTCAAGTCACGTGAGAATTTATTGCTATAGTTATAAAAGCTAAAAGTGAGTATGCGTGTACTTTAATATGTCGATCACATTATCTATGGTCAAGAAATTGAAGCTTGCGTATGACAAAGATATAAAAAGAATAATAATATAAGTATATAGCCCTCTGCGTAAGCTACGGCCATATAAAACGATACACGTGTTTGTGGGTGGCTTAATATACACTGAATTTAATGATATATGAATATTTAGTAAATTTATTATGACCTGTTCACATAATAACCTATTACGCAAATCCAGGTTATAGACCTAATATTGTTAGCATTTAAGCTCAAACCATCGGCCTTCCAACCTAATACCTACTAACTTAACTCAGCTTTTACGATCATCCTCAAGTTACATCACTATAAATTTAGTAAGAAAATACTGTTTTCAGTAAAATTATGATTACCATGATAAAGAAGACGACGAATAGATAGCTTTCTCATAAAATAGATCCTCAATAGTTCACAACTTGCAGCTCGTAATGTCCATTATACTAGATCTTCATAAAACTTTAATACTTCCCAAGTTTATAAGCACCTAACGCTTTTAAAGCCCCTCGCGGATGTCCCATTACTTAATTTATAATATTTACTTCTAGGAACTTCTCTTGGGATCTGGAGTAATATTTACTTCTAGAAAATTCTCTTAGATCTGGAGGCGACTGCCCTCTAGCGCATCTATGAGTGGCACGTGGAGGCGCATCACCGGGGCGAACCCCGCTACCTCGACGAGTCGATGAGCAACGGGAAGGGCTTCGGCGCGATCTCATGGCAGTATGGAGGGAGCGACTGTCGCAACCGACGTTCGGGCACGCCGCATTTGCGGCGGTAAGACCCCTCTTTGAGGAGTGGCTGGACAGGCGTCACGGCTTCCTGACCTTTCGCATAACGCAGGTCCTCACCGGACACGAAAGTTTTGGGAGGTACCTATGTCGGGTGAGGAAGGAAGAAACGTCTGGGTGTCACCATTGTGAGGATCCCCCGGAGGTCACGGTGGAGCATACAGTGTAGGCCTGCCTCGCTTTGGCAGAGCACCGCCGTGTCCTTACGAAAGCGATAGGCGGAGACCTCTCGCGCCCGGCATTGGTCGAGGCCATGTTGCGGGGCAAGACGGAGTGGGAAGCGGTCGCCTCCTTCTGCTAAGCCGTTATGCTCGCAAAGGAGGTGGCGCGCCGCGTCAGGGAGAGGACAGCGTCCTCCTTCCACCCCAGCCACAGTGGTAGGCGCCCACGGCGACGTACGTCGGCAGATGATCTCCGGCCACCGTAGGCGCGGGCATGCGGGCGGCGAATAATGGGCGACTCGCTGTCTGACCCTGGACCATGCCCGGGTCGACAGCGCGTTGTGTTCCACGCGCCTTAAGGAATGTCGGCATAGTGACGGGGCCCCCCTATACAGGGCCAAAGCCTGCCGGGGTCGCGGGACTCACGAATTACCGTGACTCCGGAACATAAAGGGCTATTGAAGGACACCGTGGATTTTAGTCAGTACGAGTCTGACAGTCCCTCCCACTCTGCCCTGAGTGAGAGGTCTCATTTGATGATTTTACCACATTTAAAAAAAAATATATGTAAACTACATACTATGAAGTTCAAAAAGAAAATAGCTAGGACTTTATCTAGAGGAATATTTAATAGTCGAAGGGAGTTAAAGATCATTGCAGATAACAAAAAATAACATACATTTGTGCTTATAATTGATTAAGATTTTCATTCAAAAAGAAGTTGTTTTTTTATCGTAACGGTATCTCCGACAACATCTTCTACAACAAAACAACAACAGCAAAATTGTTGTCAGCCTCTGCGCACAAAGCAGCGAAGCGCATCGAACGCAAGTGTGTGACAGTCGATAATTAACTACTTATTATCGTTGTTTAATAATGTCCCGGCAATGTTAACAAAGCTAAATTGTTTACCGCGAGCCTCCCAGCTCCCGCTATTTATGTGAACGAGATTAAACCTAACACGACCATAAGCTTTTACTTTTTATTGCAAATCGGTGTTCAGTTACGCGAAACTAAAGCGATTATAAACGTGTAACATCGTTTAATATACCCCAAGTATTTGTTTTGCAGTCGTAAATATAGTACCAACAAATAGTCCTCTGCGCGATCAAATTTCTTGCGAATATTTATTATTATTGTTCCTTTTATATACCCTATAAGCTAAACCTCATTTATGTAGGTTTTAAAAGCTTTTTCAGGCTATTAAACTCTGTTTTAGACGTCTGTATAAGCCATGCTGATTTAGAAAGATTTTGATAAATTAAAATGCTGTAAAAAAATCAAAAGATGTCAGAATATTCTTTTAATTATGTACGTCTAAACCATTAATCATCTTAAAACATTTTAATATTCACTTTTGAAGTCGTAAACAAACACAAAATTCTGCTGTATCTAAGTTTTAATTAAAAGATGCGAATAACACAGAATCTCATGTTTTTCTGTCTTTAAGCATAAAAAGGCAAAAACAATCTGATTCGTAGTAACCTTTCAAAGGCATCAAATTAGACGATGTTAATTAGAGGAATGAACGAAAATAGGTGTTCTAAAAATATGTAAATAAACTTGAAACACATTAGAAACTCTATCACTGCCACGTAAAGTTCATTTTAGCTCGGCAAAGTTTGTAACAAGAGACAAAATGAGGTACTGTACTGGGAGCGTAAAGCCGCAAAGAAACTTCTTAAGCTTTAATTAAAAGAGCATCGCGATTACTGCTATATTAGTTACAATCAGGGAACAGGAAATGACTGAAGTAGCTGTTGGTACTACAAAAATAATGCCAAGAATTTATATTGCAAAAATTCCTTGCTCCAGTTGTACTTACTTTCATTATACTTTAAGTTGAACAATAATGTTAAAGTAGAAAATATTATGAAGTACTTTGTTGAAGTATTTTGTTAAAAAGAACGTCAATACCACCATAAAATAATTATGAAAATATGCCTTTTTGTGCTTTATGAAAACTTATTAACATTACAACGCAACGCCACAGCGCGTTAGAGAGTACATCCGTCTAGGGCCTAGTAGGACATACACTATCCTTACTAGTGGGGTTCGCCAGAAAGATCAGAAGCGCACTTGATCGTATGAAAATGGACTCAAAGAAAAGAGTGTATTGATCGTAGCAAGTCGCATTTTGTTCTTTCTGCATACCTCCATGGAATAAAGGAGTGAGTATATTTAAATGTCGATAACAATTTGTAATGCTATATTTTTTTAAATATTTCTTTCCGGACCACAACTAAAGAACACAAGTCAGGATATAAATAACAGCACAATTTAGTTTAATAATAGTTTGGCGATGCGTACACGCACACAGTGCATATTTTCAAAAGAATGCTAATATTTATTTTATTATATTGAATTTGGCAACAATATTAAAATGCTCCGTCTGCATCGGTAAGATCCTTCACCTTAATTTAAATTTCTGGTAGTCCTTGAAATTTGAACCCTGTAGTATGTTGGTATTTGATAAGAAAACTCTACAAAAACACATTTTTCAGCTAAAACTTGCACAAGCCCAAAAATTAAAATAACTAGGTACTAGCAGACGTCTCCATATACTCTCTGTCCACACTCATCGCTGTATGGACCAGATATTAATGGGCCTGTCAATACAATGATGTAATTATTATAAATGTTCTCAGATCCCAGATAAAATGTTATTATTCCCGAACAGAACTTATTGCGTACACTAGAAGGATTCGCCCCTTCTTAATTGCAATGTAGATACGCGATTTTACTTTGATTTATACCTGCCCAGTCGCGGTTGATAAAGTGTCCATGTTTCTTTCGTCTGCCCACTGTATGGTGCACATACGATTGTGGAGTTCCCTAGTGCTTAAGTGATGAGCGAATGTTACTGCAAGAAAGAAAAAGAAATATTGCTAAGTATGTGGAATGGCTTTGCGTTAATTACTTATTGCGGCAGTTAATTTTATTGCCTTAGTGATTATTTAACGCTTGGTTGTTTCATGTAAGAGTTTAGTTAGGTAGTTCTTTCTTGCAGATAAAATGTTAAGTTATTCTTCAATTACTGTATGTTTAATTACCTGCTTTAGGCATTACATAAAAGTTGTATCGTTGTATGTTACAATACAAGAAATGAAGAATTATTTTGATTGCAATAATTGATTATAAAACAAACTTACGAGAACATGAAATATATTACAGCCGGCCCAAGTCTAGTGAAAGAACCGCCATTTTAACCTTGCCTCTACTACTTAGTACTTTTTCCACCGAAATAAAAACCGCTACAGCTCAGCGGTCGATTCCGCCATCACCTGATTTATTCATTAGCAATAAACAAAGATATCACGAAGAGCTCACAAAACAGAGCTATTTTATACGTTTTTAAACATTATTAGTCTACAGGCACACATCGTCAGACTTCGGGAGCGTGCCGCAAAATCTCACTCAGGGGAAAGGAAAAAACTGAATAAATGATTTTAATACGTACAAAACAGATATACTGAGCTTTTCGCCGATCCTGTATCCCATACCTAAAGGGTTTCATCGCTCCTGAATTATGGATTTATAACAGAAATATGTACGCGAGTACATATTGATTTATACTAACTGCAGTTTTATGTAGCGTACGCAGGTAACTCGTAACTCGCGAGTCGACTTGTAATTAACAAATTAACATGGAGCATTTTAATATGGGATTAAGGGTTCGTGACAAAGTGCTGTGTGATGTGCAACGATGTTGATCGATGATGAGTTTGGTTTTATTTATTGGTAATAAACGATGTATCTGCACTTAGATAACAGCGTTATTTGTTATTTAAAAAATGATATACGGATGCAAAAAATTGCATTGTGATTTGTAAAACACATGTAAAATTTTAGTAGGTAATTCTTTTTTTATTTTTATACAATAAATTTTACGTGATTGGCAATCGATCATCATTGTTGCACTCAATTAAACAGAACTGTAACATGAAACTCAGGATTAAAACAGTTTATAATTTCATCTATGTATTAAACATACCTAGTCGGTTCTGTTACCAAATTAATAATTGTGAGAATATTTTCAATGTATTACACAAAATTAACAAATAAATATCAAAGCCAATGAAGTGCAAGTTTTTGTTAAACCAGTTAACAAAATGCATTTTAAGCCTTACTGTGAAAGGATGACGTCTTTTCAGATGACGGTACTTGCAACATCCTGTACCTATGTCTCTATTGTCATATTGACACAAAAACATACGGGACATTCTAATCCCGTAAAGGGTAAAGAATATGACAGTTAAGATGGAGGTTATCTTTAAACTGTTGAGATTTTAAAATAACTAACAGGTTTTTGGATCAATGGGAATATTTTAAATTCGTTTTTCGTGTTAATATCCACGGTGATCCTTAAATAGCCTTCCATGTTCCCGGGTCACGGTTACCTGATGAGACAGTCCTGCAACCCCAGACAGTCCCGCAACCCCAGACAGTCCCGCAACCCCAGACAGTCCCGCGACGTAAACATGACGCATGAAGAAAATGTAAAATATGTAAAAATGAAAGATAGGTACGTTAAGTTTTTCATCACCGACAACAGAAAATTCATAGTAGTGAGTATAATGACTAATTTTTGTTAAAATCATTAATGGCTATCACAAAGCAACGAGCTTTGAGGACGTAGCATGCAAATGATTGTGAATGTGGGTACATCATCATCTGTCTAGCCTTTTCCCGACTATATTGGGGTCGGCTTTGATATCAGTATCTTACATAAAGCGACCTGCCTATCGGACCTCCACAACCCAGTAACTGGGTAATACGAAACCCCATGGTAAGACTGGTTGTCAGACTTTCGAGCTTCTGACTGTGATTAACGACTGTCTAAGATCTATCTACAAATGACAGCTGGGACCATCGGCTTTACGTGCTTTCCGAGACACGGAGGAACCTCGCTACGACAGATGGTCAACCATCCACAGTCCAACCTTGGCAAGAACGGCTTAACCCGGATGATTGGCCTGTGCGGCTGTAATTATTTAGCCACGAGCTCACGAATCTAGTGAGTGTAGGTATAAACGGTTTAGAAATAATTTTTAATCTACTGATAGATCAATAATAGTTCCGTATACCAATAATAAATGTTCTATTTAATAATTGAGCCATTATTGCAATACAGTTACTGCTGCAGGCTCTGGTTATACCTCCAAAATAATTACTTGAGACATTTTAAGTTCCAAAAATGGCACGAGACCCATCTAATAACAGGCTTTTAACACTACCCGTAATGGCTCGTCAAAACATCAAGATTATCCTAAACAGTACAGTAATTAAAGCATTAAAATCGCCCAGGAATTTAGGTCACAAAGTAAATGTTTGAGTAACGTGACGTGCAGTAAAATAAAGCTGGCTTCACACAGAGGGCAACGCTATACAATGTTGAGGGCTTAGACATAGCGATATTTGAAATATCGAAAATTTATCAGACAGATATAAGCTACTGAGTTGCGGGTTTGCCAAGATTGCGGGAATCTCTTCAAAGGTTTCCGCGGTTGGTATGAGTCTTTGCAGTGTCTTCCGCTTCACCCTGAGCTAGGCTTATTTGATGGTTTCTAACTCTAACATAAAAAAGCTGCCGAAAAAGACCGTACTGTGCATGTTTCATTTTTAAAATGCAAACTTTGTAATTTACAGTATAATTCTGTCTAAAAATATAGAACAATGTCTTTATTGACCATTTGAAAAGAAAATGATACTCAATATCATATTCCAATATTAGACCGAAACTCAATATGTCTCACAATTAGTTATGAATACGTTCCTCATTTAAACATAAACTGTAGTCATAAAGAATCAGTAGTCTATGTCAGGTATCATTAAAGTGGAATTGAAATATAAAAATGATAACAAATGCTATTACCATAATCGCATGCTACAATCACCTATAGCATACACTAGCAGTGTGAAGCCATCTTTAACAAGCGCTCACTTAAAACGTCGACCGTTCGTGACGGCCTGCTGACCGATCGTTAGCGGACATTTAATTACTGTTATTTAATAGCGCCTCCTGTCAATCAATCGTACAATATTTTGTAAACATGCTTCGCACGAAACATCGGAAGATTGTTGTATTTATTCTTGTCTGTTTTTAAAACAAGCGTTGAAGGATTAAGTGTAGAAAAAACCTACTTTCAAGAACATAATTTTAGTTAATATTTCAAAGAGTTTTTTGGAAGAAAAACTGGACGAAAAATTCGAAGATTTTAAACTGCGACCTTCGGATTTTGTACATCCGACACTCTTACCAACCAAGCGACCGAGGTCCTGCCTACAAAAACTCTTTGTTTGCGACGCATGCGTTAATGCGTAAAATAGGTATTTAAAACATATAAAGTTCTTATTTCGTTTGGATGTAGATAATAATCTTTAAAACTTATGGAATTTCAAGATCACTTTCGCCTTCGGAAACCCAAACCCACTTGTCGACGTCGATGAAACACTATCGTATACAGGATAATGTTTATGCGACTGACACATAGTTGCAAGAAAATGTATTACTTATTAAGAACAAAAAAAAAATACTGAGTATCTATATACGTTTTCCAATCGGGAGCAAAAAATGAAAAAAAAAGAGTTCCTGATATATCTTCTTATATTTTTTCAGCTCCGTGGGCGTACTATTGCTGTTTGGGTTTCTATGAATTGCAAGATACTTAGGATTTATAAACAGAAAGTATAATACCTACTACAGACATCAACATAGTAAATTCTGGGTATTGTTGATTCGAGAACAGTCTGAATCAGTTACAGAATATTAACGTTAGAGTTTTTTTAGTCCCACACAGCCTTTTATGAAGAGTTTATACAAAACCAACAAGTTACCGAAAGTCAAATAAGGACAGTGGGTATAAAGCTCTGCCTACACAGTTTTTATGAATATTACGAGTATATTACACGACTAATCGTGACACTGAAAATTTCCATATATGTTAGTTTGCACAATTGGTACGAGAATTTGTATTGGTTCAAAAATCGGCGTATATTTACGATTATTGATGATTTTCCCACGCTAAAAAAAAACAGTCGTGCTACAACGCCGGGGCGAATCCCCAATGCCTCGACAAGTCGAGGCGCGACGGAAGAGCTCCGGCGCGATCTCAGAGCGGTATGTAGGGAGCAACTATTGCAACCGAGGTTCGGGTATGCCGCAATTGTGGCGGTAAGACTCCTCTTCGAGGATTGGCTGGAAAGGCGTTACGGCGTCCTTACCTACAGCCTGATGCAGAGCGGACATGGAAGTTTCGAGGGGTTCCTGTGTCCGATAAGGAAGGATGGAAACGCGTGGGTGTCACCACTGCGAGGATCGCCCGGAGGACACGATGGAGTATACGATGCAGGACTGCCCTGCTTGTGCAGAGCACCGCTGTGTCCTCAAGACAGTTAAAAATTGATTTGATATCAATTTTTAACTTGTCCTTTTTTAATCACCGTTTTAACGTTTCTTATCTGATCCTGTTGAAAGTCATCGTAGATATTAGAGGACTAGTTGGTATTCATCATCATCAGCCTATAAATGTTTCCACTGCTGGGACACAGACCTCCTCTCTGTGAGAGGGAGTGGGCCATAATCCACCACGTGGGCCCAGTTAAGGTTGGTGGATGTCACATGTCTTCGAATTTTTGATTCTAGGACATGCCGGTTTCCTCACGATGTTTTCCTTCACCGTTTTGAGATCAATGGTGATGAAAAATACACAAATTAATGCCGCCTGGCTTACTTAATTTAAAAAAATATATTATATTTTAATCAATAGGTACTCAAACCATCCAACCTTCAAACGTAATCAAGATTAATCCATATAAAACGCTTATGACACAATATTAGACAACTGAAACAATAACATAACCTGTAATTTCTGGCGTCTGGAAAGTTTTCGAACTAACAACATAGCTGGCTGGAACACTGAGGCAAGTACTTTTGATAACTTACCTCTGACAGCTGGCTCCTAAGTGACAGTTAAGGCTAGCGTATGCAGCATCTGCTAGGTATACTTAAGGGTCATAGCAGACAAGATGCTTTTCACAACACCGATTGCCATATACGCTGTATACGCTATATGCGAAGTTAGTGCTTGGGACTTTCAAATCGATCGCAGCGAGCAAAGAGATGTGCATTAAGGGGCGATCACGCAGAGTGAAGAACTGTTAGCTGCTATTTCTAGTCATGGACTTACTAAGTCCACGCTTGGTTGCCATTCATGTGATCATTCGATAATTCGTTCAACATGTCATTAGCCGGCGTTTTTAAAATACGTGTCTGCCTTCTTGTTCAAGACGCCGCCGAGCAGTAAACAGTAAAAACGTCTGCAGTGACTACATTTCAAAGTGGTGTGATTTAGATTTTAAGACTAGCAAAGAGCTAAGTAAGTAC
The DNA here is from genome assembly GCA_943136025.2 of Agrotis puta. Taxonomy (NCBI): domain Eukaryota; kingdom Metazoa; phylum Arthropoda; class Insecta; order Lepidoptera; family Noctuidae; genus Agrotis; species Agrotis puta. Next base: position 11,052,757 of record OW964177.2, on the reverse strand, counting down.
AGGGTACATTTTTTTGTTTTTGAAGTGTTGTGAAAAAGAGAATAAGTAATATGTTCGAATTATTATAGTTTTGGTTTTCTTTATGCAAAGTCCTTCATTTCTGAGCTTACAGTAGGTATACGTGTAAAGTTTAATATGCACTACAACTTTTTTAAGTTCTTTATTTAAGTTTTATATTGCCCCCAACAATGTGGTCACTAAGAAGGCGCTGTTATCCTATCAAATCCTGCTATCTATCCACACAACGTATACCACTGTTTCGTGGAGTATGTTCGATGAACCAGTACGCGCGGTCACGCCTAAAGAGGGAGCTTCCACTCATGTATCCCGCGAATGTTCGGTTTGATAGGTCTTGAGGGATCGGTGACATACGTAACTTTGATTAAATCGCAATTGCATCTCCAAATTTTTAATAGAAAAGGTCTTAACTGTAGCCGATCAACACTACCTACCTCCAAACATTTTACTGTCTCGATATTAGCCAAAGGTGACCTTTTTTTTATTGTGGTAAAGTCATCAAATGAGTCCTCCCACCCAGGGCAGGGAGGGAGGGACTGTCAGACTTGACTGACTAAAATCCACGGTGTCCTTCAATAGCCCTTTACGTACCGGGGTCACGGTAATCCGTTAGTCCCGCGACCCCGACAGGCTTTGGCCCTCTACAGGCCCCGTCACTATGCTGACACTCTTTGAGGCGCGCGTGGAACACAACGCGGCCGTCGACCCGGGCATGGTCCATGGTCGGACAGCGAGTCGCCCATTACTCGCTGCCCGCATGCCCGCGCCTACGGTGACCGGAGATCGTCTGGCGACGTCCGACGCCGTGGGCGTCTGTCACCACTGCGACTGGGGTGGAGGGAGGACGCTGTCCTCTCCCTCACGCGGCCCGCCCCCTCCTTCACAAGCATGACTGTTTCGCAGAAGGAGGCGACCGCTTCCCATTCCGTCTCGCCCCGCAGCATGGCCTCGACCAATGCCGGGTGCGAGAGGTCTCCGCCTATCGCCGTCGTGAGGACACGGCGGTGCTCTGCCCAAGCGGGGCAGTCCTGCACCGTATGCTCCCCCGTGTCCTCCGGACGATCCTCGCAGTAGCCAAAGGTGACCTAGTACAAAATGTCAAAAGCACTAAGGCAGCCCCTGTATGGACTATTTTCTTGAAGAATCAAGATGCACATAGCAAAAGAACTAAAGTAAATACGAAATACACAGCTGTCACTAAGAACCTCTTCAAGAACTTGACATTGATTTGTTTGATAAAATACAAACAGTTCCAAGTAAAATTGCTGTGGAAATCTTAGGTACTAAGGACCACTTCGCCGTTTATAGAATATTCTGATTGTATAATAACGATATATTCAGATCTTTCCACTCAAAGATGAGTAAAATTTAAAGTAAATTAATAAAATACCAGGAAAACGTCCAAAATGTACACGTGTACCACAATATTTTAGTCGAATATTTTAATAAATATTTCAATATCCTTAAATATCCAATATTCCAATAATATTGTTTTGTGATTAATCCGTCATGAAATAATATTTCTTGACGGCTTTTTCGGTTATGTACGTATCTTTAACGACAGACAGTACGAAGTAATTTTTGATAAAAAGCAATCAACACTAAAATGATTGACGTCCAGGAAAGTCTCAATCGAACTTCATAAACATCTAGAATCTGTCAGCAATAATAAAAGTAATAGCTCAATGAATGTAAAAGAAACAGAAGTCTAAACTGTATTTTTACTATACCAAAAGAATATAAAAGAAAAACATAAATCAAGGAAGACGTAGGAACTTTCTTTAAAGTTTATGCTTTATTGGTGAACGTATGGCAATTTTAAGTCCATATCAATTGAAATTTTCTCCCCTGTAGGAAGGGTTGGAGTGCACATCCATACTTTTACCGGCTACATTATTTCGAAAAACTTTTGGCCACTTTCAACTTTCTTCTTTAGAAGAGTTTCAAACTACATTCGAAAGTACTGCTTGAAGTTACCGTAGGGCTATAAACTGTATTCAATGGCAACATAATGCTAAAAATTCGAGGGATGGGAGAATTTGTAAAACGCAGCGTTGCGACGATAACTATTAGCATTTCCTTTTCCTTCATGTCCTTCTGAAAAACGCTTACGTTTCGTTGGGAAGTTTCAAGTTCCGTATTCGAAAAATACTGACATTAACTTTTTTTTTGGTAGACCACGAGACAGGAGAACATTAACAACATTGGGGTTACTTACTACAAGGCAAACGTGCTTCAACGTCGTCCTATTTTTTTAAACATGAGAAGTAAATAGCGTATCTATGAGTCTTCATACACGATATAAAGGACTCTTATTGTGTCAAGAGAAATCATGACACAATAACACAAATTTTAATGTTACATCATGACACCCTGTTGATAATTTCCAAACTGCCGAAACGTAGAGAACATCTGACAATAGAAAAGTTCACAGCATCATGAGCACCTTGTGACCTAAGTACTTGGCAAGCTACAAGTACTTCTAATGTTATCGAGGGATAATTTTCATTTTTTTTTACGCGGTAAAATCATGAAATGAATCCTCCCACCCAGAGCAGAGCGAGAGGGACTCTCAGACTCGTACTGACTAAAATCCACGGTGTCCTTCAATAGCCCTTTGAGTTCCGTGGCACGGTAATTCTTACAGTCCCGAGACCGGGATAATTTTCCTACCAGGGATTTAGATAATTCTAAGAAACAACAAACTCGAATCTAATTCAGACGTAGTAGGTAACTGTAAAACAATTTGCAGCTAGACTTATGTTAAATCTTAAGGTACTTAGCAAATTCCCGACAAATTTCGTTTGTTTACGTTCATGGGAATTCTTGCGTCTAATTTATCAAAGAGAGCCTTCGTTCCGTGTTTACTATCGCCCATATTCATTTATCTTTTGTTTACTCCCTTATCCTTCCAGGCCGTTGTATGCAAAGGTTTTTAATAATATAATATACCCGTTTTATGTCGTACCTACGTCTTGAGGAAAATGTCAGCAATCTGTAGCGAAATCCTACTTTATTGTTATTGTACCGCATTTATACGGAGCTCCGAAATAGATATAAACCTGGAAATTGGTTGAGAGTAAATAAAGTCTGTGGGACTGTGGGACACCCAACCTTTGTGGACGGGTGGAGAGCTGAGATAACAATTATTGTCCTTTATGCCACGGTTACAGATCTCCCAATAAATGCGCGGTTAGAGAAATAAAATGTTGATATTCGGTAACAAAACCAGCGGCAGTAAAAGTGAATCCTTACAGTATTTTTATTCAAATGTGGTAGCTGTATTGGAGTATCCTGGTGTGAAGAGGAAGAGATTTGTGAAAGCGAATGTTATTCTGACAGAAGATAACTGTTTACGGCTAAGTTGTTTTTTATAACTATTATTTTTTATTTTTCAGAGCCTCTAATAAAAGTATAAATTAATTCTATCACACGTCATCTAAATCAATATCATAAAGAGAAATTCGTAATGTAAATTCGGTATAAATCGCGAGAAATTTTATTTCCAAGAAATATCTTTCGATACCTTTTTTCATAGAAACGGTATCACTTCGGCAAAAATACGGAAAATCAGTAGGATCGAAAACACCAGTCACTTTATTACCTACAAAGCACAAGGTGAATGATCAAAACCAAGGACTATCAAGCAATAAGTCTTTGCCAAATAGATAAATGGCAACAATACAATTTCTCACCTGAATGTGTTATGTATTTTAATAGTCAATTAATACCTGCTGCGTCGAACTAGAAGTTACTAATGACATCGTTTTTATTGTTGGTAAAAAGTAACGTGTTACCAAGAATTTTACAAAAAAACAAACGCCATTTTGCAATCGATTCGTGTGCCGTACTATTTTTTAGGCGCTTATGTATTTATAAAAACCAGAGAGTAATATTACATTTATCTACCAACAACTTGTTTGGAACACTTAGTATAAAAATGTTTCAAAAGGAAACTTCAAAATTAGTATAAATAATTGACATGATTACTTGAGTCATCAATCTTTTTACATTCACCTAGCTACTAAAATCACTTCGCGTAATTTTCCTCGAGTTTTTGCGTAATTAAAATGGGCTAAAAATACTCTGCCTGTGAGAAGACCTTCGATCTTTCATGTTTAAATCCAATTTTCCGTTTTTCTGCCTCCAATGAAAACATGACCGTCGCTTCAATGAAAACATGACCGTTGAGCAAGTCAAGTCGAAAATCGTATAAAGTTGAGGCAAAACATCAAAGGTGCAACGTAAACAGAGCTGAGAGCAAAGTCTTGGAAAGTAAAAAAGGCATAATTGAATCAAGTTAATTTGGGCAGGAAAAAAAAAACTTTTAATGAAGATACTCGAAGCATCATTGGCACATTGAAATATTGCCAACGAAGGTCCCGAGACAGCGAAAAAATAATTTAAAAATTCCTCTACTCTCTCTTTTTTAACTGGAAAAGTAAATGAGATATCTATTTGTATGTTAATATAGCAAAAACATATAACATAATCAAACGAAAGAGAATCAGTTTTCGTGAAATTCTTGGTAATAAAATATCAGTGATGAATATTTTCTTTTAAGGGGCTTTTCATCTAAAATTTTATTCACCGTGGCTCGGGCTCTCGAGACATGAACGAGAGCCGATGCTCACTGCAGGTTTTTCTCTAACGTAAGAGGTTACGGGTATACAAAATTACTAGATACGTCATGAAAATTCCACGGTTTTCAATGTAAGTTTTCAGAGATTTTCAAATCGCAAACCAACGCATATCGTTAGTAACTCTATACATAGAGAGAAGTTGAATTGAATACTGTTTTGTTTTTGTCGTACTTTGATCTAGGTAGATATTTTGCAAAAATGTTTTGTTTAATAAAATTCTGAGAATCCTATACCGAGTTTTAATACCTCCATTTTGTTATGCTGAACTGAGTTTTTACTACAAACATATTGCACGTTTCTGCGCAAAAAACATTTGATGTTTTCTCTTTTAGGGCGTTGTTTTTTGTTTTTACAACAACAGGAACTATCTACCTATCGCCCGATGCTTCAATCCAAACATGAAGTGAGACAGAATCACACAAAACTTAAAAATGTATAGGTACTGTAAAAAGGTAAATAAGCTGTTAAACTAATAAGTCATACAAAAAAAACCGCTACTAATAACCGGTACTTTATCAGTAGTTAAGCTAACTATTTAATAAAATCCAACGCATTTTTCAACCATACATTCGTTAAAAACTTCTTCGGATTTCAACTACCTAATAAGTTTACAACAACAGCTGGCCTCAAACTTATTAAACTGACAATATTGCACACGTACTGTTCAAAAATTTTTGAACAGTACGTGCAATGATTTTTATCCTTAACGTACCTAATATTCTTACCTATCATTCCATCTAAACTATATCAACGACCGAAAAATCCCTCGTACGGCGCTAAAGATTTTCATATTCAATTACAAATAGACAAGTGGCGTCTCGAGTATCGCCTTTGACGTCTTCACGGTTTAAAGGATATTAGGTCCCCTTATACCCTTATCTGAGGGGGAGACGGGGACGAATTAGCAGAAGAGGCGCCTGTAATGAATTTTATATTTGCACGTGCTCTTTTGAGACCTTCTTCAGATCTTTCGTTAGCCTTTGATTGACGTTGCTCTTGAAATATTATATCCTACTAATGCAGATTTCCTTAACTTTGTTTACTGTGTGAGTTTACTTTAGAATTTTATCTTTGATGGTTTAATTTTGATGATGGACGTTTGCTACTTATACTGATGAGTGAGAGTAGCGATTTTTGTTTGTTTTTCTCTGTATGAGAAGGAATATTTGGAGAACCTACAAAGAGACATAAAAATATACAGGTTGAATCTAGCCTACATTTGGTATTTCAACTAAAAATAGGATGGTTTTGGCGCCATGTTGCGCCATTACATATAACAAGAAATACTTTTTGAAAATTGATTTTCAATAATATTTACATAATTATTTTAATTATTGTTTTTTTTAAGAGCGTGTTATATTATAAATAACAAAAACGTGCATGAAGTCACAATATGGCACCCCGAACCGTCTTATTCTTAGTAAGCTCTGTGCTACATTTTACAGAATTTCTCTTAATTCCCTGTTAGGATACTAATTATGTAGAATTAGGACGACGGCACTTAATTAAATTACTTTTGTGTTTGTCAAAGCTACTTTTTTATTTTAATAACTAAATAAAAAATATTAACCACAAAATTCTTACTCATTTTCATAATGTTCCATGAATTTAATTATGTAGGTAATGGAAAATTTGAATAGCTTGAAAACTGTGTTCTTACCTATGAACAAGTAACAGAACTTGTTGGATCCACTTTATATTTTTAGTGACTACACTTAATTAACTTAACTATTATTGGTCTTGTGCCTTAATGACTTTTTGAATGCCTTCTGATGAATGTTTAAGTAGCTACTTTGTGCAGAATACTTAAAACTTGAAGTACCTACTCTTCATGTTTATTTGAAGACTCGTACTCGCGAATAGGTATCAAAGATGCAAGGTTGTATTGTTTACATTTTAAAATGTTTTTGTCTGTTCATGGAACGTTGCTCGATTTTTTTCTTATTTGTAAGAAGAACACGTTCGGTTTGAAATTTTTAAATGTCATCTTACAGACAGGTTTTCCTCTCTGGATTTTTAATCATTTTCATTTCTTTATTTTTCCTTGGTTTGTAAGTAGGGAAAATGGGCGAAATGTTATTTGTTATTAAATATAGTACTAGTGTAATAAGTACCTACCTTACAAGGAAATCGTCCTAGATCACTGTATTAATTTTTTCATAAACATAAAATACATAACTTCCAAGACAAACACAAATCAATCTACACATCATAATCTTAACAACACATTCTAAGTTTTTTTTCCAATAAAAATACAATACTTAACAATAATAAAAAAAAACCCACAAACTCTGTTTACATCCAAATTATTTTATTCCACTACGTGTAGACAATATTTGTCCGAACGCAAACAAAGCCAAGAGAAAGCTAATAGTCAATAAAAATACATTCTACCTCCGTTGCACAACCTGCCCTTACAAGCTCGAAAGATCAAACAAATATTCCACACAAAGGGGAACATCCCAGAATGAGCTCTTATTATGTGCATATAGAGGGGATGTAATAACGTCGAAATGTAAGCTTTGTACCCCTAGCACTGTTTTATATAATTAGCTTAAGCGGTTTAACGAGGGGACCCAGAATAGAAAATTTTAAATTTTCCTTAATGAATGTTTAGATTGGAGCATACTTTTGAATGACATATTTGAATTTAGATTGAATGGATCAAATGCAAGGGTTGAGGCTTTGATACTGGTGACATGTGTCCAAATAATGAGACTTTGACTGCTTTTATACTTTTTGTCCTTTGAGACTTGTGTTTAATGTTCTTTGATGAGTGATCTAGTTATCAAATTTTCAAATAGTACAAATTAGAGAAAGAAATTGACTATAAGTTTTCAATTTTAATTTCTATGCATACAAAGCATTTTGCTTTAATGAAAAATAAATCCCTTGGCAAACATTCCACAATAACATTCCTCAACTGATTTCCTAATAACTTCGTTGGGAGTCTTTTTTACCTGCCGCTTAACCCTTTAATCCATTTTCGGTGACAAACCTACATAGAAACTGGACTACGGTAACAATAAAGAGCCCAGTAACTTTTTCTGCATCTGTCAACCAAACGTCACATTAGTACAAAACCGATTTGCTCAAAGAAAACGCAGCTGAATATTAAATTAAGACGTATCGGCGAGGTGTTGCGATAAAGGGTTCCATTTTGTCGGGGTGTTGATTTTTTTGACAGGCATTGTGAAATTATAAAATGTGGATTTAAAATTTAAAGTTAACTGATTTTTGTGTCGTGACAGTTCAGTCAGATGTGATGACAATGGATCTTTCCTGTCAGTTTTATTATTGTTAGCGTTTGATATATCAGACGTGGGATAGTAAAGGGTTAAGTTTTATTTTTACATAAACCATTTGACGAGCAACTGACAAACGTTTGTTAGACAATATAAAACGAACGATTATCACTTGGGTCTCAAAGAACTAGAATAATGGAACACATACTAAAAACTTACTAATTGTTTGATGATTTGTATAACATGCCCGGGTTGACGGCGCGTTGTGTTCCACGCGCGATGAGTGTCAGCATAGTGACGGGGACCTGTAGAGGGTCACAGCCTGCCGGGGTCGCGGGACTCACATATTACCGTGATCCCGGAACGTAAAGGGCTATTGAAGGACACTGTGGATTTTAATTAGTACGAGTCTGACAAACCCTCACATTCTGCCCTGGGTGGGAGGACTCATTTGATGATTTTACCACGTTAAAAAAAATGCTCAGTTGCCCATAGTAAAAAGTTTGGTTTAGAAATAGAGTATATTAAATGATGAGTCTTGAAACCTACACAATTGAAATAAAGTTACTGGAACGCCTGCTGGAAATATAGTACGCGGCAACGCAACAGAATCTGATAGCTATTCAAAAGCGGCAGGCGTTATTATTTTGTGATTCAATGAAATACCAATCGCTAACACAATATCATGATGGAATTCCCAAAAACGAAAAATGATACTGTCATGTAAGATATAAGGTGACATAAATTCTTAAAATTTAATTTTCTGCTTACCGAATTTGCTTTCAAACATAACAAACTGGAAGAAATCTAATTTAGGAGTCAAAATTAAAGATCAGCATAATTACCTTTCAACATAATATAAGCTTATTTAGACTAGAAATGTAAGGTTGAAGAAAATGTAAGTAATTTCATTATCTAAGGAATAAGGAAAGCTTTCTCAAGGCCATCTCATTTACGAAAAAAATAAGTACATATACCTATGCCGGGATAATGTTCAAAGAGTGAATCAACCCAGGTTTACCCGGATTAGCTCAGCTTTATCTAAGATCTGAGTAAAGTCCGAAATATAATTGGAATAAACTGTAATTCAGGTTTTTTTTTCCAAGATTTCCTCCCGACTGATCCCTTGATAATGAAAGAGATGTGTACCTAAATAAGGCACTACCAATGTGTTCACACAATATAGTACCTAATCATTGAATAAGGTAGACGGTAACAAAGAAAGAGCCGTGTAGTTTTTTTAAATAATACTTTGTCCCATGGCAACAGTTTATTTAATTTTAAAACTAACAAATAAACTTACAAAAACACCAAGTTCTCATTATGTAGGTACGTACTTTTATCCGTAGAAATAAATTAGAGTGATATGGCGACGTTATGAATGACCGAAGATGGCGAGTCAAACTTGACATATTGATTAGATTAGGTCTTTTTTTTTTTTTTTGAAGTGAAAACTTCTTTAGCGGCGTTGAGCACTTTTCTGTAATGGGTATAAAATCTTAAACTCGCGTCAGGACACGTGACCCTGACCGAAAAAGCGTAGGACGGCGCAGGGCGCTTGCGTGAATGTTCGTGTGACTTTATTACTTTTAAAGAAGTTTGTATGCTGGATACATTCGTTGCTAGGTAACATTGTTTATAAAAGATGTACGTCACATTGGAAAATTATTGAAATAAAAAGTCAACCATTTTTGCGAGTTTTACTAAAATCTGTTCACAAGATATTTCCAACAATTACTATTCAAGTTTTCACTTCTGCCGGCACTCCCAGAGTGCAACCCGTCGTTTTTTTTTTTTTTTTTTATCGTGGTAAAATCATCAAATGAGTCCTCCCACCCAGGGCAGGGCGGGAGGGACTGTCAGACTTGTACTGACTAAAATCCACGGTGTCCTTCACTAGCCCTTTACGTACCGGGGTCACGGTAATCCCTTGGTCCCGCGACCCCGGCAGGCTTTGGCCCTCTACAGGCCCCGTCACTATGCTGACACTCCTTGAGGCGCGCGTGGAACACAACGCGCCGTCGACCCGGGCATGGTCCATGGTCGGACAGCGAGTCGCCCATTACTCGCCGCCCGCATGCCCGCGCCTACGGTGGCCGGAGATCGTCTTGCGACGTCCGACGCCGTGGGCGTCTACCACTGCGGCTGGGGTGGAGGGAGGTCGCTGTTCTCTCCCTCACGCGGCCCGCCTCCTCCTTCGCGAGCATGACTGCTTCGCAGAAGGAGGCGACCGCTTCCCACTCCGTCTCGCCCCGCAGCATGGCCTCGACCAATGCCGGGCGCGAGAGGTCTCCGCCTATCGCCGTCGTGAGGACACGGCGGTGCTCTGCCCAAGCGGGGCAGTCCTGCACCGTATGCTCCACCGTGTCCTCCGGACGATCCTCGCAGTGGTGACACCCAGGCGTTTCTTCCCTCCTTATCAGACACAGGTACCTCCCGAAACTTCCGTGTCCGGTGAGGACCTGCGTCATGCGGTAGGTAAGAACGCCGTGACGCCTATCCAGCCACTCCTCAAAGAGGGGTCTTACCGCCGCGATTGCGGCGTGCCCGGACCTCGGTTGCGACAGTCGCTCCCTCCATACTGCCCTGAGATCGCGCCGGAGCTCTTCTCGCCGCGCCTCGACTTGTCGAGGCAGCGGGGTTTCGCCCCGGCGCTGCGCCTCCACGCGCCATTCATAGACGCGCTGGAGGGCAGTCGCCTCCAGATCCCAGGGCAGCGATCCGGCAAGGAGGTTGGCCGATTCGCCGGCGATCGTGCGGTATCCTCGGACCATTCGGATGGCCATGACCCTCTGGCATGCGACCAGCTTGAGTGGTCGCGTCCGAATGCTCAGGGCCCACACAGGGGCCCCGTAGAGATTAGATTAGGTCTACAATTAAATAGTCAGCAGCCGTGCGAAATGGAAAAAGGCCTTCCCAGCAGTGGAGCAATTTGGACTGGTTTTTGAACCTTTCGATTTCCAATCTGCTAGCTCAACTTAAAAATCTAATTGGAGTTAGAATTTAGTTAAAAATTAATTAAATAAAAGCCAAAATTGGTGTAACAGTGTCGTGACCCTCATCTTTGAATAGTTTATGCAGGATTTAAACTCCGAGCCAGCGCCGCATGATGCATTAACCTACGTCACACAGCTTAGTCGAACACGAGTAGAGAAACCATGCGTTCTATTTGTGTTAGGATGATGAATAGATTTTTATAAATGAGTAGTTATTGATTAAAGATTCTTCAGAAAGCTATCAAGTGATATGTTTTCGAAGAAATTGCGATACCCATGTCCGAGTAAAACAGAATAGAAAAATTATTATCTAGTATTACCATTTTTTTTCATTGAAACCACTGATTTTTGTCAAATAGAACCTTACGTTGTTCTCCCATCTGTCGAATAGCTTCTATACAACTTGTGCTTACAGTATAAGCTTACAATTTTTTTTTGTTGAACCTACCTAAATATACCTACAAAAGTACAAACATACATAAAAAAATATATTCCTTTCGAATAGTTGCTTAAATCTTTTGCATCATATAGGGAAAACAATTTATTGCATCACTGTACAATAAAATCATCAGTACGGGACGATAGGTCCCCACGGATAGTACCCGTGCTTTACCCAGGTGGAGAGACACGGGCCCCTTACCCGATCATAAACGGTTTTCTAATCATAATCAGCATAACTTGATACCTAATAATATGGTTATGGCACATAAGGTGTATACTGGCGAAGATTCAGATCTTTGACTAAAACTGACACTGACTCCACATACCTTTAGATTCAGATTTGCTGACATTGCTCGCTGCCACTTCGTTGTACATGACGTCACCTTGAGCTTCTAAAAAGTCTTTCGCGATCGGGATCCGAAAAGTTGATACGCACAAATTATTATCAAGGTTCGTTCTAATACGATCAGAAGGCACTATAACACAACAGTAGACGAAAAGTCAAGTTATGTAAGAAGATATGGTAATTGACACATCCCACGGAAACGCGATCCTACTTCCTATCCGGTGGGTAGTAGAACTTCGACTAAATGCAGCAAGAATATGGCTGCTTATCGCTGCCAATTCACCAGAAATGAGGGTAGAAGGCTTAAAATGAATGCAGTGTAAAACTACCTTAAATGAGATAAGATCGAACACCTAATGAAATCGAATTAAATCATTTAATTCATCAAATGTCTAAATTCAACAAATTTAATTCTATGTAATTTAATCAAAATAATTTATGTACTGAAATTATGTTTTATGTCCAACGGAGGGTTGGCTTGGTGATCAGAGGCCCTATTATGACTTTACCCGTTTTTGTGACGCAAAAATAGTTCCTCGTTCTTATACTAGAGGTGCTTTTCCATTTTTTCATACAATAGACGCATTCATACTTCAAGTAGATATAAATAAAATACAGGAATCTCGTGATAAGGCCTCTGTAATATAAGTTTTAACTCGACTCTGAATTGTGTATGTATTACTGTAATGAGAGAAATAAAATTACTTACTTACCTATTATAGAAATACAAATTGCGCTAACAATCACAATTATGTGTTCCTAATTATTAGCATAACAAGCAAAAGGCATGTTATTTTTGCCTTGTCACCTGGTACTGAGAGGTTGAAAGATTGAAAGACCAAGTAATGACGACCGACAATAACGTAGATAGTAAATTTCAGAAATACTGTAAAATTCATGAAACTTTTATAATAAAAAGCGTTAAAACATCGCAAAGAACATCTGCTTATGTACTCAGAACGTTCATAAAACGGGATAATATTCCTCAGAACAGATTTTATTTGGTCACTGTACAGCTTGCCGCTTGTCTACCACCCGACAGAGGATAATATGGGATTTTACTGAAACCACCCTAAGCCAACACTAAAATGCTTAAATTTTAAATTAAAATAAAAAGATCTAAGTTTTGGTAATAACGCTCGTTTTAGATACTTGTATATTTCAATGCTAGTGTTTTAAGTAATCTTATTATAATGTTAAATAGGTAGGTATAATTATGTAGAAACGTATGTATCTACCTCGAAGGTACATTATTAAACTAAATAATGATACACGTAGGTTTGGAATGTTTCGGTTTTTTTTTCCGAAATCTCATAAATATATAGCTTAGAGTAAATCAGTTGAAAACGTGTCTTTTATTAAACATAATATTAATAAAATCTATAATGATTTTATGCTTTAGTTTTAAGAAGTGGTATTTGGAAGTATTATTTGGAAAATCTACTCCATAGAGAAAATCTACAAAACTTCTCAGAATAACGAAAAACACGGTATATCCGAACTTTATGACATGGAATACCCAAATATTTACGAAGGCCCGCAGCAATCAATTTTGTTCTGTGATAAAACACCGATGAAATAATCTTGGGTAGCTCAAACAGTTTGAGTAGCTGGTAAACGATATCCACTCGGAGTGGGTACTCGATATCGTGAGAATGTACCAACAGGTTCGCCGCACTGACCTTATGGTGTAAAGCTAAGGGAGACTTAGAAAGGTCACGTTGTAAAGCCGATACGCGGATTTGGTTTCTTTACTTGTAATTTTCTTTAAGGCTTTTTTGGAATGAGCTTGGGCACAGAGGCAGAAAGTAGTTTCTGCAAAAAGAAAATCCTGGTAAAAAGGGCAGCAATACTTTAACCGTCGTAGCTGGAAGAAATACGTTTGCTTTCCAATTATTGCTAAGCACATTCATACAATACTTACTTTCGACGTCACTGAAAATTCAAGGATATCGCTCAGATGGTTTTTTTATCGTGGTAAAATCATCAAATGAGTTCCCCTACCCAGGAAGAGACAGGAGGGACTGTTAGACTCGTACTGACTGAAATCCACGGTGTTCGTTCAATAGTCCTTTACGTTCCAGAGTCACGGCAACCTGATAAAACAGTCCCGTGAACCCTGGCAGGCTCCCTCGGGTGATACTCATCAGTTTCCCTGCTCCAAGGAAGAACTAGACAGTTGTATTATCTTTTTGATTTTTTTTAATAAGATGACACACGCACCGAAATTATCAGCCAGGATATTTAAGACTGTACTAATTTGTATGAAATCAAGTCGGACCGGAATCGGTTTGCATGCACGCATATAACTTCATACAAATAGGGTAACAGACATCATTAATCAATTATTCCAAGAAAAAAAAATAGCTTATTCATTCAAGGCAGAAACTACAAAGCGCCACGAGCTACGATTTTTACATACTCCTTTCGCCAGTACGTAATATACAATATTTGCTAATTTATTACTAACTAAAATACAATTATGTTATACTTTATTTTAACTTGTAGCAAGCATAATTTTAATTTAAAGTTTATTTTCACTTATTATTTAGTACACTAATTTAGTTTTTAGCTTTAGTTACCACTTATGTTCGTGAATGTTGGTTCACCTGTTATTGGCAACTGTATAAGCTTTTTACTCGTAAATACCTACGCTATTTGTTAATTTATATACAGAAGCTGTTGGTGTGTAGCTGTTAGTAAAATCTGATTTTTCATTGTTTTAAAATCGATAAATAGTCAATGACTCAATCGTTGAGTAGGAAAAAATGCGACGACATGGCTATTGCCAATTCAAAACCTATGAATGAAAATATTTTTGACAGCTCATTAAAAGAATATCAATTCATTGGCGATTACGCTAAAAGTCTAGTGGACACACGACTAGACTATTAGCGTAATCGCTTAGTTTCTATCAAAAACGTAGTCGAATCAGATAAAGCTTTAACAATGATGGCAGAAGTTTCAAGTAAGACTACGTATCCATTAAAAATTCAATATAAATTCTAAGTAAAGTATAAGATCCATTATAAAAAGTTTTATCCAAGAGCTTCTTTTATTTAGACCACTTAAAAGCCTTCTTGTTATTTAAATCGTCACCGCTAAGCGTGATGTTTAAGTGTCGTAAATAAATGTTTTAGAAAAAAAAATACAGCTACGAAGGCCACGCTTACATTAATAAATTTAATTTCATGTCTCACCGAGAGCACAATGTTATATTTAATTGGGTATAATGTAAGCACAGACACGAGAGGCTATGTTAAACACACACTGAATAAACCTTATTATTTCTCTGTGAAACTATTTATTCAGTGAACAGTACAGCTGGATGAAAAACCATTTCATTATAACAGAAAACCCAACAGAGTCTACAGTACTCGTAACACAAATATAAAGACACAATTTATAAAGATACTTAAATTTTGTGGAGCGACATTGATCAGTGAGCCCTGAACCACATTTAATTATGCCAGTTGCCTCTTTTGTGTTGTCTATCAAGACAAGCTCGTAACTCGTATAAGATCATGGCCAGTCGGGTCAGTAATACTTAAAAAGTATCCACAGTTCCCAAAGGAAAGTCTCTTTAAATTAGACAAAGTAGCGGTTCCTACACACAATTTAAGAGCAATTTACTTTTGTTTTAATACGGTTTTATGAGTCGTTAAAAATACTGAATGAAATGGAAATTATGTCGCGCTATGTGAGTGCAATTAGGTTAAGTGAGAAGAATTGGAACAAACATAATAATTAATGTAATTTTTATTCACAAAACAATTAGTTGATTTACATTTTTCTCATTTATGAAGTTTAATGTTTGGATTACATTAGGTGAACTCTTAATGAAAACAGAATGTGAACTGTTAAAGTTAATGTGCGAAATAAATAGTGCAGAGTTGCTACACATCCTTCATTTAAATTACCTATATGCATGTAAGTATCCATAATTCCTACTTACGAAAATACTTTTTAAAATACTTCTTTTTCAAATAATATTGGCCCTTATCTTTAACTGCTAGGTTGTCTTCAAACTTCTTAGTCCAGTCTTGAATTGGATTCAATGTCCTTGCTTCTACAACTGGTGTAGGCAATCTTGTTCTTCCCAATAAACCTTGGAGTGCTTGCAGTAAGAATGAAAGTAATGACATTGATACCACTATGTTAATCGGATCAAATCCAATCGAATGGTGATGATACGTTGGGGCTCCATAGTTTGCATTGCCACTTACTCCATATCCCGAAGACGAGTAGTGATTGTTGAAGCTTCTTGATTCTGTAATTCCATCTACCGATGTGTCGATCACTTCATTATTTTTCAGCACTGGTGATTCAATTTGATGTCCTTCCCTGCCGCCATTAGTTTTGATGTCAAGCCGTCTCTTGTTCAGTTTGTTGTCTTGTTTCATATTGTCTATTTTCTCCAAAACAGATTGAGCGTTTGTTTGGATTTTCTTGAGCAGCGTCTGGATTTTAGAACTTTGTTCCTTTATCATGTTCGTAACAAACACTTTGAAATTCTGAACTGAAGACGACGGAGGATTGTTATTTTGTAAATCGGCTTTAACTGTCGTTAACATTAATAATATTATGAACAATGCGAGTGATAGAAGCGACATTGTGACAGTCACTGTTTTACAGTTAATGTTTTTTAAAGACATTAACTCTGTTTCGGTTTAGGAGGTGAAATGAAAAACCTATTTCATGTAACATTTTATATATGCCTGGTTTAAGGTCTGCTAAGTTTGATAATAATCTGTCACAGGCACTTTGATTTGAATACCTTACCTTGACATATGACCTAGCTGATCATAGGCCATTTCACATTGTTATGGCGAATGTAACAAAGGTTAATTTGTAGGATGTCGCGTGGAACAAAGAAAGTTAAGCTAATTTTGCACAGTTATTTCGGTACATAAAAATAACTTTTACTTTGGGGTCTACAGAAACAGTTTTTTTTTGTAACGTAATTAAAGCTGTATTTTTCCGGCTTAATACATTTTACAAATCACTTTATGAGTAAACCATTTTAGTACCGTTTTACTACTATTTACCGATCTCTTTAATTCAAATTTTACTGTTTCAAAGTCCTCTAGCGGATCGCTCCAAGACTATCAAACATAAAATGCACTATGTGCATTACGTCCTAAAGCTCCCATGCAATAATGGTCCAAATAAGTTCAGGTTTTTGTTAACAGAGGGAAGCCGTATATCGCGTATACGCAACACTAAAAATTGTTTACAGCGCCATCTCCTACTCAAACTGGGAATCATCACAATAAGTTACCCAACCCCTACGCCACGCAGCCGACTATTCGAAAGCTCAAGTTGTTGTGAGCTTACGCGGTAAGCTTGTAGATGGCGTTGGTAAACGTGCGCGGACGCAGTTTGTGAATGACATCTATTGGAAGCTTTTGAACTCAGTAAAAGGAAGCTTTTAAAGCTTTCCTTCAATTTACATAGGTAGCGCCACAAAGAGGAACAACGCCTCAAACAAAACGATTGAGAAATAGCAATAAGTTGTGATATTGGCAGTTTCGGTAGTTTTGAGTTTGAAGGTTTATGTAGGAGAAGTTTGAACGTTAAGTTTAACGTTACCTATTCAATAATCTACCTACCTGTAGAAATTGATACCCATATTATTGACCGTGCATAATTTCAGTTGCTGAATTTTTGGCTAGATTATGATTTCTAATCAATATCGTGATCACAGTTCTAAGAAAAATAAGAAAGAAGTTAGGTGCTTAGCGCATGATATAAAACTGTAAGTACAAATGGAGACAACCAAGAACTTTGTTCAACAAATTCTTACAAAAAGGAACAAGATGAGAATTTTCAGAACAATCAGATCTTGTAACAAAACAAAGAATTGTATTCCTTGTACCTGCAACCGCATTACGCTACATACAAAGTAATAAAGCAAGCGCGGTAGCCTGTTCAAAGCAAAGTAATTATTCATCACCCGAACAAATCTTAAGCAAACAATACAGTGCTGATGCATAATTACAGAAAGATAAAGGCCCGGTGTAAGTACAAAGTGGTAAGTGGGAACTCAAAATAAATGGCTGTGGACTACGATATTAATTCCTCGTTTGTCGGAGTCGCTACGCGGCTATTTTTTTAAAGGCACCGTAGGGTTAATTGTAACGAAGCGGTATTCGGACAGTGAAATATTTGGAGCGGCGGCGGCGTTGCAGTAAGAAGTTTGAAGAAGGTATTTCGGGGATTCGTTTTTTTTTCGAGTCTGTACTTAAATTAAAACCTTC
Organism: Agrotis puta; assembly: GCA_943136025.2. Classification (NCBI taxonomy): domain Eukaryota; kingdom Metazoa; phylum Arthropoda; class Insecta; order Lepidoptera; family Noctuidae; genus Agrotis; species Agrotis puta. The sequence continues at coordinate 11,034,808 of OW964177.2, read as the reverse complement.
AGAGATGGGTACGATTTCGAGATCTGTCGGATGCTTAGTGGTATTGACTTGAAGAAGACTTATTAATATTATTATAAAAGTCGGTGCAATTGAAAATTAATTGTACAAATGTCCGCCCACATGTTACACCACCACCTACATATTTTTGAAAATGCACGAGAATAAGGGAAATATATTTTTTAAATGTAGATTTCGAAACACAGTGTCTGAACTTTATTTTCTTAATTATACAAAAACTAGCATTAAAATCTCTTTTGTAAACATTCGTGTAAATTATTTTCGTTTTCAGCATTCCTAAGGTCTACTCTACAAAATTCTGTTCCAAAAACTCGCTGTCAGCTAACAATGTGAAAAAATGCTAAGTATAAAAATACTTCATTAAACTAACTTTTATCTGTCGTGTTAATCAATGGGCGTGGGCTAGTAAAATCTGATAGTGGAATTGAAAAATGCTGTATAACGTGGACACAAAGCCGAAAACTACACCCAAACATGAAGAAATTAGAGCACATTATTGCTTAACAAGGAAGGTGTGCCACTTCGATTGTTACAAGAAAAACAGCAGTCTGAGCAAACTAGAGTTTTATAATAACGACTGTGGATTTATTGGAACATCCTAACACAATTAATTCGGAATTAAGTCATTGGATATCCACCATTCTAGTAGAAGTGTGGCTACTGAATGAATATGTACCGCATGATATACAGAATTGGCTTTTACGAGTAATATTATTAGAATGACCAAGCTTTTATAGGTAAGCCATAAATTTTTGATGGTCTTGTCTAAAATTAATAAAATATATTTGGAATCCAGCTGATTTAAAGCCCATTTGAAATCTGCTTGACTGGCGTTATTGTTGTCAGAAATTTCATAAAAAAGTGCTTGGTACGACCGTAAAAACACTAAAAACTATATTAATATTTTTATTGTTATTTTATTGATGATAATCAGCAAAGTTTGACGATTCTTAGTAATCTGAACATTATGATGATGTCGATATTAATTCGTTACTACGTAAGAAAATAAAAGATAGGAGCCTTTATCGCGGCAGGATATTCGCTAGATCGACGAGCCGTAGCGCGTTACAGTAGTTAAAAATGATTAATTTTAATAGTCTCATAAATAATTTACACGATACCCAAAAACAGTTTTGGAATTGTTTTTAAGTTGTACCTAGGTGGGAGAGATAAGATCGCTACAAAGTTAACTCAGTTCGTATTCAATTTGCCGCCAGCGTAGTTGTTGAAAAATAATTAAAAAATGCAATTAAAATTCACCATAAATCCGTCAGGCGCTCCGCCTGGCGTGTAAACAAACTCAAATTAAAACCAAACTATAAATAAATGAGTCGTTATGTTGGTTAAGTGTAATCGTATATCGACGCTCCCGGATTTTAATGCTTTTGTTACTGTGACACCCAATCACATCGTATTGTATGTCTAATGGAATCTGCCGGCGACTGCTTGATAACAAATTAATCATTATGAGCTTTGAGATCTTCATAAAGAAAGTATTTAGTTGTAGAGAACCAAAGAAGTATCAATTATTGAGGTATCTGTACTCTGTACTGTACACACATCTGCGATCACTTTGTAAAATCGTTTTTTTTTTCTTACGATACCTACTATTTTTTTTTTTTTCAATCAGGATATTTATATCTATAGAAAGACACAACTTTTGACGCAGTGTTACTGTTCATGTCATTTACATCAAATTGCATTTAAAAAAATGTAGAACCACGAATTTTCCGCAGGTTATGAGTGGCGGTCGCGGGACCAAGGGATTACCGTGACCCCAGTACGTAAAGGGCTAGTGAAGGACACCGTGGATTTTAGTCAGTACAAGTCTGACAGTCCCTCCCGCCCTGCCCTGGGTGGGAGGACTCATTTGATGATTTTACCACGATAAAAAAAAAAAAAAAAAAAGGTTATGAGTGGTGCCTGCCGGGGTCGCGGGACTCTCATTACCGTGAGCCCGGTACGTAAAGGGCTATTGAAGGACACCGTGGATTTTAGTCAGTACGAGTCTGACAGTCCCTCCCGCTCTGCCCTGGGTGGGAGGACTCATGTGATGATTTTACCAAGTAAAAATTGTAAAATGCATGTAAAAAAACCGGCCAAGAGCGTGTCAGGCCACGCTCAGTGTAGGGTTCCGTAGTTTCCCGTCCGTTACAATAAGTGTTAACAAATAGCCTTTTTTTAAACTTAAATAATTGATTATACTACAAACTTAGTCCAGGAATTTTGTACCACCTTCTTGTTTTTTTTGCACAAAAACTGTTCCTTCCATCAAGTTCAAAATAATTTTCCTAGAAAGTCCTTATAAAGTTCTACTTTCCAGATTTTTTTCATATTTTCTAAACTTATGGTTCAAAAGTTAGAGGGGGGGGGACACATTGTTTTTGACTTTAGGAGCGATTATTTCCGAAACTATTGACATCATCAAAAAATGATCTTAGTAAACCCCTATTCATTTTTAAATACCTATCCAACGATATATCACACGTTAGGGTTGAAATTAAAAAAAAAATCACTTTCTATTTTACATATAGGGGGGCTACCCTAAAAAAACATTTTTTTCCAATTTTTATTTTTGCACTTTGTCGGCGTGATTGATATACATATTGGTACCAAATTTCAGCTTTCTAGTGCTAACGGTCACAGAGATTAAGCGAGGACGGACAGACAGACAGACAGACAGACATAGCGAAACTATAAGGGTTCCTAGTTAACTACGGAACCCTAAAAAGAAAAAAAAGGTTATGAGTGGTGGCACGGACTTCTAGGTAATGGAAAACACAAGTGATATTTTTCAATCCGTGTCGGGCTTTCGACGTTTTTTAAAAATTGCAATGGTGACATCTGCCAAAGAAAGCATGTTACAATTCGAACTCGGATTTTTTCGGTATTTGGTAAATAATGAAATAACTTTCCCATACTTTACAAAAGTTCTAGTAACATCTTATTTTGGTTCATTTTCTCCGTTGTCTGAAGAATAGTCATGTTAACTATTTCCTGAAATGCTTTTATCGGGTTTGTGACCAGCTATATTAAGAGTACCTTAAAGACATTCTAGCAATAATTTGCATTCATTAAAAACACAATAAATACTTTTATGTTGGCAATAAATACGTTGCATTTCCGTTCCAAAGATTATAACATAGGAATAATTTATAGGCAATATGTTGAGAATATCTTTGTTAATTAACACAGAATTAATTGTTTCGTGGAACACGTTCGGTGTAATAGTGCAGTCACTTCGCGAATGGAGATTATAAAATATCGCAACAGCAATCAAAATTTTCTCTCACTGCTGTGTATCTATCCCACTCTAACGCATAAGTGTGAAAGAGATGAGTACCTTTACTAGGAATAAAGTCAAACAGGTGCCTCTCGTATTTTATGGAGGCAGGTGTATTTGTTTAAAGTATCAAATCGTCCAATTAATACCTTTATAAAGAAGACCTGTTGTATCGATCTCGATAATTTCGGGGTATATTGTGTAACTTTTTGTTATATAATTTGAGCAATCAATGGGCTATTAAACTGGGACCGAAACGACAGCAAAAACTTTTGGAAACCTTTTATTGTTACAAAACTATTCAAACGCTATTAAAATAAGACACTCCAGTTAATGTATGCTCATGAATATTAAAGGGGTGAAATTAAAGTATTCACCTTTTAGAATTCATTATTCAAGGTATGTATAGAAATTTATCCTGTTTCATAAAATAGTGAATCAAAAAGGTTGAATAATAAAATTTCACCCTGCACAAATTCTTTTTTAATCCAGCAATGTCACATAAAGCCATTTAATTTAGAAAAGCAAATATTTGGTGGTCAGTCTAAAAAAATATATTTATTTGTAACGGCTTTTCGTTGTAATTGTAAATGCAATAGGGATTATTTCAAACTGATATCCTTTTATTGCAAAAATATTGTCAGTTCTATGTAGTGTCTATAATTATTATTTTAGCTAAGTATTGAACACAATAATGTTTTTACTTCATCTATAGGACATTGTCAAATGCAAACTTAAGATTAAATGACGCAAACATGGAACCAAAACTTAGTTTATTTATACTAAGATCGACCTATAAGCGATACCTTATATAAGGATGAGTAATGTTTCCGTCTCTATTATGCCCTGGGGGCCTACCATTATGTCTTAAAGCGAGAGTGGTTCCGCTGAGGGAACGAGATGGCGCTAGACGTCTCGTATAGCTCTGTCTCATTCCCTCAGCGCCTCAGCACCTGTAGCTTGACAGATGCACAAAACTGACAGGAATAGGCTTTGCCAAAGCAAGTATAAGCTAATTAACGTCTATACATCCCGGCTTTAGAACTATTTTCGATCGATAAAAAGAAAGTGACGAAAGTCTAACATTGCATTTTTTTAAACAAATGTAAATATTGGCCAAAGCTCAGAATTTAAACGAAATTTGGCATACGAAGGCATGCTTCAAGTAGGTTTAAAAATCCATATTCAAAGAAAAAAAAACTCAGTTGCTACTTATACTTATACGCTCATCCAAAATATGAACAGTCATAGGAAAAAAAATATAATTCGCCACTCTGGTTTTTTTTTTTAGTTTAGTTCGATATTTGCGCCATGCTTTATTAATGTCTAGTAAGAAAAAGAAAATTATTCTAAGTTTCTACGTAGCGAAACTAAAACAGTCACAACTTATTATAATTATCGTGTATCGGATCCTTGTCAAGATCTTACAACGAAGAAATAAGAATATAAGAAAATTGCTATCTAAATTGAACTATCGCTATTTAAATTAAACCTCCTGCATATAGATAGTTGACATAAAAAAATGAAACTTATCAAATAATGAGTCTCGTCGAGAGTCCAGAATCGTTGTTCCTCGTCTTCCCATGGCACATAACTGTCATTTATTTTTCAAAACTGTTTTAAGTGATGAGTCAAAAAATGTATTAAAAATAATACTGTCAATATGTAAGACTGAAATCACCAACGTCAGCTTCAAACACTGCTTTGTGCCTTTAAGAGTTACGCAACAACTTTTAAGTTCAATATCTCAAATCATTTTTGTCGACTTATTTACTTTTCCCTTAACGCCGACGCTTTCTTGTACGCATGAGAAGAGGCATTAGCCTAAAAACGGGCCAAAAAGCAGCTGGTATAACTGTCAAATAAATTATTAAAAAAATTAATAGGGGAACAGTGTATAAGACGGGGACGCGAGGTAAGATGGGAAATCACACACATAAGGCAAACTTAACACAATACTAACGTAGCGCAAGCGACAACAGGACGCCATTTGTTAATGGCCGCTTGGAAATGACGTCCTGATGGTGCTAGCGCTACGTTAGTGTTGTGTTAAGTATGCCTAAAGAGTATATGTTCCCATTATACCTCGCGTCCCCGTCTTAAACACTGTTCCCCTATAGGAAAAGTCAACTACCTTGACAGGAGGGTACATTATCTACCAGCGTCATATCGCTGAAGCGAACAAAAGAATTAAAGTTAAACTAAGACGCCTGATTGGCTGCAGCGTTTGCTGCTGCGGTCGCTGCAGCAACACTTGCGTTGGTGATTGGTGGTTGCGGCATGAGCAGGTCTGCAAGTCTACCGGCTTCACGAAGACCTGACAGGAAAGCGCCGTGAACAGTCGCTGGGTAGTTCCGCATTGTGTGTTCACCTGGATAAGCAGAAAATTTATTAATTTTCGTTGCCAAGAACTGATCCCAATGAAAGCGTTGCGGGTGTCTGACGATCACATTCAATAACTAAAAAGAAATACGTCACACCTGAAATCTGCAAAGATAACTCTTTGGATATTGCAGACAATCGGAGCTGTATACATAATGAGTATAACCGCAGTGCCAGCTCTATATTTGAGTGCTTGAATTTAACCATTCACACGAAAGAGAAAGGAACATTCAGACATAGACACATATAATAATTATTATCTCTCAAAGGATAATTATTATTCGACACACGTTCCCAGAAAATTCTGCGCCTGTTTGGTGTAAAGGAATACATTTTTATACAGCTTCAATTTCCAATAAAAAAACAATATACCTATAACGAACGATCCTAAAAACTCGTTTCGACTCGTGATACCTTTTTGACGTACCATAAACACGGCTTCATGATTCACTTTTGATATTCCCAACACACAACAATCACAAATCTATGTGAGATGTTTCACATAACGTAAAGGCAAGTATACATAACCGTCACGGTTCTGACTACCGAAGGGTTAGAGGTGTAACGTTCCACGGTTCCACCGAAGTCGTTATTAGGTCCCATGTGAGAGGGGGTGACTTTATTTTTTCGTCCCGTGTTTTGGGACCGGAGAGATGGAAATAAGAGGATTTAGGATTTATTGACATGTCAAGGGGCAGCGTGCAATATCCAGATTCCCCAATACGTCAATTTAATTGGCTGAAAAGCATACAGTGTTGCTATCTGACGTGAACAACGCCCTGAGCCGGAGGTCGTTCGTTGTCAATTTTCTTTCTTTGCTTTATAGGCCACTGCATCAAACTGTCGGAACTTTTAGAGGAGTAAATAACTGCATCAGTTGTGTTACTATGACGTGTTACTAATTAGCTTTTAACGTCGAAACAACGATATGGCAAACCATTAACCTCACGTAAAATATATATGACGGTGTAAATTATTCGACTGGATCGAGACTTATATGACTACGGAGTGAAGTAAGAATGTCTTCCTTCGTAAAAGAGGTTCATATATCTGGCAATAAAGATTGATTTACATATCGAGGTAGGTATTCATTGCATATTAATCAGCAAGCTCTGTAACTCCGCGATGCTTGATTGCAAAATTAGCAAAGGCTTTAAACCCATCCAGCATTGGATAATAGACACTGAACTGGAGTAAAAGTGTTGACAATATTTGAATAAAGATCTTATTTTATCAGATTCCAATTTGGGTTTGAGACGCTGAATCAATTTATTATATTTTTTCAGTTTCCTACAAAAGGATCTTGAAAAGGAAAATGTCTTGTCCCTTTCCATCATCATGTAGAACTACTACTTTTACACCGTTAAACAATGAGTTATTAACAAGTCCTTACCAGCGAAGAACAGTCTATTCTCTCCTGGGGCCCCTGGAACTGGAGCAGCCAACAGATCGTAGTCAGTGCCTGAGGAGCCGACTGCCACGAAACTGTATGAGCCACGAGCGAATTGGTCTGCACGCCATCTGTTGCAGGAATATCAAAATTTAATTTAAAAATCTGTTAGTAGGTATTGTAGTAAAACGGGTTTTCTTTTTAAATCCCTAAGTATTGCTGCTATCTTGCAATGTTGGGTTTATACAGCGCGGTCACCAATGCTTGGTAAGCTTAAAATTTACTTTATATTAAAATTAAAATTGAATTCAAGAAAACTTAAAAAATTTGCTTTTGAATTTTAATTAAAATTTATGTAAAACTATAAATATCATTCTGAAACATTCCATGCAAAAATCCAAACGTGCCGTGCGTGTTTATTTCAGTTTTCCTGAGAATTTTCCAATCCAATCCAGTTTTGCTCAACAAAATTATTGCAAGCAAGGTGTGACGAAAGTTCATTATTAATACAGAAGCAGCCATAAATCAACCTACACACCCGATCTGATAGGTTTCCAGCAAATCAGCGTGTCCATCTGTGGGTAAATTGGGTCGAGGACTCCATGCATCAGATGGAATCAGACCCTTTGGCCAATTTATCGCACTGCGAATCGTGTCTAAAATTAGTGCTTGTTACGGCACCTTTATATTCCTTACCTGGTGACTACGCATTCCTTGGGCTGAGGTACAGCAGCATGGCCAAATATGCTCTTCAGCACAGCGATACATCTGCCGACTATGACGTCATCAGTGACGTTCTCCATGACAGCAGCTGCTTCTCCGGCCACCAAAGCCAAAAGCACAGGAGCGCTGTACAGGTTCCAGAAAAGAAACAGTTCACCTACGAAAAAACGAACGAAGTTCCCGAGTTAATTATTCATACAGACTGTGGCGAGTTCTCCATTTAGTTCTTACAAATTGGCTTGTTGCTGAGTCCAAAGCGGTAATTAATACTGTTGGTCCTTTATTTTACATTCAGTTCAATATGTTACGGACTAATCAAACTTGTTATAGACCTTCGTTACAACAAACGTTCACAAGTTCTGGCCTTGAGGACCACCGATTAATTAATGCGAGTTTCTACGAGGTTCAAAGCCAGTCTCCAGTATAGTTCATAATTATTATGAACATTCTTGTGTGGACCGCCAGACCACAATATTAAAGTCACGGTATTGTTAAAGAGAACGTCACGTGCAAGGAATTGATTTAAGCTCAGTAAATAATATGAACAGTACAATATGTACATTTTTTATTCCCAATGCATGTTTAACATTTGTAGAAACAAAGTAGATCGTAATCTAAAGTACTCCGAACTATTGAAATGAATTCAGATCGTCTGATACATAAGAAAAATTAAGGTGGGCGAGGATTCTCACATAACTCTTTACACGTCTTAAAGATACAGGCACATCAGATAGCTATCCTTAAACGCTACACGGGCCGAAAACGTTAAATTGGCCACGATTTAAAAAAAAACACGCGCGGTACATTGTTCCGGCATTCCCAGAGTAGACGTGGGGGGCTTAATGAAGTTAGTAGAGTATACAACAAAGAGCTAAGGAGGTGAACTAAAGCATAACGTAAAAAAGCGTGTCTCGGCTCGTTGCTGTGATTTATTGCAAGCGGCGCCCTCAGGGTTCCTCAGTAGCGTTAAATTATTCAGCTTTTAATTCGTTATCGCCGCCACCGACGTTACTACGCTCTGCACTATTTACACCTGAATATAATTCATGATTTCGTTACCGTGCTCCGGGTAAAAAAAGGTTACCTACTATAATATATTGCGGTGTTGTGGGAGCTGTAATAATCTGAGTGAATGTTAAAAATGTTTTAAAAGAATGAGCTAAAGTATGGAGACGATAAGATTAAAAGATATTAATATCCAAGTTTTTAAAGAGAAGAGAGGCAGACAACAATACGCCAAAATTATACGCGCCTTAAGTAATATATTTCACTCAAAGTGAAAAGTTGTTCAAAAAGTCTACATGAGCACAAGCACCAATCAAAAATAAAAATGTTTGACAATTGTTTTCTGTAAATCCTGAACTACCGACATCAGACAATATCGTCTTATTACACATATTGATTGAAGCACATGAGCACTTAAAACCCCATCACATAATATAAAATGTACATAACTCTACAAGCCCTCTCTAACGCAAGCATCAGCCAATTGATTGGCGGTGATTCAGAGCGGCCGTGTATTAATATTGATGGAATAAACTTGCAGCCCGCCCTGAAATATGAGCCAACGTTGGATATTCATGTAAATCGAACACACTATCATGAAGTACTGCGTCTGTGAACCGCACACTAACTAAAGGACCGTGTCCATGCAACGGACTATCGCAGCTCGGACATGACGATAGCAGTGGCTGTGATAGTAAATTCAATTAGCTGGTCTACAACCTAATCTTTGCTAAGTGATACAAAGATAACGGGTGGCATTTGGAGAGTAAAATGGCGTATCTTGGAAGGCTCTTGACTCCTGGCATAACGATGTATGCACTTACAACATTTTCAGCTAGAAAAACATTGACCTGACATATAATTTTCATCCTTATGAAGGAAATTAATAAATGTATTTCTTTTATACGGCTATTTACCAATCTAAGAATATATTTCCTGAAAACAACGAATTGTTGTTCCATAGTGTCATCATACATTTTATACCTATAAAGAACCCTATACTGGAAAGCAGTGCTTTATAGACACCTCCTTGGAATGAGCCAGAATATGTCATTACCGCTGCCCATCAATCCATCAGTATAATTGCGATGTAATACTGCGACAAACTCGTCATTGTAGAAGGTTCCCAACAAATAATTCCGTCCATAACAACGTGGTAGAACTGAATTAACTAGTTAATAACAAACCTCTGCTTGCGGTGGTCGTTCCAACGTGGCCGAAGAGATTTGCACTGGGGTCCCAGAATGTTCGTTCGAAACATAGAATTACTTTGTTCAGGTTCCCGTAGCCGAGACGTTTTATAGCTGCTATCTGCAACAAAATAAAAACTTAAAAGACGACATACTTTTTTTTTAGCGTGGTATAATCATCAAATTAGTCCTCCCAACCAGGTCAGGACGGGAGGGACTGTCAGACTTGACTGACTAAAATCCACGGTGTCCTTCAATAGCCCTTTATGTACCGAGGTTACGGTAATTTCAGAGGCGGCCCCGGCAGGCTTTGGCCCTCTACAGGCCCCGTCACTATGCAGACACTCCTTGAGGCGCGCGTGGAACACAACGCGCCGTCGACCCAAAAGACGACATACTTAGAGAATATTGTAGCTTGCTATACTAAGTTGCTCCTTATGTGTGTAACTAGTGACCACATTATTTCGGGACAAAGATAACAATTCTTGCCAGCTAAATATTTTTAAACATTTTCGGTGAAATTCAACAGATGGCGCGAAACGTCACCGTGAGACGTTAGAAATGGATTGATGAATTCGAAGCTGTAGGCAGAAACCTCGGTGGCTCGATTGGAAAGAGTGTCGGATGTACTGAATCCAGAGGTCTCAGGTTCTTTCCATAGTAAATCGCGCCACATGCGTTAATGCTAAGTAAGTTTTAAAAAAATCTGCTTTTCATTACAAAATCAAATAAAAACCAAAAAAAAGTACTTAAAATGTAGCAGTGCAAATTCGACTTGACACGTGTCCACAGTTAGTTCACATATCTCGTCACATCGCGCGCAGCGATCGATTTGGTAGTCCCCACCACCGACTTCGCACATAGCTTATACAAACAAAGCTATGTTTATTGTCAATGATCTGGATAAGGCACGATCCTGCTATGACCTGTGACCTATTTGTGCGTGGTCCGCTTGCCAAGCGTGGTCGTTTGGCAAACGGATAGGTGATAGCAGTATCTAGCACATAAGAGGATAATGTTTCTAATCCTCGTATCTGAATATACTGAATGTTAGTTTGTTCGAGGGACATAATTTAAGGGAGCGAAACAGCCATCAAAAACAATTTTTTTTTATTGCATCAACTCAGAAATATACAAAAACTGTCCAATTGCGTCCAGCACATTTATACAAGTGCTCCGTAGTTGATTGCCCTGCGATCAGTATGTTACTTTAAGATCATAGACTTCTTTATAATTTTCCAGTAATCTATAGGCAAAGGATTGTTATCTGTTTTTTTTTTTCAGAATTGTAATAGACTCAGTGGTTTCGTCGAAGGAGAGTTTTATGAATGGCAATTTTTCGTATATTTCCTGAAATAACTTTTTAAATATAATATTGAAATTATAAAAAAAAATACAATTCTCAGAACAAGCTATTTGAACACACACGATGGAGTTTTTTTGAAAATGGAAAGAAATGGACAATTTTTTTTCTACTTTCGAGTTAGGTATATGGGTAAAAATCTATGGAGCAGTTCGAGTTTAATATTTTCATGAGTACTTCACTCCTTTAGCCTGGTTGCGCACTAAATACTCGACCCCGATGTATGATCGTATATTGGAACTCGAACACTACTGGCTGCGGCAGCCATTATTCATACATTGGAGTGATTGGCGCAGCCTGGCTGCCTAACGTTCACCGATTTTTAAAGTACATCGTCCTTACTTATACGTAAGACATTGGGGAAAATAATCAACTATGAACATTCAATCTGACTGCCTCTTTAATACAAATGAATTCAAGTCCACATAATAAAATATTAAACCATGCGTTCACCTCACCCAACCGTGCTAAAATCTAGGTTTCAGTACATTAAATTATTAAAATCGTAACGTACTTAATGTATTGTAGGAGCTAGCAAAAGAGAATACCATACCTTCCAATCAGGTAGTGGCGGATCGAAGTTGACGAAGTTTTGCTGGTTCTGTCCATTGTTCGCCACAGCCACCTTCAGAACTCCCAAAGGCAACGTACAAAGGACTACGTCACCTGCAAACATATCATGTTATAGTCAAAGAATAATCGAATGGCAACGGTAGACCGCGGTATTAGCAACGCCAGTGACCGAACGCAGACACTTCTGGTGTATAGGCGTTCCTAAAATCCTCCTGGTCTAAGACCTACTAAACCACCCGACTAACCAGTTTTTCACAAAAATAGTTAATGAAAAACTTTCCGAAATAAAAGTTATTTTATACTTTTTTGTGCATTTATTACAAACTTAGATTTATATGGTTTTTTTTATTTCAAAACAGGTTTTATTTTTTTATTTTACCCTTTTTATTAGGTGCAGGCGTAATATTATGTTGTGTGATTGCTTAAAAAATGCATAGATATGCGACAACAGCCTGGCAGACATCTCAAAAACGTTTGTCACCAACTCTTGTTAAGTTTGCCTTAAGTGTGTGATTTCCCATCATACCTCGCGTCCCCGTCTTATACACTGTTCCCCTAGTACTTGAGTCCTTGAAATAGCGAGCAATGATAATTTAATAATTGATTAGATAGAATAGATTTCTTTATAGTGTTTTATACTTCAGAATCACACAACATCAACTTAATTATAGACAGAGCAGCTTAGCTTTCATCTTACTTTCACACAGCGCACCTCGAGATACGGATATTCGAAAAGGTAATTGAAATTTTAAGTTGTTTAGTAATAAAATAAACCGTCTGAAGATTTTATTGGTGCAAATATTTATAATTAGTTTACATTGGACTATCTAACACTAACAGTGCAAGTACCAATTCCCTTTACCGACAATATAAAAGGCAGCTGTGTGAGTGTGCAGCATAGTTTATGACGTTGCCAATTTGTTTTAATTTTATAATTGTCGTCATAACATAGCCGTAGGTACCGTTTTCATGAATTTAATCGTTCTGTTCTGATTTTATTTTAATAGCACGTAAACACTGATTCTTGAATATAAAAAGTACATAAAGTGGAAGAAACACGTGAGTGACTTAACATCGAGTGGATGATAAGAAAAAATGCGGATTTGAACTGACATGACCACGGAAGGAGAGAAAGGCTCCGTATGGACTGTGGACCATATAAAAGCTGTTTCTAACAATGATGTGGCCATCTTTTAAGTTTTGAACTTAAAAGATCTAGCAGAAAGTGTAGACCAAAGGTAATGAAAAAAAAAAAACGACGGGTTGCACTCTGGGAGTGCCGGCAGAAGTGAAAACTTGAATAGTAATTGTTGGAAATATCTTGTGAACAGATTTTAGTAAAACTCGCAAAAATGGTTGACTTTTTATTTCAATAATTTTCCAATGTGACGTACATCTTTTATAAACAATGTTACCTAGCAACGAATGTATCCAGCATACAAACTTCTTTAAAAGTAATAAAGTCACACGAACATTCACGCAAGCGCCCTGCGCCGTCCTACGCTTTTTCGGTCAGGGTCACGTGTCCTGACGCGAGTTTAAGATTTTATACCCATTACTGAAAGTGCTCAACGCCGCTAAAGAAGTTTTCACTTCAAAAAACATAAAAAATCGAACAGGAAAAATCAAATAACCTACGATGTGACAACTCAAATAATCGATTCTTCAAATCATTTGTGCCACAGTGATTTCGATAAAACAATTTATTTATTCATATTAAAACACCTTTTCTGATTCCAGAGACCTTTGAATACGTATACAATCAAAATGCCAGCAATTCACAAAGGTATCTTATATTACATTCCAGTCAAATGAAAGGGGTTGTGGGGTAGAACCAATCACTGTGAAAGGTAAGGTTTAACCCCAACAAAGCCTGTAAAATGCTAAATAAAGATTTCCTTATATCAAACACGCGGATCTGCTTGGCCTGGCTAGAAAAGGTTACTTCAATTGATTCTGCAGGTAAAAGGATTGTGTTGAGAATCAGATTGCAAATCGACGAAGGTTTAAAGCAGATATTTTGCTATTCTGTTGCAGTTTTTAAAATAAGTTTGTAAAATACTGACTTTTCGTACTTTCGTCTGCTCATATTACCTAATATTTAGATCAATCGGAATCCAAAGTCGTTGAATCGATAATGCATTCTATTTCTCCTGTCTTCGTTTTAGTGCTCAAACGCTTTCTTTTTTACCGTGGTAAAATCATCAAATGGGTCCTCTTGCTCTGGGGGGAGCGGAAGGGACTATCAGACTCGTACTGACTAAAATCCACGGTGTTCCTTCAATACTCTTTACCATCCAGTGTCACGGTGGTCGCGGGACTACGAATTACCGTGACCCCGGAACGTAAAGGACTATTGAAGGACACCGTGGAGGTGAGTCAGTACGAGTCTGACAGTCACTACCGCTCTGCCCTGGTGGGAGGACTGATTTGATGATTGAACCACGTAAAAAAAACCAGTGTCACGGTGAACAAACGCTTCACTTTGAAAGAAAGATACCGTGTGAAAAACACGAAAAAGTAAAGCAATATAACAGCTTTCCAACAATCCTCAAAATATTTCCCAGTTTAGTATTTGTTTGTTACTCAGTCACGTTTCAGCAAAGAAAACGCAGATAAAGTTTAGCAGAACAAGATAACAGTAGCCAATGTCCTTTCACGAGACATAAACATCCTCTGTACAAAGTTTAGGAATTCCTGCAATAAACAAACAGACAAGCGGACTTCCTTATTTATTGTATTAGTCCTGACATAAGTTTTGCGTGAAAGTGGACGTCACAATATGACAAACTACAGTGTATAGTACAAGCTCGACTATGCATGGTTCGTAAATGAATAAAACCAAGCCAAAGTAAACGTATACGTTTTTCCCTTCTACGAGGATTACATTTTTCCGAGGGCAAAAATATGTGATACTAAATATGTGATGCAAAAGGCTTTTTGTTTTTGCTATACTTTTTTAAATACTGTTGGTAGTCAAAAATTCGTTGGAAAACTGTAAGTAAAAGTTTTACCTCATCGTGATGGAAACAAAGATGAAGACAAACAGAATTGGTTCATATCAACGGAAAGGAACACAAGGCTTTTGTCTGGTATTGCTGACGTCAGAGGAAAATAGTACATAAATAAATTGGTATTTATACCAACCGGAAAACGGAAAACTTTTAAAAGAAGATTCGAAAGTACAAACGCGACAAAGGGCTTTGTTTCATATTCTATAGTGATGTTAACATTAAATCTTACAGTTTTCCTCAATATACGTACTCGGTGCTAAAGCTTTTAAGAGCAAGTTCGGTACCGAGGCCTTTTTTTTGTTTTATCGTGGTAAAATCATCAAATGAGTCCTCCCACCCAGGGCGGAGCGGGAGGGACTGTCAGACTCGTACCGACCAAAATCCACCGTGTCCTTCGACAGCCCTTTACGTACTGGGGTCACAGTAATTCGTGAGTCCCGCGACCCCGACAGGCTTTCCGTCTTGCCCCGCAACATGGCCTCGACCAATGCCTAAGGGACTAATAAAGATACGGACGAACATCTCATTCACAGTACTCTATGAACGATACCCCGTTATGGATCAGGGAAAAGGTATCAAAACCACTGTTTGATTTCTACTGCAATCTGTTTGAGCTAAAAGGACGGCCATGACCGGAAAAAGATAATGAGTCGAAAGTCGGTCAAATGTAAAAACATTGCGAAAATATTATTGGTTGACTTAAGCTTAACTTTGGTGCTTCTATAAAATTCGACCTTGTTATAAAACCAGTTATTTTAATCGCTATGGGTAACAGTAAAATCAGTTATTGATTCTAAGTTATTGCTTTGTCTAGAAAATAATACAAAGGACTATCAGCAAATAGTCGATAATTTTACCGTTTCATTTCTACAAAGTGTCACTTATGACATCCGTGCGAGAAATTGACAATGAGTTAAGTGTCAATATCTTTTGTGTAGCAATTCTATTGTTATATCTTTGGAGACTTGCGAAGAGTAATACGAACCAGAAATAGCTAGATACAGCCTAGCACCGCCTCTAAAACATCTAACTGCCTGCGTCTACGATAGACTCCGCCTGTATGCAAATGTGGTACAAGAGCCTCAGGCAGGGTGACCGGGGGGGTTGTGGTGAAGAATAGGGGGAGAGGGAATAGACCGCCGGGTCAACACAGACCCGACCGTATTTTTGCGCCTCGTCAAAGTAAAATTAACGCGTTAGAATTGCAAATCATTCGGCGACAAAGAAATGACAAGGAGCCAGGCCGACGGCGTTGTGGATTTTTCTCATAACGCCCATTATCTCGCTTTGTTTTTTTTTACGCAAACGGCACTTCCTTAATATTACGGCCACATGAATTTGATTTTTCTATTTGGAACAGAAAATACGGACGCTAACGCAATATGGATGTGTGCCTCCGGCTACAATCGATAGCGAATGCTTTTTTCCCATTGTTCCCTCGTTACGGCACACAATTTTGCAGTACGTGTGCTATACAGGAAGTTTGAATAAAAATGTACGGTTACTACAATTAAGACCTATAATGTGTAGTTTTTTTGGGCTACACATAATCATAAACCTATGGGAAATATTAAAAATTAATAAATATTATGATAACTGCAGTGGCGCAGTGGCTGAGCGATAATTGTATGACTTACGAATAGTTGATCCGTATCTAGATGTTTGTGTATGTATGTTTACATGTTTGTAAACGCACCCCAGATACAGGAGAAATTCCTAATGCGACAGTTAAAAAAAAACAAATGAATTGCCTGAATTTTTGATCTCTTACCTTTAAATGTCTGCGTCTGACCCGGATTTGCTTCGCTGACAGCCTTCACAGTTACTCCAGGTCCTCCATACTGGATATCCGTGACAGCTGTACCCAGCCTGATATCCAGGCCATCAGCTAGAGCCACTGGCACGCACGAGTAGCCATTGCGAACTGTAACAAAACAAAATGGTTTTAAAGCTAGTTTTCCCTTATCTCTATTCTACAATACTACTGAAAACTAGATTTGTTTTACGTTTTCGACTGCTTTTAGTAATTTTATTTATTCAATAAAAAAAAACTGTGTAATAAATTATAGCTTAAAATTCAGAGTCGTGACGTTAAAGAAATGGGAGCTTGGGATTTTTTTGATCTATCAAATGAGACGATCATTTGATAGATAAAATTAGTTCCTTGTTCGTACACTAGAGGCGGTTTTTCAATTTTCCAAACAATAACCGCAGTAATTACTTCCAGTACGTTGTGAATAAAATACAGAAATCTTGTGATAAAGCCTCTGGTAAAATGTAGGTCAAATATGACCCCTAATATTCCTCTTTCATACTATTCAAAATTTTATATTTTTATTTATAAATAAATATTGATCATAAACAGATAACAAAATAACCGAACTGGCAAATACACGATGATGGAATTTCTTTAGGGATCGGTTAGTCTTACGACTATTAAAACGCTTCTGAGCAACTAAATATGGAAAGAAGTAAAGAGGCAATTACACTTAAAGAACTAATTGGCGATGATTCCTCGCAAGGTGTAAAAAGTAACTGGGCAAACGAGATACTCCAGTTATTCTTAACGATGCATACAACAACGTGTTATTAGTTTCTTCTATTGCAGTTTGTTAACCTGACTTGAAATGTAACATACAATACACAGATTACAAAAGCAGCAGCAGAAAAATCGACTCGAAAAGCCGAGTTCAAAAAATTGAACACAAGCAAAATATATGTTATTCTTGTTTTAGGTTTTTCAGCTTGGGTTCTACAGCGTGTGCCGCTAAAAGTGTTTTTTTTTACAATGTACTATGTTTCCACGGTGTGGTACTATATAACCACGAAAAGAACGAACATGTGATGGCGCCATTATTGAGACGCCATTCATAATGTCATTTTCTAAAGGTGAGTCTACGCTAAAGGATCAAGTACAAGCCGATCCGCTCTACTTGCGGTGTCAAATGTGGAAGTACAACTAGCTTACACTATCATCTACGAGTATCACTCTCTTCAAATATGTTTGTCAAAAAATTAATATGGCATAAATATGGCTATAGCTTCAATGAAAGAACACAGAAATTGTAACAAGTTCTGATTTTTGAACTACTAACATGATGAAAAACTCGATAATTTTCTTTGCATTTTCCATTTGTTCTGCGCAGTAGCTGCTAATCAAGTTAATGATAGATTTTATCAATTTAATTTGTCTCATAGCTTTCAAAGAGATCTTAAACGTAAACAAAGTCTTTGAAACAACTTTCTTTGCATTGTCTGGAGAGCTGGTCCAGCTATAATGGCCGATAAACAGGCACACACGATGATCTCACAATGCAGTTTTCAATTAGCCTGATAGCACGCCATACTATTGTTTTTTTATAACTTTAATTATTTATTTCTTGCTCCATTAAGTCGGTCATAATGTAGAGTTAAAAGTGTATAGAGGATATAATTGATGTTCTTTTTTTTTAATTGTTGATATGTATTTTTTTAAACCTTTTAATGATGGAACCAATTATAAAATGTCTATTGTGTAATAAAGTTTATCACGAGTTCCACATCATAAAATGGACAAAGTTTTCCTACACTGACTGGAGCGTCAGTGTAGAAGTCCAACGAAAAAGTATACATCGTCTGAAAATACACTTGGTAGTCTTCCAAATGAACTGAAAAATACAAAAAGACAAAGTATTACACTACTAGCAGTAGATACACTACGTAGAAAGATACCAAGTAGATAGATAGACAGACAACATGGACAGAAAATGTAACATCTCTCATAAAAGGAACCGAATTTCCAAAATTCCCATTTCAAACCCATGACATGGATAAGCCACGGTACAGATGTCCATTCTAACAACCGTACAATTCTGTGCACCAGAGGCTACTTTCAACGTACACTTGCAACATTGTACCATTTAACGATATTAGCCTAGTTCGTTGTCAGAGCCAGCCGTGTCGCACGAATAAACTGCCCGAAACTAAAGTACCATAAAAGGAGACCGCGAAATGTGTGCAGACAGACCTAACAATACAAACAATAGGGTCATTGTAGGAATAGATGTTAAATGTAGTTTAAATTAAATGTTTATTCTGATAAACAGTTTAATTTGCTACGTTATTTAGATAACGGCGAATTAGAATTATTGGCATTTCAGTTGTTCGAGGTAGGTAGTAAATATTAACATCGAATTCCATTTTATGTTCTCTGATTGTTCTAAAGTTATTGTCACGATTATAATAATCACGTACTAGCCTATTTATCACCATAATCTACATTCTATTGGAAAATTACTAAATTAAGCAAGAAGCTAACATACATACATTAACGATAAAAGCAAAAAAGAAAAAACATCAATAAAATAAAGACAAGATACTCTTTTTAAAATCATATCTTGTTTACGATACCACCTGTTACAAATATTCCGCATAAGGAACACACGGTCTTCTTCGAAGTAAAATAAGTAATTGTAAAGAGCCTTTTACCCCCCACAAAACACCGACTTGGTTTCCGAGCTTATTATCGATTTTATTATGTGTTAATGTCGGTTCAAAAGATCTAAAGCTGAAGCCAACAAAAAATATTTCAATAACATTGGTAGCCGTTAACTGGACTAACCGCTGGCCATTACCTCGGCAATTTTGAACACAATATTGAACGGGTTCTCGAAAAAGATGACCAAGTTTACCGCGAGTTAATCTCCGGTTTCTGTCAAACTCTGACAAATTAGGATTCATTAATTTTGAAGGTAAGTTTGGTGTTACCAGATTTTTATATACTAAACTAGGTAATTATTTATGCTAACACCTAATGACCGGTTTGTGCTCTATGTTTTTGTCGCGTCACGCCATTTTATTGATACGTGACTAAAATCTTTACTAAAACCGATCAATCTCTAACAAAGCATACATAAATCGTCGCAATAGACGCTGACATTTGCCTATTGATTATGCACTGGATTAGAACAGTCATGCCTAAAACATTTTTATTAAATTTCATACTCTAAAAATCATCTCGAATACCTCTTTCTAATTTGCCACCGTCTAGCACTAAATCCTTAGTAAACACCCTTCCTACACATCGATACTACAGTTTCCTTCAAGCCTGAACTCTAAAATCGGCTTTCAAACAGAATTAACAAGGAGACCGCAGTTGGTTGGGTCGAAAGAGCTCCTAATTTACCGTCCACCTGGAGTGCATCCTGACATTGTAGCGTTTAATGTCGTTACCACGGTTTGATGCGCGTATGAAACATGCGACATCGTATACGACCCGCGTGGATAACATGGGTATGAAGGTGGATGGAAACGTTACCGTGTTTATGGAACCAGAGAGGTAAGGTAACATTTTTAAATAAGAAAATAATAAAGAAAGATTTGTTAAAAATGTAATTTGATATGGTGGGATCCTCATATTTTTCCATCAAAATTCAAATGTTTCCATCACATTTAATGAAAACAAGTTATTTTTTCTTGTCTGAGCTATTCAGCAAGGCACCTCTCATTTATGTTTACTGTATAAGCTAAATTTTTACTAAAAACATCCAGCTTTATTAGTTCAATGTTCATTACATTATTTTCCCCTCTCATAAATATCCATAGAGGCAATCTCGGCAGTACCATGCTAGTATTTGTCACATCAAGTTGATCTATGTCAGCAGCGTGAATCTCGATCACGGAACGTTGGCAGTCAACGTGATTTGTTGGTTCAACAGGGAGGGCAACGAGAATCCACCTCTAAACAATGTTACGATAGCGCTTGACGCGAGAAACATAGACAAACTTGCTAAATATTTCGATCAAGATTTTATACACGCTGAGGAGAATTCACACGATACAAAGACGTTATTTATCAAAGTAATGAAGAGTATAACGAGTAATGTACTGAGTGAACGATTCATCAAACATAAAGCTTACCCCAAGGCAGAAACACTTGAGAAATAGATGGCTATATTTCTTTTAAGACGTTCCCCATGAACAGGGAAATAATTCAAATATTGTCTTGAGGATTTCTAAAAATAAATTACGTTTCCTGTATTTTTATTGTTATATGAAAGCTTTCTTCTATTGTATTTGTTGTCAAGCAAGTATTAAAACCATGTTCAACCATGTTCAAAATGTAGATATTCGATATTCTGTGCAAGCTTCCATACAAAACTGATACTAATGTTCACTGCACCGTGGATTTCTATCTCGAATGTTAACTGTCGATCGCAAGTATTTGGAATGAGGTATTCGCATTGGTTACCCACACGAAACGAAGAAGTTACAATTGAAACATTCTAAATACATCCCACACAAGTTCGCAAGTATCGCATTAAGGATTGAGTAACTTTGTGAAATATCAAAAGCGCACGGTATCAGAGTTAAATGGCAAAAGTTCAGCGCTGCAGCTCATTGCTAGTGTAAAATTGTATGGTGGAATCTGGGATAACGGTGGCCATCGGGGTGGGTGTAGAATTAAAATTGGCGATAGCAACGCGACGCAGCGTACCACATGGAAAATACTCTGAAAATCGGTGCCCTCGGGCAACCGACTGGGAACCGCTACACTGCGGTCACGTGCGCGTACAGCCCCTGGAAGTGACTTGTGTGACCCGCCAATATTATTTGGTTTTGTTTATCAATTTTTGATATTTTTTTTGTATTTTTGTGCTAATTGTGCATGCATTCTTATGGGACTCTCAAAATCATCTCAGTCTTTTATTGGGGTTGGCCAAATAGTATGTCAGTATTTAAACATTGACGATTTCTTTAAAATCGTAATCGGTTATTTAGCCAACCTGGTCCTACTCATTATTATCAGATCTGACTTTTAAAATTATTAACTGTTTAAAAATAGACCTTATGTTTTTCTCGTAAAAATATGTCTGCAGTACAAAGCTCATCCAGTAAAAGGAATGATAATAGATCTACGTACGGAACCACGTTATGCATGTTATGTTTGTACATACATGCACCCCTATGGAACTTCTCATTGTCGACAGTTTTAGAACCGCTTTAGCAATTTGGCTTTGTGGTCTTGTGTGGAATTTTTGCTTTATGGTCTAAGCTACAAATACATTCTTTTTGGTTTTTGAATAGTAATAAGGAGAAAAAGTACTCTTTATTAGTATGAAAACAAAATGGTGCATTGTTGAAGACACCGTAAAGATAGGTAAATACATTTTACAGCTGAAATTTAAGCCAGCGAGATAAGAAATAAATGTGTGACGTGGTATTTGCGTGAAATGACATTATAATTCAACGCGGGCCGTAACTGTTGAAGATAAGTTTTGTTTATGTAACATTGTGTACTGCAAAATTTACGATTGTCGATTTTAATTCAGGAATCGGCCCATTAACGAGACGTCGGGAAAAAATACGCGGCAATTCGTTGCTTAAAGAACATTAAATTAAGCGTAATTTGAATAATTTTACGTGGCGGTGAACACAAATAGCTGTAATTAAAGTACAAGTAGGTATATTTCGCGAATTCTGCCAAACTGAAAACAAAGGACGGTCGAAACGCTTAGTGAGCACCATCAATGTAAACAAGCTGTATTTTAAAGACGCAGACATGGAGTAAAATGATTTAATATATTTTATTCTAATAAATATTATACCAAAAAGAGTAATGTTGTCTATAAATTTCGAAAAAAGAGTTGTAATCATAATATATTATTTGTACGAAAACTTATGTGTCAAATGCGCATAATAAATCTTAAAGCACATGAAATAAATATGTAATGAAACTTAATGGAAAATGTTCGAACTTTAAACAGATAAATTGAAAACAATTGATGACATGACATACGAATGATAAATTAACAATTGAATCGTCAAACAAAACAATTGAATTCCGTCCTCCATTCGATTGCTAATTATTCAAACAGGGAGTAATTCACTATTTAAATATTAAAGCTTTAATCATTCATTTTTCGGGTAGTACTTTTCGTGTGAAGCGACGTTTGTGTTTGATCAATTTATGGTGTTTTCGAGTGTTTTTTGTAATTAAATTTTAAGTTCGTCTGTCTTGGTATATGCCAGATGCGCTTTTAGACTGCTCTGATATCCTATGCATAATGTTGACCAAAATTTTACTCCATCGACCATCTTTAAGTCGAGTCAGAAGTCCTCCCCACCGACAGTTGAAGGAAACTTACTTGTCCACATAAATGCTTTCAATAAATGAATGCATAATAATAATTACAAAAGCTTTAACAGTATGCTTGTGCATCGGGGTCGCGGGTTCGAATTCCGCACAGAGACAAACGTTTGTATGGCCTACAGATATTTGTTCAACCACGGACTGTTGTGTGTATGATTTATGCGTATAATGCCTCCTTACATACAGGAAATACTAGATGAATGCTAGCTGTTTATTGACTATTAAAAGTTCAATGAAGAAAAGCTATCGCCGATATTTATTGTTTTGAGATTTAATTATTTTGTAGAATTTTTTAATTAAATGTTTATTTTATGAGTACTAGGTATCACTTAAATAAAATTACTGATATTTTTTTAATTAAGAGTCAAGATTAATAGATTGATAAAAAGATTACTCATTCCGTTTTTTTTTTGTTTTTTTTTTATAGCTCACATGTATGATCATTTATACAGAGTGCATTTTTACAGGATTGCTACTCGTAAGTCATAAGAGCCAACAACTTAAAACATAATGTCGAGTAAACATTTCTTTTCAGTGTATAATTTGTCCATTATTGCGACTTTATGACTGTCGACTGCTACAAAATCCAGCGATTTGTCACTTAATAACAGGCGTTCTGTTTTACGAGCTTTTCGTATTCCGTGCGTAATAAATTTTGTTTTCACAAAAACGAATTAGGTCTAAAATTTTATTATTAGACTTTATAGTCAACTTTATCAAACAGGATTACATTGGAATACAAACAGGGCGACGTCATAAACTCTTGGTTATACAACAGTTGGATTTTTAATAGCATCCCGTATTGTTCATTTTAATTTATGTCGTCATATTTTCCTATTGTACGTTTAATATTGACTATTACAGTAAATATACACTAATAGACTCGACTATTAGTTGTACCGTAGGTCGTTCATTAGCTATTCCATTACGAATCGTAGCGACGCGACTGTATTATCTGTTTCGCAATAAACGTAAACTGAAACTTGAATAAAACTGAGATTAACGATGGCACACCATCAAAACCTGAAAATGGAATACCTACATAAAAGTTTTTGTTAATGACAGGGACCTTTATTGTACAATGAGTCTTAAAAGATTAATAAAATTAAGTGAGCTGTCAGTTTTCATATTAATGCCCTCCATTACCACTGAACGACTTGATACGGCAGCAAGTCCCCTATCATTCACATCATAACGTATTAATTAGCATTTCATAACACTTAAGGACCCAAATGTCATGTTCCTCTGTCATATACGGCGTGAGTTAGGCCCGTGCCAAAGATTATCGACGGTCCCCCGAGACAGTCTCCATAACCCGAAACGACGACACGGATACTCAAATACCCAAAGGCCATAAAATTAACAACCATCCCTTTTTGTCGCATATAGTAAATAAGTTGACACGCAACGTATGGAAATTCAATTTGGATAGTGATGCGCGTGGGCGAGATACCGGAGATACGCGCGTCGTCAATGTAAACGAATGAAGATTGAGAAACGAATAAACCGTAAAAAAATATAATTAGTGTATACAGGGTGTCCCAAAACTCAACGTCAAGCCGAAACGGGGTGACAGGATTGATCATAACCATCACGAGAAAAATCTGAAAAAAAATCTATCCCATGTAGTTTGAAAATTATGGGCATTTTAAGAAAAACCTAGAAATTTGATCAAACTGTACCATTTTTCGGTTATTGTGGTTATTCTTTTTTATTTTTGTTCATTTGAACTTTGGAAACGTAATCCTTAATAACATTTCTAGAATCCCAATAAAAAATAATGACACAATTGCCTCAAGTTTCCGAGAATTGAGACTATTTGTTAAACTACGAATTTAAAATTTTCAAGATTCGTCGACTTTGACAGGCCCTCCTATAAAAATAAATGTACTAGAGTGCCTTGGCAAGTGGCATTAAAAGTTGGCGCATTTAATCAGAATTCTAAAATGGTACAATACTTGTTAGTTCCATACAATAGAAAAGAGAAAAAAAATTAAAACCTCAAGTAACCCGATTTTTGCTATCACGTTTTACTCAGTTAAAATGTTTTTAATTCGCACAAGCTCTAGGTAGGTTCTTAATTTTAAGACAAAATGATGAGAGAGATGGATAATGGGTATGGGTACGCATTTCGCAGTGCAAGTAAGAGATTTCCTTGACCAGGAATATCCGGGAAGGTGGATTGGACGTTCAGGCACTATCTTGTGGCCCGCCCGTTCACCAGATTTAAATCCCCTGGATTTTTTCTATTGGGGAGTTCTCAAAGAAAAAGTTTACTCAAAGCCCATTGATCACGTAGCCGACCTGCGTGAACGCATTTCTCAAGCAGCTGAGGCGATCAACTCTCGAAGATATGCCCGACTTATAAGTAGATCTTTTTTAAGAAGATGTAGGGCTTGTATTGAGGCTGATGGTAAACAATTTGAACATTTATTGTAATAAAAATGTTTTTTCTCTATCTGACTTTTAGTCCAACAAACCTAATTATTTTACTAACTTTTTTTCACTTTGGTATAAGTGGCGTCACTATCTGTCTCGCTCACTCATGACAAACATACCCATTATCTATCTCTCTCATCATTTTGTCTTATTAAAATTAAGAACCTACCTACAGCTTGTGCGAATTAAAAACATTTTAACTGAGTAAAATGTGATAGCAAAATTCGGGTTACTTGAGGTTTTAATTTTTTTACTCTTTTCTATTGTATGGAACTAACAAGTATTGTACCATTTTAGAATTCTGATTAAATGCGCCAACTTTTAATGCCACTTGCCAAGGCACTCTAGTACATTTTTTTTATAGGAGGGCCTGTCAAAGTCGACGAATCTAGAAAATTTTAAATTCGTAGTTTAACAAATAGTCTCAATTCTCGGAAACTTGAGGCAATTGTGTCATTATTTTTTATTGGGATTCTAGAAATGTTATTAAGGATTACGTTTCCGAAGTTCAAATGAACAAAAATAAAAAAGAATAACCACAATAACCGAAAAATGGTACAGTTTGATCACATTTCTAGGTTTTTCTTAAAATGCCCATAATTTTCAAACTGCATGGGATAGATTTTTTTTCACATTTTTCTCGTGATGGTTATGATCAATCCTGTCACCCCGTTTCGGCTTGACGTTGAGTTTTGGGACACCCTGTATACGTTAAGCTAATCGAGCGTTTGACGAGGGTCGGGCGAGGTCGCGGCGTGCACTCCGGCAGCCGAGCAAGGAGGGACTACAGCTTGGGTCATTATTCGGACAGACGCGCTCCAACGCCTTTTAGCCTTTTGACGTGGAAAGGCCCTATTAGCATTGAGCGGCTTGTTGATCTCGCCTGTTAATTACTGACCTCCACTTTAACTTTTAACTAGCCTGTCTGCGAGTGACGATTGACAAACCAGACGAAACAAGAAATAAAATGAAAAGGTTCGGGATAAATCAATAAAATCACCAATGAAATATCTTGAACGTGTTGCTTTTAATCAGCATCAACAGTGAATCCGAAGCGAAAGATATTCAAATGAAGAACGAGCTCGATCCACGACAAGGATGAAGCCGAAATCAAGGCAGCGGAATCGACGAATAAAACTGTTGATTACGTACCGCGCAAAGTTACGCTCCGTCGATCGGAATTTTATTTACTTGCTCGTTCGAAAAACAAATATGATGGCTTTTAATTTATGATCGTGTCCGCCAAGCTCCCGATGTTACAGCCTGCAGTATACCAGTATGCAAACCTCGTTATACTTATTTCAAATTCGTGATACGTAGGTACTTTTTTTGTAACTTTTTATTTGTGTCGTGACGACGGTGTGCGAGCTAATGGAGATATCGTATCTGTCATATCAAGAATATACCATTTGACAGTTTTATTGCGATCGCATGCGATGTTCAGATAAAAGATAAGTTCTTCAAGGGTATGTCGTTATTCAGTTGGATCGATGAGTCCTAAATCAAAATCAAAACAAAAAATTAATGTGCTTTTAATACAAGTTGATAACTTCTGCCTTTGTCGTAAATCAATCAAGTTGGTAGATAATGATCAAATCAATTACTGTTAGTACTCGTAGTATTGGATTTATGTATTTAACTTTTCCCTTATACGCCAAAGGGGCAATTGCAAGAAGTGGTGTTTTTAAAACTGTCGGACGAGTGAATGCCAATAAAGCTAGTCGTAACCCAACCCACTTCTAAGACCAGAGCGGCGTACTGTAATCGCTACCAGGCAAAAACTTGACTGGGGATTCCACTCGGATGGCCCTTTGCGGCATTCTGCAATGTCCGCAAAATTCTCTGTCTATTGTTAATAAATCTTATCGTTATTATTTATATCGAACTTTATCCTTTTTTACTGGTCATTATGGAAAGTTTTCTAAACTGTTCTTTACCATGATCGGAATTCTTAAATTATTATGTATGAACTTAGTAGGTACCGGAAATTCATACTACAGCATTTCGCCCAAGAATTTTAAATGTTTTTAATTAACATAATTTAAAAAGTAAAACTCGGAAAGTAATAAGGAAAAGACCATTAATAAACGAAAATTACTTTCTGTGACGAAACGTTTTATTAACCTAATTAAAAAGCGCGTCAGAGCCCAAAATGAGGAAAAACTCGTAGAAAAAAGATGAAAAATGCTCTACAATAAAACCGTCGGCCTAAAAAAATGCGTGACGAATTCCGGTGCACAATACAAATAGCGTCCCATTCATTTGTTTGAAAAACAATAAAAGCTGGAAAAAGCATATTATATTATTTGAAAATAGAATAAAATGCCGTCAAATGCACACATTGGAACTCGATAGCAAAAAGTTTGGTACCATTGTGAAACATCCTTTAAACGTTTGAACAAGGCCCCTAGTTAGTTGAACGCATCGAGTAAGGGTCAATTCACACCGAGATGTGACGTTTTAATTTCGCAGCGACACATTTTAATACAGCAACTATAAATCTAACTTTATTTACTATTCAAAAAGATACACATTTCACCGAAAAAGCGACGCAGCGCGACTTAGCTAGGCGCCACGCGCACTTTTTAAGTGCGACTCAAAATCGACCTTAATTTACTACACGAAATGATATACACTTCGTGTTCCGTCACTTCACGTCGCGTCGCGTCTCGATGTGAACGGACCCTAAGGAGCCAACGTTTGTTCTTTTAGTAATTTGTTTGTGGTGGCCATAAGTGGCCATTTATAAGTAGATCAGTCATCCGCGACCCACGGCGGCTACACGCCAATGATTTTATTCAACGTGACACTACTTAAGAGATATCAGATAATAAACGCACCGCGGACACACATCTCGATGCGATTCAGTACAAAGTGGCCGCAGCCTCGTTATGTTTCTATTTAATTGGTTTACCGCGTAAAAATGTTGAGACAGTATTTTTCTTGCCGACAGTATCATTTACTAACTGTAGGAGCTAACTGAAAAAAATAAATGTAACGTGGACTACTTAAGTAAACCAGGTGTACATATTTTGAACAACTTTATTATGAAATAAAATATCTTATTGATGTGTCACTCTTGGTTTGTAGCAAGAAAGCTTAATCGTGTACGTCATATATTTTTATTAATTTGATACTTCGGGAGAAGAGTCATAAAACATTTAATTTACTTAATTTCAGTTTTTTTTCCTTCCTAATTTGTATGTACCTGCCAATAAACGTCTCTATTCGATTTCAAAAAACCAACTCAAATATCTAATCAGAATGGTATAAAACAAAATAAAAAATAAGACAGTACCTAATTAAAGGCACTAATGGACATTCGCGTAGGTAAATGGGTACCAACTAGGCAATTACCATTGTATCTCAATCCGATAATCGAACCCTACACAATTAACACTGCATCGTCGACATTGTTTACTTAATCAGTTCATCCTCCACTTGACTATAAATTAATTAACTACTAGTGCAAATTCCAAGAGGCACTTAGGTACAGCAGACAGTGGACGGTAGCTCGAGTAAATATTAATGCTCCAGAATCTAGACCTCCTTCAATACACAGCAATATTATACCATTTAGCAAAAATCGTATTAAGCGAAAAACACTTCACTGGATGTTCTAGCGATTTAAACAGCCTATTGTTTAATCTGACTCCACTTGAACAATAGTACTAAGTAGATTTGTGAACTTGTAGTAGTTGATTTGTAGTGAAGTTTAACTTCTATTTCAAACAATCAAGGTGAGAAATCTGCTGTAAAACGAGGAGCTTTCGACTTTATTTGTATAGACTGTAGAGTCACATTAGAATTGAAATGACTTATTAAAAGAGATTCTATTTCCACATAGCTACCATTCTTATGTCTTGCCGCTTACGTGCGGATTCATGACGTGCGAAAGGACGGACGAAGGGTTTAAAAAGATGCCGAAATCAGATCGTCGCATCGGTTCGGACGTCTCCATCGTGTGACGTATGTCATGAAAGACAAAAAAGGTTTTTGCCTTGTAAATCAGCGCGTCAGTCGGATGTCAGGGCGAGGAGACCGGACTGCGGCTCGCACGCAAATCGAAGATCTCACGACTACACCAATAAAGTTGTGGCGATAAAGGGTTAGCTCATGTCTGTGTGGAGTATCACTGGCGTTTGTAATGTTCTACTTTATATATTATGTCTGATATGAATATTATTTATATGCTTGTATTGGTGCAGCTTGTGAATATTTACAGAGAAGGAGGAATCTGCACAGTAGCACATTGGCTTATGGTTGTACCTAACCTATACGAGTAATCACAACAATATTTTTTTCGTTATAAACATTGGATTGAAGTCACAAGCACAACCCCATAAAATAGATTATATGTTCGCAAATAGCGTCCAAAGCGTCAACATTTATGTAACAGCAGTAGTTCGAGCGCAGTGCTAATTAAACAATAGGGGAGGGCATTAATATGTAAATTAATATGTAGCATGTTTGATTAAGGAAACTCCTACGTTATTAAACGTAGCAGACAACGCATCTCAATACACAGTATCCCAGCAAATATTTGCTGTTCCGAGGGTAAGGGACGTAAACGAACAAAAGCGAACAGAGAAGACGCGATTATTACTTGAATACTTTGAGAACAAATATAATATCTTGCATCGCGACACATTGTTCAAAGGGGATAAGAGATTTCAGCGTTATTCAGTTCTCCAAACATTTCTTCATAAGAGAAGCAGTTCATTTCAGTTAACATTTGCCTCTGAAATCGTTTATTGAGAACTAGCTGTTATCCTCCAAGTCACCTGCATATTCAGACCATATAAAGATCATGTACGAGTATATGTACAGAGAAAATATTAATAAACTAGCTTCCGCCCGCGACTCCGTTCGCGCGGATGTTGGTCTTCGCGTGGCTGGTTTATTTCCCCATTTTGAGTAACTCTGACAATGACATCTTATAAATATTACGGTGCTGAATCCACTGCGGGTAATGCAACGTGTGTTCGCGGTTCTACAGAACAACGTCTATGAATAAAACTGAAAAATAAGATTTTTTTTCTACGTATTTTTCCAGGATAAAAAGTATCCTATGTTATGCCCAGGATAATAAGGAATAATTATACCAAGTTTTATCGAAATCGAACCGTTAGTTTTCACGTGATGCCTGCACAAACAGACAGACAGACAGACAGACAAAAATTTATTTAATCATATATTTGGGTTTGGTATCGATCCAGCAACAACCCCGCTATTTATTTTTTCAATATTTTCAATGTACAGAATTGACCCTTCTACAGATTTATTTTATTGAGAAGTAGTCATAACGCTTCTAACCCAGAAAATCTATAGTTAATCCGTAAGAGACATTTTTCCCAAATTCAATTATCCATCAAGGAGTGGAAATGTAGCAAACAGAAAGACATTTTCGCCTTTACAATATTAATATGATAAGAATAATATGTAATGTACCCATAGACGTGAGTTTAGATTAAATGAATTACAGTGTATTAACATTACAAGAGACATGCAATCATGTCAATTGTATGGAATTTTTTTTTTGTCTTGAGGCAAGACGCTGCATTTATTATTCTCGATCTAGCGTCAATTGGAAATCAGGGACCGCCTTTCTAACAAGGAAATACTCAAGTGCTAAATAAACAATGAATAGCTTTTAGGAACACACATTTGACGCAAAAAGGTGACATTCTATAAATACAAACTCAGTTACCTTCTCAGAACAAAAATAAAGGCAAAGCGTTTTCCGATAGCTGTACTTTCCACTTCTTAGTGTTTAGGCGAATCTGGACGAGCTAAGCAGCCTTATTGCTTGTCCCTATATTACTTCCAAGATATTATGTTGGCGGCTTCTTTAGAACTGTTTTCCATTACATTAGGTAACGAGCCAATCTTACTAAGCAGGTTTATACTCGGCTTAGTCGACCAAAGTCAATATTTAGGTTACAAAAGCTTTAGATAATTAGATAACGCACAGTTCCAAGCGGTATGAAAATCCTATTCAACTTTTGGTTCAGGCTCTTATAGGATTATGTTGATAATGATGTAACTTAGTCTAATCTTCAAGTTTACTGCTACTTGTATAGTTTTAGGGCTATCTTTGTAAGATAAGATGTTGTTGTTTTAGTCAACGAAGATAATAACCAGCTAATAAGGTGTTGTAGGTACAGCTTTAAGCCTATAATCTATAGTCGACTGGTAATGAGAAGCTAACAGCAAATAAATACGTTGTGCTAATTCATGGAAGTGCCGTCTAGTGTAAGATGAGTTGCAGTTGATTTTAAAGCGGTTAGGAGTATATAATAGAATATTATGTAAATATTTTTATGGGTTACGTTATGCGGTTTTGAAAAACGCTATTATGTAGTTTACAAGTGTCGTTATAGCATTCTCTTGCCTATCCAAAGGTTTAAAGTACGTAAAATGATCGTGATAACAGTTAATATTATGATTTGTCAATCTTTGTCAATTATACCAACGATTTATATACAATAAGATTCGGCTAAAGAGGTCTGGTTAGGCCTCCAGACATCCATACATATAGATCACTAAGAGTCAGTTGTTATGATCAGTAGTTGAACTAACAATTGGTAAAAACTCTTTTTTAATAAATGGTTATAAAATGTATATAGGATTTAACAAAATAGTAAGTTTAACTACCTATTAAACCACTCGCCCTTAGGAGTCACTCTTCACCCCCCCCCCCCCCCCCTTTATGTGAATACTTAGTTTACGACGCAACTACGTCGATGACTAGACCACTATCACTTCAATTTCCAAGCTGTACCATAGACAAGACCCTTTACAAAGAGGTTAAACACCTCAACTTATTTCAAATAGAACCCACCTGGCGAAGCTCACAGTTTCAATAAAGTTTACCTAGGTGTGTTTCAAATTTGCGGCTAAC
This sequence comes from Agrotis puta, assembly GCA_943136025.2. Classification (NCBI taxonomy): domain Eukaryota; kingdom Metazoa; phylum Arthropoda; class Insecta; order Lepidoptera; family Noctuidae; genus Agrotis; species Agrotis puta. The sequence goes on along the minus strand of OW964177.2, from coordinate 11,002,393 downwards.
CGCCACACAGACGGAAGTCTACGGATTAATTTATAAAGGAAATTTATTGAAACCGCTGACGCTATCACTGACGGTGGTTAGTGTGTTGTTAACGAAACAATCATAAGCCACAATTTTATTTACGTTTTGATTTTGCTGAAGTATCTTATACACGCACTATTGCTGATCTCTGGAGCGAGTAAAATCACTTACAAAACAAACTTGATCGCGCTAAAGAAAACTCCAATTGGAATAATTATCGGATGATTTTATTTTCTATAATTAAAAAAAAGTTGCCCCTTATTTTATTCTTTTTGTTTTCATTTTTGAAGTGAAAACTTCTTTAGTGGCGTTGTGCACTTTTTTTGGAATGGGTTAAAAATGTTAAACTCGCGTCAGGACACGTGACCTGATCGAAAATTCGTAAGAAGGCGCAGGGCGCTTGCGCGAATGTTCGTGTGTGTTTATTACTATTCAAGTTTTCTCTTCTGCCGGCACTCCCAGAGTGCAACCCGTCGTTTTTTTATTTTTGTATGTGATTTCTTATCCTTAATTACATAGGTTTATTAAGTAATCCAAAACTTTTTCCTTTTTTTTGACTAGATGGCGTTCCTTCAGTTCCCATAAACGCGATAGAATAATTATGTGGATTCAAAATCTTTTGCTGTACTTCATCAACAAATAAATAGAGGATTCTCTGTTTTTTTTTTACGTGGTAAAATCGTCACATGACTCCTCCCACCCAGGGCAGAGCGGGAGGGACTGTCAGACTAGTACTGACTAAAATCCACGGTGTTCTTCAATAGCCCTTTACGTACCGGGGTCACGGTAATTTGTGAGTCCCGCGACCCGGCAGGCTTTGGCCTTCTACAGGGGGCCCCGTCAAGGGTTTCTCTGCTTTGGTATTTTTCACAGATAGTGAATATAGATATTCTTTCCTATGGAATCGTCAATTCCAATTCTACATATAATCTGTTATTTATTATATCATCACTGTTGAGTTTCTTAGAAATTACTTACTAGCAAAAATTAATTTGTTTATATTTCTGAGCGACAAAGAACCTATTCATGCGTACGCGCCTGCCCTCCGTTCAGTCTTTCATTCGTCCCGTGTGTGTGATAGGAACTAGTCACATTACTTCTAAATATAACATAAAGGTTAAAATAAAAGTTCTTATTGAAAGTTAACCTAATAAGTGAAGTTTGATTATTTCCATCACCTAATAAATTAATAGGTTATGGGCCCAGGTGTGCGCGAGTGAAATATTCACTGTATTGGACAATCGTTTTGAAAATCTGCAGTTGGACGAAATAAAAATGGATTATTCTAAGGTTAAAAGAAATATCAAGCCATTCGACGCTACGAAAAGAGGTACACTGCAGGTTACTAGCAACATGGGTGTCCAGGGATGTTTGGATGGTGTTCTGTACTGCCCTGAGGTACCGTACAATTTGCTGTCCGTATCCAAAATGCAGCGAGCTGGCTACACTGTTATATTCAGCACTGACGGTGCAAGGATTTGCAAAAATGGTAAAACAGTAATGAAAGGTATGTCTTTTAACAATCTAATTGCTGTAGTTTTTGTAGTGTCTTTAAACGTGAGTCGTCTTGTTTCCCAAGCAAGCATTAGTGACAAAAATAATTATAAATTATGGCATCAGCGCCTCGGTCACTTGAGTAAAAACAAATTTATAGAAATAAAACGACATGAGTTGTTTAAAGACGTAAGTGAATTAAGTACTGTAGTGCCGGATGACGAATTATGTGACGCTTGCATTCATGGAAAGCAGAGCCGACTTCCGTTTAATCACACCAAGGACAAAAGTTACATAAATAGACCTCTATTTGCTGTCAGTTCTGATGTCTGTGGTCCTATCACTCTAACGACAGTTGATAATAAAAACTATTTCGTTATGTTTGTTGACCAGTATACTCATTATTGCATTACGTATCTGATAACATACAAATCAGACGTGTATGCAGCGTTTAAAGACTTAGTTGCAAAAAGTGAAGCTAAATTTAATTTAAAAGTAGCTAACTTGTTTTGCGATAACGGTGGCGAGTATTTTATCCGCCGAAATGAAGAACTACTGTGCTGAAAAGGGTATTTCATACCATTTAACAGTTCCTAGAACTCCACAGCAAAATGGTGTTTCTGAAAGGATGGTGAGAACCATTACTGAGAAAGCTCGTTCAATCTTAAGTGGTGCACGATTAGATAAAGTTTTTTGGGGTCAAGCAGTTTTGACTGCTGTTTACTTAATAAATTTAACACCGACTAAAGCTCTAAAATTTTTAAAAACACCATATGAGATGTGGCATAATAAGAAACCTGAAGTAAAATATTTAAAGGTTTTTGGATCAACTGTTTATGTGCATAACAAAACGACCAAAGCTAAATTTGATGATAAATCATGGAAAGGTATTATGATGGGTTATGAACCAAACGGTTATAAAGTTTGGAACCCAGATTGCGAAAAGTTTGTAGTGGTCAGAGATGTTATCGTGGACGAAACTACCTTTGTGAGGTCCAGGCCTTCTTGGAAGCCTGAAGAGAATATGGGAAATTCTCATGACAAAACTGATAATGACATTGTGTCTTCTAAATCAGTGTCGAGTAAGTCCCGAGACCATGTTGTAAAGAAACTAGATAGTGTAAAATCTAGTGGGTCAGACCATATTGTAAAGAATCTAGATAGTGTGAAATCTAGTGGGTCAGACCATGTTGTAAAGAATCTAGATAGTGTGAAATCTAGTGGGTCAGACCATGTTGTAAAGAATCTAGATAGTGTGAAATCTAGTGGGTCAGACCATGTTGTAAAGAATCTAGATAGTGTGAAATCTAGTGGGTCAGACCATGTTGTAAAGAATCTAGATAGTGTGAAATCTAGTGGGTCAGACCATGTTGTAAAGAATCTAGATAGTGTGAAATCTAGTGGGTCAGACCATGTTGTAAAGAATCTAGATAGTGTGAAATCTAGTGGGTCAGACCATGTTGTAAAGAATCTAGATAGTGTGAAATCTAGTGGGTCAGACCATGTTGTAAAGAATCTAGATAGTGTGAAATCTAGTGGGTCAGACCATGTTGTAAAGAATCTAGATAGTTTAAAATCTAGTGGGTCAGACCATGTTGAAAAGAAACTAGATAGTTTGAAATCTAGTGGGCAAGATGAAAATCCTGCTAAAATTCGCAAATCAAACCATAATACGCTAAGCGAGGTACGTTTTGATAATTCAATGAGTAGTTCTATTGAAAGTACACACAGAAATACTGGATTAAGAAGGAGTGACAGGATTAAAGACAAAACCCCATTGTCTTATAGTGAAATTGATCACAAAGACTATTTGATGTGCGCTCAGTCTGTTTTATACAGTTTAGCAAAATCATCTTAAACAAGCGGCTAGATGTTGGTTCGAAGTATTCGAACACGCTTTAAAAGAAAAAGGATTTCAGAATTCATCAGTTGACAGATGTATATACATACTAGATAGAGGGGACATACGTAAAAATATATACGTAGTGCTTTACGTTGATGATTTAGTAGTAGTATGCGATGACCTAAATACGATGACTAACTTCAAAAGGTATTTAATGAGCAAATTCGAAATTACGGATTTAAATGAAATAAAACTGTTTCTAGGCATAAAAATCACTAGAGAAAGTGATCAAATGCTGTTGGACCAAAGTGCATACATCAAAACAGTCTTAACTAAGTTTAATATGCATGAGTGTAAACCTGTGTCGACCCCCTTAGAAAATAAGTTAAATTATGACGCATTGAACTCTGAGGAGAAATATGACGCACCCTGTCGAAACGTCATAGGATGCCTTATGTATATTATGCTATGTACTAGGCCCGATTTAAGCGTCAGTGTAAACATACTGAGTAGGTACACACACAAAAATAATAAAGAGTTATGGCAATGTCTTAAACGGGTACTGAGGTACTTAAAAGGCACAACTAATCTAAAATTGTGTTACAAGAGGTGTAAATACAATGATATTTTGTGTGGGTACGTAGACTCAGATTGGGGTGGCAATGATACACATGATAGAAAGAGTACAACTGGATACTTGTTTAAACTTTTTGATCAGTGCACAATTTCCTGGAATACACGAAAACAATCGTCAGTCGCGGCTTCTTCAACTGAAGCCGAGTATATGGCATTGTTTGAGGCAGTTAGAGAAGCATTGTGGCTTAAATCTCTAGCGGCCAGTATAAATATACTAATCACTGTACCAATTGTCATTTATGAAGACAATAATGGCTGTATAAGTATTGCCAATAACCCGACATGTCATAAACGGTCAAAACATATTGACATAAAATATCACTTTTCTCGGGAACAAGTTGAGAAAAATGTAATAACATTAAATTATATTCCCACAGGTGAACAGTTGGCCGATGCATTGACAAAAGCTCTACCTGCAATCACTTTCCAAAAGCTGAGATTTCAAATGGGTGTACAGTGATAATGTAAATAAGTGTATAGTGTACATAAGTTATATATATTATATAATATAGTGTGTACATAACTTAATGAGTACAACTGAGCTACATATTATGTTGACTCTTAAGTATTCATTTTGATTTGAATTGGTCTGGTTGAGGTTTTACTGGGTTTTCCTCAACCCTTGAACGAATGTTGGACCAAATTGTAATTCCCCAGCAAATATTTGGAAGTTAATGTGATCTAGTTAGGTAGTGTATTTATATCGATTTTTGTTTGTATAATTACTACCGATTAATTTTTGAGGGGGCGTGTTGAGTTTCTTAGAAATTACTTACTAGCAAAAATTAATTTGTTTATATTTCTGAGCGACAAAGAACCTATTCATGCGTACGCGCCTGCCCTCCGTTCAGTCTTTCATTCGTCCCGTGTGTGTGATAGGAACTAGTCACATTACTTCTAAATATAACATACTAGCGACCCGCCCCGGCTTCGCACGGGTGGACATTTATTTTTTAAGCTCTCTGAAAAAAAAAATTCCGGGATAAAATATAGCCTATACGGATTCGGAAGAATCCCTCTAAGTAATGGTAAAAGAAATTTTGAAATCGGTCCAGTAGTTTTTGAGCCTATTCAATACAAACATACAAAAATACAAAGGTTTCCTCTTTATAATATTAGTATAGAAAGGTTAAAATAAAAGTTCTTATTGAAAGTTAACCTAATAAGTGAAGTTTGATTATTCCCATCACCTAATAAATTAATAATCACTTCATCTCATCATACAATCTTCTTCAAGGACTAGTCAACGCGACAATCAGAAAGATAAAGGAAAAGATATCTAACTTTCCTGCACTTCTAGTACTCCGAATTTACTCTGGACAGTTTTCATTTTAATTCAGTCGTTTGTTGCAAATTGTTTTATTTTAAGTCAGTTCAGCAGACACCTGCATGCCAGTAGATTAAATCATCATCACAAATCAAGATATACTGCCTTTTTTATCGTGGTATAATCATCAAATGAGTCTTCTCTAAAATCCACGATGATCCTTCAATAGTCCTTTACGTTCCAGGGTTTTACCTGGTGGGACAGACCCGCGAACTGCGCAGGCAAGATATTCTTCCTTAGATTGAACATTTGTGTAGTCTCTATTACGTAAGGTCCTCAGTCTTTGTTCTGCTTTATTTAATTTTAATCTTAGGTAAATAACTTCCTAAGAGCCATAATAATTTATCGTCCGCCATAACTATTTTAATCATGAGCTGTCTAAACCAACAATAAAATAGCGTTCGCTCATTACTACTCGACGCACAACACAATCGCTTTATTTGTTTTATTATGATAAGCTATTTATTCTGTAGATTTATTGTTGGCTCACGTATAAGTTAATTAACGAGTAAGCAAACCCCCCCGGCAATGTTTGTCATACGCATGTTTACACTCATTAAACGTTTTATGTACATTAAGAAGATACCATTACAGTAGATCGCCTTTAAGAGACGCGATAAATCTTGGTACGATGTGGTAACCATTATGTATCACAAATTACACATAAACATGTCACAGTGCACGTCTGTATTGGCCACAGATTGTACGGTAGTGCTAGCCAAGGCTTTATGACATTCATAAATAGAATTAACGAATGAATGAATAGCCCTGTGGAACGGAGAACGACTAGCTTGTGCGCGACCTTTTGTAGTACTACAGAATAGTCAGGCATTGTTGTGTAAATCTAGCGTGCTAAGCCTGCGGAAGTGTTACGTTTATAAGTCATAAATCACAGAGCTTATCGTTTTACGCGACTGTACTAGCGGCCCGTCCTAGTACTGCAGCGCTGTCCGCGAAATATGCAGCGAGCGCTTATTTGTGAAGCGTCGATAGATTATCGCATGCATTCCATTGTGCTGCTTTCGTAAGCCTGTTCACTATTGACTGTGCATGTCATTGATCAATTCCTAATAGTAACAAATTTAAAACTTTATTCAGAACTGCATATTTTCCAGCGCTGCAGACTCGTATATCGTTTTGAGCTTTAACAATATGTTTATTGGGAAAATACTTCTTAACGATCGGGACGAGTCATAATTTAACAAATGTACATTTTATGCACCATTTTAACGGCTTGCAAAATAGTCCCCAGAGAGTTATGTCCCGGTAACGTCAGCACGACAAATTGTCTGACCGTTGTGAATTTGTAGCTCCAGGATTTCACATTTTGTAGTTCAACCAAAGCATATATTTAAGTAATTGCAGTAAAACGGAGCCTTCGGTTACCGTCAAAGAAGAAGTCAGCTTTTTGCTCTTCGTATAGTTTTGATAAATGACCCAGGGTTTCCAAATTATACTGAATATTACTTATTTCTATACAGCTCTAGAGTTGGCAATTATCTTTCAAATCCATCTTAATTACCAAAGAGACCAATGCACATGCTATGATGACTTAAGTATCTTACTCGTACTTGAACTTCAAAAGTAAATTCCCATCAAACCGATATAGTAATTTGTTCGATCTAAGATAAAATGCGGGCGATGTAAACACGTTACGATTGTAAGATAAACCAACTTTCTCAATACTCCTTTATTACTCATAGCATATCTCAAATCAAACAATTGAGCCCGGGGCCCGTCAAAACTTCAATATGGGAAAGTGGACTCGTGGACTTGTACCACAGAATACATAAGTACAGAAGGTTGGCTCCCGTCGAATCCTAATAACGAGCGCAGGTATAGAATGGGCGAAGAGATCTCATTCAAACTAAGTGAAGCCACAAAGGACTGGAAAGCGTGTGTGTAAGTGTTGATCATCCGGTGTCGAGATGGGCAGACAACATTATTGCCCGCGAGGATATCCTGAATAAGGCTAAACAAGGAAAGAGAGGCAAATACCATGCAATAGGTAAAGTCAGTTTTCAAATGATGATTATGAAGCCGCCAAAACATATGCTCTTCTTTTTTTTTATCATGGTAAAATCATCAAATGAGTCCTTCCACCTAGGGCAGTGCGGGAGGGACTGTCAGACTCGTACTGACTAAAATCCACGGTGTCTTTCAATAGCCCTTTACGTTCCGGGGTCACGGTAATTCATAAGTCCCGCTACATTGTGCTGACACTCTTTGAGGCGCGCGTGGAACACAACGCGTCGTCGACCCGGGCAAGGTCCATGATCAGACAGCGAATCGCCCATTACTCGCCGCCCGCATGCCCGCGCCTACGGTGGCCGAAAATCGACTAGCGACGTCTATCGCCGTGTCTACCACTGCGGCTGGAGTGTAAGGGGGACGCTGTCCTATCCCTTATATGCTCTTCTCTTGCAAGAATCATGCACACATATCATTATGATGACAATTTCCGATCGGCAAATGTCGAAAAAAGTAAACGGGCATATGCTTTACTCAAAGAGTCTACGTGGGGTTTCGTCTATCTTCTCTGTCGATGGCCTTCTGCATCTTTATTTATGTTGTGTCACGAAATCGTACTCTCGTAGTTTACGGTTCGCTATTAGTCAAACAATGTCCAAGTTGTGTGAGTTGTGTCCGGCAGTTCGCGGCGTGTCTCAGACATCAACCTGTAGATTTACAAGTTAGTGAACTTAGTTTGAGTTCGTTGAAATTAGTGAATATTTCACTCATTAATCCAAAGAGTAGCTGAATCCAACTTCATTTATTGACTTTCTATTTGATGCTTTGATAAAATACATGGTAAGAACCAATTAGGATGTTTGTGACGTGTTTAAATTTGAATGGTAATATAATCATTACAACCAATCAATCTAACATATCTGATAAAAAACTAAATCTGATAAACTAAGATGTTTTCAAAGATATAATCACCGAATGGTGAGTATAATTCCACTGCGTTTACAAAGTAGTCAAATAGTTAAACGTGCAATAAGCAACCGTTACCCAAATTACGGCTAAACATTAATCTGGATCAAGTGACCAGTGATCCAGAACATGTTACTTTCGCGAAGGCTTGTCAAGCTACTGATTGACAGCCGTCTACCGATTAGATATGCCACGCTATCTTTGAACCGGTCATGGTCGCGGTTTTGTATGTAAATGCACACGTCACACGCCAGACTCGCGGGATTTTTCGCCAGCAAACTGCTCCTCAAAATCATCAGGCTTGCAAACGAATAAATATATGGAAAACGTGATACTCTTTTGCAATTCACGCTATGTGTTGACTAGTGAATGCATAAAGCGCTGTTATACACGTTGAACCATAAAACAAGGAGAATTCTTAGTTTTATAGTGCCATTAAAAGACCTTCAGAACACGATTTACGGAAATAAATTCTGATTAAATGTAATTGTGGTTAGATTTATCGCGTGGGAGACAAAGATTAAAATCTTTAATTCTAATTCATTTTATTTTCACGTTGAACCATACAGATTTTGGTCCGAGTCTTCTGTTCGATAAAAATATCTGTAAACTGACTGTTGTTTAATTTCAAGTTTAATATTGGTCCGTTAAACACGTTAGCGAATCCAATGCGAATTGTAAAACTCAAATAAAAACGTCTAGTATGTTGAAAAAGGAATAAAGTCGTTGATAACATGTTCTACTCAATAAAGATATATCGCATGGTCATCGGAAGGCAAAATTTATAGTTTCGGCGTTCGTACTGGTCACTGTGGCTGGCAATTAATTGGCAGACGGACGGACTTACACGTTCTCAGTATGGGCATTAGGTATGTGTAGCAGTAAAACCAGTCTCGCCCTATAGGGCATTGCAATTACACGTAGATAGGTGAAGACGAAGCCCTAGGCGTCACTATGCGCCGACGATCGCAGATTGATATCGCTCCGGACACAAAAGAAGAAACGTTCAGTGAATAATAAGACCTGGGCCATGAGAGCAGCAACTTAGTGAAACGATACCCTCTATACAGCCGCAGAACATAATGAACATATAACGGTGACCATCATGACGTTAGAATATAAAACAAATCAGTAAAAGTAATTTAAAATTATTTCAATTAAAGTAAATTAAATATTTATTGATAAATTGCAACTTTTTGCCAATTGAAACGGTAACATGGTTTAGTGGCATACTTTTATTATATAGTAATTCTATCATCTATAACATGATGACAACACCCTTTTTATTAGATGGATTTCAAGAATCACTATCGTGTCAAAGACATAAACCGCTCAAAGCGACCGCCTATTTAAGAGCTACACTTGAGAGTTTCACGAGAAGTGAAATGATCTGCCGTAAATGTATCGTCTAAAGATATTCGCTTTGAAGCTACGATTACAGCTAAGAGCTTCGAATAACTGCATAAAATGAATTCACATTGGCATCTTTCGATTATTTTTCGATAGATTTTATTGCATCGTATCAAAATAGGAAAAGCTTTTCTGAGAATTCTACTTTCGGACAATAAAACGAATAATGGTATTCTAATGTAAAAATGTGATCTTTCAGCCTTTAAAATTTAATAAAAAGTTATTTCCCGTAGCGAAAACCTTTCTTGATAAAAGATGTGTAAATAAGCTAGATATTTACGACCAGTAGTAGGTAGTAACTCAAATTAAAAATTCAATTCAAACAATCTTACTTATATCACTTTAGTGGTGGTATAACTCGCGGTTACAGCTATCATAAACATCTTATAAAACGCAGACATACTGCGCGAATTATAATAAGCTTAGGATCCATTCAGTATCATTTCTCGGTCTAAGGTAATTTCCTAGTTGAATCTGCACAGTGTGCAACCAAACGGAGGAAGTAAATCACGCGTTTAATCGTCCATATTTTACAATTTGCCCCACAGTAAGTACCCAAGTAATAAAAAGATGTTCAAAAATTGGCGTAGCAAATTCTCATGGCGATTTTACTGCCGTTCGATGAAAATTTAAGAAAGTGACAGGAGTGGGCTGTTGTAAAACCGCAAATATGGTGACAAACACAATATTACGACAGTGGTAAAAGGCCATGATATTTTATTTATCTTTACGCCTACTTAAAGCTTTAACGCTGTGTTATTACTAGATGCTTTACACTTATCAGGCACTAAAATAAAAGTGACTTGTTCGAGATTTCGCGAAAGTAATTAAATCATTTCAAGGAAAGCTATTGTTGAACCAATAAATAAATAAGGAACTGGCACTTCTACACTTTGGTAACTTTTTAATGACAGCACACCCAATATATAATGCCTTGTTACCTATTTATACCAAATGTGGTTTCATGCAGATAATATCAGGGCTTGGCATTAACTTATAATTGGCATAATCCGTCAGGTATTGTACGAAAATGTATGCCACAATTCATGAAACACCCACACGAATTCTCTAACCAGTAATCCACTTTCCTGGCACTACATTTAAGCATAAACAAACCATCTTGATAAAACATTAAGCTTACAAAACCTAACCTAGTTAAGAACTTAAACAATGGTGAGTTAGATATACTAGTGAGTGTGTTGACTCGAGTAGCTGTGAACGAAGTGTGAAGGTATATTGTACCGCACACTGTTCATTGTCAATATGTAGACGCAGGAGCGGCAACAAGGGGCGTGAGTGGAAAAATCGAGCAATTTTCCGGATGCCGTTATAGCTAATACGACCTTCTGAAGCGGCGGTCGATTAATCTCTGTCGACCGCGATGGGCTCCGACTGCACGATATAAGGAACCAATGGAACGGGAACTCCGACACTTCAGATACAACCATCATTAGCTTCCTCTTAAGTGGAAAGCGGGAGGGGAAAGGCAGACCAAATTACACTGGCTGAAGAACATGATGGATCCCTTTGAGCACGGAACGCGGAGATGATCCAACCGTTACACCCTGCTAGCAGAAATTATGAGTGCACTCGAACGTGTAAAGATAAGGCTGCCAATATATGGCGCAAAAGTCGCAACATAATATTGAATAGGGTGGGCTCTTCCGAAAAAATATCATGCGAAAGTCATGACGTAAGCGATAAACGTGATTACGTAGCCACTAATCATTCAAATGCGAAAAGCCAAGCGCTTGATAGCCTAATTGGCAATTGTGGAGATAAAGGAGCAATTTGGCTTTGAACTACGATTCGCAACGGATTGTAATCGGATTCGTCGAAGCTCTAAATTGCTTTTTACATATTAAACCCGATTTCCTTTCCCACTAAAACATACCTAAGCAATCAACTAGGTAGTAAACTGGCCGCATTCCTAGTACTCGCAATACGGGACGAGGAAAGCAATGCGCTAGAACACGTTTCGATGCAAATAAGAGCGTTTACGCTAGGCGCCTACAATGGTCATTACCGCGTTTCAATTCGCAGAGAATTGCCGTTGCTCTAAACAGCTAAATGGCGTAAAACGAAACTCACGAGAGTCCGCGTACGATTATGTTGCACATGAGGAATATTCATGACTCGCACAGTAAATGGAGTAGCTGAGCCAATCCAATAACGTGCAGCTTGAGGCCCATTTCAGCTAAGTAGAAACTTTGTATGTTGTTAGCAGAAATACTTTCAAAATTGTTAATATTTTGCTGCCTAATAAAAGTGAAGCATAAAACACTGTTTCCTTATTATAATGTTCGCAAGATTTATTAATTGCATGTTAACTTTCACACCATTATTTTCTTTGCTTAAATGACTGTTATTTTGCTTACCATTTATGTTTATTATAATATGTTATGTTCATTTTTACGAGAGAAAGGTTTGCATCAATAGGGCTCTTTGCGATCCAATCAAGCAGCTAATTCAACTCCATCGATAGCAGTACGCTACAAACACAAAGATCATTTAAACGTATGAGGTGCTTCTGACGTTCATTAACGATGTACATAGTAATCGAGGGCTAAGAGGGTATCTATGTCAAGTCTGATGGCAACAAAAATGAACGCTAGAAGAAGTCAGAATTAAATTCTAATATAACATATCCCTTCAAAACCGAAACGTTCAAGGCAAACCTTCACGAAAACCGTAACATAAATAAGTAAAAGCGTTTCCAAACAAAAATCGATGTATGCATCCACACAAAATATGGCGCGTATAATAGGATAATGTTTTTCACTGTTCAAAACACAGGTCACATCGGCCAACACACATGCCCAATCCCAGAGGAATTAAGTTATTAGCTAACGCTCGGTTCCAATACACGGCAGCCACTCCAATGTCCGGACATTTTACTCTTCAATTTGAATTCAATGGACGGAATTAGAGAACGTGTGGGGACGCGTTGTGAGAACTACTACGATAAACTGTTAACGTTATGGGACATAGGGTTTTCTGGTTTTCTACATCTTGGAAATACTTTACGCATCATTTGTTGCCGCTGTTCCCGTGGGCGAGTTTTTCCCCTCGACTTCGAAACCGAATGAGTAATTTTCATCTTTATTTTTAGTAACTGCTTTAACCAGAGGTCGGAAACCAATTTATTATGTTGATGAGACCCTACATTTTTAACGCTTTTAATCAGTACTAGCTGCTGCCCGCGACGTTGTCTGCGTGAACGCTATACGGCAACCAAAAATACCTACGATAAAGTTCACTGCTCATTCCCCGTAGGTATATATGTAGCCTATATGTTGACCCGACTTCTTAATAATATTCGTGCCAAATTTGAAGTAAAACCATGCAGTACTTTTTGAGTTTATCCCGGACATACATACAGACAAACAGACAAACATTCTAAAAACTACTCGTATATTTTTGGCTTTGGTATCGATTGTAGATCACACCCCAAGTATTTAAAAAAATATTTAATGTACAGTTTTCACTTTCCTACTATTTTATTATATGTATAGATGAGCGCGGCTTCAGGTAATTAATTTATGTAGACGTTTATTTTGCCATTTGTGTGTCACTGTCCGATATTTATGCATGTAAAATAACTGTAGTTTTAAATGAGATTATTGAAGATATGCATACTTTGTATGTACGAACATCCCATCAGTCTAATGATTAGCATAGAAGACGACTTCATTTGCTGGTCAAATAATACGCTGGCTGATAAACGACTAATAGCATTAGAGGAACAGGTGTCTGTAATTTCGTTAATTCAGCTATTAGTGTTGTGCCGTCTAAAATATCACCTATCAGCCGCTATAAATAGCCTCTTAATCGTCTTTCATCGGGTCACTCCCTCGAGTGAATTGAAGACACAGTTGTCGTATCGTTATTCGTGAACGAACGTAAATCTGCGAAGAGTTGATTAGCTTAATTGAGGTCATTAATCGGTAGGATCGCGACGACGAGCGTATCGTGTTTAATTAACTAACGAATGGACGGACATTCGATTATCTTAATGTGGATGCGTCGGGCGTGCTGCGGACGATCCTCCCCACTGCAGACACCGGACATCGACGCGACGCGCGACGGCCGCTGCTTCCCCTGTCACGCACACGACACTGTGTTTGCAACGTGTTCAGTTTTTATCCAATAAAGCTCACGCAATTTTAAAACCGATATAGCTGGAAAACGAATGCTTTGTGTTTCAATTGACGTATTACTGTTTGCGTCGACTTTTATTTCACCTATTAATTTTAGAGAGAGCTGCAACCATTTACTCTATTTTACCGTACAAAAAGAAAAGACCACGTTTTGAATGAGCACTGTAGATCTCTAGTTAGGTGTATTTGAATTCTGTTATTCCTTGTAAGCATGCTATCTGCAGCTAAGATCTGCAGAAAGCGGAATGCGCTTATTAAATCCTAAGGTACTACATCCACGAACTAAGCCACAACTAATTAAATTTAAAGGCTGTCTTAATTGTTATTTAGGTTGGAATCCTTGAGATTACACGTAACTTTCTTGCGGTGTGCGCGTAAACTGACACAATATTTTAAGCCTTCTCTCGAAACTCTAAAACCCCGAAGTCGGGGTCCCGTCAGCGCGTTATCATGCATGTACAATTAAACAAACAGCAGTTTGCGGTGACGCAGCTTTTGTTTATCGTTTAACTCGACGCACAGCTGAATCTCTTAATCCTAAACAAATATCGCCGGTTGGTTGTACATTTCCCCTATAAATTTTCTATCTACCGTATGGCACAGGGCCGTGGAAAAGCCGCTACCATTCAACGAAATACAATGAGAAACGGTAAACGAACGATTAAATCGCGCGGTTGCTGGCAATAATATAAACAACTGATTAAACTGGCCCTGCGGTCACAAAAGGAGACATTAGTTAAGGGGCCAGGTTTCGCTGCCTACCAACCCGATAATGGTAGGAAGTGATAGCGCCCGAGAAACGCTACGGGTAGAACTGGAACACTTAGTACCAGCACTTGATTACCACCGAGTATTGTGCCCCGCTCCGCACTCTTATCAGTCACGTCTTACCCTCTTTGCTGTACAGTTAAAATTCATAACCACATCTAACGTATCTTAAATAATCTAGGTATATCTAAATTTTGAAGTTGTTACCCTGAATATAAAATGTGCAAGGAAGGGTTGAAAGGGCAATTACAGCTATCCGGGGTGGATAATTACTATCAAACATTGCAGCGGGTGGTGCGCATCAGAGTGAGGGAGAAGGCAGTGGATTTGTATAGGGTTGTCTCTGTCTTTAGTCTTAAGCTGCACGACTAGAGGAGTTTATATAACATCCTCGGGCTTTATGGGGCGGGTGCTGATAATTAGAACGAAAGATGCGCAACCACGCGACTCGAACCGTAATCAGTGGTTTAAACTATGAGAACTTTCGTGGATTAATTTTGGGGGCAGAAACCATACACTATATTTTCTGCCCCCTCGCATTGTAACATTCCGTACAAAGTTTTGATGTAGTTAAGACGCTCCATCGTCGACAGAATACGCCTGACTTGCAATAATTTAGAGGAGGAGTTGTGTTGCAATTAATACAACAATAACAGAGTAAGCCTTCATGAAAGACAAAATGGATAACATCTCAACACTTCTTTATGTAGGCAGGTACTGAGTAGCAACATCCGAGGTACTCAGAATAGTATAGATTTCATATTACTCACATCCACCTTGCCATCAATTCGCAAGCAACAAAGAAGAACGTTACCTGAAAAAAAAAGGAGAACAGCATTTTAGTAATTGAGTCTCTATCACGATGTTTTACCAGTATCTGTATTTAAAGCTACATAAATACTTAGATAGTACGTTAACCTAGCTTCCATGCGCCCTCTGTGCTATCAGTACTGTCACCGCTATCACCTCGTCACTTGGACCGAGCCTGTTTACAAACAACGCTATCGCAACGCGCACTCGCTAATTTGCGCCAACCACTCGACGACCATCCAACAAGTTCTGAAGTCCAGACGCGATTACCCAGTCAGGATGATTTATTTATAGCCCGCGTTAAGTATAAGTAGTTCATAAGATAGCGAATAATAAGCCCTATCGCTTAACTTATCATTCGGTTAATTAAAATTACCAATGTAAATGCCACTTCATCTAGCTCATTGTGAGTGGTTAGTGTCCGCTTACATTTTTATCTGACTTTTGCATGGAAGGAAATTTATGCGTATATTTTTTTATATATTATAACTGCGGGTAAAGATAGAATTGATGAAGCAGAAATGTTTGATAGCGTAACAGGTATTTAATTACGTTTAATCAGTTATAGGTATGTATTTTTCAAGTAGAACGCCATTTGATGAAACTTGACATAATGAGAGAACTCCATTATCGCACACACCGGCTGGTATTTGAATAAAATAAAAATTAAGTTGACTGAAGAAGGAGCTAAGCAAAATAGACTGGAAAAGAAACTATAGATAGGTACAATTTCAAAGTCGCAGAACCTCTAGCCTCCTATATTATTATAGCTACATTATTGTCATATATCAACCATCTTCTTTACTATAAAACTGAAGAGTCTGTTTGTTTGGTTGAACTCATTAAACTCAAAAACTACTGGCTCGAATTCAAATAGTGTTTTAGAGTTAGGTAGTCCAGTTATCATGCACATCACGCAACGACCAATAGGAGCCGAATAGCGGGTATACAACTGCAGAGAATCCAACTATAAGATTAAACTTCGTTAATTCAAAAGGACAATCCCATTTCTCCTTCAACTTTAATTTAACAATACACTCCAACAAATGTTTAATTCCACACATCCGTTGCTCATCTACGAGTATGTACAGTAGGTACGTTACAAAAACAATCGCAGCACTCGAGCGCGCTCCACTAAGTGACAAAGGTACCGCGGTAAAAGCACGTACAAACCGTATCAACGGCCACGGTACTTAGCAGAACAAACAATGGTTCAGTAGCAATCATACGGAATACCATTGAGACTCGGGGTGAACGAAAGCCTTGTTTTTGTTGGCCCACAGGGCTGCAGACATGTCAAATCAATTAAGGATAACATTCGGTATAACGAGCAAACATATGTCGGTTATTTTACGCACTTAAGCTCATTAAGCTTACAGACTTACAATAGTTTTCATGTAGAGCCATTAACTTTTTAAAAGTCTTTAAGTTTGTAAGTGATCGGATGCTGGCGATTAAATGACAGAAGTCATTTAGTGTTACATTAAAGGTAAATAAGTGAGGTTCATTAAAATGGAGCAGATAACTGTTGTATTAATGGCCAACTACCAGATGTAGGTACGCATCCCTCAGGCCTTTTTATTAGTAATAAAATCTTTAGGACTGGTGGTTCAATGAGTTCTGATTGGTTGTTGTGATAATTAAGAAAGGAATACATAAGGAGGCTGTGTTTGCATTCATTAAAATCGAATATGAATACTTAAATGTAATGTTCTTCTTTTTCCTGAGTCGATTGGGATTTTGAACTCAAATTGTTACCAACCAGTATGTAGCGTTAAATGTATTAACATAATAGCACCAGTGTCTAAACAATGATTTATTCAAACAGTATACTCTGATAAGCTGAGTGATTATAGTATTCCGGAATACTAAACATGAAACAGTTTGCATGGTAAATCAAAATCTGATACCCGTATTAAAGTTTCATCGTTTATTTAGGACGCATTACCATTTGACCCGCATGTTAGGGACTACTTACATATGCCTACCTACATCCCACAGAATTGGCCCCATGCAAACTATCCCTGTTTCAAACTCGAACATGAAGGATTTATTACTTATTACATGTGAATCGAGAATCAAGAATCACAAATCTGTAGGGCAATGAGCAGGGTTTGAAATTATCAAGCTATATAATTTCCTTGATTATCATTTTCTGATAATCATCTGAAAATTCTGTAAGTTAGTCCATAACCGGGCACGCCGCAATCGCGGCGGTAAGACCCCTCTTTGAGGAGTGGCTGGATAGGCGTCACGGCGTCCTTACCTTCCGCATGACGCAGGTCCTCACCGGACACGGAAGTTTCGGGAGGTTCCTGTGTCTGATAAGGAGGGAGGAAACGCCTGGGTGTCACCACTGCGAGGACCGTCCTGAGGACACGGTGGAGCATACGGTGCAGGACTGCCCCGCTTAGGCAGAGCACCGCCGTGTCCTCACGACGGCGATGGGCGGAGACCTCTCGCGCCCGGCATTGGTCGAGGCCATGCTGCGGGGCGAGACGGAGTGGGAAGCGGTCGCCTCCTTCTGCGAAGCAGTCATGCTCGCGAAGGAGGAGGCGTGCCGCGTGAGGGAGAGAACAGTGTCCTCCCTCCGACCCACCCGCAGTGGTAGACGCCCACGGCGACGGACGTCGCCAGACGATCTCCGGCCACCGTAGGCGCGGGCATGCGGGCAGCGAGTAATGGGCGACTCGCTGCCCGACCATGGACCATGCCCGGGTCGACGGCGCGTTGTGTTCCACGCGCGCCTCAAGGAGTGTCAGCAAACTGACGGGGCCTGTAGAGGGCCAGAGCCTGCCGGGGTCGCGGGTCTTACCCATCACCGTAACCCCGGTACGTAAAGGGCTCGTGAAGGACACCGTGGATTTTAGTCAGTACAAGTCTGACAGTCCCTCCCGCCCTGCCCTGGGTGGGAGGACTCATTTGATGATTTTACCACGCAAAAAAAAAAAAAAAAAAAGTTAGTCCATAACAAGACTTATTTTATTTTATCGCATTCGAATCCAATTTTTTTAACTGCAACTTAGCTCGTCTTGGCCACCCGAAGAAATGGTAAATCACGTTCGAGTACGCGTAAAGTGACATGGAAAATAATAATTATTATGATATTTACGAGTATCAAAATAATTATTACTTAACCAATGAAAAATTGTCGCTACGAACCCTAGTTATAAAAACGTGTCTGGAAACCATCTATAAGACTATATTTTCTAAGGCATATAACAACGAGAACGCAATCTAGCAATTAAACTATAAAGGTATATAACCAGTTATCATTAACGAGGGAAATAACTATTATGCTTGAAACTGATTAAAGCAACGTTATATAAGTGCTGGGGGAAGAAGTAGCATGTTACTAATTTGCTATAACTTCCCGTTTATACCATGCGAACTCAACATCTAGAGCACTGAAATTAGTTGTTGTAATTTTTATGTACTGAGTTATGAGCGAGCTTGAACAACTTAGTATGCTTGAGAAACATCCGCTTAAACATGGAATAACCGTAAACAAAGAATTGGCTTTTTTTTATATAATATGTGTATGCTCTTCGCGTTAATCAATTTTCGGCAGGGTTGACAACGCGCTCACGGCAGGCTTCTATAGGTTATGGTGGTCGCTTTCCATCAGGTTGCTGTATGCTTTAAAAAAAATATAGCCCAGATGCAAAGATCTAAGATGGAGCGAGCTCACCCAGAAAGACCTCAACTCTTGCGCATCGACGGAACACATAAAAAAAATATTTGACCGCCTCACCGCCGCCTAGGCTGTTGTGCCGTTGCCCGGGGTGAACCACTCAGAGGTGGATCCAAAACAAACGTAACTACTATGAAAACTTATGGATTGTAAACAAAACTTAATAATACGACTTGAATAGACAATTGTAGTTCTAATTACTAGTATGTGTATTATTTTCATTACTACAGGTTATTTCATCAATTCGACTTCTTATTATAATTTTCATAAAACTAGGTTACATTATGAATGAGAAAACATAAAAATGTTTTGTAATCTTTTTCAAACCGACTGACTGGTAGCAAAAAAACGACGCCATATGTCGGAATTTTAACGAACTTAGCACATGTATGTTACTTAACACAAATTTTCTTTGAAACCAAAGCCGTGAAGTGTTTCTAAAAAGTCTTCAAAACAATTAGAATACAAGTAGTCAATTAATAGTAAATTAGGTTAGTTAAATAAGTATTTAAATAAATGTAAGTATTTACTCTTTGAAAAATAAAAGACTAACAGTATATGATTTCAATAGCCCATCTCCGCTTATAATCGCAGAGCAAAGTATATAGCATTGCATTTTCCTAATCACTTGCTTGGTTTTACCGGAAACGTCAATGTTCTTCTTTAATTCTCATACACGCATGGGAATTACCTGTTATTACTGTTAACTAGAACTATCAATTGAAAAAATTCATTGAACTTCTTAGGTAGTTAATTTATCGATCTTAATCACTTTTTGATCAAATGAGTCCTCCCACCCAGGGCAGAGCGGGAGGGACTGTCCGACTCGTACTGACTAAAATCCACGGTGTCCTTCAATAGCCCTTTACGTTCCGGGGTCACGGTAATTTGTAAATTCCCGCGACCTGGGCAGGCTTTGGCCCTCTAGAGGGGGGGCCCCGTCATTTTGCTGACACTCTTTGAGGCGCGCGTGGTATCTTAATCACCTAGAAGAAAATGTACCGGTGAATATGTGTTTAGTTTCTTATTACTTGTCTTAGTTGCGACTACTCATCACCATCAGGCTATAAAACATTATACCTGTGTCCCAGCAGTGGGAACACCCACTGCTGGGACACAGGCCTCCACTCCGTGAGAGAGACTGGGACATAATACACCACTCGGACCCAGTGCGGATTGATAGATGTTACTTGTCATAGAATTTTTGGTTCTAGGTCATGCCGTTTTCCTCACGATGTTTTCCTTCACCGTTTTAAGAGCAGTGGTGATGAAATAAATTACACAAAGTAATGCGCATAGCTGGGTTCGAACCCTCAACCTACAACTCGTAAGTCGAAGCCGATACCCCAACCAATGAACCACTACTGCTCTAGTTGTCACTATTATAGAGTTTTAATGACCGACACTACTTAATAATGTCCTGAAAAGGAAACGTGACCATTAAACCCGAACCTAGTACGATCAACATAAAGATTAAATTAGTATGATAGCATAACTATCCACATAAAATAAATCTATAATATTCCCACGCGCCCAGTACAGGTTGGTAGATGTCACATGTCTTCGAATTTGGTTCTAGGACATCCCGGTTTCCTCCCACGACATTTTACTCCGCCGTAATTAATAATTATGATGTAACGTATTTGTTTAAAACTTCACGAAATTTTATATGAAGCCTCTTTGAGCACTTAAAAACGATAACTTTCAAAGTACGCGTTTACTTTGACAAAATTGTTTTTAATTAAAGATAAATTGCTTAGAAACATTAATATGAAACCTAAGTTTAATAGGCTTTTAGTACTTATCGTGCACGAATAATCCGATTAATTGAAAATAAAATTAACAGTAAAGCGAAAGCTGAGCTAGAGAGCTAAGTGTCTAAGAAGATTAACAGGAAAGGGGAATTCTTCAAACATTTAAAATTATAAAATGTTCCACTTTTCAAGTTTCTTCATTTTATGTCACAAAGAAAGTAATCTGCCACAAAAATCCAGAATAACCAACAAATTATAACAGGTAGACAAGTGTTTTGCTACAAAATATAAAAACTTATACTGAATGAAAAACCAACAAAGGACTACTATCTTTACTTAACAGACTCTTTGTACCAATTCAAGAAACAAAATTAAAAGTTGTACAATTTACAAAGGATAACCGAGGATTCTCTTATTTGTTCGCAAACTTCTTCATTTCTTATTAAGACCGTATAGTTTCAAAGTGGAAACAAAAAAACTACAAAGTACCGTTTGTTTGCAGACGCAGCTTAATAACAAAGAAGGAAAAACGTGTATAGAGTAGTGGTACGTGTTGATAATCCTGGCAGACGTAGCGGGACATCCGGGGACGGCAGCGCGACGGGATCCGATCCGGGAGTCCGGGATAAGATCCCGATCCCGGGCAGATTGTCGGCGTTGATTTCCTGGGACAATGGACGGTAGAGATCTGTGCGTTTATCCCGCACAATATACTGACAGCTTTAGAATAAAACTATGTTTTATTTCCAAATGGAAAATGTTTAGCGCTGGTGTACAACTTACAAGTTGAGATCGATCAGGGATGCAGTCAATAAGTCTGAATGTATAGAACCTGTGTGCCTGATCCAGTTAGGAACTAAGCCAAACTAACTATAGAAACGTGTGTCGTATTTCGATATTTTGAAACTATTTCGTGCAAAACCTTGTTGTAGCTTATTATATTCATTTAGCAATATCAGGCGGCATGACTTTCTCACAAACGAGCACAAAACACGGACACGTCTCGCTCGCACCGCTAGCGGCGAGTTTCATAGCAAAAACTATAACATCTCACGCGCCCGCCTCTCGCATCGAGCCTCTTTATATTCAGCTAAGGTCCACTTTTTCCGCCGTCCCAATAAGCGTGGCAACACGAGAAAAACTGACACCAACACCAGTTTCCGTTTAATTCCGAAGTATTATTAAATTGGGTGATAAAATTTGTCATTTATCTGCGCTATCTACACGAATATGGTGTTTTCGTGAAGCGAAATAAGTTTCATTTCCTTGCTTTTTCTCTCTCACCTGTTTTGGTATTTGCCATCTCTGTCGATAGCAGCAACGGGATAAGTGCACATTTGTTGTTGCTATTTGCAAACAATGGCGTGTTAGCCGCCGTGTCCCTGTCTGGCCACATCTAAGGTGCCGAAGACATCGGCGTCAAATTAAACACTGGTACCGCATGGCACGTTATTTCACTTAGCTGCTTCAGAGTTATGCACTGCTAGTATCTTTAGTACCATTGGTATGCGGAATGTCATCATTCCAGTGGCTGTTGCAACGATTACATTTGAAATTCATGTTATTGTTTGTTATTGTGTGTATAAATATAAAATAAAGGAATCAAAGCAGTATTAAATTATGTCTGAGTTAGCTTAGCACTTAATAATGCTTGTAAATAATAAGGATATCGGATTAAAGAGCCTTGTTATTCATGGATACGACAAGCCCTAAACATTTTGCACGAGTATGTTTTACACGCACGGCCAACATTCAGACAATGAGCTTTACATGTTAGGATTTGCATAATCTGCTGTTTTTTCAATTAACACGAACGGATTTTACATACATAGGCATGTGAGAGGAATGTATGAAAATAAACTGTACTCCGTTTTGGAAGCTTAATGTTTTATGGTTAATTCAAGACTTAACATCGGCAGTAGATTACTCATGTAGTGTATTTATTTTAAATAAACTTTTCGTATCATAGAAGCTGTTAATGACGATCAAGAGGTTAATGTCGGGATTGGCATTGATGGTCAGCAAAATACTTCTAATGGCATTCATAAATTCCGTACTTAATCGCCAATTCGCTTCGTAACCGTAGTTATTTACAGCCTATACGATTCCAACTATAAACCGCGTATTTAGTATCTATTTATTTGCCCACAGTACTGAGTAAAGGTGAGAAACCCTAAATGAAACGTTGTTGATAATTTTCTAATTTAACACACGGAACCCATCTAAGATGGTAAATAGATAGTGATTCCCACATTGAGAAACAAAATATCTTCGTTTGGTAGTTAACGTTGCCGCATCCGATGTTCTTATCGGCTCGCCCATTAATAATGGCACTTCGTCTTTTAAGGCACGAAAGCCGACTACGCATTGTTGGGTTGTACAACGTCGCCTATTGTGGCGTGAACAATAATTTGCAACCGAACCTCTACTAAGACGCGAAAGGATCAAATAACTGTGGTGTTCGCGGTGTGCAGAGCATTAGGCTTTTACGTGTAATCCCTCCCCCCTAAGCTGGATTACCTGGCCTACCTATTCCCTTGTATTAAGCTCCTTCAGTTCGGCTGACACCGTCTTTGTCCCTGATATTTACCGCATGTTAGTTAGATTTATACATCCACCCACCCGAAAGCTTATTTGAGCTGTCGTGGGTGGGATCTGGTACACCTAATATAAATTGAGGATCGAATTGTTAATGCTTTAGACCTTCGCTGTTTATTCCCAACGTAAGGTTAGGTTCTCACCTGAATTTCATAAAATTTTAAGAAGCTCTATAATTTTTTAAAAATTCCTGCAATTTCAAAACTCTGAAATACACGTGACCTAATTATAAACCGTGGATTTAAGTCGTTAAAAGTAAATTATAACGCATTAGCAGCCACTAAATAATTCTCACTCTCTCGGGAAAATTATGAAAATGCATTTCATAATTTTCATTTTTACTACTGCCTTAATTGAATTATTGCGATTCAATAAAAACATTGCAATTATTTAACATTAAAGCGAACATTTTCCCGTGTAACGCGTGTGCTTGAACGAGAACAGATGTGCTCGTTGTTTTATAAAACGATACATTTTTAACAAACCTAGCCGCGGGCGCGAATTCCGCGGAATAATCGAGTTCAATTCAATTTGACTCACTTTATGAGAACTATTTTCCAGCACAAATGAGATTCGTTAATCTGAAATGCACTTATGCACACTACTATTTTTTGTTTCATAGACTCTGTACAGAGTGGTTTATTTTCAACAACAAAGTGTTAACAACAAAATTAGCACTAACAACCGCAGCTAATAAACCGCCAACGCGGTAAAATACATTAGTGTAGTTACCTAATTCTTCCGAAAAACAAGGGGAACATTTCTATTTCCCGCGCGAAGTTCGGAAAACAGGAACCACTATCGTCTTAATCCGCGATCTAATCCAGTATACGATCAGCGTCGCTCATTAACAAGATTTATGAACAGAAAGGAGACGTTCGGACGACATCGTGCGCCTCGATGCGTTATTTACGACAACCAGATTGGCAAGATACAGTACCCTCAGTGCCTTATGGTACTGTGACTTTTATAATTAAAATCTCTGAAGTAAAATAAAGGTCATAAATGGAAAATCTTTCTACGGTGATCTGGAGAAGAGAGAAAAGAATGGAAAGGGCAAACGAGCAAAACTTTCAATTCATATTTAATCAACATTATACGAACAGTTCCAAGTCGGTGCGAAAGTGGTTTTAACCATTTGTTTACCAGAAATATCTTAACAGTACAAGAAAGACGAAAAAATCAGAAAGCTTTTAAATATTTTATAAAAAAAAAAAATTAACGATATTATAAGTAATATTCATTTCTTGCACTGTGTGTGTTGCATACATACCATCATCTCCCAAAACAGACAATATCCACATAAAACGGACAATAACTTTATCATACCTATACAAAAACACAAGAAGAAATACAAAATACATTTCTACAACTTGTGACAGTGAAACATCAGAAAGATAATTTTTAGTCATGCAACCTCCTGAATCTGAAAAGATTTTAGTATCCTGAGAGTGTATGTCTTGGAGGATAATCTTGATAGATAGAGGTCTATGCTGGTCCGAATGGTTTGCTCGCGTATCGAGAGTTCGTGCACGCCACGACGGCCGGGCGTATCGGTACGCCTGTAATCCGATAATAATGAATAGAAAATAGTACGGGCATCGTGGCCCAGTTGAAAGTTGCCCGTAACAGGAGGCACGAGGAGTTTTATCGCGGGACATAATTCGGCCGCGGCGTCACGCGCCGTCCGCTCGACTTTATCGCGAAACCCGATGGTTCCCTAGGGTATCGAGGAGAAACAACATGGCTAAAGTACAAACAAATCAAATCCAAACCAACACCATAGAACAAACTTTAATACACAAACAACTGGGCTCCATTTTACTGTAACAATATTCATGCAATTTATCACAACCACATAATTATTATTATGCTGTGCAATCAATTGCACGTACAGACTCAATTAATTAAAAAATAAATGCTCTTTTTAATTGAAACCGATTGTGTACAATTTTCTCGGATATAACATATAAGAAACTGGCGAATTAACTACCTGCTTCTTTTACGACGCAATTAATAAACAATTATTAATTATTTATTTATTTATTTATTATTTATAATTCAGTTTAGTGTAGTTGAAATAAAGCTCTTATTACTAAAAATAATCCCCGCTTTAAAATTATAGACCATCAAGCGAGGGAATAAATATTCGTGTTACGACCGCGCTTAAATGAAGGGGTTGAAACGTACTACTAATTTTGAATTGTTTATAGTTTTATTATCAACAACAAACAGTATTTTACTACCTACGCTGAATAATGCCATAAGAAAAACAAGCAGAATTTTATTCTTGAAAGCAGTACAAAAGTTAGAACTGCATCCATTTAAAGTTTTCCACACGTGCGAGTCTGAGCAAAAACTCTTCCTCCGTACAATTTTAATATTAGATGAAGTGTCCGCACGATACAAACTTTGCACTCGCATCACGTTTCTAAGTTTGAAATTCGAAAACGTAAAATCAGCTTCTGAATGTAAAAATTGGAGGGCGCGGTAACCACCGCTACTTGGGGTATGGAAGTGCGCACGTCGTATTTCGCTGTCACCTATCCGACGATTTACTGAAAATTGACATCTAACACCGTCGCAGGAGACTTCAACATTTTAAAAAGGAAACTTTATCTGAGTAAGGATAATCGGCTATCGGTGCTTTTTTTAAATGTGTCCTTCGAGCTTGTTAAAATATCGCTACGTTCTGCATGCTTAAGCTTTCTGATGCGATTTACACGTTTTCTCAATTTAGTCATTTTACAGAAAAGAACAAAAACAGACATCAAGTAGGCAAACCTGGTCAGCAAAAATAGTGAGACCTGTTAATGTCACTTAGATAGACCAAAGTGCTGAGCAGTAGACTTCTTTTAGCTTTGGCATTCGATAGAGACGAAAGCAATTTATCATGATATAAAGTTGAGTTTAGTTTTAGGTGCTAGTTACGTATGTCAGCGACAGTGCTGAAAGTTTAGAAACATTGATCGATAGGCTGGAGGGTCACAGAATTTTAATTCTCAAAAAGTGAAAAAAGAAGAAACATCGTGTTATCAACTACAATAAGCTTGTTTTTTTAGAAATCATCAAATTGGCGAAAGAGAAGTTGTAGTTTTTACCATTCTTGGTAATGTATCACGGCAGGTATTTTACTCAAATGCTTCAGGCATGTGTTGAAGAATTTATGCAAAAGAATCGATGCCTTCTACTAGAAATACTAGAATTTGCCCAATGTAATACAACCTACTACAGAAAACATGAACTGTCGCTGGCAGCTTCACGTCATGTGGTGATGTACCCAAACGTTTTTAGTCATTGTCTACACTACCCCCAAAAACACAATGGAAAAATGACCCACAAACCTTCAAAAAATCAATTAAGACCCAATTTCATAGAGATCATCTTAATTTTTGCATCGTATAACGGAAACGAGGGCACCCTTGGTTGGTTCTACGACCAATCGATTCCCTGTATTAGGCTTCCGTCAGAAAACAAGCCGGCCCGTTCCGGCGCTTCTTTGTTCCATTGTGACCCGCCCTTTGTTCTACCGTCGCGGATAAATTATTTTCTACGATCCTTCTTAGCTCCTATCTCGTTCCATTTCTACCGTATTAGTTCCAGTCGATGCGCAACAATTACGCCCTTTATGTCTGGATGACGCGAAAATCATCCTGTCTTGCCCTACAATTTTACGCCTCAGTATTCCATCTTCTTCGGTTTAAATTAGAAATGCCGAAATCAGAGTAAAAAGTTTAAACGATTAATGGACCGAGATAAGTAAGTGCTTAAAATTTATATATTTATTGAGGGCTTGACTTTTAAGTGCAATATGTATAACATTTACAGAATAACCGAAACCGAAGAGGAAAAATTAATGTGTTATAATATTCTTCGAATAATAAACTTTGCCTGCAATTTCGGATACTTTATTACAGTTTTAATGCGAAGCACTTTCTTATAACGTTTATACAGAGGTCAAATAAAAAATTGAAAAGGATACTTTCATTAAAGTACACCATAAAAAATATACATAAATATGAGTGATTAAGGTAGACATCACGTTGAATGTTTTAGGTTCATTCGAGAGAAATAACGTTTTACGACGAGATGCAAACAAAGTAACAATACGGACGAACTCGATTGAAGTCGCTTTAACTCAGTTTAATTACATTTTTAACTACATACGGGTTCATTTTAAAAAGCTGTCGCCTGATTAACTTTTTTTATTACCATCTTCAAAGTCCGTTACTGAAATCGTAAGACAAATGCTTTTGAATCATTCCAAATGAAAACAGAACATTTCGTAATATCGGCGCTATGACAAAGTAACGTTAAATGACCTGCAATAGTCTTTAAATTGAGATTTTTATTATGGTTCCCACAAAATAGTTCCCTAATATACAGTAATTAGTACGATAAGAGGTGGCGGTCGTGACGCGATCAATCGATGCCACTTTGTAGTGATAACTCGCCTTGTCGCCGGTCGCCGCTGGCCGTTGATTGATAGAATAAACCTGCCTACCACTTAGCCAACAACTACGGGGAAATTAAGACATTCCCAGCGCTAATGGAAAATGTGATCCATCAAACGACCGAAATTAAGAAGAGGTACTATTATATCGAATGGCCTACATCTTTATCTAAATGACGGTAATATTTTTTTTATGGAAACAATTAGGACAGTAACCCTTTATGGGTTGACAGGCGTTGTAAAATGAGCGTTTGATGTCGACAATGAAGAGGCAAGTGAATGTCTGTAGGTTGAACGTGATAGTAAGCGGCAGTCGTTGAGATAATTAAGCGGTGGAGCCCAATGCCGCGTGGGGCTGCACCTAGACGCGGCGACAATGATCGTTGACTTGAAGTACCCTACTGGTAAGGCCCGCTTCTGAATAAGGATCTGTTGTGTGGTGCAAATTAAGAGAGGCAAGAGCTGACACTCCCATGCTTACAAAATGTAAGTTTTTATGAAGAAATAATAAAAAAAATGTTTTTCTACAGGCTAGTGGAATCATTACTCCAAATTGTTTACTTTGAAGCAAGAAAACTGTCGTCTAGCATTCAACTTTAGCTGTAACACAAGTTTTTCGCTTGTAACTTCGGCCAAACTTCATCTGTTGCGCCAGTCAGGTGAAAACAGCTCCCATTTGTAAGGAAAAACAAATTGCTACTCTCATTACGACATTCGGAAAAGTTCACAGTGATTTCACAGTTCATTCAATTTTGATGGTGTGATTAGAGGATCATTTGTTCGGAGTAGCTCGCAAATACTTGGAATATTTCGCCTTGATTACGTGAATACCTGTGGACCATGATTCATGCTTATAGTGTTAAAGGCTTTTCAGTTGAGTAGTAAGGAAGCAATTAGTTATCTGATCAGGAATCTGAGTCACAAAATTGTTCAATTGGAGCCGCGAATGCGTCATCAGAGTAGATTTACAAACGGAAAACACAGTAATAGATCGAAAATAAACTGATTGATATGATTACAAATACTTGATTCGGTTTTTTTTTAATCGTAACTTCACATTAGGAATTTCGTATATCATGGGTGTTTCCAAGTATTGAAACACACTTAAACACCAAGAACATTTACTTCTAGGTTATACAGACTCTACCAAGAGAAGCTCTACAGAGATCTCTATTTGAAGATTTGAAATTATTGAGAAACTACATCATTTACATAGATTTCAGTAACTTAAATAGAAGTCACAGAAAATAGACTAAAAAATAAAAATACGTGTGGCACTCGGAAACTGCAGTGGTAAAGCTATTGCAGACTTTATTTTTTAATGAAAAAAAATTCGCCTACCGCGAATATTTAACGAGAATATTATTTATTTAAAATTTTTGTGGTGCACTACTGTAATAAAGAAAAATAAATTATAATGAAGATAACTGGGCCTTTTATATACAGGATTCCCAGGTATCACTTCCAAACTGGGTCAAAATTTTCAAAAGGTTATGGGCCCAGCACGCTTCCTTTGCGCCACTCTGCTTTGATGTAGGAGAATTTTATAAGTAGGTTTGTGAAAACCTCCTTGTTCTGGAGTGGACTGTATTTTTTAATTTATCTCTCCTCTTCGATAGCTCAGTGTGTACTTTACTATCTCAGGAATAAAGGAACTTGACTTGGAATTAAACACTTCGACGTTTTAACACTTTATATTTACAATTACTAATTAACACTTTACTGATTTACGATACATAATCACAAGAACACAAATAATAACTTTAAAACAAACATGGGCGCGTGGGACTCACAATATAACAACACTTAAGCACTAGAACTTAAACACTAAACTGTACAAACTATGAACTATTCACTGTATCCATCATTACGGAGAACTAAAACTATTGAACTGTGTGGCCTTTTTTTTTTTTTTTTTTTTTGTGTATGGCATCTCGCAGGTCAACCTAGAAGAGGTTGTGAGCTGCTTAACCGGACTTTTCTGTAGAGATGCCTTAAATTACTTTAAGGCCTCCAGCCAGAGCTTACAAACTAAATAAAAACTACAAACTAAGTGACCGCACGCTAAGGGCACCCCCTGTGGGGTTCGGACCTCGGCTTAGGGCGTCACTGAGAGAGGACAGCAAGGGACAGGCTGGATCACAATGGTTCATTATTTAGGGACTGATTTTTAAAACTCTACGGCTCAGCATCGCGGGCTGGCTCTTGCGAGGGACGGGGAGGGAACTGTGTGGCCGCATAGAATGGCCCTATTATGTCAAAACATCGCATCGCAAGTCGTGGCGGGACCTTGCCACGTTTCTAGGCCCTCTAGCCAATAATAGCCCGTAAAAATGGACTTGCCCGGATCTATTCGGTCAGACAGGTTTCGACCTGTCTTCGAGGCCCCGCCCACAACGGCGATGCGATGCTTTCGTGACCATATTTGGTAACGTTTTGCTGCAACGTGACTCCGACAGGTTGAGACACGATCCTTTAATAAAGAGTACATCTTTCCGCCTGTTGCGGACCTAGTGTTTTCTTTATTTACCCTATTATATTTATGCTATATTACAATCAAGCTCGTTGTCTGTTACATCTCTCCCCCCGGCGCAGCCTGCGAAGCCTCCTTCTCCTTATGCAGCACGACGAGCTTGCTGACGGGACGCTTGAAGAAGCCGGTTCTCGTTCGCACGTCGACCACCCTGATGTCGCCGTCAGGTCCCGGGTAGACTCTCTCGACGATCCCCATTGGCCACACGTTTCGTGGCAGCGTGCTGTCGGCGACGATGACGACGTCGCCGACCTCCGTCGGTCGTCGGTGGCTCTGCGGCTCGCCGCGGGGCACCAGCGTGGGGAGATACTCCCGCAGCCAGCGTCGCCAGAAGTGGTCGGCGAGGGCCTGGCTGGCCCGCCAAGCACGCCGGTCGGCCTCGTCACAAGGCCCGGTCGAGGGTAGGCCCATGGAGGACCCCAACAGGAAGTGGTTGGGGGTGAGGGCCTCTGGATCGGTGGGACTCACGCTGACGTGAGTCAAGGGGCGCGCGTTGATGGAGAACTCCGCTTCCGTGAGCAGAGTTAGCAGCACCTCTTCTGCAGGCGCCCTTTCGCGCAGAGTCGCGGCGAGGGCAGTCTTCACGGAGCGCACCAGCCGCTCCCACGCGCCTCCCTGGTTGGGCGCGCCCGGAGGGATGAATCGCCACTCCATGCGGTGGAGCAGTCCCTCCTCCTGCAGCGCCGGCGCCCACTCCGCATACGCCGCTCGCAGTTCTTGATCGGCTCCCCTGAAGTTGGTCCCGTTATCTGAAAACATAAGCCGCGGCCAGCCACGGCGCGCAGCCATCCTTCTCAGCGCCATGATTGCTGAGTCCGTTGAGAGTGATGCGACGAGCTCGAGATGCACGGCGCGAGAGGTGAGGCACGTGAACAGTGCGCCCCATCGTTTCTCCCGGCGCCGGCCCACCTTCACCATCATGGGCCCGAAGTAGTCCACGCCACAGTTCGTGAACGGGCGGTGGAAGGGGTCCAGGCGGGCGCGCGGTAGGTCTCCCGTGGCCGGCGGCTGCGGCGTCGCTCGTAGCTTCCGGCAGTACGCGCAGGCCTTCTCGATGGCCCGCACCGTGGGTCGCAGGTGGATGATCCAGTATCGCTGCCGCAGGTCGTTCGTCACTCGTTCCCTGTTGGCATGACCAGCGGCGCAATGCTCGCGCATTACGATTAATTTACTTACCGGATGGCGACCATCCAAGATGATAGGTCGCTTGGCCTCCACTGGCGCGTTTGAGGCTTCAATTCGTCCTCGCACGCGCAACAGGCCGTCTTCGATTATAGGGTCCAGTCTGTACAGCCAACTCGCCCGAGTGATGGGGCGGGCAGACCGGATCCTCTCGATCTCTTCCGCGAAGCTGTCCCGCTGTGCCTTCAGCAGGAGCTCCCTCTCGGCGCGCTCTATGTGCCGGTGTTCCAGTTGAGGCGAGACGCGGCGGCACGCGTCTATGAATGCCAGCACGCGTGCAGCAGCGCGCACCAGCGTCTCGTATTTCGAGAAGCGGGCGGGATCGGGTAGCCAGCTCTCTCGTTCAGGGTCCGGCGCAGTGTGCAGGACCTCCTCTTCTGGATCTTCCGGCGCCGGCTTCCCGGGCCAATCTTCCTCCGGCAGGTGCAGGAAACCAGGCCCGCGGAACCAGCGGTCGGTCACGCTGATCGGCGCGTCGGTGAGTCGGGTGGCGTCATCCGCCACGTTGTGCTCCGTAGGCACCCAGCGCCATTCCTTTTCCAACAGGTTGTTGACCTGTTTGGTATACTGCACGGCAAAGTCCGGTGACGCATCCATCTTCTCCTCGATCTTTTTTAGTCTTCTCAGCGCCGCTCCGTAGCTGGGTGGCATGACTACGTCGTCCGTTCGCCACGGCAGCCCCACCTCGTAGCCCCCGTCGATCTTCTTGATCGTCTTCTGTACTATGTCCGCCGCCCTCTGGTCTGCCTCGTTCACTCGAGGTTTCCTGGCGACGCCCAGGGCTTCTATCTTGAAGTGCGCTTCGACTAGATCGTGTAGCTGTTCGTCTCTTCTCCCGGTCTCGATGACGTGCAGCACGTCCTCTTCCTCAGTGATGACGCTTCGTGGCGCCGTTCCGTGCACCACCCATCCCAGCTTCGTTCTTGAGGCGGCTGGCTGATTGGGGCCGCCGACTCGGAGTTCCCTGGTCACGATGCACTCCCAGTGGTCCGTGCCCACCAAGAGCCCCGGGCGGGCCTGCTCGTAGCAGACTTCTTCCTTCGGCAGGTCTCGCAGGTGCTTGTGTTCCAGCAGGGTGTCTGGGATGGATTGCTGGTGGAGCCTCAAGTCCTTGATAGTTCTCGCTCGAAGCTCGTGCGACTTACCGTCTTCCCGGATGCTTCTGACTTGCACCCGTACCGCTCTGCTGTCCCGTTCTTCTGAAGACATGTTCACGCCGCGTATGCGTAGCGGGCGTGAAGTCCCTTCCGCTCCGATGCTGGTCACCAGGTCTTCATCGATGAGGGTGACGGTTGCTCCTTCATCGAACAACGCGTACGTCCTTACCTCCCCCCGTGACCCGGTGACTATGATGGGACACATCTTCAACAGCACTTTCTTCGGGCCGGCAGCGGACTTAGTTGCCACCGACAGTACTGCTTCCTCCTTGCTGGGTTCTGCGGTAGTTTTCGCGGTCGTCGCTCCTTCTTCACCACTGCTCGCCTTCTCTTGGTGGAGGGAGGCGTGGTGAGGTCGGCGGCACTGGTTTACGCCGCACGCTTTTGCCTTGCAGTTAAATCGCCTGTGCTTCTTCTCGGCACATCGGAAACATATGCCGTTAGCCTTGAGGTACTCCCACCGCTGGTCGACACTCATCGCTTTATACTTAGGACACTTGGTTAACACATGATCTTGTTTACAACTGAGGCACTGACCTTTTTCCTCCTGGCTCTCGACGGCTGTGTAGACGGGGCTGGCCTTCTTCTTTGATGTCACTGGCTGCCTGGTCTCCTTCTTCTGGCTGGCGGGCGCAGCGCTGGTGGGCGGGGCGTACGTGTATCGCAGCGCCCTGTCCGCTTCCCGCATCAGGAAACGAGACAGCATCACTATCTCCGGCTCCGTCGTGTCGTCGTTGTCACAGGCAAAGTCGCACCATCTTGACCTTATGTGTGGGCTTAACTTTTCCAACACTTCGCGGGTCAATAACGGGTTGTATAAGTATCCTCTTCGGTCGACCGACTTAATCACGCTCACTGTATTCTGCACCTTGATGGCGAAATTGTTCAGGTCCGCTGCTGATGCAGTGGGTTTCGTCATCTTCTTCAGTTCGTCGATGGCGCGATCGATGAGTACTTCCGGTCGGCCGAAGCACTGTTCGAGTGTCTTCATGATGACCTCTGGATCGGTGGCGGTGTGTAGGAGGGCGGATACCGCCTCCCTCGCCTCTCCCTTAAGGCAGCTCCTTAATCGCTGTATGTTCTCAGCAGGCGATATACTGTACATGTTGGTAGTGTCTCTCACGGCCGCTTTAAATGGCAGCCACTCGTTGACACCACCGGAGAACACCGGTAAATCCGTATGCCGCAGTCGGGGTCTTGCCATCCTTTCCAGGGTCGCTGCCAAGTTGTCGATGCTGTTCCTGTGCTTCGTCGGTGTCGGCGACCTTCCCCGTGGCATTTCGAATTTAATGTGTCTTGGGTCCTCCTGGGGGCTCCTGTGCCCCCCTCCCCCCGTGCTCTGAGGGGATTCGTTTGAAGCCATTCGTCCACTCGGCTGTGGTGGCTTTCGTCCTGGGGAGCGATGGGCTCGTCCCGCAGGCTCTCCTGTTCATCCTGTATGATGGATACCTCGGCGGCTAATCTCCTCTTGACCAGGTCCGCTTCCAGGTCAAGAGACTTCTTCTGTATGGCTGCTAGCTTTTCTGCAGCCTCTAGTTCCGCTAGCCTTAACCGCGTTGCTATACTATTTGTTGACCTTTGTGACCTTTGTGACCTCTCTGACCTGGCGGGTGACCTCGTTCTTCGTCCATGGTCTTCACTTAATAGAAGTGCCGATGATGGTCCCGCCGTGGTCGTGTCCTCCGTCGTAAGAGGCGCGGTATTTAGTCGTAAATTAATAGTGCTCTGATCACCTGTTACAGCTGGTGATGCAGGTGGGTCTAGCGAAATCCTCCGTAGTCTCTCCCTTCGAATCCGTTCCGCTTCCTGGCGGAGAACTGCCTCTCTTTGCTCTTCTGCCCTCTTCTGCAGGGCCCGCCTCTGTTCCTCAGCCTCAGCAGCATCACCTTGACTGCGGGTGATGACCATCTTTCAAACTGATGGCACACTGCACGAGACTTAAGCGGGGAGCACTACACACAACAGTTCGTAACCCGGTTTGGACTTGTCCGGATTCGTTTACTACGACGTTTCACTTACGCGCACTTTATTATAATACGACTAGCCCTATGTACCGCGACGACACTATATACTTGCGACAGACGACGCGGCGCGCACTATATATATAGCGCGTGCTTATATACGACGCGTATGTACTGCTTATTACGAGACGTACGCGACGATTTAGTCGAGACGCGAACTCGTACTTTTCGCGACGCGGTCACTCCCGACGTTATATAACGACTTTACGTTAGTATATAACTAGCAACGCGTGCCGAGTCTATTTACACTTATTTCACTGTGAGTCCCACGGTTCTACCGGTCACTATAACGCGCACTATGATCGCGATTTTCGACACAGAGAACACCACTTTGCCCTATCACGAAACGTATTCACTCGCGATACACTTATACATAAGTTATTATTGTTCAGTACTTACAGTTTTTACATGTATCCCTTCACAACACTTATTTACGCGTTATACCGGCACTTTTTAACACTTATCCGGCCGAGAAGGACCAATTGTTCTGGAGTGGACTGTATTTTTTAATTTATCTCTCCTCTTCGATAGCTCAGTGTGTACTTTACTATCTCAGGAATAAAGGAACTTGACTTGGAATTAAACACTTCGACGTTTTAACACTTTATATTTACAATTACTAATTAACACTTTACTGATTTACGATACATAATCACAAGAACACAAATAATAACTTTAAAACAAACATGGGCGCGTGGGACTCACAATATAACAACACTTAAGCACTAGAACTTAAACACTAAACTGTACAAACTATGAACTATTCACTGTATCCATCATTACGGAGAACTAAAACTATTGAACTGTGTGGCCTTTTTTTTTTTTTTTTTTTTGTGTATGGCATCTCGCAGGTCAACCTAGAAGAGGTTGTGAGCTGCTTAACCGGACTTTTCTGTAGAGATGCCTTAAATTACTTTAAGGCCTCCAGCCAGAGCTTACAAACTAAATAAAAACTACAAACTAAGTGACCGCACGCTAAGGGCACCCCCTGTGGGGTTCGGACCTCGGCTTAGGGCGTCACTGAGAGAGGACAGCAAGGGACAGGCTGGATCACAATGGTTCATTATTTAGGGACTGATTTTTAAAACTCTACGGCTCAGCATCGCGGGCTGGCTCTTGCGAGGGGCGGGGAGGGCATTGATTCGGACGTCGCGACGGTCGTCCTCGGCGGCGAGGACGGAATGACGGGATCGATCTGTGTTTGTGTTTGCGAAGTGTACTGGTTTCCCTACTGCTCTCCTGGAGGAGAGTGATGGGGTCGTCGGGGGTGACAAGAGTATGCCTTGGTCGGCGAATTTTGCTGATACGAGACGGTTCGTATCGAGCGGCCGCTGCGACTAGGGGATTGGGGTGCCTGATGGCAGAGTCAAAGAAACGCTTGGAAAGGCGTTTCATGAATTGGAGAATGGTGGGGATTTTAAGGTCGAGGTGGAGGCTATCGTTGCGGACATAGAACGGGGCTCCCGTGACTTTCCTAAGATAACGGTTTTGAAGGACCTGCATTTTATAAAGGTGGCGGGGATTGGAGTGCGCGAATATGACACCGGCATATGTCATGATGGGGCGGATTACAGCGGTATAGAGGCGAATTTTGCATTTAAGCGATAATTTGCTTCTCGCTGTAATCATGAAGTGGAGCCTGCTTACGGCAAAGGCAGCCCGATTACGGGCTGCTTTTATGTGGGCGCGGAAGGACAGATTACTGTCGAGGATAACGCCTAAGTACTTGGCTTGCTTCTCCCAAGGGATAGGCTTACCGTACATGGTTATCGGACTGAGGGGGCGGAGGGGAAGTCTTTTGAGCGGCGACCTAAAGAGGACCGCCTGACTTTTATCAGGGTTAACCTCAATTCTCCATTTCCTAAACCAGTCGCCGAGGGCGTTGGCTGCGGATTGGAGGGTTTGGGCTATAGCGGTTGGACTTTGACCAGTGTAATATATGGCCGTGTCGTCCGCGAAGAGAGCTAACTGAGCCTTTTTGCTCTTGGGAATATCGCTAGTGAACAGCGTGAATAGGAGGGGCGAGAGGACTGAGCCTTGAGGGACACCGGCTCGGATAGGGTGAGGGGAGGAGAGGGCATTCCCGATGCGATAGCGGAATGTGCGATCAGACAAAAAGTCTCGTAAGATGAGCACGAGACGGTCTGGCACACCCATTTGGTAGAGCTTATATAATAAGCCATTGTGCCAGACCTTGTCGAAGGCCTTCGCTATGTCGAAGAATAGACCGCCAGTCATTGCACCACGTTGGAACCCAGCGCTAATGTGCTCGACTATACGGTGGACTTGATGGATGCACGAGTGACCGGTCCTGAAGCCGTATTGCTCGTGAGGAATGAGGCACTTGGCATCGGCAAAATCTCTGAGTCGCTTATAAATAAGTCTCTCGTAGATTTTGCCGAGAACGTTCAGGAGACTGATGGGACGGTAACTCGTGGGCTCAGACTTGGGCTTGCCTGGCTTAGGGATACCGATAACAGTGGCCTCTTTCCATGCCTGGGGAAAGATGTTGTTGGTCAGAGCGCCATTGAAGATGGCGGTCATTAACATAACGAGCTGGGCGGGGAGGATTTTAAATACCTTATTATTGATACCGTCCGACCCGGGAGCTTTCCGGGGTCGGAGACGTTTTATGATGTCCTGCACTTCGTCTGGAGTGACTGGAGGCAGAGGATCATCAGGGTCTTCTACGGGAGGGAGGGAGGTCCTACGTTGGACTTCAGAGTCGACCTTGAGGAGGTGACTTTTGTCTACCGGTTGGGTGCTGGGAGAGCACTGGGATTCCAGACTGTCGGCCAGGCATTCGGCTTTCTCAGAGTCGTCAAAGGCGACGCTCTTATCGGGACGGTTGAGGGGAGGCATAGTGGCCTCTTCGGTGGCACGCAGCTTTCGTTGCAGCTGCCAGAAGGCTAAATGGGTGGGCTCGAGATCGCTCAGCATCTCATTCCAGCGGTTCGAGCGAAGCTCAGCGATGCGTTTCTTTACAGCACGCTGTAAATTGCGCATGTGAGCCTTGTTCGAGTCGCATGGAAAGTTGCTGTAGGCACGGATGGCCGCGTTCTTCTCGGTTATCAGTTCACGTACGTCATCGGGAAGTTTCCAGCGATGATCGTTCATCTCTGGGACTTCCCGTGAGCAATCCGTCAGTACGGATTGCACGTGTTCTGTAAACGAGTTGATCGCGGCCGTCGTGTCTGCGACGGAGACTATGTGGTCGGGGATAGAGTCCAAGTGAGGTGACGAGGTTGATTTCAGCTTATCGCTTACTTTCTTCCAGTCAGTTATCACTTTGGTTGGAGGAGGCTGGCTGGGGTCGGAGGGACCCGAGCGAGGGATTAAGTGCAGGAGCACTGGACGGTGGTCAGAGTCTAGCTCGTGTAGCGTCTCAATAGAATGCAACTTGAGGTTGACATTCTTGAGAAGCGCTATGTCGAGCACGTCGGGACGGTGGTTGGGATCACCGGGATAGTGGGTGTGCTCAAGAGGAGCGATGGGGTCAAAATTTAGTGAGGCGCTTAGATTGAACACTACCTTCCCTCTAGGGGTGGTAGTAGTGCTATTCCAAGCGGGATGTTTGGCGTTGAGGTCGCCCGCCATGATGACGGAGTCGCTCAGGCCGAAGAGGGCTGTAAGGTCTTTGGTGAGTAAATTGTGATCCTCTGCGCCGAGGGCAGGGGGAAGATAGGCGGATATGATGGTGATCGGTTGGTGGCCGGTCATGCCTAACCGACAGACTGAAACCTCGAGAAGAGACTCGAGGGGAGGAGGGATTAGAGGGATGCAATGCAGGGTCCTTTTGAAGTAGATGAGCGTACCGCCCTTGTGACAGCGTGACCTGTCGTTGCGAACTAATTGATAGTTGGCAATTTTAGGGTCACGGTGGTGCGGTTTTAGGAAAGTCTCCTGAACGAGAAGGATGTCTAACTGGTTATCGCGGAGGAAGGCAGCGATTTCGTCACGCTGACCTCTAATGCCGTTGGCATTGAAAAAGCCTAATTTAAGGGATCGCGGTTTGAGGACATTTTTATTTTTAGTAGCCATTGGACTAACTAAACAAGGTGGAGGGCTAATAGGGCGTCACCCACTTCGGGGTGAGCGTCAAAGATTTTAGAGTACTCCTCGGGACTACCATTGGAAGCCCTGAGTTGGGCTGCCAATTGTCTCGCCTTGGATCTCAAAATCTCTTGGTGGTTGCGGACCGTTTTGAAGGCATTGATTATGACATACATGTCATTAGGATCAACGTCGGGCACATGGCCGGAGGGTACCGCGGGAGGGATGGTTTGCGGGGCTGCTGGAGCGACCTTGCGCGAAGGTGCAGGGGCAGTCACGGGAGCCGCGGGTTTGGGGGCGGGGGCTTCGAGTAGCCCTGGGGTGGGTTTTGGGGACGCTGAACCTAAGGCTGGGAAGGCCTTTTGGTGGTTCAATGAGTTCCACGGAGAGGGTCGCTGAGGGCTAAGCCTCTCGGGAATCTGTGAGGAAGGAATCTTCACAGATGGGGATTCCCTCTGCTGGCGGGCGGCAGCGCGCTTTGCCAGTTTGGGAGAAGCGGATTTGGGGGCTTTGGGGCAACCGCGGTAGTTAGCCGGGTGTCCTACTTGGCCGCACAGAACGCAGCTAGGGGGTTCGGTGCAGAGGGACTTGTCCTTAGGACGGGGACAATCAGCCGTGCTGTGGCCGCCTAAACATTTGACGCACCTGGGTGGTGCATAGCAGTGGGCCTGACTGTGGCCGTACAGCTGACAGCGGTGACACTGTCCTACTGTGTGTGCTTTGTAGGGCTTTTCAATTGAAATGCCCGTCAGGGAGCACACGGATTTAACTTTGAAAATGGGATGGGGACCGGACTCGACAGGGTCGCAAACTACCAACACCATGTCGTATAGTTCGCCTCCCCTCGCCTTGTGAAGGCGGTGGACGGCAGAGGTAGGGACGTTTTGGGAAAGAAGGTCGTCGAGGACGTCCTGGGTAGTGATCTCCTTGGGGATCCGCCTTATCACCACACGGGTGGGCTTCTCCTCAGGGAGGGAGTAAGTGTGGAAGGCTACGTTCCTTCCACGGAGTAGGCGGGAGAGCTCCCTGTAGTCCGAAGACGTAGGGATGATGACTTTAATACCCTGTTGGGTATTTGTCGCTTTTGTGTATTGGATCTTTCGATCCGCACACAATTTGGAGATTTCTGTCCATTTGGACTTCTCCTGAATGAAAATCGGTGGTGGGGGCCTAGGCTTCCTGGTAGAAGCCGTGGGAGCGATTGCCATAGGGCTGGAGGGGCGGCTGGCGGGGGCCGCCGGAGGGGTGGGGGAAACCGGACGAGAGGCCGGTGGGGAGGTCGGAGGAGAGGGGGTAGGTGGGGCTGCAAGGGGTTTCTTTGCCTTGCCGGCTTGGGAGTGTTTCCCTTGTTTCCTCTTTCCGATGACGACTGTAAAGTCCTCATCGGAGGAGGATGCGGAGTCGGACTGTTCAGAGTCCGAAATGGGCACTGATGTGTCCATTTTCTCAACAACATGTTTGGATGTTGAGGGAGTGGGGGCAGAAGTCGCAGAAGGGACAGGGGCCGCTTTTGCAGAAGCGGTTTTGGGAGATGGGCCGTGAGAGGCGGGGATTTTTGTCTTTACAGACAGGGAGGTCGATTTGACCGGGATGCCTTTTTCGGCGGGCGGGGGAGATAGTGGGCTCTCGAGCGCATCACTAAATTTAGTGACGTCGGTTTCTGCTTTAAGAGCAGCGAAGGCCGAGTCATATTTACCCTTTAGTAAAGGGTCTTGGAGGAGGGTCTCGACAAACTTGAGGAGTTTGTCCATGATTAAGTCAGCTAAGAGCGGCCGACATGAGAGTGAAGCTCTCGGGATGTAAAACCTAACCCTAACAACCTAACTCCCCGGGTGGGTGGGCCCGGGGGTGAGTAGCCTCCCTGCCGAGGGATTGTGTATGGCAGGGAGGTGTGTACCTACGGTGTGCCCTAAGCTTGTAAACCTGTTGCCAATCTTAATGTGCAACAGGGCCCTATTTGGGTCTGGTGCGAAGGGGTAGACACTCCCAACCGACACCAGGTGTGTAGCTGTGAACGAAACCAGAGACTAGGTTTGACTAGGAGTCCCCCCAAGGCCAAGGTCCTAGCTCCCGACTCCAATAAATTAACCTCGCCCTGAAGGGGTTCGGCGGGATGGATTGGGGCACCACCCTCTTGGCTTCGTTGACACCGTAAGGTTTCCACCAAGAACCACGAAACTGTGGATTTTCCCTGAAGGGGCAAAAACACACGCGGGACGTAAGGGAAATAAGATGAGTAAGAATTGTCCTGAAAAGGACAATTTTTACTCGAGTAGTCTTGACTACTCTCTTGACACGTCGCAGCAGGACACGACGAAATCGCAGCGGAGAACACAGCACTGGCACGGAGCACACACGAGGAGACGTCCGTACGCGGCGGCGGTCGGGCGGCGAATGATTTTTTTTTTTTTTTTTTTTTTTTTTTTTTTTTTTTTTTTTTTTTTTTTTTTTTTTTTTTTTTTTTTGAACTGTGTGGCCGCATAGAATGGCCCTATTATGTCAAAACATCGCATCGCAAGTCGTGGCGGGACCTTGCCACGTTTCTAGGCCCTCTAGCCAATAATAGCCCGTAAAAATGGACTTGCCCGGATCTATTCGGTCAGACAGGTTTCGACCTGTCTTCGAGGCCCCGCCCACAACGGCGATGCGATGCTTTCGTGACCATATTTGGTAACGTTTTGCTGCAACGTGACTCCGACAGGTTGAGACACGATCCTTTAATAAAGAGTACATCTTTCCGCCTGTTGCGGACCTAGTGTTTTCTTTATTTACCCTATTATATTTATGCTATATTACAATCAAGCTCGTTGTCTGTTACACTCCTTTTGTAGCTGGGCGTTTAGAATCAGAAGGTCTGCTAAACATTGCAGTAGATGGAAATTCTTAGAGTTAACATAAAAGGTAACGTAATATAAAAATCTATTAGAAATTATTTCATTTTAATCCGATTAAATCCAACATTGCCATACATTGTCGGTCAAAATCCAAAGGAGCGAAATATTAGATACGTCGGTATATCGGCAGGAAGTCGGACCGGGGTCATTTCACACTCGGTCGGGTTTCAATTTGCCGCGGCCGCTGCCTCTGTTTATCGATGGCCCGCGGACTTTTGACACAATGTCGGGATTGTGAGACAGTCAGACATCTGGAAATACAGGCAACTATCATATAACTAATGGAGAAGAATCGGGAACATACCCTCATACGCGGTGCGATGCAGTTTTGACACCTAGCACATGATGATGATTATCATGTTAATGATAGATAAATTCTTATGTTAAAAAACCGGCCAAGTGCGAGTCGGACTCGCGCACCGAGGGTTCCGTACAAACCTGCAAGGTTTACGTGTGTATGTGAATAATTTAATACCTCTACGCGTTTATGAGGAAATGGGTAGTAAGTTTAAAATTATTAAAAAATATATATTATGTGATGTAACTAAAAATTTATGGTTTTCGTAATTTTTTCTTTATCTATGCTATAAGACGTTGCTTCGTACCAAATTTCAAGATTCTGAGTTCACGGGAAGCACCCTGTAGGTTTTGATTCCCTTGCAAGTGTCGAAAATTTGCGGCATAAACGGCTGTATCTTTTGATTGCGTTGGCTTAGAAGTTTGATTTTTTCACAGCTTCAAGGGACAGTAGACCTGAGTAATTGATATAAATTTCAGCTTCATACCTCCACGCGTTCCTGAGAAAAAGGGTCTTGACAGACGGACGGACAGACGGACAACAAAGTGATCCTATAAGGGTTCCGTTTTTTTCCTTTTGAGGTACGGAACCCTAAAAATGCTGTGAAGTAAATATTTTGTCTAGTGATGACAGTTCATTATTCACTTTGTACCACATGTCGATAAATTAACAGCATTTTTTCTCTCGTAAAGTGAAAACCGGAAAACTTACATAAAACATTTGCAAAGAAAGTTCAGAAGAAACGCTTTAATTATTTAATAATATGCCGAATGACTGAAAAAGAAATGATTAACCGACGCCCGGGCAGCCATTATTCTATAATTGCCACAACGAGTCGGCCATTGGCAAATTGCAGTCGTAAAAAATGAATTTGGACAAGCGGTATGTAAATAAAAATTACAAGTATCGTCCGGAGAAGGCGTAGCGGGTTGAATAATATTTGACAAGCAGTAAATATTAAATTGGATGAAAGGATCTCTGTTGCAACAAAAAACCAACGGTATGCCGACTGACAGTCATAACTGAACGAACCCACGGACGAAGCGGCGACTCATCGTAACTCTGTTAAACTTACAAGGTGAGGACGTGTTATCTCAATATTTTAACAATAGAATAACTTTTCAATGCATTGTGTGGAGTACGACAAAAAATAGATAATGCATAGATATCGCGCCTCGCACTATGGGTCGACGTACAGACAACTTTAATTAAATTCGCCGACGGCGTACTGTTTTAATTTGTTTTAAAACAAATCTAATCAATAAACATTCAAAACGTCAAGCACGAAAACGCGTCGGCCATTCAAATATTGTTTCTCGAGCCAACGCCGGGGAATTATCACGATGATAAATAAGATACACGAGCGCTGGGACAAGGGAGCCAATCACCATACATCACCGGAAAACATCCAAATAAAACTCAGTGAAACAAAAAGGTATGTGTTTTTGTGTCATGAACAGAGTGCCAAAGGAAAACAAATTGTAGCAAGGGAGAGATTGTATCATGCTAGGCGCCTTCAAAGACGTGAAAACTAATTAAGATCGGACGCTTTTCTAAGGCGATAACTTGCAACGGACAGACGGCCGGACGTGTTTGTGTATTGGCAATCAAAACAATTAACTTTTTGCCGTGTTCACCTCTATCTAAACAAAACGGATGTAAGATGGGTTTTTTAGTCGGTCGTTGACCTATTCGTGAGATTTGGGGATTAGTCTTTTTATACTGAATGTAAATTGAGGCGCCAAAATCCAGTAAGTGATAATTGAGTAGTGGAAATAAATTAAATTATTTATTAAATCCACACTAAGTTTCACGTTTAAACAACAAGCGAAAATTACGAAAGTTTCTAACAAAATAAAAATAAAAGTGCTAACTAAACGCCGCGGTGCGATCGAAGCGTGAAATAAATAAAATGGAAGCGCCTCGCAAACGA
Source organism: Agrotis puta (assembly GCA_943136025.2). Lineage (NCBI taxonomy): Eukaryota > Metazoa > Arthropoda > Insecta > Lepidoptera > Noctuidae > Agrotis > Agrotis puta. Next base: position 10,958,417 of record OW964177.2, on the reverse strand, counting down.
GAAAAAAGGTATAAAAATTGTGGCGTTAATTTTCCAGCGAGATTTCCCAGCAGTCTCGGGACACAGGGGGGGGGGAGGCGGCGCGTGCAGTGGACACGTGAATTAAAAACGTTAACAATGGCATCGCGACTGGCTCCTTAATGAACTCGCGCCCCCGGCGTCGTCGTCGCCACAACGCTGCATCGTATCGCCAGACGTTCCAACAAACACCATCAAATTACACGTACTCATCGTCTAGTCATTGCAAAAATGCATAAATATTGTTGCCCATCATGGTTAAAGCTTTCTAAAAAATCGATAGCTCTGTAGCGAACATAATAACTGTCAACAAAAACGACACTAGCGCCATCTCTGCAACGACGGAAGAACTACATCAGAAAGATGTCTACATCGCGCAATCAAAGTTATCCGCGAGTTTAGAAGACATAGAACATTCCGACAATGAATGTCGGGCAGAAAGCCCACCAGACACAACACCCGTCTGGTCGGAAGGTACCTTCCTTTTCACTGGGGTAGTCAGGAACTTTCCACTCTGTTCCTCCTACCCCCATAACTGGTGACCCCGAAATGGACGTCAGCAACCTTCGAGCAACGTGACGTCATCATCACCTGCATCACTTCCTCAAGCTTTCGAGCAACGAGTACCACAACCAGCCAGCCAGCTTCAAACGGGCATACCTGATCATCAGCATGCGCAGAAGGCGCATACCTGGTCAGCACCCTCAACCTCATCGAGCGACCATGCTCCTGCACTAAGGCACATCTCAGCCAGTCGAGTGCGAATCCTCCTGGTTGTCATAAGCCTTCACCTCGCGGCGCTTCCTCATCCGACTATGATGAATGCTACTCAGCGCCGGATCCCGACTCACTGGGATCTCGCTTCACCGCAGCAGACTGTTCCAACGCACCGTGAACCCTGCGGCAACTCTTCACCGCAGCAGACTGTTCCGACTCACCGTGAACCCTGCGGCAACTCTTCTCCGCATCGAATTGTTCCGACTCACTGTGAACATTGCGGCATCTACGACGACGACAATTGGCTTGGACTACTACTATCGACCTCCGGTCTCCGGAGGGGAGTGATGTAGCGAACATAATAACTGTCAACAAAAACGACACTAGCGCCATCTCTGCAACGACGGAAGAACTACATCAGAAAGATGTCTACATCGCGCAATCAAAGTTATCCGCGAGTTTAGAAGACATAGAACATTCCGACAATGAATGTCGGGCAGAAAGCCCACCAGACACAACACCCGTCTGGTCGGAAGGTACCTTCCTTTTCACTGGGGTAGTCAGGAACTTTCCACTCTGTTCCTCCTACCCCCATAGCTCGTTAACCTAGTCGTAGTTTTCAGTTCAACCTCAGATGTAGAGGATTTGGAATGTCCCTGTACACGTTCCGGTCGTACCGAAAAGTTTTTAGCTCAGTTTACAAAAGTTGCATATTATAACATAAAAAACGGTCTTAAAAAGAGACTCGTACCGCCCTATAATCACAACAATGTGAGCAAATAATCAAGCTAGTAAAAGATGAGCAATTTTAAATTAACACATACAAGTTGCACTGAAAAATGACCATAATGTGATAATAGCGAGGCGTTTGCCAGGTAAAGTCGCGATCCAGCCTACCGGTGGGAACTGTCACTTAGATTGGCAATTTGTCCGTTGAATATTCAGTATTATAGCCGGATAATTACCTTAGTAAATAACGAGCATAGCCCCCATGCCATAAAAGAGCAAAATTTCCGCTGCGAGAGGGAAAAGGCGTTATTGAAAAAGAGGCGAGCTGATATATAAATAAAATACGGGTTCAGCTATCGGCGGCTTGTTATCGCATGCCTCGATCGTGGCTATTACGCCAAAGTATCGGTTATTCGACCGGCCGTGGGCACAGTTTGCTTTGCACTCGCCGCCGAGCCGCTAGTGCCGCTACCTCGTTATAATAATGTGAACTTCGGGAATTGCGACTTCTTAGGAGCCGATAAAATATTTAACATTTTTGGGGAACACCCTAATAAAATCGAGCTATTAAACAAAATTAAGTCTATAAATCTAAATAAATGCGCCGCATAATTTAATAGCAACCAAACTTTTAATCAATTTAAATGCTTATCGAACACGCTGAAACGCCGAAGCAACGAAAAACACTTAATAAATTAAAATAATTTAAATAAAAATACAATGTGACACCTGCATGTCTTTCGCTGTTCGACGCCAGAAAGAATTTCTTTTACATACATAATAATTGCGAGTTGTCTCGGGGCGTCACGATCCTGATGCATAATGACAAAGTGCACAGTGACGTGAAAATTGCTCTACGAACTGCTACGGACGCGCTTCATACCTTACTTACTGTTCACACAATATACGAGTATATTTACAATTATGAATGTAATAATTGCCCAATGAGAGATTGCTCCGCCAACTTTAGCGGTCTTTCAGACGCAATTGTCTGTGATAAAGTTTATATATTTAATTGTTCGTCTTTAAAATATAGAAATAAACGTTAATAAATATTTTACAATAAATAAATACAAGGCATTGTAGTCTAATTACTTTGCCTTTTAATATTCATTTCACTGTAATGAAATTATTAACATATTTATCTACTCATGTTGATAATATTTATTTCTTAATTTTTGCTTTGAAGGTTTTATTAATTTATTCAATTGAATTCAAACCCTTTTCATTTTATAAATGCTGAATGCAGTCCAAACATTGAGTAAATGTGTCGTCTGAGTAAAAAGCGTGCCTAATTCAGATCGCTGCTCTTACAAAATCTAGCTTTAAAAATAAATAAATGTTATTGCTAATTCAAAACGGTGCGAGATAACGAAGTTCTAGACCTTAACGACGGCTTGCAATTGATTGACAAGAACAGAGTAAGAACCTTCACGCCTTGTGATGTGAAAAACAAGTCCTTTACAAGCCGCCTTTTATAGAGCTTGCACAGCCAACGATCAAGTGTGGATATAATTAATATTTTATTAAGAAAACGCGTCCGTTATTATACACCTTGTAATTATTATATATCGAAAAAAATAATTTTAGGCGACACCGTGTTAAACGTGTTTTAATTTACTATAGGTATAGTAACTTTTAAATAAGCGCCTTTAAAAGCTCGATACAGATCACCCAAAAGATAAAATTCCAAAAATAAATAACGAATGTATAGAATCTTTAGAAAACGCGTTGCCACAGGAATATCTAAAAGAGAAAAAAAAAGAAACATTTATGACTCAAACTAATAAAAATACCAAAGCATATCTTGATACACGGCAAAGTTGATAGCAGAAAATATAAAAGCCGTCATTTGAATTATTCCCTTTACAAAACAAACTTAATACGTAATGGCACATCTACTACTACTTTATCTCAGCGAGTCGAGCCGGTTCTGAGACAAGTGACGTTGAATCCAGTAATTGTATGCTCGATCCGTCGCCTGCGCATCTGAGATAACATGACTAATTTGCGATGTGCTAATCACATCACCATTATGTGCGTATTAAGTGCTCTTTCATTTTGTTTACCTTTTATTTACTCTACATGCTACCATAGACATTTTGCGAAATTTTTATGAATAACGAATTTACCAGCTTGTTTTGTCCTTCTACTGAACAAAAGCCTCATTTAACATTTCCACACAATTCTGTATTTTGATAGTACTTACCACTTAATTATTATTATTAAAGTAAAAGGTGGAGTCTATAAAATGGCAGTAACACCCGTCAGGATGCACGGCTCCGAATGCTGGGCTGCAAGGAAAAGTCATGAACAAAAGATGCACACCAATGAAATGAAGATGCTACGATGGTCAGCAGGAGTGACGGGATTTGATAAAGTACGGGAAGAATACATCAGAGACTCCTTCAAAGTTACTCCAATCGCAGAAAAAATTACTAAGAGTCGCTTAGGATGGTGTGGACACGTAATGAGGCGAGACGAGGAGCACGCTGTTAAGAAAGCATTGCGCATCCCAGAAAAGAAGAATGGCAGAGGAAGGCCACTAACCACGTGGCTGACAACAACCTGGTAACAACCGTTACCAGGGATATGGAACGGGCACCGCTGAATCTACAGACAGAGCGGCCTGGCATCGAAATACGAGGAAGGCCGACCCCAAGTAAATGGAAAAGGCAAATAAGAAGAAAACTTACCACATCATTATTATCATCATCCACAGCCTGTAGTCACTGTTGGTAACAGGCTTCTTTTCATCAATAGATATTTTTCAAAATCATAACATTTTATTTCACATAGGCTTATGTGGGCACTTATGGAACGTCGAAGAAATTAGGTGACACGGTTATCGTGTGAATATCACCTTGTATCTGTGTCAGTCTCATCCAGGTATTTTCCAACAACAATGTCCTTAATGTATTTAGTGTGCTCATCTCGCTGTCTGATATTTTCAACCCCAGGCCGTCTTGCTCCATTTAGGTTCAATAATTGCTAGTACCGGCCTTGAATAATTATTTTTTTTTTTTTTTGCGTGGTAAAATCATCAAATGAGTCCTCCCACCCAGGGCAGGGCGGGAGGGACTGTCAGACTTGTACTGACTAAAATCCACGGTGTCCTTCACGAGCCCTTTACGTACCGGGGTTACGGTGATGGGTAAGTCCCGCGACCCCGGCAGGCTCTGGCCCTCTACAGGCCCCGTCAATTTGCTGACACTCTTTGAGGCGCGCGTGGAACACAACGCGCCGTCGACCCAGGCATGGTCCATGGTCGGACAGCAAGTCGCCCATTACTCGCTGCCCGCATGCCCGCGCCTACGGTGGCCGGAGATCGTCCTGTGACGTCCGACGCCGTGGGCGTCTACCACTGCGGCTGGGGTGGAGGGAGGACGCTGTCCTCTCCCTCAGGCGGCCCGCCTCCTCCTTCACGAGCATGACTGCTTCGCAGAAGGAGGCGACCGCTTCCCACTCCGTCTCGCCCCGCAGCATGGCCTCGACCAATGCCGGGCGCGAGAGGTCTCCGCCTATCGCCGTCGTGAGGACACGGCGGTGCTCTGCCCAAGCGGGGCAGTCCTGCACCGTATGCTCCACCGTGTCCTCCGGACGATCCTCGCAGTGGTGACACCCAGGCGTTTCTTCCCTCCCTATCAGACACAGGAACCTCCCGAAACTTCCGTGTCCGGTGAGGACCTGCGTCATGCGGAAGGTAAGGACGCCGTGACGCCTATCCAGCCACTCCTCAAAGAGGGGTCTTACCGCCGCGATTGCGGCGTGCCCGGACCTCGGTTGCGACAGTCGCTCCCTCCATACTGCCCTGAGATCGCGCCGGAGCTCTTCCCGCCGCGCCTCGACCTGTCGAGGCAGCGGGGATTCGCCCCGGCGCTGCGCCTCCACGCGCCATTCGTAGACGCGCTGGAGGGCAGTCGCCTCCAGATCCCAGGGCAGCAATCCTGCTAGGAGGTTGGCTGATTCGCCGGCGATCGTGCGGTATCCCCGGATCATCCGGATAGCCATGACCTTCTGGCATGCGACCAGCTTGAGTGGTCGCGTCCGGATGCTTAGGGCCCACACAGGGGCCCCGTAGAGGGCCATGGACCGCACGACACCGGCGTACAGCCTCCGGCAGGAGGCGTTTGGCCCGCCGAGATTGGGCAGGAGTCGCCTGAGGGCGCCTGCTGCCTGGTTCAGCTTTGGGGCCAAACGTAGGAAGTGCTCCCTAAAGTTCCACCGGCTGTCGAGGACGAGTCCCAGGTACTTCATCGTCCTCCCGACGCCGATGCGAACCCCCTCCACCGTAATGTGGGACTCTGAACGTGGCGCGTTCAGACGGCCATGAAAGCACATGGCCTCTGTTTTATGCAGCGCCACGTCGAGTCCCAACTGCCGGAGGCCTTGAATAATAAGGAAAAATATAAATAGGAAAGTAAATTCCCTGAAATCACGGATAAATGAATTTGTAGCAAACTTTACTTGACACACATTGAAAAGAGTCCGTCGCTGAACGCAAATCCTTAGAGCGCTCAAACGTAATTGGATTTCGCTCACAATAAGCCCCCGCCGACTAATTTCGCGAAAATAAAATTTGCTTACAAAAGCTACAACACAAAAAGGCAAATAAAATTTGTATGTGTCAAGACAGTTAAATTGAGGTAACGAGATGCTTTCGGAAAGCATTCGGGATGAAGGTTCGCTCAAAAGCAATCTGCGGGCTCGAAGCGGACGCAAACGTTAAAAAATATTCCGCCTCGAGTATTTAAAATTGAAAGCTGTAGCCCCTTAAACTTTATGGTGGGGTAGACGATCTTTTTGCTGTAAAACTATACAGGCTTAATTATAGCACCTTTTAAAAGTGAACGTGCGTATTATCTTTGGTAGTGTATTTGTTTTAAAATATTTTATCGATTTATTGATGCCAGCAAAAAATATTTGATCACAGGAAAATGCAAATGACATTCATAGAAAAGACCTGTTTGATTCAGAGTTTGCCATCACATCAGATCTACTTTTCCAGTATGACTAATGAAAAATACTAAGCTTACACGGACCAGGTACACAAGTCCTTAAAATCTCTTCCGAACTCAACCTAAGCAATCATAATATAAAGGAATAGGGTTTGACGGTGCGGTCGAAGCCATCAAAGGCGCAATTTTACTGTCAAACGTAAACAAACACTATGTTTGCGCGTGAGTGATCCATCCTGCCGCAAGTCTCAACGCCCGAAAATAAGTTCCACTCTATAAAGACATGAAAATTATAGCTTTCATTAACAACGAAACACTGTTGACTTTTGCAGTCAATAAGAAACAGTTGTAAAAAGGTGGAATGCCTCATTGATGGTCTGTATATGGTGCTATAGAAAATGCCAGGTATAATAGAGATAATAACAGGGAACATATAAAAGGCAATGTCTATTTATATGCTTATTAACTCCACAAAAGAACGATGGAGTTGGAATCTGGTCTAATCGAAATTGGAGATGGCTGCCGACTGCAAACAACCTTCCATGTGTTGTGCAAGAAATTAATTATAAAAGTTTTCTTGGAAATATTTCTACTAGGATCATTAAATTGCACCAATTCAATACTGAATTTCATTTGTAGAAACTACTTGAAAGTACCACTGTTTTCTATTTAAGGGTAAGTTCGTTCGGAATTACAAGTTGTTATAACGAGTACCAACAAAGTGTAGCCGGGCGTTGTAATCTGCGGCAATATTTACCACCATATATAGCAGCATCAAATGTTGGCACAGCAATCGAATTGGAACGAGATACGAAAGCAAAGCGCGAATTGTATCGCCCGCGGGCACACTTGCTACGACTTGAGAATGCGCTCGCGTTGCATCCCCGATCTGCTGTCGATAATTTAATTGGGTACCTGACATTTAATCAATACGCTTGATTAAATTAATTGAACGATACAAACCGATGTACTTTTATGGAATACCGTAGTTACTTGCTTTGGCGGCTCGGGGTTCTTGCCCTTTTTAGTTACGTTCGTATGCGATAAATATCGAGAGGCGAGACTGTCAATTTGATTACACCTCTATCTGTTCACTGCGATTGGTTCGGGTTATGTTCAGGTTATATAGCGTAAGTAGACTCTTCAATGTGATATCGAAAGCAAATGTTAGTAAGTTACAATACATCATTTATAATAAAACAAATTATTCGAAAAGGGACAGTACTGTCACTGAATTAGAACAGCAGATGAACAAAAAATAAATGGGTACACAGAATTACGTATTAGAGAATGTGGCGATTAGTGTCACTACAATTGCAGCACAGCGTGTATACGAAATACATCGCGTGCTATAATTTGATCCGATGTACGTAATAATGCTGGGTAATTTCGCTGCGTACTTAAATTAGCTAGCCACAAAAACTGGCCGTGAGAGTAATCTTCAGACTTAATACAGCGTTCACTTTCTAAAACTATCAGGGCATAAGTGAGACTGTCTTGGTTTCTTGTTTGTTATTTTACAAAAATTTTCGCCGTAGCATAAACAATAACGGTAACGGTACTATTATCTCCCGGCGGTGCAATTTAGAAACTTTTCCGTGCGAATAGATACTTTTTTCGCGTCAAAAAGCCATTTCACGGATCAATAAACACGAAAGCATATTCAGTAAATTAAATTAGGTACGTACGTGAGTGAAAACTTGGATCCGGCAAGTATATCTTGATCGGGGCAGTTAACAAGAGATGTTTAAATTGTGAATAATGTAGTTCTATGATTCATGTCGGCAGATTAGTATTAAAACCAGAAAGTGAATGGTTCCGCGCCTCGTGTTCACTAGATACCTGTATTGGAGCCTAGCCTCCCTGATAAATGGGCCTCGTCAGCCGGACACTGACTAACACCGGAAGCATAGACTGATTTATGTGTTTTACCTCTATTATTTAGAAATCTGCAGATCTTAATATGTTAATAAATAGTACAAATTGGTGTTAAGAGATTATTTCGTTACAAGTTGATTAAACGGGAAGTTTATTCAGTTGATAGCAAAGCAAGTTCTGTAGTATACTTCCATGTTGAAATAAAAGTCACTTGCAATAAGATTTTGCGTTAATATAACCTAGTTTTCACTAGCATGGCGTGATGACTTATGTTTATGTGGGATTAGTCAGAGATAACTGCACAGAGAGGAAAGGTTATAAGGGAGACCTTTGTCCGGTAGTGGACCCAATATAGGTGAAAGATAAAAGATTGAGATTTATGATAGTAACAACCTTGTTAAAAAAATATTAAACAGAGATAAGATTGAAGTTATCGTCCCTAATATCCGTTACTTCGCTTCAAAACTCTAATTCTATAACTGTGTCAAACGAAAACATTATTCCTATATTGTATAAGTTATCTACATGATTGTTTATTTGTAAGAAAGCCCGTGGATCATAAATAATGTCCGAATCGCAACACAGTATGAGATAGCACAAAAAGTGATACAAAGGCGAAGCATTCGATACCTTTTCGCAGAAGACGAGGAAAGAATTCAAATTTAAAAGTGAATTTGGGACGCGAAAAATTCGATAAAATAAAATAGAGTAAGGACAAAGATGACCGACTAACACTGCTATTTTATTCGTGTTATTTGAGGTAGAATCGTGAGATTTAAATCAATTTATGTTCTCTTGTTAAAATATAAGCAAAATAGAAGAAGACAACAACAAAACAACAAAGCCAATTATAGTAATAATCACCGAGCAAAAACAAAAGTGATGGGCCGTAAAGACGAGCACGGTCTTCATTCAAAATGCAGATAATTGACAAATAAGATTTGATAGTCACTAACTGGAGCGTGAAATTTAAATCAACGACAACAAACAATTCCCTGGCCATAATAGAAACGAATGCCAAACTTCAGAACTCCATTAAACCGGCATCCAAAGTTCCCATTTGGGCGCGAGCAAGCGCGCTCAACGCAGAAATGTATATTTTATTCATCTCTACAACATGCCGCGCCTCCACGATTGGTATCCGATAAAACTTCACTAAGCAAAAATAAGCAACACGAATAAGTGTACCTGTCACTCCGCCCTTGTTCTTGTTTCTAAAATTTGTATAAAATATTCCGAAGTGGCAGCGTCGCCGACAATGGTTTCTGTGGCGAATAATAAGACTAACACAGAATGAATAACATGAAACGGCCCCAAAGAAAATGATATTTGAATTTCAATTCAAGCCTGAACTAATAACAAACAAGTGGGTCTTGTAACATAATTATGTTCATTGGTTGTTGAATGTAAATTGTGCCGTAAGTATACCTTACATATTTTCCTTGTTTATGTATAGAGGTGCGACTGTTCATAAATAACACATGTTACAAAATTTATATATGTTAATGTAACAAAAATGCAATGGCCGCCTTTAAAATGGACCAACCCTTCTGAAGCGCCAAATACAACACATATCCAGAAAATCAACGTTCTACTGGGAACCGCATTAATCCTTAATTCCTTACATTTTAAGACACTCCAAGTTTCTTCGAATAACGATCGACAATACGTGTCAGTCATTCCATTAATGTCTCGATTTCCTAAAACAACGCAACTCGCGGCCTTTGAAGAAATATTTGACGCTGCGACGACAAAGATGTTTTCTCACGTGTTGTGTTTTTGATACTTATTTTGATCTAATCGTGGGAACAAAAAAGGTAGAGTTTTCATATGTTATTTTGATTTTATCGCTTGTCAGACAGAGATAATCCGCACAGATTAATCCTTGACTAACATTTATTGACGTATTAGCAAATCCAGATGTGCGAATGTGATACAAAAAGCGGTTTGTCTAGCGCAGACTGTCGTCGCGAGCGGCGGACGGTGTCCGGCGTCACAATAGCACAATTAAAATGCCAACAAGTCCGGTTGCCAGCCCAATCCAATTACAGTGGACACCGATTCCAAAGAGTAATTGGAACTGAGACTATACGGGAGCCGGCGAAATACATGGAAGGGAACGCGCCAGGAAGGACTTCTGTCGGCAATTACTATTTAACCCATGTGACTTTATATACGGACTGCCACTCTGGAACTAATGCAGACGATTAGATTTAGTTTCCATTAGCGAGAACAAATCAGATCTTTTTATTTAGATTACTTCCAAAGCAGACGCTGGGCACCGAACAATTTAATGTCTTGGTAGATCTTAAGGATTTATTCAAGTTTTACACAGATTGTCCTCTCAACGTTACTATCACAAAGACAAATAACTTGAGCGGCCAGGGGAGAACGGCCCAAAGCTGATGTTTGTCTCTACTTGCTGATCGAAAAGGAAACAATGTTAAACTGTAAAACAAACTGCTTGCAGCGCTGTCAGTCTATTAGGTTTAGAGTACGTGTAATGCTACACAAGCCTGGACACAAAGGTCCTTCCAAATTGAAACAAGACACAAGGTGGACGATCAAACCAACCGTAGCAGTATGACCTGCTTGTTTTCTGGCGAGTCAAAGGCCAAAGTAAATCTAATTTAGGCTTCATTCAAGATAGCCAATAAAAATAATGGCTTTCGAAAATCTTGAGACTCGTTTCGATGCAAATTATCCACAAAAGATATTTCAAACAGAAAACATGCAACAAAAGTTATTTCGAATTTTTGACCTTTTCCAAACCGAAAGGTCTTCCTTTCGTATTCATTCCAAAATTGTAATTCACTCGGTTCCATTTCAGGACAAGATTTTTAAATTAACGTTACAAATGACTCAAACGTTCCAAAATACGATTTATTGAACTTTATCGTTACGAGATATGCCTCTTATCTACTCAATTACTTTAAATAATTTAAGCATACACCGTAATGCCGCAATCGAAGAACACACCGGCCGGCAAGACATTAAATTGAATTGAATGTACGGGTTATCAGCTGTTTCTTTTAAATTAATTTAAATTATAACAGGAGATCATTCGACCGCTATTTATTAGGATGAGGTACTTAACAGCAAGTTATGGTCGGCCGCAAGGTGACAAATTAAGATATGTTAATGGGCATGAGCGGTCACTGGTACCCGAGGGATGTTGAACCGCATTAACCTTGTTCAACTTCCTTGTGGTAATCATTTAAATAAACTAACCGGACAGCGCAGAGGAGTAAATGCCAAAAATAAATCTGACACACTGAGCGCAAAGAATACGGACTGTCGGATTAAAATGGGACTTTGAAAAAATACGAGACATCCGCGGTATTGTAGGCGTTACTTTAAATGTATTTTCGCATTGTTGGCAATTCGCGCGGGCATGCGGTGCGTAACATAAATATCGGACACAGTGGGCACGCTCCCGAATGCAATCGACGGTAAATAAATCGGTGCGCATCTTTTCAGTCGGACAATGTCGGTAGGCCCCCGGCGGCGCCGCGCAGTAAATTGCACCGAAAAAGAACGAGCCAATATGGCAGTCGTATCGAACGGTGCTAAGTTACGATCGGGCGCGACACGGGGCGCTAAGTGGCCTATCGTGTTTTCAAAAATTCAAAAACCGGGATTGTCGTTTAGGGAAAAAAACACACAGGGATCGGTTGAGGCTTCCTCCATTAATCAGGCTTAAAGGGGTCACGAACGTTTCCGTACAATGCAGTGGCGCCGAGACGTTTGGACGCCGACCGGTGGCTTCACCGTACACTGATATCTTAATATAGGTATAAAGATAACACGAACAATACAGCAGAATATCTTCAAGTTAGAAGCCATAACAACAATGCAGTTATTTTAATCTTAATCGACAATATGAAACCGGAACCAATTGGAATGATACGAGCAAAATTTCCTTCTGCGAAAAACCAAGAAGCAAGCAAGAAAGAAGATCTTCTTCTTCTTATCGTATGGTTGATGAACAACCTGGTGTCAGAGTTTAAACCGCCCGTAGGCCTCTGACATGGCTTCACACACCGTTGAAAAATCTCTCAGGTGTGCTGGTTTCCTCACGATGTTTTCCTTCACCGTTTTTTTTTAGCAAGTGATAATTAATTTATAATACGCACATGAATTCTAAAAGACATTGGTGCGTGCCGGGGTTCGAACCTGCAACCTTTGACTTGGCAGTCCAACGGTCGTACCACTCGGCTATCACTGCTAAAAGAAAGAAGATAGCTTGCCTGAAAGACTCAAGAGAGAATAACATGCTACTGTAAGAAGCGTAGGCGAGAGACCAACCTCTTGCATAATTTTACATCATTCAATGCATAGAATATTGATGCAGTCAATATTTATTAATGCTCGGTAAAATAATTCAACTGCATATTTGTATGGGGCATGTCAGCGCAGAATGAATCCGGCACGGCCGGTTTTATCTTTATATGCTGGATTTCCTTTTTTACCTTTTGCTATTATAGAAAAGAGTCAAGTGTCAATAAAATCTAAGATATAAGAGGAACTAAAAACTCTGTAACATTTGGCGTCTAAGATTTTCTTTCCGAACTTTTCCCACTCCATATACTATCTCCTTTCACTGCTATGTAAAAAAAATGCACTCCAAACTGTCCATTTCACGCACAGTTACCCCTTTATATAAGACTCACAGTGATAACCAAACATGAATATTATTAACGTGTTCATCTCGTATATGGCCTCTTCAGTTTAACTGAACCAGAAGTTCGTTAATCCGTCGAGGTTACATACAAAGGAAACTGCGGTGAGCCTGAAAATTAAGTTGGCTCGCTCTATTGCCTTTAAATTAAACCACGGCTCTACTGAAACTGTACTTATTACAACAGACGTTCGAGGTTTTACCTTTGAACTTTTTGAGAGATTTATGTTGAATGTGTTTCAATTCAACTTCATCGAATGTGGAATATTTGATCGTTTTATGTTTGAGCATTCTTCACAATTTTCCGACCACAACACAAGGATTGTGGCGCTTTTCATATTACTGTTAAAATAAATTAAAATTTTGCTTGTGTACATATTCAAAACGCTCCCATATTTTAGTTTGTCTCAATGGTTAGCAGAAATGCGCATAGAAACAGTTACACCTACACAACTACCACAAATTGGTTTCTCGGAAGTGCTTTGTTCGGCTCTCACTATGCACGTCGATTCGCAAACATAACTTTGCCTTCCTTCATACAAAGCAGCCTTAACGTGAACGAAGGATCGCCGTGTGATAAAATATTAATTTAATAATCTTTAACAGGAAATTACCAAATCTAATAACATTTTCAGTGTTTACTACATGGGGGCTATTGCCTACCGTGTGAAAGGCATCTTAACTCACGACCATCAGAGTAAATAAATAAAATAAATAAATATTCCACAACTATCACACAGCGCCATCTAGTCCCAAGCTAAGCAGAGCTTGTGTTATGGGTACTAGACAACTGATAAACATACTTATATATTTCTAAATACATACATATTATAGATAAATTACACCCAGACACAGAACAAATGATCGTGCTCATCACACAAACATTTGTCCTGGGTGGGAATCGAACCCACGACCTCCGGCATAGCAGTCAGGGTCACTAACCACTAGACCAACAGGCCTGTCAAGAGTGGCGGGCGGTCGCGTCTTCGTGTCTTGTAACAGTAATTCAGAGGTGATTTTTCCTCGCCACTTCCGCACCTCTCAAAGAGGCAACGAGGCCGCGAGACGGTGATAATAATATTCAGGACCCTCTCTCAAATTGCTCGGACGTGTGCCTGATTTCGACGAAAATTGCCGCCTTGTAAAATTGGAGCTTTAACTGTTGACCTTTTCTTATAATGATACGGCTGTTGAGATCCCTGTGAGTACTATTGAAGGAACTGTGATGTTTATTTTGGAAAGTTTTAAGCAAACGAACGCTAATTTCAAATGAGCGTTCGCATGGTGGGATGGGGCGATACTCGCCGGCCACTCGTAAATTCACAAGTCGCGATGACGGCCCGCGGCCCGGGGCACATCGTGACCCGTCTTCGTCTGCCTCACTTGGCATTATTTACGATTTTTATTATGCCGTAAAAATGCGCGAATTCTTACCGCGAGGGCACGCCTCGGTCGCACGTGGATCCACGCGTCGATAGCCACTTCGTGAGCGCAGCGTTACCGCGTATAAATCTGAAGACTCCAGACGGCAAATTTCAAAAAGAATATCCAGGTCTTCGTTCGCGCCTTAATTTAAATAAAATTATGCAAACGAAGTGAAGAACACTATGGTTGAGTTTTCTTAGGAACAAGATCAGTATATCACAATGACATTTCGGTAATGCATTCTCTCTACTCTAAAAAGCAAAGCGGACGCAGTGCCTCGTTGCCTGTCTCATTATTGTCACAGAAAGGGGTAAGTTCTGTCAGACACAGCTTCGCTCTTTTCGTAACATTTCAAAATAAAAATGATTTTGTATACCTTCTATGAAACTCAAATGTAGCACAATACCTCGAAATTGAATAAATATAGTTTTATCAAAGTGCCACCCTTTTAAGCGTTTGCACCGGATACCGGATACTGACTTTACTAGAATTTAATTTTCGCAACAAACAAAGCTTTTACTGTGTCACAATTCATTGTGGCAAACATTTACACTTAGTCGTTTTGCATTTTCATTGTTTAATGTTAAAGTATCTTTGTTCATATTAAGGATAGAAACTATGCATAGAGTAACTATGTCCACCTTTTAATTATTTGAATTTCCTGTATCCTTGAAAACATTAAGTAGAGGTTGGCGATTTGGGCAAAAGAAACCGGATGAAGTCATAAAACCTTTAGGCTTTCAAGTCGTATGAAAATCTGTGCCTACCGATAAAAGTTTCCTCGCCAAGGAGCAGGCAAACGGTAAGACCTTTTTCCGGATCGTCAATACGGCACGAAACGGCGAATAGAAGGCGTTACGATAGTTTGAATAGAGAACGCTGCTTGTTTACAATAGCTTCGGGTAGTTCGTGAGCTGCTCTCCATTTAGATGGGAAGCGCATCGATACCGCGTGCGGCTGCGGCGGTCATGTGAACTACCACCTTTGTCTGAACTCCCTATCCTGTGTTACACGGAACATCAAGTAGGTAGGTCGAGGAATATGAAAGGGTGTCAAGGGTTCTCGTTGCGTTGGTCGCTTCACTGCCAACGCCTCTGTTATGAAACTTTATGGAATGAAGTGCGTTTTATACGGTCTTTGATGTTCGGTTTCGCGCTCTTAGCGTGTAGTGGCTCCCGAGGGGCGAGCAATAACAACATCGAGGGAAGTGCGCGCGGTCGTAACGTAAGCTTAACGGCGCACGCATGTAAATGTGTTTTGGGATATGGTTTTATTATTTCTACTAAGTATTGCAGCTATCACACCTTAATTGTGGAGTTTAATGAATACCTAGCATTCATTGCTTAATGGCCCTGCACTTGCTGGAATGCAAACGAAACCTTTCTTTGAGCGAAGGGTGCCATAGACAATATAGACACGGGTTTATGAAATACCATATGACATTATATTTTATTAACACATGGGTAGTTTGGATGAATGTTATTGCCATCTAGAGAAAAATATGTAGAACAATAACGGACCTAGTGTGTTGCCTTGTAGAACTCCATTTTTTGCTCTACCTATAAACTTATTAACTTTCAAACTATCATGCTAAAAACAACGTCTAGGTTAAGAAATGGGCAGCGACGAAACACCATGAAACTACCCTTAGTTAAATACTACCGTAAACATTCACAGTCCCTGAAGAGCCCTGAAGAGCCCTGAAGACGGCAGTATACAATTTTACACAGTTAAGGATAGTTCAATTCCAAGTTAGAAGCAACCAATTTATGATGAACTTAAATTCTAAGGAGAAAAACAGAAATATTGACTGAAATAACTTTTATTTCTCTGCCTTTAAGTAGATCTCAGTAAAACAAAATTTTATTGTTCCGTTAAGTCGAGCTAAGCATTACATTTGATAAACTGATATAAATCTCTTGAAATATAAAGCGACCATTACTTTTAATGACAAAATTTCTTTTAATCTGCGCAGATGAGAAATGCCTTACAAATCACAGTTAAATAAATCTCGCGAGATGACCTATAAAATGTGCTGAAAGTAATCTCGTTAAAATCCTTTGCGGGTAGTTTCGAAACAAACGAGTGAGGGGGGGCAGGCGGGGGTAGAGGGGTGTAGCGACAGCGACATTCGTGAAGCATCTGATGGTGTCGCGGTCGTACCTAATTAAATGGGACGTTCTCATTTCATTCGCGACAATTTTATGCGAAGATTTTAAGTCCTTACAATAAAACTTAAGAATTTAGTGTCGAGACTACTCGGTGACAGATAATTATCTCACATACCTTGTGCGATAAAACGGAAATGTCCAGTAATCGACTCGATATTTGTGTTTTATTCTTGTCATATAGGTAGGTACTGTCTTGATTTTAATTTATGGCAATGACTGTAATAAGTATTATTGACTTGTATGCCACAAGCGTTTTTCGTTTTATTTCGTGAGTAAATTGTTTAGAAACTGAAATATTACTAACATTTACTTAATTGCTAATGGCCCTTGGTTTTGTCTAGCGAACGTTTCATTATTATTCCTACAAGGGCTTATCGTAACTTATAACGGCGCTCCCACCGTGACTATCTAATCTTTGTTAATTGTCCCAATTGTTTTATTTACAATTAATTTTATCAACATTCCATAATGTTTATACACATAATAATAGAGCTAAGCGGAGGCTCAATAATCATAACTCAATATAGTCTATACCAGTATTGACTCCTAGCACGCTACGATAGCCAATACGCAGTCTCTACTATCTTGAGTTTAGACTGCAATTGTTGTAGTCTTTTTTTTTTATTGTGGTAAAATCATCTAATGAGTCCTCCCACCCAGGGCAGGGCGGGAGGAACTGTCAGACTCGTACTGACTAAAATCCACGGTGTCCTTCACTAGCCCTTTACGTACCGGGGTCACGGTAATTCGTAAGTCCCGCGACCAATTGTTGCAGTCTATAATTACCAAGGGGTTGATCCCTTGGTCGTTTATTCTCATGGCGGTATGTTGTCGCAACCCAAGTTCGAGCACGACGCAATAATGGCAGTAAACCCAGACATAGTTGTTTCGAGCGACTCCGGGTTTCACGACTACGTGGACCGGCCGAAGCACGCGGTGAAGGATACGGTGGAAGCAATCGGGGGCGGCGACCTCTCGCATCATAGTCTGGTTTGAACCATGGTACGGAGCGGGGGTTATGGAAAGCAGCCACCTCTTTCTGCTAAGCAATAATGCGGACAATGGAGGCCAACCACGTGACTTAGACAGTTCCACCTCAAACCCCAGCCGCCGCGGGAAACGCCCATGGCTTCAGGGTTCGTGAGGCGATTTCCGGCTACCGTAGGCATAACTGCTAATTCAGCGTCCGATTAAAGACTAGACCTGAACCAGTAAACGGAGTTCGATAGGGCCACATGCTTGCCGGAGTCGCGGGAACATCTTAAGGAGCGAACAATTGAAGGAACAGAGTAGTAATTTCCATTACGCAGAGCGGTAGGACTCATTAGATGATTTTCCTCCTTACAAAAAGGAGTCCTTTGCTCCATCAGCCAATGATCCTTCGACAGACATTGGCCAGCCTTATGTTTATTTAGTTTAACTCACTCTTACCAAAACTCTTTCCAGAGTTTATTTCTCTGGACAAACAACTTTAACTCCAAAATATTTAATGTCAATAACGTTAGATAGGTTTTTGATAAATGTTTGGTCATAAAAGCTATCATGTTTGCTAACAGATTTAATGGCTTTCGGCCTAACAGTACCACTTATCCAGTCATCGATATATTATCACTTCCACTATTATCCAATTATCGTATTTATAGCCAGCATCTTGCAAAAACTCGTAAAATCTTTCGCTGGACGGCAAGTAAGGTGTGAATGATAATTTTAGACCCCTCGGTGTTTGAAATCATTTACAGACCCGTTACAATGTTCTCATTTATCGCCATGTATCTTAAGATCTTAGCTATCGTCATAAACCCTTTAGATGTACTTTAATGAGTACTTAAATTATCAAGGAATCAAGGAAGATTCACGACTTTGCTGAATCTGTGCTTTTCACAACACTTGGCCTTATAGGTAGAACATTAAATTAAATCCCTTTAACATCGGTCGATATATTTACAGCAAAATTAACATTATAATTATTGAAAAATTATTTGTGGAACTGTGTACGTTTAGTAATAAATGCGTGTAACGACCTGTGAACGGACATGTCTGATTCGAACCGTCATGGAGAACATTAAATCCATCAGAACGGAGGTGCGCACAATAAGTTTTAATTTTCTCCCCAACACTCAATGCTTCGCAGTAATAACTTGAGCTCTGGAAATAATAGTTCGAAGAACTTAAATATAGGTAACAATTACTGCATCACTTGATGTTTCCTCTATTTCTACCAAACTAAATACAAAAACATCGTTGAAGATGCCTATTCTATGTTCTTAAACCTATGGGAATTATGAGAAATCCTTTTTAGCTGCTGCTATATTACATTTTCTAGGCACGTTTCTCGGACTATCAATCATTGTGAGTGGGATTTTTCTACTTAAGTATGATGTTGTGAGAATCCATCTTTTCCAAAAACTATTTTATCATCTAGTTGTTCAAGGCAATAATCTGTGGTAAGACAAATCCAAAATGAACATTCGCTCTCGCCAAATTACTTTTTAAAGTTAGTTACCGTATACAGTTGCACTGTCTTCTTGTTGTCATAAAAATATTGTCCTTTATTAAAATAACCACACCAAAATGTTTTTTTAATGGATCCTAAAAATAATTGTAAGCCTTGTTCGATTCCTTTACGCAAAGAGTCAAAATCATTTCACATTAGTATATTACTTATGATGCGAGTGAAAACTAAGATAACCAATTCTCCTGTAATAGCGTATAACAAGTAGGCGTTGAAGTGCTGATGATAATGATAATAACCTTTTCTATAAAAAGAGATCCTGACCTATTATCCACTCTCCTTTAATTATTATTTGTCTATTAAAAAAAAAAATACTTTAAAGTCTCGAAACAATTTGTAGCTCGTTAAATATTGAACTGTAGTAATCATATGGCACGATGGTCGGTAGTTATGACGTGTGACGTCACATAAGTGCCAGTCCAAGCGGACAGACTAGTCTTGCAAGTTTTTAGCGCAAGTCTGCTTTGAGCACATGTAAGAGTTTGTTGCATACATATGTATGTACAATGGAAACGCATGTTTCTTGTGGCAACACGGGGAGCGGATAAATTCCAAATTAAATAAAAGTGTTGTTTATTACAACTCGATGTTTTCGCTTGATATAGCAGTAAATGAAAAGTTGAAAAAGAATCAATTTTGGAACATTGTGGGCATATTACGCTGACCATTAGTATTGAGACTCTAGTGGTAAAGTAGAACTTTGGTAAAGGGCAAGATGCACCAGACGATCGTAAAAAAATTGGTTCCCATCTGTGACAGTGGAATGTGGTTTCACGTCTGTAATTAAGAACAAAAACAGATTTATAAGCAAGGCGGATCCAAGAACCAGACTATAAAAGCTCCCGGGTGCATAAAAGTCTTGACCACATATCACTTTGTCTAGTTGCAATCTACTTGGATAAAGAATAACTGTAAAGACACTAAAGATTCACAGTAGATAGACGACAAGAATTCCAGTAAGTAACAACATTCAGCTATTCACTCAACCATACAGCAACTCCGCATACAGCTGTAAGTTGGGAAATAAATTCGGGAGATTATCACTCCTACTAAATCTGATTAAAACCTTCCTCTTCTTTTACAATCAGCGTTAAAGTTTATTTTCCTAGCTTTCAGATTCAAGATATATTTTAAGATAATCCAGAAGGCGTAGCCGCGAAAGCTTTGATATTTATAGCAAAGTTAAACAATTAACAGCTATCTTCAAAGGTTTCTACAATTGAAACGGTAAGAGGTCCGGCACTTGCTTCTAGTTCATAACTAACTGAGAGCCGTTACAATGAGTGACCGAGGGAGCCGCATTCTGTGCAGGCGGGAGCGGGGGGGAGGCTGGATGCTGAGGGCGGGGTGGGGCACAGCACGAGCGCGCCACCTCGTAAATCTGAACAGCCCGAGGCACGGACCTGCCTCCGAGTACATCGTGGTGCGAAGCTACTTAGCAACTAGAGACAGTACCCAATAAATTCTCTATAGGTGAAAGTTATTATACTCGCCCGTATAACGTGTACGGAACTTGTTGTACACTAATCGGTCGTTTGTGGTTAAGAGAGTTTGTTTCTTCAAGAAAAACTTGAGTGGATAAATATCTGAAACCACTTACAGCCGCGAGCCATATTATAGTTGGTTATATTTTCTTGTTTCAAAGAAAAAGTTTTTTGTTTGAAGTAACGACTTTGTTCTGCGAAGTTTTTTAAATGCTCGGCTACAATTTTCCGATCAGGAAAATATCCGACTCTTGAATCTTCATAGTTTTCTTTCCTGTTTCAAAACAAAATGGGGGATCTTGAACCCGTAAGAATCAGTTTAACAGTTGCCATTCCCACTTTCGAGCTCCATTGTACAAGTGCAAGCGAAATAATATTGCACCTTTTCAATTATTGAAATAATAGCAAGTTATTGAAACAGTCGCAGTTCAGATCGAGGGATTGTGCTCTTGCCGTGTTTACGACGTAGGCCGTGCGGCACAGATTTATAGAGCCTCGTGTCACCTGTCAACCGCAACACTAAGCCTGTCCCGTAAACAATACCAAATAACACAACTGAATTTGAGCTCTACTGCATGAGCGGAAAGTTTGTTATAATATTTGAAAGGGAAGTCGATTATAAGGTTGCCACGTTACTTGAATAGAATTTGGTACTAGGTTTGAATGACATGGGACTACCGATAAGTCAGAAAGAAAAAAGAATCAGTTTCAGTTATTTAGTAGTCAATTCTCGTATTTGGTTTTCAGTTACCTACTTATTCGTCAGAAAGTAAGAACACTTATTTGTTTTATTATCGTAGAGCAGTTTCAATGAATTACGAGAATTTTTTGTTTAGAACATTGGCTACATATGGATTACTTTTTATCCTTGGGGTTAAAGTTCCTAAACAACCCTATTAGTGTGACGGCGGTATTAGGGACGGCGGGGACAGTCGATACGGTGGCCACCGTGACAGCGGTATTGTTCCGCGGCGATACGACACCGAGGCTAATTTATACCGATAGTGGCATCTTGTCCAACTCGATCTTGGCTAGACCTACTTAAAAATAAGGCTTGGTACAGAATTTTCTGTTTATTTTCCGATATAATCAATGCATTGTTGAAGAAATAACAAAAGCTATACAAAGTTTTAATGATACTCGTCACTTACGCGCCATTCAGAATCCATCTGATTCTGGTTTTACCATACATTTTTGGCTGAATATCCGAATTCGGCAAGAAGAGAACGTCACCTTAATGTCAGAACGTTGCATTTCATTGTCAGATATTCATGAATATCCGAGACCAATGGATTTACATAATCTCTGAAGCTTGCAACAAGGGTCATCCATGCAGGGTATTTGACACCGTTGAACGATTGACTAGTGTAGCATATTGAAGGGGATCAACTCGGCAGAAAATGAAAAATAGACAAACGCACCAAATAAGTAGAAAATTCATACGAATATCGCTTCGACGACATAAAAAGCCTTCATGAGAAAGCTCCCAGCGACCCCTTAGTCCCGGAAGGATAAAGGAAATAGTTTCAGATGTGTTACAAACAAAAATGAGACGAAATTGGGTTTGGAATACGGAATCACGCCAAAATCAAATTTCGTTTATATGACAAACATGTCTCGTACATAGCCGGTGACATTTTATTAGCTCGGGGTTCGTGTATGGGGAGTATGGGGACATCAAAAGGAGGTGTCATCGCTGGCGCGGCACTGTTTACGTGTGGTGAATATCGTGATACATCACGCTCTGCCGCATGATGTATGTAAACAAATTTGCTAAATTTTGATTAGATCTAGAACAGCGTACGAGACTGGAATAAAAGAGGATTTTGTCGCCTGCCACCAACAACAGTGTTGAAATGAAACTCTTATCTATGAAATTAAAAATGTATGTCAAAACACTGTATAGTGTTTACAGTACAAACAAGGAAACTTTAAACTATTAAACCAAAATAATACAAGTCAATGGATTCAGTTCGTCATGAATTGCAATTAGGCCACGGTAACGTTTTCGAATTGGTCAGGACAACTGACACCGACCGACAAACACCGGAACTGCGATCAAAGGAGCAACTTTGAGCTAATTCGGACGTTTGCCAACGACCTGCCTGAATTCTACCAATCAATATTTATCTTCTCTCTCTAGACAATTGGCATCAGCGTCGAACTTTGGAAAATAGCGAGAATTGTCAAGTATTTTAGTGCCAATAAATTCGTGTACTTACACTGTGTACTCGTGCGTTTTGATGTTGCCAAGAATATAAAGCCACCTGCTTCAAATAACATAATAAAAACAAAAGAAAACAAAATACGAGTACGCTCCCCGTGTGCCTAGTTAAAATGCGAAAATACGGCAACATTTCAGATTGGGTACATTAAACTTTATACGGATGTCGCTAAATTGGACTGTTGGTTAGTTTGTTCTTTGCCAAGTTTTTTCCTGTCCAGTCGTCGAGGGCCGGGGGAAATGGTCGTGGACCGGGTAATTGTGTTAAAACTTTCATCAGGAAGTGTGAAATTTTGTTGAAGCAGCGAGGCCAATGTAACCGCCATGCCACCTACAAGTTTAATTTGTTTCAAAATTGTGGTGACACACAAAGGGAAAAGTAAAAAGTCAACGTTATCCATTTCATAATACCATCACGGAGAAGGGAATGAGTGGCGTTACAGCACTTGCTATTCATAACGTACCCAGTGAGACACTTGAAAACACAGCAATGAATAAGCAATTACACATGACAGACGACATCAATGACTCTTAACACTCAATTAAAAATGAAATAAATAATTCATAACCAACTCCAGTTGTATTATTTTTATTCAATGAGTAGGGCACTGGGAGACACAAAGACTGAATACAAATGTATTTGACACACGTGGCTCGATGTGAAACTGCCGTGGGACAGCGTGGCGCCACCAATCTCGAAGAATATAATACTATAATATTAAGGTACTCATGCAAATATTATAATAAATAAGTTATATGAAACTTCGAAACAGGGGTGTGATTGTAATAACTTTATTAATCGAAGGTAAACTAAAGATATTTTACATACGAATTAATCACAGTTGTAAGTTTAAAAAGCTTTTCAAATTGTCAAGAAGAAAAACGGTTTACATTACAAGCTATCTTAGAAAATTAAAAAAGTTCAAAAGTATTTATCTACTAATAATAATCACGAATGAATAATCTATGAAGCGTTAAATTCGTCGGTTCATTACAACACATTATGGAAACGAGCAGGTAACATCCCATTAACGCCGAATACTGAAGATGCGCTTAGAACGAGAACCATCGTTTGGTTCGTGTCTCTCCGGAGAGTTGGCTTATTGGAGTGCCTCGTGGAGGAAAATCATTAAAACAATGTGGAGGTGTCAAAGAGCCGGAGGCGACGTAACAAAGCTTGATCGGACGCTACCGTAGTTACATGCTCGAACTCGTGACACGTCCGCCGGCGCACCAAACGGAAGTTGTTATTACGAAAATATATGCAAATTACCAGCTCACTGGAAATATCCCTTTTTCAGAGTAGCGGGTTTTTGTTCTCCGTGCCGCTGGACTCGTCATTTGCATCTTATTATTGGTATGTTTTAGGGGTTAACATGTCGAATTTGAATCGTGTTTACCGCCGCCTCGAGCAACCGCCGGTTGAATAAGAAAGTGACTTCACACGAACATGCTGCTGGTCTTAGAAGGTAATTCTATTATTCAAAACGCAAAGGTTAGAAAAAAAAACTATGTTTTTAATCGATGCACGTAAACATTACAAAAAGTCGAAATGTTAACTTTGAAATTGGAAACCTTAACCAGGGTCAAATTGCTAAGCCTACAACCGTTTAATCGAAGTTAAGCAACGGGCGCAGTAACTCACCATTTTTGGTAAAGCGGACACAATCGTTAAGTCGACTAAAATAAATTTCGTGGGAAGCTTCCTAACTCCTACCGACTAAGCTATTGTAAATGCAAATGATCTCTGCGTGGTGCGTTCAAGGTGTATATTGGTTCGTAGGGCATTTGTATCGAACACTCGATAATAAAGTTATTGAAAGTGGTAATAAGATTAACGGCTTGTTCGTTGCGCGTAAATCACGATGCATTACGTCGCCGACGACAGGAGGCTCGTATCGCATTACAGTGGATTAATTGTGGCTGAGCCGGCTGTGGCGACAACTGAGGCGGGGCCTGCGCCCGCGCATACTACACACTCGCGGACGATTTGCTCCTAAGAATTACTGAGGAATGATTTCCTCTGGATTTTCGTTTTTAATTTTAGTTACAGCGTAAGCTGCGATGGTTACCGAGAAGTATCGATAAGACACTTGAATTACAACCTTAGCTCTCGCCTTTGAGTAAATGGTATGCGTCATTATCGGGAAGTGTAACGAGCGCGGTCGGATCGCAACAAATCATCGCGACGAGGCACGCAGCGGTGCGCCCGCCGTGCCCTGTCGCTCACTGCCAAAATTAATTTCCCGTAAAATCGCTTAAGCGATCTATCTTTTTCCGAGAAATATAATATTCGACGAGGCGCACCCAATAATAATTTCTCTCGTAAGTAAGAGACGGTTAATCTGCATTGTACGTGTACAACCTGTTTATCTTGATATGAATTGAGTCTGCCCACTTGGCCATACTCTTGAAGGAAATGGCTGGCAAACAAATTATTAACCCTCCATATAGGGCGTGAAGTATGTAGCAAGTAGCTGTCTCCATGCCTTTGATAGACACTAGAGCTTTTTGTACTGAAATCTTCTTCATTAATAACCACCGTTGAGATATTCTCGTCACAAAAATGGCTTGCTTTAGTTTTTACTCATGTATATTGTTGTTTGTATAGCGAGAGAGATTATTTCAAACAAGTTAGTAATTTAACGAACTACGTTCTTTTTAAAGACAAGCTTTTATTGTTAAAAATACTTATGATAGACAAACTACTCATCAAGACGAATCAAACGAGTCTAAACTCGATGGGTTTGCGGTGTTTCATTACAGAGTTACTATGACCCCCTTCCAGCTCCATCATTAGATCAGCTCCATGTATGTTGCATAATATTAATGATATTATGATATAATATTGCATTGTCACGCGATATACTTATACGTGCAAAATTTCAGCTCAATTAGAAACAGGGAAGTGGATCAAATTTAACT
Organism: Agrotis puta; assembly: GCA_943136025.2. NCBI lineage: Eukaryota > Metazoa > Arthropoda > Insecta > Lepidoptera > Noctuidae > Agrotis > Agrotis puta. Next base: position 10,932,695 of record OW964177.2, on the reverse strand, counting down.
TACAAGATTTGATTACAGACAATGGGACAGGTGAAACTAAATAAAATAAAAGTTTGTAAAAAGTATAAAAGTTATGTGAAATTATTTCAGTTTGTGAAGCCTCCAGACAGTGCGATCAGACACGCTAATTAGTTATGTAAACAATACGAATTCAAAAGGTTATAATTGGCTTCTGTACCTACATTTATACCCCACTCAAACAATTGAGTGTAATCAAATGAAATAGCCACGGAATCGTATAAAACCATATGAGTTTATATCTGAAAGGATAGTGAATGTTCACCTGTAGACATTATTTATTTTGTAGATTTATCTAGATGTTTTATTATTTGTTGATTTATCTAGCTATTCGCCGAAGTATCACTCACAGCTAAACCTCTTAGCTTTGTATTATGATCTTTTTTATAAGCTTAATAACCTTCCTCAAGAATTAGGCTAAGAAAAGCAAATAAATCGAAATTTCCGAGCGATAGTTCCAGACATTAACGCGTTCAAACAACGATGAACAAAATCCGAGTATATTTTTATAGAGTAGCTGTTCCTCATGGATTTACTACCGCTGCTCGGCTCCTATTAGTTGTAGCGTGATGTTACATAGCCTTTAGCCTTCCTCGAGAAATCCCACTTCCAACACAATTAAAAAAAAAACGACGGGTTGCACTCTGGGAGTGCCGGCAGAAGTGAAAACTTGAATAGTAATTGTTGGAAATGTCTTGTGAACAGATTTTAGTAAAACTCGCAAAAATGGTTGACTTTTTATTTCAATAATTTTCCAATGTGACGTACATCTTTTATAAACAATGTTACCTAGCAACGAATGTATCCAGCATACAAACTTCTTTAAAAGTAATAAAGTCACACGAACATTCACGCAAGCGCCCTGCGCCGTCCTACGCTTTTTCGGTCAGGGTCACGTGTCCTGACGCGAGTTTAAGATTTTATACCCATTACAGAAAAGTGCTCAACGCCGCTAAAGAAGTTTTCACTTCAAAAAAAACGACGGGTTGCACTCTGGGAGTGCCGGCAGAAGTGAAAACTTGAATAGTAATTGTTGGAAATATCTTGTGAACAGATTTTAGTAAAACTCGCAAAAATGGTTGACTTTTTATTTCAATAATTTTCCAATGTGACGTACATCTTTTATAAACAATGTTACCTAGCAACGAATGTATCCAGCATACAAACTTCTTTAAAAGTAATAAAGTCACACGAACATTCACGCAAGCGCCCTGCGCCGTCCTACGCTTTTTCGGTCAGGGTCACGTGTCCTGACGCGAGTTCAAGATTTTATACCCATTACAGAAAAGTGCTCAACGCCGCTAAAGAAGTTTTCACTTCAAAAAAAAATTCGAAACAGTAGTTCCTGAGATGAGCGCGTTTAACCAAACAAACTCTTTAGCTTTATAATATGACTATCGTTTAATTGATAGATGTCGCCAAAGTTAGCAACAACAAATAAATTGTCTAAGCCGTACCTATCAACTCAATAAATCAAATAAAAGGCATCATTCATTGTCTATCCTTTCTAGGCAAATATGGCAAAAATTCCCTCCAAGTTGGCGGTGCAGTGTTCGATGCTAACGAATGGAATGAGAGGACAAAAAGTGTCCGCTCGACTATTCTTAGCTCTGCGACACGCTGCCGCTCGATTAGTCGCTTAGCTGCCACCGAGCTGATAATCAAATGACTCAAATACGATCAAAACCATTTTTATAAATTGCTCGGTAACAGTATAATTAGCACTTAAAACTAGTACTTTTTTCCGTGATCATGGCGTTTGCAACAGTACCGAAATATCGAAAACTTAAATAAAAAAATAAACATGGTAAATATCTCGTTTTAAGTTTTAATGATAGGATCAAATACATCGACGAATAACTTGTTTTTTTAGCAAAACTAACTGTATTTTTGCAGAGTGTAATATCTAGAAATACTGATCAGTTCACGTAAATTCTTTCACCTGCTGACTGTTACCCACCTTTACTAGCATACGATAGTTTAAATACATTTCTAGATCATGAGGAATTATCATAAACAATGATTAAATCACAAATAATTTGTTACAGACAGTTCAAATTAAACGGGAGATTGATAATCGGTCGCTAAGTCCGATTATTATCAATTTGTTAGTCGCGCAGTGATTACTTGTCACTTTTTGGCATGGCATATTTTACTTCAAGTCGCACTTAATGCAAATTGTTGCACCTGGTTCTATTTTACAGTAACGATTGTTGCCTGACTGTGCAAACAACAGAAAACAATCATTTTTAACCTCATTTCCAGTTCAAGCCCACGTCAAATCCAGCTCTATTTTTCTGCACGCAAATTAATTTGCACTCTAAGAATAAGGGCAAGAACAGCTCATACGTGCATTTAAATTGACACAGTGCCGCATCTGCTTATTTTATAAACCCTGTTTATTGACGCTATTTCCTCCCGTTCGATGTCCGAGTCAACCACTAAGAACCTGAATGCACCAGAGACCTGTACTTGGAAAAATAATTGCCCGAGTACTTACCGTACAGTAAATGCTATTCTTACTAAAACTATTCGAAATACCTAAATAAAAAGGCATTATTTAAATAACTCAGCCTAAGAAGTCCAGTGTAATGAGATAGGCTGGCGGACCTTACCTGTAATCACCGTTGGACCGTGTGAAGATACTTCAAGGATATCTAAAGTTGATGAATGTGTGAGAACAAAGGATTGTATGTAGGTAAATGATCATATTGAACGATAAATAATCAGGAATGTGTCCCACTTCCAGTAACTACATACCATCTAAGTATCCCATTGAGTTAACAACCCCAATCGACATGATGAAGAGTTCAACGTCTGAGAACAAAATCCTAAATTACCGAAACAGATTCAGAAGTAGGACAGTCCAAAAATAGTTGAACCAGACGAAATTCTATAGATAAAATAACCCATTCATACACACATTAGTCTGATTACAAAGGTCAACGGACTAAAAGATAATACCGCTCACATTATCAGGTGAAGCAGAGCTGTGCCTGATCTCTGCGCGGTAGATGACCGTGATTTATGTGTACCGACGACATTAAATTACATCTAGATCGAACAACGCTATAAATTATCTGTCCGTATTGTAAATCTGCCGCGAGTATCGATGACCAAATCACTAGCCAAAGTGTATCGCAAGTTGATGAGTTGAGAACAGTCTAGGAATATCTGATAATAGTACTTGTATATCAATGTCGGAGTATCGATGTAGATACAGTACTATTGATGTTCCCATCAAAGGTAAACTGTACAATTAATTGATGTTGTTAGTATCTTCGGCAAAAAGTTCGTCGGTTTTTTTAATTAGGTCAGAAAAATAACCAGTAACGAAATACTGGATAACCTTTTCACGAAAAAAGTATATTAAAGTAAAATAAGAGCAAACATGTTTTGAATTTTTGATACAATTTTTAATAAAGTAGGCCACTCCGTTATGAACAAATTATAGCATAATTAACCACTTGGCACTGGCTCTCAATTGCAGCTTATAAGTAGGAAATTTACACAATTTTGATCATCAAATCCATAATTAACGAGTAATTTCTGAGTGTGGTACTTTCGAGCCGTGGGGCGATGAATTCCTGTGTATAGTATACATACGTATACAAATCGGTGACCGTTAAAAATAAATTATAAATAACAAGCGGGCAATAAACGAGCTGTTCGCAGGTCGGAGATGCAGGCAGATAAATCACGGCGGGACTGGCGGTCGAGACCGTCTGTGTGTAATAGTGTAAGTGTTATGAATGAGAAATGTGATGATGTTACCATCTACATATTCAATAGTACTAAATACACGTTGATTTAGCTGTTGTCTACAATTATTATTTACTTTATTTTATTTGGTATCATGTGGTTTAATTTGTAGCATGTGGTGTAATTAACATTTAATGTTCACACATGATTTGTTTTTCTAAATGTTTAATACTCAAAGCAAGCAAATGTCAACGCATTAGTCATTAAATCGTAGTTTAAACTACTATTGATCCTTCGTATGTTTAGTCACTTAAATAAATAGTTAGATTAAGTCTTCATTTGATGTCAAACAAAGAGAAACCACTAATGGGTTTTTCATGCACCTGTCTTTGTAAAATAAACCCAACATTTGCACTTTAACAAAACGGCGTTATTGCAAACATGAGAAGTAAACACGACCTGAGAAGGTGTTAAACTGGTGGTGTCGAGTGATTTCCAACACGAACCAATTATCACCCAACCGATATCGACATAAAACACTCCAAACCCAACAAAAGATTACTTCCTACATTAATTTCGCGTCAAAGCGCGATATCTTCAGACTGAATTTAGTGAAAAAATAAATCACTAGGTAAACATACCGAAGTGTCGTAGATTTCGTTTTCAATTATCGTTAGATCTTGATAGAAAAACTTTAAACGAAAATGTCTAACGTATCTGTGAAATATATTCTGACACTTTTATATCAGAGATAAAGCCGTGAAAAATTACTCAAATTACTCGAGTACCAAGTCGAGTAAAAATAAAATATTCCAATACTGCAGGTGCCGGCACCACGGCGCAGGAGACTATGACACTCTCAATTATCAAATTATCGTCATTGGCAACTTGATACTCGACTTAATGGAGGGTTTCGAGCTTTACGCTCGACTTTAAAAATACCCACGCTATTTATTATTTAAGCTTGCAAAAGTAGTGTAAATACAACGTGGCAAAACCGGTATTAAATCATCTAGAAGATGTGTATAATTTATGAACGGCCGAGAAAATATTTGTAGGTGCTATTTTTTATCACATAATATGATATGACATGGTTCATTTACATTTTCTTTCAACAGCTTTAAGTCGAAATATGAATATAAGCCGATTATTGATGTCATATTCATGAGGCTTCTAGATAATTTGTGCATCTTGTAAATGTCAAGAAGGCAATTTTAGCCTCATAATGCCAACATCGTGTTCAACGGCCAGATTATGCTATGATACAACATAAACAAAGCATTTAGGAATTATGATATCTACGTTTCAGCAACTTAAACAAAGTCAGTGTTCATTATAAATATTAATACCGTATAAATTTCTTATCTTTATGTCCTTTATACACTTCAAAATCTTATCAAGGCATTTAAACCTCATGTCATCAAAGAAACACGCCGAATCTGAACCGAATGACTTCCGAATGTAAATAATTGGCGCAACAGATGTGATATAAATCTTATACAAACGAGGTGGTGATTAAGACGATCGTATATCAAGCGCTAGCGGCTCACCACACGCAATGCCCCTACCTAGTCGCGGACAACCTATAGGCAATATCGGTATTGAAGAAGAAATATAAGAGAGGCATCGGTAATCCTATTGAAGTAAAAGTATCCTATTCGTTTACGAGACCTACACTCGCGTGTTGACAAAGGTAATAAACTCGAGGACTACTTAAGCCTAATTTATGCGTGTTGACAAAAGACATACAAGAAGATCATGAGATCTTACCGGTGGTGTTCGGGAGTTGTTACTGGTGTACTGTATGATATTCTAAAGAAATCAAAATTTTTGTGTCGTCTAACCTGTTTGTACTCTCAGGCTTTTACCCAGCAGGTTTTCAATTCAATACTAAGCCCTGCTTGGCAATTGTTTGATACAAAATAATTTCCAATCCTTAGGTTGTTCTCGCCTAAAGGGTAACCCTTTCACTTACGAACATATATGGGATATACACGGCTGACCGTAAAGTCACTCAACACTAACGAGCCTTGATGTCAAGTACGCGACACACGACAGACATTTTCATAAAATACTTTATCACTTTATGGTGCTTCGCTACAGAGGAACCAAAGTGACGATGCAAATTCAATTCTACGTTAACACATCTCATACTCAACGCTTATGGACGAAACAATATGTAAAGCAACGGTACAAAATGATCGACTAGCAGACACGAATCTCGTGGATGCCTATTTGTTGAGCGCAGAGCGAGCTCTACAACCTTTTTATTTCTAACTTGCAAGTGAGCGATTTATCGCCTGCAGCTGCGTTTTTTCTCGAGTATGGACACCATAAATCGTATCCACTGTGCTTTTTCAGCGCAAATCAAAGCGCACTGATATTTGAAACGTGTGTTCATATTTAGTCCAGCAGGCAATGACAACTTTGTGGTGACACTCCAATTAAATACCATTTGGTCGCCAGTTGTAAATAAATTTATTTCTCGCCTTCGCTTTTATCTTGTATCAGTTGGACTGTTCTTTCCGTAACAATCGCGACTCGTTCTGTTTATACTTGACTCACGAGTGAATTATGCGCGTGAAGTTTTATACGATCGCATTAAGAGCAGCAAATGAATGTTGACACATAAAAAGTAGATAATATTCTTCAAGAACTCACAAAAGGTTCATGGGAATCACGAGTATAAAACACAATTTCTACGGATTGTTGATTTGCATGAGTACTAAAAATAAAATCTAATTTTCACAGATGTTAAATACACGAGTGTGCACAGCTAAAAATTTATTGGTATTCGACTTGGAAATTGTATTTTCTGGAGAGGATACAATAAATATCCGAAAGGTCGCGTTAACGAGCCGCCCCGACGCGAGACGCACGGAACAATAAAGTACGATTTTACTGAAGACTCGTGAATATAAAACACATGAGGATAAACAACATTCAATTTGGCAAACGTTGAAGAGTTTTCGAAGTGATATATTAAGACAGAGTTAAATTCTAAGAATTTTATAATAAGACAAGAGATTCAATCAAAGTGCTAGGGATTGGATTTCAAAATGCCTGTGCGCACATTGATCTGCTTACAGAACTCTCCGCATTTTTAAGCTGAGGGATATCTCTCGTAGATCTTGCAAAAAGCCGCGGCGATGTACCGAGAGCATGCTTGGGTCTGGTTAATGATTGGCCCCATATCGAACCGAGGAATCCCTTGTAAAATTACCGCCGCCTCATAATAGGTAGGTTCGTATTTTCGGCAAGATTTCTGATTCCCCCGTTATCATCTCATTTCAATCTTTCGCTTGTTATGAGTCGCTCACTTCACTTGTGGAGAGTGATTGAACCTCTTGATGTTTTTACGCTGTCAGAGATTCCATTCTTTTACCTTTTTCCCCTCGTCGTTTCTTATTTATATTTAAATGAAGATACAACTTTGATACAGTTTTGCGATGTCTTACAATATTGCTTTTGTTATCTTTTTACAAATTATCTTGGTTTTTTTCCTTGCAGCTCTGAAGCACAAGAAAAACGTTAAAATAACTGCACAAAATTCCTTTGATAGATTGTCAATTTTATAACGTCGAAAAAAGGGAAATGATAAACATGGTAGAATCGTACTTTACTATGCAATCCAGAGGGGACAATAATGTTCTATTATTCACGACGTGACAAAGACTGAAACAATCACGAAAACGCTATTCAACGCGAATAGAGAGGAACAGTTTAATTTAATTAGTATCAATTTGTACGACTTTCGCGGCACCACAGAGTAAGTAACTGAACAGTTGTTCAATTTTCATCTATCTGTAGCTATTTTATTGAATTGTTTTATGTCAAACAAAGATTTTTTTATTTCATTTGCTCCATTAATGGAACCGAAATCATACTAAGCAGTATTTACACCAAGTCCCTTTTTACGTTGTTAAATCGTCCAATGAAGGACTCATTACTACTCCACCCTGAGTGGAGCGAAAGTGACTGTCAGCCTCGTACTGACTAAAATGCACGGTGTTCCTTCAATAGAACTTACGTTCCTGGGTCACGGCTATCTGATAAGTCAGTCCCGCGACCGCGGCAGGCGCCAGACGCCTGCAAGCAATAAATAATAATAAATAATAAATATTCCACAACTATAACACAACGCCGTCTAGTCCCAAGCTAAGCAGAGCTTGTGTTATGGGTACTAGACAACTGATAAACATACTTATATATTACTAAATACATACATATTGTAGATAAATTACACCCAGACACAGAACAAATGATCGTGCTCATCACACAAACATTTGTCCTGGGTGGGAATCGAACCCACGACTTCCGGCATAGCAGTCAGGGTCACTAACCACTAGACCAACAGGCCTGTCGAATGCAATGGGGGCTGCGTCAGATTGCTGTTAGTTCTTTGAGGCGAGGCCTTAATTGTTGAGACTCAACCTGTACGTTTTCTTCAGGTTCAATGTCATAATCATCAGCCTATAAATATTCTCACTCCTGGGACACAGGCCTCCTCTCTGTGTTAGGGAATGGGCTATAATCCACCACGCGGGCCCAGTGCAGGTTGGTTGATGTCACATGTCTTCGAATTTTTGGTTCTAGGACATGCCGGTTTCCTCACGATATTTTCCTTCACCGTTTTGAGTGCAGTGGTGACAAAATAAATTACACAAATGAATGCGCCTGGCTGGGTTCGAACCCACGACCTACAACTCGTAAGTCGGAGCCGATACCAATGTGCAATTTGAATATCATTATTATTTCTGCTCAGTAAAGAACAAAGTGCTACAATAAAAACTGAAATTATTTATTACGTAGTGAAATTAATTTAACTGGAGCCAGTTTCAAACGTTTTAAAGTAGCGCAGTGCGAAGGTTTCTGCGAACTACTGCCTTTAAACATAACGGTATAAACTTAAAGCAATCATCGTTGTTGAGATTGAAATGTAATTTTACGTAGGAACCAGCACTCTGACCTACGGCGGTGCTAAACATTTACATCCACTCAACCTTACTTAACTGATTATCTATCGTAATAAATTATGTTCAACTCGTGAAGCGTTTTACACTAAAAATTAAATACAGATAATTACGAGGACGTGCCTACGAGCTTATAAATTCATATTTATATGAACCTTTTTATTTACCAACAGAAAGTTCAACAATGTTATAAAAAGTAAACGGTTTGAACAGCCCACCTTATATTAAGATACAATCGTGTCCTAAATCTTGAAAAGGCCGGCTTTAAATAAAAACGTGACTTGAAAAACATTTCTTATAGCACTTTTGTTTATGACATTACAGCAGTGAGTCATTTGAAATCAAGAGGAATATAACACGAATTTAGTAAAACAATAAGGTACCCGATTTATCAAACGAACAAATCAGGTCGTTACTCAAACCGAAATAGAATTATTCATATTCTCAATATATTTATCTGAGCAGACATACCTACTACGTATCCTGGAACAACAGCACAATAGTCCAACATCCTTAACAATGATATATTGACATTCAAAGACAATAAGTTGACACAAATAGGGTACATTATAATACACAATACAACGCGTGGGTGACCTGGGGAATGTTCGTACTGCCTACTGAGAGCAACGACTGTACATTTAACTGAGAATGTAACAAACTTACTAGAGGACAAAGCTTTTGTGTAAATTTCTTCCAAGATCATTTACAGTGTGAAATCGTAATAACACCTCAGCAGCAAATACACACTTGAGTACGGAATGTTCTTGGTTCTGAATTGAATTGGAAACATTTACAAAATAAACGTTCTTACGTGGTAAGCGTTCTGTGCCTTTAAGTGAAAGTGACACAACATTTTCTATTGCAATGCTATTCACTTTCTGCATTTTATGTCGATACTGATCAATTGTTAATTGTAAAAAACATGTTAAACTTAAAAAACCTATCTCGAAATTTCAATCCCTCCGAGAATTTTGGGGGAAAAATTATAAAAGAGAACAATTTTGAAAGAGAAACATTGAAGGAGCATACCTGCCAAAAATACTTTCGCAGTGACTAGATATTAGATACAACTTCGAACCTTAAACAGATCGCATAAGCCTGCGTCATAATCACAAAGTGTATTCAGTATAAAAACGTATCCAGATTAGGGCTCATACCATAGACCATGTTCCATAGTGAGCCAATTTAAAGACGGCAATGTCATTAAGGATCAAGATAAGCTTTTTGCACCATACATACAAGAGGCATTAACTTCTTAATGTTTCAGTACATACTTAAAAGCGTGGCCGGTTATAGCCTGATTCGATCGGGATAAAATTTTGCATACAAATAGTTCCAGAAGTCCTTGGATCAACGCAGACTATATTGAAGTAAAATGTTGATTACGAATAGTAAATATTCTTAAGATTGCATTTCTAGATAAGAGTATGCGCGAAAAATACATTTAATATGAAGTTTGTAATAAAACATTGCATGAGCTATGTCGAGGTGTGAAAATATCATGAGTTGACTGGTTTCCTTGTAAGGATTGCAAGGCAAGTTGGCACATTATTATACAGTAGGCATGTCGGAGACAGACGGGTTTACCACTGGGCGTAAGCTATCTGATCAACCACTACAATAATTAACTGTAATGACGGATATGGTAATAAGGTAATGATGGATTTTGATACATCTCGTTAACTCCTTCACTTAATCATTCCTTTTCCAGACATCCTTGGGAACACAGGACCGAAGATGTTTTTGTTCAATACAAAAAACTAACCTGAAGTAAAATTATTAGACTTAATTATCATGATTACTAAACACACAAATTCAATTTAAAAGCACTATTTTATTGGGTGATTCTGGAATACAATTTATTGGATCACAAAATTAAATGGTAATTAAAAATGGTCCAAACATTTCTGCATAATAAAATAAGGTACATGCTCAAGAAATGTCATTTAAACTCCTTGCATAAGTACCAACTACTTAATTAAGGCAAGTATTTCTCAGTAAAAACTATTAAGCCCAAAACATCGTACTCGTATATATTTTTAATCTTTCTTAATAATCTTCTTATTGCTGTTACAGTTAAGCTTGATACACTTGTTTCTGTAAACCAACGATGTTTAGTTAAGCAACGCGTTTTTTACGAAATCTTGCCTTGGCGTTTTCTAAATGTCGTATTTATGTAGAACGGCAAACTTCAAATACATTGAAAGAACAGAACACCAGAGCAAAGAATGACGAAACCAATACAAAAGGCGGAAAAGTAAGAATGTAGTACCGAGGAATAAGTAGACAAACCTTTCACGATCAAATAAATTGTGTACTGTAGAAGGAGTCAGAGGTCTAAGACTGACTGTGTTTAGCTGATAATATGACACAATAGTTTTTTTTTTTTTAACGTGGTAAAGTCATCATATGAGTCCTCCCACTCAGGGCAGACCGGGAGGGACTGTCAGACTCGTACTGATTAAAGTCCACGGTGTCCTTCAATAGCCCTTTACGTTCCGGGGTCACGGTAATTCGTGAGTCCCGCGACCCCGGCAGGCTTTGGCCCTCTCCCCCTGTAGACCCGCCCGGTCACTATGCTGACACTCCTTGAGGCGCGCGTGAAACACAACGCGCCGTCGACCCGGGCATGGTCCATGGTCGGACAGCGAGTCGCCCATTACTCGACGCCCGCATGCCCACGCCTACGGTGGCCGGAGATCGTCTGCCGTTGCCGTGGGCGCCTACCACTGCGTCTGGGTTGGAGGGAGGACGCTGTCCTCTCCCTCACGTAACGCCACCTCCTTCGCTAGCATAACTGTTTCGCTGAAGGAGGCGACCGCTTTACACTCCGTCTCGTCCCGCAGCATGGCCTCAACCAATGCCGGGCGCGAGAGGTCTCCGATGACACAATGGATAGGTAGGTAAAATGTTAAATACCTACACATGCTTATTTTTTATACCTCGTGAGAACGATACATGATTAACTTTTCCCTAACTATTGACGCACGTTTCTTCGATTACAAGTGTGAAAAGTTACGTAATAAGTCAAATTGAAAAATCTATAAGAGGAATCTCAAGCTCGTATATAAATACACTTACAACAGTTACGAGTATGTAGACAATAAATAAATGTATTATAGATTTGAACGTTGACAGCTAATAAGTGGCGAACAGTTACCAGTCAAAATAAATCCAGCGATATTAAACGTCACCACAATCAACATCGAGTGTGTACATGTGACTACGAAACGTGGGAAACATTTATATTGCGTTGTCTGCCCATCCGTTGACCCTTTAACGGTACCACGCGACCGACTGATTGCACAACTTGATTGTAAAACTAATTTTAAAAATAAAATGTAAAAAATACAAGAAAAACACTAAAAAAATATCAAAAAGTATATTCGAAAAACTTTTGCTAAATAAAAACCACCCAAAAAAGTTGCGCCCAACGTGGGGCTCGAACCCACGACCCTGAGATTAAGAGTCTCATGCTCTACCGACTGAGCTAGCCGGGCTTGTCTGAGTGAGTCGAAATAACCGTTCTGTTATCACGGCTACTGTTTATATCATGACGTAAGCATGAAGTTTATAAATAGTTTGCGATTGCGACCGGGTTATTATCATTAATAGGAAAATATTGACACAAAACAAGTTCCGCACGAATGCTTGCGCGATAAATTTAACTTTCCTACAAGTTTCGTAACAAGTACAACGTTTGTATGTTTGACTACGAAAATAGTTACTCTATTTTCTCAGTGCAGAATTTCAAATCGGGCCAGACGGGGCGATGGGCGGTCCGCAAACACTTCCGAGCCGTGTAATTTACTCGTTAGTTCGTATCGGCGTCCTATAGAGACTGTTATTTTATGTAAGAACTTGGCGACCGCCCGCGGCTTCTCTTCAATGGAATTCGGAAAATTGAGAATTTGTAAACTTCTATCTTTTGATAGGTAAATTGTATTGCGAAGACAACAGACACAATGTAAATATTTGATTTGAATAATTATAAGTTATTTCAGCAAGCTGTTTCAATAAAATTGTTTGAATTTGCTGCAATAACCTTAAGCAATCAAGAAGATATTTTTAAAACAAGGCTTGCTAGTCCAAAAGATTATATCAATAAATTCAAAAATACAAATCTAAGTCAAAACTTGTGCGGATAAGACACTAATCCCAGGTCCCGACACAACGAGCCATGTTTGTCGGCATCACTAAACAGTCGAGACGTCTCATTTGGACCTGTCTCCTGCCCGATTTATGAGACCGTAATGCGCGCGCATCTAAGGACCACCTCCCATAGAACCGGGACATAAAACATACGCACCGTATCTCACTCATTTTCTAATATGGAGCAGCCAGCACCAATTTGAGATAAGCCAATCTAAAATGGCCATTATTTGTAACGTGATATCTCATTGAATGTAAAGATTGTGCTAGTTTACTCAGTTACAGTGAGCGGTTCCCATCGTTGCTTAACATGAGTGATAAAATTCACGATGAAATGGGTTTTTCACAGCATCATAGCAAAGACCTTAAGGCTGAAGGATTAAAAAAGACAGAAGTACCGAAGACCTTAACATGTATAAACAATAGGTCTGATTGTATGCTCAAAGCAGCAAACAGGGTGTTATGAGCGCATCTTGGGATAGCCATATGTCCAGTGGTGGACTGCGATACACAAACATAACTCCGCCTTTTTCCTTTAGATGTAGGTACAAATCATTTAACGCCACCGGCTACGATCTCTACAAACTAGAATCGTCCACGTTCATACATCTGCTCACATAGGTACGCGCAATTTGCGAGGATCTTCACAAAGAAGATTGATTACGTAAGCCACATGCCAGTACACGAAAGACAACTACACCGGAGCTGAAGCAATCGCCTTGGCGAAATCAGTCGGAACACACCATCATCACCACATAAGACCAAGAGTGTTGAAGGAACATATATTTGATATTAAAGAAGATTCTTTTTTAAAATAAATGAAGAACGTCATTACTTAACTGTAGACCCCAGGTATCATGGTCACATTCCCAACTAATAACTCGTAATATATTTGCATTTTAAGATGCAGCGCCGTCCGCAGCCTTACATTACTTGAGTCCGTTACACCTCGGCCAGAGATGCTTTGTGGGTCCTTTCGTTACGGCGAATTATTATGGAGATATCTTATTTGAATATTATTGTCGACGTCAGATAACTTGATCTCATAAGTTTCTGTTTGAGAATGTCTTATAAGGTGCTAAAGAGGTTTTAGTTTGATTTTCTAATTTGGCCTTCTAGATAGATTCTGTACTTACTGGTATACCGGTTCTAATTATCTTGTTAGTATAATTTTGTTTTTTTTTTGTCGTTGCAGATTTTCTTGGTGTGTAGTTTTTACCTATAACAAGGAAAAAACGAACTAATAATGAAACTAAAACAGGCAGCCATTCAAAATACAAATATTCAATAAAGTACAAACACAGTTTGTTAATATAGCAAAATAACAAAAAGTCGAGATGACTGCTACTCTCTAATAAAAACATAAGCAATAATACCTGTGCCTTAAACAAGAAACAAAACCCAAGCATCGAAGCAACATTCAACAAATATTCCACTTATCACAGACTAATCAAAAAGTGATGAAACCGTCCCTACTACTAATAACTCGACATCCAACAAAAAGATATCAAATAAGATAACCAGTTGTAAATGACATATCTTATAAGACAGTCCGCAGATAAACATATCCCGGGATCGGCGCGCTATTCATCACATTGTACGTTAAGTTTAACAACAGTTAAATGGCGGGCCGATGACTGTGAACAATGGCTATCGATCGATGAATCGGTGATAGTGGGGGAGTACGGTGCGCACGCGGCGTTCTGTGTGGAAGCTCCCGGTAACCGACCACTGTCATAAACTTGCCGGAAAGAGTAACAGATCATCGATATAGAGATTTTTTGTTTTCATTTGTACATTCTTTGGCACGACTGACTTCCATGCTTAACCAAACTTGACCAAACCAAAATAGCATTACAATTTTCAATGATTCGGCATCATGAGAGATTCTAATCAGAAGTATGTTCGAAGTGAGGTTAGTAGTAAATGCTCCCGTTGCTAATATTTACTTCAAACAAAAAGATAGTTTATACTCGCATATTATTCTTTGTATGTGTAGTCTGATGGGTATGCCACTTTACTCTCTTTTCAATCGTTCTCTAACGGCTGAGAATCGTGACTTTGGTTCAACATGTCGCTTAATGGAACTTGTTAAGATCTATGGTCAGAGGGAATGCGTTGCTGATACACTAGATATTTTGTAGAGTTTTTCTGTTCGATCAAACACCTGTTTGGGCTTTGACGTCTAGGTTCACCAAGCCAATACTAAAAGAGGATTATTACTAGAAGCTACTATTGAAGTGATAATGTAATATGTTTAACAGCCTTGGGAACTGTCTCAGGCTTTTAACACATATTTATTTGGTGCATAAACACAATTAGTTTATGCACCAAATAAATATGACAGAATTTTATTTAATGGCCTGTAGCAGAAAACTCGAGAAGAACATATTTATGTATTTTGTGTGATACATAATTTTCTGCTAACAATTTGCCTGAGGTGCAAGAGAGAACATTTGCATTTACAAATTTAGATGCTCGCATTTCTAGCAGTAGTTCATACTATCTACTTCTACGCTACTGGTTTGCTAGTACGTAGAGTGGGTGCGTGTATATCTGGCGACAATGAGCCTGTCTCGTAACTTCTCACGTGGCTTGGCGTACGATAAAGTAAGTTCACAATGCCGACAACTAGTACCCACTGTGTATACAGTGGCTAGTGGCCGAGTACACGCAGGCTCCAATGATGATATCATTCTCACTCCCCGTATCGCGCGATTCGATCGTTGATACGTACCAGTCTTCGGGATGCGGACGACACGAGATCTTAATACACAGTTCATATAAAAATATATTCGATATGTCATGTGTCAATTTTGTAGATTAGACATTGTGATAATCTGATAATGCATATTTTAATTTGATCAGATTAAGATTTTTTGTAGAATATCCTATTTAGATTTAAGACAATATCTACAGTAGACGTGGGTAGGTATTTTTTTTTCTATATCGAATTCAAATATTTATTGTATTTATGTGGAAGTTTAAAATAATGTCCATTATTAGTTGAATTAAAATTACTGAAGTTAAATAGAAACCAGCACGAAGTAGAGAAATTATTCCTAATAAATTTTACCTGACAACAAAATCACTAAAGCAATCTGAATCTCGTAAAGTCATTAATATTCATAGGTGAGATGACAAAGTTAATAACACGCAATGAGCATAATGAAATGAGCTTCTCTGTATTAATTTATTATATTGTGTTATTTTATATAGTTATTAATGCAGATATATGCAACTGTGAGAGTATTCTCATTACACGACACAGGTACGAGTTTATGGATTAGCTTATCTCATACCTATGGAGGGGATGGTTATATAGTTTCTTTGCACGAATGTAGTGAGCAAAAAAATATGTATAAAGGGACACGCGAGATCGGGCGACGCAATCCCCGTCCCTCGCAAGAGCCAGCCCGCGATGCTGAGCCGTAGAGTTTTAAAAATCAGTCCCTAAATAATGAACCATTGTGATCCAGCCTGTCCCTTGCTGTCCTCTCTCAGTGACGCCCTAAGCCGAGGTCCGAACCCCACAGGGGGTGCCCTTAGCGTGCGGTCACTTAGTTTGTAGTTTTTATTTAGTTTGTAAGCTCTGGCTGGAGGCCTTAAAGTAATTTAAGGCATCTCTACAGAAAAGTCCGGTTAAGCAGCTCACAACCTCTTCTAGGTTGACCTGCGAGATGCCATACACAAAAAAAAAAAAAAAAAAAAGGGCGACGCAATAAGTAATGACTCGATACCGGCGCAGCCATCGATTGCGAGCGTTATCTCAATAAAGAGCAACAGAGTGCGTTCATTAGCACTCTGACACGGCGCAATCATAAATTGTGGTGCCCCGTCGCGACCCGCACGCCTACCCTTCCCTGCACCCTTGGTACCTGGCCCGCATTTCGACTTTTTGCCATTTCCATTGTTTTTGGTAGGAACCCCATAAACCGTAACGGCCCGATCTCTGATAGCAGACGCAGGTGTTACCCTTCACACATACCAACTTAATTACACACGTTTTTAACAATATATTCCAATTCGCGCAAGCGATAAGCACGCAGCTGCAGGGTATTAGCTAAAGTTTGATAATATCATATTTAGGACCACCGTCATTCCTTTTAATGAAAGATAAAAACTTTCTAACAACCAGAAAGATGTTCACGTTAAAGTGCTGCTGCGAGCTACTGACAGAGTTGCAAACAGATGAAATTACTTGACAAAATAACATTAAGAGATCATAAAGCATATGCATTGTTCACACGACAAACAGAGCAGTAGTAAATGTCACCAGATACAGCCAAATACGTAAAATATTAACCAAAACTTACAAACATGGGAAGTCATTAAAGCAACTGGCGTGGCACTTACAGGACTCCTACAGCCGTCTGGCCAAGCATAAAGATCAATATCAGAGTGGCTCGTTGCCAAAATCTTTTTAATATCGTCCCAGAAGCAACTGAAGAGTGGTTACGGCCGATAACAACAAAACTATTACGTGAGCAGTTCGCTCGCGAATTGGTCAGGGCGTTATCTATATAGTTGGCGGGCGCTAGTTTAATCTTATTGTAAGGGACAATGGCGAATAATGGCTCGAACAGACTTCCCTTCAAGCACTTTTGAGTTAGCTGATAAATTCCACAGTCCTCGGCCGAGTTTCGAGGGTTCTCGCGGTCGCGTATAACTTTTAATGAGTGCAGTTAGTTCGGTTTCAAAGAACACCCTGTAATAGTTGGTGTAAAATGAGCAGGCATGGAGTGACACTTGTAAACAGATGATGGTGTGACACTTAGAATACTCCACAACACTTTGATTACGGACCCGGAGTAGATAGTTACTCACATTAACACTTTACCTCGAATTAAGTTGTCAAGTTTATACGACCCCTCCCTGTAAATAAACCAACAGAAGTCATTTGACCCCTAGACGTACCTCAGGTGCTATAATTTGGTCCAACAGCCATATAAAAAGATTCTAAATATTTGACACCTGAAACCAGAAAACATCTTGTACTTATTAACATGATACTCAAGAGCGAAATTCGATGAGCAGACGGAGTTACGTGGCTGTAAAAAGCGAAATTCAACGGAGTCTATTAAAAACGACATTGGCTCGCTAAATCAAGTGCCTCTATAAAAAGGAACGTGAATGAAGGCGTTAAGTTTCACACCGCATCGCTCCCGCGCTCCAAGCGCGACGAAACGAACACCTATTATCATAAAGCAAACAAAGAGGTAGGAAAAAATCAACAAACACAAGCTTTAATGATTTGGTAGTTCTCGGGATGAATGCCAACGAAGCGAGAGAGGAAACAGCAATAAAATAGGGTTTTATTGTGGGCTCATTCATCGGTGTAACTAGAAGGAGCGTTGATACACCGAAGGCATAGTAATTAGTTGCATATTACTTCATTGACTTTCATCGGTTATTATTAGGTATATCGATTCCGGCAAGTCGTTCAAAGTTAGTGCGTCGTTAGAAGACGTTATGATTATCGAGTGGTTTCACGTTATTACCTCCTAAATTTATTTGGTGTAAGGCCTGTTATACCACCCCATAAAAGTTGCAAATTGGCTACTGGCGTGAGTAATAAATTTTATATTAAACGCGTAATATTTTTATATTTATTTTCGGGTTAATGGCAGTTTGAAAGCGCTATGGAAAGCCTTTAACCAGTGTCTATTTGCCTATAAACAAGCCAGATTGCTATAAAAGTTATGACTTGCAAAACACATAAAGTACGATTATGTCTTTTTCCATGAAGGCCCAATAAGGACCTCGATTTTCCGTGCTTTAAACTTTCGATTAAAGTTTACAGAAATCAGAAATCCTTTGTTTAATTGCTTGGCGTTAAGTAAAGGCTTTCTTTGAACTTCACTTTTAGATACGCCTCCTTAAATGTCTTTTCATCGTAAACAAAACGAAATACAAACACTAAGCAACGTAATAGTTATGCAACAACATGTTTAAAACAAATGACAAGATAAGCAACAGCCGGCCTCGGCAACATTTGTGTGGTCCCGACCACAACGACTGTTTTCGCCAAAACTGCTCGTTTTCCCAGAAAATCAGCACGTGGGTGGGGCATTGTAAAATATGACCTACTGAAACGTTTACTGTTCCTACAACTAACTGTATAAATAGAATAAAAGATAAGGTATTCAAATAATTTTTGGTGTGCACTTTTTTTGGAATGGGTAAAAAATGTTAAACTCGCGTCAGGGGTCACGTGACCTGGTCGAAAATTCGTAAGACGGCGCAGGGCGCTTGCGCGATTTTCTCGTGTGTTTTTTACTATTGAAGTTTTCACTTCTGCCGGCACTCCCAGAGTGCAACCCGTCGTTTTTTTTTTGGGACTAGATGGCGTTGCGTGACAGTTGTGGAATTTTTATTTGTTATTATTTATTATATTATTATTCTTTATTCATTTTTACACTGATAAATTACATTTTTAAATATTTTTACACAAAAGGAAATTATTTAACGAAAATCTTTGCTATTCGGGGAGCTTTTAAAGTCAAACCTATTCCGAATTATGCCTATGAAACAAAGTCTCGGTTATGAAAGAATGAGATACTAACAAGTAAGTGTCTTGGACCACCAATGGAGACAATGAGAAGGTAAATTAGTAAGTACTTATGTAAGTTAGCGAAACGACTCGTGCCTGCTATTGCATAAATAAATCTTTCATTAATGTGTTGATGCATACGTGAAACTCATAACAAGAACCAGGTTTTAAGGATTTTATTCTATTAGGTGAAGTTTATATCTTTAGTACAGACAAAGCCAGCGATCATTACAGAATACCGGATTTTGCCAATGAAACAAAACGCAATTCGCATTCAGTTACTAGTAAAATAGGCCCTATAAATAAAAATAAAAAAATATGGCCAGTTTCCTTTAGACTTTCGTTTATTCTATGTTTAACTATACATTTTAACCAAGAATAGGACAACCTTGGCGCCATATTGTAACTCTATGCAAAAATAAAAAACAGCCATATAAAGGACCTTTGTGGAAATAACAATAATTAGCACAAAGTATTTTTTTTTTCGTCACAATTTTGTGGCGACAAGGCGTCCTATTCTTATTTTCAAACACACAGTATTTAAAAGGTCTTATTACGAATTTCACATAATTCCATTATTCTTGTCGCTATACAGCTTTTCATTATCTTTCATTTTAGTTTATAACAATTACATGGAATCCACAACGTGCCTTGAAAGTAGATTAAAAAGGAGTGTTTTGAAATATTCAAATGACATTAAGTCTCATAAGGGTTGCATTAAAATGATGCGATCACGCTTATAGGTGCTACCGTGCGGGCGGGATTATAGAAAACTGTCACGTTTGACATTACAAAAAGTTTACTTCTTTATTTCTTCACGGCATTTTAAATGACCAATTTAAAAAGATCATTGTGCGGATGTCCTTATAATGTATGAGGATAAAAATAAATAAATAATACTTAACAATAATTTATTTGAGATTATAACTTCCGGTTTCTAGAAAACTATCAAGATACAAAGACTTTTGTATCTTGATTTCCTCGATTGACAAAACGTAGAAATATTACGATATTCCCTATAATATATAATATACATATCTCACAAAGGTCACGATTCTCACGTATTTTATTGCTTATAAGCTAAATTTATGACACATTTTTTAAAAGAAAACCAAAAAACTGTTAAAAATGGCAAGCTAAGCAGAGACAGGAAGCATTCCCATACAAAAACTAGGAGCGCATCCGCTTTGAATAGAGACATGACACGACGGAATGTAATATAGAAAAAAACTGTCTATCACTTAATTTACGTACAAAGCGTTGCTGGACAATAGCGACAAATATTTTACCGTGACGTTTGTGGAAGCGCCGAAATGTTATTAAACAAACAATTCGCCCATTCGGCAACATGTCTTCGAACAGGAGGTTCGTAACTTCGTATAATTGATTCTTTCCGGGGGCGTGGCGGCTGGCCGCGTCTATTGTGGGACCTCTGCTCACAAAATATTCTTATTCTGCTAAAGAAGGTCTCTTTGGGAAATTCCTCCTAATTTCCGTCTCTAAACGAAACTTCACACACCGACGACGTTCGCGACAACTCTCTAAAGTGAAATGAGATGGGATGTTATGACAATATGTCAGGAACATAATGTGCGGTCACAACGAAGAATTTTGCTTTGAAAATGTTTGCCTTTGCAGAAATTCAAATTACTTCAGGAAAAAAGGCTTTCAGAAACTTTCTTCTTCCACGACAATTCCAAAAACATATAATTTTATGACGGGTGTTATATAATAAGAGTATTTAACAACGTCAGTCATGCGTTAAATTGTATAATAAACGTGCAACGTAAAAAACCGGCCAAGTGCGAGTCGGACTCGCCTTTAAAGGGTTCCGTAGCAGCAAGTAACATTATATAAAAGTTGGTTGTAACTTTGAAAGATAAATTGCGGTTTACGATTTATGACGTATTAAAAAAAAATGTAAGTTGGTACGCACAATATTGAGTGATTTACCATGTTATTTTAATATCATGGACTTCTTATAGGTTTTCCTATAATCTATAAGGAGAAAACTAATTTCTGTATTTTTTTCAAAATTTTAGGTTCAGTAGTTTCGGAGATAAGGGGGGGGGAATGGTCAATTTTCGTCTATTTTCTTGAATAACTTGGAAACTATTTATTTTAAAATTACAAAAAAAATACATTTAAGATCTTCTCAACAAGACCTTTCATTTGATATGCCACACGATGCAGTTTTCAGAATTTTTTTTTTTAATTTTCCCCTTCCCCCCAAAAATGACCCCCCATATACAGATTTCATCTGCTCACGTCACACCTCTGTGTTTGGGTCACAGGAATTGATATGTGTACCAAATTTCAACTTAATCGGTCTAATAGATTTGGAGATAATTGACTGTAAGCGACGGACGGACAGACACACGAGTGATCCTATAAGGGTTCCGTTTTTGTATTCAGACGTACGGAACCCTAAAAACTGTTAGAAAGAAAGCAAAAAGATAGCAAATTACAAGTTCAGACTTCTGCTAACCTGATAATAACGGGTATGACATCTCAGGAACAGGTGACTGACAAAATGAATAAAAGTGATCCTCCCACTAAATATGAAAACATTTAAAACGGTGTCATTATGTTCCCGAGTCCGTTGCACGCGGCTTGCTCCACAAACACTCACATAAACGATGCCAACCCATTTCCAATCCCTCATTATAAAATATTTAGCGATGTATCTAATTTCATAAATGATACAGGGTTATTTTATTAGAAAACCCGTAATAACTAAGCACCCGGACGCAATACGCCCCCAAGTTTTAGGTAATGACCGGTTTAGACGGACCCACACGAGATTAATACATCGGAGGAATACGAATAATAACAAAAGAATCAACAAAAAACTAAAACGGCTGATAAATGTTCGACTCCACCTGGTCCGTAAGCCAATATTCTATAGAACGGTCCGATGCGAGCAATCGAAGCAGCGATAAAATTCTCTACAAATATAATAAATCTAGGCGATAAAATTCTTTATTTTACAAAGAGACCCGACTAATTGTTTCTGGAAACCTGTTATTAGAGCAAACATGGCCTAAGGGCTACATATCCTAGCAGCCATAACGACATGGGAAAAAACCAATAGCTTGCTTTTTTGTTTCGAGGTCGAGATGAAAATGATGAGAATCCTGTGTAAACACCGCTGACATGAGGCCTCTTAAATACGTCAAATAATTGCTGCGTACAAAACAGATACAGAGATAACCCTTTACAAACAAAATTAAATGTAGGTACTTTAGGAACCAGCGTTAAATCGTATTAGGTAAATGTTATGCAAACTGGTTGTCGGCAAGGGTCTGCAATAAAGAAACAATAAACGAGCGAACACCCAAAACGAAAAGGGTTTACAGATGCTGGAAAAAAAAAACATTTTAAAAGGCAACTAGACAATGGGCACAAGCGCATAAAGTAATAAAATAAATGAAAAATTCTAAATAACACCCAACCCAGATTGGTAACTGTAAACCGCACAAATGAGCTAACCAGTGGTTTCGCTTTCTTTTTAATTTTCATTTTTCTAAACAATTACATAATCTCTCTTTTGTGTTGGTAAAAAGTAAAAACATGTTAAAATACACTTAGAAATATTTAAAAAGTATTAACCTGTTACGTTCCAAAGTATTATTATGTCTTGTATTAACTAATACAAAATTTACTGCCAAATCGTTTTAGCTACAATACTAACCATTAATCTTGACCTGATTGGTCTGTGGCAATAGCAATGTTAATGAAGAATTAGCGCAGTCCTTAATAAACATGCCTCAGTTAGTTCATGTTCATTGTAACTAAAATGGAACAAGTAATTAAAATCAGTGATATTTATATTATTAGTTTGTCGAACGCAAATTACAAGTTGTTCAGTTGTGAGTCATAGTAATACAAATGATATTTACAACATAGAAATGACAAAGACAATAGTGCGCTCCAAATACCAATGTCAACTTCTGGAACATACAACAACAGACAAATTGCACGTGCAGTCAGCTGTCACTACCCGAAATATCATTCCAAAACAAGAAATATTTATTACAGTAAAACTCCTTAAATAAGTAAAGCAATACATCTTTTTGAAACAAAACTTTTTTGTGTAAACAATAAGCTGTTAAACAATTAAGACAGATGACACACTCGGCCCATTTGCCACAAAAAGGGCCACACGTGACTGTTGGAACATGATACTAATAATATCATAGCAAAGCTTTTAGGCGGCAATAGAAAGAAAATAAGAGATATTACTCTGGTATTTACATTTATTATATTCCACGTAATGGATGATCCAATAAACTGCTGTCATAAACATTGTATTGGCCCAATTTTGCGTATTTTCTTCAAACAAAAATAGACAACAAAAATGCTATTGACAATATTTTAAAAATTGAGTCATATCCATAAAATCTTCTGGGGCCACAGACAAAAACACGAAGGACAAACAAGAAGCGGCAGAGAGTGAAAGGAGGCAAGCTTTTATGAAGACAATAGAAAAATGATACTTAAACAAATTCTCGATGCCGCCCGAACTTAGGCAAATAAATTTGGCCTGATTCAAACGGTGACGTAACGCGTGTTTTTAGGAATATCCCCCGTTGGGATGAATTTGTAATGCTGGGTTAGTCACTTACTTATGAAAATTCAACTTCGTGATTCAATAAAAGGGACAGACACTGAGTGATAGAAAATAATGAAACACGATTTCTCAATCCCACGTTATAAAGGGAGCGCACAATCCTATCAACCGCAAGATATTTGTTATCCGAGACAGTAACAGGCGCCAAAATGTTATGACTCGGTCTCAACCGCAAAACTATTTTAATGGCTCCATTAAAAAGTGATAGTAACAAATTGTTTCGTGGGTCAGTGTTAGTTGGTACTTTTAGTTTAATAGATACTACATTTGGGCAGGAAATGTCTTCATACCACAGCTGCTGCTTATCGAAATTTAAATCAATGTTATAGTAACTAGTTCAGATTTTTATGTCTTTGTTGATACGTGACTAGGAATTATTTGTTTGCGGTAGTTTTCTATTTAACAGCTAGATATAAAACTGATTCATGGTGCTATCATCATTAGAAATTGGTATATTTCACTTGCGCTACGAAAACTTATTTCAAGATGAAAGTTTGTGGTAAAATTTTAACTTCTTTGGTTTCGACAAGTGGAATGCTGTAAACAATGACTAAATTGGTGTAGTTTATTCCCACCAACTAAAATCGTGTCGCTAAAGAGAATAAATACTAAATTACCCACTACAACTAATATCTGCTCTGTAACTGAAATAAGCAGGACACGTTTCAATATAAACAGTATCTACAGGTTCAGATACTGTGAACGTTGTTGATTGACAATTTATTATATACTAACAAAATCTTACGTAAACATGATTGCGACAAACAGCTAAGATGACGTAATTCAGTTGACATTCCAAGTGTGGGGTCCCGCTGGGCGATTCATTACAATTTGTTACCAAAACAGTGTGACACGAAACAACCGCCCACGTCAATCCGTCATTAATTACTGCACTGGGACCACTTCAGTTCGCCCCCCACGAGAAGGGAAATAAAAAACGGTAGGCGCCTTCAAATTCGGTGGCGGGTTTTGCATTGGCCAACGTTCCGTCCTAACAAAACAATGTCAGAATAGCGCGCCATTGTCGGCTGCGACTATTAGAACGAATTGCCGTACGTGCCTGGGGATGGTTCTCCCTAGCTTGTCTTTATTACCCTTAGTTTCGCACTACTTTTGTTTGCGTTACACGTCTCTCAGTACCGCTGGAATGCCAACCTACATCATCCATTTCTATTGATCGAACATTATAAAAACTGCTGAACTATCCTATGAACACTTAAAAAGCATAATTAAAGTGAGGATAATTATAACTGTATGACTTTAATAGCATTGCAGTAATAAACGCACAATTATGTTATTAAGTTTTCTCATAAAACAAGGTTCATGATCGTGATATACTTTATAACACGGCTTTATTGGTGAGTACTGTGTTAATTAAATTTTACTCATAGTTATCCAAGTGCTGATCTGAGATAAAATTTGTGTGGTATGTCTATTACAACAATTCCTAGAAATGGTAACAGTATTCTGACATCTCTAAGTACGCATATTTTGCGTTTATTAAGTTGTTACACCTGTAATTGTACCAGTTTTAATAGTATAATGAGTTTATTATGGTGTCTGTCAAACAAAAAACGTTTAAGTAACGTTAGTTTAATATAACAGTCATAAATTATCGAACAAAAACCTGCTACATAGAGACGCAATAGTTCCGAATGTTTTTTTCTGGAATTCCGAAATCTGGAACAAAAACATTTGAGTTTATCTTTTGAGCACACGATCTGTAATGGTTGATGTTTTTGTGAAGTTTCTTATCTTTGGGCCAAACTCTCCGCTTCAACGGAGAACCAGATATGGTATCTACATCTCTATTGAGCTCGGTAACGGATATTGTATACTTTGCGGCCTTGGCGCCTAGTCTGCGTAGTAATTGCTAAGAAATTCTCTCGATATTAATCACGGTGTACACAACAGAAATTGAACGTTGAGAAAACAACGTTTAAATGTCAGGTATTCAATTCTTTTGACATTTAATAGATATATGCCATCAACAGACGCTTAGAAGTTAGAATAATTGTAAAATTACAACCATTGCTTGTTGCTACAGCTTCTACATGAAATATTTGCAAAGATATGGAAGGATTAGGATTTATTGAGGTGTAAAGGATATGGTATGAGCAACGACAACAGCACAGCCTGAACAATTTACCTATTTTTAAGATTACGATTAATATCTTGGATAGTTAAATAGTTAGTATATGATCTGTCTGCTTACATCAAGCAGCAATTAAAACTTCTACTTGTTAAATACTAATACAAATTAATCTGATCTACTTTTCAGACTCTTCATAAAAAAAGAAAAGAATTCAGTCATTCGTTACTGATGAACTTTCCAGTGACAACTGCGAGCTGAAAGGCCAATGAGTGTATCGACACTACTATAGCAAAAACTCATTGGACTCTAAATAATTCACTTAATTGACGGACAAAACATCTCATCCAAACAATCACGTAAGTAGTTGCACCAGACCCTCCCAACTGTTGTTAAACTGATTCTATCACAAAATGTCTAATTAAACCGACATCTGCCCAAAGTATTCGCTGATAATTCAACTGTTCTCCAACAAAAGCTAAGCTAAAAACACGAACAGCCAACAGCCGGGCCGCAACACAAATTAGATTCGCATTAATGAAACGTGGGCGGACGGACGACTAATCTAACAACCCCGGGACAATGGCACAAAAAGGGCCAAACACTGAAAAATAGTTTCCGAGTTTAACGGCAAATTACACAGAATGGACGCTATCATGGCGCGAATGGCATAAAATAAAACTGGTCACGTAGCATTAGGGTCCCGCGGCCGTCCACCAAACTTTGAAAACGATGCACCTGTTATTAACGCATCGCACGCTTTGTTCCAACACAATAGACGCTAAATTGCAACTCGAATTTCTCATATCGAAGAATGGGCGTCGTGTGCAGGTAAGCTTTTTTATATGGCTGAATACAGAGCTGTGATCCGTTTTTCCGTGTTGCGTTAGCGTATGTTATCATTTCAGAGTAAGTTCGAGGACAGTTTTCAACGAAAAAACATCTCTCAACAGCTCATTGAATTCAAATAGGGTATACAAATAACGACACACATAATTGGAAACAAAACGAGCTACGTATGGTAATTTACCTCGTTGTAAATCCAGAACTAGGTATATCTAATTTATTAGATATAAACCTTTCAATTTTACTACCTAGTCCAACAACTACCACAATTAATAGACACTGGATATAAAAATCGTATTAGATCAGTGTGAATAGTAATGGCCGGTTTATGGGGACCATAAAATCACAACAAGCAATGTCTCACCGTCACCCGAGAGATATTCGTCTATGGCTATACTAACAATCAAGATTAACCATCTCGCCTCCACCATTTTATTTACGACAGCTATTAAAAATTAATTATAAAACCCTATTACGGAAATTCGCAAAGCTAAGTTCGAATTGTCTTATGAAATGAAATACGAAATGAGTTCTTTTTATTGTCTCATAATTGCATCGCTTCGGAATGTCATAACAGTCTATAATATCGATTTAATTAAAATAATATAACAATTTATTACCCGGCCGACGTTACCATTCGTCATGTTACAAACGACATTTGTATAGCACAAAAAGCATCTATCGCCCGTTACATTGAATCGATTCGATTTGATTCCGTAAAAACTAAAGTGTAACACGTTGCTAACTCGCAGCAGAAGAAAAACAAACATGCGTCTCTTGGATTATTCTCCGTTCTGCTTTTATAAATTATACATTGTATGTGGACAACAATCGTCTGATCTGTGATTATAATAAGGCCGGGACTCACGTTGGACGGACAACACAACATATGGGGGTAAGTATGTAAGTCATGTCGATGGATCCCATTTGGTTGGAGGCGTGCCCGGGGTGCTAGTTCTGAATGCTGCTGCATTGTAACGGTGTACGGAGTATGATTGCGTCAATATTACACAGACGGTTTCTTCGTAACAGGTTAATGCCCCAAAGACATTATACCTAGTCTATCATAACAAAATTGGCACGTTGTAAAACGGATTGGCATTTAACAACAACGCCTACATCTATAAAATAATACTCATTTAAGCTGAACGCTTTTCCAGTAAACGGTTTCTAGATAGAATAAGCTTTATATATCTTATTCATCTAATTAACATTCTGAATGCTGGAGATGATGGCGGGCAATGCCAACAGTTATAAGTGCTCTTGATGTCTCTATTCAATATTTTTTTAAACAATGACCGAAAAACTATGGTTAACTATGTTATAACAGTTACGTTAGCCGTTTACTAACATGACCTAACCTAACCCGCAGAGCAGCGTCATAATGACGCGGCAGCGGTTTGTGCGCCGGCGCACAAAAACCGTATCGAATCGGTCACAATGTAGACTCACGTCACCGGCGCTTGCGATGCACATATCGACAACGTCCGACTAACCGAACCTTTAGCAATATTAGTTCCGGTCGATAGATGCTTTAGTGCTTACAATGGACAGGTAGTGCTATTCAATTTAGAAGTCTTTATTTGGATTACTACCAGACACGCACTCACATCATAACCTGAGACCAAAATAAAGGTGTGTTCACAAAGACTTATTGGTTTCTTTTTTTTCGTATGGCTGGCACAAAATCATTTTAAATTATGTTGATCCAAAACTTCATCAATGTTATGTCTAAAAAGATATATTATAAAGATAATTTATTAATAATTATTTGTTTATTGACCTTTAGTTCATTATAGACGTTCATAAAATAACCTTATGACATAAGTATTCGATTCTTTTAAGGTACAGTTTAAAAGTAACGATCCTGAACCTTGACTTTCTCGTATTTAATTGTCTAATAAACATGCCAAAATGCTCGTTATCTGTCAGTTAAAAAGAAAAATGCATGATTTAATGAACATCATTGTTTAACGAGCTTGTCAATTAGCATAAAGATCAAACTGTTGAAATTCCTATAAGCATTATGAGTCTTTAACACAAGACTATGAACTGGCAGTCAGGCTTATTGATTTTTTTTTTTCATAAAAGTAAATAAATCACGCCTTTAGCAGAAACATTGCATTAAAATGTATTAATCAAATGTTTCATTCCGAGTTCCAAACGTCGAAATCCGGAGACGAACGAAGGTATTCGATATTGGTAACCGAGTTATGGAACTCAAATGGAGTTGGGCAAGACACCTGGCAAGTTGCGTTGAGGGCAGGTGGAGTACCGCTGTGATAGAGCGGAGTTCAAGGAGTGGAAAAAGAAGTGTTGGCCGTCCGGCGGCGAGATGGGCAGACGGCATTGTTGCCATTGCGGGAGTGTCCTGTATGAGGCTAGCGCCTATACCCAGCAGTGGGTGAAGACGGGCTGTGGATGATGATGATGATGATGAAGAATCAAATGTTACGCAATGTCTATCGTATAGCACATACGTAAAAATTGAATTCCTCACCTGTGCTCACATCACGACTGGATTGAAAGACTCGTTTGTGCTCATAATCACAATTTCACGCGTACTTATAGACAGTACAAACATGTTAAACTGTTGGTCACGCCTGTTTTTGTGTACATTTTGGTACCTACGCATCTAAAAGTGTTTTAACACTTAATAAGGTCCACACACAGATAAGATTCACACAGCTTCTTTATTACGTATTTTTTATTCTTATTATTATTCGGTTTTTAATAGCGCGTAGGAGCAATAAAATAATCAAATTGTGATTAAATTTGGCTTCGATGATATATTATTATGATTATTTTCCTGTAATAAAATAGTCTGGGAATTGGAAATTTGCTCATTGATGCTACCGTTATAAGAAAGTTGTAGAGTATGGCTATAAAACATTATTAGCTTTATGATAAATGATTGCATCTCCTTGTAAACCCAAGATAAAATACCTAGTTATTATCTTCAGGTTTTTTGAGTTATTCAAAGAAATATTTCGAATCGTGACGAGGTGTTAATGTGCAGCGTCCTAAATATTGGAACATTTCAGCGTAAATTTTGATGTTTCCATAGTACGAGTAGAACAAAACAAAACTCAGTAGGCTTATGACTGACAAAAACTTATTTCCATTATATGCTACTTTCAAATATTTTATACCGTAATAACACGGAAAATCTCAGTGGAAAACTTTCTAGTCCCCATATAAACGACAATCATTTGCGCTAGGCAATAACATTTGCCTGAGATACGTAAAAGTCACAGCGTAACATCGACCATATAACAAGGAATATGTTCGTACGCAATTGTTCAGTACAATGACAACGGGAGCGAGAGACTATCACGAATGCCTGTGATCCGACCACGCAACGCAGCGCTGAATAAACGCCCCGTGAAGTCATAAAACCGAGCCACGGTAATTCCAAAGGACGCCTATAAATTCTTTATTTTATGATCGCGAGCATATATTTAATTCTAAGAGCGTCCCCACTGTTTCCTTTTTTGTCACATAAATAAAGAATTTATAGTTAATTTTATATGTCCTGTAATCAGTGTTTAAACGCCTGAACAGCGGTTATGTACGGGTATTAAAACATTAATGAGCCAAGATGACTTGAAGGCTGATGTAAATAATGTAATCACATATAAACGTTCTGATCAAATTAATATTCTTTCCATACAGAAAACCTCGTTTCAACGGAGTCTTTCATAATTTTGGATTATTTAATTGTAAGCAGACCGCCTCCTTTGAAAGGCTGACAACACGAAGACCGTGTTGTCTGGCTTTCGTATAAAAGCCCACACTTCCTATAGATATTAAACGTATCACAATAGATGGCCGACGGCCGACAATACAAAGAGTATTTGTACCAAAAATTCATGGTCGTATTAGTTGTAGTATGGTGTACGCACGTCTCAGCATCACAGAGACGTAAGCTCAATTGTTAGTATCGAACAAAAAGAACGAATTTCTTACATGTTTACCTTTGAACAATGTGTGTAGGAGCTACGAACGATTTGATAGGGAACCAAACTATCTTGATACTTTTTAAGATAATTATATCAAGTTTTATAAATACCCGTATTTTTTCAGAAACATTGTAACTTATTAGTTAAAATAATAAAATTTGAAGAAAAAGTTAATACCTATTAATTAAACCAGATTTTCTAAAACGGGTTGTAAAACTCGTATTTTAAACAGACCATTGTTAGAGACATCCTTTACTTACTTTTATGTCAATATTGTAAATTATACTAGGGTTCATTCAGTGGCCGCAGTTAGCCCATAATTCATTTAAATTTTTAGTCGGAACGGTTATAAGGTTACTATTACTATAAACTCTTTTTATTAATTGAAGTTTAACACTGAAACGCAGGACTCATTTGATGATTTTGCCAAGACAAAAAAAAAGGTAGCGGGTGTGACTTTTTTAATTTTTTTCTACTATATTTTTTTGTATTTATAATTCATATTATATAAACATGTTAGCTTTTTGCACATAAACTTCAAATGTATAAAAGTTCATACTCCCCTGTCAGCAAAATTTTCTTAAAAAACGGGAAAAGGTTTTCCCTTCACGTACTAATAATATATAGATTAGTCTACGAACAGACTAAAATTAGTACTTCATTAATTATATATTTAGCATAGGTAATCTACATTAATTATCACACTATTAATGAGGTAAACCAACAACTTAAAAAAAAGAAATATTTTCGTTTATTCGGTTATAAACAACAATCAAAAGATAAAATATATTTAAGTCGAAATAGTGGCACACGTTATTGCTATACAATTTATATGCTGATAGAGTATGTGAACATTCATTTTATACGTTATTTTTATCTCAAAACACATCAGAAACTAGAGGAAAACGATCCATATAAAGTACGTATTATAAAACGCAGA
Source organism: Agrotis puta (assembly GCA_943136025.2). Classification (NCBI taxonomy): domain Eukaryota; kingdom Metazoa; phylum Arthropoda; class Insecta; order Lepidoptera; family Noctuidae; genus Agrotis; species Agrotis puta. The sequence goes on along the minus strand of OW964177.2, from coordinate 10,900,821 downwards.
ACATTTTAATTTGTTAGGTATAATTTATTTAATTTGTTATCCAACATTGACAAAATTCAAATATCTATTCATATTTAGATTTTTTATGAACGATTTGTGTTTGATATTATTATTTGTTTAATTTTTAAAAATATAATCGATACACAAACTAATATTTTTCGACTATCCAATTAACTTTATGTCAATACTAATGATAATTATAATTAAAATGATTAGAATTTATTAGTTCTGAAGGAAAAAAAAACATACACTCAAAAAATTATTATCAAATATGGCATTAATATTACAATATATTAATTTGGTTGTCAAAGTATCAAAATCGTTAGCGTGTAATAAATTTTACAGTGGACACACAAAAGGCATAGCGGAGAAGGCAAAGCAAACGGCCCTTGCGGACCGAACGATTTCAGTCACAATAGGGCCCGGCCCTACACGTCACTGACCGTCACATTGAGCAGAAACACAAACATTTAAAATATCATCAGCTACGATAATACCACAAAAAATACATAAAAAAATATGTCCGAGTACAATTATCGTCCCCGGGAGCACAATGGTAAGTCTTACAAAGATAAACAGTGACCGCGCAGCCAAGTTTCGAGAATAAGAAATGACGCGCTATGAAAACACTCACTAAGTACGATCGGGACTGCCATACGACTTTAAACATGATCTATTCCGTGCTTTAAGGACGACCAACGAAGCATATAATGAAGAATTCTGCGTACTAAATCGGCAGCCTTTGTGACAACCGGTAGTTCTTTGACGTTGCACAGACCACACAGTCGGAGATGCTATTCCAACCATTAACTAAATTGAGTAGTTAAGCATAACATTATATTACGAGTAATACTCACAAAACTGCTATTATCTAGGCAGACAATTACCCATTTCCTATATCAATAAAATCTCGCCATGGACACCTTTAGAATCATTCGATCCCCTGTTAGCTCAGGTGTCAAGATTTTAAAGCTATCATCATAAAGTCAATATTTAGAGAAGCTCTACGTCAAAGATCATATTTCTTTGCGAATAATGCATTATGCAACGTTTAAGTTTATTTAGGACTACTTGAAAGGAAGCTTAAATTATTTTCTGGTATTATTGATCGATGTTTTAATACTATGATGTAGGAAGGAACCGATCAGATGTATCAAATATAATAGCGGGATTATATTTTTTGCAATCTTAAAAATGCAATCTCACGTCCGACCATACATGTGCGATCATTGGTTTTATGTAAATCGATGAACTGAATTTACTTTAACTTTTAAAGAACAAAACAGCATTCAGAAAAATGTGAATTGCTGAGATTCGAATTTGTTAACAATAATAAGGAACCATATCGGTTCGTCCCACGACGTGTAGTGGCCGCCCACACCGCGACGGTGACGCCGCAATAATACTACAAGTGGAATACTTTTCAATATATTTTGATTTATTCTACTTATTTTCATATTCCCGAATGACGGGATTCTTGAAGCGTTTCTCTTAACCGCCGGTGGGGACGAAATTATTACAACCCTAACGGGAGAAGCTATAATTTATTTCTGAAGCTGAGGGTTAAGTGCCAACAGATTAATTAAAATATCTTGTTAATTAATCAGTTATTTTTCTCCTTGAGGGGAAAGAAATGTTATACCAAGTTATCCGCACTTATAAAAGTTTTAGAGACCCTAACATCGAAATTCACTTCGAGATTGCTCCATAAAACCCAGTTCAAAAACCAAATCAATTCGTTCTCGTTTTTATTTGAACGTCAAATAAAATATCAATGTTAAGGCAGGGCGATATCGACTGGCGCGATTGCCGAATAAAAATTGTAATTTTGCGCCACACAATGTGGTGCTAAGAGGGCAAAACAAAACGTTCGTGCCGTAATTTCATGTTTCCTTAAGCTCCAAGTAATTCTGTATAAACCTCCTCAATGGGCTATAACGAAGCAAATAAGTCGAAGAATGCTTAGAGAAAGGGGTCGATGAAGACGGTCGATAGTTTATATACTGACGATGGTGTAACTTAAACACACAACACTAAACTTTAAATAAACTAAATAATAAGTCATGGCTTAAAATAAAACCGTAACTCCAACGTTAAATATCTAGACAGATAATTTACGGTAAGAAATTGAATAGATAGGTAAGATATTTCAGAAATAATTCAAACTAAGACAATTAACTATTCAGCCTTAATTGCACAAAGGGCGAAACCCTAAAAAAACTTAACAAACCCTCTCACAAAAGCACTAATTGTTAATTCACGAAGTATTTAGCGTAACAAAGGACTGTGAGATAGAAGCGTCTGGTTGTTGAGGCATGTCGGCACGACCGGCCGGTGGCAGGTGCCCTCAGTCACGTGCGGTCGCGACTTAATGACACAACATTTTTGGAACTAACCCACCGAACATCAGCTACACAACCAGACTAGTTGCCGATGGAAATTCTCTTCAAACTACTTTCATTATTGATGTTTACGGAATAATTTAGCATCCACTGCGCAGCTTGGCATTTTGACCACTAAGGCGAGACGCACGGACCAAACTTCTGATGCTGAATCTTTTATCACAAAATGGACGGTAATGGGAATTTTCGTGATTACCAAATAAAGGTACTGCGAGATTTACTAACGAAACCACAGAGAATACGAAACGGGAAACTTAATACTAATACGATTTCGTACCTTTTTAAGCCACAAAAAAATTAAGGCTAGACTTTTTTAAAATATCTTAAATATTCATTCGACTATTGAGACTAAGAGATTTATAAAATATCTTTTGCTAAATGCTGCTGGCTTATAATCCTCTCTTTCACGAATAAAGGATTACGCTACCAACATCTTTTCAAAGGGGAACGGTGGGTGTTCTTTATAATTGTTGCGAGATAATAACAAACAAAAGGACAACGAAAAATAATTGTTTTGCTCGTACATTTACCGATTATTGTGGCATCTTGTAGTAGACGCAAAGATACTAATTGTGGACGTAAACGTTATTCACCTGATAATTTTTAATTGTAACAAAAACAGGTGCACGCTTTACGCTGGCTAACAAAAGTGAGTACAATGGAGAGTAGCTAAGTAAAAGAAGAGATAATGTTCAGAAGAATTAGACAAAAACAATTTAAAAGTAAACTTTTACTACCGTCTTGGAAGCGGGCACGCCGCAATCGCGGCGGTAAGACCCCTCTTTGAGGAGTGGCTGGATAGGCGTCACGGCGTCCTGACCTACCGCATGACGCAGGTCCTCACCGGACACGGAAGTTTCGGGAGGTTCCTGTGTCTGATAGGGAGGGAAGAAACGCCTGGGTGTCACCACTGCGAGGATCGTTCGGAGGACACGGTGGAGCATACGGTGCAGGACTGCCCCGCTTGGGCAGAGCACCGCCGTGTCCTCACGACGGCGATAGGCGGAGACCTCTCGCGCCCGGCATTGGTCGAGGCCATGCTGCGGGGCGAGACGGAGTGGGAAGCGGTCGCCTCCTTCTGCGAAGCAGTGATGCTCGTGAAGGAGGAGGCGGGCCGCCTGAGGGAGAGGACAGCGTCCTCCCTCCATCCCAGCCGCAGTGGTAGACGCCCACGGCGTCGGACGTCGCAGGACGACCTCCGGCCACCGTAGGCGCGGGCATGCGGGCAGCGAGTAATGGGCGACTCGCTGTCCGACCATGGACCATGCCCGGGTCGACGGCGCGTTGTGTTCCACGCGCGCCTCAAAGAGTGTCAGCATAATGACGGGGCCTGTAGAGGGCCAAAGCCTGCTGGGGTCGCGGGACCAAGGGATTACCGTGACCCTAGTACGTAAAGGGCTATTGAAGGACACCGTGGATTTTAGTCAGTACAAGTCTGACAGTCCCTTCCGCCCTGCCCTGGGTGGGAGGACTCATTTGATGATTTTACCACGAAAAAAAAAAAAAAAAACCGTCTTGGAAGGAACTTTTTTTCTCTGCTCTCTTTAGCGAGACTTTCATTACGTTGGGTATGGTTATTCTAATGCAAAATTAATAAAATTCGTAACACGACAAGATAATCTCATTAGTTGTAATGTGATTGAGCAAATACAGAATCATTAATCCAATATGAACCACAAAAGTTGAACGACCAGACGAAATATAGAAATAACATCAAAATTACTGATCTGAAGATCATACGGTACAATTATAAACGAGCGTTAAAGTGTCTAGCATAAGAGATTGCTCCGACGATTTATAATCTGACATTATTATTTAAATATTAACACACGGATTGATATACGGTTTATCGGTTAACGTAATCGATATAAATAATACAGATGTGTGAATTTAGCTTTGTTAAAGTAAGGCGTGGAGCACACTGAGTGGGGGCGAAAGACGCGGGTCTTCACGTTCCGGTAGTCGTTTGCAATGGCTATATTAATCATAGAGTTGACGCCTACGGGGCGTGGCCAAGGCTTATTAATTCATGTGGAGTTATTAAATTCGATGCCGAAGGACATTGGCCGTTTGGTGTCGACAATAGATTTTGTGTGTCATTGCAATTATACAGTTCGGGTTTTTATTGGATTGAAATATGTTTTAATCAAAGCTTGGAAGTGTGTTTGGTGTTTGTTACTATAAAATCTTGAATAATGGGTTTGGTTATTTTTTTTTAAAATTTATGTGTTAGGTTGATTTCTCTGTTAGCTTTAAAAATATATAAATATATATTTTATATTTCAAAGGGATATCTCTGTATTAGTCAAATACATTGTGAAAAACCTTGTCTTATTTATTTTGATCATGATTCTTAGATCAATCTTATAACTTTGACAGGTATCTCATCTATAACCAAAAATGTTCTATTTATATTTTCCGCAGACATTGAATTATAATATAAAAACAAGTACGTGGGTGTAGTTATTGGGCCTGTATAGAGAAAATAATATAAGTTGGGTTTAATTAAATATAATTTTAACATTTATTCTCTACTTTATTTATTAGTACCTAGCCTCTTATCTGTACCATCTTTTTTAACTTCAACTTACCATAAAAATAAAGCCATATACACAACGCAACAAAAAACACACATAAAGACCTTATATTCAGAATGTATACTATTAAAACCAAATGAATATACCATATAATATGTTATAGTATTTTTGCATCGATAAAGTGGCTCTATTTACATTTCCCTTGGCCTTATAAGATCACCTTGTTAATGATTTATCGGGTGTCGAGGGTACTAAATGGCGTATAGCCTGGATGAAGTACTTGCTACCGTAACGGACCAAGGGCCAGTTAATTATTATCTAGTCGTAAAGCTGTTTAGCGAGCACACTATTTATTGGCGGCTAACGAAGGTTAATTGTTCGAGCCGATGCTGTTAACGACACCGCGCAACGTTTCATATTATATTTAAAAAATATATATATATTATAATTATTATGAAGAAAGTGTGGGGAATTGGAAGCCTTACACATTTTTATTTTGTATTAAGGACGGCACACCTTGCGGTTGATAACATCAGAAATATTGTTATGGCTTAGAAAGATGTTGTGCTGGATATGAAGAGAGACTTATCTAAACTTTATTTTCATACCGGTATTGTCGTAAGGTCGGTAATAATAAAAGACATAAAACTGTTACTTAAGAACCTGCAGAGCACACAAGCTTATAAAAAAATCTTAATCGATATTAATTTACAAGTTTTTTGCCCACATTCCTTTAAAATTAACGATTTTTAATTTGTGCTTCTGTATGGTGTACCGGAATGATTAATTGATAAAAAGCACCGCTATCCGCCTCTCAGAGAGGATTCGCATAACATTAATTACGAATATTCACACAACCAATATGAGTAACATTCAATAAATTACACTAAACCAACTAAAATGGAGGTCATAACGCCGACCATTCATCATAACAACACTTGTAAACCGCGGACACTACATCATCTTTATTTGTGTATTTTTGAGCGTGGTGTCAGACATCGGTAAAAACTCGCGCTGTCCGAAGAAAGATTCGATCGAATCGATCACAGTCACATGCCTAAAATAATGCTCCATCAAGCGCTGCGCAGTATGCCCCGGCAGGGCACAAGCCACTTCTTATGGAGATGAGAGGACCGCCAACCAACACCCTTGCGGCGCCCCGCTGAGCCCGACCTAACTGACGATACATAATCAAATATTTAATTCTTTCGCGATTGTAAAATACTTGTGTGACGTGAGCTTGCGAAAAGTAATTTCAGTTGCTTTATAGCTTTTTTATTAATTGCGAGACAATATCGTGAAGATTCTATAAGTACGCTTATTTATAAAATTTGAAAAATACAAGAAAAAGGATAATACTGATGCTCTTAGAAGAAATAGAATGAAAACCCAACAGTCCGTTTTTATAGATGCTGTAAAGAAGAAAATCAAAGACAGAAATATGCTCAGAGCTTTATCAATAACAAAATACTGGCGCATCTTATCAATAAAACAAAGCAAGGCTCCAAGACCTGTATCGTAAGATCGTAAGCAAGCCGTCTTTGCTACAAGAGGACGGATTAGAAAGCTCCGAACGTTGGTACCGTCCCCTGAGTATAAATTATTTATGTAAATTTTTTCGACCGTTCGAAATTATATTTCAGCATCGACGTGATTAATGTTGACGGATTTTTCACTTGGCCTCTCCTTAACGAAACGATCAAACAAATGAAGCTTCGACCGGTACACTCAAAATATGTCCTATATTCCCCAAAGACCTTTAAGTTCATCAGAATTTTTTTTTCGAAAGGGGATAACTTGATATCTCAGTGAACTGATAAACAGAATGTCATCATGATAGAAATAATATTTGTTATATATTTTCTTTCATAAAAGGTACAAATATACCAAATAGGATTGCAGGAAACAATGACAAATCCGACAAAATATTGTTCAGTCACGTAATAAGACAAAATGAATTGCCATTTTTAAGGCATTCTGAATTCCAGAGGTTAGATTATTTTGGGGTTCTGTGCCTCAGTAAAATCATCCCAGTTAGAATTTATTTTATTTATTTAAAATACCAAGCCAGTTTGAAAATTTACCAATGAGTTGGAATTTGTAGATTCTAAAATAAATAGTTAAGTTCGAAACAGTACTAACATTCGGTATTCTTATTTCAGGTAAAATATTAAACAATTGATAAGTTGAGACCTTATTAAAATAATCGTCGTCAACTCTTTCCTCTAATTTTGGAAGTTCATTTAGTATACGGAACTCTGAACACCAAATTGTTATTTTTTATAAATAAGTTTGTAGGATCCGACGAATCTTATTACGAACAATCCGAAGTAAGTTGGAGCCCACAGTCGAGTGATATTTCCGACAAGGGCCGAGGGGCGCATGCATTTAATGAAATCAAAAGGATTAAGAGCATCTGCCTGCTTGTTATTCAAATCGATTGGGAGCTCGTTTATCATTTTAAATAAGCTACTGCTTAGATAAACCTGGGGCGTGGTTCATGTATAACAAAAGACGGGGTCCTCGGTAGCCCAATTAACTAACCAGTTATTAATGAATGAGGCTTCGAAACTATACGAACAGAATTTCAAGTAAATTAGTATCCAGTATTGAGAAACTTTGTCTATTGTTAACATAAATCGTATCGTATGTGTACCTTTGCTACACAAAATCAAACAATAGTTAGGTTTACTCTCTGAATCGAAACAAGGTAAGTTTGTGTTGGGAAATGGGAACCATTATTTCCGTTCTGATGAAACACTCACCATCACAATTTAGGTAAACAGTAATAAAATAATGACAACAACGTTTAAATTCCCTAGACGTGTTCAAATTACGAATGATTACAAAGCGTTCGAGCAAATGAATATCGAATGCGAACAGCTTCAAATACAAAGCAACAACCCTGAAGCTGCGCGATGACGCTTCGTGTTTTCCCAGAGCAAACAATCAAACAGCCAAGAGGATGGAACAAATTACGACAGCATTGTCGAGGTGTTTAGAAAATTGGGGAACAATCGTCCTGCCGAGTTAAATCTCTGATAATGTCTTTGGAGAAGTCGTATGACGGCGAGGGGATGAATAAATCTCTCTTAATTGGAACGCGCCGCGCCGCCGTGCGACAACATAATGTGGACGCTTTGTTGCCGAGCGTGCATTCTTCGTCTTGCCGGACTGAATACACGAATCAACTGAGCTAATGACGATGGGAACTTTTGACAACCAGTCCAGACAAAATCACTGCGCATCGACCACAATATATTCGGTCGAGAGCAATTGAATGTGAGATTGAAAAGGTTACAAGACATTTCTGTTAAGGTAAGGGGACCAGCTTCCACCGCTGTGTCTCGGAAAATATTCTTTGTAAGATTTTTCACTCATAAAATAAGAATATCGGGCGTATGCTAACCCGCGCATTCGTTCTGGGAGCACTCACTTGTAAAACTGCTTACTTTATTGCTCCAGCGCTCTGGATATACGAACTTCGCTTTAGTTGCCCGCACAGTGTTGTGTTCAACTTTACTACGAGTACACATCGCTCGTTACATAGAAATATTCGTTAAACTTGGCCCGGTGACGCATACATTAAAGGGTTGAGAAATCGATCGTCCGATAAGGTCCCAACGCTAGTGAAATACAAACTAGTTTAATTTCGAACGCCCAACCCAAAAAGAGGACAACGTTGTAAAACACAGGATGAGGCTATTGTTAAATATTTTACTGTCGGCTGGGAAAGTTAGTATCGTTTGATTAATCTATTTCCTATTTAAATTAGACATGAAATAGGTTACCGCTTATAATTGTTACAAGCTTGTAACAATGTAAACAATCGAAACTTGTTACTGATGTTATCTTAATTAAACGCATATAATATTATAGTATATCTTTAACAAATAAGTGTACATAGTCATAATTCTATTATAGTCATAATAGAAATAAAGAATATGTAGAATGATTTAATATTTCATGCATGCTCTGTCATCATTAGTATCTCTAATATTTAATATGAATAGACATAATTATTGTTAAGTAGATAGGTACGTATCAATCAACAATACAAGGTCAAACAAATTAAAGCAAGTGCCACTCAAAGGAATCTTGATCAAGTGTATTCGTCAGTAACAGTTGCTCTTGAACAAAATAGGAAGTATATTGCTAACTTAAATACTTCAACTGAAGTGGAATTAAGACTTACTTCGGATAGTAGAGCACGGCAACAAGAAAAAGATAAGTTATTGATCTACAATTATTTGAGAACTCATGTAAACATTTCTTATTATTATGAGTTAGGGCATTACGAAAAGGTAAATAAGAATAAATCAAAAATTCATCACACACAACACTATAAAAAATTAAATCTATGCGAGACAACGGATATCGCTTAGAACATCGTGATAGCTGTGTTCATACATCAATTCCTCATGCATACAGCGACGTCTAGATTGGGAACATCTCTCTAACATGCTTGGACGGGCCGTCGGCAGGGAAAAAACGACCGTCCATCGCGATGCCGCCGGCAAATCGCTCGGCAAACATTAGCTAAGCGCGCGTGAAATTGTCTGTGCAGAACCGGGCGGCGGCCATTCTGCATACATTAGTTTATGGCACCAAGTTCCAGCTACTCGTATTATTTAAAGACGACATGCATGTGTTATACAGTAGCCAGTTTATCGGAACGATGGCGACGTGTAATAGAATGATGCCGTCGGAATAAATGTATTCGTGTTTGCTCCCAGAGATGCAAATAAAATCTTGAATAATTACAATCAGATAGGGATTTGTAGAAAATGTTGATACAGCAGACTTGTTCTAATGTGAAATAGTAATAAAAGCACATAAAATACGGAATGAGTAAGTAAAACACAAGCTATTACAAAACCATATATGTATTTCAATTCCATAATTTCTATACCTGCATTTCACGCTTCATAAAAAATCTCATAAGCAGCAAGGTTGAGCCCAACGATTCGTTTTTACATTGTGTTTTTATTCAATAACCGCACCATTTAAATGGAGGTCTCGTGTTTCTATACCTTTGTTGTTCTCAAATTGAGTGAAGCTCTATGCTATAAGTGTTAACATTTTCATTTCTTTTCCTACTGTAGAATTATAAAATCTAAGTGCCAGTAGTATTTAAATTTGCTATTTGTAGCTGATTACAAAAACATAGATGTCAGTAAAAAAAATATACATTTCAAGATTATACACCTTTATCTTGATCTAGTCTCGTACATCTACGTCAAACACTTCAGTGGGACCTACTCAAGGTTGTAACTTGGTGCTGTTACAGCCAACCCAGCATCGATTGGATAGTTACAACCAGTCATAGCTTTAGCTTTATCACTGGCCAAGAAGACAACAAATTCAGCTACATCTTCAGTTTTTACCAGCCGATTTAGTGCAGCAGAAGTGGCCGCATTCCAGAATGAATCACTTTTTTCTTGATCGAAACCGGCATTATGCAATATATTTGTTTTAACTACTCCGGGTGAAATCGAATTAACACGAATTCCTTTAGCAGCCAGGTCGACGGCTACACAGGTAGTAAAATGATTCAGGGCTGCAACAGACGTCTGATATGGAACACTTCTAGAGCCCCCTAAAGAAACAGCTGCACTCGAAATATTTATGATGTTTCCTTTAGTGTCTTCTAGTTCACGGGCAACACATTTAGTGAGGTAAACTATAGACCTTAAATTGGTTGTCATTACATCGTCAAATACTTCTATAAGTTTGGGATCCAATATACTTGCAGGTTTGTAGACACCAGCACAGTTAATAACAACATCGATTCTTCCGAATTGATTTTTGGTATTTTGTACTACTTTTAGAACATCTTGATCGTTACGTAAATCGGCAACTGTAGTGAGTACTTTAGCTTTGCTTAATCTTTCACACTCCTCAGCTGTTTTCTTTAAATTGTTGGCATCTTTGTCAGCGAGAGATAATCTTGCTGCATGTTTGGCAAAATGATAACTTATAGTTTCTCCGATTCCAGAGCCTGCACCAGTCACTAACACCACTTTATTTAGAAAACTCATTTTGGTCAAAAATATTCAAAAACAAGTGCTACACAGTATGCGATCTAGTTGTAACTGAGTACGGTATTTACACACTCATCATTCATAATCGATATCATTATCGGTTTTGGATTGATATTGTATCATAATTGCGTAGAATCACGCACCGATATGAAGATTATATGCATGTTTTGTAACATGAATAAGTAATTTGTTATCTAATAAAATCTTGTACACTTTGTACTCTTTGATCAATATTTTGAGACTAAATAAGTTTCTAGCGTATAGTATAGATTATTAAAAGGTTAAATTATTATAATAGGAGAATGTTAACATTAACATGGCTAAACTGTTTTTTCATTGAGAATTTCAAATATAATTTGACTTGATATCTGAATGAAAAGTTAGTGTTGAAATGTTTATAAAATTCCCAGGAAAATTCAATTAAATGCATGTACCAGCTTATCGTACTGAAATAGAAATCATTATATATTTCAACCTACGGGTGCCTTTATCAGTATAAACAACATCTGTCATTCCAAACATATGCTACAGATACTATTAAGTACTTAAGATAATAAAACGATATCGTTTTATTCGTGAGACCTCATTATGTAATCAAAATCAAATTTAACGTTAATCATCAAACGTCACGAAAGAAATACAAACATCTTAAACGTTATAATTTGCCTGAAGGGTAAACAGGAGAAAGATGATTAAAATCAAAGAATACGAGCAATTACACAGCTTTGAAATCAGATATAAAATATTTATAAGTGATTCTGTATATTAGAATTCCATGATTTGACTAAGATTGTTAAAGTTTACGGACTTAATGTTACTACTGAAACTGACACCAGAGTAACTATTCAAAATATACATGTCACTATTCATCGTATACTCGTTAATCTTTGTCCATAGGATATTAAAGTATTGAAACTCAAACTTAACTTTTTAACAGTTCATGGGAACGTTGACTGCCAAAAACCCTTGAATCACAAGTACGAAAACTTGACAATATTAAAAAAAAAATCCTATTTCACCGAGGCATCGGTAAAAAATGCCGTCAATCCGTAAAAGGAATTTCTCAGCCAATACCGATCGCTTGTACGAAATCGAGGAGCGTTCCTTTCAATCCTTTGTCGCAGCCATTTGATTAAAGTAAAGGGGCCGCAATCACATGCGAAGAGGTTTTGCGACTGAGGAAGTATCGCGTTTACAAATGGCGCACCGACTGCATTGTGACCGAGAAGCTGCCGCCGAAAGGAGAAGACTCCTAGTTGAAGGCAATTGAAGCCGGATGCCGGGTTCGATGTTCACTTGTTCGCGACACTCGACACCGCGCCAAAGTAAATTGAAAACGACGACACTGATACCTTTAAGGAATAAAGAAAGCGACCACCGCACAATATCATTCAACTAAGTGATAGGCGGGTGAGGATACTCTTTATATAGTAAAGAACTTACGCAGCAAAAGTGTCAGAAGTAAAGGTGCAAAGGTGTGGCGAGACCCGCCCATATGATTAACTATATGAGAGATAGCAACCCCCAACGCCATCTTTGACCCGTGATGATGGCGATATTTATCTTTTAATTATTTGCAAATTTGGCATATTGAGAAAGGAAATATTTTATGCATGTGTAAAATGTTTTGTTTTTGATCTTACGATCATGGAAAACACTTATCTTACAAGCTTTGACAACGGTTCCACCGCTGCATTTTATATGATGTGCACGGAGATAAAAGGGCGATATAAAATACAATCTTGCATACTTATTGAAACATAAATCGTGATGAACTTGAAAAACCACTTAAAGAGTTACAGTCCATTATACGAAACCCACGCTCACTAAAATCGGAAAAAATATTTCGCGCAAAAAGTCAACAAGACTAAGCGGTAATTCATCGCGGAACAGCGTTCGGATCATTAACGAACTGAGGATTTACGATCACGTGCGAGGTGGTTGCGGGCGTCGAGCGACGCTGCGATGAGGTCCCATCAGCGATGCAAGTAATTAAATCCTTAAACGAGTGTATAACAAGAATGTGTTTTTAAGCGTCGACGCAGCGAAGTGCTGTTCGGAGCCAGCCGCGACACTTATTTACGATGAGTTTTCGCGGCGGGGGATACCGCGCCTAATTTCTCGGCGCGACGCGGTCTCGCGCGATTTATTTAAAATGAAATTCTTTTGTCGTACGCCCCGCTGTGCGACAATCGATAATGCGCCATCGGCCCTAGATTGGAATGGCCACTCGCCGATTAAGATACAAAACACCTTGCGATTCAGCTTGTTAAGATAATTGTTACAGTTAATGAGCACCAATGAATAAACGATACATGTACGACAGTTTTCGTAATGGGAAAAGAACCTGCTGAATTTTGATTTATATTTCTAGCGAAAGATCGTTGTACTGGTGCAAGTCATTTGTGTTAATTTCCTTGTGTAATTGAAAATAATATGGCCGCTCTCGACAAAATGGGACTCACAGTAATACAATTTAGAATAAATGATCCTTTCCTTTCGCAGGCCGTTGTGTAGATGAGTTGACACGTAAATACACTTAAACAGAGCCGGCTTCACCTCATTTGGGTTCCATATTAAGTGTCATTTCGTTTTAATTCGATCTCAAATTTCAAACGTCAAATCTGAATATATTTTCCTCATTTTATAACATCCTAAAATGCAATGGCTTCGTAAATAATAAATATACATACTAATCGCTCTTAATATATTCAACATGCTGATTTTATAACATGGCACATCAAATTAGCAAATTTTGACGATATATAAGTGTTAAAGATACTTAATGTGTTATTTTTGCAATGAATTCGCCTAAAACAAGAACAAAAACTTTTTGACCGACTGTTATTGCTCTTTGATGGCGCATTTTATTATTTTGCAATCCAAAAATAACTGATTGTTCCGTAAGAAGGCTTATTATAAAATCCATTAATTATCGAAATCGAAAGCGTCCATATTATTGTCGGACAAGACGAATTAGTGTTGGTAGACAGACGGGAGTAATTAAAATAACACTAATTCCTCACATGTTTGTGTCGTGTCAACATGGACAGAATTCATTAGCGGTGTGTCATGTGAAATCGTTCGCATCGACTCAATATCCGCGGAGGCTGAAGTAATTACTGGCGTGAACCTTACGCGCCACAATCAAAGAGTCAACTGTCAAACTTAATCGATTTACGCGTCAAGCGCAGCGCCTGAGGAGATGTCCAAGTAGCTTCAAGCAGATCCATCACTCCTAACGACTGGTAACTTCCTCATTGTGGAAAATTTTCACTCATCGTGACAACAATGCTATTGAAAAGTGGGCGTAGGGCAATCCTAACCATCATGTGTAGGCTGAACAATACGTTATTGTGAGCTTGCGTAGGTTACTTCTATTAATTTCCGTAGCATATCTTGTCTTAATAGTATATATTTACTCCATTTATTACCCATATGAATTGGTCACTAAGTCAAAAGATGGCAATAGACTGAATCTTTTAACTTATTTTGTTGTAAGTAACAGGTAGAGACGGCTGAAACTGATAGTGATGTATTGGATTACAATTACCATATCAAGCCTTAGATCGGGTCATTTTATGGCAGCGATAACGTGACAGTTGACTGGAAATATAAAGACACCTTTTAATGAGAGGGGTCGGATCCCAATGTGAGAATCTTCCCAAAGGAGATTTTTATATCTATCTTAAAATCAAAGGGTTGTTCCTTCACTTTCCTTATACTGAGACACTCGACAAAAAATAAACAAATGTATAACCAAAACGTTTCATTGTAATAGTTGGCGTGTTGAATTTCATGAAATGGTTTCTTTTCAGTAGATAAGGCCTCAAACAACAAGATGACGGGTTTGAAGATATTTTTTCTGCGATATTGAAACGTATAACTGTTATATTAACAGAGAGCAACGCAAATAAAAAGTATTTTGTGACAAGCTGAACAATACCGTTCACCTCGAGTGCAATCACAGTGAACGTTGAAGATGGTATTGAACAAATATTGATGGAGCGCGCAAAACTATCTGTGTTGACCTCTGAGAGGTGTCAAAATGTGGGCCAGGTCCGACCAGGCCTGGCCAGGCAATTGACACGTTGCGTCAGCCACGCGTGAGAATATTTGAACAAACATCTCCTTAGTTTATTCTAGTGCCAGTAATGAATCATTTCGTTAACGGTCAAACTCAACACTTGGGAAAAATCCAATACCGTTGTAGACACAACAGGCTATCGACCTTTCTTCCATCAATTTACATAATTACTACCATGACATCCGAGAAATATATAACAGAAATTATAATCGAAATCAATATGGAATAGCCAGTTTTGTTTAGTCTATGATTTGTGGCCGGGGCGATATTTCAAACATTGACATTCAATAAATAAAGATTAACGAGAAGGAAATGCATCAAATTCGAAATAATGTTGAATAAGAAGAAACAAATATCTTTTTTTTTTTTTATCGTGGTAAAATCATCAAATAAGTCCTCCCACCCAGGGCAGGGCGAGAGGGACTGTCAGACTTGTACTGACTAAAATCCACGGTTTCCTTCAATAGCCCTTTACGTACCGGGGTAACGGTAATTTTAGTTATTTCTGAAACATTAAACATTTATTCATGTGATTGGAGCTTACTGTGTAATTGCTGTGGGAACTTTTGATTTGACCCAAATAACCTTCAAGAGACTTTGAATAAATTTTAATGTTTCCACGTCAATCATGTAATTAATTAAATTTTGACAATATCAACTAGTTTAGTGCTTAAGAAAATTGTAAGCATCTGCCATATTTTAAACAACTCAATATTACTTTAGCAACATTTGAACGACAAACATTGAAATGTGAAGCATACGCATATTTTAAGAATGAAGTTCATTCATAAATATACAAGTCAGCACCAGAGTTAGATAAGATCGATTGGCATACAATTTTATTAACCCGTAGGTCGCTTCGGTTCATATCAAGCGTTAATTTAACGCCATAAATGTTGTCGAATGTCCAAAGATATAATGAGTCATAAACATAATATAGCGATAGCAAGCGAGCCCCCACACGGCTACCCGCCCGTTGGTCGTGTGTAGACTCATAAATGATCTATAACTACGATGTGAGAATAAAAATGGATAAAGATAAAACTTGCTGGATATAACAAGATTTTATAAATTGTTATAACCTGTTACAAGTATTCAGTGAGAGTTTCTGATGGTGTAGTTAACGTTGAGCTCAGATTACGACACTCTGACATATGCATTGTTACCAAATCATAATCTGCCAAGCCCTTTGAAACAAACTACTCAGGGGTCGGCATCAAATCCAACCAAATGCAACTGAAGCAGTATTTATAATTAATTATAAATCTCAATTTTCAAGTTAAATCATACATCAAAAATGATGTGGAGCATAACTGCAAGAAGTCACATCAAAGTAACCTTGAAAGAACTGCAAAGTACGTAGCTCTGTTTATACAGAGTGATAAGATTGAGAGTCCCTTTAAAAGAAGTAATAATAATGTGCATGAATAACTAAACATTATTTAAACACAAATTTGCATAAGGGAACGGAAGATAAACTATGATATGGACCCGACGTTGTCGCCTGCAGATTAACGTTATCGCCCCAGATAAAATTAATCCATCAAGAATTCCAGGCAACACTAATTGTATATTCGATTTTAAATAAAGCATTCTGCAATGTAAACAGAGATACGCTACAGCTGATAAACAAAAGACGCTGATGTAAATGTGAGCCTTCTCAAGGTTTGTCTTCAATGTTCAGTAATGTCTTGACATTTTGAAGAAGATATCAATCTATCTATGTAAACAAGCTCACAACAACTACCCTTTTTTTTTTTTTTTTTTTTTTTTTTTTTTTATCGTGGTAAAATCATCAAATGAGTCCTCCCACCCAGGGCAGGGCGGGAGGGACTGTCAGACTTGTACTGACTAAAATCCACGGTGTCCCTCACTAGCCCTTTACGTACCGGGGTCACGGTAATCCCTTGGTCCCGCGACCCCAGCAGGCTTTGGCCCTCTACAGGCCCCATCACTATGCTGACACTCTTTGAGGCGCGCGTGGAACACAACGCGCCGTCGACCCGGGCATGGTCCATGGTCGGACAGCGAGTCGCCCATTACTCGCCGCCCGCATGCCCGCGCCTACGGTGGCCGGAGATCGTCTCGCGACGTCCGACGCCGTGGGCGTCTACCACTGCGGCTGGGGTGGAGGGAGGACGCTGTCCTCTCCCTCAGGCGGCCCGCCTCCTCCTTCACGAGCATGACTGCTTCGCAGAAGGAGGCGACCGCTTCCCACTCCGTCTCGCCCCGCAGCATGGCCTCGACCAATGCCGGGCGCGAGAGGTCTCCGCCTATCGCCGTCGTGAGGACACGGCGGTGCTCTGCCCAAGCGGGGCAGTCCTGCACCGTATGCTCCACCGTGTCCTCCGGACGATCCTCGCAGTGGTGACACCCAGGCGTTTCTTCCCTCCCTATCAGACACAGGAACCTCCCGAAACTTCCGTGTCCGGTGAGGACCTGCGTCATGCGGTAGGTAAGGACGCCGTGACGCCTATCCAGCCACTCCTCAAAGAGGGGTCTTACCGCCGCGATTGCGGCGTGCCCGACAACAACTACCCTAGAAAAAGTTATTCAATGTATTCGGCTATATGGCAACACCATCCTTATCAATTTAAAGAAAGAAAGAAAAGAAAAGCTTGTTGACCTGTTGAGCAGATTCGAAAATCATCAAATTACGAGTCCCGCCCTGGATGAAACTGTTACTTAATACTGAATTGCAGTCTACTACCAGCTACCCATGTTATGACCTGGTCATTATCTTTAAAACTTCTAGAACGTCTCATAACGCCTGCACATAATCTCCGTTCGAAAACCACCACATTTCTGTCTACTGTCTCAATATTTAAATATTGAGACACGATGCGGTTGTCGACAGCCATAAAATAACATAATTATTCATAATTACGAGCGTCCACGACAAACAGCCTCAGATTTATTGCTGCTAATGAACGGTGGCGGGCCGAGAACTGGCCGTAGTTTAGTAGCTTACGACGTAAACAATATCAGTTATTTCTTAAACAATGTCTATTACAGGAAACGTCTTAATTATGTTTAAAATCAAGTTGGTTTTATTCTGACGCCACTTGTTATTAAGTGGGTCAGTTATTCGTTCAGAAGCGGTAGAGTTATGAGTTTTTTTTTTACAGTCTAATGTTTCTGTCACCTTTTAAGAGTAGCTATGAGGTAAAGATTGATATTCTAGATCGGGAAGTTAAGAATACTTCAATGAATTGATTAAAGGTGAAGCTTAAGTAAGCTAACAAAAAGAGTAGAGGTTTATTCACATAAAAAAATATGTACCTACTTAAGACACTTCCATATTTTTTATATTAGAAGAGATCCATTAGTGAAACGTGACGATACTTCTCGTTTGCCAATTACTCGTGACTAACGTTAGATAATAACAAGCTAACTCAATTTGTTATGTACCACGAAATATTTAACCGTCTGACGTAAACAAATGCTGCCACATTAATTAACTAAAAAGCAAATGTTTAAAAAATCCCAGCAGGAATTCGGATAACCAAATGTAGCAGTAATTTTATGCAGATCATGTTAAAGATGTGCTCGGATTCCGTATGTTGGATAGCAGGGAAATTTCTATGATACGAAGGAATGTTTGTTAAATATACAAAACAAATTGAAAATAAAATAGATTATGTTAGATGAACAGCCAAACAGGGCTTGAAAATTATACTAATACACGATTCATAGTTACTAAATTATCATAGAAATTGTAACAAGGAGAAGACAAAGTCGTGGGGGGTCACTACTGTGACATAAAATATGATGCTTTAACACTTTGACATTTTTATTATAACCAAACTAAACATAGAACTGAGTTTGGTTCAAAAACGTATTATAATAATGTCAGACGGCTCCCAGCTTAATGAATTACGCGATGAAAGAAAGAAATGTCATTACTTCACGATGTTTAACTAAATTCTATGCCATGGTAAGAAAAAGTATACAAAACTGAGGCCCTAGCACAAGTTTCCCGTTTTTGTGACGTAAAGTGAACGGAGTCTTAAGAGGCCTCTTACAGTCCACTAGCGCCGCCAATCGAAAAAATGTCATAACTCGTAAATAGAATCAAAATACAAAATGTGGTCTGTTATTACTGTAGAAAAGGCAATAACGTAATTTTATAACACATTGTCAACACTTGAAATATAGCTGTTTAGCTAAATCGTGCATTCTAAACATAAACGGCCGTTTTTGTTACAAATTCGCCTCTTAAGGTAAACCGCTAAATTCCTTTTGGCAACGATTATTTCGTAAACCAAAACTCTTAATATTTCTTGTAAAATAACTCTAAGCTTCATTTTAAGGAATTTAGAGTCCTTTATAACCGTCTTTAATCTGTAGTGTAATAAATTTCATTTTGATGTTTTAAATAAGTTCCTCGCTCGTACAGTGTAGGCGCTTTTTCATTTTCCATACAATTTACGTCGTAATACTTCAAGTAGTGTACAGCCAAATAAGTAGAATTAATGCTAGTGCCTCTGTTTTCAAACGCACGGTCTTGACCGTACACTTACATTCTATGCTGCCAAATATTTTCATATATTTATCGGTGATTTGTTACTTTAGCAATTAAGATGTCATCGTCGCGTTCAGATTTATAAGTGGCAATTAGAAGAGTAGAATCTGGACAGTCTGACAGTCCCTCCCGCTCTGCCCTGGGTGGAAGGATCATTTGATAATTTTACCACGTTAAAAAAAATACGTATCTTTGTAGTAAACCAATATTTCATCAACTATTATGTTTCAGAACCAAGTTACGAGTATACCGAGCGAGCTTACTGCCTCTGTGGCTGCTATCGCAATCCCTGATGGAAAACACATAGATACTTTGCCGAATCTGGTAATCAGGACCTCATGACCAACAGTCGTACTTACGTCCAAGAGCTAAGTAGAACACAATTTTTCTTGGGTAAGTATTGTTTTAAAATGTAATGGTCTAATTACATTTACAGTCAGAAATCTTATTATAATCAGTTTTTAAATATTGAATTCCTGTTGTACTGACGTCTGTCGCGTATGTTAGTGAGAAAAAGTAAAGTAATACGCGAGACTGACATCAGCATAACAGGAATTCAAACCCCAGACTCCTCAATCAGCGGAATCGTTTCAATAAGATTAGACACTCTAACACCTTGAGCTGTAGTCTTAAATGTCAAGGAAGTGGCTTAATGATTACATCTCGATGGAAACAGCACCCAATTAGACATTGATAGCATCACGCTTTATAAATCTAGATCGCCTAAAGGTTGTGGTGCAGACACAGCAGCCGATTGCCTCGGCGTCGCGTTAATCAAAGACTTACCATTTATTTTGAATAGAGACAATTCATTGTGTACTTTACTAGTTTCGTGTTTGAGACCATTTTTGTTTAGAGAGTCAACAGAATTTATGTCAACACTAAGATTGTGTTTATTGCCACTCCATAAATGTATTCAAAAGAAATGAAGGGTTAAAGATCAAAATTGTCAACTGCTGCCAGTTCAACGAGCAATATATCTGGTTTTCCTCCACAATTTCTTTTAAAGTCATGAATGAATAATCCTGAATAACGTAGGTAATATACTGTCAATAGGTCACTTACAATCCTCTACATAATATTTAAATTCTTAAACCCACATTATGGCTATAAGTGACATGGAGAGATGGCGCCAGAACGATTGGATTGAATCAACAAGTTGGTTTATGTAAGATGACAAACTAGATTTTTTTTGAAATTGATATGCGTTGGGGAAACTTGAATTTTTTTTGTACATCAAACAAAATATAAACCGGTTCATAGAAACAAATTATATGAATGATGTTGACTAGTAGTTATTTGATACCTAGTTTGAGATTCTAAACGATCGTTGAACATAACAATGACATACCGCTAAGTGCCCTGTTATGCTCTCTCTACAAATATTTGTACAAAATACGGGTCAGAAAGCTTTGTTTACAAATAATCACTGAGAACGAGCCGAACGACGCCGTACTATAACACCCACATCACAGCTAACGTGACAAATACTTATTTCATTCAGAAAAGTTTCCGCAGAAACTGCAAACAAACATTGTAAATATATAACCCGTTAGGTACTTATTCAAGTTTACTTTAACATTTAAGTTTACAAATAAGATTTAACACATACTTGAAAATGAAACGGAGTATTTATACGACAGTCCGACACTTCGTAGCTTATGTAAGTTACGGAATGGGAGTATAACTTTATTTGCACAAACAGACACTTCGACACGAATAAATTTGTAACTACATAGAAAGTAACGAAAATGATCTAAGTTTACATTTGTAAATTTTCCGGTTCTAATAAAACTCAGATGCACGGTGCGGGCACGGCCGCGAGCCGAGACGCCGAACACGCCAATACTCCGGGGAAAACGTACGCAATAACGCTCAATTTTCAAGAAAACAACCATAACTTAGAGCTCTGCACTCTGTCGTCTGTGTTCCTTTCTTCCGGGCAATTTCTATTACCATATAGACGCGCTACTTTTCAATTCTTTTCCATTAAACTTGGTGCATCGCTGTGCGTTGCGGCCCGACTACCCACGTCTCGCTCGCTATTCTCAAAACACATTTATAAAATGCTCTTTACTCGGCCGCGGCGTCGGTCCCCTGCGACTGACATTCTATTGCGAATTTCAAAGTATATTTTCAAATAAGGAAAAGCGCTTGAGATCAATGAAAGTTTCATGGCGTTTATGTACCAAGTAGCGATTTATTTTCTTGTAAACATCGTAGATACTACGTGTATGGTGTTGCGATTTAATTGATGTTCAGGACGATGAAGAAAACTGACTTTAATAGAAGTCAAGAGTCGTTTTATCTGCGCCTCTCAATATTTATAGTTTCGAAACTGCCGAATATCAAAGGTTTATTTGTGAAGAGAAATTTCGATTACGAGCAGGATTTGAAAACCTTCTGATTCAGTTCACCAGACGCTCTTATCAACTAGTGAACAATAACTGTGAGACCTTCGCAATCATTGCTCACAGGGTCTTAAGCACGACAAAAACACGACACACGTGTCGCGCCGCACCGTGCCGAGCTTGTTGTTTGACAAAGTCTTTATGGAACGAATATTCTTTAGGTATTGCTATTGTTGTACAGCTGTCACTGTTATTCAAAACGTATTAATTCTGGGTAGTAACAGACTGAATAATACTTACTTAACGCTAAATTATTGAAGGCAAAGTAAGTTTAGAAATCGTGACTCTTGCCTAAGTATCTAATAGACATGGCCAGAATGTTATCCCATTTAGAATTAATGCCAGGCACCAAGTTCTCACAATTCAAAGATTTTATCGCAAACAAAGGCGGCCACAATCTTCAAATATTAACAAATAATATAAACAGAATCACTATGAACAAATAAACACCTGCGACAAGTCACTTCTGCTCAGCTGCAAATTCATCAAAATAATTCAACATTCAAAGAATTATGACGTCGACGATATCTTAAGCCTGGCAGATGCTATACAAACGAAAGGCTTAACTTCGACCTAACAATTTGTCACAATAATAAATTTCATAACCAAAACACGGCACAACAATGAGCGACTGTATTTGTGTTTCACAAAACCAAACAAGCATTCTTACCAACAAAGACATCTCTATCGGTAGCCGTCCTGAATTATCTGTCATGTTTCACAAATAAATAAGAGCTATTTTATATCACAATGGAAACAGACCGTCTTCTGTGGGGCGCTTGATTCGAAACCATTCAGAAAAAATCTATTTATCAAACAAGAGATGGGCTGCGCGAGATAAATCTGGTAGAGTCTATTATTACCCCTTTTCAATCTGTTCCGGGATTTCTATGTACAGCTAAATCAAAATCAACCCCGAAGCGATCATATTCTATTACAGCTTCTATAGTAAGTTATCATTGTAATGGAAATTTAAACCCACCTTTCTATTTTATGAGTCCAGTACATACTAGCATGAAGCTTTGGGTATTTTGCAAGGATTGTATTACCGCTCGTAATGTTCATTT
The DNA here is from genome assembly GCA_943136025.2 of Agrotis puta. Lineage (NCBI taxonomy): Eukaryota > Metazoa > Arthropoda > Insecta > Lepidoptera > Noctuidae > Agrotis > Agrotis puta. Next base: position 10,877,748 of record OW964177.2, on the reverse strand, counting down.
TTGGATCCCCTGGGGCTAAATAAAGCTTAAAAAAACAGGAGCTTACACACAATCGCGGCATTATTTATTGTTGATAAAATTGGGAGTTGCAGTTCCATTCAGATGTGATGTGTCACAACGCGCGAGGTGCGCAGTGCGATAACGTCACATCAGGAAAGTAACTCATGTCCGCGGACCGCAGGATTTCCCGAGTCCACCGCTCACGAACTCAGCCTCACGATCGAACACCATGATCGAAATACGTGTACGACCAGCCTGTATTACCATAAACGATTTACCGTATGACGACTCTTTTAGTTCGCGTGGAATATGAATTCGATCGTGTAATACACGAAATCGAATACATTGTCGAAAAACAAGAATAACATGTGTTCGAAATAATAAAGATGCATATTGTTCTCTTGGCTTCTTTAAATGAAAACATAAGTTACATTAATATGGTCTCTGTGGACTACTTCAGTCATGTTTCATTTGTGCACGCTAAAATCACGGTTGGAATATGTATTTCGGTCAAATGAACTGATCATATTACACTGGCTGGTGTATGAATGTCTCATTACTTTCTGCCTCTGTACGTAACCTACCTTGAATTTATACTTAAGTAGTCGCCAAATAACACATTTGACCAGGTAACTTATGTTGGACCCCAGTACAAGTTTATCTGATAGAACATGTCAGACCCGACATAATGACCCATTTTAATGGGCGTATGATGTATTACGTCGATTTAATCGTAGATGCTCTTTGTTATCATTGGAATTAAACGTGATGTTAAGCGATCCGTCATTGTGTTGGGTGCGCGATAATCGCGGGTGACATAAGTAGGCTCGCGGCGGAGGCACGCATCATTTGCCGGCCGTCGGCTCCGATTAACTTCCGCGCGCTGACACGGGTGTCGGTCAGACCGTGTGTAATTACGAATTGGGCTTCGGTGAACATCGCCTTAACGACCCCGACTACAAGCCACTCTTACATTTAAATACCGCCTATTAGTTTAACAGAGCCGTTTAACATTACCCATAAATTAACCATAGCAAGGTACCATCATAGATCAATTTATGTTCGCAAATAAGAATTAATTCGAAAATCACGTTCTCGTGACCAAATGTGACAAAGTATTCAGAAATATTTATGGTTTAATAATAATTAATCATAAATTGGCTTGAGAATCAATTTATTAAAATATTCCTTGCAAACGAGCACCTAATACAACATTTCCATAAATAACAAATCAATCCTTTTCAAACCCACAGAGAAAGCAAAAAAAGAATCCATAAACCAATAAACACTTACTTGCCGTTGCACATAACAAATGTGATGGACTCCCGCGGCGATCAAATAACTTCGAAAGAGGTCGGACATTTAATTTTAGTTTTATAATAAAGGACATATTGTGTTAGATAAAGGATGGGTTGTAATAGTGTCGCGTCATTCACATTAGTAATGCGCCGCCTGGCGGGGCGTCGCGTCACACAACAGCGTCAAACGCACTATCCTGTTTATACTGCGTATTGAAAAAAATTACAAAATAAATAAATTTAAACAAAACTCCGAGTCGGCTACACTCGAAAATATTTATTCAAATAAGTCGCCATCAAGCCGACCGTAAAAGCACGCGGAGGGTTGAGGGGCTAGCAGTTTTATTAATATTAAACGAACGCTTCAGTTGACACAAATTGGCGATAACCAAAGCGAGGCTGTCATAAAATTTTTGTTTCCCTTTTCATTTATTATTTGTATCTCCCCAAATAAGACTTTAGTCACTTTCCACCGTGTTTATCAACTTTAACCCTGGAGAGTGGCGTTGGCGATGTTTAAAAATTCCCGGTAAAGTACGTAGGACCGATAGGTCGAAAACTTTCGATCGATAGGTAACAGTAAATCGATCAATGTGAGAAAACAATCGGACGTGCGCCGTCCTGGGCAGGGCTTTGCCACGCTAATATTATTATCGCGCCATAAAACAATAAAGTTAAGTGCCCTAGCGCGAGATGCAATTCTTCGCTAAACTTTAAACGAACTAGCACTCGATTCATGCTTACTCTGAATTCTTTAGGAGGACATGAGGTGTTCACTATTACAGAGAGACATGCTATAAAACCAGCAGTATTTCTCACAAAATGTTACTACAATCTTGTAAAAGAAAACACTCTGTCTCTGAATTAGGGATATAAATTGGATGAGACTTGAAGTAATAGCTCCAAATAAAAGAGGATAATATTTTATTGTTAACATCCGACTTTATTTCCTCAAACTGCGTCGTTTCAACGAATTCACGCGCTCGACCAACAACAAAGCAGTTAATTAACCCGTAATTTATATAAATGGGCTCAGTCGCAATTCGGGCAACATTTGTGATAGGCGATCTTTTAGAAGGATACAAGAGCTTATGAAAAACAAGGCAAGTAATGAAATGAGGGGCAAAATAAATTCTCAAGTTGACAGAAGACAGCATTATTTAGCTAATAAAGTGGCTAACAATGTAAAATGCTCGAGGAACCAGCGCGATGTCCGTACCGCGTAGGTGCACCTCCTAGAAATTTATCGCTGAGATATGCAAAGTGGACGTCAAACCAAGCATTTCTCACCCAATTTAGAAGAGTTCGGGAGCAGTAAAGGTACACACAGCGAACTGACCTAAAAAAAAAAAAAAATCAAATGAGTCCTCCCACCCAGGGCAGGGCGGGAGGGACTGTCAGACTTGTACTCACTAAAATCCACGGTGTCCTTCACTAGCCCTTTACGTACCGGGGTCACGGTAATCCCTAGGTCCCGCGACCCCAGCAGGCTTTGGCCCTCTACAGGCCCCGTCACTATGCTGACACTCTTTGAGGCGCGCGTGGAACACAACGCGCCGTCGACCCGGGCATGGTCCATGGTCGGACAGCGAGTCGCCCATTACTCGCCGCCCGCATGCCCGCGCCTACGGTGGCCGGAGATCGTCTCGCGACGTCCGACGCCGTGGGCGTCTACCACTGCGGCTGGGGTGGAGGGAGGACGCTGTCCTCTCCCTCAGGCGGCCCGCCTCCTCCTTCACGAGCATGACTGCTTCGCAGAAGGAGGCGACCGCTTCCCACTCCGTCTCGCCCCGCAGCATGGCCTCGACCAATGCCGCGCGCGAGAGGTCTCCGCCTATCGCCGTCGTGAGGACACGGCGGTGCTCTGCCCAAGCGGGGCAGTCCTGCACCGTATGCTCCACCGTGTCCTCCGGACGATCCTCGCAGTGGTGACACCCAGGCGTTTCTTCCCTCCCTATCAGACACAGGAACCTCCCGAAACTTCCGTGTCCGGTGAGGACCTGCGTCATGCGGTAGGTCAGGACGCCGTGACGCCTATCCAGCCACTCCTCAAAGAGGGGTCTTACCGCCGCGATTGCGGCGTGCCCGAGCGAACTGACCTACAAAAAGTTTGACAACATCGCCTAGCAGACCGGCGATCTAAAGAAAGTAATTTGTTGAACAGACCAGGGACAGAATTACAAACTATGACCAACTTGATAGACGAACGTTGAAAATGAGGAATTCTGGGAATGGCGACAATCACTCGGTCTCTAAAAGGGATAGGTTAGAACAATGAACGTGGCCAATTAAAGGAGGCGACAGGACACGAACTTCGTGTCGACAGTTCGCCGAAGTTGACAGTTTACTTCATGAACGCTATAATTTTCAATTATATTTCAAAACATACTGGCAAGGTTCCGGTATTCTCGATTGTAAGCAGAAATGTCATCATCCCACGCCAGAGAATGTTGGTTTTTGCCAGATATAAATATTTTTATTGCGTTTTTATTACATTATTTGTATAGTGTTCTCCTTGGTATCTTCCTTATAAGCAAAGAGATTTTATGAACCATTTTTATGGTAAAGTCATAGCTACGTATTATGATTACCTGTTGCGGTATTAATATGAATAATAATACCGTAATGTTTTAATTGCAGAACCAAATAATATTATCTTCTTCCCTATCCTTTTTTGTAAATTTCCTCAGTTTTCCGCTTGGTGTACAAAATACCACTTCTCATATTTTCCTACCAGATCAGATCATCATGACCGCTTCCCAATTAAATTTAATAAATTAGTCAAAATTTTACTACGTAGGTAAATGACGACACGGTTAGCTCAGTGGCTGAGCGATTGGACTGCTGCGCAGTGTGTCGCGGGTTCGATTCCCAGACGGAACACATATTTGTATGACCTACAAGAAGTTGGTCCGTTGTGTATGTGAGTTTCTATGTTTGTAAACGCACCCACAACACAGAAGAAATTCGAGAGATTCGAGATGTCAAGTTTACATACATATGAGTTTTAGACGTATCATGTCGTGTCGTTAACTTCTTATCCGGTAATTAAGTAGAATATTTGCGATCTTTTTATTAACTGTCATAAATATAAAACATTTGGGTATTAGCATTTGGGTAGCAACCAGGGCGTGGCATTTAGCATTGTCCTTCGATACAAAAATGTGAGCATTATTGTCAAAAATTGTAAGGTTCTTCACCTCAATTGGCGAAAATACGAAAACGATGCGCGGGCGTCGCGAAGTCCCGCTGTGCCGACCCGGCCTCGGGACTCGCCAGTTTAATTTATCGTGAACAATCACATTACCATATCACTAATATAATGCGGTCGAATCTGCGTATGGACCTTAAACGGTTTCTCGATTCCTTTGTTGTCCAAAATTTATGAATTCTGTTAACGCTTTCGTATCACGCCTGCAGTCGCGGTCCCCGTACCTGGGATACTTTATAAGCATTGTTTTACAATCGTCTTACACGGGATTTACACGGAACTGACAATATACTGAGATATTGGCACGCGCTCGGTTTGCACAGCTGATATTATTTCACGAACGTTTTTCAAATCCGTATTACAAAAGTAAATAGACGATTCCTTGTACTAGAACAAAAGGATCGATTTTTATCCTAGGCCTAAGCTTATTTACCTATTTTTAACCACGAGCCAACTTGAGCTTTCAATTGTACTCTCCAGGTTTTAAACATTATTAAACAATGGGTGATTTTACCACGTCAAAAAAAAAACAATGGGTGTGTTACCTCATTGCTTGCAGTTGCGTTTTATAACAGTAATGCCCTTACTCGATTACAAATACTTAAAAAAGTGGGGAAATAAGTACAGCAGCAGGACAAACAAGGGCACCATTGATCGCTTTTAAATTTACGAACTTACACTAGATCAAAAGGTTATCAAACTTTATCAAAAAAACATAAATTATACTGCATTACGCTTACAAATCATGCAAAAACAACTGCGTTCTTCACTAACTTATTAGCCGTATAAAACATATGAAAAGGCGCACCCCATAACCACCCATTTACTAGGTCGCCCTACCCTGTTATTATTAAATGCAAGAACCCATCATATTAAAGTAATATTCAAATCGGGTCACAACAAAAGAATCCCATCTCGTAGCTCAGGTTTCAAAGAATGCGTGTATCGTGGTAACACAATACGCGCCCAACGCGTATGGGCTGGGAGCTAGGGAACCTCTATATGTAAGTAAATTGATGACACAATGCGCCAGTTTTTTTTTACCCTATTCCCGTTTGCAATACAACCCTTTTACCCTTTTAACGAAAGGTTAGACAATCAGATGTATGAAATCGTTTGAATTAAAAATAATTGTGTATTTTTATTAAGTACACTCGGTACTGTCAGGTCAGCTGAAAAGTTTTTGTTCCAGACTTTTCGTAATTAAATGATGTGATAAATGTAACCAAAACCGAATAATCAAAAATGTCATACTTAGCAAATACAATAACTCGTTTCTAAATAATGTCCGTGACTCAAAAACACTGTAGTCATTAAATTAGAAGCTTAATTGTATCATGATAAATATTAGAACAGTAGAAAAAGATATATGCCTACACATTTCCTCAAAATTAATCATTTACACAGTAATTTTAATCAGACATAGGAATTATTTTAACTCCAAAAACAACAAAAAAAATTAAACGCTTCCTTTTCATTTTTTTTTAAATCGTTTTTTAAATCTATGCAAAGCACGTCCTTAATAAGCATTTATTATTAGTAGGGCTCATGTACAATATGGGGCCGGTCCATTGTGAATCACCCAAAAGCGGGGAGATTCGATAGAGGCAATGAATAACAAAACGTTTAAATAGAATAACACGATCCATTGCGGCTTGTGCAAGCAATGATTGACACGTGATCCGAGCACCGTGGATTGAATAGCTCATTCAATTTGGTGACTTTTTAGGGTACCGTGAAAAAATAAATAAAGATGGATCATACTTTTTAAGCAGCGCAGGCATTTGTGTTTAGTGTTGGCTAGATATTGCTTAAAGGAAAACCTTTTCATATCGAAAACGATATGAAACTCAAAAAGGTCAGGATAAGTCTTCAAAATATCATTCGAACATCGTGACGTTTTCGTGTTTTATTGGATTAAATACATCAGCAAAAAGCTTTACGTTAAAAAATAAGCTTTATAAACTAGAAGGATTTTTTAAACAAATAATGTTTTCTTAACCTATACTGTCCCACTGCTGGGCAAAGGTCTCCCCATAGCCTTTCCACTCTTCCTTGTGTACAGTTTTCTCTTTTTTTATATAAATATTGTATATAATAATAAATAAAGTAGCTTTTAACAATTTGTTATAAGTACCCACTTGTTTCTGAAAACTTCCAACAAAACACTGAAAAAGCACTATAAAGCTTATCCTAGCATCACCAGCATGCAAAGTTTTCCGAGTTTATGATTAGCATAAAGTCACTATTCAGTAACAATAAATAAATTCAATCTACATCGACGGAACCCCGCTGCCGACAATGTATTACGCATCACCGACTTTTTTATTCAGGTATTTTTATTACCCCATTGTGGGATAAAGATTAGTCCGCAGCAACGCGGAAAATATTTAATAGAGAGTTAATATAACAATAGTTTTGCGTTTGGCGTACGAATTGTGCACTTTTTACACGAACACCCAAGTTAATAAAAGTGATTAAGCTATTGTTACTTTTTCTATAAAGGTTATACTGGAATTGGTGCTTATACAATGAGTTTTTAAATCGTCTAGAGTTGATATAAACTTTATGACAGTTATATTTTGCTCAAAGAGATTCCAAACTACTTAATTTTATTATTTTGCTTTGTGATGTTCATTCCATGTCCGCAACTAGAATTCCAAAGATATTTTAAAAGCGTAGATCAAAATACTGAAAAGTAAAAGATAAAAATGCAAAGGAGAAATCAAATAATACCTACAGCTGTTTATTTAAATCGATAAGATATTTTTGTGACGCTAACTAAATCGCATGTGTGCAGAGATAAGGATTCAGTGGGTATGCCGAAAGCCCAGTCCATTTCGCAGGCGTATGGTAAAAATGCGGTAGCCGGGCCTAAAAAACGTAAAGGGACCACCATGTAAATTATTTCACTGCCTGGCCAACTTGAATTATCGTACTCGAGTCGCAATAAAACTCCGACACCGGAGGTTTTATCAGGAAAGAAGGAACATGTTGCCATATTTCATTAGGCCAACGGCAACGGTCCGCTTGTGTACGGGCGCAAAAATATTATATTAATCTCCCAAGTTACGGCGTTTGCATCATTGTGTCCCTTGTACAGTTGATATTTATTGTGTTTGTGGAAGGAGTAGGCGCGACAGTCCCTTCCTGGCACAACGCTGCAGAATTTGTCACCGTTCTGTTTATACGCCATAAATAACAATATCAAACACCATTACCTCGTTTGAATTAATTTAAATAATAATGTCACTTTAGCGTGTTTTAAGAATAAATGGCACATAAAATTGATAGTGAAATGAGTTTTTAGAATCAGTTTTTTATTCATTGCTTCCATTTTAATGAATTCAGTATAATTTACTCTTAAATTTTGGGATAATTATTTGCGATAGGTGCTTGAAACTATTCTTTAAACATCATATTTAGATGCACGAATAGATAATGTAAAGCATATAAATTCAATAAAATGTAAGTTTAAAATAATAAATAGATGTTTAAGAGAATCTGCAAAAAAACTCAGGTGTACAAGCTCGTCGTATATCCAAGCGAAGAATTTAATCACATGAGTCAACATAGCGGCCGGAATGGTCGATGATATCTAGAGACGTTCATTGGTGGAACACGAGCCGAACAAATTGGAAATGTTGTGAGAACACAACAAATGTTACAATTGAAATTACTAAGATGCCTAGTAACATTTTTCTTAGTAGGAGCACGTATTTCTCAACGGGGGGTGTCACGCAAACCCAGTCTTTATTATAAATACGAAGTAAAAACGTTTGTCACACCTTTTAATTGTACCTCCAAAATGGTGCGATATTGGCGACAGACGTGACCAACTTAACTACTTTAGATAAATTAGGTAACATTAATCCAGTAAATCAATTGGCATAAGGCATACATATGATTTACCGTAAGGAAGACATGACACAAAAAACGTAAATTGTAAGCGCAAGAAGATAAAAGATAGCCAAACGATACAACAGCCAAAGCTTTTGTCTCAAGCTTTCTTTTAGACAATAGAATAGTGAAGTCCGTATCACAAGCCGATAACCGATGAATGTCACTTTATCAATGAGTCACTCAATCATTCATCAATCATTAGTCAGCAACTACAGCTAACCTTTCATTGTAGACAATGGTAACATATCGGAACTTTGTTACCGGTCATGATGAACAAGAATGTAAAGATCTTTACAGTCCGTCCATGTCAGTAATTTAACAATTAGTCATTAAAGAACAAGTTCCATAAAGACGAATAGTTGAATTTAAATCAACAGTTATCTAATTGAAGAAGCATCAACATGTTTCAGAACCTGTTTTACTTTTCTTAAACAGTTTTGTAGACACATTTTGTTTAATTGTAACAAACATATCTCTAATGTATAATATATCTGCTTCGAAGCCGACCTAATTGAATGGGTCGCAATTAGCAGATGCTCGGCGTTCACCATTACTCAGCGGTGACACGGCATAGAGAGACGATAGAGAGGGGCGCAGATGTCGCCGGCGATTGTTTGCAAATAACAAAGTGAGCGGATGGTTCCGCAACAGTTTCTAATTGTTCCACGACAATGCGTAATCTAACCGGCCCCATTCGATGACACGTCGTGCATCTCTGGAGTAGCACAATAATAATACTGAGTGGACTGGCGTGAGCGCATTCTTCATGTTTTTTTGCGATGCCATATTTTTATGTGTGGAATAGTTCGTGCCAATTTAAACTCGGATATTTAATTTTACTCATGTCAGGTTTTTTTTATGCTCATCACCTACCAGTTTGAATGTTTCCAAATCACATCACTTAATCAAAATATGTAGTATAGAAAAATCTACAGTAACTTTATTGCAATAAATGATACATAAGTACTGATACTGATGTAGCACCAACATAAAATATCGGTTTTAGATAGCGTCGGGTCTGATTTGTAAAATATGTACTGTAATAAATCAGATCCGACTCCACGACACTTATGTTCTGCACCCCGTGGGTCCTGAATCGCCAGGTGCCGTAGTGAACAAATAAACCCGCTTTGGCTCTCTCGCGCGCCAAATTGCCCGTGTCGCGATCTGACGCACTACTAAGGGTTCCGTTCACGTGTAAAATCTCTTCAATTTACACGCTACAATTTAACCCGTCAGGGGTTAACACCAGGTAACATAACACTCCCTAATGTTTAATGTACGCATTAAGTTTTATTTTCTACATTATTCGTAAATAGGATTAAGTAAGGCCGCGAATCGTTTTACAAATCACCTGCAGTTACTATAATCTGCATTGCAATCGCTCGTATCGTTGTGAAATTATTTTGTAGACACTATTTGTTTTTGCTCACCTCTCAACTCAGAATTTGAAATCGCTAATGTTGATTACCTGAAACAAAAACAAATGTCATTAGTCACAAATGTTAATAGGAATACTAACTGCTCAAAATGTACACAAATAATTTACTTTGATAAATACTGTGAGTACTTAACCCTAATTCTACGTCATTTCCGTTTTCATGTATCCAGAGGCCCCGAACGAACGCCAGACAGGACGTTAATTAGAAAATTATGTGGGAAATTATTAATAGGTCCGCCGTGTACCCGATTAGATAACAAACTAGTCCATTAGTAGACAAGGATAAGGTCTCGATGAACCCGAAACCGAAGGGTTATAAAGGCTATGAGTATTATTTTAAGGTTCATAATGTATTTCATGGGGCTAATTCGAGAGGTCCTTAGTGCATCAGAGGTGAGATAAAGCGGTAGCGAACAATACGTTGTGCCTCGGCCTGGGGGCGGGTTTGACGCGTGGTTGAAGAATGATCAACCGCGTGGAAATGACGACTTAATGGATTATATGTGTCCGCCGACACCAAGATAAGTGTCGCGCCGGTATCTGACTTGTCGCCGGAGATTAGGCACCGAAATTACAAAAATTAATAACATAATGGAAATCGACTACGGAATGATTTTACACACCGATGAACTCGCCCGGTAAAACGAAATAAAGTCGACGAAGCAGTCCATGTTATAAAGGATGCTCGACCTTATTCTCAGAAGTCACTTGTTTATTATGTAGTTAACTATACCTCCATCTATTCGTTCAAAGGGTTAAGAATTACTGTGATCAATTGTGTCAATCTTGTCAAATTGCCTGATATCAATCGGTCAAAATAATACTATACTAGAATTAAGATTTAAATATTCCAGGTGAATCATAAATTCATAACCCACATCAAAATCATGATGTGCCCACGCGAACAATTCAGCACCAGTTGCGTGTCGACGTGAAGTACGGTAAATGGAATATATAAATTTTGGTATAGCAACCGATGGCGGCCCTCCAAATGTACATTAAATAGCGCCACAATAACCAACGATTTACCGCCAATCTGTTCTTTTATAAACATAGGACAAGAAACGCCTCGCCACTTATAACAAAAAGTCAAAGGAGCGATCTCCCGCTGGTCCTTTGTGGTGAACGTCTCTAGGCGCGATCTGGACAAACTACCCGTGGGACTCCGGGTGAATTATAGACGCGGTGTCATAGTGGGACGGACGCGATTCCTATTACAAAGCCATTTACGCTGTTTACATAAAGGAGGTGAGACGCGAATTCTATGGTCCCGACTGGTGCGATTGCAAATTTTCCGCTTCTCGCGTGTCAAAGGAGATAATTTATTGCAATTGAGATATAGCAGGCGCCTCGGGATCGGAGCCACAACACCTCGCATAAATAGCACTGCGCGACGGACGCGCTACGTCCTCCTATCATCCCGACACCAAATAAAATTATGATCATGACCATTTATTACACGAGATTAAGTCGAATATTTATCGAGAACTAGACCAAGTATACATTTTCATTTATTTAGAATAGAATTTTCAGTACTTACACGTATACTTTCAGACTTTTTTTTTAGCGTGGTAGAATCATCAAATGATTCCTCCCACCCAGGGCAGAACGTGAGGGATTGCCAGACTCGTACTGACTAAAATTCACCGTATCCTTCAATAGCCCTTTACGTTCCGGGGTCACGGTAATTCGTAAGTCCCGCGACCCCGGCAGGCTTTGGCCCTCTACAGAGGGGGCTCCGTCACTATGCTGACACTACTTGAGGCGCGCGTGGAACACAACGCGCCGTCGACCATGGTCCATGGTCGTACTATCATACTTTCAGACTTAGAATATTTTATGTAGGTATAACAAAAGCTTTATAGGTTGGTACCTATAAAGCTATTGAAGGAGTGGTCTCCTTTAATACAATTGTGGATGTGTGAAGACAATAACAAAGTGTCAATTTTGGAAGCTATCAGTTACCAGATGATGCGCTATTGTAGTTTGAGTGATTTACTTGATAGTTAGATAACAAAGAAAAGTCAGGGCACGTTCGTTATATTTTTTTGCACAACGGCAGGTGTGAATGAGCCCGACAATTAGCAACCAAGCGGACACAATAGAAACAGATGCGTCGTGCCTACTTATATGGCCACAACATACAATTTCGAGTGGAATTTTATTGTTACATAATGGCACAGATATTCGAACAGGAGAAAAATAAGAAGGCACTCATAATAATACGTGAGGAATAAAAACGTTTAGGTTATTGGTATAAATCATGGAAAGTAATCTAATATAAGGCCCGACAGAATTTGTTAAATCAAACGGCGTCGAACAAATTGGCAGCTACACAAAATGCATAATGTGCAGATGTTTAATTTGATGAGAGGTTTGGGGTACAACGGCGGGAATTATATCAAAATCGTTTAACTGAATTAAGGGGTGATTAGGCCGAGGTTACCTGGAAAGAGGCAATTTCGCTCAACAACAGACTATATGCAGAGGAATCAAAGTTCTCGCGTGCTGAACGCATGAAATATTTTATTTAAAATTAAATCAATGATAGGCATTTCCTACCGTTTAAATGCATTTCAATATAATAACACAGAAGCTTTCCTAAACCCATTTTAGTACCTTGGGCGAGATAGCACAAAGAGGAAAAGGTTGAAACTGGAACGTATAAACCCAAAGTTAGATTATGAAACATTAACCTCTTAATTTTTATATCAAAACATATAATCACAGGAAATATTATAACGTAAAAAACAGCAAAGCATTGAATTTTTCACTAAAATTAAATGCATCTATTTGGTTGGAATTATAAAATACAGGCTACAATGTAAAATAAATAGTTAATAAGCTCAGTACTTCAAAAAAACACAAACATCAAAAAATTTATTAGCTTCAACAGATGTAAAACTTTTCTAAGCTTAATCCTATTTAAAAATCCAGTTTACTAATGTTATTTCCAGTCATTTTAACACGAAACATTGTAAGGATCCATAAAAAGAGACTGACTGTTAGGACGATAATAAATACCTACCATTAATTTCATTAGCGATAGTGAGTAAACAAAATGTCAACAGTCATCAAATGTCTGCAATACAATTCTATCAACGGGAGTGTTAACAAGCAGCGACTGTGGCAGTGCGCCCGCGCACTACCTGGCCAGCTGCCTCGAGCCCCCACCAAACTATGCGCGCCTTACCCCGCTACCATCCCTCTGTCCCGCTCACACACACCATATCGAAGCTTGCTTCACGAACACAAAAAGCGGTTTCGATCTATGGTAGTGTGCCCCACGCATATCTGTGTGTGTTCAGTGTATTTTTCTGACAAGCTTTCCAGCAAAACCGATAGAGCCAAGCACGAAACAATCTTGAAGGCGCTTAGTACGTTCTAGCTCTAGGCGTGAATTTACCTGTTGGAACGCGTGAACCGGCGCGGCCTTGTGCGCGAGCGCACCGCAGGTTCGACTGCGACTCAGTTCCACCCCAGACCTCTGCGCGGTCGCTCGCGTCACGTGCACCTCGACTCTGTAGGTTGCGGACGCACGATCCCATCCAATTAGTGTTCTCGCGAGAAACGAGTTAAGTGGCCGGTTCGACTAGTGAAGTACTCGACTGCGAGGAGAAATAAAATGAACTAGTGCGTTCATGATACGATGTTGAAGTGGAATATTAGTGCGAAACGATGATAAATAAAACTATGTAATATAAAGTGATAATAGTGAAAACAAAACAATGTTGCCCACTCGGTTTATGTGCGCCTTGTTGGTGCTAAGCACCGCTTTAACTGTTCGGGGTGCATCTTTATCGGCGGGTACACGTTACCAGGCTCCCGATGAATGCGGGTGGATGACGGATTACGACGGCTCAGGAGTTGCGTTACAGTGTAGGTTAAGAACTATTAACAGCGAGTTGGAGAACACAAACTTCAGTGCAATTCAACCGCATCCGACCGTCAGGCTACGGCTCGAATGTAGCGACGCGCTTTTCTTCCAAAGCAGTCTCGCTCCTGGTAGTTTCCGCCAGTTGATTGAACTGCGCGAGCTTACCATTGAGTATTGCAAGATTGGAAACCTTTCCGATAGCGCATTCACTGGTTTGCGTGAATTAAGAAACCTAACGATAAGAACACATAATACAGACTGGTCTACAATGTCACTTGAAATAACTCCCAGCGCTTTTTCAAGAGACGTACAAAACTTGGAACGATTGGATTTGAGTGAAAACAACATGCTAGTGTTCCCAGAAGGTGCATTGTGCACATTAAGGAACCTAGAATATTTGAATATGACTGGCAACAGAATGAGAGATATTAGTCATTTTCAATTCTCTTCAGCACATCGACATCCGACGGAGAAATGCGGTGACAACTTACTTGTTTTGGATCTTTCCCGGAATGTCATCGATACTTTACCACCAAATCTACTATCAGGACTGAGAAGACTGCAAAAATTATATTTCCAAGGCAATGGACTGAATTCAATCGCTGATAGAGCTTTAGAAGGTCTTATCTCACTGACCACTGTACGATTCTCGGATAATCAGCTGACCAGTTTACCACCAGAACTGTTTAGCGACACAAAAGAATTAAAAGAAATATACTTGAACAATAACACTATAACAGTACTTGCTCCTGGATTATTTAGCGATCTCACTCAACTTCTTGTGTTAGATTTATCATTCAACGAGCTAACTTCAGACTGGATCAATACTTCCACCTTTTCTGGACTGAAAAGGCTGGTATACTTGGATTTCTCACACAATCGCGTGTCAAAAATGGAAATAGCACTATTCAGAGATTTACATAACCTGCAAGAATTAAAAATGCAGGATAATTTTATTGAACACATCCCAGAAAATGTATTCAGCTCACTGAGCAATCTGCACACATTAACATTATCAAACAATAGACTTACAAATATAGAGAGCTATGCTTTTATGGGCTTACAAGTGCTATCTGTTTTGTCTATAGACAGTAATCGCATATCCAAAATACATCCCCATGCATTAAGGAATTGTTCTTCATTGCAAGACCTACACATCAATGGAAACCGGCTCGACGAAGTACCACTTGCATTGAAAGAGATTCCCCAGTTGAAAACCCTTGATTTGGGAGAAAATCTTATTGTCAGCATTGAAAATGCTTCATTCATGACAATGGAACAAATGTATGGTCTTCGCCTAACTGAAAACAACATTGGCAATATCAGCAAAGGCGTCTTCGATAAAATGACGTCCTTGAAAATTTTGAATTTATCCAGAAATAAAATTCACAAAATTGAAGCCGGTGCATTCGATGCAAACGTGAATTTGCAAGCTATAAGACTAGATGGAAATTACTTGACAGACATCGGTGGACTTTTCGCGAAATTGCCTAATTTGGTGTGGTTGAACATTTCTGATAACCGATTGGAATGGTTCGACTATGCAATGATCCCAACTGGATTGCAGTGGCTGGATATTCACGCTAACAGGATAGCTGAACTTGGAAATTACTTTGAGATTGAATCGCAACTATCGCTCAGTACTTTCGACGCCAGTTCTAATAAGTTAACTGAAATAACTGGAAGTGCTATACCAAACTCAGTGGAAATGTTGTATTTGAATGACAACCTAATTTCTAAAGTGCAATCATACACGTTTTTCAAAAAACCTAATTTGACACGAGTTGATTTATATGGGAACAAAATAACAAGCTTGGATCCAAATTCATTGAGAATATCTGCTGTGCCACAGGATAAAACGGTGCCAGAATTTTTCATAGGCGGAAACCCGTTGGAGTGTGATTGCACAATGGATTGGCTACAAAAAATAAACACTGGAAACAGAGCTAGAACACAACCAAAGTTGATGGATTTAGACAGCATTAACTGCAAGCTGTTGTATAGTCGTGGAAATGCTCAAGTGGCTTTGATTGAAGCAGCGCCTCACCAGTTTTTGTGTAAATATGAATCCCACTGCCATGCACTATGTCATTGTTGTGATTTTGATGCCTGCGACTGTGAAATGACTTGCCCTAACAACTGCACTTGTTACCATGACCCGTCTTGGTCTGCTAATGTTGTTGACTGTGCTAACTCTGCTTATGTAAATATGTTACCGGAAAAAATTCCAATGGAGGCCACAGAACTATATCTTGATGGCAATGATCTCAAAGTTTTACCAAGCCACGCTTTTATTGGCCGTAAGAAGTTGAAAATTTTATTTTTAAATGCATCAAATATTGAAACGATTCACAACAGAACATTCAATGGATTGAAAGAACTAGAAATACTACATTTGGATTACAACAGCATTTCAGCCCTTGAAGGGCAAGAATTTGATGGATTGGACAACTTACAAGAGCTGCACATAAATAATAACAATATCAAGCGCATTGGAAAGGAAATGTTTAATCATATGGCACGATTGAAAGTGTTACACCTGCATCATAATAGACTTGTTACGTTGACAGTGTGGCAAATCAATCCGGCAATAACGGAAATTACACTTTCATTTAATCCATGGTCATGTGATTGCGAATACACTGAAATGTTCCGCGAGTGGACGAAGAGAGTGAACTCGTTAACAGATCTGACGGACATCAAATGCATTTACTCGAAGGGAAATATGAGTGAATTGACTGTTTATAATGAAAGTATGTATAGCGATCCTGATGCTGGATTTAAAATATCAAGTGAAAATGGAACTATGTGCACTGGTTTGCCTAGCATTAATAATAGTATAAACGGTAATTTGACAGCCACCAGGACAATCATCACCAATGAAGATGTACAAGATTACATACCACTGCTAGTGGCCACTTTGGGATGTTTCTTAGTTGTGTCGTTAGTGAGCATGATTATTTTCATATTCAGACAAGAAATGCGAGTGTGGTTCCATTCAAAATTCGGAGTGAGACTGTTTTATCGAGCCAGTGATAGAGAAGACTCGGAGAAGATGTACGATGCATTTTTGTGCTACAGTTCCAAAGATGAAGTATGGGTTACTGAGGAACTTGCATCCATGTTGGAGCGCGGTGACCCGTCTTACAAACTTTGCCTACATTACCGCGACTTATCCGCCCACGTGACAGAGAAGATAAGACAAGCCGTTGAATCTTCGCGTCGTACAATCATGGTGCTCAGTGAAAACTTTCTAAGATGTGAGTGGGTGCGGTACGAGCTAAAATCAGCTCTCCACCAAGTACTAAGAGACCGACGAAAAAGACTGATTGTAGTGTTATTAGGTCAAGTGCCTCAAAAGGATTTAGATCCTGATATAAGACTGTATTTGAAAACAAATAAGTGTCTTCATGCGGACGATCGACTGTTTTGGGAAAAACTAAAGTTTGCGTTGCCTGATGTGCGCAACAACCAGCGATGTCGCGGAGTGCCGAGCCCGGTAGTG
Source organism: Agrotis puta (assembly GCA_943136025.2). NCBI lineage: Eukaryota > Metazoa > Arthropoda > Insecta > Lepidoptera > Noctuidae > Agrotis > Agrotis puta. Next base: position 10,860,513 of record OW964177.2, on the reverse strand, counting down.
AGCGGCGGGCTGCCCATGCACAGGCACCACCACGCGCGCAACCACCTGGGCATGCTGCCGCAGCCCCCGGTGCACGGCGCGCACCCCGTGCTCCCACCACACCCTTCCCATACTGCTCACCAAGTGCCACCGCGTGCGTCACCCCGCACAATGTCCGTCCATGTGTAAGTGATAGTGAACTGTTACAATGTGACTCCCAGTGAACAAAGTGATTTCATAAATAAGCGAATGGAGTGATCAAAGACTACATGAAGTGACCGTTTTGTTTTAAATTTGTGATGGCTAGTCGGTTAGCGTTTATGAATTGTACATAATTAAAAATACTTATAGTCATAGTAGTGTAAATACGCCTGATTTTGTAGATGTTTTAAGAATAAGCTTACAAGAAATAATCTCTTAAGAATGTTAGGTATTACAAGGTCTGTTGTAATCACAATGTCTGTCATATTATGTGATCTGAGCTTAACTAAATCGATGTATAAATAAATAGTTGTATGAGTTAGGCCTATATAGGCTGTGTTTGTTGGGCAAAACTTGCCGACTACTATTAAATAAAATGGCAATACTGCCGCAATCTGTGATAAAATTAGATTTAGTTAGCGTTCATTTTATATCACTTTAATGTATATTTTGTATTTTAGTCTGAACTAAAAGAATATTTATTGTGGAAAACAATCAATCAAAAAGCGTAAATTGGAAAAAAAATATAAATGAAAAATAAAATACAATTGAATCCTAACAAATTTCTTTTACTTTAATTGGTTAGAAATTACCCACGTCCTTATCACAGTCAGTAAAGCATACACACATTCGAATTCACATTTGTTACGCAGGCAAATAGTACATAATCATTTTCTGCACTAAGCCATTTCTTATTAGAAACAATGAAATGCTAAAAATATTTGTTTTATACAAATACGAGTATATACTTGAGAATCAGAAACAATAACTAACTACATTAGCTACATTACAATAATAAGATTCCAATAAATCACGAATGAAGTATCGTGTATTATACTTTTTAACTTTTTCTACCAAACACACTATTTCTTGTAACTTAGATACTGAAACGAAGAAACTGCATTCAAAGATGTTTAAAATAATAACCACGTGTTATTTTATCATGACAACAATTAAGTGTTCCACCTCATTTCAATTGCACCATATGCGGTCTCTTAACCCATACTTAAAATTTGCATATAAATGGATACGATACCTTTTTGAAATCCAGATTAATTAATTTTAATTAGAATGTTCAATGTGACCATATCGAGAAGTTTTAGTAAATAGTTGAACATCAGCTAAAAATAGCACCTAAACGTGCTGGTTTTTTATGAAAATGCCTTTTTTGAAGATAAAATTTTATGTTTACTAAAAGTAAAACATGTAAATGCTAAGATTTTTTTTAATTTAAATGTGTTAAATTAACTTGTTTTTGAAATGGCTCAGTAAAATGAAACGTTAATCAGGCGCCTAGACAGTTTCTCACGTAAATTACTTGCAATAACATAATATTGTACTGCAGAGTTCACACACATGAAGTAATTTCTTTAGATAGATGCTAATAAAATAGGGCGACATTAACATTGGACAAACTCAGCAATTAGCAAGAATATGCAAAATCAAGTGAAGCCTACGCATGAAACCAAATATTCTGTAAGTGATACCTTATATTTTTAGTGTAGATCTAGGCATATTTTACACATAAATACGGCTTATTGGGTCGATTTGATTATAATTATCATATAACACAATATAAATAAAATATAATGGCTTGTTAACACTTTTAAAATGACTTAAAAGGTATGAAAGGGTTATTTAATATTCTTTATTTTTATAACAACAACTGGTTGGCGCTGTGGAGTAATTAATGCCAGAATGACAACAACTATGACCGATTAAGAATAAATTATTGATCCCACTTTTGTTCATCTTTTTGATTTATGAATAACTCATTCACTGATACAAATAAATGAGCTATGTGTGTGTGAGTATTCACAGAATCATTGCTAAGATAGGATAAACTCATCTCTGTATGGCATTGAGAAATCTCCACATCTAATATATTAGAAAATCACTTTCAAAACACATTTCTATTTACCACCAATCTTATTTACCCTATAATTCTGCTATCAATAACAGCATTCACGTATACTGCAATGTTCAACATTCCATAGAAATGAGAGAACTCATAGCGTATATGTACCTAAGTGGGTAGGCGTGAGCATGCCAAGTTTTTTGCCACAGGATCAGTGGGGATCCGGCCGACGACCGCGGCCCTTCAATCTGAGGTAACGAGCCTTCGGCTCACACCTAAGCAGGCGCGAACGAAGCAACTGGACGCCCGACGCTTGCTGCCAGACGTTCTCGCTCGAACAAAAGGATAGCGCGTTTACACCTTGTACGCGGATTGGATTTACAAGCGTTTTACAGCCACGGAGCCTTGCTTTTATTGTTGTGAATCATTATCGGCAGAGCTGCTGAAATACTTTAAATACTTTGATGAAGTGATTAAGTACTTACTGGGAGAGTTAACGATGTTCAACTTTTCTTTACACAAATACATGTGGGTCAATGTTTTTCCAATTAGATTTCTAATAATTGATTTTAATCCCACCTATCCATAAGTTCATTTTTAATTTCGTTGCACATTGGAAACATTGTTTTAAGCACATTAAACTTAACTAAATGAACACACACATTATTTCTGTGGTGGTAAGACGAATTGCAAAAAATATCCTTTAGGATGCCATATCATAACAAATAAGTATGTAGATTCTTCTTACTGGGATATTATTAGGAAATCGCTCTGTTTTTAATGTCACTTTTACTTCACCTTCATGGATTTTGTTTTTGGTTTGTCAGCTTTGGTTACAGAGAAAATTTTAGCAGTCAAATTAATATATCCTAGTACAAAATGTACCTACGGTAAAACTTTCTAACAGCCCGTAAGTTCTCACCGTAGTTTTGACCGTACTTTTGCTAAACATTTTCCTAACCAATACCTGCATAATTTCTTACTTATATCTGGATTATGAAGTACTGTAAAAGGTTGGTCAGTCAGATCTATGACCTATCAACATCCAGTTTTATGTCTAATGATGCCTTAACTTTACTGTTCATTTTACTAAGGATGCTGTTTCCAAGTGGAACCAGTTGAAATTAGCAATAAAATTTTAGTCATAAAGTTTGAGCTATATTTGTTTCTTCCTAAATACAACGGGACTGTCGATGCATTTCTGAACTTGATATCGGTGTTAAGAGTTTGATTTATTAGATAATTAAATGGCTTAGAATGTGGTTCTCTCTCCGTAAAGTTCGTATTCGAATTTTCTTGAGTAAAGTAACATCTAAGATAGAATACTTTTTTATTCTTTTTCCAAAAACAGTTACACAAGTGATACTATATAAAACTTCTACCAAAATGTAGGACTTCAAATATTGTATTGAATCCAGTTCTTTTTAACTGAACCGGCCAGTGGTGTTTTCAAGAATATGTTAGATGAAGATTGTATTGAATTCTTAGTGTTTTGAATGTAAGTCCTAAGTTTTGTTTAGAAAGCCTGTACGGGACAAATCTTAGGTTGCCTTCAGATAAACTGCTCTCTCTTCAATAAAACCCATTCCAAAAGTTGCTAAAATTGACTAGCATGAAAAATACAATCATAAAAATGAATTAAAAAATCTTTTTTTTTTTTTCGTGGTTAAATCATCAAATGAGTTTTCCCACCCAGGGCAGGGACTGTCAAACTTGTACTGACTGAAACCCACGGTGACCTTCATTAGCCCTTTTCGTTCCGGGATCACGGTATTCGTTAGTCCCGCAATCATGAGTGCTAAAGTTAGCGTTATTTTCAGTTTGCCTTTTGGTTCAAAACAAACTTCTTGGTAAATGCCTTTTTGGAAAACATATTATTTTACCAGAATAGTTCTGAAATCTGAATATTTTTTAGCTTTTGTTCTGTTTTATACCTCATAACCCTTTTCCAAGTTTAAAGGAATATCAATGTCCTCATAAAGGCGGTATACAGTAATAATGTATTGGATTTATTGCTTATTTGAGTATCGCAACTGCGTTGAATAATGATTGCTCACGAGAAGCATAGTAAATCGAGTATTAAATCGATTCTTGTTGGTTGCAGAGAAAAATATAACTCGATAACCTTCCTATGAGATTGTACTAATAACACTTTTATAGTTATCAAATTACGGGGTCGCGAGACTGTATTTACAGGTAAACGTGACCCTGGAACGTAAAGAGCTATAGTAGGATCACCATGGATTTCAGTCCCTACAACTCCCTCACGTGCCGCCCTGGGTGGGAAGACTCATTTGATGATTTTACCACGATAAATAAAAAAGGTATCAAATTAGCCTTGCCTTTAAAAATGAAAAACAAACATGATACAACATGTGTATAGACAATAGGCTGACTGGTTTTTTTTTAAATTCCCGGTATAAATACTATTTCATAAAAGTTAGCCAAAAAATATGCCTGAAGCCTGTAGCTCCTTGGGTCGACGCATCCATCCGTCCCGGCGAGGGTAATGCTCTGCGCGGCCGCAGACCCGGGGCAAACGCATGCTGCGGTCAGCAAAGACCAACGCACTTCAAACAAAACCCATAAATACAACATATACAACAACAACAAATATTGAACACGTTAAAATGCGTGACAGAAAATTAATTTACATGTCAGCCGTGAACAAGCTCATCATTTCGAAATTCGCAATGTCATGTTAATTACTTGCTTGTCAAAATATGTTATTATACACTTTTTTTTCGAGATGAATATTACTTAACTGTCCGTTACGGGTGCCAGCAAACATCTCCTAGGTATACAAACAATGAGAAATCGCAGCATCAAACACAAGTCGCACTCTCAGTCACTAGCCTCCATAAATTAAGCTAGAGAATAACACACAGGAGAAAAAAAAAACGAGACGCCGCGCTGTGTACAACATTAATCAGAGCTCTGAGAAGGCGTAGAGAATTTATTTTACGATTGTTACAGCACCGATGAAACGTTAAAAATGCTGTCGGAGCTATATTGAAACATTCGATGCATTGTTCGAGCCCGATTGAGTCGATAACGCACCGCGTTTCCGACTTATAGGCCCACTATAGCACCTTGTTGATTTTCCAACGTAAACTGTCGGATACGACCCGCCTGTAACTAGTTTCTTTTTTATTAGTACTGGTTTAGTGTAGAACGGAACGCAACTCCGTATCGATCGTACGATTAAACCACTAGATATCATAATCACCGGTCTGCGCGTTTATCGAAAGTATAATCGGAGAGCGGCAATAAATTTGTCTCATTTTAATATCCTAGAGCGTGTAATGTTCCGCCATAACCGTTCTCGATGTTTGGACTTAAATCTCATTAGAGGCGCGAGGGAAAAAAACGGGTAACAAGCCGACCGCGCCCGCCATACGAAAGAGTTCAACGAGGTGCCCACGCCCGTATCCATAGTACTTGAGGAACTTGATCTGCATACAACACTTCGTCTAATATTCAAGTGTCATTTAAAATTAAATAAACATTAAATTACGTACAGAATTAACATTATCCTCGAAAAATATTCTGCAATTTCTTTAAAGTTTGGTTATTTTTTGTGTAATTTACTATTATCTTCTGTGAACAAGGACAAATAAATACCGTCTGTAAAAATAAATTTCTTTAAAATGTAAATAATGCTGAGAATTACTAAACCCATTGTTAAATTGCACTAAAACTCTTTTTGTCAGATTTTTTAAAAGTATAATCTTAATCAAAACAATCGTTCTCAAAAACAATAAAAATAATCTTCCCAACAGACACATTCCCCACGCAATTTTGATATCAAATTAACTTTTTTTCGAGTGGTTGTTAAAAGGCGGTACTGTTAAAAAATAACGGTGTACGAAAGATGTTCGCAAAATCAGCTTCAGCGATGTTGACGGAGCGGTTAAGCTTCACTATAAATACGAGTGTTAATCTCTCTCGTTAACGTTATGAGCAGACCTGTTATTTTGTACTGCTATTACGAAACCAAACAATATCACGTGCTGGTTTATAATGTGTTCCGTTGTGAGTCACACAACTAACGATCTTCATTGGACGCGAAACAATTTTGACGCAAATTATACGCTGTTATAAGCAACAACGATAATTAAGTTGCCTGCATGAGATTAATTTGATTATCAAATTCTTATTTCAATTATGTTCACAGGCAGTTATTATTTCAACGAAGCTATTTGTTTTAACTACGTATCTTGAAATTAACGGATAATAATCTAGTCACGTCGTGAGACGAATGTACTTTGCATTAACCTCTTTTCGACATAAAAGTTACTACAATTATGAAAATGACTGCGGACCTATCACGTGTTGTGTTGTAACTGGTTCATAATTCTTAATAAACTGAACATGTTGATCTCAACATGTTCAGTTTAAAAAAATTATGAACTAAAATAATCTCGTTACTTACTTGAAATCACGGTATTCATAACTTAGCTTTAAGTAAAAGTGTTTCAACATCTGTTGTTACCTGAATACCTGAGTTCGATACAAAAATGTCACCACAAATCCCAAATAATGCAAACAAATTCAATGCCACACAAAAATTAAATTTCTATAAAGTAGTAGTAAAAACTCATTCAATTGAAACATGAACGGTTTAATACATGAATTCGTCACGGCTTGTTATAATGGTTCGAACGTTTCTCACCTAAACAAATGTAGTGGACGAGGTGTAAAACGAGCAATAGAATCGCTTTGTTTGGTCTAAAGTGGTCCGAGTGGTTACTTTAATTACTTATTGATACCCACTAGAGTCGATAAGTGTGTTAAGCGGGTATCAACGAACAAACAAGAACGCTACACCTGGTACTGTTATAACATAGTTAATGGTACAAATGTTCCATTTAAATGACATTCATACCAAACGAGTTGAAAAAGTTAAAACACTACGAATATGACCACTGACACACAATGTTACAGTTGCAGCATTCATTTTCTTACAACGACCGTGTTATGCCCGACATTGTCTCGATCTGAAATCCCAACCCTTACTATAAAACTAAAAGCAATTTCGATAAAACAACAAGCTGGGTCCAATCTCTCCAGATACTTCTACACCTTCCCAAATCACAGTCTCCCCAATGGTAACAAGCATAATTGGTTGCCGCAGGTTTAAACGAGTCGCTCGATATACTATAATGGTTAGAAGTATTTAACGGTGAGATAAAATCTTAACAAAAGCGATTTGGTTAGCCGTCTTGTTTTGGTACTCACATACCACACGTATGCATCTATATACCAATCTAGCCTGGTGCGTCCAGTAAAGTTGGACCTCTAATTCTTAGCTACACTTCTCCTGCACGGACCAATTGTTGATGGAGAGCAAGCGGAGTCAGGTGTCATCATAAACTGGTGGTAGTGTAAATGTATTGACCCCGGCTGCGTGCCGCGAGTGTCGGTGCCTCGTCTATGATATGTAAATGATAATTGGTTCCCGAATAGAAAACGTTCTGTTTATGTTGTTCCGAACGTTCGGGGAGCAAGTGTCGATAATAATTTTAATACGGCCATAGCGTACACTCGGCCAGTAATTATGTGATAAGATTATGTTAATATTTTTATTTGTTTATGACATCAAATTATCACCACAATACACAGGAACAAAGCATATTTACACTAATATTATAAAGAGTACCTATATATACTACATTTAAAACTAAAATTAAAAGTAAAATATTTACAAAACTTATTAAATTAAAACTAAAATTAATAATTTATAGGGCGTCAAAATATTCATCCACATCGCTGTCAATGGAGAAAGTGCTCAGAACGCTGGCAGCATTGCCACGTTGGATAGCAATGCTGAGCCGCACCAGCACAGCATGCAGTACCATGAAGATGGGATGGCGCAAGGGTGTTGACACATGTTGCACACCACACCAAAGGTCTACCCAACTTCCATGGCATTATAGTCATCCCTGTACTCTTGCTGCAGGAAAAGCCATGGTGCCCGAGGCAGTCGACGCCTTCGCCACACTGACAACGAAGTGGAGCCCCGCAAGGAGCGCCCAGACGCAGGCATGTAGCAATCCGAAAAGTTTCGTCACCCAGGATGGTACCTATGTTGGGTGACGGTAGTGCCTGAAGCCATAGACCCAACTCCCACTCGCCTACAACTAACAGGCGGGCACGCTCTACAGAATTGGTTGACATATTAATCAGATTATACCGTACCAACCTGCAGAGCGGCTCATCCCACTGCCTCTGGGAAGATGGGTTCACGCATCGGTCAAGCATGAATCTCCAGAGTCAACCAGGGAGAGACTTAAAATCTTCCTGGTTTAGGTTTCAGTGCTGTGGACAGAGGACAGGAACCGGTAAACTCACACTAGAAATTTGCGGACGCCGAGTCCACCAAATCGGATAGCGGAGATGATAAAGTTAAAATTAATAATATTCGAATTTTCTTCAGAAATTTTGCTCTTTTTTAATAACCCCACGCAAAAACAAGAATGTCTGGGAATGTGTGTGTTTGTAAAAATGTATAACTTTTGAAATGTTTGTTAATACCCGTGCGAAGCCGGAGCGGGCTGCTAGTTTTAATAAAGTAAATCAATGCTAGACCGTTATGTGTCGCAATAAAAGTCAACTTCACTGCTAATACGAGTTCATGAGAACGCGGACCATACAAAGTAATGTGGTAAAAGTTACTTTATTAGTGCACAATGTAAACATAAAGAATGTCAGAGTTTACCACATGAGGCATTGATTTAATAGAATGACAATAAACGAATAATAATAACCAAATCAAATGATAAGCTCTTTATTTGACTCCACATGCTGGAACTATGCGTAAATCCCTAACAATACATTAGAGAGCAAACTCATTTCTTACACAATCAAATAATCCGACTCAAATCTATGTCGTCAGCATTTCACCCGGGGGAGCAGGCGAGACGTGGTGAGACGCGACGCGGTGGCGACCGAGCCAACCTTTTGTCGTGAATGTCACGCCACTCGAATTATCCGAGACGCTTTTACTCATTAATGGACGGTTTTATTTGCTCTTATTTAATTTAGCATTTATTCAATCTGCCCCCGGCGCGATACGTGTTGTGTGCCGTGTTCTTATTTCGTTTGCACCTTTTGTGACAGGGCTCATTGAGGGCGAGGTGTCGGGATGTGTTCCCGCGGCTCGCGGCTCACTTTACACGTACAACTCCGGCGCCTTTCATCGCGCACAAAGCGTAATTGAATCCCACAGAATCCTACGCAGGCCGTAAGATTTAATAGGGCATTTAAACACTCGCATTGGCCATTGTGAGACGGTTTTGTATGCGATTATTCATCGCAAAACCACAACGCAGCTAGCTTTCCGCGAAAGCGCATTGCATGTGTTAGACTAAGTGCGGCATGAAATGTACCCCCACGTGTGGTTCCACATAAAGCTCTAAATACCGGTTCCACAAACACTGCACAACGTTAAAACACACACAGTCCGGCGGCGTAGCGAATCCAACCACACTGGAATATTATTTTCTTGATGTAATTGTTAATAGTTGTAGTAATTTTGTTAAACGAGAGACAGGAATTAATTTTAAGTGTAAAGTTGTGCGTAAGTTGTGTTGGCGTAGGTAAGAAGAACCCTCGGGCCCGAGGCCTGCCTGCCTAGTCGTATAAATTTAACTGAACGTCAGAGCAGCTTAGTAGTGGTGTAACAACGAATAGGAACTAAACGTGTGGACTGAGTGCCGCCGATGTAACATGACCTACCGTTTCTGCGCACAACGATTTTCTAGCTAGAGTGTTGCAGCCAAGGATCGGAGTTCTCGTATAAATGGGCGCGTCAGTCAGCTCGTAAAATTGGAAATGGATCCTCGTAAATCGGCGATATTGAGCCGAGTCGCAAATTGCTGCGCGTACGCGGCCGCGCATTCGGGTTCTTGATCAGACTGAGGTTCACAGCACTTATATGCGCTTTTCTTAGGAGAGCTCGTAAACTTTGATTCAATGTAACAATAAAATCATATTGTATAAGATTGTAATTCTCTTTATAAGCCGCCATTGTGTTTGCTAAAATCAATTATAATCGCTTTATTTCTTAATTAATTTTTAGATAATTTAAGATGTCTATATTCATTATATAAATATTATTTTGTACTAAGAAGCGACCGATAAAATTGATGCTTTAAGTATACAATCAATTCTGGTGAAGGTAAGATATCATAAAGTTATTGATATGTACATACGCTTATATTGTTTTAAAATATAGTTCATATTAAAATATATAAATATATAATGCAATGTATACGTTAGATATGTTCACGTTACGTTATACTTGGTATGAAGAAGCTTGTAGGTGGGCGATGTATAAATTAGCCTGTCATAAAAGCTTTAATGTGCGGTCACAGAGAAACTACGCCGCGTCCTGTTTCCCTTCGTTCAGTAGTCTGAAAATGTATAAAAACAGGTATAGGAGATAGACGGTCCGGGCGTCACCTATAAAAATGCAATATCATACATCGATCAGGTGGTACACAGGGCCAACAATGGGCTGGCCATTGTGGACTGCTATCTAATCGTAATGAATATAAATTTTCAGATGACATTTACGATCGGTGCGCGCCGTGATACTGCATCTATATAAACGTGTTAGATAGAGGTTTTAATACACGCACACATTGGCGAGATCAACAATAAAATACTCGGGTGAACCGCTGTGGTATCAATTTGTAGCATCGCCGGCGTAAAATATCCCACTTATCTTTCCATTTATCAACAAATATTGTTAGGAGTCAGTGTTTTGAGTGAGTCAGTGGCAATTTCTACTAGTGTGACCTGCTGACGAGGTCAGTAACTCTGTAACGTATCGATGTATAACATATGAAAAAATAAGAACTTTTTTAAGATCCATCTGTAACGAGGCGTCGAGTTCCATAACTAAAAACTAATTAAAAAAGGGAAATAATAAACACAAAATCACTAACTCAACCACGAATATTACGAATCGGCAACATTTTTAGTTCGGAAGCACCCAGAGGTTTGGTTTGGTTAGGTTCCTTTAAAACCTGTAGACTGAAATGGGAGACCCGTGTAGCAGGGCTCCGTCAACTATGCCTTGGCCTGGCCTATTTTTTGACATTTTTCTGATTAATGAATTTATTTGATTCGTGGCTGACTCAGCAATTTTGTTGCCGCTGCAGAAGGAGCTTTAAATAGCACACGATAAAAAATAAAGAGTTGGGTTGAAAACTAAAGAAAAGGTTGAATTCTTTAAAAAAAAATCAAATTGTCTGGCAGCTAACTTTAGTTATATCAACTCTTTAATTATAGGTATACATGCCTGGTTATTAGTACATCTGCTAGACCGATATATTAGAGAAGTAGATAGGCCAAGTCTTGAAGACTCTAGAAAACCTAGTTTTTTTCAACTAGTGCACATTCATAACTTATTCTGTAGCTTCATCTATCCATTTAAAGAGCTAATGATAGAGACGAAGAAAGATTCACAGAGTTCTAGAACCTACAACTTCGTATAAAAATACTCAAAGAAATTATGTCAATTAATAGAATAGCCAACATTAATTACAACAATAATCAATATAATGCTGTTGATTATTATTGTAATAATCATTAATTACAATAATAATCAACAGCATTACCCCCGCAGTGAACCGGGTTCAGAAGAGGATACAAGCGAGTGAATTATTTATCACAATGACATCGGCTGGCATATAATTTGCCATGCATGCGGCCCACCATTATGCTCTTCGCCGATTCATTCGATATAATGAGAGCCGCACTCGCTACCGGCCATTCGGGCCATTCGACCATTTTTCCACACAGAATTACCGAAACACCGACGCTGCGTGAACGCAATGGGGAACGAGAATTATCAACACACTTTTCATTCCCAATTTTGTAAAGCGGCTCCCTGATTCTGGTTGGTAAAGATTAACGTAAACGTAAGAATATCGCTTTCAAATAAGGGTCTCAGTAGCATAACCTGCATAACACAGGCTGTATGTTATTATTGCATCTACATTATCAAGAAGAAAATGATTTGGGACTCACTAAAATTCTGCTGGTTAGACTGTTAGGTATAGAAAAAAAAATAGCAACTAACACAACGGATAAACTTTAACACGGTGAAGCTTTCACATGGCACTGACAGCTCCATCTCTTTCCTGTTTTACCTGTTAGTAAGAGAAACAAATATTTTTACTTATAGTTCGTGCCTAACAGCGGGGCTAGTTAAACGGCAATTTATGAATGCAAGTCTCAAAAGGCATGCTTACAATCTGAATGGAAAACGAAAGGAAACGTAAATTGTAGCAGCTACTATTATTAAAGGAAAATAACTTCGAATAACACGTTGTAGTTATTGTTTAGCAAGCAGTGAGTTAATGTGCACAGTGTTAGCATTAGCATTGTGGGTTTTGGCGCTACAACTGTATCTGGGTTGATCATTTCTTTGACATGTTTATAACAGGCGCTAGATTATGTTTTCAATATGTAACATCCAGCAGTGGACTGCATTCGGCTAAAATGATAGATGAACAACGACTATAACCAATACGGGAAGAACTCAGAAACTAGTCCCCTAAAGAGAAAATGTATGAATAACGTGCTACATTAATATATGTACCTATAATTGCCCACGCAGCATACTGCATTAGCACATCTAGAGATATCTAACAATGCAAATTAGTGTAGATATCAAAACGGTTGATCGGCTTCAGACGGTTTGCATATTGTGTATTGTATGGAGTTTATCTCGGAACATTAATCACTTAAGTCATTCATATAAATAGATACGTAGAATAGAAAAAAAATACGCACAGATACATGGTCTGGATTTTATAAGCAGATCTGAAATTAATAATGCTTACTCATATTTGGTGATGATGTATTGGAAATAAATTGATATCTGCGATTTAAAAGCTTTTTTATTGCTTTAGCTCAAGTCATAATAAATTTACGATTATTTAATTATTAATATTAAAAACAGGAATTTACTTATGGCAGAAGAACACGAAACATATTTTGAATTAGATAACAATATCAAGAAGACTAAAAAGCCAAAAGTTTTAGACGCATGAGCGCTCAATGAAGCAATCCAAATATGTGATGTAGAAAGCATAAACAAAGATTACATTCGATTCAGGCATTTAACTGACACCATAGAATTCCAGAGGTCATAAAATACTAATTTTAAACCAGACACATATAATGGTACGGCGCAAACGAGAGTTATGGTGTGGCCATAATCGACTCTAGCACGCCATCTCTCATAACGAAGGGATCACGTAACAAACAATATGATACTAAGCATTCGAAAAACTTTAACAACCGGTTAAATACGTAGATAAAATTTAATTACACGTATAAGTTATAATCGATCGATATGAGCAGACGCCGACCAATCAAAAATCAAGATGAAATGAGTGACATATCTTTTGAGGTTTTGGAATATATTAACGCTGACGATTTTTATTGATCTTGTGGACATATCATAAATATCAATTAGGTAATATTAACATTTCAAAGAATTTTTAAATCACACGGCAATAGGCATGCTTACCAGCGGTAATCGCCAATTCGCAATATTTTTAAAACTAAACCAATGACTGCTAGGGTCATCTCACCATATTCGTAATTTAACATCAGATTAGGACGCTTAGAGGATTAAATTCGCTGGTCAAAAATGTATTAATACAGATTAGAAACAGAGTTTTTGACAGTTCTAACGGCATTTTTACAGTAATATAATATGACTGACTAGAAAAAATTAACAGACGATTTAGACATGTGATAAATTGTTGTTTAAACAGTGAACTATGACATATGTTAGGTTCGTACAGACACAAGGGGCACGGCATACCGATCCGTGCCTGTTCGAGTACGTCTCGCACCAGTCGTCGGTATAAAAAGTGACGTCTCATTGATGTATTGACTGAAAGAAGGCTTCTAGACCGTTAGCTAGTTAACAAAACGATATGACTATTAATCACGCTACGATGTCTATCTTTATCTTAACATGCAAGGGGGAAGTTGATACCGTAACATGTACACAAAAGTTGCTACCGATATAAAAATACTTTACTTTTATTTCTAAAGCCAATTTCAATGAACAAAAGTTCCACTACAGATGGGTGGGAAAGCAAATTAAAAAGAACATACTTTTATATACGTAAAATGTAAATTTAAATCTAGATTGCCATGAAAACTTAGTCCGAAGGGAAACGAAGCTCCACAAATATGTAAAACCGGAACATTAGAGCAATATCCCTATTTTAAAGATTATCGTAAACGGCCGCATGGGTTATCACTAGTTTTTGACCTCGACTTTAAAAGACGAGATAGTAGAGATACCGATACTGTTATTTTATTCGCATGCAAATAGCCTGCCATCACTGAGATAAGGCACACAATGAGCTGAATAAACAGATTATAATGATTGCGTCATTTAAGTCTAAACCCGTTCAAAAAAGTGTGGGTACTTACGAGTAAGCCAATTTTATTATCTTAACAGTTATCTTACTTACTGCTTTTAATCTACTGCATCTCACATGCGTGACCGTATCAATGTGTGAGTGACGAAACTGACTGTAAGTCAGGCATTGGCACCATTAAGCCAATCCGCTAGCCAATAAGGTGGACACTTGACGTATGCTTTTCCATTAGGTTAGCGCGCAAGAAATACATCACAGCGAGCCTTAATCAAAGACGCGAAGAAACCGACCAAGATTAATACATGGACAGCGGGGAGGAACGCGTAGAATTGGGAATTGGATACAAATAAGCGACATACAAATGAACACGGCATCTGGAAAAATATAAGTTTAATAATAGCTGTGTCGTTTACGTTGACGTCGTTAACATTGACTTTTTTTAGCTTGGTAAAATCATCAAATGTGTCCTCTCACCCAGGGCAGGACAAGAGGGACTGTCAGACTTGTACTGACTGAAATCCATGGTGTCCTTCAACAGCCCTTTACGTCCCGGGGTCACGGTGTTCCTAATCCCGCAACCCCGGCAGGCTTTGGCCCTCTAAGGGGCGGACCCCGTCATTGTGCTGACACTCTTTGCGGCGCGCGTGAAACACAACGCGCCGTCGACCTGGTCCATGGTCAGACAGTGCGGCTGGGCTGTGAAGTGGACGCTGTCTTGCACCGTATGCTCTACCGTGTCCTCCGGGCGATCCTCGCAGTGGTTCTCACCACCAGGCGTTTCTTCTGCTCATCCGACACAGGTAACTCCCAAAGTTTCCGTGTTCGGTGAGCACCTGCGTCAGACGGTAGGTCAGGACGCTGTGACGCCTATCCAGCCACTCTTTAAAGAGGCTTACCGCCGCGATTGCGGTGTGTCCGAATAAAGGTTAAACATGAGGCCTTCACGAAGTAGGACTATTTTTTATAAGTCTCCGAAGTAGGTCGAGTAACAAAAGCAGTTGGTTCTAAGCAAGTCCCACAGTAACTCCAACTCATAATTGAATTATCGCGTGGTCGCCACAGTTTTGCGAAAAAGTTAAAACTTTTCTAATAGCGACGCAGATGAGAGCCACAGAAGGGTTAATTAAAACGAATGGACGGTCATCCACGAGCAGAATGTCGAAGTTTAGCGGATCACCAATTTCAATGCTTTAATATTGTTACAAACTCAGCTCCCGCGTTTCTTTAATTAAAATTAACGACGTAAAACTTTGACAGTCAAACGAATTATTAGTACAGAAGCTAACTTTTAATTAGTTCGCCTTCTTCCAGCTATACTTTTGTGCATTTACTTGTTTAAAGTAATTTGAATTAATTTGAATTCTTTCCACGGCATCAAGTTTTTACTGTGTACCACTTATTTCCAATTTAATGACGTACAAATTATCATTTTGTTTCGTTCCTCATGTAGAATCATTGAGCTTTCATAGAGTACAATGAGATATCCAGAAAAGGAAAACATCCAAACATTTTTCTATTCTTCCACAGCTTCAATCAAAATTGTTATTCACACCAAAGAATGAAATAATTTTAAAGTGCTTGTGTAACTCCAAACCAAGTTGATAAGTTTAAAATTATAAATTTCACGCCGGTAGAATACGTGTACAGCTCCATGACAATATTTGACGGCTACCACTATTGAGCTTTATCGAATCATGCATGTCTAAATATAAAATTATCGATGAGTAGGTACAGAAGTTGGAAAAGTAATCATGGAACGTATCGAAAGACGTTCCGGTGGCTTACATTTTGGTAGTTAAACTACGAACAGAAGTTACCAAACTTATTCGCACATTAGTCTCAGATAATTTGATCATTACGTTATAGAGGGTTGCGTAACAGGTACGAGCAACAGCAATTACTAAATCACTCGGTTAAAATTGTCGCAGTGAATGAATAGTTACAAGTGCATTGGTCCGCATATTCACACCTCATGAAGCCCCGGGGAGTAAAACCGGCTGACCGGCTCGCCGGCTCGCCGGCTCGCCACCGAGGCCGGCTTAAGATACCTTTTAATTTGACCACTCTCTACCTCGGCGCCTACGCGCACCGACGTAAACAAATCGTGAGACGAGATCAATGAATATTAAGCAACCTCCGAAACAATTTCCAACACCATCTCGAGATAAAATAAATAATTCTCTCCAAATAAACACGGAAAAGAAACACTGATTGCTTCATAAATTGTCAAAATGTTGCCATATGCCAATGAGTTTCGCCAATCTTTTTTGATCGGAATAATGAATAACATGAGGCAAATTGGCAAATAAATATAAGTGTTCTTTTTTAAATACGTTGCTGATATTGGGTTTGCAAAAGTAATGAAGATATATGTACTGTTTTCAAATAATTCATTTCAAAGGCAGTTAAAATCCTGCTTGAAAGAATTTTAAAATCTCAACGTAAGTCTCAAAATAAATATCTATGATTTAAAAAAAGTTTCTACACACACGAATATTATTTCGTGTGTGTAGAAACTTTTTTGTAGAACTAGATAATTTTCTATGTAAAAGATGTACAATATTATTGATGTACTGAAAAAAATATGAAACACGTAAAAAACTCTAAAGTATCTTTGAAATATTTTTATCAGATAATGTAATGATCACTGCGCCACAGCCCGCAGGCCATTCTCGCTCACAGAAATCGGCGTATTGGTGAGATGTGGATGTATTTTATAAAATACCGTTAACAAAACGTACATCGAACTTGACAAATTGCTTACGCTCCTAATATCCAGACACCTCAGCCTCTGAGAAGATAGGGGTTCTTATCAAAACTTACATCTACACTATGTTTAGATTCCGAGATAACTTGATCGAGTTGATGCGGGGACCAGCGCGCTCCGAACGCTAGTGTTGCCACTAACTAGCGATAAACCGCTACATTATTTTATATTTGTATTACGTGACACTGACTCACCATCGTTAAACGAATTTCTTTATTAATTTTCGAGAGCCATAAACGGGTATATTACAGGGCATGGTGTTTCACGATCTAATAATTTATAATAAAGTCAAGGAACCGAGTACATTGCCATATACAGGCTGAATCTAATGGATACGAGGTATCGTAAAGGTGTATTTACGGTGTTGTAACTTATTTTTATTGAACGCATTAAGGGGCAGCACTATTCTGAACAAACTAGTTCACGGTGTCGATCGCAGCAGCTCGCAGCGAGTCGACTGTCGCACATCAATACGGTGAGCACAATCAATATGTTAATATCTCAGATAAGGCAGTCAGATTCCTAAACATAAAACATATAGTCACCGACGTGGAACAAGAGTAACCCACATTCTTACGAGATACGATCATAAAATAAGGCAATCATCTCACCGTATTGTAGAGACAAACCGGTGAGTTTTTCTTGCTGTTATCTCAGTAACATGTAAATATACTCTTTCAAAACTAATAATACATAATATAATTACCTAAATAGAAAATCATATTAATAATGCGCTTGTTTTTATTAAGTGCGAAAACCGGTATCAATAAAGTTGAATTCTTAAATGAATATTACTAAAAAATTTCGAGATTTTGATCTTCGTTATGAGATATTATAAGTTATACATCACACCGATAAAATGTTTAAATTCTAAATAGGATGTTTGAAATGCTTATTAAAAATAGATGATACTAATGTTGTCCTTATTTACAAATTATTCAAAACGTGTTTTTCATTGTACTAGTAAATTAGATTACAAGATTAAAAAGCCACAAAAAACTTGCAAGATTTTGAAGAGACCTACACTCAGTATTGGGAGGATAAAAAGTAGGAAGAAGAAGAAAGATCACTGATTTACTATCTTGAAATAAACATCTCAACTAGGTCATAAGCATAATGATGCAAGTCAAATTTATTCCTTTGCAGAGGGATATTTTTACAATAATTAAAACTCAAAATATATGCGCCGTAAAATCGTGATTGGCTCCAAGTGAAAACTCGTTAGGTTGATCGTAAAAGTCGACAATAATTAGGCGGCCACAACCGCGAGAACCGATATGAGCTGATTACGAAAGAAATACAGTCTTACCGCGTTGATTTATAGTGGCCAACATCGAGCTTCATCGCCTTACCTCACCAACATCGTACCACCATGTACTTAATGCCCAGTTAATGAAAAGAAATTCTTAACATTTGTCTTCTTGACTATGTAACAGTGGAAACACAAAGTTGAATTATTGTTGTTCATAAAAATAACAAGCAAATCCAATAATGGTCTCTCCGAATAAACTTTTTATAGACGCCCTATTCGATAACATTATTGAGTAATTTTATACAAGCGACCGTTGATTTATAAATTAAATCTTAATTACAAGTGAATTCTTTCGAATCTTTTATAACAGCAATAAAACTATCTGTTCGTTAGAGCGCGAAAATTAAATCTGATGATATCGATGAATTCACTTTGTGTATAAAAAACTTGTTAACTTTGACTTGACATTAACATTTCGTAAAAATTGCCTTTTGATTTACACTACAACATTTTTTACAAGTTCCAATACAATTTCATCTCTTGGACGGATATCTTACAAAGAGTATAATGACATAATTTACAAGCATTAGTAGACACAACATCTGCACAACACGTTCATGTTACAAGGCTCAAATTAGAATGCTATAAATTCTAGCTCGAAGCAATTTCAATCTTCTAATATGATAAACGATTCGTTCAACAGAGCAATTACGACAGGCAGTATTAGAAGTAAGGCAACAGCTACAACCATTACGTGTTCGCCGTGAAATCCATAGACCATTAACACTTCACAATTTGCTACATACACTTATTAGCGACTTTTTAAATAGTTGGTAAATCAAGCTTAATTTTTTTAGACGGCTTCTTTGCCAGATCCCGTTTCCAATCACCTGCAAAAAAAACATTTGTATATTGAGGTGTACCGGTTGTGATTGCGGTAACTTTGTGTTCATGAACAAAGCGTTACGTATGCAAAAACTAGCCAAACGGCTGGTTTTTGAGCGTACTGTTCTCAGTAGGTGTCTAAAGCGTGCTCCAGTTTGTATTTGTCGCCAACATTTGTCAGTGGAGGCGCGAGGCACGCGCTTGATCCTGAGGTCATGCATGCCTTCGCCTCACTCGTTTTTGCCTCGTTAACACGCTCATTTCAATCCGACTTGTAATGTACAGTAAGATACCGCATAATATCGATGGTAATCGCTCGCCTCGTTCATTTACTTGAACTCAATATGACAGAATTTGAAACGCGAAACTTTATAACCTCCCGTACGTTGTAAGATACTTTTAATAACGCTTCTGAATAAAATGATTACAGAAACAGAAAGATTTAAAGCATCAGTATCAATTGAGATATCGAGGAACGTAAAGACGTCGTGGTTAATAATTAATAAAACTCCTACATAATGATACCTATGTTTATTCGGCCCATATAAAATGCAAATCTAGAAATAAAAATACAAATAAATTAACCACCGGAGACAGTAAATCTAGTAACTATAAAATGAAATCTTGAAATATATCGGTATAAATGTGTCTTACATGTTTAATAGCCTCTATTTCTTTATTCGGCTACTGAAGAAGGTATGTACTAATTTTAGTGATACTTAAACATCAAACAACGTATATGTGACATATACGATGACTTTTTAACATCGGTCAGCCCACATAAGATCAAGGTCTATTAAAAGAGCACGTATTTCTTGGTTGTAAAAATAATGATGTGAAATTTGTTTGAAGGTACAAAAGTTAACAGCATCATGTTCTATTTTTCTATTATGAGCAGTGACTTTTATAATAAAACTTTAGCAGTGAATGTTCATTGCGTGCTGCGTGCGCGCCGTCACCGTGTGAAGTCACGCGTGCTTATCTGATGAGCTTCTACTTCAAGAGAGTGACTGCGACCGCATAGCCCGCGACGTAAGCTGTAAGATACTCTATATCTGTGTTCCCAATGTTCACATAACTTGCTACTTCACACTTACTATCCCACTAATAAACACTTTTACTTATGCCCAATTAAAATATCGATATCGCCGTTGGCCAAGAATAATTGCTTCAATTATGCAACATTTCATAAATGGCACTCGGTGTTACATATTAAAGTAAGGCAAGTACGCGTAATCAAAGTGAATGATCAATAACGAGGCAGCGCGGTAAATCGATGGACCGTCAGCTGTGCCCGGCGCAGCTCTGGTTGCTTTCGATCTGAGAGATAATAACTAATACGGCACTAGATAGACTCAGTGTCTGAACGGCAACACGTGAAGATAGGTGTTTAGCGAAGCTGGCAGTAGCGAGGGTTAATCGAGTCAGCGGTAACTGGATTATGTCATTAAAACTGCATCACACGCTTCTCCGCTCGCCTAACTGGACTTCGAAGATTTGCAGCCAACTAGATAATCTTATATTTAGTTCGGAGTAAATTCAGTTTTGTTTCACAAAGTCGTCAAACGCACTTAATCCAGATTATTTTTATGGTAGCGTATTCAAAGTACAGCGTGCGACTCAGCGTGCGACTGTCGCGTGGCATGCCTTCCCATTACCGCGCGCGTTCCAAGCAAACCCAAAAATTGGGAGACAAATTGTGAATTAAAATTCCATTGGTGGAATTTAACGAATAGCCTACATTTTGTTAACAACTGAAAAGTATGCTGTTAAGCTGTTTTCGTATCTTGTCATTAGTTTGCATAGCTACTGCGCCTAGTAGATCTGTATTTAAAGAATTTGTTTTGTTTGGAATAGTCCATGCAAGATTACGTTGAAAACCAATAAATACATATGAAACAGAAAGTAATTGAAAATAACCTGCATTTAAGAAACGGCATTTAGGATATGGCTTATTATTAGCCCAAATGTAAAAAGTTTACAACGTTTGATATTATCACAGAAGTTATAAACGGCGACATCAAACGATAGTATAAAATCAAAATTTTTGAACTTGACTCCATACCCCATACACAACATCTTAATTATTGATCGCGTGAGCAAATTTATAGCAGGGCTGCCCGAAAGATAATTTCACAAAGCAAAATAAATACGACAGAGCGGCCAAGGCCATAATTAAGAATTAAAGCTCTTTCCGAAATTGTCGCAAGAAGCCGGAGGAGACTCCTGATTTATGGTCGCCGAATAATATTTCCAGTTAAATTGAAAATGTAAATAAGAATTCGCAGCAGATTAATCGATAAAATGTGCAAGTGAATTCGTCGTAAATTATGGCGATGTCTTTCAGTGTTAATGCTTATCAGTGCAAATTAAAGTTTAAATAAATAGCTCTATAAGTATCGAAGCTCTAGATCGGTATGGCGTAAAGAATGAGCGAATTATTTTTTTACTTGACTGGTGCTGAATAATGCGTACATATGTATGCAGCATGGAGGTCGAGAAAGTCAAAGTGAAGCGCGACAAGTTTGTGGTGCAAAAAGTGCTAGTGTAATGGCGGCAGGCGAAACGGGGCGCAGTTTTTGTGGAGGCCGTCAAAGCTCGGTGTCGCGCGACGCGTCGGACACTCAAGTGCGGCCCCTCTAATTGGACGTCTACCTGTTGCTTCGCCTTACTGTTTTTTTTTCAGTTTCCGAGCGAATACACTCAGAGATGAGCACTCCACGTGAACAGTTTCGTAATACACCACTAGACAATTTTTCTTGGTATCTTTGCACTTTTTTCCACCTCGTGTGTCTCAAGAATGTCTGATGGAGTTGTAAAATATTAACACTTTTCAAAAACTGTATTATTTCAACTTGAAATTTAGAAGGGTCTTGATGTCAGTAAAAAGGTATATCTATTTATATTGTACCAAAAATTTATTCGTTGAAGAAAGAGTTTCGCAAACTTTAGAGGATGATCAGCCATGCAAAACGTGACTGCAGTTTGCACAGCACAGAAGCATCTAACTGCAAACGATTCGACTGACACAGTGCAGTTTCCCTGCCATACATTACATCCAAACCAAATTTAAAATTGGGTTGCAGTAGGAATGCAGTCTGCCTGTTAACTCTCGATTGGCGACACCTGCTAGCAGGTTTGTCTCGGTAGGAAGGAGAAACAAACTAAGCTAAAAAAGTAAGACAAAAAGCTACCAGTAACATTCTACCAAACAACGGCACTGACACGTTACAGTACGGTCCCATGAAGATCGGTTATTTTAGGTTATTTTTCAATCACTAATAACTGATGAAGCATGTCGACCGCGTGATGGGGATTTAGGGCTGTCATACAAGACGAGCAGGAAAGTTCAGGAAATATTTTCCGATTTTGTTTTCAACTGTAGCTTGTGCTTGTGGCAATTAACGCAAGATGGTTATGATAGTTCTACATTTTACAGGTAGTAATAAGAATATTTGTAGGTACAGAAGCTATGTGGAAAAAATCATAACACAAAGGGTTGATGGTAGCCCTAAAGACGAACAAGTGCGCGACGGTCCGACGCGTACGGCGATTCTCCACGCGCGCGCGCCGTCGTGCGACCGACCGACCGCCGGAAACGCAACGACAAGTGAACAAAAACTCACTAACATTCATTCATGGTTTTTTCCCAGCTCACTCTGGAGGAACAGGTTCACGATACCTAATACGCACATCATCGGATTAGATTTGAAAATTTATGAAATTCGATAACCGAAATAAACAACCAATTATCTCATTTATTCATCAGTTACCTAGTTGTTGTTTTTTTTCGTCTATGATTAATTTATTCGCCACTTCCATAACCCATTAACAATCTTTCTAAACTATCGGTAGATTAAAGGTCTGCCGTGTGCGCTGTGCGTACTCTTTAATTTGACTAGCAATCTGATCAAGCGCATTTCCCATTCAAGAAATTGCAAGCAACGTAAGATGGGATCAGGCCCATAGCTATTAGTTAAATGATTTCCAGCAAGCGTATGTAGGTCCCGAGGTATTGTGGTATAAATAAGTTGGTTTTGACGATAAGCGGCGGGTGGTTGCACGATCGCCCCCGCAGCCGTAGCCGCCATTGTTTTGACGTGCCGGTTGATTTGTGCGCGAGCGCCGCGATCGATCGCCCGCGCCAATTTATTACCTTTCCTAGGCTCATGCGCTGTACGGCATTACCCGCAAATTAGAGAGAACGGTCGTTCCACTTGTTCCACAAGTGATACAATTAGTTCACTGTGGGAGATAGTGAGATATTTTCCTCGTAATACTTTGAGGAAATCTCAGTGGATAAGTTTTGTAACTGCTTTATAAGAGTGAACAATGTTCACGTTTTCGTTATAGTTGAAAAGCTAATTGGACGATAAACATACATATTAAAAAACGTGAAAAGTTAACGTTCTTTATCGTGAAAAATTCACTTGTCACATTATAACCACAAAAAAATACGTAAATGACATTAAAAGATTCATTGTTGTTTTACTACTGTTAAGGAGGGCAATAATAAAGTTGAAATTGAGTCATCGAAAATAAAAACGAGAAAAGTAATAAGGTTGAACACGTCATCTCACACGAGCCCGATAACGGCAAAGCTATAAACCTGGCACTAAAGTAGTAATTAATGTAACCAACATTCATTATACGCAAGCTGGTGTGCTTGCGAACCGAACGAATGTAAACAATCATTCGATTAGTTATTCCGGTAAGCGACGCATTAACGTTTTAATAGTACAGCCGATAGCCTAGCTTTGATTAAAAGTTAATGAAAAGGAAGTGAAACAATTGAAAGGAGTAATTTCCGAGGAATACAATACATGACTTTAAAACACTTCTTAAGTGAGCATGTCCGCAATTGCATCGAAATTGACCCGCATGATAGTTTCTGTCATAATTACACATATAACGTGGTTAACAATCATACAACAGACAATTAGTTGAAATCAGATAGATAGGGTGAGGGGATTTTGATTGAATAATTCAACATAATTATGTAATTATATCATCGTATAATGATTGAATGGGCTTTCATAATTACAATCAGAGTAGCTTTCAACGGAAACAACAGAGTTCAGTTTTAACAATTGTGCGCCAAACAAGCAAATTGAAACAAGATTGAGATTGGGCTCTTTAGCTTTATGCTTGTATGATGTTTTATACACTGATTGCAGACAAAAAGAAAAGATAATGCATGCCTAACGCTTAACAGTACCTAATGCTATAATATATTATTATCTAATATCATGCTATTAATCCTCTATAAAAGAACCTATAACAATTAGCTTATTGCCAACATTAAAACACTCAATGATATAATGATCATTATATCATCCAAACGCGTGTTATAATGAATTTCAAAAAAAGAACATTCTCATGCAATGACATTTTCACCACCAGATCGCTAAAATTTTGAAAAAAGAACAACTCGTCTTATCGTGTTATGTCCCGCCATTTTTTCACTCGAATATGGTATTCGAATATGGTATGTTATGAGAATCTTTTATAGAGGATTCACAGCATGATTGTAGATAAAGTCTTTTATCTACTATCATGCTATTAATCCTCTATAAAAGAACCTATAACAATTAGCTTATTGCCAACATTAAAACACTCAATGATATAATGATCATTATATCATCCAAACGCGTGTTATAATGAATTTCAAAAAAAGAACATTCTCATGCAATGACATTTTCACCACCAGATCGCTAAAATTTTGAAAAAAGAACAACTCGTCTTATCGTGTTATATCCCGCCATTTTTTCACTCGAATATGGTATGCGAATATGGTATGTTATGAGAATCTTTTATAGAGGATTCACAGCATGATTGTAGATAAAGTCTTGTATGCAACCGTTATAATTAGGTATTAAAACACTCATGTGATACTATTATCACACTCGGCTACGCCTCGTGTGATAAACCCACATTCGTGTTTTAATACCCTTGATTATACAACGGTTGCATAAATAACTAGTATGCAACCGTTATAATTAGGTATTAAAACACTCATGTGATACTATTATCACACTCGGCTACGCCTCGTGTGATAAACCCACATTCGTGTTTTAATACCCCTGATTATACAACAGTTGCATAAATAACTATTATGTTGTTAATAACGTAGTTTATTGCAATATTGTTGCAAATCATTAACAGCAATAATATGTCAGAAAAATACCGAACACAGTAAACGAGCAGGAATAAGAATCCCGCTCGCTAAACAATCATACGGTTGTTGCGACAGATGCGATTGAAAATCGTAAATATCGGGAGCGGGGCGAACGTGTCACACTAGCTCGTATATAAACTACGAAGTCGGGATCCAATTTCGGTGAAATTTAATGTAAATGCATGAATTTTCCCCGTGCCACTCGTACAATCAGTGTCGAGAGCTGACATTTGCATATGCGTTGCTGAAATTTCAGAATAGCTATTTCACAAAGCTTAACCGAGTTCAAAACTCGGCGGGTACACGATTCGAGGAAATGTTGCTGCAATGTGGCGGGATGTATCCTCGTGTCTGACATAACGGGGGGAGCGGTACCTAGAATCTAATATTAAAACGCGCACTAAATTCTTCGGATACCCTTACGCCACAAAAATGCTACGTTGAGTGGCACAGTAGGTGTAGGAAGCCCCGACTGTTTCTAAGTGTAACTTATCTCAGAGGCATATGTTTTCAAGAAACAGATCATACGAGCTCGCGCCATACTGAGTGCATGCTTGGAACAGATTTACCGTAAAAAAAACAGGCAGGTGTTGCGAACAGTGCTCAGTGGCAAATTGGTTGGAAAAATCTTATCGGTATTAGCCCCCGCGTCTGACTCAAGTGACACCCCACGTGTCAATACCTGCTGATGCGAGGGGTACGATGTTGTTGCGTACACCCGGTTTTTAGGCGGCTAATCAATTCCAACCCCATGCATTTTATTTGGTTTCAAATACTACCTTTTCCAGCATGTTTGAAATACAACTTGACTTTGAGGCCGTAACTACTTCACAAGCCTTATGTACTGATATACTTTATACCCTGAACCACAGATCAATACTAAATTAACATGAGCTCTTATTTCGCAGCAGGAAGGTGCATTTCTGCTGCAATTTGGAAGACTCTCGTCGCCTCGAATATGAAGTGCGACCCGAATACGGTAGCGGATCTAGTTAACGGTTTTCCCAGTCTTAGTTCGTCCTCTGAGGCGTTCCCACTGATTGGAATGTCTCGCAGACAACGGGTATGGAGAAAGCAATCACAATTCATGAGTTGTAATGCAAGGACGATGGGAACAAAACAATAGTTTGGGTTTAAATATGAAAATAATATGATCAATGAAACGGAGGACCTGAATTCAACATTATTGCTACTGCATGTTCTTCAATCAAATATAGAAAATAATTGATCCGTAATTACAAAACCCACAATAATATTGCTAAATCCTTGATGTAATTAGATAGCCCACCTGTATCGCTTAACCAATATGCACATTGAACTTTAAAAGGGAAATTACAGTATAAGAGTATTTTACACATATCGTACTAAACAAAATCATAAAAGTTTCACCCTCTGTGGCAATCGGATAAAATGAGACACGTCCCTACAACTCATAAAAAGAGTACAAAACAACATGGTTCCCTATCCTGACAATACGCAAAGAGTACGCATTATTTAACAGTGGTCCATAAAACGTGGAGAGACGCACAAGTTGCTGTCGTAAACGCTCGGGCCATGTCAAGTAAAATTAAAGGCGAGAAACAAAAGTTAGTACTAGTAACACAACAGTTTCACTTTTATTATATTTTACAATAAAAGCTACACTTACTCTCAACAAAGTATGATTTTAAATTTTGTTTAAGAAATCATCAGGAAAGCTAAGAATAACATACTTAAAATAAAAGTTATGAAAAAAAATCAAAGTTCATGGGATACATTTGCTTACATTTACTCTATCAATCAACTTTTACGGTCCCAAGACACGGTGTTAAAAAATACTTCGAAGTTCAAGTGAAAGAGCTGACTTTGACTGGTTGAATTAATAATACTCGTACAATACTGATAAATTATTAAGTTACGGATTTTTTTTTCAAGTATTTAGTCAAATGATTAAGTTATCGAAATCGGACGTGCTTCAACAGCCTGGTAAATCATTAGAATATCTAGAAAAAAATATTAGTATCGTAAAGTTATCATAGAATGAAACGACATACGTCGGGGATTAAAATAAAACCCACGCATATCTCGCATTACAAGTCTAACTGAGTGCGAGAGTTTCGTGTGAAACCATTCATACTAAAGTTTATTCGTATTGCTTACCGAGACGGCGACCATGCAATGGCCGCACAAAGGGCGTTTAAATTTTAAACGCGATCAGCATTAATGCGATCAATATAAATGGAAGAAACTATAATGGGTGCATTTATACTACTATTACTGGTTATCAAAGAGCAATTAAAGAGACAGCGCGAACCGAGAGCCGCCGCGCCCGCACGCTCGATTTACTTTTGACTTCGATTAATCGTTCTTTTTGTTCGACTCCAATCTTTTACATTTGCATAAGAATGTTTGTGTTGTTGGTGTATTGATGTGATGGGTAGGCTGATATAACATACGTACAACAGACCCGTACCAAAATCATGTAAAAACCATAAATATAAATCGCCACGAAGAGATCAAATGTGTTTGAAAGCCTATCAATAGACAAGAGAAAATAAATAGGTACTTAATCAATGATCGAGGATTTCCATCGAAACCCTCGCCTATAAATAAACATGTTGAAGAATGCAACGTATTTATATAAACGAGGCATTGACGCGCTGACACTGTTGATGAGTCATGACGCAAGTCATGCGTCTGCGGTGTGGAGGAGAACCGGCGCGTTTGCGCAACTTGCGCGCGCGCCGGCTGTCCGTGCGAACTTGAACTTGCAGACGGACGGTCAAGCGCAATGTTACCATTCATTGCTGACTTCTCTATTATGATTTATAAATCTCCGTATGAACTACTTAATGTGTTTAATCTTTAATACTGTACTTCAGTAAAGAGATATAACATTTATTGATAAAGTAGAACATGCTTCAATTAACGATTGACACAATTTTAAGAGAAAATCCTTAGTCGTCGTCGTCGCCATAAATCTAGAGTGCTACGGCAACCTGTAATTACTTTAAAACATATGGGTGGAGCCGCCGACCGAGATTAAATAATTCGATGACCAGTGAACTGCTGAAGTACGATCTTGTAGCTTTTATTTATTATTCTTAGCAAAAAGAGATTCAAAAGCTATGACGATTTACTAACCTGCGATTAGAAATAGAACAGACAGGTGAAGTCTCATATTCTCGGTCGACTCGATAGCAACGAAAGCTTCATTCATAAAAGCAATGTCCAATATAACTGAACGCTTAAGGCTTAATCGATTTAGACCAAGCCACCTTAATTCGAGACCGCTCCAGTCGAGTGGATCTTCACTTCCCATAAACTATAGTGAATGAAGAGAAAAACTTCGTCTAAACAAGTTGACGGTGATTCACTAGTAGAAGCGTCCGGAGTCCGGAATGTCTGTCGATTGTGCGAGGTGGAGAAGACAAAAAGTTAATTAAAGCCGTTGACGGTGACAGTGCGGAGAGCCGCAGGTGGCTATGGGAAGCGCGGCCGTGCGCGTCGGGCCCGCACCGCGACCAATCGCGGCTAATTGTAACGATGCCAACGAACCACCGACACTGCTTCTATTGACACTGTCAACCGAAATTGATCGTCAACACCGCGCTATGAAGTGACAAATTTTATATTTATAAACCAAGGTTATTTACAAACCTATCGGATGAAATACCTATATTAGGAATATTTACGAGTATATCAAAATTCTGTTATTCAGAAATAGCCCAGCCTAGCGTTTTTAATCGTACATCAATGGATCCTGTATTATTCAATTCTAAATAAAGATCGTTGGAACCGCGTTAGGTATTCATAAGCTTAAAGGATCAAGCCCAGACTACATTCCGAAGCCGTCTGTTGTTTATCATGAAAGCAGCATATTAAAATGATCGATATCAAAGCAACAATACAGACCACGTTCCTACAATACCAGTGGAAGGGTATTTTAACAATTCCTTTTCTTTATTTGTGAACTTACCTACCTGAATTGAGTTAGTTTATTACAAAGAATATCAATTGTTTCCACAACAAAAAGGTTCTGAAAGACACTTGAATTTTTAATGCTTAAACCTAGGGACCTAATTTATCTTGAAGCGAATAAACTTACCAGTTGTGTTCATAGTGATTTAAATCTGTTACCTATGTAAAAGTGTTATGTATCTGGTCAAAGTAATTTATCCTGTTTGCATTGACGTTGAAACTACGATAACAACTACTTCTCCCATTAAAGCAAAAACCACAAGAGTAACATAAACACAACGACATTATGCTCTGGGAGCAAAACCTTATTGTAATAGTAAGTTTTTTTTTTAACTTAAAACATCATAAAGTTTAATGCAAATCTCTTCATTACAAGAGATCGGTAAAAGAAACTGCGACAAGAATAACACATAGCACATACTTTATCTTGACAAAAAGCAGCTACACCCGTGTAGCGTAACCCGTTCTTACTGATCAATGTCTTCATAACGCATATCTGAATATCCCAGTGATGTGTAAGTGAAACAATTTATGTACCTTACCTATTTATTCTGACTAATTTACTGTGAGTGAGGAGCCATTTATCTCAACATCGGATTATAAATTTCAGCAGGGAAAGATATTCCCTTGTAACTGAGACCCGTCGCGTCGTGGCCTCTCTTATGATTATATTTCATAACAACTCGCGGATGGTGTGTATTATTTTACAACTTGGAGCTTTTAGTTCCGTTACAACTGTTACAAGTTGCCGTTGCGGTTATTTCGGAAGACTTTGTTGCAACACAATACTTTTTAACTTTTTGAATGGTGTGCACGGCAGTGTGTTTCTTCTTTTTATCGGATACAAGTTAATGTCTTTATTGCAGAAAGTAGAACGGACAACTGGAGTATATCAGCTAAACAAATCAAGTTATTATTCATTAAATTAATTAGATTATTAACTGTTTAACAAACCCGCAATGAATAGATATCGCCTTTCTACACCTATGTCTTTCTATCGTGGTAAATAATCACCAAATTAGTCCACTCACCCAGGGCGGGACAGGGGGGACTGTCAGAGCCGTACCGACTAAAATCCATGGTGTCCTTCAATAGTCCTTTACGTTACAGGGTCACCGTTACCTAGTAAGACAGACCCACGACCAGTCTACTCATAGGTACGATTGAAAAGTTCTTTAAGTATCTAAAAGCGGGGTACCAGCTGTTAAACGATGTGTTAACCCATTGAACACAGCGACTAGATAGCATTTTAAATCATAATTTATGCGAACAATATTCTCACCATGCAATGATTACCGTCATCACATCAACGATTATCAAATACTGATTACGTGTACCCAATTATAAAAATCTATAAATATCCGTATTTAAATGTATAATGGTGGACGGCGGGGACTCTGTTCACATGTCTGGGTGCGCATGCACACATCTTTCGACGCGCCCATTAACGCGCCGGAGATCAATTGGCTTTCGAGCCGTGGGCGGACCGTTTCATTAACTATTATAATATAAAAGCAGTCCAAGCTGATTAGTTCCTTGAACGTCTAACGCTTTTTAAACTACAAACGATATTTATACAAAAATCTTGTAAGGCGTGTCATGAAAGCTCCTCTACTTTACGATCATTTTTTTTTTTTTAATTTTATTGTATAAGAGTAGCATAAGCATCACAAATAAAGAACACCTACCACGCGCCATAAGCGAAGAATGGTTCCAAGAAACATAAAACCGACGCGATCTATAATATAAAGGCATAAATCCATAAAATGATATCGTAAGACGCAACGTGACTAATGCATAGGCGATTCACGGAGAGTTGTATAATGGTCGGAGACACACGAATTACCCAGTAGCGGGCGCTTATCTGATAATAAATATTATGGTCCATTCTTTTAGGCGAGACGGTCATTAATCGAGCGGTCGATAGCGCGCGTATCGCCTTACGAGCCGCATTGTTGAGCCAACAGTTGTTCCTATTTATCAAGACGCCAGTAATATTGTTGTGGCTCACACAAAGAGCTAGCGATCGCGACGCGACGCCGGTACAACGCCAAGCTCTTTGTATCATGACAAGCGACATTGGTATTAGTGAAATATTAATCGAAACTTGAATAAAAAGGTGTCTACTTGTGAAATAACCTGTTACACTTCCAAGTTAGTATAATTTTTACAATAAGTAGGACAGCATTTGATAATTATCTTCAAAATGGACTCGGAATGACAGTGAAATGATTTCTACAAAAAATACATTAACGCCTTTTACAAATCAGTTGATAATAATTAATTCACACCTTTTCATCTAGTAAGTACCGTAAGATAAATCCGGAGGCTTTGTAGCTTTAGATTATGACAGCCGTATTAGAGTCACGAAATCGTCAAGGTTGAAATGATTTGCATATAAATTACTTTCGTCGATGCGTAAATCCACGTGTTGCTCGGCGAGAATAGAGATTAATATGGTAGGTGTCCGCGCCGGCCGGGTGACAGACAAGTTAAGCTGACATCCGTCAACGCCATCGGTCGTAATCGCCGGATCGAAGATCGATGCTAAGCCTGGCTTATTGAACTCTTCAACGGATTCGGATCAGCCCAACACGTTCCGAGTTCATCGCTCGTCTTACTCCCAGCCTACACCATCGAACCAGTTATCTTTTCTAAATCTGACAGCTTTCGGGTCACTGGACATTCACGTATGCAAGTGCCGTAATGTAAGTCGTTACGGTGCTAGCATTATTGGAAGTATTATTATCTGTAATGTTTCGACACATGGACCGCTCGATAATATCATCTCTTATCTTGCCCGTTTCATATTGTAGATCAAACTATCTAGATAGAGAAATTGTATCTTTACATATATTCTATAAGACGCGAGGCCTAGTGAAACAATCCAGCATCTTGCAAGGCTGTCGTTTTGTGAGTGCAGAGTATTTGTGTTACCCATAAGATTCCCTTCAGCGGCTCGTCCGGGTGCGAGTGGTCATGAAATTTTACGACTACTACTGACCCGCGTAACACTAGCTCTAGAAGCTGTCCGCAATTATGGTATAATTGATGCGTGTAATCGAGACTGCCTCCTTGAACACCGCCGACGACCGAACACTTTGTCAAGCTTTTTTCAGGAATTGTTTTTACTGCAAATTACCTAACCAACGACGTCATTGTACTTTATGGTGAGCCGAGAACAAATGAAATTTCACTTCCTTTTCTAATCTCAACACAAGTTAACAGAGAATAAAAATTTCTCGGAGCATATTTTTTCCAGTAAAAATGTTTTTCGGCTAAATTTAATGTTTATCTTAGTAAAATAACTACACCTTATTTAATAGGTAAAACGACAATCTGGTTCGTTTTAATCATCAACAACAGTAGCAAGAACTTAGGTTAGTACTTGAAGTAGCAAATCACTCCGATAACAGTTGATACTTCATTAATACAGATCATTATCAAATCACTGTTGAAAGATTAATGAAGCTGAGAGTAGAGGTTGTACCGGTTTGTGCACGCGATAACGCGTAAAGTGAAAACTGAAACAGGCAGAGAGGCAGGCATATCGCTCGCTCACAATTCTTCTATTTAAGGTAATTGGAAAGCGGCGCCGGCGCTGAGGCAATAGCAGCACATAAATAGGTCCAAATTGTGTTTGTAGTAGGGGCGGGGGATGTCGGGACTCCGGAGGCTGGCGAGGAAACGAGGAGCCGCTACGTATTTATTCTATTTGCCGAACGTGCCTCTCCGCCGCGGTCGTTGTTTGACGATGCAAATTTATCGCGACGCTTAATAAAACGCGCACCGACCTCATTGATTCGCAGATGTTGCTCATTACGAGGCGATGCGGCGGCGGCCCGACACGCTCGCCCTGCCTTAGCGCGACTACCTAAACCTGTTAAGTCAGCAAATTATTATGAATTGCCGACGTTCCGACCGCGTACTTATCGTGCTCCAATAAAATTCCTACGGTATGTGGTATCATAACGCCTAGATAGGAGGTCCTACTTGTGGCACTGCATACATTGTAAAGACCACTGGTGTTGTAATTCTGTAATATAACTGCCTGCACAAGCAAGGAAGTGAACATAAGGTGAACATTAGAAGGAACAAGAATGCCCATTGCGGGTGAACATAAACTGCCAGCAACAGTCGTTCGATCCGATAAAGTCCCCACATCGGAGGTTGGAGCAGCTCGCGGTTGCGCCCGATATCGACATATTCGAGCCCTTCCTCTTTCTCGAAACAATGAAGCTCGTTTGAATCGATTACCGAGTTGCGGCGCCGCTGCACACATTTTTTACGCCATAAAGAGCTTGTTTGTAAAAATAGCAATTTTCTTGCCACTACGCCCCCTTATTCGAAACTGGCTCTTTCGCTTCTCATGCAAAAACACGAGCAAGTTGGGAAAAAAGGAGCCGTGCTGTTGCATTTACCGCCCGCTGGGAGAATCGCACCTCAGCTAAATCCATGCCGCCTCTGCCGTCTGAGCACAATGACTGCAATGTATCTGTATTCACTTATATGGCTTATAAATATCTTTTGTCACAACATTGTTCTATGGAATTTCCGTATTAGAGTTGCCCAACTAATTATTTATATTGTTTGCTTCCTAAAGAATAATTATGTGATTGCCACCTTGCTCGGTAAAATGACACTCCCTGAGTCAAGACACTTGTACCGCGAATGCAGCAAGTTTGCAAGGCAGCCCGCACTGTTAAGAGCAAAGTATGGCACACTCACAAGTGAGTTCAGTTTCGCCTCTTTTAAGCGAGATCGACGCGTTTACCTCTGGCGCGGCTCGGCGCAAATTGATGGTTTCACCTCGTTCCATGCAAAACGATCACAGCGTCCCTCTCGCACGACGCGCGCTCCAGACAACGCGGTAATCATTGTTTTTGAAACGAGAATAAAACGACACCCATTTCAAAGTATACACGGGACGGGAGAGAAAAACGAACACGCTGCGGTATTCTGATAAGTTTAAGATAAATAGCGCGCTGAGTTTTACTTGGCCTTTACTCGGGCTTGTTCTTTTTTCTGTTCCAATTCTGCGTTCGCAATCTAAACTGGGGATCGATTTAAAATCATATGTAACGAGCTGCATCACATTAATGCATCCGCTGTGTAGCGCAGAAAAAGTAATCAGATTCGCTATTAATTTCAATTGTGGACGAGCAATATAAGAAAAAAAAACGACGGGTTGCACTCTGGGAGTGCCGGCAGAAGTGAAAACTTGAATAGTAATTGTTGGAAATATCTTGTGAACAGATTTTAGTAAAACTCGCAAAAATGCTTGACTTTTTATTTCAATAATTTTCCAATGTGACGTACATCTTTTATAAACAATGTTACCTAGCAACGAATGTATCCAGCATACAAACTTCTTTAAAAGTAATAAAGTCACACGAACATTCACGCAAGCGCCCTGCGCCGTCCTACGCTTTTTCGGTCAGGGTCACGTGTCCTGACGCGAGTTTAAGATTTTATACCCATTACAGAAAAGTGCTCAACGCCGCTAAAGAAGTTTTCACTTCAAAAATAAAAGATGATCCTACTACAGTATTTTGACGATCACTTAATTATTAATTGCTGGTTGGTTTCGGTATGTAAGCCACAACTCAACATAAGAACAGGAACTCTGTTAGTTTATGCATTCATTGCTGTCCTGGCCAGCGTGGAGAGAAGCGTGAAGTTCCATTTCAAAGTAATGGAACTTTGCAAATCAAGTATTTGCCACACAAATTGGCTCCGAGTTTGGATATTCAGGCTAGGCTGCTTTCAAATCTTCAATAACCTCATGTGTCTATATTTCTGTACTCCAGTCCAATATGACCTTCAAAACCAAAACTGTTGAATTGTGATTTGTTGTTGAAAATCACAAGACTGAGGCCGAGATCTATAGAGAGTACTTAGTTTCCCACCTTAACTCAGAAATTTTTCGTTCGAAAATAACCTCATTTGTGAATATTTCTATGATCAAGTGAATGATGTCAGCTTATACTCGTATCAGAACCAAAACACCACCTTGAACCTTGATAAGCCATGACAAAGTAAAAAATTACGTTTAAGGCTTTTCAAAATTGCTTGTTTACTTCTAGTAGTTACCCGCACAATATCTTTCAGCTGATTGAATAAAAGACATTTAATGAACTAATTTTTCATAGTTTATGTGTAAAATAACTACCCACAAGTAAAACATAAAATACCAGACGCTATTTGACATAAAAGCATGTTGTTATAATTACAAAGCAAGAGAAATCTTTGACCCGTATCATATCCAGCGCGGCACAACGTACAATGTATAATATTGTAAGAGCGCTGATAATGAAGTCTGTGTCAGTAGTTGAGAGGTGAGTACAAAGCGCATCTCATTTTCGGCAGCAAAGACAAAAGCGGCAATTACTGGTAACTATTGTACCTGTGCAAGTGCGCATGTCAGTGTAGTCCGCCACGCTTCGTAGAATGAACGCAGTAACTTTTATACAGCTAAATTGGTGCACTAAAGCTATTAAACAATTTCTTTTTTCGTAGAAGATCAAAGAAGTTTTTAGTGAGGTTACTTAATTAAGTTACTGCATATATTTTTTTAACGAACACCAAAAAATGTTATAGGACCTTTTGGATCATAACGGCACGGACACACTGTGGAAGTGGCTCTGCACAGCATACTGACAGATTACGAGCCGAAAGATCTCTCAATGTCCTAAGTCTACAGCTAGTCAGCAGCAAACCCAGCCTTGGCCAGGAAGCAACAGGAGATAATAACTTCCAAGTCCTTTCAAAATAAGAACATTCATTAGAATTGATTGAATACACAGAAGCAAAAAGCCTGTTATTTATTTAAAAAGCTCAATGGTTCGGTTAGCTTGGCTTCAAAGCTTCTGCCTCACACTCATAAAAGTTAAGTAATCTGGCATTAACTTTAATTTTGTCAAAATGCAGTCGTTATGAGTACACCTCGATCTACGAATGCAGTACAAAGACACGTATGTAGTACACAAAAACTACAATTCTTCCAAAACAACATCATATATTCAATAAAGAGACGCTTTTATCACGTATACGAAAGAGTAAGCTGTTATTCCTCTAAAAATAGATTATTGATCACCTAGTATTCCCGTCAAAGCTTCCGTTCCACATTCTTAAAGGTATTTCCATGTAGCACACCGCAGCAGCCACCGAGGTTCAATTGCGGTGGCGTTCTATACGGAGTGCGGTGTAATGTGCAGCTCGTGTTCTCACGTAGTCATGTGTTTCCTTCCATACCAGGACGTTTCTTTTGTGTTTCTAACCCCATATGAAGTGGTGTTGTAGAGTAACTAGGAGAGGGACGCGATCTTTATTATGAGATCTGTTACATGCATAAGGTGCTTTTTTTTTCGAAGTCAACGGCTTATATTAAACCTGAATAAATCTTACTGTAAACAAGCCAAAATTATAGCCTGCGGCAGTGATAAATATTATTTTGTAATATTTTAGATAATATCATTTTATAAAAATCTGCCGTCACAATTTTACTAAAGTGAGTCCGAATTTTTCCTGCCTTTCTCATCTGATGTTTGGGAATTGGTCAATTGTCCAATTTAGCAGATACGCAATATTGTAATTGTAATTGTAACACATTATTAATTTTAATCCTTACAGGCAAAATTAACCGAATGGCAATTAAAAAAAATTCAAAATTGTCCTAAAAAAATACCATCACGATGTCCTGATCTTTGACTATAATGCAAGAACATAAAGTTGTTGAAGTGTTACAAGATACACAGGGCATATTATCGCAATTCGTTTTACAGAAACCCTTGCACTACGGCTTACAGCCAATAAAACCATCGCTGTTGGTAAGCACTCACCTTTATATCGCACGTTAATCCTGCCCCAGGGAAAGTATCTACGTACACAACAATCGAAATAGGATTCAGTTTAAGTGTACGCGCGTAAATTCTGCCCGTTGAAAACTGTAACTTTTTATGCAGTAAATAAAAAAATACAGGACATTTTGTTTGAATAAATTAAACTTTAATGTGTGTTTTTTTTTTCTTGAAAATCATCACGACTTCTTGAAAGCACGTTAATTTCTTGTAACTGCTAACAAACAGAAAATTACAAGGATTTAGCTACTACCTCAATAAAATATATCAAACACGGAATGAATCTGGAATCTGAATAACTCACGATCGTGGTACGAAAGGCACCTACACATAACAAAGGGTAGTGTCAGTGTCAGGTTGTTCGCGTGACCACGACCGAGCGGGATTCCTCCTCACTCATTTACAGGATCGGCTTACTTCGGCATTCCTCGAAGGCAGGACGAAGTTTTATTAGACCGTTGAGGCAACGGATCACAAGCCCTTGCGCCACTCTCACTGTCGAAGGAGCTATGTTTCGGTAAAAGAGTTTCTGTGATAATGTTTGTAGGTAAGGCATACCTGAATTACATTTCAGGGCTAGGATTTGCTGAGAACAATATTCTTATATTTTTGGTAAGTCTACAAATATAGACAGCTTTCTTGGTTGCTCGTGGTAGTTAGAAAATTCGTCATGACACGAAATTATTAAGGCGAAGTGAAACTTTAATTAATTTCTTACTAAGTATATATAAACCCAACAAGACCTTTTTAGTAAATTAGTAATTTCAGTTACTTAATAACGAGTGACTCTGGCAAGAAAATTAAATTGAACACGCACGAAGTAGCCCCGACGATAATGAAAGCCGAGGCGAGCGAGCAAATTATCATCCAGTTGGCTTCACCGAGTTACGCAAGACAATAAGCAAACAGCTGGCCCGATGTGCAATAGGTAACCCGCCCCACAATTGTAGCCGTTGATCATAATCCAGATACTGCACCAACTATGGCAAGCATTTGTGTCCGTAGGCCGAGAGGCGCACGACCGCTATCGAAAGTGAATTGTCGTGTCTGCAACAAACATGTCGCCCAACATTTGCTTGTTGTGCGCCGTGACTAGACTTTCACGCAATCGGACATTAAGAATCCAATCGTAAATGACCTTACCGTTTCCGATCGATGACTTCGACATTAAGCTGCCATTCCATTCCGACTTCCTTTAATGGATATTGTAATAAGCAAACAAGTTGCGCCATCAGCCGAGCTTACAAGCTGCAAAGCATTCCGGACTTAACTTGTATCAAAATTGCTCTTCTCCCGTGTAAGTCAACTAATATAAGATGGAGACAGATATCAAATTATGAAGCACGTTATTTCAGACCTAAATCTCGTTGAAAAGTGTGTTCGCGGGCACAGGTTAAGCGCAATATTTACATTATCAATTGTATGTCATCGGCGTCTTCGGAGCGATGTTTTCACTCGCGCGCCCGCCGTGTTACCTTTCGAAAGCGTTGACTCATAAACAAAGCGACCTCTGAACTTAATAACAATGTGAAGCGGGCGTGCGAAACGGGAGATGCACCCAGCGACTTGCAATAATTCTTTCGGGGCCCATCGAGTCGCTAGGTACATGACGTGCCATAATTTAGTGTTGTGTACAAACGGCAAAAACTGTTCACGGTTTGCGGCGATCGCTCAACGAGATAACACCCCTATAAAGAAACTTTATTGTCATACTTCTGACCCACATCTGTTGTTGCAACTAAAAAGGTAAAGAATAATGAGAAAGTAGATATAAATTCTTTTTCAAAATTTACTGCTATCGGTTTCGGTCAGTATCGTAGATGGCTAACATAGGACCTTTAAATTTCAAACTGCATTAACGAGACAAGGCCAACGAGAATTTATTGTTAAGAGAAAATATCGTTGCAATTATCTGATATGGTGGAAATCGTGACTAACCTAAGGTCAATATATAATTCGGCATCTTTGACATATAAAGAACCTTGTGCCACTATTGTTTCTGTCTATTGTGTTTGATTTATAGGAAACAATAACCCTGTATAAAATAATGGAGCAAAGATTATATTGTATCTTTCACTTATTGAGAATCTAAAACGCATTAGACTGCCATAGTGAGAAGACTAAAAAGGACAAAACCTTTCGAGTTAATTTAGTGAAGTGTTAGTATAATGTAGTGAAGTGAGTGCTACCCATAAAGAACACAAGAACAAAGTGTCTTCCCCTTAATAGAGACAATAAGAAAAGTGTTAATGGACACATTCTTAGGATTACTCTCCCTAGCAAATTAAGTCAAAATAGAATTACTCATTAGCTTTAGTATTAAGCTAGATTGTATTTTTATGATGTAACCGTATGAGGATACATCATACAACAAAAAAAAAAAAAAAAAAAAAAAAAAAAAAAAAAATTAGACTGCCAAAATTACGTATCACGTAACCTTTTCTTGTTGCGTGTTTGTTATAACGCAAACAGCTATAGAGGTCTTATTACCTCGTCATTATAACCAACAATTGAGGAGTAAAAGTAAATCCGATTGATGTCAGAAGACAGGGCAAGACAGCGACCCCGATGTCGCGTAATCCGCGAGCTTTGTTACGAAACCGGTATACGTTCAAATGTTGCACTGGAATCTGTATTCCGTGTACCAAATACACATTTAAGTTGGACTTGGACATCATGCATACAAACTCGTCTATTTTGTACGGGCATCGAAGATCGAGTAGCGATCCAGTTTACAGCGATACATAATTCGGAATGTAACCGGCAATCTGATGCACTTTGGTCTCGGGGAACTGGCACGGAGTGGAGCTATTGAGCAACCCCGCTGAAACGGCGCGATCCCCACCAAAGAGGATGTTTGTTAATCCGGACACGACTTCGCGCATTTAGTATTTTTAAGGCATAGAGTATTTAGGTACAAAAAACCGCGAGTGAGACTCTTATTGCATGTTGAATATAATTGATTATTTTAAAAACGATAATGGTCTATTTTATAACAAGGGCCGCAAATAATAACACTATCTGTACTTAAATCTAATCTAACAACAACACACGAATTTGTAAATTAACTTTTACGATGCGAACATACGATAAAACAACTGGGTAATTTGAACATTAACAATTTGACACCTACAAATTAAATTCGTGACCACAAACAATTTCAAATATACACACGAATTAACAAAACGATAGTCGATGTTCCCACACTCTGCTGCAGTTTACTAGATAATATAAAAAAGGAAACGTTATTAAGAACAAAACATTTCCAAAATTAAATAAACACGCAGAAGCACGCTCTGGCGGGTTCAGTATAATTCGATAATTTACAACATTGATTCCGGCGCGGGCGCCTTCGGCTGTAAATAAGTTTCTCATGAAATTCGGCGGCACCCGACGATCGTATCTTAGGCACGCTATCCATCATATTGCCCTAGTCACGCAACCATCAAACGAACTAATTATTTTCAACTATGAAATACAACATGTCAATTACAGTAAAACTGGACATGTAATCATTTATCACCGACAATGGACGAATCGAGATTTGTACTACATTCCAAGTATCGAGTTTATAATTTGTCATAATATACTAACAGGTGCACAATCTCATTAACGAGCACCTTGTTATTGAAAGTGACAAGCGGTCACAGCAATATTAACCATCAGTGCGCTCGGAATGAATAAAATTAAGATAAAGCAAAGGGACGATCCTCCACTTCAATTACGGCAACCCACACAATGATTAGACGTTTCAGTGGAAGCGCTGCTCGATCGTGGACCGACTTGACTTATTAAGTGTTGCTTTGTTACAAATACATTCAACATGACGTGGATTAATGGAATAAAATGCCCAGCATTTTTTATATTTGATTGCGTTCATTCCTTGTCAACATTCTAACTCCCGGATTAAATGCAGTCG
The DNA here is from genome assembly GCA_943136025.2 of Agrotis puta. Lineage (NCBI taxonomy): Eukaryota > Metazoa > Arthropoda > Insecta > Lepidoptera > Noctuidae > Agrotis > Agrotis puta. The sequence continues at coordinate 10,819,233 of OW964177.2, read as the reverse complement.
TTTATCTAACCATTTACGTCCTACATAGTTGTTCTTTTATGGGCTATTCTGTGGCGACGCGTGATGTTTTATTTGGGCTACTCAGGTCAGTTCAAGGAACGACTCACCAAATAAATTTGTAACTCCACAAAGCCTTTGGATTTACACAATAATGTAACAAAGCTGCAATATTCAGACAACTAAAAAATAAGTCTAATACAAAACCATACCAAAGCTATTTGAGTATGCAAACATATGTTATGAGTAGAGCATAGAGGTACATAAACGAATAAAAGAAACTAGTTGTTCGTTATCTCGAGCAGAAGGGCGACCTTCAACTTAGCCCGACCTGAATACAGAGTAGCGTAATAACAAGAGACGCTGGGCGGTAAACGTTGGACGCTTTCGTATGCAAAAAGCGTTAAGTGTTAGCCGACGCGGTTGTACGGGCCGAACATTAAACAAGCGGTTGCGACCTAAAATAGAAATGGGTTGTTTGAGTAGGGTTCTTTCGCGAACGCAATTGTACTCGAACGTGTCTTGTTACTGAATGCGTTATGCTAATGCTGAGAAGGCACTACCATCACCTCTAGTTCGACGGATATTGAGTTCTCCGTACTACAGATTTCGATCATCCAACGTTTTCTTGCGCTCACACCCACAAGTTAATTCCTACCCACCGTAAAATGTTAATAATTTAATTGCAACAAAGTAATTGAGAAGTTTCTTTTAAGTTCGAAACATCACTTTAAATTATCGTTAACTAGTTTGTCTATATGTTGAGAAACAATTCACATAAACAATTATACAAGCACTACCGTTTAAGAGCTATTAATTGCGGCAATTTGAGGGTGATTAAATACGAACGGGCATACTGAACAGGCAATCAGTCAATTCTCGACAACTACTCATGTTAATACGATGATTGCTTCAAGTGGGACTACTGACGGAGTCGATTTAAAACCTAATTGCCTTGATTTATTGTTATGAAAGCGTAAAAGTTATTCATTTCATTGAGTTTATCGTTGAACATGATTTAGAATCTTTTCTTCAGTGTAATTTGAATAGGTATATGATATATTTACGCCAGACGGTACAGTGAAGAGGCTTTCAACGAAGTCTTTAGTCTTTTTACACCCAGTCAAGATCTGTCGGACCATGGACCATGCCCCGGTCGACGGCGCGTTGTGTTCCACGCGCGCCTCAAAGAGTGTCAGCAAAACATATCGGGGCCCCCCTCTAGAGGGCCAAGGCCTGCCGGGGTCGCGGGACTTGCGAATTACCGTGAACCCGGAATGTAAAGGGCGATTGAAGGACACCGTGGATTTTATTCAGTACGAGACAGTCCCGCTCTGCCCTGGGTGGGAGGACTCATTTGATGATTTTACCACGTTAAAAAAAAAGTCAAGTTCTAATTGAGAGTCAAGAATGTAGGTCTAGCGTAAGCAATGGAAATATGAAAACTACCCTTTATAAACCAAAATGAACACATACGCACAAGAAAGTACTGCCAATCATTTAACTACGATTGTCCGTCTTTTTTTTGCGGATTTTTTTACAAACACAGACAAAGAAATAACCTAGATACCTAATTCCTGCACAGGCTGAAAATACAAATAATTTGTACATAGAATTTCACTTGGTACAGTTATACATCGCTGTAACAAGCTAACAACTTCTAGTTATTAGTTAGCCCTAAGATACAGTTGAGGGTCAGTACAATGTTGCGCTCATTATGAGAATGTCGCGAGTTCGCGACGTATGGATGACCCTGCGGCTAGCAACGCTCACGACCACAGACCGCAACTTTTGTTCTAACAAAACTATTACACAGTAATGTTTTTAAAGGAGTTTAGTACAGTTTGTAGCTATAACCGAGAAACACTAAAAATAACTGAAAGAGGTTTGAACATTGTGGAGTATAAACTTTTGGTTCTTTAATTTCTTATTCTGGGTGTCTTTGCAATGTCGTCACTTCTAAACGCTTCATAGATATCATCAAAGTATTAATCTTCACTAAGTCATGAAGAGCTTTTACAAAAATAACAAAGCTTACAAATACAAAATCAATAAGTACAGATCGGGACTATAGAGCTTCCTTTGAAGTACCAGTTAAAGGCTTACGTATTGTAAGGTAATGGCGACAAAAGGCTTAACATTGCAATCTTTAAATAATAATGTATCTCGCGATTATAATTTGATTCAAGCCGGCTTTTATGACCGGATAGGACATTGGAATCGTCCCTGTCTCGCTAAACGGCCCTCGTAAATTGTCGATTAAGACGGTACACATTTGAACGACAAAAGCCCTCGCGTCAGAAACGCCCGCCGCGGCAGAGGCCGGTGCTATAAATTTCATAATTAATTTTATTATCGAAGCCATTGCTCGCACGTCGACTTAAAGCGAGATTTGCGATCCAAAGCCACCGCCGCCGTCCGCTTTATCATTAAACGTTCACGATACTCCGCCTGCGCTCCGATTTCATAATGTCCCTTAATGTTCTGTAATTGTTTGTGAATAAAAGCAGCGCCTGAAATAAATAAATAAAATAAATAAATAGTTTGACACGGCGGTGTACGGGGGCGTCTCTGTCAAAAGCCATCGTTGTAATAGAGTTTTCTTTCTCGACCGCTGCGCGGTTATAAAAGCTAACTTCTTTTTCAAAGAAAAGTAATGAGAATTTAACTCAGCGGAAAACGGTCGACGGGCTAGCGTTTCGTGGGCGGCGATGGGGAGAAAATATTTTTTACGTTATTCGCGAGGTTGAACGTCGTCGCCGCGATAGTCCGCGCACAGAGAACCCTTACAAAGGCTGCAACGTCGCACCGTGCCTTAGTTGCTCCCGCCTTCCTCTCTATTATAACTTAAGCTTAACGCCGAATAGAAACCGTTTTAATGCAACTTTATATTCACCACACCGACGCAGGCCGCGAGTTCAAAGAAAATTATAGTTAAAGTCTCTAATTAACATAAAAGTAAAGGGTGAGATTAATTTTACAAATAATGGTTGCCCTTATATTAAGGGGTGAAATATGGAAACACAGACAAATTGTTTAAGTTCCCATACATAAACCTTTTGTAACCCGGCTTTAGATGAAATTGGCAGATAACACGCTCGTGTTAATCTTAATTTAGACATAATAAGCGGCACATAGGAGGTCGCAACCAAAGAGACCTTTAACTTCGTTAACGCCATATACGTTGACAGTATTGTAACCGCGAATGGTGTTCAGGAAAAACGTGACTTTCTTTAGCCGGCTGACTGTTTATTGTTACTCACAATACTGAGTCGGAGAGTGAATGTAGTAGCGGTTTAAATCCACTCTATTAATTTTCCTTATAATAAAACCTGTTACAAGTAAGGAGGACTTGGAATTAGATTGATCTTACTGCAACTATCGTAAAACGTGTAGAGTCTGCCCGTTTCAAAATGAGAGAAATATGTGCATACATTGAGTGCATCAGCTGCACAAAAAGGCACAATCTCGCCAAGATAGGATAACAAGATAACAAGCGTGGAGCGGCGGACTAAGACGGATAAAAACAAGACATGGAGCCTACTTGCAGACGTGTACCTTGTTTACTTAAACGAGGCCCACATTAAGTGCCTCCGGAGTAGATTCCGCACATCTCCGGTTCGCTGTGGTGCCGGTGCACTGGTGCGCTACGATGCATTTGAATCTCATACATTTATATTTTAAAGACACTGACACTAAACTCGTTACCAACGAGCAAATGTATAGGCAACGGTGTCTTAAATTACTATAGTGAAACCTTCTCCAATGTATTTAAAATCCGCACGTCTAATATTAAGTTAATGAAACCTGCAGGAATACATAAACAAAGCTCCATTTAGTGAAACTGTCATTGTATGCGTGATCGCTATACTGGACGTACCGGTTACACCTTCTTTTACATAATTAAGTCTAAATATCTGTTTATCAAATCCTTTAAAAACCGTAGTCTTATAGAACAATATTTACATTCAAGTTGAGATTGGATTCTATTTTAACTTGTGTTTTCATGCATACATAATATGTATTACATTAACAGAAAATGTATATTCAAATCACGTAATCAAAAGACTTCAACGCGTTTATATCGATTTACTTTAAAAATCTATGAATAATGAATATCTCAAAAGAAGTTCACACATAAGATTTTCATATTTAAATCACGTATATATATCCCATTATGTTTGGCTTACCTACTTCTAACAATATAGAGTCTGAGGATTGAATAGAATATCATTATAGGCTACAAATTCTATTTTTTGCGTAACCTTATCTAAATTTTCTGACAGATTTTGCTTTACTGTCGGGTCTTATCTCCAATGTTAGGCAATTGCCACCATAATGTGTACATTTAGATTTCTTAACGACAAAACTATGTAAATTGTGCCTTAAATCAGCTAATACCGGATGTTAGGAATGTGCAAACAGGTAGGTTTTTAGTTGACGCTTAAGTAACCGATGTATTATTCAAGGCATGAGTTAAATGTTTATCTATTGTTATCAGAATGGAGCGATCGTGTCATTACACACGTATCCAGCCCACGGCCGTGCCGCTGATGACAGAGATGCTGTGACATACTCATACAGCTCTAAAACGAAAGCTTCCAGCGATTAACATGATGTGAAGCAGTCTTCAATAGAAACCTATTATGGTTTTAATGAACTACTTCTACAAAGTTTCCAATTAGAATAAGTGAACTTACAATAATAACTGAATGATTTGTCAAGTAGGTAGGTGTATTTAATTATCAGATTTTACGAGTATGGTCGTTTTCACATAATTTAAACGAACAATCAACCAGAACATAATACAAAAGTATAGCTAGATTTCATACACGTAAGTAAAACTCTCAGCCAGAAGTCACTAGACAACTCGTATGTTTCCAAATCTAAATAACGCCTTCTCATTTATAGCCAATTCTTACGCAATATTGAACCAGTGTCGTTATATTAGTCTTGCATATAAACAGGTTCCGCCTATTGTTAGTGAAAATGGCCATTTATATATTTTTGGTGTCACCCAGTTTTTCTTATCTTAATCTGATAAAAAGAATATTAATTTACAACACCAATTTTTTATTAAATCCACACTCGGGCGCTATGTTTGGAATAGTCAATTAATTATAATAGTCAATGAATATTTAACATGCCATCCAAATCTGTGCAACAGAGGTAGACATGTAAGTTTGAAATATACGTACAGTCAAGAATGTTGGAAACAAGGTAGGTAATTATTTAACCCGTGTCTCCATAACCGCTCACCGCGAACTCTTATTACTTTTGACGGGTTACACGCATTTCGGTACATTCCCGTCGGCCCACTCGCGTGACAATCTGATGTGTGTGTGAGAACTTACGCGTACTCATACCGAAACATGAGTTACTCACCACGGTGTGAACTTCCTTGTTCTGAAGAAAATCCTATCTCATAATAACACTTAACAAAACGTGCCAACCATAGAGCAGAGTTATGAGCCAACGCTTTTATCACCCCGAAACATGCCACATATAAAACACCGGCATCCATTAAGCGCTCGAATAAAACACACTTCAACAGCCGTCCACGTAATTATTCATTCAATTCTGATGATACCCTATACACCTGTGAAAGTAAACATCAAATCTCACGAATATTGTTAATACAACGAAAAGAGCCGAACAATCGCTCGTCAAACATTAACAACTCCTGACATAATAGAAACAGACGAGTGCAGTAATCAACTCTAATAAGAAGGTGAGAAGGCGAAGCGTATTTATTACTTTAATGGAATATCAGCAATTAGGGCCACAGATAGAATCAGTAGCGCTGACAAGGTGCAAACGAGAGTGGTTCGACCGGATGCACCCATGTCGGCACCCGAACTAGTTACTCACGTCAAAAAGTTCATAAAATACGCGATTGTGGTCAGTACATCCTCCAAGTAGAGTCTATAGTACCATGAATAAATGCGACAGCTAATGCTAACTTTATTGGCGATTGTAACAGAATAAAACAATGCCGCCGATGAATTACCATAGAGAATGAGCGGAACGGACGTATTAAGTGAAATACAATCAAACAAGGAGGCGTACGTGCTAAGAATTTAAAATAGATACAGAGAAGTTCCCGATTCGGCGACGAAGTCTACGGAAAATTAGTTTGTCCACGTTTTTGTACATCGTCCATTTGCAAGTTAAATTAACTTAGTGTTCCTTAATTGGAGATTCATAAGTCCTTTATCGCACCAACGTGAAGAACTACTCAAACCTTCTATTCATGGGCACATATCAAAAATATTGAAAGATTTCTGCATTTTCCTTCAAAGTAAGCATCAAAAACAACAGCAAAGTCAAGTTTATTCTCGGTTAGAATAAAAATAATAAAAAGGTACGCCCATTAGGAAGAATAAAGTCGGTAGCGACTAGCGTGTGAGTATTTTAACGCCAAACTATACATTAGGCGCGAAGAATCAGGAAGAGCTGGTACCTGAAGGCGCCGGCACCGTTCAACTATGCTGACTCAGCAGTGCCGCACTCCCGCGCAGCCGCCATTACCGCGCAACTTATCATTACGTCGCGTCGCGCGCGCACTTCGCACTACCAAAAACACCAGTCATCCGTCCCATTCTGACCAATTAACGAGCCAACTGCAATTTGTAAGCATAAAAAAGCAGCCGTGACAAGATGTCGATATTACGTGTCCTTGTTAACTACTGTGAGTTTTTATTTTTCGATGAAATTCTGAACGGTCTATTGAAATGTCAGTAACCTCGTGCGACCCTTTCAGCTCTCCGTAAAATGTTGAAATTGTATGCCGATCTATTACGTTTAAAAATGGACAACTCGCGGTGCTTAAAGTTTATTTGACTTTGTAGCTTTTGATCGTGGCTTCGCCCGCGTTTATGCCAAGAATGTCATACCGGGATATAAAAATATCTGATGTGTTTATCCCGGCTATAAACAATATAATCAAATCCGTTCATTACTCTTTGTGCGAAAGAGTAAGAAAGAAACATCCATCCATTCATCCATACGCACAAATTTTCACACTTAATTATCTCATTATCTGCCTGCATTCGTTCACTACTGGACATAGACCTAATTAATGCACGCCACTGAGATTGGACTTTGATGTAAGCTTGAACTTGTCGAAATATGAGGTCTCTATAATATTAGTTAGATTTCAGTTGGTAATCGTTTATGGTACATTTTGCAATAGTAAGCGTACAATGTCCTTTTTAAACTGAACCCTGATGTGTAAACGTCTATCAATCTATTGTCATCCCATCGTAACCTTGCGTTAAAGTCAAGCTGCAATAAGCTGATTAGCAGAATAATTGAATGTCGTTGACTCTTGCACCCATAAAAATACTTCGGAACGTATAATTATTTAAATTGGAAAACGAGAAGTCAAAATTGACAGTGATGTGATAAACAAATTATACACGTGATTATTTGGCAGGAAACATAATTGTTCTGTTTTTTTTTTTGGAACCACGTATTTTTTGGAAAAAACTGATTGAATAAAGATAATTTGAGAAGCTTAATACCTACCAGAGGCAAACCTCAATTTAGTCTGAAGCTCTGGGATATGAGCATTAACAGAAACTTACGGTACTTACGTTTAATTCTGATCATTAAAATCGTCTCCCCACATTTGATTTACAAGTATGTAGTGCTTTCTAGACACTTTTTTTTTCTAACGCAGTTAATATGGAATCTTCAAAAATATTTACTTAGCTATTGAGGTTACGACCATCTGTTATTACTAGATGTATCGTAAATCTTTTGACAGCAGCTTTTATACGGAGGGCCTCCAAAGACGTCAGCCGCCAACCAACCGAATATTCCTCATTGTGCTGTCATCATATTAACTGACAGTACACAAAATAATCTGCTATTCATTTAATATTCATACATACAATTACTTGCGAAAAGCTGCCGTTATGACAATACCATCATCACAGAACTCGACGTTGAGCACAATTCATTTAATTCATACTCTAACCAAAGTATCCACATTAGATCGTGAGATATAATGGCTATTTTCACTTAATTCAATTGCTAACATTTCACACATATACCGTATGTATACCGACGAGCTATGAACGTTGGAATGCCACGAATACTCTACCTAGTCTCAAGTCTGCCATATTCTCATTTAAATGTTGATAAAATGAGTTGGTGAACGAATTCTCGGCATTATAACAAGGTGCTCAGCGCCAAGCGCATAGTTTTAAAGCAATGAGGTGGCTACTCAATTGGAGTGCTAGTTAATTGATAGGTGCCGCGACTGCGGACGAATGAGATGTCGGTTACGGGACGCGAGGGGCTCGAAGCATTCAATTTGCTCTAAATCAGCGCGGGGAACGCACGCTCGGACCGTAATTAAAAACCAGTCGAACACAAGGCTGCAGGATATAATCTGCGTCAACACGCGCAATAGCAGTCCAATTTCATAATATTATTCTACGCGATCATACAACAAAACTGATAACAGTAACGCCCAAATAAATGAGTTACTGTGAAACCAAACTTCATTTTATTGATTTTACATTCAGTTAGAAATTTTACCGACTAGTAGTTATCACTTTTATTAGCCTGCAATTTTAGAACTTTAAGCATTGCATTCGATTTGGTGATTCACAGACGAGTTTAAAACAGACAAAAAGCTGATAAATCAGTGACACCGTAAACGTCGAAACGTTTGGTTAAATAAAAAGGAATCTTTTGAATACGTACTACTTTTATTTCAACGTGTACGTTGGTTTCTTCTAGGTTCAAATAAACCTACAAATAACAACCATAAACAAAGTGACACAAGAGACAATCAAATTTCCAATAAGGAAGCTGATTCGCATTAACAACGCCGAGGTGATAACTGCAGACACAATAGATAGAGTCAAAGTCTTGAGACAATTGGAAGCATTGCAGCGTCAAATGAGATGTTCTCAACAGCCAATCTCCCAGTTCAATTTGCTCTGAATCAAAGACAGGCGCGGCGTATCGCAGTACGAAGACTACGAAAACTACGAAGGTCCTATAGCATGCAATTATATTACTCGTAATTTTGCACGCATAATTAGAAACGCTATCAGATGACAACGTGAACGATACACAGTATTTATCCTAGGGGTTAATTAATCCTATATCGCGGTTAGCTTTGTGATTCAATTAGAGGATTAAACCGGTGTATATACGAGTATATAGTGTTATAAGAATATAATTGAATTAATGTTTGTGGAATTACTACAACGCAACTTTTTTTTTTAATAGATTCTATTGAATATTTTCTGAAATGGAGTAGGTAAATTCAATTTATATTCGGAATTCAATTCGAAGAAATGGTCGCAATTCTTACGTATTTTCATAGAAAAAACAGCAGCCATATTTTGAGAATGATTGCAATAATATTTATCTGTTAGGAATTCATCGACTTTAGCACGTATTTACAAGACGCAAATTTTCATGCTTGATTTCAGTATAAAGGCGTTTATTAACCCAGCAAGATGTTTAAAATAGAAACTAGAAAGAGAAAATGTTTAAATTGTGGTCAGAGTTATACCTTCTTTGACAATGCGTCGTAAAACTGTGGTAGGAGAAAATCTTTACAAATGTCAACGTTAAAGTTAATTCAGGCCATCAAGTGTTGCGTGCACCAGCGAATCTAGAACGCTAAAAAATATATGAATAAACTAGCTTTTGCCCGCGGCTTCGCTCGCGTAGAATTTGGTCTGCCTCATTAAGTTACGTGACATTTTTTTAATACTTATATTTTTTTATGTAACTTCACATCGTACATCCCAGATTTCTAACTTCAAAATTAGTTTCCATACAATCTTTGAACACCTATACCTAATATTTAGAGGGAATCTCTTGAGGTTGGAATTATTTGAATTCCTTTCTAAGTGCTCATTATTTTAGAGGGCCAAAGCCTGCCAGGGTCGCGGGACTTACGAATTACCGTGACCTCGGTACGTAAACCGTAGCACTGGTAATAACATCCCTCATGTACACAATAAGCTACTAAAATTCCCTATCTCAAAAACCACTGAACCGATTTTGATGAAACTTGCAGTATTCCCTAAGATGAACGATACCTTTTTTTATCGTGGTAAAATCATCAAATGAGTCCTCCCACCCAGGGCAGGGCGGGAGGGACTGTCAGACTTGTACTGACTAAAATCCACGGTGTCCTTCAATAGCCCTCTAAGTACCGGGGTCACGGTAATCCCTTGGTCCCGCGACCCCGGCAGGCTTTGGCCCTCTACAGGCCCCGTCACTAAGTTGAACGATACCTAGCACAAAAAAAATAATTAAATCGGACGTGAAGTTCCTGAGATATGCGAACAATGAATCAGTCGATGCCTACTCCTTACTGTTAAGGAGTTGTACCTTCCATCATGAGCTCAGCTACTTAAGATGATGATTACCATACGCAAGTACTTAAATTACTTCATAAGATTTACGAAAAACGATGCGTGGGCCTATAAAATTTGAGGGTTGCCCTTGATTTCTCCAAGATCCAATCATCAGATCCTGATTTGGTAACAATGGGACCACACGGGAAGCACCAGCTTTCAAACAAAAAAGAATCATGAAAATCGGTTCACCCAGTCGGTCGTTATTCGGTAACAAACTACTGTTAAGGAGTGGTACCTTTCATCATCAGCTCAGCTACATAAGATGATGATTACCATACGCAAGTACTTAAATTACTTCATAAGATTTACAAAAAATGATGGGTGAGCCTATAAAATTTGAGGGTTGCCCTCGATTTCTCCAAGATCTAATCATCAGAACCTGATTTGGTGACAATGGTGGTCCCATGGGAAGCACCAGCTTTCAAACAAAAAAAGAATCATGAAAATCGGTTCACCCAGTCGGTCGTAATGCGGTAACAAACATAAAATTGATAACCTCCTCCTTTTTTTGAAGTCGGTTAAAAACTATCCTATGTCCTTTCTCAAGTTCCAAACTATGTCTGTACCAAATTTCACACAAATCGGTTCAGTAGTTTAGGCGTGAAGAAAAGACAGACAGACAGACAGACAGACAGAGTTACTTTCGCATTTATAATATTAGTTTGGATAAGAAATTGTTTACAAATAAGTTTTTTTTAAGTGAAATGAAGCTACTTTGTCCTATAATTAAAAACTTAGAGGTTCAAAATAAAGTCTTGTGTCATATAAAAGTTGTAACTCCCTCTGTTTTAAATTACAGTCATGCTTTAGTATTTACTACTAAAGGACACATGAAAGGAAACATATTTCAGTACATAATTAAATTATACTCAAAACTCATGAAAAAGTACTTAAAATAAACTGGTTGGTATAAAAGTAAATTAACTTTTCACTAGTAAGGAGTAGTAAAACATGATTGGTTCGAAATAGCCAGTCTTTAAAATAGTTACTTACCTGCTAACATTGTAAACTTATTTAATTTTCAAAGAAAAGCTCCTGTTAAAGTCATACTTATTTACAAGTGTATGTGCAACATGCATCATTAACCAAATAACAGAAACCTCAACGTAAGTGCAATTGAAAGGAGATAATTATGTTTCTTAAAAAATATTCCTTTAAACCCTCTATGAAAGAGCGTGTAAAGAGAAGAAAAGAAAAAAGATAAACAGATGTATAGCGAATCACATTACTTCAGAGGAAGTCTTGTGGTGGGGTAATATTTAATTATCCCGTGGCGGAAACGCGAGGCGGGGTCGTGTTGACCCCACCCGCAAACAAAATGGCCGCCGACGTTACAATTACATTCCTTTATCAACCCGCGGAAGTTGCCACTTTAATATTTACAAATTGGACTTATCAAATGAAAGGAGTTGCGCTTTCTTTTGAACTTATTTACTGTTTAGGAAACCACTGACAACTAAATTATACTTCTTTATTTTTTTCTTCCTTATTATAATTCTGGTTTACAATTTCAAACCATTTATTCACATTATGCATTCCTGTAATTCACAGAAGACGGACAAACCATTGCGACTTTAATCATATACAGAAAGCAAACTAAATAACCGTTACAATTGGATTAATAAGCGTATCATAAATTTAAAAAGCTACGTCGAGGACGTGTGACACGCTCTTATTAAAACTTCATACCGACGAGACTAGAATAGATCTAGATAAATGATTATGAACTGTATTTCTTACACCATAAGGTATGTTTGTTAGTTATCTGATTTATTGGAGTGTATGATACACGTGAGCTCGATAGTCATCCTAAGTTGGCGTGTATAATCGCAAAATGTGCCACCGATGCTGTCTACCGTTTAACTTGATTCCAATGCAATGCAACGTATTGAAAATAATAATTACGTGAGCAACTGAGTCGTGTTAAGCAAATGAATTGACTTTTTTGTTAAGTGGATAGCTGTACTTATTATTTAAATACATACATAAAAAAACAACACAAAAAAAAGTGCAAAATAAAATAAAATGGCAACTCAACATCTAAAAATCATTTAGCACAACCCTTCTTTATTAACATTTTCAAACCAATAAAATAAAACACCCAAAGTTATAACAATTCAACCACAAACTAGCAGATAACAAGATTTCGTTAAAACATACTAAAAATATTAAAGAGCACAATCGAAAGCCGCTCGTTGAAGTCTTTTGTATGCGCGTCAAAATTAACTGCTGGGAACGAATTCGCCGTTTAATTTTTTAACATGGCCGTTCGTTCACTCACATAAAATGGCAATAATTTATACCTGTAACTAAATAAATAACTCGACAGTTAAAGAGGGAACATTTCGTATCAATCTTAATTAATACGCAGCGAAGACAGAGAGTGAATAAATTGGTGTATTAAAGAGCGCATGAGATATTTAATTATTGTCGATTCCGATCAACGTAGCCTCCTTGCGTGACACGGACAAAAGGGACAATCTCAAAAGAAGCTGACTTCTGAACATTATCGGGTGCAAAAGTGTTTTGTTAATTGTAAAACAATATTTGGAATATTGTTACGAATATTTTAAATTATGGGGCTCCGTTATACTTTTTCAAAGAAACAACTAACCGCCTTCAAAAACCACCAAAATAAAGCGTAAAACAAGTTATCTTTCGGAAGCCGGTGGCTTTGTTTTTTATATTTATTTTTGTCACCGTCTACCGAAAGATAAGTTATTTCTGAAGGCGGTTATATTATTTTTTTAAGTTTTTAATTTACCCTTTTAAGTTCATATATTCAACCGAAATTCTTGTCAAATACGTAATATTCGTACGTAGTACTGGTTATAACATCGTCTAAATTGTGTACTTAGACGAGCAAGATAAGATAAGTGAAAAATGCTCAAAAAATAAAAATTACCGCGCCAAACTGAAAACTTTTCATGGTACCAAATGACATCTCAATCAAATTTTTTTGTTTTTTCGGTGCAGTATATCTGCATTGAACAAACAAAAAAATAATCATCAAAATCGGTTCACCTAGATGTAATTTATGAGGTAAGAAATATTTAAAAAATAAATACTGTCGACTTGAGAACCTCTTCCATTTTTGAAATCGTTTAAAAATCAAAACATATCAGCCACATCATCATCTTTGTACACATTGGCCTGTTATCGTTATAGAAGCAATCTGAGAGCGATAAACTATACATCTATACCATGTTACAGTAATAGAAGTTCTCATGCACGAGGTTGTAAGTTCAAACCCGGTCAAGTACCAATGTGACTCTTGTAATGCATATGTACTTGTACCGTCTTACTACAAAAAAGTTAAACATTTGTTGAACACTTGTCTAAAAAATTGTCAACAGCAAAATGGCATTTGAAATTGATAAACTTAAGGGTCATTTTGCAGTTACAAAAGGGTCTGCAACTTTTAGTATGGACCTCGGCATCAATTTGTTTTTTCTTTCGCCAATGATTAAATTTTGGCCACAACTAGACTACCACCTAAGAAGTCCATACAAAAAAAAAGTTTCTAAACCGTAACCAACCGTAACCAGAGATATGACGGTTTTTATTTTGATCTAATCAGGAGTTATTATATTGATTTACTCCTGATTAGAACAAAATTAAATCCGTTATATCTTTGGTTGGTTACGGTTTATAATTTTTTACCAAGTTCTTAGGTTGCGGTCTACTAATGACCAACATTTCATTACTGGCGAAAGAAAAAAAAAATTGATACCAAAAAGTTGCATACCGTTTTGTTCGAGAAGTGTTCAACAGATGTTTACCTTTTTTTTTTAATAAGTCTGTCAATTTTTATCACGGACATCACTGAAATCGGTAAAAAAAAATCATGGGGAAACGTGAATGTAGTCCAAAGCCATGTCAAAGGCCTGTAGCGTTCCTAGAGAAAGCTTAATTAATTCTGGCACAAGAGGATGGTCACATCCTTTCGTGAAAAAGAAAAATAAATTAGTCACTACTTGTGGGAATGCTTACATCTTATACTTTATGGTCAGATTTTTCACGATTTAACTTAAATTCCTCAGATAAAACTACTACTAACTACTAATCATCCTGCTTTTATATATGTAAATTTACACGAATCTTGAAATGGCAATAATCTGTTTTCCTACACCTTTGGGCATTCTAATATTCCCATAATCTTAACACTTGAGCATACACCAGTACGATCGCGGTCAACACTTATGCGCGGGCGCCTCCCGCGGTCCGATTAAATGCTCGAGCGGTTTGTGTAATGAAGCGAGATAAATCAACGGCGTCACACGCACCCGCTCCCGTGACTCATGACCTTACTCGTGCAGTTTGTCATTTCATTTGAACAAGTTACAATTGCGATGAAGTCATTTTCTGTTGCAGTGTACACGCACTTACTTGCGAAGTTGTTGTTTCTAGACACTGATACTTTTAAGTATATGACATTTTTGTAATAGTCGTTGGTCTAGTAAATGCAAACGTAACTGTTAAATAATAAAATGTCAGTGTCATTGAGTTTATTCTTTCAGGAATTTCACAATAGTAGCCCCGGGTTTGATTTGTCCCAGATCAGTGGCAACAGATCGCCCTCTTTCACATGAAAATGAAACGTTTTGGCGTAAACGAAAATGGACTGGACACGGACATGTTTCAGTTTATACACTGAAGCAAATTTTGCTTAATACTTCAGAGATTTTAAGGGTGATTTGTTGTCCCATAAAATTCAAAATATGTATATATTGTAGGCATTAAAAAAAGTTTGCAATTTGAAAAACCGAAATATTTTTTGTTACTGTAGATTACATTATGATTTTTTCTTCTTTTTAGATTCTTTATTAAAAATGTTGATTAAGAATACGAAACATTCCATTGTTTTTCCATAAAAAAACAAAAAAAACCAGTTTATGCTAGTGCTGAGTGATCACAAACTTTTTTTGATGTCTGTATGTTAGTCTGCATGTTAGTCTCTGCCTTAACAATTAAAGGCCCAATATGTCCTGCCTAATAAGCAAACAATAATTATTAGTGTCAAATTAATCAATTAATAAAATTAGTGTCAAATTTAGTTATTAGTTTGATTTTGATCGATTATTATAATTGATTTTACGATATGACAATTCTTTTACAGTGGTCTATTTACGACACTAAACAACCTTAATAATCGGTAAGGCTGGCAACTGCTAAAAGTGAAAGTTCTTTCAACGATGTTCACACCAAATGCGTCGTCACTAATCAAACTGTCTAGCTAGGAGTACGTGTCAGGCTAAAGATCAAAGCCGGGAATAAATATCAACTGGACAAGAGTCGAGTCCGTTACAGCTCAGTTACTTATACAGAGAGAGAGAGTAGACACTAGATAGTTAACCGCTGAAATAAGGCAAGTCAGCTTTTCATAGTTCCAACTGACGCACGGCTGTGACAAAGATGGATTCAGTCAAATCTCTCTTCTAAACTATTCCACGCCTTAAATTCCCTAGATAAAACAATCTAATCAGAAATTCAACGAAACGATAGAGTACGAGTATTGTTTTTAAAAACAACGAATGCAGTGGCTCAGAGCGTATAATCATCAATTCTTTGAACAACTTATTGAATATTATTTGCATAATTATAAAATACAGTGCATAAAATGAAACGATAACGGACAACACAAATCAGAGTAATTTAATATTAATTTATAAACGTATTTACATGTAATTGGCAACAATCTAAATAATGATTTAAATTTAAAAGCAACAAATTTTAAAAACGCAATTTAAGATTAAGTACGTAGCCCTCCAACGTTTTAAGTAGAAACAATAAATTCATCGACACTAATTGGTGGTTTTCTCCCATTTATCAGCTCATTACATCACAGTAGCGCGAATAAAATAAAATATGTGTGCGGAGCGGTCCGTGCGCCGTGGGCAGATCATTCGCATGCGATAAGCGTCGGTCAGGCACATCGTAAATTCAAAGAGCAGGCCCTGCCGAACTACAGACCTGATTGTGAGCTTTAATCAGTTGTGTGCCTACCCGCAGTCTCTGCCAACGACCTTGCTCACACCACCACATACCAGTTTCTTCAAAAAATATTTATCACGGCTCCATAATCAATGAAATCCGATTTTTACTAACAAATGGTTTATTATTATTACTTTGGCCTGAAACACAATTTATCACTACTAAACTAGTTAGCGCCTCATAAATAAAGAGCTTTATTTTTATCGTAGAGCTACAGTTGCTCATAACTAAAACGCTTATGCCGTGATTATATATGTTAAACATATCATTGTGCACAACTTTTACTAAATAAAGTAATTAGAAACCGGAAAATTTGCCCACTAAAATATTATAACCATAATTGTAAATTATTGTTTGAAAATATTCGAGCCTAATACTTTCTAAAAATCTCATGTTCTCATAAGCATTTATAGACATACTTGTATTAAATAGATGGCGTATTGCATTAGTACATTCCGTACTGTTGTGTTCTAAATACGAATGTTTGGAAATGGATCCACAGTACGACTACAAATCCGAATTTATTCGAGCGGCTGCGCTTTGAAGACGGCTACTGCGTTGCATGCATGCAGATGAGCGAACAACGTTTAATCGTTTAATGGAGACTGCATTAATGTATCAGATTGAATGTTTATTTTTTATTCAAGAAAATAAAATTACCTTTGCAAACTGAGACAACGAATTGTTATTGGATCTCTCGGGTATTGCGCACACGCATTACAAAAGGGACCTTTACCATAATACCTAACATATAAACAGCATTGTGTTATTATTGTACATAAAACATAAATACAAGCGCTAACGTAGCAGAACATACTTATTGAAAATGTAAACACAGCAGATGCATGCTCGTGGCTCGTGACTTGTGCACCAGTGAACTTTAAAATCGAAAACATTGTTTCGAAAATTAATCGATAATAAAGCCATGGTATCGATAGCATTTACAAAGCATGCACGCGTGCGGCAGAAGCATTGGCAACACAAACATCGCCCCACAATTCCATTATAACATTCTACCGCACGAGAAAATAAAAGGTCTCAAATTTACATAGCACGAGTGACCCGATGCGAGGCACTCGACGGAAATTCACAAAAATCGCGACGTCTCTTTTCAACGTGCCGCTGCTTTTAGCGATATGAGAAGAGAAAGAGCAAAGGAAATCGATGTTGCAGTTCAAGCAAATGAGTAAAATGTCATGCAGAACAAAATCCAATTTCATTTTCAAACATTGGTTATGCGCGTGAGTTACAATGCTCGTGCTTGTAGCAACTCATACCTTGAAACATATCGTAGCTGCAAAACGTTGCTGTTTAACAAAAGTATCAAATAACTCGCGGATTCGATTTAATAGAACTTCCCACCTCAACATAAACCATAACGTTTATGTAAGTAGAATGGAGATATAAATTGTCAATAAAACCTATAAGCTAGTGTCGCAACTTAAACAGAATCTGGAGCAAATGTAATGTAAATGTAAATTTTATAGTGCTCCAAGGCTTTGATCAAGCTCTGGCACTGAGTTTAGATCGAACTTCAAGATAATTGAGTACGTTATGTGCCTAGGCCTTTATAGATCATGTTGAAGGACAAAAGTCTTAAGGAAAACAGGAATATGAAAGTCAAGTTAATCTTGTTATTTACTCCCAAACAAGCTCTTTTAGCTTTCTAAAGAAATATCGTATACTGTTATGAACAAATAAGCTTCATACCATATTAAAGACCCACTATACAATGATAATGAATACTTTTTCTGAAGTCTTAATACACGTCAATATTGTTTAAAAATTAGTTGTGATGATAAACATCTTAGATAGCTCACTAATGTAGCCGCCATTCTTAGTATCACAAATATTACCTCATTTTCTAAAAGCTAGCCTAGAGCTAGCCCACAATATGAAATCATCAATTCATAACGCAACTATTAAAGGGTAGTAGAACGACAAAGCAGACAATGTTATCTCTATGTCAATCTATCGATCATGCAATTACCTAAAGTGTTGCGCAAATGCACGCGATATTTTAGCGGGCATTAACCGGGCCACGTAACACATAACCATGGCAATTAGTACATAGACCAGTGAGCGACAGCGTGCCTAAACCGATTATATCCCGCTTTATCGCGGGATCGCCGGCGTGCGGCAGTCCCAACAATACACGTGAACAGATTCCAGCGCCATGACCGACACGCAGAACCAACCAGATCAACAAACTGCACGACTGAACTACGCCTTTTCGACAATTTCCAACCGGACCCCGGACACTTGCGAAAGATACCTATTTGCTTATCAAATCACGTTCCTGCAACTGGTATTGTTGCACACCATTCTGTAATCATAATTCTTGTAAAACATGACAGTCTACCACAGTAGTATAAACGAAATTGTGACTAAGATTGATAGAGGACTAACTGTTACCACACAAATAATATCGGAACAAACAAGGTACCCTTCGGAAGTTGGTAGACGGAAAGGTTTACTAACGGCAATATTTCACGGCACCCTCGCCTCAATTTAAAAGAAAATTGCATTAACATTTTTTGACAGTCACTAGTCGAAACGATGACGAGGACGTTTAGTCTAACCGCTGACAGTGAAAAATTACGACTCCCAGGTCGGCGTAAGCAATGCGATCTGTTAGGCGGCAGCCGCTGATTGTCTTTAAACAAAAACTGCACCAAGTTCTTTTCATGTAGTTTATTGAGATAAGATTTTACAGTCACGTTCGGAACCTCACTTTTCTTTTTTACGGAATTTAAGACGCGGGAACGCGGAATGGTTGCTAATTTGTTACTAAACTGTCCGCATGGACGTAAATGTTTTTATAGAAAATATTATGTTTGGTCAGCAATTAGTCGCGTACAAGTTATGAATATAACATCTCCCCCCTTAAGATGGAGCTTTATCCCAAATGATTAAGCGGAATCGAGAAAAAGAAGAATGAGGTTTTACAGAATTTGAATAATTAAAATTAAATATTGAATCTAGTAAAAATAAAAACACATAACCCAAAGAGGAATAAAATAACCCATTAAAACTAAGACACGATATAAAAAAATATTAAAATTATAAGATAACTATAGAAAATTAAAAACACAAGGATTTATCTTAAAATACCCGTAAGCATAAATCAAATTAGACATTCTATAAACTAAACTTAAGACTGTTGAAAAAAAATATTAGTTGTTAAGATTTCTATTTGATGAATATTGATCATTATCACCAGAGGAATGTTCCGTCATTTCAATAGAATTGTTTACTTTGTGTTCATGTTGTACTGACCTTTTTGTATTACATAGATTGAAGATTGGGATGCAACACAATGATTTTCGGGTTTTATTATTAACATAACATTTAAATAATTTATACAGAATTAACAAAAATATAACAGTAACAATTAAATACGTGAATCCAGAATAATAAGTTGCATATTTAACAAAGTGTGATTGCTCTTGAAATTGATTTATCTCTAATTCGAGATGGTCTCATTTATGAGATGTGTGCTTTAATGAATCTAGATCTATATTACTTAAAGATAGTGGTGAGAGTAAAGGAATACTTTTATTAACTATATCTTTGTTACAACAATCATCCTTTGTTATATCAAAGTCAATTACAAAATTATTGTTATATTCAGAAGTTGAAGTAGTTGATGGAATAAACTGTAAAGTTTTAGAATAACCAGTACAATCAGGAGTTAACTTTAACAATCCGGTTCCAAGAATAGAATAATCTTTCATGTCCGTTTTACATTTTACAGTTAATTTATTTGGATTTGATTGTACATAAATCCATTCATCACTATGCAATCTATGCCAAATGTCAATTTGACCATACAATAATTTATAATCACACTCGCTGGGTAATGACAATACTACTTCTGTTAACAACTTTGTTTCACAGGATGGATTAGAATTACTAGAATAAATAGTTGACAATTGACAAATTGAATAATCGCTACTTATCTTAAGACATTCTTTGACATTGATACTAGATAACATTGCATAATTCAATCTATCATCTGTGATAGCAAGATAAGGATTTGTTGGGTGAATAAGGGCAAAGGTATTTGGATTAGAATGATCAGGTGGAGTAGTATTGTAAGATAAAAGAGCAGTAGCTAAGTAACAGTGCCAGTCATTCTGATTTTCATTAACGAAAGATTTCAGGTACTCTTTAAGAGTAGAGTGGCTGCGCTCTAAAGCTCCGTTTGTCTGCGGATGGTAAGGCGTAGTGAAGATAGATTTTATTTTGCAGATTGCTGTTACTTGTTTGAAAAGATCAGATGTGAAACATGTACCTAGATCGGTAAGTATGGTTTTAGGGAAGCCAAATAGTGACATAAAATGTATTAAATTACGTGCAATTTCGTCGCTAGTTGAGGAAATCATAGGATAAGCGCAAGTAAACTTAGTTAAATCATCTTGTAACGTCAAGATATATTTAAATTTCTGAGAACCAGCTTCTGGGAGAGGGCCTACAATATCTAGTGCCAACCTTTCAAGAGGTCTAGTGCTAGTAGAGGTGATTTCCATAGGAGCTTTGTTGGATAGGCGTAACGGCTTATTCGTTTGACATAATTTACAATTTTTTACGTAATTTTCGATATCTGAACGCATTGATTTCCAATAATACGATGCTTTAATACGACTCAGCATACGCTTCATACCCGGATGTCCAGCGATAGGTGAATCATGATTTTCCTGAAGTATCTTAGGTACTTCAGCTGGATTGGGGTAAATAATTTGATTTTTATAAATATGAATTTTAATATCAGTGTTATGAAAGATAAAAATAAGCATGTTATATATTTTACTGTAAGAAAGCTTGGAAAAAGGTTCACTAAAGTCTGATATAGCGAGCTCGGTTTCATTTGTATTTTGATCTATGATTGAGTTGCGTAATTTTATTAAAAGCGAATAAATCGTTTTGTAATTAACTTCTTCGTAATGATGAACCTTAGTAAATAAGAAATAGTAATGCTTTCCGTTGGAAGATGTTGCAAATACCGAATCTGATTCGCGTTCAGTTGCAATTATTTCAGAAGAATTATTAATTTGAGAAAGAAGATCCTCACAGTGTGGCATGGAATTATCGAAATCTAACGATGTTGGACAAGCTATCAATTTACATTTAGTGAGTTGTAGAGCTTGCGAGTGTTCTTCAATGGTTGTGTTAGTAGTAGGTATGGATTTTGTGAATTGCAACTTTAAGTACTCTTCATAAGATTGATTATTCAGAGCGTTACTGCGCGTTAAAGCGAGTATCGGGTGACGTGATAGGGCATCCGCGTTTGAATTAAGTTTGCCTTGTTTGTAAACAATCTCGTAGTCGTATTCTTCCAGCTTTAAGCGCCAGCGAATGAGTCGACTACCGGGGTCTTTGACATTAAATAACCAAACAAGTGGTCTGTGATCGGTTATGATTTTGAAATTGTTACCGTAAAGATAAGGGCGGAAAGTCTTAACGGCAAAAAGAATAGCTAATAACTCCTTTTCGGTAGTGGAATAATTTCCTTCGGCTTTGTTGAGTGTGCGAGATGCATATGCAATTGGCTTATCTTTTCCAATTGGGCCTTGTGAGAGAACCGCACCTACGGCGTAATTACTTGCGTCTGTAGTGACGAGAAAGGGTTGCGAGAAATCGGGGTATTGGAGCAAAGGAGCTGTAGTTAATTTTTCTTTTAAAATATTGAATGCATTTTGTTGTTCTACATTCCAATGAAAAGCGGTGTCCTTTTTTAGAAGGGAAGTTAGAGGTTTAGTGAGTTTTGAGAAGTTTTCAATAAATCGACGATAATAGCCGATGAGACCTAGGAAAGATTTAATATCTTTTGGATTTTTAGGAACAGGGTACTCGGAGACAGCTTTCACTTTGTCAGGGTTTGGAGAAACACCTTTATCGGTGATAGTATGACCTAAATAATTCACTTCACGTCTTAAGAATTCACATTTATCGGGCTGAAGTTTTAAGTTAAATTGACGAAGTCTATCGAACACGAGTCTTAGTTTTTCTATCAGTGCAGTAAGGGAACTTCCATAGACAATACAGTCATCTAAATATACATAGCAATGAAGACCTTGAAGTCCGGATAAAACTGTATTCATAAGACGTTGGAAGGTTGAAGGGGCATTTTTTAACCCAAATGGCATACGAGTGAATTCGTAATGTCCCGAGGTTCCGTTTGTGTTAATAACAGTGAACCCAGTTTTTTCTGAGTCAGCTGGATTTATATTAATTTGATGAAAGCCTGATACTAGGTCAAGAACACAAAAATATTTGGAGTGACCTAACTGGTCTAAGATGTCTGAGATTAGAGGAATAGGATAAATTTCGTTTATAGTGACATCATTAAGTCGCCTGTAATCAATGTCGATTCGCCATTTTCGTTGTCCCGATGCGTCCATTTTTTTAGGTACCACCCAAACTGGTGCACTCCAAGGGGAGTTAGACGGCCTTATGATTTTTTGATCGAGCATCTTTTTTATTTGCTTATCCACTTCGTGTTTATGACACTCTGGAAAGCGGTAGGATTTTACATTGATGGGCGGTGCATTACCTGTATTAATTGAGTGCTGAATAGCATTAGTGCAGGTGAGAGGGTCGCCCTCGAGGTAGAATATGTCACTGAAATCAGCGCAGCATTCTAATAAGGCTTGTCTCTCCTCAGAGTTAAGATGATCGTATCTGATTTGTTTAAGGACGCGATCACGTCGATCAGACGCAGATAAAGAGACTGTGTGAATTGTTTCCTGAAATTGACGTGATTTAGAAAAGTCTATAGGAGTAAGTTTGACTTTAAAATCATGAATTTGAGCATCAGATTCAGTCGTGTTTAAAACGGAAATGTTGACACGATTATTTTGTTTAAGTGTCACAATGCAATTTGCTAAGTAGACACCTTCGCTTACAACGTGATCTAAAACAAGCGCTTCGCGTAAGTTGTGCAATTCCGAGGGGTCATTTGACACCATACATTCAATTACGGCTTCAGAACGTGCCGGTATGATGTATGTTGGTTCATTGAATAAAATAGGTACATTATGACCGCAAAGATTCATGTATTTAGAATTATAATCTATATTAGCGCTAAAAATGCGTAAAAAGTCTGTACCGATTATGCCGTCATATTTAAGATTTAGTTCATCTGTAATGACGTGGAATTTGTGTTGTAAGGTATCTTTACATACTTGGAACTCGAATTGAAATGTGCCCAAGGTTTCGTTATAAGAATCAGCATTGTTTATGCCTTTGAGCTGAATTATTTCATTGCTGAGTTGGGGTTTACACGACAAACTCGATTGCTTCACGATACTGACACTAGAACCGGTATCGATGAGGAAACTAAGAGGTTTTTTCGAATATTTAGTAATGAGATTTGTAAAAGGCAGAGACACTTTGTATTTATGTATACTTGTTTCGAAAATAGGCATTGAAACTTTTGAGTTATTAGGCGTTTGTATATGATTTTGAGTCTCATTCTGAGGCCGTGTAGATTTAGTAGAAGGGAGGTGTATTTTATTTGAAATATTATTATGACTCAGGTTGTTCTGAGATGTATTATAAGATTTAGTAGATTTAGTAGAGCATTTATTTTTAGTAAGACTCAGGTTATCCTGAGATGAATTATAAGATTTAGTAGATTTAGTAGAGCATTTATTTTTAGTAAGACTCAGGTTGTCCTGAGATGTATTATAAGAATTAGTAAGACTCGATTGTTCATTGGACAGTCGAGATGAGTAGGATTTAGTATGACTCAGTCCTTGATTACAAGGTTCCTGAGGTGGAGAAGATTTAGTACGTGGAATTGTGCCGTTTTTACTTTTAGACTTCGGTAGGCACGAATCCGAAATCATTCTTCGTTTAAATCGTTTTTCTGATCATCTTTAGATTCATTAATGCAATTACATTGGCAGCAATGAACACGTGCATCGTTATTCAATGCGTTGGAATTAGCAGAATTTCTTTGGCTTTGAGTGTCTTCAGGTTGCGAATTACGCAAACGATGTTGATTATTATATTGACGCTTGCGACATTCATTAATCACGTGTCCCTTATTTTTGCAATATGCACAAAATTTTGAGTTATAATTGGAATTTTGTTGACCTTCTCCGTTACCTGAGGATGAAGAGGATGATGGATTGGGAACGTGATAAGATTTTTGGGATGGTGGATTGGAAGAAGTATTAGAATTAGGCTTTTTCTTAAAGCACTCATTAGAGGTATGACCTTGCTTGTTACAATGAGAACAGAATTTGCCAGTTCGTTGAGATATACGCGTTAAGTTGAATAATTTCTCTTCTTCCACCGCGTGAGTCACGGCATCGTTTAGTGAAGAAGGATTCCGACATCGCACTATATTAGAAATGTTAGAATTAAGTCCTAATATAAATGTGTTTAAAGCGAGATCTTCCATAGCAGCTATTCTGCCAATAAGCTCAGCTGGATTTGAACATGAGTAGTGAATGTCTGCTTGAATACGTGTTAGGCAGGCTTCAACTCTAAGAGCAAATTGCGTTACGGATTCTGATGTTTGCTGTTTGCAGCTTTGTAAATCTACTAATAAATGAGAACTGTGTTTTCTTTCACCAAATGTGGTTTTTAGAAAACTTTTTAATTCGGACCATGTCGTAAATGTTTTAAGACTGCATGCTAGTTGTGCTTTTCCCTCTAATTGGGATATTATATATTTGCATAATATACCATGCTGTTCAGGTGCTGCTAGTGATATAGCATTGTCGCAATTTGTTAAAAATGCTGGAAGAGTCTCTCGATCACCTGAGTATGGCCTAATGAATTTTGTGAGAACATTTAAGGTGACTTTTTCTAAAGATTCTTGTTTTAATGACATTATGTAGGTAGGTAGGATGAGAGGATACACAGATTTACACACAAAAAAAATTGAAAGTAATACAAAAGGAATAGAAAGTGAAAAAGTTAGACTACTTACAGAATTAGCACAGTCAGGAGCATTTCACTAATGAGTTAAAATTAAAGTCCTGGGATGTGGTACTGGGTGGACACGACACGTTGGCGCGACCAAGGACGGTCACGTGGCGGGCGGCGAATAGGATCACGTGGCTTGCTTGTAGGCGGTGCCTGGACAGGGACGCAGGCTCAGGCAGATGATGGTCGGTGGTGAGTAGCAGTAGCAGAACTTGACCCGAAGAGAAGATGGAGAGAAGAAAGTAGAGGTCCAGGTGTGGCAGTGGTGCGGGCTCACAACGCAGGCGGAGGCTTATCGTCGACCACAGGTACAGGTCCGGCAGTGGTGCAGGCTCGATGCAGGAGGAGACTTACTGTCGACCACGATAATGGGCAGGTGGCTGATGCGGGCTCAACTCGAGGGGCTGAGACTGAACGTCGATCAACTTGACAAACGCGACGACCACGGGTTCAATTTTCAGGGTTTATAGCGTAAACCACTTTTCGAAATCGCACTTCTGACACCAATGTTAGGCGGCAGCCGCTGATTGTCTTTAAACAAAAACTGCACCAAGTTCTTTTCATGTAGTTTATTGAGATAAGATTTTACAGTCACGTTCGGAACCTCACTTTTCTTTTTTACGGAATTTAAGACGCGGGAACGCGGAATGGTTGCTAATTTGCTACTAAACTGTCCGCATGGACGTAAATGTTTTTATAGAAAATATTATGTTTGGTCAGCAATTAGTCGCGAACAAGTTATGAATATAACAGATCGCTCGATAGTTCTTAATGTATCGCTGTCAATCGCATGTTTTGACGTGCGGAATCACTCCTTGCTATCTGAGAGCCGCCACAGCCTCTACTGACTCAACCTTTGCTTAGTCATCACCAGTAATAGAAGCGTCACCCGAACGTCAATATTGCAATTTAAATTACTTCTGGGATCCTTTCAAATCCGTGTAGTAAACTCTTCTTTAGTAAATAGTCATACATTTAAAGTCAAGTTTTGCAAGAAGCTTCCTTACAGATATTTCCACACTCATAAGCAACGTTTGCAACATTTACTTCGCTTAACGATTGGAAAGTTTACGTAAAACCTATGAATAGACACATAAAATACTTCACTATGAACCTTAGCAAAGCGCCCTACATGCAAATCAAGTCACGGTTCGACCTAAATTACAAGTCGAGTACTTCTAACTGTGACTGACTCAGTGGAAGCGAGTAATGAGCCAAATTATGTCCATCAGACAACGACACCACCGTAATTATGTAGCAAATGATGCCAAATCTAAGTTTTTGAGAAGAACAACTCTATTATAAAGAGATTTGGCGATGACGAACTCGTATAATATCACCATAAGCGTTGTTTAAACAAAACAGCTCACGTAATTACACGCGACCGTTTCCCAGTAATACTGCGTGTAATCAAATACTAAATTACATTTTCAAGCAAAATTTTGTTCACATCCTGGTAGCTCTTAAATTTATTTTCTGAATGTTTTGATGTTTATGGACGGAAAGGTATTGGAGGTGTTACCTCTTGATCAATTTGTAATATTGAACATTTGATTTTGTACAGTGTACCCGTCACATACTGAAACAATCCTGAAGTTGATAAGTAGGTAATGGCATGAAGAATGATATTTTGTGGGGTATATATGTAGTTTATATTAATGGGCACGATACTTTTTTGATGTACCATTGTTTACAAACTAATGTCGTAATATTGAAGTAGTCCTCTATTAATTACTAACTCACTTTGCAGGATTAACAGCAAGTAAAAACAAACAGCATGACTGCGTATACCCGCGGTTAGAAAATCCCACTTTTAAGGTTGTTATAAAAAATTCTCGTATCTTAAATATAATTTCTTTTACACGAAGACGTGGAATAAATTAAGCAACAATATGGTTATATCTTGGTACAATTATTCGTGTGTTGAACAAGCCCGTAGGCTGTACGACAACGCGCGACGTCGGCGCTCTCACGCAAATGCCAGCGTTATGAAACCGGTACGAGGTTGGAGCACTATGCCCAAACACCATTACTTTGAGACCTATACAGTTATACTCTTTCTCCTTTTGTGAGTGTTAGTCGCTAAAGCGGTAGGGATCATCTTAAGATGGCACCCGTAAGAGTATTGTTATATTACCGGCATTACGTTCCCCAAGAGCGCTCTATGTGTCACAGCGTGCTCCAGTTCTGTGGACACGCCAGTATTGCCGTGGGAAGTGGTTGCGGACAGTAATTGTACTCTATGTCATCAAATTATTTTGAATTAAGATATCGCCTCAACAATGAGACAAGCTTGAAATAATTTACTGCCGCTCACATCGAGGTTAACTGAAATAATGTAACGTTAAGGTAATTTAATTCTGAGAAAATCGAGTGAGTCAGAATATGAAATCAAAAATGTCCGCGAAATTGTTGAATTTAGCTTAAATGGATGTCGTTATAAACTGTAATCATAAAATTGTTTTAGTAAATCGATTTCAATATCTGTACTGCAAATGTCAGGGTAGAGTATAATTTATCATCATTTGCAGTTCAAGTAATTTAAATAGTTGAACTAGTAAAATTACTCAGTGTTTCAGTGTGCGGTCTAGATATTCAATCAGCGTCGGCTTTGTCAACCAATACCTGGAGGTGCGCGTGCGCAAATCAATTTGCTCGCGATCTCGATAGCGTGAGATAGTCAATCTCTAACGAGCTACCGACCACCGACTATCTACTCACCACTTACTTTAAGTCTACATTTTAAGGATTAAATGTTATTCTTGTTTTTGCCTTGATTTCTTCGCAAGTGGATAGAGGATGAACATTGTAAGAAATGATGTCGTTTATGTATTTCAAACTGTAAATAATTGCACGAACTTCCCTGTAAACGTGTTTTATTCACTTTCCAATAACCCATACACATTTGCATGTAAAATATTTTACCCAATAAGTTTAAGATAAAACTATTCTGCTTTAAGGTGTTAGGGCGTGACATAACTCTTGAATTCAATTATCTTAAAATGCCATACTGAATAAATTAGCAACAAGAAGCAAACTCCATAACGTACATAGGGTTACAGCTGCCAGTCACTTTCATTTCTCGCGTGAATAGAATCAGTTCTGTCGATACTAGCGCCTTAATCGTTATGACTTACACAATTTCAGAAACCAGAGGTTTGGAAATATTTTAATAATATTCAAATAACTATAATTCATAGAGTTGACACTGTTTTCAGACAGAGTGATTAAGTAACGCTTGAACATAACGAAACATTCTACTTTGACATATGATACAGATTCGTATTGCACAGCAGCTGAAACGAACCCAAGAAGCCTACTCAAAAGGACACAGATGTGTAATCGAGCAAGAAAAACGCGGCGTCACAATGAGGGACAAACTGTACGGAGAGACTTGGAAGAAACTGATGATTCTTTTCACACGTAATCTGTTTACGGCTGAAATACAAAATTATCTTCCAAACATATGAAGTTTGCCGGCGAGTAATCAATCATAACGACTGAAGGGGCGCGGAAAGCCGCAGACGCGAGCACCTACCGAAGGCACTCTTATGAAAGCAACGAATAATACAGCACGAATCAATCATAGATTTTGTGACGATCCATCATAAATTTTCATTGAAAAAATAACCATGTTATTATATTTCAATACGTGGCGAAGTTTTGGCAGAACTTTTACATACGTGAAATATTTTTAAGATAAAAATGACTAACAATAGAAATAGAAAGAGTATTTTCTCTTTAGAAAAATATTTAGAAAAAATTTAAATCAAACGGAATTCAATTACCAGCCCTGATTGAAGATAATGATTCTAAAATAATTGTGCACTGGTGCGGTACAGTAGCAATAAGCGATCTCACAAGAGATTGAGCTCTCAGGCAGCGTGTCTTCACGAATCGGCCAACTCGATCTCGCTTCCGCGAAGAGCGGCAGCTATTCCAAACCAGTCAACGCACGACAAGTGCACAAAGGGCGTCGGGACGTGGCATTGTAAAGTGGCTTTAAGTAGGCACAACTTCCTCTTCGGTTCGTAGTGTCGATACCTACGGGACACAGCGGAGGTCGGCACTCGCTGAATCCGCGATTCACTTATGCAGCGAAACTAAGCAGCGAAGGAAAAGTCGTAGAACGTTAACACCGGTGGGTTTTGTTCTGTTTTGTTTCGACGTTCACACAAGCTTTTTTATTTGGGACCTTTACAAAGTAGCGTGCTGTTCGTATAAAGACTGAAAGTGATAATTCGACACAAAAGTAAACTGTGATTGACAAAAATTATGAACCGATTCTATAAAATCCTACCACTTAACTTTTGGAACTCTAGGACCTCCTTTTTTTTAATAGCCTACTCTGTCCCACTCCTGGGCAAAGGCCTCCCTCCACTCCTTCCACTTCTCGCGAGCCCGTGCGTTCTCCTCCTCCTTTATAAAATAAAATATAACGGAGGTCTAATTAAGCACCTCCTTATAAGTAGTCTAATGTTTTGCCACATCTACATAAATATTTACACTGAAACAGTAATAGTCTGATCTAAGCCCAGCTGGCTGGATACACTAATTTAACTCGGTTAGCTAATTTATCCGCTATTTAGTCGGTGGTAAACGTGAGATCCATATCGCGTATTCTGAAGTTTAAGCTCGAGAGGCGCGCAACGAATTCGCGGCAGGCGGGCCACTCGGATTACATACAAGACCTACAATTTACCTACTACCTTAATTATGTAACATAGGAGATAGTATATTTGATTACCACCACCATGATCTGCGTCATATTGACCATCCTTTTAAATTCGGCAGCGTAGGTCATATAGAGCTACAGGACTTTAACTGTTGCTTACATAACAAACCGTTTCATATTGCCACATTGTGGATTCACGAGGTAAGCCCGTAGAGCCTTAAAGATTTAGTTTATACCAAACGATTTATGAGAATTACACTGAGCCGAGTGTAATTGCCTCTTTACGCACCTGTTGGTAATTCAAGACAAAAAACAAATGCTGTTCTACCACACCTTCCCACCGAAAAAACGTAAAGTTCAAAATTATTTGTTTTGTTCCAAGTAAGTAAATTTCAATAGAATTTTAATGAATACAAAATTATCATCAAAGTAATATTCCTAATCAAGAAGCGGCGGTGGCCGTAACTCTATTCAAAATTCGCAGATATACTGTAACCATAAGAGGAAGTCACGGGTGTAATCGTTGCCATCTCACGGGCTCTTGTGGTGCTGGTTGCGGGAACATTTAAATTATCGTGGAGTTAGATCCGCGCGCCCATAATCACACCGTTCATTTGTAAGCTAGCCAGCTAACAGTATAGCGCGGCCCAACGAAAGTATCGCCATCAGATACCGAGGGACGTTCAAGTTCAATATTATTCAGAACTGAGAAAAACAATCGTGGCTCGTTAAATTGCGATAGCGAGTACGCGATTGTCCGCATCGAGTTCCTTACCTTATACTCCTATCTATTGAATTCTGTACACAGTGAAGTATACACGACAGCCTATTCACATTATTGTGTCTAGATACACAACGTTTTGTATAAAGTAAGATCAAAGCGAAGAGAATCGATCAAACGTAAACGAAACCAGATACGTCAAGCTAGCAGTCCTAATTACGATTGAAGTTGGAGCAGCTACTAAAAAGACCTTTACCGTCAATGTATCAATCTGAGGAGGTTGATAGGCCAGAGCGATCAGACCATGCTAATGAGGCCGACCGGTTAAAAGGGACAATTGCTTGCCAGCAACTGTGAAGGTATCTTTAAGACATTTAAAGGCTGTATTTCTTGCGCTCCTACGTCGGGAATAAGAATGTTGTTAGACGTTGATTAATCGCTTTTCTAACTTCGAACAAGGTTAAGAAATTGTGCTACTGTGTAGTGAATTTAAATTGAAAATGTAAATGTTGGCCTAAATAACAAAAATAGGTGTAACAGGAGGAGACTGAACAATCGTTTCATTGTTTAATGAAGTGAAGAGATTACAAATGGTTGAAGTTAGATAGTTCATTTGTCGCTTACGTTAATTTCCTGCTAATAAACTTTAACAAACAGACGGCTCTATGTCGTGAATGCCTTTCAGTTGCGCAAAGCAATTAGTGCGACATTTGGCGCCGACTTACAATGACTGGGATCGAATTAAATGTTACTGTGTATTATGCATTGACTAGAGGTTTCATCCTTAATTTGATGGTAGAGAACTAATTGTGAAAGGTGTTTTCAGTTTAGGATATCTATAAAATGTTGTTATTGTTAGGTACTGAATATGTTTAAGCTACTTAACTAACAACAATCATTGATATCTTATCGCAAAGCTCGGAAAGCGCAAATAATTTCGCATGCAGAAAATGTAACATTCAACAAAACATGTATAACAAGATAATACAGGCCCATTGATTCGATAAATCTACTGCTACCACTATCTAGGCAGAGCATACAAATACGAAATTGATTACTTCGTGTGGCGAGTGACATTTCAGTATCTGTGAAGAGGCGAGCGAGAGGTGTATGCGGGGAGGGGAGGGCGGTCTTCACACTGACATTTGAATAGGTCTGTCTCGGCATGTACCGGCACCCACCGACGGCCAACGAAAGGCGACAATGTTCAACGAACACAGAACAACATTCCCATTGAAAAGAAAATTTACTTTTATTCAACGGTTGGCAATAGTGCACCTTATTTTTGAACATTTCTGGTTGGCAAAAGTTGGTTTTTCTTTAAAAATATTTTTAATCAACCATCTGAAATTTCTACAATTCATGCTTTGTTTTCCAGCCAGAGAAAACTATAAAACCGTCAATTCGATATCTTACAAAGTTTTATTAAAAAGATAAAGGTATCCTTACTTACGATTTCTGCTACAAACTGCATAATAAATACGCGATTGTAACGATTATGCCGCTATTCTAGCAAAAATATTAAAATAACATATTGGGAAATAATACTCGTAAATAGTTGTGTTTGGTAGTACCTAACACAAATGTCCCAGATTAATTACAGCTACGTGAGCTTACATAGTGCAACACATTTGAACCAATAAATGCGTCATAACGCTTCTGCATTAGATTATCTGAACGCGATACGTGTTCTGAAATAATGTTATAGCTGTGTCTCAGCCGGGTACGTGCTGATAAAATGTACTGAAACATCGTTATTGTTTTTTATGTAACCGCTTTAAAAGTTAAAACGGTGTAAACGATATAGAATTTTCAGTCGCTTCATTCATACACTCAGAGTTTTAGTTGAATTCAATCATACTTAATACTCCGAATTCACGATAACTTTGAAATGAAAATATCTTACTGTGGAACCAAACTTTAGGGAGTATTTCTATTTTCTGAGAAAATATTTCATATCCGGAACGCTAGAACAGTGTGCAAAATTCAAACAAAGGAAGTCAATTTAACAATGATAGTGCTACTCGAAAGGTTTGATCGACATAATATGGAACATCTGATGATGTTGAAACTACGTAACTATCTATTCCTAATATATTTAAGTGCATTTTACCTATGTAAATGTGGGTAGCAAAGCCATCCTCTACTCACTGGCAGTTTCAGGATTCCTTGGCGACTATGTGAGAACTTCGCGAAACAAAGTTTCCTGTGAATTGTTTGTATATATTTGTATAAGAAATGAGGAGCAAAGCAGGAAATGTTAAAACTTTTTTTAATGTGAATAACTTTTACGGGTATTATCTTGGCAAAAAG
The DNA here is from genome assembly GCA_943136025.2 of Agrotis puta. Taxonomy (NCBI): domain Eukaryota; kingdom Metazoa; phylum Arthropoda; class Insecta; order Lepidoptera; family Noctuidae; genus Agrotis; species Agrotis puta. The sequence continues at coordinate 10,786,190 of OW964177.2, read as the reverse complement.
TATTCATTCAGATCTGAGATTACCAGAAAAACGCTTCAATGTTAAAGGACAATGGAGACAAACATCTCATTGACAATAATTCTGTAGCGCCGCACCTCTAAATACCTAATTAATTCGAACAAGATTAAAGTACTTCGGAATAGTGATCGATTATTACCACTCTGATTAATGAGCAGTTATAATCGATTTCACACTCACAAAATGATTTCAGGTGCTATTTGATCAAGCTCGTGTCAAATATTGACAGCTGGTAATTAAAAAAACCGACACGCGTATGTCGCGTCTCGTTCGCCACATGTACACACCTTGTCCTTATGATTATTATCATAAAAAATAATAACATAAAAAGTTTAATTAAAAAACGAATAACGGTATGTGCGCGTTCAATATGCTAGGAAAACGATATGTAGCCACGTGTCGCGGTGAAAAAACCTTTATGAAGCTTCTGCCCTTTTTTTTGGCAGAAACTGAAAACCAAGGCGTCAGTCAACCTGTAAGATTAGAACCTGTAGGACATCCAATTTTTTGTTCCGTGCGAAAACCAATAAAATAATTACTATCACCCAAAAACAAAATATCAGGCATCAAGGCTTTTGAGCATTGAATATTAGTAATATCGAATCAAATAAACATGTTAGTAGACGCATGATGCAAATCGCCTATAATTTTATCAAAGATATTCAAAGTCCAAAATCACAATATAGCGAAACATAAACTAATCTAACATTACTCATAAATGCAGCGGCTAATTTGTCCTAGTTACGGAAGCGTATGGTCTATAACCATGCAAATAGTCGTAGCTATACACGGGGTCCTCCCGGGGGTCCCGGGCCCCGGCGCAGAGGGCCCCGGTGCGGAGAGGCCAGGGGGTCGCATTCACCACCTGCACAGCTAATTGCCGCGCCTCCTAACTGTAAACAGTTACACCCGCTCACAATATCTGTGTGCAATCTGATCAATATTTACAGCAAGTACTATCTAGTTTAAGACTTTACGTGCAATTTACTTTTCACCTTTACTTATTCAAGGCAGGATTTCTGGTTTCCCCAAAAGGTATGTACAATAGGTGTCAACTATTAGTGCACCACATTTTACCATATTTTGTATTTATATCCTATCTTAGAGAGACGCAAGGCTAGCCCTGGCTGGAGACCTTAAAATCTTAAGGCATCCACAGAAAAGTCCGGTTGAGCAGTACACGACCTAATAGAGGACGACCTGCGAGATGCCATACACAAAAAAAAAAAGACGCAAGGTTATGCGTTACTGTATATTTAGTGATTCTGATTAAAATGAGATCTGATTTTATGCTTTCTGTAACAGAAAATAAGAGTCGATTCAATATTCAGACTTGCCTGAAAATAATACCAGAAGGTACATAAATATTTACACAAATCTGCAAAATTACTAACAAGCGTTCTTTTCTAGAGCTAATAAATCATACTGCTTCTTTTCAACAAGTCCCGTATAACAGAAATCACTCGCCAATAAGCGGGCATATCCGTATGATATTGAGTCGATAATATAATAGAACCTTCGACTATGTACCAGCGAATCAATGGGCAGGCGTGACCTAACGCCAAAAGGCAAATTGCTATTGTTTATAAACAAGTCGCGAACACCCTGCATGAAACAATACACTAGGAAGTTACTACAGATTTGTATAAATGCATGTAAATAGATAAGTAAGCGGGGCATGAATTCCATTACAAATTAAAGTCCACTGAACAGAATTTAACAGAGTTAAGTCTTTAAAATATGAAATTACTTCAAAGAAGCATCAAAGAACTTAGGTAAGAGTATAAATTATTAAACATTCATCACGACAAATGATAATCATGAGACAATAACCATTTCGAACGCGTCTGTACCAAAATAGATGGTAATTATGATCATGAAAAACCTATTTAAGGATGTGTCAATAGATATTTACTTCCGTCACGGCTCGAGAACGATTCTTCGTGCGTGCCGGTCACGGCGAACCTGTTACATCTTGTATTTTATATGTCGACACTAGACACCTTTGTAGTACAATCTAAAACAATAGCAAGTACTGGATATGGCATGGAAATTGCGACAAACTGTACTTTAAATGAGTTATGTACACAAGATTGCAATCGACAAAGCAATGCATCAATTTATGAGACAAGTTACAGAAATGAAAATAACATAAATAAAACAATTTCCGCTTTGAGTTATTTTACTGAATTTACATGTTTTACAGCTGCAACTGACAACTTCAGATTAAAATTGGTCATAAATATTGAATTACATGCGCTGACGCAAAATTATATGATAATAAAAATAAATGTAAATGGCTTCTCTTGAGTCAGATATGTTAAAACAGTCGTTAAATTATTAGAATGGGACTCAATCTGCAAGCCTGTCAGCATAAACCTCGAACATACGTGTATTATTATTGAAACACGTCGATTAGAGAGACTGGCCAATTACCATCCATAAGGTATTGTGGAGAGTTTAGCGCAGCGATGCAACCAACAATTTCTATGTCGACGGTATTGAGTTACGATGCAGCGAGCTGATGCTTTATTATCCGGTCCATCTCTTCCGCCCTTGTTGGTCCGCGATCACTCGTGTCGCCGGCATAACGGTCTCGCCCGATACGTCCGCATTATTAATCTTACCATTGTATTAGCCAACAACATCTCACAACATATGCGCATTGATAACACTAATGGTAAACCCGCTTGTTTAATGCAATCAATAACTTCGATTACAGTTAACTGACACCTCCTACCGACGGTCACTATTCGATTTATTAAATAAAATTCGTATGTTTGGTTATCTTCGGGACAGTTCGTTAATGCTGACCTACTTCAAGAGAAGGTGGAAGCAAGAACAAGTGTGTAGTTAGGGATATTCGTCGCGTGCCCGCCCACCGTCATCATCCAGGCGGCGCGCACTGTTCACCTACCCTCTCTCCAATTATGATAACCATCACTCAAGGCGAGCGGAACGAAAGGGGGCAGGCACCGGTTAAAACGTAAAATTACACTTCAATTTTTACTCGACGGCGGGCACACAATAAAAAACAAATATTCTCATGGTGAGTATCGACGAAACGTGACCGGCCTTCGTCAAAATAGTCGGCCGTTGTCTTATTGGGCGGCGCTTTACATCAGACCAAGTGCTAAAGTGTAAAACGCTGCAGAGAAATTTATAAGCTCCACGTCACGAATATTGAATAATGACTTTACAAATTATCAGCGTCAACGCGTATTCAATTATTTATTATCGCACGACACTGTCATGTTTCGTAATAATTATGTTGACTTTTATTTCTTGCGCAACTGAGAAACTTGTGGAGATGAGGTTTAATGAATTCAAGGTATAGCACTTCCCTGCATGACACGTAATAAGTATTCATTTTTGCTCAATATATTCAATGGTCCCGAGCGCTAACTAGTGTAGCGTGCGTCAGAATTATAAAATATTAACCTCTCCTTATTTATATGGAGGCTCGTTAACTTAGATCGCCGAGGGGAGTGTCCATTTATATCTCGTTGTCGAACCACGTGTTTTTACACGGGCAGCGAGTGTTACAACAAATTCAACAAACGACCGGCCGTCATCTATCAAAAACACTAACGAGCTCAGATGCCGCGGCCATTTACAATCACTGCGCAGACCAACTCCAATAATATGCGATGATGCTGATGGAATAACGAAACCAGCCTCTAATTTACGAGTTAAAACAACGTCACAACATTGTTGCATTGCGATGCACTTTAATGAAGGCTGACTAATAAGTTACTCCCACAACAAACGTAATAAATTCCGTATGGTCCACCTTTGTAGTCAGAAGATATAAACACATGTTGCATTTGCGGTTTCAAATTAAAACACTGCTGTCATTTAACTCCAAAACTCCAAAATGAATAAGAATCACAAAATGGATCTAAATAGGTTTTGCCGGTTTATTTTTAATTGTTTGTAATTTACATTCTTTTCTTTTCTAACAATATAAAACAAACTATTTAGACGTCTCGCTATTCAACATCGTAAAGGGCATGATCAATAAATATTATTTGTTCGCTAATTACCGTCCGTCGTTCATTCCGGTTAACATGGTGGTAATATTTTTTCCTAGTGTCATGAGAAAAGCCTACCGGGGTTGCGGGACTCACAAATTACCGCGACCCCGATACGTAAAGGGCTATTGAAGGACACCGTGGATTTTAGTCAGTCAAGTCTGACAGTCCCTCCCGCCCTGCCCTGGGTGGGAGGACTCATTTGATGAATTTACCACGAAAAAAAAAAAGTGTCATGAGAAAAAACTTTTATAGTCCTATTGGAACACACTTTTAACGATATAAGTTTACTGTTAACGGTACAATAAAAAATATTGATACTCTAATTCGAAAAAAAAACAGAAAAATGACCCCGCGACGAATTAGAGGCAACCATTAAAACGGCAACCTGACGTTAAGTTTACAAAAAAAAAATTTTTTACAGTTAATTTAAAAATCGTACACATGACATGCAGGGGAATTCAATTCCACTTCAAAAATAATTATATCGATCGACAGGTCTATTGAAAACGCCATATGCCTTCATTCCTTATTATTTCGGTGTGAATGGAGCTTTCGGTTTTGTAAGGGAAATTAAATTATATCGGTTCGTATCTAAAAGAAACTCCACTTTTTATCGATTATACCTTTTTTTGGAAAAGGTTCACCCTCTCGAGTTTTTGTGTTTGCAGTTTATTTAACGGTGCTCCGAACACCCCTGACCATGACATGCTTTTACTACGGTCGATTTTAATATACTTATGGAAAAGTGCTGTTACATTCGAATAAATAAACAACTAATTATTCATTTTTAATCTTACTTCTTACTAATATTATAAATGTTAAGTTTGTGGGGATGGATGTATGGCTCATTCATGCAAAAACTACTGAACGGCTTTGGATGAAATTTGGTACACCGATAGTGCATAAACTGGACTAACACTTGGTACAGTTTTTATCCCAATTTCATCCCCGTGAGATAAATTTTCGAATTCGTTTCATCCGTTACGGATGAAACAGCGGGCAACATCTAATAAGTAATATTTGTTTTCAAAATAGTAGCTAGTAGCTGTGTTAGCAGCATGACATGAAGAGCGTACAAATCATATCTATTTTTAACATTCATCAATTCACGCAATCTGCCAATACATAAGCAGCTTCTATCCTTTACCTTTGCCAACATGATACTTAATATTGAACACGGAACAAAAGACAAACATTCCCTAAGACCTGAAAATTAAACAGAACTGCGACTCCGAAATGTAAACCCACAAGCACAGAAGTCTATTTAGCTAGACAGCCCAAGGAATCCAGTTAGTTAATTACACTACGACAAGCGAATAGAGAATATTCTTTCTCATTACCGTACCGTCGCACAGTGTTTCGTCTAGTACAAGCTAGCGAGACAAAATTATTTATTTACTTATTTCAATTGTTTATGTATATTTAAGGTGTCTTATGCCGTTCTGTGTTCTCTAAGACCAAAGGTGTGGATGTAAGATTTCCATCACCAATTTTTCTACCTTTGTTTGCCTACTTAATATGCATGTGAGGCACTATATACATACATGTAGTATTTATATATATATGTATATGTGTATATACAGGGTGTCCCAAAACTCAACGTCAAGCCGAAACGGGGTGACAGGATTGATCATAACCATCACGAGAAAAATCTGAAAAAAAATCTATCCCATGCAGTTTGAAAATTATGGGCATTTTAAGAAAAACCTAGAAATTTGATCAAACTGTACCATTTTTCGGTTATTGTGGTTATTCTTTTTTATTTTTGTTCATTTGAACTTTGGAAACGTAATCCTAAATAACATTTCTAGAATCTCAATAAAAAATAATGACACAATTGCCTCAAGTTTCCGAGAATTGAGACTATTTGTAAAACTACGAATTTAAAATTTTCAAGATTCGTCGACTTTGACAGGCCCTCCTATAAAAAAAATGTACTAGAGTGCCTTGGCAAGTGGCATTAAAAGTTGGCGCATTTAATCAGAATTCTAAAATGGTACAATACTTGTTAGTTCCATACAATAGAAAAGAGTAAAAAAATTAAAACCTCAAGTATCCCAATTTTTGCTATCACATTTTACTCAGTTAAAATGTTTTTAATTCGCACAAGCTCTAGGTAGGTTCTTAATTTTAAGACAAAATTATGAGAGAGATGGATAATGGGTATGTTTGCCATGAGTGAGCGAGACAGATAGTGACGCCACTTTTATCAAAGTGAAAAAAAGTTAGTAAAATTTGTAAAATAATTAGGTTTGTTGGAATAAAAGTCAGATGGAGAAATAACATTTTTTATTACAATAAATGTTCAAATTGTTTACCATCAGCCTCAATACAAGCCCTACATCTTCTTAAAAAAGATCTACTTATAAGTCGGGCATATCTTCGAGAGTTGATCGCCTCAGCTGCTTGAGAAATGCGTTCACGCAGGTCGGCTACGTTCTCAATGGGCTTTGAGTAAACTTTTTCTTTGAGAACTCCCCAATAGAAAAAATCCAGGGGATTTAAATCTGGTGAACGGGCGGGCCACGAGATAGTGCCTGAACGTCCAATCCACCTTCCCGGATATTCCTGGTCAAGGAAATCTCTTACTTGCACTGCGAAATGCGCTGGGCAGCCATCTTGTTGAAACCACATGTCGCGAAGATCTGCTAGTGGTACGTCCTCTAACAGGGTTGGTAAATCTTCTCTTAAAAAATGTAGGTAATTAGTTCCATTCAAGTTCTCAGGCAGTTCAATAGGCCCAATAATTTTACCGTTTAAAATTCCGGTCCACAGGTTTACTTTAAAACGATACTGGGATCTATCTTCTCGCATTAAATGTGGATTCTCCACATGCCACTCGTGATAATTGTGCAAGTTCATGTAACCATCTTTTTTAAATGTCGATTCATCGGACCAGAGAATTTTTTGGATGAATTGGGGATTCTCATTATGCCTCTGTAGCATTGTTCTACAAAAAGAAATCCTTTCCTGATAATCTCGAGGTCGGAGAAGACTTTGAACTCGTTGTACGTGAAACGGATGCATTTCGTTTCTTTGTAAAATACGATGAGCAGTGCTTTTGGGTATTCCCGTTCTTTCTTCAATTCCACGTACGGAAATACTTCGGTCACCTGCGACCTCTTGCAATACTTCTTCCTGGAAAGGAAACACAGGTCTACCTCCAGCCTGTATTTGATTCGGGAAATGGCCGCCCTCTGTGAGTGAACGGTGCACATTAACAAACACTCGGTGATCCGGGTAGCGCTCTAAATTTGGATATCTTTCACGATAAAGTCTAGCGGCGGCACTTGCGTTGCATCTGCATTCCCCATAAATGAGGTGCATGTTCGCATATTCTTGTGAAGTGTAGCGCGTAGGCATGGTAGATAAAAAGGATGCCAACACAAAAGTCCAGAGAGAAGCCAAAGTTGCCGGTATGTTATCAACAAGTCCAATTTACAAAGATTCAAGTCCAAAAAGAGAAGCCAAAGTTGTCAGTACTAAATCAACACAAGCGAATACGAACGTGCGCAGTAGACGAATGAGCGAAACGTACTAACTGGTTGGTGTCGGACTGGTAGCGTAGCCATTTGCTTGGCTGAAACTAGTGCGAATGAAACAGATAGATGCCATAGCATCTATCTGTTTCATTCGCACTCGTTTAAACGACGCATCTCCGTCTCAATGCGTGGCGTCACTATCTGTCTCGCTCACTCATGGCAAACATACCCATTATCCATCTCTCTCATAATTTTGTCTTAAAATTAAGAACCTACCTAGAGCTTGTGCGAATTAAAAACATTTTAACTGAGTAAAATGTGATAGCAAAAATCGGGTTACTTGAGGTTTTAATTTTTTTACTCTTTCCTATTGTATGGAACTAACAAGTATTGTACCATTTTAGAATTCAGATTAAATGCGCCAACTTTTAATGCCACTTGCCAAGGCACTCTAGTACATTTTTTTTATAGGAGGGCCTGTCAAAGTCGACGAATCTTGAAAATTTTAAATTCGTAGTTTTACAAATAGTCTCAATTCTCGGAAACTTGAGGCAATTGTGTCATTATTTTTTATTGAGATTCTAGAAATGTTATTTAGGATTACGTTTCCAAAGTTCAAATGAACAAAAATAAAAAAGAATAACCACAATAACCGAAAAATGGTACAGTTTGATCAAATTTCTAGGTTTTTCTTAAAATGCCCATAATTTTCAAACTGCATGGGATAGATTTTTTTTCAGATTTTTCTCGTGATGGTTATGATCAATCCTGTCACCCCGTTTCGGCTTGACGTTGAGTTTTGGGACACCCTGTATATATATATCTATTATCCATACATATAAAATAACTCTTGAAACAAAATCGTACAAAATTAGAATTATCCGTCTACAATAATGTAAATAAATTTGTTTGGCAACACTTCGATTCCCTTCTTTCCGTGTTGCTAATTCTGCTGCAGTAATTAGTTCATTTGCACTTCGCGATTGTAAAAGATCGTCTACTCTCCGTCTTTTTGTTTTTATTGATGACTCATCAAAAGTTTTCTGGGGTCGCCCTACAGAACGAACCCCCGATGATGTTGAATGGCACGGCTTATTCACACACACTATCATTTCGATTCCGCATCCTTCTAACCAATTTTTATGTTTGATGAGAAATGCTTCCTTAGTACACTTAGAAGTTGTCCACTTTTCGTTTAATTTTGATGAAAGGCTCGAAATGTTCATTTTGAGTTTCCTCAGTGAATCTTCAGAAGCATCTAGTAGATTATGCTGTACACATAAATGATCAAAAATGCGGCTTGCTCTTTCAGTTTTATTATGTTTTAACCATTCTTCGAAAAACTCCAATTTTGTTATAGCTATGGCTCGCTCTGAAAAAAAAGTAAATAACTTTATCTGCGGGCGGTTTCGGAAGCCAAAAAATAAAGTAACCTACGCCTGAATGTTGTAACTATAACATACAGAAAAATCTAGCAGGATACATTGGGATAAAAAAAGTTGCAACCCTTTAAAGTTAAAAGTTAAGAAAAAATATGTGGGATTATTTCAACATACTTATAAATTCTAATTACAGCAAAATAGTACATGTATTCTTTTAAAAACAAGTCGAAATAGTAAGTACATACCTTCAATAGTAGAGTCCATCACAAAAAAATCGTTTCACTTTGATATCAATTTATTTGAGATGGTGTCACAAGTGTGCTAAAATTGCAACTTATTTACAAATGCAAATTGCACTTTCTTTATAATTAACATTAACCCCTCCATAAAATTACTTGTTGGAGTAATAATCCAATGATTTCTTAGAATTCCTTACCTGGAAAGGGTTGTTTACAAGTTGTAATCACGAATTCCTGGAAATGACGTCATGAATTTTGTCCCGCTAGCTTGTACTAGACGAAACACTGTGCGTCGGTGGTTCTCATTAGGTGGGGATATGTCAATGGCGGCGTGTTCCATCGGTGGGCTCTCGTTTGTCCTGTCGCCTTGTGCGCCGGACATTTTTCAGTGACGTAATAAATACGCGCCTGAGCACCTGCTTTTTCACGTACTGCGAGTGACAAATAGGAGCCGTCGTTAACTGTGATTGCCTTTTTTTCAGTGGTAACTGCCCGATGTAGATCAACAATGATGTAGCTGCAAAATTGATCGATACAACATGTCTTAAGAATGATTTCAGATATGTTTGCGTTACCAATAAACTAGATAATGATCGTACATCCCTTCATGTCTGTTAGACATGTTTAATGTTCGTTTCCTCTAAATTAGGCGTTTATTTAAACTCACATTACATCGTTTTCTTACAGCATCCACTTTCTTAAGTGGTTACAAACTCACAAACTCGGAAAGCGTATCAAATATCAATTTGCATAATAACGTAAAAGCTCATACGCCGATACAAGCTGGAGCACGCCCCACATTAACGAGATTATGTCAAAATTACGCGATGTAGGCACAGAGCTATGTTGACACTGTGTTAGGAGACACACAACCCGACCGTAGCAAATGCATAGTGATGCAAGGTAAATGTTGGTTTATTGTAATTAGTACTCCCTACCTTCAGGCTCAGAAGAAAATATGTTTCGTTTTTGTTGTTTGCAATAAAACCTGTGTTGTGAATTAAGCATAAAGAACTTGACAATAGACTGGTGTTTGTGCGCGGCAAAACCGCGGCGTGTCCGCAGCGGTTGCCGCTTCCACGGACGCGGGTGGTCCCAGCGGGTGTCCCGGCTTATGTACAATGCCCATAATTCAGTGATTCGCGCGAATACTAACCAGCAACGTTTATCTGATACCGTCACACTAACAGGAAGCACTAAAACAAACTTTGTCAATCCAACCTCTAATTACCGCATAATCTGCAACGTTTGATGTAGCAGGAAATATATAATCTTATAAGATCATTACGATAATTAGATACCGAATCGCTACAGTTCCACATAAAATGCAAATACATTAAAATAAAACTACTACATCATAAAAACTAGCCTGTTTTCGATTACACTAGGAGACTCTTATATGAATACCTACCTAAATTGATTCGCGAACTAAAAAGCTGGTACCTACTAAAAACATGAGCTTTAGAAACGAAGGTACAGTCAGCAAAACAAGTATGTGGGCAGAAATTTTCAAACGTATTTCCAATGTTGTGCTTTAGTTTAAATGTGTCTACTCGTACATACCAAACTCTTTGGCTGCATGTAGTATAGAACTAAAAAGTGCATACGTACTGCATATAGTACACAAGAAAACCGTTAAAAAATGCTGCCTCCATACCTGTTTTACTAACTGTACACAAGATGGAAGGATTTTTGAAAATTAACGTCCCACGCGTGAAATAGCTGAAAAATTAAGAAGATCCAAATTTTTCCCATAGGTGCACGGCTTGCGGTTTCATGCAAATGAGGCACATGAAAGATATAGCGTGACGACGAATTAAATGGCTTTATGCGGTAAGTTTCAATTTGCGACCATTGCTTGTTAGGAAGCTACCATAAAAGTGTTTACGACCGAGCGCTTATAAAATGACAAAAAAATATTTTATAGTAACATATTTATTCTTAATTAAATTGGCAAAATCCGTAACTTGATAATGACTGTCGTTAATACGATTAAATTAATTCCAAATTTGTCAGTCGTAAAATTTTTACGGTGTAAATGAACGAAGTGAGTCTTGTTATTCAGAAATTTTAATTTATTAATGATAAATAACGAGGGCGCCACAGTGCCAACACATACATATCGTCTCCGTATAAAAAGCTCGATTAAAAATATAATAGTTATTAAAAGTGAAAGAAAAGTGATAAGTCACACAAAGTAATCAAGAATGAATGCAGCCAATAATGTACAACGCCGCCAGGAATCAACAAAATAAGTGATTACTCGAAAAACAAAAACGAACTGTCAGAATTCAAATCAAATCAAGATTCCAAAAGTGATGTAAGTGACTAATGAAACTGTTTAATCAATAAGAATCAATCTTATGTGTGTGTAACGACATTGAAACAAAAGAAACTGTGCAGTGAAAGTGTAAAAAACATTGAATAATAACTGTCTAACCTTAAAAAATAATTTCAAAGAATCACAACAAAATTGCAATTCATTGATAACAACAGCGCCATCTAGCTAATTTTGGCGAAACGCTGACAACATTGATTCGTCTTCCGCCATCTAACTTCGTTTGAGTGAACTTCTAAATAAATATTGATTGACACTGACAATCCTTCGAAGTTGAAATCTGAGGCAGGACCTGATACCCGCCAATACCAAAAGAGGGCGCTTTCTCAACTTATACTTATCATGGAAGAAATAAAAGAGTTGTTATTAAACATGCAACAGGAAATACGACAGCAAAAAATCGAAATGTTAGAGATTAAAGAAGATATAAAAGAAACAATTAACAACAACATAAATGAGAAATTTAAAAATTTGGAATTAAAGAATGAAGCTCTTGAGAAAAGAATCCAAGAACATAGCACCACAATACATAATTTGGAAAGACATATAAGACGTAAGAATTTGATCATGTTTGGAGTGGAGGAAGGTGAAAAATCCTATCACGAATTAGAAGAAAAAATTGTTACTATAATAAATACATATTTCAACGTTCAATACGACAGCAATAATATAGAAGGAGTTAGAAGACTGGGAAAGAAAGGCGAGAAGGCCCGACCTGTCATAATATCATTCAGTACAATGGGTTTGAAACTGAAAATCTTGAAAAATGGCAAGCTTTTGAGCAACACCCAATATTACATAAATGAGGATTACCCATTAGAAGTTTTAAAAAAGCGTAAAGAGCTGCAGGCCGCACTTAAAAAAGAAAAAGACCTTGGTAGAACAGCTTTCATTAAATATGACAAACTTATTGTACTAGACAGCAACAAGAATTCTCCTCGCAACTACTCAAACAAAAGAAATCTATCAGAGTCTCCAGAAATAAATAATAGCAACTACCAACAAGACAATCAAAAAATAAAACAAGTACCAAAGAAAAACAAACCTACCAATATGAAAGACTTTATCTTACAAAAACCAAAACTAGCATTCAGATCCACAAGCAACAGCCACGAACAACAAAAATCTACACAGGACGATACAGCATAGCAATCAACAACGGCCCCTCCTCATCTTTATCTCCCAGTACGGCTGGTCACCGCGGGAGAGATTGACCAAAACCCTCCAAAGAAAAATAAAGAAAAGAAAAACATTTTTCACATTTGCACTTTCAATGTAAGATCACTATCTTCAGAACCCAAACTTATTGAGCTAAAATCAGCGCTACAAGGTATTGGCCACGATTTAGTAGGATTGAGCGAAGTGCGACGGCTTGGAGAAAATATCATTGAAGATAGCGATTACATCATATACTACTTAGGCCAATCCAAAGGTTTATATGGTGTGGGTTTCTTAGTTAAGAAAAAATATAAAGAAAATATCAGAAGATTTACCGGAATATCGGAGAGAGTTTGCGTACTAGAAATTGAATTGGAAAATACACTCTTTGCAATAATTCAAGCGTATGCGCCCACTGAAAGATCATCTCAAGAAGAAATTGACAGGTTTTATGAAGACTTAGTGAAAGCTCACGACACTACCTCCACGAAATATATCGTCTCCATGGGAGATTTTAATGCACAAATCGGTAAACCCAAGGAGCACGAACATTCAGTTACCGGTAAATATGGCTATGGAAATAGGAGCATTCGCGGCGACAGACTAATTCAGTATGCACAAGAGTATAACCTAAAAATTGTAAATACAATGTTTAAGTTAAAACCAAAGAACAGATGGACATGGATCTCTCCAGATAAAAATACAAGGAATGAAATTGATTATATCATGACAACAAAACCCCACCTATTTACAAACTACAAAGTTTTAACTTCATTCACTTTCGGATCGGACCACAGGCCACTAAGAGCTACAATCCACTTGAAACCCGCAAGGAAAAGCAGACGCAGTTATTCAAACATATCAATTAAACTGAAAAATACGAAAGAGCAAAAGATTTACCTCGATAATCTAACTGGCTATATCCCTGAACTCATAACGACACATCAAAATTATAATGCAGAAGAATATTGCCAAAAAATTGTAGACTCTATATTAAAAAGTTCAAAATCCACTGTAAGAACACAAAAGTCTACCATATTATCCAAAGAAGCGCTTAAGCTCATGAAAGAAAGAAGTGTACTACAAAGCCAACCCAAATTAAATAAAGCAGATAAAGAAAAGCTAAAAGAACTCTATAAAACTACTAACAAAGAAATAAGAAGATGCTACGCTACCTATAGAACAAACACTATAAAAAGACACCTTGAGAAATCTAGATCCACGAAAAAAGCCTACAAAGAATTAAATAGAGAAAAGGTATGGACTCCTTCATTACAGCCCGGCTCTATTAAGAGCATGAAACGAGCGGAGATCATAAATGTAGCCACGGAGTTTTATGCAAAGCTTTACAGCCAACCAGAGTCACTTCAACAAATAAGTACTGGTAACCATAGCAAAGAAACTTCTCCAACACCAGACTTTACAGCGCCTGAAATCCTGATACAAATAAAAAAGCTTAAATCAGAGAAAAGCCCAGGACCAGACGGGATCACAAACGAATGCATCAAGCTGGCTAAGACTTTACTACTGACTCCAATCACTCTACTTTGGAATAAAATACTACATGAAGAATCTGTGCCACGCACATGGACCGAATCTGAAATTATCTTGCTGTATAAAAAAGGAGACCCGGCGGACATAGGGAATTACCGCCCAATAAGCCTGATGCCCTGTCTATACAAGTTATTCGCCTCCTGCTTGCTAGATAGAATTACCGCAGATATCGATGAACACCAGCCTATAGAACAAGCGGGATTTAGAAGAGGTTTTAGTACAGCTGATCATATTCAAGTAGTGGACCAGGTGATAGAGAAGTATCAGGAATTTCGCAGGCCTTTGTATATAGCCTTCGTAGACTATAAAAAGGCATTTGACTCTATATCCCATGACAGCATCTGGGAAGCATTGAGATCTCAGAATATTATGGAAAAATACATAATTATTCTAAAAAACATTTACGCCAACAGCACAAGTAGAGTCAAACTAGATAGAGTAGGAGAAAAAATTAAGATAAATAGAGGCGTGAGGCAAGGAGACCCGATTTCCCCAAAACTCTTTATAGCCGTTCTGCAGTACATAATGAAAGACTTACCGTGGTCTACGCAAGGCATAAATGTCAACGGACATTTTCTAAGTCATCTCAGATTTGCCGACGATATTATTCTATTTTCAGAATCTTCATATCAACTAAACAGCATGTTAAACGACCTCCAACAGGCTAGCAGTGCAATCGGACTAGATATGAACCTAGACAAAACGAAAGTCATGACTAACCACCTCACGACGCTTATCTTGGTAAATAACATCCCTTTAGAGTTCGTTGAAAAATATATATATCTAGGCAAACAGATTTCCTTTAGCAAAGAAAGGAATATGGAAGAAGTAGACCGTAGAGTTGCAATCACATGGAAGAAATACTGGGCTCATAAGGAAATATTCAAATCACAACTCTCCTTACCTCTCAAAAAGATAGTTATGGACTCAGAAGTTTTACCATGCCTCACCTATGGCTGCCAAACATGGACGTTCGACCTCAAAACCCGGAATAAAATTCAAACCACTCAAAGAAGAATGGAGAGAAGCTACCTGGGTTTAAAATTAAAAGACAGGGTGAGAAATACAGTCATCCGCAAGAAAACCAGCATAGCAGACGCCCTAAGTTTTTCTCTACAACGAAAGTGGAATTGGGCAGGTCACGTGGCCAGGTACACTGATGACAGGTGGACCCGAAAAACTATTGAATGGACCGGACCTCGAGGTACCAGGGCGAGAGGTAGACCGAGTGCTAGATGGGCAGACGAGATTGTAGCAGCAGCAGGAAAAGAGTGGTTAGACATTGCTAAAGACAGAAAGAAGTGGAAATCTTTGGAGGAGGCTTTTACCCGAAGGGGGTCCATACAATAGTGACATCGTTGATACAATTGCGATTAATATTATTTCATTACTTAGTAATTGTTAGTGACTGTCGTATTATTATTAATGTTCGATTTTTTATTAATTTCAATGTTTACTGATTTTTAATGAAAGTTATAGTAGTTATTTATTGAACTTATGTATTTCTGATTAACAATTTAGGGATTAATGTTATTATTGTTGTTAATGGTAATTGGTAAATATTTCTTAGTGCTAACGATTATTGTTATTTATGTTTAAATGATTAATATTGAATGTTACCTTATTTGTATGGAATTAATTAATAAAGCTTATTCATTCATTCATTCAATGATAAATAACATACTAATAGGTAAACATAAACTTCTTTAAAAGGTCATCGTATTCTTGATTTCGAGCCACGAACAACTGCTACTATGAGAGCAGATATGAAATTATAAAAAAAAGCGACCTTTGCACAAATCCTACTACTAATTTCATAAATGCAAAAGAGTATGTCAAAATGTATGTAAAGAGTATGTGTGAATGTTCCCCATGTCAAAATAGCTGTACTAATTTTGATGAATATTGGTACAAAGATAGAGACAACTCTAGAAAGGCTATATAGGGGGAGGGCGAATAGAGTCACGGACGACAACTGCTAATTAGGCTTTAATGAAGTGCTTATTTTTTTTTGGAATTTAGCGTTGAAAGTTGCTCATAATGTCGTGAATACATTACCCATATAAGAAATTTTTGGAACGTACCTATTTTGTCGACCTTTACATGGCCTATATGAAATAAAACAATATTTGATTTTGAACGAAAGTTGCATTATATTTCATGAAATGTGGCCACCAACATGACTGTGTCAATCTGCTCTATTGAATCGTGTCATGAGAGCGGGTCACTATATAAACACTGTTCATTGTTCGTATATACAGCGTACATATCTAACTTTCTTTACTTTTTTATATTTTCGTGTCTCTCTAAAAAAGCTGTGCAGTAGCTTCTAAATGTTGCACCACACTAGGAATTTCTCCTATGTCGTGGGTGCGTTTACAAACATAGAAACTCACATACACAAACAGCCAGACCCGAAACAACTACTTGTAGGTCATACAAATATTTGTTCCGTGCGGGAATAGACACGCGACACGCTGCGCAGCAGTTCAACCACTGCGCTAACCGTGCCGTCCCCCGTTAACTAAGTAACTACCTATATCAGATAAATGTGGTCATAATGTAGGGTACAACGTACAGCTCAAAGGACGGCACGGTTGGCGCAATGGTTAGGACTGCTGCTGTACGTATTGCGGGTTCGATTCCCGCAGGGTACAATTATTTGTATGACCTACAACTATTTGTTCCGGGTCTGGCTGTTTGTGTATATCGTCTGATACACGCTTTATAACATAGTCACAGCAGAAATCTTTACAATGTAAATTCACTTGATTGATTACCATAATTATCAACAATCGGTTTACCATCAAAGTTCCTCACTATAAAAACAAGTTTATTATTAAACATAACTTTGCTAAATAAAATAATTATTATAATGTAGCCGTAAACAATTTTATAGTTCGTATTACTATCAACAACGGAAGCGGATATTGAAAGCTTGCGGGATACCTTTTCCCTAGTCCTAAACAAATATTATTATTATCCTATTCCGCGGTATCTGACGTAAAACAACATTCATTTTATACCGCGACTCTATAATTAATTTAAACGTGAACATTTCGTAGTATAAAGCATTAAAGGATAAAGCTACGTAGTCAATTTGAGCCGATGCTATTACCCATTTAATGAAGGATACAAGACAAACTAGCTTCGTAGGAAGCCATCAGAGAGCCATCTCCGCGGCGCGAACCCACTTTAGTGGAAGCACATCGCCTACTTGGTAAGTAGTTCGACTCATTCCAATGTGTAGCGCACGGCAGATATACACTTAGTAAACGATGTTTGTTTAGAGGCAAATGCAGTTGTTACGGCTTTTAGTGCCGCTGCCTGCAACTATAACGTCGGATTAAGAGGTTTATAAACTTAGATCGTGTAGTGTGAGAGAAACAGCGCGCAATAAGAAAGTCAATTTGGTTCGTTAACGAGATTGGATGAAAGGCGGGAGGTTGATTAAGCTCTATTAGAGCCGAGTTGGTGTTGCGATGACATTCCATAAGCGAACCGCAGCGGACCGCAACGTCACGCGGCTACTTTGTGTTAACTATGCGGTTAGACATGCAGCTATTGCAAATTACTGTTTTCATGGAGTTATTTAAAATCGAAGCAAGAAAATTAAAATAATTTACTGACAAACTGGAAACAGAATATTTTTACAAACCAGATTTGGTCAATTTCACGGACTAATTACCTCCTTATCAACAAAGAGGTTGGTTGGTTGGTATAATAACTTAAGTTCCTCTTAGTTGTACGAAATGTATAATACCTAACTTAAGTCCCTCTACAGCCCTATCACTATTGTACACGAAAAAAAAAATTGAAACAAAAACTTCCCTTTTAAGACAGTTAAAACAAGCATCGCTAAAATGCCTACTCAATTACGTACTTTTCATAATTATGACACTCAATGTCGTCAAAAACGTTGAGTTTCTTTCGTCGAAAAAACAATTTTCTCGTTGTTAGCGAGGAGCTGAGAAGTGAGAGTCACGCGATGACCGAGGCAGATGCGCCGACTCAAATACCTGACCGAAGAGTACGTATATAATTGTTAAATTTGCATTCATAATGGTGGCTAACAAGCGCAGATTGCGATCAGCTAGTTCGCGCCGCAACGACAAGTTGATACAAACAGATCGCAACCACTCTTCATTTTTAGGGATGTTAGCACTCGCTTATCGATAAAGTCAAAATTTCGCGATTTGGATTATTCCAAATCGACAAGCTTCTCAAGGGGCAGAATATTTTTAACTTCGAGTCCTTAAAATTAACAGAGACTTCAAGATACAAGTTACCTTGTATTTTCTTCTAGATAAATAATTTTCTTCATCAATACTCAAACTTTATTGATAGACCTAAACTTTAGAGATAAATTTACATTTAAAGTTGAACAGTGTCTGCTGTTACAGATTCTTAGCTTCTTCTTCAAATTATTTACATACCTAATACAAAATCTTGCCAAACTCCGTTGAGCGTTACAAAAATAATAATGCTATCAGGTATACCTACCGGGGTTGTGGAGATGTCATGAAAGAACACCGCGGCTCTAGAACGCAAAGTCCTTCCGCTCCACTCAGGGCGGGAGGACTCGTTTGAAAATTTTTACATCTCAAAACAAAAAGGTAGTATGCCTACGAGTAAATCGATATCGATATATTAAAATTCTTGTACATAACTAATCGCAGCGACAAACGGGATGGCTTGTACTTAATTACAGTTATTAGAGAAGTAGCTAGGACCGCGGGACCATGGTCACCGATCCTGAGACCACCGAGTACAACACTCACTCCGCAGTTATTTATACATATGAGTACAATCACCAACGGAAACGTATGCCTGAATATACGCACTACATGACCAATTAACCACGATGATAATATTTATTTATACTACCTACGGTTGCAATTAATTCTCATGCGCAAATAAAGTCGGAACGAATTTTATTTTATTAAAACGGTCCTCGGAGTAGTGGGAATCGAAACGAATTGTTCAGAAACAATTCACAATGGACGCGGAATATGTATAATAGCGCCTACACAGCACACCGGAGAGCAAAGGAGCCTGCATTCAGAATGCTCTTCCCTTTACAATACGATACCCTTTTTTGTATTAAAAGTAGAACGAGTAAATTCACGCATTAAATATGAGTCAAGGCGAGAACATTTATTCATACAATAGAAATACGACTGGTAATGGCTGTTAATCAACCATGCATGGACCGATATAAACTCTCATTAGCTTTATTTAGCACCAGTATGGTTTTCTGTCTGTGCTAAGCAAAGCGTGTTCGTAAAATGTTGAAAGTTAAACGTATGTTAATTACAGATCCACATTAGTATTTTTTCGTTTTTTATTTCTTGGTCATAGAGCACAAAGAACTACGTATAATTCGGTTTATGTATGTTTCTGAGAACACGCTGCACAGTCATAAAAAGTACGCTGAAACTTATTAACATAATCGACACATGTTGCGACATAAGCGTTAACATTAAAACAAACTACCAACATAACAAAGTAAAAGGTCCCATAAGTATCACAAAAATCCCTCTGAAATGTTTAACTGAAAATATGAAAACACGCACTGGGAGATACAATTGCACGTGTAGCAGATGTGTTTAATTACTGACCCGACAAAATCTCGGAAAGAGTTGAGTTTCATTATGAACACAATAGCCTCTGCCTCAGCCGGCAATATAAAGTAAATAAAATATCAACACGCTGCTAACACCCCGCACATAAAATGATGGGACGCGCACGCTAATATTTGCTTTAATAAAGTTCCGACATTTTGCAAAAAAATATGAGCCCAGCGCAGGAATTAACTGTCGAGTTAGGCTTTAACAGCGGTCGTCTTCTGTCCCTTCATTACTTTGCCTAAACAAAAACACAGTAGAAATACGTATTTTAAATATAACCCGAAATATGCCGAGTGTAATTTTCAAATTAAAAATATTACTGAAGGCCTGATTACATAAATACCCTAATAATTTAAGCCGCTAAATCTCACCTACCTAGCATAAAATGAAAGCCGAGTTTATACTTGAATGTGGGTACGCATAAAACGCGAATTCTCGAAACTTAATACGGACGTGTTCAAAAAGATAAGGCGGGTGTAAGGCCAGGATTACATGAAAGGTGGCGAGTAAAAATTTTGAGAAACGTGTGCGCTCCGCGATCGTCCCACGCAATAATCCGTGGGCGAGTACGAATATTGATGCACCTCTTCGGTGCCGCCTCGATACGTCAAACTATTATCGTAATTGAATTAACACACGTGCTGTTAATGTAGTGGATTGTTAAAGCTGTTTTATTAAATGTTCACACGACGTAAACTATTGAATACTAAAGTAAAAGTTTGAGTTTCGAAACAATAAAAATTTTAAACGCACAACATCGTTTTAATGAAACTTAGACGCTGTCCACTATAACCAAAGTATATGAAAGATAAAATAAGGTTTTCAACAACATTATTTGAAAAAAGATTTCGTCGTATTGAAGCCGCAATCCTGTCGACAGTGACAACAGCTAAGGGACGCATACAGCGGTCTCACTCCTGAAATCGGTCGCCGGTGTTCGTACGTAGAGATTTACGATGCGCGCGCGCATTGAACACGCACTGCGACATAAGAGATGGCTCGCGTGCGTGTCGCCTTATCGCTGCCCCGAGACGCCCAAATTAACTCTCCTTATGAATGCAAGCAACATCCTGGAATATTCTCAAGGTGTGATTTATGCGCTCTAAGAACCATTACATAAACTGCTTCAACTTTGATTTAAAAGTATTGCAAATAGAAACGGGAATATGTGAAAAAAAATACCGCAATATAAATCCCAATTACGACATTTTCTTTGCAGAGACATTTCGACTCAAGGGGTATGATCCATTTCAACGCACAATGAATACGAAATAAGAAATCAACGCAACCACACTTTTCCCGGGCAATTTTCTTTCATAACCAATATTTTTAGCAGCTTTGCAAAGGGGCACTTGCTCTAAAATATGTAGCGGCACGTTGTTGAATTTTTGTTTAATATGCAATTTTGAACCCGAGTAGACGTATATCACGTTTTTCGCATCCAAAATGGTGTAATAAATCTGAAAGTCCATTTTCATATAAAAGAAAACCGATTAAGGAGCTTTTCCGATACCGATCGTTCGAATGAAGCTATATATTTTCATGATCGAGCGAATCCAAGATCGCGGACGTCTGACGACCGGTGCGTGAGAAAATTGAAAAGGAAACGTTTCTTTTAATGGTATTGTCCTTGAATGAAGAAACATTAATTTGCCTTTTATGTATAGCTCTTAATTTTTATTTGAAACCTTTTGGCTTGAAATACTGACTTCTACTGGCAACCAAACTCTCCTCGGATAATTTACAAAAAAAAAACAAAATAAGCAGGAAAGCGACAATCCGATCAACATTCATTTTTTCTTGAGCTAATAACTTATGTTCATATGTTTACTTTCCTCGTATTCGTAATGAAAAGCGCAGTGTTTACCTCAGGTAAATTACTTATTTAGTCCCTCGAACTATTTGCGCCCTCACTACGTTACGGGCGCCAAACCCCGTCTCGGGACTAAATAAGTAAATTGGATACCAATGTACTATTATAAAAAGAATTCCATCATTAATATTTTTATACGTAATCGCAATTATCAGCGTTAGCAAGCAGGTTTGACATACTTTATTGTCGGCGTGTTTAAAGCGTCGTCATGCAAACTAGACTCCTGCTACAAGTGAAGTTTGCGGAATCGCTTGAATTACTTGCTAAGTAAATTGAAGCGCAGTGAGTTTACTGCGCCGTTGACTTTACCAATGAAGAGGCGAAACTTCAATCAGACGTCTTCTATGTACATTAAGTCTATGGAGAATTAGATTGACTTCGTGTTGAACACCTTTTTGAAAACATAGGGACCAAAGATAGCCACTTCTCCCACGTGTAATTTGTAAATGACACGATACAAAACATCCTATGTGTTAATTCAAGCAATAAACTAAACGAAAACCAAACTTAAAATCCCTTCAGTAGGTTTTGTGTGAAAGAGGCATCCATCCATCCTCACATACATACTTTTACATTTGTATTTTTTTCTTGAAAAACGTTGCCCCACACTAGGAAATTCTTCCTGTATCGTGGGTGCGTTTACAAACATTAAAACTCACATAAACAAATACCCAGACCCGGAACAACTACTTGCAGATCATACAAATATTTGTTACGTCCGGGGATCGCACCCGCAACACGCCACGCAACAGTCGATCGCTCAGCCACTGCGCCAACCGTGTCGTCAATATTGAAGTTAAAGATAAATATCCAAGAAAAAAGAACGCGAGGCAAAACTAAATTAATAATTGTTTGTATTACTTCTCCGCACATTTTCCTTGTCACATACTGGGAAATAGAGAGAGCATTTTTCTAACTATTACTCGAACAGGGAAATGCAAAACAATTCTTTGAATATTGAGTTGTAACCGGGTCCTTTTAAAATTATATATAATAGAAGTTGCATGCGTCCAGACAATGCCCGCAGCAACCGTTTGACGGACGGACAATTTGTTTGTCACTCATTCATTCGTTATCTTCATGTACCCGAGCCCTGTGCTTAACAACCGTGATGTTTTTCCAACACGCGACCACCACGTCTATCAACACTTGTAATAGAATCATTTTTATCTAATAACATGAAGTAAGAAAGGTAACTCCAAAGGTGATTAAGCTGTAATAAATGAACATAACTTTGTCATGAGGTAACATAAAACCAAAAGACGCAGACTTGCGACATGACAAAGACGCCGTCCATTTTGATTACATATTGTAAATTAAGCAAAGACATTGACGAAATTGACAAGTGATTGAACAAGGGAGCCAATAAACGAGATTCCCGAAATGTTTTACTTCCATAAATACTCAATATAGCCCCTTTTCCCACGCCCGTTTCGCAATCGACTTCGGGATCGGCGATCGACGTTGCGCCACATTAAATTCTTCACGTTTAATCAATTCCGGAGGTCGGTAGTAAAAAAATATCAAAGTGAAGTGTTTCCTTCCGTATCGATGGCGCCAGAAAAGTAAAGCAGACAACAAATAAATCGTTGGCGCAGTTTCAAAAACCGCCAAAATTGTCGGAGTTGGTACCGTGGACACGCCTTTTATCTGTAACGTCTATCAGTCTCTACGCTCGCTCCCCAATTCTGGGTAAGTAAAAAAAAATGCTCGGCATAAATAATCAAGCCGCAGAAACAGAGGGATGCGTGCAACCGTGCAGGATTAAAAAAGTACTCGTCGGTTTCAGATGACTTGCCTTGCCTGACCTACTTTCAGCTGCGACCATCATTACGATAAAAGCTTGCTTGATAAATTAATGCGCACCTTAGGTTACGCCCTAGTGACGTTGTACGGTGACAAGCTGAAAAGTAAAACGTAACCTGAACCTAAATATATTTGCATCGGGTTGAAATTGCAAGTCACGACACGACTTTAAGCGAAGCCTTGAAGTACCTGCGTTCGTTACTCTGTTTTATGCCGGGCGTCGAGCGGTTGCAGCTATCGCCTCACAACAATGTGCCGGCGAGCTCATAAATACAAAACAATTAGACGATAAATTCCCACTTGAATTAGTATTTTTATTTGCGCGTCACGTGCGCTCGGCGCTCTTTCCAACAATTTATGTAGGGAGGCGTCAAATTTAACAGCTCAAAGAAACTGATGGCGCTCTCCTAGGCTTTGGCGCGCTCTCGTGATGCCCTGTAATTATGTTTACAATTTATATGTAAGCGAACAATGGGGGCCTTATTTGTATTGCGTTGATATAACGCGTAAATATTAACTTACGTTTAATTTCCAACTTAGACCAATTATTTTACTTCGATTTATTAAAAATATTAGGACAAAGTAAAGGAGTATCGATCTGATTTGCGAACCCGGCCAGCCACTCGAGCTGATCAGCGGTGTGATTAAGTAAAACGAATAAGAGCGAAAGCGTGACACAAAAGCAATGCGATAACAGAGGAAAAACGACCAGAGAATCGCCTCTGAGCAGACGGTATCTTCGCCCGCCCGGGAGTTATTAAATATTAAAATAAACTCGCATTCCGACACGAGTCCTACGCGATACGCAAGATTATGGCCAACACAATGAGAGCACTGGCTCCGATCGCTCCCTCGCCTTATCATATCAAAGCACGAGCTTACATAATTCAACTAGGAAGGATATTCTCTCGAGTGATCCCTTGTTGCTGATCAAAATTTAGCGCCTGTGTAAACACGCGATTCCGAAAATCTTCGACAAAGTTAGCGGCCTATGAAAAGAAAATTGAACGATAGGTTTATTATATTTAGCTAACCTTTGCAGAGTTTGCAATTCAATACTTACGTATTGTTTCAAAGGGCAAATGGGTACATTCCCACGTGACGATGATGACAAGCTGTTGCATCATAAAGTCTTGAAAGTGTATCAGTCGTCTCATCTCTCGCTTACCAAGCAGCGCTCCGCCCACTTACCTGAAACAATACATCATTACAATATCACTAACTGAGAGGTAACGCATATGTTTAAATGTTTAACACCTACAACACGTCTCCCGTGCACCACACATAAAGATGGGTACAGCATTTCATAATTTACTTCACCGTCCTTGACTATACATAGCAATAAATTACTTATACAGTATGATGTCAGCGCAAGCGTAGCACATGCTCAGTCCACAATTTCACATTGGTATTTCTGGATTCTTGCTATTCTTAAAATCTTGAATTACATGTAGAACACTACTCTAATCAAAATATAGACCCATGTAGGATTTAAATTTTATGTGGCTAATTACCACCTAATAAAACCTATTACGATGTATGTAGTTTTAATCGAAGAAAAAAAAACACCTCAGTTCAAGGTAATAAAAAGATCATAATTTGCTAGCCAAAATACAGTCACTAGAGACCGCTATTCGATAAAATTGTACTGCGTAAACGCAGCCACAAAAAGTCATTTAGGTTTCTCTAAACGCTTATAATTTCTGCTAACTAGCTATACATGAAACTGTGCACAGATAGTGCACACGCTATGCGATAAAATTTTATTTAGAAAACATTAGCATTCGCAGCGGCTTATCGAAGCCTCTTCTCGCAATTGTATGTGAATGGCCTGCGAATTTCCTCTCTCAATGCTTCGTTCTTACGGAACCCTGAACATGCCTGTGGTTATCTCTAGTACTCTTATATCTGCTGGTCCCGTTCATACTTCAGTTTGTCTTATCATATTTTTTTCAATTCTTTGCCATTTTTCATTAGTTTCTTTTGGTAAAGGTAATATTAAAATTGGTAAGGTAACAATTAAAATTGTTACAATGTTCGTGAGAAGCATAGAGCAATTCTTATTAATATCAACCTTTTTCGTATTTTAATTTTGTTTGTTTAGTGTAAATTAGAGGTAATAAACTGTGTACACAATCCCGCGACCCCGGCATAGTAAACTAGTAGTACCACGGGTAAATTAAAATTTCCCGTGGTACTACTGGTAGTAATAAACGAGAAATAATAACATACGTCACCAGGAGGCGATTGGCCAATAATGTTAATGTTTATCAGAGCATTATGTCAGAGAGTAGGTACGCATTACAGGCGAACGCTCTAGTGACAATTACTCCTCTTTTGTTTTAAAAAAAAAACGTTGCCCCACACTAGGAATTTCTCCTGTGTCATGTGTGCGTTTACAAACATAGAAACACATATACACAAAACACCCAGACCGGAACAACCAATTGTAGGTCTTATAAATATTTGCTCCGTGCGAGGATCGAACCCGCGACACGCCGCGCAGCAGTCGATTGCTCAGCCACTGCGCCAATCGTGTCGTCGTTTAATTGCCCTACTTTTAGCCAGCTCCTCCTCACTTTACTTCCTTGTAGGTAAATTAAAAACTGTGATTAATTTGTGAATTTTCATTTATATGGAAAGAAAACCTGATAGAAATTAAAGCTTCTAGAAAAAATATGACCTACCATAATGTAACCCATATGAAGTGTCTAAGGACAGGGCATCAAAATTATTTGGAATATATTATAGTAACGATGTTTGTTCACGTGGCAATCTGAGGCCGGATCTCTCATCGTGTGCAGGCGCCGATGTTCGAGCTAATGTTGCTTAATTAACTCGTATTCATTATCGGCGGGAACACGGCGCATAGGCGCGTGCGCACCTCGAGCGGCCGCTGCAGGTGCCGTCGTATGCGGAAACAAGGGACCACCACTACACGACTTACTACCTATATTTCCATCTACATAATTATCTTCAATTAACAAAGAGTTATATGAAGTGACAATTGAATCAGTTTCCAATTTATCGTATGGGTGGCGTTACGTCACCGATACGATAAGTACGTCAACTGAATTTGTTCAAATCAAAAATTCCATGTGCTGGTTAAAGATAAATTAGTGATGATGAATGGACTTTTTAGCAAAACAACTGGTCAATTGCTTCTATATTATATTTTTTATTGAAGCTGGTTCAATTGATTCATAATTATTGATTTTTAATAAAATTATATTATTATTCATAAGTTTTTCTACTACATTTTTATCACCTACACCTTTCATTGCATTTATATAACTTTATATAAATTTCTATAACAAGAAATAGAAAGCCATACATGTACATATTTAATGCTAATTACTAGGGCCATACCCCCATGGCCCTGTGTGACAGCTGATGACTACATAATTGTCAGAATTGCAGTGTTATAATACTAACAAGGAATCTTTTAAATATTCATGGAGTTATTAATCTAAATGTCAAAGCAAGTTCCGTGTCGTCGGCTCTGCTCGCTGCACTGGGAGAAATATTACAGTTATTAATATTCGGTGGTTGCACACACGAGATAGCTCCAACCTACCGAGAACTAAGATGGCCGTAAAGCATGGCCAGTTAAGATTCAAATAAAGAAAATTGATGCACCTTATATAAAACGTTCGAAATTCAGAAAAAATATTCCGACTTTTTGCACTTAAAATACTTTTCTTGAGAAAACTTTGTGTTTCGTTATAAAAGGAAAGTTAGTATCTATTTACTAATAATTTCACATTAAATAATCTTTTAATTTCTGTAGTTTCATAACAGATCTGAAGAACAACTTGAGCTTCAGACAAATAATTGAAACAGTAAATTGAAACATAAAGCAAGACATAATAAAGAATGAGAAAACTCACAGAATCTGAAAAAAAGAGCAGTTTAAACTGTCCTCATTATTAGAAATATTGTTTATTTACATTCAAATAATTTTGAGGTGGTCCAACATGTCTACAAAGTTTTCTTAAGTCAGGTTGCAATTCTGCATGCAGCAGTATATTAATACACACAATCTGCCGCCATAAAAAAGAACCATCACTCGACAGGCCTGTTGGTCTAGTGGTTAGTGACCCTGACTGCTATGCCGGAGGTCGTGGGTTCGATTCCCACCCAGGACAAATGTTTGTGTGATGAGCACGATCATTTGTTCTGTGTCTGGGTGTAATTTATCTATAATATGTATGTATTTAGAAATATATAAGTATGTTTATCAGTTGTCTAGTACCCATAACACAAGCTCTGCTTAGCTTGGGACTAGATGGCGTTGTGTGATAGTTGTGGAATATTTATTATTATTATTATTATTATTTATTATTATCACTCATCGATTTCAAGTTCGAATAAAAGACGTGCACGATATTTATGACCTGGGGCTGATAATCCATGAACACTAGAAGCGGCAGTGCAACCACCACGGCGCGGGCGTCGGCTGACTTGTGCGCCTGCGGCAGATCCTCAACAAATACGCATGCGTGCTCTCCGCCATTATGCAAAACACACAACGGATACACAACCAACTTATTAAGTACACTAGCTTTTGCCCGCGACTTCGTTCGCGTGGAATAGTGACTTCCAGCAGATTTTTGGTTTTACCCACATAGTTCCCGATCTCGCGGGATCTCTTCAAAAATAAAATGTGGAAGATATTCTAGGGAACTCTTCAAAAATCAACATAGTGAGTTCTGCGTTTGAATTTAAGAGATGTAAACTCCCTTATGACATTAAAGCCGTTATGCCGATCGAAAAAAATGTTATTTTTCCCTTATTTTCCCATCATTCTACTGATTTGACATTTCAGTTCAAAACGAAAAAAGACTGTTTCTCCCTTGACAATTTTTCTATTATTTTAGGCTTTAGAGATTATGTAAGTTTCTAACACCAAGACATTTCTGTATACGTTTTTAGTTTTGCCATCCTTTGCAAAAATATAAAGGTTTTGTGGTTTCGACACTCTTCAGCACGCAACGTAGAGTTGTCCATGGGAGAAACAGTCTTTTTCAAGATGTACCCCCGCAACTTTTAGCGTTTGCCCTTGGGCTTTATTTATGGTCATTGCAAATGCAGTTTTCAGCGGAAACTGAACTCTTTTGAATTGGACTGGCAAATCAGTTGGAATGATGGGAATGCGGGGAATAATGAAAGTTTCGCCTTTTGCCATCCCAGTCATAATAACGGCTTTAATGACATTCCGTCCTAAATAGGTTATTTGTAACCGTATGCCGTTATATAGTCTTGGTGGATCTAGGTTTCTCATAAGCATCACAGGAACACCAATTATACAACGGAACCAATTTAAAATTTACGAAACAGGAGCAATCCACATAAACT
The DNA here is from genome assembly GCA_943136025.2 of Agrotis puta. NCBI lineage: Eukaryota > Metazoa > Arthropoda > Insecta > Lepidoptera > Noctuidae > Agrotis > Agrotis puta. The sequence continues at coordinate 10,757,315 of OW964177.2, read as the reverse complement.
ATCATACAACCGACACTACAATTTTTCCATGACAGTACCGAAGCGCTCGGCTGATACCCAACAAAACGCGTGTAACGAAACCATAGCGCGATCTATTGCGATCCCAACGGCATCTATCGACCATGTCGCGACCTATTTCGATCCCAACGCCATCTATCGATAAGGGATTCGAGTTGTCAAACTCAGATTATTTATCTAAACCCCATTCGGGCATTTTCTTTGTACTAAAAGTTTTATTATATTGATATTATTTTTTTCATACCTTTTTACTATTTATTTACTTTTTTCCGATGAATTAAAACAATAACATGTACAGAACTCGTGTAACGATGGCGTGATCACCGCCATCTATCAATAATTTAAGGAATTATCTATACTCCGTTAGAGCATTTAACAAATTTAATTTTTTTATTTTTATTTTTCTGTAATAAAAACTATCCTATGTCCTTTCTCAAGTTCCAAACTATGTCTGTACCAAATTTCACACAAATCGATTCAGTAGTTAAGGCGTGAAGAAAAGACAGACAGACAGACAGACAGACAGACAGACAGACAGACAGACAGACAGAGTTACTTTCGCATTTATAATATTAGTTTGGATAATAAGTCTCATCTCGTTACATATCGTCAGACCAACTCAAAGTAATTTTCTTGCCGTTCAAAGTGCGCCTGATCGGTGCCTACAAAAATACTTCACAATTACATTTCTCCAACAAGGACACGACAAGCCGAATAGGCCCCAGTATCGGGTTCTCAGGCGCAACTTTATGAAAATGGAGAACAAATAAATTCTCGTTATGTTGTAATGGAAATAGAATTTTGCAATGTGGTAATGAGATTACATTTACAGTTATTGCTTCTATTAGGCGGTTTGTGGGCGTTTGCCACAAATAGAAATAATTGAAAACTCGCTTTAGAAACATGAAAATCATTTTATATTGTAAAATATAATGTTAATATTATTCAGATAAAGCCTATTAACTTATAAAATGGTCACATAGTTGGGATATATCAGCATACATTTTAAAATGATTTCCCAAAACCAAACCGGATCATTACCAGAAAGTTATTTGATATTCGAATTTGTCATACTGATAGATATTAATCTAGCAATCTACGATCTATGATCTTGTTAACTGTCATGTTATTTTAGAGAACGCGAAAACTCGATTAACATTCAATTGATTAAATAAGGTGATCTAATCGAATGGCCTAGCCTTATTTTATGCTAAGAGTTGTTTTAAATCAGTCCAAAATGGCAAATATGTGTCAATAAAATTGAGCGCGGTGACAATAATATGAGCTAACGCGAACCACTTCTCGCCAGGCACAGTCTTATCGCTCGCATCAATTGAGATAAAGATCTCAGATGTAGTTTTAAAAGGGAATTTACAAGTTGGACCGCTAATAATCGTATACATGCCAGCGAGATGTCCGTCCGGTCGGCGACAACGCCGGACGACGCTTATGACCCCACTACAGCGCCGATTTATGATCGTCCCCTTTATACAAGGGCAGGACAATTTACAACTTAATTTAGATCAGGTTTTTTCCTTTATTTAGGGATCGACACGGATGTCCATCACTCTCGTCTAAATTAACAACTTAGATGGACTCAATCCTGTCAGTTGACCAATGGATTGAAGTTGGTCTATTATGTATCTCTATTAGCCATCGTGATAATCGTTTTTATTTTTGTATCAATATATAACGACGAAATATAACGAATTTTAGTGTAATAAATGAATTTTATACATTTCTGTTATTATTTATAAGGTAAACTGTTTGTTCAGTCGTAGATTGAGGGTACTTTGTCTACGGTTCATAGTGAACACATAGAACATAATCATTAGAGCTAAAAACCGATTTTGACATTTTAGCAGTATCATTTTGTAATCTGTTATTAAACGACGTAATATCTTAAATGTGAGAATGTGACACAAGCATCAATCGTGACGTCTCAATCTCGCGATCTTTTAACACGGAAAAGCTCTGTACAATTGGTCGATAGGGCACGGTGCGCGCGCGCACAACGTGTCAATCACCACTTGCATAATAGAGAAAGCTACGCGTGCGATCTAAATGTCACGTCTAGCTATAGTGACTATGTGATAATGCCTATATTTATTGCTTAGATTAGATAGTGAAACGAAAGCGCTTTTATTAATTTATTTTTATACCAATGCGAAGGTATATTTTCATATTCGTATAACTTTGCAAATAGGTAAAAACTGAAAACTTACATACTACGTTCTCAGTTTTAGTCTTAGTGTTAGAAAAGACAGACCTTAGCTTTGCAGTGAAACATAATAATTTACATAGATAACCTAGCATTGTTGAATGCTAATGTCTTTATCCTTCAACAAAACAGGCCGTACTTATAGATTTCTACAAGAGTCAAAGCCACGTGCTAGTATGATATACATCGGTTGTCGCAGTAAGCAATAGGCATCATATTAAGCCGAGTTGTTAATATTCATTGGCTGAGATTGTCGTAGTTCGTACACTGCGTAGGCAGCCCCATACGCCAGGGCGCGGTCGGGCACGCATTAGAGACAATGACATTTGCATAGCTGGGCGTTCCTAACTGTCAACCAGAACATTCACATTAACTAATCCGAAGAAAGATAATGAATGCGAAATAGTTTCATTATACGCTCGTCGTTCGTTTAATTAATTCTTTGAATACATGTAATGACACCGATGTTACAGATGTATGCTTTGTAGTCAGTCACTGAACAGGTATACTGGCACTACAAGATAGATGTACAATATCATGTTCTTGTACGATTCTTTCATTTTAGTCACGTCTTCATGTGGCGTGGCTTTCTAAGGTTAAAGTGAAACAAATAAATGTAGGCTAGAAAAAGAAACCTTCCAAAGAAAAATCCTATAAAATCTTAAAAGGGATGTTTTATTAAAAAGCCACGAAGTCACATGCAGCCAGCTAGAGCTTATCCTCTCGTATGGTAATTCCACTACAGGGAAAGTGTGTCGCATTTCCAAATAAGGCTCAAAAAGCGATGTTCATTTTGACTACCAAAGCACTTATTCTGTGAATACGTCCACCCGGAGCTTAGGGCGCATTGTACATTCGAGAGGCGTCGCATCTCACCACGAACCACCCGCCACCGCCGCCACCCGCGCTTTGCAATAATGCGCTTACGGAGCTCCATGGTTAGATACCCTCATAATACCATTCTTTGTATACTCCGACTTGTATCCTAAGTCGAAACTCATGTTACCATCAACAGACTTATTATATAGGTACAATAGGTAAGGAACAATGTTTTCTTTTCCTTTCATAATAGAAATAGGAAGGTAAGAAAAGCTTAAAAAGCGGGACATATTTTCTTTTCAGTAGAAAATAAATTTCCTTTCTGGTAACATTGTCATAAAACTAAGACTTCGTTTTAGGAGATAAGAAGTAGGGAGGACAAAACATCTGATATATCGTGTCACCTTGATAACAGAAGATACCTATAATTCAAACGAAAAGCCTAGACTTAAATAATCAGCATCACATTATCAGACGTCTATTTTAGTATAGATATGGATTCACCATTTTATTAATTTGCCGACTACGCATGATAAACCACTGAGAAGGTCACACATGAACGTCCCATCGATATGTTACAGGGGTATTGAAAACGAAAACTACAAAGATGGCAGGGTATTCTCGACTTTTCAAATTGGCTAGTTTGTGTCCGGGTGTAAAAACATTAGTAAATCAGTTCCCAGCACGGATAGTTTAGCAATTAAAGGAGGAATCCGACCGGTCCGCTATCTTTCCTCTGAACTAATGGGTTAAGACGGCTAGCGGACCTCGCCGCACACTCCAGACACTTATCTCCTTGATAAACAAGTACAAATAGGTTACACGTTGCTTCCAACCCCTACGGCTCTATTTCTCCTTTAACGTCTTAAGTGAGACGACAAAACCTTTATCAGCTGGACAAAGAGTTCTCTCCAAAGTGATTTAGTTAATGTGTGATAAATATACCCAGATAGAACTAAGACGACATGTTCATTGTTCAAGAGTGGAGGATGTGAAACTCAAGGAAAAATACGAGTCGTAGAACATAAAAACGTAATATTATAGGACACTTAATTGTGCCGGAGATACAACAAACCAAAATGTTTGTAAATGTCACAACGCCACAGAGACTCCGTGTATAACCGGGCAGCCACAACACGTGGGCCCCGAACAATAAATGGATTCTAACACGTCCGGACATTGTCCAAAGCGCTTTTATTGCTACATATTTTAGATAGACGCGGGAAAACGCTGCCAACCAACAGTTACAGCGAGAGTTAAAGGGAGACAAACAAATTCTGTCTTTTTAAGAACAATAATAAGCCAGATTTTTCGAAGCATTTTTATGGAATTGAATGTGCCCGTAGCATCATGCAGTATACTTTAATTAAGGTAAATAAGGTTTATACGATGCACAACGGCGACAACAACACGAATTTTACACAGTTTTAAACACAGTGCGTGCTACATACAAATGTTTCATGGTACGAAAAATACAAATATATCAGTATCAGCAAAAAGTAAAACTAATTTTCCTTTAAGGAGGCCGTTATTAATTCGTGACAGATTAAACTTGCTTTCTAGTACATATCTGCAGCACTTTGCATCTACTACGTGCCTCTAGACCTCATTATCCGAGGTGTTAAAATGCAAAAACGGCAGAGCCCTGAGGGTGGAACAGTTCGCCGCGGAAGTTAGCGGCTGCAGCACAATTCAATGGCGCAGGAAAACCGCACCGAGCAATGGTGCGGAATGAAAAAGGCCCTTAATGAGTGCTCTCGTTAGATCCATGAGTTTATTTAGTACTCATAAGTTGACGGGTGTGAAAATTTAGAATATAAAATGACTAAACTAATTTTTGCATCTTATGGATACCCAAAATTCGTCACATTGCAAATTACAAAATCAACACTTCAAAGATTATTTATATTATGATATTATTATATTTGCGAAAAAATCCATCATTAGCACATTGACATTAAGGCTCCCAGTAATTGTCGCAGTGGTTGGCTCGAACCTTTTGCTCGAGCCACTAAAACTTTTAGTTTATCGCCTTTAAACATCAAGGCTTTAACACCTCAACTTGAAAAACAGGTTAATAAGAGAGTTGCCTTCAATGAGATGTGAAAATAATGTGTGATACTATCTGGTGGTAGCGGTGGACGTATAATATTCTAAGTCGTACGCGTTTCATTAACCACCAATCTGGTTAATGAGCGTCGAACTTTTTCGCTTAAATAAACATTAAGAAGAGAATGGACGGTACGCCCGCCGAACCTTTTACCGGAATTACGCTGTGGTTAAGTGCTCGCTTTTAGGAGACCACGCCGGAATTACGTTGCACACATTGGCATTCAGCGGGGTTTTGATAGATCCATATCCATACATGCTCAACAGTTTTCTTAAATGGAGAACACCAGATACCAGCAATGGGTGCAAAGACTTAAGCAACTTTTAACTGTATTTCTAGAAAGTTAACTTTAACAAAAATTCCCCTTTAATTTTCTTTTGATTTTTCCAACTGTAAAGTGTGTTCAGCTCGAAAGGGTTTATTATTGATATTAATTAGGATTTCTTTTAATGCAACAAAAAAAAACCAAGTCGTATCAGGCTGGACCGTATTGGAAGTATTGGAAATGAATAACAAACAAATAAATGCCAATCTGGTTAATCTAAATAGAACCTTCATTAAAGTGAACAAATAACGTTGGAGAGAGGACAGTGTCTCAATGAGAGACACAGAAAGTATAGCCGCAACCCGGCGACGAGATTAAAACTTTGCCACTTGGAAGTGCAGTGGTCGCACAGTTCAAGAGAAATTTACTCGAAGTAAAAGTTAATATAAGCGAAATTTGTCCTGCGGCGGACGTTTCGCGGGCCGCCTTCAGCAAGTTAGACCTTTGCTGAAAACTAGCTCCTGGCTTCAAGCTAACACCTGATGTTGTTTTTCCTGATACCTTTACTTTTTTTTTGTCACAAGCAGAATAATCAAGACCCTATTTTTTAACGTGATAAAATCGTCAAATGAGTCTTCGCGCCCAGATTGTGACAGGAGGGACTGTCAGACTCGTACTGACCAAAATCCACGGTGTTCCTAACCCTGACGCCCATAAAAAACCTGATACGCATTTGAATAAATCTTTCACTTTTTTTAAAAATAATATTAACTTTATTTAGTTTGCTAGTATATATTCTACAGTACTAAAATTATATACAAACTGTACATAAATGACTTCACTTTATTTAAATGACTCATAATTACCGTTTGAAAAATGTTTATGTGATCTTTTTGCGTTTTATGTGCGATCCTATCTCAACATCACACGTACCTCAAAAGCAAAAAAGTCGGTATTTAATTAAAGTAACTTCACAAGGCGTTTTAGTTGCGTTATCAGATGTGCTTCCAGACAACCATCAGGTGTAATTGCATCAGGCAACGCTTTAAATATATGCCGCGCCAGAGAAACATACCTACAAGTTGACCATCCAATGATAAAAAAAAACATAAGCCTCCTTCTGTTGCAGTCGGGTAAAAAACCAGTAGTTATGACGTATTGTAACTTTTAATATGAAATGTACCTTTACATGTGCGTCTCAGTATATTACAGTGCAATATTAATTAAATATCTGTTTTAAAACATTTTAACGTCAACTATAATTGCCTGATAGCACCATTTCAAACAAAGCTCTAATGACACTCCGTGCCACCTTTAAAATAACGCATAATCGTAAACATTCATTTAGAGCGGCGTTATGGTGTCGTTAGTTTTAAAATGGAGTACAGCTCTAGTAGTCCGCGTAAACAGCAACAAAGCTGTGGTTGCAAATGAGGTCGCAGATAGCTACGAGCCCGGAACTTAGTGTAAGCATAAATTAAAACAAGCGTTTCCATAAAAAGTTGATAAATGGCTTTCCACAGGCGGTGCGACAAAAAAGGGAACTGACGTCAGCCGAAGCGCTAACGTGTTTCATTTTGCACTTCCAGCCGACATCTGGGCCGTTTTCAGGACCAACTGGCAACGACGCCTGATCCAAACTACATAAAACGTAATATCTCAACAGGATTGAAAAACGTTCCAGTACACTGAAAAGTTTATTTTACTGGTTAAGCCATTTATCGTTTCGAAAAAAATGTTATTTTTCCCTTATTTTCCCATCATTCTACTGATTTGACATTTCAGTTCAAAACGAAAAAAGACTGTTTCTCCCTTGACAATTTTTCTATTATTTTAGGCTTTAGAGATTATGTAAGTTTCTAACACCAAGACATTTCTGTATACGTTTTTAGTTTTGCCATCCTTTGCAAAAATATAAAGGTTTTGTGGTTTCGACACTCTTCAGCACGCAACGTAGAGTTGTCCATGGGAGAAACAGTCTTTTTCAAGATGTACCCCCGCAACTTTTAGCGTTTGCCCTTGGGCTTTATTTATGGTCATTGCAAATGCAGTTTTCAGCGGAAACTGAACTCTTTTGAATTGGACTGGCAAATCAGTTGGAATGATGGGAATGCGGGGAATAATGAAAGTTTCGCCTTTTGCCATCCCAGTCATAATAACGGCTTTAATGACATTCCGTCCTAAATAGGTTATTTGTAACCGTATGCCGTTATATAGTCTTGGTGGATCTAGGTTTCTCATAAGCATCACAGGAACACCAATTATACAACGGAACCAATTTAAAATTTACGAAACAGGAGCAATCCACATAAACTATCATACAACCGACACTACAATTTTTCCATGACAGTACCGAAGCGCTCGGCTGATACCCAACAAAACGCGTGTAACGAAACCATAGCGCGATCTATTGCGATCCCAACGGCATCTATCGACCATGTCGCGACCTATTTCGATCCCAACGCCATCTATCGATAAGGGATTCGAGTTGTCAAACTCAGATTATTTATCTAAACCCCATTCGGGCATTTTCTTTGTACTAAAAGTTTTATTATATTGATATTATTTTTTTCATACCTTTTTACTATTTATTTACTTTTTTCCGATGAATTAAAACAATAACATGTACAGAACTCGTGTAACGATGGCGTGATCACCGCCATCTATCAATAATTTAAGGAATTATCTATACTCCGTTAGAGCATTTAACAAATTTAATTTTTTTATTTTTATTTTTCTGTAATAAAAACTATCCTATGTCCTTTCTCAAGTTCCAAACTATGTCTGTACCAAATTTCACACAAATCGATTCAGTAGTTAAGGCGTGAAGAAAAGACAGACAGACAGACAGACAGACAGACAGACAGACAGAGTTACTTTCGCATTTATAATATTAGTTTGGATAATAAGTCTCATCTCGTTACATATCGTCAGACCAACTCAAAGTAATTTTCTTGCCGTTCAAAGTGCGCCTGATCGGTGCCTACAAAAATACTTCACAATTACATTTCTCCAACAAGGACACGACAAGCCGAATAGGCCCCAGTATCGGGTTCTCAGGCGCAACTTTATGAAAATGGAGAACAAATAAATTCTCGTTATGTTGTAATGGAAATAGAATTTTGCAATGTGGTAATGAGATTACATTTACAGTTATTGCTTCTATTAGGCGGTTTGTGGGCGTTTGCCACAAATAGAAATAATTGAAAACTCGCTTTAGAAACATGAAAATCATTTTATATTGTAAAATATAATGTTAATATTATTCAGATAAAGCCTATTAACTTATAAAATGGTCACATAGTTGGGATATATCAGCATACATTTTAAAATGATTTCCCAAAACCAAACCGGATCATTACCAGAAAGTTATTTGATATTCGAATTTGTCATACTGATAGATATTAATCTAGCAATCTACGATCTATGATCTTGTTAACTGTCATGTTATTTTAGAGAACGCGAAAACTCGATTAACATTCAATTGATTAAATAAGGTGATCTAATCGAATGGCCTAGCCTTATTTTATGCTAAGAGTTGTTTTAAATCAGTCCAAAATGGCAAATATGTGTCAATAAAATTGAGCGCGGTGACAATAATATGAGCTAACGCGAACCACTTCTCGCCAGGCACAGTCTTATCGCTCGCATCAATTGAGATAAAGATCTCAGATGTAGTTTTAAAAGGGAATTTACAAGTTGGACCGCTAATAATCGTATACATGCCAGCGAGATGTCCGTCCGGTCGGCGACAACGCCGGACGACGCTTATGACCCCACTACAGCGCCGATTTATGATCGTCCCCTTTATACAAGGGCAGGACAATTTACAACTTAATTTAGATCAGGTTTTTTCCTTTATTTAGGGATCGACACGGATGTCCATCACTCTCGTCTAAATTAACAACTTAGATGGACTCAATCCTGTCAGTTGACCAATGGATTGAAGTTGGTCTATTATGTATCTCTATTAGCCATCGTGATAATCGTTTTTATTTTTGTATCAATATATAACGACGAAATATAACGAATTTTAGTGTAATAAATGAATTTTATACATTTCTGTTATTATTTATAAGGTAAACTGTTTGTTCAGTCGTAGATTGAGGGTACTTTGTCTACGGTTCATAGTGAACACATAGAACATAATCATTAGAGCTAAAAACCGATTTTGACATTTTAGCAGTATCATTTTGTAATCTGTTATTAAACGACGTAATATCTTAAATGTGAGAATGTGACACAAGCATCAATCGTGACGTCTCAATCTCGCGATCTTTTAACACGGAAAAGCTCTGTACAATTGGTCGATAGGGCACGGTGCGCGCGCGCACAACGTGTCAATCACCACTTGCATAATAGAGAAAGCTACGCGTGCGATCTAAATGTCACGTCTAGCTATAGTGACTATGTGATAATGCCTATATTTATTGCTTAGATTAGATAGTGAAACGAAAGCGCTTTTATTAATTTATTTTTATACCAATGCGAAGGTATATTTTCATATTCGTATAACTTTGCAAATAGGTAAAAACTGAAAACTTACATACTACGTTCTCAGTTTTAGTCTTAGTGTTAGAAAAGACAGACCTTAGCTTTGCAGTGAAACATAATAATTTACATAGATAACCTAGCATTGTTGAATGCTAATGTCTTTATCCTTCAACAAAACAGGCCGTACTTATAGATTTCTACAAGAGTCAAAGCCACGTGCTAGTATGATATACATCGGTTGTCGCAGTAAGCAATAGGCATCATATTAAGCCGAGTTGTTAATATTCATTGGCTGAGATTGTCGTAGTTCGTACACTGCGTAGGCAGCCCCATACGCCAGGGCGCGGTCGGGCACGCATTAGAGACAATGACATTTGCATAGCTGGGCGTTCCTAACTGTCAACCAGAACATTCACATTAACTAATCCGAAGAAAGATAATGAATGCGAAATAGTTTCATTATACGCTCGTCGTTCGTTTAATTAATTCTTTGAATACATGTAATGACACCGATGTTACAGATGTATGCTTTGTAGTCAGTCACTGAACAGGTATACTGGCACTACAAGATAGATGTACAATATCATGTTCTTGTACGATTCTTTCATTTTAGTCACGTCTTCATGTGGCGTGGCTTTCTAAGGTTAAAGTGAAACAAATAAATGTAGGCTAGAAAAAGAAACCTTCCAAAGAAAAATCCTATAAAATCTTAAAAGGGATGTTTTATTAAAAAGCCACGAAGTCACATGCAGCCAGCTAGAGCTTATCCTCTCGTATGGTAATTCCACTACAGGGAAAGTGTGTCGCATTTCCAAATAAGGCTCAAAAAGCGATGTTCATTTTGACTACCAAAGCACTTATTCTGTGAATACGTCCACCCGGAGCTTAGGGCGCATTGTACATTCGAGAGGCGTCGCATCTCACCACGAACCACCCGCCACCGCCGCCACCCGCGCTTTGCAATAATGCGCTTACGGAGCTCCATGGTTAGATACCCTCATAATACCATTCTTTGTATACTCCGACTTGTATCCTAAGTCGAAACTCATGTTACCATCAACAGACTTATTATATAGGTACAATAGGTAAGGAACAATGTTTTCTTTTCCTTTCATAATAGAAATAGGAAGGTAAGAAAAGCTTAAAAAGCGGGACATATTTTCTTTTCAGTAGAAAATAAATTTCCTTTCTGGTAACATTGTCATAAAACTAAGACTTCGTTTTAGGAGATAAGAAGTAGGGAGGACAAAACATCTGATATATCGTGTCACCTTGATAACAGAAGATACCTATAATTCAAACGAAAAGCCTAGACTTAAATAATCAGCATCACATTATCAGACGTCTATTTTAGTATAGATATGGATTCACCATTTTATTAATTTGCCGACTACGCATGATAAACCACTGAGAAGGTCACACATGAACGTCCCATCGATATGTTACAGGGGTATTGAAAACGAAAACTACAAAGATGGCAGGGTATTCTCGACTTTTCAAATTGGCTAGTTTGTGTCCGGGTGTAAAAACATTAGTAAATCAGTTCCCAGCACGGATAGTTTAGCAATTAAAGGAGGAATCCGACCGGTCCGCTATCTTTCCTCTGAACTAATGGGTTAAGACGGCTAGCGGACCTCGCCGCACACTCCAGACACTTATCTCCTTGATAAACAAGTACAAATAGGTTACACGTTGCTTCCAACCCCTACGGCTCTATTTCTCCTTTAACGTCTTAAGTGAGACGACAAAACCTTTATCAGCTGGACAAAGAGTTCTCTCCAAAGTGATTTAGTTAATGTGTGATAAATATACCCAGATAGAACTAAGACGACATGTTCATTGTTCAAGAGTGGAGGATGTGAAACTCAAGGAAAAATACGAGTCGTAGAACATAAAAACGTAATATTATAGGACACTTAATTGTGCCGGAGATACAACAAACCAAAATGTTTGTAAATGTCACAACGCCACAGAGACTCCGTGTATAACCGGGCAGCCACAACACGTGGGCCCCGAACAATAAATGGATTCTAACACGTCCGGACATTGTCCAAAGCGCTTTTATTGCTACATATTTTAGATAGACGCGGGAAAACGCTGCCAACCAACAGTTACAGCGAGAGTTAAAGGGAGACAAACAAATTCTGTCTTTTTAAGAACAATAATAAGCCAGATTTTTCGAAGCATTTTTATGGAATTGAATGTGCCCGTAGCATCATGCAGTATACTTTAATTAAGGTAAATAAGGTTTATACGATGCACAACGGCGACAACAACACGAATTTTACACAGTTTTAAACACAGTGCGTGCTACATACAAATGTTTCATGGTACGAAAAATACAAATATATCAGTATCAGCAAAAAGTAAAACTAATTTTCCTTTAAGGAGGCCGTTATTAATTCGTGACAGATTAAACTTGCTTTCTAGTACATATCTGCAGCACTTTGCATCTACTACGTGCCTCTAGACCTCATTATCCGAGGTGTTAAAATGCAAAAACGGCAGAGCCCTGAGGGTGGAACAGTTCGCCGCGGAAGTTAGCGGCTGCAGCACAATTCAATGGCGCAGGAAAACCGCACCGAGCAATGGTGCGGAATGAAAAAGGCCCTTAATGAGTGCTCTCGTTAGATCCATGAGTTTATTTAGTACTCATAAGTTGACGGGTGTGAAAATTTAGAATATAAAATGACTAAACTAATTTTTGCATCTTATGGATACCCAAAATTCGTCACATTGCAAATTACAAAATCAACACTTCAAAGATTATTTATATTATGATATTATTATATTTGCGAAAAAATCCATCATTAGCACATTGACATTAAGGCTCCCAGTAATTGTCGCAGTGGTTGGCTCGAACCTTTTGCTCGAGCCACTAAAACTTTTAGTTTATCGCCTTTAAACATCAAGGCTTTAACACCTCAACTTGAAAAACAGGTTAATAAGAGAGTTGCCTTCAATGAGATGTGAAAATAATGTGTGATACTATCTGGTGGTAGCGGTGGACGTATAATATTCTAAGTCGTACGCGTTTCATTAACCACCAATCTGGTTAATGAGCGTCGAACTTTTTCGCTTAAATAAACATTAAGAAGAGAATGGACGGTACGCCCGCCGAACCTTTTACCGGAATTACGCTGTGGTTAAGTGCTCGCTTTTAGGAGACCACGCCGGAATTACGTTGCACACATTGGCATTCAGCGGGGTTTTGATAGATCCATATCCATACATGCTCAACAGTTTTCTTAAATGGAGAACACCAGATACCAGCAATGGGTGCAAAGACTTAAGCAACTTTTAACTGTATTTCTAGAAAGTTAACTTTAACAAAAATTCCCCTTTAATTTTCTTTTGATTTTTCCAACTGTAAAGTGTGTTCAGCTCGAAAGGGTTTATTATTGATATTAATTAGGATTTCTTTTAATGCAACAAAAAAAAACCAAGTCGTATCAGGCTGGACCGTATTGGAAGTATTGGAAATGAATAACAAACAAATAAATGCCAATCTGGTTAATCTAAATAGAACCTTCATTAAAGTGAACAAATAACGTTGGAGAGAGGACAGTGTCTCAATGAGAGACACAGAAAGTATAGCCGCAACCCGGCGACGAGATTAAAACTTTGCCACTTGGAAGTGCAGTGGTCGCACAGTTCAAGAGAAATTTACTCGAAGTAAAAGTTAATATAAGCGAAATTTGTCCTGCGGCGGACGTTTCGCGGGCCGCCTTCAGCAAGTTAGACCTTTGCTGAAAACTAGCTCCTGGCTTCAAGCTAACACCTGATGTTGTTTTTCCTGATACCTTTACTTTTTTTTTGTCACAAGCAGAATAATCAAGACCCTATTTTTTAACGTGATAAAATCGTCAAATGAGTCTTCGCGCCCAGATTGTGACAGGAGGGACTGTCAGACTCGTACTGACCAAAATCCACGGTGTTCCTAACCCTGACGCCCATAAAAAACCTGATACGCATTTGAATAAATCTTTCACTTTTTTTAAAAATAATATTAACTTTATTTAGTTTGCTAGTATATATTCTACAGTACTAAAATTATATACAAACTGTACATAAATGACTTCACTTTATTTAAATGACTCATAATTACCGTTTGAAAAATGTTTATGTGATCTTTTTGCGTTTTATGTGCGATCCTATCTCAACATCACACGTACCTCAAAAGCAAAAAAGTCGGTATTTAATTAAAGTAACTTCACAAGGCGTTTTAGTTGCGTTATCAGATGTGCTTCCAGACAACCATCAGGTGTAATTGCATCAGGCAACGCTTTAAATATATGCCGCGCCAGAGAAACATACCTACAAGTTGACCATCCAATGATAAAAAAAAACATAAGCCTCCTTCTGTTGCAGTCGGGTAAAAAACCAGTAGTTATGACGTATTGTAACTTTTAATATGAAATGTACCTTTACATGTGCGTCTCAGTATATTACAGTGCAATATTAATTAAATATCTGTTTTAAAACATTTTAACGTCAACTATAATTGCCTGATAGCACCATTTCAAACAAAGCTCTAATGACACTCCGTGCCACCTTTAAAATAACGCATAATCGTAAACATTCATTTAGAGCGGCGTTATGGTGTCGTTAGTTTTAAAATGGAGTACAGCTCTAGTAGTCCGCGTAAACAGCAACAAAGCTGTGGTTGCAAATGAGGTCGCAGATAGCTACGAGCCCGGAACTTAGTGTAAGCATAAATTAAAACAAGCGTTTCCATAAAAAGTTGATAAATGGCTTTCCACAGGCGGTGCGACAAAAAAGGGAACTGACGTCAGCCGAAGCGCTAACGTGTTTCATTTTGCACTTCCAGCCGACATCTGGGCCGTTTTCAGGACCAACTGGCAACGACGCCTGATCCAAACTACATAAAACGTAATATCTCAACAGGATTGAAAAACGTTCCAGTACACTGAAAAGTTTATTTTACTGGTTAAGCCATTTATCGTTTGTGACTTTTGGAAAGGTTTAAGCGGATTTAAGTTAAACAAAACTATTCGTTTTTTGTGTAGCCAGCCGGCGCAGCGCTAGTGGCACTGGAACGGGCGTCCGCAATTCACGCTGCGCTGACTGCCGGGGCACTCGACCGAGCCGAGTGACACAACCCTGCACAACGCTCCTATGAACACATATCTAATGCATATCATATACTACAGCGACAAATACAACTGCAAGTAATCGTACATATTATATGAACATTGATTTTCGCTTAAACACAAGCACTTTAGAATGTACCATAAATGAAAAGAGGTATTTTTAAATAAACTGAATTGCACCGCCAGAATAAGACAGAAAGATTTAAAGAAAATCCTTCTAGATACCCGGGAAAATAGATAATACATTCACATGTGAACAAGATGCTACGGAATGTAATACGAAAGGAAACAACGTTAATAAAACCGCAATACGCCGTCGGCATTAGAGACGACCGAGTCCATGGGCGGAATGCTAAGCCTTCCGAAACGCGCAATAAAGCGACATATGCACCGCCGCACATAAACTTCTGCACATATCAGGCACACTGTGCGAAAACACATACATAGGCGTTATTGAATACAATAAATCGTAGTCAGTTTTTAAAATTTACAACCTCAATTTGGTGGCAATATTTCGAACTACGAAACGAAGCGTTTTGATAAGTCAGCTGCAACAACATTTTAGTTGATAAGAACTTTTTTTTAAGATTTGGTAAAAAAAATACTAGGTATAATAGGATCTACACCTTAAGAATTCTTAAAAGCAAACAATCTGGCTATTACCGTAAAAGGACCAAATAAACGTTTAATTTCCCGTGCATGCAGAACCCACAAACTACTCGCCAAAAGTTGAGTAATCCGCAGACGTACCCTTTAATTGGTTTACCACAGACCTCTATTAACGAAATAAGATGGGAAATCAGAGTATTAGCATAACAGTGAATTCAATTGGGGTCCACAAAGAGGATTACAACTTTTACAATGAAAGGAAAGTTGAGCGGAGACCCGATTTAAACTAACGTGGAATAATCAAAATTTGAGTGAGTACGTTGTAAGTTCAAATTAAATTAAACCTTTGTTCACTTTCAAAATATATTCTGTAATAGAGTGCTTTGAAAATAACATTATGGGAAAAGGAGGGGTGACAATCAGTAATAATTATAGGTAGTTCGCACTACTCATAAAACAGATGGTCTAGACACAGCGATGTTTACAGTAAAATTTAGACCAATAGAAATAGACGACACGAAACATATGACGGGCGGGCGTGCAAATGTTCTCAGATAATGGCCAATTGTTGGCAATAAAACTACTACCGTACACGATGCAAATTATATTACTGGCTGGAGTCGCCCAGAGGGTCCTGTTCCACTGCATTCAGCCAGATTAGCACAATTATCAAAAACAAGTTATCTCTCGGTGCACTTATTCTGATTAATATTCACACCGTGTTATTCAATTCAAAATATTTTAGGTGCAAGAGTATAGCAAAAAGTTTGAATTGAGAGATTAAAGTTTAGAATCACAATTTCACTAAGTTAAAAAAAATACAAGAAATCAATCTTCCATAATTCGAATTGTCAATAAAACTGTCAGATGCAGGATTTTGATATAGGCAAAGATGAGTACCTAGCTTGTTAGTCGGGCTGAGTGGGTGCAATCAAGTGCACGACGTGCTCGTTAGACAGGTGTGACGGGCTCGCTTCCGGACACTTGTCAATTAGACGCACAAAGTGCCGACCTGTGGTAACACAATGTACCACGTATAAATCCTCCGCGGTGACGTGAACCGCAGAAAATCGTGTCAGATGGACCTATCTTGATAAACTACTTCTTCACAGATTCTCCTGCTAGTTTCCAACAATAAAACATTTATCTGCGACCAAGTTTCCTTTTAAGACAGGCGCACTCGCAACAGTTAATTGAAATTGACTCAGAGGCAATGTTTCAACATAGTTAAAGTTTAAGCTGAAATAAAAGCTAAAAAGTTCAGCCATAAAGTTTACTACGATCAATCCTTTTCTTTAGACATTAAACAAGTAACATTCAAGGCATTGTAGTCGCGACAACGACTTACCACCGTATTAGGTGCATTCCAAGCTATATAAGGCTCAATAAATGGAAATTGCACTATATCTAACACTGCAAGCATTTAGGTCGCAAGCGTTGTGACGTCATCCCTCGTAGTGAAAGCCACGAGTCGCGAACAATACATGTCGCTTGCGCAAGTCGAGCGATCGCAAGGCAACAATGGCGTTCTAATAGAGTCATTCGTCGTTTCATTGCTTATTCATCCACGCCCCTGACGCCTCCGCAGGCAACGCCACCGTCGCGATTGACATCCTCGTGAGTCTAAAGACCTTTATGTCTTTACACCATACTGATGTACAACAACTACTTCTAGTGCCTTCTTAGAAAACGTTGAAGAAGTAGTTTGTGTAAGTTTCATCCTTCCTGATTTTTTTCTCATAATTTCTTTAGTCGTTGGGAACTATTGTACTAAGCAAGGCAAGTTGAAATTTTTGTGGTTTGAGGTGAAGTGTATTAGGTTTTCAAAATTACAGCTTTTATATTATTTGAAGCTTCAGTTTTTGTCAAGACAAATAGTAGTAGTAAGTTCTTGAGACTATCCAATGACTGGCAATGCTCACTTAATAACATTACATACCAGCTATTCGTATGTCGCCCGTGTTATTATTTTATTGCTATAGTGGACATAAATTTAGAATTATCGCAAATGAAAATTATTAAGCATTACCATGTCATTTAGTTCAGAAAACTTGGACAGGTGTATCCGTTCCGTTAAAACAGGTAATTTGAATGATAAGGAGCACAGACTCTCACTAGCAAATAGTAGCAAAGCTGTTACACTTCCACAACTTACAGAGAGTAAAGATCCAAAATGAAAATAAGGCAGACATTCAAAAAGTATTAGGTCACCGAACTACAACACAATTACTCTCTTCGGTAAAGGATCGACGAAATAAGAAAATAGGCTGTTCTTAGAAATCAGAATGGAATACTCCCTAGTGGCTGTTTTGCAACAAACAAAGAGACGTAACAAGAGCGAATAGTGTGAATTTCTCCTGAGATCTCAGCATTATTAGGTACTAGGCTGAAGATTGTGATCGCTCAGCTATGAGCCGTAAGCGTCCCGGCACGACCAGACACTATCCGAAAGGAACGTCGAGATATTTTATTCATAGAGCGAGTGATAAATGAGGAAGGTCGCGCTTGTATCACATTCATTACTGCCTCGCATCTTGACACGCACACTCTTATCAAAACTTGTTGCCGCCGTGAGCTCTTCTATAGTCCGATCATTTGGCCCTCGCCGCCACCTCCGGGACTTGTTTCAAACGCTATTTGTCGTTGGTAAACAGCAAAACAGCTTATAATTCATTCTGACCGTGGCTTTGTTAGTTTTATTTATGATTCGCGAATGCCTCAGTGGTAATACCGAGTCGGTAAATTATTGCAGGGTGTAATTATCATTGGAATGTAAAATTTATTCTGGTGGCAGTATCGCCAATCCATTGAAAAATAGCCATTAGTTAAATCAACAAATAACTCAAAGTAATTTACAATTTCCGTATTTTACGAAGTTAAATAGAAAGGAATACATAATGCCAGAGCTGTATAATATTATTATGAAGCTAGCAAAAAAGGTTTCGTCTTTCTTTTTCAGTTTTTTTTATCTCACCAATACGAACATGACTTTGTATTATTCTGAATCCCGAAGAATTGCCATAGTTTTGATCGGTTTTACGGATTTTGGCCCAGGTCCAACTTAAATATTCCGAAAAAAATATGAGTAAAATAAAAAGTATATGAGGCACAAATTGCTATCACAATATAAGCAGCGCCGCTTCACCAGTGCGAACAAGGCTTGAATATTATGTTTACTGTAATATCCTAACAAATATGTTATCTCAGTAAGTACACATAATTCTGTGACAAGTCACGATAACAGAGTTTTCACGGAACGGTTAACAATCGTTCAATTTGTAGAGCCCGGGGCTGAGAACCCCGACAATGGCGGTGCACGCGACCACTACGACTCGACATTCTCATGAGTAGAATAACGCACAACAATCAAGATGTCATTTTTCAACTACCCACGCCGCGAACACACCACGGAGCGAGCGAACACCAAGAAATATGGCCGACAACACACGCACAGCCGAAGTACAAAAGAGGCATCTCGGGGATGTCGCGATACATATCTTTTGACTGAACAACAGACGCAACAGTTCACTTCTTCCCTTTTTATATTCTACGCGTAATCGACAAACATAAATGAAATCTAAACAAATGCTATTTTATTCTGCAACTGACAGCAACAACCTGACGGTAACTCAGAAGAATACATTATGCAAATCGAAACGAATAGTAGACAAGCACATTATTTAGGAGCTTACACTACTTACTTATAAGTTATAATTAAACTTGTTAAACGAGTATCTCTTAGTTGTCAGTACTACACATGTGTAAAGTAGCAAAGTACTGGGCTCGCGTTTTCTGCAACGGTCATTATGACAATTCACAAAAGTCAGGCAGTAATTTATCGGCTGTAGAAGATGGAAACTTGCGGCCAGAAATGATAGTAATTATTGACACGAACCATCGCTCGGGGCTAAAATCCGCCATCCGCTGCTAAAGATCACAACCGGCCACTAACTCGAAAATTCCACATTCATAACGGAGCAAGCCCTTGGGCTCGAATGGAGCCACTGTCGAACCACACTCGCGAACAATCGATGTTCACTGCGAAAGCATTTTGTGGATAAACCATGTCCTTTATTTAAGCTTTTTACGATGCAGTTTGTACATTTTACAGAGCAATAACATCAACAGCATACATGCGTTATATGCTATCAATGACACTAAATGTATTACTAAACGGCTAGGCAGTTAAAATATGTAGCTATATACAAAAGCCTTATAAGCCCAGCAGATTCACCGTTGCTTAGATAGGATGGTCTAAGTGGAAACAAATAACACACCGAGGTAAAACAACCCTTATAGGGACAACTATTGCTATTCGGTAGCATCTTTTGTGTGTGATACAATGGCGCATCGATCGTGCTGGATTGCACGGAAACGTTCAGTAAAACGCTAACGAGTGCCGTGGCATCGGCTAATTGAAGTTATTGCCGTCGTTGGTCCGACGCCCGAATGCCCAGGTGATTAGCGACGGAAACCATTCTAATGGAGTGTTTCTTTATCGACGCCGTTTGTCACTTCATCGATCAGCTAATCTCGTAGTTTCTGGTTGATTGATCAGTTTCGAGGCTTAAAGAAGTCGACGGACGCGAAATATGGCAGAGTTTAAGATTCACCACAAAATTACCTATATATAATAATTTGGCTTTTAGATAATTACGCAATCCTGAATCATTTATAACGATTAGATATCCGAACCAAATGGAGGCCCTAAATTAATTAAGTCACGTCGCATGCGGTGACAATTAATACACATTATGGTAATTTCGTTAGTTAACTCCAACACACCGATAATAATGGAAACGGAAAACAATTTGGCTTACTTTATGGTGACATCTGCTTGATGTACGCTTATGTAATGAAATGGTTCGCTGAAGTTAGTCGAATTAAGCAAAATATTTTTCAAACAATTAGAAGAAAAAATACATTATAATCGGAGGTCTTTGTCAACGTAATAAAAGAACCCAAAACAAATATCGTTAGAACTTTATTCTGTTTTTGCGATATCTTGACTTATTTTAGGTGGTAAAATCAACAAATGAGTCCTCCCTCGCGGAGCGAGAGGCGAAGCTGGAGGCACTGTCAGACTCGTACTAACTATAATCCACCATGTTCCTTCAATAGCCCTTTACATTCCAGGGTCACGGTTTCCCATTTGGACAGTTCCGCGATCCCAGCAGACGTTTGGCCCTCTACGGAGGCCCGGTAAGATTGCTAAAAGCTCTTTAGGGGCGCGTGGAACACGACGTGCCGTCGACCCGGGCATGGTCCATGATTGGGCGACGAGTCACCATTTGCTCGTCGTCCGTGAGCCCAGAAATGGCTTAACTAATTCGCAGTTTTAACTAATGCATTGAGATAAGCTACACTAAAAATTGTTTGTTTTATTTCTACCAGTTCATCAATTGAGACTGTATTATGTGTGCACTAGTTGTAAGCACAGGTGGACTGAGTGGAAATTAAGTTCTGTAAGAATAACATTAAGTGTAATAAATTGGTTCTTTACTAAAAAAAAATTAAATTCTGTCAGTTCATAGTATAAAATTGTGAGTATTTATAATTTTGTTAGGTCATATTCTTATAGAACTTACCGTTTTAGAGACACATCCAAAAAACTGGCCAAGTGCGTGTCGGACCACGCACAATGAAGGGTTCCGAAGTTGAAAATAATTTAAACAAAGAACGAAACCATTCTTGTAATTGTGCACAAAAAAGGTTGACAAACTTATATATGCGGGCGAATTACACATATAAGTTCGTTATGCTTTTTTAGGAATGGTTCCTTTATTAGTATTGTATATTCACACTTCTAGCAAAATTTCATAATTCTAGGTCAACGGGAGTGCCCTCCAGGTTTTGATTACATTACAACCATCAAATTTTTCGGCAAAACGGAGTATAAACGACAGTATCTTTTAAATGCGTTGACTTAGAAGTTTGATTTTTTTCATTTTTCCATGGGATTGTAAGTCTGAATATTTCATATTAATTTCAGCTTGATACCTCCACGCGTTTACGAGATAAAGGGTCTTGACAGACGGATTGGCGGACGTACCAACAACAAAGCAATCCTATTATAAAAGATCCGTTTTTTTTTCCTTTTTAAAATAACGTTGCCCCGCACTAGGAATTTCTAGTTTTGAGGTACGGAACCCTAAAAGCCGAATATTTCGACTTGAATATTTTTTTAGCACACGTGGGATCGATTGGGACTTTATTTCTAATGGTGTGCCCAAGGTCTCTACCAAAATTCAGCTCTGTCGGAGTTTTTGTCATTTGAAATGACTATTTTGGCCGGTCTAATGGACATTAAATGAATGTGAAATAAGCTGGACAAAAGAATCCCATCTAAGTATAAATGTCAAAATGGGAGCCAAGCTAAATAGGTATTTAGAATGTACGTGGTTGTAGACTTCTAACAGAAGATCTAACCCCCAATGACCAGAGGCGGCCTTACCCATTACGAGGCTCCGTGCGGCAGGTCTTTGCGAGGCCCTTTGTCCTTCGTGAAAAGTACGTGATGCAAAAGTAGGTCTGGTTGTTTGGTTTAGGTATTTGTCATGTTTCAGGAAAAATGCTTAAATTATACAAATAAATCAAATTTGAGTTTTAAAATATTTTACATTGAAAGATTTACAAAATTAACAAAAACAGAGATGATAAATTTTAAAATTGATGTTTGCGGCTTTTCTTAAGACTAAAATCTTTAAAGCACAATAATCTAACGAATAAGCTACGTCATTTTTGATTGAAAGAATAGCGAGGACTGAAAGCCGATCTTGTGTCATCGAATTCCTCAAATATGTTTTAATAATTTTAAGCCTCGAAAAACTCCTTTCAGCAGACGCAACTGTAACAGGTGTGGTAGCAATAATTCTCAGGACTATTTCGATAGTGGGGTAAACTTCAGATATTTTTTTTTTCTACTATGTATTTTAGCACCGAGATAATAATCCTCGAGCGATTGAAGAGCAGAGCACAGACTCACGAGTGCTATGCGATTAAAAACCGATCTTCAAGTGTTTCGAGGCGCGATATTCAAGTACCAATATATATATCATATTCAAGTATAACCGCGAGCACAAAACGTGACAAGTCCGCGATTCGAAGTTAACAAGTGAAAATGTACGTAGATCGTAGTTAATTTTGGGTTATGATAAGTAAAACTGTACTAAGATTAAGAAAAATCTATTACTATAATAAATCTGTAGAAGGGTCAATTCTGTACATTGAAAATATTGAAAAAATAAATAGCGGGGGGTGTTGCTGGATCGATACCAAACCCAAATATATGATTATAAAAAAATTTGTCTGTCTGTCTGTCTGTTTGTGCAGGCATCACGTGAAAACTACCGGTTCGATTTCGATGAAACTTGGTATAATTATTCCTTATTATCCTGGGCATAACATAGGATACTTTTTATCCTGGAACAATACGTAGAAAAAAAAACTTATTTTTCAGTTTTATTCATAGACGTTGTTCTGTAGAACCGCGAACACACGTTGCATTACCCGCAGTGGATTCAGCGCCGTAATATTTATAAGATGTCATTGTCAGAGTTACTCAAAATGGGGAAATAAACCATCCACGCGAAGACCGACATCCGCGCGGACGTAGTCGCGGGCGGAAGCTAGTATAGAATAAAGTACATCTTATGGTTACAATAACCCAAAGTTTACTTCTGTTTACACACATTTATACTTATAAACTTCGAATCGCGGACTTGTAATTTTTGTACTTACGGTTATCGAAAAAAATCTCTCAGTGTACATAATGGATTTTTCAATTATGTTTTGAATAAATAAATTAGTTAACTAACTTAATTTTAATTTACGGTTATGTTATACCTAACCTTAAAAAGTAATTAAGGATCAAAAGTTTTAAATTTATATTTTTTTAAATTTGCTTGGGTTGTTGCGCGAGGCCCCTGTAGGAGCGAGGCCCCGGGCGATTGCCCTGTTCGCCACCCCCTAAGGCCGCCACTGCCAATGACCTAGATACGGCACGGTTAGCGCAGTGGCCGAGCGATTGGACTGATGCGCTGCGAATCGCGGGTTCGATTCCCGCATGGAGCAAATATTTGTGTGATCTAAAAGTAGTTGTTTTGGGTCTAGGCGTTTATGTATGTGAGTTTATATGTTTGTAAACGCACTCACAACACATGAGAAATTCCTGGTGTGGGGCAATGTTTTTTTTTTTTTTAAAGATACCTTTTCTATTTTAATTGTAAAGACGCCAAAAGGTCAACCTAGTGCAATCTGCCAATTTTACCAATCGAACATTAACTTTCCACAATTATGATAGGGTTGAAAATCTATTAAAGAAATATGACAGATTGAGGTACGTTGACCTGCTGGCGTCTGCACTTGTCTTGTTTAATAGTTTCAATTAAAACCTCTTTTGCAATCATTTTGGTTTAAATTACAGAATTTCCAGATCCCTAGTAGGCCATTGAGTGAAACCAAAAAAGAGAAAGAAAAATTAACCCCGTCGTTTGATCCCTACGTCACACGCCAGGAAATTACATCAAAATGTGATCGTGAGTGAGCACTCACACATTTATAAAAAAGTGGCTTCACGAAAAGCGTTATGTTTTGAACACGGAATCTGGACATTTTATAATCTAAGGATTTAGGTGTGACTGTAAAACCATGTTTTCATGTCTATACTAACGTTTTGACACTGACAGCATCTTTATTTTATTGCAATAAGGACGCTTTTTGTACTGCAACTACTGTACTTGCCGGAAATGGAATAAAATGCAACAAAAATACCTGTTAAATGGTTCCCAGTGAACTCGAAGTCATCGTCTTGATCCCAGTGCTTGAGTGACAGGTTGCCCAGCGGTGTTGCGTTCGCGAACTCCAAATTAGCAAAGTGCCAGTCGAGTATTTGTCTATCGCGTACCGACAAGTATACTGAACTAAAAACATATTCATATTTAATATTTGACTGTTGATCAAGAGGACAGTGTTTCAACATGTCGTTAGTTTTCTAAACAATGGCTTTGGCTATTGAGCTGTTTGTTTATATATTACTATACCGCTGCTCGGCTCGTATTGGCCTTCCTCGATTATTAGAATATTCAACACAAAATATTAAATTGAATTCGATCTAGTAGTTCCTGAGATAAGCAATGAACTGACAAACAAACTCTTCAGCTTTACAATATTAATTATAAATTACTACGGATGTACGGTCACTGTCTCGCAGGCGCTTCTTATTGCTGAGCCTGCCATAGGTTGAATTCCCAGGTGGGTTTTTCTATCTAGTCCGAATAGATTTCTGGCTCAAATATATTCTATCCACCAAGCGATGGTAATAAACCCACTATTAGATGGGACTTAAACCGTCTTATTACAAAAAGGGGTTTAACTAAAAACCCAGGTTTTATCTTGTAAAACTACGGTTTACACAAACGTTATTACAAATCGTGGTTTTGCGATAAACCATGGTCTAACAGTAGTAGCTGTCAAAGGTGTGTCAAAGTTTCCCATAGCAAATTTTTCATTGTGTTGTAGTTTTTGTGTTATTTTCACCCAAAATGGATTGAAACAAGGTAGATTTAATTGTTATTACTCATTTTAGATTTAATTGTTTAAACAATCGTTCAAATGGCGGTACTAAAGTCGACGTCGTATCTTAGTTTTGTAATACGGTCAAATTTAAACCATGGCTCTGCAAATAAGCCAGGACTTGATAGACTAGGTTTAAACCAAGGTTTATTTAGTTTTTGTAATAAGGCCGAGAGAGTTTACCCAAGATACAGACGCCAAGCACGTCAACCTATCCCAAATATTTTTAACATTCGAACAACCTTCTTGTTTTATGATAAAATCGAAAATCTGTTAAAGTTTATCAGATTAGGGTAAGCTGACGTGGCAACAAACAAGTTTTTTACAACATTAACATTGTACCCAAAATACATTGAATACTTCGCTATCTGTTTAATAACATATAGATAGCTGTTTAATAACATACCTCGGCGGATTAGTTTCTAGCTGCGCCAATTTTTCCTCAATCGTAACATTCGTAGAGACCAGGCTGTCGTACTCATTGCAAAGCAGAGTCATCTCTCTATTGAGACGGCGAAAATTGAACTCTTGCAGAATACTGGCATCTCCCGTCACACCTTTATCTTTCTCTACGAGCAAAGCGTCCTTCTCTGCTTTCATAGACTGCAGGAGCTCTTTAATATCTGACATTCTGAAAAAAAAAAAAAATTCATCTGGGGCCTCCCAATATCATGAATGGTTTACATTCGACAAACGTACACACATCAAAAATAGTTTGCGATCACTTTGAAAAATCGAAAGATTTAGATTTTTAATTTATTTAATGCAATATAATATTAATATCACTTCAGCTTTGGAAACAGAAGGGAGCTACTCGTCCTATATAGCTTTATACCTTTCCGTCACTAAATAGACTTTTAATTATAGTGCGTCTGGTGACGTCTTATTAAGTCATTTTTTTTAAATTAGCCTATTCTGTCCCACTGCTGGGCGGACTTCCCCCATATTCTTCCAGTCGTTCTTGAGTTTTGCCTTGTTTTGAAAAGTCCATATTGATCCTTATTATTCATGTGTTGTTTATAACAAAATTGTATGCAGGCTTGCAAAAATTATGTGTATCTGTACACATTATTTGTGTGTGTAACTAAATTACTTACTTGTTTATGTTCGTTTTAAGTCGCTCTTGCAAAGTTATAAGAGCCTTTAGATGTTGTACCTGGAACAAACGTTGTGACGTGAATGTTTTCAAAACAATTTTACAACCAATTTTAAGGAAGATATCGATCGGGCACACCGCAATTGCGGCGGTAAGACCGCTTTTTGAGGACTGGCTGGATAGGCATCACGGCGTCCTCACCTACCGTCTGATGCAGGTCCTTACCGGACATGGAAGCTTCGGGAGGAACCTGTGTCGGATGGGGAAGGAAGAAACGCCTGACTGTCACCACTGCGGAGATCGCCCGAAGGACACGGTGGAGCATACGGTGCAGAACTGCCCCGATTGGGCAGAGCACCGCCGTGTTCTCACGGAGGCGATAGACGGCGGCCTCTCGCGCCCGGCATTGGTCGAGGCCATGCTGCGGGAGGAGACGGAGTGGGAAGCGATCGTCTCCTTCTGCGCAGCAGTCATGCTAGCGAAGGAGGAGGCGAGACGCGTGAGGCCGGCCACCTTAGGCGCGGACATGCGGGTGGCGCGTCGTCTCAAAGAGCTGTCAGCACAAAGACGGGGCACCCTTAGAAGGCCAAAGCCTGCCGGGGTCGCGGGACTAACGAGCTACCGTGACCCCGGAACATAAAGAGCTATTGAAGGACACCGTGGATTTTAGTCAGTAAAACTCTAACAGTCCCTCCTGCCCTGCCCTGGGTGGGAGGCCACATTTGATAATTTTACCACGACAAAAAAGGAAGATATCAATAAATCGATTCAGTCTGGCTGTCTTCTTATTTCAGCCCTTTTTCTTTGCAAGCAATATCGTTTACTATAGCTATTCTCTCAATTATTTAATTTTGGATCTTATTCTTAAAATAAACTCAAGCCAAAATAAAAAATAAAATTACCTGCTTATGTTTGACATTTTTCTGTTGCAGTTTGATAACCCATTCCAATGCTTGGCCGAGAGAGACGGGTGTGTCGTTGTAGTAATTAAAGTCTACCTGATGTGACAGATAAGACGTAGCATCCAGAAGTCTGTTAAATTCACGCTCAACCTATGTAAAAGAAGCATGGCATTAAGAAAAAAAAAAACATTTTTCGTGGAAGAATTTGTGTATTATAAGAAATATTGTTATTTTTATTTATATCAGTCCTGTGCTTATTAACACCCAAAATGAATATTCTATCACAATCCAAATCCTGATGCGTTTTCTTTGCCGGTTGCTTGTCATTGGACATTTTAAAAGCGGGTACGACCAGGGCGGTACAAGGCCTAATAACGTTTTACACAGCAAACGTTCATGCAGTCAGTCGTTTTTTATTAGAAATAGGCGAAACTCCAACATAACTAAAACCCGACTACGTAAAACACCCGACTAATTGAAAAAGGGGCCTAGAAAGGTAGAAAAATCAAAAATAATAATTTAAATGGAAATCCAGAAATACTTCAATACTTGAATCCAGTAAAATTGTTAATGTCGCATCACGCGATGCAGAAACCAACAACTTCACCGTCGAGTATCATTTAATTTTTACTACTTTCTTATAATATAAGATGGTTGAGTTTTTGCCCATGTGCCAGTGCACAAATTAAAATCCGTTTAAAATTAGCTCTTTACATACCATTTCATCCTTATGTTTAGGCACTTGGTTACCGGTTGCTTCATAGAGTGGACACTTCTGCTTGATTTTATGCAATTCCATGTTCATCTGTACTGATAGGGTAGTCACTGGATTACCACCTAAACCAGTCACAACCATAGCACCTGGAAATGTAAAATCATAGTGTTAGGAACAAATCTAAACATTTAATTATGGCCCGGCTTTGACCAAAGCAGAGGAGCAGAAACGAGAGAAAATGTGTTTTGAATAACCAATCTGATTTCCAACGAATCTGAGTGAAGAGGAGATGTGGAAATCTTATTATCACATTTGTGGACAAAAGCTCTCTTCACTTTTTTACAATTTCCTCTACACTTCATAAAAGTGAATTTTGGGTCTATGCATTATATTGAAATATTTGCTCACCTAAATCAGCGACATAGGGCCCTTTTCTGTATGTGGTAATTCTCCCTCCAACTCTATCTCTACCTTCAAGAATAACAACTTCACAGCCAAATGAAATCAGCTGCCGAGCAGCAGCCAAGCCTGAGACACCTGTAATTAAAATATAACTAAATCTAAGATTTTTTTAAATCTAATAAGCTACATTATTGCTGAATGCTATATGTAAAAAACTATTAGAATGTCTTATAATCTGGAAAAAGTAATAATGCAAGCAAACAATAGGATGCAATGCATTATAAACTAAGTAGGTACCTGTAATTTGTAGTGTGTTAAATAAAGAGTATCTATCTAGTCATCTTAAACAAGGGTCAAACACAAAGGTGCAGCAGAACCTAGTAAAGTAGTGTATTTATTCTTACCTGCTCCAATAATTATGACTTTAGGCCTCTGCTTTCCTTTTGGTGGAGCTGGAATAGGTGTAATCCTTTCATAGATACCATAGTTTATAAAACCATGTCTTTCTAAAAATGCATGAGTTCTCATCACTAATGCAGGGTCACCATTGTAAGGAGCCTGAAATAATATTTGTGAGCACAAATTAGAGACAGAATGTAGTACCATAAGAGACTTCTATTGTTATGAACAACAATTACTTTAAAAAAAATATTTTAGCTTTCAAAGTTAAATGAACTGTTACTCTTCTATCACATTTTATAAAAAAGTTTTACAGTATGGTTATGAACAGTTAAATATTTTTTATAAACTGCATGATGAATAAGAGAATTTGATTTTTCGGCAGATTTTCAACGCTAAATTATTTAAAAATTGTTTAAGATATAATTGTAATCTAAATGCATAGGCAGTTTAAGTTTAAAATCAATGGATTACAATTTGAGAAAGAATTACCTCCATTTTCTGAACAGAAATCTCTTGAGTCAATTGTTTCTTTGGGTCTTCAAACCACAGTTTCAATATGCGGTTCCTTATTTGAACAAATGCATGGCTTGAAGGCCCTTGCAAGTCTGAGAAACACTCAGCTTCTAGTGATGACATCTTGTCAAATGGTAACCGAGACTGGAATGCAGCTCCTTCGAGACTGTAAAATAATTTTTAAACTGTTACAGCTAGGATGCAAAAGAACCAAAAGTGTAACGAGAATATTGATAGAGACTAATAAAGTGTTTGTAGAAAAAACAACTGTTAGAACGAGCCTAGGTTTGGTTTACCTGTTAAGCATCTCTTTGTAATTAATTTCCTCAATATCGTCGCTTTTAGCATCATCAACCTTGGGGTCATCTTTTTTCTCTTTTGTATCTTTTATGACTTCGGCGGTACGGCTCGATGAAGACTCCCGTCGACCCCCAACTGATGTGGGACTTGACGACGTAACCTTACTCCTTTCTGACTGATCAGATTCAGAATCATCTTGTTTTAATTTCTCATCCAATTCCCGGGTTTCAACCTACGATCGATAAACATAACCTGGTTACCAAACAAATAACTAGAAAATAAAAACGAATACCGTTGACCAAAACACAACAATATTTACCCTTGCACGTTTTCTGCGACTCATTTTGAAGATTTAATTTGCAATTAACTGTTTATTTATTGAAAAATACAGGAGAAGGTGAGATAGTGAATCCAAAACAAAATAAACGGGGAAATAATCAAATAAAATTTGACAGTGACATTGATATGACATTACTGACATGAAACGTAACGTTCGGAAATTATCTGTTTTTCTTCCTTTCTAGGAAATAATATATCCAAAAGTGGTCAATTTATTTGACATTTAGGAATTCTAAGTTCATGCTCTTTATCCACATCGACATGAGATCGTGAAATCGACAACTACAAAAACTATATATAGTTTCCTTGACAGTCATTTAATAAAAATAGCATTGAAGAATCAAATTGACGTTATTGGGGTTTCTTGGCTCCTCTGAAATCTGTCCACGAAAAGGAAGAAAAATCACCCCTTTCAATACCTACGTCACACTCTAAAGAATAACATTTAAGTGTGAGCGTGGCGCTCACACTCACACATTTAAAAGAAATGGCTTCTGACAGTCTCACCCGTCCAGCCCCGGGGGGGGGGGGGGGGGGCAAAATTGAATGCACTGTGCGCCTGGCGATTTTCCCCGTCATTGTGCTGACACTCTTTGAGGCGCACGTGGAAATTTTTGAACTTGCATGAAAACACTGTAACTGTAAGTTTCTTACTAGCAACTTAATCATTCAAATTCAGTCGGTTATAATATAATAAAACATTTAAGTGGTCAAGGGGTTTTTATTCGTTTGATTTTAAACATTAAAAACACTAGAAAACCATGATTTTGTAACGTAACAATCAATAATTCTATTCATTGAATTTAAAACGACTTCCTGAAGTGATTATAAAGGGGCCCGTCATCAGCATATCCAGCCACTTCTTGAGGAATGATGGAACTCTCGTCTATGTTGCCACATGGACGGCACATACATTCCAGAGGAGCTTTGGTGGTTATCTGGAAAACGTAATTAAATTAATAATTTTAGGTACTTTTAAGAATCTGGTAAAATTTATCTGATAGCATAGCGCTGCGGATCCCTGCATCATCTGGCGGTGAAAAGTAGATAGAAGTGCAAAAATACCTTTCTCAATTTTTTATCTTCAGTTTTTGCTTTAGGGCAAAGTAGAATCACAGCAGCCTCCCGTTCACCAGATTCTTGGCAACAATTGCAAGTTCTTTCCATTTGCCAGATTTTGCTGCCAGAAACCTACAAGACATTGGAAAAAAGCTTCATAATGATTTCAAATTTTTATTTCGTAGACACATGTTATAACAGAAAAAATATAGTTTACCTGCACATAACTTGTACACTTGCCAATACAAGCAAAGGAGGGTATCGCTTTAGGTATACATCCAGGATGTTTAAGAATATGAATAACAGGTGTCATTTGGCATTCTTGTCCTATTAACAAAAAATAAGTTATCTAAACATAATCATGTTGTGCTATCATTATAAATATAAAATTAAAGTAGCTTCCTGCCATCTTCGGTACGAAGAGGTCTTCAAACTTCACGACGAATTTTAATACGGTTTTCATCAGTTCAGTAGATAGAGTGATAATTCAAGAGGAAGGTTAATATGTGTAGATAATACCTAATACCTACAACGTGCATCTAAGCAACCGTGCGCAGCTGGGGCGGATCGCTAGTGGAACAATACACTGAAGCACTTACCGGGAGATAATGGTACTTCTACAGACTGGGCCCTTACAGGTTTATCATGTTGCAGAAAAATTGCTATAAATACAAAGCATAATGAAATAATTTCGAAACGAAACATTTTGTAAAGTAAACTTTAAGATCGTCCAGATGCTTTGGCAGAAGAAAGTCTTGTGTGAAGAATGGGAAAATTGCCACAGTTTATAAAGGCATTGTGCATTAATAAGAAACACAAAGGCTTGTGGCCTAACACGAAATCCATTTTAGCAAAAACATCTCTGTGTGCGGCTCGACACAGGGATCCAACTGCGCTGACAACATTTAATCGACCTTTAAATGGTTATTCAGCGGGAGTTCATTTTGATATTTTTATTAGAATCTTAGAGATATTATATTTGAATAATAATAGCAGCAACACAATAATCAAATAAAAAGTTTTAT
Source organism: Agrotis puta (assembly GCA_943136025.2). Taxonomy (NCBI): domain Eukaryota; kingdom Metazoa; phylum Arthropoda; class Insecta; order Lepidoptera; family Noctuidae; genus Agrotis; species Agrotis puta. The sequence continues at coordinate 10,725,339 of OW964177.2, read as the reverse complement.
TAGTAACTAGCTGTTCCACGCAGTTTCAGTCACTGTTCGGCTCCTATTTGTCGCAGCGTTATTTTATATAGCCTATAGCTTTTCTTTATAAATGGGCTAACCAACAATAATTTGATCCAGTACCTAGTTCCTATGATTTAAGAGTTTGTTTGGTTGTGCCCAAACAAACTCTACAGCTTTGTAATATAAATAAAGATAGTAAGGATTCGCATACATATTACGTGTTTAGGTACTAAAATATACGATATGTTGATTGGGACCAAGAAACACGAAAAATAAATAAAGACAAGACTTAAATTTTCCTAAAAACAACATGTAGCGCCTGTGCGCGCGGTAAACGTACGTTACGCCACGAGTTGCTATTAGTATTATTTTAGGAATGTTTTTTTAGGTGTTAATTCTGACTAAATGGCCTGGCATATTCATTTTCATATTCTTTAAATATTCAATTTTAAAGGTATACTCGAAGAAATATTTGAATAAGTTTTCAGCGTGCCAGAAAGACTTGCCATAAAACTGTAATTCTCCAGCTACTTTGGCGTGACGGTTTGTTTTTATAAACTTTATTAGTGACTGCCGAGAGTCAGATTCTCGTTTTTAAGTACCTCTTTATTTTTTTACGATAGGCTCGCCTTTGACCACTACGGTGGTCGACGGTGATGCAAGTTGGCCTAGAAGTAACCTATTCAGTCTTGATTTAAATACCTAAAAGTTATAACTATCAGGAAACAAAGACATTCAAATATTACTATGGACTATCCACCTCTGGCGGTTTTGTGTCATGGCTATCCAGTTTCTTCCGGCCACTTTAACAAGATCGTCTGTCCACCTAGTCAGTTGTACCCCTACATTCCTCCCTCCCGTTCGTGGTCTCCACCAATCACCAACACTTTCCTGCCCCATCTACCATCCAGTCTACGCCATAGATGGCCCGCCCACCTCCACATTCTTTTTGCTATCACACAATCATACTACGTGTAAGTCTCGTTCTTCTGGGCATGCGGGCAGCGAGTAATGGGCGACTCGCTGCCCGACCATGGACCATGCCCGGGTCGACGGCGCGTTGTGTTCCACGCGCGCCTCAAGGAGTGTCAGCAAATTGACGGGGCCTGTAGAGGGCCAGAGCCTGCCGGGGTCGCGGGACTTACCCATCACCGTAACCCCGGTACGTAAAGGGCTCGTGAAGGACACCGTGGATTTTAGTCAGTACAAGTCTGACAGTCCCTCCCGCCCTGCCCTGGGTGGAAGGACTCATTTGATGATTTTACCACGCAAAAAAAAAAAAAAAGTCTCGTTCTTCTACAAATTTCGGTGTTTTTCACCTGGAAAAATTTGGAAGAGACCTACACTCAGCATTGGGTTACTAAAGGTTGAAGACGAAAAATGAGAAGAAAACAACTAAACAAACACAAAAATTACACCTTTTAGCAGGAAAGACATGCTTGTGTTTTGTGTCATAAAAAGAGACAAAAGTTTGTCATCTCCCCATCTCCACAGTGGGAGAGTCAAATCTGTCAGCTCCGCCATGACCTATCTCTCAGAGAACGAACTTCATCCCCGCTGGCTCCTGAGCTGGACAAGTATCTCTCAGTAACAGTGCTGTCATCTACATCACTCAATAATACCAGGCTGCAGACGGTCATTGAAATGCAGAAGAAAAACAGTTGCAGAGAGAATGGGCCCCTGAGGAACTCCAGCTATAATATCCACAAACACGGAGGAGCACCCGTCAACGACAACAACTCCGATCGATCGTTCACTGAGGAAGTCCGTAATCCAGTTTCTAAAACCAACTGGGATGCCATAAACAGGAAACTTGTACCGCCCGCGGCATGACAGACCCTTTCAAAGGCTTTTGTGACATCAAGCGATACAAAAAGTGTTTTGTCGTGTTTCTGAAAGGCTTCACCCCAGCAGTGCGTGACGAAGGTATACAAGAAGATCGGAAGTTTGCCATCCCCAGTGAAAGCCATATTGTCGGTCATTGAGAAGATCATTTTGTTCAAGGTAGGTCAGTACCTATAGTATAGTATTCTTGCCATGAGTTACCCTTTCCTAGTTTAACAAATGAGGTAGGTATCATGGGAAGCGTCATGCCATTCCACTGGTTACAGGCCCTCATTAGAGGACGTAAAATCAAGTGCCGATTGTCCATTTAAAAGGGCTTTATACATTTATAATAGGTATATCACATTTCAAAAATATGTAGAAATTTTGTTAGCTGTTATCTGGGGCTTTACTCGCATGCATCTGAAGTATGCCAAACATTAATTTGTATCTAAACCTACCCAAAAGACTCATCCACTTGCTTATAACAACCAAACAAATAAAATGTACAGCGGCTCTACAAATAATTAATCACAATATTATACATAGATGGGCTATGTTTTCAGGTAATGTTTTATATCTATTGGTATGTCATCATCTGCCTAGCCTTTTCCCAACTATATTGGTGTCGGCTTCCAGTCAAACCAGATGCAGCTGAATATCAGTATTTTACATGGAGCGACTGCCTGTCAGACTTTAAAGCTTCTGACTAACAGTAAGGACTGTCAAAGATCTACTTGACAAATGACAGCCGGGACAAACGGCTTTACGCGGTTTCCGAGACACGGAGGAAACTCGCTATGACAAATGGTCACCCATCCACAGACCAACCTCGGCAAGCGCGGCTTAACCCGGTAGATCAGCCTGTGCGGCTGTATTTGTTTAGCCACGGTATATGTAACGTGACCAGACGTCCCGTTTTGAACGGGACTGTCCCTTTTTATAGTTACGTGTCCCGGTGTCCCCGAAATGATCTCTGGGACGCCAAATTGTCCCGTTTTCTGAAACCGCGCGAAAACTTGAGTAGTCGAGCTGGCTGGACGCGAGCGGTGTGCGAGAAGAGCGAGACCGCGTCGTCGGTCGACGCGATGATAGCCGAGAGCGGCGAAGACGTCATCGCTCGCGCTTTGTTTACTAATCGTTTGAGAGATTTTTCGTTCGTCCACTTCTCGATTGTTTGATAAATATAAATTCAACTAAACGTTTCGGGTATGTATATTTTTTAATTTGTAACTTTTAAGTTAACTGACTTTTTTTGAATAAATAACTTTAAAAAAATGTTTTCTTCATTGACTACCTATTAATTAACCTAAACCAATGTCCCGTATTAATAAACCAATGTCCCGTTTTAAGTCAAAAAATAAATGGTCACGTTAGGTATATGGTATGATATGCCCATATTATTTTATATCTATTGGTATGTACATACTATAACATATTATAAAACTGAAGAATTTGTTTGGTATACGCGCTAATCTCAGGAACTACTGATTCGAATAGAAAAAATCGTTTTGTGTGAAATAGTCCATTTATCGGCTTGAACTCCTTGGCATGGAGTGAAGTTGACATCCAGCCTCAACTTTGGCTCTACCATTGAGCACAAAGCCCAAACTGCGGCCAAAAAACTGGACATCCTAAATAGAAGAGAAGCTATACTTTACACCTGTCAAGCTTGACTCAGCGGAACGCAGAGCTAAAAGGCTTATTGGAGACGTATACCGAATACCGAACATCACAGTTTGAGTCATTGACGAAAGGTTGCTTTGCTTCGGCGAATGAGTGCATGATCTCTACGATCTTATCGCACCGGCTCCCTTCCACCATCGGACTTCTAGACGTACCTACTGCTAATCATCTATACTTAGCCATTCCACTAAGTCGTTATACTAAGCGCTATCAATCTGCCTTCATAATGCGCATTTTTTTTTATTGTGGTAAAATCATCAAATAAGTCCGCCCACCCAGGGCAGAGCGGGAGGGTCTGTCAGACTGACGTACTGACGTACTGACTAAACTCCACGGTGTCCTTCAATAGACCTTTACGTTCCGGGTTCACGGTAATTCGTGAGACCCGCGACCATTCATAATGCGCATAGCGATGGACTGGAACTCACTTCGCGAATGTTCCCGAGAGCACACAACCCAAATCTCCAAGTAAGAGTGAACAGGCTTTTTCTGGGTAAGCTCGCAAAATAAATAAATATCGAGGCCTACAATCAATAGGAACCGAGCAGCGGGTTGAAACCGTGGGGAACAGCTAGTTTTATGTAAAACTGTTTTCTTTCTCGGCTTCGCCTAAATATAGCCTAGATAGTAAGGCTAAAAGTAAGGGACAAAAAAAAAGTAAAAATCTGTTTAGTTATTACCGGCAGTTCCCAAACGATCGGTTATATTTGCTATATAGTTATATATTTTTTCTAGTACCTATCTTGTGCACTTCTCCTTCATAGACATAGACATAGTCATAGACATGCGTGATCAATTCACCTATTGTATGGATAATGTGTGAAACACAAAAAAGCCTTTTATAACTTTTCTTTGCAAAGTCGGCTTAAATTTTTACAACCATAACTTCCGAATACCGAAAGATAAATTATTTCGCACTTCTTTTTGTTTGTATTAGAAAGTCGTTTTTATTTTTCTTGTGGATAAAATTGTTTTATTCCTTCTTTTTTCTAATGTTGGTTTAACACACAATTTCTTTTTATCACTATCACTACATAGTATAAAACAAAGTCGCTTCCCGCTGTCAGTTTGTCCCTATGTATGCTTATATCTTTTAAACGGGGATAAATATAATGACCACCATAAAATGCTTTGATACCCTTAGTTTTGTAACCAAAAATATCTACTTAACACCGAAACTACTTAACTACTTACTTACGAAAAATGAAGTCTAAAAGTACAATAGTACCTACCAGCTATTTTAGTCACGACTCCACTTTAAATTGTATTCGACCACCAAATGTAGTAAATGATCACCAAATCTAAACGAGCAAATTAATGCGCTATTTCTGCCTAAGTAAACCACTATGATTGCCATAAAATGTAGGCTTAGCAAAGAAAACATTAATTGCGCTGTTGAGCGTCTGGAAATACAGCTCGGGACTTGCTGGCAAGTTTTTTTAAACCACCCAGAAGTAGGAGCCCCGCTTCGCGGGGCTCCGTCGACATGCTACTGCCACTGTGAGCTCCCTATACTCTGCTCATTAGTGCAATTTTCGGGATTTTGTCCATCGGTATTTTAAAATTCGGGATTTTGATACGTACCCAATAATTTGGTGTTCATTAACTATTTTTGCGTTAACAATGATTTATTTGGAGTCAGTTTGCTTAAATAGGATAGCAGAATTTAAAAACTTTGGTTATAATTTTACTTTAAGAGGCCTCTTACAGTCCACTAGCGCCGTCTAGCTAAATCGTGCATTCTAAACATAAACGGCCGTTTTTGTTACAAATAAAAAAATTTTAGCTAAGCAGCTATATTTCAAGTGTTGACAATGTGTTATAAAATTACGTTATTGCCTTTTCTACAGTAATTACAGACCACATTTTGTATTTTTGATTCTTTTTACGAGTTATGACATTTTTTCGATTGGCGGCGCTAGTGGACTGTAAGAGGCCCCTTAAAATGTTGGTTTAATTTTGGTGATCATTTACTATTTTTGGGTTACTCATGATTTACTTGGAGTCATTTTACTTAAATAGGATAGCATAGTGTTAAAACTTTGGTTATAATTTTACATTAAAATGCGAGTTTCATTTTGGTGATCATTTACTACTTTTGTCTGCTATTTGTTACTATATCTGAGCCCTTTAAAACTACGCAACGGATTTTGATGCGGTTTTTTTTGAATAGATAGAGTGATTCAAGAGGAAGGTTTTTATGTACCTATACAACTATTGCTCCCACATTCTAATGAATTTCATCAAGATGTTGTGATATTTTCCTGTTGGTCTATTACCCATAACTTCTACCAATAAAGCAGGCACCTTTACAGGGTACAGTACAGGCGTGATATTAATGTTGTGTGATGAATAATCCGTAGAAGTATATCTATGTATTATTCATCATAAGCGTGGTGATGAGCTATTGCGGCTTATTTGCATTTATTTGAAACTTGTCAGCAGATCTTTACGAAACTAATCATGTAAATGGTACCGTTAAAAAATAAACCACCTTATAAAACCAGCTTCAAGTGTGCCTGAATCAATCATCAATTTACTTCGATAAACCGAGAAGAAATTATGAACTTATTACCTACCTATGTTAAATTAGATAGTAAATACAGTAAATAAAATTCAGGATTAACTTCATTATCTTTTTTATTCTTTTGGCGTTGTATCACACAACATTATGCTAAGTTAGGAGAATAAAATAAGTATTTTTATCACAAAATACGCAGGCACCGATGACTTAAACTAAGATCCTAATTTTATTTTATACAAAAACCCTTGACCATTTATATCATCTATTATAAACCTAATGCCTTAATATTTTATCAATTTTCAAATCAATGCTCTTCATCATTTTCATATTTACACAGAATACGCCAGGTAGTTTTGGTTTTTCACATAATAAAATATTAACGACTGTAGTCTCCGCACTTGTAGCATTTGCAATCATCAGGCTCACGCAAGCGCACTTCCATTATCGCACTATCTTCGTCTTCAAGCCTAACACCATCAGGATTGTAGCAATGAGTCAGAGTAACCATGCGTTCTCGCAAGTAATTTTCTCGGCAGCAAAAGCAGTCCTGCAATAAATATAGGTAAGTTTTAATTATCTTACCTAAAAATGTACTGAAATCGATTAAATCTCTTTGCTATATAAATATATAAACCTTTCACATGATCGAGAAAAAGAACTATAAAACATAGGTATTGAGCTACTAGTACATTAAAATAGAGTCCTCGCCTCGCCACGACTCAAGTCCTTTTAACGCGGCGCTAGTGTCTATGTCATGACATTAAATTTTATTAAAAAAATTCTATCAATAATTTTCCACGAGGCGTAGCCGAGTGTGATAATGGTATCACATGAGTGTTTTAATACCTAATTATAACAGTTGCATACAAGACTTTATCTACAATCATGATGTGAATCCTCTATAAAAGATTCTCATACCATAGGGTGTTGTAGTGTTGTAAGAACTATGTAAATTCAAGATGACGGGAAATAACACGATAAGACGTGAAATTACGAATTAGTCTACAATTTATTGTTCTTTTTTCAAAATTTTAGCGATCTGGTGGTGAAAATGTCATTGCATGAGAATGTTCTTTTTTTGAAATTCATTATATCACGCGTTTGGCAGATGTAATGATCATAATATCATTGAGTGTTTTAATGTTGGCAATAAGCAAATTGTTATAGGTTCTTTTATAGAGGATTAATAACATGATAGTAGATAAACATACAAAAACCATAAAGCTGTCAAAAAACACCTTTGTACCTTTGAAAATCCCGTTGGAGCAGAAATTGATGGCCGCACTTGACTACTGCACATCCCTTCGCATTTGTTCACACTAACTTCCCCACTGCATGATCTTACTAGTCTACCCATATCATCGTATTCCTCTGCAATGCATGAGATAAAAAATATTATATAATTGTAATTAGGTAAATCTTTTGGATTTTTGTACAGTACGGTAATAGGCCATACAGTGAACAGACACCAGCAACCTGTCCAAAACTTTAAAAAATATCCCAATGGAACACGAAACTTTGTTCTTGTGCTAAAGTACAAAATCTCTTAAAGAAATTGGACAGGTTATGGTAGGTTGAAGTGCTGGCGCGCCAGCACATCAACGTCATTAATGGCGTCTGTAAATCCCTGGAAGTATTGGGCGAGTTTATCTAATAATCCCTCTTACTCGGTGTCTCCGTACCGCTCTACGAGACAGTAATAAATAAAATAAAATAATGCTGAAAATGTTAATGAAATAATTTGAATAATAATACTGCTAAGGCAAACAATGGCAACATTAATTAATGGCAATGATTAAAAATTAAAACATACCTTTAGTTATGTGTATTTCAGATGGTATCGTTTCACAAGGTTCCTCAGCAGCACATTTTAATATGACTACGAATAATACTTGGATGGTGGAAATTAATAAAATCTTAAAATTTGTTGAATACATGTCTAAACTCAATTTATCCCTGCTTTGTATGAAGCAAGTGATGTTTGAAGCTATAATACCCTTTTTTCTTCGCCCTGTTGCCCTTTTATACAAATCGAAGCTGGTAATGTTTAAGGGGTTGGGGATTAGAGGCAAGATTTATCAGCGGGTTGTCGGAAACATAATTGAAATCTCTTGTACACGTCAGTATGATGTGACGGGATTTTTCAGCAGTTTTTTTATAATTCATTTGATGATAATTTTATATTGCCTTCATTTCTCGCAATATCATGGTCGTAATAGTATTAAAATTAAAAAGTTTAAGTGAACCCAAACATCAAGGATTTTTACCTCTGCTCGAAACGCGATGGATCTTCGAATGCAAATTAATTATCTGTGCAAAATCTCAATGTCAAACGCGGCATAAAACTGTCAAATTGTCCGGCCGAGAAAGAGTATTAAAAAGATTATTTTTATTCAATATTTTGTAATATTTGTTAGGATTTCGTATCCATCAGAACAGAACCAAAATGAAATTCGATGAAGATTGTATTGTGTTTTTGATTTTGCTATTTTCATGGGCAGAATATCTGTGGGAGTTATATCTGTCTTTGCGGCAGGTAATTATGTCTTGTTATCTTGAGCTATTTGCATGTATTCATTACTTTCTCATAGGTTTATTAATCTTTTATTCCTGACACATTATTATGATCGTTTTGAATTTAATTTAGTATTCTATTTTAGTGGATGTATTCACTTAAACCTTCCTCTTAATTACCAATTTTTTGCTGTGATAAGCAAGCCAGAAAAGCAAGCCTAGACATATACCCGTATGTACAACGTTATCAAGAGGACGTGTACTTGCTTATATCAATAAATAAATCTATTTAGGTACAACTTAATTAATCCATTTTTTTTGTTCCAGTTGAAGATTTACAAGACTAACAATACCATACCTAATGATCTGAAGGAAATGTTAAATGCAGAATCTTTCAAAAAAGCTCGACTCTATGGTATTGACAAATCACAGTTCAAGATAGTGAAAGAATTTTACAGCATAGCACTAACGTCTGTAATTTTATATAACCGGTGGATTTATGTTGCATGGCATAAGTCAGAAAATATTGCAGCTAGCCTAAATATTGCTCCTGAGAGAGAAATTTTAATCAGTTGTGTATTTATGACTTTTGTAACATTGTTTAACTTCGTCATCAATATGCCATTAACCATTTATGGAACATTTGTGTTAGAACAAAAACATGGATTTAATAAGCAAACTGCAGGCTTTTTTATAAAGGATCAATTGAAATCTTTACTGCTTAGCCTTGTTATCACACTTCCCATTATATCCATAGCTATATTTATAATAATGCTTGGAGGAAACATGTTTGTTGTGTGGCTGTGGCTGTTCACCACGGTGGCAACAGTGTTATTATTGACAATATATCCTTCAGTGATTGCTCCACTATTTGATAAATTTGTACCTTTACCTGATGGCTCTCTAAGAAAAGGAATTGAAAATCTAGCTTTGAAGCTTAATTTCCCTTTATCTCAAATATATATTGTTGAAGGATCGAAAAGGTCAGCGCATAGTAATGCATACTTCAGTGGCTTGTTTGGTGCGAAGAGGATAGTTTTATTTGATACATTATTAGAGAAATTTGATGAGGAAAAGAAGGTAACAATTGGTTGTTCAGATAGTGAAATATTGGGGGTTTTGGCTCATGAGCTTGGGCACTGGAGCTGTAGCCACATTTACAAATCAATTGCCCTGACTGAAGTGAACTTACTTTTGTTGTTTAGTGCATTTGGACTGTTGTTTAAATATTCAATGTTGTATACATCACTTGGCTTTCCTGCTGGCCAAGAACCAATAATTATTGGCCTTATTGTGGTTTTACAAATGATTCTTGCACCATACAATTCAGTTTTATCTTTCTTTGCCACAGCTCTTTCTAGAAAGTTTGAATTTGAAGCAGACAACTTTGCTGTTTCTCTCAATTATCCTAATGAGTTGAGGTCTGCTCTAATTAAGTTAGGAAAGGACAATTTAGATTATCCAATTTATGATAAATTATATTCATCTTGGTACCATTCACATCCAACATTGTTGCACAGAATTGAGAATATAAGGAACCAAGTTAATGTAAAACAAGAATAATATTATTAAGGTATATTATTAAGAATGTACAATTTTATAATGTCCATACATTTTTAACAGTACAAGTAAAAATATACTTCTGTGTAGTTGTGAATTGCATTTTGTAGTATATTCTAGTCCATTCTTTTTATTTTTCTACTTCTCTATCTTTATGCTTTCTTAAAGTCAATTTGCACAGGCGCACAGCCCTATTATGTAAGTCAAAAAGTAACTTAAAAAATATTTCAAGTCTTACCAGTGATTTGATGTAATATTCTATCAATTTAACACAAAAGCATTTATTTCAAAGGATACCTACAACTACATATTAAGTAAACTTTATATGTAAAAAGGTGTATTTCATTTTATTTTTACACAATGTCTTTTTATTAAACAATAAATATCATTATGTAGTATCAACGATATATTTATTTAACTCACTACAATCACTTCCAACTCATAACTTTCTGATACATAAAACCCTTGCAGTATCATATTTCAGAAATTATGAGTACCTTCCTATGTTTATTTGTAGATGCTTGCTCTGTAAAAATGACATGTTGAAAAAAATATAAAGCTTTAGTCAGTCTTTATGTGCCACTGATGAACAAGAGGATCTCGACTCGAGCATAAGTCATCAAATTTTTTCAGCTTCCTCTATAGTGTCTGGCAATGGAGAATCTTTCGTTTCAGGTAAAGGCAATATCATAAATATTTGTGCGACAGAAATAATCGCCAATATGATTATTGGAAGTTCTACAAGAAGGCTGTCTAAACTAACGACGGCCGGAGCAACCATTGAGGCAATACGAGCGAAAGTCGTCACCCCGCTGACACCGACATTTCTTCCTAGTGTTGGATATAATTCTCCCGAAAATAAATATAACGCTGGTATCGTGCCCTGAAAGGATAAAAAACTTCAAACTGGCAATCCTACGAAAGTAAGTTTGTTTATTGTTTTCACTCCCAAATCACTGGACCGATTTAGATTTATTTTGCAAACAGAATAGATAAATGGAACCTTGGAAACAGTTATTATTATTATAAGCCTACGTTGTCCCACTGCAGGGCAAAGGCCTCCCTTCCTTCCCTCCTTCCATCTCTCGCGATGTAATGCGATTGTAGGCCAACCCTTTAAAACTGAATCCTTGGAAACAGTTATTGGCTATTTATTCTGCACAAAACTTAAGAGAGAAAAATAGGGGTGGTTGTGAATTTTATATCAAATATGTCGTCGTTTTAGTGGTGACGTAAATAGATTACTTCAAAAAAATAGATACTGCGATACAAATTATTTAAAAAGTAGCTAGCTATGCATCATTGTAATCCGTTCATATCACCATACAAAGGTAAAATGTTCAATTTATACATTCTACGATTCAATTTCGCACATCACTGACTTACCGCCATTCCTGCAAAGCCTATTCCAGCGAACAATAGCCTGGGGAAGTCGTTTGCATACATGCCCCTGGGTGTCATCATTATCAATACGAAGCAAGCAGCTGTTACTATCTGGTATATAGCGACTGTTGTCTTTCTTCCGACTCTTGTTATTATAAAAATGCATGTTAACCCACCAAATAATGAAATTATTCCTGTTAATGATACAGCAACAAATATGTTTCCACCTATGGAACCTAAGTATTGTGAAAATGTATAAAAAGCCAATCCAGTACAAAACCTGCAAGTTAAAATAATATATAAATATAATTTATAAAACTGCATCATTAGATTTAAAAAAAATATCAATAATCCTCGCCAGGAATCGAACCCGTTAAATTTGGAAACTAAATCACACCTGTATTACTACACCATTCGATAGTGTCGCCAATAAGAATCAATTTCTGGGAAGTAATCATGTAATAATATACGGGGCAACTATATTTCCAGGCAACGTGTTCGAGCAAACCATTACGTTACCAGTATTCTTCTTTGAAACAACGTTGGTAACGAGAAAAAAGGAATGTGTAAAATATCAACTACTTATTTCCTTAAGTTTGCCGTAGGTACGTCATTGCTTCCCAGAATTTGATCCTTGTTAACGACAGTGTCGAGTGGTTTAATAAAACAGCGTGTTTTTTTTTCAAAATTTAGTTGTACAATTCCTAGCCAGGTATATTCATTTTTCAAAAATACAATGATGCAGTTTTAGTCAAAATCGATCTCGAGATACCTTAGAGTATTTTACGATATCCCTCTTAATTTCGGATATAGCCATCAACGCCCAGCTGAGAAAAATTCACCTGTACTTAGGCCTACTAGATCACTAAATCACGTCCTTGTAGGTACCTACTTACCAATTCAATGAAAGCAAAAAAGTTTTCTTTCTCATATTTTTGGATTTCAAGAAAGCCATAAATTCTGGCTCCTTCTGTTTTTCATGTTTATGCTCATTTATCAATTCTCTAATGCGTTTGGTGCTCATATACTTATGGTTTTGTCTTGTGATTTCTTTTAAAACTCCTGCAATTAGAATTACTGATGAAGACAGTGATACTCGTATTTAATTTAATAGACAACGTTTAGTAGTTTAATATACCTAAACATAATCAGCCTATAATGTTCCTACTACGGAGACGTTGGCCTACTCTCAATAAGTGGGGGAGAACTTTGCTTATATATTCGGCTTAAATCCACCTCGCGGGCCCATTCCGAGTTGATATTATAATGTATGTTTTCGAATTTTCAGCTCTACGTAGGATGTTCTTCATCACTAGTTTGAAGGCAGTGGTGATGAAATAAAATAAATGACCGAGGTCGTTATCACTGGGCCAGCACTGTTCTCATACCTAATTTAGCTAGTTAGGCCTATTACCTACCTAATTATATTACCCACATAAGTAGGTATGACCCGGTCAAGTCAATCATTATGTGTTTAAATGAAGGCATTAACTTGGTAAAACGTAAGCTTGAATTAGGTTCTGCTTATGTTATACCAAAACAAATATAGGTTCTAACCTACCAACAGCTTCTTCTGTATGCCCCGTTGCCAACAGCCATCTCGGGGATTCTAGCACCCAAAACCAATAAAGGATGAATGTTGATGAAAAAATTCCCAGGGCAAACTCAAGTTTTCTCCAGTCCCGGAGCCAATATGCTAATCCAGCCATTATTGCATTACCTAGACCAAAAGGTAGTTGATAAATCACAGGAATTAAAGTACGCCACTTGCCACTTACCACCTAAAATTTAAAACAAAATAAATATTAAAATAAAGATAAATCGAATTCGCCGCTTCTGAAATGATAAAGCTCTGCGTTATATTTACCTCCATACAAATAACGAAGGATATTATGCCAACACCACCAGACGCTAAGGCTAGAATAAACCAATTGACCAGAAACACCCAGTACCACGGAATCACGCTGGCCACTATACTAGTGACACCCTCAATAAATATTGCAGTTATAAGAGGTTTTCGACGACCATGTTTATCCGCCCAAGACCCGAAAATCATACCTCCTATTACTATTCCCCACATCATTACACACTGGCAAACCTGCAAGGATAAATTGCGGTATAAATGTAAAATATGTATTAAATAAATAGTTATCATAATAAGATAAATAGGTACCTAATTTTCTGCAAATAAAATGCAATGCAGTCGTTTGTTATGATTAACATCACACCTCTATTTCCCGAACGAATAGATAGAGTGAGGAGATAGTGTAAAAGTTATAGGAGGAGGTAAACACAGAGGATATCCTAACTATCATATAAATTCATGATGAAATCTCGAAACAGTACACGTTTAAAATTGTAATTTAGTGCCAAGTTTGACCTTTTTTATCCGGCCAATCATTCCAAATCGAATTTTTTTATATCTTATCTTTTACTTGTAGTTCAGTAACTTTATACATCAATGCTTGCGTCAAATCGGGTAGTTCTGAATATTTTTTCAGACTTAAGTCTGGAATAATATTCAGAATACCTCGAGGGCCGACGCATCCTTGTCAAAAAAAATTCGGTCTACAGAGACAATTCTAATCCCACAATTTAGCAAAGTTAGTCATCTTTAAAAACGCCCTGAGAAGGTATATCTATCAACAAAAGCCCTTTAGGGTTAATGAATGATCATTTATTTCAACTCTGATGATTACGGCAAATACTACCATGCTGTCAGCAAACATCAGAAATGGACATCCGAAATAAACATTTTAAAAGTTTGTTGAAAGCAGGTGAATGTCTACGTACATGAGCCAGCCAATGTCTGGAGCATACCAAATTCCAATCAGATGTAATAGTTCGTTTAAACACACTAAGGTCATATTCAAAACTTTTACATGGTACGAGTGGAATCAGGCACTTGTCCATTCTTGGGTCAATCGAAAGTAAATCTGGATCAAAAATTAAACAAGGATGTTCTTCCACATGCTAAAACATAAAAAAAGCATTACAAGTAACTTAAGTACCTACCGCTTACATAAATGTAGCTTGACCTACTTACTACATTTACTAAGAACAAGTTGTAGGAGGGACGTTCGTGGACGCCCAGATAGCCAAGAAAGATTTTCACAAGTACTTAATTACTTTACCTTTTCTACCTTATATGTATCTAAATGCCGGGGTCGCTGGACGGTCTCAACAGGTAACCGTGGCCCTGGAACGTAAAGGGCTATTGAAGGATCACCGTGGATTTTAGTCAGTACCAGTCTGACAGTCCCTCCTATCCCACCCTGGGCGGGAGGACTCATTTGATGATTTTACAACGATAATAAAATAATATCTATCTATATTATATTTTTAACCGACTTCAAAAAAAAGGAGGTTATCAATTCGACCCGCATGTATGTAATGTTTCCAGAACTGCCCAAGTTTCGTATATGATACAGTGCGTATTGGTAGATGTCAATATGTCTTCGAATTTTTGGTTCTAGGACATGCTGTTTTCCCCACGATGTTTTCCCTCACTGTTTAGAGAGCAGTGGCGATGAAATAAATTACAAAAAGTAATGCGCCAGGCTGGGTTCGAACCTACAACTCGTAAGTCGGGGATTGATAGGAAAACAAATAAACAACTTATCCCGATCTGGGAATAAGCGATAAGATAGAGATGGATAACGACACGTAGCTTCTTTGTACATTATTTTAGTGTACGACCGAAAATTTGGTTTGATCCGAACAAAGATGGAGTCGAAGGGACATTCAGAGTCTTATTGACTGAAAGTCCACTCGCTTCCCTTCCACGTAGGGTCACGGTAGCCTGCTTAGGCAGCCCCGCGACGCTACGAGCCGTTTGACCCGGGCCGATAAGGACCGGGGGGAGAGCAGCTACCCATTACTCACCGCCCGCAAGCCCACTCGCCACCCACAAGTATATGCGCTTACAAACTTACTGGTGAACAAATTTTTCGCCATTCTTCAACACTGTATTTAGCAAAGGTTTCCGGTTTAGTACACCAGAAATCCTGTTGCGGAGCCATAAATATTATATTTAATTGATAATAAGCGATGGGTAACTTTAAGAGTGCCATGAGTATACTGATTTTTAGTTGCCATCTTCCGAAATCACCAATGATTTTTGTGGTTACATCTTCGCTTTTGGGAACCGCCTCATTTCTTGTGTCCGGAGGTTCTGAAATAAATTCAAAACCAAACCCAATGTTCTTTATTTGTAGTATAGTATGCATGTTATAAACTAAGTAGATAACTACTGTACTTTTACTGACTTATTAGTTGCAAAATGGAATGGTCCCTTTGATCAGTCTCATCAGTGCCGTACGTTAACATTTTGTTAAGATTGCCTGTAAATATCCACCCAAATCTATTTGCAATTATTGAAATAAGAAATTATAATGAAATGAAATTTCTCCAACCCCAAATAAATGACATGCATTGTCAATATTATGCCAAACTTATGGAACACCAAAAAGGCCAAAGGGGTCAAAGTTCTTACACCAAAGACTTTTTTATTAGGTTTTATTTGCTGGTGCTGTTCTTTGTCGTTGAAAGTGTTACATCGCTGTGTCATGATCACTACTGTGTGGTCTTAAGATTTTGAAATGGCTAGCTAAGGGCCGTCAAGGGCCTTTCAAGTATTACGTAAGCAGATTGATTACAATGTGGTAACCCTTTGTCCGTAAGTCATGGTAACTCCGTAAAACTAAACAAGTATGGTAAGTAAAGGACTTCAACGCTCACAATATTTTTCATTCATTTAATAATTTGTGGGAATCCCTGAAAGATTACGCGTTTCGTTTTCGTGGGTTGCCATATAGATTTTTTTTTTATCGTGGTAAAATCATCAAATGAGTCGTCCCACCCAGGGCAGGGTGGGAGGGACTGTCAGACTTGTACTGACTAAAATCCACAGTGTCCTTCACTAGCCCTTTACGTACCGGGGTTACGGTAATGGGAAAGTCCCGCGACCCCGGCAGGCTATGGCCCTCTACAGGCCCCGTCATTATGCTGACACTCCTTGAGGCGCGCGTGGAACACAACGCGCCGTCGACCCGGGCATGGTCCATGGTCGGACAGCGAGTCGCCCATTACTCGCTGCCCGCATGCCCGCGCCTACGGTGGCCAGAGATCGTCTTGCGACGTCCGACGCCGTGGGCGTCCACCACTGCGGCTGGGGTGGAGGGAGGACGCTGTCCTCCCCCTCACGCGGCTCGCCTCCTCCTTCGCGAGCATGACTGCTTCGCAGAAGGAGGCGACCGCTTCCCACTCCGTCTCGCCCCGCAGCATGGCCTCGACCAATGCCGGGCGCGTGAGGTCTCCGCCAATCGCCGTCGTGAGGACACGGCGGTGCTCTGCCCAAGCGGGGCAGTCCTGCACCGTATGCTCCACCGTGTCCTCCGGACGATCTTCGCAGTGGTGACACCTAGGCGTTTCTTCCCTCCTTATCAGACACAGGAACCTCCCGAAACATCCGTGTCCGATGAGGACCTGCGTCATGCGGTAGGTAAGGACGCCGTGACGGCTATCCAGCCACTCCTCAAGGAGGGGTCTTACCGCCGAGATTGCGGCAGGGTTGCCATATAGATAACGGAAAAATAAGACCTCTTATGGTGTTTATATAGGGTTGCCATCCGTCTGGGTTTCCCCGAATTTGTCCTAATTTAGGGGGCGTCCGGGAGGGCTTCATTTGTGGTCCGGGTTTAAAAAAATTAAGTCTTAGGCCGCCCACAATACTTTAGCGTAAGATGCAGTTGCCACGGTGCGCATTTCGACTCATGTCCGGGTTCTAGACTCTAAAATCCAGGGTTTTCATGCATCTTGTTTCCAAATTTTAGAGATGGCAACCCTATGTTTATGTAGTATATACCTGAACGGTCTCTAGTAACCGGGCTCAAAGTTACGAGTGTACCTAGACTTGTGACAACAAAGACGGCCACGGCACCTTTACAAAAATCATTTTACGGTTATAGGAAACTAAAATTACTAACTGCTCTGTGAGAAACTGTATAGATTTAACTTAAGGCCTCGGCCCCGGCGCGTTGTGTTCCACGCGCAACTCAAAGAGTGTCAGCATATTGACGGGGCCTGTAGAGGGCCAAAGCCTGCCGGGGTTGCGGGACCAAGGGATAACCGTGACCCCGGTACGTAAAGGGCTAATGAAGGACACCGTGAATTTTAGTCAGTACAAGTCTGACAGTCCCTCCCGCTCTGCCCTGGGTGGGAGGACTCATTTGATGATTTTACCACGCAAAAAAAAAGGCCTCGGCCCGGCAACTTAAAACCAGTCTTTCTGCCATCTTTAAACGAACATAATAAAACCATCGAGAATATCCGCCAAAAAGAAGTCTAAGATGTAGTTATTTTATATCTGGAACGCAATAAGTACATTTTTTTAATTTCTCTAGGGTTCCTTAAAATCTTGAAATAGTATAACTTCAATATTTATCTTAGGCGCGTTTCCATCTTAAACCGTAGTTTTCAATATTTCATATATTTAATAGAACCTTTTATAATAATATTATTGTAAGATAATTTTTGAGTCACCCCGACTTCATCCACCTCCGAAAAAACTGGAACAAGATATATACGTACTTTAAAATGAATTTGCAATTTTGCACAAAGTATTTATTTTGATTGCAAAATGTTTTTAATGATAAATGGGGTTACATTGACGTTTTCCTTAAAAAATGGGTACATATAGTATGGTAATTTCAGAGATTACCGCATACAAATTTAAATAGAACAACTATTTTTTATTTCATAAGAAGTTTTAAAAGAAAAAGATCATACCTTGGTTATACCTTGTCACCTTTTTTCATCAAATATTTACCAAAACGTGTCGTGCGTGGCATACGTGGGTGCTTCTGTAGCTAAATAATACGGAACCCAGCTAGAGTCACCCAAATCAGTCTTGTCGTAATTTTCATATCATGTCTGCTACTGTCAATGATTGTGTGTATTCACGTTGTTCATGTTCTAAGAATGAGAAATGTATAATATATAGTAGTTAAGTTTTAATTGGTTTTAATAAATTGTTAAAGTATTTTACAGTGAATGTTCAAACGTAAAAGTGGTAAATCATGCCTTTGGCTAACACTTCATCGTCCGATCCTTGGCGAATGCAGAATGTTGGAGATAACACGGTATATTTAGAATTTATTGACGTTGTAATTGTGTTTTGAGTT
The DNA here is from genome assembly GCA_943136025.2 of Agrotis puta. Taxonomy (NCBI): domain Eukaryota; kingdom Metazoa; phylum Arthropoda; class Insecta; order Lepidoptera; family Noctuidae; genus Agrotis; species Agrotis puta. The sequence continues at coordinate 10,706,661 of OW964177.2, read as the reverse complement.
ATATCCTGATGTTCTCTTGAGATATTTGTAAGAATTAAATCTCCATACGTACCTATACTATGCTTAATACAAATGCATGGACTGAAAGTAGCTCGGAAAATTTCTTTGGAAAATCTAATTATTACGCCCACTTAGAAACTACTCAGAACAAATTTCTCCAAATAAATTTTCACTGCTTTTTCTGCATTGACATATGTGTTACCAGTTTTATATTACCAATTAATACTAATTAATTTAGCAAAATTTATAAACCATGTCAGTGCCAACTTATAAGAAAAGTGACATGATACTGTGTAATTTGCTTGTGTTTTATGATTCATTTACTTTTATGCATTAACAAGTATTAATAGTTTTCTAGTAGTCAAAGACTGAAGATGTGTTGTGTACACTTTGTTATTGAAAATCAGTGAATAGTGTTGTTTCCTGTTAAAATTATGATTAATGAAAATTAAAATCAGACTATTCTTGGTTGTAGGAATGAATATGAAATTGATTTCAAAAATGAAGCAGGTAGCACCTACTTTCAACAGTTCAACCTATTTATGTTATTTATGTTGTTCTAAATTAAAAATGAAAACATACTTCTTACTGTTTCCATATGTTATGGTTTATTTGTATGTCAAATATGCCTTATTTGTTGAATGCCAAGGGGAGGGATAGGAGGGGAACCTTTGTGTCTAATAATAACAATGACTTTCCTTCATCAAAGTGTTTTTACATGTTAAACTTTGGCAACCTTATGTACCATAAAACAAAACTTGCTTATGTTTTATTGGATAGAGCTTTGAAAAATGTTTCAGTTATTTCAATATACTCCTGTAAATTCATTGTGCCAATAAGTTTCTATTAGACACTGGTGTTCTGTACACTGCAAAATATATCTGTACTGCATCCACAAATGAACAGTTCTAAGTCATTCAAATATATTTTTAGCTTGGTACATCTGCACAACCAGCCAACAGTCTTCCAATAGTGGTTGAAAACTTAGCAGAGTCTCGTCAAGCATCTACAACTGAGAGTCTAGATACTTCTGTTGATATCAGCGAGGAACGGGAGGTTGAAATACAAGATGTGGTTAAAGAAGGACACGATAAGGCAGACCCATCACAGTTTGAATTGCTCAAAGTTCTTGGTGAAGGTTCCTTTGGAAAAGTATTTTTAGTACGGAAAGTTACTGGTGCTGATGCGGGCACTCTATATGCCATGAAGGTAATAAATGTATATTTTTTTCACTTTAAAATATGGAATAAAATCTGTTAATTAATTAATGATCTGTAACAACATCCCATGTTTTTTCAGGTACTTAAAAAGGCTACTTTAAAAGTAAGAGATAGAGAACGTACTAAAATGGAGAGAAATATTCTAGTTGAAATGGGCCATCCATTTATTGTTAAATTACATTATGCATTTCAAACTGCTGGCAAATTATATTTAATATTAGACTTCCTACGTGGCGGTGATTTGTTTTCTCGACTCAGTAAAGAGGTAAGTTTTACTACCTATTGTTTATGTTTTTGAATGTGTTATAATTATCATAAATAAACATTGTAACACAATTGAAGAATGCTTTAAATTGGTTTTTATACCTACATTTCAATTATTTCTAGGTAATGTTTACTGAGGAGGATGTAAAATTTTACCTAGCTGAACTAGCTTTAGCATTAGAACATGTACACAAATTGGGAATAATATACAGGGATCTCAAACCAGAAAACATTTTGTTAGATGCTGATGGCCATATAGCACTTACAGACTTTGGCTTGTCAAAACTCCCTCCAACCAGTGATAAAGCTTACAGCTTTTGTGGAACAGTTGAATATATGGCACCAGAAGTGGTTAACAGGAGAGGACATACATTTGCTGCTGACTGGTGGTCTTTTGGTGTACTTATGGTATGGAAATTCTCATTCTTATTTGATTATAAAAGATTCTTCTTTATTCATTAAATTGTTTCTTTTTGTATTTCAGTTTGAAATGCTAACTGGAAATCTGCCATTCCACGGTTCAACTCGACATGAAACAATGACACAGATATTAAAAGCTAAACTGGGAATGCCATCTAATCTTAGTGAAGAGGCACAATCTCTATTGAGAGCTTTATTCAAAAGAAACCCACAAAACAGGTTAATTTAAAAAATACTTATCATTAGTACTTACTAGTGTAAACTAATATTTTTGAGAAAAGATTGGATTTGTTTTTTTGTGGTGAATAAACTAAAAACTAAACAATCAATTTTAGTACAATTATTAATAAAGGCTATCATTTATTTTCAAATTGCACCAATGCAAAGTCACTGTGGACTAGTATGGTATTTAAATAATGGTATTTTTATAGATTGGGGGCTGGACCCAATGGTATTGAAGATATCAAGAATCATGAGTTTTTTGCAAACATAGATTGGGATGCGCTTTGTAAAAAAGAGGTATGTATCTAAAAGCATTTACTTCTTTGTAATGGCACACACAATTTTATTGTAATTCCAAGATTTTTCAATCCTTAAAAACAGTTCCATATGCTTTTTTTAATTGATTATTGATCCGTGAATCCGAATGTAGTGCCCAAATAGAGGTTGATTTCTGGCCGAAGTCAAAGGCGATTATTCGGCTACCGCCCCAACCTTTGGCATAAGCTGCAGCTGAACATGATTTGTTTAAAGTATGTATTTTTCAGAAAAAAAAAATACAATAGATATGCTTCTTCCGCCATGGTCTTGTGAAGCATTTCTTATATTTACGGCGCTTACAGAGAGTTTTGGTCGAAGTCGAAGGTTCTGTCGGACAATGCCAAAATATATTATTACTAGCGACGCGCCCGGCTCCGCACGGTTGATCTCTACTATATTATGCATGTTCTATACATATAAACCTTCCTCTTGAATCACTATCTATTAAAAAAACGAAACTAAAATTTTAAAGATCTAAGCATACATAGGGAGAGACAGCGGGAAGCGACTTCGTTTTAAACTATGTAGTGATAATCAATTTGTAATTAGTTAGCACCGACGTACTACCTACCTGTTTCGGTTATCTTTCAATGGAAGTGTTCTTCAATGTTCTACTAAAACATTTTCCTGCTTCCATAGGCTTTATTGCGTATAAATGAACTACGGATTTTAACTACGTTATTTTATTATGTAAGAATAATGTCCATTTGATAAAAATACGTTGCATGTTTGGCTACTATATTTATTCTATGTTTATGTAGAAAGGCCCATGCAACTTTTAGTATCGACCTTGGCATCAATTTTTTTTAATCTTTCTCCAGTGATTAAATTTTGGCCACAATTAGACTACTACCTAAGAAGTCCATAGAAAAAATAATTAAGTTTCGAAACCGTAACCAACCAGAGATATGGCGGTTTTAATTTTGTTCTAATCAGGAGTGATTTACTCCCGATTAGAACAAAATAAAATCCGTTATATCTATGGTTGGTTACGGTTTAGATTTTTTTTATTATTTTTTACGAAGTTCTTAGGTTGCCGTCTACTAATGACCAACATTTCATTTCAGCTTGATAATTTACTTCATAATGGTGTAGGTAGGGTTTGAAAAGATGTCAATTTAGAATATAGAATGTCCAGAATGCAACGTACCTTGGTACTTGTTCAGAATTGGCGAATCTATTTACGTCATTCGGGAAGGTGCCAAGGTCACTGATAGCGCAATTGGTATGACCACCTAATGGTCTAAATTAATCTAATAACACTCCATCGAAACGATTATAAGACGATCTGCGTACACGTAAATAGGTGAAAAGAAAAACAATTACAGATGCTCTGACCTTTAAGATTTGAGACTCATACTATAAATAAGTTCTACTGGGTCTAGAGTAGTCCTCTCTCAAAATGTGTCTTTGCTCAAAATTGTTCAATGTGGATGCACTGTTTTGATAAAACACATCACGCATGCTCATCTCATTGCTCGAATTCGTAAAGGGGATTTTCCATCGCAACTTTGTTTTACCGCCAACAGGCCTTTATAGGTTCGGCACTTGAAAATTTAACAGGACAATTTAAACGCGATAGGGATGCCATTTATTACATTTTAACCCTCAGATATTTTGATTAAAAATACAATGCGCAATAAAAAACGTCGCCGAATAAAATCGCCCATGTAACGTTTATATACCGTCTGTTAATAGAAGATGCCTAAACACGCGTCCGCATGCGAAAAAAAAGCACAATTATAAAATTGCGCTTTTTAATTTCATCAAAAAAGTCCTCCCGCCCTGGGTGGAGCGGAAGGACCTGTCAGACTCGTAATAACTTAAATTCACGGCGTTCCTTCAATAGCTCCATACATTCCCCGGGTAACGGTTACCTAGACAGTATCGCGACCCCAACGGCCCTTTGCCCCGTCAGAATTATAATATTGTGCCTTAGATGAGTTTGATTCTTCAATGTTTATTATATTAAATTGATTGAGTTATCATCAGGTGGTGCCTCCATTCCGGCCAGCCGTCTCTCGAGCCGACGACGCGTTCTACTTTGATTCAGAGTTTACGTGTCGCACGCCTCGAGATTCACCGGGTGTACCCGCTTCGGCGAATGCACATGAACTATTTCGGTAAGATTATGATTAACATGAATTCAATTTATGAAAAAGCATGAGCACTTGATAAAATCAATACGCCATCCAAATCAGTAATAATGAAGCTAAGTTAATCAGTTTATCGTTTGATTTTGAAAGAGAATCAGTAGCTACAAATGCGCTTGCCTAAACCAATTTTTTTTTAAATAATATAGCGCAAGTTTTGAATGGTTTAAATGTAGGTACATAGAAGCTAAGGAGCGGCTATAAACCGTTTCCGTTTTTCGATACTAAAACAAATAATAAACAGTACAATAAATGTTTGCAGTTCTGTTTATGATAGGCAATTGTATAATAAGTTAAACCAACCTTATCATACCATCGGATTGTCTAATGATAAGATAAATTCATTCGTCACGTATTTAACCTTCTCACTCATCAAATAAATCGTTAAATGTAATTTTTTCAGCGGTTTCAGTTTCGTCGCACCCTGTTTACTTAACGATGATAGCAATAAAACGGTTACTAATCAAAATCAGAATCATACGGCCACGAACAATAAGACGTCAACCGAAGAGTTTTGGGCGGGATTTGTCAACAGAAATAATTTCTTTGATGAATACAGGTAGGCGATGAGCGTAGATATGAATAAGATTAATTATTTTTACAGGATCTATTAATATTTAGCTATTGACGGTTTGGAAACAGGCATACTTAAGTACGGCCCACAGGTCATGTTTCATGAAGCTGGCCTAAAGGAAGAAAAACCTCAAATCTACACATAAAGCGGCCAAATAAATTCGAAATACAAAATGCAATAAAATTCTGGCCTAGGATTCAAACCTCAATCAGAGCAGTTGTTTGCGTACTATTGAAGTTGTTAAAAAGAAATTTCAATATTTAGTTAAAATGTAATTATTTCAGGTTAATGGGAGAGCTAGGCACTGGCTCATTTTCAGTTGTCCGCCTCTGTGAACACAAAACCTCAAGGGTGCAGTATGCTGTTAAAATCATGGACAAACTACAATATGATCCTCGTGAAGAAATTGAAATACTATTGAGGTAAAATACATATTTTTAAAACGGAATACAATGAATTAAGACAATATGCGGTATTTAAAATGATGTCTAACTAATATTGCTAAATCGATTATTTTCATTATTTGAATTTGCTACAAGGTAAATTGCTCTAATATTCAAAATACCAGTTTTTGAACTTCGAACATCACCATAACTTAGAAACAAAATAATTAATAATAATGATAATAATATTGCATTCTGTAACAGATCTAGATATTCGTGAAGTAGACCAAGGAAAACTTATGTTTCGCGATAACACAAGACCTAATGACCTAGGACCTATAACTTTAGAAGCGTTAGAAGTAGGAAGCCGTACTATTCAATATCAGGTTAATGTGCAGACTAAGCAATCAATGAGCGCGTGTCCATTTATATTTATGCATGTATGTATATAAAGTGACAATCAGCTAGTTTAAAGGTTACATTGTAAGATTGGGAATTAGAATTGTAGGTTTAACTGGGCATTTAAATAGGCTCATTGTCAGAAAAACATCTTGGAGTCTAAATAATTATCATTAGGGCACTAATTCTAATTATTTAGACTCTACTATCTACTAGGTAAGGTATACCACACCTAAATCACTCCAATTGTTTTGTAAGCTTCAAGTACTAAACCTACAGAAATACGTGACAGAATGTGATATTTCGGTCTAATACGTTGCAGGTAATAGAAAAAGATTAGCACGTTGAATATCGCCTCGTATTTTTCGCATATTTATCATTTCACAAGTGAATCCTTTTAATATAGGTATGTATGTTCTCTCAACAGATACAGTCAACATCCCCACATCATAACCTTGCGAGGTGTGTACGAAGAGGGTGGCCGTATTCTCGCTGTGACAGAGCTATGTCGCGGCGGCGAGTTGCTCGAACACATCACACAGCGTCGGTACCTGCCCGAACATGAGGCTGCACCCATACTGAGGAATGTCCTACACGCCATACATTATCTACATCGACACACCGTCGTGCATAGGTAATGTATTTTTTTCTTTCGTCAGTAGTGTAATAAGGAATGACTTGCTAATATGTTCGTGTATTTTATGACTCAGAGATAAGGTGATAATGGGAAAACATGTATCGTTAATTATTGTATGCTAAACATAGTCATCTGTCAATTGATAGTATTTATATATAATAAATATAATATCCTTGAGGAGATCGTGTCTAAGTTTTAATAGCCGAACAGGTGGATTTTCAAAGTTAAGCCGCGCTTGCATAGGTCGATTCATCGATGGGTGACTATCCATTACGTACCGAGTTTCTTCCGTACTCCGGAAAGCACGTCAAGACGTTGGTCTCGGCAGTCATTTGTAGATCTTTGTTAGTTAGTAGTTATAGGTAATCTGCGAAAGTCCACCTACCAATCTTACCAAAAGGTACCGTATTTACCCAGTACTGATTCTGCTGTGGAGATCTGATAAGCAGTCGCTCCATTTGAAATACTTGTATTCAGTATACTGGAAGCCGACCTCAACTTGGTAGGGGAAAAGCCTGGCAGATGATGTATAAAATATCCTTATAACCAATACTATATGAGTCATATCTCAGTAATAAGTTATTAATATGGAATTGATATGTAAGTTACTTTTGTCACGATCATGAGTCATGGCTATACTATGTTGTCAAAGTAATTAGATATACAATCTTGGATTTGTTTTAATATAACAGTTATATAAATAATTGTTGAAATAAAAATAACTAAAACTACAGACATTTTTTTCCAAACTAAAGGTATTATATAAAATAGATTTAAAGTTTTTTTATTATAATAGATGAACTCAAAAACTACTACTAACTTATTGAGAGCTACATTTTCAGCGTATAACATAGGAAGCCGAGGCAGGCCGCTGGTTAGTATAATATTCGTAAAGTTAATACATCCATATCTTTTGCAGAGATATTAAACCTTCGAACATATTGTTTGCAACGGCAGAGAAGAGGCCTGAGGACATTCGTCTAGTTGACTTTGGTTTGGCGAAACAGTTGCGCGCTGAAAACGGCCTACTGATGACGCCATGTTACACTGCTAACTTCGTCGCTCCCGAGGTGCTAAAGCGTGCTGGATACGATGCTGCCTGTGACATTTGGAGCTTAGGTATGAATTTCTGAAATATTCTAGGACCAAGTTTCTGCCTACTTTCATGGGAAAAAGTAAAGTTTAAGTAAGAGTAGTCGAACATTGGCGACCCAGGATTAACGGCCCTTGCTAAACAGTTGTTCAAAACAATGTTACTTTGTGTTAATAATTTAATCACGATAACTATTAAGACAAACAAATGGCCCATTGTGAATCTCACATTTTGCCATGTTACAGAAGATTAAATGAGAAAGAAAAGAATTCAAACCGGTTAAAGGAAACTTCGTAACGATGTTTTAAACCATCATGTCCTAAAGCTTGGAATTTCGGTGGTTTTTAGCCAATTTCCTCTCATATTGAGGAAACCTGTGTCCTATTTTTGTTATGTCCGACTAAATACATTGTAAACTACACACATCAAAAGTGTCTAGGGATCAAGCATTTTTATGCGGATTTCTTGAGATTGAGATGTGGCTTTGTAATAAATTTATGATTTTATAAATTTATATGGATCCTTTTTGGTGCATTTCATAATTTGAATCAGGAACTGTGAATCAAATTCGAGTAAAAGATGAAAATCAGCTGTCAATATTTTCCCTATAAAAACATACAACGCATTGAAGACATTATTAGTGCTACTGTTTCCCTACTACTGATTAAAACCAACGTTATTATGGAGCGGCGACGTCATTTAAGCAGGGAAGAAATGCTCAGAGCCGTGGGAATGATAGAAGCTGGTTCCCGGCAACGTACTGTGGCTTTAGCTCTGAATACAAGTCAGAGTATTATCAGTCGACTTTGGACACGTTACCGAAGCACTGGTACCGTGGCTGAGCGCCATGGAGGACGGTATCGCTGCACCACACGGAGACAAGACCGATACATTCAAATCTTAACTCGAAGAGCTCCAACAATAACCGCCATGATGTTAGCCGTGAGGCTTCATCACTCTTCAGGGAACTTAATTAGCGACCAAACAGTCAGAAACCGCTTGCATGAAGTGAACCTTCATTCCCGAAGACCGCTACGGGTACCACCTATAGCAATGCACAATCGTAGGATTCGATATCAATGGGCTCTTGAACACAGAAATTGGGCAGAAGAACAATGGCGTTTCGTGTGCTTTTCTGATGAGTCTCGTTTTGGTATGAGACCGGATACAAGACGTATACGACACTGGAGAAGCCCTGGACGCCAACAGCGATTAAAATCCTGCCAGGAAGTCCATCCTTATAGTGGTGGAACCATCATGGTATGGGCGGGTATTTGGATCGGCGGAAGAACTGAGTTGATTTGGATCAGAGGCAACCTCAACGCTCAAATTTATGCTGAGACGATTGTATCAGACGTCATCGTTCCTCTACAAGTGCAAATCGGTCCCTTATTTCAGTTAATGCATGATAATGCACGACCGCACACCGCAAGAGTTGTAAGACAGACTCTCGCCGCAGCTAACATCAATGTCCTGCCCCGGCCTGCTCAGTCGCCAGACTTGAATCCGATTGAGCATGCATGGGATATGCTACAGAGAAGAGCTCTGCCGAATATGGAGGGTATCCAGTCGCAAGAAGACCTTTTTTTGTTGTTGCAACGAACATGGGCGGCCATTCCACAGCGTGATTTGGATGAACTCATTTTGAGTATGCCAAACCGATGTTCTTGTGTTGTTAGTGTTCGCGGTAGAAACACGGATTATTAATTGTTTAAGTTACCCAATAAAATTTTAAAGAAAACTGTTATTTCAGTCTTTTTTCGAACTTTTGTGTTAGTGGTTCAAATGTCAAAAATCCCTTTATTAGGAAAATGGCAAACTTTATTAATACAAAGGTGACTTGGTTTATCGTTACTGTGACAAACGAAAACACTTTATTTGATGAATCCTTAAAAAAATTTTTTATTAATATCAATCAGGAGAAAAGTTATTGCAAAAATATATGTTGATCCCTAGACACTTTTGATGTGTGTAGTTATCTGTCAGCTGCTGTTCATTCTTATCCTAATCACCTAAGATTCCAAGCTAGCCAGAATTCTGTAATCAATTGGGATGCAATAATTTATTACTACATAGTATAAAACAAAGTCGCTTCCCACTGTCTGTCCCTATGTATGATTAGATCTTTAAAACTACGCAACGGATTTTGATGCGATTCTTTTTAATAGATAAAGTGATTCAAGAGGAAGGTTTATATGTATATAACATTCATAATATAGTAGGGATTACACCCGTGTGGAGCCGGAACGGGTAGTTATTAATATAACATACTATCAAGCTCGATAAAACCCAATATAAAATAAGTACAGTACGTAGCCGCTAATACAATATTCAGAGTCTAAAACTGAAATCTCTAGTAAGTCCGGACTATCGATTTCAGCTTTAGACTCTCACTTAAGCTTAGCTCTATCGCACTTCCTCCGAAAATGAACCTTATTGTGATAATTTTAATATGCATATTCCTTCAAAAGATTGAGTGACTATGCAAATAAAGATAATTTTCGATCAAGCTGAGTCACGCTGTGTGACTGAACTAAGGTTGAGCGAGGTCTTAGTTCCCCTTCTAGAAGTGTTAGAAATAGTACAGCTTTTTTTATGCGTCACAATTGTCAATGTTACATAAATTAAGAAAACTTGTCAATTTCATGATTACAGGTGTGCTTGCTTATATAATGCTATCTGGTAGAACACCGTTCGCTTCGACTGGAGATGATACGCCGGAAGCTATCTTAGCAAGAATCGAATCAGGAAAGGTAAGTTACTATTTAGATTCTGTTACTAAGATAATAAGTATAATGAATTGATTGTATTTTTATCACATCTATTCAAAAAGGGCTAGTTTATTTGTAAACAGGGACTATAATAGCTCATTAATCCCTAAGGATTAAAGTAAATGCTCCAATCACCAAAGAGGTGAATCGCAAACCATGTGGTCCGAAATAGGTATTTTTTTTTAACCTTTTTTGTCCCACTGCTGGGCTAAGGCCTCCCCCATAACTTTCCACACTTTTCCGAAATAGGATTACATCGCTAAAATCGATAACGACGAATTTGTGAGGTGAATGAATAATGAGCGATTGTAATTCTATTTTGGACTGCACGGGAACATTGCACTGAATAAATGGCTGACCACCCGCTCACAAAATGCGCCACATCATGTCATAAAATAGGCATTGGTTGATAATTTTTATCACATATACAACCAGTGTCATTATGGATTCTTGGGGTGAAACAGAGCCTGGCGAGGTCAAGACTTAACTCCCGAGCAAAGCGAGGAGTTCTAATTACCCTAAGACGACGGCACCTTTTTCCCCGAAGAGTGTACTCTATATTTCACATCTGCTACGAGGAAATAAAAAACAACTCGATTTTTGAAACGTAGCCAGGTTGCATACGACAATTTTGTATTGCCCATAATTTAAATTATTGCTTCTTGTTATCCCATGTATTGTTACGATTAAGTAAGTTATTTAATTATTTGGGATTAGATGTGAGTCAAATAAAACCACCGAAGTGAAAACTCCTGGTTACGTGTTCATGATGTTTTTATTTAAGGTTCCAAATTGAAATCACATTATTGACCAGCGGCTTTATGGCAGGTGGAGCTGTCAACGGGCGTGTGGCGCCACGTGTCAGCGGGCGCGCGCGCCTGCGTGCGGCGCATGCTGCAGCTGGAGCCGGCGCAGCGCCCGCGCGCCGCCGAGCTGGTGCGCGAGCCCTGGATCAGTGCGCCCGCGCCGCCGCACGCGCCCGCGCCGCCCGCGCACGACCACGACCCTCCCGCCGCCGACCTGCGCCGCGCCGTCGATCTCACCTTCCAGGTACACACTAAACCCTGCTCCCCCACAAATCAATCTTTTCTTCTTCTTCTATTTTCGCCTGTAATGTTTACCGCTGAACTTATTTCAAGAATATTTCGGCTTTTCCATTTTTCCACCCCATACAATCCACTCAGGGGTGGATACTCGGAAACGTATGCCCGAGAATCTACCCAGAGCTAGGGTAGATAAACTGAATATTGGTTTTAATGATCTTCCAACCGGCTCTCTCCATCGGTGTACATTATTACTCAAAATATGTTTTAATGCACTCGACGACGGAACTCCACTCAGCGGGGCTCCTGTTTCTGTCTGCAGAGTTTAAGGGAACCCAACATAAATGGCATGACGGGAGCTAAATTCGCTTGCTTTGCTCGTTCACTCTAACTCCTGTTATGCCATTCGAACCTAACCCATTTATGTTGAAGTGCCCTGAGCTCCCTGTGCCTTATGTTCTGCTACTTGAATAGGCTTATTATTTTTACAAGATAAATGATAATCACGTTTGCCTTTAGTAGTCGTCGAGTATCCACCTTAGGGTGAATTTATGGGGTAGCAAAATGGAACAATAGCAATATTTCTTTTTTCTAACTAGGCAATGACAGCATCGCCATTGACACCACAAGTTTTGGGTCCCGTCTCACAATCAACTCTCGCGCAGCGTCGTAGTAAACCCCAGCGACGTTTCCCACCCACACAACTTTAAGGTATTTTCAGACTTACAGTTAACAAATCGTTGATAGACAAAAATGTATGTACATCTTTTATAATACAACCAACGAGACACTCGACGAGAGCTGTAAAATATTTTAAGTTTATAATGTTATGATACCCATTTACATAATTAATTAAAAATTATAGTTATTGTTCTGTCACATAATTTTTTCAGATCACTAATTTTTGTGATACTCGTATTGCTAGTCTTACTTATACCAATGAACTTGGTTCCAAAAGAGTTATATATTTTTTATTCCCACACATTATGTCATCAAGAACAAGATCAATATGTTAGGACATTCCAAATCTATAATAATTACTGAAAATTAGTGTTGTGGATAACATAGCCCTTTTATTTGCTCTTTTACGTACCATGTTTATTAACTAGGCGTATAGTACGATTTAGCATAATCATATTAAAATGTTTATTTTATTTCATATAAAAGTGCGAAAAAGAGCTTTACTGTTGTGACAAAAGAAAGTCGTCTTCCTGTGAAATATTTATTGTAAAAGTCGGGTATGGTCAACAGAACATGGTGACAATTTTACATTGACAGCGCCTTAATTTCGAGGGGTGATTGTCCGTATAACGACATATGGAAGAAATGGCTGGCCCACTTGTGTAGAACTCCTAACTTATAATACTTCCCTGTGCCATGCTTGCTGAAGTACAATTTTTTTTTCATTTCCCTCGTATATCTTTTAAAACTAATTAACAAAGATATTTTTGTAAAGTATTACCTTTTTTAGTATTCCTTTAATATTATTTCTTTATAGATACTCATAGCCATTAGTTGTTGCAAACTTTTAGTTTGATGTTGTTCTTGTAATGGAAAAATTGATTATATTTTTATAAGACAGTATCAATCGATGTAAGCATAGAATCTAAATGTAAGTGACTGACTTTAAAATCAAATTAAAAGCCAGCAACACCACGAAATACTTCCACCTTTTTGCCACCAGAGATACGTAAAAGAAACAATTATTTATTTATTCTCCATTTTTTTTTTGGCGCTTTTAAGCTAGGTTGTTTATTATAAATATTTAAAATCTAGACATAAAATCAATTTATAGAAAATTATGTGTTCACTTTGTCGCATCAACTTATTCATTTCACCATATCTGTATTTCGCCACCTAAATATTTGAGTGTTACATTGATTAACTTACTTAACCAAAATAAGTGTTGCGTAATATAATCAGTACTTTATTTTTGTAAAGGTGGTGTTTTACTCGTAATCATTTCATATCAATAAGGCCTAACTTGCTCATGAAAGCAAAATTCATTTTTCAATTACCCTCAGTATAGTTATTGTCATGTAGAATGTCATTTAGTATTATTATGATGTTAGTATAAGTAAATCATTATTCATTTATTTTTGTTACTTTAGTTAGGTAACTTTACACTTAAATACCTACGTAACCTAACTAGGTTAGATACTTTATTAATTCATAAATATGTTGTAGTTATAGCCCTATCTTAACTGTGCCATTCCCTGTGCTTTACTTTCTTTTTATGGATTTTACCTTAATTCATCAATATATTGCTTTAATTAGTAGAAACTAACATGTGACCTGTATACGATATTTTTTGTTTTTAAATTAATGTGAAAATTAATTCCAAATCTAAAAAGATTATTGTTCTTCCATTTTATTTTCAAATCAAGACAACTTGACTTACTCCTATTAACACTAACTAATCTTTGTTCCATAACAATATCTATTCAGTATTATGGTGCAGATCGAGCAAGTCCCTATGCCAAACTATTTAAAAATAATTACTAACATAAGATAGTAATACCACCTGTCATAAAATTATTTGCATAATATGTATGTAACGAATTATACAAATCTGTATTATTTTCATTCAAAGGTGGCTGTCATTTATAATCATATATTTTTATACATGTTGTATTTTATTTCTAATACAATAAATTAATAGTTAAGAAATAATTATATGGTGATTGGTTTTCTACCAAAGATTATAAGGTTTTATTCTTAATTTAATGTTATATTCTAACAGAATTAATCTTGAAAAAACTTAGAATTGTGTAGATAAATATTCATGTTAGAACTTTAAGGGCGTATTGGCATAATATTTTAAAGTACATAGCAACGCCTGCATTTATAGTATTTACCAAAACCATAGGCTTTACCAAGAGATTATTAACAGTGACCTTTAATTTATAACTGTGATTATGGTAAATATTATGATGACTAAGTGCTTGCAGTCTGTACCTCGTCATTTTTACCAAATTTAAATGTAATTATTTTGACTACAGTTTTATCAACTGAAGGAATTGATATTAAATAAAATATAAATCTTAATAGAAATACTTAAATTAAGGTTTTAAGAATATATATTATTCTGAAAATTTCAACATCAAACATATCTGAAAATGTGCATGTAAATGGGTGCCGCATACAATTATATATATTATTATGATCTATTATATAGGATTATATACATTTGAATTGGATGCCTGCTTCCATATTAATGAAATTTCGCTTAGGATCCATAATAGTAATGTTTGTGGTAGTGGTACGCGAAAACATTAAAAGATGCAAACGCGATTATGTCTGTACATTATCCATCTTAATTCAATATTATGCCGAAGGTGCTTGGATATTTACATTAGGGTTGTTAGGTCGCCAAGACCAATAAATCTTCTGCTTAGCCCAATCAAGCAATGTTGCTAAGTAGCATCTTTATATCTCGGACTTAAAGGTTGATTGCATTACTTTAATTTCATATAATCGGTTTTCTTCCATCTCAAAAAATGTTCATTGTATAAGTTGATTTTGCATTCACCTGTAAACAGTTAACTTGTGTAATAGCTCTATTCACATTTTTTTCATTCCAATACTCTGTGTGGATCTGACTGAGGTGACTCATACACTTAAAATAATATTGCCCAATATCATTAAACGTGTAGGATTATAAGCAATATATGTTTAGTTATACTACCCACCCCAACACTGTACTGTAAGGGTGGGTAATATTGAATTTGTGCGATTGGGCGAATTTAAACCCTTTCAATCATTCTTCAATTCATATTCGTTTTCCTCTTTTTGTTATCCAATAAAATCGTCAGCAAGGCTGCAGCGAAAACATCGTCGTCAGACATGTTTCGCGGATATAAACATTGCTGTTGACATTTATTCAAAGTGGGTATTCTATATTATTGCACAGTAATATTTTAGGTGTATGGCCCCTCAGTTGGGCCATTTGCAGAGTTTGCAGATATCTGATTTTAAATGAACGCAACAATTAAGTTGTTGTCAAAAATGTAAAATAAGAACGAGAACGCGCAACGCAAGTAAAATTAATAAACCTGATGATTGATGCCAAATTGAATTCAAAAGAACTTACAGTTATTTCGTAGCAGTAACGGTTTTCACAGATCTAGTGTTGAATTAGCTGTCTGCAGGCCCTCCACTATGACTCGGAAGTAGCTATTGTCTTACTAGGTATACTATTGCTTATATTTTTCAATAAACGATGAGTTTTATCGAATAAAATAAAACCTCTTGGGATCACTAGCTATGTAATACGTATAATATGTCTGTAAGTTTTAGAGAATAAACATCATACTTACTCACCTTGAAAATATGGTAATACATCTGTTGTTGTTGTTGTGTCTGTTGTTATAATTATGAAAAGTCATAACACGTAACACAACTTACTGTAATTATAACTTTGGATAATGACTAAGATTAATCCAGCCAGGGATTTGGTTATTGAGAAGATGGAGTACTTTTACTTTGCTGCGTTAGAAATCTATAATACTTACTAGACCATCCGGTGTTGATGATGAGTTGCATGGTGCAAACCGCGTGTGTCTACTCTATTTGATGGATCAAAACACAGACCTCAGACCCCAGATATTGTAAAAAAAACTGCTTCATGTAAAATGTTCGTGAAGTTTCTGATCCGTAACTCTTCCTTGTCACGTTTTGGCCTGCCAATTTCTGGCGTTCTTAAATCAATTAATTTACAGATATTTTCTTATACATCAAGTTCCCTGGCGTTTGATACCGTAAAAGTACAAACTTGAAATTGTAGTCCTCTCATCCAAGCATCAATGTAAATTATGTGATACAATTTAAGAATACCTAGGGTAACGACATACTGTACTTAGCTTGACTATGTAAACTACTTGTTTGACGGAGAAATTTTAAAATTGTAGGAGTCTAATACCAGTTGACTTTACAGTAGTACGTGGTAGCATCTACCTACTTATATAATATTATGTATACACGTATTTTCTGATCATATCGCACAAAGGATTGGCTCTTTTTTAAATTAATATACGTAATTTAAAATTATTATTGTTCCACAAACTGATATTAATGCAGTACACTACATATTGGCGCACATGTTCCTTCTAGAAAGTAGTGGACTCGCTTTCTAGTGTAACGAATAAGTACATTTTAACACAGCATAATATATTTTTTTACCTTAATCCGTAAGGACGTTGTGTAAGTGAGAAGTTTCGGGTTATCGAAACAAGATTTGAAATCCCTTACAACCCTAATTTGCATACATTTAGAAAATAACATTTTTAAGATTTTCACTATCAAGGCTTAGTGTTGATTGACTGGTATGCACAGGCGCGTCCGAAAAATTACACATTTTGAAAGCTGGCGCACACTTGACGCACAATTCACTATGGATATATGGAAAAGTAAGGCATCGTTAGAAGGAAAGATGGCAACATTCACAACCGCCATCCATCCAGAATTGTTAGACCAAACCAGAAACGCGCGTTAGTTTTTCTGAAAACAGAAGATCTAGTGATGTTACAGGTTAGATAATAGAACTTGACAATCACTTGTGATTGCTGCCATTCCAGATAAATCTTTGTATAGAAATCTAGCTCTCCAAAATTAAATTTTGACCCACCTAGAAAAAAATTACACGAATACAATATTTATTTTAAAGAAGTTTGAAGTAAACTACAATCCACCAATAATTGTGTATAATATATTAAGTATTTAATACTGCTTCTATAAGTCCGTAATATTAATATAACTGTAATAGATAAATAAATTGATGTATATTCATTCACTTTGGACCGAGCTTGCCTGCACATTTGTTAATTAATTATAAAGAAATATTTTCCTACGGCTCATAATAATAATCTGTTGATGTTGAAGTAGCAAATTTTTTCAATGACACTTCAAACTTGTAGCATACAATTTTATTACAAAGATGTTAAAATTTTGTAACTGACAACAATTACTAATACAAATATCCTATCAAGACCACAAATCAAGGAATTGAATAGATAAATGAGAGAATTATAACTTTTCATTCGCCCCATTAGCATAGTCTTAATTGAGTAGATTTTTTGTGGTCTTGGATGTTAATGTTATGTCACATCTATTTTTCTATCTGAAATTAAATTTCTACATAGTGAATAATGACATCAAGTTGTTGCAGAGAAATCACATAGATGTGTAATATAAATATTGTTGATATTGCTTACCATGTTGTTTTATTTGTGTTGATTAGTAACGAAACAAACCACTGGTTTTCATTTTTTACTCAATTTTAGGTACTTTAAAATGGTTTTAATAGGGATTGCATTTGAGGAAAAGAAAACTTTGGTCAGAATTTCGATTCAAGAAGAAGTAAATAATTTAAAACGAAATGGTTGGTTAAAATAATAGGTAATATTTTTTTATCCCTTTTTATTAGTCCCTAACTCCCTATCAAGTCCAAATATGATATGCTTTTCTAATTTAATTCAGTAACAACATATTAATATGAACATGTTATTGTACTTTGATCAATTCTTCATCATTAGCCGGCAGACGTCCTCTGCAAAGCAAAGGACCCTCTTGACTGCCACGCCTAACGTCAATCCGCCTCGTCGTTCTATTAATAGGCCTGCACTACGTCTTCCGGTTTGTGGGCGCTTCTCAAAAACTTTTCCTTCCCCATTGTGTCCCAGTAGCTTAATCTTCATCGTGATTTTTTTGTCCCTAATTAGTCGAGAGTCGCATAATCTCAGAATTTGTCGGACAGTGGTTCAAAAGTTAGCATACATCATTTTTGAACCAGTGACCGATAGGCCGAGCTGGAGTCAGTACTTTTTTTTTTTAAATACATTGCCCCTCTCTGGAAATTTCTACTTGTCGTGTCGTGGGTACCTTTTCCTAAAGGTACCCACGACACGACAAGTAGAAATTTGGGTGTTTGTGTCTGTGTGTTTCTATGTTCCTACATAGAAACACACAGACACAAACACTCTGGCCCCGAACAACTATCTTGCAGATCATAAAAATATTTGTTCCGTGCGGGGATCGTACCCGCGACACGCTGCATAGTAGTCGAACGACCAGCCACTGCGCCAACCGTGCCGTTAAAATTTCCCTAGCTTGGCCCCGTGTGAATCTCAAAACCTAGGGCACCTGGCGAATATCTGTTTTCTCCCAGATTTAGCCGCTAATTTGTTGGAATTTGAAGCCAAACCTCGTCGGGTCTTAGTTTAGAAGACATGACTTCAAATCATTTTATTGTCTAAACTAAGACCCGACAAATTCAGAGATGACATAATTATTTCAACTAAATCTTTATGTTTACAAAGTTAAAATCATGGGGACTAAGCTATTGTCAGGAACACTTCCCCGGGGTCGCGGGACTGTCTTATCAGATAACTATTGAAGGACACCGTGGATTTTAGTCAGTACAAGTCTGACAGTCCCTCCCGTCCAGCCCTAGGTGAGAGCACTCATTGGATGATTTTACCACATAATCAATTCCATGAGCGATATAGCTTGACACTTGCACTTTAACTTGACTTTTGACCTTTCTGTCAAAATTCGACCTACCTAGCTTAACAATCTGTCCAAGGTACCAAAGTATACCTACTACTACAACTTCGACAATATTGTTCTCAAGACAAGCTGTATATGTGAACATTTCACATAATTTTCTTCTTGTCCATGTACCTTTTAAGACCCACCTGTCGGGGAATACTGATGAGGTCGTCGAGGTATTGAGGTTCTCAAATGGGTCTTCCATGATGACTACTATGACTAGGTATATCATCGGCGAAATGAAGCTAAGTAATTCTCCATTGATGTTGACGCCGAACCCGTTCGGGTCTAAGAGCTTGAAAACGATAAACACTTTCGGCTATTGCTACTGCTATTGGTTTTACGTTTTCATGCTGTAGTCAAATGGATCATGTGATCACTGTGATCTGTGATGGATCCTGTGAGAACTCACATACACGACTAGATCCAGAACAACTACATTGAAGGTCATATAAATATTTATTCCGTGCGGGAATATAACCCATGGTCAACGGCGGCACGGCACGGTCACGGTAATCGAAACAATCGTGGTTCATTCGAGAGCTTTTTAGGTTTGATTTGGTGTGGGATCTTAAAGAGTTTAGACAGTTCCCAGGAACTAAGGTCCGACCGAAACGGGTTTTCCGGCCGTAACCGAAACTGAAACCGAATATTCGGCCATGGCTTCAGTTTCGGCCGAAACCGAAACTCACATGGTCAAGTACAGAATTCCTTAAAATACTGAAATTTGGTGCATTTTACCCATTATTCTGCATTAGTTAGAACATGAAATGGAAACTCAATATGGATATAATATAAAAAATATTAAAACATAACTTTTTTTTTTATATTAAGTTCTCATAGCAAAATGTTTATCGGAGACATCCGAACGGCGCACGACAATTCCTGAACAGGGCCGCGAGCGCGAGCGTCCGCCAAAGCGTTGCCGCGAGAAACGAAGTTAAGCGAGCGTGCACGACAGCTTCCGAAATCAGTTTTGGTTTCGGCAAAAGTTTCGGCCAATTTTGGCCGAAACCGATACTGCCGCCGAAACTTGATTTTTGGCCAAAACTCGGCCGAAACCGAAACCGAACCTTCGGTCGGACATTACCAGGAACCCATCATTAATCTCGTCCAGTTTCATATTTGCCTAGGCACTTTAGGCAGTTTTTTTAGTTGTCATTGATATTCAATGGATCAATGACAATATGGAGATTTTGGTCCAGATTGTATAAAACAGTCACAGGCTTTCCAAAAAAAAAAAAATATGAAGCTGAAAAAATTTTAATGAAATAATAACAATCATCTACAAAATAAAACATTTATACCTATTTTACATTTACTCCTTTAAGAGTTGGTGCCACTATTGCTCCCTTGCCTGGGATTATTAATGGGCTTCCTTTATAGCAAGCAACTTTGTCATCATTTGTTAAAAGGTCAGGGGCACAAGTCTCAAATATTTTTTTCTTGGGGTTAAGAATGGCTTCTGGCTCTCTAGGGTAGCCCTCACATTCAACCAAATCCCCAGGAACTGCACCACTTGGTGGTACAAGGACTTCTACTTTTTCAGGAGATGAGGCACACATCACCATAGCTTCTGAAGTTACTCCCCTCATCTGAAAAACATTAAATGAAAGAATTATGTCCATAAATAATATATTACTTGTAGCATAATTTTACTGATAATATAGGTAATTGTATTTTACCTTGACTGGTTTCAAGTTAGCAAGTATCATGACAGTTCTGTTTTGCATCTCTTCAATTGGTACATGATTTACAAGACCAGAAACAACAGTTCGTGGTTTGTCTTCTCCACAATCAATCTTTTCCACATACAATGAATCAGCATCAGGATGTTTGTTTACGTCAATAATTTTTCCAATTCTGAAATCCAACTTCCTAACATCTATTACAGCCTCATTAGAAGACTCGGGTTTTTCCTTGATTTTCTTGGCCTCTTTTGCTTTTTTCACAACTGGCTGTTTTTCTGACTTTACTGTTATATCCTCTGTTTTACATGCAACGACAGATGGCACTGAAACTTTCCCTGGAATGGGGTACTGTTTCTTACCGTTTTTTGTTTCCAACCTTATTAACTCTGCCTTAGCATTTTCTACTTTAGCAGCTAAAGCTTTATTATCCTCTGTTAATTCTTTTAGTTTTTCTTCAATTTTGACTTTCTTAATTTCATCTAACTGAAAGATAAAACATTTGATTAAAGCTTTCACATCTTTTTGAATTAATTTATTTGCTGGGCAAAGACTTCTCCTTTCTTTGCAATAGGAGTTTGAATAAATACCTTAGTTTTTAATTCCGATAATCTCTTTTCTGCTTTTTCAGCATTGTTTATAATTCTACTAATAGTATTTTGAGACATATTTCTCTTCAATATGTTCACTAACATCGAAAGTAACAATATGAGGTTGTTTTTCTAACCTCAAAACTACTCAGGCAGAATGATGACAAAATGACAATGTCATTGACGCTGACGGCTGACTGACAGTAGGAGTGAGGCGTATTTATCGAAACAGTTAAGAGAAACAGGTATTTCAAAGTAACAAAATTTAACAGGTATCTCGATACCGAAAAAACAGTTCCTTATTTTTCGCCTATTCCACAAACAACCTACAACAACAACTGGAACAGTTTGACATGTTTCAAACTGTTCCAGTTTTCTCTTATCTCTTCCGGCTTCTTATAATTGAAACTTTCAAATTGAAAGAGATGGCATCTGTTCTCTGGAACAAGCTCTTTTCTCCTCGGATTTGTCGTAATAGAAAGAGATAGCATCTATTCTCTGCCTGCCACTGTTGCTGACCATTTTGGATGCACACACAAATTATTAAAAATGGGCAAAATATTAATTGTAAAACCATTCTGTGATATGTAGCATAATTAGTTCATAAACTTGTAAACTAAAAAAAAAAATCTTTATGCTTTTGCAGGCACAGGACAAAAGCATGAAAGTTAGATTTTATTTCAATGGTATATGTTGACGGGCACGCCGCAATCGCGGCGGTAAGACCCCTCTTTGAGGAGTGGCTGGATAGGCGTCACGGCGTCCTGACCTACCGCATGACGCAGGTCCTCACCAGACACGGAAGTTTCCGGAGGTTCCTGTGTCTGATAGGAAGGGAAGAAAAGCCTGGGTGTCACCACAGGGAGGATCGTCCGGAGGACACAGTGGAGCATACGGCGCAGGACTGCCCCGCTTGGGCAGAGCACCGCCGTGTCCTCACGACGGTGATAGGCGGAGACCTCTCGCGCCCGGCATTGGTCCAGGTCATGCTGGACAGAGAACTGGAGACTGGAGAGAGAACAGCGTTCTCCCTCCACCCCAGCCGCAGTGGTAGACGCCCACGGCGACGGATTTTAGTCAGTACGAGTCTGACAGTCCCTCCCGCTCTGCCCTGGGTGGGAGGATTCATTTGATAATTTTACCACGATAAAAAAAGCACGACATATTAAAGACTCGGATACGAAAATTCAGTCGTTAATTGGTTGCAGACAAAGATCGAAAGTAGCAACCGAGATAAATTATTAATTTCTAGAATAAGGTATGGCGACGCGCTATCCTCTAAACTTTTAAGTAACTTTCTACAGAAAATAATGTCGGACCTTGACTGGTACAGAGAAGGCATTCCCATAGATGGTAAACATATTAACAAATAACTTAAATCAAATCAAATCAAAAGCATTTATTTCAAGTAGAACAGTTACAGGCAGTTTTGAATTGTCAGAGACATCAAAATATAATTAAATACTAAAAAATGAAGGTGCTACAGTCCCAGTCACAAGACAAAATAACTGTGAAAGTACCGCAGGCGCCCATTTCAAAAAGTAGATCTCTATGGAGAAGGACGGGCAAGAAACTCACTGGAGGCATTTTTTTTAGATCGTAAAAATTATTACAAAAGCTTTGTTACATCATTCATTTTGAGATGGTACATTATGTGAGAATGATGTAGCAAGTTGTGTCCACAATAAAAAGTACGAAAAAAAAGACAATTTAGAAACAAAATAATTTAAATTAACCGTGGCAGCTAAGAAATGACCAGTCTCAACTTACAGCACCCGTTTACGAACATGACACATATCAGCACCATTAAGCTCAACCATTTTGAAGGGAGCTAAATGGTCCAACATACGTGCCACTATCAGCGAGACATTTGACTGAGTATGACATTCTTTCAGTTTTTTAGCTTGGTCGAGTTGTATATTCCCTGTTAAGTTTTAAATACGTATTTCTATCAAGTAGAAAAATAAAAGACTGTTATTTGTAATGGGATTTTTGGGTGTTATTTTTGTGTAACAGTAACAACGATAACAGATGTCGTCTTTAATCTGTTATCCATCTCTAAGGACAGTGGTGTCCACATAGATATAGAGCATAGACTGATCATTCCCCATAGACATAATGGATAGATTTTTTCAGTGGATGAGTGATTGGACTGCTACGCAGCGTTACAAATTATCATAGTAAAATCTATTGTATGTCTTATGAGCCTACCACACGCACAAGCTTCATCACAGTTCTGCCAGCGCAAGCCGTACACGGAATACCGTTCGTGTGCTTGGTAATTCATGTTCTGTGGTTCATGCGCGAATCTTGCTCAGGCATAATTGTGGTGAAGCTTGTGTGTGTGGTAGGCCTAATACACAGATGATGTCAGTTAAGGAAAGAAATAGATGAACATAATAAATAAATAATTTTGATTGTTTTACTCTCTTTTTGGGTTACCTGGTTAACACCTGGGGAGCCTGGGGAGTATTGCAACCAGTGTTGCAATTTAAATCAGATAATGTATGGTGTATGGCTGAAAATGGGCAAACAGTTGTTATTCATTTTAATCTGTGGATAATTTAAGAAAAAAAAAGAGAACAAAGATGGCCGTTGGAAGCGCGTCATAAATACGCAACTGACGTTGTTTATATTTGCGCAAAAGTTTAAGATTTAATTATAATCTTAGCTTAATTTTGTGCCTGTGTTGACTATAATGCTAGGGGATAATCCTGCACATTGAAAGTCGAAATACTATAATGTATTAAAACTGCATACGGAACGATGTCAAACAACACTGTCGGCTCATCGGGGCCTGCTCCCGGCAAAATACGTGGACCTGGAAGACCACCAAAACGTACATGCACTTGGTGTGCTCAAAGTAAAACACCACTGAAGTATGTTCTGCCTACTGAAAACGGGAAGAAAGAATTTTGTTCGGAGACGTGTTTGTCTGAATTCAGACAGGCGTATAGTAAAGGCGCTTGTCTTCACTGTGATAATGTTATTCGGGGTAACGCGCCTTCCAGTAGTAAGAACTTTTGTTCTACGTATTGTTTGAATAAGTATCAAAAGAAAAATGAGAAGCGAACTACATCCCCACAATCTGGAAATGGAGCTAACGGATCAGAAAATCACGCAAATAATAATTCTACGGGTTCCTTTTATGACATTTACCAAGACTTTGATTGGAATGAGTACATGAAGGATACAAACAGTGTGGCAGCACCTCAAGAATGTTTTAAACAGGCGCCTATGCCTCCAGTAAATGACTTCAGAGTTGGAATGAAATTAGAGGCTCTTGATCCGCGAAACTTAACATCTACCTGTATTGCAACTGTTGTTGGGCTTCTGGGCCCTCGATTAAGGCTGAGGCTTGATGGCAGTGACAACAAAAACGACTTCTGGCGTCTTGTAGATGCAGGAGACATTCATCCTATTGGTCATTGTGAAAGAAACGACGGTATGTTGCAGCCTCCTCTGGGATTTCGAATGAATGCTAGTAGCTGGCCCATGTTTTTACTCAAAACTCTTAATGGTGCAGATATGGCTCCTGCTAAAGTTTTTCAACCTGAACCTCCAACTCCAAAGACAAATTTGTTTGCGGTTGGGCAGAAACTAGAGGCCGTAGATAAAAAAAATCCACAGTTGATTTGTTGTGCGACTGTAAGTGCTGTGAAAAATGATCAGATACATGTAACATTTGACGGTTGGAGAGGTGCATTTGATTATTGGTGCAGATATGATTCAAGAGATATATTCCCAGTCGGTTGGTGTGCTAGAGCTGGGCACCTTCTTGCTCCTCCTGGTCAGAAAAGTGCTACAACACCATCAAGGTAATAAATAAACTCCTATAATTTACATTTATGTTTGTTTTGATGGTTAAGTTAATACTATTCACATTGTTATGTTTTGTCAAATGACAGCATATTTGTTATAGTAAATAAAAAGAGAGAGCTATTAATTACATCTTATCTTCCTTGCAATCATAATTCACATCATCAATACTATTTATAAATAGAAAAACAATAATTTGGTTGGACAATTGTTGTCAATACATTACAAGGTCTTTACATAGTATAAAACAAAGTCCCGCTGTCTGTCTGTCCCTATGTATGCTTAGATCTTTAAAACTATGCAACGGATTTTGATGCAGTCTTTTTTAATAGATAGAGTGATGCAAGAGGAAGGTTTATATGTAATATCGCCGATGAAGAGTCAATAAATAATAACTGCAAAAACGCAACTTTACAGGAGGCGAAAAAAACGTTTCAAGTCCGTTTAATTATTTTTTTAGTATATTTGATTTTTTAAATGTTTTATGTAAACTGACTACAATATTATGCAATCAATGATTTTATTAGTTTTTAGATAGATTTTATTAGTATCTATTGCCATCGTAAATGACGTAACACCACTTAGTATATATTGCAATAATTGTTTATCTTGCAAAATTAATAAGAAACAGACCTAAGATCTTTGTCAGCATGTGCATTACTCTATTCTACACTAAATAATGCAATAAAACAAAAATGGCCAAAATGTTAGATATTATATATTGACTCTTCATCGTCGATATAACATTCATAATATAGTAGAGATTGCACCCATGCCGAGCCGGGGCGGGTCACTAGTTAATAAATAATGACTGTTATCTTACAGATTCAAAATGAGGCCAAGTGGTGGTATACCTAACCCAGCATTACCCGAAGGGGGTTCTACTGGAGCTGGAAACTCAAATAGCTCTGTAACACCAACACCGGTAGCCACAGTCTCTCTCCGCATACGAAGCAGTTGCACTGGTGGAAGTAGCTCTTTTCCAAGTTCCGTCTCTGGTTCTGGTCCTTCTGGGGCGGCTGAAGCGCTGGTGAAAGAGTTGTTAAGTGTCCACCCAGATCCACAGAGGCTGACAAGAGCAATACTTACTGCATCTAGTAGCTATTCTAATATATCTAATGTACAGGTAAGACAACAGTTTATGTATGAAGATGTTTTGTATAGACAATACTTAAATCAAGTCAAACAATGTGTTGATATTTTTGAAGTTGAAATATTTATATTCATAAATTAAATATCTGAACTTCAAAAATATCAATTCATCTGGTTTGACTGATTTCCAAAAACCAAGAGTTAAATGTTGATGTTTCAAAGAACAATGCCAATGTTTGTTTGAACTGTTACAGGTTTCATCAGGAAATAAAAATTACCCTGTAAAAGTCCCTTCAGAGCTTACAATTGAAGAACTTAAGAACTGGCTAAAAGGTGTATCTAGTGGTGTTGGCAGCTGTATTGGTATGATAGAGGTTGACACAGGCGAGGCTGCTGGTCGGCCTTGCACTCTCTGTGGCGAATCTACGTCTAATAATGTTACATCAGGTGTCAAGAGACCTAAAACTGTGAGTACATACAGTTTTGACATATTTATACCACACAACGGTTACCATAGAATAATCTAAGATTTTTTACAAATTGTTGCCTATATATTTTAATAAATTCATTGTCTATGTGTTTTTTTAGCACCTAAACATCATAGTATAATACTTGCATGACTGAAAATAATTACATTACAAACCTGATCGTGCAGGGTAGATCATTACAGTATAGGAAGAAGCATAATGGGCGACACAGTGTGAACAGCCCATGTAAATGCTTTAGAGACAATATTGATATTGAATGCAATAGTTTTAGTTTTAAAAGAAGTCTAATACCTAAACATGCAGGACAAGGACAGGCAATGACATTGTAAGTCGAAACATTACAGGAAGAGAGCACAACAGGCAGTGGCGTGAATGGTTCGGGCGAATGCTCGAGCGGCAAGCTGGCGCGCGTGTCGCCCGAGCGGCCCGAGCCGGCCTCCTCCACCACGGGCGCCCCGCCGCCGCCCTCACCCGCCGCGCCGCCTGCTGACTGGTCAGTCGAGGACGTCATCGGGTTCATTGCAGCCGCCGACCAAGCCCTTGCCGCTCACGCTGATTTGTTTAGGAAGCATGTGAGTACAGCATTCCAATTCTAACTATGACACAGTTTCAGTACTTAGCCAAGCATTGGGTCAAAATCTGCTATAGTCGAACTAAGCTTTAATCCAGGCAAACCAGTACAGGATATTAAATTGGATGAAATATTATGGATGTTTCAAAACAGTACAACAACTTTGTTCACTCTCAAACTACAAAGCGAGGTGAAAGTGAGGGAGAGGTCGTTCTAGAAAAATCTATTCAAACGTTTTTATTTGCCGCCATGCTTTACACGGGAAAGCTACCCTGGTTTTGCGTGCGCGTGTATTTCGAAAACAATCGATCGTTGAGTCGCGTTTGTTGACCATTTTCGACTTTCAACGAATTTAAAATTCTGGACAAACCCCGTAGTAGCGTCACTATCCTCGCGAAGATTCAGGCATTCAATGCTATTGGAAACACAAAAGACGAAATTCGTCATGGTCGACCAAGAACAGCAAGAGCTTCTGGAAACATTGAGATGGTTGCAATTTCTTTAGTCGACAGCATCTTGTTAGTTTTAGGAGGCGCAAATCGCGTTGTTTTTGGTGTTCAAAGACTAAGAGAAAGTGGGTAATAAGTTGTAGTGGAAAGTGGTTCCAGCAAGAAGGAGCCGCGACCCATTCCAATAACTCGTCTCAGTTTTCTGTTAATGTGCCCTGCATGTCAGAGTCTATATTGATCTTATAATTTTGTTATACCATCCATCTATGTAACACATGAATGGAGTTGTCTGTTTCCAAAAAAAGTGATTTATCATACTAATTCGACTTTTTGTTTGTTGCAGGAAATAGATGGCAAAGCATTATTATTGTTGAACTCGGACATGATGATGAAATATATGGGTTTAAAACTAGGCCCTGCTTTAAAAATTTGCAATCTTGTATCAAAAATTAAAAATCGACGACATTATAGTACCTAAGCATTTATACAGCTCTACTGTGTATTAGGTATTCAATAATATTACAATAATTCACTCTTAGAGTTTGAAACTATAAGTTTCTTTTCTTTTACACACTTCTTAGAAATCTATAAACAATGTTCATTTTCAATATTAGAATCTGCTTTTTTTGAATCTCATAAAAAGGATGTGGTTTTAAAGAGTTATTGACTTATGATTCAAAATATATTTTCAAGTATTCAACAACATTAAGCTATGATCAATTCGAAATTCTGGGACAGTTTTAGCAATAAATTAAAGAGTTAAGTATTTTGACTATTTAATTTTGTTTTGACTAAAAACATCTAAAATGGCTTAGTGTAAACTGTGCTTAGGCCTAAAAACGGCAATTTAAATTATGAATAAAGCCAATCTTATAGTCATTATAATAAAAGCGTATCATAAAATCAGTTCACATCTTTCGCAGCACCGTTATTGTGCGAGTCACGTGTTCCGTCGTGTGGCAGTTATTAAAGTATTTTATTTATTTGTGTAGACTGCTGAATTTAAAACTTAAAGTTGGGTTTTTTGGCATTGAATACAAACATAAAATAAAAAACCGAGTGAAATTTAAAATACCCGAAACAGATAATAAGAAATCATAAAATATTTTTCTCAGAATTATTGATTCTGATTACAAATGACTGATAATTAGAAGTAAATAAAAATATGTTGATAAACAAACCGACATTTAATTTCACAAAATTAGCATACACGAACAAGATTAAATCAATCACAGCAGTTAAATTATTATGACTTACTTTAAAAGATAGAATCATCAATAATGATTGTTATTGTTACAATAATTCTGTTAATGTATTTTATTACCCAAAATACTAGAGAGATTAAGATACAGAAACAGTGCATGTAAGAACATGTACACAAAGTATTTAGAAGATACTTATAATAAGTTCTGTTTTTAAGTCCAAGAGCTAGTATAGTCAAAGAGCTAGCTCCTAGACTATACCATAAAAATGTAACTGATTATATCTTTCCTCTTTAATATGTGACTTGACGACAAATTACCTACTAAATCAGGGAGAAAACAGATCTTTGCTAGGTGCCCCAACTTTTGAGATTCACACGGGGCCAAGCTGTGGAAACCGCCTAACTCGGCCACCAATACACCCTTATAAATTTTGAACCAGTGACCGACAAATTCTGAGATTGGCAACAAATTTTGACTAAATAGCGACTAATCTTTGTGTTATCAAAATCAAAATCTATGGGGTGTACTATGCAAATTATAGAAGATAAATTGGGTTTCATAAACTTAGCTCCTCATGACGTACAGTCGATGAACCACAATTATATCTTGATTAATAGTGAATTAGGACGTTCCTTGAATTTTGTGACATGGTTATTACAGCAAAAATGATTGTATAAAGATATAATAATTTTAAGTAACCACTGTGGAATAGGCATGATGACAGCTTCAACAAATCCAATTAGTCCTACAGTTAGAGTTTTGAAAAGTACTGGACACGTATTTTTTGTTTAAATTAATGAATATTAATTTAATTAATAAAACTACGCGGTACGTGACGTTAGTACTATTCAAACGGCGTATTATGTAATTTAAAACCGTCATAATATCTTCGTCAATTTCTGCGTAGGATAATAAAAGAAAAAACACGGATCAAATACTTTTTTATATTAATTAATGTAACTATACGGTTATCGACTTTTTCTGTCATCTTGCGTATTGCGGCCGCTGGTTATGATAATCCTTCATATAGGTTTACATAATTATGTTACAATAAGATATATTATAGCCATCAGGGTAAGGGGAGCGGAATACAATTTCCAGGACTTGACTGATCACGGTCAAGATGACAATCGAGTACATTTCAAACTACAGTCAATTCCTGAACCCATTTCCTTCAGTGGAAACGCACCCTTATGGCGACACACATAAATGCTATATTACACTAATAGAAGGCTATATTGATATAACGTAGTTTCTGAGAATCATCTACTTGAATTCATTCGTTATTAATATTTGAATGATTATATTATCTATCAAAAATAAGGTGCAGTTTACACTTGACACTTCATTCTTTATAGGTTTTCTTAATAATAATAATTTAGTCATGTAAATAGGTATTACGTTGAGTAAAATTGCATTTAATGTAGTAAGAGCTCATATTACATAATTATTATTCCATTAAACTCCTAAAAAGTTATTATTGGGCTGTACTATTTAGTTTTAAATTAATTGTACATAAATATTGGCTAGTCGTGCGTCAAATTTTGCCGGAACGCTGTAAGTACATACAATTTTATCATGAACTCAAATTCAATACCGTGTACAGAAATTTTATCGTAGATTAGGGTCTTAGTGCCTTTCATAAATAAATAGGTGTACTTAAATTTATCCCATTCAACATGTCCTCATTTAGGTCGAATTAGCGCTCAATGACATCAATAGAAGCTGTGATTATATGACGATTTAGTATTTATAATATTATTGTCTTACACAATGATTATGCAAATTTTATTATGCAAGTGTAACGGTCATCGACGCTCACACTTCGAGCATGTTTTCAGTACATATTTCGAACACAGTATCCATCCGCGATTTAAATGGAATCTGCTGTTTCCGACAAAAGTGTCACCTACACCATCAAAACGTATGGAAAACTTTGTTATAGAAAATAATCATATAAATACATATTTATGTGGGGCAAGGATGATTTATGTATTATGTATTATTGAATATTTGGTAACCGTTTGTGCATCGATGACCCTTCTACGTTGCATAGACTCTTAACACTTTCGGCTTCATTCTGTTTTATGTGTGCGTTTATTGGCTTTTCATTAAGAGAATTAATATAAT
Organism: Agrotis puta; assembly: GCA_943136025.2. NCBI lineage: Eukaryota > Metazoa > Arthropoda > Insecta > Lepidoptera > Noctuidae > Agrotis > Agrotis puta. Next base: position 10,675,584 of record OW964177.2, on the reverse strand, counting down.
TTGTAACGGTAACGATGAAGACGTATTTTATTTATAGAGCTATGGTATTTAATTTTGCCATTATTATGCGTTATTGTCTTTAAACATTTCATCATGTGATATTTCAATGTTATCTGTTAAAGTAATAAATAATATTATTAATTAAATATTGATATGTTGCTATGATAATTACGTGATGTATATGTATTTAAGTTTTCACATGACATAAAGTAAATAAGTGAACTAGCTATTTAATTTTCCTATTTTGTTGATGTAAATATTTTCGGTATAGATTATTTTATTAAAGGAGGAAATTATCCACTGGCATAAGTCTATTAAATAATTATTGTAAAAATTCTGAATTTTTAGTTTTAAGACATAGAGGTCGTTTATTTTTGTGTAGATGGTTACTTTTTCGTTCAATTTGTTACTTTCCAGTATTCGATTCGAACGACAACAGATTCGTTCTTAAATTAATATGTTTTCATTACACACATAATGAACCCTATGAGTACAAAATCTATTCTATCGAGTGCGATCATTCCCAGTTGAAGAGTTAACAGGTATTACTCCGGTAGTCTTGCGATAAAGCCGTTGCTCCATCTAGGCGGAGCGCGGCATTATGGCGCGGAGCAACATTATGCATGGGCTGTATAGAATTGGACTGTGCACTGCACGGTAACAATATCTAGATCAATCAAAATTGATTGCTTACGGCGACGATGATTAATTGACCTCCCATTCTTATCATATAAACTAACCGCTTCCTTTAAGCCTGAAACTGCGTTATGTGCTTGATAAGTTGTCCCCGCGCGCTACCATCCCGCGTGGACATGGGTTTCCATGGCATCGACCAGACTAATTGAACGTTCTGTATTGCGCGCAGGGAAAAGTAGTGTGGGATGCTGCCCGGCAAGATAAACCGGTGACTTAAAGAAGGTAGCTAGAAGTTGCTGGATGAAAAAAAAAGGGGGGGGGGGGGTCATGAGTTGCAGCCCTCCTTGGGGTAGGCCTGTGTCCAGCAGTGGATTGCAATAGGCTGAAATGATGATGCCATAAATACAGATTTAGCGCCCTTACTAACATTATCCTTACTACTACGACATAATGATGCAATTGGACTGACTTTGGCGTTTGACTTTGACGTTTTTATTGTCTACCCACGGAAAACCGCACGTTTTATATTGGGAGCGTTTTTATGTAGTAGTAGTAAGTATGATTGCCATTTCTAGGAATTATTCCCAATTGTCCCCTCTAGCCCTGTCCTCCGGGGTGACAGCTGGGAATTGTCTTCCCAGTTGTCACTGGGGTGACAATTTGTGCCGACTGTTCCCTTTGAAAACTGACTAGAGGGGACAAATGGGAAGTATTTTTCTCAGTTGTCACCGGGGGGGTGACAATTGCTACGATTCCTTCCTTCCCAGAAAAAAAAAATGTAATTACCATAGATTTCAGCTTTTTTATTTCTTATGCTGCATGAATCAAATAAAAAAATTAACACAATGTCAACACGCTTACAACATTAGTAAAATATGGCATGTATTTAATGCGGCAACTAAGTAAAATGAATATAGGTTTAAAAAAAATAGAGTGGGTACCATATTTATTGGGTTGGCAGCTAATAAGGAGTATCGTAATAAGTAATAGGTAGCATATTAATATAACCACGAAGAGGATGGCGGGGTCTTTCAGACCCCGCCATCCTCTTCTAACCTTAGTTGTCCGAGTCGGGGTGCCAGCAAGTCCCGAGCTGTATTTCCAGTCTATTAGTCGCCAAGTCATTATTTATAGCTCCTCGCCTAATATTTTATTTGACTGGTATAGTTTATTTGCTACCTAAACGCAGCTGCTAGTTTTAGTTTTTATAACACCTTTAATTTTGAACCTTACATAATATAATAGTCGCGAAAATATTTAATCGCTGGCAAGTTATTTTATTTGTTGCAAACAATTAGTCGACTTTTAAGTTATTAGTCACTCGGAAAATAATAAACTGAAAAATATTAATTAAACAGTAAGTAAGTAAATAAAAATGACAAAAAAGTTATATAGAATCAAAAAAAAAAAAACGTTATGTTTCCTTTAGTAGAATCACAGATTATTAACTGATATTAACCAATCGTATAATCACAAATAATTACTAAGGGTATAAGTTACACGTGCTTTTTAGTCGCATGCTTATTTGAAATCTTGCTCATTGATGTTGTGCCTTGCAAGATGTCATGACACAAAATAGAACGTCGGTCGATCTCATTTGTACTTGCTTAATTCAAGAGTGCTTTTTTTTTTTTTATCGTGGTAAAATCATCAAATGAGTCCTCCCACCCAGGGCAGGGCGGGAGGGACTGTCAGACTTGTACTGACTAAAATCCACGGTGTCCTTCAGTAGCCCTTTACGTACCGGGGTCACGGTAATCTGTGAGTCCCGCGACCCCGGCAGGGTTTGGCCCTCTACAGGCCCCGTCACTATGCTGACACTCCTTGAGGCGCGCGTGGAACACAACGCGCCGTCGACCCGGGCATGGTCCATGGTCGGACAGCGAGTCGCCCATTACTCGCTGCCCGCATGCCCGCGCCTACGGTGGCCGGAGATCGTCTAGCGACGTCCGTCGCCGTGGGCGTCTACCACTGCGGCTGGGGTGGAGGGAGGACGCTGTCCTCTCCCTCACGCGGCCCGCCTCCTCCTTCGCGAGCATGACTGCTTCGCAGAATGAGGCGACCGCTTCCCACTCCATCTCGCCCCGCAGCATGGCCTCGACCAATGCCGGGCGCGAGAGGTCTCCGCCTATCGCCGTCGTGAGGACACGGCGGTGCTCTGCCCAAGCGGGGCAGTCCTGCACCGTATGCTCCACCGTGTCCTCCGGACGATCCTCGCAGTGGTGACACCCAGGCGTTTCTTCCCTCCTTATCAGACACAGGAACCTCCCGAAACTTCCGTGTCCGGTGAGGACCTGCGTCATGCGGTAGGTCAGGACGCCGTGACGCCTATCCAGCCACTCCTCAAAGAGGGGTCTTACCGCCGCGATTGCGGCGTGCCCGGAATTCAAGAGTGCTTAGAGAGAGATGGAGGAATGAGATCGATTCGAGTCGTTCGATTTTGTGTCATGCTACCTTCGGCGCAAGGCACAAAATCAATGAGCAAGTTTACAAACAAGCATGCTACTAAATTAGCACGTGTAACTTTACCCTAACATTTACAATGATGTTTTTTGAAACACTAAGAATTATATACCTACTTATTATGTACTATATATTATTATATTATAATTGTGTGTTTAACCAAACTTACACCATATTAAACGTTTCCAATAATTCGGGAAATTACATGAATTCGACTAATAATACAGATTTCAGTATTGGATCCTTAAATGAGGAAGATTTACAAGCAAATCTAGATCGTTATACAAATGAATTATGTTTAAAAATCAACCAATGGTTAGATGGCTTGGATATACCCAGGATTCAAGACTCTGGTTACAGAGAAGTAGTAGTTAACGACCTAGCAGGGGATATTATAGATAGACATAAATACGTAGAACTAAATCACACAGGAAAAGTTTCGGAGCAAGACCAACTAGAAGCTTTGAAATATCAGATATTTAAATGGATAAACAAATTAGTAGGAGATGATAATAAGGAAACTATAAATCACGCTGATAAATTATTGCAAATGATCAACAGTGTACCAGTTCCTATGCTGGTTAACCCTAAGCATCAGAATATAAGCGGAACATCTGGTGAAGTTGGTAAAACATTTTGTCCTAATGCTGGCCAAAGTGATCCAAAACCGTACTCACAAACTGTTCAGGGATTTAATCAGTCAAAACCTTGCTGTGGCAAGCCGACTTGCCCGAACACACCAGAAGATGGTAGAGGTATCAATCAATCAATCAAAACTATGGACATAAACTTAATGTCTAAGTGTTTCCAAAAAATGTCCAACAGACATATTCCCATGCAGAAATTCCATCTGCATTTCTTGGATGAATTCGTCCCTGAGTACATATTTCTTCTGCCTTTCTTTAAAAAAAAATAATTTGTTTTTTATCATCGTGTGTCGGACTGTGACCAATGATGCATCCTTGTGTATAATATTAAGAAAATGTATGATATTGGGCTTCTTTTTCCCTACTTCCCGATTCAATTTGTTGTGCCAGCCTTCCAAACAGTTAGTGGTGCGATGCTGATTTCCGAATACATTCCAAAGTTGTATAAAATCTTCTTTTAACCATTGCTTTGCCATATAGGCTCGAAACTTTATCATGTTCTCGTCTTCTGTTTGCTTCCGTGTGATATATGACCAACCGTTCATAACTTCGGATGGTGGTACTAACGGGAGTACAGCGCTCAATGCCACTTCGCGGATTTTTGCTGGATTGCTCGATTTCGTGATTTCGAGCTCGCGCCCTTTACGCCAAATTGCCTTGTTAAAATGATAGTAACATCCGCTCACTATTACAGATGGAAAAACTTTAGCGATGGCGCTCATAGCTGGTTTTTCATAATCAGTTTTGTATTTTATGGGATTCCATCCAGGTACTTGGGATTTAATTAAGGAAAATAAAGCCACGTAGGACGATTGTTGTCTATCACTCATTAGAGCGTACACAAGTGGCACGATGTTTGTACTGTTCACAGTACTTCCAATATCACCATGTACAGTGTATAGTTGATCAAACGGTCTTGGACAAATTTTAAAGGTTCCATCGCTGTAATAATCCTCAACTGTAAGTAATAACTCTCTTGCTCTTTGTGAACAGAAGATAATGATTCGTTTATTATCGTAGTAATAATCTGCCATTAAGAAATCTTCATATCCGGGAATTTGCACCTCTTCTATTTTGTCGCATTGGATTTTATCAACTCCTGCTACCTTATTTCTATATCTATACAACGATGACTTGACAGATTTGAAACTTGGCATTTGAGCAATAAGTTGCAGTCCTCTATTTTCGTACGAAGCTACCATAGCATTATAAGTTTGAGGAACTGATGGGTAATTTTGTGTAGTCAAATCTTGCTTGCATCTGTAGAGGTGTTCGTCGATTTGGTTTTTGTCAAAGTTGGGTGTGCATGTGTGAGCAGTTTCTTCTACAATATTTCCGTCCTGAAAATTAAAAATTCTTTCCATAGCATCTATTACTATAATAAATCTGTAGAAGGGTCAATTCTGTACATTGAAAATATTGAAAAAATAAATAGCGGGGGGTGTTGCTGGATCGATACCAAACCCAAATATATGATTAAAAAAATATTTGTCTGTCTGTCTGTCTGTGCAGGCATCACGTGAAAACTAACGGTTCGATTTCGATGAAACTTGGTATAATTATTCCTTATTATCCTTGGCATAACATAGGATACTTTTTATCCTGGATAAATACGTAGAAAAAAAATCTTATTTTTCAGTTTTATTCATAGACGTTGTTCTGTAGAACCGCGAAAACACGTTGCATTACCCGCAGTGGATTCAGCGTCGTAATATTTATAAGATGTCATTGTCAGAGTTACTCAAAATGGGGAAATAAACCATCCACGCGAAGACCGACATCCGCGCGGACGGAGTCGCGGGCGGAAGCTAGTCTTATATAAATAACTAGCTGTTGGCCGCGACATCGTCCGCGTGGACCCTAGATAAAATGTATCCTATGTCCTTTTCCTGTTCTAATCTACCTCCTCACCAATTTTCAGCCAAATCAGTTCAGCCGTTCTTGAGTTATAAATAGTGTAACTAACACAACTTTCTTTTATATATATATAAGAAGAAGAAGATAGAAGAAGAAGATTACCCTCTAGTTATCGTATACTTACTAATAAACGTTCACCCCATACCTATCAACCTAATTAACAAGTTATTAGTACTTTCTAAGAGGTATTCCACGAAGCACACCCAAACAAAGCACACCCAGACGAAGCACACCTAAAGTATTCCACTTAGTGGAATATTTTAGGTGTGCTTCGTCTGGGTGTGCTTCGTTTGGGTGTGCTTCGTGGAATACCTTCTTTCTAACACCTACTTTATATCCAAAAACTTTATTAATATATTGACATCTCATGTGTATAGTAAGTAGTTAAGAAATCTATACTTAAATACTCACTTTTATCCTAATACGCCCTTTACACATTTTCCTTCTCTGACTACACTCCCATATTGAAAGACCAGTATTGTACTGTCTTTTCTTATAAAATTGATGTCCTGCTCGAAGCAGAATGTTTCCAGCTCCTCTTTTTATTATCACAAAAGTCGATTCACCCGAACTGGAACATGCACTATTCCCAGACATTATTTATAAGTAGTATTTTAATAACAGTGAGTAACACAACGGGCGGAACTAACGAAGTTTATGGTAGGTATTAAATACTAAATAAAATTACAATTAGCATTGTGAAAAAAATCTATATTCAATTAGACAGACTGCAAACTAACTGACACTTTAGAAAAAGTAAAAAATATGAAAAGAGGTATAGTATAACAGTAGGAAATGTATCGTCAGTAAAAATATGTTTCTACCTACATATTGAAAAAAAAAATTCTAACCTCGGTGTTGCCGTACAAAATAAATTCCGCAATATGTAAAATTATATACAATAATAAAATAATAGGTGTTAATATAAGTCAAAATCTGTGATTGTACCTGCTAAAGGAAACATAATGTTGTTTTTTTTTATTCTATATATATATAACTTTTTTGACATTATTATTTACTTTTTTTTTAAATTAGTCTGCACTGTCCCACTGCTGAGAAAAGGCCTCCCCCAATTCCTTCCAAGAACTCTTTTCCTGGGCCACTTCGAACCAGCCCTCATGCTATGCGTCCAGGTCGTCTCTCCACCTTTTTCTGGGCCGGCCTCGGCGGCGCCTTCCATCTCCCGGCACCCATTGTGTGGAGATCTTTGCCCAGCGGTCCTCTTGCATGCGACAGACGTGACCCGCCCAATTCCATTTCAGATTTGCAGCTTTTCTGCCAACATCTACTATGCCAGTTTTGGAACGCAGCGTGGTGTTTCGCATCCTGTCTTCTCTTTTCACACCTAGAATGCTGCGTTCCATTGCCCGTTGGCAAACTCTGAGGCGGGACTTTTGCGATTCGGTGAGTGACCACGTCTGAGCACCGTAGGTTAGAACGGGCAGAATACACATATCAATGAGCTTTCGCTTCAGGGAAATCGGTAGAACACCCTTCATTAGCGTCTTCATGTACCAGTAGCTTTTCCAGGTGTTTTCAACTCTGTACTTTTTGTTTAATTAATTTACTTACTGTTTAATTAATATTTTTCTAATGTTGTAAGCGTGTTGACATTTTGTTAATTTTTTTATTTGATTCATGTAGCATAAGAAATAAAAAAGCTGAAATCTATGGTAATTACATTTTTTTTTTCTGGGAAGGAAGGAATCGTAGCAATTGTCACCCCCCCGGTGACAACTGAGAAAAATACTTCCCATTTGTCCCCTCTAGTCAGTTTTCAAAGGGAACAGTCGGCACAAATTGTCACCCCAGTGACAACTGGGAAGACAATTCCCAGCTGTCACCCCGGAGGACAGGGCTAGAGGGGACAATTGGGAATAATTCATTTCTAGTTGGTCGGCGACGCAAATCAGTCATGTCATGATCTTAGTTTTCAATGACCAGCCAAAATAAAATAGAAATAATTGACGTTGCGTTTTAGACACAGAAATCTTAATAATAAGGCAATAGAAGTCGCATAGACGCGTGACCTTGTCGCCGCGCATATGTATCGTAGGGCATAAGTTTACGAGGAGCGTTTGTTGCGGTTACTTGTGTTATTTGAGACGTGGAGAGGTAAACATGGAGTTTTGCAGCGTATCCAACTGCGGAAACTCGTCCAAAACTTGTAACTTAACAAATAAACGAATAACATTTCATATGTAAGTACTTAATTTTTGAAATATTGTCGTTTTCACTAAATATAAACAAATCAAATATTTTTACCACCGCTACAACGATTTATCACGAAAAACGTTTTTTTTGTCAATTCAATAACCATCAATGCTTAAGCTTGTCCATGTCTACTATTACAACTGCTAAAAGCAGCAATGGAATTAAAGTCATGCGGACTCGCATTCTCGCGGCGCAATAAACAATTCTTGGTACAAGCCGCATGAGTTGGCCGCAATTTAGTGACGTGCCACTACTATTCTGTATCGATAAATTAATTACGTTCAGTTTGATTCTTAGTTTTACCAAATTGGAATACATTATGGTTTTATGTTAAATGTTTAAATATGAGATGTATTTTCAGTTTTCAAAATCAAAATAATGTAGAAGTCCCATACTTTTTCATTTTTACATATTATTTGCTTAATAATTGTTCAATGTGACCCATATTAGGTATGTATTTATATTTACATATTTATGTATTGTTATTTATATAAAACTTAAACAATTTCAATTATGTTATTTTAAAATTAGTTTAGTTTATTAAGTATTTGTAGTCCACCACTACACTAGCTACCTCCCCACTTTTATCTAAGTTCGTACATAGTCCGTCCTATTTGGTCATTGCTTTTTTTCCATAAGGTGTAGTATTGGAGAGCCTTTGAGATTTAACTATATTATAAACTAAATGTATCTACTTACACTTATTGTTTATTGAATCCCTTTCAATAAAATTAGTTATCTATTGTTGCTAGATTCCTTGGCTCAACGGAAAATTATAATTTATCGACATGAGCTCGTAGTAGTTTGCACTTGCACTGCACTATTCCTACGTGAGAGTGAGCGCGCGATATCATTTTCTGCTTTTCGCACATGTTTTTTATTGGCTGCAGGAGTCACGTGACCTGAGATTATACGTTTTTAGAAAATGTTGCGTAATGTCATCGCAAAAAGGTTTGGTTTTGTTGCAGCAATGCAAAGTGCATATGTAGGCGTTATTGTGTATCTATTGTTTGTTTATGTGGTGGTAGCTGTGACCCGGCGACACTCGTCCCGCTATAAAATGTAGTACTATAGCATTTCTATTACCTTATTATTAAGATTTCTGTGGTTTTAGACATTGCTGTCAGTTGTGCATTTAAACGCGCGGGCACGGGCAACTCTCGCGCTTTTTAATGCATATGTCTGCGTGAGCGCACCGCCTGACCGGAGAGAAATCTAGAAATTATTATTTGATCATTTTATCCATCATAACGAATAGTTATCGGTTATAGTTTTGCATGGAACTGGATCATAACGCAGTTTCAGCCATTATTCTTCAGTGTTCGCTAACTCAACTCTTGCGAAAGGGAATCATTCGAACTAGTCGGATTGTTTCATGTCAGGCCGACGTTCTGGCAGAGATGTTTGCGATCTTAACGATTATACGGTAGCCCATGATTGGCAGAGCTATCATGTAATTCCTGTTAAAACTCAATAATGAATGATAACATTTAAGGGCGCATTCGCTTGTAATGTAACATTTCAGTTTCTATCATTTTGTACATTACGGATGAATACTCTAGTGATAGAGCTCCTCGATATGGAACATGCTTTCTACACTACACATCAATTCATTATTTACTGACTCTAGTGCGTTCTAATACTATTATGTAAATGGGTGAATAATTTGAAACAGATGTGTATTGTAAATTAAATAAAACGCAAAAGTTAAATAAAAATAGTTTTATTACAAAGGGACCCTTCACGAAGCTCTCAACCAGACAACAAAGCATTCTGTACCTACATCAAGTAACACTGCACATTTGCACACATAACAAAATATTATATTGTTAATTTAATATCACAATTTAATATTTATACAGGATGACCAGAAGATTAGATAAAAAAATTAAGATTTGTTATGTGCTTTGGGGTATCCGAATCACCCCCATGTAAGTTCCACGATTTTTTACAGTTCTCTAGTTATTCATGATTTTGTGATTTTTTGATAATTTGCGACTTGACCACTTAAAGAAGTTCAAAAGCAAATTAGAAGCCATTTTCGAGAGTCATTTTGAATCTGCATCAGCTCCGTTGCTTTGATGGAAGTAGTCTAAAGTAATAGTGGATGAATTGTGACGTCAGTTTTCAACTTTTAATTAAGAAACTTAACTGTTGATTTCATGGTTCCTTAGTAGTATCCTCATTAATGCGTCAGACTAACGGGTTTCGTAATCATTGGAATGTGTGCTTAACGTGCCATTTTGACAAAAAATGCATTCAAAGACAGCGAGGTGGGAATATCTTAAAATTGTGTGTGTAAATGTTTTTGGTCATTTTATCTTTCCTAATTTTTAATGACGGTAACTAATGCCTTTTTGGAGATCCTATGGGCCGGTGCACATATGGCGGAGCGCAGCGCAGAGCATTTTTACTGTCAACCTAATATAAACATTGTACTCATTGCAATAATATCCAAAATCAGTGCAATAATAATCAAAACAATAATTTATTCTTGAAGAGCATCGAAGCGACTGCGCGCTACTCCGCGCGCGTCCGCTTCCGGTCGCCGCCACGCCGGGTTCGCCGAAGTGACACTCGCTTCTTTTCTCCATAATCCCTCTCTTTTAATTCCTCTTCTGGTAGTAATGTAATTAACAGTACGTCCCAATCCATCATATTTTTCACGAATTGACACGTTTGGTCTTTATAAGAATTTGCGTTCCAGGACTGTTAAACCATGGGTAGACAGTCTTGCGATCCAGCAGGCATTTGACTCTATCGGGCTCCAACAGTTTGCTGATTTAGCTAGTGAGTGGAGGGGCGTGTGAGTCGTCCATTTGGTATTTCAAATGGAGTTAAAATAACACGTTAAACGGTAAACGAAAATAACCAATTTCTTAAAAGACCATTAGATACATCGTTTAGTGCAATCAATTTTAGGTTGATTAAAATTATGTATTGCTCCAATAAATGTGTTAACTTATGTGAATCAATCTAAAGATTCGCCCATACCTGGTGAATGCGCCGTTCGCGATCTGCTACCGAAGTGCGCGCGTGCATTTCATGTTCGTACGCAGCCCTTTTGTGTATCGCAAATAGTTATAATAAATTTATTTATTATAATACGTAACCATATGTATACTGTTTGTCTGAGATTATCTCTTATTAGGCTGAACCGATTTTGATGTGAATTTCAGAAAAGTATGAATTACATTCTGGGGAAGGTTTTGCTATAGAACAATAATGAATACCCCGTGACGTAGTCCGCATGTATCCGTTATTGTTTACATGACTTCTGCAGTTTTTGGGGTCGGGTTAAAATAATGCACAAAGCTTTAGCTTTATTTTATTTTCTATCGTGTAGAAAAAATAATCAAGTTAAGTGCCTAGTAAACAATTAGTAGCAATGATACAATCCAAAACTACGTTTGGAAATTGCCTTGCCCGTGACCCTATTCGACTTGATCCATAAGTACTTCCGGGGGTACTCTATATTAATTGATTATATTTTATTAATGCGTAGATACTTACTTGAGCTGTCCAATTTAAAATAAACCATGGACCGGGGGAGCACATAAGTCATCAGTACAAAGTAAAAAAAAGGATGCACGGCTGGCTCCGGCGGCGTATTAGTAAAACAAAATCGCACATTATCCTTCCACTGTTGTGATAAGGTTGAAAACCTATTAAAGAAATTTGACAGATTGTGGTAGCTTGATGTGCTGGCGTCTGTACAAGCACACAACAAAAATGTTCTGACTCTTGCTCTGGTTCTGTATGGGTAAGGTGTCTGAAGTTCTTTCGTCCTCTAAAACTAGGGCCACACTTACGGAAAATGCTGTTAATTATCGGACGTTTATACGCACATTTAAAGACTATTATCTATATACTTTCGCAAAAATCAACGGGAAATGCCGTGGCTCGGTTATAAAACGTTTTGGCATCATTGTCAATTTGTCATACCTAGTACAAATTAAACGATCCGGATGTGACTAGTTGGTCTTTGACTGAACGCTGCTACAAATCAGTTCTAATGTTGTTCGTTATTGGATAATTATCAAGTTCAATCTTATAGTCGACTAGCTTTGGCCTTGGCTTCGTTTGCTAAAGATTAATCTATTGCTCGGATAATTTAACTTTCATGTCTTTTTCATTTCATCAAATTTTATTAATACCTATATGAATTAGAACTATAAACTTAAAGTGTTGGTATTATTTATAATAAGTACTTTTTTTTTCATTTCATTTCAATAGCCCTTTACGTTCCGGGGTCACGGTAATTCGTACAGTCCCGCGACCCCGTCAGGCTTTGGCACTCTAGAAGGGGACCCGTCACTCCGCTGACACTCTTTGAGGCGCGCGTGGAACACAACGCATAATAAGTAACTACAGTAACTTTAAACATTGGTTGCGCTAAATACGGTATTTATCAATTTAAGCAGACTTGTTTGAGATGTTGGCCCAATGAATAATCCAAGTTTGAGTACTAATAAAAAAAAGTTAATTTAATGGAAAAATAATATCGTGTTCGTACAAAAGAGGCACTTTTTTCATTCTCGTATTTACTTAATACTTAGCTTAGTACGAAGTATGGTGAAATACGTAAAATAATTGCTAGAGCGTCTAAATTCACACAGGGTTAAGTTGCGGTACCACCATCTGCGAAGCAGTAATCTGAGCGGAGCCTCTATTGCTGAAAACTTCTATGAAGATTTCTGTATTCATGGATTTATGAAAAACAATAACCATAGTTAATATCGAAAATGTGTATAAAAAAGAAACGCCAGTCCATCGTATCTTTAAAAATCTATAGGATGAATACTTCCCGCTTCTCCCCAGACATAATGTTGTGTTTGAGCATTATTTGAGAAGTCTTGTTTAAGTTTTCAGTGTACCTCAAACACCTACCCAAAAATATCAACCAGCTCTCTGGGGCGTTCGCTTATTGCACAGCCAAAATTGAATAACACCGAGGTACTGGTTCTACTTTAAAAGACACTGTCTCCTCAGGTAGCTGTGACCCTGGAACGTACCTAAAGGTTTATTGAAGGACTGGACCGTCGATTTTAGTCAGTACGCCATAATAAAAACCTTGTCCTCCTTGACCTCGGTCAATAAACGGGAAGTTATTCCAATGTGTAGTGGTGACAAAACCTGTGAAGGGTCTACCTGGGAATAGACGCTCTCAACCCGTATGGGGTGACGACTGTCGAAAAGTAGGTGATACCATCTGGATGGGAGAGGGAGAATCCAGTCGAAGGGCATTCGAGTGGAGAAGTCTGTGTGTAGCAGGGCACTGATGATGATGATGATGGTGATGATCTTCAGGTATCCGACACAGGTGAGGTAAGTAGTTTAAACATTTAAACCATGTTATTTGATTGCTGTTATCTTTCCAGTTACTTGTTGTTGTCACAAAAATATCAATAAACTGACATTTCCTCACGATTGCTACAATAACACTGATAGCGAAGAGAACGGCGCATGCGTGCGAATTGCGGCGCGGGCGCAACACTGGTCTCAGTCACAAAGCAATGTCGTTAGTCTGCAGCAGCGTGTCGCGTAGTGCACAACACCGGATCGACAAAACCCAGTGCCTATGCTAACTTACGCGTGACAAAACTATCCAACCACCGAGTGATATAAGTTTAAAAATAAACAATAATAAAAATTAAATGGAAATGCAGGAGCGAAACGGTAAGCAAATGAATTGTGGTGAAAGTGAGTGTATTGACTTAAACATGGTGTGTTGACCCCGATATTATAGGCCTTGGCAAATTAGCATTGACACTGGGACAAGCGCTAAAGTTTGCAAGTCTCGTGTTTTATATATTTGTGATGTTTAGTGTTCGCTGTGTGCTTTAGTACTTGTTATGCCTAGCAAAAGCATGATAATTATATTTATAGCAAAATGCAGCTTACTATTTCCATATGATTTAAATAAAAATAAAAAATTACATTGCGGAGGTATGTGTCTATTACCATAATGACCATATGTAACTAAGTATATCCCGCAAGCTGTGATACACACTTTATATTCCGAGGTCTTAATAATTTAGTCTCGTTAATTACACTTGTAGAAAAAAGTGTGAATAAATTTAGGAATAATAACATACCCCGAAAATGTAACTAAATAGTAACATACACAGTAAGTGCAATTTGAACAATCGTTAGAGAATAACTATAAATTGAAGGGCCCTAAACGTTTTGTCCCATTTACTTAGTAAAGTACGTATACAATGTGTTAGACACCGGCGAACACTACATCTTCAACACAGATAATATAATTAAAATAACTAGATACGTATGTACCACGATTTGTTGAATCTCTACCTGCCCATCTTGAGCACTAAAAGCGTGATGTTTGCCTCATTACAAGATCATGGTGTCAACAGTTTTTAATTGAAAGTAGTTAGGTAAATGAATTTAATCAAATATCGAAGTATGCAGACATTATTTAAATTAGTTTTTTAGAAGTAATTATTGTTTTTCTCGAATATAATGCTCTGATTAAAAGCCGGTATTGAATAGAAATCAACAGTTGTCAGGTGATTTTTTTTTCAATCTCCTCAAAACTAGCAACCCGTATTCATTACCTGACTGCAAAAAAAGGAGCGTTTTCAACTGATGTTTTCCTTTTTATTGATCCATTCAAGAAGTTGTATTTTTGGCAAATAGGAAAGATACGAACAATTTTTTGAAATCATAATATTATAAAACAAATGGTCTAACATTTGTCATCCATCGGTTAGTAACCGCCAAACCGTTGGCGGTTGGGACAGTGATACAGCGATCGATTGCTGTACCTAGTGCATTCTGTAAAGCTTACGAGTTCACTTCTCCCAACGAACTCAGTTGTTTGAAAGTCATCGCAGATTCTATATTCTAAACACTACGTTCGAAAGTCGAATGGTGTTTTGTTGAGAATTCGAGATGATTTACGCGTGAACGTTTCAGAATTATAGCCATTCCTGCGCTGCGTGTCGTGGATTCAATTCCCGGACGAAACAAACACTTGTATGGCTTTCTGATAGTTGTTCCGGGACTGTTTGTGTATGTGAGTGTAAATGTTTGTAAACTTAAAAAAAAACCTATTTCGCTCAGAGTGAACATACCGTATCTCTTTTCGTCCAACTACTCGACTAGTGAACTACTAAAATAGTGGGACAAACGGAGACACAGACAAACAACAGGGTGGGCTAGAGTGGAATAATTCTTATTTTGTCGTTGCATTTAAAAAAAAACATAAACGAAGTCTCAACAAAAAAGGGTATGACATTCTCAGACACGACACCTTTTTTTTGGAACTTAACTACCTAAACTGTTATTTTAGTACGAGTACTAACATACTATAGTAGATATACTTAAATATTAAAGTATTTATAGACGTTATTGATACAATTACTGTAACAGATACACAACACTATCAAGTTGTACGTAGTTACAACGCCCCTGTTAACAATCATGGTAGGTCAAAGGGTCGGTTGGTCACTGACCAGAGCTATGATAACAAAAAAAAATAGGGAATACCCATTTGATTTCGTCAAATAATTTGTTATAAGATTATATTTATATTACTCTATCGTTCTTATTTTTCTGATAATACTCATCAACATTTAAATCAGAATATTTTTCAAAATATTTTTATTAATCTACTCATAAAGTTATTTTATAATCTATGGTTAAACATTATTTGAAATTAGAAAACTAACGGATAACAATAATCGATGAGTATCGCACGCTGTATCAATGTGACATGAATAAATTTTTAAGTGTTGTAAAAGGTAAAGTTTATTTTAATTGTGTCATGGTGTGTGTTTAATTATTTTACACCTTTTTGATCACCTTTTTTATTGTTTTCAGGGGAAAAGCCACCCAATGCGGTTACACAAGATTTGCTGCAAAAGGTGATGGGGTCTTTCGGAAAATATCACCTTTGGCTATGTCTCCTAATATTTTTATCAAAATTTCCGGTGGCTTTTCATCAGATGGCCATTCTGTTTTTGTCTCCAAAAGTCTCATATAGTTGTGGAACATCAGAATTGAATAACACATGTCCATGCCCAGATCCAGTATACGACACATCAATTTTCAGTAGAACCATAATAAGTGAATGGGACTTGATATGTGATAGGAGATGGTTGACCAGTTTCACACAAACCTTATTCCAATTAGGGACATTATTGGGCAGTGTATTTTTTGGAATGGCTTCTGACAGGTAAACTTCATTTTAATTTTTGTTTTACTGATGTTAATGCTTAATCAACATACGTCGTCATTATTTAGAAAATGTGCTTACTTTTTAGGTTCGGGAGAAAATATCCTCTTCTAGTTGCTGTGGTTATCCAGGTATCGTGCGGAGTAGCGGCTGCGTACGCTCCAGATTATTGGACGTTCACATTGTTAAGATTCTTAGTGGGCATGTCAGTAGGCGGGACCATGGTTATAGGATTTGTAATTGTTATGGAATTCGTTGGAACAAAGTACAGAGATCTCATCTCGGCTCTATATCAAGTACCATTTAATTTGGGCCACATGCTGGTGCCGGCATTCGCCTATTTCTTCAGAGACTACTCAGATTTCCAGTTATCGATATCTGCACCAGTTATCATCCTACTATCGTATATATTCTTGGTGCCTGAGACGCCAAGGTGGCTGATAGCCGTAAAACGAACAGAAGAAGCTATCATTGTACTGGAACGTGTCGCTAAGGTGTAAGTTTTCACATTCTGCCACTAAAACCAATTAGGTGTGTTTTATTAGCAAAAAAACGACTTCTTTTAAATAATTATTATGTTTTACAGAAACAAACGTCCTACAGACAATATAAGAGCGGACATCGAGGCGTATCAACAATCACTAGAAAAGCACCAATTAAAGAAGGGGAATATTCTGGACCTGTTTCGAACTCCAAATCTTAGGAAAAATATAATTGCTATGTCATTTAACTGGCTGACGTGTAGTTACTGTTTTTATGGTGTTTCACAGTATGTCGGTCAGCTAAGCGGTAATGCTTTCATCAATGTAGCATGTAGTGCTAGCGTCACTTTGCTCGGCACGTTTGTGTCTATACCTCTGTTGAAATTTATGGGAAGAAAGGCCATTGTGATAATATTTCACCTAATATGTGCAATTTGTTTATTAATTTTAGCAGTAATACCTGAAGGGGTAGGGTCTGTAGTTTGCGCCAGCATTGGCGTCGTAGCTAGTTTTATAGTTTTTGTAGTTGTATATTTGTATTGTACAGAGCTATTTCCCACTGTGGTCCGAAACGCTGCTCTCGGTTTCTCATCGATGGCAGCTCGCATCGGCTCTATGATAGCACCCTTTGTTATAGAAAGCAGAGCTAAAGCTTTGTGGATGCCTCCACTTGCGTTTGCCATAATGCCACTAATAGCAGCTGGCATAACCGTACTTCTACCAGAAACCAAAGGTTGCGAACTTACAACCACTATCGAAGAGGGAGAAGCGTTTGGGAAAAAGACAGAAACTGCGAGCAAGTAAAGAAGTGAGAAAAAAATGCTTTGGGAAAATGATTACATAGCATTTTTTTAATTTGTAAATATATTGTAAATATTATCAAAAAAATCTAATTGTATTCCACCTCGTCGACAGGGTCATTTCTGAATTAGTCACCGTATCGGTAAAGTAAAGTATACAACGCGTAGGAAATACTTAGTTGAATTTTGCGTTGTGATTTGCGGTCTAGCTTAAGACAACTACTAAATTATTAATGTATTTTAGACATGACAGGAAGTGATTTTTTTGTTTATAAATTTTGAACAAGTAAAAGTACATATTCATATAGATGTGTAGGTCTTATTCCCTTACATAGGTATCAAGAATTTACATATCAAGTTAAAGAGTGGACACGAAATAATAATCTGTTTATTTTGATTTATAAATAGTATCAAATAGAAAAGTAACTAGGTTAAGATTGTATAAAAGTTTCACTTTATATGTCCATTGTTCTGGAGAGCTGATTGGAAATCTGTATTTCTTTAATATCTATTATTTTTATCAATGTACTGACGCCAGGTTAACCTACCCGAATTTGTCTTTTACCATTCGAACATTAACCTTCCACTATTGTGATAAGGATGAAAATCTATTAAAGAAATTTGACAGATTGAAGATGTGCTGCCAGTCTGTACCTTATTATTTCATTCTTTTATGGTCCAATTTAAATATAAACAGACGAACTTGAAGGTAAATAAAATTACGAGCAATTTTTTAATTTCTTGGTTTGATTTCAAAAATTACTCGATTACTTCGACTTACAGAATCATCAAAGAATCCAATTATCTTGTTTTCAGACTTCAAGTCATTAAGCTGCACGTTGCAAGTAATAATTTCTTTCTTTTTTAATTAACGATAAACGGAAAACAAGCGAACCATTTTGGGTCTTACCATTTTACAACATTGTTTATACGGTAACTTACTTTAATTACCGTAGTAAAGTAATTTGTATTATTATAACTATGTTTAAACGTAAATCTTATGTTTGACTTTATTTGATTATGTCGTACGCGTGAGAGAGATAAGACTAGATAAAAAGACACTTATTATCCTTCAACAACATTGAGTTGAATTTACCGAATAACGTTAATCTTGACAGTTACTATTGTCATCCAAATGTTAAGTGGAAGCTTAGATAAACGTCACATATCTTCACACACATATCTTCACATATCTTCTTAACAATATTTACTTTTGTGAAGCAGCTGCTAACAAGCGGAATGAAGTTCATAGCACACGTATAAGCACTTTATATCACCTCAATTTGACATATTTGATGCTAATCAAGTGCAATGCGTATGTGTGTGCGTTGAACTTAAACAGATTTAAAATTGGAAGTTGAGGCTAATTATGTTATTTTAAATATGTGAACATAGGTCGTGTGAGTCAAATGTAAAGTTGTAAACAAACCGTTTTAGGGCAAATTCTTGATTTTAAACCAGTTCTGAATGTATTTAATACGGATTAAATCCTTGAACACGTGGTCCGTTGTCCCACCGATATGCTATCACACATGGTTGCATGCCATTCGAATGTATTTCTTGTAAGGACAATTTCATTTTGTGGGAAGGAAAAAGTCAAAACAGGAGGAAGCGAGCTAAAATTAGAAAAATATTTTACCAAACAATTTGTTTGTGAAATGTTGTCACCAAAATGTTTAAAAGAGTCAAAGGTCTACCACCTATGACTTTTACAATACATTTATCTGGGTTTTTATTGTTGATATTTTACAAAAGTGTAAAGTCGATTGTCTCAGTGGATGTTATATAAATCCATTATCAGTGTAATACTTACCTACTCAATATTTATTACATGACTTATCAATAGGTAGATGTTTAGGTTTATCCTCTCCGTATGATCCCTTGTCCTCTCTGGCGAAGCCCCTTGCTGATTGTAGTCAGAGATAAACTCTTTGTAGAAGTTACGATAACAGATGAAGATTTAGGAAAATTTTATAAGAACCAGGCTTCTTGGTAATTGGTAATAGACAGGTGATTAGAAAAATGTGGCAGTTTTCAAATACCTAAAACGTTAATAGTCGCTAGCACGTGTTTTTCGCCCAAACAGACCTAAATCATAAAGAATATTAGTATTTTGGATTCAAAAATCAGCGTAGAATTTATAATCGACTCCATTAACAGGGGTTTATTTTTAAACATATCTTGTTAATACGTATACCTACCTACCTAGTTATTTGAATGAAGTTCATTGTACCGTTTTATATTTTTGGTTTTTTTTTTTCCACTCATTTAAATTGTTTTTGATATTTTTATATTATAACACGGATACACTGTTTTATTTGATTAAAACTTCTTGATTCTTCTTAAATCAATTTATTTGTAGAAGTCTAACTAATTCCAAGTCACAATTTTTTATGGCTCTCCGACCGCTGGAGGCGGGCTGTCAAAGGCTGCATTTTCAGTTTTTAAACTTTGACACCATGGCTATTGGCCATTCCAACATGCTGTCTTTTTTTAAAAAAATAACAAATACAAAATTAGAATTTAACAGACTATATAAATACACTAGATATGTGGCATATTTTATATCTAAATAATCTATTTTTAGCATACACATAATTTAGAATGTCATATACTATATCAATCAACTAATTATAAGGTACATAGTCTTTAACATACATAGTCTTTGAGATAAGCAGGAGCTTTTATATCTCTTCTTGGTCTAGTCGGACCAGGCGATTTACTAAAAGCAGGAGTCTTAGTACTAGATTGATAACTTGTTAATGGATCAGTGGTTGGTAAACAATTTTGTGTTACATGCTCATGGTTATCATCTAGATTAATTGAGGAATTATTCTGTTTGTGTTCTGTATCAACAGGAAGTAATAGTGTCATATCTGTTTCATTTTGTGCTTCTGGTACATCTGTTGGCTGTGGTTGAAGTGGACGAATGTGTACAAGGTCTCTTCTATATGTTGTATCATTAACATCTACTAAATAGGAACGATCTGAAAGTACATCTGCAATTATTCCAGGAGTCCAAGTCTTGTCAGTTGTAGGGTGAATCTGAACTGATACAGGCTGTCCTATTTCTAATGTGGTTGCTTTTTTGGACCTTTTGTCATATGAGTATTTTACCCTCTCTTTTTTATTCTTAATGTCTTCTGATACATTTTCAACCACATTGGGTTTCAGTAAGGTTTTAATAGTTGGTAAGTATCCTCTTGTTCTTCGTGAAAATAATCTTTGCGCAGGGCTTGAGTCCAATTTATTGGGTGTATTTCTCAAGCATAGTAGATTCAACCACATATCTTCACCACCATCATTAGCTTTCAGTAATAATTTTTTGGCTATTTTGACTGTAGCTTCTGCCTTGCCATTGCCTTGTGGATGATGAGGAGATGATGTGACTTGTGTGAAGTTCCATTTAGAAGCAAAGTCTGCAAATTCTTGACTGACGAAATTAGTTCCACCATCTGTGACAACTATTTCTGGTATTCCATGTCGTGAGAAATTTTTCTTGCAAATTTGTATTACTTGTTTGGAGGACAGATCTTTAAGTACATCAATTTCAAAGAAATCTGAATAATGGTCAACTGTTATTAAATATTTAATTTGTTTACCATTTTGGTTGAAAAAGAAAACATCCATAGATATTATTTGGAATGGATATTCAGGTATTCTGTGACTTTGCATGGTAAATTTTTGTTGGCTTGGTTGATATTTATTACAAGTGGTGCAATTTTTTATCATTTCTCTTATGTCATTAGACATTGAAGGCCAGAATATAGCATCTCTAGCTAATTTTAATGTATTTTCAATTCCTGAATGTGCTTTATGTAATTTACTCAACATTTTTTCTCTTGAATTTTCTGGTATTAATATGGCATGATTCTTAAGTATTAGACCATTATAGATTGTTAACTCATTTTTGTAGTTGTAGTATTGTTTGATGGCATCTGGCACATCTCTTAAGTATTTTGGCCATCCGTGTAAAATAAACTTTTTTAAAACTAGAAGATTGTTATCTTTTGATGTGGTATTTGCTATCTCCTGTATGCAGCTATCCGTTATGGGTAAGTTTAACAAAGGGTTTACTTTTTCTATAATTTTAAATATCTTCATGTCTTTTGAGGTTTCAATGTCTTTACATTCTAAATAAAACCTGGATAATGCATCTGCCATTACATTATCTTTTCCAGATACAAACTGTAATTCAAGACTGTATCTTTGTAACATTAAAAGCATAGATTGTAGCCTTTTTGGAGCCTGAAGAAGAGGTTTTTTAAATATATTTAATAATGGCTTGTGATCCGTTTTGATAATTGTTTTTGTGTTTCCAATAATCAGCTGATCAAACCTTTTGCAGGCGAAAAGAACTGCCAGAAGTTCCTTCTCTATTTGAGCATATTTCTTTTCAGTTAGAGTGAGGCATCGTGATGCATATGCAACTGGTTGGTTCTGTTGGAACAGTGCCACCCCCAGGGCTCCTTCACTGGAATCACATTCTACAATTAGTGGTTCATTTTTGTTATAATATTTTAATGTTTTTATGTTACAGATCAAGGACTTCAGTGTGTCAAATTCCTTTTGAGCTTTATTATTCCATAACCATTCAATTTTATCATGTGTGAGGTGTCTTAGATAAACTGAGTTATTACTTAAGTTAGGAATAAATCTACTGAGATATGTTACAACACCCAGAAATCTCTGAACTTCTTTTTTATTTCTTGGGATAGGAATATTGGCAATGGACTCTATTTTTGATGGATCTGGTTGAAGACCCTTATTAGAAAACACATGACCATAATACTTTACTGAAGTTTGTAGAAGTTTTGTTTTATTTTTATTTAATTTGCAATTATATTTTTGTAATCTGATTAATAGGTTTTCAAGATTTTTATTATGATCTATTATAGCTTCTGTCATTGTGTCCCCAACTCCATACACAAGCAAATCATCCACCAACGCTTCAATTCCATTTAATCCCTGAATCATTTCACTCATTTTTATCTGAAAATGATCTGGAGCTGAAGAAATGCCAAAAGGGAGTACTGTCCATCGGTATTTACCAAATGGTGTCCAAAATGTTGTTAATTTGCTGCTTTTTTTGGAAAGATTCAAATGCCAAAATCCCTTTTTGACATCAAATGTAGAAAATATTTTAGCTTTACCTAGCTCAGGTAGAATTTCTTCAACTGTAGTGAATTGGTGATTAGGCCTTTTAATAGCTTTGTTTAATGGAATTGGATCTAGACATATTCTAAAGTTTTCTTTCTTTTTGATAATAAGTATATTGCTTACCCAATCTGTATGATTATCTTCTTTTGTTATTATTCCTTCTTCTTCTAATCTCTTTAATTCCTCTTTCAGCATTGGTCGTAGAGACACTGGGACACGTCGAGCTTTTTGGATCACTGGTGGAACTGTATCATCAATTTCCAGCTCTACTTCACCTGAAAAGCTTCCTCTACCTTCAAAAACTGAAGAATATTTGTTTATAATTTTATGAGTTTCCTGTGAATAATTGCATCGTACTTCTTTGCAGAATTTCACAAGACCCATGTTTGTACAAGCTTGGCATGATAAGAGTGGAATGTGTGTGTTTTGTACTATCTGAAAAGTTATATAGTGATCCTTTTTGTGACCTGAAATGTTGGTTCTTAAAATTAAATCTATTTCACCATTTATTACAATATTATTTCCTCCAAAACCAAAAAGAGTTTTCCTGGAAGGACGTATTTGTTTTTTTACATAGCTTGCACCCAACATCTCATTAACATTCTGGATACCAATTAAACATTCATCGGCGGCTGTGTCAAGTAAACATTTTGTAGTCTTCCATTTGTTTTTAGCAAAGTATTCAAGTGTGCACTCTGCTAAGTTTTTGTTCTTATTCTGTACAATCTTGTTGATGACATATTCAGTGTCAGAGTCTGAGGCAAGGCTGCTATTTTGTTTTTCCTTTTTATTATTTTCCGTTACCGCCTTTACTTGTTTCTTTTTCTTACACACTTTCTCTAAATGATTTTTCCCTTTACAGTTTTCACATTCTTTACCCCAAGCTGGGCATACTTCTTTTTTGAACACATGATAATTTCCACAAAATTTACATTTTCTTTTTTTACTTGTATCTTTGTCCTCGATTTTCTTTATTTCCGAAGTTGTTGGTCCTGATAAATCTTTCATTTGTTTTTCAGTAGCCTCGGCAGCACGACACAAATTAACTGTATCAGATAGTGTTAGGTTTTCTTTTTTTAATAATTCTTTCTTTGTTTTCATATCTAATAAACCAAGAACAATTTTATCCCGTAACATTTCCTCTTTGAACGAGTCATATTCGCATTCTTCAACCATCTTCGTTAGGTCCGCATAGAAAACATCAAAAGGTTCATATTTTTGCTGAAGTCTACTCAAAAAAATGAATCTATTGTAAATGATGTTTTTTTTAGGTAGCATTTTGGTAGAAATAATTTCCAATATTTCCTTGCATGTTTTGTTTGCCTTGTCGGCCTCCGTGAGGCCGAAGCTCCCATACTTTTTTAATGCTTCGCTGCCTATGGCGCTGAACAATATGCTTATTTTTCTCTGCTCTTGTTCCGCAGACCATTCGTTCATTTGAGTCGCTGAACAATAATTAGTCCATGCAGATAAGAACGATTTAAATGCATCCTGTGGGTCCGTTTCTATATTTATAGGCTTTGGCCAGGGTATATTTATGTTTTGAGGAGTTCCATGTGATAGTCTAGCAATTTCGTTTTGCATAGACTTTAGGAGCTCAGTTTGCTGTTTTATTACGTGTACTAACGATAAAGACTTATCTTCCATTTTTACGAATCGCTGCCACCATGTTTTATTTGATTAAAACTTCTTGATTCTTCTTAAATCAATTTATTTGTAGAAGTCTAACTAATTCCAAGTCACAATTTTTTATGGCTCTCCGACCGCTGGAGGCGGGCTGTCAAAGGCTGCATTTTCAGTTTTTAAACTTTGACACCATGGCTATTGGCCATTCCAACATACACATTATCTCTGGACTGTAGAATGCGAGGTCCGTGTTAATTGCGTGTAGTAGAGACCGATACGGCTCCAATCTCCGTTCACGGTAGGTCACAGGTTAGGTCCGAATTGTGTTGAATGGTGCTGTGGTGCTGTGGCTGAGCCGACTGCTGCGCAGCGTGTCGCGGGGTCGATCGCAGCACGGAACAAATTCATATTTGTATGACTTACAAGTAGTTGTTCCGGGTCTGGGTGTTTATGTATGTGTGTTTCTTTGTTTGTAAACGCATCCACACTTCGAGCAATAATAGTACTATTGATCGAAGCACCCACAGCATAGGCGAAATGCCTTGGGTGATTGGGTAGGGTGGATTTTCCCCTTTTAGCTTACTGATTTAAGTGATTCCTTTCGAAGGCTTAGAACGTGTAGGCAGTTTTTAACAAATTCAGAATTTCGGTGCGCTGCCCTGTCATTTGACTAGGTTAGGCTCCTACCACGAAATTGTCATGAAACAACACCAATGACGACAATGATGACATAGTAACTGTAGTTCTTTAGTCTAGCGTTACTAAGGCCATCACGTTTTATACCTAATTGTGACCTCTTTTTTCTTCAAAGGAGTTGTAAATTAGTACTTAACTTACCGATCTACAAAGCAAAGTGAAATTGTGATCTGATCTGTAATTAAGTACATATGTCCTTTTTTATTTAATGATAGTTTCGCGTTTGACCACTATCTCGCCTGATGGTAAGCGAAGATGTGGTCGATGTTGAAGCTCGTTTGCCTAGACGTAACCTGTTCGCTCCTGACTTGAAGACCCCAAGGTTATAGCTATCAGGAACAACTCCATAAATGTGCGCACAGAAAAAAAATTTGCTAATTGGTACACCTATTGGCAAAATGTTTTGTACGTACCGGAGGGATGTTCAATACGTGGCGCATTGCCGTATTTTCTCTAAACCTACGCATACAAGATTTCTTTTTATTTTAGTCTTAAGTAACATTTATAAATAATATAATTTAATATCACGTGCCTCACTGACTCAATGCCTAAGCCAAGGTTCTTGATAAGCATCACATTATCTACTTTTCTCTTCTCAAACCCACTTATCTCTGTAAAACATTGCAGGTAATATCTATAAACATTTTAATTTTCTTGACAGTAATCAACATATCTATCTTTTTAGTTATTTAGAAGATACACTTGTTTTATAAAACCATCTGACATTGACATATCATAACAGAAGCAAATATTGTGTTATATTACCGTTACCGTTTATTACCAAACCCTACTCTGTACGCAGTCAGTTGAATGCGAGCTTTTTCAAACGACTATAATCTCATAATCTTGTATTTACTTAATTAAACTTATTTTTATATTTTACGTGCTTGTTAGATCCTAAGTTCTCTATTACTTTTCCTGTTTTTATCCGTGGGAACCTGTTATTGGCTCTGTGTTGCATGTTACTACTGTTATCCATTTGTTATAGCTGTTGGTTCTCTTTAAATAAATAAATATAAAATAACTAACTGTTCGTCGTGGTTTCACCCCACTGCTCGGCTCTCGTTGGTCGTAGCGTGATGTTTTATAGACTACAGACTTTCTGGATAAATGGACTATCCAACACAAAAAATATTATTCAATTCGAACCAGTAGTTCCTGAGATTATCGAGGTCTACTAAACAAACCCTTCAGCTTTATAATATTACAATAGATGATGATTAAGTATTCTATACATATGTAGATAGAGATAGGTAATAATTGTCCATAAATATCATAAACAATAGACTATGTAGCAAAATACATGCCATTACGTTTTCTTATTTCCGGTTCCCATATAACATCTAAATATAACATTATTTGTATTGTTGTGTAAATCCATAGTTGTCATTACTAAAATGACTGTAGGCATTGAAAATTCAAAATCACTATAATTAAATTACATTAAACTAGTTATTTTAATACAGGATAAAACGCAAGGCTCTTGAATACATAAACGGAGACGAGCAAGGTAAACATGATTTCATTGACAACGATATAATGTAACCTAACAAAAAAACTTTGGATATTTTACTTCATAGAAAGTTAGAAAGTACATAAAGTCCATTATAATTTAATGAATCAACTTTTGAAAGTACCTACCATAAGTTTCGAACTTCTTTTTATATGTCTTTTACGTGTATCGTGTAGTGTATAGTGCCTCTTATGAAGTTTAGGCGGTTTTGGTCATAGGATTCAGACAAACGTGATGGATGATGTACCGTAACTAGCCTTTTATGGGCCTAGCTTCTGGTCTGGCCATTTCTGGGCACCTCCAGTGTCCAGCGCCTTGTGCCTGGTGACCCTTAGCGCACCCCTATTGTCGGCACTGGATGTACCATTTTTTTTTTTTTTTGCGTGGTAAAATCATCAAATGAGCCCTCCCGCCCTGCCCTGGGTGGGAGGACTCATTTGATGATTTTACCACGATAAAAAAAAAAAAAAAAAAAAAAAAAAGGAGTGAAATATCTGTTCATTTTTAAAATCTGTTACCATTAAGCCTCGTATTCATGGTAAACATTTGTTTGGAAACATGGTTGCATAAAACATGTTGCCGAGTGCCTGTCAACATTGCGGGCAACCCTTGTGTTGCGGAGTTGATCACGCCATGTTGCAGAGTTGATGCCCTACGAGCGAAAACATTAGTTTATTAACAAATGTTGATGTGTGTGGACGTATTTGCAACTGTTTATAAACATGGCGGCAGTGTGGAGCAATGATAAAACAATGCACTATTTCCTCGAGCAACACTTTGTGTGTGGACAACCTGTATTGATTTAAACAAAGTTTCCAGCAGCAGTTTCGCCGTTGCCTGTCCGGGTCGCGGGATTAACGAACTACTGTGATTCGGGAACGTAAAGGGCTATTGAAAGACACCGTGGATTTTAGTCAGTACAAGTCTGACAGTCCCTCCTGCCCTGCCCTGCTTGGGAGTCTTCAAATGAGTCCATTCGAAGACATTACCACGCTAAAAAGCATTCTTACCGTTCATCAACAACGTTGATCATCTGTTGCTAAACAAATGTGTACCAAGAATACAAGACTTGTTAGAATACAATATCCCTCTGCTAGATTAGAGCCGCTTTCCATGACTTCCAGTTGTTTCTATCCAGTGGAAACCGTCCAGAACATCATAACCCTATTTATCATCTAACTTATCGTGGAATATTATTCAGAGTGTCCAGAGATTTTTCTATTTGTACATGTAATGCTCGTTTTAACACCTCTGTTTATAATTGTGTCTGCATGATGGTCTTAAAGGTGGGTATCACTAATGTCGTATGCCAGTTAAATTAGCAAAAACAGAAAAGTTTCAGCATAAAGAATAGGTTTATCATTACTTCATAAAATCATGTTTATTTGAATTATACATCTTCTCTTGTACCCTGTACATGCCGTTGAATTTATTGGCTCCATCAGTCACGTTTGTGCATCTAACCACTAAATAATAAAATACTTGACAATAACGCTATGAAATCAACACGTCACGTGCGTTTAAGTAGACACGGTTTTTTTTCAAATATGGTAAATTCATTAAATTAGTTCTCCCACCCAGGGCAGGACGGGAGGGACTGTCAGATTTGTACTGACTAAAATCCACAATGTCCTTCTATAGCCCTTTATGTTCCGGGGCAAAGGTTACCCGATAGTCCCGCGACCCCGGCAGGCTTTGGGCCTCTAAGGCAGTAGACACCGAAGCACAAAAGTCAGAAGCATCGTATCAAGTATCTTCTGGCGCCTCACGATTTCCCCACCACGACAAGTTATAATATTTCCGCCTTAGTCTAGCGGTCATAGACTCATAGCACTTATTTGGTATTCTAGACTTCAGCCTACTCACGACGTGGGTCATGTATTTTTCCTGGATTATTATTGCCTGGACTCGAAGTCTCAGTAATTCAGTCTTCTTGTGTCTTTGTCTCTGACGCGAATGCCCATTTTTGCTAATACTCACTTATATGAAGGAATTAACAGTGTAGGTACTGTAGGATTTTAAGCGCTCGCGCTTAACGGCAGATGACATGAATTTACTTCTGTACACACTGTATTTATTCTAATCCTTAATGTAAGTGCACGACCTCGCCACATAACTGCACATACCAATCATCAACTGGACTCATTTTAAATTAGTTACGTTAGTATCTACGCTTCATGGGGAAAACCAACCTTGAACAACTGAGCAAGACCAACTCGTTTTTACCTGCATAGCAATAAACGACATTTTACATAAACAGTTATCTTTATTGAAACATTTTATTTTTGTAACACACAATAATGAGATTTGTAGTAACCAGTTGTGATCCAACCATGAACATTTTGATAATATAATGGCACACATCAATGAATTGATAGGAAATTTTGGACGGTATCATTACTGGCTATGTTTTATGGTGTTCATTAGCAAAGTGGGTGTGGCGTTTCACCAAATGGCAATCATATTCCTGGCCCCACCAGCGCACTACCACTGTGCAGGATCAAACGCTACATGTTGCGACGATCCAGTGTTCAATAAGTCTAAATTCACCAGAACGATAGTCACTGAATGGAATCTGATATGCGAAAAAGATTGGCTCAAAGATTTCACTCAAACGATTTTTCAATTTGGTGTCCTCGGAGGAAGTTTAATATTTGGCATTGCTTCAGATAGGTAGGTAAAGATGAACAATAGATATTTTATTTGATGTCTAGTCGTATGAGTGGCTACTCAGAAGGAACGCCTACTAAACCTTTCTTTAATATTTCAGATATGGTAGAAAACCGACTTTAATAATATCAGTGATATTAGAAATATTCGGAGGAATAATGTCATCGTTTATGCCAGATTATTGGAGTTTCACATTGGTCAGAATGTTTATAGGCGTGGCAAACGGTGGAATCATGATCATAGCTTTTGTGATAATCATGGAATATGTAGGAAGTGTAAACAGAGACGTTATTTCTGCCCTGTTTCACATACCCTTTACGATTGGTCATATCATGCTTGCAGGGATTGGCTACTTCATACGAGATTATGTGTATTTTCAACTTTTTATTTCACTCTCTAACGTTATTCTGTTGTTTTATATTTGTTTCTTGCCTGAAACTCCAAGATGGTTATTAGTAATGAACAAAACAGAGGAGGCAGTGTGTTTAATGGAAAAAGTTGCCAAATTGTAAGTTGTTTTTATTCGTTTTGAGATTAAAGATTTTATATATTAATACGCAATAACGCCTGTGGCCAAAAATTTTTGGGGAAAGAAAAATTCAGATGCGAGTGGGAGCCGAGCCCGCGTCTTCTGGATGAGTACTCCAGACGCCTTACCAATCGCAACCACTCGCTTACACAATACTGTCTCATTTGTAATAGCATGATTTCTTTGAAAGTATATTTACAACATTTTTTTGTTCCAGCAATAATCTACCAACGGAACATATTAGACAAAAAATTGAATTACATCAGTTAGAACACAGGAGTACAAAACCAAAGAGTACGGTGTTAGATTTATTTCGTACCCCGAATATAAGGACGAATATCTTGATAATGTCATTCGCTTGGCTCGTCTGCAGCTACTGTTTCTTCGGCGTCACTCATTACATCAGCCACTTAACTGGTGACGTTTTTATCAATGTCGTGGCGACCGGCAGTATGTGTCTGTGCGCGTGTATTATTTGCATTCCCTTAATCAAATTCTCTAAGCGCAGAACCGTTATTGTTGCGGCAAACATCTTTTGCAGTTTATGTTTATTTATAATCGGCTTTGTGCCTGAAGGCAAAGCGTCTGTGGTCATCGGATGTGTCGGTGAATTGCTTTGTTATATTATTTTCATTGTCGTATATTTATATAGTACTGAAATGTTTCCAACAGTAGTACGAAACGCAGCCATAGGGATTTGCTCGATGATGGCTCGATTTGGAGCTATGATTGCACCTTTTGCGGCTGGATTAAGACCCTATGGCAAATGGTGTTCGCCTGTTGCTTTTGGTGTTTTCCCTTTGACAGCTGGACTTCTGTGTTTATTATTGCCAGAAACAAAAGATTGTGAACTATTGAACACTATAGAAGAAGCTGAAGCTTTAGGCAAGAATCCCAATCAAAACTCAAGGACAAGAAATGGCGTTAATATTGCAGAAAGAGTAGTTTGAAGAAACGGAAACAGTTTAATTTCTTGTGTAACACAATACAATAATAGAAGAAAGTACCACTGTAATACTGAATACTGTTCGAAGGCAAGGTGTCATGTAATAGGGCTTAGTGGATCACGTAGGGGTTCTAATCTAACGATGCTGACATCGGCACGCGCAGGGCTTCCCGGCGCGGCAGTGCTCGCCCAGGGCCCGCGGCGCCATGGCGGTGGGCTTCCTGCTCTGCACTGCTTGGTATTACACCATTCTTGCTGGTGCGTCTTCGATGTTTTTTTTTATTACGTAATACTACCTATTACAATCAATTTGTTTCTTCTTATATTCTGATTTCAGGATTCTTCATTCTTTACTGTCCTGTTATGTACCTGATGTTTTTTAGTCATAGAATATATAGAAAATTAGTTGATATATTATTTTCACTATGGGAACTATATCCAGTGGTAAGACGTTGACCTTTGAGATATTATTAGTGAACAATTATAATCGTAACTGAATGTTATTATCTGCTGTTGTGCTGATTTCAGGCGCTGTTTCAATGTTGCTTTAACACTCAACTGCATCATTTTGGTGATTATGTGAATCCTGATGAGAAGACCATAATTGTAATGAATCATCGCACAAGAGTTGATTGGAACTATGTATGGATAGCTCTGTACCACGCCACGCAGAATCCTTCCAGTCAACTATGCTCTTGTAAACGGACGGATCAAAATCCTAGTGAATCTAACAGTGCTTTGGATCTTGGAGGCAGATCGAAAATAAAATTTGTTTTAAAAGATGAAATTAAAAACATTCCTGGAATGGGTGAGTCAAATTATGCGAAAAACCTTCCAAATACAGTCTTGGTCAAATATCACGTGGATCCAAAAATGTTATATTATATTATACATTAACTTCTTTCGAAATAACGCTATTTCATAGACATGACCTTACCGTAACTTTTTGTGAAACCTTGCAGGCTGGATAATGCAACTCAACTTTTTCCTGTACGTCAAAAGGAATTGGCGAGAAGACCAAGTAAATCTAGCTCAGTTCGTAGATTACTATCAGAAACTTGATTACGACTACAGGCTAGTTTTATTCCCCGAAGGAACGGATTTAAGCGAAGAGAATCTTCGTCGTAGTGAAAAATTTGCAAATTCTAATAACATGCAGGTATTTACTGTTCTTATTAAAGACTAGCGACACGCCCCGGCTTCGCACGGGTGGACATTTATTTTTTAAGTTCTCTCACAATTATAAATTCATAATATCTTTTGAATGGATTGTCCGATTGGAATAAAATAAAAAGTAATTTATAGCTATTGAAACAATCTTGCTCAAT
The DNA here is from genome assembly GCA_943136025.2 of Agrotis puta. Classification (NCBI taxonomy): domain Eukaryota; kingdom Metazoa; phylum Arthropoda; class Insecta; order Lepidoptera; family Noctuidae; genus Agrotis; species Agrotis puta. The sequence continues at coordinate 10,643,757 of OW964177.2, read as the reverse complement.
AAATATAATTTATTTGAATAAGGATTAGTATTTGACGATAATATGATCAATAAACATAGGCTAATAATTTTAATTACTTTTATTCTATGGAAAAGTGGTTATAATGGCTAAAATATAAATGTTTGGTATATCGCGGACTTTTTGTAGGCATTATTGATTTCTACAACTTTTCTATAGAAGTCAACCATACATCTCTAACCATTTAGGCAGCGTTCGCGAGAATCGTTAATGTACGGCAGTTTTTTCGACGCCTTACTCCACAATTTTCACTACCACGAAAAATCCTATCTATTTTCTGGGATAAAATATAGCCTATACGGATTCGGAAGAATCCCTCTAAGTAATGGTAAAAGAAATTTTGAAATCGGTCCAGTAGTTTTTGAGCCTATTCAATACAAACATACAAAACTACAAAGGTTTCCTCTTTATAATATTAGTATAGAAGTAAAGATGTGCATAAACTTTTGACCGTGACTATTAATACTGATTTTAATAATTGAATCTTGTTTCCGAAGAAGACCCCGGTTTTTCCGGTTCGTTTGATATCCATACTATTGTCAAGGTTCAGTACTTGACTTTGTGCTTCTCGCAACATTTTATGATAGCGTTGTCCAATGAAAGGAATACCACGTATATGTGATTTAGATTCGAATTGTTTTATTTATATTATGAATCTAAGTAAATTATTAACCAGCCTTAATTATGTGAAGCGATAGCTTCCCGTCTATGATATTTTTGATTTCTATTTACACACGTATCACTTGCGTCTATTTTACGAAGAGTTAGGCAGGGTCAAGGTGTATAATAAACTCTTCATAAGTATTATTTTAATTATGCGTCGAATAAGAATATTTAGTGGTAGCGATAAGTGCTACTAAATACACGCCTTTTTATATTTAAAGCCGCTGATAATTCATCCATTCTCCATTTTCAAAACCAATTCTTGCAAGAATCGGCGTTGGTATGCATTTTAAAACTGCTATATAATTTGCTGGCACTGCATGCCTTAAATTACGCCGTTTACTTGATAATAAGTTACATTGAAGTCATATTTCAATATCTTGTTTGATCATGTCACTCAGCGTCACACAGGCTGTTACCTCAGCGGTTACAGCAAAGTGACAGGGGCCTCAAGTATCTAGTAACTATCTATTACCATCAACACACGTACAATTTAAATTGAGTAATAATTGTGAATGTTTCATCAGCCTCGTTGGACAAGTACTTTATACCAGCACAGCTGCAGGAAAGGGTGTATCATTGCAAAAACTGCCAATTGCAGCAATTGAGACTAAACGCTCTTAATTATCACTGAGGGCAACAATTTCATCACTCATTACCTCTGCTGGCTTGGGATCGAATTAAACTATATCCAAAATAATAATACCATTCTGCTTCCGCCCATTTTTATTTAATCACAAATTATCGTCTAAATTCTCCCATGTCTAGCTATCCATCATTGCTTCTTGCTTCATGCGGTGCTTTCCCGACTTTCGGTACGCTCCTCATATTCCGCGTAATTGATGCCGAGTGTCATGCGGGCAAAAAACTGTGTTTTAATTGGACAATTATCTACGTTGACAGCACTACGAGTACGTGTTACACCCGCGCACCACTGGTTGGGCAGCATTATGCTCTCGATTGCGGGAGTCTGGCCTTGCCTCTGTTTATGACGTCACAGTGGCCTATGATACTCCGGCGCAAACAGAAATGGACTTGTTTCGAGGAAGAATACCGATGAATGTCTCCTTCTATTTCAAAAGGTTGGTATTTAATGACAGTTTTTCAGGCCTGGATAGGATCATCTATTTACATTTTAAAAATGTATTATTAAAAATATTTATTTGATAGCAATTATGCAGCAAGTAGGAGGACCTACATGCGATAAAAGTGTACAGTAATGATGTAGATGATATATGAGAGACGAAGCGCTACGTGCTCCGACTACATTACCAACTATATTCCATTTAATCTATACATATAATAAATCTGTAGAAGGGTCAATTCTGTACATTGAAAACATTGAAAAAATAAATAGCGGGAAGTGTTGCTGGATCGATACCAAACATAAATATGTGATTAAATAAATTTTGTCTGTCTGTCTGTATATGCAGGCATCACGTGAAAACTAATGGTTCGATTTCGATGAAACTTGGTATAATTATACCTTATTATCCTGGGCATAAAATAGGATACTTTTTATCCTGGAAAAATACGTAGAAAAAAAATATTATTTTTCAGTTTTATTCGTAGACGTTGTTCTGTAGAACCGCGAATCTCCTTAATTATTATAGGCTTAGCCGTATTTTGGTCCAATAGATATTTATAAGATGTCATTGTCAGAGTTACTCAAAATGGAGAAATAAACCATCCACGCGAACATCCGCGCGGACGGAGTCGCGGGCGGAAGCTATATCTAATAAATTGTTCTTGAGAGAAGGCAGTTGCTACATTCCTGTTATCGTTGTCTGTTAACCTAATGAGAAAGAAAAGTGGTTAGATCTTGGTATGAGTAACTAGTGGAAAAGGCACTTTATGTGCTATGTGTATCAAACAAGCCGGCTCGAATGTCAAGGTTTGTCCTTTAGTGTCCGGTGCATTGTACTCATTGAAGTGCCTCTTACAATGAATTAAGTGATCGATTGAACATAATTCGTGAGATCTATTTAGTTAAAATAAACTTATAAATATCATATCATCATCATCACTCAAAATTAGAAAATTTTGTAACTTTCGTTGCAGATATTCAATTGAAAAACTTCCTCAAGATGAAGATGAACTCAAAATATGGCTCGGTGACCGATGGAGGGAAAAGGAGTATAGCCTTCGAAGATTTCATAATGATGGTGAGTTAAATCCAATTGTAGGAAATCTGTTCAGCAACATTATGCCTACAGTAGTCCAAAATAAAATCTAACCACCTTAATGTCTATTCCTGCTTGCAGCGTTTTAATGTTCACTTCCTTTGTCCTTGTTTGGCCTATTCATGAAAAGGTGATTCGTTCACACATGTGTAATCCTTGATTATGATTATAAATAAGACAGGAATTCCATCATCTCATCCCATAAGTACCTATAGGAATTCTCTTTGATGATTTCACCCCTCTTAAGCAACAGGTTTCAATTCAAATCAGGCAAGCAATTTTGATTGTCCTTCTGCTGTTGATGATGCAATGAAGGTAGTATTTTGGTAAACAGGTTTCCGAAACGATTATTAAAAAAGAAAAACAAATAAGAGAAAGGGCCGTTGACACACAGTCTGCAGTAAGGTGCTCAAGGCTTTTATGCTTGGAATTTTATACTTTGTTGTTTTTGTTCAAAAGCGTATTCACCTCAGATTAACTGTTCCCCTGGCAGTACCCCTGGTTGTACTCTGGGACTTTTAATGTTAAGCGAATGCTTAGTTCATTTACATTCTATCAGCAAATATTGTATCAATGCAATTAGGAACTTAATTGTGTACAAAATAAGGAATCAATAAAAAATTTATTAAAAAAACAAAAAACCCGACTGCCTGAAAAAATGTGAAATAACTGGAAAGACAAAAACAAGGTAAGAAATATTTTTTTTGGTTTTTAAGCGATCGTAGTGGACAATTGTCACAAACGCTGTCGGAGGCATCAAATGCTCACATGGTGACAATGATGTTGAGTTAACTACTGCTGAGTCATCGTGTACACTGTGTCTGATGCCTCCGACTGCTTTTGTGACAATTGTCCACTACGATCGCTTAAAAACCAAAAAAAATATTTCTTACCTTGTTTTTGTCTTTCCAGTTATTTCACATTTTTTCAGGCAGTCGGGTTTTTTGTTTTTTTAATAATTTTTTTATTTTACTATTTTTAGTTTTTGCATAGAATGAATTTATCGCTTACGGGAATTTCATTGTTAGTTAGTACAATTGTGAAATTCTCGTAGTCGTTGAAAACTCAAACGTTCGCTAGATGGCTGCCTCCCTGCGTTAGCGGGATGGCAGAGCCAAATAGGAAGATCCAAAATACACAACAACTAAACATAAGCCCGAAGGCATTCATGAGTTTAATGGGAGTTTTAGCCAGATAAACTGTTACCGCCTTCACCGCGTGGAGCTACTCCCAGCTTATATTATTAATACTGCTGCGCACACGCCGCACGCTTGTTGTCAGTTGCCCAGGGAATATAAATGTTGTCTGCTCACACACAGGGACAACAACAAACAGCTCGGCAATAGGTATTGGTATATTTATCTTAGGTTTTTGTTTTAAAATATTTTGTTGTTTTTAGCATTTATCACTCCAAATTAAATTGAAACATATAAGTTATACATATTTTGGTAAACCATTTTTATAATCCTTTATTTTGATACCCCACTTGATAGAATGCGAGAGATTTATAAAAATATTTTTAGTTCTGAACCCTTTGCACGCGAGTTCGACTCGCACTTGGCCAGTTTTATGTACCCAGTGACACTCTCACGTTTAAGACGAATCTAACGACACCTCTCAAGTTAAAATCCATCAAGCCGTTTAGGCTGCAGAGCGTGCCAAAGAAATATACCCACATACATACATACATACACTCGAAAAACATAACCCTCCTTCTGGCGCAGTCGGGTAAAAACCATTAAATGTAACCCACAGAAATATCTCGTATAGCGATGTCAATTACTTTTAATGAGGCATTGTCACAGAATACTTAATAGTACGTATTGTATTAAATTACACTTTAATATATTCATAAATTATGCATTACTTTTTATTTCCAGGCAATTTCATCGATCCACAATTCAACAGAGCACCTCCACATCGAACTCCAAGATCACTTCTAACAGCAAAATTAGGATTTCTGTTCTGGACCTTTATTGACATAATGTTCATATATTCTCTGATCAACAGTGTCCTGTTCCAGTTTTGGGTACTATATCATTGCTTACTGTTCATATTCAACACTTGGTATTTTGGAGGCTTCCATAATATTCAGTACAAACTTCTTGATAAATTGATAATGTAAAATAGAACGCGGTTCCTTGTAGAATTATTCGTAACTTTATATTTGAATTAAGTCCTTAGAAATAAACAAATACAACGCTGTGAGTTCTCATTAATGCCAAAGACATGATTATTGTAATAAAGATACTAGATATCGTAATACTTAGGACATTATTTTAATGCAATAAATTACATTACACAAAAATTGTAATGATCTACTTATCTTTATTTTTAAATATATTAGGTTATCTGTAAATGACTTATTGTGTTCGTAATTTCAAGTCTTCTATCTCAATAGGTTTAAATAGAACATGTAATTACACGCAAACACATTAGCATAAGCTGCTACGTCGTCGCATGCTCTCTTTGCTCAATTGTATTCGGAAGAGTAGTCGATTTAGTTTCAGGAAGGAAATAACAAAGTATTGCTGCACTAAATGCTACACTACTAAATATGAGGATAGACACCCACTCTACGCCTATATTTACTACAAACGGAGCAATGAAACCTCCAAATCTCGCAAACATAGACGCGAAACCAATCGCTGTGTTTCTGATGACAGTTGGAAATATTTCTGATGAGTATAGATACACTTGAACAAATGATGTATACGCTCCAATTAAACCTATTATCGCAAACGCTAATGAAGCTGCTCTTAAATCACTTGGAATGATAATAAAAACTAACAAAGACACCGCTGCAGTGGTGAAACTCGATATAACGCTCACTTTTCTTCTTAAATGTAATGTGGCGAATATGACTATTATCAATCCTGGTGTAAGGCACGCCGCAGACAGCAACACGTTCAAGTATAAGTTCCCTTGAAGTCGGCCTATGTACTGATTGACGCCAAAGAATGTGTGTGAACAAAACATCCATATCAATGCTACAATCATTGTATATACTCTGATTTTAGGAGTTTTGAATAGGTCAACAAAATTTCCCGTTTTTTGCTGATTCTTGTTCATCAATTCTAATTTTTCAACAATAGCTTCTATGTTGTCTGTCGGTCGATTGTTCCTGTGAGATATAAAAGTTTTAATTAATATTTTTTTTATTTTGAAGAGTTGGTTAAGATGGATTGAGATAAAACAAGTAATAGTTGTATTTCCACTTACTTTTTAGCAATATGTGTAAGGATGTCAATAGCTTCCTTCTTCCTTCCTACTGTTACCAGCCATCGCGGAGATTCTGGTAGCAGCCAGTAGTAAACGACAACTATAACCCAGGGTACTGATGTTACTAACTGTAAATGTCTCCATTCTCTTACAAAGTAAGCTATTATTGGAAGCGTAAAGTATGAAATTAAGAATGGCATTTCCTGGAGTCCAGCTGCATAAGGTCTAAATGACTTCCCACACAATTCTATGAGTAGTATGTAGCAACACAACATCACGCCACCAAGAGTTACTCCAATCAAGAAACGGCAGACCAGGAACATCCAAAAATGTGGAACAAACGCTGAGATAACTACGAAAACTACTTCAAAGAATAGTGATATCAACACGACAGATTTTCGACCATACCTGAAATGAAATAAATAAATGAAATGAAGAGATATCTTAATTGGTATAAGTCTATGATATTAGTGAAAATGCAAAAAAAAAACATTACTTCTTATATAGATGTTTTGTAGTTTTCTTGCAGGTAAAAATTGTAATGTCCAAGAAATGAGGCTAAAAAAATGTATAGAAGAAGATACGTCTACCTAAAATCTTCTGCCAAACACGGCTGGCTAGTAGTGTATTGATAGTTAATGTAAGAGGTATATACCTGTCGGAAAGGTATCCAAAAAGTAAGCTGCCTGCCAATATTCCAATTTGCATCATAGATTGAGCCAAACTCGCCAAATGTGTCCTGTCACATATAAGGTCCCATTCACTTGTTACTGAACTTACAATAGTGCTCGTGTCATATTCTGGGTTCTCACAAGGACAGTGGTTGGTCACATTATTGTCCAGACACTTGTACTCCACGCTCGGTATGATAAATACTACATTATTTAATTGATATTCGGCTGGGAACCTTCCCACTGTGATCAAGAATAAAACCCATGTCTGGTATTTTCCAAAACGACCAATCGCTGTCTCTATGTGATCTTCGTCCATTTTGTTTTACTAAAATAAAAAGGAAACCATTAATACATTGTTAACTATGGATGTTATATGGGTTGGAATATCGTAAACCTTACAATTTAATCACTGCACATATTTTAAACTGCACTTGTTGTCCACTCCTTCACTAATGTAGGGTATGATTAAACCATCATGATCGTAAATGTATCGTTTGTCATTTAAGGTAAATAACAGTAAAACCGTCTATCGTTTGTAACGGAATGATGCACACTCACGCTGTGATCACACAAAATGTGGTGGCACAGCTATCTTATAAAATATTTATCAGATTCAGTCGCGTCGGCAGATTAACAGCTTAAAATGTTATCTTAAAGTAAGTAAAAGTATACTCTGTATCTAAAGGAATTTACGTTTCTGTTTGAAAACTTAGAAAGAGATGAAAATATCGTGTGTTGCCTTTTTTATTAATTTAGGTGAATGTGTATGTATTGTCAATCTTGATCTAGGTATTAGTCGCGTGCTGAAATCGGTCAATTTGCTCGTGACAAATTACGTAAATATCCTGCCTATTTAGATATCACTTCAAAGCCGTTTTATATTTTGTGTTTATTTTTGGTTGGAAAATTATCTGAAGAGTCCTGGAGGGGGTGTAGCAGAAGGGACTGTCATACTGGTACTAATAAAAAAGCGTTGTACATTCAAAGAATATGTAATAATGATTACAATTTAATTTTAAATATTTATGAAGGTATTTATTGAATACTAGCTGTTCTCCGTGGTTTCACCCTCCATTATCGGCTCCTATCGGTCGTAGTGTATTTTATAGCTCTCTTCATAAATAGACTTTTCAAAAGATTTTTTTTTTTAATTCGAAGCAGTAGCTCCTGAGTTTAGTGCGTTCAGCCAAACAAACTCTTCAACGTTATATTAGTATATATGTATTTATGAATTGATATATTTTAAAACATATAATATTATATAAATAAAAAGTACCGTACTTATCAATAATGAACTGGAACCGTTTCGGTATGCGTGTCACGCTACTGCAGGTAACTGATTTCATTATTTATTCAATAATTTTCAGAAGCTTTGCGTTCAAGGGCCTTAAAATTTATTCGACATTCATCACAGTTAGGTCGAGACTATCAATCAATTATGCCAATTTTATTCTTTTGTATCACAAGATGGCACGTTGTAAATATTTATGGCCAATTGGTCATGTTATGTAGCGTGACGAAAATTACTGTACGGACAATCATCTGTAGTTTAGTAGTAGGTATATGTTTGCCTGAAGATCAAGGTCAACCTAAAGTGGTTTATGGAAATTTCATGTCATTTGAAGATACGTTCTTTATAATCACATTGAACGTAGTAACCATGACCAAAACCTTAAGTGAAAAACTTTGCAAAAAACTTAAGCGTATACGTGCATAGTGTGCTGTAAAAGTTTAGAAAGCAAATTGAAAATAAAATTCATGTTAGTCGGCCAAAATGAAATTATTATTGTATTGTTTATCGTATTTTTGTACATTTAGGCAGATATTGTTACAAAATAATTGTTATCTAGTGTAATTTTATTGCGTGGAGTCCAGCAAATTATTTCAGTATCAAAATTTATTACGATTACGAAGTAACTAGCAAGGCTTTTATGGAATTAATCAAATATACTATTTATTCTGATTCTTACGAAGTCTTCCGTCATACTATACAGTAGTTGACTAAATGTGTTTTCGAACTGACGAAAATTCGAATGCTGTTAGCATTCGAATTTTCATACTACTTCCTTAAAACTATTTCATATACTTAGGTACAAATTAATCCTTCATACCAGAAGAAATTGTTTTCGCTCAGAATCTACTCGTACAGTAGATTAATACCAAAAAAAAATGCAATGCCTAACATTTTTTTCAGGTTTTTGAGTTCATAATTGTTTCTACTAATTATACTGACCACCTACATGTGTACATAATGGACCACAATAAAGATCAATAGAATTGAATGAATGCAAAACAGTTACATAAAAATTAAAAAATACTCTATTCGTTACGCCTTTGAATGTTCCCTTTTTTATCGTAGTAAAATCATCAAATGAGTCCTCCCAGGGTAGAGCTGGAGGGACTGTCAGACTCGTACTGTCTAATATCCACGGTGTCCTTCAATACCTAGTTCTTTTCGTTCCGGGGTGATGGTAATTCGTAAGTCCCGCGACCAGTGCATGTTCCCTTTGTTCAATTGTATTTGGAAGTGATGGTGCCTTTGTTTCGGGAAGAAAATAGCAAATTATATGCTGCACACAACGCTATTCCACTAAATACAAGTATAGATACCCACTCTATTCCTATGTTCACTACAAAAGGTGTTGCAAACATTGAAGCAAAACCTTTTGCTATGTTTCGTATTACGGTAGGAAACACTTCAGACGTAAATAAGTACGCTTGTACGAAAGCAGTGTGAGCTCCTGTCAAAACTATTATAGCAAATGCTAAAGATGCAGCTCTCAAATCACTTAGAACGATAATGAATACCAATAATGAGACTGCTGCCGTGACGAAACTTATTATAATAGTGACTTTTACCTTAAAATATAAAGTAGCGGTAACGACTATGATTAAGCCAGAAATGAGGCAAGCCGCTGACAGCATCACATTCAGGTATATATGTATTTCTATGTAGACGACCTATGTATTGGTTGAGCCCGTAAAATGTAAGGGGAAACATATATTATATGCTCTTATTCTGAATAGGTCCAAGTAAGTTCCAGTTTGCTGCTGATTTTTGTTCAACATTTAAATTTTTTCAACGATTTCTCTATATTCTCTGTTAATTTTGGCCGTTTTTGAAAATTACATAAAGTAAGTAAGTAAGTAAGTATTCTTTATTTGCATAAAATGTGGTATACAAAGGTGTTATATAATATTTTAGGGCAGGACACATTCTGCCATAATAATGGCATGCAAATTTTTAAACAAAGATTATGACCTAAGTAGTTTAAAACTAACACATGTGTAATAATCAAGTTATAAAGAAAAGAAGAAAAACATTACTAAAAGTCATACTAATGCAGACTAAAACTCATACTAATACAGAAACAAAGGCACGTCCTCGTACATTTAAACCACGAAACAATAGTACTGAAATACAAATACACCATACAGGCATCAAAAACATGTAACGAAATAAACTAACATTAAGTGGAACTATAGTAAAATAATATTATAATGAAACATACACCATCATCATACACAAAATTTTCAAACAAAATAATAACCAAACAATTAAAATAAAATATACTTTTATAAACAAAGCAATAACAAATAAAATTTTACATTAAATAATAAAATCTCACAATGCATTTTTAAAATGATAGGAATGTGATGAGTATTTTTTTAGGAACTCGTTAATGGTATAAAAACTTTCTTTAATTAACCATTCCTGTAAAGAAAAACAAAATTTGCGATAGGGTAAGTCAATAATTTTTTTAGGTAGCGAATTATAAATTAGTGGACCCATATACACGCAACTATGTCTAAACATTTCGATTCTGGGCACCGGTAATTCTAAGTTTGAGTGAGTGATTTTACGCTTGTTTAAATTATTTTTGCTATGAAAAAGATTCGTATTGGATTTTACAAATTTTGCTGTTTCATAGATGTATATGCTAGGGGCTGTCATTAAGTTTTCTGACTTAAAAATTGGTCGACAGGAGTCAGACCATTGCATATTAAAAATTGCACGCAAGCATTTCTTTTGGGATATTAAAATACGTGAAAGCTCAGCTGTGTATCCCCATACAACTATACCATAACGAATTATGGAACAAACATACGCATGATACACCAACAGTGCGGTTTCTTTTGAAGTCGTTTCTCTGACCTTCTTTAGGGCAAATACAAATTTATTAATTTTTTTGCAAATGCTATCTGTGTGTTCTTTCCACGTTAGGTGTTCGTCTATTATAATACCTAAAAATGTTGTGCTATGGATCTGTTCTATTGGTTGGTTGTTAAAATTTATATCTAAATTTTGGTAGGTACTCTTTTGCGTTTTAAAATTAATAACTTTTGTTTTTTCTAAATTAATCTTTAATGAATTTTTATTTAACCATGCCATAATGACATTTAAAGTATTGTTTATTTCAATATTTTGAAGGCTCTTATCCTTACATCCAATAATGACTGTGGTGTCATCTGCAAACAAAACACAAATATGTTTACGTACTGCTTCTGGGAGATCATTAATATAAATGAGGAATAGGAGGGGTCCTAAAATGCTTCCCTGTGGAACACGGAGATCATTATTTCTCGGTTCAGAATCAAAGTCCTCTATTTTGTTTGTACCATCAGTATATTTTGTAATTCTTGTGATCTGTTTTCTATTGCTTAAGTGTGATTCAAACCATTTTAGGGCTGTCCCTCTTATGCCGCTTTTTTCTAATTTATGGATGAGAATAGAATGGTCAACATAGTCAAAAGCCTTACTTAAATCTAGAAAGATAGCAGTAGTAGGAATTTTATTATTCACGTTATTTATTATTGATTTTACTAATTTGAAAGTCGCCAAAGTAGTTGATCGAAATTTCCTGAATCCGTGTTGTTCTTCTGCCAGTACATCATATTTGTTAAAGAAAATTAACAACCGCTTTTTTATAACTCTTTCAAACACTTTTGATAGAATTGGTGTTAATGCTATAGGTCGATAGTTATTTTTATCTGTCTTTGAACCTTTTTTATGTAATGGTTTTATTAAAGATAGTTTAAGGTTTTCTGGAAAACAACCTTGTTCTATGGATAAATTAATAATATAAGCTAAAGGTTCTGCTATAAATTGCGATACGTGCTTTACGAGATTAGTGGTAATATTGTCGTATCCAGACGATTTGGTGTTATTAAGTGAATTCATTACGTTGTAAACTTCAGCTGCATTTGCAGGCTCTAAGAAAATACTATGACTGTTACTATTAATATCTACGTTTTTCATATCATCCCTAGTAGAGCTTACATTATTTTTGACAACATCTATGAAAAAGCTATTAAATATACTCGCAATGTCAGTTCCCGATGTGACTGTCACTTCATCATCAATAATTTTGTTAAAATATTCCTTTGCCGTTTGGTTACCCATATTGCGTTTCACAACTTCCCAGGTAGCTTTACATTTATTTTTGATTATAAAACATTATGCTATCGTAGACATACCTACCGCATACACACTTCTTCCTATTATTAATGTTTATGTAGAATCTATGCAGTTACCTTACGTTTTTGCTATATGGGTATGAATTTCGATAGCTTCTTTCTTTCTTTCTACTGTAATCAGCCATCGTGGAGATTCAGGTAGTATGTAGTCAGAAATACAAGACTACTATGACCCATGGCACTGAAGTCACTAAGTCTCTCTAATCTCTAATAAAGTATGCACTAATGGGAAGTATTAAGAAGTCTTGAAACATGAGTTTTAAAGGACTTTCTACACATTTCTACTAATAGTACGTAGCAATTAAGCCAGCATGGTACCACCCATGGACACTCCATCAAAAAATCTACAACATAAGAATATCCAAAAATTTGGTACAACTGTAGAGATAACAATTTAAACTATTACGTCTAGACTTTAGCGTGAATCTGGGTTCAATTAAACAATGTTTATTGCGAATGTCTCCGTTCCGGAGTTTGATTGCAATGCTCGTTCCTACTATTACACTGAAGGAATGTGGCAGGCGTCTTGAATTTTGTTCGTTGCAATCTTTTTAATTGAAGCACATACTGCATGTTTGGATCAAGCGATTCAAGGTATGTAGTCTCTCTCTAGTCCATCGATGAATAACGTTAATAATAAAATAGTTTCTTCAATCGATATAATTATCAATTCCTTAAAAAGCCATGCAGTATGAATGGCCATCCTGTGCAAGACATAGGCCTCTCCAAACTGCAGCTCATCTGACCTATTACTCAGCTCTTCGCTTAAACATTATTAAAGGATGCCAGTTGTTCTAACTTTGGGTTTTCCACAATACGATTGCTTGTACTCCACTAAAGGACTTGTGTACACAATCCCAAAAGCAATCGTCATCTACCTTTTTTTTTCCGTGGTAAATTCATCAAATGAGTCCTCCCACCCATTTCTGTCAGACTTGACTGACTGTAATCTACGGTGTCCTTCAATAACTCTTTACGTACCGGGGTCACGGTAATTTGTGAGTCCCGCAACCCCGGCAGGCTTTGGCCCTGTACAGGCCCCGTCACTATGCATCGTCATCTACCTAACTCAAACATCATAGCATGGTATCACAACATGGCATGAGGTAGCTTGTTCAAATCCGGGCAAGAGACAATGTGACGTGTGAGAGACTTTTCAGTACTTATGTACTTTCTAAATTGATCTAGGACATCTCTGAGCACGGGGAAGTCCGTGACGGTGAGGAAACCTAGACTTACATAATATGAGCTTATGAATCCAAAGTCAGGGAATCTGTTAATTTTGACACCCGATTATGGTCGTATGAAAATGAAGTTATGATTGGCAATGAAGACTAAACAATATCTAACCATCCATCATAAAATGTAAATCTTATTAAAGTTTCGTTTCATGTCAGAAAGGTGTCTAAATAATATACTGCCTGCTAATTTACTAACTTGCACAATCGATTGAGATAAGCTCGCCAAATATGTTTTTTCGCATTCAGTTGTAACTGAACTTACAATCGTGCTCGTGTCATATTCTGGGTTCTCATAAGGACAGTGGTTGGTCACATTGTTGTCCAAACACTTGTACGTACTCAACACTCGGTATGATAAATACTAGCTTTAGCCCGCGATTACGTTCGTTCTCACCTCTCCCTTTATAGTCTCTAACCATTACCAGGATCCCGCTATTTATATCTGTACCTAACGATGTGGTGGGTGGGATCCCGTTACTATCGGTCCACACCTAGACAACGACACCAAAAGCTATTTGTGGTGATAGCTGAGCGATCCCACTGGCGGTGGTAGGCCTTGCAAGTGCTTCCTGTCGAAGCCCGGCGACAAACAATTTTTACTGCGTGTACTCGATACGCAGGAGTTAGTTCTTTCAGGGTAATCTCGATCCATCTTAGGCCTTTTCTATAGATGGTGGCCCAATTAATCCTGGTTTATCATTATAATCTCATAATGGTATGCATTTTATGGGAATCAAGAACCACGTGAAAAAAATTGAATAAAACAAATCATGTAATACAATTATTTTCTTTAATTTTAACGAAGTTATTATTTATCACAGCCTATAAAAATAGACCTTCTATAGTCTAGCCTTATTCTACAGTTTTCATAAATACATTTGTTGCAAATCTCAATAATTTACGATAAAATGTCGAGAACACTTAATTATTTAAATAGTCTTTAAATTAGGTAGGCATTGTTCACATACAATTACACTCTGCATTCATACAACTTGCATACGACATCGCATCGATTAAAAATTATGAATACTTGTTAAAGTCATGGCATCAATTACGCTTCGCCCTCTTCTAACGTGTCAGGTAGTTTTCTCCCGCGAGTATCGGGTAAGAAGAAGCAGAGACCAGCGCCTATTAAAGGCACTGTACCGAAAGCTAGAGGTGGTAACCAAGCGCTCGTGTGCGCAAGAGTAGCCACGAACGGTGCTACCATGGAACCTATTCTAGCTACTGTCGACGAGAGTCCAACTCCCGAGTTTCTGACGACAGTTGGGAACAGTTCCCCAGCGTATAAGTAGACAGTAGCGAAGGATATGCTCATCCCCCATAGTCCGAGGCAGCCGAGTGTGAGATGGCTGACTCCAGACTGCGGGACGACGATGATGAGGAGGCAGCTGAGACCAGTCACGCAGTTGGCGCTGATCAGTGTCACTTTTCGGCCGAGAAGTCTGTTCAGGTAGACTGATATAATCGTTCCGGGTACCTGAAGAAAAATATTTGAATTAACATATTTTTTTCTCTTTCACCTATTTATCACAAGAATGTTGTCGTTGTATAGTAACAAAGAACTACATTCCATATATTTACATATAACTACTTACATACAATATTTGCAATTAAAAAATACCCTACTTAAGATAACTAGGTCAATATTGTGATATCTTCTTAAAACATTCAGTAAGGTAAATATTAACCGAAAGTTCCATTATATTATTCTGTGAGTAAAGGTTGATCAGTTATTATAATACAGCGTGATACACGTAGGTTCGCGGCGTGATTTCTAGGTAATGAAGTTTAATGAGTGCCTATAGTTCAGATAAGCACTAATAAACGATAGTGCCTACGAGATAATTTCGGGTGAAACTGGTTTCTGTTCTGATAGTAAGTAATGTAAACAAATTTCCTGTAAACTCGTTGAACTGGGATAGCTTATCGCTATGTGAAGTGACACGAATCATTATAATATACTGATATCGACATTTTTGTAGGCATGTATGTACATTCACCAGTATAGGTATCACCCTTCCCTAGTCTGTATTTCTTTAATATATTTTCAACGTCATCATTAAAGTAGAAGGTTCATATTCAAATGGGAATTTTATTGACAGATTGTAAGCTGATATGCTGTCGACTGTATATCTGAAGCATATTTAAGATGTACTAAAAATAACAAGAATCTAATATATGTACCCCACTTTACTGTTGTTATGGGGGACTTTAACGCAAAGTTGGGCAAGAAAAGCGGTGATGAGTTGAGAGTGGGGCAATTTGGATATGGGCAACGGAACCCTAGGGGGCAGAGGCTGGCCGACTTTCTGGAGAAAGAGGAACTCTTCATGATGAACTCTTTCTTCCAGAAGCCGCCTCACAGGAAATGGACCTGGTTGAGCCCCGATGGTTTCACGAGAAACGAGATAGACTTCTTCATGACCGACAAGAAACGGATATTCAGTGATGTCTCTGTGATCAACAGGGTAAAAACCGGTAGCGATCACCGAATCGTAAGAGGCTCACTGAATATCAATGTTAAACTTGAAAGGTCCAGCTTGATGAAGTCTACGCTCCGACCTACTCGGTCCCACATTCAAAACCCCGAAAGCTTTCAACTCGAGCTCTCTAATCGCTTTGCTTGCCTTGAGAACTTAGTTTCAGTGGACGAGATCAACGACGGGCTAGTGGAAACTGTCCGCACGGTAGGGTCTAAGTTTTTTAGACCCTGCCGTAAAGATAGACCTCAGAAATTGACCGAGCAAACCTTAAACCTCATGGCTGAACGACGTTTGCTACAGTTGCAGTCTTCCGATGACGCGAAGTCATATAGGCAGCTCAATAGACGTATATCTAAGTCCTTGCGACACGATCTGCGTCTCTTTAATACGAATCGTGTTAAAGAGACCATACAGCGAAACCAAGGCTCCAAAGTGTTCGCAAAGGACAAGTCTATTGGGCAAAGCCAGATGACAAAGCTGAAACGGGAGGATGGCAGCATAGCGTCGACCAAAGCAGAGGTTTTAGGCGAGATCGAGAGGTTCTATGGACAGTTATACACTTCAGTCGCAAAGCCCGTTGACAGCTTGGTAGGAGATCCAAGAGCCAAGCTGTCCCGACATTATACCGAAGATATCCCGGACATCAGTCTGTACGAGATTAGGATGGCCCTGAAGCAGCTTAAGAACAACAAGGCGCCGGGCGAGGACGGAATCACTTCAGAGCTTCTGAGAGCGGGTGGAACACCGGTACTTAAAGTCCTCCAGAAGCTCTTTAATTCCGTCCTGTCCGAGGGCAAAACGCCTGAAACGTGGAGCAGGGGTGAGGTGGTGCTGTTCTTCAAAAAAGGTGATAACAGCCTATTGAAGAACTACAGACCCATCACGCTTCTGAGTCATGTTTATAAGCTGTTTTCAAGGGTTATCACGAACCGTCTCGAACACAGACTTGATGACTTCCAGCCTCCCGAACAAGCCGGTTTCCGAAGAGGCTATAGTACCATAGACCACATCCATACGCTGCGGCAAGTTATACAGAAGACCGAAGAGTATAACTTGCCATTATGCTTAGCGTTTGTGGACTATGAGAAAGCCTTCGATTCGGTGGAAACATGGGCGGTGCTTGAGTCACTCCAGCGATGCCGTATTGACTATCGGTACATCGAGGTATTGAAGTGTTTGTATAATAACGCCACCATGTCGGTCCGAGTACAGGAGCATAGCACGAAGGCGATTCCATTGAGAAGAGGCGTAAGACAGGGGGACGTTATCTCCCCGAAACTGTTTACTGCCGCAATGGAAGACGCCTTCAAGCTCCTGGAATGGCAAGGACTTGGCATCAACATCAACGGCGAATACATCACTCACCTTCGGTTTGCCGACGACATCGTAGTCATGGCAAAGTCGATGGAGGAACTCAGCATGATGCTCGATGGCCTCGACCGAGTTTCACAACGGGTGGGCTTGAAAATGAACATGGACAAGACGAAAATTATGTCAAATGCCAATGTTGTGCCCACCCCAGTCTCTGTTGGAAACTCGGTACTCGAAGTTGTTGACTCATATATCTACTTAGGACAAGTAGTCCAGTTAGGTAGGTCCAACTTCGAGAAAGAGGTCAACCGCCGAATCCAACTCGGTTGGGCAGCGTTCGGGAAACTACGCAATGTCTTTTCGTCCGACATACCTCAGTGCCTCAAGACGAAAGTCTTCGACCAATGTGTGTTACCAGTGATGACATATGGCACCGAAACGTGGTCCTTCACTATCGGCCTCATCTCAAAGCTCAAAGTCGCTCAACGAGCTATGGAGAGAGCTATGCTCGGTGTTTCTCTACGTGATCGAATCCGAAATGAGGAGATCCGTAGACGAACTAAAGTCACCGACATAGCCCACCGGATTAGCAAGCTGAAGTGGCAATGGGCAGGCCATATTGCTCGCAGAGCAGATGGCCGATGGGGTCGAAAAGTACTAGAGTGGAGACCACGGACTAGCAAACGCAGCGTAGGACGTCCACCAACAAGGTGGACAGACGACCTTATAAAGGTCGCCGGAAGACGCTGGATGCAGGTCGCTTCCAACCGGTATATGTGGAGATCTAAAGGGGAGGCCTATGTTCAGCAGTGGACGTCCTATGGCTGAGATGATGATGATGAATATATGTACAGACATAATGAAATTATTAACTTCATTTAGTAATAATGGCATAAGCTGTACTAAAATCAAACAAATAAATAACTATGAAATCATTTGTACATAAAAAGTTGGAAAAATACCTGAATAGCAGCAGATATAGCGACGTTAGTGAAGATGTCTCCAGAGATATGGCTCATGTACTGCGAAACGCCAAAGAAGCAGAGTCCGCAGACGAACCAATTGAAGCAGATAGCGATAGTGCGCACGCGCAGCTTCGGTGTTCGGAACAAGTCGAGGAAAGACGCGTGCTCGTCTGACTTGCTGTCCACATCCACCACTATCTTCTGAGTGGCTGGCGCTATGCCTTCTGTTGGTCGGCCGTTCCTGAAATTGATGAAGGTGGTTCAATTTTTAAGTGAATCTTTTACAGTGCTCTCCTTAGCAAATTTAGCATACTTTTTTAGTGAATCGATAGGTAATGAATAATTGATGAAGATTTTAATCTACATTCTTTGCACGTTTAAGGCAATCAACAATGGAGGAAAGCATGGCTTTCCAACAACTGCAACGATTGCTTTTATGTAATAGTTTTTTTTTAAATTCGTAACACGAAATCAGTGTTACATAGTTACCCGAAAATGCACAACATGCTATGACAACATCACTGTAATAGCGAAAGTTGTTTAAAATTACTTTCTCTCCTCTCTAATTGTTTGCCTACTTATTCAAACTAAGAAAAATCCAGTTAAGGAATTAAAACTTTTTAATATTTACTATTCTTTTGCTTTTTAGATTGAATGTATCGTAATAAATTCCCTTACCTTTTGGCTGCAACTTCCATGATCTTGACTGCTTCTTCTGTTCTGCCGGCAGTTAAGAGCCATCTCGGAGATTCAGGCAGCAAAAAGTAGTAGCTCAACAGCAGAACAGATGGGAGAGACAGGGCCAGTTGAAAGGTACTCCAATCTCGTAGGAAGTAACCGAACAGGGGAAGCGTCAGATGTCCCAAGTTGAACGGTATCTGGTAAATTATTCCCACGGTATCTCTGTGTTTGGCTCCAATCAGTTCCATTATTAAGACAAAGCTGGTGACCATGGTGCCTCCTGTCGCGACGGCGAGGAAGAACCGAAGAGTCGTGAACATGTACCAGTTCACAGAGTATGCTGTCGTCACTCCAGATATCAGTTGAAGGAATACAGCAGCCAGGAATGGATTGCGCCGACCGAATCTGAGGAAACAATAGGTAACATATTACAATAGGTACTTAAAGGTACATAATTTTTTAGTGCACCTCTGACTACCCCCTTTTTATTTAAAGTTAATTTAGTCCTCTCAAAGGTTGTCTGGAAGATAGCATAACCTCAGCGATAAGACGTACCATTGTACCCTTGGAACTAACTATATTGTAAAATGCTGTATTTCAAATTTGGTCTGTATCATACCAGTTTTAAGACAACAAGACATTGAAAGTAAAATGAAAAAATTTAAGTGACTGAGTAACAAAACTACAAGCGCAAGATGCAAAAAATAATACGTTGCTATCAAATTATTATTATAAAAATTAATTTGTAACCTTTCCGTCTGCATCTTTTTTTGAACAACTAAAAACGTAGGTATTTTGAATTTAAGACTTCTTTTCTCCAAACAACACCCAAGTCGTTTAGGAAAAATATAGGTACCTATACCACGCATGTGTCCAATTGTCGATGCATATGTCCACGCGAGTTTCTCATGTTTTGAAACGTGACTAGGGCACGTCATAGGAAGTGTATTAGTCCAAGGATTCAGCGGTAGGGTTATCAATAATCGTGGACCTGTCTGCCGATTACAGATCAACCTTGAATAAAATTCTCATTTCAACGGTAAATCATTTCTTTTGTACGCAGTGGATGTACTTAATGCATCTTAATGTAGGATTCAAATACAGTAGCACATTGACCCTTTGAATTCGCTAAAGTAATCTCATCCGGACCCTAGTGGTCCCACTACGGCATGCAGCGATAAGTGCAGGATGTGCCAATTGGTTGAAGATTGATACCAAGTGCGGCTCAAACGTCATGTGATCCAATAAACAGTAACTAACCTGTCAGAGAGATGGCCGAACATCATGTTACCCACAAGGATACCCAACATGAAGATAGTCTGAGTGAGGTTCTTGAGCCATTGTCTGTCGCAGACGAGATCCCACTGTGAGACGATAGTTTCTTGAAAGATTTGATGGTCATATTCGTAATCTGTGCAGTTAGCGTGGCAGACATTATCGTAACCATCGTGTGGTATGGAGGCGCAAGTGAAGTTCATCGGCGGCGCGAGGAATATGATGCTCATCTGATGCCAGGCCACTGGGAATTTGGCAAGAAATACGACGAAGCATATCCATATCTGCCATTTTCCGAGAGTTCCAATGGCTTTCGTTAGGGGATCTTCTTCTACGGTTTGGTTTTCTACGTCTTTTTTTTCGTTCTCCAACACTGAAAATAAATTAAAATTGATGTTGAGATACTAGTTCTATTGTCTTCAATGTTAAGTAGGTAGATACTAGATTAGTTCAATTTATATTTGTATTTACATAATAACTAAGTGCAGTACCTATGTTTAAACATTATGATTTAGAATATTGCACATTATGTAAAAGCAATTAGTAAATAATTATCTAACTTGTAGTGATTTTTAGTTTTAATTGCTGTAGAACTTAATTTATTTACTTGCTAAAATTGGATGATACGTTATTTTCGGAATAAGTAAACCCCATGTTAGGAGAATAATAAGTGCTATTTATGTATTTCAAACGAAATAACTTACATATTACAGTAATGTTGTTATTAGCCACATATTCTTTTTTAGATTCCATATTAATAGAAAAAAGTAAGTAAGTAAGGAGACTGTAAAATTAAGTATAACAATGCGACTTCAGACACTTCGCAGGTTCACTTTAAGACTGCGAAAAATTTAAAGTAGCAGACATAGGTATATCACTGATAGTGCGGGTGTCAAATCCATCACCCCAGTATGGACAAGGTCCATTTAAAAGTTGATAAAAGGTCATCTCAGGGGGGCATAAGCTACAGCAACACGCGTCCCAATATAATGACAGGGTGACAAAATCGATAACCTAATTATGGATCGATATTTTACCATTGCCCAATGATTGTATTAAGAACAAAATTAATTGGATAGGTAGCAAGAATTGAATACATTACAGATGAAATGATTGTAGGGAGGAGTTTTTTCAGGAAATCCAATACCTAGGTAGCCTTTATTAAAAAAAAACTATTTATTTTATTTTGCTATCATACAATGTAATTGGAAATTTTTGTTCAAACTTTTATCATTTTTTTTTTGTTTTTAGCTTGATTATTACCTAGATGATCATTCACCAGTACTTAGCATTCATTTAAGTTTAAGGAAGAGACCTGTGTTAATTAAAATAGTACTGACTTTTGTAGTTAAGTAAGATTCACATTTTTGATAACATCAGCACAAGTGACTAGGTACTCAAAATATAATTGTAAACCGAATATTTAAAAAGTCCCGAGGTCAATTATATAAGCGTCAGAAAGTTATTCTTTAGTTTATTTTCAAGCTCATGAAAGTGTCAATTTATTTATATTTCTGGCATTAGCATAGAATTGGTTCTTTATGTATATTGGTCAACTAGAAATAGAATGTTTTGGAGCCTCTGGAAATTAATAAAATTATGTAAATTATTCTAAATAAGCCGTGTTTCTTTATTTTATTCGAATAACCTTTTAAATGTCAACTAAATGTTTTTAAAGCTGATCACGCACACGATCATATTATTTAATTGATAATAAAAAAGACTTTTGCGTATTAGATTAATATACATATAATTTTAATTAAAATATAAATATATAATATCTGTATTCATGACCATCTCAGGGCCATATCCACGCTTCAGTGCATGAAACGATGTCATTACATGAAACATGCAAGCCGCAGCGTCTTTATATTATCATACAGGTAACACGTGTCTCTTCTACTAGAATCATGCATGTGTCATGAACGATTAATCAAAAACTGGTGATAAAAACTGGACGTTTTTGTTATTACCATTTTTCTACAACAATCATCCATCAGACCATGCTAAAAAAACAAATTAACGGAACGTGTTTACCTGTTGTGCAAAACCTCAAATAAGTGGTTTCCACTATTCAAAAGTTAGGGTTGTATTTACAAAGATTTATAAGGAAAACTTATGTTTATATTAGGCAGTAAACTTTATATAAGTACCTATTTCAAGTTTTATCTAATTGGTTGTTTTATTATTTCTACTGTTTCACCCGAACCGAGTGTTTATTTGAAACAAATAATTAATTTGACCTTTGTGCTGTCTATGTCCATTATCAGAGCGGAGTCTGTACTGAGCAGAGCACGTCAATCTTCCTTATCAGTGGAACGAAGAGCCGAGCCTCCACGCGACACCAGATAACATAGTCGATACGATTACTGACAACACTGACTCATACGTAGTCAATTACGTACATATCAAGTCAGTAATAAGCTACTTGTTATTAAGTTAGTACATAAATATTGCTTTAACATCTACTTGCCAGGTATTAAAATCATAAAACCATCGTTTGATGACTGGTATTGCGAAAAAAGCAACATCGTACAATATTTATAACTTATTTTAGTTTTGAGGACAATAGATTATAAAGGTATAAGTTAGCCAGTAGGGGCTAATTAAGAAACAAAGATTTCCTGGGGAACCTACAATCTCCTGATTTAGTGCATCCGACGTGTTTAAGGTGGCTCGGTAGGCAAGAGCGTCGGACGTGCAGGATTCGAAAGTCACATGTTCAAATCCCGCCCGCGGTCGAAGTTTTCTTTCTGCAGAAAATCTAATGAAATAACAATTCAATATTTTTGTCAAACTCTCAACTTTTTCGATTGATCCCCAATCTGAATCCGGCTAATCCTAACAGTTTGTTGTTAATACGTTTTTAGTTTTTTACTGTTGTAGACAAAAGTTGTTAGAGAGTTCACCTCCTAGGAGGACCCACTAGTTAGATGATTACGTAGTTAGAAACACAACGTGAAGATTTTTATTTCATTCGTAATATTAGCAAAACAAATCAAAAGAATATTCACAAGTCATTGTCAATTCAACCTAAGAAATATACAAAAACAATTTGTTGAAATAAATGAGTGGACCTTTGGGTTATTTATTTGTATTTGCCGATCCATCACTTCTTCCCACGGTTCTAATAAACCAAAAATATTTCTTTGTTAATTATTCAGTGCTAAACAAAGAAGCGAAATTTTCCTAAATTAGGTATATTTAAAACCACAACAGATTCCGTGAAATTGTTTAAAAAAACATCGCAATATAGGTTACATTGAGGACACGTAAAGCGACTTTAATAGGGATGGACATTTACTTATTTGTGGGCTATTTTTATTTTGTTATGGAATCTAAAATCATGATAAAAATGACGACCAACCAGTTAATCTGTTTTATCTCTAACTAACCTGTGCTCTGGCCTTTTCCATTATGAGTTTTTTTTTTATAGTTATCAAATTCTAATGTTTGAAAGTGGTCTACCTTGAGTTGTCCATTTTTTTAAAAGGTAGCGAACATCCTACATCTTAATTGTATCCTATCTGATAAGTTTTTTCAAAGTATTTCCATCCAATGCATGAATGTGGATGAGGCGAAAGAAGTATGTAAGGGTAGTAGCAGGTGGAGGCGGCGCTCCCAGTGGGAAAAGGGCAAAAGTTTTATGTATACGTACCTATGTATGTAAATCTTTTACATTCCAGTTACAATGAACTGCGTCAGTACAATCGATAGAATCCTGACCCATTTTGACAACAAATGGTTTGAATCCGCCAAAATAGCAAAGTTCAAGGTCGTGGACCATGGATATGTAGGTACCTATGTTTACGCGAATGGGGACATAATTATATTTGAATGTTTGTAAGAAAATCAGCATAAATATTGGGTCACAAGGCTGTCGATTGTAAATTCCAAGACACTTTTACAAGCTGAACTATGCAAACACTCATCTAGTCAATTAAGACTTCGTGAATTGCGAAAGCACGTAGTTAGTAGCTATTAGGAATCTAACCGCAATTCAAAATAGGTACTGCGAATAGAACTACTCAGTAATCAACGGTCGTTTTCATGCATAGAACATGATTACTTACTAATTCTGTGTTTTATAAGAAACTACTAAAAAGTCGGAACACGTCTCTTTGGAAAAACAACCTATACGGTTCAGATCACTGTCAAAATTCCTGAATGTCATGTCGCGGGCAACCGATGGATGCAAGTGGCGAATTGTTGTTCGTTGTACCGGTCTAAGGGAGAGGCCTATGTTCAGCAGTGGACGTCTTCTTCTGGCTAATGATTATGATATGTCATAGTTATAGTAATCATATGTAGCTGTTATACCTCAATATTGTCAAAAATAGGTTTCTTAGATAGTCCAGTAATTCTATATCTAACGCAAAAAATACAGTGGTTAGAAGTTATAACAAACAAAATAATAAATAATGGCTGTAAATTACCAATTCAAAAAAATGTAGCTTGAGGCACAGAAATAAACTTTAACAACAGCAGTTTTTTATTCAGGAATTAAATAGTATTAAATTAGCATAGTAGCAGATCAAGAATTAAATACATAATCGTTTAATTTATTGTCTATATTAATAGATAACCCGTAAAATAAATGGGCATAAAAATAATAATAATAGGTTTAGGGGTACACACATTTTTTTTTTAAATTTTGAACTCCATTAATTTTTAACTGTTGTTGTAATGACATCCACACATTAGCAATTAGAGTCCTAGTCAGTCCGCACCTGAAGTGAGCATAACAAATAATTTAATGTAACTAAGCCTCTAATGTACCCAAAGCTGGGATGTGGTCCTCCTATCTATACCAATAATAATAATAGGTACCAATACCTACGGGTGGGTGGATTTCACATCTCTTCGATTTTACGGTTCTAGGAAACAGTCCAATCAACGGGGAGTTTTGCCCTTCAAAGGGTGGTGTAGTTTTTTTTTTATTTGTGTTGCGTATGTGCTACTCATGAAAAATGTAAGTTTTCGACCTCGAGGAGTGTTTACGTTAGCCGCCATCTTGGATTGAAGGAGCCCAAATTCGTTCTTTTTCGTTTTTTCGACAAAAATGTCTAAGAGAAGTTTAAAGACAATAAAATTCCACAAGAAATGGTATACGTATTCTGTATATCTTATAGATACAAAGTTACAAGAGGAAGAACATTCAACATTTGTAAAAAATCGTCTACATATTTGACGAGTATTTTGCCCACCATTTCGTCCCCGAGGATGCGTATTTTGGGTTTAGAATTATCAAAAATCCTCTTAACACTTATTTTATCGATTTTGTTAATAAGTGTACATTGAAAGTTTTAAGTAAATCGAGTGAAATTAAATTATTTTCATACAAACTTTAATCCCATTTTTAAACCTCTTAGGGGATGAATTTTCAAATATCCGTCCTTGGTACACACTTACGTCATATAAGGAATGCTTTTCCAAAATGTCATGCTTCTATACCCAGCGGTATCGGCTGGGCGTTGATCCATCATTATGTATGTTGATCATAAGTGCTAGTAATATACTAGCGAAATGTGGGTGTACTCCAAGGTACACCTCTACCTATTCAAGAGTTTGATGTAAATACACCTTCGATCAAATTGATCGAAGAAATACACAGAATACTTAAGTAAATATAAAAATGCAAAATAATACAATAACTATCAAACACAATGTACCTACGTATATGCAGCACCTATGCAAACAACTAATTAATCAACGTTAGCTTTGAGAACTGTCGCCATTCGCCGTGACTGCGAAGTGAGTGCGTGTTCGTTACGTCGCGTCGGGATGGAAAACTACAATGAGGGCAATCACCCCTTTGAGGGAGGGAGTAATTATGTGCAATCTCGAAACAAATTACTTTTTTTTCCAATAATTGTACATTCCCAAAATTATTCACGCAATCTTTTACGATCAGTAATTGAGGGCAAGTCGTCTGACTACTTTTTTTTGAAGATAATGAGTTCAAAGTTATTATTTCCGTGTATGAAAAAGTATTGATAGGTTACCTACATGTATTACAGTTAAGATGAACATATTTATCAATCGTTCTTCCTCGAAATTAAGAGGCACCTTGCCATTCACAAGTTCATCCTTGTACTCAAACAATAGGTCCCATATTTATGTACTTATTTAATCTTAAAGATAAGTTCACATGGTTTGAATGATGTAATGTAGTGTCAATGTTTCTCATCAGTAACACATTAACAGGTCAGTTTAACTTGATCTTTGTTTGATACTAGCTTGTGACCCGGATTCCCTCGTCTCGCTTTGCAAAGATTCCACAGGAATATATTACTAGGGTAATAGGTATTTCGTGCTCCTAAAGCCTGGTTTTCTATAGCGATCAGAGGGGACCCACTAATGACTTATTTACTTCGCAAGAGAAAACTGCTAACATGTTTTTCTAAAGAAATTACTGAGCGGGCAAAAATAGTAAAAATTTGCTCTCTCTGGAAATCAAACATATTCGTACCTTACATGATTCTTTCGTGGTGGAAAACGGACAAAACACAGGTGTTTTTTTTGTTACGTGGTATTTTACCACGTAATATATCATCCAATGAATCCTCTCACCCAGGGCGGAACGGGACGGAGTGTCAGAAATGGCCCTTTACGTTCCGGGGCCACGGTTATCTGATAAGACAGTCCCGTAACCCCGGCTAACACAGGTGTAAGGTATGAAATTAACAGACACACTTCGCGATTGATAATTTGTTAAACGTATATGTACATAAATATTATTACCAGAGGTCGGAATTATGTATCTTTCCGGGATGTCTAATAGACAATCTCGTGAGCAAAATAGAATTACAAATAAATAATATTAATGAAAACATCAGAGATAGATTAGACAAGTAATTTGTTTAAAAGTAAATAACTTTTGAATCACGCTTTTTCTGCTCTTTAAAAATAATTCCGGCATTTGGGGCATATCCACTATATTCTTTCGCTGTATGAAATCAGTGTAAGTACATAAATAAGTCTACCTAATTCCGACCTATGATTATTACGGATACTGGATTTCGTATGCAATATATAGGAAGTCCGTTTTTGTAACGGTCTGAATTCTACCATTTCAAGCCATTAATTCCATAGCAAGCTTAGATATAGCGAGCAAGTATTTAAAAGGTAACAAAAAGAAGTCGACATTCGCGGATGTTTTGCGGAACTTGCGTCGATGTAATGTGTACAGGAACATTTCCTGGGAAGCCTAAGAGCAAGGACAACGGTCGATAATAAAATTGTTTATAACTTATCAGTACCGACTGTAATTAGATTTAATTTACACTTAATTAATTATGATTAATTAACTTAAACATAATTTTGAGGAAGTGGACATGAGAAAAAATTTAGAATAGGCAGATATCTGAGTATGCCCTTAATTAAATGTTATATTCCTTTAGCTTAATTAAAATATACTGTGGTACAAATAATAACTTCGTCTAGACCTCCTGGTAACATTCTTCATTAAATTTCCAGCTAATAAAAGTAAATTTTATAGGACATGAAAAAAATACACGTTTCAGTAGGACTTCATATCTATGTAAGTCCTACTTACGCTACCAGATTAAAGCTAAAATATCAATGTCAATCCTATTGAATTGTTGTTTAAATATTTAGAGACATTGTGCCCTAATGCTAGGTCATCAAGACACAGTGTCTCTACACTTATTTAAGCTTTTAAAGAGAAGATTTAAGGTAGAGAAAAACGGTACTATTTGTAAATAAGGAATATAGATTTTGAAGTACAGACATAAGATAATTAATTGCAACTTCCCATCCCTAGGCTCTCAACAAGTCATTCGATTCAATTGATTAATCGATCTTCAATTTCTACCACTCCTAAAGAAGCCTGATAAATCCTAGACACCTACTCGCACTAACTGAAATTATCTTTAAAACTATCAATGAAATCTACTTACTTTTGTGTGTTATCCAATGGGGATGTTTTTGAATTTCAAAAGGTCACACAAGCGGCGAGAAGTGGTACTGGATGTGTAGCGAGCGGTCGCACCGTTAGCAGCAGCGATCAGCACCGCGCTCCAACACGAATTGACAAACAGATGCACGTGTGTAAGTATATAGCCGAGTGTTTGACACGCCTCAGCCTCTGACGACACGCTGACGTATAAGAACCTGTCAAAAGCTTGAACGCACCATCACAACATACGTACAAGCCGACTTGATACGCGCATAATCTTGATATTAGTGTGTCAACTATTAAGTTACAGGAAAACTTGCGAACCAGTTTGCGGGATCTTTTAGACGGCGTAAAATACTGTGATGTAAAAGTAATTAAATAAATATTCATATTGTTTGTTATGATTTTGTTACTGGTACATAGATACTTAGTCCAGTTATTTTATTATTTGTCAGACGTCTCTCTTCAAGTGTTTTGTGAAGCTCTATCCTATATTAAGTTCAGCCATAAAAATCGTATCACTATTATATTGTGTTATGTTAGTCTTGACTGATTTGTTAAAAAATAAATGGGGTTCAAAATCATAAACTTGCGCACGTGGAGGTTTCCTGTCTTAGCACCCCAAAAACATAAACTAATTTAAATGTGAAAGTTTGTAGGGTAACAGTGTATAAGACGGGGCCGCGAGGTATGATGAGAAATAACAACACAATACTAACATAGCGCAAACGCCAACAGGACGCCAATTGTTAATCGCTGCTTGCAAATGACGTCTTGATGGCGATTGCTTTATGTTAGTATTTTGTTTAGTATGCCTAAAGAGTATATGTTCGTATTATACTTCGCGTCCCCGTCTTATACACTGTTCCCTTATGTACTTTTGTTAGTCTTTCCCGAAAAAGCTACTGAAAGGATTTGGATAACTTTTTTTACACAGATGATTTATAACCTGAATGTATATGATATGTGTTAACATGGGATAGTTTTTATTCCCGTAGGATAATCATTGAGTTATAGTGGGCCAAGCTACTTGCAACAGCTAGTAGGGGATTAACGTTTGAATACATGATAATCTTTTGCCATTTACGCTGGGAAATCCCTACATTCGCATGGGTCATGAATTCATGATGCAGAATTTAGTAGTATCTAAGTAATTATGTGTGTTTATTTTTAAGTTAACTGACTCACTGCAGTTCGGGTGGGTATTTATAATATTAAGCATCTTAAAAAAAACTTATTTCTCACCCTTTTTAATTAAGTTACGTCAACGGGATTAAGTGCAGACGCCATCACATCAACTAGGGAATCGAGAACCGGTTCTTGTTGAAGGAACCGGGATATTCGGGACAGGCCTTAACAATAAAAACAATAATTAAGTCAAAGTCTACTAGTTTACCCAGAGCTCTATTCACTGTAACTTCGAGTTGTGTGCCTTCGGGAACACAGACGCAGGTAGTATGTACTGAAAGAACAGAGTGACACATTTCTTTTTTCGTGGTAAAATCAACAAATGAGTGAGGCAGGGCAGGGCGGGAGGGACTGTCGGACTCGTACTGACCAAAATCCACGGTGTCCTTCACTAGCATGAATGACTTCAGTCTTTTCTAGCGTGACTGACTAGTTTACAGCAGCAAATGTAAAAAAATGCTGACTTGCGAACAATTATGAACAGTTTTTAGCTACAGTGCAATTTGTTCTTTTTTGTTTTTTGATGGCCGAAAAGATTGGTGTTCCCACCACCAGGTCATTGCATTCTTACTGAAAATCGAATGACTACACTGCTAATAAGTCAGTAGCTGGGGGCTTCACATAACTGTAGAACTCTTCTCGTATAAAAAGTCATATTTATTTTTGTCTACTCGCGTCTTGACTAATTTTGTTTTTTTTTTATTTGAGTTTGTCTGATGGTACGGGATACGGTACCGCATGTGAAAACTGTAAGGAAGCACACTGCAGTGTTCCTGCCTTAAAGTCTTCATCATTATTATGTATCTAGCCCACAGCATTACTCCAACGCCAAAAAACAGTGGTTGCTGCGTTGCTGGCGCGGGTTCGATGCCCACACCACACGGGATAATAATTTATATGGCCTACATGTAGTTTTTTGTAAAAGCACCCACGGTACAGGAGACAAGACTTCCTAAAGTAGGATAAAGCACTTCTGAAAGACTGAAACTGTGTTTTGCAAAACCCAAAACTATAATAACATTGTTATTTAAACGTATCTAATCTATACATACTTATAATAAATCTGTAGAAGGGTCAATTCTGTACATTGAAAATATTGAAAAAATAAATAGCGGGGGGTGTTGCTGGATCGATACCAAACCCAAACATGTGATTAAAAAATTTTTGTCTGTCTGTCTGTCTGTATATGCAGGCATCACGTGAAAACTAACGGTTCGATTTCGATGAAACTTGGTATAATTATACCTTATTATCCTGGGCATAAAATAGGATACTTTTTATCCTGAAAAATACGTAGAAAAAAAAATCTTATTTTTCAGTTTTATTCATAGACGTTGTTCTGTAGAACCGCGAATCTCCTTAATTATTATAGGCTTAGCCGTATTTGGGTCCAATAGATATTTGTAAGATGTCGTTGTCTGAGTTACTCAAAATGGAGAAATAAACCATCCACGCGAAGACCGACATCCGCGCGGACGGAGTCGCGGGCGGAAGCTAGTTTTGAAATAAAGCCAACTCCGTCTGTAGAATATAATTTTTAATTGACCGTCTACCAAAAAGTAACTTCTGAGTAACAAACAGGTTTTCGTCACGAAATGCGTAATTTAAACTTTAAAGAATTTGATGCTGTTGTAGGTTATAATGAAGTAGGTAGTAGTATGTTACACGTTTGTTTTGAGATTCGTTTAGATGTGCTTAGAGTTGTACCTGGATTTACATGCACCCGGGCAACCTTTTATTTGGTTTAATTTAAGCAAGCACGGCATTGCTGGATGCATTTACTATGTTACTTTTCAACCTAAATACCTAGGTTCAACTTAAGGCATAATTAAAGATCATAAACTGTTTTTAGAACAGAAAAAACTAGAACCCTAAAAACTAATTGCAGATATAACTAATTTCTGAATTGGTGTAGATTGATAAATCTACACCAATTCAGAAATTAGTTTCACACTAGAATTGCTGTTATTTTCCTAGTGTTAACCACTTTTGGGCGAGATTCTATATTTTTGTTGTTGTTGTTTTTTTAGTGGTTTTATTCACGTTTCTCAACACACGATTAAGACACGTGATGAGCTCGTGAAGATATTTAAGTACTTTTAACTTAAGTTACTTAGCCGGGAAATCCTGAAACTTAGACGTACAACATACGGGTAAAATGAACACCGGCAAGAGTAATTAACATAAATACGTAACGGTAATTAACATTTCATCACCGTCAATTGAAGTGATGACCGTTACGGGAGATACCTAGGTACATGTTTCCAACACATTAGATAAATGATAAGGTAAATATGGACATAACTAATTAAAATGTCTATGTTTTAAACTTGTGTGATAATTTGCGCCGGCGCCGGGCCAGCCATGTGAAACAAGTCCTTGAGAAACTTCTTAGTAGCATAAATGATACTTCTAGACCGACTAGTATTACCTACTGGTTTCCCGAGCGGATAAAACACTTAGGAATACCCGGACGAGTATACAGGTATTAAAACTTCTTGAGGAAAACCACAAGCGAAAAAACCAACCCAATCATAATAAACACTTTCAAACAACAAATTTAGAGATATTTACAAAAAGAAATGGTCCCTTTGGTGGTATGGTGATGGTCATCATCATCATCATCTTCGCCTTCTTGTGGGTTTTGATAGATAGATTTGGTCCTGCAATTAGACTGACAGCAGTGTTGAAAAGCACGTCATAAACTCGATGTTCCGAGAGTCTACTGGCATAATTGCAGTTGCTAAAGCAACCCAGCTCCCGCCATTGAATCAAAAGTCTTTATTTAGTTCACAAACAGCAATCTGAATTTACTCCCAAACAACTGCTTCGATAGAACAACAGAATGGAGATCAGAAAGAATCGCGGTAATAAACATAAGAGTCTTAGGACTTATTCCCGTACCCCTCTACAGGATGTCCCAGATCGAATTTGTTCAAATTACTCTCGTTTACGGTCATTCAGGGTACGCGGTGAGTGTGATAGCAGCGCTTCGTAACCACATAATATGATGCCTTAAAATCTGCCAAGTCTTCCCAACTAGATATTTTGATTTAAACATTTTCAGCTTGCTTGAAAAGGTGGTGCATAATAATCTTTACAGGTACTTCACTCCACAACTACGCCCTTTGATTCATATTTCTGTCATATCGCGTGCTGCAATTGATTTGATAGTCTCCACCACCGACTTATTTATATAATAATATGTGTTTATTTAATCCAACAAACATCTTAAGGACTTTTCCTAAATGATTCGATGTTTGATGGGCGTGATACCATCGCATCTCATTACAGTAAGTTCCTCCCTCGTAAGTATCCTACTTGATACCTGCCTGTCAGTAAATGATGGAATCTGATCTAGAGGGGAGGTTAATTGGTTAAGCGTGACCGCATAGGGGAATAGTTTATAAGACGGGGATGCGAAGTCGTCGAGGTCATTTGCAAGCGGCCATTAACAAATGTGGTCCTGTTGGCGCTTGCGCTACGTTAGGATTGTGTTAAGTTTGCCTTAAGTGTGTGTTTTCCCATCATACCTCGCGTCCCCGTCTTATACACTGTTCCTCTAGTGCAGGGGTGGCGAACCTTTATGGATCAACGTGCCATTTTTTGTAATGAAATGTTTAATGAGACCATAAATGTGCCATCCAATAATTTTCACCTAGTTAGTAAGTATTGGGAAAATAATAATAATAATAAATAAATAAATATTCCACAACTATCACACAACGCCATCTAGTCCCAAGCTAAGCAGAGCTTGTGTTATGGGTACTAGACAACTGATAAACATACTTATATATTTCTAAATACATACATATTATAGATAAATTACACCCAGGCACAGAACAAATGATCGTGCTCATCACACAAACATTTGTCCTGGGTGGGAATCGAACCCACGACCTCCGGCATAGCAGTCAGGGTCACTAACCACTAGACCAACAGGCCTGTCTTAAATAATAAAGCAATGCTAACAACTCCTCCGCACCGTAGCTATAGGTTCAGTCGCATTCGTTTCTTACATTTCATAGTGTGTTACGTACTTTGTCGATCTGTGGCGTGCCCAAAATATTATATCACGTGCCACTGGTTCGCCATCCCTGCTCTAGTGTAAGAAATTTCTATCAGAATATTCTGATTGTTGCTGCGAAGGCACTCTCCGCATACCATGTATATTAGATACCGCACACTGTAAGAAAAATTGTGACGGGTCGTCTCGTCCAGAACTGATGCTCGCCGAACGTTGTAGTTAGTATAATGCGGAACCAGGCCAGGCACAAATCTAGACTGCTACCGCTCAAAGTGCACTGTACAACATTGATCAACACGAAAACGGGTGATTAAGCAATGTAAGATAGAATATTTTCTCAAAACTGTGAGGTCATTGTTTTGTTTTCTGTAAATGTGAAAGGTGATGCAAGATCGAAAGCCATAATTTTTATTCGTTTGGTTGGGCCATTTAACCGATTTAGGTAAAAACTATATCTTGGGCACGGGTAAATTAAGATGAGAAGTTGCATTAATAAAATAATGCAACCACCTCATAAATATTCGGTGCGGCATTTTTTGGTTTCATCACGTGCATAAAACACGTTTTAAGAGTCTCCTTAAAGAGTTGGTCATCGCCTTTTATGCTTGACTAAGTTTAATTATTACTTACTCGTATTTCTTTTTTACTAATCGTTGGCAACGCAACACCTATTAAGTCGTATGTGTTAAAACGTAATGCATACCTATACCCAATAAACCTATACAGGGTCAATTTATCAACTGGACATATATATTAAAATAAAATACAGCTTATATTAAAATAAAAAAATAAAATACAGGTTTCGAATATAGCCATATGGCTATATTCGAAACCTGTATTTTTACACCATTCGATAGTGTTGCTAATAAGTATCAAATTCTAGAAAGTAATAAAATAGGGATACAGCAAACTTAAGAAAACAGCTGATTTTTATGAAATTGCTAATTTTATTTTTTACTTTACTTACTACGGAGCCATAATCTATTCTATGGAAATTATAAAATTTCATTATTTCACTGGATATGTTGTCTCAACAATCGAACTGTATTCAGCAATACGAAATTATTGAGATAAAAACAAAAATAGCATTATTTCAAAGAAGAACCGGTTAATTTATGTTTCGAATTCATTGTCTTGAAGATTGATCAGTTTTTTTAAACGACTTCTAAAAAAGGAGGTTATTATACTCAATTCGACCGTATATATTATGCTTTTTTATGTTTGTTCGCGCCTTACTTCGTCGTTTATGAAGCGATTTTGATGATTCTTTTTTTGTTGGAAAGAAGATATATCAAAGGTGGTCCCACGATAAGGAAGTCAGGGTTTTATGATGGCAGACAAGAGAAATCGAGGGGAACTTTCAAAAATCGTAGGGGCGACTAGTGTGTTTGTAAGTTTTTAACCGACTTCCAAAAAGGAGGAGGTTCTCTATTCGACTGTATGTATTTTTTTTTTTATGTATGTTCACCCATTATTCGAAGACGCCTGAACCGATTTGAAAAATTCTTTTTTTTCATTAAGTATTTCAATCACTACAATTTAATAAAGGCCTGGAATATATCTGATGATGAAACCGAGAGATAGTCGACGAAACTCCTCAACGATTCATAGCAGTCACCTTGTGTTTGAGCTTGATTAATTTGTATTAATAAGAACTTTACACCTAGATGGGTTGTAACTGCCATTAGAGGTCTGATGATGAAGATGAAGAACAGTCCAGAGAACTCCTCAACGGTTTATAGCAGCTATCTTCTATTTTGACTTAATTGATTTATATTGATGAGAACTTTGCACCCATATGGGTTATTGTTCGATGCAGTATTCCTGCCATTTAGTGAGATAAAAAATTCACTAAGTTTGGTTCAGTAATTTTTATTTTATGAGCATTTTGTTTTAAATTAGACATTTTCCTTAAGTTTGCTGTAAATCGCAGGATTGCTGCCCTGGGATCTGGAGGCGACTGCCCTCCAGCGCGTCTACGAATGGCGCGTGGAGGCGCAGCGCCGGGGCGAATCCCCGCTGCCTCGACAGGTCGAGGCGCGGCGGGAAGAGCTCCGGCGCGATCTCAGGGCAGTATGGAGGGAGCGACTGTCGCAACCGAGGTCCGGGCACGCCGCAATCGCGGCGGTAAGACCCCTCTTTGAGGAGTGGCTGGATAGGCGTCACGGCGTCCTTACCTTCCGCATGACGCAGGTCCTCACCGGACACGGAAGTTTCGGGAGGTTCCTGTGTCTGATAGGGAGGGAAGAAACGCCTGGGTGTCACCACTGCGAGGATCGTCCGGAGGACACGGTGGAGCATACGGTGCAGGACTGCCCCGCTTGGGCAGAGCACCGCCGTGTCCTCACGACGGCGATAGGCGGAGACCTCTCGCGCCCGGCATTGGTCGAGGCCATGCTGCGGGGCGAGACGGAGTGGGAAGCGGTCGCCTCCTTCTGCGAAGCAGTCATGCTCGTGAAGGAGGAGGCGGGCCGCCTGAGGGAGAGGACAGCGTCCTCCCTCCATCCCAGCCGCAGTGGTAGACGCCCACGGCGTCGGACGTCACAGGACGATCTCCGGCCACCGTAGGCGCGGGCATGCGGGCAGCGAGTAATGGGCGACTTGCTGTCTGACCATGGACCATGCCCGGGTCGACGGCGCGTTGTGTTCCACGCGCGCCTCAAAGAGTGTCAGCATATTGACGGGGCCTGTAGAGGGCCAAAGCCTGCCGGGGTCGTGGGACTTACCCATTACCGTGACCCCGGTACGTAAAGGGCTTGTGAAGGACACCGTGGATTTTAGTCAGTACAAGTCTGACAGTCCCTCCCGCCCTGCCCTGGGTGGGAGGACTCATTTGATGATTTTACCACGCAAAAAAAAAAAAAAAGTTTGCTGTAAATGATTGTTTTCCAGAATTTGATCCTTTAATTTAAGAAACAACGGTTTCGATTCCTGGCATGGATTATTGAATTTTCTAATATCCTATGATTCAGTTTCAGTTTTCGTCAAAATAGGCCTTGAGACTCCTTTCAACGTTTTTCGTTCTTCCTCTGAAGGGTATAGCCATCGCATTTGTCTGCGATGTTTTATTTTTAACATAAAGATCTAGCACTAAATCATTATATTTCACATCTTTAATCCACAGAACCGGTTATCTATTCAGAGCCGGATTAGCTACGTAATCTTTGAAAAAATTCCTACAGAGAGTAATTTTTTGGCCCACAAAACGAAAAAAACTGCCCGACGCAGGACTGCCACTGCGTCAACATTCTGCCTGCCTTCCAAATGGTCAAGTATTATGTTAAAGGTTACGAATTTGAAATGTCTTCATAGGCAAATTGACGACTTTGTTTCAGTCGATTCCATTTCTTTTAAACGTTTCTACAAGAAGGACTTCTGTAAGACGGATCGTAATATAAACTCCAGTGTAGGAATTTTAGAGCTCGTTTCAGTGACAGACCCAAAGCTCTCTTATTTAGGTACTTGTTGAAGATGACAGGAGAGCTTTGGGTTAAGTTGCGAAGGCTACTTTGTTGCCAGTAGCTTCCTCCGTTTCAAATCTTGAAAACGTTATCTTCCTTGATTTGAGATTGTCGCTGGAACTCCACCTCAGCGCATTGGTGCCGACCAATGCGCAGAGGTGGAGTTCCAGCTGGGACGATCAGCTTCTGGAATAGGAATAGGAATAAAATGACCCACGTATCCTTAAAACATTGCTGCTGGCTGGTAGTAATTAAAATATAACGCAATTTGAGAAGTCGTTTTACCCTATTCAGCATTAATCCTCATCCATATGAGCGAGTTCCTTATCTTGACAAGTTTCCGGCATCAATAAATATTTTTTTTCTGAAAACTAATTATTTTTCAAAACTCTGACGTATTTTTCTTTTGCTAAATCAGTGAATGCAGTGAATATTCACAAAGATAATCTGTTTACATTTTTAAATATTTTTACAAAAATAAATTACAAAAAAAAAACATTTAAAAAAATAAAAAAATAGTGGTCCACCAGCATCGGGAACAGGGTTCAAGGTGCCGGTGGGTAGGGCTCTAGAGAGAGGAACGTCCTCACAAAGCGCGCCGTGTCCAAAAGAACTGCTTTCTGCATCAAGCCCTTGAGCCAGCTCCACAATGAGAGCCCCTTAAGGTGTTGGTCGAGGCTCTTCGCAATGAGTCCATTGACCGAAACGACTATCGGTACAATGACTGCTGAGTCCATGTCCCACATGTTGACGATCTCGTGAGGTAAATCAAGATGATTTTTTTATCATTTAGAGCTTTCACGAGATTTTCGGTATGACCATTTATTATTACCGTCTTATTATTTTCTTTTAATTTCTACGGTAATGTAAAGTAAAGAGATAATTACTTTTGATTGTTTTCTCTCTTTCTAGAGATAATGGCATTTTTCAAGCAGCCAATGTTCCGATCGTGCTTTATAATCCCTGACAAATAAAATTATCCTAATCTCTAAAAAGGCAGAAAAATACCATGGCGCGGCTTTTACACGATACAGTATAACATTCAGGAAAGAGATAAATGCTTCTTGGATTCTTTAACTCTCTTTCTAAAGTGTATAGTAATTTTCGCCAAATAATGCTCGGTTCATACTCTATATCTATGATTTTGACAATTGATTGACAGTGACAGCAGTTGGCAGATACCTTTTCACGAGTTGATAGCGTAGAAACCACGTGTGTTTATAGTTTTGTTACACAGTTTACAGAATAGAATTACGTTGAAAATGGGTATAATACAGAGAGTAAAGTAAGAAAATCCTATCCAGAAAGATATTGTGTTCATTTATTATACTTAGAAATAACTTATATGACTATTTTTTTCAGGAAACCTACAACAAGAAAAGGTAAAAAGGTTTTGCAATCAAAGGAGCCAAAACCTATTGAAGGACCTAAACAAGCGCTCTTCCTTCAGGGTCGTAACCCTTCAGAGCGTACACGGAAACTCTTGAAAGATATTTATGATTTGAAGAAACCTGATGCAGCATACCTCAGCCGGAAAAATGATTTTGTTCCATTTGAAGATGCAACGCTTATTGAGAAGTAAGTATATGTTAACAGTTTACTATATGTCACCAGATTTATTCATAACCTTATTACTAAACATTGAGCAACTTACTTACATATTGTTTGTTTTTTTTTTACTTTATTAATAATCAACATGTTATAGATAGATGAACTTTTAACATTCAAAAATGTAATCTATTATGATAATTGCAGGCTATGTTACAAAAAAGAAGCAGCACTATTCGGAGTTGGCTCCAATTCAAAGAAGAGGCCCCACAATATTGTACTTGGTCGTACATTTGACTATGGTATCTTGGACATGATAGAACTTGGCGCAGATAACTACAAAGCAATGTCACAGTTCCACAATATGAAAGTGTTGGCTGGAATAAAACCTTGTCTGGTGTTTAATGGGCCAGCATGGGACTTGAACCAAGATTTGAAAAGGTTGAAGTCATTGTTCACTGATTTCTTTGTTAGAGAAAAGGTATGTTGTTGTAAAAATAAAACTGATCTGGAAATATTATAATGAATAGAATAAAATTAACCTTTGAACTGTTTAAACTTCACAAAATTTTTAAAACTAAAGTTTTTTCTTTGTATATTATGCTGGTGACGGTAACTCCACAACTAATGTACTGTAATTTTTTTTTTTTAACGTTGCCTCACTCTAGGAATTTCTCCTGTGGTGTGGGTGCGTTCACAAACATATAAACTCACATACACAAACGCCCAGACCCGGAACAACTACTTGTAGGTCATACAAATATTTGCTCTGTGCGGGAATCGAACCCGTGACACT
This sequence comes from Agrotis puta, assembly GCA_943136025.2. Taxonomy (NCBI): domain Eukaryota; kingdom Metazoa; phylum Arthropoda; class Insecta; order Lepidoptera; family Noctuidae; genus Agrotis; species Agrotis puta. The sequence goes on along the minus strand of OW964177.2, from coordinate 10,604,619 downwards.
CAGCGCAGCAGCCCAATCGTTCAGCCACTGCCTAACCGTCTAACCGTGTCGTCGTTTGTTTATGGATTGTTATGCCTTCATATTATTTTGGAATATTATGAATAGAGACTTCTCTAAATTGTCATATTGTATGAATTTCAGGTAGAACAAATCAGACTGCAGGGATTGGAGCATGTCATTAGCTTCACGGCCACTGAAGATGGCAACATATACTTCAGATCATACAGAATACTACTAAAGAAGAGTGGCCAGAGGACGCCCAGGATTGAATTGGAGGAAATAGGTATGTTTTATTACTATTATCCTAATACTAACTAATATTATAAACCACCTGTTGCCAGCAGTTTCACACCCTGATACTGATACTGATACTGCTAGCCTACATCATCCCACTGCTGGGCAAAGGCCTCTCCCCATGACTTCCAGTTTTCACGATCCAGGGCCAAAGTGGACCACTGGTCATGGGTTTTGTCAAGCTCGTCCCGCCATCTTCTACGAGGTCTGCCGCGACGCCTTCTGGCTGTGTCAGGGCTCCACAAAGTGGTTATTTTGGCCCACAGCTCATTGGGCATGCGGCAGACGTGGCCGGCCCAGGCCCATTTCAGTGTAGCAGCCTTTTGACCAACGTCAGCAATTTGTGTTTTGGAGCGCAGTGTTGTGTTGCGTACACGGTCTGATATTTTGACGCCTAGAATACTACGCTCCATTGCACGTTGGCAAACCTTGAGTTTGGACTTTTGAATGTTTGTCAAAGACCAAGTCTGGGATCCATAGGTCAAAATGGGAAGAATGCACATGTCCATGATTTTTCGCTTGAGTGTCATAGGAAGACTTCCTTCACACCCTACAACTCGAAAATTATCCCATGGGAACATAGAAACGGGATAAAAACTATACTATGTGTTAATCCAGGTTATAAATTATCTGTGTAAATTTTATCCAAATCCAACCAGTAGTTTTTGCATGAAAGAGTAACAAACATCTATCCATCCAAACAAACTTTCACATGTATAATATTTTAGGGGACAGAGTGGAAAGTTCCTCAATACCTCCGACCAGACAGGTGTTATGTCTGGTGTTCTTTCTACCCGACATTCATTAATATTGGGTCTTTTAAACTCGCGGATAAATTCGATTGGGCGATGTAGAACACTTAGTTTCTCCGTCGCTGCATAGATGGCGTTAGTGTAGTTTTGCTGACGAGTATGTTCGCTACAATATTAGTAGGACTAGGAATTAGTAGAAAGTAGGATATTAGTAGGATGCACAAGTAAGTTTGTTTGTTTTAAGCCTAAACTACTGAATCAATCATCCTGAAATATTTCATATTCATTGTCAGGTATACAGAGATTGACATTCTGCCTTTCATTCTGAAATATAGTACTGCTCTACTAAGAAAAACAACAATAATGTCAATAATATGATAATAGATGGCGTTACATGTATGATCCGAATTGTTTGTCAAATTCTAAATTAACACATGTTAAGATGTGGGTAATATCTAGTAGTTTAAAAAAATAAAGGTTTTATCTTGGACATAAAACTGAACACTCAATGATTAAGCATGCCCTGATTCATACTTAAATAATATTCAAACCCAACAACTTAATTCCTACAATTATTTAAAAAATATTGCACCTTCTTACTTGAGTAGTGAACATGGGCACAAACAAGGAATAAAACAAAGTTACAACAACTTAAAAGTTCATCATTCTGTCATTCATGCAATATTTACTAACAAACCTTTATTATTTTCAGGTCCTTCAATTGATTTCAAGCTAAGACGTACCAGACTTGGATCAGACGACCTGTTCAAGGAAGCCTGCAGGGTTCCCAGGGAACTCAAACCAATTACAAAGAAAAATATTTCCAGGGATGCATTTGGTTCCAAGATGGGTCGCGTGCACATGGGCAAGCAGGACATCAACAGACTACAGACTCGCAAGATGAAGGGACTGAAGAAGACCCCAGAAGAAAAGAAGAAGTTCCTGGTGAAGAGGAAGAAGGAAAGACAAGCGGCGAAACAAGCACAGACTGCTGCTGCAGAATAAACATCTTGATTAATATTCCATAGATGTTTTTTTTTTATATTTACCTACTAGGTCTAGTAAATTTAATATTTTAGTGTAAGCACCTTATTTTCATAGCAGTAAGGTTACATATAATGTAACTTTTGTTATCGTGGTTCAAGTTTGTCGTGTGATACACGTCTTGTTGTTGAGATACCTTTTCATCGGAGAGGAAATTTACTCTCAAAAGGACTTTCCTACTTCAGACATCCATCTCTATCATAAGATAGATTTCCACTAGGGATTACAAGCACAGTCTGGATTTGACGCGGACCATGGACCGCGCCCGGGTCGACGGCACATTGTGTTACACGCGCGCCTCAAAGAGTGTCAGCAAAATGACGCGGCCCCCCTCTAGAGGGCCAAAGCCCGCCGGGGTCGCGGGACCCACGAATTACCGTGACCGAATTACCCCGGAACGTTAAGGGCTATTGAAGGACATCGTGGATTTTAGTCAGTACGAGTCTGACAGTCCCTCCCGCTCTGCCCTGGGTGGAAGGAGTTATTTGATGATTTTACCAAGCTAAAAAAAAAAGATCCGTTCAGACGCTCTGACATGATTTTTTTTCGCCACTCTTTGAGTTGCCCATTACTCAATGCCCGAATGCTCGCGCCTATGGTGGAAGAAAATCGCCTCGCGACGTCCGTTTTTGTGGGCGTCTCCCGATAATTCGCCACCTTGATATCGGGAAAAGTGTGCGTAGGTACCTATAGTCGCCTCTTCGTTTTTTAAATTTTAGGTTTGCAGTCCAAGAAAAGTTGAGATTTTGGGGTTTATCGGCTGTGTGCCTGTGCAGAAGCATTATCACTCTATAATGTAATTTGTAATGTTGGAAACTATTTTTGTAAATTGGCTTGAGGGAGCATTGGCGCTGCGCTGATATCGGAAATATAGATACTGCATTCTATTTGGTTACAGATGCTAGTTCATGCTAGGATTGTAATAATATTGTATCGTTAGTTTTTTCGGAAAGTAAATATTAATCAAAATCAAGTTATTTATTAAAAATATACGACGGCTGATTTATCAGCACCCTTTGATATTTCCTAGTGTTGGCTGGGAAGAAGTGGCGGAACAAATTCCCCAGCAAGACATCTGTCTGAAAGGTTAGAAAAAACAAAAATTTAGACAATAACATTCACATCATACATCAAATTGAAATTACATCCATATTGTGACTAGAAGGTACAAAATGATAAACTAGGATCATCGCAGTAAATAATAATAGAAAGAAAAAAAAATACACACAAGTTTTGACAGTCCCCTGACCCCTGCAATAAAGCCCTTAAAACAATAGTTTGTCGAAAACGCCATATGCACGTAGGTACATTCACGATTGCGGAAGTACTTCCTTCCTACCTACTAAGTCGTTAAAGCACGCAGTTTATTTAATTTACTATTTCGTCAATTATTGAAAAGAGGGAAATGGTATGTAATTAATGTCAATTTTACATTGTGATGAACTTGAAAGATAACAATTAGTTAAGTAGTAAGTTTTGCTTAATATTACTTTGTACCCGACTGTACCAGAAGAAGGGTTACCTTTGTGATTTGTTATCTTTGTTCAATCTGTCGTTTACTTTTTCCTTTTTTTAATTTTTGATTTCAAGTGGCCTAAGAATAATAATTACCCATATACTAAGGGAGGTACCTAAGAAATCAAAGTATGTGGGTCGGAAACCTACTTGTCGGAAAAATATGGCTCGTTGTTGATCTCGCTAAGTGCTTTATTGATAAGGCTAGTAGGTATTAGCACCTATGGCGCTGTGCACTCAAGCTAATTTCCATAAGCAATGTTGTTATACTGTATAACGGCAGCTACAGTAATATTTGCCATGCATTATGACAAAGTCAATCAATTTAAGATATGTTAGAGTCTGTTATTATAATTATGTAGTGTTCAAGTATGTGTAGGTATAGCAATCGACGATTTTCACAAAAAAGTCTCACGCCGGAAGCCCCGCAGCTGGTCCGATGTTCGCAAGCGATTGCTATGGTCGACCTGGGAACAGAACCCATTCAGGTTTCCATTGCCAGGTATTCCATACGGAATTTCTCAGTAGCAGCCACGAAGTTTGGATGGCAATTGTCGAAATGTGGGTGTTGGTTTCTACTACGGTTTAGAGTTAGAGTTCTTTATGATGTCAAGTAAACATACGGTCCACCTGATGGAAAGCGGTCACCGTAGCCTATGGACACCTGCCTGCAATACCAGAAGTATCGCCTGCGCGTTGTAGCCTCTGCAAAAACTTTTTCACGCCCTTATGCCTCAGCCTATTTCGCTTCGGGGATAACAGGTGTGATACTATGTCCCTCCCTGGTTTCTAATTTATCAAAAGTGACATTGTGTTTTCCAGTTGGACGTACTTTTAGACGAGAGTATTAGGCTACTGCTCGCCTACTATACTATTTCTCGTCTACTATATTACTTACTGAGTAACTTAGTACTTACTTAGATAAGTAATTAGCCTAATGCTTTCGTCTAAAAGTACGGCCAACTGGAAAATGATTTTCTTAAATACGTGATCAGAACTGACGACACCTTTGGCGCAGTGGCTGAGCAATTGGACTGCTGCGCTGCGTGTCGCGTATTCGATTCCCGCACGGAACAAATATTTGTATGATCTACAAGTAGTTGTTTCGGGTCTGGGTGTTTGTGTATGTGAGTTTATATGTTTGCACCCACGACACAGGAGAATTTTTAATGTGGGGCAAGGTTTAAAAAAAAAGAACAATAAATAGTGTCGTCAGGTGTAACAACTTATAAAATAAGCCCGTATAACAACGTAATTGTAACAACACAGCAATTATCGAGTGATATGCAATAATTGATTCCTTCCGTAGTTATATTGTCATCTTGCAAAATAATTTCAAATTGAAAACTTAACAGCTACCTGCCTTAGTAGGTGGGGCGTGATGAGAGCTAATAATACCTGCTTTAGATTTGAAAAGTTACAGAAAGGGGCAGGCCGGTCAGCGGCCCTCTTTTACATTTCAAAAAAGGGATCAACAATAATGGAATATTCAGCGAAGTTGATTGAACGTTAACCACCAAAACGAGTGGCAAATCTGATGAAGATTTACGAGTATATAAGAAATTTAGAACGAATGATAACACTTTTCGGTTCGAAAGTGAAGCTTATTACTAAGTTTATGATATCGGTATTCGCCATAAAGAAGATGAATTGCTGAGTAGGTACCTAGTAAGTAGACTTAGCTTAGATGATCAGTACCTGTTGCCGTCCAGCTAATAAACTTTGCCGAACCTCTCTACCTTTTCATCTGACTGAACCTAAATTTAGCTGATGCTGAATACAGGTGTACTCGTAATCTGTCCCCCGACTGTACCTGACTTCAATATTTCATTTATTCATTGATCGAACAATTTACGTTGTGTTCGAATTTACACAAACCACCAAGAACAAGTTAAAACCTATTTTGAAACAAAACTTGATAAAATTCTTGTTATAAGCATGTAATTATTTGTTAAAAACATTGTATTTCGGACACTTTTGCTGGAAACCCATTGAAGAAGAACTACGTACGAGTATCATCTGGGAAGGTGGACACAAAAGCGATTACAACCATTGCAATTCGTCGGAGCCGTAAGGAAATGCCCATAGTCTTTTTCTTGCATCACAACCAACGATTTGCCGGCCGTATATACTCGTAAGTACTTACATACCTAATTAGTTATCTATCTACTTATACAAAAGGTTTTACTAGTTAGAGGTAGTACGAGTACATTAAAATCGCTTATCTTGACCAGAAGTGTTTTAATAATGTGAATAGGAAATGAATAATAAGGTTGCTGTCGAATCAACGGCAATTGCGCCCTTTATCTACAATAATCGGTCTTAATGTAATAAGTTTAGTATCTGTTCAAATTGGAAAGGGTCTTGTTAAAAGCTGGATAAGTTTTAACCTTTTTAACGTCAAACAGTGATTGTTAATTTCCGTTGTTTATCAATGTCGTATTTTGTACGGTGGAATGATCACGTTGGCTTTTGATATAGTGTGAGTCATAAACTCATAAGACCCTTTTAATATTTATATGTCCCATGTGGACCCGGTCTATATTTAAACCGTCTTTACTTTTGTCCTTTCGTCCTTTCCTGCTAAACACCAAGTCAAATGTGAGTAAATATCTATAAATCAAGTCTACTTAGCTTATTTTTTTAGCGTTCTACAATTTTCTTATTTGTATGTACCTATTCCTTTTCTTATTGCTACCTCTCGAGTTGCGCTTGGACCACAATACCCTTCTAAGCCCTTAAAAGGTTAGGATAGAAATTGTCCATTGCTAACCTTTTTCAGGATTTAGCCATACAAACATAGGTGCACAATCATTAACTAGACATTAAGGTTTTTGGTATAATTTGCATTTAAACGGGTATTTACTTTGTTTCCTAGGTAAAAAATAAGAACTAATAAACAATGAGCTAGAATCTCCAAAAAACATTGAAAATGTATGTATTAAATCGAGATGACTAGGTGTGTGACGACTAGCAAGAAGTATTTAAGTAAGTATTTTGTATTACTTTTTAAGTATAATCATCTTTCCTATTTTTATATATTTTTATATAAAATGTAGCTAACGGAAGTGTGTACACGGAAGCGCGTCCTATTTGATTTGGCCAATGAGCGCGCGCGGTAGAAGAGTGAGCCGTCAAAATGGTAGCAACTCTTACCATGCAAGTTCTGTTTTTGGATGTCAGAGCAACACTTTTTTAGGTTTGTTATTTGATGGATCACCAAAGTTTAGGATATATTTTGCCGAGGTTCGCCTGCGGATAAGTCTTGTTTTGACATCGTATTTAATTCTTATTACCAAGGTGAAGTGTGAGATATAGCGACCACTGTAAGGCTCGCTAGTTTTTTTTGTGTTCTACCTACCAAAAAAATATTTTTTGTATTCTACCTACCGACGGGAAGAGATGAAAAGCTAGCACCATTAACAAACAATGGTCCCTTTGGATACGTTTGTTATTTCAAAATCACAGTTCAAACTAGGAATATTCTATTTGTTACTCATAAGAATGGCATTTATTTTGTAGTGGTGTAATTTGTTGGTTAACGTTACCTCATGATGCGGTTGTAGGTAACCGTTAGTAGGTAGATATAGGTTACGACTTAGGTGCTTATATTCTATGAATGAACACTAGTCACATCTAGTTATGCTTGAGTGCCTAAACATTTACAACTTGTTAATATGTTTTCAATTAATTATTCCTCGCGTAATGTTTTTGCGCAGCCTTTTAAGTATTTGTTTTTTGATGTGTACCATTCACGTGCACACATGGTTAAATTAACATAAATTGTTGTTTGTGGGCTGGACGTGTGTACCCAAGTAAATATTTTTCTACAGTTAAAGATGTAAATAATTTACGCGTAGATCTTAGTAAACAAATTTTAAATAGTTTTGCACTACTGCTTTTAAATTACTGTTCGTAGTACCTACCTACTCCGGGCACGTCGCAATTGCGGCGATAAGGCCCCTTCTTTGACGAGTGGCTGGATAGGCGTCACGGACTACGTCCGGACCTGCTGCCTGACGCAGGTCCTCACCGGACACGGAACTTTCGGGAGGTACCTGTGTCGGATGAGGAAAGAAGAAACGTCTGGGTGTTGCCATACAGTGCAGGACTGCCCCGCTTAGGCAGAGCACCGCCGTGTATTCACGACGGCGATAGGCGGAGACCTCTCGCGCCCGGCAATGGTCGAGGCCATGTTGTGGGGCGAGACGGAGTGGGAAGCGGTCGCGGGGCGCGTGAGGGAGAGGACAGCGTCCTCCCTCCACCCCAGCCTCAGTGGTAGACGCCCACGGCGACGGACGTCGGCAGACGATCTCCGGCCACCGTAGGCGCGGGCATGTGGGCAGCGAGTAACGGGCAACTCGCTGTCCGACCATGGATCATGCCCGGGTCCACGCGCGCCTTATAGAGTGTCAGCAAAAGTATTGAAGGACACCGTGGATTTTAGTCAGCACGAGTCTGAAAGTTCCTGCCGCTCTGCCTTGGGTGGGAGCAAACATTTGATGATTTTACCACGATAAAAAAAAAAGAAAAAAAGTACCTATCTACTTACAGGTAGATCTTAAACCTATCGATATTTCTCTTTCTACTTGGTACTGCCGCTTACGAAAAACCGAATGGTAAAGATTGTTCCACGACTTCTGATAAATTATTTTCTTTTTTTTTACCGATTTTACATTTCTGGACTGTCTACTGAATGAATCTGTCACAGGTTTGGTACATACATTCAAGACTTTATCTTAGTCGTGCATTAATGAAGGCCGTGTCTTAAGGTACCTTATCTCGAAGTAAATTTAGGAAATGTTTCCTTAATTATTCTATATCCTTGTCAAAGGCACACCTTAACTGACTAACGTTAAAGCCAACATTTCAGCTTATGTGCTGCAAAAAACCCAAATCGTAGTTGTAGATACGATACGACGATAGAACGAGGAAGATGCTCAAGGATATATACCTAGGTTTTACAATTTAGGTATACTCTCCTTTTTTATCGTGGTAAGATCATCAAATGAGTCCTCCCACCCAGGGCAGGGCGGGAGGGACTGTCAGACTCGTACTGACTAAAATCCACGGTGTCCTTCACTAGCCCTTTACGTACCGGGGTCACGGTAATTCGTAAGTCCCGCGACCCCGGCAGGTATATTCTCCTTAGCGCGATTTTTGATGAAAGATATCAATTAATGGTTGGTGTCTTTAGGTGAATTAAGAGCTAGATTTTGCCCGCAGCCTCTAATTTCTCTTCCTTCAAAATGTTTGTCTATAACCATCTTCAGGGCTACAGGTTATCAAAATCGGTTTATCGGTTTAGGAGTGAACTGTGAAACAGTAACGAACAATAAAAAACTGCCTTTCTAATTTATAGTATTGATATAAAAATATGAAGTAGAATTGATTCAAAAATTTTGGCATCAAAGTCGCCAAATGTGGACCAGCGCCTTAACAAATGCGAACTACGCCTACGTAGTCATAAATTAGATAATTAAAATGAGAATAATACAATTACTATGAGTACTTTATGAGCTCGCGGTAACCTTAAAACTCGCCACGTTATGATTCAATTTAGTTTACTTAATAAATGTAAATACAAATATTTACCTATATCTGCGGTTTGAATAATACAAAAGTAACGGTTTCCCTTCTAATGGCTTTTCTTCTAAGTATTTCCCGGGACCTTGATGTCATCATTTAGTAGGCAAATTCTAGTTCAAAATGAAGCGTAACGACATCATAATTAATGGTTCTAACTTATCTAAGCCTATTTTTTTCTTCAAATAAAATATTAAAAAAATGAAAATTATATATATGAAAGTTTTAATATATTAATGGATGGATGTCTGTTACTCATTATGTCAGAGCATCTGAACGGAGGCCTTAGCACAAGGTTTTCGTATTTAATTATAAAGTATTTACAGCATTTTTATTGTATGTAAAATGAAAAAGCGCCTTTAGTGTACGGACAAGGAACTAATTTATTTAAAACTAGCTTCCGCCCGCGACTCCGTACGCGCGGTTGTCGGTCTTCGCGTGGATGGCTTATTTCTCCATTTTGAGTAACTCTGACAATGACATCTTATAAATATTTGGACCCAAATACGGCTAAGCCTATAATAATTAAGGAGATCTCTCTATTGAGCTCGCGTTCTGTAGTAACTGAAAAATAAGTTTTTTTTTTCTACGTATTTTTCCAGGATAAAAAGTATCCTATGTTATGCCCAGGATAATAAGGTATAATTATACCAAGTTTAATCGAAATCGAACTGTTAGTTTTCATGTGATGCCTGCATATACAGACAGACAGACAGACAGACAAAATTTTTTTTAATCCCATATTTGGGTTTGGTATCGATCCAGCAACACCCCCCGCTATTTATTTTTTCAATATTTTCAATGTACAGAATTGACCCTTCTACAGATTTATTATATGTATAGAAGTTCCCGTGTACTTTACGTCACAAAAACTTGAAGTCATGCTAGGGCTCTGATATAGATAAAAGGTTCACTTATAATTTAAAGTCTAGCATAGTATTGACTTAGTGATAGGAATAGCACATAAGTAGGTCGTTATCATGTTTATCCCATATTCCCGTTCCCGTGGGATGCTTTTCGAGTAACAGACAGATTAGGCACACTAATTTTAAGATAAATTAGGGCCATTAAAAATAATTCATGGTGTAACATTTGTTCAACCTTCAACAAAAAAGGCTATAAATCTATGACAAGTTTTTTTTTAAAGTAGATTATTTGGTCATGGGTATACCAGTTCATTTTTTGTCTTTGTCTTGAAGTGGGACAGAAAAGGTTAACAACAGTCTTATAGTCCGCGCCACGACTGAAGTCCTTTGACGCGGTGCTAGTTTCATTACATCAAATTGTATAAAATAAAATGAAGTACCTCAAAAATGTATACGCAGGTCATGAATGGCGACGCGGACTTTAACTCTTCTCTGCGATCTAGTCGTTTCTTCTATTTATTTCACGAACCCTTGTTTGACTGCCCCGTGGTCGCTCTGTTTTCAAGTTTTTCCATTAGAAATTTCTTAGTATCAGCCACGGAGCATATTAACCTCTCGGGCGATTTATAATTGAAAATGATAAAAATCAACGTCCAATGAGCGACTGTCTGTTATGTACAGACGTGTGTACGTAAGGCGCTGGGGCGTTTTCGCTTATGTACACCCGGGTGTACGTAACGCGCCCGAGAGGTTAAGGATTTGCGCTCGACTCATGGCATTAGGCTCGTAATTATTACATACTAGCTTCTGCCCGCGACTCCGTCCGCGCGGATGTCGGTCTTCGCGTGGATGGTTTATTTCTCCATTTTGAGTAACTCTGACAATGACATCTTATAAATATCCAAATACAGCTAAGCCTATAATAATTAAGGAGATCGCGGTTCTACAGAACAACGTCTATGAATAAAACTGAAAAATAAGATTTTTTTTTCTACGTATTTTTCCAGGATAAAAAGTATCCCATTTTATGCCCAGGATAATAAGGTATAATTATACCAAGTTTCATCGAAATCGTGATGCCTGCATATACAGACAGACAAAAATTTTTTTAATCACATATTTGGGTTTGGTATCGATCCAGCAACACCCCCCGCTATTTATTTTTTCAATATTTTCAATGTACGTAATTTACCCTTCTACAGATTTATTATATGTATAGATTATTTCAAATCATAACTGGCAAAATGTGAATGTTTATTACGTACACCTCTGCATATTCCGTCGGGGATTACAAGTGTGATGTTTATTTTTTGTTATACCTAATCTCTGATGTCTTCGTTCCAGGTCTTCGTTCTTATGATATCTTGTTCGGGGATGACAGTCTTGGCGTCCTAGGACCTCAGTTTGTTTTGCAAGTAGTAAGTATATATTTCCCGATTGCTTCAGGAAGACTAAATTCAAAAGTAAATATTATTTTGTAAACAGGTTATTGCTGTATAAAATCACAATTAATTGCAGATCTAGTTCTGCAGAATTTTCTTGACAACAATACATAATTCATTTATTGATTAATCTTCCTGAACATATATGTAGGATCCACCGGTATTATTCCTTCAGATTCAGACATCATGTGGGCACAGTTTGGGTCTCGTGGAATGAAAATACACTGAGTGCGGTTTACAGATTATTTTAATTTCAAATCACAATTTAGTTTAAACACAAAATTACTCACAACACTTATACTGAGCACAACGAATCGAGTACAGTTCCGGGATGTCTTCACACTGCGGCGATCAGGCACTGAATGTCCTCTTCGCAGCTCCTATGAAACATCACGACTCTGTAGAAGCGCGCGCAGACCACGTGACGTTAAAAATGGCGCGCTTACGATTCGTTTGATGTCCGTACTATTGACCGGATCCGACACGGCCATCCTGCGATTCACACGTCCTCGTGTGATGTTAACCTGGAAAACACAAAATTCCGCACAGTTTCCGTTCGTCCATTCCTGACTCATGAAATACTTAAGGACTCTTTCACACTTTATTATTAGATTTACTTTGCTCAGAACTAGTCTAATTTTAATCTAACATTAGGAAGTACTCATTGACAATCATTCGAGATAACCGAGACCAAGCACAAAAATTCACATTGAATTGATCAAACACAACAACACCTCAGGTATCTCGTTCATGGTCAACAACAATCACACTGTTCCCCACGGGAATACCGAGTCATCCCTCGACTTTTATGGTCTTTGCTCCTAGGCAAAACCCGACTATACCACCCAGAGCTACCGCCTACCGCGTACCCACGGACTACTCATCAAGTAGACACCGATTTCCAACGGGCTACGGCTACGATACTCTGGTATAGTCTCCGACCCACTGAACCGAGAACCTGTTGCCATAAACTAAAGTGGAGCCAACTCCTCATCTATTCCATCTACAATTTCAATTGGTACTTGGCCCTCGGGCATCTTACGAACACGATCGTGTGCGTATTTGTAAGTACGCTTATTGATTAGCGATTTTAAAACATACCGGTCACCTTCTAACAATTCAACAATTTGATATGGCCCTCTATACTTCACATCAAGTTTTGTTTGATTTCGTTCTTCATTTTCAATAAGCACGAATTCACCGACAGAGAACCTACTCACGCTTGCCTTTGTACTATCAAAACGACTCTTATCATACCGTGCAGACTTTTCAATGCCTTCAGACGCTAATCTCCTAATGTCATCAAGATCGATGGTCTCGTCATTGTCATCAGCCATTAAATGAAGTGGACGCGCTACTTTACCTATCAAAAGTTCCAACGGACTAGCTTTTGTGACGCGATTCACTGTGCAATTTAAGGCTAGCTGTACGTCTCCTAGCGAGTCTTGCCACGATCGATCTTTATCAGTCTCAACCGCTGTTAACATTGACTTAAGAACGCTCATTATCCTCTCCACCTGACCATTCGCTCGAGATGAACCAGTAGCAATGAGGTGTAGGTTGATGTTCTTACTTTGGCAAAAATCACGGAACTCTTTACTAGAAAAGCACCGTCCCTGATCAGCAATTATTCGTGCAGGAGCTCCAAAGAGTGCAGCGCTATCTGATACAGCCTTAATACTGCTTTTGGAGTCAATGTTTTTGGTATGAAATAGCAATACGTACTTGGTAAATGCGTCGATCATCACGAACACATACTCCTTGTTGTCACTCTTGCCACTCAGCTTTCCCGTAGCGTCTATGTGTACGGTATGCCATGGAATCGCTGTCTTGGGTATAGGGTGAAGTTCTGCTTGTACTTTACCTGAATGAGACTTTGCTATCTTGCAGGTGACACAGTTGTCCACAAACCGCTTCACATAGCGACTCATACCCTCGAACCAGTAATGGTTGTATAGTTTTTCCAGAGTCTTCTCCCATCCTAGATGAATAATCGACTCGTGGATGTTATTAATGACAGACCAACGCATGGCACGAGGAATGATGGGTAAACATTTCGTTCGACCGTTACGTTGGACTTTACGGTAAAGTGTTGCTTTTCTTACCTCATACGTCTTAGCCACGTCTTCTTTGAGTTGTCCTTGCTCTAGATCAGAAATTATCTTCTTGATCTCTTCATCTCGCTGTTGCTCTGCCAAAAGCCAGTTGTCAGACAATTCGGTAAGGTTTACCTGCTTCTGTTCAACTCTGTCTACTAGAGTTGCTGGTAAAGGCAGCAAGTTTCGAGATAAGAAATCAGCATGTGCCATTTGCTTCCCTACTCTGTATTTTACGTCGAAATCGAACGACTGTAAAAATGCCCACCACCTATGCACCCGCGGTGTCAGATCGATTTTGGTTCGTGACGATTTCAGGGAATTACAGTCGGTCACTACTGTAAACTTTCGACCATGAAGGTACTGTCGAAAATGTTTCACTGCGTTTACGACAGCCAACGTCTCAAGCTCATACGAGTGGTATCGGGACTCTGCTGGCGTCGTGCGCTTGCTGAAATAAGCAATAGGATGTTGCTTACCTTCTACGACTTGAAACAAAATCGCACCATAGCCCTCTGAACTGGCATCAGTATGAAGCTCTGCCGGATGCTGCGGGTCGAAAATCATGAGCACTGGATCACTAGTAAGAATTTCGATTACCTTCTGCCGAACTCCTTCACGTCTGGGTGTCCACTCGAACGGAGATTTTCCAGATGTCAATTGATAGATTGGACCCATGAGGCGGGAAAAATTGGGAACAAACTGACGAAAGTAAGATGCTAAGCCTACAAATTGTCTTACCTGGTAAGAGTCTGTGGTGAAGGTAAACATGACAAAGCTTCTATCTTCCGCCCGTTCGGTTTGATTTTACCTGCCTCAACCTCATAACCCAGAAACTCTATACGGGTTTTAAGAAAAGAGCATTTCTTAAGGTTAAGCGAGAACCCTGCCTTCGTTAACACCTCTAATACTGTCTGTAGTCTCTCCAGGCCCTGCTCTATGGAGTCTGATATGACAGAAATGTCATCAACGTATACTACTACGTACTGGTGTGCAAGATCACCAAGAGCATTGACGATTGCTCGTTGGAAAACAGATATCGCGTTACGTAATCCAAACGGCATGGTTAAAAATTCGAATTGTCCGTCAGGTGTTATGAACGCAGTGCGTTCAATGGATTGTTCTTGGACGGGAATCAAATGAAAACCACTTGCACAATCTAACTTTGTAAAGAAATTTGCACCATGAAGTCGTGAAATTTGGTCAGAAATCAAGGGTAAAGGATAACGATCGGGCACTGTATTATTGTTAAGCTCTCTATAATCTATGCACATACGGTCTGATCCATCATGTTTTTTAACTAAAAGGGCTGGACTAGCAAACGGTGAACTACTGGGTCTTATTATTTTAGCCTGCAGCAATTCATAAACCCTATCGCGCATTATTCGACGTTCGTCCGGAGACAACCTGTAAGGACGTCTTTGCACTGTACGATTAGGGTCAACCAACCTTATCTCTAACTGACCAGTGGTGACACGTGTAGTCGGAAAACCGTTAATGAAAAATTCGGAATATAATTCTAAAATATTAAGAAGGTCGCGTCTTCTATCAAAGGACAAATCAGTGTCAATTTTGTCAAAGCTATTCTTAGATACACTGGTCTGAATGGCGTTACATACTTTGATACTACCTTCTCTAGACAACATCAATTCTGTTGCAGTCATGGTAACACAAAAACCGTTATTTAAAATCTCTCTACCTACTAAAATGTTACTCCGTAAATAACAATCTGGCAAAACGTGGAATAGGATCTCCGTCGCGAAACCGTTAATTTCTACTTGACACAGCAATTGTAGAGTACTATTAACATTTCTATTGCCTATACCAATTAGAGACACAACATTATTAAATCTTCTACCTCTAAAATTACAAACCATACACTCTTTTATCAAAGAACATTCAGCTCCAGAATCAAAGTCAAAATTAAAACACTCACCAAAATGTTTTAATAGTCCTGATGGGGGCTCGACCATACAGAGGTCGACTCGTTTCTCCACTGGGGCAGCAGCGCCGGATGTGCCCGCTGTGCAGCGGCTGGCGATGTGGCCCGGCGTGCCGCACTTAAAGCACACCAATGTACTGCTGCTGGCTTGTTGTCGCTGCCCGGCACTCGTAGCAGCAGGTGCAGGCGACGGCTTCTTGACCTCGTTCTTCTTTGAGCGGCAATCCGCTTGTTTATGTCCCGGTTTGCCACAGGCATGACACTTGATTGGTGGTAGCGAAGAAAACTTTGAACGTTTCTCGTTTCCGGCTTCAGTGCGCATGTCTGTAGGGGCTCTCCTCTTCAGGTAAGAGAACGCTTGAAGCTCTTGTTGCAACTTATGACGAGTTGTAATCTCAGTCGTAAATGCGAGGCGTTGTAAACGGGTATCGATTTGCGCCAAATGAGCGATAACAGTCGACGCCGCAATCTGTTCAACGCTGAGATCCTTCCATCGGTTCAATAAAAACGTCATAAGACGACTAGCATAAGCGGCATAGGTCTCATTCTCCTTTGGCTTGTCATTATTTAGGTTAATGAGGGTAGCCGCAGAAGTTTCGACACACACAAATCTGGCCTTGAATAATTCCTGGAATTGTTCCCACGTCATACCTGGATAGGTTATCTGCGACAGCCATGTAGATGCGGAGCCCTTCATTGCCTTACTTAGCGTCAAAATAAGCTGGCATCCCTCCACTGCACTCCCGTTAAAACATAAGTCGGCGGTGGCGCACCACGACCGCGCATCGGAATCCGGTTTGTCGGGGTCGAATTCCGGCAATAAAAACTTGTTCACTGGCTGAGTTTTTAAAGTTTGTATCAGCGCGTGCATTTGCTGGTTTTGCATTTCAAAAAGTAACCGCCACTGATTGTTATTGTCACTGTTCTCGCGTGTAATCTCATTAGCACGATTTGATCCCACTTCTGATGTAGGATCCACCGGTATTATTCCTTCAGATTCAGACATCATGTGGGCACAGTTTGGGTCTCGTGGAATGAAAATACACTGAGTGCGGTTTACAGATTATTTTAATTTCAAATCACAATTTAGTTTAAACACAAAATTACTCACAACACTTATACTGAGCACAACGAATCGAGTACAGTTCCGGGATGTCTTCACACTGCGGCGATCAGGCACTGAATGTCCTCTTCGCAGCTCCTATGAAACATCACGACTCTGTAGAAGCGCGCGCAGACCACGTGACGTTAAAAATGGCGCGCTTACGATTCGTTTGATGTCCGTACTATTGACCGGATCCGACATATATAATACAGGTTAACTTAGTTTTTTTTATGACTAATAGTAACACAGACACGATGAGAGAGGATTAGATCATACTAGTTGTTGCCAGTAGCTTCACCCGCTACAACTGGAAAATTATGGAAGACTAGCTTCCGCCCGCGACTCCGTCCGCGCGGATGTCGGTTTTCGCGTGGATGGTTTATTTCTCCATATTTTTCCAGGATAAAAAGTATCCTATTTTATGCCCAGGATAATAAGGTATAATTATACCAAGTTTCATCGAAATCGAACCGTTAGTTTTCACGTGATGCCTGCATATACAGACAGACAGACAGACAACCAAAAAAATCCAGCAACACCCCCCGCTATTAATTTTTTCAATATTTTCAATGTACCGAATTGACCCTTATACAGATTTATTATATGTATAGATGATATATTGAATAGGGAAGATAATATCGGGATAAAACCTATGTATTTATCCCCTGAAATATTTAAAGATTTGTCCAGGCCGATTTTTTTCGAATTTGTCCTATTCGCTCGTACTTACTCGAAATTTTCTTTCTACATAAACCCTGAAATATAAAAAATCTGGTGTTTCATACAAAATGAAATATTTTTCTGTTGACAACACCTTATTTATTTTGGTCTTATTTTTTGGCCTTATTTTTTTTTGGGTTTGGTTTCTTGTCAGGTTGTTAAAGTTTAACAAATAACCCGGTATGTTAGTATATAAATAAAAATATGAAGAATCTCAGCATATTGAAAAGTAAAACCAGATAATGCAAGCGATCTACACAATATGATCTCGTTTACGAGATCGATTTATTAATGGTAGCGTAGCATATAATTAATATGTCCATGTAAGTACTATAAGTACACAGGACCTGTTTCAAGAAAATGTATTGATTATTAGGTACAATACAAACTACTCATGTTCCTTTAACCGATTATTTCTATATCGCCAACTTCATAATGCCTTAATAAATCATCTTTAAATGCCTATTTTTGTGTTTAATCGTGAATTTAACATTTAATTATGCAGATTTGTAAGTTAAGAAAACCTACAAGTATTTTTTTTTGGTATTATAAATTGTTGAAATAAATAATGAGGTTGACATCAAGAAAAACCTGATTTTGTTCTCTTTGTGCAACTAAAATGACATAATTTATTCGGTCGTAGTGTGATTACATGCTAATTAATATCAAATTAAAAGCTAATCTGAGAATCGTTAATTTTGAATGTTAATGACCCAGCGATAGCAATGCCTTCATTGTTTAGGTTCAAGTCCCGGGTCAGGTCATGGGCACTGCAGTTCTCAGGGTACAAAACATTCTTTGATTCTAAAACAATTACTTGCCTATGCATGAATGGAGATGTTAATAGCGATTAAAATAATTTACTTAATTGTTGACACCTACAGGTTGGGATTTACAAGGTGCTAAAGTTATAGTGTATTATTTTGTTGCAATTTTAGTCCTTACAAACTGTGCCCGATTATATTTTCCAGTACCATAACTTTATATGGGTAGCTTGATAACTTTTGATGGGAATATGATGGAATACAATTTTTTTTATGGGGCATGTAAGTTGACTTTTGTACTGAAAACCTTTCCTTTGTATTTAATTTCATTAAGAAATTAACAATAGTATTTTAAACTGTGTATAAAAATGTTACATTCGCTGAAAGACATTCAGCGAATGTAAATTTTTTGCCGAGTGGATTAAAATGTAAATAAAGAAAAACCGAAGCCATTGATTGTTTTCACTGCCAAAGAAACCCTCATGGGTCACGGCTACGCCTTTAAAGGTATCTTTGATCCTGGAAGCCAAAAAGGCAACTGAAGTACAGGGTGGATTTTTAGTCAGTAAAAGTCTGAGAGTCGTTTCTGCTCAAGTCTGGTAGGAATTATATATGTTGATTTTAGCACCAAACAAAAAGGGATATCCCTTTTTGTACCTCATGACAGAGTATTTTCAAGGTGTGATTTTGTTAAGAATGCTTCGATATATTATTATGCTAATCCACTCCATGATAAAAGATGAGGTTTGGCAATATTTCTTATCCTGAGGCTAAAGTCGTTTATTACCAAAGCAATAATTTTGACACCCATATTCAACACTTCGTCGTTGAGTCGTGATAAAATGCTCGCAGATACTTTGGAATGTAACAAACAACTCATTCTTTAAATAGACTAACAAAAAAGTCCCTATGTATGTAAAATACTTATATGCAAAACCCATGTCGTTTAGGCACTCAATGTTCGCAATATGAATGCAAAATCGTACATTTGACATTCAAAAATATCCCATAAGTATCTACTTCAGATATTTAGAATAATTTTATGCCTGATTTAAAGGTGACAGGAATAGAAACCACGTGTTTATTGCAGTTTTGCATATAATTGAATTATTGTACTAATGGCTGCGTATGAAACAATGACCCTGTGAATAAAATCTAAGTAATATAATCAAGCACGTGTCTAAGTAGTTAAAAATAAGTATGTAAAAAACAGCTCATCATTTTTGTTATTCAGATCTGTAAACCTTAATCAATTGTTATCAATTTTGACTGCCTGCCATTCGTTTCTTTTTAGGTTTAAGCTATTGCATAGCTTTTATCGCGGGCTTTCTTTTTTTCTGGCCCACATTTGTTACCTCTCCTGCATCGCGGGCGCATTTACAAACATTGAAACTCACATACAGAAACAGCCACACCTAGAACAACTACTTGTAGATCGTACAAATATTTGTACTGTGTGGGAATCAAACCAACACGCAGCGCAACAGACGATCGCACGCGCGGCCTCTGCGCTATCCGTGCAATGGTACATTGCTTCATTTTCTCTATTTATTTTCCTTTAACACCGTCTATACCTATTATACAGTTAATAAATAGAAATGATGACCTGTGGTGGTATTGGTATTCGATAGATGTCTTTAATCTAAGTTACAAAGAAATTAAAACAATAGAAATAGTATTTTCCTTGTCAATCCTGGTGAATCCCCATTAAACAGAGGATGACGAATAATTGTTACATTCTTCCTTCAAAACTTAAAATAAACATACCTTGGAAAACAAGTGGAAACTACACTCGCGAGCAAAAGTATGGAACCATTCACTTAGCGCGATCGACTACTTAACAACTAGTTAAGAATGATAAAGTAATTTGAAAGGTTAAACTAACCAACCTTTAAATTGATGCCAAATTCATTCAAATCACGCCATTGTTTAAGGAGTTTTCGCGGATCAATTCTAAGTAAGTGATTCCGTACTTTTGCTCGCTAGTGTATGATGATCGCATACATTACTTAAATAGACTTTTGCCGGCAGTACATAGATTGATTTGCTATCAGAGGTTAAAGTTAAATTTTCGCGTTCATGCGTTGCTTTACATTGTATGGACTTGCGGCAATTTAGATCAATGTATTTTTAATCTAACGTCAGTCACCTACATATATCGCATAATCTAGCTCACAGTTTCTCAAACTTATTCACTTTGCTCACTTTTTTTGTTTTTTAGCGTCATTTTTTTTATAAACTCAAATAGCTTCAATAGATAATGTAGGAGCTGAAGCAAATTAAAATGTTTTGTAGATAATACTTTTTAATTGGCATGTCTTAGGTCAAAATACTTGATAGGTAAGAACCCTCCCATTATCTATGTAGGTATGCCTCTACCTGTGCCTCCCTGAAAATGTCCAGTTTGGTCATCATCATCACCCACTTTGAGAAAGACTGACTAGCTAGACTACGATAGAAACTACCAGGCTGATGTAGACTTATTAAAAACTGGTCACAAATCACAATATGAAATCGTTTACAACATGCAAGAAGTTCCTCGTTTATGTCTGTTACTTGACGTAAGGTTATAAAACTGGAACGTAAGATATGTAATAACATTGGAACTTGTCCCTCGGTTCGTCTATATGACTCATTTTGATTCTCGATCGAATACACTTACAATATAACTGGATAACTTTGTCGATACTAATATCATCAAATCTTTTTACTAAAAAAAAAAAACATCAAGTGAGTCCTCCCACCCAGGGCAGGGTGAGACGGAAGGACTGTCAGATTCGTACTGACTAAAATCCACGGTGTTCCTTTTATGAACCTTTACGTTTCATTGTCACGGTTACCAGTTTAGACAGTCCCACGACCCAAGACAGTCCCGCGACCGCCTTTGAAGATAACTTTGGGTGGGAAATTCGGGCAGTCTTACAAAATGTGGATTTAAGTAAAAGATTTTGTAGCGCGTGATCTGTGTGGTAGACGCCCACGGCGTCGGACGTCGCCAGACGATCTCCGGCCACCGTAGGCGCGGGCATGCGGGCAGCGAGTAATGGGCAACTCGCTGTCCGACCATGGACCATGCCCGGGTCGACGGCGCGTTGTGTTCCACGCGCGCCTCAAAGAGTATCAGCAAAGTGACGGGGCCCAGCCCCCGGGGACTGAAATTGCCTGCTATTGCCAGGGGTACTGCCAATAAAATAGCTGTTTGTGTTTCATGTAAGTACTTTCTAACTTGCTAGTGTCCTATTTGGGGGAATGTGTTTTCAAACCCATACTCCGTAACGCGTAATATTTAAAATAATCCTTCATGCGCACATGTTGAACACAGCAGTAGGATCTTTAGAATACTGTGAGAAACCTGACGATTAAGTTTAAAAATAAAATCTGGCTCTGAGAAAAACCTCATTTAAGAAGCTTATAATGTACGAAATTACCAGATGTGTACGTGTCTTGAGTAATAATTGTCACATGTTGCGGATCTAATTTCTTAAACTGCGCATCAACCTAGTTTTCAAGATTATTGTAGTAATAAAAAAAAATGATCATCGCGCCGATTATTTTCCTAGCAGAATATCGGTTTCGTTATTATTTATTACCTACCTTCTAGCTTTAAATACCTATGTCCTTTCAAATCTGTCTTTCTTGTGTAATCATTGCTATATACAGTACATTAGCGCCCAACCTGATGATCTGTTAAATTTTTGATTGATATTGTAGTCAAATCGAAAGGTGCATTTCATTTTATTAAAATGATCTGTCTGCCTTAGCTCTTACACAAGCACTATACGCCATTAATCAAGTCAATTATTACTGTCTACATAATTATTGAACTATTTATGTTTACTGCGATATAAATAGTTACGATAAAGTGTTATTTTCAGAGAGTTGAAAACTACTTCCTTAATCCCTTTACTTTTTGTGTCATTCACCTTTACAACCTGCAGTTACCTATGTAGTTAGGCATATTGTTTTGTGTTTGTATACAGGTTTACGTACAAAGTAGTATGCAGTTTACAAATTGCGAAAGATGTTAAATATTAACCACTTCCACTCGTAGCTATTTGATTTGTTATTAAGATTCGTTTGAGAATTACATGCGATTCTTTGACTGTTAAACGTGCTGCTTGTGCAGCTGAATAATTTATAATTGACAGAACTCATTTATTTAGTGTTCAGACGAATATTGGTAAATACCCGATCATAATGAATCATAGTTTTTCTCAAGACTAATCGATAACAATAAACAATGTGTGTGTTAGTGTAAGCTGCGATGGCGCCGCCGGCCGCACCGGCATGGCGGCAGGCTGTAGTGTTATACCCTTGACAGGCTGCGGGCGCTCAGCTCAGTCGCGGCGCGGCTCTGCTCGTACCCTCGCGTCTCGTGCTCCGCTCTATATAGCCGCTCGCCCTCGCTCCCGGCACAGTTCGCACCTCGAGCCATGCGCCTCCGTCACACGGATGAAGCATCGGATGTGCACAAAGTCAAATATCATTATTTTACAAAAGTGCTTGATTGACTCCTAGGAGTTTTAATGAAATAATTGACACCTGTGCTAGTGAACTATTATTATCAACATGAAATCTAGGAAGAGTCCGTCAGACCCGCAGCCGGAGTTGCAGGAGCTGCTGCAGAAGCCGCACAGTCTGACGCTGATCGCTGATGGCAAGCGCGCAACAAGTACGTTCTTATTTTCATAGTTTTCAGTCAATGTTTTAAGGTATTAGACTGATGTCTGAACAATTGCGTCCGTTACGATGAATGGACGTATTGAATTATAACAATAACATACCTAAAAAATTTTCGAAGCGAGGAACACATTTGTCAACATAATAACAAAGGCTAATTTCGATGACCTCATTACATGTATTTTTTTAATTTGCACCTGCATAGCCTGTTATGAGAGGACTTGATCTAAGAGAGGAAGTAAATAAACTTGTCCTTGCGAATAAAAGCAAAAGTTGAACCAAACACTGTCTTTAGTACGATGTCATTGAGCTCAATGTTTGTCCAGTGTCATCGTGTGGATACGTTATTACTATGAGGCCTCAATTAATTTATTAATTAAGTATAAAAATTAATTTCATGTTTATTTACGGTCATGTGTGATATTTATCGTGTCGGCGCTTAGTCTTAATTTTAATTCGGTAATTTCCGGTTTCCATTAATATTCGCAAATCATAGATTAAATCTGTTATTTTAAAAAATAATGTGTACATTCAGGAACTAGGGACACAGTTCACAGTGTCGCACGTTACTGTCGACATTTCCGTACCGCATCCAAGAATATTAGAAGGTAGAAACAAATATAAACATAAACCTATATATAATAAGATTGCATAATATTTTTATATTTTATGAAAATCTAAGCCTGTTATGTATTTATTTATGCGTATTATATCACATAGTGCGTGGTATGTTAGCATGATAACATCATTAATAAATACTGACATCGTTGTTAAATGTAATTAAAACATCTATATGTTAACCATCCACCTAATTAGTTTAATTATACTTTATAAAAAAACTATTAAAAGTCGCTAAAATATTGTATATGTATAAACGTGTGTCAATATATAATAATACGTACTTGCACATCAGAACCGTTGTCGTAGCCGCGGTAGCAAAACGTCATGAAATTCAAACATCGTAGGTAAATAAAAAGTGGGTATAACAAGTATTTGCGTTAATTATAAAATTATTACTTTAAATAAAAAAAAAACACCTTTTCACCAAAATAATGCTCATAAAAACAAGCACAATCGTTGAATTCTTTCTTTCTTTTCTTTTTTTCGAGTCCTCGAAAAATACACGGAAATTCGGGAAAATTATTTCAATTTTAATTCTTGTATAATATTCGTTAAAATATCTAATGATTGTACAGTAAAATAAGATTTTTAACCTCTAATTTTCCCAAATATGTTAGTACCTGCACGCTCAATTCTAATTCAGCCAACCTTAATGACATGTGTCGTTAAGTGACGACTAGATATAATTATTATGATGTAGGAACCTATAAAATGGTCATTTATTTTGTCTTAATTACTCTGAGCTGTGACGTAAAAATTAAATGACTGTCTTTAATATAAATTCAATTACTTACAACCCGCGACGCACAGCCTTAAAAACTACGTCGGGAAGCAAGTCCACTGTCGGTCCTTAAACAAGGAAAGTTTCATGAAAATACTAAATCCCACAGTATGTTTTTGAAATAAGCATGGAATTATTGGTACTTTAGAAAACAAGCGAACTGCAACTCATTCTTGCATATCGTCAGTCGGCAGCAGACCTAAAAAGAATAATTAGGGACAATAGCGCACTTTGGGACTTCTTTGAAACTTTAAAATCTGTGATGTTCTGTAGGTTTATCCCATTTCTTCGCAAAGGAAACTGCCCATTTTGGGTGTTATCATTTTTTTTTGTTTTTTTTTTTTTATTTTGTGGTTTTTATTTCGAGACGTTCAGAATTTGGGTTCACCTCTAATAAAATCGTAATGATTTAACCAGTTTTGATTATAGTGTATCGTATTTTACCATATATTTTAATATTGACATTTGGCTTTGGTCGGTTTTTCCCTTATTTCATTTTTTGCATTCAAAATTCAAATATTGCATATATATAATTTTATTGCTCTACTGGCTGATTCTTGCCAAGAATAACCTATATAGATTCAACTTGAGGGCTGAATCTCGAGTCGATCTCAGGCTATTCAACTAAATAACCAGTTATTCAACTTATTCTACTTTAATGAGGTCTTTCCTCTGCCCTTATTCAGAACAGCTTGTTAAATATTTAGGTGAGAATTAAAATCCAACAACGTTCGTAGTCTGAATGCGATCGATTTCAATTCATGTGGATGTGAAGATGCAGAGTGCAGACGTAGCTATTAAGTAATTTGTGGTGTGACTTCACTTTCAGTTGCAAGTACTTTTATAGTTTTTGAAAAGAAGCTTTATATCTAAGGTCTTGAGCCATCCTTAAGTTTATAAGACAAATATTATATTTCTCTACATTTGTGCAGCAAAAATAGACAAGACATAAAACTTCTTTGAAACTTTTATTCAATGGTATGCCAACACGCTACCTACACTAATATAGTTACCTACTTAGGCACAGAGATCATTCACAGAAAACAAAACTGTTTTTCGACGTACTTAAAATAAAAACTTGAGTTTTCTAATTTCAATATAGAAGGTTATTTAAGACAATTTATATTTCGAAGAGAGCTTTATAACTTTTTGAATAAATCCCATTCTGCTTTTATTTACTTTGGGTAACATTTTTAACAGTACGAAATAGATCTTCAGAATACAGAAGTCTGGGAAGTTTATAAACAGATTTACAGGTTTAGTTGTTTTATGAACCCACTTACATTTAGTTTCTTTTGTTTTAGTTCATTTCCAATTTACGCAAACTTAGCTGACCTACATCAGGCTATCTTTGCTGTTTATTTTTCAATTTTGTAAATTAAGTAACAAAATGAAGGCTGTGTTCAGTAACAACTGGAATTCAGATCTCATCTTGTAGGACTTTGAGCTACGCTACCACCTTGCCAATTGTTTCATATTTTTCTACTGCATTATTTGTACTGATACATCCAAGTAGTTCGTGCCGGCACGACAGAATCTAAACTTTTAGTATGCGCAGGTAATCTCAGTATAGGTTTAGATTTATATCATAAACAAAAGTGTTTGTTTCAAACGTCGGCCATCCATCAACTTGAGTAATGAGTCTGTTGATTCGAATCTGACGCGGCATAATCTTTAGATGTAAGTGCAATTGAATGGCTATCATTTACACTTAATTATGATAAATGATTTAATTCATACATTGTTACTAAACATCATTTGACATAAAGGTTATCTATTGTGAAGCTACTTTATTTATTATGGCATTTGTTTGTTTTGTACTACTTCTGGATTGTATAAATTGATATCTTGTGCGTATCTTGTGATTGGAAATATGAATGGTCTCATTGCACCATATCGAATGAATACAACCTCATAAGTTTCACATACAAGATAGAAGTACCTACTTACTAAGCCTACTTAATTATTAGTTTTTAAAATAGTTGTACTTAATTGATTCCAGTATACCTCAAATACTTTGCGACTGGCAGAGGCAGCTCATAATATAAAAGAGGTGATGTAGAAGGAGAATTGTATAAAAAACTGAATTTGTGACGGGCGGTTATTTTGTTACTTAAGACTAATTGAAAGATTTAATTCTACTTAGTTCTACCTATGTTTAAGTCAACCTATTCTATTGCATTTATTTAGTATTCAAAACAACAGTCATTGAATTAGATAAAGCTCTAGATTAAAAAAAAACACTAATAAATAAATTCAAAGCTAATAGATGTTTGGAATTGACATGAAGGTTTTTTTTTTCAATGATTAAGTACTAATAAAGATAAAATAAATGTAGATCTGTGAAAAGTACCGGAACTAATGATAATTTAGATGCCATGACGTAAATTAACGATCTATGCTATCCGAATATCGACACGAATGACACTGAACATAAATTCTAGCAAAGAGTGGAATAATAATTCTAGATTATTATTCCGTACTCTATTACAGAACCTTATTGATTCACTAGCTTTTGCCCGCGACTTAGAATGCGAAGAATTTAGAATCAAGTACCTATATTTTTACTTTTTCGCGGTATTGTCTTTTCTTACGGTAAACTGGCCTATATTTTAATTTAGACCTCTAGCAATATATTCATAAACACAAAATTCAATTTTATGCAGGAGTTTTTGATTGATGCGTGTACAAACATACAGATAAATGAAAAATCTAAAACCAGCTGTTTTGGATTTTGCCCCCAACCATTACTTGCTTTTCATCAATATCTTTTATTAATTCAAAACATATAAAATCTACTTGAGTCGACATCTTCGTCGTATCTACCTTCTCACTGACCATAATTATTATCTTCGCACAATTCATAGTCTGCCATCGCTCATCGTCTGCGTTCCCCTACTCTTAAAGCCGGTCATATTCATAATCAAAATGTTCCTTATAACATGACATTTTCCTTTATGACGTATTTAGATATTTAAGGTAATAAGGAATACAGCGGTACATGCTACGAGGCGTGGCGTAGCATTACGCAGGTCATCCACAGTCAGGTTTAAGATTTAAGCAACTGGTTTCATACAAGGAAAAATATTTAATCAAAATTTTAATATTTTAGTATATTCCAGTCTCTAAAACTTATCTTAAACTTTTTTTTAGCGTGGTGGGCAGAGCGGAAGGGACTGTCAGACTTGTACTGACTAAAATCCACGGTGCAGGAGCAATAGCCCTTTACGTCCCGGGGTCACGGTAATTCGTGAGTCCTGCGACCAAACATATTTAAAACTTTTTTTTTATCTTGGTAAAATCATCAAATGAGTCCTCCCACCCAAGGCAGGGCGGTAGGGACTGTCAGACTAGACTGACTAAAATCCACGGTGTCCTTCAATAGCCCTTTACGTACCGGGGTCACGGTAATTCGTGAGTCCCGCGACCTAAACTTATTTTAAACTTGGCAAAACTTACTGAGCCTTCCATGACGCAGATGGATTTCTACATATTTAAATAAAATAATGTGATAAAGATTATCTGTGTATATTTCCTTCTTCCATATTAGATTCTCTAAAAATAAGTGACCACATACCTAAGTATACAGTGCAATACAAGTTAGTGTTTAAGTAATTCGTTCTCTGACATTTTATTTTAAAACAAAACAGAAGTCATAAAAAGTATTATATTACAGTCAATCTTACGTCTAGCATCAATGAATGAGTCACACTATCTTTCTTTGAGATCGTTACTGACGTATACGTATGACGCTCGGTATTACAGGGTAGACATATTTGTTTTGATATTTTAAAAATCTTTGAAAATTTACCCAATTTTGGAATGTTTGTGGGTGAATTGGCAAAAATGATTTTGTTTCGTAATTTATCTACTTAATAATGAGTTAGTATCGTGTTTATGTGTATTTCATGATACTTATTGCAACTCTAAACATCTACAAAACTTATTAGCTTATAGTTGTGTATATGATTAAAATGTTTAGCAAGTTTTATTTTATCCTAAACTTTGGTTGATAAATAAAGATTAGATTAAGCTCTAAGGTTTATGAGTTGTCTAACTATAAAATCACATAATTTTAGGTCTTAACTGACACACGCTTTAATATTGAAGAGACCACTGCGGAATTTTAATTTGCAACAAAATTTATTCATACGAGAATATTCCAATTTAAACCTGTATTTCGTTTGGTTAAAACACGTCTAACATGGATCTTCAGGCTTAGTAGTAGTTATTAAATAAAGTAAATTAATTGTAGTCTTAGAAATAGACTGTCACATATCACCAGTAAGCAGAATGTCCACAATTCTGAACTTTTCCGATAATTGTCTAAAAATGTTGTAAATGTAAATATTTGATTCTTTGTAAAAGTTTAGTTTTATTATATTTTAGTTAAACATACATCTGGCGTAATGTTTACATATATGCTGAAGATTATAGAATTATTTGATATACATACTCAAATTGGAAAATGCGATACTATCTAGGCGAAAAACTTTACAATCGAAAGCATCTTCATCATCTTCTCACAATATAATTCGATTTAGGTATTTTTAAGATTATTATTTATTGCATTATTAATTGTGCAGGTCGTTTTTTTTTAATCTATGATACTTTAAAGTGTGAACGAAGATCTCAAAGTGTTTAATTTGCTATAAAACCTAGATTGAAATTGTGAAAGTAAATTCAGGAACAAAATTGTAGGAGTAAATAATGAAAAATATCAAATTATCGATATTTTAGCATCTGATTATGGAGGCATCTAACATTGTACTAAATATGCATAAAAGCCTTTTTGCGTAAATCGTTTTCTTGAGAAACCGAGAAATAATATAAATAAACTATGACGAGCGTAGAAACCCAGTGAATTTAACTAAACAGTTCTTTTATATAATTTGGAAAATATTTATGACGAATATGACCAATTCCTCATTTAGTATTCTAAGCATATGTATTTGGTAAAATTAGTAAATATGGTTAAGACACGGGTTATTTGTGAGGCTAAGTTTTTTTATTCGAGAACCATACCAAATTACCCATTCATCATCGCGAAATCAAATCAGATAAGCGCCAGGTCCAACCAGAAGCAGAGACAAACACTCATGAATATTCGATTCAGGTTGCAATGAAGATGTCAATAGTTAGTTACAGGAAGTAAGTTGCAGCAAACAGTAGACATTACCTTCATCTTCCGGTTCGATTTTTTTTCAAATGTCCAATTTCACTCATTGTTACTTCTATTAAGATGCTAGCATTTTCAAAAGGTGCTTTGCCTGAAAAGATCGCTTTTGTGTCAATAAATCGATTACGAAAAACTTTTTTGTGCGTAGGAAAAAACTATTTCTTTACAATCTGTTGTTTTTTTTACACTTTAAACGTTTACATTATGAACAACAGAGGTAAAGTATAGATGAAAAAATACAGTTTGGAAGGAATGTGTGGCCCTTTGCTTAAGAAATACTTTGTTACCTACTGTATAAATCTTAGATTTAGTGACAAATGAAACACACTAAAACATCCTGTTTTACTACGGAAGTGTATGGAACCCACCCATAATAACTTGTTATATCGAATATATATTTTTTCGTAGACATGTTTGACAAGACATGAACTTCTGTCAATATTTACTATGCTAATCAGTTCGCGAGTTTCGTGAATGTACCACGACTATGTTAGGTATTAACATAAAATAATATTAAACTGACCACATGTAGGCATTTGTGGTTAAATTAATATCATTCTACGGGATTTTTTAAAGTGAACCCTTTAAACTAAACAAACTAGTCTTGTCTTTCGAGAATAAGTAATCTAGAGTCATTCTACGAAATCACACATTGGAAATATATCTATTATTTTAAGGAAAAGACAAAAAAAATCCCATCGAATGTGCTCGGGGAAGTTTTTAAAGCCTGTCTGTCGATTAAGCCTTTTAAGGATGCTAGATATTATAGGTACCTACCCGGAAATTCGGATGAATAAGCTGTAAAAAATAAATCCCTAGAATGCCAAGGATGTTTCAAATATTTTGGTTAAACAATCTGTTTTTAAAGACAACGAGATTTATTTCATTCTTACTACATATTTTGCTTTGTAGTTAATTTTTTAATCGGATAGTTTGGCCGAGGAACCTGTTAAACCTGATTGAAAAATTATACAGTTCAGTACTTTTATACATATTTTGTTAATTTATTCACCTTACATCTATTGAAAGTGTACATTTCCTTATGCGTTTTATTTTTAAAAGGTATGAGTAAATAGGTGCAAAGTTACAATAGGGTATTTTATTGCATAAAAAAATTAAAAATCTGTTTAGTCCGTCGTCAGTTTGAATATTGAAAAATAATGGCCACGTATTTTATTTTTTAAAATCAATGAATATTGACAAGGGTAAAACGCTTCCAAATTCAAGAGTGGGGTTTGTGACGTCATAACGCTTGTAAAATAAAATTGTACCGACCGAATGACGATGTGTGATTTTGAGGAGCGTTGTATCTTCGGCTTTTTGGTTTCCGTAACAAAAGAAAAAATACGGGTCTAATATTATTTTATAATCTAAATTTCGGACTAACATTTTTTTATAATTAAAATATAATATTTAGAAAATACAAATATACCAGTTCAGACACCACGAAGGCTTATTTTGTTTTATTTTTAGTGCATATTGGTGGCGCGTAGGTAACTCTAATACCTAGTACATATTATGTAATTAGAATTAATAGTACTATCATATAAAGTATCGATAATGTCACATAATAAAAGAGTAGAATCATCTACATTTTCTACGTGTGTTAGCAATTTACTTTGCCAAAAATAACTTGTTTAATATCCACTTCCTACATAAAGTTCTGTTTGTGATACGACTTTAACATTTTTTATGAGATTTTGAATATTAGGTAGGTACCTGATGTCAGTCTTAAATCAATTTGCACATCCATACTTGTTGATAATGATTTAAGTGGAAAAAAACATCTCCTGGTCGGGCACAGCCCACGCATGGTCCCAAAATAAGATAAAACATTTGCTTATAAGATTACATACCTATACTAACAGAATAAAAACTCTATACCTCAATAAATATTTATGTAAGTATTCGCGTCTTCTTTTACGTGAAAATGCTTTATATTTCCAGCAAAAGAAAGTGAACTAACAACATATTGCGAGTTTCTTTCAATGTTCTCTATTTAAAATTAAGAATGAAAGGTTTTGTTTTCGCACAATTGTAATCGGTCTAGCTTTGTTCTAAGACTGTTATGACGGCTGGCTGCATAGTATGCGGCTGCGCAGCTGATGTTGATACTCTTAGCACGTGTCTCGATTATAACAAATAATATATGATACTCATGGCCTCACTACGGCTGAAGCCAGAAACTTTGTTTTAAATCGATCTTATACAATAATTGACCAGTATTATACTAATTTTTTTTTAAATAAATTGTGCAATATTCTATTTTCGAGCACCACGTCTGGAGCCTGGAAGGATACGGGGAGGCCTTTGCCCAGCATTGAGATTACTCTGAGCGTCATTGCATTGGCCATTTTCTGGTGGTTGCCGCTGTTAATTCTGGTTTCTAGGATCTGCGGTAGTTTGGGAAAAGAGAGAGACTCAAACAAATGTTCCAAAATATGTTTTTAATGTCTCCATTTTTCGAAGTGATTTTCAATCGTTACAGTATATTTTATGATAATGCGATTAGCATTGGGTCGTTAATCTTGTGTTACACCGCCAGCGAAACGGTGATAAGCGAGTGTTTGTTTTCTTCTCGTAAGTGAAGACATTAACATGAATATCTAGTATCTATTGTCCGTTAATTTGCTTTTATTCGAGGTAATGTTTTATTGTACTTAACATCGTAGTTTTTTTTAATGATCGTAGTTATTGTCATGGGTGACGAATGACGTTACTAATAATAATACGGAAATGTTGTATTCGAAATTTAAGTACTTTCTGTTTAGCTTGTTCGTATTCATTTTCTTTAGTCATCTATGTTGTATACAATGTATTTATCTTTAACGAACTTTTACACGTAAATATAAACAAGTTACCGGTTTTCTTCTGAGAACTTTTTATGTTCAGAAGTAGGAATACTTTAGATTATATGAATGAAAAATGCAAAGCCGAAACTGCTGAATCAATACAATATTCAAAAACAAATCCCATGAAAGTTCGTAAATATCATAATATAATTCCAAACGTGGTATTTCCCTTTCGGGAAATACCACGTTTGGAAATCATCAAAATATGGTTTAATACTTATATTATTTTTTGTAAGGTGTCATAATAATTTATAACATATAAATATGTTAATTGGAATTGAGACGCACATATTGTTGCGGTTTCTGATTCACATTGACCTAAGGATTAAAACCGCAGATTTAATAGCGATCAATGTTGACTCACTATATCACTACAGTTATGTCGATTAACATCTAGTAAGGTAGACATTTTTTTCTAAATTCAGTAGGTATCTCTAAGCAACAATCCAAAATTGATTCCACTTTTGCCAATATCAGGTTGTAGTTTTTTTTCTTTTTTCCCTGGGGTCTTAAAACGCCACTTTATCAAAATATTAATATGAATTGCTGATATTTTCGTGAAATGGAATAACTTTTTTTTAATGTCGTAGAAACATCAAATGAGTCCTCCCACCCAGGGCAGAGCGGGAGGAACTGTCAGACTCGTACTGACTAAGATCCACCGTGTCCTTCAATAGCCCTTAACATTCCGGGGTCACGGTAATTCGTAAGTCCCGCGACCCCGGCAGGCTTTGACCCTCTAGAGGGGGGCCCCGTCATTTTGCTGATTCTCTTTGAGGCGCGCGTGGAACACAACGCGCCGGGCATGGTCCATGGTCGGACAGCGAGTTGCTCATTACTCGCTACCATTCTCACACTCTATTTTTCATACATTTACATACGCAGTTCATTCCGCTTCCGCTATCTCCCTTGTGGTCTATCACAACACCTTTCCAGTTCTAGGGAATCTGTTTTGAATTGTATGGACATGCCCAAAAGAGCTTTTTAGCGACACAAATGTCGTATGTCCTGTCCCGTTGTAACTAGACAGCGTTTTGAGACACATTTATGATTTACGTTCATTCCTTTATTTTTTACACACTGAATAATTCGTTTATGATCTATTAATTAACCAACTTTAAAAAAGTAGGAGAATCTCAATTCGACTTTTTTTAACAACAAAGCTACTGCGCTCTATAGCAGGTTGGCAAACCTTGAGTTTGGACTTAAGCATAATATAACAATAAATAATAATAAAGTATGGTTTAATTGCCAAGAGCCTCGAAAAACATCTGAGAAGGCTCTCGCTTTGGCATCTGGATCAAGCGCCTGATCCAGAAGGCAGTACTTCTGGACACGGCGCGCATTGTTAGGAGGTTCCTCTCTCAGGAGCCCTGACCGCCGGCAGCCCGGACCCTGTTCTCGATGCTGGTGGACTGCTGTTTTTTTATATTTTTTCATGTTTTTTTTTGTTCAAATATTTTTAAATGTAAAAGATGAATATGGATTATAAAGTATACCTACTATATTTTAAAACAAGACTATAATAAAAGGTATTTTAATTATATGTATAATTGATACCTAATAAAATGAGATGGTTTTATTACTAACAATCACAACTATACTCGTATAAAGTACCTCAGTAGTACCGTAAACTGAAGTTACTTTGATCAATTTTGAACATTAATTGACTGTTATTTTTGAATGTGAGGTTCTAAAAAAAACATAAAAAAGGTAATTATCGGTTTGTATAGTTTTCTTTGTAAAAGTAAAAAAAAATGATTCGTTTTTCAAAAAAAAAACAAAGTGATAAAAGGTAAAATGACTTTGGGATTACTTTGAAACCCCCTGTTTTTAAGATAGAATCTGAAAGTAGCCCCAATAAACTATACAAAAACAGAAAGAAAAAGTATTGATAAAAACCCGCGCACTCACAAAAAATATTGTGACAGTTTACCATTGTTGTAATCCAAAAAAAAAATCTACTAAAATTTTCCCAATTTTCAATTTTATGTCGATAAGTAGTTTGTATCATATTAACCCCATGATTCAAAGTAACCCCGTTTACCGGTTCGTAAAACAAAATAAGTACATCTACCTACCTAGTAATGTAAATAACATTAATATTTTGAAGGCCATAATGTCTCATTAAACTTAATTATAAAGCATTTGAAAGGCGTTGGTTGCATTCCTGAGATGACATACTAACAACCGTTAATTTAAAATTTAAAACCCACTGATAAACATAATTTAATACAATGTTTGTTTAACCCTCAGACGGTCTGTAAATAGAGTTTGATTATTAGTTGAACGAAAACTGGTTTCACTGTACCTAGATCATAGATACAATTCGATAAAATTGCCTATTTAATTGATCTAAGATAAAAACAGATTGCACAACATTACCTCTGAGCAAAATCAGCAATATTTTAAAAAGTCAGGGTTACAATATTCACCTTAAATAATGTTGATATCTTAAAGCCTTTAAGATATGCAGAAAGATTGGATTTTACAAAAAAAGCTAGAGATCAATAATGTGAAACTGCATTGCTTGATGAAAACCAGATTTTTTCAAGCGTTTTCCAAACATAACCTGTAACTTACAGAGTCACCTTCTGCAGTCCTATACTAAGGAAACGGTAGGTACTTACATGGAAATCATGAAAAAATGCTGTGATTTCTAGTAATTGTTTATGAAACATAAATTCATAGTGTAGTTGGTTTTGTAGGGCAGTAAAATGTGTAACGAACCCTAAATACCAACATAGACATACATATTTAAAGCACAAAGTGACCACCTACGTCCCACGCTACTACGCTCGCATAAATACAGGAAGTTGACAAACAAAATGGGTCCAGTATTTTCCATACATAAGCGAAGTTAACTTATTGGCTATTTATTCATCAGGTGCTCTACTACGCACACCGTATAATAGTCCACATCACATTATTTCATAAGTCTATTTACGTATTGTATCAGTTAAGTGTCAATTAATTTGTCTTGTTACTTATGCAAAGTATGTTATAATAGTAGATTATTAACCAAGGGCTGTATGACATCAATTGCATACGAGGTTTTTGGCGCCTGAGCGAAGCGAAGGCGCTAATTAACCCGAGTATGCAATTGATGCTTACGCCCGAGATAAATACTCTGCTTTACATATCGATTGTGAGGTAAGTAAACAACAAGACAGCAGGTTTCAATGAACATTTATTAAGAAGAAAAAAATGTGTATTTAATTAAAATTAATAGTAAAATTATTACAATTTGTAAGAGATATGGTCACGTTCTTTTTAGGTATATTTATAGTTTGAATATGAGTTTGTGATTCGACAACTGTTTTTGCCCTTTCTTTAATAAAATCGGGCGTTAGATCTATGTCTTCGTCACTAGACATGTTTAAAACTTTTGAAAAAGAACTCAAACAAGAAAATTAATTATTTTCGCGATGCTTTCGCGCCTACTAGTAGACTGCCTTTTTTTTTCACGCACGCAAGCGCGTCGAATCTTGCTGGCCAGTTTGATTTTTAAATCGATTCCATCTAACATACGATGTGGAAACAAATAGTTCCATATTTAAAATAAAATCTTTATAAAATAAATTGTCTAGATTCCGATTCGAGTAATTAATCGATACCGAGAAAAAAAAAATAACTTTTTAAAAATATTCTTCGTGCAGTATGAGTATGACAGTTCTTTTTTCAAATTCCAAAACCTATGCTGTAATGATAGTCATACACCCCGGCATTCAGGGGTGTAAGGGTGTACTTACAGAGCAAGAGATAATTAAATAATATTAAATTCGCGTTAATTAATGTTAAAAAATTTAGAAAAATATCAGAAATATTATGTTATTGCTCATTTATAATAGGCGTTACAGGTGCTTTTAAATTACTAATTATACTTACTTATAAATTGTTTAAATATTTTTCTGCGACTTATTGATTTTAAGTCTTTCATTGTATCTTAATTAAATAGCAACCAGCTAAAGCTAACATTATTAAAAAAAGTTTTGTAATAACGAAGTTCCGAAATAATTTATTCACTTTTTGATCTAACTGTTTAACGCACAAAGTAATTTTCAAGTTTAACAAGTAAATTGTTCTGCGTTTTACGAACATTGATAAAATAACAAAACTAGTTTTACGTTAACAAGTAGAAGAAGTTACGCATATCGAACCTCTTAGAAAGCTCTAACTATAACAAGGATTCTTCTATTAACATCTCATCACATCACAACATATACTTTTATATATTTAACCAAGCCTAAAAACAAGCATACATACTATCAAAAGATACAATATCGAAATTTAAACTCATAAAAATGTCTGTACTGTCTTTGCATCGCTTTATCTATTACTAGCTGTACCCCGTGCTTTCACACCTGCTGCTCGGTTCCTATCGGATGTACCGTGATGTTTTATGGCGTCAATAAATGGACTGTCTAACACAATAATATTTTTTCATTTCGAACACCAGTTTACCAATAAATCTTAAAAGTAATTCTAAAAAGCAATTCCGTAATTACATTTTTATTTAAATATTCTAAAAATACTTGCGTTTTTAAAATACTATTTTTAATTTTCTTAAAATAGTAAAGCGACTACCAAAAAGTGAAGAGTAAATATTTACAATTAGTTTCGTATATTTGTTTAGTTCTTGGTCTTATTAGGTAGTACAATCTAAGTATGTATGTAAATACCAGATTCTAATGCGTGCTTTGCTTGCGCTAAATATATCAATAGTACTAATAACATTTGAATGAAAATTCAATCTTTATTAGATGGCATTTAAACTCTATCGGTCTTATTACAAAAACTAAATAAACCTTGGTTTAAACCTGGTCTATCAAGTCCAGGCATATCTGCAGAGACATGGTTTAAATTTGTCCGTTTTACAAAACTAAGATTAAACGTCGATTTTAGCACCGTCATTTGAACGATTGTCTAAACAATTAAATCCACCATGTGTAATAACAATTAAATCTACCTTGTTTAAATTCATTTTGGGTGAAAATAACACAAAATCAACAACAAAATTAAAAAGTTGCTATGAGAAACTTTGACACACCTTTGACAGCTACTACTGTTAGACCATGGTTTATTGCAAAACTACGATTTGTAATTACGTTTGTGTAAACCGTAGTTTTACAAGATTTAAAAACCCGGGTTTATAGTTAAACCGCTTTTTGTGATAAGGCGGAATGGCATAATAATCTAGTTCAAGTATGCAAATAAAGATATTTAAGGCAGTAAAAATCGTGCTCCACAGAGACATGTACATGTAGAGTCTTATTAATACATTACGCTACTGTATAGTCTAATGTTTTCCGCACTCTGTACAGGTTTGATTCCGTCTCAAACGATAAGAACAAATATGTGTCCTTTAGATTGTTGTTCCGGGTCATTCTTAATACTTTTGGGCATTATTCAGGCGTGTTTCTGCCCAAATATACCGACCGAGATCAACACTTTGTCCATTTTCTGAGATAATCGTAATGATTTTGATTAGCGTTTACTAATCAAATCTGATTTATTCTGAATCTCAGATTATTTTGACATAATAACTTACTGAATTATTTACAATTTCTGGGTAAGTTATAGAAGTCCTGAAAGTTTACTATAATACTCGTATCAGGATATAAGTAATTGAAATTTTATAACGTATACTGCATAAATGTAAAGGCATGTCATAAATGTGACATTCAATAAATCGACCTAATAAATATAATGTGAGATAGTTAGTACGAGCTGATATTGAGACGATCCTTGGTTAAATACACGTAAGCATCTCGATAAATAAAGGAAACTTGGAAGGTAACACATAAATTGTTCATTAATATTAGATTATATATATTTATGCACATTTAATAGCGCCTGACTAAGGTTTAATGTGAGCGCTATGAAACGAGTGTCCTTTAATCTGGCGTCTAACTTTCTATAATGTTATTTAACATATACTCGTATTTCCATTTTTTATTAATTGTTGGTTAAAAATACAAGTTTGTCTGGTTTAAGATATTTTAAATGCCTAAACAATACAGTTAGTTTTTCCGATGAATTTACACTCATGATTTCGAGACAGGAGTAAACGAAAGTAGATTTTTTTAATTATTCAGTTGTCACCATCTTCTGACTTTAGGTCCAGATTTATAATGAATTGTTTATTTTTCACCGTCAGCCAGTCACATTTAAAAAAAAGTAAAAAATTGATTATTTATCATTCTTTTTTACCTGGTCTCTTCACCACGTGCTCGAATACTGTTATTTGTAAGCAAAGTTACGGTCAATGAGTTTTATAACATAATTAGCTGAACTCCTGTCTTCCTGAAGGATAAACTGTTAAATTCCTATATTTTTTGATTCCACCAATTGAATTAGTTCTATAAAAATGTTTCTTTATGACGTTTTAGATGGTCTAGTTTCAAAGTCCACTCTATCTTTTACGCCGATTACACTTTTTGCGTCTTAGCATTGCTAGGAGCGTGTGACATTGGATTTACGCATATTTCGTGGTCGACCCTCTGGTCAATATCACATGATCTCACCATGTGAACCACTCGGGACCTAAAGAATAGAAAAATGTACTTGGCTCTTGGTAATTTTGCAAAAGATATTAAGTATCTTCATGGCTACATATCTAATTTTGTGTTATGTTGTTTTGTCAGTTCTGTTTGTTTTGCATCATAGAACTAAAATGATTTATAAGTACAGTAACCGGTAACCACTATTGTACAGTGCTAAACGAAAATATTTTGAAAACAAATTTAAAATGCAGTTATTAATTATATTTTAAATAAAAAAACTTTTTTACAAAAAAAAACAAACCGACTACCAAAAATACAAACGCCCCACCTAAAACCACTAAAAAGTGAAAAATAAACTACTATTTATCTATTTCAGAAAACAAAAATGCACGTATTTTTCAAACGAATTAAATAAAAAACTTATTACCTACCAATTCTAAATCAACTTACAATATTATTTTATTTAACAAACAAGATATTATGTATTTACAAACAACCTATAATGATTTATTTACAAAATTACAATGTGACCATTCTTGTCTAAACCTAATTAGCTATAAATTTAATTATAATATTTTTATAATGTTGTGTGCTAGGCACCTACTGATCTGTTTGAAGTCGGTGCCAAGCCAAATAGGTATTCGATAGGATACGCACGTCTAGCCCCGTCACGCCATCACGCTACATCTAAATCACACCAAATCACCCTGCGCTTGCGACCGAACGCGCGATCGTGAGTCGGCAAGTCTTGAGCGATTCAACCCAAACGGGCAAACACGAGCAGGCAGGCGTCTTTGACGGTCGTCTTGAATGCAATTATCTTTTGATGCGTTATAGTGCTGTTGATAAATTTTGTATTTTTGATAGTCGCTTACGTGTTCGTAGGTTGCTATTTGTTTATTAATAAAAATATTAGATGTTATTAATTATAACCCTGTGTGTATTATATTACTAAGTATTATTGTTCTCTTTATTTTTGGCTTGGCACCGACTTCAAACAGATCAGTAGGTGCCTAGCACACAACATTATAAAAATATTATAATTTTTATAGCTAATTAGGTTTAGACAAGAATGGTCACATTGTAATTTTGTAAATAAATCATTATAGGTTGTTTGTAAATACATAATATCTTGTTTGTTAAATAAAATAATATTGTAAGTTGATTTAGAATTGGTAGGTAATAAGTTTTTTATTTAATTCGTTTGAAAAATACGTGCATTTTTGTTTTCTGAAATAGATAAATAGTAGTTTATTTTTCACTTTTTAGTGGTTTTAGGTGGGGCGTTTGTATTTTTGGTAGTCGGTTTGTTTTTTTTTGTAAAAAAGTTTTTTTATTTTTCCATTTTTTGTATAAATTATCGTAGGTACGTATGTATTCGGGCACGCCGCAATCGCGGCGGTAAGACCCCTCTTTGAGGAGTGGCTAGATAGGCGTCACGGCGTCCTGACCTACCGCATGACGCAGGTCCTCACCGGACACGGAAGTTTCGGGAGGTTCCTGTGTCTGATAGGGAGGGAAGAAACGCCTGGGTGTCACCACTGCGAGGATCGTCCGGAGGACACGGTGGAGCATACGGTGCAGGACTGCCCCGCTTGGGCAGAGCACCGCCGTGTCCTCACGACGGCGATAGGCGGAGACCTCTCGCGCCCGGCATTGGTCGAGGCCATGCTGCGGGGCGAGACGGAGTGCGAGTACGGCAGCGGTCGCCTCCTTCTGCGAAGCAGTCATGCTTGCGAAGGAGGAGGCGGGCCGCGTGAGGGAGAGGACAGCGTCCTCCCTCCACCCTAGCCCAGTGGTAGACGCCTTGACGGCGTTGGGCGTCGCAAGACGATCTCCGGCCACCGTAGGCGCGGGCATGCGGGCGGCGAGTAATGGGCGACTCGCAGCCCGACCATGGACCATGCCCGGGTCGACGGCGCGTTGTGTTCCACGCGCGCCTCAAGGAGTGTCAGCATAGTGACGGGGCCTGTAGAGGGCCATAGCCTGCCGGAGTCGCGGGACTTGCTCATTACCGTGACCCCGGTACGTAAAGGGCTAGTGAAGGACACCGTGGATTTTAGTCAGTACAAGTCTGACAATCCCTCCCGCCCTGCCTTGGGTGGGAGGACTCATTTGATGATTTTACCACGATAAAAAAAAGGTACGTATGTAGTAAGTTAACTTTGTCATTTTCTTTTAGTTACATTTAGTAATTTATAAAACCCTCTGTCTTGATACACTATCTGATCAATAGGTTGTTTTTTTCTATTTTTATTAGTGTAAATATCGTAGGTACGTACGTAGTAAGTTGAACTACGTCATATAACTTGAGTTATTATTCTGACTTTTAACCGTTAAGGAATTTTACCTTCCAGATTCCATCATCTGATCCTGACAATGGGTGCTCCCATTGTCACCATGTATACTCCTTCTAACCTCGGGAGTATACTCTTTCTAATGAAAAAATAATTTTGAAAATCGGTCAACAATTGACTAGACTTACTTCTGAAGTTATTTTTCACTTTTTTGTGTTTTTAAAGTCGGTTTTATATTTTGCAAAAAAGTTTTTTTTATTTCTCAATTATTTTTATTAGTTGTAATATCCTATACAAATATTTGCTATGCATTTATTTTACATTGTTATTATTAACAATATTTTTCATGGTAATAGGCTTATCTATACTAATATTATAAAGCTGCAGAGTTTGTTTGTTTGTTTGTTTGAACGCGCTAATCTCTGGAACTACTGGTCCGATTTGAATGATTCATTCAGTGTTGGGTAGTCCATTTATCGAGGAAGGCTATAGGCTATGTAACATCATCGCTATCACTAATAGGAGCGGAGCAGCAGTGAGAAATGTTTCAAAATCGGGAAAATGAATTCCTTTTCGAGAGCTTCCGTTGCGTGCGCTGCGTAAACGGTTAAAGATACGCAAAAATTATGTACTACGGAATTATTTCTCATGAAGAAGAACTTTCTAAAATAAAGTCCGCGAGAGCATATATCTATCTTTTAAGGTTAAGTCACTATAACCTTTTTTGTGGAAATCAAATTTGATTTTAAAGAGCTTCATTATTTGCGAAGGTATTTTCATTAACACGATATTAATCCTTATCCAAATAAATAATCCTTATCCGTTAATCATCACAAGCATTTGATTTTGAACAAAATTGCCCTTGACATCGTTTGATTTTAATGGATATCTAAGGAGATATCATAGTTTCAAAATAATACTACAATAAAATAATGACTGCCTGGGCAAGTCATAATTGCGGTCGTAAGATCATCTTTGAGAAGTGGTTGGAGATGCGCTACGGCGTCCTCAGCCTCAACTTCAACCTGACGCAAGTCCTCCCGGGCACGGTTATTGCGGGAGGTACCTCAGGGATTCGGCGGCAGGCGAGGTGAATGGGGAGCAGTCGGAATGCGTGCGGGAAAAGATATCCTCTACCTATCGCCCCAGCCACGGGGCAACAAATCGCGGGGCATATTCCAGCCGCTTGCGGACGGGGAGTAATGGGTAGCTCGCCGTCCGACAAAGGACAAGGCCCGAGCCACGGTGCGGCGTGTTCCACGTGCTCCTCAAGGGAACTGACCGGGACGGGACCATAGGGCCAAACGCCTAACATGACGCGGGTGAAACCGCGGGCAGAAGCTAGTCCCCAATAAAATGAAACTTAACATACCAAACTGTCGAAATATGGGTATACTGTACACATCTGCGTACCCCCTCAGAGCATACAGGCGTGATGTTATGTTATGATGTTGTGTAAACAATAAACATCCAAGCGATTGCAGCAATCACGACAGATTTGCTGTCAATTATTGAAGAGTTCCGTTCCATATCTCCGAAGTTCGTGATCAGATCATGACTATATTTCTATGGGACCAACTTGGAAGTATACCCTTTCAAACAAAAAAAGAATTTTTCAAATCGGTTCAGGCGTCTTCGAATAATCGGTGAACATACATAAAAAAAAAAAAAAAATACATACAGTCGAATAGAGAACCTCCTCCTTTTTGGAAGTCGGTTAAAAATACTACAATATACAATAAAATTACATTCATTAATAACTGCATTTTAAATATGTTTTAAATAATGAAAAGGGAATAGAACTTTTCAGACTGTACAGTACGAGTCTGACAGTCTCTCCCGCTCTGCCCTGGACTCATTTGATGATTTTACCACGCTAAAAAAAAACTAGCTAAGCTTAACTATACTGCAAAAAGAACCATTAATTTAAGATTGCAGTCAAGTAACAACACTATTCAATTAAGTCTGAGTGCTGCATGGTGCTACTGAGAACACATAGACAAATTGTTTTGTACTCGTTATGCTAATATAAGAGAATCGTTTGTTTAATTAATAGCGAAGGCTTCACGGTAACGACTGGTTACAGTGTGCACTGAGTTAACACCGGCACCGTACAGTGGTTATTATGAGCTGCAAAGTTATTTCATTAAAGTTTTCCAGTGATTTATTATATTACTAGCTTCCGCCCGCGACTCCGTCCGCGCGGATGTCGGT
Organism: Agrotis puta; assembly: GCA_943136025.2. Lineage (NCBI taxonomy): Eukaryota > Metazoa > Arthropoda > Insecta > Lepidoptera > Noctuidae > Agrotis > Agrotis puta. The sequence goes on along the minus strand of OW964177.2, from coordinate 10,561,363 downwards.
CTTCGCGTGGATGGTTTATTTCCCCATTTTGAGTAACTCTGACAATGACATCTTATAAATATTACGGCGCTGAATCCACTGCGGGTAATGCAACGTGTGTTCGCGGTTCTACAGAACAACGTCTATGAATAAAATTCAGAAGATTACGTGGAATGCCCACACAGTAAGTTACTATATTGAGTCATAATACCACTTTTAGTGTAGTACCTAATAAAAACTGGAGTGAACAGAGTTTTGTCAGTATTCGTTTTATTTCCTGTCCTACAGAATATATATAACCGCTTGATGCCTCGTATGCCGTATACCTAACTGCTTTTTTGATTGTACATAAATTCTAGTTTCCCGGATTGGATTTCTTATCGATTAAATATCTTACAGAAGAGAAAGGTCTTATTCATTGGGATGGGATCTTCTTACACAAATTCAGTTAATGGGACAAGTCTAAATATTATTCAAAATTACCTTCTCATAACTCATACAGAAAGATCTTTTCTTCTATAGTAGTTTAAGAAGAGACAATTTTTAGTCAGGGCTCATCTTTGAGGCGTCTGATAGAGTACTTGTTAGGCTTTGTATCTATTCTACGAAAAAGTTCTCAACAAAATTCGATCAATAAATTATTAGAAATTATTCGTGCTGTCGTCTTCTATCGACGTGTGACTTAGACCTACATCTGAACTTCCATTACTAGTCTAGGCGTAGATAACATTGCAGCCCATAGCCGATACACTTGACAGCTGGAGGTGATGTTGTAACGCGTCTCATTTGTATGGGAGCTGCGTAGGCGTCATTAACTCACCACTGCTCAAATCCAACCGTTTTGTAACTACACCAGTTTTACAATGACTCGCGAAAATGTTACAATTACTATTTTGAACGAGTCTTCAGTGAAGATTTTTGGATCTAAACATAATCAAAGTGCCTTCTAGTTGCGTCTACGCAATGAATGTCAAACTTTAGATCGCGCCTCCGTGACAAAACAAGTGACATTGTGACCGGAATATAAACCATGATTGCTCCGGATTGTGATTTTCCCGCAAAGAGATTCGTGCACAACACCTAATTTACATTCGACATTCTCTAGAAAAACTATTTCACAATAGAGCATTATGGTAATTATGCTTCAATGCTATGACTCTAAGGGATAAATTATAACAAGGGCGGCGATAATTAAAAGTGTGAAGGCTGACAAAAATTATGAACGGTCTGAGTCGGCGAGTGACATTGATCACGATACACTTTACAGTATTGTGCAAGTAATGACTCGGACAATCACTTGCCTATGCAATTATCTACTTTTATGCATTCACTTTTAGTGTATAAATAATTCGATTAACCGACTTCCTTTACTTAATTAGCGTAGAAACTTAAGAACTTGAGTGGTTTTAGATTAAAAACCGAGAGTACCGATAAAAAAAAACCGGCCAAGTGCGAGTCGGACTCGCCTTTAAAGGGTTCCGTAGCAGCAAGTAACATTATATAAAAGTTGGTTGTAACTTTGAAAGATAAATTGCGGTTTACGATTTATGACGTATTAAAAAAAAATGTAAGTTGGTACGCACAATATTGAGTGATTTACCATGTTATTTTAATATCATGGACTTCTTATAGGTTTTCCTATAATCTATAAGGAGAAAACTAATTTCTGTATTTTTTTCAAAATTTTAGGTTCAGTAGTTTCGGAGATAAGGGGGGGGGGAATGGTCAATTTTCGTCTATTTTCTTGAATAACTTGGAAAATATTTATTTTAAAATTACAAAAAAATACATTTAAGATCTTCTCAACAAGACCTTTCATTTGATATGCCACACGATGCAGTTTTCAGTTTTTTTTTTTAATTTTCCCCTTCCCCCCCAAAAATGACCCCCCATATACAGATTTCATCTGCTCACGTCACACCTCTGTGTTTGGGTCACAGGAATTGATATGTGTACCAAATTTCAACTTAATCGGTCTAATAGATTCGGAGATAATTGACTGTAAGCGACGGACGGACAGACACACGAGTGATCCTATAAGGGTTCCGTTTTTGTATTCAGACGTACGGAACCCTAAAAATATACAAACGCTGCAACTTTGCCATGACGCCCAACTTTGCCCTATTTATACGACGCGCGAATTTTTTGGTGAAAATGCGGCGTCCACCCGTGGACCACCTGTCTACAGGTGGACGCCGCGTTACCATCAATAAACGTAGCGCATTTTGCTCTAATTTTCTATTAAACAATCGATCCAATAGCACCTCTTCAATTAAAAGTAGCTAATAAAACCTAAGTGCAAACAATAATGCAAGAAGCGTATTTAATTGGTATTTTGAAGCACAAGTATCTAGATGGCTAAAGCATAATTATCAGCTTATAATGTTTCTATTGCTAGGATACAGGCTTACGGGCTATAATCTACCATGATCGTGCTGGCCTAGTGTGGACTTGTACATATAACGATTCTTCGAATTTTTGGTTCTAGGACATGCCGATTTCCACATATTTTCCTTCACTGTTCCGAGAGCAGTGGTGATGAAATAAATTACACATGTTAATGCGCCTGCTGGATTAAATACCCATGACCTACAAAATGGCTAAATAAAATTTTGCACAAATTATTAAATTAATCACCATGACCTGATAAGTTCTTCAATCAATGTCTAGCACACCTAGGTTACCTAGGTACTTTGGAATGAAAACGTAAAGCGTTTGAGCTCGTTTTGGTCAAGGGCTACGATGACATGTGTATTGATAACACTACATGCATACTAATATTAATGTATGGAGTGAAGTTAGAGATGTAAATAAAGCTGCAGCAGGTGAGACACACATCAGACGGTTTACCAAAAAATGCAGCGCAGAGCAGAGATTACGATATACTATCTCTTACTTAAAGTAAAAAATAATACAGAAAAGGAATTACAAATAGTTAATTTGGGTACATTCTATACTTTAGTAGAGATAACGGAATTGACAACAATAATTTGCTTAGGTTCTATTTTCACAGAAAAGTAAATGCGGCGCGGAGTCTGTCGTCTGCGCTGCACCAAATATAATGGACAATAACCTGAAGAAAGATTTTTAAAATGATGACTGGAACACTGTATAAATTCACGCTTCTTTTAATCTTGTTTAACTTTGTAGCCTAAAATTTATACAAACACATAAATGCTATACTAAGACGTTGTCGTTTCCACCGTGTATTAGGCAATAAATCGAGGGGTCTACCTCGGCCGACCTTTAGGACCGAATACAGAACCAAGCGATCTTAGGTTCAATTGCCTTGTTGGGCAACGTGATAATTATTAGATATTTCTATCAAGCCTTTATCAGTGAGCATCCCGTTCGTCTGTATTTGTCCCTGGAAAAATAAACAACATTCCACAGCGCAAATACATTGGCTTAGCTAGTAGTTATGTGTTTGAGCCGTTTGGGTTTGAAACTCTAGGACCATGGGGTCCGAGCGCTCACAACGTTTCTAAAGATATCGCCAGGCGATTAGTCTACTCTTCAGGTGACCAGAGGGCTGGCCTATTTCTAGGCCAACGAATCAGCATTACTATACAACGTGGCAATGCTGCAAGCGTTCTGGGAACTGTTCCCGTTGACAGCGATGTGGACGAATTCTTTGACGCCTTTTGAATGTTTTTCATTTCTTTTTCTTTTTTTTGTACATATTACTAGTTAGTTTTTATTTAGATAGATAGTAGATAGAATAGATTATGATTATGTATCAATAGAAATAATAAAAAGCAACAAACATTCCATGTTAAACTCTTTACCCTCAGAATAATATAATAATATAATAATAATATTTTTTTTTTATTTCGGAAACTTGCTCCATATTTTGTTAGTGATACAACTTACGTAACTATGTTAGTAATAATAATCTATATATATAAGGAGAACTGACTGACTGACATATCAACGTACAGCCGAAACTACTGGGGCTAGGAATGTGAAATTTTGCACACGGTTAGAGAATTTTGGTCACGGAATAGATGCCTATTCCATGACACATTTTTTCAATTTTTTCAAGATATTCCCGTTTGAGCAACGATTATTAGGGCATCTATGTTTAGAACAACGATTTAATTCCCGAAAGTTCTCGTAGAGAAACCAGAAATAAATCAAAATAAAAACTTGTAAAAATTTTATATTAAATCTAAATCACTGAGACCACATAGATTACTGTTCGAGGTTGAGCATCGCTGCCATGGTCAGCCATGTCTCTCGGAAAACACGTGAAGCCGTTGGCCCCGGCTGTCACGCCAATATCTGTGACAGTTGTAACAACCTGCCATATATTGGTCAATGGCTCACAATATCCCTCTTCGGAATTATTGGTGTTTTGGAGGATAATCGTGGTTCTGCAGGTCCACTGTTATTTTCCTTCGACGCTTCCTCGACGCGCAACGATGTGCACGGTAAATAATTGCAGATTTTTGCGAAAGCTATGATCCAAAGTTTGAAACTGCAAGACATTTTGTTAATTGCTATAAAATAGTTTTTGGCTTACTTGAGAAAAACCCGTAAGCAATGTATGTCCCATTCTGCACCTATCGTACAATATTTATTTACGTTAATATTTATTTAAATTATTTAAAATTTATTTTATTTAGAATAAATATTAGTAATTAATAAAACCAATAAATCCTATTCCCGATGCTAGTGGGCCACTATGTTTTATATTTTATAATGTTTTTTTTAATTTATTTTTTTGTAAAAATATTTAAAAATGTAAACAGATAGGGAAAATTAAATAAATAAACCAATAAAAATATTTTTTGAACAGTATTATATGAAATCGCTGTACGCGCATTACATCCGAATGACTGTACTAAATTGGTTCTTTTTTGCCTTCACCGTCATTGTCCGATGTGATGGTAATCATAAAAAAAATGGTTAAATGATTCCGAAAAATTTATCGATTTTCATAGAGATTTAAAATGTAGAGTTATTTATTTAGCTTTATTTGCTTAGCATCAGGGCAGTAGTCGCCTAATGGTATCGGTTCCGACTTTCGAGTTGTAGGTCGTGGGTTCTAACCCAGCTAGGTACTTTGCGTAATTTATTTCGTCATCACTGCTTTCAAAGGGTGAAGGAAAACATCGTAAGGAAACCAGCATGTCCTAGAACCAAAAATTCAAAGGTATGGGGGCATCTACCAATGGCCCACGCGGCGCACTGGGCCCACGTGGCGGATCTTGGCCCACTCTCTCTCACAATGAGGATGCCTGTGTCCCAGCAATGTGAACATTTATAGACTGATGATGATGCTTAGCATCAACGGATTGCTATTTCTTTTTAATTCTACATGAGCGAAATTAGCAGTTTTGAATGATTTAGGTACTACTGCTTCAGTTCAAAAGATTGCTATTGTTTTTTTAAAGGTTTATGTTTACTCGTATACGTGTTATTAAAAAGGAAATAAAATTACCTGTTTACGTGATTAGCTGTTGACGTGTTAGCTCCTATGTGACTCTAAAACTATCCCACAGGATCACAATAACGGGATATTCTTTGTTTTAAAAAATAATTTAATAGTGTATATACAATAATCTTATTGAAATGCGTGTCAACAACAGATTGCTATTAATTTTCAAAATAAGTAATATGCGCAACATTAAAAATATGGAATTGTAAAGTTGCTGTATGAGTACAACTGATTGCTATTTATTTTTGTGAGGTGACATGCGCCTGAGCATTTACGTTGGCTATGACGCTACGCGTCTGTTGTTATTTTGTAAGTGTCAGGCGCTTAAGTTTTTCACTTTTTAATCCGATGTTTTCTTTTTAATTTGGAATACGGTAATAATATTTCATTTACTTTTAAAATCTTGAACGTAAGTACTCGAATTTGTAATATAAGAAGTTAAAATTAAGATTTACATTACCATTGTAGTAACTAATTCAAGTAATTGCAATTTAAAACTAAGCAGGCGCCATTTTGTGATATTCGATGCTAAAAAACCTCTCAAGTCTCGCTAGCCAAGATAAGTAGGAAAACTAAATATAATCAGCTAGCTAAAACCGCCATTGCGGTATCTGGATTCTTTTATGGAACTGAGCAGTTTCTTACATTTGCCAGCTCGGCCAGCCAAATCCTCACAAAGATTTTCGTACATAATACTGATAAAATATTCCCAGTGAGATGTCTTTCGACCTTCATCAACTAAGCTAGATTATTTAGGTCTAATTTCTGTCTCTCATAGTAATTACTTGCTGTCTTACTGAATAATTTATATGTGAATGTGTATATACACATGATGTGAAAGCTACTTATCTTTGAGCTTTCTTTGATTAAACATTCTCATTGTATAACATGTTAATAATAAAGTTACAGCTTAACCAGTGCTGTGAAACGATTGATGCCACATGAATAGCATCATTTTTAAAACATTGCTCGTAGTTTTTGGCAGGCGTTGGTCTAATAATGCGGATGATTGAGAACAAAATGAATCAGTGTCTAGTGTAGAAGTTAGCGTTATTTTTATTTATTGTGAATTAGTAATTCAGTTAATATTTCCTTAAATTGATTTAATATTTTATTTAATTTCTTACAAGAACTCAAATCAATTGCTAAGATATGCAAAAAACTAAGGATAAACATTTGACTAAAGCTAGATAGTAAAGTTCCATAACAGTATAACTGCTATAATCTTTTTGTAAGGCGTCTATAGGCAGTATTTAAACTTCTTGTTGAATTTTATTAATCAAAATATAAAAAAAGCTTATTTAATATTAAGTCAAGTGATGTTAATGCTTTTCTTGGTTAAGCTGAGTTAACATAATCTAATCTGCCACTTCAATTATTATCCATCTACGATGAACCATCTCGGGGGAGTGCTTAAGCTAGACAGACAGACAGATGCAGCGAGAAGACGAAAAACGCAAATAGCCATCCTTAGATCTATCCCCAAAGTATATGGAGTGATATAAACTAAAAAGTAAAATCAGTGGGTCAGTTAGATTATCAAAAAATATTTGACCCGTATTTTTTCCTTAGTTACGTAAACTAAAATTGACAAAGTTACGTGGCTTTTAAAATTCTCGTCATGTCGTAGTGTCATCTTTATTGCGTCCTGAAGTCACCTTTACCCCACTCTCGAGTTTGATAATGCGTCTTATCTTTGTGAATATTCTCTGATTTAACAATAGAAAAAAATACGTGTCCTTTATTTTTCAAAACTCTAACTGACAGACTAATTAGATTTGAATTTTGTTCATGCTGGAAATTAGCCTATTGTGATAACTTCCCCTAGTGGTGGTATACTTATGACGGGGGCCCCCTCTAGAGAGCCAAAGCCTACCGGGGTCGCGGACTCACGAATTAACGTGACCGCGGAACGTAAAGGGCTATTGAAGGACACCGTGGATTTTAGTCAGTACAAGTCTGACAGTCCCTCCCGCTCTGCCCCGGGTGGGAGGACTCATTTGATGATTTTACTTAAAAAAAAAAAGAAAGTGGTGGTATACATAGATATAAAAAAAGGAATGAAGGGAGGGGTTGACAGCTTGGAAACATTGGGCAAAAGAGAAAAGACAATTAACAACATTTGAAACGCTGCCTTAAAGTATTAAATCGGCATGTCCTATAACCCATTTGAAGCCTTTTTTTATTGGGACCAACTCACCACACTATTCCCAAACCACTGCAACTCCTGAAAGCTAGAATCAACAGTGGCAACCACCAAAAAAGCGCCGAGACAATGAAGTTCGATGTGTCCTTGAGATGAATTTATCTCTCTTGAATCCAGCAACGAAATTAATAATCAGAAAAGAACAATGGATGAGTCGGAAAATTTATATAATTTATATTTATATCTATTTGAATACTTCTGATATCTACCATCCCGGGCTGGATCTACCTCCGATGGATTAACTTCAAACCCTGTCACAGAGAGTTGTGTGCAAAAGTGAAGCCTGAGTCCCAGCACATAAATAAATAAATAAATATTCCACAACTATCACACAACGCCGTCTAGTCCCAAGCTAAGCAGAGCTTATGTTATGGGTACTAGACGACTGATAAACATACTTATATATTTCTAAATACATACATATTATAGATAAATTACACCCAGACACAGAACAAATGATCGTGCTCATCACACAAACATTTGTCCTGGGTGGGAATCGAACCCACGACCTCCGGCATAGCAGTCAGGGTCACTAACCACTAGACCAACAGGCCTGTCAAAAGTGTATTATGGTGATTACGTTATCGAGGTCCGGTCTTCAGACACTTATGGAGGTAATACGGAAGTGCATGAATCGGTTCAATGATTATTAATAATAACGGATATATAATATATATCGTTCATAGAAAGGTGAACCAGCGGTGAGGTAAACACACAATTATTGTGTTTCAGAGTTAATCTCGTGACATATTAAATAGGTCATGGGAAAACTGGTAACGAGCATAATGATATATCAATGTTGCCGCGGTCAAATGCTGGATGGGTGACTGTGCATTCGCCATTGAAATTATCATAACGTGTGGTTATTGTGTAACTTATTTGCGTTACCATATTGGTATGTAAGAAAACGTAGAAATGAAACGGATCAACGATAAAACAAATAAAAAATGACCCAAACCAAGATAAAGATTTCAACTCAATTATTAGAAGTATTTGAAAATTCTCAAAAATTCAAAAAAGGAAAAAACTAAAACACCTTTAAAACTTTCTTAGAAAATAGACTACGCGACTTTCTACAACTTCGTAGCTGCTACGTGCTACGGGGTGCAAGGACAATGTGCTACGAATACACCCCGCTCGTAGCCCGTAGGCCGCGTAGCAAACAAAGTCAATAGTTGAAGTTATTAACTCGAGAATCTTAATCGTTTAAATCATTTCTATCTATACACTAAGTCCAAGGGAACATCTAGTACAAGTATTTGAAGGTTTATGTTTCATAACTTCAAAACAGAAAATTGTAATTATCATATCAAAAGCGATCGTAATCAAATATTTTATAATTATGTGCAATACCGATACCATTAGGTACCGTAATTTAGTGTTACGGTAAGTAATCGATGCCGATAAATCTGAAGTAATGGAGTAATCTTCTGTTTTACAACACTTCTTCAATAATCTATATTGGTCAAGGTATGGTTATGCAATTCAATTTCATTTTAATGTTCTAATTACTTATTACAACTAAATGCATACTGAGAGAAACTGGACTTACCTGGCTTTTGTTAACATCATACTTATCAATAATGCTTTTAAAAGAATCTACGCATGTTATTGGCACGGTTGGCGCAATGGCGGAGCGATCGACTGCTGCGCGGGTCGCGGGTTCGATACCCACACGGAATGACCTACAAATAGTTGTTCTGGGTCTGAGTGTTTATGTATGTGTGTTTCTCTGTTTATAAAGGCATCTGTGTCACAGGAGAAATTCTTAGAGTGGGGAAACGTTTAAAAAAAAAATTACAATGTAACTTGTTTAAAAATATACTTCTTAGGTACTATCTTCACTTCTTAAATCAAAAGTATATAAGTATATTATTTATGAATATTTGGTATTTTTTTATTCAAATCATTATGGTCCTTGAAACTGGTAATCATTTAGTATCAGCTCATGGGATAGCTGGGTTCAATAAAATGATGTTTCGCTACCAATAAACATAGAAAGTACTTATCGTAAATATTTCAGAACAAATCGTTCATATGGACGTATGTACTATATAGCTATTCAATTACGAAAGATCCCATTAATTACTGTTTCATAATTTCAGCTAAGATCTATTAAGCGAGAAGAAAACAAAGCCTCATTTTATCTTACGTTGAAGACTTTTTTGGAAATATCTTTACAGGTTGAACTTACGGTACTTTCACAGTTTTTATGTCTTGTGACTGGGACTGTAGTACCATAACTATTTTTCAGTACTAGTTTTATTTTATGTCTTTTGACAATTCAAAAGTGCCTGTACCTAATTGGCCTAGTTGAAATAGATGATTTGATTTGATTTGTTGAACAATCGGATTACAGCGATTTTTTTTGTTGAGGTAGTAAAAGCATCAAATGAGTCCTCCCGTCCTGAGTGGAGCGGAAGGAACTGTCAGATTCGTACCAATTAAAATCCACCGTGTTCCTTCAATTGCCCTGTACGTTCCAGGGTCACTGTTACCCGTTCGGACAGCTCCGCGACCCTGGCAGTCGGATTTCAGCCTAAGCCAGAAAAACTTACGCTATGCGTGGTAAAAAGCCTTTAAAATATATTACAATGAATTGAGTCAATTTCAATAGTTTAGAAGTAATTAATATACTGTGGGCTTTTAGCCTTGTCTAGCCTACTTACAATTTAAATGTGCAACGTTTTATTTTTTGTAAAACTATTTTGTCAAAATTTGTCACGAAGCATACTATGCCAATTGGTTCTCTAATTTAAATTACCAATATGTGTAATATACGCTAATAAGATTGTAACATACATGATAACTTCGTAGGTACACCTACGATGATTAATAGAGATGGACCTACCATGACTTTAGCAGACTAATCGGAAGCAAAAAGCCCTAGTCGGCTTGAAATTGGTCAAGCCATTATTCTCGTTGATGAAAGTTCACGAGGCTAAATGCCAGTGAATGTATAGCAAAATCGTTTACATTGAACGTATCTAAAACATACATGCGGTCATAAAAAAAAATATTTTCTTGTTAAAAATTGTAATTATATTCTGAATTAAATTAAATTATTGTGTGTGCCAAAGAATAAAGACGATTCATGTAATTATTACAAAAAACTGTTAATCTGTTACTAATTTTTAATTATAAACAAGAAAGGTTTATAATTTCAAATTAATTCACCTCAACCGACTAGTCGGCGATTTTGGCGGACTAGGCACATCTCTAATAATTAACCTCTTTAAGATTTTCTTGCTACAACCATTATTGATCTCCCTAACTCTTGTGGTCACAAATAACACCAAAAGTGTATGTTTATACACTACATCTGGTCACGTATTCTTACAATATATCCAAACGTCATGGTCAGATAAATATTATCAGAGAGATATTATCTACAATTCTTATTTAGAAAATCAAAAGGTTAACTTGCTATCCCCTCACTTTTAATGGCTTTCGTACAAAACAACATTTGCGAAATCTAGATATATGACTTGAGATTTGTTGTAGAGCATTTGGCCATATGTGGCATTATCAAACCCGCTTATTATAAGCGAAATGGTGTTATAAATAAAAAATATATCTGATTTAAATGTCACTGTTTATTTACATTTGACATACATTTAAAAAAAAACGAGCCTTACAGTAGTCGCCTATGATGTGAAACATCAGCCATCTTGACCAACATGACTTCGACTTCAATTCCCTCTCGAATTTGACTTTCAGACAATAGACTTATCCACAGACATACCTCGGCAAGAGTTGCTTTAACTTGCCCACCCATCCAAACATAGATCTCGGCAAGATTTGCTACCATCTAACGGCCCGTGCCGCTGTGAGCGGTGGTTTAGTGCTGGGGGACGAGCGGTAAGATTTAATGTATAGAAATGTTTGAAACACTCCACGAAGCCGCGGCAGTTGTGTGTTCTCGTACTTATAAAGTAATAAATGTCGTATTCGTACCACCGTCGTGCCACTCACCACTTAGACCAAAGTTGTGAATGACTTACTCATTGGTAACGTCTTTTCCACCATTTACGATATCACAGACACAATAGAAAAGATCTCACAAATCAAAAGATTACAATTATACCACTGAAGGGCTTACAGTCTATGTTCTATTGTCTCTTATTCCTAAATAATGTTGCCAATCCGGTAGGATAATATGGATTTCTGTAATCATAAGTCTCCAATTGCACTGGTGCCACGGACTCCACTTCTTCCAATTCATCGAAGGACAGTTCAGGATCAGAAAACATGGATGTAACACCACTGATGATAACACGGAGTACATTAGCCATCGTGTAGCTCTCAAACTTTTTGAGCAGATGCATTTTGCATTGGTATAGAATACTCTTCACCAAAGCGCAACCCTCCTTTAATGTTTCTGCTATTATTTCTTTGAGATGGTTTTTTATTATTAGCAACACTGTGCCTAGTTCCCTCTTCTGTAGATTTGAGGGAGCCAGTTCATCTAGGTCGATTTTCAATTCTTCTTCAGCATCTCTTAGAGTTTTTGGACTTTTCGATGACGGAAGGTTTGAGCGAACGATTTGAACGGAAAGCACAATCGTCAAAACTAAAATCATTCCACGTACCATCTGAAAATAAATATGACCTTTAATATTTCGTTATTTCAAAACCTAAACTAATTAAATAACCATACCAATATAAAGTTATGACACATACAATAATTCACTGCATTTTATAAAATCAAGTCCGCGCTTGACTATTCGCGATTAACTCGAAAACTACTACTAGTATTTTCATGCAGTTTTGACCAATAGACGGATTGATTCATGAGGAATGATTAGATCATTCGTAAAGGCTTTTTGTGACAATAACTGTAAAAGTCAAGCCGTCTGGCAGTTGTCTTCGAAAACGCTGTCTATTCTCCTTTGAGATAACAATGTGGTAATAATAATAAAGTAATTCTATTCAACATTTATAATTTAAATAATATCTTAAGAGTTATCTACCCACAGTTATATTACAAAGACTTTTTTAAAATCTTTGTTAGTGATTAATAAACTCAAAAATACTGAACCGATTTTCAAAATCCATTCACCTAAAAAAACCTACATTATCAACAAGTAACATAGGCTACGTATATTTATTTTTTTAAATGCATCTGAGTGAAGCCAGCGCGGGACGGAAGTAAAAAAAAATAAAGTATTTTTTTTTTAAAGTACGTGGGATTTTCTCAATGAGAAATTCATGCATTGGTTTCCTGCATCAGGTAAATAGTAAGAAAGAAAGAAAGCAGTTTTAAACATTAAACAACCTTTGAAGGTCGACAGGCAGATAAAATACGATTAAACTTTACACGTAACTATAATGATGGGTGGTTTCCAACTGTACGCATTTTTGTTTCGACAGCGTGTCACTTTTTTATCTTCAATGTATACTTTAGCATGCTGAAAAAATATTTTTTCCTATACAATATACCTAACAGATAGCAGACTATCAATATAAACTAACTCCCTGTTTTCATTCATAAATACTATTAATAACTTTGACAACGACCAAAAACGTTCATTAGTCTTTATTATTATTCATTTATTTACGCACGAGTATTATAATTTCCAGCCAGTGATATTTCATGCATAGTTTACGAAGCGTAAAAAAAAAATGTACTGTATTGGATTCAAAATAAAGAATCTTGTCATAAAACATCACTTGAACTTAATACATGTATCACTCTTTGTGATTCTATATACTTTTACTGTCGAAATAAAAACCTCACACGAAAATCCGACGAAACAAAAATCTGACCAAGCGGAAACAACCCGACAGGGTCAAGGAGACAAGAATTGTCCGAATTTAACCACGAACAAGGAAAGTGCAAAACCATGCTTTTGGGTATTCCTTTGTGCATTTTGTTATTGTATATAAATAAATAGGTAAGTACTTACTGTTACCGCGCTGTACGTGTGTGGTGAATTTGAATCGACTCCTTGGATCAACACTTAAAGTATACTTACAAATTGGGCGAAGATGCCACTTATATACTTATAATCCCTAATGTCCCTTCATTTTATAATACTAATTAACCATTAGCTGAGTACGTTACGTAATTATGACTTTTTATCTTGTACTGAGTCACCTGACGTGTCATAGCATAATTTTCTACACTTACTAATGGGTCGTAAACCATAATGCGTTGTCTAGGACACAGACACTCTTCCTTCTTTGACGTAATAATGTTTATACTGTTATCAACTGTTTTTATTAGTTAGTGACTCTGAGATACGCTCGTAAATCTACAGATTTAAAAAATAAAACGTAAAATGTTATATTTTCTACCATAAATTATGAAGGTTGATAGAGATACGCAGTTGTCTTGCATTTTTTATAAAACTTCAGTGAATATACAAAATATGAGTACCTAGAATTCAGAATGGCGATTACATAATAATTTTTCTTCATTTGAAAACGTCTACGAAACGAATTTTGTTTGAACAGTTAACAGTCTATTGGGAATATTTTCTAACCACACGAAATTGATACTTATAAGCTTTTTTTTATTTATTTTTTTCGTGGTAAAATCTTCAAATGAGTCCTCCCACCCAGGGCAGGGCGGGAGGGACTGTCAGACTTGTACTGACTAAAATCCACGGTGTCCTTCACTAGCCCTTTACGTACCGGGGTCACGGTAATGGGTAAGTCCCGCGACCCCGGTAGGCTTTGGCCCTCTACAGGCCCCGTCAATACCTTTTTTTTTTTTAAGGTTGGCAAAATCATCAAATGAGTCCTCCCGCCCCCTACTGTCAGACTCTTACTGACTAAAATCCACTCGTGTTTCTTCGGATGCCCTTTACGTTCCGGGGCCGCGGTATCCTGGATTAAGAAAAATCCGCGACCCCAGCAGGCATTTGGCCCCGTAAGGGGCCCCGTCGGTGACCCGTGAAACACGACGCGCCATCGACCTGGGCTTGGTCCTTGGTCGGACGGCGAGCTCACCCATTACTCGCCGTCCGCAAGCCCGCTCCGCCGCTGTGCCCTCTGCTATTCAGAGGGACACGCGTTGGAGCGTCCACCCGACAGGCTATTCGCATACGGGCAAAGAGACCCCTCAGGCACACAGTGCCTAAGAAAGAGTTTTTGCCCGCATCCCAGGTTGCACCGGCCCGAAAAACTGGTCTTCCACCCGGACGTATCCGAGAGGGAACTTCAGTCCATGGGCGCACGTGGAGGTTTCCTGTCTTAGCACCCCATACCTATAAGCTATAAGATAACTTTAAGAAGTTTTTTTTAAATGCGCCCGAAACAACATAATGAAACATTGAAGATCAATTTTGAGTTCACTCTCAATCATTAATTGAAAATTAAATCCATTGAAAATAGAGTTTTCAAATACTCTATACTATGCAGCATTTTCCAAAAAGTATTCAGGGTTGTGGGAAAGACCATTAAACTGAACAACTTTGTTGGTACGAACATGGTCATCGCGAAAAACCTTTATTTTAAAAAAAACATTGCACCCACACTATATGGATCTTCATAGGGCTACATAGCGGTATTGCGGGGTAGTTGACCCGCAGTAAATTGCTAACGAAAAATAAAACTTAATATCAAGGCGCTGCTGGCACAGTGGTTGAGTGGTCGACCGCTTGGTTGCGTGAAACGGGGTCGATTTCCAGGCAGAACAAATATCTGAATGCTCGAAAACCACTGTCTACTATTAGTTGTTTTGGGTCTGGTTGTTTGTGTTTGAGAGTTCAAATGTTTGTTAACGCATACTCACGACACAGGAGCAAATTCCTTATGTAGTTTATATTATTAATAAATATTTCTCGGCCCTTGAAAAGCTTCTGCACTATCAGGTGACGAACCTGACTGGTCTTCTACCTTTGCAAGTTCCCAGATTACTTCAGTACCTTTGTCACCGCTACCTACGAGCTGACTAGGATCCTCTGAAACTACTGGTGTAGAGTTCTCCAAGAAAACTACATCCCTTCCTCTAACAATGACGCTAGGATTACTGAGATTAATGAAACGATATCCCTTGGTTTCTTCACAATAACCAACAAAGAGATGTTCTACTGCTTTAGGGCTCCATTTCTTCCGAGTTTCCTTGGGCACGTGCACAAACGCTTTCGTTCCAAAAACTCTGAAATGATCGAATGACTGAGCCTTCCCTGTCCACAACTCCTCAGGAATCTTACCATTATTGCCACTGTGAGGCAACCTGTTCTTGATATAAACAGCCGTATTACATGCCTCTCCCCACAGTCTCGCACTCAGACCCTTTTCCGCCAACATAGCACGAGCCATCTCCACAATAGTGCGGTTTGCTCGCTCCACTACGCCATTCTGCTCTGGAGTGTAGGGAACAGTTAATTGATGTTTTATACCCTTTTGCTGTAGAAACCCATCAAACTTCTTGTTCACAAATTCTGTTCCATTGTCCGTGCGTATGCACTTCACCTTCAACCCGGTTTCAACCTCTACACTAGCTAGAAAAACTTTAAAATGATCGAAAACCTGATCTTTTGATTTCAGGAAAAATACAAAAGATTTACGTGTAAAATCATCTAAAATAACTAGCATATACCGAGATCCACCGTACGTGGGTTCAGACATTGGACCACAGATATCTGCGTGAACCAGTTGCAGTCTCTCGACTGCCCTCTCAGCCTCACCAACTGGAAAAGGTAAACGATGTGCCTTCCCCTTAATACAGGCGACACAAGGTTCCATTACGCTCTTCCCAAAATCCATACCCAGGAGCTTACGTAAATCTCGCTCATTTACGTGTCCAAGCCGCCGGTGCCACAACATCAAAAGATTACCTGCTTTCACTGACGCCAACGCAGTCCCATCTACAACCGCCTGACAACCTTCAAGCTTGTAGATCCCTGAGACTTCACTTGCGGTAGCCAGAAGCTTTCCCTTGAAATGGCCTGGAACCAAATGGTGAATTAGCTTACACCCATCTCTGTCAAAACTTACCTTCCATCCTTTCTCTACTAATTTAGACACTGATAACAGATTAACATGCAAACCAGGTACATACATGACATCCCTCACAGCAAGCATTCGTCCTTTCAAACTCACTATGATATCACCCTTACCCTTGCATTCAATCTTATCACTATTCGCACAAGTCACATTACTCATACCAACATTCATAACCAAATCTTTAAACCAATGTTTCTGGAAAGACATATGTGAAGATGCCCCGCTGTCAATGTACCACTCCGTCGGATTGAAGGAGTCCCCGGCGCTGAATGAAGACAGGCTCACGATCGCGACGTCACTTAGTTTGGAGATTGAACCCGCTTTCCTTCCTTCAGGACAGTCCGGCTTCTTATGTCCACTCTTTCCACATTTAAAGCATTTAATTTTGGTCATATTAATGTCTTTGTTCCGATTCCACTTCTTACTTTTACGCACAGCCAATGCCGAGTCCGCTGAAGACAATGTACTACAACCTTGACGTGAATCCTCTTGTAGTAACTTCTGCCGTACGTTCTCTGAAGTCAACTTCATCCCAGAGTGTTCCAGCGCCATTCGCATAGGCCTGTACTCTTCAGGTAGTCCTCTCAGCAACACGACAGCTACAAGATCATCGTCAAATCCGGTGGCAATATCCTTCAACTTTTGAGAAAGAGACATAACTGCAGCAACATACTCATGCATCGACGAGTGTCTCTCTAGCTTTTCATCCAACAACGCGTTCATGAGGGTGATTCTGCGATTTACGCCTTTGTCCTCAAACGCTTTCGCTAAGCTATCCCAAGCATCCTTAGCATAATTTGAATCTTGTACATACGTATAAAGCGTAGGTTCCACATGTAGACAAATCAAAGCTAGTGCATCTTGGTCCTTCTCGATGGCGGTGGAGTCTTTGGAATCCGGATACGTAGATATATACGTGAACAACTTTTCTCGTATGAGAATCATTTTTATAGCGAATTTCCACGTAGAGTAGTCATCTAGGCCGCAGAGATTTTTGATGGCAAATTTCGTTACTGGGCCCATGACCTATTGATGAAATATACTAGATAACTAGGATATGAAAGTAAAAAAGTTGTTTGCACAGAGAAGACTTTTATTCAAGTGAATGACACAAGTCATTATCAAAAAACACATGTTCGAATATCAATTTGAAATGCTGTTTCAACTAAAAAGTTTCCACAATATTTATCCTCAATTTTCACATGTTTTGGTACTTTACTCTTCATAACAGAGAAGAAAGAGACTCTGTGTAGTTATCCAACCTTGTTTAATGAGTTTAACCAATCTACTACTCATCAACTTGAGCTTTCTTTACAGGTTTATTACAGAAAACTCTTGTATTTTCATTTTTTTCTTTGTATTGTAAGAGTGGATTAATCCTCCACTGGCAACCTCACAGATCTCTGACATGGCTTGGACTTATATTAATTATTTAAAGTTCTGATTTCCTTACGATGTAGATGTATGTGTCCAAGATAAAGTTAAAGGTGCTCCCTCACCAGGAACATTCGCGTGTAATGTAACATTACAGATACGACTTTGAGTATAACATTACAATACTACCTCCCTGACCGTTGAGAATTCGCGTGTAATGTAATGTTTGCGGCTCGCCGGACACATTGATGTTACAAGTATAATATAAGTATAATACTCAATTTTCCTCCCTCACTGATGTAATGATCAAGCGTTACATCAGTGAGGGAGGAAAATCGATTGTACAAGTAACGTTACAGGTTTGAAACTGTAACGTTACATTACAGAAGAATGCTTCCGATGAGGGAGTGCCTGAGTGGAGAAAGGACAAATTCTTAATGCATTGAATAAGACACATTGATAGTAGAATTCACAAGCACGCGCACACATGCGAGGCGAAGTACTGTGTACAATAAAAAGAAAATAAGAAGACTTGTGATTAGAAGATCTATAAAATAAAGTGTAAAATCATATTTTTTCATTTTAACCGACGAAAAAAAAAATTAAGAGGTTCTCAATTCAACATGTATATTTGTTTTTTTTTTCTAACTCAGAACATTCAGGACAAGAACTAGTGAAGTGGTTCTTTAACCTCTTGTATAATTATAAGCTACTGCGTAATTAGGTACTATAATCTAGACTGATGTTGGCTGCTATATAATAAATTAAGCGCACATATGTACACAATGCGTTTCAATGATCTATTACAGTCTATCTCGTTTCAGCCAGCAATTAAAACGCAACATAATAAACGCATTTAATTACAATCATGTATACTTCTATTTGTTTACACACAAACAGTGGGATCTTGTGTTACTATGTTTCGATGCTTAATAAGATAATCCGCGTGTGTGATTTGCACCGAGTGCGGCAATGAGATCTGCGCGCGCGCCGCTCGCCCGGCGGCTGCGCCCGCGACGACGCTTCAGTCTGATAATGTATCAGGTCGTAGCGAGCCGGCTACATGAACGTTCAACAAACCATTTTCACGAGTTTTCGTAATTTTAATTATTATTATAAACTTTGATTTTAGTTCTAATTTAATTGATTAATTAATGACTGAATAAAGAGATTTGTTCTAAAGACTGGTGGAAGGAAGTGCTCATCATATATGGGCGACGTAAATAAAGTTAATACATTTCCCGACATTATGAGAAAGTGTTTCAAGATGGGTCTGTTCAAGAGTGAGTACATATTCAATTAAGGATGCTTTATTTTATTATTTTGTCGCCATTTATCAATCATTAAGGATTCTAAATCAACCTGGCTTCATTTACACATTCACCATTAATATTTCAGCATATTAAATTATGTCAAGTACTATTAGATAATGTCATATTATTTATTAAATGAGATACCTGCTAAAACTGCGATCCTATTAAAACATTAGCAATAAGCAGGTACTTCAAAATGTCAAATTCACAATCAACTATATTCTAAGAAAAAAAAATCGTACCAACTTATAATTATTCTAGTGCGGGCACTGCCGCTTACCTCCGATTTGCAAAATAAAAACATGCTTGTTTTAACTACAACGTTCGATGCAAACTGAATTCTTCCTTGACATTAGAATTGTGTCCTGATGTCTTTCAATCAAGGTAATTTAATTGTTCTATATTTTTGCCTCGTTAGGACCCTGAAAGTATCGTGACACTCATAAAATTGGTCTACGCTATTTATTGTAAATCTAAAAAAAGATTTCCTTGTTTAGTTCATCCGGTGTTAACCCAATCGATCCACGATTTTTATTTATCAGCATAACAATATGGTTTAAACGTTAAATGGCCATGAAAGATCCAAAAACTAAAAAAAAAATAGATACATATTCTAAGGATTTCATCAAACCTTGCATTACCTATAAGTATATTGGGTAAGTTAGATGAACCTTAATTTATCCTTTACAATATAAACACTACTATACTATAAAACTAGACTACTATTAACTTTTATAAAACTAGATTTAAGTATAATACAGTCAAAAAATTTTTCGAGTTAAATACCGACTTCAAAAAAAAAACAATATCAATTCTACTCGTATGTATGTACTATTTCCAGAACTGCCCAGTTTTCGTATATGTTAGTCTTTATCAGGGTCTGAACGAATGTGTCTAATTTCAAAAGTTAAGTTTTCATGTTTGTGTTCGTATTCGTATATCTCCGAAACTAGAAGTCCGATTTAGGTAATTCATTTTAATGATAAAAAATATAACACTTCAAATGACGACCTTACAGATAATCCACAAATTCTACTTAATCTTTTATCAAAAAAAATAAATAATAGAAGCAAGTGTCTATAAATATAATACGGCTGGACACCTTGAAACATAACTAGATAATTAGGTGTTTATCTCGCCTCCCTATGTTGCCCAAACACAATTCCTGATAGCAAATAATCGTTGCTCAGGGTGCTTGCATAAAGAAGGTTTTCCGGCGCCGCGTCGATCGGAAAACGTGCATAAAATGAAAATTAAACCAATTACCATACGAAAGATCATCACTCAATAATAGTTTTATTTTTAATGTGTTCATGATAAGAATAAGATTTGTATAAAATAATATTTACCTATTATTCATTTTCTTTATTTGAAAATTGTAAAGTCCGAAACCGGCTTGGCTTTTAGTATTTATATAAAAAATTTCGTTTTGCAAAGTGTATCCAAAACAAAACATTTTATTGAAGGAATATAAAAATATATGTATATAATAAGTACAGTAGGTATAGTTGTTCTTGTTAGACCGGAGCGCTTACTGACCCATTTTCTTCAGTGGAACATTACGTCTGGTTTATGCAACCATTGCAATGTCTTTCTTTTGTACTAAATTTCTATTATTTGTAACAACAAGACACTTCCTTGCGATTATAAATTAAGTAAGTGTAACTATTGCTTATGATATGCATCATATATGCATTAGTTGTATCACCTATAACACCCCTTTTGTTTAATTACTGTAAATAATGATTTTCACAACATGAGCGAAATTTCGCGTCTCGGCATCAATTTTCACATTTTTTTTACAGTTATGCCAATAAAATCAAACTGAAATTAATACCAAATTACCATTTAATACTGGTTATTAGTATAATATGATGTAAACAACGCTAACGCCTGAAATTAATATTCAATCGCGATCCAAAGTCCGTTAATCCTTCCTATATACAGAATGAATTTTTCAACACGGCGTGGATAGCTATATCCGAAACTATGAGGAATATCGAAAAACTTTGAAAGGATTCTCGAGGCCGATTTTGACGAAAATTAAAACTGCATCATTGGATATTTCAAAAATCAATAGTCCTAGCCAGGAATCGAAAACGCTGATTTTGGAAAAAAATAACACCTTATTAGATAAAGTTTACATTTTATATTGAAAAAAATAATAATAGGGAAGAATTTGTATAATGAATAAAAAAATAAATCTCTACAAAATTGTGACAATAACGTGACTTTAATATTATATAGGTTTTAGATTTCAATAGGTACTAATTCTTTTTAATTGTTGGTGACATCTCTGATTTATTAGAAGATGAATTCGTCCTGATTGCAATAACAATGATGCAGTAACTTCATCGCTGATAACAGTCTGTAATTACTGAACTTTATTCTTTACACCCACCTAACTCGTGTTCGTTGATACATATAAAAGTAACTTTAATTAGCTGATATTAATATTCAAATTATTAATACTTGTTAAAAATGGGTAAGGCCACTTCAGTCTTTTGAAGAGTGACATTTTACATTTAAATAATATAATGGCAATAAAAATAATACAGTATTACGAAAAAAAAACTTTAACACCCTGCGCTGAAGTTACATTAGGGAGGCATTCCGGTATCACCGGGTGCCTTCCTACCTCGGTCGTATGGTCGAGGATTACCTGACGGATAGTGCCGTCATCTACCCCGGTCACCGGGGAGATTGCAACCGGCGAGAGATGTCGTGCGACGTTCCGCAGGAATCGGTCGTGGGGCAGCGGCCCTGCGGAACATCGGTTACGACTGGGTGCCGCGTGGCGGCGACCTCCCTGACGGTGTCGGCGTAAAATGTTATGCTGACGACAAGCTCGTCCTGGTGGAGGGGGAGTCGCACCAGGCAGCGGCCGACCTGGTGACGCAAGCGGTTGCAACAGTGGTCGAAGTGGTGCTGCACAAAACAGAGGTCATGTATTTTCATGGCCGTTTGATAGCGCCACGTAGATGCCGAAGCCCTCAAGCGACTCCTGCCCAATTTCAGCGGGCCAAACCATGGCCCTCTACGGGGCCTCATGTGGGCTCTGGGTATGCGGACGCGATAGGCAAAGCTGGTCGCATGCCAGAGGGTCATGGCTATCCGGATGATCCGGATCCGGATGTTTTTTTTTATTACTCTTTCTTTTTCGTGTAAGGATGTGGCCACCCTCAGATTTCAAAGTCATTAAGTCGCCTCTATGAACCCCACAGGCCTATGACATAGCTTAAGACTCAAAATATCTATTTTAAAAGTACAGTTTTTTTTTTAAAGTCGATTTCAGTGACGTACAAAATAAACTTGGAAAGTGCCTATATAATATCCAACTTTCAATATTAATATATGATAAAATGAAAGATAAATGTACTGCCTCAAAGGTACTCAAAAAACTCTGTCGGACCTCTTCTTGACTAAGGAATATTCCGAGATATAAAATGTCTGGCCTAGATACTCGTACATAAAATACCTACACACGTTCGTGAAAATATATTTCAAGTAACCTGATCGAATTTTTTACTGTCTGTCACATCATGTTAAATTACATTTAGTTTATTAAGTTACTTACTGACAAAAACACTACCCAAATTCATAA
This sequence comes from Agrotis puta, assembly GCA_943136025.2. Taxonomy (NCBI): domain Eukaryota; kingdom Metazoa; phylum Arthropoda; class Insecta; order Lepidoptera; family Noctuidae; genus Agrotis; species Agrotis puta. The sequence goes on along the minus strand of OW964177.2, from coordinate 10,538,486 downwards.
TCAATACATACATTAATACATAACTAAAGTTGATTTGCTAAAGCTGTTTCGTATTTAGTCGGTTTTCAAATAGGTGATTTAGTATCATTATGATTTTTTTAAAAAACTTATTTTTCGCTGATTGTTTTACTTTATTTTCCTAAATATTATAACCACAGTCATTTTAACTATATAATAAGTACATTACCAATATTTACCAAATATAAACGAAAACTTAAAAAAAATGGTTCCCATTTTTTTTATAATTCAGATTTTGTTTCTACTTAAAGGTCATTTTAAACATTATTTATAAATATTACGAAATTAATGTGTTGCTACAAATAAATACCTAGATTCCAGCTTGATTGATGTGTAGATAAATAAATATAGTAATTTAATTTACTTTTGAAAATAGAGATTGTACCAAAGGTCACGTAGCTGTAGGTTAACTAAGACTTATAAATATTTAAAACGAGTTAAGCAACAAGCTAAATCGATTTATGACTGCATTTATGAAACAAAATATTCATAAATAAAGTACTTTAATAGTTTAAATTTTGATTGACTTGTACATACGATATCGTGTTATGAATATAGTGCTCACCCACGTCCTCGCACAACTTACTTATAACCAGTTAATACATTAAAATATTACGTATTCAGAATACCATTTTTTTTCGTGATAAAATCATCCAATGATTTCTCCTACCCTGGGTGGAGCAAAAGAGACTGTAATAGGCCTACCACACGCACAAGCTTCACCACAGTTTTGCCTGCGCAAGCCCGGCCTGCGCGTACATGCCTGTGTGTGTGGTTGGGCGTTCAGTGTTGCCAACCGTATATTGTTTTTTCATGCGAGAAGCTTGCGCAAGCAGAACTGTGCTTGTGCGTGTTGTAGGCCTATAAGACTCGTACTGACTAAAATCCATTCCTTCAATAGCCCTTTAGGGCTAATACCGTGGATTTTAGCAGGTAACTTAACAGGTAACTTTTAACAGGTAACTTTTTTAAAAGGTAACCATGACGTTAACGTCATGGTTACCTGTTAAGATTCCCCCGGAACCGACCTCAGAATACCATACTGATACTGCTAGCTTACATCATCCCACTGCTGGGCAAAGGCCTCTCTTGGACTTCCAGTTTTCACGATCCAGAATACTTAACTAATACTTTTTAACCGACTTCAAAAAGAAGGAGGTTATCAATTCGGATGTTTGTTCGCGCATAACTCCTACGTTTACCAACCGATTTAAAAAATCTTTTTTTTTTTGGAATGTTTCTCAAATGTTTCCATGAAAATTTTGTCAAAATGGGACTAGCGGTTTTTCAAAAATCATAAAAGCCTAAAAAAATATCAACATTGTCTACACCGATTACTCCGAGGTTTCTGGTCCGATTTCGATAATTAGATATAAGTGACCTAACAGATTATCTTGGTATATTTTCATTTGGTTATTTATTTTCAACGATTTGAAAAAGTATTTAGAATTATACATACGTAGAATTAAATCAAACGATAAATGCTACTATTTTTAGAAATTGTTAATTTTAGTCCAAATTCAGTTGTATATGTAATAAAACCCGTATAACTTGTTTGAATTAGTACACACGAGCATGCCTACTTTTTCTAAATCTATCTTTTACGAAAATCCGGTTTGCACTCCTATAAAATAATACTATGATAAAATTCTATCAAAATAAACTAAGAAAAAAGGTTTTAAAAGATGTCATAGCTACAAAAATATATTTCTTGTACCCGGAGAGTACTAAAGCCGATACAAATAGGGAAGGGCTACGTTTTTTTTTCAATCTATTCGGTCGAGCGGGTGCGTTGATCACAGTGGTGGGTGCAATCAGCGCTTCGTATGCATCGTCGCAACCCGACAATGCTAGTACCTTCATAATCGACCATTCGCAACGTTACAACACTGGCGGTCGGTAAATAAACACTTGCGGCCCTAAAAAGGCACCTTTTAAACTCTTTTGTTCCTATAACAAATTCTCTGATTTTGTTTTTGAATCGTAGTTCTGAAAAAGGTGAAGCATATTTTATTAAATATGCTATACATATATTATAAAAGGAAAACAAAAATGTTAATGGGCAAAAAATATTACCATTGAAGTACAAATTCTTAGTCCGGTTGGGGTTTTCCATCGAATAACTGAGCAGTGTCTTAGTTGTAATTAACATTTATCATTTACTAGGAATCTACTCGTAACTACCTACCCAAAATAGCTTGAATGCAACTTATTAATTTGCAGTTGTATTATTTTTGCTCGTAGAAATAAGCGAATGCATACTTACCTACTGGACATTTAATTTTCGAGTGTATGTGTGTATGTTTCTTTGGCACTCAGTGTAGCCTAAACGGCTTGATGAATTTTAGTTTGTTACATCTTACAAACTTCATCAATTACGTCATTCCTCCTGATTATGAGATTGACACTGGCTACATACAATTTTGATAAAACCAAAATGGCAGATTTAACGCTCAAAATCCGCCATTTTAGTTTTATTGTTTTTTTTTGTGTGATTGATTGTTTTCCGATACCTTAAAATAATATTGTGTCCATCTTTTCAGTTCGCTTTTTATGTAGACGGGTCTTTTTTATTTTTATTTATCTATATGTGGCTAGTGGTTATACGTACGAAACAGTCTACCGCATATCAACAGATTCAATATTACACGCGGTCCCAGAAAATGTTTTACATATTTATTTTTTTATAAGAGGAAGCTACATCCATTATATATGATATACCACTACTTACTGTGTTAAAAATAAAAACGTTAATTGTTCTTTTTTGCTGAATATACCTGTATTGCATGCTCGAGATAAATTAATTAAGTGTAATTGTTTTAATGTGTACTCATTTGTCAAACAGGCCTACTTGTAGCAGGTATAGACAGCAAATCAGTTAGGTATGCAGTCAGCAATTTTCAACGGTTTTTCTGTATACTATTTGCATGATATGTTTATACTTTTTGGCTGTGTGCTACATGCAGTCAAAGAGTTTGGTTTGCAGACACATTGAAAGTTATGGCACATTTATATTATTTTATACAAATTGCTACCTTCATATCTGTTTTGCTGACTTTACCTTGTATATTCGGTCATAAAACTTTTTTGTAGGCTCAACTTGAAATAGTTTCGGGTTATTTCCTTAAAATGGGCAAAAAGTTTGATTTATGGATATTTTTTTGCGATATAATACAATGGTTGCCAACTAAAGTGTGTTGTAACTTTACGCACAGGCATTGCATTTTACAAGCGAGTGCCTGCGCCATCGCCATGTTAAATGCGCTACCTTAGGCAATATTTATTGCAACAATTTATTTGTGTCGTAGATAACTTTTGTGTTATAAGGTTTTATTTTAAGAAAAGAAATCCATTCTCCGTACTGTCAATTGAAATAATTTCGCTACTAACATTATTCGGAGGCAGTAGGTCATAAGGGCATAAATAAATCAATATCGATGGCCGATAATAATCATTTTTTGATGAATCTATCCGTGGATTGCTGTTTCTATTTATCCTCTGAGTTTATTTTACTGTCAAGAATTTTAAATATCTTTTTATCACTAGGTACTTTCAAACAATTTCCTTGTTATGATTAAACATAACAGTCATTAGAAGTCATCGTACCGGATGATTTAGTTTTGACTAAACCTTAACCAAACATTCTATGTAGATCGTCGTTTCAGAACTCAAGCAAATTATTGAAGCAATTCTCTTTTGTTATATTTTTCTGTGATAACTACAACACGTGACGCCTTACATATGCTAATTATATTTCTCTAGTCGAGCTCTGGTGATTCTTGGTTTTGTTTATGTAAATGACCATTTGGAGCGACTATAATCACTTAAAATTAAATCTAATGGTTCGGTAGGTAGTCACTCATCCATCCTAGCTCTGAAACATTGAATATCCATTTATTTTTATTTCGTTCTTCTGACATTTTCGTCATTACAGAAATAAAATACATTAAAAAAATGATGTCTTCCTTAGAGATAATCCTTACAAAACACGTGCTAAAATTGCCATAGCGACGATGAAAGGCAATTTTCTCTTCCAAATCCAATCAATTGGTCGCTGTGACCCTGGAATGTTAAGGGCTATTGAAAGATCACCGTGGATTTTAGTCAGTACGAGTCTGACAGACAGGACCCATTTAATGATTTTACAACGATAAAAAAAGCTCCAATCAATTGACACTCAATCAGTCAGATATGGGATATGGGAGAAGATACAAATAAGTACCGAAGAAGTCCATATGTAGGTACACTACATAGTACACGCATGATATCAAATATAATCATTTTGCAGTTAATTCTCATAATATAAATTTTAAAAGGGGTTTAATATATTAAAAAAAAATCTAGAGAACTGTTAATTCACGTGTTACACGTGGTTACGATTGTGAACAGCTGGAATAGCAACTTTATAAAATGCAATCAAAATTTTGGCTCAAACGAGGCTTTTTTTTGCTCAAACGAGGTTGTTTATTGTGTATAATTTTAATAATTCGCCAATTGTATTGTATTAGGCCATACCATTAGCCTGCCGGTTTTTTTTTAATTTAAATTAATAAACAGCCACACCCTAAGTCATTAGTTTCGGTAATTAACCAAGGATTATAAAAACTATACAACAGGAACATGATTAAGATTATAATATCTAGTCTGATAGGTACTACCTACATACCTACGTTAATTTGTGTACGTCATGATCTGCATAATGTGTTGAACGCAAATGATTTGGTGCTATTAAGTTCGACGTGCGTTTTGTTTTATATTTTCCAAGACAGACAAGATATAGATAAAAAACAAGATTTAAGATATCATAATTATGCTCGTAAAGCGTACTTCCCAATATTCTTTCTACGTGGCATCTACGCGTCCGCTAGGAGACGTCTACGAAACGCCTACGCGTCCGCTACGAGACGTCTACGAAACGCCTACGCCTATGCTACGCCGATTACGCCAGATAAGTACAACCTAGTAAAATAGCAATTGTAAAATGATATTATTATAGGTATTTTAAATGCTTATATTTTTTTCCTTAGTCGTTAACATTAAGACCCCAATTAGAAATTATTCCATTCATAACCATTATTTATCATTGTTCGGTGTTCCGCACTATTTTCCTCTATGTTAACCATAGTACAAAAATCTAAACACGTACAGTTAAGTACGAGAGGACAGTTCAATGGCAACGGGCGACCGATAACCGGTCGGCATTACCGTCGGCTCGGCACTACGTAAACATAAACATTGCTACGGAAGCAAACTACTTCCGTACACACTTCCGAAGATATATATTTTAAAGTCAAGGTTAATTTTGGGCTTTTTGGGTGACATTGAGTATCGAACTTTATAAGGTGCAATACTCGTATGTCACCTGTCTTTTAAAATATATTTCAACAAAAAAAACTTTTATCTGGTTGGCTTTAAAACATTTTTATATCTCCAAATTCCTAATTATTACGTTTTGGTTAATCTGTCAAAAAGTCTGCTCTGTGTAGTTACGGAGGGTACGGTTGGTAACTAACATCAGAAAATAAAAACGATAACTTTAACGATGCATCTAAATATAAACTAACTTTGATTTAGTGCAGCATTTCAGGATGTAAGCTAAGCATTCTTATAACCTTATTTTTATATTTTAACAGCTTTCGATCACTGATATTATTATGTTACTAGCTTCCGCCCGCGCGGATGTCGGTCTTCGCGTGGATGGTTTATTTCCCCATTTTGAGTAACTCTGACAATGACATCTTATAAATATTACAGCGCTGAATCCACTGCGGGTAATGCAACGTGTGTTCGCGGTTCTACAGAACAACGTCTATGAATAAAACTGAAAAATAAGATTTTTTTTCTACGTATTTTTCCAGGATAAAAAGTATCCTATGTTATGCCCAGGATAATAAGGAATAATTATACCAAGTTTCATCAAAATCGGACCGTTAGTTTTCACGTGATGCCTGCACAAACAGACAGACAGACAGACAGACAGACAAAAAATTTTTTAATCATATATTTGGGTTTGGTATCGATCCAGCAACACCCCCCGCTATTTATTTTTTCAATATTTTCAATGTACAGAATTGACCCTTCTACAGATTTATTATATGTATAGATAATCTAACGGGAAAGTTGACGAATTGATTTGAATTTTTTTCCAACCATACCTCTCTCTATTTAAATTAAACGATATTTACATATTTAAATGTACATCATGATTGAAATACCTACTGAGACAAGTTTCTTGAAATACTATCGTTTATTTTTATTACCTTGAATTTTGTTTGTATCTCTCTCCTCATTTTAGATTTACGACTGTAAACTACGTTTTACCATATTAAAAAATGCACAAACCTAGTTACAACCCAAATATTATAAAAACGTTAAATTCGGAAGTATTAAACAAGACGTGCAACAGTTTTCAACTGTCAATATCGATATAACAATTTCAATGTCAACATTCATAAACTCGTACACAGTAAGACCTCTACATTGAACAGCGAGCGCCCTTGATCATGATTTACATAATAATATAAATAAAAATATGGCTTCGCAGTCATTAAAGTTTTTACGGACCATCCAACAATGTAATGCAGCCAGTGTGAACGTGCCAGCATTGTCGCGTACAATAATAATGCTATCGTTCAAACTTCGAACATGTTTACAATAAAGATACAGAACAATAATTGCGTGATAAAAAATGCATGTTTGTGCTGTCTAGTTTTCATTATCAACTAGTTGTAAAGGAAAAACTTCTATATCGACTGGTAACGTGCGTCAATGGGTTATCATTTGTATTCATTCAATACCAAACTCGATATGTCGTATCAATTAATGATATTGCACATAAACCTATCAAGTACTTAGATAAACTTTTAATTCAATATTTATGAATAACTTAATAGATTAAGTAAAAGTAGATAGATATTCATACATACTTGTCTTACACATTTAAAACCTTGTTTGGGTTGGCGAGAGGGGGGAAATTGGTACTAACAGTTTTTTTTTTGACAATAATTGCTTACGTGTGCACATGTGTTTTTAATTTTGCTTAAGGATAAAACTAATTGGGACTTGACCTCTGATATAATCGCTTTGGATACAAATTCTAAATGAAAGTCTCTTTTACATAACACTAAATTCTTTATTTAGCCACCAGTTTTTAAGCTTTTCAGTGTGCGTTGTTGTGCAAGTTAGCCTTAAATATAAACCTTTCAATATCTTTTTATCACTGTTTGAATCACTCATTTATAAATAATTTTATTTTAAGATTGACCAAAATTTTATCGCATTTTAATAGCAGAAGTCCTTTCTAAAGTAAGAAAAGAACATTATTAAAAAAAAAAACATTGATAATTTTTAAAATAATAAATAGAATAGTTTTATTATCCACTTACGTTTTATGTTATGCAAACATGTGAATAACACTGTTATAACAGACATTGAAAACACGATAAATATTATATAGGCATTGTCTACATGGACGTTTTTACCGTCAGTGCCGTAAGTTCCGTTCACCTGTCACGCAGTGCAACCTGCAATTTCTAGGTGTCGCCCTTCACTTGAAGATTGTTGATGCAACTTCGCATAATAATAGGTACACTATCCGACCACTTTAGCTAAATTATACCTTTATTATGTAGGTACATGCTTTTGGTGTCCTTGTTTCATATTGAGGCTGAAAATATTTAGAATGTCGTGTCTTCTGTCTTCTTCTATACGTTGGTTCAGACTGTAGTAGTGTAAAACTGTGTTTAAAAAAAGATTTAATAGTGTAAATAAAGATAATTAATAATTTTAATGCCATCATTAAAAGTATATTGAACTTTAAAAAGGTACTTGCCTGCTATTTTGATATTTTTAGCAATCAAGTAATTTCTGTCCAAAAAACCTGAATAAATTATTTATTTATTTTAAAAACAAACATCAGCAAATTAAATCAAACAACAAATAATAAAGCCAGTTACAAGACATTGTTTGTAAACACAAGTGTCGATTATTTACTGATTGAAATAATAATACTTTTTCTTATCAAAATAATAACAAACAACACGTAGGTTTACACTGAACAGATGAAATAGAAATTTATTGATTTATTCCACGGAGTCACTATACATACATATAATAACAAGATTAATTTTGCAGTACAATCATATTTATGCAACTACGAGTATTAAGAATTTTACAGCATCATAATCTTTACTGATACTTGTCCAAGGCAGGAAACGCACAAGAGGAGGAAGGAGGATTTCAACACTCAACAGTGATGTTTCATAAAAGGCGAGTTACAAGGAGAATAATAAAACGGGAATTAAAAAAATACCAGTAAATACTTGATACTTTTCCTAAAATATGCATTTTCAAAACGCACCTATTTACTTTGCCTGTGATGTACAAGGATGTTAATTTCTTACTGGTATATCAAATTGTTTTGTTGACTATACCTAACATCCATACTTAGCTATACTGAAGATCGTTGCAACAGTATTCAAATCGTATTTTTTATTGGATTGATTTAAATTTATTATTTAATTCTATTACCACATTAGTGATTTTAATGTCGGCCAAATCTATTTTTATTGTTGCATGTTTATCGATTCTTTTTTTCAAACGACTAGGTTTGTTTTGGCATTCTTAATACCTGATTTTGTATTTAATCAATGTGTTATTCGTACTCTTCTATTTTTAATTCTTATAATAAATAAAGCCTTATCATTATTACTATTTTGATAAAAATATACATTAAATCAAAACGTGTTGAAAGAAGTTATTAAAATATAAGATTAGATTAAGGATAAACTTTAAACTAGCCACTATTTACTAGATTTTAGCCCAGGATAGGAGGACTCTTTTGATGATTCTACCATGATTAAAGAAGTGCCTAAATGATAATAGTTTTTTGAGGATTAGAATTGAGGTATCATACTTCTTTATGATATATACGTATACAGGAAGGAAGCATGTATTAACATAATAATTATTGCTTTTTATTTCAGAATAATATAACCTACTTTAAACTATTTTTAAACAACGTAAATAAAAGGATGGTCTAAATTCGACACTATTCGATATTTAAATTGAATAATGGCGTAACGAACGTGTTACATTATAAGTTGTTGTTGTTATCTATGAGTGATCATGAATGTTTAGTCAAACCCAATAATCTATGGTCCAACTGGATTATTATTCCTATTCCGTTTTCGTTAAAAAAAAATAGTAATTGCCTCGAAACAATGTAACACCAATTATGGATTTTCAGATTTGTACATATATTAATAAAACTAGCTAATTCGAAGGCTCATAATGATTTCAAGAGCGCATTTAAATTGCAATGATTTAATAGCGAAGATGCTAGTAATTAACGGAAACCTCAAACAGCTAATAAACCATACGTAGACGTTATAATTATTTATCTAATTAATTAATTAATTGTTTATGCACTTATGAAGTTTAACATAATGAAGACGGGTTTATAATATAAAGTTTATTTACCTATCCATATCTTTGAGTATACATAGATAAATTGTGTATTTGTGTAGTAATATTTTGGTTAAAGAATCCATGGAGTTTCTTGCCCATTCTTCTCCATGAAGATCTATGATTTTTTTTTGACAATTCTTTTTGCCAGTAATGAACAAATTACAATAAATGCTTTGAGTTTAAGTTCATAATAGCAATCAACATTTACGAGTATAGTAGTTTATTTTATTTTGGTAATGTAACCTTTATAATTTTCTTTTATGTATAAGTCATCAAAAAGCTCGAAATCGAAAGTCAACTTTACGTGTTAACTTTCTCCCAGTTGTACCTACTGAATTTGTAGAGAGTCTAGAATAGACTAGACAATATAAATAGCAATGCAATCAGAGACAACTTGTTAAAACATATTCTTTTTATCTAGTAGCTCGTTTAGACATTCCCATCCCCACTGTCCCCGGAGAGTCGTGTGAATAAATGAAAGGGTCGCTCGACATACTCTTTCACAGACTGCTCAGATATGCAGAGAGGCCTTAGGCAGAGGGACTAGTGTCTATGGCTCACGTTTTACTTTATGCCACCTCACTGTCATCCAATATAGTCTACGTGAATCATGTTTCTTTTATCCAAGTAATGCCAGGAAAACAAAATGCGCAGATGATCCTAGGAAAACTAAAGATAAATAATTGTTAATATTGTAAAATAATGTTTAAGAAAATAGATTATTACAAAATATTTCTAAATCAGATACTATCCTTGCAGATGATGCCAATTTCCAAGATTAAGCATTTATTTTGTGTCCTAACCACAAAACCTCGACACACAATTGTACGACATAATTGTTATATTCCTAAAAGATCGCAGCTATTCTATTGACCTCGACTATATTAAGAAAAAAAATATTATGTTTTTTATGATATCGATATTAATAAAATAGACGGAAAAACCAAACAAAATTCGGAACCATATACGTACACTTATCTTTGTTCCGATTAATATTTAGGTTTATTTAAAAGGTCATTGTCTGTTCGGTGTCTAGGTTAGCACCAATTATGAACTTGTTGTCCTCTGATCAACATTCAGAAACCGTGGAAGGAGCAGGCCGCCTACTTACTACATGATTATATAATAGGAAGTAAACAGTAGTTTAGGCGCGGTTACCCGACCCTTGGGCCTTGACCATGCTTTAACTAATGTCATGATCAATAGTCACTTCCCTGAAAGTAAGGATTAATTTTTCTTCCGAATTCCGTGATTGTTCTTGAATAACAGCTTAAGAGCACGGTCGTGTCGGGGACGCATACTCTTCATGTTGAGTGCACTTTCCATCAAGATTATCTTCAATAGCCGTGATGACACGTGACGATATTTTCTGGATCATAAAATATTTATTAATTAAAGAACAGTAGACGAACAACGCAAATAATAATACAATTTACGTTCCTGAAAATACAATCCATTTAGATGGAGCAGGAGCATATAATAAGTCCAATGTTTACTTGTAATGTGTTTTTAATTAATTTATGTGTTACAAGAATACGTTTTAATAATAATAATAGGTCACAAGATCTTTCTATTAATAAATGTGGGTCCTATTACGTTCATGTAACATAACTTGTACTGTTGGGAGTTGAAAGACTATGATGAATAATATTATCATCTAACGAGTAAAATTCTTTGATTTTGATCTACGGAACCAATTTTTTGGTACTCGCAATCTGCTCAAAAACCACCGGGTTTCATCCCCGTTGCTTGCCTCTTATTGGTCTAGCGAGATGTTATATAACCTATAGCCTTCCTCGAGAATGAATTAAAATACTCCAACAAAAAATATTTTTCAATTCGAACCAGTAGTTCCTGAGATTAGCGCGTTCAACCAAACAGACACACTCTTCAGCTTTAAGTATAGATGAGAGATGGTACATAGTGACTCAAAATTGTATTAGAACATTTTGTTATGGACTCTCTAAACTAAATTGATGGACGGAAGTTAATGTGATATTATCGAATTAGCCTGCTTCGTCAGTTATCCCAAATTGTTCTTAAAAGACCAAGCTTTACACCTACCTTCTTCTATATTTATTACATGTACGAATAAGTACCGTTTTTGGCAGAATGTGCATTCGATTCCAAAACAAACAATTCGATTGCCAAGCCACGCGCCTTTTGAAGAGTGTTCCAAAATAAATAAATTCAGCACAATTTCAATTTTATAGTGAAACTGTGCTGAATTTCTAAAACCGGTCTAGATTGGAAACGTAATTGATACCTAAATGAAATAACCGTTTTTGTGACAGCACATCAACCTACCTCAATGTGTCAAATTTCTTTAAAAGATTTTCAATTTTATCACAATAGTAGAAAGTAAATGTTCGATTGGTAATGTCTCACAGAATCAGGGTAGGTTGACCTGCTGACGTTCGTACATTAGAATTTTTCTCGCGAATAATTTGAAATTGTTGAATTTATTTACAGTGTCACAAATAAATAACGTACAATCTTTATTTGGCTATTTATCTCAATTAGTATCTAGACTTAACATTATGTTGGCACATAAAAATAAATTGCAGTTATAAATGCGAAGGTTTGTAAGAATGACTTCTAAACGAATTTGAATCAGATACACTTAGTTTATAACCTTGATTAACAGATAGGTGCTTCTTATACCGGGATTAAGATCCCGTAAGATAACTGTAAAACTTTATAGCTAGTGATTTCATAAAGTTGTTGTATTTAGTAACAAGCAAAGAAACCTCAAAGTATTACAACAACACCCTAAGTGGCCACCATATAGCCTGTTGAAACACGATAAATTATGATGTTATTTCTCATATAGTTAACCATGTGAATTTTCACAACAATGAAAAATTGTACAGCCATAACAACAATACAGTCTAATTAGGTCTCATTCACAAACCTAATAGTTGTTAAGCATTATGTCTCAACAACGTAATATTTCAAATAACCACTTTATTTTGAAGCATTTTATTGTCTCTCTGCAATTTTCGACGAATGCGTTTAGTGTGAATTAAAACACTAAACGAGTGTGTCATTTTAAATGATGAATTTAATTTTATATTCTCCGGAGGGTCGATGCTCTTTAAATATATTCAAGCGCTTGCGCAAAGTGTAGAGATCATACTACACTTAGTGAGGTTTTTGTTTCCATTTTCTCATAACGTCTGTTAGTATATGGCTTCGATATTATGTTTTTTTTCTTCTATAACATTAACTTGATGAATAACAATTCTAGAATATTTTCAACTTGATTAAATTATCAGGTATCACCAATTAGACTTGTATCCAGATTTGTATTGAACAAAATGTTCTAAATTGATGGAATGTGAATATTAAAATTCATTTCGATAAATCCATTAAGAAACAGTTCTATTGATTATAAAAATAACAACACATTGAACATTTTATATGAGAAATTCATTGTATTTCGTTCACGTTTGAAATTCGACTGACAGACAAGATTTCCTGACCGGAATACCCAGTCAAACTAACTGTTCTGTTTTACGATCAGTTTTGTCAACATTATAATAATGCAGTAGGCAGAAGGGAGCGGCGGTTGTAGTCATCGCGCAGATCGACACTGACAGTTCAATCACTGATTAGTTCAATGTTAGTCGACCGGAGGGTCGAAAAGTTCACGTCGCGAATTATCGGTTAAGGGCATGCCCATTGCCAGATCTTTGTACACGGCCAATCGTATCAACACCGTGTAGTAGGTACTTTTCTTGTCTAAAAGGAACTACGGTCTTACTTTGTTAAGGGGAAGTTGCTATCAAAATGTAACGATGTGTTGTCTGCCATACACATTATGCGCCTATAGAATAGGTCGCAATTTAAATCAATAAATGCACAACGCGTAACCAGGAAATTGAACCAACAAAACAATAAAGTAGAGAAGACCATAAAAACTTAGATGATACTGTTATCTTTAAATATAGGTATATTGTAGTTCAATGAATAATGCGTTGCGCAATCAGACAGTACATAGGTAAATCACGACCTATAAGTCTAATCGTTTTTATGTGGTCGTAATTAGTTGAAGAAGGCACCTATAAAGGTGAGGTATTAAGGATCGTCCATCATTAGGAAATCCCTTTCTCGTATAGTACCTTTAGTAAAAAAAATATGTAGTGACTAACAGGAACCATAAAATAAAAAGTGGATGCAACTCGAAACAGGTAAACGGAATTCAGAGAATAATGCGTAACGCTAGTATGTTATATTGAAGTGAGTAACCAGAACAGTGACCGAGTGGCAGCAGGATCGTCGAATCAGTTTCATTGAGTACGCTCACTTCCGGAGAGGTCCCCCAATGCAGACGCGGGCGTGTCGGCACACCGCCGCGATCCGACTCCAAATTATGCGAATTATTAGCACCACATAACTCTATGCAAATGTTCTGGGAAACCATGTCTTTAGTGAGGTACTGTATTTTTTCATGACACATTTGAACATTAGTGAAATTTTACACAAAGCAAGAATTCTAAAGATACTGTTTCGACAGCACATATTCTTTGGATGATTATGATTTATCCACATACTTTTTGCCCCATAGGTAATCCTTAACCCTTCACCGCTAATGTACATAATTAAAACATATTTGAATCACTGTTCATAGAAAAATAAGAGAAAAAAGTAACAATAGGAAACCGTTTGACAATATAAGAAGTGTCATGTTGAAAAAATTCTATACATTCCGGTCAAGTGTTCCGTTCGATCACGGGAGATTTGTGACAATGTACATTTTACCTGACCTTACTGTAGAAGAAATCAGATTTCCGTGGTATACTGCACTTAACAGGTGATGGCCTTTTTTCTTCTGGCTTGTGGCAAAAACTATGCTCTCATTATTTTGGTATTCAATTTGCCTATTGTCTTGTCTAAGCTAGTGACAATGATATATGCAACTAACCTGCTAACCAAAATACTTTACCGCTCTTAATTCCGGTCATGCGTGACACCATTTGATTCAATCCATTTGATTTAGTACTGTGTCTATTTATTGTAGCTCGTAAACAATTTTTATCAGTGAAAGTCGTAAATTAGAACGCTATGATTATTTTTCTACCTGTTAAATGAAACACAGTCATAATAAGTATTTGTTTCGGAGATTTAATCCCGAATTTATCATGGTTCCAAAGTAAATTCTGCCTGATTAAACAAAGATTAAAATCACGTCAGGTGATAGTCAAAAAGATTTCCACGCATGTTTTATGACATTTTACTTAAAATTAATATTTATTTATCTCGTGACAACATTTAACTAGACATCATCTTTATGTCATACTCGTACTTTGGAGAATAACGCATTTGTACGAACAGACTAAATGATTTAATGACTGCAAGTACAAATGCAAATTGTAGTATTACGATCTAAACTATCACGTTTCACGTTACACATGAAATCATCTCCTACGTACTGCAGTAAATTTAATTTAACAGGTCACTAGTTGGGTTAAGATGATCTCTACGGAGGTGACGAATAGAGTGGAACCGTCACAGATTACAATATTTTTTTTCAATCCACACCAGGAAGATCACCTGCGGGGTGATTGGTTTAATCAATTTTTTAGAAGCCACATTGATTGAAAAGTCTCGTGGACGATTCAATTAGCAATACGTCGTCACCGTCCTCGCGAACTAAACTCCGTAGTTTGTTAACCACCAGATTATTAAGTTGTAACAATTCGCAATTGAGCAATATTGCAACAGTACCTGAGAAAAACATAAAACTTAGAAAGCGGGTCATTGTCAACAGATGTACTAGAACATTGCTGATAATAAGTGCATGTGTATAATGTCGCTTGATAAAATATAACACCTTTTCCAACTATTTCCTACGGTCATGGTCAGCCATGTAGTTGCTCACCTAATAAGCAATTATATTAAATCGCTATGCAATTTAGCATAGGAGGTATACTGCCGAAATTATTGGGGAGATTGACCGCAGGCTATTTCAATCTGTGTTCAATCTATCTAACATCACACGGATCTCAGAATTAGAGGTAAATATAAATGAGAAGTAATTAATTAAATAGATCTGTAATCTACTTTCAACATCGACCCGTTTTTGGTTGCGATTGCATCGGCGTTTCCTTTAAAATATTTCAAGACTTTTCTGTAATATTCGTAAAAGTTATTCCCGGTTATAATGCGTAAAACTTCTTCAGATGCACTTCCCGAAAAATAAAACCCTAATCACTGTCTAAACACGGCGCCTATACAGAATATGTATAGCACGGGCGTAATGTTAAGCCACTTCAATTTCGTAATGAATTTATTTGCATGCTAATACGTATCTAAAGCAGTGTGATAACAAATAAATCTTTGTGAGTTCACCTTCAAAGTAAATTAAAACTGGAATGATTAGATGATCCACGAGTGGATGGCGTACATGAGGTTCAGTTATAGCTATGTATGACAGAAGCAAAAGTACCGACAAATGCTAGACAGATAATTAAGCTATAACTGAACTGTTTTTATACGATAATATAAAAACATCAGAGATTTTCTTATTAAATTATTTTAGAACCAAGGTATCTTATTGAAATGGCTTTCAATAAGATAATTTAAGTATTTGCAATATCGAAAGCCATCCAAAGGATACGTACCTATTACTTACTTTTTTTCTGTTCTGCCCTTTTCATAAAGTTCTGCTTTTATATGATATAGGTACTCGTAATTAGCTTGCTGGCAGCTGATATTGTTTACTTCAATATCTATTGTACAGTGTACACGTCTTAATCAGGAGGTTTTAAAAGGTGAAATTGCTCGTTTATATCTAATTAGGAAAAGTTGAGAGCAAGTCTGAATAATAGTATTTGGACATACTCTCAGAAATGTGTAACCTTTAAAATCGTTTTCTCATTAGCTTTTCCTTTTTGCCTTTTTTCCTTTTTGCCTTTCTAGGATAAGTTTATAACAATCTGTCACGAACTTCCTGGTAAAGGTTCACCTCCAATCAATAGTTAAAACAATCGTTTAAACTTGAATGAGGCTGAAATATTTCATACTCAATGTAATTGAATATTTTCAGCAGCTTTCGTGACGGCTCTAAATTGGATTCGTTTAATAAATATTTGGTTCACACGCAGCATGCTGAGCGAGGCCAGGTGCGCTACAATTCAGAAGATCCGTATGTAACAGTTGCATGAAAAGCAATTCGTTCGTTGTGCCAAGTCAGCCATGCAAATCGCGATAAACGTAATCGATATGCCCTCCGGCCTTGGCCCCGAATGCAGCCCGCTGTCCGCGAGATGAAGAATAATGTTTAAACGGATGACGCCTCTCCAGTTTATGTTGTAAAACTACGCACGCAATCTTACGTTACGTCAGATATATAATACTGAAATTGATGTATCCTATAAGACCTAGAACAATAACCCGCAAAGGTTACAGCCGCGGGTTATAATGCGACCTTGAACGAAGTCTATTTCATATCTTTAAGACCCATCGCGCGTGAATATTTGGAGAGAACATCTGAAAATCTTCTTGAACATAAATGTTAGAATCCAAAACTAGTTTAAATAAATAACCTCGCTAGTAAATGCTAGTATAACATGTTAATAAGAATTCATTAAAATAAATTAATAATGCAATGTGTTACTACAAATGCAGCACAACACTGATGAATTGGCATATAAAGTTATCAACATTATCATATTCATATGTTATATAATTATGAACGTCTTGAATGAAGATATTATTAATGTTGCTAAAATTAACATCGATTCTGAAACAGTGGGTCATTCGTTGTAGTACCAATGATGTGAAGATCATTGTCAAGGCGCCGACGCGGGCGCATGTGTCCGTTAATAATTGAGAAACGCGCGCGAAATGCTCGCTAGAAAAGCACGTGCAGCTTCATACCGGTACACGCGACTCAAGAGAATTGTTAATTGAGCTTTAAAATTCATTTAGCATAACACATACATTATGCATAACACCACTGAATTAATTATACGGCACAAATTATTACCCTTTATTTTTATTTTTTGTGTTTCAGTTTGTTCGAGTATTAACTAGTAATCCCGGTATGTTAGTTGTGTAGATCAGGATAGCAATAGCTTTATTAGGTGATGAAACCAACCCCAAAGTGTTCAAACGATATAGCAGATTTGTTAAATCACGTTCATTTTCACTACCTTTCAAAACACAGAGTTCAAAACTCTAATCCAATGATAAACGCCTTAAACTTGTAATACGCAACTATTATCGGTTTACAACGATCATTCACTTCGGCAACACAGCCTTGACGCGTCGGAAGTAGTTTCTCTTAGACTCATATTAATTACTGACATATCTGTCCATATATGAAAAATATACAATTACCTATTTCTTTAAAGTATGGTGCCACAAAAAATATAGAACCCATTTTAGCGTTACGAAACTCGACTCGTTTGATCTGAAGTCTAGTTGAAGCATTAAATAACGCCGACAAGTAGATAGATATTATTAATTCGAGTAACAAAGATACTCTATATACGAGTAGGTATGTAGGTACTCAGAAGTAATTAATCCTGTATATCGACCGTATAGTCGAAGAATTAGATGCTCGTATTACCTACAAGTTCGTGATAAGTACGATTTTTCCTCCTATAATTAGGTAGTAGGTACTTATTTATCTACATGCATGATGGTTTCAGGGATTATAAAATAATTTGCTGCTTTTGTGGTGATTTCCCAAGATGAGAAAATTTAGATGAGGTGCACCTATTTTAAACACAACTGCAATAAAATATTAATTTATCCTTGTATCAATATAATTTTATAAAACAAAATCAGCTCACCTCGTCTGCCTGTCTGAACGTGATAAAGTCAAAAACTTTATTTAACTTCACCAATGAACACCAACACTATGAGGGTTTTGCGAAAACTGGCAAAAATGGTAATAAAGATGTAGGTGTATAAAACAATGTTGACTGGAAACTTTGCTGCCAAACAATGGACATACCGCAATAAAACAATTAATTACTTTTTTTTCTATTTTTTTGTTTATACAAAACTTAAAAATGAATGAAAGATCTAAGGTACACCACGTGTTTGTAATAGACACTGAATATTTTTCACAAAACGTTGGTTGTTGAAAAATCGTCACGTACCTTTTACACATTTCTGCAACACAGATTTCTGAAAAAAAAATTGTAACTCTATTTAAACTCTTTTTTTTATTATTTCCAGTAATCCCAAGCCAAGGGACGACTAAGGAGAAGAGCCGGGCGGTTTCACCCGTGGAGGAAGATGGCCCAGACGTGGTATCCAGCGTGATCGGCAAGTATGGCCGCTGGCAGCTGCTCATGACGTTCCTGCTGTCTCTGTTCTCATTACCCTGCACCTTCCACATATACCTGCCTACGTTTACTGTAAGTGAACCTTTTTACATACCTCTAAACTATAATAAATGTGAAAGTTTGTGAGGATGGATGTGTATGGATGTTTGTTGCTCATTCACGCAAGAACAACTCAATTTAGATAACCTGGATTAACACATAGGATGACGTTTGACGTTCTTATTACGATTTTCTGTTCTTATGGTTTCGAGTTATAACAGGCAAAGGCGCTGGAAACAGCTAGTAATTTATATAACCGGGAAAAAATGTGATGCTAATTTGGAATTTTTGTAATGTAATACTACTCGTATTTTATTATTTAAAGAAATTTAGATCTACATAAGTCATCCAAACAGTATGCAGTAATACTAATTTATGTAATTTAGCAACATTTTCTATTTCTAGACGAGTTAGTATCGATATCGTAATCACCAACGAGAATAAGATAGCGCTTTGGTTGATTTCTGAACTACTAAAACAAGAAACGCTTCACAGCTTTTTGCTTCTATCACCAATGTGATAAACTTGTAATCATTTAAATATATGTAATCTTTACAATCTAATGTTACAAATATAAAATAAAAACTAGTTTGAAAGAAACTTAGATGGATGAGCTAGATCCGTTAGTGACTTTTTTTTTTGTTTTTTTTTTTTTTAATTTTGCACCACACTAGGAATTTCTCCTGTGTCGTGGGTACGTTTACAAACATAGAAACTCACATACACAAACAACCAGACCCGAAACAAATACTTGTAGATCATACAAATATGTGTTCCGTGCGGGAATCGAACTCGCGACACGCAGCGCAGCTGTCCAATTGCTTAGCCACTGCGCTAACCGTGTCGTCAAATCATTTTGAAATCTATGTTGAAAAAAAGGAATTTTCAATGGAAATAGATAAAGAAGCTGACAATTAAATATTACCTATAAGTTATTTCTAAACGCTTTAAATTTTATCAGAAACCTTTTAAATAAAGATCTGAAGCTATTTTTTTTTTATCGTAGTATATCGTTGTTTACATGAACGCTTTGTAAATGCTCTTTGAGTATAATTTCTTTAAAAGTAATTAAAACATTTTTTTCAGGCAAAGGCGACTAATTTCTGGTGTCGAAGGCCAGATAACCTATCGAGCTTGCCACTATCGGAGTGGATAAATTATAGCCAACCGATTGACAGTTGTTCTGTTCGGACACTTACCCCAGGAGTAACAGTGGAAAGCATACTGAACCACACCGCCCCACTCATAGACGCGTTCCAAAAATGCACAGAATTTGACTATGATAGGTCAGAGGTTGGCAACACTATAATTTCGGAATGGAACTTGGTTTGCGACAGAGCACATCTCACGAGTTTGGCTGAAGTCATGTTTTTGGTTGGCGTTGGGGTCGGTGGTGTCGTTGGAGGCTGGATATCAGACAGGTGAGACTTTGATGACGTCTACTCTATGGTGTTGCATAAATCCTTTGATAATTAGTGGCCTGAGTCAAAATCGAAACTTAATTCAATATTATTAAAAAAGATGGCGCATCTCTTATAATTACTATTCATTATATTTTCCACATACATATCACCATAACAATGCAATCCATACGCCCAAGGACTGAAAGACTATAATATCTCCCATACGATGCATTTATCAACCCGTGTGATTTTTAGGACGATTTACCCGTGCGGCGAAAATCGACCGTCTGAACGACAATTGGACTAGTTTTTACTACTAATTTTTGCAAGCGATGCGACAGTCACTACCAGTCGCAAATCGACCGAAAAATCGAACCGTGAAAGTTCCCCATTAGTATGGAACAATCTACTACTAGACATAGTTTCCTCTTTTAAATATACATATGACGGTTGTACGGTCAGTGCATTGGGATGTCGTAATTGCTTAAACCTTTGTTCATAAAAAGTTAATTACCGACGGTGTGATCGGAAATTAATCATTAGTTAATTTCCTGACCATCATCGCTGTGCGCAACCTTATGTTACATTGCATGACAAATCATCTAACTAAACAGAATGCCAAACATAAGGTTACAACCTTAGGTTCCACTGAGGCTCCGCTCCACCTCAGTGGAACCGCAGCCTACATACTCGACTGAAACATTATTTCGTGTTCGATCAATCTTCTTTGGAAATCTGACATTGAAAAGGAATAAAAACTTTTTCCAAAACAAATTGCAACTGGCCACTTGGCGTCAAAAAAAATTAAAATGCCATTAAAGTTTTTTTTCTTCATTTTCTTTTTAAAGTAATTTATGGCATAATCCAATTTTTTTACACCTAAATGGGCCAGTATTGTATTTATTGGTTAGGTATATAAAACCTATTTCATCGATACTGTAAAAGTAATATACTCGTATCATATTACTTTTAAAGGCCACTTTAAAAAAACTGTGACGCCATCATTTTTAGGGTTCCGTAGTTAACTAGGAACCCTTATAGTTTCGCCATGTCTGTCTGTCTGTCTGTCTGTCTGTCCGTCCTCGCTTAATCTCTGTGACCGTTAGCACTAGAAAGCTGAAATTTGGTACCAATATGTATATCAATCACGCCGACAAAGTGCAAAAATAAAAATTGGAAAAAAATGTTTTTTTAGGGTAGCCCCCCTATATGTAAAATAGAAAGTGATTTTTTTTTTAATTTCAACCCTAACGTGTGATATATCGTTGGATAGGTATTTAAAAATGAATAGGGGTTTACTGAGATCATTTTTTGATGATGTCAATAGTTTCGGAAATAATCGCTCCTAAAGTCAAAAACAATGTCCCCCCCCCCCTCTAACTTTTGAACCATAAGTTTAGAAAATATGAAAAAAATCTGGAAAGTAGAACTTTATAAGGACTTTCTAGGAAAATTATTTTGAACTTGATGGAAAGAACAGTTTTTGTGCAAAAAAAACAAGAATGTGGTACAAAATTCCTGGACTAAGTTTGTAGTATAATCAATTATTTAATCATATATACAAGCATTTTTTTTAACTTCGTTTTTTTAGTTATCACCGTCCTTTGTGGGCCCGTTTTTAGGGTTCCCTTTTTATCAAAGTTCAAAATGTCAACGTAACAAATAACCTTTTTTTAACACACAAGTTTAAAAAAAGGCTATTTGTTAACACTTATTGTAACGGACGGGAAACTACGGAACCCTACACTGAGCGTGGCCTGACACGCTCTTGTTTTTTTACTACAATGTGGATTTGACACTTTTACGATATAAACATCTTTTAAATATACAAAACCTCAATCATAGCAAACTTTACATGCACAAATTATTATCAAATAAAATGAGTCATAATTATTATATTTCTTACGTTCCAGATTTGGCCGCAAGCGCATTTTAATGAGCATGATGGTAGCGCAGAGTTCGCTGGCCATCCTGTCATTACTGGTCCGTTCCTTCGTGCAATATGTCATTGTGAGGCTGGTCATGGGCTTCGTGTCCGTCTCCGTGGTGTATGCTGCCTTCGTCCTCTCTGTGGAGCTGGTTGGAGGGAAGTGGGTTACCATCGCAGGAGTGTGCAACTTCTTCTGGTTGCCTGTGGCGTACCTGATAGTCACTCTCTTGTCACTGCTCATGCCCAACTGGAGGGATCTGCAACTAAGCCTGTCTGTTCCCGGGTGTCTACTGATTGCACTATGGTACAAAATATTTTCTTAACAAATTATTTTGTTACACATTATTTTCTTAACAAATTACTTTGTTACATAATATTTTCTGAAGTATTTCTACATAAATTATTTAGAAGACCATTCATTTAAAATGTACACAATATAAATGTGCCTATTTACTACATGTGACGGACGGCAACTCACTAGTTAGTAGCAATATAACCGTTTGTTTGAAATAGTCAATAATTTTATTCTGAAAGATGAAACAAAGTAGTGAATGAGTTGTTACTATTTTGCCGTCGTACAATATGCACTAAAAAGTATATTTATGACCCACGGTTGTTATATAACAAATAAAATAATTTACAGGTTCGTTCTACCAGAATCGCCAAGATGGTTGCTCAGTATGGGGAAAACTCAGGAAGCTAAAGAAATTCTTGAGAAAGCTGCCAAGATCAACAAACTAGAAATGCCGTCAGACATCGACAAACTGTTGATGTTGCACAAGACACAGGAGACAACAGAGTTGCCCAGTGTCATGATGCTGTTCCGAGGAGCGTTGCGCAAGAGGACGATCTGTCTGTTCCTGTCATGGTTCTGCATGACCATTGCGTACTACGGACTACTATTAAACATTGGAAACTTCAACTTGGGCAATCTACACGTCACGTCTATCATCCTAGCCATCGTGGAAATCCCAGCGATAGCAATCAGTATCCCGATCCTCTTGAAAGCAGGAAGACGGATCCCGATTTTCATCAGTATGCTAGTGTGTGGACTCGCTTGTATCGCAAGCGAGTTGTTGTCAATCGCGTTCGATGACGATTGGATCATGATCGCTTGCCTGATGATCGGGAAGTTTGCCATCGGCTCCACGAACATGATGATGCCTATATTCACTGTAGAACTGTACCCGACTGTGGTGAGGAACCTCGGTGTGGGAGCCAGTCAGATAGCCGCCGGACTGGCGCTTATATGCATACCGTACTTATGGAGACTGGTAAGAAAAACATTACATTAATTACTATAAATACATTTGTTAATTTATTACTAATAAACAACAGAAGCGGACATTGAGATACTTCCTGTTGTTGTGTTCCGCCCGCGCCATTTCGAGCACACATCCTTTGTGGTTATCATATAGGAATGTTAAAAAAATGCAATTAACAGTTATTATTATAAATACAGCATTAACTTACCAGTGCGAAAACAACTTCCTGAATCCTGAATTCTTGGTGACTAATTTGGTTTTCCTTCAATGATACTTCAATTAGCTTTATCTTTCACGATTGGTGTTTACAAACAGTTTTATCATAGCAAAAAAAATGATCTTATGTTATCTTTGCTCTTAATGCAAATTGGCAAATTTTACAAACAGTGGCCTGACAGTAGGCTCTTAAAAGTATTTTAAAATCTTAGATTATAAAATGTCCAGATTCCAATTCGAATCAAAACGTAACGTTTTTGTGAAGCCACTGTTTTATAAATGAGTGAGTGAGCATTCCTTGGTGATGTTCACTTGTTTTACGTTGGACTCGACCAACTAGGGTATTTTTCTACCGTGTTTCTGACTTCAATTTTGGCCTTCTTAAAATTTAGACATTCTATAATGTAATTTTAAGATATTGTTCCTGTCGTCCCATAAATCGCTTGTACCTTTCAAGATTTGTGTGTTACTTACAGACGATGTTCAACGAGCACCTGCCGATGGTGACGATCGCGGCCCTGGCGGCTATCGGTGGAGGAATAGTACTTCTGCTCTCCGACACCACACGGCCTGAAGAAAAGCCGGTAACAGATAAGAAAATGTAAGTACAGACCAACTTAGTGAATCATATCGATTTCAATACTTTTGCGAAAATTGCTACGTATAAACTCCTAACTCCATAATATAGTAATTATAAACCAAAAAATAGATATTTTTTGTTCTATGATATTGGGAAAGGTAGATTTAATATATTTTGTTGTTTAAGTCACTATTAAATCGAAGACATATTTAATCGTGAGTTGAAAATTGTAACATGGAATCCAGGAAAACTGGAAACCATATCGTGGAAATACATCAAATTAAGATTTTTGCAACATACCTGATCGTTCTATTATGCTATTGAAGTAGCATTCTTTTATTATGCAGCAGGTTTTAAAGGATAAACACGATGCATTACAATTTAATGATTGACACAAAATAGGTACCTGGAGATGCAATTAAGTCCGAAACCCATTATCATTATTTTGTGAAGGACAAAAAACCTGACACTTATACTTTAATAAAAGAAGTAAAATATCTAAGAACGAATCAAAACTTCCTGGTTTGTAATGAACTTAAAAATACGGTAACATTTAATTAACCGACTTCAAAAAAGAAGGTTTTCTGTTCGACCCGTATGTTTGCTTGTAGGTATGTTTGTCCGCGACGCTGACGTAGATCGCGTGGATCCATTATTGCTTACTTGAATGGTGCATTTTTAAAGACGCTAATTCATAAATTCCTGGGCCGAGTTTTTTAATATTTCGTAACATCAGATCTGAAATCCCCTGTAAACAATTGCTGAACTATCCATTTTTCACCGGTTTTGTTTGATACCTATTATAAGGCGAGCTCTTTGCCATAAATCTGACACAAATTCAGATCCCATAGCTGGTACTGAGAAATTCCTAATGGTAAAAACCCAGTATCACAGGGCCCGATTTGAGAAATGAACAAAACATATTTTATTAGATTTAATAAAAAAAAATGTAAAAATATTTTTGAGGAAAGAAAAATCAGAATGAAAACTAAAAGGATCGTAAAACTGACTTGCTTTGCCTACTATTTTTTTTTCTAGGTATTAATGTGGCTTGGCCTTTTTTACTGAAGCATTTTAATTCGGTCATAGAAAAAATTAAGTAATTAATGCTATCGCTACTTTTTAATCCTAAATCTTACACGGTTGATTTAGTATTAATCACGTCTATTTTACTCAGTAAATTAATTTGATTTAGTCAATTATATATGAACCATGAACAATTTAGTGGATTAAAGAAATTCTGTGACTGACGTAAGTAAAGATCTACCTATTCTAGAAATCTCTACTCAGATCTGTCAGATTTTATTATATGAAAAGTAGATATTATCTCTTGGGCAATCGTTGTAGTCATACAACGTTGTATGACTAAGACTGTACTATTGGTGATAATGTTCATATTTCATTCAATTATTCTAAACAGTTAATGGTTTCATAGAATATGGTTCCGCATTACTAGCATCGACGGGCATTTATAATTCTGAAAATAATTACTTAAACCATAATGTGAAAGTAACACGGAAATAACAACTCTATTAAGAAAACACTGAGAATGTGTCCTTTCTATAAATAAAGCAAGGTGGTTAACTGTTGCGTTAGTGTGTAATACCCAGGAGCTAGAACCAGGTCAAGGTGTGCATAATCCTTATGTCCCATGCACTTACTGCAATTTCCGTATGTTATTGAAATCAAGTCACTTGCGGTTTGAAAATAGAACTGGTAAAGCTAGCGCCATCTATACCTACGATCAATGTTTGAGAACTAATTGTGTTTTACTTTCAGGTCTGCGTACGAAACCAACTCGCCGTGCAATGGCACGATCACTGACGACAGAGGGCACTAGCACAACAAAGTGAAACATCATAGTTACCAATGTGTCTAGATCACAACATACTCTGTACAAAGTGCAATGGACAGTGAATAGTGAGAATTTTTCGAATTTAATTTACAGTTTTAAGTTGAATGTTATGACGAATGTTCGAATAACAACATATCATGGAAAATAGTTCTGTGAGTAAGTTGAATGTAAAGTACACTTGTAAGACAATGCAGTATCATAATAGTTTTAGACATCTAATTGTATTAAGAAACTAGATTTAAGTAAAGAGTCTATTTAAACTTTAGAAATATTTCTTAACTAATGAAAGTTAGGGCTCAGAGCAATATTTTATCAGTAAGTAGTGTCTAATTAGATTTAATTACTCAATGACTTCCCTAAAATATCAATTAAGTAGAAACGTATGTCAATTTAATGAAATGTTACCCAACGTCGTTAACTAAAATGTGGAAGTTAGCAATAGTTTAACAAAACCATAAGTGTGTGAATTGGTTTAATTAAATGAACGCAAGATATAACATGTCAAATGTAACCGGACACCTGACTGGTATTGAATAACCATTTGTAGAATAAACGTCTAAGAACCATTATAAAACCTTTTTGCTCACTCAACTGCTTCTGCTACTTACAGCAGAAGCAGTTGAGTGGCCTTATAATTACGTGCATAGGGCTGTTGTTAAAGCGACCTATTCAATGATAATCTTTAGCCAATAGGTTTTTCTAAAATCTGTTGTAGCAAAGAAATCTCCTTTAATAATCCACTTTTAATCGTTGTCAATTCTACGTGGCCTTAAGTTTGCGCAAAAAGGCTGGTCCTTAAGAAAGTTTGACGAGGGTCCATTTTATAGTAGGGGAACAGTGTATAAGACGGGGACGCGAGGTATAATGGGGACATACACACTAAGGCAAACTTAACCCAACACTAACGTAGCGCCAGCGCCAACAGGACGTCATTTGCAAGCTGCTATTGACAATAAGAGATTATTTGCAATATAAAACTCAAGTATTAACCGACCCTATATTTTTCAATATTTTAATATCTATGAATATTTTTTAAACAAATTAGTTAACAAAATGCAATAGCCGTACTAAATTGTTACTGTAACCATGATTTATATGCATGCAACATTAAAAATGTTAAAATGGCAACGGTTAATTTTCGTAAACTTACAAATTAAGTTAACGGTATGAACGAATGCAATACATAAATTTACATAATACTCGTATTTGGTTGTAAATGACTCACAATTTTGGTAATTATTGTAGCAAAAACGGAAACGAACGGAAAAAACGTCCGCAGCAGCCGATAACCTTAGAAGGCATCGCTGCAGGAATGATTTTTCAGTAATTCAGGAAATAAAACTTCCAAACCTATAAAATCAATCAAGATTCTAGACTTACTTTGTGACAAATTTAACTCAAAAATCATTGTAATTTTACTTTATATTTACTTATTTAACATTCATGCATCTTATATTTTTAATTGTACAGTTCTAAAATTATAATTAGGGGAGTATGTACCTGTATTTCTTACCAATTAGTTTATTTATTGTCTTAACATTAATTATTTTAAGTAATCTAAGTACCTACTGTAGGCTATAGACTCGATAGTTTCATGTTACCTAACATAAAGTTACCATCAGTAGACATAATGACAATTTCATTCGTGTTTGGCTTATGTACTTATTTGGTAATCAATGTAAATCTTTTAATGACTTTATCTGACTCTTTTAAACATTGAATCGTTTAATTACATGAATTATTAATAAATTACATCAATCTATAATAATTTTGAAATAAACTAATAATTTTTACATTTGTCTATTTATTCGACCAATTCGAATAGTAATCGATACGATGCATACATTTTGGACTATATGGGTAAGTATATGTTATATAACACTTGCAAGTATGCCAAAAGAGTGTCGCGACCGCAATACTGAAGAATTGGCTCCTCGAGTTGTGGTGACCGCGAGGCTTCATGCGGTCACACACAAATTGACAGGTGCCCTGCGAGTGCATCACGGCGTTTGTCGTCAGGACATTGACTCCTTCGTGTAGGGCCGGCGGTCCCTTGGTCGCCATTACAAAATGTCGGTAACGGTGACAGGCCTGCGCAGGCGTCATGACAGACGTGACTTGCATGCTCATGAACTGATCCAACAGACACATGGATAGATACTCGTATTTAACGCTTTGATGACCACTGACATCTCTTTGTTATGTAGTACTATTCAATAAAAAATTATTCCCAGCAAACGAACATATCCGAAGCATTCAATGAAGGTTGTATTTGATGTACACACTGACTCACCCCGATTTTATCTTACTCGTTACTTATTGTACTCCAAACTTTTGGATGGTAAACTTTTGATTTCGTTGAACTCTCAAGGCGAAAGATAAATATCTTACCAAACCACTGATCGGTTCAGAAAATTGTTATTGCTAACCAACTATCGTTTAGGTATCCTTCGCGGTAATGTACCCATCCACGGGTCATAGTTAATTTCTCTGGTCATTCACCTGTTGGACACTAACCCAGATGCATAGTATTTAGCCGATATGAATATGACCTCGTAGCAGGTCCTATTGTGGTGGCAAATAGAATACGTGTCGAATCAGAAAGCCGTTGAAAAAGGCGATACAGGACGGATAACGGGGCAGGCTGCTAGCCCATACCGCTGCGTCGGGCAACTCAGTCACTAGTACTGGGAATCACATGTGAAATTATGCCAAGCGTTTAAATGTGTAATAAGCATGCACATGTTTATGTTGCACAGTGGCAGTATTCTATGATACCTACTTCATCGACCGATCGTCTCGGTCGCTATTGGAACTCGATACGTACCTTGGGTATTAATTTGAGCCTATATGTTATATTTCGTCTATGAATGGCGCGTGGAGGCGCAGCGCCGGGGCGAATCCCCGCTGCCTCGACAAGTCGAGGCGTGGCGGGAAGAGCTCCGGCGCGATCTCAGGGCAGTATGGAGGGAGCGACTGTCGCAACCGAAGTTCGGGCACGCCGCAATCGCGGCGGTAAGACCCCTCCTTGAGGAGTGGCTGGATAGGCGTCACGGCGTCCTTACCTACCGCATGACGCAGGTCCTCACCGGACACGGATGTTTCGGGAGGTTCCTGTGTCTGATAAGGAGGGAGGAAACGCCTGGGTGTCACCACTGCGAAGATCGTCCGGAGGACACGGTGGAGCATACGGTGCAGGACGGCCCCGCTTGGGCAGAGCACCGCCGTGTCCTCACGACGGCGATTGGCGGAGACCTCTCGCGCCCGGCATTGGTCGAGGCCATGCTGCGGGGCGAGACGGAGTGGGAAGCGGTCGCCTCCTTCTGCGAAGCAGTCATGCTCGCGAAGGAGGAGGCGAGCCGCGTGAGGGGGAGGACAGCGACCTCCCTCCACCCCAGCCGCAGTGGTGGACGCCCACGGCGTCGGACGTCGCAAGACGATCTCCGGCCACCGTAGGCGCGGGCATGCGGGCGGCGAGTAATGGGCGACTCGCTGTACGACCATGGACCATGCCCGGGTCGACGGCGCGTTGTGTTCCACGCGCGCCTCAAGGAGTGTCAGCATAATGACGGGGCCTGTAGAGGGCCATAGCCTGCCGGGGTCGCGGGACTTTCCCATTACCGTAACCCCGGTACGTAAAGGGCTAGTGAAGGACACCGTGGAAATTAGTCAGTACAAGTCTGACAGTCCCTCCCGTCCTGCCCTGGGTGGGAGGACTCATTTGATGATTTTACCACGATAAAAAAAAAATGTTATATTTAAAAATATTTGATACGTGAAAAATAATAGTTTTCGGGTACGCGTTGCCTTGTTAGTAAGTTCCATGTCACAGACATTTTTAATACGCCTGGCCCTTAAAAAATGTGTGATTAGTCGAACATCCTTGTTTTCTATACGATTTAATATAGATATAAAATGGGTATTATATAATATGGATATAATTGCAGGAAAAAAATACACACAACAAAAGAGCGCGATTTCATTTGGGAAAAACAAGTTTTATCACAGCTACTTTTCTATATTGAGAGCACAAACAAAGCACTAATTTCATACATAAAAACAATGAAACAAAGAAAAGACTGATCCACTTTCTATCAATCGCAACGTATCATCAACGCTTGTCACATATATCGAACACAACATCACAGTTATCTAATGTATTTACTTAATACACATTATTACAAAACGACGTGTTCCTGGCTAGACCTGTTACCGGAATAGTTAAAAGAGAATTATTTTTGTACATGATGGGTTGTGAACTATATATAACTGACATTGAGCCTCTTAGGTACGAGATTACAACAATGAACGGTCGTGAGAAGAAGAATATATTGTTATTGCTTTTATGAATGACGCTTTCCTAACACACAGATGTGTGTAATATTATCATATGCCACAGTTATTGTCAGATAGAACAAGATTCTAGAGTCAGTCAGATGACACGGTTGGAGCAGTTGCTAAGCGATCGACTACTACGCAGCGTGTCGCGGGTTCGATCCCCGCACGGAACAAATATTTGTATGATCTAAAAGTGGTTGTTCCGGGTCTGAATGTTTGTGTGTAACGCACCCATGATACAAAAGAAATTCCTAATGTGGCATGGTTATTTAAAAAAAAAACCAACGTTTTTCTCCCGTCACCTGACCCCAGTAACATGAAAATAAACAAAGCAAGGGGTACACATATGAGGTACATGATATCATCAGACTACCACCACAACATAGTTAGTCAAAAACGCCATCTCATCATCACCGCCATATAAACACATTTACGACCAGGATACAATTAAGTATAACACCTTCGCGGACTTTCCTCCGCACATTTCCAGCATCGGAAAATTAAATCGAGCTTGTAATGTGTACAGCGACGCGCAGCGGGGAATGAACTATTATGGCCACGGTAACTCTCACTTGCTCGGGTAGTGATGCTGCCGATACACTTTCCTGCGAGTGCGTGACTCGACTGCGACGAGCCAGTGAAACAGCACTGATGTAACAAACCCCAAATGCATTATCCTGCAACATACCAGCACATAATATGACTCCACCAACATCTGACTTACATGCTTAAACTTTGAGGTGGACTACTTTCTGTCATCAAAACTTATTTTTAACATGAGCAGATATAGCAGTCTTACAAGATCTACTTAATGAAGTCTTCATGGCGATCAAGAAAAATGGTACGGTAAACAAATCATTAACAACCTGCAAATGTCAATTTGCAATGAACTTCATGATTATGCTTATAGTACAGGCCCCTGCACTACTGTAGAATTTGTAATGGCTGGTTATGGTGTTGATAATTATGATATTAATGTCATAAATATCAACACAACCTCAGGTTTATTAGCTAGGTTGGGCTTGACAACCAGTGTAACCAGTGGTGTAGCTCAGTATAGACCCTCAATTCTTCTTTGCACGTATAGCACAACCAATACTGCGAGGACTGGTAATTGGCTGTCTGGTGACTATTACCCCTTTTTTTTTGTTATGATTTTGTTAGCTGTAAGTCCTCCATGAAATAAATAAATAATAAATAAATACTATCTTTATTCTAAACCAAGTTGGAATAAACCAAGTTATTTCTGTATATGTAATTCGACATTTTTGTTGTCCAAGTCCGAGTATGTTAGGCTTTAAACATCGCAATTCTTGCATTCATTGTGTTATTTTGTATATTCTTCCATCGAGAAAACTTGTTTCTACGATGTCGTGCAATTTAAGGTAAGATCAGTTAACCTCTAAGATTTTGTTTGCCCAGTATACAGAATCATACCTACCATGCTATGTTCCTATATTGAGTGTAAACATAGCACTGACATTGCGCAGTCACATTTAATGCGAGCACAGCAATGTCATAAACCACTAAACATTAAAAGTAACAATCATGTTGTTGCCACACTGACATATCGCATGCTGTGAGCATTTAGATTGAATTACCGAAAGCACAATGCCTCCATTGGGGACGAAGCTGATCGGATATCTTAGGTTACTTGGCTGTTTAACTTTTTTTTATCCTCGTAAATCATCAAATGAGACCTCCCAGGGCAGGGCGGGAGGGACTGTCAGACTCGTATTGACTAAAATCCACGGTGTCCTTCAATAGCCCTTTACGTTCCAGGGTCACGGTAATTCAATGAGTTCCGCGACCACGGCTATTTAACTTGGATCGAGATTAACAATTCTTGGGCTCATCGCCAGTGAGATGTACAGATTTTCGAAGTAACTACATCGGTATGCGATGTAGTAATAGCGCCGTGAGGGAGGTCCTGGGAAGACCACACACTGACCTTATTGGTGAGATTCTTCAGCAGATATTTCGGGCGTGTAGTGCCCGTAGTCGGCAGACGTGCTTGTATGACCAGATATATAAACGTGAAGAGAGTAGATATGTAAGGATCGTAGCAAGTGGCGTTATGTGTTTGCTGCCTACCCCCATTGGAAAAAGACGTATTTATGTATGAAAATACTTTTATTGGTAGCTGGTATATACGTACGTACATATACGTTGCCAATTGTTACAGGTTATGTAAATAAAATGCATAAATCGTAATAATGACATTAGTTTCATTAAACATGAACTTTAAATTATTTGAGGTCATGCTAGACACGTTACAAATGTAACTTAAGCAACTGGCCCACAAAACTTACCATTTTATGTATGCATGTGTGCATTTTATAATTATTTATTCATAATTTTAGCTGATAGATATTTAGGCCATGCTGATACTAGCCAAGCCCACTATCGGTAAAACTTCTCATAAAATCTACAACATTTAAAGCCACACTTAATTTAAAAAATTGACTTTTATTACCATCTACAAACAATCTCTTAAAAATGTGGAGCATGTTGTTTTAAAATTAAAAGACCTGTATCACGAAGTAGTGAACTAATGTTATGATGATTGTATCTCGATATGAATGCATGGCGGATACGGTACGTAATATAAATAAATGTAACCTTCAACAACTTCTTGAACTACAGACAAACGAAGTTCAAGCAGGTTTGTTTCCAGATCATTTTTTTCTAACTGGGTTTAGAATGTACCTATTTTAATATTATACACTACAGACTAGATACATAAAGACTGAAACAACTCACATTCTTCAGAAATTAATTAGGTAATGCATTTGCATTATGGTAACCTTTGATAAACTACAAATTGCTCAAAGTGAAGTTCTCAGGGAGATCCAATAGCATTCCTAGATAATATAGCTTCGATATGGGCGTGAATAGAAGCTTACCTCGTACATTTGTGCCATTCAATAGTACTAGTGGCACAGATCCAATCCGGTTCGCATGAAGTATAGGGCAGAAACATCCATAGCCGTAGGTGTAAAATCAAGTAAAAGATTGCGTGAAAAATATTTGAATATTGAACTGTCTCGATGGAAATAGTATCATTAAAATAAAAATGATGTTACAATTCACGTTATGAATACAAATAATTGAGACAATAGATTTTTCAATAATTAGATCGTTTAGCGGTATCTTCGCGTCTAGCACAGCCGATTTGTATAGTGGTGCATTTGATTGGGTTCGCGTGGTTCGGGTATGCGTTCACAGTTGGTCACCTTGCAATAAGGTATGGTGGTCGCGTCGGGCGCAGGGCGAGAGTGGGCGACCTCATATAGCTTGCGCGGGAGGCGTTTCCTTTATTTGTTGGTTGTTCGCTGCGTGATAGTGACGTGACTCTGCGCAGGACACAGGACATCATGCGTACTTTGCTGGTGAGTCTCAGTGACGTGCCCTCGCCAAGGGCGTTTATATCACATAGCAACGAGTTTTGAAAATATTTCATTTTTTCTCAAAAAAATATTTTCGAAAGTGATTTCGAACATTTAATTATAAATTATCGTCATAAGTGCTTCCGAGTTCTTTCAAGGTGAAAATAACTATAAATATAGATTCTCTTTTTAATTTTCA
Organism: Agrotis puta; assembly: GCA_943136025.2. Lineage (NCBI taxonomy): Eukaryota > Metazoa > Arthropoda > Insecta > Lepidoptera > Noctuidae > Agrotis > Agrotis puta. The sequence goes on along the minus strand of OW964177.2, from coordinate 10,504,481 downwards.
TTGACATTATTAACTTTCATACATTATAAACTTTTATAAATAGGTACGTATTTTATACATTTTGTTTTATGACTTAAATCAAAATAATAATTTATTTTCACCTTGAATGCAACAACAATAAAATATTAGTCTTACTAAAAATACACTTACTATAAATAACTTGCTCATACTTCTAGATATTGTAGGGATAAAGCATTGTGAAAGTAGTTAGGTAAAATATACAACTTGTGATTAAATTATCTAACTACTTTTAGGTATGTCTGGCTACAACAAGTTCTTGGTAGCATTCAGTGAATAATATACAAGTAAATTAATATCTGTATAGAATTCAGGTCGATCATACAGGCGGCATTCGAGGTATCGATTTCGCGGCAACCTTGAAGTCGATCGTGAGGTGACAGATTACTGCAGTACGTCGAGTGTCTATTGCTCTAGTAACCTTACAACATACCAATATAAGTAACGCCCTTAATAATTCACAAGCGGAACTAATTGTTGGTACTAGCACATAATTTGGCAAGTTAGTCGTTGTCATGTTAACAGCAGCTGAATTACGTAAATCACGCAACTTACGGCAAATAGCTCGCGGGTGTCGTTACAACACTGGCCTAGGGCTGCGAACAGGCTTGGCCACTGGACGTAGATACGGACTATAGGCATAACTTGTTCTATTTCAACAGTTATATTTAATTGTGGCCGTTCACTGCAAAAACTCGAAGTATAAACTCACTCGCCGCACGCTGTTACGCAGTCTCTAGCGATAATAAATCGGAATTCCGAAATCTCGCCTTGAATATGTGGTTCTACGGTAACTTAAAATCCTTGTTAAATAGTGCAACAGGTACCATAAATGCCATCACTTTACGAATTGTGTACCAGTAAGACTTTAGAAACAAAAGTCCGGCTTATCACTGACAACTGGTAAAACTGTAAAATGCTGTAAAGAACTAACATGTGTGTCTAAAATTTGTCACGTTTCCATTTCACGGATACACTAAATCCGCAGATAAGCATAACAAATGAAGTTTTACGTCCTGCTGTTTTAAACGTTCCCAAACAATTACAAATTGTGCTCATTAGAAACATGCGTGTGTGTTAGTACACCTTCCGTTTGCCCTGCGTGACCCGGGATACGTGTTCCTCTGTAATTCGATAATTAATCAATTAGCTTTATACGCACTCTTGAACGTTGTATACAAATATATATTCATAGAAGAATCTCTCTCACGAAAAATAATAGCAGACAGTAGTACAGATTTTCTTTATGGAACAAGGTATTAATCGAGTTTTTTCTTAACTTTCTCTTAATCTAAAATATAGCTGCAGCGCAAGATTTTCTGCTAAATTAATAACCTATGATCGATATTTAAAAACTTTTCTCACATACCTACACTTCATACTTTCACATGAAACCTTTACAGAAAAACAAACGAAGAATGCCTTAATTAACCTTGCTTTTTACTAATGTTTCCCTTCGTACATTATACGTGATCATGGAAGTATTGAGGTGGCAGACGCTTACGCGGCAATTTAATTGTCGCCCAACAATGCATGACGGTTACGATGCACCTGGTTATATGATAAACATACACATGCGAAGATAATTGGGCATTTTCCACACGTACTTATTCAATAACGTATCGAAATCTGACAGTTTTGAGTGTTTTTCAATCAGCCTCTTACGGCTCTAACAAAAGACATCAACGCGCAGGAGCACCTGCGTCACTCCTTATTATGTGTTATGTAGTGTCGGGTAATGAATACAGACGTGTAATAGCAACTTGTTTATGAAATGTCATGTTTACTTCAACATTTAATTTTCCAATTAAAAAATATTTTTAAAAACATTCCTACGGTTGTCTTTGATCTCTCTACATCTTGTTTCGCTTGATTGATATTTTTGCGAAATTTTTAGGTTTTTTATGCATTAGCATTTTAAACCAAAATTACCAAAATGAAGGGTAATGACAATTAAGTGCAACAACGTTAATATTATGGATTGTCTGACGCAGTCTGACATTTAATAGATAGTGCAATAATAATTAGGTATTTAGTGTATAGTTCGCCATTCCAACGCAATCACCTTGACTGGCGGAAGCGTACTGCGCCCGCGCCGGGCGTCCTTACTCCTTTCAGATCGCTGATCAGTCTGCTCACGCCCTAAACAGTGTGCTCTTACAAAAAACAAGAATTCGTTTAATCCAAACAATCGAACAGTGTTTTGACGAGAAATAAAAATATTTTTTTATTTTCTTTTGTTTGAACTTCGTGATATCTCTTTGTAACACGACGAAACAGTATTATAATGCATGTGTACTTACTTAACATAAAAATAAAAGGATGAATTATGCCAATACATTTTGTCTATTTACCAATTTTTTATAATTTGAAGTCGGTGAGACAAGTGTTTGGCTAAAATCAACCTAACAATTAAATGGACCTGGAGTTTTGCTGAACCCACAACACGAATCATCCGTAAATATTAACACATGCTTGCCAATATACACACAATCTAACTAGATCATACAATGCACTCAACTTTCGCGGCCGTGACGAACAATCGAGAATTTCCTTATTTTCTAAATACACAGTCAATGGGGTTTCATAAAAGAAAGAATCATAGATACAGCTGTGCAATTTGTCGCCTCGCTAATGCTATGGTTTTGTTTCTACGAGAAACGTTGCAACCCCTCCGCAATGAGGTCCAATGTTTTGACAACTTCGCTTTGTTATAAATCGATAATCACTACTTTGTGTAATATTCCTGCCTTTTTTCTGACAAAGGTTATTCCATAATGATGTCTAACAACTTGAGTTGAATTGAAAAATTAATTTAGAAAAAAGATTTCATTGACTTCACGAAAATTCCTGTTTTTATCTAAGTATGCGCCGCAGTAGATATGATCTATATTATGCATCTTTATGCGTGTTTAACGCAACGTAACTCAGCCGATCAAATTAATGAAATCATAGTAAAAGTGAGTTCGGTAATCTCGTCAAAGTGAGAGAATTTAATAAATAAGTTCTCTATTGCGAAACGTACATCGATTTCCGAAAGTGGAGTGAGAAGCCATTTGCGTATTGCGACAATATTCACAACTCAACAAGTTACTGTCTCAATCTCAATTCGAACTACGTTACTGCTGACCATTTCACAATAACGATATGAACATGATTGACATACATAAATAAAAACCATAACCTTATTCATGAAATAAACGGGCAATAATTTATGAAGATCATAATCAGAAATAAGTTGCTATGGTTAATTTAAAATGTAAGGTATGTTTAGCTTTAAATAGACATAGGTACGCTTTAGTACAGACAGTGTCATGATGTGGTTAATCTCCTTGAAAAAGTAGAATTTAATAGAATATACTTTTTTGTACGCCAAAATAGACAGCGTATGAGAGCTAAACGTCGTCCGCCAAACGTGTCATTTACGCATAATCATGTGTAGATGCTAACTTTTAAATATAATTATTACTAGCTTCCGCCCGCGACTCCGTCCACGCGGATGTCGGTCTTCGCGTGGATGGTTTATTTCCCCATTTTGAGTAACTCTGACAATGACATCTTATAAATATTACGGCGCTGAATCCACTGCGGGTAATGCAACGTGTGTTCGCGGTTCTACAGAACAACGTCTATGAATAATAAGATTTTTTTTCTACGTATTTTTCCAGGATAAAAAGTATCCTATGTTATGCCCAGGATAATAAGGAATAATTATACCAAGTTTCATCGAAATCGAACCGTTAGTGTTCACGTGATGCCTGCACAGACAGACAGACAGACAAACATTTTTTGAAGTGAAAACTTCTTTAGCGGCGTTGAGCCGGGCACGCCGCAATCGCGGCGGTAAGACCCCTCTTTGAGGAGTGGCTGGATAGGCGTCACGGCGTCCTTACCTACCGCATGACGCAGGTCCTCACCGGACACGGAAGTTTCGGGAGGTTCCTGTGTCTGATAGGGAGGGAAGAAACGCCTGGGTGTCACCACTGCGAGGATCGTCTGGAGGACACGGTGGAGCATACGGTGCAGGACTGCCCCGCTTGGGCAGAGCACCGCCGTGTCCTCACGACGGCGATAGGCGGAGACCTCTCGCGCCCGGCATTGGTCGAGGCCATGCTGCGGGGCGAGACGGAGTGGGAGGCGGTCGCCTCCTTCTGCGAAGCAGTAATGCTCGTGAAAGAGGAGGCGGGCCGCCTGAGGGAGAGGACAGCGTCCTCCCTCCACCCCAGCCGCAGTGGTAGACGCCCACGGCGTCGGACGTCGCAGGACGATCTCCGGCCACCGTAGGCGCGGGCATGCGGGCAGCGAGTAATGGGCGACTTGCTGTCCGACCATGGACCATGCCCGGGTCGACGGCGCGTTGTGTTCCACGCGCGCCTCAAAGAGTGTCAGCATATTGACGGGGCCTGTAGAGGGCCAAAGCCTGCCGGGGTCGCGGGACCAAGGGATTACCGTGACCCCGGTACGTAAAGGGCTAGTGAAGGACACCGTGGATTTTAGTTAGTACAAGTCTGACAGTCCCTCCCGCCCTGCCCTGGGTGGGAGGACTCATTTGATGATTTTACCACGCAAAAAAAAAAAAAAAAAAAAAAAAAAAAAAAAAAAAAAAAAAAAAAAAAAAAAAAAAAAAAAAAAGCGGCGTTGAGCACTTTTTCTGTAATGGGTATAAAATCTTAAACTCGCGTCAGGACACGTGACCTGATCGAAAAAGCGTAGGACGTCAGGAAAAAGCGTAGGACGGCGCAGGGCGCTTGCGTGAATGTTCGTGTGACTTTATTACTTTTAAAGAAGTTTGTATGCTGGATACATTCGTTGCTAGGTAACATTGTTTATAAAAGATGTACGTCACATTGGAAAATTATTGAAATAAAAAGTCAACCATTTTTGCGAGTTTTACTAAAATCTGTTCACAAGATATTTCCAACAATTACTATTCAAGTTTTCACTTCTGCCGGCACTCCCAGAGTGCAACCCGTCGTTTTTTAATCATATATTTGGGTTTGGTATCGATCCAGCAACACCCCCCGCTATTTATTTTTTCAATATTTTCAATGTACAGAATTGACCCTTCTACAGATTTATTATAGTATAGATAGATAATGGCACATAGGTAGATATTATGTTGGTTTTAGTAAGTATGGATCTACATAATGTACAGATACCTATGTAGAATGCTGTGTCCTTGTACAGCATGCGTATGCAGTCATAGAAACCTTTAAGTTAATTGAGATTTAATAGGAAATTAGTATCAATTAAGTACCTACCGAATACCTATACCTAAATAGGTAAATACTTCATATACATAAGTAAACACTTAATCTGCAGGGTATTGACCAAATTGAAATAATGCTAATTTCCACCAAGGTACTTCAAAACCGGCGATAGGCGGAGACCTCTCGCGCCCGGCATTGGTCGAGGCCATGCTGCGGGGCGAGACGGAGTGGGAAGCGGTCGCCTCCTTCTGCGAAGCAGTCATGCTCGTGAAGGAGGAGGCGGGCCGCCTGAGGGAGAGGACAGCGTCCTCCCTCCATCCCAGCCGCAGTGGTAGACGCCCACGGCGTCGGACGTCACAGGACGATCTCCGGCCACCATAGGCGCGGGCATGCGGGCAGCGAGTAATGGGCGACTTGCTGTCTGACCATGGACTATGCCCGGGTCGACGGCGCGTTGTGTTCCACGCGCGCCTCAAAGAGTGTCAGCATATTGACGGGGCCTGTAGAGGGCCAAAGCCTGCCGGGGTCGCGGGACTTACCCATTACCGTGACCCCGGTACGTAAAGGGCTTGTGAAGGACACCGTGGATTTTAGTCAGTACAAGTCTGACAGTCCCTCCCGCCCTGCCCTGGGTGGGAGGACTCATTTGATGATTTAACCACGCAAAAAAAAAAAAAAGGTACTTCAAAACAAAAAGTGATCGATCTAAGGACGTCTAGGTCCTAACCAGGGCTGGGCAAAATACGTGCTTTGCTTTAATTGAAATCCAAATTGCAAAATACAGTATCGCAAGTAATTAAAATGCAAAATACAAAATATCTTTAGGTAAGGTATTTGAAATATAAAATACAAAATACAGTATTTTAGCCATTTTTAATTGAAATACAAAATACAAATTACATACTTTTTTTTTTATCGTGGTAAAATCATCAAATGAGTCCTCCCACCCAGGGCAGGGCGGGAGGGACTGTCAGACTATTAAAAATCCACGGTGTCCTACACTAGCCCTTTACGTACCGGGGTCACGGTAATGGGAAAGTCCCGCGACCCCGGCAGGCTATGGCCCTCTACAGGCCCCGTCACTATGCTGACACTCTTTGAGGCGCGCGTGGAGCACAACGCGCCGTCGACCCGGGCATGGTCCATGGTCGGACAGCGAGTCGCCCATTACTCGCCGCCCGCATGCCCGCGCCTACGGTGGCCGGAGATCGTCTTGCGACGTCCGACGCCGTGGGCGTCTACCACTGCGGCTGGGGTGGAGGGAGGACGCTGTCCTCTCCCTCAGGCGGCCCGCCTCCTCCTTCACGAGCATGACTGCTTCGCAGAAGGAGGCGACCGCTTCCCACTCCGTCTCGCCCCGCAGCATGGCCTCGACCAATGCCGGGCGCGAGAGGTCTCCGCCTATCGCCGTCGTGAGGACACGGCGGTGCTCTGCCCAAGCGGGGCAGTCCTGCACCGTATGCTCCACCGTGTCCTCCGGACGATCCTCGCAGTGGTTACATCCAGGCGTTTCTTCCCTCCTTATCAGACACAGGAACCTCCCGAAACTCCCGTGTCCGGTGAGGACCTGCGTCATGCGGTAGGTCAGGACGCCGTGACGCCTGTCCAGCCACTCCTCAAAGAGGGGTCTTACCGCCGCGATTGCGGCGTGCCCGGACCTCGGTTGCGACAGTTGCTCCCTCCATACTGCCCGGAGATGCCGGAGCTCTTCCCTCCGCGCCTCGACTTGTCGAGGCATTGGGGATTCGCCCCGGCGGCGGCGTTGCGCCTCCACGCGCCATTCATAGACGCGCTGGAGGGCAGTCGCCTCCAGATCCCAAATTACATACTTACTAAAACTATTAAAAAAAAAACCGCCTTCAATAACCATCAGACAATGAATGATAAATGACTTAAAAAAAAAAAAACAACATTTTAACCCTTTGTTAGTTCAAAAATTTAACCCAAATTCATGTCAATACCTAATTTTCTTACATGTGCACTAGAATTAGAATATTAATACAATTCTTTGTCTACTTGGACTATGTTATTATCGGTCGTAGTAACATCGTTCACGTAAACAATAAGCGAAAAATGCTCATTCATAACATAAAAAATACTGAACCAAGTGAATGAAATTTTAATTTTGTTGATTTTTCAAAAACCGCTTTTCCGATTTCGATAAAGTTTTATAAGACACCGTTTGGAAAGTAAACCCTTTTCAACAAAAAAAAAAATTTCAAATCGGTTTGCAAGCGACGGAGTTACGCGCAAACAAACAAAAAAATACAAACATCCGAATTGAGAACCTCCTCCTTTTATTTCAGTCGGTTAAAAATAAGTAATCTAGACCAGCATGGGCTGAAAAGGTGAGGAAAACAAGAATCTATAATGTACAGAATATAATCAACAGAAATTAATTAATCAATAAAACCAGAGTTTCCTTTCATGAACACTAGATATTTAAATGTACTGTCAGATAAACAGCCTCTTGTTGGAGAATGAATAAAACCTGCCAAAGAAAACAATCTTTCTACAGGTCCTGATGAGCACAAACTCGTGTTAAATTGTATGAACACATTTTTTATATTCGGATAGCGCTCAAGAATTGAAAGCCCTTTGCTTCTATCATTTAGGAAGCTGACCAATTCTAACTCCATTTTAGATGTCTGTGGTTGATTACTGTCTCTGTTCTCAAAAACAATAAATTCATCATCTTCTTTACTAGTGGTGCTACTACTGCTGCTTCCATCTATTATTTCATGTTTTTTGTTACTTGTCTCTAAGGCATGAATGGCAAGATTTTGAATTATCTGCCTCTCCTCTACTGTGATGCTTTCTGGTAACCAACGCATTTTATAACGAGGGTGGTAGCATGACGCCAATATGGCTCCATTTACTTCAGGGGACAGTTTAAAAAACTTATCAAATCTTTTTTCCGTAAAATAAAATGCCTCAAATTGCTATCCTGTAGTCGATCTAATCTGGTTCTAAGAGACATTAAAGTAGGCAGAAGTTTGCCATAGTAACAATTGTTGCCCTGAATGTAATTTAGAGCTGTAGCAATTGGTTTCAATACTTCAATGAATTCCTCCAAGTATTCTAGTTCTATGGCAGAGAAAGTGTTATTCTTATCCAACTTATCAAATAAGTCATTTAATTTTGATTTGCATCTCATTAGCTGCGCTAGAGAATCATAGAGTTCCATCTTGTGGGACAGGGATATATTAACTGATGTCCAAGACATTCTTTTATGACTTCAGCCGATTTGGGTCTTCTGGACATATTCCATAACAAAGTACATTTAGCAACCAACTCTAACAGCTGCTTTACCATCATTGCACTCTCGCCTCGCACTCACACTCTGACATTCACGATCGCTAAATGAAGTTTAAATGTATTTTAATGTTAAAATGTATTTTGAAGCCTCAAGTATTTGAAATACTAATTACAAAATACTTCGTCGTCAGGTATTTGAAATACGAATTACAAATTACATTTTAAGGAAGTAATTGAAATACAAATACCAAATACGTATTTGTATTTCAATTACGTATTTTAATTACAAGTAATTCAAATACTGCCCAACCCTGGTCCTAACGTAATGTAAGTTACATATTCTTTAAAACAAAATTTAAAATATTCTTAGTACGTACCGCGCACTGAACCTAGTACGAACATTTAGAAACTCGACGAGGGTTTCGTAATCTAATAAAATGCGCAGATAGGCATTTGTTTAGTCCAACAATAGAATAAGAATAAGGCACGCGATAATATCTATATTAGTTGGATAACTGGAGTCAGGTGTTATACCTACCCGTGAGCAAGGCCCACGTCGCTGGAAAGTGTGTCAGTTTACTGGTTAGGCTATAAATAGGTACATTTCTTTAGCCAAACTGAGCTTAAACAAAGTCAGTTTGATTACTGGTGTGGTTTAAGGAAAAAAAAACATAGGCCACCTCATAGGCAAATTCTTTATTGGTTTGACATAACTATAGGCCCCCGGGCGCCTATGGATTTTTTCAGAAGCGAGTGAGTGGCTAAACTGTCTTATACCAAATTATCTACGAACTTTATGTTTTTCTCAACTATGGAAACTAGTTTACACTTAAATTGTCACCAAAACCTAAACAGGAATTTACGGTTAAAACAAACATACTGTTAATATGTGTTCCTCTCTTTTATTCCAGATATGTACGCTGTGTGTAATCACAGCTTATGCTCAATATAATGACTCTCCGGCTCCGCCACGGCTGCAAATTCCAGGCGCGATCCCAGTAGGAGGTCAAAGACAAGGGGGATTCAGACAGGGACGCCTGCAGGCTTCTCCCGGTGCAGGACCAGCTAGAATCAGGAGGCCGGGCTTAGCCAGACCATCATTTAAGTCAGTAGATGCTTCACCGCGGCCGAGCCTTCAGTCACTCGACGAGCCCGCTAAGCCAGTAACTGAAGAACCAGAAGATGAATTGGAAATCAATACGCCAACAGCTTTCTCTCCAAACATATTTTCCACTCCCGAACCCCAAAACGATTACTACGACATAACGACCACTTCACAACCCAAACCACCGATTGTATACAATCAATCCCCATACCCACAGTCCACCCCGTCAACAATTAGACAGCCGCTTGAACCCATCAAGCCGACACAATACAGACCGCTGCTGGCTCCACAAGCCTTCAACCCAGTCAGAAATGAACCGGTCAACAAGCCGCAACCAGTGAGACTGCAACCTCTTTCGAGCAGACCCCAGAGGCCTGTGTTCAGACCCGAACCGAAACCATTCATTGAAGATGATGAGGCACCCATTCAACCTGTAAGGCAGTATTCACGACCACAGGAACCTATTAACAGGTCACCCGCTAAAGCACCTCAGCAAAAATACACACAGTCGCACCAGAGGGAGAAAAAACCTGTAGCTCAGATTCTTCGTAAATACAGAGACGAGAACGAAGACGGTAGTATCACATGGGGATTCGAAAATGACGATGGATCGTTCAAGGAAGAAACCATCGGTGTCGACTGCATCACTCGAGGCAAATACGGATACGTTGATCCTGATGGTTTGAAGCGTGAATACAATTACGAAACCGGTATTCCTTGTGATAAAGCTAAGGATGAGCGAGACGAGAAAGGTTTCATAGACTATCAGGAAAATAAGGCTGTTTTACCTAATGGAATTACGATTGATCTCGCCGCGATGGGCAAAAAATCTAAGAGGCCATTCAGATCACCCGTAAATCATTAGGATTTAAGTTAACATTATAATTATATTTATTTTAGGAAAATCTAAATATAAGGACATTTTTCGTTGTCTCGTCATGTAAGTGTTATCATCGACATAACATTTGGTCGACTTCAAGTGGTTTTACTTGTGCCTTGATAGGACATAAATGAGAGATGGAAATAAATGTGAATACTATTGACTTGATATTTTTTTATTTATTTTTAAACTTCAATACATAAACACGTTTAGGGTCAGTTCACACCTAGACGCAGCGCGATGCAACGTAACTTGACGAAACCTACTGTAAATGGGTATCGTTTTGTGTAGTAAAAATAAAATAAGATTTTGAGGGAGTTCTATTGAAATGTGCGAGTTGCGTTTCGGTGTGAATTGATCATTATTGCAAAAAATTACTCGATTTTCGTGAGTGAAAAAGAAGTTACGATTTTCACGGGAGTAAGATACACTATCGAAAGACTACCTTGCATTAGAGAAACTTACCGAAGTCTACTCAGGGTTCATAAAAAAAATACAATTATTTATATAGTATAGTATACAATCATTCTATATACACACATCAAAAGTGTCTAGGGATCAAGCATTTTTATGCGGATTTCTTGAGATTGAGATGTGGCTTTGTAATAAATTTATGATTTTATAAATTTATATGGATCCTTTTTGGTGCATTTCATAATTTGAATCAGGAACTGTGAATCAAATTCGAGTAAAAGATGAAAATCAGCTGTCAATATTTTCCCTATAAAAACATACAACGCATTGAAGACATTATTAGTGCTACTGTTTCCCTACTACTGATTAAAACCAACGTTATTATGGAGCGGCGACGTCATTTAAGCAGGGAAGAAATGCTCAGAGCCGTGGGAATGATAGAAGCTGGTTCCCGGCAACGTACTGTGGCTTTAGCTCTGAATACAAGTCAGAGTATTATCAGTCGACTTTGGACACGTTACCGAAGCACTGGTACCGTGGCTGAGCGCCATGGAGGACGGTATCGCTGCACCACACGGAGACAAGACCGATACATTCAAATCTTAACTCGAAGAGCTCCAACAATAACCGCCATGATGTTAGCCGTGAGGCTTCATCACTCTTCAGGGAACTTAATTAGCGACCAAACAGCCAGAAACCGCTTGCATGAAGTGAACCTTCATTCCCGAAGACCGCTACGGGTACCACCTATAGCAATGCACAATCGTAGGATTCGATATCAATGGGCTCTTGAACACAGAAATTGGGCAGAAGAACAATGGCGTTTCGTGTGCTTTTCTGATGAGTCTCGTTTTGGTATGAGACCGGATACAAGACGTATACGACACTGGAGAAGCCCTGGACGCCAACAGCGATTAAAATCCTGCCAGGAAGTCCATCCTTATAGTGGTGGAACCATCATGGTATGGGCGGGTATTTGGATCGGCGGAAGAACTGAGTTGATTTGGATCAGAGGCAACCTCAACGCTCAAATTTATGCTGAGACGATTGTATCAGACGTCATCGTTCCTCTACAAGTGCAAATCGGTCCCTTATTTCAGTTAATGCATGATAATGCACGACCGCACTCCGCAAGAGTTGTAAGACAGACTCTCGCCGCAGCTAACATCAATGTCCTGCCCTGGCCTGCTCAGTCGCCAGGCTTGAATCCGATTGAGCATGCATGGGATATGCTACAGAGAAGAACTCTGCCGAATATGGAGGGTATCCAGTCGCAAGAAGACCTTTTTTTGTTGTTGCAACGAACATGGGCGGCCATTCCACAGCGTGATTTGGATGAACTCATTTTGAGTATGCCAAACCGATGTTCTTGTGTTGTTAGTGTTCGCGGTAGAAACACGGATTATTAATTGTTTAAGTTACCCAATAAAATTTTAAAGAAAACTGTTATTTCAGTCTTTTTTTCGAACTTTTGTGTTAGTGGTTCAAATGTCAAAAATCCCTTTATTAGGAAAATGGCAAATTTCTTTATTAATGCAAAGGTGACTTGGTTTATCGTTACTGTGACAAACGAAAACACTTTATTTGATGAATCCTTAAAAAAATTTTTAATTAATATCAATCAGGAGAAAAGTTATTGCAAAAATATATGTTGATCCCTAGACACTTTTGATGTGTGTAGTTAGCCAACAGAAAGAAATCCGAATCCGAGATAGCAAAGAACATACTTTATGAAACTTAAGCTTGTTGTTGAAGGTAACAATTTCAAAAAAAAAATTTTGGTCAAGTGAGTTGTCCATAGAAAATGAGTCAAATAGGCCAAACCCTTTTTTTAACACCATTCGACTCTGTCCCATATAAGAATCATTAATTGAATAAGTAGATTTCATGGTTTGGATTTTGGTTAACCACATTTTTTTTTTACAGTAATCAAAACAGTAGTTTGTATAGTAAACGAAATACAGCAATGGTTTTTTACTTAGTTTCATGTAAGGATAGTTTCAATATATGGGAAGTAAAATATCTGGGTAGCAGAAGTGGGACTGTTTAGTTAAAATTGAATGCTAAAGCATTAGTTTTTCAGTTTTTAACAAATAAAAAATGAAAAGCAAAAAAAAATATTAATCAGTTAAGTTTTTACTTTATACCATAAAAACCTATATTAATCATTAAACACCCCTAGACACTCCACTACATAAAATATTCTATTATGGCTTCCTCGGTAAATCCAACAGGTTTTCTCTTCCTTCATAATACAGGCTATAGCTTTTCTTGTTAGATGGACTGGAATGGACTGTCATATATGATACTAGCACTTCGCCCGCGACTTCGTCCACGTGGGTTACGTACTTTCCTCTAAAAAATTCGAAGGCTGATTTTTCAATCGATAGAAGATTTTCCATACAAACAAAATTCCCCCTTTTCACCCCCTTAAAGGCTAAATTTCCAAAAACCCTTTCTTAGTGCTCCCCTACATTATAATAGGAAGCCGTGTGCAAAATTTCACATTCCTAGCCCCAGTAGTTTCGGCTGTACGTTGATATGTCAGTCAGTCAGTTCTCCTTTTATATATATAGATCACATAATACTCCAAGCAATAAGTGATACCGCAGTGAACAGCTAATAAAACATAATTGGAAAACAATATAAGTAGTCCCAGGACCAAGATTCAAACACTAAGAGACTCTTTAAAATAAGATTTATTTATTTTAAACTAACTTACATAATTATTATGTTACAACCAAGGTACATTTAGTAGGGACGATTATTCATGTAAGGCTGAGCACGTCTCATTGGTGGAGGCATTCTGTTAGGTGGAGTTATAGATATATCCAGATAGTTTCCAATCTGGAACTTGACTTGTCCTAAAGTTTTATTATCATCCCCACCGCGCTGTCCAGAACAAGTGACCCCTATCTCTCTCATGCGATATGTTGGCGATCTCATATCTGGGTACACTATTGCAAAGTCGAAATAGGTCCCCTTACGTCTTGTTTCTGGATTAACCTCTTTGACTAGACCCGTGAGTTCACGTAGTGTAGCATCCATCCATGTGTAGATTTGTAGTTCATTTTGAGGGACATTTCCCCTTGCATAGTCACCAGGAGAATTGTGACGTCCCGTCGAACAAAACACTCGGAGTAATAGTGGACAGGTCTGTAACAGAGGCACGATTTATATTCGCATTCTCACCAAATTAACAACATCAACGCTTATGTACAATATTCGTCGAACAGAAGTTCTGGAGCCAATTGTACAATTCGTCGAAAAGAATTTCTGGAGCCAAGTGTATGATGCATATTGTATGTAATGTTAATTTGAAATGTTTAGCTTACCTTCTCTCTATCGACCGGTTTCTCTGCGGGCTTAACCTCTTCAACTACCATGGACTCTAGTCCTGCCATTTTCATAATAAACTTAAACTACCAACAGAATGGTCACTTTTGTGATAATAAGTAATAACTTTTGTCAAAATACTTGGCGAAATCCAATTCCTCTCTATGTAAATTAAAATCTAGAGATAAGTAAACATGTTTTTATTTGTCTATGACAAGTAAACATGTTTTTATTTGTCTATGAGAAGAACTTTTTTTTAAATGTTTTGACATGGCTTCGAGGCCTTTATGCCATTATGTGTAGAACTAAGAATCAAGAAGTGGGTTCTTCGGCAACTTTTGCAACGGTGATCTGTCTATGGGTCACGAGATATAAAATAACACGAAACATGAATGTGGTGAAACAGAGAACCAACTGAAAAAAATGATATATGGGAATGTATTTGTTCTTAAAAAAAGCGGTCGTGGGTCTAAGACCAAGAGTAGAATAAAACAGTGTAATAAAACTCTATTACGTGTAAACTGGTCTCAGTAATTTTTATTTCTGACTGAACAAGATTTAAATAAATCAAATTAATGCAGTAAATTGTGTAAGCTCCCTTCGCACGAATGCTTTTTTAATGGGTCTTAAAAAAGTGCCGACGTAGAACAAATATGCATGTATCTGTTTACACGTGCTCTTTTAAACTGATGCACTGCGTTTGATTTTAAGTGCTGGACAGTGGCATTTTATTTCAATTTACCTTTTTGTTCCAACTCAGCGCTTTTTTAACGTCCACAAAAAAGCGCTCGACAGAACAATTGTCTCTGCCCACGACTATTTAGAAAAAGAAGAGAATATTTTGATCTTTGATTCCAAAATGGACTTTTTGGCGGGCTTTTGAAAAGGGCGGTTTAAAATAATTTGTGTAGAACATTTTAATTTATTTTATTTAGTTATTTAGTGTAGTAAGTTGTTAAATATCTTAGATTAGTGTTTAACTGTGTAGTAGGTGTATATAGCGGTAAGTTTTTCTGTTTTTTCTCTTTAAGTTTACTGTAAATATGGATGTCGAGCCGGAACCTCCCGACAAAAATCCTTTAATAACTTTGATAGAAGCGGATAAGTTTATAAATGCTTCGGTTTCTCACGAGTCCTTGAAGAAAATCAATTCACCATCAACTAAAGGACCAAAAGCGAAAAAAATTTTAGGTACACCAATTTTCAAGCACAGTTCCAAACATCTACCTAATATTTCAAAACAAAAGTCGATCCTCATGCAGAACACTGTCCACTCTGATCAACCCATTGTTTCCAATACAAATACCAATTTAGATTCAGAGCAGCACATGACAGACCCTAACCATAGCCGAAATTTTTACACTGAAAAGGACACTGGTCCTTATTTAGTCCATGTGGAGTCTGTTGCGGCAGATCCCCGCAGTGGCACTAATCTACACCCTATTAAGTTCGGCCATTTCTTGTTTAAGAATAATTTAAGAAATATTTTGAAAGACGGCATTAAGCGGGTTGGTCGTAATAGACTGGCAATTTACTTCCAAGTAGCAGAGGCGGCAAATTTATTCTTGTCAAATGAGATCCTAACACGTAATGATTATAGGGCTTACATCCCTACTTTTAATATTATGAAAATGGCTATTATTAGAGGTATTCCAGTAGAGTGGAGTCATGAAGAGATTGTTGAAAACATTCAGGTTCCCTCAGATTTTGGAGCTATTCTAAAGTCGCGAAGAATGAGCCGTAAAGTAACATCTTCTGAAGGTTCTGTATGGGTCCCAACTCAGACAGTTGTTATTACCTTTGATGGACAAAAACTGCCTTCTCATGTTTATTCCTTTTATACCTCTATACCAGTAGAACAATATTTCTTTCCTACTATTCAATGTTTTCATTGCTGTAGATTTGGACATACTCGTGTTAAGTGTCGCAGCCAACCACGTTGTTTCAAATGTGGTGATAACCATGATGGAGCTAACTGCACTATTGAGGACTTTAACTGTTTAAATTGTTCAGGTGCTCATATGTGCACTAATAAAATCTGTCCAGAATATGAGAGACAAACAAAGATTAAGAGACACATGTCTCTTAACAATGTTTCATACATAGAAGCATCAAAAGTATTTCAACCAACCAAAAAGTTATTTTCAGAAGTGGTTTCCACTGAAGCCATTTCACAATCAAAGCCATCTGGTGACGTTCCTTTAAAGTCTCTTTCGTACACAAAAACAATAACAAATAAAATAAAACCAAATAAACCTTTACACAAAGGTTATGATAAAGTAGCACATGATAATTTAATTAAGGAATACATCATTCCACCGTCAATTAATGGTGGTGCTCTTCTCAATAGTGCTGAATATACAAAAAACACAGATGTTGAAGAAATCAATAATTTATTAGCTACATTAATGAGTATAATCTCAAATTCTTGTTTACCGGACCACGTTGCAGTAAAATTAATTAATGATATTACTCTTTCTATTTATAAACATTTAAAACATGGATCAAATTCTTCAGTGGAACTGTAGAAGTTTACTATCTAAATCATCTGAAATTATTTATCTAACAAACAAATTTAACATTTCTCTGATAGCTATATCCGAATCCTGGTTAAAACCAAGTTCTAGGTGTCATATTTCAGGTTTTAACATAATTAGAGATGACAGAGCTGATGGTTGGGGTGGCTCTGCTTTTCTAGTCAGGAAAAATTATATATTCTCATCCATTCAGCTGCCAACTTTTTCTAACGATATATTGAATGCAGTTGCCATTCGTATGGGTGGTATAACTTATGTGTCTATATATATAGCTCGCAAGGATCCATCTGTTATATCTATTTTGAAGCACATTATTCAATTAGTACCGCCTCCGGTTATCGTATTAGGAGATTTCAATGCTCATCATAGTCTTTGGGGTGCTCCTAATGACGATGTTGTCGGAGTTCGCATTGCAGAACTTATTGATGATTTGGACTTATGTGTGCTTAATGATGGTTCTCCTACACGATCTTTTGTTCCGGGTCAATCTCCAAGTTTTGTTGATATTTCATTTTGTTCTTCATCTTTGTTTCCCACTTTTACGTGGAAACGTCTGAATACATCACATGGTAGCGACCACTATCCAATACTCCTCTCAAAAGCGACGTCGATTTCCCGAATTCCACCACTGCCTCCTTTATTAAAATACAAACTTAATAATTGTGACTGGGAATCGTATAGTTCCGGGTTAGAAGAAAGAGTTAAAGAGTTTCCGCAAGTTTCACGAGACAATGTTGAACAGTGTTATCATTTGTTGACATCAACAATGTTGTCACTAGCAGATGAATTTTTTCCCACTAAATGTCTTTCCAAGGGTAAAATCCCTTCGCCGCCTTGGTGGGATAAGGATTGTACTGAAGCTGTCAAAAATAGAAAAAAGGCAGAGAATTTGTGTAAAGATAACCTTGACATGAATTCATTTTTGCAGTTTAAAAATACAACAGCAGCGACCAAAAGGCTTTTGCGGAAAAAGAAACTAGAGGGATGGCAAAGTTTTTGTTCGTCTCTTTCTCCCGACTCCCCGCTTTCATTAATTTGGAACAATGTGAAACGTTTCAAATGTTCCAAAGCGATCAGTTCACAATCTTCCTTCTCCCTTGACTGGGTTTCGCCATTTATTTCTAAAATTGCCCCTACTTCTGTTCCTAATTTTAATCAAATTCCCTTCAAATACAGTCAATCTTCAGTTTCTGGGATTAGTCCCTTTTCAATAAATGAATTTAAGCTAGTTTTAAAACGTGTGTCGGATTCTGCTCCCGGAGAGGATGGCATTCCATATTCCTTTATTATTAACTGTAAAGATGATACTTTAGCATTTATTTTAGATATTATTAACACTATTATAGACTCTGGGATTATTCCCAGTTCGTGGAAAAAGCATATTCTTATCCCAATTTTAAAGCCTAATAAGGATCCTTCAGATCCTTCATCATACAGACCGGTATCTTTATCTAGCGTGTTTGCAAAACTTGCGGAACACCTAGTTAAAATGAGGCTTGAATGGTACTTTGAACACAATAATATTTTTGTTATAAGTATAGTCTATGGCATTGAAGACAACATCCCTAGAATATAGAGCAGACCATAGATTAATATACTATTATAGATGGGTAACTTCGGCTTCGCTCGAGGTCGCGAAAGTGCTGCCGTGTAGTGGTTGCTTCATGAACTAAAGCCACTGCTCTACATAGATACATATAGATATAGTGCAGCCTTACTAGGGTACCCAGCTTTTATAGATATTATTGTTATTGCATTGTTTTCATAAATTTGTGATTTCAGGGTAACACAAATCATGAAAACAGTGCATGACATTTTTCTTAAAGGGAAAAAGAAACAATATGATAGGTTATTAGTTTTTATTTCTGGTTTTATGTGTTACATAATAATTATGAGCTGCCACTTTCATCTCATCACTTTCATCAAAAAACGTGGTTTTTCCAGATATTATCTGGTTCATATCCTTGCACCAATTATTTAGGAAGAACAAAATTAGTTTTTTTATCATAAATTTTATAGATAAATTTCTATGATTGTTGCATGTTATAAAATTGTAGTTGATATTTATTGTTAACACAAGTTCTAAATAAGCTTTTATATTTTTGCTATGACATTTTGTCTTTAGGACTTCTGTAACAATATTTTCCGAATTAAAAAAAAATGAAAATGCTTCACGACTTGGGTAAGAAAGCCAAGTTTTTGTGCTATCATATTCTTTAATTTTAATATATTTATGATAGTCTTGGATTTCTTCAGACTCGAAATCATGTCTGCAGGTTTGACAATCCATAAAAATATTTTTTTTTAAAAGATAGATGAGCCACCCGCTACAGTATGCTACTGCTGCACATTTTTCTTTGTTTTCGGGATTTGATAATAAATTTTCTACATCTGCGTCCCCTATGCATAAGTGCTCCTCCGCTATTTCATAGTTAACATTAATTTTATCTGGTTGAGGCTGGTTTTCAGTTAAAATTTTCTTTAATGAATGTAACAATTCAAAATTGTCTTCTTCACAATTTGCCCCAACCGATTTGTATGATGTAATATTACATATCAGTAACGATTTATAAGCGTTAATAAAAGCGTAAGCACTTGGCATATTATTGCGGAGACCATGTGCTCTTATTGCCCCAAAGAAATTTTCTAAGGGGTCTTGATTAATATGGCGCAGCAGTATCGATTTCAAACCTGCAGAATGCAAATCCTTTGTCAAGGCGAGAAAAGCTTCGATAGTTTTTACCCAACTCGTTAAAGACGCCACAGTTGCTCTGTGACCAGTTTTTGTGATGAACGTCATGGATTTCAATATTGGTAAACTTCTATACCACAATCTGTGATGTGGAGATTGCCGAGTTACAGCACATCTATAAATTTTTCCTATGTCAGGTCTATGGAAATTGCCATTGACTGAATCAAACAATTTATCAAAAAATAGGATGAGATCGGCTGTGTCCATACTTTTTTTCGGGAGTCTCCCTTCATCTGAAAAGAAAAAGTTTTTAATTAACTTTGATTTTTTCCATCAATAATGAAAGATTCACTAACGATTTGGCCAGACTAAGGTTTAACATACATACATAAACTCACGCCTATTTCCCATAGGGATAGGCAGAAACCACAGAGCGCCACCTAAACCAGTATGGTTTAATTAACGTATCACTAACGCAGAGCCTACTACTGAAGCTACAAATGATTATATTTTTTTTACAGTAAGTTCCTTTACTATCAAAGCAGACACTAAAAATATTTTTTGGAAATTCCACCTCCCAAAACCTATGTTTAGTATTCTCACTTAAAACACCAAAAAAGCTTGATAAAATTATCACAGAATTTAAGTCAAATACTGTTAGTAAAAATGTTCAATGTTACAAACCTGCCATGTACCCCATAGTCAGGCCAACTGTATTGCTAAACACTTGTGTGCAGTGTTTGACTCTCATTTTTGGTATTAGCTGTGGATATACATGCTGAGCTGTTAACTTTTGCATAAGCTTGACTCCTCTGTATCTTGGTCCTCGTTTATATAAAGCTTCTATGTGTGACCAGGAAGCTAACTTTATTTTACCATCTTCTTTGAATTTTAAATCTTTGGTAAGCAGGTTATTTCTAACGCCCTTCATGAGATGAGGTGGGTCATAAATTGGGTATATTTTTTTTGAATCTATCTCAAAAAAGCCTCCAGGATAATTTTTGCCACACCTTAAATAGTCTCCTTCAGTTGCCTTCATCAAAAGGTTAAGTGCAGCCATATTGGTGGCTCCTTGGTCACACACTGTAGCAACCACATTTAACCCAATTTCATTTAAAGAATGAATAATATGTTTAATTTGCTTGCATAAATCTGCCGTTTTAGTGCTTCCTTTGCAGAATGAAAATGATATGGGTTGTTTGTATTTTTTACAAATACCCCTTATCATGAAAACACACACATGGTCACAGAATGTCTTTGATCTCTCTTCACCATTATCAAGAAAACCGTGGATAATATCAGTGGTCTTGTCATAGTATAAATTAGGTGCTATGGCCATTTCGTCAAAAATCAGGCAGCAATATTTGTGACGGGCGGGCATTTTTTCTACTTTTTTTTTTAAATGTTGATATATTATTTCGTTGAATCCTGGCTCTAGATTTATTTTGCAAAGCAATTTCTCCAAAGTTTTTCGCTTGGGAAGTATGCACATTTGACTTAGTATTCGGTATGCTCTAGGGGAAGGCTTGTATAAAGATAAACAGAGAACTTTCTCATCTAGAGTAAAACGCCTCCCTGCAGGTTTCTTTGCAAACTGCTTGATCTGCATTGCGAAAAATGTCTGAGCTGCTGGTGTCATTTTTTCTTTCACCATTTGATAGGCAGATGATTTCATAATTTTTTCTGCCATCATTATTTCCATTTTTAGCCTTTTGTTTGTATTACGAGCTTTGCGCAATTTTGATTTGACTTCAGATATTATGTCTTTCAGCTTCTTTTCTGTTGCAGTCAAAGGTATGGAAATCTTATAACGACCTGAAAAATAAAAACAAAGTTATGCATTGGGTATTAACTATAATATTATATTGGTAAAATTTGCTTGTTTGTTTGTATGTAGGGGTAATCTCTGGAACAAATTATTCAATTCCAAATATGTTTTCTTCTGGTAGGAAGCTACAATATTCCTGACTGCTATAGGCTATAAATTAAATTTATTACATCATGTTTATTAACTGAGCTATCACATTTTTGTCCGGGCGGTGGGATGCGACGCGGTTGGTCGAGGCCTAAACATCACGCAAACGAGAACGAAAAATTTGCGGGTAGAAGCTAGTGTACATAACATCACGCCTGTAATCCCCGGAGGGTTAGGCAGAGGTGTAAGTACCTAATAGTACACCCACATTTCGCGAGTTATGTTTATGTCCCATGTATTAGGAGGCGAACCTATTGCCATCAACTGGGCACAAATCCAGACTCCGTGGCTGCTACTGAGAAATTCCTTTAGAAAAACCCAATAACACTTTGCCCGATCTGGGAATCGAACCTGGGACCTAATGCTCAGCAGTCGCGCTTGCTACTAGATAAATGAGGCATTCTACTTATAGTATTTTAATAATTATTTTGTTTTTTATTTACCTGGATTTGAAGATACTTCTGTGTCCATTTGAACTGGTCTGGTAGAGGCCATCTCCATTTGAAGTAAAGCAGATGGCATTTCAATATTCATTACTGTAATCACAATAGCAAAACCAAATTAAAAAATTGTATTTTTTATCGATTACCA
Source organism: Agrotis puta (assembly GCA_943136025.2). Classification (NCBI taxonomy): domain Eukaryota; kingdom Metazoa; phylum Arthropoda; class Insecta; order Lepidoptera; family Noctuidae; genus Agrotis; species Agrotis puta. The sequence goes on along the minus strand of OW964177.2, from coordinate 10,482,465 downwards.
ACTGCAAAAAATCTATCAGCAAAATTGGTCGACACTATCTTTGGACTACTGTATAATATTTACCTGGCCTCGAAGATATATCTGTGTCCATTTGAACTGGTCTGGCTGAGGCTGTCTGTATTTGAACTGAAGTAGATGGTAGTTCAATATTCATGACTGTAAGAACATAATAAACATAAATTAACATTGGGTTGTTTATTAATTATTAAAGAAAAGTGCGAGTCGGAGTCAGACACGAAGGGTTCTGTACCACTGTAAAATATTTAACTAATTATTTATATATTTAACTAGCTGTTCCCCGCGGTGTCACCCGCTGCTCAGCCCCTAAAGGTCGTACCGTGATGTTATATAGCCTATAGCCTTCCTCGATAAATGGACTATCCAGCATAAAAATAATTTTTCATTTCGATCTAGTAGTTCCTGAGATTAGCGTGTTCAACCAAACAAACAAACTCTTCAGCTTTTAATATAAGTATAATTTAAAGAAAAAAACCGGCAAGTGCGTATTAGACAATGCATAATGAAGGGTTCCATAGTTGGGGTGAATTTATTTCAAGAACAAACATAACATAGTAGTTGATGAAAACATGTTGATTGGAGATTTACCATGTTATTTTAAGACCATAGATTTGTTATAAATTTACCTGTAATCTATAGGTATAGAACTATTTTTGTATTGTTTTCTTTTTGACTGCTCTAGCCAAGCGCAACATTTCATACTCACAGATACAGTCAACATTAGCATGTCAGTAGCAGTGAAGCAAATATAATATAATAGGTAAGATTTACCCCTGCCAAAAATCGCTAAACTCGCCTAAACCTTTATATTTCACAAATAATATTAAGTATTCTATTAAAATTATAAAAACCCTCACAATAATTTCACTTAGGAGGCCTTGATGCTTTCTGTTATTATAAATTTCCATTAAAAGTTTACGTAGTGAATCATTTACCTGGCCTCGAAGATAAATCTGTGTTGATGGGAATGGGTCTGGAAGAGGAGGTTGTCGTCATTTGAATTGCCGTAGATGGCAGTTCAATATGCCTGTGCTCACCAACATGTACACCTGAAATTTATAGAGTTATTATTAATAGGGATGAACACAACCTTTTGGGATAAAAGGATTTATTCATAGAAAGCCGTTATCATCATCAATCAAAATTTAAAGACCATACATCTACTTTTATGAAAATTTAATATTTTCAGACACAATTTCTAATAATAAGACTGCGTAATATTAATCTGCTTAAAAAACTTCTTCATGAAGTAAGTTTCAATTTTTAAATTGCTTAGTATTTCACAAAACAAGACATTGTTACATTATTTACCATTACTTTTTTCCATCAATAAAAAGAGTAGGTATAGTGTTTTAAAAATTAACAAATTTTACCTGGAATTTCAAGTGTTGGAATTGCCAGTGCAGTTAGTTTCATATTTGGAAATGTGTAAACTTCTTCAAAATGTTTATGACACACTTTTCTGTTCTTATATATAAATTCATTATTTTCTCCAATAATATCTCCTCCAATTTTCATTACCCAAGTGCGAAAACGTTCTATTTGAGCAGGATTATTTGGATTTGGAAACCGATGCAACGGCATTCCTAAAACATGATAATTAAGAACTTGTTACAAGATGTTCATCAAACATAAAAAAGAAAAGAAAATGTAACATAACACTCAAATTATAATTTTAAACTTGAACATTTAACTGTTTTTTGTTCCATTATAAAATAAACTTGTATCTTGGTTTAGTAAAAATAATGAGTGGTCTGGAATCAAACACATAATACTACTGACATAATTATATTATGTTTAGATATTTGTTACTCAACCACACTTCAACAGCTGAATAGGTTCGGGCGAACACAGGTACACCATGACCTGGATTAACTTAAAGGACACTTTTAATCCAGGAAACAGGTTTCCATGGAGTAATCTCCCATCACTAAGCAGACGAAGTATAATAAGAATGTGAGAATTGGCTAAGTAGTATGTTTGTTGTTCAATTACATACTAGCTTATGCCCGTGTGAAGTTGGGTAATTATCCCACGGGAACGTCATACTGGGATAAAAAGTATCCTGTTTTAATCACGGTTATAAACTATCTGGGTACCAAATTACATCCAAATCCGTTCAGCAGTTTTTGCTTGATTGAGTAACAAACATCCAAAAATCCAAACACAAACTTTCACATTTATAATAATAATAGTAGGAATAAATCGGTAAGAATTACAAGTACATAGGTGGGTAATTTCAGCAATAAAAGTAGTAACTTTGAACTAATACAACTTTTAAGTAGGTACCAGTTACTTAATACGTAAGGAATAATGTTATTCTAAGCCGGAAAACGGGAATTCTATAAAATGTCGAAATTCTACACATTGCCGGTGATACGAATAAAAAATATACTCAGACTGAGACAACTTACCGCCTCCAAGTTTCATGGAACAGCCGGGAACACAACAGGACCTTTGAGCCATCTTAAACTTATCGGGTAAAGTAAAGCCGGAGGAACAAAGTTCAACTACACGTACTCTAGGAAAACAAAAGCGAGAAAACACGAAAATACAAGAAAATTAACAGCATAGGCGCATACACACCAACCGAAAAAAATCTTGTGAAAAATTCAAAACAGTGTCAATGTCAAATCAAGTCAAATGTCAACGTCATTATAGTGTCATCGTTATTTCATAGTGCCATCTAGTAATAATCCTTATAAAAAATTACAAGCAGCCTTTCTTTTCTTTAGCGATGGGCGATTGTTACTGATTGCAACAATCGAATGGTTTGATACTACTAATATTAAAAGTCGAATGCAAAAACAATCGATCGCTAGTTTTCAAATTCGAATAAAACCGCTAGTTCATTCATTTACCAGGCCCATACAAAATTAGGCTGTAAAAACGTTCAATAGAGTCTATTTTCAATTGATATTTGACAAGTAGCTGATTTGCGAACCGCTAGTTTTTTCATTCAGATTGCCATACAATTATTTTTTAACCTTTTTTCCGTTATTTGAAGACTTTTTTACTTTTAGTTAATATAAATGATTATTCCGAGTAAAATGTTAAATAATACTTAGACTTACCTTTTTTCCGTTAAGTATTTAAAGATAACTTTTAGTTAATACAAATGATTATTCCGAGAAAATGTTGTTAAATAATACTTAGAAATACTCTTTCTACAAACATATTCGTATTTTTTACATTATAGTTTTACCGTTACCTTCGTATGCACGTAAAGCGTCTATTACAAAATGGTGATAACGGAAGAAAAAGCTAACGCTATGATGCATTTTGTTCGTTACAACTTGACGTCTCGAACTCTCGACGTAAGTCCGTTAGCACTGGGCCACCACTCCTGCCTATCAAAATAATTTCTTGTAAAAACTATGAATAAACGAATACAAAACAGTAATAATGTTCGATGGTTGATGAATGATTCAAATTACCACATGAAATTGAGTATTATTTCTCAGCGCATAGAGTTTACTTTTAGATGAAGTTCAGGATATTCGAATATAAGAACTAGTAATAATGAAATTTGAATCGGAAGGTACGAGATGGCGCAATACATTCTTATTTTCTTCTCTTTCGTTTCCAAATTCGAATGAATGATAAGGTTATTCGAATGATTTGACTGACTTGTACAATCGAATCATTCGAATAATGTCATTCACAATCGCCCATCGCTACTTTTCTTGAAGCGGCTAATAGATGGCAGTGCTTACAGCGTACCGTGCCGTTTGTTCTAAGATACCACGGCATGGAGCAGACTTGGCTATAGAGAGCTTCAATAGAACTCAGCCCTGTAAATCTGTAATTCCATGTTTACCATTATTAAATATAATATGTTGAAGACTCAACCATGTTTTAATCAATATGATAACTAACATCATAACATGGCGCTGCGTAAAGGTCAGTAAAGAACCAAAGTATTATAATTTGACGACTCAACTTCGACGTGCAACAAAGAAGCGACGCGATCAAGATGGCGGAATCTACGAGAAAAAATGGAATAATGGGATTAAAACCCCCAACTGGTTTAAAAAACTTAACAATGGAAGAATATAAAAAGTTCATGCAAAGATTTGAGATATATAGATTGGCGTCGGGTGCTAAGAATGAACCAACCGAGGTACAGACCGCGCTATTATTACATTGTATGGGAGAGGAAGCCCAGGATATACATGCAACTTTTGACTTGGACGAAACTTATAATTACACAAAGGTAATAGAAAAATTACTCGGAAAAAGAACTCGGAAGAAATACTCCCCTTAGTTAACGTTCGGAAATACGATTAAAAGACATCTATTAGAAAATATGGAAGAACTATTCAAAATATTTACGGCACAGATTAAATCTCAAATGGACGAGCAAACTAAATTACTACTTTCAAGCATCGATGAGAAACTAGAAGGACTCATAGGTGAAACCAAGAAATTGAAAATAGAAAATGAGCAATTAAAAGAAAAAGTTAATAAACTCGAACATTTGAACCGTAAGAATAATATAATTGTGTTCGGGCTTGAGGAGACAGAAAAAAACAACATGGAACTACTAAACAATGTAACAAAAACATTGCAGCAGAATTCTGAAGAATTAACAGTTTATAAAAGCGACATTAACGCTGCTTATCGATTAGGGAAAAAACTCGATAATATCAAAAAACCAAGACCTGTTAAAATATCATTTCTCAACTATTGGAAAAAACAACAAATAATGAATAACAAAAAACAATACGAGAAGATCTATATAACTGACGACTATCCAAAAGAGGTAGTTGATAAAAGAAAATCTCTCCAACAACAAATGGAAGAAGAAAGGAAAAAAGGAAACTATGCTATTATCAAATATGATCAACTCATAATAAAAACTGGTGGAAAAAGCGAAAAAAGAAAACGAGATCTTTCTACAACACCAGAGGAAAATGTCCAACCACAGAAACAATATTTCCCGAACTCTGCTAAAGTAGGCCGAATGAATGCATTTGACATGATGAGAACAAGAAGCAACTCAATCAGCAACATACCAACAACCTCGGAGACGCAATAGGAATCAGGTGCCAGCCGAAACAGAACAACATACATAAATGAACAACCAAAAACAATCCCCAACCCGGCTGGTCACCGTGGGGTATTAGACCATAACCCTCCAAGGCAAAAAATAAATAATAATAACGACAACGCAATCAACAACTATAAAGACCGCCACCCTCCAAATAAAAGAATGAGAAATAACTCTTTCAAAGTTGGAACATTTAATGTCAGATCTCTTTCATCGACTGAACGACACCTGCAGTTAACTTATGCGCTAGAAGAAATTGATTTTGATATATTAGGGTTATCTGAAGTAAAGAAAACTGGCTGCAATATAGAGGAATATCAAGACTACATTCTATGCTATATTGGGAAAACAAAAGGCTTGCATGGAGTAGGATTCCTGATAAACAAAATTCATAAAAATAAAATATCAAATTTCGTAGGGATCTCTGAACGAGTAGCCCTACTAAAAATAGAAACTGAAAAACATAAAATATCTATAATTCAGGCATATGCACCGACAGAAGCATCACAAGAAGAAGAAATCGAGAGTTTTTACAATGACTTAGAACAAGCCCATTCTTTGGCAGACCACAAAATAATAGTAATAGGAGATTTCAATGCAAAAATAGGGCAGATAAAGAAAGAAGAAATCACAAGCATAGGAAGATATGGATATGGAAAACGCAATAAAAGAGGCGAAAGGCTAATAGACTATGCTCTCGAACACCAACTGTCAATTATTAACACATTCTTCAAGAAAAAATCAAACAGAAGGTGGACATGGATATCACCCAACCAAAAATCCAAAAACGAAATTGACTACATCATGACAAATAAACCTCACATGGTAAGCAACTTCGAAGTTCTAAATCAAGTCAAATTTGCCTCTGACCACAGACTACTACGAGCAACATTTCATCTATGTCAATCAAAGAAAAGCAGGAATCGTTTTCAGACCCCATTAAAAGCACCAACAACAGTCGAAGAGATCACAAAATACAGCAATTGCTTGAAATCTCACCTAGAACACAACATAACTACGATGCCACAGAATGTTCAGAAATACTACGACCAACTTGAAGAAGCCATGCTATCCAGCTTAAAACATAGTAATAGAACACACAAAAAACAACAGTCAATACTCAGTGAACATACTAAAAGCCTAATAAAGAAACGCACAGAACTAATACAAACCAAAAATAAGAATGCAGAAAAGAAAAGAGAACTTACACATTTCTTTAAAATATGCAATAAATCTATCAAAGCGGATTACTGTAAACATAGAGAAACAATAATAACTAGGAATCTGAATAATTTTAGAAGTACTAAAAGAGCTTCCAAGGAATTAACCCTGAATAAAAAATGGATTCAGAAACTGGAAAATAACTCTGAAGAAACAGAGAGCAGAAGAGATGTTTTAAACCTGGCCACTTCATTCTACAAGGAACTGTATAAGAAGAGAGAACAGACAAACGTATTCCGGAACGAACAAATTGAGAATCACACAGAAGAGAATATAGTTGTTTCAGCACAAGAAGTGCATACCCACATAAAAATGCAGAAAAATGAAAAAAGTCCTGGGCCAGATGGTCTGACGAACGAAACCCTTAAGTTGAGTGCCCCAATTCTACTTGGTCATCTGACGCACCTGGTTAATATGGTTCTGGAAACTGGAAAAGCCCCACGACAATGGTGCACATCTGATATAATTTTACTTTACAAAAAAGGGAATCCACTGCATATAGGAAACTACAGACCCATCAGTCTACTGGCGAGCACATACAAGATGTTTACATCAATTTTACTCAAACGAATTACCGAAAAGATTGATAACTGCCAGCCAGTGGAACAAGCTGGATTTCGCTCAGGATTCAGCACAACAGACCACATTCAAACAGTAGAACAGTTGATAGAAAAGTACAACGAGTTTAATAGACCTTTATATATTGCTTTTATTGATTACAGTAAAGCATTTGACACCATTAGTCACAGTTCTATCTGGGATGCACTACAAACATCAAACATAGATGTCAAATACATAAACATCCTAAAATACATATATTCAAATAGTACAAGCACCGTAAAGCTCGAAAGAAGAGGAGACCCAATCAAAATTGAACGAGGAGTGAGACAGGGTGATCCTCTGTCACCAAAACTTTTTATTGCTGTATTAGAAAATATATTCAGAAAACTGAACTGGGCCAACTATGGGATCAATATCAACGGGCGTCGCCTGAATCACCTTAGGTTTGCAGACGACATTGTAGTGTTTGCTGAGTCGGCCAAAGAACTCAAAATCATGCTTTACACACTCAATCAAGAAAGCATACATGTTGGCCTAGAAATGAACATAGAAAAGACCAAAATAATGTCTAACCATAACAACATACCCATCAATATAAAAGGAAACCAAATAGAATATGTAAACCACTATGTTTATCTGGGTAAACAAATATCATTTGCAAGAAGTAATAATTTCGATGAAGTAGAAAGAAGGAAAAATATCACATGGAGAAAGTTCTGGTCACTAAAAGAAATCCTGAAAGGAAAATACAGCATGGCTTTGAAGAAAATCGTTATGGATACCAGTCTCTTACCTAGTCTACTGTATGGCTGCCAAACATGGACCTACACAAACAAAGTAAAACAAAAAATAAACACATCGCAGAGAGCCATGGAGAGAAGCATCTTGAAAATAAAAAAGAAAAACAAAATAAAAAACGATATTATAAGACAGAAAACAAAAATTACAGATGCACTAACACAAGCCTTACGATTAAAATGGAGATGGGCTGGACATATCTCACGTTACCAAGATAATAGATGGACAAAACTAATTACACAATGGAAGGGCCCAACATCAGGCAAAAGAAAAGTTGGAAGACCCAATAAAAGATGGGCTGATGATCTAGTGCAAAACGCAGGGATAGACTGGATGAACAAAGGCATAGATAAAGAGCTATGGAAGGAAATGGAGGAGGCCTTTACTCTAAACGAGATTCATATCGTCAAACATGCAAAACAATAACCTTACTAACATAAATTTTTATTAGATAAAAAAACTATTAACACTACTAACAACATTTGGAATGTACATTTATAGGATATGAAATAAAGAAGGCTTTATTATTATTATTATTATTATTATTATTAATAGAAAAATTTAATGATTACTTCATCCCTAGGAAGAATGAAAGTGTTAATTCACATCTGTTCTTTAATAGAAGCCAAAGAGAAGGTGAAAATTTCGATACTTTTTACACCGATATTAAAAAACTTAGCACAGAGTGTGACTTCGGCAACCTAGCGGATAGAATGTTAAGAGATAAAATTGTAACAGGAATAATAGACAAGAGGCTAAAGGATAGATTACTAAGAGAAGATGATTTGACGCTCACTAAAGCCATTAAGATATGTAAAGCAGCAGAGCTAGCAGAGGAGCAAATGAAGAAAATAGAAAGTGAAGCAGGAACAAGTGCAGTACATAATATAAAAAAGAAAAATGGAAGAGGAACAGAGTCGGAGAAAGAAACAAGAAACACAACAGTTAGAAAGAGGCATACAGAGAAAGACAGAGAATCAAGAAGCAGATCAGAGAAAAAGAATACCGAGCATAGGAATTCAGAGAAGTATAACCGTTATGAAGGTTCGAAAGCTGAGAAGATGTATGATTGTACAAGATGCGGATTTCATCACAGTGAAAGAAGATGCCCAGCCTACGGAAAAAAATGCATGAAATGTGGTAAGATGAACCACTTCGCAAGAAAGTGTAAAGCAAGAGATATAAAAGCTGTTCAAGAATCAAGCGATAGCGAAGAGTCACATTGTATGTATATCATAAATATTAGTAGCATAATTTCAGAAAAGAACTGGTATGAATATGTATACTTTACAGAATTAAATAGAAACTTAAAATTTAAATTAGACTCGGGTGCACAGTGTAATGTCATATCCGTAAATGATTGTTATAGATTTGGAATAAGTAATTTTCAAAAATCTAATTGTAAATTGACCAGTTACAGTAATGAGAAAATAGAAACATTAGGTAAAATAAAATTAACAGTAAAAATAGGTAACCAGGTTGAGAAAATTGAATTTCAAGTTTGTAAAGGTAATTACATACCGATATTAGGTTTGCCTACTTTGATTAAGTTTAATTTAATTCAGAGGACAAATTCTGATAAAATTGACAGTGTTCAGACAAAATATTTAGATTTATTAGAGAAATATAAGGAAGTCTTTAAAGGCATAGGTGAGATAAAAAATTATGAATATGATATTAAACTAAAAGAAGGTTGGCAAGGAAAAATTGAAAGAAATAGACACATACCATTTAAATTGAAAGATAAATTAAAGGAAGAATTAATTAAATTGCAAGAATTAGGAATAATATGTAAAACAGAAGGTCCAACTGATTTTGTTAGCTCATTGGTTATGACAACTAAACCTGATGGGGCTATGAGAATTTGCTTAGATCCACAATATTTAAACACTCAGATAAAAAGAGAACAAATGATGATTCCTAATGTTGACGAAATAATAGCTAAGTTAAAGGGAAGCAATTACTTTAGTACTTTAGATGCAAATAAAGGATTTTGGATGATAAAATTATCAAATAATAGTAAAAGCTTAACAACATTTAATACTCCATTTGGAAGGTTTCATTTCAATAGATTGCCTTTTGGTCTAGCGTCAAGTCCAGAAGTTTTTCATAGAGTTTTCAGTGAAATTTTTAAAGATATTGATGGAGTAGAGATATATATTGATGATATTTTAATACATGCGAAAACCGAAGCTGAACATGATATAATACTAGAACAGGTACTTAAGAAAGCTCAGGAATATAATATTAAATTTAATAAGAAGAAGTGTAATTTTAAAAAGAAAGAAGTCAAATATTTAGGACATATACTAACAACAGAAGGAATTAAGATAGACCATAATAGAACAAAAGCTATCGTGGAAATGAAAGAACCAAAAACTCAGAAAGAATTATTGAGATTTTTAGGTATGATTAATTATGTTGCTAGATTTATTTCCAATGTGTCAGAGGTAACGGCACCATTGAGACAATTAATTAAAAAAGATGTACCTTTTGTATGGTCGAGAGAACAAGATGAAGCTTATAAGACTTTGAAAAAATTGTTAATAGAACCCCCAGTATTGAGTTATTTTGATATGAATAAACAGATAGTACTTAGCGTAGATGCTTCTAAGGCAGGATTAGGGGCAGTAATTTTACAAGAAGGAAAACCAATCGCTTATGGTTCTAGGGCAATGACAGAAACAGAAATACAGTACAGCCAGATTGAAAAAGAATGTTTAGCAATTTTATATGGAATAACTAAGTTTCATCAATACTTGTATGGAAGTCAATTTAAAGTAGAGACAGATCATAAACCACTTGTATCAATTTTTTCCAAACCATTAAATAGATGTCCAGCAAGATTACAAAAGATTAGAATGGCTTTACAACCTTATTCATTTGAGTTAAATTATAAACCAGGTAAAGAACTGTTAGTAGCAGATCATTTGAGTAGATCTCATTTATTAGAAACAGAAGAGAACACAGATCTTAAAGTAGAAACACATGTGGCCATGGTTATGGATAGTTTTCGAATATCAGATGAAAAACTCAAAGAATTAGTCTTAGAAACAGCAAAAGATGAGGAATTAATGACAGTAAATAAATATATACTAGAAGGATGGCCAGAAAATAAGTCACAGATAGACAGTAAAGCTAAAAACTTTCATAGTTACAGAGATGAGTTGAGTAATATTAGAGGATTAATTGTAAAAGGTAGAAACATAGTAATACCACAGTCGAAAAGAAAGGAAGTTTTAGAAAACATACATTATGCACACTTAGGGATAGAAAAAAGTAAAGTGTTAGCAAGAAATTCAGTGTTTTGGCCCAATATGAGTAAAGAGATAGAAGATTTGATACAAAATTGTGACACTTGTAAAAGTTTTCAGAATATAAATAGGAAAGAGACAATGATTGAGAAGGAAATTCCACAAAGACCATGGGAAATTTTGTCAATAGATATATTTTTTCTATATACAAAACCATACATATTGATTGTTGATGCATATAGTAAGTATGTGGAAATACAACCATTAGATAATTTGTATGCAAAAAGTACAATTGACAGTATTAAAGAAATTTTAGCAAGGCATGGTATCCCAGATATAATTTATACAGATGCAGGATCTCAATTCACTAGCTTTGAATTTAAAAGTTTTTCTAAAGAATGGAATTTTGAACACAAGATAATAAGTCCAAAACATCACCAAGGTAATGGCTTAGCAGAAAGATACATACAAACAGTTAAGAAATTGTTGAAAAAGTTAATTTATGATAAAAAAGATGTATACTTAGGTTTGTTAATGTATAGAAACACTCCTGTAACCATGAATGGAAAAACACCTTCAGAATTGTTATTTAATAGAAATATCAAAACAATTTTGCCAAAATTAAATTTAAAACAGGATAAGAAAGATAATAATTATAAACAAGAACTTTTAAACAGACAGGGAATTCAGAAAAAGTATTATAATAAAGGAAGCAGAAATTTACCGGAGTTGAGAGAAGGAGACGTTGTTAAAATACAGGATGAGAATTTGAAAAAACCCCATGAAAGCGGAGTTGTGATAGGAAAAGGTAGTGGTCCAAGATCATACCAAGTAAAAAATGAGTCAGGAAATTTTATAACAAGGAATAGGAAAATGTTGATTAAAGGAGGAAGGTATTATGATAAGAGTAGGGATCAAGGAAATTATGAGGTTAGTGAAAGACAAGAAGTACAGAAACAGAGAATTCAAGGACAGGACATACAAACCAATATTATACCTGAAGATAACTATAATGGTTCTTCAGGACAATTGGTTTCTAATAATGATGTTACTGGTAGTAGGACATCAAGATCAGGCAGATTGATTAAAAGACCAAGTTATTTTAAAGATTTTGTTTAATTAGTGATTAAGAAGTTGTATCTTCACATTGTATGATTGTAACTTAAAATAAGAGTCTTCATTGCTTGTTTATATAAAAAATTGAGTTTAATATTTGTTGAATAATAATGACTAAGCTTCCAAAGATAATTATAATTGTAAAACTTTGTTCCTAATTAAAGTAAATAAATATGTGTAGTTCAGTTTAACATAAGTTCAAATAAATAAGGTAAAAGGGAAGGATGTTATAAGTATAGTCTATGGCATTGAAGACAACATCCCTAGAATATAGAGCAGACTTGGCTATAGAGAGCTTCAATAGAACTCAGCCCTGTAAATCTGTAATTCCATGTTTACCATTATTAAATATAATATGTTGAAGACTCAACCATGTTTTAATCAATATGATAACTAACATCATAACAATTTTACCCCAGTCACAGTTTGGTTTTAGAAGAGGAAAGGGAGTAGCAGACAATTTAAATATTTTCACTACAGATGTTTTGTTATCTTTTAGTCAGAATAAATCGATGGTAGCGGCTTTTTTGGATATAGCGGCGGCTTATGATAACGTCGATTTGGTAATTTTAAGGTTAAAACTGGAAGAATTACAAGTCCCTTCAAATTTCTCCAATTTTATTTTTAATCTCTATTCGGATCGCAGTGTAACAGTTCGAGTCGCAGGTTGTCCGTGTCCTTCGAGAGTTTTGTGGAACGGTGTTCCCCAGGGCTCAGTTTTAAGCCCATTATTATATGATATTTATACAAAGGACTTAGAAGCAGTTATATACCCATGTTTAATCCTCCAATACGCTGACGATATTGTAGTCTACTCCTCTCATTCATCTATTGAAGCAGCGGGTAATAATGTCGAAAAATCTTTGAATAATCTGGTAGAATGGCTCGATGATCATCGCCTACATTTGTCGGTGGAAAAATGTGTCATTGTCCCTTTTACTTGCAGTCGTAATATTCCTCCGGTTTTTATAAATGTCAGTGGTTTCACTCTTTCAAATTCTAATGAAGTAACATTTCTCGGCTGTAAACTAAATTCTAAGTTCAATGGTGCCTCGCACATAAAGCACATTATTAGTAAATGTGAAAAAAGGATAAACTTGATCAGGGCTCTTGCAGGCGTTTGGTGGGGGGCTCATCCTCGTACGTTACGACTAGTATATAATGCTTTGGTTAAAAGTACTTTAGATTTTGGAACGTGTTCACTACCTTTAGTCAGTAAAACGGAGTTACTTAAATTAGATCGATTACAGTCTAAGTGTCTCCGCATTATTATAGGCGCTATGAAAAGCACACCAGTTATGGCGTTACAGGTTGAATGTGCTGACGCCCCCCTACATCTTAGACGTCAATATCTGTGTGACCGTTATTTAATTAAGGTGTTTCAATCTAGTACTCATCCTCTCATTCCTAAAATAAAAGATCTCTATAAACTAATAACAGATAAGAATCATTTTTGGGTTTCGCGGCCCATACCGAACATCATAGAAGGCTATAAAAAGATTAAACATGTAGAGCACAATATTAAAACATATCCTGTACATCCGATTTATTCGGTTCAATATGATGACCTTATATTTGAACCTAAAATATTTCTGTCCACCGGTATAGGGAAAAACTGTTCTGATCCAAATGGTAAACTTGCCTCGTTTCTTTTAAAGAATGCACAAGGCGCTGAGGTTTTTTATACTGATGCTTCAAAATATGAGGGACATGAGTCAACCTCAACTATAGGTGCTGCATTCATTCGACATCATACAGGACATTTTAGATTATATAAATATTCTTCATTTCTCTCCACCTTTTCCGGTGAGTGTTTAGCCATTAAAAATTGCATTGAATACATAATTCATGAAAAAATTCAAAAATCAATTATTTTTAGTGACTGCCTGAGTAGCCTACAATGTCTTTTCTGCAATCCATTTGACAGGGGCAATTTGTCCCCTATTATCATTTTGATTAAATCCTTATTAAAGAATTGCTACGAATTAGGCTTAGCTGTCACATTGGCTTGGATTCCGGGTCATTCTGGAATAGAAGGCAATGTGACAGTGGACCAGCTGGCAAAACTGGCTGCGAAGCAGGGTCAATGGATCCCTGATGTATACTGTGGGGATCTGTTGCAATCAGTTCCACAAACGGCTCTGATTAATAGTTGGTCTCAGGTTTGGGATTGTGAGAAAACAAAGGGTCAATTCTATAAATTCCTTCAACCCATCATCAATTTAAAACCGTGGTTCAGCAAGTTGAAACTCAATAAAAAAATAACTTCCATTCTTGCTCGACTAAGATTTGGCCATTGTTCTTCAGCTGTGCACCTTAACAGAATAGGGGTTTTTGATTCCCCTCTCTGTGACTGTGGTGTTGGAGAAAATGGTGATCTAGTCCATATTCTTTTCAGTTGCTCGAAATACAATTCCTTTCCATTATATGACTTCCTTATTATGTATAAAGCTCCTCTTCCTTGTAATCTGTCTTCTATCCTTTCTTTGAATAATAGGTTATATGTTGCATCTCTCAGTAAATTTATTTCTTTTCACAACATTTCCTTGTAGCATTAATTATTATAATTTTATTACATATATTTATTTGTTGCCCATCCTTAAAAAATATCCCGTCCCAATACGCCAAACTCCCTCCTCCCATGGTTAATTTCCGCAACACTCGACACTGGCAACAATGGCTAAGGCCGCTTGCCACAATCAAAAAAGAAGAAGAAGATTCCAAAATGATGTTGACAGATGTTTGACAGCACTGACAGCTGAGAAAATTGCTAAAATCGATTAAAACACAATAAAAATACATATTCTGAACGTTTAGTTTGCTATTATGCTTTCTTAAACTATTATAATTAGAAGTCTTTAATACAATAAGTGCGTGTTTGGTTCCGTAGTTTAAAATGGCTCATAAGGAGGATGAAGATTCGTTTCGAGAAGACGACGTATACATCAACCAAGAAGATGGAATGCCCAATGTGCACCCGAATATCGCCAATTTAGAAAATGAAAGTGATGAGCAAGATGAAGTTGATAATTTTGATGACTTGCCTAAATCAATTATCGTCACAAACATACACAGTGAAGTATTTGCTGATGAAAAGTTAAAAAAGGGAATGGAAGATTTATTCCGCACATTTTCGGATAATATTACATTTCAATGGCTACGCAGTTTTAAACGTTTACGCGTAAACTATGACAGTCCACTGGCGGCAGCTAATGCTCGTGTGCAACTGCATCAATACCAATTTCATGATGCGCCCATCAACTGTTATTTTGCGCAACCTGTGACGCCTGTTTCTCTTAAGAATCTGAGACCGCCGGCTCCTGTAAAGCAATTTTTGATCTCACCACCGTCTAGTCCTCCTGTTGGTTGGGAACCTCGTGAAGAAAATGAACCTCTAGTAAATCATGACCTATTGGCAGCTTTGGCCAGTCTTGCGCCCGGTGAGAGCCATGAACTGCATGCACCTACTCCTACTCAACCTGCGATCATCGTGCATACTGCTATGACTGCTGAACAGAGCCCACTTGTAGCTAAAATACCTCATACTCGTTGTCCGGAATATTGATACAAATGCCTTTTGAATATATTAGTGACTACGAATTAGAGTTGTAGTGAATATGAATGCTTTTGATTCAATTGAATGTCGATTTTATGACATGTCCAACCAAAGACATCAGCTGTCTTTATGTTGGCAACAAAATTGAAGCTCCAGAAAAATGAGCTTTAGAAATTGAAATTCACAAACAATTTTAGACTAATGGTAGATTTGCTTGTTGAGGTGGTTATTTATTTTACTGAAATTACACATAATTGAATTGGTGCTATGTTTAATCAAAGTATATAATAGTTACAAATTGCTTACACTATAGCTATGTTGTTCACAAAATTATCATGCATCATTGCATTCAATAACAGTGTTCATTAAAACTAAAGCATTATTATGTTATGTTTTTCAATAGGCAAAATATAAAGTATGGATAATAGTTGAAACATATCAGAACTGCAAGCCTTCTAACAATACCCTATAAAAGTAATGTGGGTGATTGCTCAATGAAATTGATTTTGAAATATTGGTCTAAAACGAAAAATTGGTATTGGTAGTCTTTTTAGTATGAAATGTACTCATAAATCTTTCAAATTGTAACTTGCTAATGTATAAATTGGCAATTTTAAGGGTACATCAACTACTTAAAACTATTGCATGAGAATCTACTGCAAAAATATGGCAATAATAAAATATAATGTAGAAGATCTGCTAACACCAAATTAGTCAAACGGATTGAAAGCAACACAGTGTTACTATTTGAATTAATGTTAGTGCATTGTCAAGCAAGCAGTCCAAAATTACAGAATCATGCTCTCTTAGTTTCTATATAATTGTACTTTTTAAAAAACAATTCATTGGAAGTCTTTGTAAGATAGACAGTTTATTGTTTAATTTTCGAATTTGTATTATTGTATACAGCCACCTTATAGCTGTAGGCATGGTATGAATACCACCTATAAATGAATGATGTCAATGTATAACTTCATGAATTTTTGCATACAAGTATTGTATTTTCCCATCCAATTTATTTTTTGGCTAAAAAAAAATATCTCAAGATGATGTTAACTGTTTTATTTATTTAACTTAATTCTTAGTTACCATTAATTGATTTTGTATGTAAACTTTCTTTCAATTTTTCTAAAGATTAATTATAAAAAGCGTAGTTCTAGAATTTTGTGATAATATGTCTAAATAAATGTTAAATTTGTTGTTCAAGGGTAGGTACATATGCCTAAAAAATATATTTGAACAGTTCAATGTAATCAAATACATACACAAATCCTCAAATGCCATTCACAAAAAGATGTTAGTCATGTAACAGTTGAATTCATTCCAAAAACAGCTCTTTCACAGTGCTTTTTATATCTTCAAAATAATAACCAATTGCTGAAAAGCTTATAACTCCCCACTTTTCTGACTCTCCAAGATGTATAAAAAATTTTGAACCCATTTTGTCCCTGTAATTTTTATTACTATTTACATAATACCTGTCAAAGTAAACCCACTTCAATTTGTATTAATATACAGTTCAAATATATCATGTAATGTTGAACTATTCAAATATTAAAACACCAAACAAGAATTATTAAATTAAAAAAATATGTACCTATTGTTAGATTTAATATTGTTGTAGTTTTTATAAACGTTTTACAAGTAGAAACTTTGCAGGCTTGGGGAAGCAGTATCGCTAAAGATACCATTGTAAGGTTCCTTTCTTATTTTTAGAACTATTTATTTGAAAGAGAATTTTCAAATTGGCACTGAACAGGCACTATTTGCAAGGGCCGCATGATATTAGAGTTGAATTGATCAACTTGCGCATTTTCTAGTTATACGTACGAATAGACTACGCAATTAGTACCTAGAGAAGACACACACAACACGTAGGTTTCTCTTATTTATTACAGAGTGAAATTACTTAAACATTTAAATATCGGCATTGTTGTGATTCGCCATGTTTGGCTCAAATAAATATTTTGGTGAATATGTTTTAAAACGGACCATTGAAGTAAAACTAGAAATTTTTTCGATATTTTTATGAATAAATATTAGCCAAATATGTTAGGCGCATTTTGTTAATATTTATCTATTTCTTACTCTTGTTACCTTGAAAGTTAGGGTGCCATCGCATCGCATCTTCCCTATTTTTCATGTTTGTTTAGTAGACAGATTCTCTATAGGGAAGGGAATCATTTCTAACAACTGCCTTAATAATAATTGCTTCTTCAGAGAATGATTTTATCTTCTAATTTCTGATATTAAATCGATAAAGTACTCTCTTTAATAGATATATCGTTACCTATCCAGTCTAGAGCTTCTAGTGCACAATTTTTGAAGAAAATTCGTCTCCCTATTTATTAAAATATCGAACAGCAATATTCAAAGCTGTGTCAATCAATTTTCTATAATTGACTAAGTATTAACAACTAAAAGGTTTTCATATATTTATTAATAAATAGCTCTTCACATTCTTTACCCCTAAAACGCTCCTACGCAATTCTTTCACCCTACATTGAATTTTTGTCTCTTATGTTAAGTATAAGACTAATTCAGAACAATACTTAGTGGCTCTGTTATATTATATTTGCTTGGCTGTGTTATATATACGTATAGGTAAATGTTTACTGACTGAAATGTCCGAATTAATATCGGGTCGAATGTTAGGCAACTGACTACCTACTTTTAATCTTGTATTAATTCCGTTGTGAATGATTTCAGAATGACCAATCTTCATAAGTTCATATTATTTTCTTTTATTTAAATATTTAACAAAATGCATTCGTTGAAATGCTGCAAGAATGTTCTGGAACCCTGCCTTATATAAAAAATACTTACCTATAATGGTGTCTAAAAGTCGTTAACTTTCTACGGAAAAGTAACCCAAGTACCTGCATTAATTCTAATTGGATTATTTAGTTTTTGTGTGTTACTCCAGCTCTCCATGGCCTCCTTTAGCTTCACATTCATTATCATTTACAGCGCGACTTCACACACTGGGCATATTCCGCTCTTTGCTTGTGTCACTTTCCAGATCCAAAGCCTGCCGGGGTCGCGGGACTTACGAATTACCGTGACCCCGGTACGTAAAGGGCTATTGAAGGACACCGTAGATTTCAGTCAGTCAAGTCTGACAGTCCCTCCCGCCCTGCCCTGGTGGGTGGGAGGACTCGATGTACAAACCTCGTCTAAGTTTGTATTGGCAACCAAGTCTTGCCTCTGGTTGGCCAGCAATTTTTCTACTTACTTTGGTCTTGAAATGGAAAATATTTGAGAAAAGTGACTTGCTCTTTGTTTTCCTAACATTAATGAAGAATCTCGTTGTTCTCATTGATATTGTGCTCGCGCGGCCTAAATCAATTTAGCCCCTAAGAAACCATTCCTCGCTTGACTGTAGCACTGTTTTATTTACTAAATATCTATTGAAAGAAATGTGTTAGGGTTTCATAATAAATACCTATCTTGCTGTAGGTATTTCATGAGAACTATTTATCGTTGTTTGCAAATTGCAATTTGTACACAAGGTGCCTATGTTTCATGTTATTCAAAGACAGAATCTGCATAGCAATGTTGTGAACAGATCTCATAAAAACATTAAAGTTAACAGACAGCCGTTTTTGCTGTGAGATCTGGGCTTTAGCTAGTCCCGTATTACTAAGAGCCACTTTCGGCATACCAGGATTGTACTATACCTACTCTTTAATGTTCTATGTGTAATCTACACCTCTCCTTGTACAGAAAACTTTGAAAGGGCTTTTGCCCATTGTGGATCATTAATATTTACGTCTATGCTTAATATCTTCTATATGTTCGTTGTTCATACATTGATGTGTCCTATTGATGTTTTTAATCTCACTGTGATTTTCATTATTGTTTTGTGTAAATATAAAATTATAATGAGTTTGTTTCAGTCTTTTCATAGTAGAAATAAAACCTCAAGTCTGTTTATGTACCTATAATTTATTTTATGTACATTTTTACAAAATACGTGTTTCTTCGTATAGTCTATATCACACCTGATCACGAGATTCACCAGCACCAAAATGCTACCAATATATGTTCTATAGGTACATCACAAATAAATAAATAAGTAAAAACACAAATAACAAAACAAAACATCTAAACTCTGTAAAAACAATTAATTGGTACTTATTATTTAACTTATATAGCTAAATGTTATGTTCTTTTGGTAAAACTAATACATAATGTACCTACTTTGTTTTAGGGTAGATACCAGTTATATCAAATATACGTAGGTAATAAATACTCAAAGCAAACCAGCATTATGGAACTTGTATGTTAGTAGAAATGGGACTAATGCCTAATCACTACTTTGTTCAATTTGCTATTTACTTAGGGACGAAAAAATAAACAACCTGCTTTTTAAGCAGCTCCGAGGTTACCCACAGAAAATTCTGCTAAAATAACAAAAAATATAATTAAACTTTTCTACTTGCATCTTCTAAAGGAACCATTGATTCAACAGCTTTATTGTCTTCAGAATAAGTTCTGTTTCTTTTGTTTCCTAAGCAACTGCCGAAACATGTGTCGCCTTTGCCGAACCGCTCTCCATCGGCAAGGGATTGTGGCATAGGTTGATTCATAGTCTCTGGTAAAAAAAAACATAGGAATCCCGAAATCACTGCAACTGCTCCAAATGTAATGGCTGGGATTTTAGGGTTAAAAGAATCCAGTAATGTAATTAATGGTGTCAAAGCACCAGAAAGCCTAGCGCACATAGAACCTAACCCTAGTGCAGAATTACGGACAACTGTTGGGAATAATTCAGCAGAATAGTTATAAATAATAGCAAAAGACCCTGCAATAAATAATTTGCCCGCTATCACAATTCCTGTAGATATCGTACTTCCAGCAGGCAAAAACGTAGCAATAACACATGCCGCGCCTCCCACAAGCATCATAGAACTTATTAGCGGACGTCTACCCCAAATATCAAGGAAATAAATCACCGCTCCATAGCTTGGGAATTCCACAAACCCTAAAATAGCCGTAATCAAATATGGGTTGCCTTCGAGCTTGCCAGTGCTCAAAGTAAGCCCATAGTATGCAATTGAGTTAGCAAACCAACAAAAGCAAACATTTAATGTTTTATTTCTTAAATTAGGTGTTTTAAACAGGTCTCCAGTACTGGCCGCCGGAGCATCGGTTCCCTTCGATGCTTCAGCTCTTCCCTTTGAAACCAATTCAGCTCTATCCAACCTACTGTCCGATTTGTTGCATTTCAAAGCTTTTTCAACTATATCCACTGATTCTTTTGAACGACCCTGAGCCCACAACCAACGAGGAGATTCATCCATGATCCAAATATGTGGAATAAGGAGAAGACTATGAAGCCCATATATCACTTGCAGTATTTGTCTATTGTCTACAAGAGCTCCCCACCCTGCTACTAACATAATACCCCCAGCGAAAGCAGCTTGAAAAGCGACGCCACACGCGGTTCGCTTACTCGCTCCTACTAATTCCATAGTCAAAACGAATCCGGTTATATACGAACCGGCAGATCCAAAGATTCCGTATATGAAACGAATTGCCAAGAAGGACCAGTATTCAGGAATAAACGCCACTAGCACACCAAACACTAACTGCAGTACTCCGGACCAACAAAATATGGTTTTTCTTCCGTACTTGTCTGCCATTCCCCCTAAGACTACAGCTCCGGTGAAAACCCCTAACATGTAAACGGACTGAGCCAATGCTCCCATCCATCTTTTATCGCATACTAAATTCCATTCCATAGCACGTGACGAAGATCTGTATGTCGTATCGAATACGAATTTAGAACAAGTTGTTGTTTCATTGTTTTCATAAATTAGGCAGCTATGTAGACCACCAGCTTCGGTCTGAGGTATAGCAGCTAATATTGCCGATGAATTCCACGCCGCTATCGACACATTCGTGTCAACGCCGTCGACCCAGCACCTGCAAATCAAAAATAGTTTGACGTTACAGACGAAGGTTTATGTGTGGAATATTCTAAAAAGGATTATACAACGACCCATTCTTCATTGCTACCAATGTCATCAGTTTGTTTTCAAAGATCACCTCCAATCTTTAAAACTAATATAATATACAGACCTATGTCTTTCCTTCTATCCTATATCTGCTGATTATGTGTTGCTCCACTCTGTCGCAGGAGCTCAGTTGTTGAAAGAGCCTTGGGAGTACTTATCTTCAATTTCCAGCTAAAGCTACTTTTGCTTTATTCTGTAGGTTTCCTACTTATATTATAAGAAAACTTTTAAAATCGGTGCAGTAGTTTTTGAGTTTATTCATTACAAACACAAAATGAAATCTTTCCTCGTAATAATATTACCTATACAATCTACATAACTAATTAAGAGTCCAATGACTTCAATGTCTTGAAACAGTGATGTATTTTTTTCTAATTTAGCAGTTATTTCGTATCTTAATAAAGTAAATTACAGTACCCTTTTTTCAAACGTATTGGGAAAGGAATCCATTTTAAATAATTTATTGCTCCCGTTTTCCTATTTCTGTTTTAGTTCGTAGCCACCTCTCGTAGCAGTCGTAGGCGCGTAGCAAACATCCTGTGGTATTAAAACTCCTGGTGAATACGCGTAGCAAACACGTAGCAAGTAAAATATTGTAGATCAGATGCGTAACATTGACTGCCGGGCTTCTTATTGAAAGCACTTTGCTTGTGCTTATGTTTACTTTTTTTTTAATCCATCCGATATTTTTAACTTTATCTCACTGCGACAAGTCGTCCAAACGCGAAATTATGACCTTTCCTGTTAACATTTTTACTTACATCGGCCTTACAGTTTGGCATACCTATAATAATTATTAATTATACGAATCGGCTACTATCTTTGAATAAAAAAAAACTTTATTCAAGAGTAACATAATTTCAAATGTGGTGGGATGTTAGATCAAATTAATTTTAAGTATGATGTACTCAATGTAAATTTAACTTCGAGAGTCAGAGAATCTATTGCTGAACAAACTTTTATCACCAAATGCTACTTCGGCTGAACGATTCATCGAATACGTATTTATTCATCGATGGACTGCTCTTTCGAATAAGTTTTATTTATTTTTAGTCGAAAACTATATAAAACAGTCAAGAAGCAGAAGAAGAAGGTCGACGGAGCCCTGCTAGGCGGGGCTAATATTTCTGGGTGGTTCCAAAATAGAGGAGTGCGGAGTCCTTTAGACCTTGCCACCCTCTACGTCTCTTCTTACCTGACCTATCCGAGCCCAAAGTCCCGAAGTTGCTTTGATCTTCAAAGTGCAGTCCATTACGTAATAAATATTCGATGAATGCTTCAGTCGAGCGATCAAGTAGTAACATTTAGTGATAAAAGATTGTTTCGCATTAAATTCCATTCGAACAATCGATTTTCCATTAATCGAACATATGACTCTCTAAATTAAATTACGGACCGCATATAATCATACTTGTAGTTGTAGGTAATATCTAAAAACACAAAAATAAACACGGATCTTGCACGAACCTTTAAAACCTGCTTACTTACATTTTTACGATAATAAAGAAACACAACACTCATAATGAAACATTTATTAAATTCTTGTACACTATGTTTTTGATACCACTACTTGGTATGTCCAATTATCCTAGTGTTAATCGTTGATAATAATCATAAATTCAGCTACAAAAATATAAAATGTAAAATGGTCATTATTTTGGCAAGACCAATATGCTTATTTATCTTAATTAAATATTAGTACATATACATAGGTATACATATTTTGCCTGAAAATATTATTTTATATGAAAATATACCTTACGAAGTAAGCCTGTTTAATAATCTTACTATTATTACTTAGGTACGTATGAGGTGCCTCTTTCAAAACACCTGCACAGCAGTGTAAATAACATACGTTAAACATCTACACTTCGATGAATGAGAATAATATGGATAGGTATTTCTGACTTTGGGTTTTTTCCACGAGTAAAATAAATACAAGTAAGGTCACTTCATAATTCCGCATCTTCTTTTTTTTTTTAACGTGGTAAAATCATCAAATGAGTCCTCCCACCCAGGACAGAGCGGGAGGTACTGTCAGACTCGTACTGACTGAAATCCACGGTGTCCTTCAACCCTTTACGTTCCGGGGCCACGGTAAAACATAAGTCCCGCGACCCCGACAATTTCGGATCGTCTTAGAGAAATTTTCGTATTATATTCCAAGTTCTTAGATATAGTCCAGATATGTACGAAGAAAAGAAAAAATAAAAACCCTATTTGCACTGACTTATCACCTTAGCCATTCAGTCATCATTTACATAATAGAATAAAACTACCTAGTTTAAGTAACAGATTCATACTGCGTGGGAATCTACAACAAGCTCTTTAATAAGGGCAGACCCTGCATTATAAATAATGGAATGTTTATTACAAAGTCATGGGAATTAAATTGTAAGATGCCTCTATAGATTCCACACGCGGTAGGTATTTTCTTTCTTATGGGATGCAAGAATTCAGGTACCTATTCAGTACCGTATATGAAATTACTTAGGTATTATTAAATATCTAATTGGTTTTTACTCTCCTTTCAGTCTTGGTAGAGGCAATTGATTTATGATAAATGTAAAAATAGTCGCCTAAATTGAATAAAAAAGAATAGCAATACGTTTTAAGTAAATTCAAACCAAATAAACAAAACGTACAAAATAATCATGTCGGTACATTTTAAATATTCTCTTTGTTTGTTTTAAATTTGATGCCTATTATGTTTTATAATAAGAAGTATCAATATCTTGAAACTAAGTCATGAACATCGAAACCTGAATCGATATATCAGTCTACTTTACAAATTCTGTACTTAAGTAATAAAAATATAAAAGGAACTGACTAAAGCTATTTGAATCCACCTATTTATAGTAAACCTCATACGTATGCGACCAGTGTGACCGACATGTTTAATGTCGCTAATTTGCATAAAGTGTAAAACATGTGAGCTGATAGGCAGTCAGATATTATCATTGATAGCCATGTAGTTATTTGCTTGTTTTAACATATCCTATTGTTTTGTTAAACACAAGGTTATTTAATATTACAAATAGAGAATTATGTATATCAATACATTGGGGCCACTGGGTGCCGAAAAGAGACCTAATCAACTAAAATTATTATCCAATACTTACAATTACATACATAACCCTCTTTCAATTACTTTAAACCTTACACATAAATGACTATATGCACGATAATTTCTAAATGCTATAAAATACCCTTTTTTGGAGTGGTTAAATCATCAAATGAGTCCTCCGGATTCTCTGGAAGGAACTGTCAGACTCTTACTAGCAAAAAATCCACCCTGTTCCTTGAATTGCCCTTTCGTACGTTTTCGTACGTGTACGTTTTTTTTTTTCTTACGTTTCGGGGTCACGGTACAAGCTTAAATAGTCCCGCGACCCCTATAAAATACTAAGGGTATTTTTAGAAGTAAATTTTAATTTTTCTAAAAAATAAATTAATTGCGATGATGCTTGCAGCTTAATTAACCACTTAGATAGAAACAAAATGTTTCGAGCACTACTGGCAGTGTTGTGTCGAGTATAAGTATGCTACCTTCATTGATTTATGTGTCAGGGTAATAACGAAAAGAGATTTAATTAAATAGAAAAACCTTTTAAGTTTTGTCCAATATCCATCGAAAGCAAATTTCCCTCGTAAGGTTGGATTTAAACAAAATGTTCATAACTAGAGAGCGGATTATATGCAAATGCATATTCCCATATATAATTAGAGAATGGCCATTATAAATTTTAGCTATTTTTAAAAATGTTGTAATTTTTAAGTATAAAATCGGATTGTTTCGAATTATTTCGGCATGATTTATTTAGTTTTAATGTCAAGACTATAGTTATGTTTAAAATATTTTCAGTACTTACTACCTACATAAAAATATTGTTATTTTTAGGCACAATTTTTCTACTGAGTATTCAAAATAGTATTCTGATTAGTAGTTTTCAAAAACTAAAATGTTAAAAAATAAATCTTGATTTTGTAATAAGTACCCACTTAATTGTTACACTTTTATGTTGCATATGTATTTATTATGGCGACTTTATTGCATATTTCGAGCATTTATGTTGCATATTTCGTCATTTTTAAGGTGCATCTTATTATTCCCTCTCTACTCATAACATATTTCATAACGTGTTTGCAAATTATTTCTGAAATGGAAACAAAGACTTACATCTATTAGTTTCTTTTAACTACCTACTCTTATTTTTATATTTTTTATAAAACAACAAATTATTTTAGTTTAAACCAAAGAAAATATAGGTACCTATTATAAAACTTATAGATTATTACGCTGCCACATAAACATGATTTTTAATTAGCCGTAATGACTAGCTAGGTAGGTAAATACAGAATTGACATCAGTCGTCCACATTCAAATATAATAATTTGAATTCAAATATGGTAATCATATAACATTCCTAATACATATTTAGACTTATTGACGTTGCAAAAATACCGTGTATGTTTATAAAGTTTTATATGAAATACAATCAACAGATTTGGGCAGTTTCTTTACTTTTTTTGACTTCAGTCACAGGCCGTAAACTTAAAGGTTCATCTAAAATATGTATAAATTACGTTCTGCTCAATTAGGTACGCTGCCAGCAACTATAGCTCTCCTTTTCAAATTGTTATATCTACATTCAAATGATAAAATAATATTAGTGTATTTATATAGCCTAGATTTAGACTTGAGCAAACTAAGTTATATTGTACGCAATAATTGTTACCACCCAAATGCTTGAACTGGACATGACAATACGATATTATTACAATTTTATTATTTTCTACGTTTTGTCTTTGAGACAAATTGTATGCCTGATCATGGATCAATCAATAGACAAACATAAGTAGTACGTACTTACAGTATTGTACTTAATTTTATATACTACGTATGTACCGTCAATTGTACTTCTTCAATAACCTATTAAAATATGCTATTTACCTGTTAGATATTTCCGCATTACAATAAGAAATTGTTAGTAGAACAATTATCCAGTCTTAAGCAAAACTGTTCACGTGAACACGAATTGCTTGTGATTAACTCTTGACTAGACACTATAAAATATAACAGTAATCTAATTACGGACATAAACACTTAATATCTAAATTCTTTGCAAAAAAGTAACAAAAATATAAAACAGGAAAAACTTAGTAGTATAAAATAGGGCAGTGTTACATATAAAGAACCAGCAACACCAAGTGAGAAAATGTTGAGCCAAGTTCATAAAATGCAAGCTTTACGTATAGGTTTCGTTAAAACGAGGCTAAGTTTGAAATACTTATACTTAGATATTTTGCTATAGCTATTGTTTATTCTTACATCGCAAAACATGATTTTCGAGAGAAGGCTTTATCTATAGACCTCACAACAATGTGTTTACGGTTTCTTTTCCATAACTTCCAGAGGCACCATTGTTTCTGGCAGGTCGACTGTGTCCGTGCTCATTCGTCGACCACTGCAGTTCGTGAAGCAAGTGTCACCGACACCGAACTTCTCTCCATCTTCCAATGATTGAGGCAAGTTTCTTCCAATTGTTTCAGGTAGGAAGTATGTAGAGAATCCTGATAGCAGAGCCAAAAAACCGAAAAGTATGGTAGGTATTTTAGGATTTAATGTGTCCAGCAAATTGATAAGTGGCGTGAGAGCACCCGACACACTGGCACACATACTGCCTAAACCCACTCCGGAGCTGCGTACTACAGTCGGGAACAATTCTGCTGAATACTTGTAAATAATAGAATAAGAGCCTGATATAAATAGTTTTCCCACCATCACGATACCTGTGGTTGACGTAGAGCCGTGAGGTAGAGCGACAATGACTAGACAGGCGATCCCCCCCAACAACATCATGGTGCTGATGAGTGCTCTATGGCCGACGCGATCCAAGAAGTACACAATAAGGATATAGCTTGGCAACTCCACAACCCCCATTAAAAACATCAGGAAGTATGGGTTCCCATTAAGTTTACCAGTGTTTAGCGACAGACCATAGTACACTACCGAATTGACGAACCAACAACCGCAAATAATTAAAGTCTTCTGTAGCATTCTCGGTGTCTTGAATAAGTCATTAGTTCCTGCGGAATGTTCGTCAGTATATTTAGCACAGGTTGCTTTACAGTGGGATACCAATGACGGCGTGTCTATTGGGTCAGCCGATCCGTTAAATTTCAGAGCCTTCTCAATGATAGCGACTGACTCACGAGCGCGCCCTTGCGCCCAGAGCCACCTTGGGGACTCGTCCATAAGTAGCCAGTGAGGAAGCAATATCGCTGCGTGTAAAGCATATACTATTTGCAAATAGAATCTGTTATCTATTAAGTATCCCCAAGCGGCTAACAACATTATTCCGATGGCAAACATGATTTGAAACGTAACTCCGCATATAGTACGCTTGCTCGGACCGACTATTTCCATTGTCAATACAAATCCAGCTATATATGAACCCGATCCGAAGATACCGTAAAGGAGTCGAAGCACTATGAATGTGTAATAATCAGAAGAGAAAGCAACAGTTGTTCCTAAAATAAGTTGTAAGATTCCAGACCAAAGAAAGGCTTTTTTTCGTCCAAACTTGTCAGACATTCGTCCAAATATAAGTGAACCGGCCACCACACCAAACATGTAAGCGGTTTGTGCTGAGGCTCCCATCCAGCGCCGGCTGCACACGAAATCCCACTCAATACCCCGAGATGAAGTGTAATATTGGGTATCGTAGACCCAGGACTGGCACTCGATCAGAGTTTTGTTAACTCCATACATCAGGCAAGAGTCCAGTTTGCCGTGCTCGTTCAGTGGGATGGCGGCTTGCACCAACGATGAGTTAAACGGCTCCGTGTGGTTGGCACTATCTATTCCTTGAAGGTAACATCTGGAATTTGAAAAACGAACTGTTATTGTTGTCTCATTATTTTAGCGTTATATTTGTGCCGAGCGTGCGCATGGTGCATTTGGTTAGTTGCAGTTTTATTGCATTCTAGTAAGGGTTGTTACACTTGTTTAGGATCTTGTGATAGTGCACTTTTACCTATATTTATATCTACTAATAAACGGTGTGTTACTACTTTGAACAGCAAATAAGCACGATTTTTTTTTGCAGTTTGTTTTATCAAGCATACTATTTAATAATGCTCACTAATAAGTTTGTTGTAAATACGGTATATGTTATTGGTAGGTTCTATAACGAGGGTACAATTATAGACTATTATTTAACACATATTTGTATTTATTTTGTTGCTTGCATGGGTATAACATACCTATTATGAAAACATATTTTCCAGTGCTTAAGTACTTATGGTTAAGTTTTATGTCGACAAACTAACAGCATAATATTTTAGGAGTATCGACCATTTGACTATTTTTTATTATCAAATAACTATTTTAACAACTTATGGCGATGCCCTTTGAAATAAATAAAATATAGTATAAAGTATAGCTACAAAATGCGCTTCTTGCAGATATAACTATTGTTGCATTGATCAACTGCAAAAGGTCACATGACCTGACATTAATTGATAGATAATAATGATTGTATGCTGTGTGCTAAATATCAATTATTATCATTATTTTGGATAAACAAGTATATTTGTACGCTACTGCCTATCTATCGTAGGAAAACAAACAATATAGGTTATGAATCTAATCGAAACCAAATACCATGATGTTATTTGTTAATGATGAAATAAAAAATAATGATTTTCATACTGAATATTAGACATAGCGACATACGTAGCAAACCATAGCCCAAGAGACAATCAAATGTACGTTACAAAAGTGTATACTTACGTTCAATAAACCAACATAAAAGTATAACGGCACCAATAATATCACTCTGTTCTTGTAGATACAATAAAGAACACCAAAGCCGACCCGACTGCCCGCCATCCTCCTGATCAAGCAAAACTGTACACGCTGTGTAACCAAAAGCAAAGAAGTAAATGTTACAAGACCCATACGCACCAATATCAGTTGAAGAAAATCTATAAAGAAATAATATAATAGGAATTGACACAATTATACATTTGCATCTACCCGGAACCACCGTAGGTATACATATATAAAAGAAATTGAATAAACTTTTACGTAATACCCATAAGGATGTACATTTCATTATGAATTCCGCAATCCATCCATGCACATGCAACGTAATACCTCAACTTACAAACTAAGTGTCATCAGATATTTGCCTGAACAAAATGCAATTTTGGCAAGAGGGGGACATAACTGACTCGTAGTGGTGAGTGATGATTTATGCAAAATTTTAGCAAATATTCTCGTCAGAATTTTGCATAAGTCTTTGTCACTAGTGCTTTGACAACACAAACAGACAAGTGTGATTTTTCATCAATTATCTGCCTCTCTGAACGGGTACAGACATGAACGCTAACATGCATACCCTTAGCATAATTCAAAGTCGCTTTTCTTGTGAAATATCGATTTCAAATTAAAGATAAATACTATACACTTAATCCATTCCAACGAACTATATTCATGGATATCAACCAGTTAAATATAGTATGCAGGTATACATATTAGTGCTCGTGTCTGTGTATACCCATAAGCTGGTCATGTGGTGGAAGACGATGGGATACTGACCTATGTTCTGGTACCGCAGCCACAGTGACTAGAGACAGCATGTGCATGCCAGCCGTCATGGCCGCCAGAATATGGAGGATGAACTGGAAACATTGGTATCGCCCGAAGTCACCTGGAAACACCAAAACATTCCATTAAACACTGCTAATTATTGATTTTCAGTTTGCTTTTCGTAGAGCTATAAATAATCGATTGCGAAGGTGACTTTTCTTTAGGATAGTACCTATATGTAGGTTAAGAAAATATTGGCTTTATAGGTAGGACTCGATAGCGACAATCATGGGACAGCGAAATAAAATGTTTATTTTTTTTTACTAATGCACAGTGCATTATTACAGTACATCATTAAAACATAATGTTTTCCAATTTCGTACACGTTATACAATTGTTTTTTTTTTGTTTATTTCTTTCCGTTAATTGATAAAGAATGAAAGACTCATTTTAATTTTATAAGGGGTGTAAAAAAAATCTAAGAACGCCTACTCTCTGCACCGAAAGTTAGTATATTTAGGACTTTTTAAGACCTTCTTTGACGTGATCGTACGCTACTTGTCAAATATCTTATTAATATAAATATTTATTCTAATGTTTTAGGTACGAACTTTGTCCCCCAAACAAAGTCGAATATATTTTTAGAAAAGTCAAAGAATAATATTTACTTTATTAAAATTAACTTCATTTATAAAGAAACAAAATTGTAATGTGATCTATGTTATTTTGCCTTGAGCCTATTTTATTACCATTACAGTACATTCAAACTATTTTACGTACGTATTGAATTTATGTAAATATTGACTAACGACGTAGTCAAGTTTACGTAACCGAATTTATAGTCTAAAATCACAGTTATAAGTATCCTGTTCACATTTGTACAAGATTTTAACAGCGAACTGCGATTTGCAGCGGTCGTATCGAGACGAGGACTAAATATAGCCCTGCATGATACAATTATGGAAGGATATAAGTGACGCAATTAATATCAACGGCAATACCGGTTTGTACCTGTGAGTAGAAATATGTTGGCGCTCGCAATCACACCTGTTATGTGAAATGTTTAATAGAATTTTTTTAAATACCAATAATCACACAGTTACCGAGGTACTCCAGATCATTGATTTTCTGATAAAGCAGAAGTGCTTATTATGAGTGTTTGATAATTGTAGTAACACGTTATCTCACCCCGATTTTGTGTTTTTTCGTTTTTTGCAAGCCTTGTTACTTGTTAACGTTAAATTGATAGGAAATAACTATCGATATATCGATATACCTATTATTAAAGTAATTTCACTTGTAGGTAAAATAAACGTAGCCAACAGTCATAACTGCGTACCTAAACCAAAAATATATTTTTAAATCCGCGGATCCTCGGGCACATAATGATTCCTAATCTTAGGAGAAGCCAAGATTAAATGACAGTAGTGTTGAGACAAAGGAATTGCGTAATAGAGATTAGCAACGGGCGTACTATTACACGCATCTCGGACTATGAATATGAGCTGACGTCAAACGTTGTGTTGTTTGGCGTCGAACATACTATGGTACATGTAACATCGGTAAATAATGCGATCATTAAGGGGGTCGTTGTATACAATGGTCGGCAGTGCGCTATCGGCGCGGGCGTCGGGCGCGATAAACCCATAACCCCGCCGCACTCTACCGATCTGTTCGACTCACGCCCCTCGCATCTTATCACGTGCTTTAGTTCATAATTATTCACACAATGAAATGTGTTGAAGAGCGGCACTCATCAATCTTCAACATAATACGAGTATATAAGTCACCTGAGTATCTTAAAGTAGACACTTCCTCTATCATTCATCTGTAACACATTTATTTTCAGGTTAAATATTTGTACATGATATAACATAAAGATTAGGCATAAAACATAGCCTAGGTACTGATAAAAAAATAACTATAATTTTCAGACATTCAGATAAAAATTATTATTTTACCTGTATCACTCACGGATAAGTAAATACCGAATTATATGCAGCTTAAAATTGGAGAAATATGCAGCATAAATGCCTGAAATATGCAACAAACTCGTAGAAATATGCAATACAAAGTTGTTATAAGTACTATACAATATGATAAAGTTTTTTCCAAACATGAAAAAAAAATGTGGAAAAGATTTTTTTTGTTAAGGGTCTACTACATATCGATATAATATGTATATTGCAATTTTGGTTTTGAGAACTTTACTAATCGGAGTACTGAAACAGAAAACTTTTGTTGTACACCGACTTGCCAGTATCATTACTCGCACATTTTTCTTAATTAGGTAAAAAATGCCCAAATAACGCAAAGTCGGTCGCGGGACTCACGAATTACCGTGACCCCGGTACGTAAAGGGCTATTGAAGGACACCGTGGATTTTAGTCAGTACGAGTCTGAGAGTCCCTCCCGCTCTGCCCTGGGTGGGAGGACTCATGTTAAGACTTTACCACCTAAAAAAAAAAACGCGAAATCAGCCAATTTTTAGTTAAAATATGCAATCATTGAAAAACTAGCCATAATATGCAATTGCATATGCAAATATGCATTTGCATGTAACTGGTCTGTAGTGAAAAGATAAATGACATTCTTTCTACACGTGAAATCAACACATGACATTAATTCCTTCAGGTATGTTTGATACTTCTCATTATTTTCTATTCCTGGAGCTTACGCTAGTGTTATTATGGATTATGAATGAATTGTACGCAGCAGTAGAACCGGTAACTAGCTGAATGAAATGTAGACTTCGAAGGCCGCTCTACTTAAGTAGATTATTTAGTTATCTTTAGATAAGTAAATAATGTGACTATTTACGTAACCTTGCAATCTCTATATATGCGAAGCTTCTAATCAAACACAGCTCATTGTGTCCTACAAAACTAAAAGTACAAGAATATTGACTTGAATAATTAATGAGAATTATATGAAATAAAGAGGATTACGGAACTCTTGAGACACCAATTACTTGAATCATTTTATTTTAATAAATTGATCGAAATAAATAGTCTCTGTACTCATTGATTGGGCTCTCAAACGTTTCAAAATCGTTAGAGAATTGGATTGTTCAACTGTTAGTGATTGTGGATGTAAATTTAATTCAGTAAATACCGCCTACATGGTCAATCAAGGCCAAAGAGCACATGGCCGACAAAAGGCCAATACTCCTCGATGTCATAAAAATTAGATAACCAATCTTAACTTCCGAACCTTATAAATAATGTTGTGATTGTATGACTAGAATTAAAACAAAAACAGTAGCTTCTCGATTAAATGTTGACGGTACGGAAAATTACTTGTCACGACTTAAGACTTGGCGCCTGGTGATAGCAACCACAAGAAGAAACAATAACATGTGATAAATGACAGTGTGAGGTACTACTAGTCAGGTTTCGCAGACCGGAGGCGAGTTTAAGATCGGAACGAACACGAACTGACTATTTACACAGATGCAGAGCTCGCCAACAACACTGCCGCGACCGATAACATGAACCTCAATAAAAGTTTTCATACTACATATTTCCCATGCAAGTAACCTTTTCATGACTTATTCTGCTAATAGTAAACAATAGAGTATGTGCGACCGTGTTTCCAACTAGCGAACACCCACATTGGTGTATTTATTATGTAGGTAATCCGCTGTACTTGGCTTACGTGTCAAATTTCAAAAATAGATGATGTGAAAGTCGTCCACAGCGTTTCGGTACAGTCGACACTGAACAGGGCAACTCCCACATATCATCTGAATATTACGTTCTTGGAATTGGTGTAATTAACCGAAGCTTACTCACGGCCACATACAGACAATAAATTGCAAATTGGAGGCCACCGGCGGAACACCGTTTACGCCATATTGGACTGTTCCAACATTAAGAATGTAGTTCACTGCAACTACGCACTGTTCACGTACATACACCTTTTTAACGTATTCGTAAGGGTATGAACTTTTGTATTTTTTTCTTACATTCCCGCTAAACAGTGGGCATACAATAATTCAGTCATTTCGACATGCGACGAAAATAAACGACTCGTTCAAAACATTCTCAGAAGGTCGTTTACTTTATGTCTTTCTCCTCTCTTCGTCTTGCAGAATAAATTCCCTTAAGTATTTTATTTTCTTTTATCTTTGTATTAACAAATTGAAATATTGCTGGCATTGTGTGTAACTATAAATAGGGCGCCGGAGATGTTATTCAAAAATTATGCGTAGCTGGTTGGAGAAATGTGTGATAATTTTGTTTGGACCAAATTATCTGACACACATTTTGCTCTATTATCGTCATTTTAATGTACGAACCTACCTAATAACCATCCTGTCCAGTATACTGATTTATCTAGCTATCTCTAGAGTTTTATCAGTACACATGTCACTGACCCAGGAAAGCGCCTTCATATTATTATGAAAGTACTGGTAGTACAAAGAAAACAGCGATGGGTACTAAATTCGATCATAGATAATTACTATACGTTAAATAAATAATTCCAAGTGATGTAAATACAGATAACATAACAGCCTTGAAAACATAAGTTTTTGATAATGATACGGTAGGTAGAGCTTCATCGACTGCATGAATATTTTTTGCTACTTAATTAGGCAATATGCATATTACTTTATTAGTTTTTCTGAGTATATATTTGTGATAAAATATAACAATGAAGTATTACGAATTGCCTCAGCTGCATCAACAAACCAACACAGGTAGGGAATAAGTAGGAAAGATGGCTAAAGTATTGGTAATAAGTAATTTTTCACGTAATTTATTTTCGCGGATGTCACTCTGAGATCACCGTGTCAAACGTGGACGTGAAACCGATAGACGTTGTCCGTGAAGAAAAAGTGGCACAGCTAAATGGGAACACATTGAAAATATGTGCCACCGCGTAGACGAAAGGCTAATAAATGTCTAGGAATAAATAAATGATAGCTTAAGCAACAATAGTGCATCGCAGACCTCAGTTAATATATTCATTGTAATAGTAAAATTATAAAAAAGAGTAAAACAATTAAATAAATTGAGGTAATGGGGTGTTCTTGAAAACAATAAATACGGGTACAATGTGTTTCCTTAGCTAATACTCGTAGAGCTTTATCAATCGCTGTTCAACTTTCTTGAATATTTATGTTTTACGCATTTATTTGTCGGAAAGTATTGGTATTTAATTAACCCTTTAATTAAACGTTTGGACATGTTGGCACGTGGCACGTTTGGCGCAGTGGCTGAGAAATTGGACTCCTGCGCTATGTGTCGCGGGTTCGATTCCCGCACGGAACAAATATTTGTATGATCTGCAAGTAGTTGTTTCGGGTCTGGGTGTTTGTGTATGTGAGTTTCTATGTTTGTAAACGCACCCACGATACAGGAGAAATTCCTAGATTGGGGCAACGTTTTAAAAAAAAAAAAAATGTACCATATAAACGTTGAGATCAGTCAAATAATTATGAACACCTTGCCAAGCATGAATTGATTTACTTTTCTTCCCTCATGACAACAGATTTAAGACAATTAAAAATAATTTATTTATAGTACTTCTATTTAAAAATAATTTATTTATAGTGCTTTGTAACTAACCATTTGCGTCAATTTGCAATAATTCTTCCAATGAAAATCACCAATAATTATTTATAAACCCAAAAGCAACCAACAAGAACGCAAATACTTACCTAGGTCACAGCACTAAATTATTCGTAAACCTAAGTGTAAACAGCATGCAACGGTAATTAGCTGTTAACTTCACGAACAGCTAAACCTTTTAAAATGGAATGCATTCATTAGCGTTTAGTCGGTGAAGACAATTCACGTGTAAATAAGGTAACATTCTTGCCTAATTACATGACTTTAGAGTTACATACAGGGCCGTATTTTCCCAAGGGCACTCTGGGCGTTTGCTCAGGGCCTCTAACTTACCGGCCCGAGTTTCCTTGCAAGGCAAAAACTTATGCAGAAAACCTAACTTATCCCAGGGAGTTGTAAAATTTTTCAATTTGCTACGCTTGCATTCGCAACCTGCAATCTTATGATTCTCTAGTTTTTGTACAAAAGCTGGTAGTTATTGGTGACGAATATGTTTATATAAACAGTCAAAGGTAAAAGCAGGCATCCCAGGGAGTGTGGGGTTTGTCTAAAAATAGCCTTAAAATGGATAAACGACGGCCCTTATTACTAGTGTTTAGGAACAACTTAGTATCTTGCAAATAATTGAAGACTATAAATAATGAATAATGTATAATGAATAATTAAATTTAAGAATATTTATATCGTAATAGAAAATAAAAATATTTTCCGGATTTTTTTCGAAACAATCAATCGATTTTCCTTAATGCTTTGAATGTAAATGATTATGGAAAATTTCTGAATGATCGAAAACACGCTGACATACAAATCACGTTTATCGTATGACTAACTATGATGTGACATGCTAATGAGGTAAACTGTTTTAAATAGACATCTACCAATAACATGACTTGAGACTTCACAGACGGAAATCGTTTCAATACCTTTTATTGACAGTAGGGCCACATTTACGGGAAATGCCGTTGAATTATCGCGTTCATACGAACATTTAACTGACTATTATCGCGAAAATCAACGGGTAGGTATGTTATGGTGGCCCGTTTATTATAGAGCACTCACATGATGCAAAAGAATAACTCCCACGAGGACTCACTTACGGAAGTTTACAAACAGGTATTTATGGACACAAGACGCATTTCTAAAACAGACATATCAATAGAGAGACGTACATTATTTCCCCGACGTGCCTCTAATTGGACTTGCCCATTATTTTTGATACATCGGTGTTTACTGTTTACGTAGTCTGACACACCTCCGAAATGTTTCCGCCTCCGTACTAACTATACCGTCTCTACGTACTAGATCAGCTGACTCTCGCATCGTGCGACTAGAGCGACGATTTTATTTTAAAACATTTTACCATTCTTTAAATAATGTCTCTGTTGACATTTCAAGATCATTCCGTTGCTTTTGTGGCACAGATTATTTTCTGAAAATTATTTATTTCCACGGACCTGTATTATCTTATACGCATATCTAGATCGTTCATTCATTCATACCTATACATAATAATTTATTTCGCAGTAACTACTTTGAAAGACATGTTACGTAGGTACGTAACAAGTTATTAACTTTACATTATCATAGATTACTCAATACAAAATGAAATCAAATTGAATCGATAAATCACGACTTTATGAACAGATACAATGTGCAAGTAGATAAAAGATTACTAGATAATAGCTGATTACGTTACAAAACTTCACTAACTAATTGCTTAGATAAAGGTGTTACATAATTATAGTGGGCAGGTACTGTGAAACTTAGCTATGTCTTTTAGCAATTTTTCTAAGTTCTGAAAAATAGTGCTGAAGCCTGACTATCAGTTATGGGTCATCAATGTCGCGTACTCGCGTTTACGTAAACTCGAATGCTGCAATACTTGCAGTGATTACTATCGAACCTACAAATACCGATTTGTTAAGAAACTACCAACTTATCAACGTGATTATCGAGGTGTGATGTTGCCGAGTGGTATCCGGCCTGCCTTCCGGCTAAATAAAGGGCAGCCTATCACTATTCGAGGTGAAGTAAGAGGCATTTGAAGTTATCAAGAGCACGATTAAAAAACCAGATAACCCTTCGTCGAAATTTCTTAGAGCCGGTTTTAAGGCATATTTTCAGTAGCTGAAGGTCAGGCACTGATATGACTATGAAGCTGACAAACAGTAGTATAGTAGTATCCTCGCACTATGTTTACCTTACAGTGATCAGTCACAAACACGCCCACCGTATTGTTTTCGTTGGTGATGCATCGAGACACGTTGACGTATCCAGGTGTCGCTAGTCAACTGATATGATAATTCACCGAGAAAATTACCAACAATGTTCAACATAAATCATGGAAAATTCAATGTGTGCCTAGTTATCTACTCTAAACTAAAACAGTTCATTAGCATAGAGGTCAGACGGCATTTATAAAATATAGTGAAAAAATCTGGTAATACCTGTTTTGTGAGATAATAATTAAAGCAAGAATTTTGAAATACCTTATCAATGCCGTGATATCTTCGATTGGATATTGCATTTGGTACAATTGTTCAACCATGACTACATAAATCTCTGAAGTGTGCACGAAATGCATCGGGCGCATTCTGGATAATAATATTGTAAACATTGCGTCTACGCTGCTAATAATAGCGCATGCTTCGTGTTTGAAGGACTAAGGACCACAATAAAATGTAAGTATAATATGAGATAGATATAACTTGTTGTGTGACCAGAGTGCTAAAACAGGTATTCTTAGATAGGAGAGTTAGCATTAGCTATGCAAATGCAAGGAAACAATTTTAGTGCATTAATTGGAAGATGTTAAGTGACGAGTAAAAAATTTGAATAAATAGATATTATCGATTCTAGGCTGTTAATGTGGTTTAACCTATGACGGACCTAAGTACTCATTAAAATTAAAAAGTATTAATTAACAGAACATTGATCTTTTGAACGTAATTAAAAAGCTATTACTAACAGAGGATAATCGTTATGCATCTTTATGAGTAAATGCTAAATCTATAAATCGCGTGCTGTGCCATAATAATAC
The DNA here is from genome assembly GCA_943136025.2 of Agrotis puta. NCBI lineage: Eukaryota > Metazoa > Arthropoda > Insecta > Lepidoptera > Noctuidae > Agrotis > Agrotis puta. The sequence goes on along the minus strand of OW964177.2, from coordinate 10,443,650 downwards.
AATAGACAGAAAAAAATGAAGCTTTCTTGTACTAATTATTCATATTTAGGGTATCAATCGATATAATTATCTGAGTTGACAACTGTTTAACAGCGATAATTTTACGCTCGTTATTTTGATGATTTTTATCGTATTAACAGTTGTTTTAGGTTATCATAACATAATTAGTACAGTAGCATATTGTTGCAGCACCAATCCAGTAAAAACTGTACAATACAGGGTCGCCGGTGTCACGCGATGTCATGGCGTTTGACTGAATTTACATGAATACCTACTTTGCAAACACAAAGCATTGTTCTAAATTGTAATCCTGTTGGATTACTGTTTGTTTGGTTGAACGCGTTTATCTCAGGAACAACTAGTTCGAATTGAAAATTTATTTTTGTGAGGGGGTTTTGACCATATAGAGCAGCTAGTAATTAATATTCGTACTTAATTTCCGTCAGTTTCTGATTAGGACATAATTGTACCTAAATGATTAGTAAATATCTTAAATTTTAAGAACGCCTCTAGGCATTGTAAACATAAACTTGAACTTCATTAAAGATTAAGTCAATTGTTTTCAATGTATATTGTTTTTTTTTGTTGGCTAGCGTTGGAAAGAAAGAAAATATAATTCTAATACATATTAATTTATTTTCCGTGTTAAGGCGATAAAATGTTCAATTTCCCACGTTTACGTTACGCACCTTAAATCAGTCACACTGTTGCATCGAAATCGAGTTTATATTCGAGTTGAGTGCGTAAAAGTAAAGTTTTCTTTTCTTTAAATAAATCGAACATGTGCATACGAGTATTAAACCCATTACATAAAATTAATGACATTACTCCTTTAAAAAATTGTTTTATTTCCAACGTGCGTAGCTGTCTCGGACGTACCGACTTGTTTTACATGCGCATATTGTTTGCGTTGCCAAGTGGCGTTATTTTTGTTGCAATAACGGAAAAGCTTATTGTACTTTACAGGTGCCAAAATGGGTGTCGGTAATATAACTCATTAGTTTGCGTAACTGAACATTTATTTCATTTTTACAGGGCATTTCTACTAGATACACTTATGGTATTGAGTAACCGACTAACTTTGTACAAAACGTTACAACGCTGTACCAACGACTTTATCACAATTCAAACATTGTATAACGTTTATCAAAAATATTTTATAAGTATCATATATGCTGACATTTGTTACGAGTACAGAAACTATCTTTCAAATCCGGATTTTAATGTAACGAGAAAATCAAGAACTATTTATATTACATCCTTAGACCGTACATACCAACAAGTTTACAGATGCTAGGTAGTTAGGTATCTGTTTCACGGCAAGTACTATTTTATTAACGTCGATACGGCTGACATTGAGGATGTGATCAATTAGAAAGGAAAGCGCGGTAACTATTAAACTTATGTCTCAGTCACATGAAGGTTTATGCTTACAACACTGATCACATTTCTCAGACAAGACAAGATTGACCAGTTGCAACGTAAACGAGGCCAATAAGCGTTTCTTGCACTGCTTGTCCGTACGAAACAACCAAAAAAAGAATGTACCAGTACTCAATTAAAAAGGGTTCCAAACTTCAGTATTGCAAATTGTTAGCATCCATATGTTTAAGCACGCTGTAGATCGAGCACTCACCGAGCTTTCCCATCATTTCCTCTAACGCGTGATCCTTGTCCATGGTGAAGGCGGTGGTTCCAGGCGCAGGAGTGGAGTTGTCGGAGTTCTGTAACGATATTCACAAGCACCATTGATGGGAGAGTTATGTCAAACGCGCGGCGGCGTGAGTGTGCAGGCGAACGCCAGGCGTGCGTGCCGGCGGACGAGCGAATGGATGGCAGTCGTCGCGTCGTGGCGCCGACCGCGGGTCGGTTACCGCAATCGCGCGAAAAAAACCTAACCTCTTATCTGCATTGGCCATACCTGCCAGTTCGGTGATCACTGCCCGTGCCGCAACGCACTTGGGGCTCTATCGTGCACTGATACAGACGCAACACTTGCCGCGAGAAAAGTTATGAGTAAACTTAAACTTTAGAATTTCTACAACAAAGTCACATAAGTACATGCTTTTACTGTATCACAAATAAGGAAGGAAAAACATTATTTTTCATAGACTGTCTGAAACATTTAAGTACTGTAAACTGGTTTAATACTAGTTTATAATGACGATACCAGCAAGATGAGACCTTGCTGGTATCGTCATTATCAGCCTACATAATGAATGATATCGGGCACTGTTTATCGTAATTCGATTATTGATACAACACATAACTCGGTAGCGTACCTATATTATGGACTTCGATGTTTACCGCAACCAATTGCAAATGGAACAAACATTTGGTACTTATTGTATGTAATGGGCCATATTTATAATACAAAGGTAGCCAAAAGTATAGCATACATAGTTATACTTAAATAACACAGATAATTCAAGTTATATCTAAAAAATAAATAAATCTCCTTCGCGTTCAAAACAAAGTTAGGGACTGGCCTTGAAAAGGTCGTAGGTCTAACACGATGTGCTGAAAGCGTCACGTGATGAAGCTCGATAAAACACCTATTAGATCGGTTTATTCCACTTTGTTCACCTGGGTGAACAAACAACTTTGGTGTCCTGAATTCACTTTGGAAAAATATCACCTTTGCGTAGGCGCCTTGGGCCGGGCACGCCGCAATCGCGGCGGTAAGACCCCTCTTTGAGGAGTGGCTGGATAGGCGTCACGGCGTCCTGACCTACCGCATGACGCAGGTCCTCACCGGACACGGAAGTTTCGGGAGGTTCCTGTGTCTGATAGGGAGGGAAGAAACGCCTGGGTGTCACCACTGCGAGGATCGTCCGGAGGACACGGTGGAGCATACGGTGCAGGACTGCCCCGCTTGGGCAGAGCACCGCCGTGTCCTCACGACGGCGATAGGCGGAGACCTCTCGCGCCCGGCATTGGTCGAGGCCATGCTGCGGGGCGAGACGAAGTGGGAAGCGGTCGCCTCCTTCTGCGAAGCAGTCATGCTCGTGAAGGAGGAGGCGGGCCGCCTGAGGGAGAGGACAGCGTCCTCCCTCCACCCCAGCCGCAGTGGTAGACGCCCACGGCGTCGGACGTCGCAAGACGATCTCCGGCCACCGTAGGCGCGGGCATGCGGGCAGCGAGTAATGGGCGACTCGCTGCCCGACCATGGACCATGCCCGGGTCGACGGCGCGTTGTGTTCCACGCGCACCTCAAAGAGTGTCAGCATATTGACGGGGCCTGTAGAGGGCCAAAGCCTGCCGGGATCGCGGGACCTAGGGATTACCGTGACCCCGGTACGTAAAGGGCTATTGAAGGACACCGTGGATTTTAGTCAGTACAAGTCTGACAGTCCCTCCCGCTCTGCCCTGGGTGGGAGGACTCATTTGATGATTTTACCACGATAAAAAAAAAAAAAAAAAAAAAAAAAAAAAAAGGCGCCTTGGGCAACTGCCTCGGTTTATGAAGTACGTATTTTCTTAAATGTACCCGTAGAAGATAAAATCACACTACATGCATACTTATCAGTTCGTACTTACAAATTCGGTGTATCTGAAGTGTTATCAATATGATTCATTTTAACAAAAATCTTTGATAACATTCTGTGATCTAAATTGGATATTGTAGGCAGGTTCAATATTTGTATTGATATCAAGTTAAATCAGGGGGGTTCTTTTAAATCAGGGGGGCAGATAACCAATCCAATGCAATGCCGTGTTAAATATCTTGGTGATTTAGTAGACAAACGTTAGGACCATAACTTGGAACATCTACGTGTTAATATCACTGGTAAATCTTGATTGAACATGTAAAAATGTTCCACATAATGCTATTGACTACGGTAGAAGAAACCACAACTATTCCATAGTAGAAACAAAATACACAGTACCTAAGAAAGAAGGAAAAATATTTTTAAAACAAACAATGTAGGTAATAGCTTTTAACAATATTTCCTCCTTTTATTAACGTGTCTAATTCGCTACACAAACGACAAAAAGAGTGTCAACATCAATAATGAAAATGTTTCAGTTTTGATAACTCCTTTTGTCTCCGATTTGACATGGCAGGGTAAATAATTACCAATTAGAATATTTATAATGGCTGATTAGTTACCGACTCGACTGCATAGAAACCACAAAGAGTATCTAAGACTAGACTTCTTATATTAGTTACAGTCGGTGATTCACGCGTAATACCACAAAGACGCGGGAACTAGCAAATACCGAACCTACCTCGATGTACGACAATATTTTTAACCTAAGCAAAAAGTTTTCGGACACGTATTTAGATACCCCAGGCGTTTGTTGACTATATAAGTGACAAGAAGGAGACCTATTTCTTTGTCAAAAAATTGACAATGCCACCTAACGTAGCAATCAATCAACGCCAACCCATCTGTGAAATTGTAGTTTAAAAGTTGAAAATTTTACAGTATTTATTATTCCGTTTTAATTAGATAAGTGTGGTACTTGTGGGCTAATGAAGCATTTGTAATAAACTGCCTCTACCAATGGATCTGATGAGCTAGAAGTCATGGAGCCCTCGCCGCCTAGTAGAAGGTTACCGCAAAGGAACAGTCCAGTAGTGTTTTTAAGAAGTTTCGATTTTATGAGTCTAATAAGGGTTTGGACAGGACACCTAATGAGGAGTTTTGGTCGTCCGGCGGCGAGATGGGCGGGCGACATTATTGCCATAGCGGATATAATCCTGGATGAGACTGCCACAGGAACGTAGAGCCTGGCACAAATAAAGAGAGACAGGTATCTAGTATTCAGCAGTGGGTACTGTCAGGCTGATGAAACATCAATTATTTAAAAATATGAAATCAGGGTCTAACAATTGTTATACAGGGTGTCCCAAAACTCAACGTCAAGCCGAAACGGGGTGACAGGATTGATCATAACCATCACGAGAAAAATCTGAAAAAAAATCTATCCCATGCAGTTTGTAAATTATGGGCATTTTAAGAAAAACCTAGAAATTTGATCAAACTGTACCATTTTTCGGTTATTGTGGTTATTCTTTTTTATTTTTGTTCATTTGAACTTTGGAAACGTAATCCTAAATAACATTTCTAGAATCCCAATAAAAAATAATGACACAATTGCCTCAAGTTTCCGAGAATTGAGACTATTTGTTAAACTACGAATTTAAAATTTTCAAGATTCGTCGACTTTGACAGGCCCTCCTATAAAAAAAATGTACTAGAGTGCCTTGGCAAGTGGCATTAAAAGTTGGCGCATTTAATCAGAATTCTAAAATGGTACAATACTTGTTAGTTCCATACAATAGAAAAGAGTAAAAAAATTAAAACCTCAAGTAACCCGATTTTTGCTATCACATTTTACTCAGTTAAAATGTTTTTAATTCGCACAAGCTCTAGGTAGGTTCTTAATTTTAAGACAAAATGATGAGAGAGATGGATAATGGGTATGGGTACGCATTTCGCAGTGCAAGTAAGAGATTTCCTTGACCAGGAATATCCGGGAAGGTGGATTGGACGTTCAGGCACTATCTTGTGGCCCGCCCGTTCACCAGATTTAAATCCCCTGGATTTTTTCTATTGGGGAGTTCTCAAAGAAAAAGTTTACTCAAAGCCCATTGATCACGTAGCCGACCTGCGTGAACGCATTTCTCAAGCAGCTGAGGCGATCAACTCTCGAAGATATGCCCGACTTATAAGTAGATCTTTTTTAAGAAGATGTAGGGCTTGTATTGAGGCTGATGGTAAACAATTTGAACATTTATTGTAATAAAAATGTTTTTTCTCTATCTGACTTTTAGTCCAACAAACCTAATTATTTTACTAACTTTTTTTCACTTTGGTAAAAGTGGCGTCACTATCTGTCTCGCTCACTCATGACAAACATACCCATTATCCATCTCTCTCATCATTCTGTCTTAAAATTAAGAACCTACCTACAGCTTGTGCGAATTAAAAACATTTTAACTGAGTAAAATGTGATAGCAAAAATCGGGTTACTTGAGGTTTTAATTTTTTTACTCTTTTCTATTGTATGGAACTAACAAGTATTGTACCATTTTAGAATTCTGATTAAATGCGCCAACTTTTAATGCCACTTGCCAAGGCACTCTAGTACATTTTTTTTATAGGAGGGCCTGTCAAAGTCGACGAATCTAGAAAATTTTAAATTCGTAGTTTAACAAATAGTCTCAATTCTCGGAAACTTGAGGCAATTGTGTCATTATTTTTTATTGGGATTCTAGAAATGTTATTTAGGATTACGTTTCCAAAGTTCAAATGAACAAAAATAAAAAAGAATAACCACAATAACCGAAAAATGGTACAGTTTGATCACATTTCTAGGTTTTTCTTAAAATGCCCATAATTTTCAAACTGCACGGGATAGATTTTTTTTCAGATTTTTCTCGTGATGGTTATGATCAATCCTGTCACCCCGTTTCGGCTTGACGTTGAGTTTTGGGACACCCTGTATATCAAATTAATCATACTTACCTATGTAGTGAGACGTGATACATTTCCCAAACCGTTAGATAATACCAATTTCTGCATGAAGAAAACTTATTTCTCTGGATTTCGTCATATCATTAAGTAACTAGCAACTACAACTAAACATTTCAATCTCCCCATTATTAAATCTAGTGGAAAAATACAATAACTAACATATTTTATTATTCTTCACGTAGGCAATAACCGATACCATTTATAAAAATAATATGTAAATATATTTCTATCGTGTAACTTCCGTTATCACATCAAACTTGCGCGAATATTTGACTGATAAGACCTTGATGGAACTAGCCCTAAGTAAGTTAAAGAAAATATTTTCATTATATTTTATAGTCTACCGACTAGTAGTAAAATATAATGAAGATTATCGTCAAAAAATAAAATGAAATAACAACCTTATCTTCAATATTTTATCGGATTCTAAGCATGTTATTAACTTTGAATATATTAAGCAACCATTTATGTTCTATCGTCACACCGATCACGATTTATGTATGTACTTAAAGGATATCTACCTTTATGATTCTCAGTAAAATCATTATTTGTTCTCAAGTAGGATAATTTTAAAATAATCTCTCTGTAGAAGGAGGGGAATAACCAGTATCCTCACACACCGTACACATGTTAATCATTTTACTTAGACTTAGACTTGCTAAACTGCACAGCATTAAATATACGAGTGCAATGAATTATTGAACACTAGTCCACTCGAAGCTTAAAGAGCGCACTATTGGAATCTCTCGATTCACTACTTCGGTAACGGTATTTTCGCCATCGCACCTAAATGTCATATTTTCAAACCAAACCAAATCTATGAAGCTCCGACGGCAATGTCTTATCAAACAATGTCTGTGTATGTATTGATTCATAATTAATTGAAGTATTCATTAAAGATAGTTCTGTACAAATGAGATATTTCTTTGTTGTAGGATCGGAACTATCCGTGAAGATGTGACAACAGATGTGTTGGGAAAAATCGGTCCCTGGCAATGGCTCGTGACATTCGTTTCCACATCGCATATGATGCTTGCTATGTTTAACCAATACGAAGACATGTTCCTCCTTGAACCTTCCCAAGTCTATTGTATATTACCAAACGAATTCGAGATAATAAATTCTAGTTTGTGTTTAGTAACTTTAGAAAAAAATGGAACTGAAGATTACAAATGTAATAAGTGGCATTTAAGGTTTATGTGGGTCATGTGGCTGCAAAAGACGGTATTTATTATATTACATAATTTGAATAACATTTTGTCTTTGAAGCGAAATAAGACAAGTAGGATCTTCTCTACCTAACCTACGATTACACTTTGGGCTACTGCAACTTATGTATACCTATGACACATAATTATTAAGTTTTCAGAATAAGGTAAGATGAAGTCCCATGAAAATACTGATATTCCTGGGCCAACAATTTTTAAAGCAAAAATCAGAATATCAGAATACATAAACATTAACAGCCTTATTACACAAACTAAATAAACCTTGGTTTAAACCTGGACTATCAAATCCAAGCTTATCTGACGGCAGAACAATGGAGAACTAACTCAACAACATCAATGCACCAATTTGTATACCCACGATTGTTATGATTTTAAGATTCTTGATAGGTCCTCTCCAAATTTCTTTCTTTTACTGTGCCCGACAGGGTCCATGATTGTTACAATAAATGTTTACCACATAAGCCTACATTGTGGAACGCAATAAAGAATTGAGTATTGAGTATCCGCAGAACCATGGTTTAAATTTCTACGTATTACAAAACTTATATTAAACGTGGACCTTCGGACCGTCATTTGAAGTATTGTATAAACAATTAAATCCACCATGTGTAATAACAATATACCCACACCATTTTGTACATCCATTTTTTTTTTGAAAATAACACAAAAACAACAACACTCTGAAAAATTAGGTATGAGAAACATTGAACACTTTTGACAGCTACGACTTTTAGACCATGGTTTATCGCAAAACCACAATTTGTAATAACGTTTGTGTAAACCGTAGTTTTACGAGATTTAAATCTGGGTTTATAGATAAACCCGTTTTGTAATAAGACGGTAATAGCCTAAATTCAAGGAAGTAAGTCACACGTCGATAATACTCAACTCCATAAAAATCACGAATAAGAAATAAATACCTAAGTCCCGTAAAAAGCTATTCAATTAAAGTGAGATATTATAAACTCTATCTTTTCACCGATGGATATCAAAAAAGTAAAACGAAAGTTTATTGGACTGCAAAAGAATCAAAGATATATTTTTTTTTAAAAATTAATGAATACATACGTAATTTTTACCTAAATTTTATTCACCTTTCAGTGGCTCGTGTTTTGTGACCAAAAATTGAAATTGCTGTCCACAGCTATCATAAGCAGGTTTGGATTAGTATTTGGAAGTATCATATTCGGATTGGTTTCAGACAGGTAATTCATAACGTTTAATACAAATGTTACAGTTACAAACGTTTTCCATGGATTCAGTGTATTATTCTAGAATAAGGGTTGAAAATTCTTCCCGATCTTATGAAATATACTGTTTCAAATTTAAAATACGAACGTTCAAAATAGAAGGACCAACTAGTTAACCAACAGGAAAGTACTTAGTTAATAATTTAATGTGAGGCTCTGCTGTAAAGGTATATCATTTTGTTTGGAACACTTTTTCTTCTAAATTTTATCTAATCTAAACCTAATTTGCTACTAACCAATAAGTCTTAGGCCGGCCATTCACGGACATCTTGAACCAGCTAGTATCAACTGCTTCAAGCTGCGACTGCAAAGCAAATTAAAGTCTTCTACCTACACACTCATGGAACCGATAGAGCAGTCGCGACTGCTCGAAGGTTGTCGTCGTTGCAATCGACAGTGAGCAAACGTAACAGTAGGAGACCTTCTTCTCCAAATACATCTACCTACTGTTGATACAGACTGCTGCAGTAGTTAAAAATGGCAGCTTCTAGCAGCTGAATTTTACTGCACATCTCACAGCTGTCTCTGAATGGCCGACTTTATTATTTTAGAGGCATTTTATTATTACTCATTATGCGGTTTTTTGTTTTGAGCAAGTCATTCCTGTTTTCATATACATCGTATTTAAAAATACTTTTCCTCTTTAACATTTTCCGTCAGGGTCCTAAAATAAATCCTTTGTGAATGAACTTTAGATGACACCGCAAACAACATGTTAGTAGCTAACTTAGGTTTAGGAATAGATGTGAAGGTTCCAAACGGGGGCGAAGCGGTCCTTAGCCCGGGTTCGTATCAGACGAGGCCTCATGACCAGGAAAAAAAAACTCAAATCCGCGCGATATTTTTCGTCGAAAGAAAAGGGCCTCGCGGGTGCATCGCCCTCTCCTAGATTCTAGATACAGGATGATACTGAAACTGTCTAGTAAACTACAAATGACGTTAGACGGATATTCTTAAATTACACGTTGTTTTATTATTAGAAAATTCATAGGGAAAAAACATGGTTTGTAGGTTACCAAGGAACGTAAGAAACTTATTACGTACGCGTTCTTTTGATATGTTTACATTTGATTTACTTAGGTGTAACAGATTTAATGTTAGTAATTTCTTTTTGTTTCAGTTTTGGCAGAAGAACAGCTATAATATTAGATGCAATTGCGGAACTGATACTTGGTTTGGTGATGACATTCTGTGACTCCGAGGGGTGGTTCCGATTGATAGCCTTTTTGAAATCGTTATTTAGCAGTGCCAATTTTTATATGGGGGTCATTCTTAGTGAGTATTATTTGATTATGCCCTACTTATGCCGCCAGTTTCAAAGTATTTTTATATTAACTAGGTACGGATTTTGGGGAAAGACAACTACAACTGCGTGTGAGACACCAAACCGCGTCTTTCTGAATCAGGTGGCCTGCGTGAGTAGTTCCGCTCAGGGAACGAGATGGCGCTAGACGACTTGTATAGCTCTGTCTCTTTCCCACAGCCTAACTACTCACGCTTTAAGACATCATAGTAGTACACCAGTACACCAGCCGCCGTACCAATTAGGCTATCGTAACTCCCTTCGTCGATGCCGAATCTTTCATTCCCTTGTTTGAACGTTTCTTGGTAACGTAGGAATATTTTTGTATGAAATGGAAGTTAACTGTCGAGGACACTGTTAGTTATTTAGTCAAACATTACAGTTAGAATGCATCATGAAATCACAAACAAGATAATCTATTTACCCAATGGCGGAGGGTAATGTATTTAGCAGTGTGTAATGTATGTAGCAGTATACTTAGATAACAAATAGGTATAAGTAATTACAAACATACATATATGTTGTTATAGCACGATATTGGTCAAACACTCTGGCCGATTTTAATGATTTCATGAAACCATATTTCCGAAAGTGATATCACAGAATACGTGATATGGAGTAAAAAATGCACGAAATTATGGTCGGAACTACGGGGTTCGTACTAATACGTATAGTAGTACCGTTCAGTAATAGTTTCGGTGAAAAACCTTTCAGGAACAAAAGGAGTATTTCGGAAAAACCTTTTTCGAACATTTTTAACAATAATTAGAAAGCGCAGTAAATGTTATTGAAGTCATTTGAAAGCTAAACTGTTATAAGTACAAATAACGGTGTGTGTTATGCCATCCAATTTTGATTGAATTCACCCCCACTACCGCCACCCCCGAACTAATTTAAAATTACAATAATGCCACAGGCGCGTAAAAACATACGTGTTAATAACTAAAATTCCTTAAATAAAAATGTAGGTAAGTCAAAAACCCAACTTTCCAGAAGTAAAAACTGTCGAAGTGTCGGGCTTTTTGACTTTTCTAAAGAACCTTTTTTATTATCCAGTACCTACTAAGAAGGTATCTTAAAAGCTCGCTGAGAAAAAGGGCTATAACCAGTAAATAGCATGTACCAATATGATTAAATGGTTAAGCAGGAATATTATGGAAGATACCACATTGAAACTATCCCTAAAGTAGATAGGTACTTACTTATGTATCTACATTTAAATTTAAAGAGGACTAAATGGTGAAAAATAGAACAACTAGTTAGTAGGCTATAATAAAGAAAGTGTCTCACGTTAGTAATTTTTTAGGTCCTATAAACACAGCACTACAGTCGTCATTCTCGGTGACAGTCCACAGCCCAAAGAAAGCCTAAGGTAGTTATTGTCCGGTCGCGGGAGTTACGAATTACCGTGACCCCGGAATGTAAAGGGCTATTGAAGGACACCGTGGATTTTAGTCAGTACGAGTCTGACAGTCCCTCCCGGTCTGCCCTGGGTGGGAGGATTCATTTGATAATTTTACCACGCAGAAAAGAAAAGGTAGTTATTGTCTACCTTGTCATACGGAGCTATTCCAGTCGTTCTTAAAAGTTACTTTTTCTGTGCCATGAATTTTCAAGAAGTAGTAAAGAAGATGTTGTTAACACTGCCATCCGTTTCAGTATGCGAAATAGCAAGCAATAGTTGGCGCACATTGCTCTGTTTTATCACAATGTGTCCGAGACTCATCGCCATAGCATGCATGGTTCCTCTCGCAAACAGTGCACCAAACTCGGAAACATTCAGCTTTATATCCTGCATCTACGCTGTCTTATGTCTAATTCTACTAAGGTAATAAACATTACCATTTTCCTTATAGAATACAATACAAGAAGTACTTCGTCAATTAACATTGTAGATCAGCTAAAACATCTGTTTTCCAATAAAATGTACTTAGATCAAGTGCCGGTGACCGCATAGTTGACATCTTTTCAATGTACTTTTAGTATCGAAGTTACTAGCGCATTACATTGTAACCGTTCTTCATGCTCTATTTGTGTAGACAGAGAATTACAAATATCTTTGCGTTCTCAAACTTTAATAGAATTTGAGTTACGATTACTACGCAATTCGCAACTTCCTAGTCTTCCTTCATAAGTAGATATTAGGTCGAAGATTGGATTGGACGGATTATCGCATTAAGGCAATTAGATCGAGGGATTGACCCAATTTCTTTAGGTAGCATAATTTTAAACACATTAAGGCATGTCAAGGATCACAGGTTGAGAAAGGCTTTTCTAAAATAAATAAACAGTAAGGTGTAACAATGCACACCCACACATTTCACCAGTAGTATAAATGTTTGAAAAGAAAAGAAGTTCTGAATCACAACCCATAAGCAGGTGGTTCTTATCCAATAACTTTAAAAAAGAACTTGTAACAATATCAACATAAAAGTTGCGTCAACTTCCAATAGTTTCTTGTAGTGATGTAGAGATGTCACGAGTATAGCCCAAGATAGCTGCTCGCTAAAACGCATGAGCACATACAAAATTTTTGGCGAATCTTGCAAAAGATTACACTGCCAAAACTTTTTTAATGACACGACACGTTTCAGGTGGAGCCCCGAATCACCTCAGTGGTTGTTACATAACAGGAAAATACGTGTTGCTGAAAAACTTCTAATAGATGCTGCCAAGAGAAATGAAATTAATCTGTGTAATGATTTCAAGATAAGGCCTGTTAACCACAGAGTACGTCTGTAAGTTTATACTAAGTAATTAGTCCCTATCAGGATGACCTAAGTAAAAAAAATTTTTCACGACATCTTCGCTTTTCTTTACAGGCATATAACTCGCTAGATGAAACGACGACATGTGTTGGAGGCATGCTAGCCACATACAATATACGAATTTTATTTGTCGCATCCTCTTTGTTTTGGATTCTGTACTATTTTCTATGGAGTTCCATTTACGTAAGACTGTACAGTGAAAAGGATGTCAATTACTTATTGCTGAAAGTGTTTTGCAGCGTCGCTTTACTGGGGTGCCTGACAAAATTGTCATCTGTGAAGTTGACGTTAAGATACATGCTGTTAGTGCATGTCATAATAACAGGCGTATCTACTGCTGGGGTGACAGTAATGTCTAAGGTATAAAGTTAAATATTTGTATGTCTATCAATCTAAGTGGAAATAGAAATGGATGATAATTCTCTTTAGACCTTAGAGATAAAGGCAATATTAATAAATGTTATGCTTACACCACGCAACAAACAATACAGAATTTTAATCGAAGTGTGTAGTGTTTGTATTTACGAAAGAAAAAAACTCAGCTGCTACTAGGTACTGATATCATCATCAATTATTAGTCTAATCATAATCCAATCACTTATACCAAACTAAGTATTAAGGTCGGCAATGTGAAGTCCATAGTTGACTGATAAAGTTCAAAATTTTCCAGGGCATCATAAGAAACATGCTATCTCCTATTGCATTGGCTTCAGGACTTCTTGCACACGCGTTGATTCTGAACATAACGCCCCGTCTGTTCGCCATCAACATACGTGCTACTGTTGTCGGATGCTGCCATGCCACCGGCCAAATCGGCTCCATCATCAGCTACCTATTGTTTCTGTTCCACCCTATGGGAGACATTAGCCAGACGACAATCGAGTTGTTTGTCACGATACTCTTAGCTGGACTATGTCTTGTATTTCCCGATGTCGATCAAAGAGAACTACCAGATATTTTGAGGGATATGGACTATTTCTCTGAGTAAGTTAATATCATTACGAATTTCTCCTCGTATTCATTATACCCGCTTTTAATGCCAGGTTTATTATATAATGGGTATCTGCCAAAACCCAGATTCAAAACTGTACAACAAGGACTCTGTCTAATCAAGACAGAGTGAGTAAAAACGTTTTCCTACAGTCTGTTCCTTTTCCAGTTCTTTCAAAACAAAACCATGTGATCTTTAAAAAGAAAACTTTGTTCGTAGATTATCAAAACCGCTGCGCTGGGTAACACAGAAAACGAATTCACCGTCATTGGAAGAACTGGAACTAAGAGTGTACTCATTTGGAAGCCCGGCTCACAGCGCGACTACATCTAGCCCGCCTGAGGAAAGAGTTCCCGCGCAACAAATAGGATGCGTAAGGTTATGGCGGGTTTTCATCAACTACGTACGCCGAAAGTTTTCTAGAAAAATTAATCCAAATATAAGTTAAAAATCGTATAACTTAAAGTTTATGTGAACTTAGTCATATTATCGATTAATAACCATAAAGAATAATTCCAAAAGTAATATTGTAGATATTTTTATTTCTTACACAACTTGCCTACTGTTCTAAGACTAGCGACACTTGGTTTATATGTACTTTGAAATGAAAGCTGCGCAGGCGCATGTATTGGCTTTACCGCGCTCGGTATTAATAAAGTTAATACTGATGATATAGCCATTAGCCAAAAGTTTCGCCGCTCCTGAAAGGCTCTGTCGACCGACATTTTGCATAGACTATAAGAATCGCCTATGACTCGGTGCCACATACATAGCTCATAAGGGTGTTAGGATTGTACAAACTAGATGCAACTCCGTGCACTTTCGTGACGTATGGGGCAATGGAGGACAGTCTTCCGCGGTCAGGTTATACCTCACCTCCTTTACATAGATGACCTGGTGGCCTACCATGACATCTTAAAGCGTTAGTAGTGAGGCTGTGGGAAAGAGACAGTCGCGCTAGACAACAAGTCTTCTAGCGCCATCTAGTTCCCTGAGCGGAACCACTCACGGTTTAATAATAATAAATAAATAATAAATATTCCACAACTATCACAAAACGCCATCTAGTCCCAAGCTAAGCAGAGCTTGTGTTATGGGTACTAGACAGCTGATAAACATACTTATATATTTCTAAATACATACATAGTATAGATAAATTACACCCAGACACAGAACAGATGATCGTGCTCATCACACAAACATTTGTCCTGTGTGGGAATCGAACCCACGACCCCCGGCATAGCAGTCAGGGTCACTAACCACTAGACCAACAGGCAACAGGGTTTAAGAAGTCATGGTAATCAAATCGAATCAAATCATTTATTTCAATAGTAGGCCACCTGATACTCTTTGCCTCAACAATTTGCAGCTGATGAAGTTACTGAAGGTAACTGAAACTTTCAAAAGCACTTTCTGGGTGGAATTGGCTATAGACAAATGTGCAGTCGAACATGTAAAGCGAGGGGAGGGGCAAATAGAAGTCGAAGCCACGATAGAAAGGTAGGTACATTGTTGCTGGCATATAGAATGCATCATCCATGTTCTTTGGTTACAAGCAGTACCTATATCTCGCGGAAGTATGGAGTGTAACAAGCATGCAAGTTTAATTTGTGGTATTTGTTTGATCAACTGAGCATCAATAATCCGCAATGTAAAATAAGTAGCATTCAATTTCTTGCATCGTTTTTATGGGTCATAATGCTACTTGCATACAGTCACAAATGCTCGTGATTTTCAAGTCCCGCCCGTATTGATTATCTTTAAATCTTAAAAGAACGAATTGCTTAGTTACGCATGAACCGGTATTATCAGCTGTTGCGTCAGTTTTCTTATTATTCAAATAAAATACACTGAACGGTTAATGTCGCAGAACTTTGAAAACACATTAACCTTTTAGCATGAATAATTATGTACAACAAAAACTAAAAAGATAGTTACGACAATACGTTTTATATGTTTGCATTAATTTAATTTAAATAATTATTGATAATAAAAACCTTTCAAATAAACTGCAAAATAATTTTATTTCATTTTTATGCATGAATTTTCAAGGTTAATAAACCAGGGACATTTACTTACATAATACAAATAAAAATAATAAAGTTAATATATCAAAAATCCATTCATACCATAAAGTCACCAGAAGAGAAAAATATGCAGATAGCAAGTTTTGAAACGGTTTTTTAGGGTCGTGAAATAAATTTCAGTGTGTCTGAGTATCAATTACTTTGACTGGATAACGTAGCATACAACCAAAAGCCACATGCATACCATAGAACGGCTTGCTGCCTGGATACTTATCTTTTTTGTTGACTGTACCTATAGTTAAAATATTCGGTCATAAAAGTCAGCATTATCGAAGAATAACAATGTTGAATATTACAATAATTTATTGCGCATTTATGTAAAAGAAACAATCGTACACACATCAAACAGTTTGCGATCACTAGCATAAGCAATTTTATTTAATTGTATGAAAAAACAATTGATCTGTTTTATTGTTTTCTATGGTAAATCTATATTTAAATAATCTAAAAAGAAGAAGAAATCATAATATAATCTGCCGTAACAAATCAAATTTAGATTTTTCAAAGTAATCGCAAACTTTTTTTGATGTATTGATAGAATATTCAACAAATACTAAACTTTCACAAAATGCAATTACAGCTCTTTGTCTTTGGTTTAACAAAATTGCAGCTCATAAACCTTTTATTTTAGTTATTATTTTGCTTACTGAGATAAAAGCCCTCTAGTCAAGTGTGCACCAACACCCTCACAAGTAATAATGTAGATAATAATAAATTCGATATCATCTGCATACTTCTGACATTCTTTAAAAAGTAAAACTTGTTTGAAGGCAGACAGCAGATATGAGGAGTCGACAGACAATAATTCACCACATTGACACACATAAGGAACACGTAATTAAACATTAAAAATGCATATAATTATGTAGATTAACATAGGTAGTGCTTTAAAGAATTAATTAAGTAAAAATAATCTTAAAACAAGGTAGGAACACGAAATGTCTGTTTTAACAAATAATTTTAATATTGCTTTTCTCAACGCATTGGACATGATAAGTTCACTGCCTACACATGGTTTTTGCCATATCTATAAAAGCACAAATTGTTCAGATGCCACTATCCAGGACAGAGTAGTTAGCTTAATGGTATCACCATACACTGGTTTGTTTAAATATGCATGCGTTGCGAACTTCAAAGATATTCTGTGGATAAAAAATTACTGAACTTAAACAGTACTGAATCCAAAAGTCAAATCCCGCTCGCGGTTCGAATTATTTTTCCACTGAAAATCTTTGTTAGCTTCGAAATATTCGTAGGTTCGTCATAATTATCTTTGTCCTACAACGATATCATACAATTTAACACGTTCAGCGCCAAGGCACCTCTGAGGCAAATATTGTGGAAATGACTTTTTTTTTTGTTGCATATATAGGTTCTCCTGGTCCTAAAATACTATATGAACTACTCTACTCAACTTCAGAGGCCAGTGTGCCTCTGAAGTTGAGTACTGGAGGTGTATAGCTAGATATACACCGGCCTGTGAGAGTTGCACTAGGGTGTATATCGACTTATACACGCGGCGCTTAACATGTTAAGCCCAGCATGAACAAAAATAACTGTATTTAATGGCCCTATGTTTTAAGGCTCTAAAACTATGAATCAAATCGAATAAAGACACGGGCAAGGTAATTTACAAACTTTTTACCTCTAAGTGGGTCGCTGCTATTTTTACGGTTCAAAAGTTATAACCTATTTTTGTTTCTTTTTTCAATTTCTTCATATTCAAATTCATTAATTTGCTAAAATGTCAAGTAGGATCATATGTTCAATGAAGTCCGAGTAATGACTACAGTACCTACTGGGATTTCAAATATGTAGGTACAATCGGCAAATTTTAATTATGATATGACCTACAGCTTATTGTCTTACAGACATTCGAAACAATTAGGTCCACATTCGCGTAAATATACATATCCATGGTAACGACTGTGATCTTTGTTATTTTGACGGATTCAAACGATTTAGTGTCAAAATGGGTCATGATTCAAAGTCGATTGTACTATTATTTATTATTTGTTAGACATTATCAAGTCTTTGTTCATACTGGGCCAAAGGTTATCTATTTCCTTTTAAATATCAGAAAAATACATAGAAATATTTGATATTATTGTGTTAAGGCTAAGTTCAGATGACCGTTCGGAAACGAGAAGCATCGCGCGGTATCAGCTGAACGAGTAGGTTTGGAGAACTTGCAAAGCATGCCAGTGCATTTTAGTTTGATCTTAATATCGCGCGATCCGCAGAACATAGTCTTTAACCAAGGGTATTGACACAGTACTCTTCTGAGCACTCCGGTTATATTCCTATCTATTCGTGTTCCTCTTTTATAAAATAACGATTATACTAATAGTTATAAAAATAGTTTGAATGCTTAAAATTAAGGGGAGTCAAAAAATGCCCGAACAAAGGGGGTTTGATTTAGTGGGAATCACCATGTATAAACTTTCTAAAATTATAGTACTATACCATTTAAAGTTTCACATAATTGAATTGATTTAATTACCTAACTATGCAGTAATTTACTTTTACTATGGTACTCTTTAAAATAAAATCTTTGCTTACTGCTAAATTGCACCTAAATGTCAAGTATACAGTAGCCTCCAAAAGTTATTTGAAAATGATGACTTCTCATGTCAGGTCGTTGTTATATTGTAATAAATAAAATCGCAAAAGCACAGTTCAAACACTAGAAACAAGTATTTTAAACGAAAAAGAATAATAACAGTGGTATTCTTCTACACTTCAAATATACGATACCTTTCAACTTTTTTGGAGGCCACCACAATTAATAAAATATAACAAACTTTTATACTTAACAAACTCATAGATTTGAAAATTTCACACTCGCTTATATATAATATTTATAAATATGTTTAACTTACATTAGATATTTTGAAACTTTAACAATGATTATGAATTTTATATCACAGCTTTTGAATGACGATAGGTAATTATTATTTAAATTCTAATCATGTCAGCAGTCTGATCTTTTGACATATAATAAATATATGATTTTTAGAGTAGTGAAACCAAACATTTGTCAGCACATCAAATTAACCCAGACTGTCAACTTTAATAGATTTTCCACTTTATCACAAAATTAGAAGCTTCATATTCAATTGGGAAAATTTTACTGATTCGGGTAGGTGATGTGCTGGCGTTTCTAGTACTAACTAGGTAGGTACCTCATTATAGGAAACATGAAAGGTGAAAATAAATAAAACCGAAGTCATGAAATTTCGTAGACAACATTATTTAAGTTTCCACTATCAATTAAATATGATTTAACCATAGACATATAAAATTGATTGAGCCTTTCCTATTCAAATGTCAACGCAAACGGACAGAAAAGTGTGAGAGACATACGAGTTAGACCCATTGTTTTTCTATGGCATTCTCTATGTTTTACAGAAAATAGATGGGTAGTGCCACCGAATGGCTTTCTCTCTTTCTAAAGAGTAGTTTTCATCGAGGTATTGCTCAGTCCATTCTTTATGACTTTGGATTAATTGTATCTTTGATTAACCTAACACAACTTAAAAATAAATAGGATTTTCAAACATTTTTGTAGCCTATATGAAAATGTTTCGGTGAACGTAACTAATATAGTCACTTTTATCGAGATTCTGATTTACACAACTGAAATCTCAGTGGTTTTAAAAACAATACGCATATACCTATATACGCATTATGCGTAGTATTATATTACTACACAGACGTAAATAGAAGCAGGATATTCTACGTAAGGTGAAGTAAATAAATGCCTATTGCGCAGTAGGAACATTTGCCAACTTGTACAAAATTTATGCAAAATTAGTAATATCACCTTGCAAATCAATCATTAATTAATTCATCACATTCATGTGGAAAATGAACTCACAACAAATGTAACTGCTATCGAAATTATTAAAAGTAAGTAATTGATCGAGTCGACCGCGGCGCCGGCGGAGGTGGTGTGACGATCTGATCATGTTCGCAGGGCAGACATGGCCAGAAAATGCCCAAAATAGAGTGGTTTGGAAGGAAAAAGGGGAGGCCTTTGCCCAGCAGTGGGACACAAACTAGGCTATTAAAAAAAAAATGAAATTAATTTCTTGTTGAAAGTTAATTAGCAATCAGATTTACTTAGCAAACCAGCATGCGTAGCATGAGCACCGTAGAAAGGAGTTATATCGACGGGAGAATCGACATAATGACAGATTGAAGAAAGATCTCTATCGTCCCAAGCATGGCGATGTTTGACAAGTAGAAAAGAAATGTTTCTTCTCTACGATAGAGACAAGTCTACAACGTCAAGCATGCCGATAATATTTTCTCTACTTATGACACTTGGGGGAAGACAAGTTTCTTCTCTACAAGAGAAATTTGTCTACTTCATATCAGACCTAGATAAGATTCTTTTTATAATATTCTTGGTGTTTATTGATTTAAATTTGTTTTAAAAACAAGTAAGGCTCCTCCCAATGCAATCGCATCAGTTTTTATGCCTTAAAGTTTAAAAATGGCTGCAAGAAACTTGTTGCCCATCACTCATAGACATAAAGAATGGACCAAACATTATCTGACTAAAATTGTCATAATTATAATTTATCATATTTTAAATATCTATCTCTCCTTTAACACATAAATTATTTCCACACTTGTTTTTCTCTCTTTCTAGAAAGTTTGTTAAGTTTATTTAACATTTGGCTAGGAAAGACTCGAACCATACTGTATGTTTATGGGTGGTATACTTTTTGCGTTTTGTTGTCGCTTTGATTTATGAGCAAAAACTTTTTTAAATTGTAAATGAATGCACATATTACTAGAATTATGTCTAATTGTGTCTGATTTCAATAAATCATTATAATTGTATTGAAAACTTATGATTTTTACACGTTTTTTTGGTTAACTAAACGTTTTAGTTCAGTCACATTCAATCATTCACCGTTGCTATGGAAAGAGAACGTCTGTCTTTGTCTTCATAGAAACGCGAGTCTACAGCATCGCCATGCTCGGGCAGAAGACATCTCGAGTTGGATAGAAAGAGCTTTGTCTTTTCTTGGTAGAATAGAGATAGAATCGCCATGCTACGCGTGCTGGTGTAAAACGGATGAGATTTCAATCTGTATACATTTATATATCATAAAGCAAAAGGTCTTCTGACTATTACGAGTCACATCAGACGCACGCACGTACGAAAGGCTATTGTGCATGTTGCATACGAAGAGCTAAGCTAAGTTAGTTAAGCTTAGCTCGCATAGCTAACGCAGTTTTTCATTTTTGTGTAAAGACTATCTGCTCATCATCATCTCATCATCAGCCGGAAGACGTCCACTGCTGTTTATAGCCCTCTCCCTTAGACCGCCACCCCGAACGACAATTCGCCACTTGCTTCCATCAGTTGCTCGCGACTCTCACGATGTCTTCGGTTCACCTAGTCACCTAGTAGGAGGTCTTCCGATCCGTGGTCGCCACTCGAGAACTTTTCTTCGACATCGGTCGTCAGTTCTACGAGCGATTACCCATCTGCACATAAGTACGAAAAACTTCGACAGCTATGCGAGCTAAGCTAAACTAGGTTAGCTTAGCTTTCGGTCTACACCCCGCAATAGTCTAATATACTGAACGCAAGTCTTAAGTGCACCTGCACTCGCTGTACTAGTATCTACGTAAGGCCTATTTATGTGTGCGTTTTTTTCGCTCATTTTATGAAGCTGACCTTCTTTACTCTGTGGTTTAAAAAACCACGCTATAGCCACATAAGTTTGTACTTTTCAGTTGCGGTTTTTTGTGGGGCACGTGTAACATAAATTGTACGTGGAACAGTTTATACAGCTACATAATACAAAGTCACGAATAATATTGTTTGGACATCATAAATTATAAGATAGGTACTTATAAAACCACTCAATACAATACATGCTACACAGGACCAACTGTTCAGGCGAATATAATAAATAAAATATAATACCCACAGACATTTGACCAAACATGAAAAATACATGAGAGCTATCGCTAATATCGTGTACTCATTATTGTCTAATATTATAATTGGCGTACCAATCTTAGTTTTGGTACTGACAAGTACTAATGCAACTATTCCGGAAATCACTTATTTGTCGCTTAGACTTCTCAGGCTAAATATTACAATAGAATTTACTCCAACATTTTTAAAACTAAACTAGGAACTTCCGACGGTAACAATAATATATAAGCGAAAACATAAATGTACATGTAATTTTTGTATTCTTAAATGCGTTTAAATTATTTACTTGTCAACTTAATCTTAGAACTATATAATCAACTCTAAATAATAACTTATGAGAATAATATTAAAGTCTATGATGGGTCAGCAGTATCAATTAAATGTCTGGAAATGCTCATTGTGCGCTTTCTAAAACACTACAGTATAACTTAACGACCAATAAGGCAATTTTAACTTTGGTGTATAAAATTGACATAATTCATAATTACGAAATTCAACGATGATTAGATTAGATAGAATCGGATGATTAAATCTGTGAAAAAGTGACAACACTATGAACCAAGAATGTCCATCTGATATCATATATCAAATGGATTTCATTACTTACATTTAAGCTGTTATATTGCAGCTATACTATTTTAAACGAGCGTTTTTCATAGCTGAAAAGCGTCACACCTTTTTTATTTCTTGCAGTTGTCCAGTGCATCTTCTGTGTTTCAGCAAAACAGCAACAGTTTGGCAGTCAAATGTAACTTTTTCATAAACTGATAAAAGCACAATTCCGTTATAAATTCGTCTGTTGATTTGCATCTCCATTGACAAGTAACGGACTCGGAGATTTTTCTGTAATAGAATATAAAAAGAAACATAATAGACCATGTGAGAGACTGTGAAGGAAGATTGTAGCAGAAGAGATAGACTTTTTGTCTTTATACGGAGTGTATTCACAAGGATGACAAATTGTTGCACCTGTGATAATACTTACAAGATAAAATTAAATAAACAAGCAAATGTATACAGGGTGGTTGGGTGCATTCCTTGAAATGGGTTATGAGGGAAAGGTAGAATTTTATGTCAATAATAATAACAATCAATATATTGTTTTACCTGATTTTATGGTATTTTTATACTATTACCTATATAATCACTGATTGACTGATATTAATCAGATAATCATATTAATAAATTGCGACCGTAACATAGTAATGAATCACTTTCGACTAACTATGTTACGGTATATGTATACATAATTATATCCATAGGGACATAACTCACCTTTGTGAATGTAATTTTAAGTTTGTTTTCCATTGTAAATTATGTGCACAATAAAGAATATATATACTTATATAACTTTATATTACGGCTTTGTATATCACACATGCAACATACATATACATGAAAGAAATGAAATGAAAATAATATGTTGGAATAACGATTACAGTAATTTAAAAAAACATGCAAATTAATTCAAATGTGGTTTTTATGACTCACCTACAAGCACAGAAGCTGGACGAGCAGCGACACCATTACTATTTATAGGCTCTTCATTGGAAGGGACTCGTTGGAAACGAATCGTAAACATTAGAGTGGCGCCGACTAGTGGAGATATACCAGCGAGGACGAATGGCAAAGTGTAAGATGAATGAAGACTGTACAGGTAGCCAGCTACAGGAGGACCTACTGACAAGGGAGCAGCAGCAAGTCCTAACATACAACCTATAGCTTGCGCCGCGTACGCACCCCCACATAATTCGAATGCTATGGGTCCGATTAATGCAATAAATGCACCATCGAATATTCCCATACCTAAAGCAATCGCTACTAATAAACCAAACGTATTCACAAATGGTAAAATTATCGTTAAAGTCCCAATAACATAAAAGGAAATCTGCTGCAAGAATATTCTATCAACACCAGGTTTATCGGCTAAGAAGCCGAAGATTAATCTTCCCAAGCCAGAAGTGACGGCTATACATTGTAACGGCAAATTAGTATTTACATCAACAAACTTTTTTTCTATGAACTTTTTAATATGGACATATGGAACAAAATATCCAAACAGTGCAACGGGCATGGATAACGCCCACAGTCTGTACTTCCTATTTTTCCATATTTGGACGTTTACAACAGACTTTAACAATGATTTCCAGCTATCGTCTTCCCTGGCTGCTTTAATAACCATTGATGGAGCAGGCTTAAATATGAAACCACATATTGCAGCGCCAAAAGTGAAAACGGCTAAAAGCCTAAACAGCCATTCTAATCCATGGTTCTTAATCATGTATTCCATTAGTGGTGGAATAATAACTGTAAATATTGAACTACCTACAGTTACAACGCCGTTTACTAGACCTAAATGTTTTTTAAAATAGTGACCAAGAATTGCTAGAGAAGGAGTGTACGCAAAAGATGCTCCTAATCCATACATAACACCATATGTGAAGTAAAGGACACTAACATTATAAACGAAGAAAGAAGATAGAAGCATGGCCGCAGTAGCAATTGTACCGCCTAACACTGCAGTAAGACGTATTCCTAAGACGCCAGTTAGCACACCAGACAAAGGCGATAAGAAGAAAGTAGTTCCCATAGTTAGGGCGCCCACCAGAGCTGAAAATGAAAAGTATAATGTTAATACAATAAAAAAAATCAAAAAAATTTGATACTATTATTAATGTGAAGTGGCATTGAATAATGTAGAACATAAAACGATAACTCGAAACAAAATTAATATGAGTGTGTAATAATATTTTATTTGGATAAGATGATGACGAAAATGATTATTATGCACATACATTACAAGGATGCTTGTTCTGCAATTTATTTCTGTTCAGAGAGACGAAGCACTTTAAGTCTCAACTCGCATTTGTCTAGTTTTTGTTTGATCTTCTTTAACAGTTTGATTGAAGCGATTACACAATTGGCTACAATTTGCAATGTCGTCAATTATTCACATCACATCACAACACATAAGAAATCAAGGAAATTACTAAGTGAGTCAAGCGACCACATTTCCTCGAAATAGATCTCACCTATCACATGAAACTGGGACATGTTTGAGTGTTTCATGTCGTGTTTATTAAATAACTTATTGTTAAGAATCATGAGTCTCTATTGGGTCAACCAGCAGATCAAAATTTAATTCCGACAGCTTATTATTATAATAATGATGTGCATACTTTTATGTACTTAATTAAAGATCTGGACTCCATAGTTTTATTGTTCGATAATATATGGTTTGATATCTCCATCATAGATCCTTTTCTAAGATAATAATAATATTGACTTTTAAGTATCAGATCTAGAAGTTTTGAGTTACAGCCTAACATCCATAACTACTTGGCAATTCTAACTCAAATCTATGTTAACTTATTCAATATCTGTTTCTTTATTATCAACTAACTTGTTTCCGGACCATTTAATTTCAGTACCAAGATGATTGCGGCGTAATCGTTTTCCAAAGTAAGGGCAGAAGTTATCAACCGGCAGTGTTACGGTTACAATACTAGAACAGCCCAATTCCCCTTAATTCAATCAACATCAGCGCTACGTTCGCGTGCTGTTCGTAATGAAGGAGCTTTAATGACCATGATTTAAGAACATTAACTTTATTTTGTGTGAATGAATTCAACACACCGTGTGAAGGCAATAGCTCGTAATAATACAAGCCGTGTGAAGTGAGCATTATAAAAAAATATAAAAAATTGCACTGAAAATTGTTAAATAAACATTTTGTTTTCTTTTGGGAATTTTGTAACTTTCCAGTATACATAAGCAAAAAAAGAGATTAGCCTGAAAAATACAAACACACGCGTACTTGTTTTATACTGTGTATTTTCAATATTTATAAATCAAAAGGAACAAATTCTCGTTTTTTTTATTAAAGCTCCGACAAAAAATTAAGAATTGTCCTTACTCAAAATATTAAATCTACTGCCTAAAAACTTTTTCAAAAAAAAAAATGTAACCGCCTTCAAAAAGAACCACAAAAAGGGTAAAATAATATATAAAATAACTTTTATTCCGGAAGTCGATGGCTTTGTTTTTTTTTAATTCATTGTTTTTTTTTGCCACCGTTTTAGTTTAAATTTTCAACCCAAATTCTTGCCAAATACATAATTTTCTTCTGAACTAGAATTTTGTAATCCGTAGCACTGGTAATAACATCTCTCATGTACACAATAAGCTAATAAAATTCCCTATCTCAAAAACTACTGAACCGATTTTGATGAAACTTGCAGTATTCCCTAAGTTGAACGATAGCTAGCACAAAAAAAACCCATTATTATTTCTCTTTGTTTATTAATTGAACAGTACTTTACTATAAACCTTGGTTGACACAAAATAAGCAGAGAAAAATTATTGAAAAAAAAAGAAAGATATACCTATGTATTTTACATGTCACTTTTAACGCTAATGTATGTCTGTACCTATGAACTACCTATTTCTAGTCAGCACACTTCTGCGTTACTTACACATTACACAAATACATGTGTTCATCAATCAACGTGGTAGTCGAAAAATCTAAATATAACAAGCAGTTAAAGTTGACAAGTGACACACAATGTCTCGTAATCTAATCGGGTCATCACTACACCAGCCGAAGTACAAATCACGATTTACAACACTTTCGTCTGCACAAGTTTTGTACTATGAATGATTGACGAGTAAGTTAATAGACGTATTTTATTTAAAGCTACTGAAATAGCTTTTATACTTTACATGACACTGCATGAAAGGAGATAAAAAAGCTGTGATTTGTGACTGTTATCATCAAGCGAAACTAACCTAGGAGGTTCAGGAGCGTGACAAGTTGTCCCGTATTTTAGGGGATCTCCTGTATTTAAAGTACGTTTTTCATTATCTCGTAGTTTGGCGAAAGCAATATAAGATAGTACATTGTCTCATTCTATGGCATGATAGATATAATTCACAAATCGTTGTGTTTTTTGAATATTAGGTTATTTGTTTATGGGTATTTCGTTTATAAAAATCTGAGTCTGAGTTTGTAAGTCAGGTTCTGTAGTGGGACCTTCTTTTTTAGTGTGTTAAAATCATGAAATGAGTCCCCGCACCCAGAGTAGGGCAGGAGGGACTGTCAGACTTATACTGACTAAAATCCACGGTGTCCTTAAATAGCCCTTTACGTTCCGGGGTCGCGGTAACTCGTTAGTCCCCCGGCAGGCTTTGGCTCTCTGTAGTGAGCCCTTAAGGAGAAAAGGTAACTGGGAAATATGTATAGTTGATCCATGCGATGTATAGTTGATGGAGTACCCAAGTCCGGTGTACAGCGGGCGCTAGCGACAGGCAGACTCTCAGCCCTTACATCTTCCTGTTGATAATGAACGTTCTGACGTCGGACATCCAGGAAGATGCTCCCTAGTGTATGCTGTTTACCAATGAATTTGGTCGATTGTCGAGACTTAAAGGTCCAAAGGAGCTTAGAGGTGTGGTGGCAAAATCTGGAGAACGTTGGCCTAGAATTAAGCAGAACCAAAACAGAGCATCTGTTTTGCAATTCTGGCGGTCTCTCCAGTCTTGCGCCAATTACTCTTACCGGAACGCCCTTACCAATCTGTTACAACTTTCGGTACCTCAGGTCGCTTCTCCAAGGTGACGGCAATGTAGACCGAGACAACAAATCGGATTAACTTAGGATGGACGAAATGGCGGCAGGTTACTGGAACAACTTGTGATCCACGGATCTTGTGAATTTTTTTTATTTATTTAATTTGTTTGACCACTATCTCGCCTGATGGTAAGCGAAGTTGTGGTCGATGGTGAAGCACGCTTGCCTAGTAGTAACCTGTTCACTCTTGACTTGGATGACCCCAAGGTTATAGCTGTCGGGAATTCCTCTCCTTAGCTGTGCGCACAATAAAAGTAGTGGCAAAACGCTTTGTACGTACCGGAGGGATGTCTACCATATAAAGATGGCGCAATGCCGTATGTCTTCTAGTCCGATGATGGAAAGGGCCAGGTGGAATCAAGTTGCGCAGTTCCATCGCATACTCTCCGAAATGTAACCGATAAAAAACCGACAGGCTGGTAACTCGGCGTCGATATTCAAAGCTCTGGAGCTTAGAATCAACCAATTGACTCAAGTACGTCTAGTTGGTATTTGGCGGATCCATCCCAGAGGTGAGAGCAGTACTCCATGCATGACCGAACTTGCGCTTTATACAAGTTAAGCAGCTGTTCAGGCGTGAAGTACTTTCTCACCTAGGAGAGGATTCCCAAGGATAGATAAAAACAATTGCATGTAGTGGAGATGAGAATGTTGAGATGGATGTGTGCGGTGACAATAATGGATTAAGTAAGAAATAAGTAGAGGAAGCTTAAGGCGAGGTTTTCCTGAGCACCGCAGGCATTCAACGCTTACCGCAGCGCCCGCAAGGACTAGCGGATACGTAATGAATTACGATGCGCGATGACACGCGCGCCAAAACTTGCGAAGTCTAGGTAGTAGTTACAGAGTAGAGCAAAGCAGTAAATCAACTTGAATTGATTACTATAGGCACGTTTGTATGTATAATTTTTTTTTGTTGCGGTATTATTTTGAAATCAAATGATGTCAAGGACAATTTTGTTCAAAATGAAATACTTATGACGATTAACTTATTTATTTGGAAATATGGATTAATATAATGTAAAACTACCTTCGCATATATTGCATTATTTTTGAACATACAGAATAATTTAGTTGGAAATATGATGTTTACAATCTTAAAATGTTACAATGTTAAACAGTAAAAAAAAATTCAGGACCTTTGGACCATTAGATAAATGCCGTTTGTATTCGACTATCTATCATTATATTAAGTTGGTGATATGTTCGTATCGCAAATAATTTTGGTATTACGTTTGAATGGAGAAATTACTTGGCGCCGGAACCAATCAAATAGAAGCTAATGAAAGCTAATATTATTTTTTCTCTAAAAAGTAACGGATATCATCAGTAGAATTGTTTTCATTAAGTACCTACATTATAGTTACATACTCCTCAATTTTAGGGTTATTCAAATGAACAAGCTGTAAAGTAATTAACGGAGACACCTTACGCCCTTCCGTATGCTCTATTCACCTATAATACTAATGTTGATTTTGATTAGTTTGTAATAATTACCACTAAATACTTTTTTAATAAAATAAAAAAGTGGAGTAAATGACTCACTCGTTATCCCCTGAATCATTAGTCGATATATGCGCACTGCGCTTGGCCTGCAGCTGCATTGCTCTAAAATATAAAAATCTAGGTAATTTTAAAGCGTGGAGGTGAATCAGGGGTCACGGCAGTTAATAACTAATATTTTTGTAGGAAATGATCATACTGTGTACACTTCCACACTATGACCACTACCTATTTCACAATTGGAGACAGTAAACCATTATAATAAGTGCGTTCACGGTGGCTTTATGAACTCTGACATAGGGTCTAAATTTAACTGTCTTAAATATTTGATGCGGTTGGTAAATCCGCTAGAAAAATAAACCATTATATTATATTCTGTGGTTATAGTCTAGGAGCCACTGAAACATCCCACCCGTTCTCCACAAAGCTAGATTTTTAAAAATTGTATTATTGAAAAGTAACGTTGTAGCAGGCATCTATGTGGTTGCATTATCATTCCTCAAAACGGAGACAAAGTTATTTTGTTTTTGCTCTCACAGTATGACTATAATTTTAAATTCTAACTTTGTGAAAAACAGGTAAGTCGGATGGTTCAGTAGCTCTCCTACTATTAGTAAAGAGAAATAAATATACAAAGAAGGTTTTAATAATTTTTCCAATGCATCCTTACCTTTTTTGTTTATTCAGCCTTCGAAGAGCCGGCGATGACAACTTCTTACTTTTTCTGCCCATTTGTTTACAAAATTATAACCTTATAAAATGAAGAATATTACAAGTATTTTGAAAATTACTATATATACAGGTATTATTATTTAAAATAAATGTTTGTCTCTGTCAGTAATAGAACTAAGCGTGGTGGTGGGTTTGCAAAAAAATTGACGTACATCCGACCTCCGACACGGTCCAAGACCGACTAAATGCCACGGGTCGAGTGTATGAAAAGATGAAATCACTTAATTCTGGACTTACTGGTATGGTTTCTCATCCTTTTACAATAATACTGCTAAATTCTATCTAATTTTTTATGCTCTTTAAGATGGTATAAGTTTTATTATTCAAAGCCTAGTATAACTCAAATAAAATGGTATCCAAACCATGAGTTGGACCTGTTTTTGCGATTTAATTGTATGCAGTAAAGTGCAAGCAATCGTGTATCGAAGAGCAGAAACCTGTAGACCGAAGACTGAAATATGTACTATGTTTTTTTCAAAATTTAAATCCCTTTTATTAAGGAATAATACACAATACAAAATGACGGTTTTGCGTCTCACATCGCCTTAAAAGTGGCACCTGTTACGGAAAAAATGAAAGGGAATTGAATGTTGATTGTTGGGTATGAATGTTAACGGTTGGAGAGGAAGAGGAACTCCAAAAAGATGTTTTGATTGTGCGAGGAAAGAAAAGGGACGCTATGCTGTGACTTCTGACAGGGGAGACTGGAAAAAGAAAACGTGTTTCGCCGACCTTAAGTAAAATAGGATAAGAGCAGGAAAATGATGATTTAGTTGATCATTGCGCATTTTCCAATTTTTTATGTTTATTTATATGTATAAGTACATATATATTAGTGCAGCGTATTTACATTTTTTACGACATCCTAAAGTTACAGTACCTTTAGTTAGCACGCAAAAAATAAGCGGTTTTATGTGTGGCGTCACGTCGTTTGTGTGTCGCCACAATTGTTTATTTTTACGCGTATCAAACAGATGGGTTCTGATAATGATAACTACTATTTTTGATAAGATCCATTGATATAGGGGTAGGTACCTACTCATCTATGTATCTAATATTTTTATCAAGGAGGGTTCTAGGGGTTTTTTACACGCGTTTTTTAAAACGCGTAGTCTGCACGTGTTTTTTTTAATGCTTTCAAGGCGATTACCTAACTAACTGCATATCAGATGATATGCAATTAGTTAGGGAAGTAGTAAGATCATAATTTGAGATGGATCAAATGGTGAATGCTAACTAAAAACGCACAAACAGTCCAGTCTTATCGGAAACTAGACTGGTCGATAGAACTATCGGTAGTATCGGTAATACATATGTATGCTTTTTTTATCGTGGCAAAATCATCAAATGAGTCCTCCCACCCAGGGCAGAGCAGGAGGGACTGTCAGACTCGTACTGACTAAAATCCACGGTATCCTTCAATAGCCCTTTACGTTCCGGGGTCACGGTAATTCGTAGCACAGTTCCCCTTTGTGAACAAATGAAAGGCCACTAACATTATTTAAAAAGGATTTTTATAAGCAATTAATTTACCGTTTGCACACATACATATGTATGCTGCCATTGATTTTGGTAAGCTGTTAAATGATTGCAATGACGGCGCGTCAAAGGCATGATGAAATTGAACGCAATGAAGTGATGGCCTTCATCGCGGGCGCCGGCTGACCGGCTCGCCACGTGCGCTTCGCTTGGCGCCACATGACAATCTGGCCTATTAACTATCAAGTACCTACTGGAGTTGTTTCAAGTATAGTAAGAAGATTTTACATAACAAAACATGTTGTTATATTGAACTCAAGTATCTGCGTAGTCTGTTAATAATTACGCAGATTCTTACATTACATGACCACATTAAGCACATCTCTGTCAGTCAGCAGAATCAATTGAAACATGAATTAAGTACTTAATTGGACCTAAAGACTATGGCCTAATGGAACCTTAATAAAATTAACTTTTAATTATTTCCAGGATGTACCTACCTACACTTGACATGTTCCTGCTTGACCTAAATGCCATCAAGCGATGATTCATTTTTTATCAAACAGGCTACAGTTGTTTATTGATTACATTCAAAAGTTTGTTATTAATTTGATAGTGAAATATTTGTCCTGGTAAATTACTCATGTGTGTGGTTTACAAAGAGATTGATGAAGTATGAAAAATCATAAAATTATTTGTTAACACTTTGATTGTTTGAAGGTTTTCTTCTAAGTTAGTCCTCCCATGTAAGATGGAAATCTACATTATAAATGACACAATCTACATTCTTATCCAAACTAATATTATAAATGCGAAAGTAACTCTGTCTGTCTGTCTGTCTGTCTTTTCTTCCCACCTAAACTACTGAACCAATTTGTTGTGAAATTTGGTACAGACATAGTTTGGAACTTGAGAAAGGACATAGGATAGTTTTCACTATTCCATGCGAACGAAGTCGCGGGCAAAAGCTAGTAATCATATAAATCAAACTTATAATCATCTAAACAAAGAAGAATAAAAATGTCTATTGTTTAATTTCAATAAAAAAATTATTATTTCACCTTATATCCAGTTTAGCTTTGGTGCTAATTTATGTAGATTTATTTATGTATGTGTGTAAAAGTTGATAACTATTTATTAATATGAGAATTCATTTACCAAACATACATTCAATCCATTAAAACAAAGAATATGTTTAAAAGTACTTGGATTCCTTGAATGTTATTGTATATACTGCTGTATAGTACATATAACAAATAAATCAATATGATAACCCATCCAGTCCTCGGAACATAAATAGTGTGATAAGAGAATATTGAACATCTGCTATTATATTCTGATTTTCATTGACATAGTATCAAAGGGCATGTCTAATAATAGTTAGTACTCATTACAAATGATTGTTTACACATTGTCAATTTTTTATTAATTAAACTTTTTTCATTATTATCCAGAATGTAAAGAAAAACCTTTTTCTTGGGTCTAGATCTTGTTTTTATTCAGAAATATCAAATATTTGATTGTTTAATTTAAACCCTTTATATGCATTTGCTTATTTATATAATTTTGTTTTTGGATTTAGGCAATATACACATCACTCTAACTTCGTAGAGAAAATTATGTACAGTTAATTTTGGTCATTCCTATAAATACTATCAATTTATTACCTAATTATTATTTCTTGAATTAGTTTACCAGTTCTTAAGGTAGTACTCTGTGGTTCTATTGCTTCAATTTCTACCAAGGCATATAATTAGGCACCAAATATAATCAAACAATCTATTTATGATGTAATCATTTCAATGCAGGCACATACTTATTGTGCATGTGCACATATTGTATTAGTTCAATGATTGTGTAGCCAATAAGCATAGCTATGCAAGTTCGACATGGTAATTCGATAGGTACAGAGTTTTCAAATGATGAAATATTTAAATTGACTGAGTAATGTATTTCTATCCAAGGACTATAAACTTACCAGCACGACTTTCCGAGTTGGAGACTCCTTCATTTTTCAACTGCTTTTCAAGGACAGTATATATGACACTGTATGAATTAATAACACCGAAGAAAAGACCGTTTGTGAGAAACGATGCGATCATGACAGAGTATGCTCGTACTCCGCCGTCTGGAACTCCTTTCGGCTCTTCATGATTTAAATTTCCATTCACCTCAATTTTACTCCTTGGTCTCAGCAAATCTGAACTTTCTTTCGGCTCTGTATCCATGTTGCAGTTATATAAATTGACAGACTTGTAAATATGCGGTTCCGCTTCACAAGCACATGGTGCTATTTTATTGTTATTATTATACTGTGAAAAAAACTCACAATATAACACTAAATTCCGATTAAATTATTCGAATAATTATTTATACTTTATTGCTTCTCAGTTATTTTAATTAATGATTCTTATCTTTAACATTATCGTAAAATTTCAATTTCATAACAAGCCTACAACCTATACAACAAGCGTTCGTTGACTGATCCTGTTCTGTTGTGACATTTCTTTGACGTTTAACCGCACTGACAACTTAAAGATTGTCAAAATGATGTGTCATTTGTCAAACCGACACAAAGAAAAAAAAATTGTTATTTTTCATGCGGTAACTGGCATGGCTTCTGAGCCTTTGGATATTAAAAGATAGTTAACATTGTTCCACATAATGTTACCAGTATCCTACAAGCTGAGCACAGGTAAGGCGCAGCGCAGACGCTAGCGAAACAACAGCTTCGGGCACACACACCGTATAATCGTTTCGAATGCCTACTCAGACAGACTATTCGCTACGATTAATCTGTCACTTGGAGCATTTCTAGGTTTGATCTAGTTTATGTTTCAAAATATTAATTAAACTCTAAAGCTAATTTTGATATTTAAGCAACGTTAAAAAGTAACTGGCCTTTCTTAATGTGTACCATTTTTTTCATTTCACTCTTACAATAATAGTGCAAAAAAACGATTATATTATTTCACCTCTCTTTGAAATGCTTTGAACTTCTGGCTGCAGTGTTGATGTTTTAGTATAACTTAAACAAAAACAGACATAACCAAACATTTTTTTAGCCTGTACTGTCCCACTGCTGAGCAAATGCCTCCCTCAATTCCTTCCAGGAACTCTTTTCATGGGCCGCTTCAAATCGGCCCTTATGGTAAGAGTCTAGGTCGCCTCGCTACCTTTTTCTATTCTCCCGGTACCGTTGCTTCCCGAGTTGGGAAAGAGACGAAATAGAGCAGGAGACGAATTAAGGAAAATGACTAGATGCACAAGGTGACGTATTAGTGAATGTGACATAATAGGGATACTATAACAACTATAAAAATAACTCTGATACCTAAAATTTTTCTATACCTACATGCTAGACAATAAAAAACACTGTTATTGATTAACAATATATTCTGGAAATAACAAAATCCCAAAACCCTTACGCTACATTACTATGCAGTTCAACTATGAAGGGTGGTGTCAATGACCTTAATCTGTCAACTCATCAACTGTCACCTGAAAATAACGTTTAGCACATAAAATAAGACTTAACCGACTGCAAATTAATTTTTAGAAGTGTATATTATATTTATTACGAGTTATTTTGCAATTTTAAGATTTTTTAAATTTCAGCGTCCATGAATTAAAAAGGGGTGCATGACTTCACACGTTGTCAGCCAGCTCTCCTTAATAGTTGAACTGACTGTATAGTACAGACGCCAGCACAACCTACCCAATCTGTCAAATTTCTTTAATAGATTTTCAACCTTATCACAATTGCCGAAAGTTAATGTTGTATTGATAAAATTTGACAGATTCGCGTAGGTTGACCAGCTGGCATCTGTACATTAAATTTAAAGACGAGTATGACTACAACGATTCATTTAATAACTATTACGTTTTCACTTGTATTTTTTTATCTCCTGAACCATATTCTTCAATAATGGTAGCTCTTGCATAAGTTTTTCTTCAACGGCGCTTTTTTCTTCCTCAGAGGACGTCAAATATTTTGATACTAATTCTGAAAATAAAAAGACATTAAAGCACAACATCACAATTTGTGAAAAAAACTCTTTTTTTATATTTTAGATGTCTGTATGTCTCTAACCCGTATTATTTATTACTTTTTGCGACATTCTTGCGTGTTTCTGCCGTTTTTTTTTTGTATAAAAGTTGTGGAAACTTTTATTTAGCCTTCTTCCACATATTGATAATAATTACTATGCAAATGTGTTAGCTGTAAGATAAAAATTATGAGTGGCACCAGGTAACAGCACGGCGCGGCGGCTGTTTAAAATATTTTATATTATTTTCTAGCTGGCCCTTCGTACCGCCTTTGCCTAACGCCAATCGTTTTGCCTTCCCGGAACCCCTCCACTAACATTTAAACTTTATGGTATGGTATTAAAGTTCATATCGACTTTAAAGTATTATTACGAATCTTTTGTATGGGAATATAGAAAAGTGTTGTTTTTTGTCGATGACAATCTATATCGACTATTCCCAAAACTGGGCCTCGAGTTTAGCGCTCTCCGAAACGTCCATCAGCTCCTGTAACGGTCTCTTCGTAAGAACCATCCTTGTACTTCAAGGTATATTATAAAAAAAAAGATTTAGCGAAATTGGTTCAGCGTGCTTCACCGTCAACCACATCTTCGCTTACCATCAGGCGAGACAGTGGTCAAACGCGAACCTATCATTCAATAAAAAAGCTGCTCTCGAGATTTGCGCTTAGCAACACTTTCAGCGATTCAATTTTATATTATAGATGTTTCAATAATAATGGAGTAATTGAATACAACAACAACTTACCGTGCCATAGCTGTAGACGTTCATAGTCCTCTTCTTTGAGTTGAGTTTTCAAATATGATATAATAATTGGTACTTGGCGACCAGATGCATGCAACATGTTTTGAGTAACAATTGTAAAAATTGCCAACACAGCCATATGAAGACTCAGCGCTGGATCTTCACAGTTTTCTAGCTCAGATATTAACTTTTCTCTGTGATTTTGAATAAGGAGTCTGAAAATAATATGGTTATCGAAATAAACAAAAATAACATTGCACAATATCGGATGATGACTGACGTTCGTTTTCCAGCCCGTAAGCGCGCTTACTCATAATGCGATGCAATGCAACTGGGCTGATTTGCGTGGTCGCCAACTAGAACTGAAAATCATAATACTACGTCTTATAGGCGCTACGCGTTATAAAACATTCGGTTGTCTATTGGTAGACAGTAAAAAAAATTAAGCCACGACAACGTGAATCAGTCGAATTGTATGATTATGTCAGAGTAGTTAAGATGATTTTCAGTACTATTTCATCGACGACGAAAAAACACAGGCGAAACGCGTTATAAAAAGGGCGCTGACTTGAGTCTATTGCTCAACTCAAACAGACTCAGTTGTTAATGATAACAATTAAAAATAAACGCCCACAAAATTGATTTTTCAGCCGCAATTGGTGGATCTTTGAAGTAGCCATATCTACATAAGCGATCCTAAAAGGATGTGTGCGTTACCCCAACAAGAAAGTATCTCCTAGAGTTATATGAGTAGAACGAATAGTTGGTGCCTTATCTGCTGTAAATGTGCCCCCACATAAAAAATGTGTGCCCCCTGTCGTTTCGAAAAAAAATCGAAAAAACGATTCTTGCTGGGGTAACGTTTTTCTAGCAGGAAAATTCTAAACGAATGATCGGAGAGAGAAAAACTGTGCATGGCCAGATAGCTTATATGTGTGCCAAAATGTGCCCCCAAAAATAAAATCTGTGCCCCTTCAGATTTTCGAGATATTGCATTTCCTGCTGGAGTAACGTTTTGATGAATAGTATATCTCTAAAACCATTGCATGTGCCCCTGTAGAATAAACATACGCGAGTAGCTCTTAATGTGTGCCCCTTTGTGCCCCAATTAGATTTTAGAAAATATTTATAGTTATCGCGGTTTTATGAAAACCCGAAAAAACATCGCAGCGCCCAAATGAGACAAGGCATAACTTCGCTGAAAACTGTATTCGGTCCTTCTTGACGCTAATAATAACCATACAAAGTTTCAAAAATGTTCATGCATGCGTTTTTGAATAATCTTGCTAAAAGTAAAAACGATGGTGTCATAACTTTGACGGCAAAATACAAGGAACTGGCACAATCCCAGATGTGTAGGTGTAAACCAAAATCTTGTGCCTTTAGTCAAAAATATATGGTGAAAATATTGAGCTTCAAATGTTACGCATTAAGTAAATATAAACATAAAAAGGGGGAGGCCTATACCCAGCAGTGGGTGATCCCGGGCTGATATGATGATGATGATGAAATATAAACAAAAAACCAAAATATGTAAACAACGGCTGGTTATAAGACCAAATCTGAATGACTACTAAAAAGCGACGGATTCATACATATCGATGACCTTCTTTACTTTGCTCACTAACCGGTTCACACGTGTTGTGCCTGAGTAAACTGAAGTAGAAAAGTAATAACTAATAAAATAAAGTTGTTATTAGATTATATTTTAATAGCTGTTTCTATGACCTTACACATGATTAAGTACATTTATAAGAGCCATTTTCAAATAAGATGTACATGTGACTAACATGCTCAAAATCGTGACCAAACTGTTTTGTGACATACCTGTATTTTTATACTAATGTAAGTCACATTTATTGTAAAGCAGAGTTTACATGTAACTATGTCCTACTGCTCAAATTGAGCAGGGTCCGGCAGGGAGCTAAAATGCAGGTTTAATGATCAAATTCAGCATTTATTCGAAACCTCGAAAATTTCCACATCAACAAGCTGTTTCATTTATATAGTCACAAGGTGCATTTAATATATTTTCTAACTAGCTTCCGCCCGCGACTCCGTCCGCGCGGATGTCGGTCTTCGCGTGGATGGTTTATTTCCCCATTTTGAGTAACTCTGACAATGACATCTTATAAATATTACGGCGCTGAAGCCACTGCGGGTAATGCAACGTGTGTTCACGGTTCTACAGAACAACGTCTATGAATAAAACTGAAAACTAAGATTTTTTTTCTACGTATTTTTCCAGGATAAAAAGGAATAATTATACCAAGTTTCATCGAAATCGAACCGTTAGTTTTCACGTGATGCCTGCACAAACAGACAGACAGACAGACAGACAAAAATTTTTTTAATCATATATTTGGGTTTGGTATCGATCCAGCAACACCCCCCGCTATTTATTTTTTTCAATATTTTCAATGTACAGAATTGACCCTTCTACAGATTTATTATAGTATAGATAGATTAGCCCTCAAAACTTTTGAACGCGACTGTACGGACAGCTTAGGTATAATACGTCCAATAAAGAAGGTCCTCGTTAAGTATGAATCCGTCGCTTTTTAGTAGTCATTCAGATTTGGTCGGATAACCAGCCGTTGTTTACATATTTTGGTTTTTTGTTTATATTTACTTAATGCGTAACATTTGAAGCTCAATATTTTCACCATATATTTTTGACTAAAGGCACAAGATTTTGGTTTACACCTACACATCTGGGATTGTGCCAGTTCCTTGTATTTTGCCGTCAAAGTTATGACACCATCGTTTTTACTTTTAGCAAGATTATTCAAAAACGCATGCATGAACATTTTTGAAACTTTGTATGGTTATTATTAGCGTCAAGAAGGACCGAATACAGTTTTCAGCGAAGTTATGCCTTGTCTCATTTGGGCGCTGCGATGTTTTTTCGGGTTTTCATAAAACCGCGATAACTATAAATATTTTCTAAAATCTAATTGGGGCACAAAGGGGCACACATTAAGAGCTACTCGCGTATGTTTATTCTACAGGGGCACATGCAATGGTTTTAGAGATATACTATTCATCAAAACGTTACTCCAGCAGGAAATGCAATATCTCGAAAATCTGAAGGGGCACAGATTTTATTTTTGGGGGCACATTTTGGCACACATATAAGCTATCTGGCCATGCACAGTTTTTCTCTCTCCGATCATTCGTTTAGAATTTTCCTGCTAGAAAAACGTTACCCTAGCAAGAATCGTTTTTTCGATTTTTTTTCGAAACGACAGGGGGCACACATTTTTTATGTGGGGGCACATTTACAGCAGATAAGGCACCAACAATACGTTCTACTCATTTAACTCTAGGAGATACTTTCTTGTTGGGGTAACGCACACTAAAAGGATACCGAGTTGCATTCTGCTAAAGCAGTCATTAGTATAGTTATATTCAATGCAAAATATGTTTTTGTGTTACTTTAATGTGACTCTATGTAAACTCGATGTAAATTTCACTCTACTAAATGGTTTTGGTTGTGAAGGTTCAATTCGGTGTGTGTTTTATATACCTACCTACTGTTCTCATGAGGAGGGCTTTTATAGTGCTACATTACTTACTATCAACCGGGCCTAGTTCATAATTTCAAAAATCACTACATCGACTGTCGCTATATCGACAACGTTGCATCAACCAGTAACTGAATCGCCAGTACTCTAAATCGATGATGCCTTACATCGACCGGCCCTGTAGCCAAATGGCGAGCGATAAAAGTAAACACACAGACACGTAGTACACACAACAGAAGTCTGTAATAGATTTTCAACTTAATATCCAAGCATTTAAAGTTAAAATCCCATTAAAGACTGCTGAGCGATAGCGAACGGAACGAACGAAAACACTCAGTGATCTTAAATAGATTTTCAACTTTATGGGCTAGGGTATAAGAGCCCTCTTTGAGGAGTGGTTGGATAGACGTCACGGCGTCCTGTCCTACCGCCTGACGCAGGTCCTAACCGGACACGGAAGTTTCGGGAAGTACCTGTGTCGGATAGGGAAGGAAAAAACTCCCGGAACGCAAAGGGCTATTGAAGGACATCGTGGATTTTAGT
This sequence comes from Agrotis puta, assembly GCA_943136025.2. Lineage (NCBI taxonomy): Eukaryota > Metazoa > Arthropoda > Insecta > Lepidoptera > Noctuidae > Agrotis > Agrotis puta. The sequence goes on along the minus strand of OW964177.2, from coordinate 10,403,359 downwards.
CAGTACAAGTCTGACAGTCCTTCCTTGCCTGGCCTGGGTGGGAGGACTCATATGATGATTTTACCACGCTAAATACTGCTGAGCGGCAGCGAATGAAACAAACGAAAACGATATATGTATATAACATGCATAATATAGTAGAGATTGCGTGCGGAGCCGGGGCGGGTCGCTAGTTTAGTATAAACAAGAAATTCCTGGTATGGGAAAACCACTAGGAATTTCTCCTGTATCGTGAGTGCGTTTACAACAATTTTAACTCACAAACACCTAGACCCGGAACAACCACGGTCATACAAATATTTGTTCCGTGCGGGAGTAGAACCCGCGACGCGCTGCGTGGCAGTCGATCACTCAACCATTGCACCAACCGTGGCGTCAATATGTGGGTGGTGGTAATATCAAATCGATCGTAACGCGCTATGTCACTTATATGTGAATCACGTAGGGTGCCCTACGTGATGATGCCCACGGTGTGAAGTAAGTACATATGTGTCAAGTTTTTAGTTTAGAGTTTAGTTTTTATGTAAAACAAGCTGTTTATAAATATCTAGTTGGCGACATTTGGCAGATCTTATGGCCTTCAATACACTGTAATCGCACACACAGCGTAAGATTTAGTTTAATGTTTAGGAAATAAATGACAATACTTACTTGTCTTTCTTTTTATCAACTTTTTTCAAAATCATTCCAAACTCTGATAGACACACATCTACTGCTTGGAAGAACGATTCCATGTTTTGATCGGACAATGTTCCATTCAACGACACCAATGGCTTCATAAATTCGTCAGATAAGTCATTGATTATTTTATTTCTTTGTTCAGCTGTTAGAACATCAGCTTGCACAGATATATTACATTGGTTTGCTGCATACTTGCAAAATTCTGAAAGTATATCGCCTCCAAGCGACTTTAGTAAATATTTTATAAACTGGGGCTGCACATCAGCAGGCAACGACTTTAAGCCTTTCTCATAAAGCTTTATATCATTAATCAAAATGTTGAGTTTGTCTTGGGCAGAAGTGTGTGTTTGTTTTCTGTTTTGACTAGCATCTTGAAGCAATTTTTCGGCTGTTTCTTTTGCTATAGTCATGGCTGTTTGATTTAAACCTCTGAAAAATAAAATTTGATTTGAATATCAATCAAAGAATGTTGGGAGAGAAGAACACTATAAAACGATGAATAAATTAAGATTTGACCTGTCCTATACAAATGTCAAATGATGCAAGTGAAAATTGATAATTCCCACCAATAATTGTAGCCTAAGCACCATCCCATTGTTTTGCATATAGTTAACAAACTATCTACTAATTTCAGAAGCGGTCCTTGAGGTGAGGGGAGGGTTGACACAGGGGTCATGAACGCCTCAAAATTGCACACATGTTAAATAATTAATATTTTCAAACATATAAAATAAAAATAAACCTAAAATCAAAAATAGATCTAAAATTCTATATTGTGGATCCAATTCCAAAAACATTTTCATAAATGTTTTTACAGCAGTATTAATAAAATAAAGTATATGATTAGAGTTATTTAAAAGTACATGATGACTAATGTGGTTAAATTATTAATAAGCATTAGAACTGTTAGATTTTATTTACCCCTGAAGATGTTCTGCAACACGAGTCAGTAAGTCGTCTAACCCCTCATTCTCTAAAGTTCCTTTAATTATACATTCAACATCTTCAATGCTAACAATCTCTAGTTGTGCTTGAGACTTCTTAGCTACAATGGGACCTTCATCCGAGTCTGAATCGTGAGTGGCTTGTTTCCCCCTGGCATGTTTCTTTACAGCCTTTGTTTTAGTTTCTCTTCCTTGAGTACCCCCTCCCCCTTTTCCAGATGCAGCTTTCCTTCTGCGCTCCTCACGCCTTTCTGCTTTATGGTCTACATGGCTTGCATGAGCAAATTCAGTAGCTTTATTGATTTGTTTCTCTAAATGGAACTGTTGGAATTTACCAGACTTTACAACTTCTTCTGCTTTTCGTTGTGTCATAGGCATACAAGCTTGTTTCAAATTTTCAATGTAGTGATGGCTGAAAACTAAAGAAAGCATAATTTAAATTATTAATAACTACCTTTCTTCTTTTTTACAAAAAGTCAATTTGGAAAGTGATATTTACCTGTGTTATCAAATACTATTGTAGACTTTGACTTCTTCAGGAGAGCTTCTAAGACATTTTCAATGTCTGTGTCTGTCAAAATTGATGGCAGCAAAGAAACAACATCTAAATAACTTTTAGATGCCATGCATTCCTCCAGAGCAGTTTCTAATTGCTGCTTGATATGTGCACCAATTACACAAGTGCTAAGAAAAGTTAAATCTTCATTTGTTAGTATGCGTTTGACATAACCTTTCGGGTCTGATATCCCTAAACGGGATAGAGCATCATATTCTAAATAGTTATTTTGTTTATAAAAGCTCATTACCCAGTCATTTTGAGATTTAGTGTAGCATGATGGGACATACAATGCTCCAGCCTGGCGTCCAGTCAACATTCCTGGGGCATTTAACTGATCAAACAATGAGGAGAACAGGCGGTCAGACAAATTGCAATGATTAACAATTACTGCCACTGGTGTTGGCTTCAGCAAACCCATTAAAGCCCCACGAATCTTAGCCTTTGTTCTAGTTATGTATTCTTCAGTGTAGAAGGTTCTAGGTTCAGAAGGATCTTGTTTTCCAAAAATAATTTTCCCCAAATATTTCTCCAAAACACTATGTTGCAGTAATTCTGCTGGCAAGTCATACTGTAAAGTTAACTCCCCTACTGATACTTGGCCTTGCAGTTGCAGTTTCTCATTGACTTCCCTTGCAACTTTTTCTAGATAATAATGAGCTATCAGATAACCAGACACCAATTGCACCTCCTTTCCTTTTATGATTTCAGAGACACTGTTATTGATCTGACTAAGATCAACATTAAGCTCTTTTGCAACATCAACTGTATTAATGCGCCCACCATGCACATAAAGTTCATCTTTGATTTCTTTAACAAGTTGTTGAGGAGTGAGATACTCTTTTCCATCGGTTGTAAAAATTACATCAATTAACTTTAACTCAATTAGTTTTGTGACAATTTCTATGCAGTTTCTTTCTGATAATCTTAATATCTTCGTGGTCGCCAGCAGGCGGTTCGTGTCAAGCAGGCATGTTCTGACTGGTATGATCTGCTAACTGGTGTTCCACAAGGCGGTATACTCTCTCCTTTATTATTTTCGCTTTTTATAAATTCCATTACTGACATTCTCAAATGCTCTTACCATCTGTATGCTGATGACTTGCAACTTTACGCTCAGGCCGATGTCAACTGTTTAGATGACTGCATTTCTACCCTAAACGATGACCTGCGTAGTATTAGTGACTGGTCCAGGCAATTCGGGGTATCAGTCAACGTGAGCAAATGTCAGGCCATGGTAATTGGTAGCGTGTATCATATGCGTAACCTTAATATCCATGGTCTTGTACCTATTAAATTTAATAACACTGTTATTCCTTTATCACCGCACGTTAAGGATTTGGGTTTGCATATTGACGATCGGCTTGATTGGGAGAAGCAGGTCAATTTGGTAAGTCGGAACGTTTCTGCCACACTGCGATCTCTCTATAGATTTAAGCATTTTCTTCCATCTAGCACTAAACTACTGCTTGTCCAGGCTCTTGTGCTCCCTATTATTGATTATGCAGATGTTTGTTACTCTGATGTATCCCAAAATCTTCTTAACAAATTGGATCGACTTCTCAACAATTGTATTCGCTTTGTATTTGGACTTCGTAAATTTGATCACATTTCTAGTTACCGTTCTCAGCTTAAATGGCTGCCTATCCGCCAGAGAAGATTCCTCAGATCACTCTGCTTGCTTTTCTCTATTATTAACGATCCTTGTTCTCCTAATTATTTAAAAAGTTCTTTTCATGTCCTGGGTAGCTCGCACGATCGTAACCTTCGTGCTGCTGAAAACTTACTCCTTCAGATACCTTCTCACCGTACAGGTTTTATTTCTAATTCCTTCGTGGTTACGGCAATAAAGCTCTGGAACGCGCTTCCCCTTAACATTAAAAAAGCTCCAAGTAAATTTTCTTTTAAACGCCAAGTTCGAGAATACTTTTTGCAATCACTCGATCCTTAAGTTTCCAATTATTGATATGGTCGTCGTCATGTTATGTATCCATTTAATTTTGTATTTTATATTTATGTTTAAGTATATCAGTATAATTTATTTATCAAATATTATTTACAGATATATATATAATATAAGTAAGTATATATCTTCATATGTATTAGTATATTCTTTATAAATAGCTATAGTTAGATGTAGTAATTTCAATTGTTTCTATAGTGTTGTTGTACCTATTCCAACTGCTTCTCCTATTGACCCAAAGGTTGACTGGTAGATAATGCCTTGCGGCATTAAGTCCGCCTTATGTACCACATTTGTACGTAGAAGTGTAAATAAATAAATAAATAAATAAATAATCTGAAAACAATTTGATTTGTTAGCTAACCTCTGTTAGTTTTGATGTTTTTTGTTGACATACACATTTAAAAACTAAAAACAGACATTCTTTTAAGTACATAATAATAATAATAATAGCCATTTAATCCGAACTATTACAATATTTGTCTTATATTCTAGTTGGTTTACAAAATGTCCCTACGTTCGGTGTGCCTTACGGCATAGGCCTCCTCCAACAGTAAGTCCTTTAAGTACATAACATAAGAATAAAGAATGTTAAACTTTGTTGTTATGCACAAATTCGAGAATGGCTGGACCAATTCAAAAAAAAATTTTTTATCATTTTCAAAAAGAAGAAGGTTCTCAACTTCTCAATTCATCAGATTTTTTTTGTGTATAATATACCAATAATTACTGTATAGAACAACAATTTGTATGATTAATTTTGTACTTGATCCCATAAATATTTCATTCCGTTTTGGTTTAATAGTTATAACTTTATGGGTATTGTTGATGTTATTTATGTTACTTCAGAGTACAAAATTCTATACAGAAATAGAAAGGATCGCATATTCAGACTAAAAAAGGTAAAATAAGAACAACTACAAAAAACTGCAAATGTAGTTTTAGTACTGTTTTTCAGTAGTTGGTAGCAAGAAAAGTCAATGATCAAATATGTTTATAACTATTGTGAAGAAAAGGTTTCTTTTTTTTCACTTCTTCGTTTATAAATTACTCTCATGCCAGAAGAAAGTTATTCTGTATGTATTATAGCATATGGGACATGGTCCTCTTCGCAATAATTTGGTAAATAAGAATAGCTTTATTCTACGAAGAAAAAGAAAAAAAATTGAAAAAATCTAAACTGACAGTAAATCCTTTGCGTCATCACTAAACTTTTAATAGTATTATTAATTAAATTGCATTAGTTTTGCGTACCTCAGGGACGTCGAACTTAGTTGAGCTTTTTGAAAATCAGCTGCTAATCTTTTTATCTCGTCCCAATCCGATGACGGCGCCATAATAGCAACAAATTGAAATTTATCTTAAAAGTAAAACTCAGTTAATTAGATACAATCCAGAAACTAGCTACTTTTGACTGATACAAGTGGTACAACAGTACGTACAACAGCAAGAAATTGAGACATCGACGACTGACAAGGCACGTTGTCAACCTGTGCTGTCAATGTCAACTGTCAAGCGGCACAAACAAAAAAATATACAAATTTACACGTCACAGCTACTGTGCGGGCATTGCAGCAAGGCATCAAAGCATTGACAGCATGAGCATACGCCAAGCCAAAATAACTATGAACTGCGCAATGGGAAGTTTCACGCCAAGCTCGGCTCAGATGCGCTATACCAGCGCAAAATGTTAATTTAATGTATGATTAACTTGACATACGAGGGAGCGTTTTTATGTTCGCGGAATAGGGGATAAGGGGTGGAAATAAAAAAACCAAATTATTTTTCCTTTTAAATATATTCACCTGCAAGACGGATACATTTATTTGCAAAAAAATATTTCCTTTTTGTCTTCAAAATACTCCAAAACTCCTTGACTTCATCGTCGGTGGTATTTTTTTTACCCCGCAGCTCTTTTTTCATTAATTGAATCGGGTAATAATCACTCAGGGCCAGGTCTAGGCTGTAGGGTAGGTGATTCAAAATATCGAAGCCCACCATATGCAAGGCAGCCAACGCAAAGCGGCTCTTCTGGCGCGGAACGTTGTCGTGCAAAAGCAAAACACCTTCAATTTTCCCCGTCTTTCTTTTTAATGGCTTCTTAAAGTCGCTCTATTATTGAAGCGTAGTATTCTCCGGTTATAGAAACACATTTATCTTGATAATCGATCAATAAATATTCCTTCGAAGTTCCAAAACTCACCTCGATGGTCCTGCCCAGCCTTGTTCTAACTCAATATGAGTTATGAGTTGTTTTAAAATAAATAAAACCACTAAACAAAAGTAAAGACAACCAACCAATCACTGGGTAGTGTTGTTACATTAGTCCCACTAAAATAGTGATGTTCTTTTAACGTCAAACAAGTCTTGAGTCGTCTTCATATTCCATGATTTGACATCGAAGTCTAATTTCATCCTTCATAGACAATACGTAGAATTGTCTTTGGTTCTCCATTCATTACTGTCATTGTTGTGCTCTGCGGTGCCGTATGAGAATTATTAAGAGATTTTCGTTAAAAATTGTACGTTTAAACCTTAAAATATGTCATTGGTAACGCAAACAGTTTTCTAAAAATAATTGTTTTATTCATATTTTCAGCACTTGATTGAAAGTCACTGAAAACAAGTAAAAAAATGGAAGGTGATAAATTGGACACTTCCAATCCGAAATCATATTCGGGTATACCGGAGGCCGTATTTGTCGTAAGTTATCAAAATAATTATCTATTGTAATACATAAACGAAAATGAGTACCGGGTCCAGTTTACGAGATCATCGAAAAGTATAATTGATCAAATAACCTAAGTTAATTATTGAGTACTTAGGTTTCAGTTTGTAAAGATAAGCTTAGATTATAGTTTTTGTGTATAATAACATTAAATTCGGTCTAATTTGTGATTATTTCGTGAATCTCACCCATTCTGTAAGTTTTTTAATTACTAACATGTGTTTTCAACAACAGGATAATGTAGATGAATTTATGAGTAAGCCCGAAAATAGTGGTGGTGTGGACAAAGTCTTGAGGAGCTTAGATGAACAACATGCTAAATATAAACACATGGAATTGTCACTAGCAACAAAACGCAGGAGACTGCGTCAACAGATACCTGATCTAGGACGGTCCTTAGAAATGATTGAAAAGCTGAAAACTCAGAAAGAGGAAATGGAAACCAAGTTCCTGCTTAGTGATCAAGTATTTGTCAAGGTAATCATAATCTTGTATAAGTAGGCAAAGTATGAACCAATGAATTAGTGTTTCTGCATGTGTAGCATAGTGCAGTATATACATGTTTTGTCAATAGAAATAAAGAAAATAAAAATGACAGAAGGTAGGATCATTTTTACTGTTTTAACCACGGCAATGCTAAAAATAGAGGCAAGAAATGTTTCTATTCTTCAGTTGTGTATGAATTGTGTTATACTTGAGCAAAAAAAAAAACAATTTAAGAAATTATTTTAAGAAAAAAAAAATTGTCTCTTTGTCCAATAGAGATAGAATTGGTCGTGCTACAAGTGCTGGTGAGAAATACTTCGTAATAAAAGGTGTTCACTGTTCAATAATTTTATACCTCCACCATGTACCATGATAATAATTATTTTCATCAATTTTTAGGCGAACATACCACCAACTGAAAAAGTGTATTTATGGCTTGGGGCAAATGTTATGCTGGAATATACATTAGATGATGCTGAAAATCTCCTTTCTTCAAATATGGCAACTGCTACAAAAAACTTGGCATGTGTTGAGCATGATTTAGATTTCTTAAGGTAATTTACATTATAATTTGCTTCAATTCATTAATTTTCCATTTCATTATTTATAATTTAATTCATATTCTTTAAAATTACAGAGATCAATGGACCACAACTGAAGTAAATATGGCGAGAGTTTACAACTGGGATGTGAAGAGGCGCCAGGCGGCTAAGGCATCTAGTTAATAACAATCTCAAATACTTCTACACCTACAGGACTATGCACTCAATAACTTAAAAATGTATTGAAATACTGACATACTTTATAGTTTTCTACTGAAAAGACCTGTCAGATTTTTTTCTGGAAAAGTTTACAGTTATAAAAATTATTGTAATCCTTTCAAGCATTTTCAGACAGCTTTTTATTGAATTGAGTTTTATTGTTTACTAACCAATCTAGAAGAGTAAATTATTAAGTACTAATGTCGAAATATTTAATTGAAAAGAACAATTTATTGTATTAGTTATTGTTTAGGGAACTTCATTGGATCACAATGGTTAGCTCACATCAAGCATCAAAATGCTTGAGCAGTATTTATTTATAAATAAAATCCTAAGATTATTTTCTACAACCAGTCTAACACCCTAATTTTTCAGTACGTTTTATGAGTTATGCTTATTTTTGTCTTTGCTTTATATTATTATGTTCCAATAATTGATAATTATATCACTAATGAGCAGGATGCTCCTTTTCATCAAATCAAAAGATTCAACTAATCCATGCATTAAATATAAACATCCAGAATATTTGAAATGCATAAAATTAAAACAACTGCTTTTGAAGTATGAGTTTTGTTCATTTTTCGGTGTCCCAGAGAGCACTGATGACAGTAAATTAACATTTCGGAGACCTTTAGGGTGGCAAAATCATCAAATGAGTCCTCCCGCCCTGGGCGGGGCGGAAGGGACTGTCAGACTCTTACTGACTAAAATCCACCCGTGTTTCTTCGGATGCCCTTTACGTTCCGGGGCCGCGGTATCCTGGATTAAGAAAAAAGCCGCGACCCCAGCAGGCATTTGGCCCCGTAAGGGGCCCCGTCGGTGACGCGTGAAACACGACGCGCCACCGACCCGGGCTTGGTCCTTGGTCGGACGGCGAGCTTACCCATTACTCACCGTCCGCAAGCCCGCTCCGCCGCTGTGCCCTCTGCTGTTCAGAGGGACACGCGTTGGAGCATCCACCCGACAGGCTATTCGCATACGGGCAAAGAGACCCCTTAGGCACACAGTGCCTAAAAGAGTTTTTGCCCGCATCCCAGGGTGCACCGGCCCGAAAAACTGGTCTTCCCCCCGGACGTATCCGAAGGGGAACTCCAGTCCACGGGCGCACGTGGAGGTTTCCTGTCTTAGCACCCCAACATTTCGGAGACCTACTGACTAATACTGACTTGTGACTGCATTTCGGTCTTACAAAGATTTGGTGGTTTGGGAAAATAAGTTAGCGGAAATTTTACCAACTTTGACCAAATCTTTGTGAGAGCGAATTTTTTGTTAATTCTTATGTTTTAACTAGCTTCCGCCCGCGACTCCGTCCGCGCGGATGTCGGTCTTCCGGTGGATGGTTTATTTCCCCATTTTGAGTAACTCTGACAATGACATCTTATAAATATTACGGCGCTGAATCCACTGCGGGTAATGCAACGTGTGCTCGCGGTTCTACGCGAATCATATTTTGATCAAGTTACAACTTGTCACTGATAAGTAAATTGCAATAAACACATGCAAATTTGAATTTCGCGGGCTACTACGGAGGTACGAATATTTGGTCAAAGTTGGTAAAAGAAGAAGGGTCACTGTCCATACAAAATTTACTCAGCCCCCGACGCAAATGAAATGTACTCTTATTTGAGCATTTTTGTTATTTTATGTACATGCAATAACGGGTTTCTTTTTTCAAATTTCAGTGGCTAACTTAGTTAAATTGCTTAAAGACGCGTTAGAAGAAATGTTAAAGTGACTAGATGTTGTCCGCGGTTTCACCCGCTGCTCGGTTCCTATTGGTCGGAGCGTGATGTCATATAGCTTACAGTCTTCTTCGATAAATGGACTATCCAACACGAAAAGAGTTCTTAAATTCGAACCAGTAGTTCCTGAGATTAGCGTCTTCAACCAAACAAACAAACTCTAGCTTTATAATACGAGTATCAGTATAGATTTTTTTAATATCAATATAAATTAACTTTACGTCGAAATAATATTAATTATGTATACGAAGCATTAGATTTTTGTATTTTAATCCTTTCTCCACCCTAGGAATGATTCTTCTGTCATAGTGCGTTTACAAACATTTTAATGAACATACACCTATACTCGGAACAACTACTTGTAACTCATAGATACAAATATTTATTTTATGCGAGAATTGATCCCGCGACACTCAGCGCAGCAGTCGATTGTTCGACCATTGCCCCACAGAGAGAAGGCTTGCGAACTTTATACCTAGACTAATTACGGAGACGGTGACGACTGCGGTTGGGGCAGTAGTTGAACGATCGACGTGTATGTGAATTGAAATGTTTGTAAATAATACACCACGAAACAGGAAGCATTGTTGGGGTGAGTATCTACAATCTGATGTGAGTTTTCATTGATATCAAAATATATATACATATATAGGATGAATTTTTCAACTGGGCGTGGATGACTATATCCGAAACTGAGAAATATCGAAAAACTTGAAAGGAGTCTCGACGCCGATTTTGACGAAAACTAAAACTGCATCATTGGATTTTAGAAAAATGAAAAATCTGGCCAGGAATCGAACTTACTGATTTAGGGGAAAAAATCACACTTGTGTTTCTAATAAAAAGGATCAATTTCTGGCAAATAATCATATACGACAAACTTAAGGAAAACGTATAATAAAAAAAACCTGATCAATCTTCAAGACAATGACTATATTCGAATAGATTATTATGGCTCAGTAGTAAAGTAGCAAAAAAAATAGCAATTTCATAAAAATCTGTTATTTCCTTAAGTTTGCCGTAGTGTGATAGCTAAATCGTGGGTTCTAAACATAAACGGCCGTTTTTTGTTACAAATGTACGATTTAGCTAAATATTAATTCAGTTTTTTTTAGCTAAAAATCCAGAACCCAGAGTAAACCTAAAATTAATCGTTGTCTATGGGTAGAATTGACCGAATGATACAGGATTTGACATTGACGTTAGCGTTATCTGACTGAATCACTGAACGCAACTGAACGTTTCGGAACTAATTATTGTCCTGCTCATTGTGTTATTTGCTACAAATAATCCAAAAATCCGTAATATTCGAACATCTGCCTCACTATCATCCGCTGTGAGTACTCAAATGCGTTACTGATAATATACATTTGCGGTGGCGCTTTACTTAATATCTAATCGATCTTTTTTTTTTCAGACAAAACCTTTCGTGGAGGCTACGCCCTGTTTTGCATTTCCAAGTTTTACTTTTGCGTTCAACATAGGCCTATCAGACACCGCCGTTATGGACATGATGGTTTCAACATTGCAGCAGCAGCGGGCTGTAACAGAACAATTGAGACGAGAAGCTGCTATAAAGCGCATTCCCGTTTCTACGGTCGTATCTGACATAGTCAAATACATAAATGAACATGAACAGGAGGATTGCCTTCTCGTTGGCTTTTCCAGTCAAAAAGTTAATCCTTTCCGTGAGAAAAGTTCCTGCACTGTTCTGTAAAAACTACTTTTAATATGTAACATACTGTGAAGAGCTTGTAAAGAAATGCTTCACAAAGGAATTGTGTCTCTGTGTGTGACATTGTAGTCAAGTATTACTTCAAAAAATATTTACTATCTCCATGAAATAATTATGTTTGGCTAAATATAACTAACCATAATAAATTTTACTTCAAGATTTATTGAATCTAGATAATGTTTCATTTGAGCTGTCAAAGGTAAATAAATACAAATTACTATTTCCATTATGTTTTATTTGTGCACAGTAAAACTGAATTCCAATTCCTCTATTAGGTTTGTTGACATCTAACAATTGGACGTAGTTATGCAAACTAGAACCATCCCACATTTTGAGTGAAATTGAGTTATGTATGTAGATAGACTGTATGGTGTATAGCATCTCCTCAGAAAAAATCCTGGCCGTGATAGTCAGCCACAAAGCAAAAAAAAGGAGCCGTTTAAGGTACTAACCCGAGTTTGTGTCATTTTTTATAAGCAAAATAGACTCATGTATCATGGTACTTATCGTACTTTAGAATTTTTATTACGCAAAATAGAACCAAGTCATATTTTTGTGTCTTGGCCTGGTGGGTGTTGGTGTGCATTTCCAAGCTGCTGTCTGAATGAGTTCTGTGATGTTTGTAGCAGCTTCATTAATGTCATTGTTTGTTTTCAATGCTATTTTTAGGTTCAAGTTTGTCACAATAAAGTGTCTGAATCCAACCCAATCTGTTTTCTTGCTAAAGAGCTTTTCTTTCTATTATGGATGTGCTTATAGTGACAATCAGAGGGGTGTGATCAGAACTGCTATCCAAGCAACTTTCAGGGAGGAAGGGATTACCGTTACCCCGGTACGTAAAGGGCTATTGAAGGACACCGTGGATTTTTTTTACCACGATAAAAAAAAAGCAACTTTCAGCACTTCGATACACATTTGAAAGTCCCTTATAAACAAAGAAGTCTAATAGGTCAGGGATTTTATTGAGGTCTGTAGGCCAATATGAAGGTTCACCCGTACTCAAGGTGTAGTAGCTTATTTTTGTCGAGGCTTTTTTTTCAATTCTCTACCTCTAGCTAATGTCAAGCGGGAGCCCCAGTAGATATTTTTAGCGTTCCTGTCTCCGCCACATATAAATCTTTGTCCAAGAGTTCTGAAGAACGCTGTAAAGCTATCTTCTTTTAAGATGTGCTTGGGGGGACAGTATACAGCAGATAGGGTTAGTGAACTGTGTTCTGTGTTTATCCTGAAGCATTACCGTGGTAGCCTGTATTTGTTCAGTTTTATATTCCTCCAAGATGTTATGTTTGATATGCTTCTTTGTTATGAATGCTGTCCCTGCATGTGCAGTCCCATCAGGATGAAATGTGGAGTAGATATTATAATTTTTTATGGTATATAAGGGGTTTGGCGTCAGGTCTGCTTCTGAAACCAGAAGTACATCTATGCCATGATGAGCAAGGAGTATTTCTACGTCTTGTTTGTGAAGATTAGAAGACTGAAGATTTAAGACTTTGAAGATGCTGCTTAATTAACTTTATGATGATGAATAATAGTGATTTTTGACTGTTATAATTGTGTAATTATTAACCATTTCTGTGTGAAAGTAGTATAAATTGTTCGAACGTACAAGTTGCAATAAACAAATATGAATAAACCATTTATTTCTCCTAAAAAAACAAATCAACAAAGAACCAAACCACAATATAATAATTTTGCTATAAGGAACCATCAGGTTTTTTATCATAAATAAACACTAAACTGTCATAAAATTGAATTATGTAGTTTTCCTATATTCTTGCTAACACAGTCCTTTAACGTTGTTAAGTTATTTATCTCTTAAAACTTACCTATTTTTTTCTACACACCTTTAAAACAAAAACCTAATTATCTCAAAACTGATATGTTGTGGGTTAGTTCTAGTTTGCATAACTACGTCCAATTCCACAAATATGTTGAATTAATCTTGACATTGCAGTAAAATACCATTTATGTTGTTTCAAGCTGCTACCAAAAACTTTACAGACTTAAGGGAGGCCATTTTACAAACTGAAGCTATAAAATTAAAAATATTAATCATATACAAGACTTACAGAGTTGAGACATCAGTACATCACATACAGTTAGAATAATACTACCTACTTGCATTTAATAATAACTATAAAATCTGTATATCAAATTAAGACAAATGTTTTCCATTTGGTGTTTATGCTATGACTATAAATGTAACATTTTGTAGAATTACATCATATTTCGCACAATAATTACTAACATTAATTAGAATTACCATATATGTTGGTTTAAGTATGTGCAATTTATGATTTTAGGCAATGTACGTTTCTCAGGTTTAAAATTGAGTTAATAGGCATGAGATAGATAGTAAACTATAATTTTTCAGAAATCTTTAGGCAATTATGTGGCCATCAGGTTTTTGTCATATTCAACTGCCTGATTAATAAAATTGTAATGCCTGTTTATATTCAGGCTTCTTTTTATAACACTATGTGCAATATTATAGGGTAGGTACCTAATTCTTGCCAGCTAAAAGTTTATTGGGTGCACTACATATAATTATGTATAATATTACGTATAACATCTAGCACAGCAATCCAGTATGCTAACATAAACATTCATTTCATAGTTCTGTAAACAAATAAATTTTCATTAAAATTGACTGGAATACAGGATTAGGACTGACTGAATAATTATTACAAATTATATGAGTAAGATATACATACACAATCATTTACAGATTCAATAGGATACTGAAGTCCCTCTCCAAGTTCATACAAACATTTACAACATGCAAAAAACTTCCTGGAAATCTTGATAATAATCTAACAAAATTGTTACAATTCCATATTAAGTAACTAATGTCAATGTCCTTAGCACTTCACCAGTACCAACAGTTATACCCCACTATTTATAGGGAAACAAAAGGCCAGTATTTCATTATTATATATGGCAGTGGAATTAAAGTGAGGGAAACTTATTTCGTATCTTGTAAAATGCTTGAGCAAATTTGGAATTAAATGAATAAATCTTATACTAGGGGTAAAACTATATAAAAAACATAAATTTACCAACTATCAGTCTTTTAAATTGATGTTGATTATCAATCTTGTGGCAATTCGAATCTCAAAAGTTTACAAATTATGGGAAATAAAGTAAAAAATAACAAATAGAAGACCACAAATGCTTAGCACTAGCATGCCTATTGTCAGATTTGTTATTAAAATATGTAAAAAGGTTTTATTTATCTAAAAACTTAGTACTAGACTGATATTATGGCAATACATACATAGTGAATGTCTTATTCTCATCAGTCAAATTATAAAACAAGAAGACAAAATTTATAAATAGATCATTCTAATAGTTGACTGTTATGTAACTTACTACATTATGTTTTAGACTAATTATATTCATAAATATATAAATACAGTTACTTACAATGCTTCTTAATACCGTTACCATACCTTTCGATTTCAGCTCATATTCATAAGATTAGCGTTGTATTATCACTAATGTCTACCATGTATCAGCTTATACATTACTAAAAATTATTTATGTTATAACAACGAAGGACATGGAAATATATGTATACTGATACAAGATACTAATTAAAATAAACAGGAGTAATAAATTTTAATCATGCTCTATTTTCCTTTTTTTTTTTGCTAAACTAGTACATTACACATTTAACCCTTACAAATAAAATTTAAATAACTTAGAAAATTATGTTTATAAAAAGGCCTCAATATTTGGTATATCATGACTGATCATCATTATGCTAAGTACGTTATATATACTTTTACAGATTGATAAAATATATTTTTTTTGCAAGATGTAAATATGCATAATTCATACCTTTGTAAACTTTTGAGATGAACCATCCCTTAAACATAAATTTTATTGAGGGTTACATTTTGTTAATCATAACTTGATTCAGCATGAAAAATGAATAAATAAAAATGATAATATAAAGGCCATAACAAAAACATCAGAATATCTAATTTAAATTCAGAGGAAAAAACTTGACCTCTACACACTATATGCACCCAAATTTTACTTATTTCATCTGAATCAAGTCATGATAAATGAAATAATGGTGGGTTACCATGGTGATTGACAAACTTTTCTACACTCTCTCTTGCTTTGGAGGTGACATATCTTCATTCCCATTGGCCACACTCTGATGGTATAGCTTCAACAATTCCATGGCATCTTGTGCTTGACGTTTTTCAAGCAATATCCTGTAATGAGACAAAAGATTAACAAAGAGATTGGTTTTATATTTCCACTAAAATAAAAATTGATATTGAAAATATAAAAAAAAAATGATACTTAAAATATTTAAAATTTGTTTTAACATTGTTAGTAATTTCAATGAGAGTTCCAGTCAGGGTTAGGGCACAAACAATGATTGAGTGTATGCACATGAAATGGTGAAAAATCAAATTGCTTTTGTTTCAGTTTTAAAAAAATAAAAACTAATAGTCGGTTAAAACAAACTGGTTTTGAATATTTTTTTTATCTGATAATGGAAATAGTGGGAAGTTAATAAAAAATCACAATGGAAATAAACAATTGAATAGTTAATGTATTACCTTCCAGATGCTTCTTTGATGTGCTCCAAAATTATTCTATTGTCTCTATCAGTCACAATGTCTGCTAGACTGTCTGGATCCATGTCTGATAACAGCTCCAAGTCTTGTCCTCCGAGGAGTGAGATGTGACATAAGTTGTGTTGAAGGCGGCCCACCAAATTTGCTACCTGTCCTTTGTCTCCTAATGCGATGTCATCAGTTTGATCAAGTGATACTTGGCATTTTGGCATATTCGGAGCCCATTTTTCAAGACCATGTAATATCATTAGAGAAGTATCAGGGTCCAATGTAGAAAAATATTCTTCATCGTCCACTTCAGTGCCATCGGACTCCAAAACTACTGTTAAATTCTCCGAAGGCATCCCTAACTTTTCTGGCACTTTTGTTAGAAGATCCTCAAGTGACGATGCGACTATACCCTTCTTTTTGTCTCGATTTACATCACAGATTTTATACGGCTTGTTAATATCGTGCTCCATTGTTTTATTTTCAAACTAACAAATTTAACAGTTTTTAGTGACTCACTTTTTATAAAATTGTATTTTTTAATATCAATAACCAGTCACGGACTACCTCTCAAAAAAATTGACGAGTTTTGGCTTCTCTGAACGCAGTGGTCGATTTGACGTTTATAAATATTGCCAGCGTAGAAATATTCACCAGTTTATGAAATTGTTTCTATTGCAATAATTAACATTTAATGATTTTAGAAACTGTCACGAGTAGATTGACTGGATGAAGATCGGTCGATGTTTTCAAAACAACGACTGCCTCTCACAAGCTCCTGAATATGACTCCCGTTTTGCTTTGCCGCTTACGGCAGCGCGGCGCCGATGATTATGCATGATACAAACATCTGTGATAAAATATAGCTACTTAGCAAAGCCTAGCAATATTTCTCTAGCAATCAATTTAAGTTTTTGTTTTATTCCATTCATAATCTTCGTAGGTAGATAAGAATTGTTTGAATATTATGTAGTTCTTACCTATTATTTTAGTACTTACTTCTCAGACTTACTCAATAAATAATACGTTAGAAAATTACGACATCATAAGTCATTAATAATTTTTGTCCCTGTATAATGCACCGCCAAATATTTAATTAACATTTCACAAAAAAAATGTTCTGTAAAGGGTCTCGCCGGGTTTCCATATGAAATCTGCACTGGCGTCTTTTTTGACATTGGTGCCTTTAATATGTTGCTAGTAGTTTAAAATAATTTTTGGCCAATCATCAAACCCCTAACTCCATTCGTTTTTGGAAAATGAGGGTTGCAACCCCTAACTTCAAAATTATTTTTCTACGAAACTATGATAGATATTCGCATGAAACCAACGCGACATAAAAGCTCTTAATTAGCTTTACATTCCATATTTTTTTTATTATTTTTTAAATAACTATAGGGCTGCAAAAAAAATATTGAAAAAAGTAGGGGTGGTTTTTAGTAGCTATTTCTTGAGGTACCACGACCAAAAAAAAACCGTATAATCAGTACGTATCCAACTATAATATGTAATAATTACATAGATGTGAGATAGGTGGAACATATTCAAAAAAATAAAAAATTTATGTAAGTGGACACATATTGAATTCTAGCTAATTCAATAAAAGTCACTTAAATTAAAATTAAAACAGCATTTCATAATTAAAAAAATTATTAAAGAAGAAAATAGTCACAAAGATTAAATTATTTCAATATTTTTATATGGAAAATAAAAGATTAATATTTCATGGAAAATGCTGTTTTAATTTTAATTTAAGTGACTTTTATTGAATTAGCTAGAATTCAATATGTGTCCACTTACATAAATTTTTTATTTTTTTGAATATGTTCCACCTATCTCACATCTATGTAATTATTACATATTATAGTTGGATACGTACTGATTATACGGTTTTTTTTTTGGTCGTGGTACCTCAAGAAATAGCTACTAAAAACCACCCCTACTTTTTTCAATATTTTTTTTGCAGCCCTATAGTTATTTAAAAAATAATAAAAAAAATATGGAATGTAAAGCTAATTAAGAGCTTTTATGTCGCGTTGGTTTCATGCGAATATCTATCATAGTTTCGTAGAAAAATAATTTTGAAGTTAGGGGTTGCAACCCTCATTTTCCAAAAACGAATGGAGTTAGGGGTTTGATGATTGGCCAAAAATTATTTTAAACTACTAGCAACATATTAAAGGCACCAATGTCAAAAAAGACGCCAGTGCAGATTTCATATGGAAACCCGGCGAGACCCTTTGCTCAGTGATTATTAACCTTCAGTGGTGTGGCTAGGCGGGGGCGAAGCGGACCGTAGCCCCCGGCCTCGCACCTTACTCTTCACGCTCAAAGAAAAAAAAAGAAAAAATCTTGACAACGATGATCACAAGTTTGCAACCAGTCAGTAAAGCAGTACGACTTAACTTCTACTAAGAAATAGAGGCCTCCCAATGCTGATGTCGCGACGATCTAGTTTAGGTCTAGCGTCTCCATTGCTCGTGCGGAGGCCCTATGTTGCAAGATAACTTGGGTACATTTCATTTGAAACTGGGAACTAAAAGATTCAATAAGGCCTCGCAAAGCTGATGTCGCTGACAATCACATTTGGTATAGATGAACCAAGTCATCTTACAACAAGGGGGCCTCGCGCGAGCAGCAGAGGCAAGTCATATTTTAAGCCCTGAAAGAAAAGGGCCTCGCAGATGCGTCTTGACCCCTCCTAGATTCGGTTTTGCTACGCCACTGTTAAGCGCGCCACACACGGCTAAGTTACTATATTTTATCTTAAGATACCATATTGCTCGTCATACAATTCTATTTTAAGACACCATTGAATTGTATGGCGAGCTTAAGATAAAATATTATAGTAACTAGCCGTGTGTGGCGCGCTTTAACCTTTTTGGCTGGCGATGCAAAATATTTTATAAACAATTTGATTGATATCACGCCTCCTGAAAAAGGAACGTGGCTTTTTTAGGTGTAATTATATTATCAATCTAATAAAATAATGAGTCTTCCCACTCAGAGTGGAATGGGGGGACAGTGAGACGCGCCTTATTATAAACCAGCTCGTTCCTTCAACTGCCCTTTGCGGTCCTGGGCTGCGGTAACCTCTTCCTCTCTCCTGCAGCCTTGGCAGGTATTTGGTTCTATCGGGTCTAGTTAGTTTTGCTGACAGCTCCTCGAGGAGCGCGTTGAACATAACGCGCCGTTGACGTCAACTTGGTTCTGGTCCTTGAGCCGGTTTGCAAGCCCGACCCTACGGTAACGGAAATCGTCTCGCCCCCCGACGCTCAAGGCGTCTCGCACGCCGGTTTGGGGGCGAGGAGGAATACTGCCTATCCCTCACGCGTTCGACATCCTCCTTAACTTACATTACTGCTTCGCAGGAGAAGGTGAGTGCTTTTCAGTATGAAACCTACTGAGCTTTCATACTTTCACAGTTCATTCCCAGTATCGGTATACATTTATGTAGGTAGAAGTTAGTACTTCTACCTACTTAAATGTATAAGGGAACAGTGTACAAGACGGGGACGTGAGGTATGATGGGGACATACACTCTTTAGTCATACTTAACACAACACTAGGACGGACGCCATTTATTAATAGCCGCTTGCAAATGACGCCCTGATGGCGCTTGCGTTATTTTATTGTTGCCTTAAATGTGTGATTTCTTATCATACCCCGCGTCCCCGTCTTATACACTGTTCCCCTTCCAATACTGTGTAAATTGTTCCCAAATAGCAGATAACGATGAATACATATAAAAAAATTACATTTCCGTTTAAGCAATCAGGGCTGATTTATTATTGCAAATCCATAAATCACACTAAATAGATCTATGTATTTAGATAATGCCTAGCTTATATTACCTAGTAATAAAAATATGTACTTGCGATCAGTATGGAGGGCCACGGGCCAGGTACACAAGGGCGGTCGTGGGGGTCACGTTCGGTCACAGCGCGGCGCGACGGGCGAGGATCAATATAGTCTCCCCTACCGACTCACCCCCCTTAATACTCTGTACTAGAATGCAATTTGCAACTTATAGCTAAACAGTTTTACACTATTATGCATATGTTTATGAGTCCGCCAATATGCGGCTCTTCAGACTGTGTGGAATTTTAACTAGAAGAACGGACAGCTTTTTCGCCGAGTTGACAAACGCCAATCGCGTGGACTGGTCCTTTTATTAAGCACGCTAACCTACCTACTCGATCCCTGACTCGACTTTAAAAAAACCGGTCAAGTGCGAGCCGGACTTGCGCACCAAAGGGTTCCGTCCGCACCAACTCGTTGTAAATAAAGTTGACAATCAATTCTAATTTTGTATCAAATGAACTATAGGTAAAGGTTTCTCTCAGCGGACAGTACCGTTTTTTTTACAGTATGGGTTTTGATTATATCTCGAGCGTCAAAATATGCGGCATAAGGGAGCATAAAAACTGTATCTTTTGATTGCGTTGAAAAAATCAAACTTTTAGTTTGATTTTTATTCTGATTGATTCCTCGACGCTTTCCTGATAAAAAGACAGACATCAGACAACGAAGTAATTCTGTAAGGATCCTATTTTATCCTCATAAGTACTGTACCCTAAACATAACGCGTTGTCTATTGTTTTAATCATGTCGATTATACGTATGAAGGTCCTAGCGGCCTAAGTCTTATTATGGCTGTTTCCTTTTGACCAAATGTAAAGTTAAATGACAACGCTTTGTAAACTTAATCACTTGGAACATTGTAACAGAACATTGTTCTTGGAACATGTTTATTCTGCCGCCGCCGCCTCCCCTTTCTGTGTCTGTCTAACAGGGTGAGTTGTGAACTTTGTTGTCATTTCCTAATCGCGACTCTGGAACGTAAAGGGCTATTGAAGGATGACCGTGGATTTTAGTTAGTACAAGTCTGACAATCCCCCCTGTCCCGTCCTGGGTGGAAGGACCCATTTGATGATTTTACCATGATAAAAAAGAGTCATCAGTCACTGATACCTATTGTATATTGAAAATCTGTTTAGCCGGCAGTTAATGTGTGTCAAAGAGAAACACCTATTTTATTTTTTATTTTAATCTATGAATATTGACAAAGATAAAACGCTTAGATTAGCTTACTTCATGAGTGGACCCGGGCTTGTGACGTCATAACGCTTGTAAAACTATACCAACCGCGTGACGTATTGTGATGTTTAGAAGAGTTGTATCTTCGTCAATTTTGGTTTACGTAACAAAAGTGAAAAAACGGTTCAATTTTTTTTTGACAATCTAACTTACGGGCTTGTTAAAAAATTTCAGTAAAATAGCCTACTGTAGACAAATTCTAGTCAACATAATAAATTAGTTATTGTTACTATTATAATACTTTATTCATTAGTAACCTTTGAGGAGTTCTTGGCTAACTAATAACAGACCGACCGACCTCCAAGGTTAAACCGCGCTTGCCAAGTCGGTCTGAGGATGAGTGACCAGATCGTCCATTGCAGTTGACAGTAGTATAGTTTTCGGGTTATCACATTTTCCAGTAGTAAATATGTCTTGGAAGATAGGCCGTCAGTCGCTTCATGAAGAAATCCAATATTTTACATGGAGCGACCTGTATTATTCAGGTTTATCCTGTTAAACTGAAAGCTGAAAGCAACGTAGTTGGGAAAAAAGGTAGGCAGACGATGCTTTTCTTTCTTTTGTTAAACTTTGCTATAAATTAAGTACCTATCGTGGGTACGTTAATAAACACTTCAATTCGTATATAATAGATTACCTACACAGACGTACAGATCTTTTGCAACCTTTTTTCTGCAGTCTGTATCTATCCTACATGTTAGTACTATACTAGCTACGTTATTTAGTTTACTTAGCGTCTAGACGGCACTTGCAAACAAAAACTTTACCTCTTACTCCCCGTACCTACCTAATGCACCTAGCCATCCCAGAATCGTCTAATGTAGCATTTGTTGCACGTGTCTACCTATCAACCTTGACCTGACACCTAACATTGTATTTGAGAATTAGATTATCTCTGCACTGGAGATGCGAATTACTGGGGCTTTAGCTTCACAATCCATTAATGTTCCTTGTTCAGTTTCCGCACGAATAATGATCTGTATACGCCGTCATTGAACCCGCGATAGAAATACCTATGTGTAGTAAAATAAGCAACATTTTTTTTTATTTTTTATCGTGGTAAAATCATCAAATGAGTCCTCCCACCCAGGGCAGGGCGGGAGGGACTGTCAGACTTGTACTGACTAAAATCCACGGTGTCCTTCAATAGCCCTTTACGTACTAGGGTCACGGTAATCCCTTGGTCCCGCGACCCCACCAGGCTTTGGCCCTCCACAGGCCCCATCACTATGCTGACACTCTTTGAGGCGCGCGTGGAACACAACGCGCCGTCGACCCGGGCATGGTCCATGGTCGGACAGCGAGTCGCCCATTACTCGCTGCCCGCATGCCCGAAAATAAGCAACATAGCAAAGTTCAGAAGCAGAATTTATTTAAACTTTGATCGTAAGTTGTACCTATATTTTTACTTCTTATAAAACGTCTCACATGTTTTCTGCTGACATAAAAAATTGCAACAATCAAGGAATGATTTATTTAAGTCATTAAGATTCGTCAAAAAATAAAAATAAAATTAAATTAAAATAAACTACTTTAATAATAATAATTACTTATTTATTTTAGTTATTTATTTACATTTATTTCCAAGTAACTTATGACTTGGGCGACTCGCTGCCCGACCATGGACCATGCCCGGGTCGACGGCGCGTTGTGTTCCACGCGCGCCTCAAGGAGTGTCAGCAAACTGACGGGGCCTGTAGAGGGCCAGAGCCTGCCGGGGTCGCGGGTCTTACCCATCACCGTAACCCCGGTACGTAAAGGGCTCGTGAAGGACACCGTGGATTTTAGTCAGTACAAGTCTGACAGTCCCTCCCGCCCTGCCCTGGGTGGGAGGACTCATTTGATGATTTTACCACGCAAAAAAAAAAAAAAAAAGTAACTTATGACTCAAAGTGTTAGTAACAATATTTCTTAATCACTATGTTAGTATTCCTAATCTACACATTTAACTTACGTCTATAAAATTAATGTAAAGTGTGTATTATCCAGGTTAAGTCTGACATTAGGTGAGACCTGTCTGGGACAGATCCGAACCTCTCCAACGGTTATTTGCCCCATTAAATGAGTTTTCCCAACGTCTCGAATTCTAAATCGTTTTATAGCATCGGAAAGAGGTAGGTAGATTCACCCCATTTCATCAAAACCCTGAGGCCTACTTTCGAGATTGTGCCTACAAGTAATTATGGAACGTAATATCGAAAAATCACTCTCTATAGGTACCTAAGTATTTCAATATAGGTAATTTATAACGAGACAATTGACAAACAGTAAATAGATGAATTATTTATTTTAGACATGTTTTCCACGTAGTGAAATGGTTAAGTGGAAGTAAAATTGTTGTAGTTTATTTCCGAACAAAGTGAGCAACAAGTGGGTAGTATTACCATCTGCATTATTAAAGCGTGGGGATGTACTAGTTCACAACAAACGACGCATCTGCAATGCTAAAATAAACATAGCCCAGGAGACCGCAGTACCTACACAGTATGTACTCGAAGTTATTGTAACCTTTTAGATTACGAGCCTACCTACCTAACTATAACCTTCATGAAATTCATAAGATTGAAATAAATTGCCAAAGTTTGTTATTTTTCTATTCGGGTCAAAGAAATTTTGGAGTAAGTCGAACAAGGAATATGCCAAATTGTCAGTAGGTGATGCCCGGGTCGACGGCGCGTTGTGTTCCACGCGCGCCTCAAAGAGTGTCAGCAAAAATGACGGGGCCCTCTAGACGGCCAAAGCCTGTCGGGGTCGCGGGACTAACGAATACCGTGTCCGCGGAACGTAAAGGACTATTGAAGGACACCGTGGATTTTAGTCAGTAAAAGTTTGACAATCTTAAATAATCAAGAAAGTTTTCCTGTTTTCACTCTTTATATCAATGGTAGTGTTCATTAATGTTACCGTCACTTAAAAAGCCAGCTAATACAACTGACACGCCTCGGTTCGCTGCATCCAGTTTGACGTCTCGTATCGGTTCGTTATCGCTTCGGACTCGGTCCGGTTTGCTATCGCCTGTCTGTTTGACAAGGCTTGCCTTTGTCAAACAGACAGGCGAAAGCGAAGCGTTTCCTAAGCGATACCGAACCGAAGCGAGACGTCTGTCCGATAGTTCTGTCACCCTATCAGATAGCTTTCGCTTTTCTATGTGACTGGATTCAAACAATTCCATACATTACAAATAAAAACGTCAAGCTTCGCATTCGCCACGCCAGTCTGTTTGACAAAGGCTTAAGAGAGTAGACCTCCAGAGCCGTGTTTTGGAGATCGATGAAAAAGTCCTAGCTTCCGTTCTGTCTTCTATCTTTCGAAATAGTACCTTTCACCCAACAACAATCTCAAATAAAGTTGTTTTTTATTCCGCAGTTCTGTTAGAATTTCAATTTTCCAAATGGTCTATTTGTCTGATAATTTATGTACGGAGCACCCGACGGCGCTACACTCGTAAATGTTAGGTGAGTGATCTATAAAATTTACATTCAAAAATTGAAGTCCATCGATCTTTGTATCGTACCCTGCAGCATGTGCATCGCATCCTGGTGAATCTTTCAACAACCAGCAAAATTAGAATTTTGTTAGATACGAGTTGTTTTATAAAACAATTTGGACGCAAATTAGTCAGCGAGAACAACATAAAACAAACTGTTTTCATTATTTCAGTAGGTGCCTACTGAAATATTGAAAACAGTATTAAATGGAAATCCACGTGCGAGAAATTTTATTCAACACGGCTGGAACTTTGCTGGAGTCATATTTTTCAATGAGAGCATAGATATAGCTATTTGCAGGTAGAAGGGTGGCGGGTGGTCTCGGCGGTGTAATGTAAAGTCTCGTTGACATGGTACCTGCATCAGCAGAGCATCACTGCGGTGTCCGAATGTTGTACTTACAAACGGGAAACATTGACGTGCCTACACGTGTGACCATGTGCTCTGAATAATAACTGCTTCTCGGTTGCACTGACTGCGCAATGGTCATTTCATGAAGGTTCTTGTGGTTTTGGAATGTAAACTAACGCGCCCACTAACTAGCAATGTCCAATTGTTTGAAATGCCTAAGATTACTGTTTTACACATAAATTTAAATTTGATTGCAGACTGTTTTCGGAAAAATCGAGTAAGCCTTACAGCGAAATGTAAAGGATAGTCAGAAGAAGACGACGCCCTAGAAATTAGCCGATACTATTTGCGGTGTCCTTCAGAGAGGTCAGGTGCATAGCAATTGATATCCGCTTGCACACGAAATATACTCGCCTGAACTTTAAAATGGAAGTAGCGAGAGCAGTGTGTGAGAGTCCTCTACCGCTTTACCGAGAGAAAATGAGGTTTTTATTTTTCACAAATTGGCAGGTTACCGTTTGGAATAGCTTTGCACGCTTTTCCGGGTGTTCTTTACTGATTGATCATGTGTCACGTATCCTGAGTTTATCAAGTATTGAAAGATACTGCAGATAATATCTAATATTTTTTTCTAAAATTATTTTTGGATCAACCTGAATACAGCAAAATTTTCTTTTTATTGTATGTACTATGAAATCTTTAAATTGTTAAGCCACTCGTCAATTTTTGTAAAACGCTGTCGAGTTGAAGCTACAAGTATCTTTTGTGTGAAACTAGCCTTTGGTTTCAGCCCACATGACCTTTGCAGCTCAGTATCCAGGTCGAGGTCGACCATCTGACCCCAGACTCCCACGGGCACATTACAGCTGCCACACGAGTGGCACAATTTGTGTCCCGATACCACAAAAGCAATTGCATCGGAAACCGATACGAACTGAATTAAATAAATTGAGATTAATTTAATAAAAAACATTTTTCAACTTTGGCATCGTTAACAAAATGTAGTTGATGCTATTATAAGTTTCGAAATAGGTTGACGTGAACGTCGGTAGCCATTAATCTTTGTTACACGTACTCTTGTGATAGGTTTTCGTCGTTCGATCGTTGGCGTTCAAACGATTAGTAAGCTTTGAATTCGGTCTAAAATAGAAAAGTCATCTTCAATAACAGGAAACTTCAACAATGCTTTCTTTACCCGTATTTTTTCAGTAACGCTATATCTAGTTTATATGCTTAACATTTGAAAGGGGTAGCTAAATATCTATATTAGTTATAGTGAAATGTAGTTATTTTTTGGTATATTTGGAGCATCCTGATCGTGGGAAACGGTTGGCGCAATAGCTGAGTGATGGACTGTTGCGCAGCCTGTCGTGGTTCGATTCCCACACTGAACAATGTATGTTTTTGTATGATCTGCAAGTGGTTGATTCGGCTCTGGGTGTATGTGTGTGTGAGTTTTTTGTGCTGGTACAGGAGAAATTCCAAGTGTGGGACAAAGATTAAAAAAATAAAAAACGTCTGTCATGTAGTGAGTTTATATTAATGTACATATATTACTGCTTCTTGAAACTGAAAGTATGTAATAAAGATCTAAGCCTCTTTATCTTGTCTCTGGTAAATATTACTATCGCTAAACCACATTTACAGTGTACACTAAGTCGAGATGGGTATTAATACGCAGGCATTTCTCTTGCCAAATGTAAACTGTGTCCCTGACATAAGTCTCCCACAAATTGCTCATAAAATCAAAATCAAGGACTTATATCTATCTTATTCTGTACCTGAAAATAAAACCTAGATGCTGGTGTTTGTTTTTCCAAAAAATACTTGTTCTTGTATCAGTCCTTAGTTTTAAATATCATAACATAAAAAAAAACTAAATGGCAAAGGGACTAGCCTTTTTCACATTTATTGGCACTAAATATTTCAGGCCATTCTTGTGACCTTCTTTAAAGAGAATCCCAAAGCACAGAAGATCAGGCTTATACGCAGTGTTTGTCACCCATTATTTATTTACTTCTTGATCTCTTTGTACAACTACAGAATTGATTTCCAATTCAAATTGTTAATTAATTATTGAGGGCGAGCCCTTGTCAAGTGGCCTACAGAAATTATGTAAAAATCGCTGATACAGCCTGCTTATATTCTGATTAAATAATTAAAGTATGCTAAAGTGGGTCAACAGCGTACCTACGAGTGGGTGGCGCGATAAGTTAGCCGATGTTGCGCTTTCGAGAAACTCAGCCTAGCTTCGGGAAAATTGTATCTACTTCGTACTATGTTGCTAATTCAAAAGTTTTCCTATTTTCGCGAACATGTACCTACCCAAGAATGAAAGTCACCTTATTAAATTCGGGCAGTGTGAATATGTTTTAAGTTTTGAACGCCTGACTTTTCCTGGATCTGAATAAATGAATGTTTAGTTTTTCAATTTTCCTTTTGTACATCGTTTCGCAGCCTAAATTGTGGAGAAAGACAGAAGTCGTAGCTGAAAAATTTATTCAACGTTTGTATTAACGCAACTTCGACTGTGACGCAAGATATTATGACGTACTTAATCGTGCATGATCGATTGTTTTTGCAAGGTATGAACTCTTGCCTAGATAATGTAAGTGCTACTCAATTATAAGTTAGTGTGAATGAATATACTACAATGAATTGGTATTACTGAGACAGATGTCTGATCCTTGTCACACGGGATTATGATAATAGTATTATAATCCGGTACTCTCCCGTATAATGTACCTTTCAGGATCAAGATATACTAGCTTGAGAAACTACTTACTGCAGACCTCAGGGTACATAAGAAAGTATACAAAGGACGCTTTCCTAACATAGTATGGTGATCTAGGAGCATGCAATAATACTTTATAATTTAACATAGAAGCTGGCAATCTGTTTCCACCGCCGCCGACGCTTCTCTATAAACATGAGCTTTGCATACATTAAAACTTAATTAAGGACATTATCGCTGGTAAACATTACGAATTAGTCCAAAAATAAATGAAAATGAACGCTTATAGTGACTTTAAATTGGCTAATAAAGTATACATAAATACGAGTATACGAGCATAATGTTTGGCATGACTTAAATTTTTACCCAGTGTTGTGTTTAACTATTTCTTGATTTTATTCATGTTACTGAATTCTTCTATATCTTAGGACTTGGAGCAATTTGATTAAATAGCCTATGTTACTTGCAAATGATGAGGATTTTTGTAGGTGTAAATTTAAAAAAAAAAATGTTCTTATGTTTTTAAGTTTATTCATTAAAAACAATAATAATTATATTTTTATTTAAATATCTTTTATCTTCACAGCATTAAAAATAGTGTAGATTTTGTTAATGCTTATAGCAATAACCATCCCGTATGAACGCCATACTTTGTAAAAAATCATGAATAGATCAACTGAAATTGAAACCAATAAGAATGTATTATTCCGATGTCTTATATAATTATTTTTTTCAAAGACGAGTAATGCATGATAGGAACATACAAAAGTTACTTAACATAAACTCGTAGCTACCAAATGCTTCATATGGGTCTGTGCTACGTAGATTGCTACGCCAAACAAATGCTACGCGGGCGTCATGCTACAGACGTAGGCATCTGGCTACGTAAGTACGCAGGCGGATTTATGATCGCGCTATGGCGGCTTCCCTGTCTATTCGACCGAGGTCTTTCAGTTTTTGAGTAGATAGTACTTTTTATAACATAAATTATGTATGCAAGTAGGCACACTGCATATGTTTTGGTTCGTAGCTTTGGATTTGAGTTTTGGATTATCAACTTGTGACATCTAAAAGCAGGTCAAAGAAGATGACGAATAGGTCATAAGATAAGAAAAGGTTTAAGCACTTTTTATGACTGTATTTTCAAATTTAAAATTAATGAGAAATGGCAAATAAAACATCAATTAACTTTTTTATTTATTAAAAAGACACATTATATAAAATTATCTCACACGCGATAAAACTAAAATTAATCTAGATAGTTACGAATTATGTCTGTATGCCGCACTTAAATGCACTTCAAAAATGCAGCAAGCAGGTGGCGGTAACGAATTCATGGCACTCCACGGACCGGCTGCACTTTTAACATAATACGAATACACACACATAAAGCAAGTATTTGCAAACATAGATGATATAATGGAATCTATCATGTGGTGTCAACGAGAGGAAGGCTCTTGTTGATCATTATAACTGATGATTTGAGCTAATGACGGTAATATAACACACGGGAACATTTATTCAAAATACTGTACACGACAAATAATATTTTACAATTTTTCTACAACTGTGAATAGACACAATAACATTACTGTAATACATTAACAAGCGTAGATTTAATATTGTGCGCGTTATTTAAACCAAAATTTTAAGGCAGAACATTTTAATTTCAGAGGATCTTTTCATAGTAAAATAAACATAGTTTCTTTGGGCGGGCGAGTCCAACCACTTTTATTATTCAAACTAATTTAAACACTTTATCTTTGGGTTTCACTTAAACATTTAGCGTATCGCAGAGAAAAGTGAGCGACTTGCACGAGCTGCTAGTTAAACATATTAGATGTCTTATGATCCAACTAACACTTTCTTTATAATTATAATGGTTTACATAACGCAAATTACGACCAATTTAACTAATCAATAATTACTCTAGTCTGAATGATGGAAAACCACACATTAAATGCGAAAATGGATCAGCAACATACGCGACTGACAGAATTGATCGAGTGCCAACAAATAATCGGGTCAAGCTGACCTGAGTACTAACGTATAGGTACTCACTATCTACTTATCAAGTTTAAAAATACAACGACGTTCTTATAGACTTATCTTTTACAACTACGTTTTACAATGGTAACTTTAACTTGATATGAGAGGAACGGCACAAGCCCAAGCAATTTCATTTTACTATCAACTGTGGCCCTAGAATTCAATCTAGATACTTTTGAAGTGGTATCTAATTTACTCAAAAGATAAAACGGAGATTATAATGGAACGGTCGAGTGAATCTTTTGTTAATTACCGAAATGTCACCAACAGTGACATTGAGATTTAGATAACAGACCAAGACTTTTTATTTAATGTTTAGAGAACTGTTAATGGTTCTTGATTTATGAGCATCCCCGGGCGCGGGGTGCTAGGAGAGTTTGCAGTGAGTAGATTTTGTAGAAAAACGTGTTCAAGTGGGCTGGAGCCCGAATCAGTAAATCGCCTTCAACTTTTGCGCTTACGTAACCGGAGAACTCTACATGAGTTTCATTTGGCACGCGACGACTACGTTACCCACGTATTATGTAGATGCTAATTGTTTATTGCACTGAGATAGCAACTATGCCAGCATCTCAAATACACATTCTATATTAAGAGCAGTTTGTTGATCTTTTAGAGTGTGATATCAATCGTTTGATGACAGGACGAATATTGTATTTTCAGTTATATTTGCACAACAAATAACAGCTCGCAATAAAGAGCATCTATATCTTATAGATCCTTTTAAATATGAAACGTGCTTAAACAAAGTTCGAGATGAAAGTGAATTCGTATTTTCATGGTAGGTCCGATGAACAGCACCGTCGGTTATATTTTGTTTTTCACATTTGACCTTTATATATACTGGGTAGATTAAAAAATGTTGTTCTAGATACAAAGGCTTCGTTTTTTGCAGGATCAGTGTGAAAAATAAACCGAGGTATTCATTAGTTGGTATACGTTGAGCAGGCTTCTCGTTTAATCTGTGTAGAGACCTTCGTAGAGGGAGCGGGGCATGTGCTCAGCTAGCAAGGACTTGAGCTTCTCCCGGGGGGACACGGGGGTGTAGCGGGCGAGGGGGAAGGTGCGTGTCACTCCATCACTCAACGCACGTGTCACGGCGGTCAGGTCGGCGTCCTAAGGAACGAACACAACTCATTAGTTATCGTATCATATACCTCGTCCTGCCTCTGATGTTGATCGAACCGCTAATGAAGCGTAAACAATAAAAGGAGATAAAATCACTGACGTGAGCATTACAAAGTAGGCTCACTATGTAATTCTCACATCACTGGTTTTATTCGTTGTCGTTCAGTAGGGAAAATGTATACTTAGAAATATTTGTAAAAGAAAGTGATTTACATAAGGCTCACTTTCATCTAAAATTAAATTTGTTGATCTTAAGAGAAAACGCTCCGTCCAATTTATAATATACGTCAATATCGCAAATAGAATGATAGGTAAGAATAATTTCATAGGTTGCTTTGTGAAGGCTAACGTTAGGTAGGTAGATATTATGACGGAGAGGTATAATTGTGCAGTGACTAGGACATCGAAATTGATTCTACGAAGGAGTTTATGAAAGCTGTTTTGAGTTAGATTTCCTAATTTAGATATTGTTAACATGAACCTACGTAATTTCAGAATCGTTACATAATTCGCCTATATTAACAAAAACGAAACTCATACAATCTACTAACTTAATTTTACATAATCCAATAAAATGGTTAATTGAAATTTTTCCCGCATATGTATTGTCTCTTAACATGTGAAATTAGTAATATATCTCGGTTGCTATCTTCGTATCTATCTGTATCTATGTATCAATCAGAAGCAGCCGTCAAAAACAAAGAAATTTGGAATGATAATGAATATACCTATCATTTCAGATCTTCAGTTCTACAAGAACTCATATTGTTGCTTTCTCAAGAAGGTTTTGAATCTGAATTCATATAGTAAATAATATTCCAGGATTGTAGTTTCAAAATAACATGTTTTCCGGAAAATGGACGTGTGCGGAATTGCATACCAATATGTTTTTACGGGATCCAAAAACACCCACATTCAAGAGCAGGTTACGGTAAGGCCTTCCTCAAGTACGGTATTAACCCAAAGTCTCGGCTAGGTATTTCTATTTTATTATTCTCAGAAAGAGAAGGGTTACAGAGGCGTTCCCAAAAACAAGTGAAGAGATTCAAAATATAATTTACTCTTTACCTAACACACGTTCTTATATATTTTTTTATTACTGTCAAAGTTACGAAATCTTTACTAAACATCATTTGATATTTTTGTAAAATTGCTGGTACTCACGAAGCCATCCATCATACTTTTTTGTAACTTTGTGAGATCCTATTAAACATCCGTTTTTTATTTAAAACATGTAACCTATTTTAGCACCCTTGATATTCAAATTATGGGACGGTAGCTTGTTATAAATTCTTACACAACCTTTTGTGGCCGTAGAACGAACTAAAGAGGTGAAAATGAATTACGGTATCAATATGTTGTGGGTCGTAAACGAAGTCAAGAAATATGGTGGCGTAGGCAGCGCTACACTTCTACCTCTAGTTTAAGAATGTGGTGTTGAACACACAAGTAAAGCTATAAATACGGAGAAATTAAGCGTAGTCACGTTTTTGCTACTTACAGCGCCTTTAGTGTACTTCTCGAGGCTTCGTAGGGCGTTTTCGAAGTAGTCTTCACCGTATGCGCCTTTTTGTTCGTCGCTAAGCCTCTTCCACATGTCACGGGCTTGTTCCAGAAGTTTCTCCTCGGAGAGCCACGCGCTGCCGGTCGTGTACTCGCCCGCCGCTACTACCACCTGCCAACCGTTAAACTTACTATTAGTTTCAAACACCTTAGTGTGCGGTACATAAATATTTATGACTTTGTTCAGAATATATATTAAGACTTATTTTTGAATGCTCCTGCCCCTTTCTCCCCCTGAATGGGAGCTTGCTTGGGACCTAATTTTAAGTATTATTTGCGTAAGAGAACCTGTAATCTGTACCAAAATCGGCTTACGAATTTATCAAAATATCAACGATGGGAACACATATATGTTAGTTGTCTACCAGTTCTCTTTCAAAACCGATTCACGTGTAAGAAGTGTCAGTATTACAGAGGAGGTGGTTCGATACAGAAGCTTACCAAACACATTTGTGGAAGTTCTGTGGCACTTATGGAAACTTTGCTGTACGGATTACGTTTGGAAAGGAAACAAGTGTTTCGCGATGCGTTATAATATCTAATGTGGTTTTTGTGTTTGGGAGTTAAGATTGTTCTCATATGTGCTAGATAGTTTCCTATAAGGAACTGTTTATAATAATATTTAATAAAACTGTGATTTCTGATCTATTGTGGCTGCTTTTAATGAGTTATTACAACGATGCTGGTTTTCAATAACAGTACAGCACGTCTACACGTACCTAATACGTGTACATGAGACAGCTACATAGTCCAAATGTATCAGCACTAGGCGTTACGAAAGTTACAGTACATATTAACCAATGTGTAATATTCCGATTTAAATCTTAGTTGCTCATAAATTTCTAAAAATATTGCCACAGAATGTTTTTTTTAATAAAACTACAGACATCAAAACTGTGCACGAGTTGCTCACTGAGAAATATTGATGAAATGCGTTTTTTTGGCATAAATCTGATGACTTTGCTAACTTACGACAACATTAATCAGTTAGCGAAAATGAACTTTGGGCAAGATTATATCATAAAGTTTTCAAATGTCATTTACACGATGTCAAATGGGCGTTATCACCTTTTTTATTACGGGTATGTTTTGTATTTTAAAAACACAAGTATGATTTTAGCATAAAAGCGTGAGGTACGTTCTCGACCATATTCGTAAATTTTTACGGTTTGTTTAACGAAGTATTCGTACCTACATACATATATCTACATGTGTGTGAATTGGACACGCGTCGAGTTTTAATTGTTACCACATTGGCATCCGATCAGCGATCAATATTGGTTCAGTCATTCCATGGCGGTTACATTCAATATGTAGCTCCATATACCTATAAAGCCGAGTTATGGAATGTGAAGGTAATAACTGAAATAATCTACATCGCGAATCACATCGTGAATGTTCTCCTTTTAATTTTTTTGGTTTTTCTTTTAGTTGTATTGTGTGGCCTCTTTTTTTGCCTTTCGTGTATTGAAATTCTAGATTACGTTGACATAAATTTTAAATTTTAGTTTCATTATGAAAATAATGTGTAACGGACCGAAGTTTTTAACATTTGATATTAATTTCAACCCATTCCTAAGAAAAAGGGTATTGACTGATGTTCAAATAATCCAATAAGGGTTACGGAACCATTATTGTACGACAAACGTTATTATCTATTAATTAACAACATTGTTACACTAACAATGGATTTCAAATACCTAAATTTATAACAAGAAAACTTAAAATATTGTTGTACTATTTGCTCTCGCGAAACGTCGACAAACCAATTATTTACTGACTGAACATTAATTAACCCTATATTTCGTTTACTCTTGACGAAATAAGTGGGCGGTCCCTGTAATTGACTCCTGTTTTATACTCTCCTTTATGTCATAATGATATTTATAAACTGCGTTTTTAAAATAAAACTGAAAGTCTCACAGCTACGTCATACCTTTGCTATGTACTAGATTAGTACATCTGTGGAAAAAATATTGTATTTGACGTCAAGAGCAGGTTTATTTGGTGCGTCAAAGATTCGAGTTTTTATTTAGGTAACTGTTGCCAAAAAAAAAAAAAATATAAATTCTCATTTATCTCATTACAATTTTTCTAGTGCCGAGACATTTTATATCAACATTTTAATCATCCAGAAGAGTGTGTACTAAAAGACAAAGACGGTGTGTGACCTTTTTTTTTAGAGTGGTAAAATCCTCAAATGAGTCCTCCCACCCAGGGCAGAGCGGGAAGGACTGTCAGACTCGTACTGATTAAAATCCACGGTGTCCTTTAATAGCCCTTTACGTTCCGGGGTCACGGTAAATCGTGAGTTAGCGCATAGGGTGTGACCCCTATGCGCTAACTCGCGAGAAGTCTCTCCGAGACTTCTGATGTAGCATACAGACTCACGGCGAGAAACACCGAGGACATCCGCAAAACGTGAATGTGAGGGGCTTTCACGTACGTCTCTTTTCCTCTACTCGAAGTCTCGGGGAGACTTCTTGCCTTGAATCTGTAGGCTACATATAAAGTAAAAGAGACGTAGATAAACCTCTCACAATCATGCTTCTCCGATTTTCTCGGGGTTTCTCGCCGTAAATCTGCAGGCTACACATTGGTTTTGATGTCTTTTATAACTTCCCACTAAGCTATGTGATGAGATACCAATCATCAGATCATTACTCATTGCACTATTTAATTCACACATTCACGCCTACATTTACAAAACACACATTCTTGTTATAAAATAATTTAGTAAATTATTGCAATAATTCTCGTCAACATACTCGAGTTTAATTCTAATCATCAATCAGATGGTATCTATATAAACTGTAAAAATTAATTAATATCATATTAAAATAAGAAAAGAACCTAGTTCTATAAAATAGAGAGCTTAGCTAAAACAGCGTTCATTACTTCATTACACAGTTCACAATTCAATTACGCAATATCTACATTTGTATAGTGTAGTTTTTACTTGTACAGTTCCCGCTATCCAACCACGGATTAATCAAAGCGAAACACAGGTGCAGGCGCGGGCAACATATTGCTCTCGGTGCCCACTCATATAGACAAAACTCATATATTATAATATATGTCAATGCGCAGGCTGAACGGTCTAGTTCATATCATAGGTTTTATTTTGCGATATACCTTAAGCCTGTATGAATAATGCAAAGCATTTTGATTAGGTTCTACTCGCATCATAAAGGATAACGACCATTAATCTAATTTAAGTGTGCTACCAACTAATCTAAAATTATACCACCTAGTTTGTAGTGTGGTGAGACAGTTAAATATTAAAGGACTTAGTATAGGAGACCTCGGTTCTGACGTTTTGACATATAAACGTATTGAAGATAGATTATTATATATTAGTATATAAAATTGTTTATGTTCAGACTAGGCATAGATGTAGCTAACTAGTTTTTCAACCTGACATTGATTGAATAGACCGCGAGCGAAAAAGCTGTAACAACACAAAGATAGTTTTTTGGACGACATTTTATAAACGGGATTGCTCCGTGCCTCTGGTGATTAATCAAAACCTCTTTCTGAGGAAATAGCTTTATATTCCAGGCACGGGATTGCGGACAATCCCGGGTTTGTTCAACATCTATTGTACCTATAGACTAGGCGCTACCGCTATTAGTTCCCGGAGTGTTAGTAAAATATCAACTATGCTCGAGTTTCGCAGACGTCAGAAGTACATCGGATTAACAACTGGGTGATAGCGAGAATCAAATGGATTCTGGTTGCCTTTGTTGTTTAATGTCGACTTTAGCTGTTCGTATTGTTTGACAGAGCCAATGTTTGTCGAATATTCGGGTTAGCAAGATAACAACGTTTTGGCGCATCTAGACAGTTGAGTAGGTGTACCCCTACTTCTTATATTCTTATAATATAAAGATGGTTACAGGGACATCTAATTAGATGGACTACTTATTTAGTAACATTAGACAGTTGTTTATAAGACTGCAATCGGTACGCGTGATAATTTATGTGAGAATTCTAAATCTACCTCATGTCAGCCAATCGAGTTTACGATGCTTCTGATGTGTTGCTTCTCTGCAATAATTCCTGTCTCTTACATAATACCTAGTTGTCTGTAGTTCATGGTTACTTCTGAAATAGTTTCGCTCGTAGTTCGGAGTAGGCAAGAGCACAAAACTGTGGTAGTGTACAGTAGTACTATGTATTAACACTGACGAGCAGGGATGTTTTTGAAAGCCTTGGCACGTCTGTAGATACTTTTCTGCTGCTGAAGGAAAAGATATTGTAAATGGAAAATAAACCATATGGAGAAAAGATAATTGTATAAAAACTCACGCAATCGACGCCTCGTGGTTTGAGCTCACGTCGGAGGCAGGCGGCGAGCGCGTCGAGGGCAGCCAGCGAGGCAGCGTGCACGCCACGCACCGGCGCCGCCACGTGCGTCAGGATGGACGAGGCGAGGACCACACGGCCGCGGGCGCGCCTCACCAGAGGCAGCATCACCTGCACCAAGCGGGCTGGGCCTGCACAACACAGATCATTTAAAGATGAGGTCAAAAACTAAAGAATGTTATTCCATTACTTCATAGTACACCGCTTTTTTATCACGGTAAAATCATCAAATGATTCCTAACACCCAGGGCGGGACGGGAGTTACTGTAAGACTTTTACTGATAACACAGTCCCGCGACCTCGGATAGTACACCGTTGAGTCATTTACTAAAACTGCAGTCCAAAATAAAAGTTCGTAAAGTAAGAGTCTTATGAACATTACTTCATAGTTATTCAATGACCTTCGCTGCGTGTACCATATGTATTTACGTCTATTTCCTATAAATTTTATCTATGCTGCTAGGTCAAGACGTCGATCATGTTCCATTTATGTGTAAAAACAGGCCAGTATGCTTACACAAATATTATTTAGTATGATCATGATAACCTTAGATATATTCGTTTCTATGTGCCTGTAATATATGTGATCAGATGTGACAGCAGTACCTAGATATGTTGAACTTCTTTGGTAAATAGTCTTTTTTTTTTTCTTGGTAAAATCATCAAATGAGTCCTCCCTCCCAGGGCAGAGCGGGAGGGACTCGTGCTAACTAAAATCCACGGTGTCCTTGAATAGACCTTTACGTTCCGGGGTCACGGTAATTCGTACAGCCCCGCGACCCCGGCAGGCTTTGACCGTCATTTTGCTGACACTCTTTGAGGTGCGCGTGGAACACAACGCACCGTCGACACGGCATGGTCCATGGTCGAACAGCGAGTTGCCCATTACTCACTGTCCGCATGCCCGCGACTACGGTGGCCGGAGATCGTCTGGCGACGTCCGTCGCCGTGGGCGTCTACCACTGCGGCTGGGGTGGAGGGAGAACGCTGTCCTCTCCCTCACGCGGCCCGCCTCCTCCTTCACGAGCATGACTGCTTCGCAGAAGGATGCCACCGCTTCCCACTCCGTCTCGCCCCGCAGCATGGCCTCGACCAATGCCGGGCGCGAGAGGTCTCCGCCTATCGTCGTCGTGAGGACACGGCGGTGCTCTGCCCAAGCGGGGCAGTTCTGCACCGTATGCTCTACCGTGTCCTCCGGACGATCCTCGCAGTGGTGACACCCAAGCGTTTCTTCCCTCCCTATCAGGCACAGGTACCTCCCGAAACTTCAGTGTACGGTGAAGACCTACGTCAAGGGGTAGGTCAGGACGCCGTGACGACTATGCAGCCAATCCTCAAAGAGGGGTCTTACCGCCGTGTTTGCGGCCTGCCCGTGGTAAATAGTCATAGTGAAAAATTTAAGTCTATATGTGTAATAGACCAGCTAGCTAAAAAAATTGGTTTCTTGTAAGTAATTAATTGTAAAATATGCACTGGTGCACTCATTTTCATAGAGAGCTTGATATTTATATTATTATACTTACGCATATTGACACAAATAGTTTTGTTTGTCAATCTAACTAATAATGCGAACAATGGATATAATGTTTGTTTGTAACTCAATCACGGCTGTACGAAGCTCAATGAAACTTGGCTCAGAGATGAGTTGTAATCTGAAAGTAAATATAAAGATTCTGATGGTAAGTATAATTTTCGAGTTATACTCAAACAAAACCATTGGCAACAGCTATTGTTTAATACTGTCTGAAAGTGACAAAAACGTAAATATCGCGTTCGAGTTTGACATGAATTCTGAAACGTCTTTTCTCTTAACAAGTGTTGTCACCTGTCTCAAACTATTACTTATAAAAGGCCGTTGGGAATCCGAAGATGCCCGGACACCTTCGCTAATTAACACACCGCTAAGAATAAATTCCTGGGCTTAATTAACTCCGAAGAAACGTGTAATTTTTTGCTTCGTGAAATTGAATCTTCTTTTTTCCTCACCGATATTAAGTTTTCCATTATGATTTTAATATTCTTTTTGAGTTACGGTACCTAGCGTTTCAAATATGAAATTAGTTTCTTGTTAAAATGGTTACGCAAGGAAACTTGATGGAGAGTTTTACATCGAAAGTAAATTCAGACGCTATTTTAAAACGAGATAATTTAAGGAACCAAGCTGTAGTTGGATTGCGCCGATATGCGTATAAACAATGACAAATAAAAATGTACATGCGTATAAATATAATTCAAAATAGTCATAAAAACGGCGGCGCAGTGAATGAGTGATTTATTGCTGCGCTGCGTGTCACCTTCGATTCCCACAAGCAACAAACATTTGTATGATCTATCTACAAGCGGTAGTTCCGGATGCCTTCCGGGTCTGGGTGTTTATGTATGTGAGTTCAAATGTTTATGAATACATCCACGACTCTGGAAAAATTAACATATTTTAAAATAAGTCTCGGGCAACTTTTTTTAAAATATGTTTTTAATACAATCTAATAACACGGTTATTTATTAAAAAAAAAAAGAAACTATAAGCGTACATTAAGATAGCACGTAATTCTCAAACTCGTTTACAAAACAAGTATTTCTACTTGGAGACTACCAACGCTATCTAGCGAAATTTCCACTAACT
This sequence comes from Agrotis puta, assembly GCA_943136025.2. NCBI lineage: Eukaryota > Metazoa > Arthropoda > Insecta > Lepidoptera > Noctuidae > Agrotis > Agrotis puta. The sequence goes on along the minus strand of OW964177.2, from coordinate 10,363,767 downwards.
ACCAAGTTCGTAGGGCGGCGTAGCGCTCGTAGCGCGGCGTAGCTACTCACCGAGCAAGTTGACGTCCATCGCACGCTTGATGACGGAGAAAGGCACCCACTCAAGTTCGCCGAGCGCGCACCAGGACTCGCAGTTGACGACGGCCCACAGCCCCTGCGCGCCCTCTGGCAAGTGGTCGACGATGTACAGCGATGCTGACAGAATCTAACGAACAGTAACTTCATGTTAACCCAAACATTCAACCTAACGTTACTGGGATTCACCGCTAGATTTCGCATGCTTGTTTGTAAGAAGATGCCACATAAAAATGAGACACGACAGAGAGTTTTTATGTTTTTTTTTCAAAGCCGGGTTTTTATGTAGGACGACTGCGTTATGAAAATGATTTACTATCCAGGTTTATTTAAATTCGTAATAGACAGATATTCATCTTGAATAACTGTTTTAATGTCGCAGGTATATTATTATAAAACCTTATCCAAAATAAGTATTCAGTTAGAAAATGGGTATCCATTGTCAGTTCCACAGCCATTTTTTTAACTTCATTATTATTTAAAGATTCACGTTTTTCATAATGTTCATCATGGTAAAAAAAAACTTTTATCACATAGGCGCAAACAAAATCCACCGATAGCAAATTGCAAGTTTGTTTCGCTACAGAATTTGGGCAATTAATCTTATCAAAAGTTGGGAACGTTCTCCGAATCGTAAATATATTTTGAACTCGTGCGTTATCAGACGTCGTCGGAGCGGAAGATACAAAAAGGGACGTTTAACGAATGTGCACAAATTAGGCGAATATGTACCGCGATTAGAACAGTACATCGTTTTTAATGTTGTAAAACGTGGGCGCTCGACTCCGATCTCGTGATTGTAACATTTTCTTTTTCGTTGCCAACCTGAATTAATTTAGAGTCGAGTACATCCCTAAATTGGGGTTTGCTAGGAGCGGTACACGTACAAAATTAATTTACAAAGACTTTAGCTATGTACTTGTATACTGGCGGCTTAGACCATGACGCTAGAATTAATATTATATAAGGAGACTTTGCCGAGGTATTCAAGATTACATTAATGATACTCATTTACATACAATAGGATTTGAGGATTTAACTAATAACCCTAAAAATAAATCTGATTAATTGTCTGCTTCGTGTTGAAGTTCATAACTTTCCAAATAGGGTTTACATTTTCAATGAGAATGTTTTTTTTTTGATTTATTGACAGTAAAAGTATTGTTTAACGTGATATGAAAAAAAAGAGAAATTGGAAATAATTATTGATAAACAGGTAGGATTAATTAGATCGTAAGAAAGAGGAATTTAAAAAAATGAACACATGAACACATTGAGTATTCACTTATCTATTCTACAGAAACTTAGATAGATCAGATAAGTCATTTACCTGAGTTTCCGATGTAATGTCAAGTTGTAGGGTGTGTAGTCTTCCAGAGCAGTCTTCTTTGAGCATGTCGGCGTCAATGTTGCCGGCTTTACTTTGGAACCCGGCGAACACATGATAGCCGAGATCGTCCAAACGCCTAGCGAGAGCATTTCCCAGCACGTTGTCACAGCCTGTCACTAGAACTGCTTTTCCAGCAGCTGTCACCTATTCAGCAGACGCATACGATCAATGAATGAAGCAAGGTATTATCTCTGGGGTCAATGAAATAAATCTTTAGTTCGAAATAGAAACAATAAATACACAAGGTCACGCAATAAGTTCCCTTCGCCTTTCATTTACACTCTGGGCTTACCAAAACCACTTCAATCATGCCAGTATTGTTTCTATGCCTAAAATAATTATATCTCATTAGGGTACGAACGTTTTGCTATATCAGATATAATGGTCGGGCGACGAAATTAAGTTTTCGTCGAAAATAGATGGCGACAGCTTGATTGATGTCCGTTATAATAACAGCTGAGTGAATATTTTATTCAACCATTTGTTAGTACCTACCTATGCGTGACGCAGTGACGTTCGAGGTTAACTATTTCAGGGTTGGCTGGTCGTTAATTCTTAATCTTGTAGTCCTCTCACTGTCCGAAGTCACGCACCAATCACATATTGTTTGCATACATTTAGTAATGAGTGTTCACACTCGTCTCATGGATCAGTTTTCTATCAGTTTACAGTGAAGCACAGAAATGTAGAGCACGCTTTTGTGAGCAGGCTACGCACTAGTTATGAAAACGTGATATACGAACACGGAGAGTAATCTTCATTACCAGTATGTAAAAACTTGTAGGTTTTTAAACATTAATATTTTATTTCGTCTATAATTTATTGTTGAGATGTTTCGATAAATAAAATTATGTTAACTACTGTTTATATAATAATAAACCAACAACATTGAAATAGCAGAAATATCTGATTTAGTTTTACAAGCGCCGCTGTTTTCTTTCATTCATAGTTTATAAAACCGAAAGTTCAAATGTTCCTCATAAAAATATTTGGAGTTAGTAAGAAAACACCATGAATATTTTATTTAGTAGTGTCTATTCAGTAAAAACACAACCATTAACCTATTTTAAATCGGACTTTCGAATGGATTGATGACGCAACCACGGAGGCTGGCACAATGGTACAATTGTTGCAATCTCCTTGGCAATTTGTAATGCGACACATTCGCACTGACATTTTAGGGGTAATAATATTACACAATATCTCAGAATATATAATTAATACGGTGAAGATGCGCTTTTATGACACGAGCAAGTTTTTTGTATAGTTTTCAAGAGTTCTCAGCCTTCGTGATAGGTAAGTAAAATATATATTTTTTTAAATACTACTGTCAAATCTAGATATTAATGATGAACAAAGTAAGTTTTAAGTCACAGTCGCGGTAACTTATTTAACTTTTAGTTTTTTGATTGAAATTATAACAAATGCCATAAAACACTTGTGAGGTGTTTATTACTATATGTTTATTTTGTGTACTTTCAACGGCTACCAAATCAAAATTATCTAAGTTGTTCGTGTGCAGTCCTGTTACAAATTTCATGAAATTCAGCCATTCTTTTTTCAGTTTCAAGTAAATATCCAGTTACTAATGTGGGGTGGAAACGCGTTATCTATTTCAGAGCTCACTGTGATTCACATTAGATACTTTTTATGTTTTTCATTCCAACTCCCTCTAGCTCCTCAGTTACAGTGAATAGTGTTGCATGTTTAAGTACATTAATGTTTCAATTACAATTTAAACTGTTTAGTTGACTTTGTTCAGAAATTTAATAATTGTATCCTCCCCTAGAGAGGCTGCGACTTGATTCGATACACTTTGCTCGGCTCAGGTAATCTCCTAGATGTATGTTATTCGTAAAAAAAGCAAAGGCGTATTCTCGCGAGGCCTGGATATCGCATTACTTCCCACATTATATGTATTCTAGATCAGTTACATACTTAATCTCGACCGCTATATTTACGGTTATGTTCTTCCACATTTCCATTGAGGAAATCAAGATAAATGCAGTAAATGTTTGAATTTAAAATATTTTTGTTCAGTTTAAGTAACCAAGCCTACGAGAGGTTTATCTCTTCGTGAAAGTTCACTGAAATTGAGCGAAAAAGCTTCATATTTTTCTAATAACGAATGAGTAGCCAGATATACAGAACACCCGAATATCATATTTTTATACTAGAAAAATATTGTAATACAAGATGGTAGACAGTGCAAATATTTTATTAATATAAAAAGGAACAAGAATTCGTTTATGTTTTGATTATTTTTTACGATTAGTGTCAAACGTAGTCACGCTGTTCATGTAGTGCCGTCTTTATTAAGTTCAACTTATTTGAAGATTCATCCCGTACTCAGAGTCGTAAGTAACAATAAATATAAAATATCCGTCTAAGTATAATCGGATAAAACGGATTTGATAGTCTAGGCACGTTTGGGCGAGGTACAGTCAAAATACAAGAGCTTGGCAAACAAGAATTCAGATCCAAGGCGCCAAATCTTACTGTATTTTATCTAGTTATAATTTCACTGACAACTGGCTTTTAGTAATCAAAGAAAATTAATCTGTGGGAACTTCAAATGAATATTCATACAGAAGCAAGACGTCAATTTTCTTGAAATTACGGATCCAACACTAAAATTAAATTGTATTCGGTAGATACAGCGATTGGTTCTCGGCATTCTCCTTGTTTAAATTATTATAATTTTAGCTTAGGTGCGAATAAAAACGATAGAAAATCAGCTTGTACTCGTAACGGCGCTGTTGAGGACTACAAACAAAAGTTCTTTCAACCCGAACGCGCTGTTTTAATCATCTGTTTTGAACCAAACTGAAGTTCAATTTCTCTAGTCTCTATAAGATAATTTATTCTGGATACTGAAGGTTACATACGATTCCATGTGAAGTAGGTCGCGGCGAGTGGGAACACGTTTCATGAACTAATAATATCAAGAGTGCACAAATGCGTGTTTGTAGCTCTCGTCAGGAATATTGGTGACGCACGAGCCGCTACATGTAATCTGTTACCACTTAAGGTTGTTTTGGCATTAAATCTTTATTTGTGGGAGTTGCTCTACGATTGGACAGCCCACAAAGGCATAGTGTGGGTGTTAATGACTTTCTTTGGGGAAAAGTCTCTTATCCATTGCTTTATGAATTTTAATTTACTCCGATTTGTCTTCAATATTCTGTGCACGTCCTCTCAGAATGTGCTTGCACAGATCAGATACTCTGCAGATTTCGCCGTCAATTTAAACCTTAGGATGCTCCTCACGAAAAGTCTCTCCTGAAAGGTTCATTATGTTTCGGGTTGACCAAATATCAAATATGATTACTAATAATATATCTAATATTTTATATTATCTAATGTTTTATCTTATTGTGCCTTAATCATTAATTAATGTATACGTAGTGATATAATTCCCATATTGTTAATTCTTTAAAATATTTGTACACTGGAAACAACATAATATTCTAGACATAATAGGATATGTAACACCTGTAAAACAGTACTCTGGCAAATAAACTATTATTATTATTTACAAACGTTTATTATTTGTCTGCAGTGTCATCAATTTACTAACTGAAAATTGATGACACTGCGTGTAACGTTTAATCGAAACGAGATATATTATATATACTGAGTTAAAAAAAAACGAAACAATTTTGTCGGTAGTCACTTCACCTATGTATATTGATACTAACCTTAAACATGTCCAATTTGTTCTAAACTACACTATGAACTTTGAAGTGGCATTGTTCCTATATAACTGCCGGCTATAAATCAAATGATAAATGGTTTTCTGTTTTAAATGCAATTTCTATTCTTGCTTGTTGTTAGTAGTTTAATGTTTGGCACCAGTTCATTATAAATACAAGGTGCCAGTGATTGAACACAGTACCTGGGACTGGTTCAGAGTACAGAACTAAATTGATTTCGTATACATTTGATAGAAATAGTTGGTTACACTATTCTAAACTGAAATTCATTTGCAAGCACAGTTGGCAATTTGCATATAACGGATATATGCTGATAACTTACTCACCAATGCGCGAATATGGAATCAAATCGAAGTGGCATTGATCAGCACTGATATTGAGAATTTGATATTTCAGCGTTGAATACATTTTGCTCCGTAAATAGATCTTATTTATACATAGAGCATAAATGTATATTCAACAGGGACAAATGAAGCTCAAGTGGGCTTTATTTCGAATTTAAATAAACCTGCAAAACATAATTGTTTATCAGTAACAAATACCTAGTCGAGTAAATTAAATTGTGGGAATTTAAATTGTTGCATGCGGGAGGGTGAGAGCTCGATATGAATATTCATTGATTTAAATGAGGTTGTACAGGTGCTACAGCTGTTTTCTTTATACTATCTAGTGTTTTGAGCTCCTTCATAAAGGAATTCCCAACTATGAACTTGCTAGGAAAGGTGAGTGCCGCCGTGGTTTCAAGATATAATTTATGACGCAATTTGAAACTATATATAACGTGGCATTTGAGTTCTTGGTTTGCAAAAAACCTGTTTACGTTCTTCTTATATTCCAGAGCAATTTACGTGCGTCTTGCGGTCTTAACACACAGTTAATAATAAATGTGTGTCCAGAATTACGTAAGTTCAATAAGAATATGAGATTGATGTTGTAAATCACGAGACAGACGGACGACTCTATTTTGTTTACCGATTAAATAGATTGATAAAAAGAGTTTAGCTAATCTTTATCTTACAAAAAAAAAACATTTGTGAAAGCAATATTTTAAAAATAAACATTTCTTCATTACGTTTTTACGTAAGGGTTTAAAAATAAAAATCAAGAGACGGAGTGGGTTGAAAGTGATTGGCATATCGTACGTGTTGACTAACGACAGCCACAAGTTTACGTGTTTCTAATGTATTTATTTATATACTTTACGGCTTTTTTTTTTATCGTGGTAAAATCATCAAATGAGTCCTCCCACCCAGGGCAGGGCGGGAGGGACTGTCAGACTTGTACTGACTAAAATCCACGGTGTCCTTCAATAGCCCTTTACGTACTAGGGTCACGGTAATCCCTTGGTCCCGCGACCCCAGCAGGCTTTGGCCCTCTACAGGCCCCGTCACTAATACTTATACTTATACTTACTTACTTACTTATACTTTACGGCTACTGTAAAATTAGCGGACTGTTCATCGACTTCCTCTGATACTAAGTACACGTTTAAATCGAAATTCGTGCTCATAAACTAACATTGTTTCTATTGGTAAAGTGCCATGTAAAAACAGTTACCAACAGTATATTTTTTTTAGTGTTGCCCTGATTAGGATTTTTTCTTGTCTCGTGGCTGCGTTTACAAATATTTGAACCGAAATAAACAAACAATCAGATCCAGAGCAATTATATTACCTGTAAGCCATAAATAGTTCCGTGCGCGAATCGAACGCAAATACATAACGTACTCAACACAGTTACTTAAATTGATACGGACAGTTATTTTAATACTATACACCTCGATACGACATTGACAGCCCATTGTCATTAAGATGCGATTCCACAGGTGTGCGGCACTGCTGTGCGCGAACAAAAATTCGCGCACAGCTTTACCAAACGCGACACTTTGGTGGAATCGTACTATTACAGCAGGGTACGCAAGAGCTTTACTAAACCGACGCGACGTCGAGGAAGTCACAATCATCAGCCTGTACGAGATTATTAGAATTACACTCAAACAGCTTAGGAACATGAGGTGATATCCGTCATCACCCGGTGCCCAAGTTCCAAGTCTGTCCCTGTAGCCCCAAAAAGATCATGCAATCGTAGCACCTATATTAAACTCTACCAGAAGTTTCAACAACAAATAAGTGTAGGAAATTGAATTTTTAACATATTTTTGCTCCTGGAGAGGTGTAAATTCCAACTAAATGAACTGGGTTATTAATTTTTCCACTCTTTAAATATTCAATTTTAAAGGTACAATGGTTTCCAAATGCCTCAAACACTTTTTTGGGACCACACAATCGCATTTTTAAATACTTCTGACTTCGTTTAAAACCAGTTTCTCTCAGTCAGGTCTGCATTTCTGTGTTTAGTGATAATTGAAGAAGTATTGAGCAAGTTTTCAGCGTGCCTCAAACACTTTCGCAAATTTCAAAAAATTCACTAAACTCTCCAACTATTAGGTATTATAGTTACTGAATAAAAGCTTAGTATACCTAAGCTTTTTATCAACACAAACATTTTATCAATTTATAAACTGTTTATTTATGTAGTTAATTAAACAGACATGTGATTACTTGGTTCTTTTATGAGAATTAGTGAGTTTCTGAAGCGGTCGATCGATTCTTAAGATTGTTTACCATTGCTTTTCATCATCTTCCTGGCCTTGCCCCTTATTCCAAAAAAATAACTGACCTGTAAGTTGTGGTAGAACCACAAGGAGCCTGTGACGGAGATGGAGAACCAGAGGAAAAGCGTGAAGACAGATATGGAGCTGAGGTGCATGGCGTTGAGCAGCGTGGAAAGCACCACGGCCAGCGCGTGGCACAGCACTATCGGTAGCGCGCAGCGGTCGATGATGTCCCATGGCACCTCCTGTAAACAAGACCATCGTTTTATTTACACAATTTAATTTTAATCATCATCTGCCTATAATGTTCCCACTTCTGGGAACCATGTCTCCCCTCTGTGAGAAGAAGTGGGCCATAATCCACCAAGATGTCACATGTCTTTGAATTTTTAAGCCTTTGTCAAACAGACTGGCGTGGCGAATGCGAAGCGTGACGTTTTTATTTGTAATGTATGGAATTGTTTGAATCCAGTCACATAGAACAGCGAAAGCGATCCGATAGCGTGATAGAACTATCGGACTGACGTCTCGCTTCGGTTCGGTATCGCTTCGCTTTCGCCAGTCTGTTTGACAAAGGCATTAGTTCTAGGACATGCCGGTTTCCCGACGATGTTTTAATACACCGTTTTGAAAACAGTGGTGATGAAATAAACTACACAAAAAGCCTGGCTGGGTTTGAACCCACTACCAATAACACGTAAGTAGGGGCCGATTGTAATTTTGGTTATTTAATTTTCGTTAAATAACCACAATTACAATCGGCAAAATAAAAATTAATAAATGAAGTTATTTTATAACAGATGCCTTAGTACGTGTCGCGGGACTGTCTTAATAGGTAACCGTGACCCTGGAATGTAAAGGGCTATTGACGGAACACTGTGGATTTCAGTCAGTATGAGTCTGACAGTCCGCCCCGCTCCACCCAGGGCGGTAAGATTCATTTGATGATTTTACCACGATAAATAATCAAAAAGGCCGTAACACGTCCGTCACTTCCTCTGAGACGTAAATGTTAATTTACGGTTAATTTGATAGAAACATTAGTTCGAAACCTCTTCTTTCGTACACTAGAGGCGCTTTTTCATTTATCAAAAAATAAACGCCTTAAATACTTCAAGTACGCTGTAATTAAAATACGGCAATCTTGTGCTGAGACCTCAGTATTTGGTTTTATCATTGGAACTTGGTAAATGTAGTACCTAAATAATATAGTGTTAGTGTAAGAAAACGTTTCACGAGAGTTAAATTTTATGCAATAAAAAAAAAACTTGAAACTGACCACTAACAAAAACTTAGAAGTATATAACTCTAAGAAAATCGTTCCCAACACTGTAACAAGCAAGAAAAGTTATCAGAAACCTTCCTCAGTTTACTGAAGCGCTTATCGGTTCATAAAGTAGTCAGAACAAAGCAGACTTTTCTTCTATTTAATCGATGCCTATTAACGTATAGTACGATAACAAGACTTTGTAGTGACTTGTTCACAGTAACTGTCTTGTGCTGAAATTCTGCATGATAGGAACGACTATTTCACACTAAAGCCTTTGTCAATGAGACAGGCGTCGCGAATGCGAAGCGAGGCGTTTTTATTTGTAATGTATGGAATTGTTTGAATCCAGTCACATAGAAAAGCGAAAGCGGTCCGCTAGCGTGACCGAACTATCGAACTGACGTCTCGTATCGGTTCGGACTCGCCTGTCTGTTTGACAAAGGCAGAAGCGCTTTCAATCTTCCTCCATAATGCTTACAGCTAAGGAGTGGAACTCACTTCCTCCGTCGGTATTCCCGAACGCATACAACCCGAAACTCTTCAAAGTTAGAGTGAACAGGTTTCTTCTGGGTAAGCTCCATCGTTGGCTTTGTCTCAGTCATCTTTGACCTGGACTAGAGTCAAGAGCAAACCCATTTCAAATAATATCTGAATGAAGAGAACAAGCTTTCTTTAAATTAGATATTAGGTAGGTATTTTATAACAGCGAGTTTGAACCAACAAGTTTTAGTTTCTCGCTCGTAGGTGTAGGTAACACCACAAACTAAGACTTGTACATACTCCCCGTCAACATCGTTCAAGTACTTACGAAAATGTTAGAATTTGAAAACCAACAAGTAAGTATAGTATTTCAAACAAAAGATAAGCATGTAGCTCGAAGTTATACGCAGTTATTTCTGGATATAAAATATCTTAAAGGTTAAATGTACATCATCGGCTTCATTATTATTTTCAGTCATTAAGATATAAGGTGCAAAACACAAGAGTATGTATTGCGATCCCTGAAGATTGGTTTATAATACATACGCGATTTTAATAACATAACACCGCGCGTGGGAAGTTGTCTAATTCCTATGATTAAATATAAATCCAGTCTTCAGCAGAATCTAAATACGCTCTTTATATTAGATTTTTGTCAAGATTTTTTGAACAATGTGTTACACTAGAACTGCACATTTACATAGATTCGACATTGTTTCAGATGCAATTAATGCTTAATTGAGTATTTATCTTACCGCAAACATCATACAAATGTAAATAATTGATGAATTCAATAATAATTCTTTCACTCTAATTTCCGGCAGTAGCGTCTGAATGTGACGTTGGTGAGGTGTAGTCAACACAAATAACTAGAATCAAAATAATGATTTTTGTTATAATTTCAAAAAGTTTCAAAAATAGTAATGCAAACATTACAGTTACTATTGTTGCAAACAGACGGGGCCAGCCGCTATTTAAAAATAAAAGCTAAAATAATATTATTAAAATTAATAGTAACAGTTTATTCAAAACTAGGGCAAGTGATATTTAAGACACACGTAGTTTTCCACAGTGATCACAGAGTCAGAGGAAAATACATTTATTTGCGTAGCTAGCGAGCTAAATGGGATTTACATAACATGATTGGATGGGTGACAGGTTAGTAACGTAATGGAATGATTTAATTCACCTACTACTTATAAACATGTCTTCAATAACTAAGTGCTCTTTACCCGACCTGTCAAATACTATAACTTCATAAGCATAACTGAGTCAGACGCAAAAATAGCAATTACAAGTTTTGTCCTAAACTACGTTTTAAAATTCGATAAAGAACATCGCTCTCGGCGATGCCGACGAGTTAATGTGACATATCGTTTAACAAACCCCCAAATGTACAAAGAAAGCCGATGTCGGTCAAGTGTAGATGAAGCATAATTACGTGTAGTATGTATTTCATATTATTAACCAAAGGTCATTGAAAACAATCGCTTCAAGTATTTGTGCAGTGTGTATTTTCGTAACGAAAGCAATAAAGAGACATTTTTTGCGTAGATGTCTCACAGATTGTGTTTATGATTCGTCTTCTTGTCTCACAAATAGATTAAATGGAAAACATTCAAAGCATTCGTAAGTTGTGGTATATGAATATTTTAAATTGTCCACTTGCACTTGGGTGGGCTTCCTGTGGTCTTTTAAGATTTTTTTTCTTTTAATCATCATCGTTTAGTAGACCCACTTTGTTGTTTTGCAAAATATTTTATGTTGGAGTGTGTTCATTATAGACAACTGTTATTAAAGTACTTATACTCAAAAAATGAAACGATGACGCATTATATTTGTATTCTGTAAAAAAAATCTTTTTTTTTCAAAATTATTATCATCCAAAGATATTGATTACTTACCCATTCGAACACGGTTCTTTAAATCTGCTTAAATATTTAGGTCGCAATCCAATTTTACGTGCAAATATTCATCACATTGCCATACAAAGTAAATGTTTGCTTGATGTGATATTGTCACACAGTTATATTCAATAACTATATAGCTTTATACTAATACATCAGTCTACTTTGCAAATGTAGGGGGAAGTCAAGAGGAAGTGATAGCTTGTTAACTCCATCAGAAAAATGTGTCAAAAACATGGGTACTAGTACCAGTTATACTTATCGATTTCCGTTCAGGGGGTCATTATAATGTTAATCAATCGAATTACAATGTAATCACGTAGACGCACTATTTCATAATTTCAGAGGTTCGGATACAAATAGGTATATTCATTTTCGTTTTTTTTATCAACATGTTCACAGTCGGGTTATTTTTATTTGATAGTGTAGTGATGAATGGTGAGCATAATTCAAATCAAAGTTTGTGTTGTCACATAAAGATTTCCATTGAGGAATAAATCGCTCTCGTTCGAAATAACAAATTGAAAAAAGAGATAAACATTAGGAAAATATAATGATTTTTCCATCAATAAATCGTGCCGACGTCCCTGTCCGTTGAGGGAAAGACCCGAGTGAATAGTGTGGTGGGGTTCAATATATCATGAACACTCTACATACACAAAATCACAATCTACATAAAACTGACACTATGAAGTTATAGTTTCACATTGATAGTCGGACTAAAATACCTAAAAGCGTCGTTTCTATAAACTAAGTATTCAATACATTTTGACTCTGTAAATTGAGTTCAATGTCGCTCTTATTAAACAACGTTAGATACTTATAAATTTTATGTAAAAGAGGTGTTAAAGTCTTTACGTAAGTCTTGAGTGTCAACTTTGTTGATATAACCAAATAAAGTCTCTGTTTCTATTTTATAACTTTAATTTGGTTATCTTTGTTCATTTGTATGAAATTCATTATAATATTTTCTTTCATAAAAATATTGAAATTGAAATTTTTCGTAAGAGGGCTGTTTTACAATTTCAGGTAACAACTCCATTCGAAAACAAACTGAAACAACAGTCAAATACCTACAAAAAGACGTAAATATTTAACTTTAGTATTCTACAGTTTTATGGTTAATTTGGCAATTACAAAATTAGAGTACTAAATTGTAAATTACGATTTGTTTAATTTTTACAAATTTCTAGAAACATCTGCAGTATAGGATTTCACGAAAAGTATTGTGAGTTGAAATTTTTTGGTTTACAAATTATAATTTAGGGTAAACAAAGCCTCGATGTTAATAAATGTTACAGGTGAACTAAGTGCGAGTAGCATATATCATTTTAAACGTAATTAAATAAAGAAGTAGTTTAATTTATGCAGACCTAAAGCAAATATAAAGTCATAATCCCCAGAATAAAATTCAGTTAGGTATAGTTTTCACGTGAAAAAGTGGTTTTTTATATTTTTTCAGCTTACATTTTACCAGAACAAAGGTTTGAAGAGTGGGATATCTTAATATACGTACGTTAAATAAAATTCAAAAACTGTAAATGTCATGTTAACGGTAAGGTAGCTGAGTTTCAATCATTATTAAAAAGCTTTCATAGGCAGTCATGGTTTTAAGAGTCACCATAAAAAGGAGAGTTGATTGACCCGAAATAGCCATGAACAATCCTGAAAAATGAAAAGCTCGTGCATTATTTCCGTTGCTTCGATTTTAAAATGAGCGGGTTTACCTGTGACGTAGATTGTGAGCCTTTGATGAGTGATCCGCGGCGTGCGGACGGTCGGCGGTGCATCGACGGCGCCGTGATGGAGGCGCGCCGGGTGACGTCGCCAGCAACCATGGCTGTTTGTTCCTGCGCCTTCCGCTGTGTGTATAACAGTACACTTTTACTTATTGCCAGAATACCTAGGGAACCTACTGGCGGGTTGTATCAAAACTCTGATCAATGTGGAAATTGTTAAAACGTGTAAGCATTCGTTTAACAGTAGCTGTCTGAATTGAATCAATGTAGAAACTGGACAAGGCCTTACATATGAGGCAAATAACCCTACATGTCCCACAATTTGTTTCAAAAGCATTCATTGTTTTATATCCACGAAGAATGCGTTGTTGGATGTTTACGCCTAATGCAAATCAATAAACGAAGGTGTGTCTGAAAGCAGCCCCGGTGCGCTGTCACAAATAGAAAGTGCAGGCGATGTAAATGTCGCGAATCTCAGTGGAGTGCGTTGCGACCGGCGACCGACCGGCGCGGGCGGCCGGGGACGACGGACACGCGTTTATTTTTACGCGAACGGTCACTGTGGCGACCTAAAACGTGCCTGCGCCAGATTTATATGATTTTTGATAGACGTCGTGTGGGCGTGATCAATTTAAACTCTGATCGAAATGTGACAGTAATTCGCATTATTGTGACCGTTTGTTTACAGTGCCTACACCAAACTGGAAATCTAAAACAGGATAGGTTTTATTTACGATTAATATCTCCTGATAATGGGTTTCAAAATTTGCCGGATATGACGATTCAGAAATAATGAAGACTTATTATTGCCACTGTAAATAAATATAAATGATAAACTTTGCACTTCGGAAACATATTTGCATGATCTGAAAATCGGACAATGAGACACTAATCATCTAAAATTCTAAATGATGTTTATGTTGAGTTTTTATGTTAAATGTAAGCAAATGTGAATACATTGTTTATTTTTAACAAGCGGTTTCAGCTTAATGAACAGTTGAACAAATCTTTCGTGTTCTGATTGAGTCTGCTTTTTTATTGAAAACTGATATCGATTTGAAATATATATCGATTTAATAATAAATACAAAATATTGGCCTACGTCCAAATCATAAATATTTATTTTGAACGGGTATCAAATCGAAAACTATTTTAAGTTTAACTCAACAGTATTTTATTTAACATATTTTTTGACGTTTCAGTATTTTTTATTCAAACCGTACCTCAAAAAAGTTTTGGAAAAATTGTATTCAAATGAATAGGCACATTGAAGCTAACAATTAAAGGTGTTTTATAAAAGAAAGTCAGGGGTGTTTATTGTTTCATTCTTGTTTCTGGAAATTCTTTGTTTACGGCCACCGCCAAAGCATTTAGCTATTTTTCCATTCTAAACAATTTGTATTATAAACGTCATTGAGAACCGTACACTTTGTTAACTGTATGTATACTGAAAAGACTTCCCAAGATTTTAAAAAGCTTTCCAACTTTTCTTTGTTGAAAAAAATACTAAGCATAGGCATTATTCTCTACTCACTTACAAAATAGGAGAAGAGAGGCATTTATAATTTTTCTTTAATACAATTTACGTCGCTTTTACTTCAATTTATATAAATTTAATATAAATAATTTTATGAAAAATAACTATGAGATCACATGTAAATCACATGTGTAGTTTTAAAAAAATGCAAACACATCACGATCACTAACATTACCTTAAAAGTTTCTTATTTTTATTGAATTTAAAACACCGTGACTAATTTTTCAAAGATGTTTAAAATTATGTAAAAGCTATTCTTATATATATAAGTTATACCGAGTCACCAAATAAATAACATAAAAGCACGGATCAGACATGATTTGACAACATAATCACTTGGAGAAGTCCAACACATGAAAAACGCGCTTTGTTAAAATAAACTTTGTATCCATATTAACTTATTATTCGTCAATTCAACACATACGTTTAATAAAAAATTTTTAGTGAAGTAGTGTTAACGTTAGCACGAAGCGACGCGGGCGCATTCGCTTGAGGAGGTCGCTAGGCAGGCGGCGCGGAGCGGGCGCGATCTCGCACTGTCCGGCTAACGGCGCGCGCGCAGCCTCATACACGCATGCGCCAAAATTAAACACATGCGCATTATTATTTATTACAACATTTTCGCCTAGATTGTAAAATCAGATACCTACTCAATGCTCCAGCGGAGTGGAATGTTTTTTGGCAAAACATCGAAACATTAAATCTCCGACGGTCAGATATTTGTATTTCTAAAGGAGAAACTGTTGTATACAAAAGAAAATATGTTCATAAAAAGTTTCTCTTTCACGGGTTCAATGGTTTTTAGAGCTATTTTCAGTCCTAATTTATTATTTGGCAATCCCACATATGAATGTTGATATTCAAAAGTAAATTAACCTTCAAATGCTTGTTTATTGATGAAACTGGTGACCTGTTGAAATGTTTTTTTTAATGTGCTAGATGTGGTATTAAAAGAAAAATAATTACATTTAAACATCGTTAATCAACCTAAACGCGGTTGTTTATTAATTTTGAACGTACTAACAAATTAAATGTCTGTCTAAGTCGGTATGTACTCGCAGTCTGTAGAGTGCTCTCCTATGATCTGCCTACGCGGCTATTGTCGGTGCCTTGTAGCCAAGCATCCGTTAAATGCTAGCTGTTTATTATTATCCAGTGCGTCCACTGCAACTGTTTCGTGAAAGAAACTCGGAAAACCCTCTTTAAATAAAAACACGCAAATACCCTTTAAGAAAGGTCATATTAAACTAGGATCAAATCCTATCCGACTTCCTACTAATACATATTATAAACATGTAAATTTGTTTGGATGGATGTTTGTTACTCTTTCATACTAAAATTATGAAACGGATTCAGTATTCATATACTTATTAAAGCTTTTTACTTTTTAGAGCTTTTACTGTTTCCAGAACCACCGGTTGCCGAACATTGATGTGTGTGATATCTCTCAGTGAGACGAATCAGTTAAAGTAAATAATTATAAAAAAAGCTGTCTTGGGCCAAAAGTCTTTTAAAATCCTCATCTTTATTGACTAGGCGTTTGACCAGGCTTGCTTGGTCCTTTTTTATAAATTGGGAAAAGCCAACACACTATTACCGAAACCGGCATGTCCTAGAACCAACAATTTGAAGACATGTGATATCTACCAACTGGCACAGGGCCCGCGGGATAGATTATGACCCACTCCCTGTTACAGAAAGGAGGCCCACATTACAGCAGTAGGATGTATAGGCTAATGATGATGCTCAAGCCTTTTATGCTTGGACACTGATCATGTGGATATTGTCTTTATTTCTAAAATTGCAACTTTCTGACGGCTTTTCTATTCCAATAAACAAAGAATAAGCATGGTAGTCCCTATAATATCAAGATGACACGCATTTCTAGAAAGTGTCGCTATATTTCTTCGCCTCGCCTTATAGAAATGAAAATATGCAAAGCAGTAAGCTTTCTCTCGAACACAACACGGAAAGAAGAGATAAATTCAAGAACAAAGCTGTAATACTGCGCTGAAACAAAGGAGATGTACGAACAATCATATGATGCAAGCGGGTCGGTTTCGTAATCGAAATCTGCAATTAATCAAGCTGTTAAATGTTGAGTATTGTGGCTGTAAACAGCGCAGCATTGCGAATGACGTGCGCGTGGTACTCGTTGTCTTCGTATATTCGACATATCGTGAACTTTAGGATTCCTTTTGTGGTTACTAAAATATGTAGTACTAGCTTCCGCCCGCGACTCCGTCCGCGCGGATGTCGGTCTTCGCGTGGATGGTTTATTTCCCCATTTTGAGTAACTCTGACAATGACATCTTATAAATATTACGGCGCTGAATCCACTGCGGGTAATGCAACGTGTGTTCTCGGTTCTACAGAACTGAAAATTAAGATTTTTTTTCTACGTATTTTTCCAGGATAAAAAGTATCCTATGTTATGCCCAGGATAATAAGGAATAATTATACCAAGTTTCATCGAAATCGAACCGTTAATTTTCACGTGATGCCTGCACAAACAGACAGACAGACAGACAATTTTTTTTTAAATCATATATTTGGGTTTGGTATCGATCCAGCAACACCCCCCGCTATTTATTTTTTCAATATGTACAGAGTTGACACTTCTACAGATTTATTATATGTATAGATGCCCCGTAAGAATTTCATTGACAGATAGAATGCTCTTTAAAATGTACACCAAACATTTTGTTTAATGTAGTTCTGAATCACAATGTTGTTCTGAATTATTTTTTTACCATTAATACAGCCTGTTTGGTTTCCAATTACCGATACTTTAAGGGGATATTATATACTCAGTTTAATCGCCAACTCTGCTTATGAAAAGAAATCCTAACCCAACACTTCGCAAATGGCGACCTTTTTAGTTTTTTAAACGGCCGAGGAGGAGCTCGTGGCTTAATAATTATAGCGGCACAGGCCGGTCTTCCGGGTTAAGCCGCGCTTGCCGAGGTTGGTCTATGGATGGACGATCATCTGTCATAACGAGTTTCCACCGTTACTCGGAAAGCACGTAAAGCCGTCGTTCCCGGCTTTCATTTATAGATCTTTGACAGTCGTTACTTAATAGTAACGACTGTCAAAGATCTAAAAATGAAAGCCAGCACCTCTAAAAGTCTGACAAGCAGTATCGTATTACACAGTTGCTGGGTTGTGGAGGTCCGATAAGCGCTCCATGTAAAATACTGATATTCAGCTGCATCTGGTTCTGGAAGCCGACCCCAATGTAGTTGGGAAAAGGCTAGGCAGATGATGAAACGGTCGAACTGGGGTATCTTTGATATCAAGAGACCTATATACGTGCAAATGACTTTATTGCGAAGTCAAACATTGAGGATATTGAATATGGTACATATGTAATCAGAAACACCCTGTATACAGGCTGATCACACGCAAAATTCGGTTATGACTGTGAGCGGATCGCACAATGCGGAGGCGGAGGTAATTCGTGTTACGTGCAGCCGACCTCACGTCTTCCGATTCGATTAGGCTCGGCTTAGTTCTGTACGGGCAGGAGACACTATGCTCTTGACTACTCTAACGTCCCTATCCCTTGGTTCCAATTGTAGCGTAGCTTATAATATCAATGCTAGATATTATTAAAAATGCGTCTAACTGTATCTCATTGCATTTGTCTCTTAGTTGTTCACACCTTTTTATTATGGTTGTAAAATCATCCAGCGAGTCCTCTGGGTGTAGCAGAAGGGACTGTCAGACTCGTATTGACTAAAACCCACCGTGTTACTTCAATTGCCCTTTATGTTGAAGGGTTCCCGTTTGGACATTTTCACGACCCCCTTCAGGCGTTCGGACCTCTACGGGGGCCCCATCAGATTGCTGACGTTGATGCGTGGCCGGAAATCGTTTCGCGATGTCCACCACCTTGGGGGTCATCAGCGGCGGCTGGGTGGTGAGGTGGAGGCTGTCCTATCTCACGCATTCCGCCTCCTCCTTCGCCAGCATAACTGCTTAACAGAAAGAGGTGTCTGCTTCCCATTACCCCTCACGCCGCAGCATGCCCTATACTAATGCCGGGCGAGCTGTTCACACCTTAACGGCCGAATTGGTTGGTGGAACTGGAAAAGTGGCTAACCATTAGACATTTTTTTTAAACGTTGCCCCACACTAGGAATTTCTTCCTGTATCGTGGGTGCGTTTACAAACATAGAAACTCACATACACAAAACACCCAGACACGGAAGTTCGAGAGGTACCTATGTCGGATGAGTAAGGAAGAAACGCCTGGGTGTCACCACTGCGAGGATCGCTCGGAGGACACGAAGCACGGAGGACACGGAGAATACGGTGCAAGACTGAGTGGAGAGTGCGGAGCACCGCCGTGTCCTCAAGCCGGCGACCTCTCTCTCTGCCGGTGAGACAGAGTTGGGAGCGGTCGCCTCCTTTTGCGAAGCAGTCATGCTATCGTAGGCGCGGGCATACGGGCGGTGAGTAATGGGCGACTCGCTGTCTAACCATGGACCATGCCTGGGTCGACGCGACGGCGCGTTGTGTTCCCCAAGCGTCTTAAAGAGTGTCAGCGCAATGACGGAGCCCTTTAGAGGGCCAAAGACTGCCGGGGTCGCGGGACTAACGAATTACCGTGATCCCGGAACGTAAAGGGCTATTGAAGGACACCGTGGATTCAGTGCAAGTCTGACCCTGTCTCTCCCGCTCTGCCTTGGGTGGGAGGACTCATTTGATGACTTTACCACGATAAATAAAAATAAAATCATTTATTTAAAATCGATATTTCAGGTATACAGGCTTTACAGTTATTCTATTTAAAAAAAAAAAAAAAACAGAAAATAATCATAAAAAGAAACAGCGGTAAGTACGCAAGAAGGCAGAAGTACTTATAATAAAATAACAACGTCACGCAATATCAACAAATCGTTTGATTTTTATGGAAGCTGCTAAAAATGAACAGAATACTCGGTTAAAGAAAAACATTTTATAGTGAGAACACAAAAATACTTTCAGAATATTCTAGATTATTTCTTGAAACAAAATATAGGACGTGACGTCCATAGCTTCTATTATATGTGGCACATAGTGAATGTCAACAGTCAACCACATATGTGTCTATATCTAGCCTGGAAATGCATCTTCGATGTGAATCACAATACATGCGTGGGTGTTAAATGCTTCCTCAGATGAGTGCGGCTGTAGCAAAGGTTATGTGTGTTTATGATGTATCTGTATTGTATATTGTATTGTATTGTATGATTATATTTTCCGTTTAGATGACTATATAAAAAGTCAAAATTGTGATTGTATAAAATAATGCCAAAGTTATCTAAACAAATGTTTTCTTTCATAATACAAATCAGCAAAATGCGTCACTCGTTACCACAACGATTTCAACAATTTAATGTCGATTTAAGGCATTCAATCGAAATCCAGAGGGTAAAGGAAGTAAGCCTTAATTTGCATTTGCAATTCAAATGGTACGTTATGCAGGAGTAAACCCGAGATTTACATGCGGTTCGCCAGACACCAACAAATGAGCAACTAGATCAAACTTATGGAATATGTTACGAATATTATAAATAGTGACGTCACTGGATTCCCTTATGTGAGTTAGATTTAGAAATCGTACCGCTTTTGAAATTATTTAAATTGCAAATTATTATGGCACGTGTCCAATTTTTATTTCGTACATTGGATTTAACGGGCAATGTTGAACGTATGTAGGTGGAAGCAGTTTAGGTTTTGTTTTTCACTCTTTCTTTTCAATCTACAGCTCTCCATTGAAGTACCTACGTAATTTTTTGGCAATTTTTTCTACTTTTTAGGGTTCCGTACCTCAAAAGGAAAAAAACGGAACCCTTATAGGATCACTTTGTTGTCCGTCTGTCCGTCCGTCTGTCAAGACCCTTTTTCTCAGGAACGCGTGGAGGTATGAAGCTGAAATTTATATCAATTACTCAGGTCTACTGTCCCTTGAAGTTGTGAAAAAATCAAACTTCTAAGCCAACGCAATCAAAAGATACAGCCGTTTATGCCGCAAATTTTCGACACTTGCAAGGGAATCAAAACCTACAGGGTGCTTCCCGTGAACTCAGAATCTTGAAATTTGGTACGAAGCAACGTCTTATAGCATAGATAAAGAAAAAATTACGAAAACCATACATTTTTAGTTACATCACATAAAATATATTTTTTAATAATTTTAAACTTACTACCCATTTCCTCATAAACGCGTAGAGGTATTAAATTATTCACATACACACGTAAACCTTGCAGGTTTGTACGGAACCCTCCTTGCGCGAGTCCGACTCGCACTTGGCCGGTTTTTTATATATCTATAGACTCGTAAATATTTTTAAAGTCTAACAAAATCTGTCAAGTGTTCATTACACGACCGCCCAAAAAAGGAGCCTAATTTTATTCTCCGATTACCATACATAGAATATGTTGGAATCACTGGGTGGGTAGTATTTTTGAACTACCTACTAATAAACTACGTTCACACTTATACCTGCATGTAATTGTATGTTTCAGGAATCTGGAACCTATAGGAAACCAATTACTGCGCTGTGTGTCGGGGTGTCTACGAACACGTACCTGGCGCGCCGCGTGAGGGAGAGGACAGCGTCCTCCCTTCACCCCCGCCTCAGTGGTAGACGTCCACGGTGACGGACGTCGCTAGACGATATCTAGCCATCGTAGGCATGGGCATGCGGGAGGCGAGTAATAAGCGACTCGCTGTCCGACCATAGATAATGCCCGGGTCATCGGCGCGTTGTATTCCACGCGCGCCTCAAAGAGTGTCTTACGAATTACCGTGACCCCGGAACGTAAAGGGCTATTGACAGATACCGTGGATTTTAGTCAGACTCGTATCTGAGTCTCTCCCGCTCTGCCCTGGGAGAGGACTCATTTCATGATGTAAAATCATGAAATGAGTTAATTAAATTAAATAAAAAAATAACAGGCTAAAAAAAATGTGTTAATTCAGGTTATAAACTATCTGTGTACCAAATATCCAAATCAGTTCAGTAATTTTGCGTGAAAAAGTACAGTCACAAACTCTCGCGCTATAATATTAGTAAGATAAGAAGATGTGCATTTTTTATATCAGTAAGATAAAATTCCCGGATTTACTGTTTATAACTTGTTGTAAATTATTTAGTTTTAATGGGTACCTACTATATTAAAATCTTACAGTTATTTAATTGCTTATATCGGTTCACACGTCTTTGAAATATGTAGTGTCATCAGCCGCAGCCCACCTACATGATATATTATTATATATGTGTTACCAGCTTATAACATTATCTCTGAGGCCTCTTAAGCCTTTGTCAAACAGACTAGGGTAGCGAATGCGAAGCGTGACGTTTTATTTGTAATGTATGGAATTGTTTGAGTCCAGTCACATAGAACAGCGAAAGCGATCCGATAGCGTGACAGAACTATCGGACTGACGTCTCTCTGACGTCTCGCTTACGATTCGGAAACGCTCCGCTTTCGCCGGTCTGTTTGACAAAGGCATAGGTGTCCAGTGCAGAATGGTGGACGACCTCGAATTTTCTATTCACAGAAATATTTATATTCTCTCACGAGATTTTCCTTTGACATTTTGATAGCAGTAGACATTGAAGAGAAAATATTAAGCGATGTAATGTGCCTTTCTATTCCAACAATCGACGTAAGAAAAACTTATAAGCTCTAGGCCATCACTTTTGTACTAGTAATTAAATAACAACAAACTGAAATGATCAACCCATCTGCCAAGTTTCGTAAATATACGTAACAATAACTTCTATAGTTATATTGATCGATCGCCACAAATGTACGTACAGAAATAACTGATTTATGTATAATCCGTGCCATAATTGTGAAGGTAATGGATAAGTAATTGACAGGTGAGCTAATAATAGTCGCGTCACGTCTATGATTAGAGCGGTCTGTCTCTGTCGCAGTTCATTCGGCTGATCTCATCAACTGCCTGTTGCTATTGTGCGGCCGGAAGCGGTCGCCTGCTGCTATTGTGGCGCCCGTATTTACCCCTCGTCCAACTCTGTTCACTAAACGAGATTATTATTCATTTTTCTACTTGGACAGCTAATAAAAAATTCCCTTAGGTTACGAACATTAAACTTCAAAGGATTCACTGTTGTGAGAATATTTTAAAACTTTTATAAAATCGTAACTAATATTATAAATTCGTAAATAAGTTTGTTTGTTAGCTTTTCACGCCTAAACCACTGAAGCGATCATTTCGAAATTTTGCAAAATCTATTTAATTGTTAACCAGAAAAAAAAGTACTGTTCTCGAGGAAAACCTCAATAAAGCTCTTAGGATAAAAATAGATGACGCCATGTACATAACAAATTCTAAATTAACGCGAGCGAAACCGCGGGCAAAAGCTATCAATATATCTTTGTATTAAATGCGATGTTTTCTCAGCGTGGGTCTAAATTAGTTTTATTCAAAGGAGTTTTATGCTTCAAGATTTTCTTTTACTTGTTCAGCTTAACTTCTTTGTGTTCAGTAGAAATTGTTTTTAATACAAATGCTATTTTCATAAGAAGTGTGTTTGTGAGACAAAGAGCTGTATTTTGGTTAGAAATCATTGATCGGCATGGAACTGATGCCAGCAAGTGCATTCAGTTTACGATTTCTAATCATCAATGACTGAATTATACCCATTACGTAGTTTGATAACCTTGCCACTGCATTTACCAGAACCGGCTAATACCTTGTAGTTACGTAAACGCTATAAATTTCCAAGCGGGCCGTTCGGCGATACCTACATTCAGATTTATCTTCTACGAGTATAAACAAAACATTTCAGTGTCGGCGTTTCACAATCACTAATATTATTTTAAGTAAGTATGTCGCGTGGCGTGCAGCGGTAGCGGTGAAGTTCGGATCGAACGCAGGCGACACTACACGAAACTGTATCCGCGCCGCGCGCCGTCCGATTGAAACGTTGCCAGGCGCCGAACCACCAAAATAATTTTCACTCTACACTCATCAGTGGCTTACTACACAATATCGAGATTGGATTCCGATCACTTCGATCGGGCAGATCGAAGTGATCGTAATGTTACTTTCTGAATATATTTTTTTCTGACACAAATACCTTTGCATACAACTATTCAAAAGAGAAGTTATATTAAGGCGAAGATTGCTTGAAAACGCTCAAAATAGTGGATTTAAAAGAAGTACAGTATACTGTTGACTAATAAAATATGATATTTTCAAGTCCTTTTTGCATACAGTGATAGAACTCAAAACATAATTGTTGCATTAAAGGACTTTTTTTTGTGACTTTTTAAACAAATAATGCAGGTTTGAATTGCAGTTGCGGTATAAATCACAACCAATCAACATAGGATCCCAGGTGTTTTACTATTTCTAAGATATCCACTTTATAATACTTCATATTGCAGTGTGATAACATTCACTTAGGAAATAAAATATCAGTGCAGTGAATAATAAAGGCGATAAAGCAAGCGCGGTGACGGTGACGCGATACATTTATCTGAATAAAACAAAGCGGCGCGCGGCGGCAGCCACGGAACATATTTACGAGACGTGTTAGCGACGTTACGCCAAAGCAAACCTCCTTTTAACGTTCCCGACTTTCTCTGCGTCTCGATTAAGTTGCAACTACTGCTATAGCCGTCCCCATGAGAAATCTGTTCGTTATTTACCGTCCACAACAGGACGGCCTTTAATTTCAGAGGATTTCACCACACGTGCTTTGAATTGAGAGCTAGTAATGAAATTTCGTCTGGTAGGAGTTACGGCCAAATCCCAAGACTTGATTAACTCTAGGAATATTGTGTAGACCACCATATTCAGAACTGTTTTGTTTTGTTTGTAACTGAGCACTACATAAACCATGTCGATTCATTTGATTGTACTTGTGTACTAACAAAAGACTTAACTAGACCTCCACTCGAAGTTGTCTTGTTTTTATTTAACTCTTCTTCAGTTAGAACACGGATTGAATTTAAAGTAAAGTGAGCAGCTCTTTTCCTCGACGACTGTGTCTTAGTTCCGCACCGGATAGAGTTTTCGCATCGTTACTTGCACTCTTAGATTCGTCTCAGTGAAAGTTTTTAATTTGCTCGAGAAATAATGTTAAGAGGCAATGTTAAATGTTAAGGGTATTGTTTATTTAGTTTAAAGTCATATTGACGCCCACAATTTTTATAATCGTGGTTGTAAATTGTAGTAGATTATATTTAATAATCGTAGTTTACAACTACTAAAAATATCAGACCTTTATCTAATTTCAGTTTCATTTTGAAATAATTACGCTATTTTATAAGATTTTCTTTGAGTAGATACATAATATTATTACTTTATTAAGTAACAACCCAATATTCCATAAAATTATCTTTCTAAAAGTGTGTGTGGGTTAAAAAAGTGGTTGTAAACTATAACGAGCTACAATTTCTAAAAAGTTTTTCTTTTATTAATCTTTTTAATTATTAATACTTTTTTTATTCAAAGCTGGTCAGAAATAAAGAGTTTCATGTAATTATCATTTTTTTATAATAAAGAGCACCGCTGTTATTGATACGACTTACATTTTATATTTAGCTCAGCCTATTTTTACGCAAAACCAATAGAATCTGTTCAATTAGTGAGATGATTAGTGATTGTAATTGGGATTTAATATATTTTCAGCAGATAACTATAATAATGTACAGTCAGCGAAACAGGTACACAGGCAATAATTTTCAAATGGTTTTCTAATGTTGTGCTTTAGGAAGTTGTGATAATCGTGCATTCTAAACATA
Organism: Agrotis puta; assembly: GCA_943136025.2. Classification (NCBI taxonomy): domain Eukaryota; kingdom Metazoa; phylum Arthropoda; class Insecta; order Lepidoptera; family Noctuidae; genus Agrotis; species Agrotis puta. The sequence continues at coordinate 10,338,261 of OW964177.2, read as the reverse complement.
AACGGCCGTTTTTGTTACAAATAAAAAAATTTTGCTAAACAGCTATATTTCAAGTGTTGACAATGTGTTATAAAATTACGTTATTGCCTTTTCTACAGTAATTACAGACCACATTTTGTATTTTTGATTCTATTTACGAGTTATGACATTTTTTCGATTGGCGGCGTTAGTGGACTTTAAGAGGCCCCTTAAGTTGTTATCTGTCTGTCATACCAAACTTTTTGGCTGCATCTACAAGCCGCCAAAAAGTTTGTTAGACACATTAAAACTTAAAGCATGCGGAAAGCAAACTGTATGCTACCATACAGCAAAAAAGTGAACATACAGCATATAGCATGCTCGTAGTCCACAGGAAAACCGTTTGAAAATTGCTGCTTTCATACCTAACCGTTTTGCTATCGGTACTTACATAATGTCACAGATTGTGGGCGGTGTACATACGACTAACTGCAAACTTTATAGATGTCATTTTTTTTCATGTTTTAGGAGTAGGAGGAACAGAGTGGAAAGTTCCTCGATACCCCGGTGAAAGAAAGGTACCTTCCGACCAGAAGGGTGGTTTGTCTGGTGGGCTTTCTGCGCGACATTGATTGTTGGAATGTTCTATGTCTTCTAAACTAAAGCGGATACTTTGATTGCACGATGTACTCTTAATTCCTCCGTCGCTGCATAGATGGCGCTAGTGTAGTTTTTGCTGACGGTTATGTTCCCTACAATGTGAATCAAGTAATAAGAGAAGGATTTTCTTCGATAAAGGTCAAAGATGACTTAGAATATTTCTTGAATTGGCGTTGTACTATATTTTCTACCTCCACTTGGCAATGAAATCGAAGCCAAAGATAAAAGTTGATTTAAATATGTTATTGCAGAAATATATATGTGGAAATAATTTTCGAAAGAAAGATATAGACTACAAAATGATCTACAGCCGCTTCGAACCAGTACTTACCACTGTGAAACGGGATAAATTATATTTTCTACAAGTAATTTTAATTTTTCATCTATCTGGAAAAGATACCAATTTTTTTTTCAAGATTTGTTGTACAGACGCCAAGCAAGTCAACCTACCCGAATTGTCAAATTGTACCAATCAAATATTAACCTTCAACTATTGTCATAAGGTTGAAAACCTATTAAAGAAATTTGACAGATTGAGGAAGGTTGCTGTGCTGGCGTCTGTATCAATAGTTCCATGTCTAGGTTGCATACCATGATTCACAAATAAGAACATCACAAATTCGTATCTACTTTCATTTTCTGAATAGAAAAAACATGTCTACATCTACAAGAGTTCGAATCGGAGTGAAAATAATGAACTCAATCAGGTTTATCCCGGAGAGGCTTCGGTTCTTTTATACTGTGTGCATAATATCCGAGATTTGCATCTAGTTAAGCTTTTCAAGTTAAAAATGAAAATTGAATGTAATCAAGACTTCAAGTATATATTCATAGTATTAATTAAAAAAAAAATTATGTTGGCTTAAGTTTTAAATAAGCATATTTTTTACTTACTGTACATTTTTACTTTCTTTATAATTTATAAAGTAGATAAAATGAAGAATGTTAAAGTTTTAACAAGTCCAACGTCAAGTAACGTCATATCCCGACCTCAAAATGTACCACAGAATAAACATAATAGTGTTCGCCTACGACTTCCGATAAAATACATTTCGTTGGAATATCCAGAAACGCATAAAAGTAGGCGTTTGGCTAAAATCTCGAGGATTCAGTAGAACTCGCGAAATAAACCGCCAGTTTTTATTTATTTTATTGTGATTATATTCACAATATTGTATCGAAGAAGATTAAATGTTGATTGGAGTTTGAGTGAAACTTACAATTCTCTCAATAACGGAATATGTAAATGGTTACAGTATTTATTTAAATGTAGATGTAACAATGAAATCTTCAAAGTATTTAGCATAATTGTGAGACTGCATACGGATATAAAGAATAAAACTAATCATGGACAATGGGACAAGCTGATGTTTCTAACTGTCATGCAGTCGAATTACTGGAATAAATATTTATTCGATACTGCCAAGTGACAATCAATCACTGACAACCAAATGGTTTTAACTGATGTGTGTCAGAAGAAATGGAGATTGTATTTTTAGCGGTGATTCCAGTAAAGAAAATAAAAATAGCCGAACTACTGACGCAGAAAGCATGCGTGGTAGTCAATTATCTTCCTAATTGGCGCCTCTTCTCAAAAGACCTGTCATGCAATGGACTGACTGCAGTCTGATTTGTTTGATACATTGTCCCAATTCTCACTATTGATACATTGTCCCAATTGTCTCTATGTTTGAATTTAACAGAGGTGTTGTTTATTTCACATCATTTACCTATGAATATGTAATAAGTTAAAAATACTTTAACGATTCTATAAAGTGATGTGCTTTATGCGTCTGACACCTTTACAAATAGGATTTGCGGTTATCTACCACAAATTCACCAAACCACCATACAAACCTCCTGTTGTATAGTAACCTTTTACCCAACTATACATAGGGTCGGCTTTAACCCGTTGATGGTAGCTTAATAACAGCTTAAAATAGCTTAATAATTCTATACATAGTGACAATTATTTTTCAATTTTACGCTACAGGTGCACCAAATACAATTCCCTTGAAAAGGTTACGTTGCGGCCGCACAATTCGCTTCAATCGGGAGTGGGCGGACAACGAACCCTCATGTCAAACGCTACAAAAGATTATATTTAAAAACACAATTTCGCCTGCGGGTAGGCTCAGTTCAAAATAGTGCTATTTAATCTTTTTTTGACACTTAATTTTTAACGTACAATGTCTATTGCCTGTTTTTTGGTTACAATAAAGCATAAAATGTTTGTATATTTTGTTTATATTTATTGAATGATAACTATGCTTGTCCCTACAGATTTTGAGTACCTGCCTACATAATACACCTACGAGTACTAACTATGCCTGTTATGATAAAAACAAGGCAAACCACTTTCACTTGCTAAGGTTAAAAAAATCGTCCGTCTCCCTTGCTACCAGCTCTTCCGATGTAAGGTAATTTGGAACACTAGTTGTTGGTTTTGGCTAGCTCATCCTGCCATCTTTAACGAGGTAGACAAAAGTAAAGGGAAACAGGAAAACCTAAATGCTCGTCATAATATCCGCAACAACAACCATGAGAATACGTAGTTATGATAGAAAACTCACGTAGGTGTTAATAACAACTAAACACAATCCCGACACACTGTGTGGGTACACAACACATAAGAACGACGCACAATATGAGGTAGTTGTTTAAATGTCACCCTCATTAGGAAAGGTTCTTGCGCCAAATAACTGAAAGTTAGTCAAAACAACAACTAAGAAAGTGCGCAACAAAAACTGAAACACGTATTCTATTGTTGATCTGAGAGGCGTCACCGCTTTAAATGGTATTGGGATGTGTAAGGTGCCTACTAACTGGTAATTTTTATTTTTTGTTAGAAATTAAAATGTGAAAGTTGTTCATGCTTAGATTCAAGAAAGTAATGGATGGTAATGTTTACACACAACGTGAATAAGTTAAACTTGCAAAGAACAAAACTTTACCTTAGACATATTAATGATGTAGGTACTGTTATTAAATTATTTAAATAATATTTTATGGAAAAGACATGTAATAATCTCCTAGATTGTAATCAACGGGATTATCAGCGCTCACCTTACGGCAGTAACTGTAAGAGGAAATCTAATAACAGCCCGTTTTATAGTCGGTGTATATCATTCTTTATTAATTTTATGTTTTGCGGAAAGTAATAACACCAAAGAGCAAAATTATGAGCAGATCATTATTTTAATTATACAACAGCTATATATTTGTCACGAAGCTATTTACTTTAATGTTACTTACGCTCTTACGTAGTTTGTGACGCACACATCATTGTTAAATTCAGAGTTCTTTGACAATTATGTTTTCCAAAAAGTTTTTCTCTGAATTTGTTTGTGAAAGCCTTTTTTATATTTGTTTTTTTTTTTTAATTTTTTGGTTTAAGTGGATTAACATTTTAATTTATTTTCAGATTTCTGTCAGTGGTTACAATTACTTGTGGGGACTTTCATGAAAAGATAAATTTTAATGTCATATAAAATTGTGGGAGCTTTTCTGAGAAGTGGAAACGAAATCAAATAAAAGCTCGAAATATGTACGTGGAATTTACTTTTTTTATAATTAATCGTGCTACAAACCTTTAAGTACAAGTACTAAAAGTTACAAGATCGTTTTGCTAGTTTAATAAATAGAAAAATAAATAAAATGTCTCAACAGCAATGTACAGCAGGTCAACCTACCCGAATCTGTAAAATTTGACCAATCGTACATTTACCTTCCTCCTCTATTGTTATATTAGGTTGAAAATCTATTAAAGTTTTACAGATTGTGGTAGGTTGATGCGCTGGCGTCTGTACGTATTTAAAAATCATCAATGCAGGCATCAATAAGATAATGGTCAATAAGGATGAGGTACAGATGACAAATTATTAAAACCGAACCATTTTATGTGTCTCTCTGTCTATCTGTTAACGGAAATGTATGTAATCCGTCATTGTATACACTTCCTAGGAAATCTATGTGATTCCTAAAATCATTGGGAAATGTTTGAAACCTAACCTAACCGACTTTCGGGGTGCCACTGACGTGTACTTTCAAAGGCTCCAAAGACTCTTGGGCACCCAGAGGTTCAGTTTGGTTGGGTTCCTTTAAACCTTGACACGTCGACCTGAACACGTAAAACACTTATTATACATTTTCTAAATAGCTTCGGAATTATATACGTTTCCTAGGATTTGTATACAATTCCTAGATATCATACATTTCCTTTAACATATCTAATAATCATTAATAACGCGTTAATAGTATAAATAGTCCATTATTTTATCGCAATAACGATTACGAACATCGAATCGTGGCGAAAATTGTTCAGTTTAATGGATATGATCACACCTTTCTGAAACGCCCTTCTTATTTTACTATACAATCAAACACAAAATTTTATAAATCAATTCCGGGTTGCAGTTTATATCTGTGTCGTACTGTAAATAACAATTGGAATGCGTTTGCGCGCCAGTTTTATTACATAAGATTATTTGCAAACTTTTCCTTCGCTTCTAATTTTGTCTTGTAGACTTAAAAAAAGGAAATGATTCATGACGTATATATGATGTCGCTTGCGCGCGCTGAGCATGTTGCACGTGCTACCCACATCAGAGTACACTTGTCAAATGTGTCAGGTGCAAAGGAAATTAGACTTTATACTAGAACGATTGTAGTTTTTTTTCAGCATAACAGTACGTAGGTATCTAGTGTGATATTCATAGCCATTTCAATGATCAAAGCATTAAATAGTCACTGCGTAATTTGACATAATCACGCTTTTACTTGACTGACAGTAAAGGGCTCCCCACACAAAACTGCGATACGATGCGATACGACTCCGCATCATAGGAACTTGAGATGCGAATTACTGCAATACGATTTCGTGCGGCAAAGCGTTGGTTCAGGTGCATATCTTCAACGGTGGTCAGCCGTTTTGGATGTGTTTTTAGGAATAGTGACATGGATCTAAAATATTGTTGCACTACTGTTATTTTTAAATAAATATCTATAGAAGAAAACAAGGTTTTGGGTTCATCCATTTATTCAAATTACGAATTCTGATAGGAACTATTTTCAAAACCAAGTACAGGTCAATCAGCGTTTCAAAAAAAACTATAGATAGATAGAATACACTTTATTATGCACACCATATAAATTATTGGTACAGAGTATATCTTATACATAGGGTGACACAATGGGCGGTCTTATCGCTAAAAGGGATATTTCAAGACAACCTTTGGATGGATTTAAGAGAAGGGTGTATATTAATCACCATGTCTAGGAAAACGATCGAACAAGGTAAAAATGCCTGTGAAGCCTTTGTATGTTGGGACTGACTATTAAGTAAAGTAAAACGTCTTACGTTGTCTCAGAGCGGACTAAAATGGTGTCACCAAGTGTGATGTAAAATTGCAGGAAAGCGCGATGCGAATCAGATCGAAAGATCTTGCGGTGCATTTGTGGGAGCTCGCTGATATTTGCGATCCGATGCGAATTCGCATTTATGTGTGGGAGTTACTTGTCGGTCAAGCAAAAGTCGATGTTCATTACTTGACTTTGCTCCTCTGTCGCTCCTTACGTCATCCTGCTGATGGCCTATTGTTTTCTGCCAGCTCCACGGTACGAAACGTAAATCGAAATGCTTCTTTGTTATATAATAGTTACCAGTTTAAAAGTTGCATTGCACGATATCCATAATGTAAAAAGTATAATTAAGATTTGTACCATTATTAAACTTTAAGCGTTAAAGATTGAACAAACAAAAATATTTGGTGAAGTACAACTTTTAATTATTGTATATATAAGTATGTATTATATAAGTGCTGGCGTCTGTACTATTCTACATTGTGAACAGCTTTACTGTAAAAACTCTCGCTAACTAACTAGTTAGCAACTGTTTGCGCAACTGAGTACAGTTGCGCCTACAAAATGTTAGTTGGCACGTTCATAATGAGCAGCTAATCAAGCGACTGGCAGCTGGAAAATGGATTTTAATATTAGTAGGATACAGCTGCTATTGATAGACTGCACTAATTGTGAAATAAAAAAGTTGTTGTTGATAGTTTTGAATATAATAAAACTTGGACTGCAAATATATTTGCACTGGGTGTTGGCCTAACGTAGGCGTTGACCCAGCGTAGGCGTTGACGCCGTGTAGTAGTCACAAAGACGCCACGTAGACGCCGCCAACTTCGAACGGGGTTTAGTACAATCAGTGACAAAATTATTTCCAACGGGAAAAAAGTAAGCACGTAATCTTGTTGATAAGGTTCCTTTCGCTGAAGCCCTGACCACCGGTAGCTTGGACCCTGTTTCCGAAACACACCGGGCTATTTTTTTTAATAAAAAATTGTATTCGCAACAATAATGTGAAGGACCACTTGTTTATTTTGACAAGATTTATAAGTCCGGGTGTGTATGTGTACACTGTAAGTGTTGTCAACATGACACCTATGCTGGGACACCACCTCATACGAAAGTATCTTAAAAAGTCTATTCTTAACAGCCAATATTTTAGACATGATGGATCAAAAAATAGATTTTAGGATCACGAGTTGTGTTTCTAAGTACATACAACAAATAATCTGACATGACCCTGACACGCTGCGCAGGATTCAATAACTCAGCCACTGCGCCAACCGTGCCGTCATACTAATTTACTATATTATATTAATAGCAACGTAATGATGTGTTCACTTCGGAGGTAGAAAAATAAGTGATAATTAGGTAAAATGGGTGACATATTTATACTTTAGGGTAGCTTGGTTATCGGTAAATCAAAATATATAATTAATTTGGGGGTAATTGATGATGAAATTTTTGCATTTATGACCTATGGCGGGACCCGTGGGTTGTCAGCGCAACAGACGGCGCCACCACGGTCTGACTGTCGGTCAACTGTGAAAACAAATTATCAGTTACATGTCTTACCCTATTGTCATACTACTTTACTATAATATTATAATGATAGGGTAAGACGTATAAATATGTGCTTTATTATCTATAGGGGAATTATCCGAAGAGGCAGCAAAATCTAACTTAAATTTAATGGCCTTCGCAGACGGGATCTCACGAGTTAAATGTCGCGAGTACTTACGAAAACGGACTTACTTAACAGACTTTTAATCAGCTGGTCTTTGGAAACTTCCCCTTAAGAAAAAGAGCTTTATTATGAGGCATGAACTTTGGTACTCTAAGAGGAGGGGGTGGTCAAGGTCAAAATTTCAATTAAAACATTAGAGTAGGTACCAAAGCCTGCCGGGGTCGTGGGACTAAACTGCTACCGTGACCCCGGAACGTAAATGGCTATTGCAGAACACTGTGGATTTAATCACTACAAGTCTGACAGTCCCTCCTGCCGCGATAAAAAAAAGCATAAGCTTTCCTGATATTTCTCATGCCTGCTCGAGGGAAGACGACCACCTCTACCACAGATAATAAGTTACGATTACTATTACAGCACACACGTGTACTAATGAAAGTATATAGACAGATTTACACAATCTAAGTATGTTTATCTACTATCATGCTATTAATCCTTTATAAAAGAACATTCTCATGCAATGACATTTTCACCACCAGATCGCTTAAATTTTGAAAAAAGATCAATAAATTGTAGACTAATTAAGTTCTAAAGAAAATAGAAATTATGAAGTGGTGAATATAAATATTCCAAGTACATCAGGATCTGCCAACATTCAACAAGGTGCAAATGTTCAAGTGCATTTCAATAATTGTACGATCCAAAATGTAAATAATTATTACAATAAATAATTCTTTTACTTATTAAGGTTTGTTTATTTTACATGCTGCGCAATTAGACTTTTCTTGAATTTACATAGTTCTTACAACACTGTACAACACCCTGTGGTATGAGAATCTTTTATAGAGGATTCACATCATGATTGTAGATAAAGTATTGTATGCAACTGCTATAATTAGGTATTAAAACACTCATGTGATACTATTATCACACTCGGCTACGCCTCGTGTGATAAACCCACATTCGTGTTTTAATACCCCTGATTATACAACAGTTGCATAAATAACTATTGTATTACGAGTATCTATAACATATCTAAACTAAGTAGAAGCTTAATGTTTCATAATTAGCTCAACTCTTAGCGTTCATTGGAGAGAGAATATTACTAGTGAAATAGTGCATACTAAATCTACCTTGTGTATTACTTTGATACCACTAATGTAAACGAGGCTTTATTACAACAATGTAAAAACACCTCTCACGGAAAAGCCTTTTATAAAATTTTCGGTAGCATTTTCCTTTTCATTGTGCAACGTTTCAAATGTGAAATAAAAGGAGCCTGGTGGAAGTCGCATACTTTATAAAAACAAAAATAACAAAAAGAAAAAAGAATTCAATTGTTTAGAATCTAATGATTCTAAACAATTGAGTTATTTTTTCTTACTTTCTTACCATGGTTTAACGAGGGTTATAATGATACAATTTGTATACAGTGCAACTGTGGTGTAATTGAATTATCCGCAACTACATGTACGTTTGTAACAAGATGTTGCAGTTCCTACTACAATCTGTTTACAGTTGAACATTTACATACAAATGGGAAGCAAATTTACTCGTATTATTTAACTAACACAAGTGAAATATAATAGTTTCGCTACAGCTCACGGCCAAAGCAATTAGTTGGGAGTGCCCCCTTAACGGACAATATTTGTATATGTATAGACCCTAAAGTTAATATTTAATATTATTAGTGGAAGACTTGTGCCACCATTTTGCTCATTTAGTTTTCTTGGTTCAGAACAATAATAATACTTGCCTTTGATCACCTTATCTATTTGTTATGTAAAGGGATCTTACTTCACATATTTCAAACTTCTATAGGTATCAAAAGGTTTTTCTTATTGTTTTGTTCATGTATTGTACATTATAAATAAACACAGTCGTTAAAAATACGTGTTTCTGAGCGGTGTGATTGTGTAAAAAGTTGAAATCCTTGAAACAAATTTATAAAAAAAAAAACACTTTTCTTCTGAGATACATTGCGTATCTGCAGTGGAACCAATTTATTTGTTTTTATTACTTATAATCCGCAATTGCAGTCGCCGCCGCCTATTTTTTCAGACGTTTGATGAAATTATAAGCAACAATTACTAGACTGACTTAATTGCAGATTAAAATGGGTGTTAAAATTAAGTATTGTGAAAAATTAAAGAAACTACATAATTGAAGGCCAAAAATTGGTAGACAAGTAAGTTAGGTTAGGCTATACAGGCCATTTCAAATGTAGTTTTTATAACACGATCGATAACACCAGCTTTTCTGTCTACAAAATAATTGTCCATACCAACCCATCTTAACGGATCACTCATAAATCAATACATACTATGTTTACATAAGTATCATATATGTCGCCCACAATAGGGGAAACATGAGAGCAGCACGTTTATTTTTAAACGTTAACATCAACAATAATTTTCTTCGCTCATGCCAATATTGATGCCCTAAATAAAATATTTCTCATTTAATTAGATCAGACTAACACATAATTAACTTTCCCAAGTTTGAATGAGCAATATAACTTCGTTTTTAATGATTCGGACGTGTGTTAAATTTCTTTTAGATATTTAGGTACATATTTTTAGTTATTTTTGCCGCTTGCTCGCCAGTAATTTCTTTTCTACATCTATTTCCTAAGCAGGTTACATTACATACATACATATAAGGCTTTCGTCGTAACTACGTAGCAACGCTTGTCTTTTTAGTTTCTTCTTAAGCCTTTGTCGGACCTGAGTAGGATAGAAGGTAGGTAAGAAAATAGTATTTGTATAGTCTACGGGTGTTTCGTATAAATCCTTGTAAGATTTGTAAACACATGGCAGAAATTACCACGTTGATGTGCGATTGCAATAAAGCCGTGTGATATATTTTTAAAATTTACAAAGAGTAAATTAAACAATAGTTGTTGGTTTATTTTTTCATTGCAATAAAGCCTTCACTCATACCCAATTAGGTGAGTACAAACAATAAGTAATGAACACCGATTAAAATTGTTTAAACTGTAGGTAAATGTATGTGACTAAAAATGTTCATTTTTAAAATTAATTAGTTATTGTACTTTTTGCAGAATTACTGGTAGGTAACTTAGTCGCAAATATAAGAATTTAAAAAAAAAACTTGTTGTTGTTGTAAATTGCGATCGTCTTGTAAGATATATAAGTGCAAAACTCGTACTTGATATTAGACTGATGGGACGGTAGCCCACGAGTTACCGTCCCATCAGTCTCCCGTGGGCTCAGACTTGGGCTTGCCTGGCTTAGCCCACGGGAGACTGATGGGACGGTAACTCGTGGGCTAAGCCAGGCAAGCCCAAGTCTGAGCCCACGAGTTACCGTCCCATCAGTCTCCTGAACGTTCTCGGCAAAATCTACGAGAGACTTATTTATAAGCGACTCAAAGATTTCGCCGATGCCAAGTGCCTCATTCCTCACGAGCAATACGGCTTCAGGACCGGTCACTCGTGCATCCATCAAGTCCACCGCATAGTCGAGCACATTAGCGCTGGGTTCCAACGCGGTGCAATGACTGGTGGTCTATTCTTCGACATAGCGAAGGCCTTCGACAAGGTCTGGCACAATGGCTTATTATATAAGCTCTACCAAATGGGTGTGCCAGACCGTCTCGTGCTCATCTTACGAGACTTTTTGTCAGATCGCACATTCCGCTATCGCATCGGGAATGCTCTCTCCTCCCCACACCCTATCCGAGCCGGTGTCCCTCAAGGCTCAGTCCTCTCGCCCCTCCTTTTCACGCTGTTCACTAGCGATATTCCCAAGAGCAAAAAGGCTCAGTTAGCTCTCTTCGCGGACGACACGGCCATCTATTACACTGGCCAAAGTCCAACCGCTATAGCCCAAACCCTCCAATCCGCAGCCAACGCCCTCGGCGACTGGTTTAGGAAATGGAGAATTGAGGTTAACCCTGATAAAAGTCAGGCGGTCCTCTTTAGGTCGTCGCTCAAAAGACTTCCCCTCCGCCCCCTCAGTCCGATAACCATGTACGGTAAGCCTATCCCTTGGGAGAAGCAAGCCAAGTACTTAGGTGTCATCCTCGACAGTAACCTGTCCTTCCGCGCCCACATAAAAGCAGCCCGTAATCGGGCTGCCTTTGCCGTAAGCAGGCTCCACTTCATGATTACAGCGAGAAGCAAATTGTCGCTTAAATGCAAAATTCGCCTCTATACCGCTGTAATCCGCCCCATCATGACATATGCCGGTGTCATATTCGCACACTCCAATCCCCGCCACCTTTATAAAATGCAGGTCCTTCAAAACCGTTATCTTAGGAAAGTCACGGGAGCCCCGTTCTATGTCCGCAACGACAGCCTCCACCTCGACCTTAAAATCCCCACTATTCTCCAATTCATGAAACGCCTTTCCAAGCGTTTCTTTGACTCTGCCATCAGGCACCCCAATCCCCTAGTCGCAGCGGCCGCTCGATACGAACCGTCTCGTATCAGCAAAATTCGCCGACCAAGGCATACTCTTGTCACCCCCGACGACCCCATCACTCTCCTCCAGGAGAGTAGTAGGGAAACCAGCACACTCCGCAAAAACAAACACAGATCGATCCCGTCATTCCGTCCTCGCCGCCGAGGACGACCGTCGCGACGTCCGAATCATTGCCCTCCCCGTCCCTCGCAAGAGCCAGCCCGCGATGCTGAGCCGTAGAGCTAAAAATCAGTCCCTAAATAATGAACCATTGTGATCCAGCCTGTCCCTTGCTGTCCTCTCTCAGTGACGCCCTAAGCCGAGGTCCGAACCCCACAGGGGGTGCCCTTAGCGTGCGGTCACTTAGTTTGTAGTTTTATTTAGTTTTTAAGCTCTGGCTGGAGGCCTTAAAGTAATTTAAGGCATCTCTACAGAAAAGTCCGGTTAAGCAGCTCACAACCTCCTCTAGGTTGACCTGCGAGATGCCATACACAAAAAAAAAAAAACTACGGGTTGCACTCTGGGAGTGCCGGCAGAAGTGAAAACTTGAATAGTAATTGTTGGAAATATCTTGTGAACAGATTTTAGTAAAACTCGCAAAAATGGTTGACTTTTTATTTCAATAATTTTCCAATGTGACGTACATCTTTTATAAACAATGTTACCTAGCAACGAATGTATCCAGCATACAAACTTCTTTAAAAGTAATAAAGTCACACGAACATTCACGCAAGCGCCCTGCGCCGACCTACGCTTTTTCGGTCAGGGTCACGTGTCCTGACGCGAGTTTAAGATTTTATACCCATTACAGAAAAGTGCTCAACGCCGCTAAAGAAGTTTTCACTTCAAAAAAAAAAAAAAACTTGATATTAGGGTTGTAACGGAGTTCTTCTTGGCGAAGTTGGAGACGAAGGCGAAGAAAGATCATCGCCTTATGCGGATATTAAAAGAGACGACAGTGATATAAAAAGTTGTTTATAGTTTTGGTTTCAAATGCTCATTCAGTGATGTCGAAGAACGATATTTTTTAAATAAGCTCTTAAAAACTTTTGCCTGTGAAAAAAAAAAAATTCGATATCTTACTTATAGTAATTTTTTCCTCAGGGCCACCTGTTTGATTAGCAGTTAAGTAAAGTATTGATTTAAGTGCTATGCATTTTTAAATGGTACGGTTAAAAAGGGTAGGTATTGCATTTTAACTAATAGTGTAGTTAGCTATTGATCAAACACTTGGCCATAAATCCCTAAAAACAATCATGGCTCAATTACAACTACAAGAGTGCCACCGAACAAATCAACAAATTGAGTCCTATCTTTTGTTATTTGACGTACACCTCGCTTCTCTCTACCCAACCAAATACAACTCGGTAAAAACTTTACAGAAGCGAATTAAAGTACGATTTTTTACGGAATTTCCGCAGTAACGCAGGCGGAAGCGGAGTTCCGTTACAACCCTACTTGATATTTCTATCTTTTCTTCTATGGCTGTTTTTATTTTCAGATTGCATCTACTGGTTGTAAGGGCGAGTCTCAAGTTTTAAAGAATTGTGTGAGTTCAGTTTTACCAAAAATAATGCACCAACGACATTTTTTATAACCTAAGGTATATACTACCTGCGAGGATCGTCCGGAGGACACGGTGGAGCATACGGTGCAGGACTGCCCCGCTTGGGCAGAGCACCGCCGTGTCCTCACGACGGCGATAGGCGGAGACCTCTCGCGCCCGGCATTGGTCGAGGCCATGCTGCGGGGCGAGACGGAGTGGGAAGCGGTCGCCTCCTTCTGCGAAGCAGTCATGCTCGTGAAGGAGGAGGCGGGCCGCCTGAGGGAGAGAACAGCGTCCTCCCTCCACCCCAGCCGCAGTGGTAGACGCCCACGGCGTCGGACGTCGCAAGACGATCTCCGGCCACCGTAGGCGCGGGCATGCGGGCAGCGAGTAATGGGCGACTCGCTGTCCGACCATGGACCATGCCCGGGTCGACGGCGCGTTGTGTTCCACGCGCGCCTCAAAGAGTGTCAGCGACGGGGCCTGTAGAGGGCCATAGCCTGCCGGGGTCGCGGGACCAAGGGATTACCGTGACCCCGGTACGTAAAGGGCTCGTGAAGGACACCGTGGATTTTAGTCAGTACAAGTCTGACAGTCCCTCCCGCCCTGCCCTGGGTGGGAGGACTCATTTGATGATTTTACCACGATAAAAAAAAAGGTACATACTACCGTCATAAAAACATATCCCATTTTCCTATAAGTCAATGCAAAATAATTTAAAACCTGTTCTAAGAAAACATTTTAATTGTATGTATATGAGACTAATTTTACTGAATATTTATTGCTCTCTTCTTACATTTTTACATTAAATTTACACTTCTAATTATTTAATGAATATTCATTTATCAAAGTGTAAACATGTCCTACCTACCTTATACATTATTTATAAATGAATTTTCATTAGATAATAATTATAAGTGAATTATTGTAATTGAATTAATCAGAGATTTTGACTTGGCTTATTATGGAATTACTATGTTCATTAAAAAACCATTCAAATACTACTTCTTCGACTTCCAAAGTCAGTATTATTTAATGGTTTTTAAAATTAGTATATTTAACCCAAAAAATCCATGCTAATATGTTAACACCTTTCTCAAACAGTTTTTATGCGTGACAGAACCAACGACAATATAAATAGGCTATTAAGATAACGTTTTATTTGAAATGTGGAGAAAAAACAAAAATAACATTGAGATAACGTTTTATTAAAATTGTGCCGCGAGCATAGCTAGCATATATACTTGTCTATTTAGATATATAACAAACGAGAGGTAATTGCTTTAGAGACGCTCAAATACCTACGCTTAGTCCCATCGAGATGAAGTCTTTTCCTCGGGACCTACTTAATATTAATGTAAAGTATAAAAGCAATCGAAAAGGGCAATGACTGTAGAGTCTAATCACCAATATTGACTTATCTCTCTGTCTCCCATTAATTAGTCACTTTTGGTTCCTGAAGATGCCATCAAAATATCAATTAGTATTTCACAAGGGGCAAGTGTTAGGCATCGGGAATACAATTCAGATTGAATAAGTATTTGTCTTGTTAGTGCGGTAATCTTCAGGCTCCTGGCTTTCTGTAACGCCTGACTGGGTTTGTGTCTACCTAAGATCTTAGATAGGCGAGTGAATTGTGTCTTACCTTAGTTCTTAGTTTATTGAGTAAATTTAAGAAGCCTTTATACAGCAGCACTGTATACTAACTTAACTAGTGTTTGGTTTAAGGAAGGTACGAGTAGTACGTGTTTTGTTTACGGAAACTTGATTATGTCAGAGTTAAGAAATGGTTACTTAAAATAACGTTACATAAATGTATTATTAAACAGTTTGTTGTCAAGGTAAGAGCGATGCTTTTTAGTGTATCTACTCAAACGGAACCGTTATTATTGTCTTTCATTTTTGTATCTCCTGCTATGTTTAGAAAGGCAATGAGAAATATTGTAACAGCCTATCCAAATAAAGGTTTGTATTACTCAAGGAAAGCTTTGTAGAGCAGTAACAAAAATGTAATTACTTTATCTTTTATTTCTATGTCATGTTCGTGTATTTTACATTATAATGCGAGCACTTATGGAGAATGTTTTTTTACTTTTATTTACTACTTACGCACTTTATTATTTTAAGTAGTTTTTAGTTAAATGATCTACAAGTGAGTAACATCCTGTATTGCCATTGCAAATACGACAAAATTTCACTAAAGAGAATCGTACTTAGTAGCATTTATTCTGTTGATTTTCCGTATAAATCATAATAATAAGTAATGTCTACAAAAAGAAAACAATTTACATCCTACAGACATGCATGTGCAATATACTTTGTTTAAAAATCTATTTGTCAAACTAAGATTTCGTAGCCAAAATATATTGAAATATATTGAATTGCTTAAACAATAGATGCAAAACAAAATGTTTCAAGAGTGATTACGAGTGAAAAAAGTAGATGCTAACTGTAATGAATGTATTGTGTATTGCTAGCGGTTCAGTTTCAAGCGTTTGCAAACTGTCAATTGTACAGTGTTTTAAGAGGAATCGCGATGATAATTAAAAAACATTTTTCTCGGAATTGTAGACCGCGAGATAATCAGGGTATACTTATCGTGAAACTTCTTTAATCTTTAATTAGATTAATTTCACGCTTCTAAAGGTAATTCTGTTAACTAAGCAACATGATCACTCGAGCTAGAGAATATACATCACTACAGTCTATTGAAATCTGTTCTAGATTAATCTCAACGAAGATTTATTGTGTCGTGAACGAGGCGACGATGTAACCCGATTGAGACAACATAAAATGTATAGGACTACAGTTGGTAATACTGATGATGCTGTGTATCTTAGCAAAATAGTTGCTGAACTTGACCCTCAAAGTGTGGATCACTATGAAAATAACGAAGCGTGTAATTTAAGCCGTTTGTTTTGGACAACCAGTTCATAATGGATCTGAATGATGAGTTTCTGAAAAAAGAATCAGTATATTTCTTCTATATTTACAATATACAAAAAGAATTTGACCGTATGACTGATCGATTAACGCACAGCTGAAACCGCTGGGCCTTCAAGCATGAAATTTTGCACAAAATTTCCTTATAATGAACGGATTTTAGGAAATTCATCACCTAAGGGGGTTAAAATTTTATGAACAAGTTTGTATGACATTGAATTTAAAGTTTATTCGATATAATTGAAACTTGGATGTAGATATTTATCAACCAACTTGATAAAACACGTGTTTCAAGATCTTTGGAAATTCCAAACTCAAAGGGATAACTGAAAATCATAGGGGAAAATACGAAATCCTCGTGGACGAAGTCGTGGGCGGTTTGCTAGTAATATAAATAGTCAGAATCCTAGGAAAACATAAAGTTTCTGAGCAGCAACCCATAGACGATCGTGATTCAAATTTACATTTCTAAGTAGTTTTTATTCAACTCCAACAAGGCTGATGTAGATGGCAAGAGAAGATTACATTTCAAAAATTTGTTGTGTTTGTACTGCTTCGAGCACAGCGTTTCTGAACGTAGTACACGCATAGTATTTGCGTAGTCGACTATATTCTGTTACTTCTTTGTATAAAAAATATAGTTGACTACCAAATACTACTTGTTCGTTATAAAAGGGCAAACTCTATTTGTGTAAGATTTGATAGTTTTTGTATTTTTTTTTTAGTTATTTGATAGTTTCAACCAATATTAAGTTCAATATGCTGGATAATGTGCTAGCCCAATGTGGTCGCTTTTACTTAGTTTCTACATGCGAGATCCAGGAATTCATCTAAAAAGAAGTGAAAAATAAAAACAGGTTAATGCCTGAAGACCTATGCAAAACTTTCCTTACAAGTATTAAATAGAAGACCTAAGCTGTAAAATATAAAAGCAATAGGTATTTAAACCTACAGGATTCCGACATTGACGCTCCACGGCATATGAGACCGCCGGTATTTGGTCCCATATGCCGTGGAGCGTCCCTGTCGTCATATCCGTTTCGATATCATTTTAACAAGGGACTTTACCTGCGTAATCCTCACAACAAAATCCTGTTTCACGTACGTATGTAAATATTGTTGAACCAGCGAATCGAACGTAAATCCAAGGCCTCAGAGGCTTTACTTGCATGCACTGGGTCAATGAGACAGGTTTATGATTCATTTAGCAATATTCAAGATCGAAACTGTTTTGCACTACTTTTAAATAAGTATGGCGTAAACATTGCGGTGCAGTCTGGCAATGTCGACAAAGTTAATAATAACAAATAAAATTCCTTTAATTCAGATGATTCAACTTTAAGTTTTGAAATGACTGCAGCAGGTCAATGGTTTCAAATAAACGCCAAATTCATAAAAGTTCATTCAAACAGCATTTTCAGATATTGTAACATTATGGCTGTGATGACATATGAAAGTAAATTATTTTTATATCTACATTTTTTTAATGAGGCCTTAACCGAGTAGTCGATACAGGCTAGATAAAAAAGGTGTCATGTTAGTTGATTAATGAACAGAGTATCGGACTTAGACAACAATCATGTTAAGTGAGCCGTGTATGTGTCGTGCAATGGCCGCCACGCCGGCAGCCGACGGCCGTCGCCGGTAACTAGTAGTTTCCGTTTCTACACCTCCCGGATGAACGCGACTGGCTCGAACTTGAAACGATTGCTACACTTTTATTGACGTAACTCGCCACGTTCGCTGAATAGTGGCAACAGATAAGATAACCGTCTCGTTTACTATGTAACGCATCGTTGTAATGATGATGACAGTGTAAATTATTTCCTACCTTAATAGCTTTTTTTGGTTCCGTTCTTCATGCAGAATGTCTAGGTTGGTAGGTAATAATACTATTTGTACCGACTATTATATCATGCTCGTAGTATTTTTTTTTTATTTAAACAAAACGTAAACTTTCGACGTATTCCAACACTCTGCATCAAATTAATAGATTCATCTGTATTTTGAGTTTTTAATGCGTTATTTTTCGCGAATCCAATCCGCACTAACTATTAACTATGAAACAGTGAGTATATATAAAAATGATTACACTTCTTGATATGCCTGCTTTGCAATAAGGTATCTACAAGTTTTAATATCAACGGACTTCTCTGTGATTGCTAGTAGGAAAGTTTAAAATTTGCGAAATTATTTACTATAACATGAAGTAAAAATGCTACATATCACTCTGAAAGAATTTGTAATTTTATAAATATGTAAATGGTTAAATTGGTTCAAACTTTAACATCTTAACACATGTTTTACAAAAAAATGTTTGACATCTAATTTGCTCTCATACTATTGTTTACAACATAAAGAGAAACCTGCTCACACAACTAGAAAGCGCAAAGTACAATAAAATACTGTACCCAAATTATATAACGTAGTCAGGAAGCGAATTGCACTACGTATTGTTTGGTAATGAAGTGACGAATAAATTAGCTACAGTCGGTACTAAATATTATTGATCCGCTTAAAGTAGATCTTGCATTTATAATTAATTACAAAAAGGCTTGCGAAACTGTTGAGTAAGCCACTTTGGTTTCAGAGGACACATCCCGTTCCGCGTAATCCAATTAATAAAGTCCACCACTATTGAGACACTCACGGAAATCATTATTGCCACCTTTAAAAAGTTCGTTTTAAAAAAAACAAAGTCCAAATATGTTAAAGAGTATGGCAACAGTTTATTACACACAACGAAATTGAACTAGCACTCAAAATCATAGATTTAATTCACCTAGACTTAAACTTTTTAGCCAGCTTTCGGTAACTGGTTCCTTATTTTTTACTCCTTCCATTCCAAGTCCGAAAGGAGGCTTTGGTGCGGTACGTAAATAATAAAATCCGCGAGTCGTTGTTGACGAACCGTAGCCGAGAACTGCGTACTCTTCCTTCTCGCAAGCATTCTCTTCGAAATGCTTCCAACTTTTACATCGAACTCCAACGAAAGACTTTGGCATTTTTATGCTTTCCGTGTAAACTTGTGCCGCTCGAAGATGACTGCAGGAGGGCATGAAACACCCTGGTTGGTTCGGTCCTCCGCCATTAATATAGAAATCTGCATGACCTAAAGGTTCGATAATTCCTTGTACTAATCTGTTTGAGTGCAACACGTCCACGTAAGCAGCATCTGTTTTATCTAATCTCTGTGCACTGTAGGTATATGAGAAACACGGACCCGCAGGATCCAAACCAGTGATGCGCCCTAAACTATGCGTTTTGTATTGCTGGAAGTATTTACCAGCCCAGCCTGCGACGTGTGCACCAAGACTGATCCCCAACACATGAAAATCTTCCGCATTCGCTCCGAAGTGTTCCAGATTCGCCAAAAGGTTTGCTAGTCTTTTACCTATTAGACGAGAGTTATGGGCCGATAAAATGTATCCGTCTTTGTTCATTTCTTCCGCGTCCACTAGAAACACATTGAACATTTTCTTATCATTGTAAGCATTAGCTAAATCCAACGGCACTGCAGATTGCGAACTGTCTTTGTACCCGTGGATTATGATTTTTGTCTGTTTCGTTATGTCGAACATCCCAGGTTTCGTGAGGTTGACAAATGCTTCATTAATTGGATATGTTCGAACCGTATTTCCGTCCAAATGTATGATTTTCATGGTTTTTATTTTATCATTTTGGTCAATAACCGTATTATAGCGCAAGTCCATGATTGCCCTACCTGTGAAAGCAAAAAATAACAATTAATTATATGTACAGTTCTACACATGTCAAAACATGAGGTATTAAAATGTAGGAGCCCGTTTGTCTGATTAGCGTGCATAAATTATAGAGGTCAAGGACATTAACTTACATGCACCGGACATTTTGACGTAGACGGACTCGGCGAAGCTAAGGTCCGGCTCGGAACGCATGCCGGCCGCGGCGCCCGGCAGCGTGGTGGCCACGAGGAACACGGCGACCGCCAGCGGCACTACGACGCTGTAGTGGTGCATGGCATGAGCCCTCCGCGCTAACACGGTCACTGTGTCACTGTCCGCAAACAGAGAAAGGTCCGTATCGCGCAAGTTACCTCCAAGGGGCGATTGCTTAGGAGGGGGTTATCTGGTGCGAATTACGCGCGCTGCACTCACTGTCAGAAGGCCACTGACCGCTTTACGCCATTTTTATCATTAAAATTCGATCATTCATCAAGGTGCTGCATTAGTTGTGAGCCATTTATATATCTACGTATAAAAATTCAACTGGTAGTTAGACATAAACATTTTTTTATGTTTTGTAAGCAATTTGTTACCACGCGTTTTTTACCCGTGTTTTACAAATTAACACTCAGAATAATGCCGCTTTTTTCCGACTTGCTTTGATTTTATCAGGTAATATGTAAACATCGCCACTTCGACTGAAGAGTAACTTATTGTTTTACTATTTTGATCACGCAAATTTCTATTCTTGTATGATTGGTGCGGTCAAGATTAATTTAACTTTACATTTTGTTTTAGAATTAAATAAATAATATTTTTGTTAGTAAATAAACTGCCACATTGCTAGATGTCTTGAAGCGTTATGTCAACAATATAATAAAGCAGTTGTTTGAATAGTAAATAAGGTTTCACTAAGTGTAGAAACTTTTTGTAGCTCATTGTCATTATAAAATTTCACCTAAATCAAAATTATTTCAAAATCTGGAAGATAACACGACCTTTTGTTTCATCACAATAACAATAAAACCGTGTAGTCTACATATATATGTCAGAGGCTTTTGTTTCAATGGAATCAGGGCTGTGAACACACACCTAGGGACTTAATCAAAACAAATTTCACTCCAACTCTGCCGCATAAACTGTGTATGCGTACTTTCGGATAAGCAAAAACAAAAATGTTATTGCGTTTGTTTTATTTTTTGCGAATGTTCAAGGATTTCTCTTGATTAGCCATAGATGCTGGTCGAAGGTCCTGTACGTCATGATCGCATATACAAGGTGATTTGTAACTAAATTTAAACATTGAAATAACCTTAGACCTTATTTGCAACAATTTAAACCCCGACAACATGGGGTCTAAACTGACTGGTTTTGGAGATATTGAACTTTAAAGATTTTTCAAAAAAATTCCACTGATCCCTCATTAATGCTATTGTTAGAAATTAACGATGATCACCACTTAGAAATCATACTTTTTTGATAGAATATTAACGACTGAATCTTGTGAATATAAGTTTGTTATAAAATTAATAACTTGGGAAATTAAGTATCATAAACATTCTATTTTGAAGTTATCTGAAAACTTGACTTGTAAAAATACTTCAGATAAAGACCTTTCTTCCTTGATATGATCGACCAGGATTAAGCGCATTGACTCTAGCTAATATCAGATAGCAGTTAGATAAATAAGGTGTAGTACTCGTATCACCCATTTCAAGGACCGCATCGAATTACAAATCATCCTATATAATTAATGGTTGTAAATAAAAGCATATTATTAAGTCATTGTTTAGTGCCCTACATGAGAACTTAACCCAAGATACATTTTCCAGTCTAGTATCTAACTTCTACAGTACTAAACATCTCCGTATACTTCGTGGAACATATAAACTTTAATATAATATTCGTTGTTAATACTACGAATGAATTTCCTCGGGCTATTTTCATGCACCGCCCACTGAAAGGAGTATCAGATGAGCGGTGGAAACAGGATAAGGTTATTGTAAAGGCCACCCCCACTCATTCCAATAAAGTAGAGGACACTTCCCAGGTAAATAAATTAGAATTAAATGTGACAACCACTTACACTTACACTTTATACATTAAAAAGGGATAATGAGGAGAAGGGAATCATCGTGAGCCGTTGACTGGCTTATTACGAGTATTATTACCATTTGCAGAACCAAAAGTATAATAACTATTTTGTATCTCAGAAACAATGCTATGATGCAATGCAAGGATGGTGAGACCTTTCCGCCTTGTCTGAATGTATGTTGTTATATAATTATACCATCCGTACTCATTAACGTAGCACAAAACAACACTCTTTGGTAACTGTAATAATGCAAATAAGTTGTTTCTAATTATTCACGCAGTTCCTTGAAAACATAGCTCGAATTATGTGAGAAAAAAACAAGTTTGAAGGAAAATACTTGCTTAGGACTTCCGAAACACTGCACAGTAAACCCCAGTATTAAGTCTTGACTGGCTTATTTTAACAAAGGCATAATCTGTGCAGGACACGTGCATCCCCATTTTATGACCACAATAAATTGTGATCAAAATACGCAGGTAGTGATATATACGAGTATATGATTTTATAAAAATACGCTGACATTATAATTTGTAAACTATTTCGGTATGGCACATACCGAAATGAAATTAAATATTTGTAGAAACTTACCTATAGCATTCCAAACTATTCCAATCAATGACCGTCTATTAGCGGGAAGCACAATGCGGGGGCTTACGTATCAGGTAACCGTGGCCCCAGCACGTAAATGGCTATTGAAGGGTACCGTGTATTTTAGTCAGTACAAGTATGACAGTCCCTCCCGTCCTGCCCTGGGTGGGAGCACTCATTTCATGATTTTACCACGTAAAAAAAACCCTGTAACCTGACACGTCAGTTCGGCACAGGAATCTCGGTCTTCTCTGCTGTCAAAATGTTCGTAACGATAGGGAACCAAGTGAATGTTATGATAGTGAATGATATGACACACGGCTACACAGCAATCTATGAAAAACCAATATTAGCTGACCGTTCACTGTGTACAAAGATCATACAAAGCAAGGCCAAGAAAAACTGGTTATGTCGTGTGTAGAAGCGGAAAACCGATGCGGTGTTCAGTGACGGTTTTTATTGGCTGATGAGCTACAGGATTATTTCCGGTATGTTCGTTCCAACGAACAAAGTTGCGGTTATAAGGAAAAACTTGAACCAGTCTGTGACGAACATTATTAGTTAATTAATTTTGTATGTCTGACCAGTTTGTGTTAAACATGTCCGGCTTTATCAAGTTTCTTATGGGAAACCTCTGTATCGTGTCGCCGAGAATACTGATTGGAATAACTATTTCTATTTTCTATTAAAACGTGGCGTGCGTGTGTAACTCGAAAATTATCCGATGAGAATGTAATTTGGGATAAACAGTATCCTGAGTGTTATTCTAAATTCTAAGCAATAATTTTGCTTCGAAAATTCTTTTTTCAAGATCTGTCCAGCTGTTTTGAAGTGATTGAGTCAGGTACAAACATTCCATCCATACATCCAAACTACAAGTACATAATAATATTAATTAGAAATAATAGGCACTAAGATGTAATTTAAAAAATAAAATAGCCTTTTTTCCCCATGATTTTACCACTCTGTGGGGTGGAGGGGACTGTCAGACTTGTACTGACTGAAATCCATGGTGTTCCTTCAATAGCCCTTCACGTTCCAGGTTCACGGTTACCTGTCTCGACAGTCCCGCGACCCGGGGCTCCATCCAAACTAACACATTTATAATATTAATTAGATTTAATAGACACTTAGGATATGAATAGACTTTACGGGTGTGAAATTGGAGATTAATAACAATGTTGATTATTACTGTGTGTGTAATTAAAGGCTTATGGGCGTATAGTGGAGGATGTTATATCAGTCACTAATGACTGACCTCAAGGCTCATGTAGGCTGTAACAACGTAATGATGACGGTAGATACGATCTACCGTCGCCATATAGACGAGTTTAATTGACGAGCATGCTATTATCTAGCTCCAGTAATAAGGTGTCGTAATTGTTTTAATCCAAAACAGGCGGTAATCTCCACTGAACGGGCGCCCCGCCGCCCGTGTTAAATCCCCTTACCTCGGTTGAGGCAGATTATCTGATAACCACGACCACAACTTGTACGTGCCCGGCTCTACTGAGCTGTTGATAATTCATTAGGGAATTAATCTGGGAAAATACTTTAATAATTAGTTTTCTTAAGTCATCTTTTATAATTATTTAAAAACAAGAGAAGGTTAAATAAGAAAATGTAATCAGTTAGAGAAGAGTATATTAAAATAAATAAAGCTTTTACTACTTCCAAACTACGATATATTGAATTGAATTGGTATATTATTATCCACCTTTGATTCTAGGTCAACATGAAAGAAAAATATGGCGCATAAATGGTATTTATAGACTGTGCTGACTTAGAAGCTTGATATTTAAAGGTGTCAGAAAAAGAGTCTTGATAGACTGACAGGCTGACAACGAAGTATTCCTCTAAGGGTTCAGCATTTTCCTTATAAGGTACGGAACCCTTAAAACAGGCGCGCACTTCGAAGCATATAAATAGTTCATGGGTTTTATGAATTTAAATGTATTACCTACCTGATAAATGCTACATTTAAATACTAAAATTAAAAGTAAAATATTTACAAAAATGACTAAATTAAAACTAAAATTATAGGGCGTCCAAAACTTCGTCCATCGCTGTCAATGGGGAAAGTGCCCAGAACGCTGGCAGCATTGCCACGATGGATGGCAATGCTGATTCTTTGACCAAGAAATAGGCCAGTCCTCTGGTCACGCGAGGCGTCGACTATACGCTTGGCGAATTTATGTTCTAAAATTTCGTTTTTAATGTTTTCATTTTTTTTCTGATACTTCATGTTCACTTTGAAAACACTGTTATTTTCAGATTTACCATACGTAGACCTCTTTTTGTGGCAAGCCTAGCAATAGACCACAAATTCTGAATTGAAGACAAGACTAAGCCAATATTTAAGGATAAGAAACTTAAACTAAAAACAATGTCTCTTTTTATAATTCGGTAATTATATCAACGTCGTGTAGTTTTTTTTTCCTCATGAAAGAAAACACCGTGTTAACCTGCCTATGCCTTCGAAACGTTGTCCTGTCTGTATGTAAAGTGATATAAAGTACTTCATAAACTGTACACCATTATGTTTTTTATTACGGCCCTGACCTAGTTCTGGCATATTCTGTAATATTTCCGAATGGCGAGGACGCACTACATGTCCGTGGTCCGGCCTATACAACTACCTTACTTTTACTCATCTTTTAATTACTTTGTGATTGAAGTTTTTCGTAAGATGCAAAAAGTTATACAAATGAATTCTGTTTATTTAAGGTATCTGTTTTTTTTGCAATAATTAAGTTGTATGTGATTTGATACATGTATAATGAATAAATTCCAAAAATGAGTTCTATATTTGAGAGTTCACTTAATATTTTGAAATTCTCCATAGGTAATTAAGGACTATTAAATAAATTTCTAATTATTAGTAACAACAAATACATAACAAAGAAAGACTTAGCATTTAAAAAATCTTGAAATTATTATAATTTAGACTGAAATTGGGATACAAAGATAGACTAAGGAGAAATAAATACGACGAAATTACAGAATCCGAAAAACAAAACCTATTCATGTAGGTTTGCTACCTAATTATGATAAGAATTATGTTTTCTTAGAGATTGTCATGTTTCTTCATAAAGACATAATTTTAACAGAATATATACGATACTCTATATTTTAATAAGGTAGTTTGTTAAATATAATCCTGGTTTAATGATGATATCTCACACTATTATATTATTCAGCGGTGTACCTGGGTTCCGCTAGTTTGGTTACGGAGGTCTGATGGCAGTCGCTTTGTCTAACTATCAGTTATATACACCCACGTCTGATTACTCTGGATGGCCACTCGGGGATAGGTTATTGTGGTACCTAACTATAAGTAATTAATATTGATTAAATTGATGCCTGTGGCCAAGGACTGCAAGAAAGAATTACTTACTAATAGCCAACTATAACTAAGTTAAACAATAGTTAAAAGAAGAAGCTTACCTAACCTAATCATGTAAGCTTCTGTTAACACGTTTTTTTTTTTTGGTAATTCCATCGTATTCTATCCTCAATCGTCTTTAACTGTAGTCTTGTAAAGATCTCCTCTTAACGTGTAATTTCATTGCAGAAAGTCGGAATATAACTAGCGATTAAACCTGCAGTAGCATTGGTTCTGCAAGCTGGATCACGTTCCTTTGTTATTGCTACACAGGCTACACTTTCAAACGTAACAATAGCCATCGGCTGAATCTAGGAACACAATCGTCCGATCAAATTCCCTGTGTCGGAACGCTTGCTTGCACTATTTGTCTCATTATTACAATATCAGTCGACAATCCTACATACCAGATTTAGATTTTTGACCATTTTTGAAACCCCATTATCTTGTGCTTTGGAAAAGTGGGGTTGAGAGCATAATAATCAACCCTTTTATCAAGATATTCAGAAGCGTCCACTTGTTTGTTAATTACAATAAACTGCAACCACCTATGTGCCAATTACCAATTTACTCTTCAAGAGTTCATTTAATATTTACGTGATAAAATGGCAAATAAACTCCCTCAGTATTAAAAATATTTCAACACTCCTTTATCTGATGTATTTTAAAAGGTGGAATCGCTAGACTCCTTTATATCATTCCAGTTCTGTAATTTAATAAATTGCCATCGGAAAAAATTATTATTGACATTGTTACTTGGTTCGTTGAATCGAATTCCCGATTAAAGGGCTATAAATAGAAATATGCTCATGGAATTTTATTATCAAATTTTTGTAAACCGCGTTTAATTTACGTTACAAAAATATGAAAACTTGTGCTTAAGGCCTCTGATTATGGACTACCTTGTAAACTGTTTATATATCAATTAAACGAATTATATATCAATAATAACCATTTATTAATTCTTTATTACATTGATGAATGTCTTAGATACAATGGAAAATATAGTATCGGATACCCAGTATTTTCTGGTAATTTATCATTGCCTAATTCAATATGTTGACAGAGATTCTTAGAAGCCGAGTCGGGTATCTATCTTGGGAGTCCAAGTTGAGATAATTCAAAGTATAAATAAATCCTTGGTGGTCTATCCATCTTTACATATTTATTTTTAGTAGGGGAACAGTGTATAAGATGGGGACGCGAGGTATGTTGGGAAATCACACACTTAAGGCAAACTTAACACAATACTAACGTAGGGCAAGCGCCAACAGAACGCCATTTGTTAATGGCCGCTTGCAAATGACGTCCTGATGGCGTTTGCGCTACGTTAGTGTCGTGTTAAGTATGCCTAAAGAGTGTATGTCCCCATTATACCTCACGTCCCCGTCTTATACACTGTTCCCCTAAACATCTGGTACAATCTCTACAGATCTATCTATAGATACTAACCTGTTCGCTGCCGTGTAACAAGTTACGATAACTGTCAGAGGGATAAACGAAGCGGAATTTTATCGCTGCAACAATGCTTTGTAGCATTATCGATACTTTTTCAATTGAAACTTAACCGCACTGTTTCTTTGAAACGTGAAACGAAACGGTTGTAAAGTGTCGTCTTTCGACAGGAGAGATTACGTAAGACATAATATTTTATAGCACCTTTGCATCTGTTGTGTTTGACGTCTCATTGACGATGCGTAGCGATGAGCACAACACCGCCGCACCGCGCCACCCCTCAAGATCTACGGAACATTCAGCGGATGTAAATACATAGGAACTAGCACCGCGTGAAAAGGACATGAGTTGTGGGACGGACTCTATACTAAAATAATGTTACACTGCCAAGTCGCGAGTGACATGTTTATAAAGTGTGCTATGTAGGTTTTTTTGTTAAGTGAAAGTGCCTGGTGCAGGTGCTTGCACCCTCAACAAAACATGAGTGAGAATTGCGTGAGCCCACTGTGACTTTAGCAGATGAGCTGCGAAAACTGCTACGCAGCCTTCGTCTGTCGCTTCATCATCTGCTTAGCCTTATCCCAACTATGATGGAGTCGGGTTTCAGTCGAATCTGATGCAGCTGTATATCAATATTTTATGTATGAGTTTAAATAAAAATTCCTCATGATACGACATAACTACAATTTTTTTTAAGATGTTTAAAAACGACTTTTTTATTAATCTTAATACTCTTCGCATTAGATTTCAAATAACGCTGCTCAGTACTGTTTCAGCATATCAATGTTTATTTAATGTTTAATAATTTTCTGGTACCTATCATGTTAATTTAATTTAATTTATTGAAACATACTAATTTATATTCCTATCCGTGTATTTAAATATTTGATATTATTGTAACTGAGTATTATGTAATGATTGTCAATTTTTTTTTTCTTTCCTTCTTTTTATATTATTCAATATTTATAATTTTAAATTTTACAATTTTCTTTATTCATATTTAACCGACTGTGCTGTGTCACATTGAACGTTCGCCTACTTAATCTGCTCTGCCTACTACTGCTATTGGGCCACCAAGATACAGGCTTGCCCTAGTTTGGGGCCCATGGGCATTTCTTTCTGTAATTTAAAATTTTTATTGTCTCTTCTATTGTTGTTTGTATGAGTATGTAACCTAATTTGTGTGTATAAATAAATAATTACACTTGAATAAGTAGGTACACAAAGCAGAAAAGTTTCACATGTCTGAATATACAGTTCAGCTTACACTACAACACCACTGGAGTCCGACACTTACTAAACTTCACTATTTATGATGACACTTTCATTTTAATTATTTTTTTAATTATCACATTTAAATAAGGTTTCAAACTTTGTGTTCATAAAATTATTTTCAAACCCACCTGGTTGAGGTTAAATGTAGACCGTAATATAAAAATAACAGTTATTTTTGTTTAAATTCCCACATGTTTATTTTACAACAGTTATTTAATTTGTGTCGAAAATTGTAATCCAGCAGTTAAATTCAATTTACAATAACATTTTGAATGTATCTAATAAATTCTAGAGGGAACAAATAAGCATAATTTTAATGTTATTTTTTAATCGTTTCTACCGAATGAATTCAGTCTGATATAATTAAGGCAATCCGGCCTCGAATTTCCCAGATGTAACATTTGCAAAAAATAATTGATAATGTGAGACTAAATTGGGACAAGTTCACAATGTGAGCTCGTAGCACTTCTCGTAGACATCCTGTTCGTAGACGTCATCCTCGCCTCGTAGTCTTTCCCGTAGACCGCTACGAAGCGATTGTACGATCAAAAGTAAATATCGTAGCAATCAGAACACTCTGAACTTGCCGAAATAAATCCTCGATATAAATAAAGAAGCGTTTTACGACCCCATTGAAGGCAATTAACAGTGTTATCATCTGAATAAGTAGCTAAATTTACATAAGCTCTTAAGTATCTAAGCAAACATTATTCAGGCTTTTTGCAGCTTTTCCCTCATGAATGAACGCAAAAAAGTTTGCGATGCTTTACATTTCAGTATGATGTTATTAATCCACCGCACTCGTGGATGTTGCGGCCAGTTTTATGATATAATAATCCCTTAGCTACATAGTATACTCCCACGCGCAGGAATGGGTGGTTTATTCTCTACTGCCTCCACGCGTATAATAACAAAATCATTTTCAGAACAACACATAAAGTGTAGAGCACAAACATTTTTTTGATTTTAGTTTTGCATTAACTTTAGATCGTGTAATTAGCAACAAAAAAAAAAGATGTAGGCAGAGAGTTGTGGCTTCTCCCACGCAAGATGAGAAATAAAGACATAGACAACTTAATGTGGGTAAGATTTCGGATATTGAGTTATCCTAGAAAACATTTAGTTATATTGTTGATGTCACGAGAGAGGCAACGTGGAACATGCTAATGATGTTGTGAGGCTTTAGCAATATCATCTATTTTGTGTTTCAGCTACGCTTACACAAAACTAATTGGAATCGTTTAGTTCACAATACCTTTAAAATGTCTATTAACTAACGACGAGTATTGTTTGATATTGTTATGAAAATTCATGTGAAAGTATAGGTACTATCATATGTACATTATCTATATACAAAAAGAGAGTCAAGGCGGCATGAATCTCAGAACTACCTGCCGCGCCAGCCCGAAGAGGATTTAATATAACAAATAACAAAGGACGAATCTCCCCGCGTTATCATCTGTGCAAGTTTTTGTGCTGTTGAAACTCGATCGTATTATTATAGCATTTTATATTGAGCTGTAAACAATATTATGAGAGAAGCCGTGGGACGAGATGAAGAGCACCATGACAAGCAAATTTTATTGTTATGTAGCTATAGAAAGCTGAGCGCTGGAGAAAGCTATCCCACTAACTTGACTCACAAACATGTGACTCACCACCGAACATAAAGTTCATGGTTTTTCTTGACACACAAGTCAACCACTCATTCCAGTCCTAGATTAATATGACGCATTAAACTTATTCCTAATATTTACTATGGAGGATTTTCTCGTAATTGATTAATACCAAACGCTATCGTGATGCATATGCGCGAAAAAAGCTTAAGTAATTTGCCTGCTTGAAGTTCTTCTCCGCAATAAGTAGATTTTTATAAAGTATCATAGAGCCAGAAATATGTCCACCCAGCCCTTTACCAATATAAACAGAAAACAATCAGCTTATTGACAAAACTGATATAAATAGAACATGTTGTGTAAACATCAACCTTTGACACTTCGATAGACGTGTATAAATGTGAGGCGCGTTGTCGCGTACCTCAACTAGGAGATACATACGTCGCGCTTTCGTTGGAATTGAAGAAATAAATTAAATATTCCAATTTGAGATTTTATGTGAAAAAATATATTTGGTGTGATATTATGTGATGTAAAGATTGTGGGGTAAATGGCGTGACGTTTGGCCCTCGCCGTGGGCGGGCGGGCTGCGCGGCCTGCCGCCGGCGCGCCGCCTCCAGTAGCTGCCCGCCGCCGCGCCAGTCGCACGTCCGCGCTCCCGAGCCCCGTCCGACCGCACCGCGCCGCGCCGCGCCGAGCGCCGGCACAACAAACTTAAGCGCCCTGCCGCCCGTTATACTATGTGCTTCTAATTGTTCCCCACGCAGAGGACGCACGCAAGGATACCACTCACAACAAGTAAGTAGTTATGCCGCTTCTTTAAAGCTCGCTGATTTTTAAACCAATGCTTCTTTGCTTTTCAAGTACATTCTAAGTTGCAATTGTTTTTAATTTTGTAAGCGGGATAATTACACAACAAACGATTTTCTCGTAACCTAATTATTTGCATAAAATTTGTCCAATTTAAGTTAAACTTCTTATTGGTTAAAATAATAACAAGTTTCTGGAACGAGTTACTAATTCAAGCAGTTGTAGCGTCTATTTCATTTTTTATTATTGTTTGCTTTCCATTTTTCAAGCGCTGGATTTAGAATAAACCTTTTGTACAGCCGAAATTTTGGCGATAATGAACTCTGCGCTTGCATGCTGTAGCAGTCTTCACGGGACACAACTTATCCTACAAGAACATTTCAATTTGGTTCAATCATCGGTCACCGACTTAAATCTACAAAGGGCACCCGCTGTTACAGTTAATTGGTAGAGTATTTCGTAAGGCTTTAATCAAAATAAGAACACAGTCAAAATGAATGCGATTTACTAAAGATGACAAACAGTGAATAGCAACAGATTATAAATTAAGCTGACGCTTTCTTATTCACTAGTAAGCAAATTGAATAAAACGTCCTCCGAAACAGACCTGAACCGAGAAATGACGTCAGTAGTTGTCTAAGGTCACATTGAGGAACATAATCTCTTCCAAATTGAAACTTCAAACCTCTGGCAGTACTGTCTTTACTGAGTCTGCCTCATTTCCGCGGGCGCCGAAGGAAAATTATCATATTTTTGATCAACTACTGTCTGTTCTGAAGAAAAGTGAATGAATATGGGTCGATAAAACCTTTATTTGTTGGAAGAAAACAAATAGTCGTAATAAAACTCTGCCTCGCAGACCCAGGTGTAGAGAATATTCGAATAGCATAACCCTAAAAATTGATTTGAATTTCGTTTAGGAGAAAATTGAATCTAACACAATTTGACGGTAAGTTTTCGGTTTAGTGGGTATTGATATGACGGGACCGAAATGAAAGTTCGTATATATTTAATTACCTAGCTTCATGTAAGTATTTACTCCGGTATGAGATTTTTAGCGATAATTGTAAATTGAACGATAAAAAATCATCAGGAATGATTAATTGAATGAAGATGTGCGAGTCACGTTTTGAGAAATGGGCACAGATACAAGTGATAGCATTTCGGCACAAAATAACAAGACTACCTGTACACCTTCGCTGTCTTACGACGAGATAGTACAGTAATGAAAGGTATATCAGCCCTTTCCCCATGAAAGCGTATCAAAGCCATTATATTCAGTTTATAAGCAAAGCTCGGCGAAACTATCAAACGTGATATTTGGATACAGAATTTTTCGGTCACAGCCGTTTTCCGGTTCACTGAACACTGTTTTACTTTCATTCAAGTCTTTTACTATTTCCATTCGAGGTCGCGTTTGATATTGGTACAACGAATTTTTATGACGTTGGGCAACGTAAGGTTAAAATATTAAAATAGAACAGGGTTTTTATGTTTCTGTTTACTCGTAAGAGTTAAGTAATTCAAGTTAATTAAGGGATATTAAGTTTTGTTAATGGGCCTTTTATCTTATTATTATAAAATTCTGTTTTTGGATCAGGTATTCTTTTAACGAATGAGGCCTAAGTAGCGAACAAGTCGTTTAAAATTCTATTCAAATGCTTCACAGAATCTTTATTTTTAGGAATCCGAAGCCAGTGGAAATATTAACGTGATAATAAATCATAAATAAACCATTAGCAGTTTATAACCTTTTAGCAGTTTATACTTCGGGAATACTTAATCGAAAAATAAATGCGTATTCCGCCGGGTCGAGATCTAGATATATATAATAGGTTTATCATACCTACATCAACTTTGAGCAATTTTTAACCGATTTAAATAACCTAATAGAGAGCTATGTGTTACTGTGTCAGCTACAGAAAAAAATATTTATGGCACTTGTATGCATGACATCATATTTACGTTGCTACATATACATAAGCTGAAATTAAAAATAAGGTTCGTTAGTGTTTCATTCATGTTATGTAACACAATGAATGGGAGAAGGGTCGGTCGAACGCAGCACCGAATATACTCCTTTACACTACCGCTGTATTGTCCCTGTATTTATTAGAGATGTGTTTTCAACTTATTAAAAAGCAGCCTTGGTGCTACGTAGACACGTTTTTCATTTATTATAATAATACCATGACAAACGCCGTTTTAATTTGAGCTATATTACACCTACCTACATAAAATGTTATCGCATTACATTTTAATTAAATTAGATTTAATATAGCTTATAAAGTAAGTTCAGAGAATCTGAAGGTGAGCTTGTTGTTTCGACGTCACAGGAAAGTAAGCTAGCTGCCTACGTTGTTATCTACGTCGTAATAAATTGAGCTCTTAATATAATAATCTAGTGCATCATCACTTCGTTTACTTTAGATTAAGTTGACGGTCTACGGGTTTTATTAAATCTGAGCATCCGGCTAGAAAAATCTTCAGAGCTTAAATATAGTATTATTTAAAAAAAATATTTAAATACACGCTGCTTTTATGCTTATAAATCCTAAGATACATTATCGAGACTCGAAAAAGCTGATTCCTCACAGCCTTATTATTTTATAAACTAGCTTCCGCCCGCCGGGCACGCCGCAATCGTGGCGGTAAGACCCCTCTTTGAGGAGTGGCTGGATAGGCGTCACGGCGTCCTGACCTACCGCATGACGCAGGTCCTCACCGGACACGGAAGTTTCGGGAGGTTCCTGTGTCTGATAGGGAGGGAAGAAACGCCTGGGTGTCACCACTGCGAGGATCGTCCGGAGGACACGGTGGAGCATACGGTGCAAGACTGCCCCGCTTGGGCAGAGCACCGCCGTGTCCTCACGACGGCGATAGGCGGAGACCTCTCGCGCCCGGCATTGGTTGAGGCCATGCTGCGGGGCGAGACGGAGTGGGAAGCGGTCGCCTCCTTCTGCGAAGCAGTCATGCTCGTGAAGGAGGAGGCGGGCCGCCTGAGGGAGAGAACAGCGTCCTCCCTCCACCCCAGCCGCAGTGGTAGACGCCCACGGCGTCGGACGTCGCAAGACGATCTCCGGCCACCGTAGGCGCGGGCATGCGGGCAGCGAGTAATGGGCGACTCGCTGTCCGACCATGGACCATGCCCGGGTCGACGGCGCGTTGTGTTCCACGCGCGCCTCAAAGAGTGTCAGCATAGTGACGGGGCCTGTAGAGGGCCAAAGCCTATCGGGGTCGCGGGACCAAGGGATTACCGTGACCCCGGTACGTAAAGGGCTAGTGAAGGACACCGTGGATTTTAGTCAGTACAAGTCTGACAGTCCCTCCCGCCCTGACCTGGGTGGGAGGACTCATTTGATGATTTTACCACGATAAAAAAAAAGCTTCCGCCCGCGACTCCGTCCGCGCCGATGTCAGTCTTCGCGTGGATGGTTTATTTCTCCATTTTGAGTAACTCTGACAATGACATCTTATAAATATCTATTGGACCCAAATACGGCTAAGCCTATAATAATTAAAGAGATTCGCGGTTCTACAGAACAACGTCTATGAATAAAACTAATAAATAATTTTTTTTTTCTACGTATTTTTCCAGGATAAAAAGTATCCTATTTTATGCCCAGGATAATAAGGTATAATTATACCAAGTTTCAACGAAATCGAACTGTTAGTTTTCACGTGATGCCTGCATATACAGACAGACAGACAGACAGACAAAAATTTATTTAATCACATATTTGGGTTTGGTATCGATCCAGCAACACACTCCGCAATTTATTTTACAGAATTGACCCTTCTACAGATTTATTATATGTATAGATTATATATTATTTTGTGAACCATGTTAGTGTTGGCTAGTACTCTATCCGGCTGCAGCTAAATACCAGTATTTATAAGTTAACAAAACCTTAACATTTGATTAAAAACTATTTTTAAAATGCTCAATTCAAGAAGATAAAAATCTTAATCATATTTCGCACGTAAATATTAATATGAACAGCAATGATTAAAGATCTAATCTAGATAGATTAAGATAAGATTATGGACCTTATTAATAACAACATTTTAAATTACCTGATAATAACTTGAAGCTAAGTCAATACATAGGGCAGTATGGAGGGCGCGACTGTCGCAACCGAGGTTCGGGCACGCCGCAATCGCGACGGTAAGACCCTTCTTTGAGGAGTGGCTGGATAGGTGTCACGGCGTCCTGACGTACCACCTGACGTAGGTACTCAACGGACACGGAAATTTCGGGAGTACCTGTGTTGGATGAAGAAGGAAGAAACGCTTGGGAGTGGGAAGCGGTCGACTCCTTCTGCGAAGCAGTCATGCTGGCGAAGGAGGAGGCGGGACGCGTGAGGGAGAGAACAAAGCCTACCTCACAGCCTAGCCGCAGTGGTAGACGCCCACGGCGACGGACGCCGAAAGACGATCTCCGGCCACCGTAGGCGCGACCGACCGTGGACCATGCCCGGGTCAATGCACAATGACGGGGCTCCCCTTTAAAGGGCCAAAGCCTGCTAGGCTCGTGGGACTAACGAATTACCGTGATCCGGAACGTAAAGGGCCATTGAAGGATACCGTGGATTTTAGTCAGTACAAGTCTGATAGTGAGTGGGTGGGAGGACTCCTTTGATGATTTTACAATTAAACGTAAAAAAAGCTTAGTCAATACAATAACTTATTGGAATGATATCTAAATAAAGGATGAACCTTTAACTTAAAATTTTGATTTAACTCGACTGTCATGAAAGTACGAGTAAATCTAAACTTTTCGCGATTAATTTGTCTTCCCTTCAGTATCCTTCAATGAAAGACAAACAAGATTCAATCTTAATTTAATACTGTTCAGAAATATATAAGTTTACAAGTTTTGTACAGAATCATGGAAGTGGGTTTGCAAATCCAAAATTAACTTAGATAAGGAATTAAAGAAAGAATCGCGTCGTAATTAGTTCATTTAGGTCGCGCGCAAGTGGTCTTGAATCTTTTTTATTTTTAAGAAAAAGGTCAGTGGCCTGAGCCGACCTTTAGGCTGACTACGTAGCCAGTAACAAGCTTTACACAGTGTTTTCTGCTTTTCCTTAAATTCCTGAGAAATCATAAAACTTTATTGAAAAAGTAGAATTCTATTTAAAATAATATATTTATATATTAGACATACACTTCACACAAAACAATCAATTTCACTTAGGTACTGCTTTTATTCTTAATTGATTATTTGTGTGTTTAACCGAAAAAGATTAATGTGCTTAGGTATTAATTAATCTACTTACCGACCACATCAAAGCAATTACATTATTAGGCCGGCTTTCTTCTTCTTTAATACGAAAAAATATTCTCTTAAAAATACTTTAATTTATTTGTAAAAGTTATAAAAAGTAATATATTTCTTTTCCAAGTTTAGATGATTACTTTCCATTAAAAATCTTGATGGCACTTTATCCCAAGGGGACGGTAACTTCGTTGGAGGGAGGAAACTCCAGGTTGACTTAGTAACATTCTGAGGAGCATTTCTTCAAAAAAATAACTTTATTTGAATAATACCTAAAGTTGCGAAATCCTTGGCATCGTTTCAAAAGTGGATTATAAGGAATTGTATTCTAAATTAAGGGTTTGTTTAAAATGTTGGAAACTTGTCTTCCACCGTGCCGTCACCGTTCATCTAATTTAACACAACAGGGTTCCCAAGGATGTTTTCCGTTTCGTTCAAACACGAATTTACATCTGTTACTCGTGCTTGTTTTTTCTTTCAAGTGACGCCAGGCATGTTAAGTGTCCAGAACATTCTCAAGAGGTATTTTATTGCAAAATGCTACTATGCCACCACAATGAAACGAATTAGTAGTCCCTTAAAATCAATTGATATTGTGAATCAATGTTTAGTCAATCATTATCACTGTCACTTTTCACAACTTGACTTGAAGTTAACATTGTTGTAATTTAAGCATAAGAGAACTCTTGAATAAAGAAAAATTTAAAATAAGCTTACATTTTTAACCGACTTCAAAAAAAACAGGAGGTTATCATTTCAACCCGTATGTATGTATATTTCCAGAACTACCCAGTTTTCGTATATGTTAGTTATATCAGCGTCTGAACAAATGTACCTTTCAAAAGTGTATGTATGTTTTTATGTTTGTGTTCGAAACTACATGTCCATTTAAGTAATTCTTTTTTTTGTTGTACTAGGTATTATTCAACTTAGGATTCCCTAAGTTGAATAATACCTAATGTAAGTTTCATCAAAATCGGTTCAGTAATTTTTGAGATGGGAATTTTTTGCCTACTTGGATTGTAGATTTCGATTGTATGTTTGTTCGCGATTATCTCGCGTTTGGCTGAACCGATTTGGATGAACCGGTTTTTGTATTCAGAACATTCTTTTTTTTTTTTTTTATCGTGGTAAAATCATCAAATGAGTCCTCCCACCCAGGGCAGGGCGGGAGGGACTGTCAGACTTGTACTGACTAAAATCCACGGTGTCCTTCACTAGCCCTTTACGTACCGGGGTCACGGTAATCCCTTGGTCCCGCGACCCATTCAGAACACTCTGGGGAAGGTTTAAGTATATACCAATAATGGATATCTCGTGACGTTGCCCGCTTAGATCCGTTTTTGTTGCTCACTTGGATTATAGATTTCTAAAGACGCCGATTATACGAAGATTTTTGTTGAATATCTGAACTAAAAAAGGTAAATTAAAAACTTAAAAAAAATGAAACTGTTCTTTTGTAAATCTTCTTTAAAATAACGTTTCTTTCGGAAGTCGGTGGCAATAGTCAATGAAAAGTTGTTTTAAACTTTTTTGAGTTTGTTCTTGATTCTATATATTTCTCCTCACAGTAACCATACAATAGATTGCAGTTCAATACAAATTACTTATCTAGCCGTCTTTTTATGAACTTGAACACTCTACCTACATTTAGTCACAGAAATTGGAAGTAGTTCGGGTCCCAAAAGGAAAACTACAGTTGGTGAAAAGATACCGCTAATCGCTATTGACGCAAATCTGATGTTGAGAGTGGCTGGACGAACTTTTTCCTATCCAATCTGCGCTCGCCTTTGTTTGTTACTCGGTAGATGAATCTCTACAAGGCCCCAGATCTGATTGCCTATCTTTTCAATCCATATTCTTTTTGTATTCTTTATAGCCACCACAAGAAATTGCGGCAAAATCTAGTGAATCAAATATCCAAAATTGTATACAAGTTTATTAAAATTTGTTATCATATAAAACTGTAGATACATTTAGTACCATATAAGTATATTCTATCATATAATCACGGTACAACAGCTTTTGTTTTTCAGTAACAGCAAACTTCGCTTTCTAGAATATAATTAGAACAAAGTTGTAACTCAATCTGATAATAAAATAGGTATTATTGTTGACTTTTAAATATTTGTTTAGTTTTTTTTTTATACTTCTCTTTGCTTTGTTTTGTATAATAATACACATTTGTGAGTGTTTTAGTTTTTAATTTTGGTTAATTGATACTCCTCTATGGTATATTCGATTTGTAAAACATTCGATTTATTCATCATCACTTTCACCTCCATGTCTAGAATCGCTGAACCGGTTTTGATAAAACATTGTGAAAACACATTATGCATTTTCATTTGAGACCTTACTTCAAAATATTCGATTTTTCATACACACTTTCATCTAATTAGCAAAAGGGCTGCACAAATTATAATAGACGTTAATCAATCGGTTCATTCGTTTATGAGACACGGTGCCACAGATAGACACATACAGTGGTGAAACTTATATGTCACACCCTTCTTTTTGCATCGAGGGTTATAAACGGATTTGTATCATATCGGCGTTCCCGCGTGACATGTCGCTTCTCTGTCATTCTTAACACTACATTTGATAAGGCCAAAGCCAATGGTTTGGCCAAAAACGTTTTTCTTGGTCGAAGCTGAAGGTATATCCAAACGGGGATATAAAATTCTTGGCGTAGTTAACGGAAATTAAAGATGAGCAGGTACTTTTAATCTTGTCACAAGGAAATGACGTTTGGCCAGTACATCTTCTTTGGATGATAAAGTAATCTATATATATAAAAGGAGAACTGACTGACTGACATATCAACGTACAGCCGAAAGTACTGGTGCTAGGAATGTGAAATTTTGCACACGGCTTCCTATTATAATGTAGGGGAGCACTAAGAAGGGATTTTTGGAAATTTAACCTTTAAGGGGGTGAAAAGGGGGAGTTAGGAAAGTACGTAACCCACGCGGACGAAGTCGCGGGCAAAGTGCTAGTTACATTATAATTTGCCAAATAACTTATTTAACAGTAGAATGGTAAACAAACTTGAAATTACCGCCATAATGTGAATATTATAACAGAGCTGAAATAAGCTGCGACACCAAATTTTAATAGTAGATTATTAACCAAGGGGATAAAGCAGTGTCTTCTGTCGCGGGTGACGATTTAAATCGCGAGCATAACGAAGGACTCGAGGTTTACTCCCGAGCGTAGCGAGGGTGTTAAAGACGAGTCCTGAGTGTAGCGAGGGATTTAAATTCACCCAAGACTAAGACAGCTTTATCACCGAGGAAAATACTCTACTTTTCGTACCATTTGCGAAAAAATGAACTCAATAATAACATGAGATAAGCATTTATTAAAAACTAGCAGTTTGCCCGCGACTTCGTCCGCGTGGGTTACGTACTTTCCTAATTCCCCCTTTTCACCCCCTTAAAGGTTAAATTTCCAAAAACCCCTTCTTAGTGCTCCCCTACATTATAATAGGAAGCCGTGTGCAAAATTTCACATTCCTAGCCCCAGTAGTTTCGGCTGTACGTTGATATGTCAGTCAGTCAGTTCTCCTTTTATATATATAGATAATGACAATTAAAAGTTAACATTCGAAACATTGGTCCAATTATTGATAGAGAGAGTTACATTTTTGTTTGGTTCATTTATTGTCGATGAGTTAATTTGAGTATATCTCTGTTCTTGCGTCTGAGGAACTTGCGTTTCATTTGATTTAACATCGTTACGCATTTTTAGAACATTAACTTATTTATAAAAATAAAATAAACTTAAGGTTTTATTTGAAGAAAACAAAAACGCGGCAAATTCCTAGACTACATTTTTTTTTGTCGGAAAAGCAAAGGCATCATGCTCATACTGCCTCTTCGGTTTTCGTTATTTTGTTTAATAATCATAACTGCATAATAAATACGTATTCCTTTTTCAAAAAGATGTGTAATGCTTTATATACAAACTCAAACACAGATGTAGTTCAGTATAAATTTCGGTAAGTATTCCAAATTTAAATCACATTCTCTCCCTAGAGGATGAATGAAATTCAGTACAACATTCTCTCCCTGTTTTTAACAGATTAAAAATGACTATCGTTATGTTCGATTTTTGAAGCATAGAATGTCACTTTTTTGAGCAAGTGGTACGAAAAGGTTTATTAAAACCTTAGTGCGTGCTTAGAAGGTATCATATTGTTAAAATGAGATGCAAGTTACGTGTCTGAAATTAGCGAGAGTTCCAATAGATAACAGCTGCTGAAATTTAAATGGAAAGTTTTACAATATCTTAGCTCATGCCAGTGGCTTCGTCCGAGTAGATGGAAAATTTAATAGTCAATTTTCTCGAATTCTCTCGCAAACCTAATTTACAGCTTTGTAACCTATGCGACCTCAACTACAAGTTCTATAAATTTTATTTATGCAATCATATCATCATATGACCAAAGTCAATTTTTAACTCCCGACGGAAAAAGGTGTGTTATAAGTTTGATGTGTATGTCTGTTTGTTTGTTTGTATGTCTGTCTGTGGCATCATAGAGCCCAAAACGATGAAGCGATTTCAATTTACTTTTTTAAACGACTTCTATTTTTTGTATTAAAGATGACTTACGTGCGAGTGTTCTTAGATATGTTTGGTGAAAATCGGTTGAACCGTTTAAAAGTTGTAGGGGTGAAGGAAAACCGAATGTTTGCAAATTTACTCGAATGGGGTCTCAAACGAAAGCACAATGAAAGGGAATATTGATGACTTAATCGAGAGTGTTCTTAGCATCGTTGATGTCGCAGGACTAACGAATACCGTGACCCTGGAACGTAAAGGGCTATTAAAGGACATGGTGGATTTTAGTCAGTACAAGTCTGTCAGTCCCTCCTACCTTGCCCTGGGAGGACTCATTTGATGATTTTAACAAGCTAGTAAGCCGCAGGGTGGGTCGTTTGTACCGGCACCCCCGACCCAGCAACTAGTTGTCGTGGTTTAGTTAGTGAGCGCGAGGTCTAATAGAGTTTCTGTAACGAACTCGTCCCAAGTGACCAAACGTGAGAGTAGTGGAGAGTACTCGGCTGGCTACCGCGGCATACGTCCCGGTGTGCCTGAAACAACCTTAATGGCTTACTTTACTTAGAAGACGTCCAGAATAAATTAATTTTGCTGCGAATTAAAGTCTCCACTACACCTCAAATTGAAAAATGAAAGGTTGAAACAAAGAAATATCAAAATAAGAAAAGAATGAAGTCATTCAAAGATTACTTTTATTTAAAATGACAATTAGCTAAGGAAATGAAAATGCATATAGTGTAATAAAACTTACTTGACTTAGATATTGTTGATTATATTTTATTAATTTGAATTGACATTTCAAGCTCTAGATTTTTTAATGTAAGTGATATTTTGTCATTTATGTTGCGATTTTATTTTAATATTTTAATGGGACTAACAGAACTATTTTTATTTAATTGCCTACTTCAAGACTATTCAGTTACATATAATTCCCATATTCAAATAATATTAGTGAATTAAAAAATAGTTTTTCAGAAATATTCGAATATTCGCGTCGGAATGCGAATATTTGCGACTGCGAATATTCGTTACATCACTAATACATACATACATAGATAAATTTACACCCCATGGGGATAGGCAGAAACTTCGGAACGCCACCTGCTACGATAAATATATCGGCTTGATACCTCCATGCATTCCTGGAAAGAAGTTTCTTGACAGACGGACAACAAAGTGGCATCAAAATATAGTGTATAGTATTGCCAGGTCCAGTATGTCAAACGGAATAGAAGATTGCAATAATCGGGTTTGAAATCAGGTCAGCTACAGGGGCACATAACGTGCGTAGGTTAAAACTTTGGTGATGACTATGTCTAAGACTGCTGAAAAAATGAAAAATAGGAAGAAAGGATTTGTGTATTGTTAACTCCTTGCAGGCTTTCGTTTCTCCAGACAAAATAATCTAAAAAAGTTTAGACTAAAGTTGGGAGACAATCGGGACTTTCGGCGTATCAAGGGTGTGACGGGACGTCTCGTGCAAATTATGACGTCGTACAATATTAATAGTGTGAAAAATTAAATAAACAAAATAAGATAATTTTGTTTTTGACGACACGGTTGGTGCAGTGGCTGAGCTATTGGATTGCTGCGCTGCGTGTCGCGGGTTCGATTAACGGACGGAACAAAATTCAATATTTATATGACATACAAATAGTTGTTTCGGGTCTGAGTGGTTGTGTATGTGAGTTTCTATGTTTGTAAACGCACCCACGACATAGGAGAAATTCCTAGTAAGCTTTGCCCTAGCAAAGCTTAAAATAGTACTCAAGCCTGCGACCTTCTGATTTGGTACATCGGACACCTTTATCAACTCAGCAAGCTTTAAAATCATGTTTTTTTTTTTGTAAAACTAAGATTTTAAAAGTTCATACTTAATGAATTGATTAAAATTGATTGAATAAAATTACAAACAGTAATAACTTCAAATTAAGTATTCATTTTTGAAATTTAAGTAATGGCATAACGTATTTGGGCTTTATTAACAAAATTTATTTGGTTTAAATAATCGGTGTCAATGAACTTTAGTCATTTATGACATGGCGTTTTAGATTTATCATAATGCACGGTGTTGTATAATTTCGTAAACAAATTAAACTTGACGTCTAGTCACTTTTTAAAGTAACTGAGAAAATATTTCATGTACATATTTAATTAATATTCAGAAAAACACATAGATATCAGAATCAATCTGTACAATAAATCATACTCAAAATGTTCTCAAAATTAAGTTCAACGATCTAAAATTACTTAGTCCTTTCATGAAACTGAGAAACTTTATGGGTAATACAACTAGTACCGTCTATAAAGTTCCCCAAATTAATTCACCACTTGAGATGTGGCGCGAGGTAACCGAGTCCCTCAAGAGAGGCAAATGCCACTCGGCTCACAGCTGTACAAGTCAATCTACTAAGTTTGATTCTAACACCTCGTTGTGCAGGGAGCCTTAATAGATTGATTCTCTATAGACTATAGTGTGGTCGCGGGACTGTACGAATTACCGTGACCCCGGAACGTAAAGATCTATTGAAGGACACCGTGGATTTTAGTCAGTACGAGTCTGACAGTCCCTTCCGCTCTGCTCTAGGTGGGAGGACTCATTTGATGATTTTACCACGTAAAAAAAAATAGACTATAGTGTCACTATCGTATTATGTAGTAAAACAGCGTGAGCATGGTTTCCCAAATCTAATAATTCAAGTTCGATTCAAG
This sequence comes from Agrotis puta, assembly GCA_943136025.2. Classification (NCBI taxonomy): domain Eukaryota; kingdom Metazoa; phylum Arthropoda; class Insecta; order Lepidoptera; family Noctuidae; genus Agrotis; species Agrotis puta. The sequence continues at coordinate 10,294,204 of OW964177.2, read as the reverse complement.
GGCAGTAACATTGTTTGTTTTTAATTCATAATGCAGTTTTAGTTTTCATCATAATCGGCCTAGAGTCTCCTTTCAATATTTTTCGCTACTTTTCATAGGTTCGAATTTGGTCATCCACGCCAAGTTGGAAAACTCATTCTGTTTAAAGGACAATATTAGTGCTAATTTCTCGGGCTATTATTAAAGTGCATACGTGCAACGTAAAATCTTATCGTACCTCATGAATATTGAAAGTACTACTCAGTATAGCAGAAAAGGAGCTTCAGCATGAAGGTCACTTGAAGTCAAAAGAAAGAATCTATCGTATTTTATCCAACGACCTTTTTAATAATAAATGTGACGCTACTGCGCATCTTACTAAATTTACAGAATAAAATATATGGTAAAAGTAATATTTTAGGTGAGATTTTTCAAAAGTCGGGAGCGGTTTCTCCTGCTCAAAATTAAAACTAACTTGAGATTTTCCTACACAATCGCAAATAATTTAACTTAAATCTATCTAAATGTTTGAATAAAGGCGACTACCCGAATCACAAAACAAAGAGACTTGCGCTGTAAGCGTAGTAAAACGAAATTAATTCAATTTATTATTGTAATTTATATATCGTGAGAAACGGAATTCCATCATTTGATTTATTCAAGCTTCAATTTCATTATTTTTAAGAAAGAGCACTCCCGCTAAAAGCCCGGTGTACTTATATAGACTTTTCTACCTTTCTGTTTTAAATAAACCTTAATTTAGTCGCGATCTTACCATTCACGAAAAGACAAATAAATGAAACATTGCGGATATAAATACCTACCTACAGTATTTATTACGAGGAGATATTTTTACAAAGCTGAGATTATGTACCTATTTGTACAAGTAGATAAGTACAAAGATTACATATCATGTTCAGTTGCTGATTCATCAAAGAGGGAACGAGTTTTCCGAATGCTGGAGATATATTCGTTACGATTTGATCCCGGATAGTACGTCAGCAGGTCACGGAAAAAATAAATCAAATGATATCTCGGAAAGTTAGTTCCAAACTAATATTATCAGGAAAATTACAGCAATCACCGTTATTACGCTTCTTTATTTAGGTTGAGGTGACATGCTCGTTGCTAATTCGTTACCATAAAACACGTCACTAACTAAATAACGTACCTTCATAAACACATATGAAGTGCGTGTCCAAATACATTAGTTTCGGTTCAGTAATTTATAAAAATAGTTTTAGTGAATTATAAACTACTACAATTTTCTTAAGATAGGTACTGTAAGCGTAGCAATTTTTTATTCTTTTTGAATAAAAATGCAAAAGAAGCTAGTTAATTCTTATTCTGAATTTGAATTATAATAAACGATCTCACATTTTAATGAATTGGCTGACAAAAATATTCAACTTTAATGTATTAAACCATGAGACACGCAAAAGTGTTTTTGTTTCTGAGAAACATTTTCTTATTCTGTGGTTATTTTCATACTACCCACCGATTACTACTTAGCTTAAGTTAGTACGTAATGGTAAATAATATCCAAGTAATAAAATATAATGTAATCTGTCTGAGTAAGAACGTATCAAAGTGAACAGCTAGTTATGCATTTTATTCAAGCATGTGGGTAGGTACTCTAAGTATGATTGTAATATAAGTGTCCGACCGAAGGTTCGTTTTCAGGTATAAAATGTAGTTTCGGCTACAATTTCGTCCTGGCTGAAACTCGGTATTTGTGAATTTTTGTTGGTCATTCGGCTAACTTCGAATGAGTTCGTTCCTCGTAATCGTGTTTTGTTGAGGTTACATCGTACAGTAGACAGAAATGAGTACAATAAATGTTGATATTGCGACGACGGAAAAAGACCGGACGGTATGTCTTTTTTAATGTTGCGCCCGCCATCCCTTTTTCAAACTCATCATTTTATGCTGGCGTTGCCAACGGGTAGTTGGGCAACGCCAGCATATGATGATGAGTACGGCAATGATTAGTGCCACAAGGGCAAACCGTTGCGGATACTTTAAACGGCTTAAATAGGTTATCTTATTTATTGGAATCTGTATTTCTAAACCGTTCGGGGTTGTAAACCCAAAGACGTACGGTTCGAGTGCACACACCTTTTTTAAATTAATTTCAAACGCCTATTTGACTCATCCCGGAAAAACCGCAGTAATTTGATAACGCCGTTTTATAATTGCCGACCCTATTCCAAAAGCTTGTTAGTTTACTTTATTTATACGTTTTATTGTTGGTAAAAGCAAGTTAATTCTGAAAATAAAGTTGAATGTATACAATTTTGATTTGTGAAAACAAATAACTATAAATGTTATTCAGTTTTGATAAACACGATAAAATTACAAAAAATATGTATTTCATTTGTCTTTTTATGTGTGTTAACTCTCTGTTAAATTGTAAACATACCTTAAACGGAACCGTCAACCGAGGCATTCTGTACATCAAACGTGTGACAAATAATATACAAGGTTCACTGTAATCTCGCGGGACCATCTAAGCAGAGAGACACGTGTCAAACGATGAACGAGAACGCTATAGTAATAGAAATTCGACGTTATCTTCTTTTGCATAAAGGTGAATATCTATTGCAGACTACGGAGCGGATTTTGTTCATCGTTTGTCACTTGTCTTGGCACTCAGGATCACAAACGGAAACGAAGGATTAAGGTGGTTTTTAAGTCAGTAAGAGACAGCCCTATCTTGTCCACCCAGGAGGAAGAACTCATTTGATGATTTTATCAACACAAAAAAGGGGCTTAATAAAATTTCCTCCCAAAATATGGCATGAAAATATTTAGAGTAAACATATAACAATTAAAACTTGTATTTAAAAGTAAAATAACGAGAGAAGTTGAACTTCAACATCTTCATAACGAGAAGGTACGATCCAAAACAAAAAAGAATATCGCAATGTCGGGAGGAACGCGTACATATTTTATGTATAAAATACGTTAGATTTTGACGTCCATAAAAGATATGAATTTCAGTTTTGTCTGAAAGTCACAAGAGTTGAAAATTCAGCTACAATTTCGGCATCGGCTGAAAATCTTGTTTCGGTCGAAAACTAATTTGTAATAAAGCGGTGGGGGTCACTTGCGTCATCCCTCGCTACAAGCTTGAAGAAAGTGCTAGTCTTTCAAAGTTCTTGAAATAGAAATCCAAAAGTGTTTGATAGTAAATCCACACAATATACGAACACTTTCACTGTTCGTGGAAATAGCAATCCAATTTAACTATAAGTTTCACAAGGTTCCGTGAGAGGAGCCGGCTTAACCAAAGGCAACCGACCTAAGCTTCACGCAGCTATTGTTACCGCGACCGTCAGCGGTATTCGACAAAGGCTTCAGAGACACCACATTTCAAGGACTCTTCATTGTTATTATAAATACGTTCTCCTTAATATTCAGCGTCTTACATCAAATGGCTTCCAGCTAGGTCGTTAAAAATAAATATTATAATTGTAATGATCAATTATAGAGTATTATTTACTTTGTTCGGTTAAGTGTACGGTAAAGGTAATTTTGTATCGACGAAACGTAAAAAAGAATGCTTCTCACGAATTAAATGAGCTTTTTACTTTTTAGATTAAAAATATCAACCTATTTTGTTTTAACCTCTACAGTTTGTTAAGGTTTTTTGCAAAATTATCTAAATCTAGGTACATACGAAATTGTCGCAAGGTTGACAATTGACATAAAAATATGTTACTACTGGACTATCTAGATAAACTCAATCCGTCTTATTAGAAAATGGGGTTTAACTAAAAACTCAGGTTTAAATCACGAAAAACTACGGTTAAAACAAACGTTATTACAAATCGTGGTTTTGCGATAAACCATGGTCTAACAATCGTAGCTGTCAAAGGTGTGTCAAAGTTTCTCATGTTAACATTTTCATTGTGTTGTTGTTTTTCAGCCAAAATTGATTTAAAAATGGTAGATTTCATTGTTATTACACACGTTGTATTTAATTCTTTAGATAATGGTTCAAATGACGGTACTAAGGTCCACGTTTTATCTAAGTTTTTGTAATAAGGCCGAATAGGTTTAAGTAGAAAAGTTTACTGGAGTATTCTATCTCCACACCTACACATTTTTTTATCGTGGTAAAATCATTAAATGAGTCCTCCCACCCAGGGCAGAGCGGGAGGGTCTGTCAGACTCGTACTGACCAAAATCCACGGTGTCCTTCAATAGCCCTTTACGTTCAGGGGTCACGGTAATTCGTACAGTCTCGCGACCCCGGCAGCACATCTACACATTAATAAAGCTTGTAAAGCTTTTCTACCAGACTGTGAGGTTGTATTACGAAATGTCAATTTATTAAGTGTTGTTCAAAATAAACTAGGTATATTAATTTCCAGTGAAAGTTCAAGCCATCGTTTGACAATGTTACATCGCGTGACAACACATGTGCAGGGAATATAGGTTATAATTAGGAGAATTGTCTGTCGGTCCGCAGGGACTGGCATGGATACCTGTGTATCTATATGCGTGGGTCGAACCTAAGATCTGTACTTGTAACAAAAAATTCAGTTAGGATTCATGTGATTCAACAACACTATCCTCTAGTGTATTGCCCACCTAACTTTACGAATCAAAATACCTTGATCAAAAGACGTTTCAATTCAAAGAAATTTAATACTTTCTTATTTATTTAACCCTTGAGGTCGGTGGTCTTTAAATATTAATACCTACATACCTAGGTGGGCTTAAGTGTATCTTTTCGAACCAAAAATAAGGCCCTTTTAGACTGATCACTTGTTTATCTGTCACAGTCGATCGTACGTGAGATGGATGAAGATATAGAGCCTTAGAACCATCTTGTCTTAATAAGTAGAAAAGGTAAAGGTTAGACTATGTCTATAAAGTGAATTGGGTTGGGAACATAGGTTGGATTTTATATTTCATTTCCTTCAAGTTTCTGTAATAGATTACCGAATAATAAATAACAGTTCTTTTAACTGTGATTTAAAAAAATAGATCAATAAAGAAACGAAAAGTTTAAACAAGTAAGTAGCATGTGTATTGCTCAACTAGATATTGTAAATAAATGTGTCTAGCATTCAATATAACTAGAAAATAAAATGGAAACTGGAAAGCTGTCCTACTTTCTGTCTCCTAAATAGAAAGCTGACACGGCGTTACTATATGTTCAGCGCCGGTCTATCGCCGAACATAACTGTTAAACTAATTCAAGTGATACGCACCGTTACGTCATAGACGTAGCGATCCTGAAAATTAGGCTTTATTAGGGTGCCGAAGTGGCTTCAGTCTATAATGTAGCCGTGAACAGCGGGCCGGCAAAGTTGTGTGATAGTAACGGCGCAATGTTTGACGAACACTACAAAGAGAGCCGACCACACGAGCCGCCAGAAATAAACCTCCTAATTTAATCGATTTAACCCTGTATTAACTTCATATTACATATTAATATTCCGTGCACGAACTACCATGTCAAATAACAATAGAAGCGATGTATGATAGATACCCACACTGCCTAATATCAAATTGTTAATACATTCATGATTGTATTAATTTTCCGGTTCATGATAATCTGTGACTAAATACTCTGAATTTTAATCAACTCTGAAGAATTTGAATTCTTAACTCTTAGTAAAGCATCTTAGTTATTTAAAATGTTGATCAATGGAATTACCTACTACTAAGTATTATTTAATTTAATTATTTTCTCTGACTTTAAAGTAAAGGAATATTGATAATTTCTTTTGAATAATAACTAGCATCAACCAGCCGTTTTACTCGTATGATAGTCGAAACTTATCTCAAAAATACATTAAAATCATGATTATGATGCGTATGTATTATCCTAGCCATCTCTTGCCAGCCTTTTCTTATTATTTCTTTACCAAATTTCATCCCGATCCATTCAGCCATTCTGCAGTTATGAATAACCCGAGATAAAAGTATAACATTTATAACTGCCTTTGTAGATCTTTTGTGGGATACAACAGGAAAAATATTAAAATTAAATTCAAAGGAGTTTAGTTTAGTGAGAAGGTTCTTGATAAAAAGTCCTCGATAAATGTTTTTCAAATATATCTTCGAAGTACCTACAGACAGCGATCAGTTAATTATTTTTATATGTATAGAATAGATTAAGATGTTTAAATAATATATATTATTTAGAAGATATGTACTTATTTAATATTTGACTTATGAAAGTGAGAGATATTATTATTTTATGGTTTCAAAATAAACGGTAAATGATAAACATTTGTTTGCCAAAAAATATCTGACGCAGGAGGCCACAGGACAGACGTCCCGTCCTTGGTCACAACGTCAACTATTATTTATAATCTATTATTTTGTCTAGAACCCACCTAATTGTGTTGTCTCATATCTTTCCATTATTTTGTAATTTTCTTTTAGGCTTTAATCACAAAAATACATTGTACTATTATAATTGTAATTATTACATTTAGTTAATTAATTAACTTTTATAATGTTTATTAATTTTGAATAAAATCGTAAATAACCTAAAAACTTTACTGTTATTAAGTTGTAAAACATTGTATTGGGACGAGACAATATTTATTAATTAACTATTCATTCAAATAATAATACAGCAAAATTACTATTAGGTACTAAAATTCTAACTTGGGAATATTACAAAGAGATATTGTAATCTAGTTTATCCGTGAGGTCGCGGGACTTATGTTTTACCGTGACCCCGGTACTTAAAGGGCTATTGAAGGACACCGTGGATTTTAGTCAGTACGAGTCTGACAGTCCCTCGCGCTCTGCCCTGGGTGGGAGGACTCTTTTGATGATTTTACACCTTCCAGTAATACTATTTTCGAGGAACTTAAAATACTATAGCTGAAGTCGTACATTTTCATATTGAAGCCTAAAAATAAACTAAGGAAAATGCATTTTTTGTGTTTGTTCAACCCACATAAACCATGTTTTATTATCTATTTGGACATTTTTATTCTCCAGTGTCCAAGGACGGGCGTGCACTAAGTTGGAAGTAATAAAATCACCGAAATGGCTTTGTTGTGCCTCCTTGAAATATTTTCAAGCAAGAAGACTTAATTATAATTGAATTATTTTTATTAATTCTAAAATCTCTTAAAGGTTATTTTTAACCAATGAATAAGAACTTGATTACGTCGACAAGAACCTAGGTCCCGCTCTTAACTGAGTTTATGTTTAGAGTTTTGATTTCATCAGCACAACAACCCAGTTTGAGCAAAAATCTTCTGAACCTCCGATAATACGGGTTCCAGTCTGTAAGCCGAGTTTACCTCTGTTCGAGTCTGTCAGTTACCAATTGCTGTGAAAAATTGTTTTGTGAATTATTTTTGGTAAACCCAAAAAAACGAAGGAGTGGAATCCTCACCTCTCTAATATTTTAAGTTACATTGAACAGGCTTCTTTTACGGCTCGACTTTGTCTCTGTCACCTCTAAACTAAAGTAGAGTCAAGAGCAAACACATTTCAAAACATAAAAAACTATTTGAGAATAAAATGTGTTGTTGGAACTGGTAAAGTTTACTCATTACTGTTACGTTAATTAGAGAATAAATGGCTTTTGTGGGAGTTGGCACTCTCAGAGCTCACGGCGACTCACATGCTTGGAGATACGTGCACTAATGCCATAATTTCTTCACATGAGTCTTTAATGACAAAATAATTAGATTTTATCATAAACATCACAAATCTCGGCAAAAATAGCATCTGTATAAACTATTCTTGTCCAGAAGAATGAACTACTAATAATGATTTGTTAGATAACCAGAGGAAGCAATGTCATACTTATCCTGTAGATCGTATAAGAGCGTGAAACCAACAAAAATACATAATTATGTGACAACGCGTTTTGCAACGCTCGCACAAACTCGATGCTCTAACGCACCGGGATCATTGACATGCAAAGCGCAGCTCACAATGTGCATGTGAGTGCCAACAATACTCGATTATAATACTTAAATAGCCACGAAATGGAGCCTCGGAGCCACTCAGCTTGCTTCAAAACTTGAATACATGAGGAAAGTATCATATATTTTACTACATTAAATGATTAAACTTGTCTACGCATACATTTTCCGAAAGCAAAATTAGTTCAAATACCTACGAATGGTACAACTGTTCGTGAACCACTCTAAGTAAACTGAAGGTGAGTGTGTTAGATGCATTTAGCACAAAGCTTATTTAAAGCCAGTATTATTCAATTTTGAAAGTGGATGTATTTGAACAGCAACAAAATCAAAACGTGAGTCCTTTGATGCACAAACATAGCCTTTGACTTCAACTTACCAAATTCCTATGTCAAATTATATATCTGATAGAAACAAAGAACAGTGCATTGCCACCAAACAATTCGATTTATGTCAGATAGAAATAGATAATACCAACTACAGGTCAATATATTTGTATAACTGTGTTACAAAATAATCTCGTGTGCACAAACTCAACAAAGTGCAATCTGTAAGCGTTTAATCCGGGACATTCCAACTTGATTTGTGGTTGTGAAACTGCGCGCAAACAAAACGTATCGCACGTCCCTGTTCTGCTCACGTAGGGTGACCACCTCTGCGTCAGGTCAACAAGAGATAAAAGGCTCACATTCCATCTGTCATTTTTTTAACAATGATGGATTAAAAAGGATAGGTATATTGTATCGTAAAATAGACGCTGTATGCAAAATACGAGCGCTCGTACTCTTCTCTTAAATATTGAACCGAAACGTTTGTAAAGTATAGCGATCTAAAAGTTTTATTGAATAAACTTGAACAGAGGCATAAAATTAGAAAGTGATTGGGGTTCTCGCGGGGGAACAAACTATCTAACTTATTCCCATAATAGATATAGTTGAAATTACTATAGTTTTATTTATAAATTTTATTCATGTTAGCTCAGGTTGTTCCGCTTATCATTCGTAGGAATAAACATCCGCAAACGTCGTTGTTTCGCTTAATATTATAAATATTCACTCAAAGATTTTCCAAATAATATTAGTTTTAGCTATAATCATTTGGGAAAGTACATGTGTACCAGGTAATTATATTTTACCCATGTATATTAATCTTTAAATGTATAAGTTTGTAATCTACTGTATAAATTAGCAATTCCAGCAGTTTCGAAATCTTCAGCAGCGAAACCAGTTTCATTCAACTTCCATTCGCCTATGTCTTTTTTTTGCTGGATATTAATAGCTGAACCACCTAGGATATATGACCTTTTAAAAATGTAGCTAAGTTAAAGCTTCCTCTCGCGCCCGGCATTGGTCGAGGCCATGCTGCGGGGCGAGACGGAGTGGGAAGCGGTCGCCTCCTTCTGCGAAGCAGTCATGCTCGTGAAGGAGGAGGCGGGCCGCCTGAGGGAGAGGACAGCGTCCTCCCTCCACCCCAGCCGCAGTGGTAGACGCCCACGGCGTCGGACGTCACAGGACGATCTCCGGCCACCGTAGGCGCGGGCATGCGGGCAGCGAGTAATGGGCGACTTGCTGTCCGACCATGGACCATGCCCGGGTCGACGGCGCGTTGTGTTCCACGCGCGCCTCAAAGAGTGTCAGCATGCTGACGGGGCCTGTAGAGGGCCAAAGCCTGCCGGGGTCGCGGGACCAAGGGATTACCGTGACCCCGGTACGTAAAGGTCTAGTGAAGGACACCGTGGATTTTAGTCAGTACAAGTCTGACAGTCCCTCCCGCCCTGCCCTGGGTGGGAGGACTCATTTGATGATTTTACCACGCAAACAAAAAAAAAAAAAAAAGATAAGTTAAAGCTTCATAGGATAGTAGAGCCAGATATCAACATTCCATGAAAGTCCATTGAAATGGCCATTGGAAAAGTGACGCGGCAGAGCGCTACCCTGGTGTTTTGAGGTTTAAGCCGACGCAAACAAAGTGACAGGATGACGCGCTGCACCTCCGCCCACGCCCGGTAACCCGAACTATCTCACCACTTAATCATTGAACCCGTCCTATCGACACTAGATGTTATGCTAGAACACAGACAAAACCGTTTCAAAGTCATTCTGATCATACCTCATGAACGCAATTAAACCGGTCATGCATAATGTATAGGCGATAGTGAGCAATCAAAAGTATTAAGATATTCATATAAGTGAAATCCAACCTTCGTTTAGATAAAATTAACAATTAATTACTATGTAGATAGAGACCTTAGTAAATAGAATGTGGAGGGAACATGATAGTCATAAAATTTACATTTCCCAAAGAATCGTCGCCAATTAGGTTAGCGGCACAATGTTGTACGCTCAGCGCGTCGACGACTCGGCCACTTCAGATCTCTATTTACATATTATTCAGATGTCGGGCGAATTCACTCCCTCGTTGTGTCGCCATACGTGCGTTTTAATAACTTCCTTGATGACAAATCCGAGTCATGTTACCTAATACAAACACGTCATTAACAGCAATTACGACAATTATCCCACATACGTCTTTGTTGCGCGTTCGCTTTACATAATTGTTACGATGCAATTGACAACGTTTCAAGTTTATCCGAGTAGCCCGTGTTTGATGGAGTCTAGATCGAAAAGGGAAGTCATAGCACTCAAATATCTTACACCACAACAATGAAAGCGAAGAGCTCTCATTCATCAGTCAAAGGCGCGTTAGACAGATATTTAATTAGCATTATTGATCGTACACTGTCCGAAATTAGACTATAATTCGTTTAAATTTTAAATTCGAACGTTAATAAGGTTCTATTGTCAAGGTTTTTATTCAATATGTGTCACACTGTGAACAATGAAATGTTAGCCGTAACGTAGAATAGATTGTTTCAAGATCCGATTCATTACATGGTCACAACATTGTCGGCCGCAACATGATATGGTTTGGTAAGATCAGTGAATGATGGGCGTTTCAAGATTCTCGTACGGAGCTTCATGTTATGGCCAAATATTATTAATCATATCTTAATATTATCTACCACTAGGCACGCTAGTATTCTACCTTACTACCTTGGAAACAAATATTCTTTTTAGGCAGGTAGTAATTATTAATTATCAAAATAAATTATTTATCATGAAATGGCCTCATTTCATGATAAATAATTTATTTAGATAAACAAAACAAAATAGAAGCTTACTTATTTAAACCAAACGTCGATATCATTAAAAACGTGATATTTTAAACGTTATAAGGATAGTTTTGGCAAGCAACATTACTACACAGGATCATTTAATTAAATGGTCGACATCTCCTGAAGTTATAAATTGTACAATATAGGCACGGTATCATAGTTATACTCTTGGTAAATTGTTGTGTAGTAACGGTTTCTACTTTGAGATAAGATATTTCTTATACTCGTAGTATGGTTTCCAAACTATAACTATGGTTTAACGTTAATCAATTAAATTGGAGGAAATCACTTTAAAATTTTACCAAGTATATGTCAAGCATTGATCTACATATCATTGCGTTGACTGTACACGTACTGTTTGTACCTATACAAACTTTCTATTTGAACAACAATCACTGCTAATTTTATCACAAAGAAATGTAGTGTTAATTCCACTTCTTGCAACAGTCAGTTAAAACATTGTAACATTTTATAAAACTTGCTGAAACGGCTTTACTTTCAGAAAGTTTAGCATAAAGTAAAGGTCTGCCAAGTAGGTTGGCAGCACAATGAAGACATTGCTGCTGGAGCTCGTCATATCATTTACATTCACAATGTCTCAACTTATTGTGCTCTCGGCTGACTCTACACACACGTCTAGCAAAAGAATAACATTCATTCGTTAAATAATTCATAATTTTATGATCAAAGCGGTATATTGATATTAATTAATCTTTTTTTTTATTTAAGGTTATACCTTATTTAAATAGTACCTACACAGGGCAACACTCTGCCGATTGGAGAATCAAAAATAATGAAGTTTTAGGGAAAAAGTTTCGTGATACGTTAACCTCATGTCGCAAGTTATGTTAAACATGCTTCTTATCAATCATCTCACACAGCTTGACACGTGTCGATTACCGGCTCCACGGAGCGCAAACCTCACTGATAAATATCTGACATGACACCTGTCGCCACCTATTGCTATTTTTCATCTTCAAGTTCATACACCTTCTTCGAAATATTTGCGATAGATTTGTCCAAATTAATGCACCATACTAAAAAAGTGAGTTTATGAATGCAAAAGTGAGTTTGTAACAATTTCGATGTTGGTACAAAGATAGACGGGGGTCCTTTTGTTTTCAATCGTGTTTAAAACCTTTAATGAGTCCTCCTACCTATGACGGAGGGGGGAAGGGACTGTCAGACTTGTAACTTCAAGGGGCCGGGGAGAGCAACATCGTGATCAAAAGCTAGTATGTATAAAATACAATGTTAAGACTAGATCTTTAACAATAAATCAAGATGAACCTATGAATCCAGAATAACTACTAGAATAATAAAACCAGATACATATCACGATTTAATTAAGCACACAGCTTTTAGTGCAATTTTGGCTGATAAGATCCTGAATATAAAAGCCGTTTTCCAACGAATTAATATATGAAATGTGTATGCTGCTTCACTCAAGTTAATGAAATTGTAACACAATCAGATTAACAGCCGACGATAATACTTGAAATAAATTACTTTATAAAGAACCATATTTCTGTATGATTGAAACAGTAATACACGATCCATTATAATAAAAAATCGGGATCATATCTGAAATGTAATCTGAAAAGTTTGAGCTCATGGGACGCATCGATTCTTTTCAACGTTTTGTATGGAAGACTTTTATAAGGAAAAATGAAATCCCTGAAGCACCGAAGAGTTGAGTCATACGGGTGTAATAGGCGAAACATGACCTCGACTCATTTACAGGAATGAGAAAATGTGGCTACATCACTTCACAGATTTATACAGGCTTACTGAGCAGTCTACATCTCAGCTTATTTTGTTATCCTGGCAAGAAAATATAGCCGTCGTAACACCAGTCACGTACGTGGCTTTGTTGCTGCTCTTCTAGGTAAATATTATATACGTATTTCATTATATTATAATGAATCTATAAATAACTTCTCACCATAACGGTACAGGTATTAGTGGACAAAAGGTTAAGCCCAAATCTAGTTTTACGATCGTTTTTTACGTATATTCTTTATTGTGTACCAATTTACAAAAATAAACAAATAAACTATTTTTTTTCACAAGCCTAGCTGTAAAAGTGATTAACGAAATAAATAATACGGGGACAAGACTGTACACACAAACAATTTCCTGCACCTCATTACATAAAAAAAGTAAGAAAGTATTGTATTTAATTAGTGAGAAAGAACTAAGAAAAAAAAATCAATACATAGATAAAAATAATGTATAACTATAGTTGCGAAAGGTGGTGCTCTTTTAATCGACTTTTAAAATATGATAAAGAGGGAGAGTTTTGAATTCTTTGTGGTAAATTGTTCCACAGTTGTGTAGCTCGAACAGTGAAGGAGTTCAGAAAGAATTTGGCGTTCGCTCTGGGACACTCAAGTACCTTGGTGTTACATGCGCACCTAGGCCTGGGATTAAGCGGAAGCGGGAGCGGGAATAGTCAGGTGTGGATGGGTCTTTGAGGATTTTGTAGAGAACAGAAAGGATGTGCACATCACGACGAAGTCGGATTGGGTGTCATTTTAATTGAGCACGAAATTCAGAGATGTTATCATATTTGCGTAGTCCGAAAAGAAACAGAATAACTAGATTTATTTTATTTTACTTCAGTTTAAAAGTTTTGTATTTATTTACGTAGTTTCTCTTCCGTAGCTTGGTTAAGCAGCGTATTGCGTGATACGTATAATTGAATTGAAACCCACATCAAGTGGAATTATTGTGGGGACACGGAACAGACCAATTTGCTGAAGCGCACGCACCGAGCCTCCGCTGCCGCTGTTCGGAGCGAAGCGTAGCGGCGTGTGGCGGCGTGTGGCGGCGTTTGACTCGCTCTCGACGACACTCCAAGTGACGTCATTTTCTTTTCGTCGTGGTAAAATCATCAAATGAGTCCCTCCCGCCCTGTCACGGGTCACGGTAATTTCTGAGTCCCGCGTCATGCAGGCTTTGGCCCTCTACAGGCCCTGTCACTATGCTGACACTCCTTGAGGCGCGCGTGGAAAACAACGCGCCGTCGACCTGGGCATTGTCCATGGTCGTTACTCGCAGCCCGCATGCCCGCGCCTACGGTGGCCGGAGATCGTCTGCCGACGTCCGTCGCCGTGGGCGTCTACCACTTCGGCTGGGGTGGAGGGAGGACGCTGTCCTCTCTCTCACGCGGCCCGCCTCCTCCTTCGCAAGCATGACTGCTTCGCAGAAGGAGGCGACCGCTTCCCACTCCGTCTCGCCCCGCAGCATGGCCTCGACCAAAGCCGGGCGCGACAGGTCTCCGCCTATCGCCGTCGTGAGGACACGGCGGTGCTCCGCCCAAACGGGGCAGTCCTGCACCGTATGCTCCACCGTGTCCTCCGGACGATCCTCACAGTGGTGACACCCAGGCGTTTCTTCCCTCCTTATCAGACACAGGTACTTCCCGAAAGTTCCGTGTCCGGTGAGGACCTGCGTCATGCGGTAGGTCAGGACGCCGTGACGCTTATCCAGCCACTCCTCAAAGAGGGGTCATACCGCCGCGATTGCGGCGTGCCCGACCAAGTGACGTCCTACGATATTACTTTGATATTTCCCCTAAATCAGGATAAATTACGTTACAACTGAAGACGACGCTCCTTTTTATCGGCTTTAAAAAGCGGCTCTATCTTTGGTATCGATAACGATTCCTTTCTTTTTTCATAAAGAAATTAGTGAGGTCTGATCTGACATACGAACAGAAATCGAGAATTTTCATGATGTAATGTTACTGCTAAGATTCTTGAATTTTACCTAGAGTTATTGAATAAAACCTGTACATTTTAAACCAACCACTTTTACAAATATAGCATTCTATTTAAGGCATCGTCGTTATAGGGCCCGACTGTCCATCAAAGCAAATTGTTACCATGACCCTGTATATACGTACTACTTCGTCTTCAGATAACTGCTGCGTCTAAAACGCCTTAATGGTTAGAACGCTGTAGGTGTAATTCTTCTAACAATAGAAAAACCCTAACCTTTCAAAATGAGTCCTAATTTGTTGTTCAGTTTGAAGTGTTCTTTCTAAACAATAAATCTTTCAGTCAGCTCGAGTCCGAGCTGAAAGTGATCTCGTTTCACAGCTGTTTACTACTTGTGTCGGTCGCGCTCACGCGCGCAGCACACCTCAGGTGGATAAAAATGAGTCACGGCGGCAATAAACGCACGAACTCGTAAACCAGCAGAACAAATACATATTAAAAAAACATTTGGCGTTCCAAGTCAGGTCCGTGTAAATTCGGCGCGCGGCTAAGGATAATTTAATTCCTCCATTCATGGAGGTGCGAATTTGCAAGTGCGTATCGGAGGGCGCGCCGCCGTCGCCCCTCCCCCCCCCGTGCCGCCCTCCCGAGCCCTCAACGCCCGCGACCCTCGTGATGACGTCAACGGCCCACCGCGCACCACCCGATTATAAATATAGCCGCGCCACAGGTTTCGGCCCTTATAGCATTTAGTGTTCTTACAATGGAAAGACTAAAATACATTTTATTTCCTGTCTATGCATACATAATTAAGCCTCTTCGATTGTATAATTTAATATTCGCGATTTAGGATTTGGGTTTCTATTGCCACACCAATAAAGTGGGCAATAGAAACCCAAACAAAGGTACTGATAATTACTATTCTTAAACCACATAACACAAGATCATAGGAATCCCATGTATAAAACATCCCATGTGTTTGACTTGCTTCATGTCTATTGAGTTGGAGTAAGTAATCAACAAATTGGGTAATTTGATTTCAGGAACCTTGGGTAAATCTTCCTCAGAAAACATTTCTTTGCTTTGACCCTTTAGCCTTTGAAGTTCCAAGTGTAAGAACTTACAATATCGGAGTTATTAAATTAGTGTATTGAAGTGGAACAGCGTCGGCTGGTGTTCAAGTACTGACGACTTTCTTAACAAATTCAGTGCCAACGTCATGGCGCCGAGTGTATTGACGCGGACTAACTTCTGAAGCTCAAATCGCCGCCAATTTCGTTTCAAGTGTATTTGGGAACAGGTTCGCGCGTACCTAAAGTATTTCACAAAAATACTAGATAATACTGTATCTTGGAGATGTTCTCTCATTCTGCTTTCATCTTTATTTAAAAGCTTTTTCTTTGTCACTACAAACCCACACGTACCGATTTAATGAAAAGACTGCTACTATTTGATTCAACATCCCAATGGACCTTTACTTCTTTATCGTCTTGACGAACGAAGGCCACTTCAAAGACTAAATCCCTATTAATATTACACCTAATTTAGTATCATATAAAACCTACGCTTCCTTTTCTTGTGGTTTCTGGTTAAGGATATTCTCACCTTTTCCGTTTTTCACAGTTGGTTGTGACAGGCCTGTTGGTCTAGTGGTTAGTGACCCTGACTGCTATGCCGGAGGTCGTGGGTTCGATTCCCACCCAGGACAAATGTTTGTGTGATGAGCACGATCATTTGTTCTGTGTCTGGGTGTAATTTATCTATGTATGTTTTTAGAAATATATAAGTATGTTTATCAGGTGTCTAGTACCCATAACACAAGCTCTACTTAGCTTGGGACTAGATGGCGTTGTGTGATAGTTGTGGAATATTTATTTATTTTATTTTAATTATTTTTGTGGGTATAAAAGGCGATTTAATCAACAATTAGGGTAATAAGGACTTCTTAATGATGAATTGTAATAGCAATATTATAGCTAGCAAACTGCCAAGTTACCTATGCGAACTGCCAAGGGTGGTGAATAAAACATGCTCTTTGATAGATGAAAGTAGCTGTCACTGCTAGGCCTACGCTTTATCACCCATCGCTTGTAGGCACTGTAGCCAGCTGTGATAACCTGTGTTACCTCCGACAGGATGAAATAGACTGAGTTAGACCTGTCAGTTGTTAAATGTTTACTGTGTTTTGGAGCGTTGTACTTAGTGATCTTACTATTTAAAAAAACAATGACGAAAACGGTTGTCTACAGCACTGTGATCATATAGCTACATGAGCACCTTACTAGAAAACATCTTCGTTTCGCCTGATCATAAGGAACGTCATCGGTCGGGTTCGTTTAACCTAAATATCATTTTTAGTATTCCGTGCCAAAATTCCCAAAATGGAACACTTAAGCAATCACTTCCGATTCCGTTTGTGTGTTTGAAAGTATGTGACAAAATAAGTTTACAACAGTGGTTTCGATACTTTGATTTGCGCTATAAGATGGCACTCACTTCTACAAAAGTCTACAACACTAGTCAAGTGAGCAAAGATACAAACTTATGCAGTATTTTTTACATTAAACACTTTCAACAGTCTGTTTCTGTTAATGTTACATCATCATAAGACTTCATTCAGTCTTGGTGGAGCAGAAGAGAGTATCAGGCTGTTTCTGACTAATACTAAATCTGTTCCTTCAATTGTCCTTTGCGTTCCAGTGTCGCACTTTCTAACAATTTTGGAACCCTGGAAGACATTGGCCTCGTAAGCTAAGCTAAAAACTCTTTGAGGCATCTCCCTATAACATCTCCGCATAACCCTTGCATTACTATTATGAATACAGTTCTGTGTCTACACTAAAAAGATATTTTTGACTAAAGTAGATTTCCAGTGTTCATATATCCACAGGTCTCTTTACATTCGGGCACGCCGCAATCGCGGCGGCAAGACCCCTCTATGGTGAGTGGCTGGATGGGCGTCACGGCGTCCTAACCTACCGCATGACGCAGGTTCTCAGCGGACACGGAAGTTTCGAGAGGTATCTGTGTTGGATAGGGAGGGAAGAAACGCCTGGGTGTCACCACTGCGAGGATCGCGCAGAGGACACGGTAGAGGACTGCCCCGCTTGGGCAGAGTACCGACGAGTCCTCGCGACGGTGATATGCGGAGACCTCTCTCGCCCAGCATTGGTCGAGGCCATGCTGCGGAGCGAGACGGAGTGGGAAGCGGTCGCCTCCTTCGGCCGCGTGAGGGAGAGGACAACGTCGTCCCTCTACTCCAGCCGGAGTGGTTGACTCAAACGGCGACGGACGTCGGCAGACGATCTCCGGCCACCGTAGGCGCGGGCATGCGGGCAGCGAGTAATGGGCAACTCGCTGTCCGACCATGGACCATGCCCGGGTCGACGGCGCGTTGTGTTTCACGCGCGCTTCAAAGAGTGTCAGCAAAAATGACGGCGAAAGACGGCCTCTAGAGGGCCAAAGCCTGCCGGGGTCGCGGGACTTATGAATTACTGTGACCCCGGAACGTAAAGGGCTATTGAAGGACAAAGTCGATTTTAGTCAGTACGAGTCTGACAGTCCCGCTCTGCCCTGGGTGGGAGGACTCACTTGATTTTTTTTTACGCCAAAAAAAAATAACAAAATAGGTCTCTTTACATTAATCAGAAGCCACAAGAGAACTAAAACTATTTGTGTAACATTTGCATTAGAGCAGATAATTAATAATGCCGCTGTTGCTGATAGTTAATTAATATGTATGAACCTACATGAGATTACATGAGCCTTTTTTTTATTAACATACCTTCAATAACCATCACACAGTGATAGTTACATCGTGATAAAATAACGATCGGTATATTAAATGAACATTTATAAACAAAGCTGTGAGATGTAAATGGATATTGTAAGGTCACTGGATTGTGGGTTATTCATCATCAGACGCCTCCAAGTAATTGTTACGCAACAATTAGCGTTGATGGATAGACATTTCACTGAAATGAAATGTATTTGAACGTTAACCCAAAATTAATTTCGTTTTCATTATGGTAACAAGAACAGGCTAAAGAAGCAGTTGGTATTTACCAACGCGAAACCTAGCGAAAACAAGGAATTATAAATAAACGAAGTGGTTAATAATCATCTCGCTTTTATTACAACCTACTAATACTTCGTTAACAGACGAATTATGGAGCTCATCAGTGGCTTAATAATGTGAAGAGGAAAGATAAAATAGCAAGTAGCGCCCCAAGCCGAGACTAACCGCAATTAATTTATATTAGTAAATTAACAATTAAGATCACACATGCGGAAAGTTGCTTGTGATTCTGTTATGTTCTGGAGGTCTATTAGGATTTTGTAAAAGGACAGAGAGAAGCATAGTCAGTATAATAAATCCTGTTTTTGTTAAATTGGAAACTGCTTTTTATTATTAAACATTGTGATTCAATATAACAGCAACACGAAGTGACAGCTTGAAATATTTATTTTAACGGGCACTATACCACTGCTGTAATTATCTTTTCCGTTATAGGTGTAACACCTACGGTAAAGAGCCGGGAAACCAATCAATTACCATAAACCTACATAAATTACCACAAATATGATTCTTAAAATCACTTAAATCTGTAGAAAGCGTAATAGACGCATACATAGAGATAGTCGCACATAGTGCCGCATCCGTAGGCGTGCTATTGTAATCAGTCAGCAGTTAGTACCGGTATGACATTTAGAACCTACGCAAAACAGGTAGCACGTGGTTTCAATTTACAAACGATCGCCACATTCACACTACACTAACAGTGATGGACTCTTTCCAACAATAACAGCTCCAACTTTCCCGCTTTACAGAAACCTATGGTTAAAAAAACCCTTTTCGGAAACTCTTGACTTCTCCCTCATGCAGGTTCTGAAATGACATCATTAGCCCGGAAAGGGATGATAATGACTACATTTCTTACTTCAAATCATGAACAAATCTTTAGGATAGGGTTCGAAAAGGCCTCCCCTATTCTATTGTCTATTCGGTTTCTTAGAAGAAATAAAACGGATTCGGAAAATTCCATGCTTCACACGTTTTGGCTGTATGTTTTCTGTAAGCGAATTTAAAGTTTATATTAAGAAGAAGAAGTTAGTCCGGCTAGCCCAGACTAATCTTAGATACATTTCAGCATATCAAATGAAGTGTAAATTAGTTTAGGTGTGGGAGTTGTCGGTGAAGCTCTTTGTAGAAGAGCTAGTTTGGTGAACTATTTCTGCGCTGTGCAGTATTTTCTGTTAAAGGATCTATCGAGGTAGAAATTATTCTTGCCGGTATTTTTAGAGGCATTAGAATATTTAGCGTGGATAATGGATCTCTACGACTACATCACAGCGGCCCCCTTCTACCATCGGACATCTAGACGTACTTGCTTGCCATCCATACTTGCCTGCCATTTCACCAATTCGCACAAAGCGCTTTCAATCTACCTTCATAATGCGCACAGCAAAAGGCTGGTCGCGGGACTGAACGAATTAGCGTGACCCCGGAACGTAAAGGGCTATTGAAGGACACCGTGGATTTTAGTCAGTACGAGTATGACAGCCCCTCTCGTCTCGTCCTGGGTGGGATTTGATGATTTTACCACGATAAAAAAAAAACAGCAAAAGAGTGGAACTGACTACCTGCAAATGCATACAAACCAAATCTCTAAAAAGTTGAAGAGAACAGGCTTATCATAGAGTTTAGAGACAACCCATGCCAAACAAAAAATGGTGTTAAGGCTATATTGGGATGTTGAAGTACCTGAGAAGCCGGTTTTGCGGATCTCCATTACCAGTTCTTCATCGCTCCTGTCACTTCAGAATGTTTTTCAATAAAATAGAAAATTATTTATGTTCATATTCAAACAAGAGTAACGACGACTATTAAACTACAAGGTTTAGTTTGACTTTTTAACAAGTTTTGACAACACCTTAGTGTTCACAAAATCTGCTCTTTATTTCGTAGCTGTTTGGTTTTTCCCAGCTAATAAAAGGTGTTCGTATTCCAGATTTAGTTTGTTCAGTGGTGTACAGAATAGGCGTCAATGCCACGCTATAAAGCAAGCGGATAAGTGACCGCAGAGCCGCGGTGTCCCGGCCAGTGCGCTCCGAGCCGTGACACTTCCCGCCGCCGCCCGGACGACTACAACTATATTATTAACCTGTTACCTGCCTGTTGACAGTCTTTGATGTTGCAACTATCCAGAGAATACCAAGTCTTGTCGCAAACTTACAACTATTCCTTTGTACGTCATAATTTATTGTCGCAGAACTAAGCTTTTCCTCACACTTTACGCCGACAACTTTATGACTGTTAAAGTAAACATTTGTAAACAGCAATCTCACATGAGAGATGCTTGTACAACGAACATGACGATAACAACGTATCTCGTGCGTTCGAGATGTGAATCTAGCATAAAATCTGAATATTTTATTCTAGAAATAAAACCTTTGCTTGACAAGGATCAGATCAACATACCAAATAATACATTGCAATTTTTTATATCAGAATATCTATAATCATACCAACAATATTAGTTATATAGACACCGACATTTCCGATATTATGTAATTTTATTGAATATTGCTCTAAGATTAATGAAACAAATTGAGTCAAAGTGTGTTTATTACAATGAACTATAGTCAGCGATCAGTAACGTTGTTTGTAATTCATTACGGGTTCCTTAATATTACTTCACGAGTTGTCTTCAGTCAACCTTACAAATAAGATTAAGGAAAAACTTTGGTACTGGAAGTCGCCGTAGAACAGACGCGAAAGCCACACTCAGACCACAGTTAATTTGTTTTTATTGTAAAACTTTCCACATTTTCAGTATCTTCAACGGTAATGTCGGCGGTTTGTTGTGTTGGGTCTACATCAATGTCACGGGAATCCTGACTAAAGTATCATGTTCGTTCGGACATATACACTACACATGTTTATATATTTGGAGATTACACTAATTCGTGACCACTAAACCAATCCTGAGGACCCACTTAATTTTTCAATTTACATCTTTCTAGAAGTGATGGAGGGAATTCTCACAATAGCAATATTCCGGCTAAGCGCACAAAAGGTTGCTAAACTTTGTTAACTGTCGCCTTGTTTAGCGTACAAATCATTCTGTTCGTATAAAATCCAATTTACAGTAATCAAACCTTTTGCAAGTAGAGCGTGAAAGTGTTTTACTGAAGGAAATAGAATCTGGTCGATTAGTTTGAACACATTTTAATACGTAATTTTATTCGGTATTATCAAAGTAAGGTGCAATGGAATGCAAAATTTTCACTGCTTTTTACTTAATTCCTTTTTTTTTCTTTTGTTTCAGATAAAGGACGTCGATAAAACTTAAAATTAGTCTCACCCTGAGACCTCTGAACTGAAGCGGAAAAGGAAAAGGTCCGTCTATAAGCGGTGAAGGTCGAATAATGTGGTCGGGCATGCGCCCAGCGGGTGCTCTCATCGTGTTGTGTACTTAGTAGCAGGCGATGCCCGTGTGGTGGGGGGCGCGGGCGGTCAGCATGCGCGTGTGCTGCGTGACCACGGTGTTGGCGGCGCTGGCGCTGCGCTCGGCGGCCGAGCCGGCGCCGCGCCGCTACCCCGCCGAGTGGCGCAACGGCCGCGAGCTGACGCGCTCTCGCCCGCTCTCCGAGCTCTTCGAGGCCGAGGGGGGCGGCGAATACGCACACGCGCCGCCTCCGCTGCCGCCGGGCGCGCTCAGCAACGAGCGCCGCCGCACGCGCACCAATAAGCGTGCGCCCCATCAGCTGCCATCGGAGATAGCCAGCCAGATGATGTTGCGAGCCTCGCGCTCCAACCGACCCTATGATGTGCCCCAAATTGGTAAGTTGCTACTTTAGTAGTCTAAGATTTTAAAGGAACAAAGTTATCACATTTGTATAGGTAGGTAGATAGGTTGGTAATAGTGATGTAACGAATGTTTGATTTTTCACATTCGCGAATGCGAATATTGACTTTCAAATAAAACGCACGCTGAATGATAGATAAGTTTGACATTTAATGACAGACATATTTAAAACGAACACTGCCAAATCGATATAGTTGAATGAATGTAACTTCATCCATTCAACTCATAAAATTTATTCACCAAGTTTAGACCGAAGCTGGGTTTCTATATACACTTCACCGGAATAGGCATGATCAAAGAACTTTCAAAAGTAATTTTAAATATTTTTTTGTTTTCTGAGAACATAAATTCATGCAACGTAGCGCCTGTTATTTTTGAAGGGTTATGTAGAGGTGTACCTAATTGTACACTCACATTCCGGCAGTAATGTTTCTACATACCATGTGATATGGGGCGAGCATATTGCCATCAAATGATCATATATCCACCGCCGTTTACTGTTACTAAAAAAATCCTGAAGAAAACCCAATAAGACTGCTCGACCTGGACAGATGGACGAACAATGCAAACAAAATAAATTTATCTTGTTTTTTTTTATAATTTACGTTTTATTAAAGTTAAATAATGCTCAAAAAAATAGAAAAAAGGGAATAAACAAACCAAAGATTACTTACTACAATTAGCTAAGGAAATAAAAGTGCATTTAGTGTAATAAAACTTATTTGACTTAGATATGGTTGATTATACTTATTAATTCGGATAGACATTTCAAGCTCTTTATTTTTCATACATATATGCATAATTATGTAGTAGATTTTTAGTGTAACTGGGTAGTATGACTCATTTGATGAATTTATCACGACAAAAAGGTATTTTGTCATTTTTGTTGCGATTTTGTTAATACTTTAATTGAAGTAACCGAACTATTTCAACTTAGTTGCTTACTTCAAGACTATTCCGTTACATATAGTTTCCATATTCAAATCGTATTAGTAAATTAAAAACTTGTTTTTCAGAAATATTCGCAAACATTCGCATCGATTCATGCGGATGCGAATGCGAATATTCGTTACATCACTAGTAGGTAGTTATATGTATAGGTTAAAGTTTACATTAAAGTGTTTGGTTCACAAAGTTTGCCAGCTTTATCAGAACATTAACGAAGCGATCTACATACTACAACTTGCCTACTCAATTGCGTTGCTAAGGTAGAGTCGTAAATAAAACGATTACTCTGGTATAGTGTATGCTGTACAGCGCACACACAGGCAACTAATAACTTCATCGGTAGTCGATCTACGACAATTGGGCGTCATAATTTAGGCTTACGGTGGCATGAACAGGTGCGGTAAATGCGGTTGAAATTCCGAATGCATTGTCCGTTCCAGTATTCCGCACGACAGGTGACAATATTCCGTCGGCGACAGTGTCCGTCACCTCTGTACCTCTGTGCCCACTGCGGCTAATTATAAGTAGGTGTGTGACGTGACTCTACTCTAGGGAGCCATTTAGATTCATATTCTGGATACGGATACTATTTGGAAACTACTAAACGTGTCTAGTTTAAAATATACGTGTATTCGTTTTTTGGTGTGCAATTGTTTCATATTTCAAATGTTTAATATTAACATTTAAAAATTATTGTTAAGACTCCAGATTTAAATACAAAATGGATAATTAAAAGAAAAGTTTACACGTACTTTAACGATTTGTAACACAATTTAAAATTACTAAGTATATAGCTTCTGGTACATACGTTTATATAACCTTAAAGTTTTTACGACTCACTGATTCAACGCAAAACGATATATGCGGCTGATAGGTACACTTTCAACCACACTCATGAAAGTTAATCTACCATTAACTATAAATTGCTATAGTTAATGGTTGATTAACTACACACTTTAGGATATCCAATATATTTTTCTAGTTGGGAAAGACATATCAATAGGTATTGTTAGAGCATTAGTCTGAAACAAAAAACTTATCATTATTGGTTTGAAAGAGATGAGCCGTTTAGAGAGGCCCGTTTGTAACGTTGACTGACTGGTCAACTTGTCAGCTGCAGAAAGGCCGACATGTCATGTGTGTGGCTAACCCGATCGGTCTTATCGGTCAAGTATTGAGGATATCGATTACAAAGGCATTGCATGTAAAGTCGCTTGCATTGAGTACATTATGGCTGTTGTGTGTGTATGTGACTTTAAATGTTTGTAAACGCATCCACGACACAACAGGAGAAAAGCCTAGTGAGAGGAAAAAAAAACGTTATAAATTCACTACCTTAACAATAAAGGTTATATTATCGAATCGATCACCCCAGCCGACTAGTCGGCGCTAGATCTAAGCAAATCTCTAATTTCTTTACAACTGTTAAGCTTTCATACCTCTTGAATACTTTCTGAATTAGAAGATCATTCCCTTTAAATCAGCTGTTACTTTCAGTTTGCGGATAGTTGACAATAACATAAATTAGGATTAATTATCATGATGGATTTCATGCAAATCTAAATTATGATGGGTCCTATCCAAAAATTATAGAAATGGCGTTTTATTAATAAAACCTAGTTAAGTTAATAAATCGTTAACAGATAAAACAGCAACTTTCAACTTTTGCAATAAACATTCAAAGTTCTAACAAAATCTTGTTCATTTTCACATAGTTATAATTCGCATGTTTCCAAACAATTATGAAAACCACAGAAGCCGAGCTTTCTTTGAAATGAAAATGTTATAATAATTAAATACATACCTACAAACTCTTTAAACACTGCGACATTTTAAAAGCTTTTATTTATTATTTTTTAACTTGCCATGTATGTTTGTTCGGGTGAAATCTTTGAACTTAATTTTGAAGTAGATATCTTCAACCGATTGAGCTGAAATTTTGTATACACGTTTAGTTTGGATGACAATGCACGATAATGTACGTGACGTCATTCTAAATCTAATATGGCGGACCATTCAAGATGGCGGAATAGTTATTTTTAACCTCTAAGTACACGCGTGCTTTTTGGTACAAATAAAAATCTTTATAGTTTTAAATAGTGAGAAACATTTTACAAACATAACATCATCACACAGAGAGACTTTTGAAGCCCTAAACTAATGACCTAAAAGGCGGACCAACCAAGCCTGCAAAATATTTTTTTTAAAACAACTCAAAAACAACGAATTATTATTTGGTGGTATAAATATTTGTGTATTTGATGACTTAATGCAGTTACCACCTATGCGAGGAAATCAAATTTTTGATCAACCCTCTCTCTCTAGATTAATCTCAGCAACGCTACTATGGCGTTGCGTTTTCTTAATTGAATTGATTGAAAATATGAGGCAACAATACAGCACAACTTTCAAAGACCTTCTGAATGCATTACGTATTGGTGAACTTCAATCAAAGCATTTTGCTATTTTAATGAATCGGCTAAACAAAGAACCTATTGGTGAATTTGCGATTGATAAAGCCCTGCGAATTTATCCCACTAATCAACAAGTACATAATCACAACAAAACTGTCCTCGAATATTTCCGAGTTCGTGGTATAACCATTAACAAACCATAGCACAGGATAGTCTTGTAGATTGTACTCGAAAAACAGACAACTTAGATCTAAATAATATTATACCATCTGATATACACAAGACAGGAGGGCTACCTAAGGAGCAAGAAATATTCATTGAGGCAAAGGTGATGTTGCATTACAATGTAGATGTCTCCAAAGGTCTGGTGAATGGTGCAATTGGACATATTACAGAAATTATATGACCGTACTTTCGAAGAGCATCCGTCCGTATTGACTTCGGTAAAGACGGTGTTCACGTAATTCAGCCTAAGTCTGTGCAATTTCCAGCAAAATATACGTAACCGCGAAATATACGGAGTCACGGAACCGCGGAACGAAGAATGCTGCCAATTGTTTTATGTTGGGCTTGTACAGTACACAAAATATAAGGTAGTACTTTCGACTACGCCGACTATTTACTTAGGCTCGAAGCTCTTTGCTACTGGTCAAGCATACGTGGCCTTAAGTAGGATTATATTATTAGATGGTCTCCTTATTGAAGAGATGGATTGTTCAAAATTAACCGGCAAACGACCTTGCAGCAATGAAGCGTTGAATGAGATGAACAGATTAAGAAACCTAGCCAGCGATAACTAAAAAGTAAAAAATAAATGAAAACAAAAAAAAAAAAAGCTGATCATATAAGTTGTATGTAATGAGGTTGTAAGTTCATAGTTAAAATTAAAAGGAAATTTTTATTTTCTTCTTTTAGAGCGTTTAAATAAAAGCTTTTTTTTATTTTATTTTGATTTTTTAAGTTTAAACATTATTATTCTTTCGCCTTTAAACATAGACTAATACAAAAGCTTTCGTTGTTTAACGTTTATTAAGCTTTTTCAGACAGATTTTAAAGAAAAT
Organism: Agrotis puta; assembly: GCA_943136025.2. Classification (NCBI taxonomy): domain Eukaryota; kingdom Metazoa; phylum Arthropoda; class Insecta; order Lepidoptera; family Noctuidae; genus Agrotis; species Agrotis puta. Next base: position 10,267,112 of record OW964177.2, on the reverse strand, counting down.
GTAATGAAAAGTTGACTGAATGAATGTTTTGAAGTGTGGACGCTAAGTGTGTCGGAGCACATTTATGTATTATAGGGTCGTGGAGAAGACGGCACGTAATATGTGAAGCGCTCGGCGTGTGCCGGCAGGCGGCAGGTCGGTGGACACGTAGCTACTCTTCGATTGAGAAGCGACGCACCACGTACAAGCCTGATACGTGACACCCTTACCAATTCCCACGACCGTATTTATTTTTTCTCTTCGGCAAAACTTTCATTCTAAATATAGAACGCGATATCGTCTCAATGACCACATTATCTCAATTTTATCAGAACAATAATCTGATATTGTTAAAGCCCTGCTATTTTCGCTTATCGTCATTTGCATAAATTGTACGAGACTGAAACTTTACTTAACGTAAATTATGTTATACATGCAGAGCGCATACTTAGTTCTCTTTCAGTTCTAATTTAATAGCCGCTTAGAGACCATAGGTCTCCGTAATGGGCTGCTGTGTAAATGAATTATTTCCCTCTGCCATTATGAGAGACAGATTCCTAACTGAATAAACTACAGAGTTATTCTAGTTGATTTTCCTACATAATATTAATATCTTTTCACTAAACAAAGTACTTTGAAAGAGAAAATACTACTCAGAAAACCGTTAGCCAATTCAGTTGGAAATGGCAACACATTCATTTCTAGTTACATCAGATACGTAAAACTAACATAAAGATTAAACGGTATTTGCAATCAGAAAGTTATCTTTTCTACATAAAATTGTTCATGAGTTCTGAACACGATTGACACTAATTCATCACTGAAAACTTATGATATGCAACTTGACCTTTCCTTCGCTTATTATATGCCAAGCGTTTTGATTTTAACATTGCTGAACAATGGTGTCAGAAATAGACATTCACATTTGTATGAAAGTTAGATGAAAGTTTATCAATAAACTTATCGCTAACTCGGCTTCAAGTGATGGTCCGGATTTAGGAACTGTGCCCAGAGAATGACATAAGGTTCCCGTTACTTGTATCATTCCATCATTGACGGCATGTGGGTTATTTTTGTGCATCTAGTTAAATACCCTGTCGATTTTTAGTTAACAATCAAATTCTCGAGAGCCAACCTCGAACCGGGACACGTTATTCAGACAATCCCTTAGGTGAACCGCTACCATTTCTTATGAGCGCCTTGGATATATATTTTTGTTGAAGCAAGCTTATGTCTGACATACATATATTGTATCAAGTACTTTCATCTTTTGCCATTACATTCAACCGGAAACTGTAATCGGTATTTAAATATATGGATAACAGCTGCCCCTATGACAAGAGACTTTTTTATCATGGTAAAATCATCAAATGAGTCCTCCCACCCAGGGCAGAGCGGGAGGGACTGTCAGACTCGTACTGACTAAAATCCACGGTGTCCTTCAATAGCCCTTAACATTCCGGGGTCACGGTAATTCGTACAGTCCCGCGACATGACAAGAACATAGGTCTTATTATTCTGGTATTACGCCTTTTTCAACTCCACCACGTATGAATACACTGTTCATTATAATAGACTTAAATGTAGTATTTACTACCGCCACAGAATAGAGAATAACTAGTTGCCTTCTGCAATAATGAGGCGTTTAATGCTTGAATTATTCGTAACAGTAGAAACTCTTATTGCAACAAGTCTTTTCTTCATCATTTTTACGTTAGTATGCGTTTTATTCATGAACAATTACTTCCCAAATTCAATTTTAAGATAATCTTTTAGAAATTACTGATATTTTAAAGCAAAAACCATTATGCTTTTATACTCGTAGTTGTAAAACAGGTATACTATTATTTCTAGAATTCCCGTGAGCTTCTTTGATTCTAATGCTAGCATATAATAGCGTTTCCAATTCTAATAAAACCATTTGTGAACTCGTGGGAAGCTCTTTAGAACCTTTAATAACAGACGAGATAAGAGATTTAATGAAATTACCGCGCACCGTACGGATTACGTACTTCAGCTGCTATTGTAACTGTATTAGATTTCAGATAGAGCCACGAATCTGTTAATCAGGTTTGGTTTATTAACATACTAGCTATTGCCCGAGGCTCCGCTCGCGTTCATTTATATTTCACAATCAAATCGGGTTGTACTCTGCTTGCAATAATATACCTAATTCAATCGTTGTTTGAAAGACACGTGGCGCCATCTATTAACGTTAATGAACAGTCCTTGGGAACAGTTTTTTTTCCGGATTATAGGTACCCTGTGTTCATTTCTTAACACCTGACAACATAAAATTTCATGATTTTCGGTACATTGGTTTAGAGCTCATACACACGAGCTGCATGTTGACAACGGCAGAGGTAACTGCAGTCGTCGACACGCGTCGACGGCAGCAGTCGACCTATAGCGACACTAGCAGTTGTAGCGTGCCGCGTCCGCCATTTTGTCAGTTGATTGCGAATAGTTCAAGAATGCGCATGCCACGCGTGATGAAATTGATGTTGAATTGCTAATTGTGGCAGCAAAAAAATATTTGTATATGGAATTATAAATTGAAGTTCTGCTACATATAAGTGAATGGCGGCAATTTTTAAAATATTTTAGAAGAAGAAGAATTAACGTATAAATAAAATCTGAGTTCATATTTGCACGTGCTCAAATAGTAACGGAAATACAATACTGTGAATTAATGCGCTTAATGAAAGCACTCGTACTCCATGTGAGCTTAACACCGATGTAAATTAACATGCAAATAATACATTCGGTTGTTACGTAGAAATGTTGCAAATCACAACATATTTACTGTTCTCGACGTGAACACACATTATTCACTTTTGCAAACTGGCAAACAAGAATATTAGCATAGTATACAAACACATCGTGACTTAATAAGTTTAGATCTGCATTTATTTACTCTCAATCTGCATGAAAAGAAGCGGGTAACGAAGGGAGTAAGAGATAAACAAGGTTATTTCTGACATTTGATGAAAAGGTAGTTCAAACGTATAGACCTTTCGAGTGAAGCAAAAGCTTTCAACTAAACATATGAAAGTACGTGCGCAAGTACTCCACCGCGCTTCGATTCATTGCAAACTGCTTGGTACCTCCTCACACCTATTTCCGATCCTTATATGAACTGAACACAACTCATCTCCGCTCCGTTTAATCTCGCTGCCAAACATGAGATACAAATCAAACAAACTATTCAAGATTTTGATTAGAAGTACTTACAGCATTTTACCGTTTGTATTGAGTTTTATTTTGGACAGCTTTCATATCGAAAAAATACTAATCGAGGACGAGTACTAATATGGAGTAGAAATAATTATCGCTTGTATATAATTTTCACAGATTAGGCGTGTTTAATTAGTCACATTAAATTCCGAAACAAAAGTGAATCACAGCAGTTGCATTTCGCTACTTCGCGGAAACCGCAGTGAGTACATTATTCATGGTAAGTCCCCAAGCTTTATACGAATGGCGATGTTAATTACCTTGTCGAGCTGTTATAATTGTTAGTCGTTGCCGGGAGCCGCTTGCCACGTGCCGGCTGTACTTTGTGCAACCACAATTACCAAAAACATCAGTATCCTACAAATATTTTAATAAACTCCGTAAAATTAAACCAAGTTATATTGTGGTAAACCATTAATTAAAAAATTACAGAAATATTTAAAACTAGCTTTCGCCCCTCCTTATTACCTACGAGTATGTCACTCAGGACCAAAGCAGCTTTCAACTGGTGAAAGAATTTTTGAATTCGGTCCAGTAGTTTCGGAGCCTATTCAATGCAAACTATCAATCAAATATTTCCTCGTTTCAATATTAGTAAAGATTATTTATAGTTAAGTTTTAGTATTAGGTTTACAACGCCCATATTACTATATCATCAAAATGCAACAAAACCTTTTAAATACAAAATAAGTGCTTTTCGGGGTAGATAACAAGACCGGACATTCTCGCCTAGCAAGGCAAAGACAGCATTCATAGGTCACATGCAACAGGTCCATTAGGCACTTCCGACACCACTACAACACTTGCTAACTAATACATTTACACTTGTTGACGTAAATAATAAAACGCTTTGTATATACTGAAAACCTAGAGAGCGAGAGACTTCAACAATTTTATTCATAAAATTATTTCATGGCAATTTGCTAAACAAGTTTTCCAGTCTGTCATTGGAATTATAAAGTCATGAAATTCTTAACAGACACAAACCTCCTGAGACCTGGAGTGTCTTATATTAGAATACCCACTTACCTACATGCTTGGTTCTTGCCGAGAGCTTTATGGCAAGATAAAGGAAAAATAAAATATTTATGTAGGGAAAACAACAACTGCTTTAACGTCTCCGCAAAGTTCAAACGTGTTCGCCATTTTCACTGCTCACGATTTTATTTTAAACTGCATTATTCGATGATCACTTACTTAGTTTCTGTTTCGTATTTAAAGATGCACAAATATTACTACAAAATTCGAGTGATATACCAATACAATTGCGGTGAATTATTGCTCAAAAGCAGTTACGATGCGACATAATTTCCACTCAAGAAGATTTATTTTAGTACTTATTTAGTAGTAAGTTTTAGAAAATAATTATTTCATATTATGTATTTGTTTGTACAATTTGAAAGCACGTTATCCATTAGAATGTAATTAGCTCAATCACCTTTATGAAATAGTGCGAACATTTCGACCAGCTCACAAATATGAAAACAAACTCCAGGCAGAAAAATAGAACGTTTCCACTTGTGCCTAAAATTTAGATTTCTTCAAAGCATAGGAACTTAACGTGACTTAACTTCCTCGGGAAGACCATTTGCTATTACTCACGGTTGAGTAATAAATATTGTGAATACGCCAATTTCTCCTCTTTATTGCTGACTGCGTTAGGAGACAAGCTTTAAGAAGCCCTGTGCAGAATTACTTTGCGTTAACCGATAACAAGATTGGAAGGCACGACGCACTTAGAAAATGAAATCAAAAAAAAACATAGTGCCACTCATAAAACAACGGTTGAGTGATTAGAAGCAAGTGATGCAGCTAAATAAATGCGTAACTGCAGATTCGTAGAATCAATATTTTAAGAGAACTGTAAGTTTTTCAGTACTTTATTCGTTTTTCACTAGGAGTCGTACGTCAGGTTTAACTGCTTATACAATATCGATGAGTGATCGATCTCGTCGCTATTCAAGTCACTTGTTTTCCTAACACAGTTATAAAAGTCTACCATTTTTCTTCATATTTCTAAATCTATTTTTATCAATCCTTCTTGGAATTCAATTACATAAATAAAACTTGTCTGTTGAATATTATGCTTCAAAAAAACTTCAGTGAGGGCACGAAAACTATTTAAAATAGCGGTGGCCACGCTTTGTGTGCAAAGTTGCTTAATTTCCGGGTTATCCTTTGTGCTAAATTAGGATATTTTCTACCTCAATATCAAAATTCATCCAAATCCGTTCAACAAGTAACAGACATCCCTTTCTCATTAATCTTGCTTATAATCTATTTTAATAAAAGCAAGCTGTTATGTTCGAACCTTGAATATTTTTAAACTTCATGCGTCACGTTGTTGTTACGTTTTGTCTTGTTTTCGTTTACAACAGAATGCAATATTTTCGTAAGCGAGCGGGGACATTTCTTTGATGGTGAAGTGGTGTTGTTTTTATATAACTTTTGCAACCTATTTTTAGATCTGAAAAGGTTTTAATTGAAACGTACGTCTTCACTGACGACGTGATGACTTATTGTTACATTTTTTTGCAGATTACACGCGTCATGTTCTGTATGATCTTGAACCAAATAAATTGTAAAAGAAACTTCTAATCAAACATTTACTTGGCTTTATCAAAGCATAGAAAACATGAAAATCATGTACAGAATGAGAACGGCATTGTTTTCCTCTGTGGATCTAGTTTAACAGCTCCAAATACATGTAAATAGTTGAGGCGAGTGGGTGTCACCTTGTCGGTAACTTGTTTGTTGTTTATGCATGCCTCCTTCCATGAAGTGCCCTTGTTTTGTGAACGTGTAGCGCCCTACACGATCAGGATAATGGAATATACTTTAAGAAATATCTTCGGCAGTCCATAAACGTACATAAAATGAACGTCGAATCTATTCTCCTCGTTTTTCCATCAACGTTGTGATGGAAAAAGTGAATGTCGTTTACCGAGCACGGAACAACATGCTGAGTTGTTCAGGATATTATAGGGTAATCTATTATTTTAGGGAACACTGAAAGCCATTCAATGTTGTAAAAGATTGGTTTTTTGTAATCATTTTCTATAAACGATTATATAGATTACGAGTTATAAAAGTAAAATATGATTTAAAAGTACTAGCATATTAGGTGTGGTCGCAGGACTCTCGTATTATCATGACCCCGGTACTTAAAGGGCTAGGAAGGACACCGTGGATTTTAGTCAGTCAAGTCTGACAGTCCCTCCCGCCCTGCCCTGTGTGGGAGAACTCATTTGATAATTTTACCACGTAAAAAAAAAAGCATACTAGGTGTTGAGGTGTGAGGATGTCACCACCATTGGTGCCAGTGTTAATTAACTGCCTCTGGGAATCTTCCAGACCGCTTTTCTCTCCCTCAGGCGGCCCGCCTCCTCTTTCGCGAGCATGACTGCTTCGCAGAAGGAGGCGACCGCTTCCCACTCCGTCTCGCCCCGCAGCATGGCCTCCACCAATGCCGGGCGCGAGAGGTCTCCGCCTATCGCCGTCGTGAGGACACGGCGGTGCTCTGCCCAAGCGGGGCAGTCCTGCACTGTATGCTCCACCGTGTCCTCCGGACGATCCTCGCAGTGGTGACACCCAGGCGTTTCCTCCTTCCTTATCCGACACAGGAACCTCCCGGAACTTCCGTGTCCGGTGAGGACCTGCGTCATGCGGAAGGTAAAGACGCCGTGACGCCTATCCAGCCACTCCTCAAAGAGGGGTCTTACCGCCGCGATTGCGGCGTGTCCCGATCTTCCAGACCGCTGGCATAGCTTTGGACTTATATCAATTAAATAAGTTATAATTTTTCTTCACCGATGTCAATGATACTCAAGGTAAACTTAAAAAAGTACATATGAATTAAAAAAGGACACATTGGTATTTGCCCGGCTTTGAATTCACACACAGAGAGAGAGAGAAGTTATTAACCTCTGGGCTTTCACATTCAGGCTAATAAAAAACACCCTCCTATATAAAACTGCCGTCGTCACTACGCTTGGCGAACATAATGGTAGAAGCAATATTTTTATTAGTAAGGGCCAAAGAGCCACCAATCATCCTCTTGATGTAATCATTAAACCTCGTATTACGACATCCTCGACGAGTTACCTAGTCTTTGTGGGACTGACAACTGATATTTCATTTTAGTCATTAATCTAATGGAACTACGATTGAAGGAAATTGTTCAGTTTACATCAATCAATTGGCAATTTGTCTCCTAAAATATAATCTCCTATAACTGACATTTTGAAAAGGTTGTAGTTGAAATGTACGAGTACGTCTTAGGTTTAAACTTAACTTGCTAGTTCTAGGATGTTGTTCAAATAAGTTAAATTAAAAAAAAAAGTGATATCCATGTATCCAGAAATCAAAGCTGTTTGAGTCCATGGGCTATTTATTTGGCAAACATTTCATATATCAAAATTTAGAATTATTAATAGCCATGCGATAGTAGTAGTTCGTAGCAACCTCGTAGCACTTTCGTAGCATTCTCGTAGCACTAGCGTAGCACACACGTAGCATTTGTATAGCGCTTGTTGCATTCGTAGTAAGCTAAAATTCAGTATTAATCATATTAATTACATACATTTACTAGTATACTGCTTCGTATTAGTTTATAACTCATGTTTAAAAAAAAGTTGCTGTTTCTCGGAATACCGTAGTATGCGCCACGCTCAAGTCTAGTTCAGAGATGCTGTAACCGCCTACGCTGCCCAGACCAGGGCCACACACGGCTATATCATTTAAAAGTACTAACCTTACCGCCATTTTCATCAAGGAATTTTTTACGATCAATCCATTTAGCCGTAACGAGACATGTCAATGTTTATGTGTAATGCGTTCTTCCTCAGGACGGATGTTACCAGCGAATGTTCCATATAACCTCATCATCCCATATAATACAATTTTCCAAGAAGAACACTCACTCTACGTGGATCATAAAACACGAGGCTCCACGTCTATTATGAAAGCGATCTATATTCATTCGTACAAAAACTAACAGGACCTTTCCATAACACTAAACATTGTATGCCACTTTACCCTCACTCATGTTGACGTATTCAAACGTGTCCCGACAAACATCAAACATAAACAGAAGCATTTACTTACTTGCAAATTAAGTACTAACGTATTAAGGTATACAGATTTCCTGTGACACTATTATGAAAGGCTACAATTGCCAATTTATTAAAAAGATATTCCTAGTTATCCTTTTTGAAATTAAACAAAGCTTTAGTTTGCCTTTTATACCTCTTGAGTTCTAAATCTTGTGACACGTTTTCTTTTGATGAATTCTGCAATTTTGTTTTATTTAAATTTTAAAATAGGTTTTTGCAAGTCTGCGGTACTATGGTAGTTTTATAAAAATCATACATCACGCAAAAATATCACATGTTTTTGTATTTTTATCGTATGTACATTTTTTAAATATTGTTAATACACTAAACGAGTGATATTAATGAACTCTTAATTGCCTCATTTTTTTATGATTCAATTTTCATGATGAAAACAAATCAATAAACAATTGATGAAGTTGTCAAAAGTTTTAAGGTTAATCACATATGGAGTTATTTTTTCCTAACTTTTAGACACAAACTCACTTTTGACCAATTTCAGGCCTAAGATACGAGTACGTTGCTTTCCTTCGACTTGAAACTTTGCTTTTATTTCGGTATCAGGTGTCCATATTAATTTGAAAGAGTATCTTTCCATGGCCTCACGGCAACAGGTGAGTGGCGCGGCGCAGGCGCGGCGCGCGCGTCGATACCGCTCCCCGCTCCGCCCGCACGACCTCCCCCCCTTCCCTGCACCTTGCTACCTGCTACCCTCGCCCATTCACACACGCACACATGCTCGCCCCACACCCACTACAGACAAAGTGGCATTATTACAACACATGCACACTAACGCAAAAGCCTTCGTAAAAATGCTAAGCCGTTACCGCCACCTCCACGCTACACAGAGACGGATAGTTCACTGTCCTTGCTAAACTAACTGATACATCAAAGTTCACAAATGTCAATGGGATCAAATGTGTCGCAGAATTGCAAATGAAACTCCTTATTGCGTCTCAGCTGTTGTATATTGGTCGTTTAAACAATAACAAAGCTCGTCGGGCGGCGGAGACATGATGGCGTTTATTGACAGGCGGAGAGATTAGGCCTGAACAATCATGGTAACGCCGAGGGGAGTGGCAGCACCGAGTCACGTTTTAGGTGTCCATCACGATCCGGAAACCGTAGCCAGCTAACAGCGCACGGCACTCCGTGAGCTTTCGCTAAGTATCTCTAATTGACTGTCTCTACTAATTTCACCGGGCATTATCGACGTCAGTAGTGCTCTTTTCGCGGCTTTTAAACTGCTCCCAGTTGCAGTTGCTTATTTGCTTATTTAACTAGAATGGATTTCATATATTAAAATAGATGAAGTCCATTCTAGTAATAGCACCGAGCTCGATTAATGTCATGGAGAGATTATACTTTATAATTAGATATTTCTTTCCAAAAAAAAATTATTTCATACAAGATGTTTCTATCGTACAATAACCTTATGGCAGATCCAAAATCAAGATAATGTGTCAATATCGCTTACCGTCAGTTATATTTGTAGGTTTATTTGAAATTGGGTTCACGCATTGTATTCAGGTGAAAGATTTTGCCGATAATAAGCATTCGGCTACGAATAGTTTCTCGTGAACCCAATTTTCTCGACGATACACATTAAACCGATGTGACGTCTCAGTGATAAGATATTATTGAGCTTTCTGGTGTGAAATCGTAATTCAAAGTTATATTAATACAGTAGGTAGACTTTAATTAAGCCGTTCCAGTTTTTTAATTAAGGTTTAGAAAATTAATGGAGCTTGTAAAAAATTAAAATGAACTTCTCCCGATGAAGCTTTGAAGAAAATTGTTTATCAATTGGAAAATAAAGAACCTCAACATTCAGCTTATTGAGTGTGGCCTTACTTAATAAAGTAAGTTATTGTGGATTATCATAACTTTACAAAAAGTAAATTTTAAAGTTCAACCGAATCCTCTAAAGATAAGCAATTATATTTGTGAAACTGATTTTAATAAAGAATAAAAAGTTCATTATTTCTTAACATTTAAAAGTAGTGTTAGCATGAGTTGTAACTCCCAGAGAGAAAATAAAGTCAACTTCAGAAAGAAATATAATAAACGAAAGAAATGGAATTCTTACTGTTTTATCCCACGCTTAATTTGCGTGTTTTATCTCTTCTTATCGAAATGAAATATTCGCTGCCATTTGTAATTTTACTCAATTTATTTTTTCAAAGGACAAAGGAGGAATCATTGCAAATGACTTTCAAGGATCAGCTCACAATCAGTGTCAACATTAAAAGACGAATTTATTACATTTAAGGGCATCCATTAAGAGTTATAATTTTAGCCGGAGCAGGAAAATCACGTTTTGAGTTTTTATGGGTGTAGGAGTGTGGAAGAAGTAGATGTATTTATAGCATGCCTCGTTAAATGACGTTGAGGATGTCTTCCGTACGTAGTCTCGTAGGTATGTTAATTGGTTACTTCACATACCTAATAAATGACCTCACATGGCTAGGGATCACAGCGGGAGGGCAAAGCGGGGCAGTAAGTAAAAAAAAATTGTTATCAGAATTTCAGGTGGAGACAATCTTATATTGGCTTTAAAAAATATTAGCAATTATCTGACACACTCTGCAAAAATATTAGGAATCAGTAAGCACTCTGTGCTTACTGATTCCTAATATTTTCACCACCACTGTCAAGATAAAAAAATGTAACCAACCATATTATGTTAACCGCCTACTTGATTCTATATTGTTTGTTTGATATTCTTCATCGATTCCATACACAGGCTTGGGTTTCACAAACACAATTATAGTAATTAGGTACCTACATATTATTATTGTATTGATTCAGTTAGCTTTGGTTATGTATTGTTGTTATACAACATTATTTTTAGTATAGGGATGCGAAACCTGAGTATATTTTGTTCAGAATCAGCAACTGAATCAATTCCAATAATTTTTACACCATGTTGTATTTTGTTCCAATAACATATTTTATTATTAATTTTGTCCTACCTACTGCCAAACGATTAACATTGAGTGCACGACACAGGAGGCGCGGGACATTTGATAATACAGTTTAGTAATAGATTCTTTGCACAAAAATACTAGACAGGTGTGTATGAAACCGTCCTTGACAGCCTCATGATGTCCGCGATGCGCGGAGTCAATCAACAAAATTACAGACACTTACCGAAGCCTCACGTGCTTGTAGAGGAAAAGATGCTGGGCCCAATTTCGGTTTGTGTGTAGGCGGGGTAAGTGTTTGTGTATAGTGATGTGTGTTTAGTAAATACCGACAGGATTTGACCCTCAAATTACGCGCTGGAGCTACCTCCGGAGCGCGTGGTCACCGGAACACCGTCGCTGCCTCCACAATATAATCACAGGCTTTAGTTCACAATATCGGATATATCGTTCATCCCGGTTTAACAACTCAACGAGGGGAATAGTTCAATTCAAATTACAAGATTTCACACGCGAACAAGTTAGGTTAACACCGGCGCATGCGTCCAATTCACAAAATATTGGTTTTATTCACGATAACAATCAAAATCAATCAACACTAGTTCGGAATTCAATAAATATCTTCAAATTTGCCAACGTTGCAAACGGATTGCGGAATTATATTAAGATATTCCAATTTTTATCAAGTGGCTTCAAATTCGCCCGTTCAACGACAATTTTACAAAGACAAGTAAGAAACGTCAAAATGTCAACGTCAGATTTGGTCGCGTTCCGTTTCACCTTCGGTACGAAACATATACCCCCCTCGGACGGGCCGTCCCGTCCGCTAATCAATTGCTTTCATCGCTGCCTCAAAAATACCCCCCCAATGGGGGCAGGCTGGCGGGTCAAACAACCAAGTGACCCCTCGACGGGTCAATTTGTTACCAATGTCAACCTGGCTCTCATTAAGGAAGTCGTACACTTCTTTCAAATAGTTACTTGTACCCTTGTAGTTGGTACCGCAATCACACCTGATCAGAGAAGGTAACCCACGGCGAGACATAAATCTATCCAAAGTTGCCACAAAGGCCTCCGTCGAGAGGGAGGATACCAGCTCCAAGTGCACTGCCTTAGCTGACAGGCAGACAAATACACACAAATAAGCCTCGACAATTTTACGATTGCGAAAGGTAGACGTCTTTATCGAAAAGGGACCAGCAAAGTCCGTTCCGACGCCTGCAAAGGGCCTCGCCTCATTGACACGATCAGCAGGCAAGTCTCCCATCTGGGGCTGCATCGTTGAGGCCTTAGTCCGACAGCACGGTAAGCAACGGAAGACAATGCTACGAATGGTACGACGAGCCGACAAAATCCAAAACTCTCGCTGCAGAATGGCCAACAGCGCATTGCAACCGGCATGCGAGTTCTTAATGTGACGATCAGTCACCAACAATGTAATCAAATGGCCCTCCTTGTGCAACAAAAGGGGGTGACGGACCCCATAAGGAAGGCTAGAATCCCTCAGCCGACCTCCAACACGCAAAAGACCCGTTTCATCCAAAAAGGGGTTCAACTTACTAACGGCTCCTGACAACTTAGCTCTACCGGAATTCAAGGTTTCGATCTCCTTCTCAAAGTGTACGGCCTGCACAGAGCGAACCCACAGGAGGAGTGACTCCTGTCGCTCTTGAGGAGAGAGAACCGGTGACAGGCGCTTGTCCACTGGATTCCTAGCATTGTGACCAAAACGCCTGATCCGCGAGGTAACGTTCAACAATTTATCGAAGGAGCTGTATCGGTTCAATAAAAGATCAGGATCAAACGGAGGGTCCTTCGTCCCAACAGCGAGCACCTTAAGCCCGGGCAAAGGATCCGACATCAAAACTGGCGTTCGAGGGCAATCATCCTCGGGGCGAGTCAGCCAGTCCGGTCCACACCAAAGGGTGTGATCAATCAAGCGGGGTGCCATGCACCCAGGTGAGGCTACGTCGCCGGGGTTCAAGTCTCCAGGCACGTGCCTCCAAATCAAAGGCGTTTCAGAATTTTGTATCTGTGACACGGTTCGCAACAAAGACCTCTAAGGAGTGGACGGACGTCTTCAACCAACACAAAACAATTTGACTGTCCGTCCAGGCGTAAAAATCCCGAATATCTACAGATCCACTCAAAGTGCGAGCAACGTGGTTCAATAGACGCACAAGAAGCGCCGCCCCTGACAACTCTAGCTTAGGAATGGTCAATGCCGTCCGGAGGGGGGCCACCTTGCTCTTGACCGTGGCCAGTGACAACTTCACCTGGCCTGACGCGCTTACGGTGCGCAGATAAACAACAGCTGCATAGCCGTGCGAAGATGCATCACAAATTGAAGCCAATCTTTCAACCGGGTTTTCCGAAGTGGCTCGTCCCAACCAAGGTTCGCGGCCCAAAGGCGCTGGAGAAAACATTTCGCCCAAAACAATACCGGACATATCCAACCATTCGGATCAAAGGTTCTCGCGACAGTAGACAATACCAGTCGTTTAGTCCAAGTGTGAGTTGACTGCAAATCGACATCATACGTAAAAGTGTCTTGGACTGGTCGGTACTGAACGCCGAGAACGGACAACATAGCAGGGTTGTCAGCATTCTGGCCATTGCTGCCTAGCAGCAGCTGCGTAATCGCCCCTACGAGGGGAGACCAAAGGGCTCTTGCGCGGCTCCCAATCAACTTGCGCGGGGGGTGGAGTGCGGCGATCAAATTGGCGGGCCTCTGCCTGGTTCCGAACCAGCGTGCCAAAGGCCCGGTGCTCGTCTCCGGGGTACCCCCCCTTGCGCGAACCCTCTCCAGAAGCTGGTCTGCTAGAGCGGTTCGCGTTGGCGCACAAAATCTCCAGATGGGCCCCTTCACAAATTCTACACGGGCGGGGCTTGGGGCAGTCCCGATGGAAGTGAGCTCCCAAACATGAGAAGCACATGCGGCGTGAGTTGACAATTCGGCGGCGGGCACTCACGTGCAACTCCAAAAAGGCCGGGCAACTCTCCATGTCATGCCCTAACTTTTTACAATAACCGCAATCAGGACGGCTCTGGGTGCCAGCAAAACGGGGGGCGGGGCGACTTTCGACAGTCCTAGTCCGGCCCTGGGCCCTCGGCCGAGAGGGCGGTTGGCTTGACCCCGAGGCGTCACGAGCGTTGTCGAGGAAACGACACTCATCCTCCAAAAATTTGATGAGGTCTTCAAAGGGGGGAAGATGGGTGGCACTATCCCCACCATACTTCTGCTCAAAACAGGACCTCATATCAGCCGGAAGCCGCAGCAGCACTATATGCACCAAAAAATAGGACCAGTCGTCGACCGGCAACTCCAAACGTTTCAAGGCGTTGGTTGCTGCCAGCAATGGATTCAAGAGGTCAGCACGCAACGCTGACATTTTAGTGATGGTCGGCAACCCCAAGATCTGGTCAATGTGGACGTCAGCCAAACAGCGTTTGTTCTGATACCGCCGAGAGAGAAGTACCATAGCGGTAGGGTAGGCCGAATCAGTCACCGACAAGTGCTGAATCAAGGTTTGGGCCTCACCTTCTAGGACCGACAACAAATAAGCCATCTTCTGGGCCGGCCTTAGATCAGAACGCGAATCCACCAAACTTTCAAAAAGATTTTGGAATCCCAGCCAGTGGTCTAAGCGACCGTCAAAGTGTGGCAGCTCCAAGGTAGGCAGTCTACTTAATATTCCAGGGCCTGCAACAACAGAGGTCTCTGTTTTGACCTGGGCAGGGTCCCGATTTTTCAAAATTTCCCGGGCACGCATACTTATTATATCACCCAGGTTCAATATCTGGTCATAGTCCGCAACAACCTTGTCACGGGCTGCTTGATCAAATGCTGCCAAATCCACGTCCAAAATCAATTCATTGTAGCGAGCAAACAAAGTATCAACTGCACTCAGTCTCGCATCCAACCTCTCATACCGGGCAAGCGTGGCCTCTTCCAGGTCCAGGCGGTCAACGGTTGCTGAAGCTGATGTGAACCATCTCAATTGTGAGGTCAATCCACCAATGGTTTCCTTCACAGCTTTCAATGAAGCCATCACGACAAATATCAAACAAACAAAATTAAAATTCAATTAAATAATCCACAGGAATAACTTCCCGGACCCAAGTTACAATTCAAACCGGTAAAACAAACCAAATCCACCGTTTAATACAAGGGCCCACACTAAATACCTCCCTGTGGTATTACAATTAACAAACTTAAGTTTGAATTTTATTGTAAACACAAACCAAAACAATTAAATTCAACAATATGTCCTTAACATCCAAGCAAACTTAAGTTTCAATTTTGTTGCAAGTACGACCAACCAATCAATAATATCAATCAATAATTATTAATGTCCGCAGACATCCAATTCCAAACAATGTACTTTTCAACAAAATATTCAAACAAATTACAACCAATAATAAAACTTAGTTTTAATTATCACAAATTCAAATCCGACCCTGTACTTCTCAAATGTAAGTAATATTTGTCCTTACAACAACAAATTAAATTACAGGTCGACCTCGACCCCAAAGGTCAATGATCAGAGGTCAACGGACATGAAGTACCAACCACAAGGAACATAAACAAATATGTTTCAGAGTCAGGCTGACCGGGGCAACAAGTGAATACAATGAATACATTACAAAGGTTACTCAATGGATGGTTTTTAACCACGCTCTGCTACCAAATGTATGAAACCGTCCTTGACAGCCTCATGATGTCCGCGATGCGCGGAGTCAATCAACAAAATTACAGACACTTACCGAAGCCTCACGTGCTTGTAGAGGAAAAGATGCTGGGCCCAATTTCGGTTTGTGTGTAGGCGGGGTAAGTGTTTGTGTATAGTGATGTGTGTTTAGTAAATACCGACAGGATTTGACCCTCAAATTACGCGCTGGAGCTACCTCCGGAGCGCGTGGTCACCGGAACACCGTCGCTGCCTCCACAATATAATCACAGGCTTTAGTTCACAATATCGGATATATCGTTCATCCCGGTTTAACAACTCAACGAGGGGAATAGTTCAATTCAAATTACAAGATTTCACACGCGAACAAGTTAGGTTAACACCGGCGCATGCGTCCAATTCACAAAATATTGGTTTTATTCACGATAACAATCAAAATCAATCAACACTAGTTCGGAATTCAATAAATATCTTCAAATTTGCCAACGTTGCAAACGGATTGCGGAATTATATTAAGATATTCCAATTTTTATCAAGTGGCTTCAAATTCGCCCGTTCAACGACAATTTTACAAAGACAAGTAAGAAACGTCAAAATGTCAACGTCAGATTTGGTCGCGTTCCGTTTCACCTTCGGTACGAAACAAGGTGTATCGGGTTTCGCATAAACAAATAATAATATTGTATAAAGGAGAAAATTTTTTTGCGTGCTCCTTATTAAAATTCTATTGCATTATTCATATAACACCAAAAGAAGTATAAACATTTTTAATGTCAGTAGACGAAATATTATTTTAAAAACTAAACAAGTTCTTAGAACCATAATAAAGAAGTGATATTTTGATATTGTTTTCAATTCCTTTTGACTTTCCAATTTTGTAATAATTCGTAGCACACCTCCGAAAGTAACAAGGCGAAACAAACAAACAAGACGCAACTTTCCGAACGGAGAACAGACACCGCATTTGCCAAGAGCGGAACCGCCAATACTAGCTATTTATTAGTGTATTAGCTATGGCGAGTACGCTGAAGGCAACTCTAAAGTCGTCGCCGTAAGAGGAAGAAGAGACTGGTCTTTTCAGTTAATTTTGAAAAGACAATAAAGAGTTTTTAGCCGGCCGGCGTCGGAGTTGTAGTGATACTCTGTAATGTTCACGAGCCCAATTCATCCAAGTGAGTACACAATCAAACTCATTTATTTTATAGTAAATCATCAAAGATTTCAACGAACAAGCGCAAGACCAACACCATTTTTAAATCACTACGTAAGAACAGTCGATTTCGCTAGGGTGGGGAGGTGTGCTACCGGCGTAGTCTCCTCATTATTTGGAATTTCATTAGAGTTTAGTTTTCAGTTTTATTAACTAGTTATGTACAGACCAGCTAGCACCTCAACCTACCTCAATCTGTCAAATTTCTTTAATAGGTTTTCAACCTAATCCCAATAGTCGAAGGTTAATGTTCGATGGGTAAAATTTGACAGATTGGGGTAGGTCGACCTGTACCTATTAATTATAACCACGCGATTAATGAATTCACGAAGAACGTTTAAATGTAATAGCTAGGCGATACCGTGCTATATATCTATACATATAATAAAATGGTAGGAAAGTTAAAACTGTACATTGAATATTTTTGTAAAAGAATACTTGTGGTGTGATCTACAATCGATACCGAAGCCAAAAATATAGTTTTTTGAATTTTTCTCTGTATGTTTTTATGTATGTCCGGGATAAACTCAAAAAGTACTGCATGAATTAACTTCGGCACGAAGTCAGGTCAACATATAAGCTACATATTATCACGCTACCACCTACAGGGAACGAGCAGTGAACCTTATTGAGGAAAAGATAATATAATAAGAAAGAACTTAGTAAACGAAAACAAAAAAGAACTTGTTCATCGCTGGGATTCAAATACACGACATCGGTGTAGAAGGCGAACGCAAAATTTGAAATGTATTGTGCACTGTGCAAACAAATTTTTGTGCAGATTGGTAGCGGTTCGCGAAAAAGGGTCAAATCGTAGCTCGAACCCAATGTCTTATTCCAATGCGCCTCGTATAAAGGTATGTTCTATAATACGAAAAGGTAGGGAGGAGGTAAAATTCCAAAAGGTTTACTTTTGAAGCTTCTTTCATGCAGATTTTATTTTAATCCAGTGTCCCTTTTTCCACTAAACCGCCAATTCCATATTCAAACCCTATTAAAAGCCCTAGAGATATTAAATAACGTTCTTTTGAACTTAGCTATTTAAGCTAAAAGGGTCCGAAATATACCGGGGACTGAAATAAAATTGATTGTTTTAGAAATGATTACAAACGAGCTCATAATGCTGTAAGTAAGGTCTATTAAAATGTTAAACAGAAAATGGCACTGCCGTGAATTGTTATTACAGGCCTACCACGGAGAGATGGCTAGTTATAATGCAAACCACTATTCTATAGATTGATAGGGGAAGACAGATTGCTCAACTCTACTGGGACTCCGAAAATAGAATCCGGTTTTATGTCAACTAAATACGAAGCAAAGGTTTTGAATATCTTTTTAAAACATATATATGTCACGGCTAAAGGTAGGTGTGAACCTAAACTTAAGATTAGCCGGCTAAACCTAGGTTTATCTTCGACGAAATGTTAATGTTAGTTTGTTCTATCTTTAGCCGGCTAAACTTAGGTGTAGCTGCAGGTCCTTGGCTAAAAATGTAGAAGGAAATGGAAAAGGAAACAATGTAATAATGTTTACTATTTTGACACGAAAACTTTATTAAAAAATAATCACTTTCATTACACATGAGCGAGCGAAGCGAGCTCGGGACTCGCTGGCACCCCGACTCGGACAATTTAGGTTAGAAGAGGATGGCGGGGTCTGAAAGACCCCGCCATCCTCTTCGTGGTTATTTTTTTTTTTAAACCACCCAGAAGTAGGAGCCCCGCGAAGCGGGGCTCCGTCGACATGCTGGGAAGCGTGGACGCCCCGCGAAAGCAAGACCATTTCATTTCCTTCATTTTTAGCCAAGGACCTGCAGCTACACCTAAGTTTAGCCGGCTAAAGATAGAACAAACTAACATTAACATTTCGTCGAAGATAAACCTAGGTTTAGCCGGCTAATCTTAAGTTTAGGTTCACACCTACCTTTAGCCGTAACATATATATATATGTATATATGTATATATGTATATATATATATATATACTCAGTATATATGATTGTAATATTATTCTAAAAAAAAAGCAATAAAACAAAAGGTTAATTCCATCCGTTCCAATAAAAGGGATTATATTCCGGAAAAAACTCTAAACATCAAAGAAAAAGTTTGGAGCCGAGTAATATACGTATAAGAACATCAATTTGTTATTCTATAGAGTAAAACACAAAGTCAGGTCACGAACAAGTGACATTGGGACCAGGATGGCATGGCGCGACCACAGCTTTGTGCGGCCACTCCATGGCCCCAGCCAACCTGGATGTTTATTTAGGAGTTGCTAACCATGTGATGTCTCACAATACTTATATTATTAATACGGATTTCAGCAGCAATTTCAATTGTTTGTTATAAAAGCTGAGACAGTACCCATGTTGAGATTTTAGCATTGTGTCTATAATTATTCGGCCACATCTCAACAAAAATTCATGTGTTGTTGACAAGAATCTTTTCAGCAGAAGATTGGCTTGGCGAAGATTGGCGAATAACAACCGCACAGGCCGATCTATAAAGTTCTGTGGATGGTAGATCATCTATCATACCGAGATTCCTCCGTGTTAAACTGTTGGTACCGGATGTCGATTGTAGTTCCTTGATAGTCGTTGCTGTTATTCAGAAGCTCAAAAGTCTGACAACCAGTCTTTCCAATGGGTATCGTATTACCCAGTAACTGGGTTGTGGAGATCAAAACATAGGCAGTTGCTCCATGTAAAATACTGATTTTCAGCTACATCCGTTCGACTGGGTGCCAACCCAACATATTTGGAAAATGGCTAGGCAGATGATGATGAAGCTTTTAAGCCTTTGTCAAACAGACAGGCGTGACGAATGCGAAGCGTGACGTTTTTATTTGTAATGTATAGAATTGTTTGAATCCAGTCACATAGAAAAGCGTTATCGATCCGATAGTGTGACATCGGACTGACGACTCGCTTCGATTCGGTATCGCTTCAAAAACGCTTCGCTTTCGCCTGTCTGTTTGACAAAGGCATTAGCGATTTAGATTGGCGTACAAACGAATCAAATTACTTTAATCCAGAAACGAAAATAAAAACTTTGCCATTACTGTGATATGACAAACGATAAAAATAACAATAGTACAATGAACTCTCTTTATTATGTAAGGGTTCATAACTACGTAAAACACGTTTAACGTTCCTTAACAACTGCAAAGCAGGACACATAGATTTATTAGCAGCTGCTGGCCATTCTCATTCAGAGAATTTCATAAAATCTTCTCTATCCTCCAGATTAACAAACGCTTTCAATAAATTGCCTTTAAAATGCAATTTCAGTTAACACTTAAAAGTAAAAAGGAACAAATGAGTTGTTCAGCCACGAGTTCACGAGTCCTCGGCTACACGCGACCACTTGTTAGCGACCGTACCCGGTGTTAACGTTAGCTCGCCAGATAAAACTGACAAGAAATTACTGCATTTTAAGTCCACTGCTCGCAACTATCTGTTTCTGTCATGAATATTACACTATACAATTATTATCTCTTTTATCTATGAATAAAATACTGACAAAGGCAGTCTCTGCTCCGAAAAATAAAATTTAAATACAGTTACATTTAGAAAAAACGCTCCCAAAAACTTTGTTTCTAAATAGAATCATAATTTCGTCAAGTTTCGCCTGAATATTGGAAAACTTTTTCAGAAAGTTACATAATTAAGCTGTTGTGAATTCTTTATTAAAACAAATTCATATTTGAAAATGATTATTTGGTTTCAGTGTGCTGATCTATTTTTAATCCTCTAGTCGACTTTGTTTAGCATGACCCAGTTAACGCATTATTGTGGCCTTAATACGAAATAACTTATTATCATCGTGCATTATTTTATTTTTTAATTGCTCTTTGCCTCAACCCGGCCCAGAAGCATAGATGAGAACTAAGATGAAGAGCAAGTTCACTCAGAGCAAACTTGAACTCCTGCGCACCGACATAACACAGTAAGAACTCCGACAGAATGGTAGTCGCTACCCAGGCGGCCCTGGAGGCCAGGAAGACCAGGAAGTAGAGTAGTTCTACGAATCATGGTAGTGCATTAGCAGATTTTTGAATCAGTTGACAATTAATATAAAAGAATGACAATCAGTTAACTATAATATTCATCATGTATTCATGAAGGCCCTGGGTTCTGTAACTCACACAACAGATAAAAACATTTCTTAGAACATCTAAAGATCGCGTGGGCCTTTTTCAGTATCACAGAGCTCAAATAAACTCAAAAAGATATCATAAAACGTTTTATACACTATTCAAGTTTCAATAAATAAGAATATTATAAGGGTTTCATTGTGTGGATACAATTTGTATGAAATTAAACACGACCTTCGAGCGCCCGATCGGATGCCAGATCCCGACAATAGGAATATCAAACTGAGGGAATCCCATGTGGCCGACTATTGTCGTCCCAACAAAATTGCCCCAGCCTCTAGTTTCTTTACATTGTTTGAGAACAAGTACAATCTAATAATAACGTCTATAAAGGGCACAAAGACTCTGAAAAACTCTACATCTAGGTTTACTGAAGCTATTGAAACTAAAGCGGAGCTACCGAGAGTGAATATTCAATCTATAGAATTGTGTAGCATTGAGTTTGCATAATATCTCACAATCTGGTTTCTCAGCTTACACCGTAACTGCTCAGTAATCTGTGGTGTAGCTGCTTCAGATTGTGCTCCGTGAATGTTGATAGACTTGCTCTCTGTCACGTAAACCTCAAAACCGATACTATTATATGTTGTTGTAAGCTAAATACATTTCGCCAGCTTTTCATGGAACGTAATAAACTTCATTCGTGTCTTATTACCTACAAAATAACATTAAAAATTGTTTATTATACAACAATTTGTCATCTATTTCAGTCCAAAATGTTCCCTCGCTGTTTTCGACAGCAGCTAATCGGAAACCTTGTTTGCTGGGCTCACTCGATTTTGTTAATCCATTTCGCCGACGAACAGATTATAAATGCAGTTTGCGTTGAATGAAACTGTGAGCTTTTTTTACGTATCTGCATAATATCCTTCGGCTGATACGACGCAGCTTTAGTAGATTCTCATAAATAAGCGATTCACTTTTATTTAATAAACTGATATATAAGCGCCGGGAATAAGCTGCAGCCGCCGCCCGCGCCGAGATAAAATCTTTGACATAAAAACCATGCCTTTGAAAGCTTGAACAAATGCACAGCAGATAGGAATCGCTGTGATCGCTGATTTTTTCTTTTGATTCCATTTCTATTGTTAATGCCGTAAGGATTAGAGTTATGGATTTACTTTGTTCTTTCTGCCTGTGCTTAGCTGAAGCACGACTGAGCATGACTTTTATATTTTTCATATATTCCAGTTCGCCTTCTCATGCTTTGTTTATGTGAGCCTGGTTTTGCACTGACTTTGACTTCACACTTTTAATCCCATAGTTTTACTTTATTGAAACTACAACCACTACGAGTTACGCGTCACACACAAAAATGTGTCACGCGGCTTAAAACAATCACACAACCGACTTCAACTGGACGCATCCAGTTGAATAAAGCTCTTAAATAATTTGGATGCTCATTCAACACTGGAGCAACCACCTACATTCAGTGAATGTGACCATATTCCACTTTAATAGTCCCCGCGACTTACCAACAGAGACATTTAGAATGTAAGAAAACATTTTTGCACCTCAGATCTCCCAGCCGTCGTCGGTTTGTATGGAAACCAAATATTATGAATAATGTAACACAATATAAAACGCATTTCTGTGATTGTGAAATATTTATGCAGCAATCGTCTTCTCTTCCTGATATAAAAAATATTTGTTTTCTATAATAAAAATCAGTGTCGTCTAAGTATAGGTAACGTTACGTAAGTAAATACTTAAAAACGGGTTTTTTGCTACTTTAGCTTGTCACAAAACTATTACAATATGCCTTTCTTATTATACGGTGATGGAATGTTTTAGTTCACATTATAATTACTTGATAAATTCCGAGGTAAACTAACCCGACCGCCATACGACTTACTCGTATTTAATTAAATACCGCAACTTGTTTCGGTTTTCGTTATAATAACTTAGTGGGTGTGTTTTCTCTTTGCTACAGGCGAATAATTGAAATTCTCGAGGAAAAATATGATTAAAGACTTGTTCAACAGAAAAAGGTCAAAGTTTACGTATCAATGTCCGGAAGCAAATTGCACGGACTTTGCTATTAAAATGTCGGATGCCATTGGATGTTTAGATAAAAGGGACACCGCGTAAAAATAAATAAGTGTAAGTGAATAATACAATACACACACATTTATTTGAACGTGATAACAATAAATCCTTCCTAACACGAAGGGTGCGGACGTTTGTGACGTACTCGTAAATATATCACAATTAACAAGCTTTTGAATAAGGTTAAAACCGTTCATAAAAATACAATTTCGCCATCTAAACAAAATGGTGAGATTTAATTTCTAAGTAAGCAGTGGGACTTTGATAAATCACACACCCGAGGGAAATACAGACGGGTGTTTTTTTTACTCCTACATAAAGAAATTAGGAAAAATATTTGAGGTGAAATAAAGCAAGAATTCAAATGAGTGGTTTTATAGTTACCTTTTGTAACCAGGACGAGCCGAGCGCCGACAAATAAATCTAAAACCACATAAGAGGAGGTAAAAAACCTATGTTTGTATTTCAATAATGAATAACGTCTTAATTTATTTCGAAAAAACCTGCTTTAAAAAAACAGAGTAGAATAAAAATCGTTATGATAGGAAAGAATATTACATGAGGAAATATTGGTTCGAAAAATAACCACAAAAATGCTCGTTTTTCTATAATTTATATGGGAGCCTTGTTTGCATATCGTTATAATAATTGGCTTCTATAAACTGAAGAGGTTACTTATCTGCAACATTGCTTTATTTATTAGCTTAAACAGAACCTTAGAGCGCACAACAAATGCACAAACATGACCTACAATTTGGCGCAGCGGTCCTAGTATGGAAAATATTTCTATTTCCAGTGCGGTGTAAGTACTTGTGTAGAGTAAACATCGTTTGCGGCGCGGCGACTCTCAGTCTACCTTGTCTGAATCCCGTCTCCCGCAGCGGCAAACTTTATTATCGCTACGAAATGCTTTCAACCGCTAACGATAGTCCTGTTTCGACTAGGCAACAAGTAAACATGCAAAAACCACTTCCGTATCATAGAATTTTCTGTCGCGGGACTAACGAATTACCGTGACCCCGGTACGTAAAGGGCTATTGAAGGACACCGTGGATTTTAGTCAGTACAAGTCTGACAGTCCCTCCCGCCCTGCCCTGGGTGGGAGGACTCATTTGATGATTTTACCACGCTAAAAAAAAAACCTATAACTGTTTTTAACTTCTCATAGTACATCATGAGGGGACGTACTGTCTAACAAGAAATTTTGTTATATTACGGCCAACACGTAACAATAGGTACGTTAGCGTCAATAACACTTAACTGACCCACCACGTCGCGACAATATCCCGAAATAAGGCGATTTTATTAAACGGTCAAAACCGATGTTTTCTTTTCACGCGAGTCATATAGATATTATTCGTAAAAGATACGGTAGGTTACACAAATGTTCCTTCGTTGTAGTTCGTATTCCTACGTGTGTGTGCGCTGTATCTGCCCCTAGGCCTCGCTACTTAGATACCTGTGCACTTCGCCTGGAACTGAGATAAACGATCGCGGTTACGGTTAGATTAGGAACAGTGTCCTCGGTTAATGGAGAATCATGTGGCTAATCAATACGTTTGTATTCACAGACGCTGTTAATCTCTGTTTTAGGGGGTCTTATCTCTTAGCACGAACCCCGTGGTTTTGGCCTTAGTGACAGACGTTTTGACAACGATCCTGAACTAAGAATGAATGATATTACAATTTGACAGATAGCTCCTTAGAGTCCGCGCTACAATTCATGACCTACGGAAAGCTGTAGTACTATATTTTTGAAGTGAAAACTTCTTTAGCGGCGTTGTGCACTTTTTTTGGAATGAGTAAAAAATGTTAAACTCGCGTCAGGACACGTGACCTGATCGAAAATTCGTAAGACGGCGCAGGGCGCTTGCGCGAATGTTCGTGTGTGTTTATTACTATTCAAGTTTTTACTTCTGCCGGCACTCCCAGAGTGCAACCCGTCGTTTTTTTTAATACAATTTCATGTAAAGAAATAGATATGTCAAAATGACTTTAATCATTTTGACGCGGCGCTAGTATCGTGGCGGTATTATCCGTCCGCAATTTGATTTTGGCATTAGTAACGTTCGTACATCTCTATCCATTCCCATGTATTTGTGAATGGTTTAGAATCTCGAAGAACTAAATCTCTAATATAATGCTTTATTTTTTTTAATTTTTTTTTTATCCCACGAGTATTTCATTAATGTATATCCTATGTGTTATTACTGACTAAAATCAGTCTCTTGAAACTTTCGCATTTGTAATAGGCAAAACATGATCACGAAACATTTGAGAGACATCGCCACACTCGAACAAGAAAAACCGAAATAAACAAACATAATCCTAAATCTATACTTATAATAAATCTGTAGAGAGGCCAATTCTGTACATGAAATATTTTAAAAAAATAACTATCAAGGGGTGATTAGGGATCGCTACTGATGCAAAAAATGCAATCAGTAAAATTTTTGTCTGTCTGTCTGTCTGTCTGTCTTTCTGTCTGTCTGTCTGTCTGTATGTTCGTTATAGAAACAAAAACTACTCGACGGATTTTAACGAAATTTGGCACAATTATTCTTTATACTCCTGGGCAGGTTATAGTATACTTTTCATTACGCTACGATCAATAGGAGCAGAGCAGTGAAGGGAAATATTGGGAAAACGGGAGAAGTTACTCCATTTTTTAAGCTTCCGTCGCGTGTGCAGCCTTAATGGTTAAGGCTATATAGAAATCATGCATGACGGAAATGTTCTCCTTAAAATTATATAAAAATATTCCTTGACAGCATATGTCTATTTTTTATGGATGACTCACAATAACACGTGAAACTCCCGATAGCTTAGCAATTCGGAGCTTGCTGATTATATTTGTCTACTCTTACGTTTACAACACTCTCACTCATCCCTAATTAAAAAAAGTTAACATTATTACCTATTCAATAAAAGAAGAATCATGTAAATCGGTGTAGATACACCAAAGTTATACATGAAATACGCTAATCACTGTCAGACTTGACTGACTAAAATCCACGGTGTCCTTCAATAGCCCTTTATGTACCGGGGTCACGGTAATTTGAGAGTCCCGCGACCCCGGCAGGCTTTGGCCCTCTACAGGCCCCGTCATTATGCTAACACTCCTTGAGGCGCGCGTGGAACACAACGCCGACGACCTGGGCATGGTCCATGGTCGGACAGCGAGTCGCCCATTACTCACCACCCGCATGCCCGCGCCTACGGTGGCCGGAGATCGTCTGCTGACGTACGTCGCCGTGGGCGTCTACCACTGCGGCTGGGGTGGAGGCAGGATGCTGTCCTCTCCTTCACGCGGGCCGCCTCCTCCTTCGCGAGCATGACTGCTTCACAGAAGGAGGCGACCGCTTCCCACTCCGTCTCGCCCCGCAGCATGGCCTCAACCAATGCCGGAGAGGTCTCCACCTATCGCCGTCGTGAGGACACGGCGGTGCTCTGCCCATCGGGGCAGTCCTGCACCGTATGCTCCACCGTGTCCTCCGGACGATCCTAGCAGTGGTGACGCCCAGGAGTTTCTTCCCTCCTTATCAGACACAGGTACCTCCCGAAACTTCCGTGTCCGGTGAGGACCTGCGTCATGCGGTAGGTCAGGACACCGTGACGCCTATCCAGTCACTCCTCAAAGAGGGATCTTACCGCCGCGGTTGCGGCGTGCCCTTTTTTACTTTTAGTCTTTGAATAGTTAATTTTTAGATTTGTTTTGTTGTTATTTTATGAAATAGGTATAGAGGTTTTGGTAGTGTTTAAATATATTATTAGTTTACATTTCATTTCTTTACAGTTGAAGCAATAGTAGGTACGAATATCAGTTATTTTGGTAGTGTTTAATTATATTTATAGTTTACATTTTATTTCTTTATAGTTGAAGCAATAGTAGGTACGATATTAGTTATTTTGGTAGTCTACATCTACACTAATATTATAAAGAGGAAAACTTTGTTTGTTTCTTTGATTGTAGTGAATAGGCTCAAAAACTACTGGACCGATTCTAAAAATTCTTTACCATTCGAAAGCTACATTATCAACGAGTAATATAGGCTATATTTTATTTTAGAGAAAAATAAGGATCCGTAAGATATTTGGGTCGGCCACAAGGTGTAAAAAATCAACCAGAAAAGTTACTTATTTTGAGTACGCTGCCTAAACTATAAAAGTTAGAACCATAAAATGTTCTAATTAATCGTTGATCTTATAAATTTCTACAAAAAAGTCCGCGACACGCTATATCTATCTATGTCGAGTTTTTGTGATGACTGCGTCGTCGACGTAAGTGTCGGTGTCTGTGAATAGACCTGGGAATCATGTTGCTGACCGTGTCTTTTCTAAGTAGACTTTCTGCAGCGGTAACCGACATTCACGCGGGCGGAGCCGCGGGCGTCCGCTAGTAGACAAATAAAAAGATGATGATGTACTCTTCCACAAAACGTACTATCACGCCAAAAGCTTTCAGCTTTAGAAAAATATTGTCACCCAGAAAAGACAACGACTATTACTTAAACTCAATGTAAAGCCATAGAATGAAAATTATATACTCAGATCTCCGAATATTTCAACGAGTCGGTACAATTTGTCTAATTAGAATTTTAATGTAGTTAACAAGCAATGAGGAGGCGTTTTGCTTAGTAAATATTAAAATCAAATTCCGCCCTCGCAACTGTTAAAGACGGTAATACAGTTTGTATCGTATTTTCTTTAATAAATTACTTGCAACATATTAAAGGAAGCTTAAGTAATCACATTGGTAATTAAAGCATGTTACTTACATGATTAAATACCTCTCTCTGTACGTATATGTTATTCATTAACAAGTATGTAACACCCACGTCAGTCATGTTAATTTCAGTCCCATGTTCCATTATAATGAAGGAAGATCAAAAATGTTTCTATTACTTATGCAACGTAATTTAATTCAGCATATAACTTGTATGAATTAGAGGTAAACCTTCATTCCCCGTAGTCCTTATACATGTATGTATGTCATAACATAATGTACACATTATGTAGTGACATAAAAGTATTACTGACCCTTAAATATTCTTTAACACTTACCTTTTACCCTTTGATGATGGGATTACATTTATACCCACGTTGAGCGGATAATGATCATAAAATAGGCGATCAAAGGATTTTTGTGAAACCTTACCGGCGGCGTATCCCAATCCCAACCATGTATAAAATTTTGACACTGATAGAAAATAAGGAAATACCTTCTAAGCTTTGAATAAAAAATATTTTTCCATTTCGATAGTTATTGTTATTATATGAACTATGTATGGTATTTACATGAAACTATGTACGGTATTTACACGGTATGAGTCGACAATACAAATGCGGACATGAATTTCAAGATAAAACTATACTTAATTTAAATATTATAATTGGTTTTCCCTTTTTAGTCGTTCAACATTTCAAACATTTTGCAATTCAAATATGTACCTACTTTTACCTAGAGGTATTAGATAGGTACCTACTTAAGGTAACAAAAAAGAAGTCTATTTTCAGAGAAATGTACCAACTTCCAGTAATTAATACGACGTTCTCATGAATAAAACAGAAGGCTGTAAAAGATAAAACTAAACGAAGGTAAAATACGATGCAGATTTCAATGTTACATCAATGTCACAGACATTATCAAAGACTAGTAGTAGTAGGTAAAACATTTCTAATTATTTGGCGTTATTAAACACCTACTGCACAAAGTAAACTACTAGAACAATGGGATGTTACTAAATGTAAAAGTAGAAAGACCTTTGATCTTTCGTGATTTCTAAGTGAGGTTAAAGGAGATAATTTCATTTAAGTAGTTAGACAAACAACAAGGCGCCGACCACCCACGCTTGTCTCTTAGAGGTCACTCAAGGACTTGCTGTTTCACTAACACTCGTAATTTGTCCTTTTTTTTCTACTTATCTAAGTCTAAAGTAACATATTTAACAACTTTGTACATGAAAGTATAGTAAATGTATTTCAAATAATTATTCAAGCATTTCAAGAATGTGGTTTTGCCTCACTCAAATGCACTAAATTACCAATTTAACTCGCATCACTGTATTCAGCGTTAAGTCTACGACAGATAACAAGATAAGGGTTACCACTGATTAGTTAGGTTAACTTATCTTTGATCTGTGTCTGTACTGCTAGACAAAGACTTGCTCATTACTATGAGATTATGCTCATCTTTCCAGCAATTAACTTTTCATGTTGAGCCTTTGTGAACGTTCATAATTCAAATATTTTTCTAATGCTATTTTTTTTTTTTAATGAGCAGAGTTGCTAAAGAGCTTCTAACTTTGGGTATTTTTATTATCTGAAACCGTTACAAGCCAGTCTTTCGTCACTGAGCTGTAACGACTTAAGTTTAGGAACATCTCCTTTGGATAAAATGCGGAAGTTTGGTTAAAATGAGAGTCAAGACATTTCCATTATTCTTTAAGTGCTATAAAATGATGTAATTTCGTAACAAAATAAAACATTTATTCGGACGTATGGTTAAAAGCAAGGCAATTGGATGCAGCGGCGTTTAATTGGCTAGAGGCTGTAACCGTAACAGGCAATCAGCGCAGCGCATGTACTCATTACCTGCGTGTCACGTAAGTGATGTTTATGAGGTTGTACTTTTGACATTTGCATAACACTACGGACTTAAGTCGTCTCAATATACCTGATGCAGTAGCATCATTATACAGTGAGCTACATGATATTGCTCGTGAGAATAACATTTGTGACAGGTGAACTAAATCCCTTAACTCGAAATGAAATAAAGAAAATGGTGATGATTTGCTGTCGGAAAGAGTAATATGAAAAATACTTTTAAAAAAATATAACCGACTTCAAAAACAACCCTTTCCAACAAAAAAGAAATTTTCAAATCGGTTGGTAAGCGACACAAGCATAAAAAAATATAAATAAACATTTAAAATAACCTTTACAAGTAGACGATATTATAATTACATGTAGCTGAACATAAGTAGTACCTACTCTGATATTGGGGTAAGTCCTTATGATTTGGAAAGTATCTATAGTGTGAGACGTAAGTCCAAAGTAATTATACACGATATACAAAGGGTTGCTACGTAATGTGCGTATTCGCGTAATGTTTATATTGAACCGAAAATTACGTTTATAGCTAAATTACAATTACGTTTATCGTTCGGCTTCTGTGGATATTCATACAATAATTAACCGAAATTCTCTTATTTTAACTGGTTAGGAACTAAGGTAAATTTAGTGTTTAAATGTTTTAATAGAACAATATAAACAAACAAAAACTTAAACTGTTCCAGCAGTTCAGTATTGTCCTAGTAATCCTTGTTCCGTATAAATATAATATTAAGTTAGCTTATTCTTTTAAGTTAACCAACATGAGGAAAACAGAATCCATAGCAGTTACGCTTTTTTTTTTTTTTTTTTATCGTGGTAAAATCATCAAATGAGTCCTCCCACCCAGGGCAGGGCGGGAGGGACTGTCAGACTTGTACTGACTAAAATCCACGGTGTCCTTCAATAGCCCTCTACGTACCGGGGTCACGGTAATCCCTTGGTCCCGCGATCCCGGCAGGCTTTGGCCCTCAACAGGCCCCGTCACTATGCTGACACTCTTTGAGGCGCGCGTGGAACACAACGCGCCGTCGACCCGGGCATGGTCCATGGTCGGACAGCGAGTCGCCCATTACTCGCTGCCCGCATGCCCGCGCCTACGGTGGCCGGAGATCGTCTGGCGACGTCCGACGCCGTGGGCGTCTACCACTGCGGCTGGGGTGGAGGGAGGACGCTGTCCTCTCCCTCAGGCGGCCCGCCTCCTCCTTCACGAGCATGACTGCTTCGCAGAAGGAGGCGACCGCTTCCCACTCCGTCTCGCCCCGCAGCATGGCCTCGACCAATGCC
Organism: Agrotis puta; assembly: GCA_943136025.2. Classification (NCBI taxonomy): domain Eukaryota; kingdom Metazoa; phylum Arthropoda; class Insecta; order Lepidoptera; family Noctuidae; genus Agrotis; species Agrotis puta. The sequence continues at coordinate 10,235,855 of OW964177.2, read as the reverse complement.
GGGCGCGAGAGGTCTCCGCCTATCGCCGTCGTGACGACACGGCGCACGGTGGGCTGAAATCAAGCTTTAATGGACTTAGGGATTCACGAAAATTGATGAGCAATTTAAAAAAAAATAAAGACGGCTTGGTGATCTACCACTAAATATAAGAAATTTTTGTTCTGCGATTTTTGTATATACCTAATATTTTAAAAGTTATAACGATTTGAATTTATTTTTGTATGGAGAAATTTGATTTTATATGAATAACTTTTAATTCTCAAGAGTTCTCAAATAACCGCTTTCGGTATTCGATTGTGCTATTTTTTAGGCAAATTATCCGATATATCACTTGCTTCGATTTTCTTCGATTTTGGAGAAAATTGTTTTTCATTCCCTTTTCCACACCACCCTTGAGGTAGAGAACTAAGCGCGTTTTTTTTTATCAGTGGTGTCCCCAGGAGGCCTAATCCACTCATACGCATACTCACAAACTCACTCACAAACACACGCACTCACAAAATTATCACTTAGACAATTTCATCAGATTCAGATTCGTTCTCTAAATGTTCCACATTAACAAATTCTATATTTTCCCGCTCATCATCTTCAAATGTTGGAGATAAAAGAAGCATGGCTTTCGCTTCTTCTGAAAATGGTTTGTGTTTCCGTATCATTTTATGACGTTTTGATGATATATAAGGGTCTGAACTAATTATTAAATTATTTAAAATATCCTCATTATTAGCTCTTCTGCAGAATTTCCTTGAATGGTGTTGGCGATATCGCCTAAAGTCTTTATTTCTAGATTCAGCCGCTTCTTCCGATAACTTTCCAATCGGAATTAATCCCAAGTTTTCAATGATAGCTGCTCCATGAACGAGAACTTTATGCACACTGGAGGGCATGTGATACCACTCATATAAATCTACGTATAATTTTATGGTGGCTTCCGTATATTCTTTAAATTTCACTGTGTCAATTTTATGACCTGAAGATATTGTTTCTAAAATGATTGAAAACCGTTTTATTAAGTTTTCATCGACACCAGTAATTGCAGCAGCAATCTCTGTATTTGAAAAAAATCTTCGAGCGGTATTCCCGTCATTAGTACTTCCATGTCCTTGCTTTACAACATCTATTAAAAGGCCTGTTTGATTTTTAAAAGCTTCCTGAATGTTTTTTTTTCTTTTTTCCATCAAAACTTTGTTTTCACCTTTTGCAACCCATGTTTTGAAATCCAGTCTATAGGCTATGTGAAGAATGCATTCCATAAAACGTATCCATATATGAAGCGATGATAAACCATATTTGTACAAGTCGGTATCAATGTTTTTAGTCAATAACAAAGACAAGTTATTCATTTCTGTAGGAACAGCTTTACATATGTCACATCGTTGAGCTGAAGTTTCAGAGAGGATTGATGTTGCTTTACCATCTATCATAGTAAGCAATAATGAATGTGAGACTTTTATTTCTCCAATTTCTGTTTCCTTCAATTCATTTATCTCCGTTTCAATTTCGGTTTTCTCTCTTAAAATCGTTGATTTATTCTCTTTTTCAAACTTGAAAAATATTGGACGACACCAATATGCAGAATTTGGTGAGTCGTTTTCCCAGATAATTTGTTCCTCGGAAATAATTTTTATTGGTACTAAACTACCCATAAAAATACTTGAATCATCTATCGAAGCACTGTCCACTTTGTCATCCGTTGTCATTTTTTGCTTATAGTTTGCTTGATTCGAAGCACCATCCATTCCCCATTTGCTTATCATTGTCAACTCCTTAAAGTCTGTGCTATCAATATTGATTGCTTTGAATATCCTTTTGGCGGTTATATCTAATAGAGGCTGCAATTTTATTCTAGCAGTTGTATCTGTTAAGGTGATATCATCTTTTGGCGGGTAGCATTCTTGTTTTGCATTTTGCACCTTGTAGTAGGAAGGGAACATGTCGACATTTTTCTCTTTGATACTTTTTCTTAAAGTATTATATTGCCACTTTGTTAATTTAAGGGACAAAACAAGTCCCAAAGCTTCATCTGGAGTAAATTTAGGTTTTTCATTTTTACCTAAAAGACTATCTTTCGCTTTTTGCACATCCTGTGGATTTTTAAGTAGGTGTTCGAGGATTTCAGCTATTCCTTGATTACCATCCTCTCGTAATTTCATAATATATGCATGAGATATTTCCTCTGTAGTCATATTTGTATGAATATGTTCTGTACGTCTCTTTTTTTGCTTAGGTCCTAATTCACAAAATGGTTTTCTTGGACTTACGTTCGTTGACGTGGCAGTAGACACTTTTGCTGGAGATTCATGTTCACTTGATGTACTAGGAACAGAGTCTTGGTTTCTTTCAAATGCACTTACAATGAAATCAGGCCACTTTATTTCCGATGATAACCATTCACTATTATTGTTGCTGAACAATTCCTCTTTGCTATGAGCATTTTGCCATCTCCTTTGCAGATTATAGCAATATTTTGCACAAAACGCTTTTAGCGCTTTATCGTTTTCATCACTTAACACAGTGGGGACTAATCTAGATTTAATAGCACTATATAAAACACTATTATTTTTAAAACTTCCACTTTCCTTTAATAGCACAACAATATCAATATTTGACACCAAATCGAACATTTTTACGTAATAAATAGTATTAGTATTCCGAAAATGTGAGATAGGGTAGTGCGTTTATTACGATGTGTAACAACGTACTGAGGATGGTTGTTTTTCAAATGTAACCGTATAATTTTTTACCTGCTATTCATCATCCAATCACATAATGACACGTCATCATTTTGCTGCGCTCAATGGACGATGCGCTAATGAGAGTCACCGCACTATTGAGTATTGTTAAAAACAAATGACGTCATAAGGGTGGTGTGAGTATCGTGAAAAATAAATGACGTCATAAGGGTGGTGTAGAATGTTTACCAATAATTTGTTTTTTTGCTATATTTCTGTAATACAATATTAAAACATGTCATATTAAACCAAAAACCGATTAATATTTCATACAAAGTTTAGGGGTCTATAACTCGAAAAATACTAAGTATAAAAAAATTACATATAACAAAAAATATTTGTATTAGTACATAAAATTCAAAAATACTCATTTGAATCCTTAAGTCCCCACTTGACGATTCCAGCCCACCGTGCGGCGGTGCTCTGCCCAAGCGGGGCAGTCCTGCACCGTATGCTCCACCGTGTCCTCCGGACGATCCTCGCAGTGGTGACACCCAGGCGTTTCTTCCCTCCCTATCAGACACAGGAACCTCCCGAAACTTCCGTGTCCGGTGAGGACCTGCGTCATGCGGTAGGTCAGGACGCCGTGACGCCTATCCAGCCACTCCTCAAAGAGGGGTCTTACCGCCGCGATTGCGGCGTGCCCATAGCAGTTACGCTAAGTTAGAAAACTATATTTAGCCCCTTTTTGGTATTTACGATTTTGGGCTGTTTCATTTTTTGGATCAATTGTTAGTTGTCCACAAAAATTAATTAAATAGGCCCATTTTATAAATTATGGTAAAAGCTTCCTAAGACAGTTCTTCCGTCCCTTTAATCTTTAATCCCCTATGTATTAGATTTTACCCCTTTTGACTAACTTAAAAAAATATCTCTGTATAGGTATAGCATTGAAAAACTCAATTAGATTTTGTACACATGGAATCCAATCGTATAAATGGATACAGACCACAAAAACCGAAGTCAGTTAAAAAATATCATTTCAATATGAAAGTTAAACAAAGTGATCACAAGCGCTGCCTAGTCCAATTCACAAACGACATACGGTTGATGGATATATCGTTGACGTTTGATCCACCCCACCCTCCACCCTCAGCCCGTAAAAATACAGTTAGTGAAAAGTATTTCCATTCTATATAGTACTAACTACCCTACGCGCCTTTGCATAGTTTCATATTTTTGTATTAATATGTCACATCACAAAGATGAACCGAGTTGTCAGTTGATTTAAAAATATATATATTTCGTCATTCTGATCTTGCCCTGACAATTACTATCTTACCAAAACCCAGCCAAGATTGAGCAATCTTAAGTGATAATCCGCCTTCCGATCCGATTTCTATCAACAGAATGATTTATTTTTGTGGTTTTATGTACTGACATCACGTAAGAATTGACGAGTTTTTGGAAAATCATAAAAATTGCTCTTCCCGCGATGGGTGGAACCGATGGGGCTGGCTCGAAAGCTCTCTTTTGCAGGGTTCAGTACTTTTCATGCACATTCGGAGAAATAACTATCACGTGTTACCAGCACGTGACCATAAAAATCTACTTAAAATAAATCTTCCTTATTGAATGATAACTTTAATATTATTTGCTAAAATAAAGAAAAAGCTTAGCCCGCAGCGGCGCCGGGACGGTTAGAAACGCTTTAACTACATAGCTAGTAACAGTAATAATATTCGGCAATTTTAGCTGTCACGGGCATTGTCAGAATTATAACAGGCAGTTGGTATGAGTCAATGTTGAAGCTCTCTGCCACGCTTGTATTGCTTAAAGTGTTAACAATACCGACTCTAACAGCAGCCGCGGGGCGTCTCCTTAATTTGTGGATGGAACTTTCGACCGAGCCCAGTGAATAGTAAATTTTGAACAGAACATTTATTAAGTGGCAATTACATTGTTGTTACGGTCGCCTCCTTCTGCGAAGAAATCATGCTAGCAAAGGAGAAGGCGGGACGGTCTCCGTCCTCCACCGTAGGCGCGGGCATGCGGGCGGCGAGTAATGGGCGACTCGCTGTCCGACCATGGACCATGCCCGGGTCGACGCATGGTGCATCCACGCGCGCCTCAAAGAGTGTCAGTACAATGACGGGGCCCCCTTTAGAGGGCCAAAGACTGCGATTTTGTATGGACTGCACCCCACCCTCCAACAGTCATAGAACACATATTAATATGCTTAAAATCGTCTACAAAAATACTGAATGTATTCTTAATTAAGAAAATCGATGGGGTTTTTCTTTTATTTTCAAAAGTAGGTTAGATAGTAAGGTTTTCCAAGTAAAACCCCCGTATTTGAAGAATGTCGCCATAGTAAAATAAAATCATTTCTACCAGATGCTTCGAATGACATCTGTTTTAAATCAATTAGATGACATCACCCAGGTTAGGTTAGATATTAAGGTATTCCAAGTAAACCCCACAAATTTGAACAATGTCGCCATAGTAAAAAAATGACATTTCTACCAGATGCTTCGAATGACATCTGTTTTAAATCTATTAGATGACATCACCCCAATTTGGTTAGATTAGGTTACGCTAGGTTAGATATTAAGGTATTCCAAGTAAACCCCAAAAAATTTTGAAAGTCGCCATAGGTAAAAATCTCATCTCTGCGAGATGTTTCTAATGACATCTGTTTTAAATCTGTTGGATACCTCCAATTACTTATCGCCATTGGTTAGGTTAGATTGAAATATTCAGATATTCCAGGCAAACCCCGTTTCTTAGAAGAAAGTTGCCAGAGTAAAAAAATATCTCCTCTTCCAGACGCTTCGAATGACACCTGTGTCAAATCTGTTTGAGGGTGGGGACACTTTCACTCATTGTCATTCAAAATAATTTACGAGAAAAGTTCAATCATAGAATATGTATAAAATATGCACCTACATGTATACGGGTGTATACATATGGGTGACATGTATTTTCTTCGTAAATAGAAGCAGTGATAAAACAACTTGGTATATTATGTTCTTCATTATTAAGTATTTTTATATATTAATAAGTAACATCGATATTAAATCCGTTAAAACTTTTTAAACTTGCTAATCGATTACTGTTATTATCGTCAAATTTTAAATAACAATAAAGTAAAAATAAAAGAAACAGAAATAACACTCAGCTGGTATTAGTCATGTCGTGTTAGAAAAAAATAGGCTTTTTAAAGTCATTAACAATAAGTATCGTGACAGACTTTTTCTGATGTATATGTCAACAATTGGGTACGGTAGGCAGACGTATTTAAGAAATTTTTGATTAAATAAAAACATCTGACAGTCTGGATTCTTTCCCTTTTTAATCTGCTATGGACCATTAAGAATGCTTTAAAAAAATAACAATACCTAAACTTTGAAAATTAAAAACCTCTTTTGATGGAGATTAAAAAGTCAGTAATCCTTTAGCTCGGCATGAATAAAATACGTGCTAAAAACATTTGTGGAAATATGAAAGACGTTCCTGAATAATAAAGTTAACGTTTCTGAAAAGAAAAAGATGTTCCTACAGTAACAAAGCGCTCCTCTTTTTAATTTTCTTAATAATACGATTTACACGTTCTATGTTTAAATAATACTCTGAATTCTGGAAATATTGAAATGAGCTTTACTAAGCGATCACGATAATGGTGAACTGTGACTTGAAAATTGTGTTTGGTAAAACATACTTTTGTGATAAACACTTTTCGATAATATTTATTATCTTGTTAATATATTTTTTATACAATTCAATTTTAAGAGCGTGCCAGTTTTGTGATTTTAAAGTATTCAAATACTATATAGATTTTAAAGTATTATAACTAAATCTGAACAGTATTTGGCTTCAAACCAAAGATATTCTAGCGGTCTTGAGGACTTTAAGAAGGCCTTGTAGAGGTTTGTGCGTAAGGAACAGTGCGGCATCTTGCCAGGATACGAGAATAATAGACTTATAATTATATGGGCTAGAAAACTTGCGTTATTAGTATCAAAGTTGGTGTTTTTCAGACATTATTTATTTTATTTGGACTAGTAAATATCGAGATCAAGCTGTGAAAACATTCCTTATTTTCGTTCTTATCTCCACTGAAATGATCAAATAAAACATTTTCAAAAGGCTCCTCGCGATCCTACTGAAAAATATAATAATATTTGCTGGGACTATCTAATGTTCTAATTGCAAAACAGTTTAATTCGAAAGAAGTGGTTATTTTCTTTGAGGCAACATTGAACAATTTCTCGAAAATAAATTTCCATAGACAACTGCAAAATAAAGAAGAGAAAAGAAATGAGAGCACACGCGCATCTAAGCTTTTTAAAACTTATATGGAACCAATTTCAGTGCGTCCGGGTAACTTTGGCGTTGAGTTTCTTGTGCATGCAAACAATCTTAGTAGTTAAATCAAAGCTCTTTTAATAGAATCTCGAGAGATCCAGAAAACAATCAAAACTTGTGATGTTTCAGGTGCTGATAGACTTGAGTATTCACTGATAACAGAACATTGAGCATTCACCATTTTTTATTTTGTTGGACTGAACAAAACACATAGCCAAACAGCGCTATGAATATTTTCACGGTCTCTCTAGCGAACGCCCTAGTTAATTGTCGTCAAAAATATTTTTTCATGAACATGTCAGACTTTATAGTCCGCTCGGCAAAAAGCTCGCCAGAACTCTCGTTAGCATGCTCAATAAAAGGCTCTCGTTTGTTTTTCTGTAATGTGACATTCGCAAGAAAACTCATAACAAGTGAATCCTCAAGTTTATCAGCACCTTTAGCCAAGAAGAAGATCTCACAATTCGTGAAACACCTGCATACTTTGTTAAGTCTCGGGGTTAATAGTCAATAATAACTTTGGTCTTTTTTCGAATTTTATAATTACTTATTTTTGTAAAAGCCTGCTTCTTTCCATCGTCCTTGGAGATCTTGCTAGTTTTTCTCTGACCAGTGAAAGTTTTCCTCTTCATGTTCATGACTAGCTTCCGTCTTTTCTTATCAAAATTTCATTATTTATTTAACAACATTTGTTTATTTCCTTGTTCAATGAAGTCGCGTGGAGACCGTTTGCCCTAATGCTACGTTCTAGTACAGTAGGAGTATTGAAAAATTTCGGGGACAGCGGATCATCTTGTCTCACTTCTCTGTTAAAAGGAAATTAATCTCCTTTTGTTTCCAATTTTATACTGCTTATACTCTTTCTGTATAAAGATTTAATGAGTTGTTTATGTGTTTCCAAAATACACTTCATTTTCTCGTCTAACTCCCCATGAAGTTTTTTGCCTTGAGAGCAACAGTTCCATAACCAACGTGTTCTAAGGTTTTCTTTGTTTTCGTGTGAACTTTCAATGTCGCTTGATGTTTGGGTTCTATATCTTATGCCATAAACTATACTCAGAACCTTTGATACTGCCAAGTACCGTTTAGGTTAAGTTCGGGAATTTATTTTTGAACTTTTTCCACTAAACAACCAGTTTAGTTAGCTCTCAAACGCTAGTTATGAATCTTTGCTTCCAGTACTATAAGAAGCTCAAACATAATCCAATAAACCTATTTCCTTACTCAAATAACACGGGGAAAACCAACTTCAAATATTTACCACCCAACAGTAATTTAAAAATGTTTTAGTATATTAAATATTTGGATTACGTTATCATTTTAGCGACTTTGTTTTTCCAAGAAATTGACTCACTTTTTTGGCAGTGATGGCGCAATAGCTGCCTGACGTCACGTCAGCTACGTCACACCCCACCCTTAATCCATTTAATAACCTAATTCATTCAATATAGTAAGTATATATTGAACAATTTTTTCATTACCTGCCACATATTGATACTATACTTCGCAACGAAATTTTCTTGTTAATATTTCAATTTTATCACTCGACATAATAATAAATAAAGTCATATAAAGACATTAAAATGCAAAAATAAATATGTACAATTATTACCCTCAAAATGTCCGGCAGCCAGTTTTATTTCACTTTTTATGTCGCAGAATCATGATTTATGGCCCATAACAAATAGAACATAAAATTTCGGTTAACACTCACATTTACTCTTACTTGTATTCGGAATTCTGTTCGAATATACCGTTGATCCCGCGTCAGGTAAACGTCTCCTCTGGGGGACTTACAAATAGACACTATTATTGAATTACAATTCAATTAGAAGTCGCACTCACAGATGTTTGTTTACGTAGGCGATTGGTCATTATAATTTTGACAATTAAATACTTAAAAATCTAAAACATTATAGTAATATTTATTTCACCCGCATCTTAAACTTCCCCGACCAAAATGGTTACTTTATTCTCACATTCATTATTTACTGAGGCAAAATTTAATACAGATTAAGTTCACCCAATCCGTGTTCAATGTTTGTGTTATGTTTATAAGTAGTATTTTAAGATTAAGTAGGAGTAATTACGTAAAGCTTGATTAGGTCAAGCCTTGTAATTAATACGTGGATAGTTTTTCACGTGTGTCGGTTACTGAATGCGTGAATATCAGTTTGCCCCGATATCTCAACATCGCTGGTTTCGGTGTATTGTAATGTTAAATGTAGATGTCACTTCAAAGCTATCGATTTTCAGTGTCCTCTACCCAAGAACCAGGTAACTTTTCCCATATTATGTGGTAGCTGCTAAGAAAGAATACATTTGCATAGATCTTGCTAGTTCGATCGTTGATTATACTCGTAAGTAGGTACGTTGATAAAGTGTTCATTTTGGGGAATTGCAAATATACAATATTATTTAGATAATATAAATGTTTCAATTGTACTTATTATATAGCCATTTATCAAATTTCTCATGAAAAACCAAACAAAATAAAATAAACGCTCATTCAAGATGTCTTTGAACTAAAAAATATTAACATCTGAGTATTCAAGTCTCGGACTGCCGCGGTAAAGCTATTTATTGCATAGCATTTTTTATCAACTTATGCAATTATAATTATATATTTATTTTGTCTGTGAAATAAAAGAAAAAATTATAGCCTACCACGAATGTTTAACGAGAATATCATCCCATCGTTGCTCTATGGAAAGTTACTATAATATTAGAAAATTCATTTATTCAAATTTTATTCATTCAGGTTGACATGACAGATGTGACAGTGACAGTGTTAGGTTTATTTTCGTTACGGAATTTCTTGTTTCGGTCGCCACGCTCAAAGCCCGTGATAAAAGCTATGCAATAGCTTAAAACATATCTAAAAAGGTTTGAAATAATAATTTGAAGTTTGAATTAATTATTAATTTACAAGTATCGAGGCAAAATCTTCCAGAAATAAACAGGAAAGGATAGCATTGCCACCTTGAGGTCATTGGCACACTAGTCTAAGAAAATGACTTTCAAAGGATAAAATATTATGCAAGTTACATTGGGTGTCTCTATGTGCCGACTACCGTACATACCACACTTGACACATCAAAAAAAAAACGTTTGCGATCATTTTGAAAAAATGTAGTGATTAGATTAGGTTATGATTTCTTCTTCTTTTTAGATTCTTTATTTAAAAATGTAGATTAGACAGGAAAATATATAAAACAACTAGCACTTTGCCCGCGACTTCGTCCGCGTGGGTTACGTAATTTCTTAATTCCCCCTTTTCACCCCCTTAAAGGTTAAATTTCCAAAAACCCCTTCTTAGTGCTCCCCTACATTATAATAGGAAGCCGTGTGCAAAATTTCACATTCCTAGCCCCAGTAGTTTCGGCTGTACGTTGATATGTCAGTCAGTCAGTTCTCCTTTTATATATATAGATAAAACAGATTCAGTTGTTTTTAAAACATCAGTTATACTTTTTTTTATGTGTGTATTTGCAGACGCTGACGAGTCCTAGTCGGTCAAAAGCGACTAGTCGACTTTCTTTTTAAATAGTTTACTTATAATCACTATCAGGCTTATAATTTTATTATTTAACTAGCTTCTGTTCCGGTCGCGGGACTTACAAATTACCGTGACCCCGGTACGTAAAGGGCTATTGAAGGACACAGTGGATTTTAGTCAGTCAAGTCAGACAGTAGGGTGGGAGGACTCATTTGATGATTTTACCACGATAAATAAAAAAAAAGGTTCTCGTTCCGCGTGGTTTCACCCCCTCTGCTCGGCTCCTTTTCGTCGTAGCGTGATATTTAAACCATAGCCTATTTTAGCGAGATAAAATCATCAAATGGGTCCTATCCCGGACTCATACTGACTAAAATGCACGGTGTTACTTCAATAGCCCCTTACATTCCAGTGTCAAGTTTATCTGTTTAGACAGTCCCGCGATCTTTCGATAATTTTTCAATTCGATCCAATAGTTCCTGCCATTAGCGCGTACAGCCAAACGAACTCTTCAGCTTCATATATTAGTAAATACTCGTATGAATCAGCTTCTTTCTTTGGTACCGAATAATAAGTGGCTTAGCTCTACCTGAAACATCAGTGACATTTTTATAATGGCTTTTTTACAGCCAACTGGTCGGACAAAGTTTGAGATGTTTTTGGATTTAGCTACGTAAGTTATAAATAAACAATATTCCAATAAATAACCCCTGAAATGAGAATTTGTCAATTCTCTTAGAAATAAAAAGAGACTCAAAGTTATTTACAAAAGGCAGCAATAAACCGGATTTTTACTTTTGAAAATCCATGAGTGGCATCTCTATGTGAGGGAAATACTAACAGGGCAACTTACGCTTGAGTGAAACGTAGTAGTGTTATCGAAACGTTATGTACGCACTCCAATAACAAATTATCAATCAAAGTTGAAAACAAACGCGGGCGTGGGAGTCGTACGGGGTGGGGTGCAGGGCGGGGGAGGGCCGGGGGTCGCGGGGGCGGCTGATAGGCGCCAGACTGGCTGGCGCGCTGACTGCACGCGGGTGCATCCTGCGCAGGTGCTCACACCCCGCCCCGCGGCCCGCCAACCTCTCGCATCCCGCCGAACTTCGACATGAGATCGTGACACATTATAATAACTAACGTACCGACTGTAACTAGCCAAATCGAAAATAACACATCGTAAACATAAAAAAAAAGTTTCATGAACACTTTTCATCGACGAAAAAGATTTTTACGCTTTCCAAGCATACAATCAAATGAAACCTAATGTTATTTCCATAAATCTTAGAGTCAACTGCACTGTATAGTCTTTTATGTTTGCAACCATCCATGTTGAAACTGACACAATTGGTCTGCCTATTTCATACTGCAAGTGCTAACAACCTGCCAGCCGTGGTCGCGGGACTGTCTCATCAGGTAACCGTGGCCCTGGAACGTAAAGACTATTGAAATCACCGTGGATTTTAATCAGTTCGAGTCTAACAGTCCCTCCCTTTTACCACCATAAAAACAATGCTAAAAACAAACTCATAAATATCGGTAGTCCTTTAGTCTCACCGCAAAGGATTTTAGTTTTTACATGGACCGATTGAAATTAAATTAAAAACACGATATCTTCGGCTGTAAAATTGTTTATCAGAATTTCGATCTTCTGACTAACTGTAACGAGTGTCAAAGGTATAAATGACACAGTTAAAACCAGCATGTTGTTGTATATTTGATTAATAACATAAAAAATATATCGTCATATTATGATACTTCACTAGCAAAACAAACAATGATGCGTCAAGTGGGATGCATTAACCCGATGTGTTTCAGTGGTCTTTAATTAATTGATCCGCTTACACGGGTTAATTAATCGGTTAATAGAGTTAGTTAACTAGCTCTGTCTGGTTTATCAGAACAGTCGCACGTTACAGTTAACATAATGTTAGTGGCAGTTATAAATAGCTGTCAATTTGTACTATTATCGCTACATCTCCATGTTTGATAAAAAATTATTGAATGTTTTTTATTGTATCATTTACAGTGTCCTCATGTTCTCTACTTTGCTCATCGATTTAGATTATATAGATGAAACCTTTATTTAGTACCTACAATAAAAGACACATAACGCGATTTATGAAAATTAAATTGACACATGCATGGAAATAAAAAAAAAACAAAAAAAATTAAGTAAGACTGTGACAATAACACATTTGTGTGTACAAAGTGTGGTAAAAAGTGTGAGACGTGTCACTTGATTGCACTAAATTAATGTTTTATCTATCTCTATTTCATTAATAAGTCATCATCATCAGCCTATAATGTTCCCACTGCTGGGACACAAGCCTCCTCTCTGTGAGAGGGAGCGGGCCATAATCCACCACGCGGGTCCAGTGCGGGTTGGTAGATGTCACATGTTTTCGAATATTTGGTTCTAGGACATGCCGGTTTCCTCACGATGTTTTCCTACACCGTTTTGAGAACAGTGATGATGAAATAAATAACACAAAGTAATGCGCCTAGCTAGGTTCGAATCACTGGGCCGATACCACTGGGCCACCACTGCTCTTCATTAATAAGTGCTAAGCTCATACTTGTTTTTCATAGTACCATTTTTTTTATAACTGTACCAGAGTATTTATGCTTGTCTCAAGTCTTACATTCAATTAGTAGCACGTCCATATATGGCACTAGTCACTGTACATTGACATGACAATTAGATACTAATAGGAATTTAAGGGAATTAGTTCCTCGAAGTCAGTAACTCTCCAGGTGAAACCATAGAGTAAGAAATAATAAGTTTATTTTCTGGAAACCGAGTCACTGTTTGAACGTTATAAAGTCAGCGATCAAGTAAACAATACAATATTTCTTGCGGGAAAACGTCAACAACCACCTATGTGCGTAGGTAACTCGGGTGTAATGTATCAGGTTATTTTTAGTAACATTAGGTACTACATAAAACTTAAGACAATATGGACGGAAAATATGTAAGGATTTCCAATTACTGAACAAAATACTGTGACTTATTTAGCTAGTAAACACTCTTATAAAAAGCAATTACGTTGTTACGGTAGATATAGTTATTGCTTGTCAGATATCAAAAACAGCAAAATCAGTCAGATTTACCTTTTGATCTAAAATTAATCCGGACTTTTTTGACGGTTGATCCGGTCAAGGCGATCGTATCGAATTCGTCTGTTCAATTTCTCTTTTGTCAAACTCAATAAAATTAAGGCGAAGGACTGAAACAACATGTAGCAATAATCTTAATTCTTTTACAATCACTACAGTTCCCCACACCACACCTACAGATAACCCACTATCTCATAACTAAGCAGGTACAGGTCTTGCAGGTATAATCTATAATATCTCGAATTTCTGATTTACGTCTTGCAACCCGACCTATGCAAATCCAGCTTAACATGTATAGGTAGGTACACGCTCTACTACTATTTAGTCACCTTATTACAACATCTCACGCTTATTTTACGACACCCATGAGAATAGGAGCGTTTAATTAAATCCTAATTTTAACCTTGCGAGTTAATGCCGTTCTGGCTCATGTTGGAAAATAGTAACCTTCTCGTTTCCTTTTCCTTTCTTTCACTACTACTTTGCTTCGTAAATGGCACGTTTGGCGCAGTGGCTGAAAAATTGGCGAATTGGAGAAATTGCGTTATGTGTCGCGGGTTCCATTCCCGCACGGAACAAATATTTGTATGATCTGCAAGTAGTTGTTCCGGGTCTGGGTGTTTGTGTATGTGAGTTTCTATGTTTGTAAACGCACCCACGATACTAATTTCTCCTAAATTCCTAGTGTGGGGCAACGTTAAAAAAAAAGAAAAAAAGAACTTCTAGAGCTATAAAGAATAGACATGTTGAGAGCAGAAGTTATCATTGCTGGTAGTAGAATGTATTTCGCAACAATAGCGCTAGTGTTAAAAACATAAAAGAGTTTGCCCTCAAAAACTTTGTTATGTTTGAACTTATTTACACACTTAAACCACTTGGACTGTAACCTACTTAAGGGTTAAAAATAAAATTTAACAAGAATAGCAACGAAAGGGAAACGGCCCCATTTTGTACCGTTTTAGTTATTCGAAACCTCACGCACGCATCCATAAAGTTTATTTTTAGCTCTACTTCGACGTATCCGACGATCGACGATTACACCTGAAACCCCAATTAAGGCTTACAGTACGGCCTAAAATCACCGTGATCTGCCCAATTAGTCGAGTAATTTAAAAGCCGCGCCGTAGCACAAGCACTCGACAAATTGGAGCCTATTGCTGCCATCAATCTGTATAAACATGCTTATTGTCGCACCATTAAAATGAAAAATAACTTGCTTTAAAATACGATGTTCTTGTTAAATTATAAATAGCCAACGGAAACTTGGTAAGTGCCCCGTATCTGGAAAACTGGAATAACTTTACTGTTGAATAAAAAATATTTTTAGTAGTTCTAAAAATATTGGAGTTGGAAATTTCTTCGATGCCTTCTACGATTGTATAATTATACATTAACTTATTATAAAATAGATTTCAATTAATTAAATCTAAATACACAACCACGAAGTTACGTGTCAAAATAAATGTCAAAGTCAAGCCTAGTCAAGCCAAATGTCATGTTTCTACTATTTAAATAAGTAGGTAAGATGATTAATATTTTAATGGCTAACAATAAAACGGCTTTTATATTTAATTTCCCGCGCGCCCCGGCTTCGCTAGGGTTTAACTTTTTGGCTTTCCCGGTGAATTTTCCAAAAACTTTGATACATACAAACTTTGCCTTGATATCAACAAACACAACAAAAACATATTCAGTTTGGTGCAGTCATCAGAAGTTATGCACGTACGTATATTTCAGAGATTGATTTGTTATAACATTAATAGAAGGAGAAGATATACCTTATAGATTGTGACAGCTCTAATCAATTACTCGTACAGCCACACTTGTATTCGGTGAACTAGTTGCATTACATACATCATTCATAGAGTAACAAATGGTGATACTAAAGAACTTCACATAAAACGGCAGCTTATCTGGATATCGGCTCATCTTGTCGCACGAGCGAGCAAAGCTGGCCGACTGACGAGGGTCATACTGATACAGATTTATGCCGGAGCCCTATCTACTTTTCATTCACTTAATACGCTTTAATAATTCACACAACGTAACCATATTTTAGAGTATCAAAACTTTTTACATAAACATAATGAAGTTTTACGTTCGCTACACGTTCACCTCTGAAAGTACCGTAAAACTAAATATTATGAACGTAATCGTTTGGTAGACTTATTAAGCTACAGTCAGCAGATAAGTCTACTACAAGGCAAATTACCATAATAGATAACTTATGAGATTATTTTAGGGATATTATCGTCGTAGACGCCTCGTAGCACGCTGCTACGCTACACTGATAATATCGAATTGAGTCTTATAAACTTTAGGACCGTTGAATGAATTTTGTATCATGTAAAGTCTTGTTGAATTATATCAATTAAACAGTTAATTAAAGTTTATTTTAACATAATGAAATGATATAAAAACAATCGTCTTAAATTAATAAAAAGTTTAGTTGATTAAATTAAGTTATTGTGTTCATACATGGCATACTCGACTACGTGTACTTATTTCTATCTGGAAACGATACGATGGAAGAGGATGAGAATGTAAACACCGTAAAATGACCTGTATTCGAGTTCCAGTTGCAACAAATATAAACAAGCAGATTAAATGGTCTCTGAAAGACGACAAAACTATTAGATCGTGGGCTGCTTCAGGAGCTAACGAGTGTGTCGGCGGCGTCTGGCGCACGGTGGGCTGAAATCAAGCTCTAATGGACTTAGGGATTCACGAAAATTGATAAGCAATTAAAAAAAAAATAAAGACGGCTTGGTGATCTACCACTAAATACAAGAAATTTTTCTTCTGCGATTTTTGTATATACTTAATATTTTAAAAGTTATAACGATTTGAATTTATTTTTGTATGGAGAAATTTGATTTTATATGAATAACTTTTAATTCTCAAGAGTTCTCAAATAACCGCTTTCGGTATTCGATTGCGCTATTTTTTAGGCAAATTATCCGATATAGCACTTGCTTCGATTTTCTTCGATTTTGGAGAAAATTGTTTTTCATTCCCTTTTCCACACCACCTTTGAGGTAGAGAACTAAGCGCGTTTTTTTTTATCAGTGGTGTCTCCAGGAGGCCTAATCCACTCATACGCACACTCACAAACTCACTCACAAACACACGCACTCACAAAATTATCACTTAGACAATTTCATCAGATTCAGATTCGTTCTCTAAATGTTCCACATTAACAAATTTTCCCGCTCATCATCTTCAAATGTTGTAGATAAAAGAAGCATGGCTTTCGCTTCTTCTGAAAATGGTTTGTGTTTCCGTATCATTTTATGACGTTTTGATGATATATACTAACTGGGTCTGAACTAATTATTAAATTATTTAAAATATCCTCATTATTAGCTCTTCTGCAGACTTTCCTTGAATGGTGTTGGCGATATCGCCTAAAGTCTTTATTTCTAGATTCAGCCGCTTCTTCATTAATCGCTAATTTCTGTTTCCTTCAATTCATTTATCTCCGTTTCAATTTCGGTTTTCTCTCTTAAAATCGTTGATTTATTCTCTTTTTCAAACTTGAAAAATATTGGACGACACCAATATGCAGAATTTGGTGAGTCGTTTTCCCAGATAATTTGTTCCTCAGAAATAATTTTTATTGGTACTGAACTACCCATAAAAATACTTGAATCATATGTCGAAGCACTGTCCAATTTGTCCTCCGTTGTCATTTTTTGCTTATAGTTTGCTTGATTCGAGGCACCATCCATTCCCCATTTGCTTATCATTGTCATCTCCTTAAAGTCTGTGCTATCAATATTGATTGCTTTGAATAATATCCTTTTGGTGGTTATATCTAATAGACGCTGCAATTTTATTCCAGCAGTTGTATCTGTTAAGGTGATATCATCTTTTGGCGGGTAGCATTCTTGTTTTGCATTTTGCACCTTGTAGTAGGAAGGGAACATGTCGACATTTTTCTCTTTGATACTTTTTCTTAAAGTATTATATTGCCACTTTGTTAATTTAAGGGACAAAACAAGTCCCAAAGTTTCATCTGGAGTAAATTTAGGTTTTTCATTTTTACCTAAAAGACTATCTTTCGCTTTTTGCACATCCTGTGGATTTTTAAGTAGGTGTTCGAGGATTTTAGATATTCCTTGATTACCATCCTCTCGTAATTTCATAATGTATGCATGAGATATTTCCTCTGTAGTCATATTTGTATGAATATGTTCTGTACGTCTCTTTTTTTGCTTAGGTCCTAATTCACAAAATGGTTTTCTGGGACTTACATTCGTTGACGTGGCAGTAGACACTTTTGCTGGAGATTCATGTTCACTTGATGTACTAGGAACAGAGTCTTGGTTTCTTTCAAATGCACTTACAATGAAATCAGGCCACTTTATTTCCGATGATAACCATTCACTATTATTGTTGCTGAACAATTCCTCTTTGCTATGAGCATTTTGCCGTCTCCTTTGCAGATTATAGCAATATTTTGCACAAAACGCTTTTACCGCTTTATCGTTTTCAGCACTTAACACAGTGGGGACTAATCTAGATTTAATAGCACTATATAAAACACTATTATTTTTAAAACTTCCACTCTCCTTTAATAGCACAACAATATCAATATTTGACAACAAATCGAACATTTTTACGTAATAAATAGTATTAGTATTCCGAAAATGTGAGATAGGATAGTGCGTTTATTACGATGTGTAACAACGTACTGAGGATGGTTGTTTTTCAAATGTAACCGTATCATTTTTTACCTGCTATTCATCATCCTATCACATAATGACACGTCATCATTTTGCTGCGCTCAATGGACGATGCGTTAATGAGGGTCACGGCACTATTGAGTATTGTTAAAAACAAATGACGTAATAAGGGTGATGTAGAATGTTTACCAATAATTTGTTTTTTGCTATATTTCTGTAATACAATATTAAAACATGTCAGATTAAACCAAAAACCGATTAATATTTCATACAAAGTTTAGGGGTCTATAACTCGAAAAATACTAAGTATAAAAAAATTACATATAACAAAAAATATTTGTATTAGTACATAAAATTCAAAAATACTCATTTTAATCCTTAAGTCCCCACTTGACGATTCCAGCCCACCGTGTGGCGGCGCGCCAGCCGCAGCCGAAGCATAAATTGCGGTCGGATGCTCGCCACTCGCCACTCGCAACTCGCAGGTCCTTGCAGCTCGGCCCCCGCCTGCCCCACTCTCGCCGCGCGACAGCGACAACAAGTGCCGACATCACAATTAACTTTCAACCTCCAGGCTTCTCATTAAAACTCCCTATAATACAACGACGACGCCCTCTAATTACATCCAAATAAAAATGACTATTTATAATGAAACCTTCCAGTCACTAACAATCCCATTGTGAGCTATTCCAAAAAGAAAATTACACTTACTAACTTTGTGTATTTAACTCTTTTCAACCAAATTAATGCTGTTTAGGTTGTTTTGTAAAATAAAACTTATTATAAATCCTTTTAAGTATTATTTGTTTGTATGGGTCTTAACTCAATTGGACAGTATATTTATTTACTAATAAATTGTTCCTAAATTATCGAAAAACATGATTTCTCATTCGACGAATGGCATCGTTTTCCAATATGCTTCCTTCAATTTATTTGAAATACTAAATTGCTATAGCATAAAACCAATTTTGAGAGGCAATAAAGTACGTGCATGATGTAGTTTATGGCATTTATGGAGAGGATCGGCGTGAGAGGCGCGGGCGGGTGCGGGGTGAGGGTGCGGGGTGCGGGCGCGGCCGCCACATGGCGCACAACGACTTCCGGCGCGGGAGTTCGACAGTGCAATAGGCGGAACTATAACACAGACACGGAGCTACAGCGGCATATTGCCTATTGTTTGGCATCTCCGACTGTTGGCATCGAACGTTAACTCAGCGTCGACCGACTGCACTGTCAGCTTAAGTACTTTACCCCTATAATGTATGAATATTAACACATAAGTTTGGAAATAGAACCATTCTCCTGTCTTGACTTGACAAGAAGAGACGAATCTAATTGCATTTTCCAATCAAACATTGTTCACAGCACTCAAAATCAATTTGTTCATATACATTTACAAAATTCTTAAAGACGTGTTTCATAATTCAATCGTAATAATAATTATATAGTGAATAGTAGGCATTAGTTACAAATACTAGATTATTTTGAAGCTAAGCGGTGTTCACAGCAACATAAATAAATTCGAGCCATCGATTCTTTCGCCACTGACGCACAAAGCTCACGTCGATATTCTAGCCGCTATTTAATAATTTGAGTGGTAGATAGCTTGAGACAAAGAAGTACGAAAAGATGCCTTGTTCATCCTTAATGGTTAAGTAAACACAATCACATTCATACAAGATTGCCCAAATCATAACCCTTTGTTAGGGTTATCCATGAGTTGTATAAATACGTTCATGTATATATTTTCTGTGTATTCAGACAATGTTTTGTGCTTTTTATATAAAACATTTATTTATATCAGAGAGCTTTATTACTAAGTTTTGTTTCACATTGTAAAAACAAGGACGAAATTCTCGTTTACCTTCCTAATGTTTCCGTACCCTAATCTAGTGCGTGTATAACAAACAACCAAACGACGTTCACTAATAATAGGTCGGTACCTGTTACTACTTGTGAACTACGTCAATTAATTCATTGTTGTTGAAAGCAACTTTAATTTTATTCACATAGTTTAGTTGGCCGTTACTGACCTTCTAGAAGAAAACCGCTGTTAAATTATTATAAGAAAATTAAAAATAGGTCTCCAAAATGCCTACACTCATGCACATGATGAATAATTAATAATGCCCCTTACGTAATGTCAAATGACGTCGCAGCAAAATGTTTATTATGAACTCTAACAGCTTATAGCAGATGTTTACCTACAGACGTATTAAAATAAACGTGACCTTTCTGTTTTTAATATGACCCTTCAACCCGCTCATCGATGTTGGTATAAATATCCCCAAGTGGTTGTAAGGAAGCTACATAATTTAGTATCAAGCTCGCCGATCGATGGTGTTTCGGACATCATAATCCTACATTAAACGTCCACCTAGAAGGAGGACAGACGATCCAATGAAGACCACGGGATCGCGCTGGATGGAAGCAGCTACCGACCGGACCTATTGGAAATCTATGAAGGAGGCCTATGTTCTTTAAACTCAAAAAATATTTCCTGATTATGACCCACTGTGTATCTTCGTGACGACATAACCATTTTTAAAAGACATGAAAAAAAAGTAGCTCCTCAGTTCGACCTGTATGTCTTATGTATGTATGAATGTTTGTCCACGATTATCTCGCGTTTGGCTGAGCTGATTTTAATGCGGTTTTCGGAATAGAGTTCGGTTTACATTCTGGAGAAGGTGTGACTTTAGTATTTAACAATAACAGATAGGTATCCCGTGACGTTGCCCGCATGGATCCGTTTATGTTTGCTTACTTGGATTTAATATTTTCAAAGACGTTGACTATACGAAGATTTTTGTTGAATATTCGTTGGCAAAAGTCGATAAAATAAATAACAAAGCCACCGACTTCCGAAAGGAAAGATATTTTACGCTTTTTGTGTTTGTTTTTGAAATCGGTTTCTTTATTTTTCCAATTATTTTTTACCCTATTTATTATAAATACTGAAAATGGCTTAAGTAACCTTATTGATATTGCTTGTCGTGGAATATTGAAGAAATCGTACTATGTCTATAGAATTTGTTGGAATATACCGAATAACAAACATATAAATATGTTGACTACTCCCTCAAGTTTAATCATTTGGATTGTAAAGTTGCTTATTAACTTTGAATGAGTATAAGCATCATTACTGTTTCGTGGCTGGTTTAGAGAGAGTGTTGAAAAGGGCTGAGAGCTGCAGGCGGTGAACCCACGCACAATAATGTTAACTCCTAAATACAGAAGTTAAGTTTCACTCTAGTTAACACGCTAAAGGTAGTCGTAGATCAGTCTTCCATTCCTTTAGAAATCAATCTTCTATCTATCTTCTATACTATAATAAATCTGTAGAAGGGTCAATTCTGTACATTGAAAATATTGAAAAAATAAATAGCGGGGGGTGTTGCTGGATCGATACCAAACCCAAAAATATGATTAAAAAAATTTTTGTCTGTCTGTCTGTTTGTGCAGGCATCACGTGAAAACTAACGGTTCGATTTCGATGAAACTTGGTATAATTATTCCTTATTATCCTGGGCATAACATAGGATACTTTTTATCCTGGAAAAATACGTAGAAAATAAAACTTATTTTTCAGTTTTATTCATAGACGTTGTTCTGTAGAACCGCGAACACACGTTGCATTACCCGCAGTGGATTCAGCACCGTAATATTTATAAGATGCCATTGTCAGAGTTACTCAAAATGGGGAAATAAACCATCCACGCGAAGACCGACATCCGCGCGGACGGAGTCGCGGGCGGAAGCTAGTACATTATATAATTAAGAAAGAAAGAAAAAACATTTATTTAGCGCAAAGAGACCAAGATCCACAACACACTTAAAATAAAATAAACACATAAAAAAATGTAAATTTGATATATATTTATTTTTTTAAACAAAGAATTGTTGTGTGTCTCACGGCTGCGCCAAATAGGGCCAGTTCAGCAAAATAGAAGAAATCATTAATTAGTTAAAATGTACATATGAAATTACATTGGAGCGATGTCAATGGTATTTTTTGAAAAATGAGTCCTAGACCCTGATTGGAGCAGAAGAGACTGTCAGCCTCGTACTGACTAAAATCCAATGTTCCTTCAATAGCCCTTAAGGTTCCAGGTTTACCAGTTTAGACAGTCCCGCGACCCCGAGTTGTCAATGGTCTGAATTGAAATAAAGAACTACTACGCCAAAGAGCGCAGAGAAAGGAGAATAATTCGAAAATATTTGAATGTTAAATATTTAATAGAAAAAAAAACAACACAATGACATGAAAAAAAATAGGTTACCGATAAAACTGGAGTGACCTGCTTAACACAATGCAAAAACGTAACAGTGGAGCGTGATAAGCGCGCGGCGGGAGCGGGCCGCACGCGCCCCATTGAGCCACATTCAACGGTCCTATATCGGCGCCCCATTGAAGCAATAAAGTATCGTAGTATGATTAATGGGTTTGCAACCTCCGCTCGACGCCCACCCATTCGAGTAGTAAGTCTTGATCATAACTCAACAACTATAAGGATGATAAAACATAATAGCAAAAAAAATCTTTTATATGTTTTAACAACAACATACTTCAGTTCTACAATTATTAAGAGCTGGAAGGTCTTGTATCTATAAATAATTTCTTGTAAATAAACAAATAAAATGAAAAGAAAACTACGAAGCGCGGTATCTAAACAAATATTAAGTTTCCGTAGAGATAAAGATCCATTTAAATGTCGAGGTCATACTAATTGGGTAAGTAAATATTTTAAAACGAATCTAATTAGGCTGTTCCGCAGGTATTCAATGAAATTCGTTTATACTAGGACTAAAGTGAGTATTTCTCTGTAAATAAAAGTAATTAAGTTTGTGGGTTTATTTAGAGAAAACAAAATTACTGGTTTCTTATAGTTACGTCTATTATACAGTGTGTTCCCTCTTTGAAGAGTGGCCGGATAGGCGTCACGGCGTCCTGACCTAACCTATGTATGTGGGTCTCTTGGACTCGAAGATATTTGCATTTTATTGTACATACCCCAGTTCGACCGATCAAAAAACTAAATCAGCCGGCATTCGCGAGGTGTTGAATTAGGATTTTTTTATAAGCAGTTTTGTCGATAAAAAATATTCTATAATATATAATATTCTATAAATATTCAAGTATCGGTAATCGAAACCTTACACACTGTATAGGAATATAAGTGGTTACTGTATATAATTCTTTATTAGTTACTAGCTGTTGCCAGCGGCTTCGCCCGAGTGGTTTCACGTCTTATTGTGAGTCAACCATAAAAGATAGACATATGCTGTCAAGGAATATTTTTATATAATTTTAAGGAGAACATTTCCGTCATACATGATTTCTATGTAGCTTTAACCACTAAGGCTGCACACGCGACGGAAGCATAAAAAATGGAGTGAAATGAAGAATGGAGTTCTCGTGAAGTGAAGAAGATCGTAGCGTAATGAAAAGCCATATATAACCTACCCACGAGTATGAAGAATAATTGTGCCAAATTTCGTTAAAATCCGTCGAGTAGTTTTTGTTTCTATAACGAACATACAGACAGACAGACAAAAATTTTACTGATTGCATTTTTGGCATCAGTAGCGATTCATAATCACCCCTTGATAGTTATCTATACATATAATAAATCTGTAGAAGGGTCAATTCTGTACATTGAAAATATTGAAAAAATAAATAGCGGGGTGTGTTGCTGGATCGATACCAAACCCAAATATATGATTAAAAAAATTTTTGTCTGTCTGTCTGTCTGTATGTGCAGGCATCACATGAAAACTAACGGTTCGATTTCGATGAAACTTGGTATAATTATTCCTTATTATCCTGGGCATAAAATGGGATACTTTTTATCCTGGAAAAATACGTAGAAAAAAAAATCTTATTTTTCAGTTTTATTCATAGACGTTGTTCTGTAGAACCGCGAATGTCCTTAATTATTATAGGCTTAACCGTATTTGGGTCCAATAGATATTTATAAGATGTCATTGTCAGAGTTACTCAAAATGGAGAAATAAACCATGCGAAGACCGACATCCGCGCGGACGGGGTCGCGGGCGGAAGCTAGTTTTTTAAATATATTTCATGTACAGAATTGGCCTCTCTACAGATTTATTATAAGTATAGATTACTATAGTTTCAATCTAGTTTGTTTCTTCAGTCATATATTATTTATTTAAAAAAAAATGCAAATTAAAGGATCCGTAACATTTCCCTAAAGAGACAATTGCTTGTCTATGTTTTCCTATGATAAGGAGCTTTGCTTAACAACATTTTAAGTGTTATATACATTTTTAGTATTATAGGGTCCATCCTTTCGATGTTCTAATACTATATGATCAAAGAGTTTCCGTCACAGCCGGAAAATTAAACCTACGTTTATGCGCACGTGTACAGGTACTGATGAAATCATTCTCAAAGACGTGTAGCGGTCATTATCTCTTTCCTCCTCACGTCAAAACCGCGGCAAAGGAGGACATCCGACTTACGAGCAAACGCGCATCTCTCTAAACGACAGATAAAAGGTGGAACTATGCATAAACCTTCTTTTATTTCATCGTTAAATTGTTACCTTTTATTGCTAGCTATAATAATGTACTTTTCTCACCTATGACTACCAAAAGAACACAAGTAATTCAACCGTAGTAATTTAAAATAGATTAATATACAATTATTCATCTATTGCAGGTATATTTATTGTATTCATCTTCAATGTTCCTTGCTTTTCTTACAAAACTATTAAAATTCCAGCAATAGATAAAACCTAAATATAAAATCTCGTAAATCTGAAACTTTTCTCGAGCTGAAGCTAAAACTATACGACTTAACAACAAGTATTTTATTCGTCGCTGATCGATATACTTTGTTACTTGCAAAGTTTCTGTCTGGTTGAAGATCATATTTTCTTTAATGCCAAAATGTTATTTTAGGTTACTCGAATTTGTGGGCAATAAACATGTTGTGGGCAGATCATTTATCATGGCTATAAATGACTCATTCAGTATCAGATATCTCTCAACCCATTTAAATTGTCTATAGAGTAATTCGTATTTGCAGAGCTATGTCTACGAACTGCTCACGTAGCATGACTGCTACGCAGCAAAGTAGTTACTGTCTACGCCGCGCCGTTCGTAGCCGTAACTGCTACGCGAAGTACGTGTTATTTCTTACTACACTTTTTTGACTGTTAGGGTAATCGTAGCTCAAAGCATTCGCTAACTACGCCGTCTACGTAGCATTAGTAAATACGCCATGAGCGGTTCAGTGATATATTATATAATTTAAAAAATCTCGTAACCTATTTGAATTGATGGTAAAGTTATTTTGACGAGGCCATGAAATAGCCATGTCGCGCATCGTATAGCGAGACTGCTACAAAGCAATGTAATTCCGCCTATGCAGCGTGTAGCCCCGTTGCACCTACGCTGTGTGAATATTTTTAAGTCGTTACTGTATACAAAAAAAAATATCCCGACACAAAGCTGAAAAAAATAGTCTATGCAATTTGCACATGACGTGAAACAAAATAAAATATGACAAAGCTTTCACGTTTTACTCTAAAACTATACAGATATAAAACATTATTTTGTTACGGTACTTTTAGTTTTCGTATCTTTATATTTTAAAGAGCACTAAAACTGAATATAGTTGCATTAAAACAAATATTGTTTTCCGGAGAAATTTATGGAAACTCACTCTTTTAATAAAAACGGATCACGTAATATATTTAAAACAGTTGAGCTTTTACAAAGCTCACAAGCTTGTGTGTAATACTTGTCGATGCTTCAAAGTACCTGTTAAGCCGGATTATCTTTTTCTTTGTGTGTGCCGATTTCAAACTTGAGTATGGTAAATGATAGAGTGAAGAATTGGCAACTTACCTCCTTAACAATAGTGTCACGTACTGCGACGTCTTGTTAATATTTATCAGCTGGAAAGGTCTTAGTAGTCAATCGACGCCCACAAAAAACATAGCACGTGCTAGAGTAAAGCCACTGCCAATCAATGTACTAAATGTAGTTCAATTATGAGTGTGGAATTTAATATTTAATTTAAGATTTTATTGAATCAATTACAATTGATTTACTTTATGTAAGTAGCTTCCTACTGTTACTTGTCCTTTTGCTGTATCAAAATATAACACAACTTAGACCGTGGGGATACTTTGTACGTCTTTCACACTAAAGTTTATTTATTATATTAAGTACTTTGGTTTTAGTACACTAAACTCGAAACAAATAAAACGAAACCGGTCACTGCTGTGAAGTTTGAGTTAAATCCGATCCAAGTCCGAGACTGAAGCTTTAAATCCAAGTTATAGCACGTGATTCCTGTGCGCTAACTCGAAGAGAATACTCAAAACGGTTCCACGTTCAGTACACTTACAATAAAAATCCATTTCTCACGAAGTGTTATTTATAAGAGTATCGATTTTGGTGAAGTCCGAGTAATACAACTTTGTCTGAACAGTGGCTTAGGTAAAGTTACTTACGTTTGTCAGCTATAACGGGCGCGTGGGGAATAAACCGTCACAAACAATGGTCTGGTCATAACTAAAGGCGTTTTGGACATTTATATACAACACTTCTGGAATGAAAGTCATTCGATAGTGTGGTAACGACCGATGACGTATTCGACGCCGAAAAGTCTGCTGCGTACTCGTTCCCGCGATCACTATCATGAGTAATACGGGATAACACCCACGCCTGTGACGTATGTACCAACTTGGCGGTGCTTTAAGTAATCGCTGTCCGTTTTTATAACCAAGCATTTTATGCGATGATATAAATCAGTATTAAGGAAGTAAATAGATGGCGTTATTGACTACTTAAAGCCGTTTAGTAGAAATGTTAAATACGTGAGCTATTCGTTATGGTCCGCGGGTAAATTACGAGGGACTAAAAATCCACCCTATTCCTTCAATTGCAGGAAAAAGAGCCTGACAGTCCCTTTCGCTCAACCCAGGGTGGTAAATTCGGGTCGACGGCGCGTTGTGTTCCACGCGCGCCTCAAAGAGTGTCAGCATATTGACGGGGCCTGTAGAGGGCCAAAGCCTGCCGGGGTCGCGGGACCAAGGGATTACCGTGACCCCGGTACGTAAAGGGCTAGTGAAGGACACCGTGGATTTTAGTCAGTACAAGTCTGACAGTAGGGTGGGAGGACTCATTTGATAATTTTACCTCGCAAAAAAAAAAGGGTGGTAAATTCAACAAATGAGTCCTCATTTGTTGAATTTATCAGTCTTAAAAAAATAGCGAGTTTATTATTAATACTAACTTACTTTGCCGACAGCACTTTTGTAACAAGTACCAGTATAAGATTCCCCTTATAAATGACGAATGAATAGTTTCTGTTATTTCATATAGTGAAAAATAACATCCTTAAGATATATTAACAGAAAAGTATAATAATACTAGAACTACATACTGATTGATGATTAAAAAATTTTACAAAACTGATTATGTGGTAGTCCTTCTATAGTTCAGTACTTGTTTGTAAAACAAGATACAAGGAAGCAAACCAACACAGAGATAACAGTTTATCTCACTTCGGAGTTTCTGCGGACAGATGGATACTTTTCTTCTGTTACTACAATCACGATAAAATAAGGAAAAGCCTGACCAATTTTTATTTGCCTTAATACTTCGGAATTTACGAAATTTTTAATTTGCGGAAATGTTAATAATAACCTACAAACTCATTCTCGTTTCTTTTTATGAACGATTAAGCTTAATAAAGAAACAGATGCGTGCTACACACGCATTATGGTAGATTTTCCCGAAATGAAACAAAATAACTTATAGTCGTATACTTTTGAAACTATATTTTGAATTAGGTTTGTGGAAATATCTGCCAAGTAAATGCTACTTTATCTTTTTCACACTATCAGAAAAAAAAATGGAACTAATAAGCGCAATTCAAACAATGAAAGGGTAAGTTTTTATTTAGAATAAGTTTAGCATAAACAATCTATAATGTTCCCATTTCTGGGACGCAGGTTTCTATTTTGGGAGAGGGAGGCTTATAATCCACCATGCCGGCCCATTGCGGTTTGGTTATTTTTATTTACTTGTTTATGTACAATTTTAATAACGAAAATGAATAAGAAATAATGTCTCTACTATAAAATAGTATTCTGTGGAAACGTAAAAAATTGTTGCCAACGCATTACGGGTCCTTGCCGCTCTGTGAATATCACCTGATTAGTTCTCTCTACCGTGAAATGTCAATGTAAAAATATTTTTCCAGCGCATTTTGAAATAACTTTCTCGCTAAGTTTATCTTTAAATATGAAAACTTTCTACTGAGAAAATACATAAAATGGTCCAAGCATGTGAGCCTTTTTCAACGTATCTTTATGAATTGGAAGAAAAGTATATCTATATAATTTAAGTTTTTTTGGAAGATATCGCTATTAGCGATAAGACCGCCATTGTAACCTTAGAGTTTAACAATATTATAAAACAGTTGGTAATAATTTTGGTGTACAATAAATTGTATTTTATCTATCTACTAGCACTCCACCCGCGACTTCGTCTGCGCGTTTCTAAAACACGTATTTGATCTAATTTCTATTTTAGTTTCAAATTCATCGGTTAATGCGTTATGATTTTCTCATACAAACTTTAAAATCGTCTTGATTAGCAATGGAAAAAACGAATAATGCCCATCTTTTTTATTAACGTAAACTCGGTACAAATATGAGTATATTTGTACCAAGTTTCAAGTTTATAAACCTCAGGGATTCGATTTCTCATAGAAAGATTTTCACTCCTTTTCCCCCTCAGAGGAGGATTTTCGCAAAATCCCGTCTTACTGTCACCCTACATGGTAGACTGCAACTGCTGTCCAAAATTCAAGTTTCTGCGTTTAGCGGTTTTGACAGTAGTCTTACGACCATACCCTGTTCTTTTATACTCGTATGTATAGCTTTACCTGTTATCAAACATCGCACAGCAATTAATATATCTACTTTTTAGCTAACTACATTTAGAGTCGTCACCTAAACGTTAAAGTGCGTACAACATATAGACATTTCAAAAGTGCGAGGCCTTAAAGCATGTAAAGATCCCAGAGGCAGCTTGTCTGCCATCTCAACCTGAATACTTGATGCAGCCTTTACGCGAGCACGTTATTTCCCTTTTAGAGTCGCCTACAGTTCCCTTTTTATAGAACAATGGTTTACTATTTAATGAAATGACATTTCGGATTTATTCCTATGTATTTATTAAAATATATTTTAAAGGCACTTACCGAGTAAGTTTGAGTTAATTCACTCAGTTAGACTTACTCAGAGTTTTTTTTATCCTATACCAAACTTTACTATACTAAGAAGGCTACTTATAGTTTACTAATTTTGCCTTATTCGTAAAAACGAGGTCACCATACATTTATAACGATAGTTATTTTCCTCATGCGCGGCGATCCATCAATGTTCTCGCTTATTACTTTATTATTTTGTCACATTCTTAATCTTCATTCTTCACACTTCTGAAGTTGTTTGCCCATGTTTTCATGAAACGTATTTTGGAAAGAATATTGGAACAGGTTTTGTTATGATTCCGAAAACATTTTTTTTTTGTATTCACTCGACTGCGATAAAACCCAAAAGGAGGGTAATGTATTTGGCCTGTATGTACCTATTCCCGTTTCGTTGTTCCCTCGCCAATACTTAACTTATCATCTGATTCGTACGATAACTGTAAATAAAATGTCTTTACATAAATTCGTCTTATTTCGATTTATTTTACAACTGTGCACTGTACTTACATATTTATTTTTAATTTACATATTTGTGATTTTTTACGGTTTTCTTCTAATTGCCCAACTTAAAAAATAAATCGTTTATAAATTATACTTCTATATTAGTACTGTTTTCTTTTCTAAAACGATCCGAAATTATTGATGAAGTTATCATAAAAATAATCTTGCATTGCACTCGAAGTTAACGACTTGACTGTGGGTACGTTTAAAATTTGCTGCCTGGATACTTATCTCTTTTGTTGACCGTACATATACAATATATAACTACAAACCCTAGGTGAATGAAGCAACTAGTTGTGTTCGTGAAGGACGTAGATAAAACTCAGAGTACCCTAACAAAGCACCGCTAGTACCTACGAAAAACAGTTTCTCTCCGAGGTAAATTAGTTTCTCTTAAACCAAGATAATCTCGTATATGCGAGTTGTATAATTGCTTTAATTTTATAATCTTACAGCGCAGTACAGCATCATTTATTTTATATACAATGTTAAATTAAAATTTTACAAATAAATAATTTAATTTGTTATCATTATAAACCTGAAGAAATTGTTTGTTTGGTTGAATGCCCTAAAATCAGTAATTACTAGTTCGAATTCAAATTTATTTTCGTGTATAGACTATCCGAGTATATTTATCGAGGAAGACTACCTATATAAAATCACGCTTCGGCCAATAGTAGCCGAGTAGCGGAGGTGAAAGCATAAGAGGAGCAGCCAGAGCAGATAGTACTAACAACAGTCACATATCGGGCTTAGAACTATCCTATCATTGAAGCTGCATTCATCCTCATCTAGTTTGTACAAAAAACATTTCATATACATTCACAAAATGTCATTGAAAATGGTTGGATGGTTTCGGAGATTATCGTGTGATTTCATCTAAGAGTGAATTCTTAAGCCACTTAGGTACCGCGATCGTGATACGCGTGATGTGTGAAAAAACCCCGCGCTAGTACCACAGCTTAGCTGAATAAAGTATACAATGTGTACGGAAGACTCCTTAATCTTCTACAGATCGTGCGATAACAATTATCATCTCTCATATTTTCCCAACTATTTAAGGGTCGGCTTCCAGTCTTAATGTTAGTTACTGAGAAATAATTTTCAGGCTTCCGACTAAAAATGACAGCTAGGACCAACGGATAAACGTACTTTTCCCAAACACGGATGAAATTCCATAAGATATACAACAATGATTTAGTAAAATACTTGCTCGTCCTTGCGATGTAACCCGCGTAAAGTTCTGTAGTTATCACACGGGAATATCTTAACGAGATAAAAATATCTGGTATGCTATTCTAAGTTTTAAACTATCTGTGTACCAAATTTCATACAAATCCATTCAGTGGTATTTGTCTGATTGATGGACAAACATCCATCCAGTCTCACAAACTTACGCATTTATAATATAGTAAGAGAAGATCAGAGAAAATGTAGCGGAAATTTTTGATGCCTTCAGGTTTTCCCATTTTTTTGTCAGATTAATTGAAATCAATTCCTTTATTTTATTTAACTGGAGTGTATTTTCTCGTTCAAAGAAGATCACTATTTATATAAATTAGCTGTTTATTTTCTATTGATACTCGTAAAAGAAAAACATGAATGTATCGGTTGCTTGTCTTCCCACGCAAGTTATACAATTACGAAGCTACAACAACAAGATCCTGATTCTTAGTACCGACTCCCGACAGACGATAAATAATGACATAGTCAAGTCATTTATAAATAACTATCTAAACATTAATATTATCAAGGGATTTTTCATGTATCGTATATAAAAATCTTGTACTGTACAACACTTTTATTCTACGTCATCTGTAGCGAATTGAGAAGCTACTTCCAATAGAATCCGAGTCAAATCGGCTCTCATTGGAGGAAGGTATTTAATTCGAAAGAAATTAAACGAGACCGTTTGATATTCAAAAGTTTTTTTAACTTAATTTGCGTCAAAGTTACATTACACTGCTCTAAAATATAGAAATAGTTATAACAAAAGATTTGATAACCGTAAAGTGCTGTCTCACGTGAACGCTACCAATAGCTGCTTACGAATGCACAAGACGTCGTCGCTGCCTCCCCACAAAGTGAATAGATAGAGGCTAAGGATAGAGGTGTATAGAGGGCGCGCGCCATCGAGCCACGGGCCTCACTTTCCCCGGCGTGGCTAAAAATAGACGCTCGCGATAGAGTGGCCTGCCGTCACAGTCTGTGTAAGCAACCAGTTTATTCGCAGAGTTTGGGAATATCGTACGGTTAACTGACCGAGACTTACAACCTCTCGGGAAAGAGCAAAGAGCTCTGCTCACTTAATGCAACCAAATGGATGAGAATATTATATTTTTGATGTATCGTACCGCTAACGCGTTCGCTGACTTTGCAAGTTTATTTATCTAGTAATATATATTTTAGTTCGCATTATAGGTCTACAAAGGGCGTCATAAAAAGGTCATCCAAATATCATGTAGGTATTATTTTGCCCTACGCCAATAAAAAGTTACATAAATATCAAGGAAACTTAATTTAACTTTGCACGTCAAATAACATCAAAATTTTATTGGTTATTTTCTATGTATTTAAGAACTTAGTGGAATTTTACTGTGGGGAATAAATTGTTCACTTTAATCCCTTGCAAGCCCCGCGTTCCCATGTTTGTGAACTATTGCGCTTCTTAGACTATCAGACTTATAAGAATTTATTACATACGTGTGGGTTTACGTGCGATGTTTTTCTTCCCTCGTTAAAAGGTGAGATAAGACCCTATTTATAAAATGTATTTCAGTCCGACAACACAATTTACAAAGGGGAGAGAAATCCGCGTTGCAAAATCTTAGTGATATACATTTAACAGAACTGTAACTGTAACACCAGAAGGCATATTTTTCTAGCATGTTACATTAAAATTGAAGCTCATTTTTAGTTAGGCACTCAGTTATTTAAAACGGGCAACTGCGATGAAAGTTCCTACCTTATAGCCTATCAAGTTGTCGACGTACTCCCAAACGAAACTCGTTTGACGAAGGAACTTTCAAAACAATTATAGTTCTAGGGTGCTTTAAGATTTGTTATGTTTGGCTAATGAATTAGCCAAACAGATTTGTTGGTATAGATAGTGAATCTCTTCCCAAAACGATTAAATTTTCCATGAGAACAGACCAATATCGTGTGTGCGTATAGTGTGTACCTGCTTCGTTAGTTCAGCTCATTAACCCCTTTCCACGAGACAGACTTCGAAGCACAATCCACAAAAGAACAAAAATTCCAAAGTCAGAAGTGACTAGGTTTAAAGCAGGGGTCAGAGTTCGTTACCCTCGCTCGAATAATTACTATAAACATTTAAGCCATTATACTAAAGACACAATTTTTGCCTTGCGCACACGAACCTACAATAAAATAAAACTTCACTTTGTAGCATGTCAATTTATAAAATAATGAACACTATTTACTCTCATACAATAAGTAATTTGTCTTTATATTTCTAAAAAAATAACTTCAAAATTAGAATACAGACCTATAGAGAGGTTACCTTCGGAACGGAATTATTTATTTTACTCACAATTATTTTTATTTAGAATTTTCAATACGCACAATAAATAATCTTTCAAAAAAAAAACCGGCCAAGTGCGAGTCGGACTCGCCTTTAAAGGGTTCCGTAGCAGCAAGTAACATTATAATTATAAAAGTTGGTTGTAACTTTGAAAGATAAATTGCGGTTTACGATTTATGACGTATTAAAAAAAAATGTAAGTTGGTACGCACAATATTGAGTGATTTACCATGTTATTTTAATATCATGGACTTCTTATAGGTTTTCCTATAATCTATAAGGAGAAAACTAATTTCTGTATTTTTTTTCAAAATTTTAGGTTCAGTAGTTTCGGAGATAAGGGGGCGGGAATGGTCAATTTTCGTCTATTTTCTTGAATAACTTGGAAACTATTTATTTTAAAATTACAAAAAAAAATACATTTAAGATCTTCTCAACAAGACCTTTCATTTGATATGCCACACGATGCAGTTTTCAGATTTTTATTTTCCCCTTCCCCCCCAAAAATGGCCCCCCATATACAGATTTCATCTGCTCACGTCACACCTCTGTGTTTGGGTCACAGGAATTGATATGTGTACCAAATTTCAACTTAATCGGTCTAATAGATTCGGAGATAATTGACTGTAAGCGACGGACGGACAGACACACGAGTGATCCTATAAGGGTTCCGTTTTTGTATTCAGACGTACGGAACCCTAACAAACAATATTTGTTAAAAAATAATTGTACTGTTTGATTCGTTTCTTGAATTAAAAATAAGTGATTATAAAATTTATTAAGTTGTGTTTCTATGCGTTTCATTCAAGTAAATAGTCGTTAAAATCAAATTAAATATTCGAAATAAAAATACAAGGACCAAATATTATTTGAAACATTTTCTGTGAAATGAAATTTCTGTCTGCGAAACATTATTAGCAAATGGAGATTGATATAATTATAACATAAACCTATAAATAGACCCAGTGCCTACAAGAATGTGTTTTGTTTCCAGAATGTCCACCGGCCGCGGATGGCATGGAGCGGTTCGCGTGCCCCACGCCCGACCGGCAAGGCCGCTACCGCTGCATTGACGACCACGTGCTGTGCGACGGCTTCATCGACTGCCCCAGCGGCGAGGATGAAGACCGACAGGCCTGCATGTTCTACAAAACGGTGATTCTATATACATATTTACCCATTGGTTCAATCATTTTCTTATCATATCATGTCGGTTACATCTGAAGCACCAAAAGAACGATCACTTTTTTAGGTGCTTCTGTCGTGTGACTGTCGGCATGAACTTGTACTCTGACTTCATCTGGCTGAGAAGCATATAACCCCGTAAGGGCAAGCCTTTAAAAGCGCAACTTGTCACTGATAAGATTTTGTCACGTAGGTATCCATTTTAATTACAGTAAGTGTTGAGTGTAGCATTCAGTTCCGCTTTATCTTTGATACGACATCAGCATCAAATCGTGGCAGAAGCAGCCTTTTTACCCAACTACTGCGAAGCTAAAATGAAGGTTAATGATTTTGACAATCCATGTACGCCGTAGCGCTTACACTACCGAACCGAAATGAATTAATGAGATTTGTAAAAATCCAAGATGCTATCCTCGAAAAACTTATACCGAGGTAATCATTACGTTTTAAACACATTACAAATATGTTTCGTTAAACTCAAAAAGGGTATTAATTAAATATAAATTTAAAAACCTATAACAAATATATAAACATAGTTACACAGGGGACTGTAATTGGCCATATAGACTGTAATATGCATATTTTCAAAAAAATATTATGTATCTCTGTTGGTTCCGCAGTGGTAGACGCCCACGGCGTCGGACGTCGCAAGACGATCTCCGGCCACCGTAGGCGCGGGCATGCGGGCAGCGAGTAATGGGCGACTCGCTGTCCGACCATGGACCATGCCCGGGTCGACGGCGCGTTATGTTCCACGCGCGCCTCAAAGAGTGTCAGCATAGTGACGGGGCCTGTAGAGGGCCAAAGCCTGCCGGGGTCGCGGGACCAAGGGATTACCGCGACCCCGGTACGTAAAGGGCTAGTGAAGGACACCGTGGATTTTAGTCAGTACAAGTCTGACAGTCCCTCCCGCCCTGCCCTGGGTGGGAGGACTCATTTGATGATTTTACCACGATAAAAAAAAAAAAATCTCTGTTGGTTACCTAAATAAAATAAATAAACCCGAATACTTAATAGAAATCCAGAAAACCATAGGTACTAAAATGGTCAAGGTAGAGCCGTGGACGCACCCATTGTAGAGACATGCCTGTTTAATGGTGTTCCTAGTACGTACTCACACAATCATAGTGAGTATTTTATGGGGTCTAAAAATCATCAAATGATTCCTCCCACTCTGGGTAGAGCGGAAGGGACAGTCAGACTCCAAGTGACTAAAAAACCTCCTTTACATGCCCTTTGCGTTCACAGCCCTGAGGTATCGGATGTAATTCCAATATTAGGATAAATAGCTAATTGAAGAGCCCAACGTTAGTGTCTCGATCAGGATAAATTAGTATCTGGGTAAATAAATGGGCACGTAGTTTATTTAAGTAATAGCACCCAAGCAGAATTTAGCTATTAAACGTTGAGTGATCTACATTCTTCATTTATAGATGTGCTCTGTAAAGCCTTTGTCAAACAAACAGGAGTGGCGAATGCGAAGCGTGACGTTTTTATTTGTAATGTATGGAGTTGTTTGAATCCAGTCACATAGAAAAGCGAAAGCAATCCGATAGCGTGACCGAACTATCGGACTGACGTCTCGTATCGGTTCGTTATCGCTTCGGACTCGCCTGTCTGTTTGACAAAGGCTTAAATTCATACTAGAGTAGCGAGTTTATTTTTTCAGCCTGTTGTGATAACTAGTAGTAAGTTTAACGGCACGTGTTCGGGAGAGATACTTTAATGTCTCGTTTGTTCACAGACGAAGGCCCACCTGGATGTCCTGGCCGACGCGCTGCTGCGGTGGGCGCGCGGCCGCTAAGGACGCCCCCTCCCGGACCCTGACCCCTTAGTGCTCTAATACTCCGCCAGTGCTACACGGACCTCATGTAAAATATACGATCGATTGGCCCCCGTGCTTAAATGCGATCAGTGAAAGCTGCGAACTCCCAGGAATAGTATTCGGGCGCAACCAGTCATAACTCGTACATGCGTTGAACGTAATGAAACATATCAAGTAGTGGTGCAGCCTATGCCAAAACATGACCACTTAAAGTGTAGTGTAAGGTTTCCGACTGCGACAATCGAGACAACAGATACGCCGCTAGCCGCCAGCGCGAGCGCAGCGAACGAAGGAAAGCAGTGATACGATCTGGTTTCGTCCCAATTAAACTTCTCCGCAGCTGATTTATTTTCCATGTATTTCATACCTTCTAGCACTTATTAAACTAAAATGTGAGACTGGTAGTCAACATTGTTAGACAGTAGAACATATACATAATACTTTAGAATAGTTCTTCATTTGGCAAAACGTAAATGTTTGTCGATTTGTTAAAAATATTTATTCACTTTATGTATTTACTCTACATTAAGTTATGACATTCCTTATTATAATGAGGGTTGTAAAGTAAATAAGAGAAATTAAAAAATATGTTGTATATAGATAGATACCTAATGAATTATTTTATATTTGTTTAATTAATTAGTCGGCCTATAAGCTGCAATCGGCGACTGCTCCGGCGAGTCCACACTAGTACTTGGTGATCAGCCGTCGTTGGCACTGTCTATTACTTTTCCTGATTTTTAATAACTGTATACTTAAGAACATTATTTTACAAAGACTTGTTTTTTATCATTAAAATGTGAGAGCATTATATATTTTAACATAAATTAATCTCGACTAGAGGCAGCTATATTGTGTACTGTTATAAATAATCCATAATTATGAATAGATACTCGTTTCTCTTTATTTAATCGGTTTGTATAGCCATTAGTTCATGTATGGGTTACTGTTATGTTCAATATGGCTAGAATAAAGTTAATATTTTGACTGAAAATTTAATTGTTATTGTCCTTTGCCGATCAAGTCTGGGGAGCCTACTGCACAAAATGAATCATTTCTAGTCAATTTTCAGATACTATTTGTTTATTATGTTGTACAATTTTATTATGAATAATAAGTACTTAAATATATTTATGTTGTTGTCTTATAAGTAAAGTTATATATATAACTTTAATGAGTTAAGTATTACATTATTAGTTTTAATTCAGACAAATATGTGATAAACAGCAACTAAATGAAGCCAAATACCTATAGCCATCATCATGAATTCATTGACATAAAGTTGTGATCTCATCTTTAAAAAAATTGTATTGAAATAATCTGAAATCATAATCTTTGTAATTTAACAGGTTATACGTTTTTCAAGTACTTTACCACTATACAGACCATTCCGGCCAAAATACTCCACTAACGCGTAAGGTCGTAACGTGTACCACGTACCATGACTATCTACCCGTCTCAAATAAAAGGTATACCTGTGTAAGTTTATTTCATAGAACAAGCCATTATCTAATTAGTTGCCTATTTCATACACAGCATATATAACTAAATGTTCACATCCACTATTAATATAATAATCTAGCTATAAGAAAATGTAACTCAATAATAAAGGTGACTGTAGATTACTTAGGCGGTTTATTATTGAGTTAGATAATAATGAGATCATAAAATTAGAAAAGATATTACGTAGATTTAATTAATAAAAACATTATTAATACAAAAATTATACTCTCTAGAATATTTAATATGTGTATGAAGTAGCACATAGTGATCCGTCTACGTCGTTTGGTAGTAAGTAGTCAATATTGCACCAATTAATAGTCAATATTAATTTCTAGCACCCCATATTCTGTGTGTAGTTAGTAAGTAGAATAATCAGTTTGTCGCAAGTATTAAATTTAGATTAATTAATCTTTATTGCATTGATATTAGGCAAAATGTAGAATAGAGAAATTATATATTATATTAAAAATATAAAAAAGTGGATGTGAACAAGTAAAAGAGATAAGTCGTATTTGAGAATTAGGAGGCACATCGAAGCAGATTTTTGCATTGAAATAAATTTCACAGAAATAAAATAGTTCAGTTACGACAAGAATAAACACCGCTATAGTCTGTTAGAACGTTAGTTCTTGAGCCAACAGACTCAGCGGTATTTATATTAACACAACACTATCAACATCTATTAGAGTTTTCATAAATTCAAAGAAATAAAATAAAATACCTGCTTTGATGTTAATCTCATTTAAGACTTATCGTATTCAGATCACATTATGTGGTAATTATAGCCAAAAGTTATTTTCAAGCCAATTCAAATCTGTAGGTCCCTACTTAATGGACCTTACGGATAGTCATTGAAACACATTGTTTTCATGAAAAAAAATACATGTTATTAAAAATAATTACCAGATCATATTCTTTCCATTATAATTGCATTACACCCAATCCACAGAAAAGGTCTAATTTCGTCAATAATAATAGAAGAGCCTGTTCGTGTTAAAAACTTTACGTAAAAATACTTTATTAACCTTCCCAACTTGGAAAGATAAATTGGTGAAGTTTATTTTTAGCTTAACAAGTTATAATTAGCCTTGCTGTTTACTTATGTATTATAAGAATATCGTTTGACGGCAGAAAAATCAAATATAATTATTTAAAAGCCTATTACACTTCATCATTTGCATATCAACTGGAAACTCTTCGGAATTTAAATGATTATAGTTGTGTCAATGAATTTAAAGATGAATTAGTAGTTGTTTTAAAGTTGCATATCATATGTTACCCACCGAATGTTATAGAGTACGATCTGCCAGGAAGTAGGTACTGGTAGCCGTTATCGAATTAGACTTAAACATTAAATAATACCCCAAGACTACTCGGCATTTACTGAATTATGATTGTATCCACATGTTTTAAGAATTCGTATTTTATTATTTCATTAAACATTATTAATTAGAACGGAAAATAATTATCTTTAAAGAATTAATCTAATTGCACTAAAATTTGCCTGTTTCGTATGTGCACAGCAATTTATTGTGATATTTTAAATACTTATAGGTTAAGATGCAAATCAAGATCTCGGGCATAGAGTATGTACCTATCAATGTGATTAATATTAATTTAAAATATATGTACTAATTACTATCGTATGATACCTACCTTTGTCAAAATTATGTTGATCTGTATTAAATACAGGCGCCTCATGGTAAGATACAGTTTACGTTTCGCACATTGTATGAATACCTTATTTAATGTATATCTTATAAGTAAAGTTACCATGCAATTAATCAAACCTAATGTCGTTTCCAAAATGGCTCATGTTTTTGTTCCAGTGGCCCTGTTCATTTAGAAAGTTTTGCATTTTTGGTCAATTTTATGAATATATACCTGTATGTGTACGTAGAATAATGAAGATGCTAATCGTTGTCCAATTCATTGTCTGAGTAGTGAGCGTGGGCGGTGCTGCAAAGCGCGGCGCGAGCGTGGTGCGACCGCGGCGCTAGCGTGGCGTGCCGCTCCTCGCTGACACTGTGACCGCTCATATGTCTTCGCCATTACTTCGACGCACCCCTCACTACCTATTTATTGTATTTATACCTAGTGATTGTTCCAATATATGTAAGCACGTAATATGAGCACGACTTTTCAAGTAAATATACTAAACGCCTACTTGTAACTAACATTTACAAATCGTTTCTAGACACTTTTATACGACTCGCAGTATCTTGCGACTGAAAACCGTACTTCTACTACTTTTTGGAAATGAAAGAAGGATGCTCATTAAATCTTCCGAACTCAGTTCAAATTAGATATTATTGTAATATCTATTTCTCATAACGTACTTATACCTACCTAAAATATCTCTACAACTCAAATGGGGAAAAGTACTTCGACGATATTTACTGTTGGAGAACAATATTTTTAGATGTCACACTTGTAGTGGATAAATATTACACTAAAAACTCTTAATTTGGTCAATTAAATATTTCACATAAAACATTTTCATAGAAATTTTGCTGTGTTAACCTTCGTCTTTCTCACAAGACGAACAAAACCATAATTTTATTAGCCGTTCTTGAGAAAATTATAGTTTAAAAATGCAACTATTTTTGTAGATACATATTTGATTGATTACCACTAGATAGAGATTAACATATGTATATTTTCTCAGAGTTGTGTTTGCCAAAAGACAATTAACTATCTCTGACCGCACAAACCGGATCCATGAAACTTTGTTGACTCACGATTTACTGGAGACTGCAATACACTGTCGGACTCTGTCGGACCACAGACGGACGAGGCAGAGGACACTCGAGCTCGGGCCGCACAGGTCGTTGTCATCGCATAGCTTGTATGGAAAATGGAATAGCCTCCGAGAGAATACTCTACCGCGTAATGATCACCAACTAAACGATTTGTATGAACGACTACACACATTCCACAAAGATTGTGCTTCATAATCTTGATGATCTTTTCCACCTTCATTCTCTCTGAGCATATTCCTACTTTTTCAACCGTGTCATGGAGTTGCCTAGACATTTCGCAGGACATGTAAGCAACTCAAATGGCGATAATCTTATAACGACTACGCTATTTTGTAGGCGTAATATACTTTTGGACTATTTATTATGTATTGTTAATTACTATGTATGTTGTATTAAGAAAAAAAAATTGAAAAACAAAAATAAATGTTAATAAATGCCTCAGCCAGATAATACAAATGTTTTATTTCAAGGACTCTTTTCTCTATACTTACATATTTAAAGTGGCCTAAGCAAATAAATCTACGAGTAGGAGAAAATATTAGAAACCATCTCCAAACGCGAGCTACCGGAAATACCCTATATTATGGTTTTCATAGGTATTATAACTAAGTAGGTATTTTAACGATTATTTCGTTTTTTTTATTATTCCATTGTTTTAGTCATTCAAAAATAAAAAAGTGTTAGAATTTATGAAACCAAATTATTTCAAATGGAAAGCAGAGCGAGGTCTAGGGTTCACCTTCCACCACTATGCAGGCTCAAGCGTAGCAACAATCGACAATACATCTCCTGCTGCATAGGCTCAGGTACTCGACGAGCTAGTATGCAGTGACTATTTCAAAGAGCTTGCCTACCTCGTCGAGCGACGAGGAATAAATCCGAATAAAATTTGGTAATTTATTACTGTAACCTAACACGAAGACGATGGCGGGGTTTTTCAGACCCCGTCATCCCCTTCGAATTTAACCTGTCCGAGTCGGGGTGCCCCAAGCCCCGAGCTAGACAGAAAAAAAAACGACGGGTTGCACTCTGGGAGTGCCGGCAGAAGTGAAAACTTCAATAGTAATAAACACACACGAACATTCGCGCAAGCGCCCTGCGCCGTCTTACGAATTTTCGATCAGGTCACGTGTCCTGACGCGAGTTTAACATAAAAATGTTAAACTCGCGTCAGGACACGTGACCTACCCATTCCAAAAAAAGTGCACAACGCCGCTAAAGAAGTTATCACTTCAAAAATATAAAAAGTACATAATAGGTAGGTATACTTTGGTTACGAATTACCGTGACCCCGAAACGTCAAGGGCTATTGAAGGACACCGTGGATTTTAGTCAGTACGAGTCTGACAGTCCCACTCGCTCTGACCTGGGTGGGAAGACTTATTTGATGATTTTACCAAGCTTTGTACCAACTGTTATTGTGCAGTCCATACTAGCTAAGCTAGGTGCAGTCCATCTTTATAAGTCTATGGTACGCGGTATTTACAATGTAATGTTACCAGCATGAAAATGGCAGGGGGAGAAAAGAAAGCATAGCTACAACACTTTTTTTTTAATCTGTC
Organism: Agrotis puta; assembly: GCA_943136025.2. Lineage (NCBI taxonomy): Eukaryota > Metazoa > Arthropoda > Insecta > Lepidoptera > Noctuidae > Agrotis > Agrotis puta. The sequence goes on along the minus strand of OW964177.2, from coordinate 10,193,363 downwards.
TTTGTTTGTTGGTCTTTGTCAAACAGTGAAAATTAAATGTCTTTGTTTTCGTTTGTTGAAATTCATCTCGAAACGTTGCTTTGTTTGTTGTGAAATGTGAAGTATTCGTTTTGTGGGAAAGAACATTAAAATTTATTAGTCTCGCTGTTAATTACAAAGATAATAATGTCGGCTAGTGATACTCAGAAACCTGAAACTTCAAAGGACAATATATCGAGCAATTCGATCGATGAGGGTTTGCCGAGAGAACTGAGTCAGCTCAGTCTTTCAAGTGCTGCAAGCCAAGATGAGTTCTTTTGTGACACAGGACACTCGGGGGCAGCTTTGAAAAATATATTCGGCTATTATCAATCTCAGAAATTATGTGACGTCGCACTTATTGCAGGAGGTTGCAGGTTTGTTTATTTACATTTTTGTCTGGCAGGTGAAATAAAAGGTCAAGTGTTTTGGAAAAGGTCGACAACTCGAGTGCATCACACACTAGGTACTATTGATTTGCATTGAAAAATACCTTGTTTCTCATATTTTGTATTTTGTTAGGTTGCTGCTGCTGAACAGATTATTGTTTTGCATTTTTTTTTTGCTTTTTTTTATATTGATTCTATTAAATATAATTGAGGGACATAAAGAAAAGATTATAGATTTATTTTATTAATCAACTATCCATTTAACCCTCATTTCATAATGTGAAATTAACACCGAACAAAGGAATTGTTCTTGTAGTAGTAACAAGTACCTATTTTTACCTATTTTATCCTAAATGACTAGAGAAAGAGTGACAAATCAACAAACCTCGAACCACTTTTTTCAACTGTTTCTCATTTTGTTTAGCAATAGTAGAGTTTAGTATTGTGAGTGACTTGGTTGAGACTTTTGCCCAGCAGTGAGACAATGAGGGCTGGACAAAAAAAACCCCTGATTCATCATGAATCATAATTCAAAAATAAGGTGATTGTGGTGCTTTATTTAGCAAGTTTTGATTTTCACACTTAGTTGTTCAAATGAACATTGTGTTCAAGCCATGACAAAAGCTTCATTTGTTATTTCATATAGTCGATCTACTGCAATCGCAGGTATGTAGTAATCATTAGAGGTATTATTTACTAACTCACATAATTTCTTTATAACAGAATCCCAGCACACAAAATTCTTCTTGCATCTTGCAGTGAGTATTTTGCAGCAATGTTCACTGGCTCCCTGAAAGAGGCGCAATCAAGTGAAATCACACTAGAGCGAGTTGATCCACAGGCACTTCAGGATCTTGTACACTATTGTTACACTGGCACCATAGGCTAGTATCACGTTTTTGTCTTTAATATTTTAAAAGTGCTTTATGCACTGCAGTTTAATTTTTGTTTTGCCTCATTACCACAAAAGAGCACAAAGCAGTAAATTGTTGAAGTTGTGCTAAGCTATTATCCTATATCCATATAAACACTTCCTTTTTTAGCTGCAGTACATAGGCACTATTACATTTAAAATAATTTAAAAAAATATATGTAATGCCATGAACTGTTTGTTTAATTTGCAGAACTGAGAGAGGAAACAGTTGAAGTGCTCCTTTCAACATCAAGCTTGTTGCAGCTTAATTCTGTTACAAATGCTTGTTGTGCTTTTTTAAAAAAGCAGCTGGATCCTTGCAACTGTCTGGGAATAGCTTTGTTTGCTGAACAGCAGTCCTGTTTGGATTTACACAAAAGTGCTTTGAAATACACATACCAAAACTTCATGCAGGTTCTTAATATTTTACTGTTTTGCAAATTATGATTACATTACAAACCTTTTGTATTTTTACCATTATTTGCAATCTAATAAATACATCACTATAATTTTAAATGTTTTGTAAAATAAGGCTCAACCATATAATATTTCTACAATTATGTTTAGGTTGTGAAACATCAAGAATTCCTATCACTACAAGCAGAACAGATGGCCAACTTGTTAAAATCAGATGATCTCAATGTAGTCACAGAAGAAAATGTATTTGAAAGCCTAATGACATGGGTGCAGCATGACAGTGCTAACAGAGAAAGTCACTTGCCCACTTTGCTGAAATTAATCAAGCTACCTCTACTTTCTTCGGAGGTAAAGTTTAATTGTTATTTTTCTAAATATCTACCTTTCTTTTAACAGTATTTTATTTCATATTTAAACACATGTATCAGTCATGTACTGACTTTTGCGTGCATTAAATAAATAAATTATATTCCTTTAAACACTATTAACCCACCCATTTCTTCCTTAGATGATGCTGAAATCAGTATTTTCCATGCAGCATTCCTACAACATAAAATGTCATTTTTGAATCTGGCATTACACTTTAAATAAAAGAATAAACAATTGGCTTTTGCCAGTGCAGATTTACTTAATAAAAATAACATTAATATACTAAGTATTTATGGTGTTGTTTCAGTGATGTTCTCTTGACACATAAAAAAATAAAATTTTTAGTTCAGCATCATCTATTGCAAAAATGCTCCAGGTCAGATTTCACAGTAAGGTTTCAAAGGTAGAGTTGACAGAGATAATCTTAACTATTATTTCAAGTAATTTGTTCTTAGAAGCCAGTTAACAATCAATCCAAATAAGAAATCATAGCTGTTTCTAAAGTTGTCCTTTGCCTTCAAGGATCACGGTGACATTACGACAGACCAACCCAGAAAATTGTAAAAGGATTAATTTGATTTAAGTTTGAAGGATCACTTATTAGCTTTTTGTACAGCTCCATATTTTCATCACCTCTCGTCTATGACATATGGGTCTCGTCCAGAATTCCATCTATCTCTGTACCAAAATTCATCAAAATCACTACAGTCATTCGCATTTTTAATATTAGTAAAGACAACCATGAGACCACTAAAGTACCATGGTATAGTTGCCGAGGCTCAACTTGAGTTTTGATACAGTTCTATCATTATTTTTCGGGCAGACCGATTGCAGAACCTATAGTGCCACTTTTGGGCACTATAGTGCCCAAAAGTGGCACTGCAGGGGCGTTGCTACGAGCACATCGCAATCGCGGCGGTAAGACCCCCCTTTGAGGAGTACCCTCGCCTTCCGCCTGACACAGGTCCTCATGACACGTATGTTTCGGGACGTTCCTGTGTCTGATTGGAAAGAAAGAAACGCCTGGGTGTCACCACTGCGAGGATCGCCCGGAGGACACGGTAGAGCATACGATGCAGGTCTGCCCCGCTTGGGCAGAGCACCGCCATGTCCTCACGGATACGATTGGCGGCGACCTGGCGAATGGTCGAGGCCATGCTGCGGGGCGAGACGGAATGAGCAGCAGTCGCTTCCTGCGGAGCCGCCGCGGCCAACCACCGTAAGCGCGGACGGCGAGTAATGGGTGACTCACCGTTCGATCATGGACCATGCCTGATGATTTTACTACGATAACAGATGTACTTCACTAGTAAAAAAAGAACGTATTTGTTTTTTGTCTTTAAGATTGCTGTCAAATACAGGGTGATTGGGTGCATTCCTTGAAATGGGTACTACCAGATCTAATTTGCAACAATTTAAACCCGAAAACATGGGGCTCAATCGCGGGACTCTCTCATCACGCAACCGTGACCTTGTAACGTACAGGACTATTGAATCACTATGGATTATTGGATCATTATGGATTTTAGTCTGTTCAATTCTGATAGGCCCTCTCGTCCCGCCATTGAAAATTCTATCGAAAGGTTGTTAATTCTAGTATCCATCATTATCACATTATGAATATTTTTTTCAGTACTTAATTGATAAGGTGGAGTTAGCCTGTGGTAATGTGCCAGAGTGCCAGCCCCTTATCATGGAGGCTGTGAAGTGGCACCTTTTGCCTGAACGACGCTCGCTTTTGTTCTCACACCGCACTCGACCCCGCACGTCAACTATTGGACGACTTTTAGCTATTGGTGGCATGGATGGATACAAGGTATAAACACATAATATATTTTTTTAAATGGTTACAAATCTAATATGATTAAAGAAATTATCAAAAATAATAAAAATGTTTTAGGGTGCCAGTAATATGGAAATGTATGATCCCCGGACGAACACCTGGACCCCGTTTATGCGAATGGGAGCAAGGAGGCTACAGTTTGGCGTAGCTGTTCTGCAGAACAAACTGATTGTTGTTGGCGGCAGGGATGGACTAAAAACTTTAAATACGGTATATTTTTATCCCAACTACCAAGGCAATATTTTTCGCTTAGTTACCTTGTTACTCCCAAACGGCTGGATGGACATCGACACTCAATGTCTCGTTATATTCGCTTTAAAAACCCAAGTGTCCTTAAATAGGTGCTTGAAAAAAGAGAAAATGGCAGATTCTTGTATTTTCTATTAATGAATGAATAAAATGGCAATACAATTTTGAACGCAACTGTGTGAGCTATAAGATTATGAATGATCGATTTAATGTTAGGTGGAATGTTTCGACTTGACTTCTTTGAGCTGGAGTGTGTTGGCGCCGATGAACACCCATCGCCACGGACTTGGAGTCGCAGTTCTAGGTGACGGACCGAACTCGCCAGTGTATGCAGTCGGTGGACACGACGGATGGATCTACTTAGATTCTGTTGAGAGGTACCTTAACTATATTATAGAGTAAATGAAATTGGTAATAAAATGTTCACAAACTTAAAGTGCTAAATTAGTTTTAAACTTCAAAGCCATATTTCCAAAAGAGTTCGTCGCCTGGGCTCTTAATGGAAGTCGGAATGCTCTATGTGGGGTTGTGGTGCAGATGGGACGCGTGCTCGCGCTCGTGGACCACGGTGGCGGCCATGGCGGGCGCGCGCAGCACGTGCGGCGTGGCGGCGCTGCGCGGGCGCCTGTACGCCGTGGGCGGCCGCGACGGCGGCGCCTGCCTGCGCTCCGTGGAGTGCTACGACCCCGCCACCAACCACTGGACCAACTGCGCGCCCATGACGCGGCGCCGCGGCGGCGTCAGTGTGCGTACCGCTATGATTGACTATTCCACTGAAAAATCCTAATTAGTCCGTCAGTTAGATTACATGCGGAGATACGACGCTTTCAAAATTGGCAATACGTCACAGCTCCTACTCTCGAGTTTTGATGCGTTATATCTTGGTTAAAATTATACACTGATTTTACAAAAGAAAAAATATGTGTCCGTTATTTTTCAAAATTCTAAGTGATGGACTAATTAGATTTGCAATTTTTCGATACTATCAAATAGCGAATTCAATGACACACAACAGTAACACAGAATTTACAATTTCTTGTGAGTAAACACAACATATCTACTGCTGAGACATAACTAGCTTTTTTGGTGCGCAGGTATGTGCAGCTGGTGGCTACTTATATGCCTTGGGTGGTCATGAAGCGCCGGCCAACGCAGTCGGAGGCCGACTGGCTTGTGTCGAGCGATACGACCCGATAGCAGACTCCTGGCTGCTTCTAGCGCGCCTCTCTTATGGGAGGGATGCTATTGGTTCCTGCCTTCTTGGAGATCGAATTGTTGCTGTTGGTAAGTTAGTGTTTTAAAATATCTTCGTTCTTTTGCTATTTTCTCTCCTCGTTCGGCGGGCTGCAATAGGTTCTTTTATAATAATAAAATAGACCAAGATATCTGAAATGTGTGCACGATTGATCTCCTGACTTTTGTTATCTTTAGTCGGCCGTCCTGAGGATGCAGTCCTAACTAATAAACTAATATTACATGGGGTCATTAGGTGGCTACGACGGCGTGCAATACCTGTGCGTGGTGGAAGTGTACGACTCGGAGTCCAACTGCTGGCGCAAGCTGGCCCCGCTGAGCACGGGCCGCGCGGGCGCCGCCGTGGTGGCGGTGCCGCCTCCCAAGAACGTCTTCTGATACAATGCGATCCGCCGCCCGGTGGACACAGCTAAGTTTATTCCAATACTTTCCATGTCAGACCCGGAGGACGACGATGGTGATGACTTTTCAGTTATATACTACTAATTATTTTGCTTTAATACGTCTAATAACTGCAGATTTACTTGTTTAGACTTATCTTACTTTTTATATAGGGTGTTAAAAAATTAACTGTAAGAATTTCGTGTACGTACTCGGTATCAAAAAACAGATTATTCCAGCATTTTTAGTTTTTAAATAAAAAATAATCAATTTAGTAAAACACTTTTTTTATTCACTATACGTAGGCTTGGTTCGCAGCTTCGTGTAAAAAATGCCGTTTTCGTATTCCAACCGGTACCGTGAATTGTATGATGACCAACGACGAGTGCCTGCTATACAAACCATCTACCAGCGCTTACTAGGCTATGGCCAGTTTTGTCCTCGTCAAGCAGATTACCGGGTTGGCCACGATTACCCGGTGACATTGAGATTGAATGTGAGTTAAAAGTGATAGAGACACATTAATGGGCATTCAAGTGGTGGGCATTTTCAGCACCTTTTGTAAAAAAGGTAAAAATTAAGACTTCTTTTAAATAGCTTTTAAATGATTGTAAATAGATTGATTAAAATTTTTTAAACATACCAACTTATCGAACTTTTATTAAAAAACAGTAATTCATTAATATGGCCAATAAAATAGTTATTTGTAAGTATTTCGATGAATTGCAAGTCCCAAAGTCTGCAAAATGTGATAGGAAAGTTAGAATCAGCTATGAACGTGAAACACGGGTGAACGCCTTTGCGATGTACAGTCAAGTGCGCATATTCAATAATTTTCTGCGCAGTGTAAATATTGCATATCATTGAAATGGATTTCGATAAAAAGAATCGTTATTATTTTTTATTTGTTAATCAAACAATTCCTAAAGTTTCTTGCAGTTAATTTTTTAACACCTTATATACAATCCAAATACAATATGTTACTCATTACAATGAATTTACTATTTTACGGCTTAAACTGGCCTACTAGTGACTAGAGCTAAACAGTTACTGAGTTTTTTACTAATATTATATTCTTATTACAAGCAAATATATAGACTTTTGTGGCCACATAAGGCTCTGAGGTCTAAGTGATGAATAAAATACAGAGTGTCTCATTTATATGAATCGGCGACAACGCAGCTTCTTTTTGAGTATCCTGTCGACACTATTTATATACCCTGTTGCAACAGGGGGAAATCTGAATCCAAAAGACATACGAAAAAAATTATTTTTTCACATGTAATGAAATGATCCTTGCATGAAAGGGAGTCGAAAGACATATTTTTTTTTTGCCTATTTCACTCAATTTCGTGGACACTTCACACATTACCAAAAAATTTAATATGTCAGCATCTAAATAGAGTTACAGTCTCTTGATGAAGTTTTTTATGGATTCAGATATCTCCCTGTTGGCCAACTTAAAAGAAAAACCTTGTTTATCATTGCTCTCGCAAGTCGCAATCCATGCATCATCTTGGGTTTCATATCTTGGCAGACTCTTTTGTATTTTTTTTTATTGCAAGACTGTTACTAAATTTATTCCAGTATCGAATTTAAAGGCTATTATAGATAGACTTAGAATTATAATTGTATTTAGTAGATGTATTTTAACATTTTAGTAGATAATCAATTTTCAGTGTGATCAATATTAACTTGTAGTTCATAATTTTATAAATAAATCACATGTATTTTTCGATGAATTACTTGATGTTTAGGTAAAACTAAACTGCTTTGGTTAAAATTTAAAAAAACATGTTTGGACTGTCATAACACAATAAAAAAAAAGAATTATTAACATTAAGATAATAAATGTGTAATAATTTTGATTGATAACTGATCTCAGTGCTAAGAATGCAGAATAAATAAGAGTTTTTAGTTTAATTTTAGTATATATAGTAGGAGACTGCTAGTAAGTTCTTTTTACTGATTTTTAAACATCCATGGTAGCATGTTGTTTGTAATATGCAAGCAAAGATCGACACTTTCGATTATGTCAACTGCAATTGGGATAAAATGAAGAAGAGAAAATGGACCTACCATATTGTTTTTTTTTTTAATTATATAGAATAGAATTATTATCATTGTATTTACTGTGATTTTTATTGCTTCGTACTTAAAATATGTTTTATACCAGCTGATTTAAAATTATATAAATTACTATTTATTTATAGAATTTTAGCTTTAATTTTATAGCACATTTTTGTATGAGCTAAGCTCGAATATATAAAGAAAAAAAAAACCATTTAGTTTTGATCTCAATTTGGATAAGGCTTCTAATTTTGCAAATTATCTTCAATTAACATTAATTCTTCATAGATTCAAAGTAATAAATTAAATATTTCGAACATAATAATATGAAGCCATTAGCTGCCACACCGGGTGTTAGATTAGTACATTTGACTGTGTCCTCTGCATCAATATGCAGAATTCTACAACGCGAAGTGTATCAATATCGCGTACGTATATGTATTGTAATTCCATTATTCCTATATGCGTGTGTAACTTTATATTTTGTACTTCTTATTTGCTGGCGAACAGTATTGATTTACATTTATTTTTGTACTATTTGGTTCAGTAATTTAATGATTTGGGGACCACACTGTGATGTTAGTGCTAGGAAATGGCTAATAAGAAATGGATAATAAATACTGATTACTAAAAGAAAGAAGACGAAATAACATATTTTATGAAGCATTGAAGCGGTTACTGTTTAGCTTTTTTTTCTGCGCGTATATGCTCGTAACGGTTTAAAAGGCGCGCTTTAAAAATATGAAACGAATCGCACGTACACGCACTAATTCAGACATAAGTACGCTCGTAAGGCCCGGTATCCACCAACGCAGAGTGTTTGCACTCCGACCGGAGAGGAGACCAGAGATGTACTACAAAGCTGGCAGGTTATTGACGAGATGCGTAGCGTAGAGAAAATTAGTGCTGTCTACGAAAAAAAAGAAAGATGAGACGTCTCTTGTCCTCTTGAGAGATGTGAAAATTACTAAATTTGATTGTTTCAAAGCACATCTCTTCTCCGCTTCGGTCGTTATTGGTCTTTTACGAGTTAAGCAAGTGCTCGAGGAGGCTTGTTGGAACAGCTCAATAAAAGAGCCATCTTAAAATATCAAGCTGTAACTGTAACAAAGTGAATCCATTTATGACAGTAATAAGTCTTTTTTTATTCACATAGGACTGTAAACGTTGTAAGAATAAGATAAAAAATCTTACTACACTATGACCTCCTGTTACGGTCGTCACTCCTTCCTTTTCTCGCATGGGTTAAAGACCTTAAGAAAAAAGAGAAATAGGTACCTATACAGTGAAAACAATTTAGTGTTTCTTCTTCGTAACAGCTGTTCATTATACCACCATAGTGTGAAATAACAGACTGTTATATTGTAACAGAAAGGAACAGATATGCGATTTTACCAATTACAGCCAACTCTTACTGCTTTAGGGTCAACGCACACCGAGACCCGACGTGGCGCGACGTGACGCAACGATAACTGCAAACGTAGTAAACTTTTCGTGTAGTAAATGAAGTTAGATTTAGAGTCGCTATTAAACCTCCGCGCTGCGTTGCGAAATGTGTATCTTTTCATGTAGTAAATAAAGTGAGATCTTGAGTAGCTCTTTTGAACGCTTAAGCTCGCCAACGTAAGTACGAGTTGTGCTTCTGATTCCACACGTGCTTCTAAAAACAAAAGCGCTAATCTGTAACCGCCTCTAGTAGCGTTAAGTTAACCAGGATCAAGCAACTACCGAAAAGTTTTGAATAGAATCCAAAACTGTTGTGAGTTAACCAATAATTACATTAGTGTGAGCACGCATTCTCTGAACTTTCTTACGCCTCTAATCCTCATAAGTACTAACTACTCCAAAATAAAAGTTCTCCGTAAGGTAAGGCTTTACTTGTCAGTCGTTAGTAGTTGGCCTAAACGTAGGGACAGTGGAGGAGCTATGGATGATTATATTGCTTGTTTTTCGCATAACTTCATATTATTCATTGATACACCATGTATAAGGCTGCAGTTCCGCTGAGGCAGAGTGGAGTGGTGCGGAGCAGAGCTGGACCGCGATTCACCAATCACATAGCTTGAAATCCACATGTGCCTGGTCAGTCATGTGTATCAGCCATTGTGATTGGTGAATCACGGCACAGCTCGTCTCCGTTCTGCTCCGTTCCACCTCAGTGGAACCGCAGCCTAATGATTGATAGATTCCCATATTATAGTAAAGACCGGTATTTGAAATTAGTAGAATTAAATATTTTCGGGATTTATATCATTCTATTTGTATAAACTTAACTAATATAAATAGAAAAAACCCTTCCGCAGCTACCTCTTTAACGGCTGCTTAGAAATATTGTATTGTAATGCAGAAATCAGACTTGAAATCAGAATGTTATTAGAGAAACAAGAATGTGTTAGAAGTGTTGCCAAATTAATCAACTATCTGATGACTTCTCCAGTGATGTATTTTTTAAAATAAATATTGTTGTAGCCATTAATATGCTTTCATTTTATAAAAAAAACCTTCCTGTTCTTTTTTAATCTTTGCTCAACTCTTGATTTTCACCTGTGTCAAATAGGTTCAGTTTGAACAGTAAGAGTTCAGTAAGAGCAGTAAGCTTGAAGAATTGTAGTATTGTGGACCGAGACTCACGTCGCGGGACTCACGCAATCACCGTGAGCCCGGAACGTAAAGAGCTATTGCTATTTTAGTCAGTACAAGTGTGACAGTCCCTCCCGCCCTGCCCTGGGTGGGAGGACTCATTTGATGATTTTACCACGATAAAAAAAAAAGTAACAGCAGTAAGCTTGAAGAATTGTAGCATTGTGGACCGAGACGAGACAAATCTTCGTTGAAGAGCGAGAGCAGTGACGTCGAAAAGGGGTTTGAACATTTTTGTATGGGGAGTGTACCAGGTGCTATTTTCATGCGTGGCCGTCATTTTGTTTCAAAATGACGGCCACGCATGAAACATTCATATAGATCACATCAATACAAACAAAATGTAGTGAGGTAAAACCTCGTAAAGCGTTACGTTTTCGCTAGACGATCTCTCACCGTAGGCGCAGGCATGCGGTCGGCGAGTAATGGGCAACTCGCTGACCGACCATGGACCATGCCCGGGACGACGCCGCGTTGTGTTCCACGCGCGCCTCACAAAGTGTCAGCAAAATGACGGGGCCCCCCTCTAGACGGCCAAAGCCTACCGGGGTCGCGGGATTTACTGAATTACCATAACTCTGGAACGTAAAGGGCTATTGAAGAACACCGTGGATTTTAGAGTCTGACAGTTCCTCCCCGTTTGCCCTGGGTGGGAGGACTCATTTGATGATTTTACCACAAAAAAATCAGACCAGATAAGTTAAAATCGAAAAATTTGAGCTGCTGGGCCGTGAAATCAGTGTCCGTTACCCCAGCCAGATGTTGTCGAAAATGGTCATTTGAATCGTATAGATAATTAGTTGTACGGCTTCTGTAATTGTTGCGCACATTTTTTAATTTGTTGCGCTTTTTTTTTTACACCGTCCCACTGCTGGGCAAAGGCCTCCCCCAAGTTTTTCCAGTTATTCTTTTTATTGCACAACTAATTTAAACTTATTCCTAAGAATTTTTGTACAATATATGATAAGAATCCGCTTAACCGTTTCAAAGATCTAGCAAAACCAAAAACGTTACCCCAGCAAAATCTCGAATAACTTTGCAACCGAAGAAATAACGAATACAAAACAAGGCACAACATTTACTTTATCTAGACAACTAATTTTATAGCTAGTATTTATTTAAATATTCCCATTAGAAAGAAAAAGGTATGGCTGGAGTAACGTTACGCCAGCAGGAAATGTTTTTGTGAAATAATTAAAAAACTATAATTGCAACAAATTTAAAAATGTGCGCAACAATTACAGAAGCCGCACAACTAATTATCTATATGATTCAAATGACCATTTTCGACAACATCTGGCTGGGGTAACGGACACGTGAAATCACTAAAAACTGAGCATCTCTTTCTGCTTAAACGGAGTTGATACATAACATTATTATTCAAAACTAATAAGCGATATTTATATCAATATCTTATATCTGGTGGCGGTTAGATGACAACCATAAAAATATAGTTAAAAATGCCATAGCATAGCCAGGATATGACTTTTTTAACTTCTGCGTGCATTGAAGTCCACAGCTCATCTTTCCTGACTCGACGTTATATCGAAAGCTTGAATGAATAAGAAGTTTTTACTAAACAGGGACCAAATCGCCACAAGAGTCATAATCTAAATCGGATTCCAAATACTCTACACCTGATATTGATGAGTTTTGGTTTCTCCGACGCGCCACCGACCCGGGCTTGGTCCTTGGTCGGACGGCGAGCTTACCCATTACTCACCGTCCGCAAGCCCGCTCCGCCGCTGTGCCCTCTGCTGTTCAGAGGGACACGCGTTGGAGCATCCACCCGACAGGCTATTCGCATACGGGCAAAGAGACCCCTTAGGCACACAGTGCCTAAAAGAGTTTTTGCCCGCATCCCAGGGTGCACCGGCCCGAAAAACTGGTCTTCCCCCCGGACGTATCCGAGAGGGAACTCCAGTCCACGGGCGCACGTGGAGGTTTCCTGTCTTAGCACCCCCGTTAATATTACCTGACAAATAGATACAGCGTGAAAAAATAAGCATTTTTTGTAAATATGTGAAAAAGTATCAAGACGTGGTGTGTCTTGACCCTTATGGTTCCATTCAATAGACTATCGTGCCCACAACGGTGAATCCGCGCTTGGCTTATGGCTCACTAGCACTTTGCCCGCGACTTCGTCCGCGTGGGTTACGTACTTTCCTAATTCCCCCTTTTCACCCCCTTAAAGGTTAAATTTCCAAAAACCCCTTCTTAGTGCTCCCCTACATTATAATAGGAAGCCGTGTGCAAAATTTCACATTCCTAGCCCCCGTAGTTTCGGCTGTACGTTGATATGTCAGTCAGTCAGTTCTCCTTTTAATATATATAGATAAACCTCTATTCTCAAGGACACTGCCACAGCAATACTAGTAGATTTAACATATATTATGCAGCCACTCCAAGAAGTTTTGGATTTGGACTGCAATGGGTATTTGACATTATTGACCAATAATATCAAACACAGCCTAAGTAGGTACTTTAGGTTCAAAAACCCGATTAACTTTAAAAAAATACTAGAATAAATAAACATAACATTTTCTTCATTTCTTTCTGTATTGAAATAAGACTCTTTCTTCGTTCTTCTAGAATTTTAGGTCTTCCATTGTAATAATCATTTATTTATTTCTTTTACTATTGTAACACTAGATTCGTATGTTTTAGGTTAGGCATCCACTTATTGACGGTTTTTATTCCTCCTCTCACACATCATAGTTTGTAATCTGTGCTAATAGTCTAGATTTATTTTTTATTTCTCCTTTCGCGGGTCTGCTGGCAGAAGTTTATATAGAAATAAGCAGTACCCTTGTACTCAGTTACAGCTTGGCAAGAAAGAGTCTGATGCGGTGACAATTGAAACTACGAAACGTTTGTTGTTGCAACATGTTAGAAAAGTCAAGTACGAGTAGCTTCTGTGTCAAAAAACAATTCCCTCGTGTTATTTCACAATTTTCTACATTATTTCGCAACGATCAGTGCTTACTTGTTTATTTATAATGACATATGACAAGTAGTAGCGACCTCAATTTTTCCACACTCTTTTTTGCCAAGCTGTATATGTTATAATTATTCTATGTTGTGTATTGTGTATACATAAACTGTAGAATTAGATTTTTTGTAGCTCTAAATCTATCTATATATATAAAAGGAGAACTGACTGACTGACATATCAACGTACAGCCGAAACTACTGGGGCTAGGAATGTGAAATTTTGCACACGGCTTCCTATTATAATGTAGGGCAGCACTAAGAAGGGGTTTCTGGAAATTTAACCTTTAAGGGGGTGAAAAGGGGGAATTTTGTTTGTATGGAAAATCTTATCAATTATCGCGGATGAAGTCGCGGGCAAAGTGCTAGTCAATCAATAAATCAATAAAATCATTCTACTAGTTAGTGACGTCACAGACTGGTAGGCCATATAAAATCTATTGTAGAATCGAGTTTCGACCATAGACATATAGTACTGCCATTTTATCACAATCTGTGGCGCATCATTGCAATGCCAATGGCAGTCCATCTTTGAATTCTATGCTCTATGCCAATGCCATTTAAAAAATTAAAAACATACTCTGTGAAAATTTATATGTAATCTGTGATGCCATTGAGATCGTGAATCTGTAATTTCTTTGCCGTATTTCAGCCGATCACGAGGGAATCAAGATAAGTTATTTGTATTAGAAGTGGTAAAAATTTTGAAAAACCATGGCTCTACACGTCCCTAAAGCTCCGGGGGTACCCCAAATGTTAAAAGAAGGAGCACGGGTAAGTTTATCAGTACATAACCAACAATTTGAGCACCCACTCATCCGAACCGTTCATCTGTTTTAACATCTTCTCATATCTTATTGAATTTACTCCTAACATGCCCAAATTTATGAGAATCATAATGATAGCGATGAAAACTAAGACTTTTGATAAAAATAAATAGAGGTTTGTCACACATGTACCTACCTGTAAAAAAATGCTGTTCTAGAACTTGCGACTAAATTTACTTGCTTCATGAATTGAATCCTCTTTCGTGTTTTTCTAATTCATATCCATCTACTCTAGGCTAGAATATAACTTACCGTTGTTTTCTTTGTTACTAGATGTTCTCTGGGCTTGAAGAAGCAGTTTACCGAAACATTAGTGCATGCAAACAATTCGCTCAAAGTGTCCGTTCAGCATATGGCCCAAATGGAATGAACAAAATGATCATCAACCACATTGATAAGCAATTTGTTACAAGTGATGCTGGTACCATCATCAGAGAACTTGATGTAGAACATCCTGCTGCTAAATTGATGGTGCTGGCCAGTCAGATGCAGGATTCCGAAGTTGGGGATGGTACAAACTTTGTTATAGTGTTCTCTGGAGCTCTTCTGGAAGCAGCAGATGAACTATTGCGTTTGGGTGTAACACCCAGTGAAATTGCTGATGGATATGAGAAGGCCCTAGAGAAATGCATGGAAATTCTACCCACCCTTGTTTGTGAAGAGATTAAAGATTGCAGAAATGTTGATGCAGTAATCAAAGGCATCACTCCTTCAATCATGTCTAAGCAGTATGGTTATGAAGATTTTATTGCCGAACTTGTTGCTAAGGCATGTGTTGGTATTCTGCCTGAAAAAACCACATTCAATGTTGATAATGTCAGAATATGCAAGGTATGTAATGATGATTCACCTGGATCTGCTGACCAGAATTATACTATTTTATTTACCACTGCCTTGTGGCTTAATAATAGATAGTTATTTAATAAGAAACACTTTTTTTAGATCCTTGGATCAGGACTGCTTCAGTCCGAAGTTCTGTCCGGCATGGTATTCAAGCGAGAGGTTGAAGGAGATGTAACTTCTGCTACTAAAGCCAAAGTTGCCGTCTTTTCTTGTCCTGTGGATATCACACAGACTGAAACCAAGGGGACAGTGTTGATCAAATCAGCTGATGAACTTCTAAACTTCAGCAGAGGGGAGGAGTCTCAGCTGGAGAAACAAATCAAAGAGATTGCTGATACTGGGGTCAAAGTTGTTGTTGCTGGTGCTAAGTTTGGTGACATGGCTTTACATTTCTTAAACAAATATGGTGTGATGGCTGTACGTCTCAACTCTAAGTTTGACATCCGCCGCCTTGCAAAGACTGTGAATGCTACTGTAAGTCATGACCTACTGAAAGTTTCTGGATAACAACTTGTAATATTTGACATTGTACATACTATAGTGGAAAATCACTCTGAAATTAACTCTTCAAAATCAATCTAAACAATTCCTATTGGATGCTAACATATAGTTACCATCCAGCCAGACATTTTTGGTATATTAAGAAGATTTAATACTACCCACCTATCTACCAAGTTTGGTTTTGTAGGGTCAGTTGTTTGATCAAAAGTTTTTTTTTTTATCCCTTAATCTACTTTAGGATTTGTCCAAATACATGTATAGCAGTAAAACATTATGGTATACAAAATGATTTTAGGGAAACTTATTTTCTTAATCTTGTTTATGTACTCTACCTGGATACAAGAAAGATGGATAGGAAATAATTTTTTTTTTGCCAAAATTAACTAATAAATATATTTTAAGGTGCTGCCAAGACTTACTACACCAACTGCAGAAGAACTTGGATATTGTGATTCTATTGGTGTTGAGGAGCTAGGAGACACACGCGTCGTTTGTTTCCGCATGGAGAGCTCAGAATCACGCATATCCACAGTTGTTATTAGGGGCTCTACTGATAACTACATGGATGATATTGAAAGAGCTATTGATGATGGTGTCAACACATTTAAAGGAATTGCCAGAGACGGAAAGTAAGTTCTTTTTTTTCGGTTGTTACTATTACAGATCAGTATTGCCAAAATTATACAGTGTGCCTGGTTTTTGTCTCTACAAACTTGAAGGAAAATAGCTACATACCATTCATTAGGGGTTGGTTTCCGACCACACATGCAGAATAATTCCATTGACAGAATTGAGTAAGGTTCCTCCCCATTAAGTTTGTATAGAAGCCAGACCCATTGTATTTAATGTTCAAGAATGGTTAAAAATAAGGACCTAATTAAATTTAATTCCTAGTGTGGGGCAAACTTTAAAAAAAAAGACCATTACAAACAAACCTAAAATTTCTTTCTGCAGATTCTTACCTGGTGCTGGTGCTACAGAAATAGAATTAGCCCAACAACTCCTCCAGTATGCTGACACACTGCCAGGCTTGGAACAGTATGCAGTAAGAAAGTTTGCAGTAGCTCTGGAGAGCATCCCACGTGCCTTAGCAGATAATTCTGGAGCCAATGCCACTGAAGTTGTTAACAATATCTACAAAGCTCACAAGGTAACTACATTTTCTATTGAGCCAATATTTTTACAAAATTTTACTTGCTTGAGTGTATTTTTTGTGTGGAAATATGATTCAACTTATTTAATTTATGTTTTTTTTTTCAGGAGGGCAACAAAAACGCAGGTTATGACATTGAGTCTGAAAACAATGGTGTCTGTGACGCCAAGGAGAAAAACATATTGGATTTATATGTCCTAAAGTATTGGGGACTCAAATATGCCGTTGGCGCAGCTGCAACTATTCTCAAAGTGGACCAGATCATTATGGCAAAGAGAGCAGGAGGACCAAAACCGAAAGCGCCAGCAGGAAGTGATGATGAATCTTAAGTTTTATGTAACAGATCACAACTAATATTAAACTCGCAAAGTATTTTAGTTAAGTTCTCAGTCTATTAACCCTTCTATTCAGTCGGGTTAAAAATGGCAAACTGCATTTAATTTTAAAGGAATTATTTACTTTTTAAAGAGACTAATTCTTTGTTTCTGTTGCATAATTATTTCTTTCTTAAGGTTTGTTTCATTATAGTGTAATGAAATAAATCTGAAATCACTTGATAATATTTGCTGCAAAATTCTTATATGCCGACATAATAATTATTAAAATATTTAACACAAACTATTATTTTAATTATTATTTATTACTTTAATTTTGTCCTTTACACATGATACATTTTTCTGCCACTTATGCGTCTAAGATAAGAGTAGTTTTTTTTTCGATTCTCCCCTTTTTTTCGAGTCACGATAATCATTTACTCCTTTTTCTTTCATATCTTTCCGTCACAATGAATCCATCTCTTTGTCTTCCTTTTCTCACATATTTCTACTGAGATAATTGACAGAAAATCGCGTTCAGACGCGTATATTCTGTCGTATGAGCGCGAATTCTGCTGAATATTCTTTCTGTTTATTGTGGATACTCTGTAAAGATAAAGGTGAATTGGCTATATTAAGGCGAGGTTTTCCTGAGCACCGCAGGCATTCAACGCTTACCGCAGCGCCCGCAAGGACTAGCGGATACGTAATGAATTACGATGCGCGATGACACGCGCGCCAAAACTTGCGAAGTCTAGGTAGTAGTTACAGAGTAGAGCAAAGCAGTAAATCAACTTGAATTGATTACTATAGGCACGTTTGTATGTATATTTTTTTTTGTTGCGGTATTATTTTGGCAATTTTGTTCAAAATGAAATACTTATGACGATTATCGTATTTATTTGGAAATATGGATTAATATAATGTAAAACTACCTTCGCATATATATTGCATTATTTTTGAACATACAGAATAATTTAGTTGGAAATATGATGTTTACAATCTTAAAATGTTACAATGTTAAAAAGTAAAAAAAAAAACAGGACCTTTGGACCATTAGATAAATGCCGTTTGTATTCGACTATCATTATATTAAGTTGGTGATATGTTCGTATCGCAAATAATTTTGGTATTACGTTTGAATGGAAAAATTACTTGGCGCCGGAACCTTAATCGAATAGAAGCTAATGAAAGCTAATATTATTTTTTCTCTAAAAAGTAACGGATATCATCAGTAGAATTGTTTTCATTAAGTACATTATAGTCACATACTCCTCAATTTTAGGATTATTCAAATGAACAAGTTGTAAAGTAATTAACGGAGACACCTTACGCCCTTCCGTATGCTCTATTCACCTATAATACAAATGTTGATTTTGATTAGTTCGTAATAATTACCACTAAATACTTTTTTTAATTAAATAAAAAAGTGGAGTAAATGACTCACTCGTTATCCCCTGAATCATTAGTCGATATATGCGCACTGCGCTTGGCCTGCAGCTGCATTGCTCTAAAATATAAAACATCTAGGTAATTTTAAAGCGTGGAGGTGAATTAGGGGTCACGGCAGTTAATAACTAATATTTTTGTAGGAAATGATCATACTGTGTACACTTCCACACTATGACCACAACCTATTTCACATTTGGAGACAGTAAACCATTATAATAAATGCGTTCACGGTGGCTTTATGAACTCTGACATAGGGTCTAAATTTAACTGTCTTAAATATTTGATGCGGTTGGTAAATCCGCTAGAAAAATAAACCATTATATTATATTCTGTGGTTATAGTCTAGGAGCCACTGAAACATCCCACCCGTTCTCCACAAAGCTAGATTTTTTAAAATTGTATTATTGAAAAGTAACGTTGTAGCAGGCATCTATGTGGTTGCATTATCATTCCTCAAAACGGAGACAAAGTTATTTTGTTTTTGCTCTCACAGTATGACTATAATTTTAAATTCTAACTTTGTGGAAAACAGGTAAGTCGGATGGTTCAGTAGCTCTCCTACTATTAGTAAAGAGAAATAAATATACAAAGGAGGTTTTAATAATTTTTCCAATGCATCCTTACCTTTTTTGTTTATTCAGCCTTCGAAGAGCCAGCGATGACAACTTCTTACTTTTTCTGCCCATTTGTTTACAAAATCATAAACTTATAAAATGAACAATATTACAAGTATTTTGAAAATTAATATATATACAGGTATTATTATTTAAAATAAATGTTTGTCTCTGTCAGTAATAGAACTAAGTGTGGTGGTGGGTTTGCAAAAAAATTGACGTACATCCGACCTCCGACACGGTCCAAGACCGACTAAACATGCCGTGGTATCTTAGAACAAACGGCACGGTACGCTGTAAGCACTGCCATCTATTAGCCGCTTCAAGAAAAGAAAGGCTGCTTGTAATTTTATAGAAGGATTATTACTAGATGGCACTATGAAATAACGATGACACTATAAGGACGTTGACATTTGACTTGATTTGACATTAACACTGTTTTGAATTTTTCACAAGATTTTTTTCGGTTGGTGTGTATGCGCCTATGCTGTTAATTTTCTTGTATTTTCGTGTTTTCTCGCTTTTGTTTTCCTAGAGTACGTGTAGTTGAACTTTGTTCCTCCGGCTTTACTTTACCCGATAAGTTTAAGATGGCTCAAAGGTCCTGTTGTGTTCCCGGCTGTTCCATGAAACTTGGAGGCGGTAAGTTGTCTCAGTCTGAGTATATTTTTTATTCGTATCACCGGCAATGTGTAGAATTTCGACATTTTATAGAATTCCCGTTTTCCGGCTTAGAATAACATTATTCCTTACGTATTAAGTAACTGGTACCTACTTAAAAGTTGTATTAGTTCAAAGTTACTACTTTTATTGCTGAAATTACCCACCTATGTACTTGTAATTCTTACCGATTTATTCCTACTATTATTATTATAAATGTGAAAGTGTGGGTGTTTGGATTTTTGGATGTTTGTTACTCAATCAAGCAAAAACTGCTGAACGGATTTGGATGTAATTTGGTACCCAGATAGTTTATAACCGTGATTAAAACAGGATACTTTTTATCCCAGTATGACGTTCCCGTGGGATAATTACCCAACTTCACACGGGCATAAGCTAGTATGTAATTGAACAACAAACATACTACTTAGCCAATTCTCACATTCTTATTATTCTTCGTCTGCTTAGTGATGGGAGATTACTCCATGGAAACCTGTTTCCTGGATTAAAAATGTCCTTTAAGTTAATCCAGGTCATGGTGTACCTGTGTTCGCCCGAACCTATTCAGCTGTTGAAGTGTGGTTGAGTAACAAATATCTAAACATAATATAATTATGTCAGTAGTATTATGTGTTTGATTCCAGACCACTCATTATTTTTACTAAACCAAGATACAAGTTTATTTTATAATGGAACAAAAAACAGTTAAATGTTCAAGTTTAAAATTATAATTTGAGTGTTATGTTACATTTTCTTTTCATTTTATGTTTGATGAACATCTTGTAACAAGTTCTTAATTATCATGTTTTAGGAATGCCGTTGCATCGGTTTCCAAATCCAAATAATCCTGCTCAAATAGAACGTTTTCGCACTTGGGTAATGAAAATTGGAGGAGATATTATTGGAGAAAATAATGAATTTATATATAAGAACAGAAAAGTGTGTCATAAACATTTTGAAGAAGTTTACACATTTCCAAATATGAAACTAACTGCACTGGCAATTCCAACACTTGAAATTCCAGGTAAAATTTGTTAATTTTTAAAACACTATACCTACTCTTTTTATTGATGGAAAAAAGTAAAGGTAAATAATGTAACAATGTCTTGTTTTGTGAAATACTAAGCAATTTAAAAATTGAAACTTACTTCATGAAGAAGTTTTTTAAGCAGATTAATATTACGCAGTCTTATTATTAGAAATTGTGTCTGAAAATATTAAATTTTCATAAAAGTAGATGTATGGTCTTTAAATTTTGATTGATGATGATAACGGTTTTCTATGAATAAATCCTTTTATCCCAAAAGGTTGTGTTCATCCCTATTAATAATAACTCTATAAATTTCAGGTGTACATGTTGGTGAGCACAGGCATATTGAACTGCCATCTACGGCAATTCAAATGACGACAACCTCCTCTTCCAGACCCATTCCCATCAACACAGATTTATCTTCGAGGCCAGGTAAATGATTCACTACGTAAACTTTTAATGGAAATTTATAATAACAAAAAGCATCAAGGCCTCCTAAGTGAAATTATTGTGAGGGTTTTTATAATTTTAATAGAATACTTAATATTATTTGTGAAATATAAAGGTTTAGGCGAGTTTAGCGATTTTTGGCAATGGTAAATCTTACCTATTATATTATATTTGCTTCACTGCCACTGACATGCTAATGTTGACTGTATCTGTGAGTATGAAATGTTGCGCTTGGCTAGAGCAGTCAAAAAGAAAACAATACAAAAATAGTTCTATACCTATAGATTACAGGTAAATTTATAACAAATCTATGGTCTTAAAATAACATGGTAAATCTCCAATCAACATGTTTTCATCGACTACTATGTTATGTTTGTTCTTGAAATAAATTCACCCCAACTATGGAACCCTTCATTATGCATTGTCTAATACGCACTTGCCGGTTTTTTTCTTTAAATTATACTTATATTAAAAGCTGAAGAGTTTGTTTGTTTGGTTGAACACGCTAATCTCAGGAACTACTGGATCGAAATGAAAAATTATTTTTATCCTGGATAGTCCATTTATCGAGGAAGGCTATAGGCTATATAACATCACGGTACGACCTTTAGGGGCTGAGCAGCGGGTGACACCGCGGGGAACAGCTAGTTAAATATATAAATAATTAGTTAAATATTTTACAGTGGTACAGAACCCTTCGTGTCTGACTCCGACTCGCACTTTTCTTTAATAATTAATAAACAACCCAATGTTAATTTATGTTTATTATGTTCTTACAGTCATGAATATTGAACTACCATCTACTTCAGTTCAAATAAAGACAGCCGGAGCCAGACCAGTTCAAATGGACACAGATATATCTTCGAGGCCAGGTAAATATTATACAGTAGTCCAAAGATAGTGTCGACCAATTTTGCTGATAGATTTTTTGCAGTTGGTAATTGATAAAAAATACAATTTTTTAATTTGGTTTTGCTATTGTGATTACAGTAATGAATATTGAAATGCCATCTGCTTTACTTCAAATGGAGATGGCCTCTACCAGACCAGTTCAAATGGACACAGAAGTATCTTCAAATCCAGGTAAATAAAAAACAAAATAATTATTAAAATACTATAAGTAGAATGCCTCATTTATCTAGTAGCAAGCGCGACTGCTGAGCATTAGGTCCCAGGTTCGATTCCCAGATCGGGCAAAGTGTTATTGGGTTTTTCTAAAGGAATTTCTCAGTAGCAGCCACGGCGTCTGGATTTGTGCCCAGTTGATGGCAATAGGTTCGCCTCCTAATACATGGGACATAAACATAACTCGCGAAATGTGGGTGTACTATTAGGTACTTACACCTCTGCCTAACCCTCCGGGGATTACAGGCGTGATGTTATGTACTATGAGTAATGAATATTGATGTAACACTTGTAAACAAATAATGATGTTCAAAATAAATATTCTATACATACTGTATAATAATATTTTAAACTAGCTTCTACCCGCAAATTTTTCGTTCTCGTTTGCGTGATGTTTAGGCCCCGACCAACCGCGTCGCATCCCACCGCCCGGACAAAAATGTGATAGCTCAGTTAATAAACATGATGTAATAAATTTAATTTATAGCCTATAGCAGTCAGGAATATTGTAGCTTCCTACCAGAAGAAAACATATTTGGAATTGAATAATTTGTTCCAGAGATTACCCCTACATACAAACAAACAAGCAAATTTTACCATTATAATAGGTATTATAGTTAATACCCAATGCATAACTTTGTTTTTATTTTTCAGGTCGTTATAAGATTTCCATACCTTTGACTGCAACAGAAAAGAAGCTGAAAGAAATAATATCTGAAGTCAAATCAAAATTGCGCAAAGCTCGCAATACAAACAAAAAGCTAAAAATGGAAATAATGATGGCAGAAAAAATTATGAAATCATCTGCCTATCAAATGGTGAAAGAAAAAATGACACCAGCAGCTCAGACATTTTTCGCAATGCAGATCAAGCAGTTTGCAAAGAAACCTGCAGGGAGGCGTTTTACTCTAGATGAGAAAGTTCTCTGTTTATCTTTATACAAGCCTTCCCCTAGAGCATACCGAATACTAAGTCAAATGTGCATACTTCCCAAGCGAAAAACTTTGGAGAAATTGCTTTGCAAAATAAATCTAGAGCCAGGATTCAACAAAATAATATATCAACATTTAAAAAAAAAAGTAGAAAAAATGCCCGCCCGTCACAAGTATTGCTGCCTGATTTTTGACGAAATGGCCATAGCACCTAATTTATACTATGACAAGACCACTGATATTATCCACGGTTTTCTTGATAATGGTGAAGAGAGATCAAAGACATTCTGTGACCATGTGTGTGTTTTCATGATAAGGGGTATTTGTAAAAAATACAAACAACCCATATCATTTTCATTCTGCAAAGGAAGCACTAAAACGGCAGATTTATGCAAGCAAATTAAACATATTATTCATTCTTTAAATGAAATTGGGTTAAATGTGGTTGCTACAGTGTGTGACCAAGGAGCCACCAATATGGCTGCACTTAACCTTTTGATGAAGGCAACTGAAGGAGACTATTTAAGGTGTGGCAAAAATTATCCTGGAGGCTTTTTTGAGATAGATTCAAAAAAAATATACCCAATTTATGACCCACCTCATCTCATGAAGGGCGTTAGAAATAACCTGCTTACCAAAGATTTAAAATTCAAAGAAGATGGTAAAATAAAGTTAGCTTCCTGGTCACACATAGAAGCTTTATATAAACGAGGACCAAGATACAGAGGAGTCAAGCTTATGCAAAAGTTAACAGCTCAGCATGTATATCCACAGCTAATACCAAAAATGAGAGTCAAACACTGCACACAAGTGTTTAGCAATACAGTTGGCCTGACTATGGGGTACATGGCAGGTTTGTAACATTGAACATTTTTACGAACAGTATTTGACTTAAATTCTGTGATAATTTTATCAAGCTTTATTGGTGTTTTAAGTGAGAATACTAAACATAGGTTTTGGGAGGTGGAATTTCCAAAAAATATTTTTAGTGTCTGCTTTGATAGTAAAGGAACTTCCTGTAAAAAAAATATAATCATTTGTAGCTTCAGTAGTAGGCTCTGCGTTAGTGATACGTTAATTAAACCATACTGGTTTAGGTGGCGCTCTGTGGTTTCTGCCTATCCCTACGGGAAATAGGTGTGAGTTTATGTATGTATGTTAAACCTTAGTCTGGCCAAATCGTTAGTGAATCTTTGATTATTGATGGAAAAAATCAAAGTTAATTAAAAACTTTTTCTTTTCAGATGAAGGGAGACTCCCAAAAAAAAGTATGGACACAGCCGATCTCATCCTATTTTTTGATAAATTGTTCGATTCTGTCAATGGCAATTTCCATAGACCTGACATAGGAAAAATTTATAGATGTGCTGTAACTCGGCAATCTCCACATCACAGATTGTGGTATAGAAGTTTACCAATATTGAAATCCATGACGTTCATCACAAAAACTGGTCACAGAGCAACTGTGCCGTCTTTAACGAGTTGGGTAAAAACTATCGAAGCTTTTCTCGCCTTGACAAAGGATTTGCATTCTGCAGGTTTGAAATCGATACTGCTGCGCCATATTAATCAAGACCCCTTAGAAAATTTCTTTGGGGCAATAAGAGCACATGGTCTCCGCAATAATATGCCAAGTGCTCACGCTTTTATTAACGCTTATAAATCGTTACTGATATGTAATATTACATCATACAAATCGGTTGGGGCAAATTGTGAAGAAGACAATTTTGAATTGTTACATTCATTAAAGAAAATTTTAACTGAAAACCAGCCTCAACCAGATAAAATTAATGTTAACTATGAAATAGCGGAGGAGCACTTATGCATAGGGGACGCAGATGTAGAAAATTTATTATCAAATCCCGAAAACAAAGAAAAATGTGCAGCAGTAGCATACTGTAGCGGGTGGCTCATCTATCTTTTAAAAAAAAATATTTTTATGGATTGTCAAACCTGCAGACATGATTTCGAGTCTGAAGAAATCCAAGACTATCATAAATATATTAAAATTAAAGAATATGATAGCACAAAAACTTGGCTTTCTTACCCAAGTCGTGAAGCATTTTCATTTTTTTTTAATTCAGAAAATATTGTTACAGAAGTCCTAAAGACAAAATGTCATAGCAAAAATATAAAAGCTTATTTAGAACTTGTGTTAACAATAAATATCAACTACAATTTTATAACATGCAACAATCATAGAAATTTATCTATAAAATTTATGATAAAAAAACTAATTTTGTTCTTCCTAAATAATTGGTGCAAGGATATGAACCAGATAATATCTGGAAAAACCACGTTTTTTGATGAAAGTGATGAGATGAAAGTGGCAGCTCATAATTATTATGTAACACATAAAACCAGAAATAAAAACTAATAACCTATCATATTGTTTCTTTTTTTTTTCCCTTTAAGAAAAATGTCATGCACTGTTTTCATGATTTGTGTTACCCTGAAATCACAAATTTATGAAAACAATGCAATAACAATAATATCTATAAAAGCTGGGTACCCTAGTAAGGCTGCACTATACTTATATGTATCTATGTAGTGCAGTGGCTTTAGTTCATGAAGCAACCACTACACGGCAGCACTTTCGCGACCTCGAGCGAAGCCGAAGTTACCCATCTATAATAGTATATTAATCTATGCGACTAAATGCCACGGGTCGAGTGTATGAAAAGACGAAATCACCTAATTCTGGACTTACTGGTATGGTTTCTCATCCTTTTACAATAATACTGCTAAATTCTATCTCATTTTTTATGCTCTTCAAGATGGTATAAGTTTTATTATTCAAAGCCTAGTATAACTCAAATAAAATGGTATCCAAACCATGAGTTGGACCTGTTTTTGCGATTTAATTGAATGCAGTAAAGTGCAAGCAATCGTGTATCGAAGAGCAGAAACCTGTAGACCGAAGACTGAAATATGTACTATGTTTTTTTCAAAATTTAAATCCCTTTCATTAAGGAATAATACACAATACAAAATGACGGTTTTGCGTCTCACATCGCCTTAAGTTTTGAATTCATGCCTCGATGCGCTTCGACTCTGTGTTAGTAAATTGACCCTAACGGCAAGTTGTTTGATCAGTAGATGTAATAACTGTTTGCAAAATCCTTTACATATTGTAACCAAAATCCTTTAAACATTTTTACATATTTTCATTTTAACAAAAATGTTTTATTTTTATTTTACCCCTTTTCTGTGGGTACAGGCGTGATATTATGTTGTTTGATTGCGTAAACAATGCAAAGAGCGACTGCGAGGAGCGGGAGGAGTTTATGATGCAATAATTCCACCGGTGTGCGGCACAAATATTCGCTCTGGCTGGTGGACTCACTAGCAAACACGAACAAAAATGTTCGCGCGCAGCTGGATACTTCTGTTTTCGCACACGTGAGCGCAGTGGCCTCGTTTGTGCGCGCACATTGCTAGACTAAGTACGGTGAAAATATTCGCGCAAGAATGTGCTGCACTGTCTGCGAACTACAGGTGCACCTTGCAAGTGGACACAGAAGCTATACGAGATACCAGCTTAGTACGCTCACAGCTGAAGTGCGCGAACATAATGTGCCGCACACTTTCGGTAGTACCATTAGACGCTGCCATCGTCGGCGCATGGCTTTGGGCAAATGCCTACAAAACTAGGTTCACATTGTAACTGACACAGCTAAGCAACATTAGAGGGGGCGTTTGAAGCGGTCGCCTCTTTCTGCGTAGCTGTAAGCGAGCAAAAGGAGAGAGGTATTCCTACTCTTCGCGCGTCATCCGCCATGGGAGACGCCCTGTTCGTAGGAGGTCGCGGTCGCAAGGTGATTTTCGGGTACAACGGCTCACGAACGTCGAGCAATAGGTAGTTTACCGTTCGATTAAGGATCACGAGTCGACCGAATTGACGGGCTACGAGAATGTCTCAAAATATTCCCGCGGATCTGGAATGCAAATAACAGTTAAAGGATCAGGGTAGATTTTACCAAGTTCTACCCTTACCTATAGTACCTTCGGATCCACGATGAGCGTGATCCCATTTGCCCCCCCAAAAAAAGAGGATCGCGGACTTCTTATTTTGTGTGGAACCGCTAGGGCGCTGGTATAGAAGCAGTTATAATTCTACATCAGCTTTTAACGACGAGTATTATAATAACCATAAAAACTACCAACTATTTTCATTCGAGGGCCTATGGGGACCATAGCTAAGAAATAACTATTCTGAATTTTAAGTAGCCTGTTGGCCTCGTCACGCGGTGTGTTGGGCGGAGTGGGTCAAAAACACAAACATACGGCGGTATACAGAGAGAGATTTTTAAGTCACCACCAGCGTTGCCAGGTTACTTTTGTAACCTTTTTAGGTGATTTTTGAACTGCTAGGGTTCTAGGCTGCCATAAGTGGTGAGTCACCACTTATGGCAACATTTCTTATTGATTGTCTTTTTTTTAGGTTCTTTATAGTGGATATATGCATTTCAATTTATATTAATAATAAAAAACCTTTTTAAAGGACACACATACCAACTTAGGCTATCACTAATAATGCAAAACAAATTGGTATCATGCTCCAACAATTAAATTTCAAATTACGACTTTATACAGATCTTAGGATCATCTATCAGGAACTCATCTCTAAGAAGGAGTAGACAAGACAAACAAAAAACCCATGTGTCAAAATAAAAATGTGTGGTTGTCAAACTTCGGTTACGGCTTTCTGCGATTCTGTAAAGAAAACTTATTTTTGTTGATTATCCTTCAGCTCATTATAGAAAATACCTGAATATGTCTTCATATAAAGTAAGTATCTCATGAAAAACACAAAACACAATGTATGTACTCAATCCACTTTAATCAAATTAAATATTTTCAATTCAACAATTTCGGATTTCGTAAACAAACCCATTCGGTTAATTTAGAAAATGTTTTTGGTACAATTAGAAGATTTCCATCATGAATGAAAAAGAATGTCACCTTACCACTAATAAATATACAAAATACCTTTCCAAAGTACCTACTATAATTGCTTTAATTTTACAGCCCATTGATTCCAAAAGGGAGGAGTTTCGAAGATACCTGGAGCGGGCCGGCGTAATGGACGCTTTAACTAAAGTCCTTGTCAGCCTGTATGAAGAACCAGATAAGCCTGAAGATGCCTTAGAATATGTTCGAAAACATTTAGGTACTGATGGTGGGGATGATGAACTGGAAGCTGCAAGAGCTCGCATAGCAGAATTAGAAGCAGAGAATGCATTGCTCAAAGGCGAAGCAGCTCCAACGGAAGGATAAATTTTTGCTCATACATTAATATTATTACTACTAATTTACCTACATACATAAATATTGACATGTTTAATTTAAAGATCTCTTAAAAATGATCTCAGATAAAAATATTCTTGTTAATTCTAGAGAAATATAACATAGTGTTATGATTACTGTGAGAGTATTATTTTTGTTATAAGTAAGTATATATTATTTGGCAGTGCAAGAAGCACTATTAAATTTTTGTTTCAATTATTATCTGTTTTATTTTCACATTACCACAACTTATTTTTTTTAAACATGGAGTTTGTTCTAAGTGACTTTCTAATTAGGCACTTAGAACAAACAGGATTAGATAGGATTTGAATGAGGTTCTCTAAAACTTACTTCCATGCATTGACAGCATAGTCTGGTAAAATTTGTTTGTTCTGAGGTGATGGACAAAGTTGACTATGAAGTGAGCTTACCCAGAAGAAGTCTGTTCACTAACTTTGAAGTGAACAAGGTTGTATGCATTCAGAAACAGACAGTTCCACTCGTACACTGTATTAAACATCT
Source organism: Agrotis puta (assembly GCA_943136025.2). Classification (NCBI taxonomy): domain Eukaryota; kingdom Metazoa; phylum Arthropoda; class Insecta; order Lepidoptera; family Noctuidae; genus Agrotis; species Agrotis puta. The sequence continues at coordinate 10,164,117 of OW964177.2, read as the reverse complement.
GGAAAAGCTTAGTGCGATGTAGTCAATGAAACTCACACCTTTAGAATTTAAGTGGCCTAACTAAAAATTCAAAGAAAATGACTTTTATGCATCAAACGACTTATAAACTATTCTATAAGTTTATTAAAAAGAAACCAGCTCTTCTAGAACAGAAAAGGAAAAACTCACTGTTTCCGTCTCTTTCAAATCACGCTCTTTCCCCGCGTCACTCGGTATTGAATTAATAAACACATTTCCCAAAAAACTTTAATTTTGGATTACGCCATTTCTATTCTAAAGGTGCGATATTGTCATCTGCATACCACCTAACTTATCTAGATAAGTACCTATCAGACTTAGGCCATTGATGTCCAGGAATCCATTGATGCCATCAGGAAGAGTTGCTTGTTTGTATGAAAAGGGGTAATGTCTGCGGCTTATGACATACACGGAAGAGCTTTGCAGCTCTCCCACCGCATCACATCCCATCATACGCCTGCGCTGTTACTTTTTTCCGACTTGCTAAACAAAAATTGTGATAGCTATGCTAATATGCATGATATAAATATAAAATTATGGCCTATCCATAGCATTCAAAAGTATAATATAATGACAAACTGCCTACCAGAAACACAATTTCTATAGTTGGATTATTAGTTCCGGAGATTACTTCCTACATACACTTTCGTTCATTCCCACTAGTTCGATTCATTAGTTCGATCGTCGAACTCTATAAAATATTTAACATAGCTATTAGCCGAGCTATCACATTATGTATTTGTACACCAAGTCGGAACAAGTAATACCAGGGCGTGCAAAGAATGCGACGCGGGGACCATTATATCGAATCAATATGCGAAGTCGCAATCCCAGCAGAAACTAGTTTTATAATGTACGTAACGTGGTAAAATCGTAAAATGAGTCCTAGCGGCATTCTACTCGGTGTCGTTCAATAGCCCTTTACGTTCCAGGGTCACGGTTATCTGATAAGACAGTTTCGCGACCCCGGCAATTAGCTTGTACATGGACATAATATATTACTCAAATTTCACACCGACAAAAAGCTTGAAGTGGCAGTATCTGACGAATTACTGTGACCCCAGAACGTTAAGAGCTATTGAATAACACCATAGATTTTAGTCAGTACAAGTTTGACTCTCCTGCCCTGCCCTGGATGGGAGAACTCATTTGATGATTTTATTACACAAAAAAAGAGTTGCTAACTCGCGCTTTTCTAAGCGAGTTTAACGGACACCTGAGGTTAAATAAAACAAATAATTCTAATGATTAACTGATTTAAATATTAGTGTTTTCCTTTGCTAAACATGTACAGTTGAAATATTGCATGATTTAAACAGCGGTACTGATAAGCTCCGTATATTTCTTCACTTTGGTGGCAACACTCATATCCACATACTTGTCACCAATAGAAACAACCATACCACCCATCAGGGAAGGATCAACTTTGGCTGTGAGCTGGAGGGTTTCATTGCCTTTCAGGAATTTCTGGAATAAAGAAAAAAAATTTATTTGCATAGACAATTTGCCTGTGGAAGCTTATTATTAAATTAAGATTTATGTATGGAGATAAAATATTATATTTTCTTAATGTTTTGTAGAGTTTGTTGTTTGTCTGTATACATATTTAAAAAATATAACACTAACATTAAATCTGTCAATTGAAAATTAGTTCATCTGAAACAAAAAGACTAAAATAAAGTATTTTTGTTTTATGTGGTAAAATCATCCAATGAGAACTTCCACACTGGGTGAGCAGAAGAGACCGTCAGACTCGCACCCTTTCCATTCCAGGGTCGCGGCGACCTGATAACAAAGGCCGGCTAGTAATAACTAGTTTTATGTTTTAGGTGACTATTGACAACAACTTTTTATTTTTAATTCTGTCAAAAATACCATTCTTCTACTCTTTTGTGACTGTGGAAGATGATATAACTAGGAAGGACCTGACAAGGGACAATCAAGCTGATATTCCAGAGTAAAGTTTTTGTAAAAAGACATGCTACACAGACCAGGCAGGAGGATTATAAGGAAATTACCTTGAGAGCCGCTTCCAAGTTCTGTCTCTGAGCCTGATCAAGAGGCTTGGCAGTGACAACCTCACAAGCAACCTCGCCACGGTGAGCAGCCATCATCAACTTAAATGCATTGATAACATTCTCCAACTTGTCCAGGCGACCATTTTCAGCCATAAGACACAACAAATTGCCTGTTGTGGGAGACAGTTTGATCTAGAAATATTGAATATTACATAATCAAATTGCCGTTAAACAAAAAATATATATTTACTATTCAATTTACACTACCAATATTCTGATTTACAACAATATTATTAAAGTTTTACTAAGTAAATGATCAAAAACTATACAATGTACACAAGTCCAAAATCAATTAAGAAATCATAACAACATACACAATTTTCATAGACAGTTCACATTTCATGTTAATACTTTTGCAGTCAAAGTTAGCAGTGACTTCTTTGTAGGACAATCAAACCAGCTGAGTATGAAGACCTGTATTTACCAAGGCATTATTTTGTAGAAATTATTACCAGCAGACTACAATCCAACAAATGCAATTGTACGGGCAGAACTTATTCTCATTTCAAGGCTTTGATATGGTATTGTGCTTATCTTCGTTTCATCGAAAATACGAGAAAAACACTTCATGATTAATATATTTTGAAGCACATTCCAAAAAAATATTTATTTAAACCTTCCTGCTCATCATTCGTTCAACCAGTACTTTTTTGCATTATAGCTAGTTAATTGAGAAAATCAATGTATACTAAACAGTTTATTACTTACTTGGGTAGCAACTTGCTTTAGAGCATCCACTTTCAGAATCCTCTTAAGTGTTGGGTTAATGATGAACTCTTTCAGCTTAGGATCAGTCTTGATTGACTGTTGGAAATTAGATAGCTCTTTCTCCACTGCATCTAAAGTCTTAGTCTTGGTGGCAGCAGAATATAAAGCTGACGCATATCTGCCTTCCAGACCAAAGACTTGTATGGGAGTTTTAACAAGCTGCCCAGCGGCGGCGGTCGTGCTCAAGGAACGAACCTACAAAATATTACGTAACTTACATCTTCAAATTCATACACGAAATGAATAATAAAGTTTAGTAACAATCACCAGCGTATATCCCTTTGTGACCGACATGATGTTAAGAGGATAGGATATTAATTCAGAACAGATTTTAAAAACGTGAAGGGCAGGCAGCAGGCTTCGATCGGTCACTTTTGATCGCGGCAGCAACCTGTCAAATGTCAAAATTATTTGACATTGACATCTTGATTGAATGACTGAATGACAGCTACCATTTTGGCTCAACAGTTGGCGCCACTGATGAGTGAGGCCATAGACCTTTTTTTTTTTTGGTATTTTTCTTTCCTTCCAACGGAAAAGGCGAAGAGCATAAGCCCATACAGCCTGGTCTTATTTCAGTTCAGTCTTCGGTATAAGTATTATTCGAGGCCATTATTGGCCTTGTCTTGCGTACGATGATATCGTTTTTTTCATTTCTTCATATCTGGATTTATGTCTTATCCGTGTTGTAGTTACAAATCAGGAAGAGGTCTATTCCGGGGTAATGCTTTTTCAAATATCTTCAATAGTATTCTTGATGAAATCATAAATGGGATAAAATGTTTTAGTGTTCTTGAGCAAATCCTGAATAGAGCGCGGGACATCCAGGGCTTCTTTGTAAATTTCCAATAAGTTGTCAATGAGAACCAGTCTTTGTATATTAAATTGAGGGCAATCAAAAAATATATGATTCAGAGTTTGAATTTCAGAATTGCAATGTGTACATATTGGGGAAGGTATAATATTTAGTCTAAATAAATGTTCATTAAATCTGCCATGGCCCAATCTCAGGCGACAAATTGTTGCATAAAAACTTTGTATAAATTTTCCTTTAGTAAACCATGGTTTTTTGATGTCCGAGTTAATGTAACGATACCATTTTCCTTTTATTTTTACTGTTTCTTCCCAATGGGTTATCCATTGCTGTTTAATTTTTTTCATGATGAGGGTCTTGCAGTCAGAAGGTGGTAACTTAATATTTTTTATGGGTATTTGACTAATATTGGGATTTTTAACTATGGAGCTGGCAAGTTTATCGGCAAGTTCGTTACCCGAAACGTCAATATGAGATGGTGTCCAAATAAATCTTATTTCTCTATCTTGATTATGCCAAAGCCTGCTATATTTCTGCCTAATATTATGAATGATATAATTTGTGCTAGCGCTGTATGAAGGATTTGATAAAGCCATTAAAACACTCATGCTATCCGAAATTATCATCCATTTCTTGAAACTGAGGTTAGTTGTTTCTATATATTCTAAAGCTGCATAAATGGCCTGAGCTTCTGCTGTATAAATACTTGCATTCGATGGTAGTCTGAACCCATATCCCAATTTAGTGACAGGATCATAGTATGCCATGGAGACATTATCATTATATTTTGAACCATCTGTATAAATTTGTCTATAATCTGTATGCTCATCCAATTTATTGTAAACGGCATATTTATCAGTCAGTGTCCTGTCTACGTCAATGTTCAAGCCACAAAACTTGCTCTCATATGTTCCCTCATAGCAGGGCAAAGTACAACTATTGAAAATATTGTGTTCAGTCTTAAATGACAAAATTTCTTGAATGTTGTGTGTTAAAAAGTTATTGGAATTAATCTTTACCAGTTTTGAAAGAAGTGGATTGCCAGTTTCGGACAACAATCTTAAGATAAAATTGTATTTTAAATGGGAAAATCTGATATTAAGGGGACACAAGTTACACTCAATTTGCATTGAATTAATAGGAGATGATTTAAAGGCTCCCAGAATTAATCTTAAATTTATGTTTTGAATCTTTTCAAGTTTATCTACTAATTTAGAATTTATGCAGTAACAGAAAAAACTATAGTCAAAATGACTCCTTACTAGGGCTTTGTATAAAGTTAAAAGAATCTTGGGATCGGCACCCCACTGACTGCCAACCAAAGATCTCAAAGTATTTGTAGCTCGTAGAGCTCGTTCTGCTATGCAATCGACATACTTATACCATGACAAATTATGTGTAAATATTACTCCTAAAAATTTTGCTTGTGACTGAATTGATATCAAATTATTGTCATAATGTAGCTTAACTGCAGACACTTTTTTCTTTGAGAATACAACTATCTTACTTTTAGCAGTGCTAACTTCTAAATTTAAATATTGAAAGTAGCTGTGTAGTTGTTTCAGTGCAAAATTTAATTTTTGATTTGTGTGTGAGATGTTATCACCGTTGCAATAAATAGCCAAATCATCAGCAAACTGTAAATTGCTGACTTCTGATCCTAATATTTCATTTAGCCTATGGATATAAAGTATATACAGTAAAGGACTTAAAATGCCCCCTTGACAAACACCTTTACTTGACAATCTGGGTCCAAAAATGTTATTGGATCTCATTTTTATATATACTTCTCTATCACTAATGAACTCATAAATCCATTTTACACATTTTTCAGGTATTCCCAAGGAAGAAAGAGTTGTACATAAAACTGAATGATTAATGTTGTTAAATGCACCTACAATATCGAAGAAAACACATACAAGATGTTTATTATTGTTAATGGCAGTATCAATATCATGAAAGAGATGTCCTATGCTTTCTCTTGCTGAATAACCACGACGAAACCCAAATTGATTTCTTGGAAGAATATGATTACATTCAATATAAAACTCAAGACGTTGTTTTATTAATTGCTCAAAAAGTTTACCTGCACAGGATGTTAGAGTTATTGGACGATAAGAATCTGCATCATTTGGATCTTTTCCTGCTTTAAGAATTGGAACTAAGCAATCTTGCTTCCATTCTTTTGGAATTATTGTTTGTTCCCAAAGTAAATTTAAAATGTTTAAAAATTTTATAAGACATAATGTGTTCATTTTTTTAAACATTATGTATGAAATGCAATCTAAACCAAAGGTGGTGTCTTTACGTGATTTGATGGCTGCTTTTAACTCATCTATGGTGAAAGGATTAATAATGTAACTATTGGTGGGATTTACAGAGGTATTAGTTAATTTTAAGGGGTGTGAGACAGAGTCAGGTGTATATTTTCTTAAAAAGTTATTTATCCAAAATGTTTCCCTATTATTATTGAGATTGTTATTTCTATTGTAGGATTTATTAAATTTACGCATAGTTTGCCATATTTTTGAAATAGGAGTGGATCTATTTATTTCTGAGCAATACTTCTTCCAACTATCCAATCTCTCTAATTTAATTATAAGTTTCTTTTCAGCCTGATTCTTTTTAAAATGTATGTAATTTGACTCACTTGGATCTTGTTTAAATGCAATAAATGCTTGTTTACTTTTTTTCACTGCATTAGCACACTTTTCATTCCACCATGGAAGAGGAGGATAGCGGTATTTAGATTTAGTCGTAGTAGTCGTAGTCCCTGTCTGCTTCAAACTATTGGTATTTAAATTTTGAGCCTGATTTCTAAACATAGATTGATCTATAGCTTTTTGCATAATTTGGCAATATTCATGATATGACTGTAAAGGATCATCATAATTAATAGTAAATTCTTTAATGAAATTGTTAACTATTTTTGTATAATTTTCCCAATTTACGAGTCGTAAATTTGGTCTTTTGAGTTCAGATAAGTTTTCTTGAGAAAAGTTAGAAGGAAAGTCGTGTGTAATTGAATCTGTATCAGTTTTGAATAATATGTCTGTTATTGTGGGTAGATGATAACTTCCCAGAGGATCATTATGAACTCTCCAGTTACAGTTAAGGGCGATAGATGGACTAACTATAGTTAAATCTAAACCATTTGGTCTCCAGATATTTGTACCAACTGTTGTTGGTTGCGTGTCATTTAATAACACCAAATTACATTCATAAACAGCATCAAGGACATCTCTTCCGCGTGGACTGACAGATTGGCAACCCCACATGGTGTGATGAGCATTAAAGTCACCTGCTATTAGACATGGCTTAGGTAATGAATTAATGAGGTTTAAAAACTTAGTTTTGCTAAAGGTAGGGCTACAATTTGGCGGAATATAAAGACTGGCTATTGATAGTGAACTATTATTGTATGTTATTTTGATTGCAATATTCTGTAGTGAGTCATCAGAATATGTCGTTAATCTATTAAATTGTATGCCATTACGAATGACAATGGCAACACCATTATAATTATTGCCACAATCATTGCGTTCCATGGAGTATCCTTTAATATTTAAGTGTTGTATAGGCTTAAGCCATGTTTCGCAAATTAAAGCTATATCAATATTATTTTCGTACAAAAATTGAGTAAAAATATGTCTATTACATAACAAGCTTTGAGCATTCCACTGTACTAATTTTAATTTGTCTGTGAATTTGAACTAATGTTCTTTGTGTCACTGGGGTTAAAAAAATCACTCAAAACATCTAAAACATTTTTGGAAGATATTGGTGTATCGTGCGTCTTATTTAAAGTTATCATCTTGATAATACTTTGCACTAAAAGGTTAAGTGCCTTGTCGTTAGATTTTAATAAAGTAAGGAGATCTAGAGGCTTTTTAGGGCCAAGAGATGGGAAATTTCCATGATTGAAAATGTCAGCAAATGATGGTGGCTTAATTTTTTGTCTATTTTCTTGAATTTTTTTCTGTTTTACTGGACACTGAGCTGAAATGCTGATATGATTGCCATCACAATGGAAGCATTTGGCATGTTCAATGAGTGTTGTACATACTTTAAATGAGTGTTCTTCTTTACAAATGGAGCAGCGTTCAGAGTTCTTGCAAAACTTTGCTAGATGGCCATACATGGCCTTACCTCGACTCGCTGTCCGACCATGGACCATGCCCGGGTCGACGGCGCGTTGTGTTCCACGCGCGCCTCAAGGAGTGTCAGCATAGTGACGGGGCCTGTAGAGGGCCAAAGCCTGCCGGGGTCGCGGGACTCACAGATTACCGTGACCCCGGTACGTAAAGGGCTACTGAAGGACACCGTGGATTTTAGTCAGTACAAGTCTGACAGTCCCTCTCGCCCTGCCCTGGGTGGGAGGACTCATTTGATGATTTTACCACGATAAAAAAAAAAAAAAAAAAAAAAAAAAAAAAAAAAAAAAAGATGGCCATACCTGAGACACCGGAAACATTGTTTGACAGGTGGGACATACGCCGATATGTTGTGCCGCCAACCATCCAAGTCCACGTAGTCTGGAAGAACAGATGTCGCGAAGGTGATGGCTACTATTTGCAGCGGCTGTTGAATGAAATTATCATCAATTTTAGTCCGTTTTGTGAATCTTCGAACAGATATTATTTTCTTGTAACTTGACAGCATTGTGAAGATTTTTTTATTTGTCAGATTGATAGGCACATTTTTAATTATACCAGTGATTTCCGTGCTTTGTGCTGGTATGTTAGCTTTAAACTGATAATCCTTTAAAAATGTAACATTGTTTAAAAAGGCATTAGCAAGGCTGGCTTTTTCAAAATATATAGCTATTTTAAACTTATTCATACATCTAAGGTATTTGACCCCTTTATTGAACCTTTTGATACAACTGGATATGGACATGAGATCTCGTGTTCCTAAAGGTATATCCGCATTGGAAGACTCGACAAATACCACAAATTCTGCAGCACCGGAATCCTCGGGATATCTTCTCTTGTAGTCTGTAACTAGATAAGGTTTATACATATCTGCATCTTCAATCTCGGACTCAGATGATGTCGACTCTGATTCTAATTTTTCACCCTCTTCATCCTTCTTTCGTTTTTTTCTTGTTCGCACCTTCCCCATTGTTATTTATTTATTTAATAAAGGAATTGATCAATTATAACTTGTTTTCACTGCCAAAAACTCAATTAGTAAAGGTTTAATCACTTAAATTATTAAAGTTTTCAAAAATCCCGCCTGGTCAATTCAGTGGTTTCCCGCGCTTTTCGGCCATAGACCGATAAGATGAAATATCACTGTCGTGAAGTTGTCAACAGCCTCGGACACCATGGCCTGTCTTGCAGCCGTAGTGCGAACCTGAAGCAGCATAAATATAGCAACCTAGTTACCACTAGTAACTATATTTATGAGCCGTTTGGGGTTGAAACTATAGGGCCATGGGGTCTGAGTGCTTACAGCAATCTACAAAGACATTTCTAAAAGAGCTGTTGACGCTTCCCGTTGACCCAAGACCTGGCTTTTACGTTGACCAGAGGTTAAGTATTGCCATACAAAGAGGCAACGCCGCCAGTCTCTTGGGTGTGCTCTTACCAGCTGACAACGTTGAGGATGAATTTTTCGATGATAGTTTATTTTAATTTAGGCGAAATTGAATAGAATATAATATATTTGTGTGAAATATAGTACTTTGAGGTGTTGAATCTAAAAAGTTCTACATATTCCGTTTACTACTAATTTGCATACAAATAAATACGACTAAACAGTTGCTGGTTAACATTCACAAAGCAACAAATATTTGATTTTCGATTTGGGGATCGAAATCGGAAATCCTTCTCGATACCTTCTTACGCTGTCCACAAGTAGTGGCCAAGTTGGGAGTTGCCATAGAGAATAATTGAAAAAAAAAGTTAGTGGCAGGATGTGTCTATCGAGTAAGGTCGGTGCGTGCTGTATATCTATACATGTAGTCCATTGTCTATGTGCTATTGTTTAATCACAAATTAAAAGCCCAGTAGCCAAATTCGGTAAAGTAAATGCCAATGAATTAAAAAAAAGAACTGTGTTTTATGGTACTACCGTACTACAAATTGCTGATACAAATCACGCTCATTGATAATTTTTATATAAAAAAAAATAAAGAAACAAAGTTATCCATAGTTTCAAGCAATTTCACAGGCGATTTAAGTTTATCTTTAACTTAGTTTTTAACCACTACAAAAAGTTTCTTGCAAACGAATATTTAGAATTAAAACAAGTTTTATGACAACAAAAAAGAATTAGGTAAATATGTCGCGCCAAGTGGAATCGAATATTACAAGTTTACTTGAAGGCCTAGGCCTAGATGGTGATGATAATACAATTTGTGATTTTACTATTGCTGATCAAAATTCTGTTGCCGAGTCTCAGGGTATTACACCTACCACTCCATCTAATTTCAAACCGGTACTAGGTAGCAACGTCACTTACGTCGTTGCTTGTGTGATCATAAATGAATCAAACGAAGTATTGATGATGCAAGAGGCAAAAGAGAGTTGCGCAGGGAAATGGTATCTGCCAGCAGGACGCATGGAGAAGGGTGAAACTATTGTGCAAGCGGCAGCCAGAGAAGTTCTTGAGGAAACAGGACTTATTTGTGATCCTACCACTCTATTAGTTGTAGAGACTGCTGGTGGTATGTGGTATAGATTTGTTTTAACTGGTGAAGTTAAAGGTGGTGAATTAAAAACACCTGCTAGAGCAGACAAGGAGTCACTGCAAGCAAAGTGGATCTCCAATCTTCAAGAAATCTCATTAAGATCTAATGACATTTTGCATCTCATTGAGAAAGCACAGCTGTACAGGAATAGAAGTCCTGATACTCATTGGCACAACCAAATCTTACCAGCTCGCATTCCTCATGTCAAGGACTTACTGAGGTTGGTTGTAGTTATAAAAAAGAGAAGTACAAACAAGATGCATGTGCTGTTGAGTGAAAAAACTGCAATTCATTTTCCAACATGTGAAATAAATCCTGGGAAAAGCCTTCATTCAACATTGAGAAGGTTTATGGTGGAAATGTTTGGAGCTGATGTGGGTCAACACCGTCCGTTGGGATTGTTAAACTTAGAACATGACCCTATTGCTGATGGCTGCTGCCTTACTCTACTTGTGGCTTTTAGAGCTGCTCTTGAGGACGTACCCCTCATTGGCAAGTGTATCTGGCAGGAGGTGTCTCGTGAGCATGACAATAGCTTGTACACAATGATTGCTACAAAAAACTCTTTAGTAGAACTACATGTTGTTCGTTAATATCACTCCGTCTCAGACTCTGAAGAGAGTATAGATACAGAATCATCATTAGGATTATCTTTTATAAAAACTGGTAAAGTGCCAACTCTGTAAACACTGAACAAATCATGACATCTATTTTTATTTGTATATTATGATTATGAAGAATACTCATACTGTTGTATCATTAGACATGTAGTGATTTATCCGTCCAATAATGTAGCTTTTTTAGTTATTATTTACCTTGGTTTTATCTTCAAGGTTGCTAGATCTGTAACTGTGTAATAATGTTATTGCCTGACTTTTACTGGGCACAACATGATATGGCAGTGTATCATGGTAATATGCTTAAGTAGGAATATCACAATGTGACTAATTCAATGATCAGCCCTACATAATTATATGTATATTATAACAAAGTTATGAATATTCTGAAGAATTTAAAAAACCAAATGTTTATTCATTACACATAATTAAATTGGGCAAGGAAAGCTTATTTATACAATGTGTCCAGTTTTGGTCTGTACAAAATTAAATAAGTGTACTATGGTAGATTGACAAACGGGTGTGCAATTCATGTTTGTCTGACCTGTACTGTGACTCACTGTAGTTGAAATGTATGCTAGTGCGACACACTGAAGTTCGACATTACTCTAAGTGTGACGTGAAGAATGTTGTTTGATAGCCGATAGTAAAATAACGTTATACTGGCCAGGCCATAGCCACCATAAAATATAACCACGAAGGGGAAAGCATTGCAACGATTTGTTGTTTCTGATCTTGATGCGCTACATTTCCATCTATTTGTTGACTTTGTTCAGGTGATGCACCAAAGACGCTACACTGGCGTTTTCGTGGTTGCAGAGTGCAGCAGTGTCATCAGGTAATATAGCAGATCTGATATTATCTGTTATCAGTATACCTGATAGAGTAGGGCCCTATGTGGAACCCTGCAGTACCCCAGCTTTTATATGTTGAAAGGCAGAGTAGGTGTCATTGATTCTAACTCTAAATATTCCCTTCCAAGTAAGATTTTATGAGCAAGCAGATGTTATGTATGTGGAAGTTGGTTCTTCACTGTAAAAAGCAGGTCCAAATGCCAAACCTTGTCAAATGCTTTTTGTATGTTGAGAAAGACTGCTTACTTGTACCGCTTTTTCTCGACTGCTGCTCGTATTTTCAATCCTCAACACGGAATTAAAAAGGCGTGTTATGCCGACTACAGCTATTTTAAAAAGTTGTAGGGTTTCAGCTGTTATCAGACAAAAACCAGGAGCCTTATTCAACTCCAGATCTTTTATTTCTCTTAGGACTTCGCGGGTTGAACAGCTTTGCATTGGAATACATAGTTGTAGATCGTTTTCTAGGTAGTCTTTTATTTATTTTTCAGTTTCTACATCACCATTAAACCTCGTCCAGTTCTTTGTCAGTTCTAGCTTAAGCGTTATTACTGTTCTTGGTAGGATATTTTGCAATCTGAGAAGCCACCCTACTACTTTTTTACTGTGTTCAAAGTGAAAACTTCTTTTAGCTTTGGGATTCAAGTTTGATCATTATAATTTACGAGCGACCCGCCCCTAATCTCTACTATATTAAACATAATTTATACATATACACCTTCCTCTTGAATCACTCTATCTATTAAAAAAAAACCGCATCAAAATACCATGCGTAGTTTGCAAAGATCTAAGTATACATAGGTACAGACAGACAGCGGAAAGCGACTATATTTTATACTATGTAGTGATCCTAACTGCTTGAAAAGGAAACCCTACAGAATAAATAAATAACTACTGAAAATTTTGCCACGACAAAAAAAAATGTCCTAACTGCTTTAGGTCAGCGGCAGCTTTGTTAACCGCTCTTATGTCTTGGGAATGTCGGCTACAATACCACATTCTTCTGAGTCGTCTCTTTTCCAGGATCTTTGCTTTAAGTCTTCTGGTACATTCCTACTAGCTTGTTTTAATACGACAGCTGGTGTAGATTTTGATACGGCAGTTTGTATAAGGCGAGTCATTGCATATTTTTCGATGTCATTCTTTGTTTTAACTGCTGCCTACATGTTGAGATTTTCGTTTATGTAGTATCTGAAGGCTCTTGGTCCCACATGTAGAATAATTTTATAGCTCTCCTCTTTAATTTTGTAGAGGCCGAAACTGGACACTCGTTACACAATAAGAGTTAAAATAAAAGTAAACTTATTCAATGTACAGTACCAGCAGGACAACCTACCCCCAATCTGTAAAATTTTACCAATGGAACAAAAAATGGTTGAAAATGGTTGAAAATCTATTAAATAAATTTGACAGATTGAGCATGTTCATGTGCTGGCGTCTGTACATATTATTCATTTTATTAAGTCACTAATAAACATAAAATTATTTTTTTAAAATATAATCAGTTATATAATTGATTCGTAATTGGTGACTATGGTATACTCAATCTCATAATTACTTAGTTTGACAGTCATATAAAGCATGACTCACAGTTAATAAATTGAAACTCCAATAAAGTTTCAATTAATAAAATAATATAGCTTATCTTTTATTGACATGCTAATATTCTAGCTCCTAGCAATTAAGAGGTTGACTTTACATACTAACTACTCAGTATTTTATTAAAATATAGTTTTAACAATGGTGGCATTCCATGGTTTTATTAACATAGTATTATATTTTTAAATACCTGTATTACTTGAAGTTTAAAAAGTTATTATTAATGTATTTTTCTTTGACAGTACCTGTAATGGAATAAAAGATCTTTTTGGTCAAGGTTCATTAGAGAATATTATACTTTTTTTTAAACTTTACACCTCTACAATTATTTGTCCTGTATCATGGGTGCATGTTCATGGTATCATTGAAATTAGTAATTTATTATTGATTTATGTAAATAAAAAAAATACATAGGTACATATTCCCTATTGACAAAGAGGACTCATGAAAAATAATATGTAAATAAATACATTTTCAAGAATAAATGTTAGTATATTTAAATGTAATTTAATTGAAATATTACAATTATAACTTGTAATTATTGTATCATATCAAATATATTTTTTTCTATCCAGTGACCAAATAGAACTATTATCCAATTTAATTTTAACAAAGATTTTTTAATATACGTTTAAATAACGTAGCCAGCTATATTCCATGTATTAAAACTTATTTTTTTTTTGTTATTTTTATAAAAATGCTAATAATCTTGCTTCAACTGTTTATTACTAATATATTAAGTTTTTTTTTTACAAAAAAAATGTTTGCTTATTTTCTAATCAATTCTCAATAGTATTTCTTATTAGTTAGGGTCAATAAAAGATTTTATGTATTTGATGATTTATTTAAAGCGATACAAAAAAAAACATTGCATTGACTAGAAAAATCGAATATAACCTAATTATTTAATAAGTCTAAAATCTGGAAATGCTTTAGATAAAATCAATTGCAAATACTACAGATGAAATGTGCTAATTTAGTTAGCTTAAACATAGCGCCATATTAAAACCTAGTCCAAAATAACAAGATGGTATGAGAATTATCTCATTATTATCCGAACTGCCTGTTCGTTTATCATTTTGGACATTGTATTACAAAACACATTTCTGCATTATTTAAATGTGAATATACTAAATTAAAATAATATGGAAGTACCCAATTTGATCTGTATCGTGGCAGTAGCGGTGATTTTAACCTTGTGCCACTTAGCCACTATCATTCATTTAAAACGAAAAAGTAGCGACACACAGTACCGACCTATTAAAATGAAAATACCTAAAACATAATTTTTTTCAATGGTATAAAGGATCACAATTGAACATTAAAAGTATCTTTTAAAGTGGATAAACAAGATACTTACCTATTATATCGTCTTAATAATTATTTACATTTTTGTGCAACAGAGTAATATGTAATTAAACGGGAAACTTGGGATTTTCTCAAATATTTTATTGTAATACATTTTTTTAACGTGCGCAATGCTATTGTCCCTAGTTTTCTTAATTTACTGCACGAGGCCGACTCGCATTTGGTCGTTTTTCTGATAAAGCTTTTCTAAAAGCAAGTATAGTAAACAATCCTATGAATAAAACTAAATTTCGGAATGACTATTGAGGTAAAAATAGGATTTCTATAGCGTTAATTTTGTCTTGTAATCATCATTTCACTAAGAATAGTAATATAAATAATTATCTTGGCCGGCTGCCTACTATAGGTAGGTACATCTCTTTTAAAATAGCAGCAAGCAATAAAAAGAAACAGCAGACAGTAGATCAGACTCATAGGTACTAACTTTTTCAAACTCCTTATATGTTAGCAAAGGTTTTAATTTTAGAAGTGGACACAATGCAAGAACATGATTGGATTTTGTGGTACAGCTTGTACCAAACAATGAAAAAAAAAAGAAAGAATCTATAAAGCCTCATTTAGACGGAGCAAAACTACATTGCGGAATGTTTGATCAACTGAATTCGTTGTTTCCCAATGGAGGTGGTTAACTTTTTAGTCGACAAATTACCACATATAATAGTCAAGAAGCAGGTCGCTTCTACTTCGGGTGGTTTAAAAAAATAACCGCGAAGAGCCATCCTCTTCTAACCTAAATTGGCCGAGTCGGGGTGCCAAGTGCTCTTAAAAGTGCAGTCCATCAATAACTTATAGATATTCGATAAAACTCTAATTTCACATTTAATAAATATCTTTTTTATTAACATCTAACAACTTAATAGTGCTTTTGACTGATGCTTTATTGCAGTTAAAACTACTTTTGACGAAGAGCGTCAGTCAAAAGTATTAATCACCAATCCCTTTCAGAACCACTTTTGACCAACCTGTTCAGTCAAAAGTCTTTTGACTGGTTAAGAGTTTTGACTGCAACATCTATAATCTTTCGGAGGGATTCCTGAAATGTAACGGAAACGAAGCAGGTTGATAATCAAATCTTAGACTGGTGTTATAGTTACGTTGCTAGACGCGCCGATGGGCAGCATGCTGTTAACAGTGCGCTTAATCAGTTTTGCACTGAAACGAGATTAGTACTGCGCGTTCCGCTGCTAGCGCTGTGACTATTATAAAACTAGCCTAAACAAATATCTTACAGCGCGTCTCTTCGGCGCGACACTAATACGCATATTGGACGTAGAAGCGCACGAGCGGCGCTCGCTTCGGCAGTGCCGGCGAACAGCGCGCGGTTGTTGAACGGCGCTGCTCAAGCGCGCGACTTCGAAATGCAACTTCTACCCCATACATCTCTGATTGCGCGAACGCGCGCTCTCTCACGGAGCTGACGAAACGCGTAACAATTAAACCAGCCTTACATATCAAAAGCTACTACTGTAAGACTCGTTCGGTTTTTTAAACATTGGTGATGTGATTTAATTAATTATATTTTACAACTTTATTTTCCTTTATTAATAGCTGAACGCTTGTCTCTGATATTTCCATTTCAATGGGTCATCTGTACAAACACTGTATAAAATACAAAGTCGTAAATAAAATAAATACATACCAAATATTTAGGCACAAGTTGATAAATTTACAATTAGGATTTTATATTTTTGTGTTACATGAAAATAAATTGCCGTTACGTCGTATTCAGTAAATGTTGCTATTTAATAAACTAACTGGTATTTTCAGTCATTAAATGCCAATCTGCATGCTAGTTCTCTACCAACATTTACTTAGGTATTATTTGATTATTTTATTTTAAACTTCATATCATTCTTAAAACAATAAGATAAATGAATGTTTTATAGGCATTTTAATTTTCAAACTAGGTTGTTAAGATAGTGTACGCCGCCGTCCGGAATTTTACAAGATACGCCACAATTCTCTTTGAAGAGTGCCTAGACTGCAGAGGCGCCATGGCGTCCTCACTTTCCGCTTGACCGGACACGGTTGTTGCGGGAGGTTACTGAATCAGATGCGGCCCGCCAGGAAGACTTGGTGGAGTTCTGCCCTGCTCCTCCGGTCCTAGTTCAAGCCATGTTACGTAGCTACGTGACGTACAGACGCCAGCACATCAACCTACCTCAATCTGTCAAAATTCTTTAATAGATTTTCAACCTTATCACATAGTGGATGGTTAATTTTCGACTGGTAAAATTTTACAGATTCGGGTCGGTTGACCTGCTGGAGTCTGTACGTCTGCGAAGCAGGAATGCTAGCAAAGGAGGATGCGTAACGTGACAAGGATAGAATATCCTCCAGCTCATGCCATGACAGAAATCACGGGGTGATTTCCAAACCCTGTAGCCGCAGGCTTGCGGATGGCCAGTAAGGCGTTGCCCGACGGTCAATGACCAAGGTCTAGTCGACGGTGCGTCCTGTTCCACGCGCTACTCAAAGAGCTGTCAGAATTAAAAATGGGGCCCCAAATTAAGCCAAATGCTTGCCAGAGCCGCGGAACTGTTTAAAAAGAGCACCGCAAAGGGAATGTGAATAGATAGGGTGGTTTTTAGTAAGTAATAGTCTGAATAGTTCACTCCAGATGGCGGGTGGATAGATTTGTCAATTCTTACAATAAATCAGTTCAGTCATTTCGAAAAATAATGACTTTCGATTTTTATGAAATTTCTATTCGGCGTACACTCTCTAAGTTACCTTATCAAAATGTTTAGTTATAGTTACAAGCTAAATTTCTATATCACTGATCAAAACAAATGTTGTACTACTTTAAAACAACAGAAGTGCTTAAATCATTACAAGAAACCATTCTGAAAGAAATCATAACAATTTTTTTTTTAAACAATTTTGAATATGCTGCAAAAAATTTTTTTTACACTA
This sequence comes from Agrotis puta, assembly GCA_943136025.2. NCBI lineage: Eukaryota > Metazoa > Arthropoda > Insecta > Lepidoptera > Noctuidae > Agrotis > Agrotis puta. The sequence goes on along the minus strand of OW964177.2, from coordinate 10,146,388 downwards.
TTTGCATACAAGAGGTATACTTACATGTTTTAATAAATACAAATAATAATATGGTTTTCGCAGTCTGCAGATTACAAGTCTGAGTAAATGGTTAAATACATATGTTTTGATCTTTATTTCATTATACCAACAACAACCCCACTAATTTTTTGTGTTTATTAAAATTATAAGTTCACAAAAAGTTGAATATTGAGATAAGAATGCCTGATTCAAACTCTCCAAATCTCTAGTCGCAGATTGAACTGTGTGGTTGTTGGAAGAGACAATATTGTTGGACTGTCAAACGTTTTGTACTATTAGATTGTCGATTTTATAATTTAAATACTACAATAGGATTACAATGAACTCTATACTTTATTGTTCAGTTGTTTTCTTCTCATTTTATTTGGTACCTATTTTATATCTGTTTATAATTAGCCATTATAAAAACTTGTAATACTATACTGATAAATTTTATGCCATAGATTTGTTTATTTTAAGAGAGCTAACAAAGTCAAGTTAGTTACAATCAATTATACAATAGTTTAAATATATAAATAATAAAGACATTACTTTTAATAGTAGAAACAATAACTATACAATAATGGCGAAACTATTTTCTAATAACAGCAATATTAAACAAAATCACAATTCTTATGAGTAACTTGGACAAAGCCTCTGTATATAATCGATAATACAATGAGAGTACAAATGTATCTAGGCCTTGTGCATATTTAGCAGGTCTACATACCATTGATAAGCTAACCCTCAAGTTGTATTCCTTGTATCCATGAGCTCAGGTCTGCTGAAGCAGGACATTCAAGAAAATTTTCTTCTGGTTCATCGGCGGCCAGTAAACGGCACGCTGCCGCCTGACCAGATAGATAAGCACCATGCGCGGTGGAGTAGAAGTTACTGTGGGTGTGTTCTCCAGCAAACAGTAACACTGGCTGAAATAATTCATAAAATAAAATTAGTATATAGCAATATATAGCAGTATATAGCAATATTCTAAATACTTAAATATAGACAATTTCAAAGTACAATTACTCCCTAAGTCTAGGTCCAAAACACTTACCCGCTATGTGGCAGCCATTTTGTTTTTATTGTTGAAATAAAACAGACAATATTATTGACTTTAGAATAAACCTATTTTTTATCTCAGTATGTTAAAACTTTGACTGATTTGATTTTTTTGTGTACTTGCATAGAGCAGTATTATTTATCCATATTTACATTGTTTTTAAATAGATGAATATTTACGAAGATAAAACTAATCAAATTCGAGGGGGCCTGTATACATCAGAAGCAAGTAAAAATTATAGGTAATTGATTGTGTCATATTGTCATCATACATGTCCAAAATTTTGGTTTATGTATAGCTCAGTCAAATGCTCAAAAAAGGTATTGAGGGATACGCAATTTTGACAACGATCATTTTTATTTATGTGGTAAAATCATCAAATGAGCCCCCCACCCAGGGCCGAGCGGGAGGGACTGTCAGACTCGTACTAACTAAAATCCATGGTGTCCTTCAATAGCCCTTTATGTTCCGGGGTCACGGTAATTGCGTGAGTCCCGCGACTCCGGGACCACTATAGATAGATTATAAATAGAATATAATGAAGTTATTGGTATTGCCAATTAAATACTTAATCACAAACTGACAACTTTTCAAATTTTTTGTTTTATCTAATAGTTCGGTAATGGGTATAGCTATCATGACTGCAGATTTTTCTTATCTGATAGCATAACTACAAGTAGAAGATAAATGATATTTAGACTAAATTACATGATGATAGATATTTTACAGGGGAACATTTATTAAAAAAAGAAGATTATATTTTATTTTATCAGACATAAATCAACACTAGATTGAGCATTCAGGTCCAATCACAATATGTGAGAAAAACCAAAAATTGGGGTCTAGTATCCACAACTGTGTTCCTATACTACATTACCATAATTAATGCACACTACCACACAGGAAGTTTCAAGGGAATAGTGACTTAAATTTTAATGTTTCCATGATACATTAAATTATAAAAATATTTTTTACCTTTTTATCATGTACATTTCTGAACAAAGGTTGGGCTAAACTTTCAATATCACTCTGGCTTGCTCCCACTCCTATAGCAGTGTATGATCCTCTTGTAAATGGCTGTTTTTTCCAGCTTGTGCTGTAAAACAATAATATTCATGTGAATGAACAAATAAAAATATAGTTGTTGTTAATAATATGATTTTAAAAGGATGTTGGTACAATTATAACTTAATAACATGAACTATTACATCATTTTCCATGACAGTCAAAATTTGTTGATTTTATTTTGTTTTTTTTTTTAATCTATGTCTTGGTTCACCATGGGTGAAATATTTGATGGTAATGGCAAAAACTTACCAAACACATTTCTGAGGCTCAGGAACAAATGGATCATTCAAGAATTTTCTAAGTATCTTTGTGCAAGTAGTTGATATTTCCTCATTGGATAGTGTTTCCATATAATCAGCTTCTTTTCCTGATAGCCATCCTAACAATAGAGTTTCTGATACTTTGCTAAATGAGTATATTTTTTTATACCAAGAGTCTGATATATCTTCAGGAGTAGATGGATTCTCCCATAACAACATGATCTCTGTGATCTCTGGGTTCAAAAATGGTCTATCATATTCTAAGAAAATTTTATCTACAGTACTAAATAATAATCTTTCTAAGGATTCCATTTTGTATTGAGGCAAAGAGGGCTCAAACAAGTTTGAAGCATTGTCTTTTAAAACTCCCAGAGGGATAGTACATATCACATGGTGGGCATAGTAAGACTTTCCATTTTCACATATTACTTCAACATGGTTTGGGAACTTTTTCTTTGGTTTCTGATTTACATCGGTCAATGATGTGCCTTCACCAGGATTCACTGTTTTGTCAGAAGCTGTCTTGGTAACATCTTCAATCACTGTTTGATCAGAGTCCTCTGACTCTTCACCCACATCTTCTAAAGGCCTCCGTGAACTATGGTCATGTGAGTCCCAAATGATTTTTTTCACAGCATGATCTTTTAGGATTTTGTCAGGGGCAATATTTTTTGTCAGTGGTTCCAATATTGAGCTATAGCCTGTTGGTATCATGATGTTCCCACCTTGTAGCTCTGTATAGCTTCCCAACTCTAAGAGGTCTATCTCATCCATACTGTTACATCCAGATATACATGTTTCCCTTTTTAGTAGGCAGTCAAATATTAATCTTCGTAATTTCTTTTCTTCTGAAGATGGTAAGCGTTCTAGATAAATAGTGGCTTCTAAATTTATGTGTTCACCAACACTGTGGATATCTGGAGGTGGTAAATACTGACACAGGAAGTACTCCTCGCAACGTCTCAGAAAACACACATATGCTTCGTGAATCTCGTGAAGTACACCGAAGGGTACTTGCTTCCCGTCTTCTGTTGCTGCTATAACCTTATGCGGCTTAGGTATGTTAATAATGTTTACAAGTCCGTTAGCCATTGCTATTTCGAAAATTGGATTACCTAATACTCCATGAATCCAATTGGCTCCTAGCTCGACATTCTGATTTTTCATTGGTATTGAAATTATTCTACCACCGATACGTTTTCTAGCTTCTAAAATTACAAAGTCTTGCATACCATTCTTGAGAAGATAATTGGCGGCAGATAAACCAGCCATGCCGGCGCCAATAATTAAGATATTACACTTATTTGTATCACATTTTTTACTAGAATTTAAATTTTCGTCGCCCATAATATTGAAAATTGAATTGAATAATACTTGTATTATTTTGTCAGTATTGTCACTGCACTTTTGACGTACAGCTGGTTACGACATCTTTGTCCTTCAAAAAAAAAAGTTCTTCTATTTTTTGGTAAGCTACATGGTTCTTTGGCTTCTTTGGCCTAAATTTTTTAACTTCCATGCATGAATGCCCAGACATCTGTATAGACATAGGGCCACACTAACGGAAAATGCTGTTAACTATTGCGAAAATGTATTAAAAAAGGCTATTTTCATAGAAAGGCTATTTTCACGAAAACTTACGGTTTTACCAATTGTTGTGGCCCCGCATAGTAAGCCCATGGCTCGTACGTACATAAAACTATATGAAAGTACTATATTTCAAATAAGTTATTTTAGTATTTCTTCTCATTATTTATAAAACTATAGTCAAATAGTCTATTTGTGAACCGTGTGTATTTAATTTATTAGTAATGTACCAAATAGTAAGGAATGTTTCCCTTCCCTAGTTCGCGGATCCTTTCCACTTCCGCCTAGAAATTTCAAAGCAAGTTTATTCATCTCTTTCACTCTTGTCACTGTTGTATTACGTTTTCTCACTTCAATGACCTTTGAATTTGCTGAATAATAATAATAAAATCTTTGTTTACTTCGTATCTCAGCAGTGTTTTTGTTATTGTGGCTGTTCTTTCAATTGAATTTATTGAAATCCTTCATAATTTCATTACTGTTATCACGTGTAACAATAATATCAAGTGAAATATACACAATAAACGTAAAGCATTATATTTAATTAATCTATTGTTTGTCTAATTTCGATATCGAAAGTCATTGTGAATATCAAGTGCTTACAAATTTTGTTTAGAGCGTTGTGTTTTGTTACAGTTATGTAACCAAAGGATGAGATATCCAAGTGTATTTATGGTAAAAAAGATACGTTTATATTAAAAAGTACTTCATAAGTAGGTTCTGGTAAGAAATAAACGTAGAGAAATAGTCAGAACACGTGGGTTTCACTGTGAATAAATCGATAGAGACGTAAGACGCGTGCGCCAATCTCTATCAACAAGACTATTATACGTCAAGGTCACTGGTCACAAACACGTGCGATGTCGGATTCTATTTACACACATGACTTTCTTCTCGAGCCAGGTTTAGAGATAAAACAGGAGTCACCGATAGAGTTAGGCACGATGTCTGCCTCCGTGCCTATCCCGCAGCGGCGAGTCGATCTCGGGGACTTCAATACTGATCTAGATCTGTGTCTGCAAGACAACTTGGGTAGCTCTTACAATATGCAAAATATGGGCTACAATAAACTTGTATTTGAAACAGACAACACATCTAAAGTGGAAAGCTTTAAAATGGATGATGATGACATCTTTCAAGTTGATAAAGCTGATTTAATACTTGGACCTACACTTGCCGAGTTGAATGCAAATCCAGATACATTATTGGATGACTTGAATTTCGATGATCTTCTTTTGCCAGAAGAGAGCGGTTATTGTGTGCAAATTGGAGGTGCTATGAGTGGTTCACGCCGAGCACCAAACACTATTCAATCTCCCAACATAATGGCATCAGAGAGTCCTTGCAGTCCCTACAGCCGTGCTCAGCTTGCATTTTCTCCAGCAAGTCAACATAGTTCAGCATCATCCAGTTTTGCTCAGCCTATGAACCAGTTGCCAGAGCTGTTGCTTCGTATGGATGGGTACAGTGGTGAGATAGCTCTGGGGCAGTCTGTTCCAGCATCCACTGTGCTGCCACCATATCCTACTACTACTAAACCTCAGCAAGCTCAACTTTCGTCATCTGCACCTACACACCTCACCATGGAACAGGTAGGATATTATGTACATATTGATATTTGAATCATTCTTTGTAATTTATAAATTATTTGTTTATTATTGGTCTTAATGTTTGGCCAGATCTGGCAGCGTCGAGAACCACGTAAGCACCTGTTGTCTACCAGCTCTTTGGCTGAAGCAGGATCTGCATCCTCCCTGTCTGGGGGACTCCTCAGTCCAGGCACTGGTGACTTCTCACAGGATGAAGAGGACCGTGAGGTTGAAACTGATGAAGATAGTGACAGATATGAAGACCTTTCTTCAGATGGTCAGTTTCAAATATATTTTGTTTGATTAAACACTAAATTTATAGGAGCTTCTGAATTACTTATTGTTGTGTAATATTGTGAAATTACAGAATCAAATGATGAAGGAACGGAAGGAAAACAGCCTCGACACAGTTCTAAAAAAGAAAGATTTTTCTGGCAATACAATGTGCAAGCAAAAGGTCCAAAGGGTCAAAGGCTTATTTTGAAAAATAAATCTGAAGACCCGCATGTGCTTAATTTAGTCACTGATCCCGTTTTCAGTCCCAGTTGCAGTGTCAGGGGTATAAAACATAGGTAAGAAAAATCAATAACAGTTGTTGTAGTATTTAGGCATAATAATCACTATCGAAATGGGTAAACTGGCCTTCTACAACTTAATTCACTTGTAGGAGGCCATACAATCCATGTGTATGTTTATGAGATATAGCCTGGTGACATAGGGACAGACAGACAAACGGACAATGGAGTCTTACTAATGGGTGGGTCCCGATTTACCCTTTGAGTGCAACACCCTAAAAAGGAATCTATAATTTGTGAATTCGCAGCTAAATTATTAGCAATTCTTCTATATTCGGGTCTAATCAGCCCACTTTAGCAATATCGTTCATTTTGATTTAGAGTCATAAATACAAATTGCAAAATGGTTACTAAATTAAAGTAGCTAATATAAAGAAAAAAAAAACAAAATATTTTATTATACATGGGCCTCAATGGTTCGGGTTGGTTGTTTCCATGGAGAAGAACCGACAAGAAACTCCATGGTTACACTTTTAAAAATATTTTCTTTTACAATGTTATTGTTACAGTTTGGTACAGGTACTGTGTGTACTGAAATAATGTAATTAGTCTGTCAGTTATTATCAAAATATATTTGACCCATATTTATTCTTTCGTTACATAAACCAAAATTGACGAAGAAACGACGTTTAAAATTCACATTGCACTGTAAATCAAAATTCCAATCAGATTAGGATTTGATATTTTTTCTTGTGGTAAGTGTAGTGTAACTCGTTTTATTTACACTTTTCTAGTGTAAATAAAACGAGTCATCTAAACACCAAAACAAAATTGAACTCTAACAAAAAATGATTTTCTCGGAATTTCTTAATTATATATTTTTCTATTCAATACTTTTCCTCAAATTAAAGTGTGAATTAATATCTAGTATACCATCATCAAATCATTCCAACGAAACCAACAGAAAAGTAACATTAATCGATAACTAATGTGTAAAACAGCTGTTACTCTAAAACAGTCCACATTTGACACACGGAAGTTCTACTCTAATATTCAAAATAGCCGTAGTGTCATTTTTAGTGCGTCCTGATGTCACAAGTCCCCACTCCAGTTTTGATGACTGATTAACCAAAAGAAATATGAATCTATGAATTGTTAATTTACTGAGCATTTTACAATTTTATTTTGATCCTGCTGAAGTGGCTTTTTTAGACCAGCTATTTAGCCTAGGTATTAAGTTTAACTAAAAATTATGATTTCTAGTGGAAAAGCCAGGAAAGGAGATGGGAATGACTTAACACCAAATCCAAGGAAATTGTATTTGATTGGTAAAGAACTAGATAATTTGGGCAAAGTCATAAATGACATGATACCTGTTAGTGAACTACCATTCAATATAAGACCTAAAACAAGAAAAGAGAAAAACAAACTTGCGTCAAGGGCCTGTCGGCTGAAGAAAAAAGCTCAACATGAGGCAAATAAATTAAAACTGCATGGCTTAGAGCAAGAACACAGTAAGTTTTTTTTTCCCAGTTGCAGTTTTTGATATCCTGATATTTGTGAGAATAAAATCAAATAGAAAACAGTTATATGACACACAAACAACTGAGGTGAAAAAAGAATAAGACAAAACAATGTTTTATGTCAAAATCTCAGGTCAAAATAAAGTTAATATTTAATTAATAAATATTAACTCTATTTAATGTAGGAACATTAAATAGAGTTAATTTTGATGCAGTTTGAAGTCACAGTTTATTTTGATGCCTTAAGGATAAGGCATCAAAATAAACTGTGACTTATCCTTTCTAATTTCCTATGATGTGCCATTTGAAAAATACTATTTGTTTCTTTTTTGCCCCCCTTTGTTCCATATCTTCTCGCCCTTAACATCTAAACAAACATAATTAGACCAGCTGATTATTATTGGTAGGGGTGGTTAACTTTTAGATTAGCGAGAATAACACAATTTTAACCTCTCGGGCGCGTTACGTACACCTGGGTGTACATAAGCGAAAACGCCCCAGCGCCTTACGTACACACGTCTGTACATAACAGACAGTCGCTCATTGGATGTTGATTATTATCATTTTCAATTATAAATCGCCCGAGAGGTTAATTGCTAAGAATTGCAGAATGAAAATTGCTTTCTTCATTAATGTTATCAAATGTTCAAGCATCAATAAAGAATCTTTGTGCAATATTAATATTATGCATTTGCCTTTTTTCCCTCTAGGGCGTCTTATGAATGGTATAGCACAAATGAAACAAATAGTAAGCAGCCGAGTGACAAACTCGCAGAACAACGTCGACTGGAACTCTCACATCACGAACATAGTGAATACAGCTACAGGTATGTATATTTTCATACAAATCGGGCCCCCTCCAAGTTTCTTAAATATCAATCCACAATAAAACTTTATCTCTATCACATAAGGCTCTTTTTAGAATGGCAGTTGCATAGTGTTCATCATAAAACACCCCTTGTCTTGAGATGTATAAAAATAAAGTTTGATTCGTTTCAAGTGTTTTACCTGTGATTATGTAAACACCATTGATGAGAGTTGCATTATTATGTATGAACATTTAACATTCTGACAGTCCTGTTGGTCTTGTGGTTAGTGACCCTGACTGCTATGCCGGAGGTCGTGGGTTCGATTCCCACCCAGGACAATTGTTTGTGTGATGAGCACGATCATTTATTCTGTGTCTGGGTGTAATTTATCTATAATACGTATGTATTTAGAAATATAAAAGTACTAGCACTTTGCCCACGACCTCGTCCGCGTGGGTTACGTACTTTCCTAATTCCCCCTTTTCAACCCCTTAAAGGTTAAATTTCCAAAAACCCCTTCTTAGTGCTCCCCTACATTATAATAGGAAGCCGTGTACAAAATTTCACATTCCTAGCCCCAGTAGTTTCGGCTGTACGTTGATATGTCAGTCAGTCAGTTCTCCTTTTATATATATACAACATTATTTTTTGTTTATGCGAAACCCGATACACCTGTCTAGTATTTTTGTGTAAAGAATCTATGTACAAAATTTCAAATCTATATCATTAAAAATCATAAAGTTATAAGCTTGTTATATTACCTGGTTGTCCGTTCAAAAACATGCTCATTTCGCGGTACGTCCGCGTAAACCGCGTCTCCTGTGTTATACACTCGTGATAAAAGCTTCGCAATAGGTACCTAACCGTACGGTGATTGTATTGTAATTAACTGTTAATAGAATTTAATTAAAATATTTTTGAAAAAAAAAATATAACATGGTGTAAAAATCATTTCAATCGATTCAGTTACTGATTCTGAACAAACTATATTCAGGTTTCGCATATACTAAAAATAATGTTGTAGATGTTTATCAGTTGTCTAGTACCCATAACACAAGCTCTGATAGCTTGGGACTAGATGGCGTTGTGTGATAGAATATTTATTTATTTCAGTAAATGACAATATTTCTTTGTTACAGAGATAAAAATTGCAGGCAAAACTTCAGAATTCGTTAATAAAGTTTTGGACAAAGTCCGATCAGGACAGAACAATGGTGGGTTAAATGATATATAAATACATAACAATTCAGATGTGAGTAATAAAACGAAAGGCTGTTTAATGTACCTCCAAAGTTATTTAGAGAAGAGAGTTTATGTGGATCATATAAATGCTTAATTGTCTAAGACAATTTTATTTTTGTATGGTAACAACAGTAGTTTTTTAGTCACTAGAAGCTTTACAAGGCAACTAGGGGGAATATTAATTTAATCCTCGTTTAATATTATTATGCCATAAGTTAGGTGTCAGTGTCATGTATATTTTAAAAGGTTAATCTTATATTCTTAAGGGCTAACTTACATTATGTTAGTAGTAAGCACTGACAGCATATTCAGTTTGTAGTTAAAATGCTATTAGCGCTTACTTGAATCAATAAATACACAAATAAATCACATGTGTACCATTAACGAAAGTAACAGTACTTTATAACATATAATAATGATAATGTCAACTTTTAAAGTGAATCTAGTCAGGCACTAGTAAATGTAATAGTGATTATTATTTTTAAGAGACAAAGCAAGTAAAATCTATACATATTATGCTGTTTTACATTCCTTACTAATATTGTGAATTTTGAAGCTGCAAATAATGTTCTTTCAAGCAAAACAAAAAAAAAATCTTAGCATTTCATTGTGTGTTATTGAAATATGGGAAAGTAGTGATTTATATGTGTATAACGTAAATATAGTTTAATAATACAATATTATGTCTCCATTATTCTTAAAGCTCTAGGTTTATTAATACAATATTTTATCACTTTTGATATATAATAATTTTAAATATTGGCGACGAATCCGTGTAAAAATCGTTATGGCACAACATTTTGTAGATGTATTCAGGTAAATAGAAAGAAAAGCATGGCTTAGCTATTTTATATTTTTTACTAATTGACGTACATATTATTATAGAACTTTAAATAATTACATCGTGTTGGATGATAATTTTATATTTACCTAAAAATTATGAATGTTATCTTTACCAAAATTATAACAATGTTGAACACTTGTTTTTTTTTATAAAGGGAACATCTTAAAAGAATCCCTATTAAAGTATTGTGTTTTATTGAGCTTAATTTCATCTATTAAATGACGTGACACTAATTTAACCATTACAACGCCAATGGGAAGTTTCCTTTCCAAACTGTCATTAGTGTCAAACTTTCGTAAACGCAACTGGGAACTTTTCTTCCCAAGTTTACTTCCCAAATTGTCATTAGTGACATTATGTTGCAAAGAATTGTACGGATGACATTTCATTTGCATTCAAGTGGTTAGGGGTGCTTTTATAACTAAGCGGGTTCCCAGCGTAGTAAGGTCGTCGCCGAAAAGAACAGGTAGACACAGACGCAGAGCAGCGCCAACTGTCGTAGGGTGTGTAGTAAATGTAAATTGATCACGTATAATAATAATGTACCTACTAGTCGGCTTTTTTGGGTGGTTCTATGTCAGTGGATAATAGAACACATTCCCATACTTAGTTTTAGGCCTGTTGTGTCTTTTCCAGATAGTCCAGGGTAGCGCCGGGGTCGCTGATCAGTAACTTGTAAGCACATCCAAGAGAAATGTCACCTGTCTCGAGAAATAAAAAATTGACGATTTATTATTTCTCTAAAACCGGAAAATCTGCCTAGAGTAACTATCATGGCTACAAAGTCATGATAGTTACTCTAGGTAGATCTTCCGGCGTCTTTATACACGCTAAATTGGCGCCGCTCGGCGCGTGCACGTGCCGACTTGACTGCGCCGCGAATCTGCTTCTTTATAAAAACACCTTATGTCAAATTTGAATCGGTGCATGAGCATTGTTCAGCCACATTAAGCTTTTTTTGCTGTCAATTTTACACAAAAAAAAAACAAAGAATTTTATAATTAATAAAAAAATTAAATTTATTAAATTAGGTTTACCTACACATAATTATGAACATTGATTGCAACATATTGTTATAGTAAAAAATCAAATTTGTTTTTTAAAACTTGTTGAATAACATATTTTATCCATGACTGATTGATCACATACATACAACTATGAGAATGCGTTTTTATTATGCTGTAAAAAATATTTATTGATTATTATAATCTAATATTGTTTATAAACGATCTGCAATATAAATATAGTATACGTATAGGATACAAAAAAAATATATTTACTGTAGAAAGTACTTTTAATATTAACGGAATAATATTATCCTCATATCAATTTTTTGCAAATTTTCGAATTATTTATGTTCGTTTCAATTATAGATATTAAATAAGGAAGATTCAATAAAATTGGAAATACCTAAATCATGAGAAACCAGAGTTTGGCTCACCATGTGTCATTGGCCCAGATTATGATAAGCATCTGTGTAAATAGTTCAATAGGAGAAAACGAAAGAACTGTGCACTGATCCCAAATAATTTGTCGAAAAAGGAAAGAGTAAGAATGTTGTCAAAGTTGTTTACTTACAAATTAACTGTAACATCTTTTTTTTTGTTTGGCACTTTGCCTTGCTTCCGCTTCTTGATTCACTTGCAATTTTAGTCGTATAAATGCATTATTTACAAAGATACTCCATACTCTGTAGTTTCTGAATATCTTTTCAGTGACATAAGAATGTTGATTGTTCATGTCTTTTGCGAATACTTATTCATTTTATTTTTCACCAAACCTTTTGTTATAAAAACTAAGCTTGTTAAAATTAATTATTTAAAAATACCTCAAAAAAAGTGTAAAACTCGGATTAAGCTGTTTTAAATACATGTCATATCAATTTTGATTTAAGCATTCGGAAGCTCCAATCATGATGCTTTAACAGTTTTGTAGTATAGGTTTATGTAACTCTGAATTTAATATTTTGTGATTGTTTATATAATTTAATTATGTCATTAATTATTATGTTTGTTGTCTAAGACTAATTTGTAAATGTTTTTGTTAATTTCTGTTTATTCATAAAAGTCATTGACTGAACGACATACATTATGTATTTTTAATAGGAACTATACTGAGCACAGTCACGTAAATAGCTTAACTTACCTAGCGTGACTATGAAACAAACACAGTAAACACGAAATAAATTCAAGTCCAGGTTTGTCAATTGTTTTACCGAAGCCTATCTCGCTTCGACGGATGTCTCAACTATCAAAATTGTTGACAATATTACGTTGTATGACCTGACCTAGGCCATAAAATTATTATAATGTATAAAAACTACCTGGGCCAGTAATTCTTACGATGCAATGAGTTTTAAATCAATGGTCATAAGGTTTATTATTCAAAGTCATAAGGGGCCGTTCAAGTATTACGTAAGCACTATGGGGGGGAGGGGGGGTCTTTGGTTTGCTTATTTTGGATGACATGGGGGGTAGGGGAGTCTAGATGATGATTACGTCATCAGTAGTAATTTACTTTTTGACACGAATGGCAACCCTCACATTGACTTTGCTTGAAAACGAAACGCATTTTCGGGGATTCCCGCAAATAATGCATACGTTTAGGCAAAAACAATACATTAATTGAAAAATATTTACGTAAGCATGGGGGGAGGGGGTAAGAGCTTTGCTTACTTTTGCTGACAAGGGGGACGGGGGGGGGGGGGTAAATAATTGTAATAAATCTGCTTACGTAATACTTGAACGGCCCCTAAGAATTAAGATGAATGATGAGTGTCTAATATCACTTTCATCAATCAAATGTGGGTAATTCGTGGTCATGGTTAGGCTTTAAATTTTGTAAACATACACACATCAATCAAAGTATGTGGTGTTTTATATGCTAAATCTATATTTTTAAATAAATAATCTAAAAATAAATCATAATAATATAATCCAACTGTAACAAAAAAGATTTAGATTTTTCAAAGTGATCACTTTTTTTGATGTGTGTTGTCATCAAGGTTGATTTACTTCAATGTTTTAATAAACATTGTTTACAACATAAACAATGTTTGCTGCCTATATATCTACATAATTACAACAAACCAAACTCAATACTGGTCTGCGATCCAATAGGCTGTGGTTATTTGTATATTTCATAAGTTTTCTTATGTTATTTTTATTTAAGTACTTTATTAAATATTTTTAAAGGATTGTCAAATATATGTTGTAATGTATTAATGTTGAATAAAATTTTACGATATTAAGTATTAATTTTAGAAATTCTTGTCTCTAATTTAACAACGATTCACCCAAAAACTGATAATTTAATCGGAATTCCTATGTGATCTATGATCCTGGTGCAGGCCATAAACTGGAGCAAGGTCGAATGGGCAAGCAGTAATGCTACAGGAGGCGGTCGAACGCGTGAGCAAGAAGCAATTCTCTTAACGCCTCAGCCGCCGCGGGAGACCGGCACGATCCTGGTTTCTGAGAGTTTTCTCAAATCTGATCTTTCTACCACCTATCCCATCTTCCCAATTCATACTTTTCCGTAACGATAGAATTGGTAAAGTAACTATATATGCTTTCGATGAGTCTCTTACGGAACGGTTTACGTCAAAGTTGTCAAGATCTCACATAGTGTTGTCTACTCTCCGTCCGCCATGTTAACAACTTTCCCAACTTGGAATTGACGCTAGAATCTGTGGGGTTAGGGACAAGAGTAGGTATGCAGATTGTATAATCATTGGAGATTTCAACAATGACCTGGCTCGTCCTAGCTTACGTGAACAAATCACACAAGCTCCTTTCGTATTATCTGGTCCGTCATCGCGTCGGTGTCCATTGTGTTCCTCTGCAACCTACTCTCACGTCCACTTCCTCTCTTGTTTCCTATCGTGGTCGTTTTCGTACGCCAGGCTTTTGTTATCTGACCAGTGGCGTATTTTTAGATTCAGCGCCCTGGGCCTGTATTTGCCGCCCCGGAAGTTGAAGAAAAATAAGATCAAGTACTAATCGAATTCGCGCACCAAGACTTCCGTACCCACATGTAGAAGACAAACTTTCAGGCATTTGTACTCATTTTGTATGAATTGAAGTACAAATATTAGTTTGTAAACGGCGAACGACTCGCTGGGCCGCGCCGCTAGGTTTGAGCGCCCGCGTAGGCAAACAATAGCTTAACAGCAAGTTTCTTTAGTTAGACATTAGACAAAACCAAAGAACCTTGCTGCCGAGTTTGAATTATTTGATCAGACTGTATTTTTATTGAACAATTGTTTTCTAGCGGCTTTAAAGTCTTGCGGCAGGAATATTTACAAATTACACATAAGAGTTGGACTTATGTGTAATCTTTAGTTAGACATTAGACAAAACCAAAGAACCTTGCTGCCGAGTTTGAATTATTTGACCAGACTGTATTTTTATTGAACAATTGTTTTCTAGCGGCTTTAAAGTCTTGCGGCAGGAATATTTACAAATTACACATAAGAGTTGGACTTATGTGTAATTTAAAACAAAAGTTTACTCGTTTTTCAACCTCATTTTTCTATGTTACTTTACTTCTACTGAGCCATAATCTATTCCAAATTATAAAAAATCATTGTTTTCAACTCAACAATCCCAC
Organism: Agrotis puta; assembly: GCA_943136025.2. Classification (NCBI taxonomy): domain Eukaryota; kingdom Metazoa; phylum Arthropoda; class Insecta; order Lepidoptera; family Noctuidae; genus Agrotis; species Agrotis puta. The sequence continues at coordinate 10,131,277 of OW964177.2, read as the reverse complement.
GGTATTCAGCAATACAAAATTATTGAGTTGGACAAAGAATATCATTATTTCAATGAAACGGAAAACTATGACTCGAACACAGTTTTTAAAATTATAAGTTTTCCTTAAGTTTGCTGTATATGATTACATACTTCCCATAATTTGATCCTTATTAGCAACTGTCGGATGGTGTAGAAATACAGGTGTTAAAAGCTTTCGAGGTTGTTAGGTTCGATTCCTGGCCAGGATTGTTGATTTTTAGGTTCCGTAGCAAAAAACGGTACCCAAGATTCGTCATGTCTGTCTGTCTGTCCGTCCGTTTTATTCTAAAGTATAAGAGCTATCCTGTTGAAACTTGGTACCTAAGTAGGTGTATTATTGCATCACACAGTTTTAGTTTTCGTTAAAATCGGCCTTGAGACTCCTTTCAATGTATTTTTGGTATTCCTCATAGTTTCAGATATTTAAACCATCCACACCCAGTAGAAAAATTCATCCTGCCTATGTTGTACCAAAACAGATATATATATAGATATATTTTCGTTTTTCAGATTAATTCTATTAGATCAAATCAAAGTCATATGAAAATACAAAATAACAAATTTAATTTTATTTTGTATCTGTACTCTTTATGGTAAATGCATTATGAACAACAAAATGGTTAATAACAAAATAATGTTTTCCATTCAAATGTACAAGTTTGAGTTTAATAAAGAGTTATGTTGTGTTTTCTCCACATGTGGAATTATATTCAATTTTTCCAATAAATCAAGTAGTTCTGGTATTTGTTGCTCCTCAGGGTTTCCAATAAAAAATACAACTGCCACAAATGGATCATCACTGAGATTTCTCCAACCGTGTACTGAAAAGAGAAAAACAATTAGTCAATAGATTTATAGGGATAATAGACTTTAAAATTATAACAGTGAGAGAGAAGTGTATTACCTCCAGCTGATACACCAGATATTATATTGGGTTGCTCCAATTTTGGGAAACTGATGTCTAGACCATTTGTAGATTGTTTGCATGTTGATAGACTTCTTATTACATATTCTTTATTGACTCGTTCAGATACTTGGTATTCTACGAGTGGCTTTGTCAGTATGCATATAATATTATTGCTGATAGTGATGTATTGGATCACCAAATTAACAATTTCGCAGCTCAAAACTATATTATAATCCCTTATCACACAAACATAATTGTTTATGTTTTTTGTCCTGAAAAGTCGTAAATTAACATCTGAACTTGAATTGACAAGTTCCAGTTCATTGTGGGATTTAATTAGATCATACAAGTATCTCCCTTCTAATATAACAAAAGTATCAATTTGTTTAGGTACTTCTATGTCCTTTTCCAGTTGTAAACTGTAAAAAAGAAATCTTAAGTTACACAAGATATACTTGAAGAACAAAGTTACTATAGTCTGTTGTAATACTTTAATCTGTTTATGTGTTACAAACTTAGCTTAAAGCAGAATTTAAGAAAAAATATACAGGTCATACAAGAGTCACTTAGGAGTGAGTTTAATGAATCTCACAAATTGTGCAATGTTTTACTGTTACGGTGTATATATAATAGTCACTTTCAAGCACAAGCTTCTTTTTCCAAGAGGTTATTATTGTAATGTAGGCATGCAGTGTGAGCCGAGGCGACGCAAGCGCCGCCGAAAGTCAAAGTTAAGAGATGAGACTCTAAGATTGTTTTATGTAGTAAATCTAGTGTCCACCCCATTTCCGTGCATTATTCGGTACATGTGATTAAGCCAGAGAAGTACCATAAAAAAAGAATGATTCAATTGATGCTTTTGAGCCATCAAATGTTTTGAAAATGTAATAACACACTGTACACATATATAGCTATAGCAGCCTCGCCTGCGACGCACTGTGGAGGTCTGTAGTGGAAGTGTGAAGAACATATTTTTGCTAACTCACTCGACATTTTCGCTAGTAAGAACGTCATCCCAATCTTCCCAAGCAGTTCTACTTGAAGGTTCATTTATTTCACCAAATGTACTCATTATTAATTTTTGTAAAAAAATAACAACTAGAATATTTTTATTACGAGGAGACAGGAATACTGGAGTAAACTTTGAAACAATGAACTGCAGAAGATGAAAATCGAAATTTGTTTTGATGAAGCTGTCAAGTGTCAAGTCAAAGTCAAAATCATGTCAAAATAGTCATCCATCTTTTTTTAAATATTTTTTGGTATGGCATCTGGGCCTTTGTACCAAGCCGTCGAATAAAACGAAGAACACCTTTATCTAAAAACTTTTGGGGATTATCATCATTATATTTGACGTAGTGTTTTGTTTTAAATTAAAATTTTGCAAACACAAACATTCCGTAACGCTCGCGCAAATAGTTCATTTCTAAACAGTCATTTATTTCAGTAAAAAGATACTCGACTAATAATAATACAAAATTAGTAGAATCGAGTTTCGGATGCCTGTTTTATTTTCACGTTTATTGACGTCGAATGCGTCGAAATAAGCTACTCAATACCTATTGCAAATCGTAAATTAAAATTTGCTAGCTAAATTTGATTATGAGAATTGTATTTGTGTGATTATTGTACTATTTTGATTATATAGTCATGTTGAAGGTTCTTTTTCTCTATAATATGCTATTCGATAAATATTTTGTGATTATTAATGAAATTAAAAAACGATTCATGGATTTTCTTTACAGGATAAAGGACAAATCACTTTTGAGGATAAATGGCCTGCTATGCGCCCTATCGTTTTGAAGCTACTCAAACAGGAGCCGGTAACGCAAACAGAATGGCAAGATCTTTTTGGTTCTGTTCATTCAGTATGCCTATGGGATGAGAGAGGACCTTATAAGCTAAGGGATGCCCTCCAGCAAGATATAATGATGTATATAAAGCAGGCTCAGAATCGCGTACTTGCTCAGCGAGAAGACCAAGCACTTCTGAAGGCATATATTGCGGAATGGGGCAAATTTTTTACACAGTGCAACTACTTACCCACCCCATTTCGCCAATTAGAAAATTCCATCAACAATGTAAGCAAAGTGGCAACTTCAAATGCATCCAGTACTCAAAAGAAGAATAACAACAATAACATAGAAGATAGTTTGGTAAGGAAATTGATGTTGGATTCATGGAATCAAAGCATCTTTGTGGATATCAAGCAAAGATTACAAGATTCTGCTATGAAGCTGGTGCAAGCTGAACGTAATGGTGAATCGTTTGATTCACAGCTGGTTATTGGTGTAAGAGAATCATATGGTAAGTTGTAATAAGATTTTGTCATTATTTCTTAAATGTGTTACCAAATTCATACCATAATAATTCTTTTTGCAGTTAATTTATGCTCCAATTCTGTGGATAAACTCCAAATATACAGGGAAAATTTTGAGGCTGCTTATATGCAAGCTACAGAAGAGTTTTACAAACTCAAAGCCAGTGAACAATTACTGGTGAATGGAGTTCAAGCTTATATGAAGTATGCTGATCAACGTTTAAAAGAAGAAGAAGCTCGGGCTCATAGATACCTGGAACCAGGTAGTGGCAGTGTTACAGCTCTCACACAATGTTGTGAAAAAGTACTCATAGGAGAACACCTTTCTACATTACTTGCAGAGAGTGCCCCTTTGATTAAAGCTGGTCAAACTGAGAAGTTACAACTTATGTTCCGTCTCCTTGATAGAGTGCCTGATGGAGTTACACCCATATTAAGAGACCTTGAGGCACATATAGTATCTGCTGGATTAGCAGATATGGTAGCTTCTGCTGATATTATCACTTCTGACTCAGAAAAGTATGTTGAACGTTTATTAGATTTGTTTAAAAGTTTCAGTTCCTTGGCTAAAGATGCCTTTTTGGATGATCCAAGGTTTTTAACAGCCAGAGATAAGGCTTACAAATGTGTTGTTAATGATACAACAGTTTTTAAGTTGGAACTTCCATCTTCAGCTTTAATTAGGGGCAGTAAAGGAACAGCTCCTGAGAGTAAGTGTCCTGAGCTCCTGGCTAACTATTGTGACATGTTGCTGCGGAAGACACCCCTAAGTAAACGTTTAACTAGTGAGCAGATAGAATCAAGGTTAAGAGATGTGTTATTAGTTTTAAAGTACATAGAAAACAAGGATGTTTTTATGAGATATCACAAAGCTCATTTGACTCGAAGGTTAATATTAGATTCAAGTGCTGATTCTGAAAAAGAAGAAGACATGGTAGAGTGGCTTCGAGAAGTGGGAATGCCCGCTGACTATGTTAACAAACTAGCTCGAATGTTCCAAGATATTAAAGTCAGTGAAGATCTGAATACTCAGTTTAGAGCTGATACCACACGACATGACGCCATTAACATAAAAATACTCAATGCTGGAGCATGGGCCCGAGGATCTGAAAGAGTTACTGTAAGCCTTCCATTAGAGTTAGAGGACTACATCCCAGAAGTTGAAGACTTCTACAAGAAGAAACACTCCGGACGCAAGTTGCAGTGGTATCATCATATGAGCAATGGAACAATTACATTTGCCAATTCTGTTGGTAGATTTGACTTGGATGTAACCACATTTCAAATGGCCGTGTTGTTTGCGTGGAATCAAAGACCAATGGAAAAAATAAGTTATGAAAACTTGAGACTTGCAACTGAACTACCAGATCCAGAACTTAGGAGAACTTTATGGTCCCTTGTTGCTTTTCCAAAACTTAAAAGACAGTTGTTGTCCTATGAACCGGCAGTTCAGAATCCTAAAGATTTTACAGAAAATACAACATTTTGGGTAAATCAAGAATTTGCTCTAATTAAAAATGGGAAACCTCAACGTCGAGGAAAAATTAATTTGATTGGTAGACTTCAATTGAGCACTGAGAGATCTCAAATAGAAGATAATCATTCCATTGTTCAACTTCGAATATTAAGAACTCAGGAAGCCATCATAAAAATATTAAAGATGAGAAAACGGATCACCAATACTGCTCTACAGGTAAGAAACATTTAATAGTTATTTATGTGATTGATGGGGTCAGTCACAATTTTTTTTATAAGTTATACCATATCGCACTGCTGGGCAAAGTCCTCGCCTTTTACTTCGCCATCACCAATATCGCTATCACTTGCACTGTCGACGTGTCGCCAGTGAATCTAGAAACCAAAACATATGCAACTAGGGCCAGGAGACCAAGCTGAGTACACTCATGGAGAATGGACGTCGACGAAGTTGCAATTCTATTCCGGTAATCCTTTACCTCCAAACACTCCACTATTTTTTTCCCACTGTTTTTTCTTCAATTCCGATTAGATTATTTGTCACTCGATAAATCTTATATAGCATTTCGGGATTGTACTTCCTATATAAAAGCCACTGCGTAAAATTGTTGCCTTTTTTTGACGGTTATCGATCTTTTACGTACGAAAAGATTGTCACAATTACCACTGGAACCTCGCAATCTGGCGAAGTTAGGTAAAAATCGTACGTTAAAAGACCCTCGATAATAATTCGTTCAAAATGTTTTTGGTTATACAGTTTTTCTTTGCGCATTGGTCAACCGGCGCAAAGAAATAATAATTGACAGTGCACCCCCCCAAAGGATAGCAGGACGTTGTTTCGAAGATGGAACTATGATTTGTCAAACTAAGTTCAAGTGCTATTTGTTAATGTTCGGTAACCCATTATAATAATTTCGTTCAGATTATTCTTCTGCTTCGTTTCGTCCATAATAGTATCACTGCTGAAAAATGCACCAGTCTTCATACATTTTTCGTCATTGGCTTATACCGGTATCGAAAACCTGAGCCATTTTTGTGAGCGAAGTCAGTCGCACGGGCGACTCGACGACCAAATGCGTAAATGCATTATTTTAACTACAATTTTTCAGTCATCATCGACCGAGTCGCCGGCGACTAGTCGAATGTAGAATATCGAAAAATACTGAAAGGAGTTTAAAGTTCGATTTTGACGAAAACCAAAACTATATAGCCATCCACGCCCAGTTGAAAAATTCCATCTGTATACAATTTTACTCTGTGTTGATGTGTATGAATACCTACTATAACCGATAATTCAATCGCTGAAGAATTGGCGTATGTTTTGACCTTTATTGACTATTTCCTAAACAATATTATCTTTTCAGAGTGAACTGGTAGAGATTTTGAAGAACATGTTCTTGCCTTCTAAAAAGATGATAAAAGAGCAACTGGAATGGCTTATCGAACATAAATACATGCGGCGAGATGATGAAGATATCAACACTTTTATATACATGGCCTAAAATTCTTTATTGCAAGCATAAATGAACAAAATCAAATCAAATAAATTGTTTACCCAGGAAATGTTTCTCTCTAAACGAACTCACTTTTGAATTAATTTATAGGTAGTCAAGTTTTATTGAAATTAAATAATAATTTTATTTACATTTATATTTGCTTTTATTAAATACACAATAGTTCAATGTATAAAAATAAAATACATAACGTTAATTTTTCGCTGGTTCGATTGTCTCTCCACCTTGAATTTGACCCCAGCCAATCAACCTGGAATCAAGAATGGTTGTGTATAGAGAAAAGTAACATATTCGTAATGCGTCAATACTAGCACTAAATTCAACACAGTTCAACTTTATTATAGACTAAACAATTTTACCAATGTTGTAAAACTAAATAAGATTATTAATTAACTCACCTCCAATGGTTTTCAACTCTTCTGCTAAGGGCGACCTTTTCTCCAATTTCGGTGCACACAGGGTTTGTCAAAGCAATTTTCGCCAAGTCAGCTTTCGTAGCGATTACCCTTCCTCCCGTACTCAAAGATCCAATGTTTACCAGCAACACCTAAAAATACAACAAGAAAAGGTTTATTTAACAAGAAAAGGTCGCTTTGCGAATTGGACTTTCTGCGTGTCTAAAACGGCCATTTAGCAATATTGCAAATGATTTACTTCGTGAATGAGTTATAAATAGCCAATGATGTTGCGAATTAAATCATTAGGAATATATTTTGCTTACTGTGGCCGTTTTTGACCCTCTGGGATGGTTAACAGATTTGTTTAACTGATGCGAATTTTCTACTTATGAAATATTCGAAGACGCCATATCGGACGTTACATTATATTCCCGATTTTCTTGGGTTATGTGATATTGTTAAAACTATTCTATTAGTTCTGCAAATTGTTCTGTAGATAGAAACGGCAAAACGACTGAAGAACAGCAATATTTATTTTAAAATTTTGAACATCACCTGGATGTTATAAATATTTTTTCATTCTATCGTTATGTCTATTCTCCCGTACTGCCGGGGTCGCGGGACTGTACGAATTACCGTGACCCCGCAACGTAAAGGGTTATTGAAGGACACCGTGGTTTTTAGTCAGTACGAGTCTGACAGTCCCTCCCGCTCTGCCCTGGGTGGGAGGACTCATTTGATGATCTTTTCTTCCGTTGATAAAGCCCACTTCTCGGGCCACGCGTGCTCGGTCACGCCCTAATCGCGGCGGTAAGATTCTCTTTGAGGAGCTGCTGGTGAGGACCGTGGCTCCTCCGTCATCACCTGCTTGATGTAGATCCACACTGGACACGTATGTTTCGGGAGGTTCCTGTGTCGGATTGGAAGGGAAGAAACTCCTGGGTGTCTGTGCGGATCACACGGAGGGTACGGTGGAGATCTCCTTCGCTTGGCAGAGCACTGCCGTGTCCTCACGAAAGCGATAGGCGGGGCCGACCTCTCGTGCCCGGAATTGGTTAAGGACATGCTGCGGGGCGTAACCGAATTGGAAGCAGTCACCTTTTGCGAAGCCGGCATGCTAATGAAAGGGGAAAGCGTGAGGGATAGGAGAGCCCTCCAACTTACGACCTAGCCGCTGCGGGAGACAGATTTCCGGTTACCTTATCACCGTATGCTTTACGGCGACGGCGAGTAAAGGGTGACTCGCCGTCTATCATGGAACATCTGTCATGGCCCTGGTTGACGGCTTTCGTGTTATACGCGCTCTTCACGAGCTGTTAATAATTTGTCGGAGTCCCCGTAGAGGGCTAAACGCCTGCGTCCCGGCACACAGGACTTGTCTAAACGGGTAACAGTGACCCTGGAACGTTATTGAAAGAACACCGTGGATTTTAGTCAGTGCCAGTCTGATAGTTCCTTACCCTGGGAGGGCTCATTTGATGATTTTACCGCGTAATAAAATGCTACGCGGCTGACATTTATCTACGCTGTTATGGATCACTGACTGATTTGTATTACTTACTTCGTTTTTGGTCAGCTTTTGTACTTTAGCTGCTTTCTTGTCACCCTCAGTGCGCACGCCAAGTAAACGTTTCAGCAAGTAGTACGAAACTTCGAGTTTCACGAATATTCCGGGCAGAGCACCGACAGCACCAAGGACCTACAAAAGTTGTTTTAATTTTATTTCTTCGCACGAGACATCGCATAACAAGCATAATTGTGAGAACAGGACTCGATTGATTTGGGGTGGGTGGAATCCATATCCTAGAGGTTCATCTTGGGCAATGGCACCACAGGCTACCTGTAACTTGCGGTGACGGCTGAGCTATCCCACTGGCGGTGGTTGCGTCTGGATTAGAGGCCCGTATTTCTTTTCAGATACACATTCATCAGGGCCGCATTCAAAACGGCAAAATAAAAATAGGAGCCTTCTTAAACATTCATTTTTATTGTTTTTTAGTATTTGTTGCAGCATCTGTTATAAATTTCAACAGTCTAACTATCACAATTCATGACATTTAGCCTGGTGACAGCGGAGTCTTAGTAATAGGGTCCCGTTTTTACCCTTTGGATAAGGAACCCTGCAAAGGATTATTTAATTTTCGGAAACCTGAGAGGTTGGTTCACTATTCGCTAAACGTATCTGTAAGTATACAATTAAAGGGAAAGTCAGTCGCCACTGGGGATAGTTCGAAATTCATTCGAGTTGTATCCTTCAGTTAATTGTATAACACGTGCACTCTGAAGCCATAATATATAGTATCAGGATACCATTTCTGCATTAGAATTATTTTTATAATTGAAGCTACGTACCTGCCCCACAAGTCTGTCAGCACGGCAAAGCGTGGGTTCAATTTTGGTTCCGACTCCGATGAGACCTCCGGGCACGGCATATTGAAGCTCATTCTGTTCAGCGAACAGTGACACGATACGGGAGAAAATGGGACGGCACGTCAGCTTGCCATCGGCATCCTTACTGACTAGCCCCGGTCGGACCTGTTCGAAGTAAAGTATTAGAAAAAGCCGAAGGTTTTTTTTTTACAATTTGGCTTAGAGTTAACTATTTATATTTAGCATCAACCTGCTATTTAAAAAAAAAGACAAGATTTAATAGTAAGAAAGTAGTCATAAACAATTAATGCCAATGTTCTCACTATTACAAGAGGCTTCTTTGCTTCTTCATAGTAAATTCCTTAGCAAATATGACCTTTGTAAGGAATGAGAAGCAGAAATTTAATTGTGCTCAAATTCGCTTGTTGGCTGGCCATGGCTTTCTGTTTAGTATTAAATAGTACCTCAATTTCCATTCCAACGGTAAGCACTCCTTGCAGAATGGAACCGCCAGCGACACCTCCTCTGAGATCGTCGACCTCACAACCAGGTTTGTTGACGTCAAAAGAACGGATGACAATCATTCTTGGAGGCGATGTGAAGTCTCTCAAAGGCACTGGGATCTTCTTTGTGATGTATTCACATAACACCTAAAACAATTTAAAGCAATAATAATTTCAAGCTATGAAACATGAATAAAGTGAAATGATGAAATAGTTTTGTTGCAGAGGGATCATAATACGAGAGAGATTTTCTGCAGTAGACATTGATGAACAATAATTTACCTCTATGTTATACTTCAACTGAGCTGATATAGGTATTATGGGTGCACCTTCAGCTACAGTGCCTTGTACGAATTTCACGATTTGTTCATGTTGCTCCTTTGCCTGGCCTTCCTTTACCAGGTCTATCTTGTTTTGCAATATAAGTATGTGTTTCAGTTTCATAATCTCAATGGCTGCCAAATGTTCACTGGTCTGTGGCTGGGGGCAAGACTCGTTACCTAGATATAACAAAGGTTTGGTCATTTGGGTTTCAACTGAATTATGTGTATGGCAAAGCATGTATTAAAATTTTATTTAGGTAAAACTTCATACCTGCGATGAGAAGTAATGCGGCGTCCATGACCGCAGCTCCGTTAAGCATGGTAGCCATAAGAATGTCGTGCCCAGGGCAGTCGACGAAGCTTACGTGGCGCACCAACTGGAAGCGGCCGGTGCACGCTGGTCGCAGGCACGGGAAACTGTCGTCCTTCGACGAACCGCCCGATATGAAGCTTGTAGGTCGTGGACATTTTGGATTGTCACATTTGTAGATTTTCGCATTAGCGTAACCTGTAGCGAACATGGGATTTCTTTATTTGAAATGAAGTGCTGATTCCCCTTTCATATACGGTTGAGTTTTTTTTTAACACGAATGGAGTTTATGATTCTTTTGAATTTTATAAAAGAATAATAAAATTCTATCGATTCTTATCCTAAAAATTCTCAACCATTTATGCAAGGGGACGGGGGTCGGCAATTAGCTATAACTGACTGCACATTTAAGTACATTAAAGTCATAGCATTATAGGCATAGTAATTAGGTATTGAGTCAAGTACTGTTTGGTCACTGTCGTATTATTTGTTTTGTTACACCTAGAAAACTCGTCCCATTGAAATAAAAATCATTTTTTGTTCAAGTAACACTTTTATTACTATTTAATCTACCTAAATAAGAACATTCGCAATGAACAGTTAAATGTCTATGAAATACAAAATTATCATAATTCTATCAATAATGCATTGCAATCTAAAATTGTTCAGTACACTTACATGCTTGTACTTATTCAGTATTAACTTGTTTAACCATAAACCTATATAAACTTTCAAAATGTAACATGGATTCTAAAAAACATCCATTTTAAACTTGTTCAATATTTGAATAGGTAGGTATTTTTTTAGCGTGGTAAAATCATCAAATGAGTCCTCCCTCCCAGGACAGAGTGGGAGGTACTGTCAGACTCGTACTGACTCAAATCCACGGTGTCCTTCAATAGCTATTTTCGTTTCGGGGTCACGGTAATTCGTGAGTCCTGTGACCCCGGCAGGCTTTGGCCCTCTAAAGGGCCATTCCAGTCCATCCCCGTCATTATGCTGACACTTTGAAATGCACGTGGAACAGAATAGGTATATGTAGGGTATTTTGTATAGTATAAGGCAAATTAGCACCTTCTAATTCAATGAGTTATGCCTCATTTATTCGAGCTTAGCACGCTATCCATAGTCACTAACCCCGTCAAAGAGTACTTACGGGCGAGCTACGCCGTGTTCCAATAATCCTATATCACTTTTGTATATTTACATGAACCATTTCAGTTTATAGGTGAGTCACACTGCATTCTTTTGTTACTGTGTATTGTCTGCCAGTCCATTTTTGATATTTGATATCTATCAATATAATCTCTTGTCTTGATTTAGTTATGTATTTAATGGCCAATAGCATGCCATTTTTTACAACATATTTTTTGTATAATTTAATTGTATTAAACAAATTCTCTTCCAGCAGATGCATTTGATATGTATCCTCTGATAGTTGGAAATACATAATGAAGTATAACGGATATAATTATGACTTGGGAAAGTTATGTGAAAATATGTCCTTTACAAACTGGTCAGTACCAGTATAACCACCATAATTATATTCATGATAAAACAATTCCATTTGACAATACACATTACTATAAAATTCTTTTGAGTAAATGTGCCGTAAACATATTTATAAAAATATCAACTTTGAAAAAAACATATTCAATAATGCTTCTCAATAAACATAACCAGATTATTACACAATATTATACAATATTACCTGTAATAACTACATTTATTTGTGTATTATACGCATAACATTATGCTTTATTTTCTCAAAGGGCACATATCTATATTACCTGCCACATGAAACCAGCACTATTTTATTCCCTCATATACAGTATTTTTTTATATTGTTGATTTCTATCAAAACAGAAATTATAGATACAACTATTATAAACATTGAGCTCAATGAGATTCATTTAAGTTGTTCGATAGAGTTATCTGCACAATATTTAAAGTTGTTTCTATTCAAATGATTGAGGCATTTTACATAGCCGTTGAGGGAACGAAAATTGATCATTAAAACAAATATTTGCGACATTTTATAGCACCACATTTGCATTCAGTAAGATTTCGAAGCATAGCCCTATTTTGCTGCTGCATTTCAAATCGGGATTTGGCTGGTGACACTGGTGAAATACCCATGTTAGCTTCAGACCCACTGGGTATATCAACATCATAGGAACTATCTTTACTAAAACTAGAATTATTTGTCTGAACATCATCATTGTCAGAAGCTTTTTGTAAATAATCAAAACAGAGCTCTTCACCAATTTCAATATCACGTGTAGCAAACAAAGCTAACATAGGTAGGTTGGGATCTAGACAATCAGCCCACACTGCCCACACACCAAGATTAGGATCACAGGAATGATTGATAAAATGTGAGACATTTCCTAAGTTGGCTGCATCCACTACATATGGATTTTCAACCGAGTTAAAATCCAAATCAAACAAATATGTGAGACCATTAGCATCATATTCTCTTCCTCGTTTTTCAGCTTCTTCAAATGTAATTACTTCTCCAACATATTGACAAAGAAATTGTCCTTGTTTTATCTTTTGTTCTGTTTTAACTCCCCATCCACAACCATTAGATGTTCTAAAAATACTCAATTTAATATTTCTGCCACCCTGAACTACACGATTACAGCAGTCTGAGGAACACTTACAGGCTTTGTTACATTCGTAAATTGGGGTACCTGATGCAACCCGCAGCCTTTTATTTGCAGTATAAGCAAATAAACCAGCTTGCATGCCACAACATGTTTTGGAGCGACAGTTACAAGCTGTGCATTCACACCCAATAGGTGGGTCATCTGGGATTGTGACACCACTGCCTGGTATACATTGATTAATGTAAGTAAAATTTTCTGGTGGGCCAGCCAAATCAAAATTATTCTCTACAATAAGTTTTTTGGATTTATCAACCTGATTTAAATGTTCCTCCCATTTCCTTAACTTCATTAACTGCTGACATCGTTTTCTTGTTACTACATATAGTTGTAATATATCTCTTGCTTCTTGTACAAGTCCTGTGGCTAAACCTTCACTCTCTTCAGGCAAACTAATCATTGTAAGTAATTTTAAAGTCAAATTTACTTTTAATTTCACAATATCATGGTCTTCTATTTCACCAAATCTTTTTAAAAGATTATCCTCGTTAAGCAAGTTCCCAAATGAAATTTCTTCCTTCAATTTTTCCATTTGAATGCAGTATTTTAGTTCTTCATCCACTAGGAACTGCTTGAGTATACCAGGACAGTTAGCAAGATGTTCAATTGGTTCCCATGTGTTTTCACTGTCTGGCCATCCTTTCCACTTTATGTAAAAATACTCTTTAGCAGATTCAAATCTGAAGTCGAGGATTCTTTCAATAATGTACTCTTCTGAATCCTTTCTACTTTTCTTTTGTTTTTTTGATGGAGGTAAATTTAATTCTTCTTCTGAATCAACACACAAGTACCTCTTCTTTGATCTCTTAATTTTTTCAAAGAAGTCATTTTCATTCCTTTCTTCAGCTCTTTCACGATACATTTTAATGACCGAGTCGGACAGGCGCTCTGCAACATACCATGTGTATTGATTAATTTACATCAATCTTACAAGATCAAAATAACATATCATAATTACTTTAGGTTCACAATACATTTCACATGGTATATTGCATAGCATCTGAATTTAGAGAAAGTTTATGTAATGTAAAATTAGGTTTGTAAAGTTATTCGTTTGCTGAATTAAGTTTAAAGATTTTTGGTACAATGATCATTTTAATGTATTTATATCAAAAACCTTTTAACTTTTTATATTTTACTTAAACATACACTTTTAAGAAATGACAATAAATATTCAAAAGAATATTTCAAAAACTCAAATAATTAAACCTAGTAATATGGACTTCAAATAAGTCTTGTCTACTTTTTTACCAGTACCTATTCTATTAAAAGCAGACTGGTTGTTGACTTACTGCTTATGACTGTGAAAGATTTACATAGAAAGCCTGTAGCAATGTGAAAATACATACCTAACTTGATAGTAATATTCCTCTCCAATTCATTTTTGAATCTGACAGTCTGCACTCCTGAAATAGCCTTTACCACGGTTGACTTTCCATGGGCTACATGACCAATGGTGCCAATGTTTATGGTAGCCTGTCTCGAAATGACTTCAGGCGATAATGCTGACAATTTGGTAACATCCTGAAATAATAGAACAATACAAAATTGTATCCAAATTGACCCTGATAATAATTATTTATACAAACTAATCATTTCCCCTAAATATCTTAAATAAAAACAGAGTTATGCAAATTAATAACAGATTATTTTAATTGTTACTTCACTATGCAAGTACCTATTACAACCTTTTTTACATGTGTGGAAAATATAAAGGTTATGTGAATTTTAATGATCACCCAAAGAGCACTTATTAACTTAGTCCAGATTTTGGGAATACTAGACCAAAATACTTTCTCCAGAACTGATATTTAGAACATATTTTTATCTCACCAATTTGGTTAGGTCTTGCTGATGCAAGTTTGACTGAGCACTTCGCCCTTCACTCGAAGCCATAATTATGATTTTTGTGAACTTGTAACTTCAATAACCTTTTCAGACAAATAATAAATTAGATCCAGCTAAGTTTCATAACATTTAAGTATTAAATTAAAAATAAGTTCAGCTAAATCCGCTAACGTAGGCAACGAATTTTAGCTTGACGAAGGAAGACAAGATGAACGAACGGAGATAGCGTGCCAAATAGTGAGTTACCACAGAGCATTGATTTAGTCGATTTTTCTGCTGTTTTAACCGACTTCAAAAAAGGAGGAGGTTCTTAATTCGACAGTTTTTTTTTATATTTGTTACCTTAAATCTGTCGACTGGATGCACCGTTTTATAATATTTTCCTTTATTCATTTTTTTTCCTATCTGTTTACATTTTTAAATATTTTTACAAAAAAGAAATAAAAAAAACATTTAAAAATATAAAAATAGTAGTCCGCCGGCGTGGGAGCAGGGTCCAAGCTACCGGTGGTTAGGGTTCCAGAGACAGGAACCTTCTCACAATGCGAGCCGTATCAAGGAGTACTGCCTTCTGAATCTGGCCCTTGATCCAACCACCCAACGAGAGCCTCGAGAGATGCTCGTCGAGGCTCTTGGCTATCAGGCCATTCGCCGTTACAACAATCGGCACAATGATAGCCGAGCTCACATTCCACATGTCGACAACCTCGCGCGCCAAGTCAAGATATTTTATTTGTTTATCTTTCTCAGCTTTCACGAGGTTCTCGTCATGTGGGATGGTAACATCGATTATTATTGCGCGGCGCGCTGATCTGTCTATCACTACTATGTCAGGCTTATTGGCGACAATAGTCCTGTCAGTAATGATAGGCAGATCCCAGTACATCGTGACATGGTCTTTCTCGAGAACTGGGTCGGGCACATACTTGTAATACGGTACTTCGGAATCAACAAGTTTGTATTTCAAAGCAAGTTGCTGGTGAATAATCCTGGCCACTAGGTTATGCCTATGCAAGTACTCGCCGTTAGCAAGACGAGAACAACCAGAGATAATATGTCTGATCGACTCACCCGGACGGTGGCATGCCCGACACACGTCAACCGTCCCGTCTTTCATAATATGTCTCCGGTAGTTATTCGTCAGCATAACTTCGTCCATAATTGCACAGACAAAACCTTCAGTTTCCCCGAAGAGGTCACCGAAACGTAGCCAGGATACGGACGCTAGGAAATCTACATCGGGCCCATGAAGAGCCCGGTAGAAACGTCCGTGAAGCTCCTTGCTCTGCCATACCTTCCTGCGATCTTCCGTAGTGACTACTACAGGTTTGCGCCAGTCCTCTTTAGCCATGGATAACGGGGTGAGTCCCTTGTCCACCGCGACCACATCTCGGTGCATACCCACGTTCATATTCACGAAATATTCTCTAAGACTGCACACCTCGCGGTTGTGGAGGGTCTTAGCGTTTAAAAAGCCTCGACCCCCACATTTCCTCGGGATGTACAGTCTCATTACTGATGATCGTGGGTGATGCATCCGGTTTGCGGTCAACAGTGTGCGGACTCGTCTATCCAAGGCGTCGAGTTCAGTCTGAGTCCATTTGAGTATGCCGAAAGAGTACATTAAAACCGGCATGACCCAACCGTTGAAGGCGCGCACCTTGTTTCCACCTGAAAGAAGGCTATTTAAAACCTTCTTGAGGCGTCCGAAGAAGCGCTCCCTCAACGATTGTTTCATGTCCGATACATTAATGCCAAGCGCTTCCGACATACCCAAATACTTATAGGTTTCGGATGAGGAGAGGGATCTAAGGTGTATAATATTTATTATTATATATTACATTTAATATTAGGCAGTAACATCACAACAGAATAAGTTCTTGTTTAATTAAATGGGACTTAATTATTTTCATAAATTAATATGTATATGATAGGTTGGTGCCAGTTGGTACGGTGTTCATTCTCAGCGGGTTGCTATTTGTACAGCACAGTAGCGACCCCCAGATTAGCTACTCTTTTTTGCCAAGCTGGAGCTATAACTATGATGAATAGCACAATTCAGTATTTACCGCCACTTTGATAAAAATGTAGTTCGGTGCACTTATGCCGAGCGACAACTTCGCAAGATCGAACAGCAGGGCTATTGGCTAAATTGATTATAACTGACCAACAGTTGTCCACTGAACTTGATACCTGTTATAAGGCTAAGTTGAGGAGTGGAGTGCCACAAGAGCGTTAGAATAGTTGATTTTAGGGAACATTTACATTTATAAGTTTCATTGCAAAAGCAAAAGCCAATACGAAATTTACCTTTTGACAGCTCTTTGATGATCACCACACAGACACCGAGATACGCAATAGCCTCGTAAGTTTGAGACCGACCCCTGCCACCGGACATTGGTTAGCTTGGTGTTTATTCATGGTCTAATGCCTAGTCTAGGCCCATAGATGCTATGGTGCGAAACCGCTGGTGTGGACGTGAGGACTATCAAATCGAGCGCAACGTGCATTATGAATTCTTAAAAAACGTTTATTAACTGGGGCAGTCCACGCTTGAGGTTGTGGCGTTCCTGGCCACTAAGAATTTATGGTCGACTGTTTACTCTTATTTTATGATTGACTTTTGCGACTGTCAAAAGATAGATTCTTCGTTAGCATTACAGCGATCTAATAACTATGTATTAATTATAAATACACGGCCGTATCTAATATATACTATTTGAAGTAAGCGCTATTTCATTTCTTACAAATGGAGAACGGGCATATTCAGACCGTGTCTCCAAAGTAAAGGAGCACGCGCTTTCTTCTGCCCGTGTCTCTAAAGTGGTGACCACGACGTGATTTTCACAAGATTGCTTCATTGCGCGAACTCGAGGTGAATTCGGCCGACGCGACACACTACGGACACTGCCGCTGCACTACGAGCTGACCTGTGGACTGCGGGACTTTGGCACATTATATTGCATCAGTCATCGTGTTGTTTCCTGTCCATTCATCAGTGCCTACAGTGCACCCGGCGACCGGCGAACATACTTGCGAGTGATGAAGAGAAGAGAAAAAGGTTTTTATTGACATTTATGTGTTTACTGTTCTACTGTTGTATATTTTTTTTTTTTTTTTTTAGGTATTTATTGTTATTGGTGTCTATGTTTATTCCTTTAATGTATTTTTTATCTTGTCTCTGCATGTGTATGTACCCAGTATTTGCATGGTCATGTGAGTTTGCCTCACCACATTCCCACGGTTAAGGTAATTACTCCTGGTTTGAGGTTTTGTGTGGTCGCTTGAGTTCTTTTACGGAGAACTTGCACGTTCACTCACCATGACTGATGAACTTCAAGCACGTCTAAAAATGCTCGAAGCTGAGAATGCTGCCTTGCGTGCCCAGCATGAACAACTTGATTCTCATCCTAAACTTGAGGTGGCGGCCGCTGCATGTAAAGTAGCTGTGAAGCTGCCACCGTTTTGGCCCGATCGGGTAACGGTGTGGTTCGCTCAAGCTGAAGCACAATTTCTTTTGGCTGGCATTGTCACTGATGCCACCAAATATAATTATATTCTCAGCCAGATTGACCATAACGTAGCCGGGGAAATTGAGGAGATTGTGATCAACCCGCCGGCAGAGGGAAAATACATAGTTTTGAAAGACACTTTGATCAAACGGTTCTCCACGACCAAAGTGCAGAGGGTAAGACAACTGCTAAATAACGAGGAACTTGGGGACAGAAAACCATCCCAGTTCCTTCGCCACCTTCGGTCCCTGGCAGGGAATGAATTGTCTGACGACAACATCCTTCGGCAACTCTGGTTTCGCCGCTTGCCCCAGCATGTACAAGGAATATTGTCAGCCCAAGCTGATCTCGCCCTGGACAAGATAGCCGATATTGCTGACAAAATTGTTGAGGTTCAGCCAAGTCACGCAAATGTTTTTGCTGCAACAAGCGCACCCACGCTTTCCAGCCTGATGGAGCGGTTAGAAGAGCTAAGCTATCAGGTTGCTGCCTTGAAATCCGAACGATCCCGATCTCGGAGTAGCAGCAGACATTCTTCGCGCAGCTCCACTCTGGATCGGTCTAAAAAACGCTGTTGGTATCACCAGAAATTTGGTGTAAAAGCAAAAAAGTGTATCACACCGTGCAGTTGGGTAACGGAAAACATAGGGACCAATCAGTAGCGACGGCGACTGATTGCTGCCATTCCCCCAGCCGTCGCCTTTTTATAACCGAACAGGTTACTAAACGACAATTTTTAATAGATACTGGTTCAGACCTTTGCTGTTACCCTCATCGCTGGCTTTCTAGTCGAAGAAAGCCTACGGATTATGACCTCTGTGCTGCTAATGGTAGCAGCATACATACCTTCGGTACAATTACTTTGACGCTTAACTTTCGTCTCCGTCGCAATTTCACCTGGACGTTCGTCGTCGCCGATGTCAATAACGCGATTATTGGTTCGGATTTTCTGGCATATTATCACTTGCTACCAGACTGCCGCACCAAGCGGTTAATAGACGGCGTAACCAATCTTTCAGCAATTGCCTGTACCGCGACGTCAGAACAACTTAGTGTCAAGGCTGTAGCTCCGTCGAATTCTGTTTTCGCACAAGTGCTAGCAGAGTTCCCTGAAATAACTCGTCCTCCTGGCATTATCAGGATCGTTAAGCACGATACTGTGCATTTTATCAAGACAACGGATGGGCCCCCCATTTCTTGTCGTCCTCGCCGTCTGGCACCTCAAAAACTGATGTCGGCTAAAAAGGAATTTGAGAACATGGTGCAGTCTGGCACAGCACGACCGTCTAAAAGCCCGTGGTCATCTCCATTGCACATGACCCTAAAGAAAGATAACACTTGGCGTCCCTGCGGTGACTACCGCGCGCTCAACGCCCGAACTGTACCAGACAGGTATCCAGTCAGGTACATAAACGATTTTGCTCACAACCTCACCGGTGCCAAAATCTTCAGCACCATCGATCTTGTGAAGGCATACCATCAGATCCCAGTTTTTGAAGAGGATATTCCGAAGACCGCCATCACTACTCCGTTTGGCCTCTTCGAGTTCCCATTCATGACATTCGGTCTTCGCAATGCTGGCCAAACCTTCCAGCGTTTTATCGATGAGGTCACACGGGGTCTTGATTTCTGTTTTCCATACGTGGATGACATCCTCGTCCACTCTACAGATGAGGTTCTCCACTGCGAGCATCTGCGCATCCTCTTTAGACGTTTGCGGGACTATGGGGTTGTGATAAATCCTTCCAAGTTGGTGCTCGGCGCACGTGAGGTAACATTTTTAGGATATCGCATCAGCTCTGAGGGCACTAAGCCTCCTCAAGATCGTGTTCAAACCATCCTCGATTTCCCACCCCCTAAAACCGTCCAGGGAGTACGTCGCTTTCTCGGTATGTTAAATTACTACCGCCGTTTTCTTTCTAAGGCTGCATTGTTCCAGGCACCGTTAATTAAAGCTGTGATTGCTACTAAAGGCAAGGGTGCAAAACCATTTATATGGACATCTGAACTCCTCGAACAATTAGAAGCCTGCAAAAAGAGTTTAGCGACTGCCACCCTGCTACATCATCCGGTCAACGGTGCTCCTCTCGGACTGTTTACTGATGCTTCCAGCGTCCACATCGGGTCCTGCCTTCAACAACAGATTGACGGCGAGTGGGTGCCTCTTGCTTTCTTCAGCAAAAAGTTGACCGATCAGCAAGCACAGTGGCCCGCTTATTATCGCGAGTTACTGGCGGTGTATGAAAGCGTACAGCATTTCCGCCACATACTCGAGGTCCAACATGTTACTATTTTTACAGACCACAAGCCGCTACTGTATGCTTTCGTACAGCGCCGGGAAAAACTCCCACCTGCACAATTAAATCAATTGTCTTTCATAAGCCAATTTACCACTGACATAAAATATATCAAGGGGGAAGACAATGTTGTCGCTGACACGATGTCACGTGTTGATGCCATTGCTCTTGAGCAGGATTGGCAAGCACTTGCCCAATCACAGGAAGCAGACCCGGAGTTATTAAACCTGCAGCAGCAAGGCACTAGCCTTCAATTATCCAAAATTAACATTCCGGGGTCTAACATCGCAGTCACCTGTGATATGTCTACAGGCAAGCCTCGCCCTTATTTGACCCTTTCCTTCCGAAAAACAACATTTGACAAGCTGCACAATTTAAGCCACCCCGGCGCTCGAGCTACCACCCGTCTCGTAACCGATCGCTACGTTTGGCCTTCTGTTAATAGTGACTGCAAAGAATGGGCACGAACATGCGTAGCGTGTCAGCGTGCTAAAGTATCGCGCCATAATTCGTCCCCTTTAGGTAATTTTGATCTACCAAGCGGTCGTTTCAGACATGTCCATATCGACATCGTCGGTCCCTTGCCGGTTTGCAATGAATACCGGTACTGTCTAACAGCCATTGATAGAGTCACTAAATGGCCTGAGGTATGGCCAATGCGCTCCATTACCGCAGAAGAGGTAGCGGAAACCCTGACACGGGAGTGGATTGCCCGTTTCGGTGTGCCGTCAATCATTACGACCGACCAAGGTACACAGTTTGAATCTGACCTTTTCCGCCGACTGATGACGCAATTCGCCACAACGAAAACCAGGACAACGGCTTACCATCCCTGCGCTAACGGCATGATTGAGCGCGTCCATCGCCAGCTCAAAGCTGCTCTCATGTGCCACCAGGACTCATGGGTCCGCGCGCTGCCCCTTGTTCTCCTCGGCATGCGATCAGCCTTCAAAGAGGACTTGAAAGCCACTGCCGCCGAAATGGTGTACGGGGAACCTCTTCGATTGCCCGGAGAATTGCTTGTAGCGGCTGACGAATCACACAGTTTAAATGACCCGGCAGATTTTGTCGTGCAGCTCCGACGTAAAATGTCGACCGTGCGACCCATTCCGGCTTCCCGGCATTCACAGCCATCTATATTTATATTTAAGGATTTTCCATCAGCAACGCACGTATTTCTACGGGACGATTCCGTTAGACGACCATTACAGCCACCGTATTCTGGCCCGTACCAGGTCGTAGGTCGCGCCAGTGATGGTAAAACTATAACCCTGGTTGTGAACCGCAAAACCGTGACTGTGAGTGTAGATCGCGTTAAACCGGCACACATGGATCACTCAATCCAAAACAGCCATGATCTCCTGAAGGGGCTCACAGAACCTGCAACACTGACGACCCGTGACGTTCCAAAGTCAACTACAAAACTTAAAAACGTCAATCCGGCCCCAAAACCGCCGTATACCACGCGCTCCGGTAGACGAGTCAAGTTTAAAGATCTCTCCGATTTTGAGTAACCGGTGCATCTTTCTCCGTGGGGGGGTGGTGTGGCGTTCCTGGCCACTAAGAATTTATGGTCGACTGTTTACTCTTATTTTATGATTGACTTTTGCGACTGTCAAAAGATAGATTCTTCGTTAGCATTACAGCGATCTAATAACTATGTATTAATTATAAATACACGGCCGTATCTAATATATACTATTTGAAGTAAGCGCTATTTCATTTCTTACAAATGGAGAACGGGCATATTCAGACCGTGTCTCCAAAGTAAAGGAGCACGCGCTTTCTTCTGCCCGTGTCTCTAAAAGGTCTATGATTAGAATTCGAATGTGACAGCTGTCACGTCTGGGTCATGTCAAATCATCCAATGTTGTGTCATTTAAATCTGTCAATAAATAAATTTTTAGAGCTGTAGTTACCGCATTTGAAACTAAATTGTAATAGAATTAATACAAATGTAATAGTGATTAGGAGTTTGATACACTTTAAATCTGAACAACATGATAATTAAAAATGAGGATGTGCAGGAACAAACTAAAAGGTTACGGTTCAAGTCTATATCCAATACTCAAAATTCATCCAGTGATATAAGTTTTGATAAAGGAGTGAAAGAAATAAAATGCAAAGGTAAAGTAATTCATTTTAGTTTGTATCTTTACATTCTAAGAATAGTATTGATAGTGATATTCGAAATTACAGATGGAGAGAAGGCAGCCTCACTGTTTGCGTTCTTACACGTCGAGCTAACGCGAGGATATCTATTAGAACATGACGAAGAAAGATTTTCAGCCAGAAGAGAAAAAGTTTATTCCTTTATCAAGATTCCTCAAGAATTGGAAAAGTTTATGGCATATGGATTTTTTCAATGTGCAGACTCTTTACTATTTGTTTACACTTTCCTTCCATTGAGGTTTATAATGGCTATATGGACCTTCTTTAGTAGACTTTTCAGGAGATGTTTTGGGTAGGTTGTTTGACTACTACTATCTATACTTCTTTAATGTATGTGCACACACACATTGTTTATATCTTAGTAAATATAGTTTTTAATTAGTGTTAGAAAAAGTTTTATACTAATTGTGTTTCCTTCTGGTGATTTTACCTTGCTCTCCCCCCACTGAGCCCCTCAGGGAAATGGAAGGCTTTAGATCCTCTGAGAAGTGGCTACAGTTACTGTGTCTCCCAGTACTTTGCTTATGATTGTAATGGTATCAATAGCTGTTTGTTTCTGTATAATATGTATGCCTGCATATTGTGTACTAGCTGTTCCCTGTGGTTTCACCCCCCTTTATCGGCTCTTGTTGGTTTTAGCATATTATATAGCCTTCCTCGATATATGGGCTATCAAACAAAAAAATAATTATTCAATTTGAACCAGTATTTCCTGAGATTAGCGCGTTCAATCAAACAAACTCTTCAAGCTTTATAATATTACTATAGATTTATGCCTGTATGTAATTGATCAAAATATCAATGTCATAGCACTTTCTAAGAATATTGTGATCATATAATATAATAGTTTATATTAAATAATATCATTTGTTACAGGTTTTATTCAAGTTCTCGTCAAAGTTTATTAAAACCAGCAGAAACATGTGACATGCTTAAAGGTTTCATATTACTAATATGTAGTATTTTAATGTGTTATATAGACACAAATATGATGTATCACTTAGTAAAGAGTCAGAGTGTGATGAAATTGTATATATTTTACAACATGTTGGAGGTTGGTGACCGACTGTTCTCAGCTTTTGGTCAGGATACTATTGATGCACTCTTCTGGACTGCAACTGAACCGCGAGACAGAAGAAGGGAGCATTTGGGGGTTATACCACATCTGCTGTTTGCTATGATCTATGTCTGTATCCTTTTTGAACCATTACAAATTCATTTATCAACTTGAGGTTTCCATCTATTTTCAAACAACAATTACCCTTTGTGGTTATGTTTTATTTGTCAGTATTTACATATATTTTATTTATAGTTTTTTTTTTATAGAATTTTATTCAATGATTCATCTCTCACAGTTAAACATAGAGTAAATTAGGTAAATGGAGTGACACAATATAAATCATTATTAATATAGAATAGCTTTTCATCTGATTTCGAATATGCTGGATAAGCCTGGTATTTTGCTTGGCGTTTTTTTACATATATTAATTTTATTTTGTCTGTACAAAATAAACTTTACAATATTGACATATATTCATATTTAGTGAAAAAAAAATAGTAAAAAATGCAAATATTACATAATATACTGAAATGTTGCTTGTGTTTCTGGCCAAGATTAGTGTTTTTTATTAAATCCTTTGATGCAGTTTTAGTTTTCATCAAAATCTGCCTCAAGACTTGTTTCAGTATCTTCGATATTCCTCATAGTTTAGGATTTTTACATTGGAAAATTCACCCTGTATTGTATCTGCGTTAGTTTAAGTTTTAATTATTTTGTTTCTTTAATAAATTCTCCTTAGCAAATTTTCAGTTCTTCATAGCTTACTAGTGCTGTTTCAAGCGACAACACTGAATGTTGCTTTCAACTCCAATAATAAAAGTCTTCTTATTATAATGATGTCTAACAATGTAAGTATAAGAAGTCAATTCAAGGTATAAAGCGCGGTGCTGTAATTAAGCGGACATGTTTATTGTTTGTTATTATTTTAGATGGACTTAAACAAAGTGTTTCATTTAACTTCTGAAACTTTATTTTAGTTTGTGGAATTGAAGGGCAGTGTCTTCAAAAAGTTTGACAAGAACAACCTTTTCCAAGTGTCTTGTAGTGACGTAAGAGAACGGCTTCATCTGTCTGTGCTCCTGTTTATCGTGGTGTTGCAAACTATGAAGGAGTATATGTGGAAAGAGGAGCGGTTCTGGATACTTGCACCTGATTGTGTGCTAGTCCTCACTTTTGAGGTCATCATTGACTGGGTGAAACATGCTTTCATTACCAGGTAACTTGATTCTTAGATAATTAGAATATTTCTATAATGGACAGCCCTTTAGAATAAGAGCCTGTCCACATACGTCACGACGTCATCAACGTGGAACGTTGCGGTAATGTGGAACGGTACGTTGGCGTGACGTGCAAATTCACGTTAACGTAACGTAGAAATGCACGTCACGACGCAGCAAGGTTGCACGTCGCTGTGCTTTGTAAAATTCTGGTAGATTCTTCACTAACGTACGTGAGCCTTGTTCTAGACATGGATCGCACAAGACGTATTTATTGGACGTAGCGGACCCTGACTTCTCACGTCTTACATGTGTTTCCACCAACAAAGACTTGAGCGAAAATGGCTCAGTAGGTAAAAAGTGCAAAAATAAATGTCCCTTGATGCAAACGCAACGTTTGTTCCGCCTGCACATTACCCTTTTGTGGGTTAAGCCCAGTTACTCAGTACGCTAAGCAGTTACTCAGTTAGCCAGAGTGATCACCAACTATCCCACACCGCTCAGCTACCTCAGCTACCATCTCTGTTGGGTAAGCCTGTAGCAAATATGTCTTACTATGCTTTCAGGTTCAATGAGATTCCCTATGGAGTATATAGAGAATACACAGTGAGTTTGGCATACGACGTCGCACAAACAAGGCAGAAGCATGCCTTCAGTGACCACTCAGATTTAGTTGCACGCAGAATGGGTTTTATACCTTTGCCATTGGGTGTCGTTATTACTAGAGTACTAGTTCATGCTGTCAAAGTGGATGGGTAAGAAAAAAATATTTTTTATACTAATAAGTAATAAAATGGCAATATTCTATTGCAGTTAGAGTCCGTGACTATTTTTCTCAGTATGTTGCAGTTAAAGAAATGCAGACTGTTAAAATTATCTGTACTATAAAAATAAGTATGGCTACTTTTATTTATTTATTAGTTAGTAAGTATTTATTTCTTTTCAGATTCGCAGCAATCTTTTTAATATCCATAGCATATTTGTGCCTGATATCAGTAAGAGTACTTGTTTCCATTGTGATACTTGGAAAGGCTTGTGATTTGATAACACAACATCAGACGGAAAAAACTGAGAGTTACCACGCTACGCCTAAAAAGTAAGAAACTATATTATAAAAACATTAGGTACTAAACTGCAGTAACGTATACAAATTTAGTGCTTATACATGTTTAAATGTAAGGGAATATTCTTATGCTGCTACATTTACTCACAATCGTTCGGAACATCAACATTTCGGTATCATAATTATAAAATGTCTTTTTCCATTATTTTTCAAGAGGATGATGCTATAGCAAACATTTCTTTGTTCATCCTATCGATTGGCTGAGTTTTGTCTTAGGCAGTTTAAGGTCTTATTCAAAGACACGCGTCTCGCCAAATGGCGCGTTGCGCGAGACGTGTCGCTGGAAAAACAAACATACGGTGATGTATCTCGCTCTAGTTCAAAGGGAAGCGGCAAAAAATGAACGTGCAGCTCGATGCGTCGCCCGAGCCTCCGCGTGTCCTTGAATGAACGAGATCAAGTGTGTAGTGTACCTACCTAGAGTATCACTCCATTTAACTCTACTCTGTGGCAAAAAAAAAACAAAGGGAGAGCCTACTGTTTTGTCAAAATGATTTTGACTTTTTTCTTACCGATGACTTAAAAAAAATAAGAATGCCCCCGTAATCCCTTTCATTTTAGGTATCTTTGAACTCTGTATTTGGCTTATTTTATTTTGCATAAGATAGGTTGTACCAACTGAAATATTTGCCTACATTAAAAATGGTAAAAGAACCAGTTGGTAAGCAAGCTATTGTTTGAAGACTATTTGCTAGGTAATGGCTCATAAAATTATGCGAAAAATTGTTCGGGAAGCAACAATTTGAATTTTATTTTTTGATGAGACTATGTAAATTCATAAACAAAACAAATAATGCGTTGTTTTTTTTTTTCTGCTAAATAAATACGTCTATATTAAATGTCATTAATATGCAAAACTCACTATATGTATGTATATAAATAAAGTGTGAAAACTTTATATATAAATCTTCTTCTTCTTAGTCGTGTGGTCATGGATAGTCTGCTTGGTTGGTTGCGGTTTTTGCGAGTTTTCTCCATCTCTCCCTATTGGTAGCATTGCTGTACATTCAGTAAGGGTACACTTTGTAGATGATTTAATGAGATCTGTCCATATTGTCGGTGAACGGTCGCGAGAACGTTGCCCTTCCAATCTTCCTTGTATCACCAATCGTTCCAATGAGGTTCGTTGCGGATGATAATGTACAAACATCCAAACTAATATTATAAATGCGAAAGTAACTCTGTCTGTCTGTCTTTTCTTCACGCCTAAACTACTGAACCGATTTGTGTGAAATTTGGTACAGACATAGTTTGGAACTTGAGAAAGGACATAGGATAGTTTTCACTATTCCACGCGAACGAAGTCGCGGGCAAAATCTGGTCTTTAGAATATTTAAATACATAGTGAGTTTTGCCTAAGTTAACTCAAAACTGATAATAGTTTAATAAATGATATGGTTTTCAGAGAACCGAAAGACTTGGCCCCTAAAGAGAATTCCTATGCTTACAAAACACCGGAAGCCGAGATGATGCCGCCACCAAAAAAGCCAACGCAATTAAAGTTTACAGTTCCTGAAAATGTTATTCTGGTAAATATTATTGAAGAGGATTATTGGAGATAGCAAATTATTTATTCTAATCGAGGATCGAAGACCAAATAATAGAATAGAAAAACGTTTATTTGATATTGGAGACACACACAGAAATTATAAAAAATAAAATTAAAAATACAATAAGAATTTTGTTGCATGTCTACAACAAAAGGGTTATCAACAAAAAAAAGTGGTTGTCAAACTGGGTAGAGCGACAGTCTTTGAATTCTTGCTGGTTAAAGTGAGCGTCTGATACTCCATTTACACATTCGTATTTGCTATTCGCCTCGTCATTCTTCGAAACATTCGTGTACGAATGCCGTCTCGAACTACTGTTCACACATTCGCGGGGTAATTCATTTGACATTTGCACACGAACATAGAAGACTATAATACAACGTTACATTCTAGAGAAAGTTTTAGTATATAACAATAATGGATATCTCGTGACGTTGCTCACATGGATCCTTGTTCCCTATTTCTTTTTTTAGCGTGGTAATATCATTATCTGAGTCATCCCACCTAGGGGTGTGCGTTACCCCAACAAGAAAGTATCTCCTAGAGTTATATGAGTAGAACGTATAGTTTGTGCCTTATCTGCTGTAAATGTGCCCCCACATAAAAAGTGTGTGCCCCCTGTCGTTTCGAAAAAAAATCGAAAAAACGATTCTTGCTGGGGTAACGTTTTTCTAGCAGGAAAATTCTAAACGAATGATCGGAGAGAGAAAAACTGTGCATGGCCAGATAGCTTATATGTGTGCCAAAATGTGCCCCCAAAAATAAAATCTGTGCCCCTTCAGATTTTCGAGATATTGCATTTCCTGCTGGAGTAACGTTTTGATGAATAGTATATCTCTAAAACCATTACATGTGCCCCTGTAGAATAAACATACGCGAGTAGCTCTTAATGTGTGCCCCAATTAGATTTTAGAAAATATTTATAGTTTTCAAGTTATCGCGGTTTTATGAAAACCCGAAAAAACATCGCAGCGCCTAAATGAGACAAGTCATAACTTCGCTGAAAACTGTATTCGGTCCTTCTTGACGCTAATAATAACCATACAAAGTTTCAAAAATGTTCATGCATGCGTTTTTGAATAATCTTGCTAAAAGTAAAAACGATGGTGTCATAACTTTGACGGCAAAATACAAGGAACTGGCACAATCCCAGATGTGTAGGTGTAAACCAAAATCTTGTGCCTTTAGTCAAAAATATATGGTGAAAATATTGAGCTTCAAATGTTACGCATTAAGTAAATATAAACAAAAAACCAAAATATGTAAACAACGGCTGGTTATCCGACCAAATCTGAATGAATACTAAAAAGCGACGGATTCATACATATCGATGACCTTCTTTACTGGATGTATTATACCTAAGCTGTTGTCCGTACAGACGCGTTCAAAAGTTACAGTACAGCAGATAAGGCACAAACTATACGTTCTACTCATATAACTCTAGGAGATGCTTTCTTGTTGGGGTAACGCACACCACCTAGGGCCGTCAGGAGAGACTGTCAAACTTGTACTGATTAAAATCCACGATGTCCTACAATAGCCCTTTACGTTCCGGGGTCACGGATTGTACATTTTTAAAGACGACGATTAACCAAAGATATTTTTTGAATGTCTTACCTTAAAAGGGTAAAAATAAACACTTTGAAAATAAAAAGGAACCGACTTCAAAAACAAACACAAAAAAAGCATAAAATAACTTTTCTTTTTGAAGTCGGTGGCAAAAGACAATGAAATAAAAAACAAAGCCACCGACTTCAGAAATAAATGCTTATTACTTATTTTATGCTTTTTTTTATTTGTTTATTAAATCATTTTTGAACACACAATATAAAATAAAGGACATACTTAAACTTAATAGTAGTATTTTATTTGTTTTTGAGGTCGGTTCCTTTTTTTCAAAAACTTTTTGCGACGTCGTCGTCTTGGATCGGATACTAGTGGTCTACTAAATGCACGCGAATGTGTAAACGGTAAATTCGTGTTCGCTAATCGCGTGCAAAAAACCGCTTCCGACGCGAAATCACGAATAGCGAGGCGAACTACGAGGCGAATAACGAACTTGCTGTTCACACATACATACGTGTTCGTTACTCGCCTCGTTATTCGCCTCGCGATTCGCGCGAATGTGTAAACGCACTATGAGAGTGGTCTCAAGTTATATGTGACTGAAGAGGCATGTGTCCGTCATTTCTACTAGAAAGAACTTATATATTTTTAATCTATACATATAATAAATCTGTAGAAGGGTCAATTCTGTACATTGAAAATATTGAAAAAATAAATACCGGGGGGTGTTGCTGGATCGATACCAAACCCCAATATGTGATTAAAAAAATTTTTGTCTGTCTGTCTGTCTGTCTGTCTGTATGTGCAGGCATCACGTGAAAACTAACGGTTCGATTTCGATGAAACTTGGTATAATTATACCTTATTATCCTGGGCATAAAATGGGATACTTGTTATGCTAGAAAAATACGTAAAAAAAAAAATCTACCATCCACGAGAAGACCGACATCCGCGCGGACGGAGTCGCGGGCGAAAGCTAGTATAAAAATAAATATGTACATAACATTTTGTTTGTACGACATATGGTCCTTTTTTAGTATGTTTGTATTATAAACTGAATTGATAGCTCATAAAAACTTTATATTGAGTTATAAATTCAAATCTGTAACATATTTTTCAACAGAACGAGCCGTTAGTAGACGCGTCCGTCGGCGCTGCGGCGATATTCTCAAACAGTGCGATTGACCTCAATGGCGTCTGCTATCTTAATGACAAAATGAATGCACAAGTCAAACAGGAGGGTGGTGACTTCCATGAATCAGAAATGGTAAGAAATATTGTTTCATGAAACATCTAATGCGGCAGGTCAGACTGTTGGCGTGACCACCTTTGTAATCTGGATAAAGTTCTGTATTAAACATGAGATATGTATTGGTTGACAGGTAGATGTGAGTAGAAGTGCACCAGACATCAAGGCGGCGGCCAGCGTGTGTGCGCAAGATGAGGTGGCCGAGCGGCCGCTGTCACCCGACGTCGACGGACTCAAGCGCCGCTCTGAATCCGAACCCAATCTCGTGAAAGCTGAAGAAGAGGCCACATAGCACTCCCTGTGCTGCTTGGTAAACATTCAACTGTAATATTACGCGGTCTAGTCTTTGGTCAAGCGACAGGTTCGTTCTTTTGATAAAATCAAATAAAAATTGTCTATAATACTTATAACTTTGATTGTTCATAATGAGATATAAATAAGTATAGAAGCGCGCTCGTTGTAGTTAGAATTGTATTTTTTTTTCAGACGTGTGTACAGTTTTGTACTAGATTTGATTGGGTTTTATATTGAATATTTTTAGTATTGTTTGTGTCATCGGAAAAGAACATTAATAGAATATTATATTTTGATATATCTCCAGATGACTCAGGAATACCTGAAGATTTGAGTCCTAGTTTTTACCGGTGATCGATTTAGCAGGTAATGTGAGGCAGATATTTAGCTAAAATTGGAATCAAGTACCTTGCTTTCTATCTGGTGAATGACATTGAGGAGTTACATTGTTGTTAATATTAAATAAAAAATTAAACATTATTTGTGTTGAAAATGCATGGTTTCTTTTATTTTATACATGGTAGAAAGGAAGTTACAGTTTTTACACATTTAGCGAGTGAGATAACTGAATTCATAGATAAAATTAATGACTAGAACAGATACGACCGCTTAGAATTGGCTCTTTTAAATTAATATTATTTTTGTAATATGTCTTAGACGTAGTCTAGATTACCGTAATCGTTAATTCGGATAGGTAAATGGACGTTATAGCTTAAAATCTAAGACTGATATGAATTAGGTGCTTAATAAATATTCAGTTTCTATATAGCAATGATATTAATTTATTTGTTTGTTTGTAAAAGTTTATAAATATATCTGTAGGCGTTTAATGGTTCAAAGTTTTACTGTTTATCATTCCAACGGTACTAAATTTTTAGTAAATAATATTATAATAGCGAATTTGGGTGGTTTAAA
This sequence comes from Agrotis puta, assembly GCA_943136025.2. NCBI lineage: Eukaryota > Metazoa > Arthropoda > Insecta > Lepidoptera > Noctuidae > Agrotis > Agrotis puta. Next base: position 10,099,664 of record OW964177.2, on the reverse strand, counting down.
ATAAGTAACATAGAGCATTATTCTACATTGGTGAACACGAATGCACCTTTGCTTGTATTGGTGTGGTATAGCATAAAATACACATGCCATCTTATTTACGATTACTATAAGCGAGTAGATATAATATGAGTGAATGTCATAGTTTGAAATTATATTTCTACAAAATGTGCGATGTCCTTGAGTGTTTTTGCGTAACTCAGTACTACAAATAATAATGGGGATTACATTTATAATGATTATAGCGCTTCACTGATTATTGGTATTCACAGATACAAGTTAAGCTCAGAACTACACTGGGCAGCAATATAATCTTTTTTTTAAAATTGTTATTATAAACATGGTAATTAGGGAAATGCTCTAGCAGATAATATGTTTTTACAGTGGCATCATCCGCATTTAGGTCCAAAATGATCGAGGTCATATGACTTAAGCCAGGTTATGGCCTACATGTGTGCCAAATTTCATCGAAATCAGTTTAGCCGTAAAGGCGTTAAAACGTGGCAGACTAAGTCACTTTCGCATTTATAAAATAGTAAGAAAGTATGAATGGATTGCACTCGATTTTGAACTCTAACAGGTAAACACTTATTTTATTTTATTGTCCCAGTATTATCTAATTTATTCATGACAAATATGTTTGGAGAATATTATGTTTCTAATATTGTTTCTTATAAAATAAAAATATTTTAAAATAGCTTGTAGATACATTTTTATTTCTTTATAAAGAATGGATTTTGAAGAAGGATGAAGTTTTCGGCCGAATTGTGTCTATTAAGATGTGTTCGTGATTTTTATGTAAATTATATCATAACTTAACTCCTTCATCTGTTTAAAATATATTACATTAAACAATTAAAATTAAAAGTATTCAATAGTTTTTGTTACATGAAATATTTTTTAAATAAATCTAATACTTATGTAGGTAGTAAGAACTTAAAACATTAAACACGAAGTGTTTTAAAGTTTTTAATTATTTCTTATTTCAACATGGTGATCTCAAGTCATGTAGGTGAGTGAGATAAAACAGAATTTTAGTACGTAGAGTTATAAAATCATATATTCGTATAATAGTGGTTTATTCTTACTACTAGAAACAATCGTAGATGTTAAAAGGAGATTCGGGTGAACTTGTGTCAATGATTAATGGCATGCTGTCCTAGTCCTAAATTCATAAAGGTCCCAGGAATAAACTATGAGAAAAAAAAATTAAAACAAAACAAAATTGAGAAAATAATGGATAGTAGATTTTGTATAAAAATTGCCACAACATTAAAGACTTAAGTATTTGTTTACATGGTTGCTCTGTCAAACGCTTGTTGTATAATTATTCAAAAATATGATTTTATTTTAATCTCTAAACCTCATATAAAATATTCATATTACCACTATTATTAACGCAGAACAGGAACGCCATCTTCCCAAGTTTGCGATAATCTTGTATTTGCCTCTCGAACACGTATAAAAGCGTCATCTAGCGGTGAGCAGTATGTCCTCGTCTGCGGCTTGACGTCTAGATATGCAAGGTACTTAATGGGGGTAATGTTTGAGCCATTTGTGACTAGATGGCGCCTCCATGAGCCTATCAGTTGTTTTGCAACTTAAAAAAGTAAGGGTCAAGTCACACCGAGACGCGACGCTGCGCGCACATTTCGATAGAGTTACTCAAAATCTAACTTTATTTACTACACGAAAAGATACATCTTTTGCAATGCAGCGCTGCGCTGCGTTTTAATAGATACACATTTGCAGTATCGTTGCGTCACGTCGCGTTGCGTGGCGTCTCGGTGTGAAACGTAACGGATCATTTAAAAATAAATTATTTATACTTAGTAGGAAATCTGTTGTTCTGCTTCTATTGAATAAATTATAGTCTTTGATTTGATGTGACACTTAATACAATTTGAAAATATTCGAAATAGTGATCTTGACTTTTGAATAGGATTTAAAATAAGTACTTATGTACATTTTGTACCCAATTATAATATCTGTTCTCTCTTTTACTATTGATTAATCTATGATCTAGAAGAGTGTCTACCATACTTACCGATATAAATAGTTCGTTGTATACTGATTCATGTATTTTTGGGGTTATTTAGTGTTGATATGGAAGGTAAAGTAAAAATTTAAAACACAACATTCAAATTTTCAACAATTTGTATTTCCTCACCTTAGGTGGATTCATTAAATAAAAATTTCATTTCTCTTATATACACATTAAATTCAAATTTAGTCAGAGTGTATTTACAAATATTTTAATTAAATAGAATTTAGTAAAAATTAGTGAGATTTAACAATACCTACTTATGACTAAGTATATTTATAGAACATCAACAACATCTTTCACTCAGGTGAAATACATAAGATAGCTTAAACAATAACCATACACAATTTCATATAGAATTCGTTCTCATTCACTATCAGGTGAACACCACAAAAGTTAGATAAATATCGTATCTGTTCAAAAGTTCTTTAAGAGCTAGGTATATTATGGTGAAGTGTTCGTGTGAAGCACGGGGTTGAATGAATGTAAAACATAATGTAACAATGCGAGATCGCTCCACCAGCACCCGCGAGCTCTCGCCGGCGGGTAGCAAACAATGGGCTAGTCGTAACTCGTAACCTAATACAAACACCGTATATCAATAACGTTAACGCGAACGCGATGCAACATTATGTAAAATGTGTAAGAATTTAGTCTTTTCCGTTTCAATTTTCACTCGTTTGTATAACATGAATACGATTTATAATACCTATCTACTCTAGCCTTGTCTATCGGAGACTTCGTCTCTACTATAACAGTAAAAACATTATAAACTCGTACACCACATTCTCATGATGCGCGGAAGCAGGGTCGTGAATGCGTGCACGTGCGCACGAGCGTGCTCCCGCCACTTCTTCCTACAGAGACTGATAACTTGGGAACGGCAATCTAACAAAGTGACGTGCTGACATTCCTGGACAATTTCAGTGATTTAATGTTTGAACATAATTATTAACGTTAGACTAAGTGATAATTTTTACACGGTGGAATAGCTTTGACCGCTCCCATTTGCAGTTAGTGGGTTGTAATGCAAGAGTTAGTAATATTATTGTCAGATTTCTTAAATTCAATATGACCGACGTTACTGAAAGGCCCACCCTGTAGTTCTATCACTGTTCGGTGATCCGGATTGTTACGACTGCACTATTTGTGAAATACTTCTAGTCTAAAGTCATGATGTGTAGTTATAACTATGTACCCAAATGAAATATTTTTTACTTGGAACTAGTACAAAAGTATGATAGTTGCGAAGGCAGTTCCATATTAAAAACATTTTTACTTGAAGTACTATAATGACAAAGTTACCTTTATTATATTTTGTGCTTAATTTTGTACTCAAATATGAGAAAATGAGGAGTATATCTTTCTCAGATTATAAACCGCATTACTTGAAAACCTGGAACTTATTTATTATTAACTATTATGTAAGTGAATGTACCTATAAGGACTCCTACTGTTTATAGGGACCTTATTAACAATGTATTAAAATAATGCAATAAGTTATTAAGTAATGCAGTAATTATTTACCTAGCTAACGGTCGGCCTGAGACCGTGCTCCTAGGCTTATTATAGTAGCAAGTGTAACATCGTCATCACAGTTACTGAAATACAAAAAATGAATCTTACACGTAGTTATACCTATACAGAAACTTATGAGTATTATAAATAAAGGGCCCTCGCTACGATTGAAAATAATTATTAATGATTAAGAGATCATAATTTAAACGCTACATGCTAAACTTTTACTAGATTAGTCTATGTAATAATACGTACACTATAAAAATATATGCCACTGGGAAACGTCATAGTGAAGTTACTGAACAACAAGTGCACGAAGAGAGCAACACATGGTAGGTGTGAGCGAAACAAGAAATATTAGTGGAAATGTAAAGTAACCATATCACACGAATATGTACCAGAAGCAGAATTGAGCAAATTTAGTTAAATTAAACGTTTGAGCAAGAGAAGATCATGACAGCAGCTGTCGAAACGTAAATATATGTTAGTAATGGCAGATATTAATATTATCTAAAAAACAAACATAATAGTCGACATTCTCGCGTTTATACTTTATCTTCGACTAGAAATATAGTATAACGAAATAATCATAGTTATCACTTATTCAGCAGTCGTGTTATACTTATTTAATTACACAATTATGTAAATAAAAATTGCAGTGGCACGTTATAAAGTTAAATTAATGGCACAGTTTCACGTTAGTCAAATATAAGAATATTAAATATACCTACAATACTTAAGTAGGTAGTCCTAGGCAGAATAGGTTTACCTCCAGAATTTGTCACATACATAGGTATCAATTAGTTCTCGCTGTCGATGTCAAGAAGACGGTTTCAGTCAAGTTACAAGTACAGTTCATCTTCACAATGGTCACTTGTCTAATAATACAACAACGTACAACTAATCGATAGCTTAACGAGAGAATATCTATGCGAGACACAGTTAAGCCTATCCATTGGACTGCCATCATCAGACAGAAAGATATGTGTTCACACAATGCCGAGGACAACAGTGACATCAACATCATACGAGGCGACAAAGTTCTCTTTGCATAGAAACGTAACGACACGCACACTGGACACATTAGGCCACATCGCTTCGTATCTACGTTTGTTCCCAGTCAGTTTTTCAATTAACCTATCTAATTAAATAAATACATCGAGCAAATCGAATCCTACCATAGTAATTACAAATATGTATAAAAAGATATATATAAATTTCAGTGAATTTACAAATGTAGAGTTAATAAAGCTTTGTTAAAGACAATTCATTTACACCTAAGCGATGAAATCATTCGATAATTTCAACGTGAAAGTATAAAAAAGTTCATATGTCCGCTTAGGAGCTAAGACTACCGCCACTGTCGTCGTCGGAGGCGGCGGCGGCGGCGGGCGCGTGCTAGAGCGGCGCGTGCTCGTGGTGCGGCCCGCCGCCTCGCTCGCGCTTCAGCCGTTGCTTCAGGTGCACCTTTGCGTGCCTCTTCTTCTCGTCCGAGCGTGCGAATTTGCGGCCGCACACGTCGCACGCGAACGGTTTCTCGCCTGTGTGCGTGCGCACGTGCGTCGTCAGGTGGTCCGATCGGCTGAACGAGCGCATGCAGATGCGGCACTGGAACGGTTTCTGCCCCGTGTGGATGCGGATGTGCCGCGTCAGTTCGTCCGACCGCGAGAACCTGCGGTCGCAGCCTTCCACCGGGCACGCGTACGGCCGCTCGTGGACGGGGGTTTTGCTCGGCCGGTTAGGATATTTGCGAGGTTTGACCGCGACGAGCCGCAGCGGTTGTGCACTTTGTTGGTACACTTGAGAGAGGATCTCATGCCCTTTGCTCGTGGACGGGTTGTATTCGGCGAGCTGCACTGGCCTGTCGCTGGGGCCGGCTGGGCTCGGGTACGGTTCGCGTTTGGGAAGGCCAGAGGGCCCAGGGGTGGGCTGCAGGGCACTGGCGTACTCCTGCGTGTCCCACGTGTGCTGCTGCTGCTGCTGTTGCGGCGGCGGCCGGTACTCGCAGTGCTGCGGCGGCGGACAGGGCGCGGGCGTACAGTAGGACTGGCAGTCGGGTGGCAGCAGCTCCACGCGTTCCTCGTATTCTTGCTGGAAGTACTTGTCGACGCTGCCAGGGCCGGGGCCGGGAGGCAGCAGCCACTGCAGTGGCGGCGAGGGCGCGCGCTTGGCGCCGGCGGGCGGCCCGTACAGCGACGCACTCGCGCTCGACGCATTGCTGCCGTCCTCGGCGCGCGCGCCCGGTGATAGTGATGCTTCATGCTTGTGTCGACGAGGTGAGCAACCTAGCGATAGCTCATCGCCTGTTAGTGTACCTGCAGCAAAGAAAACATAACGTTAACATTGCATTCTATACTGAAGTTGTACTCCTAATGAAAAAGTAACTGTTTTGAAAGCAGAAAAGTTCAGCTTCCAATGTCTTGATATGCGACAATGCCTGTGCTTTTAGGCCGAGGTATGATATTAAGACGTGTTACCGTAAGCTAAGTGAATCTTAGGTAGTAAAGTAGTAGGCGTATAATTAACTTACAGCTAAAGCTAATACGTTTAGGTTTTTATATTACTAAAGCGGTACTACAGTGCGAGTAGAACCAATCAATAACATTAAGATTTAAAGTTTATTTATTTACGTAAATATTAATATTTGCGGAGTACGTTTTTTATCAGTAGTATTTTTGCATGTTGTGTAGTTGCGGCACGGAGCGGATGGCGCAATGCTACGCGTCGCTCGATAACGTAGGAAGTCGATAAGTGCGTATCACTAAACTATCCGGACATGTACCGAACGATCGCTTTGACCGTTGACCGTCACCTACTGGGGAATATTATGTTCTTGCAAAAGTACTGTGTATATCTCTAATTAAACTCACTGGCACTAAACTAACTGGCGTAATCATTGAAGAGAGCGTTCGTTTTGGAGTATCAGTAAAAAAACCTTTTCAAGATCGATATATAGTTAAGTAGTAAATTCTAAAATAAGAGGGCACAATTTTTATTATGTAAATTTTTAAGCGATTAAATATCTTTCTAAATTGCAACGTTAGTGACATTTGAACTGTCATAAGTTTTAAACAAATCAAAAAAAGATAAATAATAACTACTTAATAACTCTGGTCAATATGAAATAATTAAAAAAAAGTTTTTTTTTAAAAAAGGCAGTTGTAAGTATTTATAAACTAAATAGAAAGAAATAAAAGGGAATTGTTTGTTCTTAATCATAAACTTCTATGATTGTGAACTTATTAAGAATATTAATTCGATTTACATTTAACTATTTTTGATAGCTGTTTTAAAATATCTTAATTGAGTTGGAATACCTTTTAATGTTAATAATTAAATCATTACGTAATTAAAACGTAACCGAAATGACCATGTTCAGGTACAAAAGTTACCTAGTTAATTATAATAAATAAAAATATATGTTTCTGTTTACAATACTTAGTAATTTTACAAAAAAACAATGTTTTCATTTATTATTAGTATTTACTCTTGAATAGTCAAGACGTCTAAGTAAATATTTCCTAAATATATTTACCCAACTGATAACTCCAAAATCTTGGCATTACATAATTACGCACTTAAAAAGCATGATAGAGCATGACTTTCGATACGCTGAAATAGCGCTAGGTATATAGCGTTAGAACTATGTGCACAAGGGAAGCTCCATTCAGCTTCATGTATCGATCCGAACATATGACACGGGCCGCTGAACTTTCCATTTCACTAAACACTGTAACTCGGACTGCGCGCCGGGAAACTTGTATCTCTATCTGTTTTCGCAAAACCGAAGTGCTTTCACGGAAGCTAAAGCACTGCACATCGCGAAGGGCATCGACGAACATCCCCATGTCGAAGAAGACCGGCTTGTTTATTTACAACGTTATCGGTCGGCAGTCGGCGGCCGGCGGGGGCGATTCCGCCTACGTGCACAGCGCGTGCAGGAGCCACAGTGCGTAGGGCAGGGGTTCGCACCTGAGATCGACGGAGGTTCCAGCAGCGTCGGGAAGAAGGCGGGCAGGTCCGAAGTGGTGACGGGCGTGTTGAGGTCGGTCGGCGTGCCGGACGAAGGCGTCGGTGCCGACACCGGCTTCAGCGCACAGTCAAACCCGAGCGCACCCACGTCGGCCAGGGAGAGCAGGTGCGGCCCGGTCGGGTGATCCGCATCGGTGCCCATCCCGTCCGGCACCACCTGCTCCTCGGCCCACGGGCCGAGCGGAATTACGAACAACGCCAGCGTGAAGACGGCCTCTCGCGTGGCCTGTGCGAAGGGGACTGGCGCCGCGCGTCCCCGCATCGCAGTTTTATCAATGGAGCCGCGGTCCCATATTCGGTAGCGGCGCGCGCAGCTCCGCCAATCGCGCGGCGCGCTGCCCCCCCGAGGCTGACGTCACCGCCCGACGCCGCCTACCGCCCGCGCCGCCCCCCCGGACGCCCCCCACAGCCCGCCGCCGCCCGCTTCACCACGAAACCTCCGAGTTCCTCCTGCCCCCTGTGACTTGGCGCGCGAGCCTCCTGAGTACTACCTACGTACGTAGCTTTAGATACTCCTAGTTTAGTGGAAATTTCTAATGACCTATGGCCTTTTAATTTTTTTTTTTTCGGATGTTGGACTCGTAAAAAGCCCGTATTTTTCAGAACAATTTAAAAATATTTTCCATAAAAAACAACAATAGACCAGCTGGTACCCTCTCTTACAATTTTACTAACTTGAACTTACGCGAATTTCCTATAAATTACGTTACGGTGAATAGTATTATTTTTCTGACTCTATCTGTGCGTAGTTTTCCTTCCCGAAAATGGTTGTAGGGGCTTGGTCAGTGACTGCTCGACTGCTTTTGTAAATCTTGAAAAATTTTATACTCTTTTAAGTGACTGCCTGTTTTTTTTAATTTACTTTATTTTTTATTATACTACTTTATGACAACAGAATAATGCAAATCATTTCAATAAAATAACCTTATTTACTGCGTAGCGCAGGGAGCTGGAATATTTCAACAATTCTTTGGTTGTTATTATACATAATATACGTTCACCTAATAAACTAATAAAATAGTTGGACTGTTTTAGCACATAAAATTTTATATTAGGTACCTATGCAAATAACGTTTTGGTCGCAAGAATAATAAATGTTATTTATTACACAGTTGATGTTTAAATTCTGATCTCGTAGATAAGTAGAATTTTATGTTTTTGTGATCTACATTCTGGGCTGATGATATATATATTTTACTACTCTAAATGATTAAACACAAATTAGTGATGTTATAATACGACAGCTTATACATATTAATATCAAAATTCAATCCGTACCTACTGCTTAACATTTTAATATAGGTTTATACGTCCGCGTTAATTTATATTGATAAATGTATAAACATATATTTTAATTTTATCTTTCTATATATTTAACAGAATAGGAAAGATTTATGCATCCCGTTGTAAAGAAACTACAGTGATCTTTTTAATATATCTTTTTTGTGTTTGTACGCCGTATAGTGGACAAAATATATGTGATCTAGATTCGTTCATAAGCTACTTATAAAATAAAAACTTTTTGAATCTGGATCATTTTATTAAATTTATTTTATTTTATTATAAACAAATACAATATGGGTAACTTCCTTGGGCCGAAATTGAAAAGCAAATATTATATAGCAATAATTGATCGTAGTTTATAAGCGTTCAGATAATACTTAATTGGTAGTTTGTATAAATGTGTGGTTAACAGTAATCACGAGTCGTTAGGTGTAGGTTTAGCTGGTGGGCGGTGACCTAAACCACTCAAGATCAAGGAAATAATAAGATTTAGTACTATACACTTACGTATCTCCATAGATATATATACAACGAGGCTACCTTCCAAAAAAAGCCGTTCGTTCATCTGTCGCCGTGTAATCTGCTTACAGACTCAAGTCTTAGGACTTTGTTTATTATAAATTGAGACATGAATAGCTAAGTGCAAATAAATATAGTCAGTTGAGTAATGGGCGAGTGCAAAATTATTATTCATAGTGTTTAAAATAAATAATGCTTTGTGGCTCATTCAAGTAGGTACGTACTCTTAAAGATTTTTCCACTATGAACAATTTTGGCTGGTCGCGGGACTCACGAATTACCGTGACCCCGGAATGAAAAGGGCTATTGAAGGACACCGTGGATTTAAGTCAGTACGAGTCTGACAGTCCCTCCCACTCTGCCCTGGGTGAGAGGACTCATTTAAAGATTAAACCACGCTAAAAAAAAGTGAACTATTTTGGTTTCTAGAAGTATCCGATGAGGATAAAAAAATCTGCTTTTATTTCTTAGGGAAAACATTAATACTACAGTAATAGGAGTAAATCAGTTATTAAACCTATTTATTTTATTTTAAAGGATTGTAAAACAACCTATTTATTACCAATTTAACTATCGTAATCATTTTTGAAAGCCTTTAAAAGTTACGAAACTAACATAGCCATAAAAGCTATATTTTAATAAATCTTAATGTTTAATTGATTTAAAAAAAGGACTAGTTTCTATGTTCAACATGTATATTTTATGTATGATCAATGATTTCAACGTCAACTACTGAGGTGGTCCCATGTTCTGCTGGTAGGGTCGCGGGATTGTCTTACCAGAGAACTGTGACCCAGGAACGTAAAGGGCTATTGAAGGATCACCGTGGATTTTAGCCAGTACAAGTTTGACAGTATAAGAGGGAGGACTTAATTGATGATGGGATCCTAAAGAAATCGAGGGTACTTTTAAATTAATTACAGCATATCAATCGCGGTTGGCGACTGGCTTATTGATGAGGGGTCGAAAGGAAAACATCATAAGATCTTGATAAAATTATAGTGCGCATGTAAGAAAATTATAATTGTATGAATTGGCGTGGAATATAAAAACTAAAAAGAGATTTCTGGAATAAACACAAAAAGTGCCAAAGCCTTCGTTTCAAGCAGTCATGCTCGTGAAGGAGGAGGCGGGCCGCCTGAGGGAGAGGACAGCGTCCTCCCTCCACCCCAGCCGCAGTGGTAGACGCCTACGGCGTCGGACGTCGCAAGACGATCTCCGGCCACCGTAGGCGCGGGCATGCGGGCAGCGAGTAATGGGCGACTCGCTGTCCGACCTTGGACCATTCCCGGGTCGACGGCGCGTTGTGTTTCACGCGCGCCTCAAAGAGTGTCAGCATAGTGACGGGGCCTGTCGAGGGCCAAAGCCGGCCGGGATCGCGGGACCAAGGGATTTTTTTTTTTGGGACAAACCCACCACACTATTCCCTAACCACTGCAACTCCTGTGCGCCAGAATCAACAGTGGCAACCAACCAGAAAAGGGTCGAGACAATGAAGCTCGACGTGTCCCGGAGAATGAATTTACCTGTCTTGGATCCTGCAACGAAATTAATCAGAAAAGAATAGTGGAGGAGTAGGAAAAAATATATGTTTCCACTTCCCTCCATGCAAGCAGGAGACAGAACAAAACAAGGCCAATAGGCACAAAGGGACATTACAACTGGGAGAAGCCCAGTTGCCTAGCACCACGGGTAAAATGACTACTAATATTAATGGGTCCTAAATTGTGAACTGCTAAATTTGATTCCAATAATAGGTATGGCAAAAACGCTTGAACGCACGGAAGTTTGTTCGAGTTTCAACAAGGTCCGAGTAGTAAATGACTCCAGATGTAGTCTGAACAGTGTTCAACATAATATTACGTTCGTTCTGCCAAAGAATACACTCCCATAGAATATGATGTGCTGATTGTTCATATTCACAGTCAGATGTCGAACATTGACAAAAAGGCGAGGGAACAAGCTTGAAGGAAAATAATTTACTTTTAAAGTTACCATGTCCCGTGAGAAATTGGGCAACACAGTGATCCACCTCCAACCACGTCCTAGCCAGCCGCTCACGAACGGATGGAAAGAACTGGTGGAGGTGCCGCCCCTTGATAGAATTATCCCACCTACTTTGCCATTCGGATAAAAGATCCTCCCAGACGTCGCTCTGGGGTTTGAATAATCTAGATATCTTATCACGGTCACGTTGAGGTAGAAAATCAGCATCAGTGGTCTCCCGTGTGGAAAAGTACATTGCAGCACGTCGCTGTACTTCAAGATCGACTGGAAGAACACCAGCAAGTACCGGTAAAGCTTCAGTACTGACGGTTCTATAAGCTTTACTTAAGAATAACAAAGCCAAGCGCTGGCTTTGAAGCAATTTACGTCGTGCCGCCCCTATGGTGGCCCTATCGGCCCAAACAGGTGCTCCGTAGCACATACAGCCCAAGTAAGTAGCACCATAAATAGTTTTTAAGGTTAAAAACGACAAACCCCAAGTAGATTTGGATATTCTCGTTAGGGCATAAAAATTATTTTTAGCTTTTTCACCAACTGTTTTTATATGTTCTATGAATGTGAAATTCCTCTCTAAAACTAAACCAAGATAGCACACCGATTTCTTTCTCTTAACGGGAACATTATTAAATTTAATACTAGGCCACGATTTAAGGTCACCTTTTAAAATGAGTTGATAGGTTTTATGTGGTGCAAAGGTCAGACGGTTTCGATCGCCCCACTGTGATATTAAACGTAGGCAAGTGTCAGCCAAATTCTCGAGTCCAGCACGAGTACTCGACTGAATGAGCAGAAGGCCATCGTCCGCATAACCAGTTAAAGAACAACCACTTGGAAGTGGAATCGCGAGGAAATCATCGAAGCCTAGATTCCATAAATAAGGACCGATAACCGAACCTTGAGGACAGCCCATGGTGAGAGGTTTCGATATGGAATGATGACCGAGTTTAAGTTTCGCGGATCCATTAGAAAAGTACGAACAAAGGAGATTAAATATATTATTATAGCAACCACGAGCTTTTATTTTAAGTAGTAGCATTGGCCACCACGCGTTATCAAAGGCCCCGGAAATATCTAGAAAGATCCCAACTACGTACTTGTGTTTAGAGGAATTAACCATTTTTCTAACAGAAAGTGCCGCGTCAACGGTTGATTTCCCGATAGTAAAACCGAATTGATTTTTATGGAATTTGGGCCCGTCCGGTAACAATCGTGGGACGATAAGACGCTCCAAGAGCTTTCCCAAACACGGTAATAAAGTTATGGGCCGGTATGACTTAGGGTCATCTGGTGGCTTGTCGCCGCTTTTAGGTATTATTCGTATAAAGCCATGTCTCCATATACGAGGAAAAACGCCTTCAGAAATACACCGGTTGTAAACAGTTAATAACGCGTCACCCGCTGTTTTACACGCTTCTTTTATCATACGATTAGATATTTTATCTTCACCTGATGATTTGTTAAGGGGCAATCTCCTGACAACATTCATTAATTCGTCAGTGGATGGAAAGTCTGACGCTGGTGATTCAGGCGGGACTGTTGCCCATGCTCTAATTTGTTGGTGGTAGTCATTATCATTAACAGGTGAATCATCAGGGATAAGAGTATTTAATAAAACTTCCGTTGTTTCTTCAATACCGGTGGTGTGTTTATTATTTACTTTAATATTCTGAACATACGCGAGGTCGATCGATCGATTGGCTTTAAACTCATGATATAAAGGAGACCACGGACCTTCTTTTTCTAATTTATCGACTACTTTACGCAACAAATTACCCTTAGATTTTTCAACCGATGCTCTGTAACGGGACTTGGCAACTCTAAATGTATTTAAAGCAGTGGTTAGCGAGTCTCCGGTGACTTGACGTTTTTTAAGCTTATTAAGATGTTTACGGGCTCGACGATAGGTTTTACGCTGTTCGGTTAGGTAGTCACACCACCAATCACATCTACGTATATTGGTCATAGGTCCGCGACCAATGGCAATGTCAGCACAGTAGGTGAAGGTGTCTGACATAATTTCAGCACTTTCTTCGGCTGACAGCCCATCACGAGTGAACTCTTTGGCGTGACATGCAAAAAGCGATCTAAAGAATTCCCAATTAGCACCTTTACTTTTGTACCTAAAATTACCAATGACATGTGAGGAACCCTGAATAGAAACCGGAACAAACTCGTAAACGATCAAGCGATGATCACTACAAGACGCGTCCGGTAGGACACGCCACCTATCCAAGTGTACGTCTGCACTAGAAAGTGTGACGTCAATACAAGATTCGCCCATTTGGCTGCAAAAAGTAGGTGGTGCGTCGGGGGTGTTGTGAATAGTTAGGTTCATTTCAGCAATGAAGTCTTCAACAGCGCAGCGCCGTTCGTAATCCGTGGACCGAACTTTGCCATACCACAGGGACGAGGACGCATTAACGTCTGCGCCTACGATAACTTTGCAGCCCGCGAGTGACCGCAAGACGTGACGGAGATTATGTATGTGAGGACCAACAGGGTCTGAATATTGAAAGTAGCAGCTCACAACGTAAACTTTAGAACTAGCGGATGAGACTTCCACAACGGCGCAGTGTCGATTCATGAGGTTTCGTAAAGACGTTACTGTATAGTTAGAAGAACGTGACACGTAAATTCCGGCTCGTGCCTTATTATCCAACTGAACTACCTTGTGACGTAAGCGCGTGTTTTGGTATTGTTCTTGAACCAGTACAATATCTAAGTTATAATCGACAATTAATTTGTCCAATTCAGAAGTCGCCACCCTATCGTTGTGTAGATTTAATTGACCTATTATTAAACTATCCATTATATTAGTAATTAGTGTTGCGTATTAACTGTTCGAGCCTAACTTTATAGGTGGTACACTGTTGGGACCCGCACCGATGGTCAAACGGTTTTTTAATACGTTTACACGCCGCACATACTGGTGTAAAATTTAAATTATCCTTATGCGGGCATTCTTTTGTTTCATGTGCTTCAGAGCAATTAGCACAGGTAGGCGATTTATTAACGCAGTATTTTTTCACGTGACCGAACTGCTGGCAATGTAAACAACGAACTACATCGATATCATCAAAAAATCGGCAAGTCGCGAAGTCAATAAAAAGCTTCTCTTTGGTACTAATTAAATGCTTTCGTATGGCGTTGTCGATTTCAATGCCTACCCACTTCCGACCATTATCTAATGCACGTCTACGTATAATTTTTGTCGACTTAATAAACTCTTCCTCACTAATTGCCAATTCGTCTTTAATATTTTGACGGTACAGCGCATGCAGAAAAGGTTTGTCTTCCATTGAGGATGGGACGTCTTTAATTAATAAACGTGGCCTGCGGCCTTTCGGTTTTTCAAGTCTTAATCCGGCAGTCCTAATAGCATCAACCGACTCAAGTTTACTTATTTGACTATCGTTAGCGACACGTAATACAACGCCCGATTTCGCGATTTTTTTCATGCCAACTATTTGAAAACCGTCGTCAGTTGGCTTAATTGCTTTTTTAAGCGCTTCTTTAGTGGCTGAGGAAGTCGCGAATTCAGCTGACCTTTCGTTGGAGGGGTATGCTATTACACACGGCAGCGGCGGTCTAGACTCCATCACTGGAGCGACCTTAGGCAGACGAAGTTTCAGAGAATCTGAATAAGAAACTTTGTTGAAATCTGTTTTAACAATGCTGACATTATTATTTAATTTGACTTTGTCCAATTCGCGCTCCATATTGGCTAACTTTGTTTCATTTGAAGACGACCGTATGGCTAACAAAGAAACAATGGACGTAATCCGCTGTGTCATGTCCATAATCGCGGATTTATTGGCTACATTAATACGGGATCCTTGATCACTTACGAGGTCGTTTATTTTTGACAAGTATGCAGATGCCTGAGTTACTAAATCGCAGTAGTCTTCGTTTGAATTACTGACATTATTTATTGATAACGGCGATTTTTCGGCAGAATCGGTCAGATGTTGTCTCTTCGGCCTATCTTCAGGTGTTAAATAAGACGGAGACAATTCGGTAAACAAGCGTTTAGAGTAAGCGGAGGTCGGTGACCTGGGAGGTTTATTTACGCGTCGCGAAGTCCCCCCGCCACGGTCTGGCGGATCATCATTACTGGACAACATTTTTAAATCAAAATGACAAAACGATTTAAATCAGATCGTAAAAACAAGACGAAACAACAAGACTTTTTTTTTCCTTACGCGGTACCCCCACACCCAAAAAATAAAAAGTACTCACCGAGCGCTGATGAACTAATTTAAAACTATATTTACCAATTAAATACGCGTAATAACACTTAAAAACTTACAATACCAACACTAAGCACAAAGGCACACAGCTAGGATCAATTCACGAGCCGGTAATTGATAACGAGACACGAAAAACGTAATTATTAACGGCAGCGATACAAATCACATCTACACGGCGCAATTGCACAGAGGGAAGAGGAGAGAGGACCAAGGGATTACCGTGACCCCGGTACGTAAAGGGCTATTGAAGGACACCGTGGATTTTAGTCAGTACAAGTCTGACAGTCCCTCCCGCCCTGCCCTGTGTGGGAGGACTCATTTGATGATTTTACCACGATAAAAAAAAAGCCTTCGTTTCGGAAGTCGGTGACTATTTTTTTAATTATTTTTTATCTTCTACATCTATCTACATCCATAATATATAATTATTATCTAAGAGACAAAGGAGACATTTATGTCTTATTTTTCCATACACTTGAAGAAGTTGCCATCTATGATATATTTAGGTTAGGCCGGGCGAAGCAGGGACGGGTCTCTAGTCAGATTATGATTATTTAAATGAACTGTTCTAATTACACCTACGTTCTTATTTACATCCCAAGATATGTGACATGCAAAATTTATGATATTTCCTGGCTGTACAAATAATGTAATAAATACGTTACATTCTGAAACGTAATTAATTATTACAAAGGTAAAAATAAGATAGTCATAACATCAATGATCATTAGTGTAGTCAAAAGATAAATATACTAAAGATTCTATTTCAGGCGGATACGTTGAAAAATGTAAACGTGTTTTCATAAACACGAAGTCGAAGGTATTTGCGTGAGGTAGGGATAATTTACAGATACACAGTCGTCACTCGCCAGCTAATTACTTCTGACGTCTGCATATTTTCTTTATTATTCAGAGAAAATCTTTTGTTAGACCAGAATTAATTGCCAATTCTTTTTACAGGTTCTTGCATCATAAAAGGATATAATCGTGATTCTCTTTGTCGTGGCAGTCACGCCTTGTCATACATTTTTCACCAAGTATCGGTTAATGCTTTCACACATTACATACAAGTTAGTCGTAAAATGTGCAATAACGAGACACTTGTCATATCTAGAATAAGAATGTCAAGTATGCGAGTAGAGGCGAGCGCAGTGTGTTGCGGTGGCAGGACAATGGCCACAGCTGTGTGCGTGGTGGCGGCCTGCCGCCTGCCGGCAGTGTCCGAGACACGCCGACGCCCGATTGGGCCCACATGCAGTCGTTCACGCTAACCCAATTATCGCGTAACGGAGACGATAAAGAAAAATAACAAACCCACGATTTCACCGACGTCTAATTATAGCGCGCTATTTGTGGGTGCGCGGGCGCAAGCGGCATAGCGTGGCCGCGATGTCAGGGCTATTCCTGGCCGTCAGCTGACGCTCCTGCGCCGTCGTCGCGCCGCGCACGCTCGTAAACACCACGCAACCGATTGACGTAAAATGCGAACAATCGAGTTTTCAGCAGGTGAATCACGAGATGAAAACGTCCCTGCGGGAATCGTTCTATAATTAACTTGACTACTTTTGGTTTGGACTTCGGAGGCGGGGTGCTATTTCGGACCGTTGCTTCAATACCGCTGTCTATTTCTAACGCGCTACTATTTGTTTCTTCTGGATTATTATTCACGCTTTCGTGTTTGTGTGAGGTATCAGTCATATGACTCGGTAGTTAACGATACTACATGTTTTGTTTCTACTTTATGAACTCATCGAAGTAGTCGAGGTGTTTGTTCGAACTTCCAGACTAACACACCTCACGGTTTCTATTTTGGCTGATGGAATTTATTTCCGCTATTTTCTATTGATACATAATCAATTTTCTTCTTCGAGTGCATGTATTCTTCTGTATTTACTTGGGATGCAATACGATTTTCACTTTGTTGTGGAGTGTTTGTTTTCTGTCACACTATCTCAAATGTTTGACTATTTGAAGTGACATAACATGGCACAGTAAGCATCATAGTTGGATTTATATCTGCTGTGGGAATTACAACAATTATGTTTAAACAATAAAGTGACTTGCGGGCGCCGCTTGGGATGAGCAGTGAGTAGGTGGACAGATTACGAGTACTCATTTCTACGTGTTAATGTCCTACTGTCTCTCATTCGTGTTTTGTTTTGTGTTGTAAGATTAGCAACACGTTGTTAGGCATTCTTTACACTTTGCAATACAAGGAATTGAGATACGCATATACTAAGTACCTACCTATGTACCAACCTATGCGTTAACAGACTTATGAGTTTATATTCAATTGTTTTTTTTAGCTTCCTACCACTAAATTTCTACTGACGTGCAAATCGTTTGTCAACAGTAAATTGCAGTCAATCAAACATTCGGGTAATAATGTCCAAATGATTCGAGTGCTTTGAAATTGAAATGCGAATAGCTATCTGTTTAGTATAAAAAAAAATCTCATTGCCAGTTTACCTACATTGAAAATCATTTCTTGTCAGTCTTGTAAGTGCATCCTCAAAGATAAAAGATTCCTAAACGAACAACTTATAAGACAGATAGGTGGACGCCTACGATAGTCTAGTAGCATTAACGCCCCCGTAAATGTATCATTGTCGCAGTGACATCAAGTAAACACTTGTTATGAGCCGTAGTATATTAGAAAGTGGTTCGACAATGATTCGACCTAGTGCTGCCGTTTGGCGAGCATGTGTGAACTCAGGCTAATAATACCCGCTTGTGTTGCAAATGCAATTCTAGGGGACGATGCCACGCTGCCCGCGACTATTAATATAAACTGTTACATTATCTTTCATTAGTCCAATTGATGAATCACGATGATCTACTGAAAGATGCCAAAATATGTCTGCTTTCTAATTAATGTTTACTGCGGTTCTTATGTAAGCAGGTGCATCAAATGTGGTTTTGCAATAATGATGTGACAAAAATAGTAATTTTGTAATTTTTTTGACTGCTATTTTCATCAGTCTAGTCTGGTGTCTGAAGTCTGGCATTTTGCAATTCCTGTTGGCAACAGAATCTTCCTTAAAATGACTCTACAAAGCCCCTGTCTTTGCCTTCCTTACCTAATCCGTCTTGACTAGAGTACTTCAGTGGCACATAGCTTCAAAGGTATAGCGTTTTAGAAAGCACTACACAGTAAATGGCTCTTCTTAATAGGTGTCTCAACTTCAATCTTCGATCAATTTTCATATTACAAATGATGCAGCTGAAAAGCATTTCAAAACAAGGCGCAGACTTAGCAAACCGCTTTCGAGTACCTGTGAGCGTCGATCTGCTGCGCCCACATGGGTTACCACCTTCCACCCGTTGACCGATAACGCGCTGAAACAGCGTGCAGTGACGTGAAAGTAATGTTGGCACTCGTCACGTCAAGATGAGCTGGATTACCGCGTCACGTCGCACTCATGCTTATAATTACGCTGCCATCGATCAACACTCGAGAATTCTAATCTAGTGCAGATTTATTACTAGTTCGCTGACGTACACAGACACCCTAAACAGCTAAATGTTTATCGTGATACATTTATAGAACTGTGTAATCGTTGTTTGAGCGTAATTTGTACGCATTTACGTAGACACCACCACGTATTCAGTGTGAGTGATTATGTGCATGATGTAACAGGGTGATGTTCAACATAAGTATTTATATTCGTTCATACATTATATATATATACATTCGTTCTTTTATAAAACCTTATAGAAAATTAGGATACATTTATTTACTGACTTACCCATAATTTAAGTTCACACAATAAACGCATTTTGGACGTAGAGTTGCGGAAACCAGCCCTATAAACAATATATAAGTTCGCATTTAAGAAATTCTTAAATAGAACAATCCTGAAAATACTACCAAGCTCTTATTATTTCCAAGAAACTTTGCGAGAGCCAACATTCCTCTGGCTGTTGATTTTTCATTGATGAATCGGGGCGGAGATACATAATTTAGATATCTATGTAGTGCCGACTACCTTGGCAAGTACGGGTGAGTTAAAATTTCCCTCCCCTTTCATGTCGTGAATGTAAAGTAAATTCTGAAAATTATGAATAGAGTAGTGAGTAGCGAGAAACTCGGGGGTTGTGGTGGTGCTGACGTCATGACCCCCGCAGCCCCCCGGGAGGTAGGAATTATTCGCGTGACGCACGACACTTATGCCATACTTTTATTTTCCGATAAATAACTCGAGTGTAGATCAGCTATCAGACCTAAACCAAATATTACGCATGTCATATTTGATATTTTGTACGATGGACGTCATAGGGGAATGTTGACACAATTAAGACGGTTGTTGCAAAACACTATGGCCCACTGTGTTTTATGCGCTTTACTTGTGTTATATTACACAAATTACTTACAGGTATTCCTCTTTTTAATTTGAAGGGTCCGTGGCTAAATATTACCCGTGGTTCGGGGATGAACTTCAAGATTAATCATCGCTTGCCGGGGCCCACGGGATCCCACGCCCAATCTTCATTAAGTAAATACTCGTATATCGAGAGCTCTCTGTCTCTGTGAAAACCATGTGAAAAAATCCTAAGTCGTTGATTCTGTCTGTCATTTGTAGATCTGACTGTTGTTACGGGTAGTCCGAAGCCCCAAAGTATAACAATCAGGCAGTAATGGTACGATACCAAGGGTTATTGTATGACCCACTATCTAGGTTGAGGTAGCTGCTCCATGTAAAGCACTGGTATCACAGCTACATCCTGGTAGACTGAAAGTCGACACGAAATAGTTGCACTCGGTTTGGCTTTTACGAACTACCGTAGTGCTGAAACGATGGCAGATGATTTATTGAAAAGCAACAACGATTTGATACAGGAATCCTAAGGTTTTTAGACCAAATCGTTGTGACTTAATCAAAGGCTATGTATCTTCAGTGTTTGTAGCATACCTGTAGTATCTTGTTAACTTGCTGGACTACAGAACGTTCTATTAAAAAAAATGTAGAAGGAGAAAACAATATTACAAAAGAAAAACGTTTTCTGGAACGAACTAAACCAATGGGCGTGCCTGACTAACATGCGAATGGAAATACGGCGCCGTCGCCGTCGCGCCTTTACCACATTTTATAGTCACGAATAGAGATTTGCTGAAACATCTGTTCAGATGGAAAGGCTTCGGATTCGTGAAGAACTTACTTGTCCGGTAATGTACAGATAAGACAGTCTGTAAACTCGTACGTTAGCAGTTTGACGTCATCAAGTAAGTGACAAAAATTAGCGGAAGGCTGTATTGCCGGCGTGCGTCAGCCGGCCACCTGTTGATCGACCGCCAACACTGCCCTTGTGTGGTAACCTCTACCGGGGCCGCGCAACGCCGAGCCGCGATCGATATCAATGACGTACGGCCTCATTCATAAATAGGGAGGCACCTCACCCCACTACCCCATTTCCCCCCTTCCCCACACCCCAACTTCCAGTGAAATCGTGGCAACTTCATGAATGGCGCGCACACATATAAATTCTGTAATTTGTGGTCGATGTTACGATGTTTAAAGAGGGAAATGGCGTTTGTATTGTATAAATATGACAATAATAGTGGCTCCCTGATAGTTATTATAGCGATAAGGTAAATATTGTGTTTTGTAGCAGCAAATTGCGGCATAAACAATGCTACAGTAGGTTTGACTGCTCGAAGAGTAGTTCGATCATGCAATGGTTTTATGGTGTATTTCGACAGAGTGTTGTGTGAGATAGTGGCTGATGTCGGGATGTGCAAGGCGTGGGTGCTGCGACGATTTGACACGCGCGTGCGACACTTGCATTCGCAATCAGTGCACTTCACTTGCACACATAATGCTGTGGAGATGCCTTCTGTGGTTTTGTGAATATTAATAAGTAAGTAGGTACATAGTTTTGTATGGTCTGGTGTTCTCATTTTAGTCGCTCTTTATGTAGGTATGCACATATAAGTACAGGTAAGTAAGTTGTTCGTTTCTAACTCCCAATACCTATCTAATTTATAGGCGTATGAATGAGTACCAAGATTTATGTTTTAGTAAAAACAATCATGTAATCAATTGGGTTATTAATTTTGTATACGTATCCATATTATCTCATCTTACTACAGTGCTCTTTAAATTGTACCTAAAAGTGTGAAGCTATTTGTAAACCATCAAATTAGCACTATAATTAGGTAAGTATAATTTAATTTTTATTCTCACGCGACTCCACATGCTTTCGATGTGCGTGTTCAGCTGTAATGTAATCAGTGTTGCGCACGCGTCCCTTATTTACGGCGGATTACGCGCGCAATCAAGACGCGCGCACCGAAAGAATACGGACTTACAGAACTAACTGCCTCTGTCCCCTGTCGTAAAGTACAATATATCATTTATTTTAAGAGAAATACGTTTTTGTTTAAAACAAAATTGAAGTCTTATCATGAGGATTTGGTACACCTTTTTGTTATCATAAATTACAGATATTTACTTAGCAAACTATAAAAAAAATCGTTACTTTTACACGTTTTTTTTAGTGATATCGATTTTCTGCATGAAGATGAATTTGTAGTGTAGCATTATTATTTGTAATAAAGCCTTTAAAATATATTAAGCTTCATCATTTACTACTGTAGTTAAAATCGCACCTTATCCTCTTCGGAATTTGTTCATCATCGAAATAAAATGCACAAACTTCAAATGGTTTATTTTTACATAATTATCAGCCACATTAATTTCACACAGTATTATGAATTAAATTTACAATAAAATATTAATTGAAGACACAACAATATTGTAGTTCCGTATTTACAGCACCGTTGTAGCGGCCTCTGGAGTGGCCGTGGCAATGGCAGTTGCATCGATTTCCTTCTGGTTGAAGAGCAGCGTCCGACCGTGGCTGGGGCCAGCACGGCATTGAGCGCGATCGATTCACGTCCTTGAACCTGCTTCCTTGTACCGCGCATGCGTTGTTAAATGTCGGACGTCATCCCGTGACCATGGCCACGAAACACGTGCCGAGCCTCCCTAACCCCCTCTTCGCCATTCACCCCGACTCTTGCGGCGATGCCTCACAGCTGGCGGCTCGCCTTATTCATCCAACCCTGCCATTTCTTATCGATTGTGACCTTTTTGAGGCAACCTGTTGAGTGGAGTTTATTGTTTTAGGCGATAACGCAGATGTTCAGCCTACTACGAAATTTCAGTAGGCTTTCGGGAACCTTTGACATTTGTAGTAAATGTGTAGGAGAAGCATGTTGTCTTCGTGAATGTTCTTAATATCCATGAGTTATTTTAGATTACGCATAGTAGGTAAACAATATGGCATCGTGTAAGCATAGGTGTTGGTCTTGTATGGGACGGCGTTGCAAGGCGACATTGAGAACAAGTCCGCGACCACGCAGGGCTGCGTATGAATGAAGTAGCCGTGGGCGGCACGCAGCGAGCGTGGCCCATTCATTCATTAGCTCGGAGGCCATTCCTCATGAATAATACCATAACAAAAACTGTCAATAATGTTAACTTTGTTGTGTGTCCTAACATTGTTTACTTCAACAGATTTGCGTGCGTTACCACACAACACTTTTTGTAGACTGCAGACCTTTCTAGTATCCTAATTGCTTTTGGTCTTTTATGCGTTTTCACTAATATCGTAAGTGTTACGGGCTCGGTCGCGGGACTTATGATTTACCGTGACCCTGGTACGTAAAGGGCTATTGAAGGACGCCGTGGATTTTAGTCGGTACGAGTCTGACAGTCCCTCCTGCTCTACCCTGGGTACTCATTTGATGATTTTACCACGTTAAAATAAAACAAAAGTGTTACGGGCTCTACGTACAGATCTACTTTTGGATAAAATGGTAGTGATTTTTATTACTTCCTTTCAGGCCTAACTTGGATCCTTGGGATGTGTCTCCGAAGTTTAGATGAATTCTTAAAATCGGAAAACAAAAGTGACGTAGTTCAGGTGGAAGTGGTATCTAGGCGACTCATGAACAAGGTTTTATTCAGTAAAAGGAGTTGTGGCGTAGGAGTCAAGGTAAGGTCTGCAACTTTGAAACTGGCGTGGATTAGAAGCATTGTTACCGCCAACACACTAACAGAGTCATTGCCGTCGGCGTCTTAGGAACATCTTTGACTCATTCCAAAGCATTCATGTTTTTTGTGGACATAGCGGCGTTTTTAAACAAAATTGACTTGTTAAGATTTAATTTTGGCGATGCCGCCTACATGTCCTGCAGTTTAGTCTGTTAGTAACCTTTGCTAGCGATTGAGTTTCGTGAGATCGATTGTCAGAACATGATTTATCTTGTGTTGTTAATGATTTCAGGTTGCTTTGAACATTTTAACATTTATTTCGCTTTAATTCTAATTTTGTGTAAAAGGATGATGCAGGTGACATTACACGAACCGTTCCTTTTGTGAACGTTGCGGCGATTTACAAAGATGACTGTATGTTTTATCTGCAACTTAAATACGCGTATCATAATCGTAAAATACGCAAACAGCTTTTTTTTCCAGTCTAATTCGGTATTATAACTGCGAAAGTTTGGATGGATAGATAGATGGATCTATTACTCAATCACATCAGAACGGCTGAACGAATCTCTATGAAAATCATAGATGCATCGTCAATATGCCAAATAATTGGACGCTCTTCGATTTCTTGTTTATAACTCTTCATTTCATAATCTTTCGGTGGATCTGATCTTTGCCAAGGAACATTAGACGCCAATGTTACTAGTTCTATAAGATGATAATAATCATGATTACTTTTACTATGTTGGGTACATTTTAGTAGGTATGTTTTTTTTAACCGACTTCCAAAAGGTTTCCGATTTGAAAAAATATTTTGTTGGAAAGGGTATACTTCCCAAACGCTACCATGAAAATTTTACCGAAATCAGACTAGTGGTAAAAAATAATTTAACCTAGTTTTCACTTTTCACAGATCAGCCGATAAATCTGACAACATTTGTGGCAGTTTTAAGTATTAAAGACTTTGAGGAGACAGATGAATCGAAAATTACGTTTAGAGAGTGATGCTTTTAAGTTGGACTACGGGAGGAATTCATTACACATAGGAAAACTTTCTTAGGAAACTTTAGCTTTATTTTGATCTTTTAATTTTGGCATGTTCAAGTTTTGTTTTGCTTCAATGGAGACACATGTCTAGATGGAGAGGAAGAGTAAGACCAAAGAAAAGATAATAGAATAACATGAAAGAAAAAGGAGGATAAAGGAGATAGAAAGTAAATAATTAAATGGCATCTGACAAGGGAGAATGGAAGAAGAAAACGTGTTGCGTTGACCCTAAGTAGAATGGGATAAGGACAGGAGGATGAGGATTTAAGGGAGACGATTCCGCAGTTGTTCGATTATTATTATCCAACATTAAGTGTTATTTTAGATGAAACAAAAGCTTGTCAAGAGTGAAACAAGATTTCGAAGAATTTCAAGCGAAGATTCTAATGAGCGACAGAGGTGAAGATTCCAAATGCCAAGTCTTCTAGCGAAACAGATTCAGCAGTACTTGTAAATATGCTTGCTTTCGTGTCTTTGATGTGTTTGTTAGCTTGTTACTTTGTAGAATTGCTTAGTTTTGATATACATTGAGGTACATTTATTTGATTGCTTTTTATTTGCTTGCTGTCTTATTATTTAATTGCTTAGGGCTAAGAACTTATTAAACTTACCTACTGTGAAACAGTTAATTTAAATATTACAAGAAGGTTTTACTACTGTGCTGAGGATATGCAAGATATAATATTTTGAGAGATCAACCTTTTAAGGTGAGTTCACTTCAGTATAATATCAAAATGATCATCTTTTTGTTAGAACTGACATATGTTTTAATCGAGTAGATATCAAAATTTTTCATAAGATCAGCTAATTATTTTTTCATAATTACGATGTCGATCATATGGCGTTGGTTATTCAGTTTGGGTAACCCTGACATATAACCACATCTTTATAAAACACTTTGTACAGTACGTAGCGATATATTTCATAAAATGTTATAACATTGCTTACTAGCTTATCTCCATGGTTTCACCGCCGCTGCTTGGGTCCTATTGGTCATGGCGTAATGTTATACAACATTATTTTTTGTTTATGCGAAACCCGAAACACCTGTCTAGTATTTGTGTCTAAAGAATCTATGTACAAAATTTGAAAACTGTATCATAAAAAATCACAAGGTTATAAGTTTGTATATTACCTGGTTGTCCGTTCAAAAATTAAGCAAGTGTTCATATCTGTACACACCTAATGCTACTCGTAGTGACTTAGGTCAAGTCGTCTAAACATTGGGTCTATGATCAATTGTTTGTTTGTTTGCGGTTTACATTTTATGGATTTCGGTAGGGATTGAATAAGTTGAACAGAAAACTAGTTTTTTTTTTTAAGATATCAGCAGTTTTCGACCGATCTATCTATCAATACATATATTTCATATCGTTATCTAATGTGAACCAGTAGTTCCTGAGATTACCGTCTTCATCCAAACAAACTCTTCAGATTTATAATAATAATATATTAGTATAGATTAAAATGTTTTATCCTCCTATATACAAAGTCTCCCTACAAAATGAAGTACCTACTTCCGTCAATATAATTAATATAATAGGTAAATCTCAATCAAACCACAATAACAGTTTTATTTTAAATCATCATAACTTACTTAGAACTGTGACTAAAGTTTATTTGTCATGATGTAAATTTCATGAATGGTGAGCTATATCGGGCAATGCAATTAAAACAGAACATAAGTCAGTAATAATGACCGGTCTTGACCTGAGCCGCTGCTCGCTTTTGGAATTGTAATTAAGAACCAAGAACAAACCATGAATACGATCAATTGTTACAATCAAACTTACAATATATCACTGTTTTGTTGCTTTTCCTGTTGTGATTTCGAACACAATAGAATAGCACGATTTAAGAATGGAAATTGACAAAAAAATACACTAGGAACAATAAAAAATCTTTGGATCAGACAATCTTCATTTTGTTTATGTTGCTTAAATGTATGTAACTACAGCTTATAGTCAAAATGTTTCCAAAAATTATTTTTCACGATGGAAATCTTTGTTGCATTGATAAATGACTAACAAGGATGTTTGAGTCTAATCGTCGTAAAGTTTCCATACATCAGCCAGCCTGTCTGATCAACAACACACTAATTCGTATTAACACGAGCGACATAGGTATATGTTTGTTTCAAGCACGACGTTTTCATATCTCTTTAATATTGCTATCAGTTATAGCTCATTTAATCATGGCGGTTTTAGTTAATGTAAGCGGAGGTTGCGCACGCGCCGGGCGTTGCGCGGTTGCGAGCTGCGGCCGGCAGACGTGCGCGCAGACTCTCGCACCGGGACGCTAATTAGATAAACGAGCCGTGTGGCGGGGTCCCGACCGCAATTACGGCTTGCAGCCCAACCCGTAAATAATCAACGATATAGGACGCCACTTGTGTCTGACTCACTTATGTCGGTCACCAATTACAATTATCCACTGGACAGCTAGGTCGCTGCGAACTGCGGGAGATGCAGTCTTGGAATCTTAATTATTTTGTGAAAATATCATGCTTCGTCGCACCATTTAAAGAAAAGTATAATTGAAATCAGTGTTCTTAGCTTCTTTCCTGTTTTGATTGAGTGATTCGTGGTGATGAGTAGGTATTACGATTTTTTATTTCTTTAGTAGCTGTTCCAAGTGATGCCCCCCACTGCTCGGCTCCTTTTGTTCGCAGCGTGATATTATACAGCCTAAAGCCTTCCTCGATAAATGGACTATCCAACATAAAAAGATTTTCTTTATTCGGACCAGTAAGTAGTTCCTGAAATTAGCGCGTCAAACCAAACTCTTCAGCTTTATAACATTACTCTAGATTTATTTATACTCACAAATTACCTTAGCCCCGGTACGTAAAGGGCTACTGAAGGACACCGTGGATTTTAGTCAGTACAAGTCTGACAGTCCCTTCCGCCCTGCCTTGGATGGGAGGACTCATTTGATGATTTTACCACGAAAAAAAAAGGTAGTAGGTAGGTAGCTAGGTAGCTACCGGTTGTAATTGATACATTTATTCTTAATTGATGTATTATTTTTATTACATTGACCGCTTTCAACTTCTTAACAGTTACAGTTATTGCTTTATCACAAGTATCTATATCATAATTGAAGCCGCTAAATGCGATTGTATCAATCTAAAATAATTCACCATTAGCTAACGTGACTGTCTGTGAGTTTTTGAGTACTATGTGACTTTATTGGCACAACAGGTAGGTACTGTTTCACAATAATTTGCCTGAATAATTTATTGAAGATGCAGCACACTTGCATTTTGTTTTCATTTTAATGTTTGCTTGTTAAAACATTTATTGCTTCTATAATTTGTTTATTTCTTTACTTTTCTGTGTATACAATCTTTGCAACTTATTAAAATATGATTATTCGGTACTCAGGATCTGTGACTCAGGTATCAGAGAGCCGGCTCGTTGGCAAATTCGGAACTTCGGAGGCTTTTTGATTTTAATGTGCATTTAAAAAATACTGAGACCATAGTGTCTTATCTCGTATTAATATTTCTTCTATTCCTATATATTTTAACAGTCAAAAAGGCATTTCTGTTTGCTATCTTGTATTAATTTAAAACTCAATGACCTCTTGCGATAAATAAGATCACCTTAATCACTTTAACCGAAGTACTAACACCTATTTAGTATTTTTTTTACGTGGTAAAATCATCAAATGAGTCCTCCCACCCAGGGCGGAACGGGAGAGACTATCAGACTTGTACTAACTAAAATCCACGATGTCCTTCAATAGCCCTTGACGTTCCGGGGTCACGGTAATTCGTAAGTCCTGTGACCCCGGCAGGCTTTGGCCCTCTAAAGGGCCCCCGTCATTTTGCTGACACTCTTTAAGGCGCGCGTGGAACACAACGCGCTGTCGACTCGGGCATGGTCACCTACTTAGTATCAAAGATAAATAATATCTAATCATCTGTAAACAGGATTCAGCTAAGCTTTAATACTTGTTATTCACGATCACTGTTTTGTAATACACGGAAGTCTGCAAAAGCATTCTACGGCGCTCTTAATGAGTTTCTAAGACTGATGACATGTCATTTCGCGGAAGCAAATAGCACTCTGTGCTACAATAATTTGTTCGTGACAAGGTCACGACGTTCGTACTGGCGTTGCAGCATCGTGCCAGTTCATTTGTCCAGTGTACATCAACGGTCAGGGTCTTACGTCCATTAATTAGAGTATCCGCATATTTTTTTCTGTTAAGCCGTTTATTACATTAGTCTTCCTTTGGGAAGTGAGGCGATGAGTCAAGCCGAGGGCACGCGTCCGACTACAGGACACTTATTCATTCTTTTAAAGTGCATCACAGAAAAGCCAAGAGTAATTAGTCGTTCATGTCTATGACAGGCTTAATTTATCGTATGTATAACCTTGACCGCAGAATTTGACTCCATCAATAGTTTTGAAAATTAATAACTCTTTGTGTTAGAGAAAAATAAAAAATAAAACGTTTTGTTGTTTCATCATCATCAGCCTGTAATGTTTCCACTGCTGGGACACGATATTCTCTCTGTGAGAGGGTGTGGGCCATAATCCACCACGCGGGCCCAGTGCGGATTGTTAGTTGTCACATTTTTTTTTTTATCGTGGTAAAATCATCAAATGAGTCCTCCTACCCAGGGCAGGGTGGGAGGGACTTGTACTAACTAAAATCTATGGTGTCCTTCAATAGCCCTTTACGTTCCGGGGTCACGGTAATTCGTAAGTACCGCGTCCCCGACAGGCTTTGGCCCTCTAGAAGGCTCCCGTCATTTTGCTGATACTCTTTGAGAATTTTTGGTTCTAGGATCTGCCGGTTTCCTCACAATGTTTTCCTTCACCGTTTTGAGAGAGCAGTGGTGATGAAATAAATTACACAAAGTAATGCACCTAACGGGGTTCGAACCCACGACCTACAACTCGTAAGTCGGACCGATACCACAGGGCCACCACTGCTGTATTGTTTGACTTGAACCTATTCCAAAGTTCGTAAATTTTCATAATTTCCTAGAGATTCCAGAGTATGTCAATGTGTTGGATAGGATTGGTTGTCTACTAATTAAAACTTATTATTTCTACGTTACACCACAAACTAAAACTACTTTAAAATATACACGCCGAATATTACCTACATGTAATCTCGTCGGTAAATATTTTGAAGTTACGACGACACACTGTCATAAATGTAAATGTTTGAAGCGCTAAATATTGAAAACGACTCCGGTTCTCTTCGAGCGTGTCGCGTGCAACTGTTTTAGTTTAGAAAAATAGGGCGATTGCACAAAACTTAAAACTAGACAAACATTGGCTCACATCCAGTTTTACAACACCGATACTATTAAACTGTCGTCCTCTTGTTTCTTAAAAAAACCTAGAGTTGAAGATGAATACAAAGGCAAAAAGTTTGTGGTATTTTAGTCACATTAATTGTAACAATGGGTGGTATCTAAGTACCGACTATTAATAGAGCATTGTGATATCAATAGCACAGATATAAAATACTAGTGGTGCTCTAATTTAATTAAAATTATATAATTTGAATATTTTTAACGTTTTGAGAACCTGGACTAAAACTTCTAGACATGTGTGTTTGATTGGTCAAGACCTCACCGTTTTTCAAGTTAAAAGCCAGTTCGAGGTGTCTTTATACGGGTTTGTATGTTGTCTGAAGATGGCTGCTTGAGTCTTCAAAGTTTGAGTGAGTTTAACAAGAACTAACAACACGATATTTTCTAAGATCACGAGTTGAACATAGTTAAAGTATCTAGTTTCAAACGTTCCTCCTGTTTTCGTCAAATAATCACTGGCTAGTTTAGTTTATTACGACACGTAACCGGGACGCAATTCTCGCGCTCACAGGAATTTCATACAAGATTATAATCAAGTCGACGGTGCGTATGTTGTTATTCGTCTTGAGACATTCTGCAAACATTGGAAGAATTCGGCATTATCTACTGTATAAATGCCAAGCTTCAGTGTAAAAGCAGATTTTTGTTGGATCTCGCAACAACTCAGGAATCACATTCTGAAACGTCGCCAAATTATTGGTTAATTCCGATTTTAAACAAAATCAATTGTATTATATTTTTTGAATACAGCAAACTTAGTGTATCGTTGTTGTATTGTTTATTGTGGCGACAGATAGGTATATCAGGTTACTCGTTACTCAGTATTTGCGAGTTAATTCATTTTGAAGTAACTGAAATTACGTTACGTTTATGACAACACTTTGGTTCCATTTAAAATATCTCAGTATCTTTATTTTAAAATTGAATGTTTACCTGAATGTATAACATACAAAGTTGCTTTATATTCATGAATCACTAAGTTTTAGAATATACCTCGGACTAGATTTATATGACTGACTTAGAACAGAAATACTGCCATTGTCAACTTCCGGCCCGAGATAAGGCAGATTGCGAACCGACATGTATATTTTACATCGTTTGTGATTTCCAGAAGCTGTTTGGCTACACGTGATATGAATTTCATACGGACAAGTGTGTGACTCAGTGCTTTACCTGACATTTTTTCAAACCATTAAACCTACTTACTCACGTTTAAAAGTACATGTTTGAGATTCAGAAGCAGATTGTCGACAAAGAAGGCAGATATCGGTTTATCGGAACACTAATTACGTGTACTAAAAACAATGTTTTATGGTCGCAGTCAATCGTTCGAATCGAAGTCAACTGAGTCAGCTGTAATCGATACAGTGTAATTGCGGAGCATGTATCGAGTGAGACAATGACGTTGGACGCTCGGAGCGGACACAGATCGTATCGTATGCGACTACGCAGTTACACGAGTTTAAGTAATTGCGGGAACGGGCATTGTTAACCGGTCGACGCAAATTGGGCATTAGCGATAATTTATTGTCTTTAAAATAAACTTGCATTGTCGTGGCACCGTTTGAATATGTATCGTGTGGGCTTGGTGCACGGCGATGGGCCCTAATGATAGCAATTGTTCTCCATCATTGGGCACAGGTGCGCGTGCACTGACTGTGCCAACTCGAGGGAAACCTGCCGGTGGTGCTGCCGGCCACTCGTCACTTACAAATGCAATCGACGATTTACTTGTAAACCGTTTTACAACTCGGAGTCAGACAGACTGAACTAGATTGTGAAAAGCATTATGTCACCTATCCACTTTCTCCATCCGTGAATTAGCTAGCAATTAATTAATTGTGCTAACTTTTTAGATGCGAATAGATATATAAGAAAATCATTTTATCTAAGATCTCATTAATTAGGAAAATAAAAACTATTTCCAATACAAATGTTGATTTGTTTTGGAAACAGTTGTTATGTCTACAACGATATTTTTAATCGCTGTGGCCACAGGGAGTAAAAAATATCCTTGTAGAC
Organism: Agrotis puta; assembly: GCA_943136025.2. NCBI lineage: Eukaryota > Metazoa > Arthropoda > Insecta > Lepidoptera > Noctuidae > Agrotis > Agrotis puta. The sequence continues at coordinate 10,067,603 of OW964177.2, read as the reverse complement.
ATAACAACTGTTTCTCTGTTTTGCTTAGTAACTTGAAAATATTGACCAAAATTGACGTAAAATTATAACTTTTTAAAAGACTTCTTTGGATTTTCTTGGGAAACCATCATCTAGCTGTAAAATCCTTATATTTTTTTAAAAAACGTTAAATATCCACGGTAGTTTTGATACTGGTCACAGGACTGTCTTATGTGGTTACTGTGACCCTGGAACGTATAGGGCTATTGAAGGAGCACCGTGGGTTTTAGTCAGTATGAGTCTGACAGTCCCTTCCGCTCCACCTAGGGTGGGAGGATTCATTGGTTAATTTTAACAAGTAGAAAAAAAAGCTTTGATGCTGTGATACTTTTAGCAATAAAACATTCTTAAACCAAAATACATTTTGAAAACTTCTGCAAGATTTCGGCATGATTCTTCTATATTATGCGATTTTGTTATCATCATGAGTCATGAATCATTATGATTGGGCTTGCCACTGCTCGTGCGGTCGTCGGCATTTCGGCGTCGCAAAGCAGATCATTTAGAGGCGCGGATAGAAGCCCGCATTCGTCTTGTAAAGGCTAGATTGTCAATTTATGTGTGGTGACGTGAGACGGCGCGAGTCGCCACAAAAGCACGTGCGTGCCCCCGTGGCACCGCGGCCCGCTCAAAGCGAGTGCACCGACTATCGCACATCTGGGAACGTCCAAGAGGTGTAATGCCCTCATGTGGGCACCTCTGACAAGCCGCCGCTTCCGATGTGACGCGCTCGGCGTGGGATGCGCTTTTTTGACAGTATCAGCACGGATTACAAGGAGCTCTTATGTCGACTGATACCATCGTTATAAGCGCCACGTTTGGGTGCGCAACTTTTGACTTTCAACTTTTGACAAGATCTGTAGGACTTTTTCTTTATGGCGTTATTTATTCTTGAATCATCACTTTATTGAAGTAGGCAATGACGTTTAGTTACTAGGTCTGCAGTTGTTTGGTGATCAATATAATAATAATCCTTCCATGGCACTATCGGCTCAGATGACCGTATCATTATAAACGAGCTGGCGTTTAGAGCTCTCACAGGTAAACAGAAAAAATTGCTATCACTTTGAAAAATTGAAATGTTTTTTGTTACGGTAGATTACACTATGAGTTCTTCTTCTTTTTAGATTCTTTATTTAAAAATAAAATATTTAATTTAATTAAAAATATAGTTTTAGAATATGTATGAAACAGTTCAAATGTTTTTCCAAAAAATTAAAAAACAAATTATCAGCTTACGCTAGTAATCATAAACTTATATTGATGTGTGAATACCTATGTAAGGTGAGTGAAAAAACAGTATAATTGGAAAATTCTCATTTTGAAGTTTTTGACTGTTCATTTCCAGTGGCGGATTTGCAGTCCTAGCCGCACTAGCCCCCACACTGTGTACCGCCCCTTTCACAGCAACCATTATTCTTAGACTTCCGGTAAAACGGGGTTACTCGGGACACATTTTGACATACTTTAGCAAATATCTTGTTTAAATCGTATTAAATGTTACGGTAAAAAAAATTGTATGGGTCTCGGAGAACTCCTTACTTCTACAGATATACGTTTGAAGTGGCTACTTACAGCAGGAACAGAAAAAGAAAAAAAATATGAAGCTGTCCCAAATATCGCAAATTTGGGGCTATTAAGGACAGCACTAAAAACGTAAATAGAATCCATATTTTTAGCCAAATAAGCCACTTTTAACAAGTCTTTATATATTTGGGACAAAGACTACCAAAAACCACATACAAAAATGTTTTTGTTTTAGGGATTAGTAGAATTTTAAGAAAAAAAAATCTTTTTCAAAATCTTTTTTATTGCAAGTGTAGGTAAACTTCTTAAATAATGAAGCTTAAAGCTTTTTTACATACAATTATGTACTTATATCCAAATAAAACAAAACTTCTAAATATTAATCATAAATTCTTACAAAATTAAATTAATTTTTGAGCGAAAACTCTTAAATCCATTAGATCTAGGGGGAATCCCCAGTGCCCCATATGCTTAACATAATTGACGAACGTTGTCTCTTCCGCCTCTGTAAATAATGTAGGGAGCCCTGGTCTAGAATAGAGTAAGTTTCCCGCTTTTAAATGACGGTTAATTGTACTTTTAGGGACACCATATTTCTGCTCCGCTTCTCTGGTAGACAGTTTTTTAGATTTAACGTCTGATACAGCCTTGTTCAAGTCATCATTACTATAAGAGAAGTACGGCATGAAACGTTTACCTTTTCCTATATGTTCTTATATATTTTCGGACCATTATAAGAGTGTATTTTATCTGAAAACCACAATAAATCTTGTTAAAATATAATGATAGATATAATAATTAATTGAAAATAAATAGTACACAAATGCATAAAAATGAGAGGGCTATTTGGGACACTGTCCTAAAAAGCCCCGCATCGGTGTCCCAAATAACCCCAGACACATTTTCAATCATAAATCGAAAACTATAAGCATAACAGAATTAAATACTAGAAACAAAACGTCGTGATAATAAATACACTCGTAATTTAAAAACAACAGCTCTCTTACCCGTCAGGATTTTGCGCTGTCGGAGAAGTTTTGCCACCAAAATTTTTAAGTAAAAAACGGTCTCTGACTAGCTCAATAAAATTTGCAACTATACTGCAAAATAAACTGACACTGTCAGGTGACAATATGAGCTAAACTATAAATGTGTTGCTTAAGTTTATAAAAAAAGTCCTGCCAAACACCAAACGAAAGTTATCAATATTTTTGTTCGAAATCCTGGGTCGTCCCAAATACCCCCCCGAAACCCAAATAGCCCCGTTTTACGGTTTATTATAAATGAATTTACTTTATTCATAACTTTAAACTGATTCAAAAAATTGGTTAACGTTAAATAAAAGCTGCTAGTTTATAATATTTTCCGAGGTTTTAGAGATTATTGGACATTTTAAACGGTTTTAGGTTTTGTTTAATTTAAGTTAAACTAAACGTTCGAAATAACGAAATATTTTTAATGTACGAAATTATTTATACTTTACCTAATAAGCAATAGTGATTTAGGAAAATAAGGTACGTGAGTCTTTAATATATTAAGATACTTTGCATTTAAGTTATTTCTTGTTAATATTGTTATCATCAGTGATTTTTTTACAGGATTTGCTGCCCCTTATATGTTGTTATTTGCTGCCCTAGGTCCGGGCCTACAGAGCCTTAGGGCAGATCTGCCACTGTTCATTTTATGTTTGACGCTTGTGCCTATACGTAAACAACATTACTTTTACAGCAATTGAATTAGATTGTGTCAAATCTATTTTCATTGTGAATTAATCGGAAAACAGATATCAGATTATAAACTGTTCCCAGACGCATTTACAATTCGTTTATTGTAGTTTTATTGTGAAAAAAACAATCAAAAGTTGTTGATACGGGCATAAAATGCCTCATCGTATAAAAATATTATAGGATTACTGCGGGGATTTTTCATCTGTAATGAAAATAAGCAATCAATCTTTTGTAGGGTACTTAACGTCGAACATTCTGCGTCTACAAGACTCTTTAAGGTCTTCCAGCTTTTCCACTCAGCCAATGCTTCAATATTTGTTGTGTTTCCAATGAAAGAGATTTTGTATTTACCAACATACATTTTCTTTTAATTATTTTCAATTAACTTTCAATATTTTTGTAAATACATACTTTTAAGTCTGTCAAATACCCAAGTATTTACCTTAGTTGGCCTTCCTTAGTTAGTTGGCCTTAGTCAAACTTTTGACTTGAAAGGCCAACTAAACTGATATTAAGGAAGAAGGAAGGAAAACATCGTGAGGAAATCGGCATGTCCTAGAACCATCAACTTCGAATACATGTGACATCTACCAACCCGCACTGGGCCCGCGTGATGGATTATGGCCCTCTCTGAGAAGGAGTGGGCCATAATCATAATGTGAAAGACAAAGAGGAAGCCTATGTCCCAGCAGTGGGAACATTATAGGCTGACCATGATAATTAGCTATATTCCCTTTATGTCGAGTCCCGTTATGTCGAGCCGAAAACCTTGTCTCGCTTCTATTACTTTACCACGCTTTAATTACCTTTATGTCGAGTTTAATAATATCATATTTTAGAAGTACAGTCACGTCCAATGAAATGCACATGACAGCTCGGGACTTGCTGGCACCCCGACTCGGACAATTTAGGTTAGAAGAGGATGGCGGGGTCTGAAAGACCCCGCCATCCTCTTCGTGGTTATTTTTTTTTAAACCACCCAGAAGTAGGAGCCCCGCGAAGCGGGGCTCCGTCGACATGCTGTTTAACATTTGCAACAATAGTGATGATTATACTGTGATTTATTTAGATTAAGATTAGATATACCTATATATGAAAATAAGTAATAGAACAAATAATAAAACAATGTTTTTATGCCATTGGCTTTTAATTTACATCCCTGACTGTACCTGTTCACCAAACTCGACATAAAGGTAATAGAAAGCGTAAAATATCAATACTTTGGAGAACAATAGACTTCCAGGCTCGACATAACGGGACTCGACATAAAGGGAATAAATCGATAATTATGCACAAGTACCTATGTGTTTTACAAAATGATTTTCTTAGAAAATATGATAGGAAAGTGAATTGAAAATTGTGGTGACATAATGTTTGTTTGTGTATATGTAGCGATATCTACCTACTTGTCCTTGTGTTTCTTTAAAAGAGGACTAATGACAAATGGACCTTTGACATCAAAATAATTCGTCAAAATCACGATTATTAATTTAATACACCCTTTTTTTATCGTGGTAAAATCATCAAATGAGTCCTCCCACCCAGGGCAGGGCGGGAGGGACTGTCAGACTTGTACCGACTAAAATCCACGGTGTCCTTCAATAGCCCTTTACGTACCGGGGTCACGGTAATCCGTTAGTCCCGCGATCCCGGCAGGCTTCGGTCCTCTACAGGTCCCGTCACTATGCTGACACTCTTTGAGGCGCGCGTGGAACACAACGCGCCGTCGACCCGGGCATGGTCTATGGTCGGACAGCGAGTCGCCCATTACTCGCTGCCCGAGATAGTCTGGCGACGTCCGACGCCGTGGGCGTCTACCACTGCGGTTGGGGTGGAGGGAAGACGCTGTCCTCTGCCTCACGCGGCCCGCCTCCTCCTTCACGAGCATTACTGCTTCGCAGAAGGAGGCGACCGCTTCCCACTCCGTCTTGACCATTAGGTTATTAGGTACGTATAACTTCCTTTCTATGTTGGTATTGTTCTAGCATGGAGAAGCTTGTGATGTGAGTATACATAGATATATATGCATATATATTGTTTACATAGTTACTAGACATAGTATTTATTGCTAGATCGCTTCGTCTTTGGCCAATCAGAGATCAAGAATTACTATTGGCGACGCCTCTTTTTAAATGGGAGAAAGTTCGTATACAAATAGGGGCGGTGCCATGGGTTATCGGGGGTAGTTTATTATCAATAGTAAAGCAAAATATTTCAATTCAATAGATACACAGATGCCTTTGCCAATCTCTAAATAATCCTACACACTTTTATGAATTATTTTTGTAAACCACTGCTTTCTTGTAGGTAGGTATTTGCTAAATATTTTTTTTTTACTTTGGGTTTTAGTCTCCTTTATACGTGTTTTTACGTTCAATAAGGACCTGTTGAACTTATAACCACGTTTTTAAAGATATACATACAAAAAATATCACTTATAATATTACTCTCTAAACTCTCTAACATGTAGAACGTTATCTTGTCAAATTTTGCCATAAAGCTCCATACATCATCGTCTTCTCCTAACTGATATTCCACATTTTGTTTCATAATTTAAAATATTTCTTCTCACATTCGTCATTTCTTCAGAGCACATGTCTATGCAAGTACAATCTGTTTCTCCTCAGGTTTTATCACACTCACCGTTATTTCTATTAAATGTATTGTCTATTCTCTTAATAACACACAGCTTACTTTTAGCCCCTTCGTACACAACGCGACACAAGTCTCGCGTCAATGGATACCAAAGTCGTAAGGTATCGGAGACTTTCATCGCGTTGTGTACGAGGGCCCTTACATTCTCATATTACCTTAGCTTTTAATTTGTTATTTTCATAAACAACTAATCTAGTTTACACGTTTGTAAAGGTAGGTACGACACAGGAGAACTTTCTAGTGATTTCCTTGTTACAAAAGCTCTTAGCTTCAGAATTTTTTTAACGGGTCTAACCGCAAAAAAAATTAAATCAACATAATCGCTGAAGATTTCCCCTCAAAACAAAACAAAATAATGACTTGTGTATATTCACTATTCTTTTTTTTTTTGGTAAAATCATCAAATAAGTCCTCCCGCCGTCCTGCGGAAGGAACTGTCATACTCCGTAATGACTAAAATCCACGGTGTTCGTTCAATAGCTCTTTACGTTCCAGAGTCAGCTGTTTACTATCTAAACAGGTGACTCTGGAACGCGACTCCCAACAGTCCCCTGACCCCAGGCAGTCCCACGACGCACTATTCCATAATTCCATCACTTCAGTTGAATTCGTCGTCGTGTTTCTCAATATCCTATCTTTTTTAAACTACCAGTTATTTACAAACTTTACTGTTTTATCAATATCGCCTGTTTGGAATCTTTCTGGATGTTTCCGGGGCTTTTGGTAACGCATGGTTGGCAATGCTACAACTTCAAATCTAAGCTGGTTGCTATTATATTTAATCTTCTTTGTCCGTACTTTTCTAATGGTTCCGTGAAACTTAACTCGGACATCATTCCATATCGAAGCCTCTTACCATGGGCTGTCCTCAAGGTTCGGTTATCGGCCCTTATTTATGCAATCTAGGGTTTTATGATTTCCTCGCGATTCCACTTTCAAGTGGTTGTTCTTTAACTGGTTATGCGAACGATGTCTTCCTGGTCATTCAGTCGAGTACTCGTGCTGGACTCGAGAATTTAGTTGACAATTGCCTACGATTAACATCTTAGTGGGGCGATCGAAACCGTCTGACCTTTGCACCACTAAAAACCTACCAACTCATTTTAAAATGTGACGTTAAATCGGTTTAGGCGCAAAGAACTTAATTCTCAGAATGGCAACCAAGTCGAAAAAGGACAAATTTTCAAAATGGCAAATTCTCTGAAAGCCTAATTCTCAAAAAGCCTGATTCTCAAACTTGCGAATTCTTGAAAAGCTTTATTCTCAAAATGTCAAATGTACAAAATGTTTTTTTTTTTTTTTTAATTGGAGTTATATTCCTACTCGTATAATGAAATATGTCTACTCTTAGATTTAACTGAATTGTATCATATCATGCGAAAAATCATACATTTCCAAGAATTATACTCCCAACGGCAGATAATCATCAATTTTGAACATTTGCCATTTTGCGAATTAGGCCTTTCGAGAATTTGCCTTTTTCAAATCAGGCATTTTGAGAATACGCCATTATGAGAATTGGTCTTTTAGATAATTTGCCATTTTGAGAACTTGTCTTTTTGCGACTCGGTTGCCGTTTTGAGAATTGGGCTTTTTGCGCCTAAACCGTTAAATCGTGACCTAGTATTAAATTCAATAATGTTCTCGTTAAAAGGAAGTAATCGGTGTGCTATCTTGGTTTAGTCTTAAAGAGGAATTTTACTCTCGTAGAACATTTTTAAAAACAGTTGGTGAAAAAGCCAAAAAAGACTTTTATGCCTTAACGAGAATACCTATCAAAATCTACTTGGGGTTTGTCGTTTTTAACCTTAAAAACTATTTACAGGGCCTCTTACTTGGGCCGTATGTGCTACCGAGCACCTGTTTAGGCCGATAGCGCCACCATAGGGGCAGCACGACGTAAGTTGTTTCAAAGCCAGCGGTTGGCTTTGTTATTCTTAAGTAAAGCGTATAGGACCGTCAGTACTGAAGCTTTACCAGAACTTGCTGGGGTCCTTCACTAGCCCTTTACGTACTGGGGTCACGGTAATTCGTAAGTCCCGCGACCCCGGCAGGCTTTGGTCCTCTACAGGCCCCGTCCCTATGCTGACACTCCTTGAGGCGCGCGTGGAACACAACGCGCCGTCGACCCGGGCATGGTCCATGGTCGGGCTGCGAGTCGCCCATTACTCGCCGCACGCATGCCCATGTGGAGGGAGGTCACTGTTCTCTCCCTCACGCGGACCGCCTCCTCCTTCGCGAGCATGACTGCTTCGCAGAAGGAGGCGACCGCATCCCACTCCGTCTCGCCCCGCAGCATGGCCTCGACCATTGCCGGGCGCGAGAGGTCTCCGCCTATCGCAGTCGTGAGGACACGGCGGTGCTCTGCCCAAGCGGGGCAGTCCTGCACCGTATGCTCCACCGTGTCCTCCGGACGATCCTCGCAGTGGTGACACCCAGGCGTTTCTTCCCTCCTTATCTGACACAGGTACCTCCCGAAACTTCCGTGTCCGGTGAGGACCTGCGTCATGCGGTAGGTAAGGACGCCGTGACGCCTATCCAGCCCCTCCTCAAAGAGGGGTCTTACCGCCGCGAATGCGGCGTGCCCGAGTAAAACCAGGATTTGACATAATTAATCTTTACTACTCTAAGTATTTAATCCTTACTAATATTATAAATGCGCAACTTTGAATGTTTGGAAATATGGATGTTTGATTTGATTTTGATGAAATTTTACTCAGAAATAGATATTAGTTTGGTACGACATAGGATTCGGTTTATCCCGGAGTATAATCTCTTGAGACAGTTAACGAAGACCACGCGGGCAAAGCCGATGGCAACAACTAAATGGTCAAATAAGTAAATTTAAATAAAGTTTAAAAGTTATTTGAAATAATATTCGTGTGTTATAATTTTTTAATTATTCATTATATTATTATAATTATTAATATTTATGTCAATGAGTTTGAGTTGAGCAAAACAGTTTTTTTTTTTCATGGTAAAATCATCAAATGAGTCCTCCCACCCAGGACAGGGCGGGAGGGACTGTCAGACTTGTACTGACTAAAATCCACGGTGTCCTTCAATAGCCCTTTACGTACTAGGGTCACGGTAATCCCTTGGTCCCGCGACCCCAGCAGGCTTTGGCCCTCTACAGGCCCCGTCATTGAGCAAAACAGATAAGTAAAGTACCTATACATGTGTATTTTATAATAAATATATTAATATGTATATGATATACTTATGTACATATGTAGAACCGGTCATCGACAGCTTCATAAACCGACCATGTTTATGTAAAACAATATTAAAGTATTAAGATATTTAGAGCTTGAATTAGGCAATAAAAACAATCAGCATAATGTATAATATTGTGTTATTTTTTATCTCATATATGACATTTTTATATGACGGTGATATTTTACAAACTTGTATTGTTACATTTTTACATACATTAAGCCTTAAAAATTCCTTCGCGGAGGAAAAAAGTTCAAACCTTTTATTGTTAGCCTTGAATGTGTCTTGAGCTTTTCAGACTAGTAGTTTTTCATTTATTTTAGTTTCAATTTAAACTATTGTTATTGACATAATGTAAAATCACGCCTGTAATCCCTAATGCCTTTGTCAAACAGACGCGCGAGTCCGAAGCGATACCGAACCGAAGCGAGACGTCAGTCCGATAGTTCTGTCATGCTATCGGATCGCTTTCGCTTTTCTATGTGACTGGATTCAAACAATTCCATACATCTTCTATCTATTCTATCTTCTACACCAGTGTTCCGCAAAGTGTGTGCCGCGTCACACTGGTGTACCGTGATCATTAGTTGGTGTGCCGTGGAAAAATAAGGTTATCTTATAAAATTATTCTTAGTAAGAAAAATTTAGACCGTCTATGCTCAATTAAACAGTCTCATGTTTCGCATTAAATACCTTTTCTGAAATTTAAAGTATATGTTTGTTAATTAATAATAAAAGTTGATTAATATTACTTAAAAACTTTTTTTTTATTTGTGGTGTACCTCAATTTTTTCGTTTTCCTAGGTGTACCTTGAACACAAAAAGTTTGCGGAACACTGTTCTACACTATAATAAATCTGTAGAAGGGTCAATTCTGTACATTGAAAATATTGAAAAAATAAATAGCGGGGGGTGTTGCTGGATCGATACCAAACCCAAATATACGATAAAAAAAAATTTTGGCTGTCTGTCTGTCTGTTTGTGCAGGCATCACGTGAAAACTAACGGTTCGATTTCGATGAAACTTGGTATAATTATTCCTTATTATCCTGGGCATAACATAGGATACTTTTTATCCTGGAAAAATACGTAGAAAAAAAATCTTATTTTTCAGTTTTATTCATAGACGTTGTTCTGTAGAACCGCGAACACACGTTGCATTACTCGCAGTGGATTCAGCGCCGTAATATTTATAAGATGTCATTGTCAGAGTTACTCAAAATGGGGAAATAAACCATCCACGCGAAGACCGACATCCGCGCGGACGGAGACGCGGGCGGAAGCTAGTTACAAATAAAAACGTTACGCTTCGCATTCGCCACGCCAGTCTGTTTGGCAAAGGTTTAACAGTTAGGCAGTGGTATGCTACTAGTACACTTACATTTGGCCAGTTTAAGTCTCGTGCAATAGCGTCTATTGCCATTTGGCACCACTGGCGAAGATCGGGAAAAAAATCCCATTTGTTGCCACTGTTATAGTGCTACGATGAAACTCTACTTCCAAACAACTCTAGTGTTTGCTGTTTCAAGTAACCTGAAATTGTCTTGTTTATTAGTCATCAGCATAAGTACAAAGTGGTGTGTAATTAAATAATTTCTAGGTGGGTTGGTTACCCCATAATTCTGGCACAAATCCAAACTTAGTGGCTGCTACTGAAAAATTCCGTGTGGAAACCACCAATAATGCTGATGCACGACCTGGGAATCGAGCCCAGAACCTCAAATCCAGTAGTTACGACCAATAGATCAAAGGAGAGGACAACTGGTGTTTTATGTATTAGATCAATGATTGAAAGTCATGGTACCATTGCGATGCTCTCAGCTAACCCGGTTTTTCCGCATGAAAACTTTTTTTTATATGTACCATAAAGGTGACAAATAGTGGAAACTACGTATGTTCCTAACTGGTGTGTTACATTCATTCTCTGGGGCATGACGGGTTTCAATATCACTTTGATGGTCGCCACTGCTGATTCTGGTTCTCAGGAGTTGCATTGGTTTGGGAATAGTACGGTGGGATTGTTCCATAAAAAAATAAGGGTGACAAGCGGCTTAAAGCCCGCCTGCTGGAAGCGGCGTGATGAGACACCGCCGAATTTTAATTGAAAAATTTCATATTTAATGGATTAAAGGCCTCATCCAAATATTCAAACAAATCATAAGAACGAGATCTTAACTAATGTTGAATTTCATTTATATTTTTTTTTTCTGAAATAATGCCACCTAAACAGACAAATCTTGTATTAATTGGATTTTCACTATTTCTGACCTGGCTTCATCATCAGCCTAATAGCAGTCCATTGCTGGACATGGCCGCTTTTGTCTGAGGGCATCCTACCTTACGTTTGTCGATTCGCGATCTCCACTCGAGGGCACGTCTACACCGTACAATATTTTTATATCTTTGACCCTAACGGTTATACTTTCTACGACTAATATGGCCGATCTCTTGCCACTTTAGCTTGCTTATTCTGTGGGCTGTGTCGATCATATCCTTTGTCGGATCACCTCATTACGAATTCGATCCCGCAGAGAAACGCCAAACATAGCCCTTTCCATAGCACGCCGAGTGACTAAAATTTGTGGAACAGCGTATCGTGAGTGTCCACGTCTCGGCTTTGTAAGTCATAACAAATAGGACGAACTGATCGAAGACCTTTGTCTTTAGGCTCTGTGAAATAGGAGACGAGAAGACCCGAGGAAGCTTACCAAACGCTGCGCAACCGGGCTGAATTCTGTTAACCTCACTCTCGAAGTTGTTTTTACCAAACTGCAAGGTTTGGCAAAAGTAAGCGTATCGGTCTATGATGATTTTAACTACCACACATGCGAAGCCACTGACAAAAACAGTCAATTTGATAATCAGATTATTCACTTTTCGATTTACCAAACAAATCATTTACGTTCATATGAAAAAACAGGTTTCTGTAAACCTACATCGGCTAGTACACCATTTAATAACCAATTAAGTACCATTTAAAATATTTTTTATAATTATGTTATTAGTTTACTCTTAGGCATTAATCAATATCATTATACGATTTTGTAGGGTTGTGATAAATTTATTGTGGTTAACATCTCGAAAAATACTCAATGTATAAAATGTTTTTTCAGTGTGTCGCAGGTTCGATTCCCGCACGGAGCAAATATTTGAATCATCTACAAGTAGTTGTTTCGGGTCTGGGTATATGTGTATATGAGTTAAAAAGAGAAATTCCTAAAGCGGGGCAAAAAAAAAATATCCTAAAAATTTTACAAAATATAATGCATCCACTGTTTCCGGAATAAGGTGATACAAAAATATGTATAACGTATCAGATAAGTCCGTACAAACAGTAAGAGTTCAGATGGGAACTGGTTTGGCGCACGCGGACGCGCGGTGCAATATCAGCCCACAATTTGAATGCTCTTGCAAACTTTAAAATCATCTCATTGTTAAGAGCTTTTGTCACACATTCAGACGAGGAAGATTATTATTTTATTTTTGAATACGCTTTGAATTGTTTTTTGCTGTTATTTGAGCGCGCAGCAAGTCGGAGTTCGTTTTATCAGCTACATTGTTGTTAAAGCCTGTATTTATAGTAAGTAGGTACCTTTGCAAGGCAAAGCACACTCTTTCGCCTCAATCTCGTCTTCTCTCAACCTCATTTTCTCAATCTCATCGCACCATCCTCATCTGGTGAGCGCGTTGTTTTTGCTGCTATACAACACAGGGAAAATCGTCCTGGTCACGTCCTGATGTTCTGGGAGCCCAGTGGTATCGGCCTCGACTTACGAACCCAAGCAGGTGCATTGCTTTGTGTAATTTATTTCAACATTAATGCTCTTAAACGGTGATAGAAAACGTCCTAGAAGCAAAAATTCTAAGACAATGTGACATCTACAAACCCGCACTGGGGCCGCGTGGTGGATTAAGATAAAATCATTCTCTCTCACAAGAGGTGTGTGTCCCAGCAGTGGGAACATTATAGACTACGAGTAGATATACAAAATATTAACGTAATTTTAAACCACATATTCCAATTTAGAATAGTAGTGAAATAAGTGCCGCTAGCACAGTACTGCACTTGACACGGCTCCCCAAGAGTTTCGCGGAGTTTACCTCACGGGTCAAGTGTTTTGCCAGTAACTCAAATCTTTCCAAAGGTCAATACTAATCTACGTAGTATATGTATTGCAATGTTTATGGTTGGTTGGGTGAACATGATAGCGTGGTTGCGCAGACGCAGCCGATTAGCGCCGTCCGGTCCAGATAACGGAGTGCCGGAACGCTGATCCGAATTATTACGAGCCCGTGAAGCTGACGTTTACGAAATAACTCCATACAATGTCCGTGGGCATTCTTAACTGACTGCAAGATTATAGTATTGATACTCTTATCATTATCCAGCTTAGCTGTATTTGCATAAAGTGTGACATGATCAAATATTTAGTTGGATGGATGGATATTATTATTTTTTACAGTTAGTGATACTTAGTTTAAATTTCTTAGTTTGTAAATATTTAGAGTAGGGCAAAGTAGGTAGTAACTAACCTTAACAGTAAAAGTAAGAACGTAAAAAGATTTTAAACAAAGTTTTGGCAAAGAATGTGTTACATCTATAGCACGAACAATCAAACGTGTGTGTGGTATTATTTATAATTCGAGTTTTATTTCAGATGTCTAAGTATTTTTCAGATTTACTGGTTCACATAGAAAGAAAGAGAAGATGATTGTATCCAAGCACAAAGTATCTGACAGTAGATAATTATCTCATTAGCAAGGTACCTCACTGAAGTATTTAGACGAGCAAAACGAGCGGTGAGGTCAGGCGGGGTCAATTGGATGTTACCAGCAGCTAATCTTCGACAAACATAGTCTAAATCAGTATTGTTTGTTCCACTAGGAACGTTAGAGATATATTGTAAGTTTCTGTTGTTTGTGAACGGTTCAGAGGTTCAATAGTTGTCTTATTTTTCAATGAAATAAAGTTTAACAGTAAGATATTACGAGTATATCCTGCTCCTTTTTGAATTCGGTTAAATATTAAAGAAAAATACGTATGATACTGTCTCCATAATAAATGCGTCATACATAAGTGTAGGTGCGTGTTCACAATCAAAGTCATGGTGAATCGAACGTTCATTCATTCATAATTTTATAAATATTGTATCGTTCTGAAGCTAAATGCGGCGATGACGTAGTGTTGAAATAAATTACTTACTGACTACGGTGATAATTATTGTAGGGTATTTATTTTATTGTTTACAATTTGGCTGGTGTTGAGTTGGCATTCAAATGTTACGTTAGCTTAGAAGCGATCAGCTGACGATAAAAACATTACTCAAAAAAAAAACAAAATCCAAAACAAACTGTGTGTCACTCTTGTAACTTGTACCGAACACTTCAAAGAACCTATAGTATAACTACCAAAAATTCTTTCTCATGTTGTCATATGAAATAGTGTACTTCAGAAAGCTTAGCAATATTTAACAGCTAAACTTGATCAAGTAACTTTCGTAAATATATAAAAAACTAATATTGTTCGATTCTAGCATAACAGAAAACAGCTGATTGTGAGTAGAAAAGTATTTTTTCCTTCACAAACTTTTAAGTGTTCGGTACAAGTTACAAGAGTTACACACAGTTTATTTTGGTCTTTGTTTTGTTTTTGTTCTGTTTTTGAGTAATGTTTGTATCGTCAGCTGATCGCATATCTATGCTAACGTAACTACACTAAGTAGTGAAGTACACTATTTTCATAAATGTCAATAGTATAACAAGAAAAAAATGTTGGTACAAGTAAACTGGACTTTAGACCTTTTTCGGTCTAGCTTTATCTAGCTTTATCGTCGTCTTTATGCAAAAAAGTAAGCGTCATAACATCATACTCGATCAAATCATAAAACAAGTTCAAGAATGACGACGATTTATGTAAATCTAAGTAAAACCGGTTCTGCATGTCAGGTTGTGACTTTCTTGTAGGACACTAAAGTAAGAGGAGCAATAAAAAGAAAGGAAGTTTAGTGCTCACCATGTGAAGCGGGTGTAAAGTAGAGCGCGAACAGGTCGTCGACGGACGCGGTGGTGGTAGCGGGGTGCGCGGGCGGCTGCGCGTAGGGCTGCGGCTGCGCGTGCGGCGGCGGCGGGCCTCCGTAGTGTAGCCCGCTCGGGCCCGCCTCCACCAGCAACTGCATCTGTGAGATGTCCACGAACTCGTCGCCGTCGCCGCGGCCTCCCAACTCCTCGTCCTCCGGCCGACGCATCGCGATCACCGAGAGCATCGCACGAGCGCATTCCCGCACTGCACAATCCACACCACCTCGTGCGCAACACCGCACCTGCACTCACATTTAACCGCAAACGACGCCACACCGGCGCGTACGCCACTACACTTCTTTACTAAAACTAACTTAATGTCCTATCAAAATTGACGTGATCACAGCACATTACGGTTAGGAAACTACAAATACACGGCACATTAATCACACTGAAGGGTCACGAGCATCTACTGATAAATGAACACAGGTTTCGCACGCGGACTGTGTCGTCGCGCCGAGAACGCCACATCCTCGACTGAGGCACAGGCGGAGCGGCGAGGGCGTGCATACGCCGCCCCCGTGAGCGCCGCGGTCGTCGTCCGCCGCGCGCCCTATCAATGGACGCCAGCCACCCGGTCGAGGTCGGCGTTCATTCACGACGGTCGCGTTAATGGCGTTCGAGCCGGGCGTCCTCGCTCGGTCGCCGGTATCGCCCACGTGCGCGAGAAAATGGCGCGGCGTCGCGACGGCAAAGGGAGGCGCGCGAAAAGCGCGGGGCGCACAAGTGTAGTGATGGCGAAGCGACGGCGGGCGGCGCGAGCGCGGGCGTCCGGCGTGGGCGCGGAGGCTCGCCGCTCCGTCACGCGGCCACCCTGCTGCCGCGGCGCACTCCTGCTATCGCTACTTTCTCTGCGCGTTGACTCATGATCCACTTTCGGACGCTACGCGCTGCGCCGCCGCCGGGTGACGGATCCCGGAGACCGTTTTGGACATGCTACAATTAGCCGGGTGGCACGCGCGCTCCTGTGACGTCGATAGTCCGGCCCGAATAGTTCGGACGTTACGTAGTTCGGATAAATCATTGGCTTCTTCTAAAAATACGTAACTGGTCATAGCCGTAGCTACGTAATGATACCTAAAGCGTTACTCCATATGCTATTTCTGAATTTTTGGTATTTGACGTATGTATACCGAACACGTAGGACTTTCAGAATTAGACACGCATACGTACGCATTTGCTTGCTATTTGAAACTGTGTTAATGACTTAAAGTAACATAGAATTTATTATAATAGTAGTAAGTTTCCCAGATTCCAAACAACATTTAATTGAGATAAAAACCAAAATAGCGCGGATCATACATGCTTAGACTTATCGAATTGTTAAGGGATGCGTAATGTAGAAATATGTGTGTTATTTTACCAACCCACTCAAATGAAAAGGTCATCTCAATATGAAGTATGTATTAGCTATCCGGAATATTCAAAAACTTTCTGGAAACTCCTTTGATGTAATACGATAGGGGCAATCTTACGAAGTTGTAAGCACAATTAATTAAATCGTGGAGGTATTTATTAATGTGTAGGTGCGTTAATGAGTTTTAACATAACCCACATACGAAGGTTTGATACTTAGGATCCGAGGATATGTTTGAATCCCTAAAATAAGGAAAGGTCATGGATCGTCTGCGTGTTGCCATAGCAACCTCCTGTTGATCCTCCTCGCTTTGGGGAAATGTCAGGGTGCACGGAGTGGGAGAGACCGCGTGGGCCACGCCGCGCCCTCGCGACTTTTCCTGCTTTTGACAGCTGCCACAATTTAGCAACCAGCCTCCTCTGAGAGTTAGATGCTTCTTGTGATGACATTTATCTAATGGACCGTCATCAAACCTGTAATTTTGTGAAGGTGCACACGCCCACCCGGTGCGTGGGTGAACAAATCGTTATTCGTTAGGGGTTCCTTGCTATGAATTTATAATTTATTCGATTAACATCGCTCTAGCTGAATTCATGGGGAGTGATATGGAGATTCAAATGACGTTATTGAGACGCACGCTATTTCGAAAAAAATTAAGAGTGGTCTGTTCGAAAACACGTGAAGTCGAAAATCGCTGTATCAAATGACGTTGTCGCGAACACGCTGATTCGAAAAACCCTTTACTACCAAACTTGAGATTCAACTCTACTAGTAAAAGTAGATGAGGTAACTGCTAAGGTGTTGAGGTGCTCTGAACAGCTGTTATGGGGCGTCTGTAGATGACGTAAATTTAGGGCCATAGGGCCTTAGAGCAGCCTTCGCACATCCGGCGCCCACGTCCTGCGTTACGCAACTATTTCATGCTCGTAACTACGACCTGCAATACATTAAGCAACAACAGCCTAAAGGCTGCTATCATAAACAATAGTGCGTATCAATGAATATGGTAATGGTTTGAATTATTTTTAACATTTAATTTAAAACGTCTGTGTCAAAACCAATTGATGCATGAAACTGAAATTCTGTGGTTTTTATGTGGTGTGTTTTGTTCACTGACCAAAAAATACCTCAGAAAAAGGGTACCCGTAATTTGATAGAAAAGGCCGAAGTGGGCGCGCATTAAATTATTCAGTAGAAAAATTATGAAGCCCACACTAATATCCGTGGGTGTTGAAGGGATGACTAAAGTATTGTTTCAGGAGAATTATGTACAGCCACTGCAAAGTATTTCTGAATTCTAAAAGCTTTACATTTTGTAGAACTAGACATTTTCGAGTCCATTGTTTCTCGCTGGTCATCACGTGAGGTTTAAGTTAAAATCGCTCTCTTCTGCAGATTATGGATTCCTGAAAGCTTTTACCATAGTTCACGACAATTTTTTCAGCATAAAGTCAGTTGTTTTGTATGAATAAAGTCGAAGAATATTAATGAATGAATTAATTTATTTTGATTACCTAAATAGAATTTAAGGTATGGCTTAAATTGTATTCGTAGTACTGAAAACGACAACCAGAAAAACTTAAAGTTTGAATTAGTAGGACTTTATTATTACTTACTTAATAATTATTACTTATTTTAACATTGCGTAACGCTAGGAACTTCATAATATTTTAATTTAAATACAGAAACATCTAAACCCGGAACAACTATATATGTGACCGTCTTATTGCCCGTACGTAATAAGTACAATGCTAGACAAAAGTTTCAGACTCTGCTAAGTCGCTCGTCGCTCTTAAGATTCCAAACACATCTTGTTACCAATAAATCCTAACCATGTTTTACTCAATGAACAGTACGTACAACAAAAGTTACAACATGCTATAATAATGTTACATGTTCATTTTATGAATGGAGGAACGGATACTTAGTGTTAAGTGACTATAAAGCACAACATGAGTCTGTTGGCAAGTTAACTTTTCACAATCGTGTGTAACAACATTTAACGTAACATTTTCAATAATAGCCGGTGAAATACGCACGCATACGATTAGCTAAGAATTATTTGTTCTGTGAAACGTATCCTTACATAATAACGTTTGATAAGTGTTCAATGTAGATGTCATAGGCATCATTTTGGAGGCGTGATGACGCACTTGTTCATACAATTTCCCTTACACGATGACGTCTGTCCGTTTCATAACATCCTATTTAGATAATAAAGCCTGATAAACAAATATCGTTAATGTCAGCGTAAACTTTGGGCCTGATGGAGTTCACGTGCAGGGGCCGTATTATGACGTCTTAAAACCAGGCTTTTTTCAGTGAGTGAACGAGGTGGCGCTAGACGACTTGTATAGCTGTTGTCTCTTTCACTGACTGGAACATGCCTGGTTTTAAAAGCAGTGATAGCCGAGTGGTACGACCGTTGGACTGCCAAGTCAAAGGTTGTAAGTTCAAACCCCGGCACGCACCAATGTCTTTTAGAATTAATGTGCGTATTATAAATTAATTATCACTTGCTAAAAACGGTGAAGGAAAACATCGTGAGGAAACCAGCACACCTGAGAGATTTTTCAACGGTGTGTGAAGCCATGTCAGAGGCCTACGGGCGGTTTAAACTCTGACACTAGGTTGTTCATCAACCATACGATAAGAAGAAGAGGCGGTATGATAAACGAATGGAATTTTTAAGTGTCATATTGGGATATTTAAAAAAACTCAAGTGTCCTGAAACGTGTTAATAATTAATTTACTGTTTGACTACTTATCTTCTCCACAAGAAAGTCGCTTTGTAGCAACGGATTGTAGTGAGGTTTTGTTCGATAGAAAGACTGAAACACGAGGCAGGTTTAGGTACATTTACAGGGGAGGGTTTTAATTTCAAGATCAAATGCAGGTTGCTGGTCAAGTTTTGCTCGCAATCGAATTTTCTTTTCACAATGAAGCTTTGCAATCAACCCTTATAAAAATGATCGCGAAATAAGACCTAAATACAGTAAGTCTGAATGGTGTCAACGTTGCGTTAATTCGCGTAGCTTTTGAACGAATTTTTGAGATTTGAGGCTTGTGGACGTGAATAAGCCCCGATGGTACCACCAGAAATCGGATTGACTTCATCTTGAAGACCAAGAAGAGATGTCTCTGTGATCGCCAAGGTAAAAACCGGTAATGATCACCGTATTATCAAGCTTGAAAGGACACGTTTCGAACGCAGGTTTAAGACAGGGAGACGTTATCTCTCCGAAACTGTTCACGAACGCCTTGGAGGACGGTTTCAAGTTCTTGGACTGGAACGGACTTGGCATCAACATCAATGGTGAGCACATCACTCACCTTCGTTTTGCCGATGATATAGTCATCATGTCAGAGTCGTTGGAGCACCTCAAGGCTATGCTCAGCGACCTCAGTATCGTTTCCTAACAGGTGGGCCTTAAAATGAACATGGAAAAGACAAAAATCATGTCGAATGTCTATGTGGCACCCGTACCGATTGTTATTGGGAATAATACTCTCGAAATTGTATACTTACCTTGGACAGTTAGGTTAGGAAGTTGGACCTAAACTTCGACAAAGAGGTCGCCCGAAGAATCTACGTGACATCTCCTCATCGAGTATCCCACAGGGTCTTAAGACAAGGGACTTGTTTAATCAGTGTGTGCCAATGATGACATACGGCTTTGAATCGTGGTCGTTGACTGCTGGCCTCTTAGAGAGACTTATGAGTCACTCAGCGACCTATGGAAAGGGCTATGCTCGGAATTTCTTTACGGGATAAAATCCGGAACGAGTATATTCGGCGCAGAACCAGACTCACTGAAATAGCTCGTAAAATTCGCAGGTTGAAGCGGCAATGTGCAGGCTACATCGCTCGTAGAACTGATAACCGATGGGGAAGAAACAATGTCGTCGGTCCTCCCACTAGGTGGACTGACGACGTCGTGAGAGTCGTGAGCAACCGATGGATGCAAGTGACGAATTGTCATTCGGCGTAGCGGTCTAAGGGGGAGGCCTATGTTCAGCTGTGGACGTCTTCCGGCTGATGATGATGATGAAGATAGATCTGTAGGCTGTTTCAGGATCTCGCAGTTCCTTCAAATATGCTGAATTCCGCTAGATTGCGGGATCCTACTTGCTGGATTGCGTAACGTCACGCATGTTATCCCAATAGGTAGTAGAGTGTTAATTAGAAATAATTATTTATTTCGGACTATATTATGTATATAATTAGTACTGTAAACGTTCAGTTTCAAGATGCTAATTTCAAAAAACACTTAGATCACAAATGACCCAAATAAGTTTTCTTAGCATTTAACCTGAACTCGCTAAATAGACATGATATCATTTGTTGTTGCGACGCTTGCCTACTAATAGATAAAAAAATGTGTGACATAAAACATAACAGGCTCATTATACTGACAGTGTTTCGCTCTCGGTAATGATTTTTTTCTCATTAACATAACGAAAAGGCAATCGTCGGAAAATCGGGCAGCGTCATTTAGTGGTTCCGTCAGTCGCGAGCAGTTAGTGCGGGGGCGAATAGGAAGATTGACTTATATGGAAGCGGCGCGCGCGCAAGTTAGCGTCACCGCTCGATTAACCGACCATCGCTTGTTGTTTAGGCTCTGGACCGATAGTCTTGTTCGCATGTACTTTTAAGGTCTTATTATTGAGTTCTGTGTGCCGCCTACACACCCTACACGATTTTGAAATGTGAATAATAATTCTGACGGAATTGCTTCTTATATCCACATAGAGCAAGGATATAGTATGTTGTCAAATAGTAATTTGATAATTACTACCTCAATGGATGTATTATACATTAGAATGTAACAGCAGCGGCATTATGCGGGGGTGGTTAAGACAATAACCCTCAAAGGTTATCAAAATGTTACATTAGTAGGTAGATCTTGAATACGCCTACTTGACGAAAGTTTCTTGAACACCGAATTACATTCAATGTTCTTGAATTTAAATTATTTGAACACGGTTGTAGTCATACAATGTCGTCTTTATGATGCTCATTAAACACAGATATAACATAAAAAGCTTGTGTGAGCTGCTTACAAAGTAGATTAATAACGTTAATTCCGACTGGAACATCATCTAAGACAGTGGGGTTCCCATCATTACATCGGTTTAGTGAGACAGATAAACTGAGATTAAAACGCAACTTGTTAGTGCTTACAGACAAAGAAATACATATTACAAATTGAAATAGCTTCTAGATCTTGGTATAATCTATACTATAATAAATCTGTAGAAGGGTCAATTCTGTACATTGAAAATATTGAAAAAATAAATAGCGGGGGGTGTTGCTGGATCGATACCAAACCCAAATATATGATTAAAAAAATTTTTGTCTGTCTGTCTGTCTGTCTGTCTGTTTGTGCAGGCATCACGTGAAAACTAACGGTTCGATTTCGATGAAACTTGGTATAATTATTCCTTATTATCCTGGGTATAACATAGGATACTTTTTATCCTGGAAAAATACGTAGAAAAAAAATCTTATTTTTCAGTTTTATTCATAGACGTTGTTCTGTAGAACCGCGAACACACGTTGCATTACCCGCAGTGGATTCAGCGCCGTAATATTTATAAGATGTCATTGTCAGAGTTACTCAAAATGGGGAAATAAACCATCCACGCGAAGACCGACATCCGCGCGGACGGAGTCGCGGGCGGAAGCTAGTTTACAATATTATTTAAATGCATCATAAATTAGATACTAGTCAGCTAAATAACATCATAATCAACATTAACTGGTTACCTCTTGTCAGTTTAAAAGTACTGAACCTTAAAACTAACTAACTTTGCAATGTACAGTAGTGGACTTACTGGAATCAAGAAAATAAATTGAGATATTAATTAGCTTTTGCGCAGTACGATATAAAAGGGTGACAGTGTCTATATTTGCCGCAGGAAATGTAAACTCAGTGTCCAAACGATACAGGAATCGAGACAATATCGTCGCTACTCTAGATAAGGGCCTATCCCAAGTTAGTGGTGCGTGTGGTTAGTTCTCGCATATTTGACATAGCCAGAATAATGCGGTTGCTTAATTACGTGTACTCCCGCCGTGGTAATTAACCACCGCAGCGGTTATGATTATTCACGCGGGTACCCGCAAATCCGACTATCAATTACTGTGACGGCTACATGCCCATGCGCATTGCCAACTGAACGCGATGCTCGCATTTTGTGCTTTCTTATGTTGTGCTTCAAGTTTTAAATAGCAGCGGTAACTGTGATTTATAAGGTTTTCTAGAACTGTGTTAATTCCTTATCTAGTTAGTTTTTAAACGGGGTTATAAACGTTTATGTAAAAGGATTTCCTTCGTTTCGTGTGCAATCAAATGTGGTTCGACGCTCTTTCGATCTTTGTAGAGGTTGATTATTTTTCAAAGTAGAAAAAGAAGTATTTTTATATTGATCTTAAGTTAATAAATATTACTGACCCATTTAAATTCCTTTGAAGTGATGGCCTGAAACACAGGTTTGAATAAACAGGCATATCGCTACATATAATTTAAATTCCTAATGAATACTAAAACTTTTATTTTGTTGTACTTCTTCGAAACATATTATGATCCTTTAGTTTCCGTTATGCCTTTGTCAAATGGACAGGCGAAAGCGAAGCAAGTCCGAAGCGATACCGAACCGAAGCGAGACGTCAGTCCGATAGTTCTGTCACGCTATCGGATCGCTTTCGCTTTTCTATGTGACTGGATTCAAACAATTCCATACATTACAAATAAAAACGCCTCGCTTCGCATTCGTCACGCCTGTCTGTTTGACAAAGGCTTTAGTGAGGAACTTGGCAGCTCGCTCCCACATTCGTTGCAGTTTTTGTCAGAGACCGTTTCTATATTGAATACTTACCAATAATAATATAATTACTTACATTTTAATATTAATAATTGAAGAGTATTTTACGTGTCTAGGAAGTCTTAAACATATTGCTGTGTAGGTGGTACCAGGTAGAGTGCTTTTATAAACATTGCGAACTGTCGCCACAGCTGTCGCTATCTCTTGGCCCGACCTGACCTCAGGGCAATTACTCTAAACGTTATCGTATCCTATTCCCAACCTATTACCAGGATGACCCATCCAATCTCAACTCTACCCATAAAATAGGTGTTGTGGAATGTGTTCGTCATCTCAAAGCACCTCCTTTTAAAATTGTTTCTAGACTTTATTTATGGAGATCACGAAATTGGTCGAGTCAACTTGTCTGTTTCGGCGCAACCTCGTTTAATAGATTCAAGTTTCCAATTTCAGAGGATGTTAGTCATCTGAAAGATCAGAAGTGCAACACGCAGTTAACATTAGATATGAATTACCATTAATTATTCAGAACACAGATACTTTGGTTTCTTAATAAAGAAGGTGAAATCTGAACGGAACAGTTCGTTGATTATTCCTTTTTGTTGCACCTATTAAAGGGTATGCGCTCAGTTCTCGGTACAAACACATGCTGTGCAAATCCTTGGAACAAAACAATAATAGAACAATCTACATTCCCTACCGTTTGTAGAAGCAATTTGGTGTCATGCAAGGCAACAGGAAATACGGTGCGGCACTTGCAATGCAAGGTTGGGGTTCGATTCTTGGGCAAGATAAATTGCCCCGCTGTCGATAGATCGCGCACCGTATTAGAGTATTCGTATTGAATACAAATAGCGAGGATACGCGTGCGGATCGGCTGGTAGCTCCACGCAGAACTACAACACACATTATGTGTCTGGAGCTAGAATTAAACTATATCAAGTAGCAGTATCTTCATATATTTATTCTAACTTTCTAATTTGTGACTCGACGTGCTCCAGCAGTTTGTAGGGCAATTCACTGAAATTAGTTAGGCAGATATCCAAGCTGCGTTTAACCGAGTAAACGGCGTGTAATTAAATGCTTCCTCTTACAGAAATTACGTTAGGAGTAATAAATAATAAAATAAAACATTGAGAGGAGCGCTACTGAACGGGTGAGTTGTTGACATTGATTTATTGCCTCAAATTGTGTATTTTTCATCGTCAATGATCTCTCGCCGTTTCGGCGTCGATAAGTGCCGTTTAACACTTGATATAGTGTCGGTAATTTGTGACTGGGTTCCGCTTTTCCTTTTTCAATTAGTCCGAAATTGGAGTTTATGATGTAATAACGACGGCTGGTTAACAACCCATCAATGGAACGCTTATTTCATTTATCGACAAGATTTAATTTAACTAATACACGTTTTTAAATTATTATCAAATAGGAATTTGTGGACATCACTTTGATGGAAATAATTTAACGTTTTGTAATAACATTTTATAATGGTCACATCGACTTTTATAAACAGAAAGCTTCTCAAACGATAAATTATAATTAAAAGTCGCTTCCTACTGTAGATCGTAGAGCATTAAGCAACTTACAATTTCATTCTGTAATATTAATTTACAATGTTCAGTGTAGGAGTGAATTTAAAATGTGAGTATGATTATTATAGGCTTCATCATGATTTGATCAGTTTTATAGAATATTAGAATATTTTTTGTCTTCTTTAAAAACTACCAAATACTATACTGTTACCGAATTTCAGATAAGTATGAAACTTTTTAAGATACGAAACCAAATGTAGAGCGGACTTGTTGCACTCTTAACAAATTTATTTTATTCTGACTTAAAACAAATTGAAAAGTTGGAATGTATATTTCTTAAAAATGTTGCAAAATACTCCATATACAAGCTAGTAAATGTCTACTTACTTCCAGCTTACCTCACGGTTCTCCCATCTATTCCAT
Source organism: Agrotis puta (assembly GCA_943136025.2). NCBI lineage: Eukaryota > Metazoa > Arthropoda > Insecta > Lepidoptera > Noctuidae > Agrotis > Agrotis puta. Next base: position 10,042,242 of record OW964177.2, on the reverse strand, counting down.
GTTAACCACTAATCAAATCATCGAAACAGGTACGGCACTGATCCAGCGGAATTATTGGTGCACTAAATCCTAGGCAAGTAATACGTTTCTGTATACAACAGTTGTAAATATATTCTTAAGATTCGCAGCATACAGTCAGTCGAAGTCATAGGTCAGTTCATTGGGTGCGCTGGCGCCGGCCCGGAGTCCTCGCGTACCCGCGTAACAAACCTTCGCCCGCGGGCGCGTTATAATTGCGCCCGAGGAGAAGCAATGCCGCTCTCACCACTGACCATTACTTACTGGATAGGGTTGCCCGTTCCAATCCAATACTTTACCTATAGTATCGATAAAATGGGATGTCTTAGCTATTCTTAATGGCTATCTTGGATCGATAGAAACACACACATAAATGTTTGGATTGATACTAGAGTACCCGAATCGAAAGGAATGGTTTGACATGACGGCACGGTTAGCGCATTGGTTGAGCGATCGACCGTTGCGCAGTGAGTCATTGGTTCGATCGTGCAATAATATTTATATGACTTACAAGTAATTGTTACGGGTCTGGGTGTGTCTGTATGTGTGTTTCTATGTTGGAACCACGATAAAATAGAATTCCTAAAGTGGAGAAAAAAAATGGATCATATAGTGCCAGAGAAAACTGAATGATTCCAGAAGTGCCAACACTCGTATCGATACCAAAGCAAGTATGTATCGTGCAATACAGAGAACTATACCGATACGATCGGATATTTTGAGTGTCGTATTCGTATTGAAGCCATTCGATAAGATTCTAGAATCGCACCGCATTGATGCGGTCCGGACACATACAACATATCGATATTTATTGTAAGCATCGTACATTCTTACTTATAGGGTTGCCCATTCTACCTGAAAATAATCTATGTTATTGCCGATGTAAAATAATTGGAAGTAAATGATGAATGGATTCGGAAGTGTGTCTATGCTAATTCTCGTGTGATTTGTTGGTTGGGTATTACATACACAAATATCGTTTGGAAATATTTCATATAGATATAAATATAGAGCTTAGATAACTATATTAATCGAGTTGATAAGGCTTGAAATTACCAAGCCTTTTGGCACACAAACCGTGTGAAAATCTCAAAATTGTACGGCGAAAGCGAGCTGCAAGTTTACCTATGTTGTTATAAATTAAAGCATCTACTAATAAAGCCTCAATGGAAACACGACCTATATTTCGGTACAAATTAAAAAAGGAAAATCTATTGTGAACATGCATTAATATGGGTCACAAGCTTTCATGTGTAAAATCAGTAAGGAATACTTTTTCAATTCAGAATATCCCTTTCTTATTTTCACATGTTGTTTCAAAATATCGTATTATCAGTTCCTCTACCGGTAACATGATGTTGCTCAGTACAGTAAACTAAAATGTTAATGTTATTTTGACGTGTCAGTGAATGTGTCGCCTCTCCGTAGGTGATGGCATTTATAAACATTCACCGGGTGACATTATGGGACCCATACATTTTTCTCCTATTACCATTTCAAAACTGATAGTCTTAAACTAATAGAAGTGCAATTTATTCAGTTTTAATAAAGAGAATTAAATAAAACGAACATACCATATAATAACTTATAATTTTATTATGAACATGAAATGAATATATTCTTTCGTCTTCAAATCTATAAAGTTTTAAATACAAATGTTCCCACAGTTTGATTACTTTCCTAAACGAATAATATGTAAAATGTTTATAGATAGCCTACAGCCGTTTGTTTTGGTAAAATATTTATTTAAATTGGTAAATAACTTGTTGTATTTATATTCTGATGAATTAGGAGAATTGATTATGATTTGGAGAATTCATTTTATATTTACTGTAATTAAATACCAAGTTTGCTGTATATTTTCATTGAATAACTGAATAGATACAGTTATTATAATCTTATTAAAAAAATCCTTAGCGTGTAGACGGTAATAAAAATTGGTTCGACTTAAAACTGAGATACGAGTTAAGCGCCAAAGGAACGATGACATTAAAGTTGTGTTACACCACTATCACCACTGCTCTCAAAACGGTGATGGAAAACATCATGAGGAAATCGCCATAACCAAAACTTCATAGACATGTGACATCAACCGACCCGCACTAGGCCCGCGTGGTGGATTAAGTCCCACTCCCTCTCAGAGAGGAGGCTTGTGTCCCAACAGTGGGACATTATGGGCTGACGATGAAGGTACACTGCCATATTTTTTTAAATATTTTAATTTCATTTTTAAATATGTACCTTAGTGCGAAATACCATGATCGAAGTGACAGTATGAATTCAATGGCCCTAATTATGGAAGTCGTTTTTATATGAGTTGAAGTTAATTTAGTTATACATAATCGTATTCAAATTTTTACCATTAACTTTTATAAAATAATTATAGTTAATGCTGTGTGGAACTGGCCAAGAATATTCATACGTAATAAATGAATTCGTTTAAGTATGTTGAGGTGCGATGACGCTTGTTCTTTATAGCCTCGGAGGCTGTTCGCGCAGCTTGACTTTGTTTTTACGACACCATAACCGTCCATATTTATGGAGTGTATTTAGCATGGGCCCGCTTCACTATTTCCTTCCGAAGGGCGCAATACTTGTAAATGTTGTTGGGCGCGCTCGCGATCATTGTGTTCTGCGGCCGCTGCGCCCGCGCCGCACCGCCGCACCGACGCGTGGGACGCACCTACTGGTTATCGAACACCGTATCAATAAATTGCACTTGCGTCCGTCGTGTTTTGCAAATAAAAGAACCTGAATACTGCGTGTTATCAACGAAAGGTCTAAATAAATTCGAATATGTACTTATTTGTTGCTTACGTCTGACGATATCATCATCAGCCTTGTTTGATATACCTACCTACCCATAAAGCATGTTTCATTGTTTTTTCGATCCTATAACTTAAATACTAAAGAAAGAAAATGAACGGGTACGAATCGCTCGTCAGGTATCTTTTAAATTTTAATCCATACCGAACATTTACGATTACTTTTTATTTTTATAATCAAGAAACAATCGAGAATCGAGGCTTAACGAGCAATTACGTTTGGACCATAGGTGCAGTTGTATGCGATGCAGGCCGGGTATCAATTAAATCACCGGACGAAACGTTGCTTGTGTTATGAATATTCACATGCGTTGAGTCGAGACGAGGGCCGAGCTCCGCCCTGCCCCACCGCGAAAAATAAAACACATGCAGGTGGCAGATTCAATAGCCTCCCATTAGAAGCCATTATATGCCAATAAATAATGCAAGGGAGACAGTCGGGCTATTCGTCCGTAGACGGTGCCGTAACTCATACCTCTGTAATGATCCCCATAATAGAAATAACAACAGACAGGGCCAGCAGAGGTAGTAAGTTATGTGTTACCAACGGAACGAGATCACTAAGAAAATAAGAGTGGGAAGTTACAAAATTTTCCTACACTCTATCGATTTGGTATTTATACTGCTGCGGCATAAGTACTTAAATGCTCTTATAATTAGCTTCATTTCCTCGGCTTCCGTCTCTGAATTCATAAGCATCAATTACCAATATATATATATTCGTATATGATATTCATTGGCATCCGTCTCCCGTTATACCTTTTTCTTTCAAACTGCAAGATGACCAAACATAGCTATAGCACATAAAGCCTCTGTAAAAATGGGTTTTCTACTCGTATTTTCCAAAGTAGCATTGTAATCACGTTCCTATCTTTGTATCTTCCAAAGTACACACATATTATAAAGTTCAGATGTTTTAAAGAAGAAATATGTTCCTGAAAGTATCACCATAATTCTTTCTCTTTTGTTAAACTTTGTTATTTAAAATTTTATAATAGACCCTCGGTGTACATTTACAAAAGTAGTAAAAAATGATGATGGACCCATCTTTTAAATTATAAAAGGGGTAATCGAAAGCCGATGCCGTCGACGAATTAATTATTGTCACTTAAGGTAGTGATGGGCGCATTTCAACGTGTGAGGACGAGATTATTATATCATGATTGGTGCGTTAATATTATATTTCCTAAAGGGGCGATGATGCGGTCTCCCACGAGAGCGAGACCCGGCCACGGTGTCAATTTCCATTAATATGGCCATTATCGTGGCCGGTGCATAAATCGCTCGCAGCATCGACCACCGGCTGAATATCCCAACGTCAAGTAAAAACACGCGTGCGGCATGCAAACTACAGTGACACACTGTTTTGTACGTTCGTAGAAGTCATGAAAGAGAAATTAGCAAGTTTTATGGTTGTCCTCAGTTAGTACTTTATTGAATAAGGCCTGAAAATTACTTCAATGCAAAATTGCATGTAACATTGACATGGAAGAACATCATTGAACATCATTCTGACAGAAGGAAGAGTTATCCAAAACAATAGTTTGACTTGAGAGAGGTTTTTATTTCCTTCCCTTAGTTAGATACGGTTAGATATTACTGATGCTATTTGCATAAATAAGAGATAAGCAATAACCAACACAATAATACATAAATATATATTTAGAGTTGATAATACCTACTTGGTTTCTAATTACATTTGTGTCTCATAATATCCGATTTCTAAAATAAGCATCCAAAAATGAAACAAGGATAATTTTAGGAAGTTTACTAATTATGTGTATTCATTAATCCGTGACGTCAACACTGCCAAGCAACGCACAAAATAGAATAGCCGAAGAGAAACACGCATCACATTTCCCACGTGGATGGATAAAGGTGTTTAATAATAATTAACAAAAATAGTAAAGTTCATGTGGACGGCTCTTGGTCATCTTATATTTCAACACTCACCCACTACTTGGCTTCGTCATAAAACATCATTAGCAAGATAGTTATTTTATGCGAGTCTATCACGCATATACAGTGACATGTGTCGCTAGTTACAAGAGATTTGTGATTCTTACCACGCCATGTTGTGCTCTGAAAGTAATAAGTCACTGAATTTTCTTGATCTTTTTTTGAGGACTGTTTGAACATTATGTTGCATTTTTTATGCGCACCTTATTGGTTTTCTGTACATTATTACGATTTTGTTATACTATACTAGCGGTAATATTTTATGTAGGTACTTTCACTCAGAAATGTAGGTGTTACATGGAAATTTCAGAAAAGTCTAATGTCTGCTTTTACGAGAAATGTTCCTTCTTTGACCTTTTCAAGTAATAAGTGGGCGGTGACATTTGGTATTAATTTTGGTTATTAGGATGCGCCTCCGATTTAGTGTGGTGAGAAAAATTTAAATACTTTCGTTGAATAAATTATAGAAACAATAAAAAGTTTTGATTAAAATTAGTGTTTTATGATACAGTCGTTAATAGAAAATTGGATTTCGAATTGGACAATAATTTATTGATTGTCATTCCTGATTATTGCTGAGGTCTAACTTAATCCTCATATTAGTCGATAATTTTATTTATGGCTGGTTTTGGGTGAAAATTGTTTTTGTTGCACTTTAAAATGTGGCACAGAAATGTGTATTATTTTTCATTTCAAACTCGTTGGCTTCCTTTTAAAAAATGTGTTTACTATGCCGCAGTCGATAAATCATTTGTAAGTACATACTTGTATATAATAAACCAGTGGACAAATATCATAAGAGTGAGTCGGAGAAACATGTGAAAACAATCACGTTGTATGTAGAACTACTACTTGTTGTTGGAGCAGAGCCAAGTGTTGTGGTCGTTTGAGTATTTTTAGGTAATAATCACCTCGTAATTTTGATTGCAACAATGTTTTCGCATTGGATATACTAACTAAATGGTATCGTCTTCACAAAATGTATTTAATGTATTTTGTTTTGTCTATGTAATCTAAAACTTTGTGGAAAAGTACTTTATTTTATTCTCATCTATTTGTTATTAATGAGCTGTTATAATAGTAGTGTTGGCAGCAATAAAATATGATACTTTAATTTGTTCGTGATCAACAAAATATACATTTCTCAACAAGTAACGCGGTGTCGTGTCCATAAAATTGAGATGTATCATTCCCCATATTTTTGTAATAAATTACACTAATTTATGAAGCAGGCAAGTTTAATTTATTTCGCTATTTTACACCTTTTTTTGTGAAACATCGTGTAACGTTACACAGTACTACTTTCATACCTAAGAAAATATAACACAAATTATTTAGAAGTATGACTTTATTCTTCACATATATGTGAAAAATAAACTAATGTCTATTAGGTCTTTTAATTCCTGTAAATAAGACAAGAATGAATGGTTTTTCTACAACAATTATGTTTATCTCAGCAATAAAATGTTTGTTTTCGTTGACCTTATACTTATGCAGTTTTTTCGGAAACAAATGGCTGCGGAGAGTGTATTGCCGCGACACGGACACAATTTGTCTACAGTCTTTCTACTAATGTGCGGTCAGTAAAAAGGCTAAAAGTATAACGCATATAGCCTTGCTTTATTACATTGTGAAAAATAACTATTCAGTTAAATCAGCATGTGACTGTCTTAATCATTGGTTCCTACCACCTTACAAGAAAAAAAGAAACCTAATAGTTCATTAATTACCAGTTTTATATGTTTAAGTATGTCTGTCTATATATCTACTAATAAAAAAAAAGTCCTCTCTTTCGAATCGTGCTGTCTAGCCATAATAATAAGATAAACATTTTAATTTTATTTGCCTTTGGGCTCGCAACCGTTCGCACGAAAAGCTTCAGCGCCCACTAAGGAACGTTATCACCCCCGTTTCAAACGTACGGTTTAAATTAACTTCACGCGGGCCTCATAGAGCCGTCAGTCTGACGGGCCCTTCATAAAGGGCCAAAGCCTGTTAATTAAGTTTTTCCTTCAAATTAACGTCAAAGTTCCAGTTTAAGTCACAAAAACGTGAAAAGTAGGGTGAAAGGGCGAGGGCCTCTGGTTTTCTGGCTAGGTTAGGTTATTTTATTGGAGTGTAGCGAGGTGAATCTGTTTAGTGTTTGGGTGTGAGTCTGTAGTCTATCGCGTGCAGCGGACGTTGGTTGATGGATGGCTGCATCGGGCAGCAGTGTCGCGCGCCTGTCGCAACACAATGCGACCATGTCCGCTAGATTGATTAGCTCTGCGGCGCGCCTCGTGGCCCGCGCACACTGCCGGTTACAACGCGGCGTTTTTTAAACGCTACGTCACCTATGTTCATCGTGCTTTAACAATGCCTGATACTTAAGTGTTTCACCAATTATAACATGAAATGGTACATAAAGAGTGTCTTGTGTCTTCCATCCATGACGATATTTAGAACGCGGTTATTATTTAAACTGAAAAGCTAAAGATCCCTTGTAAATATGTCTTCTCAATGTAAACATTCTACGATTTGAAACTGATCCACAGACGAGAAGTTAGTTTTCCTTTACCCAATGAACTGTAAAACCTGCGACTTGCTAAGCAGAACAATAAAATACAAGAAATAACGTTACCGAGTGGTTCTGTTCGTATTAACCGTTCGCGTTTAGAACGCGCAGTTTATGGGTGTCACGTCAATCGCTGTCAACCGACTTCAATTAAAACGTAGCACTACATCAAACCTGTTCCAGCTTTCTGGTGCTCCTGATGTGCGCAGATGCGCCGGCGCAGTGAGCGGAGCACACTAATCGCATGCATTCATTTAAATCTATTTAGGTAAACAGCCGTGACACGACGAGCCCAAGGAATGCGCTCTCGGAGTAGCTAATGTGTTACCGAAACGGTAGACTCCTCCATTATCAATGTAATTCGGATTACTATACATCTGATGCAGTAATTATTGATAGTATCGAATAGCTTCGCAAGATAATTTAATGTAACACGTATTGTAATAATCTGCACAGCGTTGGAGCTGTGCGGTGCGTATAAATTATGGAGTTCACTCGGCGATATTGTGTTTCATGTCCGGCGGTTTAGACACGGGCTGGGTATATCTGCGTGAAAAGGGCGAAATATTGCAGAAATTTCAAACTCGACAGGACAGCGTTCGATTCGTCGCGGTGTAGGATTTCATTGCGCTATATCCACCTCGAGCGCTACAAGACTCATGTGCTTACGACAAGCTCTTACCGCCGCGACGTTTATTGATAGCAATGTTTTTGTGTAAATCGTGTTTATTAAAATTAGACCCCTTTCACATTGGTAGTTTTATACGAGTGAGTGTTTAATTTACAACTCTATTATAAGTGGTATCTAGATTATTACACAACACACGTCATTAAAGTTTAACTGCCCGCTGTTAACATAAAGAATTTCCCTTAATTTTATATTGTACTTGTACATTATCGTTGAATTTAGATTACTTTCCAATTATAACTAATTGCAGAAGTGCATAGATGTTTATAACGTCGGGAGCAAAAGGTAGTGTATGTCTTTAGTATCGGTAGGCAAATATCGGATCGGGAGATGGTATCCGTACTATTGTTAATCCGGTAATTTGAATTTATTGCACCATGAATAAATGGTCCGGTGCTTGGAGCGGGGGCTATCGGGCAACACATCGACACAGCAGCCGTGTAGTGAGGCCGCCGCCCGTCGCCGCCGCGTGGCCGCTGCCGCAACGCTCGCGCTGAGCAGGACACACACCTGCATTCAATCTGACACGCCAATACACCTAAATAACGGATTCCGGAGCTTGTTTACTCCTTGCTCTCCTACTGCCTACATGATTCGTACTCGAAGAAACGGTTTGTTTAAAAATATGTAGATACTCTTTGATTTGACAGATGAGAAACTACATTTGTTCTTGCCAGTGTTTTGCGCGTTAGAAGAAATATTGATCCAATTTAGAACTAAATAAGGATCGTCGATTATCATACGTCATGTGAGTCAGCGGTAGTTGTATGTAGAGAGCTAATCTTGCTTATTCCTTGTTTGAGATGTGATTGTTTCTCCTTAATGGGCGAGCCGGTCTAATCGGTACATCCTCGATGCTGGCCGTGTCCGAGTGCCTGCGTTAATTAGACTCCGGTTGCATTCTAGTGAGCCGAACACATGCTGCTTTTAGAGGTCACTTCTTGTTCTACAGATAATACAGAGATATCGCAATATTTCAGCCGTGAAACATTATCGAAACTGCGTAACTACCGATACATACACAACGGTATTAAGCCCGACCGGCGACCTGCCCGATGAGGTGTGGACCGGCAATCAGGAATCATTATTTACGGACAGCTATTATCACCTCATGGCTTTTCTGGTTTATTATCGGCATTGCTCGTTATGTTGTCCTGGGACGGATAAATTATGCTATTAAGTTAGCAGATTGACAAAGTTATTTATGACATTAAGTGAGAGCGGGCTGAGTGGTGACCGCTAGGGCCGTCGTCGAGGGTGATACCATTGGCTCGCCACTCACCTCGTTTTCACTTGGATAATTCTTCAAGCATTTAAGTTTACTAGTAAAATAAGGATTGAGTGTTGGAAGTGAAGCCCGTGTGAGGCGTAAAATTCGTAGTATCGCCGTCAGACGGGTTTTGCGTTTGCGCAGATAACTCGCAAGCGTTCTGCTACGATAGTTGTCGCACAATGTACGATTCGCGTCTTTGATATAGTATTATATTGAAATTAAATGTCTAATCTTTTTTTAAATGTAATTTGGTTGAATCTGAATAGACATGTCTGACATGACATGCGATACTTACGGAAAAATAAAAGAACTAGTGTTAGGCTATAATTTATGCCTGATGTTTTTCATGGTACCTATGAATAATTGATGCAAATTCCACGCCAGTTATTATTAATCATTTAACAATTATTAACTATTAATTGTATTTTTCAGGACAATCATGTTATTTTTTATTCATAAATTGTTCTATTTTTAATAGACTTCAAAAAGGAGGAGGTTTTCAATTCTTTAAGTTTGTTCGTAATTGTTAGCATGTAAGCAATTTGTTTTTTAACTGTTAGCTTATATTGTGATTTTAATTACTTATTTTTCTTCTTTTTTGTATGAGGATGGGGTCACCCTCTGGTTCTGTTTCTGGTGAGTTTATTAAGCCGCTTCTGGGAACACCACAGACCAGGTATTTAACATCAAAATGTAACAAAATCATTCAAAAATGTCAATGTCTTTGATATTTCAACAGGATTGAGCATTAGTCATGGAAGAAGTAAGCGATCATGGTTCTGTAGAGCTCTCCATTGACGTTTAAATGGCAAACAGTTCAAGTTTTAAATTCTGTATTTAATTTATAGCATACTTGAAGTATTTACTGCATTTATCCGAGTGTCCGAACGAGGAACGTTTTTTTTCTTCAAATTTAAGTCTTAATTCCAGTTTACGTCATAAAGACGGGAAAAGTCTATGCTAGGGCTACCGTATTGCGCGAGCATGCGGGCGGCGAGTAATGGGCGACTCGCTGTCCGACCATGGACCATGCCCGGGTCGACGGCGCGTTGTGTTCCACGTGCGCCTCAAGGAGTGTCAGCACAGGGTGACCCCCTCTACAGGGGGTCACCCTGTAGAGGGTCAAACCCTGTCGGGGTCGCGGGACTCACGAATTACCGTGACTCCGGTACGTGAAGGGCTATTGAATGACACCGTGGATTTTAGTAAGTACGAGTCTGACAGTCCCTCCCGCTCTGCCCTGGGTGGGAGGACTCATTTGATGATTTTACCACGTAAAAAAAAACCGTATTTCGTAGTTAGTAACTACCAATTAACTGTCAAATTGACAGTCTATAAAATCAATTTTACTAAAGTCTTAAAACTTCTAAAAAAACGTACCATCTAACTCTTCTCTAATTCGTTGGGATCATTGACACGTGCGCCAAGTGTTACGGGCGGAAAATATGGAGTAATGTGAGAACACCATAGGTAATAACAAATAACATGGGAGAACATTCAATACTTATGTCGAGATTAAAGGAAAATATCACTAAAACATCTTTAACTGCAGTCTCATTTGCATAAATGTATTTTGGTCGTTGTTTTACTCGTAGTAGATACCTATGAGTCTTTTACGTGAGTTTTTAGTGTTTTGTATTTTGCTTGTTGTACCATAAATCTCTTCGTTTGGTGTCTATTTTGTATAGAATTAAATATTGCTATTCCGAATGATAATTTAAGTTCTTTCAATACCTACAGTAAGATAGTAAATCTTACCGTAGATAGTAAATTTTACTGTAGAAAGATTTATTTTTTTCAGTTTAGAATCCAGTCCGTTTAATTTGAACGCACTTTACGTATAACTAAGTCATTATTGTAGGCTAAATAAATATACACCAATTAAAATGTCAGACTATTTGAGAAGATATGGAATAATAACGCATACTGTCCCATTTTATTCAACCTGCAGCGCCTGCGCATGCCGTGTGACAACCGCCATCATACACGCAATACACATGTCAAGTGATTGATATCGATACAGCCACCGTCAGATCGCATGCCATGTCTCGATACCGTCACTCTATAAAACATAAATTAATTGCCAAGTGGAATGTAATTTGTAGTGTCCTCCTTTAACGAGGCTTGATTGAGATGTGAACGCCGATCTTGGACTAATAAGCACTTCTTACACATCTTACTGACGTTTCCTTTAGAATTCTAGCGACATTTTTATTTATGAGACGCTGGGTATATAGCTAATGAGGTGCCGTGATCATACTGTGATATAATTTACTCCTTTAATTATAATTGCTACTGGATCTTGAATTATATTTGTTGGTGTTTTTAGTTTTTATTAGTTACAATCTTTGCATGCGTTAAGAACAGTTTGAACGGGTGATAAATGTTGTAACGCTGGTTTGTTATGATCGGTTGTCATCAAACTATCTATGTCGGTGCTGTTTGACGATTTGTTTATTTATTTATTGATAAGCCGGTTAATTAAGTGAACCCTGTATGTGAATGCCGCTGATTCTCATATTTGATTCCTTTTTTAGTCCTATTTTATAAATGCTTTTTCTTTTTAACCCCTGACGTAAAAAAGAGAGGTGTTATAAGTACCTATCTAAATATTTCGTTGACTACTTTTCGTTCTATGTACTTTTTTATATGTATATACTATTCCACCATTTATGCTATAGTTGTAACAAAGAAAACAATCGTTATTCATCCATTTTTATACATAATTGAGATACCTATAGTGAATAATTGTAGGATTACTACTATTACTAGACACGGATGAAATTGCGAGAATTATTTATCCATAAAAATCGTTCTAAGGAAAAGCGTGATCCCGCGTGACCTCCCGGAGCTTAGTAATATGGAACAAATAAAAAGAATGTAATTGATCTTTGACGTTTTTTGCTATTTTTTATATTAATACATTACTTTATCATATTGGCTTAATTTTAACGATTAAGTAAGAAATGAAGTTTAATATTTGATGGCATCAGTTACAAAGTTGTTTCTCTTAAGATGAGGACAGACGACAAGCAAGTGACAGAATATAAGTAACAAAAAAAAAATGTCTATACAATTATAAAAGTACATATACACAAGTAACAATTTTCTTTTTTGCGCACAAAATATCGTTGAAATTGTATTAAATTAAGATTTTGAGATGTCTTTATTTTCCCTCTTACCCGTGGTTCACCAATATGCCAGCCCCCTTTTGTGGTCTTAGGCGTGATATTACGTTGTGTGATTGCATATTGTAGCAGTAACGGAAGATTTGCTGTTAGTTATTGAAGAGTGTCCTCAGTTTTTCTAGGATTCTGACCTGATGACCTTAGAACACCTGGGTAGTATACTCTATAGAACAAAAGGAGTATTTTCTAAATCAGTTCAGGCAACTTTGAGTAATTGGGGAACAAACATAACGATTACGCAAAAATGCAGATAAATAAAAGTATGGAGCCAACCAATTGTGGGACCAATCTATCTTATCTAGAATGCTGGTTTTTGTAGTTTTTCACAGTAGTTTTAAGGAGGAATATAGGGTCTGAATCAGTATTTGTGTCAGATACTTACTGACTCAGGCAGCGAGTTGTAAGACGCCTGCGACAAAATGTACGACCTGCCTAATGTGTAAGATTGTTGTCTAATTATAAGTTATCAACTATCAAACCATCAGCACCCAAGATACATAAACATTGAATATTTATTTCGAGATGAGCTATTTTTATCCGTAACTCCATCAAACGATGGCAGCCGTTGTAACGATAAAAAATATAAGTTGTTATTGCTTTCAACTTTGACCTGCCATTCAGAAAAATAGTCTAATAGATTTATGCATAACACCATAAGTGTCATTTCATGTATCGACACTAATAAATATCACGATACATTTCAAAATTTTGTGTCAGATCAAAAATGTCGTTCTCAATAAATTATAAAATATATTATTACGAATTAGAAAGCACGGCTATTAAGTGGCTCGATGTAATAAGGTAGAGGCGTAGGGACGGTATTTTGATAAGGTCAATCATAAACAGGGTATTGAGTTTCATATTGCCTAATTTTTGTGACAGACATTATAGTTGTTAAGGGACAGTTCTTTTGATAATTTGGGTAAACTTATAGACACAAAAAAAAACATATTGATACCAATTAGAAAGAAACAGATATATGTTTATTTTTAATTGGTATTAATGTTTTTTTGCTTGATATTATCATCATACTGAGGTAGACTTAATAGTATATTTTTGTAGGTTGTTGACTACGCAAGAAATGAAGAACTAGCAAGTCATTAAGTAAAATATGAAAGTTATCTATTCGTATTATCAGACACATTTTTCTTGATATCTTTTTGATTAAGTTCAATATAAATATGAATTTATCAAACATACATCCATAACCATCGACAACCAAACGTTAACAACAGATTAAAATAATAAAGAACTAGTGGGCTCTTCGTTTGTTCATACTTATAGTATTTTATTAATTGGCCGACTTTCAAAGTACAATATTATTATGCGCTGAGAAATTACAACGTCTCGTTTGAGGCATGTTCGCCTTAATCATTCATGTTTTGATACTTATTAAGTTAAGTATTGGTACGTCACTAATGAAACAAGATACCGCCTTGTCGCAGGCAAAGCCGGATGCTTCTTTGTTGTATATACAACGCTATCTAATTATACCTTATACCTTAAAAAAGTATATCAATATGTTGCAACAGTTATTCTCATTATAAAACATTTAGCCACTAAAGTATACTTCATAGTTGGCACACATGCAATCATTAGTGAAGAAGTATCAACTACAATTTTACAAAGTTTTGTGTAAGAGCCAAAACTTCAGATTAAATCGTTCTTTTGCAGTGCTACGCGCTACGGGCGATTTAGTAGCTACGCAGAAAGTGTTTTTCTCATCTACCAAAAAAATGTATACTGTGGTCATAGATACTATTTTATGTAAAGTAAATTGTAATATCTTCCTTAAAACCCGTTTTCATTCAGTGACGCTAGACGACCTCTTAATGTAGTGCTTAAATATTGTCCTTGTGTTAAATTTTCAGGCTAAGTTTAATGTTGTGTCAGTTTCATATTTATTTCCGACTGATAAAGAATAACTTCACCTACGCTGTCTGGATGTATTTTGAAAATGAAAGGCACAATTCAAGTATCAGCTGTTACTATTTATACTTATACATTGAGTATTTTGTTTTATTCTGTTGTGGAAACCAGCCCACGGATGCTCGATTTAGAATCTAAACAAGATTAGTCTTGGAAAAGGTTACAAATGTATTTATCATCTTTAGCAAAACATCTTTAAGTACGGTGGGTTTGTACAGTGCATCCAAAGGTTGTCTAGAACAGTGTTCCGCAAACTTTTTGCGTTCAAGGTACACCTAGGAAAACGAAAAAAAATTGAGGTACACCACAAATTAAAAAACAGTTTTTACTCGTAATATTAATCAACTTTTATTATTAATCAACAAACTTTTAATGAAAGGTATTTAATGCGAAACATGAGACTGTTTAATTGAGCATAGACGGTCTAAATTTTTCTAGCTTACAATAATTTTATAAGATAACCTTCTTTTTCCACGGCACACCAACGAATGATCACGGTACACCAGTGTGCCGCGGCACACACTTTGCGGAACACTGGTCTAGAAGATATCGCTGTAAACAACCTCCATTATGTTGTGACAATCTTGATGTACAATAAATTTGTATTGTATCTTTATCTACTGTTGAGAGTGTTTATGTATTATTCAATAAAAATCAATCAAGTTTTATTGATTTTCAGGTCAGTTTATTAAGGCCCAGCTGTTAAAAACGAACAGTTTCCTCTAGGCATATCAATTTATCTATGCAAACAAACCAAATTCATTAGGTTTTTGATTGGTTTATAGTTCTTGTATTTCACTGCTACGATATGTATTTTATTAGCATATTTCATAATTTCCATATCAATTTTGTAGTTGTCGTAACCGAATGCCAAAATAAATCATTTTGAGAAGTATCGCGGACCGCGGCGACGAGGTGTCGTTGGCCGTCGCACGCGTTCTATCCATCTGATAAATATATGTAAATAATTATTAAATATTATCGAAACGGTAGATAGGGTCGTTTAGGCGCCCGTTACGTTATCTGCGTTATTTGTCGTTAACAGTTTTACCGGACAGCGAGTTATCTTTCTGAGTTATGGCAACGGACGCGCCTCGGAGAGATTCCTCATTTCTTCTCTAGTTTCAACAGCGCGTCCGTCAGCACACAGATAAGTGACACCTGGCCGCAGCCGCTGCTCACCATCCGCACTTAATGCTGCGATATCATCGCTCTGACAAAATAACTAATGTCCACCAGTTTCTACCAATGTTTATACTTTTTCATCGCGTCCTTCAAGAAATACGGCAGGCGTGCTTACTAGGTACCAACTGGATCGTATATTATAAGTACTCTAAATGTTGAGCTCATGGAGTATCCATCAAGCCGGCTTTTGATTGAGTAATGTGATTTTGATTTCAACCATTAATAGTTTCGGTTCTCAAATTCCAGGTCGACTATAATTTCGAGTAAGTACAAAACAACGCAATAGAATAATAGTACATATCTTAACTGTCAATAAATTCGATTCAATTTGATTTTAATTCTCCTGAATGACGGAATAATTAAGTCACCTACTTTAGCCGGTTTCATGTTTTGTTTATTGCCAGCTTAAAATATTATCTTGATGTTTAACAATAAATCAAACTTGAGATAGAGTTACGAACGTACTTAGTTGTCGTTTCACCTAAGAAGTCTTGCTATTTGTTATCTTTTAATGAAATAATAACGATATTTTTATTTACTGACACCGGCAGTTAATATTTTTCTGGTTTTGATAAATGGTGTCTGTAAATGCAGAAATAACTATGATACGATATAAGTTACTTGCTTGTAAAGTGGCAGTTATCGGGCGCCGCCGTCTCAAACGGACATTTTCTTTTTACCGGACTGGTTTACCGGCTGAATATGATTTACGTGAATTATGATGGCAGACATAACGGTCAGCATGTCCATCTTCCAGCAAAATAAAACACTAGGCCCATCTTTGTAAATTACGTATATTTTTACGACGCTCTACATCACGGCATTGAAAGCCTCACATTAAGTGTACGTATCTATCGGACAACGATAAATAATATGAAATAAATAGCGATTTAAACAGAGCACGATACTAGTTTAGTTCAATTTGCAACAGCAGTCAATATTGTTAGTGGGGTGTTATTAACCACTTGCTGGCACAGCCCGCGGCTGCGCCTGATCTGATTCCAATTCTTTTATGAATAGAAACAGTAATTGCATCAGCCGGGTGCCGCGGAGCCGCCACTGTGAACCAGCAGCCAGTTCTTACAAAATAACTGATTTAAACCTAGATGACTATCTGTGCTAAGTGTAAAGACCGCGTTTTACGCCAGCTCCGGAGCTATCAGTCATCTACACGAATAACTCGATAGGTTATAAATTACTTGTCAAACTGCGACGTCGCGCCCCGCGCCCGACGGCTGCAGCTCTACAAAGTTATCGCGTCTATAACGTCTCCGATATGGCACTCTCGGTGCAACAAATGAAGCAGTTGCATTAAAACTTGTCCGGTGAATATCTGAGCGTAATTAATAGTGAGAGATAAGTCGCAGAGAGCGTCTGCGATAGTCCGCGCGGCTGCTCGTAATCGAGGTAGTCGGGAGCGCCGTGCCCGCCGCGCGCCACCGGCCACGGCACAGTATTAATAACAGTCAGTCGATATCAGAGGTGGCCGCACCAAATGGGAAATTAAAAGGCTTTCATGGGATCCACTCATTAGACTGATTTGTATTGGTGAAGTTAGCGGCGCCGCACAAGAAGTTATTAATGAGCATTGTAATCGCTTGTCCCCGACATGGGAATCGTTTGTGTGCTCATTTATCGAGTTGCCTTCCCATTCAGTTTGACAACTTGTGGTTATATTAAATTAGTTCGGCTTTGCGGTGATTGAGCGTAGGCAGGCACAATTTGTTGTTCGTAGGTAACGAGTAACGTGGCTGTCAGTGATTGTAGCGGCGGTTGTGCATGCAAGCGTATCAGTGCAGGCTAATTTGTCAATTAGAGAGTCAGAAGTCGCGCAGGGTCGCGGGGCAGTGCTAAAGCGCGTAATAGCGCAATTTGTGCCATCATTGTTCTAAAGTAGTGTCGTATATCAGTGAGGCAGACGGGAGCAATTGATACAAACGAGCGCGTGTCACGTCTAAATATAATATTAGGAATCACGGCGCGAGCCAGGATATATTAATTTGGAGTGGTTGCTGCATGACGGAGCGCGCCGCTAGCCGCTAGCCACGCGATTGTCACAACGCGACACACACCACTTTTATTGTCCTCTTAGATTTCCTCATTATGTAACCACATTCCTTCAGACAATTGTCTACTTCTGTTAATATGCTTCATGCTACTTATCATATCTTACGATAAATTGTTCCTCCAGATTTCTGTCGTTCATTTGACTAACTGCGTCTAAGTCTTCTTTTACAGCTAACATGGGTTGCAAGCACTGGTTTAAGCATAAAGATATCCTTCCCTATTTATTTATAATATCATAAGTAGGTGTCATTTAATGATTACAACATTTATTATAACTTTATCTCCGAAATGTTTCCTGTAGGCATAAATCAGGCATCATTTTAAACCGTACAAATCGTCAGAAGACAAGTAGACGTAATTCAAGATATGGCAGAATCTATAGTGGACGGAGGACCCTTGCTCTTTGAATATAAGTTTAAATGACGATTTATGAATGAGGTCAGTGCGGTGGCCGGAGAGTGAGGTCGGCTAACTCGGTGTATCAATCGGCGTCGGGGACCGGAGCGGCAGCAACGGCGCGGGCGCAGCCACGCGCGCGGCACACGACACGCGCCTGCTCGCCTTCTAACACCACTTAAACAACGGCCGAGATACACTCCACCACTTCCTCCTTCATGTGTGTTTGTATTAAAGCAACGAACACAATAACGATGAGGTGTTTTCACAATAAGAAGTACCAAACTTACTGTAACATTGGCATCGTACAGGTGCCGAAGCAACGACAGAATGTTAACGATGTTAATAGAATTAACGACGCCACTTGTGTATCTATCATATTTTCCTTTGAGGTCAGTCCACGTTGGAGATATGAACCGAGTCAATTTACTGGCATTAATTTTATGGTCAAACGACAAAATAAATGGATTCCATGTCACGTTTAGTTCCTGACTGAATGAGATTTATCTTAGAATGTTTCGTAATTAACGTAGATAAAACGCTTGCAGCAAAGAGACACCTCAAAACAACATTGATCATTGCTAATACCATTCAACAATAAATCAGAAAACCAGGTTCAACACCTTGTAATAACAACTTGTTCCCAGTTCATGCTTTTGTGCACTCCGCCTTGTTATATATTATGTTATTTAGAATGCTAGCTATATTTCACACTGGCCAGTTCGTTCTGGAATCCGTATTGAGGTCATACTTATCTTATTACCGGACTATAAGTCTTTGGACAGCGGCATTACTTTTGCATATCTTTTAATCTTAAAGGTTAGAGTTAGATTGAGAATTGACTCCATAAATGCAAGAATTGACATCGATACTAGAGTCCCACTTCGTTCGACTTAACATTTTCGTGTATTCTAGTTTAATTGGCATGTTTTCCTGCGGCATGGGCGTTTCTATTCGTGACTAAATAAGTTGTAACAGCCATATGAATTTTAATAATGTTTGTATCTAATAAATTCAAACCATTAACGTTTTTCGAATGATCAGACAAATATTCGGTCAGTGTAGACGCGGACCGCTTATTCCATACTGTTCATAGCTCACATAACTTCATTACGAGCTCAATTGAATAAACTGTGATAGGAACGCCGCGCCGAGGCGCTCTGCAAGTTGATTGCTCAAATTTCCTCTTCAACTATCACAAAGATATGGTGAATTTCTAATTGGATAAACGTGTCGTTTCCTATTTAAAGGCGACGGCTGGCTTGGCGTTACCACTTATGATTGACCCGTGCGGTTTGGTTAGGGAACCCTTTGGGTCAGCAGTGCGGGAGTCGCGCGCGGGGCAAGGCGGGCCCGAGCCCGGCGGCGGCGGCACGGCACGCGCGCCGTCATCCCGTATAATGGCTGCCGCTGCGTCTCCTCGTCTGCTCGTACGCACGCTCAATGACCGACTAATGAATTATGATTTTACTTTAAAATGCTTCCTGGGTGATTTTCGAGTTTAACCGGAGCTAATCTTATTGTGATTTATAACAGCGAAATCAGAGCGGATATCATTATCTCGGTGGAATAAAATGATAAACAATGACAAATTGATTCTCAACCATTAACATAGATAGCGAAATCTAGTTTATTGTGCTCGGATATATCATTATTCGTTGGCAACGAGTGGCAGGACGCACTGCAGATATATAATAAAGATTTCTCTTACTTTTGGCGGTGTACTTACCTATTAGGTACTATGCTATATCGATTGCTCTGTATGTTTCTAGCAAGAATCTTAATAGCCGGTTTGACGTCAGCCACATACATTTTACAATTGTATGAAAATAGAAAAGAGGAACATGAAAAAACCTTGTTCACGTGTTATTCGTAGATTTGCGGATGGACTGAACTCGCTCATTGTTATGAAACGCGGTTGGTAGTTAAAAATATCAAACTGACGAAGAGAAAAGCGTAGGAAAATGAAACCCATTGGTATAAACAGAACACATTAATCACAGATAGAAAACTAAGCGATGAGTAAACTGTTTGTCAAAAACGTATTTAAAGCTGTCATCTTTTTAAATGTAATATAGCAACATGGTCGTCACACATTTTTCCTAAATGATTCGAACGGTTACAATTTCAGAGAAGAATTTGGGCAATTTCACGCAAAAAATAAAATCGCGAGTAGCGTAGCTCGTAGCTCGACACCTACTACACTACGATATACATATACACTACGATATTTTACTTTGGAAAACAATGCCATATTTTTACTCTTTGAAACTGGACTTCTGGTTTCATAAAACTTATAGTACGTAAACGTAATTTGGAAATGATTATACTATAAATACGAGTACTGTAGGTATTCACAATATTTTCCATTTAAGTTTTCGTGTCGGCTTTACATGTTTTTCAAAACTATGTAAGTTGTAAGTACTTATTTAAATAAATTAATAGTAATATCTACTTGATCAAGTAAGTATTGCTACTGCAAGTCGGCAATTGTCTCTCAAAACTCAGTAGGCAGTAATATTCGAATTTCTTTTCTTATTTTATGGAAACGTAAAAGTGTGTAGTGAGATGGCGTGTCGTAAATCACGCGTCGATGGACGACCGATAGCGCTTCCGTGCGGTACGCGCGTGCGCAGCGCAGTCACTCACACAAGCACATAAAAATACTCTCACGCTCACTCACATACACGTCACTCATTTTTCCTTTGAGTCTCGTGTTTATAGGAAACAAAAGTTGCGCATCAAATCTTTTGTGACATGTTTCTGTATTGTTAGGTACATGTATGTGCAGGTGTTATAGCAGGTAAATGAGCATATTCATAAGAATTATAGGGGATTTTTCTAGGGGAAATTTGACTCTGCGCTCGGGAAAATGTTGCCGTGACAATGTTGCCAGCATCATAAATATGGCGCACCAGCAGTAGAGCAACTGTGTCCCAACATTTTCTCGTGAACACATCGTTTCACACACACAGACGTATCAGAAACTTACACATGAATCATTTTCCTTAAAATGAGAGTCCTATACAATTAATCAAACCAGCTTAACGCGCACAACACTATGATTAAAGCTAAATTGACTAAATCCGACGTTTGATTAAGAGAACGTACCTAACGGCAGTTCTGATAATTTCTCTTAATCATATGTTTGTTTTGGTGTTCTGTACCAAATTGAATGCTGAGCTCTTCTTTTTTGGAATCAATTTATGCTTTGAAGCTTTTTACTGATGGTTATTAATTAAGTGCATTGGTGGTTAAGGTGCAGTAGTATATTATTGGGCATTCTAGACCACTTTCGGCAAATCGCTCGGCGACGCCTCGCTGCCGACAGTGGTCTAGAACGCCCAATAATCGGTAATCGACTCGACTCGTTCATTTTGTTCGTTTGTTCGAGTTCTTAGCATTCTGTCGCTTTGAATCTATCTTTAATAGATTTTCAACCTCATCACAATAGTGGAAGGTACATGTATGTAGGTTGAATGAAACACTAAATGCTAATGAGATTCATTTATTTTTAGTGAGCACAGATTACAATATTATAATTGAGGGGAACCAATCTCAACAACAATAAAAATGGATGGATTATTATAGTAATGATTAACAATATATTATTTATCGTAATATGTTGGTGGTTCGGTAAATAAAGCATCAGTCGATATAATAAACTCTTGTAGTTTACACCATTGTGTAGAATTGACGTCGGTCTGGACCTTGATGCGGACCAACGCCTTTTTCCACAGCTCCAACGAGTCGGTGAGGCGCGCGTCCTCAGTTTTGTATACTTTACAGTCGATGTAGTACTCGCCGTTCGTGCTTGTCGTTCGCCGCTCGCTACCGTTGGCCACTCGGTTCACGAAGTATGATGGGAGAGAAGAGGTTTCGCTGTTCGCTGTTGCCCTCCTGTTGTTATGTTTGCGGCTGATGCCAAATATATCGACGTCAGATTTCGATTTTTTACTGAAACAAACAAATTGATCTCTTGTTAATTCGCACCCAAATTTATTTTATAGTATTAACTTGAACCTGCTTTAAAACACATACAATATACAAGAATGAGAGACGAGACATACTACACAACGCTATCCATGTTCTATGAATAGCACCTAGACAGCTGATATACATTACAATTAAATACTGTTTGTTAGTAAAAACATACTACATTATATACACAGAAACATAAAAAATCTTTGCTATTAATCACATTCATGCACACATATTAATCTCGAATAGGCATTGAACCCACGACATCAGCGTAGTAGTCGCTTGCATCAAGCGACTGTCATCTACGCAATTGATTGACAAAACAATGAAGTAAATAAATCGTAAAGTTTACCTTGGGTGCGTTAAATTTTGCTTTGTTGATTTCCGTTTCCCAGGGACTGGTAGAGTTGGTTTGCGGTTAGACTTAGTGTCGTGCTCCATCACATCACTTGGTAGGTAGGTTTCGTACTCAGAGTCTGACCTGAAATAAATACATAAAGTTAAAAAAATGTTTGGTTAACCATGCAGGGTCAGAAGTTTGTGGAGAATGCTGGTTTTTATACTTACATTTTCTTTGAAGAATCGGTCGGCAGGCACAGTGACTAAGAGCAGCTAATTCGTTGAGTCGGTTGGCTGATACAGTGGCAGTGAGCAGCTACTGTCTAACTATCACTGATAAGTACTTGGAGTCTTGAAGATTTCTACTAGCACTCGTCGAGTCGATTGTATAGGCACACCGATAACATACTGTTTATAAGTCAGAAACTTACAATAATATCGCTATGTTTAGAATATGTACAACTGACGAAACAACTACGTAAAAAACAACTTTTTTCCTGGTCGTATTATACACATACGAAAAATAATTGGCTAGATGATATTTGAGGAGCATCGACGTTGATTAGTGTTGATGCAGTAAAAGCGTTCAGGGTTGTCACACCGATTGCATTAGTTATCGAACATTTTTAATGTGCACGAGTGCATATATGTAAACTCGTGGTAGCCTTAGGTAAAATAGCTTACACAAATAAACGTGTCAACTTACTGGAAAAATAATTAGGTTGAGCACACGTGTAATTTTTACGCAATATCACATAAAATTATTTGGTACCAAATTTGATATTTCAAAGCATTATTATTGACTAAGACCTCTTGATTAGCCATTGTGTAACTCGTTCTTTTATCGAGAATAAAATAAATTGTCTAAAAGATTGGTAATTTTTCACAAATTTCATTAAAATGAAAATAATACAATAATAATTATCGACATTCTTTCTTCCAAGGTTTCTTAAAAATGAACGTTGATTAGAAAATTAAAAAACACAATTATTTGTTGGTAAGATATAAAGTCAATTCTATTATGTTTTATTAGCATTTATGTCTAATGGTTACCGATTATCATTCTATTTGTTTAATTTCAGAAATATATTGGTAAACTTAATTTTACCAATTTATGTGATGGTACAATACGAACAGGAAACGAGAGCACGTCAGACCTAGTCTCGAAAGATTTTTGTCAACGTCGAATCACGAAGTATCTAGGTAAGATATAAAGCCAATATATTTTCTATTATGTTTTATTATCATTTGTGTCTAGTGGTTACCGATTTTCATTCTATTTGTTTAATTTCAGAAATATATTGGTAAACTTATTTTACCAACAATACGAACAGGAAACGAGAGTAAGTCAGACCTAGTCTCGAACGACTTTTGCCAACGTCGACGCGTGAAGTATCAACCCAGAAGCAACGTATCTGTATAAGATCTTTAATATTAGTAGTAATTAGGTACGTATTTACATGAGTTTTATTGTTTGACTTTATTATTGTGAATCAGACGATAAAAATAATAATGCCATACTGTACAGTTTGTAATGTGTCTGTAGATAATCGACGGTGGTCAAGTCATTTACGTACTAATGTACATAAAAACAGTAGTACGACCCTTCTGCATGATAACGTTTCAATTATAAACTCTACGTTTAAAGGTAGAATTTCGAGTTACAGAATCACTGCAACTAACGAACAAACAAATACTTTTCCAGAAATTTTCCTCAATAGTGTAAAGGTATACGTTAAAACTCTAATAGATCAGTTACTAGTAAAACATACATCTGTTAAGATTAACTTTGAACTTTTTTCGTATTTCCTTTTATTTAAAAATGATCAGCAGGAATTGAAGTCGTTTGCTACCAAAAACTTTGTTATTCCGTTTTATTATAACTTTGATTTTATTTATAAATCAGTAGTCGAGATACTGACAAAGAAAATAGAAGAATTTGAGCATCGAGATAGTGGTTGGACATTTTTAAGTAATTCTCATTTAGAAGTTAACATTAATAAACATCAAACTCTCAGCGGGTCTAGATTTATACCTTTGCCTAATGCTATAAAAAACAAAAAAGCATGTTTAAATATTCAAAATAGGGATGAAAATTGTTTTTTGTGGTGTGTTGTGGCTGCTTTGTACCCCACAACTCAACATCCTACCCGAGTAACGTCTTATCCCCATTTTAAGAATGTTTTAAATGTTAGTGATTTAACATTTCCAATCACATTATCTGACATAGTCGTATTTGAGAAAAATAACCCTAATTTAAATATTTTTGTTTATGGATTAAAAAATAATAAGACGATTGTTGGACCGTTGTACACAACTACTAATAAGAAATCTAAGAGCATCCATCTCTTATTTTTAGAAAATAACACAAACAGTCATTTTTGTCTAATTAAAGATTTACCGCGATTAGTTAGAAACCAGATAACCAGACATCACAGTAAATTATATTTTTGTGAGACGTGCTTATTATTTTTTCCTAATATAAATCAAATTGAAACGCATTCGTGTGGTGGTGTTGTTACAATATTACCCAACGAGGGATCGTTTTTAAAATTCAAAAATTATGAAAGAAAACAAGACGTTCCATTTGTCATATACGCTGATTTCGAAACATTGCTGAATCCGATTTCTTGCAACGAGTCCGAAAACGTCAAGACATCAAACTTGCAGCGTCATGTGCCTGCGGCGTTCGCTTACAATATCGTATCATCTACTAATAATACTAATAATGGGTATAGATGTTATCGAGGTACTGATTGTGTTTCCAAATTCATACAATTTTTAACTGAAGATCTTAAGGCACTACACACCATTTTAACAAAAAACGTACCTATGATATTTACTACAAATGATTCTTATGATTTCAGACACGCAGTTGTCTGTCATATATGTGAAAATTTGCTCTTAAGCGATCGGGTTAGGGATCACTGTCATATTTCAGGACGTTATCGTGGTGCAGCACATCGACATTGCAACTTACAAAGTAAAGTACCAAAATTTGTACCAATATTTTTTCATAATTTATCTGGTTATGATTGTCATTTATTTATAAAACAATTAGGTCAAATTCCCGGGCAAATTAGAATTATACCAAAGACAAAGGAAAAATACACCACGTTTACAAAGTTTATTCCTATTGCTAGTAATGAATATATACAATTAAGATTTTTAGATTCGTTTAACTTTTTAGGCACAAGTTTAGACAAACTCGCTAAAACTTTACAGTCACGAGATTTCGTTTATCTAAAATCACAATTTCCTGATGAAAGACAATTTAGTTTATTAACAAGGAAAGGCATATATCCTTATGATTACATGTCAGATTGGAAATGTTATGATCAGAAATCGTTACCACCTAAATGTTATTTTCATAATTCTTTAACCAACGAATATATTAGCGATGACGATTACAATCACGCTAAAACCGTTTGGAATATGTTCGGTATTAACGATTTGGGTGACTATACAGATTTATATTTAAAAACAGATGTGCTTTTATTAACTGATATATTCGAAAAATTCCGAAAAACATGTAAACAGCATTATAAACTAGATCCGGCATTTTACATAACTGCTCCTAGTTTGTCGTTCGACGCAATGTTGCTTAAGACAGGGGTTCAGTTAGAACTCATGTCGGATTTAGCCATGGTTCGTATGATTCAAAGCGGTATACGTGGTGGGTTGTGTATGTGTTCCCATCGATATGCAAAAGCGAATCATAAATATATGCCAGAGTGTAATGCAACAGAACCTCAATCTTTCATAGTATACTTAGACTGTAATAATCTGTATGGGTTTAGCATGTGTCAATATTTACCGTATTCTAGTTTTAGATTTCTCATCCAAAATGAAATAGATCAATTATGTGTAGAGCATGTTGAGGACAACGCTGAATGGGGGTATATATTGGAAGTTGATCTTTTGTATCCTGAACATTTACATAAGTATCACAATGAGTTACCGTTTTGTCCTGAAAAATGTATACCGCCGGGAGGTAAAACAAAAAAACTGATTGCTAATTTATATAATAAGTATAGGTACGTTATACATTATGTTCATCTAAAAAAGTGTCTTGAGCATGGTTTAATACTTCGTAAGATTCACAGGGTTATTACGTTTAGACAAAGTCCTTACTTAAAACAGTATATAGAACTAAATACACAGTTAAGACAAAACGCTAAAAGTTCCTTCGAACAGGACTTTTTTAAGTTGTTAAACAACAGCGTATTCGGCAAGACATTAGAAAATACTGAAAACCGAGTAAGCGTTCATTTAGTTAATCAATGGAATGACACACTTAATCGAACTAAGAAATTTAAATCCGCTGAGAGACTTATAGCCAACCCCTATTTCCATAGTGCATCTATTCTATCCGAAAATTTAGTTGCAATACAAATGAAACCAGACCAAATTGTTCTAGATAAGCCAATTTATATCGGTTTCACGGTGTTAGAGCTTTCTAAATCACATATGTACAACTATCATTACAATATTATTAAACCCTTTTATGAAGATCGAGTACAGTTGTGTTATACAGATACCGATTCGTTTGTCTACAAAATATATACCGATGATTTTTATACCGATCTCAAGTTTCATTTTTTGCAGTATTTCGATACCAGTAATTATCAAGAACAAAACATTTTTAATATCCCTCTCAATAACAAAAAAGTTCCGGGGCTATTCAAAGATGAAATGGGTGGACAATATATTTCTGAATTTGTTGGTTTAAGAGCAAAACTATATTCTATAAAAACTCCAGATAAAACTGTTAAAAAAGCAAAGGGAGTAAAAGCATGCGTAGTGAGAGATTTAGACATTACGAACTACAAACATATTTTATTTAATGGTGGAGTGATTCGTAAAAAAAATATAATTTTTAAATCTATCAAGCACGAAATTTTTACCCAAAGTATTAATAAAATTGCCTTATCAAACAACGACGACAAACGAGCGATATCTGTAAACAAAATATCAACGCAGGCCTGGGGTCACTCAACTAAGTTAAATATTTAAATATGTACAGTCGACAAAATTGAATCATGACCCACCATAAGCTTATTTTCCTACAAACATTCAAATACAATTAGGTCGACATTCGCGTAAACATACATTGTCATGGCAACGAATTTGATCTTTGTTATTTTGACGGTTACAAACGATTTATCATCAAAATGGGTCATGATTCAACTTTGTCGACTGTACCTACCTAAATAAACGCCCTTTGATTACTTTCCTTTTTAATTTTTTTGTACATATTACTGTGTAAGATTTATTTTTAGTTTGTATATTTTTAATTTAGTATTGTATTATAATAGTACCTAATTAGTTAATTTAGTTTCAAATTAGTCTGAATAAATATTACAATGTACCTAAATACGAATAAGTTTAGTGTTAGATTTAAATTAGATAAAATTGTATAGGTAATTTAATTTTAATAATTAATGAGTTGCTATGGTAACATGGCGGATGGTTGTATTTTTTGATTCTATTTCGACAAAAATATTAAAGAAGATAAAGGACTGCTTATAATAAAATAAATGACCTGTCCTTTTTCGGGACAAAGTACAAGTCGAAATATAGTATAAAAATGGTTGGACTGACACCTTTGAAAAAACATCCCGCAGTTTTGTTTCAATATAAATGTTTCACAGCTGTTTTGTATAGTTTATTATAAAGTCCCTATTTATTGAGTCCCTAAAGCTCAAGATTGCCACCCTGTAACAAGTACATGGATTGTGGAAGACCTCGAATGAAAAAGCAGGACAAACTGAATTTCTTCCTTGACAGTTCACTATCCTGTCGGAGTACAGCGCTAAATAGTTTTTACTGTTCCATGGGTGCGTAGAAGATTCAATTTTTTGTGACAATATATGACAGTGCGGCTTGCGCGGCGACGGCGGACCTCTATGCGGTGGTCATAGAGTATATGCGGCGGCAGCGGCGGCGCCCCAGGCCGCCAGCGCGACGCTGTCATCGCTGCTAGGCGACGCCTGTTGATTTCAGTTTTGACATTTTTTCCGTACTGTTTATGTGTTTTTTAAGTGTTTTATAGTATTATTGTGTATATATAGTTGGTAAGTAGAAAAATATATATTTTCCCCTCTGTATGTCCAACGCCGGATGTAGCGACACCGGTTTCAGTGGTGCCACTCAACCTGCCACATCACTGGATGTGCAACTGGTCAGATGTCCCCATTGCTCCCAGGCTCGTTATTTTAAAGGCGAACGGGGTCTAAGGATACACTATGGCAAGGTTCACAAACCACATAGTGTACCTTTGGACCCCCCAGCAACAATCCCGACGACTTTACCACCTTTTGACCAACCGTTGTGGAAAACATTATCCGAATTTAAAAATTCCACTCCCATTTTAAAGAGAGTTCCTCGGGGTGCGAGACGGTCTGTTGCGCTGAGTTTGGCGCAGTGTGTCCGTGTCGCGACCCAGGAGAACTCGGAGCGTGCCTGGGAGCAGCTACTAACCTTCCCTTACAGGATTCTGCATGTCCAGAAAAATTTGGCTTCAAAAAAGTCCCTAACCAATCAAATTAAGGAAAATTGCAACATTTCGGCTCCTATTTTAGATTCTAAATTACCTACTTTCAATAGTTTATTAAAGAAAGGCATTTGTGCTCATGTGGAATCCAAATTAAGTGAGGGTGATATTAGGGGGGCGGCCAGACTACTGTTCAGCAGTGATGTGGTGGCGCCCTACTCTCCGGAGACTTTTTCAGCACTGGAGAGTAAACATCCAGCGCCTGCGGATGGCCTCACCTTTCCTGATCCGCCTGTTAACCCCATTGTTCAGGATTCGCAAATAAAAATTACAGCCCCACAATTGATCGCAGCCGTGAGCTCTTTCCGGAGCGGTTCTGCCGGTGGCCTCGACGGCCTGACTCCACAACATTTAAAAGATTTGTTGAGTTCAGGCGCCGGGGATGCTGGTGAATCGCTTCTGAGAGAGCTTGCGGCTCTGGTCAACCTAATGCTCTCCGGCGGTGTGAACGATGCCGTCGTCGATGTTTTGTACGGAGCTAATTTATGTGCCCTACGCAAGAAGGACGGCGGTATTCGTCCCATTGCCGTCGGGTGCACCTACAGGCGTATGGCAGCCAAAATTTGTTGCAAGCTATATAGCGATTCGCTTGCGAAGAAGTTCCAGCCCCTACAACTTGGCTTTGGTTCCAAGGGGGGCTGTGAGGCTGCCGTACATGCCCTATCATCTTTTCTTAACTCAGGAAATGGTGATGTCATTCTCAAGGTTGACGTTAAGAACGCTTTTAATTCTGTGAATAGGGACACTTTGTTGGCCGAGGCAAAAAAGGAATTACCTGAAATTTTCGGTTTTTTGTGGCAGTGCTACCGGCACCCTTCTAAATTATTATACAAAAATAATGTTTTGGAGTCAGCAGTTGGTTGCCAACAAGGTGACCCTCTCGGGCCTGTCATTTTCAGCCTAGCCATACATCCCATCATCCAAAAACTAAATTCTAAATTTAATGTTTGGTATTTAGATGACGGAACTTTAGGAGGAGATGTAGACACCGTTATCAATGATTTCATATTTCTCAAACAAGAATTTAAATCCATTGGTCTGGACCTTAACCCTTCTAAATGTGAAATTTTTCTTTCTGACATGACTGACAGACAATCTACTCTTGATAAATTTAATGCAATAGCTCCCCAGATCAAAATTCTAGACAAAAAATCTCTGCACCTCCTAGGTTCTCCTATTTTCGAAGATAGTTTTTCATCATTTATCGACGAAAAAATCAATAATTTTAACGACATTTCAGATCGACTTTCGCAAATTAATTTACATTCTGCTTTCACCATTATTAGGTATTGTTGTTTTGGTCCAAATTTTATGTACTTTCTCCGGTGTTCTCCACTGTGGAAGCACACACATATTTTGGACAAAATTGACCAAATTGTTCGTGAAACTTTAACATCCATCCTTAATGTGGCACTGGACGACCGAGCGTGGCTGCAAGCCACCCTACCTATCCGATTTGGTGGACTCGGCGTCCGCAAAATTTCTAGTGTGAGTTTACCGGCGTTCCTGTCCTCTGTCCACAGCACTGAAACCTTAACCAGGAAGATTTTAAGTCTCTCCCTGGTTGACTCTGAAGTGCCGTGCTTGACCGATGCGGAGAACGCCTGGAAAATGACTTGCCCGGATTCAGATCGACCCGTGAACCCATCTTCCCAGAGGCAGTGGGATGAGCCGCTCTGCAGGTTGGTACGGTATAATCTTATTAATACGTCAACCAATTCTGTGGAGCGTGCCCGCCTGCTGGCTGTGGGAGAGTGGGAGTCGGGTCTATGGCTTCAGGCACTACCGTCACCCAACATAGGTACCATGCTGGGTGACGAAACCTTCCGCATCGCTACATGCCTGCGTCTGGGCGCTCCTTGCGGGGCTCCACATCGTTGTCAGTGTGGTGAAGGCGTCGACTGCCTCGGGCACCATGGCCTTTCCTGCAGCAAGAGTGCAGGTCGGCTAGCACGGCACGCTAGTTTAAATGACATTATCCGTCGTGCTCTTGTCACCGCCGGGGTGCCAGCCGTCTTAGAACCCAGTGGCTTAGCACGCGACGATGGGAAGAGACCAGATGGGATGACTATAATGCCATGGAAGTTGGGTAGACCTTTGGTGTGGGATGCAACATGTGTCGACACCCTTGCGCCATCCCACCTTCCTGGTACTGCATGCTGTGCTGGTGCGGCTGCTGCAAGTGCCGAAAACCTCAAGCGGCGCAAATACACTGGCTTAACTTTTAGCTATGTATTTGAGCCTTTTGGGGTTGAAACACTGGGGCCGTGGGGTCCGAGTGCCCACAAACTTTTCAAAGACATCGCCAAGCGTATAGTCGACGCCTCGCGTGACCAGAGGGCTGGCCTATTTCTTGGGCAAAGGATCAGCATTGCCATCCAACGTGGCAATGCCGCCAGCGTTCTGGGCACTTTCCCCATTGACAGCGATGTGGACGAATTTTTTGACGCCCTATAAATTTTAGTTTTAATTTAGTCATTTTTGTAAATATTTTAATTTTAGTATAATGCAAATTGAATTTCCACAATGTTCACGTCATATTAAAGGTAAATAAAAAATTTTTAATAATTGTTTAAAAATATAAATAAATGTAAACTTAAGTGTATATACAATATACATATATATTATAATATAGATATTATACTTAGTATATTTTTAATAAGTTACTGATTGTAGAAATATAAATAAAATGTGTGACCATGTATGTACTTGTTTCATTTATCAGAAACTTGATCAAAAACATCATCCTCCTTTTTGAAGTTGGTTAAATAATAGGTAATGAAACCTTGACTCGTTGAAGTTTCTTCATCCTGAATGTAATATGATCACAACATCCGTTTCGACATTATATTATTAATTTTATTGTCCCTAAAAATGCTTAGTGAACATTTTATAGCTAAAGGTAGTCACTGACTGGAAGCATGTGCGTGTTCTGTAATTATGTATGGTTCGATTTTGTGCATTACGTACTGATTGCAGTTATCTCACTATGCACCTAAAATACCATGCATCATAAGGTTGATTTTCGAATAACTAACGTTTTACGATTAAGTAACATGCTTACAAGGCGTTGTTTGTCATTGTATAAGTGTTACCTACGTTGCAGTTCATTGGCCTTAGCCTTGAGACACAAACGCTTAGTTGACAATATTAGTATGACATGTAATTATTGTTGTTGGGCAGTTGCTATGGTAACATGGCGGATGGTTGTATTTTTTGATTCTATTTCGACAAAAATATTAAAGAAGATAAAGGACTGCTTATAATAAAATAAATGACCTGTCCTTTTTCGGGACAAAGTACAAGTCGAAATATAGTATAAAAATGGTTGGACTGACACCTTTGAAAAAACATCCCGCAGTTTTGTTTCAATATAAATGTTTCACAGCTGTTTTGTATAGTTTATTATAAAGTCCCTATTTATTGAGTCCCTAAAGCTCAAGATTGCCACCCTGTAACAAGTACATGGATTGTGGAAGACCTCGAATGAAAAAGCAGGACAAACTGAATTTCTTCCTTGACAGTTCACTATCCTGTCGGAGTACAGCGCTAAATAGTTTTTACTGTTCCATGGGTGCGTAGAAGATTCAATTTTTTGTGACAATATATGACAGTGCGGCTTGCGCGGCGACGGCGGACCTCTATGCGGTGGTCATAGAGTATATGCGGCGGCAGCGGCGGCGCCCCAGGCCGCCAGCGCGACGCTGTCATCGCTGCTAGGCGACGCCTGTTGATTTCAGTTTTGACATTTTTTCCGTACTGTTTATGTGTTTTTTAAGTGTTTTATAGTATTATTGTGTATATATAGTTGGTAAGTAGAAAAATATATATTTTCCCCTCTGTATGTCCAACGCCGGATGTAGCGACACCGGTTTCAGTGGTGCCACTCAACCTGCCACATCACTGGATGTGCAACTGGTCAGATGTCCCCATTGCTCCCAGGCTCGTTATTTTAAAGGCGAACGGGGTCTAAGGATACACTATGGCAAGGTTCACAAACCACATAGTGTACCTTTGGACCCCCCAGCAACAATCCCGACGACTTTACCACCTTTTGACCAACCGTTGTGGAAAACATTATCCGAATTTAAAAATTCCACTCCCATTTTAAAGAGAGTTCCTCGGGGTGCGAGACGGTCTGTTGCGCTGAGTTTGGCGCAGTGTGTCCGTGTCGCGACCCAGGAGAACTCGGAGCGTGCCTGGGAGCAGCTACTAACCTTCCCTTACAGGATTCTGCATGTCCAGAAAAATTTGGCTTCAAAAAAGTCCCTAACCAATCAAATTAAGGAAAATTGCAACATTTCGGCTCCTATTTTAGATTCTAAATTACCTACTTTCAATAGTTTATTAAAGAAAGGCATTTGTGCTCATGTGGAATCCAAATTAAGTGAGGGTGATATTAGGGGGGCGGCCAGACTACTGTTCAGCAGTGATGTGGTGGCGCCCTACTCTCCGGAGACTTTTTCAGCACTGGAGAGTAAACATCCAGCGCCTGCGGATGGCCTCACCTTTCCTGATCCGCCTGTTAACCCCATTGTTCAGGATTCGCAAATAAAAATTACAGCCCCACAATTGATCGCAGCCGTGAGCTCTTTCCGGAGCGGTTCTGCCGGTGGCCTCGACGGCCTGACTCCACAACATTTAAAAGATTTGTTGAGTTCAGGCGCCGGGGATGCTGGTGAATCGCTTCTGAGAGAGCTTGCGGCTCTGGTCAACCTAATGCTCTCCGGCGGTGTGAACGATGCCGTCGTCGATGTTTTGTACGGAGCTAATTTATGTGCCCTACGCAAGAAGGACGGCGGTATTCGTCCCATTGCCGTCGGGTGCACCTACAGGCGTATGGCAGCCAAAATTTGTTGCAAGCTATATAGCGATTCGCTTGCGAAGAAGTTCCAGCCCCTACAACTTGGCTTTGGTTCCAAGGGGGGCTGTGAGGCTGCCGTACATGCCCTATCATCTTTTCTTAACTCAGGAAATGGTGATGTCATTCTCAAGGTTGACGTTAAGAACGCTTTTAATTCTGTGAATAGGGACACTTTGTTGGCCGAGGCAAAAAAGGAATTACCTGAAATTTTCGGTTTTTTGTGGCAGTGCTACCGGCACCCTTCTAAATTATTATACAAAAATAATGTTTTGGAGTCAGCAGTTGGTTGCCAACAAGGTGACCCTCTCGGGCCTGTCATTTTCAGCCTAGCCATACATCCCATCATCCAAAAACTAAATTCTAAATTTAATGTTTGGTATTTAGATGACGGAACTTTAGGAGGAGATGTAGACACCGTTATCAATGATTTCATATTTCTCAAACAAGAATTTAAATCCATTGGTCTGGACCTTAACCCTTCTAAATGTGAAATTTTTCTTTCTGACATGACTGACAGACAATCTACTCTTGATAAATTTAATGCAATAGCTCCCCAGATCAAAATTCTAGACAAAAAATCTCTGCACCTCCTAGGTTCTCCTATTTTCGAAGATAGTTTTTCATCATTTATCGACGAAAAAATCAATAATTTTAACGACATTTCAGATCGACTTTCGCAAATTAATTTACATTCTGCTTTCACCATTATTAGGTATTGTTGTTTTGGTCCAAATTTTATGTACTTTCTCCGGTGTTCTCCACTGTGGAAGCACACACATATTTTGGACAAAATTGACCAAATTGTTCGTGAAACTTTAACATCCATCCTTAATGTGGCACTGGACGACCGAGCGTGGCTGCAAGCCACCCTACCTATCCGATTTGGTGGACTCGGCGTCCGCAAAATTTCTAGTGTGAGTTTACCGGCGTTCCTGTCCTCTGTCCACAGCACTGAAACCTTAACCAGGAAGATTTTAAGTCTCTCCCTGGTTGACTCTGAAGTGCCGTGCTTGACCGATGCGGAGAACGCCTGGAAAATGACTTGCCCGGATTCAGATCGACCCGTGAACCCATCTTCCCAGAGGCAGTGGGATGAGCCGCTCTGCAGGTTGGTACGGTATAATCTTATTAATACGTCAACCAATTCTGTGGAGCGTGCCCGCCTGCTGGCTGTGGGAGAGTGGGAGTCGGGTCTATGGCTTCAGGCACTACCGTCACCCAACATAGGTACCATGCTGGGTGACGAAACCTTCCGCATCGCTACATGCCTGCGTCTGGGCGCTCCTTGCGGGGCTCCACATCGTTGTCAGTGTGGTGAAGGCGTCGACTGCCTCGGGCACCATGGCCTTTCCTGCAGCAAGAGTGCAGGTCGGCTAGCACGGCACGCTAGTTTAAATGACATTATCCGTCGTGCTCTTGTCACCGCCGGGGTGCCAGCCGTCTTAGAACCCAGTGGCTTAGCACGCGACGATGGGAAGAGACCAGATGGGATGACTATAATGCCATGGAAGTTGGGTAGACCTTTGGTGTGGGATGCAACATGTGTCGACACCCTTGCGCCATCCCACCTTCCTGGTACTGCATGCTGTGCTGGTGCGGCTGCTGCAAGTGCCGAAAACCTCAAGCGGCGCAAATACACTGGCTTAACTTTTAGCTATGTATTTGAGCCTTTTGGGGTTGAAACACTGGGGCCGTGGGGTCCGAGTGCCCACAAACTTTTCAAAGACATCGCCAAGCGTATAGTCGACGCCTCGCGTGACCAGAGGGCTGGCCTATTTCTTGGGCAAAGGATCAGCATTGCCATCCAACGTGGCAATGCCGCCAGCGTTCTGGGCACTTTCCCCATTGACAGCGATGTGGACGAATTTTTTGACGCCCTATAAATTTTAGTTTTAATTTAGTCATTTTTGTAAATATTTTAATTTTAGTATAATGCAAATTGAATTTCCACAATGTTCACGTCATATTAAAGGTAAATAAAAAATTTTTAATAATTGTTTAAAAATATAAATAAATGTAAACTTAAGTGTATATACAATATACATATATATTATAATATAGATATTATACTTAGTATATTTTTAATAAGTTACTGATTGTAGAAATATAAATAAAATGTGTGACCATGTATGTACTTGTTTCATTTATCAGAAACTTGATCAAAAACATCATCCTCCTTTTTGAAGTTGGTTAAATAATAGGTAATGAAACCTTGACTCGTTGAAGTTTCTTCATCCTGAATGTAATATGATCACAACATCCGTTTCGACATTATATTATTAATTTTATTGTCCCTAAAAATGCTTAGTGAACATTTTATAGCTAAAGGTAGTCACTGACTGGAAGCATGTGCGTGTTCTGTAATTATGTATGGTTCGATTTTGTGCATTACGTACTGATTGCAGTTATCTCACTATGCACCTAAAATACCATGCATCATAAGGTTGATTTTCGAATAACTAACGTTTTACGATTAAGTAACATGCTTACAAGGCGTTGTTTGTCATTGTATAAGTGTTACCTACGTTGCAGTTCATTGGCCTTAGCCTTGAGACACAAACGCTTAGTTGACAATATTAGTATGACATGTAATTATTGTTGTTGGGCAGTTGCTATGGTAACATGGCGGATGGTTGTATTTTTTGATTCTATTTCGACAAAAATATTAAAGAAGATAAAGGACTGCTTATAATAAAATAAATGACCTGTCCTTTTTCGGGACAAAGTACAAGTCGAAATATAGTATAAAAATGGTTGGACTGACACCTTTGAAAAAACATCCCGCAGTTTTGTTTCAATATAAATGTTTCACAGCTGTTTTGTATAGTTTATTATAAAGTCCCTATTTATTGAGTCCCTAAAGCTCAAGATTGCCACCCTGTAACAAGTACATGGATTGTGGAAGACCTCGAATGAAAAAGCAGGACAAACTGAATTTCTTCCTTGACAGTTCACTATCCTGTCGGAGTACAGCGCTAAATAGTTTTTACTGTTCCATGGGTGCGTAGAAGATTCAATTTTTTGTGACAATATATGACAGTGCGGCTTGCGCGGCGACGGCGGACCTCTATGCGGTGGTCATAGAGTATATGCGGCGGCAGCGGCGGCGCCCCAGGCCGCCAGCGCGACGCTGTCATCGCTGCTAGGCGACGCCTGTTGATTTCAGTTTTGACATTTTTTCCGTACTGTTTATGTGTTTTTTAAGTGTTTTATAGTATTATTGTGTATATATAGTTGGTAAGTAGAAAAATATATATTTTCCCCTCTGTATGTCCAACGCCGGATGTAGCGACACCGGTTTCAGTGGTGCCACTCAACCTGCCACATCACTGGATGTGCAACTGGTCAGATGTCCCCATTGCTCCCAGGCTCGTTATTTTAAAGGCGAACGGGGTCTAAGGATACACTATGGCAAGGTTCACAAACCACATAGTGTACCTTTGGACCCCCCAGCAACAATCCCGACGACTTTACCACCTTTTGACCAACCGTTGTGGAAAACATTATCCGAATTTAAAAATTCCACTCCCATTTTAAAGAGAGTTCCTCGGGGTGCGAGACGGTCTGTTGCGCTGAGTTTGGCGCAGTGTGTCCGTGTCGCGACCCAGGAGAACTCGGAGCGTGCCTGGGAGCAGCTACTAACCTTCCCTTACAGGATTCTGCATGTCCAGAAAAATTTGGCTTCAAAAAAGTCCCTAACCAATCAAATTAAGGAAAATTGCAACATTTCGGCTCCTATTTTAGATTCTAAATTACCTACTTTCAATAGTTTATTAAAGAAAGGCATTTGTGCTCATGTGGAATCCAAATTAAGTGAGGGTGATATTAGGGGGGCGGCCAGACTACTGTTCAGCAGTGATGTGGTGGCGCCCTACTCTCCGGAGACTTTTTCAGCACTGGAGAGTAAACATCCAGCGCCTGCGGATGGCCTCACCTTTCCTGATCCGCCTGTTAACCCCATTGTTCAGGATTCGCAAATAAAAATTACAGCCCCACAATTGATCGCAGCCGTGAGCTCTTTCCGGAGCGGTTCTGCCGGTGGCCTCGACGGCCTGACTCCACAACATTTAAAAGATTTGTTGAGTTCAGGCGCCGGGGATGCTGGTGAATCGCTTCTGAGAGAGCTTGCGGCTCTGGTCAACCTAATGCTCTCCGGCGGTGTGAACGATGCCGTCGTCGATGTTTTGTACGGAGCTAATTTATGTGCCCTACGCAAGAAGGACGGCGGTATTCGTCCCATTGCCGTCGGGTGCACCTACAGGCGTATGGCAGCCAAAATTTGTTGCAAGCTATATAGCGATTCGCTTGCGAAGAAGTTCCAGCCCCTACAACTTGGCTTTGGTTCCAAGGGGGGCTGTGAGGCTGCCGTACATGCCCTATCATCTTTTCTTAACTCAGGAAATGGTGATGTCATTCTCAAGGTTGACGTTAAGAACGCTTTTAATTCTGTGAATAGGGACACTTTGTTGGCCGAGGCAAAAAAGGAATTACCTGAAATTTTCGGTTTTTTGTGGCAGTGCTACCGGCACCCTTCTAAATTATTATACAAAAATAATGTTTTGGAGTCAGCAGTTGGTTGCCAACAAGGTGACCCTCTCGGGCCTGTCATTTTCAGCCTAGCCATACATCCCATCATCCAAAAACTAAATTCTAAATTTAATGTTTGGTATTTAGATGACGGAACTTTAGGAGGAGATGTAGACACCGTTATCAATGATTTCATATTTCTCAAACAAGAATTTAAATCCATTGGTCTGGACCTTAACCCTTCTAAATGTGAAATTTTTCTTTCTGACATGACTGACAGACAATCTACTCTTGATAAATTTAATGCAATAGCTCCCCAGATCAAAATTCTAGACAAAAAATCTCTGCACCTCCTAGGTTCTCCTATTTTCGAAGATAGTTTTTCATCATTTATCGACGAAAAAATCAATAATTTTAACGACATTTCAGATCGACTTTCGCAAATTAATTTACATTCTGCTTTCACCATTATTAGGTATTGTTGTTTTGGTCCAAATTTTATGTACTTTCTCCGGTGTTCTCCACTGTGGAAGCACACACATATTTTGGACAAAATTGACCAAATTGTTCGTGAAACTTTAACATCCATCCTTAATGTGGCACTGGACGACCGAGCGTGGCTGCAAGCCACCCTACCTATCCGATTTGGTGGACTCGGCGTCCGC
Organism: Agrotis puta; assembly: GCA_943136025.2. Taxonomy (NCBI): domain Eukaryota; kingdom Metazoa; phylum Arthropoda; class Insecta; order Lepidoptera; family Noctuidae; genus Agrotis; species Agrotis puta. The sequence goes on along the minus strand of OW964177.2, from coordinate 10,003,228 downwards.
AAAATTTCTAGTGTGAGTTTACCGGCGTTCCTGTCCTCTGTCCACAGCACTGAAACCTTAACCAGGAAGATTTTAAGTCTCTCCCTGGTTGACTCTGAAGTGCCGTGCTTGACCGATGCGGAGAACGCCTGGAAAATGACTTGCCCGGATTCAGATCGACCCGTGAACCCATCTTCCCAGAGGCAGTGGGATGAGCCGCTCTGCAGGTTGGTACGGTATAATCTTATTAATACGTCAACCAATTCTGTGGAGCGTGCCCGCCTGCTGGCTGTGGGAGAGTGGGAGTCGGGTCTATGGCTTCAGGCACTACCGTCACCCAACATAGGTACCATGCTGGGTGACGAAACCTTCCGCATCGCTACATGCCTGCGTCTGGGCGCTCCTTGCGGGGCTCCACATCGTTGTCAGTGTGGTGAAGGCGTCGACTGCCTCGGGCACCATGGCCTTTCCTGCAGCAAGAGTGCAGGTCGGCTAGCACGGCACGCTAGTTTAAATGACATTATCCGTCGTGCTCTTGTCACCGCCGGGGTGCCAGCCGTCTTAGAACCCAGTGGCTTAGCACGCGACGATGGGAAGAGACCAGATGGGATGACTATAATGCCATGGAAGTTGGGTAGACCTTTGGTGTGGGATGCAACATGTGTCGACACCCTTGCGCCATCCCACCTTCCTGGTACTGCATGCTGTGCTGGTGCGGCTGCTGCAAGTGCCGAAAACCTCAAGCGGCGCAAATACACTGGCTTAACTTTTAGCTATGTATTTGAGCCTTTTGGGGTTGAAACACTGGGGCCGTGGGGTCCGAGTGCCCACAAACTTTTCAAAGACATCGCCAAGCGTATAGTCGACGCCTCGCGTGACCAGAGGGCTGGCCTATTTCTTGGGCAAAGGATCAGCATTGCCATCCAACGTGGCAATGCCGCCAGCGTTCTGGGCACTTTCCCCATTGACAGCGATGTGGACGAATTTTTTGACGCCCTATAAATTTTAGTTTTAATTTAGTCATTTTTGTAAATATTTTAATTTTAGTATAATGCAAATTGAATTTCCACAATGTTCATGTAATTATTTAGTTATTTTGTCATCATTTACGAAATATTATTCGGCGCGAACACCTGTTTAATATTTTTTTAACTTCCATCAAAAGTCATCATGTCGGTGAGTAAAATATTTTTAATTCGTTTTTTTATGATTGTTTCATAACTAGAGATTGTGTTCGGAGCTGTGTTGTGTTGCATTTTTCCAGAGCCTATTGTCACTAATCTAAAGTAAATCTAGACTTTCTCGATTGAAAACCCAATTAAAACGCTATACTAGCGGAATAGTGGTATAAATTGTGTTTATATTTTGTTCCAGAATTCTGACACCGAGATTGTATTCAGTCAGTATGCTCAGGATCCTTACGAGGGATTCTCCGAGATGTTAAACTCAAACCTTAGACAGTGATAGTGACAGTGAAAACGTTATTATAAACGCTCAATATATTGTTCAAGATCCCATCGACAGTGTTATGGACGAAACTGAGTCTTTAGTTAAGAAAATATCAAAATCTTTAATAGGTACTGACTTTTATTAACCGTTTTTGTAAAGAAGTTAATATTTGTATTTTCATTATGATGTTTTTATTTAATTTTGTATTAGGTTGTGTTATTTGTGGAGTAGCGTGGGGGTGTTTAACAAAATAAAAGCAAATTTACATTATTTTGATTTTTATTTAAAAACCTTAAAACCAATAATCTAAATACAATCCACATATGAGTACATACATTTATACCCATTCTAAATATTTCCTTAAACAAAGCACATTTTTAAGAGCACAATGCTTTAGATGTTTATTACAATTAAAATTAGATCTTCCTTCACAGTATTTTTTATGCAAAACAGAGAAACTAAGACATTGTTCTGTACCAAGGTCTGATACTTTACAATTCACACACAGTTCCTTTATCCAATTCACCTTCTCCAAACCATTTACAATAATTTCCTTATTTTCTAGATATGGAACGATTATACGCCGAAATTCTCTATAGTCAATATATCCTTCATTCCAATAAATACCTCTATTTCTTTCCAACCATTTAACTTGTCTCTTTTCGTCACTTGTTAAGTGTTTAAACAAGTATGGCGGTTTTATTAAAAATGTTTGCGTATAATCACGACTTGCAAAAGCTAATTCTTTTATTATAAAATTATTGTTCAGGTCTTTAAACCCTTGAACATCTAATATAATAGTATTCGGATTCATGATATTTTTCTCACAGTATTACTCAACGGCTTGTACTCAATTATGCAGTCGTTCAATATAAGACAGTATGCAGAAGTTTGATCTGGTATATCGGAATCACTCTCAATTTCCACTCTTACATCCACAATAGGACCTGTCTTTACATTATCAGCTTGTCTAGAGCAATCTATGACAAATAGCGGCGCCAAATCTTTGAATTGTTTCTCACTTAATAAGGGTTCCGAGCGACGTCCGTAATAAGACTGTTGAAATCTGATGTATTGCTCGTATAATAAAGCGATTCTGTTATTCGCGAAACTGACATTTAGGTTTTCATACGGGAAGTAAGTTGAGTTTAGGTATACTCTAACGTCACGAACATGACAGTGATCGAACTGGGACATATCAGAACTTGAATTGTTTTTTCTATTTGTTTGTAGACCCATAATTATGTATCTTGGTTTCTCTATTTGTGAGGAAGTTTTGATAGACCAGGTATGTTTTGTAGTTTTAGGTAAAGCTGGATATTCGTACAGATCCCAATTTCTGAATATCATCTGGAGTGGTCGATCTTTTTCTAACAGTTTTAGCAAACTTATTTTTTCTTTGTCGGACACTTTAACATGCGGTACACGCCAGATGATTTTATTTATCTGAACGTCGTCTACAAATTCCCCGGTGTTAAGTTTCACAGCATTCAGATTAGTGTTACTTCGTAGCAATATCAGTTCGTGCCTACTATTTATCACGACTTTCTTGAAATCTTCTGCAAAACCGATGATGTTACAGAGTGGTATAGAAGCAGAAAAACTACCCCCATTAATATTTTTTATTCCATCGATATTCCAGCCCCATGCATTGGCTATCTTTGATTCACTTTCACTCATTGATATTAACGATTTCATGGTGGTAGTTATGCCAGCGTTTTTTATTCTATCAATTTCCACTCCATTCAGCTCATATCTTATATCTTGGAATAAGTAGAGTAGAGCATTATTCGTAAAATTAACACTAGTGGCTTTCTCTTTCATATCCTTTTTACTTACGACAACAGTTCCTTCCAAATACAAGGTACTAGCTGAGGGAAGTATATACAAGTCCTGTTGGTTAATAGGTATGCGGATTTCATCGTTTCTATTGAAACTAGTTACGTAGGGCTTGTAAGAATGGAATTCGATTCCTTCAACAGTGTTGTCATAAGTCGGAGCAGATAAAACGTCTAAGATATTCATTTTAGCAAACCGATCGCTTTGAGAAATGCCTTGTTTTCTTTAGTTAATTTAATTTTCTTCTTAGGGCGAGCTCTTATTTGGTTGGAAGCTTGAGCGGAACTGATATTTTTGATTTGTTGATGCATATATTTATTGTAGTCAATCATTTTTTTCTTCTGAGATGCAAATACAGCTGCACTTCTTCACCGCGCAAATTGATTAAGCGGTTATTTATATCTAACAGCCTGATATGTATACAGCTAATGTTGTTTTGGTTAATTGGAAAGTATATCGCGTTTTTCGGGATTTCTATAATTCTATATCCGGGAGGCACATTGAGAGCAAATTCGTGGATGATGTGACTGGGTTCTCCGTTTGTGTACGAGCCGCTTACAATGTCACATTCGATCCTGATGACTGTTGTAGGTAAAATGTTGACTGGAAAGTGCGATACATGCCATTTATTTGCTTTTAAGATCTGCTTATTAAACCCTAACAAATTCCTAAACGTACCTTCTTTATTAAAATTTATGTCTTTTGTACAATATACAGCAGCTTTTAAAGTATTGTTATTGCACTGTAGTTTGATTGATGCATCTTTCATTTCAGATTTTAAATAATCATTAATATCTTGCAATTCATAGGTGCCGTCAGGTATTTCAATAACTTCGTTAGAACCATAATAGAACTTATTATTCGTTTTGTCAATGTTTGGAATAGAATTAAATGTTGCGAAATGCAATAAGGCACACTCATACTGTTCATATAGTTGCAACGTGTTAGGATAGTAAGTAGATAAAGTTGACGAGTTTCCAGTTATCGATAATGTGAGTGACATCTTGCAAATGATTCAAATAAAAGAAAAGCATAAGTTTTATACGTTTTATTTCCAAAAATTCCATAGATATTCTAAACATAAGTGTCCACAATTTACAGTGTTGAATTTCTGATATCTTGTATAATTATAAAAAACATTACAATTCTTAAAATATCGCATTAATTCCATTGGAGGTTTTAAATCTCCAAAGCTGTCAAAATATTCACAATAATTGCATACTTTTACATAAGCTACCCAATGCGTGCCTTCGTTCTTAGAGTCGTCCAAGTTAACGACACCACATTCAACCCGTTTTGGCGTCCTTGGTAACTGATCCTTCATGTATACTCCTCGAAAGTGAGGGATGTTGCGTGCAAACCTTTGGATGTCTATATTAGTGAGAGGACGATTAGGTAGCTTATTTTTCAGTTTTTTGAAGACTTAATGAATAAACCATTACCATTTTTATGTGACTTAATGTACAAGCCCTGACCTAACTTTAAAGACTCCATAGCCTTATTATGTCGTTGTGTTTCTCGCAAATTTTGCTGACCTGCTTTGTAATCGTTAACAGTTTTTGCAATACCAGCCGCACCACCAGCTAAAGTTCCTAAAGCTGATAAACCCGCAAAAATTGGGATTAAAGGTAGAATACCTCCAGTCTTTGGTAAGGGTATCACTCGCGGCACTCGAATTTTCTGAATGCATGGGATTATTTTTTTTGCTGCTGAGTAAGCAGCGTTAATTAAAGCTTTACTGTCCTTTGGATTCAGTTTCTTTATTTTTGCTTTTATTTTTGACACGAAACTTTTAAACGTTTTAATGCCAGAACCAGATTTCAGTTTGGCTTTCATAACTTTGCTCACTAACCATGAACTAAGTTTTTCACCTTTCCCAGCATCGCTCGATTTAAGTCTTTGTTTAGCCATATTTAGTAGTTGCAAATCAGCTTTGTGACGATTGGGTAAGTCTGTATGGTTTGCATATGCAATGTCGTGATGCATACAAGCTTCGTCTAGCTTATTTACACCTCGGTCACCTCGTAATAAACGTTTCTGCAATTTAGTTCCGGGACCGCAATAATTGTAGCCGGGTAAATGAAGTTCGAACGGTAGATTATTAATTAAGGTATTAACAAGTTCACCTCCTTGCATTGTCTAATGTGTAATGAGAGAAATGATGCAAAAGTAATCGTTATATAATTATTTTAATCCACTATTGCAGTTTTCTCGATCCAACTATTTTCTTCGTTGTTTAGACCCAACCATTTCACAAACATTTTTGATCCTTTTCTTTTTAAAACCCTTTCTATCAAATAAATACCTGGATAGTAAGATTTCTGAAGTTCTTGCTCGTAAAAGGTTCCCATTATGGCTTGCTTTCGCTGATCTTGTATATGATATGTTACTGGTATGGTATGATTAATTTTTTTTATAGTAAATATTTCAGTTGACCAATTAGGTGTATAACCTTTTTCAAAATGGTGTTTGTATTTACTGATACGAACAAAGTCACCTACTTTGAACTTAGGTTTTCTACGGACGGTTACATGATTTAAGGCTTTTTTAATATTTTCTTTTATAACAGACTCGCAAGATTTATTTACTTCAATTGGTTTAAATTTAATGGTACGATGTTTTGTGTTGTTATATATCTTTAACGTAACCTCTAACGGTATACCTAACCACATATAGTTTCCGTTCAGACTAAAATATTTATATAATTTATTTTTAAGAGTTTTAATCAGTCGCTCTACGATCGAAGCTTTTTTGGTAGAAAACGTTGAGTAATGGTTAACATTGTAAGTCTTCATAAGCGTTTGAAATGAGTTGTTATAAAATTCTGTTCCCATATCAGTTTGTAAATTAACCGGTTTGCGATTGCTGTTAATCAGTATTCGTTTAAATGCATGAGTAACATCAAGTTTATTTTTTGATTTTAATGGCTCTGCCCAAGCGTACTTTGAGAAGCAGTCAATCACCACTAAAATGTAATTATGACCTTTATTATATTTTCTTAGATTTTGCATGTCCATCAGATCAGCTTGCCACAAGTCATCGATCCCCTTTAGAATGACAGGACGTCTAACGAAATTTCTTCGTGCTGCTTTGTGTATTTCATTAACAATTTGCTGTTTTGCCATTACGGAGTTTTTTGTAGTAATTTATCTACCTCTGCTTTGGTATAAAACTTATCTTCCAAATGAGTTGAAATCTCAGGTATCTTTGCTTTTAAAGTAGCCTGAACTGTGCCCTTTGCGTCTTTTATGATTTGAGAGCGCAATGAACCTATCATGTTATTAAATTCTTTTAACATATTAGCATTCAATCGATCTACATAATCCTTGTTCACGGTCAGGTTATTTAATTCTTTTAACATGTTAGCATTCAATCGATCTACATAATCCTTGTTCACAGCATCGTCTGCTTCTACTGGAGATCGGACTCCTCTTAGCCTTGATGTTTTTAAATCAAAATCTCCGTTTTCTAATTTTAACAATGCGTTCTCATTAAACTCAAATAACTCTGATAAACGCATTCTTTTGTGAATGTAGTGTCCGAATTTGTCTACGTTCATATTTAAGGTGTATTGTATCGAGAGGCTGATAATAAAATAAACACATTTTAAAATATTTATTTATTTATAACTTTACTTTCACGCAATTCTTCAATGATAGATATAATTTCATTATCTAATCCTGTGTTACCAGCATCTCGAGATGCAATTAGTAATTTTAACCTATCTACCAATTCATTTGGATCGTCCCAATAAACAAAATCAACATTTTTCTTCCACATTTTTGTAAAGGGTAGTCCTTTTCCTTTCGATTGGTGGTCCTGAATTGTACTTCGTAGTTGGAATAGAGGCTTAATAATTTGCAAATATTTTTGTCCTTTATTACTTTTGATTGGTTTACCGGGCTCATAGTCTCGTCGATGTGCGTTTGTGTCAAGTAGCATCGACTTATAATGTTTCATATCACTCTCTGTAACCAAGCTTAAATCGGCGTTCTTTTTCAACAGCAACTGTTTTAAACCAGGCGTATTTCGGTATCTGCGTCCAGCTACGATGATATACTCATCACTGATCGTTATACGAGTAGAACCTAACATCAATTTTCCGTCCTCTACTCTGACACCAAACGGAATATCGGTCAGAGCTTCTGAGGACACTGACCAGGATGACGAATCAATACCTTGGTTGTTTTCAACTAATGATTTGTACGAAGAGTCACTTTCGATATCAGATTCATATTCGTCTTCATTGTCGTTATTATCATTGGTTCCTTTACTAATTGTGAGTTCTTTTTGCAAAGTTTTATCGATAAACGGAACTTCGATTTCTTCATTTTCTATATTATGCGGAACACAAGCCTGCTTACTGACATTAGCAATTTGGTTGAGTGGTTCTGTTACCGGCTTGAAAACTGATTCCAGTACTTGCTGATTGTTAAGCTCAGCATCTCTCATCTTTCGCACCTTCTTCTTAACAGCATCTGCAGCCTCAACAATTTGTCTTTTCAGTGATTTTTCCATAGTAACAAAAAGTTCGTGATTGATTAAGCGCTGTCTGAAGAATAATAATATCGCGAGGGTAACACTCTTAAATATAAATATTTTTAATCAAAGACAACAAAAGTGTCAAATTTATTTCTATAACATCCTTTATTTTTGGAGCAATCTTTATTAATCACTACATAATTGAAAGGTTCACTCCATATTTTCGAACACATTTCACGAAATTCAATCCATGTCATATCAGTGTTGACATGTTCTTCATAAATATGCCGTAAATTAATTTCATCTTGTTTAAAAAGTATGATTAAGTTCGCATTATCTCTTACTAACTGCTTGGGGATTTTACTATATGTTTGGTTCAGATAAAAACAATCTATGCATTTGTGTCTTCCCATCGCAAAATAATCACGCATGTTATTTTGATTTTCACAAGCAACATCATCAAAAATAATCACGGAGTTGGGTTTTGCGTCCTGAACGCTTAGTACTTCCTCATTTCCCTGATATTTCTGGAGGGAAATACCGGGAACCCGTTGCAAAACTCTTTCTAAGAAAATGTACTTAGGTTGGTGCAGAGTTTTTGAATAAACATAAACATTTTCAAATCTTAATCCATTTTCGTGTATAAGAAGACCAATTAATAAATTGGTTTTTCCACAATTGGATGGACCACAAATGATACATCGTACTGAGTTAGGTAATAATTCCCCATGACGAAAACTAGTCTTACAAATATCATCGCAGACTGTATCAACATGCAGCGATTGCGGTTGTTTTACAAATTTCATGATTACTGTTGGAAATGAACCGATTGAAAATGAGTGAATGTATATAGTACGTTAACATTTATAAACTTACCACAACCTCTTTTGCGTTACTGGTCATTGATCGAGTGGATTGATCATTATTAAGCATTCTGTACCACCCTTCAGAGCGATAGCAAACTCGCATGATCATTGGTTGTATACAGTTATACACTAGAGAGTAAGTAAACGGAGAGTTGATGGATGATCATCGTTGCTCATCAAGTACGCAGCAAAATGTACTGTCTCGGTCGAGTTTATCGGTCGAGTGGAAAGGCGAGTCGATTATCAATTATTGGGCGTTCTAGACCACTGTCGGCAGCGAGGCGTCGCCGAGCGATTTGCCGAAAGTGGTCTAGAATGCCCAATAATATACTACTAGGTGCTATTATTGACGTGTCATATGGTAATGGAACAGTATGTATGTATGTATATGAAGCTGAAAAAAGCGGACCTAGTCCAGGCCATGTTACGGAACGAGGGAGAATGGGAAGCAGTCACTTTCTTTTGCGAAACAGTAATGTTAGCGAAGAAGGAGGCGGAATACGTGAAGGAGAGACAATACTCTGCTGGTGCGGAGGCGGACTCTAAGTACTGGTTAGTTCGCCATCCGGTCAAGGACCATGGCTGAGACGATAGTGTGTGGTGTTACACGCCCGCCTCAAGGAGCTGTCAGATACCTAATGTTGCTCCTATAGTGCAACCGGGTTCACGGAACTGTTTTAAAAGGGCATTACGGCCCTGAAACGCAAAGGGTTACTGAACGAGCTGGATGGTTTTTATCAGTTGAGTCTGAAAGTTTGATCTCGCCCACCTGGAGGGAGAGGACTCTTTTGATGAAAGAAAAAGAAATTGACGCCACAACAACACAATACAATGTGCTCTGTTGTTGTAACCCATATATGTACTCTGAATGGCTAATATCTTAAAAACATGTATTTTACATTTAAACTTATCTGAAACAATATTCACAACATAGTGTTAAGAGCTGTAAAGACAAATAAATATTAATTACTGGCTTTCAACTGAAATTTCACAGCATTTACGTAATGCTTCGGTTGCGATTACATCCTAGCACGGAAACTTACTGCAATCGTTCTCTCATTCACATGACAGACACATAATATATGACAAAACGATGGACTTACGGCAAACGACAAAGCCGACTTGGTAAATTGAAAATTTATTACTTTACATTATACAACTCATGGGAATAGCAATCATATTCAACTATATAAATAGTAAATTATTATCCAACACCTAACATGGAGGCGTGAGAAGAAAGGTTTAGTAATAAGCCAATTTAAATGAATTTAGATATTAATACAAAACTAAATATATGGCACACGTCGGTCCCATGTCGTGAGCAATTAACTAACGCGATTCAATTCCCCCCACAGTTAATATGCGCATAACTAAATAGATACTATTAAACCAATTTGTTTACAGCGATAAACCTTCTGTTTATATTTTCAAGCCTCCTTGTAATCCTTTGAACAACTTGGCACGGCATTAGTCAGTATTTTATAGTAGGAGCTTATAGTGTATGTCGTAAATTTAATTAAGAAAAACTGAAATGCTTAGATAGATAGTCTCTGAACAATATGATAATGTTAGGAATCTGTGTTCGTCTAATAACCTTCTCTTGCTAAGTCCTTCTCATACTTCGGATTTTACTCATTATTCCTTTCATATTCAGTCTATTCTACTGTGGAATGCGCTTCTTCTTGACATCAGGACGGCCATCAATTAATTTGCATTCACGCGGAAGTTGATTTCGGCATTTCAATCATCTTTCTATTACATTGTTTATATTTATTTATATGTGTATTTAGTATAGTAATTATTTAAGTATGTTTAATCTTATTATTATGTAATAATTTTATTTTATTTATTTAACTCTGTCTTTCAATTTTTTATTTTTGTGCACTTGCCATGTTATCACTCCACTACCCTTGGTTGCATTAAGTTTAAATAAATAAATGTTACGGTTTTATCTTTACAATATGAATTGTGTACTCATGAAAATTGTACAATTGGCCTTTTGGATTTCACTATTTTGGATCTCTCTCAAAAGCAAGAGAAACAACTTGTAGGTCAAGTAAAATATATAACCCAACTCCAATCAAATAAAAAGACAGCTAGGGTCAAATGGATAGACCGATATAAATATTCATTGGTATTATTTTAACACTTAACTTAAAAATGTAAAGTTAATCGCGTTATTTAAAATACAGTTAGTAGAGATATACGGTAGGTATAAGTAGAGATCGTTATTGATTCCCCGTAGCGGTTATCTCTACTATCTCCGGTAACGTACGGTATCACTGCCGCGCTACTAATTAAAAGCAAATTGAACGCCGCGTGTCAAGGACTATTAATTTTTACGATCGCTATCACAGCTTCAGCCAGTGCAGTGGCTACTAGCCACCGTCTTATAACGTGTCTCATAGCATTTATCTTTATGTATGCAACGAATAGATTGTATCTGGTCGTTCGTTAACTAATAAATTAACTATTGAAAAGTCATCGCCTGTTTTCATCTGTTATCTGGTAATGATAGGGTTTTGTAAAAAAAAATTAAAGAGTTTGCGTTCCCAGTCGTAAAATCAGTTGCTATTTCTCAATGGAAAAAATAATTAAGCGGATGGACAGATGTTCTTAAAGAGATTAATGGTTGGTATCGTGTTGTAAAACGTGTAGAGTAGTCTTAAGTCAGAGTTGCAGGGTATGATGAGCGAGCGTGCGGCGACTAGGGGCAGCCGAGCAGCCGGGCAGGCCGCTGAGACACTGAGGCCCCGAGACCACCCGGCACAGCGGTGCTTTACTTACAACGATTTATTGTTATAAAAATAATGTATCATCGGGCCGCGCCGCCACCGCCGCACAATGCTCGTAACAAGCTCGGCTCGTGTGCTGCATTAACGGGACGAGCGCGGACTTACCAGAACGCAGTGCTGCTACTGCACTTAAAGCTACGCAACATAGCTTCAAGTTCCCAACAAAAACCCGCTTTTTGGAAGCGAAAAAAAAACGGATGATTAAAAATGTACTGCGGAAATTGTAAGAAGTTAATGTAAAATCTACGAAAACCTTTTTCTCCTTGATAAAATAAAGCAGAAAATCGAAACTATTGACTTTTAAAATGATCATGGATCTGATTGTCTGCTGTAAATCAAGTATTCGTTGCAAAATATATCAGGGAACGCAGTGAAAGGTTCCGTTTGTTTCTATTTAGTAGTTTTTATTTTTGAGCTTTTAGTGTGACAACGACCTTAAATATACCTTTTTTTATTTCCACTTATTCACATTGATGGATGTTCTAACTCAGCAGTTTTTGATCTGTAGGTAAGTGCAGTAGCTTTTGATACACGCGATAACGATATTTAATCAGAGCGGAGCAATTGCCTACATGTATTTAATGGCGGGACAGATGAGCCGCGCGGTTGGTCCTAGGACATCGCTCGCCGCATTGTCTGTCACGCAACTTAATGTATTGATTGATACTTTAATGTAAGTATAATATGTGTGCTGAGACGGATTAGTTGCGTTATCTGAGGACGGATCAAGCGATTGAGTTGCTTTACACTTTGATCATTGATTTCTATGTAGTGGGCAAATAAGTAATCCTTTAGACTGACAAAAGGTCAAATCACTTATAATATAACAAAAATAGCCAAAGGTCAAATGTGACAATTGGACAGTTTGTCCACAATTTGTTCGGGCCTATTTTTAGTTGCACAACAAACAGAAACGTTACACCTGTTACAGACGGCGATTAATATCGTTCTTCCCAGAGAACTGATAATAGTTTAATTTTACTTGAAACGAGTTCCGAGCGCAGAGTTAGAACCGGGGACTACAATTAAATTCTATTAAAGCGACAACAGCACCGTGTAATTAAGCGACAGCATACAAACGCCTGAAATATCTCTCATTCTTATTTGACGGCTCGGGCTCGGCGAGCCCAGCGAGCTCGGCGGGCTTGGCGGGGAGTTATGAAAGTTTTGTACCAGTAATTATACGGTGCACAGGTCTGGAGAAGTGGCCGGCGACTAGCGACTCTGTCTGTCGCAACTCTGAGATAGCGTCCTGGAGGCTGCGACACTATTAATACAGCCGCGACAAGCGTTTGATTGCATGTGCCCGCTGTGCGACGTTGTTATTACATGTTCTGCGTTTTATTTAAACATTCGTACAGTCAGGTGCTGTTACAGGTGCGTTGCTTGTGATGTGATTGCATATAGCTGTCTCATTAACAAGTAGCCCTCAGCTTCACGGAATTTTCCGATTGTTACGGCTACGCCAACCTTTTTCAACTTTTTCAATTCAAAATAAGCTTCTTCCGCCAAGAATCTTGTGGGAATCTGTTTTATTAAGTCTCAAGTATACCTACCACATATTGTAAAGACAGTTGTATAACAATAAAAGAGATGTCTTGATAATTTACAGAAGTATAAACTTTTTCGACTTTTAAATGTCACCGGTCAAAAGTTGAGGTTCTTCTTTTTTTCTTTTATACGTTCATTTAATACGATAATAACTGACAGAATATTATGTCGCCGACAGTACTAGTCCAACGTTTATGAAGAAACTGAGAGATGATAATTATACGACACGTCAAACGCTGATTGATCAGTGATACTCCATTACGCTCAAAACCGGTCACTGATATGTAAATCAACTTCTAATAAACTTAAAAAAGGATGATGCGATTGCCAAGTCACTCCGGTTGCAAGTCCACGGCGGTGACAAATGGACTGGCGTGGTAGGTCATCTTGACCAATGTAACTTGAGACATCACGGGGACGCTTCTTGCTTAGAAAAACGTCATCTACCGGTCAAGTTTAGCATTCAACCGTAGTTCCAAATTACATCACGTTTCAAGTTATGTTAGTCAAGTAATACCTATATGTTAATGATGTCTACGCTACTGTCCGGTAGAACATACACGCGTTAATCAGAGCATCTGAGACGATGTTTGATTACATCTGATATATAGCTCACAGGACTTGCTAAACGTGCTCATTTATTAGGTAATTTGTTTTATGGTTTCACACCTGGCAAAAAAGTTGCGAGACTGAATAATCAGATTAAATAACGCTATGAATCAACAACTGTAGTTACCGTTGTTGATTCTTAATGACTTTGAAACTGAATAACTTAAGTTATTCAGGTTTTAACTTCTGGTGTCTAATGAGTCCTCCTACGTTGGGCGCAGCGGAAGAAACTGTTATGCCTTTGTCAAAAAGACAGGCGAAAGCGAAGAGTTTCCGATAGCGTGACCGAACCGATGCGAAGACGTGGCGAAGGCGTGTTTGCTCTGTTTGACGTCGTTCATAAAAAGTCAGCTAATACAACTGTCACGCCTCGTTCGCTGCACCCAGTTTGACGTCTCGTATCGCTTCGTTATCCTTTAGGACTCGATCCGGTTCGCTATCGCCTGTCAGTTTGACAAAGGCTTTAGAGATAACGGACAAAAAACTACATTTGTTCTTTCAGTTGCTTTTTGCGTTGTAAGGTCGCAGTAAACTCTTAAGACATTTCGATCAATCGGTCCCAGTGAGTTTGCTGACAGCTCTTTGAGAGAACGAGAGGTTCTGGTGTGAACTTCCAGGCCAGACGAAGTGTTATTGGGTCTTTCCAGTAGGAATTTCTCAGTAGCAGTAACGGTGTCTAGATTAGCGCCCGTTTGGTTGCAATATACTAATCAGCCTATAATGCTGGGACACAAGCCTCCTTTCTGTGAAAGAGAGTGGGCTGTAATCCACTCGAGCTTAAAGTTAAGGTTTGATACGTAGTCAGATCAGGTAACCGTGGCCACGAAACGTAAAAGGCTATTGAAGGACTTCGTGGATTTTAGTCAGTACAAGTCTGACAGTCCCTTCCGTTCCGCCCTGGATGGGAGGACTCATTCGACGATTTTACCACGTAATAAAAAGAACCAATGTAAATGCGGTGTGAGCATTATCTCCAGTAGCGACAGATCCGTTAAAAAATTAAACAAATACATATGCTCTGTGTGTACGAGCCCTAACTAACATAAGACATCCGCTTCATACACATATGTAAGTATTTATTTCCAATTAGCAGTACATTATCGGACTAATTACTTTTGGAATGTTGGTAGCTGTAATACAAGTATGACTTCGATTTAATTTTGCAAACCGCAGCAATATGATTGTAACTAAGCTTGAGGTCTAGTCATTATAATTTAGATCTTAGCGTGCACCAAATTACTAAGATCTTCTAAGCTGATTGTACAATTTACTGTTTTGGAATTATTGAAACTAGTCTTTGTAGATAAAATGCTGCCAAGTGTGCTGTTCTAAAATTAAGTTTATTTATATATGTTTTGCCTTCATAATAAATGAACAAGTGATAAATGAGAGTTTGAAAAAACTTTCCTTTGGAATTCGGTGACGTTGTTTTTTATTTCATTTATTTATCTACATGCTTTTTTTGTTTTAATGTAATTTCACTTAAAATTGTTTAGTTTTAAGTTATTTTTATTTGTTTCTTTTCGTGATACTGTGTACACATGTGGCATGTGCCAATTAACGTTTTTCATCTTTCTTTCATTGAGTTTTTTGTCACAGAATTTTCCGAAAGTTTTTTTAAGAGTTCCCTTGATTTTCTAAATCGGTCCGGGCGAGAACCCGACTTGGAAATATAAAAAAAACAACCATACACAAGATTTAAAAACCTCCTCGTCCCTCTTTTGAAGTCGGTCAATAAGGATGCCTTATTGAATTCAATTGGTAACTTTTAGAAGTTACAAAAATTACTATAACGCTTTAAGGCCCACTTTTTTAGTTGTTGAATAGATAGGGCCACGAACAGAAGAATGAATGACATATACCTGGTTCATGGAGTTTGAAGATTTAGTTTATGTTAGTGATATAAAGTTTCTAAATTACTTGACAGCAAAACTGAAGTTTAGTAATGATCAGCTGTTAACGTGGGAATACGATAGCATCTACGTAGAATAATGTAAATTGTAATGCGATTCTGTACAAATTCTAATAAATATTACAAATGCGAATTTGTCTCAGCCTTCAAATAATGAAAGAGGTTCATATCGTGAGAATATTTGTTAGTTGTCCAATGCACCAGAAGTAGTTCCAAGTGGCAGGTAACCGATGTCAGGTGTCATACTCGGCTAAAACTATTACAGCAATTTGCACAAATCTGCCGGTCATTCACAGCAAAAACCAATGAAGTATTAGAGACTGTAGGGCAAATCTCAATATGTCGGGTCAAAATTAATATCAAACCATCAATCTAATTTCGTTCCACGCCAATTTCTATACTTTTAAAATCTTATACTTAATTAATTTAATTTCGATATGGCATTGAATTAATATTCCAAGTCGAATCATATTCCGTCTGACTCATTATATGGCGTCCACCTACATGTTATTTTTTCAGATATCTACCTACTAGTATATTTTAAGCGACCTCCTTTTGGAAAAGGTCACCGGCCATTGCCAGATCTATTATAAAAAAAGTTAAAATCGGCTTAAATATATTTCTGTCTACCAATGAAATGAAAAAGTCACAAACGGGAGATTCTATTGAAAGTTCTAAAGAAAGTCTATATTTGAATGTCTGGTAACATCGTACACTCAATCTACAAAAGGTTTTGAAAGGTACCTTTGCTAAAAGAAAATGAAGAGTTTTCTGAGAGCCTTGCCCTTTGCGTAAGTTTAAAAAAATGAAGCTGTGCTGATAAATTGTTTGTGAAAGATCAAGATATTTCTTAGGAACTCTGTTATTTTAACGAAGGGTGTATTTTTTACCTAAATTCGACATTAAAAAGTTCGAGACACGGCATATTTACACATGCACAAAATTCAAGTTTAAGAGAAATTAATCCACTCGTTACTGGTAGTTGCCACATTGTTATTTACATACATGAATTTTCGATTTGATTTTTTTTATTTCAGTCATCATCTGCTTAGCCTTTTGGCTGTTGGATATCAGAGCATATTTTACATGGACCGACTGCCTGTCGGATCCCCACAACCCAGTAACTGGGTAATACGATACCCCATGGTAAGACTGGTTGTCAGACTTTAGAGCTTCTGACTAACAATAACGACTGTCAAAGATCTACAAATGACAGCCGGGACCAACGGCTTTATGTGCTTTCCGAGACACGGAGGAAACTCGCTATGACAGATGGTCACCCATCGACAGACCAACCTCGGCAAGCGCGGCTTAACCCGGAAGAACGGCCTGTGCGGCTGTATTTATTTAGCCACGAGCTCCTCATTTTTTTCTCTTTTTTTATTTCAGTATAATTGGTAATATTTTTTTTTTGTTCGGTTGTGAAAAGTGTTTCAGGAAAAACTGTAATTAGTTTCACACGACGTAATTTCTTGTTTTTATTAAGATTCGAATATCTTGTCTCAAATCACTTAATGATAAAAAGCGATAGCTTTTAATTTAGCACAATTAATTGGTAACAAGGAAATCCCCGTTAAACTTATTTCTAAGCTCAAAGAAACCCAAAATATTTATTATTATTTTACTTAAATGTTATAATAGTTGTTCGTGATCGGGCTGGCCATTGAAGTCGTTAATTAATTGAGTACAGTACCGAGTGTGGCGGAACATCGCTCTGATTTATATCGCTACAAACTGTTCGGGATACACTTGACTCGCGTCATTAATAATTTTTAATTATTGTTTGTTGATACTCTGCCCAGCCCAAGTATTGCGATTGGTTTATTTTTGTAATAAAGTTGTGATATAATTTATCATCTTATAAATACACGACAAGTATAATTCAATGACTAACCTAAAATACAATCATAGCTTGTCCCATAAACGAGACAATATAATTTGTACAGAACTGATAATAAAAACTACTAAAGCTATTTAATCCTGTGTTCATAAGTTACGTCAAGCAAGGTGTTCCTACTATTATTCTTAATAGTTTATGGTAACAATCAGTCGGTTGATATATTTATTATCTGTGGACTGGTTTTGCTCATATTGATCCGTACAGGAACACGCCACGAACATTAACTTGAGGACACTAGGAAGTTGTTCACTAAATAACCCGATGTAAAAACCTTACGCGTCTCACAACATTGTTGATGTACTTTCCTTTTATACCATTCGTAAAAGGCTTCAAGTGTTATAAATAACAATAACTGTAGATAAAAGTTGTATGTCGCCTTTTGTAACGTGGCCTACATAAGAATATGGCGGTACATAACGACAGCTGGGTTTTATGGAATTTAAATAAATAATATTTTCTTTATATCAGCGGGTATTGTTGTGGGACAGTAACGGTGGCCACACACGAGCCACGAGCCTCTCGTCCGGCGTCACCGGCGGCGAGCTCCTTTACACCGCACGACTTTTGAGCACATTCACAATGAGATTTGCCTTATAAGGTTCTTATAAAGGTGGTGATTGGATTTCTGTAAGAGGTTGTTTTAAATTAAGTTGAGGTGGCTGTGAGCATAGTAACGCGAAAGAGAAATGTAGTTACCAAAATAATCTTTTATTGTGATATTATTTGCTTTACAAGCAGAAATTGTTGACTACATAAAAAATGCAACATCATCATGTGGGGTTTTTTTATTTTACTCTAAAATATGTCGTACACTATAAAGCAGGCTCGACACAGATCAAGTGAACACAACGAGCGTACCTACAGCGCTTCATTGTTCTCTATGTTATTTGTTCTGTATGATAAGAGCTGCCTACTTCACTTCCAAATGTTTGAACCGGAACACATCATTTATAACGCACTTCGAACACCTCCACTTAGTTAAAAGATTCGATTGTTTTCTATGAACACAACTCCATTATTTACTTTAGAGAGGATTCTTGTAATAGAGAAAGTATCACCTTTTACATGACCTTTTGAACCTTCACTATTTTACTTACTGTAACTAAGTATAGACTCAAAATCATAGCAGTTAAAGTTCCCCTATGATTACAATCAAAACCATATAATTGGATCAGTGGTTCTCAAGATTAAACGTGCTAACCTACAGACAGATATTGCGTTTAATAATATGTAGAGATTAACGATTGGGTTGTATGGTCAAAAATAGTTTCGTGCCCGCCTAGCCCATGGCAAACTGGGGCAATTGCTGACTAATATGGAAACACCATTATCGTGTAATAGGCTCTGCTATAGAATGGTGTTGGAGCTCTGAGAATCAAATTACGTCTGCCACCGCCTTTACCTTATTGAACACTTGAACAGTGGGAAAATATATTACTGACATTCACGTAATGATCTGAACTTATTGTCACGAAAAGCAGGAAACAAATTTCGCTTTAGTAAATTATTGTTATGCCCGATTAGTTTCTTCAGTAGGATTCAAATGTCATCAAACGGTGACATAATATTTCCTAGTTCGACATCTAAAGGTGTTTTTTTACCATGTATGTAACTGTGATCATATTGTGAAATCAAGCACATCAAAAAAAGTCTGCGATCACTTTGAAAAATTGATTCGAAATCTTGTTTGTTACGGTAGAAAATAAAATACATAAAAAATAGTTTTTTTTTTTAAATTTCAAACAAGGTATGAAAAGAAAACACACAGCAAAGCAATTTTCGTTATAAAGTTAGTTTAATTTTTTTTCATCAGTTTATGATAATGATCATAAACTTTTTTTGATGCGTGTGTCTGTCCAGTAGGGAAGATTTCATTCAATAATAACACAGTTTACTGACGATATTATTCTAAGTAGTAGCTAGTAGTCTAGATTTGAGACCCATTGATGGCTCACTCCGGATAGAGTGGGTGTATTAATTTTTTCCACCCACCTTTTCGGGGAAAACAGTTGTGATGTAATGTAGTGTTACAAGACTGATCGTACTATCTCAAGATGAAGGTGAACGTATTTAAAAAAGTTTTTTTATTCGAAATGTAAGTATCAACGATCCAACATAACTAACGCAAGTCATGGTGTAAGAACCGATATGAAAGGCACATATAGGTATATTACATTTATAATTTAATGAACAATAATCGGCCTATTACTGGTGCATTATTACTTGGCAGCAATGCGCGGTGGTCACGACACTGGCGGGTCTGGCGGGTCGACTGCGCCGGCGCTGCGTGCCCGCTACTAATACGGCTCGTTTGCGCGCGCGCCGGCACGACCCGCGCCATTACCCAATAAAATTAATTTCACTTAATGCTCATCGATTATTGAATATAATAATCGTATAGTTCGGTGTTTCGGCGGTTCGTGATGGATCGCCGGCGGAGACCCCCCGCGCTCGTGCACACGATCTACTGACGATCGGCCTGGCTTGCCGATATGCATCGCTTCTTCTCATTGAACCCTTTATTGCTACATAATAATATTTAAACCACCAATTTTTTTTTGTCAGTTTTAAATTTGTCGTTTAAGGTTAGAATTGTCCTTTGCTTTTATATAGGTGTCGTAATTAAACGTTTTAGCTGAAGCGGTTAAACAACGCTATGTAGAACTTCTAAGCGCAGAGCTACGGCTACGAAACGCTACTCAGTACTTCGTAGAGCTACGCAGAGCTACGACGTATTACGAAGGAATAAAAAGTGTTACACGGTGCTACGAACATCTACATACTGCTACAGAACGAGAAAGCGCTACCCATAACTACGAAGTATTACGCAGGGATATAAAACGCTACACAATGCTACGTATAGCTACATACTGCTTTTTTTTTTTTTTTTTTTTTTTATCGTGGTAAAATCATCAAATGAGTCCTCCCACCCAGGGCAGAGCGGGAGGGACTGTCAGACTTGTACTGACTAAAATCCACGGTGTCCTTCAATAGCCCTTTACGTACCGGGGTCACGGTAATCCCTAGGTCCCGCGATCCCGGCAGGCTTTGGCCCTCTACAGGCCCCGTCACTATGCTGACACTCTTTGAGGCGCGCGTGGAACACAACGCGCCGTCGACCCGGGCATGGTCCATGGTCGGACAGCGAGTCGCCCATTACTCGCTGCCCGCATGCCCGCGCCTACGGTGGCCGGAGATCGTCTTGCGACGTCCGACGCCGTGGGCGTCTACCACTGCGGCTGGGGTGGAGGGAGGACGCTGTCCTCTCCCTCAGGCGGCCCGCCTCCTCCTTCACGAGCATGACTGCTTCGCAGAAGGAGGCGACCGCTTCCCACTCCGTCTCGCCCCGCAGCATAGCCTCGACCAATGCCGGGCGCGAGAGGTCTCCGCCTATCGCCGTTGTGAGGACACGGCGGTGCTCTGCCCAAGCGGGGCAGTCCTGCACCGTATGCTCCACCGTGTCCTCCGGACGATCCTCGCAGTGGTGACACCCAGGCGTTTCTTCCCTCCCTATCAGACACAGGAACCTCCCGAAACTTCCGTGTCCGGTGAGGACCTGCGTCATGCGGTAGGTCAGGACGCCGTGACGCCTATCCAGCCACTCCTCAAAGAGGGGTCTTACCGCCGCGATTGCGGCGTGCCCGGAGCTACATACTGCTACGAAAGATTACACAGAACGAGAAAGCGCTACCCATAACTACGAAGTATTACGCAGGGATATAAAACGCTACACAATGCTACGTATAGCTACATACTGCTACGAA
The DNA here is from genome assembly GCA_943136025.2 of Agrotis puta. Lineage (NCBI taxonomy): Eukaryota > Metazoa > Arthropoda > Insecta > Lepidoptera > Noctuidae > Agrotis > Agrotis puta. The sequence goes on along the minus strand of OW964177.2, from coordinate 9,982,082 downwards.
AGATTACACAGAACGAGGAAGCGCTACACAGAACTACGAAGTATTACGCAGGGATATAAAGCGCTACACAGTGCTACGTATAGCTACATACTGCTACGAAAGTTTACACAGAACGAGGAAGCGCTACACAGAACTACGAAGTATTACGCAGGGATATAAAGCGCTACACAGTGCTACGTATAGCTACATACTGCTACGAAAGATTACATAGAACGAGGAAGCTCTACACAGAACTACGAAGTATAGCGCAGAGGTATAAACTGCTACGAAGAGGTACACAGTGCTACGTAGCGTTACACAGAACGAGAGAGCGCTACGCAGTGCTACGAATTGGAGGTCAGTTTTAGGAAGCGCTGCAGTACGAAGCCATAAGGCAGCATAACTAGCAGGTTAAATAACCCTAATTCCACATAAAAATGTTGCCATTTCTCGTAAAATGTTTAAAAATACGTTTCTTAGATACAAAATTATATTATAGCTGGTATTATGGTCGCGGGACTGAACGAATTACCGTGACCCCGGAACGTAAAGGGCTATTGAAGGACACCGTGGATTTTAATCAGTACGACGTCTGATAGTATGGGTGGGAGGACTCACTTGAAGATTTTACCACGCTAAAAACAAAATTGCTGGTATTATAGTCCAAGTTAACTTATAATCATGCAGAAAATAATTTAGTGAGTAATACATAAACTGAAGAACCTAAGCATTTAAAATGATAAGTTCTACTGCGCAACAAGTGTCCTTATTAAAACATTATTTATGAATCTTGTCTAGCAGTCCCAGTATTCCTCGTGATGTATAGAGCTGAGACAACCTCTCCCAATGTAACTCACATGAAGGATGTTAAACACACAAGCTAACATCGGCGTTGATAGGGAAGGCAATACATTATATTTATTAAACATTTTCTTAAGGTAAGTCGTGAATATCAAACACACCAGGAATATACGTATTCAAAATATGTATTTCAATAAATCAGCAGTCGGAGCAGCGTGCGTAGTACATTCACTACGAGCACCCGATGAAACGAAATGAATAATTACTGTACAAGGCACAACATAAATAGAGGTAGATAAAAACGGGTAACGACAGGATAGAATGGTAGCCATCCAACACGGCGCAGTCAGCGGCAGATCGCGCGGTAATGGCCAGCCTTGTAGCCCATCCATAACGAATTTCTTATTCATCGATATTAATACGGGTACATGACAACCGTCCGCCGCTGTACAAATGAGCGAAGCCGCTCACGGCAGATTATATTTATGTGAACACACTCTGATCCGCAATTAGTACCGCCAGCAACAAAACTAGTTGTCTTGTAGTTTACAAACAATGCACGTGTCCGCTGATAGATGACTCGACAACTTGATATATGATGCTATCGACTACCGACTGCTGTTTTAAAAACCGGAGGTTCGTTTAAAAGAAATATACATGAGCTCAACCTGAGTTTCTTTCACAATAAAAAAACTTGATTTATACACCAATTGCTTTGACATGTTAAGCCTCGTCAAAATAGTCTCCTTGATCTAACTATTTTCATTAACAATAAGTTTTATCTCATCTGTATCTCAACCATACCTGATACATTGACATTAAAGCTGTAGATTGCTCTTTGTCAATCATGTTTATTTCAAAGCTCACATAAAGATCGTCCGAAATTAAAGCATCCCGTAAATAAACAGGAGCTAAAGGTCCTAATTGTGTTTAATTGAGTATACTTGTAAATTAATAATTCAGCGGTTGCGTCTGACCCTGCGTTTGATCTCATAATGTACTTAGGGAAGACGTATCGACCTCATTAAGAGCCAACACACGGTTTCTTAATCGATATTGGACAGATTTAAACTTTTTATTTCACTTCACGATGCTCATGTATTGAACACGGCTTGGGTTACCGTTGAACTTTAAATAATTAGACGTTTGCGCAATCCGCATTTAATTAATTTTATCTCTCTGATATAATGTATTTGTTATACGTATGAAGGTATCCGATTTCATAAGAGCTTTGTAATATATTCTATTATTTATTATTGCTGAACTATAAAAGAGAAATAGAGTAGGAGTTTCAAAATTAAGTATGTTTTTTGAGTTAACAATTTGTTGTTTTCCTCTGGAAGAGTACGTACGGAACTGTACGTTTCTGTACAACTTGAAAATGTTATATGTTAGTGGTTAAGGCATTAAACGTCACAAAAAAACGTACTTCCATGTTTATACTCATTGTATTAAGGTACCAAGTTAAGATAAGGATATTTAATAGTGCTTAACTGAACAGTAACATGAGTCAAACCAGGTGGCGCTAGACGACTGGTATAGCTCAGTCTCTTACACTCACGGGAACAAGCCTAGTTGTAAGGCGTCATAATACGGCAGCAGGTAATCTTTTTTTTCAACATTTTCTAACGAATGTTATGTCTTGAAGGTTCGTAAATATGTACTTGAAGGTTTGCATAAGCCCCTGTAAAGGTTGAATACTGCGCGTGCCTGGCCCACCATCACGATTGCAAATTGATAAAACCATACAAAATAAAGCAGATTGCCAATTGTAAAGAAATCTATTTCAATATTAATTTCAAATGCCTGCGTAGATAATAAATAATACCTACCTGACAATATTATGATAGCGTAGGAAGAAGAGCTTTCATTTTTAATTATTTTTGCAAATTAATGAGTGGTATAGTTGGTCGTTATGAAAAATATCAGATCTTTTGACAGGCCTGTTGGTCTAGTGGTTAGTGACCCTGACTGCTATGCCGGAGGTCGTGGGTTCGATTCCCACCCAGGACAAATGTTTGTGTCATGAGCACGATCATTTGTTCTGTGTCTGGGTGTAATTTATCTATAATATGTATGTATTTAGAAATATGTAAGTATGTTTATCAGTTGTCTAGTACCCATAACACAAGCTCTGCTTAGCTTGGGACTAGATGGCGTTGTGTGGTAGTTGTGGAATATTTATTTATTTTTTTGATATAATGTCATTATCATCTGCCTAGCCTTTTCCCAACTATATTGGGGTCGGTTTCCAGTCAAACCAGATGCAGCTAGATATCAGTATTTTACATGGAGCGACTGCTAAATATCAGATTTTTTTAGATATAATGTATCATTAGAAAAAAGTTAACATGACGACTTCTCTTATCAGTACCTATAACATTAGAGCAAGCCACGGACTTGTCCGCGAGAGTATTTAGTTTCACGACTTATGTCTACGTGGTAATGAACTAAATTTAAGATAACTTTCACCAGATGAATATCTAAATATTTAAAACGCGATAAAATATACTTTTAATGACTACCCTGAATGTATTTTATTAACCACGGGAAGCCGTAGAGCCGCTTGTTCAAGTTCATCTCACCTGATACAGATTAGAAAAATTACACATACGTTTTCTTTTATTGCCTCTAGCATTTTTATTTTAGATTTAAATTAATTGAACGCAAACAAGACGCAGTTTATGAGTCAGGAATATATGTGTCTTGTAACATCTTAAATTAAAGTGCCTAATGGAGATTGGTTTAGGGAGTTTTAGCATAATTTAGAGTACGTTAACATTCGTTCTTTTTTCGTAAGTTTTATTGCCGTGGCCGCTCGTAACATTGTTTCTAATAAGATATCTATTGTAGGTAGGTACACTCGTTTAGAGATAGTCTTGAACGTTGCTCTGTTTCTATTGCAACTAACCAAAAGTATGATTAGAAAACTGATCTATAAATATAGCGCAATACATAATACATATGTAGATTTTGAATTTTTCGTTCGACTACTCATTAGTCTTAACAATCTCAAATTATCCGGAGTTTCTAGTGTGTGTCAGAACTGCATTTTTCGAATTCATCTTCCACTTCTCCTTTACTGTAAAATCAATATCAGGACGAAAAAGACCTGGAAAATATATAATATTCTCGTTACACTAATTCACTTATTAGATTAGACGTCTCATTTTATTTACTCGCCTTAAATAATTACGTGTGTTAAGTTAACATGTAACAGTCCTTGTGATATAGTATTTATTACCTTAAACACGTTCATATTGTGTCGCGACGACATTATAAATAGTAATCTATATATTTTTTTCAATAAATATTCATGAGTGATAGAGGCATTGCGATACATTACACGAGCCATAAGTCAACGAAACGCCGCGCAGGCGCATGCTGGCGCCGGGCGCGATGCGCGTGCGCCTGTCGCGCTCATCTTCGGTATATCATCCACGGAAACGTTCCGTCGGCATCGTCTAGCGACATGTTCACACAGCTAGACCTCGGATTTTTATGGCGCTTTCATACTGTCTACACATAATTTAACTGTCATAACTATTAAAATATTATTTTAACGGATCATTTCATGATGTGGTTAAGTGGCGTGCCGTCGTCGTGTTGTCGTTGTATGATTTTTATTTGAGTGTTAAACGAGAGAGGTGTTTAATAAATGTTGTCCTTTTAGATGTGATGTAATGATATGTTTATTCAGGTTGTTAATTTGTGGTGTAAATGGCGGCACTACCGGGCATGCCGCTCGGGCTACCAGCTACCGGTGCGCTCTCGTCGTTCCGCGCGCCGCCCGTCCGCCTGCGCTCGGCACGCGCCGCCGCCCACACTCGTATGAAACAGCTTTACACACTTATATCGATTAAATATATTCTGCAAAACAACACATATTGACACCGCAAATGAAAATCCATGATGTGTTCGCATAATATCCTGTCAAGTGCTGAAGTTTATTTTCATAATTATGTGCGTTAAGTGCTTTGTTGGAGGGTTCTTGTTAATTAAATGCTGTAAAATTGAATATTCAATTTATTAGTGTTTCTAAAGTTCAACATATGGCTGTTTGTACATGTAACATAAGGGGAAAATAATGTAGTAAAATATCGATTTATTTAAGTCGAGCTTTAAATAGATGTGTATTTTGAATCAGACAACATTCCTTGATTCATTGTCTAATTTGCCTTTAATAAAAAAGTATTCAATAAATTTTAACAAATACAAAGTTTTACATTTAAATAACTTTTAATTACCGAAATATTTTAATTTTACTTAATAAAGATCGTATCGACACTTGCCAACCGGTTGTGATAGATTTCGGGAAATAACTAGTAAACCTTACATTTAAATGATTATATTAAAGATATTGTGTGATAAGACAGCTTAATATTTATATTTTTTTAGCGTTAATCACCTCACAAGTTTTTCCTTATAGGGTAAATACGCCATACGTCGGCCCCCCCCCAAACTTCGGCCGTCTGCACATTTTCAGCTTGCGTTCATTTAAAACGTAATAAAGTGACAAATTTGCCATTCTAATTACAACCTTAGTTTATGCTCTATATGTATAAACCGTTACTTTCCGATTACGTCACTCACTCTTCGCACACCGAGCATCCGAAGCGATTGCGCCGTCAAAGCGTCAAATTCATATCTAAAGTACCTTACTTGCTGTGGATACCCACATTTCGGGGATTGATATTAGAACGGTAAGACATTCCTTTTTTTTGTTTTAAGCTTTATTGTCAGTAATTAGTGATTTTTACTATATTCTGAGATAGTTTTTTCAATGTTTTACGTATTGTTTTAAAGGAAAAATAGGAGGCCGTCAATAGAATACCAATTTTGAGTTAAAACCGGATTCTCGGCCGTGGCCGACTTAAAGTAAATGCAGTCTGTTTTATAAACTCCAATTGTACTAATTCTACTGGGTTAATAAGAGAATTTGCAACGCATATAGGCAAATAAATCTATTTTACGTTTAATCGCCAAATACCGGCCGGGGTGATATTAGTTGAATCTCGAGAAATAATGTACACGAAATAGGGGCCGGCTTTAGAAACATTAAAGATCGTAATGTCGACCAGCCTCGAATTCGAGCCCAACTATACAGGCTGATTACTTTTTCTTATTTTCTCAAAATTAAATATTTATTATACATTTAATTTATGAATAATATAAAGATTTCAGTTTAAATGTAGGACTTAATAATATTTAAAAAGCATAAGTTATCATAGCGCTTATTATGGTTTGGGAATATCACTACATAGTATAAAACAAAGTCAGTCCTGCTGTCTGTTGCTATGTGTGCTTAGATCTTTAAAACTACGCAACGGATTTTGATGCGGTTTCTTTTAATAGATAGAGTGATTCAAGAGGTAGATTTATATATATATATAATATGCATAATATAGTAGAGATTGCACCCGTGCGGAGCCGGGGCGGGTCGCTAGTAAGATATAAATTGCTCTTTGGAACTTGCTACCTAATAAACCCATGTTAATTAGCTTAAAAAATATAAATGGTTGGTCGTGGATCTTTCATTAATTAATTAACTGGCATGTCACAAAAATCTGCCTTTAGAATTAATGCTTTTAATTTAAGGTACTACAATGACAGAGCAGGGAGATCCAGGGCCTTCACGGAAGCAAAGAAAATTATAAGTCAACAAACACGGAATTTTGAAGTATTTAATTAGATTTTTTTAAATTGTAATACCTAACTTTATTTTAGTGCAAATAAAGAATACTTTACCTACTATTAAACAAATACGATTAATAATGTATAATTAGTGAGACTCCTGCCAAAATATATCATATTAATAATATTAGTCTATCTTAACTTAAAACACCCTATACCCGGCCGACATTTGGGAAAAACGCGACCGACCATGGGCCTTGAATGGCCGACTTTAGGGTTTTTTCGTTTTCGACGCATCTAAACCTTAGTACTTTTTCCTAGCAATAGAAAAGTCAAACTTATGCCCATAAACATGAAATATATTTATCAAGCTATCCAAAACCGCATCGGAAGCTATCCTTTCGTTGCAAATTGATGGTGCCAAACCGATCCCAAAACAGAAAAACCGTAAGGGGGCCGACATTTAGCGTATTTACCCTATTAGCCTATACCTACCTCTAGTGGTTTTTTAAATACTGGTATCAAATTTAACTGTGTTTTAATGAGCGCAATAATAAAGTTTTAATTATTTGAAAGGCACGTGAAGCATATTATTTTTAAACTTTATTATGTGGTGATATTCAAGAAATTTATGTTTAACAGCTCTCTACTTAATAGTGTTACTTAAAATCACTGAAATATCATCCTGTACCCTTAACTTAGTTTTTTTGTTTTATTTAAAACTGTTGAACGTTTAATTTGCAAAAATTAATTGCGTTTATTTAAATGATTACAAAATGACAATCGCCATCATGTTGTGTGCCGTGTGAACGGCGCAATGGAGCTGTGTTGTATGAAATATTTTTATTAATTTAGTAAATAGTCGAGATTATAAATCCAGTAAATAGATATTCGAATATATTTAGAGACAAACTGCCATTTAATTATGTGTATCACTGCTGTGAAAAACCTCCCGTATTTCTTTATAAATCCCCTGTAACGGGCAAACCGTAAACCGCAAACCGCTGTTTTGTCCAGCAAACAAGATTCGTAAACCAGCATTGTAAAAATCATAACCAGGAAGGGAAATATATATACCTTTAGAAAAAGGTAGCTGAACTTATTCACTTCGCTCATTACAAGTTAATTAAAAAAAAAGCTTTAAATGCTCACGTACGTAAGTCTACGAGCAGTAAAAAAGATTAAGTTTCATTCGAAAATCGAAAGACTCAGCATGTCAATTCTTTTGAACTGCATTCTCTTAATTTTGTGATCATTCCACCACAACACAGTTCAATTATAATAAATTAAATTAATAGATCATAGCGATCGGATTACTGTGATTGGCTTAAAAAGTGTAAATATGATCCAATTGGTTCGAAAATTTTCACTAATAACAATAAATTAAGTCTCCACGTCGTTCCTGTGCTGCGTCCATTAGGCCGAAAGTTGTTCCGTTAAGTCAGTTATGATAATTACTTGCATCTCCTTAATAAATATGATTGCGGGTACAGTTCTCGGGCTCTTATAAAAATGAATGTTTGACCCGTGCTCGGGGCTCATGAATATGTAATATTTACAAATTATTAATCCAACACTGATCCCTCATGGTTGTCCAGCGCATTCCTCTGCGATAGGCCGCAGCCGAAGGGCCGACATTGGGCGCACGCGCATTATACTGATATCGATGCCGTCACTATGAAGGCTTTATGAAGATTAGAAAATAGAGTGCCCTCGACACTCCATTTGTGGCACTCACTCCTCTCTCCTCATCATTATATGTTTAACAACGCTTTATTGTACCATGAATGAGCTATTATAGACTAGTATTTTATTATGTGCACGTTCTGAATGACTCTGACTTGAAATATTCCAGTTTATTAACAATATTTTAGCATGGTTTGAGCTTATGGATTCTAAGGAATGCATGCAAAAAGTTTGAAAAAAAAATGCAATCGTGGAAAAATACCCTCAATGAAGCCGAGAGACAGATTTTCTTAAAGTTAATATTAACCGTATTGTTTTGACCTGGGTTATATCTGGGAACCTTCTACTTATGAAGATATTGTATGTTACAAAGGAATACTTCTGCTCAGCGTTACTTTGATGTGCAAAAGTCTTGGTTGGCAGCTCCGTGATGGGTCTAAAAAAATCTTTTCGAATAAACTGGAATTTAAAAAATATGTCTCTACATCAAACTTTCTTGAAGGCGCTCGAACCACTTTATTATCTCATCGAGAATATTTCTATAATGAACTCAGTCATGCGTACATAAAATTTAAATGTATAAGTAGTTACCTGCTACCGTATTAAAAATATTGATAACACATATTTTGAGAAGTCTTTAGTTGCTACTAATAATTCAATCCTATGCATTACAGATAAGGTAAGTCGGTCGGGTTTGGCATTTTAAAAGGGGACGACTTAATTGCCGCTTCTTATGGAGACGAATAAATCCGTGGCGGTGTTCACTGGCGTCAGCGCGTGCGCGTGTTATTAGTTCTGCTCAACTGTAGCATTTGTATTGCCTTTACGGTTTTATTTGCGATGCGCAATTTTTAATGAACATACTCCAGGCTCGATCGAACAATGCTCATGATACTTGTTTTTACTGAATAAACACAATGAACATGATTTATTCAAGGTACATACGATTAACGCTGTAGCCTGAGTCTCGTTATCAACGAGCTTACAAGACAATAATTTGGTTTATGCCATAATAGATGGGAAAAGAATAGGCTCAGTCGTATTATGGTAAAATGGTTCTTTGTGTCGACCGCGGCGCAGGCGCAAGGTAGTTCGATTGTCGGACAGACAGCGGCTGGGCTTTGTGCTTGTGGGGAGACTCGAAAGGAGCGTCCGCGTCGCGCGTCGCATCGTCTCGTCAAGCGCAGTCAACCCTATCGGCTGAATGACGGGCCGATTGTTCCATCGACTTAACATATCAATTATGTAGAACATAAAGCTAGATAGGCGGCTGAGCGACGTGAATAAAATAATTAACTGATTGGTGTTTGTATAATTCATCAAGTGGACGTGCGTCGTGATCGCTAGGCCACTTAGTGCTGCGTTATCAGATAAGCTCGCTATCTGTACGTGGTAGGTCACAATGGAGTTGTAAATACACTCCACTATTGTACGAGGCTTTTGAGAACGTTTATCTGCTCATGTCGATACAGAGTATGACGGCCGCCCCACAGATGTTGTCGCTAACTGGACGCACGATTTTACAGTAGGTAGTTGATAGTGTATCTTTATCTGGAAAGTTAGTAGTAGACTGCTGTTCTGCCTGCCAGCAGCGCGCAATTATTTCTCCAAGCGGCATCGAACCTGAGACACGTTAAGGCGAATCAGTCAGCCACTACCCTTTTTTTTCTACGTGGTAAAAGCCACTACGCTAACCATTCCGTCAAATTATGCTGTATTATGGTTCAATTCAGCTACTAATCAGCTCAGTGTAAGAGAACTGTAATTTACCTACTGCATTCAGCATGAAACAACTTTAATATTCTGCCGCAGTATTAAAATGAACACATTAAAACCAAGTTTACATTTTGCCATTAGTGTTTACTTGAATCATTGAAGCAATAACAAGGCTTTGTGGGCTACAAGTGAACGTAATCAAAGCTTGTACTTCCAAGTAGGTACTTACTGACGAATTTAATTTACATGGAACTGATGGAGCGCCACGTTTGTTCATGTTATTGTGTCCCTGCGGCGCTGCAGCGGTACTAGCGCCATCATTTATGTCTACTGACGGAAATTAAAGAGAAAGGAATAAAAATGTCCCGGCTAATGACGGCCACGGACCTCTTGCGGCGTATGTGTAATAATTCGCCTCGGGGACGCGGCGCGCCCGGCCAAGACTAAATAATTTTAATTACATGTTATTGATAAATATTCTCTCCCGAAGCGGTCGGATCTGTCGATAACGCCGTACAATTAGGCGGTGAACTTTGACTCTACGATTTGTTGTGGGAACGGCGAAATTGGATCCCCGAGGCGTGGAAACATAGCGCGGAGACCGTACTCCACTTTGTCAAACCGTTTGTTTGACTTGTATTGTATGTCCATGAATATTTCCCATAAAAATCGAACAAAAGACGTATTGTGTTACAAAATATCATAAAAAAAACAAGCTCTTTTATAGATATCGATGAAAATAATAATAAACATGTCCACTAAAGTATTAAATAATTTATGTGATACAAAAGAGTTTAAAAGTTTACGATGTCGGGTGATGAATTTAAAGGTAAAACAATAACGAAATACAAGCGTACGCAACTTTATAAGCGGCTATAAAAGTGGTACCGGTCTACGACTTAACTAAACACATGAATATTGTTCGAGGGGACAGGGACCACTCGCATAATAATCATGATTCGCCCAGCACGACTCTTTAAGTTATTACGCGAAAGATTGAACGAAAATTAGCTGTCCCGGAATAAAGCCGTAAAAATTGGCTGTATAATGGTTTGTTGTGCAATGACTGCGATTAAAAGGTTGGTGCACCGAGTCAGCGGTCAGCGGGATGGAGGCGATTTCGACCGTGATTGGGAAGAGAGGTGCAAGGCGCAATGTATGGAGGCGCGTCGTGTTGATGAGTGTGCCATAACTCGCGCGTCGGGTGGCCTCCACGACGATGACCAAAAGCGTTTTGTCGCCATGAATATTTACTAGTCCTGCCTAGTAACATAGCTCTATGCCGGGAGCACCCTGTATTCCCAACGGCCCATGTCACGAGAAGATGTCACGATTATATGAAGAGGGAGTGGTTTATTAAACGAACGGTCAACCAAAGAAGCTAGACTAAACAAATCTATAAATACTCATAAGAAAGTTGATCTGTTTTACTTTACTGTTTTCTGTGATGACAGTGGCTTGCTAAGGGTTTAATATTTTAATATTATTTCTGCTAAAGGTCAGCTCCTTAGTAAGATCCTTTGAAAGGGTGAAAGTATATGAATAGATGCCTTTAGCTCTTGAGCATACTTAGTAGGTTGTTATAGTTTTCTATACTCCAACATTTTTCGATTTAAGCTCCTTGATACTGTTGAACTATTGTGTTGCTTTGATATGTGGGATTGAAGGCGTAGACGAAATGACGTTCTATTAGGGGTGATAGAAAGGTCAAAAACCTGTCTGACTGATTAGTCTCAATGACTTTCAACTAGAAAAACCAAAGATTTTCGGTTTAGCTATAAAATCAATTTTTGGTTTGAATAAACTCCCTAAAACCAATCCAGTTGCAAGTATTTGTAAAAATACAAAATAATTTGCTAGTAACTGATTTGTCTAGACTTTCTGGACTTTGTTTAATACTCGTATTATAACTTTATGAGTTTATTAAGATGGAAAGTTCACAAAGGGGCCACACATTGGATACGAAACTTCTTAAAATCGAATGATGTTCTGATTGACAATTCAATACCAAAATTAGAGTTTGATTGTAAACTAATCCAAAATGTAAAGTATTCATAATAAACACTTCACTCACATCGTGAGTTCATTCATATTATTTTCTTAACCGAATTGTAGCATTAATGTCGTTATAATCGATGGATAACCTCAAACCATTCAAAATGTCAGGGACCACTGATCCGATATGAAAGTTCATCACACCGTGTTCATTATGGTACGTAATAACGACTCAGATGACTATATCAATCTCTTAAACGGTTCTCCATTATCATACGAGATTACCTTCTTAGGATCGCTCGAAACTGGAATGAAATTATTCATAGAAAAATATAGTCTAAGCGTGGGAATGTGGGGCTAAACAGGAACATAACAAATTCTTTTTGTAATTACTTAGAAGTCAATGAGATTAGATATATTACTGTTTGTTTTGATATTTTAAGTATCGTTGTATGTTTGTGTTAGCATCGTGTGCCAATGCAAAAATTCTTTGCCAAAATAAAAAAACCAAACCAAGTCTGAAATGGTGATTTTATAAAGAGGATCATATTTAGGTATGCATTATTTTTATGTAAGTATAAAGAAAACTACTAAACGGATAGCTTAGGCATATTTCTAAAATCAATGCCACCTGAAAGTTTTTCAAAACTGTCAATCTAATGTATCTACATAATTGAATCTCTCAATACTGTGTTCTAAGTGTAAATAATGTTGTAGTGTGTACCAACACTAGTACAATGGAGATGTACAATCTCGACATTTGGTAGGTGAGTGTCCAATCAAAACGTTATTTGTCATGCATCCGCGTCATTGTGGAGTGTTTGTCGGTGGCATGCACAGAATGAAAGGCGATGTGCTTCTGAATGTCGATTTAATTGCCAGATAAGTCGAGTACTCGCGCAACACTATTGAAAGATAATGGCTTAAGATGTTATGTAGCTTATTCGAGATCCAAGATTGTGTGCGGCCATTTGTTGCGGTAATATTGTTTATATGATATTTTAATGGCTGGTTTTGCTTACCAGTAATAAAGAGACTTGCAATTTTATTTATTACTAGCACTTTGCCCGCGACTTCGTCCGCGTGGGTTACGTACTTTCCTAATTCCCCCTTTTCACCCCCTTAAAGGTTAAATTTCCAAAAACCCCTTCTTAGTGCTCCCCTACATTATAATAGGAAGCCGTGTGCAAAATTTCACATTCCTATAACCAGTAGTTTCGGCTGTACGTTGATATGTCAGTCAGTCAGTTCTCCTTTTATATATGTTACGGCTAAAGGTAGGTGTGAACCTAAACTTAAGATTAGCCGGCTAAACCTAGGTTTATCTTCGACGAAATGTTAATGTTAGTTTGTTCTATCTTTAGCCGGCTAAACTTAGGTGTAGCTGCAGGTCCTTGGCTAAAAATGAAGGAAATGGAAGGGCGTCCACGCTTCCCAGCATGTCGACGGAGCCCCGCTTCGCGGGGCTCCTACTTCTGGGTGGTTTAAAAAAAAAAATAACCACGAAGAGGATGGCGGGGTCTGACAGACCCCGCCATCCTCTTCTAACCTAAATTGTCCGAGTCGGGGTGCCAGCGAGTCCCGAGCTCGCTTCGCTCGCTCATGTGTAATGAAAGTGATTATTTTTTAATAAAGTTTTCGTGTCAAAATAGTAAACATTATTACATTGTTTCCTTTTCCATTTCCTTCTACATTTTTAGCCAAGGACCTGCAGCTACACCTAAGTTTAGCCGGCTAAAGATAGAACAAACTGACATTAACATTTCGTCGAAGATAAACCTAGGTTTAGCCGGCTAATCTTAAGTTTAGGTTCACACCTACCTTTAGCCGTGACATATATATATATATAATATACATAGATTTGTAGAAGGACCAAAACAACGTTGTAGTGTTCACATAACTTGCGTTTTCAAATAGTTTTTTTCGTTTAATTAAAGAGTCAAGTGAGTACAAGTTACCCTTAACAAACTCTCAGTACTTTACTCCTTACCTAACTATATAACAGTGGTTTCACGGTTCTAAGTCTATTGATATTTCAATTTAAAGTCAATAAGTCCGCTTGTCAGTCTGCAGCCTAACCCACTTGGAAACAAAGCCGATATGCCATATTTCAAGTCATTGTTTTTTATCTTTCTCGGGTAAGCCAACACAATTCCATCTGGTGTTATCTTTGCATATCTGAGACAGTTGTTGTTCCAATAAGCAATAATCCACGCGAATGATAAATTCAAATGGTTAGCTACTCGAGTGGGCGCCTAAACACTACAAGGGCTCATAAACCGACGGGTATGGTAATATAGAGACACTGTATCCACTCACAATGTTATATGCCCCGACTTGCACTGACAGTTGCTACGACTTGGCTGAAAGTGGCTCGCGTAACACAATCTAAGTGAGAATATAGGTGTTTATTACAGATTTTACAGCTCATTTAACAAATACTGGTTTTTTACTGCTTTCAACTCATAGCTAGATATGGTCTTCAAGAAGGATCCGTTGCTCAAACAACAGTCTTCTATTATTATTAATATTATACTTAAAAGTGGTGATGAAATGAATACCTAACTGAAATGTGTTTCTTTAGTTTTCTTCACATTCGTTGCATTTTATGCCTGCAGACATATGTGTCTTTTTGCCCGTGGTCACACACACTGATTTGGAAATGCTGAAACAGTTCTTTATGGTGCATGAAATCCAAGTACTTGGTATACAGACCATTCAAATTACATCAAATAGTGACGTTTACGTTAGAGCCAGCGTTGTCGACATCTGACAAGGCGGGGACTTGCCGTCGTATATAGCAGATTACGAGACAGAATCGAGGCACATTTCGTCACGGATCTGCTGATATTTCAACAGGACAGTAAATCCGCGCGAGGCAACGACAGGCCGGCGGATAAATCACGCGAGTGGGCGGCAGCGCGCGCGCAGTCTCCCGCCACTGTTCCCGCTAAATAACTGCTACCGTTTACCTGCCTCTGATCATCTGATATTTGATTTAATGTTGCTTCCAGCACTACACAGCGTGAACTTAAGTAGATATCATAAATGTTCCACAGACCACATTCCCCTGTCTATCGTGTTCCTTTATATATTAAAGGGAATTTTATTTATCGACCTTCCAAGTTGTCGAAAGAGCTTAGCAGATGTTTTACTAAAAAACTCATTAACTAGATATAACTATATCTATATAGAACTATATTTCTTTCTAAAAATCCGCGGGTATTCACAATGGACCTATGAAGCAAATACGACTACTTTGCCCATAAAATTTGCAGTAACAGAAGTACCTATATAGGGAACAATCTTGTAATTACAGGCAAGATTGCGCGAGGTAGTAATGTTTTAGTACGAATTAGAGAGAAGAGGCTACCCTCAATTAGTTGGACTATAAACTGTTTTACAGCCACCGTTAGGTGAGAGACTGGGTTTAATGCCAATGTGGTGATTGGACATCGTTATGTATATTTTTGTCATGCCACTAAAACTGAAATAATGCCAGTAAAACCGAAGTTTTTATCCATGTAAGCAACAAGTTTATTATTCAGATCAATTTCATACCTTTGTAGCCATCAAGTAGGTAATTAAATGCTTCTCATTTATTTAATTAATCGTAAAAAGCAGATTTTTTTTTAGGTTCCATATATTTAGAAACCAAAAGAGATTTACATAATTTCCATGGATTGTGTGTGATCACAATATTCAATTTAATTACTAAAGACTTTAAATTAAAGCCATTTTCGATGTCAGATTTTCTTAATTACGGTTATAAAAAGCCCAGAAGTGAGCTTTAACACCTAACATGGTAAATAAATGTTATGCAGCACAACTTCTATAAAGTCTTTTAATTCTTGGACATTTCTGTCACTGAAGCATGCATACTATGCATGTGTTTGGCAGTTTAACTGATTTGAATTAGTACATAAAGATTTGGTTGGTTTATTAGTGCTTCAATTATGTAAACAAACTATCGAATCAACCCAGTAAATATACGCAAAGAAATATGTGTCAAATATGTCATTAGATAAAAAGCTACCTAACAGAAGTACGTCAAACTTTTCTTGACATGCGTAAACTAATTCACAATTTGAAGTAGTCTAGATTTTTTTTACTTTTTGTTTTCCTTCAGATCTACATGCAGAACAGAACTAAAGGTTCACATAAGAAGGTGAAAATCCGCAAGCAAAGCCTCGTGAACAACGTTGTCCATACAATGATCAATTTAATGTAATCGCTGTCATTACACGTGCAGCGTGCTTCCCGCGCTAAAGTCGCATTTTGTTAATAAAAACTAAAATTACATGTCGTGGTGAACAAAATGGCCGTTTCTGTGTAGAAAATTAGCGGTAAGTGAACAACTCAATCTACGTACAGATTATTAGGGATATTTACTTACAGATAACTTAATAAGCAAGATTTAGCACTTTGCCTGGATGTAGCCGCATGTTTTACAACCCATAAAAGGTTTTTAATGGATTTCAGGACGCTTAAAACCTAAAATAGCATTTTCATCGCGTATACCGTCATAAATTAAAATTGATCTATTAATAGGTTAGTAAATTCATAAGACAATACTCATGTTTTCTTCTAGATTTCTTTGTCCAGGGGACTTTGTTCAGGGGTTCTAATGTGTTTTTTAATTACGAAGTGAGCAGGTCCAATTTATAATGCCAAAGTTTTACAACATTTGGGTGCGTAACTATAGATTGCTTTAATATTGACATGGTGTTCTAGTGTGCATGTGTTGATGGCGGTAGGCTCGGCCCATGTGGCGTGCGCGCGGCTGCGGCGCGTTCCTATAAATCAGCGGCGCCGGCGCACGCTGCTCGCCGATTAATCGCAGCCCAGCTCTACACAAATCAAAATGTAAATGGATATAGTATGTTAAGTGCGCCGTGCCTAGTAATAATGATGTTAGCATTAGGCATATTAATTGGCTGGATAGGCGCTATCTCTCTGCTACGGGCAACCGCGCACGCCATTCGCGCTCTTTAAGCCGTTTCAAAATACAACTGCGCGCCTATAGAATACATGAACGTCTGCGACATACATTTATGTTTGTATTTTTTACCATCCACTTTAAACGATTCCATATTAAAAAGGCAGTTACAAAGTCGTAAATACTGTCGCTTTATAAACAGCGTATAAAATTTAATTGTGCATTATTAATGACACCAACAAAATGAAACAGAATAAAACTCGTACAACCTAAACGACTAACATCAAGGCGAGTTCAAAAGGGCCGCTTCCTAAATACGGCATTATACTGTATTAAGAGCGTTGTTACCGCGGAATCATTAAGGCTCCACAACTTATTGAAATGAAGAACCGGATCCCTAATGAAGGGCAAAATCGCAAAATCAAATCGAATCGATTTTCAGTCGATACAACGTTTATATGCATTTAGTGTCGATCGGAGACAGGCGGCGCACGGTGGGCTGAAATCAAGCTCTAATGGACTTAGGGATTCACGAAAATTGATAAGCAATTAAAAAAAAAATAAAGACGGCTTGGCGATCTACCACAAAATACAAGAAATTTTTCTTCTGCGATTTTTGTATATACTTAATATTTTAAAAGTTATAACGATTTGAATTTATTTTTGTATGGAGAAATTTGATTTTATATGAATAACTTTTAATTCTCAAGAGTTCTCAAATAACCGCTTTCGGTATTCGATTGCGCTATTTTTTAGGCAAATTATCCGATATAGCACTTGCTTCGATTTTCTTCGATTTTGGAGAAAATTGTTTTTCATTCCCTTTTCCACACCACCTTTGAGGTAGAGAACTAAGCGCGTTTTTTTTTATCAGTGGTGTCTCCAGGAGGCCTAATCCACTCATACGCACACTCACAAACTCACTCACAAACACACGCACTCACAAAATTATCACTTAGACAATTTCATCAGATTCAGATTCGTTCTCTAAATGTTCCACATTAACAAATTTTCCCGCTCATCATCTTCAAATGTTGTAGATAAAAGAAGCATGGCTTTCGCTTCTTCTGAAAATGGTTTGTGTTTCCGTATCATTTTATGACGTTTTGATGATATATACTAACTGGGTCTGAACTAATTATTAAATTATTGAAAATATCCTCATTATTAGCTCTTCTGCAGACTTTCCTTGAATGGTGTTGGCGATATCGCCTAAAGTCTTTATTTCTAGATTCAGCCGCTTCTTCATTAATCGCTAATTTCTGTTTCCTTCAATTCATTTATCTCCGTTTCAATTTCGGTTTTCTCTCTTAAAATCGTTGATTTATTCTCTTTTTCAAACTTGAAAAATATTGGACGACACCAATATGCAGAATTTGGTGAGTCGTTTTCCCAGATAATTTGTTCCTCAGAAATATTTTTTATTGGTACTAAACTACCCATAAAAATACTTGAATCATATGTCGAAGCACTGTCCACTTTGTCCTCCGTTGTCATTTTTTGCTTATAGTTTGCTTGATTCGAGGCACCATCCATTCCCCATTTGCTTATCATTGTCAACTCCTTAAAGTCTGCGCTATCAATATTGATTGCTTTGAATAATATCCTTTTGGTGGTTATATCTAATAGACGCTGCAATTTTATTCCAGCAGTTTTATCTGTTAAGGTGATATCATCTTTTGGCGGGAAGCATTCTTGTTTTGCATTTTGCACCTTGTAGTAGGAAGGGAACATGTCGACATTTTTCTCTTTGATACTTTTTCTTAAAGTATTATATTGTCACTTTGTTAACTTAAGGGACAAAACAAGTCCCAAAGCTTCATCTGGAGTAAATTTAGGTTTTTCATTTTTACCTAAAAGACTATCTTTCGCTTTTTGCACATCCTGTGGATTTTTAAGTAGGTGTTCGAGGATTTCAGATATTCCTTGATTACCATCCTCTCGTAATTTCATAATGTATGCATGAGATATTTCCTCTGTAGTCATATTTGTATGAATATGTTCTGTACGTCTCTTTTTTTGCTTAGGTCCTAATTCACAAAATGGTTTTCTTGGACTTACATTCGTTGACGTGGCAGTAGACACTTTTGCTGGAGATTCATGTTCACTTGATGTACTAGGAACAGAGTCTTGGTTTCTTTCAAATGCACTTACAATGAAATCAGGCCACTTTATTTCCGATGATAACCATTCACTATTATTGTTGCTGAACAATTCCTCTTTGCTATGAGCATTTTGCCGTCTCCTTTGCAGATTATAGCAATATTTTGCACAAAACGCTTTTACCGCTTTATCGTTTTCAGCACTTAACACAGTGGGGACTAATCTAGATTTAATAGCACTATATAAAACACTATTATTTTTAAAACTTCCACTTTCCTTTAATAGCACAACAATATCAATATTTGACAACAAATCGAACATTTTTACGTAATAAATAGTATTAGTATTCCGAAAATGTGAGATAGGATAGTGCGTTTATTACGATGTGTAACAACGTACTGAGGATGGTTGTTTTTCAAATGTAATCGTATCATTTTTTACCTGCTATTCATCATCCAATCACATAATGACACGTCATCATTTTGCTGCGCTCAATGGACGATGCGCTAATGAGGGTCACGGCACTATTGAGTATTGTTAAAAACAAATGACGTAATAAGGGTGATGTAGAATGTTTACCAATAATTTGTTTTTTGCTATATTTCTGTAATACAATATTAAAACATGTCAGATTAAACCAAAAACCGATTAATATTTCATACAAAGTTTAGGGGTCTATAACTCGAAAAATACTAAGTATAAAAAAATTACATATAACAAAAAATATTTGTATTAGTACATAAAATTCAAAAATACTCATTTTAATCCTTAAGTCCCCACTTGACGATTCCAGCCCACCGTGCGGCGCGAGCGACTGTAGCGCTCAGCGCTCGCATGCGCCGAGCCGTGCCCTCGCTGCCTGCGCCAGCGCCGCTAACGAACCCGCCCAGATACTATTTAATTGTATTACTTTTGATCCTTCGCAACAATGAACTTGACATCAAAGAGGTAAGTTAACACAAGCACTACCAATAAATGGAATATTTTATTCAGATAGAGGTACCTGCTTTTATTGCTTTGTGAACGGTGTTGAACGAAATAGGTACTTACTATTAATTATATGAAAATTGATTTATTATTTTCCGGTTTCTAAATTAAAGTATCCAATCAAATACCGCTCATATTATGTCTGGCGTGCAGCAATAAAGCTGGTAAGTAATTTTGAATCAACAACGAATAAGTATAGTTTAACATAAACATTAAGTTTTAACTTTTGGGCGGCTTCATGAGAAAATATTTCAAAGCAATTATACGTGATGTGGGCAATCGGGCGGAACGATAAACAACTCTATTATTGACATAATTAGTTTACAGACCGACGAGAATCCTGCAGTCATTAAATGTTAAGAACTAACATTAATGTCTGTTATAATTTTGTTAGCAAGATGTTATTTTGTGTGCAGCTTGTTCCTACAACTTGTTATTAAGTAGCCTGTTCAAACAGGCTGCCGACGATGCTACACTTGTGATTATGATTATTTGTTAAATGAAATAACTTTGATAGCTGTATTTTATAGTATGATGCGTGGGAATAGAAGTGTAAATGCAATTTTGTATTTTACGTCATAGCTTTAGCAAGATTTACAATTCTGACTTACAGGAGTTTTAATGCCTATCCAATGCTTATTTTGAACTTAAATCGTAATGAAGTGGTTGACCTAAGGCGGTGTACACAGTCGATATATTACTGACAACAAACGAAAGCGATATGCCCAAATAGCTACAAGCATGGTTATCGAGAGACTTAGCGCAGCCTCCACCAGGCAGCCGGCTCCGTAGCACAGCTATTAAACTAATCGCTGCGATAACTCACCAAGTGTGTCCCTTGCCTTATAATTTCAGCGATTTTTATTAACTATGTTTAGACTTCCCAATGACTTTTTATAGACTGCTTATTATATACTGTCGAAGATTTTATTTGGTGGTCACTTATCATTACGGATAAGTGTCTTGATTGAGTGTGTATTCTAATCATTTAGTTAGGGTGATAAAAAATACAGTTACTAATTAAGAGATACTTTAACAAATATTTGTTTAAGTGTTAATTGACTACGGGGTATATGAGAAAATTAGTGGGCAACAGAGATGGAATGAGTCGTCAATCATTTTGAGTTAACATTCGGTGGACACGCAACCACCACTGGACAGGGACGAGACAAGGCACCATAGATTAATACGGTCAGAAATGACTACCCATGTAAAGGTAATTTTATGCCGACCTTACTATATTTAAGTTTTAAGTGGTTGATTGAGTGGGATAAGTTATACATATACTGCACCAACACTCTTACCAACAATAATATAATGCAAGGTGTAGTCGAAAGTCCCAATGAAGCAAATTATCCCGGGTAGGTACATTACCCTGCCAGCGCCGCACAGTGCCGCATGATCTATGTCCTGACAATGTTGTAGATGCAGCAGATAACTGCTGCTGGATATACATCGTCGTGTACGGTTAATTGATCACTTCATTATTTTGCGTGTCCGTATAAAAGTTTCCAATTAAACTCTACTATTATTTTAATAGATAATTAAGAAATGCTCGGTTAATTAATTGCAGGTAACTTTTTCGAATTGAAATGAAGGTAGGTAATTTACTTTATTCAAATGAGATGAGTCGGTAAGTGGTTTTAGTTGTGTGCTATTATTATTTTCTTGTGCTTTATTGGAGTTTCGTGTTCATTAAGTGCGGGTTTGGTGTTGATGGCTTATTTAAATGAACCTTAAAGGGTTCGTATTGAATAAAGCATACTTTACGCTTGATTTATATCGGAGGGTGGAGAAGGACATGAGAGTGTGATGGTATCGGTTGATTTTGTCGCCAGGAAATGACGGCGAGCGCGGCGGCCGCTTGAAGTGGTTTTATTGTTGCGCGCGCTCGCGCCCGTGTTCTATCGCCGATACGATGCGCGCACGCCGCCACTGCCCTCACCTTAGGAAAGCGATATTTTAGCGACAGCCTACATGATTAATTTATAGCTTCGATCCAATATTCTTGAACATAAATCCGATTAAATGTGAAGATAAGATGATTTATACAATTGTCATCTCGAAGGATCAATTCTGCGTGGATGTATCCATATTTTTAGATTATGAACATGCACGTATATTATTGTAGTTAAAGATATTTATTGTATAATCGAGTAGAGCCTGGAAGCTGTACAAGTTTTCTAAAATACACGAACGTTATAAATTAAATAAAAAATTGCACCGATCGAGTATCGTAAAGCGGTGTATTTATTACAATGTCAGTTTTACTGGTGCTCTATTTATAAACTACCAGTTTAGATTTAAGTAAACTAAAGTAGTCTGAATACTTTAGTGTTATAAGGTATTTGCATCGGTCCTTAAGAGGCGGTTGGGCCGTGGCCCTGTGCCAGCGGGCGACCGATGTTTTATGTGTTTTTAGATCTAACTACAATATTGTATAAGCAGACAACATACTTTCCAACAAACGTATTGACTACCAAGCTTTGTGCTTTACACGGTAAGCCCAATTTAGATTCTTTATTAAGTTAAGTCACGACAAGGAAAATGAGGTATTTTGCAGCAGCTTATTTTCTAGCCAATGATTTGTGTTTGTTGATCTTACTGTTTGTTATTTTTCGTGTCTATTGCTTATCTAATCTGCAAAAAAAATATTATGAACATAGAAAAATCAAAATTTTCATCCTACCTAGAGATTTTTATTAACGTGTGCATAATTTTGGCTTTTCCGAACCGGATTACAAAATGAAACACCCATTGCTCCATAAAATGTGTTGTATTTTAGACGCAAATCTGCTGATTATGATGGTTTATAAATATAAACAAACAAACCATTTGCTCCAAACTAAAACAAAAAACGAAATCACGAGGATTAATAGAGCAGCAAATAAAAGGGAACTTGTGAAAAACTGCTCTTTAAAGCGATTGCCGAAATTCCGATAATGTAATAATAGAATAAAATCATCCTAATGAACATTATCCTTATGACAAAAATATCGATTGTCTGTGTCCAACTGACCAATCAACGTTTTATTTATTTTCACTTAACTCCTCGTCCACTGTCGTGATTGCTTTTACTCTACTTAACGATCTATTAATAGCTAATAATATTCATGAGCCTCTTAAAAGATTGATCAATAGATAACGTAGAAATATTTGACTCAACCATAAGGTCTTCATCACAATTGTGTAACTATTCCCCGAGCGCCAACGGTCTGGTGTCCCATTAATTTTTGTTTAATTTGTAATTTTCCCAGTAATTAAGACCAGGCTCGTCTGTTTAATGCAAATGAACCTATTCTCGATCATTAGTCTGTACACGTTCTACTAACGCTACTTTTCGTTAATTAATCCCGAGATCTAACGCCACGGGCCCGATACTTGATTATTATTCACACGCAACCAAAGACATCCGACAAAATGCAGTGTAATTGTGAAAATAATCAAGAGGTCCACAAACAAGGTCCACGTACCTAAATACATTCCAGCATTTTATAGATTTGCAAGTAGAAGGTACTAGGTTTAACTTTATAATAGCGTTTATGTACTTTTGTACATCGCCAGTGTTTCAGTATTTATTTAACTAATTTGTTCGATTGTAAAGTCATTCAATATGCTACATCGTAAAGTTTTGTGTTACACTGCTGCTAAAACCAATGTTTTGTTAGTATAATTCAATAAATTCTGTCTGATCAAAATGGACCCAAAATCTTAGTGTCAGGTTTTTTATTGGTGACAGAATCACTCAGCTATCTTTCTTTTATACGATTATCTTGAAGTTTGTCACGCATATTGACTAGCGTGTCTGTGTCGCTAGATTAGCCCTTTCCCCCGTTAACGATGTCCATTTTTGTAGCAGGTCACGCGCACGCCACCCGCCTTCTTGACATTATCAATAAAAAGTTTCCAACTCAATTTATCTTATCGCACGGTAGTATCGTGAGTAGTTTCCACAATGAACGACGTGCCGATATCTACCAATTTCTAATCAGAATGATCCACCTTGTTAATTAGTTTCTGCGTTGAGAAAAGTATCTAGCTAGTCGCGATTTAAGGTCTATTATTGTTTGAGCGATATGTGACATTTATTTTTAATTTAATAACTTAATACGTCGATAGGTATAGGAAGGCAATGGTGCGCACGCTATCGGTGAGCCGATAACCGCGTCTGCGCTGTCCATGTGCGCCCAATCAAAGTACTTCATTAAAATCTTATCGACGCTAGATAAATCACCTAACGACTGCGATCGATTATTTGGATAATTAATGGTGGTTTCATAAATATGTTGGATTCTTGTTCCCGTGGCACTGGTTTAGATGAACTTGCGCCTTAGGGGAGCATTGTGTCGCCGGCCTCGATCTTATGCTGTGCCCATTTGACGGCTAGAAGGCAATTTGGAATCATTAACATGTGATTTCTAACAGCAAATGAGTCATATATCATTCGATGTAAGTATGTGTTCATATAATTTACAAATATAAGAATAATAAAAAATACGTGCTTATATATGTTTTATTAAAAATGCAATGTGTTATTCATTCGGGGAAAACAAGACCCTTACCGAAAGATTGGGCTGCTGGCTTTTGTGGTCACCCTTGAAAAGACTGCTGTTGACTGTGATTTGTGAGCCATCTCCTATAAAAGGCTATAGGAGATGGCGCACAAATCACAGTTTAAGCACCTATTAATCGCACCTGATCTCATTTCAAACCACCCCTGAAGACTGATTGCGTGATAACACTTTCTTACGGTGGCCAAGCTAACTTTTATAGCGATGCAATAAATGTCCTGCCTCTCCAGTGTCAGCGACACGCAATGTGTTTGTTATTATAGTACTTTAATCACTGTCAAGCTTTTATACGTCCCGTATCGTGGGTATTATCTTTATTAGTCAACATTTATTATCTATAAAGACAGTTTCCTAATCTTGGAACTAGCAGTGTAATGTGACACGGTTAATTACTTACTCTTTTAGTGGCGACATAATTTTATAATGGTTGGCAATATAGCCAGTCTGTTGCACTGAAACGCAATACTTTTGCTTGCGTTAGCGCGGGTCGCGTGCAGCGTCCGTCGGAGGCACCTCGGCAAGAGATCCACATCAGTCCCGGAATAAATGCTATCCTACGATGGTATCGCCGGCGCCCGCGCCACCCCATTAATCTACATCAGCACGCGCTCGCTACCAGATTAATGAAGCAGATAAACCTTAAATACGACTACAGATGTCTGCTTCTTTAACGGCAGCCGAGAGAACTGTATACCTCAGGGACAATAATTGATGAATTAAACGGATTCGACGCTTTTATGAATGTTAATGATAACGCTCGATCGGTCCGCTGATACGGACGATACGGCCACCATAATTAGAATAAATGGTTGAAAAGCTTCGGCTGAAATTGATCGCTCCATGTGGAATCTAAGTTAAGCAGTAGATGACGGGTGGGTAATGCGAGATCGTTTCGTTAACAGATCGGTATGCATGCGTGGACTCGTCGTCGCTCTCGCCACTGCCTGTGTGCCAACGTCCTTATTTATGTTGCGACATACCTTTACATTAGTATTCATTTGTTTACAGCTTTTTTAATTAAAGATCTGATTTAATAAAGACGAGAAGCTCGTTAATGTCACATGTAGCAGTTATGTGATTTATAAACATGTAGAGCAGCATATCTGATTCTTTGATTGGTTGGAATAGGATATCTTTCAAAACAGACATTACTTTATTGTTATTAAACATAGTTCGTACTTCTTTCGTTCGTACTACCGAAGTATTTTCAGATATTTGTATCGGCAGTGTGAGCACTAGTGAGAAGTGCTCTTCACGATGGCTGCTCGGCTAACCTTAATTGTTTCAATTGAAAAACTACTTTTCACATAGCGACGGGAATTGTTAATTGATTTTACAGATGTTCAATTTATTTAATTTAGGGCAATTCGATTGCTCAAACTTTTGTTTTATGTTACCAAACACGTCTCTGGTGAAGTAAGTACCACCAACAAGCTTGACTAAAAATAAAAGTATTTTATGGCCGCTTTGTGTCGTGGAAGAATGTCTTGAATGTTCCATATTTGAGTAGCGTCGGACATTTCAAATCCACCATAAAATCGATCGATAAGGATTATTGTGTGAGTAATTAAGGCGGTGTCACAAGTTAGGCCGTTAATCTTATAGATTGCTATCGGAGATGATCGCGTGTTGGCCCTCACCCCGCTCGGTACAGTGCAAACATTGCGCCCGCGCAGCGCCCGCCACAGACTAAATAATGATCGTCTGCCTCGTTACACAATATGACTTCTTTAAAATGTCATATCTTACACATACGTGATACAACGCGTTAATGCATTATTCGTGTAAAAGCTTTTTCAACGCCAATACAAAAATGATTTATTTTAATACTCTCCGGTAGAAAATATACAATATATATGAATATTTATTTTTGGAATGCTTTTTTTTTACATTTCACTTATTTACTGAATGTGTATTTTTTTATCACTAATTTATTAAAGTGCTTATTTTATTCTTTCTTGTGTTATGAGAATAAATCAGGTTTTTTTTTTCATATCTCTTTGATGTGACAGCCAAATGACATAGTTTCTGGATGAGTTACTCGAACATAAGCAATTGATTTTGATTTTGAAGATTATAATTTTATTATAAGGAATTATTCTTTTACATGTGTATTTACTCGTACTCGCTCGTACTGAAATTCT
Organism: Agrotis puta; assembly: GCA_943136025.2. Lineage (NCBI taxonomy): Eukaryota > Metazoa > Arthropoda > Insecta > Lepidoptera > Noctuidae > Agrotis > Agrotis puta. The sequence continues at coordinate 9,955,527 of OW964177.2, read as the reverse complement.
CATAGTTATATTGCAAAAATATAACAACATGGCCCATGAAATTCAATAACATAAACAGCCGTAACAAAACCCATATATAGGTAAATTAATTCGATGTACTAAATTATTTGAAGGTTTTATTGCATTTCGAGAGAATAATCCGCAATCAAATGACGATATTTCGCAGGGATGCGCGTGCGCCGCCGGTATAACCGCAACGTTACGCTCGCGAACAGCGCTGTCACGCCGTACGATGCCACCCTACGTTGACCGTATTTACTTTTCAACCTCAGTAACAGATAAAAGTGTCATAATATTTATACCATAACATAGCTTTCTTATGAACCTCCATCGTAAAGTTAAACGCGCTTTCTAGACACGCAAATGCAGGAACAATATGAGTCGTGGCCTCCAGGGATAAGGTTTAATTTGGTGAAATGTTTATGTCCAAGCGATGTCCCCGGTTATTCAGAGCAGATCGCGGCCGTCATTCGATAATGTTTCTAGTTAGTTTGCAATAAATATGAGAGTCGGAGAGACCGAGGTGCGGCCGGTGATGTTCGCTCAGATGACGGTATGGACTATCTAATTTTATTACCAATATATTGTCATTAAGTCGATACTGATCTTGTTATACGCACAATGAGAGGTACTCGGGCCCTCGACGCGCCCGCGCCGGTCCCTGCCCGATACAATTTATATTCAAATGACATTTGCTTACGGTCTCAGGAAATTTCTCACTCGTCGGATTTTCACGTAATCTTAAATTGATGGTGTCAACGACTGGGCAGACGTCAAAACCCCATAGATACACTCGTACACCTGTATTGTAATTAGATGACCTTTGACCTCGCCATCGTGCTATGTAAACAAACATTATGGTTATAAACTTAATGGGACAAATGTGTAGATATTAAATATGATGTTTATTATTTGTAGAAGCCAAAGGTGTTCACATGTCTGGTGCAATATTTGTATGACGTAGCTATTAATACCATCGATAGCGGTAAGTCACGAAGCGTCTCTGAGATAGTTACAATACGGATTATCTTTCACGGAGCATTAATTAGTCAATCTATAAGCAATGTGCTGATTGGTGTGATTACTGCGTGGTGTCATTCAAGATTAGGTGCGTGATGTCACGCGGTGGCCGGTCGGTCCCACCGGCCAGCCGCACCGCGCTGGGAGGCACGCTCTTCTCACGGGTATTTGAGCCAGCACTGGTAACTATACAAATAAAAAATCACCTTGTGTACAGTTCACGTCGCGCTGTTTACAGGCCATATAAACTGACCGTATTTACCGTGTAGCCGCTCATCCTCCATTTAACGCTGAGCTACTTTGGTAACGTCTAAATTAGAGAAGTGAGAAAAGCTAACGCTCGTAACCGCATTCGATCGACGGTAAATCGTGTCGATAATATCTTTTTTGACTCTCTGACTCCCATCACTTATTGTGTGTTTATTCTGTTCCGATGCCGTAAAGGGAAACTTGGGTGTATGTTATTAGATCCTAATTTTGTCAATGCTTATATTATTTTGTCGGCTCCAAATAGGCTTACTTTTTCATGTTTCGTTACTTATGGTTATGACGTCTTCATTGACATGAGTCTGTTCATACAAGATACGAATTTTGTCTATCGACATGTAGCTATCTTCGAGTACGTAGCTCTGGCCATGGGTACTGTATCACGGATAGATGATTATAACGCCTTCTTTTTTTTTTACGTGGTAAAATCATGAAATGAGTCCTCCCACCCAGGGCAGAGAGGGAGGAATTATTGTCAGACTCGTACTGACTAAAATCCACGGTGTCCTTCAATAGCCCTTTGCGTACCGGGGTCACGGTAATTTATGAGTCCCGCCACCCCGGCTGGCTTCGAAGCGACCCCGGCAGGCAAACACCTTGTGTGCAGAGTGAATATATTAGGCCAGCACATCAATAAAATCCACAATTTATATTTCCCTTACAACAAAATAAAATAACGATATTTACTTTACCTTCATTGCCTTTATCAGAACAAGGCTGTGTGACAACTAATTATAGTTATCGATTGACGCATTAATAAGATTATGAAACGTCACTGTTGCTCTCAAGGGGGGCGTCAGTACTTGATCATCGTGGAAGTTCCCACCGACGCCTGCGCCGGCTCGGATTAACCAAACAAGCAAGCGTTAATCCCTTCTCACGTGAAATCTCATGAAAAGACGCGAAGCAATTAATGTTATTATTGATATATAGTCGGGTCGGTCCAGCGAGCTCGGAGGGCGCCGCGGTGGTCCGGCCGGCAGCGCACTACGGATGGATGGCACCACTTCATCATATTAATAACCTTCACCAGGCTCACTCGGCTTACGCGCTCCTAGATTAAACGGCTCATTACACACTATCTTTAGGCTAAATATTAATTGAGACATTTCGAACTACTGTCAAGAAATCGATACGGCGAAACAAATGAGCATCGATAAATTAAGTCCAGACACAGCGGTTTATGCTTTGACGATTAAGGAAGCGACCGTCATTATGCCGATCGAGGATTTTGGTGAAGAGCAGAGCATAAGGATCCGTGCAATCAGTTGGATCGCCATTCTTTCTGTTAATCGCATTATAAATTGACGTAGCGGTCGCTGCATGGGCCTTTGTCGGCGTCGTAACGGATGACTACAGAATTTATTTTTCAAAAATAATGATTACAAATTTAATCTCGGTGTCTATAATTAGTCTACCGCTTTAGAGTTTTATATGAAGCTAAGATGTCGATAAATGATTTTATGTGTCTCCCGCGTTGCAGCATTATTGACTGTTTATTATGTTTTGATAGATACCTGAAATGATTTTTATAAGACATTATGTTTATGAGGATATGTAGAGTTTGTATCATTTATCAATTCCATGCAATAAATATGCTATGATTTATTTATGACTTGATTTCCGGGGTCTTTAGCACCATACAAACTACTAACGCCAGTGTACAAATAGCTACCATTAGAATACTTAAAAACACCATTTACTAGCAATACACTGACAACACTTTATGATTTACAGCGAAACACAGGTAGGGTTAATAAATAAATAACCGGTAAACGCCAACAGCGATAATGACAGGCGAAAACTTTGTATCTAGTATTGTGTTACGGAAATTTTATCTTTGTTAGAGCGGGCAGTAGTTTATGAACATGATTGCAGTCAAATCAGTGGAAGCTTAGTGGTTGGCGCGGGGAACGTAATGCGTGCTGCCACGCGAGCCCTGCGTGTACCCAAAGCATTACTCAAACCTCATTTAGACCTAACTACGTTGCATTGAAAGGAGCAATTTTATTGTACTCTATTGATTCTGTTGACAGTCGAAGAGACGAAGGCGCACGTCCTGCTGCAACTAGTTTATTTATTCTGTCATTGTTGCTCATTAAAATATGGCGGAATCGATTCGTGAGGATATTAAAATGAATTACCTTTTGCTTTGTTGGGAAATCTGACAAATAGGTATAATGTATTTACATATGGTGTACGTGTAGAGAATCCAGAGCTGTTTGTGCTTACTACAGTATACCTTTATAGGTTTAATGAAGTGCATTTTCCTTGGCAGAAAATTTTCAGCAAAAATAAATATTACCATAGCGATAGCATTGGTGTGTTACGTCCGTAGCTAATTTAATCAACGGATGTGTTTCCTCTATCCTAATTCCCTCTCACTGTGTCGATACGTATCAGAGGTTGCGCAAGTTCGAGTACCTACGACAATAGGTCAATTACACTGACCGGCGCCAGACTAATCGCGGGATTGGCTCTTAATTGATGTTTTTGTCTAAAATGTCAGATGGAGCTAACTCCAGCAAATAACACCTAATAGTTCATGTTAAAGGTTCTACATCTCAAATATGTACATAATTATTTCAATATAAGCAGAAATATAAAATAAACCTCGCCTTTCGCTACACGGCTATTTTTGTTATTCCGTTGCATACCAGTGCATTCAAATCTAATTTACAACTACCCTCATTCAAATGACATCATTACAACAAGTGCCCGCTAAGGAGTGACAGCGTACACCAGAATGGTAACTCTAGTCATAATAAAGCCACCTTATGTTTGCTCCATAAAGTCTACCACGATTGTAAAAGCAGGAAGAGTTTTACAACATTTTCGTTATACATCGCGCACTTTTACCTGACATGCAGGTTGGATACATCGAGTAAAAATGTAATGAATGCAAATCATCTTTGGGAAACTGTTCGAATCGCGCTACTACAGTAGCCTGTGAATATTGCAAGGTTTACATGACAAGTGTTTAGCGAGAAGGCAGTTTAGTAATCAGGCTAGATAGCACTGTTAATTGCTTACACATTGAACTAAATACCTTCTTAAAAGCAATATTATTGGGAAAATATGCGAGTGTTTGTATTGCCTTTCCATAAATGAACGAAGGGAAATTCGTTTACCGTAAATGGTATTCCAATAACATAGTTCTTGAGTGTGTTCTACAAAACAGATAATTTTTCATTAGTAGGTAATCAAAACATTAGTCAGTTTAAACAAACATTTGTAAAACTTGTGGTCTTCATTAGATGGACCTACTTTTCATCGAACTTGCATTTTGCATTAAGATTTTAAAGCATTGTTTGTCCACAAACATCAGGAATAGAATGGATTTTTTGTTTGTTTAATTACTAATTATTTCTTTTTCATTACTGGTGGAACTGACCACGATAATGACTGACTAGAGAGTCAGTCATTCAGAAGGAGCTAGGGAACCTGTTACGGTGTATAATTGTGTGTAATTAATAAAGTTATTTATTATATTAATATTTACAGAAAACTTCAATGAACTATCGATTGAAATCAGTTATTTGGAATTTTGAAGTGCATCTTTACATCTCATATCTTTGTGTGCCACTATCAGGTTATCCCAAGCACAAAGTAGTTGATAATGATGTCGAATCCAGACAACATTGATGGAATATATTAATGAAATTTGTTTGGACTCGTTTAAAGGCAAATGATGGGATAACTGAAGTGTGCCATTATAACTTCTCGATCACGTCGCAGGTGCTATCAGAAAATGCATTATTGTGGTGCTTGTCGGCAATGAACCAGCAACCTGTCGCCATTTACTGCACCGTTATAATCTGAGCCACGCGGCATTGCCGGACGCGGAATAAACTTATATCACTCACAGATTAACTTGTCTTCAGCAATTTACAGCTATTTTTCTTTGAAGGGTAATATTGTCAACTAAGAGTAAGGTTTGGTCCTGAATAAAATCTAAATCATTGTAATGATGGAGCTATAAATCGAACAGGGTATTGAGACACGTCCTTGCCTCGTCGTTTACCGGAGAAGTATAGCTAGGAATTTATTCTGTAATTTCTGCCGTTGACGCATAGATATTTAATGGCAAAATACCATTTAAAAAACGATTTTAATCTATAAACAAAAAAGAAATGGGAAATAATGTAATAAACAATTGTAAATGATTAACTTTCGAAGCTCACTCTCCTCGTCAAAGAGACGCGCTGTTAAACAAAGCCAGATAATAAGTTAACGTTCTGAATGCCTTTTACTAGAAGATTTAGTTGAGTCTGCCTACCCCCGAGGAACAAATAAGTGCCGTGTGTTTTAGTTTATTTAGTTTGTGTAACAATACCCTGGCGTGAACTCAACTCGTATTTCGATATTCAACTCATATGAGCTTTTACAGACCCTTTATTTTGACTCTTAGCACAATAACCACAAAGTACAAATTTTAAAAGCTTCTACGAGCTTTTTCTTCATTTAGAGTGTCTCGGAAAAGGCGTGAGTTACGATTTGAGTTATTTATAACGTCCAGTTTGTGCAGTGAGTACATAGTCCTTGGCTTCATTGGACTCACGAATGATCTTAATTAGAAGTATTGTGGGGAGAGGTAAATTATGGTCGACGAGGCTTTTGTGGAGTCGTTCGTCCCTGTGCCCTCTTTATCCGGCGGCTCCCGGTAAATCATGCGTATCTGATGTTCGACACCCGGCTCCGTCTCCGAGCTGCATGCCCCACAGCGTTGATTAGGAAATTAATGAGACCTTAATGGAAGTAATTTTAATTCCGTTTAATTTTTATGTCTCGATAGTGATTACATGAATTTTAATGCGCAAAAGCAATAAATGTCAGTTAACTGTATTTGATTTAATGGTCCATCTACATACATATTATATTGAAGATGCCGCTACAAATTGACTTTGTATAGGTGTCCATTATTCATGGCGTACGTAGAGTTTAACACTTACAATGTATCTCAGTTAGTGTCAGCGTAAATAATAAATTAATAAAGTTTTTAACTAGTTCGGTGAGCAGGTGGAGTGGTTTCACGAAGGTATCGTGTCATTGGAAGGTCGTCCGAGATTTCAATGATGATTTTCCACGTGAAGTTGCAGTCTGCAGCACTGCTAAGACGCTCATTACACTTAAATTACTAAATGGCGTGATCTGGTTGCCGGCAGCCGGCCCCGACCGCATTCTGCGGCTTTAATGCTCGTATTAGCAGATAAACAGTTCATTTGCGTGAAAAATAAACCCAGTTAGTATAACAAACATCGTCGGTATGCGAAATGAAACGAGAAATTACTGAGGTACTAACAGGGTACCGCCAGCTCTCGTTCAGCCTCGCAGTCTATTACGCAAATACACTTTTCTTACTAATTTCACGCCATTTTTTACCGGCTGACTTCGTGTTTACTTTTCACTTTGAATGTAGAAACGAATATAATACGATGATCCTGTTTTATAAACATTACCAACTGGTTAATATTGGAGCAATAATACGTGACTCTTGTTGATAGTAGAAAACTTTTTACAATGATTTTCAGAAAGTACCTCGTTCAAATATACACCTAATCTGTTTCGAGCGTTTGATTTAAAGCCAAACAAACTAGTTATCGATATCTTTAGAATTTACGATACGCTGTACACATTAAAACGATAATGTGATAAATTATTTCGAATAAAATTATTTGGACAGTCAATAAATATCAGTTGTCACTCCGCATCCAATCGGACTGTGATGAAGATATATAGTTGTAGGTGCGAAAACTGAACGTGACGGTAAATAACAGGTGACGGCGCGTAAACACGTCTGTGGTAAGAAGCGAGTATAGTGAGGAGGATTAACTGGCACAAGATGTGGAGGCACCGCCGAGAGCAAGTCGCAGGCGCAGCACTAAGACACGCCATGCCACGCTCGATCCCATATCGACACGCAACTTGACGCATTGCATACGTCTTAATGCATCCATTAACATAAACATTCTCATCGTAAACACTTACTGACATTTGTATAAATTGTTTTAATACGTTTTTAGCATCTTGTTTCTCTGTACAGATTATCCAAATAATGGAAGGTATGCGCCTGTTGATACCGGGCGCGGTTATCTCGTTTTTGGTAATAGAATACCGGGAATATTTTATCAACGCACGACCGAGTAATTTAATATAAACCGTATCACTAAATGATCTCTCGTTTGCGATGACTATCGCGAGGTCAATAACGGTGTTGGAGGTTCCTCTACGCGAGACACGCGTCTGCGATATTATCGCCTCCGAAGCATTATTGATGAGAGCCCGCTATAACCAAATAGCCCGGGGACCACGTTTCTTTATTTATCTAACGTTTGTTAAAATGTTCTATTTTGTGACTAATTGAAAGCCGCGCAGGCCGTTGAACCTATGTTTATGACAGGTGCAGCTCAGAATGGCGTTTTCGTGAGATTGTGGCGCGATTGTTGACTACTGAGCGCCGATAAGAACGTGCCTTTTTCATGCTTTGTACGGGCCTTGCCTAATTGTCGAACAGAAGCTGTGCCTGCCTCTTAACGAGTGCTTCAAAAGCCAAGTCGTTTATGGAAGAGAAACGGTATAAATTACGTGTACTGCTGTTAAGATTGCTTCATTCATTCTTGTCGCGCCCATTGAGTAACTCGGCTACGAGCGACGCGGCGCAAATTGCGAACAATGCTACGTGTCTGAGAATAAACTATCAGCTTCGGCTATTCGCTATTGACATTTAATTTTCTTATACCAACAACAGCCGTCTTAAGGCCTAGATAAAATCTCATAAAAGTTCTTTGCGAGTTAAATATTAAATGTGTTCCCATTCGTTCCAGTTGCCGGTGGATATGAAAGACTTAAACGGGCGCGTATAGCAGTGCATGCATTAAAGCTTGTTTGTTGCTCTGGATTTAATACAAAACTATAGTCAGTGCAAGTTGCGCGTTATCTCATTATTAGTTTGGTTTCGTCGTTACTTAATTACGTACACGAGTTTTCAATTATTTTTTATATAAGTAATTTATAGTTACCCACACACGATGTAGTAGTTATTTGTCAAATAACGACTTGTTTAGATTTCATAACGAGCGTCTCCAGTCGCCGGTAGTTATTTTGGCCGAGCCGTCTGTATAAGGTAATAAGTACTGCGGCGGTATTCAAGCTGCGACCTAACACGCTTAACTGATTTCTCGCGACAATCGAGCCTTGACATTTGCGATGCGCGTGCGGCGGCCAACCATTGACCCGTAGCACTCACTTGGGCTAACATGTGGGACATATCGTCCGCTACAGCGAGCATTACTGTCCATTCATACAATACACCATTATACCTGTGTGTTTACGACTGAATCACGACATTTTACATCAGCTCTATGACATCGAGTGCTCACTGAGATTAGGGACAATGAACTTTAAGCTTGATTTTCAATCACCGAGATGTTATATTGTATTGTCGATGTCATGGATAGCTTTTGAAGTGTTATGATACTTCACAATGCTCTTACTTTTTCAATTACTCTTGAAATCTGACTTTTAGCAAAATTCAAACAATGTTATATTTTTGCTACGTGCATGATGGTGTGTGCTACGGATTTGCTACGCTTTTGATGCATGATGACTGATGACCGCTCAAAAATAGTTAAATGGAAACTTATTCCAGAACATGTTAATGTTTGTGTGATATGACATAACGTTGTATTATTATGCAATCATTGTATTAAGACATAAGATAATGTTGATAGACGAGTAAGTTGCTTTGTAGTTCTCCTGCTCTACGAAATACAAAGATTTTACGTAAATTCAATAACAAAGGTGTAAACTCAACATATCACACCTCTCCGTGGTTTTGTGTATTTTTATATTACCTGAATACACAAGTGGCGCTGGAATGCTAATAATATGGTAACAAAATGTATTGGGTCCTATAGAGATGCAAATGTGGATAGCTACTCCGATAAAACTCGAAACGTTATGGCTTCGCAGCGCGTCAAGCATTCGACATTCGAAGGCATCGGTGTTTTTATTTTTTATCGAAGGGATCGATTGTAAAGATAAGTTTATCGTAAGACAAGTAGCGGCCACCCAGCGTCGCCGGCGCAGTGCGGCGGACCGGCGGTATCGAGCCATCGCGCTAGCCTCCCCGCCCGGACATGCTTGCATTTTATTACATCTGATAACGACTAATTCGCATATACGTCAAATAATTGAAACTCCAGCTGTGCCACCGGCCGGCTTAGGAGACTGGAATGTCGGCGTCACGTCTTTAATACAAGTAATCTCTTTTATGTGATGTTACTTGAACAACAGTGACGCATTCTTGTTTAACGACATCTGGATATTCGTATATCTTGTGCTTATTCGGATTTAAGTCGTGTGGCACGGGTTGGGAGTAGTTAATGTAAATACAAATACTTTGTAATATAATTTATCACGAATTTATTACAAAGTATTTGTATGGGTAGGTTGGGTTAGAAGAAACTGGAGATGTAATGTGTTTTTTATTTATAATAATATATTTTTCCAGTTTCTTCATTGTTGTAAAATAGCGTTTAAATTAACTTGATTTATTTACGCAAAGGCTACGTAAGCGTTATTTTTAGAAGGCAGTGACATTGACAGTGTCAGTGTCACAAGACAGTGTCATTCATTGAGTACTATTGCCTCGTTTTTTTTTAGAATTCTACTCTAATTATATTTGCATAGCGCAGAAATTATCCCACGGTTGAAGGAGCAGGACAAGCTGTATAAAAGCTGTATTTTTTAGTTTATTTTTATACAACAGGCTGTATAGTGAGGCTGTACACGAGCTGTATAAGCGCTTAAATGTATAAGCACTTATACAGCTCCTGGCAGGTTCGCGGGACTTACGAATTACCGTGACCCCGGAACGTAAAGGGCTATTTGAAGGACACCGTGGATTTTAGTTAGTACAAGTCTGACAGTCCTTTCCTTAAAAAGATTACTGTACTTAATCGACTTTTTAAGAGAATCATAAAGTTAAAATTTGTGAAACTTGCCAACTATTTCTATTTTAGATTAAATAAATGGCAATCGATTGATATTTCCTGCAAAATTAAAAATAAAGTTATGATCTTGGACTTTCTGTGTGATAATTTGTTGATTCGACGTGCCGATTTACTTTTATTGTGAAATTGTGTATAGTTTTGTGTCAAAATATTCACGCGCCTACAATATAATGAAGATTAAATGACAAATAAACGCATAAGTAAGTTTATGGTTTTGAGTTTATAATAATATAATAATTATGCTTGAAAATACTGCATATTAAAGTACACTCATCATTATTTTAGCTGAAAAATTACGATAGCAGCTGTAGTAACTGTCAAATATCGTTGGATTTGCACTATGTTTTGTTTTTGTGACAAATATTAAAAAGACTAAGGCTGTACTACAGAAATAATTTATCATTATAATGTTTTAGCATCATATTTGACAGAAGTCATAAAATTGTAACACTTACAAGGGCGTGCAATTACGCAGTTATAATAAGTTGTAGAAAGGAGTTTGCATATACCATTATACAGAATCAAGTATAGAGATACCATATTAACACTTAAAGAGCGCGTATTCTGAAAGTTGGCAACGTTGCAAACAGTTGTCAAATATTAACAAGTTTGAATTATCTATTCCCATCGTTTGAACGTTTTTCGGTAACTCTCAGTTGTATAAGTGCTGCATATTTGATGTCTGTAACGCTTGCGTGCTCCTTGGGGAACGTGATATTGGAATAAATAGTATCCTATATGTAGGTCCTAGAATATAACTTATCAATGCGCCAAATTTTATCAAGATCCGTTTAGCCGTTTTGACGTGACGTGAACATACACCCAGCCAAATTTATAATTATAAATAATAATTATTGTATATTAAACACTAAGATACCAACTGTTATTTGTTGTTGACTTAGAAACTTGCTTGAAAAATAGTTTTCTTTTATTTTGTTTTTTTTTTTTTAAGGAAGTTCCCTCGTCGCACCCCATACCTATTAACTTTTAATAACAAAGAACTTACGACACACAGTACATAATTTTTCATAAGTAATGTTGAGTAAGTACTCATAACTTAGTAATTACATCACATTACGACGCTATAAATTGCACCATTATGAATGACTCGTGTTTCTTGAATTTTACGTAAATAACTTAATGTTTCTTTTACTGCACAAGATAAATGGCGTCTTATGTCACCAAGAATGTTACCAAGTATTCGTTTTAATTTAAATTAAAGAAAAACTGAATATATTTATCTGGTATTGGCGATAAGTTGCGATTTGTTATCTAGATTTGCAAATATTGCAATAGCGGCACCAAGTAATAAGCGCTGGTGTAAGGCTATATTATACCGGTCATATAAATTTCAAGTACGAATGTTAGTATTTCAATAATGTCTGTTAGTAAGGAGGACACTCATAATGACAGACGGCAGACTCGGCGGTGGAGGGAGGCAGAGGGGGCAGCGGCGCAGGCGCAAGACTTGATTCAAGATTATATTAAATCGACCGACAATAAATCACATCTCACCTATAAAATATAAATCAAGCGTGGCATAAAATACATTTATATTGTTTTCACTTCGAAATGACAATAAAATGTTTTAAATTCATGAGTGATTTAATACGTATATCGATATAAGTGCCTAACTAAGATAAGGGAGATTTAAATATAACATATTACTTCTAAAATTATATCGAAGATCAAATTTTTATTGAAGTTCAGAATTTGATTGTAATCCGACATTTATACGACAAAGTTTACGTTACATATGAAAGAAATAAAAATATTTTAACAATCAAATCAATCAATAGATGTGATCTTAAGATAACAAATTCTTAAATATCCGAAATAGAGTTGATAATAATAAGAGGATATAACAGACGGTATAGTTCTATTTTCAATAAATATCTTACTGATGTCTCAATTCCTATGCGAAAAAAAAACCATAAATTTACTAATATATGTGAGGAATTTAATCATTATCATAAATCAGATATGAATAGGTCACCCATTGTTAAAAAATATGGCTATCTCCTAGACTAACACTTCCTTGCGATATTTTTTTGCCGATTTTACACTGGTTTAATTTTCAAAATTTCAATTACGCATACATGAAACTACAATAGGAAATAAATAATACCAAAAATACAGTACAGTCATAAACAAAAGTTATTATACTTTGTAATGCAAGTTATACACAAAGTGCATTGTTTTTATTCATGTCCGCGTTATGAGGTGTCTGGCCAACACAGAGACGTTCAAATAAATACATCAATCACACGACAGCATAATGTTAAATGTACATATTTACGAATGACCTCAATGTGTAAATTACGATTTCATTCATACAATTGGATCCATTTTGTGTAAAGATTTTGGCCCTGTCTGTACTGAGTTACTGGTTATAGAATCTTTTTCTATAGTTGGTATTTTCGTAAAGTTCTTGCAATTTAATTAAAGACATGTCCATTTTTTTAACGTGGTATAATCATCAAATAAGTCTTCCCGCCCTGGGTGGAACGGAAGGGACTTTCAGATTCCTACTAACTAAAATCCACCATGCTCCTTCAACAGCCCTTTACGCTCCAGAATCGCGGTTCGGACAGTTCCGCAACACAGGCTTTGGCCCTCTATGGCGGCCCCGTCAGGTTGGTATTTACAGGATCTGAAATACATTTTTTCTGTTAGTAGACTGTACGAATTACCGTGAACCCGGAACATAAAGGGCTATTGAAGGACACCGTGGATTTTAGTCAGTACGAGTCTGACAGTCCCTCCCGGTCTGCCCTGGGTGGAAGGACTCATAAGATGATTTTACCACGTAAAAGAAAAAAACGTAAAAGTTAGTTATGTACCTATCCTTTTTCCAAACAATTTTTGTTTTAGCAAACTTCAATAACTAACCCCCTCTTATGTACTTGATTTCAAACTTACTGCTCTCTATTTACTTAATCAAAATAATCAAAACTGAAAATGTCCAGAAATATCTGTTTATATTATTTAAAGTAAAAGTAAAGTTTATTGTACACTAACGTTATCCTAAAATACGTAACGGTTATTATATCTGCTTAAGTCTAAGGTGTGGTTTATAATATTGGATAATATTCGATAGTAAAATCCCGCATCGAATTGCATTAGACGCACTCGGTGGAGAGGCGATAGGCGCCATACTCGTAGCCAATCTTGCCGTTTTTAATGCTTTACGCATAGAGTATTAATAAGAAGAGCTTTAAAAAAAATAACAGGTGTGAGTTGACTTTGCTGATGAAAATGATGTAAATCATAGTATTATTATACCTATTTTTGAAAGTAATCACTGATCATCAAACGTGTTATAAAGTGCTATTCCGTAACACAGGGGTGGTCAACTTGATTAGACATAAGATCTACTTTTTAGTAACGAAACCCTGTGCGATCTACCAATTACATACTTCTTGAAATCTTTAATGAAACAGCATTAGTACACAATCATGTAGTATTTTTTATTGAACAGTTTTAAAAGGGACTCCCCTTTTCATATCACATGTGAAATTGTTTCCTTAAATTAACTTAATACTTTGGAATGGAAGTCTGAGTTGATGATGTTTTATCAACATAATATAGGTCCACGATCGACTGGACTAACAGTCGCGATCGAACTTTTGCCATTGGCCACCCCTGCTGTAGTGTAACGGATACGAGCTCACTTCATCTAAGAGAGCGGACAATCGAACTCTGACGCAGATTCTGAACGAAACAATAAAATAAATTATTTAAAAACAACGTTTAAAAGTAGATGGGAGTCTCGTTGAGAATCTGTGGTCTCGTGGACGTTACAGAATAACAACTGATCTTCATAAATTATAACTAGGGAGTTGAATCTCATTATCTTTCGAAAAAAAAAGTATCGAAATTGGTCATTTGTTTAGGTGGTACGATGCCACAGACAGATATACAAACCTCTCTATTTGTGTCAGGGGTAACAATATGTACAGAAACAGGGCTGCTGTATAATTATTAAAGCTAGTACAAACTGTAACAGTAATTAACAGTAGTCAGCTAATTGGTATCGCATTAACTACAACATATCTGCCAATCTACCAGCCTTATCATACTTTATCGCTCCGCTGTTTATAATTACTACAGTAAGTATGCCTAGCACGCACGATTCTACTGTAGCTTTTTGTTTTGACCATGTTCAATATTTTGAAATACGGTCGAGTATCAAAGCTTTTTGAAGTTGAATTTTTGTTTACCTTAGAAAAACCACTTTTTACCAGTTGCTAGTGTTGGGCAATGAAGTTTTTTATTGTTTAGCCGGTAGGCTTGCCTTTGATCACTATCACTCCTGATAGTAAGCGAGGATGTGATGGACAGTGTAGCATGCTTACCTAGAAGTAACCTATTCACTCTTGATTTAAAGATCTTAAGGTTGTAATTACCAGAAAGTGGAGACTCCAGCAGGGAATTCCACTTCTTATTTCTCATCATTTTCAATCTGTTTTCTAATGTTGAGCTATAAGTTTCAATATGTCTGCATAACAATGTCTTTGGCTGCATGTAGCATACAGTAAAATGTGCCTACGTACAGCATATAGCATGCATATAGTATGCTGGAAAACGTAAGGGTGGAATGTCCACCGTGTATGTCTACCGATGGCGTATTGCCGCACGCGAGTCTTGTAGTCCGATGAAGTGGCGCAAACTTTCTATCAAAGTCATGGGCCATCAGAACAACTGTTTATCTAATTCATACTCAACGTCCACGTTTGCCATAACTATAACTATTGAGCCCGAGTTGACTCGACCCAGTCGTGTGTGGCATCCTTTAGTTAGACAACGTTATTATCTTGTGCATGTTTATTTGTTGGTCAAATCTGAAAATTACAAAGGAGATACCGCTAATTACGACCATTATTACAGGTAATAGTCATAATTATTGGCTTGTAACTTGTTTATGATCGTGACTAAGTCAGCCACATTTAAATTGATTAAATTGTTATTGAGTCATAAGTACCGAAATAGAAATAGGAGTGGTTAATTTTCACTAATTATACATAAGTACCAGGTATTAAGATTATTCAAGAAGCATTGTAGTTTTTGGCTTACAATCACACTAGATCGCAAAAAGTGGAAGGAGAGAAGGGAGGCCTTTGCCCTGCAGTGGGACGACACAGGCTTATAATAATAATAACAATTGGCTATTTGACAGTATGAATAAATTATAAATCTAATTAGTCCGTCGTTTAGAGTTTATAAAAATAACGGACACGTATTTTTTCTTTTGTAAAATCAATGAATATTTACCATGATATAACGCATCAAAACTGGAGAGCGGGGGCTCGTGACGTCAGAATTCAGTAAAATTTTTACAAACATATGACGTATTGGTAATTTTTAAAGCATCATATCTCAGTAAATTTTGGTTTACTTCACAAAAGAAAAATTACGGGTCAAATATTTTTTGATAATCTAACTGACGGACTATTTAGATTTTTTCAGTCAAATAGCCAATTCACCAATTGTAGTTTTTCTAATAGACGGGCCATACTAACGGGAAATGCCGTTGATTATCGCATTATTGGACGTTTATACGAACATTTAAAGACTGTTATTGCGAAAATCAACGGAAAATGGCGTTAGCGTGGCGCGGTTATTACTGTGGCGCTAGTAAAACGAATATTCTTGAAACAATTGTACTTCTATTAAATAACACCTCATGATTAAATTGAGTGACACACATCTGTCACCTCTAATACATATTTTGTCTACAAAAAACTGCAGTTTTTGATTTTCCTAAAAAAAATAAAACGAGTTCTTAATAAATTATACCTAGTAATAAATAAACTGACACACCTTATATACAAATGTTCTGCGTATGTTTTTTATGTTTCCGAATACAGTTATTTCGTCTAATCTGAATGTTTACGGATATGCACGAAGCACGTGCCGACGGTCGCCTAAACTTTATTGATTTGATTTGAGCAATTAACGAAACAACGATAATATAGATTTGTGATGGGAAATTAAGAAAAAAAAATACACTCTAAAATTGATGTGTTTGTTTAGATTATGACTATTGGAACATGTAAAGGAAAACATATCGTAGGGTGGTTGATGGTTAAGGTTCAAATTGGTTTGGCAGTGATAAGGTGGAAAGCTGTAGAGACTCCGAGAGTTATGTCCTCCACAAAGGTGAGGTAATTTCTTCACCTCGCCTGAGACTATTTCGTTGTGTCGAACTCTCTTAACTATTGACGTTATCTTGATTTACGTACTTTATTAACATTTTATTACTCGATTGAGCGAGTTTTGTAACTAGTAAGATTGGCGTCGAGCGGACGTGCGCAGCAAAATCATTGAGCTGTATGAATAATAAAAGAAAAGTTCTTTAAATAAACTTTTAAATGCAAATTTTTATTGTTAAGCCTTCAAGGCAGACTTTTGGAAAAGTAGGTTTTGACATTGCATGAATATTTATTATAATATTTAATATTTTTAGTGTCGCGGAAAATTTTCTGTTAAAAACGAATTTAACTGAAAATTTTTCACGACGGTTAAAATAGACGATAAAAAAACATAGTCTTTGAGGTGTAAGGAATAACTTTCCCTTCTGTGTATTGTGCATCGAGTCTATTGTGTCTGTGCCTACATAAATATAGGTATAGGTCACCCTGAAAACCTATTCCTTATCACTTGATTTTTTTTAATTCATTTTGTAACATATACATTTATACATAAAAAAAATAGAAATATGATAATAGTGGCCTGCATCGGGAACTGGGTTCAAGCTGCCGGTGGTTAGGGCTCCAGAGAGAGGAAACTCCTCACTATGCGCGCCGTGTCACACAGAACTGCTTTCTGCACCAAGCCCTTGGAGCCAGCCGCGCAATGAGAGCTTTTTAAGGTGTTGGATGTGGGGTCTTTGCAATTAGACTATTGACCGTAATGATTATTGGTACAATGAGTGCTGAGTCCACGTCCCACATGTCGACAATCTCATGTGCTAACTCTAGGTACGTGATTTGTTAAATCGTTTTCAGCTTTAACGAGATTCTCGTCATTACATATTTTCGGTTATTTATCTTTTGTACATATTTCACATATTTTTAAATATTTAAAATAAAAAGATATTGAAAAAAAAAAACATTTAAAAATATAAAAAATAGTGTTCCACCGGTGTGGGAGCGGGGTCCAAGCTACCGGTGATTAGGGCTCCAGAGACAGGAACCTCCTCACAATACGAGCCGTATCAAGAAGTACCTTCTGAATCAAACCCTTGATTCAACCCCCTAAGGAGAGCCTCGAAAGGTGTACGAGTACATATTTTTTTTTATTATTACAATGAAAAAAAACCGGCCAAGTGCGAGTCGGACTCGCGCACCGAGGGTTCCGTACAAACCTGCAAGGTTTACGTGTGTATGTGAATAATTTAATACCTCTACGCGTTTATGAGGAAATGGGTAGTAAGTTTAAAATTATTAAAAAATATATATTATGTGATGTAACTAAAAATTTATGGTTTTCGTAATTTTTTCTTTATCTATGCTATAAGACGTTGCTTCGTACCAAATTTCAAGATTCTGAGTTCACGGGAAGCACCCTGTAGGTTTTGATTCCCTTGCAAGTGTCGAAAATTTGCGGCATAAACGGCTGTATCTTTTGATTGCGTTGGCTTAGAAGTTTGATTTTTTCACAGCTTCAAGGGACAGTAGACCTGAGTAATTGATATAAATTTCAGCTTCATACCTCCACGCGTTCCTGAGAAAAAGGGTCTTGACAGACGGACGGACAGACAGACGGACAACAAAGTGATCCTATAAGGGTTCCGTTTTTTCCTTTTGAGGTACGGAACCCTAAAAAGTAAAATGTTTCAGATCAATGACATAATACATAAGTCGGTGGGCCGTAGGAGGTGTTTAGACTGATAAAATTGTACTTTCAAAACAGACCCATTCGTTGCTGTAGGTCACCAGGTAGTTCTCAGTAATCGTCTGCCTCACAGACTGCAGTAATGGTCAATCTTTGGAGCAAGTCTTTTTCTTGGAGTTAATTTATTTTAACAAGGAAAGTTGTGTAGCTCCTGTACTGGATTTTATTAGCCAGGAGATGGCAGGTCGAGTTTGTGACACTCCTTAGTTATTTGATAGTCTGAAATAAAACAAGGACACCAATAGTTACACACCTACAGTTGTTAAGTTCCCTGAAAATTTGTTTTCACTTTCTAACATACTGTAAAATAAATAAACTAAAGTTCTCAAATACTGTTTACTTAAACGACGAATAATTATTTTCTAAAACGTCCACAGGCACAAGAAGAATGCTATTTAGTGTATCAGTTGGATCTAAATGTGGAAAAAAGAGTAGACTTTGTTATAACAATAAATAAATTAACGTCACAATAAAAAAACATTTTGAAACCAGAAAATTATATCTTTATACTATGATAAGATCATAAAAATTAATTTCCAAATATATAAGTACCTCTAAGTAACACACAAAAAGTCAATAAGTTTTTTAAATCAAATTGTAATTTACGATAATCATAAAGTAAAGATTAGGCTAGTTCTACGTACAAGTTTGATTTAAATACATTCCAGCTCTTCACATAAATATCTTCAGTCATAGATCGGAAACGGGACATTCTTGTGTTTGATATTTATGCCTCCATCTCTGGTGAGGTCCACGAAAATTGTGACATACGCACGACAATAAAAAGTCAACAATGAGCGCAGTGGCTCACGCGACAGGACCCCCCGGACCCGACCTCCACATAATAAATGCGTTTATGATCTATGATCTGAAACTGATACTTATAATGGCTTCTGTATAAAGAAGCTGCACCAGAACGCAGCCGGCGCGGGCGCACCACTCCACATAATAAATAACCTCAAATTGCTTGTAAAAGGTAAACTTTTATCTCTCTCCTTTTGTACACATGTAAATATTTGTGTTTAATCTGACGTCGACTTATTCGTTTGATCGTTTACTGGACTCGATTTAAGCCGAGTAGTAATGATTTGTGCTTATGAACTCATCTTATATAAGGAAACTAGCGACCAGCCCCGGCTCCGTACGGGTGTAACCTATACTATATTATGCATCTACGTATGTACATATAAAGTTCGTATTAAAAAAACCGCGTCAGAATCCGTTACGTAGTTTTAAAGATCTAAGCATACATAGGTATCTACAGACAGACAGCAGGAATAGACTTTGTTTTATACTATGTAATAATTTCACATTGTTAAGATGAAAAATAATCAAAATTGATTTATTCGTTTAATTAAAAATCCTCGTAAAATAATGAATTAATAATTGCCCGGTCAGAGATTAATATTGGCTACGATCGACGTACTCGTATAGAAACTTTATTGACGGTTATCGACAATTACGAGTTAATTTTAATTGGTCTAGATGTGCAGCAATAAAAGAAGTGTCCGATTTATAGTGACGTACGTTGTTAGAGGCGGATTTGATATTTATTACTTTGTAAGGTTTGTTTATTTATATAGAGCTGCGGCGAGCGGGAGCAGGTCGAGCCGGTGAACAGTAGAAGCGGAATGACGTGTCGCGATCGCATGTCCACTAAGAATATATCAATCGGGTGGGAGAGTAATGGTCGTCAGTGCCAGCCGACCGGCCTCTTCTCGCTAAATGAGCCGCAAACTGGCTACTGGTACTTTCTGTTTGAATGTTAAGTAGTTTTAATTATTTTGCACGAGCCCCCGGCTGTACTGTTCGCCGTGCCGGAGACATTTATCAAAGAATACTTGTACTGCATACTTACAACACAGGTACACCGTATCGATATTATGATGAGTCTTAAATAGCTAATTGAAGTATCGCCTGTAACTCTTAATCATAAATCAAGTTTAATATTTGCTTCTGTCATGGAAAGGTGCAGAATATTCGGTCATAAACTCATAAATCTCACGAAACCTCATGAGACGAGAACGTTCCACTTAATTATGTAGTTCATTTATTTTGTAAAACATGAGTAGGAGAGGTTTTATACTCAATATATGTTAGCTACAACTGACTGACGACTGACTCTTCATAGCTAGGATATTGCGTTATGCTGAAAAAACTAACCTTTTATTATTTTTCAAACCTTTAAAATCCAAAAATATCACTTTAAAAAAAAAGGAGAATTGATGATACGAGTAAATATCTGTGTGATTAAAAAGTTATCTTAAGAATAAAGTTTGTGCTTTAGTGTCTTAATTATGCAAGGCGGATTGATTGCGGCCGGGGGTCGGTAATGATCGCCTCGTGAGCTTTCATGGGGTAATCTCCGCGCGCCTGAGCGATGTACTCAATGTACACTGCCGTTTATTTTATGCTCTCCTGTTAAGTGAGACTGCCTTTTGGATTATCTTGTAGTGTTGTTGCCCAGTTATATTTTAAGCTAGTTTTCGTTAGTGAAAACTTTATAACATTATAAATTTGTTTATTTGCGTTCAATGATTTTCAGATAGGTATTTTAGAGAGACTTCTACGTAATTGTTTCCGAACAAGGTGTTGTAAGCTGATAAATAAGTGCTTGAGGTACTTTATACGGTAATATTTAATTAAAATATGTACTTGTATCTTTTCCGTAATGAGTACCTGTAATCCTCGTTCTGGTTGCCTAGCACCCATCCTTCTGAACACCTTCTCAAGAGCACTTCGAGAAGCTTATTCTTACTAGAGACACTATAGTGGTTTGTAGCCTACAGCTAAATGAAATCGATTAGAGAATAATAATGGTTTGTGAGTCCATACCGCAATGAACGGATAAAACAGCGTTTACTTCGACGTTTATGACAACAGGTTCCAATACTGGCCCAAAGATTTTGCATTAACAATGTTGCATGAAATGCTCTATTATCACTTTTGATATCAGTGCATAATTGTTAGAAATACAAGTTAGTTATTAGCGCAGGCTGCCATGAGCCTAGTGGTTTGTGTCCAACGCAAGCCGGGGTAGGCCGGCGCGGCTCGCTGCGGGGCCTGTCCGCCATGAAAAATGACTACTCTCGTAAATATTTTGTTGAAATGCAATTTAATTTAATAATACATACGTATTTCCAACGAGTACTCACATTTCACTCACTGCTTTCTTTTTTCTTATTTACATTTTTGCTTAAAATATTCAGCATCCAATCAGAGCTTCGGAACTATGACATTTCGTAGAACCTTCAATATTTTAAAGTAAATTCATGAAGATGTATTTCACAGGCTTTTTTATTTACAACACAATTTTTAAAGCTCCAAAGTCAAGAAAACTAATACCGTCCCTATGCACTAGCCTCCAATCCAGCTGGTTGCGATATCAAGTGAGTGCATCATAAAAATTGACAGTGACAAGCTGAAGTACTCGTATTACCGTATGTGGCATTAATTTTACGATCGCCACGAGTAATTTACTTTCTCGGAATGGTGCGAGAAGTATGAACGGCAATAAAGTGTTAACGGTGTCCCGATACTAGATCACGTGGCGTCATGCAATATACTAGCGCAGTCTTTGATTTACTCCAACATTTTTATGCTGCTACTAATAAAGTTTACATGATCATCAATTTTAATTTTACTGTGGCGGACGGACGGCCCCCGGCAGCACCGCCGCCCGTCGATATATCAATTACCTTGCTTTTTGTACTTTATAAGTATTTTCACAATGCGTAATAAAACTTATCTAAGTTAGAAAAGATAAATAACGGACTCAAGTCAAGAAATGTATATTATCAAAGTGATTAACGTGATTTATCAAAGGAAAGTTCGTTCTCAAATCGACGAGGAATCCGAATTTTATCTCGATATCAGTTGAGAATCGATATTCAATGTAAATTGATTGCATAGCAGTTCGTTAATGAACAACTTTTTGTTGGCGAGTCGCGAGTGTGACCTTTTCTATTTGCATAGAGTTAACTAACACACTCTCATTGGGGATGCACGAGCCTTGCCCAGGCGCAGGCGCCAGACCACCCAGTTCCCGACACCTCTATATGTTTCCTATGTCTAGAATACTAGTTAAACTTTAAATAAATATATGAACAAGGCCATAATTCAATGTTCCAATGAAAATAGCAACGGTTTCTGAACGCCTCGAGTCAACAGATTTTTTAATAACGATTAAATAAATGTGTGTATGCAGGTGCTTAAAGACTGGTCGAATCCAGATAAAGATAGAAGTGTAGACATAATATATTTTCGAAATGTTTAAGTTATTGTTTGCGAAAGTAAAATTGTCTCTGATATCTGATTGATGGTGCCATTTCCAAGATAATGAGCACAGACTTTAGTCAACGGAATGTTTATAACGAAGTTTGCTTTGCCATTTTTTTTTCAATTTGGCAGATCTGCCAGCATTGCAATATTGAGAAACAGTTGAACCATAAAAGTCAATAAATAATCATCAGCAGGAAATCGTGAAATCGTTTTGCTTTTGGGCTATATTTCGTTGTTACGACTACGTTATTCTACAACGCCACTTTCATCTCAATAAAAATAATACATAGATATTTATTTCAAAACAATAAATAAAACAAATACTAACATCGCTTTGTCTTATAATATCTCATTCACATATTCGTCTTATGATAGATAAAATCGTAAATGAATGTTAATTTCAATATTTAAGCTAGCGTAGGATCAACAAATCATCGCGATGGTATCTCGTGCGATCCGAAAAGAACCGTCCATTATCGATATACTATGGGGCATCGGGTCCGGCTGACCTCTCACACTAGACCGATATTTAGTGGTACGCATTGTTCAGTACAATGATAATTGTAGGTGGTGGCTAGAGTTTGTTTAAAATTGATTTCGGCTGTGATCGTCGGCTTGATAGCGTCGTCGTATCTTACATTATTATAGGTTGAGAGCGCTCCGGGCGCCGCGCACCGACTGCACACCATCGCGCACTATCTGATATCCCATGTGTGTCTCGTGTCAATCGATATGGAATATTTATTGGGCTGTATATCATACGGAAACTAACACCTATCAATGGATGAAAATGAGGCCAAGATTCCGTTGACTTCCATGTCCTGAAACTGATCCAGCCGAGGCCGCTGAACAAATTGATATGACTTGTCAAAAATAAAACGTTTTATGGAAGATTGGTCGAGGGTAATAAAGCGATTGTAGGAGAATAAACGGTGAAAGTCTTAGTTAAAATTAGATATCAATTATACCTGAAAGCTTTAAGAGAAATACCATTAAAATGCATTGTGCAGTTCTGTTGTCATAATAAACCTTTAAAGCTCATTGTTTCTGTGAGAAATACTAGCAGCAGGTAGGCGACGGCGACGATCTGGAGAGGGATGTCAAGAGGCGCGGAGTGCCTCCTGCGATGGAGGATAAGAGCCGTCATAAGTCGGCGCGTCGCAGCCGCCGCGTGCGCAAATAACGACAAATCGCGCCTCGATCGCGCACTCGCGTCGTCTCGCGCCGCACCGCACCCTCGCCGCGCCCGCTTCGCGCTCCCGTCACAATGCTGATGTTCCGCTCGATCGACGCTACCCGATGCGCGTGCGCCGTGTTTTATGCTCACTTTTCTACAATCCTTTACCGTATTGTCCCTCGAACACTGACAAGGGAAATATATGGGAAGCCGATGCGATTTTTGTCTAGTGGCGCTGCGTGGGGTACACTTACAATAAAATACATTGGTGTTGTTACCAAGAAATGGAATAAAAGTGTTCAAGTTTACAATAGATGATAATGTGAATTAATTGGTCGATAAAATAAATAACATTTGTACGAACGTACTCTTTTGCTTTATCCGTTAGAACTTCAGTTTAAAGCTATAGGTTTATTTCACGCAGCTCTACGTCTCGTCTAACCGACACTATCAAGCAAAATTATCTTTTTAAATTAAATTAACCTGTCCCGATAAATGTTTATGCTCAGGTTAAGCGGAAGAGACCATATTCTCGCACAGGGCCCATAACTCTCGCAACAATATGGCGCACAATTACAAGTCGCGGGTCGCTAGGTGACGATGATAAATGTGTTTCCTTGGGCAAGGGACACACGCGGCGCATTGTGCTCTCGCGCACATTTCCACGCTTCCACCACACCAATATAAGCGGACCTTTAGGTTTGCACATGCTTTTACTAAATGGGTAATAACTGTGTGAATTTATACTCAAGTGTTAAGGGTCCTCTTGGATGGTCGAACCGTTCAGTATTGTCTCAACTGGGCTCAGTTTATCATTGCCAATTATCTCCGAAAGCGATACAATGATGAATGATTCGTAATTGTATTAAGTATAATTTGCACCAGCGATAGGTGGTTAACTCGTGCGTCGTTGTTAACGTCCACTAAGTCATGGGGGCGATTCCATATGTTGAATAGTGAGTAAGTAAATGTTTGGGCACATTGTTCTAGGACCGGTCGAGACGGAAACGCCGCGGTGGGCTGTAACATTACTTATACATGCGTCGACGCACTTTAGCAATCAGCATTAATCAACACGATATATATATTCCACAACTATCACACAACGTCATCTAGTCCCAAGCTAAGCAGAGCTTGTGTTATGGGTACTAGACAGCTGATAAACATACTTATATATTTCTAAATACATACATATTATAGATAAATTACACCCAGACACAGAACAAATGATCGTGCTCATCACACAAACATTTGTCCTGGGTGGGAATCGAACCCACGACCTTCGGCATAGCAGTCAGGGTCACTAACCACTAGACCAATATGCTCTCTTGTCTCCGCAGTCTCCCTATTGATTTGTATGTTTTCAAACTGGCACTACGGTTTGTCATCAAGCTTGAGAGCTGAGACTAACTTCCAGTTTCGCTTTACGACTACAGATCTATTGAGTGGACCAGTTAAGTAGTTAAGGCTTGTAAAGTATGGCACTCAACGAGAAGTTATGATTATTATTTTATGGTTATTTTTACTCGGCTGTGGAAACGCTACAGATAAACTTAATGAATTTGACACATTGCTGATTGCTAACAGATAGGTAAATGACAAAGTGTGTTTATAATATGATAACAGTTCATACCTACCTTTCCTATGTTTGTAGCAGTTTTCAAAAAAACTGAATAAGAATGAAGTTGTTTTAAATGCGTTTTGTAGTTACCACATGCTTTTGCGGCCGCGATGCTTTGTGCAAAATTGTCCTAGGATTTACTCGTCTTGCTTCTTTGGATTATCAGGACAGGTTTTTGGTATAACAGTTCTGGCTGTTGGTTTTAATATAAGTAAAGTTAAGTTAAGAATAGTTTCTTGTTAAAAGTTTGAAAATGACATGTTGGAAGTTATAAAGCTTTGCAAGACTAGATCTTATGTGTTTTGTGTTTAATATGTAGTCTTGGAGCTTGAGAGAATTCCGTAACATACCGTCCTGCTATAAAAAAGTTAATCTTCACTTTCATGAGTAGTAAAAGTTTATTAAGAGAACTTTTGCAGTATGAACGACGTTTCCTATATGTCGAGGTAAAGAGTGTCGGAGAAAGTGTCCGTGTTACTTCATTGTCCGCATGTCGACATGAACACGTCGTGATGGCTTATCTCCAAAAACTCGAGGGCCATGTAAAGCACCTTCGTTTATCTGGCGGCTACAAGGCACACGGAAACATCTTGTCTCTCGCGTAAACCCGCCATGTTTTATTCTCTCGCATTCAGCGCCGATACCTTAATAAAACCCAACAAGATTGAGCAATAAAAAGTAATTTATTTGATTGTAATTTCAAAACACAAAGTGGGCCTCATTTTGTAATATATTTTTATCTTTGTGGTTTTGTGTTTCTCGCGGGGCACGTCCTGCCCCGACCTGCCCGCGGATGATTCGTGGCGAGCGTTCAATAAATTTAAAGTGTATCTTAAACTCGATTCAATTCCGTCGGTGATACCTAACGGTTGATACCATGAAAAAGACATTACGTGCACCACAACATGTAGCTTTACTTCGTATTACATTCGTGAGTACATTGTGGTGCGCGGCAATGTTTATTGTGATCGACTCTATTTGAGGGCCGGGGCTTACAACCTTTCACCGGCGCATTAAAATGTGCATATCTATTACAAGCAACAATCTCTCAGCATCTCTAAATTACATCTTTTAAAAGGTGTGAGAAGTGTAGCTGCATACATAATCGATGGTAACGGAAGCCGAGGCGCGACGTGTTAAAGGCTGAGCAGCCGCGCGTCTCTCGTCCCGCACAATACGCGCAACTTTGATATTATCACCGAACCAATCAATTTTATCCCTCATAAAAAGTTCTTGGTAGGCAGCTAGCGAGTATAATACGGTCCCTGTATCAGACGCTCGATCCGTGGCTCGCTGGTAGCCGGACTTTTCATATATTTTATGTGAAAAGGATATGGGCATTGTTGTGAGACACCCTGCTGTGCACGCGTAGAGTGAACACTTGAAATTACAAGTCAGCTCGGACGGACCCTCGGATCGCGTCGCGTCGTACCCGGAAAAATGCGCTTCCAATGTTACGCTCGATGAAAATAAAAATATTGTCCACGCAATGTGTGGCGCTGCCACCAGGTGCTCACGAGCTTGGTGTATCCTGTGCACAACTGTATATTTTATAGTATACATATCTGTACAGATACTGGAGTAAGTGCCCGGACACACATTGTAAGGCTCTTAATGAGTTTATAGTCATTTGTATACAGAAGTACCTAGTCGAGATTGCCCTAGGGCTATAACTTTTAATGTCATCAACATTATATATTTAGTTATCATCATAAGCGCATGTCGTACCCACATAACTAAGCAAATGGGATAAGTCACATCAAAATCAACCACAGGACATTAAAAAAAATCAATTTTTCGCTTCAAATAAACAAGTCTCAAGGAAAATAAAAGTTAACATTTCAAATAAAGTAGAGATTTGCGACACCACGTCGCAGTGTTGTTCAAATATTTTGCCAGTGATCGTAAAACGAAGTAAAGATAAAGTAAATATTGTGACTTTTGTGGTCTGATTATGTTTCGCATTTATATCATAATAATATGATTAAAACTTCACGCTTTTTATGTTATTTCCGAAGTGATTTCAAAAGTAAGTGCTTATCTTTAAATTTTTTACCTTAATCCAAACTGTGGGTGGCTAGATTTAGTATTTCAGTTATTAAAATTATTTAAATCAACATTGTGATTGTACTCGTAGAAAATCAACCGATTTTATGTTTATTAAGCTATAAACCGTCCATAATCCTATTTGTCTGAGGCCACTAAGAATGTAATTTGTAGAGTCACCATCTTGAAAAATAGCTGGTTATTGTAAGTGCTGCCATCTTCATTCAGGGTTTGCTAGTCACTATTGCTAACCTGCTCATTAACTTTGTTTAATTTTTTATAAGAGACAAGCTTCTTTAAAATTGAATATTTGAGGAAACAACCTAACTAAGTTTTTGCGTTACCTGCTCAGTTATTGTACAAATACAGTACCACTTACTCTCATTCAGGTTATATGTAGTTATTGGGTAGCAAAATTTGTCTCTCATGGGTAAAAAGATGGAAATGAAATGAAACAAACTTTAACTTTTAAACAGTTTTACTCTTTTTGGTAACTACACGAGGTCAATGTTTCCTATCTCAATACTCTCTGTTTCTCACTCTCTATTATATCTAGGTCAGTTTTCTTGGTCAATTAACGTGAGGACCATTATGCACACTATGTAGTAAGAAAGAACTTACACACGGATTTCAGTGGAGTTCAGTCAGTGCAAGTAAAATTGAAAAATATTCTTGAAATATTTTTATTGCGAAATAAAAAGTATTGTTGGTTTGGTTGCCGTTTTTCTAAGAACAGGGACATATATTAGGCCGCTATCCCACTGGCGTTTTACGACCGTTGACGTCAACGTCGCGTCTGCTCAGCGTCGACGCCGTGCAGACGCTACGTTGACGCTGCGCAGACGTAGGAGAGACGCCAAAGAAAAGCCGTAAAACGCCTTTGGGATAGCGGCCTTAGCATTTACGTTTTACAATAAAATTTGTGATATCCATTCAAATGATTCAGTCAACTTCTAAAAACCTGGACACTTACTCAGCCAATATTTCAAGATACCTACTGTCTTTGGACACATCAAGTACTCTTCTACAATCGGAATGCCAGACAGGTTCCTCTGCTTACTCCTTGACGTAGCGAGGTTGAAGATAGTTCGTTGAAGCAAGGAGTGAGTCGCGAGTGGCTCGAGAGGTGCGAGATGTTACACGGCGGATATAAATAAAAGAAGATTGTCCCCGAGGACCGCGGGCCATAATGTGCAGCGGGCTCCGCTCTGCACCAACGGATACTGACGCTTTGATTATTTTTTTCGCTCTTGAAATGAAATATGTAATTTTATCTATTTAACCTAGTTGTTATGGGATTCATTTGGAGGTACATTTTAGAAAAGTAAAAAAATAAAATGAAAGTACTTTATCGAGTTATCTTTTTTTTCAACGTGTTAAAATCATCGAATTGGTCCTCCCAGGACAGGGCAGAAGGGACTGTCAGACTTGTACTGACTAAAATCTACGGTGTCCTTCAATAGGCCTTTACGTGGGCCACGGTTACCCGTTTGTCCCGCGACCCCGGCAGGAAGAACCGTATCTCAAACTTTTTTTTGTTCAATAATATTTCATTCAAATGTTGTCCGTAACTGCGAGTAACTGGTCTATTTTGCAGTTCGTAATATTTCGAGAGGCTATACCTACGCGAAAAATGACCTCCGGTTTCTCAAACGTACACGGTTTACCCACATAGACTTATTATGGAGTTCTCCGATCTCCGTAATCCCATCCCTCATCCTGGCCACGAATTAGATCAATATCGTTTTTTTACAGTTACAACATCTTTTCTGTGATAATAATGTAAATTTGCATTAACATTTATTTTTTGCCATTTTGTTTTTTTATTGTTATTTCTTACGGTATGTGTGCAGAGTGTAGAGTCCACCCATTCTATTAGCGTTTTTTATTTGTTGATGCTATGAAGGTGCTAAGCCTTGGGCTAAGGCCTTTCCATGATGAAATGTTGTCCTATACTGAACCGTTATACGGAAAATATATTCATATACATTTAAAAATATAATTTAAAACTTACAGAAAATATATTCATTTACATTTAAAAATATAATTTAAAACTTAATATAGTCAAAAGATGTAGCTTCAACAAATGGCTTTTCACCACTCGATATTACTGGTGCTATACTCAAACACAAAGAGGAACATACTAAAGCTCGCACGATTAGGCGCACCCCCCGCGCCCCTCGCCCGCCACACGCGCGCCTCCAAATAAAAGTGCTGCGTTGTCGCGAGCCAGAATTACGACGCGATCGCCTTTTATTATCTTTCTTTTTTAATTCAATTTTACGATAAACTCGCGTACAGTCCGACCAGCGCGTCTTGGTCATTTGCTCTTCGAATGACAACTTGTGGACTAATAAAAGTTAATGGGGTATTTAGGTTTACGAGTACCTACTGAGAGGAATTCTAGGCGCTTTATTATCTGAATGATTGTTGAATCGCTAAAAGCACAGACTAAATAAGCAATTATTTCATCAAAAACGAAACTAAATATCATCTCAGAAGAGAGAGCTTTTTCGTGATACGATTTTGCCAGGAAAGCTCCTACTTCTTATCGTATGGTCGTTGAACAACCTGGTGTCAGAGTTTAAACCGCCCGTAGGCCTCTGACATGGCTTCACACACCGTTGAAAAATCTCAGGTGTGCTGGTTTCCTCACGATGTTATCCTTCACCGTTTTTAGCAAGTGATAATTAATTTATAATACGCACATGAATTCTAAAAGACATTGGTGCGTGCCGGGGTTCGAACCTGCAACCTTTGACTTGGCAGTCCAACGGTCGTACCACTCGGCTATCACTGCTTTTAAAGGAAATGCCGACGGAGGAAATGATGACGATGCCAGGAAAGCTGAGAAATATGTAACTAATTAAATAATTTTAATTGAATTCGCATCCATCTATCTATAAGTACAAAAAAGTCTCAAGACCATATGAACTTTAAAACGAAAAAACATTCTTATGACAGTTAAAATGACCTGATCCCAATAAAAATAGACCTTTCTTAGTTATCGCGGATGAAACTCTTGTGTACGCCGTGTCCCGGCCGCTCAAACGCTCACTCTACCCTCATTTGCATACAAGCTACGATTTGTGTATTGTTAATTAGAGCAACACAAACAGGTTCCGAATAATGCAGCCTCACCAGGACCGGTCCACTATGCTTTCTTGTTGCGCTATTATTGTTCCATCTGTTATTTAAATGGCAATAGATTACAACCAGCAATCCAAACCTTAATAAACAATTGAACATAATTAACACTGTATGTTAATTTTGTCAATATTGATTTATTAGTACCAGCTCTCATTCACTATGCACTGTTGTTAGTCTTGATTATAATCTTTAGTGTTCGCGCATCGTTCGCCCTAACAAAAGACTTCAACGCTTTTGTTTTTGTATCTTCAAATGGAATTATCGTTATAAAACATATGATGTAAGGTTTGTGGTTCATTGAACCTATGTTAATAACTTTTAAGTATTTATAGTCATGTTATTTACTTGCAATTTTCGAAATATATTTTGGATATTAAAAAAAATGCATGGTTTTCTTTTTTTTTGTGTTCGGTTCAAAATGTCGTAAATATGGATTGAAAGCGAGAAAAGGTATGTGGCAGGCACTTAGACACAATATCAGTGCTGTGAGCGTGATGCAGCGCGTTGTCGAGGGTGCTCGTAAATTCGTCCTAATACCGGGCGGCGGCGCGGGCGCGCGGCGGGTCGCGCTCTCCACGACGCTTTTTATTGTCAAAACCCATAGCATCGCTGCCTTCCCTGATAACTTTATTGTTATTTACATCACTGAATTATCATTCCGATAGCCGTTGTTTTACATTCGTGTAACGTCGTGTCACAACCGGGCCTCGTATCTAAATTGCTTAATTGGAAAGTCTCGGAGAGAGGACGCTCGGATAACTGATATGAATATGTGTATTAGCCGCGACTGACCTTTCAATTGAGTCACCACAAATTACACTCGACGACGGCTATTACATGATTTTATCTGTAATATAGAAAAGTCAAATAAACTAATGTTGTTTATATCTTGTTTTCTATATGGCGAAGTAATTCAACCAGTTGTAATTGATATGGTCGGATGTACGGTTTGTCTTGTTTCTTCCAATATCTTCAGTCTGATGACAACAAAATATTTTGAATTGATTAAATTATATCGAGAACTATCGAACTATCGAGAAGTAATCCTCTTTTCATTAATTATTCGATCGATTATTATATTAGATGCATTGAACCAGATTAGGAATGTGTTTTAATTTGTAAACTTAATTAGTCAGTGGAATGTCTATTATTTACCTACATTTAATCTATTAGTTGTTAACAGTTAAATTAGTTCCTTCTTCATTTTCCTCTCGTATTGAATTTATATTATTATAAAGAATTTTAATTTGTCATTATTGCGTTGATGTCGAAAAAAGCCTCGCACCGCGCAATTTATGCTTTCGAAAATGTGGATTAGACACGTGGACCGGATGCATGCCGACGACGCTAATATGCGCTATATTGCTGCCATCAAACGGCAATAAAAGATGAATCGATTACCAGGTGCGGGCGACGCAAGCGGACGGCGGTGGGTGCTCTCGCCGCGCCATCTAGGGTATGCACCCCTTAATCCCACACTTTATGCAACAATGATCGGATTTTGTCGTGAAAGAAGATATGTCGCACTATATCCACTTTTTGCAGACAATTCCCATTTGCGTCTCATTCTGAGCTCGAGTCGCCAGTAATTTTATAATTTTAAAACTTCGGAACTCGAGCGAGTGGGCCAGGCCCCGGCTGAATAAGACTTTACGAATTTTTAAACGCGTATAAAGTCTTAATAAACACTTTTTATGGAAGCCTTGTAATTTTATTTGCATTCGAAATAGGGCTCGTGGCGCGTGTTAGGCTAATAAGGAACGGATGGCCGCTCTTTAACGATCCCTTACGTCGATAATATTTGCGGTCGTGTGGCAAATGAAATCACGTTTTATTGCTCTCAGCGTCATAAGTTGTTACCAAAAAAGACGCGGCATGAGTGTGGTCACCGGTCTTCCGCTGCTTACCTACCTCGTACAATTACTGGCACTGGTCGATGTACGAGATATTATTACTCAGCAAAAACACGAAATAAAAGAAAAGTTAAGGATCATTTTCGTAATATTGCCTCAATAAAATGGGTACAAATAGAATGACTATCGATGTTTTTTCGAAGTGAAAATGGCTCTATAAATACTGAAACGACTATTCGAATTGTTCCCGACGCATAAAAATAATATCTGTGCGTCGCATCTGTGGTGCTAATAAAATCCACACAACATGTGGCTTTGCAAATGCGATCTATTTAGACTTGGATATCGTCGCAACGAGAATAATGTTATCCCGGCACACCTCAGCCGTGTCACTCGCAAGGGCGTGTCGGAGATAAGTTTACATATTCTGTATGCATTATGCAAATTGAAGTTTTATGTTAAGCCTGTGAGGGGTGAAGTGTGGGGCGGTGGGGATCGAGTCACTCCGAGTGCTCTGCGCATGCGTTCGCGACATTTCACTCGCCACTGACGCGCGTCAATCTTGACTTTGACACTCGTGCGCACATTTAGATACGAGTGTAATTAATGCGCAAGGACATGTTGACATATCAGGCACAGTACTGCACTCACATTATGTTAAACTGAATTACATTACCTCACGACGTGCTAGACATTATGTTTCAGATACACGTCAAGCTTTTGAATAATTGCACAAAAGGGAGGAGGCATAAACTCACAGTAGGTGGAACAAGGCTGTCAATGATGATGACGATTGCAAGCTTTATAGTAACACATATAATTACTTAAGATACACGGTAATTAATTTTGCCTAGCTGTTAATTTTACCACCCACAGCATGCAATATGAATAGGTAAATAAGTGTTTATTCATAACGGTTATCTATACGATATTTTAAACTGAACCGTAATTTGTATCTTATCTAAAATAACTGAGATAGAGTTATATTTATTGAGTATGTTACGAATTTCACTAAATTTTATAAGCAGTACCTATATGGGAGTTGCTCACTGATAAAATATTTGTGGAGAATTCAGCCTATTTTCAATAACTTTTGATCAATGTTGTAAGAACACATAGTTTTACCAATAGAGGAATGTTATTCGATATTTGTAAACAAAATTAATTACACCTCTTTGTTTTTAATGACGTAGGTTTAAACTAGGCGTTAAATGATTACATATTACTTTATTACTTAATATTTTTACTTAACGACGATACGATTGGCCCAGTGGCTGAGCGATCGACTCCTGCGCAGCGTGTCGCGGGTTCGATCCCCGCACGGAACAAATATGTATTTGTATGATTTACATTTGCAAGTTGTTGTTCCAGGTCTGGGTGTTTGTGCATGTGAGTTTCTATGTTTCCAAACGCAAAGCAAAGCAAAAAGCGTGGGGCAAAGTTTAGAAAAAAAAAAATTTAGCCAACACCCGAACTCTCTCGATTCCTGTCTCCTTTGGCTTGATTCGACACGATTATATACAAGCAAGTAAATTCTCATGTGGATCAGCACCTTTACGAGCCGTGGTCAAGGTGTACCCCGCGTTGGTCCTACAACTTAGCTGTGGTTATTTGCCAAGAAAAGCGGAAATTGACATAAACAAAATTGATACTATAATGATAGTATACCTCTTTTAAAACCAGCATATAATAATCGCAGCTAAGTTGTGGGACCACCGCGGGGTACACCTTGACCACAGCTCGTAAAGGTGCTGATACACTTATCCATTTACTTGTAGCAGAACATCGAACATTCGTCGTTTTTAATAACGAACAGAGGTAAGCATGGAGCCAATCATCTTTACGAACATTGTCACGATCTTTCTAGCATACGCTCTAGTCGATTGTCGTTAAAAACAGTTTTTCTTCATGAAAGCCTTTGTCAAACAGACAGGCGAGTCCGAAGCGATAACGAACCGATACGAGACGTTAGTCCGATAGTTCGGTCACGCTATTGGATCGCTTTCGCTTTTCTATGTGACTGGATTCAAACAATTCCATACATTACAAATAAAAACGTCACACTTCGAATTCGCCACGCCTGTCTGTTTGACAAAGGCTGTTGACTTGACAGTCTGCTCGGCCGCAGATTAATTTATAGTTATTACGGTTTGGCAAAAGCTTCGCCAGAACGTTCATTAGAATACTCGCTAAAACACTCGTTTTTGTTTTTCTGTAACATTCGCAAGAATGCTCATTACAAGTGGATGCTCAAGTTTATCGGACCTTAAAACAAGTACACACCCTCCACTTAACTCAATGACGAAATCAATCCGCCACTAATTGATATTATTGTGAATATTAAACAAATTAATCGACCCAATCGTAATTTAAATGCCGTGCAATTATATCTGATGTTATAATCTCAGTATTTATCACTGAACACGTTCATTCAAAAGACACAAGTCATAAACTTTTGAAAGCGTTTCATTTCTTGCTAGAATGACAGCGTGCTTTCCCAATAGCCCACCGTCTATCTTTATTTTTCTGTGTCGTCATAATAATATACTTGCAAATTTAGTTTCACGTATACATACTTATCTCAATAATTATAAAAAGGGAAAAACTATTATGTAATTTGGACTATAAGGGAAGAAAAGAAGTGACGGGGCCTGTAGAGGGCCAAAGCCTGCCGGGGTTGCGGGACTCAAAAATTATCGTGACTCCGGTACGTAAAGGGCTATTGAAGGACACCGTGGATTTTAGTCAGTACAAGTCTGACAGTCCCTCCTGCTCTGCCCTGGGTGGGAGGACTCATTTGATGATTTTACCACGATACAAAATAAAGGGAAGAAAATAAAAAATACGAGCATTGTTTAACTTTCTCAAAGCATACCATTATTTCATTGTACAATTTGTTCGGTCATAAAATTCGAGGTATTTTTGTTTGAGCAACAAGTCTTAGAGCAACGATTATAAGAGCAATGATTGTATTCCCATATTTCCCATTCTGCACAATCAGATGGTTGTTCTTAGAATTTTCCTTAATTTCAATTGTGGTTGCTTGGTTGAATGAATGACATTTATTTTGAAAACTAGTTGTAAAGGTATGCGAAAGATAATTTAGTAACTTTTAATGCATCTTTTACATCTTTTGCACAAGTTGAACTTGTCTAGCGGAACCATATACAACGCTACTAATCGATGGACACATGAACTAGGTAAATAATGATTAAACTAGAATGGCTTTCAATGGCGGCAAGATCTACTTTGTTCTTATATTTTTGGTTCCTCATTGTGACGTAACCGATTCGTCAGGTTGGCAACAAAAAACAAGGAATGCGGTAAGCTCATACGAGTATGCAACAAAAATGTAAACTGCTCATAAACCAATCCATTCATGCAGTTAAATGTAAAATCTAGAATGAAGTGCAGTGCACCATTATCACTTGATCTCAATAACAACATAAGTACAGTTGCGGGTGTGAGGCGCGGGGGCCGGGGGCGGCGGTTCATTCATCAAGCCTTCATAAGGCTCTAAACCTAATTCGACACAAGCAGCCTCGCAACATCCGCTCTTGCAAAACGTTATTTCATTCATAACTTTAGCGCGTGCCGTGTTTACACCGAGCTCAAAACAATATTGTTAATTAATAACTGAACACAAAAACGAACTGACACTTTTTGTTTGAAGTACAATGCTGGGTGATATCGTTTTGATTAATGATTGTTTTGGAGTTTTTTGTTAATTAAAATTAACAGACAAATGATGGTATTCTAAAACGGAGTTTCGTTTGTTTTCGGGTTTTTCAAGGTGATTTTGGATATACAGTTTCACATGCAGATACACACAATTTTATTGTTCGAGAGCAAGTGCCCGGCGAATGGGAGTGATGTGAAATAAAATTCGTTTTACAAAGGCGTAATAAAAAGATAATGTGCAAAATAAGGTTTTGTGGGTTTGGTATGACCACAGCCGATAGTGTTTGGCGCACCCACGCGACGGCGAGCGACGGAAAATAACATTTAAGTTGAGCCGATGACATCAGCGACCGCGCCGCCGCCCGCGCCCGCTACCGCACAGCTGC
This sequence comes from Agrotis puta, assembly GCA_943136025.2. Classification (NCBI taxonomy): domain Eukaryota; kingdom Metazoa; phylum Arthropoda; class Insecta; order Lepidoptera; family Noctuidae; genus Agrotis; species Agrotis puta. The sequence continues at coordinate 9,919,132 of OW964177.2, read as the reverse complement.
AACGAGCGCACGCGCACGCAATCACCATCTTATAAAAATATAAACATATTCTCACTAAACATGTTAATAATAATTGTATTACGATTTCCGTAATGGGTATTAAGGAATTCTTAATATCTTTTTTTATGTATCTTGTTTTTTTGTTTTCAAGTATTTAATTATAGTGCCACTCCCATTTTGCCACAGGAAGTGTGCAATAAAACTAGCGGTAACAATACAAGAGTTTGTGATTTAAAGTTGTAACGTATGGTTCTATTTTGTGTGTTTTCAATAGTATTTTAATGTTTCAACTGATTATAGATCGATGTTTTAGTAAAAGAGAATTAGGACTTTGTGTTTATTACAATTAAATCATTTGCTTTTTTGTTTGTAATACGTCTGGATAAAGTTTGAATGGATGTTTTTATTTTGGAAATTAACGAAAAATGTCAAAAATTTCGACAACACTTTTGGAAAAACAATAAAAGATGTTGCATATATGAGAAAATTTTATTTATTTGGTAAAATCATAAAAAGAGTTCTCCCGTCTTGGGTGGAGCGAAAGGGACTGCCAGACTCGTGCTGAGTAAAATCCACCGGGGTCCTTCAATTCCCTTTTATATTTCAGGGTCACGATAACCTGTTAAGATGAGAAGCCACGAAAATCGCTTGTAAAGATCCCATTCAACGTAACACGGTAAGTCTTACGATATTTGGGATTCCTGTCAAAGCCTTCTCTCATAGTAAATACAAACAAATCAGTTACTTCCTTAAAATTTATGAACGTCACTAATAATAAATTAAAACATAATAAAGGGAACTGAACGTACGCCTGCCATAGACAAAGCGGCTCGCTCGATCTGGGGTAAGACAATCCGTGCGATGAAAGCAGTCTCGCTCTTCCTAAATCAACGTCAAATTACCACCTTTTAATCTTTTGTAAGCGATACGGTTACACACACGTGTTCTAAACGCAACTAAATAGTCGCAGCGACTGAAATACTGACGGAGATTGTCGTATAAATCTGACGTTTGAGAAATTTTACACGTCTTTGTTACAAATACATGTTCGTCGGCGAGCAGCTATATTATTTTACTATTAGCTCGTGAATGGAGCGCGATGTCGTAAATGACCCATTCTTTTGTGGTAAGTTTCGGGTTTAAATTTATTATAGCACTATGTTTGAAATAGTCATTTAAGATGGAATCGGTGTAAAATTGGGTAATGTTACTCTTTGTACACTAAAGTATTATGTAATAAGAATCGGGCGACGTCGCTGAGAGATCATCGACACTTAAGGCTTTATAGACAATAAAGCAGACAAGTGTAATGGGATCTCACGTGCCAGCCGGCCTATAAGACGGGTCGGAGGGCATTCCGTTAGGACTCATTGTCAAAGGGAGTCTGGACTGAACGGCCGCCTGTACTAAAGAATGGTGGGCACATAAGGAAATGAAATAACAAGATGTTGCGAAAACGAATTCTGCTGCTCTTTACTATCTAGATTCATTGAATAATTTACGTCGGATACTATTCAGCTGCTTCTCAAGCTTATATTTTCATGAGTACCTACTATAAAAGTTGATAAAAAAAAAATAGTAAATAATTTTAAGACAACTCGTACCTTTAATAATCTTGCTCGATTAACAATCAGTCACCTGTGTGTTTCAAAGTATGATAATTCAATTTCAATCAACATGACCGCATCCAGTCATGTTCCAAATTGAATTGTAATTCGGTTAAGTCGACTGATAGTAATTTCGAATGATAGGCCTCGTACGTTCACAGACGTAGATAGCTGGCGAAGATAATTGTCTTGAGTTAATGTTGGCTAAACAAAGTGCGTATGTTATATGAATGACGGGCGCGGGTCTTGCGCCTCGGGCGAGGAGCAACAGCAACTCGTATGGGAAAACCATCGGACATGTGCTTTAAATGCTTTACCTATGGTCTGCACCGATATTCCTTAACATATCTTAAACAACAATAATAACTAAGAATATTCAGACCGAACAGAAATTGCTTCTGATGTGTAGAGAAGACATTAATTAAGATGAAGTGACGTTACTGACGAATGTAAAAAAAAACGATTGAAGATTATAATTATTAATCAAAATAAAGAAAGGATTAAAATTATTTTCGAAGGTAAATCACCATTGCGCGGATGTGTCCTAAAAAAAGGCATGTGTCGTGGTCGAGAGGCTCGAGGGCCAGCCCTCAGTTGATATGGGGCACACAATGGGCTGCACACACGTGCAGCGATCCATTACACGGGATAAGTGCGGCTAATTCCCACTCTTGAAGGCTGCGTTCACGCGTTAGAATAACCATCGCAGGGTGTACAAATAGGCATAAAAGGAGACATGATTGTTTGAAATGGATTAAACATTAAAAAGTTTTGTTTGCAATTTGGCTGTTGTGTTTTTTAAGAAACGTGTGACTTTTTGATTTGGTCACAACAAGTCAAGATTCTTTTTAGTCATCAACTTGATAAACTAATTATTAAAAATAAATATGCCAGTGTAAATGAATATTTAATTAATTTCCTAAACACACCTGGCTGATTTAATCATTCGTGGCAGTTGTTTTACTGTAAATCTGTCGGTGTGTCCTGTAAAGTTCGAGTACAATCACTTGCTCTATGTATGAGGTGCTTATTCATTTGTGCGTCGCAGTCGGCTCGTTAGCAATTGGACATGCCCGTTGCACGAAATATTTCAGCGATTGAAGCGGCGGTAAATTGCGCGCAACAATAGCACGCGTCCGCAGCCTGTGCGCCCGCGCCGCCACGAGACCCTATTTACTACAAGAGTTTTACGATTCACTCGTTATCTTTAAATTATGTTTACTGGTTTAAAACAAAATTATACACCTAGCCCTCCATGATACAGTTGGCACTAGGCACTAGAGTTCTATACACATAAGTTAGCAGTCAGATAATTGTTTCTGTACCTTATTCCAAAGCAATAAATAACCAGCCCCTGACAGTGTACAGTATTACCTTACGGAGTGGAAAACGACATAAAGTGACAGCGATTCCCATAGGCCGTACCGCTCGTATTAATTACAGCGCAGTGATCCGACGTCGCGCGTCTCTCGCGCATCCATCACACGCGTCAGATAGCGCGTTATGAACGACGCACAGATTTGTACTCGTAATTTGTACCACTGTCATCACATTTCAAAGACAAATATAAAGGATTGAGGACCGGAATGACAAGTGTCAACGGGCTCATTCGGTTGGTATTTTAAGAGAGGTTTTTATTTAACACGAGCAACAAGAGGTGGATTGATCGAGACAGGTTTGAAGTGCCGTTCGACGGCCAGGTAACGTCGCGTCACCGAGTCCTTTAACTTTAGTGTCTCGCCCAGCGTTCCGAGAAATGTCCTTACCTAACTCTTCACATTTAACCAACAACAATCACACGGCTTTGCTTATGTTACTGTGTCTCACGATTTATTTATTATTTATTGCCAGTTCTTGTTCAATTTTATTATAAAATGTCAAGTTGCAGGTCAGCCACATCTATAAAACTTGATGCTCTTTTAAAACAAATTAGAATGTGCAGCTACACAGTTAGGGAGCCTTGAAAAGGTGCGTCGATAGGAAAAACTTGATATTCCGTAATTTGCGGTAAAGGCTATAATTTTGAACCCAAAACGTGTGGCGTGTTTCGAATATTAATTGATCGGGTATCGGACCCGTCGTCGGTTTACAATTACACGCACCAAGGCGATGGTATCGGATGCGCCTGCGCCGCCGGCAGCGCGCATGCGTCAAAATTTAATTACCCGCGAATTCGCCACTCACTCACGCACGGGATCGCTGCGATTCGTATCGATTGGGTGAGACTTCACAACATCCGCGCATTAACGCCCCGCTGACGGACCAACCGTCTGTATGATGTCAATCATTATTGATTGACATTCCGGTTGTGTGTTGACGCTTTTGTTGTTCTTTTATTATGACTTTTTGTTTTCGTGTATGAGTAACATTTAATTAAGCAAGTAGGTAGATAATTAAGCATATAGCTACGGCTAGTGGCATTATTACTCATCTAGTCATATGTGAAGTTATTTTTAATCATGTTTTTTTTTTTTAAATATGTAGGACAAGAGCAAGTATTAGATATTCGTTGTTGTTCCTGGAATAAGCCTTACGATCAGTCGGTGTTTCCGTGTAAGAAATAATTATCAACAATCGACGCGAATTAGTGGTCACTGATGAAACATTCATCGTTTATTTGTTACCAATCATCGGAGCGTTGCCAAGTCATCGAATATTAATTAAGAACTGAGAACACTCGGGTATCATCTCGATCTGGCTTGCTGTGTCGTCTCGTACATGTTTATAGCTAACATTGTTCAGTATTGTGCTGGCTTCACTTGCATTATGTTATTTATGAGTTTTGATAGTCATACTTGTTTTGCCACCTTCGAGCCGAGATATCGAGATAGAAGAAGTGAGTCGTCACGGGTGTGGCTGTGATTCACAACTGACTCTAATTTCATGGAAGATAGTATTGTGATTTTTAAAATATAATCTATCTGTTCTTATCTTAATGATAGGTTAATTGATGGTCGATGATTCATTGTGACGGCGTGGTCCGCCGTGATTTGTTAGTTGTCGATGTTTGAGTTTTTAATTATACGTAACTAAAAATGTGTTATTAGAGAGGCGGGGTGCAATGTTTTCGTCACGGCTATCGCTCAACAAATGTGATGCGTTCGCTCTTGTTCGTTTTGGACAGACGTATTAACGATGGTGTTTACGCTGTTGAAATGCACTCACAATGGTAGGTATTCGAACCAAGGCAAAACCCAAAAAAGAAAAATTGTTTTAAATATATTCATACTATTTACTGTTTTTCATTTTTAACCATAAACAGTAAAGAGTGATATATATTGTATGCTTTTTCTTTAAATACAGACAAAATATACCTATATATACATATTGTTTTAAATAATATTTTCTTCGAACATGGGCATTGATTTACAATGCATTTAAATTTACAGATATGAAAGCACAATAAAACAACGAACATTTATTTGAACAACGGAAAAATTTTTTTAAGTTAACTGTTGACAAGAGGACTCATCAATCTTTCATTATAATTCTGATACGTGTAACATTCATAACCTACTTGCTCTGCAACAACAAAGTACACATTGACAACAAATTGACTTGTCATATTTCTTTGCTGTAAGCACTCTTCTTTTCTGTAATTCACTGAAAAATATGTAATTGAAATTGTATTTAGGTAAACGATCTATTGTGTTCAGGAAAACAAAAGTGCATTGGAAATGCTGACAATAACATACGTTAGAATATTCTCACTTCTCTGCCGAGTAATCCAAGCGTAGTCTATAAAACAATGAAGTTCAAGTGTCATAGTAATCTAAATGTATGGGTCGGACTGCACTCGTACACTGCACAGTCGACACGCAGGCACACCCTGCTGCGCAGTGACATGTCCGCGGTCGTCCAGCCCTCAGCTAAGACAAAAGACAAATTAATTTTGTACACAAGGCATTTAATTTGAATGTGAATAGCATGAAGTGCGACGAATGGCCGCGGAGAACAATGGCCGGCGCCGACGGTCCCGCCTTTTTGTTTTACACTCAATGAAAGTAAAAAGTATAAAATCTAAACGTTCAACAGACAATTCCGTATTATGATATGGACACAGTAATGGAGGGCTGGAGAGGCGCCTAATAGCTTATAATATTAAATGTACGTGATGGACCAAAGCGAAGTGAGGCTATGGGCTCATGGGTCAATGCGTCCGAATATAATCGTTAAGTGTAAAATTTTTGATCATAATGCGATGAATTATCCCAGAATGGTGGCGGCTCAAATTCCTTACACAGAAATCGAAGTTCCGTAGCTAAATGGGGGCTGACTATTGTTTTAATATTGCTTTTCTGATACTGCTCTCTTTTGGGGCCCGTTTTTGAAGTTGTTACATGGAACCGACCATTCTGCTGGGGGCTTTGAATGTGTAGTTGTATGTCCGACAATAGCTACCTAAGGCGCAAAGTGTAATAAAACAGATAATGTATTGATGTTTCGTTAGATTGAAAGTAAGTTTTGATTAAAACCGTTCTGTCTGCAACAAATCTTGAGTGATGGGTATAAGTCAGCTCGAGGCGACGGATGCTACACACCTAACGACGCGACCGCGTGTTTACTTTATATCATTAGTCCATCAATCAAGATCTGTTGAATCGTAACTGTTAGTTAAACACTAACAATCATTGGCTCCGTAGCTCGGCCGGCCATCAATCAACGGCTGTTGACGCGGTGCCTTCGGGTGTCGCGCCTGCGCCCGCGCCGCTGACCGCTGCCCGCCGCACTTCAACGCCCTCTAATGACAGCCCTCGCGCCGACTTCCCTTTGCGCCTCAAAATTACGAACGTCCGTGTTATTAAAGTGTTTGTTTCTTAGACTTTTTTGTTTAGATGTTTTATCCAATTAGTGCTACCGTGTCGAAAGGATAATGTTGTGATGAACGTATAAAACGTTTAGCGTTTAGTTAAAAGCGGATCCTTGTCGGCGCGATAACAAAGTATGCCAACGAGGACATGTGCGCTTGCTTATTTGATAAAAAAAAATGGATTAAGTTGAGTATGTCACTGCATCTTCACTTATTTATTTATGGGTTATGCATGTACTCGATGGCATCAGTTATATCAATTCATTTGATTTGTTTGCTGACGTTATGTTCAGATGAAACATTTGTACTATTATAGAGGTGTGTTATGTGATAGCGGTAAAAACGACTTTAAATATAAAATATTATTTTATTAGATAATGGATATAAGTTTTACAATGGAATGTCGAAATAGAACTAACTAACTTAAAATTAAGGACTCGTATTTATATGGAGAAATTGATGGGAAAAGTAAATAAGAACTTAAATTATCAGTAATTAACTAATAAGCTAATGACAACCTTTGATACAGTGAGAATAGTAAATAGTCTTAAGCTAAATGAGGTACATTAGATAACAATAATACATTACATAGATCATTACTAAAATAGGGTTCAAAGAGTAAAAGATAAATGAAGTAAACAATATTAATATAGTATAGGTAAATAATACAAGTATACAAGCATATAGGAAAGAATGTTATATTATATAACACCTCCCCACCTAGAATAAAGATTGGGCGTTAGCGCCGAATCTTTTTGGAGTGGAGGAATTGTCGTCGCTGTCATCTTCGGAAATACATGATGTTGTGGTCTGGTTCAACGTGGTCATCGGGATGTTCTGGACGAGATGTGTTGATCGATGGTGTCGTCGTGATGTTCTTCCGAAGCAGTTGTTGAAGATCTGGATGCAGTGGTTGTCATCATTATTGCAACCAAAAGTATTTGTAAATTTTAGACATCTTCTGAATAATTTATACATTAAAAATAATAACATGAGGGTTCCTGATGTGAAGTAGAACCAAGAAAATCTATTCTGATGTCGTTGGATGAAAGGTTTCTCTTTTATCTTCTGGATGTCCTCGTTATGTTTATCTAGTTGATGTTTGAGATTGTTGAGTGAGTCCAATGGTGTTTCGTTGATTGAGATAGGTAGAAGGTTTGGAAAATGATGATCTTCAGTTTCGTCGAAACAATCTTCAGTTCTGATGTCAGGAACTATAATAGGAAATGTGACGTTGTCTTCTCTGCTTTGGTGTGCTGATAGAGTACTGTATCCAGTGTGAAGTTTGCAGTTTTCTTCGAGGGTAATAATTCCTGAACCGTAGATATTGTGATGCGAGACTTGATTGTTACATTGAAGGATGCACTGTGTTGCGTTGCTGAGGATGTAGAGCCATCTGTTGTTTTCCAAGCGTTGGAATGTGTTGATTTGTGCAGCGAAGGTTGTAGTTGTACAGATGCTTGGGATGTCGTTTGAGACACTGAGTAGGATTTGTAGCTCACAAACAGGTCGTGTATCAGAGTTGTAGACGATGATATCTCGGCACACGCTTCTTCTTTCAGCGTATGTCTTGCAGTTGTCCAATGAGCTCGTGGATACGTAGTGTTCACCGCTAGGGTTTGTGGCCAAATACTTATGCTCTGGTAGGATGGTGGTATAGAGTGAGGAATTGGGATGTTGGATAGGGATTGAATAGATATGGTATAGTTTTAAGGATTCAGGTTTAATGAGTGGGAAATCTAATATATAAACTAATCTATTTGAGTAAACATAGGCAGAGAGTTGAGATGAATCTAAGATTTTATTAATATTATCTATAGTAACAGGGCTAACTAGTTGTTTATTAGATCTAGCATGGTTGGATAATAGAAGATTTTGATAGAGTTTATTAAGGGAAATGATCGAGTGATGAATTATGTTTGATTTGGCAAACAAAATACTCGAAAGGCAATCATCAATCTCGTTTTCGAGATTGGTAACCGATTCTAGTATTAAAATTGAGATTGATGAAATTTCTTCCGTAACTTTTAAATCGAAAATAGTTTTAGAGGTGCTATTAAGATATTGATTTAAACGATCAATGTTTTCGTTGATGACTTGTTCATCATAAGAGATTTTAAATATCGTTTCGTTGAAATTTTTAATAGTGCTAGACGTTATTTGAATTTGTTTCTGCATTAAAGAAGTAAGATCGAGTTCACGTTTCTCAAGCATATTAATACATTCGTCGTAATGTTTCGCATCTTTGGCATCTGGAGTACCAATGAGGTATTTCAACAAGGAACTGAGTCCATCTAAAAGTTCTCTTTTCTGTCTAGAGTTCTTACCTAAGTAAATATTTAGTTCAGAAAGTCTATTGTCTATTTTATCGAGGTTAGTCTTAAGATACGATTTAGTGGAGAGAACATTAGGAAAAGCGGGGTACTTTACATAAAATTGTTCGAATCTAGAGGCTAAACGTTTTAAGGATTCATGAGCGATAAATAGTGGTTTAAGATCACGGTAAACGATAAGTTTCCATGAGTCATCAGATACGGAGATAGAGCCTTCTTCTTTATAAAATAATCCGGCATGTGTAGGCAGCGGTTGAGTTAGATTGGCAACGATTCCCGTGGTTGCCCTGAAAGCGATAGAATTTGATTTTGGTTAAATTGCAACTTGACCTTATGTTTACTTATAATGTAATTCTTAATATAGATATAGGACTTGTAGAGAAGAATGTATAAAAATAATTTTAGAATTGAGCAGATTACGAAACTAATGTAAGGGTTTTGCATAATATTGTAAAAGTTATAGGGATTAGAGGATTGAGCCGTTGTACAGCTGACCCTGTAAGAGTAAAATCAAAACTAGAGTCTAAATTTAAGATTAAATTAATTATACTAATATAAGAAAATATTATTACTAAACTAAGGTTTCATGCAAATGGTATGGTCTGAGCCTGTTTGCATGCACAAGTTGGTTACGATTGGCTTTCTGAATTACGTAGTTATGATTGAAACCAACACGTATAACTTGGTAAGGACCTTCCCATTTAGGGTCCAAATTATTTGGGTTAGGAATCCTTAACATGACTTTACTGCCTACGTGATACTGCGTGAAGTTTTTAATCTGACTATCATATCGATCTTTAGCTTTTTCTTTCATAGCTTGTAAGTTTTTAAGAGCTGAGTCTCGAGCAATTCTTAACCGTTCGTTTAAATCTTTTAGATAATCACAGGCTGTGTAGTCGGGAATAGTTTTAATATTATAGAATGGACGTGGTTTATAACCAAATAATAACTCGTGAGGTGTGTAATTAGTGGAACTATTAACTGAGGTATTATGACACATGATGGCAAAAGGTATTATTTTATCCCAGTTTTTAAGACGACGACTGTGATACATTCGAATGTGATCGCGTAAGGTAGCATGGAACCTTTCAAGGGCGCCATTTGTTTGAGGATGGTATGCAGTATTGAAAGTATGATTAGAACCGAGGAATTTTGTTAATTGTTTTAAAACGTTATTCATGAATTCGGTGCCTTGATCGGAATGAAATCTTTTAGGGACACCGTAATGTTGACAAAAATAAATTAATTCTTTAGCCACAGTTACGGCTTCTTTATCGGGAATAGGATAGGCTTGTACGAATCGAGTTAGGTCATCTTGAAGAGTTAAAACATATTTATTGTTGTTGTCGCTGATGTCTGAATAAGAGACAAGGTCCACAGACACTCGTTCGAATGGTTCAGTTGATTGTGATGTAATTATCATAGGAGCTTGGAAGTTTTTTCGCTGTATTTTATTACGTTGGCATACAAGACAGGAGTCAATATAATTTTTGATGTCATTAGTCATCCCTTTCCAGAAAAACTCGTCGCGGATTTTTCTCTGCGTTTCAATTATACCACGATGTCCAGAAATTGGTTCGTCATGATAGGTTTTTAATATATTTGGGATTTCCTCTGCAGTAGGGTATTTTACTCTATTTTCACAGATATGAATTTCACAATCATAAGCTTCAGCCAGGTATGCTGTAATACGCTGTTGTTCGTTAGGTAGTAATTTACAAGTATGATCATTTTTAAGGTCGGGAACATAGAGTATATTCAATTTATGTTTCTGAAGGCAAGATAAGAGGGATTTAAAATAACTTTCACTGTCCCAAGGATCAAAGTGATTAGGTCTAGTATAACTGAAATATAGGTTTTGTTTTTTGTCCGAAACTAATAGGTCTACATCATAAAGTGAATTTGTTTTTCTTAAGTAAGATTCTACTTGTGAACATGATGATATGGCTTCATTATAGAGGTTGTTGTGATCATGATGATTGCAAGATGTTGGAATATAAATGTTTTTATGTCGTTGATCTAGTAGTTGATTAGCAGAGATTTTTAAACGGGGATTGTTGATGCATAAATGGTCTGATGATTTTAAGGATAAGTAATGTTCGAAATTTAGTTGAAGGTAATCGTCGGATTTGATAGAGGTAGAGTCGTCTTGTGTCAGATCGATAATATTAGAATTCATTATAGGTGGACGAGAAAGAGCGTCCGCATTAGTGTTAGCTTTGCCAGCTTTATAAACGATGTCGTAATCGTATTCTTCCAATTTTAGTCTCCAACGAACTAGACGACTGCCGGGATCTTTAATAGAAAATAACCATGTCAAAGGCTTATGGTCTGTGACAATTTTGAACTTTCGTCCAAATAAGTATGGCCGGAAGTGTTTTACCGCCCACACGATGGCTAATAATTCGCGCTCAATGGTAGAATAATTCGATTCTGCTTTATTTAGAGTTCGTGAAGCATACGCTATTGGCAAGTCTTTGCCGATTGGACCTTGGGAGAGAATTGCTCCTATTGCATGAATAGAGGCATCGGTGGTTAGAATAAATTCTTTGCTGAAATCAGGATATTGTAAAAGAGGGGTCGTCGTAAGAATGTTCTTACAGGTATCAAACGCTTGTTGTTGATTACTTTCCCATACGAATGGAACGTCCTTTTTCAAGAGTCCTGTTAGTGGTTTCGTGATTTTACTGAAATTTGGAATGAACCTTCGGTAATAGCCTGCAAGGCCTAAAAATGATTTTATATCTTTGCACGTTTTAGGAACTGGAAATTCTCTAACTGCTCTAACTTTGTCTGGATTTGGTTTCACACCGTCGCTAGAAATAATATGTCCCAAATAAGCTACTTCTTTCCGCATAAATTCACACTTATCTGGTTGGACTTTAAGACCGTTCTTTCTAAGTCGGTTAAAGACTTCGGTAAGTTTCTGTTCGTGTTCTTGGAGACTTGATGCGAATACTACTATATCATCTAGGTAGACAAAACAACGTTCACCTTGTAAGCCTTGGAGAACACTGTCCATAGCACGTTGAAACGTTGCAGGTGCGTTTTTCAGACCAAATGGCATTCTAAGGAACTCATAATGTCCGTATGGTGTGTTGAAAGCTGTTTTTGGGATATCTTTAGAGTCAAGTTCAATTTGGTGGAATCCCGAGGCAAGATCTAAGGTAGTGAAATAAATTGAATGGCCCAGTTTGTCTAGAATATCGGTTATGTTGGGCAAAGGATAACTGTCTCCTATAGTGATATCGTTAAGTTTGCGATAATCGATGACTATACGCCATTTCTGTTTCCCTGACGCGTCTAGTTTCTTGGGGACAACCCAAATAGGGCTACTCCAAGGAGATGAACTTGGCTGAATAATATTTTGATCTAGCATCTTTTCGACTTGAGATTTCACTTCTTGTTGATGCACATACGGAAATCGATAAGTTTTTGTATTAATCGGTGTGTCTGATGTAGTAGGGATTGTGTGTTTGGTGTGATTTGTGAATGTCAAGGGTTCGTTTTCTGTGATGAAGATGTCTGAGAATTCCATGATAATTTTACTCAAAGATTGATTTTCTTCTTCATTGAGGTGATCTCTGCGAATGAGTTTGTCTACTTTGTTTCGATTATCCGTTAACGTTTGTTTGTTTGTTGAGTTTATTGGGATTTTATTCGAAGATTCAATTGTAACTAGTTCAAATGCATGGACTTTAGGTGTTAGCACAAGTTTATCATTGTTACCGGAATTTACACAGGTAATTAAGAATTTGTTATCTTTTACTGTGACTAAGGCGTTAGGAATAGTAACATCATCGCAAATGGTTTGTTTTTCGATTAAGGCGGGTCCACTTTGAATATCACTAGTATAGCATGTGATAACAGTTTCGGTTCGTTGGCCAATGTACTGTTTGTTATCTACGGATTCTGTTGGTTTCTCTTCAATATGAAATAATTTGTAACTGCGATCTCGTATACGCATAATTTTTGATTGTACATAGATATTGACATTGAACTTACTCATGAAGTCATTGCCCAAGATACCGTCTGCTTGAATATTGAGGTTTGCTATATGAAAATTAAATTTTGGGAAATGATCTAGAGATATTTGAGCTTTTCCGAAGCTTTGAATAGAAGATTGGTTACCCGATATACCTACAATTGATACGACGCACGATTGGTCTAGAGGGGCACTACCAATATGTTCCTTGTTAAGGACGGATATAGCGGCTCCTGTATCGATGAGTAATGTTACCGGTTTACCTTCAATGTGAAATTGGCAATGTAGTAGATTTTCTGGAGGTACGTTTAGCGTAGAAATAGTAATAGATTCAGTATACATAGATTTTGAGTTTGACATAGATTTAGAATTTGAGTTTGACAAAGATTTTGGATTTGAGTTTGACATAGATTTAGCATTTGAGTTTGAAATAGATTTAGAATATGAGTTCGACATAGATTTAAGATTTGAGTTTGACATCGATTTAGATTTGGATTTAGACTTAGATTTAGGCTTAGAGTTAGAAAGAGATTTAGGATTTGATTGAGTTTGAATTGATACTTCTTCTGTGGGTGTGGCTAGAGTTTGAGTGCTAGCGTCACGAAATTGTCCCCGATGGACTGGATAGAAGGAAGTGTGTTTTTCGAAGTTGGTAGAATTTACAGTTGTAGTGCTTCTAGATTTGGTACCGCTGTTTGGACATTGTAAGAGTGGACTGAAGCGGTTTCCGAAGACTTGTCCAACACCTCGGCCGCTTCTGAGTTTAAATTATTAATTTTTGCGGAAGGAACTACTGCGCGTTGATTTTGTGGGTGTTGACTTCTTTGACTATTATTATACTCCCTTTTTCGGCATTCTGAAATCAGGTGACCCGGTTTCTTACAATAATTGCATTGTTTGAGAGAATTTTTAAATTGCGAACTCGGTCTTGGTTGCATCGGTTGATTTGATGTTTTAGTCTGACTACTACTAGGGATGTTATGTAAAGTCTGTCTAGCTTTATTCATGTTTCTTATTTTTTCCTCTTGGATTGCGAAATTTCCCGCATCCGATAGGTTCGTAAAAGAACGAACACGAAGCATCATCCCTATGTCCGAATTTAACCCATTAACAAAGACGTTGAGGGCCGTCTCTTCGGTGGTGGCTTTGCGACCCTCTAACGTGGAATCTGTGATTTCCGCCGATAACTTTTCTAGAATTTTACTTCTACACAAATCGACTCGAAGGAAGAATTCGGTGATGCCTTCTTGAGGCTTTTGGAAGTAAGATTGTAATTCTAGATTTAAATGAGCAAGTGTTTTAGTTTGCGAGAATTTTTGGATAAGAAATTGTTTAAGGTCGCACCATTTAAAAAATTGTTTAGCATGGACATCTGATGAACCTGGTCCAGTTAGTTTATTTAACGCGTATGTTAAAATAACTGTTTTTTGATGTATATTCGCAAGTTCGAATGCGGAGTCACACGACCGAATGAATCGATATACTTGAGAATTTTGTGAGGTGTCAAAATCAGGAATTAGTTTTAAGAGAGTTCCTATGTCTAACTCTGAGCTAGAAAATACTTTGTTGTCTGGCATCGTGATTTAGGGTTTTTTATAAGGTTGAAAGTATTGAATATAGTGGATAAGATTTAAGGAAATAGGATTGGATAACTGATGAGGAATAGAGAGATATGGAGGTAGTAGAGCAATATGTACGTTTTAGGCCACTTACCATAACAGTAAAATACTGGTCGCGCTGCTGAGCTTCATCATTCGAAGGTCCGGCGAAGTTGTTCGAAAGCCTTCAGCTACCGTGCTTCTTCAATAGGCGATTTTGACCGTTTGGAATTTACACGTTTTAACTTCGTCTTATGCACACGCGATCCTACCGACTGCGCCAAATTTGTTATGTGATAGCGGTAAAAACGACTTTAAATATAAAATATTATTTTATTAGATAATGGATATAAGTTTTACAATGGAATGTCGAAATAGAACTAACTAACTTAAAATTAAGGACTCGTATTTATATGGAGAAATTGATGGGAAAAGTAAATAAGAACTTAAATTATCAGTAATTAACTAATAAGCTAATGACAACCTTTGATACAGTGAGAATAGTAAATAGTCTTAAGCTAAATGAGGTACATTAGATAACAATAATACATTACATAGATCATTACTAAAATAGGGTTCAAAGAGTAAAAGATAAATGAAGTAAACAATATTAATATAGTATAGGTAAATAATACAAGTATACAAGCATATAGGAAAGAATGTTATATTATATAACAGGTGCTACGTGACTCGCATAATGAGGGAATTGATCAGATGGAGGAACCGCTGCAATGACACTTGATCGATGTTCATATATTGGCTGTAATGAAAAGCTAATTATGGTATTTTTGTAAGTATTTATATCAAGGTTGTAAATAACACTAGCTTTTGCAGTAGGTAACTGAGCCACGATACTGATGTAGGTAAGGATTTAAAAAGAAACCAAGATATTCAAGGTTTATAAAAACAGTAACTTACTTAGTTCATCGAATCATTCCGTCTCTATAGTGACCAGAAAATGGAAGAAAAACACGTACTTTACATATGTTTACTCTTCGCCGCCGCCGTTAGTTAACTTAAGAGGCCCAACCACGGGAAATAGATTGTTATGGTTTTTTAGACGATTGGATAGCTTGTTTTCTCTTTGAGACCGTTTTTATTTAATATACTTTTTAATGAGGACAAGCTGCGTTTAATGCAGTACACTGAACCCATAAATTTACAAATTTACTCAGGCCTCTGATCTCCATGACATGATTTTTCCATAAGCGAAATCAATATGTAACACTCAATATCAGACCGGAACAAAAAAGCATGTTTGTTTTTAGAAGGAAGTCGTATTTGCAGGTTTCATAACAAAAAGAGAGAACGGAACTTGGTTGTTTCCTAAAACTGAAAACTGGAGTTTTGTAAAGCAATGTAGTAGGGCCAGGGTTATTCATAATCCGAGACCTATCCGAATTTCAGAATCAGATAAATGTTGTTTTCAAGAATAATAGCTATGTCATTAAATTTTAGTCAATGTACATCCCTGTAGCAATATAACAACTACAATATACCGTCGATTCGACTACAATTTGTCGATTTATTTTGAATACCGTAATGCAACAGGTACCCAGCAAGTACACACCTTAATTCATTAATTCAAAACACTGTAATAAATAACACATATGCATCAAAATCGGTCGTATCTAGTACGGAGGCTGTCATCGAAGGTTCGGTTTAATTTAATTGACTGAGCTACGTGTCGATGATAAATGTAAGCGGGGTTAAGCATATGCGCGGGGCTCATGAATAAATCGCCCCTCGGTGAGACGAGCTGATTTGCGATAAGCGTGTATTTATTGCGTTATTTGTGCCCGCCACCTGACGGAGACGGCGAGTAGCCGCCGCCGCGGGAGGCGCTCTATTGCCTTCTAAGGATCGGTGGGACCGCTCCTCAGCGATGTCGCGGCGGAAGCGGAAAAAGGCATTGATTCTCAAAAGCGACCATCATAAGCAATAATGAACTATTGTCATAGGAGCGGAAGGTTATATGCAAAGAAAAAGATCCAGAGCTGTCAACACTAAAGTTACTTGACGTCGTTTTACAAAGGTTTGGCCCTCAATAGCTTACCAGTTAATGATGGCTATAGGCACCTAAAAGACTCACCTGTAGAATAATCGCTCATGATCATGTTATATTTTAAAATAAAAATCTAATACAACGGATAAGTCGCCTGAGTCATATTTCTTTGATGTTGAAGATGACTTTTAATAGCACTGATGATGGCTACAAGTACCTGAAAGCGTGAAACACCCAATAAATTTGAAACATTGATGGGTGAATGTCCTGAATCATATATCCTCATGGTGTTAACCGATCTAGTACCGCTTATAAGCAAAGTCACTATCGCCCCCGCTACCTCCTCAGTGATGTGACCAACGCTCAGCTCCGCGGCATCCCTCCCGGGAACAAGCGTGCGGAACGCGCCCCTCACCACATAAATCACGGCGGACATAACAGCATTAACTGTTGATGGATTTCGCCCATTCAATGCTCAGCGTTGATATCTGTACAAATTGCCTCCCTGCCTCTTTCATTGTCTTCGATATGTACGAATTGAAAAGGGTTTTTTGTTTTATGATATCGCAAATAGTTGTGATGGATTTTATGAAAGCTCGCTAGTAAGATCTTTGAAGCTTACAGAAGCAAATCTTGACTCAGTGACATTTAGAGCCAGCAACCTAATTATATTAAACGATATTCAGTTGCGCAACGATGAGTGCTGCGATATATTCTGGTGTAGGCAGATATTAGAGGACAAGACGAGTAATTGGACTGCGCCGGAGCACGGCAGCGATCAATTATGTTCATGTGAATAGTAATTATTTTATTATGCAAGTTGATTGAATGGATCTTATTTGTGGTCGCTCTATTTAACGTTCTAACATTTCTTGTAATTAGATTATGGTTTTATGATTATATTCATAGACCTTAACCAATGCAATTGGTTCAGTTCGCCTCGGTAAATAAATAAACCGTTAACTGTTCTCTATAATGAATTTGTCAAATCCTAACGATTCATAAAAGCTTAATGGATAAATAAACATAAATGAACGGGTAAACGGTTTATCTCTTCGTTTCGTAAACGATTCCAATCGTAATCAACGTAAGTTACTAAAAACTGAACGCAAACAAGCATAAGTTACTGTGGACGTCGAAAATAAATTTATGTTCATGTAATGATATTCCGAAAGCGATATACACAGTACAAGTTGGTACTCGCGTGTACAAAGTGAGCAACAGGCGCAGGCGCAGGTCCCGCGCCCGTGCTCGACTGCCTGTACGCCCGGACGCGGCCGCAGGCGCCGATACACGTCGCAAACTAAAAATGTGTATAAATTATGAAGATTACATGAAAAAGAGAAATGTGTTACATTTAATTTTATTACATACGATAACTTATGGGCTAGGCACGGCACTCGCTTGAAAAACACGTTGCTCCGAATAAACATCTCCATAACAACGCAAGCTGCGTACTACTAGTAAGCCAAAATGGCTTTAAAGCTCCTAAAAATAAGGCTCAATATAGTCCTCAAGATTTGTTTTAATTAAGGCTTTTTACGGATTGTTGTATTTCATAGTTACATACAGATCATTTGTGACATTAAAATATCAATTATTTATGGTGTTGAGATAGAAACAGCTTTTCGAGAAGAACTTATCCTTTGGCTTATCTATGCAAAATTGTTAATATTATAAACGAGCTGCGAGTCTACAAACTAGATATTATTAGATATAATATAATCAAAATGTCGTCAGTTAGTCAAATAAAATTTTATTCGATGTAGATAGCTTGTTTCCGGTGTAGCAGAATTTTAATATTCTGTATCGTCATTGTGAGTTTTATTTGCACTGTTGATTTAATTATAGAATATTGTATTTACCCATAATGTTATTTATGAGGATACAATTAATATTATGTTAAAGGTAAACTTTTCTTCATTCTTAAGGCGAGCAAATTGCGTGACTTTTATCTTGATGACCTTGCAAAACACAAAACACGATAAAGACTTGGTTGAAACATATTATTTTCATGTTTATTTATTGGCTGTTTATGCTCAAGTTTCTTTATAGCGGCAGTGTCTATTATCAACATTATAACTTACCTATAGATACTGTGTTATCTGGGGGACATAAAACTGGTACAAACCTAAGACCCCGCAATCTGGTATTAATGCGATATGGTGACATTTGAGGACATTTTCCGCATGATCCTCGATATCGTCTAAGGACATAAAAGGTTCTATTAATTCAGGTGTAGATATTTTGTCGGGGATTGCAGACGCTTCAGTAGATGGTATCTTAGGTAATTTGTTGCGAGCAGAGTAATCAAAATATTTGTTTATCAATGAGGAGAACGATCGTGATGTTAATCACAGCTCATAATGTTCACGTGGCGGTTGATAGCTTATCTCTGAAGACGCGGCTTGTCACTAAAGCATAGCTAGGATGGTCTTTGCCACTTTATAGCCTTTTGTGAGTATCTGTGTGGAGTTCCGGTATGGAACAGGTGGCGGCCGCTTTTGATGTTTATGCAAATGATTTTTTGTGGATTGTTATCGTGTGGTCTAGTTCGGTATGGACGTTTAATGGATAATAGGGATATCATGGCGAAGATTTTGTTCCATATGCTATACACATCTTAGAAATACCACACCCACATTGCAGTGAACAAAGCAGTAAGAACATGTAAAAGTAGACAATCTTCCAGTTCATTAACAAATACAAACAAAAGCACGTCTTAAAAAAATAGAGGCGTTATCATCAATGTCAGATTGTCAATCAAAGAACCTGCTTGGAACTTGAGCAGCCTCGGAATGTCACAACAACAAACAAGGAACTCGAACACACAATAAAAGGTGATCATAGGAGAACAAAAAATATTTGTCCGAGTCTGCTAATGTGTAACTAAGGCCACGACGCGGAGACTGACACGGAAACTCTCTTCACACACGTCTGACCTCCAACAAAGGAGTTCTGTTTGAGTTGTGTCGCTACTAAAATATTGAAACGAGTGCCGAGTGCGTGCTTGCCTCTGTGACAGTGCTTGTCCATGATAGGCTTGTAGGGTAGCCAAAGATATGGAGTTAGAACTATAGCGTTGGTTAGGGAGATCAACATAGAGAAGAAATGGCACTGAAGAAAGACAACAAGCTCTTAAAAGAAATTGGGTGAGGTCTTTACCCGCACAGTGAGATAGTATGAGCTTATCAATTCTTTTTCTACAGGAGAAATTAGAATTGAATGGAAAAACCAATATTATACCTTAGGGCACTTCATCTGTTCCTCCTTAATGGTGGCAGAAAATATGAGCACCAATATCACAAGAAAAAATTCACCAGCGCATTGTCACCGTAGGACTTGCTACGCGACGACGCTACGGCTACGCCGATTGTAGCCGATTTGTGCTACGCTTTGCCGTAGCGTATATCTTTCGTGTTTATGCTATCTTGGTACAAGCTACGACATTTTGTGTGCGCATTCCTATATCGGAGAGTCTCACGCGCATGTTTGTTCGCGCGACAACGGATGGTATGGTTCACCGGTGCGCAGTGTCCGGTAAAGTTCACTATATGCTCATTGCTCACTGCGAAATCACTAGCTCTCAGACCAGTTTCTGTTTGGTTAGTTAGACCATTTCAGTTGACTAACACTTCGGAAGTTAGTAATTTGATGAATGTAATGTTTCTTACATTACCAGAGTAGTTTTTACAAGTTAGCGTTATTGTGATAAAGACGTGT
Organism: Agrotis puta; assembly: GCA_943136025.2. Lineage (NCBI taxonomy): Eukaryota > Metazoa > Arthropoda > Insecta > Lepidoptera > Noctuidae > Agrotis > Agrotis puta. The sequence goes on along the minus strand of OW964177.2, from coordinate 9,899,071 downwards.
CCTCCTATTAAATGAAATGAATATTGATAAATTAGGTTACATTATTTGGCACGCGGTGATAAGTGATTAATTCAAGCGTCTACAATCCAATTAAATGACATACTAACATCTGTTCAGGTACACTGTAGTTGTCCACCCAATAACTAATTGGACTACATAGCGTATGTTTAGGACTATTGATTTATGCATAGCCACCGTCTTTAACAAATTATCGACTTCCTGGTAACCGAACGGGGTAGCATGGGAACTTTCAATAACTTTGTTTACGCAACAAGGGATCGAAGTAAATCCATAAGCAGTCGCTCTTTGTGTATAATTCTTACAAAACAAACCCCAGGATACCAGTAATCAGGATAAAAAGAATAAATATAATTCCGAAGCATAATATATTCTGAGCTCGTAATAGATAAAGGTAACGAAGTCATGCACGGTCGTGTTTTGTTCAATATTGGACGATTTTGTCTCAATAATTCCAGCGTAGGGCCGGTGTCACGCGAACATTCGCCCGCACCAATTAGTTGGCGCCTTGCTCCGAACACTGCACAATAAATCAATAATTAAACAGTTCATCTACCGGCAAATGCTGATTTATTCGCCCCTTCTGGCCACGCTCGCTCTGTGTCGCGCGACTTATTATTGCCTACCTATTGCTGATTGCAATAGAAAATAAACTACAAACGTAACTGTTCCATGCACGTGGCTATTTATTTTCGCTTTGCCGGATGATCTGTGGAGAGGTATTGCCGCTGGGAAGATGTAATAACTAATATTATTATCTTAATACTAGTGGCGGTAAATCCATTATATTATGCTAAATTGTTGAGCAAATAAGTTTTATTATGGTACTAGACTCACGAGACTGGATTCCCGTTTGTTCAACAACGCTCTTGACCAATAGATTTTCAGTTTTGGTTTATATTGATCTTTCTGTTACACCTAATAACCTCCGGCATTTTAATATTTTTTTAGTATTTACTTTATTAGTCAGTACAAGTGATCTTGCCCAACCCCAACTATTGAGTGGTGTCAGGGTCAAGTGCGACTACTGCATCACGATGTGTCGATCAACAAAGTTCAAGCTTTTGAGATTACTTTGGTTAGTGAACACTGTAGTCTCACGGCACACTGACACCAATTAATAACCGCCTCTATCTCATTGGTAAATTCCCGCAATCAGCAAAGGAACGCGTTAATTCGTTGAGCATATCCCGTATTTGAGTAACATTTCTTTGTTAATTTCTCTCTAAGCGGCACAAAGTGAAAGATTAAGTGTAGTTTACTTTGTGCATTAACGAGTGTGTCCGATCTGAACAGGGCTGAGTTTTCACACACGCACTGCTCGTGTTTGTTCAGGGCATTAGTGACCCAGCGTAACTGTCGCGGATGACGACAAAACGCCAACACGGTAATGAAGTCTACCTCACGCACTCAAACATACCTATAGATAAGTACCACGCATGCAGATACAAAGTATTCGTTCAAGTAGACGCTTTTTGTTGTAAACGTCCAAGATTAACAAGCATAAACAACACCTGGCATGCGTCACTGACTAGCCAACATTACTGAGAACCCTTGAAACTGTGCGCTTGTAATCTTGAACATTTCAAATTAAAGTAAATTAAAGACATACACAGCTATGTTACGCGGCGTAGTGTAGTGGTGTCGTGGCGTCGGCCTCAGGAGCAGCGGGCTCGGCGACGCCGACAGCTCTCCGTCACCACGAGGGCTCTTCGCGAGGCCACCGAGTGTTTTCATACACACACAACGCGCGGACGTGTTAATTCGTAGACACTTGGTTTTTTTACCGCGGTGATCGACGACTGTGGGAACGTTCTTGGGTGCCTTCGTTAGAAGTACCTACTCCACCGTAACGAGCAAACAGTCGAAATAACTCCGAGTATCGCTCCTGCGTTAAGTGGCCCTGTGCCGTCGGAATTTACGACATTTCACGTGTAGGTAACAGGCGATCGAGTTCAAGCTAACGTCTATAGATGCGTAGACGCAAGTTATAAAAATCATTTTGGTTTCCAATTTGAGCGTTATTGTCTGCGAGACGAGAAAGTTGTCGATGGCGCCGACACCAATAAAACGTGCGGCAGCGGTGCGCACGCGCGGCCGCCCGAGTGACGTTCTGCGTGCGATAAGTCACACAGATTCTCAGGCCACTCGGATGCGGCTATCGTTTTTAATGCCGATATCAGTCCGAGAAATGCATCGAGATGATATTTATTTATTTATTTATTTATTTAAACTTTATGCACAAGTTACCAAAAACGTGTACAGCGGCGGACTTAATGCCTTGGGCATTATCTACCAGTCTACCTTAGGGTGATGCAGAGACAAAGACAAAGTAGGTGCAACATAATGATATCGCGGTGCGAGGATCATACATTATAGTGACAGGACAACAATAAACCTGGTTACCTGTTAACGCCGATACTCGGGTGCAGACAAATGGAAGGCCAGTCGATCTCTGACCTAAACTCGTCATTTCACCTGTGCGTTTGAATTGCATTCGTATCTTTTATTGTACGTCTATGTTGCAATGTTGTATGGCTTTTGTGTGTGTTTTTTTCGTTAACTTCTGATCTAACTGACGAAATTATGTACGTTGCAATCAAATTTGTGCCCAGTCAAAAGTTGTTTTAAACAGCAAAATCAGACTTTTGACTGGGAGCTCTCTACAGACAAAAGTAGTTTTGCCCAGTGGAGTAGTGTTCTGACAAAATTTGTGGTATTGGAATTAATTTGTCATTTGGAAAACTGTTACTGTTGCTGTTACAAATCAGTATTAACCACATGTCAGTTGAAATCAGTATTAACTAGTGATTTTCAGTCAAAAGTACTTTTGATCAAACTATTAACTCAAAGTTACGTTTGCCTGATTTTTTCAATTAAAAGTATCTTTGGTCGTTTGGTTCTTCTGACTTCTGACATCTCGTATCTTCCATGCACACAAGTTTCCTGCTATGTTTACAGCGGGAAGTGTACTGCATGCATGGTAGAGTAGTCTACCATGCTGCAGAGCTTTGAACATTTTGAATTAGAAATATTAGTTCCTCGAGTACGCTTTTCACATAAGTTAGAGTACCCTCGTCAAGTTAGCTTTGCAATAGATACGATAGGTAATTTCGTAAAATCTATTGTTATTATATTACTCTTTATCACAGCTTCACATTTTACAGTAGTTTCATAAATCTAACTTTGCACAAGTAAAGAGGACGCTCTTGAAACAGATCTAGTTCAGTATCGGTTGCTCACCTCTACCTAAATCTGAAACAAATCATTTCGAGCGAACACAACCGCCAGTTGACAGGTTGTTGACGAGAATCACTTTGTCTCACAGTTACTAATATCCGTTCATGAATACATTACAATAGACAAATTGAATTCTCAAATAGATTTACATAAATAGTGTGCAATAGCAGTGCTATTATAATGCTATAACGCGTTGTAAGACAATGGCTGCGCGCTCGCAGGCCGCCCCGCCTCCCACGTGGGACGCTGCGCTAGACGCGGTGCGCGGGCTCATGCTAATCGCCTCTAATCACGGCTCGATCGAGAGCTGATTCATCTCGGCCTTACGATCCTTTATTCTGTTTATTTACCAATCAGTGTAGTTAATACCCACCGCGACCATAAAAGGCGATATATTTGTCTAGTGTCGCTCTCAATTAGTAGGTGGCGGCGAATCGACGCCATATGTGGTCGCAGTTAGCGTCGACTTTTAAAGAATATTTTTTGTTAATGTGAAATGTAAATGAAGGAAAATCATTAATGTTTGCTCCTTCAATTTCCTACGGTTGCCTTTTATGGTAAGTTCGGGTTAGTCGCTCGGCCAGATAAGCTGTACTACCGAAATCCGGACTGGATACGAAATTAACAAAGAAGTTTTTGTAGGTGGATGTTTGACAAGAATATTTATACTTATTTTCAACACAATAATCCTTAACAATATCTGTTTTATTATTATGCTTTTTTGCCTTTAAATGTGTTCCATAACGTCCACGGTTTGGTAGAATAGGCTCTTAAATCCTGAAAGTTAGGGCTCTGTCAAGTTACTACAGCTCGCTTTTTCTCATTCACATTATATCACCATTATTGTACTGATAAGGTAGGTGCTCAGCTCAGTTATTCTGAATCGAAGAATTATTATTTTTGTTAGGGTATACTCTCTGAAATATTCTAGTAACGTAGAACTGATCAGTGTTATTGATATTTAACAAATTTAATTCCTGGAGCATAATCAGTATCTTAACCCTAACAAATTACATCAGCTTTATGCCACATCACATGTAGCGTAACTACAGTTTCTAACGCGAAGAATATCTATGACGAAAATAAACAAATTAATTGCGTCGCATCACCAAATCTTAATGTTGTGTGGCGCCAGGCGTTTGGACGTCGCGTCACGTAGCCACTAGCTGTTCAATTTGGTGTTGATTGCGAAAATGTGCCCATGCGCAGGTGTGTGAGGGTGGGGGAGGGGCGGGGAGGTGGCGCCCGGTGGCAGGTCCGCCCAACTCTTTGTTTACGTAACGCCCCCGCTTATTACACGAACTGTTGTTCGATTACATGTCATGACTGTCAGACTTCCATGTTTTTTGGTAGATTTTTAATTGATGACCCTTGATGTCCCAGTCTCGGCTCTGTGACCCATTTATTTTTATATAAAATTACTTCGTTTAATCTGTGAGCTACATTATGTTAAAATGTTTACCAAAAACAGGTTAATTAAATATCATATAAATTATGAAAACTTTAAGCACAAAGAGGAAAAGAGATGTCTTAGATTTGCATGTTTAAAGCACTGTATATCCCTTATATGGGATAAGTGTACTGCCTTAAGCCTAAGTTAGCATAACCTATATTCATAATCGGCCATTACTGTGCACAATGTATGTACGGTTGATGGGTTCATCTGCGACGAAGCCCGTGTGGGCGCCGGCCATATATCAACAACAACCGACACACGGATTGATTTCATGTTGTTGCGTCATACGACACACGGAACGGAACACAGTAGCACTTTATTGTAAAGCTGCGGTTGCGCAATACCACACGAACGATTGGAAAATAATAAAACGGTTGGTGATAAAAATATGGCTGTGGCAGCAACATATGCATTGTTCAGGGAAATATAAGTTTACCAAGTGATATTGAATATAAAAGTCTGTATTGACTACTATGTTTGACACTCATTTTATGACTTTATCTATACATGACATCGTTACAAGCAAGCAAGATAGAAGAATACTCAAGACCTTTAGTAACTGTGGGGAAAAAAGATAAAGCCCAGAGGGTCTAAAACGGCAATTTTAAACAATATTCCTTGTACCTTCCGCAATGTCATTGGCTATTCGTCTATTATTCAATCACAAAGTGAATCATTGGTACTATTGCTAAGTGGCTGTTTTAGACCCTCTGAGCTCCATGAGCCTGTCGTTTTTCTAAATCCTCTTAAAACAGACAGCTCGTGAATTCGCTAAGTCTTTCAACGGCGCCGTCTACAAATTAACATACTTTTAATAGATACGACGTCTAAAACTGCAACCACAAAGACAGTTTTCAGTAACGATCATGATGAATGGAGATTACCTACAAAAACCGCATAAGCTATAAAGTCTTGATCCGGTTTAAGATCATTAGCAGATGTTATTACCTAGAGGTATTTACTGATTGTTCTCTGGACGTTTCCTGCTGCGTTCAATATCTGCTATAGCGGCTGTAGAGGTTCCTATAAGTCCGAAGCTCCGTAGTTTCCGACGTCCGACTGTTCGGTACAGTATAGCACCACGCACCGCAGAGAAACGACTGGCGCCTCTCAGTCCCGTTAGCCGCCCACAAGCCGCGATGAGCTTCGTCGAAGTACTCGACCCTTCAGATCTGCTATACAAATTACTTGTTTGTTTTAATAATATTAAAAGGTGCTGTCAAAGGTTGCTGCGGGTTTGATGTTTGGATTGATTGATATCTTGAGGAGGTCGGCTGTTTGGATACGTTTTATGACAGAAACGGGTGCTTAATTGCTGAATAAAATGTGCAGTGTTGAAAAATACATATAGGTACCTAAGTTACCTACATGATAGTTTCAGCTTTTGTTTTGTTCATCAAATAAACCAAATTGTCTGTATTCAGTCGAAAGTCATTGCAAGTAAATTCTGAACTTGACTGATTTATTTATCTAAAGATAGAGGTCGAGGTAAAACTACTTAAACAACATCAGATTATACCCATATGGAGAGTGTGAATCAGTGTGTACATAATAAATTCAAATAAACAAGTAATGTCTTCTAGCTTATTGGGAACATGCATCGTCGAACGCATATTTCGATAACGAAATCAATTACGATGGGATGCTGCGATTAAGTCCAGTTCACTGTCAGTATAGTTTGCATAAATACATAATAAAACGGGCATAAATAAATTTTATAACGAATTTAACCTACTAATGATGGAAACGGAAAAATTGGGATGGTTTCTAGCTTTCGATGTTGGCGCCAGCGCGGCCGGGGACCGCTCGACTGGCCAGCCACTACACGCATACCTTGTAGCCACCAATACATATTGACAGGCGACACAATACCTCCACACATTTACATAATTAGATGTCCATGTTGCGATGCATTTCTTGCTGACACTTTATATTTAGAACATGTTTTTAAGATACATTGTACTACATCTGTGTTATTTTTGCTAAATCGATATTTCGTAAATGTTTATATGACATCCAATATTTTTTTAACCTTATATGCATCAATAATAATCATCCCGTCACTGGAAATTCCTCTAAAGTGTGAAAGTGATCGATAGTCGTTCGTCCTCCGGTCTTCGAATCTATCGATCTACAAATTTAAACTACAAGCTATACAGGGCACAGACGGAATTGATATTCTTGCTGTTTAAATGTCAAAACCATACCTACGAGGTCTTTTAGACAAACAATAAGTATCTAGCTAGCTACTGACCGGTTGAATTGACCATTTACTGGATTATCATGTAACAAACACAGTGCGTTAACTCGATTACTTACATCAAAACGATAGATTTCCAAATTCTCAACATATAACAATATCAACTGAAAGTTGCAACTGTCAGCTCACTGTATTAACACTTGCTTAGACAAAGCTAAGCGTAGGCGATAAAAAATAATTATCACCCACATGTTAGTGATCAACTGATCAGGGATGAGGCCGAAGATTGCTCAAGAGTTCAAGACGTTACGATCTTCAGCCCACAACACGAAGAGGTAATACAGCCTTGTTTTGTACATGACTCAGTGTTTATGAAAGTGACGATTATTTATTAGCAGCGATTCTTCTCGGTTGCTACATCGGCGACGTTGCGCCCGCGCCGCCGCTGTGCCGCGAGGCGACAAGAGCCTTAGCGCCGCGGCCGCCGGAAATGACTCGTGCCTTGCTCATCGAAGGCCCTTGACTCGAGCACGCGATCGTCTATTGAGCTTTAACTACCCGCGTGTTTCTATTGTCTTCACAGCATATTGAAAGGCATATTAATTGGCTGTCTTATTTACTGTGTTATTGAAAATGTGTATTGTGTTTCTTAGAAAAGTTTTGATGTTACTTTTATGAAATGTTTGCTTCACTATATTAAGGTGTGGGAAGAAGAAACTTTGAAGGCCTTCTTTTTTGCTAGTTGCTAATCTTAATAATACTAGTTGATTTGTTCTTACAAAAGTTACAACTAATTAGCTTAGCTTTTGCTTGTAGAAGTAGTAATGACCTTTTGATGGCCAAATATATCTCCCACTTATCGAACTACAACAGCTTAGTATCTATCAGCAACAATAGTACAAGTGGAACCAAACATATATGGAATCAAGTATTGAAGCTGGCAGATACCACATTCGCTATAAATCATGCTAACTAGGCGCTTGTGGTACCAACGCTCATCCTTTGTGGAGGATGAATACAATGCGTGGCTCGCGGTATCGCTCCTAATGAACCTAACGAACTATTAAAGAAGCCTGCTTAAGGCCCTGATACATGGTGGAAGGTATAATTCAATTTATATCAGATTTGCGGTTTTCAATACCATTTATTTTATTCTTTTTAGGGTTGCGTACCAGAAAAACGAAGGGAATCTGATCATAATCCGCTTTATGATTGGTCAGTCTATCAGGTCATCAAGTACGTACTGAAATATAGCAATCCATTACTAATAGGCCTAATGATAAGTAGAGTTCTTTTCTTTTTCGCTTGGAACTTGTATGATTATTTTGCCAAATCATTTTTTTTACTCGTCTACTCTGTCCCACTCCTGAGCAAAGCCCCATTCCTTCCACATCTTTCGATGATAAGATTCTTCACGCCAATCCACAAAGAAGCTATCCAAAGAGTCCCGCCATCTTCTCCAAGGCCAGCCGCGACCCCGATTTGGTTACATGTCACTTACTGTATAATCAGCGGACAACTAAGACGCTTCTAACGACACCTCATTTGTCATGGAATGATAAGTAGTTTAGAAGTTATGAGGGAACAATCAAACATACATACAAACAAAAATACATAACTGTCAAAATCATAACCCTCCTTTTGGCTTTGCCGTAGTCGGGTAAAAATGGTACGTTATTTCTTAATGCCTCATACCAGAACATAGAACATCTAAAAATTCAAGTTGCTTATAACCTTGAAACTCTGTTTTATTATTACAATAACGAATCTTGAATTAAAGACACTTACTGGTTATATATCTTGCAGCTTGTCTTTGTAAGAAGCATTAGTAATGTTTGCTCATAAATTCACACCTTTATACTTATAATATCAACATAAAATTGGTTCTATCATCAATGTATTTTGCACATATTTAAAACAACACTCTATAATATATTCTATGATGTTATAAAAAAACTATTTTTTTTTAAACTTAACTCTGTAATTGTATCAAGAGAAAACCTGAATAAACTACTTATAGATCTAGGATTGACAGTAAGGGTCACGCAACTAAAAATGTTTCCATTCAAAATTGTATAACATAGGGAATCGTATTCCATTTCCTCGCATGAAACTCATCGATTTCACATTATCGTAAATACTCAGCGGGGACATAAATAAGTAGCTACTTACTAAATAAATACAACATTTTGTTAGCAACGAATTGTCGGCGCACGAGCTCAGGAACGGTTCCCTTAAACCGTTGGTTCTGCTAACACGCACCCGGAAGGAGATCGGTTTGCAAACATTGAAAGATCTCATTTCCTGGGTGCATTATAAACTGTTGACTTTCAAATATCATTTACATTTAAAATTAACTTCTCGAATATTGAAGAGGTAACTGTGCCTGAGAGGAACACGTGGCTCGCTAGGCCAGTATGCAAATCTGGTGGGTATGTGTGCACGCGCATCTACACGTTTACACGGCCGCACACCCACACACCTGCATTGCCTTCCATTCATAAAACCATGGCACTATCTAACTATGAATTAATCGCAACATTTGAATATGTTTACTCTCACAAAGGAAGCGACCATTCAGAAAAACTTGCCCGAAAACTGGTTTGGCACGTGTCAATGAACGACGGGAATATTTTAGACGCCATAGAAGACTTGTAGTTGTCGGGTTACATGATTTAAACCGTTTAATAGACGCTCGTTTGAATAGTAGGTTTATATCAATTTATGTTATAACGATTTCTGGCGACAGCCAATCATACATATTTTGTTGCTGTCATATACGAATTATTGGTACTCATAAAAGCTGTATATTAATTCAATATTATTAAGATCTCTTGCTTTATAGCATTTATCAGTAAACTAAATATAATTAAAATAACTGTTACTTCAAAACAATCAGCTTTATATGATTGTTTAAACATTCATATTAGCACGTTCGCCATTTTGTGCTGTTTCATTTTTTTACTTCAGTAACTTACAAAAGGTGTAAAAATACTCACCTAAAACAAGAATGTTAAGTGGTTTTTGAATATTAATCATAGGAACTGTAAATTAGAAAAAGCTTTGAAGAAACCTTGCTATTTTGTAGAACTTTTTTTAAGTATGACTTTCGATCTTAGCGGACAGGAAGACATAAAGCTCGACCATCATCTATTATGTACTCACCTGTAATTACATACATTACATCAGACTAGGAAAATGTGACGCAACATTATTACCTCAGTTACTTCAGTTGGGGTGCTAAGACAGGAAACCTCCACGTGCGCCCGTGGACTGGAGTTCCCTCTCGGATACGTCCGGGGGGAGGACCAGTTTTTCGGGCCGGTGCACCCTGGGATGCGGGCAAAACACTTCCTTAGGCACTGTGTGCCTGAGGGATCTCTTTGCCCGTATGCGAATAGCCTGTCGGGTGGATGCTCCAACGCGTGTCCCTCTGAATAGCAGAGGGCACAGCGGCGGAGCGGGCTTGCGGACGGCGAGTAATGGGTAAGCCCGCCGTCCGACCAGGGACCAAGCCCAGGTCGGTGGCGCGTCGTGTTTCACGGGTCACCGACGGGGCCCCTTACGGGGCCAAATGCCTGCTGGGGTCGCGGATTTTTTCTTAATCCAGGTTACCGCGGCCCCGGAACGTAAAGGGCATCCGAAGAAACACGGGTGGATTTTAGTCAGTAAGAGTCTGACAGTCCCTCCCGCCCCACCCAGGGCGGGAGGACTCATTTGATGATTTTGCCACCCTTAAAAAAAAAAAAAAAAAAAAAAAAAAAAAAAAAAAAAAAAAAAGTTACTTCAGTTGCGATTAGATTGCAGATTTTTCACGTTGCAAATGTGACCGTCGTGTCTATGAATGAAAGTTGGCGACCTCGAAACGCACGTAGGCGAATGCTGTTGCAAGCACTGCAGAGCAGCTCGGTTTAAGCTCTGCTGCCGACGATCCATTCACAAACCCAACGGTGCGACGGTGGGCGTACGCAACACCCGTTTTATAACAATTCATGCAACAACCAGTGACACACTTTTCATTCAAATGGACTTGGAATGTTACGCGACTGTTGCCTAATGTCGTCAGCGTTTCAAAAATAGCAAATATTTGAGCGCCGTACACGCACAAACAAATATGTAAACAACGTTCGGCGTACTGTTGGCATTGACTTGCTGAGCCGTGACTACAAACTAAGACTCATTGAAATGAAGTGCCTCTGGATTGGACTTCGTTCATAATTAAAAAGTTTTATGCTTAGCCATATCTTGTCTTCAAACCACAGAACGAATAACAAAGGTACCTGGATGCCTTCAAGATCCATGTGAAAATATTAACTAATTTATCGCCAAAGAAACTCGACTACATAAATATGTCACAATATTCTTTAAATAAAAATACGTAAATAAGTTAAAATTCTATTAGATGTTACAGTTTAACGAGATACCTCGCGATATAGCGACAGCTAGTTAGCTGATAGCATCGCTTGACTAGAAGTGAGTTCTTTACGGCTCCTTACTTTAAACACAAGATGTAAGATTATGCATTAAACCAATTTAGGTTTGCTGGTAATTTCACATGGGACTATGCACAGCCGTGGGCAATATTGTGATGTAAATTGTGAATCTTTATTACGTGGCTAGCCTTCGTGACGGTCGTGACCGAAAACTGATGAACTTGGCCATCACACCAAGAGGTTGCACGCGTATGTGAAACCGCCATCACGTCTCTTAATACGTGTTCGGTAAAGTTAATTACACGAACGTGGAAATTAATATGTTTATTTTTTACTTAGTGTAATCATGTCGGAGATTATATATAAGTAACATCATGCGAGTGTTGAATTGCAGTGACATCATAAAAGCTAATCTATGAGCCCATCAACCTGAGTAGTTTCACATTCGTTTTCCATTTTAGATTCAATGTAAACATGGTCACATTTGTTTCCATCGATTTTCACCTTTTCACACTTTTCCATTGAAACCAAGTTCGTTGCAAAAGCGATGTAGGTAATTATTTCCTTCCTAAATTCCTATAATTTGTAAACATTGTGTAAGACCAACAAGTGACAATAAATAAAGCCAGATAATTCATGAACTGTTCTAATCGGATCTTGTTTACATTGCGAATGACTTCAAGCGTATGGCAGCCCGGCCACTTAGACTGTAAAGACATTGGTACGCCATGTTCAACTATTTATAGTTTACCTATTCCCAACTAAATGCCACACATGCCCTTGTTAGGTTCATTTCTGTAGAACATTTCCCATTTGTGCCGAGTGTGATTGTTTTCCATGCAAATTGTGTATTGTAAATATATCGGCGTATGGTCACATATCTGATACTGTTTCCATTTATCGGCACACTTGGGAACTTTTATGGAGTCACCATTTATTTATTGTGTAATAGTTTTTACTAGTTTTGTAGCTACCATTACAAACTAAAACAGGTCTTATTCATTGGCATTACAGAACAATGTAGTTTAAAATCATGAATCGATTGTTCTATTGATTTGTGTCTTTGTGTGCTGAGATTTCAGAACGATACCGAATCCGACATGTGCTTACATTGAAATAAAGTGGAGGTTATATAAAAATTGAGCATGTAATTGAAGTGATGAAAAAAAAGCTTAAAGTTTCAGGAAAACAGTATTTTTTTAATTAAATCGATGAAAGGCGTTTGGAGTAAAACTAATTGAACATATTTTGAGATTGTTTTAAAGTAGATAAGATTTTATTCAGCTTTAGCAGGATCTAAAGTGATTCATGATGATATTTTGTATCTATCAAAAAGCTGAAATGAAAACATTAAGTTATTTACAATTACATACTCATTTAAGTACGTATAACGATCAAACCTAATAAATGGATTTAAACTTAAAAATAAACATAGAGAGTACAATCGTATGAGAGCGAGACAAGCCGATCCCGTAATAATACTCGTAGTTGAATAAACCACGCTACCTTTTTTTTTATCGTGGTAAAATCATCAAATGAGTCCTCCCACCCAGGGCAGGGCGGGAGGGACTGTCAGACTTGTACTGACTAAAATCCACGGTGTCTTTCAATAGCCCTTTACGTACTGGGGTCACGGTAATCCCTTGGTCCCGCGACCCCGGCAGGCTTTGGCCCTCTACAGGCCCCGTCACTATGCTGACACTCTTTGAGGCGTGCGTGGAACAAAACGCGCCGTCGACCCGGGCATGGTCCATGGTCGGACAGCAAGTCGCCCATTACTCGCTGCCCGCATGCCCGCGCCTACGGTGGCCGGAGATCGTCTGGCGACGTCCGACTCCGTGGGCGTCTACCACTGCGGCTGGGTTGGAGGGAGGACGTTGTCCTCTGCCTCACGCGGCCCGCCTCCTCCTTCGCGAGCATTACTGCTTCGCAGAAGGAGGCGACCGCTTCCCACTCCGTCTCATCCCGCAGCATGGCCTCGACCAATGCCGGGCGCGAGAGGTCTCCGCCTATCGCCGTCGTGAGGACACGGCGGTGCTCTGCCCAAGCGGGGCAGTCCTGCACCGTATGCTCCACCGTGTCCTCCGGACGATCCTCGCAGTGGTGACACCCAGGCGTTTCTTCCCTCCCTACCAGACACAGGAACCTCCCGAAACTTCCGTGTCCGGTGAGGACCTGCGTCATGCGGTAGGTCAGGACGCCGTGACGCCTATCCAGCCACTCCTCAAAGAGGGGTCTGACTGCCGCGGTTGCGGCGTGCCTACTGCAAAATTAGTATAAAAAAATAACAATACAAAAACTCATTCTGTCTAACTCAAGCAAACAGCCCACACTTTAGGAACTGAAGATCAATATATTCAAGATAACATTAGAACAGGAAAACAGGTATAATAATAAAATAAAATATTCCTTAACAATACAGACACAAGACTTACTATAACTCACGCAGCCTCTTTGTGTCCAGCTAAAGTTTTTCAATAGCGTCTCATGAGGTCCGCAGCCATAATTTTCGTTAGGTAACTTAAATGTGGACTTGAAGCCATTATACAAAATTAATAGCCCGCTCACCAAACAATTACCCGTCCGGTTAAATGCTATCAGCAAATCTATGGGTTGAAATCTCATAACCTTTTGCCTTCGAGTCAAACCAACTGTATAATCCTGCATATCTAAATATATATAAGAAAGTATATGAGCCTACGGCGCCGGACTCGACGAACACAACATTTTACACTTAACGCAAAATTATTTCCTAAAATAATTTTGAAGACGCCTTACATGCAATATGGTACTTATTTGATTGTTAAATTACCAATTAGCGTGTACCTACGCTAAATTATTGGGGTTTCCAAATAGGGAATCATAAATTAAACACATCAGAAGATTTGTGTAAAGGTAACATATTTGATGATGTAGGTCTTAGAGATGTTAAATTATTTAGCGCGAAGGTAAATTTAACAGACTAATGTTAGTCTAAGTTGATGTTAGTCTAACTTAGGCTCAAAAGTTTAAACTTTCATAGCTCATTTAACTTTTCCTTTAGCCTTTGATGAAGCAGTTTTAAATCAAAATAAAAAGGTCAACGCAATCTTGGGTTGTAGTTTTAACTTTTGTTTCATGAGCTAAGTTCTGTCATGTTTATTTCAGTAACCCTTTATGTAAATTCGCTTGCCTCATAACAATATTGAGAGAGACACTGACGTGACAAGGCACTTAGTTTAGAATAGATTCGTTAATTCGCAAACGGATTGCAGCACGGCATAAAGTGGCATTGAATTGATTTTCGTGGCGTGTGATGCGCGCGCGTCGGTTATGAATGGGCCGCAGTGAATCACGCGCGTCCATTCATGCCGTGCCGCCTCCGCGCGCCGCACGCGCCTCACCAAACAAACGCATTATTTGCCAATACAGCCGTATTGTCTTTCATTTGCACCATCAACCTCTCACTTCCTGCCAGCGATAACGCTCATTATATGCTCGTATTGCTCGTACTTCACTATCATTACTGTCTTGGTCAGATACCGAGCTCTAATGCCTTTTAATTCTATAAGAGACTTGCATTAAATGTCGATTTCCCGTTTGATTCCTGAGTCGTGAAATTTGAAATAAGACGTTAAAGTTAGGTTAATGATCGCCTGTTACTGTATGGGTTGCTTAGTACGAGTATAGTTAGTGTATAACCCTGACTCGGGGCCTCAACAACAATCACTTTATAATATTGAAACATAATATCAATAAAATGGTGCCTTGACCTCTTCTAGTGGTGAGTTCGCGCGAACTTGTGAGTGAAGTCGTGACACTTGAGGCGACACTGAGCGGTATATCATCACATTTTAATCGACACTTTGAGAACAACGCAACACAGGAGGAAACCATCCATTATACCGAGGAGTTCATAAAAATTCTATAGTCTTCACTGACATCTCATAGTAAATGAGCATACTTAATTATACTTCGGGTCATTTGCCATTCTCTTCTACATAAAAATCAAGAATTAATGCTGAAATACTTTTATTACAGCTAATTTAAATAATTCAATGCAAATTCGACATAAAAATTAATGGTTCGATTTAAATGGAATCTAATTCCTGATTAGGCACGGTGGGATTATAAGTTTATAAGTATTATACTTATAGATACCCTGAAGAGAAAATACCAAAATATTAGTCCGAGTACTTGAAAGTCAGATTTGTGTAATTGATGGTAATTATGGCGGGTAATCACTATTTATAGTATTGTAGGTATTTAATGTATAAAAACAATAATTTTTAATTGTCTTCATTTCAACACTGCAATAAAACGAAGATTGAAAATAAAATATAAATTTCATGTTATAAATTGAGTAAGTGCTTTTCTAGATAATTGAAATAGAATCAAGTGCTAAAGGGTTATTAAAATATCTGATCTGC
This sequence comes from Agrotis puta, assembly GCA_943136025.2. Lineage (NCBI taxonomy): Eukaryota > Metazoa > Arthropoda > Insecta > Lepidoptera > Noctuidae > Agrotis > Agrotis puta. Next base: position 9,883,315 of record OW964177.2, on the reverse strand, counting down.
ATATGATATTGATTATATTGCTCCATAAACTATATATTTATTTCCACCATGGTTAGATCTGTGGCACCGACACCACCGCTTCACAACATAATTAGGTTCGGCTACTTAGGTACTGGTGTGGCCACTTAGCGTGTCGTTTATTGAATGTGTATCGGCCGAGGAAAGTTTTAATGCTTTTTAATGAATTTAAATGTATTCTTAATTACAAACTGGTTCAGGTGCGTTAACCTGCATTTAGGGTACGTACCTATATCGCATTAATTGTCGCTCACTCTACTTACCGTTTTCCAAAACGACTTTGCGTTCGATCAATTAATTAGAAACGAGCTCGTTTCAAAGATACGTAGGGCCGAATTACCTCTAGGCAATGTGCACATAATTAAATTTGAAAAAGTAAGTAAATAAACAAAAGTTTTTTCTAGATTACGTGTTCAAATGAATTGCAGGAATGTTGCAATTGCAATTCCTTGTGTTCCTCGCCAAACGATGAATCTAGTAAAATAATAAATTAAAAAAAAAACTTGTTTTAACGTTTTCAAATAACCCGTTCTTCAAAATACAGAAACCTTATAATAATAAATACAAAATTAACATAAAAGCGCTAACACCTGCGACTGACAACGGATATGCTCCTTCCAAACAATAAATAGATCTATTTAGATATTATAAAACCATTTTGTGGGTAGATTTTAAGCGCATCATTAATAAAAATATATTTACGGTTTTACCAATTCTAATTTTTTAACTGATGAATCCATTAAATTCTGGGATGGATACCTATCAAGCTGCTTTATGCATACAACTTGTGACATGGACATAAAATATATTTTTATTATTGAGACTTCCGTTGATATTCAGTGATAGAAATTGATATTATTATTTAATAAATAATAATATATATAAAACTTAGTAACTTATTATGAATAAACTGTTTTTTTTTTAAACGTGGTAAAATCATCAAATGAGTCCTCCCACCCAGGGCAGGGCGGGAGGGACTGTCAGACTTGTACTGACTAAAATCCACGGTGTCCTTCAATAGCCCTTTACGTACCGGGGTCACGGTAATCCCTTGGTCCCGCGACCCCGGCAGGCTTTGGCCCTCTACAGGCCCCGTCACTATGCTGACACTCTTTGAGGCGCGCGTGGAACACAACGCGCCGTCGACCCGGGCATGGTCCATGGTCGGACAGCAAGTCGCCCATTACTCGCTGCCCGCATGCCCGCGCCTACGGTGGCCGGAGATCGTCTTGCGACGTCCGACGCCGTGGGCGTCTACCACTGCGGCTGGGGTGGAGGGAGGACGCTGTCCTCTCCCTCAGGCTCCACCGTGTCCTCCGGACGATCATCGCAGTGGTGACACCCAGGCGTTTCTTCCCTCCCTATCAGACACAGGAACCTCCCGAAACTTCCGTGTCCGGTGAGGACCTGCGTCATGCGGTAGGTCAGGACGCCGTGACGCCTATCCAGCCACTACTCAAAGAGGGGTCTTACCGCCGCGATTGCGGCGTGCCCGGATTATGAATAAACTTAGGAAAATAGAGTCAGTATCCTCCTTAGCCTTTTCCAAATTATGTTGGAGTCGGCCTCCGGTCATACGGATACAGCCAAACACTAATATTTTTGAACACGATTGCCAAACTGTCCTTCACACAATAATTCGGGCTTCTGACAATCCTTAACGATTGTCGAAGATCTGCAAACGGCAGACGAGGCTAACGGATTAATGTGCTTTCCGAGAATGTGCACAGAGGAAACTGGATCTATGTAATGAATGGTCATATCACGCATCCCCAGTTCAACCTTGGCAAGCGCGGCTTTATCTTGAAGATCACGACCTCCTTTCTGCTAAAGCCTGAAAACACAATCGAGAAGATAGCATTTGGAAACTACCTCATCTATTCCTAGGTATTGCTTTTACTGTTATGTTTGAAGACAAAGATCTTTAACCGGTGCATCTTTGCCGTTATGATATACGGTGTCGACATATCGATCTGACAGAATTTGGCATAGATAGAAATCATTTAAGGCACTGTGGTTTCCCAGTTTCGTAATAGGCAATAACTCTTTAAGGAGATTTTCTGGACAATAACTGCAGAGTCTGACATTTCTTGCTGAGTCTGAAGTTGAAGTGGCTTCCATTTTTAGTCATGTTTGGCGGAGGAGGAACGATATGCCTTGAAGCAGAAAGATGTTGAACTGAAAACTGCGTATTGCAAGCGTAGTGTGCTGTGTAAGTTAGCTAGATGAACCTCGAAAGCTATTGGGATGAGACAAATTGGACGCTTGAACACCTACAGAGTCGCCCTATTTCCAGCTGTGGTCTACGATGTGTTCCTCATTGATTGAAAGTTTCATGTTTTGTGTTTAGGAGTACACTCTCACGGGACCCTGTCATCGTTACCCGGGACATCGTTAGAGGCCTTTATGCCTTTGTCAAACAGACCGGCGAAAGCGAAGCGTTTCCGAAGCGATACCGAACCGAAGCGAGATGTCAGTCCAATAGTTCTGTCACGCTATCGGATCGCTTTCGCGTTTCTATGTTACTGGATTAAAACAATTCCATACATTACAAATAAAAACGAGGCAAGGGCTTTAATGATGTTGATATACCAGAGCTATCAACGTCACCGTGTTGGAGACTTACAACTTAGAGAGTCCATATCAGTTTTAAGGTTCGTACGTAACTGTTATTGATATACCCACTTAATACCAATAAAATATTATGTTACCTATTAATATCAGATCTGTTACACAGGGTGATTGCTTAAATCTGGGCGGGCAATAGGGAGTAAACTACTAGTTATATATATAATAATATCTATGATATTTTAATACGGTACAAAAACAGCTATTTCCAAAATTTTGAGCTAAGCGTCCAAGAATGTATGGAGCAGTTTGTGGAGTGTTTTTCCTATTTCGCGGTTGGTCATTTACTGAAATTTTTCAATTACAAGAGTATATAACACGCCCGTATACTCAGGAATATAAAATCAGACATGGCAATGATGAAGTATTTTTTTTTAATACCAACATTTTCCAAGTTTGCAGACACTGGCAAGTCGAGCTCGGGAATATTTATTAAAAGTGCGTGTAAAAAACGGGCATAAATTCGACATCAATTAATATTCCCTGCATAACTCTTGAAGACGTTAAGGTGATAGCGAACTGACTTCTACTTGTGTACGAGTACCTCTGATATTATATTACGATATGTAAACCGATAATCTCAATTCAGATTCCCTTCACCCTTTTATGGCTCTACTTAATGTTCGCGGTGTAAAATCGTCGTTAAAATCGAGCTTATATTATACCTGATACCTTTTGATATTCAACTAAGCTACTAGATCTTTATGGCAATGGCTTATGAAGTTTACAGCTACTTAAGAAAACTTCAAATGTTACGTTTGTTAGAAAAGAGGCTTTTAGATATGGGAAGCGTGAAATCGTATCTGTAGTTATAATAATCCTCCATTTCCTCGAGCAAAGTGGCTCGCAAAATAACAATACCGAGGTCAACATGAAGGAATAAATTTTCTATTCATGCAGAATTTCATATCGAGTTACAAGAATACCTCGGCGTAAGTCATACATAAGTAAGTAGCTTGGATTGATTAGACATGAACGAAATAAAAGGAAGGCAGGTTAGTCTAGATTCATACTGGTTTCGTAGAATTCAAAATTGTTTATAAATACACATTCCATTATGGATTGATCGGATGTTCTTATCATTTTACAAATTAAAGTGGTTCTATGAGTTTCAAATGGCAACCAACGGAGACACAACATTAAAGCGTTTACTTGTGAATGAACATTACGGAACACGAGCCGCTAGAATTCGCGTCTTCTGGTGAAACAGTGACAAGCGTTGCGGAAGGCTGTTAGTGCTTCGAATGAAGGTTTCGGCGGGTGTGCGGGCAGCGGGGGAGGTGGTGGAGGGCCACGCATGCGCGTTGCGCAACCAGCGGCGCCGGTGAATGGAGCCTCTGCGACGCGAGTGGGCGTCGGTTTTTATCAATGAACGGCGAATTTGTGGCGTACGCACGACGGCAACGCGCGTGTCACGGCCGCTCATCGCCGCATCGCGCCGCTCCGCACCGGCGCTACATCCAACCTTGCTAATGGAGAATGTCAATACACGCTCACATACTGTTGCGTTACTTCACTTCCCAACCTTTCATTGAGATGGCACAGGATTCCACAGTAGCGCTGTTGCGAAGCGTCTGTGGTCAATCAAAGCGAGTGATGTAAACCAACGCACATTTCTAAATGTCGCAACATTGGCTCCTGGTAAATATTAACATCAAGATTTAGGGTCCTTATTTTTACGCTTAAGCAGTCTATAACTTGAAACGAGACGTAATGTAATTCCCAGTCACGAAAGATACTTTGACAGATTGTAATATCAAATTTCAAACTTATTACAGTTCAACCACAAAACGACATTAATTGATTACGACTTCACTATTACGCATAATAAAGTGTAACTGATTAGCGATATCTATAATTAATAATTTAATCAATATAATTCGGCGTACGGCGCGTTCTCTATAAAAATGTACATATTTATTGATGTATTCAAGCGAATTTGAAAGGAAATAATTAATTAATTTAATTGCTTCGGCACCGCTAACGCCTCCAGTTAGCCTTCGTTCAGATTTAACCATGACGTCGCTCGCGCAGTTATCTCGGCCATTGAGAAACGGGCTGCGCTTGCGCCAAGCTGTATTTGGCGATGACTGCATTAGAAACTCTCTTAATGTAACTTTATCTAACGCACTTGGCCTTATTTATTTAACAATAAAGCACGCGTTGATAATGTTTACTTGATTATTTTCGAGTTATTAGATATTGTTTTGTTTGTAATCGGGAGCGGTACCCATATTTGTATGTAAAAGCCGTAAGGTGGATAATAGCAATAGGTAATATTTGCTCGGGCATGGAACTTGTTAAGTTTTCCTATTTATGGTAAAGTTACAATCTATAGAAAATTCGTTTGTAGTCCATGTTCCAAGACTGTTTGGAATGGGTCTAATGACCAAGCCACCAGAGTTACTTTGGAATCTTAAATCAATGTTTGGCACGGAACCCCGTTGTAACAAACATTGCTCTACCAATATCATCAGGTATTCAAATTGTGTAAATCCTGAGGAAATGTAATTGTAATTTGTTGCTCTTTCCTCAGGTTCAGTGCGTGGGTAAACAAGCAGCTATTAGATCCCTTATATAGATTTCTTTTACTTCCTGAATTGAGTCACAAGGTAATCCAATAAGGTCTATTATATTTTTAGCTTTACTAGAAGACGTTCTACTTTCCACATGGACCTTCTCATTGACCAAGACATTGGGGATTGAATATAACTTATTTGGTGTTCTATTACCACATTCCCTTGATATTATTTTCATTAACCCTTTAACCGCCAGAGTCGTATATATACGACAAACATTTCCGTGCCCCTGTCGCCCGTGTCGTATTTATCCGACAGAGAATATCCACGATTTTTGTTGTTTTCTTCGATTTTATTGCATCTATTCTATATCTCTATATTTATGTAGATAGACAGATAGAATACTTTTTATAGTACACCATGATATTTTACATATCGGAGCTTAAAAGGAGCAGAAAGAGAGGAGAAGAGGAAAGCACGATTGGTAGCCGGGCGCTAGGGGCACGGCAATTGATATTTAGCCAAGCGCTTAAAAGGTTAAACAGTTAAAACAAAGATACTAACCTAGAGTCTAGGTTGATTAGTCTAGTTCCTAGACTAATCAATTTACACAACACATCTTAAAACATCGTCGATGACCAGTAAATCCTTTGCTGAATACCACAAAAGCTCAGATACAGAGCAAAAAACAATCAAGTTTGTACCCAAGTTCGAAACTAGATGTTGCAACATAAACTTGTATCTATTGCATTGTCATAGAAGTGGATTTTAGCCAATTGATTGATATTATGCCGTGGCGTGGGTCGGCCACGCGTGGGCTGGGCGTGGGCGACCGGAAGGAAGCCGTAGCTTTGGGCTTTTCACATAGTTACCACTTGCGACACGTGAATATTGATTTTGCTGAATAAATCATTCGTTGCAGGGCACGTGAAGGGACAGATTTACGGGTGTTTGTTGAAAAATAACATATAAAAGTCTTAATTCCACTCTTCGCAGTTAGCTAGATGATACAAGAAATTGAAGTTTCCAGTAATTACTTTTGTTTTTACAGACGAAGTTCAAATTTCAGTATTTAAAGTGATCTTTCAAGATCATCTGTGGGTACGGTAAAACTGGTACCTACCTGTCATAGATGTACAGTCAGCTTCACGGGCGGTGTAGTTACCTACTCCAGAGGGGTAACCACATCATTAAATGTTCATACATAATTATCATTTCATCCTTTATTTCAGGCAAAGATGACCACCAGCTCCAGCAACACCAGCGAATTTCAATTCAAACCCTATATGAATCAAATTCAATTTCTAATAACAGCATTTACCGTAGATGTAGACGCATACTTACAATTCTTGTTAATTGGTATAATCTTACGCTCATGTCCCCAAGACAAACTTCAATAAGTATGTATAATGTTTCTATTAAGCCAATTATACCTTTACCAAATGTATGTAATTCAATAACCAAACGTTTTGTCCGTAGAATGTAATCATGGGTAATAAGGAAAATACCGGGCAATGCCATGGCTTGTTCGACACTAAATATCGCCCGCAGCTTGGCTTGCTCGGTCAGTGTTAATGGGTCTATGTTTTTAGGGTTCCGTACGTCTGAATACAAAAACGGAACCCTTATAGGATCACTCGTGTGTCTGTCCGTCCGTCGCTTACAGTCAATTATCTCCGAATCTATTAGACCGATTAAGTTGAAATTTGGTACACATATCAATTCCTGTGACCCAAACACAGAGGTGTGACGTGAGCAGATGAAATCTGTATATGGGGGGTCATTTTTGGGGGGGAAGGGGAAAATTAAAAAAAATAATCTGAAAACTGCATCGTGTGGCATATCAAATGAAAGGTCTTGTTGAGAAGATCTTAAATGTATTTTTTTGTAATTTTAAAATAAATAGTTTCCAAGTTATTCAAGAAAATAGACGAAAATTGACCATTCCCCCCCCCTTATCTCCGAAACTACTGAACCTAAAATTTTGAAAAAAATACAGAAATTAGTTTTCTCCTTATAGATTATAGGAAAACCTATAAGAAGTCCATGATATTAAAATAACATGGTAAATCACTCAATATTGTGCGTACCAACTTACATTTGCAGGTGGAATGTGTGGGAGAACATATTTTTTTTAATAAATTTACCTTTCAAAGATACAACCAACTATAAGAACTTTTATATTATGTTACTTGCTGCTACGGAACCCTTTATGGGCGAGTCCGACTCGCACTTGGCCGGTTTTTTTTTGTTGTTCCTTATAGATATTTCATCTAATAATATTTCTTTTTTACGTCGTTCATGACCTTATTTGCAATGTATCAAAAATCCTACTTCAACTATAATTATACAATAGTTGAAGTATGTTTGTACCTAAAATGATTGTATTATTTGGCTTATAAGAGTAACATAGATTAAGTGAAAATAGATAGGCACGTAAATAAATTGTAAAGTGGTTTTACACGAAAATAACTTGAAGTACCTATATAGTGCTCGAATGTTCTTGTGTACTCGTTTTCATAAAATAGACGGATCAGAAAACAAATATATTATTAGAATCATATTCTGGTAAATCTGTAGATAGTTTATTAGTAGGTCACCTCATTAAGTATCTTGTTCCAACAGTACGTATCTAACTAAATAAAGAAACTAATTATAAATTGTTTTGTCTGCCTAAAAATATAGATTCGCCCACATCTAGACACATTGTGCTCAATAGTAGGTAGTATGATCATATGGTGAGAGTTACCTTCAATAACGACTAAAAAGTTTCTACAGTGAATATCAAGTTCTTATTGTAGTGAAAAGGTTACCTGTCTCAAACGGCTGTGATAAAATTTTATAAATACCAAAATATTTTTGAACAAAGATCTAAACCGATAAACGTAAAGTTTATTCATGGAACTTTAAACACACTATTGCCTTATACAATATTTAACCGACCCAAAGAAAAAATAAGTAAAATTCTTGCAAGTTAAAAATTTCAATATCATGTAGAATATTGATGACATAGAGGGTTCGAAATCATGCAACGTAATGTTCTCCATTTGAATATTAAGAAAAACGTGGCGAGTTTCTCTATGGGTATTGCGTCCGCGTCGCAAGTATTTCCGGCGGGTCAGCGGCCGCGCACACGCCAAACCGGTTCAGTAATTTGGTGTTTCTGGAGAGCCATGTCGATTAATTTACGATAGACGAGCTTCCTGTCAAAAAAGATGCGACATTCAACTCCGTGATATGACAACTCAACCATTAGATATCTATCAGAGAGATTTGTTTCTTTTTTACCTTTCAACATAATTGTTAATTAGGAGGATAGCTTGACGGTACCTGCACTTGGATGGGTCATGTCATGTGTGAATGGATTTTAACAGCGATTAATTATAAGGTATTCATGTATTTGAATAATTTAGTAACTTACTAGTTTCGAAATCAGTGAGTTTGTTATGAGTTTTGGAACCTAGTCTACCTGATTTTTTCTTTAGGAATAATTAGGACCGGGAGGGTTGGCGCTCTTTGGGGGAGGCTTACGTTCAGCAGTGGATGGCAATAGGCTCATATACTCAGAATAAACAAATCCACGCAACTGTCCTAAAATCGTTTTCCCATTATTTCTTTGTCTATTATTGATTTTTGTGGCTAGGTAGGTTGTTACGGTTGTTACAAATTTTACCAAAGTACCAACCTACACCTATAGGGGAACAGTGTATAAGACGGGGACGCGAAGTATGATGGGAAATCACACACTCAAGGCAAACTTAACACAATACTAACGTAGCGCAAGCGCCAACAGGACATTCAATTGTTAATGGCCGCTTGCAAATGACGATCTTAAAATTATAGCCAGAGGATATTTTATTACATTATGTCACCATTACCTACCAATGTCAAAAGAAACAAAACTAAGCCAAGACCTTCAGCTTATACAACCACTAAAGAAATAAAAAATAAAGTTGTAACAAATACGTTCCTAGAAATAATAAGACCTGCACGGATCAATCCCTGTGTCACTCTGTGGTTAACCGGAATTAATCATTCATTCAACATTTTGTACGATTATGGAACAATTCTAGGAAACTTTGTTTGTTTGTTACAAAATAAAATTAATATGCATCACTATTTATTTAACACTGGATCCTATGCGGTACATAATTTATTTTATTTTTACACCAGTGTGTGTTTTTAGTCCTTAAAATTGTGCTAACACAATGTAAATCGTACCGTCTGATAGGTACAAGAAAAAAAACCTGTATAAGCTGCAAATAAATATATCAATTTCAAAACATTGATATAGAACAAACATGGGATATTCTTTCATATAAACAAAGAGATTTACAAAAGAAACATGTGTTTTTGTCAACAATCTCTTTGATATTAAACAATATTTTTGTTTTGAAACAATATCTCATGTTTGTTATCATAATTTATTAATTGGCTAGACAGTAAACTTAAACCACTGACATTATATTTTTGTCCTTTGTTATTTCAAGATTGTATTTCATAAATATTTGCTAGACATGACGCATTTTCAGTAGGTAGTTATTATTAAAAAAAGCTTCAATGACCTTCAAGTATTAAAAAAAAAACATGTTCCTTACACTAATTGCTCTCATAAAGAATTACTCAAAAACAAAAGTCCTAATTAAACTTGAACTTTAAATATAATTAAAAGTCTTACACAATCGTATGTTAAATTAGTTTTGAATTCTGTATATAAAAGTTCTTGGAATCTTTATAACTGTCTAGACCAAATCTACTATTGGTTTACGTCACGACTCTAGTCACGTTGTGTCTTGTAAATTAAATTAAATTTGTTAAGGAAAAAAGTAAGGTAATATTCAAAAATAATATTTAATGCGTCATTCACTTAAAAATAAACAATTGAAGATAAGTTCTATTTCCACAGTGTATAATAATATCTCTTATTTTGACAAAAATGTAAAATCAGACTTAATTTACAGTTAAAGTATGGGTTCAGCATCAAACCTATTGGGAAACAAGTCCACTTACTCAGTGGCGTAGCTAGGCGAGGACGAAGCGGACCCTAGACCCCGGCCTAGCACCTAAAGGGGCATCTCGCTCAGAAAAAAAAATAAGAAAAAAATTTACAACGGCGATCACCAGACAGTCCGTAAAACAGTGCGATTAACTTCTACTAAGAAATTAACATGACCTACAATTACATACTTGTGGTGACTTGAGGGAACCAAGTGGTCTTAAAATAAGAGGCCTCGGCGAGCAGCGGAGGCAAGTTATATTTTCGTCAAAAAGAATATAACTATACACATGCAGGTTGCTCTCTCCTAGATTCGGTCTTGTTACGCCACTGCACTTACTAGGAATTTCTTGCATTTTAAAGTTTAGAATATAGTTCCAACAAAAAAGTGATGTTTAATGTAAACAATCGCAGTCGAATGTCACAAGCAAGGCCTAAAAAAAGACACCACGTGAAGCATCAAGATATGACTGAAAGTTGGTTTCAAAAGTGCCATAAAAATCCCAATAATTCAATTTTTATTACGCTATAACCTTAACTCTGTGGCCAAAAGTAAGCTCCCGGTGTTAGAGAATGGATTGGTTTGTACTCAAAACATAACAAATCCTCAATCGTACAACTTCCTAAATAACATGAAAAAGAAAAAAAAATCAAGCTCGTACTAAAGGATTGAGGACGAACACATTTTTTCACGTCGAGTTAAAAGCGACACTCAACTGAAATTGTATTAACTTTTACAAACACAATTAAACCTTGTGATACTTTATAAAAGTGTCCGAAAACAACAGCGGCTATAATACATTGACATATTAAGTACCACTATAAAACTGCAAGGGACCACCCGGGTCATGGAGAATTGTGTTCATTCCGAGAACTGTCACATCACGTGACATTCGCATTATTTTCGTGACCCGTAACGACATTCGCCAACGAAAAGAAAATGTACAAAATTGTATATCATTAGGTCGTCAACAATAAATCACTTTGGATAAAACCAGTAGTTAGAGATGAGAAAATAATTTGTTGATATAAATTAGGCGCGGTGCACGGTGGTGGCGCGTGGGCCGTGAGGTGAGAGGGAAGTGTCGCGTGCGCGCGCGCAGCCTACGCTCAGCTCGTGCCGCCATTATTTTTCAACTTGTCCGTTGAAATGAAACAAAAGAAATGTGTTTTAGCACGAAGAGTATAGGCGTTGTTTTAATTAACCCTTGGTATTTGTATTCAATAGTAAATACAGCTGAACATAAATAAATTTCGTTTTCGTTATTTTACTATCTTCGTTAAACTAAACTGTTTGAGTTTAATTTAAAGGAAAATATAAAACCATCACATTTGGAGATTTTATGATATTTACTTACTGTAACAATATAATCTACAGGCGTAAACCTGATAGTCATTTCGTCTTTATTACTTCTTTAAAAATTGTTTCTCGCTCTTTATCTTTTAAGACTTTAAGTAACACCACCTTTGACAGTATTAAGAATAAAAAGCATTATTTATTTGAAGTTTTAATTCTCAATACATGCTTCAGTTCAGTTTAAAGAATTTAAACTAAATCCAAACTTTCCCGCTTATCTTCTTATTTGAGTGTTTCTGGGCGTAATAACTATTTCTTAATATTTCAACATTCACTCTGTGTTCTCAAGAAAATCGTAGATGTAGATCACTTATTGCTTATAAGTTTATATGAATTAAAAAGACATTAAAAATAATTATATATTATTATACCTAATTTTATTTTTCACACTAAAATTCAGTTTAATTTACATGCTACCTACATTTAAAAACTAAAATTAAAAGTAAAATATTTACAAAAAATACATATAATAAAAAACTAAATACCTAAGTAATTATAATCAATTTGAAATAATACTTTCAACTAATATAACGATCTATTTATTTCTTAACGCTGCTTAAAGCTATTCAGAATTCAATTTTAGTACTTAACTAAAACCTACGTTTTACTTTTTAACGAAAAGGCTCCTTTGGCCAATCCACTGTGGACTAAAACCGCATTCAAAACTACTAACGCCATCTAGAATTCACTCTTGAATTCAATTCCTGCGACTGGTCCACAGAGGTTTTTACCGACGAGCCACTTGGAAAGCGAGAACCGGTGTCGAGATGACGGCACGGTAGGCAGGAAATTGTTGCCGTCAGCTTGTTCGTAGAGCATAGTGATGTAGCGGTGCTGGCCTGAGCCACGAGGTGGCGCTGGTGGTTTGTACGCTGAAGAATTGTTTAAATAATAATGTTAGCACTCAATTTTTTTAACAATAAATTAATATAACGTGAATAATTGCCGTGTAAACGTTGTAGATCTACTTAATTCCATAGGAAAAGGCCGTAAAAGACTCACCTCTATAATCTATTCCAACGGTTTTACTGCTCTCTTTCGCTTTCAAAGCTAGTCCCTGAAAAAAAGAAGACAGCTTAACGATAGATTTGTCATCCGATGTCGTATAACCTGCTCCAGATTTTTGTATTACCGCCATAAAAGAGGAGAAGGTATCACAACATTTATCCGGCGTCCAAATTGTAACGTCATGGACCCATTTTAAACACTTGTAAGCTTTTAAATAAACAATTTCATTGAAAATAAATCTAAAGAGATAATAACGTTAATAAACACTATTACAAATTAATTAGCACAAAGCATTTTATTGCTAAACGTTATTTTCAACTGATCTTTGACCATAGACAGACACTGACCTTCTTAGTTGATCCGCACTATATCACACTAGTACACTACACTACACTTCTCAGACATGAATTTAAAAAATGCTCGGTTTTTGAGCCAAAAATTAATTTGCGACTTTCATGGCAAAAATTTGCACTAGCGAAAGTTGAACACATATTAGGGAAACTTCCCCTTACTTACTTAACTTGCCCAAGGCATAGGTAGAGCCTGCCGGTGCAGGCTCTACCTATGCCTTGGGGAAGTTTCGCAGGATTTACGAATTACCGTGAACCCGGAACGTAAAGGGCCCTTATATTTAAAGCCTAAGCCCTTTACGAAGGACACCGTGGAATTTAGTCAGTACGAGTCCGACAGTCCCTCCCGCTCTGCCCTGGGTGGGAGGACTCTACCACGTGATGATTTTACCACGCTAAAAAAAGGCATACGTAGAGATTCTTTAGAGTATTAATCCCTGGGATATATTTAAAAGTTTTAAAGAGTTCAATTTCATTTCAATCTCTTGGCTTTTGTTGCCAATGTGAACAAGAAAAATGCTCACAACTTTTGAACCGTAAAAATAGCACACTCCAATCCACTATTTGATTTGATCCATACTTCTAGGGACACCCTGTTTAATGTCCGGTCAATAGATTACCCATATCAATTTACCATAGTTTGCATAATGTTAAAAACAAAACTTTACCATAGTTTGCATAATGTTAACACAGAAGGTCTTTGGTATTACAAAAAAGTCCTCTCAGATTTTACATCGGATTTACTCCGGTTATGAACTTGAATAATATTGACTTACGGGTATATTAGATTTGACCATGTGAAGATAAAATTCACCGTCCAACTGTGGTGGGGCATCTGGATCCACCATGATTAAGGTGTAGAACTTTTTCTAAAACAAACACGATCATAAAAAAACAGGTTCACGAATTATTTTAAGTTCTCTAAATCTCGAACTACATATCTGTTGCTTTAATTTTGCTTATATTCCGTCTTTTTAAGAAGTCTGCTCAAAAAGCGACCTATTGGCAGAAATGACTGCATATTATGCATCATGGAGTTTTAGTCTTACAACAAAGAGTCCAATAAAGTATGACAAATATATTACTGATCGAGGACTACCTGACGGACAGGCCCGTCATCTACCCCGGTCACAGGGGAGAGTGGAACCGGCGAGAGATGTCGTGCGGTGTTCCACAGGGATCGGTCTTGGGGCCGCTCCTGTGGAACATCGGCTACGACTGGGTGCTGCGCGGCGACCTCCCGGACGGCGTCGGCGTAATATGTTACGCCGACGACACGCTCGTCCTGGCGGAGGGAGAGTCGCACCAGGCGGCGGCCGACCTGGCGACGCAAGCGGTGGCGACAGTCGCTCAAAGGATCCGGCAGTTGGGACTCGACGTGGCGCTGCACAAAACAGAGGCCATGTGCTTTCATGGCCGTCTGAACGCGCCACGTTCAGAGTCCCACATTACGGTGGAGGGGGTTCGCATCGGCGTCGGGAGGACGATGAAATACCTGGGACTCGTCCTCGACAGCCGGTGAAACGCGGGCGACTGTCGCAACCGAGGTCCGGGCACGCCGCAATCACGGCGGTAAGACCCCTCTTTGAGGAGTGGCTGGATAGGCGTCACGGCGTCCTTACCTTCCGCATGACGCAGGTCCTCACCGGACACGGAAGTTTCGGGAGGTTCCTGTGTCGGATAAGGAAGGAGGAAACGCCTGGGTGTCACCACTGCGAGGACCGTCCTGAGGACACGGTGGAGCATACGGTGCAGGACTGCCCCGCTTGGGCAGAGCACGGATATAGGCGGAGACCTCTCGCGCCCGGCATTGGTCGAGGCCATGCTGCGGGGCGAGACGGAGTGGGAAGCGGTCGCCTCCTTCTGCGAAGCAGTCATGCTTGCGAAGGAGGAGGCGTGCCGCGTGAGGGAGAGAACAGTGTCCTCCCTCCGACCCACCCGCAGTGGTAGACGCCCACGGCGACGGACGTCGCCAGACGATCTCCGGCCACCGTAGGCGCGGGCATGCGGGCAGCGAGTAATGGGCGACTCGCTGCCCGACCATGGACCATGCCCGGGTCGACGGCGCGTTGTGTTCCACGCGCGCCTCAAGGAGTGTCAGCAAATTGACGGGGCCTGTAGAGGGCCAGAGCCTGCCGGGGTCGCGGGACTTATCCATCACCGTAACCCCGGTACGTAAAGGGCTCGTGAAGGACACCGTGGATTTTAGTCAGTACAAGTCTGACAGTCCCTCCCGCCCTGCCCTGGGTGGGAGGACTCATTTGATGATTTTACCACGCAAAAAAAAAATATATATATATATATTACTGAATCAGCCAGATTGTACTGGAACAACGGTTCTTCAAGGAAGACTTGTTTCGGAAGAACGACATCGCAATTGTGGTCGTTAACCATCGTGCCTCCGACGCTGGTCACATTCAGCCCTATGAGTCGGTCACACCCCTCCAGAAGCGTCTTTACTTCAGTCAAAGTGCACTGAGAAGACACGCCCAGTATCACCCTCAATATGAACACGACAGTGAGACATTTGTTTGCCATTTTAAAAGCAGGTCTAATAGATTTGAACAGCCCGAAGTGACTGAATTTGTAACCTGTTATCGGCATAAAAGTGTGTTTGTGTTTAGATGACTAGCGATTGTGCTTAAGTTTATTTCAAACAAAACGGTGCAGTCTTCAACAATGAACCGATAACATTGCTGTTAAGTGTTTCGAAAACAAACGGAATCACAAATAATGCAGGTAATAACGTCGTTATGTAAGGGTGCAGGCTTTTTTAAGTTGATAACATGAAGGTACTGCATGACGGAAGCATAATGTGAAAACTATTATTGAAAGGATTCCTAAACTTCGACCTTAAAATGTATGTGGCAGTAAGTAGGTGTACAAAAATACGCTTCGCTGGATTTTAGCATTTAAATATTAAAAAAAAACTTTAGAATTATCTATGACTACTGTGGCAGCTGTCAGTTTGCAATAAGAATAATATTTCTGTTTTGGTTTGAACCCAACCAATTTTTTAACAATAAATATGATTCTTAGATAGGAGGAACTTTACCTCCTCTCTCTGCAATGCCAACTCTTAATAAAAACAGATTAGGCATACCACAGCTAACCAGAAAGAAGCTACTCCTTGAAATAACGGAACGAGTGAGATGTGCAAGGTTGTGGTGCCAGCGGTTTTGGAGAGTATTGTGCAATCCTGACCTACGCTGTCGCTCTAAGTTTCAGCTATACAAGTTTTTCGTGAGACCTATCCTCACATACGGCTGCGAGCTTTGGGATTTGGATAAATATGCTTCTAATAGACTACAACGCTTTGAAATAGCCCTCTTATTAGAAATATATAAATCAAAATATCCTCAAAGGCATCCTAATAGACTCAAACCTAACATTAGGACCGTTTATGCTAAATTCAGAACAAGCAACGTTGTGGACCACATAAAGAACGAAAGGCTGTGTTGGTCAGTGTTGCTGAAAAAAGAAGAGGCTGCTCTAAAAAGATGTCATCGTCGTCTTCCTTGTGTAGTACAATTTGGAGGCAATCCTAGACTAACTTGATCTACTAATTCAAGATAATTATGCGTAATTAGTGTTGTCCCCTAAAGAGCTATTTCTTCATTTAAGTAGTTGGAGTATGGATCATACTCCAGATGTTCTGCACGATGCGACAGCAGTTTTAAAATGACAGAAATTATTAAGAAATAAAACTATGTTTTCAGTTGAAATAAGCGAGTTATTTTTTATGAATTTATTTGATTGGTATAATATTAACAAAATAAAAAACAATCTGATTTGGTGATGTCCTTCTGATCCTTCGATAGAAAGTAGACAAACTAACAGTAAGATAATTCTTATTTATTATTTCTAGCCTGTACTGTCCCACTGCTGGACAAAGGCTCCATTCCCATAATAACAAAATATAAGATCATTCTTAAAGCAAATTAATTAAAATGCTACATCGCTTTGGCAATTGTGGCGGAAGAATGATAAAAAAATATAGGTTGATGGTTGAGAGAGTGGATGAAAAATAACATGTTGAACTTACTCCAACAAGTATATGGGACAAGGGTAGATTTCCTTAACAGCATACGTATTGTAATGTAGTGGATCTGAGAGATATTTTTTTTATTAAATTCGCAAATTTTTAAACTAATAAGTATATCCCAGTGATTAATACCTCTAAAAATTGCAATGTCTTGAGTTTTCTTTTCTAATACGTGGTGGACTTTCATTAGTGTAACTTTTTCCCTAGATATCGGGTGAAAATCGAGTCATTTTTATGCTCGAAATTCGAGTATATTTAAATAAAGATATTTTAGGTACTTTTTGTTATATTAGCGACTAGCACTTTGCCCGCGACTTCGTCCGCGTGGGTTACGTACTTTCCTAATTCCCCCTTTTCACCCCCTTAAAGGTTAAATTTCCAAAAACCCCTTCTTAGTGCTCCCCTACATTATAATAGGAAGCCGTGTGCAAAATTTCACATTCGTAGCCCCAGTAGTTTCGGCTGTACGTTGATATGTCAGTCAGTCAGTTCTCCTTTTATATATATAGATAGTTGACCACGTATTAGAAAAACTTTCCCAAGGTACCTATAGCGCGGGCATGCGGGCAGCGAGTAATGGGCGACTCGCTGTCCGACCATGGACCATGCCCGGGTCGACGGCGCGTTGTTTTCCACGCGCGCCTCAAAGAGTGTCAGCATAGTGACGGGGCCTGTAGAGGGCCAAAGCCTGCCGGGGTCGCGGGACTAACGAATTACCGTGACCCCGGTACGTAAAGGGCTAGTGAAGGACACCGTGGATTTTAGTCAGTACGAGTCTGACAGTCCCTCCCGCCCTGCCCTGGGTGGGAGGACTCATTTGATGATTATATCACGAAAAAAAAAAGTTTTCGAGTTACATTTAGAATTTTTTATTCGTTTTGAATTTCATTAAATTGCAATTTTATTTGAATACGAAAAGTGGTCATAACTTTTGAAACGTAAAATATAGCACCATAACTCTCACAGGATTCTTATTGGAAATGTTCTCTCCCATGTCCTTATTCAGTTTGATCCACACTTCCCGGGACAACCTGTATATTTGTATAAGTTGCCGGCCTATTGATGAATTAGCCACATCATAATGTGTCCAGTAAAACGTCAGGCAAATCGAAGAGGTTCACACAACACAACGTTCCTAGTCCTACTTATTTTTGTCGTAAAAACGACTTGGGGCACTCCGGGCCAGTGGATACGAAATGAGGTATTATTAACAAAGCCCCGCTCTACAGAGCTCCAACTTCTGGATGGTTTTAAAAAAATAACTACGGATTCTCTCCCCCTTCTAAGCTAACCTGTCCTAGACGGAGTGTGTTCAGTGACCTTCATAATGAAAGAATATAGGTACCGAAACAAAAATAACTTTATTACCGTCTGAAACAATAAATTTTGTTTAACTTTACTAGCTGTGTTACTTGTGAGCGCAATCGGGACAAATCCCAATTGGTACAGCTGACTCCGGATAGGTTGACACACTGCGAGGACGTCGGTGACGCGAGCTATATGGACGATGTCTACATTTATAGTGATGCTTACTATCACACCCAGCTCTAGTGAAATACGGCGTAGGATCACCCGTTTTAGACAGTTCTCGAAGCATTCTGCGAAGATTTCCGAAATCAGATCCAGTAGCGCGCCTCCATCGGATTTCCTGCAACTTTATGTATCGGGTCACATCTATATCCGTGTAGTGTTTGTAAAGATGGTTTTTGCTTGTTCTAACAAATATACGTTTAAGAGCTTGAATTTCTAGGTTTTTCATGTCATGGTCACGCCCTTCGAACCACTCGAAAATCAGCATTGGTCTCAAGAATATTTTATACAAGAGAATTTTCTTCGCCACTGACAAATGCGAATGCTTTAGTATTTCTTTGGTTTTTGATTTCCAGAAGTGAGATAAGTTAAAGGGTACATCTCGCATTATTATTCTTTTTCAATAAAAATGTTTTATTCTTATTATAGACATCATTAAGTACTATCTCAACCGATTTAGGCTTTAGTGTTACAATAAAATCGTTGTATTTCATTTATTTGGTGACCTGCGACAGAATTAAAAATCATAGATAATACAAAATGCTACTAATGAACAAAAAGTTCCTGCTAGAAATGAGTGTCCTTATTTTTGTCTGGCAAGCTGAAAAATCGACAGTGCGAGTTTTTAATCGTTTTTGATACGTGCTATTTAGCAAGTACATACCGTTGCAGAGCATGTTAGTGTTAGGCATGCTATTTAAGTAGCATGTGTAATTGTGTATTTGTACGTTATTAAGACCTTCATGCATATTATAGCTATTGAAAATCTTTTTTTTTAACATTTTTGATGACATGGCGGAAAAGCCCAGTATCCATGCAATAAATATTTAAAAAAAAAGTTTGACTTCGGATCTATGGTTAACGCCGAAAGGGCCGCATACTTTCTGTCAGAATAAGGGCGATTGTGTACTACAAGGAATTTTACGGTCCGACAGTCCCTATTTTTACGGTCCGATATGGCACGCCATATAATGTACTAGCACTTTGCCCGCGACTTCGTCAGCGTGGGTTACGTACTTTCCTAATTCCCCCTTTTCACCCCCTTAAAAGTTAAATTTCCAAAAACCCCTTCTTAGTGCTCCCCACAGAAATCTTAATAATAAGGTAATAGAAATGCTATAGTACTACATTTTACAGCGGGACGAGTGTCGCCGGGTCACAGCTACCACCACATAAACAAACAATAGATACACAATAACGCCTACATATACACTTTGCATTGCTGCAACAAAACCAAACCTTTTTGCGATGACATTACGCAACATTTTCTAAAAACGTATAATCTCAGGTCACGTGACTCCTGCAGCCAATAAAAAACGTGTGCGAAAAGCAGAAAATGATATCGCGCGCTCACTCTCACGTAGGAATAGTGCAGTGCAAGTGCAAACTACTACGAGCTCATGTCGATAAATTATAATTTTCCGTTGAGTGTTAATTGCCAAGGAATCTAGCAACAATAGTTAACTAATTTTATTGAAAGGGATTCAATAAAACAATAAGTGTAAGTAGATACATTTAGTTTATAATATAGTTAAATCTCAAAGGCTCTCCAATACTTCACCTTATGGAAAAAAAAGCAATGACCAAATAGGACGGACTATGTACGAACTTAGATAAAAGTGGGGAGGTAGCTAGTGTAGTGGTGGACTACAAATACTTAATAAACTAAACTAATTTAACATAATTGAAATTAAAATATAAACTAAAATAACATAATTGAAATTGTTTAAGTTTTATATAAATAACAATACATAAATATGTAAGAATATTAATTATATACTATAAATAAACATAAATACATACCTAATATGGGTCACATTTAACAATGATTAAGCAAATAATTTGTAAAAATGAAAAAGTATGGGACTTCTACATTATTTTGATTTTGAAAACTGAAAATACATCTCATATTTAAACATTTAACATAAAACCATAATGTTTTCCAATTTGGTAAAACTAAGAATCAAACTGAACGTAATTAATTTATCGATACAGAATAGTAGTGGCACGTCACTAAATTGCGGCCAACTCATGCGGCTTGTACCAAGAATTGTTTATTGCGCCGCGAGAATGCGAGTCCGCATGACTATAATTCCATTGCTGCCTTTAGCAGTTGTAATAGTAGACATGGACAAGCTTAAGCGTTGATGGTTATTGAATTGACAAAAAAAAGTTTTTCGTGATAAATCGTTGTAGCGGTGGTAAAAATATTTGATTTGTTTATATTTACTAAAAACGACAATATTTCAAAAATTAAGTACTTGCATATGAAATGTTATTCCTTTATATGTTAAGTTACACGTTTTGGACGAGTTTCCGCAGTTGGATACGCTGCAAAACACCATGTTTACCTCTCCGCGTCTCAAATAACACAAGTAACCCCAACAAACGCTCCTCGTAAACTTGTGCCCTACGATACACATGCGCGGCGACAAGGTCACGCGTCTATGCGACTTCTATTGCCTTATTATTAGTGTCCGACCGAAGGTTCGGTTTCGGTTTCGGTTTCGGCCGAATTTCGGCCAAAAATCAAGTTTCGGCGGCAGTTTCGGATTCGGCCAAAATTGGCCGAAACTTTTGCCGAAACCGAAACTGATTTCGGAAGTTGTCGTGCACGCTCGTGTAACTTCACTAACGCTTTGGCGGACGCTCGCGCTCGCGGCCCTGTTCGGGAATTGTCGTGCGTCGTTCGGATAGCTCCGTAGCAACAAAACTTCTGCGTTTTCACCCGACTCAAACTTCCATCAAAACATAACTTCTTTAGAGGTTATGTTTTGATGGAAGTGATTATTAAATGTTTTTGTTTCGTTTTTGTCATCATCATCTCAGCCATAGGACGTCCACTGCTGAACATAGGCCTCCCCTTTAGATCTCCACATATACCGGTTGGAAGCGACCTGCATCCAGCGTCTTCCGGCGACCTTTATAAGGTCGTCTGTCCACCTTGTTGGTGGACGTCCTACGCTGCGCTTGCTAGTCCGTGGTCTCCACTCTAGTACTTTTCGACCCCATCGGCCATCTGCTCTGCGAGCAATATGGCCTGCCCATTGCCACTTCAGCTTGCTAATTCGGTGGGCTATGTCGGTGACTTTAGTTCGTCTACGGATCTCCTCATTTCGGATTCGATCACGTAGAGACACACCGAGCATAGCTCTCTCCATAGCTCGTTGAGCGACTTTGAGCTTTGAGATGAGGCCGATAGTGAAAGACCACGTTTCGGTGCCGTAAGTTATCACTGGTAACACACATTGGTTAAAGACTTTCGTCTTGAGGCACTGAGGTATGTCGGACGAAAAGCATTGCGTAGTTTCCCGAACGCTGCCCAACCGAGTTGGATTCGGCGGTTGACCTCTTTCTCGAAGTTGGACCTACCTAACTACTTGTCCTAAGTAGATATATGAGTCAACAACTTCGAGTACCGAGTTTCCAACAGAGACTGGGGTGGGCACAACATTGGCATTTGACATAATTTTCGTCTTGTCCATGTACATTTTCAAGCCCATCCGTTGTGAACTCGGTCGAGGCCATCGAGCATCATGCTGAGTTCCTCCATCGACTTTGCCATGACTACGATGTCGTCGGCAAACCGAAGGTGAGTGATGTATTCGCCGTTGATGTTGATGCCAAGTGCTTGCCATTCCAGGAGCTTGAAGGCGTCTTCCATTGCGGCAGTAAACAGTTTCGGGGAGATAACGTCCCCCTGTCTTACGCCTCTTCTTAATGGAATCGCCTTCGTGCTATGCTCCTGTACTCGGACTGACATGGTGGCGTTATTATACAAACACTTCAATACCTCGATGTACCGATAGTCAATACGGCATCGCTGGAGTGACTCAGGCACCGCCCATGTTTCCACCGAATCGAAGGCTTTCTCATAGTCCACAAACGCTAAGCATAATGGCAAGTTATATTCCTCGGTCTTCTATATAACTTGCCGCAGCGTATGGATGTGGTCTATGGTACTATAGCCTCTTCGGAAACCGGCGTTCGGGAGGCTGGAAGTCATCAAGTCTGTGTTCGAGACGGTTCGTGATAACCCTTGAAAACAGCTTATAAACATGACTCAGAAGCGTGATGGGTCTGTAGTTCTTCAATAGGCTGCTATCACCTTTTTTGAAGAACAGCACCACCTCACCCCAGCTCCACGTTTCAGGCGTTTTGCCCTCGGACAGGACGGAATTAAAGAGTTTCTGGAGGACTTTAAGTACCGGTGTTCCACCCGCTCTCAGAAGCTCTGAAGTGATTCCGTCCTCGCCCGGCGCCTTGTTGTTCTTAAGCTGCTTCAGGGCCATCCTAATCTCGTACAGACTGATGTCCGGGATATCTTCGGTATAATGTCGGGACAGCTTGGCTCTTGGATCTCCTACCAAGCTGTCAACGGGCTTTGCGACCGAAGTGTATCGATCTCGCCTAAAACCTCAGCTTTGGTCGACGCTATGCTACCATCCTCCCGTTTCAGCTTTGTCATCTGGCTTTGCCCAATAGACTTGTCCTTTGCGAACACTTTGGAGCCTTGGTTTCGCTGTATGGTCTCTTTAACACGATTCGTATTAAAGAGACGCAGATCGATCGAGATTCGCTTCTGTACTTGAATGATTTATGTAGTTAATTAAATTAAATAAATATTGAGTCAGTAACTTTGTTTTGTTGTTATTAACAAATCAAGTTACATATTAAAAAGAGATTGTTTAAATGAAAAATGTGAATTGTTTAATTTGTTAAATTACGTTGTATGGGTAAACTTATTTCAAGTTTTACCGTACAATGCACCAAATTTCAGTATTTTAAGGAATTCTTTACTTGACCACGTGAGTTTCGGTTTCGGTTTCGGCCGAAACTAAAGCCACTGCCGAATATTCGGTTTCGGATTCGGTTACGGCCGAAAAACCAGTTTCGGTCGGACCTTACTTATTATTAAGATTTCTGTGGTGCTCCCCTACATTATAATAGGAAGCCGTGTGCAAAATTTCACATTCCTAGCCCCAGTAGTTTCGGCTGTACGTTGATATGTCAGTCAGTCAGTTCTCCTTTTATATATATAGTAGAAGAAGATATACTAGTTTGTGCACTATATGTAATTTTGCCGTCCGACATTTTACTTTTCCGCATTCCGGAACGGTTATCGTTCAGAGTAATTTCGCGTGCGTAGTGTGTAGTTTGAAAGACAGAGCTACCCTAAACTGATGCGTATCATCGGAGTAAAGACGGACAAGTGCACAAGCCAACCATCCGTTTTTTTCATGCCACTTCGGACCGTAACAATCGGATGTTCGGGCAGTAAAATTCCTTGTAGTGCATCCTGCAACTTTTACAATACAAAATAAATGCGTCCGACATACATTAAAGGAGGTCGATCCGTCAGTAATTTTCTTACAGTGTGCGGAATCTATTATAAATATGTGTGCAGCGAGTGCCTTCTGGCGAGCATATTTTTTTAAGATAAACGTTTCTTACAGTATGCGGTCGCTCTTAGATACATTGTCACTGTCAGACAGCTGACTGACATAACTGACATTGACACATCTTGGTGCCAGTCTGTAGATTAGTAAATAAATAGTATTTAATTGTGTAGACTTTAGTGAAATAGCTAAATTATAATGGAATCACATCCACTTAATTTGGTAAACATAAATCTCTTCTAGTATTATGTTATGCAGATAGATTGTGTGGTTTTACAGTGATAATTAATTGTTAACAGGCACATCAACAACACCGTCGCGCTGAGGCGCACCTCATCAACAACAGGTATGACGAGGCGATGCAGTGCCATCACAATGCTGCAGAATTATTACTGGATGCTATGAAATCCACAACGTCATCAGTCGCACTCGAGTCTATCACGTTGCAACACAGCTATCATCTCAAACAAAAAGACCTAATCAAAAGCAAGAAAGAACAATACGAAAGAGTGAAGAAAGCCATGGACAATATCAAAGGTTTAGGGAAAGATCCCTCCTACAATCTACAACCAAATGATAGTGCTAAAGTCCAAGTTGCTATTTATAGAACAATAAACGAAACAGATTCATTGTTATACACATTATTGAATAAAAAATCTGAACAAGGCCAAGTGAAAGACGCAGTTACTAAAGCGGATGTAGTGGATGGCAAGAAGACAGAAAAAGGGCAGGAAACTGTGATAGAGGAGTTGCAGATATTGAATCAAAACTTACATTCACTGGTGGAGCAGTTAGTAATGCAAGCAGAAGTACTTAAAGATGAAAACATGACTTTAAAGGAGAGAATTAATTACTTAGAAAAGGAAAGAGTCAAGTATTTAAATCTTCCATCTTCACAGAGTGATGTATTGCAGAGAAATTTCACTAATTTAGGGAATGACGGTTTGTTAAATGATTATATTCAGAAGATGCCAATTGCAAAAGAACCACAGCAGGGAAGGCCAAATCAACCTAATTTTGACTTAAGTGCATTAAAGGATCTATAAAAATGAAGTATTCATTCACCATTTCTTCATGAACAGATATGTTTTGTGAAAATGCACAGATAAGGCTAGAATAGACAGTGCTTTGCTAATGTATATTTAGTCACTGAAACAGGTTGAAGTTTAATAAAGGACCCTTGATTGTATTTTGCTCATTTAGAAATTATTTAATGATGTTGTATTTCTGTTTGTAATTTTAGTGTACATATTTAAAGGTGACATAAATGTTTGTGCTTTGATAATACTGCCATTCTAAGACATACTTCCATTTATTGCCATAGATAAATCACCATGACATGAATTATTATTATCTCATCATCTTTTATGTTTTAGGCAAGTCAGTCATTATATTATTTAGTACTTATATAATGGTTATTTAATTTTGTTACCTTTTTTCCAAGTCCATTTTTTTATTGCTTTAATTTAATGCACTTATTTAACATAATATTAAATATAATAATATAATCGAAATAAGGATGCTATTAAGAAAAAGAAATTTTCGTTTATAGATATGTATTGCATATTGGTCTTACACAAAAATAAAATTTTACTCTTGTTTTTTTAATGTAAAAATAAACTTCCCAGTTGATATACCAGGAATAACTATTCTTACCCCTATAAGGAATCTATACATTAACAAACAATAAAACTAATAACATGCTTATATTTTTGGTAACATGAATATTATACAGGGTATGCTACCAGTTCTATTATTAACTATTATTATTCATACATGAATTTTAAATTTAGGTACATTTTATCTAGTTTTTGTGATATAACCAGAACCACATATTTTATTACTAGACTCTAAAAAGCTCATTTTATTGTTTCTTCATGATGAAACAGATCTCTCGACATTTCATATAATTTATTACGATGGACACATGTCCTTACAATACACAACTGTTTGTCTCTGTGTAGTTTGTAGTTGACTTTGCAACATATGAACTATGCAAAAATAATTAAACAATTTACCATATAATTTAACAAATGTTACTAGTTTACAATGGCGTCATTACCATTCTAAAACATTAAAGGCATTTAGTGATGGATTCCTTTCATTTCATGTTGGGGAGGGTCATTTGACTCTTATTATGTAGAATTAGTCATGTCAGTAGCACATAAAATGGTGAACTAGTTTAAAAAAAGTTACAATTTCAATAAAGCACAAGCAAACATTATTAAGAGAGCAATAGAGATTTAAATGAATAATTAAATGGAGTTTGCTGTGAGCTCAATGAGTGTCCCATTATTTATCGAATCGATAACAATTAAAGCATGTGCCAGTAGTGTTTAAAAGATTATTCTATGAATTGATTAAAGTATTAAACAATAAGAGCATAATGTTGTACATAAGCATAAATAGATGGAGATTTAATTACATTTGGCATTTCATAGTCATAGTTCTGTAAGGCGTGTATTTACGCGTCGATTCAGAATGATTTATTTGTATTATCGATTTTATACAACTGAGTCAAAGAGAACAGTGATTCTTTTGATACTAATTACCTTTGTTTAAAAATAACAAGTTACAAATAGCTATTCGGATCTTAGTCTACAAATTAACCACCTAGTTAGGCTATAAATAATAAACAGAACTTCAATTATTATATCTTAAAGCATTTCGAGAAATACGACATGATTAGGCACTAAAATGGCAAATCACATGTTGAAGTGAATAGTAGTCATTAATTAACTCACAACCACAAATATATACATACATAAACCAATAATTCCATTTTGATTTTAGGCGTTTTAGAGTTTACAATTAGTTTTAATTTAGGTTACCTATGCATTAATTTAATTCAGCCCTAGAAAACATTCATCACATGTAAACTAATTAAAATAAAAAGTATAATAATATAACCAACTTTGGATTTGTAAGTCACGGAAATCCACGAAATCATTTGTTATCTTAGCACTTGAGATTACTTCCTTTTTATAGTACCTTCATCAGTACAGGTTCCAGGCGTCTCACTTCTCACAAGCCTTAACTAACTTTCAGCATTGAAGTTATTATGCTGTTATAATTAAAATAATAAATACTGTAGATAATAACTAAAAATACATCAATATTTGGGTGATTCGAGACAAAAAGTGGACGAGTTTTAAAAACTCAAGGGGAGTAGGGAGGTGGAGGTGGAAGTACCGACAGGTCGTCAAAAGGAAAGTATTGTTGAGAGCCGAGCACTGGTGGCGCGTAGGACGGGTGTATTGAGGGCATGTAGTCGGCGCTAGGCGTGTACGGCGGCAGAGTGGGTACAGCTGGCGTCGGCCCCACACTATGGGCCTCGTAACCATCCCAGTCTTCCATTAAATTCCGTCTTTGAACATCTTCGTCGCTTGACAAAGGAGCACCCCATAGATTAGCAGCAGATGCTAACAAGGCCAGTGCACCTGAAATATTTAATAATAATAATTACATATTAAATGATTTTTTTAATTGTTGCCAAACGCTCTAGAAATCATATACACAGAATTATTTCTAGAGAGGTTTATTTCAATTCTATGTACACATAGAATTATTT
This sequence comes from Agrotis puta, assembly GCA_943136025.2. NCBI lineage: Eukaryota > Metazoa > Arthropoda > Insecta > Lepidoptera > Noctuidae > Agrotis > Agrotis puta. Next base: position 9,855,894 of record OW964177.2, on the reverse strand, counting down.
CTAGAACGATTTGAACAACGCTTTCCTGTAAATCTCGGTTTTGAAATGTCCGTTTGTCCATAGGGAACGTCATTTATTCCGTCCCGGGATCGAACCCGCGATACGCTGCGCAGCAGTTGAATGCTCAACCACTGCGCCGACTGTGATAAATTAATGTTGCATCGGAATTACGGGTATTATGTAAATTGTTTGTTTAAATTACTGCCCATGAGACCATGTTGAGTCAAATACCTAGAATGTTATAAAACATAAACAAAACACCTTTGTAGTACCTACAATCTAATTCCAAACAATCAACATAGAATACATTATTATGTAATGGTTTTACATCACATCTGTATTATATATTGGCGTTATTAGAGTGATACTGTTGCTTGCTAACAAAATCAATTACAGATTGTTAAGAATTTACTAACAGGAAAACTTAATAACTTGCCAACCTTGAAATGTAGGAAACCCATGGCCTTATCTAAGTCAAGTTTGTTTACACAGAGTGGCTTTTAATAGTTACACATGCCTACAATTAGTACTAGGTGTATGTACTTAATTAGCAAGATAGCCAATCATTATCACTTATCACTGATAAGAATCAAAGAGGCATTTTGTCAATTGCATGTTTCATTTAAAAAATAATCTTTTTTAACCCAAAATATCTTAACTATTTTAATTTTTTTTTTCGACAATGTTACAATTACGTATATACACAGTGGATTTCATTTATAACGACCTTGGCTATAGCGACTCTTTGGTTATAGTGATGATAAATCTAAGTCCCTTGAATTTAAAGCATATTATTTTAGTTCAAAATTCATGTGTGTATAGCGACTTCGGATATTACGCTGAGTCCGTGTGTAGCGACAGTTTTTAATGAATCATTTGTAACAAATTCCTAGAAATCCTATGCAGATATAGCGACGGGAAGCGATCGGCAATTAAAAAATAAAAAGATTTATGTTTTGTTTACATCCACACAGATAATCAGCAACTGTGGCGACCTTTACCTTTTGTTTACTAGGTAAGCGAATGAGAAGTTAAAATGGTTGACTTATAAACTGATATTCTGAATAGCAACTGAGAACATTGCCTGCTATAATCCTTACATAGTCTATTATTGACAAAGTTAAAACAAATCAAAACTAGGAATTCAGAACTATGTTAAAATTAGGCAGATGATGTTCTACGAGTATCTTAGTCAATATGACCCACTGCCCAATTTTGGCTTACGTAAAGAATTTGAGTCAAATCAAAATCAAAAGAAAAAATTTGAGTCTAATATTTTTTTTTGTTTTTTTCATGTTTATTTAGATGTCACAATCCAAGAAACAACTACAGTGTCGCCATATGCGGCTCTGTATTACCGACAGGACAGAGCTCTCAGAAAGGGCTTTTTTAACAAATTGTATAAGGTAAAAATCAACTAACCTGCTCCCGTAATAGTATAGAAACCATACTCATAATCCACTTGTATGGTATTTGGGTCACTATTGTTTGCATTTCCTAGCACAACAGTTGTATAGTAACATACTCCTACAATGGCTATGACCCAAAACACACACATTATGCTTGGTATTGCATTCCTTCTCAGCATCTTGATAGCTCTGCTGTTTAGGCTAGTGAGGTTGATCAGTGTGCCAATACAAGAGCAGAGGAGCACCATAAAGCATAGTAATATAAGTACTCTCATCAGTGTGATTGTCTCAGGTGTTGTGCATGGAGGTAAACCTGGAAGAATGTTGTTAATGGTAATAGTTATTAAAATTCTTATTTACAGAAATAAACAAGACAATAATTAACAAAAATATAGCACAATTACATCTTCATAATATGGAGTTCCAGACACCAGAAAGCTACAAAATGCTGCAAGTTAAGCGTTGGGATTGATTCAAAAAATATTATTATTACTTACTACTTGGATAAAGGTAAAAAAGTCTCACATTTTATCTTAAAACAATTTCAGGCAGTGATGAGTAAGTTTTACTTTAATGCTTCTTATTTAATTTGCTTAAACTTACCATTAAAGTCATTTCTGTGAATAGGATCATAATCATTACTCTGGCGTATAGTATACTGTTCTTGGTCATCATCATCATTATCAAAAGAAAAGAATTGTGCTAAAGAGAGGCTCTGTGCACAGTGCAGGCCCTTGATCCTGAACCAGCTGGGCTGAACTAAGGCAGCACATGTCAGGAGAAATGTGGAGACATTGAACAGAGCGGCTATTTTATTCAGTTCCTTATCTTTGAAAGGAAACGGCATTTTTAGCCCTGGAAATATAAATAATAATTAATATAACATGAGGAAAATGTATGTTTTACCTCTAGTAGAGTCCCAACTAATTGGGTACCAACTCTAAGGTCAGATGGCAACAGTTCCTAAAGTTAAGGATTTATTGGGTACTAAATTAGTAGTTGTCAAAGTTATAATTACTAACAGGTCCTAGTAAAGCAATAAAATATGTGATATATGATGTCAAATGTTGATGTTTCGAAGAGTAAAACTCAGCCAGGAGGCTATAAATAGTTTGACACCTTAGGGGAGGCGTATCTTCGAGGGAGGTCGACTAGCTACTATTAACTTAAGTGATGTTATTTCTCGCCAAATATGTTGACTATGTAACCGATACCATGTCGTAATGCAAATACGTACGCAGCCTTTTATTAACATTAACTCAAGGAAAAGGTCATAGGCACAATATACCATAGTAGGCAATAAGGGAAGCGCTGTTAACAGAACTCACGTTCAAAAACACTGGTGATTATCGAGATCGTTAGGCTAATTGAAACACTGAGAATATCTAAAACTAAGTAAAATAGACAGCAAGGTTGGACGTCATACCTCGGATCCACGATAAACACCCCATTATGTTGCACTTATCATTTGAACAAGACACCTAGGTATACAGGAGGCACGCTTATTTACTATTATTACTGAATATGTTTAGCAAGCGCGATTAAAATGCGATAATTTACAAAACTGTGTTTGCGTTTAGTCTCCGCTAAATATTTTGACAGCTAACGCAAAAGGTGCAGACAAACAGAAAATGTTGTCACATGAGAATCAAAATAATCGGACTTCTCGTTCACTCTTGCGGATAAATGCTTAGCACACCAGCGCCACTTGTTGCTAAACCTTTTTGACACGAGAAATTTTCACTCCGTTCTAAGCAGAATTAAAAAGAACTTTAAAAATTAAAAAAAATCTGCTGTTTTAACTGCATGCTAATGGTTTATTTGAATTAATGGTTAACAATGGTTTGTTAGAGTAATAATAAATAAATAAATATTCCACAACTATCACACAACGCCATCTAGTCCCAAGCTAAGCAAAGCTTGTGTTATGGGTACTAGACAACTGATAAATATACTTATATAATTCTAAATACATACATATTATAGATAAATTACACCCAGACACAGAAGAAATCACACAAACATTTGATCGTGCTCATCACACAAACATTTGTCCTGGGTGGGAATCGAACCCACGACCTCCGGCATAGCAATCAGGGTCACTAACCACTAGACCAACAGGCCTGTCAATGTAATGTTGTATGATTTTATATATTTTTAGGGTTCCGTACGTCTGAATACAAAAACGGAACCCTTATAGGATCACTCGTGTGTCTGTCCGTCCGTCGCTTACAGTCAATTATCTCCGAATCTATTAGACCGATTAAGTTGAAATTTGGTACACATATCAATTCCTGTGACCCAAACACAGAGGTGTGACGTGAGCAGATGAAATCTGTATATGGGGGGTCATTTTTGGGGGGGAAGGGGAAAATTAAAAAAAAAAATTCTGAAAACTGCATCGTGTGGCATATCAAATGAAAGGTCTTGTTGAGAAGAAAATCTTAAATGTATTTTTTTGTAATTTTAAAATAAATAGTTTCCAAGTTATTCAAGAAAATAGACGAAAATTGACCATCCCCCCCCCCTTATCTCCGAAACTACTGAACCTAAAATTTTGAAAAAAATACAGAAATTAGTTTTCTCCTTATAGATTATAGGAAAACCTATAAGAAGTCCATGATATTAAAATAACATGGTAAATCACTCAATATTGTGCGTACCAACTTACATTTGCAGGTGAAATGTGTGGGAGAACATATTTTTTTTTAATACGTCATAAATCGTAAACCGCAATTTACCTTTCAAAGATACAACCAACTATAAGAACTTTTATATTATGTTACTTGCTGCTACGGAACCCTTTATGGGCGAGTCCGACTCGCACTTGGCCGGTTTTTTTAGTTTACACATGTGACATCTAGTGTTTATAAACGGCATCGGGACATTGTAGATGATGTAACTTGATGACGGTAGATGTCGGTATGGTTAATGATGTTATGAGGGGTCAAGCCACACGGAGACGTGACCCTGCGCTTACATTTCAATAGAGCTACTCTAAATCGAACTATATTTTCTACACGGAAAGATATTATACCCTTCGCAACGCAGCGCGGCGCCGCACTTCGTTTTAATAGCGATAATAATACACAAAAATATACACATTTGCGGCACGTCTCACGTCGCGTTGCGTCGCGTCTCGGTGTGAACTGACCGTAATGTAAAGCCACAATTAGTCGATGCAAGAACTTGCATGCAAGTTGCGTTACAATCTTTTCGTTTCTTTTATTCTTTCCTGTCGGACGTTCAACAGATACCTAAACACGTGATTGTACTTAACCGAACCTAACCTAACAAACACCTTCCCAAAGACTTTTTTTTAGAAGCGATTCGATCCATACAGTACGACAGGTCTAAGCACGGTCGTGGACTTCCCACTAAGGTGTATCACTACTATCACCATACACACACTTTTTTCATAAAATAAGCGACGGTAGGGACTGTTTGTCGAACTGAATAAAACCCACGGTGATTCTTCAATAGACTTTTACGTTCCAGGGTCACGGTTACCTGATGAGACAGTCCCGCGACCACCACACACGATTCATTGATTCACAAGTCAAATGGACCCATTTTCAATATAGCTATCAATCAACACGACAAGAAGAAGAAAAATCTCAATTTGTAGAAAAAAAAGTTAATTAATTTACCTAATACCTACCTTTTTTTTTATCGTGGTAAAATCATCAAATGAGTCCTCCCACCCAGGGCAGGGCGGGAGGGACTGTCAGACTTGTACTGACTAAAATCCACGGTGTCCTTCACTAGCCCTTTACGTACCGGGGTCACGGTAATGGGAAAGTCCCGCGACCCCGACAGGCTATGGCCCTCTACGGGCCCCGTCACTATGCTGACACTCCTTGAGGCGCGCGTGGAACACAACGCGCCGTCGACCCACCTAATACCTACCTAGTTAAGATTTAGTCCTGCTTTGATTATAGTGCCAAGAGGAAATACATCAGGAAATGATTGTTTCTTTACATATTGCTATCATAATATTAAGGTGTTAAGTACAGACGCCAGCAGGTCAACCTACCCGAATCTGTCAAATTTTACCAATCAAACATTAACCTTCTACTATTGTGACAAGGTTGAAAATCTATAATAGAAATTTGACAGTTTGAGGTAGGTTGATGTGCTGGCGTCTGTACCTAGGTAAACGTAGGAACCTTATTGTTACAAGCACAAACCTCTTGCAAGGTGGCGTAGGTTGTTTAAAAATAGACGGAAAGCTCTCACACTGCCCTAGGCGTCCGCGACGCTGACATGGCTGCACACAAAGATCTCTGTGTATCTTTGTAGCGAGAACATACGTTATATACGGTTAACTATGCCTATAGTTCATTAACAAGTATCTCCGCGATGTGGGTCGCCTTTAAAAAATCTCCCCTAAGCCCCAGTCTGCTACCAACCGTTTGGTCGAAAAGAATATTTTACATCCGCAAACATTGTACTAACGCATTAATCAAAAGTGAGAAATAATTTTGAATTTTAATTGTTTAATTTATTAATAACGGCTAAGGAAGAACAATTAACTTTTGTGAAATTCTTGAAAAATGTGGGTCTACAATGTTTTGGTTCCCGAGTGACAAGAAAAGAAAATTAATGAAAGATTCTTCTGAAATATTTCATTGGGTAACATCTGAGCAACGCCATGAACGAAAATTTGATTAATGTGGACTATTATTACGTGTACAATATTTCTTTATATCACAATAATGATTCATTACACAATTCTTCATTCGACGACGTCTGCTATTCAGCCAATTACCTGTATAACTCAAGTTTTGGAATTGAAATTGCTGTCCCAGAATGGGAAGCGCTGACTACTGTTGTTATGTTGTTCATAGTAATTGCTGGAACCATTTTTGGAAATATTCTGGTTATTCTTGGAGTTTTCACGTATAAACCTTTGAGGATAGTGCAAAACTTTTTTATTGTGTCTTTAGCAGCAGCCGATCTGGCAGTAGCTGTGTTAGTGATGCCTCTTAATGTAGCATACATGACTTTGGGACGATGGCTGTGGGGTAAACAACTGTGCAAGATGTGGCTTACATGTGATATAATGTCCTGCACCTCATCGATCCTGAACTTATGCGCTATTGCACTCGATAGATATTGGGCAATAACAGATCCAATAAACTACGCCAATAAGAGAACACTGAAAAGAGTCGTTTATCAAATTATCGGAGTGTGGGTTCTATCTTTGGTAATAAGTTCACCACCTATATTGGGTTGGAATGACTGGCCAGATGAGTTTACTGCGGATACCCCATGTCAGCTTACTTCAGAACCAGGTTATGTTGTGTATTCTTCTCTTGGCTCATTTTTCATTCCTCTTGTAATAATGACCATAGTTTATATTAAGATCTACATAGCTGCAAAACAAAGACTAAGAAAGCGCGTATTAGTAACGCGAATTCAGAATAAAGATCCAGTGATGGTTAAACAAAGTCAGGATGTAAGTCAAGATAATAGAGAAGATTCAGATATCGAGTCAGTCAGTGGAGGTGGAAGCATTAAACGATGTCAAAAGAAAGCATTCATGGATATTAAGAAAAACTTTTTTGTGCCCTTTTTATTGTTAAACGATCCTATGTCTCGTCAAGCTATTGAATCAAATATGAAACAAACGCAAGCCGATATATCGTCAGGTAGCTGTGGAACTTACAAAACGAAGGTGGTTGGATCTTTAAAGAAAGTGAGTCACAAAAATAAAAAGCCATTATTGGCAAGTTTGAATAAAAGCGGTGACGTAGTCAATCAGTTTATTGAACAGAAACAAAAGATATCCTTGTCTAAGGAACGTCGCGCTGCGAGGACGCTGGGTATCATAATGGGTGTATTTGTAATCTGCTGGCTACCATTTTTTCTTATGTATCTCACACTAACATTTTGTGCCACTTGTTGTCCTAGTATGAGGCTAATTAATGTTATTACATGGCTCGGCTATGCAAACTCTACCGTTAATCCTCTAATATACACTATTTTCAATATTGAATTTAGAAAAGCGTTCAAGAAATTGTTAGGTATTAAATAGAATATTGTTTTAACTAAGTACACTTATGTATGTATAGACTATCTTCAGTCTTTCGCATTGTATGGAAATATTGTTGTGATAAATATTCTTGCTGTTCTTAAGCTGATAAATTTTCTTGTTGTTCGTAGCTCCATCGAAGAGTTTGTGTGTAAACAGTGCTTGTTTTAATTTATACTTTAAATTAAATGTAGCTTAACAAAACAAGACGTAGTGAGGTCGAGACTCGTCGACAGAACAAGCCTTGTTGACAATCGTGCGGATGGTCCTTAACAACTGGCTCGAGTAGACTTGAGTACTTACGCCTCCTATATATTCCACGTGATATGTTTTAAAATGTAGCACCTATTGTACCTGTTCATTTGTTTTGTAGCTACAACGGAATCGTAGAACTTCCGAATTGTGTAATGAATATTAAATAGCACGAAGACTAGGCGAAGGTACCTGTTATATATTCGTGCGCGAGAAAAGTAAATATCAAAGTTTATGTTTTGACGATGTCTTTTGTCTCTCAACATAATAGATTACTGATAGGCCCAAAACTTTAACATAATTTTCGCATCTTAAGAGAATTATGTTCAAACATGTATGTTTCACAACTTCCATGCGTAAACTATTTCGGCGCTCTGTATTCTTGTGTGGTTCTCTGTTAATTAGACTAAATTCCTCGTGTCAGACTGAATTGCTTTTCGAATTGAATTATGGGTATGTCGTAGTGTGAAGTAATTAACGCTATCAATCATATTGCCTACTTTAGCGCATCACTTGCCAGAGACATTCGCTTGATGAATTGCCCTTGATTCAATACTGGTGTATAAATTATTTAAGGTTTTACCGTTTAATTAAGTCTCGTGTTTTCGTAAATGTTAAACGAGACCAGACTAAAGAATAGTTTAATCAAGATTGATCCAGATATTTTGCTCTTTATCTTCATTGTTTTATGTTGTGTTTTATTACTGGTCTATCGAAACACTGCGTGCTGGCGATTCTTGTGTCAATAAAAAAGTTATAGGAGTAACAACTACATATCTACATTAGTTTCTGTAGGTACTTTCTTAATATTGGAATTATGTACATAACTGCCAAGTAAAAGTGCGTACTACCTACTCATACTTTTGCCCATTATGTGTATTTTTTATATATCACGAAATATTACTTAGACTAACTTTGAAACACTCGTCAGAACTGGATAGAGTTTTCCTGAGTGTTTTTCTTCGAAATAAAATATTCTAGCTTATTCTAGTAAAGAATGTTAGTAGAGTTTTAGTAGCTGTGTTCTAAGAAACTGGCGCCACAAGAGTCATTTAATTTAAGACGACAAGACTTTAATCAATTAAAGCAGCTCCTAGAAACACGACTTGTTTTTTAAGAAGATTACTTTTATTGAAAAAACTTAATTTACTTTCATATTTTCTAGATGTTTTGTGGACGTATTTTCCAAATCATATCTAATTTTGTGAGTAGATTTTATAATTTCGGGCAGTTTCTCTGATCTAATTATGTAGTTGTAATTGTGTTAGTAATTTACAGACGCCTCATATCTCTGAAGATGAAATATTTGCCTCGTGGGTGTCATTTGGGAAAATAAAAGTAGGTTAGGTTTTTATTATGTAGGCAGATATATTGAGGAAGTTATCTGGAAAAAAACCGGGGTAACCAAAATAGCCTGCAGAGTAAGCAAACTGAAGTGGCAATGGGTTGGCCACCTTTCTCGAAGGACCGTTGGCCCATGGTCGACGAGTCCAGACTCCACAGTGTGGAGCGTACCGGCAAGCGTATTGTGGAGTGCTCACCAGCTAGATGTGGCTGAGACAGACTGGATGCGGAAGGCATGAATGATGAAGGATGATTGATTGAGGTATATTGCTTAGTAATGTTTACGTTTATTTATATTTGAGTACGAGTAGGCGATTGTGATGCTGGTTATATTACACGTTTGAATTTTTAGGATCATAAAAAGTAATTTTACATGTCACTGGAGGTTTAAATTGTGCGGAAACGTGTACGTTTTACTGTGTTGCCGTACACATTTGTTTTTTTTTTATTAATATTTCTCGCATGGAATCTGGGCCTTTGTACCACACAAATCGTGTATCGAATAGGCAAGTAAAATATGTCATATTAGGGATCACTTGAGAAAGTACCTAATTGAGAAACTTATAACCTTGGATAGTTAATTTCATTTAATATTAATTTTAATTTTAAAAAAGCTCGACTACTTTGATCCAATTAAAATTTGGCCAAAAACGTCATTGAACAGTGTATAAGATGGGGACCCGAGGTATAATGGGGAGTTGGGGACATACACTCTTTAGGCATACTTAACACAACATTAACGTAGCCCCAGACGCCATCAAGTCGTCATTTTCAAGCGGCCATTGACAAATGGCGTCCTCTTGGCGGTTGCGCTACGTTAGTATTGTGTTAAGTTTGCCTTAAGTCGGTAATTTCCCATCATACCTAGCGTCCCCGTCTTATACACTGTTCCCCTACAGTAAGCCTGTTACCTTTCTGTTTTTTTTTATTTTGGCTGCGATGGCTGTTCGACTTTTATTTCAGTCAGGGTGCATATAGGTATGTACTTGCCAATTACAGATATCTATGTAGGCACCTTCATCGAGAGGCAGATGTTCCTAGTGTCGAATGCATACTAATGCTCGTTGGGGATTGCATTGGGATTGGGTTGCACTATATTTTACGCTATATCTTCTATTTTGGCACTATGTTACCTTTAATGTTCCGGTATGGAAGTCTCTTGTTTTCCTACAATATTATTGTACTGTTTTGTGTTAAAATTAAAGTTATCGTGAGTATTTGTTTTTCTGTTTTGTTATAGAAATACATTAAATATGTCAATATCCATTTGTATAGTAAAAATTAAAAGTTTTACGAATCTATTGCAGTTGTTTCAAAGTAAAGCATGGTATACCGAGAAATCGTACCTTCTAGATTATTTGTAAAATCGAATTAGCTGAACGACGAGAAACTAAAATATTCAATTGCAGTTAAAAAAAAATGACCCTTAAATCCTGATTCACAGACTTATAACTTTATAACTACTTTTTCTAGAGACGAGTAGTAACGCATTCTGGTGAATAGCTATGCTATTACGTCAAGTCTATCCCCAAGACTCCTAACATAGTTTTAAGCCCTCTTCTTCAACGAGCTACCCTCAACTCTCAAGGTACATACGTTACTGTCAACACAAGTCCTGAAGTTGACGGGGCGTAAGTCCCTGGAGTGAACTTAGCCCCGTTTTAGGTTAGTGCCCCAACAAATTTGAGATAAGAACTCACATATTTTTAATACCCTTTTTTTGTGATTCAATGTATGTGCTGTAATAGTATGTTGTTTCAGGGATAAAATTGAACAATCACTATTTATGGACGTCGAAAAGTCGATGAATGCCGCTCGCATTGATGCATCTTTTTAGGTCCTGATTTGTCGGTATCAGAAAACTACATTCGCGAGTAAAAGTACGGAATCACCTACTCCGATTCTGCTGGATCTTGAGTACATAATAACTAGTTAAGAATAATAAAAATGGTAAAATTTTTAAGGTTTAACTGTTAACTTTAAATTGATATCAAATTCATTCAAATCACGCCTTTTTTTAAAGAGCTATCCCAGATCAATTCCAAATAAGTGATCCATACTTTAATTGCACGCTAGTGTAGTTCCCCTTTTACTATTCTTTTACTATGCTTTATATTTCTGTGTCTGTGTGAGATCGTATAACATCTAGAAAGCCTTTGTCAAACAGACAGGCGTGACAAATGCGAAGCGAGGCGTTTTCATTTGTAATGTATTGAATTGTTTGAATCCAGTCACATAGAAAAGCGAAAGCGATCCGATAACGTGACCAAACTATCGGACTGACGTCTCGTATCGGTTCGTAATCGCTTCGGACTCGCCTGTCTGTTTGATAAAGGCTGAAAGATTGAGACTATTTTACCCTTACCTGTTACCGATCCGTATTGTTTGAATACTAGCACCATGTGTGTGAACCAGTGTACAAACAAATTAGTCAAGCTGCAAGGTAAGCAGCTTGACTAATTTATTTGAACATTGTTTTTTCCTAAAGAGGACGATAAATATAATACGTACGCATGCCATTATATAATAAAATGCTAGGGTGTACTATTAGATTCCCATGGCCCTGACAAGCAAATAGCAGTTGAAGTTCGAGTCTGAAAGTCCCTTATGACCTACTCTAAACCTTCCTGATATTCAACAGATTTCCCTCCCCAAAAACCAGCGATTTCTTTACCTATCTTTAGGCAGTCAAGTATTGTATTGGTAAGTTAGATGAAGGTAGTCGAACCCAGAGCAACAAAATTAGCACAAAAAAATATTGCTTCACTATTGCACACATCATAACTCTCTTATTCCAATTATGTTTTAATTGCACCCCGTTTCATTATGACGAACATAATAATATTCTGTGTAGAGCGATGAATAAATGTATGCGCTTTATATGAAACCACATGCTATTGCAAAGAAAATATAAGAACGCAGCAGCTGCAATTCATTTCACAGTGTGTAGTTCATAATAACGACCAGCTGTGAGAAATAGCCCTCCCAGCATCGGAGAGATGTCTAATAAAGTCGGTTGTACTTAGTTACTGCTTTCATAATCTTTGTAATATTTTAGTGGGTAGTACCATAAAGTCAACAGTAATTCTGCTACGCAATCATTTAGAATTTGGATTTATAAAACACCTTTGTATTTTTTTAAATTTCCGATGTGTTGTTTATAATTTTATTTACTAACTTATACTCATAAAAAATATATGTATAAAGATTTTTAGAAAGAACAACCCGTTTTTCCATCAGCCTACTATTTTTTTTTAAATCGGACTGGACGTTAATCTATACCTACTTACATACTTATAATAAATCTGAAAAAGGGTCAATTCTGTACATTGAAAATATTGAAAAAATAAATAGCGGGTGGTGTTGCTGGATCGATACCAAACCCAAATATATGATTAAAAAAAAAATGTTTGTCTGTCTGTCTGTTTGTGCAGGCATCACGTGAAAACTAACGGTTCGATTTCGATGAAACTTGGTATAATTATTCCTTATTATCCTGGGCATAACATAGGATACTTTTTATCCTGGAAAAATACGTAGAAAAAAAATCTTATTTTTCAGTTTTATTCATAGACGTTGTTCTGTAGAACCGCGAACACACGTTGCATTACCCGCAGTGGATTCAGCGCCGTAATATTTATAAGATGTCATTGTCAGAGTTACTCAAAATGGGGAAATAAACCATCCACGCGAAGACCGACATCCGCGCGGACGGAGTCGCGGGCGGAACCTAGTATTAAATATAAATGTAATAATGTATCAAACGAAGATACATTTATGACAGGTACAACGTTCTCACGTAGGTATACATGGGTTAGCTTTTTGGCAAAGAAACAGTGTAGGTACCTATGAAAATCAGGAGATGTCTGATCAATCAACACAATATTATCTTTATTTCGTGTAAGAAATACATTATCCATTTGGATTTTATTTATATCACATATTTTTCAAAGAAATATTTGCGACATTTTTAAACAGAGAAATAGATAACATTTACTTAGAGCAATATTAAAGGTGTTCTTTTTCCTGCCGTTCAGATATCCGACCAATCTTCTGTACAAAAAAGCAAAAGTTCTGACGGTACGCCAGTTATTTGTTCGGCAGACCATCCTGATGCAGCATGGTCTTCTTAGCTACAATCCCTCTTTATCTGGTGGCAAAAGGCGCTACAATCCCGTAGGCAAAAGCCAATTAAAACTGACCACCATGCACTCCAGACACTACTTCTGCTACCTCGGTCCAAATCTTTATAATAAAATTAACAAAATCTTGGATATATACAAACTTCGAAAGATCGAATGCAAGGCGAAACTAACTACCTGGCTTCAGGATTTAAGCTACGACGACACTGAAGAACTATTTGTTGTAATAGTATAGGCCTCTGTAGGCCTGTATCTGCCTCAAACACTTAAACACATACACACACATTTTCACGCACACCTACAATCACACACACTGCAATCACGCACACTGTTACTCACACACAAACCTTTTATTATTGTCAAGTTTTAGTATTTCTGATTCTGATTCTTCTTTATTTTGTCTGTTAACAATTTTTTTCGACCACAACCTTATGTAAAATCCTGTGCACAAACTGTAACCCACTAAGGAGGAGGCCTGGTGTCCTGAAACACAGGCATTAAGCCTAGCTTAGGCACCAGTCTCCCACAATATGCATAATAATTATAATGGTGTAAAATGTGTAAAATATTTGTATTGTGGTGAGAAAATAAATTATTTACTTACTTACTTAGTTGCCTCTTGTGTCCTTAATTTGTCCTTTGATGAATGTACATCAGCTAGAGCAGTTTTAGATTTTATGTTATGGTCGTTAGTTGATAAGGACCATAACTTTGCTCGTTACTCGGTTTCTGTAATCTGTACACCACTGCCTTCAGGGGAAACCATTAAAATCTTCAGGAAATCTTTTTTTACGGATTTTAATTAAACTAGGGGAGTTGTCGTTCAATTCAGCAATCATTACTGTTTTTCTGAAGACACGTACCAATTAAAAGACACTAATGAATAAACTTTTCATAAAGAAATAAACGTTCAATGAAAAGTACTTACAATGTTTGTTTTTACTTTCTCTGTTGTTTCCTTTTATCTTATTTGTATCAAGCTAGTAGTGATAAAATTAAATTATAAACAAAATGTGACCTACTATATCTTAGTTAATATTTTTATCTGACTTTTTAATGCTAGAAACGTGTAGAATTTCAGTTCTGTGCTGTTTGTTGGAGCACACAAAACGTAATTTCAGTGTAAGCTGTGATTAATGCTTGCATTTCCGGAACACAACGTTTCTGAGGTTGCGGGTTACTGGTTCCATGCAAATCCCGTTAGTAGGCATTATACGCGGTACCAACGGGCAATACCACATCATTTGAATTTCCTCGATGTACTAGCATAGCCCTAGATAAGTATAAGTAAGAACCATAGATTTAAATCGTAGATAAGCCTCAGATTCCTTATTGTTTCGGCAAACCGCGCCAATTAATTGTTCACGTTCTTATTTCATTAATAATGAGACTTTAATAGCATTGATCCTTACAGTTTTTATGCTACCTCACTATGTTTTTAGCAGGATACTGTCGCTCTGGAACGCAAAAGGCAAACAATGGAACTGGGAGGAACCGCTCTTCCCAGGGCGGGACTTATTTGTTGAACTTACCATTAAAATATCACACTACGGTAAAGGCACGTCTATGATTTAAATATTTTGGTAGATGTACAATATTAACAGTGCGCAAAATAACCGTTCCCAATTTAAATGAGATTAATTTAATTTATTTACCACTTCCCGCGGCCCTAATTTTTAACGTTACTGAAATACTTTGACATTTTCCGTCGAACGTATCAAACATTCAGATTACTTTTGTAACTGTCCGATAGAGAATGTGGACCGTCCAAATTCTTTCTTTGCGAACTTTTATCATCATCCCTGTAGCAAGTTTTGTTTGAATGGCAGCGATCCGATTTTCTACTTATCTCTTAAAAATGTACGTTCCTGAAAATAATTTTCTGAGGGTTACAAGTACCAGCGACTTCTTTTTTTTCAAGTATTTTTGTTTTTCACGAGCTCCATGTAAAATACTGTAATTCAGTTACATTTAGTTAGGCCGTCCTCAACACAGTTTGGAAAACGCTAGAAAGATAGATGATGTTAAATATTGGTATCTTTTTATTGCTTGTGGAGTTCGAGGCTTTTTGCCGACTGTCATACTTCTTATTTTCTTTTTAGCGTGGTAAAATCATCAAATGAGTCGTCCCACCCAGGGCAGGGCGGGAGGGACTGTCAGACTTGACTGACTAAAATCCACGGTGTCCTTCAATAGCCCTTTATGCACCGGGGTCACGGTAATTTGTAAGTCCCGCAACACCGATAGGCTTTGGCCCTCTACAGGCCCCGTCATTATGCTGACACTCCTTGAGGCGCGCGTGGAACACAACGCGCCGTGACGAATGTCATACTTAACCTACCTTTACTCTTGTTTCCATTTAAACATGCAGTTACATAAAACTTTTTATATGTAACTGCCAGCAGTTATTTTAGGATAAATGGGCTGCATTTTATGGAGAAAAAACAACAGAAGTACCTACACTTCAACATCATGTAGCAAGGTTAACAAACAGTTGAATCGTGAATTTAGCATGGAAACAATTTTACGCCATGTTTTTTTTGTTCGAGCGGTGGAGTTCAAACTAGCGTACCATGTACTCGTACCTCGCAACAAAAAGGTTGCATTTTTCAAACATTGGAATATCTATATTTTGATTCCAAACAGCTATGTAAAGTACTTGTGCAAGTTTAATAGGTATTTCAAAGTAATAGAAAAATACTTTATAAATTATGCAGTTGTCTGTGCATTATTAGGTTTTTAACATGTTTGAATTCCTACTTATCTGCCTTAGCCTTTTCCCAACTATATTGGGGTCGGTTTTCTGTCGAATTAGATGCAGCTGGATATCAGTATTATACATGGAGCGACTGCCTATCGGACCTCCACAATCCAGTAACACGATAATAATACGAAACCCCATGGTAAGACTGGTTGTCAGACTTTAGAGCTTCTGACTAATAGTAAAGACTGTCAAAGATCTACAAATGACAGCCGGGACCAACGGCTTTACATGCTTTCCGAGGTACGGAGGAAACTCGCTATGATAGATGATCACCCATCCGCAGACCAACCTCAGCAAGCACGCCTTAACCCGGAAGATCGACCTGTGTGGCTGTAATTATTTAGCCACGGGCGCCTCCTCCTGTTTGAATTCCTACTGCAGAACTTTTTTAACACCAATATTAATTCATAGCACAATTAATAAAAAGAAACATTCTTTTTCGACACCAAACTTTTCTAAGCGACGTCACAGGAATAGTAAGATAACCTTTAGTAGGAAATTATAAACACTATGATACTGATGGTTGTACCCATTAATATAAATTATATTTATTACGTAAGATAAACGAGGTGGGATAAGCTAATGAACATGTTTCACAGATAATTAACCTGATGTATTTATACTGAAGAAATAATTTTACAGTGATTCGAGGAAATTAAATTTCTCTTCTACCTTTTAGAATGAACTTAACTACACTCATTAAGGATAAAAGTTTTGGCTTAGGTGATATTTCACGTAGAATAAATTAAGTGCTAAAAATAATTTATTATAAGTATACCTAGGTACTAAACATAAAGCAAATTGATGATAAAGTCTTGAGATTTATGAAATGAAAAACTAGATTAAATTAATCATACTTTGCTTTTAAAATTGGTAGATTAGATTTTATGTTTTTCACTTCGACCTCTGAGTTTGTTTCGGCTGTTTCTTCTCAGAGTAGTCAGGTACGAAACACCGGCCCCTTCTAGTTTTATAAAAAGACGTGTAAAAGTGTTGATATAACCTACTTGCATAAATAAACATCATTTCATCATTTCATTTCATTTCATCATAGCAAAACCGAACCACTCATAAAAAGCTCGTCAATAGTTAATAATCGTGTGTAGAAAATCTTCTTCTTGTGTGGACGAATAATAATCACGACTTACGTAAAACCTTTTTGGATATTATAATAATATTATAACTGGTTTTCAAATTAAGAAAAAAAGCAAGACTGCCATTAAATGTAATTAAAAAGTAAATACTTTCTAAAATCTGTTTAACCACTCTGCACGACAACATTTTGACACATGACACATCAGCTGAGTCGACCGGGTGATTCGAAATTTGAGATAATATTGAAGATTTTTGTCAATTTACAGCATTCGATTTTTTTATCAAAAATATGTTACTACAGTTATTTCATACGATAAGTTTGTGAGCAATATCTCCAAGAACGTGTTGAGGTCACTAAAACTGCGTCTTTCCACTGTAAAATGTGTGTAACATACAAAATGCTATGTCGTTCCAAGAACTATGTAATTTAGATGTGCTGAAAATATGTACATAAACAAGCTTCTCACGTGATAAAAAATGGTTAAACAGTGAAATAAATGAAGTAACTTACTACATGCATTTTTAGATTTGCCAGTGTGCATACATAATTTCATAAATAATAACGATCAAAGACTTGATAAAAATTACCAAAAACTATGTTGCAACATGACACTTCTTAGTGCTGACCGCAATCCCAATGTTCATATAACGATTGAAAAGGTTCATTCAGCCTAATCGATACTCGCAATATAATCGAACATGGAAAAAAAAGTAGTACAAAGACATGGACCGATTTATCTGCTTATTTGACTAGAGAAGGTTTACGCCATGCAATAAATATATGGAACGGAATCTGTAGACTCATTGGTATAATATTTCAAGTATTATTTCGTTTCGAAAATAAGTTTTTTATTAGGTACGCAATAAATAATTTAATTTTTTAATTTAATGATTGGGATAGAAATAAATATTGGTATTTCATTGGAGGCCAAACGTGTGTGTCTTTTTTTAAATTTAAATTCAACCATAGAGTTTTACCCATATTGTGTCTTCTTTATTTAATTTCAATTTATCTGATTATTTCATTTTATAAAACGAATCTAAACAACGTAAAAAAGACAAACACCGGGTTCGGATCAAATGCTGGAGGGAGAGATATGGGAGTACTTCCAAATGATTCCCTGCAGTAATAAACAATTTAAATTTCCAACGCGCCGTGGATGGCTAAATTCGAAACTATGAGGAATAGCGAAAAATACTGAAAGTAGTCTCGTGGCCGATTTTGATAAAAAATGTAAATTACATTGCATAAAATTAAATTTTTGAAATATCAATTTCCAGTAATCAAACCATTAATGTTCTGTGAAGTAATTACATGCGACAAACATAAAGTAAAATGTTTTCTTTATTATATCGATTCAAACTTTAGTCAATGGCCGTAGCTCACTACATGTTCACAACATCGTGTTCTCATTTCATTTTTTTTTTACGAGTAATCACTTCGCGGTACAAATACAATAACTAAATTTTTGAAATTCGAACTTTGAGTGAATTGGCGCGAAATTTGATTTTGATCTGCGTACGATGACTAAATTATTGTTTGTATAATATTAGTTCATATTTTACCAAATTAATATCACTTTACTGTAGTTTGTCGTATATCATTACGAATTTGATCCTTAACAGCGACACTATGAAATAGTGTAAAAATATAACACGTTCTTTTTTTTTTCATTTGCAAGCTCTATTCCTGACCAGCAAAAACTAAAGACGCAGACTTAATTTTTGCGATTGTAGGTGCGGGCTTGCGAACGGCGAGTATAGGGTAACTCACCGTCAGATCAAGGACTAGGCCCGAGACAAATGCGCGTCGTGTTCCAAGCGGGCTTTAAGGAACTATCAGCGAACTGACGAGGCCAAAATAGTGCCAAACGCGTGCCGGGCTAACGTATTAAAATCATTAAAAGGGTACTGCGGTCCTAGAACGCAAAAGGCATATGAAGGAACAGGGTGGTTTTAAGTAAGTAATAGTCTGACATCTCCTTCCGCTCCACCCAGGGAGAGAATCATTTAAAGGTTTTTTAACTTATAACAGTGTGTATTACTGGACTGCATCACATCTAAAGTATCCTTTTCTTTTTTTTTTTATCGTGGTAAAATCATCAAATGAGTCCTCCCACCCAGGGCAGGGCGAGAGGGACTGTCAGACTTGTACTGACTAAAATCCACGGTGTCCTTCACTAGCCCTTTACGTACCGGGGTCACGGTAATCCCTTGGTCCCGCGACCCCGGCAGGCTTTGGCCCTCTACAGGCCCCGTCTCTATGCTGACACTCTTTGAGGCGCACGTGGAACACAACGCGCCGTCGACCCGGGCATGGTCCATGGTCGGACAGCGAGTCGCCCATTACTCGCTGCCTGCATGCCCGCGCCTGCGGTGGCCGGAGATCGTCTTGCGACGTCCGACGCCGTGGGCGTCTACCACTGCGGCTGGGGTGGAGGGAGGACGCTGTCCTCTCCCTCAGGCGGCCCGCCTCCTCCTTCACGAGCATGACTGCTTCGCAGAAGGAGGCGACCGCCCCCCACTCCGTCTCGCCCCGCAGCATGGCCTCGACCAATGCCGGGCGCGAGAGGTCTCCGCCTATCGCCGTCGTGGGGACACGGCGGTGCTCTGCCCAAGCGGGGCAGTCCTGCACCGTATGCTCCACCGTGTCCATCTAAAGTATCCTTAACAAATACCTATATAAAAGTATTATTATACTGGTGTCAATACTGACGATTAAATATCTGTACGCGCGGCAGCAGATCAACCTACCCAAATCTGTCAAAATTTACCAATCGAACATTAACCTTCCACTATTGTGATAAGGTTGAAAATCGATTGAAGAAATTTTAAAGATTGAGGTAGGTTGATGTGCTGGCGTCTATATACTTAACATGGCCAAACCAATGTTACGAAACAATTTTGAGAATATAATAATTTACTTATCTATCTTTTATTTGGTGGGAAACAAACTCATTTCTAATAAGCCTATCAAGATCCAAGGCATTCCATATTCATTCAACCTTAATTATATTATTGTACAAAACAAAATGTAAGTACATTAAAAATTAGCTAATAATTTAAATTTATTATTTTGAATAGCGAGTACCACAGCGAGCGCATTCCAAATCCAATTTTTGGAATTAATAATTGGCGCGCATTCAAACATTTATTACTGACATTGTTCTTTTGTCTATTATTGCTTTTTGGGAATTATAATGTACGTAAAATTATTATAAAAGCTTTAAAAAATATTGTAACAATTAATAATTGTATTCTATGCTTAAAACAAATTTATTTTAATTTTTATTAATCGTTTTCTTCAATTCCTTAGTTTTTTCATACGAGTTGACGAAAAATTCAATTATGGAATCGATTAGAATATTCGCTTTCACACATCATTACGATTAAAAAAAATAAGCATGGTTGTCGATTATGAATACAAATTGAGTAGTGGTAATGAAAAATACGTGTTATTAGCTCTGTATTAGAGAATTACGCTAAGATCTGGGCTTTTTTACGTTATTTATAATATTTGACATGATATTTATCGTAATTGTTATTGAGTATAAACGCATGTGTGTGATCCAAGTGAAAAATAAAAATGTAAACAAACACGAGTGGCGCGAAACTTCGACTTCAGATATCAAATTCTTCATTACCACTGCTAATTTATGTTGAATTATGTATGAATTCGTTACAATACTAAATGACGAGTTATTCATCCCTCCTATAATGATCCCTTAGATGTCCCGAAACCACATTTTTATGATTTTTAGCCCAACCCAGCACTGCTATCAAAATGGCGACGATCGTATTTAGACTTCTGGATTTTGTTATGGTAAATTAAGAAAATGCGCGCTAAATGTAGAAGTTTTAATGGCGTGAACAAATCAGATTTTTATTTAACATTCTTAATTAATGCGCACTCATAGGATTTAACGCTCAGAATGTTATTATTTTTTAATTTAAAATGAGGATGTCGTATGACTACAAAGTCTGCCCCTTTAGGACCCGCTACTGAGCCGGCGTAGGTCTATGTGTTCGGGTCCTTTAGGACCCGGTACCGAACTATACGGTTAAACTTAGCTTAAAGTTTTTAGAATTTTTGTAACATTTCTGGGTTCTCCTACGAGCAACAATAACTGGATAAGAGCGAACAAGGCCATTTCTATTTGTTATCTTTCTGAAAATGCGTGTGTAAATATTAAAAAATATATTGTGCCTTCTTCTATAACGTCATTGATTTTACCTATTATTATTAGCTACTATTTTATTATATAAAAAAAGAAGAAGTATAGAAATGTCAGCAAGTGCAAAAATAAAAATAAGATTTCTCAAATCAACACAAAAGCTCATTTCTTTAACACTTTTCTTTCACAAACTACAAAAGAAAATCAGTTTGCCCTAATGGGTTTTCAATGTAGTAAATATTTCAAAGCCGACACTCGAAGAATGTTTGTATCAACTTGAGGTGCTTGCGGCAAAGCTCACAATTGTTTTAGAGTTAGAAACAAGCCAGCGAAACATTCTTCAAGACAATTTACAATTTCAACGTTTGCGCAGTACCAACATTGCTTTGCACTTCAAATTGCGGTTATCAGGTTGCTTTTCTCGGTAATCGGCACTTTCCCAAATTGCGAAGACTGCTGGATGTTTGTGTTCGCATCTAAAACAGAAGAAAATGAGAGAAAATTAATTGCGGAAGTTTTTTAATTGCGCGAAGGAGGGAAGCGCGTTCGTTTATGTAACACCTAACTCCTATGGGATATAATGTTTACTGTTTTATACCTACATCATTCTGTAGCATTTTACTGTATAAATAAACGAATTCATGTAAAAGTATGTAGGTGGTGTAGCATAATGTTAAAAATTTCTTGCTAGAATCTTGCCTAAAAACTTTTCTTTTAGGTGTCTTTTCAGCCGGGGACTCACGAATTACCGTGACCCCGGAACGTAAAGGGCTATTGAAGGACACCATGGATTTTAGTCAGTACGAGTCTGACAGTCCCTCCCGCTCTGCCATGTGTGGGAGGACTCATTTGATGATTTAACCAGGTTAAAGAAATAAAAATATATGTATCTTTTTCAATTTTTTTTTCTCCGCAGGTGGCCGATTTGAATTTCAGATAACCATATTATTTTAAGAACAAAAAAAAAACAATTACATTTTTTACTAGAACATTTTGAGGAAGATAATGAAGTGATACGTATTCCTATTGCTGCGTTACATAATATTGAACGATGCTTCGGGTTCGGAAGGGGTTTCCAAACTGATTGAGCGAGGGTCGTGACTGGCAAGTTGGGAAGCATTGGGGTGCGTCCGGCTGCTAGCTTGATGGCATCGCATGACGCGAACTGCGGTCGCGATCCAATTTCATCTGGCGCGCGCTTATGTCTCGTGACTGGCAGGTTGGTGAACCTCGTGGTCTCTGCATGACTGCTGCACCTCACCGTGACCGTAGAGACCCACAACGTGCACCTCTTTCACATCACCATCGAAGCGTGAGTTTTTTAACAGCGTCGTTTTATTACTTTGAACAATATTGAGTGTAGGAATAGACACTGCGACTTAAAATCGATACAATTTTCGGATAAAAATGTATAAAAGCAAGACTTTATATATAAAAGGTTTTTTTAAGTGAATCTTGAATACTCGTTAGAACCCTTACTTTTATGGTGTAAGTTCGTAAGCTTGTTATTCTGGGCTAACGTTTTTAAACTATTTTAAAATCTTTTGAGGAGAAGCGAACACACCTTGACCTATTTATTGTACTTAATATTTTTCTTTTCTAATGTAGGTCCTCAGATCTTATTTTAATAACGCTCTTTGTTTCCATGAATAATTTTGTGTGCTTGTCGAATTTGTTAGATTTTCATTATCAAATATAATTAAAAGGCACTTGAAAAGGCAATCGAAATATCATTAGTATCTCGTTTTACGCGAACAGCGGCTTGTGTAAATAAACATTGGGTTCGACCGACTTCGGGGCGCCACATAAGTCTTAGTAAAAACAACAAAAATGGTGTTGGCCCTGAATTCACGAAAAGTTATTACGAAAATTCGACACTTTATTTTCGCTGCTTTTTATTAAATTAATTACGCAACTTTTTTCAGGTAACCAAAGTTTTACTTTCCTAATAAACAAAGTTCAGATAAAGGATTTATGAATATCCCAAAAATATGTTTAAATTCGAAACATACTTTTGGGATTAAACAGGTTATTTTAATCCCTAATACTTAAATCTAGTAATGTAGATACTATCGCATTGTTTTTGGAATAAAAGTATGTAAGTTATAACGTATGGTCACGTAACATCAGTAACTTTGGTAACGTTTCGCCTTCTTAAATATTTGTAAATAGCGTTTCTGTTGGCCGAGATTATCACGAGTTTTCACGTTTTGTGACGTAAAGTAAACGGAGACTTTGACATTAATTTGGTGAATAAAATTAGTTCCTCTTTTGTACAATAGAGGTGCTTTTTCATTTTCTATACAATTTACGTCATAATACTTCAAGTACACTGTAGCCCAAATACATAGAATTCATATTTTTATTTATTTATTTATTTTATCCTTTATTTCAGGCAACTAAAGGCCCATAAAACACAATACACATATAAATATAAAACAATAATAAACTAATACATATTTTTAACAATTATAATTTAATATTAGGGCCTCGAAATACCAATTCAGATGTGAATTATTAATTATTATTAATCATGGCTTTAAATATTAAAACAGAGTTATTCTGGTGGAAAATCATAATGTTATGTTAATCAGCTTTCATCTTTTTTTTATCGTGGTAAAATCATCAAATGAGTCCTCCCACCCAGGGCAGAGTGGGAGGGACTGTCAGACTCGTAGTGTAATAACATTACATTTGATAAAATATTCATTTTTATCATGAACTTAAATCCTCTTCGGCGTCTTTATGATAGCTCTTGACGGTCTGTTTAAGATTAGAACTTCACTCTCATCTTTCAAAGCTTCATAGCTTAGCTAAAGTGGAGGTATCCCTTTCATCCTTTAGCAGGTTTTCTAGTAAGGTAAATCTTTCTTGGAATTTTTATACCACCTACGCGATAAGTACGCGAAAATTAAAATATCAGTACTTGACTTTTTAGGGTTCCGTAGCCAAATGGCAAAAAAACGGTACCCTTATAGATTCGTCATGTCTGTCTGTCTGTCTGTCCGTCCGTATGTCACAGCCACTTTTCTTCGAAAGTATAAGTGCTATCCTGTTGAACTTGGTAAGTAGATGTACGAGTATGTAAACCGCATTAGGATTCACACACAAAAAAAAAATTGGAAGTACCCCATACTTTCCAAAGTGACAAAATGTGTGTCTCCCCCCCTGTAACTTCTAAAATAAGAGAATGATAAAACGGTCACGGTAATTTTAGAGTCCCGCAACCCCGGGGGATATCAGGGTCTAGCATAGCAATGAAGTTTATTCCTTTCTGGGTCAACTTGTTTCCAATATCAGCTTGGGTACTGAAACTTACATGCATGTGCTTTCATATAGGCTGACTATATATTTTCATGAACCAGCAAGCGATCAGACAGACGTATATGGCGTTCCTTTTATTATACAATATAATGATTTATTGTGGTCACGCCCTGCTCGGGCTCGAATCAACCCATTCATCATTTCCTTATGGCGAAAATAGCTCGCCCGAAGCAATATTGTTGTGTCAGCGAGTAATGGAAGTAGCTAGGGGTAGAGCTTAAATGTAGGTTTTTTTTGTTTGGACGCTATGAATTTCTCCCGTGACGTGGGTGAGTACAAACACTCAGACACGAAACAAGTACCTGTAGATTATACAAATATTTGTACCGTGAGGAAATCGAACCCGCAATTCGTAGCGCAGCAGTCTGTAATTCAGCCACTGTGCAAACCATGACGCGTTGAGCAGTGATAGCAGAACAATAAAAAAGTCAAATCACAATAAAATGAAGAACAATAAAAACATTATTTATAAATATAAACGCAGGATTATACCAGTTTACGGTTTCCATGTTTTATGACATGACTTCAAAACATAAATCAGAGTCGAAAGGAAAGTTATTAAGATTTAGTGTCTCTTTTACCTACATTTAGAGCTCACGAACGAAACGTAAAACATAATTAGGCGGCAAATTGCGCGATCGGCTAGAAGTCCCAAAACCTAATCGTGGATGTAAACATCATTCATCACAATGTCTGCTCGGAATCCGGTCTTGGGAACAAACCCCTTTTACTAAAAGCTCTTACATACAAGCATAATAATATACTACAGATCATTGATGTCCCCGTTTTCTTGTATCATCAGTTTTAATATTACATTATCTTGACAAAAAGCAATATTCCCTATATTTTCCTGTATCTACATTCTTGGAGCGGTTATCAATCATCTTCGGTACTCAATTATGGGAAAAAGAGTTCCTTTCACAAATATATTCGAAAACAAAAGAAAAAAAAAGGGAAAAATCTGGTCCTTTGTTTAGTTTTTTTTGCACAGTTCGTGTATTATTACGTCTTAAATCTGTAAGTTTCTCAATATCCTACGTTAGTGGAACTTTGAAATAATTTATTAACGTTGTGGGGAGGCAAATTCACCGCCTTACGAAATTTAATATTGCACGGTGGTAACAACAACGGAGTTAATTTTATACGTCGTGTTTAGTTAATATGAACTTTTGGATCAAGATACGTAACACAATTATTTGTGAGTCAGTTTGTTATAGCTAGAGCTGGCTTTATTTACAAACTTTTAGTGTGCTTTACGGCTTAGACGGTGTGTGGTATAAGGTTTAGCCGGATAAAACTTGTACGCGCTTACTTTACTTTAGGCCGGTGTTGGACCCACGGTAAAGGTATATCCAATACCGATGTGTATATCTCCTTAAATTTTACTTACAAACTGATAGTTTAAAAAAAATCAATGACTGTCTAATTGCCTTTTAATTATCTTTTTCACGAAACGCTGAGTTGGCTTTGTGCCGGATTTCTATTTAAATTACGTCTGCTCTTAGTAGCTACTAGATTTACTTAGTTCAGCGTTTTTTTTTCCTTTACTCTATGATTGGAAAGTTATTCACTAAAAGCATACATAATTTTTTTATTTTAGTGCCAACATGCTTTTATGAGTTTGTTCGGCAGGTTGGTACGAGTATATCAACAAGTTTTATAAGAACAAAAGAGTGCCCACTGTGTAAAGCCCAGTGCTTTTGTAATGAATAGCTTGTAAATTATGTTTGGCTGAAAGTTGGGTGGGTCGTGAGGTTGAGCCCGCATGGAATTATTTAATATTTGTATAGGTTCAGACCAAATTGGTCCACCAGTCTAATTGCGTAAAACACTCAAAGGACGTGGACGCCGTTTTTTAGGTTGGTTACACATATTGGCACAACGAACATTAACAATTCATTTTGACAATCTTCCACAACAATGAATATCACAAAAAAATGTTTCTATGCGTGTTACCTACGCAATTAAGGGTGTTCGTTTGCGTTACGTGCGTGTTTCATATGTGATTGAAAATCCAATACTTATACGGTTATATGATTCGATTGAATTTTCTCCGAAAAAATTATATCTTATTCGATCTCATTTCAGAAGCCACAATTTTCATACCAGCGCTAAAATTTACTTTTCAACAGATTCAGAAGTGTTGAAAATTTACCTAATAAAGAGCGGAAACTGCCTAAGTTTAATAGAATAGCGCTTCTGATCTTCAATCCAATAACAGTTAGTATGTGACCTTATTTACACTAAGCTACGTGTGGGATATAAAATAAATAGTGGCACGCAAGTACGCAATTTTCCTCACACGATCTTGGTAAGCAAGCTGGCTCCCAAGGTAATGCCAGAAGGTTCTGTCCCGCATTCGATATAGATGGTATTGTTAGGAAACATGCATATTGCATGCACATTTGCATGTCATCTTATAAATTCCGTCTTGTTGTTGCACCTATACGGAGCCTAGCTATTGTAAAGTACTGAAGCCTATGAATGTAGCCACGTGGGAGTATTTCTCAATAGGTATGTGTTTATAATATTGAGCAGTATGGCGTTCAACTTGGTCCACCTCGTGTTTTCGCTTGCACGTGCCGTTAATTCCGTCAAGCGGAATATATTATAAGTTTAACTAAACCAGACAAGTACTCTACGTACTTACAAGAATATGGGGAAACTATTTATTAAACTAATACACATGGCTACCCACTATCACTAAAACTTCTGTAATAAGCCGTGATCTTCAAACAATGTTCACTAAGGAAAACACAGAAGTATTTTTAGGTTTTTCGGGAAAAAAACAGTTAATTTGGAAAAAATAGAGGAAAGAATTGTTATTTTTATACCTTTGGGTCTGTTCAAACCGGGACGCGACGTGACGTCATAATAGGTACTAGTAATGTGTATCTTTTCGTGTAATAAATAAAGTTAGATTTTGAGCCACTCTATTGAAATGTGCACGCAGCGTAGCGTCTCGGTGCCCCTTGACCCTTTGCTCTAGATGTGTTCTAATCATCCAAAAAAGCCTTCAGCAGCATTATTTTGCCAAAAAATATCCCATGGTACCGTAGTAATACCGGGATAAATGGTATCCTTTGTGTTATTCCAAATTATAAGCTATCTCTTTGCCAAACATCAATATCTTTTCTTACGTTCTGACGAGATTGAGTGGGAATAAACATCCATCTATCCAAATTTTCGCATTAATTATGTAAGATTTTATTGAATCAAGTATTTTAAGTTGGAAATTTAGCTTGGTAGTGTATCACGTCATAAAGCATAATTCTTGAAAAAAAAAAAAAATATGACTAAAAAGGCAGAGATGATAGAATCTACCCCGTTTACCAGCTCGCTCGGTAAAAAGGAGCGCTCAGGAACTAGTAAATCATAAAGTCGTCTTATTGCAACGTAACTGCGGCCAAAAACTTTAGAAATTGCAAGTTCGCGGTACCCTCGCCATTCCAACCGTTTCAGAACAATTCTCTTGGCAACAACACAGGGCTTTTTGCGTTGCTCAACTAATTTATGCAAACAGATTTATGATATCCCTATTCAATCGGAACATATATATTACATCTTGGTAATTGATACAAAAAAAAGATGCTGATCAGTCCATAGGGTATTTGACTCAAAAAATCTAATAAGTCCGTCACGAAGATCACAAAAAAATATTAGTGACTCGTATTTTTTCTTTTGTTACGTAAACCAAAATTGACGAAGATACGACACTTTTAAAATTGGCAAAACGTCACAAACAATAACAGTTTTTACTTGGTTCTGACGTCACGAAACCGAGTCCTCCACTCTCGAATTTTGATGCGTTATTTCTTTGTAAATATGCATTGGTTTAACGAATGAATAAATACGTGTCCATTATTTTTCAAAACTAGCTGACGGACTAATTAAATTGCAATTTATTGACGCTGTCAAATTGCCTATTATGTAAAGGTCTGTCTTATGCACAAATAACCTCAATAGATTCCGCATACAAGGCAGCCTGTATGCGCTGCACGTCGTTGCTATAATAATGTCTTCTAACTTGAACTTGACTTGAGAATACAAACGTACTACAAGTAAGTTTGTATTCTAATTATTAAAGTAGATTTCTAGAAATTGTTAGTGTCACCAAGGTTTTAGTGTCTGGTCGGGACTTGAGTAACTTGAGTAAAGGCAAATGAACTGACGTTTCGTGCGCTTAGGTTGCCTTGTATACGGAATCTAGAGGAGCTTATCCGTGGTCTTAAATCAAATACTTTTGAATTAAAATGCATTATAGATGAAAGGATACGAGACAAAACCTTTCTTTTTTTGTATATCTTTGGTCAGGTGACCTCAATAAATAAATGAGAAGGTACCGCAAAAGTGTAGTTCCGAAGAAAAGTGTGTATTGTTTTAGATCCTTGAACACGTTTTATATTGCCTGTGGTTCCACCAAAAAGACGCATTAAACTTGAAAGCTTACTTTTTCTACACCGAGCAATAAACCTTGATCAAATCTTCATCAGTTTCAACAAAGTAAATTAACTGAAAAAGTTTCCTTCTGTTAAATACTTTTTGTACGACAACATAAAGGAGAATTTTTTATGGAGTTTCTTTTTTATTTACGACTAGCTTCCGCCCGCGACTCCGTCCGCGCGGATGTCGGTCTTCGCGTGGATGGTTTATTACTCCATTTTGAGTAACTCTGACAATGACATCTTATAAATATCTATTGGACCCAAATACGGCTAAGCCACATAATTAAGGAGATCCCTCTATTGAGCTACTGCTGTTGAGCTCGCGTTCTGTACGGAAAAATAAGATTTTTTTTTCTACGTAATTTTTCCAGGATAAAAAGTATCCTATTTTATGCCCAGGATAATAAGGTATAATTATACCAAGTTTCATCGAAATCGAACCGTTAGTTTTCACGTGATGCCTGCACATACAGACAGACAGACAGACAAAAATTTTTTTAATCACATATTTGGGTTTGGTATCGATCCAGCAACACCCCCCGCTATTTATTTTTTCAATATTTTCAATGTACAGAATTGACCCTTCTACAGATTTATTATATGTATAGACATGGTTGGCGCAGTGGCTCTGGCTAAGCGATTGACTGATCTACTGTGTCCCAATTCGATTACCACACGGAATAAATATTTATATAATTAACAGTAGTAGTTGTTGCGGGTCTGGGTATTTGTGTATGTGAATTCAAATGTTTCTAAACGCACCTATGATACAGAAAAAACTTTGTTTTTTTGATATTTACCGGCCAAAATGTTCAGCTTGCTCAAGCAAAAAAAAAATGGCGTGTCTAACAAAGTAAACATTAAAGAGAATAATTTATGTGTACAAATTTACTCTTGTTTAAATATTTTAAAGGCATTACGCCTCGGGCACGCCGCAATCGCGGCGGTAAGACCCCTCCTTGAGGAGTGGCTGGATAGGCGTCACGGCGTCCTGACCTACCGCATGACGCAGGTCCTCACCGGACACGGAAGTTTCGGAAGGTACCTGTGTCTGTTAAGGAGGGAAGAAACGCCTGGGTATCACCTGGGCGACTCGCAGCCCGACCATGGACCATGCCCGGGTCGACGGCGTGTTCCACGCGCGCCTCAAGGAGTGTCAGCATTGTGACGGGGCCTGTAGAGGGCCAAAGCCTGCCGGGGTCGCGGGACTTTTCCATTACCGTGACCCCGGTACGTAAAGGGCTAATGAAGGGCACCGTGGATTTTAGTCAGTACAGCCCAGCTAACAATGACAAAAATAAAATGTTTGGTTGCGCCAAAACAAATATTTGCCTTAATAAACTGTCCAAATATTTATTTATAACTGTAATTTCCACGATCGCTTTGTTAATATTAACTGAAAAGTTAATATTTACTCAATTCGCTACTATTTCACATTTACTAAAATAGGTATTTACCCTCAAATGATAATTTAGAGTTTGATATTTCATATTTGCGAACAATATTCAACTCTTAGGCAAGTTTATATAGCCCTCAATACAGCCCTATTTTATTTAAACCGTCTTTCAGAGAAATAAATTGAACTACACAAATAGACTTTAATATACAGGGTGAATTTTCAATCCGCGGCATGGATGGTTAAACTATGAAGAATATAATATAATACTAAAAGAAAAAATAAAGCTGCATCATAGATTTTAGAAAAATCGACGATACTGACCAGAAATCGAACCCGCTGATTTTGACCCCTGTATATTACACCATTTGAAAGTGTCGCTAATACGGATCAAATTCTGGGAAGTAATAATATACGGCAAACTTAAGGAGACTCATTTAAGGTTTTAATTTTTTCAATATTTCTCATTGTTTCGGATATAGCCATCCACTCCCAGTTGAAAAATTCATTCTGTAGAATGTAGTTTCACACAAGAATTATATTTGTATTTACCTTCCAAAATTTACAAAAATACTAAAAATAAGCGAAATGCTAACGTTGGTTACAATTTTGTGGCAAAAACACACTTCGACATTTTACGTTGCGACGCGATAAGGGTTGTTTACGAACACTGATTTGCATATTTTATTATGTTTTGTATAAAATATACGTAACAATTTTCATACTCTGTATTTTTAACGTATTATATGTATAAGTATATCGGACGGGTTGGGGTATGAATATACCACTCTATCATTTCGGACAGCTGTCGTAAAAGCTGACTGACCGATAACACTGAATGTAATTATCTACGAACATTTTGGTTTAGAAAAAGGCA
Source organism: Agrotis puta (assembly GCA_943136025.2). NCBI lineage: Eukaryota > Metazoa > Arthropoda > Insecta > Lepidoptera > Noctuidae > Agrotis > Agrotis puta. The sequence continues at coordinate 9,824,634 of OW964177.2, read as the reverse complement.
AAAAAAAAAAACGACGGGTTGCACTCTGGGAGTGCCGGCAGAAGTGAAAACTTGAATACTTAGTAATTGTTGGAAATATCTTGTGAACAGATTTTAGTAAAACTCGCAAGAATGGTTGACTTTTTATTTCAATAATTTCCCAATGTGACGTACATATTTTAAAAACAATGTTACATACCAACGAATGTATCCAGCATACAAACTTCTTTAAAAGTAATAAAGTCACACGAACATTCACGCAAGCGCCCTGCGCCGTCCTACGCTTTTTCCTGACGTCCTACGCTTTTTCGATCAGGTCACGTGTCCTGACGCGAGTTTAAGATTTTAAACCCATTACAGAAAAAGTGCTCAACGCCGCTAAAGAAGTTTTCACTTCAAAAATCCAAACGATTTGATTCATAAATAGCATAGACATATGCCAGAGGCCAAAATACATGATTTAGAAATTTTTTGGCACTAGCCACCATTATTCTTCCTACATTGATGTTTCTGATGTCCATAGCTTACCTACATAGCTTTTAAAAGCCTAGATGCTTTCAAGGGAGGTAACCACATCGTGACGCTGTCATTCTTGAAGGCTTAAACTGACGATATAATAAAAAGCTCTGTCAGAAATAAATTCGAAAAAGAAGAAGATTAATTTTAGGATATCGGTGAAAAGCAAACGTTAATGGTTTGATTATACGACACATCAGTAAACAACGAATTTGTAAGTCGGTACAAAAAATGGCTCGAGTTCAAGAGATCTCAATGTAGGTAATTAATCAACGTCAAAGAACGACTTAGAATGTGAAAAAAGTATGAAAAGCAAAAAAAAAACTAGTTTTTTAGGAGTAATGATGCGAAGATTTTCTAGCATTAGTTTTTTAATTTTAATGAATTTTATTGAGAAGCAAGTCACATTTTGACTATTTGGCTTTTTATTTGAAAATTGTAAAATTTTACGTTTCGCAGCTTTTTTATTTTGCAGACAGATGACTTGGAAATGTTAGCAGTCTCACAAAAACAATGGGATTGTATTGATTCTCAACTCGAAGTAAGAAGTGAATCTTTATTAATTATGCTGTGGTTCAACTGTGCGATATATTTGGAGTTAGGAACAAAGCATACAAACTGTACGATATACACTTACTTGAAAAATTTAAACAACTTTTTGACGATTTAAATTACAACAGTTACTGTTGTTCTTCATGTGTCGATACTCCCGAACAGCCAATGCTTTAGGGTTTAGCATGTTCATAGAAAACAGCAAACCAAATCATCTTTGCCAACTTATGACACATAAGGAAACATAGCAATTAATCACATAATCGCTTCAACTGATTATATTCCGCAAGCCCAGCTGTTGATGTTTCTAATTACTTCTCGCTCTAAGTGGCAAAGTTAAAGTAAAAGGTCATGATGTATTTCTCTAACTTAGTCTTAGCCATGATAAGCGACTTAATTTGACAAATCCTCTTTACTCAAAAAAGTCTTTCAAAGCTTCCTCGATGGCATTAACTTTAATATCTTAAATTGTACAAGTACGTTTTTATATAAAAAATCTTAGTACATATCTTGAAAATAATTTAGTATCTTGTAGACCGTTAGTCGGTATTAGTGAACCGTTTAACAAAAATGATAAATTATTTCGTGACAAGCATCTACTTAAGTATTAAGTTCACACGGCTACACATCAAACCATACGAAACCAATATTACTTGACCGTTCATTGCGTAAAAAGATCCTACAAAGCGAGGCCAAGGTAAACTGGTTTTGTAGAGCGTGATGTGCCGCTGTGTGTACCTTCATTACTAATTGATTTTTGAACTAAGGTTGTAAGAGCGAGCGACTTATATATTAAATTACGAACATTAATTAATATTTTAAAGGAAAACACTCTGATTCCATCAATAAATTCAGCTTAGTTGACAGTTATTGCTAACACTCCGAACACATAAACGAAACTATTTATGTTTCGTTCCATTTAATTTTCATGGAATATTTGTATACCCGAATATTTGTTACCCGAACATTATTGGTTGTCAAAACCTTTTGGTGTAAAGATCGAAGATCCAACACTAAAAAAATAAATATACCCAAGTCACGTCAAGGGGATCAAAACATCAGTTTTGATGGTTTAACTCAAACTTAAGTTTACTTTGTATATTACTCGTTAGTAAGAAGGTAAAGCATTAATAACTCAACTGATTAAGGGTTAGCTAGAGGGTCTCTCTTATGTTAAGACATATGATTGAGCAAATTGAGACATATGATTCTGATTGAGCAAACTCTCGATCAATTTGGAGTCTTAAACCTAAGCGTTTAAGACTCCGAATTCATCGAGAATTTGCTGATGTAAAGATCAATAGGTCTTTCATCGCAAAGATTTTGCCCTTCTCTCATCAATATATCATCTCAGAAATAAAAAGCAATCAATGAGATTTTTTTTAAGCAATAAATATTAGAGTCAAGATCAAGTATAAATATATCAGAGAAACTAGCACGAGTTTTCACGTATTTGTTACGTAAATTAAACGCGAACTTTAACGTTCATTTGATAATAATTCCTTTTTAGTACACTAGAGGCGATTTTTCATATTCCACTCAAGTTACTTCAAGTACGAAGTACCTACGGTCAAATGCATAGAAATCGTGCTTTTTTATCGAGGTAAAATCATCAAACGAGTCTGACAGTTCCTCCCACTCATGGCAAGGCGGGAGAAGAGAAAATCCACGGTGTCCTTCAATAGCCGTTTATGTTCCGGCGTCACGGTAATTAGTTAGTCCCGCGACCATAGAAATCGTGCTAACACTTCTTACAGTCTACAGGGTTTTCTCAGGTCTACAAATAGATATCGTTGCACTACCGAAATTCAAAGCTAAAGTATAATTCCATTTGTTACCTGTAGTGTATGAATGCTCGCTGCTCTTAAGTGCAATTGTTCGATGCACTATACTTTTAAACGTTTCTAAATACCAGCCTGATTTCCGAGTTGTTCGTTTTAGCGTTCGATGGACTTACACGACTGAGCTAAGTTGCCGTAGCGGTATCTTACGTAATAAATTATTTAAAGGAGAGCTTACTTTGAAACGTATGTTGTTTGGTGAAATGTAAGCCTTTGGGGTTTTGGCTTAGCTCATATATTTTGTATAGGTTGTTCATAATTCCTTTGTTCAGAGGTTAGAGCTGTGGAGTTTTAAATGACCTCAGTCACACTATATAGGTTGAACAACGGCTTAAAGTTATTATATTAAGTACTTACTTATTTTATTAAGTCTAGACGAGTAATAAAATATCAATACTATTGAAAAGTAAAATGAAAATGAGATTGTTAATCTTCTTAGTATTCGATCACTTCGCACAAAGAATGCAATAATTATGCCAACGCATTTAATTACTCAGAAAAATTTAAAGCACCTTTGGCTACATGAAACGTTTTAAAATTTACGTTACTTAAAGTAAATTGAAATATATTATTCCTTTTGAAACGGGTAAATATTCAGGCTTTAATTATTTTTGAAACAATTTGATATCCATTTACCTGGAACATGTTAAGTGGGATCAGTTTCTTTAAGTAAATTCAACAGCATTTTTAATCAATGTTTTTCAGTGTTTATGTGCAGTGCAGAAATTCCTTAGGTTCGAAAGGAAAATTATGATAGTAGATACATTTCTGTGCTCAAAAAAACTTGTGGGACGGGATTTTTTTTACCGTGGTAAAATTATCAAATGAAGGATTCATTTGATAATTTTACCACGGTAAAAAAAATCCCGTCCCCCTCGTCCTCCCAGGGCAGGACGGGAGGGACTGTGAGACTAGTATTGACTAAAATCCACGGTGTCTTTCAATAGCCCTTTACGTTCCAGGGTCACGGTTAGGAAGCAAAAGTAAACTAAGGCCAGCCTTGGATTTGATCCCAGGACCCAGGACTTACGAAGCAGCCGTGAAATTAATACGATTGTACACTACCTTATAAAAAAAACCGTGTGGCGGATGGCGTAAGTGTTGAGTTGAATATAAAAGTTCAAATATAATAGACTTACGACCTCGTGTCGTCATGCCGAGTGAATACAGGAAAAGTGCTTTTAAACTTGATGGAAACTGTACGAAACAACACTTATTTAGCTTAAAAGCTCTGCAGTTGTTGCGAATGCAAGGGATAAAAGTTACTTTTGATTAATCTAGGTAAAAGTTCCCGATCTGAATCTTCTCTATTATTTAAATATTAGTAGTAAGCACGTTTAATCGAACTTCGTGACTGTTGTAAATCAAATCGAAAGTTACGGGCGACGTTTCAAATCCGATAGGAAACGATTTGTGTTTCAATTTGCAGAGTACCTTCACAGTTTTATTTCAGAAAAGTCTAATGGTTTAGCAACACCCACGGTCCCACAGGGTTGTAGATCACAGATACATTTCGGAGAGCTCGCAAATAATACTCGCGTGCGAATGCCATGCACGGACGGATCCAATGGGCAAGCTAACATGATTTGTACAAACATGTGACTGCAAGAATGTTATTCCATTTACAGTGACAGATAAATAAAGGTATTTACATACCTAAACATAGATTATAAGACGATTTAGTAAAGAAAACTCTATTCAATGGTTGACTTACCTATGTCTAGACTAGATAGAGAGCCTGTATCTTATTTTATTCAGTAGAACCTGGTCGACCGAATTAAGCTCGAGTAAAATAAATATACAGAAAATTAATAGTGACAGATTATTAGAAAACAATTAAAATTTTTAATATGAAGAACGACTAAAATACTTGTTTTTTTTTTAACTTTTTTGGCATTGTAATCATTCCAACCCAATATCAGATAGGACATTTTCGCGCCTATTTATGAATCAAATCAAAATTTAAATAAGGAATGTGTCCTATATTAATTTCAAAATTATAAGTATTATTATAATTTATTTTTTTTTGTTAAGATAATTTAGTACGAATTTTGTGTTGAACTGAACTGAAAAGGATCTTGGAATAGGTTTTAATTCATTCTAAACTTGAATTCACTTACTTTTTTTTAACCTCGTGGTTAAACGCCTACAATATACAGAATTTATGAAACTTTTAAATCAAAATATATTCAAATACTCTATAAATTACTTTATTTCAGCTTGGTGTTGTCTACGACAGTAATTAAGTAACTACCTGAACGAAAACATAAAAAAACTGTTCAAATCTGGAGTTTTAATCCGCGATTAACGGCATAGCAGTCAGCGCTCGGGTACAAATGAAATAAATCCATAAAAAAACGTAAAGGAAAATAAACAAAATATTTGAATAGACCCTGAAAAACCCACAGACAAAACGAAAACAAAAAAGATTAATTCTATGTTTACCTGGGGTTAGAACCCGGTGTCACTATGGAAGTCAAAGCATAAACAAACTGAGCTATTTAGGCTAAATGTTGAAAGATATACTTCCTCTAAATCTTTATGCATGAAATTACGGAGAAAACGAATTTGCCCAGACCTATCTACAGGACCTATCTGAATTGATTTTCCGGCCCAGGAAACCCTACATTCCAAATTTCATCAAAATCCCGGAAAAATATTCACTTATATACGTGCACAAATATGGTATAGGACTTGGGAACTCGACCATTAGTAACAAGAAAAATTTGCGTTTACTGCTGAGTAGATAACAAGTACGTTATACAGGGTGTCCCAAAACTCAACGTCAAGCCGAAACGGGGTGACAGGATTGATCATAACCATCACGAGAAAAATCTGAAAAAAAATCTATCCCATGCAGTTTGTAAATTATGGGCATTTTAAGAAAAACCTAGAAATTTGATCAAACTGTACCATTTTTCGGTTATTGTGGTTATTCTTTTTTATTTTTGTTCATTTGAACTTTGGAAACGTAATCCTAAATAACATTTCTAGAATCCCAATAAAAAATAATGACACAATTGCCTCAAGTTTCCGAGAATTGAGACTATTTGTTAAACTACGAATTTAAAATTTTCAAGATTCGTCGACTTTGACAGGCCCTCCTATAAAAAAAATGTACTAGAGTGCCTTGGCAAGTGGCATTAAAAGTTGGCGCATTTAATCAGAATTCTAAAATGGTACAATACTTGTTAGTTCCATACAATAGAAAAGAGTAAAAAAATTAAAACCTCAAGTAACCCGATTTTTGCTATCACATTTTACTCAGTTAAAATGTTTTTAATTCGCACAAGCTCTAGGTAGGTTCTTAATTTTAAGACAAACTGATGAGAGAGATGGATAATGGGTATGGGTACGCATTTCGCAGTGCAAGTAAGAGATTTCCTTGACCAGGAATATCCGGGAAGGTGGATTGGACGTTCAGGCACTATCTTGTGGCCCGCCCGTTCACCAGATTTAAATCCCCTGGATTTTTTCTATTGGGGAGTTCTCAAAGAAAAAGTTTACTCAAAGCCCATTGATCACGTAGCCGACCTGCGTGAACGCATTTCTCAAGCAGCTGAGGCGATCAACTCTCGAAGATATGCCCGACTTATAAGTAGATCTTTTTTAAGAAGATGTAGGGCTTGTATTGAGGCTGATGGTAAACAATTTGAACATTTATTGTAATAAAAATGTTTTTTCTCTATCTGACTTTTAGTCCAACAAACCTAATTATTTTACTAACTTTTTTTCACTTTGGTAAAAGTGGCGTCACTATCTGTCTCGCTCACTCATGACAAACATACCCATTATCCATCTCTCTCATCATTCTGTCTTAAAATTAAGAACCTACCTACAGCTTGTGCGAATTAAAAACATTTTAACTGAGTAAAATGTGATAGCAAAAATCGGGTTACTTGAGGTTTTAATTTTTTTACTCTTTTCTATTGTATGGAACTAACAAGTATTGTACCATTTTAGAATTCTGATTAAATGCGCCAACTTTTAATGCCACTTGCCAAGGCACTCTAGTACATTTTTTTTATAGGAGGGCCTGTCAAAGTCGACGAATCTAGAAAATTTTAAATTCGTAGTTTAACAAATAGTCTCAATTCTCGGAAACTTGAGGCAATTGTGTCATTATTTTTTATTGGGATTCTAGAAATGTTATTTAGGATTACGTTTCCAAAGTTCAAATGAACAAAAATAAAAAAGAATAACCACAATAACCGAAAAATGGTACAGTTTGATCACATTTCTAGGTTTTTCTTAAAATGCCCATAATTTTCAAACTGCACGGGATAGATTTTTTTTCAGATTTTTCTCGTGATGGTTATGATCAATCCTGTCACCCCGTTTCGGCTTGACGTTGAGTTTTGGGACACCCTGTATATGACGAAGTTTATGTACTATTTTATGTAACAAATACATTAATGCGTCTAAAGTGAACTTTTCTTAGACACGATGAGTGACTACTTATCAAGAATTCATAAAATATCTTCATTTGATTTTATAAAAAAATAACTCTGTTCGGAATTTGCATTTGAATGCGACCATTAGCATCAGTTTCAGTATAATCTATGGTTGGAATCGAACCAAAGAGGTTTCAATAACCGAAGAAGCCTCGATTGAAATGAAAAAAAAAAACTTACGATTTTTTCTCTCATTGTGATGCAGATCTGCTCTTAAATACATTAAGAAAAGTATTAAATGAAATTGGATTTGTGGAATGAGAGAATTGTTACCTTTTTTTTCAAAGGATTTGGCTTTAGTTTAAACACGAATCGGTAGTAATTGTTGGCGGTGTTTCGGCATTTTCGATATTCTTCGTTCATTCCATTGTAATATATTTTTATTTAATACGGCTATTCATTTTATTTATGACTTTTAAGTACCTAAGTTGTTTAAGAAATAACGATATAGCGAACTTTTTTTTTACTAACGCAAATGTAGGCAAATAATTGTTAAGAAAATAAGTTTATTAAGAAAATCTATTTAGTTAAAAACTCATTTCCCGGATGTTAACATAGTTCCATATCGACGCCTTAGTCTAGAGTGAAAACCTCGCAAATGTAAAAGAAGTAACTTTTCAGGAGGGAGAAAAACGGCGTACTATGAATTTTTTGCACGGCCTGTTTTAGTTTCTTTATTAATTTATATGGCAATGTAACCTACTATTATCGATACGCATAAAATCTTATTTATCGGTTATTCGTAAAACCTGCAAAAACATGAAGCATGAAAACTAGGTTTACTGTCATAGATGGCACTACGAATATCGAATGAACCAATTAGTCAGATCAGGATATGCGTCGCGAGGATTTCTTACTAGAAACGCAATAAAATAAATTTTAGCAAAAATGCATTCCCGAGGTTTTCACTCTCAGGCGACGATATTCTGTTTAGGAATGCGTGTGTGGTTTTGGTAATATTGCACACAAACGGGAATACTCAGAAAGGTAATAAATCTGCCCGGGTGTAATGTATGTTGATCGTGTGCTTTGGTATGCAGAACGAATACGTTTATTTGTACAAGATCTATCTGTAACGTAAAATGTACGCACTATTTGAGGCATTATCACAACATTTCAGTATTTTACTTACAGCATACTTGAAGTAAGTATTTACTCCATTAATTGCATGGAAAAATGAAATAGCGCCTCTAGTGTACGAAGAGGAACTAACTTTTTCCTTCAAAATTAACGTCAAACTTCCAGTTTACTTTACGTCACAAAAACGTGAAAAGTCATGCTACGGCCTCTGAACCTAGGTTTACAGCATCAAATGTTAGGTACACAACGGTTTCATATACATTTATCCACATGTTTCAACTTTCTTTAGCAAAAAATAATAAAACTTTACATTTACATCAGTACATTCCGAGAGCATGAAATCTTAAAGGGAACTTTAAGTCGCGGAGTATTCCATATTCCATGAAGTGAAGTGTCACACAACTTGCCAACAAACTATTGGCTGCTGATATCTACATTACTACAACGTTCATATGGCTTGGGCACGACCTACACGGTCGAGCGACACGCGTCTTGCGACAGCGATGCTACAGTGGAATAAAAAGTTGTATAGAGCAGCGCTAATGGTGGTGAAGGATATTTTGGACGCGTATAACCGATCTGCAAGGTACGCCATAGGGATAGTTCAGACGCGACACGACACGACATGACGCGACGATACTGGAAATGTGTATCTTTTCGTGTAGTAAATATAGTTAGATTTTGAGTCGCACTATTGAAATTGAGCAGCGTCGCATCTTGGTGGGACTTGACCTATATGCGGGTTTATTTACACGAATTTACGCTAGTAACAGAGTGTTATTTATGGCAAAATATGGCACCAGTGCAAACACGTTAGGCAGTATGAGCAAAGACAGGTACTCAAACGAAAGAAATCAATCAAGACCGCATGTGTTGCCCTCTACACAAGTCGTATAGTAAGTGTGCGAGCACACAATGCGTTGTAGCACCGCACCGCAAAGATGTAGCCGCAAGGGGTACACGAGTGGTACGTCTCTGGAATGGTTCCACTGCCTTCGGACGCCAACAAGTGAGCAGTACCGCTCCGATATCACAAGGTATTTACCCTTCCCCGTCTCATCTCGGTGGTAGCAAGTCCGGTGCGGCGCTGCAGCGCATCGTGTCAAATGCCACATATATTTTTATGCAAAACGGCGCTGCCCGCATCATATGTCGCATCACCAAAGGCCGTCAGCGGGGATTTAACTGAACTCAGTGGTTTGCAGCCCTGTGGGAATGCAGGTGGCCATAAATGTGAATTTAATGTCACCTTCACCTGTCTGCATTCGCATGACACAAACGGAGATTCCGTTTACATTATTCATCATGTTTATTTACTATATGTGCTACGGCTACAGGTTTGGCTACGGCGTAGCACCCCGTAGGCACGTGCTACGATCAATATTTCTGTAGACAGGTTCAGGTAGCCCACCATGACGTCTTAAAGAGTGAGTAGTTAGCTGTGGGAACGAGATGGCGCTAGACGACTTGTATAGCTCTGTCGCTTTCCCACAGCGGAACTGTTGTTACTTGTTGTAGATTCTATTCAAGTATTGTAGTTCTAGATGATAGATTACACAGTTAGATAAAATTACATGTTAACTTTATTGAATAACATTTCCATGTAAATAAATGAAGCTTGATGTTGCCATTTATTCTCGCTTAGAACCGTTTCCAGGATGTTTTATTGAATGTTCGAGCCAGATATGTTTTGGCAAGCGAGTCGTGTATAAACGTGCACTTATCATCATTCTGGGAGTATTACACAAAATATACATGTGAAAATTTACTTAAAAACATTTTCTTTGCATTTCTTTGAGCTCATTTTTCCATTGGCAGGTTTACTACCGTAAACTATGGTACATTATTGCTTTAAAAGTAAAATTTGATGTTAACGCCGTAATATTGAGCCAGAATTAAAAAAATATACAACTCATTTACAAAATATTAACAACACTGAAATAATATTTAAAATACAAAAATAAATTACTTTGTAAATAGTTAAAGTTTGAACTTAGTTCATAACGTTTCGTCAAAATCAAAAAGCATTTTGTTATGAATACTTTCCTACCTTAAACTTACTAATTGCGTTAATTTTCGGAGAAGAATTCGAGAAGTTTTACGCCTACAGAAGGAATTGATCAGTAAGTAAGTATTGTAAATTCTAAATATTTTATATCAAGAATGTAAGATCTCTCAGTAATTGAATATAAATATTTTAAAACCACAAAGTATTTAAATCTCTTCCAGTGAGATTTCGAAGTCTTTAAATAAATCTTCTATCTATGTGTTTTCAGCCAGGAAGTACAAGACACATAAAGGCTTTGCCAAACATCGAGCGCAGCGTGGCGTGACGCTAGCGTGGCGTGTCCCTGGCGTGTTTACTTACTATGAAAATATATTAGGGTAAAAACTAGGTAAAGATGGCTTTCGGCCTCTGCGTCCTACCTCGCGTGTGGTTCCGAGCAGTAAGTTTTAGTGCTAGATTGACAGGGAATTTTGTTAACTAGGGTCATATTAGTTACTTTTACCCTATTTATGTGGGTGGTCTCACAAAAGACGCCACGCTAGCACCAACATAGCGGGACGTAGGCTTTAATTTCGTTGCTATTAAGCACGCCACGCTAACGTCGCACCACGCCACACTCGTTGTTTGACAAAGCCTTTACTTCTACATAATTCTTTTATCGTCTCTTGTTTAGTACTTAGATACAGCATAGAGTAATCCTTATATCACGGCGAGACCGTGTGGAAAATCAACAGAGCTTAGAGATAAATCCGTCGTTGTAGATTAAGGTGAGAAAGTGTAGTATTAAGTGTTTACAGATAAATTGTTGGTAGAATAACGAACTTGTACTTTTAAGCGTTATTGTTGACTTATTGAATACAGCATCAATATCATCATCATTATAATTCTTCTGTATTTTTCCGCTTTTCTATTCCCCGTAATATCAACTGTCAAGTTCATTCTAGTGAAATCATGCGTCACACAGTTAACCGCTTCTATATTTTACGCATAAACCATAGTAATGCGAATACGAAGCATAGAAAATATTCCTGGAAAATATAATTAGGTAGGTTTTTTATTTACGAATTCTCAGAGAGAGTAAGACTTTAGCATGATTGCTTAACAAACTCGTGAGTTCCGAAAATTAAAGGTAAAATTATAAGTACATGTCATATGGAAGTAGAAACATGTCTTTGGCGCCTACAACTACGAATTGTTGTTCGTACTTCAGCTTTCTATACAACTCACAGGCACACATATGTCTATATTTATAACATAGTTATTGGTGTAAATAATTCCCTTTTCCCGGAAAATTGTGGTACTAAAGTATTCCCAAAACACTGGCTGAAAGCCAAGCGCAGCTGACCAATTCTAACTGCTGTGAAATATACAGGGCTGACTGGTAAAGAATTGTTTTAGAAAAGCACTTTTCAACACCTATAAACAACAACTTTGCTAAGGCCTTTTATTAATTTACAAAGTAACTGCAATATGTTCTTAGTTTTTGTATTTTAGTTATAATTTTTAGCTATGATAGCTATTACTCCTCAATTTAAGCTGCCCGCGACGTCGTCTGCGTGAATGCGTTGAAGAAATAAAGGTTCACTGCTCGTTCCATGCAGTACTTTTTGATTTTATCCCTGAAATACATAAAGATAAACAGACAAAATTCTCAAAACTATATTTTTGGCTTCGGTATCGATTGTAGATTGCACCCCAAGAATTCTTAAAAAAAAAATTCAATGTACAGTTTTGGATTACCTACCATTTTATTACATATATAGATATAGATAGATTCCTTCCTCTTTGTTTTTTTTCTGTAGTTTTCACTTATTTTTTGTGACTACCAGTTATTGACAACTGTGTAAAAAGTCCAAGTCGTAATAAAATTCTATACACATGTACTCATCATTGTACACAGAAGCTGTTGGTAACCATTTTTTAAATAAATAAATTAATATTTTGATACAAATCAGTAAAGGGTAATATTTGTAGTTGTATTAGACCATCATTCACCGCCTTTTGTTTACCGGGACCCGTAATATAATTCAGGAATACAATGGAGCGTCGCAACTCTCATCCCAACTGTGACCCTTGAGTGTCGTAAAAGGTAACTTATCAAGGATGGCAGAAACATACTGCGGTTTGAGAGTAATAAGTTATATAGAAATAGGTTATCTACTGTGAGCAGCAGTAAGTTTGTCAAATTAATCCATAAATCCTTCTTTCTCAGTTATAACACCCATTGTCATAGTAGATACAATAGTATTTATAGCATTGTTTACTAGATTTTGGTGATGAAGATCGTACTGCAAAATACCATTGTAAATTAATGAAAATATTTTTTTTCTGTGATTGTATAATTCAAAACAAAAAAGCTTTTGTTGTTATCGTTGTATAAACCTTTTGTTCCGTGGAAGATAAGATAGATACCTTTCCCAATTATTATGAAAATATTGACGAACACTTCTTTTAATTTCACTGTCGACACAAGAAAATTGATTCTAGAACCATTGTTTTAAGAACAAGAAGGTTCAATAAATTTGCCGCAAGCTTTGGAGGAGCGATCAAAAGTTTCTTCGAATCTTCGTTTAACGGGGCGGAACCCGCACTATTTGTTAAACCACTCCCAGAATTCGTTTTTGTTCGGAGACAGTTTTCTCCAAGTACATCGAGTGGGAACCACCGAAGTAATAAAGTTTTAACATTTAAGTTTAACTAGTAGCATTACATTTCAACGAGTGGGTGTGATTCAAAACTTTAAAGCTGTCTACTTAGCTATGTTCTGTTCTATATTACTTGAAAGCCCCTGCCGGATCGAAAATTGGATTTGATTAACTTCGCAGAACTGATGAAACGCAGATTTAAACTCATGCTTTGAAAGGTATGAAATAGTTTTCAAACGAAATGTTTTCACTATTTTCCAATAGTGAAATATGATTTTACTTTAAATGGATTTCATTGGAATCGAATAAAAGCAATAACCGGCATAAATGTTTAAGCAAATAATAACAAAATTGGTTTTTATTGTTAGTCGATTTAATCGTAAATCTGGGCTTCAACCAGATGGATCTCGGCTATAAATTGTTGGGATCTCCTTTAAATTTGTAATTATTTCACCGTATTGTACTATAGGTACATAGGTGCTTTCAAAATAATCTTGTTCTAACAATACACTTTCGATTTATGACATTATTGTGTCCAGCTTATCGGAGAGTAGATTTAGAAGTTGTGCACAAACTTTCACAGTTTCTGATGGAATTATAATCTAAATGGCAAAGTTTATCTAAAGCTGCTGTCTAAAGATAAACTAAGTGTCAAATCATGGTTAGTTGAAGACCTTTCAACTTCCGGCGTCGATACTTGAGAATAGGAGAATTGGGATAGTGAAAAAAGGAATTAGAAGGAAACCATAACTATTATCTAACTATCAGATTGGAAATTAAAACAGCGTGTGGTAGAAATCCATAATTCTAAAAAAAAACAAATTTATCACAGCCAGTATTTTGACCTATGAGCTGAAAATTCAATTCGCCAAACATTTTGTGCCACGAGGGACTGATACGTCCGGACCTCGGTAGCCGGATATCCTACGAAGGTAAACTAATAAATCAGATCAGAATCCTGCCGACACCGGAAAGTGTTTCATTTCGTTTACTAGCGAAAGGTTGGAAAAGAAAATAATTTCTATCCTAGATGGAATTATATGTTGAGACTCCTCAATTAATTTTGTCATTCGACAAGGGAACGCGTGTGTAATATTTAATGAGGGACATTATTAGGAACAGGTATCCTCTTGAGGCACATTTGAAATATTTGGCCAACAAGGTATGTTTACACTTAGGGACCAACACAGTACCCTAAAATATTAAATATTTGCTTTTAAAAGGTTATTTGTCCCTTTCACAGACTACTTCTACTAAATTATTAAAGAAAGAAAAACAGTTTCGCGAAAGAAGAGTCAGTTAACTTGACAGTATCGCTACACTTTTAATTTACCGCTTTAAATTCTGAAACATTGATCCTTTTTTATAGAATTTTTAATGACAAAAGTTTTTGAAAGACTTATCTTAACTTTAGTCATAATCCTGTCTTTTATAGTAACTATATACTTAGAATACTGTAAAAAAGAGTTATTACAGAACTAATATCGTGCAGAAATGTTCAATTCGAGGCTTCCTGAACAGTGCAATATCCGTAGACCGTGTGTGATGATATGCAGATATGTTAGTTCCAACATACGTAGAATACCTGCAACAGGAATCCAATCTCAGCAAACTTAGGGAAGGTAATGAGGTATAGCAATATGATGATAGTATGTAAATGCAATATGCATTGCTAATATCAAATACGAACTAGCGATGTGCTTTATACGTTTCGAAAATTTTGAAATATAGAGGTTATAACATAATTTGTAGATGTTTCATTTTGAGCACGTCCCCGGATCACAACCATGTGGAAGAGAGCGTTTTCTTTGTTAATGCCTTTGACATAGAGACAGGTGAAAGCGAAGCGAGTCCGAAGCGATACCGAATCGAAGCGAGACGTCAGTCCGATAGTTCTGTCACGCTATCGGATCGCTTTCGCTTTTTTATGTGACTGGATTCAAACAATTCCATATATAACAAATAAAAACGCCTCGCTTCGCATTCGTCACGCCTGTCTGTTTGACAAAGGCTTTAATATTTCTATGTTTAATAAGTAACTGGTAATTAATATGTAACACTAATAACACAAAGTTTTAAATAACACTTAGTATAAATGAAAGTGAGATAAATGGCTCACATCGCCTTCACATAAACCCAATGAACGGGATTTTAGAAGGCTGGATAAATTTAAGAAAAATGTAAAACTGGTAGGTTTGGATGATAAATTAAAAAAAAAATGTCATGATGATGATGTAATACAACCGATGTCGGCCACGGTGATTCGGCTTCAATTCCGCTGTAGTTGTGTTATTCTTATAGATATCGCTTGAACTAAGTGGTGAAATATTAGTTTTTATGAAGCGTTTTTTGTCAGTTAAAAGCAAGACTTTCCTAGTTATTTTTAAATGATCAAGAAGTTTTCCTCCAAACATAAATATTTTCGAAGAGATTTTATTTTTTTATCTTTGAGCTGTTTAGTTTAAAGGTTTTTAAACTTACCACCTCTAGTTTAAACCTGTTTCATTCTGGGCCCAATGCAATGTATATTAAAATATGTAACAAATTACCAGAAAATATTAAAGAAACCAATAGTTTTAAATTATTTAAAAACAAACTTTCTCGATATTTAATAAAAAAGAATGCTACTAGACACTACAAGAGTTTGACGAAGACAAAATTAAATTACTTAGTCAATAGTCACAACATAGAATTTGAGTAAGACTTGTTTTGTATCTGTATTAATTTAGTTTTGTACTCCTTTATTATTTACCAATCTTATTAATAAAGTATAGTTCCTATTCATATTCCTACTAATATGACCTATTGATTGTAATAATTAGGTACAAATGTTTATATTTATTGTTTTAAATATTCCTATATGTTATACTTGTATGTTTTTATAACTTCTATGTTCATTTTGAAGTTGCTGTGCCCTTGCAGGGTTCATGACAGGTTCTGCCAAAATTGTTCAACTACTTGTAACACCACATGAATGCAATAAATGTTTGAGTGTGAGTTTGAACTTATATTGATCGACTGAAGGCAGACGTGTAGACTGTGAATACTCTATCATTGAACTGACGAACCTAATTTGCCTTACTATGTAGCAATCTACAGGAATATTTAGTGTACCGTAAAATTTAATTTTCTAAGAATTTTCTTTGAAATTTTCTTCATTTTAATGAACGTTTTAATCGTTGTTTCTCCTTGCTGTGTGCTTTTTACAAATGTTCCAATAGACAATAAACCAATAGACTAATCAATTAAATAGTGGGCCCTACACATATTTTCTTTACGCTCAGTTATATGAAGCCTTGTAAAAAGCGTTATATGAAGTACCTTCCACATGCCATTTGGCAATGTTTTTTGACTTCACAAGGACTTTGAAGAAATATCCTGCTGACAAAAAAGTCGTCAACGTCATGAATGCGAATCGCAAATTTTCGTTCGTAAATTCCACAATTTGTAGCACCAGCACGATTTTTTTTTAAATGTTGCCCCAGACTAGGACTTTTTCCTGTGTCGTGGGTACGTTTACAAAGATAGAAACTCACATACACAGGCTGTGTATAATCGAAGCCCAACAAAACGGCTCTCGAAATCTGTTTTTTTTATTCGCCTTTGCTTTTGAAAAGCTGGGCAGAGGTCTCCCACAATACCTTCCAGGAGCTCTTATGCTGTGCATTCTCGAACCATCATTCATCGTACGCGTCCTCGAAATCCTTAGGAAAGTATTATTACGTGACTACTTAGGTAAATACAAGTGATTGTAAACAATGCTATCTCATTAGCGACTATTCTATCTAATCTAAACCATGCCTTAATATAAACCCCTCATTTACATCAAACAATAACTAAACCAGTTATTAATAATTCCTGTGTTTTGATAGTCCGGTTACTAGATGTATTAGGCATTGTGACAGGCAGTAACACTAGCTCAGTTAGCTGAAACCGTCGGCCATAACGTGGGACATTATGATGAATTGATGATGATGACGCCGCCTCAATTTCAAACCTGTGTGGCAGTTTCTGAATTTGTAAACCATAATTATTACTCGATGGCATTGCTACCCGCGTTCTGGGCACTTTCCCCATTGACAGCGATGAGGATGAATTTTTTGAGGCACTTGAATATTTTACTTTCGATTTTGGCATTTTAATGTAGTTATTTCAATTACTTAAACATAACGTAATCATTACTCTCTCATAATAAACGAACATATTTCGTATATATATATTTCGGTAGCATAACAACATTATTCCTAATAACATTCAACACTCGCAAGACGATCTCCGGCCACCGTAGGCGCGGGCATGCGAACGGCGAGTAATGGGCGACTCGCTGTCCGACCATGGACCATGCCCGGGTCGACGGCGCGTTGTGTTCCACGCGCGCCTCAAGGAGTGTCAGCATAATGACGGGGCCTGTAGAGGGCCAAAGCCTGCCGGGGTCGCGGGACCAAGGGATTACCGTGACCCCGGTACGTAAAGGGCTATTGAAGGACACCGTGGATTTTATTCAGTACAAGTCTGACAGTCCCTCCCGCCCTGCCCTGGGAGGACTCATTTGATGATTTTACCACGAAAAAAAAAAAATAACATTCAACACTAACATTTCGAATAGAAGATTTACATTAATCGGGGAGATTCATATAAATCTTCTTTTCGAAATGTTGACATAGAGAAGAAATATGGAAATTCGGGACTAATATATATATTTTTTAAACTTTGCCCCACACCAGGAATTTCTCATGTGTCGCGACACACAGCGCAGCAGTCCAATTGCTTAGCCACTAAAATAAAAAGTGCTTAAATATAAAGTGTGTTAATTTTTTTATGAATTGTTTTTCGAATGATTCCAATTTCTTCAATTACGTTGTTATGTACAGCAGCACTGTAATAAATAGGATAAAGCTCCCGCTTTTTATTAAATATATTTTGAATTCTTATTACCTATGCTTCTTGTTTGAGAAGAAAATCTTCTAAATCCAGGAAGGTAAATATTTTATCACAGACAATAAAACAGAATTTTTGACTACGTTTTTCATACCATTTTCATCCATTCCGACATTCAATTTGTCTAAGAAAGTGCTGAGTTTCCGAATAAATGTTCCCTCGGAGTAATCTAAAAGGATCCTGCCCCAGTTGGCCATGTATCAATAATTAGAAGCCATTATGTATATGTAAGTAGAACATAAGAACCTCTTTGTAACGTTAAAATATTCATGTGATTATCAAAGAACACTTTCGTCTAGTAGTTATAGGTCGAATTGTGCCTAAAGTTGAGTTTGCTCCTAAAAAATAAAAACCTTTTGAAAGAGTACGAAAGAAATGTCGTAGAAGTAAATC
Organism: Agrotis puta; assembly: GCA_943136025.2. Taxonomy (NCBI): domain Eukaryota; kingdom Metazoa; phylum Arthropoda; class Insecta; order Lepidoptera; family Noctuidae; genus Agrotis; species Agrotis puta. The sequence continues at coordinate 9,806,228 of OW964177.2, read as the reverse complement.
AAGAAAAAAAATATGGCTTCGCCCAGAAATTATGCTGTTATTTGTTCTTTAGATAACGCACAAGTACTTTTCAGCTGAAGATACTTGTAATTGTCGGCGTGTTTGACGTCGGTTACCACTCGCCACTGTTTGTATAAGATTCCCTGTAGACATGATTATATGAACTGTTTTTATTTTTATAAAATATTTTATTCAAATTCACAGTCAAAATTTTATAACGTTTATTTTTCTCATTATTTATGTTAAGCTTTGCAGTATAACATAATCCCTGATGAATAAAATGAAAACATGGAATCTTATTTCAAGACAGCAGATATTAAAATTCGCCTAAAAATGTTTGAGTCCGTTCAAAGCCGGAATTACTGTATTGTACGGTGTCTTTTAAATTTTTAATAAACGTGTGGCGAGGAGGAAAAGTTTTTGAAAGAACTCCGGAAATTGCGGGAAGGATTAATTCTTCTTATTTAATATTAATAATTAATTATAAATTAAAGCCACGTTTATGGTTATAGCTCCTATGGGAGTTCTGAAGGTTCACGTAGGATCTGCGTGAAAGAATTATAGTTTTACATCGACCATTCCGACCATACAATATCATTATGGTCCGTTTCATACATTTTGGTAAATGAATTATAAGTTTCAACAGTTTATAGTTCATCATCATCTGCCTAGCCTTTTCCCAACTATATTGTCGAACCAGATTCAGCTGGATATCACTATTTTACATGGAGCGACTGCCTGTCAGTCCTCCACAACCCAGATCTCCATGGTTACGGATGACAATAAATTGCAATCGGGAAAATATACAATCTTGTTCACCTCGCTTTCTCACAATGTGCAGGCGTTTTCAGACCATTAATCATAGTTAAAGGTTAATTTTAAACCGTCCGTCCTATCCTGTATGCAAACAGTCTTTACGGTGCAATTTACTGTGTCAATTTATGAACATCGTAAAGGTTAACAAAGCCTTTACTCTAAGTACGGTCATCACTTTTACTTTGCTTAAGAAATCGGTCCCTAATCAGTGCAATACATAATTAATGGTCAGTCTCAGCAGCACTTTTGATTAAACCGTAAAGGTGCTGATAAACTTGGCATTCACTTGTAATGAGCATTCTTGCGAACGTTACATTACAGAAAATCAAACGAGAGCGTTTTAGCGAGCGTTCTGGCGAGTTTGTTTTCGAGCTGACAGTCAAGTCTGACATTTTCATGAAGAAAACTTGTTAGACGACCACTGACTAGAGCGTTCGCTAGAAAGATCGTGAAAATGTTTGGCTCCATGCTCGGCTCTGCTCGCTTTCAATCCGTCAAAATTTCAAACGATGAATACTCAATGTTCTGTTACAAATGAATGCCATTAGGTAGCACCTTAAAATCTAACTTTCAGTTTGAAGTGCTATGAAGTTCGACGGAGAAACTAATGTCTATGGAACTAATATAAAGTTCATCGAGTAATCATTCTAGTTTAGAGGGAATACATTCCGTCCCCGCCAGTCTTTGAAATTGTAATAGAATAACGACGTGACCCGACTTTTACGAATGTGAAATGGCTCCAACAAAATTTCAATGAGTTTTATGAGCACGCGTATAAGCGTCAAATGGAAAACGTTTACATTAAGAGGGTTAACGACAGACATAAAGGGAACTAGATTACTAACGTACCATCGCAAACATAGATAGGTAGACGTGTGAGGTTTACTTTTGCTATTTAATCAAATTGTGCGTACTAACAAGTCTCACTTCATTTTCAATCAAATAGTATTCAGTAAGGTATACCTTATAGAGATAAAGCATAAATTGTGATCTAAATAAAAGTATTTACACATAAATAACTTCACGCCTGTAAAACTCCAAGGCTAAGGCAGGATTATACCTACACTACTTCCATATTTAGCTATTTATGTTTAAGTCCAATATAATATGGTATGAGCTAATTGCCATCAACTAGAACCAATCCAGTAAAACAAAATTTTAACTTTTTCTTCATCTATACTAATCTATTCTATATCTATACTATATAATAAATCTGTAGAAGGGTCAATTCTGTACATTGAAAATATTGAAAAAATAAATAGCGGGTTGCTGGATCGATACCAAACCCAAATATATGATTAAAAAAATTTTTGTCTGTCTGTCTGTCTGTCTGTTTGTGCAGGCATCACGTGAAAACTAACGGTTTGATTTCGATGAAACTTGGTATAATTATTCCTTATTATCCTGGGCATAACATAGGATACTTTTTGTCCTGGAAAAATACGTAGAAAAAAAATTCTTATTTTTCAGTTTTATTCATAGACGTTGTTCTGTAGAACCGCGAAAACACGTTGCATTACCCGCAGTGGATTCAGCGCCGTAATATTTATAAGATGTCATTGTCAGAGTTACTCAAAATGGGGAAATAAACCATCCACGCGAAGACCGACATCCGCGCGGACGGAGTCGCGGGCGGAAGCTAGTAATATTATAAAACTGAGGAGTTGGTTTGGTAGAACGCCCCTATCTCAAGAACTACTGGTCCGAGTTGAACATTATTTTTCTGTTGGATAGTCAATTTATACAGGGAGACTATAGGGTCTATAACATGACGCTACGACCAATAGTAGCCGAGCAGCGGGTTTGAAACCTCGGGGAACAGCTAGTCCTTAATAAAATAAAATCTACCCAAAGTACTAAAACCCGATATCTCATAATAGGCCAACCCAGTTAGTTAAATTAATTAAAATTGCGATAGTGAAAGTTAGTAGGTAGATCCATGCCAGATGCTCACGATTATAGTTACCAAACACTTATTATTCCTTAGGTTTTCAGTTTCTTCGATAAATTTTCTTCGCTTAATAAAATTACCTTTTCTTAGTTTAATCAGTGTTTCATTTTATAATATTTACTTTGTGAGGGAGACCAACTAGGCCTAGAACGGGCATTTAAAAAAATATTATATGCTTTTCAGTTGAGTTATTGAGGTTCTCTTTGCTATAATTTTTGTTATAACTAAATAAAGAAAATATATTTCGAGTAGTGATTACAAACGGCTGGTGTTTAAACGCCTATCAGAAATGAATCTATTTAACTTCCAATAAATTCGAAATATAAGCTAGAATGGATAATAAATTGATCATTAAATTCTGGTTCACCTAAGTTCTGTAGAAATGAAGCGATGCTGACGGAGCCCTGATGCGCAGGGCTTCTATTTTTTATTTAAGGGTTTAAATGAAACTAACATGAAGAGATTGGACAACCCCCTTCGAACCTAACATGTCCATGTCCGGTGCCTCGATCGGATCTAGATATTACGTTCTCATTTTTTTAAATTTTAGTTTGCCTTTAATTTAGTACTTGTGAAAGTTAAGCTAATTAATGGTTAAAAATTACCTAACTTATTATATATACAATGTTAAAACTGAATTAAAACACATCATCTTTATTGTGTAAACTGTGAGTTAAACAAATTAAGAATTCAATCCTCTTTTCTTTAAGAAAATCTTTTGTATCTGGAGGCAAGAGGTATTGCATCACTTAAAAATAAACCTGAAAAACAAACAAAAGAGATCCGTTTCAATGTAACAAGTTCGTTTCACAACACTCACTCTCTTGCTTGTTTGCCACATCATCGAACCCCGTCTTATCTGATAATCTAACAATCTACCAACACACAGAATAGGGGAAAATTAATATTAATTGTGTTGGCGGAATCTAATCTCGGTGTTATCTACATCAAATGATTATCTACTCCAAATATTACAACAATATTGATAACTAAAGTTACTGATAACGATCATTAATTTGTATTTCGACAAGTTACGGGATATCTTGTTAATGAATACTGTGTAAATAGTTTTAAACAATGAGAACTTTTATGTTATAGTTTTCGTTAAACTATAGGGTTTATTTTGGATTTGTATAACTAGTTACGAACGCCAACTAAGATATAAGTTACGAGTTTTTACCATGGCGTGATTACCTTGCAACCCAGCAGATATTCCATGAATTAAAATCATAATTATCCAAAAGTTACACGTTTCAAGTTTCAATAGGTAACCCGAAATATAAGACAAAGGTACAATCTGTAGAATTACATATTCATCAAGGAATTCCTGGTAGGCTATCGGGCTACTGAAATTATAAGAGGGGCAGATAGCACCTAAATCATCAACTAATTGAAATGCATGACACGAGTTTCTGCAAAATTTGTAGAGATGGAAATTACCTCCACTGGGACAAGTCGGGAGCTTATGGACACAAATTCGGGGTCGCAAATGTTTATAGTAACTATTCAGTTATAATTTACAGGGAGAACTTCTCTTTATGTTTCCTATATAGAATAGACGGTATTAGGAACGGCATACCGTCAGTCCAATTCAATTTGCAAAGGTATTCAAATATCGTTTAGGATCCAATAGTATGACAGTCTGCCAGGTAATAATGTACAGGAATTTTAATCCTATTACCTCTACAGGCATATTGTCCGTTTTCTTCAAATTATAGGTAATCTTTCGGAACCGAGTCTGCCTGAATGACAATTTTGCATTTGTTTGGATATAGCATTCGTTTAGGTAAATATCGTCGAATTTGTTACAAAGAGTATAATATTGTATTATAGAGTGAATGGCATGTACTCCTAGCATAATTAGGTACGAACTGTTAAAACATTTTATGTAGATTAAGGTCTTGGTTCTGTAACTGACATTATCTCAAACAAGATATTTTCGACTCACTGAGAGAGAAAATCTTCATTTTATGTTGTTTCTTCGACGTCTTATTATTATAACCGAAAGGACAAGAACATACTAAAACTGTTTCTTAGCAAGGAACTTAAAGGCCGCAGTAAAACTCCATATTTCAACATAATGCATACAAAAATGTTTAACAATTTATGATCGCTTTATCTAAAACAATATGTCGTTTAAGTGAAAGGATAGAAATTTGAATGCAGCGTCCGTGCAGTACTTCTTCATCTTTCTTACGTGCAGCAGCATTTTAATCAAGCTGGCATACATTCAATTCTCTGCGACTCCAGCCCATTGTGTGCAACCAACTTTAGTTTCCAAATTGGATTCTATTATTCACAAAATTACACTAAAGCTCCTCTCATTGGCAAACGTAGGTGTGCAAAATTGTTCTAGCAACATGCTTTTTGTTGCTTAATACATGTTGCTGTTATGTGAACTATAGACCGCGTTGCTAGCAACCGGCTACTGTTCTGTACGTAGACTACATACGATCGTGTTGTTCTTCAAACCCACGCGACCGATATTGATACGGCTTTTAGTAATTATCATTTAAATAATTTATTTTAGATGTTTTATACGAAAAAAGAAATACATAGTTAATGAACTAAATAAGCCTGTGTTAGGATATAATTAATGTAACAAATAAGAAAACTCCATATTTTGTCATACAGTCAGACCCTGTGAAACAATGAGAATGAGCTCGATTCTCATTTGCTAATATAGAACGATATTGCAACTGTTTTTATCTCTGTTTTCTATGAATGCAGTGTATCACGTTAGAAACTGTTTTTGTACGAAAACGCTCGAGTAATCTGAAAATTAATTTGGTATATCTGAACTTGTGTTTACTGATTAAAGTTTTTAAGCCGATCCTGTTATTATCCCTGTTCTTGCCAGTAAAGTGTAAAAAAAGAGGTGGAGTGAGTGTCGAAAAAGAAGCAAATTCTTCTAATGATAGCCCAAATTTTATACCAGGAATACCTAACTGCTCAACGAAATTATTGTGAAACAATAATAAATACGGAATTTTTGGCTAAAAGTAAAAGAATTTTCCGTTTGGCATTTCGTTTCATAGCTAACTTTTATTTCCAATTTTGTGGTTCTGCAGTCGACTAGGTTATGTTGACTTTTGGAAATTGCTATGGATTCGCAATTCCTACCACGTACTCTTTTGTTCGTTATTTATTTATAACAGTGTGAAAAACTAACAATACAATGTCCATTTTTAGTACGAATATAAGCTGAAGATTTTTTTTGTAGTTTTGTGTTGGTTAGTCTATTTATGGCGAACGGCTATAGTTTATTTAAGATCACGCTACGTCCAAAAGGAGTCGAGAAGCGGGGCTTAAACTACGAGGAACAGCTAGTATATGTCTTATGACTCTAGATTTAAGCTATTCAAGTCAAATTAAAGGTATAGCTTGCATATTAGATTGGGCATCTACAATCGACTGTAGACAGTCTATAGAGGCGGTACCTGCACTAACACCGCGATTGACCAGTAGACTTCTCAGACTCCAACGAACACACGAGTTGTGTTGGGTATGCTCACCGGTCACTGCCCACTCAACAAACATCTGTACTGTGCAGGGGCTGCCTGAACGCGGATAAAACGGCAACCCACGTAGTCCTGGAATGCGAGGGTGTTGCTAACTAACGGGTACAAAACCTTGGCACTCCGAGGTCCCTCCAAGAAGTCTGAGAACGTCTCAGGAGACTTCTGAGCTTTTGGAAGGAGCTGGGTTGGCTCATATAGTCAACCGAAACAATGTGTAATATCGAAAAACGTCGAAAGGAGTCTCAAAGATTATGACGAAAAAGATTTTAGAAATTCTAATAAGCCTGGCCCTGGCCAAGCTTCGATTCCTGAATCGAACTCATTGATTTTGGAATAAAAATTACACGCTTTATTATTACACTATTCGATAGTGTTGCTAATAAGGATCAAATGCTGGGAAGTAATGATGAACGGCAATTTTTTTGTTCAGATCGGTCTCTAGACTCCATTCAATGTTTTTCGATATTCCTTCGGATACTGCCATCCACACCCAGTTGAAAAATTCACTCTGTATATAAAAATAAGATAGATGCATACATACGTATATCTCATAGTTTCACAACTTTCACAAGAATTCTAAACTTTTTCTAAGTGGTCACAAAAGTAGGGACAGGCGGGAGTGATAAATAAATAAATATCACGGCCTAGTCTAAAACTTCTGAGACATTGCCAAACTTACTAACTTTATTTAATAAAACATGGTTAGTTAACTGTAAATGGAAATAAGTTAAAAGTAAGTAAAACACAGAAAAGTATAAAACAAGAACAATATTCATTTGACCAAGTAATAGCCGTGGTCGTGTGCCACCTGCGGTTGTTTCAGACAATCTTTATTGGCTAGATTGTTTTATACTTTTCAGTGCGCGTTTTTTACACTATTTTGGGGTTATATCATTTGAAGTAAGTAATTATGTTATATGTATAGTTTTTGAGTTGTGAATTTAAGATTAAATTAGGTGAGCCAAAGTTATAAATTATGACATTCTTGAATTACGGTATCTCAGACTAAAAATAACTAGAAAAGAGCTAGTAAAAGCTATATAATATATATATATATTTCAAATATACTCATCAAGCCCTTTAATTTGATACCAATATCGATACTGTGCGAAAATTGTATTTTTTTCGGTTACGACTTTACATCCCCTAGAGGGCGCTAATCAGAGTATGCTCGAACCGAGTGGACTCGTACGAGAAAGCTTCATACGAGTATACACGGATAGCTGTCGATATTGCCTTATTTCAGTCAATTCTATTTTACAGTCAACATCAAAAAATATTCAAATTTTACGAAATAGTATCAAGCAACTGGTAATCTGACTTCCACAACACAGACACTGGGTAATACGGTACCCTTGGCAACTTTTGTTGTAAGACCTTCCTTTAAGAACAATAAAGACTGTAAAAAATCTACAATTGACAGCCGTCACCAACGGTTATACGTGCTATTTATTAGTCGCCTTCACGTTAACAGTAACGACACAACACTGGCATATCGTCCGCTATTTCACATTTTCCCTAGAATTTAATGAAACTACCCATCCCACCGATATCGTGTCGATATCTTTATCGTCTAATGTGAAAGCATTCTTACATTTATTATGATAGATGGTCTTATTCACAGCCTTTGACGATTAACCTGTGCGGCTATTATTATTTGCTACGAGCTTCTACTGAAATCCACCTCCTAAATGGAAGTAAATCTATATGCCTATGAATCTAGAAAGAGACCAATGTAATAAAAAAATATCCGTTAAAAGAACGTCCATGACCTAAAAACTTAACAATGTTTCAGCTAAACCTATTTATTGCTTTAAGGAATGTTAAAAATAACCATTAAAGTCTCTTTTTTCGTAATTCTTTTGTTACAAATTGAATGGAATTGTTTTGTATTTCAAACGGTACAGATAGCCTGTAAGAAGGTTTTCCTTTTCAATATTAAATCCATTCAGGTCGGTGTCGAAAAACGTTACCTACTCTTTTTACAAAAAATCTTTTTACTTCTTTAATCAAAATGTTGTTTACTAAAACATTTTTAGTTTTTCTTTTGTTTAAAATGTCGACATTTAACACTTATCAGTAAGTACAAGTATCTACGAAAATAGCTATTGAAAAGGTGACGTCACATTGTTTCGCGATGCGGATAATGTATGTAATTTACACGAAAATTGCTTCATCATTTTGCAACGCCAGTCAGATATAAAACAAATTGCAAAACATCATAGATTCCAGTGAGTTTGTAATCAGCAAACGCATCCAAAAATACAGAGCTACGTTTTTCATGCAAATAAATTGACAGTTCCATAAAACAGTTTCATAAATCAAAATGACAATACATTCCATTGGTTTCTCGTGGCAATAGGCGTTACTACAATGGTGCAATGCGGAGTTTGGCGCACACGCCATTCATTCTCCTAGTTGGTTTCCGTACCTGCTCCAGATTTTTGTTCGCTAAAAAGCGTTCAGAGATTTGTAGTTTCTGAAAAGGAAAAAAAAATCATTCCGTTGTTAAGCACCCACTTACTTAAGACGATTTCAAACAGATTTTCTCCACTTCAAAGTGGCTTATCCGTTCTTCTATTTTACGGGGGAAATGGATTTTTCCAAAGAGGAGATGCTGGTAGCACTCGCTACCAAGCTGTAAGAGTGAATGCGTAACATATTTCACATTCACATTTTAACAAACAGGCAGACTACGATCATTGCTACGCCACGTACCACTAGTGCTACGACTGTTGCTACGCCACGAACTACTAGTGCTACGAACACTGCTACGCAATGCTCTAATCTACGACTCGCAGCACCTAGCGATTTACTTGAATTTCTGCATGAATGAGAAAAAAGCTTTCATGCTATTTCATTCCTAAGATAAGCAAGCTGAATACAGTCGGCGGCTGATTTAATTAGGACACTATTTGCATAATGCGAGCTCTGTGCATTCGAATCTTGAGAACAATACGTATAAGAAGCATCGTATTACAGTACTACAATAGAAAGCAACAAACAAGCTAGCAATTATGTTTCTTGTTTATGGAAGGCTTTGTTGTTTAAGTTTATAGAGCATGAATTTATACGTCAACATTACAAGTAGCAGATTTTGTGTGATTTTCATTGTTTACTTAAGAGAAACAAGAGAACCGTGATAAGACTACAAATAGAACATTCGTCAAGTAAAGTAAGGGAGTCGAGAAACAAATAATCTTACAACATTATGTAATTCAACATTATGTAGCTGAGTCTGGATTTGTACATCTTTTTTTACATAGGTGTTCATATTTGGCGAGCGGTGTAGACCACCGTGTTCTCGAGGCGACCCATATTGTGGAACCTTCCTAAAATCAAACACGTCCGGGAAGAACCTGCGTTAGGCGGAAGACGAAGATGCCGTGTTGCCTCTCCAGCCTCACATTAAAGAGTGGTTTACGGCTGGAATTAAATAAAAATTTAAGCTTTTACATTAAAGCAATAATATCAGTACAATCAATCTAAGACAATGGCAATTATTCCACCGGATGCAGCTGTTCCAGTACAGTTGACACTTCAGCCGGAAATAGCGATAACCGACGGATGAGGATACGACTCAAAATGGATTGCTATTATATATATAGAAGGTCATTCAGCTATGAAATTAAATACTGCGATACTTTTCAGTCTTGCCTGGGTCACAGAATTTGATTGTGTATGATGAAGACGATTACGTTTTTTTTTTAATCAATGTGTTTGTGTGTTGCGGAAACATACTATTATAAAATGCTTTAAAAAAATGTTTTCCTGTGTTTTCGTCGTTTAAAAATAATGTTACAACTTTTTCTTTATTTCTTTTTTTTAAAGGAAAACGTTGCCCCGCTCTAGGAATTTCTTCCTGTATCGTGGATGCGTTTACAAACATAGAAATTCACATCACAAAGACCAAGACCCGGAACAACTACTTGCAGGTCTCGGGAATCAAACTCACGACACGCTGAACAGCAGTCGATATCTCAGCCACTACGCCAACCGTGCCATCAAATAAGTTTACTTGTTGCTACCACAAGTAAACATGATATAAAACAGAAATACTCATATTACAAAAAATATTTATTTCCAAACACATTTTATTTTATATTGTTGGAAAAATGTACAGAAATTAATAGATTTATGATATACAGTAGGGATATTTACAATATAACATATCCAGATATTGACGAGTACTTATTATGTTTTTTTTACGGCGGAAAGATTAAAAAACAAAAGCTCCTGTACTTTTTGTTTTTTAATCTTTCACATTCATTTGGTTGCCTGGAACAAATAGGTTTTCGAGATAATACCGCCTGTGTGAGTTGTATTATTTATCTGTTATGTAATGTTTATTATTTATTTTGATTCTCCGATATTTCAACACTGTTTCAAGCGCCATCATTACGAATAAACTCAAAATTCGTCCGTCAATATCCCATTTTAATTTGTAATGAAATTCCTAAAAATACTACTATAAAAAAGAACTGAGTAAAATGTATGCTATTTAGAATCACTCTTTCTTACCGCGAGATTTACTCAGATACATTTCCATTCTTGCCCGAATAAATAGCAGTGTTAATAGCAGGAATGAGTTATGAACATAGTGTGTGCAACGTTGCGAATTGAAACCCACTGTCGCGCTTTTGGTATTGATATCGATATCGGGAGATATCTTACGAGTAGGAGGATCAAGGTAACGTCAAGCTTGCGGGTAGATATATATTCTACGTCTCTTGCGGTTACCACCGCAAGGCGTTGAATGTGGAGATACAGGTAGAGGGTTCTGTGTCTGGGATCGTGATCCCTAACCACAAGCGGGAATGCAAAAGTATTCCGCCATAAAAGCCTATATGAGATAATGTTAGTAAAGGTAAAAAAAATGGGAATGTTATAAGAAGGAGGTTTTCCATCTATGATACCTGTTCCACATACCGCACCTATTAATACTTTTCCGTGCCATAAGTGGAATAGTTTATGATCTATCATTTCATTCCGCTTATGGCACCTACGGATCGTATGCTTTAGTACTAACTAATGGCGGGGTCAAAATGTATGTATAATAACGTGATTAATTTCAAGATATGGTATGTATTTAAACAATACAATCACGCAACTTCAGGCATATTTTGTCCACATGAGGTATAACACCATTTTTTTTTTATGTGGTAAAATCATCAAATGAGTGATGAACGGGAGGGACTGTCAGACTCGTACTGATTAAAATCCACGGTGTCCTTCAAAAGCCCTTTACGTTCCGGGATTACGGTAATTCGTACAGTACCGCGACCAGTATAACATTTAGCTCAAAATCCAAAATGATGATTGAAACTAACACCTATTCTTTTCAGGCGTGTAAAAGTGAAGACTCTTTACGATATTACACGGCTTATTTTTCTCACACTAAAGTCTCGCACATGAAATTTTTGTTACGTGACGGTACAGAAAAAAATAAAGCACCCAGTTTACTTTTCCAGCGCGTTTTTATTCTGTATGTTGCGAGTACGCGTAAATGTGAGTTTTATAAAGTCCGGCAACCCAGTAACCCGGGAAACTATGATTGCTAAATATGTGTACGTATAAGCTTCATTATTTTTTGTTAAATTTCAACATTAAGTGTTCTACATAAAATGTGCATTAGACACAATTGTGATGAAGAGTAAAGTTTAATTTGACGCAGATTTTTTTGGTTGAGTACTTAATTGCTGTTTAGTCTGATTTTGTGATTTAAATCGGTGAATTTATTACACTTTGTGTTATTAAAGGACTCTGTGCAGGTAAAGATTCGTGATTTTCACAACTTTCCGATTGAAAGAGCCCATAAATAGTAATTAGTCTATATCTATATATATAAAAATGTTATGTTGGTTTGTGTATGCTTTAAAAACTCAAAAAGTACTGCACTGATTGAGCTGAAACTTTAGCATGATATGTAATCCGCATCAAGGATTGTTTTTATCTATTTTTTGCATCAGTCACATATCCGCAACCGCGAAAAAACAGTTTTTTTAACGATCAGCTCTGTACCAGTGACCGCGCCATCTACCGGAAGCGAGGATAACACTCGCTGACAACCGCAGTCGTAATGACGCAGTCACATGAGAAGAAATTTTAGCATGATATATAATCCGCATCAAGGATTGTTTTTATCTATTTTTTTTTGTTGAAACAACAGTTTTTTGTGCCACAGCGAAGCGGGGCAGGGTACAGCTAGTTAATTATAAAAAATTAACTCAACCTGTCATCTCCAAAATAATATTATATGAAAGTAATTATATGAAGTTAATAAGATATTAATTTTGTATCATGTTACAAGACACAAATATTGGCTTCATTACTAAAGAATATACGACATACTTTGCAGGCTCAGGTAAATTTTCGCATCAAAAATAATGAAAAAACTTTGAAGAGTCTGGGGTTGCGTACTCGTATAATATTTGTTACAAACAAAAGAGTTTCCATGGGGCTAAGAAACTTATGTTGAACTTTTGTCTCTATAATCCGTACTAACTTCAAACTCCAAATTGGTTTTCAATCTTGAGATAATAGGTTTTTTGTTCGTACTGTTATAACCCTTTTTTAAAGGCAACAGAGCCTAACTCAGCTTTTACTTGTTTATAATGTACTTTTCTGTTACTTTAGTGCTTATGTTGCATTTTTACCTAATGCACATAAATTATATGGATAATGAAGTCAGTTAGATTCTAAACGCTGCCGCGTAAACTAGTTGCCCAAATTAAGAGGTACATTACCAAAATTATATGTACCTAAGAACTTGTGTGTCCGTGATTCTGTGTTTGTGGTGAATTAAAGTGGTCCAGTAGAAAAATTGTTTTTTTTTAAAGACAAACGGTGGCGGCTTAGTAACAGTACGTGATATAAAGTTATTAATCACTCTTTTATCGGGTTTGTTTCTTGGAATACCTACCGTATTTCGTATCATTATAATCACCATTATCGCCCTGCTTTTGTCCACTGCTGGATAAAGGTCTCTCCCAATTTACGCCACTGAGCCCGGTCTTGACCTTTCGCCATCTAATCTCTGCCTTCCTTTAGGAGGTCATCGCTCCTCCTGGCCATCGGGCGTCCTACTCTACGTTTGCCTAGTCGTGATCTCCGCTCAAGGACACTTTTTCATTTCGTATAAGAAGTTACAAATACAACTGCTAAAAATTGCTTAACAAATGTACAGCATTGTGTCAAACAATTAAACAACACTTTAGTAAACTTACACAGATTGACAGACGGGTTGTCCAACTTAGGGCCAGTTTCGCCAGACTCTGTTAGTTAGTTTAATGCCCTGTTACATGTGTTAACCGACTGTTAAGGTTAGTGAGTGTTCCACCACGTGCTAATGGTACTTTAATTTCATTGATCGGCTGTTAAATTTAATGACTGCTCCATGGTTCCGTTACATTGGTAACAGACGATTAATACTGTCAAGATAACAAGTTTATTTTTTTATATGGAGGTTTTTACTGATGGCCAGTACGCAGTAGACTAAAAAGATCACTACTAAAGGATCACGGCGACCTCACCTTCCGCCTGACGCAGGTTCTAACTGGTTACTGTTGTTTCGGAAGGTTGTGTAAGAGTGGTGGTGGCAACCGAGTGTCTGGTGCATGGACACTCGGGTGTCACCACTGCGTGGACAAGATAGAGGCGAAAGGTGGCACCTAATGTGGCGGGTAATGGAAAGCAGTCACTTCTTTCTGAGAAGTGAAGTTAGTGAAGGAGGAAGTGGAATGGGTGAGGGAGAGACAATCATCCAGGTCACACGACAGATCGCGGGTAATTTCTAGCTACCGTAGGCGCGGGTTTGTGGGCGTTTTGTAATTGGTTACCCGTACGATCAAAGACTTTGCCCTAGTCGATGGCATATGTGCTTCATGGTCACGCGCGCTTCTAAGAGCTGGCAGAAAACTCACGGAGTTCCTACAGAACCAAATGCCTGCTACGATCGCGGGACTATCTAAACTGGATATCGCGGCCATGGAACGCAAAGGAAAACCGACAGAACAGCGTGATTTTTAGTCAGTACGAGTTTGATATTCCCTTCTGCTCCACCCAGGAAGTAACTAAATATTATTATAAAACGAAAACGATCACTCCAGACTTATTTAAAATATAAACTCCTTACACAACGAAATAAACAACCTCAAACTTATTTTAATTTTTTCTTTTAATTAGCTGTATTATTGACATATTATCCAGCGAAATGGAAAAGTAGTTCAGTCGTCTATTGCATCGTTGAGTTTTTCATATTTTTGTTTTAGTAGATTTATAATGTGACTGAATGGTTTTGTGTGTCATTCAAATAATGATGGATCTAGCAATGGTCTGTTAAATTGTCACCATGGGACACATAACATTATAGCAGCGCTGTTTATTTTAAAAGGACATTATCTAATGTCTGGTTACAAAGTGTTTGGTGAAATTAGGTCTTAAGCTGTCTGAAAGTAACAAAAGACAGCTAAATAAATCACTTGTTTTCAGAATAGTTTGACAATCTGTCAGCATTTTTTTTATTTGTAGGTTTTCCAGAAACATAATTTTGTCACGACGCAGTTACAGTCGTTAGAATAGAACAAGAAGGTATTATTTTCCTCAAAATTCGTTTAAATTTTCATTCATGTGTCTATTGAGTTAAACTCAGTTCCGCGTATTGACGGGTCGACGGCTCGCCCGCTAGCCTGTCGGGCGGCATAGTAACCTATTTAGCTGGAAATGTGAGAGAATGAGCAGCTTATATTCAGGCACTTAGTCGACATATATCACGGAATATTGAAACTGTTTAAAATAGACACCTAATAATGGCTATACTTGAAAAAACTCCGTAAAAGAGCTGTTATTTTCCTTGTGACACGGCGTAAATGCGTCTAGTAATAAAATAATACGACGTTACCATAAAATTTTATTTGACTGACACGTCGATTATTACAGGATCGATTCTAGATTTTATTAAAAATGAGTTCGTTCACGCATCTTTGTGAAAGTAACCTTCAGGCGACAATTTCACCGAACCAATTTTAATAATTCATAAAAATGTAAGTACTTAAATTAAGAAAAAATCTAGCAAGATTCCGTTAAATTGCTATCTTAGGGATTTTTCAACAAGTTCATTATAAAAGCAGGGTTGTTAATTTTAATTAGTCAAGACCAACGTCAATTCATTTTTGTTCCAATGTTTTTCAAACAGCTTGATTTTAAAGGTTTATATTATAAGAAAGAATTTGATATCTGATTTTCCTTTATAATTGATTAATTAAGGTAACATTTAATTTACCTGCCCTGTTACCTGCTCCCGGGCATGGAGCTAGCATTGAGGATGAGAACCTTTTCAAGTGTTGGGACGCTGTGGTGAAGTACACAATGCCGGGAAATCCTAAAATAAATAAGTTATTATTAGGGATGTTCCACATGTTCAAGGACTATTTATTTTCCGTACTATACTTCCTCACCGATCTAGTTGTAACAGACGGGCTGGCTCAAAATTGCAAAAAAAGCCTGTTCCTTCAATCGCATTTTCATTCTAGGACCGCTGCAATTTGTCTCTAAATGTCTTTGCAATTAAACTTATTAAATTAATCAATGTCTTACCCTGTTAAATAACTTTATGGGCGGTCGTGCCTCAAGACCGCAAACTTCTAAATCCATAACCAAAACATTTAGTACCTGCATGATGACTTATGTGTGCAACTTTGAAGTGCGGTCGCTACCGAAATTACTGTTTGCAAGTTTTAATGGCATTGACTCAGTGTGACCAAGTCTTTGCCCTGACGGTTTTCTGATAATGAGATTTGGTACATTAAGTGCTAAATGGAAAACGTAAGTAAACATAACACTCTAAGCTTTCAAAAGCCAAAGTAAAACCGACTCTAATGTATTAATGTTTAGTAATAAGATTTTCAATGCCCTTTAAACGATTTTTAGCAGTAAGTAAAGCCGACAATATCTTTTTTGTGTTGCTGCGGTTAAAATGCCTTATTTGGCAAGCTAGATTTGAAAATATTCGGCGTCTTAGAATAACATTTACGTAAAAATAGCTGTTACAACATTATGTTAAAATAATTTCTGCTTTGAACTTAATGCATGAAAAATTTCGTGTATCTCAAATACGATATAGTTTTAAAGTTATCTATCAAATATTTCTCGTGAATTTTTTAGTGATGGATTTACTTCCGAGTATTCAATCTAAAATAAATATTTTTTATTGGAATATTCAATTGCAATCATATGCGTATGGTACAGATTTATTTTTGCCAGTTATTCGTAAACAGTAAATCTAATTCGATTTTCGTAAGTACTTTTACTACCGCCATACAAAATGAGTCTTAAAGACGTCACAGTAATTAATTTGGTCGTAAATTAGCACTTAGAACAACTTACCTTTACGCCATGTGAACACAATAAATCTTTATGTTCGGTCCACTCACAGAGGGAGAACCAACTAGACAAACAGATCCACGCCATAGGTGTGGTCTACCTATTTGCCATTTATATGAAATCGAGCAATATTAACTCTCTGGACCAGCACGTTCTCACGTACAGATTTGAAGGCCTGTTGGTCTAGTGGTTAGTGACCCTGACTGCTATACCGGAGGTCGTGGGTTCGATTCCCACCCAGGACAAATGTTTGTGTGATGAGCACGATCATTTGTTCTGTGTCTGGGTGTAATTTATCTATAATATGTATGTATTTAGAAATATATAAGTATGTTTATCAGTTGTCTAGTACCCATAACACAAGCTCTGCTTAGCTTGGGACTAGATGGCGTTGTGTGATAGTTGTGGAATATTTATTTATTTATTTATTTATTTAGATTAATCCCCAGTAGGACCCATTTACGTTACTGTTATTGCCTATATGAATTAAATGTCTGAAATGGAGTGTTATTATTTTTATTGACGCTACGTTTTTACTGTTATCGCTGACTTAGAATTTGGGGAACGCGCTCTGTAATGGGTTTTCAAATGTTTTGTTTTTCCTGACCAGAGCACTTTTCACAAGACTTCTGTATTTTATTTACAGCGTATTTGAAGTATTTACTTCGTTTATTGTATGGAAAAATGAAAACGCACCTATAGTATACGAACGAGGAACTTTTTTTTCCTTTAAATTAACGTCAAAGTTCCAGTTTGTTTTACGTAACAAAAACGGGAAAAGTAATTTTAGAGGCCCTATACCTCTGAAGTCCTTTACTTGAGACATTTGATTACCTCAAGTATCTAAGCTCAGTTTAGTTAGAGCATTCAATCACAAGTAATCAGTCAGTCACTAATTCCACCATCAAAGGCACATTGCGCATGAAATATGCGAATGGAATCTCCACTTGAAACCATGAGAGATGATTAAGATTACATTATGTAAAGTAACGATTACATAATACATATTAAATACGTATTTGGTACGAATATATTAATATCTAACGTACTTATTTATCCCATAACATAAATTAAGTTTGATAAGAAGGGTTACCCGGTCCTTAAGTGTCACTTAATTTTCAGTAAAAAAAGAAAATATGTTTGGAGAGCCTTTCATAACTTACTTTGAGCCCATTTTATTAGGTTAAGGGGTCCTTTAGCGGGTGGTCGGTACGTCGCGGTTTTCCTTAGTAGATATTGAATTTGGCGTGGAGGTATTTTATGTAATTATGAATACACTTTGGGAACAAAGTACCTACCCACTTGTTTTCGTCAGTTAGGCTCACGGCGTATTTTAAACGGGCAGAAAACGCGCGTTTCAGCAACTGGAAAGACTCAAACGTACGAAAATTATTAGAAGTGCGTAAACACACACAACAAAAGGACGTAAACGTGCAAACACCGCGGAGATGTTTCGCGACCGACCCCTGTGTTTAAGTTGTAACCTATGTTTCGTACATATCTTGTTTGAAGCTCGTTTAGTACTTAATAAGTCGTATGCCATGGCTTTAAGTCTGACCGGGTAGCGTTGTTTTGGTGAATGCGAAGAGTTACGTGATTCAATATTGGATAAAATCGTCACAGTGGCTGCCTTTAGCATATTACATACCTAACTTGGGCCAGTACGTCCTGCTTACCGTCAAATCCGTCAATATGGCTAATTTAATTGGTATTTTGGTATGTTTAACAAATTATATTATAACAATTATGTCTTCTTTAATATTTTTAAATCCTAGAAGGCTACAACTCAGTTGCTCCATGAAATGGAAAAGCGGGCGAAAACTACTTTTGATAATGTAGAAAGCATTCCAAGGAAAACGAATGTTGACAGTGAGCCATGAAAAAGCGCAGTTGACTAAAAGTGCGATTTGTATCAGTACAATCTTGGTACGGAAGAACCGATTTTAGATACGTTTGTTGATTTGTTACTCCCCATAATCTTAGCAGGTATCCTATCTTACTAATGTTATAAATGTGAAAAATTGTGTGGATTGATGGATGGATGGATGATTGTTAATTTTTCACACAAAAACTGTTGAACGGATGAATATTATTTTTAATCCTTTTTTTTCCTACCCAGGGCAGAGCGGGATGGACTGTCAGACTCGTACTGACTAAAATCCACGGTGTCCTTCAATAGCCCTTTACGTACCGGGGTCACGGTAATTCGTGAGTCCCGCGACCCCGGCAGGCTTTGGCCCTCTACAGGCCCCGTCACTACGCTGACACTCCTTGAGGCGCGCGTGGAACACAACGCGCCGTCGACCCGGATTATTTTTAAACGTCGACCCGGATTATTTACAGAAATTAGTTTTCTCCTTATAGATTATAGGAAAACCTATAAGAAGTCCATGATATTAAAATAACATGGTAAATCACTCAATATTGTGCGTACCAACTTACATTTTAGGGTTCCGTACGTCTGAATACAAAAACGGAACCCTTATAGGATCACTCGTGTGTCTGTCCGTCCGTCGCTTACAGTCAATTATCTCCGAATCTATTAGACCGATTAAGTTGAAATTTGGTACACATATCAATTCCTGTGACCCAAACACAGAGGTGTGACGTGAGCAGATGAAATCTATATATGGGGTGTCATTTTTGGGGGGGAAGGGGAAAATTAAAAAAAAAATTCTGAAAACTGCATCGTGTGGCATATCAAATGAAAGGTCTTGTTGAGAAGATCTTAAATGTATTTTTTTGTAATTTTAAAATAAATAGTTTCCAAGTTATTCAAGAAAATAGACGAAAATTGACCATTCCCCCGCCCTTATCTCCGAAACTACTGAACCTAATATTTTGAAAAAAATACAGAAATTAGTTTTCTCCTTATAGATTATAGGAAAACCTATAAGAAGTCCATGATATTAAAATCACATGGTAAATCACTCAATATTGTGCGTACTAACTTACATTTTAGGGTTCCGTACGTCTGAATACAAAAACGGAACCCTTATAGGATCACTCGTGTGTCTGTCCGTCCGTCGCTTACAGTCAATTATCTCCGAATCTAATAGACCGATTAAGTTGAAATTTGGTACACATATCAATTCCTGTGACCCAAACACAGAGGTGTGACGTGAGCAGATGAAATCTGTATGTGGGGGGTCATTTTTGGGGGGGAAGGGGAAAATTAAAAAAAAAATCTGAAAACTGCATCGTGTGGCATATCAAATGAAAGGTCTTGTTGAGAAGATCTTAAATGTATTTTTTTGTAATTTTAAAATAAATAGTTTCCAAGTTATTCAAGAAAATAGACGAAAATTGACCATTCCCCCCCCTTATCTTCGAAACTACTGAACCTAAAATTTTGAAAAAAATACAGAAATTAGTTTTCTCCTTATAGATTATAGGAAAACCTATAAGAAGTCCATGATATTAAAATAACATGGTAAATCACTCAATATTGTGCGTACCAACTTACATTTGCAGGTGGAATGTGTGGGAGAACATATTTTTTATAAGTAATGGCACGGAACCCTTGGTGCGCGAGTCCGACTCGCACTTGCCTGGTTTTTTTTTTTAATACGTCATAAATCGTAAACCGCAATTTATCTTTCAAAGTTACAACCAACTTTTATATAATGTTACTTGCTGCTACGGAACCCTTTAAAGGCGAGTCCGACTCGCACTTGGCCGGTTTTTTTTAATTTAGTGAGATGACGCTATCGCAATAAAAAAAATGTTTTGGTAATTTTGATATCCAACTAGTACCTACTTTATTTTTACAATGTGATTAAAATTATCGGAAACCGTGTTTACCCACTTTCTTGACAGAGTAATTTTCAAGTCTCCTTATATACACGTTTGATAATGTCTTCAGGATTATCACTAGACTTAAAATAATACGCCTACGCATTGTTTTTTCAACTAGTTAGTTGATGTAGTTTCAAGTAGTCCTTGGTTCCTTTCTATTTGTATACGCACCCACGACACACAAGAAATTCCTAGTGTGAGGCAACGTTTTATTTAAAAAAGAAATAAAAGACGTGTATTTAATTTCTTCTAAGTACATACTCTAAGTACCTTATTTTTATTTAATTTAATCTTTTTCATTCTTTCGGTCATTGAATAGTTTTTCAAATTATTCGTGTAGTTATATGTATTAATACAGATACGACAATAACCTTCTGTTGAAATACTTAATTTGCATATATCTACAGGAAAAAACATTATTTCATTTAATACCATTAGTATATGATGTTTTCCCCATCTCTGTTGTTATCTCCCTATTATAGTTTAGTTAATATTTATTAGTTATATTTATAAATTATTTTCTTTATTGTCTTTTTTTTTAGTATTTTGCACTTATTATGTTTGTTTCTCTGCTAATTCAAAATGCCCAAGGCATTAAGTCCACTTTTGTACTTCCATGTGCCATTGCGCTTGCTCAATTCAATCAATAGGACCATAACCCGACTAATAAAAAACATAAAGTATAATTACATTGTCTTTATGCCATGTTGTGTCATCAAGGTAATAAACTAAAGGAATGGAGTGTTCCCAGACACGATATATTACTCGTATAGTCGACGACACAGAAAATAATGAAACTTTTCATTACAATATTATTTTTCTTGACACGAAACAACGCTTTTCTTTGTTTACAAGATAATTCATAGATAAGTAATTTTCTTTTCTTTATTTCACTCGTACATGTGTCCATCTTTTTGACCTCCACAACCTTGTTAGTACCGAGTTATACAAAAATCCTTCCGTCATCGTATGCCATGGATTTTGACGTGATCGATTTTTACTACGATCTGAATATTACATATATTATTACTACCGGTTGCCAGCAGCGGCTTTGTCATGAACCCAAACCTTCACTTTGCATCGCATGGTACTCGTATATTCATTTTTCCTCACTTTTCTTGCATGTGTGCATATGCAGGTCGCGGGACTCACGGATTACCGTGACCCCGGTACGTAAAGGGCTATTGAAGGACACCGTGGATTTTAGTCAGTACGAGTCTGACAGTCTCTCCCGCTCTGCCCTGGGTGGGAGGACTCATGTGATGATTTTACCACGTAAAAAATAAGTGTGCATATGCATGAGGGTGCGACTACATCCTGCATCCAAACCAGTTTTTTTGTCTTGCATATTTAAAACTAAATATTTTTCCTAACATTTTAATGTAATAGATTAGCCGCAAAGCAACACCTGATACTATAACTTAGATTAGATGAGTTTCAACTTACAAAATATTTGATCTTTTTTTTAAATACTTTTATTCATTTTATTTCAATTTGACGAGTAGTAAAATATTGCGCCGACGAATGTAATAAAAGCCTCCTGTATACAAACAAAATTGTAAAACAGGCAATACAGAATTCTAGGAATTACTAATAAACCAGTGATTGAAACACGTGAAAAATGCTTTGTAGAAAAACCAATGCATAGAGGGACTTCACGGAATTTAGTTATAGTCTATCCACCCTTTTTAATAAACGTGAACTAAAGTTACAACCTATAATCTTCAGACTAACTATACATTTTTTAAGGAATAACTTTGGCGTAACTTTAGTTCGTGTTTATGTATAAGGGGGTATGTGAATAGATATTGTGCGGTTTCTTTTTTTTTACATGGTAATATCATCACAAGAGTCCTCCCACCCAGGGCAGAGCGGGAGGGACTGTCAGACTCGTACTGACTAAAATCCACGTTGTCCTTCAATAGCCCTTTACGTTCCGGGGTCGCGGTAATTCGTACAGTCCCGCGACCAACAGGCCTACCCTAGAGATTATCAATAGGACTGATTGGAAGTGGCTTGCATCCAGCGCGATCCTGTGGTCTTCATCAGATCGTCAGTTATGTGTTGTCAGTGATCTGTTATATCGTTTACCTACCTTATTATATTTTATTGAATTCTTAAAAAAATCTTGCGATGAGAACTAATTATATTATCACTCCTTGTGAATGTACCTACTTTTATTGTCGAAACTTATGTTTAACAGCTTTATTCAGAGAACTTTTGCCTGCGGCTTCACTTGTCTCTTAATCCCTTTATACTCTAGAATTGTCGCTAGAGTCCCATCTATTTCCGTACCAAAATTGGACCAGTAGTTAAGGCGTGAAAGTGTAATAGAAAATAAAGAAACTTACTTTTGCATTCATTATATAAGTGGAAATGTTTACATATAAAAACGATATTTTTTAATTTCATTAATTATCTTTTATTTATTTAAATTAAGCCATTTAATACAGGCACTTTTTAATTGTGTAAAGACATAAAACTAGTACAAAAATAGTTATAGTGCTAAAGTCCCAGTCACAAGACATAATAACTGTGAAAATACCGTGGGTGCCCATTCGAAAGCGTAGATCTCTACGGAGAAGAATGGGCAAGAAAAAGACTATTCAGGAAAAATTTATGAATAATTAAAATAGACCATGGCAGCTTAGAGACGACCAGTCCCAACTGACAGCGCCCGGTCACGATCATGAGACATATTATATCAGCACCATTCAGCTCAACCATTTTAAAGGGATCTAAATGATCCGACTCACGCGCCACCATCAGCGACAGATTTGAATGAGCATGACATACTCTCAAACGCCAGAGTCATTCAAGTCAATAAAAGGCAGTTTTTTTCAGTCAACTCGACCCAATTTCGGTCAATTTGTTCCAACATGTATCTTTGTAATAACTTTATATTTTTATTACCAACCTGCCCTATTACAACGGTTCGCGGATTCCGCAAGAAAGTAATTCCCAAAATCTTTAAGAGAGATACATATAGATAAATTTATATCTTACCAAATTGAAAATAATTAGGCCACATTTGTCTTTCCCGTAATTTATTTTTTCTTTTACCTTAACGAGTCATAAATCTTTGTATGTTCCCTCTTTTTTTTATGTATTTAATACAAAGTGTAGTTAAGTCCGCCATTTTGGATTTAAAATAAGGTCTTTTCAATTTTCATATTCTTTTCAGAAAACTCTTTCATTTGATAATCATGGAATTGCAAATGTCAAATATCTTTTGAGACATCTTGGGTCCATCATCTTGGATTAAGCGTATCTCAAACACTGCCATACCATTAATTTGATTGTGATAATACTTTATCTAAAATTGTTTCGCAAGTAGATGCATAGTCAAAACCTAGTTTATATGAAATCATTCATTTTAGATGGTAAAATCTTTAAATGAGTCGTCCCGCCCTAGGTAGAGCGGAAAGGACTAAAAAAACCATTCTAAAAACCACCGTGCTCCTTTAATTGTCCTTTACTCTTAAGTCAGTCCTTTAAAACGAAATTAATACACTGCAGCCAAATAATGGCGTCTATTCATCAAAATAATTGACTATAATTTGCCAGATACCACGAAATAATTAATACGGTATTATTTACATTTGGCATATCGAATTTCATAGTATTATTAAAACAACCTATTAATATTATTATGATAAGTAATTAATTTAAGTATAGTTTTCGGACCATTTATGAAATGAATACCTAATTCATTAGCAAGTTATTTAATACAACACAGAACATTTTTAGATGAATTAATTAAGAAAAAAATGGTTTATGTAAATGTAAATTTCTTAAGGCGAAATTGAATACTTCTCTATTTGACCATACTGTTTCTAAAACTTTGCATAAGTTACAAACCATTACCGAATGTCATGAAAGATAGAAGAAAATATTAGACCTATACAGAATAAAAAAAAAGTTGTAAAAATGAGTACAAAGAAATAAAAACTAAAAAGTGCTATATAAATGCCAAAGGTTATCTCAATAATCATGACACTAGGTACATAATAGGAATCATCTCATCAACGGATTTGAGTAAATGTATATTCTACATTATATGAATATTTATTAAGGGAACGTGAGTATCACTGTAAGTTGAAATAACACATCAATCAGAGGTACCGTACGCGTACCTAACGAGTTAATATGTAAGTCGCAAAGCCTCTTTTAATGACATACATAATTATATGAATATCAAAGCTATGATATACATATTTAACGTTATCGTGATGTCCCAGCCCTATGACCCGTTGATGTTGGCAACTCAAGGATTGCTCTCAACCGCGAGGACCTGAGTCCCCGAGTTCAGTTTGGCGCGGGATCGCGTCGGGAACGTACGCGATCTAAATTCAAAAACACGTGTCGAATTATCGGGAATCTTTTGAAGTTCTCTTCAACTTTTAAATATAGATCCTTGATATACATTTGTCTTTATGTAAAAAAAGTTAGTTTGGTCAATAACTTAGTTTGTTTAATTGCTTAGTTTTTAAAGTTTTCAAGTTGTAAATTGCAAGAAAGTTGAAAGTTTGTCATTCGAAATGTTTGTCTTAATATTGAGTGCATTGTTTATTGCGGGTAAGTTGTTTTTGTTATTCAAAACCATATTATTAAAAAAAAACTATAAATAATATTATCTTTAACATGAATCGATATTATAGTTTTACTCTTTATATCTTTTATGTCTCTGCATTAGTACTTAAAGCGGACAAATCTTTTATCATCACGTATTACATAAACACTATAAAAACTATTATAACTATGTAAAGAATTGGATTATTCACAATCACGTAGCTAACTAATAACTCCTTTAATTAATTAATTAAATTAACACAAGAGCTATATGACGTGTAGGACTAGACATATTAAATATACCCATATCAAATCACTCTTCAGCTCTCCTAACATCAATACGGCACTCAACGTCTTAACAATGCGCCAATTAACTCTGCTTTGTAGTTCCATTACTTGAACATAAACGCCATTCAACACGACAGAGCTCACTGAATTCTCGGCACTTAACCCATTCATACCCATATGTATTTCCGATAGAGATTTCTCTACGTTTTTTGTGTTTTATTTCATTGGAATAAGTATGTAAAAGTAGAGGGCCAAAGCTTGCCGAGGTCGCGGAACTGTCTTAACTGATTACAGTGATCCCAGAACGTAAAGGGCTCTTGAAGGAACGCCATGGAGTTTAGTCAGTACATTCTGTCAGTAACTCCCGTCCCACCCTGGGATTTGAAGATTGCCTACACTGTTTGATTTGTTTTTCTTTTTATGGAATTTTGATTTACCAGAAATTAAACACAGCTCATTTTATCGGAAACTCATTTAATGATTTTCCAACACAGAAAGGTAAAAGCACATTAACAAGGTTTTCCGTGGCTCTCGCTTCATTTCGAACAGAGAGTTCAGATTTATTTTCAATAAAACTTCATACCTACTATTTGTAAAGGGCGATGCTGATTCCGTGTACTACGTACTCGTATGTATTACTTGAAAACCTGGTTTCCGAGAATGCATTTCAAATGTAACGAGTAAAAATTTATTGGCAATAAATAGAGATTAATATCAATCTGAGGACTGGTTTATACAGAACTTGGTTCAAACAAACGCGTTTACTGATGATCAAAGACGTTCGCGTTTTATGATTAAAATCGATCTATGAGCATAATTCTTTCTTGAAGATCTTAATTGAAATTGTTCATGGATCGTTATTTTTCGTGTGAGTGATCTTCTAGCAAAACATTTTAGAATCTGTTCTGTACGATTTGTTTCAATTTTACTGTTCATTTGTTAACTTAAAATAATTAATTTTGTTAACGCCGTTGTTTGGACTTAACAATAACGTTAATTATTTCAACACAGCAGTTTAATTAAAACTAGTGAATGTAAATGATAAAATAATTTGAATCACTGTTTCGCGCGTATGGAAATAATTGATTTTTCTCAAATTAATTACCATAGTTCTCGCCTCGGATTCATACTGAAAGCTGCCTTGTATCTCCAATTGACTATCTTTGTCTTCTTGGGCCGCGGCAACTTTTTCAATCATTCGAGAAAATTGAAATTCACGTGGAAAGATTTCCCCTTCCTTATTATACTGCCCAGTTTTCAACTTTAATATCCGCTCACTTAATAACGTTAAAAAAAATGGTCCAGGGGTGGTAAGATCAATTAAAACAATCAGAACCGTTTATCTGCTACTGACATTATTTTGAACATTTTGTCGATACTTGACAATCTATGACAACTGCAGAAACAGACCTCCTCTTGTTCCGTGAGCTGTCACTTAAGCGTTTGTCAAACAGATAGGCGTGACGAATGCGAAGCGAGGCGTTTTTATTTGTAATGTATGGAATTGTTTGAATCCAGTCACATAGAAACGCGAAAGTGATCCGATAGCGTGACCAAACTATCGGAGTGACGTCTCGAATTGGTTCGTTATCGCCTCGGACACGCCTGTCTGTTTGACAAAAGCATTAAACTTCACTCCATTTTTGAATTTGTTCATAAATTCACACCTGAAAATAAAAGGCAGAGGAAACAATCTCCATAAATTTACATTTGTCAGGCACCTTGGAATTCCCTCTCCATCGTAGTGTTATTTGTTTTCATTGTCGACCTGCGACGAAGAAAACTTGACAGTTCATTTTTTGTTATTTTCTTCAAGTTTCCGCGGCTTGAATACTGCTGAAGTCAAGTGGGATTACATTTGCGAAACTTAGTACAAAGAAATATTTTCTACGCCGTTTTTCCAACACTTTGAAGTAATGATGTCGGCGGCAGTGACAGGCTTTTTAAAAGTTGGTCGTTGACTGTATACTGAATTACGTATTTCATGATTCTTTGAGTATGTTTTGTGTTCTGGATTGTCATCCAAAATTTTCTGATGATCCATCATTTATAAACATCACAAGAAGCGTTGATTTTGTGATCACTTGTACTACATAGGAACTCCGCAACCCATGTATGTGATAGTGATTATAAATTAAGGTACGAGTACTTACAGCCGCCCATGTAATTTAACCTCAAGCCCTACAAACAAATAGTTTTGTCAACTCTAGCGATCTTACTCACCCCACAATTTGGACATTTTAGAGTAAGTTTTCAGAATAAAGTCCGAAGTAGGACAACTCAGGGCTCGGCACAGTAACCTTTTGATTTCAATACAAAGCGAACAACATGACAAACACATTTCGACATTCTCCTGGCTCAGTACAAAAGGGATCAACGAAGCTGAATTTGAACAAAAGAGGATCGATGTCTATTCGAAGATAATATTTTACGGCTAATATTTAATGTACTTCCTACCGTTATATTAAATAATGTGAATTTAACTTAAGATCGTTTTGTGAGCTTCTAAAATGAACCACTTTTTGTCTAGGAGTGCTGAGCAGATAGTCAAAGTCTTTGACATCGCTCCTCCGTCGTCTTAATTAAAATAGTATTCTAGTACCTTAAAGTGTAAAGACAAATGATTTTTGCTTAAATTTTCGGAAACCCATATTTTCTATTTCGTAATACTGGGTATAAGAATAAGGTTAAATCCATGAGATGTACAGATCTATCCAGCTATCACAATCCTGTTAGTTTTAGTGTCGGCTTGTAACAATAAAACTAATAAAGGCATCGGTCATTAAGTCTGTTGGTACTTCCAGCAACTTTATGACCGCGTGTGGCACCATACCGATTTTATTAACCATTCTCATACATAATCAATTAACGTAATTAATTGGAGTGTTCAGATGTGTTACCAACAGCTGTTGCAAAAGAAACCAAAGTGCCTAATCACTTAATCGAAGTTTAAATCTTGGTGTGCGTATAAGCCGAAAACGGATAGTCTGAAGCTCGAAAATTTGGCACTCTGTTGTACCAAGGGGCATTCTATTACCCAGTTACTGAGTAATAGTGGTCAGGTCTCTAAAAGGGCAATGTAATAAAATATACAATGTAATTCAGCTGAATACACTGGTATTCATACGGATCCAACTGCATCTACTATTCTCGATATTCCGAAATCTGCCTATCCCTATAAAGTTAACATGACAACAGGAAATAATGCCTCGCTTGGCGAATAGCAGGGGTTGAAAAACACCCCGAAATGTAGAAAGTGATAACGTTAGAAGAGTTTTAGAAAAAGGTAGGCAATTTAGAACCTTTATGACGTCGTTTATAAATTATACGGAGAGTTTTGTGTGACGAAAAAGGAACTTCCAGAAAAAATTGGTACGAGAAAAATGTGGTCAGTTAAGCATGGTTATATGCCGCATAAAACAAATCGCTGTAGCCATTAATTACAATGATAAACCATTTATTGATATGCCAACAAATAATATATATCACCCAATTTATTAGACTCGCAATCATCGATAACGTTTTTTAAAGATTACTCTAAGTAATGAAAGGAAATGGCATTTTGTTCAATTTCTCTTATGTTCTTGAATACTGGTATATTTAATAGCAAAGCTAATCTATACATATAATAAATCTGTAGAAGGGTCAATTCTGTACAATAAAATATTGAAAAAATAAATAGCGGGGGGTGTTGCTGGATCGATACCAAACCCAAAAATGTGATTAAAAAATGTTTTGTCTGTCTATCTGTCTGTCTGTATATGCAGGCATCACGTGAAAACTAACGGTTCGATTTCGATGAAACTTGGTATAATTATCCCTTATTATCCTTGGCATAAAATGGGATACTTTTTATCCTGGAAAAATACGTAGAAAAAAAAACTTATTTTTCAGTTTTATTCATAGACGTTGTTCTGTAGAACCGCGAATCTCCTTAATTATTATAGGCTTAGCCGTATTTGGGTCCAATATACATATTTATAAGATGTTATTTTCAGAGTTACTCAAAATGGAGAATTAAACCATCCACGCGAAGACCGACATCCGCGTGGACGGAGTCGCGGGCGGAAGCTTAGTTTTAGAAATAAGTCTCCACTGTGAGTGACGTCTCTTGATAAAAAAACAACTACCCACACCTACAATCTGTCCTGATTTATATACCGCGAGTACCTCTGGAGGTAATGTTTTGGATCAGTGAGGCTATCTTTACGCCTTCGCCAGTGGAGCGAGCAAATCGAAATATGGGACGAGCCGGTCGTGAGTTTCAATCGAAATTTACATTTTAAAGCAGTCGTTACTACTTATCTCTATTTTTTTTATATATATTCATAGATGAATGAGCTCATGACTGCTCGATCGAATATTTACTATCTTTGTATAAACCACATAGCAAATACATAATTTTGAATTGATTTGAAAAATTGAACGTTGAGCTAATCTGGCCAAGGGAATCTGTCCGTAAATGACTCAAGCGATTGGTCTTGGGTACTTTAAATAAATAAATGGTGGTACAAACTGGAAGCCGACTCTAAAATAATTGGGAAAATCTTGAGAGATTATGGGTACCTGAATTAACATCCAATCACGAGAAAGTCCGTAAAAGCTTAATTCTCTCAAAAATTCTCTCTACTCTCAAAACAACTAATTTGTTAGTTGTTAAATTTAGGTGTCGAATTACAGATAAAGGCATTATTAAGTAAGGCCGGGTTTAATGTAATGGAGACCTTTGAACAAAAGCCGCTATACAACGAAAATGAACAACAATATCCTTTGTTATGTGGGTTTATCGATATATTTTGATTATTTCCAAGCAATTACAATGTACGCATGAGCGAGTGTTTTGGGGTGTAAATCGTCGCGGTTTCCCAAAATCCCACGACCCCAGTGTCTGCCGATGTACGCAATCAAAATACAATATAAATAATAATTATTGTTTGAAATAACTCGAATAAATAGCTTTAAAGTATTTATCGAAAATATTTCAATAAAGAGGCGAGTGATCAAGCGGACCGGGTACGTGAGCGGATAATAAATGAGATACCGAGTGAAAAGCTTCATAATCGACCGATTACTGACGACGATTCGATTAAAAGCAACATTGGTATTCGCCAGCATTGAACAAGCAACGTTAAGCTATTTTTCATGTGTTATTTATCTATAAATAATGTTGATGAGTCTAATAGAAGAACAAAGTATTTTATAATTTTCTTAATCTTTATTCAATTGACACTTTAATCTAAGGCATAAATCCTACTTATATTAGAAACTTGATAGTGTGTTCGGATGGATGGATAGATGTTTGTTACTCTTTCATGCAAAAACCTCTGAACGGATCAGGATGAAATATGGTAAACAGGTACTTTATAACCTGGATTAACAGATGGGATAGTTTTATCCCGATTTTATGTTCCCGCGGGAGAAATTTCGAGTTGTAGCAGATGAAGCCGATGGCAACAGCTAGTAATTTAATAAATTAACAACAAAGTTTGATGTATAATGTATAAGGTGTTTGTTCTAGCAGATCTATCAGATATTGAAAATATTCAGTTCGCTTCTACGTATTCAGCTGTAGTCATGCATATTATTCTTACTTCTTATTGGTATCTACTAGAAGCGCACAGAGAGCGTGCACAGATAATCCCGGGCACGTCTAAAAGATTGCTTTCCAATAAGTTTGATTAAAAACGAAGTAGTTCAATAACTTATTGTCGATGACTTTAAGATTACTTTTTCCACCTATTTCTTCACTTGTTAATTTTTTTTTTATCGTGGTAAAATCATCAAATGAGTCCTCCCATCCAGGGCAAGGCGGGAGGGACTGTCAGACTTGTACTGACTAAAATCCACGGTGTCCTTCAATAGCCCTTTACGTACCGGGGTCACGGTAATCCGTTAGTCCCGCGACCCCGCAATTGTTAATACTACGATCTATATCTCTAGGTTTAGATAAGTTCTTAAAAATCTAAGGAAAGTTTGTTAAATGACGTCGGCGACATTTATCATTTCTGCAATATCGAAACGTTCAACCAAATTGTCCGATTTACACCAGCGAAACGAATTTATCTCAAGCAATAAAAATAGTATTTCTAGATTGTACTTACTCTTAAAATAAACAACTCTGTTTTGTGTCGTACACGGAATTGCACCTTGTTTTTTGAAATATATTTCTAATTTATCTCTACATAAACGTTGAAAAAATTCGCCAATTCAACAAGGTAAATAACGCAATAAATCCTAGTAAAAAGGCCTGCCTTTGTAAATCTGTTACGCAAATACCCCGCAGGTATTCCACAACTTTTTCATGAATCTGTTCACAGTTCAACAGTTTATAACGCCAACGTCAATATAAATTGAAGTTAGAGTGAGATAGTTACATCGATGAGACCGTAAGAAACATATAACTAGACGGGTGGAAAAGGAAAACTTCGGATGTTTGATACTGGACTAATGGATTCCGCAAATATGTGGTCAGCAAGCGTTGACAGTGCCATCAAAACTGGCACCTTCTCTATTTATAAGAAAATATATTTTTAGGTAGTAACCACACTTATCGGATCTTAAGCCGGAATCACTTATGTCATCCGCCTCATTTTGTTTCGGACCCTGTCAAAATATTCCCGTTTATTCTAGGAGCATAAAGCTCTTTCTGATCGACTGAGATTGCTCCCGAGTTACTCCCATAAGATAGACCATACAGGCTTCGCGATAAAGGCTAAGCAGGTTACCGGGCCTCTGAAACGTAAAACACAATTGAAGGTTGCGGGACTTACGAATTACCGTGACCCCGGAACATAAAGGGCTATTGAAGGACACCGATTTCAGTAAGTACGGTTCTGACAGTCCCTCGCGCTCTGTCCTGTATGGGAGGACTCATTTGATGATTTTACCACGATAAAAAAACAGTACACGGTGGACTTTAGTCTCTACGAGTCTGACAGTCCCTTCCGAAAGGGAAGACTCATTTGAAAGATAGAAGATACACATGGTAAAAGAGATGCTCTCAGACTCATAGCACATTTACATTGTTTGATCCTCCATTTCTCTGCACGACAGGATATTGATTGCGTAATCTCAAGGATGTACCGACATGCTCTCAAATAACAATGATGGACAATCATTCAATCAGTTCTAGTAGTACTACTCATTTTTTGACGTGACCATTTTAGTAATATTATAATGTAGATACCTAGACATGTGCTATAAAAAGTAAGATACTCAATGTGTATTTTAAAAGAACTAAAGTAATCCGAGCTTTCATGTATTTTACATGTTTCTCATAAAAATGCAACTGTGAATACAATTTATATTTAGCATTGCCAACGTTCCAAACTTTCCAGTGGAAAGTTGTGGGGGAGACCTTTGCCCAGCAGTGGGACAACACAAGTTGAAAAAAAAAAAAAAAAAACGTTCCAAAAAATAGTACCGCCTTTGTATTGCTATCACAATTTGTCTACCATGGCTATTATGACAATATCATTGTAGTAGACATTGTTATAATAACCATAACTCAACAGACACCACCTAATTTCCTTATAATTTCGTCGTATCACAACTTATTCATATAATCGTTCATCCAGCTTCATCTGTGTTATAATATCTTCTACAAAATTTGAAATTAATTAGACGACCTCACCTCACTTTCACAAACCCAAATTAGATTAAGTTAGTTATGGATATAATGTTCGCACAGGAACAGAGCGACGGTCGATGTTGGAAGTTAAAACAAGAGAAGCGAGCTTACGGGGAAGGGAGCACAATTTCCATAAAAGCGACAGTTCTGTCGTTTCTAGCGAGTAACTAGTAGGTATCAAAGCCCCGTTGCCTGTTTGTACACACAGTCTGAATTGATAACAATATCACTAACAATATCCTGTTGCACTCATTCGCTGAACAAACGCCTGTTTCCAAGCGAAAATCTTTATATTCGCTATACTTCCTTACATTTGTATACTTTATTCGTATCTACGGGGATCCGATTCTGAAATTGGCTCCGGCCACTGAGTAGTGGTGTGGAATTCGATTGACATAGTATGTGCATGAAATGCTGAGGTACGTGTGAACATGTCGTGGGGAAGGTTTTGAGTGTAAATGTGGAAACGTTTTTAAAACATCGTGTCCAAATTCACAGTTGTGTCTTTCACACAAAGAAACGGTGGATGAACTGTTTAAAGTATTTACGCCAAGGAAAAAGAGGTTAAAATATTATCATAGATTTGAAAGATGAAGACGTGTCACGCCCAACTTTTAAGATAATGGATGATGATGAATCTAATATAAGTTATAAATTTATAGACGAACGTGTAGATAAAGTTTATATTTGGCATGAAATAGGTACATTATCATTTTGTACGTTGAATAACAATGTCATGTACATAAAGGAATGCAAATGCAACGGTCACTAATGGCACAATTCAAACATATCTAGGCTGTGCGACTCAATTTGATTTGATTAGGATCGGTGAATCCCAGTAATAATGAACTCATTGTATGTTAATCTTGAAGGTTAAGTCAATGACAACTAGTAGCAGTTCCTATTCATTTAATATCTAACGACGAATAAAACGCAACAGGTTTTAAGTATTATTTTTGAAAATTTTGGCGTTTTAATTATTTAATAAAAGAGACTAGAACGTTATATTAGGAGTAAGTTAAAATAAACTAAACTAAATACCTAAACAGTTATAC
Source organism: Agrotis puta (assembly GCA_943136025.2). Lineage (NCBI taxonomy): Eukaryota > Metazoa > Arthropoda > Insecta > Lepidoptera > Noctuidae > Agrotis > Agrotis puta. The sequence continues at coordinate 9,772,217 of OW964177.2, read as the reverse complement.
TTACTTGTACCTAGTTAATACAGTGCATGCGTTTTGCTGATATGATTAATATTGTCAAAACGATTGGTGAGAGCTGCATGTCTGTATGCGTGACACTTTTTTTTTTTATCGTGGTAAAATCATCAAATGAGTCCTTCCACCCAGGGCAGGGCGGGAGGGACTGTCAGTCTTGTACTGACTAAAATCCACGGTGTCCTTCAATAGCCCTTTACGTACCGGGGTTACGGTAATTAGTGAGTCCCGCGACCCCGGCAGGCTTTGGCCTTCTACAGGCCCCCCATTATTATTCATAAAAGGCGAGTTTTCCCCATTATCTCACTTAAATGTCAAATTTTTGTGTAAGTTAAAAATGGGCCAAGATTTTTTTTTCTTTTTCTGAATTTCTCACTGCTTTTGTGCTACATTTTGGCTATAATGTTGAAACTTTAGGCAGGAGAAAAAATACGAAGGTATTTTTACGTAAGAATCTGCAAAGTTTATGTTTTTATTTAAAAAATGAGGCCGAAAACGTGTTGTTTTTCTTATTAAAGGAAAATTTCTTTTCAAAACAATGCTGAAATTGAAACATTAAATTAATTTAGGTATCGTAACAAACACGTATTATACATAAGCAATGTAACACAGTCGTTACACATTCATTCATTTGTCAAATTCCAGGGCAGTTAGCCATTTAGCAATCTGTTTAATCACTACACTACACATACTTGATTAATAATTTCAGGATAATTAGGTAATCAATTTCGTGCGTGCGTCTATGGTGGTATGCAAATGTAATTTGGCACGGCGTGTAGTCGACGTGGCAAAGTTACAACATGGCGTACGAGATCAACACTCAACTACTGATGACCTTATTAGGAAATGTACCTTATAACCCTGATCTGAGTGTTTGTCTATGTGCGTTTCTGTGTTTGTAAATACACTCACTATACAGGAGAAATTCCTAGCGTAGAAAAGAGTTTAAAAAAGAAAAGAAAATTTTACACTTTAGGAGACCGTACAAAAGTGATGAGGTTATCCAGTAATAATTAGCTCTTGTTGTGAACTTTAATGAAGTTCTTGCTCGTAGCACTGTTGATGCAACGCTGTCTATTTCATGTAAAATTTATTGCTTTGATGAAAATGCAAAACAACTCGAAGCCTTGGTGTAGGTATATACCATTCTCTCGTTAAAACCTAAATTAACTAATTTGATTGTGGTTGTACGTGTTTGTTTCTTATTTCAGTTGCTTTTATGTAACTATGTTTCGGTTCGATTTACTTGAATTATGCAGGTGAGTTGTTGCAGTTGTAATATTGACTGATATCAAACGAGTGAGTGCTCACAGCCTCTACTAAGAGTTTTCAAAACGACTAGTTGACGCTTCCCGTGACCTGGCTTTTACCTTGTCTTTTAGGCACATTACCAGATACCAACTGACAGCGTAGACGAGGATTTTTTGATGTTTGTTAATAGTTAAGTTTAATTATTTGAGTATTTTTAATTATATTAACGTACTAGCTTCCGACTCCGTCCGCGCGGATGTCGGTCTTCGCGTGGATGGTTTATTTCCCCATTTTGAGTAACTCTGACAATGACATCTTATAAATATTACGGCGCTGAATCCACTGCGGGTAATGCAACGTGTGTTCGCGGTTCTACAGAACAACGTCTATGAATAAAACTGAAAAATAAGATTTTTTTCAGTTTTATTCATAGACGTTGACGATTTTTTTATCCTATGTTATGCCCAGGATAATAAGGAATAATTATACCAAGTTTCATCGAAATCGAACCGTTAGTTTTCACGTGATGGCTGCACAAACAGACAGACAGACAAAAATTTTTTTAATCATATATTGGGGTTTGGTATCGATCCAGCAACACCCCCCGCTATTTATTTTTTCAATATTTTCAATGTACAGAATTGACCCTTCTACAGATTTATTATATGTATAGATAGATATAGATATACATAATATACAATTAACTATGTTATATTTGTACCTAAATAAATTTAATTTATGTTTGAAATAATACAATTTAATTTGATTAAAAAGACAACAATCTGCTACAAGTATTTAATCTTATTTAACTAGGTATCCAGATTTAGAACAATATCCATAAACTCAACACAATGAGCTTTCTTTTAGCATTTTCCTATTCCAGTTAGATAACCTTTGAAGCTGTTTATTTTATGTCGGAAACTTCAGCAAAAATAAAGTTACAGCCGAAAACATTTTAATTTAAAATTCAGCCCGCAATCTGAATAAAGTACGCGTTTTGGAAACCCAGTCGCTTCACAATGGACTTCCTTAAAGCTCTATTCTTTTGGAAAATATATGTGAAAAGTGATATTATGCGCCCGCAATAACTGTTAGCTTTCTTACAAACAAAACGATTATACCCAACAGAAAGAATCGCGATTTAAAACAGAAAGTTTTTCTTTTTCGTTTCGAGTAAAAGCGAGATTTCAAAATTTATATGGTTTTATGCAAATCTAGTTTTTCAGTGCAGCGGTTTAAAATATTTTTCATTAAACAAAACATAAATGCCTACGAGGATACAACATGTTAGTTTAGCCTTTTCGGGTTATTTTTAATGGAACATTAAAAGTAAAGGAAAACACAAAAGATTCAACCTTTATAACGTAATGTTATGTCATTTCGGCCGCTACCCAGAAATCGCGTTTCATTTTATGTTATGGCTTTAGGATTTATAGAGACCGTCCCATAATATAGATACATTTATATTTTTATTTGCCAGTTATCCGAAAATCGGTTCCTTTTATGAGATTGGCGGCACTTCGAGGCTTACAGTAAGGGTTAATAATGTTATTAAAATAATTATTTGAATTATAATATTAAAATACTATTCAAATAACCTTGAATTAATATACAGGTGTATATTGGGGGCTTTGTTAAAGACAAATACTTTTAATTAAAGGCTTACTTGCTGTACGACTTTATAGACATTCCAAAAAAGTTTCGTACGGAAAATTCTCTTTCATGTCTATCACTGTCAACATGTAAAGTACCAAACGCAAACACTGACAGCCTTTGAAGTAAAATGGCAGATCTTTTAATATAACCTTTTAAAACGTAATAAATTTTATTTAATAATTAACTGATAACTTTCGGGAACAACATGGCTTGCTTCTGAAAAAAGTTTACAAAGAGTTGTCAGTCGACGCTATGACGTAACATCCTTTTCAAGAGCGGTACTACATCACATTGCCATTTTGAAGTTTATTTTTCACAAAAACGTAACAATGTTACGTTTCTAAAATTTGAAAAACAGGAAACAATAAGTTCCTACCGGAGTTTACAAATTGCTTCGACGGTTTGGCAACTGAAAATGTAAACACCTACATGCATTTAAACTGCTCAACAACAATCCGATTACGGGATTAAAAAATACATTTTAATTACCAAAATGTTATATGATATAAAAGCATAAACAAATTAAAGTACACAGTGCTTCAGTAAAACAAACATTGAAAAAGCCAGCTTACGTTACTTTTTATTTTTATTTGATCTAACATGTTGTCTGGTAGTACGGGCTAAAATAAGACGATAAAGTAACAATCAAATTACGTTGAATGCACAAACATATACTTCGGTTGTATGAAAACATTTGTAAAAACATAAATATCATATTGTCATATAGATAACAGGGTAGGTATAACCTTTTTTTTTTTTTTTTTTTTTTATCGTGGTAAAATCATCAAATGAGTCCTCCCACCCAGGGCAGGGCGGGAGGGACTGTCAGACTTGTACTGACTAAAATCCACGGTGTCCTTCACGAGCCCTTTACGTACCGGGGTTACGGTGATGGGTAAGTCCCGCGACCCCGGCAGGCTCTGGCCCTCTACAGGCCCCGTCAATTTGCTGACACTCTTTGAGGCGCGCGTGGAACACAACGCGCCGTCGACCCGGGCATGGTCCATGGTCGGACAGCAAGTCGCCCATTACTCGCTGCCCGCATGCCCGCGCCTACGGTGGCCGGAGATCGTCCTGTGACGTCCGACGCCGTGGGCGTCTACCACTGCGGCTGGGATGGAGGGAGGACGCTGTCCTCTCCCTCAGGCGGCCCGCCTCCTCCTTCACGAGCATGACTGCTTCGCAGAAGGAGGCGACCGCTTCCCACTCCGTCTCGCCCCGCAGCATGGCCTCGACCAATGCCGGGCGCGAGAGGTCTCCGCCTATCGCCGTCGTGAGGACACGGCGGTGCTCTGCCCAAGCGGGGCAGTCCTGCACCGTATGCTCCACCGTGTCCTCCGGACGATCCTCGCAGTGGTGACACCCAGGCGTTTCTTCCCTCCCTATCAGACACAGGAACCTCCCGAAACTTCCGTGTCCGGTGAGGACCTGCGTCATGCGGAAGGTAAGGACGCCGTGACGCCTATCCAGCCACTCCTCAAAGAGGGGTCTTACCGCCGCGATTGCGGCGTGCCCGGACCTCGGTTGCGACAGTCGCTCCCTCCATACTGCCCTGAGATCGCGCCGGAGCTCTTCCCGCCGCGCCTCGACCTGTCGAGGCAGCGGGGATTCGCCCCGGCGCTGCGCCTCCACGCGCCATTCGTAGACGCGCTGGAGGGCAGTCGCCTCCAGATCCCAGGGCAGCAATCCCGCTAGGAGGTTGGCTGATTCGCCGGCGATCGTGCGGTATCCCCGGATCATCCGGATAGCCATGACCCTCTGGCATGCGACCAGCTTGAGTGGTCGCGTCCGGATGCTTAGGGCCCACACAGGGGCCCCGTAGAGGGCCATGGACCGCACGACACCGGCGTACAGCCTCCGGCAGGAGGCGTTTGGCCCGCCGAGATTGGGCAGGAGTCGCCTGAGGGCGCCTGCTGCCCGGTTCAGCTTTGGGGCCAAACGTAGGAAGTGCTCCCTAAAGTTCCACCGGCTGTCGAGGACGAGTCCCAGGTACTTCATCGTCCTCCCGACGCCGATGCGAACCCCCTCCACCGTAATGTGGGACTCTGAACGTGGCGCGTTCAGACGGCCATGAAAGCACATGGCCTCTGTTTTATGCAGCGCCACGTCGAGTCCCAACTGCCGGATCCTCTGAGCGACTGTCGCCACCGCTTGCGTCGCCAGGTCGGCCGCCGCCTGGTGCGACTCTCCCTCCGCCAGGACGAGCGTGTCGTCGGCGTAACATATTACGCCGACGCCGTCAGGGAGGTCGCCGCGCAGCACCCAGTCGTAGCCGATGTTCCACAGGAGCGGCCCCAAGACCGATCCCTGTGGAACACCGCACGACATCTCTCGCCGGTTCCACTCTCCCCGGTGACCGGGGTAGATGACGGCCCTGTCCGTCAGGTAGTCCTCGACTGTGCGACGGAGGTAGGTCGGCACCCGGTGATACCGGAGTGCCTCCCTTATGCAACTCCAGGGCAGGGTGTTGAAGGCGTTGGTGATATCCAAGGACACCGCCAAGACGACCCTGCCCCGGGATACCGCATCCCCCGTCGTGAGGGCTCTCACGCGCATGATGGCGTCCACCGTCGAGCGCCCCCTCCGGAAGCCAAACTGGCTCTCCGAGAGGTCCGGGCCCACCCGATTCAGGTGCCCGACGAGGCGGTCTGCAATTACTAAGGGTAGGTATAACCTAAAAGGAAATTATATTTTGCCCGATTATACTTATGTATCCCTTTTTTTTTTTTTATCGTGGTAAAATCATCAAATGAGTCCTCCCACCCAGGGCAGGGCGGGAGGGACTGTCAGACTTGTACTGACTACATATGTATCCCTTAAAATTCGTTTAATAATTTCAGCTCTAGTAATATTGTTGATGAAATTGTTTTGCTCAATTTGGGCAATTTATTTGAAGCCAATCAGGCTTCCTATTGGGCATTTATAAGGATTAATACCATTGATCTCGTAAAATTTATCGTTATTTGTTTTGTAAGCTTACTGAGTACCTTCAATTTATTTTCGATTGCCAATTACTTTAATTAATTTTACTGAAAAGGTGTGCTTTTGGTTTCATTGGCCATTTTCATGACGATTATTTTAAGCCCTTACGAGTTTGCAACTGTGTTTGTTCTAAATTAAAATATTTAGAAATTGATTGATATGTGGAAGACTGTATGATATTAAAAGTTCGTTTGGTTTTTTTGGGTTCCGTACGTACCAATGAAAAACTTATGAATTCCGTACGAATGAAAAAACGGAACCATTATTAAGGTAATAACTATACGTGGATTCTAATTTTAAAGTTGAAGCTAAATTCAAAATTCTGAGTCCAGTCATACGAAGCACTCAAATTGCTTCATACAAACCGGTCGCTTTCCACTTTATCAATAAAAAAAATATAATACGATCTTTGCTTATCCGCTGATGTCAGATTCAACAAAAAGACGGTTTTCACACTCACTTGTCAGCGCTGTCCGGTAGATGTGGTCAAACAAATTATTGGCGTTGCACCTCTCGGTGAGATGGTGGGTGCTGCTCGACCACAGGCTGTAGTCAGACGATAGTACGTGCGTTCTAGACATAAAAAGATTACCAAGCTAATGCGACGTGGAATGTGGCATTAAAATTTATTTGTTTTCTTACCTGGTAACATCAACCACTGTGATAAAATGTGAAAATGATGAATGTGTGAACTGTGTGTGATGTGTTCCAAAGTCACGGCAACCCGTGGCGATATCTCTGGTGTTGCAGGCATCCATAGGCTCACACCAAGTGGACCGTATGCTCGTTTATCACCAATATGGTATAACGTCAGCGGTACCGTGTGCGAACCGCTACATGTGACGCAACATTAAATCATTTTCTGTCATAATTCTTGATGAACATATTTTTTTCTTTAGCTAACAAGGCAGTAAAGTTTCTCTTAGTTATTTTTATGAGGAATAATTTATGAGACCTCATAAGGTCTTGAGACAGATTATGACTAACTAGTGTCGTAAAACGAGGATATAACATTGTCTAGGAGTCGTCGAACCGGACGCGACCACTCAAGCTGGTCGCATGCCAGAGGGTCATGGCTATCCGGATGATCCGGGGATACCGCACGATCGCCGGCGAATCGGCCAACCTCCTAGCGGGATTGCTGCCCTGGGATCTGGAGGCGACTGCCCTCCAGCGCGTCTATGAATGGCGCGTGGAGGCGCAGCGTCGGGGCGAATCCCCGCTGCCTCGACAAGTCGAGTCGCGGCGGGAAGAGCTCCGGCGTGATCTCAGGGCAGTATGGAGGGAGCGACTGTCGCAACCGAGGTCCGGGCACGCCGCAATCGCGGCGGTAAGACCCCTCTTTGAGGAGTGGCTGGATAGGCGTCACGGCGTCCTGACCTACCGCATGACGCAGGTCCTCACCGGACACGGAAGTTTCGGGAGGTTCCTGTGTCTGATAGGGAGGGAAGAAACGCCTGGGTGTCACCACTGCGAGGATCGTCCGGAGGACACGGTGGAGCATACGGTGCAGGACTGCCCCGCTTGGGCAGAGCACCGCCGTGTCCTCACGACGGCGATAGGCGGAGACCTCTCGCGCCCGGCATTGGTCGAGGCTATGCTGCGGGGCGAGACGGAGTGGGAAGCGGTCGCCTCCTTCTGCGAAGCAGTCATGCTCGTGAAGGAGGAGGCGGGCCGCCTGAGGGAGAGGACAGCGTCCTCCCTCCACCCCAGCCGCAGTGGTAGACGCCCACGGCGTCGGACGTCGCAAGACGATCTCCGGCCACCGTAGGCGCGGGCATGCGGGCAGCGAGTAATGGGCGACTCGCTGTCCGACCATGGACCATGCCCGGGTCGACGGCGCGTTGTGTTCCACGCGCGCCTCAAAGAGTGTCAGCATAGTGACGGGGCCTGTAGAGGGCCAAAGCCTGCCGGGATCGCGGGACCTAGGGATTACCGTGACCCCGGTACGTAAAGGGCTATTGAAGGACACCGTGGATTTTAGTCAGTACAAGTCTGACAGTCCCTCTCGCTCTGCCCTGGGTGGGAGGACTCATTTGATGATTTTACCACGATAAAAAAAAAAAAAAAAAAAAAAAAGGAGTCGTCGAACATGATCCAACTAACATTTATTGTCTTTTTTATGCACTTATTTCATCAAGAAACATAATTGTTCTGTTACTTTAGTAAAAACCGGGCAAGTGCGAGTCGGACTCGCGCACGAAACGTTCCGTACCATTTTTTAATTAAACGGCAAAAAAAATTATATCTGCTGAATGCCTTCTTAAATATTTATTTTATTCTGATTTTTAGTATTCGTTGATTAAACGGTTGACTGATAGACAGACGGACAGCGAAGTCTTAGTTGTAACGTTTTAAACTTTGTAAAATTACAAGAAATATGTCAATGAGAAGCAAAATAGAAAAGTTGGTAATATTTGGGATTTGTTTCCTTGTGTATGTCAGATTGTGGGTGCTACAGAAGCGTAGCATACTCGTAGCGAACAGGCGTAGTATGAATGACGTAGACATAGCGTTGAAGTATTCAGTTGTCCCACGCTCCCCTGAACTTGATTTATTTAAATAAATGTTCGTCTGAGGCAAGTTTGTTCCCTTTCATTCTGAGGTCTCAATTCCTACATTCTTCTTTAGTGGAACACACGTACACTTCGTGAAGTGAAGTGCCAATTCGTTTCAGCAGTACTTGGTAATAACAATTACTATTTCCGTGTACTCTGTTCTCCTTAGAACCTAGAGAAGAAAAAGCTAGTAAATGGGAACTAGCTTCGAGTATACTGTGCATTATGTAAGAAATGCAAGAAGAGTGTTTCGCGTTGATACGGTAATGCCAGCTATTTCCATCGTAAGAGACTGCTTAAGATTTTATCCTATCACTATTTGCGGTGACTGAACGATATTGAGTGTGAGTGGGGTCGTCTATCTGTTAACATCATCAGTCAGAAGTATTATAGCATTTAAACTGTCGCATATCGGGATAAAGTTCTACAAGGATCTTTTGGCGAGAAAAATTGGTGACATGCAGGTCTTTCGGGTAACATTTTTATGTTATTTTATTTATTGGGGAAAACAAACAGTTAAACATTACAATATTATAGTTAAAATATGTAACAGTGAGCATGTGGATAAAAGTATAACCGATGACATTTTCCACATTACTTAAAAATAATATGAACAACAGTGTGATGTCACAACGCAGTGATGTCTGATGCAAAATAAAAGTTATAACTCAAACGTGTCAAACGCGAACCTGTTATTTAATAATTGGTTCGCGTTTGAGCACTATCTCGCCTCATGGTAAGCGAAGATGTGATTGACGATGAAGTACGCTTGCCTAGAAGTAACCTATTCACTCTTGACTTGAAGACCCCAAGGTTATAGCTGTCAGGAAATATAGACCCGGCGGAGAATTCCACTTCTTAACGCACAGTAACAATATTTGCAAAACGCTTTGTAGTCACTTACTTATTTGCCGAAATGTAGAAAAAGCTAAAATAGGAACTTTATTTTGAGATGAAGTAACGCACCATAAAGTCTCTGTACCTACAGCTATAAATACTTTTATTATCAAACCTTAATGTGCACTGGCCTTAAAATGTCATAGGTGAACTTATTATGCCTGCCGCGCTCCACATGAAGTGTCCGTGCGACCAATTTATTCCTTTTCAAAGATTTAAAAACGCGACAAATCGAAACAGCTCCTCATACATTCCCAGTTTCTTTGACACCTAAGATTAAAATGGAAATTCTACGTATTCCTTTCTTACGAAATAATAAAAGTACGAGATTGGAAGTAATAGAATACACATTCGCCGCCCGACCGCCGCCGCGTACGGACGTCTCCTCGTGTGTGCTCCGTGCCAGTGCTGTGTTCTCCGCTGCGACTTCGTCGTGTCCTGCTGCGACGTGTCAAGAGAGTAGTCAAGACTACTCGAGTAAAAATTGTCCTTTTCAGGACAATTCTTACTCATCTTATTTCCCTTACGTCCCGCGTGTGTTTTTGCCCCTTCAGGGAAAATCCACAGTTTCGTGGTTCTTGGTGGAAACCTTACGGTGTCAACGAAGCCAAGAGGGTGGTGCCCCAATCCATCCCGCCGAACCCCTTCAGGGCGAGGTTAATTTATTGGAGTCGGGAGCTAGGACCTTGGCCTTGGGGGGACTCCTAGTCAAACCTAGTCTCTGGTTTCGTTCACAGCTACACACCTGGTGTCGGTTGGGTGTGTCTACCCCTTCGCACCAGACCCAAATAGGGCCCTGTTGCACATTAAGATTGGCAACAGGTTTACAAGCTTAGGGCACACCGTAGGTACACACCTCCCTGCCATACACAAACCCTCGGCAGGAAGGCTACTCACCCCCGGGCCCACCCACCCGGGGAGTTAGGTTGTTAGGGTTAGGTTTTGCGTCCCGAGAGCTTCACTCTCATGTCAGCTGCTCTACGCTGACTTTTCATCATGGAGGATCAATCCCTTTGGGGGTTACTCCATAAAATCGTCCACGACCCTTCCCTAAACGGGAAATATATTGCAGAATTCAACGCTCTGCAACAACAGCGCAATGATGCGCTTGATAGTCCTTTATCTCCCCCGCCCGCCAATCATGGCAATTCAACAAAGTCGGCCCCTTTGTCTGTAAAGACAAAGTGTTCCGACGACCACGTTCCTACCCAGAACAAAGCCGCTGCCGAAAAAGCGGCTTCTATCCCCAAACCCATTGTTCTTCAAACAATGGGTTCCGCGAAAACTACACCCGTCCCTAATCCCTCTGCATCTAAGCCCATTGTTCCTCAAACAATGGGTTCCACGAAAGTGCACTCTGCACCTACGCCCGAAAAAATGGACACATCCGTGCCCATCTCAGACTCCGAGCACTCTTGTGACTCTGCCTCTTCCTCTGATGAGGACTTTACTGTCGTCATCGGAAAACGCAAACAGGGGAAACATTCTCAAGCCGGTAAGGCTAAGAAACCCCTCGCGGCCCCACCTACCCCCTCTCCTCCGATCTCTCGCCCGAATTCCCCCACCCCTTCAGCGGCCCCCGCCAGCCGCCCCTCCAGCCCTATGGCAATCCCTCCCGCGGCTTCTACTAAGAAGCCTAGGCCCCCACCCCCGATCTTCATCCAAGAAAAGTCCAAGTGGACTGAAATTTCCAAGCTTTGTGCGGATCGAAAGATCCAGTACACTAAAGCTACAAATACCCAACAGGGTATTAAAGTTATAATCCCTACGTCTTCGGACTACAGGGAGCTCTCCCGTCTTCTTCGTGGAAGGAACGTAGCCTTCCACACTTACTCCCTCCCTGAGGAGAAGCCCACCCGTGTGGTGATAAGGCGGATCCCCAAGGAGATCTCCACCCAAGACGTCTTAGATGACCTCCTTTCCCAAAACGTCCCCGCCTCTGCCGTCCACCGCCTTCACAAGGCGAGGGGTGGCGAACTATACGACATGGTGTTGGTAGTTTGCGACCCTGTCGAATCCGGTCCCCATCCCATCTTCAAAATTAAGTCAGTGTGCTCCCTGACAGGCATTTCTATTGAAAAGCCATTCAAAGCGCACACAGTAGGACAGTGTCACCGCTGTCAACTATACGGCCATAGTCAGGCCCATTGCTATGCACCACCCAGGTGCGTCAAATGTTTAGGCGGCCATAGCACGGCTGATTGTCCCCGTCCTAAGGACAAGTCCCTCTGCACCGAACCCCCTAGCTGCGTTCTGTGCGGCCAAGTAGGACACCCGGCTAACTACCGCGGTTGCCCCAAAGCCCCCAAATCCGCTTCTCCCAAACTGGCAAAGCGCGCTGCCGCCCGCCAGCAGAGGGAATCCCCATCTGTGAAGATTCCTTCCTCACAGATTCCCGAGAGGCTTAGCCCTCAGCGACCCTCTCCGTGGAACTCATTGAACCACCAAAAGGCCTTCCCAGCCTTAGGTTCAGCGTCCCCAAAACCCACCCCAGGGCTACTCGAAGCCCCCGCCCCCAAACCCGCGGCTCCCGTGACTGCCCCTGCACCTTCGCGCAAGGTCGCTCCAGCAGCCCCGCAAACCATCCCTCCCGCGGTACCCTCCGGCCATGTGCCCGACGTTGACCCTAATGACATGTATGTCATAATCAACGCCTTCAAAACGGTCCGCAACCATCAAGAGATTTTGAGATCCAAGGCGAGACAATTGGCAGCCCAACTCAGGGCTTCCAATGGTAGTCCCGAGGAGTACTCTAAAATCTTCGACGCTCACCCCGAAGTGGGTGACGCCCTCTTAGCCCTCCACCTTGTTTAGTTAGTCCAATGGCTACTAAAAATAAGAATGTCCTCAAACCGCGATCCCTTAAGTTAGGCTTTTTCAATGCCAATGGCATTAGAGGTCAGCGTGATGAAATCGCTACCTTCCTCCGCGACAACCAGATAGACATCCTTCTCGTTCAGGAGACTTTCCTAAAACCGCACCACCGTGACCCTAAAATTGCCAACTATCAATTAGTTCGCAACGACAGGTCACGCTGCCACAAGGGCGGTACGCTCATCTACTTCAAAAGGACCCTGCATTGCATCCCTCTTATCCCTCCTCCCCTCGAGTCTCTCCTCGAGGTTTCAGCCTGTCGGTTAGGCATGACCGGCCACCAACCCATCACCATTATATCCGCCTATTTTCCCCCTGCCCTCGGCGCAGAGGATCACAATTTACTCACCAAAGACCTCACATCCCTCTTCGGCCTGAGCGACTCCGTCATCATGGCGGGCGACCTCAACGCCAAACATCCCGCTTGGAATAGCACTACCACCACCCCTAGAGGGAAGGTAGTGTTCAATCTAAGCTCCTCACTAAACTTTGATCCCATCGCTCCTCTTGAGCACACCCATTATCCCGGTGATCCCAACCACCGTCCCGACGTGCTCGACATAGCGCTTCTCAAGAATGTCAACCTCAAGTTGCATTCCATTGAGACGCTACACGAGCTAGACTCTGACCACCGTCCAGTGCTCCTGCACTTAGTCCCTCGCTCGGGTCCCTCCGACCCCAGCCAGCCTCCTCCAACCAAAGTGATAACTGACTGGAAGAAAGTAAGCGATAAGCTGAAATCAACCTCGTCACCTCACTTGGACTCTATCCCCGATCACATAGTCTCCATCGCAGACACGACGGCCGCGATCAACTCGTTTACAGAACACGTGCAATCCGTACTGACGGATTGCTCACGGGAAGTCCCAGAGATGAACGATCATCGCTGGAAACTTCCCGATGACGTACGTGAACTGATAACCGAGAAGAACGCGGCCATCCGTGCCTACAGCAACTTTCCATGCGACTCGAACAAGGCTCACATGCGCAGTTTACAGCGTGCTGTAAAGAAACGCATCGCTCAGCTTCGTTCGAACCGCTGGAATGAGATGCTGAGCGATCTCGAGCCCACCCACTTAGCCTTCTGGCAGCTGCAACGGAAGTTGCGTGCCACTGAAGAGGCCACTATGCCTCCCCTCAACCGTCCCGATAAGAGCGTCGCCTTTGACGACTCTGAAAAAGCCGAATGCCTGGCCGACAGTCTGGAATCCCAGTGCTCTCCCAGCACCCAACCGGTAGACAAAAGTCACCTCCTCAAGGTCGACTCTGAAGTCCAACGTAGGACCTCCCTCCCTCCCGTAGAAGACCCTGATGATCCTCTGCCTCCAGTCACTCCAGACGAAGTGCAGGACATCATAAAACGTCTCCGACCCCGGAAAGCTCCCGGGTCGGACGGTATCAATAATAGGGTATTTAAAATCCTCCCCGCCCAGCTCGTTATGTTAATGACCGCCATCTTCAATGGCGCTCTGACCAACAACATCTTTCCCCAGGCATGGAAAGAGGCCACTGTTATCGGTATCCCTAAGCCAGGCAAGCCCAAGTCTGAGCCCACGAGTTACCGTCCCATCAGTCTCCTGAACGTTCTCGGCAAAATCTACGAGAGACTTATTTATAAGCGACTCAGAGATTTTGCCGATGCCAAGTGCCTCATTCCTCACGAGCAATACGGCTTCAGGACCGGTCACTCGTGCATCCATCAAGTCCACCGTATAGTCGAGCACATTAGCGCTGGGTTCCAACGCGGTGCAATGACTGGTGGTCTATTCTTCGACATAGCGAAGGCCTTCGACAAGGTCTGGCACAATGGCTTATTATATAAGCTCTACCAAATGGGTGTGCCAGACCGTCTCGTGCTCATCTTACGAGACTTTTTGTCAGATCGCACATTCCGCTATCGCATCGGGAATGCCCTCTCCTCCCCTCACCCTATCCGAGCCGGTGTCCCTCAAGGCTCAGTCCTCTCGCCCCTCCTATTCACGCTGTTCACTAGCGATATTCCCAAGAGCAAAAAGGCTCAGTTAGCTCTCTTCGCGGACGACACGGCCATATATTACACTGGCCAAAGTCCAACCGCTATAGCCCAAACCCTCCAATCCGCAGCCAACGCCCTCGGCGACTGGTTTAGGAAATGGAGAATTGAGGTTAACCCTGATAAAAGTCAGGCGGTCCTCTTTAGGTCGCCGCTCAAAAGACTTCCCCTCCGCCCCCTCAGTCCGATAACCATGTACGGTAAGCCTATCCCTTGGGAGAAGCAAGCCAAGTACTTAGGCGTTATCCTCGACAGTAACCTGTCCTTCCGCGCCCACATAAAAGCAGCCCGTAATCGGGCTGCCTTTGCCGTAAGCAGGCTCCACTTCATGATTACAGCGAGAAGCAAATTATCGCTTAAATGCAAAATTCGCCTCTATACCGCTGTAATCCGCCCCATCATGACATATGCCGGTGTCATATTCGCGCACTCCAATCCCCGCCACCTTTATAAAATGCAGGTCCTTCAAAACCGTTATCTTAGGAAAGTCACGGGAGCCCCGTTCTATGTCCGCAACGATAGCCTCCACCTCGACCTCAAAATCCCCACCATTCTCCAATTCATGAAACGCCTTTCCAAGCGTTTCTTTGACTCTGCCATCAGGCACCCCAATCCCCTAGTCGCAGCGGCCGCTCGATACGAACCGTCTCGTATCAGCAAAATTCGCCGACCAAGGCATACTCTTGTCACCCCCGACGACCCCATCACTCTCCTCCAGGAGAGCAGTAGGGAAACTAGCACGCTCAGAAAATACAAGCGTAAACCGATCCCGTCATTTCGTCCTCGCCGCCGAGGACGACCGTCGCGACGTCCGAATCAATGCCCTCCCCGTCCCTCGCAAGAGCCAGCCCGCGATGCTGAGCCGTAGAGTTTTAAAAATCAGTCCCTAAATAATGAACCATTGTGATCCAGCCTGTCCCTTGCTGTCCTCTCTCAGTGACGCCCTAAGCCGAGGTCCGAACCCCACAGGGGGTGCCCTTAGCGTGCGGTCACTTAGTTTGTAGTTTTTATTTAGTTTGTAAGCTCTGGCTGGAGGCCTTAAAGTAATTTAAGGCATCTCTACAGAAAAGTCCGGTTAAGCAGCTCACAACCTCTTCTAGGTTGACCTGCGAGATGCCATACACAAAAAAAAAAAAAAAAAAAAAGTAATAGAATACAGTAACTTTTGTATTGCGTTCTGTTTACGATTCTCCGTAAAGACATTGGGGAAACGGAAATTGCGTGTACCAATTTTCGGCTTTATACTTATGCGATGTGTCTCATAGGATCAGTAGAGATAAGCTAAGGGTTACAGCACATCGTCTTTCGGGGGTGAGTCTCGTGAAAGTATATTCAAATACACCCAGCTCTGGCTAAGCTTGTTTAAATCAGGCAAATAACCTCAGTGTGTAGTTGTTTGTAATTTAATGAACGTAGATTGTAGTAAGTAACTAAACCGTAAAGTTGTATGCGTCTTGCAAATATGTTTGTATTTAAACGTATTTGTTTATATTTGTAAGCTTGTCATTTATAAACTAAGCAGACACTTATCATGGTCGATTTGTTTATTTCTTCTTATTATCTGTACTAGACTTCCCCGCGCCGTAATGATATTTATCAATTATTATTTTTTTGGAGAATCGTTCAGTAAAATGAATTGTAAAAGCAAATTATCAATTTTAAAACATTGTTGAAACAGAAATGCTCAAAACATAAACTATGATAAATTAAATCTATTTAAATAATAACTCCTTTATGAGACTTAAAATATTTGTAGCTCAGAAATCTGCCCAAACGGATCAAAGTAATGGCAAAAACAGAAACAGGCAACTATTTCTTTGGCTACAAACAACAATAAAGGCGTGGGTAATTTGACGCCGTCACAATATACCGGACTCATAACAAGGCTAGTAAGACAGGGAACGTCAATGACATGAGTTATGTGGCTGGACTACGAGCCGACCACAGGGTGTCCAAGGGTAAGCTTGAAGTTAACGGTAATCCTACTTCCAGTACCAAATGAGCTGTCATTGCAGAAGGTGCAATCCCACCAAAAACATTATATGTAAAAAAATGCCAAGTCTCTAGATGCAGTCTTTCCATCGTAAAAAGTTTTGAGATCTCATAGAAGCCAAGTCCTATTCAAATTATTTTGTTGTTATAAATCAAAATTTATTAATTGTATCAATAGTTTTCTTTATATTATAATTATTATAGTGACTTGGCAGTGAGCACAAGAAGAAACAAAACGGCATATTTGGAGTTGAAAGTCACACACCGCATGCGTAAACATTAATATCACAAAATTAATTTTCGTAACAAATAATCTGATCACAGGTCTCGTCAGTAACATTTGCACATAATTCCAGGCAGCAAGCAGCTTTTAATTGGTGCTCATTGCCAAGTCACTATAATAATTATAATATAAAGAAAACTATTGATACAATTAATAAATGTTGATTTATAACTACAAAATAATTTGAATAGGACTTGGCTTCTATGAGATCTCAAAACTTTTTACGATGGAAAGACTGCATCTAGAGACTTGGCATTTTTTTACATATAATGTTTTTGGTGGGATCTCATTTATTTTTTGTAAGTGTATTTTTTTTTTTTTTTAGGTGACCTCATAATTTCTTGGACTTCAGCTACTGCTTTGCTTAGAACCCATTCTCTATCTCTATCTCTTTGTTTCTTTTCTGAGGCTTCGTTACTTCTAAGGTAGACAAGTCTGGGCGATATATACTTCGGAGTCGATTATATTCTTGTGCTCATTGCTAAGTCGCATTAGTCTCCGAATATAGCTTTTTTTTTTTTTTTTTAGGGTGGCAAAATCATCAAATGAGTCCTCCCGCCCTGGGCGGGGCGGAAGGGACTGTCAGACTCTTACTGACTAAAATCCACCCGTGTTTCTTCGGATGCCCTTTACGTTCCGGGGCCGCGGTATCCTGGATTAAGAAAAAAGCCGCGACCCCAGCAGGCATTTGGCCCCGTAAGGGGCCCCGTCGGTGACGCGTGAAACACGACGCGCCACCTACCCGGGCTTGGTCCTTGGTCGGACGGCGAGCTTACCCATTACTCACCGTCCGCAAGCCCGCTCCGCCGCTGTGCCCTCTGCTGTTCAGAGGGACACGCGTTGGAGCATCCACCCGACAGGCTATTCGCATACGGGCAAAGAGACCCCTTAGGCACACAGTGCCTAAAAGAGTTTTTGCCCGCATCCCAGGGTGCACCGGCCCGAAAAACTGGTCTTCCCCCCGGACGTATCCGAAGGGGAACTCCAGTCCACGGGCGCACGTGGAGGTTTCCTGTCTTAGCACCCCTCCGAATATAGCTACAATATTTTTTTAGTTTCGAAATGGTTTTTCATCGGTAGATGGCGCTATCAAATGAAAATTATCGAATTATTTTAAAGTACTACTTATACTGCGCTCGGTAACGAAACCATAGCGCGATTCAGACAGGTACAACGCCATCTATCGAGCGCGCATACAATCGAAATTTATCGCAATACAATGGAGTTTTAGCTTTATTAATTTAATGAATGATGAACTTTATGTATTAATTATAGTCTATGTATTACATTTATATTATTCTTTTCTATTCTATGTATTTATTCATCCAATTGAATACTTAAACAACGAACAAAGTTAACAATGCAGTCAAAATCCATACATAATGTTCTTGCCAAACCGCAAATATAAAATTGTTTTCTATGGTATATTATTTTTTAATGTTTTTATAATTTTTCCTTTATATGTGGCTAATGACCTATCTTGGTGCAAAATTTGAAGTTTCTAAGTCTGCTAGAAGTACCTTAGATTTTTGATGATCGGTCAGTGAGTCAGTGAGTCAGTGAGTCAGTGAGTCAGTGAGTGACAAAATGGTGTAACTTTGATCGACCGTAACTCCTAAACTATTAATTCAATTGGCATGTAATTTCGAACTTAAGCTCGTTCTAATGCCTACTATTATTCACCGAAAACCTAAACTCCTAGCTTTGTCCACGTCGAAGATATAGGGGGGGCGAAACAGCCGCGACTCGCATCGAGAAAAGATGGTACGGCCGTGCCCGTTTTGCTCGAGACTTGGCTGGGGCACTGCCGTGCCCCCAGATAGCTTATCATTGCGATGAGCAGACATTATTCCTGAATTCATCATCTTCCTGCCCTTATCCCATTCTACTTGGGGTCGGCGCGGCTTATAATTCTCTTAGTCACATGGAACTCATCCCTCCTCCTCATTTTAAGAAGCATTGTACTCGTATCTTCGTCAATTTTGTTTTAACTTAGAAAAGAAAAAATACGGGTTAAACATTTGTTGATAATCTATTAATCGATTTTTTTATTTTAAAAATAGCCAGTCTTTTGATACATTGTTTCTTTTTTAAAAAGAAAAATTTGAACCGCGGGCGAGATTTGCACTTGCAAACTTCGGATTCAGTACAACCGATGCTCTTACCAACCGAGCTACCGAGGTTTTTACGTGAACTCCTTCTGTCTGTCAGCTCAGCTGTCACTTGAAAATTACGTTTCGTGCGAATAAATTATAACTAGCTTTTGCCCGCGACTTCGTTAGCGTGGAATAGTGACTTCCGGCAGATTTTTGGTTTTACCCACATAGTTCCCGATCTCGCGGGATCTCTTCAAAAATTAATAAATTTATTTTCATTTTTAGGGTTCCGTACCTCAAAAGGAAAAAAACGGAACCCTTATAGGATCACTTTGTTGTCCGTCTGTCCGTCCGTCTGTCAAGACCCTTTTTCTCAGGAACGCGTATGAAGCTGAAATTTATATCAATTACTCAGGTCTACTGTCCCTTGAAGCTGTGAAAAAATCAAACTTCTAAGCCAACGCAATCAAAAGATACAGCCGTTTATGCCGCAAATTTTCGACACTTGCAAGGGAATCAAAACCTACAGGGTGCTTCCCGTGAACTCAGAATCTTGAAATTTGGTACGAAGCAACGTCTTATAGCATAGATAAAGAAAAAATTACGAAAACCATAAATTTTTAGTTACATCACATAATATATATTTTTTAATAATTTTAAACTTACTACCCATTTCCTCATAAACGCGTAGAGGTATTAAATTATTCACATACACACGTAAACCTTGCAGGTTTGTACGGAACCCTCGGTGCGCGAGTCCGACTCGCACTTGGCCGGTTTTTTTGTAATAAAAACTATCCTATGTCCTTTCTCAAGATCCAAACTATGTCTGTACTAAACGGTTCAGTAGTTTAGGCGTGAAGAAAAGACAGACAGACAGAGTTACTTTCGCATTTATAATATTAGTTTGGATTATTATCTTTACCATTATTGTGGTCACATAGTTTTATAGATAGTAAAGGGTTTTGAAGATTTTTGTATGGAGGGTTGCCCTAACGGGCGACGCACACAACGAAAGTTGTCCATCAAATTGACGTCAAAGTCCTCATTTACTTTATCCTCGTAACGTAAAAACGTAATAAGGCCTCTGGTATATATAAATGGCATGTGGTGTAACAAAACAAAACTTAACTTGTCTTTTTGAAAATTTAATGAATTTGTATGTCGCGACGGCAATTTGTCTCTTCAGTTATTTCGTCTTGGAACTTCTGTGTGTATATCGATTGCGACATTCCTCTCGAAATAGCGACACGGGTTAAATTAGTGTATTAACATCTATAAGGAACATGGCTGTATGTCACGTTGCAACCTTACGGCTGTGTAAACCAATAAAGATCTGAGGCACTTTCATGACTTTTCCGTCTTTGAGACGTATTGTCAACTGGAACTTTGACGTAAATATTAGTTCCTCCTTTGTACACTAGAGACGTTGATTATTTTTTCCAAACAATAAATGCAGTTAACACTTCAAGTACCTACGCTGTTAATAAAACACAGAAATCTTGTGATAAGGCTTCCGTCTTGTTCATTTTACGGAACACTCGTTCAGCCGTTTTTCAGTACCCGCCAGGGGATTTTCATCAAAGAATAAAAGGAATTCAATAGACTTAAAAAGGTCTTTAAGAAACATTTTAAAAGGAAATTGAATAAAACAGCATTATGGGCGTAAAGTACGGCATTTGAAGAGGTATAAAACGATTTAATCTAAGTATCCATTAAAAACAATCTGTTAATTTTTAGAGATACTTGCTAAGTTAATTTAATGTCAGGTAATTGGATAACTTTGAATTATCTTCTTTAAAATAAATTCCTATTCCAAAAACAATAAAATGTTTTAATTGGTTCTTCACAATTTCGCATAATTATCTCAGTGTTTTTGATTTTATATTTTTGTTATTGAAAGATGAGAGACAAGCGGTAGATAAACTTTTCATAACCTACATCTGAAGTTTTATTGTACATTGTTGGTAATATTTTCAGTTTTTTGCCTAAAAAAAAATAACATGTGAAAACCATTTTTTATAAAATTGGAACCCAAAAGCCTTTGTCAAACAGACAGGCGTGGCGAATGCGAAGCGAGGCGTTTTTATTTGTAATGTATGGAATTGTTTGAATCCAGTCACATAGAAAAGCGATCCGATAGCGTGACAGAACTATCGGACTGACGTCTCGTATCGGTTCGTTATCGCTTCGGACTCGCCTTTCTGTTTGACAAAGGCAAAAATGAATGTGTCATAAATGACATTTCCAGTCTAACAAAGCTTCTAATTGTGACAGCAAATCACATTTTATGACACTGTTATTTAGGCTTACCCCTCGGGGATCATGAACACGATGTTTTGCTTGTAACGCGCGCGATACAATGTTTTTGCCTGCCGGTACTAAATTATACACAGAGCGCACGTTAAATCCGGATTTGCTCGTTTTTGCTCAAATGTAAGCCGTATGCGTATATTGTACTGATAAAAACGGATTAAATAAACAGCTCAGTCAGAGGCGGATAACATTTCCTATGAGCCACATAATTTCTATATATCGATGAATGTTGCAGAAGGTAGTGTAAGGGGGCAGGATTTGAATAATTGTGTAATTATTCACGTTTTTAACCATATCTCTCGTTGTTCGGGCGTAACGCCTGCTCGTTTACTCTGAGCAAATCAACGTGTGTCTCATTAGTTTTAATTGATTATAAGGTCATTTGGATATCCAATTTTTGCATGTCATTCCTTCTTATACCTCTGACCATCACTGAGGCAATACAGTTTTTATTAAGGCACAGCATTTTTAGTTTTCTTGAAGAGTCCCTGAATATCCCCAACATTTTGGTCCGTAACGAGCCGGATAATTAATTCTGGAAATTAATCATATGAAGATTCGCAAAAATAAGCGAAATATATCGTTTTCGTGGATATTCGCCGTGGAAGTTACCAGCTGGCATAGTGGACAAAGGATTGAAGCTGTTTTATGGTGTAAAGCATTATTATAATAAACTATTATCACCCAACACTCGATCAGGTAGTATTTAATCGTAATTAAGAATTTTAAAAGGTTAGTGTATTTTATTACCTGATTATTTATTAACTTTAACGTAGATACCTATTTTCGTTTCAATAGTTTTTTTTTTTGTGTAATCATTTTGATTATCATTTGCACTTCAATTATACGTACTTAATTTGTATAATTAGTACAGTAGATATTTTACTACATTTATAGTTGTATAGCTGCATTTAAATAACTATTCATATTCAACGGAATCATTTGTGTGTAGGTAGATATTGTTAATTTATGTTGGTGTTAGGTAATTTTATTCATTGAATTTTATTTGTTATAATAATTATAATTGATTTAGCTAAACCTTATTCCTTAATGTATTGCCCTTAAAATTTGTTGGTACTTCATTCAGTGTATTGAGGAGTTTAATATTTAAATAAAAGTCATAATTACTCATATATATTCATTTTATATTTAAATATTTACAGGAATTTGTGATAATTACAGTATTTGCATCTTTATTAAAATTTAATTTATCATTTTAGCTGTACGTAGGTACCGTCACTAAAGTTATACATTATTAAGTTGTAACTAATTTGCTTATAATACTAATTCCAGGTTGTTAACACTCGATTCCCAGTATGTCCGAAGAAAAGGAACTTATTAAAAAGCGAGGAAGTTTTAAGGGTCGCTTAACTATCTTTGCTAATTACCTCGACGCATCAACTGATAAGCAGTTGACTGGTTGTGATGTCAAGGAGTTGCAATTACGGATGGGAAAACTCGAAGGATTGTATGAGCAATACGATGAGGTCCAGGTACGGTTAGAATGTTTAGTAGATGATGTCAAATCTCAATTGTCTGAGCGTGCGGAGTTTGAGTCACTATATTACAAGGTACTGGCTAGGGCGCAGGACTTATTAAGTAAATATAACAGCGATAATGAGTCGACATGCAGCGACAAAGTTACCCGTATTAGTCAGCGAAAGCCTGTTAAATTGCCAACTATACAGCTACCTAAATTTAATGGGAACTATAGCAATTGGTTGGAGTTCCGTGACACTTTTACTAGCCTCATTCATAGCAATGACGAAATAGAAAAAATCAACAAATTCCATTATTTACGAGCGTCGCTGGAAGGATCTGCTGCTGTTGTTATCAATGCGTTTGAATTCTCCGCAAGCAATTACGATATAGCTTGGAACCTGGTCTGTGAGCGTTACGACAATTGCTTGCGGAGAATTCAAACGCATTGATAACAACAGCAGCAGATCCTTCCAGCGACGCTCGTAAATAATGGAATTTGTTGCTGTTGTAATCAAAATGTTGGGGATATTCAGGGACTCTTCAAGAAAACTAAAAATGCTGTGCCTTAATAAAAACTGTATTGCCTCAGTGATGGTCAGAGGTATAAGAAGGAATGACATGCAAAAATTGGATATCCAAATGACCTTATAATTAATTAAAACTAATGAGACACACGTTGATTTGCTCAGAGTAAACGAGCAGGCGTTACGCCCGAACACTCGTATACAGTGGCGGATTTACAAATTTGCCGCTAGTAGGCTATTCAATTTTTGCCGCCCCTTTTTTTAATTTTGTAACTTTTACTAAAAGTTACTAAAGGGTATAAGCCGGATAAGTATGACGATCCGGCCCCCAAATGGGAACCTATATCGAAACTTATGTTCTAATATCGCCTTGATGTACAAACACAATTTATGTACTTTTCGCGGCCAGCTTTCGCTTTGACCTTGAGATATGGGAAAAAATAATCGCACGCATGACTTTTATTCAAAGTCATACATTTCAAAAATTAATTACGCTAGAAAGTTGGGACCAACACGAGTTTTTAGATGACATAGCAGATTATATCATATATTATTTTCATATTTTTAGAGTATATTGATATATAAAAAAAAATTGAAAATAAGTAAATCATATTTTTTTTTTCATGTTCTCTGAGACTTACAATCACGAAAATAATATATGTTATGCTCCTTTACGTGCTCTATTACTCATAAAAATTTGGTAAAAAAAAAATTGGTGCAACACTTTGAAAAAAAATTAAAAAGTGTTTCGCACCTTGTAACTTATAGATATAAACGTGTCTCAACACGCACAAAATTTTATCGCTTGTGGAAGGAATTGTACATAAACAAGTTTAGATTTGTTTTCACGTTATTTATTATATTTTATGTCTTACTAACATCGTTTGTCATGCGTTGGTATCGCTCTTGGACAATGGTATTGCCCTAAAGGGAAGCTTTTGACTTGGATTTTTATGGCATTTTGTTCCAAGATTTTGAAATTAGTCATTGTTAAACCAACTTATTATTTTTATAAGGTCATAATGTCTGACACGTGCAAAAACTGTAACAAATATCTTCGTAAGATGGTTGGTTATAAAAAAAGTTGTAAAAACTGAAGAAGAAGTTAAAGTATCCAGTGATTGTTTGAATAAAACAGTAACAGTTAATGATTTATTCTGTAACAAGTGTCGTCTTATCCCATATATTAAGAAAAACGTTTCTATTTCTAAATGTACAGCATCTGACGAGGTGTCAGATGCTGTACATGTTGTGCTGGATGTGTTGGTTTTTTAATTTTTTTTCAAAGTGTTGCACCACCTTTTTTTTACCAACTTTTTATGAGTAATAGAGTACATAACATATATTATTTTCGTGATTGTAAGTCTCAGAGAACATGAAAAAAAAATTATGATTTACTTATTTTCAATTTTTTTTTATATATGAATATACTCTAAAATATGAAAATAATATATGATATACTCTGCTATGTCATCTAAAAACTCGTGTTGGTCCCAACTTTCTAGCGTAATAAATTTTTGAGATATATGACTTTGAATAAAAGTCATGCGTGCGATTATTTTTTCCCATATCTCAAGGTCAAAGCGAAAGCTGGCCGCGAAAAGTACATAAATTGTGTTTGTACATCAAGGCGATATTAGAACATAAGTTTCGATATAGGTTCCCATTTGGGGGCCGGATCGTCATACTTATCCGGCTATACCCTTTAAATTAATATTGAAACGCTATTGGAATATTTTTAAAATTCATGATCGCAAAGTACCTATATTTTTCAGTGCGTTTAGTAATCTTTTCTTTTATACCTATACGGATTACGAACGTAATGTGTATACATATAATTATGTTATTTTTTATTGGGCTAAATTTGCCGCCCCTCTAAATCTGCCGCCCTAGGCTCCAGCCTACTTAGCCTATTGGTAAATCCGCCACTGCTCGTATACACCTTCGTTTTGCCATTCTAGAAGTTGTCAAAAATCCCATAGCCTATAGAAATAAAAGATTGAACGTTTGATGATACATTTAATATTACAAAACTCGGGGAAACGTTTATTACTATTCTATTACAGTTTGCTAAGTAAACACTGTGTCTGTTATCCTAATTAATTCAAGCTGCACCATTTAGCTGAACAAATATGAATGCGTTAATTAAACATTTAGAATATAATTAAACCAATGTAAATCATATTTGAATAAAATTATTTTAAAAGTGTTTATTTTCTTTAACTTTGTTATTTGCAATGATTATATTTGCAGTGATTTTATACACAGCATCCCAATTTCAATAAACAGTAAATTGATGTACGTAATAACCTGTTTTTATAAGTTATAGTTGGCTAATTAAGTTTATGGTTAGCTTAAATACAATCAAAGCTATAACTAATTGATTTATAAAAATATCAAAATAAAACAACCGTAATTCACTATCGATTAATCCATCAAATATGCCAGTTTTGAAAAAAATAAAGACTTCAAAAACTACAATATTCTTTAAAAGGATAAAGATCTTCTTATCTACACAAACGTAAATAAGACGCAGATATATCTATCACTATGCGAAAACGCCACACCACGTATTCGGGTAATTGCAAGCTGTTCATAAATAGACCGAACATTGAATGGATCGCAATATGTCACGTCCAGCCACTGGCCGAAAGTATCACTTACGAACAGATATTTAGAGCTAGCCAGAATTAGTGCCAAATGAGAGTAACAATCAATAATGTCCAGTTTGATTCATGCTCCGTTTTAACGTTCTGGAAATATATAAATTATAATGTTGATAAATATTAATACAGCTGAATTTGTAAGAATATTACATCAAAGATTTTCAAAAAAGTAGAAACGAATACTCTACATCTACATGTATTATTATCATCACGTAGTTGAGAAAACATCTATTTGTTTTCTCAACTTCGTCGGGGTCGCTTCTAGTCTTTAGTATTTTACGTATGACTTAAAGATGATACTCCTTTTACCCTTATTTGAACACCGAAAACTGGTTCAAATTTTCCTTTAACATACATAAGATGCATTTCCTGCATTTGGCCCCAAGGCTGAACCGGGCAGCAGCCGCTCTCAAGCGGCTCCTGCCCAATCTCGGCGGGCCAAATGCCTCCTGCCGGAGGCTGTACGCCGGTGTCGTGCGGTCCATGGCCCTCTACGGGGCCCCCGTGTGGGCCCTAAGCATCCGGACGCGACCACTCAAGCTGGTCGCATGCCAGAGGGTCATGGCTATCCGGATGATCCGGGGATACCGCACGATCGCCGGCGAATCAGCCAACCTCCTAGCGGGATTGCTGCCCTGGGATCTGGAGGCGACTGCCCTCCAGCGCGTCTATGAATGGCGCGTGGAGGCGCAGCGTCGGGGTGAATCCCCGCTGCCTCGACAAGTCGAGGCGCGGCGGGAAGAGCTCCGGCGTGATCTCAGGGCAGTATGGAGGGAGCGACTGTCGCAACCGAGGTCCGGGCACGCCGCAATCGCGGCGGTAAGACCCCTCTTTGAGGAGTGGCTGGATAGGCGTCACGGCGTCCTTACCTACCGCATGACGCAGGTCCTCACCGGACACGGAAGTTTCGGGAGGTTCCTGTGTCTGATAGGGAGGGAAGAAACGCCTGGGTGTCACCACTGCGAGGATCGTCCGGAGGACACGGTGGAGCATACGGTGCAGGACTGCCCCGCTTGGGCAGAGCACCGCCGTGTCCTCACGACGGCGATAGGCGGAAACCTCTCGCGCCCGGCATTGGTCGAGGCCATGCTGCGGGGCGAGACGGAGTGGGAGGCGGTCGCCTCCTTCTGCGAAGCAGTAATGCTCGTGAAAGAGGAGGCGGGCCGCCTGAGGGAGAGGACAGCGTCCTCCCTCCACCCCAGCCGCAGTGGTAGACGCCCACGGCGTCGGACGTCGCAGGACGATCTCCGGCCACCGTAGGCGCGGGCATGCGGGCAGCGAGTAATGGGCGACTTGCTGTCCGACCATGGACCATGCCCGGGTCGACGGCGCGTTGTGTTCCACGCGCGCCTCAAAGAGTGTCAGCATATTGACGGGGCCTGTAGAGGGCCAAAGCCTGCCGGGGTCGCGGGACCAAGGGATTACCGTGACCCCGGTACGTAAAGGGCTAGTGAAGGACACCGTGGATTTTAGTCAGTACAAGTCTGACAGTCCCTCCCGCCCTGCCCTGGGTGGGAGGACTCATTTGATGATTTTACCACGCAAAAAAAAAAAAAAAAAACATACATAAGATACAGTAAAAATATTTTTTCAGTGAAATCTTGAACCTTTATTTTCGGTTCAAAAATAAGACATGGATTGCTCCAACCTCTTTCAGTAAAGGTAATGGAGCCATCCAAGCTTGTGACACCGGTTTCTTTTGTTTCGTGTCGGCATGAGAATGTCAGTTTCTTATTGTCAATGGTTTGTAAAACACGACAGATAACCTCACCCTCTTCATATTCTGACGAAACCATGTTACTATTATGAAACAACAAACAAGTCAGCAAACGAATCGTTTGTAACAAAAATCGTTTGTAACACTTTTGTTTCGTTGCTTTGGCCATAATATAGACGAACAAAATTGTAAAAGAACGAACTTATGAAGTAGTTTTTTTTTCATTTGTCAACTATACCGCAGTCTGCTGTCTGCTTGCGATCAGGGCGCTTCCAAGATCGTGAAAAAAACGTCAGCACCTACTCAATACTTGATTGCTAAATATGTTGAAGGTAACGAACACGGATTTCAGTTTGAAATTAAACTGAAATCCACCTGCGTTGCTTTACAAAATAATAACAAAATTATTATGTAATTTTTTTCTCACAAATTATTTGCCTCTCACCAGGAGTTTATACAAAGTTTCTTCTGATGAATCTTTTTGTTATCCTATTATCAATAGTCACGATAATTCGTGAGTCCCGCGACCCCGGCAGGCTTTGGCCCTCTACAGGGGAGCCCCGTCACTATTCTGACACTCCTTGAGGCGCGCGTGGAACATAACGCGCCGTCGAACCGGGCGTGGTCGCCCGTTACTCGCCGCCTGCATGCCCGCGCCTACGGTGGCCGGAGATCGTCTAGCGATTTGATGAACTTCAAAAAGATAAATCGTAAGTAGGTTGAGTCATACAAATAAAAAAAAACAACAAACAGGACTGAACTCATTAACTGCGTTGTTCTGAGGAAAGAGTATGTACTATGAAACTGAACATTCTATTTGATATTCACAAACAAAGAGAACGTTAAAACGAAACGTTGAAAAGTTCAAAACACTATTTCATCATTGTCTGACGAAATGTTGCAGTGCATGTTCCGAGTGTGAATAATAGACGTATTTTGAACTTTAGAGGGATATGACGCACGAAAGTCAAACCGCTCTGACGTAAAGTGTCGCGTCCATTTTGACTATTCAACACAGAAACTGGCACGTACATTTTCACTTACACTAGGTGCGAAACTTTATGTGATTTTGTTAAAATTCAACCCGCACTTGGTATGCTTGGTGGATTACAGCCCACTCTCTCTCACAAAGAGAAGATCTATGTCTCAAAAGGGCGAGTATAATGGACAGGTTCATTATTATACGAGGACTGACAATTAAATTCCGGGAATTTTGTAATAGATTAAGAATAAATTAAAAATTGTCAAAACCAACCTTAGACACCTTCGCAGTAGTCCCCTCCTAATTCTATGCACCGGCGCCAACGGCGCTCCCATGCCTGGAAACAATTTTCGTAGCGCGCTTGTGGAATCTGTTTCAGAACTCGCGTCGTGGCTTCTTTCACCTTCTCTAACCCCCCGTGATGAATTCCCTTCAG
This sequence comes from Agrotis puta, assembly GCA_943136025.2. Lineage (NCBI taxonomy): Eukaryota > Metazoa > Arthropoda > Insecta > Lepidoptera > Noctuidae > Agrotis > Agrotis puta. The sequence goes on along the minus strand of OW964177.2, from coordinate 9,743,461 downwards.
GTGATTTTTTATTTCTGGGAATAGAAAAAAGTCACAGGGGGCTAGATCAGGGCTGTATGGGGGGTGCGGCAGCGTTGGAATGGAATGTTTGGCTAAAAATTCGCGAACAGCGTACGAGGAATGCGAGGGAGCATTGTCGTGGTGCAGCGTCCAACCATTAAGCGCCAAATCGGGGCGAACGCGAAACACTATTGATGCCTAGTTCCTCCTCTAACATTCGAAGGTTCAGTTTCGCGCGCAAACGGGCAACATTTTCGTCGGTGCGAGACGTGGAAGGAGCACCTTCCCGCGGATCGTCATCGAGCGACTCTCTTCCCTCCTTAAACCGCTTGGCCCACTCGTAAACGCGTGTTTTCGAATAACAATCATCCTTGTACACTGTCTGAAGTTTTTGTAAAATTTCCGCCGGTTTTGTCCCAAGTTTCACCAAAAATTTGATCGCACATCTTTGTTCGTTTACATCCGACATTTTCGAGCGAACGCACCAGTGTTACCCGGAGAGACTGCAGAGCGAAATTCCCGGAACTTAATTGTCAGTCCTCGTATGCTAAGTTCACATTTTTTTGACGATGTTGGAAGCGCCATGATCGCAAGTAGAAATCAGACTGAAGAATAGATGACAAATAACTGCTAAACCGATAATTAGTTTTATCAGCGTTTTAATACTGATTGATAGATAACACTAATTGTTTGTCTGCAATTTCGGTCTATAGAAGGGCTATAGAAGGACACCGTCCCGCTCTGCCCTAGGTAGGAGGACTAATTTGATGATTTTACCACGACAAAAAAAAGTTAATCAAATAATGGCAATTTTCAGTCTCAGAACAGTTCGTCGTTAGTTAAATCGTGCGTCGTAGTTCGCTTTGCAATATAACTACATAGTACGCTAGTACTTATCATGTTTGACATGACGTCAGGATAACAATGACCGTCTTCACAATAGAGCAATTGTAGGCACAAATAGAGAGGGCGAACACAATGTGCTTGAAATCGTCGTCGGTTGATTGTTGATCAATTCCACACACTTCCCTGTCGTTTTTTTTTATGTAGTATTTCTTACAGTTTTCTATGAAAAGAAAAATCAGGGTGCCTTTTTATGTTTGCGGGTTTGATTTTTGCTCTTAGGTTTTCAAGTGGAATCAAAGTGCCCTTAAAAATTTGGTATTAGAGTACTGTTTACCGGTACTGGGTATTAGAAAAGTTAATCATGAATTCAGTAGCTAAAACACAAGGAAATCTTGTGGTCAGGCGTTATGGGGAAATATCTTAAAACATTTTGACAACCAAAAAGTTACCAACCAACTAGTTTTTAATTTATTTTTATTTTGTTAGTTGGTGCCTTTTGGAAGCCTTAATATGTGATGATAGCATTACTATCATCGTTACAGGTGGTGGAGGTGCACAACTAGGAGAGACAGAGAACTGCGATGCCGGAGATCTGAACATGTGCGTGGAACTGATTCCGCGAACTCCAGTCGGACTGCCAAGGAACAAACATGAGCTGGACGCACACTGCCAGTGAGTAAACTGAACATGACCACCATTTAGTTATAGAAACACCTGTGTATGTCGGTTTGTAACGAGCATGGAAATTAACATCTCAGAAATTCTAGTCATTACTTTAAAACAGAAGACAGACGAACAATTACTGATACCGTATTGGAAAATAGAATTCAATTCAGTTATTTTACTTTATTTCTTCCGTGAATTTCTGAAAAACTCGTAACATGTGCCATGTGAACTCAAATAAAACTTCTATATTTTCAAGAATGGAATTATTTTCACAATTTATTAAAAGGTTTTACTCAGACTTTTCTGTGGTCATCCAGCAGTAAAGTGGTATTACTTACAGGTTCTCCTAACCCACATCAAAATTAATAAAAAGCCTCGATTCGTGAAACCCCTCGCAGAATATGAAATGAAATGTGGGATTTACGAGAAGGTAGCGCTGACTGATTATGTAATAATTCAACCGTAAAATAAATCTAAGTCGTTCAGGTTTTCCATTTGAACGATTTATCCGCTAAACGTTAATGAACAATCAATATGTAAATGTTGATTGAATAATTATTCTGCCGCGATTGGAATAGATTACTGGGAAGCCAAATGTAGTTTATCTGTTTTGAAGTGAAAACTTCTTTACCGGCGTTGTGCACTTTTTTTGGAATGGGTAAAAAATGTTAAGCTCGCGTCAGGACACGTGACCTGATCGAAAATTCGTAAGACGGCCTGCGCCGTCTTACACGAATGTTCGTGTGTGTTTATTACTATTGAAGTTTTCACTTCTGCCGGCACTCCCAGAGTGCAAACCGTCCTTTTTATTTAGTTTTAAATCTCTCCGTAATTGATATAGCTCGTTTCACTATGAATACTCGTATTATTCGATTAAAGCCATTTGACCACGCACATATCTATAACATGGCGGGGTCGACCTCCACCACTCGCGTACGTGCTCTCGTCTTGGTCGGGGTAATATCATGTTATGTTCCTAATGGCTAGACGTTAGACCTCTGCGGTTGGATTAATCCGCCTGGAGTGCTCGTAGGCAGGGCTAATACGGATCAACTGACAAGCTGTTACTGCTTACAGCTTACTATGTTATACTCTAAGTTGTTAATTTGTACGTTCACTCTTTCGATTCGTGTTTCTGTCAGAAAATGTTCTAAGAAGTACCAATGTGCGTCACTAAAGCTTATCTTTATATGTACTTACTCCATTTGACATACGAGTAGATGACTTTTTTATCATATTCTTATCTAGTACATCTAACCTTTGTACAAATTTTATTTTGCTGGTTCATCAGCTGGTACAATACGAGCTGAGTGTGACATGTAATACCATTACACCAAATTTTCAAGTTGAGTTTCAGTAAATAATGAGTGATCGTTCAAATTTTGCAGATTTATGTCTACCGAGCCTTCCATCTCAAGTATAATTAAACGTTGAATACTATTCCATTGATACATAGTTATTACATAAAGAGTTTGAACTCCACAACTCGGTTTCTATATCGGATACAGGCTGTCAAACTTTCTAGTTTCGCCCAGTAACAAATCTATACAAGAAAGATGCTTGTTGTCTATGTCTTCGTATCGATCTTCCTTCGAATTACGAGCAAACTCAAAAGTCACTACCGTTACTACATTGTTGAGTGGGTCATCCATCTTTTGGAATGCCTTTAGACAGACATTCTAATGTTCTATAAGTGGTACCTTTGGGATTAAGCGCAACTATTTACCGCTTTAATTGACAACAAACATTCCGGCTCTTTTGAAACTAATTGAGGACTACGATTAATGAGAGAAAGTGTTACTTGGGGGTTATAAATAAAGAGCGTTTTATCAATGAAACATTGCTTACTATTATTTAAGTACTAGCTTCCGCCCGCGACTCCGTCCGCGCGGATGTCGGTCTTCGCGGGGATGGTTTATTTCTCCATTTTGAGTAACTCTGACAATGACATCTTATAAATATCTATGGGACCCAAATACGGCTAAGCCTATAATAATTAAGGAGATTCGCGGTTCTACAGAACAACGTCTATGAATAAAACTGAAAAATAAGATTTTTTTTTCTACGTATTTTTCCAGGATAAAATGTATCCCATTTTATGCCCAGGATAATAAGGTATAATTATACCAAGTTTCATCGAACCGTTAGTTTTCACGTGATGCCTGCATATACAGACAGACAGACAGACACACAGACAAAAATTTTTTTAATCACATATTTGTCTTTGGTATCGATCCAGCAACACCCCCCGCTATTTATTTTTTCAATATTTTCAATGTACAGAATTGACCCTTCTACAGATTTATTATATGTATAGATTTAGTGGGACGAATTCTCCCACGTTAACGTGTTTTATTTAATTTCAAGGAACGAACTTACAAAGTTCGAAATAGGTAGGTAAATACCTAACAGAATTAAACCCACGTTAACTTAAACATACGTTATCGTGCTCGAAACAGGAGTTTCCAAGCTCATACTTAAGGGCATGTGTCACTTAGTCAAAAGTTACAAAACATTATTATTTAGCGAACACGACGCGTTCGTTGCGAAATCTGACTAAAAAGTTAGCCAATTATGTCTAACCCTCACATGACAATAAACGTCCAACTTTCGATATCTTGTGTTTTCTTGTTTCTGACTTATGTGAAATTACTTAGATATTGCTTTTACATAAATATGAGATCAGTCTTGTATTATTTGTTTGCAAATGACGCAAGTGAGATTGTAATTTTGGGAACAATTACCATAAGTAATTTGAAATAGGCTTTTTCGTAAACAAACTGACAATTTATGTATTTTAATTTCATCATTGCAAAAGTTTGTTTCTTTGTTATGCTTTAGATGAATTTTGGTATAGACGAGACCTTGGAGACGGCTATAGTCTATTTTGGGGCGAGCGTTAGCTAATAAAACTTTTTTTCTAGGGCTTACCAGACGGGCATGGTGTGCATGGACGCGTGGATCAAGCGTTGCCTGCCCACCGATGGACAGAAACTGCTGCAACAACAGATTGGCGGCGCCCGCGCACTCATGCGCTTCTTATGCACTAATGACACCGCTCTAAGGAGAGGTTAGTACTATACACATATTTAAAAAGAAAATAGTTTTATAATTAAATAGTTTTTTTTATTAGTAATGTTTTATTCCCTAACACATTTTTTTCTACAATATCTTTTCTGTATAACATTAAAATTAGATCAGTAGTTTTTACGCGAAAGAGTACCTAATATTGAGTTTATTTTATATACGAATTTAGCAACCATTATACTGAAAATAAACTAATTAAATATATTTCATTAGGTACATATTTTTCCATGAACTTTATCAATTTCAAATGTATTTTGTAAGAAAAACGGGAAAATCTTATAAGTAGGTAACAATATCCAAACAGACCAGCAGCAAGTATCTCATTAATATGAGCTTAAAGTTTAATAAAAAAAAGATAAAGTGGAAATCCACAATCAAGAGGGATTACAAATATTGTTGGAAATACTAATTTAAAAAATGGCTGCCCGCCTGCAGGTGTAATAATAGTAATTGGAAACGAAACGAAACAGGGATGTATTAATTAATTTGTATCGATATCCCGTGAATGTTTGTTTTAACAAAAGTTTACGCTTTCTACTCGATCCATCATCCTGCTCTATTGGCGTCGAAAAGTCGCTCGTTGAAAATAAATAAAACTTTCCAGTTATTATTGGATTGAAATAAGATCGATCTTTTTCGGAGGACATCAGTTACGAAGTTCAAATCTTATGATTTACAAAAAAAAAGTTCAGTTTGTTAAACATGATTATAACTAATTTCTTTGTTCATATTTAGTTACAATGTCAATTTTTTGTGGTGGTAAAATTACACACAGGAAAAGACACCCTGATTTCCTTTGGTTGCATTTTCACGTCATTGTCACGGTATTCTGCTGAGATAGTCTCGTCACCCTATTTGTGGTGACCTTACTTTTTTTTAGCATCGTAAAATCACCATGAGTCCTCCAACCCAGAGCAGGGCAGGATGGATACGGTGTTCTTCAATAGCCCTTTACGTTCCGGGGTGACGGTTTCTGTTTAGTCCCGCGACCTCGGCAAGCTTTGGCCCTCTAAAGGGGGGCCCCGTCATTGTGCTGACACTTTTTGAGACGCGCGTGGAACATACGCGGTCAACCATGGTCCATGGTCGGACATATGGGGTGCTAAGACAGGAAACCTCCACGTGCGCCCGTTGACTGGAGTTCCCCTTCGGATACGTCCGGGGGGAAGACCAGTTTTTCGGGCCGGTGCACCCTGGGATGCGGGCAAAAACTCTTTTAGGCACTGTGTGCCTAAGGGGTCTCTTTGCCCGTATGCGAATAGCCTGTCGGGTGGATGCTCCAACGCGTGTCCCTCTGAACAGCAGAGGGCACAGCGGCGGAGCGGGCTTGCGGACGGTGAGTAATGGGTAAGCTCGCCGTCCGACCAAGGACCAAGCCCGGGTCGGTGGCGCGTCGTGTTTCACGCGTCACCGACGGGGCCCCTTACGGGGCCAAATGCCTGCTGGGGTCGCGGCTTTTTTCTTAATCCAGGATACCGCGGCCCCGGAACGTAAAGGGCATCCGAAGAAACACGGGTGGATTTTAGTCAGTAAGAGTCTGACAGTCCCTTCCGCCCCGCCCAGGGCGGGAGGACTCATTTGATGATTTTGCCACGCTAAAAAAAAAAAAAAAAAAAAAAAAAAAAAAAAAAAAAAAAAAAAAAAAATGGTCGGACAGCGAGTCGCCCAGTACTAGCCGCCCGCATGTCCGCGCCTACGGTGGCCGAAGATCGTCTTGCGACGTATGTCGCCGTGGGCGTCTACCACTGCGGCTGGGTTGTGAGGTGGACGCTGTTCTCGCCCTCACAAATCCCGCCTCCTCCTTCGCTGCTTCGCAGAAGGAGGCGATCGCTTTCCACTCCGTCTCGTCGCGTGAAGACCTTACTTAACATTTTTTACACCTTTCCTGATTGTTTTAATTCTTGTGCAGAATTCTTGAAGGAGCCAACGTGTTGGGGCCGTGTGTCCCCCGACTGGAGCCGCTGTGTCGATGAGTTGCAAGTCGCTGTGCGAGAGAACACGGAGCGCGCTCAGCAACTCACGTATTTCAACAGAAACGCCGAATTGTGTTGGTAATTACTTCCAATATTTTTACAAAACAATCTTAACCCCACTTTAGTAATTCCACGAAACATCGTGGTACGCGAAAGGGCAGTGGTGACCCGGTACCGGCCTTAATTTACGTGTTGGTCGTGGCTTCGATCCCAGACAGGCACATTGCTGAAGGAAAACATCGTTAGGAAACCGGCATATCCTAAAACTAAAAATTCGAAGACATTTGTGTTATCTACCAATCCGCACTGGTCCCGCGTGGTGTAGTCACCTCTCTCTCATAGAGAGGAGGCCTGTCTCCCAGCAGTAGTATTTATACGCTGGTCATGAAATTCACATACACAAATAGCCAAACTCGAAACAACTACCTGTAAGCCAAAAAAATATTAGTTCCGTGTAAGAATTGAACTAGTCCACACAGCGCAGTGGACGAATCGCTCAGTCGTTGCGCCAATCATCGCCCTTGGTACGCAGACCATAAATTATCGGTATTTTTCTGTTTGTCACACATTTCTTTAACACTCATAAAATACAAAAATATATATTATTTTATTACATCGTTCTTGCGAGGCTTTGTCTGTGTATTCAATTAAAAGACCATGAGATACTCATACAATAAAGATTTATTTACGTTTACTCATAATTATACGTCCTCGCCTATTGTGTCTCATTTCATCAAAGTACTTTTGTAGTAAAGACATTAATATTTCTCTCCGAAATTCTTTATTGTTCAAGAGTATTGTCGCGTTTTCAATAGAACATGGAAATCCGTCACATAGTTAATGACGGTACTATTATGAATCTTTCTTAATATCGCATCTACCGAAGTCCAAAGTAGGATGGAGAATAGGAACTCTATCCTCCATTCGTCTTGTTGTGTGTATAAAAATTATGGAAAAAATATTCTAATCTAATATATTATGTTATTGTGATAAACAGAGTAACATAAAGCGAATATATTTTCCATTATTTTTACTAGTTTAATAAAATATTTCTCTCTCGTTTCCTTTGTCGTTTAACGTGTCATGTATAAAGAGTTTTTCTGGGAAAAAATATAGTAACTTGGTCAACATTTACTGACAATAATATCATTTTGCCTTTGATGCTAGAACATCAGGGCATGCATTATAGATGTGGATGGGATATATAAAGAACTGCCTATTCGTTATTATGTAGTACTTACCTAACGACTTTAGAACTTTCACTTCAGACTTTTTCGGCTGGGTCGCGTTGCAGTATTAGCCAATTACCCAGTACTAGTATAAAATCTGTAACAAAGTTTCAGGTAGAAATAAACCCTGGTACATACCATCCCAGCAACGTAAGTATGTTAAGACTGACCCCTCGTCTCGCCAGATGGGTTGGCTCGGTTATTAACACCGACCGACTGCCATTTGCCCTCCGCTACCCAATTAGGACGAAAAATAAGAATAATGATACAAGTAATCTAAGGTTACAGCCGTTGTTAGGCTTGTGGGATTCTGGCTGTCCGCATTAATTTCTATGATAATTAATTATTCGCTCCTTGTGGAGCTCCACACCGCTGTCACTGTGGTGAAGTAGTCGACTGCCTCGGGCACCATGGCCTTTCCTGTAGCAGGAGTGCGGTGGCGATCATCGCGACACGCAAGCTTAAATGACATAATCCGTCGTGCTTGTCACCGCCGGGTTGCCAGCCGTCTTAGAACCCAGTAGTTTGGCACGCGACGATGGGAAGAGACCAGATGGTATGACCATAATGCCATGGAAGCTGGGTAGACCTTTGGAGCCCAATATTTATTTTCAAAGTTTATGTAAAGGCTTCCGAAAACACGAACATCAATTTGATTATTTTCATTGTTACTTGTTGTTGTTTTAATTTAATAAAAGATGTCATTTAAATTACCCACGACTGTCTCCGAACGAAATCTCAATTGAAAATAAAACTGTATTCTATATTTCCAGCTCACGAGACGACTTCATTCAATGCGTGGCGAATGCGGGTCGTTCGTGCTCGATAGCGGCGAGCACGTTGCTCAGGCGCATGGCCTGGGTGCTTGCGCAGGACATCGCCGCCTGCAACCAGCAACCGCGGGCCTATTGCGCGGCGCCACCTCCCCCTATCGCGGCGCCATTGCTCACTGCCATTTACGGCCTGTTGTTTTATCCACCACGCTTGTAATCTCATATTATATTCTTTGTATTATAGAGAAAATAGGATACTACCTGAAATAATTTAATATGAAGGTATCTCTAATGTGAACTTGCAAAGCGCTAAAAGTTTTCTAAATTATTTAATTTTCGCTCAAACTACGTAGTACCTACATCCTTATTGATAGTGTATTTTAAAGTTACGATTAAAATGAATGTAAAAATAAAAATAGCTGCAAACTGGTGGCTCAAAAACTTTAGAACTGATAATTTCAAAAAAATTGTAACTGAAATGTTTTAATACGGCTAAGTATGTTGAATATTGGGCATAAGTAGGCCGAGATAATAGCAATAACTAAGCTGGGGCACCCCGACCCAATACGTAAGACAAAGTTATAACTATAAATAATAATTAAACGAAGCGCATCAAATCACCAATAATTTATTAAATCTTCAAGTCACTGAGTCGTGTACTTTTCTCATTTTTAAGCAAGAAATTGCGCTTAAACCTTTGTACTCTATAAATATATCCCGTATAATTGTTTTCTGTGTACACAAATAATTTAAAAAAAAATATCTATTTAGCTTTAAAATTTTCGGTTTGACCCATTGTGTAGATTTTTTTTGTTTCGGGGTTACCTAGATGATTATTGATTGATTGATTGATTGATTATTGTCCAGATAAGGACAGAAAAACATCTGTTGGGTCAGCTAGTCTATACTCTATATGTATAGTTTAAATTTTTAGTAGCTTATTATAGGTAACGATATTTTTTTCGTCGTTAAGCTATCTTACTTTCCGAAATAATAACAATCTAAAGTCAAATATTATACAAAATGTCTTTTTATTACATTAAATGTAAATACGTATTGAATGTGATTTAAAAAACTACAAATTTTCATATTAAAACTTTAAAAAATACGCGTTTTATTTATTATAGTACTATATCTTAATATCAGTGTTAAGCATCTTACAGATTTTTTATTTACATGTATATTTTAATTAAGTGATTGTACATAGTTATCTGATTTTTAGAATCAATGTTAATAAGTAATATATTTAGCTAAAATGTTAAGTAATTTTGTAAAGAAAAAGAAGAAAATATTGTTAAGTGTTTCATGTAAAAAAGAGAAATAAATGTCATTTTAATGTGACTGACTTGGTTTTTTTTTTGTCAGAGTATAGTTCGAAGAAGAAGGTTTTTTTAATAAAGACTTCAATTTTTTGGGTTTTATTCGTAAACGATTCTGCCCATTTTATTTTTGTAACACCTTCGACCGAAAATTGATCAACCTTTGTGAATTTTCTTTTTTTAAAGTGAATAATATATAAATAACACCAAATATTGCCCGAGCGACATAAATTGCAAAACACATCACACCCAAGTACACGTACTTTTGGCTCGATAACCGTTTTCGCCTCTGTGTCGAAAATCGCCGCGCAAGTTTGTTCGCGAACTAACTGGTTCCAAATCTTGCTCGTAGCTCTTTACGGCTGGTGCGTGTGGCAGCACTGCGAGCCAAGAGCCCTCATTTTATGTTGTCTGTGTGCACACGCTTGTTGTCATTTCGTATAATATTTGATCTAGAAAATTATAAAATGAGCGATTTTCGTATTAATTTCCGAATATCATTAAATCTAGGTAGGTAGTAGATGTTTTCGAAAGTATGGAACTCTTGTTTATGGAAAATTAAATGCAATTTTTGCAAAGATACATACATTCAAGTGTTGAAAATACAAAATGCTACAATTGAAAGTATCAAGAAATAGATTCGTTGGTTATAAATTAATTGCGAATATTCTATTTTTCTTATTCTATTAGTCTTTAAAAACGCGTTCTTTAGTAGGTACGTCTTTAAATAAAAATAATACTTGTACATTTTTTACAAGGGGACTTGATAATATGTACCGATAATCAACCTGTTTGGGGGGAAGCCTTTATTTATTTCAAAATACACGACAATGACGCTGACTTTTCAAATCACAAACTCGTTACACTTACTTTATAAAACACTAGCACTTTGCCAGCGACTTCGTCCGCGTGGGTTACGTACTTTCCTAATTCCCCCTTTTCACCCCCTTAAAGGTTAAATTTCCAAAAACCCCTTCTTAGTGCTCCCCTACATTATAATAGGAAGCCGTGTGCAAAATTTCACATTCCTAGCCCCAGTAGTTTCGGCTGTACGTTGATATGTCAGTCAGTCAGTTCTCCTTTTATATATATATATATGTATATATAGATTACACACCAATTTTGCTTCAGTCGGTCTTCGGACTCGACTCATTGTAGAGCACTCGCTCCCGACAGTGCTGTCGGTTTACCCGGCACAGCTTGACTGTAACTTGCATTAGCAATATCGCTCTGTGATACGCTTTGCAAATTTACTTGGATGGTTTGTCCACTGTATGACTGTAGGAACTTAGAATATTTTCTGTTCGTTTGTTGTGTACTATTGATTTCTTTTAATTTATCCCTTTTTATTTCTATTTCTTTCATTTAACAACCATCGCGTGCACACACACATCAATATTTCTTTTTCCCTCAGAGTGGGAGTACACACACGGACTTATAAAATAATAATTATACGTTTTTTATCAAAATTCTCATTATGACTGCTAAAGTGGCCTTTTTAATCTCTCTGGTATCAGTGAATGCCTTATCAACAATTTAATTTCTTTTCTTTTTAAGGAAAATAAAATGTAGATAAGTTGCAACTTTTATTCTAGTTTAATAATCTGCATACACATCGTATGAGCATGAAGAGTACAAAGTTAGTAATCTACATGGTTATATAGGTAGTTAACCCAGAATAAAAGGGCCATTTCGTAAAGGGCACTGAGGACAGCACTCAGCTCTACAAAAATAAAGTTAAAATATCCTACTCAAAAAGTTTTTACAGCGGACTTTTTGAATAGGTAGGCTTAATAACAGATTTTCTGGTTTTGTAATTTCAGACGGCTCCATTTTAAAAGGTTTTGTTCAGACTATTAAAGTAAGATCAGTTTGATTTAGGTTTTTTTATTAAGTTAATAATGTTGTACCGAAACTGTTATTAGGTTAGGTCTAGTGGGAATTTCTTTTGTGCCCACTTGATAGCGATAGACTCTAACTAAAGTGGCTTAATGTGGGTGTACTTTTACCACTTGACGTTAGTTTTATTAGTCAGTGATTTTTTTTCTTAATATTCTTCACTCTTTGTCGTGGGCAACATGTAAAATGATTCGCCTCACGATGCGAAGTCACCTTTCTGTCAGCTATGATCTTTGATATTGGTATATATTTACATAATTGGTTGAAAACTGTGTTACTTCAACGTCACTCTTGGCTGATTGGCGTACAATCGAGCAGATAATTAAGTTTGTAACTTCGCTCCAATGTTGCGGTTCTGCCTCCGGGCAATTTTAAAACGTTCAATAGCTAAGTATACTTACTGTGCGTTTTATTGTCTGGCGATGAAAATCGCATCACTGAGTTTATAAGAATTTTTCGGAATTACATAATAAGAGGCTGTTATTTAAGTTGTAAAATTTATTTAGCCCCTTGCACCTCCGACATGCGGCAGACATGACTAGCCAGCCTAGTTCCACTTCAACTTTAGAGGCTGTACAAACAAAACTTACACTATGCCCCATGCTAACTCAGATTTATTCAACATAATACGAACTTGACATCAAATTAAGACGTGAATGTATTTTATTAACACTGTATACTGAATAATTTGTTTACTTTAAATTGATTTATTAAACGTACCTTTACGGACATACATAAAATAATTAAAAATATTGTCTGTAGGTATATTAGAAAATATACGGCCAATGAATTGGCCGTATATTGAAAATGGGACCGGGGTATAGAAACGATTGTATGGACCAATCATTGCCTTTTTGAAGATATTCAAGGATGTTGACACCCTTTTCTTTTAATATTATCCTTTCTCTGACATGATCTCATCCTTTGTATATTGTCCGGGTGTGTACATTGTTAAATAACAAAATCGTGAAAAACGATGGTTTGTCACACTTATTATCTTGTTCTCGCTATATTATAAGAATATGTAATTCTGGTATAACACGCTGCATGACACTTGCAACAGTACCAACATAAGGTATCCTGTTTTGAGTGGAAATGGTACGATTACACCGATATAGTGTGCGGTGTATTCGTTCACTTCAACGGTGCGCGTACTAAGCTGGCATCGCATTCAGCCTCTGTTCGCGCACAATTTCTTCGTGTTTTGCTTCTTGAGTGAGTCCACCAGAGCGAACATTTGTGCCACACACTGAACACCGGTGAAATCGATGAATTTCTCTAAACTTATTATTTATATATTTTTCATTTTGAAAATGCCTCTATCCTACTTTGTATTTTTGACAAACAGCCCCTCGGAGCTACGACCCTGTAGGTGCCATGGAATATAAGCACCTGTTACACGTCTCAATAATATTGTAATTTATTTAAATTCAGCAGACAACGTTGCCTTTATTAAATTGTGGGCACAATAATTACATGTGACGTCTCACGTACTCGACAATAATTTACTTACATGGGCTTTTAGACGCCCAGACTTTTTGAAAAATTGACACAATGGTACCAGAATGAAAAGCAGCCGGCGCGGCGTAATAGCTCAAAAGAGGTGACAGGCTTTGTTGTTGTATGTAAGGTGCGTTTATATGTATATGACTCGTGCCCTCGTATGTTGTTTGTTGTGACAAACTGGAAGATTTTAATTTTAGATATGAATAGTTCGTTTCACGTGACCCAGCTATATATCCAGATATACCTAACAATATAATAAAAAACACCACTTTAATAAAGGACCCATCGAATTTCGTGATGAACGTTGAACGTCGCAAAATGCTGTCAAATATTTACAAGTTTTAATTAATTTGGCAATTTTACTGTATGGCAATAAGAAATACGGCTCTATAGTGCACTAAAAATTTGATTAGGGAATGCAATAATAATTATTATCGTAACACCGAATATATCGTTTCAGATGTAAAAAAAGCATTTGGGAACTTGCCAAATGCCTTTTTTACACCTGAAAAAATATAATTTAGAGAAAAGTCAGAAATGCTAGCAGTGAACAGTTTTTATGGGTATTTCATTATTTTTATATTTGTATTCGAACCACGCCGTACTGAGATAGATTTCTTTTTAGGTGTTAAATTATGATAAACGCTACATCGCCATCTTCTGTTATATAAATGAAGTAGTGCATACATTGTGATTTACATTAGGTAATTACTAAAAAAAAACTAAAACTATGTACCTACACAATTATGTACCTATTTCTAGAGTCAGTGCCTTGTCTAGGAAAGAAAAAACTATTAGGTTTTTCATCAGGAACAATATGGTAAAGTACAACAAATACAAAAAGGCAGTGCTCGTAAAAAGAGTCATTTCCCACAAAATGAGCGTGAGACACGAGGAGGTGAGATAAAAAATATATGGCTGCACCGTTTTCTTGATAAAAATATAGCAAAAGGCCCCGTTTAAGGAGTAGGAATAAAAGCTTTTTCTTGTTAAGTATTATTAAGTATTCAGAATCTCCTAGACGACAGTTCTTAAAATTTTAATGTCTGGCTACAGAACTGTTTATAAATTGTTGAAATAACAAATAATTAAAAAACAATCCTGTAGTTTTTAAGTTCACTTTTTGATAAATTATGCGATTTTTTTTTATTTGTTGAATTCAAAAAAGTATAAAAGACATACCAAATTAAAAGCATACTAATTACAAAATAAGACTAATAATAAAAATAAAAGTTTTAGGCCCCTACCTCGAATTTTGCGGTGGTAGGGCGGCGACGGCTGCGGCGCGGGCAGCGCAGACCCTTTGTCGAAACTAGAGATGCGCAAAATGTGTCAGTAAAAAGAAATGAACGAAATATATCTTTTCACCTAACGAAGTAGTCCAGTCATTTAGTTCAGTAGTTCATTTAGTTCAGCAAATCAAAACGAATTCCTAACTGATAATGAGACTGAAGTGGTTAACAAAATGATGCATTTCACTAGTTCAGTTCTAAATATATGTCTAGTTTCCTTCATACTTTAAACAATCTTAGGACCTAGAATTATAGCAGTATTTCTTGTTTTTATCACATTAACAAAAAAAAAATTATGCAATTATTATTCACTTTATGTGTGCCGCAAATAGCTCTGATATCTGATTGCTTCTATTTTGGTTCGACGTCCTGTATTTGGGCACTAAAAGATTTATAATTTATCAGATAAAATTAATAAACCATAATTTATACAGAAATAGAGAATAAACAGTTTTTTTTTTAAATTTGCATTAGAAACAAAATAGGTTTCATTTAAGAATTAAAAACGACAGTGAATAAAAAGTAAAATTCGAATCTTTAAAAATTTGAATTACGAACAAAAAGAACTAATTTATTCGGCGCGAATTTTAGTTGAGCGCGAACTTATATTCAAAACAAGAGATTTTTACCAATTTGTGAATAATTCGTGCAAGTTAAATCTTTTCTTGACTCAAAAATAAGAAAAATGTTTAGACCAGAAGAACAGCAAGTTGAAATATGCTTACTCAAGTCAAATTTGGAAGAAATCGAAAATGAATTGGTTGTACAGGTAAGATTTATGACCACAATTCTAAGCTAAGGCGATATTAATGCTTTTAACTATATGTTTAAGTGGCATCATTTTCACATGACACAAAATATGATTTAGGTTCTGATTAAAGAGGTGGAACTTAGATGTTAAAAACCTACGCGAACAAAGATTTGAATTAGTTTTGTCCATCCAACGTGTATTGATCCAACTATTGCTACTGATGCTCCTGCTTTATCAGTTACAGCAAATATGACAAATATACCTAGAGTGCATTTATACCTTTACTCATTTTTTCTACTTATTATATACATTTTTAAATATTTTTATAAAAACAAAACAAAAAAAAAAACAGAGTGCATATTATTATTAGGTAGGCTAGGTTACCAGACAGACCTAATTATGCGTTTTTTCTTTATTTTTACTTTTATTTAAAACAAAAGGTCTTTATTAAAGGTTGCCTTAATAATAGTTAAGTAAAATGATACATTATTTAGATACCTTGTTACAATTTTATTAGTTAGGATTACGCAATAGCAATAAGTACACTGTCGGCTAATTGCCGTCGTAGTATGAAGTTTACAAGTTTTCTCCAACGCGGTTTTCCATCAATTGGTATTTAAGTATATCCAATATGTTTATGACTTGTGTCAGTCGACTTTCTACGAAGTTGATAAAATCGTTTGGCGGTCGATTGTAACTGTTGCTGGGTAATACGGTAACCTTCGTGGTTTTATGAAATTTATAATATTAGGTAATAAACCTAGATTGAGATACCTAGTACCTTATTCTGATTTAGGCAAATAATATGATAGTAATAATTTCTAAAATAAGTTACAACTATCACTTATTTTAAAAATCTAGATAAACTGACTACATAACTAGATAAACTGGTACCTGAATATCTATGGATATCTAGCCGTTTGCTGACACGGCTAGATATCAAGCTATAACCAGTTTATCATAGCCTCGTATTGTATTATACATTCTCGGTACAATGAACGGTCAGCTTATGATGGTTAAGCATTGCCCTGTTTATGATACCAATATGCTCTCAACCTGCATCCTACGACCTACTAATGTCCAATCTGACTGCTTCTAATTCGTTTAAACACAGGTGTCTGGTTGAATGGATACGTACATAATTGTATATCATGACCCGTAACCCGTAGCGATTGGACAGGGCAGATCCCGTTGTCAACGTATTGACACTAGTTTATCAACCGCTGTCCTAAATTATCCAAATTATCCTGTCTCCTGTGCCTTGATCATACGTACAGAGCAAACATAACGTGTGTGAAGGCAGACAGGCTATCTATGCAGTTGTCATTTAAGCTTTTATACAAAAAGCAGGCTCGACTAGGCCTTTTTATCGTGGAAAAATCATCAAATGAGTCCTCCCACCCAGGGCAGAACGGGAGGGACTGTCAGACTCGTACTGATTAATATCCGCGATGTCCTTCAGTAGCCCTTTACGTACCGGGGTCACGGTAATTCGTAAGTCCCGCGACCAACTTGACTAGGCCTTGAATGGTTTCAAAACATCACCGGTCCGTGATAATATTACAATACTTTTGCACTTCAGCGCTCAGCGTTGCCCGCATTGGATGCTGAGAACGAGCAGAAATATCGAGAGACCATGACCGCACTGAGGGTTACCCGTTCATTGAACACCGAAATTGAACGCTTGAAACTTGAAAACGGTAAAGTATTTAATGGCTTTATAGAATTTAATGTAGGTTTTGCATGAGCATAACATTCTTTGTAAACCTAAGAAGAATTTCTAAACGAATGAGTACTCAATGAGACATTATAAAAGAAGATGTTGAAATTAAGGGGCCATACTAGAGTTGATAACGTGGTAATGTTTTTGTTTCATCGACATTATGCACATTAAACATTGTATTCAATGTAACTTAGAAACAAATACCTACTGAAGGATTGATTTATGCAGGCTAGCAAACTAAGTAAAAATTCTATCCAAAAATTAAATTATCTAATCCCAATAAATGACTCTTTCATTTATTCGGATAAGGCTGTAAAACCTAATCAGAGGCCCCTTTAGGGTTAATCGCCTGCCGGGTTCGCGAGACTGTCTAAGCAAGATACCGTGACCCTGGGACGCAATAGGCAACCGAACAAATAAAGTGGATTTTTTGTATGGTTTAGTCAGTCACCTGCACACAGAGCGGAAGGGCGCTTCACTTCTTTCTATTGTTTTAGCTGGAAAGAAGTTGCGGTTCAAAGTTACCAGACTAACAATATTTTGACGACACGGTTAGCGCAGTGGTTGAGCGATCGACTGCTGCGAGGCGTGTCTGGAGTTCGATACCCGCACGGAACAAATATTTGTATGATCTGCAAGTATAGTTGTTCCGGGTCTGGCGTTTGTGAATTTCTATGTTTGTAAACGCACCTTCGAAATCGAAAAAAATAGTAGTGTGGTTCAACGTTTTTCTTTATAAATAATTAAAAAAAAACTATTTGATAACCGATAACGCAGAAGCTGTATTCACTACAACAGCGTGAAAATCACTCCCAGTCGACCATTAAAGAATGAACCATTAGAACAACAAATAATTTTATTTAATCTATTTCTTGCAGTCCAGTTAACCGCTAAGCGAATGCAGTTGAAACGTCAAAGCGATGATATAAACAAAAGCGTAGAGCGAGCTAGGGAGACACAACGCGAACTGGCTAGTGCTCTGAAGCAAGAAACTCAGGAAACCGAACTCCTCATGTAAGTTTAAAGCCTTAGGCGTTATACTGGGTTTTGGCGATCCCAAGATTTAATTAGTTTCAAACTACAACTTTGATTCTTAAGTAACTAGTCTTTGGTCTGCCTGGGGCACTTAATGGTTTTAGCGTTCTATTTTAATTGTTTGCCTACCAGGGCCATCCTACATTGATACTCAAAAGTAGAAGGTAAATACCTAATGCTATAACTTTCTTGCTTATTATATAGGCTTGTTTTCCATAATAATTTCTATCTACCCGTTCAATTAAAAACAGAACAAAAGACTCAGTGACTCCGAATATAAATGCAGGAACGGTTCAGTGGTTTTCCATTAAACAACACCTATTCATGATTTTCATTGTTACATTAATGATTGTTCTCTGTAGGTGCTCCTTCACCAGAAGCATTCACTTGTAATGTAACATTGAAGATTCGGTTTTAAGCATTACATTACATGCTCTAATACAGCAGTCGGAAATACCTCAGTGCTACCCGTGATTGTATTGTACACTGAAGATTTTCTTTTAAGATCTCCTTATTCTTTAACATTTATTTCCCTTCCATTTTATTGTGGGCCCCTACTCTAATCAGTTATATTACTGACAAATGCCCTCGATGAGGGAACACCGCACTTTGAAGGGTTACACTATATTGATGGCACTTATGCTACAGTTGATGCGAGCCTCTCTTAGAGATTTTCATGCATCGAGGTAGTAAACACGAACCTTCTACTTTTGTGTTCAAGTTGAAAATCTATTAAAGAATAACATTTTGGTGTAGGTTCATGTGGTGGCTTCTGTATGTTTGATTCAGCGGTTTCGAGTATTTATTCCATATCATATATTATTTTTAATTAGGGTATCCTTGAAAAATAACTTGCATGGCAGTTTTCATATATTACAGCTTACCAGTTCTGCATACCTATAACTTTTTCATCTTGAAATTCTATGAAAATATTCTCGCTAAACGCGTATTGGTAGATGTCTGCTCAAGATCGCAATATCCGATGGACCAAACGCCTTTGTGCAAAGACATAAAGCGGTTCCAATTTTCTCGTAACCAAGCTATTGTTATGTACTTAGTGCGTTGAATATGTATTATAACATAATTCAGAGAGAATTGCGGGTTAAAATAGGACGTCCTATTTTAAAGCTTAGATGGTACGGTCGTGTTGAGAGGATGAGTCAAAGGCGACTAGACTAACAAAAGGAATTTATAAAGCAGAGGTGAGTGATAATGATAACGCTCTAGGAAAAGCTTCACTTATCTTATTGGTACTGGTTTACAGAAAGTATGTCTGATAACATGGTTACAGTGACGTATTTTGATATGAAGATATAACATGTAATTGTGTTAAATTACAGACGGCAATATGAAGATACTCTCGAAGAAATAGCTGATCGTTTCAGGAAAACACGCGGGTATTATGTACGTACTTTATTTATCTTAAAAGATAACGCCTGTAAGGCAGAAACAGTGCCAGTTTTGTTCAAGCATCGTGTATTAGGAGGCTAGCAATTAGTTAAAAATCCAGACTCAGTGGCTGGTATAGTGTTTTTTTTTATAAAAATAAAAAATAACCAACGGTACCGATCTTGGAGACGAAGCTGTACTCAGCAGTCACCCTCACCATAAACAAAGCATTTTATTTTTCCTAGGATTCTATTAAATATCACCCTGATTAGTGACTATGCACTTTTCATAGTGGACTTCAATACAAAATAAGTTTTATTTATTCCTAAAATGTGACAATGACTTTAAAAAGTTATTACCTACCAATTTTTGCCTTTTTATTAGAATAAAGATGAAATTAATAAGGAGACTGAAAATGTCAACACTACTATTAAACAACTGGAAGATGAATTGGAAAAGCGTCAAAGTATGGTTGATGAATTAAAGTCACAACTGGAATTGCTCCAACCAGACGTCCCTGAAGATCTTTTAACAATATTGTAAGTAGCTTTAATAATTCTATATACCTATTTTGGTAAAGATTACTCTAACGCTGGGGGTAATAGAGAACACTTTGTTTTTCTTAAACTCCTTTAAAAAACATTATTTGGTTCATTTACAATCGCTAGCTAAAGAGAAAAGTGAAACACACAAAGGGTCCCTTATTTATTCGGTTTTTACTTATGAATAGGTACTCAGTCGTTGCTCTTTGATATTGCGAAACAACAGTTGGACTTGTACACCTTACCACAAAAAAATAAACATCTGTTAAACACTAGCCAAAAAAAAAAAGTGTAACAGCAAAACGACCCATAAATCAACGTGAAATGTCGTTTTGACGCTGACAGTTTTATTGACAAGTGCTCAACAGCTGTTTATCTTTCGTATGGTAAGTAAGACGGGTATTAATTTTCGAATATTTTACCCAAGTTACGGTCCGAATTATGATTGATTTTGAACGGCGAATGAAAACTCTGTTTTTTTTTTCAGAGGGAAAATTGAATTAGATGGAAAAGTAAAGGAACTTACAGATAATCTAGAAGCTCTAATCACTAAACGTAATTCTCTTCTTAGCAAGAATAAATAAAAACGGCAGTGAAGAAATACTGATTGTAACTCGCGCTATTTCTAAGAATTTTTCTTAAGAAGTTTCTTTTTCCATTGTTTTTTAATTCATTAATTAGAAGATTTTTCTTTTGTATGTATAATACCTACTCAGCTCACGTTAATTAAACAGTGCTTAAAATAACTAAACTGTGTGTACTTTTTACGTTTCCTTGAGAGGTTATTTTCGAAGCATTTCGTCTCCCTGGTGAAATAAAAAAAAAATTCAGTAAGAGATAATAAATGAAAACTTGGTTCTACAGAAAAGACTCAATCTCAAAACTACTCCACTAAAATTACTTTCCTATGCCATACTAGACTATTGGCTAATTTTATGGTTATAAATTTAAATATAAAAATGAATACAATGCTGTTCAATTAGGAAGGAAGTTTTGCTGTCGCCATATTGTGACGTCATGCACGATTTCTTACCACTTGCACACTTTTAAATAAACTTTTATCAAATGAAAATAACTCTAACAAGATAATAAAGATAATATTAACTATATTAAAAATTAATTTGCACAAACTATTTTATCTAACACACACAACAAACGCTATTTTGACAGGTGGAGGTCCCATCTGTCAACTGTCACTTGAAAATACCGTTTAGCAATAAAATTGACACCTTCCTTCCTGATTGAATCGCATAGTATAGTGATAAATATAGCCTACAAATGGTGCTACGGGTACGTTGTATTGATTGTGAACACAAGCTACACTTTGTGTGGTGGTGGGTGGTTCCTCGTGTCGACTCCATTTCTTTGTTGGCCGCAGTCCAGTTGTTAGTAGACCGTCTCCTGTTTCACTAGACGCCGTGCAATGTCCACGTCTTTCATAACTTTTGATATATGTCGGTGAACAAGATACAATGCGCGTATCTTTGTTCACGACGTCTGAAGATGCTCTTTTCTTCAACTTTACAATGGCGGTAAACGTTGTCTAAAAAGAAAGTCATGTTTTTACTTGGAGTAAATTTTTCTTTGCGTAAAATACTGACGTGAAAGAACATGGTCTCGAAGTTTTTTACGTAAAGTTGTTCATGTTGTTTTGATTAAAAAAAAAACTTTATCTGAACCTAAATAATAACAAGCCAAAGTTAAATTTCTGAGTTTTTTTTTTTTTAACTTTTATAGGTAGATACTCAGATCAAAAAAAATAGGCAGATAGAGCGCTCAGAACACGCGAGTGTGTCAACCGAAGATAATACAAAATCAAAGGATAATACAAACTCGCGACAGTACCAAGCTACGCATCGTCTCGCTCACACGTCACTAGTGATTTGCCATTTTAAGCCAAAACATGCCGTCTTGTGTATTTAACACGTTCAGACCGGCGTGTACCACCGGTGGAGCACGGAGTATTTGCTGCCAAGGCGAGGTGCACCACCGGTGGCCACGTCACACTATACTTTCAATGTACTAAGAAATTCGCGCCGCTTTGAGAGAAAGTGTTGTATTTACCGTTCCCGCCTAGTAAAATAGACAAATTTTCATAGTGTAGCTCAGGAGGAGGATATAATTTCGAAAAGTAAGCAAAACACAGTATTGAAAAATTGTATTTATTAGAAAAAAATTACATAATCACGACATAAATTGTACGAAATGCGAATTGTTTATGACAAATTACGTTGAGAGAATGTGTTTTCTTTTTATCGTGGTAAAATCATCAAATGAGTCCTCCCACCCAGGGCAGGGCGGGAGGGACTGTCAGACTTGTACTGACTAAAATCCACGGTGTCCTTCACTAGCCCTTTACGTACCGGGGTCACGGTAATCCCTTGGTCCCGCGAGAATGTAAGTGATAAGTTACGTTAAGAAAATTAAATCAAAATTAAAAAAAAAATGCCATTATGGATGGTATAAAATGAAAATTATTTTGCATGAATAGTATTGAAACAATCCAAACACATTGGTTTTTCACACGAAGAGCAAAATGTATTTACGCGTTTCGATTTTTTTCTAGCCATACTCGCAGATTCGGTTGTTGTAAAATGGTCGTAACAAGGTCTGCATCTCTTTCGGGTATCTCTGAGCTTTCCTTCCGTTTTCTCTAACTTGTGTTTTGGCTTTCTTTGTGCATGGGGCCTACCCTCCTCTGCAGCGTCATCGGGTTGATTATTACTTTATATTACGATTACTAGCTTATTAGAAAGAGAGAAAGCATAATTCCTGTCTAATCCTGTCCGTGTCCACCGGTGGCGCACCCCGCCCGGCAAGACTTTTGGTTCATGGGGCGGTGATGTACCACCGGTGGCCATATGAAGATTTGCGCCGTAGGATACCAAGTACCTACTCATGAGGTGCCGGTCTGAACGTGTTAAACACTGCAAAAGTTGTTCACAAAAAGAAAGAAAACAAGATGGAATATCTTTCCACAGGTAACTCTTGTTATTTTTATTGTTTTGGTATTTATTTTCCTTAAAATATTTTCGGCTCACTTGAAACACAAAACCTCAACAGTAAATCGTCTGTGTTGCTAGTTTATGACGGGTAAATTACCCTGAATTAGGGGAATGTGTATTGTGCATAAAAAATATCGATCAAATTCGTCAATACAACTGCACGGTCGTAATCTATAGTACCTGTATTTATTATTATTTTATTATTTGATGTACGTTTAGTCGTTTACTTTTAGTTCCGTGTGCGGTGTACTGCGCTTCAAAATTTTTATATTTCAAGACTTATTGGGGTTTATGAAATATTTTATTATTACTTTTAGTATCTAATTGCAACAATTAGGCTTTGCCATGTGACATTTAGAGGTTTCCATACTTTCATTAGTGATATTTTTCATTTTCGAAGTATTAGTTACAATGCAAGCAGTATCGTGAGTAGAGCTGGTATGGCATTTTCTATTGGCCGATAAATCGTTTTAATTTTGTACATAGTGTAACATGCCAGCCCCCCCCCACACCCTTTTAAATTAGGTCTTCGCCACTGGTTATACTACAATTATTCGAATTATGTTTTTGCAGATTGCCCACGGATCCGGTTTTACGCGATAAATGGGTCACTATTATTCGCCAAAGCAGGCAGGATAATGAATGGCTTCCTTCAAAATTTTGCGTTATAAACAAATAACCAAAAAGCGTTATAAAAAGTGTTATATTCTCTGATATGATATGATGGTCTGATATAAATTAATTAAAAAGGTAGTAAGTAATTACGCATATTAACTTTTATTCCTTATTATTATTCTGTTAAATAATAAATACTACACGCTTTTGCTCTCTGGGGTATAACCATAAAACAAAATCGCGTTTCTAATTTAAAATAAAATAACAGTAAAAAACAATTTTAAAAACAAGCTTTTATTTAAATGCTCTAAAAAGGACAAAATACACTTTAAATTAAATCAAACATATAACTTAAGTATAATATAAAAGCTTGTCGCGAGATTTACCTGTGTAAAGTATGTTATGATACATACATTTTGTCGTTGAATTATTTGATTGTTTTGTTTGTGACAAGTAAATCTCGCGACAAGCTTTTATATTATACTTAAGTTATATGTTTGATTTAATTTAAAGTGTATTTTGTCCTTTTTAGAGCATTTAAATAAAAGCTTGTTTTTAAAATTGTTTTTTTACTGTTATTTTATTTTTAAATTTTTAGTTTTCGTTAGACATATTTCGCAGTCTTTCCATTTCATTTAGTGCGTCATTGTTGCATGGTCGTTTACCTGTTAATTTCGTACAGTCAAGTTCTTCAATAAGGAGACCTTCTAGCGATTTGCCTCTACTTAAGGCCACGTATGCTTGGCCAGCAGCGAAGAGCTTTGAGCCTAAATAGACGACAAAATAGTTTTTTTTTATCGTGGTATAATCATCAAATGAGTCCTCCCACCCAGGATAAGGCGGGAGGGACTGTCAGACTGGTACTGACTAAAATCCACGGTGTCCTTCAATAGCCCTTTACGTACCGGGGTCACGGTAATCCGTTAGTCCCGCGACCGCGGCAGGCTATGGCCCTCTTCAGGCCCCGTCACTATGCTGACACTCTTTGAGGCGCGCGTGGAACACAACGCGCCGTAGACCCGGGCATGGTCCATGGTCGGACAGCGAGTCGCCCATTACTCGCTGCCCACATGCCCGCGCCTATGGTGGCCGGAGATCGTCTGGCGACGTCTGACGCCGTGGGCGTCTACCACTGCGGCTGGGGTGGAGGGAGGACGCTGTGCTCTCCCTCACGCGGCCCGCCTCCTCCTTCACGAGTACTGCTTCGCAGAAGGAGGCGACCGCTTCCCACTCCGTCTCGCCCCGCAGCATGGCCTCGACCAATGCCGGGCGCGAGAGGTCTCCGCCTATCACCGTCGTGAGCTCTGCCCAAGCGGGGCAGTCCTGCACCGTATGCTTCACCGTGTTCTCCGGACGATCCTCGCAGTGGTGACACTCAGGCGTTTCCCTCCCTATCAGGCACAGGAACCTCCCGAAATTTCCGTGTCCGGTGAGGACCTGCGTCATGCGGTAGGTCAGGACGCCGTGACGCCTATCCAGCCACTCCTCAAAGAGGGGTCTTACCGCCGCGATTGCGGCGTGCCCGGACCTCGGTTGCGACAGTCGCTCCCTCCATACTGCCCTGAGATCACGCCGGAGGTCTTCCCGCCGCGCCTCGACTTGTCCAGGCAGCGGGGATTCGCCCCGACGCTGCGCCTCCACGCGCCACTCATAGACGCGCTGGAGGGCAGTCGCCTCCAGATCCCAGGGCACGACAAAATAGATTAATATAATAATTAATTTTATTAATAGCCTAAATAGATTTCATTGTCGTTGTGACCATATTCTATCGGGAGCAGCTGATCCTGGCTGCACGACCAAGACACTGTCACCATATTATTGTATTGTTATTTGTGTTGCCATATATTATGTTCAATGTTATAGCTCGGTACTATTAACCATTGAGGAGTTCTCTCGTAAGCAGATGTCCCTGGGTGCACCAACAGGTTGTTATCATCATATTATTGCATTGTTACCGGGTTTACATATATATTTCAAGTTTTAGTTGTGTACTATTAACCATTGAGGAGTTCTCTCGTGAGCAGACGATCCTGGCTGCACCACCAGATCGCACTTATCATATTATTGCATTGTTATCGGGTTTCCATATATATTTCAAGTTTTAGTTGTGTACTATTAACCATTGAGGAGTTCTCTCGTGAGCAGACGATCCTGGCTGCACCACCAGGTCGCTGTCACCATATTATTGCATTGTCATCGGGGTTCCATATTAATACCAAGTTTCAGATCGATTGAGTAATTAGAAGTGATTCTAATTTGACTTGCAAGATTTGATCTAAACAAACATACAAACATTGCAAGTTAAATAAAAGCTTGTAATAAAAATAGTAGTACAATATTTGACAACAATTTAACTGAACAAAATGTGGGAGTATTTCTCAATATCTGGCAACCGTAAACGCACACAGATGCACGTGTTCGTACACGGCGCGCCATATTTGCCGCGCACACTAAAATAAAATCTGGCTTCACTTTGTTGTTCGCGCACGTTCTATCTGCCTATTTTTTTTGATCTGAGGGTAGATATGTGCTTAAAACTAAATATGAAAATCTATTGAAACTACGTCATGGTTTCAGTTATAAATCTGTTTATTTATTGCCAGCTTAAATAGTTTGATCAAATATTGAACTTGGTTCAATCATGATTTATGGGTAATTAAATAGTTTGTGTATTTGGTTATAAATAATTTTAGAAGTTTGTATAACGGCTTAATGTTTTCCCGGCGCTAATGATGCTGTTGACGATGGCTTGTGTTTGTGACTGCGTGCGTTATGAAACCCTTGCTGGACAGCACCAGCTATCGCTGCCCCTTTGAAGAATGTACCCTGAAAACACAGAAACGGACATGAGATAAATGCAATGCAACATTTGGATTTGACAGTCATGTCTTAGACCAGACTGAATTTTATCTAACAGCCAATATTTGGCTGAGGACTCTCTGTTCTTAATCTCAGAACTCATTGTCGCACTAAAAGATTAGTTAAGACAATTTATTTACACGACTTGCAAATCATTCTTTCGAATATGTAATGAGAGTTATAAGACATTTTCTTATAACTCTCATCATCACCTTGTATTCAATAAATAACAGGAAAAATTTAGCTACAACATTGCTAATATAATATGCATGATTATGCATTACATTGCATATGCATCAACTAGCATTGTTAAGTCAATCAAAGCAAAAATCGAATTAAAGTTAAACCTAGAAAGAATTACCCCTAAATAGTGACTATTATAGATTTGATACAACTGATACAGACAGGAATAAGGAGGAATTTATTTAATAAAAGAAGAACAAATTATCTACATACCAATCCATCTTTTAACTTTTGCGTCCAAGGTTTTGCCGTAGAAGTCGTGACTGTGCCAGGTAATGCCCCAGTCAGTGCCGGCACACTGGACGTGCCACACGTCACCACGCAGACGTGCGAACACAATGCTATTACGAAAACAATTGCCAACGCGAGCTTCATCGTCGTCTGTTAAGGCGTGTCTCAACTACGAATTACTTCAAGCAATTGAATACAACAGTAAATCTGACTTGGCTTTTATAAACCGCACACAGGAAAAGGTGAAAAAAACTTATTTGAACGGCTGACAACTTGCTCCATTCAATTTCCAACTTGGGGAAACGTTTTGTCGTTTTGTTTACGTTACTAAACGCGCGTTTTAACCCACACGTGGTATGTGACACATTAGCTTCTTTGTAATTGTTTATTTATAAGACCACAGAATAGTTGGGTTTACCAAGTCATCAAAGAATGGAGTGAGCTATTCGAGTTCAATCAATTTATTATATTGTCTTGTTACCCCGTGAATCAACCTTAATTAATAACAGTTTAATTATGAGGAAAAAAGGAATCAAGTTATATACACTACCTATTTTGCCACGCCTATATTCCACTTAGATTATATACCTACTTACTTGGTGAGATACAATCTAGATAGTATCTATGTTCATGTCCAGATAAGACAAACCTGGCTAAGTATATCTAGCCTTAGCCCCCTTAATAAACAAGTACTGTAAGTTAAAGAATCAGTAGTTTCTTAGCGGAAATCCAGGACATTGAATGTAACATTAAATATTTTTCGTGACATTAAAAAAATATATACCTGTGTTATATGTTGTTTTTTGAATCGATGCCAACGTCAAATTAAGAAATAAAAACACTAGATATATCTCCTGTGTTGTAGGTGCGTTCACAAAAAGCCAGACCCGGAACAACAGCATGTAGACCACATACTCGTAAATATTGTTACGTCGATCGAATTGCGAGACCAAGCTATAAGGTTCTGGACAATTCTAATGAAGATTGTTTGGAAGATTGATTGACCGGAAGTTTCTAGAAATTATGGGATTGAGTAGAAGTCCAGGGATGTTTTCCAGAACTTTCGACCATCTTCTCTTAACATCCAGTGGGTCCGGCCGGCGGCCGTGTAGTGACCGGCGGTCACTCTGGTTTTGACTACGATCTCTCTCTTCGACTCTCGAACTCGAAGTGAGAATCTCGGAGTGACTTTTAAGTGTGTGCAAGTGTGTTTTAGTGGTGAATACTAGTGAATAGTGCTAAGACGTAGTGTTTAGTGATTGTTGTAATTAGTGATTTATGTATGAACAAAAAATATTTGGTTTTTAATTGGTGTTGATTAATTTATCCCGAACCCAGCTCGTAAAAATATAATGTTGTTCCGTGCTTTCCGCATCCGTGACACACAGCGCAGCCAATCAACCACGTGGTAGTATCTTAGAATAAGTAGTTAATCATTAATTACGTCAATCATTCGGGACAGACGTATGAGAAAAGCGTTTGATTAATTGGGTAAGCTTTCATAGACACAATTCAAAATACACAGAGATGTGAAGATCATTTTTCATAACATGTACTATGTCATGAATAATGATCTTCTCGTAGGACGTACAATGTGCAAAATTTTTTCATAAAATCTGTACAGAGTCTTTAGCAGTTCAGCGTGCTTGAAGTACGTACGGCGTGAAAATGAAAAAGCTTTCTGGTCAGAACGAGGAACATTTTTTTCATTTTCCGTCAAATTAACGTCAAAGTCGCCGTCACAAAAAACGTGAAAAGTGGTGGTAGGACCTCAGTTTGTCACACGAACGTACGTGAATATAATTGGTTAAACGACGAGCCGAGGCACTAGTATGACTTTCATGTTTTTGTGACGTAAATATTTCACGTACGCTGTAAGTACGGAAAATTTTGCTTAGGTTTCATATGGTAAAACACCACGCCACATTAGTTTCGCTACTGCAAAACAAAATTACTAGAGAAAGCCCGGAAATCCCGATGATTCAAATACAGCAGGCCTACAAGGATTTTCCTGCTTCATAACCATTACTTACTCTATTAAGTATGGAATGTTTAGAATGAAAAGAGAAGAGTCGAATGTATACCTGGATTTGCGCCCGACTAAATAAAAAGTATGTTCGTGAAATGCGTATATTAAGAAGAATAATTGAACTTATTAAAAGCCGGTAGACAATAACCAGTAGTGAGTGGATTAATTTTGTTCTCTATAAAAAAAATGTTATGTGTGACTTTAGTAATTTTTCCCGTATTGTGGGTGTGTAAACTTACATACTACTTGCAGGTCAAACAAATATTTGTTCTGTGCAGGGATCGAACTCGCGATACACTACGCTACAGACGTAGAAGCAGATAAACGCTTCGTCAAACGTGCCGTCAATCCGTGCGTAACGAATGCAGGCACGTCGCAATCGCGGCGGTAAGACCGAGAGAAGAAACGCCTGGGTGTCATCACTGCGAGGATCGACCGGAGGATACAGCGCAGGACTGCCCCGCTTGGGCAGAACACCGCCGTGTCCTCACGACGTCGATAGGCGGAGACCTCTCGCGCCCGGCATAAGTCGAGGCCATGCTGCGGGGCGAGACGGAGTGGGAAGCGGTCGCCTCCTTCTGCGAAGCAGTCATGCTCGTGAAGGAGGAGGCGGGCCGCATGACAGAGAGGACAGCGTCCTCCCTCCACCCCAGCCGCAGTGGTAGACGCCCGGGTGCCCGGGTCGACGGCGCGTCGTGTTCCACGCGCGCCTCAAAGAGTGTCAGCAAAAATGACGGGGCTCCCCTCTAGAGGGCCAAAGCCTATCGGGGTCGCGGGACTTATGAGTTACCATGATCCCGGACCGGGATTCCCGGTACGTAAAGGGCTATTGAAGGACACCGTAGATTTTAGTCAGTACAAGTCTGACAGCCCCTCCCGCCCTGCCCTGGGTGGGAAGACTCATTTGATGATTTTACCACGATAAAAAAAAGTAACGTTTGAGTCTTGAGAAATGTTCTGTAAACCCTAAACACTAGGTATATCCTAGTGTTTTAAGCACTATAACTGCTTGAGGCTAGATTTCTTGTTTACATTTTAAACATGACAGTGCAGACATTATGATTTATCTCTGAACAATCTTGCGAAAATATTGGGGTTATCAGCTCATCATTGTTGCTTATCTCACTCGTTTGGCACACGTCCAAGAAAAACAATGAAACACAGAGTAGTATACAGTTATTTTTAATTAATTTAATAAATACTTAAAATAATAAGTAGTGAGTATAAAAGGCCTATTTTAGTTGCTGTTTAGAGTTCAAAAAAAAAGTGTGATTAAATCTCTTTTGTCATACTTTTAAGATAACACTGGCAATCTATATGACTAGACACCATAAATGCACAATAATTATGGAAACTCTTTGGAAAAGGTTACATTTTGCAATAAAACATTAATTAGGTATTTTCTTAATCATAATGCGGTTCCCATATCCCTAATGCTTCTTCTTCCTAGGCTTTGGTTTGAGCGCACTGTAGATGTCATGTGCTGTGCTTGCTATATTGATAGCTCGAAGTCCTTTGCCCTGTAAATAAAAGAAAGGATTAATCACAATGTTAAATTAATGTTGGTCTTGTTCAAAAACATGTTGTTTATCAGGATGTGGTGATTCCGATAGCATTAGATAGACGCGGACGCACAAAAGTATGGGAGAAAAATGTGACATTAAATGTTTATTAACGCACCCCCACAATACGGAAAAATCCCTTTTTTTATCGTGGTTAAAATCATCAAATGAGTCCTCCCACCCAGGGCTGGGCGGAAGGGACTGTAAGACTTGTACTGACTAAAATCCACGGTGTCCTTCAATAGCCCTTTACGTACTGGGGTCACGGTAATTTGTTAGTCCCGCGACCCCGGCTGGAGAAATCCCTAATGTGAGAAACGGACATACTGAGGCAAAGTCACCAAAAAAAAAAGTTTTTGTAACGTATTTCAGTAAGTCGGATAACCAAACGAAAGGGTTCTCTACAACAATCGGCCAAATCGATTTTCATTAACAAAATGAAATTTATAATAAAACAAAAATATCCTTGCCGATTTATGAACATTCAGAAAAAATATTGTCACGATTTGCATATTATGTGTGAGTTCGATTTGTATGAATCATCCAATAACCCATTTCAAAGAGTAATGGCGAAAAATATTCGAAACAATAATGCTAAACGTTCTTCTTTCAAATTACTCGTACTTAGCCAATTTTTCTTTTTGTATGTTATGAATAACACATCCCGTTTTGAGGAAAACAGTCACGTATTTTTACATAACAAAGCTTCAGTCAGAATGTTCAAATTATTTTGTAGCACAAGCATAATTTGACATCTCTTATTAACAAGAGGTCGGAATTAGGTAGAGTTATTTTAGTACTGCATCGAAATGTTGATATTAATAAGGATCTTCCCGGGATTTCCAATAGACAATCTTGTGTGGAAAACAGTATTACAAAAAATAATAATAATAAAAAAATCAGATATAGATTAGACAAATAAATTGTGTGGAAGTAAATAACTTTTTATTTAATAAATCATGGGATTTTTCTGTTCTTTAAAAGTAATTACGGGATTTGGGGCATATCCACTTTGTTCTTTCGTGGTATGAAATTAGTGTTAGTACATGAATAACTCTACCTAATTCCGACCTATGCTTATTAAACAGTTTGAACAGTTTAAGTACTTACGATTGCTTTTCCTGCACTTTTTATTGCTTTAACAGGAATTTTGCCCGGTGCTGCATCAGAAGGCACTAGAAGTGCGATCACGACGATTAGAATTATAAAAACTTTTGTAAACTTCATGGTTTAATTTTTATTCGCAGTTAAAAACAGTGCACGTTAAACGTGTCGCGGAGAACACACTAAAGTACTTGGCAATAAATGACTTATGAAGTAAGACCAATATTGACCCGTGTTTTTATAGACAGAGATAATATGACATCGGGACTTTACAATTCCCTAAAAGGTGCACGTCGAAATCGTGATGAATAACTGAATATGGCATGTTTGTGTAAACTTGTGCTAATTCGAGGAATTATGCGCATCTGAGTGATTGCGTCATTTAATACGATAACTATAAATATTCCGATAAGCCAAACTCATATTAGTAAACAAAATAGAGGAATGTTACGAAAATAGGGACATTTGTCCCTTTATACGTAAAAGAACATTTTCCTTAAATACGAAACAGTTTTTTTTTTAATTTCTACCACCGTTAATTGTAAACATCGAATTCATACAATAAACTTGACAATAGTCCGTTTTTGGCAAATTTTCAATACCCTTTCATATCAGTCCGCTCATATTCCCCTTTAATGACAAAGCATTGTACTCGCACTGCGGGTCTAAACCGGTCACATTTAGTAATACTCCTAATGATTCACTTCATGCATTCCCAAGTACGTCATTGGCAATTCTTCTTTTAATCATTAACTAGCGACTCGCCCCGGTTCCACATGGTTGCAATATCTTCTATTACTTATGCATGTTATGTACATATAAACCCTCCTTTTGAATCACTCTATCTATTAAAAAACCCGTTGTGTAGTTTTAAAGATAGGGACAGACAACGGGAAGCGACTTTGTTTTACAGTAGTGACGAAGTGAATATTTAGGAATAGCGCTAAGTAGCCGTTTTAGACCCGCTGAACTAACATTAACAATGGCAGCCGTATTATCCACGTGTCGTGAACAGCAAATATATATCTTGTGAAAAAATCCCGACTGTTCTAGATAAGAGAATTATACAAATACCAATACTAACAAAAACAATACCTTGCAAAGAACCTAATGAATGTAACCTTATTAATAAAAAATATCAAGGCAAACGTTATGAGTCAGCTCTAGAACTTATATTGGATCAGACAGCGTACCTATTAAATTCCTTCCTTTTTGAGGTTCTGTACGTCTGAATGAAAAACCGGAACCCTTATTAAGATTGCGTGTCCATCTGTCCGCCCTTCACAGTCAATTTTCTCCGAACCTACTTGGCCGATTTTTTTTATTTATGATAGACTCGCGTTTGAACTCTATGTCGCCTGATGGTGAGCAGTATATGTGGTCGACGGTGAAGTCCTACCTAATATTAGAAAATCAAGATCTTTTAATGAACTTTTCCCTGTGTGATGATGGAATATCATATGTAGATGACATGATAGATGAAAATATATAATTGGCAAGAGTGATGGATTGTGTTAAATATTGAGTCCTGAATGAAAGATAATAGCAAAACTGGACACTTTTTGGCGTACATTGATAAATTACTTACCTACATAAAAGACATTTTCATTTGAATATTTAATGCTATCGTCTACTATAGTATTACAAGAGTAGTACGTATGCTTACCACACATTACACAGTTTGGTGAAAACAATTTTCATGTCGAAATGAGACTAATTAAGTCACTCATAGGCATTTTTTTAAATGAGCGGGTCTAAAACAACCCCTTTGGAATAGTCCTAATGATTCACTTCGTGAATTTCCAGCAACATTGGTTCACAATTTTGACAATACGTTAGGTATAGATGCCTCGAAGGAGACCTAACAACAAATAAAAGATTTTTCTTT
Organism: Agrotis puta; assembly: GCA_943136025.2. Lineage (NCBI taxonomy): Eukaryota > Metazoa > Arthropoda > Insecta > Lepidoptera > Noctuidae > Agrotis > Agrotis puta. Next base: position 9,709,895 of record OW964177.2, on the reverse strand, counting down.
AAAAAAATACTGTTGTCCCTCTCTAGGAATTTCTCCTGTACCGACGGTGCGTTTACAAACATTTTAATGGACCTAATGCAACTACCATAAAATTGTTCCGTACGGGAATCAAACCCGCAACACGCAGCATAACAGTCAATCATTCAGCCACTGCGCCAATCGTACCATCATACGTCGTAATTCTAATAGTTATAGTAGATAAGGGTCTTCCCTATTCATATTTATTCTAACATTCTTAGTAGCGTTCAGAGATCTTATAACGAGTTTTCACTTTAGTTATAATAATTTCACTGTTTTACAATTCTTTTTTGTCCTTGAAATGAAACAACGAAAGCGTATAAATTTCATTTCAAGGACAAAAATCGTGTAAACTAGTGTTTTTATTTGAATTTTTATTGATTATTCATAAACAAAAAATTGGAATAAACAAGTACACTGTCCGGTTATTTACGTAGAATTCGTACGAGGGCCCCAGATTTCTTTCCCGTTGATGGCAATAGGGCCGTCCCCGTCTTTAATGGAAACATAAACATAACTGGTAAAATGTTGATTTACTTAAAACAACTTAATAAACACCTTTGCCTAAACTATCGGGAATTTTGGCCGAAGTGACATGTTGTACTTTCCCGGACGAGCTCAGATGATAAGAGTTCTAGATATTCTATCTTTAAACTGAATGTAGAAATTACTGATATTTATTTACGATTTCCCCTTAAGTCTAATGCGTTTTTTTGTGATTTTGGGTTATTTTATAGTGTCTAATAACTAGCCTGCGATTCCACCCGATGCTCGGCTCCTATTGGTCGTAGCGTGCTTTGTAGTCTTCCTCGATGAATGGGCCATGAAATCGAACCCGCGATAGGCACAGCCAGTCCGACACAAGAATATATTTTCAATTTGAACAAGTAGTTCCTGAGATCGCGTTCAACCAAACAAACAGTTCAGCTCAATCATATTAGTTTACATTTATTGTTCATAAAGGCCCCATAAAAGGTTGTTACTAAAGAAGAACAAAGGTTTTATAGTAATCTGCGTATAGACCGTCGTCTGAAGGACTAGTGCGCATTTAGAAAAAAAGAAGAAGAAGCGTTTCTGAAGCGATACCGAACAGAAGCGAGACGTCAGTCCGATAATTCTGTCACGCTATCGGATTGCTTTCGGTTTTCTATGTATGACTGGATTCAAACAATTCCATACATTACAAATAAAAACGTCACGCGTCGCATTCGCCACGCCAGTCTGTTTGACAAAGGCTTAAGTGTATCTTTAACTTTGCGCCGCACTATGACTTTCTCCTGTATCGTGGGTGCATTTAAAAACATAGAAACTCATGGAACAACACAGAACAACTATATAATATAAGTTCCGTGCGGGAATCGAACCTGTGACACGAGATGAGACATATCCTGCAGAGAGTATTTAATGGGGTGCACATTGGCATTGCATTTGGGGTCTAGTAGGTACCCACCCTATTTGGCCAGATTCTTGACACAGCGGCATTCCTGGACTCGCAATCTTTCTACGTTACGCTTACGGACGCCAAACCCCGTTTCGGGACCAAAAAAGTAACATTTACCCCTAAAATAAAAATGTACTATTATTCTTTCTTATCTTCCTGTACGATATTTGTAACAATGTAAATTTCCGGCTTTGAAACCGAAATCCTTAACGGTTTGATGAACTATGCCTCGCTAGTATGGTAACAATTCAGATGGTAGACAAGATACTGCCAAACCACAGCAACTCCGAGTGAAGTTCACACTTTGTCGAGCTCCAGCCGTCAAGGAAATACCGGGCATTCAATAAATTGCCGAATACTCGATTCAGATCACCAGTATATGAAGTTTCTCACTTAGTCTTAACAAATTCCTCTGAGTTTCTTTTCAGCCTTTATTTCGAGCCAAATGAGTCGTTAACATCATGTCTTGATAAACTTTATCGGTGAAAGTAATGAGAAAAACATGTGTCAGCTCTCTGCTTCGTGGCGATTACTTAGTCTAATGAAGTATTTTTGCTTACATTTAATTTAGAAACTTTGCATAGTTACCATCATTTAAAATTATCAATAAACTTGTGCTGACATGACATAAACTTGGCAACTATATCGAACTACGTAACAGGTATCAATAATGTCTAGGTATATTAATTATGATCAGAAATGTAAAACCACTGGATCAAATATAACAATTTATTTATCAATAAATAACATTATTTTCTAGTTAGTTCTACTACTGTTGGCTCTAGGACAGATGTTCATCTATATTTACTGGTTTTTGTTCTTGACTGATTGATACACGTCGTGAGCGGTGGCTGCTGCTCCCACTGCACCTACGATTTTTTTCTGAAAAAAAATAAAGAGTTTATAACCGTTATAAAAAGTAAGAATATCATTTTTTTAAATGTAGGTGCAACAATCGTATCTTTCTTGAAACTTTTGGATTTCATTGTGGAGCCTAAATTGTATAAGAAGTTCAACATTTTCCAATAATAACGATTAGGTTATTGGTATACGGAGTCTTAACAACTGTGTTCAGTAAAAAAATTATAACATGTTTAGATATTGGCTTGTCACGTATTCACACCAAAATCACTAGAATGATTTTGGTAAAGTTTGGTACCGCGATAATTTGGGCTCAGGAGACGGTTATAAGCTACCTATCCATCTAAATATAAAAAAATAGATTAACAGATTTAAGTAAGGTAAGTATAACTTACAATTCCTTTTCCAACTTTCTTCAGGCCGCTCGAGTTGAACTTAGGATCAGGTCGTGGCGCGGCATCACCAGCGCCAACGAACAGCGCAAGCGCCGCCATCAGCATCAAGAACAGCGCCGTTAGCTTCATTGTCTTTTTCAGTTATTGCTGCTGCACCAAACACAATTGACTTAGCTTCAAGTGGTACTTGACTGTGACAATAGGCCATCGACAGTAGCTTATAAACACAAGAAATATTTAATTTTACCTGTTTCTGACGCAACGGGATTTAGAGACTGACAATTACGCACTTGTGCATATCTTTATAATTGTTTGAAATTCAAGAAACCATTATGCGAATTTGAAACTAACGTTACTATTTTCCCATAATTTGTTTTGAATCTTTCCTTTAGGTAATTACAATAACAGTATGACCACAAATCCGAAACTTAATTATTTATGAAGTAACCCATTCTAAATGTTTTCTCCGTTTACTCATACTATCTCTAACCTAACAAAACCTGAAATTGTAATAATTGGACCAAACTTAATTTAGCATCATCATCATTAGAGATTTTTTTTAACGATAGGCTCGCGTTTAACGAATATGTGGTCGATGGAGAAGCACGCTTGCCTAGAATCTATTCAGAATCAGAATCATTTGTTTGTCAAACATAGGTTATTACATTATAAGATGCTATGGTAAATAGTATTAGGTGCGCTATGTTTTGTCAGTTATGACATACAAATATTTGTTATAAGGGTAAATTAAATTATATAATAATTATTATACAAGAAAAAAAAGTGTAATTATAATATTACTAAATATTTACAGCTAAAACTTAGTGCCTAAAATTATTTTTTACAATTTGCTCCCTGCAAAATTAAAATAAGTCCAATAATTAATAACATACGAGTAATTTCAATTCCAGGCTTTGTTAGTTATATAGTAGGACTATATTGGTTAATATTTTATGGTTTAGTTAATAATTAATTATAGTTCGGATTTGTCGTCATGCTGTTATAATTACCTAAAGGAAAGATTCAAAGCAAATTATGGGAAAATAGTAACGTTATTAGTTTTATATTTGTGTAATGGTTTCCTGAATTCGAAATAATTAAAAAGATATTTGCGAGTGCGTAATTAACAGCCTCTAAATCCCGTTGCGTCAGTAACAGGTAAAATCGAACATTTCTTGTGTTTATAAGCTACTGTCGATGGCCTATTGTCACAGTCAAGTACCACTTGAAGCTAAGTCAATTGTGTTTGGTGCAGCACCAATAACTGGAAAAGACAATGAAACTAACGGCGCTGTTCCTGATGCTGATGGCGGCGCTTGCGCTGTTCGTTGGTGCTGGTGATGCCGCGCCACGACCTGATCCTAAGTTCAACTTGAACGGCCTGAAGAAAGTTGGAAAAGGAATTGTAAGTTATACCTTACTTAAATCTGTTAATCTATTGCTATTAATCTATTTTTTACAGTTAGACGGATAGGCTAATAGCAATCTGCCCACGGCATCACTAGTTGTACGAGTATAGCCAATAATTCCCAAATTCTGAACTAGATAGTTACGTAAAGTTTGATACCGAGATCGGTATCGAATTTTACCAATGAGTTTCAAGATGGTTTCTTAAGTTGTACCAATATTTTAAATAATTATGATATCCTTACTTTATATGGCAATAATAAACCCAAATTGTTTTGTTCACAGAGAAAAATCGTAGGTGCAGTGGGAGCAGCAGCCACCGCTCACGACGTGTATCAATCAGTCAAGAACAAAAACCAGTAAAAATAGATGAACATCTATCCTAGAGCTAACAGTCATAGAAGTAACTAGAAAATAATGTTATTTATTGATAAATAAATTGTTATATTTGATCCAGTGGTTTTACATTTCTGATAATAATTAATATACCTTGACATTATTGATAGAGACATTGTGAGTAAAGGACATTATGCGACCAGTGGACATTTTGAGAAAGGGACATTTTGCAACTGAGCCCATGAATTATTTCCTTATGCTGCGAATTATTTTGTTACCAATGAAAATATATAAAAAAATACATGATCTCGATCAAATGAAAATCTGGAAGTTATTGACATTGCCTTTCCCTAGCAATGGGATAGCGTATAGTTATTAAAAACAATCATTATTTTAAATTATCATCTTTTGGTGTGACGGAATACGGCAGTGCCTTTGTACTTTTCGATCCTTTATTCATTTAAAATTAAATCGGATCAGAACTAAAGAGAAACGTGCAACAGCTGAGTCGCTTAAAATTAAGGTCTTATTTGAATAAAATATTTTAAACAGTCTCCAATCTTATTTTATAAATCTGCAACAACTCACGACTGTAGTTCTACAGGAAAACATTCCAGCATCCACAAATCCAACCAATGCAACACGGATGAAGTTCTTGTCTGACGGGGCCCCCTTTAGAGGCATGCCAGGGTCGCGGGACCTATCATGTAACTGTGCCCCTAGAACGTAAAGAGCTATTGAAGGAACACCGTAAATTTTAGCAGAGACGTAGCTAGGCGGGGGAGAAACGGACCCCGGCCTCGCACCTGAAGGGTCCTCGCGCCCAAGGAAAATAAAAACATTCTTGACAACGGTGTTCACTAGTCTGTCAATATTATGATCTACATAATTATAATGTATAATTGTGGTGACTGATGAGTGGAAACTGAAAGAGCCTGAGAGGCTTCGCAAAGCTGATGTCGCTGACAATCACAAGTCATCTTACAACAAGGGGGCCTCGCGCAAGCAGCGAAGACAAGTCATATCTTTAGTACTGAAAGAAAAGGGCCTCACAGATGCGTCTTGTCCGCTCCTAGATTCGGTCTCGCTACATCACTGGATTTTAGTCAGTACGAGTCTGACAGTCCCTCCTGTCCCATTCCGGGCAGGAGGACGCATTCGATGAGTTTGCAACGATAAAAAAATATGGATAAATTTCAACCCAGCATAGATAGTTTATTTGAATAAATTGAAATCCCGTGACTGCTTTTGCTTTACGTAAAACAATGAAACATTATATTAAACTGATACATATTGCAGTAAAGTAAACTCATAGTCAAAAGTAATTTTAATTAGCAAAATCAAATAAAAAGCACATGACTGCATGCTTGGGACAATAGCGCTTTTGACTGATATTACAAAACTAGTTTCTACTGGTTAAAATTAGTTTAATTATTAAACTAATTCTAGTTTTCAACTTATTTCGTTAAAAGTAGTTTTACTACTGAAACTTGTTCTGTAACAGTTGGTAATACAAATTTTCAACTAAAGCAGGGTCGATGTTGACAAAGCCATAAACACATTATATCGTACCAGTTAAAATGTAGGAGAAAAGTAAATCAATGGAAAATCAAGCTAGTTAAATCCAGTTTGGTAATCTGAACTACATAAATGACAGCAAAGTCTGGTCACACTGAATAATTAGCAAATTAATAGCCGAACTACCCGATGACTTAAAAGTTTTAGTACAGGACCTATACAACAACAATTAGTGCCTGGATTCTCCCTTCGTGCAAATCTAGGAGTTCTTATTATTTTAATTGTGTACGTGACTACAGATATTCTTACATTTTCCTTACAATAGCCACAAACTAACTTTAATCAGAAATGTTGTGGATTTTTCGTGACGTCACTACTCATCAGCCAATTATTTGCACATGTGCCTAGAACCATCTGATTCAAATAAATAGACGAGCGTAAGAAGAAAACTATCAATTGTACATCTTCCTCCATCACACCTAGTTATCCGTTCCATCAAATTTTTAACAAAACCATCATAAAATTCCTGGCTTTTTTCATGGTGATTCTGACTGTGTTCGCGATGCTGATGAGCCCAATTGAAGCAAATCCTAAAGTGAAGGCTGGGAAAGTTGCTGTAAGTATACTTTTCTGACCCTGACTGTTATAATTTTAAATTAAATCTGAGTTTGAATGTTTATGCAGCTACGACACAGGAGAAATTCCAAAAGAAGGCCAATTATACACGCCTTATATATTATATAAGGCGTTTATTCTTATTCGGCTATTTTTTCTTATATATTATATAAGGCGTTTGTAAACACATAAGGTTGCATTTCAGTAATAAAATTGAGCAACATCAGCTTTTTTTTTTTATCGTGGTAAAATCATCAAATGAGTCCGCCCAGGGCAGGGCGGGAGGGACTGTCAGACTTGTACTGACTAAAATCCACGGTGTCCTTCAATAGCCCTTTACGTACCGGGGTCACGGTAATCCCCTTTGACCCTCTACAGGCCCCGTCGCTATGCTGACACTCTTTGAGGCGCGCGTGGAACACAACGCGCCGTCGACCCGGGCATGGTTCATGGTCGGACAGCGAGTCGCCCATTACTCGTTGCCCGCATGCCCGGAGCAACATCAGCTAAGCCTCGTTTAAGAACTGTAACGAAGATTCGATCAAAAGTGACTCAAAAAGGGCAAAAAGATGGAAATGCAAACCTATTTTTTCTTATAAGAGGTCTGTCCTTCCTAGTCATCTCTCACATATAACCCTTTCGCTGTGCGAATCCGGGCTGGAATCGGAGTCACCATGCCGTAGCCATCATGGCACTGATAGCTTCTAAACGCAGCACTGATCGCGTTCAGTTTCGTAATAATCAATCAATTCTTGATCGATTTGAATTAACGAACCAAATTGAATCATATAGGTACTCGTAATAGTGAAAAAATTCATGTGAACATTTTCTTTCATTTTTGTGCATTTCCACCACTGAATCAATTTGGTTGAACCAAACTGATCAATTTGCCGTGGGGCGCCGGCTTAGAATTGCGTTCCCCCAAATCATCCCGTGGGTGTCGTAAGAGGCGACTAAGGGACAAACCGGAGGTCGGGCAGCAGCGTCCTCCGTGTACTGCACATCCTCACTGCGATCGCCAACCCGCCTGCCAAGCGTGGCGATTTAAGGCAAATTACCCCCTCATGATAAGAAGCATAAAAACCAGGCCCCCAGTCCCCGGCAGCTCCGCTATCCCTGGCGCGGGTAGCAGTCAAGGTAACGGCGGAGCAGGGGGTGCGAAGAATCTCCGGAAGAGATCCGGCTACCCACCCCGACGACGACTGGCCCTGGTAACACACAACATACGCACAATGAAGACTGACGAAAAGATCTGCGAGCTGGAAGAGGAGCTGAGCAAATTACACTGGGACATTATAGGGTTATGCGAAGTCCGTAGAGAGGGGGAGGACACCGTAACCCTGAAGTCTGGTAATTTGCTCTACTACCGGGAGGGCGACCAACAGTCCCAAGGTGGTGTCGGGTTTCTCGTTCACAAGTCCCTCGTAAACAACATAATAACCATCGACAGTGTGTCGAGCAGGGTGGTATACCTAATACTCAGAATATCCAAAAGATATTCGCTGAAGGTCATTCAGGTATACGCACCGACCTCGTCACACTCCGATGATGAAGTGGAGACTATGTATGAGGACGTAAGTAGGGCCATACATAGTTCCAAAACCCACTTTACTGTTGTTATGGGGGACTTTAACGCAAAGTTGGGCAAGAAAAGCGGTGATGAGTTGAGAGTGGGGCAATTTGGATATGGGCAACGGAACCCTAGGGGGCAGAGGCTGGCCGACTTTCTGGAGAAAGAGGAACTCTTCATGATGAACTCTTTCTTCCAGAAGCCGCCTCACAGGAAATGGACCTGGTTGAGCCCCGATGGTTTCACGAGAAACGAGATAGACTTCTTCATGACCGACAAGAAACGGATATTCAGTGATGTCTCTGTGATCAACAGGGTAAAAACCGGTAGCGATCACCGAATCGTAAGAGGCTCACTGAATATCAATGTTAAACTTGAAAGGTCCAGCTTGATGAAGTCTACGCTCCGACCTACTCGGTCCCACATTCAAAACCCCGAAAGCTTTCAACTCGAGCTCTCTAATCGCTTTGCTTGCCTTGAGAACTTAGTTTCAGTGGACGAGATCAACGACGGGCTAGTGGAAACTGTCCGCACGGTAGGGTCTAAGTTTTTTAGACCCTGCCGTAAAGATAGACCTCAGAAATTGACCGAGCAAACCTTAAACCTCATGGCTGAACGACGTTTGCTACAGTTGCAGTCTTCCGATGACGCGAAGTCATATAGGCAGCTCAATAGACGTATATCTAAGTCCTTGCGACACGATCTGCGTCTCTTTAATACGAATCGTGTTAAAGAGACCATACAGCGAAACCAAGGCTCCAAAGTGTTCGCAAAGGACAAGTCTATTGGGCAAAGCCAGATGACAAAGCTGAAACGGGAGGATGGCAGCATAGCGTCGACCAAAGCAGAGGTTTTAGGCGAGATCGAGAGGTTCTATGGACAGTTATACACTTCGGTCGCAAAGCCCGTTGACAGCTTGGTAGGAGATCCAAGAGCCAAGCTGTCCCGACATTATACCGAAGATATCCCGGACATCAGTCTGTACGAGATTAGGATGGCCCTGAAGCAGCTTAAGAACAACAAGGCGCCGGGCGAGGACGGAATCACTTCAGAGCTTCTGAGAGCGGGTGGAACACCGGTACTTAAAGTCCTCCAGAAGCTCTTTAATTCCGTCCTGTCCGAGGGCAAAACGCCTGAAACGTGGAGCAGGGGTGAGGTGGTGCTGTTCTTCAAAAAAGGTGATAACAGCCTATTGAAGAACTACAGACCCATCACGCTTCTGAGTCATGTTTATAAGCTGTTTTCAAGGGTTATCACGAACCGTCTCGAACACAGACTTGATGACTTCCAGCCTCCCGAACAAGCCGGTTTCCGAAGAGGCTATAGTACAATAGACCACATCCATACGCTGCGGCAAGTTATACAGAAGACCGAAGAGTATAACTTGCCATTATGCTTAGCGTTTGTGGACTATGAGAAAGCCTTCGATTCGGTGGAAACATGGGCGGTGCTTGAGTCACTCCAGCGATGCCGTATTGACTATCGGTACATCGAGGTATTGAAGTGTTTGTATAATAACGCCACCATGTCGGTCCGAGTACAGGAGCATAGCACGAAGGCGATTCCATTGAGAAGAGGCGTAAGACAGGGGGACGTTATCTCCCCGAAACTGTTTACTGCCGCAATGGAAGACGCCTTCAAGCTCCTGGAATGGCAAGGACTTGGCATCAACATCAACGGCGAATACATCACTCACCTTCGGTTTGCCGACGACATCGTAGTCATGGCAAAGTCGATGGAGGAACTCAGCATGATGCTCGATGGCCTCGACCGAGTTTCACAACGGGTGGGCTTGAAAATGAACATGGACAAGACGAAAATTATGTCAAATGCCAATGTTGTGCCCACCCCAGTCTCTGTTGGAAACTCGGTACTCGAAGTTGTTGACTCATATATCTACTTAGGACAAGTAGTCCAGTTAGGTAGGTCCAACTTCGAGAAAGAGGTCAACCGCCGAATCCAACTCGGTTGGGCAGCGTTCGGGAAACTACGCAATGTCTTTTCGTCCGACATACCTCAGTGCCTCAAGACGAAAGTCTTCGACCAATGTGTGTTACCAGTGATGACATATGGCACCGAAACGTGGTCCTTCACTATCGGCCTCATCTCAAAGCTCAAAGTCGCTCAACGAGCTATGGAGAGAGCTATGCTCGGTGTTTCTCTACGTGATCGAATCCGAAATGAGGAGATCCGTAGACGAACTAAAGTCACCGACATAGCCCACCGGATTAGCAAGCTGAAGTGGCAATGGGCAGGCCATATTGCTCGCAGAGCAGATGGCCGATGGGGTCGAAAAGTACTAGAGTGGAGACCACGGACTAGCAAACGCAGCGTAGGACGTCCACCAACAAGGTGGACAGACGACCTTATAAAGGTCGCCGGAAGACGCTGGATGCAGGTCGCTTCCAACCGGTATATGTGGAGATCTAAAGGGGAGGCCTATGTTCAGCAGTGGACGTCCTATGGCTGAGATGATGATGATGATGATGAAACTGATCAATTTGGTGTAATTTCGCCGTTAGAGTCAGTATGTTTTACTTATTTTTATTATATCTTTTATAAAATAGTGGTCCACCGTTGCGGAGCAGGGTTTAAACTACCGGAAAGAAGAAGAACAGAGCTAATATTATTTATTAACCGAATAAATATTTCTATTCACCTATTGGACGGCACGTTTGGCGCAGTGGCTGAGCAATTGGACTCCTGCGCTATGTGTCGCGGGTTCGATTCCCGCACGGAACAAATATTTGTATGATCTGCAAGTAGTGGTTCCGGGTCTGAGTGTTTGTGTGTGCCAGTTCAGGTCAGTCTAAACGTGTTTGTAAACGCACCGACGATACAGTAAAAATTCCTAGTGTGGGGCAACGTTCCATTAAAGAAAACATTTTTTAATGTTTTTATTTTACAGAAGAATGGTCTGCGTGCAATCAATGCAGCCGGTCGGGTCCACGACGCTTATGAAGCTGTAAAACATAAGAAGCAAGGATAGATCACGTGATGACATCCTTGATAAAATATCAACTGATAATACAACGAGCTTTCCGTTGTACTGATACTGGGTTAGCCTTATCGTTATCTATTTAATTATGTACGTTTGTTTATGCTGAAATAGAAATAGTAAATTGAACTGTGTTTATGTTATTTATACGATGTAGGTAGAACTCCTATAAACGGTTCAACTTCCTTTTAATAGCTAGGCCACACTTACGGTATTTCCCGTTGATTTTCGCGATAATAGTCTTTAAATGTTCGTAAAACATCTATTTCCCCGAAAAAGTCAACGGCATTTAGGTTAAAAAAAAAGAAAAAAAAATCGTGAGTCCTGCGACCCCAGTAAGCTTTGGCCCTCTACAGCCCCGTCACTATGCTGACCTTGAGGCGCGCGTGGAACACAACGCGCCGTCGACCCGGGCGTGGTCCATGGTCGGACAGCAAGTCGCCCATTACTCGCCGCCCACATGCCCGCGCCTATGGTGGTCGGAGATCGTTTGCCGATGTCTGTCGCCGTGGGCGTCTACCACTGCGGCTGGTGTGGAGGGAGGAAGCTGTTCTCTCCTTCGCTAGTATAACTGCTTCACAGAAGGAGGCGACCGCTTCCCACTCCGTCTCGCCCCGCAGCATGGCCTCGACCAATGCCGGGCGCGAGAGGTCTCCCCCTATCGCCATCGTGAAGATACGGCGGTGCTCTACCTAAGCGGAGCAGTCCTGCAGAATGAAATACTGTGTTTCAATAAAATATACATTTTATCGCGTCCTTGATAACAAGTCATTTATGTTCTTCTACATTGTGCAGGGACCAATAAAGGCCATCCTGAATTTGACCCCAAACGTTGACAATTTCCCAAAATTTTAATTAGTTTTGTGGAAGTAATAAAATGGCGCAATAACTTTTTAATTAGAAAGGATAATTAAATAAATTGTCCCTTCTCAACCGTTTGAGTTATTATATTACAAATTAAATGTGCTAATTGTCTTACTGGGACCCCATTTCGTAAAGTTATCCTTACTTTTATTAGTTATGAATCCCATTTTAATCTTGTTACGGTTTCCAGGTTAAGCCGAAAAATCTATTTTCGGTCACGGTTTCGGTTTCGGCTATTTCTTGGCCGAACCTTCGCCAAGCCTTTTTCCAACTTTAACGGGGACTGTCAGCTGCCAGTCGAATTGGATGCAGCTGAATATTAGTATTTTATAGGGAGCTACCTATCTAACCTCTATAACCCAGTTACTGGGTAGAACAATACGGCTAAGGTAGACTAATAAGTATTAAAAGAAAATATATTTGTACTAAACAGTTTTTGTTATAAATCATAAGGGTCCTAAGAGTGCTATAAAATATACATGATTGGAGTAATCGCGAGGGAAATAGCTTCCATTTTGTTTCAGATGAAACTTTCAATTGTTACAAAATGATAGAAACCCGCTATGTAAATTGCCTTTCTCCGAATACTTACATGAATGTTTTAGCACATAGAATAAAAGCAAATAAGACTTTTTTTTTAATTTAGGTACAGTTATATAAAAGCTGTAAGAATCTGAACTATTTAAGCAAAAGGGTGTTTTACATAAATAGTTGAGATCAGTTTGACGTTTACATTACATTCCAGAATTCGATCCTTAATACTGACACAATCTAATGGTCAAGTTAATAATACAAACATCCAATGATGCAATGTTAGTTTTTAATAAAATCGGCTTCAAGACTCCTTTCAGTAATTTCGGATTTAGTCATCCACGCCCAGTTGGAAAATTCAACGTGTATAAAAGCATTATGAAACTTTATCGATTCGTATTCTAACAACCATTAATGCAAAGGGGAGTCAGCTAATAGGGCAGTTTAATATATAAATTAAAAAACTGTTTCGTCCGTCAATTACAGTTATGAAGAATAATGAACACATATTTTTGTTTTGTTTTTTTTTTAAACCAATGAATATTGACAAAGATAAATCGCTTCGAAATTCAAGACTTGCGGGTAGTTGTGACGTCATAATGCCTATAAAATTACGGGTCAAATATTTTTTGTTAATCCAGTTCTTTAGTATAATTAGTTTTACTTTTTTTTTAAGTGTAATAGCCTATTCCTATAACCCAGTGTACTCCCAGTCTTGTCGTCATTCATTTATGCAGCTCTACTCACTACCTATGTATTGACCACAATTTCATTGACTGCTAACATACAAATCCTCCATAATGCAGAAAGTCTCTTCGCATTGTCCTTACGTGTTATCCATCCACGCGAGCCGCAATACAATACTGCGTCGGTTTGTTGAGCACCGGACCATTGTGTAAATGAGCATTATTCATTGTGGACATACAGAATTGTCCATTGCTTTTTCGTGAATGTGTGGATACCTTTATTGTGAGCTTCGTGGCCAGCGACTATGCTCGCGTCTTCTTTTAAGTTGTTCTTTGTTTCCATTTTACTATTTCTTTTATCCTCTACATCATACCGTTCATTGCCCGTGGTACTACCCCTTGTAGTACCAGTTACTACGGCCACTACGGGTAAAAAAAATACCAAAAACAAATATTATTTACAAATATTAGTTCCACGCCCGCCTCAAGGAGTGTCAGCATAGTGACGGGGCCTGTAGAGGGCCAAAGCCTGCCGGGGTCGCGGGACTTTTCCATTACCGTGACCCCGGTACGTAAAGGGCTAGTGAAGGACACCGTGGATTTTAGTCAGTACAAGTCTGACAGTCCCTTCCACTCCACACAGATAAATAAGAGTCCGGCCTTATTTGACGAATTAAAAAAAAATGTGTGTAAAAATTCTCGTGGTACTACTGTTAGTACAACATACCAAGCGATAAACTTGACTGAGAGAGCACTTTTTATCTCCTATCCATACATATAATAAATCTGTAGAAGGGTCAATTCTGTACATTGAAAATATTGAAAAAATAAATAGCGGGGGGTGTTGCTGGATCGATACCAAACCCAAATATGTGACTAAAAATTTTTTGTCTGTCTGTCTGTCTGTAAATGCAGGCATCACGTGAAAACTAACGGTTGGATTTCGATGAAACTTGGTATAATTATACCTTATCATCCTGGGCATAAAATGGGATACTTTTTATCCTGGAAAAGTACGTAGAAAAAAAAACTTATTTTTCTGTTACTACAGAACGCGAGCTCATCAGCAGTAGCTCAATAGAGGGATTTCCTTAACTATTATAGGCTTAGCCGTATTTGGGTCCAATAGATATTTATAAGATGTCATTGTCGGAGTTACTCAAAATGGAGAGATAAACGGAGTCGCGGGCGGAAGCTAGTTCATATAATAAATCTGTCGAAAAGTAGTTATTGTACTCTCCCCTCACGCGGCCCACCGTAGCAAGTTGTCTTTTTTTTTTTTTTTTTGCGTGGCAAAATCATCAAATGAGTCCTCCCACCCAGGGCAGGGCGGGAGGGACTGTCAGACTTGTACTGACTAAAATCCACGGTGTCCTTCACGAGCCCTTTACGTACCGGGGTTACGGTGATGGGTAAGACCCGCGACCCCGGCAGGCTCTGGCCCTCTACAGGCCCCGTCAGTTTGCTGACACTCCTTGAGGCGCGCGTGGAACACAACGCGCCGTCGACCCGGGCATGGTCCATGGTCGGACAGCGAGTCGCCCATTACTCGCCGCCCGCATGCCCGCGCCTACGGTGGCCGGAGATCGTCTTGCGACGTCCGACGCCGTGGGCGTCCACCACTGCGGCTGGGGTGGAGGGAGGTCGCTGTCCTCCCCCTCACGCGGCTCGCCTCCTCCTTCGCGAGCATTACTGCTTCGCAGAAGGAGGCGACCGCTTCCCACTCCGTCTCGCCCCGCAGCATGGCCTCGACCAATGCCGGGCGCGAGAGGTCTCCGCCAATCGCCGTCGTGAGGACACGGCGGTGCTCTGCCCAAGCGGGGCAGTCCTGCACCGTATGCTCCACCGTGTCCTCCGGACGATCTTCGCAGTGGTGACACCCAGGCGTTTCCTCTCTCCTTATCAGACACAGGAACCTCCCGAAACTTCCGTGTCCGGTGAGGACCTGCGTCATGCGGAAGGTAAGGACGCCGTGACGCCTATCCAGCCACTCCTCAAAGAGGGGTCTTACCGCCGCGATTGCGGCGTGCCCGGTAGCAAGTTGTCTTAACAAATAAATACCTAAATTTTACATTGAACTAACAATCGATCTTAATGAGAAACTAAATTAACAAAGCTATATAAATACGTGTTTACTCTTGATAACAAGCCCGACTTTAAATACACAACATCTGCTAATGTTATTTGTTTAAACAAGAGATATGATTAATTTCTCTCTAAGTACGAGTAACCAATCAATACACATAATATATCCATCCATATATGTACGGATTGGATCAAAAGGCGCAGGGTAGATACATAGCTGCATATTTTGGGAATATTAATGTAAATACTAAAAATTATTAAATTACCCTAAATTACAAAATTATATGTAATAATTATAATATATTAAGTACATTAATTTTTTTTTTAAATGGTTACAGTGGCCACGTATGGGTGCAAATATTCCAAAAACTCTACCGTAATAAAAAAAAGATTTCAATTTTCCAAAGTGATCACAATTTTGCATCAGATTCAATATACATACAATCCAATAGGTGAGTTTATTTAATTTATCTAATGAGATTGCTTCTCACGATGCGTGCAAAATCAGGGGTATCAAAAATCGCAATCTCATCCAATAAAAACATATTTTCGAAATGCTGATGTTTATAGAAAACGAGACACGACAGACTCCCGCTTTTACAACAATTTGATCAAGGTAATCTTATTTTGTGCGATGTGCCCGACAGGCCAAATTCAAGAAATCTGATAGTATTTTCGTTTCTTTGTATGAAAATGTAATAAAGATTTCATGCAAAATCACGTATTTTGATTTGGCCTCGCAAGGTTATTGATATAAGGAATGTGGACTCAGCAATCATTTTTTTTTATCGTCGTAAAATCATCAAATGAGTCCTCCCACCCAAACTGTCAGACTCGTACTGACTAAAATCCACGGTGACCTTCACTAGCCCTTTACGTACCGGGGCACGGTAATTCGTTAGCCCCGCGACCCCGGCAGGCGACTCATTGTGCAGGTAGTATTGAAGTTGGATAGTTGGCCTGATACAGATCAGAAATGTGTTACTTTTTGTCAAGGCGCGTATTTTTAAGAAGTTCTGGAGCCCTAGATGAAAAATGTGTTAAATAGACAATTTTAAAAAATACGCATACACGCAACCCCAAAGATAGAGTGAACAGGTCTCTTCTGGGTAAGCTCACTTCATCGTAGACTTTAGAATCAAAAGCAAACCCATAACAAATTAAAAAATTTATATACATGCAACATGATCTGTACTTATGAGTTTGTTCATCTCATATGTTTCTCAGTTTATTTGTTAAGGTTAGGTTCGAGTTATATCTTATTTAGTGTCCATAAAGCTTTAACTAAGGTATATCTTTATATATACACGAGGCGAGAGATATACGATATATACGAGGCCTTGTCGCAAGATTTCTATATTATATTTAAATCAAAAGTGTACGAGGATCTATTTTTCCTTCAAATTAACGTCAAATTTCCAGTTTACTTTACGTCACAAAAAAGGGTAAAAGTCATGATAGTGCTTCTGAACTAGTTGGACTAATGCCTTTGTCAAACAGACAGGCGAGTCCGAAGTGATAACGAACCGATACGAGACGTCAGTCCGATAGTTCTGTGACGCTATCGGATCGCTTTCGCTTTTCTATGTGACTGGATTCAAACAATTCCATACATTACAAATAAAAACGCCTCGCTTCGCATTTGTCACGCCTATCTGTTTGAAAAAGGCTTTACTGTTGGTACTGGTACTTTAGTGTTTGTTGTAGTCGAATGTGTACAACGTTACAAAGATCTTAACAGTTTTCTCTTAACAAGAAACGCAATTTGCTAACGTTAGCGATCTCAGATGGCGGATTTACGATAAATGTAAATAAAATACTGGCCACATATTATTTAGCTTTTAGGAGAGCACGCAAGGATTTAACAAAAAAAAAAATTACTGTCAAACGAGTACCAACGGTTTTTCTAAAACGTCTCTTTTGAAATGAGGCAAGACGTATGGGATATCAAAAAACATTTTAAACCGCATACATTTTTAACGAGGCTACGTGCTTTGAATACACAAATTCATAAAATGTTGGCAATAAGCCAAGGCAAGAATGAATATCTTTTTCCACACTCCCTGATAGTAAAGCGAGCACAGACAAAACTTAGACATGTTGAACCTGAAAAAGTTTTATTTCACCAAAAAATCAGCCGACTCTTTCTAACAACGTTAACCCTTTTTTGTCTTTATTTATAATTTTGAACAGACTTCTACAAATAGTGAAATTGCTGAATGTCACGGATGTAACTGAATGCTAGTATTTCACATGATGCCCGGGTCGACGCTGGCGCCGTTGAGTTCTACACGCGCCTCAAACAACACAATGACGGGGCCCCCTTCGAGGGCCAAAGCCTGCTGAGGTCGCGGCACTGACAAGCTACCGTGACCCCGGAACGTAAAGGGCTACTGAGGACACCGTGGATTTTAGTCAATACAAATCTGACAGTTCCTCCCGCCTTGCCGTGTGTGGGAGGACTCATTTATTAACACGCTTTTATTAGCTTGACCTGTATGTATGTATGTATGTATGTATGTATGTATGTAACGGAATCTTTTAACTTCATTTTCGCCTACTTCCAGCAGTCTGATTAACTTGAATTTTTGCACAGCGGTCAAGGGCCGATGACAATACAATAATATCATAAATTTTATATTAAAATCCCCCTCTAAGGGGGTGAAAAGGGGTGAAAATGTTTGTATGAAAAATCTTATTCCTTAGGTTTATACACTTGAAACTTGGTACGAATATGAGTAAAAGTAAATTAAAAAGATGGGAATTATTCGTTTGTTAAAACTACCCTCCTTTGGTAATCTAGACAATGTTAAAGTTTGTGTGGGAAAATCATAACGCGCTAACCGATAAATTTTAAACTCAGTATATAAAAATTAGATAAAAAATAATCAAACACGTGTTTTTGGGGTTTTCGAAAATCACCCTCTAAGTTGGTGAAAAAGGGTGATTAAGTTTTAAGGGAAGGCTGCTTGCTTCGACAAACCCAAAACTTGGCATAAATAGTTTCCCAATCGAATAAAGGATGCGTAATTATCTATATTTCAAAAATCAACCCCTAGCGGGCGAACAAAATCAGTTTGTCTTTTTTTTTTTGCGTGGTAAAATCATCAAATGAGTCCTCCCACCCAGGGCAGGGCGGGAGGGACTGTCAGACTTGTACTGACTAAAATCCACGGTGTACTTCACTAGCCCTTTACGTACAGGGGTTACGGTGATGGGTAAGTCCCGCGACCCCGGCAGGCTTTGGCCCTCTACAGGCCCCGTCAATATGCTGACACTCCTTGAGGCGCGCGTGGAACACAACGCGCCGTCGACCCGGGCATGGTCCATGGTCGGGCTGCGAGTCGCCCATTACTCGCCGCCCGCATGCCCGCGCCTACGGTGGCCGGAGATCGTCTTGCGACGTCCGACGCCGTGGGCGTCTACCACTGCGGCTGAGGTGGAGTGAGGTCGCTGTTCTCTCCCTCACGCGGCACGCCTCCTCCTTCGCGAGCATGACTGCTTCGCAGAAGGAGGCGACCGCTTCCCACTCCGTCTCGCCCCGCAGCATGGCCTCGACCAATGCCGGGCGCGAGAGGTCTCCGCCTATCACCGTCGTGAGGAGACGGAGGTGCTCTGCCCAAGCGGGGCAGTCCTGCACCGTATGCTCCACCGTGTCCTCCGGACGATCCTCGCAGTGGTGACACCCAGGCGTTTCCTCCTTCCTTATCCGACACAGGAACCTCCCGAATTTCCGTGTCCGGTGAGGACCTGCGTCATGCGGAAGGTAAGGACGCCGTGACGCCTATCCAGCCACTCCTCAAAGAGGGATTTTACCGCCGCGATTGCGGCGTGCACGAAATCAGTTTGTCTTCAATAATATTTCGGGTTCGAAGTTAGAAACACGCGCTGACGAAGTCGCGGGCGGAGTGATAGTAAAAAATATATTTAGATTAGTGAGCATGTTATCGCCGATGAAAATGTCATTCTCTGTCTTTTGCTGCCGATTGGCTCTCTGCTGCATACGGCCTGTTCCTCTCTCTGGCTTCTCCCACTTTCAAAAGACAAATTTCCTTATTGGTCGCTGCTGACGATTGCTGCGCGATCATCCGTTCTCAATCCTCGAATTTTATAATTAGTCACTGCTACCGAAATAGTGCGCGCGCATCCGCGCTTGCGTATTTTAATTTCTTTATTTCTTTTATTGTCGTCTTGAGACTAAAAATTCAGAAAATAAATTATAGTTTAAAAAAACTAAAAAAACACGCTTTAATAGCAATCGAACTAAAAAGTAGAAAATAATTTTTAAGTATAAGAGAGTTTGTGTTACTGCAATATATAATCCAACAATCAATCATCATAATTAACTTAGAATAAGATTAATATAAATATTAAGATATTAACAAACATTCAAATAAAGTGAAAAAGCGTGGGGTGCTCAATGATATATTTATAATAATTCTGATATTGCAAACAGTAACTAATAAAATGATCATCACATTCGATATCAAGCACCCCACGCTTTTTCACTTTATTTGAATGTTTGTTAATATCTTAATATTTATATTAATCTTATTCTAAGTTAATTATGATGATTGATTGTTGGATTATATATTGCAGTAACACAAACTCTCTTATACTTAAAAATTATTTTCTACTTTTTAGTTCGATTGCTATTAAAGCGTGTTTTTTTAGTTTTTTTATTCATATTACCACGTAAAAAAAAGTATTTCACATGAAGCTGACTTACCTCTTCAATCCAGTTAGACTTGGTTTTAGACTCAAGTCTTCCAAACCCATTGACCATCTGCAAAAACTGTCAGAGATCTAAAATTACACGGGGTCCTTGGCAATCTACCTGTCAGACATTATTTTTGTCGTGAGATATTTTGTTTAGAAAGTCGCACCTAAAATATTAAATGAACTCAAATCAAAAGCCAATTACAACACAAAATACTTAAAGAAAATAAGAACATAGTCAGGCGGCGCCGTTGGGATTCCTCGGTTACAACCAAAGAGATCTGTTACATTAACCTACTTTCTCGTGCATTTACTATTCGCACATATTACCTTTGCTTTCAAGAGTCGTTTGCGATGTATGTCCCTCCCCAGACCTCACGTAACTCTTGGAACCTCACAATTCACGAGTCAAAGCTTGAAATTCATGGAAACAGCACTCTATCGATGTTCTATTATGATTTTTTTTACTTTCAGCTTCCATTACTCAGATATTTTCAGTGATTATGTAGTACTCTTAACATTTGTGATTATTGAAGTAAAATATCTGGAAATTTTAAAAAAAGAGATTTACAATAAGTTTATTTGACTTTGTAGGAAAAGCTCAAGAGAGGGGAGAGATACGCGGTTTACAAATCAATGAATATTGTATCGTTTTTCATTTATAAACCTTTCTTAATCCTCACAGAATCTATACGTATGATCTTTGTATTTATTAACATAATTACATTGTCAAATAGGTTAAGCGATGGTTGCATTAAAATATAAATTGCATTTTACCTAAATATACCTCCTGCCCATGTAACTATAATGTGAAAGTTGTCGTACTGTAGTTTTTGCCTACCTCCGTTGGAACATTTTACTTCTACACCTTTCACTATTGAGAGACCTAAATTGTGAAGGAAAAGACTATAATTATTTACTTACTAAATAAAAACTTTAATCACCGTACAAGTTGAATTTACTTGAATAACTTTCGTTGATAGATAATTCATATTGTAATATAAATAGGATTTTATGTAATAAGGGCAGTCACCCACTTCGCTCCTACGAATAATGCGGTGGAACCGCATTATTCGTGAGAGCGCGTTTGCATTGCTACTTTTGGCAGTTGGTCGTATTAGCTAAGCGCGACTATATCGATTCAGCATTGCATCTGCTTTTATGCATACTCGCGGCGATCTGCAGCTATATATCAGATACTCTTGCAACATTGTGTCTTTGCATGGCAAATCTGTTTCAGTGTTACGAATATCGAGCCTTACCACGAACTCTTAACGCGATCCAGTTTAGGATCTAAACTGAACTGTTCTTCTAATTCGTACCATGACGACAGTTTAACGATTCAATCTAGTAGGCCATGCCATCTGACAGCAATTGTGCCAACCTGAGTCGCGAGTTTTGGTTTCATTCATTCAATTTGACAGGCCTGTTGGTCTAGTGGTTAGTGACCCTGACTGCTATGCCGGAGGTCGTGGGTTCGATTCCCACCCAGGACAAATGTTTGTGTGATGAGCACGATCATTTGTTCTGTGTCTGGGTGTAATTTATCTATAATATGTATGTATTTAGAAATATATAAGTATGTTTATCAGTTGTCTAGTACCCATAACACAAGCTCTGCTTAGCTTGGGACTAGACGGCGTTGTGTGATAGTTGTGGAATATTTATTTATTATTTATTTATTATTAATTTTGAACTGGTTGGGTACCATGACGTCTTATAGCAGCTCAACTGAAACGCCGGATTTACATTTGTCTGACGTGTTGTGTTTCAGTTTAGGAACCTAAACCGAAATGTCTTGCTTTTGAATAATTTTTAATTAGATCATGGTAGGCTTCCTGCTGAGTCGCGGGACTGTACGAATTACCGTGACCCCGGAACGTAAAGGGTTATTGAAGGACACCGTGGATTTTAGTCAGTACGAGTCTGACAGTCGAAGAACTGTTTGTAAAGTAAAAGAAGACTCGTTTGATGATTTTACCACGATAAAAAAAGGCTTCCTGCTGAAGCGATCCTTCATCGCATCTGTATCCATGCTTATTGCATCAATCGAGATGAAAAATCGTACTATCGTGGGCAATGGTATTTGGCCTGCGATAACATAGCAATTGTATCGCGTCTGCATCACTGCAAGTCGTGGGCAACCGCCCGCGCTCTACACGCGACTTGGCAAATTGTTTCTTTTTTCCAGAGGTATCTTTGGTAAACGACCCGATACAAAATATTTAAAAATAATAAAAAGGGCCGTCTAAAAGGTAACCTTCAACATATAGGTACTCCTTAAGTAAGTAAGTTTTTACCTCGGGGCAATCGCTTTCACGACTTTCCTTTGAGATACAATATGATATCGAATATCTACCCCTATTAGCGGAGTTTTCTTTTACGAAGGAAAAATATCAGAAAAAATATTACTGGGAATATAAATACTGTATCACAAATGGGTATTTAGGAATCAATATCTATTTGTAAATAACTGTAAGTATTAGCTATCACAGGCACGCCGCAATCGCGGTGGTAAGACCCCTCTTTGAGGAGTGGCTGGATAGGCGTCACGGCGTCCTTACCTACCGCATGACGCAGGTCCTCACCGGACAAGGAAGTTTCGGGAGGTACCTGTATCTGATAAGGAGGGAAGAAACGCCTGGGTGTCACCACTGCGAGGATCATCCGGAGGACACGGTGGAGCATACGGTGCAGGACTGCCCCGCTTGGGCAGAGCACCGCCGTGTCCTCACGACGGCGATAAGCGGAGACCTCTATCGCCCGGCATTGGTCGAGGCCATGCTGTGGGGTGAGACAGAGTGGGAAGCGGTCGCCTCCTTCTGCGAAGCAGGCATGCTCGCAAAGGAGGAGGCGGGCCGCGTGAGGGAGGGGACAGCGTCCTCCTTCCACCCCAGCCGCAGTGGTAGACGCCCACGGCGACGGACGCCGCAAGACGATCTCCGGCCACCGTAAGCGCGGGCATGCGGGCGGCGAGTAACGGGCGACTCGCTGTCCGACCATGGACCATGCCCGGGTCGACGGCGCGTTATGTTCCACGCGCGCCTCAGGGAGTGTCAGCATAGTGACGGCCTGTAGAGGGCCAAAGCCTGCCGGGGTCGCGGGACTTACGAATTACCGTGACCCCGGTACGTAAGGGCTAGTGAAGGACACCGTGGATTTTAGTCAGTACGAGTCTGACAGTCCCTCCCGCCCTGCCCTGGGTGGGAGGACTCATTTGATGATTTTACCACGCTAAAAAAAAAGTATTACCTATCAACCTATGTATTAAAAACCTAGTGTTAACCACTATTTCTGTAAGGGGATTATTCAGTAATAGGGTTAGTAGGGCTCAAAACATTCCAAGTTCAAAATACATAGTATAAAATACATGAGCCCTGAGGCTCAAGTGTATAATAAAAAAATGACAACAAAGATAACAACAATAATAGACATTATTATTATGGCTATTTGACAGTATCAATAAATTACAAATCTAACTAAGTAGTCCGTCATTTAGAGTTTTGAAAAATAACGGACATGTATTTTTTCTTTTGTTAAATCAATGAAGATTTATTAAGATTTAAATGGATCAAAACTTAAGACTTACACGAGCCCCCTCGCAAGGGGGCGCGTGTGGCCTCGTGACGTCAAAATTCAATAAAAATTGCACTAAATTGTGACGAATTGCCTTTAACAACATCGTATCTCCGTCAATTTTGGTTTACGTAATAAAAAGAAAAAATACGGGTTCAATATTTTTTTATGATTATTTTAACTGACGGACTATTAAGAATTTTTCAGTCAAATAGCCAATTGTTAAGGGTATTTTATAAACGTATTAAAATAACTTGTTATTTGTAACAAATTGCATTACCTACTCGGATATTGGCTTCGGTGAGCAATTTCCTGAATTTTTCTTCGATGTATGGTTTGCGGTAACGATATTCATTGCAATTTTAACGTTGAACGAAGCATAATCTTTGCGTTCGCATGTCACTACAAAGATCCAGCAGAATATCAGCGTCAGGTATTAACCTGACACATGCTGAGCTGGATACCCATTTAGTGCAATCCTGAGACACACACCGCACATTTTTTTGTGTCACGTCTGAATTATGTTAATCTCTGTAGGTAACACACCTTTTTTTTTGTTATCTGTCACTTTTTTTACCTAATTATTTATTTTTCTTGTTACTGTGTATCCTTTTATGTACCTATTTGTTTTTGTGTCTCTATTGCACTGATAATTCTTTTATCTATCTATCTAATCTCGTGTTGTGATGATTATCTAGTATCGCACACGTATTCTTTGTCCTTTTAATCGTTTTGCGATTACCTACCTAATTGTTTTTTTGACGTGACAACGTCTTATAAATTGGTTTTCCGGGTGACACTTCAAGAAACTGCGTTACGCTCCGCTCGCGTTATGCGCTCACAATGAGAGCGAGTGAGAAGCACGCGTCCCTTCCACTCGGGCATGGTTAGCCCGACTAAGAGCGAGAGAGACAGACATAAAAAGTGAAGTACGTTGTCACGTAAAACTTTCGCCCGTATACCGACTTTACAGGCAACCAATTTTTTTATCGTGGTAAAATCATCAAATGAGTCCTCCCACCCAGGGCAGGGCGGGAGGGACTGTCAGACTTGTACTGACTAAAATCCACGGTGTCCTTCACTAGCCCTTTACGTACCGGGGTCACGGTAATCCCTTGGTCCCGCGACCCCGGCAGGCTTTGGCCCTCTACAGGCCCCGTCACTATGCTGACACTCTTTGAGGCGCGCGTGGAACACAACGCGCCGTCGACCCGGGCATGGTCCATGGTCGGACAGCGAGTTGCCCATTACTCGCTGCCCGCATGTCCGCGCCTACGGTGGCCGGAGATCGTCTCGCGACGTCCGACGCCGTGGGCATCTACCACTGCGGCTGGGGTGGAGGGAGGACGCTGTCCTCTCCCTCAGGCGGCCCACCTCCTCCTTCACGAGCATGACTGCTTCGCAGAAGGAGGCGACCGCTTCCCACTCCGTCTCGCCCCGCAGCATGGCCTCGACCAATGCCGGGCGCGAGAGGTCTCCGCCTATCGCCGTCGTGAGGACACGACGGGAACGGTGAACCAGGATCAAATGAATCATATTTGAATATACATATGGGAATCCGGGTAATAAACTGTCTGTGTACCAAGAATAATCTAAAGAAAATGAGCACTTATCCTACTATTTTAGATTAGTTATCAAGGATAAACTGAGTTTCGTTTCGAGTCATTGACCGTTAAGTCACCTCGTAGTATTCACTTCAATACTACATTCCTTGCTTAACTTGTTTATGACTCAAGAATACGTACAACCGTACGCACATTTAAATATAAGAGTATAATTTATTATTAGTCGCTACGCTTAAGGAAAACGGAACGGTCTCATTAAATGCCGAGCACGTGGCATAAATAAGCAGCGAGACTGCAAATATGTGGCCCACTATTATTATTACATAATAGGTATCTACTATCTTCTTCGCCGCGACAGGGACATCGGCATCAACGCCCTGGGCGTCTACCCAAATGCCCAAGGCGTCACTTTTACTGTCCAGATATTTTCATTCCCTTATAATGAAATAATCCTTTGTTTTTTTTTTATCGTGGTAAAATCATCAAATGAGTCCTCCCCCACCCAGGGCAGAGCGGGACTATCAGACTCGTACTGACTAAAAATCCACGGCGTCCTTCTATAGCCCTTTACGTTCCGGGGTCACGGTAATTCGTACAGTCCCGCGACCCCGGCAGGCTTTGGTCTTCGAGGGGGGCCCCGTCACTCTGCTGACACTCTTGAGGCGCGCGTGGAACACAACGTGCCGTCGACCCGGGCATGGTCCATGGTCGGACAGCGAGTTGCCCAATAATGAAATTATCCTGGCATGAAATTAAGTCAACCAGAATCATAAGTTGGTATTTTTTTTTGTTCCTAGAAATTGTATGAAAAAATATTTTGCTTCAGATCAACTTCCGCCGTCCCGATTTTTTTCTTCCTCTACAATTAATTAATGATCTTTACACGAAACAGGCAAATTCACAAAAAATGGCAATTTCACACATTATTGCGGACAACTCTCAATTGACAAAAAAAATATGCTGAAAATTTTAACATCAAAGACTGTTTAGTTGCGGAAAAAAATCACCTTCCATTGGTTTTCGATGTAATGTCGAAATGTAAATTTCTATACCTACATTCTCATATAAGTATTCAGTGCTAAGTATTTATTCGTGGTCAAAAGTTTCTTTCGCTCTCACAATCCATCATCTCTGGCTTAGCGTCAAATAATTTCTACCGTTTACAACAGTTTTGTTATTCTCTGCACTCGCATAAATATTTCTTTGGCTACTAACTTAATAAAAAAAATCTAAAGGCGATTTTCATATCGATCTAATTCTATGATCTTCCACAGATATTATGAAGTCGAAGAAGAAGAAAAAAAAATATTAAAAAATAAAATAATTTATTGGTTATAAAAAGACTGTTCATTATTATACAAATTAAAAAAAAATAGATCTACCCTTAAGGGAGGAACTTCTTTGGCTTTACATTGTAATAACCGTAATAATGATACATATCATTTCAGGAGGTTATTTTAAACCCCTTAAACATTTACATCAAAATTTAGTTTAATGCATTGAGAAAATATTTTCTATTACTGTTTTGATTGTTGGTAAATTTCGTGACCAGTTCCAATGACCCCGATGGCGCTGAGACCGTGTTTCTGAAAAAAATAAGTAATTTGATCGTATTATTTATCGAAGAAAAATATAATATATTATAACACACGTGAAAACAAAATGAAACTGTACCCTGCACAGTTTAACAAGAATGTACGAGTAAATGAACAAAGACGAGATTCGATGGTACGGTAATTCCCCACTTAAAATGATCACCACCTTTTATCAAACCGCAAAATTCACAGAATTTAACGTAGTATAAGAGTTATTATAACAATCACTCGCATTCATAACAACCATGAATTTTTTATTTTTCACATATTGAAGAATGCAATAAAGAATACTCACAATAACTTTCCCGCCTTTCCTGAGAGCGCCACCGATGCCCTTAGGACTCGCGCTAGCTCCGCCCGTCATCAGCGCCAGGAGAGCCATCACCAGCACGACGAGACCGAACAGTTTCATGATGAAAGGTGAAGGTTTGAAGCAACTGATTGTTAATGACTAGTTTGTAGTCGAGGACAAGCTTCAAATGATGGTTCCTCTTTGTCTTGGTGTCCTTTTATACTGAGTTATATTCACACGGGAAAAGTCGTTCCTCGAACGCCTTCATAGTAATACTGGGTTTTTTATGTGTCGTCACAATTGTCTACATGGAGAGCGCGTAATAAAGCTCAACTCAACGACTTATATACAGTTTGTACAAATAGTTGCGTACTTCCGTTACTTGCGTACAATAATATAACTTTTTATTAGTGTTTAATACGAGTATGACACCAAGTGTATGAAATAGTTTCTTTCACATTCAGAAACTAACAATAAGTAGAAAAACTGTTTTACCACATACTTTTTGCTACTTATTACTCGTAGTTCGCGATCACACTTGATTATGCTACTCTTTGTCTAGTACTTTTTTTTATCGTGGTAAAATCATCAAATGAGTACTCCCACCCCTACTGTCAGACTCGGACTGAATAAAATCCACGGTGTCCTTCAATAGCCCTTTACGTTTCAGAGTCTCAGTAATTCGATAAGTCCCGCGACCCCGGCAGGCTTTGCCCCTCTAGAGGGGGGGCCCGTCATTATGCTGACACTCTTTGAGGCGCGCGTGGAACACAACGCGCCGTCGATCCGGGCATGGTCCATGGTCGCCCATTACTCGCTGCCCGCATACCCGCGCCTCCGGTGGTCGGAGATCGCCTGCTGACGTCCGTCACCGTGGGCATATACCACTGCGGCTTGTGCGGATTAAGGACGCTGTCCTCTCCCTCTCGCGGCAAGCCTCCTCCTTCGCGAGCACGACTGCTTCGCAGAAGGAGGAGACATGCCGATCACATACATGAGAGAGTCGATCACTACCTGAAAAGATGGCAGTAACTAATGATCTAAGTCTAAACCCCTTCGTACACAAGGCTATGTTAGTCTAAGTTTAGCTTAAGGTCTTATCTGTCGCATTAGGGTAAACCCTGTAAAGATAGAATAAGTTTTGATAAATAAATAAATCCTTTGCGGCGTGCCTGTTTACGAACCCCTATGGATTTGTTTTTTGCGATAATCGCCGGGATACCAAAATCGTAACAAATCGGAGGCGACGCACGCCATGTGTACGAAGGAGCTTACTCCAAGGGATTGTTTTTTTATGTTTAGGCTATCGTGTTATTCCTCAAATAACTTTATCTGAGAGAGATCCATATAGACATTGCACAACATTAACTAAAAAGTTTTTACCTAGTATTGAAATCTCAGATAATATCTAATTTTAAGATATTTTTCCCGTAATCTTTTTACCTATGTCTTGTTCTAATTCTTACAATCATTATGTTTAATTCAAAACTTTTAAAAAATAACCCCCCTCCCTCCTCCTGGAACGGAACCTGGATGGCACATGAGATACCCACGAGACAAGAGACTCAACATTACACCTATTTGGAATAGAATATAATACCTATACTTTATTGTTTACAATATTGTTAATTTCTAAGTGTTCAATTACAGTGGCAGCGGGGCGGGCAGAGGAATCCGCTGGCGGGTAACCCAAATACATATTTTGACTTAGGTGCACCAATTGCGGCGGGGCGAGTGAGCGGAAATCTAGTCTGTTTTGTGACCTGCCACCCGCTCCCACTGCCCGCCCCGCGCCACTGTAATTGCACACTAAGAATACAACGGCGGTCTTATAGCTGATAGCGATATCTTCCAGACGACCTTTGGGTAGACTGAAAGAACTTTAAATAAAAAAGAGACACATAATATTTACATCTATATATATATAAAAGGAGAACTGACTGACTGACACATCAACGTACAGCCGAAACTACTGGGGCTAGGAATGTGAAATTTTGCACACGGCTTCCTATTATAATGTAGGGGAGCACTAAGAAGGGGTTTTTGGAAATTTAACCTTTAAAGGGGTGAAAAGGGGGAATTAGGAAAGTACGTAACCCACGCGGACGAAGTCGCGGGCAAAGTGCTAGTTCCGTATAACCATGCGAACATGGAATTCCCATGGTTCATCTCCATGAAATATTCAATGCTGATACTCGTATTTATCATTGTGCCTATTTTAGAACAGTCAAATTTTACCAATCCAACATTAACATTCCACTATAGTGATAAGATTGAAAATCTATTAAAGAAGAATTTAGAAATTAAGAAATTTGACAGATTGAGGTAGGTTGATGTGCTGTCATCTGTCCATAATTTCGAATATTTTATGCAATGAATGCAGTTTGCAATTTTTATAAAAATAAATATAACAAACCAGTTTAAAAAAACTCATACGAATTCACTCAAATTGCCTCAGAAAGCATCGAAAAGACGTCATAGTGCGAAGTAGGCATAACGCTACGAAGCCTTCCCAACTGTCTAATTTCAAAACAATGTCAGTACTAATGGTGGCATAAAGATCTAGATCTTGTTTTACGGTTTTTACCGTTCGTCCTTAGCTCATGCATTTATTTGCGTCACACTTCCAATGCGTACCTATTTGTAAAGTAACAAATGCAAGTCATCATCTGTAGCCTTTACCAACTACACTGGGGTCGGCTTCCAGTCGAACCAGAGGCAGCTGAATATCAGTATTTTACATGGAGCGATTGCCTATCGGACCTCCACAACCCAGTTACTGGGTAATACCTCATGCTAAGACTGGTTGTCAGACTTTTAGAGCTTTTAAAGTAACTAATGCAAACAATAATCAGATTTAATGTAATGTAGGAATTATACTTATTTCAGGAACAGCTTCTTTTGTAAAACCTTTTCAGATTAAGTACCGGGATAAAAAGTAATGGTTTACAAACCGACCAATTTTCCATAAATCCTTTTTGTAATCCACCTACAACTTAATTGAGGCCCCCAAAAATATAAATTATAAATATACAACCCTCTAATATTTGCATTTATATTGAGAAACACATTGACATAATCATGATATTCGTCAAAACAGGATTGTTTCCCTCTTTTTAAAGTAGTATAAGGTGAAAATGCCTTCAGGATCTTTTAAAATTACTAGTTTTTGAAACTCGAGATTCTCCCAACAGATACTAGGTACATTAGTGGGTACCTAACTACACATGACGCAAAAGCTTCAATTATACACCTGAAACAGTTTCATTTACTTTATCCTTATTCTCAATTGTGGTTTTCCAAACAAACTTAGAGTAAATGACTAACACAAAAAACCCTCTTATGAAACGTTATGTTACCTTTCGTGAATATATAAACAGACTTTGTATTCTGATCCATCATCATTCGAAGTTTGCGCTTCTTCAGTTGATCATCTGTAAATTAGTTCAAACTTTCATCTTTCATCATGAAACTGTTCGGTCTCGTCGTGCTGGTGATGGCTCTCCTGGCGCTGATGACGGGCGGAGCTAGCGCGAGTCCTAAGGGCATCGGTGGCGCTATCAGGAAAGGCGGGAAAGTTATTGTGAGTAATAATCATTCGTATCAACATTAGATTTCACTTTTTTTCTCTTACGTATTAGCTCAGCTTATCGCTGTCCTCTGCTGACGTAGGCTGCGCCACATCACCCTGTTCTCCATTTTCCGCATCCAGTCTATCATTTATGAGTCCACTAGTCTGAGGTTTACACCTAAGTAATTAGTTTGAATCAAACCAATGGGATATTTTTTATACTCAATACTGAGAAAACACCTAGTACTTTGTTGATCTTTTTTGAACAATGTATTTATAAATTTTTCTTTTTTTTTCTTTTCAGAAACACGGTCTCGGCGCCATCGGTGTCCTTGGAACTGGCCACCAAATCTATCAAGAATCAAAACAACAGTAGAAAATGTTCCTACAGAGCAGTTTTTTTTTTCGTCATTGTGATCTGGGTTGACTGCAACTGGAATCATCGTACATGTGTACACAAAGGCTCATGGTCAGAAGAAATCAGTCAAACCAAAGATTAATTTTTACTTATCCACCGTCACAGTATTATTAATTAATTTAAAACCTTATTTTTAAAGATAAACCCTAATAAATTAATAACTCATATACTTGCAATTTTTTTCTTAACTTTTAATGTTTACTTTATAATATTCTTCTAGAGCAGGCACATGCGCAGTATTAGATAACTGGGTGTAAAACACAATGCTGTTAAAACTATTAGAACACAGAAGTGAAGTAGTGTGCAACAAAAAAACATCGTCATCATGCTATGCGTTACCCATTCGTATGTTGGCATCGGCTAACTAGTAACAAAGTAGCTGGTAAAAGCTATATAACAGGGGTGGCCAACCGGTCGATCGCGATCGACCGGTCGATCGCGACTATTACTCCAGTCGATCGTGGCAAAGCAAAAAATATAAATAAGTAGATCAGACTGCGCAACGTAATTACCAACTACTGCAGCATCATCTTGTATCACTTTTCAATCGCTGTTCCGTCACGGTTGGTAGATCGCACAGGGTTTCGTTGGTAAACAGTAGATCTTATGTCTAATCAAGTTGGCCACCCCTGCTATATAATGTATATATATATTTCAAATGTGCTCATCAAGCCCTTTTTCGATTATAGTCGATACTGCATGTACTAACATGTCGAAACTTTTTTTTGGTTACGGCTTTACAGATCCCCAGAGGGCGCCATATTGGATTTGGTGAAACGTCACCGACCCAGCAGTTTAGAAGTTATGAGGGAACAAACAAACATACATACAAAATGTACCGCATGACCCTCCTTTTGGCTTTGCCGCAGTCGGGAAAAAAATGCTTTTAAGCAGAGTCATGACAGGTTTTTTTCCCATTTATTCACTAGTTCTACTATTTACGTGTATAAATCGAAACGTACTACTAGTGAGAATTAAAATTTCCATAAGCTCTATCGAAGTATTGTAGATTTGTGGAATAGAACAAGTGTGAATAAAGACTCCCCTTCTACTATTTTGTACCACCGAATATCGTAGAACTATTGAGAAGCCTCCTTCTGCGAAGCAGTCATGCTAGCGACGGAGGAGGCAGGACGCGTGAGGGCGAGGACAGCCTCCAACTCACGACCCAGCCACCGCGGGAAACGCTCACGGCAAGCTCTCTCAGGACTTGAGGGACTTCAACACGGACAGGTTAGGTTCGAAGAGAATGGCTGTGTTCTTAGCATCGTTTGATGAGAAAATTGGTGGTGGAAAAATTGGGACATGGAAATCCGATTGTCAAGTGAGAGTGTCAATAACAACATCTCAGTCTTTGCAATTCGGCTAAAGATGATTTGTCGTGTGGGTTATTAAATTGTTTCCTTTGGTTGAGCTTACAAATTGCTACACCATCCAAGGTTTTTACTCTACTTTAGGCTATTTAGGCTTGACCTTTTGCGCAAGTACTTATGCCTAAGTAAACTAGAGCTAGCAAAATGACGGGGCCCCCTCTAGAGGGCCAAAGCCTGCCGGGGTCGCGGCACTTACGAATCCGGGGACGGCGGGACACCGTGGATTTTAGTCAGTACGAGTTTGACAGTCCCTCCCGGTCTGCACTGGGTGGTAGCACTCATTTGACGTTTTTACCGCGCTAAAATAAAAAAAAATAAAGCACAGCTTCTTCAAGTGTCGTACCTTGCAACTTATGCGCTTTTAACCACCCCACATAAAATGATATAAAATAAGTATGTATGTATACCTATAAAAAGTGTCAAATTAAAAATTTAAAAAACTCCCATAGCAAAAACTCCCATAAAAAAAAACAATCTTAAAGTACCTAAGTATGTGTTAATAATTGTAAAAAATTACATCGCGTTGGGGACCGGAACACAGGGCGGATTATTTGGAAATATACACACCATTTTACTCTAAACATGATACATATCTGAGTTCAATCATCTTGTTCGCTTGTTCTTCATCATTGAGGAATTAATAGTTCTCTGATGCTCATGCTCTGTCACAGAAATTATTTGTCTGCAAATAGCTATTGAATGTACATCACTTACCTAGAGGACAATGATACACATCGACGATGAAGAGTCAATAAATAATAACTACAAAAACGCAACTTTACAGGAGGCGTAAAAAACGTTTCAAGTCCGTTTAATTATTTTTTTAGTATATTTGATTTTTTAAATGTTTTATGTAAACTGACTACAACATTATGCTTATGACTACAATATTAATATATTAATCAATGATTTTATTAGTTTTTAGATATATTTTAGATAGATTTTATTAGTATTTGTTGCCATCGTAAATGACGTAACACCACTTAGTATATATTGCAATAATTGTTTATCTTGCAAAATTAATAAGAAACAGACCTAAGATCTTTGCCAGCATGTGCATTACTCTATTCTACAATAAATAATGCAATAAAACAAAAATGGCCAAAATGTTAGATATTATATATTGACTCTTCATCGTCGACATGGTGATTGATTTAGAAGCCCGTGTTCGAGTCCAGATCAATGTTTTTTTTCCGCTTTACCTGTATCCAATGCTGCCCTACCTCGAATATCGGAATTCATGGCCGTCATGGTATAAAAAACCCAATAGCACAATCATCTATTAATAGAATCTGCGTGTTAACAATCTTTATCACAAGTAACGGAAACCAATATATACACTTTAATTTACTCAGGTGTGTTTTGTATAAAGATAGGGATTGACAAAATACCGTCATCGACAGTTATTTGAAAAATATTGACACTTGATCATTTCGGGACGCAAAATGTATTTTTCGAACAGAGTCTATATTATTGAGTGAGTTATGGATGCATTGTGCACGTCTGATAAAAACCTGTGAAAAAATTAGTATAAAACTACTTGTCGGCCGACTGTCCGCATCAGTCCCATTTTCTAATCGCGAGCGCGTGTGTTGATCAAGCTCAGAACTTCCCTATCTTCTTCAGTTACAGAATGTAAGTACATGACATTTAATTTTCATTTAATTTTTCACAATGCTGCTAGACTGAATAATTTTGACAACAAATCGATTTTCGCTATAGTTGACGATTGTCGTATTAGTCGCATACTACGAGTATTTATTTCAGTGCACTTGATCCCTTCAAAGCCATTTTGCGGGTCTAAAAAGGCCATTTTAGTATCATCATAATGTGCAGTGTGATAAAATTCGTAAAATTGATTATTCTATTTTTATATTTCATGCTCAAGCAGTACAATAAAACATTCCATTGGCCATTTTAGGGAAAAGAGCCGGTGGTGTTGCTATTAGTACCGTGCACGACTTGAGCGCCACCTAATGTGCCCAACTATGTTGACTCTGACCGTTCTAATTCGAAACAGTTTTGCAAATTACTTGGTTTTGGTTATCATGGCGATCCATCGGCACTGAATATAATTAAATAAATGTAGGCAAAATGTATTCTACAAGAAAAATATCAAATACAGGATTGGAATGAGGATTATGATGATGTATCCATGTTATCGTTATCCATGTAAAGAAACAAACGGGTAAATTAATTTTATTTTAAAGGTATAATCGTTGGTATTTTTGGTGCTGTATAGCGTTCACACAGACGACGTCGCGGGCAGCAGCTAGTTTTATTATATGTATAAATGTTTACTAAAATATCGCAACGAAGTAGCTCTTATTTATCTCACGTAATGTTTCTGAAATTAGCTTATAGAAAAATAAAACATAAATTATTATGTTTTCTTAAACCATTTACTTTTCAACGACTCACAGTTTCTGGAATAATAACTAATTCAACTAACATACTAATATTCCAGAATGGCCGACTCCAACCGCAACGACTCCAGCCGCAACTCGGCAAAGACCAAGGCCAAGACGTCGGGTGGAGACGTCGAGACCGTCGTACCACCGCCCAAGGAAACCAGACCCCTTCACTGCAACATAGGCCAGGTCCCCCCCAATTCAGAAGTTTGGAAAGGAGAGCAAGACAATTAATAGCTTCACGATTGCGCATGTGCACATTATAGTGGCATGACGTCGAGTCAGTTTATACAAGTGAATGTTAAATAAAAAATAGACGTAATAATATTTTTATTTGAGTTGAATAATACTTAGGCCATTTCGGTCTTCTAATGCAATAGCCTATCTCGCAATCTGTACATAATGGTATCTTCACAGTGGTGAGACTCCGTAGTAAAAGATTTTCGATTGTATTTATATTTAAAAGTTTGAGTTGCAAGCTTCATTCTAAAGCAGTAAGGGTGGTTTTTTTTTTAATATAAACTTTGCCCCACACTAGGAATTTCTCCTGTGTCGTGGGTGCGTTTTCAAACATAGAAACTCACATATACAAACACTCAAACCCGGAACAACTACTGGCAGATCATACAAATAAATTTTTGTTCCGTGCGTGGATCGAACCCGCGACACACTGCACATCAGTCGATCGCTCAACCACTGCGCCAACTGAGCCGTCAAAATTGTATCTAATGGCCCTACGATTAGGTTCAACATACGATGTACTCGTATTTCACACACGTGTTTTTTAGGGTTCCGTGCGGCTGAATACAAAAACGGAACCCTTATAGGATCACTCGTGTGTCTGTCCGTCCGTCGCTTACAGTCAATTATCTCCGAATCTATTAGACCGATTAAGTTGAAATTTGGTACACATATCAATTCCTGTGACCCAAACACAGAGGTGTGACGTGAGCAGATGAAATCTGTATATGGGGGTCATTTTTGGGGGGGAAGGGGAAAATTAAAAAAAAAAAATCTGAAAACTGCATCGTGTGGCATATCAAATGAAAGGTCTTGTTGAGAAGATCTTAAATGTATTTTTTTGTAATTTTAAAATAAATAGTTTCCAAGTTTTCAAGAAAATAGACGAAAATTGACCATTCCCCCCCCCCCCTTATCTCCGAAACTACTGAACCTAAAATTTTGAAAAAAATACAGAAATTAGTTTTCTCCTTATAGATTATAGGAAAACCTATAAGAAGTCCATGATATTAAAATAACATGGTAAATCACTCAATATTGAGCGTACCAACTTACATTTTTTTTTAATGCGTCATAAATCGTAAACCGCAATTTATCTTTCAAAGTTACAACCAACTTTTATATAATATTACTTGCTGCTACGGAACCCTTTAAAGGCGAGTCCGACTCGCACTTGGCCGGTTTTTTTTGTATATGTCATTCAAAGAGAATTAAAACCACTTGAGAGCTCATAGAGCGATTTCGCCTAGGCACACGATTCACCACCGCGGGCCGGGGACCGGGGGATTGCGTCTTCCCCCGTTCCTCGGCCCGCGGTAGTTGTGATTGGTTGATGCAACAATGTCAGTAAGGATAGTGATAACAAGTAAATCCAGCAACAATAATATCGATATCGATAAAATCGATGGCAATTAAGTCTTCTTTTGCTTTTTTCTTAAAAAACTTACCAAAATAGGCAAATACAGGGCCGGCGTTGCTGAACTAAACAAACGGCGTCGGTCCTTTAAAGCTTCAAAGCAATCAGCTGTGAAATGCCTTGAACAAATGACGCTATAATATTTTGGAAACCAATTTTCCCTGTTAGTGGCATTAATCCACTTTTCTTTAACCTCCGGAATATTTGGAAATCTAAAATGTAAACGTGAAAAATAACATATTTTTTATTTACTATTAGAAATTATCGATTAAATAATTTATCAACAATGTTTTAAGTTGTCACATCACTTCAGCACACAGCACAAAGTACTTATGGATAGAAAGAGATAGACTTATCTAATATTCTAGTGAAAGTAAAGGACTTTTCAAAAGACATCAACGCGGTATCCCAAAAGACATCAACGCGTAATCCTTTTTTCGTAACCAACCAGTTTAGCTTGAGCCCTCTAATTACCAATAATGTAAATAAATATAAACATATTTTACTTACCGATGAAAACTTATACCATCTTTTTTATAACTAGATGTTTTAGATGATTTCCCGCACCATTTAATTGCACAGGTACTCATTTTTGCTTCGGTTTTATTCGATAAATGTTTTTTTAGGTTCCAAAATTAAGGAATGTGCACAGATCCAACAACTGGTCAGTACTAAAACATTCATTCGTATCGGGAGCTCATATAAGTGCTATTCCATTGATGTGTCGTGAGCCTGAGTCGCCCGTATGAGCGGTCAAGTGGCTATATTGTCATTGATGTCATTAGTCAACATGAAAACTAACCATAGACTCACTGCAAATGTGGAATACCTTGTAACATCAATGTACTCCATTGTGTCTGGTGGTCCTATACGTAACATTACATGAATGCTCGCCAGTCAGGCAGGCATAATTTTAATGTAATGCTCTAATTATCTATTGTAAAAAATATTGCAACATTGCACAAGTAGAAAAGAAAGAAAATTGAAATCATACTTTCCTAATAATTCATGACAAAAATGTATTCAGCCTATTATTTTATTTCTTTGAAATTGTATTGCAAAAAGTCGTTCGATACACGGTTGTGATTGCTGTTCTCGGCTCCATAACTATCTCGCCCACGACTCTTTTTTTTACGCGTTAAAATCATCACATGAGTCCTTCCACCCAGGGCAGAGCGGGATCCCTTTACGTTCCAGGGTCACAGTAATTCGATAAGTCCCGCGACACTCTTTGAGACGCGCGTGGAACATAACGAGCCGTCGACCCGGGCATGGTCCATGGTCGGACAGCGAGTCGCCCATTACTCGCTGCCTGCATGCCGGCGCCTACGGTGGCCCGAGATCGTCTGCCGACGTCCGTCACTGTGGGCGTCTACCACTGCGGCTTGGGCGGAAGGAGGACGCTGTCCTCCCCCTCGCACGGCCCGCCTCCTCCTTCGCGAGCATGACTGCTTCGCAGAAAGAGGCGATCGCTTCCCACTACGTCTCGCCCCGCAGCATGGCCTCGACCAATGCGGGGCGCGAGAGGTCTTCGCCTATCGCCGTCGTGAGGACACGGCGGTGCTCTGCCCAAGCGGGGCAGTCCTTAACCGTATAATCCACCGTGTCCTCCGGACGATCCTCGCAGTGGTGACACCTAGGCCTTTCTTCCCTCCCTATCAGACACAGGTACCTCCCCAAACTTCCGTGTCCGGTGAGGACCTGCGTCATGCGGTAGGTCAGGACGCCGTGACGCCTATTCAGCCACTCTTCAAAGAGGGATCTTACCGCCGCGATTGCGGCGTGCCCGAGGAAACTTTCCCTAGAAAATTATTCAAATACAGGCATATCTTGAACTCATGACAGCCTAGTACTTTTTGTTAGCTTCTAATTGTCTCACTGATGACAAAATGGAATATTTTTAACCCCCGACGGAAAAAGAGGGGTGTTTTATGTTGGACGTGTCTGTCTGTCACCTTTAATACAAAAGAAACTAAATTGAAATCGCTTTATCCGTTCGGGCTCTATGATGCTGTCTGTGGCGTACGTGTGAGAGTGTTTTTAGACATGTTTGATGAAAATCAGTTGAGCTGTTTAAAAGTTATGGAGGTGAAAGTGGAGAAGAATAACCGAATGTTTGCAAATATTCTCGAGTGGGGTCTCAAATGAAAGCCCACTGAAAGGGAAAATTGATGACTTAATCGAGAGTGTTCTTAGCATCGTTTGATGAGAAAATTGGTGGTGGGAATATTGGGACATGGAAATCCGATTGTCAAGTGAGAGTGTCAATAACTACATGTCAGTCTTTGCAATTCTGCTAAAGATGATTTGTCATGTGGGTTACTAAAGGGTGTCAATTAAATGGTTAGCATAGTATTGTTATTTCTGTGAGCAGAAAAATGTAATCGGTGAGCAGAAATAGCTAATTGGTGAGCAACTCATGGTCAGCAAACATTTCAAAATCACATTTTTGTACAGCATATTAATTATATAAGCTGCAATCAGCTGCTCATGTTTAATATGTAAAATTTTGGTAAGCACTCAGAGTGTAAGCAAAAACATGCATTTTGTGCTGCATATAAAAGTAGCAAAAATACTTCACTTGTTCACCGTCGTGAGAACACGGCGGTGCTCTGCCCAAGCGTGGCGCAGTCCTGCACCGTATGCTCCACCGTGTCCTCCGGACGATCCTTGCAGTGGTGACACCCAGGCGTTTCTTCTCTCCTTATCAGACACAGGTACCTCTCGAAACTATCGTGTCCGGTGAGGACCTGCGTCATGCGGTAGGTCAGGACGACGTGACGCCTATCCAGCCACTCCTCAAAGAGGAGTCTTACCGCCGCGATTGCAGCGTGCCCGATATGTAATATGTTTAGTGTAAAATTTATTTGAAAATAAAGATACCATTTTACTCTACACATATGTGGAAGTTCAATCATCTTGTTCGCTTGTTCTTCATCACTGAGGATTTAATAGTTCTCAGATCCGTGCTCATGCTCTGTCACAGAAATTATTTGTCTGCGAATGTATTATGTTTTCATAAATTGAATGTAAATCACTGACCTAGAGGTCAATGATACACATGGTGATTGATTTAGAAGCCCGTGTTTGAGTCCAGATCAATGTTTTT
Source organism: Agrotis puta (assembly GCA_943136025.2). Classification (NCBI taxonomy): domain Eukaryota; kingdom Metazoa; phylum Arthropoda; class Insecta; order Lepidoptera; family Noctuidae; genus Agrotis; species Agrotis puta. The sequence goes on along the minus strand of OW964177.2, from coordinate 9,670,284 downwards.
TTTCCGCTTTACCTATAACCAATGCTGTCCTGCCTGGAATACTGGAATTCATAGTCGCCATGGTATAAAAAACCCAATAGTAAAACCCAGTATTAAAAACCCAAATCATTTATTAATACAATCTTCGTGTTATCAATCTTTATCACAAGTAACGGAAACCAATATATGCACTTTAATTTATTCAGGTGTGTTTTGTATAAAGATAGGGATTGACAAAATACCGTCATCGACAGTCATTTGAAAAAATATTGACACTTAATCATTTCGGGACGAAAAATTTATTTTTCGAACAGAGTGGATATTCAGTGAGTTCAAAACCTGTGAAAAACTGAGTATAAAACTGCTTGTCGGCCGACTGTCCGCATCAGTCTCATCTTCTATCTAATCGCGAGCGCGTGTGTTGGTCAAGCTCAGAACTTCCCTATCTTCTTCAGTTATACAATGTAAGTACATGACATTTAATTTTCATGTTCATTTTTACAATGCTGCTCGACGGAATAATTTTCCCTCTTTGAGGAGTGGCTGAATAGGCGTCACGGCGTCCTGACCTACCGCATGACGCAGGTCCTCACCGGACACGATAGTTTCGAGAGGTACCTGTGTCTGATAAGGAGAGAAGAAACGCCTGGGTGTCACCACTGCAAGGATCGTCCGGAGGACACGGTGGAGCATACGGTGCAGGACTGCGCCACGCTTGGGCAGAGCACCGCCGTGATCTCACGACGGTGATAGGCGGAGACCTCTCGCGCCCGGCATTGGTCGAGGCCATGCTGCGGGGCGAGAGGGTGTGGGAAGCGGTCGCCTCCTTCTGCGAAGCAGTCATGCTTGTGAAGGAAGAGGCGGGCCGCGTGACGGAGAGGACAGCGTCCTCCCTCCACCCCAGCCGCAGTGGTAGACGCCCATGGCGACAGACTATCTCCAGCCACCGTAGGCGCGGGCATGCGGGCGGCGAGTAATGGGCGACTCGCTGTCCGACCATGGACCATGCCCGGGTCGACGGCGCGTTGTGTTCCACGCGCGCCTCAAGGAGTGTCAGCATATTGACGGGGCGCCCTGTAGAGGGCCAAAGCCTGCTGGGGTCGCGGGTCTCACGAATTACCGTGACCCCGGTACTTAAAGGACTGTTGAAGGACACCGTGGATTTTAGTCAGTACGAGTCTGAAAGTCCCTCCCGCTCTGCCCTGTGGCAGGACTCATGTGATGATGATATTACCACGTAAAAAAAAATGGAATAATTTTGACAACCAATCGATTTTATAATTGACGATTGTCGTATTAGTCACATACTAATAGGTCTTTACCTATAAAATTACCGTATTGTATGAAAAAATTTAAACGCATTTTTATCATGTATTTTTTATTTCTATTAATCGAAGTAATCACCCATGCAATATCAATGTATCTTTACCAACGCAGTGGCAGTTTATTGATACCCTTCTTAAAGAAATCATCTGGATGGGAGGCAACAAATTCTTCAAAGGCGTTTTGTACTGGTCGCGGGACTTACGAATTACCGTGACCCCGGTAAGTAAAGGGCTAGTGAAGGACACCGTGGATTTTAGTCAGTACAAGTCTGACAGTCCCTCCCGCCCTGCCCTGGGTGGGAGGACTCATTTGATGATATTACCACGAAAAAAATTGCATTTTGTACTTCCTATCAGGTATTGATTTTTTTCCCGCCAAGAAGTTATCCAAATTCTGGAAAAAGTAGTAGTCTGTAGGCGCAATGTCTGGTGACTAGGGCGGATGACGGAGAGCTTCCAACCCCAGTTCTTGCAACTTGGAGACCGTCTGCTATGCAGTATGAGGTCGCGCGTTGTCGTGCAGGAGCAGCGGAGACGAGCGATTGACCAATGCTGGTTGGAGATGTGCCAGCTTCTGCCATCATTGTGTTCAGTTCTTCACAGTACAAATCTGCAGTAATGCTCACCCCGTTTGGTAAGAAGCTGTGATGTGAATTATATCGGCGCTAGACCACCAAACAGTGACCATGACTTTTCAAGGGGTAAGTTTTCGTTTAGGGCATTGTTTAGGTGCTGAACCAGGATCCAAACAACTTGCTGAGCGCTTGCGGTTATCAAATAGAATCCATTTTTTATCGCAGGTAACAATGCGGTGGGCGAGACGGAGTGGGAAGCGGTCGCCTCCTTCTGCGAAGCAGTCATGCTCGCGAAGGAGGAGGCGTGCCGTGTTAGGGAGAGAACAGTGTCCTCCCTCCGACCCAGCCGCAGTGGTAGACGCCCACGGCGACGGACGTCGCCAGACGATCTCCGGCCACCGTAGGCGCGGGCATGCGGGCAGCGAGTAATGGGCGACTCGCTGCCCGACCATGGACCATGCCCGAGTCGACGGCGCGTTGTGTTCCACGCGCGCCTCAAGGAGTGTCAGCAAATTGACGGGGCCTGTAGAGGGCCAGAGCCTGCCGGGGTCGCGGGACTTACCCATCACCGTAACCCCGGTACGTAAAGGGCTCGTGAAGGACACCGTGGATTTTAGTCAGTACAAGTCTGACAGTCCCTCCCGCCCTGCCCTGGGTGGGAGGACTCATTTGATGATTTTACCACGCAAAAAAAAAAAAAAAGGTAACAATGCGGTGCAAAACTCCTTATTTTGTGTGTCTGTTGAGCAGTGCAAGGCACGTCTCGACGTGTACATCGCGCTGGCGATCATTGAGTTCGTGAGGCACCCATTTGTCAAGCTTTTTTATCTTGCCAATTTGACGCAAATGGACCAATATTGTTTTGATGGTAACGTGGAAAGCTGCTGCTAAATCAGCCGTAGATTGTGTATCATCAGCTTTCATAATCTCATATTCCATTATTACTCGATTTTTTAACGTGTCCATGATGACGAAAAAGATTGAAATGCGATAAAAATGTAACACTAATCAATAAACAAATGACTACTATAAGAAAAAAAAAACATGTTTTTAAAATAAAATCAATTTGAAATTAGAATTCTTAGTCAAACAAAAATTATTTTGATTTGAAATGGCCAGAATTACAGAACGGCAATTTCATAGGTAAAGGCTTAATATTTATTTCAGTGCACTTGATCCCTTCAAAGCCATTTTGAGGGTCTAAAAAGGCCATTTTAGTATCATCATAATGTTCATTATGATAAAATTCGTAAAAAGGAATATTCTATTTTTATATTACATGCTCAAGCAGTACAATAAAATATTCCATTGGCCATTTTTAGGGAAAAGAGCCGGTGGTGTTGCTATTAGTACCGTGCAAGACTTGAGCGCCACCTTATGTGTCGAAACAGTTTTGCAAATTACTTGGTTTTGGTTATCATGGCGATCCATCGGCACTGAATATAATTAAATAAATGTAGGCAAAATGAATTCTACACGAAAAATATCAAATACAGGATTTAAATGAGGATTATGATGTTATTTATTTTTTTCTCAGCAGCTATCCATGTAAAGAAGAAACGGGTAAATGAATGCTATTTTTTTAAAGATATAATCGTAGGTATTTTTGGTGCTGTATAGCGTTCACGCAGACGACGTCGCGGGCAGCAGCTAGTTTTTATCAAAAATATCGCAACGAAGTAGCTCTTATTTTTCTCACATATTTTTTCTGAAATTGGCTTATGGAAAAACAAAACATAAATCTTTATCTTGTTTTTGTAAACCATTTACTTTTCAACGACTCACAGTTTCTGGAATAATAACTAATTCAACTAACATAGTAATATTCCAGAATGGCCGACTCCAGCCGCAACTCGGAAAAGACCAAGGCCAAGACGTCGGGTGAAGACGTCGAGACTGTCGTACCACCGCCCAAAGTCAGACCCCTTCTCTGCAACGTAGTCAAGGTCCCCCCAAATTCAGAAGTTTGGGAAGAAGAGCAAGACGCTGAAGACGATGAACAGTCAGAATATACAAGTGAATGTTTAATAAAAAAATAAACATGACAATATTTTTATTTGAGTTGAATTCGAATATAATGTGACCTAGAATTAACCCCGTTTTTAGGAGATGACTGTAGGTCTTTTGTATGTAGTAATAAGGTGATTTAGGTCTTCTAATGCTATAGCCTACCTCGCTATCTCTAGAAAACGGCTTCTTCCCGGTGGTGAGACTCCTTCGTAAAAGATTTTCGATTCTATTTATGTTTAAAACTTTGAGTTGCAAGCTTCATTCTGGAGCAGTAAGGGTGTTTTCTTTTAATATAAACTTTCCATAAACGGTGCGTTTACAAACATAGAAACTCACATACACATACACAAACACCCAAACCCGGAACAACTACTGGCAGATCATACAAATTAATTTTTGTTCCGTGCGTGGATCGAACCCGCGACACGCTGCACAGCAGTCGATCACTCAACCGCTACGCCAACTGAGCCGTCAAAATTGTATCTAATGCCCCTACGATTAAGTTCAACATGCGATGTACTCGTATTTCACACACGTGTTTTTTTATGTCATTTGTCAACATGAAAACTAACCATAGACTCAGTCCAAATGTGGAATACTTTATAACATCAATGCGCTCCATTGTGTTCGGTGGTACTAAACGTTACATTACACGAATGCTCGCCAGTCAGGGAGGCAAATTTTTAATGTAATGCTCTTATTATCTATTGTAAAAAATATTGCAACATTACACAAGTAGAAAAAATTTAAAATTTAAATCATAATATCCTAATAATTCATGACAAAAATGTATTCGGCCTATTATTTTCTTTCTTCGAAATTGTATTGCAAAAAGTCGTTCGATACACGGTTGTGATTGATGTTCTCGGCTCCATAACTATCTCAACCGCGACTAGGCTAAGAATTCCGCCTCGAATGCAATATAAGTAATAACAAACTTTCAACACTTGTATCGAAAAGTAAGTACTATTTCTGTTCTTGTCCTTTCTTCCAAGCGCCTCCGCAAAATAGCTCAACAATTAATAAAGTTTTTTTTTTTTGTCGTGGTGAAATCATCAAATGAGTCCTCCCACCCAGGGCATGGCGGGGGGGACTGTCAGACTTGTACTGACTAAAATCCACGGTGTCCTTCAATAGCCCTTTATGTACCGGGGTCCCCGGCAGGCTTTGGCCCTCTACAGGCCCCGTCACTATGCTGACACTCCTTGAGGCGCGCGTGGAACACAACGCGCCGTCGACCCGAGCATGGTCCATGGTCGGGCTGCGAGTCGCCCATTACTCGCCACCCGCATGCCCGCGCCTACGGTGACCGGAGATCGTCTTGCGACGTCAGACGCCGTGGGCGTCTACCACTGCGGCTGGGGTGGAGGGAGGTCGTTGTTCTCCCCCTCACGCGGCCCGCCTCCTCCTTCGCGAGCATGACTGCTTCGCAGAAGGAGGCGAACAATTAATAATGTAATTAAAGAAACAAATGGAAGAGAAAAAAGATTACAAGTATGTGTGATAAACATTGGTTTATTGTGAACGAAAAAGTTAACTTTCAATAAATTAATAACACTGTGACGGTGGATGGTAGAATTTGATGAATCTTTGGCGGTTTCTTCTGTGATGATAGACTTTGAAAAGTTTCTCATTGCACATTGAAACTACTGTTGTTTTGATTCTTGATAGATTTGGTGACCAGTTCCAATGACACCGATTGCGCCGAGACCGTGTTTCTGAAAAGAAAAATAATATCAGAAATTATTTCATAGCGGATCAAAAGAAAATACGCTTTTTTTAGCGTGGTTAAATCATCAAATAATTCCTCCCACTCTGGGCAGAGCGGGAGGGATTGTGATTCGTACTGACTAAAAACCACGGTGTCCTTCAATAGTCCTTTACGTTCCGGGGCCACAGTAATTCGGTAGTCCCGCGAACAAAAAAAAGAAAATACCTAAAGTTCTGATTTATAAAACCAAATTAAAATGTAAAGTTAACTTAGTTAACTCACCGTAAGGATCTTTACGCTACCAAAGGTACCTAGCGTAAAGATCTTTAGGTAGGAACTAAAGGTAGGTTCCTAGATTCTTTAAAAGGGATTAAATTTCCCTTTTTCCAAAATCATAACTCGGTATGGAATTTATAAAATTCAAAATCAAAACAATTAGCGATTGCTGCACAACTTTGATGTTATGAAAATTATACTCACAATAACTTTCCCGCCTTTCCTGATAGCGCCACCGATGCCCTTAGGACTCGCGCTAGCTCCGCCCGTCATCAGCGCCAGGAGAGCCATCACCAGCACGACGAGACCGAACAGTTTCATGATGAAAGGTGAAGGTTTGAAATAATTGACAGATGTTCAACTGAAGAAGCGCAAACTTCGAATGATGATGGATCAGAATACAAAGTCTGTTTATATATTCACGAAAGGTAACATTACGGTCCATGAGAGGGTTTTACGTGTTAGTCATTAACACTAAGATTAATCGAAGGTTGCACGGAAAAGCACAATGTAGAATAAGGATAACGTTCTGTTTCAAATGTTTCATTCAAGCTTTTACTCGTAACATAAGTACGTCATACGTAGTTACCCGCCAACGTTTTACCCGACTACGGCAAAGCCAAAGGAGGGTTATGATTTTGACCGGTATGTATGTATGTATGTTTGTTTGTTTGTTTGTTTGTTTGTAAATTTATTTATTCCCTCATAACCGGGCACGCCGCAATCGCGGCGGTAAGACCCCTCTTTGAGGAGTGGCTGGATAGGCGTCACGGCGTCCTGACCTACCGCATGACGCAGGTCCTCACCGGACACGGAAGTTTCGGGAGGTTCCTGTGTCTGATAGGGAGGGAAGAAACGCCTGGGTGTCACCACTGCGAGGATCGGCCGGAGGACACGGTGGAGCATACGGTGCAGGACTGCCCCGCTTGGGCAGAGCACCGCCGTGTCCTCACGACGGCGATAGGCGGAGACCTCTCGCGCCCGGCATTGGTCGAGGCCATGCTGCGGGGCGAGACGGAGTGGGAAGCGGTCGCCTCCTTCTGCGAAGCAGTCATGCTCGTGAAGGAGGAGGCGGGCCGCCTGAGGGAGAGGACAGCGTCCTCCCTCCACCCCAGCCGCAGTGGTAGACGCCCACGGCGTCGGACGTCGCGAGACGATCTCCGGCCACCGTAGGCGCGGGCATGCGGGCGGCGAGTAATGGGCGACTCGCTGTCCGACCATGGACCATGCCCGGGTCGACGGCGCGTTGTGTTCCACGCGCGCCTCAAAGAGTGTCAGCATAGTGATGGGGCCTGTAGAGGGCCAAAGCCTGCTGGGGTCGCGGGACCAAGGGATTACCGTGACCCCGGTACGTAAAGGGCTAGTGAAGGACACCGTGGATTTTAGTCAGTACAAGTCTGACAGTCCCTCCCGCCCTGCCCTGGGTGGGAGGACTCATTTGATGATTTTACCACGATAAAAAAAAAAAAAAAAAAAAATTCCCTCATAACTTCTAAACTACTTATGACAAATGATGTGTCGTTAGAAGCATCTGAATTGTCCGCTGGTTATAGGGTAGATGACGTATCACCAAATCCAATATGGTGCCCCTCTAGGGGATATGTATATACATTATATAGCCTTTACTAGCTAATTTGCTGTTTCTAACAGTGTCAACATGGGAATCAAATGATAAATCTTAAATTCACAACTCAAAAACTTTTCATATAACAACTACTCAAAAATAAAATAACGTCAAAATAATGTAAATAAAAAATAAATTTTTCTATAACTAAAACCCGACTACGAAAAACTACGGTTGTTTCAGACAATCTTTATTGGCTAGGTTTTTTTTCGTAGTCGGATTTTAAACTTATTTTTTTTTATATAGAACTGAAAATAATACAGATTATGTTACACTTGTATATTCTTTCCATGCGTTTCCTCAAAATCTAGTAATTTTGCAATTAACTGATCTCTAATACTTTCGCGCACGGACAGTTTTCTTTTTTTTAACACATGTACCAAATGTACCTACATTAAAACTAAATTAATTTTGAGGGTTTTCATTTTTGTTAATTAAGGCACCCTTATAAGCCGACGGTTTCAACCGCAAAACAAAAAAAATAAAAATAAATTAAACCAACAGATGGACGAGACAAAAGATACTGATATTCTGAACGAAATTGTTAAGTTTTCAATATATTATAAGCATTACACTTTTCGTAAATATTTATTTTTGATAACCATGTTTTATATGGTACTGGTATTGTACTACTAACACAATTTAAATATTCAAAAAATATATACGCCTTAAATACGCCGAACTCTTTACGAAAATTAAAAAAAAATGCTATCACCGGCGTTGAACCAATTTGAACTTAGTTATCGGTGGAAATATTTATTTCCGAACAAGTGTATCAAAAATAGGAAAAAAGCACGAGTGTGAAATAAACTGCTTAATTAAATATAATCGTAGTAAATATAAGTGCCAGATGTCTAGGAAGTGTATTGAAAAAATATATTAATTCTGCCTATTCAAGGAGGCGTATAACGTAAATATTGTAGAACAGATTAATATTCTTAGCAAGTAGCGGAAAATTGGAAGTAAAGTTCGTCGCGCTTTATTACGTGCAGTTCATTCAGAATGATAAGAAATACAATACACTAGTGACGACACACAAAAAACCCAGTAGTACTACGAAGATGTTCGAAGAGCGACTTTTCCCATGTGAATATAATTCAGTATAAAAGGACACCGGGACAAGGAGGAACCATCATTTCAAGCTAGTCCTCGACTACAAACTAGTCACTAACAATCAGTTGCTTCAAACCTTCACCTTTCATCATGAAACTGTTCGGTCTCGTCGTGCTGGTGATGGCTCTCCTGGCGCTGATGACGGGCGGAGCTAGCGCGAGTCCTAAGGGCATCGGTGGCGCTCTCAGGAAAGGCGGGAAAGTTATTGTGAGTATAATTTTCAAAATATCAAGGCTAATTATTATCATTTTGAATTTTATAATTTCCATACAGAGTGATGTTTTAGGAAAAAGGGAAATTAAATAACTCTTATAGAATGTAGGAACAATCATATTTGGTAGCGTAAAGATCCTTTTATTATATATTTTTAACTAAGCAAGTTATCTTTACATTTTAATTTGATTTGATAAATCAGAACTTAAGGGTATTTTCTTTTGATCCGCTGTGAACTTATTTCTGATTTTATTTTTCTTTTCAGAAACACGGTCTCGGCGCAATCGGTGTCATTGGAACTGGTCACCAAATCTATCAAGAATCAAAACAACAGTAGTTCCAATGTGCAATAAGAAACTTTTCGAGGTCATCACAGCCAAAGATTCATCAAATTCTACCATCCACCGTCACAGTATTATTAATTTATTGACAATCATATTTAATCATAATATGTAATGTATTGGACACTTAATAATTTCGTTCACAATAAACCAATGTTTATAACACATACTTGTAATCTTTTCTCTCTTCCATTTGTTTCTTTAATTACTTTATTAATTTTTGAGCAATTTTGCGGTCGAAAGCGTCGGCTTATGTATGAGGCGCTTGGAAGAAAGGGCAAGACAGAAATAGTACTTAAGTTTTGATAAAAGTGGTGAAAGTTTGTTATTATATTGCATTCGAGGCGGAATTCTCAGCCTAGTCGTGAGCGAGATAGTCATAAATAAAGAATCATATTAGGCTGTTTATCGGCTTCTCCTTCAACCTATCGTAAGCAAAGCGAAAATTAATTTCATAGTTTGCCAATAATAATAGCGAAACAATTTTTCAGTTTACTATTTGTAGAAGTGTAGGTAATTGTATAGGTAATTGAACATTAATAATTAAGATCAAGTTTCACTTAGCAAGTCCATAAATCTGGCACAAAGCCAGCTTTTCTGCTGCCTTCAACTTATCTGTATCTCTTTGTTATCTTGCATGCAATGTATCATGTACACCATGTTTAAACAAATAAAAATTTTACTTACTTACTTACTTACTTACTTACTTACTTGAGAAGTGCTTGTTGGTAAAACCCAATAAAGGCTATTGTGCACCACAAGGAATTTTACTGTCCGAACATCCGATTTATACGGTCCGAAGTGGCATGAAAAAAAACGGATGATTGGCTTATGCACTTGTCCGTCTTTACTCCGATGATACGCCTCAGTTTAAGGTGGCTCAGTCTTTCAAACTACACGCCACGCACGCGAAATTACTCTGAACGATTACCGTTCCGGAATGCGGAAAAGTAAAATGTCGGACGGTAAAATTACGTATAGTGCACAAACTAGTATATACATTATAGGGCGTGCCATATCGGACCGTAAAAATAGGGACTGCCGGACAGTAAAATTCCTTGTAGTGCACAATCGCCCTAACACTGCCTAAAAATATCTTTAGTAGTCCTACCTGCTCGGGGTCGTCGAACTTACGAATTACCGTGACCCCGAAACATAAAGGGCTATTGAAGGACACCGTCGATATTAGTAGCTTTTTTTTAACGTGGTAAAATCATCAAATGAGTCCTCCCACCCACGGCCGAGCGGGAGGGACTGTCAGACTCGTACTGACTAAAATCCACGGTGTCCTTCAATAGCCCTTTACGCTCCGGGGTCACGGTAATTCGTGAGTCCGAGAACCCCGGCAGGCTTTGGCCCTCTAGAGCAGGGGCCCCGTCATTTTGCTGACACTCTTTGAGTCGCGCGTGGAACACAACGCGCCGTCGACCCGGATATGATCGTCGCAGTGGTGACACTCAGGCGTTTCTTCCCTCCTTATCAGACACAGGTACCTCCCGAAACTTCCGTGTCCGGTGAGGACCTGTGTCATGCGGTAGGCCAGGATGCCGTGACGCCTACCCAGCCACTCCTCAAAGAGGGGTCTTACCGCCGCGATTGCGGCGTGCCCTTAAGACATTCTACTTGGAGTTACTTTCTAGTTTATCCCGAAAGCACAGCGCTTAGGGCTCACGCCCGTCATCAGCGCCAGGAGAGTCATCACAAGCCCGACGAGACCGAAGGCCTAATGAAAATGCAAACAAAAATATTGTAGCTATTTTCAACTTTATGCCCTAAGTGAGGTCGCGGGACAGTCTCATCAGGTAACCAGCTCTGGAAAGTAAAAGGCTATTGAAAGATCACCGTGGATTTAGTCAGTAAGAGTTTGACAGTCCCTCCTTTCCCGACTTGGACGGGAGGCCTCATTTGACGATATTACCACGATAAAAAAGAAGCTAGGCTCTAAGCAAATTAAGTTGAAAATCTCTATATGGGGGAGGGCATCTAGTCCCTAATGCCTTTGTCAAACAGACAGGCATGTCCGAAGCGATAACGATCCGATACGAGACGTCGGTCCGATAGTTCTTTCACGCTATCGGATCCCTTTCGCTTTTCTATGTGACTGGATTCAAACAATTCCATACATTACAAATAAAAACGCCTCGCTTCGCATTCGTCACGCCTGTCTGTTTGACAAAGGCTTAAGTCTGTTAACGAAAATACCTGTCTCAAAAATTCGAAATGACCACAACATGGTTCATTCAAAATTTTATTATCTTTATTCATTTTTACACTTATTAATTACATTTTTAAATATTTTTACAAAAAAGCAATAAAAAACATTTAAAAATATAAAAAATAGCAGTCCACCAGCACCGGGAACAGGGTCCAAGCTACCGGCGGTCAGGGCTCAAGAGAAAGGAACCTCCTAACAATGCGCGCCGTGTCCAGAAGAACTGCTTTCTGAATCAGGCCCTTGATCCAGCTGCCTAACGAGAGCCTCCTAAGATGTTGGTCGAGGCTCTTGGCAATTAAGCCATGGGCCGACACGACTATCGGCACAATGATCGCTGAATCCACATCCCACATATCGACAACCTCGTGAGCCAAATCAAGATACTTGAGTTGCTTATCTTTCTCAGCTTTCACGAGGTTCTCGTCATGTGGGACGGTTATGTCAACAATCATTGCGCGCCGCTCAGATCGATCCACCACCACTATATCAGGTCTATTGGCTACAATAGTTCTGTCAGTGATGATGGATTGATCCCAGTACAGTGTGATATAGCCACTTTCAAGAACTGGGTCGGGCACATACCTGTAGTACGACACTTCCGATTCCACAAGGCTGTACTTCAGAGCAAGTTGCTGATGGATAATCCTGGCTACAAGGTTATGTCTATGCAAGTATTCTCCGTTAGCCTGACGAGAACACCCGGAAATAATGTGACGGATTGATTCGCCAGGACGGTGGCATGCCCGACATATGTCAACCGTGCCATCCTTCACAATAAATCTCCGGTAGTTATTCGTCATCATAACTTCATCCATAATTGCGCAGACAAAACCCTTATTATATGTTTTCATTTCCTATTATTTCCGGATCTATAAGATTTTCATGATGACACAGCGTAATTTCCGGCCGAAGAAGATATTTCTACATACCTATGTTCAATACTGTTTTTTGCGCGTCATTGCTTATTTACGTTTTGCAATAAGGAAAAGTTATAGACAAAGGGATCAAATCATTTGAAGGGTTTTTTTGTTGCGGTTAAGCATATATTTTTCTTGGGGTACTTGCCGTGATCGATATGATTTCTTAGTAACGTACTTAAGCGGCGACCATCAGTAGCATGTTGGAAATTAAACTTACTATGATTTTGGCCCACTGACCGACTAGTCGGCTACAAAACCGAACATTCTTGTCGGTCGAGTTTATGAGCCATCGCCATGTCCATGGCGCTTCATACAATGCTGAATCGCTCATGTTAAGTGAAATTAATAATCATTTAGACATGGATTTTATTACTCATTTTACTTCTTATTAGGTCTACCAAGAATTATTTACACTAATTTACAAACAAAAATAAAATATGCATTTCAACTCAATACAGTGCAACAAGGACTTAAAGGTAACACATAAATAAAAAAACAACAAAAATGTATAAATGACTATTCTGAACTACTTACATACTCCGTACGAGTAAACTTAACAACCCTGATTTTCAAAAGACGGCAGAACAACGCAATCCGAAAAAAATATCCTTTTTTGTGTTAAAATTCTAGATAGAATTTAAGATATTTCTCTTAATCATAGCGAATTATTGTCTAGTCTACAAAGGAAGACTTACTTAGTCACAGAGTATTTACGTTATTAACTAAAAAATTAAATTAACATAAAATCAAATATGGCTTCAAGCCGACTTCACCACATCACTTAGTTGGCCGACATCTCTAATAAATACTTCGGATTCGATTACTTGATTTTGATCTACTATAATTACGCCATTTAAACCAATTTGTATTCTAGAACCTAATTAATTGCTTTCCGCTGAGAAATAGGAATTAGAAGAAATTACAAAATAATTGATTATGGATTTATTCTTAATAAATCTTATAAATCTTAATAGACGGGTTTCGGTTGGAGCAGTTTTTTTATTTAGATGATTCCTTTGAAACTTATCCAGACATGAAATGATTTTATTTGATATCTAGTTTTCAAGGTTCTGAAATAATATCAACAATACTTTAAATAGCATTCAAAGGCATTTGAAAAGCTTCCAAGTATCGTTGGAACGCTTAAAATAAATTGAGTCAAAATTTAACACAAATTACACAAAGGACTTTGAATATAAAGATATTTTTTTGTTGTTTTTACTGCAGGGCTGACAAAGCCTTAGATCAAAGCTGACTATAGAAACATTATAGCTTAATATGGTTTCCTTTTAATTTGCTGTATATTTGTAAAAAATTATAGACTCTTGTATGCCCGCTATTTTTTTTACCGTTGAAATCTATACATACGAGTATAATAAATCTGTAGAAGGGTCAATTCTGTACATTGAAAATATTGAAAAAATAAATAGCGGGGGGTGTTGCTAGATCGATACCAAACCCAAATATGTGATTAAAAAAAATTTTGTCTGTCTTTCTGTCTGTCTGTCTGTCTGTCTGTATATGCAGGCATCACGTGAAAACTAACGGTTCGATTTCGATGAAACTTGGTATAATTATACCTTATTATCCTGTGCATAAAATGGGATACTTTTTATCCTGGTAAAATACGTAGAAAAAAAAAATCTTATTTTTTAGTTTCATTCATAGACGTTGTTCTGTAGAACCGCGAATCTCCTTAATTATTATAGGCTTAGGCGTATTTGGGTCCAATAGATATTTATAAGATGTCATTGTCAGAGTTACTCAAAATTGAGAAATAAACCATCCACGTGAAGACCGACATCCGCGCGGACGGAGTCGCGGGCGGAAGCTAGTCTTAGAGAATAATTCCAAAAAAGTACATAACTAACTTCAACAAAAAGGTCACAAAGAAAAAATCGAACACAATCATGTGGTTCTAGGTTCGGTGAATTATTGAATTTGACACATTAATTTGAAACGAGTATGAAAGTCTATAAGCGTGTCCACTCAGTTTTGTATAGGTAAAATGATTAAATAAAAATTATACTTAATATTTACGAATTTTAAAATTCTTGCCTTAATGACGATGTTTAAATAACTGTTTGTTTCTCTGCTTTGTAGAAATGTTCAATAGTAGGTACATTTAGTAGATAATTCGCTTAGGTTTTATTTTTATTATTCGTCATGATATTTTAAACGAACTGAAGACAAATGTACGAGTTAGCAAAACAAAAATCATATTGATAAATATAAAAACTATATCATTAATTAACGATACTTATCTATTACAGTACGTAAGTAAAGCCAAGTTACGTATTGTATACGACGAAGTCGCTATCTCAAATTGTTTCACGACAGTAACGGTTTTTCCAACGAGCTGGATTCCCAAGAAGGTTAGTCATCAAAGCGCTTTTATAGTATATAAGTTCAGAGAAGAGGCTAACGGACATCATTCATTTGAAGTAGCCAGTGACCCACACATCTCCTCAACATGAAACTGTTCGGTTTGGTAGTTCTGGTCCTGGCGGTGTTCGCTATTATGATGGCCGGCGCAAGCGCAAGTCCAAAGGGCGGGCTCAAGAAAGGACTTAAAGCTGTGGTGAGTTTATTTTTCTTGTGTTCATTGTGTGTCCACAGTGACCACATTATTGGGAGCGCATTTAAAATCTAGCAGTTCATCCCAACTACATAGATATTTTGATAAACATTTCCGGCTAGTTTTTTCATTTGATTAATTCTTAAAAAAAGTAATTAAAAGGGAGTGGTGCATGTTAAACTTAACAAGCATTACATTCAGCGGGAGCATTGATTCACATCTCTCTCACTACGTTGGATTTGATAGGCCCCATCAACGACTTCGCACATAGAGTATCTGAAATATGTATGCCGTCTTATAGTTTAAATAGGCCATGAGTTCGGAACGCGTAAAATATTTGGCCATTAATTCAATCGAAAAAAAAAATCAAAACTTTTTTCAAATTATTATTTAATACATAAAATCGAAACAGAATAGGTACTTAATTTTAATAAGCAAAGAAAAATGCATTCGCTTTTGAATTTGTGAAAAAAAAAAACAAATGATACTCGATTTTTTTTACAACCAGCCAGTATGTCCTCTAGATCAAAAAAGTTTACATAAGTAGGTATTATACCTACTCGGTAAGAAATGATATAATAAATGATTAATAATTTGCACGGGAAGGACTTTCAGACTCGTAGTGACTAAAATCCACATGACGGTGACCTTCAATAGCCCTTTATATTCCAGGGTCACAGTTATCTGATAAGACCCGTCAGATAGCTGACAGCTCTTACGCATCTGACCCTGGGTCGAAAAAGGGTACATGAATCAATTTCTTATTAACTTACTTTTGTTACATTTCGTTACAGAAAGCTGGGTTCGGAGCGATCAGCGCCATTGGCACTGGACATGAAGTCTACGAACACATCAAGAACCGCAAGGGTTAATAACTTATTGTAACTTGTATTGTTCATCGTCTGTGATAAAAACTCCAAATGTTATTGTTAATAAATAAAATTTAATCTTGAGAACATGCTTTAATTTATACATATAAGTACACCCGAATTCATCGTGATCTCATCTCTCGACTTGCACTTTCTGGATTATGTTAGATGCAATATTTTCCATGAAACGACTGCCTTCCTGACCTCTACAACGGTTGTCAGACTTTCAAGCCACTGAATAACTGCAACAACTGTCAAAGATGTATAATAAATGACATTTCTTTCTTAGTCACGAAGGTATGTAGGTGAAGGATTATTTTTTAATTAATTTAATTGATGGACAATAACTTGTAAAAAAATCAAGTTGTTAGACCTTTAGTAGAGATACGTATGAAGGAAAGTAAAAAATAAAACCGTAATAACTCTGACCCACCACCTTAATGTGAATCCAGTCGCTACAGTCGCTGTACTTAAATATTCTACAATTTTTTTACGTTCAAAAACGATCATTCTTTTATCATGAAACTTCTGTAAGTATACTTATGTATTCCGAAACACTTCAAATAGTATTTAAAATAGCATATGAAAAAATATTTAATAGCATCTAGGGTAAAACCGGGATAGTTGTCCCAGCTTCATAGTTGCTTCGCTTCATAAAGAATACTCTAGTTTCGAGGATGGATCACTTGTTATTTTATTTAGCTATTGAAAGTATTTGAAACTAGCACTAAGTTTGCCATGTTGCAGGTCTCAATGCGACTGCAATGGAAAGCCAGATGAGATCACAGTCATTGCGGGATGCATGCCCTTTTTCTTCTTTTCAAAATGTAGAGATCCGCAAAATTTCCAATATTCTGGAAACAAGGTGATGTTTTTTCTCTTTTATTTTGAAAATTATAATCCAACGAACCTAACCATAAATATAGAGATGCATTGGAGCTGTAGTTTTGATCTCAAAAAACCCAAGTAACGAAAGCGGGGAATCACCGCTCCGACACGTGCTTTAGCGGCGCTATACAAATCAGTATGCACATACTGTAGCCGACCGGAAAGAAATCGTGACTAAAGGTCACGTCGTCGGGTAAACATTGTAAAATATGTATTATTATTTTTTTACTTATAAACATTTATTATTTAATATGGACAAATGTTTTAGTATTTATAAGTTAACTAGCTTTTGCCCGCGACTTCATTCGCGTGGAATAGTGACTTCCGGCAGATTTTTGTTTTTATTTTTAATTTATTGTAATAAAAACTATCCTATGTCCTTTCTCAAGTTCCAAACTATGTCTGTACCAAATTTCATACAAATCGGTTCAGTAGTTTAGGCGTGAAGAAAAGACAGACAGACAGACAGAGTTACTTTCGCATTTATAATATTAAGTTTGGATTTTACGGCATATTACAATTTATTTATTGTGTTTTAGGGGCCTTACTTGCCTGATGAATCAAAATTGATTTAAATATATCGGCGCCGACTGTTTTATCTCGTCACCCTAATAATGAACAGCGATACTGAAATACATATTTTCCCAATAAGCTTCCGACATCTTTGCCGTTTTGCTAACACCTAATGAGAACTGGCTCTTAGATTGCACGCACTGCGATTCTAATTCGGGCGGCATTTCCCGGAGAATTCTGTAACATTTGGAAATTGTATGAAATAACACGCACTGCGAATAAAAAAACACACTAAAATTAAATCATATATAATGAGTAAAGATGACAAGATAAAAGAACTACATTCATATTATAAAACGGCGAAATGGCACATGAGATGAGCCCCGCTCGCTCGCGAGGTTTTTACGTCACTTTATAATAAGCACGTTAACGAGGATGGATGGATGGTGACTTATGATGATTATGGATGATTTTTTTTATCTATTACGCAGTTGACAAATAAAATATTAAATGAAGACAGCATTTTATTTATTAACAATAAGGAGGTTTTATCACAGACGATGAACAATACAAGATACAATAAGTTGTTAACCCCTCCGGTTCTTGACGTGTTGGTAGAGTTCGTGACCAGTGCCGATGGCGCTGATCGCGTCGAGTCCTCCTCTCTGTAACAAAAACATAATTGAAATTCCTTTATCTAGACCAGTAATGGGCAAAATACGGCCCGCGGGCCAGATGCCACCCGCGAAAGCATTTAATCCGGCCCGCCGACGGTCCTTCGACATGAATAGTATATGGCCCGCTTTAATAAAAAAAATTGACGGTACAGAAGTATAAAGTAGACTCTACTTAGAAGATTATTAGACACGCCTACGAAGGCAGGGCCTTTAAATAAAAGTTAAACAATTAGGGTACCTATTTGACTGAAAAAATTTAATTAGTCAGTCACTTTTTTTAGCGTGGTAAAATCAAAATCCACGGTGTCTTATGAATGATTAACAGTTTCAACACAGAATTCATTTTTCCTAGAATTTTGGCCCACCTTTGTATTTTTTTTTTAACTTTCTGGACCCCCGTTAAGAAAGTTTGCGCACCACTGATCTAGACTTTTCCAATCTAGGGTCAGACGTGTAGGCATTGCGATTAATTCGTAAGAAATTCCATAGCAACAATGTAATTTACGATAGGGGTAGGAATACTGTTGATGTACCTTAAAGGACAGGCACTGAAAAACCAGGTTTAAAATAGTTTATAATATGTTTTTATACAGTGTTTTTTTTATCACGGGCAGGGATCACGGTAATTCGTGAGTCCCACATTCCTATCTAGTAAAATGAACTGCATAGAGTTCAGTGCTTCGATTTGAACACTGCATTCCATTCTAGTGTTGCAAACATAACGATTTTTTCGCAAAATTTAGTTACCTAGAATTTGAGAGTCTTCGCCGCCCCGAGTATAAATAGATTGACTTAAAACCATTTAAGCTTATGCTATGTTATATTTTTGGACTTTTATTGGGACTGTTATAAAATAATACTAACATTAGATGTTTATTTTACATGGGTCGTTTTTTTTTGTTGTAAATATTTAATTACTACGACGGCTTCGAAAAGATCTAGTCTAGAAATGAAGCGTATATATATGTATAATTCAACCATAAGTTTAGACGTAGGTCGAATTAATTTGAAATAATGCCCTAAAGTAACTTGAACTGTTTGTTTTATAACATCTTAAAAAATACTTTTTTAAACAGGCTCTTATATTTTAGAACAATACTTATAATAAGAACACAAGAAAGAAAAAAGGACTTACAATAAAATTAAATCCTTTCTTGAGCCCGCCCTTTGGACTTGCGCTTGCGCCGGCCATCATAATAGCGAACACCGCCAGGACCAGAACTATCAAACCGAACAGTTTCATGTTGAGGAGATGTGTGTGACTGGCTACTTCAAATGAATGTGAATGAATATCCTTTTGGCCCTTCACTGAACTTATATATCTTATACACGCACACATGACTAAACTTTCTTGGAGAATCTGCGCTTTGTAAAAACCAAAACTATGATAAGAATTTGCCTTAAACTTAAGCTCGCGATTAGCATAAATTAAGTTGTCTTTATTTACAAACAATAATAGATACTTGCTTGTTGGACGCTAGTATAACAAAAACAAAACATTTTAAAATTGCTATTAAATTCTTTAATTAAGCATAGTTACATATTTAACCATTTACCGCCTTACCACAAAAAGATAAACATTTGTTGAACATTTGTCCAACGTGTAGTTACAAAACGACCCTTATATCAACGTGAAATGTCGTTTTGACATTGACAGTTTTTTTAGACATGTGTCCAACAGATGTTTAAATTTTTTGTGGTAAGACATTTTTTTTCGACGGCGCGTTGTGTTAAACGCTCGCCTAAAAGCGTGTCACACAATGACGGGGCCTCCCTTAGAGGGCCAAAGCCTGTTCGCGGGACTAACGAATTACTGTAACCCGGAACGAGTTCTCCCACCCAGGGAGGTATGGGAGGGACTCTCAGACTTGTACTGACTAAAATCCACGGTGATCCTTCGATAGCATTTTACGTTCCAGTGTCACCTTATGAGACAGTACCGCAACATACAATTTAGAGATTCCAAATTATGTGCCAATATTTTCAGGGTAGGTCAGAAGGTTAGTTTCAGAAAAGCCAAGGAGAACTTACATTCATTTGTTGTAATTAGACGATAGAAGATTGTAAGATTCTACAAGATGCGGGTAAAGCAGAACCAGGCGGTTTGCGATAGTAACTTGTGAGAATAGCTAGCGCAAGCACTGGACATCTAGCAAATGAGATAAAGTTATATTCTATACAAGCTGTTTCCCGTGGCTTCTCCCCCGCTGCTCTGGTTTTATTGGCCGTAGCGTGATGTTATATAGCCTATAGCAGGGGTGGCCAACCGGTCGATCGCGATCGACCGGTTGATCGCGATCGACCGGTCGATCGTGGCAATTAGTCCAGTCGATCGTGGACCTATATTAGGTGATAAATCATCATCAACTCACGACTTCCATTCCAAAGTATTAAGTAAATTTAAGGAAACAATCTCACATGTGATATGAAAAGGAACTCTTAAAACTGTTTAATAAAAAATACTACATGATTGTGTACTATGCTGATTCATTTAAGATTTCAAGAAGTATGTAATTGGTAGAACGCACAGGGTATTGTTAGTAAACAGTAGATCTTATGTCTAATCAATTTGGCCACCCCTGGCCTATAGCCTTCCTTGATAGAAAAACTGTCTGACACGATTTTTGTTTTATTTAAGTGAAAACTTCTTTAGCGGCGTTGTGCACTTTTTTGGAATGGGTAAAAATGTTAAACTCGCGTCAGGACACGTGACCTGATCTAAAATTCGTAAGACGGCGCAGGGCGCTTGCGCGAATGTTCGTGTGTGTTTATTACTATTCAAGTTTTCACTTCTGCCGGCACTCCCAGAGTGCAACCCGACGTTTTTTTATTATATTAGTATAGATTTCATCTTACTGTGGCACAAACAACACAGTCAAATTGAAAGTAAAAATAAACATTATCGCCGATACAATACAAAACATTCTACGTATTTACTTAGAATATTTTGTTCTCGCACGATGTAACACCCGCGCACTAATTGATAACACCAGAATCTGATACGGTGTACCAAAACTTGTCTCTAGTTATTTATAGATCAAAGACCGTTTCATGGAAATCAGTAGTATGTTAATTTTACCTTGTTTGTTTAAGTTTGGTAATCAACATTCAAATATCTTTGAATGCTGATACTTCCTTTACGCGACCTTTTAATAGAGCATGCTCAATATAATGCAAAACCAAAAATATCCGACTACAACATACACGAAATTTATCCCAAAAGCCAGACGTTTACTGTATCTATTGATTGATCGATTGATCACCTCGTTAATATTTTGTTTTAAAAAACGTTGCTCTGAAATCTCTCCTGTATCGCGGGGGCGTTTACAAACATTGTCCAACACCTCGTCTAAAAAAACTGGCAACATCAAAAAGACATTTCACGTTGATATAAGAGTCGTTTTGTAGTAACAATTTATTTAGACAAGCGTTTCAAAGATGTTTATCTTTTTGTGGTAAGACGGTTAAACTCACATTCACAAACACCCAGACCTGGGACAACTACTTCTATATTATAAATATATTTGTGCACATGTGGTATATAACCAGCGTCACGCAGTGCAGTCGATCACTTAGCCACTGCGCCAATCGTGTCGTAAAATTGCTGGCTATGTCTATTTTCATCAACAGTGTGAAAATGTAGACTCTGAGCTGTTAGTAACAAATTGTTGATAGAAAATAAATCTAACCTGGGAATAAAACACCAGAGTGTCAATATCTACTTATTAACCTTTTATCACATAGCTCTAAATATGCAGCCTTTGTCAAACAGACAGGCGTGACGAATGCGAAGCGAGGCGTTTTTATTTGTAATGTATGGAATTGTTTGAATCCAGTCACATAGAAAAGCGAAAGCGATCCGATAGCGTGACAGAACTATCGGACTGACGTCTCGTATTGGTGTGTTATCGCTTCGGACCCGCCCGTCTGTTTGACAAAGGCATAAAGCGTAATGTATGCAGGTAATAAGACTGGTGTAAACTTTACACTATTCTGCTCGTAAGTGTTGTTTTCCCCCTTTCCCACCGAGAAATTCAATAACAGACATAATTGAAACAATACCGTACAGTAGCATGTCGGCAACAAACAATAAAACATAAAACCTCCTGTTTAAACATTCTATTATCGTAATCGCGCACCACTTATGTTACTGTCAACGTATAAGCTTAAGTTTAAGGAAAACGGTTTATGGTTTTTCTTAGTGCGCAGGATTCTCCTCAAGGTGAGTCATCAAGCACTCTTAGAAGTATATAAGTTAGATAAAGCGACCGAAGACTATCATTCACTTGTGGTGAAGTAGCCAGTAACCCACACATCTCCTCAACATGAAACTCTTCGGTTTGATAGTTCTGGTCCTGGCAGTGTTCGCCATGCTGATGGCCGGCGCAAGCGCAAGTCCGAAGGGCGGCGGTGGTGGGCTAAAGAAAGGACTTAAGGGTATTGTAAGTAACGCTTTGTTTTTGATATCTCTTTGGGTCTTTGTGGGTCTTAAATTTGACTTTTTATCGTACAACTTAACCCAACGTTATGTTATGCGTTTCTTTTTAAATTCTGTATTATTTAATTTAAAAAAAAATAGTTATTCAACTAATGTACTGGGTAAATTAGCTATGAAAGTATCTCACACGCACCTATGTAGTATATAGATGCACCCATTTGATGCACATTTTATTGTTTGGCAAATTAATACATCTACTAGCTGTTGCCAGCGGCTCCGCCCGCTACAACTCGATAATTATCCCACGAGACCTGTGTGGTCTCGTGGGATAATTATCGAGATGAAAACTATCCTAGGTGTTAATCTATATTATAAACCTTTTGTGTACAAAATTTCATCTAAATCTGTTCAGTATCTATAATCTAGTTTTTGCGGGAAAGAGTAACAAACATCCATCCATAAATTCTCACGAACTTTCTTTAATTGTTTTTTTTTTTTGCTACAGAAAGCCGGTATCGGTGCGATTGGCGCCATCGGAACAGGCCACGAAATATACGAACAAGTCAAGAACAAGAGGGGTTAACTCACCACATAGACCATCCACCGTCATTTAGTGCAAATGTTATTCTAGAAAATTAAATGTACCTTAAAAAGATTGAACATTCTTTATAATGTCTCTTTAACCCCCCGTTAACCACTGTTTTGTAAAAATGTTGAATTAAAAATTGTTACCGTTTATAAAATATCTTTAATTTATCAATAACTCAAACAGCACTACATTGACCATAATACAACTTTCTTTCGTACAACTATTTTGACTCATCAAGCACGATGAGACAACTTAAAAAAAACTATAATTAAGGACTAGATATTCAGGCGATTTTCTTCAAGACTCGACTAACAAAAGACATCCTGAAAATACAGTTTCTGTTTATTCTAAGAGCTTCCTAATTTCTAGGACAGCTTTGACCGTAATAATTATTTCCTACCTGACCTTTTTCCTTCTTTTTTGCACTTTGTCCTACACTCGGAATTTCTCCTGTATCATCGATACATTTAAAAAATTAAAAACTCATGAGTGATAGACACGCGAGTCAGTACGCTTACTTATGGTTCGACAACCTTTTTGCCTGTGTCTCACCATGTCCATTCACCGACATCGAACAGAGTTAGTACCGTATCTTTAAAATTGCGGTCTCTAAATAACTTCGCAAGTCTATTAGCCCCTCGAAAAAATACCCATCATCTGATATTTTTAAAAATTGTTCCGCACGGAATCGAACAGCTCAACGCAACGCAGCAATCGCTCCCTGCGCCAACTGCGCAAAATACTTACGAAAAATCTCAACCGTAAAATTGACACCTGGACACGGGTTTTTTGTTTACACAACAATCAATTATGGTACTTATTGGAATCCAGCACCGATTACCTACTAATATGTTAACAATATCCAATTTCCTCAACGGTAATCGTTTACCTGTTGTTACAATTGCGTCTTGAGACGTGTTCGCGCTAAAAACCCATAATTTACATAATAACTATTGCTATTTGTCAACCATAACACTGATTATAAATAGAAATAATGTTCAAAGCTTGTTTAGTAGTGTGCAAACCAGAGTTGGCGAAAGATGATGCCACTTGGGTTGGCGCTGAAAAGTGTTTACTTGCTTGCTTAAAGTCCGTACGTGCCCATCCTGCCCAACCAACTGCACCTTCCAGGATTTGAATATATACTTAATACGTATTGGTCGGATGCAAAGAAGAATAACACTGATTATGTCCGTTTACACTAACACTAGGCTACACCTAAGTTAATGCACCTGCTTTGCCTTTTCCCAGCTATTTTGGAGTCAAATTCTAGTCGCAGTAAAAACTGTTAGGCGTCGGACTCTTAACAGGATTGTGGTCGCAAGCCAGCTTGCCCTGGTGAAGCTTCCCAGCGTCTATGGCCACTGAGCTATTACCGCGGGTTACAAGTAGCCTGCCGTTAAGAGCGCTTATTCTTAAAGTTGGCAACGTCGCAAACAGTTGTCAAATATGTACAAGTTTTAATCAATTTGGCAATTTTACTGTATGGAAATAAGAAATATGGCTATGTAGTGCCTATTATAAGGGAATGCAATAATTAATATCGTAAAAACGAATATATATAGTTTTAGAAGTAAAAAAAGTATTTGGGAACCTTCCAAATGCCTGTTATACACCTAAAACGGTTACAACATCAAATTTTGTGTTTTAATTGCATTCCTATATCAATTTGTTAGTGCACAAAGGGTGGTCGTTTATAACCGATGATTGATAAATTCTGAGAATCATCCGGTAAGTTTAGAATAAAGCAATTTTCGAAAGTATGGGGCCGTTCAAGCATTACGTAAGCACTATGGGGGGAAGGGGGGCGTTTTTACTTTGCTTATTTCGAATGACATGGGGAATAATAGTCTAGATGATTATTACGTCATACGCAAAACGCGTGGTCCCTTCCATCAAGTCACTAAAACGTCCCATCGAGAAGATCCATAAAAAAGTAAACACGCACACTCATAGAAAAGTTACAACTGTAAGAGTCGCTGCTCGTCGTGCTAATGAACTAATGTGCATTATTCAAAATTTGGAGCACCATGATGTTGAATGTCTCGATGAGAACGACATACTTAGACATTCTAAAATCGGATGAAAGTTAGCAGAATCACAACACTGAGTAGCAGCATCCAATGTCTTTGAAAACTAAGAATCGTGGATTCGGGTTTCATGGACTAAAGACTGTTAATTTGAATTTAATATGTGTATCTACCAAAAGTTTAAAATAAGTTTGTTATGTTCGTAAGATTGTAATATTTTTGTCCCTTAATCTATGTTGAATGCCGTATCAGTAAAAAATCAGTAAAACGTTATAATTATAACATTAAAAAAAACGACGATTTAACATTTTTTACCCATTCCAAAAAAGCTTAAGAATTTTCACTTCAAAAACAATACATTAATTGAAAAATATTTACGTAAGCATGGGGGGAGGGGGTAAGAGCTTTGCTTACTTTTGCTGACAAGGGGGACGGGGGCGCAAAATCCTAGTTTCGCCTATTCTGTGGTTTCGCATTATAGCTTAGGAGTTATCAAAGTGCCCGGAGATGAGTTCCATGTTTCACGTTACATAGCCGCACAACTTGTCCGTCTTGTACAGCTAGTTAGGTAAGTGTTAACACGGCTACAAACTAAAACCACTCCTTAAGGCACTTAAGCATGAGCTACAACCCTGAAATATAAAAGGCAATTGAAGGAACAGGGAGAATTTTTAGATAGTAAGAAACTGACAATTGACAATTATTATATAATAAGTCATAACATAATATGTTAATATATTATATTAAACTGTATGCACGTACTGTATTGTATTATGTATGTTTATTTAAGTTCTAGTTTTTAAATAGTCTAAAAAAATCTAATGTAAACAAAACACAAAATTTACCACAGCTACCTACTGTTTATCACAATTTAAATAATACAAAGATAAATTTTCGTGATCACTCCTTCCTTTCCGGCGTAGTTTCTGACTAGTTTAGATTTGAGATTAACGGGCCAGAAAAGTTTGGGTGACTGTGAAACATTTCATCTAGGTTGCTGGTTGTTGATACCGCATGATATCAAAAATAACTGCAACCGTGCAACGCCATAATATCCAGGTAACATCACTGTCATCATCATTTCAACCTCTTTCAGTCCACTGTTGGACATAGGCCTCTAGGCCCATGGGCCAAGTAGCGCAGCAGCGCATTTTTCTCATCCAGCCATAGCACTAGCCAACACAAGTAAGGAAATGTCTTTCTACATGGCGTTGCGTCACGTTTCCCCCGTTAAAACCATTATCTTACCGGAGGTTCTTCTCCTTACAAACAACAATAAGGAACTTAGCACCTGAATACGTCGAACATCCTAAATGAATTAGAGGAGCACGAATTGTATTACCAATTCGGTATAGATAGGTAAAGTTACCGAAGAGACGAACCGAGTTACTAGCAAACTGATAGAAACTTCGTGTCATATAGCCAAACTCTGTAGTAATATGCATCTACGAAGTATCTACTGATGGGCGCACGAAATGACCGAAAACTTAAAAAAAATTAAATCGAACATGAATGTGCCGAAGTCGCGGGACTCGCGAATTACCGTGACCCCGGTACGTAAAGGGGTACAATTATGTTTCTTTAGTTTTTCATAAACTTTGTCCCACACTAGGAATTACTCTTGTATCGTGGGTGCGTTTACAAACATTTAAATTTACGTACACAAACGCTCAGACCCGGAACAACTACTTGTAGATCATACAGATATTTGCTCTGTGTAGGAATCGAACCAGCGCAGCAGTCCAATCACTGAACCCTTGCGCCACTCATGTCCTCAATTTAAAAAAATATCGTATCATGCAGATACTTTGTAGGAACCTACAGCGTGGCATCCATAAAGTATTTGGATATTTTTAGTATATGTATATAAATGCATAGCAATTTAGGACACACACACAATCCCAGAACAGAAGACCTTATCGTAAGAAAGATACCTTAACCTCTCGGGCGATTTATAATTGAAAATGATAAAAATCAACGTCCAATGAGCGACTGTCTGTTATGTACAGACGTGTGTACGTAAGGCGCTGGGGCGTTTTCGCTTATGTACACCCGGGTGTACGTAACGCGCCCGAGAGGTTAAGTAGGTACTTACCTAAAATCTATTTAGGTAGGTACCTAAATAGATTTTATAGTGAAACAAAAGTAATTGTTTGAATATTTTTTTAATAATGGGTAGGTAATTAGCCAAGTGAAGAACTGTCTGGAATTTGTTCTTCTTTTTTTTATCAAAAAATAAAATACTGGATGATGCAGCTACAGATTTTTACTAAATAAATGTAGCATCACCCTCACTTCCATGTTGGAAATGAATTTAGAATCAATTTGTGTAGGTATTAGGATTAGCCAACATTGAAAGTATAAAGAACAACGTTTTTATTTAAACCGCAGCGGTAGATTCAACGGCGGTCTTATAGAATCCATGAAATGCTGTAGGCATACACAACCGTGATGAGAATGCGGTTTGGTAGGCAAGTCAAGAAACGTTACCTTTTCCGAGTTGCGTTTGCGCAAGCCACTGTTATTAAACGTATTGCGTACTGTTATTTCGCTTGAGGCATCTGTTATAATATCACTCGAAGACATGCTGCATTCGTGTGACAAAGATGATATAGTAGATAAACGTGTGTTTTTCAATGCAGAAGCTCTCTGTTGTGAAATGATTACTTGATCAGTGGACTTATCAGAGGTGAACATAGAGGTCAACGTTTCTGTATCTTCATCTTTTAGAACTCTGACTACACCTGCACGTAAAATATTCAGAGTCATGCAGCAGGTAGGACACAGAGCATCTCTGATAGCACTTTCTGCATACATTGTTTTCAAACTAAATGAATTAAGGTCTTCTGATTGTGTTTCTATATCTTTGGTATATTTGCTATTTTTGAACGAAGTCTCAGGCAGTCGGCCGTAGCGGTCGTCACAGCTTTGCTGGCAAATGTTGCATTTACAAGATACTTGAGCCAACCGTTCTTTCAACAAGCGAAGTTCTTTAGGCTCCGTACAGCTGTACCGAGAAGGATATGCATGCCACATGATTGACGGACAGCTAGGTTGGTCCTCTCCTATGCAACTTGGATGGTGATGTGGCATCTTCAATAACTAATTTACCTATGCCATTCTGTTAAACTTTATTTTGCATTTTTTGCAGTGATGTCACGGGAATTGACATCAGTCAAGTTTGTAAGGCTGAAAGTCATCGACTAGACTGCTATGAAGTCTATAGTACTAGCTTTAAGCTATAGACTGCGTGCTATGGCCCTGTATCCACCAAAGCGGAGAGGAGAGTACATGTGAAGAGGATGTGTTTGAATAACCATTCAGACTTACGTTAATTGCACATCTCCTCTCCGCTTAGTTTCGATGAAAATGCATAAAGCGAAGAGGAGAGAAGATGCCTTATTTTCTGTTATAGTTTTGTAGTAAAAATACTAGAAGACTAGTTCGCGTGATAGGTTATCTACGAGTGTGAGTGAAATCAAAGATTCTCCAAATGCGAACAATCTCAACGCAGTTCTTTAATATTTGTTCATTTGTCTAAATTCCAGTGTAAAATCTAATTGGTCCATAACATAACCATACCATAGATAATACTCTTTTAGTATTGGTTCTTTGTTCTAGAATATAGCGCCATAATAGAAACCACGATGAAGGCCTGATAACTGACAAAAAAATAATTTTAAAATATGACATGTATGTTTAAACTGCAAACTTTCAAATCCTTAAAATAATGGAAATAGATACCGTACACCGTTAAAAACAATGCGAAAATGTCTAGCCAACATCAAGCAGCAGCTTCCTACTACATATGTAATCGCAAATTGGAAATAGAGAGGAATAGCGACGTTCCTCTAACAAATGTTTGTATCTCCATAAATTCTTTAAACTAAGACAAATAATTTTACGCAAATATTTTATAAATACCTAAGTGGAATGGAAACCACGCATCGGCAAGCACAGCGTTGGACGTCTACCTACAAGGTGGAACGCGCTGGATGCAAGACCCTTCCAAGCGATCCTATAGGAAATCTTAGGGGAGGCCCATGTTCAGCAGTAGAGGTTCTACTGTTGTTATGATGATAAAATATCCTAGTGTGAACTAAATAGCCAACTACATATTCCCTAAAACTCAAAATAAAAATACTGACATATATTTTTAGCCATTCTGCGATTGTAGAAATTGCGCGTACGCAGAGTGCCCTGACATATTGGGAATGCTGGCGATCACTCTCACCGAAAAATCGTGTTCTTTTGGATCAACAGCGCCCAGAGAAGACCGGTTCTTCAGCCGGTGCACTGCAGTATCAAGAACACCTTCTCCAAACTCTTATCTACAAAAATGAAAGTTCTCTCAACTACATGTTATGACGATATTGGCACAAAACAATAAGAAAGTTGAATATAATAGAGAAATCGTTGAAAACCGCTGAAATACCTTTCTCTAGGATCGTATAATAGCACTTCTATTGTTTGAATGTTAACTGCATATCCCAGACATGTCTAAATATCATATGAATTGCACTAAAGAGATAGCGCCGCCGAAGAAAAAAAAGAAGGTACTTAATCATAGAAATTACTAAGCAATATAAAGATGCGATTCCATCGGAGTGCTGAATTGTGCGACTAAATGTTCACTCTGGTCGACTCACTCAAGCTAACACAAAAAAGTGTGCGTATATCTGGATAGGTACTTTTGGGCGCGAACTCACGTGCAGTGGACTCGCGTCTACGCGTTTACACTTGTTGTTTGCGAACTCAAACCTGCTTCCGCTACCGGAGTAAAAATAATTATTTGTACGGGATTTTTTTGTGCTGTGCGCTTACAAAAGTCCTGCACAGCCTTGCGGGTAGACAAGAAGGTATACGCGATACCAGCTTCGTAGGCGCACTGCTGAAGTTTTGCACAAAATGTTCGCGAACAAAATAATGTGCTGCACACTATTTAGGTGGAGTCGTAACGTTCATTTGAAGAAGTAACGTAACCAGTAAAACGTGCCAGTTCTTGCTACACAATTCCCATTGGCTCATTTTTTTTTTCATCATTGGCATAACGACCGCAGCTGCTTTGCAATTCCCAGATGCTATGCAATTCCCAGTTGTTACGCAATTCTCAATTGCTGCCCAGATTCCAGTAGCTACCTATATCCCAAATGGTATTGTGTTATTTTTTTAATCGATTCCTACATAGTTATTACTCCTTTTCAAACATTGAAAAAACTAGGTACTTAATTAAAATTTGTTCAAAGCCAAAACCGGAAACCGAAGCTAACCCGAAACCCGAAACCCAGAAACCGAGACAGGACGACATGGGCCTGTTAGCACTGATAAACCCGAACAGACCATGCTGTTGCGGGGTGATGTCGAAGGCGTTAAGCGACGACTTGCCCAAGAGAATCGGCCTGTCCTCTCGCCGCGCTGCCCTCCAACTAGGCCGCGACGACCCGTTCTACTGCAATCCTGTCGACCTGTTTCAGACTGAAAATAACGACAGTAACGATAATAACGACAATAATGACTTGGGAGAAACAGCGCATTGTTGCAATAGAAAATAAAAATAATGTCTTAATTTACCCTCTGGTTGAAGAATGATCATAATTATACAAATAGAATCATCACCCTTACTTGATAATTCATAATTGTTATAAATGCGTAGTACCTAGTTTGTTTGTTTTTTTTTACCTGCTCATGCTTAAACCACTGAACCAATCATCCTGAAATATTTTAAGTCGAAATACTTACTTAGGGTCAGTTCACACATGTTCCCTACGTGCTTTCCAAAGTTAATGGTTCGTTTTTTATTATAATATCGAGACGCGACGCAAAGCAAGTAAATTGCACATTGTCACTGAGCTAGTCATGCCATACTGACATCTGTCACAGGCTGTCCCCTACAATGCGCAGAGCGCAGAGTGAACATTGCGGTATTTTGTTTGATAAACTGAATTAATTTTCATTTTTTTTTAGGAGAATGTTGCCCCCCTCTTGGGACTTGTATGTTGGGTGCGTTTACAAACATATAAACTCACATACACAAAAACCCAAATAACCCGGAACAATACTAGTAGGTCATACAAATATTTGCTCCGTGCGGAAATCGAATCCGCGACACAGCGCAGCGTGTAAGTAACTTAATACTACACTTGAGAGCAATAAAATCGCACACGTTGACTTTTTGTTGTTAAAGCAGTTTTTTTCATAAATGTGAATACATATTAAAATAAAACTTACACTATTTGAATGTTTACTTCAGTACCTTTCTAATGATATCAAATACAGTGTAAAAAAAGTACCCATAGGGAGTTTTAGGGCACAAAATCCAACATACGGATAAAATTACCCAATTTAGCTTAACAAAGAATAAAAATAAAACTCAAAATGCTTGATCAAATTGTTTTTTAATAAGGTGTATTCCCTCCCCTAGCCTTGATTACAGCTCTTAATCGGTTTTTCATGGACCGTATTAATTTCACCATGAAATCTTGTGGTATGGCGTTCCACTCCTCTTCAATGGCAAGTTGAAGCTCTTGGAGGCGCGTAGGAGCAGGGCTTCTTGCTCGAACTCTTCTTTTTAGCTCATCCCAGACATGCTCAATCGGATTGAGATCAGGACTACGAGCTGGCCACTCCATCGCGGTGATTCCAACATCTTCCATGTAGTCGCAAACTGTTCTAGCGACATGCGGTCTGGCGTTGTCGTGCATTAAGAGAAAATCTTCTCCCATAAGCCACGCAAGCGGCCTCACATGTTCTTCGAGCACTTCTTCGACGTATCGTGCAGCCGTCAAACTTCTCGATCTCGGGCCGGTATTCGCCGTAGTGATGAATACAATGTCAGTTTTAGTGTCCAACATTATGCCACCCCAAAACATACACGATCCACCTCCAAAAGCCACACGTTCGCTTATGCAGCATTGTGAAAATCGCTCTGATGACCTTCTGTAGACCCTAGAGCGTCCATCATGACCATGTAAAGTCATTCTGCACTCATCAGAGAACATAACAGCCCGCCATTGGTCATACGTCCAATTTAAATGTTCCCTAGCAAATTGTAGCCGGGCTTGTCGGTGAGCTGTGGTCAATTTGGGACCATTTGCTGGGCGATGTGAAGTCATTCCTGCTTTACCTAGTCTTCTTCGAACTGTCCACCGACTTATACTGACATTGCGAACTTCTCGAAGCTGTTGTCCCAGTTGAACCGCGTTCAGTTGCCGATTTCTCAAAGACCTTGTCACAAGAAAGCGGTCATCACGCTCTGATGTTGTGCGTCGCCGGCCAGATCCTGGTCGCCGAATGTAGCCACCGGTCTTTTGGAACCTCTGGTATACACGACGAACAGAGTAGCGGCTCAAATTTAGCCGTCGAGCAACTTCACTTTGGTTATGGCCTGCTTCGAGCAAGGCAATAACTTGAGCGGCTTCTGCGGGCGTGGTATCCATATTTTTCCAGTAAATCCGTATGCTTCCAGTAGAGATGTTATCACGTTGACCGTCGGTATGCAACTGAATAAAAAATCTTTTTTTTTTTTTTTTTTTTTTATATGGCCTCTCGTAGCACAACAACTCTAGAAGGTTGATGCTACTTAACCGGACAATCCTGCGGTGGCCAAAAATTGCTTTAAGGCCCCCAGCCAGGGCTTACAACTAAAGTTCAATTAAATGAACGTCACTAAGGGCACCCCCTGCGGGGTTCGGACCTAGGCTTAGTGCGTCATTGAGGGGGGGGCAGCAAGGGTCAGGCTGGGTCGAATTATTATTAGGGGAATTTAAAGCTACTTGCTCAGCTTCGCGAGCTGGCTTGTCGAGCAAGGGTCGGGCAGTTGAATAAAAATTCCAATAAACTGACCTTTTTATACCTGCGGCTAAGGGTGCAAGTAGTGACAACGCAAACGCGTGAATTTGGGGAATTCGGTGTACGGTCGGTTTTTGTAAGTTACGTGAAGGTCAATGATTTTAATTTTATGTTTTTGTAAAGCTAAGCTTGTATGCTTTAATTTTGTCTAATGATTTTTACTCAATATCTTTCGATTTTAGAAAACAATCAGTAATAAACCAAATTACAAGGGGTGTGCGATTTTATTGCTCTCAAGTGTATATTACAGCGACAGAAGGTTCGCAATCAAAGAATGACGTCCGCTCGGAAAGCACACACAGCAAAACATATGCTATGCAAATAATGTCCCGTCAATGATATTTTCGTATAATATAGATCATTTCAACTAAAACCAGCACATACCAATTTGTTTTTTTTTTTATTATGATGAAATATTGTAAAAATGATACATAAATACCGATAACGCAAAGACAATACTAGCTTTTTAGTAATAGCGCCTTTTGGATTAAATTCTTAAAAACAGTATAAAATTTGACTTTATCTTTTTCACTTTTACTTTTTTGTCACCTATTTCTTACAGTTTGTACAAATATAATGGTTTGAACACTAGCAAAGATAGCAAAACACCACAATAATATTTGAAATTATACTTTTGCTTTAATATATTGAAACTAAACTCATTCATCATCAATATTATTTGCCGCTTCTTTATCAAATACCTCTTGTTCGGCCGCCTTTTTAAATTTGTCACACATGTAATTCCAGTACCTGCTACGAATTTTGTCGTATTTTCCTGCTAGTGCTTGACATAGTTCTACGGCTCTCGTTGCACTGTGAAGAATACTGATCTCTCCTTTTTTAACAGCTTCATCACAAATATCTATCAGGAATGCTAGCAAGTAAGGAGACCGACACTTGTTCTTATAAAGTTCTTCACAAAAAGAAGAAACTACGGCATTCCCACTTAAGCCTCGCTTGTCATGTATTAGCACACCCCGCAGATAATTCCAAGCGCTTTCATTATTCTTAACAAATTTAATCTTCTCCAATGCATAGCAGATTTCTTTTTGTACATTTAGGTCGGACCAGCCCAGATGGTTGTTCACGATGAAGTATCGTTGGTTCCACGCTGAATTGTTGCGCACGTCGTTTGTGATAAGGTTATCAACGAAATCCATTTCCTTCTCGTAGAGTCTGTAAAAAGATAAGACTGAGTTACAATGGGTAATTAAAATAGCCCTTGTAATCATGTCTCAACATCTTAAATTCCAACATTATTGTTGAATATTCTTAATTCTTATTTATATTATTACTCTAATTTCGTCAAACATAAGATAAATACTTCTAAGTAGGGTCTCTCAGACGGTATGAAACCTCCCCTCATCTTTTAGACATTAAATTTCATTATAAAACACAATTCACCACACTGCATTCTCACGTTTTTACACTGCATTACCTATGTTATTTTTTCTGTATGTGTCTTTAGGAGTTTTTGGCTACACTATGCCTTTCTCACTAGGAAAGCACGTAAAACCATTATTCCTGCAGGATGCACCCGATTCATTTTCATATGGTAACCCTCCCATTGGACTACAACAGGCAAAATGGAAACCTTCAGAGTAATATTCTGTGCATTTGGCTACTTTTTTGCAAACAGCCTATGAGTCAGAAGAAATAGATCTGCATGTATTTCTGAACTAATATTATAAAGCTGAAAGAGATTTTTTGTTTGATGCGCTAATCTCAGGAACTACTGGTTCGAATTGAAAAAATCTTTTTGTGTTTAGATAGTCTATTTATCGAGGAATGCTACAGGCTATAAAACATCACGCCACGACCAATAGGAGCTGAGCAGTGGGGGTGAAACCACAGGGAACAGCTAGTAAGCCATAAAAATGCATACCCAAAAGTTTTAATTGCCCACTGTCGATGCTGCCAGGCGTGATAGTTCTTAGGGTCTTGCATCAAGGCATCTCCTGTTAGCTCCAACTCCTGTGTCGGGTCTTGAAGCCACTCTACCAGTACTTTCCGGTGGTGCCAAACCTATAACATGTTAACATTTATGTTTAAATGGTTTTAAAGAAATAGTGGTGGATTAAAGCTAAGGCAGCTAAAAATGTATCTTAAGCAAAACCATTTTAACAAGAGATATGAGTCTCTCATCGCAAAAAGCGCTATGAACCAGCAATGGGAACATTTTAAGCAACTAATGTTCAAAAATATGCCCATGAAATTAATTTTCAATCTCAATCCAAATCCCATCACTTTCTTTTTGACGTCAGCTTCTGATTGGGTATCTTAAAAACTCGTTTTTATTACAAAGATCCAACCGGTGATAGCAACTGAGATAAACTATTAATTTCAATCATTCATAGATGTTCTGTGAAAGTAGTTTAGGAACAGTCACATTTAAAAGACCAAGTCACATATTTACCATCCTATAATTCTGACCTACAACGCACCCATTCTGACCTCATCATCTGATTATCAGAACAGCATAAGTAATGCATTATGTGCAGGCGCTCTATGACGCTTTTTCACAACCTTAGGTCCTCATGAACTTAGTTGTTCTCACAAATGCATTTTTGCATGCATCTACAATTATTTAAAACTGAGCAGTATGTAGTTACCTGATAGTTCTTTGGGGAGTTTTTAATTATTTGTTCTACATATTCCAACTCAGATTTCAAATCCGTTCCCAAGGCTTTCAATAGATCTCTCCTGTAAGAATAATGAAATGATTGAAAAAGAAAGTCAAAAGCTTGCAGTTACTCAAAGTTGAATTCATTTATTTAAATTAGGCCATCCAGAGGCACCTTTGAACATCAAATTTTAAAATTAAAGGAAATGGTAGGATTAATTCTACACCCATTACAGCAGGACCAGCTTGATTTCAATTTTAATCATGAATATAATCTTCTAATTTATATTGTGTTTGTTTAATAAGTGTATTTTTGATGGACCAACACAGCACCCCGATAAAGAGTTTGTTGTACATACTATAGACAATCAAAAATAAGGTTGGTTTATATTATCATTATCTCTAGTATTAAAACTATGTCTTTAAAATTTATAACAGATGGCCACCAAGGTGAAATAAGGTGAATATGTTTTTATTTTTTAATATAATGACTTATTATACCTATTGAAGGTAGAATTGAAAAGAAACCCGCTGTAGGCTAATAGTTTGCCATCATTTTTACAAATTATTACACAACAATAATTACAATCATTAAATCGAACTTGTGCAGTTACAGCTGAATATAATATTGGTTATGAAATGTGTTTACGTTTTTTCTTTCATTTAACATTTTCAAAAAGGCATTTCATTCCTTTCTCATACTTAACTTTCATTAATGAAGTTACTTTGTAATAAATTTGAATTCCTTCTTACAATTGATTGTGTTAGGAAGCCATTATATATATTATAATGTGACCAAAAACGCATGTCAATCTAACTGCCACAATATTCATATCACCTTCAATTTAAATATAGAACTTTTGATTTTAAAATCATTATGTAATTTAACTATCAATAGGCTTAATTACAAGATCAAGTTATTTTGGTGATACCTGGCCGGGTTGGCGATCGTCCAGTTACAGTTAATTTATAGCTCATTATTCTTTGTTAATAAATTGTTTGTACCACTTACTATAGAAAACTAATAGGACACTGTTGTGCTATTTTAGACTCACCTGTACTGCCATACAGTGTAGTTTGCTGGATTTAGTTCCACTGCATCTTTTGTCAGGTGTAAGGCTCGTTCAGACCTCTCATTATTCTGTAGCACAGCCCGGAAATAATCATATACATCAACAACTGAAATAAAATAGTTTTTTCATTAATCTACTACAATAATTATCTTGAAATATTTGATTAAAATTGGTAGGTAATGAAAACAAATGTAGAGGAAAACAATTGTTAATAAGTTGACATTACACTGACTTTAAATTACTCATATTGCAAGCTTAATCTTGATGCTATTACAGAAATAACAGGTTATGGAAATGAGCACATCATTTTTTATGACTTGTGTGTCCTTTCCAATTGAAGGTTACATGAATTTGAGTTTATTAAGTGCAAGTTTGTAGAAATACTCGTCATGACGAGTGTACTGTTTTTGTTTAAATGATAAGATAGACAAATTGCTTAGTAATGCGTGAACGTACATTTTTCTGAGTGAGCTATGACGACGACTAGGTTAGGTCCCTCGTCCTCAGGCACTGGAGTCACGTCGCTCCATTCCGGACGGTCCTTGTAATACGTCCACGCGACATCGCTGTCCCCGCTGTCAGACATTCTCGCTGCGATTCAAAACCACTACTAAACCAGCTAGACAATTAACCCAAGTGTATGTTTACTATCGCAGGTCGTAAAGATAATACATGTGCACACACAGTACGCGACGTGAACAAACAAGCGCAACTATCTAGGCCGAAGGTATTACAGACTTAATTAACGAGTTGTCTCGTATCTTTATTTATACACACAGGTAATTTTTATTTTATTTATTGTGATTAGTAACTTGGCAAGTGGAAAATGGCAACTACGACAACAAAACTGAACAAAACTGTCAAATTTATGTGAAATGACGTTTATGAATATGACAGCTAAGAAATGACAAGTCTTGTGACTTATGTAGAAATTTTATGGTTAGGGTACTAGCATTTTAAGCCAGTGTTAAATCAGATTAAAAACGAGGTCTCGCCCTTTAACAATTTATCGAGTCTTGCAAAAAGTTCATTGGTACTGTCGTTGCGATAAACCGGACACAAATTCAGACACCGTGGCTGCTACTTAGAAATTCATATTGG
Organism: Agrotis puta; assembly: GCA_943136025.2. NCBI lineage: Eukaryota > Metazoa > Arthropoda > Insecta > Lepidoptera > Noctuidae > Agrotis > Agrotis puta. The sequence goes on along the minus strand of OW964177.2, from coordinate 9,632,755 downwards.
AAGAACCCAATAACACTTTGTTAGACACGGGAATCGAACCCAAACCTCATGCCCAAGAGTTATACTTGCGATGCGACCACTAGGCAACAAGGCAGTCACTTACATTTTCGATGATACTTAATTAGTACTAATATTTTCAATATTTATTTTTAGTGTTGCACCCCTTTTGGATGCTCTGACGTCGGACATTCAGGAGGAGGCCCCCTGGTGTATGCTGTTTGCCGATGATATTGTGCTTATTGCCGAGAGCGGCCTAGAGGTCCAGAGCAGATTGGAGGCGTGGTGGCAAAGACTGGAGAACGTTGGCCTGAAATTGAGCAGAACCAAAACCGAATATTTGTTTTGCGATTTTGGCGGTCTCTCCAGTCCTGTGCCCATTACACTTGCCGGAACGCCCATACCAGTCTGTTCCGACTTTCGGTACCTCGGGTCGCTTGTCCAAGGAGATGGCGATGTAGACCGGGACATAACACACCGGATTAACTCGGGATGGATGAAATGGCGACAGGTTACCGGAACAACTTGCGACCCACAGATGCCCCTCAAGTTAAAGGGGAAAATATACAAATCCGTGATTAGACCTGTTGTATTGTATGGATCGGAATGCTGGGCTGTGAAAAAGTTGGATGAGAAACGTTTGCATGTAGCGGAGATGAGAATGTTAAGATGGATGTGTGGAGTGACAAGAATGGATAAAGTAAGGAATGAGTTTATAAGGGGAAGTTTGGAAGTGGCGCCTGTTACAGAAAAAATTAAAGGGAATCGTCTGTCTTGGTATGGACATGTGATGAGGAGGGATGACACTCATGTGACTAAGAGAGTGATGAGTATGAATGTTGATGGATGGAGAGGAAGAGGAAGGCCAAAGAAGAGATGGATGGATTGTATAAGGAATGATATGGAAGACAGAGGAGTGAATGATACTGTGACGTTTGATAGAGGAGAATGGAAGAAAAAAACGTGTTGCGCCGACCCCAAGTAAAATGGGATAAGGGCAGGAAGATGATGAGTGTTGCACCCCTTTTGCTTCCCAGCTAAAACTCTGGTGACGAAGAACAGACCATCAAGTGCTGATTATATCAGCCTTATTGATTTTTGACACTATTGTATATCAGAATTTATAAATAAAAATCTTTATTTTTGGAAAATAATATATTTATAAAAAATACTACCATGTAGACAAATAATTTATGTTAACAACTATCAGGTAACAAATGAAGAGGAATCATTATTATTATGATGCATTTACAATGTTTAATTAAATATTCTAACATTTAACGTGTCGGTTATTTTATTACCAAGCGTAAGCGAGGCCGAGTCCATTGGAGTAAGTCATGTGGGACACTGTGGGGGCAGCTGAGTACGCGACGCCGAGAAGACCAGCAGTAGCCACCTTTCAAAAAAGAACACATTAATACTTACATAAATAATATCCAGTGAAACTTAATTACTTATGTCAGAAATGAACACACCCACACACATAACTCAAGTACATACCTACATACAACTTTATTGTTTGCAATAATGTGCATTAATGGCCATGGTTGTTCATGAGAATCACGAGCAGACAGTAAATCGTGCTATATGGTTAGGTTATTACGTAAATATCTTTACTAAATAGGTATATATGACTACTTATTATGCCTCCTGTGCCGTTTAAAATACTCCTACTAAAATGAAGAAGAAGCTAGCTGAAAAGTGTGTTTAGTTTTACGCGCTAATCTCAGGAATAACTACTGGTTCCAATTGAAAAATATGTTTGTGTTGAATAGTCTATTTATCGAGGAAGGCTATAGAATATGTACCATCTCGCTACGACCAATAGGAGCCGTGAAGCTGGGGTAAAACCACGGGAAAAAATTAATTCATGTGATGAACAACAGGCCGTTATGACAGTAGAACCTGCTTTTAATGAATACGAGTACATTAGAGCTGACTCGCTAGTTCTGTAATGAATTTAAATGAGGTCATTCAGCAGTAAGCATTATCATAAAACAGGATATATCTTGGACTTTAATACATACTTATCACCTACACCTGAGAGGCGATGAAAATATGTTTTTAAAGTACCTGGATATAGTTTTGGCTTCACTGAAATTTTATATTTATAAAGGCTGATACTAAGTTAGTATGGTATAATTCTTGTTGAAGCTCAACTGGCACAAATAAAAAGATCATCCACGAAAAAGTACAGCTAAGTATGGTGTTATCTATTAAAGACAAACCGTACCTTCAGCGCTGCCGCGGCGCTGTCTTAGTCTTATAGAGAATAATACTGTAGTACCTTTGCTGTGCACACCTATTCGTGTCCTTAGCTTACCTTAGCGACGGGGGCGACACCAACATGGGAAACCAGAGGCGCTGCGAAGCGCGGGTATCCAGGAGAATACGCAAGTCCAGGGTTGCTCACGCGCACATCAGATTTACGGACGCTTGAGAAAGGAGTGTCGATAGCTTTCGAGTATGTTGATACCTGTGAAAAGTGGCATAGGTAATAGAATTTCTGAGTTGACAGTATCTTAACTGGAATCTGAGCAATTTTTTGCCTATATCATGCCGTATTAACCCAGTAGATAAGTAGCAATTGCTACGAGCCCCGCACATGAAGCTCATCTCCGCCAAGTCCCACAAACACATGAAACGTTTACTACGTATATTATTCCACTATTCTGACTGTCGCTGGCGAAAATAAATACACATTTTGTGTTCGTTAGTTTCTAGTTCAAATCATGTACTAGTAGGGAAATCTTACTCTGGCTTTTTGTACTTGTGAAACAGCTTGATAAAGCCTAACAGGACCTGGCAAACACCATATTGAGTATTAAATAGTACCGGATCAAAAAGGAGGTCCCCGCGCATGCTTAATCCGGCACTAGCACTTCTGAAGGTATATCCTGTACAACTACTTACGAAAAGGGATTGGAATAAGACGTACCTGTCCAAGATTGAACGGCGATCTCAAAATATTGGAGTGCTGAGAGGAGATTGCGGGTTGGGCAGGGTAGTTGCTGTAGGGATTCCAACCTCCATAGGCATAAGGAGAACTGTACACTGGAGCAAGCCCAGCATGGCTGGCAGCTGCTAGGCACACCAAGAATAATAACTGGAAAGGAATAAGTAGATAATTATTAGGTAAGCGTATATTGGGTTCGGGCTAACAGAAATAGTGCACCTGTTAGGACTTCTTTTGACGATCCCGATAGTCTACGCGTGCACATCTTATAGATGACGGTTTTAGTTGCTTGTATTCAGAATACAAACTTCGAAATAAAACAGCAGCTGTAATAATTAGAAAGAAAGAAGAAAGAAAATTGTGTTTATTGGCACAAACTTAAAACTAAACGATACAAATAAAGTTATAAAGAGAGAGAGTAGGTAGTAAAAAAAGAGGAAATAAAAAACTTAACAATTTAATGCCAAAGGGCCTCAGCTCAGCATATGCCAGATGGCAACACAAAGTTTGCCACCTGACGCTGATTTTCAGCTGCAGCCCACGAGTGCCATACGCTCGAAATCAAATACGTAAATTAAATATAGGTACTGAGCCAGTGTGTAATCAAGATGTACTAATATTAAGTATAATAAAATATGTGCACAAAAATAAAAACAAATACGTAATGAAAAAAAAAAAAAATCAAGACTGAGTGCAACAAAAACAATTCAAGGAAATAAAACTTGTAAATGGGTGCGTATATTGGCCATCCCGAAAGGAGGAGCAAAAGACATCAACGATATTATATTTCTGACACAAAGTCAATGGATATGCGAATTTTAAATAATATCTAACGAATAAAAGCAATCAAACTTAAGCAAACTTAATCAAATATAATGGCAACTAAACTTACTTTTAAAAGCATATTTAGTGTTCTACCCCTGAAAGCTCAGACCGATATGTTAGAATCGACAAACGCGTTAGCCTTTTATACTGGCCCAGTATGTCAACATGTTAGAATGAAGGGCCACATGTGTGATAAGGTGGCCGCAACATAATGTATGACAGCATTCATTGTATGCGTGCCCAGAGCTTTGGAAAAAGTGTGCACGAGCAGGCGTGGCTGCATACACATAGGTACGCAAGGACAATACACAGCCGGCCAGCTGGTCACTTGATGAAATACTTACAAATTATTACTAGTTAATGTTCTCAATAAAATATCCATTGCAATAAAGTCAGCAACAAAAGTGGAGTAACGTTTAAATTTTCAAAAATATGTAAACGAGGAAAAAGGCTCTTTTCTAACCTTCTAGATGAAATGTATCGTATATTTTTTGCCCTTTTATTGCTGAGTCTTCCTGAGGTCAACTAGAAAACACTACTGGGATAAATTGTATCCGTCATCCTAACCCCGTCATGGTTTATCAATACATCTTTCAGCAAAATCTGTTCAACCGTAAAGACGTGAAAACGTAACAGACAGACACACAGCCAACTTTGGCATTTATGTGTTATTATACAATCCAAAACTTTAGGAGATACAATCTCTTAGTAAAAAAAAAAACTTCTTTTGCCTAAAACTTTCCTCATCAAAAGATGAAAATCATATTGACTGGGTTGGGTGTGTTGCCCATGCCCACATGACATGCCTTGTCATAAGTCACGGGACCACTTACTTGAATAATAATTGATTATCTAAATTGCAGCTGCCTAAAATGAGACTAGTTGATACCTACTTGCAAAAGACCTACCTACGATTAGTACAGACGCCAGCACTACGACCTAAACTGTCAAACCCAATCAAACATGAACCTTTTGTAATAAAGTTGAAAATCGATTTTATAGATTGGGGTAGGTTGATATGATGGCGGCTGTACCAGTGTACCTGGCTGTTTAACTGAATCAACCTAGTAAGTCAGCAACGTATCATGCATAATAATTTGAGAGTTATTTAAACTAATAGGATTATAATAGACATCAATTAGAAGTTAGAACATTAACGTTTAACATATTCTGGACCAGTCACAAACTTTAGCCTAGATCTTGCGACTCTAAAGTCTAACCTAGTCAATATCGTCATCATCAGCATATAATGTTCCCACTGCTGGGTTACAGGGCTTCTCTCTGTGCTCTGTAAGAGGGAGTGGCCCAGAATGCACGAATTTTTGATTTTAAGCCATGCCATGCCGGTTTTCTCACGATGTTTTTCTTCACTGTTTTGAGAGCAGTGGTGATGAAATAAATCACTCAAGGTAATGCGCCTGGCTGGGCGGAATCTATGATCAACAAGTCGTAAATCTGGGCCAATACCAATGGACCACCAAAGCTAAAAAAATACACGATACTGCACGATGTAAACATAACACCAGAAAAAATCTAGCAGAAAAAATGTAGCATAGCTAGCTAATAAAAATCATATATTGCATCAGCCCCTAAAGGCATGCTAGTACTGAACATAGCCTAGCTACCAATACATAATAACAATAATCTCCGCTTTATATCTAGACCAAGTTCGTCAAGTTTTGTGACATAGGTGAATTACTTATAATAGGAGTAATGGCTGCATTGGTCCACTTCGGTAAGTTATTATTTTATTTTTCTAGAACTTTTTATAGTCACTACTTAGAAGTCACTATAAATTTTATCGATTTGATACTTTCGATTCAAGAGGTGTGTATTCCTGAAAATTGTTCAGTACGTACTTTAAGATTTTAGATAGGTATTGATCCATGGTCTACACTGGAATTCAATATCTGGTTGGCTTATCCCAAAATTCCGGCACAACATCAACTGTCATTTTTTTTTCGAGCAACCGTATTTCCGGATTGTCAGTCCATCAATATGAAGACCGAATGAGAATGAATTTTACGTTAGACGATAACGGTAACGACACGATATCGCCTGGATTGGTAGTTTCAAACATTTTTAGGGAAATGAGCGAGAGAGGACGAGCGCCCATTACCATCATTCCCGACGTTGACCGAATCGTCATGGAATGTTCGACAGTTTCAAAAAGTCTAAGCAAAAAGCGTTATTTTAATGAAAAGTATGCAAATGAACTGATGGTCTGACTTTTCTTACAGCAGATGATTTTGTGCACATCATAAACGACGACACAGAGTAATGGCTTGAGAAAAGTTATATATGTAATAACATTATCTTTTGTCAAAAATATAACTAAACTGTACAGTGCAAAAACCTCAAGCCTAAATCAGGAAAATTAGCTACAATCAAATTGAATTTGGCCATTATTTCACACAATTTCCATATTATCAGCACGTGTTAGATTGTTAGACAGGGCGCGGTTCGCCTTGTCTTTTATTCATTACGAACTGATCTGTATGACCTAAACCCGTCAGTCCAGGCTATTATCTACCTACGTTAAATTGGATATTTAGACCACAAGCCTATACGATATCGTCAGACATAAATGTGCAGTTCAAACTTTAAAAATAATTGGAGCTATGGTAGGTACATCATGCCGCTACCCTGTTTATGGGGCAAATTAGCAAACCAGAACGATTTCTAGGCAATAATTACATTCGTCACGCTGTCCCCTCGGGGCAAACCAAGTGCATCGTCACACTAACAGCAATTCAGTGCTGCTCGCATCCTGCTTAGTGGCTGGTCTTAGTTATTTGTGCGCGAAAATGTTTTTATTTGATAAATACTTACTCTTACTACTCTGCCCTATAATAGTTATCAAGGCAGAGCGGTGGTATTCCGCGGCAATCATTGAAAGGAGAGACGCTCTTCACAATTTTTCCAATCCAGAATATGGAACTAATTACAATATCCAAGATCGATTCATGCCTCTAATGTTGTTTGATCCCAAAAAAACTGATAATAAACGCCATGATTTTATTTCGACGTCTAACACTTTTCCTAACGGTATAACAACCGAAAACAACGTCCCTTATTCTGAAAATGTTATTGTAAATTACAATAACACAATAGAAAACACAAATATATTGAAAAGAGTGCGACCTAAAAGGAAATTTGTTCGTAAGAAATGTCCTGCAGTAGGAGCGAGGCGGTCAAAGCAGTTGAATTCAAAACAGAAGTCAAGGACAAGGTTCCTAGAAGTGTTCCAGGTAGTAGAGTTTGATCATGTATCTTGTACATCTAGCAGTGGTCTAGAAGGAACGTGCCTGCCTGAATCCGAGTGCACCGACTCCGGAGGAGCTACCATGGGGACTTGTGCTGATGGATACGGCACTTGTTGCGTTAGTAAGTGAAATCCAATCCATAACTTGCTTCTTTCTTCTTTTCGTGTCGATGGCACGACGACAATAATTTTATGACATGACCCAAAATTTCGCCACTTCCACGGCTTTTTCGTTGCCATACACCTGTTTCGAAGTGTTAATTTGTGTAAACGATTCTAGCTCAATTTGGATGTGACGACCGCTCTGCTGCTGAATCAGGGTGGTTCACGAATCCAGACTTCCCATCGCCGAGCACTGAGAGGCTGTCCTGTGCATTTACTTTGGACAAAGCTTCTGAAGACATCAGACAGATACGTTTGGACTTTATGAATTTCGAGGTGAGAACTGACAATCATATAAAAATGCCTAATGAATGTAACATATTTCCCAGCTTCCCAGCATTAGGAGGCAGGATTTAGTGCAGTAACTAGCCTTTTAACTAGTCTGGTCTGTGTCCATTTCCACGCCCCTCCAGAGTGTGCGCCCTGCGACAGGGCACCGTTGGCACACCCCTATATTCAGCACTGAGGATTCTTAGCTTTCTCGAATAAAACCTTCAAGCCTTCAATAAAAACAAAACACAAGGTTACGAAACACACAACGGGTCAAAAACAGCCACTTATATACCACTATTCCAAATGATTCACTTCGTGAATGAATTGCCAATGAAGATACTATACGAACGAATACAATTTCATTAAAATTTCAGACAACAGATCTATTCTCAGATGGTCTTGACTGCCAGCGCTGCCCCAACTACGGTTTGTAGCCGTAGTTTCGACGTTGGGCAGCGCTGCACACAACGCTGTTCTCTTTAGATACAATTTTATATTTTCAGCTGCTGCCACCCACGGATGGGTCATGTCAAGATGATCAGTTCATTGTATCAGGACAAAATGTTAATAGCATAATACCGATCCTCTGCGGAATTAATTCTGGTCAACACGGTAAGACATACGCGCATTCTCTATTTTTTTGTTTTAGCTTATTTCCAGTTCGAGACGCCATCCGGGCAATTTATCCCACTTATTTTTATTTCCAATCGAACAAGAACCTTATAGATATTTAGTGATAAAGTTGAAAATAAGAGATTTGACGGATGACAACCGCCATATTCAGTTATTTACCAGGAATTTTACCAGTACCAGTCTTGAGTGTGGTTTTGTGCCCGTAAGATGGGACCAAGTCCATGCACCCCCTTAGATGCCGATACCAACTAGTGGCCTCAATGATACAATTTTTCCCATCTAGCCCGTTAATACAAAACCAACCCAATACACCGTTGATTACATTTTAATTTTTCAATCTACTTCGATTGATACCAAAACTTGTTTTCAGTTTACATTGAAGTTGGTGATGTCGATGGACCCATTTATCTGACGTTCCAAACTGTTTCTTCCGACAGCAGATTATTTTCAATTAAGGTAAAGTACTTACTTATTATTCTTATTTCGGCATGGTTCGCTTACTAAAAAATAGCTCGAATGTGGATAAAAGCTGTATGTAACCCAGTAGGTACTTTTGGCCCGGGAATCGAATACCTACTTAGCTCAATCTACGCTAATTTAAGAACACCTATGCTATTCTTTTTCTTAGTTGGTCACGAGCTTGTTATAGATTTTCAATAAAATAAATAATACTTAAGACAACCGTAGTTGCAGCGCTGAATTCTTTAGAGCATAGGATTACAGGACAAGTCGCCTGGTCATGCAATATTTTATAGATCCAGAGAACCTTTTCCTTTTACCCGACTGCGCCAGAAGGAGGGTTATGTTTTTAGTGTCATAGTCGGACAAAACTCCTGTAGGGCAATTTGATTTTTTAAATCGCCAGCAATGACCCCGCCAAGTCGACCATTTTTCTTACAATTGATTTTTTTGATGGCGTAATTTTACAGATAATACAGTTGACGTCTTCAGACGACCTAGCTGCACCCGCGGGCTGTCTGCAATACTTCACGGAAACTCAAGGCTATTTAGAGTCCTTCAACTATCGAGATAAATCTGACATCGTGATTTCAAGAACTCCAAGTTACTTAGTACGTATTTTAAATGAATCTTGTTGTACCAAAAATTTAAGAAACCAATTTTAACTCACAGGAAGGTTTCAGTTTTTTTAAAGAAAAATATCTGTTATGGTAACTTTTTAGTCTTTTCCCCCGTCTGTTTATTTATTCTAATTCATTACAATAACTGTATATCATGTAAGAATTTTTTACTACTTCAGTACCGTTTTGCGGACAGTATTTAAGCCAATTATAATGAACTTTACATTTCAATTCCAGAACAATCTGAATTACGCTATGTGCATTGAGCGTAAAGCAGAGATTTGCAGTGTTACATACACCAACAATGGTAACATGGAAATTGTCAATTACGAGGCGTGTAAGTTCATAATAGGCTCACATTACACTAATAACTGTAACCTAGGGCCTGAGGTCATAACTATCGGGGTAAAACACTATTTAGCATAAAGCTGAGGCTACACTAGGTCGCGACAAAACGGTATGTTTCGTAAGTCGGTGGTGGAACTATCAAATACAAGCCGTAAGTAATCAAAAACAAGCAGAAAATGTTTGTCAAAATATCTAGTTGAGAAGAATTGGCATAAGGGAACAGTGTATAAGACGGGGACGCGAGGTATAATGGGGACAAACTCTTTAGGCATACGTAACACAACACTAACGTAGCGCAAGCGCCATCAGGACGTCATTTGCAAGCGGCCATTATCAAATGGCGTCCTGCTGGCGCTTGCGCTACGTTATTATTGTGTTAAGTTTGCCTTAAGTGTGTGATTTCCTAACAAACCTCGCGTCCCCGTCTTATACACTGTTCCCCTATGTGATTGCAAGGAGGCGTTGTCAACGCACACACAGAGTATATGGCTACGCCGTACATCAGCATTATCGTGTAGTTCGATTCCGTCTTCCAGTCGAATCGAAAATCGCTGCATAATGTAGACTCACCTCAGCCTAAGTTCTAGGTTCTTATTGTATGGTTTGATAATCATGCAGGCCATGCAGTTTATGACCAATTGACCGCAGAAAATGCCTGATAATAATAGACTGTATCACGTGTTCATATCGTTTTAAGCTTTTTATATCCATTTTGTTTTTTATGGTCGAAGACCTTCAGCAGCATCAATTGCTTGATACGTCTGAAAATTTTCTGCTCTTTGATTGTATTTGCGAAGTAGCTGAGCTGAGGAGTTGTTTGTCGTTAAACTTGAGCGCAGAGTGTAGTCGTTACCCGTGGCCCCAGGTTAGTGTTGGGTTAATAGCCGGATGCTTTGAGTTATTATCGATTATAATCCATTAATAGCCATTAATAGCCGTGCAATGGCTAATAACCCTGCTAAAAATGTTTTGTTAAAAAATAAATGTTTTTTTTTGTTTTATTGTAAAATCTGTGGATGTGAACATAAATTGGGTACGTGTACGCAGTTTAATTCAATGTAGTGTTATGCTTTTTATTTATTTTCAGATATTATCTGTGAAAAAGTGTTAATAATGAGATAAATACACCTTTTTCGGGAAATTCAGTTTTGTTAATTTAGAGTTCTAATACTATAAAAACCATGATTACTATAGACACATCGCTTTGTGATTTAACCATCTACCTAGTTAATTACTTGACTTAACTAGGCGAGCTAAATATGTACCTAGGTGTATGTATACCTTTTTTTTCTGGCGTGGTGAAATCATCAACTGAGCCCTCTCACCCAGGGCAGAGCGGGAGGGACTGACAGACTCGTACTGACTGAAATACACGGTGTCATTCAATAGCCCTTAACGTCCCGGGGTCACGGTACGGCGACCCCGGCAGGCTTTGGCCCTCTAAATATACATAATGACGGGGGCCCCCGCCTCGTCATTACGATGCCGATGCGAACCCCTCCCAACGTTATGTGGGACTCTGACCGTGGCGCGTTCAACTGCCGGATCCTATCAGCAACTGCACACACCGCACGACATCTCTCGCTGGTTCCATTCTACCCGGTGACCGGGGTAGATGACGGCTCTGTCCGTCAGATAGTCCTCGACCATGCGACAGAGGTAGGGCGGCACCCGGTGATACCGGAGTGCTTCCCTCATGTAACTCCAGGGCAGAGTGTTGAAGGCGTTGGTGATGTCTAAAGACATCGCCAAGACGACCCTGCCCCGGGATACCGCATCCCCCGTCGTGAGGGCTTTCACGCACATGATGACGTCCACTATCGAGCGCCCCTTGCGGAAACCGAACTCTGCAAGGTCCGGACTTGCTCGATTCAGGTGCCCGACGAGGCGGTTTGCAATTACTCTTTCAAAGAGCTTGCCCACCTCGTCGAGAATACAGACGGAGAGTCCGCAGGGCGCCCGGCCTTCTAGATGAGGACCAGTTTCCCCGGCTTCCAACGACGTGGGAACTCCAGGTATGCGCTAAAGAGCCCCCCCAGTCGAGGCCCAAGAGTCAACGAGGCCAGGACCCAGGCTTTTCCAGGCAGGCCGTCGGGTCCTGGGGCAGGTGTATGTATACTTACAAATAAATTTTAACCCATACGTAACATGTAAGGTACATTGGAAGTTACTTATTAACTTTTTTCTGTCAGTACGATGTAGGTAAATTATAAACAATCGAAAATACCCGTTTCTCGTGCTTTCGGTGAAGAAATCCTTTTTCGCCTTTTTTGCGTGTTTGTGTTTATAATCATAAAATGGTTAGGTTAAAGAACAATCTTGTGTGGAAGAAAGATGATGAAAATGAAGTCTAATGTGACAGTCCTAAACCTGAAAACCATGAAGGGAAATTTTCAAACACGTAAATAACATTAATAGCAGGGTTATCATCCAAAATTGCTATTAATCGATTATTAGCCAAATGATATTAACCGGATTATTATCATTGCCCAACACTACCCCAGGTTCACCCATTACTAGGTCCATGGGTAATTTTAATTACCCGTGGTTTCATGGAGTACCTACCTAAGTATCTATATAAAAGGTCTATATCTATCTCAGAACAGCGCAACGCTATTTATGATATTGAGGACATTGTCATTTCAGTTGATTGTCGTGGGCACATAAGTACGCGATACATTTTTACATTTTACGCTCTAATAATGTTTTAACCTTGCCCCACACTAGGATTTCTCCTGTGTCGTGGGTGCGTTTACAAACATAGAAACTCGCAAACACCCAGACCGGAACAAACTTGTAGGTCATACAAATATTTGTTACGTGTGGGAACCGAACCCGCGACACGCAGCGCAGCAGTCCAATCGCTTAGCCACTGCGCTAACCGTGCCGTCCGTCTCTATACAATAGGCAACTATTTGTTTCCTGATTCGATTTAAGTACTGAAGTAATTAACACCCTACAAGTGACTAGCGATAAACATAAACGCTCAGTAGTCTTTAACTTTATAACCAATCACATAAAGTTGAAAATCTATTGAGCGTTAAAACCTAAACTAATGAAACTGCTGAGTAGTTTATAGGACCTGTTTCTCTCTGTTATGTAGATGGACCACCACTGATCCCGCCCGGTCAAGCTGGAGTAGAAATACTGAACTGTCCCAACGATTGGTTGCTGATAGCTGCTACTAGGCTCTGTGGAGAACGTCTCAATGACGGGTCTGTTTTTCAGGACTTCACCGTGAATGCGCCAGTTACAGGTATTTTTTTTTGGTAACTTTATTCCTTGAACTTCCTAACAGCATGAAACAGTACTTACGAGTAAGAGATGATGTGAAACAGCTGAGTTTGAGATGATTTTTACCGCATTTAGAGACAGATTAGACAACACCCACACACGGCCACTCGGTAGAGTTAATCCGAGAGTCCGAACTGCATGCGCTAATTGATTTAATCTATTCACTTCCGCTTCCGTCGTATTTCTCGATCCCAATTCACTACAACAGATGCGACACGAAAGATGTTACATAGTTACCTTCTTCTCATAAACTTAGTCATCATCATTTTAGTTGGGTTATTTGTAATGTTGGTAGCCTTGTCCCACCTAGAGCTGAATCTAGGCTATTAAATTCCTCCCCTTCATGCCATGTTTCTCTTGTCGGCGCCATGGATACTAAACGCCATTAATCTTTCTATTTTCTTTTCAGATAATGGTGCAGGTCCTATTGTGGTATGGTTTCGTTCGGACGAATCTTACGTCGGAGCTGGCTTCAAACTGGTGTACCAGCAGAACTCATGTAGTTCTTAATTATAATAGTAAAAAACAGTAGTTTTAGAAAAAATATGCATTTATTTTCTATTAAATGATTGGTGGTGTATTTAATACTGTTTTTGTTGACCTGACTTAGTTAAGTAAAAAACTATCCGTGATTACATAAAATCATTAAAAAAAATGCTTATCTAATAAGCATTGTTTTTTTAAATAATTTATTGTACATGTCACATGTCAAAAACATTGATAATAAGTAATAATATTCAACAAAATTATAAGCTAACGAAATGCGTTTTGGTCAATTATTGTACTTGTGCCATAATATACATTTCTCTTCAACAGTTGCTATTCATTCAATAAGAATCAATGACTTACTAAGACTTACATAAATAAAATAATTAAAAACAAGAATAATTGAATATTCATTAAGCATGAATATAAACTGGTGGGAAAATGTTAAAGGTCATCAACAAAATAAACATTATTAACATTACATGTTAACAAAACATTTAAGACAAAGGCAAAAAGTTAAAGGTGTGATTCCGATCTCGGCAGCACTACTGCGTGCGGAATATGGATTCCTTTAAATGCGTGATACGACGGTGACTCATTAATTATAAATTATTACTCATTAATAATAAATATATATGGATTTTTGTCTTGAAAATTTTAATGTTCAATATCTCCAGAACAAGCCAGTTTGAACCCCATGGTTAAAATTATTTTAAATTAGGTCTAGTACAACCAGTTTGTGTCAATGCGGTAAACTCGGCAGTATTGCCCTGCCTGCCGCCTTACTCGGAATTAGTGTTGCAGCATTACTGCTGTGTGCTGCCAAGATCAGAATCATACCTTAACATTATAAAGTATAATCAAAAATGTATTCTTAGTGGATATATAGATGTAGTAATGCTAGTTTAATTACTATATTTTTATAGCAGTAATGAATAATAATTGAGAAGTAAACTTAATTGCATGAATCATATAAAGCTAAATATATAACATATTATTAAAAATATGATTTACATAGTTTGCATATTTAATACCAGTATCTGATTAACATTACATTAGGTATTCATATAAGATAGATACTCATTTAAAATACCTATTAAAATGTTCTCAGACTGAAGTTATTTATTTTGGACATCAATTTATAATCAGTGAGTAGTTTATAGTTGTATTATATAACTTGCTCTGTTAAACATTAAAGCATATATTATATAGTATATATCTATAAAAAATAATAAACAGTACAAAAAATCTAGTATTTTTTAAACAACAGAAGTGGCTAAATTGATGTTATTTATTCTTGACATTACCTTTCTTTTTAAGACCATCTCTAACAATGTTATGAAATGAGATTAAGATCCCAACCATGATAATCCTTAGCAATCCCATGGAGAATACCTGAAGGACTACTTGCCAACCACTTTCAATGGACCCTCCAAACAAAGTACTTAGCAATGTGCCGGAGAGACTGTATATGGAATATGTCTTCCCCACCTGAAAAAAAAAAACAATTGATTGACTATGTTACGCTGAAATGTTTTGGTAAATCAAACTTAGACAATAAATCCCATAGATTAGTTTTATAATAACATTATTTTATTCAAACTACTAACACAATAAAAAGAGGAAAAAAATCGAATGCTCTTGAGTCTGTTCTGTTTTCCTTCTTTTACCTACATGGTCTCAAATTATTACCTATTTGTCATACAATGAAGAACCATTAGTTATCACTGCATACTCTGTTAAGTATAGAAATTAGCCAATTCAGTATACAATACTTACAAGAGCATCATGAATCATTTGCTTTCCAACATCATCAGCTGAGTGCAAGCCAGCAGATCCAGAGATAAGTTTGGTTTCTTCAGGTTTAGTAAGGTCCTCATTCTTCAGGCCAGGAGTATCAGTGTCAGGAGGGAAAGCAACTGTCAACCTTACGCCAGTACCCACAAGCTCCATAATTACAGACTCTGCGAGCCCTCTTACTGCCCATTTGCCAGCACTGTAAGCACTGTACCCGTATATGCCTGAAAAGTTTAAACATCTAAGTGTTGAGTAAAGTTACATTGGAAAGATTGGATTCACATTCTCAGTAGTGAAAGGTGAATGGAAGAAAACAACAAACTTTGATATTAAGAAGTATTAAATAGAGCTTACCAATTAATGCAGCTTCTGAGCTTACAAATACAATTAGACCTTCATTTCTTTCCTTCATTCCTGGTAAAACATATCGAGTAGGATATGCAGTGCCAAAGTAGTTGAGATCAATCATCTGCTTTATAACATCAACATCCATTTTCTCGAACTGGCCACATATGCACATCCCAGCACAGTTGATCAACATAAATATGGGGCCAAGCTTCTGTTCAATGGATTGGAAACTTTGCTCTATTGTTTTGTAATCAGAGGTCACGTCTAGGGCAACAGATAGTATTTTTTGGTTGCTTTTATCCAAGCAATTGGCGGTTATCTCAGCTACGGCACTGGTTAGTTTACCAACGTCACGACCGATAACAGTAACATTAGCTCCAAGTCTCGCTGCCTCTACCGCCGCAGCTTTTCCTATTCCACTAGATCCACCTGTTATGACTACATGTCTACCTTTCAAGTCTTTGTAAATTCGTTTTTTATCCAAGGAGTAATGGATAATAAGTCCCAAAGCGATGAACACGAACAAAAATACCAAAATGTATATCAACATTGTTTTGCTTTTAAATGCACTCGACTCACTATAACGAAACTTTGAGGGATACAATTGGAATGTTAGATTAGGATGACTTATAATAGCCAATAATATTCAAATCCAACGATGCCGACGAAAAACACCGGGACAGGCAAGCAAAACCAAAAAGCTCTGGGTAAAACGTGAGAAATCAAGTGAGAAGTAACGAAGTGACAGTGACATTTTTGTTTGTTTGACAAATCTGTCAATTCTATCTAATCCATAGAGAAGAGACCATAGGGATGTCCGATTTATGCGAATTATTTTATTTAGCGTATTATTATGGAAATCGATATCAATTAAACAATGAAAAAAAAAATCTTTGACGAGGAGCTTATTTGCAAATGTCCACAACTAAGAATATTGAGTCATCTGCATAAAAGCAGTGCATAGGCTACAAAATTAATCAAATTGAAAAATGGAGACCAGACTCACAAATTATTTTTGACTAAGAAACGAACATGCACTTAGGATGCCCCACACTAGGAATTTCTCTTGTATCGTGGGTGCGTTTTACAAACATAGAAACTCTACACAAACACCCAGACCTGGAACAACTACATGCAGATCATACAAATAGTTGTTCCTTGCGCGGATCGAACCCGCGACTCGTAGCGCAGCAGTCCAATTGCTCAGACACTGCGCCAAACGTGTCGTCAAATATTATAATTATTTTATCATATCGTCTAATAAAACTTTATGATATCTTGTATGGGCGAGGCCCCTAAACAATAATTTAAGATACTAAATTCGCCCACCATAAGCATGCACCAGCCCATAAACCTGAGTTATTTTTTCCATCTTTTCATACCACGACTGTTTAAAGCAAATATTCTAGTTATTAAATGAGAGGGTCTCTAAATAATTAAACATTATTCATCATTTCTGAATTATTATGCGATACTTTTATTTTTCATTTACAATTTTATGTATGGCTAATCAATATCGCATATATGCACCCATTGGGTGAATTTTCGCATCACTAAATCATCCCTTGTAATCATATCTATGTAGTCTGTGCTTGTAATTTTTCTGTCTTCGTTTATCGATTCGTGTGTGTTTATTCGTCTTTCGTGAGATTGTTATTTATTTTGTGGTGTAAATGTTATAATCATTCGTCAGGGTATTTAGTAGTGCACTTTTCTCACTAAACCTAAAACACACAGTAAGAGTAAGAATCAAGTTTGCCTGTACCTGTAGCTTTTAGTTTATCATTTCAATCCGTGCAGTTGTGTTCACATTAATATAAAATGAATTACGAGACTAATAGACTTAATACATTTACCGATTGGCCTTCATCAGCACCCGTAGATCCTATAAGGATTGCAAAAGCAGGTTTTTTCTATACGGGCGAAGGTACCGAAGTGAAGTGCTTTTGTTGTGGTAGTAAGATATCGCAGTGGAATTATGGAGACCAGGTGATGTGGAGGCATCGGCAAATGCAGCCAAATTGTCCGTTCGTGGTGCATCCTGAGTTCTCCGGCAATGTGCCTTTAGTCCTAGGGCCAGACTGCCCTCCATCTATATATACTCGTAGACCGTCTGTACCTCCTGACGAAGTGCAGAATGACCATACTTACACTGCACCTGATTATGGACTAACAGAAGAAGATGAGACATATAAGAATGATGCTTTACGACTTCTGTCTTTTATTAATTGGGATGTAAGAACATAATTTGTCTATTTGTAATTAGGTTGTAATAGAATATTGTGAAACTAAGTTTGTGCTCTCAAGAGACTGAGCTGGTTATGACAAGACAATGTGTGTGTAACAATGTGTCAAAAATAATTTTGTATTTAAAGTAGAAGAATTGTGTAGATGTGAACAATATTTAAAAGAATTAGACTATTTGTTGTCGGTTTATATCTTCAAGGTCATGAAATAGCAATCAATACTATTTTGTATTCTAATATGTCATGATTGTTTGTATTGACTTTTTCAAAATTAAGTAATCTAGTGGAAGAATCAATTCAAGAATACAAAGTCGATAGTTACAGATTATGCATTCATTTAATAGTCACATGTTTCTATGGTAGAACCAATTGCTGTGTCATAAAAATCCCCTCAGTGGTAGATCATTGCAAATAAAACAGAACAATTGCTTATTGTTGGCACCTTATTAATTTTACATGATGAACATTTTGTTATCAAGCTAATGCTGTTAAATGACTGTTAAAAAGATTAAGTTTTAGATGTTTCTATTTTAGAAAACTATATCGTGTTTGTTTTATTTACAACAAAGAGTATTGTATTGTAGAACATAAATGTGACCAGCACTATTTAATCTTTCTGTAAATAACTGTAACATTATCACAAATGTTTGTTCATAAATGCACTGAGTGAAGAATTATGTTTAAAAACTTCATATTCTGCTTGGCAATGCTTTTTAATAATGGATTCATTATTTTGTCTTTATTGCAATGTCATTTTTTCTAAGGAATGGGATATTTTCCATCAATTTCTACAGCAAAAAACTTATTACAAAATATTTTAAAATGTTTCAGTGTAATTGCTTAATACTTAATGACTATCCCATTTTATAGAAAGAGTCAGAAGGGTTGCCATTTAAGATTTTTATAACTATATAAATATAATGTAATAAATATATTCATGCAGGACACATCTGTATCTCGTCAAGCACTAGTGAATGCTGGGTTCTACCACGCTGGTGAAGGACGCCTGCGGTGTGCCTGGTGCGGAGGAGAATTGGCCCCCTTTAATCACTTCAGCTCCATTTCCCCTCTTGAAGTGCACCGAATGTAAGATATTTTTTGAACCAGGTTCGGAATTGTTAACTACACTCTGTTCACTAAGTTTTTCTATTTTCGTCAACTTGTGCAACTAAATCGCAAAATTATAAACAAAAAAGGTTTTCAGTATTATAAAGCTGGTTAAAGTTTTAATTTTATTTATGTAATCTCGTATTAATTAAGTTCTAAGACAGCTGTCAAAATGTAATTAACCTAGTGAACAGAATGTAAAAGTGGCTAAGTACAAAGTATGTTTGCAATCGCAATATGCCTCAACCTTTTGACCCCAACTGACATAAGAAATCGAACAAGTATGTTTAGTTTGCAATTGTGGTGTAATATTTCTTTGAATATTTTCTTCTGATAATTTAAGAAAGGAACATAGCAGCACCCTAAATTGATTAATTGTGTAGTGTAGTGTAAATAAAGTGATATCAATATTTCATCATCCCAACACTGAATATTTATCATTAATATCCCTTCAAGTCATAGCACCATCTTTTCCCACATTATTCCTATTCAAGTGTGGAGAAAGATTTAGTTCCTCGCAAATCTATGAACATGTTCTGTTTTTGCTGTAGGTATTTCTCCCGATGCCAACACGCAGCAGGGCTGGAGGCAGCTCAACAGGCCCAAGCTGGTAACATCTCCGCTTCTTCATCTCCTTCGCTGTCGCCATCACCGCCCAACGATACCCCTCGTGCGCAATCGCCGCCTGCTAACGAGAATAACCTACCACAATCGTATGTAATTTTGTCCATATCCATTATTAAATGTACAGATAATTATCTATTACTTGACCAATATAACTCGACACGGAGGAGGTTGGAACTACGATTAAATTAACATATGGATGACTTTCTAAGCAAGCAGCGCCACTCATGTTTCAAGTTATTTTGGTCAATCAAGTAATAAATTAACATGGTCTAATGGGGCATGGATTGTTTGATTCACAAAATACTTAGGTACAGAATGCCAGTTCCATATCAATCAATCGAACATTAACCTTCCACTATCGTCATAAGGCTGATAATCTAAAAAGTTTGACAGATTTAGGTACCTAGGTTGATTCTGGCGTCTGTACGAAGACAGGTGCGTTCTATGCGACCACGATAAGAATGAAAACGTCAATAACCTCCATAGACGTCGCAAAAAATTTAATTAAGTATAGTCGGTAACCAGCATTACTTGACCCACTTTAACATTATGCTGCCGTATAAGATGAGTCGTATAATTATGGGCACCGACTGTACTTAATAAACATAAACCAAGGTGTTGTCTACCATCATGAATCATTTTGTCTCAATGAAAAAGAACTACAAGTAGGTATATTAGGTGATCGTATAGACTACCGGGATCGTGGGACTGTCCCATAAGGTAATTGTGACCCTGGAACGCAAAGGGCTACAGTAGTCCTTTGCGTTCCAGTTCAGTAACTGAAGGATCACCCGGGATTTTAGTTATTACGAGTCTGACAGTCCCTCCCGTCCCGCCCAGGGCGGGAGGACTCATTTGATGATTTAATTAATTATTTGTAATTAGTCTGTAAGTTAGATATATTTCTTACGTAAACAAATATTGACGAAGATACAACGATTCTAAAAATCACAATACGTCACGCGGTTGCTATAATTTTACAGGCGTTATGACGTCACATCACAAGCCCCACTCCCGAATTTCGAAGCGTTTTATTGTTGTCATCTATATTTTTTTATTATTTATGCTGGAAATTGCACTGAAGGGCATTCATTCGGCTATTGACAAATGTTCTAAGTTCCAACAAGGAGCAATTACATTGAAACCTCGGTCATCAGTTGTAAAGGAAAATATTGGTTTATTCGGAAGTGACCTACATGGACACGTCATTTCGCACGCAAACAAGAAATATATAATTTCCGAGTATACATTAGTATTCAGTTAAACACTTACGGTAGTTGTTGCCACCGTACGCGTGTATGTTGTGCTTTAAATCAACTCGGGTTAAATTAGATCAGTTTTCGTAAAACCTATAAAGCCATTATTCCAGTTACTAAATAAATGGCTATAAAGTTTTCGCACGTTGCTTTGCTCCAAAACTTTACGTTGTCAGTGTACTTTTGCCGTACTAATTTGGACCTAAGATCTGTTTTACACGGTTATAACTGTTCAAAGTGCTTGAAGTGACTCCGTAAGTTTCTTTTCTGAAGGATAAAGTTGCAAAATATTTTCGTCTGTATTTGCAATGATTCGAGTCAGGTGAGCTTTTATAATTATCATCTAAACTAATATTATAAAGAGGAAAGATTTGTATTTTTTTGTGTATGTTTGTAATGAATAAACTCATAAACTGCTGTGCCAATTTCAAAAAAAATTTCACCATTAGAAAGCTACATTCACCCTGAGTAACATAGACTATAAATCTATAATTAATCATATCCACCTGTGTGAAGCCGGGACGGGCCATTTAATGAATTGATATGTGCAAAAATAGATAAGTACATCGGAAAAACACAAAGTCCCTAACTATCTAATTTAGTAAATAAATATATAAAAACATATCTTAACGAGGAACACCTTTACTCATTCATAGATATCATTGGGTAATTTACCTGACGAGATGCCACTGATAAGTGATATCGAATCACAATGATACCAAAAAAGTTACCCATATCAACAGTAGATATACAATACTCTTATCACCTGTTATTTTCATCATAAATTCGCCATTAAGCTAAATTTTAACGGCCTTCGTGCACATCGGGTGTTTCTTTAAAATTGTTCTCACGGTCATAGACCTCTCTTTGCTTCGGAGAGCACAAAGTTACCGGCGAGACGTCCAAAAAAATCTGTCTAGCTGTGTTGTGATCTTGTTAAAGTTTACTGGCATAAAATAATGATATCAACGGATTACCAGCCTGCTGGGTGAGTGGTCTATAAACAATATTCATCACCATCATCATTCAGCCGTAGGACGTCCACTGCAGGTCGCGGGGCTTAAGAATTACCGTGGCCCTGGTACGTAAAGGGCTATTGGTACAAGTCTGATAGTCCCTCCCGCCCTGCCCTGGGTGGGAGGACTCATTTGATGACTTTACCACGAGAAAAAAAAGGACGTCCAGTGCTGAAAATAGGCTTACCATTAGATTTCCAATAGGACCGTTTTCATTAGATCGTCTGTCCACCTTATAGATGGACATCTCTGTTCGATCTAACGATATTAATATTTAAGGAAAAGTCGAACTTATCCGACGGGCGCATATTGTTTATGAACTCTAGGGGCTGTAAGTGAAGTACGGTCATTATGATAGCTGTTACAAAAAGTAACGGTAACTATCGGTCATCTGTAACTTTGTCCCGTATTGAAATCATGTTGCAATTCACACGTCATGAAATGGAATCTGTCTGTGCAATCAATCAATCAACTCGGCCAATCGCAGTCCACTGCTGGACATAGGCCTCCCCTAGGCTGAGCCACATCACCCTGACCTCTGCCTTCCGCATCCAGTCTATCCCAGTCACTTCAGTCCTTGCAATAAATTTTATATAAATAATTTTTGCGACACCGTTTAATAGAATTTTCGGATCATTCTAAAATAAGGATGGAATTTTTAACAAGATGATGAAAGAACCTGTATTATTCTTTAAATTCATTAAATTAATAATTCAATATTTAATCCACTTTTTAATTTACGAAATATTTACATTTATTATGTTTACAATCGATTGCTCTTGAAGAAGTATGTGTATTTTTAACTGTCCATGTTTGTTGCTAAAAAGCAAACTCAACGTATGAGTACGAGTATGTCGTGCTTCCAGGTCAGGCGCTGCTCACAACGAGCGCGTACTGTCACAGGGCGGCACGTGGCGCCACCTGGGGGTGGTGGGCGGAGGCGCGAGGCACCCGCAGTACGCGTCCCTAGCAGCTCGACTCGCGAGCTTCGAGCGCTGGCCCGCGGACCGACACCAGGCGCCCAGGGCGCTGTCTGAGGCCGGGTTCTTTCATACTGGGACTGATGATCAGGTAATTTCCATAGTTGTTAATACTAGCCCCCCGCTGCTCGGCTCCTATTGATCGTAGCGTGATGCTATATAGCCTATAGCATTCCTCGATAAATGGACTATCCAATATAAAAATATTTTTCAGTAACTTACCAGTAGTTCCTGAGATTTAGCGCGTTTAACCGAACAAAGTTTTCAGCTTTATAATATTAGTTTAGATTCTGGTAATCAGCTGTCTTAATTTAAATTAGAAGCCGACACCAAATTAGTTGAGAAAAGATTACGCAGATGAAACAACTTATTTTAAGTCACTGAGCTGTTCAGTCCGCTCTTTAACCCAATATTTATCGAATAAAATGAAACAAATAAAAATAAGTTAGCAAACTTTCAAGCAGTTTGTCTGTCTTTAATCAGATCACTTGACTTGCGTTTTAGTTTAAGTCGTCGATAATTTTCTCATTCTTTTCTCTTTTCTTAAACCTTTGTGCCACTCAATTCCAACTCGACTGTATGTTGGTCTCTTTCTATTCTATCCACTTTTGATCGTCTGCCAACATATACGGTCACCTTCACATCTACGTTATATTTCCATGATTATAGATCAAAGATGGTCTGTGATCAGATTATTATCCGCCGTTATTCTACGGCATAATTATACTATCATTGCCAAACTTGGTCGCGGGCCTACGAATTGCCGTGACCCCGGAACGCAAAGGGCTATTGAAGGACACTGTGGATTTTAGTCAGTACAAGTCTGACAGTCCCTCCAGCTCTGCTCTGGGTGGTGCATTTGATGATTTAACCACGATAAAAAAAACAGCCGAACTGCATAAAACCTTCTTGAACCTATATAAGTATTATTTGAATTTATACGGAAGCATTATGCCATTTTTGAAGTATGTTAATTGATATGGTCTATACCGCACTAGAATACATAACGTTGAAGGATACCATTTAGTAAGCGTACCAGCATTTTGTATTCGGAAAATTAAACAAATACATACAGAAATGATTTCAAATAGAACCGATTTCCGTGATACTAATTAACGCAATTCCAAATTTCACGAATGATGATTTTAAGATAAAGAAACTAACCTTTAAAAGTAATCAATGAATAAACCTCGGTAATTCTTCTGTAATCCAAGTTCTGGAATACAAAGCAAGTCTTCTACAATGCTATGTTCTGGAAAAAGTAGCAAGTCTTCTTCCATGCATTTATATTAGTCGTCAACTTTGAAATCACCATAATGATCATCTTCGACACAATCTATCGTTCAGAGATCCATCCAGGCCTCGCACGGCTTCACCTAAAGTTTCCGACCTACCTGTTTGATTATCGGAAAACTTTACATATAAATTCATGTTTTGCTGTGTCCGCTATTCCCAGGACAACAGCAATTTTGCGATTTTGTATATATAAAATTACCTGCGTCTTTCTGGTTAATTATTCCACACGCTTAACCAACGAAGCCATCGCAATCCCGAGCGAAGCGAGGTCGAATCTTTCATTCCATTTGTTAGACCATTTGTAATTCTTTCGGATTAGATTTTGTTGCAGAAACAATAATGAGTATTATGAACCATTCCAGGTGCGTTGTTTCTACTGCGACGGCGGCCTGGGCAAGTGGGAGGCGGGAGACACTCCGTGGTCGGAGCACGCGCACTGGTTCCCTCACTGCGGGTACGTGCTGCTGGTCAAGGGACAGGAGTTCGTCGACACCTGCCGCAACAGGACCTCCGTGCAACGGACTGTTAGTGTGAGTACCTGATGTTTATTTATTTGTTCATTAAATCATCTGTTTTAACAGGTAATAGCCAAGCTAACAAAAGTAGTCATAAATTACTAACTTCCCAGTCCCAAGTAGTGGGTCTGGGTAGCAGTACATGTTATAACAGGGTATAAGAGACATCGACGCACAAACGGATGGGTTCAGGACATAATTCTGGACAAATAAACACAAGTTCAAATGTTAGAATTTTTTTTACGTATTTTTTTTTTTAATTTAGACTGTTAATAATCGTTATTCTTACTTAACCCAATGATATTATTAATAAAAAAGTAATTATTTCGCTACTTTCACTAAAAGTAGCAATGTAAATAATATTAGAAATATGTGTTTTCACCGCTGTTTATAAAAGTTCAAATAAAAGGTCATCGTATACCTAAATACTGTGTCCAGTACCGCAGTACCTGTAGTACCTAATGCGCGGCACACTATTGAAACAAAAAACAAAATTTTTAAAAAATTGGAAAGAAACCGACGAAAAATTCCAACACGGGGGCGTACAGAATCATGTCCTGGACCCATGGTAACCGTTTGTGCGTCGATGTCTCTTACACCCTGTATAGTGGTCAACTCACTAAGTGTCACCCTCTGGAATTCCGCCAAAAAGCAAGATAACAAGTCTACACGCCAAGAGCACCCTATTTAGTATTCCAAATGTCCGAATCATAACTTATCAAAATCTTATATGGGAAGATGGAAATAAAAGTTACAGTCTTGGTCCCAATCATAACCTCCTGTCTGGTACAAGTAATCCCAACGATGCCAATATTTGTGGATTATTCATTTTCCCATGAAAAACCGTAAAAACATACTTCGCAAGAGCAAACACTTCCGAACACTTGTTGAACACTTCTTTTGACTCCGTCGTTGTTATAGTGGTTGGAAGTGTCATTACATGAAACTTAGCGCTCTTGATCAACACTACAAGTGAAAAACATCCTTTTCTCTACGACATAAAGTCTTTGCAATTATAAAACGTGTAGTTGCTTGTGGGTTATAGAAAAAAAACAGGCTTAGGTTAAAGTTCCTAGTTGGTTGGCAGCGCAAATCGCATGAAACTAAGTGCGTCAAAAAATCTGCCCAATTTTTTTTTGTCTTTATTTTATTACAGATTCAGTTACAATAAATAATAAAAGCTAATTTAAATTATTTTCCTCCAGTTCTCCGAAGGAGCGCGTAATGCGAGACGACGAAATGGTGACAACTTCCCTATCACAGAAAGTCAGGTAAATAAAGTTGTAAGTTAGTGACGTTGATAAAGCATAATTATTACGCGCCTGCAACTCTTGAATTATATAGCCATCCACGCACAATTGAAAAATTAACCCTGTATATTGTGGTATGAGCGAGATCACACACATGAAAATATTACGGATCCAGTAAAAAAGATTGATCCGATAAAATATACAGCAGTCCGTTATATGGGTTTAGTTTATCGTATACGCAGTGTGATAATCATCTCTAGTAGCGATGGATTTCTTAAAACGATCCTGTAAATAATAAGGCTGTGTGCTCTGTGTGCACAAGCCCTTACAGTCCCATCTTTCGGAGAAGGGGAGGACTTGTGTCTCAGCAGTTACAATATTAAAAACTGATTAAGAGTTTTCTTTGTACTATGGTATGCACTATGGGGTTTGAACTTGTTATTTCTATAATTTTGTTAATGAAGAAAGAAAAAACGTTAGTTGGCACACGCCACAAGTGCACACAGTATTACAAAAAAAAAATGACTCGTTGCACTCTGGGAGTGCCGGCAGAAGTGAAAACTTGAATAGTAATAAACGCACACGAACATTCGCGCAAGCGCCCTGCGCCGTCTTACGAATTTTCGATCAGGTCACGTGTTCTGGCGCGAGTTTAACATTTTTACCCATTCCAAAAAAAGTGCACAACGCCGCTAAAGAAGTTTTCACTTCAAAAAACCAAGAAAAATCACTTAAATCTAAACAGCGATGTGATAACATCTAGACCATCACGTATATTGTATTATATTTATCTGAAACATTGAACAATTTTTGTAATTATAATTTCAGGTAGAAGAATGTATGGAGAGCACAATGGCTGCTGCAGCATTAGGCGCCGGGCTAGACGCGGCTCGAGTGCGACGAGCGATAGCAAACAGACTACGAACAGTTGGTATGTGAACTCGTTTATCCTCCACTGATAACTTATCAAAAATGTTTGATAAGTAGGCTGATGACCCACATTGAGGGAAGTGGTTACCGGCGACGGTTGGTGACACCAATTACGAAAAAGATTTAGATGTCTGTTACTAACCTATTCCAGGGAAGTTCATTTCATCACTTCTTAAGCCAAGCTTAATTTGGGAGTAGTAAAATTCGGATGTTTTGTTGACGCCGGGGCCACCCCTTTACAGGGCCAAAGCCTGCCGGGGTAGCGGGACTCACGAATTACCGTGACCCCGGAACGTAAAGGGTTATTGAAGGACACCGTGGATTTTAGTCAGTACGAGTCTGACAGTCCCTTCCGCTCTGCCCTGGGTGGGGAGGTCTCATTTGATGATTTTAACACGCTGAAAAAAATTAAATTATGACGTATAAAACGCTTACGCTTACGCTGTACGACTTAGTCGGTCCGTATTTATTTATTTTCCACTCAAGCATGTTGATGACCTTTTCGATTTCGAATAATTTAAAATTTAAGTTTTTTTAAATAATAAAAGAAAACCGCCAATGTGCCTGTTAACCTTGAGACACTGTTTAGGATCATTTTAATATATTTAGAAACAAAAGCTGGTCTCCTCACGATGATGTCTTAGTTTTTAGATCTTTGCTCGTCTTAGGCAGATTAAAAAAAAAAAAATACCCGGATACTTAATATGCTTTTTATTATTTACGTACTTTTTTTAAAACCTGGCCTCTCTCTTGGATTTTTTCTTGCATCGTGGATGCGTTTACTAATATTGAAACAGGACTTATACGAACACTCAGTCCCGAACGACTTCTTGTCTGTCTTCTTGCGGGAATCGAACCCGCTCCACGCAGGCTAGCAGTCGATCGCTCATCCGCTGTGCCAGCCGTAAAACGCTAACCTTTAGATCAAATTTTATTCTATGAATTGTACACAGACATGAAAAAGTAACAAAGAAACTGATCGAGTAACTTTTGCATTTATAGTATTAGTAAGTAAATATCGTCTAATTTATTGTTCAAATCTCGTTAAGGAGCTCGTGACTAAATAAATACAGCCAGCACAAGCTTTCCGGGTTAAGCCGCGCTTGCCGAGGTTGGTCTGTGGTTGGGTGACCATCTGTCATAGCGAGTTTCCTCCGTACCTCGGAAAACACGTAAAGCCGTTGGTCCCGGTTGTCATTTGTAGATCTTTGACAGTCGTTACTGTTAGTCAGAAGCTCTAAAGTCTGACAACCAATCTTACCATGGGGTATCGTATTACCCAGTTACTGGGTTGTGGAGGTCCGACAGGCAGTCGCTCCATGTAAAATACTGATATCCAGCTGAATCTGGTTTGACTGGAAGCCGACCCGAATATAGTTGGAAAAAGGCTAGGCAGATGATGAATAAGTAAATCTTGTTAAATATTCAGGTACTCCATTCACATCGTCGGAGGCACTGATTGACGCAGTGCTGGATGACCAACTGAACGAGGAGCCGTGGTCCATGACGCCACAGAGTCGACTAGCCCGGGACATACTGTCTGAAACATTCAGAGAGTTTGCACCTAGAGCTGGGTAAGTGAAAAGACAATTTGACAAGAAGGATACTCACGAAACTATAACCACCTCAATAGTTTAACTTACAGATTTGTGACCGCTGTGGCTTTTAATCACCTAAAAAATTGGGATCCCTGCACCTTAATCAGTATATCTTTTGCTATCATCGTGCTCTGTTACTAAAAAGTATTTTGTAAAAAAAACTGCCCTTTCCTATAGTTTGCTGTTTATCATTACTTCCAAGAATAAAATCGTTATAATCGACATAAATAAACAGACGTGTCGAAATCATCGGTTCCACTCCTGCATATTAAAATTATGAAAAAAAATGCAGTTTTTAGTTTTCATCAACATCAGACCCGAAAATACTTTAAGCGTTTTCCGCTATTCCTCATAATTTCAGATTTAGCCATTCACGCCCAGTACGAAAATTCAGTCTGTATGTTACAGTAAGAAGCCTTATCCTTCAATTAATCATGTAATAATTTCTATTCACTATTTCAGAATACCTCCTCAACACGTTGCCTTACTAACTCGTCCATATGGAAGCGATCAAAGCAGTCCCGCGAGATCGATGACACCGGACGATGATGACGAGGACAATGATGACGGCGACGATGAAGACGAACGTGACGACCCTTACGTCGCCGAACTCACTCAATCCAACCGACCAACCACCAGAGAGACTGATAACAGTAATAAGGCATCTAAAATACAAGACGAAGTTAAAAGTGATAATGATAACACGCAAGAAGCGGCGCCGGAGGGAAAGAAGTTGTCTTTGGAAGAAGAGAATAGACAATTGAAAGAGGCTAGATTATGTAAAGTTTGCATGGATTGTGAGGTTAGTGATTTGTACTTTTTTATTTTGTTTATAGGCACCAGATTTTGGTCGCAGGACTAACGAATACCGTTACCCCGGAACGTAAAGGGCTATTGAAGGACACCGTGGATTTTAGTCAATACAAGCCTGACGGTCCTTCCTGCCCTGTCCTGGGTGGGAGGACTCATTTTATGATTTTACCACGTAAAAAAAAGGCGTGCCAATATTTTTTTTAATAATTCTATTATACTTTCGAGCTAAACAGGAAACAAAGTAGTTGAGGAAGTGTTATGTCTGACTCATCTGGGTGATTCACCTTTAGCTTATGTTAAAATTATTGTGATGAGGGCGATATTGCTGGCGCCATATTGTAACGTCATCCATGATTTATTTAACGCTCACAATAAAAAAAATAAAAATAAAGTGAGCAAGATAACAACAAGAAATATTTTGGGAAATTAATTTACACAGAGTAAATAAATTAATGTATAGATGTAGTATTAGGATCATCTCTGCCTTACCCTTCAACGATTACATTTCTGTTGATATGTCTACTCAGTCACAGGTAATATTTACACATAACCTGGCTCCACTTCCCCTTTTTGTCTTTCGTAATGCAGGGCGCTTGATAAGAGACGCACAGAACCGAGAGATATGGCATAAAAAGGGGGAGGCCTATACCCAGCAGTGGGTGATCCCGGGCTGATATGATGATGATGAATGTAAGGCACTGACAATTATAAATAACGTGGGCCTTTGTTATTGTATTCGAGGCGGAATTCTCGGCCGAGCCGTAGGCGAGGGTGACAAGGAAATAAAGGCTAAAGTTTCCCCGTTCATAATTCATCCCCCCCCCCAGGTGAGCGTGGTGTTCCTCCCGTGCGGGCACCTGGTGTCGTGCGCGCGCTGCGGGGCCGCGCTGGGGGCCTGCCCGCTGTGCCGCGCCAGCGTGCGCGCGCTCGTGCGGGCCTACCTGGCCTGACCAGCCACTCACCACACAGGTAACTACCACATCCCCCCCCCCAGTGAGCGTGGTGTTCCTCCCGTGCGGGCACCTGGTGTCGTGCGCGCGCTGCGGGGCCGCGCTGGGGGCCTGCCCGCTGTGCCGCGCC
Organism: Agrotis puta; assembly: GCA_943136025.2. NCBI lineage: Eukaryota > Metazoa > Arthropoda > Insecta > Lepidoptera > Noctuidae > Agrotis > Agrotis puta. The sequence continues at coordinate 9,602,578 of OW964177.2, read as the reverse complement.
AGCGTGCGCGCGCTCGTGCGGGCCTACCTGGCCTGACCAGCCACTCACCACACAGGTAACTACCACATCCCCCCCCCCAGTGAGCGTGGTGTTCCTCCCGTGCGGGCACCTGGTGTCGTGCGCGCGCTGCGGGGCCGCGCTGGGGGCCTGCCCGCTGTGCCGCGCCAGCGTGCGCGCGCTCGTGCGGGCCTACCTGGCCTGACCAGCCACTCACCACACAGGTAACTACCACATCCCCCCCCCCAGTGAGCGTGGTGTTCCTCCCGTGCGGGCACCTGGTGTCGTGCGCGCGCTGCGGGGCCGCGCTGGGGGCCTGCCCGCTGTGCCGCGCCAGCGTGCGCGCGCTCGTGCGGGCCTACCTGGCCTGACCAGCCACTCACCACACAGGTAACTACCACATCCCCCCCCCCAGTGAGCGTGGTGTTCCTCCCGTGCGGGCACCTGGTGTCGTGCGCGCGCTGCGGGGCCGCGCTGGGGGCCTGCCCGCTGTGCCGCGCCAGCGTGCGCGCGCTCGTGCGGGCCTACCTGGCCTGACCAGCCACTCACCACACAGGTAACTACCACATCCCCCCCCCCAGTGAGCGTGGTGTTCCTCCCGTGCGGGCACCTGGTGTCGTGCGCGCGCTGCGGGGCCGCGCTGGGGGCCTGCCCGCTGTGCCGCGCCAGCGTGCGCGCGCTCGTGCGGGCCTACCTGGCCTGACCAGCCACTCACCACACAGGTAACTACCACATCCCCCCCCCCAGTGAGCGTGGTGTTCCTCCCGTGCGGGCACCTGGTGTCGTGCGCGCGCTGCGGGGCCGCGCTGGGGGCCTGCCCGCTGTGCCGCGCCAGCGTGCGCGCGCTCGTGCGGGCCTACCTGGCCTGACCAGCCACTCACCACACAGGTAACTACCACATCCCCCCCCCCAGTGAGCGTGGTGTTCCTCCCGTGCGGGCACCTGGTGTCGTGCGCGCGCTGCGGGGCCGCGCTGGGGGCCTGCCCGCTGTGCCGCGCCAGCGTGCGCGCGCTCGTGCGGGCCTACCTGGCCTGACCAGCCACTCACCACACAGGTAACTACCACATCCCCCCCCCCCAGTGAGCGTGGTGTTCCTCCCGTGCGGGCACCTGGTGTCGTGCGCGCGCTGCGGGGCCGCGCTGGGGGCCTGCCCGCTGTGCCGCGCCAGCGTGCGCGCGCTCGTGCGGGCCTACCTGGCCTGACCAGCCACTCACCACACAGGTAACTACCACATCCCCCCCCCCAGTGAGCGTGGTGTTCCTCCCGTGCGGGCACCTGGTGTCGTGCGCGCGCTGCGGGGCCGCGCTGGGGGCCTGCCCGCTGTGCCGCGCCAGCGTGCGCGCGCTCGTGCGGGCCTACCTGGCCTGACCAGCCACTCACCACACAGGTAACTACCACATCCCCCCCCCCAGTGAGCGTGGTGTTCCTCCCGTGCGGGCACCTGGTGTCGTGCGCGCGCTGCGGGGCCGCGCTGGGGGCCTGCCCGCTGTGCCGCGCCAGCGTGCGCGCGCTCGTGCGGGCCTACCTGGCCTGACCAGCCACTCACCACACAGGTAACTACCACATCCCCCCCCCCAGTGAGCGTGGTGTTCCTCCCGTGCGGGCACCTGGTGTCGTGCGCGCGCTGCGGGGCCGCGCTGGGGGCCTGCCCGCTGTGCCGCGCCAGCGTGCGCGCGCTCGTGCGGGCCTACCTGGCCTGACCAGCCACTCACCACACAGGTAACTACCACATCCCCCCCCCCAGTGAGCGTGGTGTTCCTCCCGTGCGGGCACCTGGTGTCGTGCGCGCGCTGCGGGGCCGCGCTGGGGGCCTGCCCGCTGTGCCGCGCCAGCGTGCGCGCTCGTGCGGGCCTACCTGGCCTGACCAGCCACTCACCACACAGGTAACTACCACATCCCCCCCCCCAGTGAGCGTGGTGTTCCTCCCGTGCGGGCACCTGGTGTCGTGCGCGCGCTGCGGGGCCGCGCTGGGGGCCTGCCCGCTGTGCCGCGCCAGCGTGCGCGCGCTCGTGCGGGCCTACCTGGCCTGACCAGCCACTCACCACACAGGTAACTACCACATCCCCCCCCCCAGTGAGCGTGGTGTTCCTCCCGTGCGGGCACCTGGTGTCGTGCGCGCGCTGCGGGGCCGCGCTGGGGGCCTGCCCGCTGTGCCGCGCCAGCGTGCGCGCGCTCGTGCGGGCCTACCTGGCCTGACCAGCCACTCACCACACAGGTAACTACCACATCCCCCCCCCCAGTGAGCGTGGTGTTCCTCCCGTGCGGGCACCTGGTGTCGTGCGCGCGCTGCGGGGCCGCGCTGGGGGCCTGCCCGCTGTGCCGCGCCAGCGTGCGCGCGCTCGTGCGGGCCTACCTGGCCTGACCAGCCACTCACCACACAGGTAACTACCACATCCCCCCCCCCAGTGAGCGTGGTGTTCCTCCCGTGCGGGCACCTGGTGTCGTGCGCGCGCTGCGGGGCCGCGCTGGGGGCCTGCCCGCTGTGCCGCGCCAGCGTGCGCGCGCTCGTGCGGGCCTACCTGGCCTGACCAGCCACTCACCACACAGGTAACTACCACATCCCCCCCCCCAGTGAGCGTGGTGTTCCTCCCGTGCGGGCACCTGGTGTCGTGCGCGCGCTGCGGGGCCGCGCTGGGGGCCTGCCCGCTGTGCCGCGCCAGCGTGCGCGCGCTCGTGCGGGCCTACCTGGCCTGACCAGCCACTCACCACACAGGTAACTACCACATCCCCCCCCCCAGTGAGCGTGGTGTTCCTCCCGTGCGGGCACCTGGTGTCGTGCGCGCGCTGCGGGGCCGCGCTGGGGGCCTGCCCGCTGTGCCGCGCCAGCGTGCGCGCGCTCGTGCGGGCCTACCTGGCCTGACCAGCCACTCACCACACAGGTAACTACCACATCCCCCCCCCCAGTGAGCGTGGTGTTCCTCCCGTGCGGGCACCTGGTGTCGTGCGCGCGCTGCGGGGCCGCGCTGGGGGCCTGCCCGCTGTGCCGCGCCAGCGTGCGCGCGCTCGTGCGGGCCTACCTGGCCTGACCAGCCACTCACCACACAGGTAACTACCACATCCCCCCCCCCAGTGAGCGTGGTGTTCCTCCCGTGCGGGCACCTGGTGTCGTGCGCGCGCTGCGGGGCCGCGCTGGGGGCCTGCCCGCTGTGCCGCGCCAGCGTGCGCGCGCTCGTGCGGGCCTACCTGGCCTGACCAGCCACTCACCACACAGGTAACTACCACATCTCTTACTATGCTGCTAGAACACGAAGGAAAGCAAAAAAAGAAAAACATTTATTTCAAATAATAAACCTTACATTACACAATACACTAAATAAAATTAAAATATTCAATGAAATCAAACACAATGATATTGTGTAGCAGAAAGACTTACCGTTTTATATACTTACACAATAAAATTAATAAACAAGTTCAAATACTCCGTATTCAGTATAAAAGTCGTCACTAACTAGTGATAAAGTATTACTTGATGTTTCGGGATATCCCGGCCATCTTTATAATGGGACTAAACTTACAGACGCAAGTCAGATTTGCGGTTTTGCATTACGTACATGGAAAACAAAGATAAAAATGACTAGTGAAAAGTTATAAGGCATTTTCACGAGGAGATTTTTCAGTCGAATTGTCTGGTAACTAGGCCTGCGACTAATCACGTGCAATAATTAGTAGTAAAAATATAATTGTAAATAGGTAGTCGAAATGTCATTTAAACGGTCGATTTCGACATCAGCTCATTTCACATCAACAACTGGGTCAAGCACCTGAAACAGACTATATTTATTTATTTATTAATGCACTTAATACATAGGCGGACTTAATGCCTTGGGGTATTTTCTACCAGTCTACCTTGGTGATGCAGAGAAAAAAACACAGTAGATGCAGCATGAAAACTTTTTATGAAAATATATCATCATCTGCCTAGCCTTTTCCCAACTAACTATATTGGGGTCGGCTTCCAGTCAAACCAGACGCAGCTGAATATCAGTATTTTACATGGAGCTGCTTACTGCCTGTCGGACAACCACAACCCAGTAACTGGGTAATACGATACCCCATGGTAAGACTGTAGGTCAGACTTTAGAGCTTCTGACTAACAGTAACGACTGTCAAAGATCTACAAATGACAGCCGGGACCAATGGCTTTACGTGCTTTCCGAGGTACGGAGGAAACTCGCTATGACACATGGTCACCCATCCACAGACCAACCTCGGCAAGCGCGGCTTAAACCGGAAGATCGGCCTGTGTGGCTGTATTTATTTAGCCACGAGCTCGAATTAGTATAATAAATACATACATACAACAAAATATATTAATCAAAGAGAGAGAAATGCATAAATGGGAAAATTCCAAAAACAAACTAAATCAAATCTGCCAACCCCTTGAGTAGATGTTCACCATAACCTTAAAACCTCATAATTATCTAAAATAGTAGTTAGAATTAAAAAGTCTACAAAAAAGATGTCTTCTTTTCTTTTCAGATCAAATGAGGTGCATTCAAAACACGGTACTACACGCCCTCTCGTCCACGATCACAACCAAATGTTGTGTGTGACCAGCTCATACATGGTATTGCATAGGTTTTGATGCGCATGTTGTAAATATCCCTTAGTTATAATATTGGGCCTACATTAGATGTATCCAGTAAAATTAATAAAAATTAAAAAAAAAATCTCATGAAATGTAAAAATGGTTAAAAAAAACTGACATGTATAATGCGAAATAAAATAAAATAGAAACTAAAATGCTAACCAAAAAAAAAGAATTATTATCCTTGATATTCAAATTGGTAATTGAATGCTATTTTATTTGATAGCTTTCCTCAAAGTATCGTTCTGCTGTCTCTGGTGTCTATGATTATTTTTGAAATGCAACATATCCCAGTGAATCGTGCAATTTTGGATAAAAGACCCAAAAAAAAAATTGCCCAAATTGATAATAATGAAAAATATAAAATTATAATTGTTGTTTATCAACAATGTTTATTATCGAATTCGTAGTTTAACTACACATTTACTTATTTAAAAATAAATTGCTACGGAAATCAAAACGTACGATCTATGTATGGAATTGTATGGGTAAAATATTATTGGATAAATTCTTAATCTTATAATTAAGTTGTGGAATATATACTTTACGTATGTAGTTTCCAGCCCCAGTTAATATTTTCAAAAGTTTTAACCGTTGTTTTTATAATCTGTAACTAACCTTTTCAAAAGTTAAGAACATTTTGACTACCAGTCCCTTACATCAACCAGATAACACATCTACCACCATGACTTGGTGCTCTTCGAGGACGAAATAAGTCATCAGCCAACATAATATTGCCCCAATTTTAATGTGATTATTATGGTACCTATTTTTAATAAATCATTTGGTATTTGGTGAAATATTATGTAAAAGATTATGTTATTCGGCGGCGCTAGTACTAGTGCTTGACGTAAATGTTTGGATTTTAAATTGAAAATACTAGATTCCAAAATTATATTATTATTTACTCAATGCTATGGACTTGGATTATACAATGTCCAGATTCCATGTTCAAAACAAAACGCAACGTTTTTCATGAAATCATCTTTTATAAATGTGTGCCGTAGGAATCTAACGAAGGGGATATATTTTTTCCTTTTTTTCGCTTAAATACTCAGTGGCTACTAGGAATCTGGAAATTCTATAATCAAAGTCTATTTATATCTTTGAGGAATACTTTTGTACTTTTTCCGAAATTTTGACGGTACAAAACTCGCCGCATTAAGTTTACGCCACGCATTAACACAGAAAACGCTGATTAAGTTTAAAATTACATGGAACAAGAAACTGTGAACTACTTGCAATGAAGTGAAAATTGTGTTATTTGCAAATAGGTTTATTTATTAATTTATTTTCCATGTGTACAGGTTTTTTTTTGTAGGCTGTGGTAAGAAAGAGAAGGCTGATGTAATATTGTCATACTATAACTTTTGCCTTCTCGACGTATAATATAATGTCGTATGGAAGTTTTAGTGGTATAAGATGATCTGATATTATAACTGTAATGACTTGCTTTACACCAATTTAACTGGAGGGTAAGACTTGAGTTCAAATTGACAAGAGAAATCTGTCTGTTTTCGTTCCTGTGGCTATTCGACACTGGCATAATAGTCGCCGGCTGTTAACAAACAGAAAAAAGTACCTTTATAATCGCAATGAATGTACGACTTAAAAATCTTCTTGTTGACATTGATGTCAATTCCAAATTGGGTGAATATCCTAGCACATTATTAATACATGTACCCTCTTATAGCCTTAGATAAAGTGCAATTCGACCGTACTAATATATAAGTACACTTGGTGTGAAGCAAGTCAATAAAATGGTGCCTACATAACGTTGTTGCTCGTCTTAGGGTGATATCACACCAGCGCTTGTCCAGCATAAGCGTGGCATGCAGCTATGCGCTTATTCGATGTGGTATACCCCAAGCGACTACAGTAAGAACTATTGTAAACACTGCCGATCTTTAGAATAACGTGTAAGCGCCATTTACTAATAAAACTATTGTACGTCAAATAAGTAATTGATATTGTTATGTTGTACGTAGGTTAGTTGGTAAAGCAGTGTTATTTTTTAATATCATGGTACTCAAATACACTGGTTTGAAACCTTACCGATGGTAAACATAAATTTTTCTTTTTCAAAACGTATAATCATCATCATCGATGTAAATAACTGCAGTCTTTGATTATATCAATCAAATAAAAACTGGTATATACGCATGTGATTCTTCTATACGAGCAGCATAGAGATGCGATATAAAATATCCGTACAAACCAACATTCTGTAGCAGATGCTTTACAATCAGCGCGGATACGGTTCAAGTCTTTGTTTTCTCAGATCAAAGGCGAGTTTTTTTTTGTAATAAAGGTGAAGTGCGTGTTAAGAAGTTCGCTATGCACGATCCGGCGCCGCGGCGGGCGTCTGGCCCGGAATAGCGCGGCCGTCGCGACCAGGAATAGCGCAGACGACGCCATGCAACGACACGACGCATTTGGAACAATATTAATATGCGAAAGTCGCGCACCTTCACACTGCGGTGATTCACAGGAGAGCTATGGCTATCATGTCGGTTCATTAGCTGTACTCAGGTGAAGTGAGGTGGTTCTTAGGTGAAAGGAGTTTCTTCTTGATTATGAAAGAGGTAGCAAAAACTCCCAGAAAAGTAGAAAAAAAATAGCTTAACTTACATAATGTTAGTTCTTGGTAACCATATTGATTTTTGACTTCAGAACTTATTCAAAGAATATAGGTATCAATTCCTCTCACGTTTTTGGCGGACGATGTTGAGTCCGGTAAGCTTTGGTCTCGAATAGAGAGGTACGTATTATAGCGCACCCATAGGCATAGAGCATGAACTGAGCATTATCTGCTTAAAATGCCATACTCTCTTGAAAGTTGCAGGATCTATCTCTTAGTTGTACAAGAAATAAAAAGTCCTACAATTGCTTTTCTCATCTAAAGAGTATGTCTATTTTATTTGTGTTTTGGCTACTGAAGGCTCCGTGCATGCTATAAGTCTATGGGTATACCATACCCGGTATTGATGTGCCCAAAAGAAGTTTTGGAATCGAATAATTTTACTTTAAAGACGCCGATTACCTTACCCTTTATAGTTACCTAGCATATTGGTGAATCAGGGGTTTATATTATGAAAAGAGAATGCCAAACACTTCACATTATCGAACTTTCCTCAGTTATATCACAAAATATATGAGTTTCGATGACTAATGCTTTATTTTTAGGGCTGTGCTGATAGCTTATCGATATTTTTGTTGTTGTTTATGAACTAAATCCTTAATCAACGGGAACCTATTAATGAGGAAATGTTACGATAACAGGATGTTATTTATAAAATTGGTAACTAATTAAACTGTAGTTTCCAATTTATTTTTATGATTAGAAATCGAACAACATTGTACGTTTATTATTATTTTATATTTTCAAATAGTGGATTTTATTAAATAGTAGCCAAATTCAACTTAGAAATACACAATAACTTCTTTAAACAATTAAAAGAAATTAACATTGATGAGTATGATAAGTTTAATATTGACAACGATTCACGATGTTACCAAATGCAGGTTTCAAATTTTCCACTGATAGAAATAACATAACACAACCGTTGATTCAGTTCTAAGGTATAGTACCAGCAAGCCGTACATTGAATACCAAAAAGGTTGTGTAACTAGAGTTGCATAGCAATCGCTAACTAAATACCTACCTAGTTGAGTCAACGTTTCGCAGAAGAACTATACATACACTCGGAACGTGTTTCATTGCTTTTGAGCTTTGACCAGGAAAACGTTATCCTCTGGCCGGCCCCGTTTGTTTATAGGTATTTAATAGTCTTACTAATATACTACTTTATAATACCCACAACAAAATCTTCACCAAATTCTACAAGAATTCTCACAAACCGGTAAATCAAAGAAAAAGTCATGGCTATAAGGTCGCCAGACACGGCCTCAAAAAAATAAAAAAGGCCTCGAGTTCCTTTGGGGAAATACAAATTCATGGCTCAGGTGTATTTCTCGGAATCGAAAGCTCTAAGAAGAATACTGGTTCGAATCACAGGAAAGATACGTTACGAAAATATTTCCATTCAATAAAACAGATGTCGCTGTTTAAATGGACATTTTATCTGCAAAGGTTTTGAACGTACTTATAATGTAACTAACGGGTGAGTCAGCGTGAAGGTGGAATTAATTAACGATAGTTGCCTGTGCATAGACGCAACGTCCTTGCAAGGCTGCTGCGCTGGCGATCACGTGCCGTGCGCATGCACCGAGCTCTGCGCCGTCCCGCCCTCTCGCGCGTATAACCTGAATTAGTACTTTGAACAAAGGCCTTTTTTTGACTCCCAATACGTTATTTAAGACGGTCCTATTTTAAAAAATCCTTTATCACTCTCTTAACAACATACAGTAACTCTAATCTCGCGTATTTTTTTTAATGTTTTCACTGTACTTAGGTATATCAAATTATGTATTGGTACATTTAAAATTATATCCAACAACAATAACCAGTTGTTCATCAATATTTAAACTATTGTTAAATTCCCATACATTTTTTTTAACAATTGGTTATAAAATTTATAAAATTCAACATTTGTTGAATCCTATACATTTCATTTGAAAATTATTCAAATTGTTTGATCAGTAGTTAAACCATTTGGTTTAACTACTGATCAAACAATTTGCTCTTCGTTGTGCAGCACAGCTTCCATTCAATGTAACTGTTTGCAACTTTTAGTACCTACCGGGTAATCACTCCTCTAATAATAGCTCCTTGTTGCAAAACAAGATCATTATAATTCATGACGTCTGTTAGTTTCGTTATTGTTTGAAAATCTATTTAATTTGAATAACAAACACTCCTATTATGAATTGACTTCAAACCTTGATCTTCAGATTTTTTTTTTGTCGCAGACAGTTAAATTGTCAAGCAAGGTTCCCGTTCGTTCACTTGGTCTTGGCTTACAATAAATAGAGGAGATGTGGGCGCGTAGCGAATCGCCGGCGCCGGCGCAACCATAACCGTCTTTGAATTAAGAAAGGAAACTAATACACACGGTTTATGAGGATGACTTGTTGGGCCAGTATGAATTAGCGTGACATCGCCATAACTTGCAATCATAACTCGCTTTGCCAGTTATAAGAAAATTCTAGTTTAGAGAGCAGTTACTAGATATCTGAGAGAATTATAGAAGCGGCCATGATCTGTTGTTTATGTAAGTAGAAATAGATAGGTATATAAGTAAATGTACTTACGTTTTATGTTCATAAACCCCACCTACATACGGAAACGCCCACATGCGGGCCTATTGGAAAAATCCATTTGTAGGTAAAAATAATGACTTGAACAAATCTTCATCCAATTTTGAAAGTAGATTCGTCGTAAGAAATCTAGATATAATCTTTACAATCAATTGCTATAATATGGCAATAGACTAAAGTTATATGGCTCCATCTGTCTTGTAGAATTTAAGTTTAAAAGGCGTGGGCGCCACTGGCGTGAGTCATGGGCACTCCTTCCTTGGCCTGCCTTATGTCGCGACTTGACTCGCGACCCACTCGCATTGTATACCTAAGTAAGTACTGCGCGTTTCGTTACTGCAAACTAAACTTAATTTCCAAACACAATCTCATTCAGTCTCATTGCCCATATATTAATCTATTCTAGACTTATCGCAAAAATATCGGTGTCTCGATAAGTAATACTTATCGAGTATCGAAATCGATGTCTTTCTATTAAAATGTCGCGCAAAAACGGACTCATGCGGCGATCTTCACCTTTCAACTGTTTTTCTGTACAGTGTTGTCAGTATGCAAAAAAAAAACAAATGTCGACATAATATTTAAAAAAATAGCGATTTAATATATCGAAACTTTTTGACACTTCTGACATCCCGATTTAATCTGTTGTTCAATCATATAGATAGCATAAGTAGGTACAGATACGTACTAAACTGTTTTCATGATAGATATAAAACAAATTACCTAATCTTGCTTAGTCGAATTAACATCTTTTTTTATCCAATTGACGATTGAGTACTTCGACGGTAGAAAAATAGAACAAAAGAATTGAATTTAGGACAAAGCAATTGACATCAAGCTGCCCTGACCCGAATGAGGCCACCAGTGACATTACGACAAATGACGTGAACTAAAAATCTAGTTGGTAGTATGTCGGCTACTTCAGTTTGATCTCCACCTTATGCTAAATGTGTCCCACGCCACGTATGACCCGAGTAGGTGCTACTGATACAATCTTTAATTGCAATCAAGACGACACAATATAAGTACGCATGTTATTGAAGGGAACCGCACGTGTATAAACCTATAATATATTTCTGTCGGCAATTTAAAATATAATAATGTTAAAACAATAATCAAGCAATTGAAGTAGTGGAACAATACAATACGCTACAGGATAAGTGCGTCTTTTGAAGGAGTGGAGCATGAGTGGAGTGACATTTTTCAACGCTGTTAATCTAATCATCACACTCACTTAAACGAAGTGCTTGTTTATTTATATATCATACTAGCCGTTGCCCGCGGTCTTGTCTGTGACGCTAGGCTACAAATTATCAGTTCGTTCGTCGCAGGACTGTCTCAAAACGGGTTGTGTAGCTCTAGGAACAGGTTGGTTTTTGTTCAGTCTGATAGTCCCTACCACTCCACCTATCGTCGCCGCCAGCTCGGACGTCGCGTCGCCTGGTATGAGTCTTGCTACGCCAGAACAAGCGTGTCATCAGCGAAGCTGACCACGCTGACGCTAGAGAGGTCAGCGCGCACCCAGTCATATCCGATCTCCGGTATTGCTGAAAAGAGCGGCCCCAGAATCGATACTTAGGGTACACCGCACGAAATCTCTCGGCGGTTCCACTTTCTCCAGTGACTGGGGTAGATGGCGGTCCTGTGCGTCAAATAGGCTTCGACTACACGACCGTTGTAGGTCGGCCCGGTGATACAGGACTGCCTCGTCGATTCCACACCAGACCAGGGTATTAAAGGCATGAGCGATGCCTAGAGACACCGCCAAGTTGATACTACACCGTGATACACAAAAATCTAGACGTGGGTCAATAAGATGTCATGTCTTATAGAGATCACTCTTTTTCTAAAATTCTTTGAGATGGTTATGCACGTTCTTACACGTTCATGTCTAGCCTCAGACCAATAAAAAAGTACTTTTTTATTGGTCTGAGTGTCTAGCATGAACGTGTGCGAGAGGAAACTGAACAATTATCCCTGTTTTGCTTGCACATTTACTTGTCTTGTATAATTGGACTATTCCCAGCTCGTCCAATTTCATTTTCTTCGCGATTTTGTGAACTCTCTAGTACTATTACAGTGACTAGCTATTTGCTTTTCTATTAAACTCAACGTAGGTAATCAATAAACAACAGGAAACAAGGGTTGTTTTCTTCATTTTCCTCTAATACTTTTGTTTTTGCAGCTGGGTAATTCCAATCTAGATTATAAGAAAGTAGGTATTATTATTTTTGAAAAGGGTATCGCATCGAGGTTACGGTAATGTAGGTAAAGTACCTATATTATCGTACTTTTTATCACGGCGCAAAAGTGGGATTATTATGAAGGCTATGAGATTGGTGCAAAATGGCGCTAACACATTTTTCTGTGATATCTTTAGCCCTAGTTTTGTTGCCAGCCCGTATAAACCAGAGGTGGTGACGACGGTTACCTGTGACCGCGGTGTTCTCGTAAAACTTGAAGATCATAAAGCCCTGATGCACGTTCTGACATTTTCTACTAATATTACTTGATTTCGTTAAACAGTCATTCACCTTCTCGTATCGGCACTAACTTATAACGAATGTATGGCGAAAATATCCCGTCAGCAAAGTGAATTTTTTCCTTTTTCCTGGGCACTACACCCAAAACTGCAAAATATGGTTACCTACTTATTTATTTTATACATAGTGCGGTAGATGTCGCTACGTATCACATTGGGCGCTTACGCTACGTAAAGGCCCTACCATTAAAACAGTGGCAAGACGTCATGTTTGAGACCCTCTTGGTTAAAACACAAAGCGGTACCCCCATACCCTAGAATTCGCTATCAGCTCCTCCTGCCAAATCGGCGACTCCCTTACAAATACACCAAAACGTACACTAATTTGAACTTAGTTCCGTTTTCTGCCACCGGCCAAGTTATACTGGGCGGTGTATCTATGTCAAGTTATATGAGACTATTGTTGCGACGGTATGTTTGCATTCTGCAGCTATCGGAGAGTCACAGTGGGTCACTCGATAACCGCGGCACCACGCTATCGAGACAATACACATAAGTTCCATTAGCTACATGTCATACATTACTTGTAGGTAGTAAAGTCCGGCTGTGGTCATATTGCTGTGGTATTTTTAATAATTTTCATTGTTCTAGAAGTATTTAATACCTAGTTGGTAGATATTAGCAGTCGTCAACTCGTCATCATCTTCAAGTGGATTAAGAACTTACGAATATATTATTTTTAGTACTGTATCTTTTATCCAACCTTTTAATTATAGCTGTTTAGCTGTACACACATCAAAAAAGTTTCCGATCACTTTTAAAAATCGAAGTCTTTTTTGTTACGGTGTAGATCATACAAATATTTCTTCTTCTTTTTAGATTCTCATTCAATTCAATAGTTTTTCAATAAAATTTAAAATAATATCAACTCATGCTAGTGATCACAATTTTTTTTTTGATCTGTTCGTCATATTCATATGTTTTTTTTTTTTTTGGAAAAACCATGTTTTGTGTTGACACTAACTTTGCAGTACGTTTTACCAAGCTAGTATTTCTGCTTATACCTTGGAGATGCTTTTCATCATTATAAAATTGCTTATGTCCATACCTACATTGTGTGGAATACTCATGCTTCTATAATGGCTTATAAGCTAGCTAAGAACCGCGGTTTTTGCTTTTAGTGTGGTCCTTTGTAAAGTAGTACTTTTTTTTAAAACTTTGCTTCACCCTAGGAATTTCTCGTGTGTCGTGGGTGCGGTTACAAACATAGAAACTCATACACAAACACCCAGACTGAGATTGATCGGAGAACGCGTTACGTGAAGCCCGTGAAGCAGCAGTCGATGTGTAAGTACTATAGCTAAGGTATATTATTCGGTTTATTCCCATCTCGGCACTCATGAATTGTACGTTTACATCTAAAAAATAAGTACAGTTCTCTTTCAGTATCAATCCTATAAAAACGGACGTTTTACAGAAGCAGAAGCGCGCACTGCAATCTACTTGATGCGCAGTAAAATAAGGAATTCTGGCGATTGCTTTCGTTGTTTTTGCTATTTGGTCAGTGAGTATTATGAATATGACCACGACTTCTCGAAGAAAACGAATAACGTACAAAATTCAAAGATCTTCTCTCTAATTATGGTATGCGGTGTCACATCAAAGAGCCCACCAGGTTAAACACATGTATTGACAACATCATCAGTAATGTTCCAAATATAGTCGGTTCCACACATAATGTTTATCTATCTGATCATAACACAGCACAGGTTGTGAAATTTGAATACGATCAAAAACCTATATCAAGTTATTACTTTATGACTATAAACGACCTGTGTAAAGATAACGTCAACAAATTCATCGAACATATCAGCAACCTATCTTTTTCTGAAGTCTATAATATTTCCGACACAAATAGTGCTTTTAATAACTTTCATGACACTTTAACTTTGTTTTATAAATTATGTTTCCCCGTCATTAAGGTAAAAAAACAGTTTAAACATGGTACATTAAAATGGATTACAAAAGGAGTTAAAATGAGTAGTCATACCAAACGTACATTAAGATATAAATACTACCTAAGCAAAACAAGTGATAATAAAACTAAATTTAAGGTTTACTCCAAATTATTAAAGAAATGTATTCATAACTTACAATCTTTATGTAACCTAAAGCACATTGCCTATTCAAAAAATAAGGGTAAAGCTTCATGGGATATTGTTAAACGTTGTACAGGTAACGAAAGATCTCGTGAATATATTAATGATATTATTGACAACGATGTTACAGTAACATCGGGCCCGGATATAGCAAATAAATTTAATAATTTCTTTATTGATATTGTTGAAAATAGCGCTAACTCGCAAAACAACCCTGTTGTTACTAACCCCGATATTAAAAGTAATGATAATAGCATTTTTCTAACTCCTTGTAATCCATCTGAAATTTTCAGCATATTAAAAACATTAAAAATCACAAAGTCAGCCGGTTATGATGATATAACTACAGGCCTTCTCAAACAAATATCTCCTTTTATCGCTGAACCTCTGTCATATATTATCAATTTATCTTTAGAACAAGGTTGCTTTCCGGATAAATTAAAAATGTCTGTTATAAAACCATTGCATAAAAAAGGCTCAAAATCTGACCAAAACAATTACCGTCCTATTGCTCTGGTTCCGATTCTATCAAAGGTCTTTGAAAGGGTTATGTATAAAAGAATTCTCTCCTTCTTGGAAAAATATAATATGCTGGCAAAAGAGCAATACGGTTTTAGGAAAAGTAAATCTACGTCATTAGCAGCTTTTCATTTAATCAAATCAGTTTTAAATAATATTAACTCCAAAATTACAACTTCAGCTTTGTTCTTAGACCTAAGCAAAGCTTTCGATTTTGTAAATCATTCCATCCTAATTAATAAATTAAGTATAATTGGTATACGGGGTCCGGCTTTAGAGTGGTTTAAAACATATCTTTCTAACAGAACGCAGATAACAAGAATCACTAAATTCGATGAAAAAGTCAATTGCATCACGAACTTTGATTCTGTACCTCGATTCAACTATTTTGGTGTTCCACAGGGAAGCATTTTGGGGCCACTGTTATTCCTTGTATATGTCAATGACCTCCCGCAAGCTATAGACCAACACTGCGTTTTGTTTGCTGATGACACAACAGTTATCGTAGATTGCAAAAATGACGAATCATATGAGTCCACAATAAATAAAACCTTAAATAAAATAATTACATGGCTAGATACAAACGCTTTAAAAATTAATGTAGAGAAAACCAAAATATTAAACTTTAAAACGCAGAAAAGTAAATATATCCAACTTAACATAGCTCACAAAGATCAAGCAGTTCAACAAATTAATAAAACAAAATTCCTAGGTATTACAATCGATGAACATTTCACCTGGAAGGATCACATCGATGAACTAAGTACAAAAATAAATAGATTCGTTTTCGCCCTTAAAAAAGTCAAGGATGAGACCACCAGACAGACTGCTTTGATGGTATACCATGCCTATGTTTGCTCCATCATCAGGTATGGAATCATTCTCTGGGGGAACTCTTCTGAGGTAACAAGAGTTCTATTAGCACAAAAAAAATGCATACGCTCAATTTTCAATATGGACTGGACTGATTCTTGCAGACCAGTATTTAAGTCACACAGCCTTCTTACAGTTCCTTGTATATATATATATGAAATCGCGAAATTTGTCAAAACAAATTTTTTCCTTTTTGAACCCAAAAACAATAAAAACAAACGTACAGTTGCACAGTTCCTATTAAAAATGCCGGTACCTAGGATTGAACTATTCAGACGTAATTGTATTTATATGGCTCCTCTCATCTTTAACTCTTTACCAAATGATATAACTAACCTTCCTTATAAAAAATTTTGCATAGTTTTAAAAAAATGGCTTATTTCACACAGTTTTTATTCCGTAGCTGAATTTCTCAAAAAATCCAACTGTAAATCATACCACTACCGTAATGCATTATAACTATTTATACTTAACGAATTGATTGTTACTTAGGTACTATTTTAATATTATGTTTGTGAACTTATTTTAAGTATTTTATTTTAAATTTTATTTGTGTGTTAAGTAATGTTTAACAGAAAAATATTTTTAAACCTAGAAGTTTATTTTATGTTACCAAACGATGTGTAGCCTAAAACTTGAATAATGTTTGCATGCCATTTTTATGGCGAAATGTGTTTGAACTTATATTAATTTTACCATCTTTATACATACCACATTTAAAGCAAATAAATAATTTTGACTTTTGACTTTGACTTTAAAGGATCCCATGTGATGTTTGTATGCCCTTAAAACGCATCACATGAGTGTATGACATCAGCCATTGTATTTTAGTTGGAACAATGTGTAGTGTTGTGCGCGCACGCAGAGCCAGGGCAGTCACGCGCTGATTCACAGACACGTACAAGGGATGTACCAAGTCCAGTCACTTATGGAGTCGACCCGACGTATTACTAGTCACGACCCGCTAACTTCATTAAAATGGCTACCAAAAGCTTGTGAACGTAAGACAATGATATTTTTTCAACAGATTGGGTTCCTGTTTGTTTTTTTTTTCAATCGAGAGTTTGAATAATATTTAACATAATGTTGTGTACCTACGCTATCTTTCACAGACAGGCCAAACGCGGATGTAGGTGGCCGATATCAAACTTGGTTAACCAGCTGTGTTGACAATCGCTGTTTCATTCATTTATGATACCAACTACCTACCTAGCCATTTTTTGCACATTTACTGCAGATCATAGATGTGATCAGAGTAAGAATAGAACGGTTTTGAATTGGGTCATGCAAACTTCACACACAATGATGAATCGGGGCAACCTATTTAAATCTTCCCAATACTGGTCATTTGGCAGCAAAAAAGCGTTTCATTTTGCGAAAAAGACGTAATGTTTGTATTTTAGAAGTAATCCAAAAAGTATTCGGGAATCAATTTCCATTTTTAAGTGGGTACTTGCAACTATATGAAAGCACTTAAGAGTTCGTGTAGAAGTTATGAGTGGGGGATTCCCCTGTAGAAATGTGTTAGCTATAAACAAAAAGCTTAGTATTCCTGAACGTTTGCCACACAAAGCGGAAAATAATTGGATGTGATCTCATTCCAGTAACTTAAATAGAGGCTTCAAGATGTTTTCGTGATATTATGATTAGACATCTAAATTGAGAGTCATTGGCCGGTGATCAAAATAAGAAGCATTTCATGAGCAAGTACTCAGATGCTAAATTGGAACGAATGGCGCCATCCAGCCAACGATGACGTAACCGGGGTATGTTCCTACTTGGTACTTTAATCGAAGTGAGCATTTGGCAAGCAGCAAATAAGTCGGTCGGTATCGCTTCCGTGCTAACGTTGTGTTGCAAGCGCACGCCAGAATATGCGGCTTTCACTGTGAATAAGAACAAACAACGCGTGTCCCACCTTGTGTACTGCTATGTCTGATGTACCGAAATAATATGCAACTGTGGCAGTCGCAAAATATTGATGTTCAGCTGTATTATGGTCATACGACTCATGCGGTACTAAAATACTTTTTAGGTACGCAGGCTGAAAATATCTTCATGAACTCATTTCAATACCGTCTTACTCAATGCGACTCCAAATTTGTTATTTTTACTGTAAAGTACAGACACTTCAAAATCCCAAACTCTTTCATTCTTTCCAATCAAAAATGAACCTTCTTTTTTGTGACAACGTTGCTGCTGGTGTCTGGACTTCTTTAAATTTAAATAATTGTCTAATTAATTGACAAATTAATTCGGCGTTATTTGAAAGTGCAAGAAGTTCTTGCTTTTAAATGATAATTTTCTATATAAATCATATCTGAATGTTTTTATGCGCACATTTAGGAGAACAACAAAGTGATTATGAATAATCGTGAACCAACCAACATCGTAATAACCTCTTTAATAACTAAAAAAACACAGCTGATGCTTGTCTGTGCATTACTGTGTATGTCCATAATAACTTGCTTTATACTCACGTTCGTTGAGTAACTGCAATGGAATTTTAAAGCTATAATATTGTCTATGACGTTCGATGTTCATACTGGCGCCAATGACTTGGCATATAGGGTTATCATACCATTAATTTTTATAAACATGCCTTTATACGACGAATGACGAATTTTCGTACGAAGACAATTCTGTCAAGCTTGTGTCGAACGTTTACAAATAGGGTATGGAAATAAGTAGTTCTCATATGCGATAGGATGCAATTAATTATTATATTTTAATTAAAGTTGCCGCGTTTTATGAAATGCTTATCGTTTCCTGAGGTAGTCAGAGTCAGCTGAGGAAATGAGCTCACTGCTGATGGCTAATATCCTGCCACTATTTCTGCAGCATTGCGACCTTTTACAAGTCATTAATGTTGCCTTACAGTGTTGGTAGATACTCGTAGTAAAAGGTTTAGCAAAATGTTATTAGACACAAGTTAATATTGAGTTAGATTCAAAATAATTTGTTTCTTGTCAAGCCTTTGGGATCCTCTTCGATTTAGTATTTACAAATCTATCATGGGAGGATTTATGAATCCCTCTACCACCTGCCAAGTTTTACCTATCCCTAATGTTTAAATTATGTAATCCCAATTTAGCTACTATAATTAAAATTAAAGCATTTTTATAGAAATTAAAAATTGATTGCGAGCAGGAAATGAACCTCCCCGACCATCTGATTCAAGTAGCTACACCAGATGGCCAGACGCTCTTTTGCCAACCGAATCATCGCGCTCATAATCTCAAATTCTTGATTCCATTCTTAACGTCTCACGATCAGCTTTCTTTCCACAATAAAGCTTTACAATTCGTGACACAGACGTTAATGCGTATAAATATCTTAAAAATATACCGACAATACTTCAGCGACACTGCACCCAGTCACCACACATGGCGTATTAGTCAGTCAAAGGAAGCTTCAATTAAATGTAGAAGAACCGACTCCTAATAAATTAGTGGCAGTTGAATCAGCACATCAATTTAACAACAGCTGTTACTTTGTAGACTAAAATGGCATGCTTTGATCGTTTTGTTTACACTGTTCCATTTGAGTATACTAACAATATTTTCTGTTATGCGTTGTAGCCACCTTTGTCATACCGTGAGCAGTTTGTAGTGTTGCACGGTTATTTGTCGCGTGTCCAAAGAGCGTACTAAAGCCGCCCTCTTGGTTTTACGATCAATTTCCGTAGATAATTTCACAAATGTGACCTAGCAGCGCACTCTTGAAAAACCAAAAGAGGCATATATGTGTAGCATTATAGCTTTTTGCACTAAAATTGGAGTTTGTTCAGATTAAACAATATTGTAAGAGAGACTACACAAAAGACGTGGCACCTGCCAGTTTTCATGCATATTGAGAAGCGTGACCTATTCCGCCCGATGCATATTGATCAGACGTCCATCTTGCAGTATTTTAGTTGGCTCTTCTTTATTTGCCGCAGAAATGTTATAGTAGATAAGCTCAGCAGTTTGTAACAACACCGAAGACATTACTTACCCACCCTTGTGGTTAAAATTTTAGATCTGCAACAATAGCATTTTCGTCTCGCTAGCCGTTTTAGTTATAATGATGGATTTTAAGTCTGTAAGAGTCGGACAAGCCTTTCAGCTCCACTCTGGCCGATGGGAGGATTAATTTAATGATTTCATACCATCCTAAAATATACGGCTTCTCTTCACCAATGATATAAGCTCGTGTGATGCGTCAAAATCACATTCCGAACTAACCCTTATCGGTTAGACAGACTCTACTCTGAAAATGGGTTGTTCCGAATCAGAAGTTCCCTATTTCCCTTCGTGTGTACTTTTCCTCAATTTTGCAAAGAGATGTCTCGTTGTTAGACAAACCCGGATTCATTTTTATTTCTCTTTATTTGAGATTTTATTAAAGCTTTATACATTTACTTACTGACCTTCTGTTGGCCCTTCGCTTGAGACTTGAGAACAAGAGCGCCTTGAGACGGACCACGCGGAAATGCGAGACTTGTACTCAGTAAAGACTTGTAATAACAATTCACTTTTGTCTTCGTATATCCTCGAATAAGTACTAACGATACTCCTACTATGTAGATTAGCATGTCCAAGATTGCGTCAAGGATATTGAATGTCATCAAAAATATCAAGCAAATAGAACTTGAAATACGAGTAATATTCTGTGCGCAAACACTGAAGTAAACTTGTTTTGGTATTAAAAGTAAATTGTAATGAATGAACTAATAGAAAAGTTGTAATTTGCAGTGGAAGGAAGTTTGAAAGAATTGTTCGGTTCAAAACTAATATAATAATAATAATAATAAATGAAAGACGGGACGGTTGACGTGTCGGGCATGCCACCGTCCGGGTGAGTCGATCAGACATATTATCTCTGGTTGTTCTCGTCTTGCTAACGGCGAGTACTTGCATAGGCATAACCTAGTGGCCAAGATTATTCACCAGCAACTTGCTTTGAAATACAAGCTTGTGGACTCTGAGGTACCGTATTACAAGTATGTGCCCGACCCAGTTCTCGAGAAAGACCATGTCACGCTGTACTGGGATCTGCCTATCATTACAGACAGGACTATTGTCGCCAATAAGCCTGACATAGTAGTGATAGACAGATCAGCGCGCCACGTAATGATAATCGACGTTACCATTCCTCATGACGAGAACCTCGTGAAGGCTGAGAAAGATAAAAAAATCAAATATCTCGACTTAGCGCGCGAGGTTGTCGATATGTGGAATGTGAGCTCGGCTATCATTGTGCCGATAGTCGTTACGGCCAATGGCCTGATAGCCAAGAGCCTCGACGAACACTTGTCGAGGCTCTCCCTAGGTGGTTGGATCAAGGGCCTGATTCAGAAGGCAGTGCTCCTCGATACGGCTCGCATTGTGAGGAGGTTCCTGTCTCTGGAGCCCTAACCACCGGTAGCTTGGACCCTGCTCCCATACCGGCGGATCTCTATTTTTATATTTTTAAATGTTTTATATTGTTTTCTTTTTTTATTTAAAATATTTAAAAATGTAATTTTATGAAAGAAAAATGAATAAACGAATAATAATAATAAATAAATATTCCACAACTATCACACAACGCCATCTAGTCCCAAGCTAAGCAGAGCTTGTGTTATGGGTACTAGACAACTGTTAACATACTTATATATTTTTCTAAATACATACATATTATAGATAAATTACACCCAGACACAGAACAAATGATCGTGCTCATCACACAAACATTTGTCCTGGGTGGGAATCGAACCCACGACCTCCGGCATAGCAGTCAGGGTCACTAACCACTAGACCAACAGGCCTGTCTATATAATTATGTACTTATATTAATTTGTCAAGAAATTTAAAACGTCCGCGTCGTCAAGTTTAATTCGGTTTTGCATTCGTTGCGACGATCATACAAGACAAATAAACTATACTCGCGAGCAAAAGTAAGAAAGAAACACTTACTCCGATTCGATTTAATACTATTTCAAAGATTTAACTGTAAGCTTTAAATTGATACCAAAATCATTCAAATCACGCCATTATTTAAGGAGCTATTCCGGATCAAATTCAAGTAAGTGATTCCCTACTTTTGCTCGCTAATATATGTTAATATCCTATCTAATAATTCTCTATCCGGTCGCCGCGGCACTGGGTACAAAGGCTAGCCGAGTGTCATGACGGGGATGAATGATTCCCTCGGGAGCTATGAATGGCGGTCCTGAGTCAATGGCGGCCGTCCGGCTAATTGGCTGCCCTGTGTCGTGGACTCGTGGGCGTGTAATTATCACCGGCCTGGGCTCAACTAAATGCCATCTCACGTGAGACACGACTGCTGCTACTTGTATTATAATCTGATGTGTTTAGGATAGGAGGAATATTTGCCTATGTTACGTAGAATCCTTAGGATAAGTGGACATACTTGCTCGGCAGTTAAGTAAACTTGGGGCCAGTTGTTTGATCAGTACTTAAACTATTTGTTAAATCCTATACATTTTTAACCATGTGTTAAAAATATGCATGGAATTTTAAAAATAGTAATAGAACTGTTGATTTAACAAATGATTTCGTTTAATTATTCCGCCATTAACAAAGTGCATGAAATATTTACAACAATGTTCCAATATTACTAATGTCCGTAACTGCAGGTACAATGCTGCTGTCCTTTTAGTTACTTACGTGTGGGATTTTCCTATTATATTATATTTTTTATTTTCCTATTATAATTTTCCAGAAAAGTACCTAGACCCACCTTTTATAGTAGGTCTACATATGTAATAACACAGTGAAGCAATTGAGAAAGACAAACACATAAGCATGTAAAATTGTTTGAGGAGCAAATAAAGCAGTTGAGTACAAATATCGCCAGTAATTTAGAGTTACATTGTGTTTGCTCGCCTCAGTCGTGGGTGGTTAATCCCAGAGGTGGGCTCAGACAACATTAATGGAATGTTGTAAACATCAGGATAGTGTTATGAGCGCTTAGATAAACCGTGAGTAGATAGTGAGACACGCCGAAACTGAGCTGGAATAAAAAAAAAGCTACTCTGATATTCAAACATTATTTATAAATAAGCAATGTTTTTATTTTAAAGGAGTGGGTACCTAATGAAATACTTGAAAATGAATAGGCACTTACAACAGTAAGGACTTCATTATTTAGTCTTGTGTCTATTTTTTCTGCTGACCGTAACTGAAAACGTTCCTTAAAAGAAACACGTAAAAATACAATATAAACTCGTATTATCTACCTATCTACACTCGAACATGTAATTTTCTCCTTTTTGGCAGTCAATAAAACTAAATCCCAAGTTTGAATAATTTGTAATGTTTCGTCTACGAGCTATAATGCAAGACTTTCTTACCCTAGTTTTAAAGTATTTCATAGATAGGTAAATCAATCATACGTCGTACGTCACATCAATACCTGACGAATACTAGGGAAAGTTGAAGTAGGTACTGCATTAGTCCATTAGATTCCCCGGAAAATACCCCATTTTTTAAATACTGGGTTAAACAACAGCTGTCATAAAAGGAAATAATGTTTGTACTATTCCTTTGACCTACTTATATGATAATGACGTCAGGTCACCGTAGACTCAGGCGGCAAACGGCTTGGCAGACATTTTCACGCAAAAGGGGTAAGGTATAAACTTTCCAGTAAAAACAGAATTCTAAAAGGTATACCTACATAAGGAACCTACGATGCAGGAATAAGTCCTGGTGTGGTCAAGGTTTGATAACAGATAACGATGAATGAAACTGAAGCTTAGGTAAATCTGCTAAAGCTGGTAGAAGCTCACAAACGTAAGTCTGCAATTGGATAAAATGCGCAAACGCAATGGCGAACCATTGTCATAGAACATGTTGCAGTATTTATATCGCTTCAGACTACATGTTGTAATGTGAATGTTTCAGCAGCGCGACCACATGAACACAGTGACACGTTTTGAGACAAATATCAGGAAGCAATAAAACCCATTTCCATGTACAAAGCAACTAGTTAAAATAACTGTTTAATACACGTGTTAAATGTAGCTGTAACTGCAGTCGTCAAGTAGAGAAGTGCACTGTTTGCAGTTGCTGTTAGCATCGCTCGATATTTAGGTCGTGACGAACTGTGCGTTGATAATAATACAACACTAGAAGCTAGGGTTGCCACATTAAAATTCGGTATGGGTAGGGTTACCATTGCAAAATTAAAAAGTCCTTATTAAAAGCTTTTTGAAAGCGATAATTAATTAATTAAAGTATCGCCTATTTATGACAGGACAAATGACGAAGCAAGAGGTAGTCAGACCCAAAATATAACACTCCAAAAAGCTGTTCTTGTTTTAGAACCAGTTACGCAACTCGCGAAATTTTGATATCTGGTAGGTAAACTGGTAAGTTTTTAAGGAAAAAATATGTATAATAATTATCCTGAGTGTTTTATTGATTTTTGTAATTATTTTATGATTATGCAAGATCCAAGAATTAACCAAACACAAACACACATTGTGGTAAGTACGTAAAACTCGAGAAGCCCACTAGAATTCCAAATGTTAATGGTTATTTTAGCGGAGAACGCTAGAATATAGAAAATAACCATTCAAAAACTTCTAAGACCTTTCAAAAAGTGAGACTGCACACGTGTCATATGCAACGACTTATACCTATACAGTTTACAGAATGATCGAGAGAGAAACTTCTTTCAAAATGTGATCATCAACCGAAATAGAACAGGATAATTTTTGATACGTCAGGACGACTTCGATGAATTAAATCATTGATTACCAAAAATTGGACCTGCGTAGGTTAAGCGATAAGCACCTTTTTATAAAAATGTTGCTTATCGTGCATTAAAATGCAATCAACATCTACATAATATGGCTTGACCAGTCATTAAGTTTATGTATTTCTTTTAGTAGCGTGAGGAAAACACTTTAATTATCCGGCCTGTGTACCTATTACGTGAAAGACGGTATTTTAATTATTGTTTTTTTATTTATTAATTCTGCAGATTGTAATTAAAACTACGTTTTAGACTAGGTAATTCGTCAAAATCATTTAACCATATTTTGATAAAAAATGTATTGGATATATAGTTTATTTTAATATTGATCGAGTAAGTCACCCTTGGTAGTTGAATTCCCCCCTGAACTTGGGATGATAAGAAAAATTCGACAGTCTGTAACCTTTTTAATTTTATGAAATTACTGTCTGACCCGACGTTAGTTTGTCCTGTTATTTTCTAGATGTCGATTTGATACCGATACCGTGAATAATCCAGGAGACCCATTAACTATAAAAAAATAGGTGAAGCCGTTTACGAGCGGAAGAATAACGAATACTCGAACACTGGATTTTTTTGAAAATTCTAGCTTTTTCCCCGTGGCCTTACTACTTTCCCCCGTTTCTCCATCTAAGTTTTATACAAAAAGACCTATAACCGTCTCCATCTCCAGTGTACCATCTATCGCTGTACCAAATATTTTTTGAAATTTCATATTTTACAAAGTTACTTTCGCATTAGAAGTGTCTTCCTCAGCAGTCCCTCATGTCTGGGAATCGATGTCAGCTTCGGAGCTGCATCTGGAGCGGACGATCCGCTTCCGCCAGTTTCTGTCCAGAATATAATGTTGTAGTATTTAGAAGATGATGATTCCTTCAACTTGTCGCTCCGTCGAGTGTGTGAACGACCGCGCGATCGTTTGCCTTCGGTGTTCCCATCCACAATCAGTTGTTCTAAGCTTTCATCGCCTCTGCATACTGTGTGGCCGAAATAGGAGAGAATGCTTTGTTGGCATATAGTTGACAAGCGAATTTTTATTGGTAGCTCTGACTTGAGATCGGTGCACTGGTGCGTTTGGCTGCCAGTTCACGGTATTCTCTCGTCTCCAGAACTACATCTGCTGCATACAGGAAGATAAGTTTTGATAGCTAGAAATTCCTCTATTTTTCCAAATATTATTTGACCATCTTTGGACATTATATAGGTAAGGATTATTTTAGTAGAAGCAGCCCTACAAGCGTGATACCCTACAAGTGCAGCCATTGATGCACGCTGACGACGCATTTCCGTCAGCAACGCTGCATATCCGGCTACGGTGCGCCCGCGCAGCGCGCCGCTCCGCTGCTGATAAACAAAGGGTCAAAGGCGCTTCCGCTCCAAGCAATAAACACTGGTCGTTGCTCTGTATGTGCCGTTTTAAACCTAGTGTTATATTGTTACTTTGTATGTAGACAAACAATACATCTTGACTTTTGAACTTAGTGTTTACTAAGAGACTTTTGTGTTGATGACGTCTTTAGTAAGTAGTTAATGCACACATCTTTTTTTTTAAATTACATTAGAATTAGAAGAAGAATTGAGCGTTAAACTGGTCCTTTAATTATTTAGTTATAAATGTTGATAAAATAAATAATTAAGTATGCGCCGTTGTGCAGGAAAAGGTTACATGGACATGTGACATTACGAAATAGCGTGCGATTTCACAATACTAACAAGCATTATTAGCAGAATTTATTTATGAGGAACAAGTAAACGTTTAAGAATAGGTAGCCATTTTGAGATTTAAACGTTCTACTCGTAGACCTACTCACCAACTTACCTTATTAGGTCTTTTACATTTTTGTAAGATTTTTGAGTCAACATAACTAATTCTTTATTCTTGCAGTCCCGCACACAACCCAATTTTTCCATTTAGGTATACCTAGATGGATATATATGTCACCATTTTTATTTTAAAAGTCAAGTGACTACAGTTCTCAGAAAGTAACTTTTTCATACGAACCGTGTATAAATTAATACATTAGCAATATTTATTGGTAAAAATCACGCTCTTTCCACGACCTCAGGCGATGCGATTGCGTCACCGTCCGCGTCAGGCAGACCGCAGTGACAGTTTGCGCTTGCCTTTCCTTCACGTCCTTCACGGCGACTTGCGGTATGCTTCTAATAATTTCTTTCATTTGAATCGCGCGCAATTGCTTTTGCGTGTAACTCGTGGCCATGCAGAACGCGGTATGTAGGATTTCAAGAGTTGTTTGACGTCATACAACAACCCAGTTGCATCACGCAAACGCGAACAATTAATGTTACAGAAACGTTAGGTCGTTGAACTGAAACAATGCCGACCGCATTGTACCTTGATAAAGGACTTCACTCCTCTATAGTCTAGAGATATCCGTTCAGGAACTTGTAGACAATGATTTTCTGAGTAATAGAGAATTAGTACGCGAATGCGATGAATTGTGCCTTTATTTTCTTAAATGATGTGAGCTACTAAAATCTAATTTCTTCGTCGATTTTATTAATTTATCAATTCAATCTTTTTTTTTAGAAAAACGTTGCCCCACACTAGAAATTTCTCCTGTTTCCTGGGTGCTTTTACAAACATATAGAAACTCACATACACAAACACTCAGACCCGGAACAACTACTTATTTACGTATAAGTCATACAAAGATTGGTTCCGTACGAGGATTGAACCCGAGACACGCCACTGCATAAACCGTCTCTCGAATTATTTCGATGACCTCCATAATAACATGTCTACTAAAAACACTTAACAGCATTAATAACAAAAGCGTCCACATAAAACCGAACGTTTTACCAGCAATTTTCAACTGGCAACTCTTTGATCAACCGCCTCATTGTTACGCTTGGGAAGTGAGCCTCTGACTGACAAAGGGATCAGCCGATAATCGTTCAAATGTCCATCAGGTCATCTGTCAGAGGCGAGATGAAAGCCCTCGGTCAGAGTCGGTCAGAAAGGCGGCGAGTGGATAATGAAAGACGAAGCTAGTGTGACAAATGAGGCTCAGTGTATTGTTGTAACAGCTTTTTATTAATGAAGATCATGAGCGAAGCAAACTGACTTTGCCTATTATACTTATTGCTGACCATTGCTGTGTGTGCATCTTCAACTGAAGTTTTTTTGTCGCGGCGCTAATGTCTATGTCATTATTTCAAATTGCATTTAAAAGAATGTAAATCATGATTTTTCCGCAGGACTTGAATTGTGGCGCAGATATTGATGTAATCAATTCGCTCAACAATAAACGCTGCCTTTATCTGCATTAAGCACATTTTTTGGCAGGGACTTCTTGGTAATGATTAGATTTGGTACCTATCTCGTTCGGACGTCAGCAATGGTCATTATCTTATTGCTAATCTAGATAGATTATCGATTTACCCTAAGATATGCAAATCACCTTCAGTTGATACCTAGGTATCCAGCTTGTATCTATAAAACTAGGTAAGTACTTATCTACTTACAACATTTAATTACATTTTAATTACCTAACGTAATAAGTACCTAAAGCTCGTCCGGTTGTACCAATAATGTAAATATTCTAGATTTTGCTTGCCGTTCAGGCTGCAGAAAATAATCCCACTGGAATGCGAAAAGTACTTTTTTCTTCAGCCTTTTTGTACCATCTTAGTGTAGGCTTCCTTCAACTCCTTTCAGTTTTCTCGACAACAACGAGCTCTTTGTAACCAATTTGAGTCCGCAACCCACTTTATATCATCCTTCCAGCGCATTTTTTTTTATCCTTTATTTCAGGCAACTAAAGGCCCATAAAACACAATACACATATAAATATAAAACAATAATAAACTAATACATATTTTAAACAATATACTTAAAAACTACTGCATTCGAAGTGACGGCGTCGTGTTATGCTGCGAGGTGTCGCGTAGCCGGCCTCGGAATCGCCGATACAGCACACCTTTCGGCCAACTCTTCTTTGAAAAATGTCACCAAATGTTGGGTTGGAACGCGCACCACAAACGAATTAAAGTTGGTATTGTGGCGCGCCTGCAACTTCTCCACCCTCAAGTTCCAGTTGGTCTTCACCCGCATGTACTCGACGATGTCCTCAGTCTTCGTAGAGTAATGTAAACGGGACACGTACAGCTGCGTCGACGGAAAGTCGTACAAAAAGTTGTGTAGTGAAATCTGCTGATGTGTTTCGTTACTCATTTTCAACTTTAACCTTAGATCCTTAGAGTTCAAGCTTGATAGGTATCTACTAAAGACAACCTGCAGTTTCGACGCTGCGCCTGGACCTGTATCCATAGAGGAGAGTATTGCTGATCGTAAGCCAGAGGCCGTATTCTGATGTCTTAAAAGCAGGCTTGTTCCAGTGAGTGAAAGAGACAGAGCTATACAAGTCGTCTAGCGCCACCTCGTTCACTCACTGGAACAAGCCTGATTTTAAGACGTCATAATACGGCCCCTGGCCATGGTCTAAGTCATAATAACTTACTTCAGTGCCAAATACCAGCTTGATCCAACCAGTGGTTTAAGCTGCTGTTCGAGCTAAGACAAGCGAACTTATGAGATTGAATAGATTAGTGTGGATATACGATATCTACAAGCTTTTTGAAAAAAAATATGAAAACCTAAAAACAATTGTGGACAGTTTCACTGAAAAACAATCATTATGTTTAAAAAGTATAAATAAATAAATATTCCACAACTATCACACAACGCCATCTAGTCCCAAGCTAAGCAGAGCTTGTGTTATGGGTACTATACAACTGATAAACATACTTAGTATTTAGTAATAATGGCCCGCTCCAGCTCCCGGTGGACTTTGTTACCTTTGAACCTTAACCTGATAATATGGAACGCAATAAAAAATAATTATAAGATTTGGTGCAGCCGTTCGGCAGTTATGAGCGTACATACAGACACACTTAAGTGACTTTGTTTTATATGCTATTTATTTATTATTATAAACAAGATCAGTGCTTTTATTTGTTGTGTACAGTGTCTCATTTTATAAGTTACCCTTACATTTATTCATGTTTTCAGCATATCAATAAAGGACAAGAGGCTGATGCCCCGTTTCATGAATTGTTAATTTTATTCAGCAGTTGTTTTGTATTTCAAATTGACTTGTCCGTGTTGTTGTTTGAGAGGAAAGCGATCAATTTGAATAGGTATACACACATATATATTTATTGGTAATGGATATACACTATTTTATGTTCGACAATTCAAAATGCCTTTGATTAACTTGTGAAAAAGCTTTGGTCTTGATTGGTTAAAAAAATAAACGCGCTCAAATATTAATTATCAGGCAAAGACTATTTGTTTTATATCATCTATCAATGTGTAATTAGCATTGATTTTACATAGGCCTTTACTGCACAAAGTGTATAAGTATGAAGATACATTAAATCTCCAAAGATCGCGGGGCCTAAAACGGTGAAACTAGACTATATTTCATCCTGTTGTTTTTTCTTTCTGTTCATTTATATGGAAAGTGTGTAATTGAACGACGAACATTTTACTTATTTTTTCAACTTTTGGCTTTTACCCAATATGATTTGAGGCCGAGTAAAAGTGTTTGTTATGTTCGTAGTCGTCGCAAAAACTAGAAGATGAAATACCAGATGGATTGATGGTAGGATGGTAGTTCCAAGATTTGGATAAATGGCCTTAACCATGAGCCATCTCCGGGGTCGCGGGACTCACGAATTACTGTAACCCCGAAACGTAAAGGGCTAGGGCTACTGAAGGACACCGTCGCTTTTAGTCAGTACGGGTCTGACAGTCCCTCCCGTTCTGCCTTGGGTGGGAGGACTCCTTTGATGATTTTACCACGCTAAAAAAAAAACTATGAGCCATCTATCGAAATCTATCAGCTTTGCAATCTAAGGGTGGACATAACTAACCGATTAATATTTTGTCAACGGAAACCGAGTTTAATGCTCTTAATTGAGTTTATATTTTCAATTTTGATTTCATCAAAATCACTGTCACTGTCATCATTTTTGTCATCGTGGTTTTTCATAAATATCCGCTCACTTGCTTCTGGCAACGATCGTTTTCAAAACCGAAACCCGAACTTTGCTCAAGCCAATGATTGTTGCCAAAAATACTCCAAACTAATGTTGCTGATGAAATCTGTTTGCCGAAATCAAGATCTGAAAACTAGTCTACACAGAAATTGGTTCGTGAAAACGAGTTTTATATAAAAAAATCGGTGAAATGTACTCTGAGATGACAAACTAAGGTAGATAGGTAAGCTGCAGATTTTCTCGTCCTTTGCCTTATGTACGACTATTATATTTTAATAGGTACGTTTAGGCACTCAAGACAAATTGCGTCTGTACATGTACAATGTTTAACTAAGCGATAAGTACGCAGATAGGTACATATTACTCAAGTTAATTTCGTGATAACAAGCCATATGTGTCCCAGATAGTTTAAGGTAAACCTAACGTTAATGTAAAGTACCCACATTTAAACTTGTTTCAATTCTGTGTCATGGAAGGTTTGTTACATTTTATTAAATTCTTTCAAAGCATTTCTTACAAGTATTTTGCTGTTCCACAAAATAAATTGTTAGTCAGCATAAGTAGGTTATTTATTAAGAATTTGTTAACGTATACATTGAATGGAAGAAAACAAAAGGTGGTGTTAATTTATGTACGTATTTTTATTGTACCTATATTGTATTTGTGTAAATAAAATAAATTTTTAATGACACTTTAAATATTAACTTTTGTATAATTCATTTGTTTAAATAAATCTTTTCAATATTATTCCGCTTGTCAAAGTGACTATCAATAAACGATCAGATGTTCTTTCTATTAGGACGACAATAGTCATAAGTGCGAATTAAGCGTATACGCAACGTATCGACGTGACGATTGCTTCCCGTCTACGCGACGTACATCCTGATACAACCATGACTAGCTTCGAAAGCTAGCTCGTCATCTACGCGGCGTAAACGCAGCGTTTCAACTCGACTTCAACACTAACTAAAATGCAGGGCCTGCAGGGTACTTAACATATTCCGTTTCTTTGAAAAACACTTTTACGTGTTCACTTCAACCGCGAAATAAAATAAGGATTAAGGCATAAATGTTCCACGTCATATATGCCTTAATCCTAAGAATAATATCTGACGGGCCTCCTTGGAGGACTATCTTATCAGGTCACCGTGACCCTGGGACATAAAGGGCTATTGAAGGAACACTGTGGAATTTAGTCAGTACGAGTTTGACAGACCCTGCCATCCCGACCTCGGTGGGAGGACTAAAACAGTCCTAAGAATAGTAACATATTCCTATGCGCATATAGTTTTTCTGATACATTTAATACCAACGTGTTAGTAATACTGTACTGTACTGTACTGTTAGTGTACTGTTTTAGTCCTCCCACCGATATTATTCTTAGATATTATTCTCAGGATTGAGGCATAAATGTTCCACGACATTTATGCCTTAATCCTAAGAATAATATCTGACGGGCCTCCTTGGAGGACTATCTTATCAGGTCACCGTGACCCTGGGACATAAATGGCTATTGAAGGAACACTGTGGAATTTAGTCAGTACGAGTTTGACAGACCCTGCCATCCCGCCCTGGGTAGGAGGACTCCTTATTTGATGATTTTACCAAAGAAATAATAAAACAGTCCTAAGAATAGTAACATATTCCTATGCGAATATAGTTTTTCTGATACATTTAATACCAACGTGTTAGTAATACAACAAGGTTCTGCGGTTAAGAGGCGTCCTTGCCCTCGAGATCTAGAATCAACCGGACCTTGTGTCTCAAGAGCTTTAGGTAAATCTACTTCGTCTGACTTTGTTTTCATATTTTTGATTCCAGTACCAAACACATATCTACCTATTTGTATGATTCACAAGTTGTTCTAGGTCTGGTGTTTGTGTATGTGAGTTCAAATGTTTGTTTAAACCCACGATACAGGAGAATTTCTAGTGCGAGGCAGTTTTTTTTTAATCTTGCCCCACACTAAGAATTTCTCCCTGTATCGTGGGTGCGTTTACAAACATGTAAACTATACTACTCGTATCGATACAATATTTCACTCGAATCGACTTTGTCGTTCTCACGTAATTTGATTTTGTAGGATGTAGAAAACATATAATTAATATCCTTTTGTCATTAATTCCGTTGGACTTCTTAATGATTTTTTGGTTAATATTCTAATAGTAAAAGATTTGAGTAACATCCAGTGAAATCGCTTAAAAAGAATTACCTTTAACCGTGCACATAGGTACATCGTTTGTGCCTACCCCCATGGGAAGAAGGCGTGAGTTTATTTATGAACTTTCAGATTAGGTGAAAATAAAAAATAATCTAGAATATTTCAGGAAAACTTTTTTTTTTTACGTGGTTAAATCATCAAATGAGTCCTCCCACCCAGGGCAGAGCGGGAGGGACAGTCAGACTCGTACTGACTAAAATCCACGGTGTCCTTGAATTACATTATTCGGTGCCCTTTACGATCCGGGGTTACGGTAATTCGTACAGTTCCGCGACCTCAGGAAAAGTCTTGGACTTCCATACGAAGTTTCATATTGGAAACAACATACAGACGCCAGCACATCAATTACTTACCCGAATCAGTCTTTTTTCAATATATTTTCAATTTTATAACAAACGTAAGGTTTATATTCGATTGGTGCAGGTGGATGTACTGCGTTATACGACTGGTTGCTTGTCTAAACAAGAACCAGTCGTATCACGCACCGTGTGAAGCTAGCATTACAATATTAAAACAATGGATTTCAACTTCAGCCACCAACTGTTTACGTTATTACGCAGTCGACCATCTTATTGACTAAGAGCCCTCTATTTCATATAGGTAGGTTTACATTCTAGAGATTTTCCATTCACTATACCTATACGCTTACATAACAAATAATTATACCAATTTGTTACACTTTCGATATAAAGAAGGTACGTACTTCATTAGTAGGTATTAGGCATTAGCCTATGAGTGTTTAGTCATAGGTACTAATTACTTAGATTAATGTTAATTATGTTTTTCCAATTGATTATGATGATGATGTTTTTACCTGTTTCTGTTTGTATAAGAGATGAATTAGTAATCGGAAGTTTCATACAGACGTGAGGTATACGCCTCACTGTATACTGCACTCGTGGTACGCATACGTGTCTGTATTCAACTTTCCGATTACTACCGTTGGTAATCACTACTAGAGACGACATTGTCACTGTCAACATTGCCATTTCCAAGATTGCCACTGTCAAAATTGTCACTGTCAACTTTTTACATACAAATCAATCGTGTCACAGTTCACTTTAGTACAAGTGATGACACGGCATGGCATAAATATATAAGTGACAGCTTTAAAGACGTTTTGTGACAAGAAGTTATGTTTTACATTGAACGCAGTTTCGGTGACACTAATGCTATTCGACCTACAATGCTGTAAAAACATTCTTGTGGTTTTTTTTAATATTTGCAGTTAAATTCTTTGGAAATTGTGAAAAGCGAAATAAGGAAAAGCGAAGCATTAATTAGTCAGCAATGCCACTCACCTACCTACACTATAAATGGTAATCTTCTGATATCTTTCATGACAATGGTCAGTACTCGCTAGATATGACGGCTTCAATAAAAGTTGACAATCATGATTGCCGTCATTTGGGTTGGTCATTTATTATGCAGATGATTGTTCGTTTGTTGCAGTTGTCCGCGACGAAGCACAAATCAAAAATGTTTTCTATGGTAGGTAGGTACAAACTAAGATCATCAGGTACAAGCACTTACTTTAGCAAATGCACAAAATCAGGGTATGTAAATTGTTAAGCTTTGTCTCTTACATCTGTTTACCGTGTTAAGAGCGCGTATTCTGAAAGTTGGCAACGTCGCAAATAGCTGTCTAATATTTACAGGTATGAATGATTTTGGCAAATTTACTGTATGAAAATAAGAAATATGGCTCTGTAGTGCACTAGATAAGAATGCAATTCAAACATTGAATTTGATGTTGTAACCGTTTCAGGTGTAAAAAAGGTTTTTTTTTGGTGATTTCGCAAGTTTCCAAATAGGTACTTAAATATAACTTCTTATTACTTAGGTAATATAAAACTATATATTCGGTGTTTCGATATTAATTATTGCATTCCCTTATAAATTTGTAGTGCACCACAGAGCTATATTTCTTATTTTCATTCATTAACGTTCCTAAATTAATTAAAACTTGTGTTGTAATAAATGTTACAACTATTAGCGACGTTGCCAACTATCAGAATATGCGCTCTTAAAGTCTTTTCATATAAATGTCTAAAATTATAGATGTGCCTTGTATAAGCGTACTAATATTGCTTGACTTTAATCATCTTTGATAGGATCCATTTTTCTTCAAAACTTTCTTGAACCTTAAAACGTAACTACTAACTAGCTGCTTTTTTTTTTTTTTTTTTTTTTTTTTTAGGGTGGCAAAATCATCAAATGAGTCCTCCCGCCCTGGGCGGGGCGGAAGGGACTGTCAGACTCTTACTGACTAAAATCCACCCGTGTTTCTTCGGATGCCCTTTACGTTCCGGGGCCGCGGTATCCTGGATTAAGAAAAAAGCCGCGACCCCAGCAGGCATTTGGCCCCGTAAGGGGCCCGTCGGTGACGCGTGAAACACGACGCGCCACCTACCCGGGCTTGGTCCTTGGTCGGACGGCGAGCTTACCCATTACTCACCGTCCGCAAGCCCGCTCCGCCGCTGTGCCCTCTGCTGTTCAGAGGGACACGCGTTGGAGCATCCACCCGACAGGCTATTCGCATACGGGCAAAGAGACCCCTTAGGCACACAGTGCCTAAAAGAGTTTTTGCCCGCATCCCAGGGTGCACCGGCCCGAAAACCTGGTCTTCCCCCCGGACGTATCCGAAGGGGAACTCCAGTCCACGGGCGCACGTGGAGGTTTCCTGTCTTAGCACCCCACTAACTAGCTGCTTGAGATGAATTTATAATGGTTTGCTCTTGACTTCAATCTAGCCAAGAAGTAGAGATAAGGCGAAAAATGGAGCGTGCTCACTGAAAAGGAACTAAAACTACTGCGCACCGACGGAACACAGTAAAATATACTTAGAGCTTGACTCCGACAGGATGAAGGTCGCTAACCAGCTACCATCACTCAGCTGTCACTACAGGGGTGCTATTCTCAATTACCAAAGCCTTGTGACCGCGTAGCCGCAGCGCTCACCCCACGTGATCTAACCAATCACGTGACACGAACGGTGAGCGCTTGCGCGTCGCGATTGGACCATCTCAAAGTCGAAGAGTCCTGCGATGTGACTTCTTATTGAGAATAGTATAGCAGGTTATAGGTAGCTAGACGAGCCTTCCTCGACACAAGGAACTGTATAGCAGCCAGATTGGATATGGAAGATGAAAACGAGAAACTGGTAAGTTATTAGATCAAAAAGAATTACCAACAAAACCTTGTAGCCCATCAACATGAGACACCGGGGATTGTTCGAAAAAATTACCCTGACCCTGTAACGTAAACGGCTATGCAAGGAGAACCGTGGATTTTAGTCAGTACGTGTCTGATAGTCCCTTTCGCTCCTAACTCCTCCACTATT
Organism: Agrotis puta; assembly: GCA_943136025.2. Taxonomy (NCBI): domain Eukaryota; kingdom Metazoa; phylum Arthropoda; class Insecta; order Lepidoptera; family Noctuidae; genus Agrotis; species Agrotis puta. The sequence goes on along the minus strand of OW964177.2, from coordinate 9,566,401 downwards.
CTTTTCTGATTAATTTCGTTGCTGGATCCAAGACAGTAAATTCATTTTCTGGGACACGTCGAGCTTCGTTGTCTCAGCGCTTTTCTGGTGGTTGCCATTGTTGATTCTAGCTTTTAGGAGTTGCAGTGGTTTGGGAATAGTGTAGTGGGTTTGTTCCAAATAAAAAGAGGCCCTTCCACTCCACTCTGGGGAGGAGGACTCATTTGATCATTTTACGACACAAAAAAAAACAGCCTGTGATGGGGTCCATGCTCAAGGTGAACCGTTAGGAGAATCTGGGAGGATACTCGTATAAATTTCCCCATACTTCTTTATTTTAATTTCTTGTGAAACCCCTCTTTGTTGGAAACCCCGTTTGTGGTATATTCCTTCAATTGTATTTTCCTTCAACGTTTTAGTTTCCTATGATGAGTTTTATTAAATACATTGGACAACTCAGTTGTGATTCACTGGCTTTTGAGAGCCAAAAGTAATGTATCTTTAAAAATGCTGTAAGACGACATGTATGCAAATCGAACGTTTTGCATAAAAAATAAACCAGTTACACCAGCACCTTTAACTTAATTCGAAAAACTTGATAAGACTAGACTTATCAGCCCGACTAAACCTAATAAATTGTGTCTAAATATAGCCATTGTCATAGAATGTGTCCGTGGGTTCCTATTATTCGTATTACAAGTTCAAATTGTTGCCAAAACAATGCCGATACACAAGCCACTGGCATGTTTATTCACGAAGAATTATTTTTACAATATTTCTCGAAACTTTTTCGTAAATAACATTCCAGCTCGGGATAACGAACTTTTAGTTGAATTTTCTTGAAATAGATTAATGAATTTTCTAGAGTTCAATCCAAACTGCATACGTTCTTGAAACGAAATCCCATCTCCTGTTCTTTTTCTATTAATAAATTACACCTGTCCGATACTTTATCGAAAGCGATGTTACCCAAAAACGAAGCACATGGCTTCCTAAATTTAGTTAATCGTTTCCTGTTAAATAGAGGCGTGAACTGAGAAGTATACAGAATATCACTACATTTAGCGCACTGTTTAATAATAGAGGTTACAGTTTTAAATGCATGTACGAATTTATGATTGATGATACACAACAGTTAACGAAAGAAGTCGAATCGAAAGAATATGATTCATTGAGGATTTTATTTAAATAACAGAACGTATGTAATCCTACAAGGGCATGGCAAAGATGAATCTATAAGTACATCAAGATTTTGCCTGTTAAGTTTAAGATCCCATGTAATAGGGGGCTAAGTTTATAATTACTATCAACCGGTCGTAAACCCAACCACCATGGTTAAAGCAGAGGTGTACCTACAAATAAGTATTAAGTTATGTAAATAGATAATGATAATATTAATGTTATATTAATCAAATCTGCCATGCCGCGTGGCACGCCAGATTCAGATATTGTCCGTTTTGTTTCGTTTTTACCAAATTATCTCTTGCCCAGCTTGTACTTATCTCAATAATCTGTCTTCTTTCATTTCTGTAACTCTTCTTGTCAGCAGCGTTTTGCCGAATTCTGTTCTTTTTTTCAGAACAAAAAATCAGTACTTTAGAGATTTGGACTTTTTGTAAAATATCAGACTATGCGCCTACAATTTAGATGGCAAAATATATATGTATGAACATATTATAGGCAGGACTAAATAACTGCTTATTTGTTATCACAACATAAAACCCTGTGTTCAGCTTTGCTAAAAAAAATATGCAAATAGACGACATATACCCGCCACAACGGGGGCGGTTATAATCATTTGCACATGGTTTAACACCGCACATTTCTTATCTAAGTAATCCTTGATAACTCTAATCATAGGTCAACATTTTCACAGATACGTAAAGGTGTTATTTTATACACGTAAATGCCTTATCTAGCCTTTGTTTCACATTCTAGATCCTGCTATAAACATTTAATTGCAAACTGGGGTGGTCGGTGATATTGGCGCCCAACGTGGGGTCACAATTTTATTTTCATATCTTAATCGAAATAACATGAGTCACCTCAAAGACTGCTATAAGTAGTAAACGTTTGTGATGAAATATTTTCTTACTTATCCTAAGAATTGGTCTTTCGCCATTTCAAGTATGCCACGTTATCGCATTGCACAGAAAGGCCCTTGTTGCCCTATTCATGGAATTTTGACTCATTCATCACTAACATTGTTATCTCGAATGTCTAGACAGAATTACTCTGGCGGAGATAATATTGTGAAATAGGTCACGATGTCTTCATGGGTTTTGGCCTTGGGAAAATATTTAGTGGGTGGATGACGTGATCATTTAAGTTTATGTAAATATTGCAGCCCACATTAAACCTATAAGCTTAATGAGCGTAACTGTATGGCCACGAGCTCTAGCGAAACAATTCAATTATTTATGGCAAACAACAAGTGTGCAACAGCTACTACAGCGAAGAGGGTATCAAAGAAAATAAACTGTTGATAGCATGGGGCACATACACCAACAGTACTTATGTGAAAGAAACAACGCACTTTTTTCTTGGCGTAGGTCGCGTCACAAGTCGCATTGCTTGAGGTTGTGGACGAGGCAATAACTAGTTATTTACTAGGTACTTTTTGCACGAGTACAGACGCTGTCAAGGACTAATACAACGTGATAGTAGATTACAGCCTGAAGTGTCAATTCATACGTGTCGAAGTGTCAAATTGATAAGAATAAAATCAATTGATTTATCAGCAGTTATAAATACATTAAACAATGTTCTTCAATCAACAGTATCGTTTTTAAAGTCACATTAAAATAATTACATATATTTTTCGGATTAGTCGGAAAATGGAGTCATTATAGATAAAAATCGATTTGGTATTTGTTTTTATCTAACGGCGATAAGTCGCAATAATATCGCCATGACATAGCGTCGGCGTCCGCCCCGCGGCGCCTGGCGTTGGTATTTGATAGGTTTGCTTATCTCCATGCATTCTCGGCGTGATAATCATGATGGCAATACTTTTGTACAATACTAGCTTTTGCTCGCGGTTTCATCTATATTACTAATAGCATTTTTTTTTGTCCCAAGGGATAAAAATCTTCCGTTTGTCCATACTACGATCATAGCCTACCTATGTTTCATACTGACACTGATACTGTTAGCCTGTGTCATCACACGGTTCAAAACGCTTCATGACATCCAACTTTTCCAATCCAGAGCCAATGTGAGCCACTGGTCGCTAGTTTCGTCTAGCCCGTGTTTCATATTTCATGCATATCCATTCAACCGTTAAGGGATGAGACGTGGTAACAGAAAGACGGAGAGAGACACTTTTGCATTTATTATATTTGATCGGAAAATCCTGTTTACGCCCATTAAAACATAATTATCTAACGCTAAATGTACTTTGTATCGGATAAATGTTCAGCTATTAACGTTGTTATTGATGTCGGCATTCATATAGAATGTTGGAAAACTTGTCTGTATATAAATAGCTAGTGATAGCGCCTACTGATGGCTCAGCTGCCATCGATACTGCAATCTCTAAGGTGTGTCGCAGATTAGATATCATTATTTATTCTGCCATCTTAAACGTATGTTATCTTGACGCATCTTCATGACAACTGTGAAGGGCATTTCTGAGTTTGTATGCGTAAAAGTGTGGGTGAAATAATGCCAAGGGCTCTCTCATTGTAAATATGAGGAATGGCTGTAATTTCAATAAAACCTCGCCATTTTGTAGCACGTGGGAATATTCTGGTAAACATTTAATAGTTTGTAAAGTTAGAATAGTTAGATGCACCTATCAATTGTTTTTCTTTTACCTACGTATTATCTGTCCAAGGATTTTATGATTGTACGACATACTTTCTTGGTTCTTTAAACATAAACACAAACAACCAGACCCGGAACAACTACTTGTAGGTCTTACAAATATTTGTTCCGAGCGAGAATCACAACCGCCACATATATTTATCAGCAGCAGTCATTCTCCCAATTACTGTGCCAACCGTATCGTCATGAAGTCTTTGGAGTTGTGTAAACAAACCCCGCAGTGCAGTAGCCTGAAAAGATGCTGGCTAAAAAGTGCACCAGAGAACAGTGATGCCTTTTCAATTTGAGAATCGTGAAAAATACTAAAGACTTCATAGAATAATACTTTCAGAAAACTTGATCCTAAAATCCCTGACTCCACTACAAGTGGAATAGTGCATGATTCAACCAATCACAAGACAAACAATAGCCACGTAAAGGTTTCAGCGAATATGATTGGTTCAATTCGTGGCAACATTTTTGTTGCACAATATACCTAGTCGCATTGAGAAATACAATTGATCAATATTGTAAGTTGATTAATACGATAGATTAGCAATAAATTGTATATTATTTTATTACTTATTGTAAATTGCAAGTCATCACTAAATTGTCATACTTATTATTAGCACTTCTACTGGTTGCATGATCCGTCTCTTTCTGTGCAATGTGCCACTATTTCTAGATTTTTCTTTCGTTTAAGTTGGTCACCATGATGATGGACGCTAATTTTAGATCCTAGGGAATGACCTATAGGAGGACCTACGCTGACCTAAGAGGTGAGTTCCTTCAGAAAAGACAATGTATTGTAACTGGCGAGCTTGTATGACCAGATGTATGATCGTGGACGAGGCGAAAGGAATAGATATGCATTGTAGCTGGCCACCTGTTACTACTGTAGTTCTGCTTGCGATCAATTTTTTCTTTCCAAAGAAAATATTTAGGAATATTATGTTTTACAATTAAAAAGGATTATAAATAAAATAACACACAACTTCAGTTTCATTGAAAACAAGATGATGGATGTGACACACAAGATTTTTGGTTATTTGCACTCTGCAGTCGTTCTGAGTAGGTAGGAATGAGAAGCGGTTAATAAATCTCTGCCTACCCTCTCAAGGATTACAGTCATGACCCGACAACTTGTGAATGTGTGTCATGTGAAAGAGAAAAACAAACACATTCATTCCTTTTTTGTATGGAAATATAAATAAATTCCTGCATGGACAATGTAATACTGTATGTAAGTAAGTAACGGCATCACAAAAGCAAACATTCATCAACAATTCACATTGCCAGTTCTCTTCAATTAAGATTCATGTTCATTGAGCATGAGTCAAATAGCTCTTGAGGCAGTCATTGAGAGCAGTCATGGAATAAGGCCGCGGGTGCACGGACGCGCCGCAAGTTATTCCATGCAAATTGTCGTTATTTCATTAAACTAATGTCTCACGTCCGGCGGTACCCGTGTCGCCTTCGCGTGCCGACGCCGATGTAAATAATGTAAATTGATACTGTTTGTTTATAATACATACTTATGTAAATCGTTATTGCATTTTTTCTATTTGTTACAGCTTTAAATGCTATTTATTTAACTTCCAATTTATGACTTCCGTTTTTTTAAACTTCTCTATTCTACCAGCTCATCAGCTGTTATTTATTACTGTCATAAGTAGGTCTAGCTGTCATAAAAATAAATCCTTTATTAGCAAGTACCCATTTCTTCCAAATCGCAATTCGCTTTGTCCAATCCAAATCCAAATTAGGCAAAATGCAGCGGATTATAATCAAGTTCTTGTTGTTTTTGTGATTTGACATTAATTTATTTTCTTACAAAAAGGTTATTCCTCCGTCCAAACAAAGCGTTGCTTGAGTCAGCAGTGGCTACGTAAATATTTTTATTTCGGCCGCGTTCTGCGGTCTTTGTTTTGCAAATGACTTGCTGTACATCCAGTGTTTACAGTGGTGGAGTGTCTTGAGCCGATCCATATGCTCCTCTTTGACACCGCATGTCATAAGCGGCCGAGTCACGACTACCACACCAGCCATTGTCTTTAACTTAAACGAAAGATGCATATGGATATCCTTGCTAATTAGATGCGTCTTACCTATACAAACCTGACAATCACGTTTCACATGCCGTTTTGCATAATTCTTGAATAAGAGAACCCTTTCAGTCCTGATAAACACTTGCTGGTAAAAATAAAAGAAATATCCACGCCATAGATTTCACATCACGTAGGTGGAGCAATGCAATCGGATTTTGTCGAAATCGAATTCCCAGATCAGAAACAAATCGAGAAAAATATGGATGAGATTCTAATGTAGAACAAAGCTGGAAGAGACCACATGTTTATTTATTTGTAGATGAGAGACCACTGGGGATGACGCACGGATGTTTACCACCAGGGAGAGCAGAAATAAAGCAATACAGACAAAGCCGGGTTATCGCACAAGTGTTACTCAGCGGTCAACGCTCCATCGACGTTTTCACTTGCAATAGTGTGTTGATAACATCCCTATTGTTCTAGCAATGTTATCGCTTATACTTATAGAAATGCACGTATTGTTTTGTTGCCAACAATGAGCAATAATTATTTACCAGAAATAATATTGATTTTGATAAAAAGATTAAGTGTACCGATTACGGGTATGCGGAAACGAAATGAGGAAAACTTAATAGAAAATATTAATTATTGAAAGGAAATGAAAATTGGCGTGGCGAACCATAAGTAACTACCAACGTGACACGTTGCAAAGCATGCGTTTTGCGTGGGTAGTCATAAAGTTTTAATCACATAGGTTAGTTATTTTATAAACACCATAGAAGTCTTACGTGTATACCAAAGAACGTTACAAAACAAAGTTATTATGTTAGATTCTTTATATATAATACAGTAAGGTTTTTCTTGAATTCTTAGCGCTGCTTGACGCCACTTAGACTGCGTTTACGTTAGGGCGACTTGATTGGATCTAGTCTCACGTCACGTTGCCGCGAAATTACCTCTTTAGCGCAGCAGCAGCAGATGTGAATAGTATCTGAAAAATTCTCTCATCCTCTTCCATATCCTCAAAATCTTTCCAATTTTGATGGATTTGTTTCATCGCTATCGAGGTGCTTTGTGAAAACTTTTGGAATGACGTTAAAATGCTTGATTTTATCATTGAAAAAGTATACAAGTCACTGATCCGGGCTATCCTGAACATCCTATTATAAACAGTCTAGTAACCTGAGAAATGCCTATTGTCAAAATTGATGGAGAACATGGAAAGGCGATAAATTCAAGCTTACATAAATTACATGTGAATATTCAGAATATAACGCAGAAAGTGGTGCGACATAAACTAAATATTTAGCAAAAAGCAAAACATGTTGAGGATGATGCATGAGTGCACAATGAATGTGTCGCAGACCTCCAGAGGGCTGCGCTTGCGTCTGTCGGACGCTTGACACGACGGGAAATAAATTGCTGTCATTTACACACATAACAAGTGCAGTCTATTCAATAAAAGATTGATACCACGAGACTGAGACGGTGCAACGTGACCGGTGACGGTTCTTATAACTCATCTCGATGGCTTCGAGTTCAAAGTATAAAAGAAACTACTAAGCTACACAGCACCAGGATTTTATGTAAAAGATACTGGTTTTTGTAATAAAAGTAAATTTTACTCTTTATACCACATTGAAACTGATGACCTCAGATGATGTTGAGTCGTCATTTTGACTATAAAAACATCTGAAGGTTAGGTGTTTATTTTTAGTATTAATTAATTATTTATAAGTTGAACATAAAAAGAGATCCTTCTGGGTTGGGCAGCTAATGCTACAAAATAAGCAGGTGTGAGAATTTGTTCACTGTTCAAACACTGGTGACAAATTCGCACACATGACGTGAATATGAAGTCATCGAGTATTATTCTATCCATCTATGCATAACACAATGTTCAGGAAGTGACTATACGGCTAGGTAATAGGTTACTTGGAACTATGGATAAGATTAGATTTTAATTCTCACAAAAAAGAATGATATGCTCTGCCCTGGGTGGGAGGACTCATTTGATGATTTTACCACGATAAAAAAAAGGACCTCCAGCTTACTCACAAAAGATGACTGATACTAATCAACGGCCATGTTTTTGTCAAGTTCTCTCAGCCAATGAAAAGGCCACGACACAAGTTACAACTGCTGATAGATTGACGAAAGCTCTTTTGAAATGGCTGGATGATTCAACGGATTTGAACGTCGGCGTCGGTGGAACTGCAATTATTTCTATTTGAGATTGCGTAGGCTTGCCAGCTCGCTACTAATATCCTAGCTACTTCTACGTTTGTTCGTGCTAAATACGTCCCAAATCGATTGGCCGCATTTCAGCACGCGCCGCTCAATCTGAAACCGTTACTATTTAACACAATACGTAAACAACCACGTAACAGTGTTCATGAGCTGGAAAAGTTATTACTTGCGAAGTTTGTTTGATGAATACATGGACTTGGAAACCGCAAGATTGTGGAGAGAAGGTTTATGATAAACGGGTAGATTTATTGAAGTGGGTCCACATATCGTATCGACGTTTCAATCTACAGGTTTCGACGTTACCCGCATCAGTTGTCCACATTGTACAGGCTCGCGAAGGCAAGGAGTTCGCATGCACTTACTTCTTTGAGCGTGTCCGAAACGCCGCAACCGGCCCTGCCGTCACTTAACAACCTAAATATGTATATCTTCAGAGAATATCACGTCTGCACATAACATTTACATGTTTTTAAGGTTGATAGGAACGTCGAGTACTTGTGTTCACAGTTAGCGAACTAGGCTCATGCTCAGTGTAATGGTAAAATATTTGAGCGTGGCACCGTTAGCCGGCGACGGGCACTGTGTGGGCCTGATACTCTTAGATGGTCGTTCGTCGGCACCTTTGTGCATTGACCCGTACAAGGCTTGTACACCAAAGAACTTCCTAGTTCCATGCACTTGTTAATGATACTATTTATTACTTCGGTACATGATTTATTAGCAACACATGACAAATTAAGGTAGTTGCTTCATTAGAATGCTTGACTTGTAATATTTAGTTGTTTAGCAATCAAAATACATACCTAAGCCTTTGCAAGCATTTAAAACAAATAAGTTTGAGTGTCATTTAAGTATGTAGTTGGCAAGCATGCATTCTCGCGGTTGTCGAGTCATTTTGTAATTTGGTGTAAGTGACGGGAGACAGCAATGAAGGAAAAATATTTAGAAATTGCAAGAAATAACCATACAAAACAAAAGCAAAAGGAAACGAACACCTATAGATTAATATGAGAATTGAAAACTTTTTACCCCGAATAAGCGAAAGAAAGGAAATCATATAGATTTTATAGCAGAAAATAGGTTCCTATATATTTTCGTGTTTCCCTATGGTTATACGTAAAAAAACCCCCAAATGCATCAGAATCGGAACATGAACCGACAATACAAATAAGCAGGTACGAGTACTTACCAACCGGTTTGCATGTAGGTAGGTATTCATTCTCTTAATGTTAATCAAAAAAGGTTAGTCACGTTTTCTCGATACTATAGTATATCTTCTATGAACGTCGTTGAGGTGTTCTCCAGGGAGTTCCCCGCTACTCTGTCAGTCTCTGTCCACTCCTCACATGAGTCGCAGGCAGTGGAAGAGCAGACCACATTCCTCCGCGATCGTCCTCGCCATAAACGGGCGTCTGTCGCCGATCGCCACAAGTGGCATCGTTTGAGGCACTGGGAATGTTGCGGTCGCACGTTTCGCACACAACGACTATGGCCACGCCGACTTTTTCAACTAAATTCTACTAACTTCAACTATTAGAGATCACAATTATCTACAAGATGACAGCTTAGGAATATTAATTCAACTCAATGACGAATGGTTATAACGGATACGGCCATAATCCTGAAAGTAACTTTTCTTTTAAGGCGTGAGAACACAAATCAACGGACTTAAATGGACCTCGCTCTTAACGCCAATTGCTATAAATCTTAAATAGGTTTTAAGGATAGTGCACTCTATTCCAATCAGCAAAGGGTTTATGATGATACAGTTCAAAATGAACTTGAAATTACTGGCGAGACTAGGCTCCTAGCCTTACTGGGAACCATTTACGTGCAACTAATATTACCATTTCACAAGACCTAATAACTGGTTCGAGTTTAAATCAAGGAAATCATCCATCCAAGCTTTATTAGAAATAATTGAAAATTTAACAAACTACCAAGTGAAGTAGAATAAATATGTAATACTTAGATTTGAAAAGGCCTTGCAATGCGTAAAGAATTGCCTTGCTTATCAACGCTTAGATGACGTAATCGTTGCACCCATTCATATTTTTATTAAACGAACACGTAATTATCAATGTAACATAACATACTTGCATATAAATAAATTGATCACCGGAACTTAGTGGTAGGTGCATAGATATTTGCGAGCGGTGGTTAGTACCGTTATCGTAGTGGAATGGGACCATCCGCTGTGTCGGTACACCACTCTGCGGGTACAGTAATGCCTTTCCTATCATTTCGGACATACATCATGCAAAATGACATTCACTAGTTTTGCAATTCGCTATACGTTAAATAACTTCGCGAGGTATTCCGAAAGACGTAGTAAATCACTGTGTTGTGATTGTTGGTACCTAAGTTTTTGCTACTTACAAGGTTTGTTTGGAAGTCATAGAGAAGTGAATTAATCATACAAATGCCAAATATCACCAAGTATCGAAACTGTTTAACACAAAGCTTTTACCCAAAATCATTATTGAATTGAAGTACCTAATAAGTTATGTCAAAGTATTAGCACTGCACAGTTTACATGATGATCTTCCATTACTCGTCTTTTCTTATTAACAAACCATCTTTACTTGTAGTGTTTCTATTTTTAGATTTTCTTATACTTTTGATTTTAGTATTAGTTGATTTAAGTCGTTAGAAAAGAGTGTTACCTGCGATGTATCCTAATCCCAGGTTTTAGTAGCATAGTGTCAAGCAGGGTATTCGGGTTTTTGTTGCATATTACAAGCTAAAATACGAGCCATTTTTAAGTAAAAAGATTCTTTTGATTATATAGAATCAAATAACGCAAACAATTTTTAAGATCGAACTAACAAAACCACCTATTGCATCATATTTCTCACAATAATATCCAATAGCGAAAAAAATATCAATAAAAACGTTACCTTGACGGCTGTGAGTAGAAACATACCTACTTTACTAACTAATTAGTATTTTACTTAGCTATTAGAAGTCACGGAACAGGGAACAATAGTCAATGATGTAAATGACAATAGTTAGGTCGTGCGCACGCGCGCATAACTAGCCAGCATTATGTCCGAGCAAAAGTCATTAAATCGAAGGATTTATTTCACATCATGTCATACGTAACAGCCAAAATAAAAATTGAAAATGATCAAAGTTGTTGTCTTCAAATAGATGGAATACGTGTAACACTTTTAATAGAATGAATCTCGATGATTCGTTCCAAAACTGTACTAGACAGTCTAAGACAGTGATGTCAGTACGCTTTGTGATCTAGAAATCGACCAGTTTTGGAACTCAAGAGTTTACCACCGCTCAGTTAGTTCCTATGAATTTATGAATCGTCTGTTATTCTGTACTTTCTAAAATCACTCCAAATAAAAGCCCATAACCGGCTGAATTCATTGTTATTAGTTATTCATGGATGATATTATTTGTAAAGATCGCACCAAGTTTTTATTTAAATTTCTCAATCCAGCTCCCATCTGCGACCCAGTTCTTGCTCTAAAAAGCTTACAAAAACATTGAATTACATATGAATAGAAACTGGATTGAATACATTAATACGTAATTCGGTACGGGCCCAGTATTTAGGTAGGGAGAGAATAATGGATGGCGAAAATTTTAAATAATATCCGATATTATTTGTGTGACCCCCTCTAATTGCACGTGTAGAACAAGTTTCAACATGATTGTAGCCAGATGCTGACCCCAAAGATATATCTGTACTTACTCGTATTATATTTATTCCGAGAGATCCCATGGAGTGAACCGATGCAAAATATCGTGCGACGAGAAGGATCTCGTCGAACTATTTCGAAAGTTCTCATGTCTCGATTTCAATAGAAACGAAATCAATCCAAATGTAATCCGATATCTAACTGGTTTTGATCCAGTTGATAATAATAGCCGTATAATTACTATTTTTGCAGCTGGGGAAAATATTGAGCCAAAAGATGTTTGACTAGATGACAAAGAAGAGATAAAAAATCACTAGATGCAACAAAATACCTACCGCAACTATAAACCAAACTGGTTTCTCAACTTAGGAATTGTTCATAAAACATTTACTTATTGATATTGATTCTTTTCTAAGCATCTGCAAGATCACTCGTTCACTGTACAGTTTTAAACTTAACGTTATGCTCGCGGTGGTCTGTTTTTATAATCAGTGGGGGAATACAGTCTTTACTTAGACAATGTGGTTACTAATTATCTCCATAACTAGTTTTTATGAAAGACGGTGGGCACATGATTTATAAATACATACACAATTCTATATCGGTAGTTTCTTTCAAAAGTTTAGAATAAGAACGTGAATTGAAGAAAAAACGTTAAGTGATTTGACAGTTTGTTTTTCAAACGTTTTTTTAATAAACTCGTTTTCATAAGACGATAATGAGAACTGGTGATCTCATGCTGCAGCTCCGTCATGTTTCGAGTCATGCGACCAAAATAAACAGCCGTAGCCCTGATGCAACTCCCGAATTGGACCTATCGATCCTGTGTGGGTGTAATGTAGGCCATTATTTCATTTGTGGCTAATAATATGCGTTACCATAAATCGATTAGTATAATCCAAGTCCGATTTATGGTAACGCACGAAATAGAACAAAAAAAAGTACACCTGTGTGTCTATGTTACAGCTAAAATGTTGCGGCTTTAGTTTTTTTTTTCAATTTTTGTTAACCAAAGTTTAGGTATATTTGACCCAGCTTTGACACTGCCGACTTGGTTTTGAGTCAAAATCAACTATGTCGGTTCACATTAATTTCATAATAAAGACTTGTCAGCCTGTGGTCAAAACTTTGTCTTACCAGAATTTTTAAGGAAAATGAATGGTGTTGAGGTCAATTTACTCATCATACCTTTTGCAAAACTTACTTGCCAAAACTTTTCACGAATTGATGATGATGACGCATTGATTCCTAGATAATGTAACCGTTTGAAGGTCAACGCCCGAATCGTAGACTTAGGCTATTTTTTGGCAGTGGCAATTGAACCACATTGAGGCCGTCCGTTACTTTCTAAACTCTATGGGCCGCGTTCAAGTGTGTTCTCCTAAATAAATTAGGATAGGTGAATTAAACGATGTTATTTTTATGTCGTGACTGTTCGATTACTCTACTTTTTTGAGTGTGTGAATGTTAGCTTGAATGTACAAAACAAAAGTCAATTAATGTTGGTTATTCCACCCAAAAACCACAACGGAAGTCATACAAAAAAACAGGTTCATATGAGCTTCTGTTGTAAACAGCTCAGTACTTTAAAATATATTGGTGAAGAAATCAAAGCAATACATATTAAGCAAAATCTCAATTAATCCAAAGAAATAAAAGCATTTACCGACAAGCAACTGTTACTTAATCTAGGTCGTAAGCATAGTTGTGCTTGATACCGCAACGGCCAGGGGTGACCGTTGGCTTGCCACGATAGTGGATGCAGCACTTGATAACAGTATATAAATAAATGAAATAGCCACTAGACTACAAAATGTATTAATATAGCGTCGAACATGATGTAAGTCACATAAAAAGGAAAATACAATTGAAAATATAGTACATATAACTACAGTCAAAGAATCATTTAATGAAAAATAAGTATATGGCTATCGCTTGGTAAAGTCTGTAACAAAAGCATATTATTAAAACATAAAATGCCCCATAACAACCTAAAGTTGACACACAGTGGACATGACGGCGCGGCGTTCTGGTTAAAATAGGGATAAAATAAGGAAACATGGTCAAAACTATGATACTATGCTACTAAGTATAGCATTATGCTTGGTTGATGATATTACAGTCAACTAATTAATTATGAAAATTTTATTCGAATGCTTAGCCAAGAGAAAACTGATAATTATTAAAGGTTGATGAAAGGTTTGTAAAATTGATTGCAAAATTATAACTACTTTCTAAATTCGATTGGCCTTGTTTCTTCTTTCTATTTTCTTTCTATAGTTAGGTACTATATATTCTTTAAATAGTTACTAAAAAAAAGTTAAATACCCAAACATATTAATGAGGCATGCCAAATAGAAACTAAGAAACAATGAAATTGTGCCACTCAGAGCGTTTTATAGGACCACTTCCTATCCTATTCTTGTACCTACAGTTGATGATTTCTTAGTTATGTACTGAGTGTAACGGAATATGTCAACTACTTGTTTTTTTTTAAGCGATGTTAAATCATCAAATGAGTCCCCCCACCCAGGGCAAAGAGGGAGGGACTGTCAGACTCGTACTGACTAAAATCCACGGTGTCTTTCAATAGCCCTTTACGTTCCGGGGTCACGGTAATTCGTGAGTCCCGCGACCCCGGCAGGCTTTGGCCCTCTAGAGCCCTCTCCCCGTCATTTTGCTGACACCCTTTCAACTGCTTGCCTTATAATAACTTTTTACCAAAGGAGTGGAAAGTAGGATAGAACTATTTGATTTTTTATTAACCCCATAAAAAAGTGTGTTGAAAAAAAGTTCAACGTATACGCAAAATATAGACAACCAGATTTCTGAAAACATGTGATTTTGCGTTTCAACTGAACAACAACTAAACTAGGAAAATAAGATAATCACAACTGATAATCTAATCTCGCAAACTAGAACGAAACACCACCTCTCAGCATATCACCAAAAACATGATAAACACTTTAACGAAAGTAATCTTATCGTTACCATAACGATATCTGAGTATATTTAGATATTAAAAGCAAGTGACGACGCGTGGGCGCATCAGCTCTGACTCATAGGACCAATAACATTATTCTAATGCACCGCCACGAAGGACCAGCCTTCAATTAACTTACTGCGTATCACAAGTTTACAGCATTCCATCGGTCGATTCCATTAATGTCCAATTGATATGTGGAATATTTTTAAATTATGGTCAAGTCAAAACTGACTTGAGGCATAAACCTATCGGGACAGCTGAATTCGCGGCGTTAAGACCTCTCTTCGAGGAGAGGCTGAGGAGGTGTCACAGCGTCGTCATTTTCCGCCTGACGTAGGTCATCACCGAAAACAGTTGTTCCGGGAGGTTTGGGAATTGGCCAATGTACGGACCGCCCAGAATACACGGTGAAGCGTGCGTTGGAGGTCTGCCCCGCTTGAGCAGAGCACCGTACGTGAAGTCCAGCCATGGTTCAGACCATGGTAAGAAGCGAGTAGTAACGGGAAGCAATCACCTCTTTTTGCGAAGCAATAATAAATACAAAGAAGAGGCAGGATGAGTGAGAGGCAATACTCCTTACGCCCCAGTTGCCGCTGTTCTGAAGGAAATTAGTTATCTACTGATCCAGTCGGTGACAGTGGCGAATTTCATCACGTGAATTCAATCAATATAAAGTGATGAATGTTCTGTAGAGTCTATTGTGTAGCTTCATTCAGTTCCTACCACTTATTGTTCTTTTGTTTCTTTATTAGGTTTCTTAATTCGGGGTTCAACAGTATAACATACGCTGTTTTTATCGCAGTTTTAAGACATTCATTCCAATGATAAAAATATATTTGATGCTTCCTGCTTGCACTTGCATCACGTGTATTGTAAGCTGTTCCTATGTATGACCATCAGGTCAACAGTGGGCGCCACCTCTCTTTTGATATGGCTCAAAGCGATTTAAATATATTTCCTCTTGACTTTCTCATCTACATTTTGCTACAATCGGTGGTTTAAGGTCGGTTACTCATCTAACCGAGAATCGGTATTTTATATGAAGCAAATGCGTATCTGTTCTCCACAACTCAGTTAAGTAACTGGGTACCTAACTACTGTATCCTGGTTGTTTAACTTTCTGGCAGAAACATTGAAAACCAGATATTAACGACTGCCAAAGATCTATAAATCTTCGGAACCAACAACATAACATGAATTTCTGAGGCCCAAAGTGTTCACGATATGCTACATGGTCAACTGACTACTGACAGACCTCGGAAAGCCTTATTTAACTATGAAAATCGATATTTTCATATATTCATCTATAAGATTACGATTAGATAATAATCCTTACTTTACCATTGTGTAATTTTGAAATAATGACAAAGTAATAGGTAAGTACTAAGGTTACATCATTTCAAAATCAATACTTTCATTTTTATCACAAATGACGCAAATTGTTTTGTCATGTATGAAACATCAAGGATTACGTAAATGTTATTGTGGTCACTGTAATTATTTACTTTTCGTTTTTCTATAATTAGGTATTACAACAGCATTAAGTATTTCCCAATAAAGTTGTGTATGAAATACAGGCAGACAAATGTCTACAAATTATCTTTGGCCAAATAATTTCACGGGTTTTATAATCCGATGTCAGTTAGAAGCATCTACAGTACAATACAGTTATGAACAATTTAGTCAACAGCAGGTGTTAGGTTACCGAGCATCAGTGGTTTTTTTTTTGTCAGCGTGGTAAAATCATCAAATGAGTCCAGACAGGGGGAGGGACTATCTGACGCGTACTGGCCAAAATTCACGGTGTCCTTCAGCAGCCCTTTACGTTCCGGGGTCACGGTAATTCATGAGTCCCGCGACCCTGGCAGGCTTTGGCTCTCTAGGGACCCGACCAAAAAATGCCGACCCGGGCATGGTCCATGGTCGGACAGGGAGTCGCCCAGCCTGCAGACTTACGGCAAGAAACCCCGAGAGAACCCGAGAAGCGTGAATGTGAGAGGTTTCTCTATGTATCTTTTACTTTATTTTAAGTCTCGGGGAGACTTCTCGCCGTGATTCGGTAGGCTACACTAGACTTCCATATGTTTTAACTGCCCATTTTCTAATATTGCCCATTTTATAATGTAATTTCTTAATCATCTCAGCCTATCGCAGTCCACTGCTGGATATAGCCCTCTCCCAGGCTTCACCACATCACCCTGTCCTCCGCCTTCCACATCCAATCTGTCCCAGACACTTTCACTATTGGTGGTTAGTACTCTAAGATTTAATTATTCAATAAATATTAATTGAAGTATTCAGTTAAATGTTGACAGCAGTGCCGTATATAAAAAAAAAAAAATAAAGACTTTGTACTAATATAAAACTATGAAACGTAACGGATCACATAATAACTAAGAAAACGTTAAGTTTAATATTGTTGAAAGCAACTTAACTGAAAGGCGAAGCATGGGAACTTAGAACTTTAGATTAAACTAGCTTTTGACCGCAAATTTGCTCGTGTCAATATAGATCTTTGTCAATCGATATAATAAACAAATCAATATAATAACAAT
Source organism: Agrotis puta (assembly GCA_943136025.2). NCBI lineage: Eukaryota > Metazoa > Arthropoda > Insecta > Lepidoptera > Noctuidae > Agrotis > Agrotis puta. The sequence goes on along the minus strand of OW964177.2, from coordinate 9,549,117 downwards.
AGTGAAAAACCAAAACATACTATGTAATAAGAAGTTTCGTACAAAATTCATATTCCTCTACATTTCACAAGTAAGCAAGTTGCCTAAATAACCGTTTCTTAGAGTTAATCCATCTTTGCACTAATTTTTTTTAACAATTTTGATACAAATGTTATAAAAAAACTCAGTTTAACATTAAAATATTACTTAGGATGCTGATATATACAGGGTGTCCCAAAACTCAACGTCAAGCCGAAACGGGGTGACAGGATTGATCATAACCATCACGAGAAAAATCTGAAAAAAAATCTATCCCATGCAGTTTAAAAATTATGGGCATTTTAAGAAAAACCTAGAAATGTGATCAAACTGTACCATTTTTCGGTTATTGTGGTTATTCTTTTTTATTTTTGTTCATTTGAACTTTGGAAACGTAATCCTTAATAACATTTCTAGAATCCCAATAAAAAATAATGACACAATTGCCTCAAGTTTCCGAGAATTGAGACTATTTGTTAAACTACGAATTTAAAATTTTCTAGATTCGTCGACTTTGACAGGCCCTCCTATAAAAAAAATGTACTAGAGTGCCTTGGCAAGTGGCATTAAAAGTTGGCGCATTTAATCAGAATTCTAAAATGGTACAATACTTGTTAGTTCCATACAATAGAAAAGAGTAAAAAAATTAAAACCTCAAGTAACCCGAATTTTGCTATCACATTTTACTCAGTTAAAATGTTTTTAATTCGCACAAGCTGTAGGTAGGTTCTTAATTTTAAGACAAAATGATGAGAGAGATGGATAATGGGTATGTTTGTCATGAGTGAGCGAGACAGATAGTGACGCCACTTTTACCAAAGTGAAAAAAAGTTAGTAAAATAATTAGGTTTGTTGGACTAAAAGTCAGATAGAGAAAAAACATTTTTATTACAATAATAAATAATAAATGTTCAAATTGTTTACCATCAGCCTCAATACAAGCCCTACATCTTCTTAAAAAAGATCTACTTATAAGTCGGGCATATCTTCGAGAGTTGATCGCCTCAGCTGCTTGAGAAATGCGTTCACGCAGGTCGGCTACGTGATCAATGGGCTTTGAGTAAACTTTTTCTTTGAGAACTCCCCAATAGAAAAAATCCAGGGGATTTAAATCTGGTGAACGGGCGGGCCACAAGATAGTGCCTGAACGTCCAATCCACCTTCCCGGATATTCCTGGTCAAGGAAATCTCTTACTTGCACTGCGAAATGCGTACCCATACCCATTATCCATCTCTCTCATCATTTTGTCTTAAAATTAAGAACCTACCTAGAGCTTGTGCGAATTAAAAACATTTTAACTGAGTAAAACGTGATAGCAAAAATCGGGTTACTTGAGGTTTTAATTTTTTTACTCTTTTCTATTGTATGGAACTAACAAGTATTGTACCATTTTAGAATTCTGATTAAATGCGCCAACTTTTAATGCCACTTGCCAAGGCACTCTAGTACATTTTTTTTATAGGAGGGCCTGTCAAAGTCGACGAATCTTGAAAATTTTAAATTCGTAGTTTAACAAATAGTCTCAATTCTCGGAAACTTGAGGCAATTGTGTCATTATTTTTTATTGGGATTCTAGAAATGTTATTTAGGATTACGTTTCCAAAGTTCAAATGAACAAAAATAAAAAAGAATAACCACAATAACCGAAAAATGGTACAGTTTGATCAAATTTCTAGGTTTTTCTTAAAATGCCCATAATTTTCAAACTGCATGGGATAGATTTTTTTTCAGATTTTTCTCGTGATGGTTATGATCAATCCTGTCACCCCGTTTCGGCTTGACGTTGAGTTTTGGGACACCCTGTATATATGATGATAAATCTCTTCTCATAACAATACCGTTATTTCAAAGATGAGAAACATTCCAACGACAATTTGAATTTAATTGCACCACAAATTACTAAATACATTTAGCACTAATATCAAATTCATAACAATGTTGTTTCTATCAATTTCAATTTTTTGATGAATCATTTCCCACCTTCATCGAGAATAAAATTCAAAATTTTAATGATGTCTCGGAAAGGCTTTTTAAAATCAACATACATTCGGCCTTCACAATTATTCGATACTGTTGTTTTGGACCAAAATTTACGTATAGCCTCCGTTCCTCACACCTTTGGAAACACCCACAACTCTTAGAAAAAGTAGATAAAATCATTAGAAATACATTGACCTCGATCCTAAATGTGGCCCTGGACGACCGAGCGTGGCAGCAAGCCACTCTTCCTATCCGCTTGGGTGGTCTCGGCGTCCGCAAAATTTCAAGTATTAGTTTACCGGCCTTCCTCTCCTCGGTTTACGGTACCGAAAAATTAACCAAAAAGATTTTATCTAGTTCACTAGTTGATTTTGAGGTACCGTTTATAACTGATGCGTTGAACGCTTGGAAAATGGCTTGTCCGAGTACGGATTTGCCCGACTACCTGTCCTCCCAAAGACGATGGGACGTGCCGCTCTGCAGTATTATACGGAATAACCTGCTAAATACGTCAATTAATGCTGCAGAGCGCGCCCGTCTACTGGCTGTGGGGGAGTGGGAGTCGGGATTATGGCTTCAAGCACTCCCATCATCCACTATTGGTACCATGATGGATGATGCTTCATTTCGGCTCGCTACAAGTCTTCGTTTAGGCGCACCTTGTGTTGCTCCGCATCGTTGCCACTGTGGTGAAGCTGTCGACAACCTCGGACATCATGGCCTGTCCTGCAGCAGGAGCGCAGGTCGCATAGCTCGTCACGCCAGCATCAACGATATTATTCGTCGAGCTTTTGCCTCCGCCGGCGTACCAGCAGTTTTAGAACCAAACGGCTTGGTACGTGACGATGGCAAAAGACCAGACGGAATGACGTTGGTGCCTCGGAAGGTGGGTAGACCTTTGGTGTGGGACGCTACCTGTGTCGATACCCTTGCGCCATCCCACGTTGCAAGCACGGCGGGCTGTGCTGGCGCCGCAGCTGCGGCTGCTGAGAACCTCAAGCGGCGCAAATACTGTAACCTTAATGGTTGCTACAGTTTTGAGCCGTTTGGGGTTGAAACGCTCGGGTCATGGGGTCCAAGTGCGCGTCTCCTTTTTAAGGAAATTTCTCGGCGACTGGTCGACACTTCACGTGACCAGAGGGCTGGTTCTTTCTTTGGTCAAAGAATAAGCATTGCCATTCAACGAGGCAATGCCGCCAGTCTTCTGGGCACGTTTCCAGATGACAGCGATGCGGAGGAGTACTTTGACGCCTGAGTGTCTGTGCCTTTTTCTGTTTTTTCCTTTTTTTTAATAATTTTATTTCAGTTTTAGTTTACATTTAGTATTTTGTTGTAAATATTTAGTTTTATTCTTAAATTTCTAGTTTTAGTTATGTAAATACTTTTTTATAAATAGTATGTAATATAGTATTAATTTGATGAACCACTGTGATATAAATAAATTGAGACTTGCCTTTTTTTAAAAAAAAAAAATTTCAATGTTGTTTCTGTCAATTTAAATGTTCGACACTTCGGCAGTACCTAATAAGAGGTGTACATAAGGTACAGTCAGCACATCGACTTACCTAAATCTGTCAAATTTCTTTAATACATTTTCAACCTTATCGCAATAGTGGAAGCTTAATGTCCGTTTAATAAAATTTGACATAATGGGGTAAGTTGACCTGCTGGCGTCTGTACGTACAACCTTATTCGGACAAATATGCTGAAGTCCTATGTATAGGAGGCGAGTCTATTGCCATCACTATTCCAAACTCTGTGGCTGCTTATGACTTATTCGTGATGAAAATCCCTAATAACACCGCTAGACTTGAAATTTCACCACAAGAGCAATGAGAAAAAAAGGCGAGGAGATTATACTTTATCCTAAAAAGTTGTTTCAAATTCGTTTAACACTAAATGCTTATACTTAGTACACATAGGTCTTAAACAACTTTAAGTTCCACCAAGAAATACCTAAAACTACTAAGAAATAACAGTTAAGGTAAGCTAAGGTCCTTGTTTCCAATTGAGTTAACACTAGCTGGATAAAAACTTGATCTTCCCGTGCGCGAGAGCAGTCGCGCGGGCTCGGACCAAAAAGTCGGCGCATTCCATTGTTGATTGGAAACAAGTCGCGGTCGCGCGCTCCAATGGGAAAAGTCGCACAGCACTGCGTTTATGAAGCGATAAATGATCTACGCGTGGATTCGGTATCTCAGATTTCCAAAAGCGTCAAAGAAAACTTGATCGACACGTAATGTCAATGGCATCTAGCTTGAGTCAGTCCATAATTGGGCCACCAATTTAGTGCCCTCAGAAGCATTTATCAGACATCCAGGCCTCTCGATTGAAGTGCTCTAACGTTTTTGATTTATTTAGTTAAACGGCTTTGGTCTCAGTCTAGCCCAGAAGCATAGATGAGGCACAAGATCGTGCAAGCTCACCCAGAAAGACTTACAACACTTCGCACCGCCCGAAACGCAGTAAAAACTGTTTGGCACCAGACTCTGACAGAATGGTGGCCCTGGTGACGCCTGGAAGCGCCAGTAGGATCGCTCAGCCGTTACCGCACGTTACAGGTAGCCTGCGGTGCCATTGCCAATGGAAGATCGATAAAAGGTTGATCCTGCACACTTCAAAAATCGTTTAATCCTTTTGTGCGGTACCTCCAAAGCAGAGTCGTCAATAAATCGCCAACTGAGCAGATTTTCTTTGCTTCGGCGTCTGGGTTTGAAGTCTGTTTAAAGACTTCCATGTCTGCTACGGCAGATCATGCGCAGGAGGTCGAAAAATCACGTATCATTTGACCAATTTTGTGAGTATTTATATGATAGGTTCTTATTGTGTGAATCAAGAATTGGTCACTAGTAATTTACAATTATGTAGAAGCCAGCTCATTCACTTTACAAGAATCTTAACAAATGCAGTATGAATGTTACATTTCTATAAAGAAAGTATTGTAGTTTCTACAAAACTGCATCTATTGCGTAACATTTTCTTCTCAAAAATAATGCAGTTTGAGTCATTCAAATAAATCTTTACTAATTTATTGCTTTCTTGCGTAAGGCTTTAATTGCATTGTTTCAAATTGCATTGTGGGTTTCACCCGTTTCTAATAAATGACCGATAAAATAAGGGTATCAGTCATTGCGCCAGAATTTACGACGGTACCTAATGTGACCGTCCTTCGAGGATATTACTACGCAAATACTACGAGTTCTGCTACGCACTACTACGACTATTACGCAATACCCCATCTTCTACGAAAATACTACGAATTACGTAGCGCGAAATAGTCCTCGTAGCACTATGTAGCAGGTCGTGTGTAGCGTAATTTTGTGATGATGACGATATTTTTAAACTGCAGGCTATAGGAATTCAAAGTTCTTATTGGGACGAGCCTTCTTGGTTTCTTGCAATTTTTGCTCACGATTTTATCTTTTCTCAAGCGAGTAGATAAATAAAACAGGATTTTCTTCAGCAGAATTTCCTTTTCATTTTGTATGACTAGTAGACAAATTTAAAAAAAAAAATGCATTGTTCATCAGCAGTTTGTTTTAACCACAGTTTTTCTTTTAATTTTTACCGTCGTTTGTAGGCTTTGTACTTACTTGTACTTACACTAAGAAACGAAATAAAGCGATAGTACACCGCAACTTACTTCTGTCCCGGCTTCGCCCCCCTTAATTCCTCCCCTATAAAGGTTTTTGCAAAAAGAAGTATCTCTGTACCAAACTCAATTCCTCTTCATATTGTGTTAGTCAGGATGGTTCTCTTGATAATAAATAAAGCCTCGTCCACCATCGATTAGCTGTATGTGTCGGCGGTCGTAGCGACCCAGTGCAGGGCGTAATGCGGTGCAATCACCGGCGTTCCCGTGAGAACGCGACCGAGCCTGCGCCCGCGCCGCACCTCGCATGCCGCGCCGGCCTAAAGGTCAAATGTAATTCGCGAAAATCTACTTTTCACACCTAATTGAACATTTTCTTCATAACATGGGTAAGTTTAAAAAATCGGTATAATTTTTCTTTATAAACAGCTGCTAACAGTTTTTAATTTTTTCAAGAATTAAATGACGAATACTAACCTAATCCAACCAGCGTTGAAAAGATTTCATGGAAGTAATTACTTTCATGAACTGTTTTTCATGGCTGGGCCCTGGATAAGAAGTCATATACCTTTTGCGCAGGAGTGGTATGTCGAAGGATGGCACTAACAGTAGTATAAAGAATTATTAATATTGCCCCACTGTAGGGCAAAGCCCGGGTCTCCTTATAATGACTTATGATAGGTTAGTATTGTCTTTAAACAAACTCACAATAACATCAATACATGCAACTGTGTTGTCAATAACAGATAAGGAAAAGACAAAACAACAATAAGATAATAAAAAGCCGATCCATAATTAATAAAAAAACTAATGTTTATTGATTCAATTAACTAGATTATAATTGTATTTCTTGAATTGCTCGATATCGTCATTTCTTATGACGATACCTAACTAATGACTAGGTACAGAATGTAGTTTCGATGTCTGTCAATCAACGGTTTTCCCAAACAATTAACTAATTCTATTTTAATGAGTTTGAACGTGTTATGGTAATTTGGGCCGAGTCGACGTCCCATAATCGCTTGAAGGACGGACGGACCGACATTCCATAGCAAAGGGAAAGGGTTCGTTTTGTTACGGACTTTTTCATTTTGTAACTTATGTAATATAACACCCAGAGCGCAGTTGTATCAAGGCTCCTCTCAGGAACTCTTTTATATAGTGCACTTTAACTGTAATGAAATGAAGTGTTTTGTTGTTCACTATTATAGTTAATTTTATTGATTAGATACGTATCTAATGTATTTTTAATGCCATTTCTATAATTCCACTTCAACGTGGCGACTCGGAATATGTTCAATAATATTATGTACAAAGATATAACTTCCTACTTACTTGTGCAATTCCTGGTAACAAGTCCATGTGAAAACATCAAACAATGCATAGAAAGAGAGACGGTTCTCAAAGAAACAGCTCATTGAAGACGTTTAACATAACACCAGCGAAGAAAGACCTCCTTCACCCCTCTCCCGAGGTGTAAACAGCCAGTGAACGAGGGTAGCACACGTATTATCATAGATCTTTTGTAAATGGGCGACCCGTTCACATGCATCCATTGAGGTCCCTTCACACGGTCAAAGGCGACAAAAAATAATACAAAAACCGTTACGCTCCCGAAAAAATGTTCCCATAACTTGTGAATGTCTGTCATTGAGAAATCAGTACAAAGAGACCATGTGTGGCGGGAATCGCTTCAAAGTGGAACACTATGTTACCAAATGATAAAAATATACTGATAACTTCCCAGATTGTACACTATTTGGTTACAAAACGTATTGATGTCGAGATTAATGTGCGTTGTGTCTGGATAAGCCGACAGAATTTATAACAAAATGGACTAACCACGTTGCCAATAATATAATCTAGGTGCTTACAGTTTATATTTCATTATACGAGTATACAAGGCAAAATATTTATGTTGTAAAAACGAAACTGCTGAAACCATAATACAAGGAGCATTTTGTAGTCACACATGGATCACAAATGTGCGTGGGACCGAGTATTAAGCGCTCCATGAATGGACCAAAGACATGAGACCGCAGCCCATAGTAATTCTCACGCTTTATACTTATATAAAAAGTTTATGACATGATAGAAAATGCTGATAATAATTTGTTAGTATCAGCATTTTCTTTATTTAGTTAGTTAAATTATTAGTTTATTATAAACTAATAGACGAAAACAGACAGTCATTATTTTGTCCTCTTGATTCAGATAACACTGCAAAGAATAGATTTTTTTTTTAAATCAAAAATATCACTTAGCAAGTAACTGTGAGACGATGTTGTCTCTTTAGTATGGAATTCCAACCAGGGCCGTCGTTCGAGGGAGCATTAAGCTATCATGCCATCAGAGCGTCCCCGTCTGGTCAGCATTCTTAAGCCGGGTCCGGTCCGCCTCAGGAATGTCTACAACCAGCAACCCGAGACGGAAGGAGCAGCGGCGGAAGCGGTTCATAGAACTGAACTCCAATATTCTAGAAAGACTGTAGAACCATCTAGACGTGCTGCTAATATAAACCATGAGTAAGCGCTTTAAAGTCCAATTTTGTAGTTGTAACATTCTCGAAGTTGCCGGCTACGAAATTTTATCTTAACCCTTGGCGTTAACGCGATAAGTAGTGTTGAATTTACAGAGAATATTCAGTCTTTGGGCCTAAAACATAAAGTTTAAAATGAAAATGTTCGCTCTTGTTACATAATTTAACGGTTCACGAACATTCTGCGCCGCAGCGCGCAACCGTTTCGCTCCACTGCTGTACCGTGCATCCTGCCCCATACAAGTTGTAATTTTCCAAGTATTTACTTTACCAAAGCCTTTTCGCACAAGATTATCAATTTCTATGTAATTAAGTAATCAAAGATATAGTTGGTGTAGCCACAGTTATAATGTTCTCGACTGGTCACTGATTAGAGAACGTGCAACTGCGGACCATGTTGCAACTATAACAATCTTTTGTGTCGAAACCGTGGTAATGTTATTGGTTACGGTTATAGCGAACAAATATTTTACTTCGGGATTCCAAGAGTTTATGTTTTGACTGCTACGTCAAGCCTCGTAAATTTTCTTAGAGTGCGTCTGTTCACAAGATGTGTTGATTCGTGCGAAGTTTTCCTGTTTGCACGTCGAGTTTGGGACCTCCCGCCGCGACCCCGTGTTCATGGAGATTTACGTTTCTCATGGCATTTATTTTAAAAACTCGTAATGGCGTCACAAATTGCTGCAGTCGATTGTTGATTAAACAATTGAGCGGGCCCCGCATGCATCGTCTGTCTCAATTGTAAACTCTTATTGGAAATCAATTGACACGAAGTATATTGACTCAACGAGTTGGATGAGTGACATCCTCTCTGATCATCACGTTCGTTTGTTATGTTTTAAATTATTTCCTGGTAATAACACAAGTTTACAATATCTTGTCACGTTGCGGCCACTGCTCTTATCTTTCAGAACGACATGTTATGAGAAATGGTCTTTCAACGGCCACTTTGATTCAATAAGATTATGAGAAAGTGAAAAAAACATTTAGCAGTAAATAAAGAACCAATTTAGGTGGACATAAAACATTGATATACGATTAACAAAGTTTTTCGTCACAAGTCCAGTTATCTACGATTCTTTGATGCTTGATGACATCGATTGAATAACCCAGCATCAATAATAAAGTTTCGGTACCAAAACTACAGACAAAAAGTTGAATAAACTCAACCTCAATCTAGGAAGGTGTGCCATGCAGGGTGATGAACGTTATTCATTCTCTGGTTTTGCTAGTACAGTGAAAGTGAGGTCGCGGCGCTTTCTATCCGCAACATGGCGCGAGCCGGCGACGCAGCGACTTGCGAAAGCTACCACCCAACAGACAGCTAGTCAGCTCGTTCAAATAGAAAGCTGGCGTGAGCACTCCACGGATAATTCCTCAGCTATGATTGGTTGGTTAGAACGTACAGTTTTTTTTTTCACTCCATTTTGTTTTTAGTTGTCTCAAACGGTGCATTTATTGGTATGGGTTGCCAACTAAAAATATACTAAGAAGTAACGTTCATATTGTGTTTGTTTTTTTGCACGACTACTTTACTCAAATTTTTATCCCTAAAAAATCTATGCGCCCACGACAACAGTCAGTTGTAAAAAAATGACTACGTTTACTCGTGCTTATTACCACAACAAAAGGAACTTGTTATATCTCTTATTTTTCGTATTTTTGAGTTTCTCAGCATTGGTTCCTCCTATTTATGTAACATTTTACACTAATTCCATTTGTTCTGAGAATACACTGTCTCATTTCTATTCCACAACAGGAAATTACTCTTATTTCACTAAAAAACATCTTCTTAGACCTCCGTTGACATGAGAAGCTCGATGTAAGTTTGGTTAATACCTTATTGTGCTTTTCATGTTAAACAACGCAATTTTTTGTTTACCGTTTCGAGTCAATAAATAGATTCTTGTGTTCGCGTTTAAAGCTATTTTAAGGATTTGGTAAGGGTTTGTAGAACTGCATGCGATAACAAGAATTTACAATGGCATATATTACCTTACCTCACCTCACATGATACGCATACCCCACATGATGTGCTAAGGCCGCGGTGTTGTGTAAATATCCCTCTGTTCGCTGAACATGTGCCTTTTGCGAGCACAATGCTGTGTATCATAATGGGTGTGCGTGGAGGCATTCTTCTTTGAATACTATAAACAATGTTCATTGTGCTACACCTAAGGCGCATCGTGAAATGGGATCCTGCGCCACGAGTCGTCTCGGTCTTGTTCTAAAACAACAGACATACTATCTTCATCACTGTTTCAATTAATTTGATACCGTAGTCTATCCTAATCCTCAATTTTTCTGCGAAATTCAAAATTTATTTGAAATTTCACAATGTTTTTGAGACCTGTAAAACAAGAAATCATTAAATAATATCGAGGTCCCCGAAAACAACAGAATAAATTAAGTTTCAAACTTGACTGACTAGTTTGGCAATAAAGCTACCAACCTTATGTGAAAACGGATATAAAGCTTTGCCTTTTCTCATCTCTTTTGCCATCTTTCTTCTTTAATCATAATAGTAATGTAGTGTGTCACTGGTCAGTAGGTACTATCAAATCGACCTCACTTGCAAATTATAATGCTTCTAACTTTCAGATCACGAGGATCCGAACAATATGAACGTGGAGGCGTGATTAGAGAAACTCAACAATAGCATTGCCTTAATGGCATGACGCAGTATTGAAGTGTGCTCACAGCTCACGTGTTAATGCTTTAATTTGTATAAATAAGATATGCAAATATACAGTAACAATATACTTTGTGCGTAGCTAGTGTGTGGTGGAATCAGATATCTACTAATTGCCTGTCTACTTAAAGAAGCTGAGTAACTTGAGCATCTCTTTATTTTTCCCAAGGAGACATCGACCGTTGAGTGGCAAAAGACGTGACTGTTTTTACATCGCCTTACATTCTAATGAGCATCGTTCGTTTTTGTGTGTCCTCATATTCCAAATACATTGCTCGTTCTAGATGAACACCGGTTTGTCTTCATCTTTTTCAACAAGCGTCAGAGAGCCTGTTTAGCGATAAGTGTGGTTTGTTGAAGTTGTTTTCGGGGGTGACGTCATCCGTTCAAATTTGGCAATGCCAGGCGGTCGACCTCCAGCTTCAAGAGTGTAGTAATGTTGGCGTTGTGGCTAAACTGCGCAGTAGATTCGTATACATATACACATAGCTAGGTATATCCTATCATCGAGAAAAATCAAAGCTTTTTTTGCTCTCAAATTACGTCACACAAACACGCCGGTTGTATCTACTGCGAATACTTTTAGTAAGCATATTTCGATCTTGTTTTGCATGACAAAGGCGACGAGACAATTGCATTTTTCTTATATGGGAATCTTGAGCTATTCTTTTCTAAACAATCGTTGCGTAGGTTGATACCCCTACCTATATCTACCTACATTATTGAGTATTGAGGTGTTTAAAGATTATGAGAGAATACCGCTGTTTAAAGCTTAGCGAGTACTGTTAAAGCAGCTAGTATTATTAGGTAATAGAACCAATCAGACACAGCCTGTCTCTTGCTGTTCTCCTTCAGAGACGGCCCAAGCCGAAGTTCATACCCCACAGGGGGTCCCCTTAGCGTGTAATGACTTAGTTTTTAAGCCCCTGTCTAGAGGTCTTAGGTTCAAGACATCAAAGGATCTCGTCCAAGCTGAGCAGTGAGAGGACACTCATGAAAAGAAAAAGTCAAAATTGAAATCCCATCAAGATATGAAGATACCTAGCTAATTCTTTGCAGTTAAGCTTTAGTGATTGTGCTTCATCCAAAATGACTGCCTAATCGATGGTTTAAAGATAATAGATCAAAACCGACTTCAAAAATAACCACAAAAATGTAAAAGAACTTTTCTTTCGGAAGTCGGTGACTTTGTTTTTATTTCGTTGACTATTTTTTATTTTTCTTACCATGACGTCTTAAAGCGTGTGTCTTTAGGCAGTGGGAAAGAGACAGAGCTATACAAGTCGTCTAGCGCCATCTCGTTCCCTCAGCCACCTGGTTGTGATCTCCGAACTTGGTAGGTATTGATAAAATAATTTAAACAAGTTCAAGGAATTCAATGGAAAGATCCATGATTATCAAATTACATTCTAATGAGCATCGTTCGTTTTTGTGTGTCCTCATATTCCAAATACATTGCTCGTTCTAGATGAACACCGGTTTGTCTTCATCTTTTTCAACAAGCGTCAGAGAGCCTGTTTAGCGATAAGTGTGGTTTGTTGAAGTTGTTTTCGGGGGTGACGTCATCCGTTCAAATTTGGCAATGCCAGGCGGTCGACCTCCAGCTTCAAGAGTGTAGTAATGTTGGCGTTGTGGCTAAACTGCGCAGTAGATTCGTATACATATACACATAGCTAGGTATATCCTATCATCGAGAAAAATCAAAGCTTTTTTTGCTCTCAAATTACGTCACACAAACACGCCGGTTGTATCTACTGCGAATACTTTTAGTAAGCATATTTCGATCTTGTTTTGCATGACAAAGGCGACGAGACAATTGCATTTTTCCCTCAGCCACCTGGTTGTGATCTCCGAACTTGGTAGGTATTGATAAAATAATTTAAACAAGTTCAAGGAATTCAATGGAAAGATCCATGATTATCAAATCATAGATTAAAGCGGTGATGACGCATCATGGGAAATCTACTCTGTTGTCACAGTAGACTGAACAACAAGGTCACTCTGAGGTCACGAAATAACTACCTACAAATACAGATAATGTGACGCCATATTTAAACACAATGATATGCATTATCTTACTGCCTGTTCATTCAATAAAAAACAGTAAATTGTAATATATCATGAATAAGTGGGACTGTTGCTGTTGACTGTTTTAAATTGTTAAACATTTATATTTACTCAAAGTATTTGGCATTCACATTGCTACCTACTGCAAAGCGTGGACGCGGGACTGTACGAATTTCCTTGACCCCGGAACGTAAAGGGCTACTGAAGGACACCGTGGATTTTAGTCAGTACGAGTCTGATAGTCCCACCCGCTCTGCCCTGGGTGGGAGGACTCATTTGATGATTTTACCACGTAAAAAAAAAAAACCTACTGTAAAGCGTGTTACCCTGTAATTACCCGCAAATTTAAAGTCCAACAAGTCAAAAAAGATACATAATAATAAATACTAGTTATCATAACAGCGAAATGATATTTATTCTATAATTAATGCGTAGCTGTTGATAGCTGTAAGATAATAATGCGTGAACCATAAAGATGCTCCCTCACTACGAGCATTCGCCTGTAATGTAACGTTACAGATTCGAACATTTCATCAGTGAGGGAGGAAAATCGAACATGACATATTGCTCACCTTGTGATACAATATGTAATACCTTTATACTATTTGTAACATCAATGCGCTCCACTTGTAATTAAATGTGTCCAGCGGGCTGCATACGTTACACTACACGCGACTGCTCGTCATTCAGGGAGGTAGTATTTCAATGTAATGCTCAAAGTCAGATCTGCGATGTTACACGTGTTTGTTCCTGGTGAAGGAGCACCTTTATAAGAATCGAAGTAGTTGCTAGTGATAAACAAAAGAGAACAACATTACTTGTACAAACGATAACAAAAGAAATAAGACCAGTCCACTGGGTCCATGCGGGCTTTTGTGGTCTGGTGGGAAAGTACTACAACTTGGCTTTAGACAGGGTTATTTTTAAATGACCATCCATTTAAAATTTGAGGCTAAGGATAAAAACGACGATGCGTTTTTAATTATTACTATTGCCAAATTCAACGGAAACGAGTATAGATTGCCATTCCTGTAGCTTGTATAGAGGTGGTGATGATTCTGATATTTCTGAACCATCTCTGATTTGGCTTGTCATTGAAAACTCTGAAATTGTGTTCCATTTGTTTTCCACTATGGTCGCGGGACTGTACGAATTACCGTGACCCCGGAACGTAAAGGGCTATTGAAGGACACCGTGGATTTTAGTCAGTACTAGTCTGACAGTCCCTCTCGCTCTGCCCTGGGTGGGAGGACTCATTTGATGACTTTACCACGTAAAAAACTTCTTTTTGAGTATTCGTTGACGAGCACACGCGGCTCTGTGCGAGCGAGATTCATTATATTTACGCGGGAGTGACAGAGACGGGTAATGACAGGTTAAAGTACGAAATTCCTCCAGCTTTGCGTCCGGACTTTAGTTGTAACAAATCCGCATATCATTTCTAGTACAAATCCGTTTTTTTCGAAAAAAAACAATTATATATTATAATCCTATAATCCTACTAACCTACAAATAAATACTCGCTAGGTTCGCGGTAATAATGTTAAATCACTACATAGTATAAAACAAAGTCTTTCCCCGCTGTCTGTCTGTCCGTCCCAATGCATGCTTAGATCTTTAAAACTGCGTAACGAATTTTGATAGATATTATATATTGTTAATAGATAGAGTAATTCAAGAGAAAGGTTGAGCCGGGGCGGGTCGCTAGTCATTAATAAACAAGCTATATTTGTATACCTACTTGTAAGTATGTTTATTTTGCACAATCTCGAAAACGGCTCTAGCGATTTCGATAAAATTTGCATTTGTTACTTCGATCTTGTTTTTTTTTGTAGTCTACTGGGGATTTCATTACCTACTCATTCTGTTTTTTTTATACCTAATTCTCACAAACTATGTTATAATCATATAGACCGACGTCATATAGTAAATTCTAAGTATTAAAACAATAACATTAATGACGTAATCCAAATAAAACATAATATACGCATTAATGCCGATGGCGCAATCATGGAAATACCCCATTTTTAGATGAATTTTAGACCTTTGATAAGCTTTATTTATTTCAGTCATTAAGTACATCACATCACACAAACAAATTACTTACTGTGACACAAGTTTTAAACAACCCGATCATAAATTAGGTAGGAATTAAGAGGTTTACCGAATCTTGGAAATGGATCCTAATAGTCTAATGAACAGCTTAATAAAAACAACACGAACATCTAAATTTTTTTTTTATTCAATGTTTCTAACAGTAGTAACCTACTTGGTCGATACAGGAATAAACGTAGTAAATAGGTATAAAATAGATAGGTTTCAAATTAAGATGGCGGAATCCAAAGATGTCGGCAGCTATGTTTTCCTGTTTACAATGAACATTTTGAACATAATGTTAGCCATCACTAATCGGCGAAGTGATTTTAAATGATGCTTACAATAATAATGTAAATAAACAATTGTTTCGGATGTTTACGGACTTCTGATAACTAGTTACTTGATAAATATTACACATTGAGATTCATTATGAGGTCTCCTAAATTGAAAGCGATTGTTACGTTGACGTTGTTCATGTATCGAACTAAATTAAAATAGTGATGACGTCTCACAATTTGCGTTCATCACCATCATAAAGATATTTTGTTCCATGGAATTGTTTTGCACAATCTTTTTTTTTTTTTTTTATCGTGGTAAAATCATCAAATGAGTCCTCCCACCCAGGGCAGGGCGGGAGGGACTGTCAGACTTGTACTGACTAAAATCCACGGTGTCCTTCAATAGCCCTTTACGTACCGGGGTCACGGTAATCCCTTGGTCCCGCGACCCCGGCAGGCTTTGGCCCTCTACAGGCCCCGTCACTATGCTGACACTCTTTGAGGCGCGCGTGGAACACAACGCGCCGTCGACCCGGGCATGGTCCATGGTCGGACAGCAAGTCGCCCATTACTCGCTGCCCGCATGCCCGCGCCTACGGTGGCCGGAGATCGTCTTGCGACGTCCGACGCCGTGGGCGTCTACCACTGCGGCTGGGGTGGAGGGAGGACGCTGTCCTCTCCCTCAGGCGGCCCGCCTCCTCCTTCACGAGCATTACTGCTTCGCAGAAAGAGGCGACCGCTTCCCACTCCGTCTCGCCCCGCAGCATGGCCTCGACCAATGCCGGGCGCGAGAGGTCTCCGCCTATCGCCGTCGTGAGGACACGGCGGTGCTCTGCCCAAGCGGGGCAGTCCTGCACCGTATGCTCCACCGTGTCCTCCGGACGATCCTCGCAGTGGTGCAGTGGTTACAGGAACCTCCCGAAACTTCCGTGTCCGGTGAGGACCTGCGTCATGCGGTAGGTCAGGACGCCGTGACGCCTATCCAGCCACTCCTCAAAGAGGGGTCTTACCGCCGCGATTGCGGCGTGCCCGGTTTTGCACAATCTAGACTAGAAATACAGAAACTGGGAATTCTTAAAAGTCTATTTTGGGAAGCATCATAACAACAACGGCCGGATGCTGTGGAGTTCAACCTTGCGCTATATTTATCTTCTGTGATCAGAATTTGCACGTGCCATTATATGGATTACTATTATAAAAAATACTGTATCCTTTTCGTGTGAAGTTTAGAATTTTTCCATTTAAAATGAATTTGCTCTTGGCGTCATACTAGCTCAGACTAGGTAGGGACTGTCAGACTCTTACTGACTAAAACTTCACCCTGTTCCTGCTATTGCTCTTTGGGTTCAAGGATCACGGTTACCTTTAACGACGGTGAAACAACCACAGAAATCTTAAAGCGCTGTGGAAACAACCTATATCATGTTCAGGACTAGTCTGTGCATATGAGCTATGTGGTATTTAACTTTGTGTTTTACCTACTCTTAATTTACTTCACGTTTAAGGTCTAAACAATGTTTATCAACATGGCAGTCACTGTTGAATTCTTGGCACTGTTTGTATCAATCTATTCATGCTTCGAATTTATCATCAACATTAAGAGTAATGTTTTGATCTCATGATGT
This sequence comes from Agrotis puta, assembly GCA_943136025.2. Taxonomy (NCBI): domain Eukaryota; kingdom Metazoa; phylum Arthropoda; class Insecta; order Lepidoptera; family Noctuidae; genus Agrotis; species Agrotis puta. The sequence goes on along the minus strand of OW964177.2, from coordinate 9,532,228 downwards.
TTTCCTTAAAGTAGCCTACAGACTCACGGCGAGAAGTCTCTTCGAGACTTCGAATAAAGTAAAAGATACGAAGAGAAACTCCTCACATTCATGTTTCTCGGATGTTCTCAGGTTTCTCGCCGCGAGTCTATAGGCTACATTACAGGTATTGGTCCTCGTGTTCAACATAATGATTCATCATGAGGAACCAAATTTGCCACATCATCTTGAATCTCGTTTATAACATTCCCTAACTAAATTCTGAAAAACCATAGTTCATTTTTTCCAACATTTGGACAGAATTACTGGCAAAAATATTTAGAAGTCCGAGAAAACATGTGTGATCGATCAGTAAATAAGTATTTATACTTGCGACAACATTGGTATATAACAACCCGGGTTTTTTTTAATGTTAATGGGCGACAAGCTTGCTTTAAACGATTTTCTGCGCTTAAAGCGTCGTCAAATCGACTTCGCATAGGTATCACCTATGATCAAAGAAAGTGCCAGCAGCAATTATGACACCAGTAACTCCCTTCACTACCATACATCACTCACTAACTTTGATCACTTTTTTCAAAGAGACTGTGAATGAAACAAGTCTTAGGACATCCAGAAAACTAATGTCGAGCTTCCTTTTCTAGAGAAGTTAATTAAACCTAAGTTAAATTTAACTAGAATCGGAAAGCATCTAACTGTTAACATCCGTGCCGTTTTACTTCACTAAGATTACCTTCGCGATAGGGGAAGGGACTAGATCGTTGAGTCAGCTCTGTGCCCCAAATTCCACAGCACACCATCCGTAATGTTGCCTCAATGGATTACCGACTTTACCACCGCGTTTGTAAAACTAGTTTGCCTTGCTCCAAAGCTTCTGAGAGACCATTGTTTGGTTGATCTAGCGACTCGCGACTATAGCATTAATGTCTTACAGATGCTTTATGGCCGCGGCAATGTTTCAAGAAGCCATTGAAGTAATTTTCTCGGAACAACCATTTTTTTTCCAAATCTCTGTAGAACTTGGTCGCGGGACTTACGAATTACCGTGACCCCGGAACGTAAAGGGCTACTGAAGGACACTGTGGATTTTAGTTAGTACGAGTCTGACAGTCCCTGATGCTCTGCCCTGGGTGGGAGGACTCATTTGAAGATTTTACCACGATAAAAAAAAACTCTATAGAACTTTTAACATTATGGAATTGACAATCTCAATTTCTTAAAGGCTGAAGTCGTTTATACTTTCATGAGCTATATTGAATACAGTAAAATCAGATAAATTTAACAAGGCATTAATTATAATTTCAATTGAAGCTTGTTAAAGGGAGCCGGTTGCGATTCGAAAAAGAAGGTTCGTGTTGGCATGTAAAACGGGATCGATAACATTTATTTTCTAAAAGACATGGCCGCGGCCGGGGCGCATTGTTGAAGTTTATGTTGGGCGCCATGTGACAATAGCTGTTATTATTATTGCAGCCGACCTTCAGGGCTGGTCTTAAGAATGCCTTGGGTTGTTCCAACAGTGCTATCTTCTTAGAAACGTGCTACACGCGTGTACCACGCACATTTTTTACACGGTATTATATACTACATTTACAGTCCCGTAGGAAGGATCTTGATGCTCAGGAATCGGAGGCCTATCGTTTTTTTTGTGATATTATTAGAAAATGCACAATTTTAAATGCTTTTTTTTTTAACTCGGACAGCTGGTAATTTTATCTTTTAAGACATGTGCTACATAAAATTAAAACCATTACTATTAATGGATTTATTTTCTCTTCATTGACTATTTTCCAATTTACTTTTAACTTTTATTGTTTTTCACTATGAACAAGTTAAGCACAATAATTAATTTTATACACTCACCAATTTTTAAGTCTACTCTCCTGAGTTAAACATTTAAAATTTTGAGCCGAAGTATCAAATTGTATTGTACACACTATAAATTCCTTCGCCTTCTTAGCGCCAGCCTACCTGTGGTGAAAAAAAAGCATTCTGGCTGCAGGGCCGCGTCGGCGCTTTTGAGATAATTTATAAGGCTCTGCCTTTCTTGGAATTACGAAATCTCGACGAGATAGCTTCGTGCCCAACCCGCGGCTGTGTGGAATGGAATGTAACGGATTTGGATAGGAAAAAATAGTGTATTGTAAAGACATCCATTGTGATACGTTTTCGTAACTTTTTCTCATTTAAAATTGAATAGCCCCCATGTATTTCTCAAGGTTGATGAGGTTCGATTCCAATAAATTATTGTTACCTGTCACCGACATTTCCAATAGTTCTAAATAGGTACCTAAGTACTAACTATCCCTACTTACTGTGGGTAGTAAGAACCGTCTACGCCCTATGCATAGCGTCCCTATTACTCCTATTAGGTACAGACGCCAGCACATCAACCTTCCTCAATCTGTCAAATTTCTTTATTAGATTTTCAACCTTATCCCAATAGTGGAAGGTTAATGTTCGATTGGTAAAATTTGACAGATTCGGGTAGGTTATCTTTGTTTTTAATTTGCGTTTATTTTATTGTTCCATTCAAGGTGCGTGTTTTGTGCAATAATGAGAGTAGTTGTGGTTTAGAGGCTAGTTTATTTGAATCAGCGTCAGGACTAAACCGAAATTAACTCTCAGTGTTACCATGTACAAAACTAAAAACTAAACGAATGCCTGCACTACGTTTATATAATTAGATAATTGTTGACCACCCACCCAGAGCAGAGCGGGAGGGACTGTCAGACTCGTACTAACTAAAATCCACGGTGTCCTTCAATAGCCCTTTACGTTCCGGGGTCACGGTAATGCGTGATCCCCGCGTCAACATAGTCGACGATGGAATGAGTTTACCCACAATAACCATGTTCACTCTAAACTTTGAAGAGATTCAAGTCTTATAGCCAGGTACACTACCGACATTTCTCGTTGATTGTCATGATAATGTAAAATGTTTGTAAAAGTGCTCATTCGCACGAGCGTTTTTTTCTAGGCGTTAAAAAAGCAGCGGAAATAGAACTCAGTCAGCCCTTTTAAAACGCGGCGTTTTTTTCGAACTGCATTTGATTTTAAATGCTGGGCGGTGACAGTTAAGTTCAATTTACCTTTTTGTTACAATTCAGCGTTTCTTTAACGTCCAAATAAAAAGCGCTCGTGTGAATGGGGGCTAAACGTCCAATAACGGCATTTCCCGTTAGTGTGGCCCTAGTGTTATACTTTCGGAAACAAACGTAAAGTCAAGTATTGCCAGAATAAAATTAAGAAACTCAGTATGTTGGTAATAACAAGTGTTTCATATCAGCACACAATGCAAGACTTACCTATGTTCGGCGGGCTGGCTGGGTACTTCGTGCAACTGATCCCGTCCCGCGGGCTGTGCACGGAGCGAAGAGTTCTGGGAAAAGCGGGCCGCATACCACGCCGCGAGCCGCTATTGGACCGCCTTGCCTTGTGCCCGCCCGCACGCAAAGACAACATTTCAGAAGCGGCACATTTTGTCCCTAGCAACTAAAATTCGTTAAAAAAAAAACATTTTGCGGAATGTCTTGATTTGAATCTGAAATATCGTTACTCGTACTTTCAACCTGACATAGGAACTTAGGACGGACGTGGCTGTATGCGTATGGTGGAAGGAGAGGTGATACTGGAACTAACAATACTGTAACTAAATCTCACAGTCAAAAATGCCTAGTACTATCAATCAATCTAATCAAATCAAAAAAACTTTATTTCAGAGACTTAGTCCATGTTAGTAACAATATTAGGTATTTAATATTTACCAATCTAGTGTTAGTACCACAAACATAAAATTACAATTTGTGTTGAGCTGAATGGATCCATTTCTGCAGCATGAGTGAATGCCATCTCAACGATCTACTTAAACACTGAGAATAGTGTTGAACTTGATACTGCCTATATTTTTTTCCTACATTTTTTCTTCTTGCTTCCATAATTTTCGTTGTTATCTTTGGTCTTCGGGCTCTATAATGTTATGGCATCTGTGAACCTCTACTCTATGGTCATTGTTAAGTCACGAAGTGAACGCTGTAGGCACCACTCTCGTCGAGCCGGGTTCATTCATTAAAATATGCATTTATTATTACTAACATGCGTCTGTGGTGCATTGCCGCAGCCAGACAGATCTTTAGTGAGTTTTGTTCTATCCTATTACGAACATGAATTTTCTAATTTTCTACGAAATTTTGTTAATGACTAGCATACTTAGTGATCAGTCAACCTAAACATTAGTAAACGCCATTGGTTTAATGCGGGTTCTATCTAAATTTGAAGATTTCGAAACTTAAAGACGTTCACTGCTCACGTCAGAAAATTAAGATGCCTATGTTTGTACACCTACTCGTGTTAGCACGACACGAGTAGGTATACCAACATCTTCGATCAATAATTCGAAGACAAACATAGATCAACAAAGAAAGGCATGTTCCGATGTTGAGGAATAAGTAATTTGGGTCGATTTTTTTGGCTAATTTCAGGAATGAATTAAGGGGGTGCGGAGGTGGGGTGCAAGGGATAAGGGCGACAGCTGCGGAGCACGTGGGACGGCAGCTGGCGTAGCTGATGCCACCCGCGCCTGCGCAAGCTGCGCGCGCACCTGCCAACGTCAAATATTACCAGCTTTTTGTACTACCTACCTTCACAATGCGATATTATTGTGGTGGGTTGACAGCTGCCCTGATTAAGCTAACAGCTGTTTATTATAAACAATACAAATAAAGGTAGATAGGCCAAACTGAAAGTCAGGTGACATTACCGGTCGGTACCTACGAGCGAAGCCTTTCTTGATAACTACCTATACTAAAACATCCTAAACACGTTTCATCTTAAATTACACAATATTACATTCTCCGGGAATATTGATTTAAGATAGTGACAAGATAACGAATAGATAGGTATCATAGGTATAATTACATACCTTACCCACCTACATATTGGCTGCAAAATATAGGCAGGTCTGTCTTATAGCAACTTTTTATGTTTCAGAAATTGAGATGACTTGTCCACCTACAATTATGATTGCAGTAATGCACACTGCATGGGAGATGACAGTCAAGGTTCGATTGAACAATGATATGCAATAGGTGCCCTATGAGCTAATCTTTGGACACTTTACTACGTTTTCATTACGTAGGTGAAGATATTTATCGTCGTATCTCGGCTTAGTTTACGTAGCATTGAAGCGCCAGCTGTTGCAGTGCTCACTAGTTGACGAAGTGTTCTTTTACAGGTAAAAACCTCCTCGGAGATCATAGATTTGCTTTTTTTATCTCTGGTTTTCATTATCATTCATTATCTTTGAACGGGTGTGTTAGACGTCACATTTTTTTGATAATATTCGCTAAATTAATTATTTCATTTAAGTAGAACGAATCGAAAAATGGTGGTGGTTCAAATACTTAGTGTAGTGTGAAGTGAAACTAAAAAAAATATCTTTTTCATCTCAGGGAATGGAGGAAAATATACCGAGGAAAGATGTAGAAAATAAATCTCACAATGCATCAGGGCCAGGTAAGAAGTTTATTTATTATTTTTTAATGCTGTCCTCCGTAGGTACTTATCTATCTTTTCATACATCTAGTAGTACACCTATGTGGTGCGTAATAATTTAGTTTTGTGAAAGAAAAGATAAGTAGGTACCTACCTAAAGATTTATTTAGATTTATAATTAAAAAATTCCATGTAGAAGCGGAATAAATATATTTATCCAATTGTTTGTCAGGTTAGAACCTAATCTCTCAATCAAGTGGAAAAATATCCTCATCATTGAGTAATATCAGCAGCTATCTGATGGAATTAAATAGATACAGACGCCAGCAATCAACCAACCCTAATCTGTCTTTTGATTAGGGTGGTTGTTGGATTAGGTGATAAGCTTTTTCTACCAACTTAGTGAACTAAGTAAGGGCCTTATTATGTAGGTACCCACTAAATTTGCGACGAAAAAAAATAAAACATTTCTTTTTTTACTCTCTAACTTTTGTCCCACTGCTGTGCAAAGGATTGTCATATATATTTTGGTCTCGCCCAAGATTTCCATTTATTCCGACCGATCACGCATAAACGCGTCTAATAATGATGTACAAATTAAAACAATAATCAAATTGACAGTCAAATAAAAAAAGAGAATCTGGTTGTAAAGGAAACTTTATATAAAACGATTCGAACACAATGTTGCCATATTTTTAAGCCAATTTCGTATAAAATCGACAATGATTTTGTACAAAGTTTAAAATACATTTTATCAGGGTCCGTTTTATCCTTTGAGTACCATATACAGTCGCAATTATGAGTCTTCTGCTTTTGGCATAAAGTTGATGTAGGTTGTTGTGCAACAGAAGCCACTGTCTGTACACACATGGATAAACAAAGAACGGGATGTTCCGATGTTGTACAATAAGTAATTATGGTAGATTTGTTCGGCTAATTTCAGGAATGAATTAAAGGCTAAGGTTGATTTTCTGGCGTCTGTATTACTAATTCACAAAAATTCGTGATATTTAAATCTGAAATCAAATAATAAAAATAAATGTATTATTTCGAAATCTTAATGCACTTAAAATATTTAACATTTAAGGTTATCAAACATAATTAAACAACCCATTTGTTAGTAATTCTGAAAACCAGAATAACGTACAAATACCATCAAAATTTCTTATCTGGCAACACTGATAACTGGCTGGCTGGTTGCGAGCAGCTCAACAGCGAGCGCGAGCGTGTGCGATGAATAGTTTCAGTCCGAACTCAGCACGCAGCGCATTCTCTACTCACCGCTAAATATTAAATCCCACTGATCGATCGCGAACCACTGTGAACGTCGCTACATTCGTTTAGTTAGTAGCGAGAACGGTTTCGCACTCATAAGTTGTGTTGTTTGTTGTCAATCCGTGTTACGTCTGACAAGTGAGAGTGAGAACTGCTTGTAGGAAGTTAGGAACCTAGTAAAAAACAATCAATTTGATGTGGTCGTGTTCCTTAGCTTGTGTGACTGCAAGTAAAACTGGATTACAAATGGATATAGCCACAGGTAAAAGCGTTTTCTTTACATAACCTTTGCATGACCATATGTTGGTAGATTTGGAACGAGGGCAACGTCACTATAATCTCGTCAATAATTTGTAGTTTTATTAAGGATGCTACATTTATCTGGAGATGTTAATTGTAACATCTAGAGACATTAGAGTGAACATTTTAATGTAATAACCTGTAAGCCTAAACAGGATCAAAAGAAAATTAAGTATGTCAGATCTTCCATAACAGATTTTGCGAAACATATTGCGATTTGTTATGATAATGATCTGAGGTTTTTACTTGTTCCAAATATTGTATTGATAAAACAAATATAAATGCTGGTTTAAATATTCCTTCATTTTAAATCTACATAAATAAGTTCTAATAATTCTTTTTACCTTAAATGTTATTACTCTATTAACAAATAAACCTTATTTATCATCCTTTGTTGCAATCAAATATATTTTCCTTGAAATGTCAGTAGCTGTAAAATATGTGTTGCGTTTATGGCAGTTTCAGTTTAATTTTCTTAATATTAATTAGTTGAAAGTATTAGTATGTATATTAAATTAAAAACTAATTGATTATAAACCACAATATACCATAATGTAAACGAAATTGCTGCATTATAGTTATACCAACGCCATCTATTCAATGTATGGGTAAGTAAAAATAAATGCTGATGTCATAAAGAAAAATAAGGGCCCGGCACGGTACTTTCAGTAACTGTTAATTGATCTTCAAACAGAGCCTATTTAAAGAAAAAAATTGTACTTATAGATATTTTGATTTACGGTTGATTTACCAGGGAGGGCACTAAAGTGGCCCTTAATAATGAATACAATATCCAAGAACTCATTGATGTCAAGATAAAGAAGTATCATTATGATGTCATGAACATTTTCCGGAAATCTTTGTCTTGATAAGATAATCACTACTTATTATACTGAAGATACTTCTTACTTATATTTTCCTCAAACTAGTCATGTTGAGAATAACAACAATAATCTATTCATTCACTAAAAACTAAGGTACATCACTTTTTCATTAGTCAATAGTAGTTTGTGTGGCCTTGTCATTTGATTATTCTCTCCCCGCTGGGGCCTCTTTGCTGCTACCAAATTAGTGGGTAAGTCTCTAAATGGTGAAGCCAATATTGAGACACCCATGTTATAGAAATATATTCTATGAACCTTTAAAATGAATTATATAAATCACCAATTTGATAATAATTCTATCCAGTTTACCTACAGTTTATGCCATTTAGAAATACAATACAGTTATGCTCTCGTATATCATAAATAGGTAAAACCCACTATAAATCCTGTAAGTTTCCTTTACATTTGTCCTAGTTTTATTCTTTTCCTCATGGTTTTGTGATATTCAGAATGGTTTTGTTGTAAATCTACTGACCAGTAGCGCCATCTGTTAGCAGTGTTGGTGATTCATTAAATTTTATTGTCTCAAGTGACAGGCTTTATTAGAGTTTTTAATTATTGTTTAACAACTTATTAATGCAGTCTATAATTTCATAAATTCAATATCAAAATATAATTATTGGGTCAAGGAACTTCATTGCAAATTATTTTGTTTTGGCAGAAGTAAAAACAAACATAATTCAAATTATGACTGTAAGTTAAACAAGCCTAAAAAAATACAAAAACAAATATAATGTTTAAATTATTGTGTTATGTAATATTTGTTTTTGCTGTAATGTGTAACATTTTGTTGCTGACTGTACTTACTAAGCTGTACGACTGTTCATACATGTACACTATTTGATAATAGTGTTGCCAATTATTAATTAATGATAAGCGATTGTTATCATTGCAGTTTAATGGTTACATATGGGTTTTTCGGGATTGTTAAAGAATGCCCGTAGTTGAGACGCCTTGCGTAGTTTATGTACAGAACATGAAGCTACCCCAATTAATCGATTTTCAACTTTATCACAAGAGTAGAAGGTTAATTATCGATTGGGAAGTTCTTATAATTTGGGTTAGGTTGATGTGCTGGCGTCTGTATGTGCAGTTACAAAAACATCAATTTGCATTTCCGACGTGTCCAATTTCGGTTAACGGCGATTAGGTCATAGATAATGCATAAAATTTGTAGTTAGATAACGAAATACTGCGAAGGATCAATATTGCTCCTTTATCAACGTAAAAGTAATTTCGGCCCGTTTATTTATCCTTACAATGGACTTTTTTTTGGTTACTTAGTTATTCCTAGCAGGATATTTTTTTCCTCGTACATTTTATATTCAATGCCGTGCTCTTTGATATGTATGTGCCCCATCTGGCGGATGTTCTCTTCCGCTGACACCAATTCCGGGCTATCCTGTAGTTTATTTTTCCTACTTTTATGATGAGAGAAGCCATGGTTTGTTTAAACTACGTTAAGGCAACAAGCATAAAATTCATTCATACAATCCTATTTCGAGATTGATTCATTTTTGGGTTACTCACATCTAGAGATAAGAAGGCAATTTAGCTCTTAAACTGTTTTGAATAATTTAAAGAGAAATTGCTTCGAAACAACTATGTATACTGAAATTACGTAGACGTATGTAGCTAAATAGATAGCAGTCTAGCGCGTAGGCGCTACAGGCGAGGCATTGGAATTCGAAAGCCGAGCGCCGACCACCCATAGGCATGAGAACACGGCCCCGTCCCGTTCCCCACGCTTGCTCTCCCGGCCGGCGCCGCCTCTCGCCGCTCTCTTAAGGCACAATGCTGAATTTCATTTGCTTTTTGCGTCGAGTGACGTGAACTTTGCACATGATATCAGTCTGCCCGCTGGACTTAACAACCAACATAATATCTGCACATAATTTTATAACGTAGAGTAGTTCATCGTAATACAATACTTTTCAGTTTAAATTATTTGAATTGTTTACTGAAGAAAGTCTTCTAAGTCAAATAATAAAAAAAAAATACCATGATTTCTATTCTATTTTATTAACATATTAACCAGATGTTACTGTAGTGAAGGTTACTTAAATGTCTACTCTTTTTATTATAAAACTAAAGTACTGTCCGCATTCCAAGCATCCACTTTTGTCTACTTTTTATTTGGTGTTGTATTAGACCCGCCCATCAGTAAACTACTGCCACATTCCACAGGCCCTTTTTTACGCTGTGTGGTCGCGGTTTCCGCTGAAGACGGCAACGTCGCGTCTCTTATATGAATGAAATCCAGTCGGCTGAGAGCGGCACGGCAACGTCGCACCAGACGCTTGCTTGATTGAGAAGTTACTATCGGTGTTGCCAGATAGGAATTGAGGGATAAAGTAGAATGAGTTACCAAAAATTTCGGGAATAAAATAAGTTTTATTAAATAAATCCATTTTATATAGTAGTGACAAACTGATCATGAACATTATGTGCAGTCCATCACAGTGTATAAAGCAAACACATTTTTTGACGGTACCTAACATAAAAACAACCTTCAATGAAAACAAGCTTGAAAATTAAAACCAAGCGAAAAATAGTGCGCATAATTAGTGTATTTCTATTGTTTTATCGGCTTAGTTTTAGTAGTCTTGGACCAAATTAACTATTTTTCCGTTTTTTTGCCGAATTGCTCCCTATTCTATAAATTATATAGGTGTCTACGTAGATAATTATTCCCGTTGAAAAAAATGGCAGCTTTGAATGTTATATTCGTGTTTTAAAAGTATCGTAAAGCCTCCTGTAGTATTTGGAATGCCGAACCTAACAGCTGTGTTGTATTCAGTTAACAATGGCGAATTTCCGAAATGCAGCGCGCACCCCACGTACGCGACAATACTCCTGATCGCGGAGGGTTGCAGTCCCGACTATTTAAACCCTCTTTAGAAGTGCGTACGCTTGCGCAGTGGGGTGGTCCCTGTAGCACAATATCACCACCAGGCGGCACAGTATACGTACAACCAACGATGACCGTACTCACACGTACGATATCGCGATATCATTTTAATTCTACAAGTATTATTTGCAAAAGTTCTCGTTTTTTTGCAATGGTTATTTACAGTGTTACGTGAAGAGTTCAGTGTATACAATTCTCGCCAATATGCCCCTTTTAATCGACACTAAAAGTAGAAATGGTAAATATTGATCCGTGTACTGTCGGCCATTAGCTATATTGAAGGCCTATTGTTTTGGTTACGTTGAGACTTTCTTCTTTTCTTCATAATATAATGTGCTTTACTTTATAATATTTTAAAAGATTACCAAGCTGAAACCTGTACCAATAAAAAAATAATTAATATTCTCATTAGAAAAGATAAAACTTCATATCTTGAGGTTTTTCTTCAGTATCTCCTTCGTTATAGCATGAAATAGTTTAGCCGTGGTGATTAAAAATTATCTGAAGCAGGTCACGGAAAATGATGTTATTGTTTATGTTGTCTGCCACACATAAAATGGCGTTCAATTGACGAAACATAAAATACAGGCTTGTTTTGGATTTTTTTTTAGGTTTCTATCTGCCACTATTTTTAGCTTTTTGCATTCTTCAAAGGAACTCAAGACTAATCGTCTGTTTTGGCCCTTGGATTTCTTGGTTTACTAAGGTTAGGAACCCGATTGTGGTCATTCGGTACATGCGCACCGAGTGCACTTAGGGAGGAGTGAGGGCGGGCTGCGGGGCGGCGGCAGGCATTGGAATGTCGATGACGCAGCCAGCCGGGCCGGCCCCGGCGAACTTGTTGTTATGTGAAACTGTTTTTAAACGCACACTCGCACACGGGTATCTTCTACATATGACTACATCTTGTATGTTTAAGAGATATTAAATTAACTCTGCACTCATTATAAAACTTACCTGTATGAAATTTTCTCTGAAGTTAATGGAAATACTGTCGCTATCAATTTAATCTCATAAAACTGCAGAACTTAAGACGGCTAAAACCGACCTAATTAATACTAATTGAAAAACATGACCCTTAAAAACATATTACTAAATAAAATCTTTTCTTTCTTTCCAGTGCCATCCAGTAGTACCACCTCACCACTGGCGCTATTCGCGAAGAGCGCGCAATGCGAGGCTAAGCTTAAACCACTGGCCAGTCTAGTGTTGCAACCACCAAGCTACGACTCAAACGCCGGCTCTCCGGCTTCGTCGCCTGCTACATCTCCTTCTTCTTCGTTCGACAAGACAGACAACCACGACACCACCTTCAACTTCGGCACGGACGCGGTTGATATGCGCAGAGAAGATGAACGAATTAAAACGTTTGAAAAATGGCCCGTTACGTTCCTGTCCGGGGATCAGCTCGCACGAAATGGATTTTATTACCTGGGCCGCGGCGACGAAGTACGGTGTGCATTCTGTAAGGTAGAAATAATGAGATGGGCCGAAGGTGACGACCCTGCCAAGGACCATCAGCGATGGGCGCCACAATGCCCGTTCGTGAAAAAGTTAGGCGGCAGCGCCAGCGCCGACTCGAGCGGCCCAGGGCGCGACGAATGTGGCGCGCGTATGCCTACTAGCAGCTCAGCGCCGCGTATGGCCGGCCCCGTGCACTCACGCTACGTCTCCGAAGTCGCAAGGTTGCGCAGTTTCAAAGACTGGCCGAGAAGCATGAAACAGACACCCGAGGAGCTCGCGGAGGCTGGCTTCTTCTATACCGGTCAAGGTGACAAAACCAAATGTTTCTACTGCGACGGAGGCCTGAAAGACTGGGAGGTCGATGACGTACCGTGGGAACAGCACGCGCGTTGGTTCGACCGCTGCGCCTATGTGCAACTGGTGAAGGGCCGCGAGTACGTGCAGAAGGTGATGACGGAGGCATGCGCCGTGTCCAAGTCGCGCGAGGCGTCTCCCGTGCGGCCGGCCGAGCCCAGTACGCCCGTGGACGCGCCGGAGAACCCCGTGGACGACTCCAAGTTGTGTAAAATCTGTTTCGCCGAGGAGCGCAACGTGTGCTTCGTGCCGTGCGGACACGTGGTGGCGTGTGCCAAGTGCGCGCTCGCGGCTGACAAGTGCCCGATGTGCCGCAGGACGTTTAATAATGCAGTGCGATTATATTTCTCGTGAGAAGAGCCGCCACATCGAAGGCTCGATTCTAGTCTTAAGGGACGGCCCGACAGAGCTGTGTGATGGAACCACCAGCTCCTATGTCACGTTTCCACAGGCGGAGAACCCTATTGAACTTATTGTCCGATAGATAAGTTAGGTAACTCGCTAGTGCAACAAAAGACGAATACGCTTTTCCAGATGACTGAGTCCTCAGGAGAACGAGAAAAGTACCTAATAAGTAGAAAAATATAAAATACCAAGTACTGACAAGAGTAGATTGATACGCTTATTATACCTATAGTACACGATTCCGTTTAAGGCGTGATATTGCAATTATTTATTTTAACTAATAACTATATTATAAATAGACTAATACTGCTCCTTTGCGAGAAAAATTACATAGCAATTATTTTCGCTAATGAGCCTCATAAGAATTTGTTATCTTCCTACTAAAGCTTCAAGTGATATTACCATTATTGGCAATATAATCATCATTAAGGGTATTTACGTTATGTCTGACTGTGGAAGCGTGGCCTAACAGGGGCCGCCCTTGTGATGTAATAAATTAGTACGGTGGGGCAATTTTAAAACTCCGCGATATATGATAATTTATAAGACAATATAATTTTTTGATGTTGAAATTATTTTAAATTATTTGAAAGATATACATGATGCTCACATTTTGGGAAAGGAATGATATTTAGGCGCAATAGTAAACTTAAATCTGGTGTATTTTGCAATCTGTACTTGTATTGATTGATATAAAAGTAGTCTGTTAAAGGTTTATACCAAATGTAATGCAAATGTTTGAATTTGAATCAAAAAGCAACTATTTGATTACATTCATTATTTTCCAGAAATGTGTGTACTCCTGTTGTGACATAAATATAATGTAAATAATTTCCTGTACATACAGCGGATCTAAAAAGGCCCCTTTAGCAACATTGCTTATATCAATGATGCTAAAATTATACTTATAAAGTAACATTATATGTATGAAGTGGTAATTTTGGACCCGCCAGCACATTAACCTACCCCAAACTGTAAATTGAACATGAACCTTCTACTTTTATGAAAAAGATGAAAGATTTTCATCTTTTTGAAGATGAAAATCTCTTAAAATTTTAATTTAACAGATTGGGATAGATCGATGTGCTGTGTGTCTGTACATATTCTAGCTTACTGTTTTGTCCCACCAACAAAAGTGTAAATAATGTAAAAAAAAGTTTAGCAGCACAAATAACAAGACAGAGTACCAAAAAAATTCATTTTGACATAAAAGCTTATACAAAATATTCTGTTTTGTTGTGCTGATCAGATATAAGACAGAGTAAATTTCCTAATTATGTAAATTAAAGTTCGAAAACAAAATATCCTGACAGTTTCACAATTAAATTAAAACGCATTTTCTTATAAGACTGTTTTTTTACGAACAAGCGTGTGGCACAGATTCAAAGGCGAATTTTAATTGTTTTAAGGCAAATCTCATCACATGGGATTAAAATACCGAAGTCATTGCGGTGTTTATTTAATTAACACATTATTAGTGTATTTTTCACAGATGTCTATTTCATATTATTTGCAACACATGCCACTGAATTATATCGTTTTTGACATTAATATAAATAACACCGACATAGAGAATGAACTGCGCACCCGCATGAAATTATTCGCTCTAAAGAAAGAGAGAATGTGATCGGGTATGGAATGCCCAGTACATTCTCTATGTTTATGAATAATACATTAGAGAATTCATTTAAAAGTCGCAATAAAATTTGTTTTTCATGTGATTACTATTTCATTATTAATAAAAAATCGTTAAATCATATTACATTGTTTTATTGCATTTCTCATTCCCTCTGTATCTTTTGTATATGGTTCATAACTGAAGCCTGTTCCTAGTACAGTTGAAATGAACTTTCCCTCTGACAGAATTATCTGCTTGGCGTCGGCTTCCAGTCAAACCAAATACAGCTGAATATCAGTATTTTACATGGAGCGATTGCCTATCTGACGACTACTAATATCTCCACGACTCTAGTCCAATCAACGAGGATATTTTGTTGAATGGAGACTTTCAAAAAATTCTCCCGGCTAATTGGGCATTTGATGAAATTAGGTAATACAGATGTACAATAATTCAACTTTTTTGGTGGTTCTAGATGTTTTGTATCTTACTTAGACATAAATCGCTTATAACTGTAAAAATCTTCAGGCTGATACGTACGAATGTATTAGAATACGTAGGTTAGTTTATGAACCCAACGGAAGAACTTCCAAAGAGAGGATAGCCAAAAAGATAGATTGATTGTCTAAGGAATGATATGAAAGAAAAAGAGGTAAATGATACTGTGACGTCTGATATGAGTAGGGGATAATGGAAGAAAAAAACGTGTTGCGCCGACTCCAAGTAAAATGGGATAAGGGCAGGAAGATGATGAGTAGGAATCCAATAATTTATCGATTTCAGGGTTACAGAGGGGTTGGAAGATTTTTGTATGGAGGGTGGCCCTAACAACGGTCGCCCGCCATATAATTTTATTTTGGAATAGAGTACCTATCCGACTAATTTTGGGAAACAATAAAATAAATATAATAAATAAATAAATAAATATCCCACAACTATCACACAACGCCATCTAGTCCCAAGTTAAGCAGAGCTTGTGTTATGGGTACTAGACAACTGATAAACATACTTATATATTTCTAAATACATACATATTATAGATAAATTACACCCAGACACAGAACAAATGATCGATAAAAGTATTCTTTATTACATATTAAGCACACTACATTGATATTTCTGGCAGAAAATCACAAAACACCGCCAAAAATGCTGAATTTATAATGGCGCTGACCATATGACATGTGTGACGTCACACGCAAGTAAACAATTATAAAAACTGCAGCTGAAGTGAATTTTATAATTTACTTGCACTATCAAATGTATGTGTGCTATTTGCTACCTGTGTAGATTGTTGAACTGAATCATGTTCTAATATCCACACTTTTGGTGGATAGAAATTAAACTTTATTATTATTATTCTGAAACGAACCAGTCAAGTGACCTTTTATGCGTATTTTATTTATCCTTTACCTTAGTTTTCGGCAATAAAGAATAAATAAAAAGGCAGCACGAAATATGGCATACTTAGTCAAGAGGTGGTCAGGGAAGTCATCATCTGCCTAGTCTTTTCCCAACTATATTGTGGTCGGCTTCCAGTCGAACCACACGCACGCTGGATATTAGTATTTTACATGGAGCGACCTACCGGACCTCCACAACCCAATAACTGGGTAATACGATACCCCATGGTAAGACTGGTTGTCAGACTTTAGAGCTTCTAACAGTAAGGATTATCAAAGATCTACCAATGACAGCCGGGACCAATGGCTTTACGTGCTTTCCGAGACACGGAGGACACTCGCTGTGATAGATGGTCACCTATCCACAGACCAACGTCGGCAAGCAGGGCAGATCGCAGAAGATCGACCTGTGCGGCTGTAATTATTTAGCCAAAAGTAGATAAGTGAAAAACAAAATAAAAAATGTAAAAAAGAACCTTTATTTGGAATGAATGTAAATCTTAGCGAACATTACATTAGGCCACAAGAGATTCCACATACTTATTGTTAGATTGTAACAATTCTTGCTTGAGCTTGTCTATTTCCTTTATCATAGTATCATCAGACGTGGTACCTTCTTGTATTTGTTTGCATTTCCGTAAGAAATCTTCGATTAATTTGTGGCCCTCAGTAGTTTCCTTTGTTTTAACGGCCGCCTCCACGTCGAACAAGTTTATTTCTAGTTGCGCTTGTTGAGCCTCCGCATACTGAAAATTATCAAAACTTGGCGTTAATACACAGCAAGCACGCAGCCCTGCTTTATTAACATCCTCGGGTCTAAAATGGTCACTTAGCAATACTCCTAATAATTCACTTCGTGAAATTCCAGCAACGTCGTTTACACGCAGATATGCGTGTCATAAACATAGACGTATAGCATGGACTGAGCATTAACTGGTTAAAACTGCCACACGCACTAGAAAGAGCGATAAACAATTGTAGGACCATCTATCTCTTGTAGAACATCTTTGGTAATGTAAGGGAATTAAACAATTCTATTTAAAACTAGCTTTTGCCAGCGGCTTTGCCCGCGTGGAGTTTCACGTGTTATTGTGAGTCAACCATAAAAGATAGACAGAAAGTTGCTTTGGTCTTAGCCAATAAGGTAAGGGATCACCTTATTGGCTAAGACCAAAGCAACTTTCAACTTTTGAAGGAATTTTTGAAATCGGTCCAGTAGTTTCGGAGCCTATTCAATATAAACAATCTTTCCTCTTTATAACATTAGTGTAGATTGTCAGAAGTTTATACGTTCATGTGATACGTTTATGTACAATTAAAATTCGTGTCCAAAGTGCGCCTAGCCTGATGCTTATCCGTTATGAGTAGGACCTTAATGTTAGATGAGAATGAATAGTTGTATAAACGCAATCCTACTAGGTAGACGTCTAATATAAAGGCATGCAATCAATTAAGCAGAGTAACAAATCCGTAAATTATAAAGAGCAGGTAACACTAGAAACATCAAAGAAAAGCATCTATCCAGTGGAAAATAACGAACTTCATTCAAATCTTACCTTCACAATACTAGTGTAAGCTCAAAAACATGATACTATTCAAGTATTAATCCCATTATTTTTATAAATATTATCATGTTTGCGTGTTTAAATTAAATGTAAGCAAACAAGAAAAAAGCAGACAAGCAAACGATAGTACGATAGCGATAGTGATGAATAGGAAGCTGCGTTTAGCAAAGAAGAAAAATGGATGCCCAGGAACTGGTTCCTGCTGTCATATAATTGAAGCTATTCAAGCATTCATGTGAATGCAGCTAAATAGGAACAAATAAATTAGGTATGGTAAGGTAGTCCACTGCGAGGATCGTCCGGAGGACACGGTGGAGCACACGGTGCAGGACTGCCCCGCTTGGGCAGAGCACCGCCGTGTCCTCACGACGGCGATAGGCGGAGACCTCCCGCTCTGCTCTGGGTGGTCTCATTTGAGGATTTTACCACGATAAAAAATGGTAAGATAGTGGATTATGAGCCTATATCACAGAGCGGATGTTTATAACACGTCGTACAACTACGTCGTACTCACCTCAATAATAGATTCAGGTAAGTCCGCTAGTTTAGCAACGTGTAGTCCCAGCGAGTGGAGTGCAGGTCCGGGTGCAATGCGATGCAGTAACAGCAACTGTCCGTTGACGACTGATGCCTCTGCGTGGGAGTTGACGATGACGCCCGGGTGAGCACTTGCCAGCCGCGTTAGTTCTTGATAGTGAGTCGCGAACAGGCAGAAACATTTACTTTTTGTTGCTAATTCCCTGTAAATTTAAAATAGTAAATAATATGTTTAAGAATGACTGTTGATTATGGCACGGCCGTGGCGCCCGTAACTTTTTTGGCACACTACAGCGCTTATAGGTTAACTAGCTTTGGCGTGTCTTGAAGCCGAAATAAAAACCATTCTACGGGACTGTAAGTAATACAGTTTCTTAGGTTGATTTTTAATCATAAAGTTTAAAAAATTTATTTATAGGGGAAATCCAAAACCGTAAGAGATGTGGATAAAATTGTTGGAAAACTTTTGTTTTTTTTTCTAATGTTATCGGCTATTTTACTCAAAATTTTATCTTTGTCAATATTCACGTACCTAAAAAAACACAAAAACTACGTGTCCATTATTTTTCAATATTCTAACTGACAGACTAAACAGATTTTCAATTTATTTATGCAGTAAAATATCCTATTCTGGCATTTTTTTAGTTGAAAAGTTGTTTTTAAAATTAAAGAAAATAAAAAATTCTCACTCTGCAATCGCCCAAGCTATGCCACAGCCCTCGTACGTTGAAGTCCCTCGTCCTAGCTCGTCGATTAAAACGAGCGAATCCGGTGTCGCGGTCTGAAATGAGAACAGCTTTCGTTAAATTCTCGCGCATGAAGGTGCTATGTAGGGTATAGAACAGGAAAATCCCAGTCCCGTAAATCCCGGGATTTCCCGGATCTTTCAGTAACTTTAAAGACCCGGGACTTCCGAAAGTGAACCGTGGTTTTCGGGACTTAGACAAACATTTCAAATAATACGTTTAAACTTGTAGGGAAAAATAAAATCGGATTTAAGTTATTTATTCACTTCGTCTTTGTAAATGGAATAACATGTTCGGATACACGTGTGCATTAAGAGAAGAATACTTGCTAATGCACTTGTTATATCTCGAAAGCCTTTGACAAGGTCTCGAGACGCAAGTCAGAAAGCTCAGAAAGCTTCCTGCTTTTGGCAAGCCAGTTGATTTTCGTAGCTGAATATCACTGTTTTAGTGAACGAACAATCTGATTATCATGAGGCCGACGATTTAAGTTGGCTGTAAGATTTTTATGAAGATAAATACTATGCCTTAAAGTTATCTTATTCTCTTTGTTGTTATCTGATGTTATGCAAAAAATACATTTTTGACCCGAAAATCCCGGGATTTCCCGGTTCCTTCGTGGCCGTCCCGATAATCCCGGGTCTTCCAATAAGAACCGGTCCTCGATTCCCTAGTGCTTTGTCCCTGACCCGCGCCGCCACACTGCGCAGGCGCGGCACACACTAGGTAGTACTGTACTGACCCGTAGTATAGCGGCGGTGTCGATCATCTCGCGCATGAAGGTGCTGTGTCCCTGTCCCTCGGCGTCCCCGGCGCCGACCCGCGCGGCCACACTGCGCAGGCGCGGCACACACTAGGTAGTACTGTACTGACCCGTAGTATAGCGGCGGTGTCGATCATCTCGCGCATGAAGGTGCTGTGTCCCTGTCCCTCGGCGTCCCCGGCGCCGACCCGCGCGGCCACACTGCGCAGGCGCGGCACACACTAGGTAGTACTGTACTGACCCGTAGTATAGCGGCGGTGTCGATCATCTCGCGCATGAAGGTGCTGTGTCCCTGTCCCTCGGCGTCCCCGGCGCCGACCCGCGCGGCCACACTGCGCAGGCGCGGCACACACTAGGTAGTACTGTACTGACCCGTAGTATAGCGGCGGTGTCGATCATCTCGCGCATGAAGGTGCTGTGTCCCTGTCCCTCGGCGTCCCCGGCGCCGACCCGCGCGGCCACACTGCGCAGGCGCGGCACACACTAGGTAGTACTGTACTGACCCGTAGTATAGCGGCGGTGTCGATCATCTCGCGCATGAAGGTGCTGTGTCCCTGTCCCTCGGCGTCCCCGGCGCCGACCCGCGCGGCCACACTGCGCAGGCGCGGCACACACTAGGTAGTACTGTACTGACCCGTAGTATAGCGGCGGTGTCGATCATCTCGCGCATGAAGGTGCTGTGTCCCTGTCCCTCGGCGTCCCCGGCGCCGACCCGCGCGGCCACACTGCGCAGGCGCGGCACACACTAGGTAGTACTGTACTGACCCGTAGTATAGCGGCGGTGTCGATCATCTCGCGCATGAAGGTGCTGTGTCCCTGTCCCTCGGCGTCCCCGGCGCCGACCCGCGCGGCCACACTGCGCAGGCGCGGCACACACTAGGTAGTACTGTACTGACCCGTAGTATAGCGGCGGTGTCGATCATCTCGCGCATGAAGGTGCTGTGTCCCTGTCCCTCGGCGTCCCCGGCGCCGACCCGCGCGGCCACACTGCGCAGGCGCGGCACACACTAGGTAGTACTGTACTGACCCGTAGTATAGCGGCGGTGTCGATCATCTCGCGCATGAAGGTGCTGTGTCCCTGTCCCTCGGCGTCCCCGGCGCCGACCCGCGCGGCCACACTGCGCAGGCGCGGCACACACTAGGTAGTACTGTACTGACCCGTAGTATAGCGGCGGTGTCGATCATCTCGCGCATGAAGGTGCTGTGTCCCTGTCCCTCGGCGTCCCCGGCGCCGACCCGCGCGGCCACACTGCGCAGGCGCGGCACACACTAGGTAGTACTGTACTGACCCGTAGTATAGCGGCGGTGTCGATCATCTCGCGCATGAAGGTGCTGTGTCCCTGTCCCTCGGCGTCCCCGGCGCCGACCCGCGCGGCCACACTGCGCAGGCGCGGCAGTCGCGCGGCTCGTGCTGGCACGGGACACCCCGCATGCGCCAGTACGCAGGCCGCTCCACAGGATCTCATCCAAGTAGACTTGCCGCCCATGTTGGCACCCGTTACTATATGCATCACGCTAGAACCTAGAATTTTGAGACATATGTGTCAGTGGCCGGACATTATGCTGGCTTCACTCAGCGCGTGTTGGCAAATCCGCTATGGTCGAAACCGGTATGATCGAAAGTATATAGGTTCTCTATTCAAACTCTCAATTTAGAAACTGACATTAAATCTAGTTGCGATACATACCTCGTTTAAACACTACATCATTGGGTATATAAGACACGCCTTCAGCGATCTCGAGGCAGGGATGTCTCAACTCTTCAAGCACCAGTTCGTCCAGCTCCTCTGTGATGATCGGTCGTACGTACTGCGCCGGCGCACTGGCTGCGGCTACCGCAAACGACACTAGTACATCTAGCCGAGACAGGATGTGGGATAGGCAGAACAGGCATTCGGAATATCCAGCTGAAATAATAAGAGAGAATTGTGCTTTCATAAATAAATTAAAAAAAAATTAACACATGCCTTTTTAATGAATTGTAAGGAAATGGCGCAAAACCGAGACCGAGAAGGAATGGAGGGAGGCCTTTGCCCAGAAGTAGGACAGTACAGGCTAGTAATAAATAAAATAACACAACAAAAAGGTTTGACTATATTTTTGTTTGTTGTCTTTTATCTATTGTAATTTTATTTTAACTCGTGCTCCCTAGATTATGGACAACCATATTTCTTAGGGCCTCAACACGAAATTAAGCAAATTAAATATTGCTTTTAAAGACAATATCTATTCCTAATCTCACCTGCTATGCCGACTATTTCGGCAACTACTTTATCTTGTTCCTTCTCATAGGTGGACTTGATTGAAGTATATTCTTCGGTTATGTTCTCCAACGCCTTAGTTTTGAATCTTACGCCTCCCTTCACTGCGTCTATTATTGTGTATTTCTTATTCCCACGCAGTGTCTGCTCTTCCTTTAGTGTTACTCTGAAAATATTAAAAAAATCTCAAAGTATTTTCATTTTCAGGACCTGGTATAAAGGTGATCGCGTAGAGGTAGCTCGCGAAATCCATTTTTATTTGTGTTTTCGGTTATTACTCGTACCTGATCAAAATATTCTTCGTGACAATACTAAGTATGTGTTTACATAATTATAGATATAACAATAATCAAGACCTCGATTTCGGAAACTTAACCAATGTTGCAAAAATCTAAGTTACAACTTGTCGTCACTGATATGAAAATTGCAACTCGCTCCTTAACGTCAATTTGACTTATGCAAACAGACAGGCGAAAGCGAAGCGTTTCCGAAGCGATACCGAACCGAGACGAGACGTCAGTTCGATAGTTCTGTCACGCTATCGGTTCGCTTTCGCTTTTCTGTGACTGGATTCAAACAATTCCATACATTACAAATAAAAATGTCACGCTTCGCATTCGCTTCGCCTGTCTGTTTGACAAAGGCTTTAAAAATGTTTAGAGCAGGAGATAAGTGAAAGATATAAACATATTTTTACCTAAAAAAGAATCCATTCTGAGGATTATTGTCCAGTTTGATGGTCTTGCCAGCATCAAGTCCGAGGTCTCTGGCCGCTTTGTTAAGTTCCCTTTCAGCTGAAGATTGCATTTGTTCCAATTGTTCTCCTAAGCTTTGAAGCTGTTCGTCGAAGGATGGCTTGACGAGAAAATCACCTGAAAGTTATTAAGTACTCTTACTACCAACATAACAACCTTTCTACATGTCAGCTGAAAGACAAGTAGACGTAGACTTGCCGCCGGCGAGTAATGAGTAGCTCATCGTCCGATCAAGGACTAAGAAGAGACTGGGAAAACTCATTTGATGATTTTCCACCAAAAAATTAAAAAAAGGTATATTGATTAGTCTTTATTATATATTTTTTAATCGTTCAGTTTATTTTATTTTGATAAATACAATTGCAATTACAGTTGCAAAAACATTACCCTCCTTCTGGTACAGTCAAGAAAAACTAATCTTACCCCTATCAACAGCCTCCATATCGACGGTAGTCTCAATCATCTGCAGGAACTTGCCGAGGTCTTCATTCAGCTCTGATATTGGCTCAGTGATCGACGAGTGAACGGTCGCGTTTTCAGCTTCAGCGAGACAACGCAACAACGATGGCAGTCTGTTGATTGCCTAGAATTGTCATGTTTTTGGGTTAATTTTCAGTGTTCTATTTTTTTTTGTTTGATACCATACCTACACAAAAATAGGCATGATGACATCAAAATACATAGAAATATAAGAAAAGAATAATTAAAATATAAAAAACTAAGAATGTTATGAATGAGTTTTGAAAAATGAAGGACACGTATTTTTTGTTCTTAATATTTAGTTTTTTTTAGTTATATTTACCAATTAATATTTACGGAGATAAAACGTGACATGTGTGAGTGACGAATAGGGTATTTTACTGCATACAAAAAAGGGAATCTAATTAGTCCGTCAGTTTTTTGTTGTTTTAAATCAATGAATATTGACTAAGATAAAACGCTTTCAAATCCGGAGGCGTGTGACGTACTAACGCTTGTAAAATTATACAGACCGAAGGACGTTTTGTGATTTTTAAAAGCCTTGTTATCTTCTTCAATTTTGGTTTACGTAACAAAAGAAAAAATATGGGTCTAATATTTTTTTATAATCTATATTTTTGACTAATGTTATTTTTAAGTAAAATACCCTATTGCGAATTTTTAATGCGTCATATCTTTATAAATGTTGGCTTACGTAACAAAACGAAAAAAAAAACGGGTAATTTTTGTTTTATAATGTAACCTACGGATTTTTTCTTGCCTATACTTTTTTTTACCTGATAAATCCTATAGCAGTCATGTAAGTTAGCCTTCTTCCTGGTCAGTCTCCTTGCCAATGCTTGCAGGTCAGGTATCCTCCTCAAGTGATCTTCGTGAAGCTGCAGCCGAAGCTGAGAGTTGCTCATCAACAATTCTACGATGTCTAGTCTCTCATTAATGAGGTTTATATCCCGGAGCGGTTGACGAAGCCATTGGGCTAAGAGGCTGAAGGAAAAAATAAAACATTTGTACCTTAGATGTATACTTAAGTAATAAAGAGAATATAAAACTTCTAAGATATGGTCTTTAAAATTTTAATGTATTTTTAACCGACTTCGAATTCATCGGAAACTGTATTATTTCTTTCTTTTTTATGTACAGACGCCACCAGGTCAAACTACCCGAATCTGTCAAATTTTACCAATCAAACATTAACCTTCCACTAATAGGATAAGGTTTAAAATCTATTAAAGAAATTTGACAGATTGAGGTAGGTTGATGTGCGGGCATGGCGTCTGTACATAAATGTTTTCCGATTTCTCGATAATGCTTGGACCGATTAGGAAAATTCTATTTTTTTTTTTTGTTTGAAAAGGTCTTCACAGATGGTCCTATGGTAATCAGCACAAAAAATAAACGCAAACGGTCAACAGGCCTTAATAGATTTTCAAATTTATACCTTAGATCATTAAGTTGAAATCTATTTAAGACTAGTTGCCTTAAAGCAGATTTTTTTTTTGCTTTAAACAGATGAATCACTAAAGACGGGTCGTTGAATCGGATGCTGGTTAATTTTAACGCTCAATCATTTCGAGTAGGTAACACTGGTTGGAACAAAAAACAGGCTACTTAAAAAAAACAATTTATATAACACAATCATCTCTATAATTGTGGTATACATATATTACAAAGCTTTTACCTGCGGCTTTACCCGCGTTGAGGCCAGAAATTATCCCAAGGGAACAAAATACTGGGATGTTAAAGTGTCCTATGTCTTAAGAGAGCAGTGGTGGATTATGGTCCCTCACAGAGAGAAGAGAAGGCCTGTGTGAACATTACCTATAAGCTAATGATGATGATGTTTGAACCCAGGTCTAACCGTGTGCTAAACATCAGCAAACATTCAGACCATTAAACTCTAAAAAAAGTAATATACAGAAAAACAGGTCGACGGACTTAATTTTGTACTTATTTTGTTTATCATGTACTTATACAAATTATGGAAAATATATAAGCTTCATAGAATTAATCACCGATGGAATATAACGAATAGATAACTAATTAAATAATATTGATGTAGTGACACTTAAAGTGTCTCTCAATGATGTCAGAATGACCAAACCACTTCTTGTTACCATGAATCATATCATAATAACTTTGTTGAGATGAATCATAAGGCGAATAAGACTACTTGTAAGTAATCCTTATTAAAAAACAACCTTAAGTTCTTTAGACACTGATCGCGGGACTGTACGAATTACCGTGACCCCGGAACGTAAAAGGGCTATTGAAGGACACCGTGGATTTTAGTCAGTACGAGTCTGACAGTCCCTCCCGCTCTGCCCTGGGTGGGAGGACTCATTTGATGATTTTACCACGAAAAAAAAAAGACATACTCTTTTCTCCCTGTTAGAAGCTAAGTATTAAAGTGGTATTATAGTAATCGGAAAGTACAGTGTTAAAAAAAACTCAGTTCATAAATGACGGGGTTTAACAATAACAAGCATTTCTTCTGGACACGGCGCGCATTGTTAGGAGGTTCCTTTCTCTGGAGCCCTGACCGTGTAGCTTGGACCCTGTACCTGATACTGGTGGGTCACTATTATTTATATTTTTAAATATTTTTTTTTGTTGTTTTTATGCAATATTTAAAAATGTATATATAATAAGTAAACAAAAGGAATAAAGGGACAAACATGAAAAAAAAAACAATCATCGGACATGAGAACCTCCTTTTCCAAGGCGTTAACTAAAAAATGAAAAAGAATATCTCATTTTTATATACCTTTAGGCTTTTTTGGATAATCGATAATAAAATAATAACGATGTATATCGTACGATTGGCGCAGCGTCTTAGTTATTGACTGCTACGCTGCGTGTTGCAGGTTCATTTTTTCGCAAGGAACAAATATTTGTATGATGTACAGGTAGTTTTTGCTGATCTGAATGTTTGCGTATGTGAGTTGAAATGTTTGTTAACGCACCCATGATCGAGGAACTAATAAATTACCTTGTCCCCGGAACGTAAAGGGCTATTGAAGAACACTGTGAATTTTAGTCAGTACAAGTCTGATAGTCCTTCCCACTCTGCTCTGGGTGGGACACATTTGATGATTTTTTTACCACGATAAAAAATAACATAAAAAAAAACGCACCCACGATACAGGAGAAAATCTTATGCCAGGTCCAGACTGGTGTAACGTGTAATGTAATCCACAATGTAATGTAACGCGAAGTGTGGAAGGCACACGAGCGTTACATGTAATGTTCGAAGTGGTGTCCACACTTAGAATTCGCGTTACATTACACGGTGGATTACATTACGCGTTACACCAGTATGGATCCGGCTTTAGTGTTACAAGGTCGAAAAAACTTACCGTTTGCCCTGCTGTGTGCGACATCTATCTAGCAGGCCGTATAGACTTCTAGACGGCGCGTGTGACGTATCTCCTAGTTCTGGGAACACGTTGAGGGCAGACAGCGCTGCAGAGTCTAAGTGTAGGAAACAGTCGGCTTGGATAGTTGATAAACGAAATCTGAAATAATATTACAATATTGTTAAATTTATATATTTTTATATGTTTTCAGGCGTGTTTGCTTTTGATTCTAGTCTAGGTGACAGAGAAAAAATCAATGATGGAGTGAGCAATTAAAAGTGGAATGTCAAAATCGCGCACTTACAAAGTACCTAATGGCTTATTCGTGCCGCCCATCGCTCCGCTCACCGCTTAAGTCGTGAACGGGCTGGTATAGTACATTGTTTACCGAGAGGAGAAAGTGACCGATTACCGTTGAGGGTGTTGTTTGAAGCCCGACCCGTAGGGGAGGGCTTTAAAATACCCGAGATCGGGAATCGCACTTTCTCTCGAGTGATAAAGAAAAACCACGTAAGAAATGGATTTTCATACACTTTCCTCTCCCGCTCAGATGCGTTTTCTCCTCGCATATTTGTTCGATATGCAATGACGTACTTTCTACCGTACATTTGATAAAGTATCAAGGTACTTTCCACGCAGGTGTAGTATAAACGTATCTTATGTGTGTCAATAATAATAAAACAAACCTTCCAAAATTAGTGCTATCATTCAGCAACGCCGAATATTTGATAGCTGCTGCCAAGCTGGTCATGGCAACATCTTTCCTAGTCTCCGGGAAGGCATTGGCGTCCTGTTGCTGATTATCCTTAAATTTCAGCAGCCGGTTCAGATCTTGTATGAGGCCTTCAGTTGAAAATTCAGACTTCTTCATTTTAGTCACAGTCACGTTTGTTCTTTCCATTACTTTTTTTAATGCTTTGTACTGTAAAGGTTCAAAAAATACAATTCATATAACGTTGCACGGTTCTTTTGGGCGCGTAGGTATTGGGAACTAACGCCGACATTTTGCTTTTGTACAAATGTTTTTACCAATAACTATAGTATATTTATGCGTCTTTTTTCGTACTGTTCAACAGATAAGGGTTATTTATTTTGATGTCAATTTTTAGAGTTAGATTTTAGTTTGCTGTCAGTGCCATGTCTATAAAAGTTAAATTGATCATCAAACAGAACGCCAGCATATCAGCCTACCCCAATCTGCCGAATTTCCCCACTCAAATATGAATCTTCTACCGTTGTAATAAAGTTAAAAATCTGTTAAAATAAATTTGACAGATATAGGTAAGTTGATCTGTTGGTTCACAAGCGATGCTGTTGGACTGTAGCTCACAGAGGTAATTAATATTTGCGAAAACCCAGTACCTATAGATTGAAAAATGTTATTTTTTATCCATTGGTTGTTTGTGGTCAAACAATGACCACATAGTTAACATTAATAGTAACTATACCAAACTCCTTTGTCTTATAGATACTTACATCATCCTGTTCACTGATTGGCACAAGACATTCGGAAGGCGCCATCTGCACCGTGATAGTTTCTAACTCAGTGAGTAAATCATCATCGGTGAACTCGGTAACTGACATCTGGTAGTCGCCAGCGGTGATGCATGCTACGCCTAGAAAACGACCCTAGAAGGTACACAATACATGGTTCATACATGTTCCATCAGACGAAACACTCGTGATTCGCCTGTGTTAATAGAAGAACTTTCATTTGAGCACTAGTTTCCTGGCATCCGAGGTAGACCTGAGAGTGGCGGTACAACGGCTCAAAGCCAAGAATGCCGCCCCAGGACCCGACGGCTTGCCAGGAAAAGCCTGGGTCCTGGCCTCGGGGACTCTCGGGCTTCGACTGGGGGGGCTCTTTAGCGCGTGCCTGGAGAGGGGCCAGTTCCCGCTTCGTTGGAAGACGGGGAAACTGGTCCTGATCCAGAAGCCCGGGCGCCCTGCGGACTCTCCGTCCGCATTCCGGCCCATCGTGCTGCTCGACGAGGTGGGCAAGCTCTTTGAAAGAGTAATTGCAAACCGCCTCGTCGGGCACCTGAATCGGGTGGGCCCGGACCTTGCGGAGAGCCAGTTTGGCTTCCGCAGGGGGCGCTCGACGGTGGATGCCATCACGCGCGTGAGGGCCCTCACGACGGGGGATGCGGTTTCCCGGGGCAGGGTCGTCTTGGGGGTGTCTTTAGACATCTCCAATGCCTTTAACACCCTGCCCTGGAGTTGCATCAGGGAGGCACTCCGGTATCACCGGGTGCCGACCTACCTCCGTCGTATAGTCGAGGACTACCTGACGGACAGAGCCGTCATCTACCCCGGTCACCGGGGAGAGTGGAACCGGCGAGAGATGTCGTGCGGTGTTCCACAGGGATCGGTCTTGGGGCCGCTCCTGTGGAACATCGGTTACGACTGGGTGCTGCGCGGCGACCTCCCTGACGGCGTCGGCGTGATTTGTTACGCCGACGACACGCTCGTCCTGGCGAAAGGAGAGTCGCACCAGGCGGCGGCCGACGTGGCGACGCAGGCGGTAGCGACAGTCGCTGATAGGATCCGGCAGTTGGGACTCGACGTGGCGCTGCACAAAACAGAGGCCATGTGTTTTCATGGCCGTCTGAACGCGCCACGTTCAGAGTCCCACATTACGGTGGAGGGGGTTCGCATCGGCGTCGGGAGGACGATGAAGTACCTGGGACTCGTCCTCGACAGCCGGTGGAACTTCAGGGAGCATTTCCTGCATTTGGCCCCAAGGCTGAACCGGGCAGCAGCCGCTCTCAAGCGGCTCCTGCCCAATCTCGGCGGGCCAAATGCCTCCTGCCGGAGGCTGTACGCCGGTGTCGTGCGGTCCATGGCCCTCTACGGGGCCCCTGTGTGGGCCCTAAGCATCCGGACGCGACCACTCAAGCTGGTCGCATGCCAGAGGGTCATGGCTATCCGGATGATCCGGGGATACCGCACGATCGCCGGCGAATCAGCCAACCTCCTAGCGGGATTGCTGCCCTGGGATCTGGAGGCGACTGCCCTCCAGCGCGTCTATGAATGGCGCGTGGAGGCGCAGCGTCGGGGCGAATCCCCGCTGCCTCGACAAGTCGAGGCGCGGCGGGAAGAGCTCCGGCGCGATCTCAGGGCAGTATGGAGGGAGCGACTGTCGCAACCGAGGTCCGGGCACGCCGCAATCGCGGCGGTAAGACCCCTCTTTGAGGAGTGGCTGGATAGGCGTCACGGCGTCCTGACCTACCGCATGACGCAGGTCCTCACCGGACACGGAAGTTTCGGGAGGTTCCTGTGTCTGATAGGGAGGGAAGAAACGCCTGGGTGTCACTACTGCGAGGATCGTCCGGAGGACACGGTGGAGCATACGGTGCAGGACTGCCCCGCTTGGGCAGAGCACCGCCGTGTCCTCACGACGGCGATAGGCGGAGACCTCTCGCGCCCGGCATTGGTCGAGGCCATGCTGCGGGGCGAGACGGAGTGGGAAGCGGTCGCCTCCTTCTGCGAAGCAGTCATGCTCGTGAAGGAGGAGGCGGGCCGCCTGAGGGAGAGGACAGCGTCCTCCCTCCACCCCAGCCGCAGTGGTAGACGCCCACGGCGTCGGACGTCGCAAGACGATCTCCGGCCCCCGTAGGCGCGGGCATGCGGGCAGCGAGTAATGGGCGACTCGCTGTCCGACCATGGACCATGCCCGGGTCGACGGCGCGTTGTGTTCCACGCACGCCTCAAAGAGTGTCAGCATAGTGACGGGGCCTGTAGAGGGCCAAAGCCTGCCGGGGTCGCGGGACCAAGGGATTACCGTGACCCCGGTACGTAAAGGGCTAGTGAAGGACACCGTGGATTTTAGTCAGTACAAGTCTGACAGTCCCTCCCGCCCTGCCCTGGGTGGGAGGACTCATTTGATGATTTTACCACGATAAAAAAAAAAAAAGTTTCCTGGCATTTTTTTTTGCGGCCTGCGAACTGATCTTTTCCGTACACATTAAAAATCATAAAAAAGTCAACATGACTCTAAAAAGATGAAGATGTCTAAAAAGGCCACTTTAGCAGAATCATTATTAAAATTATTATTCATATTAGGTATAGCAATCATATTATGGATAATATTCCATGTTTCGAATTTTATCACATATAAA
Organism: Agrotis puta; assembly: GCA_943136025.2. Classification (NCBI taxonomy): domain Eukaryota; kingdom Metazoa; phylum Arthropoda; class Insecta; order Lepidoptera; family Noctuidae; genus Agrotis; species Agrotis puta. The sequence continues at coordinate 9,501,558 of OW964177.2, read as the reverse complement.
TAACAACAAGCACTATTATCACCATTTATTCTGGAAACATGTTTTTTTTTATTTATTCACAAATTCTTATAACTTTGATTTAAATGTTTAGTCTTTAAACAAATTGGGAACTATGTATATAAATAGAGTTACAATATCTGAGTCTCCGCCTGTAAAATTCGTAAAATGGAGTATTGTATTTTATAGCTTAAGCAATAGAATAGATTATAAATATCGAATAAGTCTTCGCAATACATGATTCTGCTATAGTAGCCTTTTTAGGCCCTGGTCTCCTGCAGTATATAAATGTTATAAAATTACTTTAGTAACTGCATCTGTCTTGATATGAACTGCCATCAAGCATGGCGTGGTTTCTTCAGAGGCTCCCAATCCTTCTCCAAGTATTTCTTCCAACTGAGACAGATATCCAGGTGAACCTTTGTATTTCAGCGACCAATCGCTGCCTTTTACAGAACCTTCAGCCACATATATCTCTACTCTATAACGTCGTACCTGAGAAATAAAAAAGTGAACAAACGTCTTATATTTGTAGAACCATATAAAATTCCTTATAGCGACTTATTTCATAATATTTTATAACCATTTATTTCATACGTGGTCGCTCAATCGTCGAAATTCGACCATTATTCATAAAAAAATAAATCAGAAATAAAGTAAAAATATTATTGTTGTTTGGTTCAGTTTCAATTTTTTTCAAGGTAATGTACCTACATAATAATTCGTTGAAACATCTTATTGATTTGTTAATTTTCTTTGATCTTTATTATTTATCTATAATTATTCACTCCGGTTTTCCTAACAGCTTTCTAGCTGCTATTTTATAGGTAGTTAGTCTGACAAACAATAATTACCTACATACAATGTAAAATCAGGCCAATGGACAGAGACAGAGTGATATATGGCTCATTAAAATCGTGCAATGTCCATTGTATTTACATATAAGTAAGAAGATGGTATGAAACAGTAGCGTTAAAGAATTAATACAAATAAAACGTGTTTAAGATGATCCGTGTTTACAACAGGCTGAATGATAAACGTGAGATAGCCCTGATAAAGTTTAAGGTCATGTGTCATTACGCGTTTTACGTACCAGTTACGAACGCGTGTTTAGATTTTTGTGATTTATCCTTAATTGGGTCTATGCATATTTATAGAGATATCAACAAAATCTCCTAAATATACAGGGTTATTTGTAAATCGTTAAAAACCTTTCATGGGCTGAAAGTATTTAGATTATATAAACAACCCTTACTATGTTATATAAATAGTTATATAAATAAACCCTGAGAGATAAAAAAAATTAAGGGCTTCAGCTTTGAGGGTTGGTTTCAAAGTAACCCTGTATATCATGGTAACTCTAGAAGTCCTTTCTTACCCATGAATAACCATTTACTCAATAGTTTCTCATGCTTTACAAGAAACTATTGAGTAAATGGTTGCCGTATGTCTAATTACATGTAGCAGTTTGAGCCTATTTCGGTCCATAAATAAACTAGTAGCGGACATAGCTAGGTGCTAAGTATCAATATAACATTGACCTTATCTTGAACATATCATGTGCGACACATAGTTCAATGTTCTTTTATATCTACCAAGCATTTGACACTGAACATTGACATGCACAACAAAGAAGTTTTATAATTTTTATGAATCAAAGATGTGGACTTACCAGCAAAATCTTTTTAATCAGAATTTCGAAATTGCCTTTGGACAATACTAGGTAGTCGAGGCGATTCGGTTCAAGGCCCATCTTCTTAATATTCGCCACTGAGGAAAAAACCTCCCTTGCTGCAGTAGTTGCGTCAGCTCCATGGACACTGTAGTAATCATTGCGGTCAAAAATCCTCACCGTTGTTGCAGGTTTCTGAAAATTATGCGGTCCTTTAAAACTACTACCTCGAATCGGATAATACAGTTTTTTTATTCAATACAATTATCTTGCTTACGCATTGGCCGTAATTATCTATAAATCTTACATAAAACTAGCTACTGTTGCAAGTCATGCGGTCTATGAGATGGCTCATGTCAAGCTGAAGAAATTACACAGATTAAATTTTTTATGAAAGTTTTTATTTGTAAACTGATTATAATTTATTGTTCAACGTAAATGTATGTAAATATGTAGATGCCCCCATGAACAGATTGCGAGGTTAATACGAGTTTCTTATGATAAAATAAGTTCTTTAGAATTTTATCTTAAAATACCTATTAATAAATTACAAGGAAAAATCATATAAACAAGTCAAGACCATATAAATATTATTAACGATAATTTATTAAAAGTGGCAATCCTCATAACTCTGCTGTCGATGTTCCATTTTTAAATAGGAGCAATGTCATTACTGAGTAGTGATATGTTAATTATGAAATATTATGTTTCTTGGCTTTTACCAATCCAGCTGATATAGACTTTTTTAAATACATAGCAGCATTTTTGACAGTTTTTATACTGTTTTGATGGTATTCAAATATTATGGCAGGGCATAATTAGAAGTGGCCTAAAAATCGAATAATTTTGTATGAAGTGATTAATACAAATCTGAATTCTTGTATTAGCCATTGATTTCCATATATTAATTTGGAGGAAGGTATGAAAATGTGTATCTGTTACTGCCAAGTGACTAAGTCTGTAAGTAAACAAAAGGACTGCGGCAGCACAGGGGCAGCGGGGTTTTTTTTTTCTATAAACATTACACAGGTGTTTGGAACCTTGCACCGTGATCTTTTATTCAAATTGTCAGGAAAGAATACGATTTTTTTTTTTTTTTTTTATCGTGGTAAAATCATCAAATGAGTCCTCCCACCCAGGGCAGGGCGGGAGGGACTGTCAGACTTGTACTGACTAAAATCCACGGTGTCCTTCACTAGCCCTTTACGTACCGGGGTCACGGTAATCCCTTGGTCCCGCGACCCCAGCAGGCTTTGGCCCTCTACAGGCCCCGTCACTATGCTGACACTCTTTGAGGCGCGCGTGGAACACAACGCGCCGTCGACCCGGGCATGGTCCATGGTCGGACAGCGAGTCGCCCATTACTCGCCGCCCGCATGCCCGCGCCTACGGTGGCCGGAGATCGTCTCGCGACGTCCGACGCCGTGGGCGTCTACCACTGCGGCTGGGGTGGAGGGAGGACGCTGTCCTCTCCCTCAGGCGGCCCGCCTCCTCCTTCACGAGCATGACTGCTTCGCAGAAGGAGGCGACCGCTTCCCACTCCGTCTCGCCCCGCAGCATGGCCTCGACCAATGCCGGGCGCGAGAGGTCTCCGCCTATCGCCGTCGTGAGGACACGGCGGTGCTCTGCCCAAGCGGGGCAGTCCTGCACCGTATGCTCCACCGTGTCCTCCGGACGATCCTCGCAGTGGTGACACCCAGGCGTTTCTTCCCTCCCTATCAGACACAGGAACCTCCCGAAACTTCCGTGTCCGGTGAGGACCTGCGTCATGCGGTAGGTAAGGACGCCGTGACGCCTATCCAGCCACTCCTCAAAGAGGGGTCTTACCGCCGCGATTGCGGCGTGCCCGGACCTCGGTTGCGACAGTCGCTCCCTCCATACTGCCCTGAGATCACGCCGGAGCTCTTCCCGCCGCGCCTCGACTTGTCGAGGCAGCGGGGATTCGCCCCGACGCTGCGCCTCCACGCGCCATTCATAGACGCGCTGGAGGGCAGTCGCCTCCAGATCCCAGGGCAGCAATCCTGCTAGGAGGTTGGCTGATTCGCCGGCGATCGTGCGGTATCCCCGGATCATCCGGATAGCCATGACCCTCTGGCATGCGACCAGCTTGACTGGTCGCGTCCGGATGCTTAGGGCCCACACGGGGGCCCCGTAGAGGGCCATGGACCGCACGACACCGGCGTACAGCCTCCGGCAGGAGGCATTTGGCCCGCCGAGATTGGGCAGGAGCCGCTTGAGAGCGGCTGCTGCCCGGTTCAGCCTTGGGGCCAAATGCAGGAAATGCTCCCTGAAGTTCCACCGGCTGTCAAGGACGAGTCCCAGGTACTTCATCGTCCTCCCGACGCCGATGCGAACCCCCTCCACCGTAATGTGGGACTCTGAACGTGGCGCGTTCAGACGGCCATGAAAACACATGGCCTCTGTTTTGTGCAGCGCCACGTCGAGTCCCAACTGCCGGATCCTACTAGCGACTGTCGCTACCGCCTGCGTCGCCACGTCGGCCGCCGCCTGGTGCGACTCTCCCTTCGCTAGGACGAGCGTGTCGTCGGCGTAACAAATTACGCCGACGCCGTCAGGGAGGTCGCCGCGCAGCACCCAGTCGTAACCGATGTTCCACAGGAGCGGCCCCAAGACCGATCCCTGTGGAACACCGCACGACATCTCTCGCCGGTTCCACTCTCCCCGGTGACCGGGGTAGATGACGGCTCTGTCCGTCAGGTAGTCCTCGACTATACGACGGAGGTAGGTCGGCACCCGGTGATACCGGAGTGCTTCCCTGATGCAACTCCAGGGCAGGGTGTTGAAGGCATTGGAGATGTCTAAAGACACCCCCAAGACGACCCTGCCCCGGGAAACCGCATCCCCCGTCGTGAGGGCTCTCACGCGCGTGACGGCATCCACCGTCGAGCGCCCCCTGCGGAAGCCAAACTGGCTCTCCGCAAGGTCCGGGCCCACCCGATTCAGGTGCCCGACGAGGCGGTTTGCAATTACTCTTTCAAAGAGCTTGCCCACCTCGTCGAGCAGCACGATGGGCCGGAATGCGGACGGAGAGTCCGCAGGGCGCCCGGGCTTCTGGATCAGGACCAGTTTCCCCGTCTTCCAACGAAGCGGGAACTGGCCCCTCTCCAGGCACGCGCTAAAGAGCCCACCCAGTCGAGGCCCGAGAGTCCCCGAGGCCAAGACCCAGGCTTTTCCTGGCAAGCCGTCGGGTCCTTTGGCTTTGAGCCGTTGTACCGCCACTCTCAGGTCTACCTCGGTCACCTCCGGAGCGTCGTAGACGTCGTCGTCGCTGTGGTCCGCGTTTGCGTCAGCTTCAGGCACCGCCGGAGACGGAGCCATGGGCGGGGGAGTGTGCTCCTCCCGCGAGGGGAACAGGGCGCTCACCACGTCCTCCACGAACTGAGGCTGGAGACTCTGCGTCAACGGGGGAGCCCAGGGGCGGAGCTTCTCTCTCACCCACTTATAGGGCCGGCCCCATGGGTCCCCGTCCAGAGCCTCCAGCATCTCCTTACGGGCCAATTCCTTGGCCCGCCAGATCTCGTCGCGGAGGGCGGTCTTCGCTGCCCTGTAGCCATCTTGCAGCTCCGTCTCTACAGCCACCGCATCCGGAGGTCGGGTGCGGCGCCTGCGGAACCTGGTGTACCGGCGTCGCGCGGCAACGCACGCCTCGCGCAGCGATGTAAGCTCGCGCGACCACCAGTACAGCTGACGCCGGGCGCGTCCTAGCCGGACCCGGGGCATGGCCACGTCGCAGATCTCCGACATGGCCTCCTGGAACCACCCCGCCTCGTCGTTGATGTCGGCAGGCCTGTCCGGTGGTGACACCCAGGTCTGCACGATCGAGGCTTCCAGGAATAGCTCCCGGTCCAGCTGCTTCAGCGCCCATCGCGGACCACTTGGGTTCCGTCGGACCGGCGCGTCTGAGGTCTGGGCGGAGACGTCGAACCGGATATACCGGTGGTCGGAATAGGTCTCCACCTCCTCTACAACGTGCCAGTCTGTGACGCGCGGCGACAGGCCGGAGGTGGCGAACGTGATATCCACCACCGAATCGCCCGTCCACCGCACGCACGTGGGGACGGAACCCCGGTTCTCGATGACTAGGCCATGCGCCAGGGCCCAGTGCTCGAGCATCCTGCCCCGCGTGTAGTCCGTAACCCGGGAACCCCAAGCCACATTCTTGGCGTTGAAGTCCCCGAGGACGAGCGCGGGGAGGGAACCGAAAGCGACGACGACGTCTCCCAGCTCCGATAGGGAGTCCTGGAACTCGGCGATAGTTCGGTTCGGGGAGAAATAAACGCCTATCACGGCGATCTCCCCGAACCGTGCTGCGACGATCCCACGCCCTCTCTCGACGCGATCGAGGGGCGGGGTACCGGCGGCGGCCGACGAAATGAGGGTCACCGAGCCGTTCAGGTCCGCCACCCAGTCATTCCTGGGCGGGACAAAATACGGCTCGGCGACCACGGCGACATTTATCAACCACTGCGCCATGCTCTGGAGCAGGAGATCCTGAGCAGCGGCGCAGTGGTTGATGTTCGCCTGGAGGAAGCGCAATGGAGCCATCAATCGGAGTCCATTGCAGCCTCCTCCAGGGCCCTCGGCGAGGGTGCGGCCACGACGGCAGCGGCGGCGGCGGCATTGGCGGCGGCGGCGGCGGCGGCAGTGGCGGCGGCGGCGGCAGCAGGAGCTGCGGCGGCGGGAACGGCGGTAGCAGAAGGCCTACCTCTGCTCCTGGTTTTAGCGGGCGGGGCGCAGGACTTGCCCCCTGCCCGGTGATCGGCCGGCTTGCCAGCCGCCGCACATGCGAAGCAGTGCGGCGGGGCCGTACACGAGCCGGCCTTGTGTCCGGGCTGACCGCAGCGGAAACAGTTGTCGCTGCGGTCGACCTCCGAGGTGCACATGCATGCCGCGTGGTTACCCACTTGGCAGCGGAAGCACCTCAGGGGCCTGGGCTCCAGCAGTTTGACCTGCGCCGAAACCCACCCAACCAGGAGCCTTCGGCCCTCCTGCAGCTTTTTGGCCGCCGACACGGGGCAGCTGACCGTGATGGTCTGCAGCCCCGCGTAGTCAGGACGCAGGGCGCCCGCCCTCACTTGGTCGGGAGGGCACCCCCCAGTCCCGGCAACGGCGGCCACCACGTCCTCCACCGTCACGGAGTCGTCCAAACCCAGTATGCGCACGTCTGCGCGCCTGGTGGGTCTGGACACTCGGGCCTCCTCCGCATTTAAGGACGCTCTGAGCCGTTCGGCCAGAGCGTCAGCGGTGGGGCCACTGGCAGCGCCGGGGACCTCCAGCATCCGAGCCCCCGTTGCGGTGACCCGGTAGCGGAGACCGCCGACGATGCCGAGCTCCGTGAGGTTCACCGCCTCCTTCGCCTTCGCGAGCACGTCGCGGTATGATACGCCCCTCTTGACCGCTTCCGGCTGCAGTGTTATGACCACAGCCGCGGTCTTGGGGGCGCGCAATCGTGCCGCGACATCGCGCTCCTTGCGCCGCCGCCGCCTCTCCCTCCGCCTTGAGGTCCTGGCTGCCCCATCAGCCCTCCTCTTCTCCCCAGCCACTTGCCAATCGGCGTCGGCCGGAGGAGTCTTTGGAGGAGGCTGCTGGGAGAAGTGGTTCCCGGCCTTCGCCTTCGCCTTTTTGGCCGCCTGTGCCGGCCCCGCAGGTGTCGGTGTCGGCTTTGACGGGCCCGGTTTCGCCTGGCTAGGCTTGGCCGGGGCCGTCTTCGCCTTCGCAGGGGCCGTACCCGCCGGGGCCGTCCGCACCGGGGCCGTCTTCGCCTGGGGCAACCTCGTCTGGGACGGCTTCGCCGGCGGGGGAGGTTTCGCCGCGGCCGCTGCCGCGTACGAAGTCGCCAGCGGGGGTCGTAGCACGCGGCTCTCCAGTACGGAGAACCGCTGCTGGAAGGCGGCCAGCTCCTGCCGCACCAGGGTGAGAACCGAGTTCTCCCCCGATGCGGGCTGGCCTTTTTCCTTTGCGCCCCCCGGTGGCGCCTCCCGGCGGCCTGCCTTCTGCAGGCCGGCCAATTCCGTCTTTAGTTGGAGGTTCTCCTTCTGGAGAACCTCCATCGCGGCCGTCAAGCGGGCGACCTCCGCCCGCATTTGGGACATTTCGTCCGTCTCCGTCGATGCGGGCGGAGCCTGGCCGAGGCTAGCCGCCGCCACTGCCGCCATAATTGTGGCCGTGGCCGCGCCCGCGGCCCGGTCCTTAGTGGCCCTCTTCCCCGGCTTATTTGAAGCCAGGGTGCGGACGGCGGCCTTTATGGTCTCCTCCAGGGTGGGGGCCTCCTTTGTGCTCCCTCTGCCTCCATTCCTGCCTCGGCCTTTACCCCGAACACTTGTCGGGATCTTCCGGCCCGAGGCAGGTTCGTCGTCTGAGGACGACGAATGGGGCCGCTTGAGGAAGAACTTCTTCCTTTCCGCGGCCCCTGAACCTCCGCGCCCAGAGCCAGGGCTCTGGGCGCTCATGGCGTCCGACGAGTCGGACTCCAGCACCATCTTTTTATTACGAGCGGCACTCTGTGCCCGCTCCGTCGGTGCCGGTGAGGCGGACGTGCTGGACAAGTCCAGCGACTCCACCTCACAGGCACGTGAGCCACCCTGGCTCGCTGCGGCGACTGCCGGTTGTTGGGTTGGGTTGTTTAAATCTTCCATGCAATTCCCACGAGTGTGGGGGAAAAACGGTCCACCTGGGCAGAGACCCCTGTACCCAGGTAAGCCTACGACATTTATTACTCGCCAGAGGGTCGGCCGGTACCCTGGCGAGGGTAGCACTAGCGACTGATTTGTTCAAAAGAACTCCCGTCAGCCATACATCTCCTCGCGGTGCTCCGCCGCTTGAGATTCGGGGTGACTTTTTATAGAGGTTTTCTACCTCGCGGCCCGGGCGGTTAAGCCAAGGCCCTCGACCCCCGTCGAAAGTCAGAGACGTGATCCTGACAATCTTCGGGGCTACGAGAATAGCGGTGGCAAGAGGAGGTGGGAGTGCAATACCTCCTCCTGCCTGCCCGGCGGCAGGGTAAGTGCACGCCGTGCCCGCTCTTGCTCCAACCACTGTGCCCTCTGCTGAGCAGAGGGACACGTGGTGGAGCGACGCGACAGGACATTGGCATACGGACAAGGAGATCCCGTAGGGGAGTACTTGCCCGCATCCCGGGGCGCACCGTCCCGAGAATCTGGGCTTCCCCCCGGACGTATCCGGAAAGGAACTTCCAGCCTCGGGCACTCGAGGAGGTTTCCTGTCCTTAGCACCCCGGAAAGAATACGATAGAAGAATAGAATACTAATGTTATAAACATGAAAGTTTGTTTGGATAGATGGATGGATGTTTTGAAACCACGGAACAGATTTGAATACAATTTGGTATACAAATAGTTTATAACCTGGATTAACACATAGGATAATTTTTATCCCGATTTTATCTTTTCCCGTGGGATAATTTCAGAGTTGTAGCGGGTGAAACCGTTGGCATCAGCTAGTAATTTAAATTCCAAGAAGCGCTAACAAATAAGTTTGATACTAGTTAATTCGGAGAGAAAGATAAGTATATGCAAAAGGTCATCAAACTAATCAGAAACCGCGTACTTGGTAGTGTTAAAGAAAATCTTATCGGTGTAATGCGTGTGTATTTGTTTAAGTACTGCAGAACCAAATAATGATATTAATTCACAGCTACAGTCGTAGGCGTAGCAACCATCGTTACTTAGCTAATAATACCTGACGCTTCAGCTTAGTTGAAACTTTATGAATGAAGTCACGTTACTGTTGAATCATAAAACATACGAATGCAAACCTATAAGTTGACAATCACTAATATAAATAACAGTGATCGCTGGGCCACTCAAGGTTTTGGACTGGAGTTTTAGTTTATTTGCAAGCCCGCTTCTGAGAATAAAAGATCACTCATGTTCCGGTCATGAGGTTATCTGGCTGGCGATAGAATATTAAAGCTCAATAAATTGGCGCGTCCTGATCAACCAATGTCAGTGTGCGACCCGCAGTAGTCGCGGTGTGAAATTGTTATTATAATTGTGTAAGTGCTCCGTATTTTATTGATATTAGGTAAGTTACATACGCCTTTTGTTTTATTTTCTTTAGGTTTCAATATAAAAATCTTTTTTTTTTTTTAAAGGAAATACTTACAAATCTTGAACGTATTTAAGAAAACTTTTTTTAAATTTATAAACTAAATTAAGTGTATTTTTTCTACTTAAGTGTTTTATTAAAAAGGGAGCATTAAAAGGAGAAACACTGCATTTATGGTAAATTCACTGGTGTCTTAAGGTGATTATTTCGTAGATAACATCTATTATTTATAATAAAACTATTTGTTTGTTTGATTGAACGCGCTAATCTCAGGAATACTTATTCAAAATAAAGAAATAATGTTATATTCGCGGAGAACTTTAATAGACATTTTATCAATGAATTGCCAATCTAATTAGTCCGTCATAGAATTCAAAAAAATGGATAGGTATTTTTTCTTTTGTTAAATCAATGCATAATTACACGTATTTACTCGTGACGTCAGAAGCAAGTAAAAACTGTACTTGCTTGTGACGTATTGGCAGTTTTAAAAGCGTTGTATCCTCGTCAATTTTGGTTTAAGTAACAAAAGAAAATAAACATGTCAAATATTTTTTCCAGAATCGGATTAATAAGATGTTTTTAAGTCAAGTAACCTATTGCGCGATGCAGAAACTAGTTCTTCTATTACTCCATAGATATCGCTGGTTATCCTTTTATTGATAACTATATTATGTCCACTACACACTTATGTACACAACTGGCTAAACTAATTCAGTGTAAAGTTACCTCTAGTACCTCTGTAAAGTTGTACACCTTTGCTTACCTTTGGGAGGATACAAGTGTGATATTATGTAATGTTTATTATCTCCTAGTGTTAAATTTATCTCAGTTGTTATTTTAACTTATTTTGTTTTATCTTGGTATTGTTAAAATTCGTATGCCGTGGGGTTGGGTCAGTTATAATAAACAAACATCGGCCACAAATCTCTCTTGTTACTTGCTAGTAACTACTTTTTTTTTTTTTTTTTTTTTAGGGTGGCAAAATCATCAAATGAGTCCTCCCGCCCTGGACGGGGCGGAAGGGACTGTCAGACTCTTACTGACTAAAATCCACCTGTGTTTCTTCGGATGCCCTTTACGTTCCGGGGCCGCGGTATCCTGGATTAAGAAAAAAGCCGCGACCCCAGCAGGCATTTGGCCCCGTAAGGGGCCCCGTCGGTGACGCGTGAAACACGACGCGCCACCTACCCGGGCTTGGTCCTTGGTCGGACGGCGAGCTTACCCATTACTCACCGTCCGCAAGCCCGCTCCGCCGCTGTGCCCTCTGCTGTTCAGAGGGACACGCGTTGGAGCATCCACCCGACAGGCTATTCGCATACGGGCAAAGAGACCCCTTAGGCACACAGTGCCTAAAAGAGTTTTTGCCCGCATCCCAGGGTGCACCGGCCCGAAAAACTGGTCTTCCCCCCGGACGTATCCGAAGGGGAACTCCAGTCCACGGGCGCACGTGGAGGTTTCCTGTCTTAGCACCCCTGCTAGTAACTACTAAGAAATGTAGAATATCACTAGCTAGCAAGCTCAAGACATTGAGCTTTTATCTTAAATGAGTGTTTTGTTTCTTTCAATTTATTAACTAATCAATAATGCAGTTACCTGACAGTTATTCTTAGCGTGTCGTCACAGTGATATTTGTAAAATGATTTCTAAATGGGAACCTGGTGACCAGTAACACAGGTGTCTTTCTACCTACCTAGTAATTTCACATACATGTTCACTTTGTGCCATTAAACGTATTATTATTACCTATTAGGTTCTATGAGTTATTTTTGGTTTACCTCTCTGATGTTACGAAATAATTGCCTCTTGACACTTAAAGATATCTGTACTATCGCTTGTTTTTACATGACTAGATCCAAAAAAGGAGAATTATATTTTTTGGGCCTCATTTGTATGTCTTTATATACTTAGCAAGTTTTTCTTAATATTTATCTTGGTTCTCATTGATGCTATGTAAATCACAAGAATAGGTAATTAATAGTCACAGTCCTATTTCTAACTTATAACCAAAGGATTTGCGCATTTGTGTAATTTCGCATAAATAAGAGAAAAATTAGTTTAGAAACTAAGTAGAAACGGAACAAAATGGTCGCTGCTATACAGTATTGATTCACGGAGTGAAGAAACGCGATTTTTCAATGTTGTACCCTGTCTTTGGTTATTCGCTTACAAATGATTTATATATCTTTCTCATTTCAGAGTGGAGTTTCACTGCAACATGAAGCGTCTTATGATCTTGGGGGCGGTTTGCGCTCTGGCAGTGGCTAAGCCTGAGCTATATAAAGAAAAGGAGGATTTCCAGTTTTCAAGGAGCTCCTCAGATGACGGAAGTAAATCAGGATTTTATGGTGCTCAGAGAGGTAACATGGGCGGGAATTATGAACGCGCTCACAACATGGACTCTTTAGCTCAAAATCAAATGAGCGGTCTCGTGCGACAAGTCGAAGGAGAATTAGGTGATGGCGCAAGGCAGAGAACTGGAAGTGTGTATAGTGCTGCCAACTCGAGAGGTACTTATGGCTCCGGTCATTATGACCTAAGCAATCTAGGTGGACGTAATTTCCAAGAAGGCACTTCTTACGGCGACTCGCATTCGCTAGCATCAAATTCTGCATCTTCAGCGTACAATGCTGCAGGTTACACGAACAGTCATTCACAAAGTTCAAGGAACAGTGGATATCAAGCGACAGGCTACTCAGGACTAACGACAGGACACTCAGGTCTAGCGACAGGATACTCAGGCCTAGCAACAGGACACTCAGGTCTAGCAACAGGACACTCAGGTCTAGCAACAGTACATTCTGGTTTAGCAACAGGACATTCTGGTTTAGCAACAGGACATTCGGGTTTGGCGACGGGACATTTGGGTGTTAATCTCCAATCTGATAATCTTCAAGCAATAGATCACACACAAGTAGCCGGTCAATTTGACTACGGTACGCAGACAAGCCAAGCTGCAGGATATAACGCGCGGTCTGGTTACCAACAGCATGCTGCGTATGATACTAGCAATACCAATTTACATTCTGCTGGCTATGACTCCAACGTTAACACGAGATTAGTAAGTGGGACGCCAGTGAGAATTGTCATCAGACCAGGCACGAGAGTTTTTGTACCTGTAGCTGCTCAAACGTACGATACAACACACGGATCTTCTGTAATTGATCAGAATTCTCTTAACAGTAACGCCGAAGTTTTAAGTAATGATAACCAGCGTACTGTGTACAGACCAAGCAATGCCAAACACTACGAGTCGTCTTACAACTATCGTAAGGAATGGGAAAAACATGATACAATTCCCGCAACTATTATCTCACCAACTACTACGGACAACCCTTTCCCAAAAAATAGTGAACTGTACGAAGATGGTCAAGCGCACGTTAGTAGCCAATATGACGCGCGCAGAGTGGATTCTCAGAGAGCAAATTCAGCTTATAGCGGATATAATGCTAATGTTAAATCAACATCTGGCCAATCTCGTTTTAATTACGACACACAACGCAACGGAGCATCACTCACCAACACCAACGCATATTCAGGGACAGCGTATGGAGCAACACACGCAGGAACTTCATCAGACTCCAGTTTAAATGCTAATGTGTATAATGCTCAATCTCAATACAACGGAGGCAGATATCAAGGAGCTTCATCAGATGCTTCATTACAAGCAGCAGCAGGAGTACATAATACAGGATATACAGCCGCTGATTTAAACAGTCAAGTTGAAAATTTGAATTCAAAACCCAAAAGTTATCAATCAGCTTACTCATACCATAAATCATGGGAACGCCAAGGAGATCCTTATGTTATCAAACCAGCATCTGGTGCATATTACGATGGTCAATCCTCTCAAAGATTGACGACCGGTTCATCACAAAATCTAGGATATGGATCGACTGGGTCACATTACCAACATTCGCACGGAAGCGACGTGGATTGTGACGAGACGGAACATATCCGCTTGGCTCGTTCTTATAACACTGATCAGTTTCAAGAAACCCAGCAACAAAGTCAAAACTTAGAAGACTTTGGTCAGCAGCAACAAAGTCAAAATCTAGAAGATTTTGGCCAGCAGCAACAATCTCAAAACCTAGAAGATTTTGGCCAACAGCAACAAAGTCAAAACCTAGAAGATTTTGGCCAGCAGCAACAAAGTCAAAATCTAGATTATTTTGGTCAGCAACAACAAAACCAAAATTTAGAAGTTTTTGGTCAACAGGAACACAAAAAAAAACTTGATGATTTGGGTCAACAAGTCGAAAATTTAGGGCAACAAGCAGAAGCTGTTTGGGATTCTCAACAAGAAGGTGGACAGCAGGCTGAAAATACATGGGACAATTTAGAAAATTTAAGTCAACAATCACAGAAGAAATGGGACGATGTGAATCACACTTGGGATAAATTTGAAGATTTGGGACAAAAACCACAAGACATAGAAAAGCAAGTGTCGAATGTTGAACAAAACAATCAAAGTAAGTGGTGAAAATACATGGCCAGATTAATTCAAAATCACACAGTATCATGTCCTCTTCGATCAAACTATTATTAATATCTATTTAAATATAATTTTAACAATATATTTCTACTAATATAAAAATAATTTGTGTTTACTCTTACTAACAAAAGAGAATACTATTATAAAATTAAAATAATATTCTGTTATCTGACCACATCTCACTGTCTTGTCTTTATTTTATCTCTTATTATTTTTTCACTTTAGTATAAAAGAGACTATTATACTAATTTGGTGGCTGGCTTTACTTAGTGCACTAATAATAATTGTTTGGTTTCTGTCTTCTGATAATTTTATAACAGACATGACAGCTTTAATTAAAAGCAATGACTAATTGACAATATTTAAAAAATGTAAGTATTTAAACCATAGATTATGTTAAATGTATGTTATACCGAAAGTCATTGGTGTGGAGTCGAAACTATCGATTTCGACGATCGAAATTATCGACGAACTATTTCATAATGATAATGTAAAGGTGTTACTGAATTTAACTGAAAAAAGTTTTATGGAATATTATAATATTTATTGAGTAAATACTGGGATTCCTTGACTTCCGCTAGAATATAACAAGTAATCGGGAAGTTCAAGAGAACTCGCTCAGTTCAGTTTGTAAGTTAATCAAAATGATCTCTACAATTGGTCATTACGTATTCTACCAGTATGTACTCATAATTTATAATTATATTATAGAAGTCTACTTCTAAAGAAAAATCACAAGAAAGACTTTCATGTACTTTTCCGCAAAATTGAATTTTATGTTCAGTTCAAATACAATAAGTTTTGTGAAAAATAACATGATAAATATTTCTATAACTGTATTAATATTTTCTGCATAAAATTATGTCGCATGATATGTTTTAAAATAAGCTGGTGGAGGATTGGTGGCAGACTTCGTAAAAATAACTTTAAAAAAAACTAAAACAAACTATTATCATGTACTTCAATGTCATGAGTCTTAGTACATTTACACATTCATTCAACTAAAAACAAACCATGTTATGTGACTATCCAAATTAATAGAACCTTCTTAATTTAGATGGACACGGACTACGCACCCAAAGTACAGAAACTGAACAAAAAAGTATTCGTGAAGATCAACAAACAGATAAGTCGAGTTTTAATCAACAGAGTGAAAATAATCAACAACAAAATGTTAGTACCAATAACAAAGATCATGAACAAACAGACAAATTAAATCAGCAAGAAACACAACCTCAACTGAATGATGGAGATATTTTCAATTATTTCCAAACATCACAAAAACATAACAATGATCAAATGAGTGTATGGGATAAATTTGATATTCCTTCAAATCAAAATTCTCAGCAAAATAAATACAATAGTGAGCAGACAAATTCGAATGGTGGTCAGGTAAATTCGAGTTTGATTCCGCAGCAGACAAGCCTAGATCAGCAGCCTATTATCACTTCAGGGACTAAACCCGACAACTCTCAAACAGTGCAACATAAAGAGAACAATGGCTCAACTTCTGTGCAGATAACAAGTAATTCGCAACAAACGCAGAACTTTCCAGAAACAATTGAACAAAGTGACCTTGGATATTTTAATCAGAACCAATTTTGGAACGCCGAAAATTCGTTTCAAGAAACTCATAAATTGCACGAAAGCAACAATTCGTATTCGACTTACAATCACAGACAAGAACACACTACGAACGTAGACAGCTACTCACATGCTAATGCTTTTGATAAAATTTCACCAAACACAGCACCTCTTGCTAGTGTCTGGGATAAATTAGGGAATT
Organism: Agrotis puta; assembly: GCA_943136025.2. Lineage (NCBI taxonomy): Eukaryota > Metazoa > Arthropoda > Insecta > Lepidoptera > Noctuidae > Agrotis > Agrotis puta. The sequence goes on along the minus strand of OW964177.2, from coordinate 9,485,521 downwards.
TTGAACACACACTGTTAGCAGTTAATGTAGATAAAGGTGACGGAAACACCAATTCGCAACAGACGGGCACTCAGAACTCTTTTGAAGATTTTATGCATACCTACCATAATATGGAAAGCACTTCTCAGGAGCATTTGAATAGCCAAAACATGAAACCTATCCATGATTTACTACATGTTGTTGAAAACGATAGAATTCAAAACAAATCTAAATCAAAAGACACCTCTCACCTCACAGATAAAGAAACCTCTTTAGATGTAGGTCGCGGGGATGTTGGTGTTGAAGATTTATCAGATGTCAAACTTGATACACCTGTAAGCTCAGAAACAATACAGAATCAGGATGAAAACAGTGTAAAGAATAATACTAATGTACACCATTTTAGCCGAGACGTTCAGCATCACGAAACCACGCAAGGACAAACTAATATACATCAGCATACTGATTTTCATGAACACCAGGATGCGCAAAATAAGGAGCAACAAAATTTGCATGTTTTATCACTACACGAAAATATTGACCAACAAAATACTCAAGATTCCAAGCAACATAACTTAGAGCAACACAATGTACAATATGGTGAAGAAAGCTTAGTGCAACAAAAAGCACAAGGTTTTGCCCAGCAAGAAACCGTGGAGCAACAAAACTTACGAGAATTTGGACAAAATGTCAATGTAGAGCAACAAAATCTACAAGACTTCGGAAAACAGGATAACCTGGGGCAGCAAAATTTACAAGATTTTAGACAGCAAGTAAATGTGGAACAACAAAATTTACATGACTTTGGAAAACAGGACAACCTGGAGCAGCAAAATTTACAAGATTTTGGGCAGAAAGTAAATGTAGATCAACTAAATCTTAACGATTTTGGACAGCAAGTAAATTTGGAGCAACAAAATCTACAAGACTTTGGAAAACAGGACAACCTGGGGCAGCAAAATTTACAAGATTTTAGACAGCAAGTAAATGTGGAACAACAAAATTTACATGACTTTGGAAAACAGGACAACCTAGAGCAGCAAAATTTACAAGATTTTGGGCAGCAAGTAAATGTAGATCAACTAAATCTTAACGATTTTGGACAGCAAGTAAATTTGGAGCAACAAAATCTACATGATTTTGGAAAACAGGATAACCTGGGGCAGCAAAATTTACAAGATTTTGGGCAGCAAATAAATGTCGACCAACAAAATCTACATGACTTTGGAAAACACGACAACTTGGAACAGCAAAATTTACAAGATTTTGGGCAGCAAGTAAATGTGGATCAACTAAATCTTAACGATTTTGGACAGCAAGTAAATTTAGAGCAACAAAATCTAGATAATTTTGGAAAGCAGGATAACTTGGAGCAGCAAAATTTACAAGACTTTGGACAGCAAGTAAATTCAGAGCAACAAAATCTACATAGTTTTGGAAAACAAGATAACTTTGAGCAACAAAACTCACAAGATTTCGGACAGCAGGCATATTTAGATGAACACAATCTAGAACACTTTGAATCACAAGATAACTTGCAACAACAAAATAAACATCTAGAACAATTTAGTCAAGATTCTGTAGAACTTCTTAAACACCCAAAAGAAGAAAGAACATCACTTCCCAACAATAATGAAAAATCACAAAGCAACATTCCTCCAGAAGTAATAGAACAGCCTGTAGTTAAAAAACAAAATAATGATTTACTATCAGTTTCTCCAAGTACTGAAGTACCTCCAGTAGAGCCAGTAACGGAACCAGCTGGATTCTGGAAATCTATTGGAAATAAATTCACCAAGGCAAAAAGCAAAATAGCTTCATGGTTCTAAAAATATTTTAAGAAAAAAAGATGATATATTTATTCAATTACCTAGTCATAATATTAATTAATGTGACATAGTGCTATAAACAAATAACTCTTAAGTAATTGTTACTTGAAAAATGGTTGTGGATGTGATGAATGTGTAATGCTTGTTTAAATGCCAGACAAAAAAGTATTTCATGTTTTAAGGTGAAATTTAAAAACTGAAACTTACCTCTGGTAGAGAGTGGAAATATTTGACAAAAGCCTGCTGTTGAACCGAATCTGTAAGCAACATAATTATATATTATAATTATTGCATTGCAATATAAATAAAATATCATGCTGGTTAATAAAATTATTATACAAAATATTTTGTCTTATTTTTATTTTGTTGATAAGTGACCTCAATGTTTATTTAATAGGCAAAATGCCTATTAGATAAACATTTCTTAAAATTAAGTAAAAATTGGTTTGCTTAACCATTCCTTTAATGTTTGGTACTTCAATTATCTTTACTTTCAGCCTCTAGATTTTATTAAAGCATATTACAGAGTAAATAAATACTGATTGATGATATTTTTGACTTTTTAAGTTATGCTATAGTTTAAAACATACGACTTTATAAGAGTAGCTTTCACATAAATATTACATAGAAAATTCCTAACAATTGAAGTAATCCTCTAAACAAGTAATTACTGGGTGCAACTATGCATACTAATATTCTAGTGGAATATGCATATTCAATGCTCATTAACTCGAGCAGGAAGAGTAAATTAATATTAATCTTTTTATTTTTAATACAAATAAACCTTTTCCCAATTGCCATCTAAGTCCCTTGTGTCATGTTTAATTATAGTTCTTTAGTTCGGATAGAGCAAACTGTATTTGACTTAATGGGTTGCGGAATGAACACTGTGAAATTGACTGAAATACTGTTAACAATAATCACCTGGTGTTAAAAGACTTTAATCTTTAAATTCGGTTTTTAACATCTAATTTCTAGGATATACATAGACCAATCGATTAGAAATATTAAAATATTAATTAAACATACTCTTCATTCATTGAGAATATGTAGCACCTGCAATTTGTATCTGACCATTTGTATGTCTATAATATTCGAAATTGGAGTTTCCTGTTACCGGACTATCATCAACACACTAGTAGGCAGAATTTTAGATCCTTTTGCTATTTGGTTGGAACACAAAAATAATGTTTCTGAATGGTAGACGAGTTTCAAAGAAACAAAGTAGAGTTAAATGTACATTTACCTAAACTTAATGCCTGAATAGGTTGCAAAGAAGACATCGCTTGTTATTATTAATAACTTTTAAATTAGAAACTTATTAAATTTCAATCAAACCAAAGTTGTTTTTTTTGACAGTTTGTTTTTTTTTTTTTTTTTTTTTTCTTCTTCGTCCGTTAAGACAGGCAAAGGGTCAAGCCCATACAGCCAGGTCTGTAATATTAACTTCTGTTCCAAGTATGTAATAAGGCCGGAGCCAAGTCTTCAATGTTACATCCGATGCATATTCCTTAATCTTCAAATGTTAGTTATTTACCCAGATATTATCTCTTATAATTTATTCCTAGGTCGAGTCCGATATTTGTTAAAATCCTTGTTTCATATGTCCTTGATCGTGTTTTTAATAAAGTCGTAAATATATACATAGGTGTCTTTATTTTTCAAAATGTCTTCAATGCAGCGCGGTATGTTCTCTGGTTTTTCATATAAATTCAATAAGTTGGCTGTTAAAGACAGTCTTTGAATATTAAAACTTGAGCATTGAAAGAAAATATGATCAAGAGTCTGTACATCATTTGTTGAGCAATAGGTGCAAGAAGGCGATTGAATTATGCGCATACGATGTAAATGAGCGTTGAAACGGCAATGTCCAAATCTCAAACGGCAAAGAATAGTATAATATTGTCTGCTTCTGAAGTAACGGCAATTGGTGAACCAAGGGCTTTTACCAATATTCTGATTAATTTGAGCATACCAAGTACCTTTTCTAGTAAGAGATTCTGACCATGTGTCCTGCCAATCTTTTAGAAGTTTGGACTTGATTATAGGTATTAAATCAGTATACGGAATAGCGACATCGTCGACGGGGCTGCCGCTGTCACTGTCAACAATGTCAGCAATCGCACGTGCCAAAAAGTCTGCTTGCTCGTTAGAGATGCGCAAAATGTGTCAGCACAAAGAAATGAATGAAGTATATCTTTTCGCTTAACGAAGTAGTCCACTCATTTAGTTCAGTACTTCATTTAGTTCAGCAAATCAGAACGAGTTCCTGACTGATAATGAGACTGAGATGGTTGACAAAAGGATGCATTTCACTAGTTCAGTTCTAAATGTATGTCGATTTTCCTCCATACTTTAAACAGAATTAGGGCTGTCAACCTAGAAATATAATAGAAGGTCTTGTTTTTACTAAAATAACGAAAAAAAAGTCTATGGAATTATTATTTGCTGTGTGTACCGCAAAAAGGTCTGATCTGATTGCAGTTGATACAATAATAAATTATATTTCATTAACGTACTTCTGTTTTGGTTTACGTATACTGTTGTAAGTGAAATAAGACTTTAAAAATAAATTTCATATCATTAGACTAAATACGGTTGTCGCTCGTTACTTTTGCCAGCCGAACTTCGAACATGTACGTCGTACATTCAAATGTGTCTCTACTTCAGTTAGTTCAATCGGCTCACTCGGACAGTGAGTGAGACAAAGAATGATTGAACTAAGTGAAGTAGAGACACATTTGAATGGTTACTGATTGAGTGATAAGTTTATTTAGGGTAGTGAAGTAGTTCATTTCCTTCAATCGTTCGCGAACTACCCATGTCTATTGCTCGTTACCCGAAACTCCGATATGTGATGGAGTCCATAAAAATGTAATACTATAGTTTCTTGTTGAAAGATTATGAAGTATGTGCCTGATTTCTATTATAATGCAGTTTGTGTGAGCACTGATTTGATAGTTCTTCAAAGCATGCAATACGCTCATGCTGTCAGTGATAATGAGCCAACGATTTTCAGATTGGTTTTGAATGTATTTAAGTGCAGCAAGAATAGCATAAGCTTCAGCGGTAAATATACTTGATTCCTTCTTCAGTTTTACTCCCAGTCCAAATTCCTTATGAGGAATGACGTAAGCCATAGAAACCCTTTCATTACTTTTAGAGCCATCTGTATAAATGTGGTGATAGTTCGGATACTGATCTAAGAGGTTATAGACTTCTTGCCGATCGCTTAATTTGTTGTCAATTACTATATCCAGCTCATGAAATAAACATTCAAACTCTTTCTCATAACACACCCATTCATTAGATTTATGAAATTCAAACTGACCATCTAACTTGATCATGAATGAAAAATCAAAAAGTATAAATGGAATATTTTTGGTCAAATGAGTGTTATCAGGATACTTCATGTGAAGTGAAAATAACTTTTTAATCAGAGGATGATGATTAACAGAGAAAAGTTTAAGTAAAAAACAGAATTTGAGATACTGAAAGCGTAAGATTAAGGGGGGAGTATTACATTCTACTTGTAAAGAATTGATGGGAGTAGTTCTCATGGCAGGGGAGGGTTTGTATGTATGCTTTTGCGGTTGCACAACGACATGCTTTGCTTTTGCTTCGCTTGGTAGTATAGATGCAAACCTACCCTGCGCCTCCATCAGAGGGAGCAGGGTGGCGGGGTCTTGAGGGTGAGTGCTACTGTCACGTAGATCCTCAAGGCAAGTCTGGTGGGTACACCTTCTCGAGGTTGCCGCCCCGTTTTTGGTCTAATTCCTTAAGAAATAGACGCAACAGAAACCACCAGGCGCTTTTCTGTCTCCTAACTGCAGCTCTCCGTGACTAAGAGGCTGCAGGCACGTCACTAAACTAACTGCTGACGTGTAGGGGTAACAGTCACCTGCGCTAGGACCTGCGCAGTTGAGCGCCGTAAGCAGGGATGAAGGAGTCCTGGGGGGTTGAGCCGATCGGCGCTGGCTGTAATGCGTCCGTGAGGCAACACGCCCCCTTTGGTCTGGATTTCAGGCAAAACGGTAGCCCTGCCCTTTAGCCGGGGGTAGGGAAATGGCCATTGTGTCCCGTTAGAGGGGCACGGCGAGGAGCGTGGGGTCCACTGTGGTCATCCTCGGATGATCACCGTGGTGGGCAAAGGTCATGCTGACGGTGTAAGTGAGGGTTGATCAGTTCATAGGGGATGGCCCCCCTACGCCAACCCGATCAAGCACCGGATGTCGCACCCTAAGCCAGCCTTGCGCTCCTATATCTCTTCTGGTAGTCCTAACGATCGAGCTAGTTTGTAGCAAGACGTTCCCAGGTGCGGGCTCCGTGGAGGGTGGGAAGCCAGAGAGACGAAACACAAAATTGAAACTATGGACAACAAAAGGCCTAATCACACAAACACGCACACAACACACACATCTACACACACAACAGTTACACTCCCGACACACACACGACACACTCTTTCATCTAACCACGACACACTCACTCACACATCACATAAACACACCGGAGCGGAGGCGTTAGCCGAAACTCCCGAGAGGAGGGTCGTGGACACCTCTCTCACCCCCGGACGCTCTGCGGCTTCTGCTGCGAGCTCCAGTGCGGGTAAAGGTCCGGCCATGGCGAAAACCGTGGCCACGACCAAAACTAAATCCCAGATTAAACAAGGGATAGCGGCGCTGCCTGGGATCAGTACCGCTCCCTCCAACACCGAACCCGGAGGCAGGGTGCCTCTTATCCATCCGCCCCCAGAAGTCTCCCCCCCCTCGCTGGCTGTCAAAAGCCAACCAGGGCAGGATTGTACCACCGGCGACGCGTTCGCGCAAGCCTGGCAGGTACAGGTGAGCAGGCGCGGCGGTGGGAAGGGCAGACCCGCCCGGACCGGCCAGCGCGCCGAGTCTACGGGTCCGAGTCTCACGGCCCCGTCTGGACGGGGCAGGAGAAGAAACCGGCCGTCTAAAAAAGACAGGATACTAGCCCAGCAGATAGGTAAGGCTAACAACACTCCGGCTAACGCAGTTAGCGCGGACAAACAACACGGCGGTAAGGTATCCTTCTCCGCAGGCAAGCGCTCGCAGACCGGGGCAGGCACTAGCCGCCCAGGACCCAGCCAGCCAACGTGCAGCGCGAGGAAGATACCACGCACTACCATACCTGCTAGGAGTGAACCAGCCACAGCGAAACGCGAGCTCAACGACACAAGCTCCCCTCGTGGTGAGCGCAAGAAGCCGCGCCTGGACCACTCCAAGCGGTCAGAAAACCGGAGCTACGCCCAAGCCGCTAGCTCCGACCTAAACGTCGCAGTCACCTGCGAACAGAGAGGCCACATTACCGAAGAGGAATCGGTCAAAATTCTGGCTGCCATCCAGTCGCAGATCCTCGTCGAGTGCCTCTCTGACGAACAGAGCCAACCGGGACCGATCTTCAATGCGAAGCCTCAGTACTCCGGGGGAGCCCTCAAACTTTGGTGCGACAACACCGAAACCTTGGCCTGGCTAAGGAAAACGATTTCCGGCGTGACTCTTCCCACTAGCAGCTCGCTAGTGGTCAAGAGTCAGGCGGACATCGAGCGGCGTGTCAGATGCGGCGTCGTCATCCCTGACGAGCAGGGGGTTTTTAAAGAGCCGACCTTCTTAGGCCGTGCTCTAAGTTACCAGAACCCCTGGGCCGGCATCAAGCGTTGGGTACTTCTGCACGCCAACAAACAAGCCTCAGCTTGGTTCGTGGTGGTCGGCATCCCTGAGGACCTAATACCGACCCTTATGAAGGCTGGACGCCGCCTCGCATTTGGTGTGGGGCGCGTCTACCTGAAGTTCCGGGGTCCAAACGGCCGTTACGGCGACGTCCCTCAGGGTTGGGATCCCGCGACGAACTCCTGGAGCTCGTCAACACAGGCGGAGGTAGATCCTCCCCTAGCAAACATCCAGGTAGCAACCGACACCGCACTGGAGGCTGCATCCGCAGCCCCACCAGCGGCAACTGCAGCAGCGAGCACATCTGCCGCCTCTGCCGCCGCCACCGTGGAGACCGTCATCTTGTCGGATGGGGAGCCGGATGATAGCATTCTGCTGTCACCGGTCTCGCGTCCGGGGGAGGGTGGTTTCGACGAGGGCGACCTGTTTGCTGGGTTGCGCCTGGAGGAGGATGAAGAGGGTTCGACCAACGATGGCGTCCCCTTCATCGGCCTGTAAGGTCCTACAGGCAAACCTCCACCACAGTCAGACCGCGACGGCTCAGCTGCGGAAGTGGATGGAGGCTCAACACTCGGCCATCGCCCTGATCCAAGAGCCGTGGATTAGAGCTGGCCGCATCCAAGGACTAACAAATCTTGGAGGTAAGCTTCTAGTTACTACAGAACATGATCAACCCAGATCGTGCATCTACGTAACTAGCAACATCAAGACACAGTCACTAATTGACTTCTGTTGCAGAGACATATCAGCAATAAAGATATACATACAGCGTGATGGCATGGAGGTGCCACTTGTCCTGGCCTCGGCTTACATGCCTGAGGCTGAAGAACCGCCCCCTCACGACCTCGCCCGCCTTGTGAGTTATTGCGAGAACGCCGGGCTTGAGGTTGTCATCGGGGCCGATACCAACGCACACCACCCGCTATGGGGCATGGACACGCCAAACGACAGGGGTAAGACCTTAGTTGACTATCTTTTCTCCACTAACCTTACCCTACTAAACACCGGCTCTGAACCAACCTTCGTTACCAGACGCAGCCGGACGATTATTGATCTTACTCTAGCCACAGAGGGTGCAGCGACCCTCGTCTCGGGCTGGCAGGTCTCCAAAGAGGCCTCCTGCTCAGATCACAGGTGGATACGTTTTGATATCCAGACCTGTGCATCACCAGTGCTACCAAGACGCAATCCGCGGAAAACAGACCGCGCTGCCTACACACGGCACCTCACGGCCATACTCGCACCCTGTAGCGTTTTGAGGACGTATGAGGGGCCAACACAGATTGAGGAGAACATCAACGGCCTCACATCAGCAATACTAAACAGCTACCAAGCCGCATGCCCGGAAACCACTCCGCCAAAAACACCGGGCAAACAACCATGGTGGGGCGCAGAGCTGGACCGCAAACGCGGTAAGGTAAGGAAAGCGCTCAATAGAGCCATGAATACTTGTGCTGATGAGGATTGGGATGCGTACTACGCAGCCAAATCCAGCTACAAAAAATGCATCAGATTCAGAAGCTCCATGGGATGGCGTAAATTCTGCGGAAGCATTGAATCTTGTCAACAAGCAAACAGGGTAAGGAAAATACTGGCGCAGCAGGAAGCTCCTGCTACCGTCACTCTCCGGAAGCCCGATCAAACACTCACTACCTCACCTGAAGAAGCGAGGCGCGTCCTTATAGAAACTCACTTCCCGGGATGCGCCTTCGCACAGGTAATCAACTGGACCGATATCAACCAAACACCATCAGACAATGACTGGCGCTACACCCACACCGTCATCACCTTGGAGAAAATCCAATGGGCGATCCGGTGCTTCCATCCTTTCAAAGCAGCTGGCCCGGACGGCATCTTCCCAGCACTACTGCAGTGGGGAGGAATTGCCGTCGCTCAAAGGCTAGTACCCATTATGAGAGCATGTCTGGCATTCAGATACATTCCTAAAGGATGGAGGGAAGTGAAAGTCATATTCATACCCAAGCCAGGTAAGAGTGACTACACCAACGCCAAATCTCACCGACCTATCAGCCTAACCTCCTTTCTGCTGAAAACCATGGAGAAGATATGCGAGAGAGAGCTGAGGGATGGGGCCCTAAAAACAATTCCACTCCATGCAAACCAACATGCATACAGCTCGGGTAAGTCGACTGAATCCGCTCTCCACCTGGTGGTTGGCCGGATCGAGGAAGCGATTCATCAAAAAGCCACTTGCCTGGGCACCTTCATCGATATCGAAGGAGCCTTCGACAAAACAAACTTCTCCAGCATTAGCGCCGCCCTCCGCAGACACGGAGTTGAACAGGTACTAGTAGACTGGATTACTAATATGTTAAGTAAACGAGTGGTTCGCCTTGAAGAAGACAGGCAGGTAGCCATGTTAGCCAGAGGATGCCCCCAAGGAGGGGTACTCTCTCCACTCCTCTGGAACCTGGTGATCAACGACCTCATCACCAAGCTCAACGCATGCCACTTCTATACAATTGGGTACGCAGACGACCTCGCCATCCTCATCTCGGGGAAGGTCACCGGGACTATCTGCAATCTAACGCAACAAGCGCTAAGGATAGTAGAGCGGTGGTGCAGGGACTTCGACCTTTCAGTGAACCCCACAAAGACCATTTTGGTTATGTTCACTCAGAAACGATCGCTTGGACCTTTTCGCCTACCTAAACTATTTGATACAGAACTCCAGTTAGCCAATGAGGTCAAATATCTAGGGGTCATCCTGGACAACAAGCTAAACTGGAGCAGCCATCTAGACAACAAGTTAAACAGAGCCTGCATCACCTTCTGGCAATGCAGGAGGATGATAGGTAAGAAATGGGGTCTATCCCCCAAAATCATACTATGGATCTACTGTACAGTCATTAGACCCATGATCACCTACGGAGCCGTGGTATGGTGGCCTCGCACCAGGTTAGCCACCGCTTCTAACAAGCTACAAAGAATACAAAGACTGGCCTGCATGGCGACAACAGGATGTATGAGGACTACGCCTACTGCAGCTCTGGAAGCAATGCTGGGCCTCCCTCCTCTCCACCTGTTCATACAGCAAGAAGCGACATTGGCGGCGGTCCGTCTCGAAACAATACGACTCTGGGGTAAGAGAGAGTCACAACACACCTCGGTATTACAGGGACTTTATGAGGAATTTCCCATGGCAAAGGCCATAAAAGACCGGGTACCCAAACAATTTATCTTTGATAAGAAATACAAAATCCAGCTCCATGAGGACCACCGATGCGAGGGGCTGACCCCGGCGGAGCTACGGATCTTCACGGACGGATCTAAAACAGGTAGCGGCACTGGTGCTGGAGTCTTCTCAGAAGACCTCAACATCCGCATTGCCAGATCACTGGGGGTCCACAACACAGTCTTCCAGGCAGAATGCATGGGCATTATCCTGGCGGCGGCAGCGATTGCAGCCAGAGGGGTGAAGGACCACTCAATTCGTATACTATCAGACAGCATGGCCGTTTTGCTGGCACTTGACAGCCACACGGTTAACTCTGGTCTAATATACGAGTGCCACCAGAACCTAAACCAGGTAGGTGAGCATAACAACATAACTATTCAGTGGATCAAAGGACACAGCGACTCCCGAGGCAACGATGCAGCGGATGAACTCGCTCGAAGGGGATCTGGCTTGACGGCGGTGGGACCCGAACCAATAGTGCCACTCCCCTTCGGCTACATACGTACTCTAGTCAGGGAACGCACAGGTAACTTACATCGTTGCCTGTGGCAGGATCAGGCGGAGTGCAGACAGGCCAAGGAGGCGCTACCCGCCATCAATGGCCGCTTCACCAAACTCGTGCTCAGGTTAACCAAACAGCAGATACGAACAATCACAGCCGTCCTGACAGGACACGGCTCCTTTAATAAACACCTCTTTGTCCTAGGTATCACAGACAGCCCCCTGTGCAGAGCCTGTATGGCGGCGGACGAGACAGCAGGTCATGTGCTCCTACACTGCCCTGAAATTGCTTCATACAGGGCAAAGTACTTCGGTAACCCAGGTACTCTCCACGAGATCGTCGGCAACACGAAGGCGCTGCTGGCTTTCCTCGGGGAGCTGGGGTGGATCGAATAACTTCTTTCCCACCCGCACGCAAAATACGCGCATTTGACGTGGAGTTGCGGATACCAGCCCGTTATACAATACAATACAATACAATTCTCATGGCACCTGTAATAAGTCTAAGATTATGATTTTGAAGAATATCTAGTTTATTTACTAATTGACTATCTGAAGAAAAACAGAGGAAACCATATTCAAAGTGGCTTCGTACAAGGGATTTGTATAATATTAAAAGAATTTTAGGGTCTGAACCCCAGTATGTCCCTGCAAGAGACCTCAGAACATTTAAGGCTTTTTGAGCTCTATCAGATATACAATCAACATATTTTCCCCAAGAAAGGTTGCTTGTAAAAATAACTCCCAAAAATCTTGCACTATTCTCCACAGGCAGATCAGTGTTGTCATATTTAATATTGACTATAAAAGGCCCGATATTGCTAAAAACTACAACCTTAGATTTATCTGTGCTAATATCTAATGCAAGGTAATTAAAGTAACAATTTAGTTTATACAAGGCAATGTTAAGCTTGGAACATACTGTACTGGTATTATTACCAACACAGTACACTACCAGGTCATCCGCAAACTGCAAATTGGATACTTCAGTGCCCAGAATAATATTAAGTTTGTGGATGTATAAAATAAATATTAAAGGACTCAATATACTGCCCTGACAAGTGCCTTTATAAGAATACCTAGGACCTATAAGCCTATTTTTACACTTAACAAATACTTTTCTACCATTCAAAAAGTTATATATCCATTCTATCACCTTTGCAGGCAAACCAACAGCAGCCAATTCTGAACAGAGTATATGATGATTAACATTATTAAATGCGCCTACCACATCAAAGAAAACACTGACAAGAGCATTCTTTGATTTGAAGGCTTCAAAGATATCAAGATGCAAATGAGCAATGCTTTCCCTTGAAGACTTGCCTCTCCTAAACCCAAATTGATTTGAAGGTAATATATGATTCTTCTCAATAAAATGTTCTAACCTTTGTTTGATAAGCTGCTCGAAGATTTTACCCATACATGAAGTTAAGGCTATAGGTCTGTAAGAGTCAAAACTATTTTTGTCTTTGTTGGGTTTGAGAATGGGAACAAGGCAATCAATTTTCCAATCTTCAGGAATTAGAGAATGCTGCCAAAGAAGATTGAAGATTTCAAGCAAAACTAATTTAGATTGATCGGGTAGATTTTTTAGCATTTTGTAAGAAATATGATCGAGGCCAGCTGCAGTATCCCTACGAGAATGAATTGCTGTAGTAAATTCAACAAATGTAAAAGGTTTAATTAAGTGGAAGTTACTAGGAGAAACAGGATGAGAAGGGTCGAAAATAAAAGCTGGCTCTACTGTATCTGGTGTAAATTTTTTAAGGAATTCAGGGATCCAAGAATATATGTTATTATTTTGAAATATAGATCCAGAACTTTTATTAAATCTACGCATATATGACCAGACCACAGACATAGGTGTAGTTCTGTTGAAAGATTCACACAACTTCAACCAACTCAACTTTCTTTCATACTTGATAATGAACTTTTTCTTTGCTTGGAGTTTCTTAAAAGCTAGGTAATTTGTTTCAGAGGGATTATTTTTAAAAGTTAAGTAAGCATTTTTACTATCTTCCACAGCTTTGCTGCAGTTAGCATTCCACCAGGGGAGTGGAGTTCTTTTCTTTCTGTTGGAGGTTGAAAGAGGCTGTACCTGCCCCCCATCAGAGGAGCAGCGCCTTGGAGATGGAATTGAATCTAATAGTGCCAAATGTAAGAGTTTAATAAAGTTATTATAGCTAAGCAAAGGATTGTGTCTGTCTATAGAAAAGTTACACAAAAGAGCATCAATACTGGATGAATATGTTTTCCAATCAACAGTATTGAAATTATAAGAAAATGGAAGAGGAATACTATCAGGTATATGAAAGCTAGAAGAATTATTGTTACTCACTAAGAATTTTGTAATTACAGGAAGGTGGTAACTGCCTAAAGGATCATCATGAACTGACCATTCACACTCCAGGGCTAGTAAAGGAGAGACAATGGTTAAATCAAGAGCATTTCGCCTCCAAATGTGGGAACCAACAGTGGTCATTTGACCATTATTTAAAAGAACAAGATTGTTTTTATTAATAGAATCCAAAATATCCCTACCTCTGCAATTAGAAGCTGAACATCCCCAGGTTGTATGCAAACCATTAAAATCGCCAGCTAAAAAAATTGGACAAGGTAAAGATTGAATTAGTCTATCTAATTTTGTTTTAGAAAAAGCAGGGTTGCAATTAGTTGGACTGTAAAAACTTACAATAGTTAGTTCTTTATTATTGGCATATTTAATACGAACTGCTATATTTTGTAAGGAATCATCATAGATTGTGTTTATTTTAGTATACATAATAGATTTATGTAAAATAATGGCGACACCATTATGAGCATTCCCTGAATCAAGTCTGACTACATCATAACCACGAAATTTGATGGTGTGATGGGGCTTAAGCCAAGTTTCGCAAACTAAAGCTATATGAATAGAATTGTCCAACAAAAAGTGATTGAAAATATGTTGATTGTGTAATAAGCTCTGAGCATTCCATTGGACTATATTTAAATAATCCATTAAAATATATATATATATATATTTTTTTTTAATTCTTACCTAATATTTTTAAAGGATTCTTGCAGGACATCTTTAATGCTAGCAGTACAAATTGATTTTTCATTCATTTTATTTTGTGTTATTAATTTAACCATTGATTGTGAGATAGTTTTTAAAATCAGTTCTGAATTTAGGAGTGACAGAAATTGATCAGTTTTGTTAATTTTCGGAAAGTTTGTGTCACTAAGTGTGTCAACATAACTTCTTTTTTTCTCATATTTTTGTTTATTTAACTCAATCTTTTCTTTTTTAACAGGGCATAAAGAAGATATAGCAATGTGATTGCCCGAGCAGTGACAGCATTTTGCGCCCGAGGCGGGAACTGTACATACTTTGTAATTATGTGCTTCTCCACAAATGGAACATCTCTCAGAGTTTTTACAGAATTTAGCAATATGATCATATCTCAGGCACTTAAGGCATTGCTTCACTGGAGGAATATATTGTCTTACCTCAAAACGCCAACTGTTGAGGTCGACACTCTCTGGCAGAACTGGACATGAAAAAGTAATTGATACTGTTTTTGTTGGTGTATATTTTACAGTTTTATTCTCCACCGATTTTCTCATAAAACGTCTTATAGAGACGATGTTCTTGGTGCTTGTTAGTGCGGAATAAATTTGTTTATTGGAGAGTTCTATGGGGACATGTGTGATGACTCCAGTAACCTCCGTAGCGGCAGCCGGGATGGACGCTTTTAATTTGTGACCGTCTAGAAACTTTTTATTACTTAAAGCAGCATTCGCCAGTGCTGGTCTTTCATATATGACACCTACCTTGCTCTTGTTAATCCGCTGCAATTGTTTGACACCTTTGTTGTAACGCTTAATTGCATTTGCAAGGGACATCATATCCCTCAAGCCAATGGGTTTATTTTCTTCAATACTTTCTAGAAACACGATATATTCGAAATTACCACCATCTTCGGGGTAATATCGGACGTAATCTGGGATTCTAAAAGGAGTATACTTATCAGTATCCTCTTCGGATGTTACAGAGCCGACGTCAGACGCTGAGCCCTCATCAACAGACTCCGCCTCTCCGTCTTCAACCGATTGTTCCTTTTTGCGTTTTTTACGGCTCCTGACCATCTCTACCACAATTACTTTTTACGTTTTTAATAAATTTGTGCAAAAATGAGTTGCTTTTTATTTATTGCAAATTAACTTTAAAAAAGGCGCCTATCAATCTTGAAGGTTCCCGCGCTTTTTTTCTTTGACAGTTTGTTTTGTGACTGACAAAGTGACAATTCTCTAAATCCCGCCATGGCGCCTTTTTTTTTTTTTTAAACCCCTGCCATGGCGCCATCGACCACACAGCCTATAGACTCCTAATAACAGGCGACCAATGTCTGTCAACACATTAGGCAAAAATGTCTTATAACCATCGTCACTCACCAAGCTCGTATTAGTTTCGACCACTCCTGTGAGCCGTAAACACTTCCGCATTACTCCTTTAAAAAATCGAGAAAATAGACATAATATGTTCCCGTATACAATACGTTTGTGTGATAAAAAAGCCGAACTTCAAATTTCCTGAAAGACGGTATCACATTTCATCGGTAACTTAATAGTTCCATAATCTAAATTAGATTAAATTTCTGACAATATTTATCGGGGTTCATCTTATACTGGTCATACTTGGTGTCTTTATGATTCCGTCCCTTTCTTTTGCAAGTATTTTTTTCGCCATCTCTTTTCGTCGATTTTAAGTACACATATTAGTGATGTTCCAAATCGTACAACCACCTCTGTTGTCGATAAAGCAAAACAAAAACCTATTAATTTATACAAAAAATATTTTTTCAATAATTTGAAATTACAACAGATGTACATCTGATAAATTGTGAAACTTTAATTTATAAATTTTAGATACCCACACGATCTTGATTTAAAAAATAAATGGATAATTGCAGCCAAGCGAGAGAACTGGATCCCATCTACTTAAAGTGTAATATGTTCAAGTCATTTTAGCGAAGATTGTTTTATTCTTATGAAAAACCGTCGATGTCTACTAAGTTGAGCAGTACCAACTAAGAATTTGCCGCTTTTGGTGAGTTTAATTATTGAACTTGTTTTTCTGTCTCCTAGGCAAAAAATATAGTTCCGGAATCTTTCTTCTTTTTGTTTTGCTGCCGCGACGGTATTTATATTTTATTGGCCCAAAACCCCGTCATCTCCACCGCATTGTCGGTAGCGGCGAAGAGATCCGTTTGGCTGCATGTTTTTGGGCTAACTCTATAACATCGCGCTGCATTCAATTTGATAGGCCTCACCAAAGACTTCGAACATAGCTTATAATAATTACGGACATTTTAAAACATTGTTTTTATTCATTTTTATATTTTACCTACATGATTCAATCGTAATTACAATAAAAGAAGGTAATTGAATGCAAGTATGTAAAAACATATTTTATTAAATACAATTTAAAAATGTCGATACTTTCTTGTTTGATTTAAAACCGTCCCATCCCTAGTGACATGCACTGACCTTGAATTGACCAATCAGGACGCAGTACCCCGTCCCCCTCGCTGACGTCATACCTCAGCAAGTTGGCAGAATAGTTTTCGTGCGTTTTATCGTGTATTAGGTGTCTATAGGCTGTGTGGTCGATGCATGGCGCCATCCAATCCATTATTTTACTCTTTAATACCTACTTCTGGCATCGCTTTGGGCTTTTAAGCCATATATGACAACTAATTCATGTTTCTAAAATGTAACACTGTAGCCCGCGATTGCAGTTATCCCTGTCTGAGTGTCTGCACAATCATTACATTATGACGCCATTCGCACGACCGCATTTTTTGCCAGCGTTAAAAAAAAAATGCCGAAATAGTACAAATGCATTCCCATGTATCTGTTTACACGAACGCGGAGCTTTTTTTGGACCACGGTACGTAGAGGCTATTGAAGGACACCGTAGATTTTAGCCAGTGAAGTCTGACAGTCCCTCCCGCCCTTCCCTGGGTGGGAGGAAAGATTTTATGACTTTACCCCGATAAAAAAAAAATTCGTCAGTATTGTATGATTTGCCCAGTAAAAAGTTATTTATTTATTTATTTATTATAAGTGATACCAAGATCTCGTCCAAGCCTTGGGGGGGTCATACCTCCACCCCCTGAATCCGCGCTAGTCTACTTTGGAGAGACGATTCACATGGTCGTTTATTGGTTACAGACTTCAATCCAGGACCAAGATACCAACCTATTAGATAAATAATTGAATATTTTAATAGCGTATGGATGCTTGGAAAAGCCTTGGTTTCAATTTACCTTCAAAAAAACACTTCTTCCAACTGTGCTGTCAACGGCTGTCAATGTCAAATTCGAGAGAAATGTCATACCGATGTCAGAGTCAGTCAGGTGGTCTTTGTATATTTTAGATTCGAGGTGTTGGAGTTTATAAATTATTGTCATTTATTTTGTTAGCATAATATGTTGATATTTAAGTGTGGCCTGATTATTCTAACATCAACGTATATTGTGTCGTAAGTAGAATCATATTGAAATCTAGATAATGTTGTTTATTAGGCCCTATTGTTTTTTGTTTTGTGTATTAATTATTCGCTAATAAAAAACTAAATCAAATGTCTGTTTGCTCAATAAATTGTGCCACCTAGCTAGAAATTTCATACTACACGTTTTGTTGCCAACATTTTCATTGTAGTGGTTCTTTTTGAGTTGCTAACAATACATTCTTTGATACTTTCACTTTCATTCATTGGAATGCGTTAGTTATTTACTTTTTAAAGTAATGAATTGTTTTCTTTATGTTTCAGTCTGTGTTTCCAAGTTTCGCAAGACACGAATTCTTTGGATACTGGCCTTGCTTTTTTGTTCGTAGCCAGCGGAGCAATTGGTGAGAGGGATTTATATCTATGTTATGTAAAGTCAGTGTTGAAATGTAGTTGCAATAACAAGAATGCACTATGACTGCCGTGGTTTTACGAGATATGAATACTCGGCAATACATTCTGTTAAAATCTAGATATTCAAAAAAATAATAATTGTTTATTTAATTTTGTCTTCCTACTCTTACGGATACAGATTAGATTTTGAAAAAAAAGTAATATGTGAATCTAATAGCATGTAATATCTATCAATATATAAATGTGTTTTTAAAGTTTTAAATACTTCAATATATAATTTGTCATACTTCTTGATAAAGTGTTGCTAACATTTTGAGTTGAGTTGGGTCAGAATTTTCATAATCTGTCATACTTATCTTTAACAAATCATCTTGAGTCTTGCATGGCTAATAACTTGTCCTTGATATTTTACTATGACTTTAATAAAATGCAATTGTAAATAAAAGAAAAAAAAATACAAGAAGAAATTATTTCATAAAAAGGGGACAAGTTTTCATAATGTTAGATATCAAGGGATATTTTATAGGTTCTTATGGCACCATAACACTTAGTTTGTCAATGATACAATGCAGTCATGCACTGATTGGTTTAATTCCTGATGTTATTGAGAATATAATATGAAGTATGCATAGTTTTGTAATATCTTTGACTAAATAACTTATAGTGCCATATTACCTCGTGTTTTTTGTTTATAATCATAGTTTTTTTTTTACATCATTACTAATAATTTTGTGCTAACAATGTGTCTTTTTACAGCTGGCAAAATATTATATGACAGATACCAGCAAATACATATACTCGGCTCATTAACACCAAATCCAAATGTTACTTCATTTGCAAATAGGATAGCTTCCTTTTCAGCCTCATTCCTCTCTCTGGGCTTCCTGGTATATTTCTTCCTTTTCCTGTTTAAGGTAAGATCATCATTAATTAACAGATTATGAACAAGCATTTCAGGAACGTAAATGGCTATTGAAGGACACCGTGGATTTTAGTCAGTAGCGGCCTTATTACAAAAACTAAACAAACCTTGGTTTAAACCTGGTCTATCAAGTCTAGGCTTATCTGCAGAGCCATGGTTTAAATTTATCCTTATTACAAAACTAAGATAAAACGTCGACTTTAGTACCGCCATTTGAACGATTGTCTAAACAATTAAATCCACAATGAGTAATAACTATTAAACCTACCTTATTTCAATCCATTTCGGGTGAAAATAACACAAAAACTACAACACAATGAAAAATTTGCTATGAGAAACTTTGACACACCTTTGACAGCTACTACTGTTGGACCATGGTTTATCGCAAAACCACGATTTGTAATAATGTCTGTGTAAACCATAGTTTAACAAGATTAAACCTGGGTTTTTAGTTAAACCTCTTTTTGTAATAAGGCGGTATAAGTCTGACAGTCCCTCCAGCCCTGCCATGGGTTCCGAGGACCCATTTGAAATTTTTACCACGCTACAAAAAGCATTTGTTTACTTGGCTCACCCATCAAAACATAAAGTTCGCCAAGAGTTTCTAACATTTGATGGCTCACTCTACCAGTGCCCGCTCTTTGCTGAATTGTAAAAGCGCGCGTGGGTTCGCATGTGATTTGATTTGATCAGACCTATTCCACTTCCGATAGATTTCTCGAAATCACTCCCACAGAAGCGATAGGAAAGAAGCAGGACAGAAGCACACGAAGTTTACCAGGCAAGCTAGTAATATAATAAAAATTGTTCTCAGAAGTTGTTCTAATCCAATATATTAATTAAAGGTATCCATCATGTAAATCAAATCATAATTATTATGTGCATAATCATCTAACTAACTAACACTAACATGGGATTAAACTGTCTTGATAAAAAATGTTAACAAAAAATTATGTAATATATTCTGTAATAGGTATTTTTGTTATGGTATTTTAACTCTTGAGCATTTGATAATAAACACCACATTACAAGTGAGAGTTCTAAATAATTGTAAACATGAAGTTAATCTCATATTATAGTACAGTTACACATAACTTATGCAATTATTTTGTTTGCAGGTAGATAATCATTGCCTTACGGCATTGAATATTTTTATATGTGGATTTGGCACTTTATACATATGGATGCAGGTATGTTATTTAATATTTTATTTTACTTTATTTGTATGTTGTAGACTGTCGTTACTTTCAAGAATTTCTTTTTCTTGATAGTTGTCTTGTAAATTGTAATTAGATTTTTGTAAATTAATTTAAAAGATTATTTTTCAGTGGTCTTTAATTCGAATTCACTTGAACCTGAGTGAAAGTGAAAACGAGGTGAACCATAGAATGATACGGAATAACACGTTGCAAACGATAAATGGAAACACTCGAGTTTTTAATAGATTTTCAATTTTTTCTATAGAACATATCTTTGAAAATCTATTAAAGACCATAGAGCGTTTTCGTTTATCGTTTGCAACTTTTCTAGGTGAGCTGTTTTCCTAAATCACTGATGTAATGCGTGAAATCTAGGTGGAATTAAGCAAAATCATCATAAAGATTGCGAGATAAAAAAAAATGTTCGCGGTCCTCTCAGATCAAAAAAAATAGGCAGATAGAGCGCTCAGAACACGCGAGTGTGTCGACCAAAGATAATACAAAATCCAAGGATAATACAATCTCGCGACAGTACCAAGCTACGCATCGTCTCGCTCACACGTCACTAGTGATTTGCCATTTTAAGTCAAAACATGCCGTCTTGTGTGTTTAAACACTGCAAAAAATGTTCACAAAAACAAAGAAAACAAGATGGAATATCTTTCCACAGGTAACTCTTGTTATTTTTATTGTTTTGGTATTTATTTTCCATAAAATATTTTCGGCTCACTTGAAACACAAAACCTTAACAGTAAATCGTCTGTGTTGCTAGTTTAGGACGGGTAAATTACCCTGAATTAGGGGAATGTGTATTGTGCATAAAAAATAACAATCAAATACGTCAATACAACTGCACAGTCGTAATCTATAGTACCTATACAACATTCGTTATTGCTTATGCGAAACCTGAAACACGTCTCTAGTATTTTTTTCACGATCACTTATCAGATACACACTAAACTATTTCGCGTATCGCGTTGTGTCATAGGCGCGTGCGACTGTTACAACCGGACGACTGAAGACACACGCGGGTGGCGGGGAACACAACCCCGACCGGGTTGTGTTCCCCGTCCCCCGCTGCCTGTGCGCTGCCGCCGCACGCGACTTCAGCTGATCGCTTTGATCTGCCGTAACCTCTGTAGTGCTCGCGTATGATTGCGGATAGGTGTCCAACTCCCAACCTTTTTAAATAATTTTGGGACAAAATATAACATGATGTAAAAATTATTGGAATCGATTCAGTTATTGATTCTGAACAAACTATATTCAGGTTTCGCATATACTAAAAATAATGTTGTATGGTCTATGGTCGTAATGACACAAGGTCACTAGTTAGTTCCGTCCGGGTCGTAAAGACTTCGGGTCTCGTCTCGGGATGGCACCCCCGCGCGCGGGGCTGTATTCGTATTTTTGCGTGAGAAAGTGGGACGGAGAGCATGCCTTTGAGATATTCGGTACTTGTAAGGATGTGCCGAGCTCGCGCCGCTGGATTATTTTATTATTTGTTGCTATCTGGATATAACCATAAAGCAAAATCGCGTTACCAATTTGAAACATTAATAGTATGTTTGTACAATATAATTGGTGCAGAACTAAGGCTGTTAAAGTTTAATGATTGTGTGTAAAATTATTATTATTTTAATAAATGTGTTGATTGTGTGTGTGAACAAATTGTTTATCTTTTTAAACTAAAAAACCTGTCCTTAAATAGTTTATTAATCAAATTACTAAAAAGCGTTATGAAGTGTTATCCGTTCTGATATAAATTAATTAAATAGGTAGTAAGTAATTACGCATATTAACTTTTATTCCTTATTATTATTCTGTTAAATGATAAATACTACACGCAAAAGTCTGGGTATAACCATAAAGCAAAATCGCGTTTCCAATTTAAAAAATAGTGGTACAATATTGAGAACAATTTAACTGAACAAAATGTGGGAGTATTTGTCAATATCTGGCAACCGTAAACGCACACAGATGCACGTGTTCGTACACGGCGCGCCATATTTGCCGCGCACACTAAAATAAAAACCGGCTTCACTTTGTTGTTCGCGCACGTTCTATCTGCCTATTTTTCTTGATCTGAGGCGGTCCTGTTAATATTAAAAATTGTCTATGAAAATTTTATGAATTTTATTGCTATTGATTATCATGATCATAATATGGATAATCCCTAACATAATCCCCAAAAAATGTAGTTCGCGAATTTAAGATGGTAACTCGACTTGTTTTTGTTGTTTCAGTGCATCCTCACAACTTACATTTCGACTCTGTTTTATGACAAAAATTTGACAGTGTTTCGGCAATGCCTTGCCAACTTGAGCTTCCTCCTTTTGATTTTAATGGCAATATTTGGGACAGTAACATCATTTTTGCCATTGAGTAAGTAACACATATTTTCTATCAATTTCTGGAGATTCCTCGTTCAAAGATTGTTAAAAAACGGAAGTGTCGGCATTGATCCAGAACCCCTATAAGTTTCTGTTTCCTGTATGAAGTCACCAACATACAATAGACAATTTATATTAGATATCATTGAACTACTAAGAATAAGCTTGTCCATAACTTGTAACAATTAAAAACTATGTATTTGCCTTTCAATTGTCTTTTGTTACGCATACAAATATTAATGAAGACACGACGCTTTTAAAATTCACAATAGGCCACGCTGTTATTTTTAGTGCGTTCTGACGTCACTGGGCCCGCTCTCGGGTTTTGATGCGTTTTATACCGTAATTTTGTCAATATTCATTGATTAATATGTGTCCATTAATTTTTAATACTTTAGCAGACGGACTGAATAGATTTGCAATTTATTGATGCTGCAACTAGTCTAACGAAAAAATATTTTCAATTACTTTAAAGATATTTTTTATTTCAGATGGTTCCAGCACACTTTACTTCTGTTTCATCGTGACTTCCCTATGTAGCAACATATTAGCAGCAATATTTTGTGTATTTATACTGACTTTTGAAAAGGAATATGAATATTTTTCTGAGGTAAGACAGATATGAGGTGAAGTTGAACATATTTGACTACTATTTCGAAATTGTCACAACTCAGTTTAGGAACCCTTGGCTTATAGTAATTCATTTATCAAATTTTAGGGTTTACGATCAGAGCTTCTACTCGACGATGGCAGTTCCTTGGAAAATGCATCATTGTCGGACATGGATAGCATATTTGGGGCCCAAGGGTCTACTTCAAGTGCAATCGTCATAAAGGGTAACATCAGCTGCCCCAAGACCTCCTGACCCGAGGCCGTGCCCGACGCGGGCACGGTACTACAACAATCGGCTGCCGTCACCCCCATGTCACCTTTGTACGGCAGCTTCGGTAACACTAAGATAAACTTCGATACTATTAAGCAAAATAATATTAACGAACAACGAGATGAAGTAGATGCTCTTGAAGACAATGATAGTGGAATGTCATCCGAAGAGACTGACGACTCTCTCAAACTTAACATAAGCCCTAATAATAATGATAACGTAAGTAAAAACTTAAGTTCAACTGTAGAAGATAAACAAGAAGTAATAACGAAGTGCCTAACTATAGAACCTCATTGTGCTGAGCACAGGAATGAGATTCCGAGCTGTTCGACCGCTGTTAATCATGTAAGTGTTTTTATTGAAGATGCGGAGTCCGGGCTTCACCCGGCAGAGCCTAAAGATCTGAATGATGATCAAAAAGTTTCGGAATATATTGTGATAGATCTGACATGTGATGTCGACAATGTACGTGAGTTGTCTAAAGGTAAAAAGAAAAAGAAGGTTGTCGGTACAAAAAAACGTAACGTTGATTGTGATTATTCAAGTATACCTAGTGTAGAATCGAGCCAAAGTTTAGTTCCTGTTGCGAACAACGAACTTGTGCATACCGAGAACCAGAAGTTGCTCAGCTTATCTCTGTCAATACTTCTCGCTGCCCTGCTGCAAGCGATGCGCTGTTTCGCCCAGTTCTTAGAAGATATTGTGGTTCCGCAACGGTAATAAATAATTATATTGTGTTCCTTTGTATTTTTGGTGCAGTATTCACTAATATATTACTTATGTTAAGATAACGAATTATCAATGACATTATATTTAATTACATTGTATTTATTCATTTGGTTTTATTTCAATGTCCGGTCAGCTTCAACAATTTCGAATTGTCGAATTTGTCGGGTCTGTACAATTGCAATCTGTATTTTTTATATTTCCCCGTGATACTTCTAAATACGTTCAGACGTCAGCAAATCAAAGTATCCTAATCTGACAATTATCTTAATTTTACAATCAAATATGATACGAACGTTCTGTTTTGAGATACAGTTAAAAA
This sequence comes from Agrotis puta, assembly GCA_943136025.2. NCBI lineage: Eukaryota > Metazoa > Arthropoda > Insecta > Lepidoptera > Noctuidae > Agrotis > Agrotis puta. Next base: position 9,460,962 of record OW964177.2, on the reverse strand, counting down.
TGAGTTGAAAAATAAATTACAGATTGGAGAAGGTTGATGTGCTGGCGTCTGTGGGTACAAGATTCATTGCAATGAAACAAAATAAAATTGTAATAATAATTTAATAAATTATTTTGAACATTACACAAACGCTACTATTCACACACATCAAATAAATTAATGAGGTTATAGGTCGTACACTAAATGGATATTTCTATTTATTGTCTGAATATTATTTCACTAGCATTTCAGAGTGATTGCTCGTTGATCACTGTAATCAGTCTATTGTTTGTGTTATGGCACTTTTTCTTCCACTTGTTGGAGTCATTGGTGTGCATCTCTGGTGAGTCGGGGCATTCGGGGATGGTGGACGGTTGTGGCGAAGAGTTGGCCACGACGATGGACCAGCGTCGCCCACGCCGCTCGTTGATATTTGGCAACTCGGCTATTAGATTGTTTTCGTATTCACTTAACATTAAATAGTTTTCGACCTGGAAGCAAGATATTTTAGTTAGTAGGTTACTGGTTAAGTTGTCTATTTCATTATACAGAAGTAGGTTGATTAGGGTGGTATTGAACGGTTGCTATTCATATAGGGCGCCTTGATTCGGTTCTAAGCACCCCATACTTATTGGGCAAGGCTTTTGGCAGACGATCAAAAACCAACTATATCTTAACCATCTTTTGCATTGTAAGGCCCACTTGTCTGACTGACTAACTGACTCTCTGTCAACTTCATACAATTTGACAGAGACAGAACGATGTTTTAAATCAGTTTAGCGCTAAATCTGTTTAGTGATTGTGGTGCAAGTGGGCCTAAGTTTTTGTAACCATGTAATAAAATATACCAATCTTCGCGTGAGCGACTCACGGTCAAATGCAAGCCTACCATATGCAAAATAAACTGAAATGATCCTTATTACCTTATTACAACTAGTGATACAGTCACCCCCGCATTCTAATTCCTCGAGAAGATGCTCTGGTATGTCCAGATCAAGGTCGAGGTCCAAGCCGCCTTCTTCGCTGATGCAGGTCAGTTCGGGCGGCACGGTCGGTGGCGGGGAGCCCAGGGTGCCGGGCCGAATGCTGTCCAACAAGAGGTCGCGACCCGCTCTACCTGGTGCTACAAATTCTGCTCCTAGAACTAAAAATACAGGTTTTTTAAAACTTGGGGGTTGGAGTTTGATTATAGTTTGTACCATTATGTGATACATGTGTTTGTTTTGGGGATTTAATTCAGATCGGTAAAAATGTTATTGGGTTTCTTTATAAGGATTTCTTTGTAGCAGTCAGGAATTGTGTTCCCATAACATGAGTTTTCAACACACCTTTAAGGACTATAGGTTTAATACTATATGTTTATTAAAAAGTTACCTAAGGCGGTGGCTGCACCTGTGGCTGTGCGTTGTTCACGATCGCGACTGCGACTGCGTCGTGTCGGCTCGCACGTTGACTCACAATTGGCAGCTCCACCGTTTTCTCTGTAAGAAATGTAATAATTATTTCAGCTTAGAGACTTACAATTTTACCTGGATAGCAAAGCGACACTCTGACAATCTGATTTATAGAACAGGACGGGAGCACGTGGCATAAGCGTACTGAGGGAAGAACTAGGAACCAAGAAGAGGGTAGGAGACCAGAGGAGGAAAGCTACTTCCCCTGGGCCCTTCTCTTTTATACCCATACTTATATACCCACTTAGTTTATATGATCCGCTGATATGAATTAGATGTAGGCACAATTGCCTACAACAACTCAACCTATGATACGTACTTGGTGTGTTTGTGCGCTACACTGCGCCTATGAAGATCGATACAGAAGAGAGACAGGGATCCGATGAGGGAACAAGTTGAGCTGAAGTAGTAGCCCGCCTTGCCACCGCAACCCACGTTTATATAACCTGTAAAAAAATAAGGTCTTAGGTAAATAGGTTCTGAATTGTCAGAAAACTTTATTTCTGGTCATGGTCTTCCGGAATGACTGCATAATCAGTCTATAACAAATCGATTGCTGGGGCAAAAGCCTCTTATATACGAGAATGAGTCAGTCGGTTTTACGATTTTTCCGATCAGAATTGGCAGATACTTGATTGTGGTTGTCCCTCTTTCTCGTTTACTTCTTTAGAGAGTTCAGAGTGTCCCTCGATCCGTTTTAATGGAACGACTGAGAGCCTTGAGCAAGAAAACCCGGTATGATTCTATATAGGGTACGGTTTTTTTTTCAGCGTGGTATAATCATCAAATGAGTCCTCCCACCCAGGGCAGGGCGGGAGGTACTGTCAGACTCGTACTGACTAAAATCCACGGTGTCCTTCAATAGCCCTTTACGTTCCGGGGTCACGGTAATTCTTAGTCCCGTGACCATAAGGTACGGTTTAGGTTGAATCTCACCTGAGAGCGGCACCCCTATGGCGATGGGCACGGCCTGTGAGCACTGTACGAAGCCCCACGTCCGTGCGAAGTTGCGCGAGCGCACTCGCTCGTAGGTGTACATCTTCAGCGAGTAGTGGTAGCCTCCGCAGAATATACCTGGAATTATTACCATATCTTGTAGTCATAGAAGTATGTACCTATTTAAATCTTTTTAACAATTATTTCTTGTTACAATAATAATTTTGGAACGAAGTCTTTCAGACAACGGGTTATTTACGTCCATTATTAATAATTTTGCTGATTTTTTTTTAATTTATTAAAAAACCTGTTGTATATTCGTCTCCTGTTTCAACAATAATTACCGTAAACCCAAGCAAACAGGACGTATCCTCGATAGGACCCTTCGACAGCCGTCAGAGCCATGGTGGCCAGTCCACACACGAACACAGCTGCTTGAGTAAGGTATTGACGGGCTATTCTGCATTCTGCCGACTTCTGACGGACAAGAAGACCGAATGCCGCGCAGCCGACCGCCCAGGCTAGGCCTAGGTACGCTTGCAGGAGTTCCACTGTATCGCCTAGACCTGGAAGAAGAAAATATTGTTTTAGCCCCGCTGTCATTTAGATATTACCAATCTAGTTGTTTCTAGCGGCTTTGCCCTCTGAGCCAAACATCAAGATCCGTTTAGCCATTCTGATTTCCGAAAGCCGATAACCAGTGTCTTATCAGTGTACATACTATTACTAGGTTGTGGAGAAAATGTGGATTGTGGTTGTGTACCGAAAAACAGATATTCAGCTTTCGGTTAGACTAAAAACCGCTCACTATATAGTAGAGAAAAGGCTAAGCAGAATATTGTCCATTACTAGTTAGTTATTAGTTATGAACTATATATATTACTGACTAGACAAGACAGTAACAGGTAAAGTCAATGCAATTCACTTATCGCTTAAGTATATCAAAATTATCAGACTAAAATGATAAATCAACCAACCTTCTTCTTCAGCATGGTAAGCCAAATAGAATATCGGCGTGTTGATACCGAACGCCGATATCCCAGTAGACATGAGCAAGATCCTCACTGTCTTGGACTTCAGCGTGGAGAAATCGAAGAAAGGCTGGCGATCATCAGTCTTGTTCCTATCCTTCATCTTCCGTTTGATCTTATTCTGGTTCTTAAGGTGCAATATCGCTCGTCTCTGTGGGTGGTACAGGGAAGCTGATCGATAAAAAGTGCCCAGTATGAAGGTGGCGAATACTACTCCCGTCACAGCTTGCAGTCCTAAGCGCCAGCCGATCGCTCTGAAAGTTTATGAAAATGCAAATTAAATGGACGTATTGGTACCGTGTCGGTATCGTATGTTTCTGATCATTAATTTATATAAACCCAGTGTAGGCGAAATCGAATATTGTTTTAATAAAAAGCTATTACATACCCTTATATTGAAATGGTCAGTACAAGGGTCAATGGTAACTACAAGGCTTTGTAGGACACTTGATGCCAAATGTATATGTTTCTTTTGACAAGAATGCCAAACAAACAAAAAATTGCCTGTATTTCCAAAATAGTTATTAGTAGGTATCTAGTCTAGGTACATATGAAAACACGTTACCTACCGCAAACTTTCCAAATCGAATATGAACCATTATTTTATGATAAAGTTAAAAATCTGTTAAAGATAAGAAGTTATAGTTTCGCCGCTGCCGAAGAAGTGTCAATATTTACCTTATGGCACCTTTGATGAAGGTGGACATGACGGCGATGCCGAGCCCGCTGCCGCTGACGATAAATATCTCGACGAACTCCCGTCTCCGTTTGAAGTATTGCGCCACCATCAGCGTGGAGCAGTCCCGGGTCAGGCCCACGCCCACACCTACCACCGTCCCTGGAAAAAGTGAGCTTCAGTTAAAAATCGCCCTTTTGGAACGAACATAATTGCTTCTTTTTTATCGTGGTAAAATCATCAAAAGAGTTCTCTCAGGGGCGGGACGAGAGGGATTGTCGGACTCGTACTGACTAAAATCTACGGTGATCCTTCAAAAGTCCTTTACGTTCCAGGGCCATGGTTACCTGATGAGACAGTCTCGCGACTCCGACATGCTTTGGCCTTCTAAGGGCTCTCCTCGAACATATGTAATTGCTAAGTTACATTTCGCAAGCAGGTTTTTTTTTGAGTTAGAAGGAATGTCATCAAATGAGTCTTCCCGCGCTGGATGGAGCGGAAGTGACAGTCACTAGTACACTGACTAAAAATCACCCATCACCCTGTCCTGTCCCTTCAGTTGGCCTTTGCATCCCAGGGCCACGGTCCTGTCCTGTCCACAGTCTCGTAACCCCCAAGTAGGTATGTATGGAATGGTGATTGACTAAGTACAATTAAGTCTAATTTAAATGTTAATTAAGTGGGAACTTAAAATGTAGTTCCCATTTATATAATTCTTACATTTAATGTTTAATGTTAATTAACGTTTAACTAAGTAAATATGTTTTTCTGAACTTTATCGATTTCGTTATAATGAAAAGAAAACTTAACATACCATGCGATGATGTGACTTTATATATATTTTAATATATTTTATAATACTAATAGAAAATGCACGTAGCAATTTCCCGGTCCGCGTAGCACAGACGTTTTATTTGCTACGCGCCTACGACAATGCCTACGAGAGTCTACGAAAAAATATAACATCTTTTTGGCGGTGAGAAATTGCAATTTCTATATAAACAGATACCGTTGCATTTTGCACTGGGTAGGTCGATGTCACCTCGTCCAGGATATCACCGCTTGTTAGGATTCGCAAGGGGAGCAGTAATATGACATATGACAAATCGCTTTTTTACGAGCAATTTGTTTCAAGGCAGTCTGTACAACTAATATAAATGAGCGTTATAGAGACAGGGAGCGCTAATTACCGATTCCGGATTGATGGACTTACATTTGAATACAAATGAATTATTATGGACGTACTTATATAAGTACCCATTAAACGATGTATCTACATGTGCAGTTAAATTGATACTAGTAATAAAATTTTGACGGCACGTTTGGCGCAGTGGCTGAGAAATTGGACTCCTGCGCTATGTGTCGCGGGTTCGATTCCCGTACGGAACAAATATTGGTATGATCTGCAAGTAGTTGTTCCGGGTCTGGGTGTTTGTGTATGTGAGTTTCTATGTTTGTAAACGCACCCACGATACAGGAGAAATTCCTAGTGTGGGGCAACGTATTAAAAAAAAATGCATTCATATTTACATAAAAGCTGTTTCTCTTGGTTTCAACCCCGCTGCTCGACTCCTATTGGGCGTAAGATTTTATATAGCCTTATTATATATATAGCCTTCCTCAATAAATGGACTATCCAACACAACAATATTTTTTCAATTCGAACCAGTGGTTTCTGAGATTAGCGCGATCAACCAAAAAACTCTTCAGCTTCGTAATATTAGTATAGATTAATTACCTTCCACATTATAATCAGCATAGCCTATAAAAATGTTCCCACTGCTAGGACACGGCCAAAGCCTGCCGGGGTCGCGGGACTCACGCAATTACCGTGACCCCGGAACGTAAAGGGCCATTGAAGGACACCGCGGATTTTAGTCAGTACGAGTCTGACAGTCCCCTGCTCTGCCCTGGGTGGGAGGACTCATGTGATGATTTTATCAAGTTTAAAAAAAAAAACGGCTGGGACACAGGCCTCCTCTCTGTGAGAAGAAATGGGCCATAATCCATGACGGGCCTAGTGTGGATTGATTCATGTCACATGGCTTCGAATTTTTGGTTCTAGAACATGCCGGTTTTTTTATAACGTTTGAGAGCAATGGTGATGAAATAAATTACACAAATTAATGCACCTGACTGACATCGGACCCACGACCTACAACTCGTATGTCGGGGCCGCTACCACTGGGCTACTGCAGGACATTATTTACATATACATTACTAGAACTTTGCCCGCGACTTCGTCCGCGATAATTGATAAGATTTTCCATACAAACAAAATTCCCCCTTTTCACCCCCTTAAAGGTTAAATTTCCAAAAACCCCTTCTTAGTGCTCCCCTACATTATAATAGGAAGCCGTGTGCAAAATTTCACATTCCTAGCCCCAGTAGTTTCGGCTGTACGTTGATATGTCAGTCAGTCAGTTCTCCTTTTATATATATATAGATACACATATCAGAGGGCAACTAATTTGCAGGCGTATCTTACTTTATTCAAGCGTAAGTCGACATTGTTCACGAGACAAAATACTGTCTTCAACAGTCTTCTGCCGACTGTGTAACTAATGTGGAGGCCCAGTCATATGTTATATACACAGAATTAACGCTCTCCCATTCCTGATAGGTTAAATTGTGTGGAAACACAAACAGATTTAATTCGGCTGAAATATGAGTGAAAGAATGAAAGTAAATAATTGTGTTATTTGGCACTAGTGCACAAGACATAGACAAAAAGAAAAACGAATGAGCCTAGTAGTAAAATATTTTATGATGTATACGTAACTTAATATCTGACATCTCAGTTTGGTAATTGGAAACACGACCTCAAGTTCGACTCCGACTTCGGCATCCACTTCTACTTCGACTTTGACTTGGGGTTTGACTTTAAGACAATTTAATTTTCAGATAATAGCACTGGTTTCTTTAATTCGGTGACTCATTTAAAAACAGACCTCGGTAAGGAGTTGCTTCCATTTGATGGCTCACTCTACCACCGCACGCGATTTGTTTTGACAAATCCTGTTCCAATTCCACTTACACACTTCCGTTATATTTCACAAATTCATTCCCACAGAAGTGATAGGAAAGACTTTACCAGTAAAAAAAAGTAAGAACCAAATTTTAAAAAAAACATACTTAATTTAATTATTGAGTGTCTTTAGGCTGCGCTTAATAGTTACAGTTTATAAAATGCACGACTAAGGTGCAAGAGACGAAGTCAAAAAAGAAAAAGACTGGAATTTCAGTGATGTGTACAAACTGTTCAATAGCATTAGACATTGCAATCATGTTTATTCAGCAAGCGGTCTTTGTGAAGAAAAGCTGCATCAGATTGTGGTATCATGACGTCGTCTATTTTCTTTTCTTTTTAAGAAACGGTTCTACTTGATCCTCTGTAGGTATCGAATATAAAGCGATAAATCTTGTTTAGGTATTTGCAATAAATAAAAAAATATAGTCTCTTGAAATATTGGCTTTTAAATGTATTGATTTATTTATGTACACACAGTAAATAATATAGAATATAGAAAATAACAATAAATTGAGAACAAGGGTTACTGGTTTTTTCTTACTAGGTATAACCAACGGCTTTGTCCATTACAATTAGAACATTATCCCAGGGAAACATAAAATCGAGATAAAAATTATCTTATGAGAAAAAAAATATCCCAGTTATATACTATCTGTGTACCAAAGTAAAATATCCGAATCCTTTCAGTCGTTTTTGCGTGAAAGAGTAACAATCATGTGTTTCATTTGTAATATTAGAAAGTAACTAAGAAATAAGACCCGCGGCCCGCCTGGCTTCGCTTCGCTCGGGATTACTAATTTTTAACCTTCCCAGTGGACACTTTTTAAACATTTTAATAGAAATGCATACAAACCTTGTCCTGACAACAAAGAATGAAGTAAAAAAGAATTTATTAAATTTTCCAATTGGTGTAGTCGGTCGGAAGTAATGTGCGCACAGACAGACAGACTTTATTTTAAACTTTGTACAGCCCTTTCTGCCAGCGATAGGATGAATTGGCAATGATACGTTTATTTTTCTGACGAGTTATTGTCATAAAACCTCTATCAAAACTTATCATCCGCTTCCTAATTTCTTCAAAATGACCTTACTTACTTCCTTTACTTTTACTACTCGTAGACGGTATAAAAGGATCTAAAGGCATAATTTAGTAAATTTAAATAAGGGCATAAACTTTCATTTTATTACGTTACATTACTTTTAATACGAAATGTACCCAACATTAAACGGAAATAAAAATAAATAGGAACGTGGAAATAAAAATAAGTTTTATAAACAAATATATAATCTGATTACTCAGCTATTTCCATAATACTTTAGTGCTAAGTCTAACCAAGTTAGACAGGGGGATTTACAGGCATAATAAAATAACCCCAGAGTAGTAACCTATGATCCTTGTAATGGTGCCCATCTACTTCTTCTTAGTGATGATTCATTTAAATAAATGAGGTTCGGCCAAAACTCTACCACATTTACGGCATTGGTGGCGGCCTCAGACAGGCCCATTAAAGTGCAGGTGGAATTGCAGAAAGTGCAAGTGTGGAGATGGGCCATCATTTTGATAAGGCTCCGTTCCGCTCCACTGCCCATCCACCTCTAGTCTAGTAACAGTCCTACTCAATCTACATCTTAATCATAACCAATAAGATAAATGCGAAGGTGAGATTGTTTGTTTGTTACGAATTCACGACTTAACCGGTGGACGGATTTTGATGAAGTTTGGTACAGAGGTAGACGGGACACTCGAGTTGGAAAGGGGCAAAGTCTCTACGATAGACGTTGCGGCACATGCCCATGTGACTGTTTATTACGATTCGCGTTTGACGGCAGGTTTTATATCTTATTAATTTTTTTACTTATCGGTTACTTACATTTTTATTTTATTTTTAACAAAAAAGAAATAAAAAGCATTTAAAAATATAAAAAAATAGGAGTAGCATTCCACCAGCATCGGAAATAGGGTCCGGGCTACCAGTGGTCAGGGCTCCTGAGAGAGGTACCTCCTAACAATATGCGCCGTGTCCAGAAGTACCTACTGCCTTCTGAATCAGGCGCTTGATTCAGCTGCCAAGCGAGAGCCTCCTCAGATGTTGTTCGAGGCTCTTGGCAATTAAGCCATTAGCAGACACGACTGTTGGCACAATTACTGCTGTGTTCATGTCCCACATGTCAACAACCTCGCGAGCGATGATGATAAGGTTCATTATTATGTTGTTTAAAGCCGTCCAAACGTATGTCAAAAATACCTTTTTTAATGCGTAATCGCTAAAAACGAGTATAAAAGCTACATGTTATTTTATGATTATGGAGTTCTCTACAATTTTCCTGTAATATACATATAGGCAAAATATTATTATCAGTATTTTTTCAGACTTGTGTAAGGGGGGACCATTTTTCACCTATTTTCTTGAATAACTCTGAAACTAATTTTATTTTCAGAGTTTTTCCAGATATTGGCGAAAAACGACGAATCAAAATTACAGAAAATGCGCCACTGCAACATATAAAATACACACATAGGAATTGATATGTAATTACCAAAGAACTGAATCGGTCAAGTAGGTTCGGAGAAAATTGACTGTGAAGGTCGGACTGACGGACACACGAGTGATCTTATAATAAGGGTTCCATTTCTCATTCGGACGTTAAAAAAGGATCCAACATAGCTGGGAAAAAGCTGGGCAGGTGACGACGATAATTAAACTATTCGGAATTATATTGTCCACTGATATTTATCATCAAAACAGAATCCCATACCATCTGTAGACAGCTTGTATTTTAAGCCGTGCATTATTCATTTTATCCGCATATTTATCAAACGTTTCACATCCGAATAATTTCATTCGAAAAACAATTCGATTTGGTACATTTCTATTCACGTTCGTTCCCAGCATTATAACAGTTGTGTTATAATGTTATTGTCGGTGTTACAGTTGGCGCGAAGTACTATCGTTATTCGAGTATCGTAACTCGGTATTCATTGCTCGTTGCATTTCCAATTGTTGCCACAATACCAATCGGAAGTCGGTTTATATTGTACTGGGATCGTGATTTTAACCATGTAACAGGGTGATATCTAACCATAATACGGTCTCACGGTCTCCTTGCTATCGTTAGCTGTGTAGCCTGAATGTATCTAGTTGTGCAAGTTTCCCTCATATCTATGCAATGTGGCTAGTGCCAATATGTAATCAGTATTTGCTATGTAACTTTAAGGACTAATTTCCTTGAAGATAGCGAGGGTTTTAGGAACCCTGGCTTCAAATTCTGCTCATGAAATCATTTGAGCGATATCAGAAGTCAGTAAAAACAAAATTTCATGCAAAGGTTTTAGGTTAGGTTTAGAACCTAGCATGGTAAAAATCATCAAATGGGTCCTCCCACCTAGGGCGGGGCAGGAGAGACTGTCAGACTTGTACTGACTAAAATCCACGCTGTCCTTCAATAGCCCTTTACGTTCCGGGGTCACTGTATTCGTTAGTCCCGCGACCCCGGCAGGCTTTGGCCCTCTAAGGGGAGATCCCGTCATTGTGCTGACACTTTGTTTGTTTGAATACAAAGTTCAAATCCCTCTTGGCCCGCTGAGGGCAAAAGTTAGAAATATATTACGTAGTGCATGCAACCTATTACGAACAATATGTACAAACAGTCGTTTTCGTGAATCGTTGCGGGGTTGCGGCCGAGTTACAATAGTAAAAAAAAACATTACAAGATTTCTGATGCTTTTTTTTTATAACAATAAGCAACAGCTAAATATTATTGGAATTCAACGCTGGGCTCAGCAAAGAAGAAAATTTAATTAAAACTTTTCTTTGCATTTTTATTCATGCGTTCATTTACGTTTTGCTAAGTATGATAAAGGGCATCCATCATTTTTCATATCCACCATTTCTAACGGTTTTTAAATAGGGACTCGGAATAGTTGCCTGAGGTACTCAAACTCAGAGGCAGGACACTTAGGTACTGTAACAGCCCGGTAGAGTCCCAATTTAAATGCAAATGTACCGTTCTGCCAGACGCCAACGCGTTATCCTTGAAGATAGAACTAGCTCGGAGTGTGCATGTGCGCACGCGTGCAGTTTGCCTCAATATTACAATATTTACTATGAAATATGTTAGCTTGCAGAGAACATCTAGAAATAGGTACATGATTCCATATTTCATATCTTTCTACGCATTTCTATGAGAATAATCTAAACCACGTTCATCCGATTCAGTAATAGCCCGCCAGCCAATGCGTTAAAGCGGAGTTCGTTTCGTTATATTATTTCTAAGGATTATTTACTACACTGAAAATCCAACTTCAAATTCCAAGAATCGAGTAATAAATAAAATTCAGTTCTATTCAACTGTTTTATAAAAATGAAGATATTATATTTTCAATTTCTATGAGTGAGTTATTTTTTCATATATCATCGAATAAATTACTAGTTTCAGCGAATATTCGGAATTCTATTTTGATCGGTACGGGTATGTAGATATCCGTTTATTTACACAGAGGCCCAATTAGCGGATACCTTTGAAGTTCACTAAAACGAGTTTCGGATATATGAATCTGATGAAATAAATTGAGTTGTCAGAAGCGCGCTGCGTTTCAGGTGCATTAACGTTCCAATTATTTATTCTGTGTTAATGCAAGCGTATGTGCGTGCACGTCCTGGGCCGGATTCCTTACGACATTTCAGTATTATTAGGCTCATCATTAATTTAATTCGGTTTGAGTGCACTAACCTAGATCCTGTAATGCAACACGGGAATAGTTTTCGTATATTGCAAAACTGTTCGGTTTTGTACGTTGGAAATATTTCAACAATATTGTATTTTCTATTGTTTTGATCAAGAGCACATAAAAGCTTAGTTACTTATCAATCATCCTCTTAATATGCACTTGCTTATCTGAATATTATGTTTAAGGTGCTTATAAACTTCAGCATTCAATTCAGTAATCAGCATTCTTCCAAATCTCAACATAAAAACAAAGGACAATGTTTGAGCGAGCATTCTGGCGAGCTTTTTTCCATCAAGTCTCAAAGTTGATGAATGTTACCTTAATTCAAATTTTTGACTGCCATCGACTAGAGCGTTCGCTAGAAAGATCGTGAAATGTTCGTAGCCATGTTTGGCTCGTTATTCATTACGACAAAATTAAAAAAGGCGAATGCTCGATGTTCTGTTACAAGTGAATGCTCAAGTCTATCAGCACCTTTACATAAAAAAAGTGTACTTACCATAGCTGAAGAAGAGCTGGTGGAACTGCGTGGCGAAGGAGGTAAAGAGGCAGCCTAGGGCCGCTACCAGGCCTCCCACGACGGCCGTCACCCGCGTGGACTTGCGCACGCACAGCGCTACCGTTACCGGGGAGAGTGCGAGCGCCACCCCTGCTGATAATGCACCCAGGCATCCTGGAACAGAAGGGTGGAATAGAAATTAGTCATGAATGTACTCTTAGGAAGTTGCGTATCTTCCAAACTATCGTTATTCGATATAGACAAATAGGGATGACACTGTCCGCAAAGTTCAATCAATGCAAGTCTAGTATAAATCACATATTACTTAACATTATTTAAATATTTTAGAGTATTAAAACTAATTCAAAAGGAAATATTTCCCAACAGAGCCTTAAATCAAACTTGTATACGAGTCCAAGATTTTCTCTATAAACACAATAGTCCAACTTCAGTGCTTTAGCTGTCTCCGCCACGTTTTTGCTTACCAAGTAGCGGACGGCTACAAAAAGCTCGTGATGTTTATTGTAATCCGACATCGTAAAGATTCGCGTGCAGGCATTCCGTCTGCCTTGTAAGGACGTGTGGGTCCTGCAGGGCTGGCTCCGAGAAAATGAGATTTATGTCAAAAATATTTATGAACACACCTTAATATGTGTTAAGCGACAGTTTAAATAATTTGACATAATGTTATACCCGTTCTTCTGCTTTATGCATGAAGTACTCTCCAAACAAATGTTTGTGGCGCTCATGAATTTTCCATCTCGTGATTTATTTTCGAGGCGCACGTCTTTTCGTCGCAAAGGTAAGGTGATATGCTAATTAAGTGTCAGTCAACGTAATGAATGTTTTTAAATTGGCACTTGAAGTGTCCTCAACATGTCAGTTACAGTGTCCTACGCAAGTGTCGAAAACTGTCTACCGAGGAGACTTTGTTATTTATTATTTATGTAACACAATATGTGACTTTATAAATTACTTAAATAACTGATAAAGGGTAAACCTACTGTTGAATTCAGAGTTCTACCGCATTCCTTCAAGATTAAAATATCACAAATGATAATCAGAGCTCAGTATGACGAGGCGACATCCCTAAGTCGCGTCACCACAGTGACAACGCTTTATATGAAACTTGACACGTTAGTTAAATGGAAATTATTTGACATAAAAGGCCTTTTATTATTTAAATAGTCCATTAAGCTAAATTATTATCGCTTTGAAGAGATATTCATTATAAGTTATGTCAACCATCTGCTATATTATCGTGTTCCGTTGGTAATGGGAAATAAGTGTATTTTTAATAAGTAGGTATCTGCATGAAATCTTTCTTATGACATAATTTTCCATGTTTTATAAGGAAATGTGTAATAAAGTCCTTACTTTAGAGATACTCTTAACTCTTATGTCGCTGAGAGTGCTTTTATCTGAAAGAGTTAGGCCTTGCATTCAATGAATAAGTAAATTTTATTCAATTCCATTTCTGATGTAGAAGTCACATTGAACGGACAACTTGTTTTAAACTTTCTGCTCTAGGGTCTACCATTACGAAGTTATTTCCATCAAGTTGCAACTGCATCGTTTTGCTTTGATTGTAGTTTAATTTTAATACTTGATTTTCAAGGGTGCTGGATCCGATACGTTACTTTTTCAGTCCAATTAATCTTTTTCGATGTATGGTAAGCAAAACTAGAATCGGCCTCTATCATTATGTTGTAGTAAAGCTTTACTGTTTTCTATTTAACTGAATTCTAGTTCATTTTAGTTGTAAGTACTGTTCGTCGCTTCTGCCATGGTTTCAATACTAGAAAAGTTTATCATTCCACATTTCTGAAAATATGAAATTATATTAATTCAGCTCGAGTTTATTTGAAGACGTCTAATTTGTTTGAAAGAATTTAAACAATAAATGAAAGCATCACAATACTGTCTTGAAAAGACAGATTGTCTCGTAACTCTAAAAGTGCTAATCATACAACGCAATGCTACCAAGCGTTCCACTGTCGAGAGAAGCCTTTAAGAGTTATTTGTAAAATAATACAAATGTTGAGTGTACACTAGCGATTTGTGCGGGCTTCGTCTGATGTCTAACGAACATTTCTATTGAAAAACTTTATGGACGACGGGGCATTTTGTTGAGTTCGTCGACTTTGAACAAGAACGTCACCCATCGGTCACACATCTGACGTATATCTTTGAGACGTTGTTTAGTCTACAATTCTAGATCCACCGACTGATGAGTGATTCGCTATCTTCAGCCGTCGCTTTGTCTCAAGTTTTTTGGGCACTATTTTTATATTTTGCTCTGACAAATAAACAGCTTTCTACTTCAAATTGGAGACCTCAATCATCTGTTTTGAATAAACTGTGACTAGTATGAAAAGTTTAGCCATTTAACTCGAATCTTCCATCTGAAATGTACACTAGACGTCTTTAGCTTTTTTGCGAAATGTGTCCCTAGTTTTGTTAGGAATGAAACTTTTTATGAAAAGAGAGCAGTAAAAGCGAAATATACCGCTATAAATAAGAGCTGGGCTTATTCTTTAGACGGCAACAAATGCACTGGAACATACAAAGCGAGCTCTCGGTCGCTCGTCTCAATCGAATCGAAATAAAGAAATTGCGCAGTCTCATCGTGTTGTAAATAACTGTGAATGGTCTGTTTTTAACTTATTTGGAGTCATATCGGCCGCCATCAGCTAATATGTGATAGGACATCCAATAAAATGAAATCGAAAAAGTAGTTCTATTACTTCAATAAAATTTTCTTTAGCGCACTTATATTTTTTAGAATGGTTTGATTCTCGTACTAATAGCATTCAATAGTAACGATATTCTATCGAACAAATTACTTTATAATGCTAAAAACATTGTTCTCCTTTGTTCGTCTCAGTTTGATTTAACTTTTAGATACAACAGTAGTTGTCAGCGATGCTAGCTGAAACTTTACGATATGAAACACATGTGGGTGCAACACCGTCTGCTGCATTTTACAGATAGTTTCATAATATTTGTTGTATGTGCAAGTTTACAGCTGAAATAAATGTTGTGTTGGTATTATGTTTGTGACATAGTTAACCCAAAAATATACAATTACGCATCTGTTTTATCTCATACTTATTTTTCAATAACTAAGAAAATATACAGGATGAATTTTCCAACTGAGCATGGATGGCTAAGTCCGAAACTATGAGAAATATCTAAAAATGCTGAAAGGAGTGTCGGGGCAGATTTTGTTGAAGACTAAAACTGCATCATTAGTTTATTGAAATGTGTTTGACATTATGTACAAACTAACACAGATTTAAAGTAATAATCAAAAATTGACTAGTATTATATATTTATAAGGCAGAAAAAAAAATGAAATAGCGTTCTAAAAATCGTCTTCTTCGCTTTCAAGTACCCAGAAAGCGGTCAGTATTGGCTCGTTGGATGGCAAGGCAATAAAGGCCGAAGAGAGTCGACCGATTGCGAACCCTCGATAGCTTGGTATCGCCATGGCTTTGTTGGGTGCTGACGGTAGCGACTGAAGCCAGAGACCGACTCCCACTCACCCACAGTCATGCTTGAACGCTGAACAGTAGTGATTGACGTATTAATTAAACTGTTCTGTATTCTGTACTATCCTGCAGAGTGGGCCGTTCCGTCTATGTTATTTGTATACAGTCAACAAAAAATCAAATTGAATATATTAGTAATGTAATCATGTATTTTGTTAGTTTTCTAGAGGATGGGATTTTTTCTCGGGTAAGTACTAAAACCCAACCAAATGCGTGTCGGGCCGACACATAAAGTAAAGAACCGTTTTTTTTATTATACAATCCGTAGTCTGGGTTCAATTATATACATTTGCAGTTGAAAAACATACTCTGTCTTACATTATGTTTGGAAAATATTTTAACCAAGTACATTTTATAAGTTGGTCGACTGTTACTCGTAAACTTGTAAAGCCTACTTAGCTGGATAGTTTCCCTTTTAACTTCGTCACATATAATAATACCGTGAAGTTTTTCACATAATACATTCTTTTATTACATTTTGAAACGTGAATTTAACTTTCGAGATTTATTTTACCACTTCATTGGCGTGACTAATCTTTTCCTACGTTCTACTACTTATATAAGTCTAGGATAGACGAGACGGACATACAAACATGGCGAAACGACACTTTGTTAACCATGGAACCCTAAAGAATACACATTTCCTGTAAGCCTCTTTTTTACGATTTTATTTAGTTTTTTACTGCTCCTAGAATGATGAAACATTTTTCAGCTTCCCTTCTATGTATTTCAATCAAGCGAAGTAACATCCAAATCATATTGATTCAATACTTGACATATATTTGTTTCTTTGACCCTATTTCGTCGGGGTGGTAAGTTCGACCACACGTCTTGTTTACAAGTTCATTCACAACAAAATAAATATAAATAGAAAAACTTTCACGACGCTACAAACAAGGTAGACGAATTGCACATAAATATATTCATACTAGCTGTTGCCAGCGACTTCACCCGCTACAGCTCGAAAATTATCCCACGGGAAGAAAACTAACCTATGTGTAAATCCAGGTTGTGAAGTATCTGTGTACCAAACATCAGAATTCTTTTAGTAGTTTTGTGTACTTTCACGCATATCAAACTCAAACCCAAAACTCTTTATTGCATTCATGAGTCACCTACATGTAGTTGTTACACTATGTAAACATCCATTACTCCACCCATCCTAACAAACTCTCACATTTATAATAATAATAAGATTGAGTTTTGAGCCATATGGTTGTCTTACCATATGTCGTATGCACGGAACAGAAAAAACAGGGTTGTATGAGAGTCATATATGAATGTTACCTGTTATTACTAACCGCATAACTTTTGAATTACATCATCAAAACATAAGTTGAGAGCCTAAGTTGTAATCCATGGGTTGGGCAGAGCTGTACTTAATTTCGCCAGTTATGTATATTGTATAGTAGGGTAAGCTGCAGAGAAAGGGCCCCCTTTTGCAATCACATGCCTACCAGACGGGGGTTCGTTTTTTCTGCAGCTGACAGTACCATACAGTTCTGGAACTAGCCTTTTATGCACAAAATGCGAGGTTCTTTAACTATGGTCTGGTCATTTCCGCACTTTGTCCAGGTGGTGGATTATGGCGCATTCTCTCTCATAGAGAGGCCCGTCTCCCAACTGTGCGAACATTTGTACGTGGCTGATGATGATGACAAAGTAATTTCCGATGGAAGAATCTAATAAAATTTGTCTCGGCCAGCGAAACGAACTTACGATGTCCAATTCAGCAGTAATGTATGTGATCACGTGTAAAATATATTTACTCAAGTTATCATTTGCCAATATTAAATTAACAAAACAATTTGACTGTGAAGACTAAAACAAGCATTATAGGAATAAAAATTATATTTGTCAAAGCAGAAAAGTCTGTTTACAAAGTCGTTGTGAACAAAGAATGACATTACATTATCCTTTTTATTGATGTTATCGGTCTAATAAATTGGAAACTTTTGGTTTACAGACGAAGTTTTTTTAAAGTACTTTTAAAAATATTTTTAGATAAAAATATTTTTTTCAATTTCTTATCTACCAACCAATGTGTTGACAAAAACTAAAAGGGAAAGTTGGAAATATTTATAATTTAACTTCTCTTACTATTATAAATGCGAATCTTGTGAGGATGGATGGATGTTTATTATTACTCAGGGCAGAGCAGGAGGGACTGTCAGACTTGTACTGAGTAAAATCCACGGTGTCCTTCAATAGCCCTTTACGTTCCAGGGTGATAATTCGTGAGTCCCGCGACCACTGGTTGACACAAGGGTTATTTTAATGTCGGAATGTCGTTGGATATTGAATTTATCCTCGTACGGGCAATATGCGGGCATGAGCTTTGTAATAAATTATGAATGCCAGAAGTTCGGATGGATGTATGAATGTTTGTGACATAATGACATCAGAACGGCTGAGTGGATTTTGATGAAAATCGTTTCAGAGGTGGGGGTAGCCTGGAACACTGAGGATTCCGTTACTCCTGTTTTTATTTTCCTGTAGGAAAATGTTCGGGTTACACACAGACGAAATCGCTGGCTCGGCCTTTCCTATTTGAAATCACATTCATTCGAAGTAATTCATTGATTTTATTATATTGGACACTATCTTATTCAAATACTTTAAGGGAAAATGGGTTCATAATTTAGATTTCAGGAATATCATTTAAACTGAGGCAAATATTTGCGCTCGATTTTCATATGGGTCCGTATTTATATCTAGAAATGGTTGGTGTCACGATAGAAAAAAATATGCGAATTATAATCTTTCGCCGTCAACACATTATCGTGGCGGCTGTCACCTAACTGAAACATATTAAACGTTAAGACATGATAAATGTGGCATGAGGTCGCACACGCATCGGCCTGTCTAACGCATCGCCTCGATCCTAATAAATGATTGACTATGATTGACATTTGGGGCCCCTACCCCTATCTATATGCTAGGACGGCAGTGACGCAAGTTTGACGATATATCGGGAAATACATATCTTAATGTAAGACGTATGTTGTATACAGAGTGTTACTTTTTTTCTTTTTAAAACGTGATGGAACAGCTAGCGAAATGACTGAGTAGATGTAATAGTTCAGGGTTTTTTTGCTTGGTTTTGTGAGTTTAAATGTTTGTAAAGGCACCCACGATAAAGGAGAAATTCCGGTGTGATGGCAGTAATTCGGTTGTTAGTCCGGTTAACCGACTGCTGCAGCTATACCGAAATTACTTTTTTTTTATCGTGGTAAAATCATCAAATGATTCCTCCCACCTAGGGCAGAGCGGGAGGGACTGTCAGACTCGTATTGACTTAAATCCACGCTGTCCTTCAATAGCCCTTTACGTTCCGGGGTCACGGTAAATCGTAAGTTCCGCGACCCCGGCAGGCTTTGGCCCTCTAGAGAGGGGCCCCGCCTTTTTTTGACACTCTTAGAGGCGCGCGTGGAACACGACGCGCCGTCAACCCGGGCATGGTCCATGGTCGGACAGCGGCCGAATACCGAAATTACTTACGTCGCTTAATCGCTCAGCCTCTCTTTAGGTTTGGTGAAAACAGCGGCAGCGCGTAAACATTGGGCGCATTGAGATGTATAATGTGTAAGCGCGCAGTGTGTACGGTAGCAACGCGCGTTTACAACACCGAGCATCCAAATTGTGTACAAGTTCTAAAAATAAACAACTTTTTCCGCGGAACAACCTAGTCTAAATCGCCAATAATCGACTGCTGCCTTTTATTTGGATCGAGTAGATGTAGAAGTTATGTATAAAAAGGTTGATTTATTTTTTCACCTTTATTATGACGACTAGCTTTTGCCCGCGGCTTCGCTCGCGTAGAATTTGGTCTGCCCCATTAAGTTACGTGACATTTTTTTTTAATACTTATATTTTTTTATGTAACTTCACATCGTACATCCCAAATTTCTAACTTCAAAATTAGTTTCCATACAATCTTTGAACACCTATACCCACAGAAATCTTAATAATAAGGTAATAGAAATGCTATAGTACTACATTTTACAGCGGGACGAGTGTCGCTGGGTCACAGCTACCACCACATAAACAAACAATAGATACACAATAACGCCTACATATGCACTTTGCATTGCTGCAACAAAACCAAACCTTTTTGCGATGACATTACGCAACATTTTCTAAAAACGTATAATCTCAGGTCACGTGACTCCTGCAGCCAATAAAAAACGTGTGCGAAAAGCAGAAAATGATATCGCGCGCTCACTCTCACGTAGGAATAGTGCAGTGCAAGTGCAAACTACTGCGAGCTCATGTCGATAAATTATAATTTTCCGTTGAGTGTTAATCGCCAAGGAATCTAGCAACAATAGATAACTAATTTTATTGAAAGGGATTCAATAAAACAATAAGTGTAAGTAGATACATTTAGTTTATAATATAGTTAAATCTCAAAGGCTCTCCAATACTTCACCTTATGGAAAAAAAAGCAATGACCAAATAGGACGGACCAATGACAATATAGCCACTTGACCGCTCATACGGGCGACTCAGGCTCACGACACATCAATGGAATAGCACTTATATGAGATCCCGATACGAATGAACGTTTTAGTACTGACCAGTTGTTGGATCTGTGCACATTCCTTAATTTTGGAACCTAAAAAAACATGTATCGAATAAAACCGAAGCAAAAATGAGTACCTGTGCAATTAAATGGTGCGGGAAATCATCTAAAACATCTAGTTATAAAAAAGATGGTATAAGTTTTCATCGGTAAGTAAAATATGTTTATTTATTTACATTATTGGTAATAAGAGGGCTCAGGCTAAACTGGTTGGTTACGAAAAAAGGATTACGCGTTGATGTCTTTTGGGATACCGCGTTGATGTCTTTTGAAAAGTCCTTTACTTTCACTAGAATATTAGATAAGTCTATCTCTTTCTATCCATAAGTACTTTGTGCTGTGTGCTGAAGTGATGTGACAACTTAAAACATTGTTGATAAATTATTTAATCGATAATTTCTAATGGTAAATAAAAAATAATTTTATTTTTTACGTTTACATTTTAGATTTCCAAATATTCCGGAAGTTAAAGAAAAGTGGATTAATGCCACTAACAGGGAAAATTGGTTTCCAAAATATTATAGCGTCATTTGTTCAAGGCATTTCACAGCTGAGGGGCCGTTCAAGTATTACGTAAGCAGTTTTATTACAATTATTTACCCCCCCCGTCCCCCTTGTCAGCAAAAGTAAGCAAAGCACTTACCCCCTCCCCCCATGCTTACGTAAACAATTTTCAATTTATGTATTATTTACATATGCATTATTTGCGAGAATCCCGAAAATGCGTTTCGTTTTCAACCAAAGACAATGTGAGGGTTGCCATTCGTGTAAAAAAGTAAATAACTACCGATGACGTAATGATCATCTAGACTCCCCTACCCCCCATGTCATCCAAAATAAGCAAAGCAAAGACCACCCCACCCTCCCATAGTGCTTACGTAATACTTGAACGGCCCCTGATTGCTTTGAAGCTTTAAAGGACCGACGCCGTTTGTTTAGTTTATTATTATTTTCGTTTAATCTTCATTTATTTCTCTACATACAAATCAACATTGAAAAAAGCAAAAGAAGACTTAATTTCCATCGATTTTATCGATATCGATGTTATTGTTGCTGGATTTACTTGTTATCACTATTCTTACTGACATTGTTGCATCGGCCAATCACAACTACCGCGGGTCGAGGAACGGGGGAAGACGCAATCCCCCGGTCCCCAGCCCGCACTGGTGAATCGTGTGCCTAGGCGAAATCGCTCTATGAGCTCTCAAGTGGTTTTAATTCTCTTTGGGACGGACTATGTACGAACTTAGATAAAAGTGGGGAGGTAGCTAGTGTAGTGGTGGACTACAAATACTTAATAAACTTAACTAATTTAACATAATTGAAATTAATATATAAACTAAAATAACTTAATTGAAATTGTTTAAGTTTTATATAAATTACAATACATAAATATGTAAGAATATTAATTATATACTATAAATAAATATAAATACATACCTAATATGGGTCACATTGAACAATGATTAAGCAAATAATTTGTAAAAATGAAAAAGTATGGGACTTCTACATTATTTTGATTTTGAAAAATGAAAATACATCTCATATTTAAACATTTAACATAAAACCATAATGTTTTCCAATTTGGTAAAACTAAGAATCAAACTGAACGTAATTAATTTATCGATACAGAATAGTAGTGGCACGTCACTAAATTGCGGCCAACTCATGCGGCTTGTACCAAGAATTGTTTATTGCGCCGCGAGAATGCGAGTCCGCATGACTATAATTCCATTGCTGGTTTTAACAGTTGTAATAGTAGACATGGACAAGCTTAAGCATTCATGGTTATTGAATTGACAAAAAAAACGTTTTTCGTGATAAATCGTTGTAGCGGTGGTAAAAATATTTGATTTGTTTATATTTACTAAAAACGACAATATTTCAAAAATTATGTACTTACATATGAAATGTTATTCCTTTATATGTTAAGTTACAAGTTTTGGACGAGTTTCCGCAGTTGGATACGCTGCAAAACACCATGTTTACCTCTCCGCGTCTCAAATAACACAAGTAACCGCAACAAACGCTCCTCGTGCACTTGTGACCTACGATACTCATGCGCGGCGACAAGGTCACGCGTCTATGCGACTTCTATTGCCTTATTATTAAGATTTCTGTGCCTATACCTAATATTTAGAGGGAATCTCTTGAGGGTGGAACTATCTGAATTCCTTTCTAAGTGCTCATTATTTTAGAGGGCCAAAGCCTGCCGGGGTCGCGGGACTTACGAATTACCGTGACCCCGGTACGTAAAGGGCTATTGAAGGACACCGTAGATTTTAGTCAGTCAAGTCTGACAGTCCCTCCCGCCCTGCCCTGGGTGGGAGGACTTATTTGATGATTTTACCACGATAAAAAAATAATAATAACAGAACTCTGCAAATTTCGAAATTCTACCAGTGGTTTCTTCATCAATCTTTACCTGTATGGTGTGTTTATAAAAAGTAGCCCTATGTCCTTCCCCGGGCTTGAGATTATCCTATCCAGCACAATCAGATTACTAAACACTGACTAATAAACAGGTCGGACCAATGTTACTTGCATTTAATCACTACATAGTATAAAACAACGTAGCTTTCTTTGTCCCGTGTAACGATCGAACTCGTGTAACGATCGACATCATTGCGCGATCACCGCCATCTATCGAGCATAAGGACCACTCGACATATAGTACTAATAGAATTATCTATACTCCGTTAATCATCTGCCTAGCGTTTTTCCCAATTATATTGAGGTCGGCTTCCAGTCAAACCAGATGCAGCTGGATATCAGTATTTTACATGGAGCGACTGCCTCTCGGACCTCCACAACCCAGTAACTGGTTAATACGATACCCCATGGTAAGATTGGCTGTCAGACTTTAGAGCTTCTGACAGTAACGACTGTCAAAGATCTTCAAATGACAGCCGGGACCAACGGCTTTACGTGCTTTCCGAGTGCTTTTTATCCATCCACAGACCAACCTCGGCAAGCGCAGCTTAACCCGTAAAAATATATATAATAAAAAACTTTTTTTTTTTTTAAATATAACCGCCTTCAAAAAGAAATACAAAAAAGGGTAAAATAATCTACAAAATAACTTTTATTTCGGAAGTCGGTGGCAAAAAAAAAACAATGAAATAAAAAATAACAAAGCCATGAAATTGAAAAAGTTTTTTATTATATATATTCTTTTTGAAGGCGGTTATATTTTTTTTAAGTTTTTATTTTTCGTTTTTTAGTTAAAATACTCAACCCAAATTCTTGCCAAATACATATAATATAATCCGTAGCACTGGTAATAACATCCCTCATGTATACAATAAGCTAATAAAATTCCCTATCTCAAAAACTACTGAACCGATTTTGATGAAACTTGCAGTATTCCCTAAGTTGAACGATACCTAGCACAAAAAAAAAGAATTATTTAAATCGGACGTGAAGTTCCGGAGATATGCGAACAATGAATCAGTCGATGCCTACTCCTTACTGTTAAGGACTTGTACCTTCCATCATCAGCTCAGCTACATAAGATAATGATTACCATACGCAAGTACTTAAATTACTTCATAAGATTTACGAAAAACGATGCGTGGGCCTATAAAATTTGAGGGTTGCCCTCGATTTCTCCAAGATCCAATCATCAGATCCTGATTTAGTGACAATGGGACCACACGGGAAGCACAAGCTTTCAAACAAAAAAAGAATCATGAAAATCGGTTCACCCAGTCGGTCGTAATGCGGTAACAAACATTAAAAAAAAATACCATCCTCCTTTTTTTGAAGTCGGTTAAAAACTATCCTATGTCCTTTCTCAAGTTCCAAACTACGTCTGTACCAAATTTAACACTAATCGGTTCAGTAGTTTAGGCGTGAAGAAAAGACAGACAGACAGACAGACAGACAGACAGACAGACAGACAGACAGAGTTACTTTCGCATTTATAATATTAGTTAGGATTAGGATATTACTCTCTTAAATATGACCATCACCTTCTGGTAGACGCTGTATGTATATGTATAAAACTTATGTCATATACTTATTTATACGTCACGTGTCGGTTTCTTTTTTAAATGTTTGGAATAGCGAAAATAATGAAAATGACAAGCAGAAAATTCCAATATAGTTTTCGATAAGATTGATTTTTTGTCGGTACGGGTAATTCGATCCAATAATAACATCTTGTGAAAGCATAAAGTACATATTTCCACGATGAAAGGTTTGGAAAGCATTTGTAATGTAGTTTTTTTTTTGTTAATACTACGTCTTGTTCGTCGTACGGAATTTCATACTTTTCATGTCCTTTTTTTCGAAGCCAGTCTTTAACTGTAGCACTATTTTATGATAAGCTTTTTTTACTAACTTTCTAGACCTATGTTTCATATACATATAAGCTTTTTTACTAACTTTTGTAGACGTACGTACCGACCATGGACCATGCCCAGGTCGACGGCGCGTTGTGTTACACGCGCGCCTCAAAGAGTGTCAGCAAAATGACGGGGCCCCCCTGTAGAGGGCCAAAGCCTGTCGGGGTCGCGGGACTAATGATATACCGTGACCCCGGCACGTAAAGGGCTATTGAAGAATACCGTGGGTTTTAGTCAGTACGAGTCTGACAGTCCCTCCCGCTCTGCCCTGGGTGGGAGGACTCATTTGATGATTGTACCACGTAAAAAAAAAAGACCTACGTATCCCGCATAAGCGAACTTTTGAATATACTGTTTGAATAAAATGTAGATCAGAGTACACGCTCTTAATAGCGAGAAGAATCAAGAAAGCTCAGTATTACTAATGCAATGCTTTTAAACCTATAATGACAGATAAATGGATCTTTAAGACAGTGAATAACTACAACACTATACTAGTAGATTATTAACCAAGGGGATAAAGCAGTGTCTTCTGTCGCGGGTGACGATTTAAATCGCGAGCGTAACGAAGGACTCGAGGTTTACTCCCGAGCGTAGCGAGGGTGTTAAAAACTTAAATCACGAGCGAAGCGAGGGATTTAAGACAAGTCCTGAGTGTAGCGAGGGATTTAAGTTCACCCAAGACTAAGACAGCTTTATCACCGAGGAAAATACTCTACTTTTCGTACCATTTGCGAAAAAATGAACTCAATAATAATATGAGATAAGCATTTATTGAAAATAATGACAACTAAAAGTAAAAATTAACATTCGAAACATTGGTCCAATTATTGATAGAGAGAGTTACATTTTTGTTTGGTTCATTTATTGTCGATGAGTTAATTTGAGTATATCTCTGTTCTTGCGTCTGAGGAACTTGCGTTTCATTTGATTTAACATCGTTACGCATTTTTAGAACATTAACTTATTTATAAAAATAAAATAAACTTAAGGTTTTATTTGAAGAAAACAAAAACGCGGCAAATTCCTAGACTAATTTTTTTTTGTCGGAAAAGCAAAGGCATCAAGCTATGAGCTTGATGCCTTTGCTTTTCCGACAAAAAAAATTCGGCCTCTTCGGTTTTCGTAATTTTGTTTAATAATCATAACTGCATAATAAATACGTATTCCTTTTTCAAAAAGATGTGTAATGCTTTATATACAAACTCAATAGTGTAAACACAGATGTAGTTCAGTATAAATTTCGGTAAGTATTCCAAATTTAAATCACATTCTCTCCCTAGAGGATGAATGAAATTCAGTACAGCATTCTCTCCCTGTTTTTAACAGATTAAAAATGACTATCGTTATGTTCGATTTTTGAAGCATAGAATGTCACTTTTTTGAGCAAGTGGTACGAAAAATATCATATATAACATCATTCTCAATTTGAATCCCAAATACACCACTTCGCATGGCTATTCGAATCCCTATGGAATTTAAAAAGATCACTCTAGCTTGTCTATGGATAGAATACAGTCGTCAAATAAAAGATCACTAAGGGCTTTATTTCAGCAAGTAATCTTTTCTTGACGATCATTTACACACATTATCTTTCTGTATTTATAGACTATTATTTTTACGACACTCTTAGTTATAACAATAGAACCTTATATGGGAAAATGGTACTGTTCAGTCAGTTTTAATATATAATAGTACGTACATATGTGTAGGTATATGAGACTATATTGCGATTAGATTTGTTTTACTCAAGTTTACTTAGCGAGATGTTCAAACAAAATCGTATCGCTATTAGCTAACGGTAAAAGGGTTTACTTACCCATAGTTTTTTCTCGTTTTTACTGTGTTTAGACATTTTTTATGTGCCCTATTAAAATACTAGCCTTACCCCTCGTTTTTTTTGAACATTCAGGTATTATTTTGAGGTCAACAACCTTTAAGTATCTCTCTTTCTCGAAACAAAAGTATTTAAAGTGTGTAAGAAGCTTCGTTTCGTTATGTATGAGTAGCGAAGCTCAATGTGCTAGACTGTATAATATGATGCATTCATTCTGTGACGATCGCAAATTTTCTGCTCGACTGAAAGTCTAAAAGAGACTACCTACTCTGATTTGTGATTTTACTTTAAGATTTTATATAAATACAGTTCTACAATTCTTATAAAAGTTAGTTAAGTGAATATGAGTTATTTGAATGAACAATCCTAATTAGTCCTTCAGTTGATTATCAAAAAAAAATTGACACGTATGTTTTCTTTTGTTACACAAACCAAAATTAACGAAGATACGACACTTTTAAAAATTGCCAATACGTCACAAGCAAGTACAGTTTTTACTTGCTTCTGACGTCACAAGCCCCCACTCTCGAATTTTGATGCGTTATATCTTTGTAAATAAATTACATTGATTTAGCAAAAACAAAAAAAAAACAAGTGTCCATTATTTTTTTAAACTCAGCTGACTGACTAATACTCGTAAGATTTACAATTTATTCATGCTGTCGACATGTCTATTCTTCTCAAATATGAATAGAATTATAACTCGAAGTATCTGCATTTTTGTATTCACTTTGCTTTATACGATTCAATTTCTTGTGACATTCGGTTACCTCTTGGATAACAAATAGCGATAACAAAGCCGGTGCTTATGAAAAATGTTCTCGTTTTTCTCCCAAGTAAAATGATCTGCGTGTTGTCAAAGTTTGAGGGGGTTTGTGATTCACTCAAGTGTATTTACATGCGTACAGAAAAATATTTGAACGTTCAATCGTGAAAGCGTATGCGGGCGGAGGAACGAACCTACGACCAAAACTATACTATTCTTATGATAGCAATAGCCATGATTACAGCATCAATGAATTGTGGATCTATTTTTAACTGACTTCAAAAAACAAAGTTCTAAATTCGTCGGAAACTTTTTTTTTAATGTATTTTCCCCGATTTCTCGATCGACCTATTTAGAAAATTCTTCTTTTGTTTGAAAGGTACTTTACAGAGAACAGGTCAGGATCTGATGACGCGGGATCTTGGAGAAATAGAGGGAAAAATAAAGTTGCTGCTCGGAGATTGCTGCTCGGAGATTGCTGCTCGGGTCAAATATTTTTTGATATAATCCATTTGACGCACTAATTAGATTTTTTCAGACATCTTACCTAATTATCACTGCGTGTAACAGTTCAAGCACAATACGAGCATAATGGGCACAGATGGCCATTCTAAGTTTTCCACTACTATAGCAACAGTTTTTTTTAATGGTGTCGCTCAGTTTTATGTAAATATCGGCTTTTGTATGCAAACTACTCCCTAGCATTTAACGAGCTCACTGTTCTAACATGTAAACTAGTGAAAATTGGATGCCACACAATGAAAAAAACCGACAGTTTATAATTAAAAATTGTTGAGTAGTTTGGTAGGCCAATAACGTGGAATTAGAAAAAAGTATCGCGTTAAAAATTCTAATCACGAAACTGGCATATCCTAGAACAAAAAATAATGGACGAATGAAGGACTGGACCACAGTCTCAGAAAGCCGTGGAAGTGGAAAGAGTGGAGTCTTTGCCCAGCAGTGGGACACTATGGGCTGATATAATCAGAAAAATTGGGTGACATCCACCAACCATCCCGCACTGGGTCCGCGTAGAGGATTTTGACTTTATGACACAGTTCGTTAAAATCACACCGGTCGATTCAATTAAACAACCCGGGAAATCGTTCGCGAACATTCTAAAAATGTTTCGCACACTGGAAAACTTTTGTGCCCGCACATGTGAGCAGTTGACTCGTCTTTTGTGCGCGAACAAGAGAACAAAATTTACGCACAGCCTTGCCGGTGGACACGGAACCCAAACGCGAAACCCGCTTAGTACGTATACTTGCAGAAGTGCGCGAACAAATTAGCCACATAATATTTTGGTGGAATTGAGACGAGGTCTTCGTCCCAGGAGTGGGAAATAGGCTGATTATGCTTATTTATATGTGTACTAGGTAGCATGTTTGATTAACATAATATCGAAGAACTAAGTAAACTGACTGTCGTCTGGGTGCAAATGTTGACAGAGATGAGCCACCTACGATATTTGGCTCGGATAAACAAACATACAAAAATGTAATGTGTTACACAAAATATTTTCTCCCTCTCGGTTGGGGAAAACAACTATAAGGAAACAACAACTTATATAAAAACTGGTTTATTATTATACATAATAAATTTGATGTGCCATTTATTGTTTAGTAGCTATGACAAGTAGGTCGAGAAAATTAAATTAAGATCTTAGTTTTAACTAAAGGTGGCTAGCCAGTTTATACTTTAACGGAAAGAGCTATGGGCGTGGGGAGTTGGAGATAAACCTGCCGAGTACTGTTCCGAGAAAAAGTTAAAAGTTAAATTATATCCAAACTAGAACGTTCCATTTAAATTCAAATTAAAATTAATAAATGGGCGCCAGGGACTGGGAGAGTCCCGGATCCTGAAGCTGAAGATGTTCACCCTACATCCGGGTGAATGAAGAACTAGCCCAAGATCCTCAATTTGAAAATCGGTGGAACACCGACATCCAGACCCGGTATAATATAGACCGGTTTACAGGCTCCGGTTTACAACGGGAGCCGGATTAAAATATAAAAAAAATAAGGAGTAAAAAAAAAGGAGTTAAAAAAAAAACCGTCTCGCACGGCGCGACCGCCTGCGGGCTTCGCAACCGTGCCGCTCGCTGTGCCGCTGGCTCCGCAGGTGGCTTCAGGCGAGCCCGAGCAACGGGTCCCGCGTCCAGGCCCCAACGGCCTGCTGGATCCTGGCGGCGGGACGAGCTTCTCAAGCTGCCTTCCTGTAATTTGCCATACGGAGACCCAATAATATACGTGGAACCAAATTGCTTTCCTTAACGGGACCGAGCGGGGAAATCAAGTAGCCTGAGCATGTAATGGACATCAGGTTCTCCATTCAAATACCGCTCCGGCGTGGCATCCGCCACGTCACCACGGGGTCCACGAATAACCTATAAATTAACACTGTGGTAGACACCGAGAAAACACCTACGGCCTATCTTCAGTAAATAGCGATGTTTAATACTCACAGTTCACTCTGAAGGAAGACACATCAACGGCGGCTGAAGCGGAACGCTCCGATCCTGGTCGCTGGTCAGAACAGGAATCCCGAACAACTAATCCGTTAATTGCGCATTCCTGGCGCAATTAAGAATCCTGCAATAAGTTTTCACGAGTTACGACTATATTCTCTCAACAACCGGGGAAGTGCTCTCCGAACAACCTCAGACACCGTTACAATAAAAGAACTCACCTTCGCCAAAAAGTAAATAAGTTTGATGCTGACTGGAAGCCGGCTCGGGCAGAATGTGACGACTAACCATCACTGGCGCGTCGGCCGGAAATCAAGGCAGAATTCGGGTGCCCAAGAAATTCACTTTCCCCAAGTCCAGGGAGAATCCTTTTTGGTTACCAATTACAATCACTCCAAGGAAAACACTCAATTCCTCAAAAATACACCAAACTCACAAAAAACTGTCCAACGTCACGTATTAAGCCTAAAGCCATTTCACTTAATTAAATCCATACAATTCCGTTGTCCAATTTATAATTCCTCGTAATTAACAATAACAATTACCCCTGAATATTAATTAGGCAAAATTGACATTTTTCTGTGACAACATTCTGTCACAGACAATTCACGCAAAAACTTCACAGATAATAAATGTTTCGCGGCCTTAGAATGTTCGAGAAAAAAGTCCATATTGAAAAAACTAAATCACTTCCGTTTACGGATATTTCATTTTATTAATATTTTTTATTTCCGTTATCTTAGAATTATTTAGGTTTGCTAAATCAGGTATTTTATATTTTCTATGATTTGCAAACTATTAGTTAAAAATATCGATTATTTTATAATCGTTAATCAGCGAATCGCCAGATGGCGCCTTGAACTGTCATAATTGACGTCTGATGTAATGTCAAGTGAAAAGTAAACAAGTAAACTTTTGTTTTGATTTAATTAATGTTGTAAAACTGTTTAAAAGGTTTAATATAAAAGTGAATTGTTGTGAAAAAGTGATAACCTAAGAAACTCCGTAATGGACTCGCTATATGTTGTCAGGTAAACAGCCAGGTACAAAAAAACAACGTAACAGTACCTCCCCAACCACCAGAGATTTGACCCACTAGGGCAAATCTCGACGCTGGCCCCCCAGCGTTGAAGCAGACTCCAAAGGACCTAACACGCCTACAAAAATCCACAACGTCCAAGCCTGAAACGAGGAATGGAGAACGAACCGAAGAGAAAAAGATGTTATGGAAGCTGGTGTACGATTGTTTACAAAAATTTCTCCTGGAGCGAGTCTAATCCATTTACGAACATGTAAAAGACAAGCTCCAAAGGGATTAAACAAAATTTTGAAAATAACTCCCGACGAACTATCCCAGTCTGACTTACTACATCTATGTAAGACAGACCTACCTATTCTATCGTACACCACCATTCACATCTTAAACCAATAGACTACCAACAGTAATGCTGGCTGGTACCCAAATAAAACTGGAAAAAATTAAATTCTACAAACGAATGAAAATTGGCTAACCGTCTTCCCAAAATGGAAAGTAACGGTTTTCGCCCCTAATTAAAAAAAATACCATCTTAAACGTATTCCATCAATGCAGCCTACACGCCCGCCATTATGGCCTCCAATCTCAGGACTATCATTTTGCTGCCTTACCAGCAATCCGGAGTTTTAGACTCCCAACAGGGTTGTTAAACATGCAACAACCTCTCCCAAATATGGTTAACAAACGTGGACACAGTAGAAACCTGTGTACCACTACAAACCGTAAAAACAGTGGAAAATACGTAAGTCCAACTGTAATATAGCGCCGTGGAAATAAAATCCCACAAAGCTAAAATAAAAATCAGCAACCTCAAGGCATATACAGCCCTCAATGGTTACTGCGACCAACTACGACATGCAAAAATTAAAATGTTTATTTTAAATAGAAATTAAATTAAGAAGAATTAATCTTGGCCACATGGTGGTTTCATATCCTTAATATGCCATGTGCCCAGATTTTTGCCGGAACTACAGCCTTCCAATTCATACACTAAGGGTGAAAGTTTTTTCCTAATAATACATTTTGCGTACTTAGGTGCTAATTTGGCCATAAAGAATTTGGAGGCGTCACTCTGGGGATAAGTTTTCTTCCACACAGTGTCGCCTACCTCAAACTCCGCCTGCCTCCTACTTTTATTATAATAACGAGCACTACGAGTATGTGATTTTATGAGCGCTTCCTTTACTTTATCGCAGATACCACGTAACGTTCCTAGCTGGTCTGCATATGAACTGCGCGGAGAGCAAGCTAGAGTGAGCTGTCCAACGGTATCATTGCCGAAGACATCACCACTACTAACTGCTTCTCTGCCATGTACTAGAAAGAACGGGGTGAAACGAGTAACTTCATTCGTGGAGGTGTTCATAGCAAATTGGATCTTGGAAATGTTTACGTCCCAAGATCGATGATCATCCTCCACGAGTATTGATACCGCGGTCATTATGGTACGGTTATAGCGTTCAACGGTGTTCACGCTTGGGCAATAACGAGGTGTGAAGTGAACTTGAGGTATTTTGTACCTCTGTAGTAGTGATCGAATCTCGTTGCCCGTGAATTGCGTCCCGTTGTCTGCTATCACCGTACGGGGTATACCGTGTACCAGGAAAACGCCGTCTTCTAGTTTCTGTGCTATAGCCTTACCAACAGCTCTACGTAAAGGAAACAGCAGACAATACTTCGTGAAACAGCACACGACAACAAACAGATACGTGAATCCCGCTCTTGACCGTGGTAACGGACCTACTAAGTCGATGCTTATAGTTTCGAAAGGTTTGGAACAGTCTTTCGCATCGCCTAAGAGACCGGAAGGAGGCTGTTGTGAGTGTTTGTATGCTGCGCATTTATCACATTTACCGACGTAGCTAACCACATCTTTGTACATGTTTGGCCAGTAGTATCGGAGAGCGAGTCTTTTATAAGTTTTAAACACTCCAAAGTGTGGTGCTAATTCGCCACTGTGGTGACTCCTAAGCAGTTCTTCACGATTGCTCTCCGGTACTACCTGCTTCCAATCATTGTCGCTAGCTACACCGAATTTATTTTTAGAATAGCGGTAAAGTTTATCCCCTTTAATAATATAGTTAGGGCACGACCTAGGTGTACTGACGCATTTATCCCACACCCCCTTAAACCAAGTGTCAGTGTCGGACGCTTTAATTTCCAGCACCGGAACGCCACGCGATAAGGCATCTGGAACCACATTGTCCTTACCTTTGCGGTGCTCAATGGTAAAATTGTAAGGTGATAACCGACAACCCCAACGGGCCAACCGCCCAGATGGATTGGTTAAATTAAAGAACCATTTTAAACTTGAGTGGTCGGTTACCACTTTAAATTCAGGACCGCCTTCAACGTAAGGACGAAAGTGTTCTACGGCGAAGACCACCGCTAGTGCCTCACGCTCCGTCGCTGAATAATTGCGTTCCGCCGGATTAAGCGAACGACTGCAGTAGGCGATTGGGTGCTCCTCCCCATTAACAACCTGAGTCAGAGTGCCCGCTATCCCAAAACTGGATGCGTCACAATGAATCTCAAAAGGTTGAGAGAAATCTGGGCAAGCTAATACTGGAGCTGACACCAATGCCTCTTTCAAGGTTGAGAACGCGGATTCGGTCTCAGCCGTCCACTTGAAAGGCGGCGCCTTTTTGCTAGTACTGGTTAGCGCATTCAAAGGGGCCGCTATGGAGCTAAAGTTTTTAATAAAACGTCTATAATATGAGGCCGTTCCAAGAAACATTTTCACTTGCTTACGTGTTGTAGGAGTTGGAAAATCGACAATTGACTGAATTTTCGACGGATCAGTGTGTAAGCCTCGCTCGTCTACTATGTAGCCTAGATATTTAAGTTCGCGTCGAAAGAAACAGCACTTAGGTAAATTAATTGTCAAATTAGCCTGCGTTAACTTATCTAAAACCCGTTTTAGAAGCAAAGTGTGCTCCTCGAAGGTTGATGAGCAAATAATTAAGTCATCCAAATATACGAAGACCTTATTTTCGAACTCCGGACCGAAAAGTCTGTCCATTAATCGCTGTTGGGTGGCTGGGGCTCCAGTCAACCCAAAGCACATAACTTTAAACTGGAACAAACCTCGACCGGGGACTGTGAACGCGGTTTTTTCTTTGGACGAAACAGAGTCCAGTTCTATTTGCCAAAAGGCCGATTTTAGGTCAATGGACGAAAGATAACGCGCGTCACGCAACTGGTCTAAGATGCGAGAGATGTAGGGTAGTGGATACGCGTCATGCTTACTGACCGCATTCAGTTTTCGGCTGTCCAAGCAAAATCTCCATTCTCCGTTTTGTTTTGGAGCCAACAGAACCGGATTATTCCACGCGCTGTTGCTAGGTTCCACCACTCCCATCTCTAACATCTCATCCAGCTGACGGTTGAGTTCCTTGAGGCGTTCAGGCGACAAAGGGTAATAACGCTGTTTAATAGGAGGAACATCTCCCGTGTCTATTTTATGGCGCAGCAGATGGGTACGACCTAATCCTTTTACCTCAAAGGAGACCTTTTCAAAATCTTTAATTATTAACTCCGCTTCAATCTTTTGATCCGGTGTTAACTCATCAAACGGCTGTAGATGCCTAACCTCCGAGACGCAAGAATGACCTCTTTTACGTTTAAAATATTGAAATGGTAAAGTATTAAAAATTTTTGGTGCCAAATTAAAGGCCTTCCAAAAATCAACACCTAAAATTAACGGTGTGGTAATATCTGGAATAATATAAAATTTAATCACCTTAGTTACTCCCATGAGAGATACTGGTAAAAATAAATAACCCTCCACGGATGCTCGCGAATCATTGGCAGTTACTATGCTGCCCAACTGTTTATCGGCGTGCACAGTTGCACCAGCCCTTATAAAGTGCTGACCAACATCGGAACCCAACACCGAAATGCAAGAACCCGAGTCGAGTAATCCGTAATACTGCTCATCGTATATAGATATAGTTAAATGTGGACGACTATCGTCCGAAGTCTTATAATGTACTGTATTCACCCTTAATGTACTAAAAAATAATTTTAAAAATTTTAAATGATTGTCCCAATCGGACTTATCAAAATTTTTGCTGTAGTTCCGGACATTTAGTTTTTTGAAGTGCAGGTTGGACAGGACTGAACCTCCTTCTGCTTTTTATTGCACGTAGGGCACGACGGTGCACGTACGCCCTTCTTGCCGCAACGGTAACACACGATTTCCTTTGATTTACAATTCGATAACGAGTGCCCCTTAACCCTACAACGAACACAAAACAACGAACCCGAATCAGTCTGCACGGCTTCAATCCTTGAACCCTTCGGGGATTGGTAGGCTAAGTCTGCTGCGACGAAGGAAGACGTTGGTTTGGGCGGCTCATGGAACTGAGCCTTGCTGTGGAAGCCCGACTCTAGTTGCCTGCACTTCTCCTTCAGCTCGCCGAGCGTGTTAATGGTGAACAAACACAACCCCGAAGTGTATTCTGGTCTCAAGTTGTACTTAATCCGTGCCAACCGATCGTGCTCTGGAACCCTATAAGAAAGCCTGTTGAACATGTTCTCCATGACTGCTATAAAGATACAAGACTGCTCCGTCGACCCCTGTGTTCTGTTTGAGATTTCCGACATGAGACGCATGTCGTAATCAGGTGGAGCGAAATCTGCAAGTAACTGCTTTTTCAGTTCCGGCCAATCACCAACCAACGCTTTAATTCCACGGTACCACAACAAGGCTCCATCTGAGAAAATGTCCAGAGCTGATTGATGTAGAGAAGACTCGTCGATACCTCTGGCCTCGCAGAGCTCCTCTAGACGCTCAATGAACGCTTTCACGCAACCTGTCCCGTTAAATTTAACACCTAGGCTTTTTACAGTGTCCTTTTTGCAGGAAATGATGACGTCCTTCGTCTGCAAATTAGACACTACCTCCGGTGCCTCCTCAGCGGAAGTAAAAGATTGGTGGAAGCTCGCGTTGACCGAATCAATTCTTGCTAAGAAACTGCTAAGTCGCTTATCAACGGCTGCGTAATCGGCTTCAAGCTCAGTTGGAGAAGATATCCTACCCAAACGATGAAATAGATGGAAAGCCAAAGCCCTGGCGCGGTTAAATTTTTTAAAATTGCTGGGGTACTTATCCAGAACTTCACCAATTTCTGGCAATTTGGCCTTAATTATCTTTAATTCTGACTCTGGATCTCTATCCGTTTCCACGATTTCATCGGAACTAACCAATTTACTGAGGTCCCTAATTTGGGTACGTAATTCCTCTACGGTTGAGGCAGGTTTAGCGTCCCGGATCAGTACTTCATACATGAGTTCATCTTTCCGAAGTAAATTAAATTTAATAGGGCGTTCCATATTTGAAATTTAAAAAAAAACTGAATCTAAGATAAAACTGGCCGTCACAATTTACAAATTCCAGCAAAGTGTAAACATTAACTATAATAAACAGTTACATTAATAGCAGTCTTATAGATAACACAATATTAGGGTTCTTATTTATTAATTTTTTTAAAGACAAAAGTCTTGGTACAATATATTGGGGCACAGATAAAAAAATTGAATTGTATATCGCAGCAAGCAGTAAAAAAAATAAAAAAGTAAATAATTGTAAAATGTAAAGTTGTATAAAACAGCACAAACATAAACAGGCAAAGGATTCTGCAAGACGGTTTTTCCTTAAAATTAAAATAAATGGAAGGTTCCAGAAACAGTACTCCGGTTTGTAAGGTACAGCAAAAGACGTAACCTCTTTCTCCAACTAATACACACGTTGGTCGCCACTGTTACACAAAATATATTTTCTCCCTCTCGGTTGGGGAAACAACTTTAAGGAAACAACAACTTATATAAAAACTGGTTTATTATTATACATAATAAATTTGATGTGCCATTTATTGTTTAGTAGCTATGACAAGTAGGTCGAGAAAATTAAATTAAGATCTTAGTTTTAACTAAAGGTGGCTAGCCAGTTTATACTTTAACGGAAAGAGCTATGGGCGTGGGGAGTTGGAGATAAACCTGCCGAGTACTGTTCCGAGAAAAAGTTAAAAGTTAAATTATATCCAAACTAGAACGTTCCATTTAAATTCAAATTAAAATTAATAAATGGGCGCCAGGGACTGGGAGAGTCCCGGATCCTGAAGCTGAAGATGTTCACCCTACATCCGGGTGAATGAAGAACTAGCCCAAGATCCTCAATTTGAAAATCGGTGGAACACCGACATCCAGACCCGGTATAATATAGACCGGTTTACAGGCTCCGGTTTACAACGGGAGCCGGATTAAAATATAAAAAAAATAAGGAGTAAAAAAAAAGGAGTTAAAAAAAAAACCGTCTCGCACGGCGCGACCGCCTGCGGGCTTCGCAACCGTGCCGCTCGCTGTGCCGCTGGCTCCGCAGGTGGCTTCAGGCGAGCCCGAGCAACGGGTCCCGCGTCCAGGCCCCAACGGCCTGCTGGATCCTGGCGGCGGGACGAGCTTCTCAAGCTGCCTTCCTGTAATTTGCCATACGGAGACCCAATAATATACGTGGAACCAAATTGCTTTCCTTAACGGGACCGAGCGGGGAAATCAAGTAGCCTGAGCATGTAATGGACATCAGGTTCTCCATTCAAATACCGCTCCGGCGTGGCATCCGCCACGTCACCACGGGGTCCACGAATAACCTATAAATTAACACTGTGGTAGACACCGAGAAAACACCTACGGCCTATCTTCAGTAAATAGCGATGTTTAATACTCACAGTTCACTCTGAAGGAAGACACATCAACGGCGGCTGAAGCGGAACGCTCCGATCCTGGTCGCTGGTCAGAACAGGAATCCCGAACAACTAATCCGTTAATTGCGCATTCCTGGCGCAATTAAGAATCCTGCAATAAGTTTTCACGAGTTACGACTATATTCTCTCAACAACCGGGGAAGTGCTCTCCGAACAACCTCAGACACCGTTACAATAAAAGAACTCACCTTCGCCAAAAAGTAAATAAGTTTGATGCTGACTGGAAGCCGGCTCGGGCAGAATGTGACGACTAACCATCACTGGCGCGTCGGCCGGAAATCAAGGCAGAATTCGGGTGCCCAAGAAATTCACTTTCCCCAAGTCCAGGGAGAATCCTTTTTGGTTACCAATTACAATCACTCCAAGGAAAACACTCAATTCCTCAAAAATACACCAAACTCACAAAAAACTGTCCAACGTCACGTATTAAGCCTAAAGCCATTTCACTTAATTAAATCCATACAATTCCGTTGTCCAATTTATAATTCCTCGTAATTAACAATAACAATTACCCCTGAATATTAATTAGGCAAAATTGACATTTTTCTGTGACAACATTCTGTCACAGACAATTCACGCAAAAACTTCACAGATAATAAATGTTTCGCGGCCTTAGAATGTTCGAGAAAAAAGTCCATATTGAAAAAACTAAATCACTTCCGTTTACGGATATTTCATTTTATTAATATTTTTTATTTCCGTTATCTTAGAATTATTTAGGTTTGCTAAATCAGGTATTTTATATTTTCTATGATTTGCAAACTATTAGTTAAAAATATCGATTATTTTATAATCGTTAATCAGCGAATCGCCAGATGGCGCCTTGAACTGTCATAATTGACGTCTGATGTAATGTCAAGTGAAAAGTAAACAAGTAAACTTTTGTTTTGATTTAATTAATGTTGTAAAACTGTTTAAAAGGTTTAATATAAAAGTGAATTGTTGTGAAAAAGTGATAACCTAAGAAACTCCGTAATGGACTCGCTATATGTTGTCAGGTAAACAGCCAGGTACAAAAAAACAACGTAACAAATGGGATATGTCTACAGGCTAGTGGACAATGTGTCTCGACGGGACATGTTGGCGATGGACCAGACGCAACAGATTACAGAAATAAAAATAACTGATAGTAATAAACATGGTCAAATGGATATCGGATCAATTTGGGAATATTTGAGATGTTATGATATGATAATATGGTGGTCTAGAATTAAAGGTCGATAAACTAATTTTAATACTTATTCACATTGAAATGAAATCCCTGAAATAGAAACACCAATAGTTTTGAAAACGATTGCCACTTGTCTAGGCCCCTAAAGTACTCAAGTGAAGCCTTTAAATTACAGGTGCAAGTAAACAATACCGATAATGTTATTCACAACATAAATTACATCA
This sequence comes from Agrotis puta, assembly GCA_943136025.2. Lineage (NCBI taxonomy): Eukaryota > Metazoa > Arthropoda > Insecta > Lepidoptera > Noctuidae > Agrotis > Agrotis puta. The sequence goes on along the minus strand of OW964177.2, from coordinate 9,421,874 downwards.
TATTTACCATGTGCATAAATAGGTATTACAATATCCTCGTTTTACGTCAAGCATAACATTTTAATAAGATTGATAACGTTAATATTGCGGAGCCCAACATTAAAGCTAATAAAACACATTACAAACAAAATTATAAGGTCATTACTGTCCTTCCAGGAAGAGCGATCTGGAGAATTTTACTGAGTGTGAGGTTGATTTCAAACCATTATAATTTATTTAACTGTGGTCATTTCTTGTTGATGTCAAAAGAAATCCATCTATACACGGCACAGTAATCCAGAAAAGTGTCGAACATAATAAATGTACGGAGAAAAGGAATCGTCCTATTATTTCCCACATGGACAATATTGGACATCGTTAACATTTTGACCTTTCCGATATTTCATTGGTCAGAAAGATGTCACACAATGATTTATTTTACTTCTGATAGATATGGTCTTAAAGGCTGAAAATGTTACGTCTTTATTTGGGATGTTTTATGAGCTCGCACCTTTTCGGGGGTCAAGATTTTTGAGCTTGCGAGGATAAAATGTTTTACTTTAGGGTTGTACACAAGGGTAGAGTTGTTATGTCTGTTCGATAGTGTAAGTACTAGTTTATGAATCTATCGCTGGTTTTATGAATAATGTAGGAATATTTTACACGATCAACGTAACATTTCACTATATAATCATCCTGTTCAGAAACTGACAACCACAATATTTTCTCCGTAAATGACGTGTACACCGTACATCTGAAGTACTTATGTAGAGAGGGTCGTACGGGAGGTTGGATTGTTGGTTGAAGGTTCTGCATGTACCTGCTTGCATGCGAGTCTCTGGACCAAACCGTTTGACGGTTTCGACGGCGAGCACAGCGGAGGCCTGGTGCAGGCCGTGCGCGAGGATCTGCGCGAGAGTGGCGGCGGCGGCCACACCCCAGCCCCATCCCCCCTCGGGGTAGTAGTGGCGGGTGAGGGTCAGCAACTGGCGCGGGTCGAGCTTGGCCTGGCGCGTAGGCGCGGGTCCGCTCGCCGCTTCCAGCACCAGCGGCAGCGACTGAGTGCGCAGCAGCGGCGCGCCGCCCGACGACCATGACTCTTCCATCAATGCGCGCGCGCATCATGCGCCGCACGCATCACCGCCGTTCCGCACTCACACCGTCGCGCTCTCTCATGTCCGGCACATCACTTTGTTAAACACTTGTATAATAAAAATATTTTTATACTGGTAGGTGAAAAAATTAAAATTATTAATCTGATGTCAATTATGTCTGGAGGTTCACAATTCAACACGCAATTATGTCTCTAGCATATTTATGGAAACGTATACGTTTTACATAATTTTTTACTGATGTACCGTTTGTATTTCACTAAATTGGAGCTTAATTCCTTACGGATGAAGACGCAATGAAAATCACGAAAAAAAGAAGTCGATCCGAATCATCCAGATTGAATGCCGAAACATGCGTAGTAGTGACTACTGTGTAGGACGTAGATTTAGATAGTATAGTTGAGGGAACCGTCTAGACAAACATTAATCTTCTAAGATTGGACATCAGTACTCAGTACTCACTAAATCTCCACAAAATATCTCCGAATTAATCAGATTGGTTCTACAATATCTTTATCTACAGAAACTTTTGAAGTTTCCACCTCAACGTAATAAAAGCGCCATGTTTTTTTCAAAACAAATGGTCTTAAAAAACCTTTTCCTAAAGGATTGTGGGCACTTTTCCTTAAAATTTATGAGTGCTGTAAAAAATAAAATTCATTGAAAAAGTTGCAAAGCGAAGATTATGGAAGTTTAAAAAAGAATTTACGACTTGAGGATTATTTACGTAGATAACTGTAATAATATCAGTTTTTTAGGATTTATTTACAATAAAACTTTGTGTGTTGTTATAATTTATCAGAGTAAATCATTGACGTCAAAACTTGAAATATCCTTCAAAACAAAGTATTATCTAAGTAAAAAAAAACTGAAAGGAACGTTTAAAACACAACCAACCACATTCATTCACGAACTGTACTTTAATTAAACGAAGATTAAAATAAATATTCAGTTAATCATTAATTGCGCATACGTCATTCAATAACCTTTAAGTATACGCTGGCAATTAATACATTTATGAAGATGATTATTATTAAGTTGCCAAAACTGTTTTGATTTATCTCTGTGCCACAAAGAAAGGGTAAAGTTTTCTTTAGTAATATCATAATTACTAGCTGTGAAAGTACCTTATACTTGATGAGCTGTATTAATTTAAGGTTTCCGAAGTAGGCATTATAGGCAATAATCATGCAGGCGCAGTGGCTGAGCAATTGGACTGCTGCACAGTGTGTCGAGGGTTCGACACACGGAATGAATATTAGTATGTTCTGCATGTACTTGTTCCGGGTCTGGGTGTTCGGTATGTGAGTTTGCTATGTTTGTAAATGCACCTACGATATAGGAAGAAATTCCTAGTGTGTGGCAAAGTTTAAAAAAAACGAGAAAAAAAAAACGATTGTCAGGACTTCGGTGGCGAGCTTAGCCAATAAATCGGTTTATCTACATTAAAATCAAATACGACCCAAAGGCTTCTTTATTACACACTTAAAATATCACGAAGATAATGTTCTGAGTAATAACATGACGTGTTACAGTATTTGTCGATTAAATGGCTCGGAAACTGTGAAAAGATATGTATTTGATAGGCTTTCAGTGCGGCCAAGATTCCCACCGTCACAGATAAGATAAGGTCCCTTGTTTGTTCATCTCAATTTATTGCCAAACATTAGGGAGACATGGCGAAACTAAGTATTTGCTCCCACACCGTTGTTTTTGATCATTTGCTTTATGTTTTGGTACACTCATTGTGAGTTACGGGCCCAACTAAACGGTTATTTTTCACGCCATCTTTCACTAAAATCTTGCATGATTTTGGTTATTCTCCAGTAGAAAAAACACCGGAATGTTCTGTCTTGTATTTTGTGTTCTTGAGCATGTCGGTATGACCCTGTCCTATTGATAAACGACAAGTACATATTATGTTTATAGGATTTCGGATAAACAAGCTCGTAAAACATGATCTTGTTATATTTCCTGACGAGGGTGCGACCGTTTTCACGAATATGACCTTCAAACCCTTGATGTTTCCTACAGCTTATTTTGTACTTTACTATCTTATTATTTTATCACTTTTTCATAGTTCTTCAACCTTTTATAGTTTTTTGTTTGTAGAAGACAGAATTTTAAATCCAGCTTTGAAGAGTTCACAAGCTACAATTACAGTACATACTTTCACAGTCATATACTCCGTACCAGTAAACTGTACATTGTTTTTGTTTTGTTTTTGACTAACAAGTTGTAATGCCTTTGTCAAACAGACGGGCGAAAGCGAAGAGTTTCCGAAGCGATATAGAACCGAAGCGAGACGTCAGTCCGATAGTTCTGTCACGCTATCGGATCGCTTTCGCTTTTCTATGTGACTGGATTCAAACAATTCCATACATTACAAATTAAAACGTCACGCTTCGCATTCGTCACGCCTGTCTGTTTGACAATGGCTTAAGTACTTTGACAGTTCCAAAGTGCCTGGTAATGATTTGAATTCTTTGTAATCGAATTCTTAAAGAACAAATGAAAGCACAAGTGAAGTGATGTAAATACAAAGACAAACTTGTTAATGAACTAATTAATCTACATACGACTATTTCGAACACTACCATTGAAGAGAAATGTATTGCTATTGATATCGTGTTAATAGCCAAGTCTTGTTCCTAGCTAATAGAGTGATGGGCCATCTGGGGCCTGCATAATTATATTGTCTAGTTCCCCACAAAACAGTGTAAGCAAGACAATACCATGTTTTTATTAGCACTATATCACTGTGTACAACATCTTTTTTGTTTTACAAAGTATAGAACAAATTCACGTTTGTCTGTTTGTCTTTACGCTCAAACTAAGCAACGGTATTTGATGCGATAAATAATTTTTCATAGGAGATTTATGTTTAAAACGAGTTCTGATAAAGTATTTTTATAATTCAATATGTTCGGGAGTGCGAAGCCGGGACTGGTCGCTAATTCGAAATATGGACCGAACTTCCACTTTTTGTTCTCATTAGGGAATCCTTTTAATTGCGTGATAATTTCTCCCAACTGTCACGAAATTGAACGCTTTAAAAATAAATTCCCAATAAAATTTCCATTATAAATCTTGAGGGACAACTGGCTTTATCGTAGGGATCTGACTGAGACGCATAATAAATTAGAAAGAATTTTAAATCTCGTTTATGTAGATCGATCTGGGTTTTTCAATCGACAAATAGATTCGTTGGACTGCAATAAGTTCGTATTTACTGAAAAGGTGAACGTTTTGGATACTGTATAAGAAGTTTAATAGAATATTTCTATATCTTTACAATTTAATAAAATATTACTTGGTAAAAAAGATTTTTTTTTGGAAATTGTAAGATCTTCAAATCGACTTGCTTTATTTTTTAAATATTTATAATTTATTGTGAGAAACATGTAGGTATGCAGCTATATACTCAATGTTTTTGGTGGAATGTATCCATCTGAGAGACTTCCTACAACAATGTTAAATAATATTTCTGCTGTTTCGTAACGAATGAAATCTGAATAACTGCTTGAAATGGAAGCAATTGTGAAATTTTTTGGCCTTTAAGCGGTTGTCAGTTATGAAGCCTGGGACAGTTTAAAAAGCTTTTTATGAGCACTAACAGCACTTCACTGGTTTTTGATTACTCCTTGTTTCGTTACGGGCCCTTAATAAGCGATCTGTCCAGACATTTTCACTGGCGTTTTTTGCTTGCGAAATTTTAAAATTAATTTTTGATAACGACTCGTTTTTAATTTAATAAAATTTTGTATGGTGTAGCATCTTTATATAATTATAATCACATTGTTGAGTAGCGTGCAAGAATAATAGCTGTAGTGGACTAAAATGATCATCCCAGAAACAAAACTTGACACATGATAATTCACAGCAATATTATTAAGCAATATAGGAATTTTTGCTTTAATTTTGGGATACTTTATCTCCCCCTGTAATCTTGGTAGCGATGTAAATTATGAAGATGTTGCGTTTTTAAATAATTAATAGGCCGTTAAGGTGTCACGGCGTGATTGTTACAGATTTGAACATTGCCGTAGCGACGTATAAATGAACTATTTAGTTAATTAACGCGACTATTCGAGCGGGCATTAACGTCACTTTTACATCCACATAACTCTTTCCAAACCATTACAGTCTGTAAAATATATTTGGAACAAAAGGAAAGGAAGTTTGGTTTTCATACAAAGTGTATGAATTATGACACGCTCGTTTGTATGATATTAACGTGAAAATATCTGAAGCTTCGATTAAAAGGACTGTGACCAAACATTTCTTAAATGGGTTTTATTTATGAGTCTGAGTTCCTTTCTAAAAATGATTTCTTATTTTGTTTACTGTGTTAATTAAATGAGTATGTGGCACAGTATGCAATCAAACAGTATTCAAACATTTAAGTTTATGTATTTGGATATTATGTATTTGGTAATATCAACTGTTTGTCACATTTATGCCTTTGTCAAACAGACAGACGAAAGCGAAGCGTTTCCGAAGCGATACCGAACCGAAGCGAGACGTCAGTCCGATAGTTCTGTCACGCTATTGGATCGCTTTCGGTTTTCTATGTGACTGGATTCAAACAATTCCATACATTACAAATAAAACGTCACACTTCGCATTGGCAACGCTTGTCAGTTTGACAAAGGCTTTTAAAGCTATGAATGACTAAGTGAGATCTACATAAGTTCAAAGGCGATGCATTTATTAGATATTATAATAGTAAAATCAAAGCATGACTTTAGCAATAAGTAGATAAACTCATGTGGGTATATCTTTTCGTAGCGAGAGAGGAAGAGGACGATTTATGGCGTCTACCTACTCAAGTGGGTACAGTCCACAAAGAAGTTAGGAATGCCGGCAAGGAATAAACATTTATTAATCTTAGGAATGATTGTTGGTTGTGTTAAGTTATCTATGTGCCAATATTATCGGTCATATTAGTATATCGTACAGCGAGTTGCAGCTGGAAATCAATGTCAGAACTTTCTGTAACACGACAGCAATAGTGTCTATTTTTTTAAATGAATTATAGTGATATTGGCAAGAAGGAGCTCATCATCGAGAAAAGTGGAAGGAATGGGGATATGCTTTTGTCTACGCTACATAAAAATAAGAAGATACAGTTCGTTTTTACTAGTTTTACTAGTATAAGACTTTATTTCGCTTTCTTCCTTTAGAAACATTTTGAGCGTAGCATTGTGACGTAGGCATTGTCTGGGGTCGCAGGTCTGTCTAAACAGATAATCGTGACCCTGAAACGTAAATCTATTGAAGGAACACCGTGGATTTTAGTCATTACGAGGCTGACAGTCCCTTCCACTCCACCCTGGGCGGGAGGACTCATTTATGATTTTACCACGATAAAGTGTTCGTATTAGCGATAAAAGGAAGATTGTTACCACTTAGAACGAACGGTATGTCCGTTCGTTACAACCGTTATTAACTATACCTACATACGAACTTATCTTTTTTGCCGACCGTACCGTACGGATATAAGTACAGCATCATTTGAAGCTATGATGAAATATTAAACGGTGTTTACAAGCAATTTCATTGACGGCTGGGGAAACTATAAATACATGTTTTTAGGACCACTTAATTATGGTATGGGGGTAATTTTGTGAAATTACTTTACATTCAATGGCTTATAAGTTCTTTATTGAAAACCGGCTTATTAAGTGGGACTATTAATTACGACGGTGAATTTTTGCGTATTGCCCTTTACAATAAAATTATCTATGTCTACTGATATTTCCATGGTTTGGTATAGGAATCAGAAGGGATTTCACAAGATTTCTTTATTTTTACTTGAAGTACAATTTACGTCGGTATACTTCAAGTATACTTGTAAACGGCCGTAAGTATACGGCCAAATACGTGTAATGCTCGCTTTACGGTAATCATGAAAAATATCGTCGGCGAAAAATTAAAATTAGATACATACTTGTAAAAAAATCAGGCGTGTTAATGTGTATAAAATATTTATTTATGAAATGTTGTCATATCATACAAGTAGGTATTTTTCATCTTTATTATATACTATTTAAACATCACTTTAATCAGTGTATTTCAGTTTTACAAGTTCAATAATAATAATGAGTCTAATCTATCTATCATGGCACAGATTATACCAGCAGTCGACTCTGGAGTACAGGTAGACGCGGCGTACTTTGATTTTAAAAAAGCTTTCGACACCGTGGACAATGATGTCTTACTAAGGAAGCTTGCAGATATAGGATGTACACCACATTTGTTACAGTTCTTCGTTAGCTATATGAGAGACCGTCAACAGTACGTTGACTATAGTGGGTACGAGTCGAAGCCGTACTTCACCAGGTCCGGAGTAAGCCAGGGCAGCAATTTGGGACCTCTTGAATTTATCATAATGATAAATAGCTTGCCGGACGTCGTCAGACATGGCTCATGTTTATTGTTCGCAGATGACCTCAAGTTGCTGCTCGAGGTAAGGGATGAGTCAGACTGTGAGCGACTCCAGGGTGACATTGATAGAGTGGTAAAGTGGAGCCACGACAATAAGCTGTACTTCAACGTGTCCAAATGCTCGGTAATATCCTTTAGTCGTGCGCGCACCCCTGTCCACTATGTGTACAAAGCAGAGGCGGTACCGATGCAGCGAGTAACCCAAGTGCGTGATCTAGGGGTATATCTCACTCCAGATCTTACGTTTCGCGAGCATATCGTTAAGATATGTAAGAAAGCGTACAGAAACCTTGGCTTTGTACTCAGGCAGTCACAGGGGTTCACTAATATTACGACTATTAGGGTAATATACGACGCTCTAGTCAGGAGTCACTTGGAGTATGGTGCTGTCATATGGGCTCCACATGAAGCCAAGTACTCTGTCATGCTGGAGCGCGTACAGAACAAGTTCACGCGTCACTTGTACTTCAGACTGTACGGGGTTTATCCATTGTACCCGCTGATGTACCCCACCCTGTTTGTACTAGGCATGGTCGGGTACAATGAATTGAGAGTGCGACGACAGTTCACTCTTGTCGCCTATTTAATAAAATTACTCCGGGGCAAGGAGCACAATCCGGGTGTGCTTCAATGCTTGGGGTTTTCTGTTCCCGACCGCTACGTGTGGAGGCGGCGGCGCCCGCCACTGCTGGCTGTGCCAACTGCCAGAACCAACCTGCTGGCCAAAGCACCTCTCACGCGAGCAATTCGTACTGTTAACGAAATTCAGAATAGGTTGGACATTTTTTCATGTTACTTTAGTGAACTTGCAAAAGTAAGTTTGTATATAATATGTTACGAAAACATTCATTAATGTAATTTTATATTCATTGTATATTTATATTAATTGTATAGTTAATTTTGTGCGAATATTTTATAGTTATAAGGTTGTATCGTTTTAGTTTTAAGTAATTTTGTATTAATGTATTGTGTGTAATTGTTAGTAATAGATGTTATTTTAAACAGTTAATAATTATTACAGTTATCTTTCTCCTACCCCCAAAATAGTATAAGAGTTTTAAATAAATAAAATAAAAGTATTTACTTACTTCTTTATAAATGATCTTGTACCATATTTTGTGTTTTAATTTTTTTTGAATTGTGTTATAATTTTATAGCTTTATTTTTTTTGTTTTCTAATTTGTTTATTGTGTTGTTTATAGTTAATTTTAGTCTAAGTTTAGTTTAAGGTCTTATCTGTCGCATTAGGGTAAACCCTGTAATGATAGAATAAGTTTTGATAAATAAATAAATAAAAAATAAATAAATCATTCATATGTTTAAATGATTTTTTCTCATTCTTGTTTTTGTAAAAATATTTAAAAATGTACTTAGTAAGTGAAAGTAATGAATAAAGGAAAATGAATCTAATCAAGAATGTAATATATGTGAAAACCATTCGAAGGGCGTAAAAAATTATGTACATCCCTGTAAACAGGAAAAGTGCCCAGAAGGCTAGCAGCATTGTCATCATATATAAGAAGTTCTAACATACCATTCCTGGGAAAGCCATCTTGGAATGAAAACCATTCCAATAGTAATATCTTCTACCTACGTGTAATATGATAGTGTTGACGAGATTGATCCAGGATGAGTTTCCGTTGTCCTTGGTTTATGTCCGATCGTAGATACCATAGAGTATGGCCGTATTGCGGCATAGTTGATAAACTTTACTACCACATAAAACATAAAATATCTATTGCAGTGTTGGCTTCTGTTTTGTCTAGGTACTTTTTTATGCTAAATCTAAATTATATCATGAAACTTTGGAAATTTTTCGTAACCTTGTATGATTTTTGAATGTAGGAGCTAATTTTTGAACACATAATACGATCTCAAAAACTTCTTCATTACCACTGCATTATGCCCAAGTATCACATAATTATTTGAAGCGTTCCCATGGGATAATATCCGACCACAATGTGAGTAAAGTTGCTGGTAAATGAGCAAGTTTATTTAGATTTGCTTATTATTCAAATGGGCCCAATTTTCTTTAGGTATTTCTTGTTAGTCAAATGTTTTCTCTGTAAACGACATAATGTATGCCTATGGGCTGTATAGAGAATAGGATGACAGTCTACTTTTGTTCAACGTGTAAGTGACAACATGAATATGAATGACGATAGGGTTAGCTGCCATGTGTCATGGGCGGGGGGCGTTGATTGCCTCCGACAGGAATTGAGTGGAGATGCTGGTTGGGAGCGTAACGCATGCAACTGGGTCAGCCAGCATGACTCGTCTGACGTGGCACTTATGGTACCTCATGGTGTGTTACTGTGTACCTCCTTACGTCTATGACAACCTGGTACTATCTGATACTGTCACTTGAATATTACGTTTAGCAAATTAATTTTCAATCATATTTCTTATCGTGTTATTTTTAGATAAAAACATGTTATTATTCCCAGTGGCGGACAAATAATTTTAATGCCAGCTATTTTAATGTTTTGCGAAACAGTATCTCATTACTTCATTAAAGGTAGAATTTTATGAAGTCCATTAATTACGGTACACGTTAGATCGAATTTAGACGAAATGAAATCTAGCTAATACAGTATTAAAATCATTACATAATTTTAGCAACATTCGTAATCAAATCTGAATGTAATGAAGACGGCAAATTAATGTCTATTACCTAATTGTAATAACACTTATTCATTCGCGTTTAGAGAGTAGCAAGTACTAGTGAGTTTTAAAACAATCCACAAGCCTCCATCAATCACAGAGCTCTTAAACGTCCCAACTTTGACGCTACCACATTACTCACCATCTAGACATACGATTAATGCCGTGTTATTACATCCAGTACTGCCACACCAAACCCAGCAATACGTTACGCGTATTTATTACGACTTTATAATCCGTCAGATAAAACTGCACATTCGGACAATTTATTTGGTGAATATAACCCGTTAAAGGCAGGACAAAACCAGCTACGCGACGTCCTACAGTGCAGCACTATCAGGGATGATCAAATCAAACATATTTTATTATCATGTTTTTGTGTCAATGCGACAATGCATACGATTCGCTGGATGCGATTACAAGAGAATCGTAAATAATTTCGACATTGTCACGGATACTTGTTTAAGATAAGAAGGACCTTCGGAAATCGGAGGTGTTTCACGAATAAATAATAATCGCATAAACTGCGGAGACATAAAACGTGGGAAATTGCGTGAAATATTATGGAGATGAAAATTGTGATATGCTGTATCACAATTTTCATCTCCATGTAAAGTTTTAACAAACAACAGCGTTCCAAAAGGTTATGTCGGGTGATTGGTTCAGCGACAGTAACACTCATACATTGTTCTTTATCTGACGATTAATCTTTAGTAAAGACAGGTTACGGTACATCACGACGAGAACAAAAAGTGATAGAATAAGCCGTAAACACAATGGAACATTTATTACATACCAATACGATAATCATTATTAGTGTTTCTTTATCGCTACGGAGACTTCCATCGCCAGTATATCAAGTACTGTGACAGAACTGGATTGTGACCCATCGAACAATACACTGACCGTATTTTGTCCGTAACATTTCGAAATGGACTCCATCTTAATAAAAAACAGTTACAAGTTGTCAAACATCAGTTACTAAGATTTATAATATGTGTAGTTGCTAGCTTATGTTAGGTCGGCCAAGCGATAGTTTTTATAGCCACTTCCTTACGAGATGTCTTTATATACGTTGCGAACTTTATTTGGGAACTTGTTTTTTTCTCACAGTTTAGGGTTACAGTATTGATATCGTGGGGATTGCTTATAAATCGCGAGCGCTTCAAAACTTCTTGAAATAGGCTATTTTACTTTTAAAAAAATAGTCCGAATGATAGTTTATCAAAATATATTTAACCCTTATTTTTTATTTTTGTTACTCAAAACAAAATTTACGAAGATACAACGCTTTTAATAATCACAACGTCAACGTCACTCGGCCGCTATAATTTTACAGGCGTTATGACGTCACAAGCCGCTCCCGAATTTCTAAGCGTTTTATATTTGTAAATATTCATTGATTTAAAAAAAAAAAACGTGTTCATTATTTTCCAATACTCAGACTAAACAGATTTTCAATTTAATTATGCAGTAAGCTACCCTATCGGAAATAATGAAAACAGTTAGATAGAGTTAGTAAATATATTTTGGGATATAGCACAAGTTAAAAGTGAAATAGGGTTTATTTCGGGCGCCTTAAATGTTTGGCACACAGATAAATCCGTATGATAAGCTGACAGTTAAGCTCTCTGAAAGTTTGTTCTGGTGCCTTCATAAGCTCTTCCACCTTTTAATTTTCAGGATTACTGAAACTTCGCAGTTCGGAGTGTAGCTCGGTATTGAAATAAAATTATGAGGGACGTTTGGCTAGTACCCAAACTCGGTCTAGTACGTGATCGGAAATATTGCGAATTGCCTATTCATGACGGACCCGCATATGAAAAACTTTTGCTCTGGGCTGCCCTGAACTTCACGAAAAACTAATCTGGTTTTAGGAGACTCAATGTTTTGGTAGAAAAGGGACCATGGAGCCAAATCCTCAAAGTTTATACGGCTATTCATCGAAAACTAAAGAAACAAGCGAGGATTTGATAATATTATTTTAGGATTATTTACTAGAAAGTTTGACTGTTATTATTGTATTTATTATACCTTATTATGACCATTATAACTACACAAACAAATATATTATAGGTTAAGTAATCACCTCTATAATTTACATATTACCTACCAAGTCAGTAAGCAGATAATGATAGGAACAAAACGTTTTTTAATTGCTGTATGTTAAAGAAAAAAGAAGTATTCTCTTTTATTGCTATTTGTAGCCCGGTAACCGGTAATAAATAATGCTTAGTAATAATTAACTATCTTTTAATTACAGCAGATGCGGATCTTCAATTGATACTTTAAAAATAACGTATGTTCATCATGCTTAGGCTAATTGATGAGTCCAAAAAATTATATTAAAGGAGGCTGAGATTTCTAATTTTCCTAATCCTAATTTGATAAAAGCGAAATTAAGTTTGTTTGTTTTGTGTTGCTTGAACAACTCAACCGATCATGCTGAAATCTATACTATTATAAAGCTGAAGAGTTTGTTTGTTTGGTTGAACGCGCTAATATCAGGAACTATTAGTCCCAATTGAAAATTTCTTGGATAGTCCATTTATCGACAAAAGTGATGGGCTATAAAACGGCACGTTACGACCAATAGGAGCAGCGGGATTAAACCACTGGCAAAAGTTAGTTTTTCATAAATGTTGTTGTCATGTTACAGAAACGGATATAGGGTATCTTTCATCCCGTAAAATAGTACTGTTCCCGGAGAGAACAACACACAAAAGTAAGTTATTTATGACTGTATTAGACGTGTTAATTTCGCTATTTAACCCAATTTTGTAATTAAATTTAATTACTGCGGCCTTCCTTACAGCAATGAGGGAAATAAATCTATTTTTAAAGTGGTTTGGGCCCTAATTGTAAGTAATAAATGAAGTAAATAACATTTTAACTTGACGTACTACCATTAAACTGATGGCCAAATATATCCGGATTCTGAGGAAGTGAGCTGACGTGTTTTTAAAGGTAACTAACTACCTCAAATCCCTTTGTAGTGGGACGGCTGAAACTTCATCTACTAATTATGGTCCAGACACGTCGAAAGACTTCAAACAGCTTTCATCTTATTAGTTTTTTTTACTTTGTCTCCGTAGCTTTCTTTTGTTTTATTTCTGAGAGCTAGATCTATTTCGTAATCGTATGTATTGACGTCAAATAGATCTTATTTGAATAAAAATAGCGATGTAAACACACGTCATATGATGAGAACGGAAATTAATTGACCTAGTAATATTTAATCAGTGTTAAGTAAGTAACTAGTTGTATTTATATGTATGTACACATGTTAAACAAGTTTTGGTTTCGCTTTTTGATTTATGTTTGTAGTAACATGTTGATATTTAAATTAGTGTAATTATTTTATTGTTTGGTACTAATGATTCGTGATTTAAATTAATATTATGAGCATTTCCGTTTGAACTGAAATTAGGAATGTCCATTAATGTTTTCATGAACTCTCGTCACGTCGCTCCGGGAAACAGAAATCCGCAATTCAGAATCGATAATAGAATAACATTAATACTTGCTTTACTTATGTAAAACTTTTAGACGGAATAGACGAAGTCCATAATTAATTAATGAAAGTGAGTTGTTTAGGAATAAAAGTTCCCTCATTTCCTTCGGTACAATTGGCAATAAAGATTTTGTAGAATGTTTGGGGAAAAATAAAAACGGCTGTGAGACCACTCTCATAGCTAATAGACGTCAAAGGTCCTAAAAAAGTTAATTAAATTAACAGGAGCTCGCAAAACGCGAGCCAGATTCCAAAGTACTATGAATCGCGATAAAGTGTGTCGGAACTTATTAAAGGTTTAATTCTTGTTTTTCTGGACATGTAAGCCAAATGTAAACAATCGCTTTCATTAAGAGCCGGCAGTGGCAGACAGGAGAATTCACGTCCAAATACTCGTATTTACCCAGACTGTAATTTTGATGAAAGTTTCGACAAAATTGCATCTAAAGTGAGGATCAATTAATATCAACACTTCGGTAGATTAGTTAATCACTCTTCGAGGAATAGGTATGAAAGATTTATTGAGAAATTCATAATAAATAAAACTTTAATTAACAGATACGTGACTCACAAGTTAGGTACATAACAAAGTGAAATCATGTCTATGTGTGTTTGTATTTATTGCTATTCGTTTACGCTCCATTCAAGTTTGTTAGATTCCTAATTAGGCTCGGTATTAATATGGTTTCTATCAATACCTACTTTCGAAAATAAAAACAGTTCAATACAAGTGTGAGATGACAAAATAGGTGAAGTGAATGGTGAGCCTCCAGACGCAATAGGCACACACGTGCTCGGTCGTGATTCTATCGGTGAGGCGGCACGACCGATCGCAGCCTGACGACCGGACCTCGGGCCACGGCCATATGTTGTTAACTTACACACCAACTAACAATATGACACTTTTCACTTTAGATTACCACTGGAGTCCTTAGTTGACGGAAGAAACAGTTGAGGATCGAGAAGTTCAGGCGCCGAATTCGTTCAGAAGTTGCGAGTAAGTTTAGCCGGAGCGGTAAGTTCGTGCGGTAGGGGCACGCGGCGAGAGTGTAGCGGGAGCGAGCGCGCGACCGTAGCGCCTTGGTGTACAGCTTACACTGATTTTTTGTCGGAGGCATCGCCGCTGACTCGCCGCCTGCTCCACATTCGACGACCGGTGTGATACGCGGTACGGTGCACTGATAGGGTTGACTCTAGCACACATGTGCAACTAATGCTCAATTTGATTCAATCAAGGCTATTTTTTGTTAATTTTCTTGAAAGCTCAAGAAGAAACAGTTATGGAAAAGTTTTAGGAATATAAAGATGCTTTAGTTAACTTATTTAACGTGATGCTGTTTCTTTCAATAGTCGCAAGTGCTGCATCCGTGATCCGCAATTCATTAAGTCTGAATCATTGGTAATTGACAAACATTTGCATACGAGCTCAGATGCAACCCTACCACAGATTCACAACTATTACCCGGCCGAGCGCGGCTCCCCACAACGACCGATCACTACTTAGCAGCCAGTTAACTTCTGCCGCTGGTAGGATTACCTCACTTACCTGCTACGTGTCGATACAATTACGTACTATTACGGTTTCGCAACTTAGATACACTCTATATTCTCTCCAATAATAAAGTAATTGCCACACTGTATATGGAGATTAGACTTCTAAGCGCTCATACTTGAGTGTCGGATGCAAAGTTGCGCGAATATCGAGTGGAGCATTTGAAATAACAGTGTGTTGTTTATGTAAATGATGAGCTTCCGATAAGTTTTTTTTTGTCATATTTTCATAAAGCAATCTTTAGGGTGGGTCGCGGGACTAACGAATTACTGTACCCCGGAACGTAAAGGGCTAGTGAATGACACCGTGGATTTTAGTCAGTACAAGTCTGACAGTTCCTACCGCTCTGTCCTGGGTGGGAGGACGCATTTGATGATTTAACCAGAATAAAAAAAAGCAATCTTTATGATATTATAACGAGCTTATTAGCTTCGGCAAGTACACTACTAACTGTTGTTTATATACGTACTAACAAACAAATTATGTTCGCGATAGAGATATGTAGTCTAGACAAGACATTTTTGTTGGTATCTTTCATTGATTATTTAGGTAACTAACATTTTGTCAGAAACTTTTACATTCAGATACAACATCAATTACGGGTAGTCATAAGCCTACTAGTGATGGTAGTTTTGGCTCACCATGGGAATGAACTTTTGCGGTACTTTTTTTTTTTATCGTGGTAAAATCATCAAATGAGTCCTCCCACCCAGGGCAGGGCGGGAGGGACTGTCAGACTTGTACTGACTAAAATCCACGGTGTCCTTCACTAGCCCTTTACGTACGGGGGTTACGGTAATGGGAAAGTCCCGCGACCCCGGCAGGCTATGGCCCTCTACAGGCCCCGTCATTATGCTGACACTCCTTGAGGCGCGCGTGGAACACAACGCGCCGTCGACCCGGGCATGGTCCATGGTCGGACAGCGAGTCGCCCATTACTCGCCGCACCCTGTATTATAATCGAGATCTAGCGGAACTTAATTCAAAAATAATATTTTTCTAAATATTCCTAAAACTCCCTTCATTGCACTGTTATCTATGTATATAACCGATATTTGACCAAATTAATAAGTTAGCAACACCACATAACTCAGGGAAAGTCTCGAAACATGTTTGTGCGTATTAGCACGCGCGATATTGTTTAGTACTGATTTACTACTGAATGCGAACTGGTGTGTTCTTGTCTTTTAAAGTGCTATAAGTGGTAATTTTTATTGATTGTTATATCATCGAGCATACGTTGAGGGTAGGTTTGAGCCTTTTTTATATTGAATGATTTTAATACATTAAGTTTTTGTGGTAGTCTTGAAAAAAATTTTTTTTTGTATTAGAGTTGACTTTTAAAAATGTATACATGTGTATACACCCGAAAATCACTGTTATACCATTCTACGGTTAATATTCTTTGAAATTTTGTTGAAATCTCTTGCTCCTGTTTGCCCCGCTCATGCATTTTTTTTTTGTTTTCTATCAGATTGATACACAATGAAAAGACGAGATATTTTTGATATATGGTTGCAAATTGGACGACAGGGTCGAAATAACCTTATAATTAATACAATTCTGAATAGTTATGACATATATGACTGGGAAAATCTTCCACGATCACTTCAAATGTTAATAAGTAGTCTCACCGCAAGAATACAATTTAAATGGGAGAAAAACTCCTTAGAAAAATGATGCAATATACAAAATAACAACATAATGTTAACATTTTATGTCACTTGAAATTAAAAAATAAAGATTCGCTCAAGAATGAATAAAGTTCCGATGGATCGTAATAATCATACAGTGTGCGCCGCCCGCATGCCCGCGCCTACGGTGGCCGGAGATCGTCTTGCGACGTCCGACGCCGTGGGCGTCCACCACTGCGGCTGGGGTGGAGGGAGGACGCTGTCCTCCCCCTCACGCGGCTCGCCTCCTCCTTCGCGAGCATGACTGCTTCGCAGACGGAGGCGACCGCTTCCCACTCCGTCTCGCCCCGCAGCATGGCCTCGACCAATGCCGGGCGCGAGAGGTCTCCGCCAATCGCCGTCGTGAGGACACGGCGGTGCTCTGCCCAAGCGGGGCAGTCCTGCACCGTATGCTCCACCGTGTCCTCCGGACGATCTTCGCAGTGGTGACACCCAGGCGTTTCTTCCCTCCTTATCAGACACAGGAACCTCCCGAAACATCCGTGTCCGGTGAGGACCTGCGTCATGCGGTAGGTAAGGACGCCGTGACGCCTATCCAGCCACTCCTCAAGGAGGGGTCTTACCGCCGCGATTGCGGCGTGCCCGAACTTTTGCGGTACTAGCACAAGTCAGTACGAGATAGTGGTATAGCTTTCCCGGGATTTCCTCTACGTAGGTATTTCATGGCCGTTCGATTCCATTAACGAAAGTATTTCATCAACGAAATCCGATGATTAGTTTCAGAGATTCTACTACATCCAAACTTTACCTATTTCTTATATTAGTATTCTCGTGCCCGGCATTGGTCGAAGCCATGCTGTGGGGCGAGACGGAGTCGGAAGCGGTCGTCTCCTTCTGCGAGTTCGTGAAGGAGGAGGCGGGCCGCGTGTGGCAGAGGACAGCGTCCTCCCTCCACCCCAGCCGCAGTGGTAGACGCCCACGGTGACTGACGTCGCCAGACGATCTCCGGCCACCGTAGGCGCGGGCATGCGGGCAGCGAGTAATGAGCAACTCGCTGTCCGACCATGGACTATGCCCGGATCGACGGCGCGTTGTGTTCCACGCGCGCCTCAAGGAGTGTCAGCAAAATGACGAGGCCTCTAGAGGGCCAAAGCCTGCCGGGGTCACGGGACTGTACGAATTACCGTGACCCCGGAACGTAAAGGGCTATTGAAGGACACCGTGGATTTTAGTCAGTACGAGTCTGACAGTCCCTCCCGCTCTGCCCTGGGTGAGAGGACTCATAAAATTATAAAATATTCTTCATGATAAATTATAAAAAAAAATCTTATATTAGTATAGAAGATGAGATTTTTCTTGTTGTACAACCTTTAAGAAAATTAAGTTTTCACAGACCGTCACTTTATAGGTTCGGGTAAGTAGCCGTCTCTATCCTTACACCTGATCTATGATGAATATTTGAGCACCTACCAGTGACGTCAATGTAATGACGGCACGGTTGACGCCGTAGCTGAGCGATCGACTGGTGCACAGCGTGTCGCCGGTTCGATCCCCGCACGGAACAAATATTTGTTTGACATACAAGTACTTTTTCCGGGTCTGAGTGTTTGTGTATGTGAGTTTCTATGTTTTTTAACGCACAAGTATTTCAAATGCTCAACTTGATATTCGTATTGTAATATTGTTTTTTATTGACTCATTATTATTATCTGAATAGTCTTGTTATCGATGTCCAAATATTATAAAAAACGATTAAATTATATATATAAATTATAGGCAACGCACTCATACAGAATTAAATTGTGTAGTCTCTTTAATAAGATTTTGATCGCTTCTTTGGTATTTAATTATTGGAAATGCGATTTCTAAGGGTAGAGTTTTTCTTGGTTTCAATTCCAGTTGGGGCAAATTGATATTAAAGGTTTTCCTTTTTCAGTAGCAGAAACTCTGTCACGATTTGCGCTGCCCTCAATATTGGTGTAATATTACACAAATCATTTTTTTATACTTATAACAATATTAACTACTTATAAACATATAAAAAAAAAATTAAAACATATTATAATTATACCCATGTTTTACATTTATGATATTAATTGTATACCCACTCATAATTTAAATAAGTTTATGTGGTTTTGATAAAGTATGGGTCTTATTTTTAATGTATTAATTAACCAAAGTCAAATATTACTTCCTATACGCGACATGTTTGCTCAGAACGAAGTATATTATATTAATATATAAGTTTTATTTTTTGCAAATTAGTCGTTGATATTCCTTTAAATATATATACTCTTCCTGGCCTTTCGGGCATTACAAGCGTGATGTTTTGTATGTGATATCTATAATAAGCAGACACCGAATTCTTGTTTGTCTACCATTTATTATGATTCATATCGTGTCAAAATATAAATTAAAAAATCGATCGTCGTTAGTCAAAAGTCTGAGAGTTATAATTAAGTTGCGCGTTATAAAGTAGCTATTTCCGTTACGGAATAAGATTAAGATTATCTGTAGTACTGTCAGAAGTTAGGTATGCAGACAGCTTAAAATGGTTTCCAATATTTCGTCCCGTTCACGACCTGGCCGCTTCTGCTTGCATGGAGGACTTCTTTTCTGATTAATATCGTTGCAGGATCCAAGACAGGTAAATTCATTCTCCGGGACACGTCGAGCTTCATTGTCTCGGCGCTATTCTGGTGGTTGCCACTGTTTATTCTGGCTTTCAGGAGTTGCAGTGGTTTGGGAATAGTGTGGTGGGTTTGACCTGGCCACTGTAAGCGGTGACTTGACGCCGGGCGGCGGGCGGTAAGATCAAATGTATTGAAATGTTTGAAATACTCCACGAGTCGCCGCCAGTGGCAAATTCGCTTACTTACAAAGAAATTAATGTCTTATTCACGCCACCTGCCGCTTAGCTCACCGTTTAGTATCGAACGGGTCATTCGTTTCAATGTCTCTGCATGCTTAACTTTTTGGCTGCATGTAGCATACAGACTGATACATATACAGCATTATAGCATACATATAATACACAGGAAAACTGTTTAAAATTGATACCCCGCATACTTAACTTTCATGCTGACTGTACATAGTTTATGCTGGTTTGTAGATGTCTCATGTTTGGGCTATTGAAGGACACCGTGGATTTTAGTCAGTACGAGTATGACAGTCCCTCCCGCTCTGCCCTGGATGGGAGGACTCAGTCTCTGACGTCATAGACTTTAGTCCAACTATGGATTTCAGTGTTGGTCACTGGTTCAGCACGCGTAGCATTATAACTCGACATATCGCATATACAATTCGACAATTTTTTGCCCGAGTACGAGTATGGTAAGTTCAAGGAAGATAGAAATTTTTTTAGATTTTGTCATTTTGACTATTTTTTCGTCGACAAATCCGTTTCTATGATGTCTCTCTCCACGGAGCTTTTCGAAACTCATTTCGCAGTCTCCTTTGTGAGAATCCATTTCTCGGCACCGTCGGTAGGACACATTGGTTGGATTTAGGCATTAGAATCTACAGGAAAGTTCTTTATCCGAATGCTCCTTCTCAAAAGATAGCACATGACCCTCATAAACGTAATGGTTAACCAATTTCAGACCCAAATTTCCCCAATCGTAACAGCTGAAACAGAGTCGTCCAGAATACGTGACATCACTTTCGTCTTGGACATTTATGTTCATTTTTTACCAAAATAAGTTGGGAAAAAAAAATGTGAAAGTGATCTGGTTAGTTGAAAATGAACGTTGGCTAATTATAGACGGGGAGTTTAATCCCAAGAACTGATTCGTAGTGCACTTGTTACCCTCCACTTTGAGCTAGGCGACAAGGCACTGTCAATATAAATATTATCTCTGTGGTGCGATGAACTGCACATCTTTATTCTCTCGTGTAACGTAAGCTTAATATTTTTCTATCTTCGTATTCAGATCACCCAAGGGATTAATGAGACTGCAGAAGTTAGTGACACGATGTCAAACAAACAGTTCGAACTAATCGTAGGATATTTTGTATCTGTCTCATACCACATTTATATATGTCGTAAAGTTTTAAATGCATGTGTCCAACACTTGGATTAACTAATCAAATATTATATGGCTACTTGTGACTAGTTCTTATGTATAGTCACGTTTCTTTCGTGGAATTGCAAACTATGTTTACAGGACATTAGTTAAAATTTCGTCAGATTCTCTTTCATATTATGCTAAGACATTTGCGAGAGAGCAATTACAGCAACCAGAGTGATTCTGAAAGCTTTCAGTAGTATGTTTATTCAAATTAAAGCATCATCTTTATTACATATGCTAAGACATCTTTTTCATATTCGTAGATATAATTCGTTTAAGAAATTCATCATGTTTTATCTCTTGAAGCATCCCGCTGCTAACATGACAGTAAACACCTGTTTTTAATTTTATTATATTTCAAAGCAAAGACATTATAATATTACAGTCATATCCGGTATGATCCGGACGTTACGTGCTACATAGAAAAAGAAATTTCTTTTTCATTTTCAGGTGAAGTATTCTTAATGTAATTTTATTTATGTGAAGTGCCTTGTTGGTTTTAACGAGTAGAAATATGTATGTTTTTGCATTATTGTTGCAGTTTTTATGTCAGTACTTAAGTATGCAAATGCTCGGGGTTTTACTTTGAGCGAAACTTTTGCTCATTAATCTTTCAGTTTCAGAATTAGTATTATTGTAATAATATCCTACCAAGGGCTTTTTAATACAATATATAGTAGCCAGATGATAAGTTTCTATAATCTAAAAATATTTTTTCTTGGAAACTTTTAACATACAAGTACGTGTACAGTCAAAATTCTATGCAACTAAGTGTATAAATAGTATGTAATCTTAGTGCTGTCATCGACTGTCGGAGGGAACGGAGGGAATTTACTTGCAAAATTTTGTAGTGAATTTGAATTTAATGTTTTTTATTTTTAACCATAAACAGTAAAGAGTTGAATTTAAGTGAATTTTATGTTTAAAAAATTGTTCAATGCAATTTTGTGAATTGAAATAGATGTGTCCTTAGAGACATATAATAATTTTATTATGGCTTAGTTTATACAATTTGTTCGTCTAGTCGAATTTGATAAATCCCGAATTAGATATGTATAAAAAAAGAAAATCTTAAGAAAGCTCTCAAACATTTGCGTTCTTCACACAATTTATTTGTGGACTTTCGAGAAAAAAAGGTTGTTGCAGAGCAAATTGCATTGTTAAACTGAACAGCAGACATCAGCAAAAGACAAAGACATTTGTTGAAAGAAATAACAACAGTTTCATTAGCAAAGAAATGCGCGGTTACGAAAATTGGACGCCATTTTTGGAGTAATACTAGGACTTATATCTATTTAATTTGTTTAAAGTAATTGTCGTGACGGCCATCTTTCAGTTGAATTAATTTTGTTTTTAGAATTCTAGAAAAATGCAATTCTGCTGACACAAATAATTTTGTGACAAATAAAAAAAAAAAAAATTGCAATCGATTGGAATGAGTTATTATTTTAATTTGTGCTCACATTCAGCCATATCCTGGAGCGTTTTTCAATTAAAATGTTTACACTTGGTAATGGATGTATTATACAACTAATCGATATTTCAGGGTGGTCCGAAAACAAAAGAAAAATATGCGATCGAAGTCATAATACATGAATATTATTACAAACAACCTTAATTGCTTTGGAAAATTGATGACGAACTGTGAGATTCTCGCTAACTAATTGGTATGTTAAAATGATTTTAAACGGCTACCACCGGCAATTTTTGCGTTATTTACGAGACAAAAATTGTACTTTGCGAATTTATCGGCAATTACAAATCATGGTCGGAGCCAGTCGGAGGCGTACGGAGGGCGTTACGTCACGAATGCCGGAGGGCTACCTCACGACGACAGTATTGTGTGACGTACGCAAACATATAACCACACATTTATCATTTATAAATTAGTCTACAAATGGAATTGATAATGGTCCTGCCGGATTGTGTTTTAATATAATCAACCGAAGATTATTTTATTCAACTATCAATTATTATATTTAATTAGAAACCGAAGAAACTCCAGAAAATATTTTTTTTGACCCGTATCGAATAGAGCGTTCGCTAGAAAAATCGTGAAGATGTTCGTAGCGATATTTGGCTCTACAACAATATTTTTAGTTTATGCGAAACCTGAATATAGTTTATTCAGAATCAATAACCGATTCGATTTCAATAATTTTTACACCATGTTTGTACTTTTCAATTAATTTTTTTCACCAGTTAATTACAATGTAATGATCAAATGGTTAGGTACTTATTGCCAAAGTATTATTAATGAGTGAGGACAACACAGGAGGTGCGGGTTGCGCGAGTGTACCATGAAATTAGCATGTTTTTGAACTAACAACCTGGTAAAATAACAAGCTCATAACTTGGTGACTTTTCATGATACAATTTTGAAATTTTGTACATAGATTCTTTAAATAAAAATACTAGACACGTGTATCGGGTTTCGCATAAACTAAAAATAATGTTGTATACTTGGCTCCGTTCGTTGTCAGTTAGACAAAATTAAATAATATATTCGATGTTCAGTTACAAGTGGATGCTCAAATCTATTAGCAATAATCAACACCTTAAGATAATAAAGACAACGAGCTACGAAAATGAAAATTCATGATCGAAGTGGAATTACTACTACAATTTAACTCATAGACCACATTACTTTTCAGATGTCTTGTTCAAAAGAATTGGCGAAGTCGCACTTGCTTGGTAATTTTATTTAACGGACTGGAACGCCCCGTGTCGAGATCAAAGCATTTCAATAACATTTAAGTAGAGTAATAACATTGGGGGGTGATCCACGAAATCGCATCTCCCACTATAATAACAAAGTTGAATTCACCGAACACGCGTGTGGAATTTTAAAAAGAGATTCTACGTGCATAGTGCCGCTTTTATTAAATTTTAAAACCCGGAATGGCGTGAAACCTGTCGCGAGCTTTATAGGATTGAATCTGCATAAATAAGCCTGTTCGAGTTATTTGTAGTGGAAGAGACAGATTGTTGATAATATCAACACGTGAGCTTTGAATGTAACCGTGTATTTTCCTCGTGGGTTGTATCACGTATGTTTTGATGTCAGAAGCTTTGAAAAGATGACTTGTTATTCCCTTTTACACTTATTTTGTTGTCAAAGTCTTTGTTATGCGTGTATCGTATTTGTTTTGGTTATATTTGGATGGATTATAAAGTAGGGATCCCTATAAGCATAATTTATTGAAATATTGTTTGTAATGGTTGCTAAAATATTGCTTGATCTTTGAGATTTATAAGGACTTTTTTAAGTGGTCAAATCATCAAATGAGTCCTCCCGCCTTGTGTGGAGGGAAGGGGACTATCAGACTCGTTCTGACTAAAATCCACCGAGTTCCTTAATAGCTTTTTACGTTCCAGTTACCTGTTTGGACAGTTCCACGAAATCTTTATGGACCTAAAGTTTAGTGTAGATTTTGGAAGACGAGATCTCAAGAGAAGTAATATTTCGCGATGATTTTAGTGCGTAGACATTGTTAAAATCTATTAGAGATTAATTAAAGGAATACTTTGTCTACTTCTCAAATCACTCCTCCTAAATCCACTTTAAAAATGTCTTAGTATCCGGTATCCTTACCTTGAGGCGCGAGCAATATCTCGGCGGGACAGTCACGCCGCGCCACACAGACAGTTTACGAGGTGCGAACGATTCACCTCCCCGATTTATTTTATGCCCCACTTGATTTGTGCCTTTACACCGCTCAATACAATTACTAAGTCAATCCGGCTATAAATCAGGGCCTAGTATGCTATAGCAACAGTGTCAGAATGGTCTATCATTGATTTATAATTGTTGATTTTGACAAGTTTGGTAATCTACTAATAAACCTAATGGCGTTATTATGACTTTCCAGTGGTCAACCACTAACACTCCATTGAAAGAAATGGTATAGAATGATAATCTCGTGCAAATGTTTTTTGCAATTTAGATTGCTTAAAAGTGTATAACAATTAAAAATATGTATAAATATATTATGTAAATGATTCTCGCATGAATAAATGTGCAACTGTCATTTTAACACAATTATATTACGAGACCATTGACCGACCGATTATCAACTAATGAATTCAGCAGATTACGAACTTTTAGAACAATGCCAATGAGTTTGTGTTGAAGTGACGAATTTATGAAAATGCAGACTAGGGCCCTTGACAGTTTAGGGACAAGAGGTTGTATTTTTTCAAAGTGTAACGTTATTGAGATGCGTAACCAATTCTCAACATTCCTTGGATGTTTGGAAGTCGCCAAAGTGTGTATGGACTACTAAAATAGGTGATGTTTATTATTTAAAAGGTCTTTTTTTCTGTCATTGAGTACCTTAAAGGTAAAGTGCGGTGGTGAATACTGAAGAGACGAAATACATATACAAGTTTCCAAGATTTGGTCGTGAAATTCATTCATTCATTGCAAGACAAGATGGTCCACTGGTCTTTACTCTCAGCAAATTGTTCCATTCCCTAGTTTGAAACGTTCTCGTCTCCCTAATAATAAGTTGATTATAATTTAAGATAGAGTAGATGGAGTACAGTTTTAAAGAGTTTTCGTGACGTGCAAACAGATAGTACATTAAGTTAAGATTAAGAAACTAATTTGAGGGCAGTCCACAAGTATCTTCGTCACTGACTTTTATTAATGATTTCATTTTAAAATTCTGTGCAGTAGCCGCGACGGAAGAGATTAATATCAGGGAGGGCCTCAACAATTTGTATGGACACTGCAACAGTGTTTGCAGAAATGCAGTCGCTGTGAGTTGGGTAATTTAGTCCGAAGGGAAACTTCACGGTCGCGGGACTCAGGAATTACCGTGACCCCGGTACGTAAAGGGCTATTGAAGGACACCGTGGTTTTTAGTCAATACGAGTCTGACAGTCCCTCCCGCTCTGCCCAGGGTGGGAGGACTCATTTGATGATTTTACCACGATAAAAAAAAGGGAAAATTCACAGCTTTAATTGTTTTTAAAAATCTTCATTCAAGTGTTATCATAGGTGCTTTTAAAACAAATATAAACCCGATAAAACCTGTAGGCATTACAAATATTTATTTTCCAGGCAGTGTCGGCCGTTGTCGCGTTGTATAGTAAACATTTTTGTTTCAACTTTCATTGTAAAGTATGTATATTAAGAACATACTTGTAATGTTTTGTGCTACTGCGAATAGATCTTATTTTCTAATTAAATCAGCTATTTCTGAATGAGGAATTTGTTTTATGCTCTTGTTTTTTAGACTTAGGCTTAAAAAGGGGATATCGAAGGTAAGATTTATAGTCTGGCGTCGCGGTCGGTCCATGCGACTCTATTTGTTAAGCTTTCCGCACCACGGGCAAGGGTTATTCTGTGAATTTTCATTGAATTTTTGTTGTTTCGATGTTATTTTTCAGTCTAGCAGGGCTTTAAGTCTGACAATATGGTGTCAGAATAGTCAATGATTTCATATTTCTTGATTTTGACAAGTTTGGTAATCTACTAAGATAACGGCGTTATAATGACTTTCTGATGGTCAACCACTGACATTCCATTAATCTCGTACACATGTTTTTTTGATAACTTCTAACTACTTTTGATTGCTTATAGCTAAATTTAATAAATTATAATATGTAAAAATCTTACTTCCTAATAATAAAACAAACGTGAAAGTTTGTTTGGATGGATGTTTGTTATTCTTTCACTAACTACTGACCGGATTTGGATGAAATTTGGTACACATATTAGTTTATAATCTGGATTAATACATAGGATAGGTTTTAATCCCGATTATCCCGTGGTATAATTTTCGAGTTATAGCGGGTGAAACCGCTGGCAACAGATAGTATTATTTTAATGAAAGGCATGAATACATGTTCTAATGCCATTATCACACAAATCTATTACGAGACCACAGATCCGACCAATGATCGACGAGCAAAATGACAATGGAATCGTGTTGGAATGAAATAGCATCTGTTTTTATGTAGTTCCTTTTTGTTTTTTTGCTAGTTTTCTTCATTTATACTTATTTTTTCAGAAGGTATCTATGAAAACACACAGATGCATGTATGTAGTTATTATGACCCTACCTGCTTATAGGGAAGTGAACATGATTTATAAGCATTTGCCTTGTTTTTCACATACCGGAAAATAAACAGAAAAACAACTTCTCAATAAGTCTTACGAGGAAATTGATTCCGTTTCTCCTCTAGTAACATCGTAACTTCGATCATTCTACCAAACTACTGTGTAAGTTAATATTAGTACGATTTTTCTGTTTTATGAGTATCAGAATTATTTGATTTGATTCAGACATGTGGATAAAATAAACGAATATTGATTGATCTTAGCTTTGATGACGTACAATTTGGATTTTTATTAGCAGAAGTCTGGTTGCCAGTCACTCGATTATTAATTTCATTTTTTAAATGTGTTTATTTACAGAAGTTGATGACGCCATCGCCATGTTTTATTGGAGAAAACGTCCTGGGCATGTAAAATATTGTGTCTGAAGCTTTATCATAATTTACTAAAGATGCATCGTACATGTGAACACAATTAATCTTATTGCCAAATACACAATTCGAAACAGAATACAATCAACATTGTGTGTACATTTCCGAATTTATTGCTATCTTATGTTCTCAATTTGCTGAAATTCAACAGCACTTGTTTAATACATCGTCACTTTGGCTCTGCAAAGGAAGCTTTTGCAAAATTCGACCCTATGTGCAGTCAGCTTCAGAGAAAAGTCACCCCTTTTGGTAGTAATGTCACTGTCAAAGGGGGATTTGTTTTCTGAACTTACCGTACTATAGTGCGTCCATAAGGAGGGGTCGGCAGGAGGGAGAGGACAGCCTCCACTCTCACGACCCAGCCGCCGCGGGATACGCCCACGGCAACGGACTTCGCGAAGCGATTTCCGGCCACCGTAGGCGCGGGCTTGCCGACGGCGAGTAATGTGTTCCACGCGCGCCTCAAAGAGCTGTCAGCGATTTGACGGGGCCCCCTTATAGGACCAAAGCCTGCCGGGGTCGCGGGACTGTCTCATCAGCTAACCGTGACCCTGGAACTTAAAGGTGTATTGAAGGACACCGTTGATTTTAGTCAGTACAATTTTGGCAGTCTCTCTCGTCCCGCCCTGGGTGGGAGGAAACATTTCATGATTATACCACTATAAAAAAACTATAGTGTGTCCATGTTTGTATTAATATTTTTGCTGACTTTCTTATCGAGCCCACCGTATGTTGTGTGAACGTTGATTATAGGTAACACAAATAGCTATCGCGGTGTCGCATCACGGCGTGCGACGTGTTCGCTTGGAAAGATTGATGGCACGTAATGAAGCGAAACGCTGCGGTGTCAAAAGTTCAAAACCGTGTAAAGTGGCATCAACATCGTTGGACCACAGACTAACTCCGTACAGTCTGACAACGCGACACTTTCGTGTTTTTTTTTTGTTTGACAACTCGTAGGTTAACAGGAGGTGTCTGCTGCTTATCCGGACAATCTAATGTGTCCTCTTACCCTGGGAGGAGCTGATGGGACTGTTAGACTTGTACTGACTAAAATCCACGATGTTCCTTAAATAGTCCTTTATGCCCAGGGTCACAGTAAAGACAGTCCCGCGTCCCTGAATGCAAGGTCTCCGGGGTACACTTTCATGAAGAAATTGAACTGGTTAAATTTATCAAGCTTCGTTTTAGTAAGTGTTAAGGCTAAGATATTGTTTCAGTTATTTTTATTGTTAATTATTTTCTTCTAAGTTATGACTTTTTTTTTGCCTGGTAAAATCATCAAATGAGTCCTCCCACCCAGGGCAGGGCGGGAGGGACTGTCAGACCTGTACTGACTAAAATCCACGGTGTCCTTCACTAGCCCTTCACGTACCGGGGTCACGGTAATGGGAAAGTCCCGCGACCCCGGCAGGCTATGGCCCTCTACAGGCCCCGTCACTATGCTGACACTCCTTGACGCGCGCGTGGAACACAACGCGCCGTCGACCCGGGCATGGTCCATGGTCGGACAGCGAGTCGCCCATTACTCGCCGCCCGCATGCCCGTGCCTACGGTGGCCGGAGATCGTCTTGCGTCTAAGTTATGACTTGGAGAAGGTTTACGTTTATCATAGTACAGTTTCGAACTTATGGTTTTTTTAATTACTCTGGTTTTAGAACTTGTTGAACCTTTTTTTTTTTTTTTTATCGTGGTAAAATCATCAAATGAGTCCTCCCACCCAGGGCAGGGCAGGAGGGACTGTCAGACTTGTACTGACTAAAATCCACGGTGTCCTTCACTAGCCCTTTACGTACCGGGGTCACGGTAATCCCTTGGTCCCGCGACCCCAGCAGGCTTTGGCCCTCTACAGGCCCCGTCACTATGCTGACACTCTTTGAGGCGCGCGTGGAACACAACGCGCCGTCGACCCGGGCATGGTCCATGGTCGGACAGCGAGTCGCCCATTACTCGCCGCCCGCATGCCCGCGCCTACGGTGGCCGGAGATCGTCTCGCGACGTCCGACGCCGTGGGCGTCTACCACTGCGGCTGGGGTGGAGGGAGGACGCTGTCCTCTCCCTCAGGCGGCCCGCCTCCTCCTTCACGAGCATGACTGCTTCGCAGAAGGAGGCGACCGCTTCCCACTCCGTCTCGCCCCGCAGCATGGCCTCGACCAATGCCGGGCGCGAGAGGTCTCCGCCTATCGCCGTCGTGAGGACACGGCGGTGCTCTGCCCAAGCGGGGCAGTCCTGCACCGTATGCTCCACCGTGTCCTCCGGACGATCCTCGCAGTGGTGACACCCAGGCGTTTCTTCCCTCCCTATCAGACACAGGAACCTCCCGAAACTTCCGTGTCCGGTGAGGACCTGCGTCATGCGGTAGGTAAGGACGCCGTGACGCCTATCCAGCCACTCCTCAAAGAGGGGTCTTACCGCCGCGATTGCGGCGTGCCCGAACTTGTTGAACCTAACAAAACTTTTTCAAACGGCCTAGAAACCTTCCCTGATTGGTTTGCATTTGTTGAAAAATACCATACTTCAGCCGAAAAAAAACTGTATTTATTAATTGCACTGTTGTTGTACTGTAACTTCAAGTAGCTATACGCGAGATGAATGTACGCACCTCTGACTTTAAAATAAACGTTTTTAGGCCATCATAGGGCTGGTAAACCACTGACTCACGCATTATATTTGCTAAAATTAGAATTGACGATAAACCCAATATAGGATGATTTATGAATGTTTACAGGTATCAAGCTGATTGAATATTGGCAGAATTATGACTGAAAATAATATCATATTTGATATTTATTGCCGTTAGAGAAAATATAAGTACTTTTAGTATTCGATGTTTTACTGCCGATATCCAATTGTACTCCGATTTTTCTTTATTGTATTATTTCTGAATAATGGGGAGAAGTTTTATTTATTTGACAAAGAAAACTGTAAATTATGTTTAATGTGTCTCGACTGCCATCAAGTGCATGTTACGATCCATCTTCACGCCACAGCATTCATGTCAAGGATCGTTTATGATTTATAAATCGCAGTTATCTTGTCAAATTTATTGTTTATATATCTGATTATCCTCGGCGCCATATTTGTATAAGATTATGGCTGGTGCGAGATGATTAATCGATTTGTCATCACTGAGGTTTCTCGACGATCCCTTAATTGATTTTAATATCAATTTATGTCATAACACGTCTTAATTATTTTCCTTATCGACTCCTCAATATCAAAATAAACATTTTTATTTATCGGTAATCCGATTCAAGTTGCCAAAAATGGGTAAGATCGGTGTATTTATAATTTTTTCCTCGATTAAAATCATACATTGATGTGTCAAAGATTCTTATGGTGAGAATGTAAATACTCTATCAATTATTATTTTAATACTTTAAAACAAAATGGAAAGTGTAATATTAAGGATATGTTACAGGGGTAACAAATCCTTTATATTGCACTTTCCATTTTTGGTAACTTGATTCGATTAGTAAACGTGTTTATTTTGATGTTTAAGACTCCTTACACTTATTTTTAACTATTAAATATCCGACGCAATTTATAGATCCCGTACAAAAATACGAACTGCTTTTTTGTTACGGAATCAGACAAAATCCTACAGGTTAACTACTCAAAATCTAAACTGCCTAAGCAAGTGTAAAATTGGCCACTTCAGCCAGAGTTTATAACTTATTTAATGGCATCTTTAACTACAATCTGATAGGAAAGACTTCCAATTTTATTTGTTGCTCATAAAGTGACAGCTACCCGCGATAATTTGTGGTGCTCAAACGAACCCCTGGTTACGAGGTCAAGGGAAGCCGTAAACTTCATCCCAAAATGAGATGTTGGGTTAAGAGGCTGTAACTTAATTTTAGTACGAAGCAATTAACTTTATCCTATCTTAAAATCTATGATGTTGACGGTTCCGTGACAATCGTTCGTGCACATTTTGTGCAGAACTTCAGCAGTGCGCGTACTAAACTATATATATAGCATTTAGTCTCTGTGTCCACCGGCAAGATAATGCGTAACTTTTGTTCGTGCACAGTACAGCACATTTGTGCGGAAACATTTTCACTGAACTGAGTTTAGCAATGTGGGCGTATAAAAAAGTCCTGGTTGTTACCAATAAAAATACTGTTGTATCAGGAACATCCTGAAAATGTTGGCGTACAATTTGTTAGTGAGTGAGTCAACCAGAGCGAATATTTTTGAGGCGCACAGTGCCACACACCGGTGGAATCGCAGGCTGGTGACTTTCTGTCGCGGTGACTTTTTGTCTCCCCGTCTAGTGCTATGAAGATATGGAAGTGCTCTGAGTATGGTAGCGGCCGGTACATTCGACTGTGAACAAAAAGTCACCAGGACTAAAAGTCACTTGGACAAAAAGTCTTCACTGAGCGAAAGCTCAATAAAGTTAAAAACGTCGCTCCCAAAAGTTAGAGGATTTAATTTCCGGATACAAACTTAGTCAAAGTGCATATACTCATATCAACATTTTTTGTGGGTCGTCAACATCATCATCCTTTTAATGAGACTTTCCAACTGGGTATCTGAGGTCGGCTTTTATTTTAGTAACTTTCAACTTTGCAATAGCAGTAACAGCATTTGAATTTATTTATTTCTGAGTATATGAAGATCTTATTTTCCAATAGAACCTACATTTCTGATCGGTTGATAGTGATATAATCCATGGGTCTAACTAGACTGTCTAAATGTGGAGGTACTACAGACGCCAGTACAACAACCTATGTGTCAAATATTCTCAATCTAACATAAATTCCTTATTTTTCTGTGAAAAAGTAGACGAATTAATAAAGAAAGGCAAATTAGGGTAGGTTGATGTGGATGTCCCAACGATGTAGCTTTGGAGTGTGGAATCAAAACTTGCATACTGCTTCATTACTTTAGCAATTTCACAAGGACGTTTATAAATAATGACATGCAAAGGTTAACTCTAAAGGGAGTAGCCGGTTCCAGCATGCACTTGTTACTTACATTCACTTTCGAAAACCTTTCTTTTTGGAGCAACAGTTTCAAGTGAATTAAGAGCGTAGGCTGTCAGGTACGTTACAGATTTTTATTTTATATCGCACCCGATGAATCTTGACCCACGGCGTGAACGCGAACTAAGTTTTCACGTTATAAAATTAAAGGTTAGAGCTTTTCGTCTTCAAATCCAGCGCCATCGTGGAGTGTCAAGTTATACTGGTATACACTTGGCGTGCTACCCTCTCATTGCGTGTTTAATCCGTCTGTCAAGTCGTCAAAGTCATTAAGACGTTATCGTCGTGTTATCTGTAACATTCGAGCACACCTCGATGCTTTCGATGTTCCAGTTAATTCTTATTTATCCGTCGGTGTTAATTCGGACAGTTGTTAGATATGTTTTTTTACAGTACTCGTTTAATATAGTGATTGATTGACCACTTCATTGCTGATAAGAAATTACTAAACTGTAAATAAGAGTTTTTATTATCAGCGACAAGGTTTTCTCGGTATAATTTCTCCTTTGTTCTATATAGCAAGCGATAATTTCGCCCGATAAAATGCTTGTTCAGTTCAGTGGTCTCAAAGCTAAATTACTCAGATCTACTTATGCCATGAAACCTATTCTCACTATCTTTAATTTGCTTTCTCATCTGTAAGTACCCTTTTCTAATATTCTTTGTTCCTTCTTGTGAATTCTTTCATCCAATATGATTTCCCTTTGTTACGAATCTACGAAGCGTGGTAAATAATGAAGAGCGTCAGGAAATATACTCATAATCTTATTTCAGTGCAACTTTTCTTATTATAAGTTTGTTTGGAAATCGAGAGTCGGATGCAATCCTCCGATTTCATTGTTCGATGCACACCTGCATTGCTTTTTTTATATGTAGCGAGTTGTTTCTCAGACTTGCGAATCCTTACGATCGTTTGTAGTTTGAAAGAGTTGCTTCAACTAACATACCTGGTTAGGTTTGTTAACACGGAAATTGTTACGTTTTCTGTTTGTAGAAAGGGGAAAATATTGTTCCGTGTCGATACACGCATTGAACACAATTTCCATGCTCTTCATCTGCGTATCTTCATAATCAGGCAGATGAAGTCGCGAGCAACAGCTAAGTAAGTAAGTAAGTATACTCGTATATAAGGTTAAATGATATCATTAAAATAAGCGTCACTAATTTTATAATTATTTAACTAAATACAACAAACATTTTTGGACACGTAAAATTAACGACTGTAACGAAAACTGACATTGATGTGTTAAGGAACCGTTATCAATGACAGATCAACTTGTAAAATATTTAAGTATGCAAACTTCTTAATATTTAAAAAAATAACGTGTCACACGCTAATCTCCGAAACCACCCGACAGATTATAATGAAATGTTTGGAATGAAGAATCTAAAAAGAAGAAAAAAATATAATACAATCTACCGTAACAAAAAAGATTTCGATTTTTCAAACTGATCGCAAACGTTTTTTGGCGTGTATAAGCATGATCTACATAAATATGACTTTTTTTGTTAATCGATAAACTTTTTTAATTATTTATACTTATAGAAAAATGCAATAATAATAATTGATCTAACTAAAAAAGTTAGCATTAAACTAGGAATTGAGAAAACACTAAAATCAACATAATTATCAACAAGAATATAAAAATACAAAATTAAATAAAACTAAACTAAACTAAACTCCTACATATTATAGAGCATCGAAAAATTCATCCTCAACGCTGTCAGCTGGTAATGTGCCCAAGAGACTGGCGGCATTGCCTCTCTGTATGGCAATACTTAGCCTCTGGCCAAGGTAAAAGCCAGCTCTTGGGTAACTAACTAAAAAAGTAATATAAACATTAACAAATAATAAAAGGAAATATATTCACAAGGCGTCACAAAATTCATCCACACCGTTGTCAATGGGATAGTGCCCAGTACGGTGGCAATAATGACCAAGAAATAGGCCAGCCCTCTCGTCTCAAGAGTGTCAGCATAGTGACGGTGCCTGTAGAGGGCCAAAGCCTGCCGGGGTCGCGGGACTAACGGATTACCGTGACCCCGGTACGTAAAGGGCTAGTGAAGGACACCGTGGAGTTTAGTCAGTACAAGTCTGACAGTCCCTCCCGCCCTGCCCTGGGTGGGAGGACTCATTTGATGATTTTACCACGATAAAAAAAAGCCCTCTCGTCTCGTGCAGAGTCTACCATACGCTTAGCAATTTCTTTAAGAGACTTTCACTTTCTTTGAGAGTTTGATTTATCAAACCGATTCGATAAACTTGATACAGTAAAATGAAATATGAAAACGAAGTGGATTTTCTTATTGATATAATACGAGTATTCTGTGTCCTTTTTCAACATATTGTAGATAGCGATCTCTTTTTGTACGTTGTTAGAAATCATATTGGATCTAAATTAAAAGTAAAGTTTAGTTCAATACACTGATACTTATCTTACGACCATAAATATATTGACATTAGATATATTATGATAATATTCATGGAAAAGTGGCGTGTAATTATTTTTATTTGACATTCCTCTTATCTCACGAACAAGTTATTAAAACTGGACCTAAATTGGCACACCCTGTATATCTCGTTATTCAGAACCAGATTTCGAGAAGCAAAAATCAAAATTCGAGTATTTTTACTTATTACAGTTTTTACGATATTTATGTTAGTATGTAATATAAATTTTAAAAATTATGGAGGCGGTAATAAGTATGTAATAAGGCAAGTTTTTATTGGACCATCAATATGGATGTTGTTTTTACTTATTTAGTGACTGTATACTTTTTTTTTTGCGTGGTATAATCATCAAATGAGTCCTCCCACCCAGGGCAGAGCGGGAGCGACTGTCAGACTCGTACTGACTAAAATCCACGGTGTCCTTCAATAGCCCTTTGCTTTCCGGGGTCACGGTAATTCGAACAGTCCCGCGACCCCGGAGTGACTGTATACTTACTGTTACTTATCGATTTGATCGAATGGGACACAAAGTGGCTGTACACTCTTGCCGGGACGCTCTACGGCGAGTGCAAGAGTGGAATCAGGTTACTCATTTTGCACAGTTTTTATCATAGCTTATAAATGTTCCCACTGCTGGGACACAGGCCTCCCCTCTGTGAGAGTGAGTAGGCCATAATCTACCATGCCCATGCAGGGCCCAAATCGGGCTGAAACCAGTGCTAAAATCGCAAAACTGTCAAATTATTAAGCTGCTATATTTGTGTACAAATCGTAGAAATAAAGGAAACAACTGATTTTAGTGTTGATCTCATGGTAAAAGTTTTTTTTTAAACTTGTGTGTGTCGTGGGTGCGTTTACAAACATAGAAACTCACATACACAAACACCCAGACCCGAAATATAAACTAAGATTGTTTAACAGCGTTTGTCTAGCCTCAGAATTCATCACTTGCTCTGTGTCCCCTGTAATTTTCCTACGCGATGTCTCTGGAGACATTGAGCACACTGTCAAGAGTGTACAGTAACCTTCAAGAGGGATAGATGTTTTATAGAGACCCTCATTCAGGGAAAATCGGCAATAGTGCCATTAGGCTGAACTAAACGCATAACAAATATATCTTTTACTGTCTCCTGTGACGGAGGGGAACCTACCCTTCTACTGGATAGGGTAAAACCGGGATAGTTGCCCCAGCGGTTCAGTTGCCTCGATTCTAATTACTCTAGTTTCACGGATCAATCACATGTTTATTTATCTATCGAAAGTCTCTAAAACTAATACTAAATTGGCCATGTTGCAGGTCTTTATGCGAGGCAAGGTGTGATCAAAGTTTTTGCGGAATAGATGCTCTTTTTCTCGTAAGGGCGGTCTGTCTTTTACGTAATTTACATGGGATATGCAACTATATGTAAGGGATAAAAGTCCCAAAATTTAGAAGTTTTTTTTTCGCAAAAATTGTCAATACTCTCTTTCATAAATTGGAAAATAATAAACCAAAGTTCCTATCCGATTTACAAATTAAGTATTTAACCTATACTAAGAGATATCAAGTAATTTAAAAAGTGATGCAAATATCCCGATTTTACCCGAAGTGATAGGGAAGTTCATCGACCTTTGATTATGCCTCCGGGAAGCATTTTATTATCACGAGCAATAAACTTTCAATGATAACGTCGATGAATGGTGATAGGAATCAATTAAACAATGATTTATAGATGGTTAATGTAAATCTTGTAAAACTGTTTCGTTTTTATTGCTAGTTGTTTTATTTTGTTGCAAAAAGTACCCATTTTTGATGAGGAGTAGTCGACACTTTCTTGCGAGTTCAATGACTGAAGAGCTATAAATAGATAGAAAAAAGGTTGCGAAGCTAAAAATGTAAGAGTAATTTTTCTTTTAACAGTCGTGTATAAGGTACCTAATGGGATTTGGCATCGACAAAAACGTGTTCAACTCGCACTTGGCTGGTTTTTATTTTTAATCTATTTCCCGACACCAGGAATTTCTCTTGTGTCGTGGGTGCGTTTTCAGATATAGAACCTCACGTACACAAACACCAAGACCCAGAACAAGTACTTGTAGATCATACAAATATTTGCTCTGAAAAGGAATCGAACCAGCAACGCGCAGTTATGGCTTTGTCAAACAGACAGGCGAAAGCGAAGCGTTTCCGAAGCGTTTCCGAAGCGATATCGAACCGAAGCGAGACGTCAGTCCGATAGTTCTGTCACGATATCGGATCGCTTTCGCTACATTACAAATAAAAACGTTACGCTTCGCATTTGTCACGCCTGTCTGTTTGACAAAGGCTTTAACGTATTACACGTAATATAAGTGTGATATTAACAACGTTATAATAATTCCGTAATAAGAAGTTTTAATTCAAATACGTCAAATAAACACCAAAAGTAATTTTTCCGCAGTCACAGCGTTCCTTGTTTTGATCATAAAACGTATTGCACGGTGAACATATTGTGTAAATTGGGTTGTTTTTTACGACTAATAATATCCTTGTTTACGAGCTTAAGATTGTCATAGCCCTTTATGTAATAAGTTGCCGATGTTAGTACCGCCGAGTATGTGGAGACCACGTAAATAAAGACTTATAAAAAATGTGCTTATAAAACTGCCACTCAGAATTGAAATGGTACTTTAGATATACTTATATTTTCGTTTATTCATTACATCTTTTAGGATCATTAACAAAACCTGTAATCTTTTTTTTTTAATTTAAGTAATCGCTGTTGCCAGCGGCTTCGCTCGATACAAATAGCCCACGGGAACATAAAATCGGAAAATAAAAATGATGCTATGTGTTAATTCAGGTTATGAAGTATCTTTGCACGATAATTCATACCAATCCTTTCAGTCGTTTTGGCGTGAAAGAGCCACAAACATACATACATACAGTCACGAGCAATAACATGTATACACTTAACAAAATTCAAACGCAATTTACTCGTGAAATACCGGTTTCCACTTTGAAATAAGACCTATTTCGCAATAGTATGACTTCCAAACTAGAAGAAAGAAGAAGGAAAAAGTTTAATCAATATGGTAGCAGAACATCGCTTTTGAATACGGCTTAGTATATACATAATATTGCTCGTGACTGTACATACAAACATTTAACCATACTCATAAACTTTCACATTTATAATACCTACATTTTAGGAAGATAGGTTCGCGTTTGGCCACTATCTCGTCTATTGGTAAGCGAAGATGTGGTCGACAGTGAAGCACTTGCCTTAAATAAATCTATTCACTCTTGAATTGAGGACTCCAAGGTAATCTACAAAAATATACCTTTAAAATTGTATTACATGGTAAGTTATAAAATAAACTATAATTATTCATATTTTTTTTTTACAAAATAATTTAACTTACAATAGCAAAATGTGCGTTGGCCGGGAATCGAACCCGGATCAACTGCTTGGAAGGCAACTATGCTGACCATTACACCACCAACGCAGCTGTGAGAGGGTTCTATTTACGCGGTCTAGTACGAAGATCCACAATTTTGTATCATCCGTTAAAATGTACTTTCTAAAATCAATTCAGACATTTCAATCGTGCAGACAATTTTGAACATCAGCTAGCTTATTGCAGAGTTCAAATTAATGAGTTCGAATGACTGACCGCATCGATCACATAATTTATACTTCGCTACAAAAACTGATTCATGTGTTTGTTTAATTTAGTTGAACTTTGATTCCTTGCAAAACAATTGCAATACCTAGGCTAATTTCAGGGGTTATCGTAAATTCGCCACAAAATTAATTCCACACTGTTTTGATTCCACATTGTGTCCTCGTTTTTGGTAGTTTTATGCTGGATTTTATTATTTAATTGTTCTGCTATCCGTCCCGAAAAAAGAAATGGGGCGAAATTACAATAATCAAAATTAATAAAGAAACAATAAACTTTTGGCTAATTTATACATATTTTTTTTCCTGGGGAATTAATTTTGTGGCGAATTTAAGACAACTCCACGTGTAAATGGCTATAGGAAGTAATCCCTGGAACTACTTGACCCATTCTTGACATATTTTTTTTATTATTTGTAAAATTATATAGCATAGCTATATCTAAAAATGTAGGCATATAAGTCGAGCCGAGTTGCTAGCTGAAAATAAAATTAACGAAGTATAATTTTAACGTTCAAGGACTATACAATTATTTAAATCACCTTAATTAAACGAGCAGCAGCATTATTATAGAAAAACCATCAATTAATTCTGAAACGAATCTCCAATCTGACCCCAGTAATGAGTTGATCAGTTCATTAGTATGCAAGAGGAGACCCTCCCTACATGCTGCTTACCTCATTTTAATTATAACTCTTGAATATACCCAGATGTAAAGTACCTACCTATATTTTAAGATGTTTAACGTACTGTAAAGGACATTATTTGCAATCATTGGCTTTCACTTCGTGCATTGAATTTTAATTATGGTGCAAACCGGAGAGTTTGGAATCGGGCCCTACATAAGGAGACAATACTGGCAATTTGATTATGTAGAGTAGAGAATGATGAAGGCGGGAACTGTCTTAAAGAACACTGCGGCTCTGCAAAGCAGAAGGCAACTCACGGGTTTATTTTTTTGTCAGTCAATTATAAAGCCTTTGTCAAACAGACAGGCGTGGCGAATGCGAAGCGAGGCGTTTTTATTTGTAATGTATGGAATTGTATGAATCCAGTCACATAGAAAAGCGAAAGCGATCCGATAGCTTGACCGAACTATCAGACTGACGTCTCGTATCGGTTCGTTACCGCTTCGGACTCGCCTGTCTGTTTGACAAAGGCTTAACACTCTCTTCGCTTTAGCTCCACCCTGGGCGGAGGACTCATTCCATGATTTTAAAACCTAAAAAAGGAGCTACGTAATTTTCCGGGTATTAGTAGAGCTGAAGTGATATGTCATATCAGTTTTACTACTAATCATTTCACTGAAAGTTCTGTCAATTGAATTGGTGCTTTAATTAATTATTCCACAAGTTACCCAATTACAATGAGTCAAACAAAAGC
Organism: Agrotis puta; assembly: GCA_943136025.2. Lineage (NCBI taxonomy): Eukaryota > Metazoa > Arthropoda > Insecta > Lepidoptera > Noctuidae > Agrotis > Agrotis puta. Next base: position 9,381,928 of record OW964177.2, on the reverse strand, counting down.
AAAATTGGAAGTACCTTTCATCCTTTTCAAAATCGCTCAAACATGTCGAAGTCCCAATCGAGAAGAATTGAGGAGATCTTAATTTTGGCAACTGCCAAAAAAAGGACATGTTAAACAAGAGTTTGTAAAACCTTTTATTTCACAGAGGCCAGAATATTTTAACTAATCCCCAACCTACATGGATATGTGAATCATTATTAAGTTTTTTATGTCTAAAAACGAAATAACAATATACAAACATCTTTCAAACGTAAATAGCGTATAAACTTTCACCGCGGAGGTGGGAACAGCGTGGTTGGAGGCTGCCTCTTATTTTGGTGCTATAACACTAATTAAAAGTACTGAAGGACAAAAAATATTTTGCATTGAAACTGAGATTAATTAGCTCTAAGCAAGAAATTGTGAAGTTTATCGACTAAACTACGCGACTTTTTTTTTTTTTGCGTGGTAACATCATCAAATGAGTCCTCCCGCCCTGCCCTGGGTGTGGACTGTCACGGTAATACGTGAGTTCCGCGACCCCGGCAGGCTTTGGCCCTCTACAGGAGGCCCCGTCACTATGCTGACACTCCTTGAGGTGCGCGTGGAACACAAGGCGCCGTCGACCCACAAACGTTTAGCTACAATGGATTCTGTTGGATCTATCTCATAGTGAGTCATAGAATCAGCCCCCGTTGGAACATTTTGACAAAGTAGATGTCGAAATCATTGATTATTTTTTGAATACTTTTCCTCCTTTCTAATGTATGTTTAGTTGAGCTGCAATAACTGGCTCAATCATTGTAGTTCCCTATTTAGCTATGCTAAAATGAACATCTGTTTTTCTCGGACACAGTTGTGCACTTTCTTCATACAAAATAACTACAAACATACGAGAAATTATATTTGTGTCGTTTACTTACAAAGGGTCCGCTAACGGTCACAGTTAATAGTCAAATGTGGGAGTAAATTGAAATAAGATACGAAACTGCAGACAGATTCATTCATGTTTGGAAGAAATGGTTGCTATAAATAAAGGGCGCAAGGGGAGACAACAGGGGTTGTCTATAATATGAGTTTATGAAGTTTTGAGATAACTCATATAGTAGGTATAGTAAATAAACACTTTATTTTGACTACAACGCTTAAGATTTTTTTAAAATAATTCTTCCAAAAGTCCCTATTTTCTATTGCTTCTCTATTTTATTTATGGGTCAATATTAATAGCTTTTATTTAACTTTTTTCATTTTTCAACTTGAAGTATAATATCTGCCCTTATATTGAACAAGAGATAAAGTTTCTGTATAAGTACAGTGGTTAACTAATAAAATAAACAATCCTAATGGTTATTTTAGGTTATTATGGGTCAGAGCCCATTCGTCCCCCAAGATTCGCACCCTGTGCCCACTCGTACCCTGGAACTTTTGAGGGGCCCATTCGTCCCCTGAAGAATATTTATTATTATTCATTCTTCTAATATAAGTACATGTATATGTGTATACTGCAGCTTGGTAGTCCTGGTACAGTCGCGCAAAAAAGGGTAAAATAAAAAATATAGTAATTCGGCAGATACCATGTTTATTTCAAATAAGATTAAGTTAGATTAAGTTTAATAAAATGCCTCTAGGCTGTAGGCATTAAGCCAATCTTCAAAATAATTAATCAACTTTTGGTTTCTTGTACATTTGTAAATATTTAGCAAAATATGATAACTATAATATCTTTATTCAGTAAAATAAAACTGTGTAATTGTTTAAAGCGCGCACATCTGGAGAGTACTTACCAATTTTAACGCAATTTTTGGAGCAAAACAGAATTAATGTTAGAACGTTCATTATTTTTGTACATTAAAAGGGTGACAACGGCTCCACATTGAGCTAAAACGAAACACTTAGAATAAAAGAACATAATAACATCCACTAATATGATAAAATTATAGTTGCGGATAAAAATCGCTATACATATTTAGGAGTAAATAATTTAGTTTTGACTTTTTAGTCAAAATATGATTGTAAAATTCACTTTATGGTGGAATACCACCATAAAGTGAATTACTATCAATAAAAATATTAATCATATTCCAGGATTCAAATGAGATAATTCGATTCAATTATGTTAAAAATATTATTATCATAATAATTAACAGTACTGTTTATTTCGTTAGACGAACTTCATTTAATAAAATACCAAAAACACATTGAACAGTCTCGTATTCGCAGTCACTTTCAAGAACCAATATGTCATCGAGGCAGCCACAACATACAAACAAAACACCTTATCTATTTAATAACCCGTTTTTTTTTACAGGCCATTCGTAGAGAGACAATATTACATCGTAAGCCTATCGACATGTTATATTATTATCATGACGGGTTATCATTGATCATAGCTCTTTTTTCAATGATCTGTTATGATTTATTAAATTAATTCCGTTAATAAACTGTTCACAAGTGTACTATGTTAACCGTTTCTTATGTAAAATATAGCTAATTTTATCTCAGGGGACCGGTGGGCACCTGAATAGGTGCCGAATCTTTAACTTATATTGTATATATATTAGAGGGTACGAATGGGTACCTCAAAAATAATATTTTTTATTAAAATATTAACTGGTCCCCTACCAGGAGACCAATGGGCACCTATATAGGGGCCGAATCCACAACTTTTATGCTGGGGGACGAATTTTAGGGGACGAATGGGCTCTGACCCGTTATTATTGCTGTCAACACCATAGTAGGTATTATTGAAAACCTACACACAAACAATTTATGTGACTAACAAGAAATCAAAACAACAACAAAAACAATATACGACGGTTACGCCCATTTTGTTACGCGCCAGTGAAAAAGGGCTTTATAAATCGTATTCACCCCATGTTCGAAAAACAATGAAATGTAGTTATCCTCCGTCCGGCTGCAGGCTTGCAATTATTCGTTTGCTTTGTTATTATTTTTCAGGTTTCAGATGAAAAGCTTTGTCATTCGAGACTATTGTTAGCCAATATTGCGTTGCAGGTGTTTTGGATTTCCGAGTGTTTCTATTCTATGGCCTTACCAGCCTTATACACGTATATGATACATGCCCCCCAAATATGAAGGGCCCTCGACGTTTGGAATTAAAAAATAAAACATAAATGTTACTCTTAAATGAAAACTATGGGACTACCAGATCCTTCAATAGCCCTTAATGTTACAGAGTAATATTATAGTCCCGCGACCCCGGATAAATGAGCTTCGGTGCACATTCTCAATTTTTAGCTCCCTTCTAATTTCTGTTAATGGCTTTAGCTATACGATATGCTATTTACTTTATTCTGCAAAACTATAAACTTAGATTACAAGAGCCCAAAGTAATTTTGATACGGCGGTCCTTCTGGCCTAACCACGCCACTTAAATGAAGATACCTACACTTCACAATGTTTTCTTGAAATCAGTGCAGTCGGAGGGTACAAATATATTCACTTCACAAATGTATCATTCAATAATAATCATTGCTTAAGAGTTAAATATTTAAGACGTGAATAAGTGCTTATTAATAATTAATATTCAAATCCTGCGGGTTTTTTTTTCAATTTGAATTTAACTGATTTTCATTTGCATTTGCATTAGTAATTAATTAATTTTCTCCTTAATACAAAGCGGCGTCGGCGATACGATATGTAGGATGGACTCGATAAGCTCACCTAGCTCAATAGTTTATCAATCAAGATATTGAGGATATTGAGTTTATCAATCAAGATATTGAGGGCTTAAAATACCCTCCTCTCGTCTTCAGACTAAGGCTATAAGATTGATAAATCTATGATAGTTCTGAATGCTAATTAATATTCCATCTTATGCTTGTCTTTAGCTAAACTGCATTGACTGAAAAAAACAGTTTTCTGTCATTGAAGTAGTGATTAAAATGTAATTGAATGTGGAGCAAAAAAGCGCGAACTTAAGGTATTATTACCTGATAAGCTAATATTAATTTTTGTGTTAGTAAAACTTTATCTAATTTTAATAAGATTGTGTTTACAACTCCCAATTGCTTAAAATCTAGTCTTGTTACTAGAGACATTTTAATATTTACAAAATATTCTAAATAAGCAAAATATTTCTGCTCATTTGTATACAAATGCGCAACATTATCAGCTGTCCAATAACAATAAAGTGTGAAACAATAAACTGTGCGATACACTATCTTTACAATATTCCTCCGTCGTAAAGAAACGCTGAATTCAGCTCGATGTCTCAATGAGAACTGTGTCACACGCAAATATAAAGACTGAAAGTACAAATTTTAAGCGTGTACAGTCATGAGCATAAATCTCTCTAAAATATGCTTTGCTATAACCAAAAGACAGGAGAGATGACCTGATGTATGAATGTGGATGAAGCGAAAGGAGTATGTAAGGATCGTAGCAGATGGCGCTCTGTAGTTTCTGTCTACCCCCATGGGAAGAAGACGTGAGTTTAGACTAGAGCGCCGACTCATTTGATGACAGGAAAATGACCCAAAAATATGGTGCAGTACTTCATTTATATCAGTAATTAAGGAAAGAAGAAACGGCTAGAAAAGAGGTGACTGTCAAAATTACTAGGAATAGAAAAGTATGGAGGAAGACAACATTCATGGTACCGTGGCTAATAAAAAAGAGACACTTGCCCACGCCTGCCAGTCTATTTAGTGCTTTTTTTTTTCAAGAGAACGAACGGTAGCTGTACTTGTATGTGACTGTACTCATGTTAAAGTACGAACTCAACAAATTGTATTATAGAGAGGTGTAAGTAATGTGAGTGAGAAGGGAAATAATTTTGGAGTCAAAGGTTATGAAGTGGCCTTAATAAAATTTTGCTACACTTGGAATTTCTTCGTTCGTGATCAAACGTTATTTACAGAAAGGGTAACTTTCTCTTAACTAAATATTTGTTCTTCAGGGAATCGAGCCTGCGACCGAACTTTTATGTCTTTGTAATTCAAGAATTTCCACTATTAACACAACAATATTACACACAACAATATTTACAATTGCTCAGCCTTGCAAGCAAGGCTGAGCAATTGTATAAATAGCTAGTGGAAATACATTACTTATTGTAATCTACCAAACACAGTTTTTCAAAAAATCACATTCACTTTTCCCTATTCTGTTTTTCGCGAAGTTTAATAAATTTTGGGCAATTGTTTAAAATTTAATATCTACTAACTTTATAAGATTTATTCCGATCCCCTAATCTAATCCCCTGCTGGTTATTATTTTGTTTTAATTCCTGTCTGATCCAATAAACTTTGTCATTTTGATCTGATCCCTTTACTCTTTTTGACAGGTAAGTACAGTCAAGAAAAAAACAGTTGATGATGTGAAAAATGATTAAAATTATTATGAAAGTTTTTCAGTGATGACCTGGAAGGAGATGGTGGGACAAACTGGATGTTTTTTATGTGAATTGGAAGGAGGAACGTTGGAAGGAACGCAGGGAGGCCTTTGCCCACCAGTGAGACTGATAATAATAAACACCCAGAGAAATCTTTATCATGTTTAAGAGTCAGCTGTATAAGAAAGTGGTGAATTTTACTCTCAGTTCTTGTAAAGCCTGAAGTGTTAACACAAAAATCCGCCCTCTTGAAATAAGACACGGTATACCACATCCCAAGCTAAAAGAAACTCGTGTATAATGTTTCCAAGCGGCTCGTTATCTCGCTGACGACACAAAAACTCGAGGAAAACGTATTAAAAACGCGCTGTAGAGGGCGCGGTCGTCGCCCCACGTCGCCCGCCTCGCTTATTTGATAAATAACCGCCTTAACAATAAATCAACGTGCGTGAGAGCTGCTGAATTTGGACCAAGATGTAAAACGAATGGAGTGGTTGTAGCCCTTTTTTGTGGTAAAATCATTGAATCCGTCCTCCCGCTCAATGTGGAGTAGGAGGAAATGTCATACTCGGACAGGCAGACAGGCCCGCAACCTAGGCAGTAGTAGTAGTAGTTTAGCCTTCTCTCGGGGTCCCGTCAGACTGCTGGTTCTAGTTCTTTGAAGCGCGCTTAAAACACGACGTGTCGTAGTGCTTGTAGGCCTGTGGCCTGTGGTTTCTCGTCTAATACAAATTAAGTGGCTTACTTTAGACTACGATAGAATAGTTTTTGAAACCTCAGTGAAAGACAAATCATACTGCATTTTGTTGCTCTTTGAAGTAGCTGTCTATTTTGCTTACGATTTATGCCACATAGCACACATTCCATTGGAACTTAAGTTATTTATCTGTTTGGAGAAGGATCGTCGGTATAGTAGCACACTTAAGTACTCCATTTCTTCATACTCTATGATTACGGCCGATATTAAAATTTATTCCAGTTCGAGTGACCAAGTGTGAGCGTCGCGACAGGAAACCTAAACGCTACTTTTTGTCATTTTTATTGCTATTTGTTTCCTTGTTTGCGTTTTAAGTCGGCTGACATCCGAAACTTGTTCGAATAACAACTCTCATAAACATTCGACTTGTTATTCGATTGTATTTTCTTATTGATATTCGATATTATGTGTGAAGACGGTGGTAGGGTCTATCAAAACGATCGACAGATGATCGCGATGTGACAGAGATGTAAACTAATTGGGTCACTCGCGGAGTGACGTATGTGTGAAGTTTAATAAAAGGCACGTAGATAGCATCAATAAATTGGTCCATCAGTAAGAGTCTTTTTTTTATCGTGGTAAAAGCATCAAATGATTCCTCCCACTCAGGGCAGAGCGGGCGGGATTGTCGGACTCGTACTGACTAAAATCCACGGTGTCATTCAATAGACCATTTCATTCCGGGGTAACGGTATTCGTAATTAAGTCCCGAGACCCCGGCATGCTTTGGCCCTCTAGAGGGGAGCCCCGTCATTTTGCTGACACTCTTTGAGGCGCCCGTGGAACACAACGCACCGTCGACCCGGGCATGTTCCATGGTCGGACAGTGAGTCGCTCATTACTCATTCATTAATACGTATTTTTTCTTTTGTTGAATTAATGCATATTTAAAAAGATGTAGCGCATCATAATTCGAGAGTCCGGCTCGTGACGTCAGCAACAAGTGAAAACTGCACTTGCTTGTGACGTATTAGCAATTTTAAAAGTGTCGTATCTTTGTCAATTTTGGTTTACATAACAAAAGAAAAAATACGTATCAAACATTTTTTGATATTCTAACTAACGGACAAATTAAATTTTTTAAGTCATGAATTAAGTACTGTTTAAGGTTTTATATATAAATTATGGGAAGATGATCATACATTTAATAATATCCAGATCATTGTAACCTATAATAACCGTCCTAAAACTACAACTGACATGGTTTTTATTTATGTGTTGTTTATTTAGTGAGTCTAGGAACTTTGGTGGACTGGTTATCTAATGAAAATGAACGATGGGATTGTTGTTCTTGTGATGAACGCCGCTGCTGATAAGTTATGATAACTAAGCTATGTGTAACGATCTGTATGGTATTACTATTTTGTTTGTCTTCGGTTAGTGAGAAGGTACCTATGTTTTTCTGTTTTGAATTCTAACTTTGAAACTATTGAGCGAGCTTACTCAAAAGAAGCCTTTTCACTCTAACTTTGAAGAGATTCGGGTTTTATGCGGTCGGAAACAGAACAGAATTTCACACAGGAGAAGTCACATGTGTTAGCTAGTTGATGATTCAGAATAAAAACCTTCAATATGCTACGGTTTCGTGCTGCGCGGCTCGTAGGTCTACGCGAAACTGCGAAGGTATGGTTGTTGAAAACCTATCAAGATTGACCCTATCTAAGTATATCGAATTAAGAAGAATTTTTTCTGAAGAATTTTTTTGTTTGTTTGTTTGGACCTGCTGACCTCAAGAACTACTGGTTCGAATTGAAAAAAAAAATTGTGTTGAATAGTCCTCCATTTATCGACGAAGGCTATAGACTATAACATCACGCTACGATCAATAGTACCCGAGCAGCGGGTCATACCGCAGTCAACAGCTAGTAGTACCTAGATATTTACCGGGGTCGCGGGACTAACGATATCAAAACATTGTGAAACATTTTTGAAAAAGAGTAAGTATGGAGTTTCTTGCCCATTCTTCTCCATACAAACCTACCCTTGCGAATGGGTGTAGAATCAATCTCTTCCCATCCCATTTCCTTTAATTTTAATAATCGACGTTCAAAAGTGCCTCTTTGATGGTCTAATTGAAATAAATGATTTGACTTTGACTTTGAATTTAATTACCGTGACCCCGGTACGTAAAGGGCTATTGAAGGACACCGTGGATTTTAGTCAGTACAAGTCTGACAGTCCCTCCCGCTCTGTCCTGGGTGGGAGGACTTATTAGATGATTTTACTACGATAAAAAATAAAAAAAGTAGTAGATATTTCTTATTTTAGTATTTCAAGTTACCTACGTTTTTTTTTTAATTTGCTATTTGATTAATAGTTATTAGTTTTGCTTCACGTATTACCTAATAGGTACTCGTAGGTACATAAGGTACATAGGTAGAAGCAACTATTAAGATCAACACCAGAATTAGATGGAGACCTAGCTTATATCACCGAAATGGTCTATTACATCCTGAATTTCTAAAAGCTGTGTAGACAGGTGGCTCAAATGTAGATAAGGTATTTTGTTACTTATGAGTTACAATATTTAAGCCTCCTGCAGACACACGCAGTTATCCGCGCGTGGCGATTGTTGAAAAAACCTACTTAGTCCATTTTCTATGAAAACACCCACATCTGTTCACTCTGAAGCGGCGCGGCACATCGCGTTTCTGATATTATTATTGTGACGGCTTGCGGCAGGATTTGTTGAATTGTTGGATGGAATTTATTTAATTTATAATTAATTGTGCATGGTTTTGTCGCGGCGTTACGCAAGCGGCTAAGGTAATTTCCACTCTAAACGTACTACAATTGAGTTCACCTCTCTTGGCAGGGCGTGGTCCTGCGGCAACGCGGCGCGTGACGCGCGCCGCGCGCGCTCTTGTCGCACTTGTCGCGGCCCGTCGTGTCCTTACCCTAGTACATTTAGAGTTTATATTTTTGTGGCACTTAAGGGTGCTTCGCCGCCCGCCGCGTCGAAAACCGCGCGCGCGTGACGCGCGCGCTGGCGCAAGATGCCAATGTAACTTCCAATCTAAACGTACTACAATTGGGTTCACCTCTCTTGGCAGGGCGTCCTGCGGCAACGCGCCGCGTGACGCGCGCCGCGTGCGCTCTTGTCGCGCGCCGGTCCGCCTAACCTCAGCATAATTAGCATCCCTCATCACGCGAGCGCGCAAAGCACCGCGCCGCCGCGGCGGCGCGGTGCTTTGCGCGCTCCTGTGTGAACAGCAATGCGGCAAGGCACCGCGTGCGGTGACAGCGATGACGCCACGCTCGTATAATCGCATGTGTCTGCACGAGGCTTTAAGTTGAAATGTACAGTAAGTACCTGCTTTATAAGTGAACGCAACCTAGTGTTAAGTAACTATTAAGTACACAGGTAGGTCATCTTTCATAAGATATTATAATATAGAAAAGACACACAAAACTAGAGTGAAAAGTAAGTGGAAACTCAAATTCATGAACCAATTTATCATCAATATTCATCTTTTTTTTCTTCGCTTACCATCAGGCGAAATTGCGTGAGACGCGAGCTAAAATAAAAATTAGGCCAATGACCCCTTATTCCGTAATTTTTTTTTACTTACTTATCTACAAATAGTCTCAAGCTAACTGGTTGCAAACAATAACATCTATTTTTTTTTCGTCATGTCTTGCTCGTTCTGCCATCTAGTGTTAAACACTCCAAAACATGTGAAACTACGATGAAAGTTGGTGAGAATCTAACACTTACTGCCCTCTATGTTTCATTTCTCACAACTCATAAGACATTATTCCTGAAACAACGAGAGCAGCATTGATTCAAGTTCGACTACTTGAAGATAGATGGCGCTTTAGTTAAAAGACAATAAAGCCATGGCCAATTTTGGCCATAATAATAATATTACTACATTATAGGTATGTATAATAGCTTACAATTTGGAACTAATTACTAGAGAGTAATTTAAGGTCTTCGTTTTTACTCTAAAGCTAAGATTCATTATCTTATCTTTAGAGTAAACAATCTGAAAATAAAGTAAAAAGCTACAATTTGCTAGACCAGCTTTGAACGGAATATTGTGTTCAAATAATAAGTAGAATGAGAATGTTTTTATAAAAAAAAATGAATTCAAATATGTAGGTAAATATTTAATTTAACATTGATATGGCTGATTTTCACGACAAACAAGCGTTGGTTTTCTCCATTATAATTAGAAAAAACAATGTAAAATAAAAAGAAACTAAATATGATGGCATTCGATTTTACCATGCATTTTCCTAAGCAGCCTCCTATACATGTACTACATACATATACTGTTTATTTTTTAAATTATTCAAAGAAAGAAGGCTGGGTTGTTTACCTTTTTATTATAAAACATTGTTCGTTTGAATTCTTATTCAACGAAGGTCGATATTATACTTAATTTTTTCCTAATTTTCATATAAATAGAATTTCAACTAATATTTCACATGACTCTGGGAAACGGAATGTAAAAGCGGACGAAACCCTACATTCCCACAGATAGGATAAATTATAATACCTCTTGATAAAATAATTCTATATAAATTTTTTATTTACTTTAAAAAAGTGTGAGAAAGTTGAAACTTTGTGCTTCAATACCTTCGTAACTTAGTCATGGGCTACAGCTAGCTAATTAGTATATAACCTAGGTACCATTCAATGATTCTAATAGACTTTTATACTCAAAATAAATTATTAGTCCTAAATATAGATTATAAAAAAATATTAGACCTCTATTTTTTCTTTTTTTACGTAAACCAAAATTGACGAAAATACAATGCTTTTAAAAATCATAAAACGACACTCGGTTGGCACAATTTCACAAGCGTTATAACGTCACAAGCCCCCACTCTCGAATTTGGAAGCGTTTTACCTTTGTCAATAATCATTGATTATTTTATTTTTCCCTTATTTTTATATATTCAAACTGACGGACTAAACAGATTTTAATTTTTTTTATGCAGTAAAATACCTTATTTTGACTGTTCCCTATTTCCCCAGGTATGGTAGACTAGAACAAATCATAATGACTTTTGGCTTCTTCTACGCTATTCTCTCAATAAAAGCCATAAAAGAAAAAAGCTTTTACGCATATCAATAAAAAGTAAAAAAGACATAAAAGTTGGCAATATCGTGGATCTACTTAATTCGCTAAGCACCTGTTTGTTACTGCCAGAAAAACATAGCAAAAGTGTACAAAAATATCTCATATTTAGGCTAATAGCGATTTAAAAACTAGATTTTCACGCAAGCACTCAATTTTGACAGATTTACAGCATAGAGGTATAGGTTATAGTATCTGCGAACATGCGCTAAGTGCCATCGTAAGTTATATTTTTAAAGCGTAATAAGACATATTTTATTTCTGTCCTACCTGATGACAGATGGACAGACAGATAGACAGACAGTAGAGTCTTAGTAATAGGGTCCCGTTTTAGCCTTTGGGTACGTAATTCTAATAAAAATAACCGTATCACATATATTATATAGATTTCTGCAAAAATGTTATCTGCATTCTAAAATCTTGCTGGAAAATTTATTTCCTTCTAAACGAAACCAAGTAGCACCGAAAGCAACATGTTTTACTAAAACTTCAGAAAACGGTAAAGTAAAACCGGAATTTCCAACTGAAAACTAGAAACCGGAACGTTATCGTCACGAAATCGTTGCGGTTATCGGCGTCACTTGAAATGCAGCGGGATATCCGTCCGGAGGTCAAGTCTCTGCCGGAGCACTGGCACGAATAGTGCCATCATCTGCAGTAAGCAGTGCGACCAACCAAGGAGACTGGCATTACGAAACGTCCTTTCATAAACACTGCTCTACTTTATTTTTCTTTAAATTCTCTGTACTTGTAGAAAAAGGAAACTTTATCACTTCGTGAAAACATCCTTAATTTTTCTGTGCGTTTTTTTTTCATGTGGACAAAGTTTGACTGAAAAGTGCCAATATTTTTTTTCCAAACAACACGTTATTTATTAACAACTGCTTTATTACCCATGTAATTTGAATAGTTACCAAATATTGGTATATTAATCGATTAATTTCCCCTCGTCACGTTTTCTAGCGAATTCAGTTCTTAGCTGTTCCAACTAAAGTTGTAGAAATTGATTCACTTTGACAAAAGTAACGGAAAGCGAAATGTTGTTTGTGGATTCTTATTATTTTATTATTGTGAGTATTTGTCAGTTCGTGCGGAAAGCCTCATGGTTTGAGCACTGCACCGTCTGCAGAAAAACGGATGGGTAATTTTGGAACGTGACCAAGAATAACGACTATTTTTGGCTCTTAAGTGGCACTCAAGAACCAAGTTAAGTAAAGTACCGGAACTAATTTAACCACCGAATCATTAGCCAGTAGTATAACAAATCAAGATGCGATTTACAGCTATTACCTACATTACAAACTAGGAATTTGTTCAGTAGAGCATCTATTTATTTATCTTGGGGAAGTAACTGAATGCTCTTTCACCAAAGTACATTTTTTTGAAAAAAAAAAACAAGATTTTCGCACTTACAGAAACTTTTATGATTGTTAGGTACAAATTGTATCGGTACAGGTTGCACATTGTTATGTTCAATTCTAAAGTAAGTAAGTAAGTAAGTAAGTAAAATTTTTATTTGTTTAAACATGGTGTACATGATACATTGCATGCAAGATAACAAAGAGATACAGATAAGTTCTAACATGTTCAGCCGCATATCGTGGCGTACAAATTGGTAGAAAGAGATGGTGCATAAACCGTGATAATATTCATCAAAATTAACATTATAAATTATGTAGGTACTTATTAATTTTTAACATATTCAGGTTAGGTATCATTACAATTCAGCAAGCATAATTATTGGATAAAATTAAATGTAAAATAGTCATTAAATAAATTAGTCAATAAAAATAATTCAAATTCAATTAAACGCTGTCTTAATTGTGTAATGCTCAAATCTATAGGTATTATTATTATGACGGCACGGTTAGCGCAGTGGCTAAGCGATTGGACTACTGCGCTGCGTGTCGCGGGTTCGATTCCCGCACGGTGCAAATATTTGTATGACCTACAAGTATTTGTTCCGGGTCTGGGTGTTTGTGCATGTGAGTTTCTATGTTTGTAAATGCACCCAACACGCAGGAGAAATTACTAGTGTGGGGCAACGATTAAAAAAATATACGATTATATTATATGATATTATTATTTATTTATTTATTATTATTATTATTTATTATATTATATTATACATTACAATCCAATTCTCTCGATGGGGGACCTACTTAACTCCTGCGATTATCTGGGGTTATTCAACCTTAAAAATTTACTTCCTCGTTCGCGCTACACCTAATAAATCAGAGAGTCAAAGATGACTTCTATATTTCCAGGATTTGAGGACTCATGTTAAATGAAACGTAATCGACAAGATGTCAAGTGTTTCCGAGATGCTAGAATAGGTAATTTTATTTTTAAGCTTCACAAGTGCCCTTTATTCTTATATATGATCAGAACTAAATAAAGAGCCCGGTCTTGTCTTGGGATCGCTGCTTGAGGCGGTATACGAACGATCGTATATACGGGCTTACATGATGACGTATAGAACCTGACGGCTTCGAAGGCTGTTCATGACAGAAGTTGTGCGCTCAATGTACTTGCAGCGGCACGAAACCAAGTATCTAATAGTGAATTCTTGATGTCGGAAGTATCTGCATCTGATGCATGACAGATCAATAGTTACTACTGCTTGAGATATCTATAGAAACTTAGACTCTGCAAGAATGCTCGCAGACATAATTACTTTCTAGTTTCTGTAATGAATTTGATTTCGAGGAAATCCAGCATTCTACTTCAAACCATCGGCAACTCCGGTGCCGAAGTAATTTTACAAATGGGTCTGACTTAATGGGATTTTTAATTGAATGTGTTTACATAGAAAGGAACTTCTTCACTGTAGATAGAGTGTGTGTAATGAATGTGAAGAAAATCCTATTTTCTTTTAAATTGCTGCCTGGAGTGTGTATGTAAACAAATCAACTGTTCGTGAGATTCTAGCTTGATTTATGTAACTACATGCCTAAATTTCGCGATGCGACACTACGAAGAAAACAGCACAAATAATGATGATAAAATGCTTCGTATAAAATCCTCGTTCTGAAGATGACAATGTGAAATGTTGAAGCCTAATGTGTGATATTAAAGCCACAGCTAATTTATTATCCTTTAAGAAAAATAATTTAGGGTTATTGGATGATTTGCATAAAATGTGCTAATCGACGATTTTTAATAATATTACTTCTTTCTACAGGCGATTTGCATGAAATTAATTTCTTAGTGCGCGAATCGACAACTCCAAAAAAAAAAAAACATCTGCAGTAATCAATTAGCACACACGTCAAACATAGCGTTTTATTAATAGAATTAAATAAAGTTCATTCACGTACAGATAGAGGGTCAAATATTTTTATTGACATGAAGTAAGACACATAATACTGGCAAGTTGAGAATTTAACAATATATTATCGAAGAAGTGTACCCTTAGAACTAGGGTAGGTAAAAAAAATTCAAAAGAAAAAGTATTTATTTCCTTTATTTGTCTCTTTACATATTGGCACAGATCTCTAAAATAAATATTAAATCAAATTACCAACATTGTAAAATAAGGTTTTTATTGCTGTATCCCTTGTGAAGGCGGGTAACGTGCTATTGTGGTGATAGAAATCAGACATCTTCGGAATGTAATCAGACCAGAAGGCCAGAACTCTACAAATTCCAATCGGTTGGAAGACCTAGTATCGAGGTGAAGTGAAGGTAGCTGGAAACAGAAAAATAACTGAAAATATCGCAGTAAATAGTGCTGCACTTCAAACAGGTTCTTCGTAAAAGAAGCTTGCATTAAATATGAGACAAAGAAATGGCTACGTTTGTAATACTCGAAAAGGTAATTGATAAAGAGAATACTTTTGCTTTTAGAATTTATAGATTTTGTTTCTATCGTAGTAAAATCATCAAATGACTCCTCCCACCCAAAGCGGGACAGGAGGGACTGTCAGTCTTGTAGCGACTAAAATCCGAGGTGATTTTTCAATAGCCTTTTACGTTCCAGGGTTACGGTTATCTGAAGGGACAGTCCCACGACCCCGGCAGGCTTTGGCCCTCTAAGGGGGGGCTCATTATTTTGTTGACAGCTTTTTGAGGCCCATGTGGAACACGACCATGATCGGACGGCGAGTCATCCATTACTCGACATCCGCATGCCCGCGCCTAGTTTGGCTGGAAATCGCCTCGCGACGTCCGTGGCCGTGGGCGTTTCGTAAGGTGGACGCTGTCCTCTCCTGCAAGCGTCCCGCCTCCTCCTCCTAAAGTAGGTCTGCAGGGAATACTAGGTTGAAATAAACAAGCAATATTTATTTTTCGCACGATTTCACATACAGTGTAATAAATTCTTAGCGGCCTTAGAGAGTCGCGTGCCTCTGATTCCCTCAGGCTACAACAGACATTCCACCTCGCACGTGAGTCTACAATACAGCTGCCTACGTACACACGGGTAGACATCAAACTTTATAGAACCAGTTGATTTTGGCCTAGCTTTGTATGAGCTTTCCGCATAATGAACCTGGCCAGCTTATAATGGTTTTATAAAAGCTTGATGTGTAGTCATGTGTACTACGTGATATAGATGTGTTTGTTGGGAAGGTAATGGAATATCTAGAAGCATATCAATTCTAATATTATAAATGGGAACGTAACTCTGTCTGACTGGTAACTTTTTATGCATTAAAATAATCTAATTATATTTTAGCGCGTACACTTACTGTACATTTTTTTTTGTATGTACTTTATTAAAAACAATAACATTCATAAAAATCAGTCTAACGTAAGATAGTAATAAACAATTAAACTCTTACGCGATAAATTATGCTAAAACAAAGAATGTAGTCCATCCGCACTTTTTATTTTATGTACGATGTTGAATTATTCTGTCCACCAGTGGTGGCCAACGGTAATATTTAATTAAATTCGTATCACTGTCCCTCAGTGGCGGCCAGGGAGAAAAATTATATTAAATATTTTTTTTGTGGGGTCGACAAAGGGAAAGTTTTACATAACAAGTTTCGATGTCCACCAGTGGTGGACAAATTGGGGGTGGACATCGGGAATCATCGCAAAAAAGGCAGGGGTATTATGCATTATGCATAGCTTCCTGTAGCGAGCAGGTTCATTTGTATGCACGTATGTTCTCAGATACTTGTATAGTTACGTCAAGTGCCCTTATGGGTCAGAAAGAAAATTGACGTAGGTTAGGATAGGCTCGTAATTTATAGAGGACTTAAGGACTTCACGGCCACAAGACGTATGGTTGGCCACAGTCCAATATTTTAGGGTCACCCCAAAATTATTCTTACATTAATTTTAATGGATTAGAGAAGGAGGGTGTTTCTGAAATTTCAATTTGTGTAGCCCATGTCAGGAGCAGACTATGTTAATTTATTATACATAGTTTTTTTCCCAATTTTAATGTTGTATCTTCCTTCTTTTTATAGAAAAATATTATTTTATCAAAGTCCTTATATTTGAGATCTCCTCTTAAATTTGAGATCTCGATTTGTGTTCCTTGATTTGATTTTACAGGTACGAAACCGGTGACGTGAAGATTTTAGTAACGATGAATATATCCAATAGGACAGGTTCTATTATCAGGTATTTTTATCTCCATCCTTGCAATCACATTGCCTAACTAATGAGTTTACTAACTGACATGAGATTTAAGAGATTTTCTTTAAATTGTTACCCACCTAGTTAGATCGTGGTGCCAGCGAAAGCAAAAAAAAAAGATTAGAGTGATTGAGTTCCTACAGATATTAAGCTACTTCATTCAGTGTTTAAAGCGCTTTTAAAATGAATGTATAAAACAACGTATAAAGCGCTTGCTCGACAATGTTTAACGGCGGCTGTCAGTTTGAACATATCGTTTTCACATGGCCAACGTTCCGGTCATTTAATTACTGATTTAAGCTGAAAACGAATTTTTCAGTGGCTGTTTCAGTACACTTCATGAAATAAATTCCATGATAATTATTAGTATGTGTACCTAGCTACCAAATGATCACGTACATAAATTGTGTATATACTTAAGGAAGAAATATTCATAATTATATGCTGCCAAGAAGATATTAATCGTCATTAAATTGACAATACACTGCGGCAAGGCTAATAAACAATAGCTGTCAAAGACTATCAAATTGATTATTTAATTTAAGTAAACCAACCGAAACAACTCTGCCAAACTATTACCAAAACAGATAAATAATAATTACCACAACACATTAATATGATGATTAATCTATTTATTTTGAAACTAAATTCTTAAAAACAAACTACAGATCAAATTATAATTTACTTAATATTTTAATGCCAGAACCGACACGAAAATGTAAACACGAAAGCGAGGCGAGCAATGATGGACAGATTGGTAAATAGGTATTCATATTCGCCGAATCACCCTGCTATTACCCACATTAGTAGAAGAGAGTTAATCGGGGGAGTTCGGGAGTGTTCGGTAGTAATCGGGAGCCGAATCATCCATCACTGTAGACCAGTCATCGGGGCGATTACGCAACTCTCTATCTCTTGATAGCGAACCAAATTATTTAATGGCAGATGTTTTTTCGGCCATTAAATGGGATGTTTATTAGACAAGAAAAGATGAGGTATGGATTGATTTTGTCGGATATAAAATATGGTAAACTATTTTGAAGTTTAGAATAGTTTAGTGTTGATCAAATTCTGACTACTAACAATGTTTCATCTCATATTTCAAAATATTTTTTGCATACAAGAGTTGTTTGGAAAAAACGTAAATGTGTTGTACCTACCTAGATTTAATGTTAATAAATCACGTCTTTATAACATAAAAATAGAGGTTTTCTCATATCTGGGCTGATGAGTACCGCATAAATGTTTTTCTTACAGAAAATTCTTTTCATTTACGTTAACCTTATTTTACAAAACTTCGTTAAAACAGGAAATTAAAGTACAAATTAAGTTTTTGAAGAGGTCGTGAGACGACAACTTGGAAAGAAACGTTTGCAAGAACAAAAGACGATAACGTTGCAAAACAACAAAACTTCTAATTTCGAATGTTGAATGTTAGCGAAGAGGTACAGGCAGCGTCACGATGTAGTCGCCCCCATTGAATGCGTAGATGCTTTCTGGAGGTTCACTAAAGTGACGCCATCTGTACTAGCAAGAGTGTTGTAAGCGTAATGAGAATACACCGCTTTTTTAATGTAAAAGTATAATTAAGCTGTTTGTTCCATTTTTATTTTAAATGTTATATAGACTTATTTTTTTTTTTATAAAATTATGTACATATCAATGTGAAACAAGTATTTAGCAAACATGCATCTGAATTCATTAAAGTCTCAGGTTATCTTCGGAGAAAAGTCATAGTAATTTCACTGCTCCACAGACCGCAGAATAAAGCCTTTGTCAAACAGACAAGCGTGGCAAATTGTTTGAATCCAGTCACATAGAAAAGCGAAAGCGATCCGATAGCGTGACCGAACCGATGCGAAGACGTGGCGAAGGCGTATTTGCTCTGTTTGACGTCGTTCATAAAAAGCTAGCTAATACACGCCTCGGTTCGCTGCACCCAGTTTGACGTCTCGTATCGCTTCGGACTCGGTCCGGTTCGCTATCGCCTGTCTGTTTGACAAAGGTTTAAATCCGAACCAGACCTAAAATTATATTATAATGAACAATATAAAGATCCTCATAATAATTCTGACCTCTTGTTCCAAATTTTCATTAAGTTTCATAATACGGGGTGAAAAGAAACAGAAATTGAGAGAGAAAGGTGTATTATCAACATAACACATTAAATAAATTTACTTCTCAATGCTGAAATATCAGTCATTTAGGCTTCGCGTGTTGTCTGTTTTTGAAAAGCTCTAATTAACGTAATCACCAATAAACACCATTTTAAATTGTCATTTTTTTTATTCTTTCTTTCTTTATCTTCGAATTTTTGGTTCTAGGACATGTCGGATATATCACAATGTTTTCCTTCTATAGAAAGTAACGCCCCTGGTTGTGTTCGAACCCAGCAGCGTACCAGAGTTGGTATCAAATTCTTCGAAACAACGGTCCAGCAAAAAAAAAAGTGTGACAATCACAACAAGGAAGGGTAATAAATCAGGTTAATACAATGCATGTAAAAATGTCTTTTTTTTAACGTGGTAAAATCATCAAATGAGTCCTCCCATCCAGGACAGAGCGGGAGGGACTGTCAGATTCGTACTGACTAAAATCCACGGTGTGCTTCAATAGCCCTGTACGATCCAGGATCACGGTAATTCGTGAGGCCCGCGACTCTGGCAGGCTTTGGCCCTCTACAGGGGGGCCCCGTCACAAAGCTGACACTCCTTGAGGCGCGCGTGGAACACAACGCGCCGTCGACCCATGTACACTATGTCTAGTAAAAGTTTCTAGTAAATAAAGAAGATTTATTTGCATTTTACTTTCCCTAAAGGTGATTTGTATTCATTTAGGTATTTTAGGAAAAGTTTCGTCTGCCAGTAATATTGACTTTTCTCGCCTACTTTGTCTCTGGCTTGAAATTTATTGTGAATTACAAATATGCACATCACAGTGCAAAATAACCTTTCTCAAAGTTCACAAGAAATTGTTCTTAAAAATGCAATAGATACTTGCAGTTATGTATTAGATTTGAAAACAATAGGAGGAGGACTGCTCATTAAATTACACTCCCACCATAATATGAAGGGGTCAATGACCGTCTCCAAAGGTACTCTATTTATTTACAAAACGTATCAAATTTTGGTCCAGCATGAGTGGGATTTGAACCCGCGTCTTCTGGATAAGTACTTCAGTACTCACTCAACTCACAGCTGATTTTTTTCTTTCCTTAAAAAATCATCTTTACGATGCGCGTCGCATACGTTAATGCGTTTAAAAATAAGTAATTCATTTTATTTGTTCAGTGTTTTTAAATGAGTTTAGGTTGCATTACAATTCTAATTTAATTACTGGCTGTTTTAGCCGAAATAAAAATAAAAACCAATTATAATAGGAAAAAAAAAACTTTAATGACATATCTTAATTGTTTTGGCGGGAAACGGCCAGTTAAAAAATGATGTTGTATAAAAAAAAATAAAAAAAAAGGTTGCATATAAGTATTATTCATTTTAGACTTGCAGTTTCTGGAAGTTGTCGTTCATTACCTACCTGCCTAATATTGATTATACTGTAATAAAATTCGATGTCAAAATGTTTTTTGTAAATGGTTTTCGGCTATGCCGTGAGAGTGTAAAAATAAATTCATTTTTGCATTCATAATATTAGTTTTCAGGGTTTTTTGTGTACACAAAGATCTTAATAACAAGGCAATAAGCAAATTTAAAGATTTCTGTGAATGTGAGAAATTATAATATTGAAAAAACTTACAACAAAAATCTAAATCCACAAGCATTTGCTTGCTAGCTATTTTGATCACGTTAAAACATATGTAAACTATGAACACAGCCTGCCAACGATTTCAATAGACCATTATTGTTATTCGAAACACATGTGACAACATGAGAACACTGTTATTCGATTGACAACTGCAGTTACGTGTCATTTACGCGATACTGCGATTAGAAACGAGTTAGTTCGCATTTTGCCATACTGTATCTTTTTATACAGGGAAAATCATAATTTGATCATGCTTGTCAAACAGAATATTGATCAAAAAGTTGTTATATGAAACCGGCAAATTCGTTTTTGCGGTCGAAGAATGTTCACCACAGAGTAAAAAAAATCGGCCAAGTGCGAGTCGGACTCGCGCAAGAAGAGTTCCGTACCATTATCTATAATTATTCGTTTTATTTTTACTATTTATTTTCAAAGAGGTATATCCTAATCCTAATCCTATCTTAATATAATATTATAAATGTGAAAGTTTGTTTGGATGGATGTTTGTTACTCTTTCAGGCAAAAACTACTGAACGGATTTGGATGAAATTTGGTACACAGACCGCCTTATTACAAAAAGAGGTTTAACTAAAAACCCAGGTTTAATCTTGTAAAACTATGGTTTACACAAACGTTATTACAATTCGTGGTTTTGCGATAAACCATGTTCTAACATTAGTAGCTGTCAAAGGTGTGTCAAAGTTTCTCATAGCAAATTTTTCATTGTGTTGTAGTTTTTGTGTTATTTTCACCCGAAATGGATTGAAATAAGGTAGGTTTAATTGTTATTACTCATTGTGGATTTAATTGTTTAGACAATCGTTCAAATGGCGGTACTAAAGTCGACGTTTTATCTTAGTTTTGTAATACGGACAAATTTAAACCATGGCTCTGCAGATAAGCCTGGACTTGATAGACTAGGTTTAAACCAAGGTTTGTTTAGTTTTTGTAACAAGGCCGATATAGTTTATAATCTTGATTAACACATAGGATAGTTTTTATCCCGATTTTATGTTCGCGTGGGGTAAATAATTTTTGAGTTGTAGCGGGTGAAACCGCTGGCAGCAGCTAGTAACTAAATAATGCTTTATTAACATTGAACAAAATAAAGTTTTTGTATGGGAGCTCCCTTAAATAAATTTTCTTTTGTATGTTAGTATTTGTTCTTAAAGAGGCAACAGAAACACTTACATTATTTGTGAAGATTACAGCTGTCTAACTATCACGGATCATGAGATACAGCCTGGTGACAGACGGACGGACAGACAGACAGACGGACAGACAGCAAAGTCTTAGTAAAAAGGTCCCGTTTTTTAACCTTTGGTTACGGAACCCTGAAAATAATGGAACACAATATCGGGCTAAAAAGTAGGACAAAACAAAGTGCAGAGATACGGGTCGACAACACAGATCTACGAGCAGGTTGAGACCACGGAGTGTCATGGGCAAACCTAATAAATTAATAATAAGGGAAATGTCGGGAAAAAAAACAAGGAAAATGCGGTGTAGATGATAATAAAAGAGAACGAAGAGGAAAATTCTTAAATTGTAAACGAAAATTGTTTTTTTTTAGCGTGGTAAAATCATCAAATGCGTCCTCCCACCGAGGGCCGGGCGGGAGGGACTGTCAGACTTGTACTGACTGAAATCCACGGTGTCCTTCAATAGCCCTTTACGTACCGGGCTCACGGTAATTCGTTAGTCCCGCGACCCCGGCAGGCTTTGGCCCCGTCACTATGCTGACACTCTTTGAGGCGCGGGTGGAACACAACGCGCCGTCGACCCGGGCATGGTCCATGGTCGGACAGCGAGTTGCCCATTACTCGCTGCCCGCATGCCCGCGCCTACGGTGGCCGGAGATCGTCTGTCGACGTCCGACGCCGTGGGTGTCTACCACTGTGGCTGGTGTGGAGGGAGGACACAGTCCTCTGCCTCACGCGGCCCGCCTCCTCCTTCACGAGCATGACTGCTTCGTAGAAGGAGGCGACCGCTTCCCACTCCGTCTCGCCCCGCAGCATGGCCTCAACCAATGCCGGGCGAAACGAAAATTGTTTAGAAAAATATTGGGACGGAAAAGGCGTCGTAGACACTTGGTCTTCTTTAGTAACCTACTTACATTTTGTTTTCCAACTTTAGAGTATGAAGTTAGTGTGTAATTAGCATGTGTAATTATTTACCTAAGTACTGAGCATATTACAAGAAATATTTTCTCTTTTAACATTTAATTTCATTCAGGAAACCATTATTAACATTGCCACTTTTCATATTTATTTAAATTTCCTCGTTGTAATTAAAATAAGCACTGAAATTGGCCTTTCAAGACTCATTAAAATTAATTAAATTAATATTGCCAATAACAATTGTAGGTAGACTTAAGTTACTTTTACTGAAAGCTATACTCATTATTAATTAACTGTAAAGTAACGTTTCCGTAAAATTCGTTTTGTATAATTTAATCAACTAATAAGTAAGAAGCTTCGTTCTCAAATCGACTCTGAGTAAAATTTTAGACCGAGTTCTATTTCGTGGAAATTATTGTTGGAATAAAGTTCTAAAATATTATTTTATTAAGATAATGCTTGGCTCGTTACAGTTGTTCACTTTGACCTAATTTTCAGCAGTAATTGATTGATGGTGTAAACATTTTAACTTGTCGAGCTTTAAAGTTTACGTAACACTGTCTGAGTTTATATTAAGGGAAGGATCTAAAATCAGGATTTAATTTTATCATTTTTATTGTAAATAATGACTTTTATTTAGATAAGAAAAAAAGTTGCTCAAATGGTAATACATCCTTTCTTGACTTATATGTTTACTCGGCAATGATTTCCTCCAGAAATTGGGTTCCATTTTCATAATTATATTTGTTCACAGTGTTTTTTAAAAGAGTTTAGGTTGCATCACAATTCTAATATCATTACTGGCTGTTTTAGCCGAAAATAAAATAGAACACCGTTTATCATTGGAAGAAAAATAAAAGAAAGAAAACTTTAATGGCATCTTTTAATTATTTTGACGGAAAAAGGCCAGTTAATTTGATGCAGTATTTGGATTTTTGAAAGAGGTTGCATAATTATGTATTATTTATTTTAGACATTCCTAGTTTCGGTAAGTTATCGTTTAGTATCAAATTGCTGTTTTGGTCATCTGGATCAAAATTTTAATAAATGATATTTCTGCACGATTATTTTAATAAATATTTTTTTGTGAACTCAAAATTAAGAAATGGTACGAAAACAAGATTTTACCTAACACCTAAGTACTATTACTATACATTCACACTATTTATTCTGAAAGTAATAATATTTACATTGGTAAGAGTACGCACGTAAAGCTGTCCATAAATAAGTTACGGTTTATGTTATCACCATTAGCTAAAAATAATGGGCATTGCTTTTACGACTGGATTACGAACATTGCCTAGTTTAAAGTATTACCTATTTGTTTGTTCAATTCTAGCATAGACTAGACAGCGTGCACTATTTTAAAAGTGGAATCTTGCAATGGGGTTGCTGCAAGGCTTAAGTTTATTGGTATATTTTAATAATTACAACTTTTTTTTAGGTTGTAAAAATCAAATATTTGTTACAAATATGAATTATATATTTTTCATCCGTTCTGTTATGCCTGCTAACGTTGCTGTTGCTGCCTATATTAGAGTTTTTACAAAATATCGATTATCAACACAATATTTTATGAAAGATCCCACAAATTACCTCAGTTTAGTAATTGTTTTTTTTTTAATTGAGAACTGTGTCTCTGCCGTACAAATGAGTGATTCCTGAATAATTATAGCACACACAAATAAAATGACGTTTCATAATATGAGGATCCAATGATAGTACTTATAATCAGTGGATTTTTTGTTAGAAGGAAAAGAAAGTTTTGAGAAAAAATACACGAGTGTGTACTGCAAGTCCAACATAATCATAGCCAGCTTTCGAGAAAGAGTATTGTTGATAAAATATTACCCGATAAACAGACCACGACCTCGGTTTACACATTATAACATGCAATATTCTCATATTACAGGAAGGAACAAAACTCTACGATTCCGCCATAACAGCAGGCCCAAAAGTCATAGATCTCATCAAAATCCGGGACTACCTACAAGGAAAATCCGGTCATATTCCACACCAGCGGCCGTATTATGACGTCTTAAAACTAGCCTTGTTGGAACAAGTGAGTGAAAGAGACAGAGCTATACAAGTCGTCTAGCGCCACCTCGTTCACTCACTGGAACAAGCCTGGTTTTAAGACGGCATAAAACGGCCCCAGGGGCTACAAACCTTGGGCTTGATTACGACTCCAAGATGAAGAAGTAAAGCCTAATGCAGCTTTGAGTTGTTGATATGTCAAGGTAAGTGTAGTTAGGCTATTTTTGTCAAATGTGGCAGTCTCAAAGTTTCGGTTTCAACAGCGTTTTCTAACCTGATTGACATAAACTTGTGACTACTATTAATTGCTTTGGTGTCTCAACGTAATTGCTCGATCAGGACGTGACTATGCAGGTTCTAGATCTGATTACCAGGTCGGTTAAAGTGTTGTTGGCTTATTCTTCAAGCATTTTCTTAGTAACAGCAACGGAGTTTTGATTTGAGACTTTAAAAAATATTCCTGTCGAGATGTCAGTGAACTATTTATACTACCTAAACTGCAACTTTTACACTGCGTCTCACCAAGACACTATGGCCCCCAAGTATATATAGCCAAAATGCTACAGTTTATTTTATACAATTTTGGGATCTGGTTCTATTTCCTATAAACATTTTGAATCTGGTGCCCCTGCCCCCTTCCTCTACTGAGAACTCATTACCCCCCCAAGTTGGTCGTGCCCCACTAGTTGGGAATCCGTGAAACTAGGCTATTACTGTAATTAACGACAATATGAGCATTGTCTTTTATCCCTTGTTAACTATACGGACTGGCGCTAAGCCTAATGTTATTAGAAAACATCACGACTTCTGTTAATAAACTTTGTTTTAATTGGTATCATGAAAATAGCAACCGAAAAGGGTTGTTTTGAGAATTGATAGTAATTGTAATTGATAGTCAAAAGAGGTAATTAACACAACTAATACACTAGTATTAGTTGGGTTAATTACCTCTTTTGTTCTTTTGTAACGGCAATTATGAAAAACAAAAGTGCAGACGCTATCAGGTCAACCTTTGACAAATTTGACAGATTGGGGTATCTGTCAAATTTTACCAATCGAACATTAACCTTCCACTACTGTTATAAGGTTGAAATTCTATTAAAGAAAGACAAATAGAGGTTGATATGCTGGTTTCTGTACATAAACACTTCAAAAAAAGTTTCGGATCACTAACATAAGCTGATAAAGTTTTTAAATTGAACTTTATCAAGAAAAAATCAAGTGTTGTGTGCTTTCTTTAAATAGTAAAGCTGTTTGAATTAAAAAAAAAATGATTTTATCTTAAAAAATATTATCGCAAGAATCAACGGGAAATGCCGTTAGTGTGGCTGGCTATCAGTATTTTGCGTGGAGCGATTGCCTATCTGACTTTTGCGAATCAGTTACTTACTGCATATTGGAATACTCCTTGGTAAGTCTTTAAAAACATAAATTCGTATTATCTTCAGTTCCTGGATTTAATACCTTATTCATTTTTAAGGTCAATGACATTTACCAGTGATCAAGATTAAGTAACAGTCTCTCAGGACTTCACAAAGATATTAGATAAAAGCATCCGAAAGTCAAAAGTTCCATTGGAAACTCATCCATCATCAAAATATTGCAATATCATTGTTTTAAACTTTCCTATTCAGCTATTATTGAAGGAAAGTTTTGTTATGTAGATAAATAAGAAGCTGATGGTATAATTTAACGATATTTTATATAGACAGCAATATAAGCTTATAATATCCGAAGATATAGAAATTCAATGAGCCTAGGCTTTGTAATGTGGTCCTAAATACCTACTTGCTCCAGTTTCCATTCATTGGATTCAGGCTAACTTTTGTGTTCAGTGTATTCAAGGAAAACGAATGCTAATCGCGTTTTTATGTAGGTACAGATTTGATGGTGAAATTTTTTTTTATATTTGATTATAATGTTTTAGGATTAACGCAATTAACATTTTTAATTGGCGCCTCCCTACAATACAGTTCATAGGTATGAATGCGGCTAACATGCAGGTAATATGTGTTTAAATATCTAAGAATATCCTTCTCGACCAGCTGACTAATACTTGTGGCCATCAATTACTGTTTTTCTTTCATTCCTTCTTTCAATTTCTGATTTTAGTCGGAAAGTTGCCGCGCTGAAATAGAACTGAGTGACATTTGCAGCATGTCAGACTAACAATAGGTCAAACTCGCGATTGGGTCGGCCATTATTCCCTTTGAATGGCATCGCGGCAGGTTAAGATGGAGATCGCAAGATGATCCAATCTGATAAGGATTGATCCTTAGCCCCAGACAGAAAAAAATGGAAAGATCGTAGGCGTTTGCTAGCAGTGGGATGTTGTAGATTGAATGAAAACAACCGCCAATGCGTTTCATAAAATATTTATGTCAATCTCCTAAGCGCTCGAAGGGGATGCCAATAATATAATATCCTAACTGTGTATAATATTATTTTACGCTTTCACCGTTAAATTCATGTGATTTTGTGAATGCATTTAGTTGGTATCAGTTTGAAAGACAGAATGTTGATTTAGATGGCGACATGCGAAGCAGGGATATTCATTGTGTATGTGATAATGAAACCGTTTGCATGCAGGCTTTAAGATCGTCGACTCCACAATATTACGAGAAACTATTGAGATAATTGCGTTACACTCTCTGAAAATTAATTAATGCCTTATTGAATGTATGACATTGTGTGTGTTGAGCAAGAATATTTTCCAAACGATTAAGGAAGGATGAGTAATATCCTTTAAAATCTGTTTGATTAATAGATTTTGTCGAAGTTATGTTTTGCAAGTTTCCAACAATAAATTATAAAATATGATCCGTCAGTAAGACTAATAAAAAATTAAGGATAATTTTTTTTTAAAACAAAGACTGTTGTCGTTTTCCATAATGACAAAATCAATAACTATTTAGTCATCGATTTTTTTTTAAATGTCAGAACGCACTAAATTATACCACGGGGTGACGTAATGTGAATTTTAAAAGCGTCGTTAAGGGAAGAAATTATAAGCATCAAATAGTTTTTGATAATTTAACTGACGGACTAATTCTAGTCATTTAATTGACTAGCTATCTCCTTCAAAATGCGACTGACAGATTCCCCATCGAACTAGGCATGTTATGCTATTATTATGTTTCTTTTTTTTTAGGGTGGCAAAATCATCAAATGAGTCCTCTCGCCCTGGGTGGGACGGAAGGGACTGTCAGACTCTTACTGACTAAAATCCACCCGTGTTTCTTCGGATGCCCTTTACGTTCTGGGCCCGTCGGTAACGCGTGAAACACGACGCGCCAACGACCCGGGCTTGGTCCTTGGTCGGACGGCGAGCTTACCCATTACTCACCGTCCGCAAGCCCGCTCCGCCGCTGTGCCCTTTGCTATTCAGAGGGACACGCGTTGGAGCATCCACCCGACAGGCTATTCGCATACGGGCAAAGAGATCCCTTAGGCACACAGTGCCCAAGCAAGAGTTTTTGCCCGCATCCCAGGGTGCACCGGCCCGCCCGAAAAACTGGTCTTCCCCCCGGACGTATCCGAGGGGGAACTCCAGTCCACGGGCGCACGCGAAGGTTTCCTGTCTTAGCACCCCATGTTATGCAATTGTGGAGCAGATTCCTTCGAAATTCAAACAAGTATAACATTATAACACATCATAACTGTTTCTATTGTATTTGTCATTGTAATAGTATCTCGCCGCTTTTCTCCTCCACGCAATTCATACCGGGGATAGAGCATCAGACGTGGACAAAGGACATTCGCTCGAGGCGCGGACGTTTGCACATTTTCAACTACTTTCATACAAATATCCTGCTGTATTCTTTACATTGAAACGACGGTGTAAGGAACAGGAGAAGACATTATAAGTTATTGAGCGACAAGTCTAGTACTGTATTACACGATTTGTAACACGAAGAAAATAGCGTATCCAGTAAATCTAACTTCAGTGCTCCGTCTTCGCAGAACTTTTAAAGCAGGATAGGAACGCAAAAGAAATGTGAAGGAACAGTAGTAGTCAGTACTAATCTGAGCCTGGTGGTTCCAGGGCATAATTAAAGATTTTCAAACGCCAAAAAATCTGTGTGGTATGTATCTATAGTTTATATTATCTTCTTCAATACTTGTTACTAATATAGGTGATGAAGCTAATAGAATTGTCAATATTGGGGGAAAATGCTCAGAACTTTTTCATATTTTTTGTTCTCGTTAAGAGTCAAATAATGCCACAACAGCTGGACAAAGAACATTGTTTCTATCTGTCACGTTTTTGTGCTACATATCAATTTTTTTTATCATCCAGATCATGCAAGGCTTTGTGTTTTATTTTCAATTTTTCCTCGAAAAATAGTAATAGTAACCTTTAATGGCTAGTAACACTTTATAGACGTGACATTACATCAGTTAACGTCTTCAAAGATATTGCGAATCTTAAAATAAATGTCCATTACCTATTATAGGGCGCGCAACTCGACAGAATCGACACAAAGAGCGCCAACATTACTCACAGTCATGAGAACCCGACCAAGTATGTAATAGACTAAATCCCTCTATCTTACACTAACGATGCTGAGATAATGACTCATGTACACAGTGGCCTATGCTGGCCACACACGGCCATTCGATTTTGTGAAGGAATAGAATGTTGGCCAATGAATGGTTAAGTTTGGGTCGTTTTGTGAAGTTTAATGACGCTGACCAACTGTTCCCAAGCATTAGAATTACCAGTCGTGATTGTTTTTACGTTGTGACTGTCGTATTTTATTG
Organism: Agrotis puta; assembly: GCA_943136025.2. NCBI lineage: Eukaryota > Metazoa > Arthropoda > Insecta > Lepidoptera > Noctuidae > Agrotis > Agrotis puta. The sequence goes on along the minus strand of OW964177.2, from coordinate 9,352,471 downwards.
TACGTTAATATGTGTTTTCGGAAGGTATACCAGGGGCCGTATAATGACGTCTTAAAACCAGGCTTGCTCCAGTGAGTGAACAACGTCGCTAGGCGACTTGTATAGCTCTGTCTCTTTTACTCACTGGAACAAGCCTGGTTTTAAGACGTCATAATACGGCCCCACGTGGAGATTGTGACTCATGAATGTAAAGAGTTATTGAAGGAACACCGTAGATTTTAGTCAGTACGAGTCAAAGTCCCTTCCGTCCCACCCTGGATAGGAGACTTCATTTGATGAATGTACCACGCTAAAGAAACCAGGTGGAATTGTGTCGAACACTCTAGTAGTCTAGTATGACCTTTTATCGACGATCCATCAATCTATTTTCAACATTTTTATTTCTAAGAAAACATAAGCCTAATGTTAGTTTAATACTTAACCCTTACTAACCTATATACACATAGACCTCCTGAACAAATATGATTACTGGCTGGTTTGGAGACTTTCTCAGATCAAACGGATTTCGGTGTAATTGTGTTTCCATCTGTTAGCTTAGTTTATTCATAAAATAAATATTCTGTTAAACGAAAAGCAGACTTTTTTTGACAGTTATTAGCGTAAAATTAATTAATCAAGCTTAATATGAATAACGTCCAAAGCAGACGTAACAGCGTTCGCGATTAGCTTGATTGGGTTTTACTCTAAATCTAGTTAATGATGTACAAGTTGATTCTAAGTTTCTGAAGATGGTAATACAGATGCAGATGATGATGAATTTTTTAATCTTAAATAAATACTTAGTGGGTTTTCTTGGGGTACAAAAATTAGAAGAGTTCTCTCGCCCTAGGTGGAGCGGCAAGAAAAAAACTAAAAATTACTCTGTACCTTCGTTACCCTTTGTGGTTTAGAGTAGCGGTACCCTTTAAAGACAGTTTTGCAACCCCGAATAACTTAGTGGTGAAGTTCTGAAAATTTTTGGCAGCCCAATAATTTGAAATTCTGGAGTAATTTTACCGATAGATACCCAATATTCCTGGTGGTATTGGATGTTCAAAAAGTTACAATTAACATTAATGCAAAACGGAGTCGTAGGCATTTGCGAAAAAGCGACCAAGCGCCAAATAGCTTTGCAATCGCCAAGATGGCAATTGCCAAATTGTGTGCAGGATATGAAGTAATAAAACAGCGGTCAATATCACATTTCCAGCTAAAAAGCGATTATTGAGATGTTTTTCGTACGTCTGTTTCGAGGTAAATGGCCTAATGTACGTGATAGAATCCTATCATACGTATTTATAGACATTGTCGTCTTTTGGCAACTGTTAGTTAGTAGTCTGTGTATGAATGGCAACGCATGAGGGAACTTAGCAAGTAGTTTGTATGACTTGAATATGAATTAAATGCCTCATCTACGTTGTGCCAAGATTATTTTGATTAATTAGCATCCTATTTTGGGTTCTATGTAATTAAGCTAGATTGATAAATTGATGAAATGCAGATAGGTGTAGGTATTACATACATAGCTTACGCCTTTTTCCAATTGTAGGTCTTTGACAGTTGTTACTGATCGTCAGAAGCTCGAAAATATAACCTATCTTACCAAGGGTATTGCCCAGTTACTGGTTTGTGGTCAGAGAAGCAGTCGCTCCTTGTAAAATACTGGTATTCTGCTGCATGCAGTTCGATTGGAAGTCGACAACAACATTATTGAGAAAAGTTTAGATGATGATGGTGTTGATGCTAGGCAAAAACTACAGAAAGTACCTCCTACGATCCTTTTGCCCTGTCCACGTCCATAAATCTAGACACACACCTTTTTGAAGCTTAATATTGGATACTGATCTTATAAAACTCAATGCCGCGTTGATACCCACATCTGCCATGTTGTTGTGCCATTATTTGTTAGTCGCCTTTCACTCATACACACATTCTTGTAAACTATGAAAATTCCCTTGCCACTTCAGAATACATGTTATGAAAATATGTGTGTTTTGACTTCTTTCTGTAAAATTTTGTTCTTTGTTAAAAATCTGAAGATTTTTGAGAATTTTTCTCGAAGCTTACCTAACCGCTGAAAATATTCTTTGGTATACAATTTTAAGAGCTACTTTGAGCAAAATATGACGAGCTATAAATAGCATTATCGTAGAACAAGTACCCAGTGAATAACAGAGCAGCGGAGCAGTACATTTTGTTCATATTTCGTGGAAAATCTTCTTTGGCGTTGTTAGAAAATAGAAAAGTAAGATAAAAACATGTAAGAAAAATGTCAACTAAAGTAAAATAAATACTGTAATGTCACTCCTGTAATCCCTGAAGGATGCAGTATATTTAATAGCATCTAAACCCACATTTCGCCAGATAAGTTTAAGTCCCATGTAAGAGAGGCGTGCCTTTTACCATGAATCGAGAACAAATCTAGATTCCGTTGCTATTACTGATAAGTTCTTTTTTTTAACCGACCTCGAAAAAACGAGTCGGTTTTTTGAAGTGAAAACTTCTTTAGCGGCGTTGTGCACTTTTTTTGGAATTGGTAAAAAATGTTAAACTCGCGTCAGGACACGTGACCTGATCGAAAATTCGTAAGACGGCACAGGGCGCTTGCGCGAATGTTCGTGTGTGTTTATTACTATTGAAGTTCACTTCTACCGGCACTCCCAGAGTGCAACCCGTCGTTTTTTTTTAAATAAGTTTTGTATTGTCTGCTTTCTCGATGATATCTGAAATGATTTGGAAACTTTTTCACTGATGGTCCCATGGTAATCAAGTTAGGATCTGATGACGGGATCTTGGAGAAGTCTAGGGAACTCATAACATAAAAAATAACAACACAGCAAATCATAACATAATATTAAGTAGGAGTAACCACAAAAAAAGGAAAATAAAAAAAAAACACAAGAGTTAACATTTCTTTCAGAATTCCGTCAAAAAGTCAGGAAATAACAAACAAAGTCGCTCACTTCCGAAAGAAAACTTTTAGACTATTTTGTGATTTTTTAAGAGTCTGTTTAATGCTTTTAAAGAATTTTTATTTAATAACAATCAAGTAAAACAGTTTTGGACTACAGTTCAAGTATAATTAGTTTGATGCTTTATTTTTCGATTGGCTGTGGTTTCGCCAAATCCAGTGAAAACCACTTGCTCATAATGGTTGCGCAAATTGGCATTATTTATTCGCAGAATATTCGAACATTGTTTTCCGGGTCAAACGTAAATTGAAATCTGGAACCAGAGCTTTTTACATCAGTACGTGATAAAAGAAAAATCTAGGCTTTTGTATATGTAAAATAATGTGTAAATAAACATAATGGGATGTAAAACCTACCATTTGTATCGAAAGCGTAAGAAAACTCGAATCACGTTCTTAATATCGTGAGACAAATAGGGTAATGCGCCAATATTGGGCACTTTGATTTATTTGTTCAGACACATTGCCAATATATTTGGATACTGTTAGCACGTTAACAGTGGACTGGTAGACAATGTTCTTTGTATTTTTCTTTATTTAATTTGTTAAACTTAAATAAAATAATACTAGTAGATGTCTGATTGACATTACCTCGTGGGGGTTAACCTGATCTACTAGTTAAAATATTTTTATTAACTCTGTTTTTAATGTATGATTTGTATTAAAAAAAGGACCTGTTGAAAGCATTGATGTGGATTTTTTGGATGCTAAATTTTACGTTTTTGGAAGTTTAGTTTATTTTTTATTTATTCTTTACTGTTACAATATGTAAGTAAAAAAAATACCCTAAGGTTACTGTTAAATTAATTAGAAAATGAAAGGAAAACACAATAAGGACTTTAATTTTAGTTCTTATCGACTGCGGGCATTTATACCACTTATATACCATTACTGTACATAAAGACACATAAAGTTTAATTTAATATAAATCTGAACAATGTAATCATTTACATTAGGGTCATTCCTAATGCGAATCATTAGTGGTATTGACGTAATTACAGCCCCATTTAATTTACAATTAAGCACATAATTGACTGTTTCTCACAATGTTATCGTATTTGCACAGGTACTTCATTGAACTGATTGTGTTACCTAGTATACTAGCTATACTAATATTATGGATTACACCGCCAGTGGGAACTTTAGTCCGCAAACTAATGAATAGCGATAATTTTGCAAAAAAAAAAAATGTAGGTAATTAGATCCGGTGTTTTATCGGTTTTTTAACAGTAATTTTAATGCGTGAAATAGCACGCGTAGTTTGAGAATGCCAGGTGATTGCATTAAATTTGACAGCTGTCATATGTCAAAATTGACATTGACGTGGCGTTCAAATCCGAAGCTGTCCATTTATTGGACTACGACAAATATCAGCCGAGCAGCGGGATGGAATCTCGGGGAACAGATAGTAGGTAGATATTCTAGTTTTTTTCATATAGTAGTAGGAAGACTTGTACTTTTTAGACAGTTTTTTTTTTTCATGTTTGTTTGCCAAGCCGTTTTTCGTGTTTGTATTACAGAATCTACTTCATAAAATAAAATTGTGAAACACCTACTTTTTTGGGACGATTTTTCTTGGCGATGAATATCCCCGTTTATTTCATCCATAGTAAAGGAAAAAATATGGAGTTTTAGCTTTTAAAAGTTAGGGTAACTTTTCAGTAACCCTACATTTATAAGGAACCAGAAACAAGACTATCTTAATACACATTGAACCAAAATTCATATAGGCACTTGTTCTCCTAATTTAACGTTTGCAAGGAAGAAAATTAACATGAGAATCCTTTTTGACAAACGCAGAGACTCGCAATTATGACGTAACTCTATTATTTCGGGGGCGCCTAACCGTGTTACAACAAAGTGGGGGTACAAATTACATGTGTTCCTTGATAGAGATGTACCTAACATATATAAATCATTGTTAGCAGTCGGCATTGGCTGGCACTCGTGTGGATACAACCGTGTAAACATTTTTCTATCGAGCGTTTCTTTGGAAAACCACATATTTTTAGGCTGTACCGACGTATTTTGGTTATTATAACAAAACGTACATTGATGTCAAAGCGTGTATATGAATATTTAGTGGGCGCTCATGGTGTTTTGCTAATATTCTCTTCTTCTATTCAACTCTGAGAATATGAAAAAGAAGATGAAAATATGTTTACTCGGCACAATTTATAGTACAGACGCCAGCAGGTGAACCACACTAATCAGTCAAATTTTACCAATCGAAAATTAACCTCCTACTCTATTGTGATACGGTTGAAAATCTATTAAAGAAATTTGACAGATTGAGGTAGGTTGATGAGCTGGCGTCTCTACACAACGGTTTCAGAAGAAGTACAAGAAAAAAAACACAACAGTGACTGCGTGCCACACGTCTGTGCTGAGGATAGGTTTCCTCCAATACGTACTTCTCTACCAGGTCTTGGCCGTCCCTCCTAATATTCCTTTGCATTATGAATCTGAACAGGTTGCCTGTAGCCAACCAACGCTCCTATGTCCGTACTGGTTATAAAGAGATAACAACACTTCATTTTGGTATACGTTCCAGTCTGGAAAATGAAGGCCTGCAAGTTTATTCTTTTTCTTCGCATTCACCAAAATATTGATGAGCAATGATAAACATTCTTAATAAAATAATCTTCATAGCAATATTTAGAAGTCCCTCCCGTACTTCGTGAATACGAAAATTCCTAATAAAGTAATTCGTGGCGTACTTTCTAATAATTTTATCTACAGTTGTTATAGGACTGTCATATACTCAACAAAAGCATGATTTCCCGAGCCACAAGAGGAAGATTGAGACATTATTATAATGAAATATCGAGAATTAATAAGTTATTCTAAAAATGTAAATGAATAACATTTTCTTTTAATAACGGCGTTTGGACGAGTCCCCAATTCCCGATTTATCAGACCGGATAAATTTATACATCATGCAAAGTTTGAATTGTTACTTACTACGACCGGATATAAAAACACTTCAATAGAAAAAACTTCTGTTATAAAAATTCACGATACTTATTTCCTGTCTGGACTATAACAGTGCTCTATTTTATTTATAAAAGTAGTGAAATACTAGAAGAGCTTTCACATTGGAAGACATCCCAAACCAACCAACCAAATTTTAAATACTGTAGATTGCTCAGTCAAATTCTTGAATGAAAGACCCGAAAAGGTGTTTTATCGGGTTTTTTACTCAAGAATTTGTCAATTGAAAACAAATCTCCTCAGAACAATGAGAAATCTAGGTGTGCTTTAGCGGGAAATCCAAGGTGATGCCGGGCGTGTGGCTAGCGTAGATTATATAACTATTGTTATGAACTGTGGTCTGAAATAAAGATTTAATTAATTTTAATTTAATAGGGTATTTGAAGGTCGCGGGACTAACGAATTACCGTGACCCCGGTACGTAAAGGGCTAGTGAAGGACACCGTGGACTTTAGTCAGTACGAGTCTGACAGTCCCTTCCGCCCTGCCCTGGGTGGGAGGACTCATTTGATGATTTTACCACGATAAAAAAAATATGGTAAGTATTTGAATGAAAAAATCTTATTAGTCCGTCAGTCCGTATTTTTTCCTCTGTGACGATGATATTTAAAAATTACCAATACGTCACAAGCAAGTTCAGTTTTTACTTGTTTCTGACGTCACGAGCCCTCTCTCTCTAATTTTGATGCATTACATCTTTGTAATATACATTAATTCAACAAAGGAAAGATTAATTTAATTTTCAATTTGTTGATGCTGTCAATATGACATGAATGACTACCACTTTCTCAAATTTGCAAAGACCGGTCACCTTTTGAAGATTTCCTCCCGAAAATAAAAAAGGTTACACCACTTCCTTCTATTACATTCATAATATTTTGTTACAGAGTGAATGAATAAATAAAATGAATGAATGAAACGGTAACTGGTATACTTATCACATTTTCTTCAAGTCAGCGTGGGAAGATTGATACGGAAGCCTCGGTTTGTTGAGAAAAGCCGGGCGTTACTCTCCAGAGACAAGAAAATTGTACGTTTTTGCAGGTTTTTATAGCACATTGTTAATACAAAGTTTATTCGAAATGAGGCCAGTGGTTGGCGGCAGAGATGGATGGGGTGCGTTCCACTTTCGTTTAAAAACTGAATGACGGCAAATCTTGTTTAAACTTGAGTAGGGTGATATTTTTTGTGTCAATTGAAAATAGAAAGACATGCTTTTTTTTTTTTTTTTTTTTTTATCGTGGTAAAATCATCAAATGAGTCCTCCCACCCAGGGCAGGGCGGGAGGGACTGTCAGACTTGTACTGACTAAAATCCACGGTGTCCTTCACTAGCCCTTTACGTACCGGGGTCACGGTAATCCCTTGGTCCCGCGACCCCAGCAGGCTTTGGCCCTCTACAGGCCCCGTCACTATGCTGACACTCTTTGAGGCGCGCGTGGAACACAACGCGCCGTCGACCCGGGCATGGTCCATGGTCGGACAGCGAGTCGCCCATTACTCGCCGCCCGCATGCCCGCGCCTACGGTGGCCGGAGATCGTCTCGCGACGTCCGACGCCGTGGGCGTCTACCACTGCGGCTGGGGTGGAGGGAGGACGCTGTCCTCTCCCTCAGGCGGCCCGCCTCCTCCTTCACGAGCATTACTGCTTCGCAGAAGGAGGCGACCGCTTCCCACTCCGTCTCGCCCCGCAGCATGGCCTCGACCAATGCCGGGCGCGAGAGGTCTCCGCCTATCGCCGTCGTGAGGACACGGCGGTGCTCTGCCCAAGCGGGGCAGTCCTGCACCGTATGCTCCACCGTGTCCTCCGGACGATCCTCGCAGTGGTGACACCCAGGCGTTTCTTCCCTCCCTATCAGACACAGGAACCTCCCGAAACTTCCGTGTCCGGTGAGGACCTGCGTCATGCGGTAGGTCAGGACGCCGTGACGCCTATCCAGCCACTCCTCAAAGAGGGGTCTTACCGCCGCGATTGCGGCGTGCCCGGACCTCGGTTGCGACAGTCGCTCCCTCCATACTGCCCTGAGATCGCGCCGGAGCTCTTCCCGCCGCGCCTCGACTTGTCGAGGCAGCGGGGATTCGCCCCGACGCTGCGCCTCCACGCGCCATTCATAGACGCGCTGGAGGGCAGTCGCCTCCAGATCCCAGGGCAGCAATCCCGCTAGGAGGTTGGCTGATTCGCCGGCGATCGTGCGGTATCCCCGGATCATCCGGATAGCCATGACCCTCTGGCATGCGACCAGCTTTAGTGGTCGCGTCCGGATGCTTAGGGCCCACACAGGGGCCCCGTAGAGGGCCATGGACCGCACGACACCGGCGTACAGCCTCCGGCAGGAGGCATTTGGCCCGCCGAGATTGGGCAGGAGCCGCTTGAGAGCGGCTGCTGCCCGGTTCAGCCTTGGGGCCAAATGCAGGAAATGCTCCCTGAAGTTCCACCGGCTGTCGAGGACGAGTCCCAGGTACTTCATCGTCCTCCCGACGCCGATGCGAACCCCCTCCACCGTAATGTGGGACTCTGAACGTGGCGCGTTCAGACGGCCATGAAAACACATGGCCTCTGTTTTGTGCAGCGCCACGTCGAGTCCCAACTGCCGGATCCTATCAGCGACTGTCGCTACCGCCTGCGTCGCCACGTCGGCCGCCGCCTGGTGCGACTCTCCCTTCGCCAGGACGAGCGTGTCGTCGGCGTAACAAATTACGCCGACGCCGTCAGGGAGGTCGCCGCGCAGCACCCAATCGTAACCGATGTTCCACAGGAGCGGCCCCAAGACCGATCCCTGTGGAACACCGCACGACATCTCTCGCCGGTTCCACTCTCCCCGGTGACCGGGGTAGATGACGGCTCTGTCCGTCAGGTAGTCCTCGACTATACGACGGAGGTAGGTCGGCACCCGGTGATACCGGAGTGCCTCCCTGATGCAACTCCAGGGCAGGGTGTTGAAGGCATTGGAGATGTCTAAAGACACCCCCAAGACGACCCTGCCCCGGGAAACCGCATCCCCCGTCGTGAGGGCTCTCACGCGCGTGATCGCATCCACCGTCGAGCGCCCCCTGCGGAAGCCATACTGGCTCTCCGCAAGGTCCGGGCCCACCCGATTCAGGTGCCCGACGAGGCGGTCTGCAATTACTCTTTCAAAGAGCTTGCCCACCTCGTCGAGCAGCACGATGGGCCGGAATGCGGACGGAGAGTCCGCAGGGCGCCCGGGCTTCTGGATCAGGACCAGTTTCCCCGTCTTCCAACGAAGCGGGAACTGGCCCCTCTCCAGGCACGCGCTAAAGAGCCCCCCCAGTCGAGGCCCGAGAGTCCCCGAGGCCAGGACCCAGGCTTTTCCTGGCAAGCCGTCGGGTCCTGGGGCGGTATTTTTGGCTTTGAGCCGTTGTACCGCCACTCTCAGGTCTACCTCGGTCACCTCCGGAGCGTCGTAGACGTCGTCGTCGCTGTGGTCCGCGTTTGCGCCAGCGTCAGGCACCGCCGGAGACGGAGCCATGGGCGGGGGAGTGTGCTCCTCCCGCGAGGGGAACAGGGCGCTCACCACGTCCTCCACGAACTGAGGCTGGAGACTCTGCGTCAACGGGGGAGCCCAGGGGCGGAGCTTCTCTCTCACCCACTTATAGGGCCGGCCCCATGGGTCCCTGTCCAGAGCCTCCAGCATCTCCTTGCGGGCCAATTCCTTGGTCCGCCAGATCTCGTCGCGGAGGGCGGTCTTCGCTGCCCTGTAGCCATCCTGCAGCTCCATCTCTGCAGCCACCGCATCCGGAGGTCGGGTGCGGCGCCTGCGGAACCTGGTGTACCGGCGTCGCGCGGCAACGCACGCCTCGCGCAGCGCTGCTAGCTCGCGCGACCACCAGTACAACTGACGCCGGGCGCGTCCCAGCCGGACCCGGGGCATGGCCACGTCGCAGATCTCCGACATGGCCTCCTGGAACCACCCCGCCTCGTCGTTGATGTCGGCAGGCCTGTCCGGTGGTGACACCCAGGCCTGCACGATCGAGGCTTCCAGGAATAGCTCCCGGTCCAGCTGCTTCAGCGCCCATCGCGGACCACTTGGGTTCCGTCGGACCGGTGCGTCTGAGGTCTGGGCGGAGACGTCGAACCGGATATACCGGTGGTCGGAATAGGTCTCCACCTCCTCTACAACGCGCCAGTCTGTGACGCGCGGCGACAGGCCGGAGGTGGCGAACGTGATGTCCACCACCGAATCGCCCGCCCACCGCACGCACGTGGAGACGGAACCCCGGTTCTCGATGACTAGGCCATGCGCCAGGGCCCAGTGCTCGAGCATCCTGCCCCGCGTGTAGTCCGTAACCCGGGAACCCCAAGCCACATTCTTGGCGTTGAAGTCCCCGAGGACGAGCGCGGGGAGGGAACCGAATGCGACGACGACGTCTCCCAGCTCCGATAGGGAGTCCTGGAACTCGGCGATAGTTCGGTTCGGGGAGAAATAAACGCCTATCACGGCGATCTCCCCGAACCGTGCTGCGACGATCCCTCGCCCTCTCTCGACGCGATCGAGGGGCGGGGTACCGGCGGCGGCCGACGAGATGAGGGTCACCGAGCCGTTCAGGTCCGCCACCCAGTCATTCCTGGGCGGGACAAAATACGGCTCGGCGACCACGGCGACATTTATCAACCACTGCGCCATGCTCTGGAGCAGGCGATCCTGAGCAGCGGCGCAGTGGTTGATGTTCGCCTGGAGGAAGCGCAATGGAGCCATTAATCGGAGTCCATTGCAGCCTCCTCCAGGGCCCTCGGCGAGGGTGCGGCCACAGCGGCAGCGGCGACGGCGGCAGTGGCGGCGGCGGCGGCAGCAGGAGCTGCGGCGGCGGGAACGGCGGTAGCAGAGGGCCTACCTCTGCTCCTGGTTTTAGCGGGCGGGGCGCAGGACTTGCCCCCTGCCCGGTGATCGGCCGGCTTGCCAGCCGCCGCACATGCGAAGCAGTGCGGCGGGGCCGTACACGAGCCGGCCTTGTGTCCGGGCTGACCGCAGCGGAAACAGTTGTCGCTGCGGTCGACCTCCGAGGTGCACATGCATGCCGCGTGGTTACCCACTTGGCAGCGGAAGCACCTCAGGGGCCTGGGCTCCAGCAGTTTGACCTGCGCCGAAACCCACCCAACCAGGAGCCTTCGGCCCTCCTGCAGCTTTTTGGCCGCCGACACGGGGCAGCTGACCGTGATGGTCTGCAGCCCCGCGTAGTCAGGACGCAGGGCGCCCGCCCTCACCTGGTCGGGAGGGCACCCCCCAGTCCCGGCAACGGCGGCCACCACGTCCTCCACCGTCACGGAGTCGTCCAGACCCAGTATGCGCACGTCTGCGCGCCTGGTGGGTCTGGACACTCGGGCCTCCTCCGCATTTAAGGACGCTCTGAGCCGTTCGGCCAGAGCGTCAGCAGTGGGGCCACTGGCAGCGCCGGGGACCTCCAGCATCCGAGCCCCCGTTGCGGTGACCCGGTAGCGGAGACCGCCGACGATGCCGAGCTCCGTGAGGTTCACCGCCTCCTTCGCCTTCGCAAGCACGTCGCGGTATGATACGCCCCTCTTGACCGCTTCCGGCTGCAGTGTAATGACTACAGCCGCGGTCTTGGGGGCGCGCAATCGTGCCGCGACATCGCGCTCCTTGCGCCGCCGCCGCCTCTCCCTCCGCCTTGACGTCCTGGCTGCCCCGTCAGCCCTCCTCTTCTCCCCAGAAAGACATGCTACTGAAAATTAACACGAAGTAATAATAAAATGCATAATTGAATACAGTAGGTATAAGTAATATTAATTCATTTTTAGCGATGTGGTACAGACTACCATTGACCACGCACTGGGTAGTCAAAGTCAGGGATGGACAATAATTCCATAAAAGAATGGGGGGACTACACTAGTAACTATAATCAATTGAAATAAAAATCAATGCCACTTTTTGTTGTAATTTTATAACTCTAGAATGCCCGTTCTTGAGTTATAAAATTATAACGAAAAGTGAAATGACTGACTTTGTTCGGACTATTTAGTAGATGGTTTATGTGAAGCTTGCACAAAGTCGGTCGAGCGGTTCTTCATTTATCACATTTTTTGTAACAAATGAATTCAATATGTGGTAATGGCGGATCATTTTAGTAGCGAAGCACGTACCGGGCCGCTAGTAAATTATAAACTTTGTAAATAATATACTAGTAATATTCAAAAACAAATTGCATTTTTTTATGATTGTTTTTTTTTTGCTCTTCCTATAAACATTTAGATGAAAATTCATATTTTATTAATACTATTTTTATAAACACTTTAGATAAACTGTTAATGAGTGAGTGACGTCGTGTGCATTAACTTAGTAGTTCATCAATATTGTTTTTTATATGGCAAAAGATCTGGTCTGAAGACCCATTTTCAAAATGTTCTTTTGTTGTGAAGAATAGATCGTACCCCAGCCAACAATGTCACGAAACGACAAGAAAATGGTATAAAGGATCGTTTGAGTGAAACTGTCATCGATCACAAGGATGTGCGCTTTTTGTATTGTTTAGTAGATTTTTTTGTGCTTTGGCTTGCGAACTAAATTTCTTTTTTCCTTTATCTAGTTTATAACCATAGTTTACCTGAAGACAGTTATTCTACATAACCAGAGGCCCCATCACAAAATTTATGTATTTTATTTACAACGTAATTGAAGTATTGACTGCGTTTATTGTATGGAAAAACGAAAAACTGTTTCTTGTGTACTAATGAGGAGCTAATTTTTGCCTCCAAATTATCCTAAAGCAGATTTGTAAAGTAATGTCAAATGTTAATCATTTAGGTTTTTGCGATACTTTACTTTGGTCATATCGTTATATTATTTTGTTACATTTTAAATATGTATTCTGGAACAAAAAAGCAAGAAGATTGAAAAAAGTAAGATCGATCGTTCGAATTTACCTGCTGTTGATTTTCCGCGGTCTTGGACCCTAGGTTAATTTAATTTAACATTTAACCCTAGGAAGCTAAAGTTTCAAATTGTAAGTTACGTATACGACGTAGGAGGTCGGGATATAATAATAATATATTCCCGGCTTTTACCACTTTCATTTTAAAGCCCATTATTTAAATGTGAATCGTTTAAAATGGTTCAATTTTCTAAGGTGATACTTTCTTCAGACTAGCAGAGGTTCCTGCAGATACGAATATGATAATATTTTGTACGAGTTTCATTTTCATACTGTTACATAATTTAAGTTGAGCTGTGGATTTGATATGATACCTAAGTACGTTGAATATAAGGCTGCCTTTTTTTTTGAAAATATCACCTATTTAACTGATATGGTCACTAATATTCTCATTAGAACAGGATGTTTTTTTATATCACAGCGGCGTGTGGGTCCATATTCATGGTAGTACTTGCAACAATGCTAAATTATCGGAAATAATACTCTGCCAATTGTGGACCGATTTACAAAATTGTTTTTTTGGTCGGATGGAGATACTTCTGAAGTGGTCCCATAGGCACGTCAGGATCTTATGATTGGATCCTGGAGAAATCGAGGATAACCCTCAAAATTTATGGGCCCACACATAGGTTTTCGCAAATCTTATGAAGTAATTTAAGTACTTGCGTATGTTAATCATCATCTCATGTAGCTGAGCTGATGATGGAAGGTAAGGAGTAGGCATCAGCTGATTCATCGTTCGCATATCTCCGGAACTACAAGTCCGATTGGACATGACAGGCCTGTTGGTCTAGTGATTAGTGACCCTGACTGCTATGCCAGAGGTCGTGGGTTCGATTCCCACCCAGGACAAATGTTTGTGTGATGAGCACGATCATTTGTTCTGTGTCTGGGTGTAATTTATCTATAATATGTATGTATTTAGAAATATATAAGTATGTTTATCAGTTGTCTAGTACCCATAACACAAGCTCTGCTTAGCTTGGGACTAGATGGCGTTGTGTGATAGTTGTGGAGTATTTATTTATTTATTTAAGTAATTATTTTTGTGTTGTAGTTCCGGAGGTATTGTTAACTTAGGAAATACTGCAAGTTTTATCAAAATCGGTTCAGTAGTTTTTGAGAAAGGGAATTTTATTAGTTTAATGTGTACATGAGCGATGTTATTGCCAGTGCTACGGGTTACAAAAATCTAGTGTAAATGTTAAAAAATGATGTATTTGATTAGGGAATACTGCAAGTTCCATAAAAATCGGTTCAGTAGTTTTTGAGTTAGGGAATTTTCTTAACTTATTGTGTAAATGAGCGATGTTATTACCGGTGCTACGAATTACAAAATTCTAGTGTACAAGAAAATTATGTATTTGACAAGAATTTTATTTTACTAAAAAAACTTTTTAAAAAACAACAAACGTTCAAAAACACATAAAAGGGTAAAACAATCTAGACATAGCCATCGACTTCCGAAAGAAAGTTATTTTGTAGGTTATTTTAACCTTTTTTGTCGTTGTTTTTGAAGGCGGTTACGTTTTTTTTTTGAAAAAGTTTTTCTTCTATGAAAATAAAATTAAGTATCGCACCTATGGCGGAGCAACAATAGGGTATTTTACTGCATAAATAAATTGAAAATCTGTTTAGTCTGTCAGTTGAACGATTTTATGGAACGAAAATGATGTATATTGACAAAGATAAAACAATTCGAAATTCGGGGTTTGGCCTGTGATGTCATAACGCCTGTAACATTGTATCGACCGCGTGACGTTTTCTGATTTTTAAAAGCGTTGTAACTTCGTCAATTTTGGATTACTTAACAAAAAAAAATCGCTCAAATATTTATCATCATCTGCCTAGCCTTTTCCCAACTATATTGGGGTCGGCTTCCAGTTAAACCAGATGCAGCTGGATATCAGTATTTTACATGGAGCGACTGCCTGTCGGACCTCCACAACCCAGTAACTGGGTAATACGATACCCCATGGTAAGACTGGTTGTCAGACTTTAGAGCTTCTGACTAACAGTAAAGACTGTCAAACATCTAGAAATTACATCCGAGACCAACGGCTTTACGTGCTTTCCGAGGCACGGAGGAAACTCGCTATGACAGATGGTCACCCATCCACAGACAAACACGCTCAAATATTTATATACTCGTAAAATCTGGACATAGGAGCAGTGGTTGAAGCCGAGCTTTCACCTAGATAATAACCTCCATTGTCCTCTTTTATTGCCTAGAAAATGTCCGTACATAAGCAAACAATAACTAATTCCCGTTGATCCTTTGTCGACAATAAACAAGTCCCTAATTGCTCCATATTTTTATTCAGACTTTATTCCTAATAACAGTCACGTAATACTACTATAAAACAAGAAATACTAAAATGTAACGTTGAAAGAAATCGCAAGCAATATGAAATGGACTTAATTAAAAAAAAAACTGGTCTTGCGTCAGATTCGTGCACGAAGGGTTCTGTACCATTTATCTACATGTATAAACGAATGAAATAAAAAAATCCCCCAGATAGTGCTATATCGTACCATAAGAAATGACTCAATTGGCCTGAAGTATTTTGTGCCCGGTTGAAGACAATATAGCCCCTTACTTCACAGCAATTAAACATCAAAAGCGAAATACTACTACGCTACTGTCTAATCCATATGGGAAATACAGATTTGATTATGTTACCTTCGAACTTTGAAGGAGACCTTGACCGTATAAATTAGTTTTAGAGGGGAAACCGGCCTAAACTAAATCTTAGAGAAGTTCGTGTAACGTAGCTAACTTCTTAAACATAGATCATTTATGAATGAAGAGTAACACGGCTACGGAAACCGTGCTCAAGTCTCTGCAACTTGGGTCTTTGACTGTATGCATATTAGATGGTCATGTTTACTTCAACAAAACACATACCTAGCCTAACCTACTCCTGTGGTACTGTTCTATAACGTTCACAAGTTCACTTTTACATAACTTAGCGCACAGTTGAACTCACAACCCGTATACGCTAGACGAGTCGAGCACGAGTGGAGCACGAGTCGAGCACAAATGCATGTAGTGAGGACCAACTGACAAGGTTCGAACGAGCCTGCTTCGAGCGTTTTGTTCGTGCTCGACTGTGCTACGCGTATTGTTGGTTTTTTGACGAACACACAGGGATTTGCAATGCGTTCGAGGAGAGTGATTGTTGTGGGCTCGTTGTAAGTACGTATACATACTGTCTTGACAACGGGAGTAGAGCGGCTGGGTTTATGCTCAGCTTGTACTTGGCTCCTTGCGTAGACCCACCTTTACAAAAAAACTCCTGGGCGATTCGCACCGCAGCGCAGTCCGAATCAACTCATAATCGCCAATGCGGTTCGCTCAAGAGATTTTTTAATGAAAAATTCTCATGAGCGTCCAAACCGCTCGCGGTAACGGAAACGACTAAAGCCCCAATTCATTTTTCAAAATTAAATAATGCGGGTTTTAAACGAGACAATCAAAGAATTTCTCTACATACAAGTATCACGTTCGAAAGTCAAACGTTGTGTCGTTGAGAACTTGCGATGATTAACATAAAGGAAAATCAGTTGTGCAGTTGTGCACTCACTTGGGTGAAATGAGCTTGTGAAGCTTACAGAATAACACTGCTTGTGTCAATACTAAAGTAACTTCCAGCCTGTGTGTGTTGTAAAGTGACTTGAAACTTGAACGTTACGATTTTGACTTACATTTTGCTTAGAGAAAATCTTCACCTATATATAGCAAGTCTGTATGCACGTAATAACTTCCGAACGTGTGCACCCTATTTGTTTTTTTTTGTTGTGTTCACGTTTTCATTTGCGAAAATTTAGGTTTTTTTTTCGGAAATTAAACCTTCTTAAGGCCAGGACGCGGATGTGTCGAAAAGTTATGTAAATAAATGAAACGGAGGAACTTCTTTTTGATGTTTATTGTTGTAAATCTGAAATTAGAAGGTTAAGCTTTGTTTTGATAAGGTTTTCCCCACACTAGGAGTCTCTCCTCTAAACATTAAACATATGTGTACACAAACACCCTCTAGGCTTAATTAAAGATGATTAACATCCGTATTGTTGTTAGTTGTATGGTAATTAATGATATATTGATCAAAATATTATATTTTGAAACTCTATTTGGAAGTTTGGAACGTGATAAAAAACATGTTTTTCAATCTGAATGGAGGCGTATCTCGTGATCACCGATGTCAGTAGGATCAAGCGGACGCGGCTGTCACGATCCTGAACTTTTGTGAGGGCCATCAAGAAACGGTACATGATAAATTAGCTATTACTTCATTAATCTTTCAACGCGGTTCCGAACGATTCAGATCTTACGTTACAGCGATTTTATATTCGTTTTGAAGAGGCGGTTTTGAAGACGTAATAAGAATGTAGTGTTGTATCGTATTTTAGTGAGATGAGTTTCTGGATTTCCGTAAAAAGGAATTCGTTTTAGGTCCGATGATAAGTTCTTGTACATTAGTGTAAATAGTATTGAAAATATCGATCTAATGAAAATGGGTATCTTGCAATATGAATTTCCTATCCACAGAGGTTCGATCAGAGATCGGATTCAAAATGAATAATAATTAAGTCATTTATGATAAAAGCAACCATTTCTAAATAGCAAATTGCCAATATTAAAAAAGGTAAAAAGGTATAAGACTAAGGTCGTAAATAGGGTAACCCTTAAAAGGATCACCTATTTCACACAGAATGTCATTAAAAACTTTTTTGTGTTGAGTTGATGGAGATCTACTTAGGATTATATTTTTGGGTAAATTGCGCCGTGTAATTCTTTTCACGTAAAATATTATTTCTTTAGACGCTTTTACTTAGTTTAAGTTCTGCATAAAGAAGTTAAATAAAACTTCTCAAAATATGACAGTTTATGTCGTCTACTAAGCATATACCTACATAGTTGCATTTACTAAGTGCACAAAATCTTTTATTTGTAAAAATGGACCGGCCTAAGTTTGTAGACAAGAAACATGTATACACAGCCGCTCTTTATTTATCTTTGAGATGTAAATTGAGATCATAATATTGTAAAACAAACATTATAGCCAGGGAAGCTGTGTGTGTGTTATGTCAGTCATCATGTGCCGAAGCCGAATATTCATAGCGATAACTGATAGACATCAACGTCTAATTTTATTATATTTTGCATACCTTGTTTATAGTAAATAGAACTGAAAAGTTCGTGACAGCATTAATGCTAGGTTTAAAGAGATAAAAAAAGACTTACCATGTGTATACAAAGGTGACACGTGGTACTTGACAGCGGCCGTGCAAGCTATGGGCCCAGCGCCGCCGCCTAGCTGCAGACCGTGGGACAGCACTTGTACGATAGTGCCCACCACGGTAATGGTCCAGCCCCACCCGCCTTCGGGGTAGTACCGGCGGGCAAGCGTGAGGGCAGCGCGCGCTCGTAGCGCCGCCGCCGTCTCCGCACCCACTGTCGCGCCGGCACTCGCACACCTACCGCACCAAAACACTTTAGACACCATAAAAGAAACACACCTACCAGCAAACCGCCGGTAGTCAAACCCTTACAAACTTCATTTCATAGACACTGCACTAACCGACGAAACTGAGCCACTTCACGTGCCGCTTCATATCCTACACTTTTGGAACGACCCCGTTCCGGGTTTTTTTTACACTTTTTGGGAGGTTTAATTCTATTGCTACTAACACCACACGTGCACAATAAGTCCTCAGGACGTAATCTAGGAGTTGGCTGGTATTTTGGTGTAAATTTTTCACGACAGTCACATTCTGGAGTCCTCCAAGACAAAAGGCGCTGTAGTAATGATCGCCGTCGGTGCACCGAGCTCTTTCCACACTCAATAGTGTCTGTTTGACCTGTATCCAGCAGAAATGATGTGCAACGATTTCTTTCACGAGGCCCAACTTCAACTTGCCGGGTTTCATAAGATATTCTCTTTTGGCCATCTCTGCTATGGCATGCAAAAGTAGAGACAGAACTTTGTGAAGCGGGATCGTTCTTATCTTCACTACGAATCGGTTGGTCTTTCGCTGGCGCGAATCCATTTTTTATTTTCTTGACTTCAGTGTGAAGGGATTTCCAAGTGGCGATAACTTCTTCGCGTGCTGGTGTCTCACTGAAGTTTGGGACGGTAGAAGAATCGTGTAATTTTTCTCGCGGCCGGCCAGTTTCAGGGTCTAAGGGGACAGGCGCCAGCCGGAGTCGCGTGGGCAAGCTGTCAGATCGGCGAAGCGTCATTGTCATTTAGATTTGGGGGTCTCATTTTTTTATTCAGGAATTGCTCACTTTCATTTACACATTTGCAAAATTCACGAAGTTATCTGAAACAAGGAAAAAATAGTAAGCAAAATAGAATAATATATCAAGAACCTATGTTACGTTAAAAAGTTTTGGGATATCTCAACTTTAGCGACAGTGACATGGACTAAGATAACGACTTTATGGCTTGAGTTTGGAAATAACTCATATTATAAATAGGAAAAATAATGAACAGTTTTCCTAACTTAAATCTCATACAAGGTAGCATAAGGTAAAATAACGCACCGTTATGAACATCCTCATGAAATATTCATAAATTTACTAATATTATGTAAATAAGGAGATTTAGGAAATTTAAGACAATAGCCGATAGCTGAAAGAGATTTGGGCCTGTTAAACATTCGTGTATTCAAAATAATCCGGGGATGATTAATGGTGATTAATATGGTTTTGAAAAAGGTAATTTTGAAGTAAACGATGAAAACACTAAACTTCAAGATTTTAAGTTGTAACCAGTATTTAATGTAATGTGAAGGGTCAATGATAGTTTCGAGTAAGATAACAGTTTGGGATGTTTGCCAAGCAATTAAATGCAATAATTTGTCAGTGATACTGATCTGACGAATAGTCTTGAAGTCTCTTTAAATCTTGAACTTTAATCGCTTATTCGTTCTGATGTACAGTCGTGGATTTATAGGCTAATAAATGTCTCTTTGTGTAAGCACTTCTATAAGTTAGCGAAATACTCTTAAATAAAACAAAGGCAATGTATTACAACATACAGAAAACTTTTGTTTAAAAGTTGACCATGTTGAAACGTAGTACTGAAAATACAGCTTTTGTAATGGTTTTTAAGTCCTTAATATTTTTGAAGTTTGCCGTAATTCCAATAAATCGACTGTGGTTGATGTTAGAAACTTTTTTGAGCAATGAAAAAGAGGTTTTGCTAAAATTGTTTTCTTTTTTTATTTTCATCCTATAAAAACGCGTTTCTATTCGTAATTTTTAATAAATTATTCAGATAGAGCATGTGAACTCAAGCTTGGCATTAAAAATGTTTACAGAATACTTTAAAACAAACGTTTGAAAATTGAATGTGAACTAACACTCTAATGAGAGGTTGAATGTTTGAACTTTTCAGACGTCATTTAATTCAGTTGGCCATTCATTCATTCGGTAATTACATGCGCAGATTCTTTTGTTACCCTCGCTTTGGTAGACAATTGACTTTCAAATCTATTCTTTTTAGGGTTCCACACAGCCAAAGTGCGATCGGAATCTTATTTCTAAGGAAAGTATATTTTGTGGAGGGAGCGACTGTCGCAACCGAGGTCCGGGCACGCCGCAATTGCGGTGGTAAGACCCCTCTTTGAGGAGTGGCTGGATAGGCGTCTCGGCGTCCTTACCTACCGCATGACGCAGGTCCTCACCGGACACGGAAGTTTCGGGAGGTTCCTGTGTCTGATAGGGAGGGAAGAAACGCCTGGGTGTCACCACTGCGAGGATCGTCCTGAGGACACGGTGGAGCATACGGTGCAGGACTGCCCCGCTTGGGCAGAGCACCGCCGTGTCCTCACGACGGCGATAGGCGGAGACCTCTCGCGCCCGGCATTGGTCGAGGCCATGCTGCGGGGCGAGACGGAGTGGGAGGCGGTCGCCTCCTTCTGCGAAGCAGTCATGCTCGTGAAGGAGGAGGCGGGCCGCCTGAGGGAGAGGACAGCGTCCTCCCTCCACCCCAGCCGCAGTGGTAGACGCCCACGGCGTCGGACGTCGCAGGACGATCTCCGGCCACCGTAGGCGCGGGCATGCGGGCAGCGAGTAATGGGCGACTTGCTGTCCGACCATGGACCATGCCCGGGTCGACGGCGCGTTGTGTTCCACGCGCGCCTCAAAGAGTGTCAGCATATTGACGGGGCCTGTAGAGGGCCAAAGCCTGCCGGGGTCGCGGGACCAAGGGATTACCGTGTCCCCGGCACGTAAAGGGCTAGTGAAGGACACCGTGGATTTTAGTCAGTACAAGTCTGACAGTCCCTCCCGCCCTGCCCTGGGTGGGAGGACTCATTTGATGATTTTACCACGCAAAAAAAAAAAAAAAAAAAAAAAGGAAAGTATATTTTGAATAGTTTTATGGAGACGAGCTTTTTTCTAGCTAGTCACTATAAAAAAACTATCAGATAGAAAAATTGTTGTTCCAATACAAGGAACGGTTTTTATTGGCGTTTTTTAAATCCTTCCATCACCATCCACTCATCTTCCTCACATCGTTCTCTTCATTAATGTGTATCGTGATTCCCTAAGAAGTCATCTTCTTCTGCTTGATTATGTTTCACCATTACAGCTTATTTTTGGCATAACGAGACGCTTAGAGAGTCTTTGAATATATAGTCTTAAAAATTCTACAGTAGCGTTTGCCAGCGGCTTAGACCGCGTGTGTTTAAAATAATACTACGGGATAGAAAAATTGAGAAAAAAGACATCATATGTTTTATTTCAGACTATAAGCAATCTCTGTTCCTCATCCAGATCCGTGACACAATTGAGTAACAAACATCTATACATCCAAAATTTCAAACTTCCGCATATATCATATTAG
Source organism: Agrotis puta (assembly GCA_943136025.2). Taxonomy (NCBI): domain Eukaryota; kingdom Metazoa; phylum Arthropoda; class Insecta; order Lepidoptera; family Noctuidae; genus Agrotis; species Agrotis puta. Next base: position 9,330,768 of record OW964177.2, on the reverse strand, counting down.
TAAGGATGTAAAGTGGTACGGAAGCCTTTGTTCTAAGTTCAACTCGCACTTAGCCGATTTGGTCGGTATCTTCACATGATCCCTAGACGAGTTTCCATCGGTGGCTTTTATAGTAAATGCTCAACTGCTTCTGCTGTATGGTAATGTGTCTGGGCTATGAATTTTAGAAGTAATATGCATCGATCTGGTAATGGCTTCACATTTTGAGGTAGACTAAATTTCATGAACGGTATAGTTTGTTGTGTGAAGTTTTTGTGTTTGGATGTCAATTTTTTTAATGAATTGAGAACATAAAATGATGACTGTTATTTTGCAAAGGTTTGGGCAGGCAGGTATCGTAAAAGCCTTTGTCAAACAGACAGGCGATAGCGAACCGGACCGAGTCCGAAGTGATAACGAACAGATACGAGACGTCAAATTGGGTGCAGCGAACCGAGACGTGGCATTTGTATTAGCTGGCTTTTTATGAATGACGTCAAACAGAGCAAATACGCCTTCACCACATCTTCGCATCGGTTCGGTTACGCTATGGGATCACTTTCGCTTTTCTATGTGACTGGATTCAAACAATTCCATACATTACAAATAAAAATGCCTCGCTTCGCATTTGCCACGCCTGTCTGTTTGACAAAGGCTTAAGTCTTTATCATGAGCCTACAATGTTCCCACTGCTGGGACACAAGCCTCATCTCTGTGAGAGGCAGTGGGCCATAATACACCATGCGGGCCGTTGGTGAATGTTGCATGCAATTGTTTGTTCTCAGACATGCCGGTTTCCTCACGATGTTTTTCTTCACCGTTTCGGGAGCAGTAGTAATGAAAATTAAATTATACAAAGTATGCACCTGGATGGGGTCGAACTCAAGACAACTCGTAAGTCGGGGCCAACTGCCGGGGTCACTTTAAAAGTAAGCTCTGTATCGTAAAGTATATTTACCTTTGTACCTACGGTGGTCGCGGGACTCACGAATTACCGTGACCCCGGTACGTAAAGGGCTATTGAAGGACACCGTGGAATTTAGTCAGTACGAGTCTGACAGTACCTCCCGCTCCGCCCTGGGTGGGAGGACTCATATGATGATTTTACCACGTAAAAAAAACTTTCACAGTTTTTATATCTTGTGACTGGGACTGTAGCACCATAACATTTTTTAGTATCAGTTTTATTTTATGTTTATTGACACAAAAGTGCCTGTAATTGGCCTGGTTGGAATAAATGATTTGATTTAATTTGTTTCTTGTAATATAGAGTAAGTCTATTTCCATTAATCGATCACAAATTCCTGATATTTTGTGGTTTTGTCCTCCTCCAGAGTATTTGTTTGCTGCTGAGAAATTGCTGCAGAGAGAGCAAATACAAGAATAAGACTAGGGAATAAAACCATGAGACAAATGTAAAGAACATTGTCTCAAGTAAGAACTAAATTGGTGTACTTAATAGAGGACTAAAAACTGTAATGTTACTATCGTAAAACTTCATTAGCAAAACTTTTTGCATAATACTTGTGCCGTCCAAAAAGTTTTGTTTAATTTTGTAAAAATCTTTAAACTTATCACAAACTTCGGGTTAAAATACTTTATGAAGCAAGAGAAAGAAACGCTTATACATAATATCTAAGTGTAATGTTATTCACTGAAAACTTTTTAAATAAATATTTTTTTACTGTTCTCAGCTCTCCCGAAATAAAATCAAATCACATGGCGAAGTTTGGTCGTCAGTAAATAAATGTGGGAAGTAAATCAACATTAAAGGTTGGCGCTTATGAAGCAACCGTTCGTATCTCCTTATTATTTTAAAGCTAAATTAATCCTTCGTTAATTTGTGTCGTTGACATCACATTCAAATCTGGACCTCATAAAAGTTAACTGCTTCTAGTAACACTAAAGGACAACCGTGGGCCTGGCACGAACGCATGGGGTAAGCGTATGGTATTTATCATACCTACATTTTTAAATATTGTTACAAACACTGCTACCCATTTTTTTACTTTTTTTTTTACGAGGTAAAATCATCAAATGAGTCCTCCCACAAAGGTTAGAGCGGGAGAGACTGTCAGACTCGTACTGACTAAAATCCACGGTGTCCTTCAATAGCCCTTTACGTTCCGGGGTCACGGCAATTCGTACAGTCCCGCGACTTCGGCAGGCTTTGGTCCTCTAGAGGGGAGTCGACTGCTACCCATGGCTGAACTGTTGCGAGAAACCTCTTTACAATACGCGCCTTGTCCAAAAGTACTGATTTCTGAATCAAGCGCTTGTTGTATCAAGCGAGAGCCTTCTCAGATGTTTATCGAAGCTCTTGGAAAAAATTATAATTATTATCTTTATCTGCTTAATGATTTTCAAACTATCTGACAAGATGCAGCAGTATTTCACATGCACAGACGACACGACTGCCTGTCTGACTTCAAAAATCCAGGAACAACTGATTAGTAAGCTGTGGTATAATCTATGTTCAATAAATACAAATTCAGATTTCAGTTTTTCGCCAAAGTTAAACGGTAGTAATACTTCCAAATAAGAAATCGTCCGAATTGACGATAGTTTTACGTCGCGCGTTCGTGCTAAGCGCAACGGTAACTATTTTCAACGTGATACATTTTCATAATTTACTGTTTTCTATAAACTCATCAATCCCGTGTTCAGTAAAGTGAAAAGAGTGATAATAGGGAAATCGCAGCTAATATCACTTGGAGAAGATAAATATTTATTATTCGAAATGGTATTCTGACTTTGATTAATTCAGATATTCAAATCTCCATTCGGGACAACTACTGACCTCATCAAGCATTATTTATCTAAATGTTGCTAGTTTTGTGTGACCTCATAATGGTCGTGCTTACGTAATCTTTCAATGTTTTTTTTTTCATCGATGGTGTACTCATGTCTGCAATGTATGATAACTAAGAATTGTATACAATTGTATGCAATTCCTAGGAAATATTTACAATTCCGAAGCTGTTTAGAAAATGTATAAAAAAGTGTTTTACGTGATCAGGTAGACGAAGCCGCGCTGCGCGGGGCGCCTATTGCCGCGTGCAAGGTTTATAGGAACCTAACTAAACCGAACTTCGGGGTGCCCAAGAGTAGTTGGTGCCTTTGAGAGTAGACGTCAGGGGCACCCCGAGTTTTAGATTATAAGTAAAATATTTTGTAAAATATTTTGTTTAAAATAAAATGTCCTCTTCTGCACATAATATGTTTTTTTTGCTGTGCCCGACAGGGTCCACGATTGTTTCCTGTTTCTTTTGAAAAATGTTTACCACGAATGCAATAAAGATATTGAGTATACAATGTTGGATTAAATACATTTCCGTTAACAGAAACATAAGGATGATTGGATACATAAGCCACATGCGAGCACACGAACGACAACTACAGAGGAGTTGAAACAATTGTCTTCGCCAAAATCAATCATCATCATCAATTCTTATTTTTCGTTTTATCGACAAAGTAATAGGTTTCTTACACAATACTTAATAGAAACAGAAAGATAACTTAATAGAATAACTTAATTACCTTAAACTTTTTTACTTTTAGTGTTGGTTAAAGTACCTATACTTTTATATCCTACATTAGGAAATGTACATTGACATTAGATTTAGATTTTACCTTGAATCACCATCATCAGCCGAAAGACGTCCACTGTTGAACACAGGGCGTCCCCTTAGATCACCACACCGTTAATTAATTAAGTAAGAATTAAATTAATGAAATTAATCTGCTAGTCTATTTTTATAAGCTTTTATTAAACTCTTTCTAATAGAATTCACGATCGTTAACTAAGGTCACTCAAAAACCTTTTATCTTTTTTCAGAAACATTCAATTTAAAAACTAAATCGTTTTATTGTTACTAGGTATTCTTCACGCTCAAAGAATAATGACGAATTCATATCTAATGAAACTTTTTGATACTTTTTGATTGAAATGAACACCGTCTGAATCTGAAAGCTGTTTTGAATCAAATTGGTTCGACTGCAACGTGACTTTGTCTCGTGGGGAGGGACAACGCAATTTCACAAGTGGATTCAATTGTATGCAAACAAAAGTAATGGATTTTTAACATAGGTAATAATGGAAAGATATCCTTTATTTACTACGAAAAAAAAAACAATACAAGATATGATGCACGTATCACTTTAAATATATTATTCCATACAGTTATTTGGAAAGTTTAAAATATATAAAAAAAATATATAAGTAAACAGAAACCCTAAAGACCATTCATGGTATGAAGAGCGGCAGAAGATAATTAATCAATTTTATGAAGTAGGTAGCAAAGTTGTTGGCTACTCATCGACGTAGTCTGGGTGATGTCTGCGTGGGCATTGAGAAGCATCTCCTGGTAATAATTTTGTAGACAGCTCACCACCCACGCTTCCGGAATCCTTCATTAGGAACTTGTGGTAAGAAATATTTAGATTAAGTCACTTTACATTGGATACTTATAAACATGTTGCAAGATATACGTTTAAAAAGAAAGCAATTTATAGGACATGAACTGTCCAGCTGGGCGGAGGACTATTAGTTAAAGTCGCGGCGGAGAAAACTCGTTAATCAAACGGTTAGTTCGTTGATTAACGCTAGATTTGAACCAGAAATAGATTTGGAATTCAGCTACTGTGTCTTTGTTTCACCCAACACCGATGCTATATTTAAAACTTTTATAAAACTGATATTTTTAGTCCTCTCTGAACTAACATCAATCTTTTTTTTTGTAAGTTAATATATTGTCAACAAGATCCTCATTACTGAGGCTCAGTTCAAGGCTGGAGTGGAGCCATTTATCTCGGCTCTCGACTTGTATTATGTCTATAAATTACTTATGGCAACTTAGCCGAAACCGAAACAAGTCATTTTATGGGTTTACTGATCGTTTGTAAAGGTTACACAAGTTCGTGCTTCCGAACTTCTGATATTTTTCGTTTGGGTAGAAAGAAATTTGTTATTTTCTTCTTTAGGTGTTTTTTTTTTGACGAACCCACCACCCTATTCCCAAACCACTGTAATTCCTGAAAGCCAGAATCAACAGTGGCAACCACCAGAAAAGCACCGAGACAATGAAACTCGACGTGTCCCTGAGAATGAATTTACCTGTCTTGGATCCTGCAATGAAATTAATCAGAAAGGAATAGGGGAGGAGTAGGAAAAATATTTTTTCACTTCCCTCCATGCAAGCAGGAGACAGAACAAAACAAGGCCAATAGGCACAAAGGGACATTACAACTGGGAGAAGCCCAGTTACCGAGCACCACGGGTTAAAATGACTACTAATATTAATGGGCCCTAAATTGTGAGCTGATACATTTGATTCCAATAATAGGAATGGCAAAAAAAAAAACTTTAGGCTCATATTAGTTTCATACCAGTACAACACCTCCAGGAGTGAAAAATGATATTGACGCTAGACTTTGAATATCAATATAACTTTCCTGAGTGCCTAAAAGTATATCTACTTAGTGATTCGATAGAAACGTACGATATAAAAAAAAGTATTTTAAAATTGAAGCGCTGTGTCGATTACGTCTTGTAAGTATGTCTCGTGTATTAATTAGTTAATTCTGAAATAAACAGAAATATTTAAACCAAGGCAATGTTATATGCTTTTTTGATTCTTGTGAAAACAACAATGCAAGAACGAGTTTCCCACACTAGCTTGCACATTCAGTACAGTTCCTCTAGACTAAACTGTAGAATCTTGTTAAGGCTCCCCTTTATATGGAAGGGGCAGATCTAATTAACGTCAAGGCACCGTGAATGCTTACAATTTGCCTCTGAATAACAGATTGGATTATATTTAGATCCTAATACAATCTAAGATAATACTATTGGATTTAAACGAAGTAAACACAGTTGTCTAGGTACTCGTATTGAAAGAACAATTTAGAGATTTTAGATATAACGTTTATGTTGGAATTTCTTCCTTGTCATAGTGCTCTATAGAGATCTACGCTTTGGAATGAGCATCTACAAGTAATTATGCCTCATGACTTCAATGGCTCCTGCCGGGGTCGCGGGACTCACCTGGTGATTGATGACCCTGGGTGGGAGGACTCATTTGATGATTTTACCACGATTGAAAAAAATGACTTCAATGGCTAAATTGTTTTTTGGTGTCTATTTTTGATAATTTAGAAATACGAGTTTGAGTTAGAAAAATTGCTCAGTTGATTACTAATAAATCCAAAATAAAGAAATCTTCCATTTCTTTTCAACATTCCTTAGTCCATTTTTTTTTTAAACTAAGAACTCTGTCTTCATATTCCAAGCTAATCTGATTACGCTAATAATATCCGCAGAAGTTCTTCAAAAGAAAATAATCAAGGATTCCTCTGAGTCTTGTAAGATTCCAATGAAATTAATAAAACTGCAATTAACAGAAGTCTGGCTTTAAACTCTAATACCAAGCTAGACGAGGCATTTTCTACGATATTATGTAAGTACTTTATAATCGCTTTAAAAGATTTCATTTTAGAATAGAACTGGCTGTTATTGACTCGATCCTTTTATAAAGTTATTTAATTGTAACAAACTAATTGTGAAAGTTTAATACGAATTTAATCTTCATAATACCTCCTAGTAATATTTGTTTCACAGAATGTGTTCCAGAAATACCGATTGTTTTTAGAAAGTATTTCGAACCGTTAAATGGAATCGTTCAATGGCTATAAGCTGTAAACAAGATTCACAAAGATAATATGTTTTTGAACGAAATCTTAAGTCTTTGACAAAAAGAAAGAGAATTTTCTTACAATATTTTATTTTCCTTACTTATAGGTGCATCTTAAGATATTTCTAGACCACTTAAGATATCATCCGGTGATACTTCTAGTAACAATGAATAAATTGTAAATTTTAATTCCAGTAATAATGAATTGTCATTTAGTCCTTGCCCTAAGGTTATGAAATCACAAATTTACCCATGTGACATCTGTGGCTGCATGTTTGCCATGTAATTAGAGCATGAATATGTTTTTACAAATAATTTCTTCAGAAAACCGGCTATTCTCGGTTCTTTCTATAACCTTGAAATATCAAGGTATTTGTAGGACCGGGTGCATTCTCTAACATAATCCCTCAGTTACTTTCAACGGTGGCTACGTTAAGTGATGAGATGGCAAAGTGTCTACGTGCGAAGCCCATACAAGCCAATATAGGAGGAGATTAACAGAACAAAGCCTTCAAAGAAATACTAGAAGCCAGTACTAGGAATAGAAAGTCAGAAACAACAATATCTGAAGAAGAAATGAATGAGAAAGATAGAACTTTGAATCATTTTAGAGATAACATTTGCGGTCAATGTGGCACAAAAGATGATAAAAATAAAATGTGTATTAGTGCAATGACACATTTAGTCATTGAAATGGCATGCAAACATTAAGATAATACATAAGAAGCTAATTCTAATACCTACCTACATTTTATCTAATACCGAACCAATTACCTAAGATATTTGATCGTTTTTGGTACCTATCTAGTGGTAAATTCAATCAGGTCATAAATAACAGAAGACTAAACACATTGACATTCAGAACGAGGCTGAAATAGCGGTGTAACGCAAATAAAACAGCAATGGCTTTTTGTTGAACAACATTATTCATTCCGTTGTTTACATTTTTGCTTTGCATTTTGCTGAAATGCAGGAATATGCTTCAAAAAGCTCCGAATTGTAATTGAAAAGAGGGACTCTACGTCTAAACATCGACAGTCTATAAACCGACAGACTATAAACCGCTGTCGGCTTAAACGCACAGAAGTTTGTTCGGCGAAGAGTATTTACTCTTCGCCTAACAAACTTCTGTGCGTTCAAGCGTTTTTGCCATACCTATTATTGGATTCAAATATAGCAGCTCACAATTAAGGACCCATTAATATTAGTAGTCATTTTTACCCGTGGTGCTAGGCAACTGGGCTTCTCCCAGTTGTTATGTCCCTTTGTGCCTATTGACCTTGTTTTTTTCTGTCTCCTGCTTGCATGGAGGGAAGAGGAAACATATGTTTCCCACTCCTCCACTGTTCTTTTCTGATTAATTTCGTTGCAGGATCCAAGGCAGGTAAATTCGTGCTTTTCTGGTGGTTGCCACAGTGGTTTGGGAATAGTGTGGTGGGTTTGTCCCAAAAAAAATACTCTTCGCCGACAAACTCTACGCTGTCAGAGTACGCCGACAGACTCTACGATGACAGGCTGAACACCGACAAGACACTTCTCCGACTTATCAGCGATACAACTTATCTTCGATAATCAGAATGGTAATAAACTTTCAACCTAAGAAGGGTCGACGAAACACCGCTTGGCGGGGCTTCTATTTCTGTTTGGGTTTAAAGGAACCTAACCAAACCGAACTTTAGGATATCTCCTGATGACCTCTGTCGGTGTAGTATCTGTCGGCGTTTTGTCTTACACTGGAAAAGTGGTTTAAAGAATTATAGGTATGGCCGCAAAGTTAAACTTTTTCCTATGTGCTATAATTCTGTGTGTGTGTCGGAACTGAGTAAGGACATATTACTCAGTTCCGTATAAGGTAATGGTCCCCAATAATGAGGTTACTAGAAAGCGTTGTCATCGAGCACACAGTGTATAGATATTTTTGTTACGACTCATGTCCATACCTAAGTACTTTTTGCAATCATATGTCTGTATTCACATTGCAGTATGCACGTCTATTGTGGGTAGAGAAAGCCACAAATTACACGCTCTAGCCCGGACACTCGCCTCGGAGCTCGGACGTATGGAACTCAGTGCGGGCAGCGGCGTGCCACTGAAAATTCCTCATATTAGTTCTATTGTCATAGAATGTCATTACGTTTCGACGTATGGAGGCCATCTCTGAAATTATGCTGGTATTTTAACGGCGTTTTAATTGAAATCTAGTGTGATTTATTGTTGATATTGAGTAAAGTTTTTTGACACTTAATATTACTGGAGAGCAGTTGTGACCCAGTGTTATCGGCATCGACTATGAGTAGCAAGGTTCGAAGCCAAGCGCATTACTTTGTGTAATTTATTTCATCACCTGCTCTCAAACTGGTGAAGAAAAACATCTTGAAAAAACCGGCATGACCTAGAACCAAAAATTCGAAGACATGTGACATTTACCAATCCGCACTGGGCCCGCGTGGTGGATATTGGTCCACTCCCTCGTAAGGCACAAGTACATCGCACACTTTTATTGTGCCAGTTAAGTTTAAGAGATATTTGCTCGAGAGCTACTTGCACTTTTTGGGTAGGTGTTTGAGTCACACTGAACACTAGTACTTCTTCAATTATCCCTAAACACAGAAACGTAGACCTGGTTGAGAAATAGCGGGATTAAAGCGAGCCTGACATTTTGAAAGATGCGAATCCCGACTTTGGACTGTAGCTGAAAATCAGCATCAAATGACCTTGTGCTGCCATCTGGCATTATGCTGAGCTGAGGCCCTCTTGACATTTTGAGATTTTTGTTTATTTCTTTTATTATAATATATTCTATTTTATGGAGTTTTAATGCTGATAAACATAATTGTCTTTCTTTCTTTCTGTAAAATGAGAAATTTCTGATGACTCGGTAACTCTGTGCCAGACTTTGTTTTTCGTTTTGATTGTCATTAAAAATATAATTTTAGAGCAGCCTAATAAATAACGTTGTTGTCACAGATTTCTTTGTAGAACGTCACAACAAAAGATTCAAGATGTTCGAAGAAAAATGTTTTTTTCGTTGAAATGTTTTCAAGCGTGTAATTCTTAGTATTATTCCTTTTAGTTTAGACTAAATGTATCTAAGATAAATAATTAATTAAATATTTCAACCTTTTGTAAAAATAATAGCTAGCATCCACAATAATTAAAAGTGCTTATTCTGTAAGTTTGATTATGAAAGTTTTAAAAGTTCCTAGTATTTAGAAAGCCGTGGTAACCGTTGTAATTTGTGTTGTAATTAAGGCTGGTTGTATAATTATAATTTACGGATTTGTCCCAGTGACAAAGAGTTCCATGACCCACGAATTATGGAAAAGGGTAAGAGGCAGGGATGGCTAAAACTAAAAAGTAGGACGTAACATTTTAGATTTGAGTAATGAGAATTTATTACGATAGGCTTTAGAGAATATTCTCCAAGAATATTAATACAGTTAATATTACTTAATTATCCATTGATATGATAAACTAGCGACCTGATCTACCTTTGACGGGAGCATATAACTAAATTAACATTTTTTTTATTTCATTTGGACCATGTCCTAACTATTACAATCAGACAAGGGGCAGCCGTTTTGAAGTGATGCGCTTATAGCGTTTAGCAATTTATTTTTATTTAAATAGATGTAAAAACCACATTATGTACCTATTTTGCCTTTTCATTTATCGGTACCCTGGGACCTGAGTCCTTATGCAGGTACCAGACAGGTTCTTCAAGTTACAAATTGCTAGTATGAAAGGTAACCTTTGACCTTACATAGTTTACCTTCCTTTATCTTACTTCTTACTAACATTATAAACCCGAAAGTTTGTGATGATGGATGGATGGATGTTTGTCATACTTTCACGTAAAAAGTGCGGTACGGATTTGGATAAAATTTGGTACAAAGATAGTTTAGGTATAACCTGAATTAACAAATTTCCTATGTTTTTATCTCGCCTTTATGTTCTCGCGATATTATTTTCGAGTTGTAGCAGGCATACAGTACATCAGCAAGTCTAACACAAATCTACTAATGGATTTAACGAGGACATAAAAGAAAACGGACAATCAATAGTTAGTAAAGTCAATTCTCAATATATCCATCAAGTGTAAGTAATTAAGTAAAAGTTGGCGGAATCAGGGGAACATACTCAGAAGATACAGTTACTTGTAAAGTTTTAATTACAATGCTTTATTAGGCACATGTCCCACTGCTTATAAGAAGCGATTAATTATAACATTGAATATCTTTCCCGTAAAAAGGTAGCAGTTCCTTGCGCTACCTCGGTTCAATGTAATTGTTCCAATAATTGAGTGCAACCTGTTCCATATAATTTAGTGGATATTTAAAATTTGTTTGGGCCACGCATCAATTGATTTACCCTATTCCAATATTGGTTCCAAGCAGAAAAATGTTCAGCTTAATATTTTATACCAAATCATTCTATTATAAACTAGCTTCCGCCAGCGACTCCGTCCGCGCGGATGTCGGTCTTCGCGTGGATGGTCTATTTCTCCATTTTGAGTAACTCTGACAATGACATCTTATAAATATTACGGCGCTGAATCCACTGCGGGTAATGCAACGTGTGTTCGCGGTTCTACAGAACAACGTCTATGAATAAAACTGAAAAATAAGATTTTTTTTCTACTTTTTTTTCCAGGATAAAAAGTATCCTTTGTTATGCCCAGGATAATAAGGAATAATTATACCAAGTTTCATCGAAATCGAACCGTTAGTTTTCACGTGATGCCTGCACAAACAGACAGACAGACAGACAGACAGACAGAAATGTTTTTAATCATATATTTGGGCTTGGTATCGATCCAGCAACACCCCCCGCTATTTATTTTTTCAATATTTTCAATGTACAGAATTGACCCTTCTACAGATTTATTATAGTATAGATAGATAGATAGATGGTAAAATGGTCAAACGTGGCCTCCCGCCCTGGCTGGAGCGAGAGGGAACTGTCAGCCTTTTATTGACCAGTTGTTTCTTCAATATACTCCCCCCGTCTTAATAGTGCTAATGACAGCCATCTTCAATGGCGCATTAGCAAATAACATGTTCCCACAAGCTTGGAAACGAGCTACCGTAATCGGCATTCCAAAGCCGGGTAAGCCCAAATCAGCTCCCAGTAGCTACCGCCCCATCAGTCTACTCAACGTATTAGGTAAAATCTACGAGAGACTTATTTATAAGCGACTCAAGGATTATGCCGAGGCGAAGAGTCTGATTCCGGAAGAACAGTTCGGCTTTAGAGCCCGACACTCTTGTGTCCAACAGGTGCACCGTATAATAGAACACACTCTCGCCCACCGACAACTGGGTAGCGTGACCGGTGCCCTGTTCTTCGATATCGCGAAAGCATTCGACAAGGTCTGGCACAACGGACTGATATACAAGTTGTATCAGCTCGGTGTGCCAGACCGTCTCGTACTGATACTACGGGACTTTCTGTCGAATCGCAGCTTCCGATACCGCATCGAAGGTGCACTCTCCACCCCACACCCTATCTCAGCCGGGGTCCCACAAGGCTCCGTGCTATCCCCATTAATGTTCACGCTTTACACAAGCGACATCCCCAAAGGCAAACCGTCACAGCTCGCTCTCTTCGCTGACGATACCGCCATTTACCACTCAGGCAGATGCCCTCAAAGAATAGCCACGACTCTCCAGAAATCCGCAAACGCCTTAGGCGCTTGGTTCCGGAAATGGAGAATCGAAGTAAATCCCGACAAGAGCCAGGCGGTCATGTTCTACAGACCCCACACATCCATCCCAACCCCGCCCACTCCGATCTCTATGTTCGGCAAGCCGATCCCTTGGGAGAAGCAAGCCAAATACCTAGGGGTCATCCTAGACCAACGTCTATCCTTCGGAGAGCACATAAAGACGGTTCGCTCGCGGGCCGCTTTCGCTCTCGGTAGACTCCACTCGGTGCTGAATGCACGCAGCAAATTGTCACTCAAGTGCAAGTTGCGTATCTACACCGCGTGCATTCGGCCCATTCTGACATACGCGTGCCCAGTGTTCGCGCATGCAAAATCCCACCACATCCATAGGATGCAGACCCTACAGAACCGGTTTCTCCGAAAGGCCACGGGTTCACCCTGGTTTATTAGGAACGAACGACTCCATGTCGATCTCAAAATCCCTACAATAAAACAGATTATGAAACGCCTTACAAAGCGTTTTCTCGACTCAGCCGAGAAGCATCCCAACCCGCTCATCTCATCGGCCGCCCGATACACCCCAACTAGAATAGGGAAAATCCGTCGCCCTAGGCACACCCTGCTTGAACCCGATGATCCCACAACCCTCCTCCAAGAGAGCTGTAGGGAAACCAGCACCATTAGAAAATACAAATACAGATACCGACCGCGTTTCCGGCCCCGCCGACGAGGCCCACCGCGAACTCCCAGTAATACTACTATCCGACCCTTGCTCGACAAGCCAGCTCGCGAAGCTGAGCAAGTAGCTTTAAATTCCCCTAATAATAATTCGACCCAGCCTGACCCTTGCTGCCCCCCCCCCTCAATGACGCACTAAGCCTAGGCCCGAACCCCGCAGGGGGTGCCCTTAGTGACGTTCATTTAATGAACCTTAGTTTGTAAGCCCTGGCTGGGGGCCTTAAAGTAATTTTCGGCCACCACAGGATTGTCCGGTTAAGTAGCATCAACCTTCTAGAGTTGTTGTGCTACGAGAGGCCATATCAAAAAAAAAAAAAAAAAAAAAAAAAATTCAATATACTTTGACGTTACAGGGTCACGGTTTTTTGATTCAACAGTTCCACGACCCCGGCAGATTAAACTAAACTCTTACACAAAAATAAGCTGCATACGAGTTTTTGATCGCTGAATGCTCACACTGTTGGTTAGAACTAGATTAAACAACACTTACTCGTCAGTCGCTGGTGTTGAGACGTGGGCCTTATATAGATAGGATCTTCTACAAACCAATAACTGTGTATGGGACCCTAAGGAGTAAACAACAACAAAGCCTCCTTATACCCTAAATCTTGGATATTGTTGTACAATTTTTTTGTTAGTATTTACTATGAATTCAGGTACTAACATGATATTTGAGGTCTGTGGGGTTTCTAGAGGCGGCTTAATTAACTCTGATATAAAAAGGTGACCACAGCCCCATACGAAAGAGAAACAAAGAATTTCAAGAAGACGGCACGATTGACGCAGGGGCTGAACGATTGCACTGCTGCACTGCGTGTCACGGGTTCCATTCCCGCACGGAGCAAATATTTGTGTGCTCTACGAGTAGTTGTTCCTGGGCTGGGGGTTTGTGTATGTGAGTTTATATGTTTCTAAACCCACCCACGATACAGGAGCAGGTTATAATTCCTAGAGTTGGGCAAAGTTTATGAAAAAATTGCTAGCTCTAAAGTCCGATGACCTTACGAATTTATCTGGCAGAGACTGGCTGCGGAAGCGGGGGAACTGGGTGCTGGATAGTGTGGTTTTGGAGAAACCTAGATATGTCCAGCAGTAAACTACGATACGATAGGCTAACGGATAAATTGTCATGTCCCGAGTTGAAATAGAAACGTTACGTATATTTGTTAGAAAACTGGTATCTATTTATTCACCGGATGGTTGTATTTTTTGATTCTATTTCGACAAAAATATTAAAGAAGATAAAGGATTGCTTATAATAAAATAAATGACCTGTCCTTTTTCGGGACAAAATACAAGTATTATCTACTCGTAATAAAGAAGTTGAAATTGAGAGCTTTGGCTTTCACAATAAATAATATTGTTCCGGAGCTCCCGTAACAACAAGTCAAAATCAAAATAAAATGTCAAGCAGTTAATGCGCTGGATATTGCACTCTGTGTGCGCTGCGGCGCTTGTCTCGTGGGCGACCGACAGAGAGGCTTCTCGGTTGCTCCAATGAGTTCGTGTTGCTGGCCCGGCGGCGCTCCAGGCCGCCAGCGCGACCGTCCGTGCGCCGCTGTCATATGCTGTCAGTGTTGAGTGTAAAAGTCGTTCTGTGACATTTCTTTTTGTACTATTTTATTGTTATACAGTTTTATTATTTAAATAGAATAAGTAAGTTGTTTTTTGTTAATGTTTAATAATGGCGCATGTAGCGACGCCGACCGGAGTGTGTGTCAACCTTCCACATCGCTGGATGGCCTGGTAAGATGCCCACAGTGCTCCCAAGCACGATTTTTTAAAGGTGAAAGAGGTTTGAAGGTACATTTGGGGAAAAAACACAAACCCCACAATGTGCCTTCATCCTGCCCTACAGCTCAGAATACTTCGACACCTGATCCACCCACTCAACCCTTTTGGAAATATCTTTCAAAATTAAAAACTACAACCCCAGTTTTAAAGAGAGTTCCTCGTGGTGCGAGACCTTCCGTGGCGTCTAGTTTGGCTCGTTGTGTCCGCCTCGCCGCCCGAGAGAACTCTCAAAGTGCTTGGGAGCAACTACTCACCTTCCCGTTTAGAATTCTGCATGTGCAAAAAAATTCGGCTACTAAAAAAAGTTTGACAGCTCAAATTAAAGATAACTGCAATCTTTCGGCCCAAAATTTAGAATCTAATTTAACAACACACCTCCCAAATAGAGGTTTATTGCATCATGTAGAGTCTAAACTAGGTGAGGGTGATATTAGTGGTGCAGCTAGGATCATCTTCAGCAGCGATGTGGTTGCGCCGTACTCTCCAGAGACTCTTACAGCTCTGGAGAGTAAACACCCCGCCGCGGCAGATGACCTCTCCTTCCCTGCCCCCCCCGATCCGGAAACCAACTGTCTTGAAATTACAGCACAGCAAGTGGCTGCGGCCGTCTGCTCCTTCCGAAGTGGATCCGCCGGCGGCCTCGACGGCCTAACGCCTCAACACCTCAAGGACCTACTCTGTGCAGGGGCCGGGGAAGCCGGTGAGTCTCTTTTGAGGGAGCTGACGGCCCTCATTAATCTAATGCTCTCCGGCAATGTGAACGAAGCCGTCATTGATATTTTGTACGGGGCCAACCTTTGTGCCCTACGCAAAAAGGATGGCGGCATTCGTCCCATTGCCGTGGGGTCAACCTTTCGCCGTATCGCAGCCAAAATTTGCTGTGCCTTCTACAGTGAGACACTGGCCAGTAAATTCCAACCCCTACAGCTGGGCTTCGGGTCCAAAGGGGGTTGTGAGGCTGCGGTACACGCTCTGTCCACCTACATTGACAGTGGTAAGGGTGAGGTCATCCTTAAGGTTGACATCAAGAATGCCTTCAATTCCGTAAATAGGGACACCTTGTTGGCAGAAGTACAAAAGGAAACACCCAAAATTTACAGTTTCCTCTATCAATGCTACAGGAACCCTTCAAAATTACTTTATAAAGAAAATCTTTTAGAATCAGCCGTTGGTTGTCAACAAGGTGACCCTCTTGGGCCAGTCATTTTTAGTTTAGCAATAAATCCAATCATTCGGCAGCTAAATTCAAAATTTAATGTATGGTATCTTGATGATGGGACTCTGGGTGGTGATGTAGATACAGTTCTGGAAGATTTAATTTTATTAAAAGAAAAATTTAATTCCATTGGCCTACAGCTCAACCTATCCAAATGTGAAATTTATCTTCCCCGGACTACAGACAGACAGACAACCATTTCTAAATTTAATTCAATCGCACCAAATATCAAAATTACCGAAAAAGACTCTCTTCACCTCCTGGGGTCCCCAATTTTTGATGAATCATTTCCCACCTTCATCGAGAATAAAATTCAAAATTTAAATGATGTCTCGGAAAGGCTTTTAAAAATCAACATACATTCGGCCTTCACAATTATTCGATACTGTTGTTTTGGACCAAAATTTACGTATAGCCTCCGTTCCTCACACCTTTGGAAACACCCACAACTCTTAGAAAAAGTAGATAAAATCATTAGAAATACATTGACCTCGATCCTAAATGTGGCCCTGGACGACCGAGCGTGGCAGCAAGCCACTCTTCCTATCCGCTTGGGTGGTCTCGGCGTCCGCAAAATTTCAAGTATTAGTTTACCGGCCTTCCTCTCCTCGGTTTACGGTACCGAAAAATTGACCAAAAAGATTTTATCTAGTTCACTAGTTGATTTTGAGGTACCGTTTATAACTGATGCGTTGAACGCTTGGAAAATGGCTTGTCCGAGTACGGATTTGCCCGACTACCTGTCCTCCCAAAGACGATGGGACGTGCCGCTCTGCAGTATTATACGGAATAACCTGCTAAATACGTCAATTAATGCTGCGGAGCGCGCCCGTCTGCTGGCTGTGGGGGAGTGGGAGTCGGGATTATGGCTTCAAGCACTCCCATCATCCACTATTGGTACCATGATGGATGATGCTTCATTTCGGCTCGCTACAAGTCTTCGTTTAGGCGCACCTTGTGTTGCTCCGCATCGTTGCCACTGTGGTGAAGCTGTCGACAACCTCGGACATCATGGCCTGTCCTGCAGCAGGAGCGCAGGTCGCATAGCTCGTCACGCCAGCATCAACGATATTATTCGTCGAGCTTTTGCCTCCGCCGGCGTACCAGCAGTTTTAGAACCAAACGGCTTGGTGCGTGACGATGGCAAAAGACCAGACGGAATGACGTTGGTGCCTTGGAAGGTGGGTAGACCTTTGGTGTGGGACGCTACCTGTGTCGATACCCTTGCGCCATCCCACGTTGCAAGCACGGCGGGCTGTGCTGGCGCCGCAGCTGCGGCTGCTGAGAACCTCAAGCGGCGCAAATACTGTAACCTTAATGGTTGCTACAGTTTTGAGCCGTTTGGGGTTGAAACGCTCGGGTCATGGGGTCCAAGTGCGCGTCTCCTTTTTAAGGAAATTTCTCGGCGACTGGTCGACTCTTCGCGTGACCAGAGGGCTGGTTCTTTCTTTGGTCAAAGAATAAGCATTGCCATTCAACGAGGCAATGCCGCCAGTCTTCTGGGCACGTTTCCAGATGACAGCGATGCGGAGGAGTACTTTGACGCCTGAGTGTCTGTGCCTTTTTCTGTTTTTTCCTTTTTTTTTAATAATTTTATTTCAGTTTTAGTTTATTCACCTATATTATTAAAAAATTACTGTTTAAATCGAAAAACATTTTATTTATAATTTAAGATATATTAGCCTTTTTCGAAATAACCTACACAAGTGCTTATAAAAATGTTTTGTGGTAAGAACCCAGGCCTCGAAGTTGGTGATGAATAAACTCAAAAGTACTGAACCGATTTTCTAAATTCTTCCACTTATAAAACGTACTATTATCCACCATGGCTTTGCACATGTGCAATTTGAAAATAAAATATTGTATAGTCTATTCAGTAATATAAGTGCAAAGCCATGGTGGGTCCGGGGTCACGGGACTCACCAATTACCGTGACCTCGGAACGTAAAGGGCTATTGAAGGACACCGTGGATTTTAGTCAGTACGAGTCTGACAGTCCCTCCCGCTCAGCCCTGGGTGGGAGGACTCATTTGATGATTTTACCATGCTAAAAAAATAACTAAATTCCAGGTCATGGCAGTGTTATTGGGTTTTACCAACAGGCCAGTGACCATGTTGTGCCAGATTTATGGACTTGCTAAATGAAACTTGATCTTTATTAATAATGTACAATAACCTATACGCGCATATAAAAAAAATGGTGGATAGCTAGTATTTAATAATATTTGTGACGGCCCTTTTCAAAGTAAATAGGTACTAGAGTAATTCAAAATAAACTCTTTTAATCATTAAGGAAAATAAAGGGTCCTAGATTATTATGACAACTTTTAATACAAATGGTTAACAAACAAATTTCCACTACCTTTTTCAACAAATATTGTGTTGTAAAATTTTCAGCGACCCTCAATTTAACTTGCCAAAAACATTTCATATAACAATACAAAACTGGTCAAAAAGTTAACATTGAACATCTCCATACAATTTGTGTTCTGTAAATAACTTGGCTAAATATGACAGATGGCGCCACTGGGAGTCGGCGCAAAGTAACTTAGTTTTATTCCTTAATTACATATTTATGACACCTTCATATTTTAACTGGTAGGTAAACCTTAATTGCTGTTGTTTTTACCCGTTAGGCGCCATTCGTTTGTCAAGATCAAGTTTATTTAGTGTTAATTGTGTAGATACTTTTTTTTTAGCTTGGTAAAATCATCAAATGAGGCCTATCACCCAGGGCACGGCAGGAGGGACTGTCAGACTTGTACTGATTAGAATCCACGATGTCCCTCAATAGCCCTTTACGTTCCGGAGTCACGGTAATTTATTACCCCGGCAGGCTTTGGCCCTCAAAGGGGGGCCCCGTCATTCTAACACGCCTGATACTCTTTGAGGCGCGCGTGGATCACAATGCGCCGTCGAGCCGCATGGTCCATGACCGGACAGCGAGTCGCCCATTACTCGCCGTCTGCATGCCCGCGCCTACGGTGGAATTGAATAAATACTTAACTATTTTAATGCAATAAAAATAAAATTGTTTAAGGCCATATGCAGAATTCTTTATAAAAATCGTTGAAGGTAAACGGTTTTTTTAATCAGTAACTTTTTATACTTGCAATAGCAAGTTTAAAACTGGCGTAAATCATTGTCTCTTCCCACAGGTACCTAACAATCCTACGCAAAGACTAGAGGTCCTGTCAGAAGGCTTATGTATGATTCCCACACGTAGGTAGAGATTTAAATATTAAATTTCGTGGGCATTTGAGAAAACATTTATAATAATATCAAAATTTATAGAATTAATCATGTTTGTAGTTTAAAATAGTATCTACATTCAACCTACATTTCTGACTGACCTTTAAAAAAGAGGCGTGATGCTACGTGCTTCGTTTACATAGCCACGTTAAATAAAAAAATCTTTAAGGACCCGCTGCTCGGCTCCTATTCATTTTAGCGTGATGTTTAATAGCCAATATCCTATCTCGATAATTGAGAGATTAAAATGATTCTTTCTCTTTCAATTTGGATGAGTAGTTCCTGACATTAGCGCGTTCAACCAAACAATCAAACTCATCAGCTTTATAATACTCGTATTATTAGTGATACATTGTTTGAACATCTATGTGTGTAGCGCGTAAGTATCCACTAAGTAACTTGAAAAAGTATCTTGAATAATTTTCCCATTGCAAATGAAAACACAGTTATTCCTGGGAAAGTCCTGGTTGTTGGAACTGGGAAGTTCAGTGAAGACTGTGTACCTACTACTTTACGTTGTCAGTCTTAACACTTAGCAGTAACTCTGTGGCACGGTGATAACATTTTATTGTGCTCATAACTTTTTGTAGCGCAACACTATTAGATACGAAGCGGAAGCATACCGAACTTTGCACCGATACCCAGTACCTACGGTTTTGTGAACTTTGTGAAACTTTTTACTCCACAAAGGTTTTATTTTGCCAACGGATCCAGAATGCTACTGTTCTATTTTACACAGCAGTGGTCGGGATTCCCATAACATGCAGAGTTTACAAAACAAAAACAAGCGTTTAATCGGAGGCTCGGTTGTAAATCTAACACCGGGACGGGACCTAATGTCAACATACAGCGCTTAACATTCGTTCAAGTCAAATGGTGCTAACATTCTAACATTTTAAACTCGTTCTATAAATGTTTGCACATACAAAGTATACTATATTGTCAGTTGTAAAAAAAATCATTCACGTCGCTCGTTTACCCTTCTAATGCGTTCATTCATTCGGACTGTAAAATAGAAATGTGAAGCAAATGTGTCATTTTTACGAACCCTTTAAAATATTCTGTATTTAAACAACTAAACCAGTAAAAAGTAACACGACAAGGTAAAGAAACTTTTTACAAAAAATAAAATAAAAAGAAAAGTAAAATAACAACCCGTAAATATACAATACTATGTCTGCACATACTAAGTAGGCACAAACATACTATTCCTACATACCTAAAGCTCCGGAAATTATCCATCAAAAATGACGTGATAGGAAAATGGATGACACGTATCGGAAATGTAGCAGTTGTTGACGGACGACCCTCTCTCACTTGTGGTTTAAACCATTCAGGAGATGACACAGAGTAGACAATGAATAGAGTGTATAAGTCAGTTCTATTTGATTAAAACAAGGCAGAAAAAATCATCTAAGTGACCTCGAGTTTCGCTCGTGAATCACTTATGGCACAATGACACTGCCATTTGCCTGTATTTCTCTGAAATTCAGACAAACAATCAAGTTTAAACGAACAGGGTCAAGTACGCCCTTTTTTGAATAATCTTGTTTGTTTCATGATTCGGCTTCATTTAAACTGTTCGCAGTGTAATAAATGCTTCAGGTGCCTGAATTTGATTAAACTCATTCGAGCACTCGAAAACGGACTACCGGTTAAGTGTAATTGCGCATATCTTTTACTCAATCCATTGTTAGTTTATTCGTCTTTTGCTTACAGCAACCAATATTCTTGTTTCTTGTTGTTGTTTCTTTTCTATCTTTAATAAAGAAAATTATAGTTAACCGAAAGGAACCGAAGGTGACGCTATATTTTACATTCGGGAAAGTATTCCTCAGACAAAGTGTGCGCGAGGGCGTTAAAAACATGATTGTGGTTTAATTGTATTCACAGTAAAATTAGTACCTAAGTACTCCATTTCTTCCGTGTTCTGTGTCAAACACTGTTGGACCTTCCGGAATGCGGCCAGGGATTCTCCTCATTTTACAACCCCGTTGAAAAAAATACCAGCGCTGGAAGTGCGGTTTCTATTACAACCTTCCTTGTGTATGAAAAGTTGATTTCATACCTTATGAGCAAACTGTAAGCGTTTATTTTCGCTCCTTTTGTTATACAAAAAAGTTAAATGTAATATTACCCAACCTTTTATTATGGCTTACCTATAAAACAGTCGATTTTGTAGTTGTAGGTACCTTAATATTATATGTTTACGCTGAAATTTGTTGAAGCTACAATACATAGAGTTTTAAAATGAGTTTCAGATGCAATAAAATAAAAACTTATTGCTTGTTTTAATTAAAACTATTCTTGAATTTAACATATCATCAATCCACAAAATACAGTTTGAAAATTGTTCAGTGAAAATAAGTGAGATAAAAAGATTTCAAAAAAATATTCTTGTTCATTCGGTTTAAGCTCTTCATAATTTAAGAGTGTTTTCTGTAATATTGGCATTTGCAGGCAAAAATACAGATTTCAAAGTTTAATTAAACCTTCTTTAGCCTATTACAAACTTTGTAAGAATATAAGAAGTTTGCATAACATTAGGATTACTAAATTAATTTAGCAAAGCAGACTTTGCATTGTACTTTTTTTTTGGAAATCTTAAAAGTAGAATCTGAGCGACAATCTATTTTTGGTAAAGGTGATTTGACTTAATCGTTCTTAAAAAATAAGTAGTAAGTTTGGTTAGTATTTGATGAAAAAAAAAACTTGCGCTTTTCACCGCGAAGAGAAGCATAAAAGCTTCACACGTCAGCAAAACCTTAAGTACAGCTAATTATATATTTACTCTTAATGGCTAAAACATTAAATCGTCATCAATTTTGTGCTTCGTAAGTGCTTAAAAACAAAGGGCGCTTGCCGTGCCGATGTTATTGTTTGGTTAAGAGAATCTGTGCTTGATTGTTCTCCTAATCGAAATATATTAAATGGAAATTTTATAAATTATTTCCATGACGAGGTTATAAAACGCTTCTGCTTTGCGTGGTTTTTGTAAATTTTTGTAAAGAAATGTTAGAAAAACACATTTTTACTAGAACGTATACCGGGATATTTACCATATTTATTTATCTTCATCATAGTGCTTGCAATAGTACAAAAATATCGGAAATACAAAACAAATATTAACATAGTTATCTCGTTCCAATTTCTTTACTTTAATAATGTAGTTAGTCTAAAACACGCGAATTAATTTAGGAGGATATTTTTGATTTGATTAACATGAATGAATGCATTTTTGATTGGCTTGATACGAATTTAATGAATCAGTCTTAAGTGCGGGCAGTGCCTCGATCATTTTAATTTATTCTTGTTTGTTGGACACTGAAATGCAGACATTTCACTCAAATTATTATTGCTGTTATTTTATTGAAATGAAAATTTATAACTTCTTTATTAATTAATCATGTTAAACTTCAATAATTGAAAGCACATGTTTAAAATGAATAACAAATACGCATAAACGAATTAATTTTCATGAAGTTCTAACTTAATGAATACAAGGAATTTATTAAGTTAAATTCTCACTGACAAAAAATCTTTGTGTTCTCTTTCTGTGTGTTTACATAAATAAATAAACATCAAAAACAAAAAATACTTACCACGTATATCAAAACTTTCAACTCGCGATCGCGTTTACGTAAACCGTCACCGGTGTATAGCGGCGCGCCACCCGCGCGTGTGTTCCATGCCGTAGTCGGCCTCGCACTGCCAGCTTCTGATAAAGAGAGCACTGATAGCATCCTACTATGTACAAATTGTACACCTACCTTTATCTCAGTGCATACTATCATAGGAATAAATCTCCGGGAGGTTTTGGTCTGTTTTCTGAGGAAATTGGACTGTTTTCAGTTGCAGGTATTTTCAAAGGCTGCTCGCTCGTGTTTCTATAATATTATTTCGGTGCTCGTTAAAGCTTTCCTAATGAGTTATTGAACATGGAAAATTATTGCCGCAACATTTAAATGAAATCTAAAGAAGCTACAGTTACATAAATAAATATATGTGAATAGGATAAAAGTAAGTTCGTTAATGAGCGTCGAGATGTATAGCGTTTCATCTGATAATGAGATTTTACAGCTGGACTCTGTTAAAGTACGATATTTTCATTTCATTTGTTACCTACGTTGTTTTTAAAAACCAAGCGTATATCCCTTGAAGAGTTTCTATTTTTGAGCTAGTACGCTTGCCTGGTTAGCGATTAGTCATTGTATAATTTATGCTGATAATAATATTTATCATGCATAACACGCGCGCACACAGGCGTTTGTTGTTTGCAAAATGGCAGAGTATCACTTAAAGAAAGTGATCTTCAAAGTATTGAGACTTAGATTTTTAATTAGGCAGGTTTGTATATTTTTTAAGAAAAGCAAGTCAATTCATGTAGGTCCATGATAACAAAAAACGACAGGTTGCACTTTGGGAGTGCCGGCAGAAGTGAAAACTTGAATAGTAATAAACACACACGAACATTCGCGCAAGTGCCCTGCGTCGTCTTACGAATTTTCGATCAGATCGATCATTTTCAAAAAAAAATAACACCATTGTTTGTACAAATATTCATATCAGAATATTGTTTTGTACACCAATTCGAACCAATCTCTTTTTTTGTAAATAAAAAAGTAATTTCAGACAGTAGGTCAGGAAGATCACTGATTTGACAATATTTGATTGTTAATAAACCTCAAAGGTTTTATGGCAAAAATGGTAATTTTCAGCGTCAATATAAATATCGTGTCACCTTCGGAATATTGCCTGTAAATGTGTCCCTAGGGATAATTCTGCGGATATTATTATTTGGCTGATATAATCATCGCGTTTGACATGTGAAAGGTTTCAGGTGGGCGTAGTTCAATGGGTTTAATGCTTATCGTCGTATCTTTGTAATAATATTGAAGCTGTAGATTTTTTATGCCTTTATAATTACCTATAGTAGTGTTTATAAGTGTGATATTTGAGCCTTTCACTAAGCAATCTGCGAAAACCTTTTTGCCTTTGTCAAACAGATAGGCGAAAGCGAAGCGTTTCCGAAGCGATACCGAACCGAAGTGAGACGTCAGTCCGATAGTTCTGTCACGCTATCGGATCGCTTTCGGTTTTCTATGTGACTGGATTCAAACAATTCCATACATTACAAATAAAAACGTCACGCGTCGCATTCGCAACGCCTGTCTGTTTGACAAAGGCTTTTATGATGCTCACTTTTTTGTCATTTTGTTAAGTATAGTTTGTGCCACTGGAGGTAGATACAATAAAATTTGAAAGTGTACAATTAAGTTTTTTTATTGTGGTATTATTAACAACTGAGTCCCCCCGCCCAGGGCGGACGCGAGTGACAGTCAGACTCGTACTGACTAAAATCCATGGTGTTCCTTCATTAGCTCTTTACGTTTCAGGACCACGGTTACCCAATAAGACAGTCCCGCGACCCGGCAGGCTTTGGCTTTCTAAGGGGGCTTAATGTGGACACTTAGGTATGAAGCTTAAATTGAGTAACTATCGCCATTTTTGGAGCATTTTGAAAACTAAATTACTTAACTTTGTTAAAAAAGAAGTAAATTTTATTTTTTTGTTAAACTTTATATTCACACATTAGCAGATAAAGCCACTGACATTTCTAGTTACTAGTTCCTATCTGTGCAGAGATTAATCAATATGGGAATAGTTCGCAAACTAAACTTCTCCTTTTTTATTGAAGCAAAAAACTCAAGTTAAAGAAATAAGTTTATCCGAGTAAACGCTCTAGGGCCGACTTAAATGGGCTTAATTAGTGAAGACTGGTTTAGAGCATGTACGAGGAATGGCATTTCATACAAATCAAGTCCTTATTTTCGAAATGGCTGAAGCGATTTAAATGAGACTACTACGTACGCATTTAAGCCTTTGTCAAACAGACAGGCATGACGAATGCGAAGCGTGACGTTTTTATTTGTCATGTATGGAATTGTTTGAATCCAGTCACATAGAAAAGTGAAAGCGATCCGATAGCATGACAGAACTATCGGACTGACGTCTCGCTTTGGTTCGGTATCGCTTCGAAAACGCTTCGCTTTTGCCTGTCTGTTTGACAAAGGCATTAAGCAGGATCATCCACCTGTCCTTTTCATACATGGAGCGACTGCCAATCTGACCTCCACAACTCAGTAACTGGGTAATACGATGCTCCTTTGTTTATTGTCAAATTTTTGAGCTTCTAACTAGTGACTGTAATTAACGACTGAATTAAATAAAAATAAGTTAAAAATAACTAAAACCCGACTACGAAAAAATCGCGCACTGAAAATAATAAAACAAGAACAATTTGACCGATATTTTTTTTTAAATTTTATTTATAAACTTTTAAATGTTTATCTTTTATTACATAGACAAGACAACTTTCAATATTATATATTTTTTTATATCTTCCGTGTTACAGAATTTTTTAAGTAACAGCCGCAGTCGTGTGCCACCTGCGGTTGTTTCACACAATCTTTATTAGCTAGGAGACATACAACCACGGCTATTACTAAAAAAAAATTGTTTTTCATCTTTGTGTTCTCATTTTACGTGTGAAGTTTCATTCAAATCATTTCTGTCTTCGAACACGCTGATGTTTGGGGAGATAAGAACTGAGAATATTTTTGCCAAATAGATATTTTGACAAACATTTTTTCAGTTAGTTCACACATCCCGCTCTATCACATCGTGCGCTGCGTTCCATTTGATACTACGAGTTAGCAGACTTAAAAGTTTGTATGAAAAGTCATTTGGCGTACACGCTTTTAAGACCATTTCCAATTATTACGTGAACCCAGTATGGTATTTAGATGTCCAAGGTCCCTCCCGAATCAGCATAGAAATGGATGGAGGTGTTCCAGATGTGGTCCTAATGTCACACTTTGTTTAATTGACTGCGGTCGTTGGATTTAGTCCAGAGTTCCACAGTCGTGTTTGTGTAATGATGTCGTTATATTGGTAGCTATGTTTTGAAGCCATGTATTTAAGCGTTTTATTATGTACGTGAATGTGATACTCATATTATAAAGCTGAAGAGTTTGTTTGGTTGAACGCGCTAAACTTAGGAACTACTGGTTCGAATTGAATAATGCATTTTGAGTTGGATAGCCCATTTAATGAGAAAGGCTAATATAGCAATAGTAGCCGAGCAGTGGGTGAAACCGCGGGGTACAGCTAGTATTTTATATAAATACCACCTATGTACCAATTCTGGGCCGAGTCAATACAGATTGTCATCGACAGGATAAAAAGAAGGCTTCTTAAGTGTAAATTTACTGTTTCACTAATATTGTTTTCTTTCCAACTACTTATCCTTTTGACCTAATAGTTGACTGGCAGAATCAGACAATGCCTTAAGGCATTAAGTCCGCCTTATTTATGGGAACAGTGTATAATACCGGACAGACACACTTAAGGGAAACTTAACACAACACTAACGTAGCGCAAGCGCCAACAGGACGTCATTTGCAAGCGGCCATTAACAAATGGCGTCCTGTTAGCGTTCGCGCTACGTTAGCATAGTGTTAACTTTGCCTTAAGTGTGTGTTTTCGGAGGACACGGTGGAGCATACGCTGCAGGACTGCCCCGCTTGGGCAGAGCACCGCCGTGTCCTCACGACGGCGATAGGCGGAGATCTCTCGCGCCCGGCATTGGTCGAGGCCATGCTGCGGGGCGAGACGGAGTGGGAAGCGGTCGCCTCCTTCTGCGAAGCAGTCATGCTCGTGAAGGAGGAGGCGGGCCGCCTGAGGGAGAGGACAGCGTCCTCCCTCCACCCCAGCCGCAGTGGTAGACGCCCACGGCGTCGGACGTCGCAGAGGGCCAAAGCCTGCTGGGGTCGCGGGACCAAGGGATTACCGTGACCCTAGTACGTAAAGGGCTATTGAAGGACACCGTGGATTTTAGTCAGTACAAGTCTGACAGTCCCTCCCGTCCTGCCCTGGGTGGGAGGACTCATTTGCTCATTTGATGATTTTACCAAGATAAAAAAAAAAGTGTGTGTTTTCACATCATACCCCGCGTCCCCGTCTTATACACTCTTCCCTTACAACGATTCTACACTAAGTGTAAATAAATAAATAAAATTATAATCAAAGCTGCTAATAATAATGTATTTCTTTTTATGAAACTATTTCATGGAGTTATTAATGTACTTGCCACCGTAACACTGGCGAGATAATATGCGATTTTGTAAGATAGTGGGCCTACGTAGTTTAGTAGATAAAAATGAGTATATTATATTCCCTAAAAGTATAGGTACTCCAATCAATAGAACAGTACCCTGCATAATACTCGTATGTTAGGTATGCAATCACCGTGCACCAATTAATTAACGAATGGACAGATAGTGACCAGCATGCACATGACTGTGATATGCTTGTATAAAGTGGGGAAAGGTCATATGGTGATTCGTTGTTTAATATACTTTTCGTACCACTTGCTCAAAAAAGTGACATTCTATGCTTCAAAAATCGAACATAACGATAGTCATTTTTAATCTGTTAAAAACAGGGAGAGAATGTTGTACTGAATTTCATTCATCCTCTAGGGAGAGAATGTGATTTAAATTTGGAATACTTACCGAAATTTATACTGAACTACATCTGTGTTTACACCATTGAGTTTGTATATAAAGCATTACACATCTTTTTGAAAAAGGAATACGTATTTATTATGCAGTTATGATTATTAAACAAAATTACGAAAACCGAAGAGGCCGTATGAGCTTGATGCCTTTGCTTTTCCGACAAAAAAAATGTAGTCTAGGAATTTGCCGCGTTTTTGTTTTCTTCAAATAAAACCTTGAGTTTATTTTATTTTTATAAATAAGTTAATGTTCTAAAAATGCGTAACGATGTTAAATCAAATGAAACGCAAGTTCCTCAGACGCAAGAACAGAGATATACTCAAATTAACTCATCGACAATAAATGTACCAAACAAAAATGTAACTCTCTCTATCAATAATTGGACCAATGTTTCGAATGTTAACTTTTACTTTTAATTGTCATTATTTTCAATAAATGCTTATCTCATATTATTATTGAGTTCATTTTTTTCGCAAATGGTACGAAAAGTAGAGTATTTTCCTCGGTGATAAAGCTGTCTTAGTCTTGGGTGAACTTAAATCCCTCGCTACACTCAGGACTCGTCTTAAATCACTCGCTTCGCTCGTGATCTAAGTTTTTAACACCCTCGCTACGCTCGGGAGTAAACCTCGAGTCCTTCGTTACGCTCGCGATTTAAATCGTCACCCGCGACAGAAGACACTGCTTTATCCCCTTGGTTAATAATCTACTATTTAACTTGAAGTGTTTGCCCTCGGGAACAGGCGGTGGCGCATTAAGTAAAGGAATAAAGAGTGTGTGTTTTTTATGTTGTGCAACAGAAATACGTGGTCATATTATTTAATGGTGAAGTATAGTGGTCAGGTCACGTAGACAGACACGGTAACCGATTTATAACTCTCAAAGTCACACTGTCATGCTTTTGTCAAACAGATAGGCCAGTCCGAAGTGATAACGAACCGATACGAGACTTCAGTCCGATAGTTCTGTCACGCTATCGAATCGCTTTCGCTTTTCTATGTGAGTGGATTCAAACAATTCCATACATTACAAATAAAAACGCCTCGCTTCGCATTCGTCACGCCTGTCTGTTTGACAAAGGCTTCAGACTTGAACTTCATTTTCACTTTATGTCATATTGGGCATTTTGTCACTTGATCTCAACAAAACTTTTGACTTTTACGTAATGACATATGGACATTTTAACGCTTAGACAAATGTTACCCTAATTCACTAAAAACCTTATTCCTTCAATTATCTTTACGTTCCAGGGCCGCGTTATACTGTTTAGACAATACCGCGATCCAAAGTTTTCCCATATACTTGTAAACTTCACTTATCCATATTAATACAAGTGTTTTTTTATTATTATCAGCCTATTTCCAGTCCATTTGCTAAACGATACGTTTCAAATAATTAATAAAAGATTTACGCTACCATTTTCAGCTTTCCTAATTGAGTGAATGTGATTGAATCAGCTGCGAGCCCGTAGTGGCGCACGAGGGTAGGTAATACTCCGTGAACAAGACCGAACGATGCGAACTAATCGAGTTTTTCATGAACCATTTGCAATTTTGGTGCTAATTTTAACAGGGTTGCCGCATGAAAAAGTCTATATTCATGATAACCGATATTTTTATTCCCGATCAGGTTTATTTTCCATTCGATTTGAAGTGATAAAAAAGGACCTACAATATTCTCAGTTTATGAAGTGAGTGAGTGAAAATAGTAGAATTTATATTTTATCTAAGTTGGGTGTGCTGGTCGCGGGTCTCATAATTACCGTGACCCCGGTACGTAAAGGGCTATTGAAGGACACCGTGGATTTTGGTCAGTCAAGTCTGACAGTCCCTCCTGCCCTGCTTTGGGTTGGAGGACTCATTTGATGATAATACCACGTAAAAAAAAAAGTTGGATGTGCTAAACAAAGGACAAAGCAGTACTTCAACTTGGCACAAAGGCTGCTGCAATACATATAGATATAAAGTGCAAGTCTGTCTCGTCTTCCGAAGTTTTCCCAGTGACCTACAACATGGAGCTCGTCACAAACGAAGTGAAAAAGATTCTTCAGGGTCGGCAACGCGCAGATGATACCTCTGGTGTTGCAGTCGTCTTTAGGCTACGGTGACCTAAAGGTTGTTGGTCACAAATATGGTACATATAAAGAAAATATATTATCCGGATCTTTGTTCGTTCTTCGACGTTCATTGCCCCAGCGCTTTACAAGTGATCACCACGGTTGATTCTGGCTTTCAGCCACTTTCAGGAGCTGCAGTTGCTAGGAAATAGTGTGGTGGGTTTGTGTAAAAAAACGACAAAATCGAGATCTCTTTCATAAAAGTAAGAATAACGATGTATGGCGAACACCTAAGATGTTCCGGATAAAAGTCATTTTAAAATTATCTTATACCAACTTAACAAGCAAATAGTAGATTATTAACCAAGGGGATAAAGCAGTGTCTTCTGTCGCGGGTGACGATTTAAATCGCGAGCGTAACGAAGGACTCGAGGTTTACTCCCGAGCGTA
Organism: Agrotis puta; assembly: GCA_943136025.2. NCBI lineage: Eukaryota > Metazoa > Arthropoda > Insecta > Lepidoptera > Noctuidae > Agrotis > Agrotis puta. The sequence continues at coordinate 9,300,341 of OW964177.2, read as the reverse complement.
GCGAGGGTGTTAAAAACTTAGATCACGAGCGAAGCGAGTGATTTAATACGAGTCCTGAGTGTAGCGAGGGATTTAAGTTCACCCAAGACTAAGACAGCTTTATCACCGAGGAAAATACTCTACTTTTCGTACCATTTGCGAAAAAATGAACTCAATAATAATATGAGATAAGCATTTATTGAAAATAATGACAATTAAAAGTAAAAGTTAACATTCGAAACATTGGTCCAATTATTGATAGAGAGAGTTACATTTTTGTTTGGTACATTTATTGTCGATGAGTTAATTTGAGTATATCTCTGTTCTTGCGTCTGAGGAACTTGCGTTTCATTTGATTTAACATCGTTACGCATTTTTAGAACATTAACTTATTTATAAAAATAAAATAAACTCAAGGTTTTATTTGAAGAAAACAAAAACGCGGCAAATTCCTAGACTACATTTTTTTTGTCGGAAAAGCAAAGGCATCAAGCTCATACGGCCTCTTCGGTTTTCGTAATTTTGTTTAATAATCATAACTGCATAATAAATACGTATTCCTTTTTCAAAAAGATGTGTAATGCTTTATATACAAACTCAATGGTGTAAACACAGATGTAGTTCAGTATAAATTTCGGTAAGTATTCCAAATTTAAATCACATTCTCTCCCTAGAGGATGAATGAAATTCAGTACAACATTCTCTCCCTGTTTTTAACAGATTAAAAATGACTATCGTTATGTTCGATTTTTGAAGCATAGAATGTCACTTTTTTGAGCAAGTGGTACGAAAAAAGTATTTATACTACTTGTATTTAGTTTTAAATGTTATCATTTAAATAGGTATGTTGCCTCACATCAAAAGTGTGTGTTCTCAATAGTCTATTTTACTCAAAAAAAAAAATTTGATCCGTTTGTTTCTTTTGTTACGTAAACGAAAATTGACGAAGATACACTCTTCGAAAAATCACAAAACGTCACTGAGACGGTATAATTTTACAAGCGTTGTGGCGTCACAAGCCCCCACTCCCGAATTTCGATGCGTTTTATCTTTGTCAATATTCATTCTTTAAAAAAAAAAAAAAAAAAATACGTGCTCATTATTTTTCAATTCTCTAACTGACGGACTAAACAGATTTTAAATTTATTTATGCAGTAAAGTGCCCTATTATAACAAATATATACGTACCAAATTAGCAAACCCTATAGAGTTTATTCTATTAGGACTCCTGCTAGGAATTGCGTGTAAACCTCGTTAACACAACAAAGAATAAATTATGTAAATAAGTACTTTGACTCATTACTTCATTAACCTATTATGGCCTATTGCATTAAACATGGGCTCAGAACCCAACTAGTACAAACTGCTACTATAAAAGGCCAAAGAAGAAATTGCCATAATCGCGGCAGATTGATTACTGCAGGTTCTTGTGATTATTACTCACTAACCGTGCCCTGCGGTTTCTCGCGGTTTTTGTTCGGTTCCTAAGGGGGTCGTAGTGTGATGTTTAATAGCTTGTTCAGTGGGCATAGTCCCCCAAATGGATAGCAGTGCGCGATGTGGGAGAGATTTGAAATTGGTAACTCGGGACTCTCGAGAGGATGGGTGTCACAACTTTATTAAGTTTCTACGTTTTATTTAAGTTTTAATTAGAAACAAGCCAACAATGTTTATCAAAATATTATTTAGTTGCCAAGAATTAACAGATCTTATAAGTCCCTAAATAAAATAGGTATGGGTAACCGGTGAAAGATAGCGAACCTCCATTGAAAATAGAGCTATCAATAGCTTAGAATTATAAGATTATCGAACAGTTTTACTAAATTGTTTATTTATAAAACAATTGCTGTTTCTATATTTGAATGACGCATTTAAGTGTCATAATCTATTATTTGTTATCAATCATACAACTCAAGAAGGTCGAAGACATTAATTTAATGTGTTATTAAGGCGTTTTGTGCCAGTATCAACGCAAGGAGTTTCTGTAAAGCCATTGACAAACAGACAGGCGAGTCCGAAGCGATAACGAACCGATACGAGAGGTCAGTCCGATAGTTCGATCACGCTATCGGATCGCTTTCGCTTTTTTATGTGACTTGATACAAACAATTCCATACATTAGAAATAAAAACGCCTCGCTTCGCATTCGTCACGCCTGTCGATTTGACAAAGGCTTCAGACTCGAACTTCATTTTCACTTTATGTCATATTGGGCATTTTGTCACTTTGATAAAGGCTTAAAAGCTAATAAACATACACAAAGCGACTCTATTCCGATATAAACCGTATTTGGTGATTAAAATCTAGGTGACGTAACTTCGGATCCCTTTCAAGATATTATTGTATAGGGTAGTAAGGATCAAACAAAACTGAGGATGTTGTGGATAGGTTATGTGAAGACCCTGCAAGTTACAATACCAACAATATCCATTATAGGAAAAGGGGAGTAAGTTGGAAAACGAAGCTTTATTTACCTTACCATATTTTTACTGAAAAAGAAAACGAATTAATCCGTCAGATTATCAAGAAATATTTGACAATTATTTTGTCTTTTGTTACGTAAACTAAAAGTGACGAAGATATGATACTTTTAAAATCGCCAAAACGTCTCAAGCAAGTGCAGTTTTAACTTGCTTCTGACGTCAAAGCCCCTACTCTAGAATTTTATGCGTTATATTTGTAAACACATATTCATTATTCTACAACATTCGTTTTATTTTAGTCATTTTCATATAAAAATAAATAAACAAACAATACAATAAATTGTATCTGAAATTCCATAATTAAAATTATTAATGTACAAAACTAAAAGTATTTACATAACTAAAACTAGAAATTTAAGAATAAAACTAAATATTTACAACAAAATACTAAATGTAAACTAAAACTAAAATAAAATTATTAAAAAAAGAAAAAACAGAAAAAGGCACATATACTCAGGCGTCAAAGTACTCCTCCACATCGCTGGAAGACTGGCAGCATTGCCTCGTTGAATGGCAATGCTTATTCTTTGTCCAAAAAAGGAACCAGCCCTCTGGTCACGCGAAGTGTCGACGAGCCGGCGAGAAATTTCCTTAAAAAGGAGACGCGCACTCGGACCCCATGACCCGAGGTGAATTAATTAATTGAACAAAATGAAAAAATGCGTACCCATTATTTTTCAAACTTCTTACTTTTATTGATACTGTCAACATGCCTAATTGCCTATTAATACAGTGACAGCCAGGAACTACCGCAGTATAAAGCCTAGTGCTTGTGTCGAACAATAACTTGTCAATTTACATTTTCCAAGCAATGTAGCTATAATCTTCTAAGACTGTACTACAAAGACGATCATTAATGGAAGCGTAAGCGGACGTCGTATCGAGATTAATATTTATTGATTCACTGTATGCTAACAAGTTTGTCCTTCGTATGTAATTTTCCCCATCTACGCTACAATATGTTTCCTTAAGAGAATAGAGCGTTTAGAAGGTTATGTATGTACAAGGCTTCGTGTCGGTGATTCCTTTCAATTATACGTTTCGACCAAAACTTTGCCACATTCACGGCGTTGGTGGTGGCCTCGGACAGTTCCCTTGGAGTGCAGATGAAGTTACACAGAGAACAATTGAGGAGGTGGGCCATCGTTGGTGATGAGGCTCCGTAGTTGCACCTTTCTTCATCAGAGTACCCCCACCGGATAATTTGTATTTGCGGTTTAAGGTTCTCCAAGTAGGCCGTGGCAGTTGGTGGCCTGCTGGAAGATTTTCTGCAGGCTCAACGTAGTGTTCCGGAGGGGGATATCTGAGGAGCCACAGCTGTTTTTGGACTACCCCAGCTGTGCTATTGCTGACTGATTTAGTCGACCTGTGGAAACTTTTACGACTTCTTAGTCTACCTCTTGACATCTCCATATTCTACAGGAGATGGCGTTTGTTTGTCTCTTGTTTGTATTTTTCAGAAGCAGTTAATCTGACGTTTTACAAACAATGTTACAATCAGTTATTCAGAATTACCAAACGTATCGTGTTACAGGCATCTCAGATGTAGTTGTGAAAATGTCCAGTTGAAAATATGGAAAAATAATCGGAAGTGTAAGTAACAATAAATATTCATGTAAAAAAAAAACTTCATCTTTTCTTTCAGAGCCTGTGGGTTCGACCAGACAGGCTCATTACTTTGTGTAAGTACCTAATTTATTTCAACACTACTACTGCTCTCAAAACAGTGGTAGAAAACATCGTGAGGATAACGGCATGTCGTAGAGCTAAAAAATCGAAGACCAAAAATCCACCATGCGGGCTCAGTGCGGTTAGGTAGATATGCCATACATCTACCCGCAATGGGCCAGCCCAATCTCTCGCACAGAGAGGAAGCCTGTCTCCCAGCAGTGGGAACTATTTATATATGATGACAGAAGACTTAAGTTCAAACCATTGTCCCACTGCATGCATTTGCAGTTCACCCGCTCGAAAATATTTGAACTTCTAGTGATTCATTTCGTAGTTTCCTTGTGCAATACTAAATGATGTAACACCGTGCAATAAAATTCGTAGCTCCGTGAACACTTCGCTACTGTTTTTATAAGGATGCTAGTCGTGTTGTAAGTGCTTTTTTTATATTCTACACCATTACTGTACCTACTTACTTACGTTTTATTGTAACGGGGTCACACACATCATTTTCATTGTTATTTTACATTCGATCCGCAATTGATGGTTGGAGGCCGATCGACATTAATAATATTGCGAGAATTATAATTTATGTTTATAACAGCCAAAACAAATAATTTATGTGTGATTTTCTTACTGTTATTGGTATCAGGATTTATTATTAATGTAAGTGCAACGATTAATGGCGAACAGACAGGCGTGGCGAATGCGAAGCGAGGCGTTTTTATTTGTAATGTATGGAATTGTTTGAATCCAGTCACATAGAAAAGCGAAAGCGATCCAATAGCGTAACTGAACCGATGCCAAGACGTGGCGAAGGCGTATTTGCTCTGTTTGACGTCGTTCATAAAAAGCCAGGTAATACAACTGCCACGCTTCGGTTCGCTGCACACAGTATGACGTCTCGTATCAGTTCGTTATCGCTTCGGGCTCGGTCCGGTTTGCTATCGCCTGTCTGTTTGACAAAGGCTTAAAAGTTCAGGAGTCTTTTGTCAACTGAACCAGCGGGATCATATGACCACATAATTTATTTCTGTATTTTGAGTGGTAAACTGAACTCAAAGTCGAATTTAGAAAAAAAAACATTTTAAAACGTCCTGTGGATACAGTCGAGCGCAAAATTGGCCAATCTAAATATTATAAAACATAATTAAATTAAGGTTATTTCTCAAGAATTACTTATTATTAAATTGGGCAATGGGTCCAGTCGACACATTCAAAAGTTGATTGGGTCCGCGGGTCTATTTGAGTGGGCCCAGTTGATTAAAGACTCTTAGTACTACTAAGCATTCTAAACTATTGCGAGTAACCATCTTTAAAATTATGATTTGTTTGAGTGCACTAAATTCATAGGTTCTTTTCAACTTCACCATCGTTTATTTTCAAAAGTTTTTAAAGACACTTCCTATTTTAATGAGTCATCGTAAAATTGTTTTCTACATTTATAGCGTCCCCGTTGGCTGAATGTTTCAAAACTACTTTCCATGTATTACTTTCAGATTTTCTTTTTAGTACTTTAGTTTTAGTAAGTTGTTTTTTAATGAACCTTTTTTTTTTATCGTGGTAAAATCATCAAATGAGTCCTCCCACCCAGGGCAGAGTGGGAGGGACTGTCAGACTCGTACTGACTAAAATCCACGATGTCCTTCAATAGCCCTTTACGTTCCGGGGTCACGGTAATTCGTACAGTCCCGCGGCCTTTTAATGAACCTACGAGTACAAAAGTGCTTGGTACATGCTTTTTTTTTTTTTTTTTTTATCGTGGTAAAATCATCAAATGAGTCCTCCCAGTCGGACAGCGAGTCGCTGCCCGCGCCTACGGTGGCCGGAGATCGTCTTGCGACGTCCGACGCCGTGGGCGTCTACCGCTGCGGCTGGGGTGGAGGGAGGACGTTGTCCTCTCCCTCAGGCGGCCCGCCTCCTCCTTCACGAGCATGACTGCTTCGCAGAAGGAGGCGACCGCCTCCCACTCCGTCTCGCCCCGCAGCATGGCCTCGACCAATGCCGGGCGCGAGAGGTCTCCGCCTATCGCCGTCGTAAGGACACGGCGGTGCTCTGCCCAAGCGGGGCAGTCCTGCACCGTATGCTCCACCGCGTCCTCCGGACGATCCTCGCAGTGGTGACACCCAGGCGTTTCTTCCCTCCCTATCAGACACAGGAACCTCCCGAAACTTCCGTGTCCGGTGAGGACCTGCGTCATGCGGTAGGTCAGGACGCCGTGACGCCTATCCAGCCACTCCTCAAAGAGGGGTCTTACCGCCGCGATTGCGGCGTGCCCGGCTTGGTACATGCTAACATATTTTGAAGCGGGGTGACTCTATGCACCTATTTGTTGCACAGTTATCGAATGTCCATCTTCACACAGTTTGCAAATGATCGTTCTCATGTTTAACTAAGCCAATGTGTACGTTAAATCCTACCGTGAGTTGGCACACGTGTGCTGGAAGCTTGGAGCACTAGCACAGAGTAAATAGTAATAAGAGTGTAGCTCGGGAAATATTTTCGCTTCGCTTCCATTTGAGGATTCGTCGCTTTTTTTCATTGAACAATTTTAAACTCTACAAAACCACATCATAATTATTTCAGCCTATTACAGTTCGCAATAGCGTGGCCTATGTCCAATAGGACATAGGCCACCCTTAAAGAGCGCCACAGCGCACGATCTCCGCTTGTTTCATCCAGCCATTGCCAGCATCCTTCTTAAGATCATCGGTCCATCTTGCCGGGGGGCATCTAACCCTACGTTTACCTACTGGTCTCCATTCGGGAACCTTCCTTTCGTTGGTTCTGCAAACCCTAATCAGAGAAATTACTTATGTTGATATATGTGATATTGGACTTTTCCTGTAATCTTCACTTTTCCAAGCTGTGAATAAGATTTCATAGATCAGAACTGAAGCATTCCATTCCCTAACTACTCTTGTAACTATATACATAAGCCGGGCTGCGTAGTGCAACCTATACAAACGCTCGTTCATGCATATAACAACCAGTCACTCCATCCCGGATCAATAGTACCTATACAATGAAAACGATTTTGGCTCGAGTTTCGTGTTGCACTACTTTGCAAGTCTGTTGTTCTGGGTTAATTTATTCCAAGGATACGGAAATTGACTTTACAGAATGAATGGTTAAGAAAATTTCGTGGAAACTAAAATCCAATTGTATTGTTCGAGCAATCTAGGTTGCGGGTAAAGTTCAATTGATTTATGATAGCAAGAGTGTTGACAACGCCTTGCACAGTGCGACACATTACACTGCTCGGTACAAACACATTACCTAATGGCACAGATTTATTACTCCGTGTTTTGAATGAGACTGCTGTGCATCAATTTCGGCTTTAATAAGCTCTCGTTTGGCAGGCGCTGTGCATATTGAGAGTTATGTCCACAGAGTGAATTATTGATGTATGAAATACAGGGCCTGATGGTGACGACCTGTTAAAGTGAAAAAAGTGGGTCGTGGTTTGAGCACATCCTTTGACAAACAAAAATTACATAGTATGATACTTTACGCCAAAAAATGAAGTTTATAATAAGTTTTGTGCGACTGACGCGGCAGTCAGGATGACCGAAAAAAAAAACAAAATCTGTGCTGTACGAGTATTTTCTAGCAGTAAATTTGCTCTTGATTCTTTTTCGCGCGTTCAAACATGCTTTATAAAATAGTCAGTTTTTTTAGTCTTTTGATAGGTTTAACTAGATTAGTTAGTATATGGAAATTCTTCTTAAACAACGCCTTGAAATATTTTGCTTATGAAACATTTCCTTTCAAGGGAAAATTCAAAAGGTTCTAAGCGCCTCCTACGCAGAAAGCGCAAACGGATATCGAAAAAGTTTAAAGATGCGATTGAATGAAGTCTGTCGAAAAGAAATTCGCCCACACTTGATTTATATCTTCTTGTAGGAGCATAGACAGCTAAGGATACCTTGAGTTAAAGGTATACCACAAGTTGCTTTGAGGCACTATAAAATAATTCAAACCTAAGTACGTCTGACTATCATGTTTCGTTTCAGCTCCATTATGTATTATGTTTCATTTGAGTAGGCTTCTATTTTGGGTAGTAGTTGAATAAAAATATTTACCACTGCAATATTTACACAAAAAAAATCGCTGTTATATACGAAGTTGGTGGTGGGGACTATCAACTCGACAGGAGGACGCAATGCACGCGGGGACTCCCGCGGAGTGACGAACGTGTCAAGTTTAATAATGTACCAACAACCTATTTTTTGCACATTGGATGACTGTTGAATGCTACAGGCGCCATGATTGGCGTGGCTACTTTCAAGACTCAATAAATTTAATAATTCGTAACATCAATTTGGTAGAAGAAGAAGACTAAGTAAGAAACAGGAAGGATACATGCTTTAATTTTGAATATCTTGTATAAGTATTAAGTAAGGTAAATACTCAAAAAACAATGTTTGCTCTCTACCAATGATGCGCTCGGATCATTTCTACTAATGCCTACGTGTGTGTGCATACATGAAGTGGATTCCCTATAATCGAAGCACGGGTTTGTATTTCAGCCAACTACCAATAGCCAATCAACGGTTTAGATTTTGTACAAAAGCTGGCGAGTTTAAAGTGTTAGCTGCGCTCTGGTTTTTGCATTTCATTTAGGAATAAACGAGAGGTTTTTTTTCTGACTTGTTTTGTCGGAAGTAAGTAGGTACATTTTTCTCTAACAAAACTATATATTTTCATCGGATACAACCATTTTTTTTTTTTCATATTGTATTAGCCTTGTAAGCGTGCCAAACGGTCAAACAATTTCATATTTACATTTGTATTGATAAAGATTCTTTATAAACAATTTTTCACCCTTGAAGAATTACCTACATAACGCTTTGTAGAGCGATGTTCATTCTATAGTGACGTCATGCATTGTATGTATAATGACGTCACGAACATCGATAACTGTAAGTGACGTTTACTTTCCTGCCCAGTCATAAGAGGAAATGGATTTTGTAGATAATGCTTTCCCGATTGTGGCAAGTAGGTTTCGTGGTAGGTTATAGAATGAAACCATTAATTACTTTACACGTTTATTGTAACACGAGACACAGAAAATCAGGGTAGTAGGTTCTTAGTTAGATTAAGGTCTCTAAGCACTTGTCACTGGTCACTTGTAGAAGAAGGTAGGAAAGTTACTGCCCTGGGCTAGGCTACGTTGCAGCACGTGGTCCGGCGTCAGGTCACAGGGCAGGCAGCAGATGGGCGACTCCAGAGGTCACCAGGCGTGGGCAGCACCACGCGGGTTATAGCGACCGCGTGTCGTCAGCAAGGCGATTGGCCTCGACACGTGGCGGGCGTGGGGTCTCGGGCACCCACGAGCCACGTGGATGGCAGGTGCAGGCGGCGGTAGCGGCCGCGTGGGTAGTCCGCTTGGCAGGCGTCTCTCCAGCGGTAGGTGCGGAGGCAGCGGTGACGCCTGACAGCGTTATCAGCAGACTCAGACTGCGATGTGCAGCCCTAGGCTGGAATGTTCAGCCCCAGACTGGAAAGTGCAGCCCCAGACTGGAATGTTCAGCCCCAGACTGGAACCCTGGAATCAGCGCGAGGCGGGTGCTCCGTAAGCGTCGTGCTAGACCTCTGTAAGCCTCCGCCGATGTGTGCGTCTCCCAGCCGTAAGCCCAAAGCAAGGGTGGATGAAAGGAGACTCACCCATCGTGATGGCTTACAAATTAGAGGTTATGCGTGCTCATGCCGCAGGCATTCCTGGAAGTTCCTCGCCGCGTGGCCAGGCGATTTAAGCGAGCAGCTTGGCGCAGCGTGGCGAGAAAAGCAAGCGTAGTAGCGGGTGCGAGAGGCATGCGCACGCATTTACAAAGAGGTGCAGTGATGGTGACAGGTGATGTGATTTACATAGCTTTCTCGACAGTCATAATGAGGCTGCCGAGAACAATTACAATGGCTGCCAGACCGCGCAGACAGAACACAGAGAGAATGCGATCTGACAAGAACAAATAAGAATTGCAATCACACTGAGCACTTACCCGTTTATCTCGGGGTTATTTAGTATACTTAGAAGAAGCTTGGTGCTATAAAGAGGACGCGGAATGTGCTGCGAGAGTTTTTATAGTCACGTACCGACGCCTCGATTGCTCAATGACGTGATCGTGTTGGAACAATTAGTGTTGTCACTTTAATAAACCGTAACTAATGTTGTGCGTTTTAGTTGATTTTTAGGAAATCGACTACAACGCTACAACATACATACTAACAGTTATCGTAAAAGTTAATGTTTCGATGATATTCGGGATATTTTAGTCTTATCGAGGGTGTTGAAATCAAATAGCAGTTAAAATTAATTAAGTATACGATACGATACTATCTTTATTATTTCATGTTCTTTTTTACATAAAATATAACAATGATTTGTAAAGACAAGTATGAATAAGAATTATCAGTTTCAAAATGTTAGTAATCTTGAACCATCTCGGAATTTGAATTTCAACCCTTCAGAGTATGGCTATTCAAATAAAATTGAAATATTCAAACTCGTCAACACTTCGAAGGTTCTGTAGGTATTTAAATAATCTACCGAAATATTGAAAGGGTCATACATAAAAAGGGTTATTTCTCCCTTGTCGAGTTAGATCGACGACAGATTTGTTTTTATGCAAAAAAATTCAATATCCTAACTAATATTATAAATGCGAAAGTAACTCTGTCTGTCTGTCTGTCTGTCTTTCTGTCTGTCTGTCTGTCTGTCTGTCTGTCTGTCTGTCTGTCTGTCTTTTCTTCACGCCTAAACTACTGAACCGATTTGTGTGAAATTTGGTACAGACATAGTTTGGAACTTGAGAAAGGACATAGGATAGTTTTTATTACAAAAAAATAAAAATAAAAAATAAAATTTATGAAATGCTCTAACGGAGTACAGATAATTCCTTAAACTCTCAATAGATGGCGGTGATCGTTCAATGGTGTCGATCGTTACACGAGTTGTCACTATGGATTGATAGATGGCGTTGGAACCAAAATTGTACTTATTGTCGGTTGTATGATAGTTTATGTGGACTGGTCCTGTTTCGTAAATTTTAAATTGTTCCGTTGTATAATTGGTGTTCCTGTGATGCTTATGAGAAACTATATAACTAGATCCACCAAGACTATAACTAACTAACGGCATACGGTTACAAATAACCTATTTAGGACGAAATGTCATTAAAGCCCTTATTATGACTGGGATGGCGAAAGGCGAAACTTTTATTATTCCCCGTATTCTCATCATTCCAACTGATTTGCCATTCCAATTCAAAAGAGTTCAGTTTCCGCTGTAAACTGCGTTTGCAATGACCATAAATAAAGCCCAAGGGCAAACGCTAAAAGTTGCGGGGGTACATCTTGAAAAAGACTGTTTCTCCCATGGACAACTCTACGTTGCGTGCTCAAGAGTGTCGAAACCACAAAACCTTTATATTTTTGCAAAGGATGGCTAAACTAAAAACGTGGTAAAAAGAAATGTCTTGGTGTAAGAAACTTTCATAATCTCTAAAACCTAAAATAATAGAAAATTTGTCAAGGGAGAAACAGTCTTTTTTCCTTTTGGACTGAAATGTCAAATCAGTAGAATGATGAGAAAATAAGGGAAAAATAACATTTTCGCCTTTTTCGATCGGCAAAACGGCTTTAATGCCCTAAATGAGTATACATCTCTTAAATTCAAACGCAGAGCTCATTATGTTGATTTTTGAAGAGTTCCCTAGAATATCCCGCGAGATCGGGAACTATGTGGGTAAAACCAAAAATCTGCTGGAAGTCACTATTCCACGCGAACGAAGTCGCGGGCAAAAGCTAGTATTATTATAATTCGTGCATTGTCCTGACACATTGCGACTTGTTTCAGTGCCTTCTCATTGGATTTTTATTGAATAATTCAGAAATAGTGAGAAATATCTTTTTATAGTGAATGTGACGTCTCGTTAGTGTAGTGTATGGCACTTGTGTCGGGAGACAACCGCTGAACTTGTAGACAACGAATGAGTTGTTTTTCAATGCATTCTACGAACGCAAAATTGACAAGAGCACATTGTTAGTGCAGCACAGAGTAATCTGTAAATCGGGGTGGTGGTAGTGGTGGGGTCGTGGAGCTGTCCAAACGGATAACCATGACCCGAGAACGTAAAGGGCAATTGAATTTCTGCAAAGCATTTGATTGGATTTTAGTCAGTATGAGCCTGATAGTCCCTTCCGCTCCCCTCACGGCGGGAGGACATTCATTTGATGACTTTACCAACTAAAAACAAGGAGGTGGTGTATCGGGACGGTATAAGGATTTAATTGACAGTAAGTATGTGATCAACAGTTACACAGAAAATTAATAGAACTGACCCTAATAAATCGGAGTCCTGCAATTAAAACACTGATGTTGAAATAATTCGAAATGCATGTTAACATAATAATTCCACATAGGTTAAATATCGATCGAACAATAACCCTTACACAACTAGTTTAAAATCGGGTCATCCTGAGAGAATGTTCAGTTTGCAGAGACAAAGATATACTGGGAATTCAGGCCGAGATGCTTCATACAGTGGGTTACTAACAATGCAATGGGAATTTTAATTATCAGCTTCTGTAAGCGTACGTCATAACATCCAGGGAGAAAATTTATAGAACGACCCACGGTTAGTCAATTTCACATTTGAATTCACTTTTTATTATTTCTTATTTTATTATTTCAAAACATACTTAGTATGTTTAACTTTCTATAGCATCTGATGTCAAGTAATATTCGAGGCTTTGTCACAAGATTTCTGTATTTTAAGATTTTTGCTTGAAGTATTTGCTGCAATTATTGTTTGAAAAATTGAAAAAGCGGCTCGAATGTAGGAACGAGGATCTAAGTTTTTCTATCAAATTAACGTCAAAGTTCCAGTTTACGTCACTCATCATATGCCTAGCCTTTTCCCAACTATATTGAGGTCAGCTTCCAGTCAGACCAGATGCAGCTGAATATCAGTATTTTACACACATGGAGCGACTGCCTGTCGGACCTCCACAACCCAGTAATTGGGTAATCCAGTTTACGTCACTAAACGTGAAAAGTCATGATAGGGTTTCAGATAAAGTAATATACTGCAGAATAAAGGACTAGCTATGTTTTCACAATGCTCGTAAATTTAATAGCGTTCAAAGAGGTTTGACGTCTCACAAACTGAAACCATAAACTGAGTTAAAGATTTTAAGGGGTCTTCAGAAAGATATGAACGTATAGATGATCCGTTTTAACAAAATATTAAAACATGCATTACTGTCTTTGAAGTTTCAAAACAAAGTGTAACGGGTGCACGTCCTGTCTTCTTAGGCAACTCTTCAGCTGTGTTAACAGAACATCGAGCATTCGCCCCTTTTAATTTAGTCGAACTGAACAACGAACAGATCCAAACATATAGCCAAACATCGCTACGAATATTTTCATGATCTTTATCGATCTTTAGCGAACGCACAATATTTTTTACTTTATGTATATGTCAGACTTGTCAGTCGACTTGGCAAAAAGCATGCAAGAACGCTCATTATAATGCCTACTAAAACGCTTTCGTTTATTTTTCTGTAATGTAACATTCGGCATAATGCTCATTGCAAGTGAATGCTCAAGTTTATCAGCACCTTTAGGTGTGCATTCTCGCTTTAAAAACTGTTTACGCAGAAAAATAATTCAAACAAACTTAAGTTCGCTTCGGTCGAGTATTAGACAATATTTGTTCTAGATCGATAGCGTCACTTCAACTTATCTTAAGTTTAGCGAACTACAGAGCGAAGGGATCAAACCTAGGAATTACGTCACTAAACGAATTTCGTTTTACAGTTGTAGTATTAAGACACAAGTTTGTTTTGAAGATTCGCTGCATCGTCTAGACAAAAACAACAAGAGCATTCAGAAGAACATATCACGTTTATGACGACGTACATGACGTATAGATAACCGTTTTTACTACAAATTTTACTCCACCTGACATCCTAAGTAAAAATTGCTTTGACACTAGTAAATAAAATCTGTAACTTTACGTCAAAACTTTTAAAATATTATATTAAAACTGTCTTCTAACTATGACAGTTACTGTGTACGGTCAAATTGTGGACCTTCTTGACACTATCAAGCTAAACAATCAATTTAAGTCAGCAGTAACCAATACTTTTGAAGTCTGCAACGGATGAATAAACAATCGTTTAGAAATGAGTACTTAATTCCAAGGTGAGACCGCAAGACCTTAATTACTTTGAGTACAACCTCGTTTTCAAAAGCAAGCTTGAGATTTCTAGGTAATTAATTTGTTAAACAACTTTGCAGATCCAACATCCTCGTCTTCACTTAGCATTGTGATTCTGTATGCTTAGTTAGTTCATTTTCATTTAAGGCCGCGTATTCTTCGATCCATATATACAAACAAAGGCAATGCTTTTAATTAGTTCTGCTCTCGTATTTCACTTCTCTTTCTAATGATAAGACGCAACAAGTTTTCCGTTCTGTGTTGGTAAAAAATGATGTGCTTATAAGTTTTTTTCCACTGAGTACTTTATTTTATTTTAGCTTCATGATTATATACAGACTATAAATAAAAACTTACTAGTAATATGTACAAAAAAAAAACATTCAAAGGGCGTCAAAGAATACGTCCACATCGCTGTCAACGGGAACAGTGCCCAGAACGCTGGCAGCATTGCCACGTTGTATGGCAATGCTGACTCGTTGACCTAGGAATAGGCCAGCCCTCTGGTCACCTGAAGAGTCGACTAATCGCCTGGCGATGTCCTTAAAACGTTGTGAGCACTCGGACCCCATGGCCCCAGAGTTTCAACCCCAAACGGCTCAAATACATAGCTGCTAGCTAAGCCAATGTATTTGCCTAGTTTTTTTCCTGATTCATTTTGAGATAAATACTGTATTACAAATATATGAATGATTTAAAAATCATAAATACAAATGTCATTTGCAGAAACATCTATAAATAAATTTACATAAACTGCTACGTGATTTATTTGTTCATAGAGACCTCAATCGAAGGTCAAAGGACTTTATTTATGATCAATTTATTTCTATCTATCGTAGACTGGGATTTGCATGATCGTATAGTAAAGTGGATTATCCCTCATGATGCACTATTGATATTTGCAAGCTCCTCGTAAAGTTTATGCCTCCATCGAAAATCACGTCTCGCACACATCTTCATATTCATAGTAGGTCTACTAACTACCAAGTACCAACTGCAGGGTAACATAGTATAGCAATAAAACAACAGCTGTGATATTAAAAATGGTTTTATTATTATACTTTCGGACTTTCGAGGCTGCGAAAGTCTGGAATAATAAAATTAAAGTGTAAGTGATAAACTACTTTGTCTGAAGGTTACGACTTTGACAGTAAATCTATTTAGTGCTCGACCCTAAATGGCCGTCTCTTGAACACGTATTGTCATGTTACTTTAAACGTGCTCCGGGAATCTTAAAACTATTTTGATCTTCAATCCAACCTGCATTGGGCCCACGTGTTGGATTGCGGCCCACTATGGATTAGATTTGAAATCCTGAGGGAACGGTTTAGACTTGTTTCAGTCCATACTTTATTCCAAAAATGCTGGACATTTGTTCGTATTTCAATGTTTTTCTTTTAAGAATTAAACTGTTTTCATGTACACTTGACAGGACAATTGTTAAGTTTAGTTTTATTAATAATACAGCAGTTTGAAATAACGTGTCGTGGAGTAGTACGCAGCGGTTGTGAGTGAGTCGGGCACGCAAGCCGTGTCAGCCATATTAAATCCATTTACTGTCACTTATTGCATGCGGTCACACTGCCCGCAGAAATGGTCGACATGTTCAAACCAGAATGGATTTATAAATTGGTGACAATTAACTTTTAACTACTTTATAATACGTTTGGGAAGTGAATTTTCCGAATGATCTTATTTGGTTACTACTTATTATATATAAGTATAAGGATTTTTTTGTAAAATTCTATGCTCCCAGTATAGTTTAGGCTGTACGTTATCTGATGTAGTGTATTTAATAATTTTTTGAGTGGGCTACACAATACATTACTATCTGCAGATGCTCAAACTAGAATTCAAGTTTGCAATAGATCTGGACTTAATGTGGACAGCCATCTTCCTGTGTGTTAATTCCATTAGAATACGTAAACGAATAACAGTCTACGAACCACATGTCATTATTATTTTGATTAATAATATCAAACATATAAATTAATTTGCATGAAGATTTGGTGAAATGATGATTTCGTTTCTGTTTCGAATGGTGACGTTTCCTGTGCAAATTAAATAGAAGTTTCATGAGTCATTAAAGTCGCATCTATTCTGTTTCGGGCATCATTTTGTATTTTTAGCAATATTTTATATTTAAACTCTCATATTGTGTATGAGAGTTTAGACGAGACTTGTAGACCGTACAAATAATTGTTTCGAGCGGGAACTGAACCCATGACAAGCAGCGCAGCGTCAGTCACTCATTCACTGCGCTAACAGCTTCGTTATACCTTCGGCATGCTAATCAAATAACCCGTAAGTCTCATCTTGTTGTCTGTTGCAGAAACGGCTTAATTACAAAGGTACTCGTACCAACAGATGACCCGCTTGTTGGTAACGTGCTGTCGTGGGGACCCGGTGTCGCTCTAATGACACCATTCGGAACACTTGCCCTCTTACTTTTTAATACTTTTTACTGTGTTGAAGATACTTAGTTCAAACGGTTAGTTTATCAGCGAATAGAAAATTGGACTGAGGGCTTAGACAACAGCAAATGATTAACAAAAAGTTTTAATTAATCTATTGCAACTTTATGCTCTAGGGCATAAAGTAATGTTACTAGTTTGAGCACTTCATAGAGAGTTATGCTCACGTCTGAAGCAAAAACTGTTACTGTCCTTTGGGGGATAGACATCTTTCGGTGTTACGACATTTATCGCCGAGATCGACGAACGTCGAAGGACGCAAAAGGTGGATGGTACGACTCATACTCGAAGTAAATTCTTATCCTGGCTGGCTTAAATCAGAGATTGCCATACACTATATTTACACAAAATGTACACTTCGAAAGTACAAATGACTTATAGTTTTTATCTTTTAAGTGCAACTTGGATTTCGCCGACCGTCATTTATAGACGTAATAAAATGTCATTTTTCAAAATGAGTTGGTACTGCAGGAAGATTTACGTCAAAAATCCATTAGTGTATTCAAGGACCACAGTAGGTACACACGGTTACACATGAAGCTATGCATAACCAGTATAAGCTGACGGTCCGTTGTACGGAAAGATGATACACGCGAGGCCAAAATAAACTGTTTTAGCCGTATGTACAATCAAAAGATTTGAATTATGACCCACCATAAACTTATTTTCTTACAGACATTTAAATACATTTAGGTCCACATTCGCGTAAAGATACATTATCAATGGCCCAAGGTTGGCCTTGATTTACGTTATTTTGACGGATCCAAACGATTTATTATCAAATTGGGTGATGATTTAACTTGGTCGATTGTACCTACAGTATTTCAGTCCTAGTAAAGTGCCTAAAAGGTGCTAAAGTTCGCAGTAAACCCTGTAGTCCCGTTGTCTAGTGCTATGCGACTAATGGTTGTATAAATAGTGCCAAAGAGTATTGAATTATTGCGCTACTCAGCCACGTAGGCACTTGAACCTATTAGCGGTAAGTGGCCGTTTGTTACTCTTGGTTTATCTGACGTTTCATATTATTGAGATATGTGGACAGGTGTAAAAATTATATGAGTTTCTGGTAGATATTGGCCATCTCTCTATTTTTGGATGCCATACTGGTATGCTGTATAGAAGGTATTCAAAAGTTTAAAACACTGTTTTTTTTTTTATCGCGGTAAAATCAGCAAATGAGACTTTCCACCCAGAGTGGAGCGGAAGGGTCTGTCAGACTCGCACTGAGGTATTTTACATTGGGCACCTGAGCGAATGGCACCTTAACTATTAAGACACCTGTCAAAAATTTTCGCAGGTGCCAGATGCCCGTTGTGGAAAACCTCCTCGCACTGAATAAAATCCACGGTGTTCCTTTAATAGCCCTTTATAGGGTCACAGTTACCTAACAAGACAGCCCCTCGGCCAAAACACGTGCTTTGGAGATTATTTTACCAACACTGCGAAAGTACCTCCTCTAGGTTAAGCTTATTCCAGTTAAGGTGATTCCTCCGTAGTAGCCCGCGAAATTCAAATTTTCTTGTGTTTTTTGCAATTTGCATATCAGTGACAAGTTGTAACTCGATCAAAATATGATTCGCGACAGTAACAAGTATAATCTATACATGTAATAAATCTGTAGAAGGGTCAATTCTGTACATTGAAAATATTGAAAAAATAAATAGCGGGGGGTGTTGCTGGATCGATACCAAACCCAAATATGTGATTAATTTTTTTTTTGTCTGTCTGTTGTCTGTCTCTCTGTCTGTCTGTATATGCAGGCATCACGTGAAAACTAACGGTTCGATTTCGATGAAACTTGGTATAATTTATACCTTATTATCCTGGGCATAAAATAGGATACTTTTTATCCTGGAAAAGTACGAAGAAAAAAAAATCTTATTTTTCAGTTTTATTCATAGACGTTGTTCTGTAGAACCGCGAATCTCCTTAATTATTATAGGCTTAGCCGTATTTGGGTCCAATAGATATTTATAAGATTTCATTGTCAGAGTTACTCAAAATGGAGAAATAAACCACCCAAGACCGACATCCGCGCGGACGGAGTCGCGGTCGGAAGCTAGTTTTAAAATATAAGAATGATCAAATAATATTCGCTCCATTCGCTCTCACATAGATTTGGTCAAAATAAGTTAGATTTCTGAAATTTTACAAATATAGGGCTACTACGGTGGAGTCATCTTAAGTTTAATTGCATTTTCAATAGGTCCATTTTTTGTGACAGGAAGACCTTAACATAAATTAATAGTAGGTAGAGCAGGGCAGCAGAATTATAATTAATATTTATGGGAAGGCCTATCCGAAAAAATAATAACGTGGCCATTTAACCGGAAGAACAGAAAATTGAAAAGCTTTAATGGATACAAAGTAATTTCTGTTGCCGGGCAGCTGTCTTATGTTCTTAACATGAAGATTTTTTTTAATTTGATTAATGAATATTATTTCTTTAGCCAATGAAGCGTAGTTCTCTACGCTACCTGCGACATCTTCAGATAAAACTCTGCAATGCTCTATATCTTAAAAGTAATTGCAGGAATGCTTAGGTTCTGTAATTGTTTCAGAATATTATTATTTAAAATAAGAGTAAATTAATATTAATTTTCTGAATTCTAAATAACCCTGTGATTAATAACTAGCTAATTCTTAATCTAATTCCAAAACAACAACATATACAATATTTACTTAGATAGGAATTAACGTTGTGAAAAGATATTAAAACCTCCTCGCTATTAAGTGGGAGTGCTTTTGGAGAAATTAAATTGAATGGTTCCAGGCAAGATGTTCTCTACACGGTTCTAGATGTCTTGACCTTAATACACTAATGTGCAAACCGAACGACGAAACTGTTGTCATTTCATGATGTCATATTACTTCTGAAATTTTAAAATATTTACGTTTAAAGGAAAATTCATATTTAATGTACTTTGTTTTTTACGTGGTAAAATCATCAAATGAGTCCTCCCACCCAGGGCAGAGCGGGAGGGAATGTCAGACTCGTACTGACTAAAATCCACGGTGTCCTTCAATAGCCCTTTACGTTCCGGGGTCACGGTAATTCGTACAGTCCCGCGACCATATTTAGGGTCTCAGCACACATATGGGATCGGAAAGGGATCGTCACCGTATCGCCTCGAGCCGTTCAGAATGGTTTGTATTAAACTCCCTACTGCAACGCACACTAATCGGAATAATAACGTAATCGCCTCGCCTCGGAACAGGCTCCGAACTTGAATTCCCGCGCTTACGGCTCATCGTCCCCGCGCTTACGTTTCTCCGTCCCCGCGCTTACGTCTCTCCGTACCCGAGCTCACATCTCTTCGTCCACCCTTTCCCCTTTCCCCTCCCGCGACTTGCCTGCTAAAGACGAATAAAAGAGATATTTATTATATATTTTATTATAATGCTATAAAAGAGATATTTCGGCATATGAAAATAAATATAAAATTTCTCTTCATCATCCATCAAATGTTTTTTTATAGTCCGAAATTCCCCTTCAGTACTCCTTGCTTTATTCATACTGTGTACCCAATATCTTTTTCTTTTTTTCTTGCTATTTTCTTTTTCCTCTTCATCAAGTGCTATGGCTATGATAGCCAACTCACGTATTGTAAACCAAGACATAACCGTGCGCTACACTTAACGTTTGGATTCAAACTGATCTGGTGCCAACCAGGTCAGCCAGGGGGCGGCGAGGCGTAAGCGCGGTGTCGCCTAGCCGTAGCCGAGTTGACGTACAGGCGCTGCTGATACGCTTTCGTTACGTGCATACGGTAGGTTGACGCCTGGTTGACAGCGAGGCGAAAGGCGTTACGGTTACGATCCCTTTCCGATCCCATATGTGTGCTGAGACCTTAAATGTACTTAAGTATTGTGAGCGAGTGTAAGCCTGTTTCCCTAAAGTAGAAGTGCCGTAAACTGACTATTCTTACTTCTACTTCGATATCTTGATGAGGAAACCAATAACACTGCCTGAACTAATTAGTGAAGCAAAATCACAGTAAGTAGATTGAATTCGCCCCAGGACCCGACGGCTTGCCAGGAAAAGCCTGGGTCCTGGCCTCGGGGACTCTCGGGCCTCGACTGGGGGGGCTCTTTAGCGCGTGCCTGGAGAGGGGCCAGTTCCCGCTTCGTTGGAAGACGGGGAAACTGGTCCTGATCCAGAAGCCCGGGCGCCCTGCGGACTCTCCGTCCGCATTCCGGCCCATCGTGCTGCTCGACGAGGTGGGCAAGCTCTTTGAAAGAGTAATTGCAGACCGCCTCGTCGGGCACCTGAATCGGGTGGGCCCGGACCTTGCGGAGAGCCAGTATGGCTTCCGCAGGGGGCGCTCGACGGTGGATGCGATCACGCGCGTGAGAGCCCTCACGACGGGGGATGCGGTTTCCCGGGGCAGGGTCGTCTTGGGGGTGTCTTTAGACATCTCCAATGCCTTCAACACCCTGCCCTGGAGTTGCATCAGGGAGGCACTCCGGTATCACCGGGTGCCGACCTACCTCCGTCGTATAGTCGAGGACTACCTGACGGACAGAGCCGTCATCTACCCCGGTCACCGGGGAGAGTGGAACCGGCGAGAGATGTCGTGCGGTGTTCCACAGGGATCGGTCTTGGGGCCGCTCCTGTGGAACATCGGTTACGATTGGGTGCTGCGCGGCGACCTCCCTGACGGCGTCGGCGTAATTTGTTACGCCGACGACACGCTCGTCCTGGCGAAGGGAGAGTCGCACCAGGCGGCGGCCGACGTGGCGACGCAGGCGGTAGCGACAGTCGCTGATAGGATCCGGCAGTTGGGACTCGACGTGGCGCTGCACAAAACAGAGGCCATGTGTTTTCATGGCCGTCTGAACGCGCCACGTTCAGAGTCCCACATTACGGTGGAGGGGGTTCGCATCGGCGTCGGGAGGACGATGAAGTACCTGGGACTCGTCCTCGACAGCCGGTGGAACTTCAGGGAGCATTTCCTGCATTTGGCCCCAAGGCTGAACCGGGCAGCAGCCGCTCTCAAGCGGCTCCTGCCCAATCTCGGCGGGCCAAATGCCTCCTGCCGGAGGCTGTACGCCGGTGTCGTGCGGTCCATGGCCCTCTACGGGGCCCCTGTGTGGGCCCTAAGCATCCGGACGCGACCACTAAAGCTGGTCGCATGCCAGAGGGTCATGGCTATCCGGATGATCCGGGGATACCGCACGATCGCCGGCGAATCAGCCAACCTCCTAGCGGGATTGCTGCCCTGGGATCTGGAGGCGACTGCCCTCCAGCGCGTCTATGAATGGCGCGTGGAGGCGCAGCGTCGGGGCGAATCCCCGCTGCCTCGACAAGTCGAGGCGCGGCGGGAAGAGCTCCGGCGCGATCTCAGGGCAGTATGGAGGGAGCGACTGTCGCAACCGAGGTCCGGGCACGCCGCAATCGCGGCGGTAAGACCCCTCTTTGAGGAGTGGCTGGATAGGCGTCACGGCGTCCTGACCTACCGCATGACGCAGGTCCTCACCGGACACGGAAGTTTCGGGAGGTTCCTGTGTCTGATAGGGAGGGAAGAAACGCCTGGGTGTCACCACTGCGAGGATCGTCCGGAGGACACGGTGGAGCATACGGTGCAGGACTGCCCCGCTTGGGCAGAGCACCGCCGTGTCCTCACGACGGCGATAGGCGGAGACCTCTCGCGCCCGGCATTGGTCGAGGCCATGCTGCGGGGCGAGACGGAGTGGGAAGCGGTCGCCTCCTTCTGCGAAGCAGTCATGCTCGTGAAGGAGGAGGCGGGCCGCCTGAGGGAGAGGACAGCGTCCTCCCTCCACCCCAGCCGCAGTGGTAGACGCCCACGGCGTCGGACGTCGCGAGACGATCTCCGGCCACCGTAGGCGAGGGCATGCGGGCGGCGAGTAATGGGCGACTCGCTGTCCGACCATGGACCATGCCCGGGTCGACGGCGCGTTGTGTTCCACGCGCGCCTCAAAGAGTGTCAGCATAGTGACGGGGCCTGTAGAGGGCCAAAGCCTGCTGGGGTCGCGGGACCAAGGGATTACCGTGACCCCGGTACGTAAAGGGCTAGTGAAGGACACCGTGGATTTTAGTCAGTACAAGTCTGACAGTCCCTCCCGCCCTGCCCTGGGTGGGAGGACTCATTTGATGATTTTACCACGATAAAAAAAAAAAAAAAAAAAAAGTAGATTGAATTACAATATTTTTTTCACAGTCATTAATTATACCTCTTATTTATGTTTTGTTTTCTCATTACGCAGCATCACTATTACTTTAAAAAAAACCAATGAGTATTTTTCTTACCCACTTCATGCTGAACAGTTTACAGAGATTTCTTATGTTTCTCTGTTAAGTATTTTTCCGATTGTATGAACCTTTCGATTGCTCATATTGGTCCTTCGTGTCCATTTTCTCTGATTCCATTTGCAATCATATCTCCTTGCCGCTGAATTGCCATTGTCCAAATGAATTTGGGCTAAACGACTCGAGTTGCTGCCATAAATCTGTTATTTCCCAAACATTTTATCTCAATCGAAGTTTGAGGACTGTTTTCTTTACACACAGAAGCAATTCAGGTGAAAATAAACAACTTCTTGAACGCTTTTGTATCAGTAAATTGATTTTATCCAAAAAATACAAGACAACCCCTAAAAATAATAACAAAAATGTAAGTTAAAAGGCGAACGAACAAATGTTGTCGGTTTGACTATCTTGTTTACTCATCAAATTGAGCGACTGTACCCAAGATATCGTTTACTGATTTCTTTCGCGGCAAAATGGCGAATGAAATACAAAATAAACAAGTTTAAAAGGTGTTGTAGTCATAACTTACGTTCTAAAGTTAAGTGAACTGCAATACAATCATGGCCGAACGAGCTAGAGCAATTCAGGAATTTAGGGAGGTCGAGTTTTCTGTTTTTAGTACTTGTCCAAAATGAGTCGGAATTTACAATTGTTTATGCAATATGCAGAGTGTATTCAGCAATAGGTTACTCACAAACACAAGTTTTGAAATCATGCTCGTAAACATTTTATTGGACTTCATCGGTCCAACTGTTGTAAATTTCCATTTGGTGTTTATTTAGGTTCGATCCACGCGAGCGACTTCTCGTAGCGTACGACGAAAGTAGCTAACAAAGTGAATAAACCAATGTTTATTTAGGTTTTTACAGCCGTGATAATGCATATCTATGGCTGCATTTAATTGGATTTGCTTGTACACAATTTTATGCGTCTTCGCGATTTCCAATCAATGCATTTTTAATTAAGAACGCTTCGTTTAACTTTGTATGTAAACCTGTTTTTTTTTATATATCTCTTCCACCTTTTTTTATTAAGAGTACGTAGTTTCATTTATTAATTTGTTATAAACAATATTAATTTTATCCATCACTTAGTGAACCTTTTTTTTATAGTGTACAGTGGTTAAATCTTCAAATGAGTCCTCCCACCCAGGGCAGAGCGGGAGGGTCCTTCAATAGCCCTTTACGTTCCGGGGTCACGGTAATTCGTAAGTCCCGCGCCATTATTATGCTAACACTCTTTGTGGCGCCGTCGGCCCGGGCATGGTCGGACAGCGAGTCGGCCATTACTCGCTGCCCGCGTGCTCGCGCCTACGGTGGCCAGAGATCGTCTAGCGACGTCAATCGCCGTGGACGTGGGATGTAAAGTGTCCTCCGGGCGATCCTCGCAGTGGTGACAGCCAGACGTTTCTTTCTTCCTTATCCGACACAGGTACCTCCCGAAACATCCGTCTGCGTCAGGCGGTAGGTCAGGACGCCGTGATGCCTATCCAGCTACTCCTCAAAGAGGGGTCTTAGTGCACCTGCGAAAAATATTGATAGGTGCCATATTTGGAATAGGTACCTCAGGTGCTATGTCTGCGGATGCCCAATGTGTTATGCCTCCTAAATTATTTCGTCAACGACAAACAATTAAAACCGAAGCTGCGATTTTTCCTGTTCACCCAAGCTTGTTTTCGTCCTAAGCCACATACGGCATGTCTGCGAGTCAGTGGTCGACACTCTCTTGCATACCAACTAATCTGCACTGAATGTAGAACAATTGTATTTGGGGTTCATTTAACTAGGACCGCTACGCGTTTTTCCTTATAGTCTTGTTATGGCGACCTAGTTTCCGCAAAGTGCGAACCTTTAACACGTAGAGTTTACCTGTCAGAAAGTTTGACGAAACGTTTATAGTGGCAAAAGACAACTTTTCTGTTTTGATGATACAATTTTTGTAACATATTTTGAAAGGCTCGCGTTCGTCTGCTATTTTAGGAGCAGGGTTAGGTGTGATAATTTCATTGATAATACGTTGTCACATAACATGTCCAAACATGATTGCCTCTGAATTTCGTGCCCAAAAGGCCCTGCGCAGACGGCACACTTTTTGTGCGATCGAGTCTGCGGCGCACAAAAAGTCTGCATGGCGCGCAAAAAGTCGGTCGCGGATTTTTCACAGACTTAACGCACACGACGCACATCTTCGATCATTTTGTCGGCAGAGCTATAGGGACGTAGACGCTATGGAAATCGTGCAGAGATCGCGAAGTATTATTTTGTACATGAAGTACAGAATAAGAAGAAGAAATAGAGAATTTTGGGTACATCCTATACTTTCGGAAAGATTCCTGAAGGGACAGTTCCATACTAAACATTCAATTCTGAAAAAACATCGTGATTTTTTTTTCAAATTTTATAAAATGTCTGTTACTACATTTGATGAGTTGCTATTTATTTTACGTCCACCCCTAGCAAATGCAGATTGCCGACTTAAGTGTGCGCCGTCTGCGTTAGCGCGCGTTGAAGCAAACGTTCAATATTTTTCTCACACTTTTTGTGCGGAGCGGCGCGCCGCGGCGCGGTGCGGTCTGCCCGAATTACGCGGATTTTTTGTGCGCATGACTTTTTGCGCGTCGTGTGCGTTACTGCATATAATTGCATAGGTTCTATTTTCACAGACTAAAAAGTGCGTCACGGATAGTCTGTCGTCTGCGCAGGGCCAAAACGTTGACATCCGCCACATAAGTTTTAATTGTTATCTACTATTTAAGAGAGCCGGAGTGATAATTACAAAAATGCCAATAACACAATTTATTTCAAAGTGATACTTTCAAACCCTGCTTAGAAGTAAAGAAACTTTCAAGATAAATTTTTTGTTAATGGCAATTTGCGCCTATTTTTTCAGGACTGGTAATCACAAGAACAATAAAGTAGGATAATCTACAAAACAAAAATGTGCACGCCCTATCAATCTTTCTCAGAGTAGGCGATTGGGCGATGCTAAGTCTATATTGTTTATAAATTCCCTTTGTCCACTTTTGTGGAATGCTCTTAATCTGAACTGTATGGACGAACGCTGTTCAAACGATGAGAGCCATCAAGCTGATTGGTCATTTTCATTATGGTGGACATTGTTTCATGATAATACTGTATGGTTAATGTGTGACCACATGAAATTGTCAGTCGATAGACATGAAATATTAATCCAATCAATTTGAATATTAAATTACGGTGGTACTCTGTGGTGCACAAATTAATTATTTTAAATATAAGAATCTGTGTTGCATTTAGAAATCGAGGTATATCTGCCACATTCAGAAGTTAAACAACATGAAAAAATCCCACAAACCGTACACCAGCTGGACACACCTGTTATAATATTTTGTTTCATTTCTAATCTTTTTACTAAACTTCTGCAAAACTTCGTATTAGATATTTGAAAGTTAACCCAAGTAAAAACCGCACCTTTTTGTACTGTAATCGGTTTTCGCGACATCTTTCCAGACCGAGACAGACGGCATCGAGATAAAGTATGTCGTTTTGTGGAAAACCCGTCCTAAAAATAGGCGCGGGATTATTTCTGAAGCGTCTTGTCGCGCGCGCCGTGCGCCCGTCCAATACCAGTCTAAACACATTTACCAACACACCGCACAAACTTTCAACGTTTATTACGACAATGTCTTAAAACCCTGATTAACTGTAAACTTTAAACGCAATAATTATACCGTCAAGGCGTAAATTGTAAACTAATTTACTTTTATAGACTGTAAAGTTGGTGAAAGGGGGAATTTGAAATGGCGGGCAGTTTTGTGTTGTGATCTTTCGTGATTGTGTTTGGTTTAAGATGTGGATGTGACTAGTGACATATTTTTGTGAAATATGTGTGTGCTGGTTCCGTTTGTCCTGCTGTTGCTTTCACAATGTATCTTAGCACAGGAAGAGGAAACTGGACCTATAATTGGTTAGTTTCAAACTTATAGGTCTTAAAAACTCCTGGACATAACCTATTGGAGTATAATAGTTTCGCTGAACTTGTGATTTTAAAATTTTTAAGTGTTTCAATCCTTTATTTTCTCTAGACTTTTTTTTTAAATTAAGCCGTTTACCTAGTTTGAGCTAACCCAAAACTCGTTTTATGATACTTTAAAAGCTTTCATGTGTATCCTTTATTGTTATTGTACATTACCCAACCATAAACTCAGAAATAATAGACTCAGCTACACAATATAATTGTGTTATAGTTATATATCTGTTACATACAGTACTAATACAGTGAAACAAAACATTAGGTATTTAGAGAGTTAATTATTATGTAGTTTACTAATTTTATTCGAACTTATATTATAAATGATCAAAAGAGTTTGTAATAATGTCACGCCGATCGCTGAACCGGTTTTGATTTTTTTTAATAGATGGTAAGGGACTAGTGTATAAGACGGGGACGCGGGGTATGTTGGGAAATCAAACCTTCAGCCAAACTTAACGCAATACTAACGTAACGCAAGCGCCAACAGGACGCCATCGCCATTTGTTAATGGCCGCTTGCAAATGACGTCCTGATGGCACTTGGGCTACGTTAGTTTTGTGTTAAGTATGCCTAAAGAGTGTATGACCCCATTATATCTCGCGTCCCCGTGTTATACACTGTTCCCCTACTCGAAATAACACTTATATGTTACTTGGTGCAAAAAAGAATTAAGGCGATAAATGATAGGTTTCTAAACAAAATAAAAATTTAAATGTAAGTACATAATATCTGTTTCAGGAGGAATATTTTACAAAGACTCTGAAGACTTGAAAGTAGCGCTGGATGTGAGCGCGAAAACTTTTAATTTCAGGACTTCCGTTAAGGAAGTATCCGCAAGGGGAGAAGTTCTGGAAATAAGCAAATATGTATGCGAACTAGCGGAGGTATGTACACGAACATATATTTACATACGACAACGTAGTATGCACGTAGGTATTTTTTTTTGTACGGAAAAACGACGTGTTTTTGTATGGTAGAACTAATATACCAACTTGTGATAGTCAGAACATTATTAGTCCGGTAGATATCTATTTAGGGATTAAATATGACAGCCTGACAGCACCTGCTGATAACAATACGCTGAACTCAGAAATATTTTAGTATACTGCAGATTTGAGAAAATGTATTAATGAAAAATCAGTCGAAAAAACAGAATTATCATTATCAATATACATATATAAATCAATGCCACTTTTAGTTGTAATTTTATAACTCAAGAACGGGCTCACCTATCCAAACCAAATGTTTCAGCTTTGTTCGGACTGTTTAGTAGATAGTTTGTGTGAAGTTTGCACAAAATCGGTCGAGCGATTCTTCATTTATCACATTTTACAAAAAATGAATTCAATAAATATCGGATCATTTTGTTATTGGGAATTTTGCTGTCAAATTGATTTTTTTTTTCAGTATTTGTACAAGCATGTTGTTATGTCATTCACTCTATACGTAGCGAAGCATGTACCGGGCCGCTAGTTCAATTATAAAACTGATTTTTAATGTCAGCAGCACATAGCTTCAAATTGAAAAAAGAGCGTCAAATTGAAACGATTCTAAAATCAAGTAAAATTAATTGCTATTGAATTCACTGAAATGATTTCATCTGCGCATTCAATTCGAATTTACTCGCTTGGAAGAATAATGTAATCCTGCGATGGATATGGATTCCTTTTTTAAATTTTCTATCTTTTCAGTTTTATTCTTTGATCTGACTGTAAAACGCAACTTTTTTATGACTTTCTCCAATTGTTCTTTTCTTTTTCATTGCTCACCTATTTTACATGGTTTGGGATAATTCGTGTTCAGAACAGCAAACTTTCTTTGTGTTCGTCTTAGATTCAAATTGAATTTTGTCTTTTAGTGAAAAAAGAATGTTACTTTTTTATGATCACTTAAAGTTTCTTTGGAAGGGCTTTTGTCTTATTTAAAATGATTGACTATAGAACGCGATATGGGCAATAGAACATAATATATTATATAATATATATAATTAATTTACAAATGATAAAAACTCAAATCTCAATGAAAGATATACATCCATGGGCATGCCCGGGTCGACGGTGCGTTGTGTTCCACGTGCGCCTCAAAGAGTGTCAGCATAATGACGGGGCCACCCTTTAGAGAGCGAAAGCCTGCCGGGGTCACAGGACTTACGAATTACCGTGACACCGGAACGTAAAGGAGTGTAATAGTCCCTCCCGCTCTGTCCTGGGTGGGAAGACTCATTTGATGATTTTACCAAGATAAAAAAAGACACACATCCATTCTTTTGATTTACATTTTCGCTGTTAGCATAGTGGTTAAGTGATTGACTGCTGTGCTGCTTTTCGCGGGTTCGATTCCCGCACGGAATAAATAATTGTATGACCTTACGTTGTTGTTCGGGGTTTGGTTTCTTGTATAGGTATGTTGTTTAAATGTTTGTGAGAGCACCCGTTGGTGCTTTTGGTTGGGGCAAAGTTTTTTTTTTTAATAAATGAATAGAAAACATAATTATCATCTTACCATTAAAAAACATCCCCATACATAAAATAAGTAGTTGTACCCTACATATTGTAAGCGCGACCTAAAAGAAATCAAATTACGGCGCTACCCTTGGGCCATGATAATATCAGCTGTAGAAGCGAAAAAAGTGGAAAGAAAAAGTTCCTTGGCGTTTTCTTTGTATTATTGGCTTATTTCGTAGTGAATGTCTACTAACCGTGATATTATAGTAGCACGTTCGTCTAAATTGAGCTGGTCTCGCGTTGTGCGAAGTTTCCAAAGAATAAAAGGTCAGATTAAATTGGTTTTGCTGCAATTGACGTGTGGCCTATCCAACTTTTGTGATGTATTTTGTTGAAACACCTACGTAGAACTTTATTTCTTTTCGCCTTTATTTACCTTATTATAAGGTTGTCTTTCCTCAGGGCCCTTCTTAATCTTCCAGACTCTTCCAAATTCTTCTAAAAATTGAATCAACTTTATCTAAATTCCAGGAAGGCGTGATCGGCATCATAGACGGGACAGGTGGGCGAGCCAGTGAGAACATCCAGGCATTATGTGACATGCTAGAACTGCCCCATGTCAGTATAGAGCACAATGACCTTTGTAATGACGAATGGTCGGTGCTCAACATGTACCCCAGTCCTTCCGCTTATAATATGGTGAGATTTTACCTGACTTTTTTTTCTCTAATACTAAATTTAAAAAAAAAAACGCGAAAAATCTTATTAAAAAGGCGGTCCTGTAATTTAATGTTTTCATTTTTACAATTTGAAACAATTTTCAAGTTGTTACAAAAGTTTGTTTTCATTTATAATCGTTTTAGTTCAACCTTCTTCCTGACCTTTGTACCAAATTACAGGCCGTTGCGACATAAAAAACAGGAGATGCCATAAAAATATTATTTTATTTTGTTTTTTCTTCTAAATTTATGGCTTTAATTTTAATTTTTGTTGACAATGTGGCCTGTATGTAGAATACAATTATAATGTAACCTTTTTTAATGACTTGTACTAATGAAGAACTTCGTATGAAAACAGACCATTTGCGTATAAATTATTATTCCTACCAAAATCCATTACATAGATAATTACTATTTAATGGAGGTATTCTTTGATGAAATAGTAAAAAGCGTACAGTTTTAAACAACCTCCATACAATATAATATGACCTAAATAAGCTTTTGATTAGAAAATACTAAACGTTTCGAGTTACTTTTGAAAAACAGAAATGTTATGTCATTAAAATGGAATATTTTATAGCCCCTAGGTGAAATAAAAGCACAATCAAAGTAAAATATAGAACAGCGCTTTGATATAGAGGATTTTTATTTTGTATAATATACATACAATGAAAACAAGACTTATTGTGTTGTGTATTTTACCAGGTAAATAAAGTTAGGATATAATTTGAATAAGTCTCTCTCTCCTGTTATCAATTAACTTTGCGGTACCCGTCAGAGTCCATAATTTTTTTATTGTTTCATGGTTTTATGTAATGAATGTTGTTATACACAGCTTGCACAGAAAAGGTAGAGGGCCAACGCCTGCCGGGGTTGCGGGACTCACAAATTTCTTTGACCCCGGTACGTAAAGGGCTATTGAAGGACACCGTGGATTTTGGTCAGTCAAGTCTGACAGTCCTTCCCGCCCTGCCCTGGGTGGGAGGACTTATTTGATTTTACCATGATAAAAAAAGTAGCAATTTTGTCAAATTGTAACGCGATTATAATGAGTCAGTCTATAATATTATATAATTATCTGATACCAATAATATGGTACTTCTTGTGATAATTTCGAATACCTACGTACTACGAAAAACGTGGATATTGTCAATATCCGTTTCTTGATAAAACCGAGTTGTAAAAACATTGCCTTATTCAATTCACTTGATATTGGAGATAACTCTAGGGAGACTTTTTATGCTGCGCCTATATTTTAGATCATACTTTTATTTTATATTTATTATTATAGGAAAAGCCTTTCAGTGAACTAATGAATATATGTATTTATGTAGTACATTATTATAACACCGATGTAACTGAATGATGTAAAAATGATAAACTAAGCCTCTCGAGACATTCGTTTGTCCAGTACTGTCTTTTTTTTAAGTACGCTAAATCTAAAATGGCTGGTTTAAAACTATAGGAGCTTCGACAAAATTTCGTAGAATCAGAGACAAGCGTCTACGACCTAGATGCTGTTGTTCTATTAAAGTTTCAAAGCAAATAAAAACGAATTGTGCATTTCCTTGTCTCATTTTCAGGGAAACGTGAATAATTTTGCAATTGGAAGAAAACTTTGGAAAAATAAA
The DNA here is from genome assembly GCA_943136025.2 of Agrotis puta. Lineage (NCBI taxonomy): Eukaryota > Metazoa > Arthropoda > Insecta > Lepidoptera > Noctuidae > Agrotis > Agrotis puta. The sequence continues at coordinate 9,268,432 of OW964177.2, read as the reverse complement.
CTAAAGAACTGAAACACGAACGATTGATATAATATCTATCATAATAGTGCGACGACTGTTCCTGTAGTGCAACTCGCGCTGAAGCTACACTCAACTTTATGCCTTAGACTGTAAAGTTGAAAATATATTAAAGACAAACTGTAGCTTCAACGCTGCCGCAGCGTCGAGTCATGTAGGGAATAGCATATATACCAATCCAGGACAAATTTCATGTAAGACACACAAGAAATATTAATAAAATTGTTTTGCTTATTTTTCAGGCATTAACAAATCTGATATTTATGAAGGAATGGCAGAACTTCACGGTACTGTACGTTAAAGGGCAATCTATGCTGCGCGTGAGTGAGTTGCTTCACCTGGGCAACTACTCTAATCCATATGTCGTCACTGTAAGGGAACTCAGTGGAGATGACTACAGGTGAATATTTTATTAAAAGCTATTTATTTAAATTCCATATATTTTCAACAAATGGTTAAAATTATTATAAGAGTTTCACTAATTGTTAGTTTAACCACTCACCAAACAACAGGCCTGCTATGTGACCAACATTAGTGAAGTTAACGCATCTCGATCGAATCTTTTTGCTATTTGAATTTCAACTGTCGGTGCTGAGTCGAGCGTTGAGAATCAAACTGCGCTTTTATACAGATATCCATTGACAGGAGTAGAGTTTGCTAAAACAACAATAGAGTTTTTATACCATCCAAGGAAGTCAATAACAAAACATTTGCCTTTGTCAAACAGACAGGCGAAAGCGAAGCGTTTCCGAAGCGAGACGTAAGTCCGATAGTTCTGTTACGCTATCGGATCGCTTTCTCTTTTCTATGTGACTGGATTCAAACAATTCCATATACATTACAAATAAAAACGTCACGCTTCGCATTCGTCACGCCTGTCTGTTTGACATAGGCTTTAATCTCTCAAATATTAAAAATAAGTAGGTAATTGACTTCAAAACCATCATCATCTTCCTGCCTTTATCCCATTTTACTTGGGGTCGGCGCAACACGTTTTTTTCTTTCATTCTCCTCTATTAAACGTCACAGTATCATTTACTCCTTTTTCTTCCATATCATTCCTTAGTTAATTGACTTCAAAACCAAACACAAAAAAAGTGTAAAAAACGACTTCCGAAAGAAAAGTTATTTCACACTTTTTGTGGTTGTTTTGGAAGTCGGTTCCTTTTTTCTTTCTTTCAGTAATGCAACTTCCAATACACGTAGGTACCTGAATAACATTTCTAGACGAGTGGGTATGAACTTGTATATTTTACGTGGGAATACAGACTTGGCTAGACAGTATTTTGCGTTCGATTTGAAAAACATAAAATAATCTCGCCCTCTTTGTATTCGTCGAGTGTGGGCGCCAGTTTACAATGTGCGGTGTGTTACATTTACCGTGTTTATTTTTTTCTAAATGAGCGTTCATACTTCGACTTGTAAAACTGTATAGAGACTTTTTTTTTCGTGGTAATATCATCAAATGAGTCCTCCCACCCAGGGCAGGGCGGGAGGGACTGTCAGACTTGTACTGACTAAAAGCCACGGTGTCCTTCACTAGCCCTTTACGTACCGGGGTTACGGTGATGGGTAAGTCCCGCGACCCCGGCAGGCTTTGGCCCTTTACAGGCCCCGTCACTATGCTGACACTCCTTGAGGCGCGCGTGGAACACAACGCGCCGTCGACCCGGGCATGGTCCATGGTCGGGCTGCGAGTTGCCAATTACTCGCCGCCCGCATGCCCGCGCCTACGGTGGCCGGAGATCGTCTTGCGACGTCCGACGCCGTGGGCGTCTACCATTGCGGCTGGGGTGGAGGGAGGTCGCTGTTCTCTCCCTCACGCGGCATGCCTCCTCCTTCGCGAGCATGACTGTTTCTCAGAAGGAGGCGACCGCTTCCCACTCCGTCTCGCCCGCAGCATGGCCTCGACCAATGCCGGACGCGAGATGTCTCCGCCTATCGCCGTCGTGAGGACACGGCGGTGCTCTGCCCAAGCGGGGCAGTCCTGCACCGTATCCTCCACAGTGTCCTCCAGACGATCCTCGCAGTGGTGACACCCAGGCGTTTCCTCCTTCCTTATCCGACACAGGTACCTCCCGAAACTTCCGTGTCCGGTGAGGACCTGCGTCATGCGGAAGGTAAGGACGCCGTGACGCCTATCCAGTCACTCCTCAAAGAGGGGTCTTACCGCCGCGATTGCGGCGTGCCCGAACTGTATAGAGACTTTAAAAAAATTGATGCAAAACGCCTACGTCACGAATTGTAAATCTTTTTGTTGTGGATGTGTGAGATTCGGAGCCATGCACAACATCAAAAGCGCAATTTTTTTAATTGAGAATCTTTTTTTGCAGTGCACCTTTTTCATTTTGTTCCATCATTTTTAATGAAAAGCGCAATATATTATTATTACGTTCTGATATCATGAAGTAAATAATACACAAAAAACACTATTTATTATATTTATTTATTTTCGAATAGAAAATAGAAGTAGGGTCGCCACTTGCGCCTTCCGAAAGATATTTTACAGAAAAAAACATGATTTAGTGTAGGACTTAGTTGTTTTTCGTTTACAGCACATAATACATATAAATATTCGGTTGATGCAGCCATTCAATTCTATTTGTATAAATTTCAAATAGAAATAGAAATAAATTTATTTGCTAAAAATGTAGGTATACAAATAAGGTGTTAAATAATAATATTAAATGGTCCCGTTACATTTTACCTTGCGGCATGCAAAAATATTCAGAAAAAATATTAAAATGTAAGTGCACAGTCACACTATTATAAAATTAATAAATTGCATTACGTTAGTACTAAACAGTAGAAAATAATCCAAACATCAAAATTAAAATTTTCAATAAACATTTATCATGCTATTAATAATATTATGAAACAAACTAAATTAATAAAATTACAACAAGAATAACAATTAACTAATAACTATGACAACTGATAAATTTTACTTTAAATTATCAGTTAAGAAATCTTTCACAGTGTAGTAAGATTTATGAAGTAACAGTTTAGTTAACTGATTTTTAAACATTTTTATGGGTAGGTCTTTAATATTTAGAGGAAGTTTGTTATACACAATAGGACCCATGGATAAAATATTATTTTTTAATAGGGCTGTTTTATGCCCACCTGTGTATAATAAATTTTTATATTGGGATCGTATTGGTCCTGTACGTTGTCTTATATCAACCATTGACGTAAATAAATTCATATTTGTTTTAACGAATATGGCTACTTCAAGTATATAAAGACTGGGTAAGGTTAAAATTCTTAGGGACTTAAACACTGGTTGACAGCTCTCTGTAGTCTTTAGTCCCGTCATTGATCTGAGGCAACATTTTTGGGCTTTAAATATCCTTTCTCTCTCACTGCAATTACCCCAAAATATTACACCGAATCTTAGTACGGAAGCAACTAAACCATGATAAGCTATCACTAACGTATTTATATTTACTTTTTTTGACAAATTGTATAAAATATAGGCAGTTTTACTTAATTTCTTGCACACATGTTCTGCATGAGGTTTCCAAGTCAGTTTACTGTCAATTTGAACACCCAAAAATCTTGCTACTGAAGTTGTGTCTACGTTTTGGTTGTTATATTGAATGATTATATTATCTGGCTGTAAACGCTGGTAAAAATGCATGACATTTGTTTTTGTTAAATTTATAACTAGATTATTATTATTGAGCCAATCTATTATTGTTTCTAATGCATTATTTATTTCTTTTGCGTATTTTGTTTTCTCGACGCATTCAATTATTGCAGTGCTATCATCAGCAAATAGTGTCATTGGTTGATGAATTTGACTAGGCAGGTCATTAATGTAAATTATAAATAATAATGGTCCAAGAACACTACCCTGCGGTACCCCATATTTAATTTCTCTACATTTAGATAGATATTTAAATTCCCGTTTAGTTTTGATACTTATTCTTGATATCTCTGTGTATTGTTTTCGGCCCGTGAGGTATGATTTAATTAGATTTAAAACATTTCCTCTGATACCGTAACCGTGAAGCTTGTTTAAGAGAATGTCATGTTTTACACAATCGAATGCTTTTGTCATGTCTGTAAATATTGCACATATTGGGTTTTTTTTATCAACATTTTTCATAATTAAATTTAAGAGATCAAATATTGCCATGTTAATATTTTTATTTTTACGGAAGCCCTTTTGCTCTTCGCATAGTATATTGTTTTTAGTTATAAATGTATAAATAGATTCATATATTTTTCTTTCTAATATTTTGGAAAATATCGAAATTAAAGCTACCGGTCTATAGTTTGACATGTCTTCTCTGTTATTTTTCTTATATAGGGGCTTTATAATTACTGTCTTAAGATTATCTGGGAATGTACCAGAGCTTATGCATAGATTTGTTATATGGCATAACGGTGTAGCTATGATATCAGAGACAAATTTTACTACAACAGTTGAAATGCCATCAAAGCCTAAACTTTTTTTATTTTTTAATTTTCTAATTATATTTATAATATCCTGTGGTACTACCGGTGACATGAATAAAGAATTAGGATTTATATTAATACTAACTGGAATATTTGGATGAATACCACGACTAGATACAATGTTCTTGACTTGATCAACAAAGAAATCGTTAAATGAATCAGCAATCTGCTTAGGATTTTTAATTAGTATATTATTTTTATTTATTTGTAAAATAGGTTCTTTAATTGTATTATTATTGTTAATTATCTGCCATGATGCTTTAGATTTGTTTTGTGAATTGTTTATGATGTAATTATTTTGAGCTTTTTGAGTGAGATTTATAATTTTTTTAAGTTTTTGTGAATAATCTTTAAATATATTTTTATTTTCGCATGTTGGATATTTTCTTGATGTCCATAGTAGATGTCTTTGTTTTCTACAACAAATCTTTATCCCACGTGAAATCCACTTAATTTTTTTATTCGGTTTTACATTAATTAATTTAGTTGGAAAACATAAATCATAAATTAAACGAAAAAGATTGATAAAGTTATCATAGGCATCATTTGGGTTATCAGTTTCGAACACTTCTGAAAAAGATAGACACTGAAGGTGATTTTTGAACAATATTAAATTTTCCTTTGACAGGTTACGTTTTTGAATGTGCCAAGATCTGAGAGTGCATGTTTTATTTACCTGTATTTTTAATATTTGCGCAGTATGGTCTGATAATGAGAAATCGATTACTTTACTCACACATTTTTGTTTGGAATTATGAGCAAAATTATCTAGACAAGTGCCACTTTTTGGTCTAGTAGGTTGCCTGAATTCTAATTTTAGGTTATGATTAAACAGCAAATTTTCAAAATCGAATGAATAATTATTTCTTCTGATTAAGTTAATGTTGAAGTCCCCGCACAAAACAACTTTTTTATTTGGCTTACACAATTTCTTCAATAAAATATCTAAATAATCTAAAAAAATATTTACACAAGACATGTTTGGCGGTCTATACATACATATAATAATTAATCCTTGCTGACTTAACTCAATTGCACAGTATTCGAATACACCTGCGATAGACGTGTCGCTGGGTAGTTCCTTATATTCGTAACCATTTCTAATAAGGATGCAAGCCCCTCCTCGTTTCTGTTGCTTTCTTGAAAAACACGATGCAAGCTTGAAGTTAGGTACGTTTATTAATGATTCTTGTCCAGAAATTACAAAATGCTCGGATATGCATAATACATCGATATCTATGTTTTCATTAGTGAGCAATTCTTGGATATGTAGGGTCAGCATATCAGTTTTGTTCAGAAGTCCTGCAATATTTTGATGCATGATATTCATATGTTTATAATAGAAAAAACTCGGAGTTAGGTTCAATATCTTGATCGTTATCTTCACATTGTGTTCTATTTGTCATTATTCTCATTGCTGCTTCTTCTTTATCATATGATGTATTTATTAACATCATTAAGTTTTCAAATATAGTATTCATGCCATAATCTTTGAGAGACCCATCGTATTTTGAAAACATGTTAAAATCACAAGATAATTTTAAGTTTGAGTCGAATAAGGTGGCGTATTTATGTGTTTGGATATCCAGATATAACAAATTGTTAAACGCTTCTATTCTGCAATTGTACCATACTGAATATTGATGGAATTTGTAAGTTGGCAAGCATAATATAATATTTGTGTAATCTAAAGCTTGTAACGTTTCTCTGATATGTACAATAATATCACAATAATTCATAGTACTGCGGAAATCTTCTTCTCCAATTAGGATTATACAATAATCTTTCTTTGAAAAATCTTTTAGTTTTGTGTCTAAGTTGTTAATAAGATGTTCAATTCCGCAATTCGGTGTAATATAATGGCATATTTTAAAATTTTGAAGACTTTGTTCAGCGATCGATGTAATTTTATTTGTTTTATTTGCACTTAAAATGCATATTTTACTATGCATTGGTGCTTCGGTCTTTTTTTCTGACAATATCATGTCATTCTGTACCTTCATATCACTCACTTGCGACAAGGTAGATGTTTTTTCGGTTATAGGATCGGATTTTTTCGCCAAAGTACACATTAATTTCGTCGTATTTAAATTATCATTTGTTAAAAATTCTTTGGACATCAGTGTTTTCTTGAGCTCTTGGTTCTCTGTACGTAAACTATTAATTTCATCCTGAGCAGCCAATAATTTAATAGTGAGTTCTTCTATTTGAGATTTAAATTCTCGTGTATTTTCGTCATCCGATAAATCTGGTAAGCTATTGGTAGAGCCATCTAGCGGTGAACATGTCGAATTAATTTCTTTAGTTGGCAATTCCGTCATGGACCTTGTTTTTGTTTTTCTAAACGTTATATTTTCGAGAAAATTCATTTTAATAAATTTTATGAACTTCGAAAAGAGGATCGGTCTGACTTGGGTTCGAACGCACACACTTTCGGTTAAGTATGGTTCGTAGATAGCGTAAAAAAACAACGTCTGTCGCCACTAAGCCAGCTGAACATTAGAATTTGAAGTCGAAATAGATGAGTACTATTATCGGTGAATTGTTTTTTTTTTTCCAAAAGCGTCGGTTGGCAAAGAGAAAAAAAAACCGTTTTTTATTTTGAAAGTAGTAAACAACTTATGAATGTTTTAATATTTCTAAAAGTTTGTTTTGCACCGAAAATAACACCAAAATTATGTTATGGGAACACAATAACACTAAAAATAATGGTTTATTGTTTTAGTTCACAGTAAAATCACTCTTAATTGTCACTTTTTCTCCACTAGCACTGTTTTAAGATTATGTTATTTAACTATTGAGTTTATGAATATTATCACTGTAAAACGTTTTCACTTACTAATTGAAGTTTACTTTATTGAATTTAATAACTTTTATCACTTAATTGTCAATCTACGAATTTAAAATACAATATTTATACGGACACTTTGTTTACGTTGGTAGCAGCGCCACCTGAGCGGTTCAGTAGGTAATTAATTTTTGTTTACCTTTCAGGGATGTCCTAATAGATGCCAAACACAACGGCTACACAAACTTCGTGGTCGACTGTCCATCTCGTAACCTGGAACAGGTTCTGCTGCATGCACAACATGTGGGCATGATGGCGGAAGAGCATTCGTATATATTCGTGTCTCCCGATCTCTTCACCCTGGACATGACTCGGTATCGATACGGCGGGGTCAACATGACCGGTGAGTATAATAACTAAAATATTGAAACCAAATTAAACTTTAATCGAGCATCGAAAAACTCCTCAACGCTGTCAGCTGAGTTTTTTGTTTTTTTCTTGGTAAAATCATCCAATGAGTCCTCCCACCTAGGTCAGGACGGAAGGGACTATCAGTCTTGTACTAAAATCCACGGTGTCCTTCAATAGCTCTTTACGTTTCGGGGCCACAGTTACCTGATAAGACCCCGGCAGGCTTTGGCTCTCTAAGGGGGGCCTCGTCAGAGCCGTCAGCTGGTAATGTGCTCAAGAGACTGGCGACGTTGCCTCGCAATGCTTAGCCTCTGGCCAAGGTTAAAGCCAGCCATTGGTTCACGGGAAATTGGAATTTAGATGTTAACGATGTAAGCTTACACTTTCTTCACCATTTAGCCAAGAGCTTTCTCTGTTTTGCGACAGCGTAAAATAATTTGAATGTAGTTGTATTGGCTATTCTATGACCCACAGTGACATTACTCACACGGAGGGAAGACAATATGCGCGCGTGTTTTGCTCAAGTCGTATTGGTTGAGGTCATGAACGGGTTTTACGGCAGTGGCATGGTTACATGATTTTAAAATCTCAAATTACCCACCCAATTTACATGTACTGAAATAGCCGTTTATTTTCAGGGTTCCGTATAGTAGAACTAGATAACAAAGACAATGATAAACTTTGGACCTTTACGACTTTATTCAACGAAGAAACAGGTAAAACCTTAGAACCAGAGCAGCTTAAAATGCAACTACTTCTTATACATGATGCGGTGCAGGTGTTTGCAGAAGCCATCAGAAAAGTAAATGTGGAAGCCGAACCACTGAGCTGCGAATATTATAAAGCGTGGGAATACGGGTCAACTCTTCTAAATTTTATGAAAACTGTATGTACAACCTGTTATTTTTCGTTATATTACCAGTTAACCCCTTCGTACACAAAAGTCGTAAGGCATTTTTATCTGAGAATCAATTTGCAATAACGTGCCAAATTTTGATTTTTTGCCTTACTTAAGTTGAGAACTTACAGTCAACTTAGGCTTAGATCAAGCTTAGCTTAATCATACTTCACACCAATAATATGGCCCGTTCACGACCATGCCGCTGTGTGCGATGACTTAAGCCTTTGTCAAACAGACAGGCGTGGTGAATGCGAAGCGTGACGTTTTTATTTGTAATGTATGGAATTGTTTGAATCCAGTCACATAGAAAAGCGAAAGCCGATTGCGTGACCCAACTATCGGACTGACGTCTCGTATCGGTACGTTATCGCTTCGGACTCACCTGTCTGTTTGACAAAGGCATTAGCGTGAGACGGCGAGCGGTAAGATCAAATTTATAGAGGTGTTTGAAACACGCCACGAGGCGCCGCCAGTACTTACAAAGCAATTAATTTCGTATTCGCGCCGCATGCCGCACCACTCACCACTAAAACCAAAGTCGTGAACTGGCTGTAAGATCCTATTATTGTTTTAATAATTATGCATGTCTGTCCTACAAGCGACTGTGAATAAACGTATCGTAAGAAAACGAACAATAACAACAATGTTGAGTGACGGTTAAAATTTTATAATGTTTTACAGAATAAGGTTACTGGAATTACAAGATCATTGATATTTGATGGACTGGGACATCGAAGGGATGTCCAATTCGATATACTAGAATTAACATCTGCTGGCAATCAATCAGTAAGTACACTGGCTGCAACTACTGGTATTTGGTCACACAATGGGCGCTTTCACATTACGATACGACACGATATCGACAGGATGGGTAGTTTCATACATTTCTAGAGAAAATGGGCGAGAGAAGACAGTTTGCCAGTGTCGTGTCGTTACCGGATTCGTCTAAAGCAGTGGTGGGCAAACTTTCTTAATGGGGGGCCAAGATTAAAAAAAAAATCTAAGGTGGGCCAGAATTATAGGAAAAATGCATTTTGTCTTGAAACTGTTAATCATAAAAATATTACAGTATTAGCACAAGTGATAAAAATAGGCATGTTAACAGTATCAATAAATCTAAATTCATACGTCAGTTAGTTTTGAAAAATAGCTACTTTATACTTTTACTACTTACTAATTTATTACTGTTGTGGGCCTAATACTATTCATGTTGAAGGACCGTCGGCGGGCCGGAGATGGTCCGCGGGCCGTACTTAACCCATCACTGGTCTAAAGTGAAAGCGCTCATTTTCTTACGTTGAATCATAAACACCTCTTTACCAAAAAACTTTGACCCTGTACCTGTATGTGACCAACGCTAAAAACGCTAAAAAAGGGATTTTAATATTTATAACATATTTTTTTAAACAACAAACTTGCCGTCAAAACATGGTCAAACTTGGCCGGACACGCAATCAAAAAGCCTGTGTCCGGCTTTATCCAGACGCCTGGCAACGCTAGTTACGACTGCAGGGAGCGAGATGTCCCCGCTGCCAGTCTCCACCGTGAAGACATAGCAGTGCTCCGCCCAAGCGGGACAAATCTTCACTTTTGCCCACACTGTCCCACTGCTGGGAAAAAGACACCCTTAAGTTTTTCCAAGTGTTCTTGTGCGGTCGCGGGACTGTACGAATTACCGTGACCCCGGAACGTAAAGGGCTATTGAAGGACACCGTGGATTTTAGTCAGTACGAGTCTGACAGTCCCTCCCGCTCTGCCCTGGGTGGGAGAAGCCATTTGACCACGATTTAACTACGATAAAAAAAGTGTTCTTGTGCAGCACCACTTCCGCCTCCCCTAACATCTTGAAAAAAAAAGGTTTCCGGAAAAAAAATGATACCTTAAAAATAATTGTTTGTATTCAGATAGGAAAATGGGAAGGCAATAAAATAACGATAACAAGACCGCCAGTCACTGATGCAGATATAATAGAAGAACCGGTACTCAGGAACAAAACATTGAGGGTGCTCATTACAACGGTGAGTCAAAAAAAGAATGCGCATAATTATTATTATTTATTTTATATTATTTATTTTTAAATATAACATTTTCTTCGATTTTTACTTCCCCCTAGCACAATTATTTAGTTTCTGAATAATTGTTTATCGCAATTTACTTATCAAGTTATAAAAAACGGTTTCTGAACTTCTTATAGAGGAAAAAATCTTAGTCGCAGAGCTTAGAAATATACTAACGAACGATTCATGTAAGGAACCACGTTGAGAATGCAACGCCACAATGTCAATGTCACGCAATTTTTCTGTGGCGTATTTCTTTTTTCGCAGTGTGTACAGCTAGGTATTACGAGTATGCCTTTGTCAAACAGACAAGCGAAAGCGACGCGTTTCCGAAGCGAGACGTCAGTCCGATAGTTCTGTCACGCTATCGGTCGCTTTCGCTTTTCTATGTGACTGGATTCAAACAATTGCATACATTACAAATAAAAACGTCACGCTTCACATTCGCGACGCCTGTTTGTTTGACAAAGGCTTTACATTTCCCTATGACACAGAATTCGCGCGAAACAAATTACGCGAATAAACTCGAAGTGCGTTTCTCTTAAAACTTTAACTTGCCTTATTGACATTGAACTTGATTAATTTTACAGAAAGCTCCACCATATGGTTACCTAAAACTATCTTATCAAAAACTAGAAGGTAACGACAGATATGAAGGATTCACTGTTGATATAATTGCTAGACTGAGTGAAATCCTAGGATTCAGCTACGAGTTCGCGGTCGAAGAGACTTATGGTGATTATAAAGATGGGGTGGCGAGTGGAATGGTCGAACAACTGCGAGAAGAGGTAAGTAACAAAATTAAGAATACATATATTTTTTTAATTAGATCATACGTTCGTCACGCTAAAGTTGAAAATCTATTGTACAGTCACGAGCAATATGTATGTATACACCAAGCAGTATTCAAAAGCGATGTTCTGCTACCATATTGATTAAACTTTTGCCTTTTCATTAGACTTATTTTGGAAGCCATATTATTACGAAATACGCCTTATATCAAAGTGGAAACTAGTATTTCACGAGTAAATTGTGTTTGAATGTTGTTAAGTGTATATATGTTATTGCTCGTGACTGCACATATAACAAACAAAATAATATTGCATCTGTTGTAGAAAGCCGATTTAGCGATATGCGACTTCACGATAACCGCGTCGCGTCAGCGCGGTATCGATTTCTCCACACCGTTTATGACCCTTGGTATCGGTATCCTTTACAAGCAGCCCAGTAAGCAGCCACCTGAAATGTTCTCCTTCATGGCTGTCTTCTCAAAAGAGGTATGTTTTAAGAACCATTTTGGACACAAAAGAAATTAATTTATAGATTACTCGTACTGAAAAAAAAACCAATTAGACTGTTAATTAGATTACCAAAAAATATTTGACCAGTATTTTTTCTTTCCTTACGAAAGTCAAGATTTTACTTTTATTAGTAAAATTCTTAACTAGTTATGACGTCACGAGGACAAGAACGAGTTAATATCAGAAAAAAAGGTGTTCATTATTTTTCAAAACTTACAGACGAATAAGATTTGTAATTTATTGAAGTTATGATAATGCCTTTTGAAATGTGTTCTATGACCTACTGAAAGAGAGCCACAGAACAAGCCAGCTAGTAGCCATATCCTTACTTTTCATGATTCATGATGACCCCGCATGAATCGGCACTGGTAGTCAGTACCTACCTGTGTTTTTATGTGTGTATTCGTACAGACCTGTCTGCACCGATAGCTCGCTTCTTAATAAAAGGACCCTCAATTTAACCACTTAAAACATTTCCTCACGTTAACCATACGACCGAACGAACGCCTCACTTTGTGCCTTTTCTAAAGCCTTGTCATAAATTCTTTTAATCCAACCAGGTGTGGTATTACATGATGCTGATCCAAGTGGCTCTGGGTGTGACGATGATCTTCGTTGGTCGTATCTCCAACAAGGAGTGGCAGAACCCAGTGCCTTGCATAGAGTCTCCTGAGGAACTTAACAATCAGTTCAGCTTTGCCAACTCAGTGTGGCTGATCATTGGTTCTGTTATGCAGCAAGGTTCTGAAATTGCTCCGATGTAAGTATTGGTGTTAGACTGTTTAGTGTTATGTATAGTAGATAGGATAATGTTGTTAATAACATTGCTGTATCCTTTACTTTTTTTTTCTTTCTTTCTTCTATATTTTGTGAAGAAGAATTACTAAATTTAAGCCTTTTCTAAGGGTTTACATTGTTAAAGGTTCTGATAGACTTGAGCATTCACTTGTAACAGAACATCGAGCATTCGAGGTTTTAAAACGAGCAGAGCCGAACATAGAGCCAAAAATCGCTACGAACATTTTCAGCTCAGCAAAAGCTTGTCAGAACGTTCGTTAGAACACTCGCTAAAATGTTCTCATTTGTTTTTCCGTAACGTAACATTCGCAAGAATTCTCAAAACAAGTGTATGCTCATGTTTACCAGCACCTTACTGATTTTTTTTAATTATTTGCAGTGCATTAGCCCCACGTATGATCACTAGCGTTTGGTGGTTCTTCACTATGGTGATGGTAGCCTCGTATGTCGGTACATTGGTGGCTTTCCTCACGGTTGAGAAAAACGTCTTACCTTTTACTACGGTCGAAGAGCTCTACAAACTAACAGGCACCATTATCTACGGAGCCAAGGAAAGGGGATCCACCAAGCAGTTCTTTGAGGTAAACTTTTCTATTATATTCTCTCTATTAGATGATTGACAAATAAACATATTCGTATCATAATCATAATTTTACCATTTTCGTAGGATTCTACCAATCCAACGTATCAAGCCATGTACCAGAATATGCTGAAACACAAATGGCTTGTCGGGGAGAACGACGATGGAGTTGAGAAGTTAGTATGACATGACTTTATAATAATGTTAACCTAAAAATCCATAGATACTTAACGTTAAAAAATAAAACACGATAAAAGAAAAAAAAATTGTGTTCGTTGGTCATTCAAAATATTCACCAAATGTAGCATTTATTTTCAGGGCCGAAAAAGAACCGTATGCATTTTTTATGGAGTCAAGCTCCTTGGAATATTATAAGGAAAGACATTGCGATTTACTGCAAGTTGGAGGATTGCTCGACTCCAAAAGTTATGGCATTGGAATGAAAAAGCGTATGAATATTAAATATTACTTATTTTTTTATCTACTAACTGTTGGCAGCGATTTTATCCCGTGTGCAATTCGAAATTTACCCCATGGCAACAAAATACCGGGATAAATGGTATATCTATGTCAGCCATCTGTATTCCAGACTATGACCACATATATGGCGAAGAATCAAGGCCTCTTCATACGTGATTAAGTAACAAACATCCATTCATCCAAACTTTCACTTTTATAATGTAACGATCAGTGGCTTCTTCCGCGTGTAATTCGACAATTAACAACTAATTAATTATGGAATAAACGGTATCCTATGTGTTATTCCAGACTAAAACCTGTTCCAAAATGGTTGAGTAACTAACATCCATCCATCCATCCATGATCATATTACTTAGCTTATAGTAAGGTTGAACGCAGCGAATTATTTCGATGCGATTCGACGATTTCATCGCGTCGCGTCAAAGAGCACATGTGAGCGATGTGATTTCTTATTAAGAATAGCACAGCTGCTCTTTTTTTTCTATTAATTTTTAGGGACTTTTATGACGCAGAGCGTATGTCAGTCCCATCGTAACCTAATACAATGTAAAAAAAGGAAATCAATGTAGGCGGGCCATAAAGTCGAACAACGTTCTTGCTTCATCTGAACTTGGTTTAGCTAGTAATCGGTGGAATGTACCTATGTCGTTCTTGTTCAATTTTAGAGCCCCGAACAATCTGCTCCTATCAGACTCTTTCTAAACAGTAAAATGTAGACGACGCTGACGATCGACCATAGCATGACAATAACATTCATTAATTTATTTTCATATTTTTAGAATCACCCTACAAGAAATACATAGATGACGCATTACTGCACATGAAGGAAAATGGTGAAATTGACAAAATGAAAGATAGATGGTGGAAAGAGGAACGAGGTGGTGGAAAGTGCGGGGTAATTGTGTTGAATATAAACATTATTTATTTCACGTATTAATGCCTCTGTCAAACAGACAGACGAAAGCGAAGCATTTCCGACGCGATACCGAACCGAAGCGAGACGTCAGTCCGATAGTTCTGTCACGCTATCGGATCTCTTTCGCTTTTCTATGTGACTGGATTCAAACAATTCCATACATTACAAATAATATCGTCACGCTTCGTATTCGCCACGCCAGTCTGTTTGACAAGTGTTGAGACAACAGAGAGACATTTAATTAAACCATACACTTGAGGAGCTAATAAATAGTGTTTAATCCAAACTATTAATAAGTTGAAGCGAAAAATATGAAACACAAATGAAATAGGTAGCTTTATAATCTTAATAAAATGTAAAAAAAAAAACGTAATTAAATTGGAATAAAAATTTCCATACAAGTACCTTAACAAAAAAAATGCCTCTATTCGACAGATACTGGATATATATATTTTTTTTTTATTAAAAATTTAAAGGGTTTTTTCTCGAGATAATTAGTGTAGAACCAAAATGACACACAGTTTTGGTGGTTAAATAAAATATCTCACCATTATTTTAACCCTGTACATGAATTTACGAGCGGGTGTACGTACTATGCCAAATCGAATATCATTGATCGATCACATACATCGAAAGCCTAAATACTGGAACATTATATCATCGAATCTTTAATTTTCGAACATTCAATATATCGTACAATTAAGACCAACTAAAAAATAAGTTAAGATGTTAATTTTGACACACAAACACTAATTACAGGAGAAGCGCGACGAAGATCCAAAACAATTAGGTATGAAGAACATGCTGGGAGCGTTCGTGGTACTTGGCGTTGGTCTCCTCATAGGTCTGTTCATGTCAATCATAGACATGTTGTGGGGCGTGTTCAAGAGATCCGTCAAATATAAGGTAGAGTACCTACCACAACCAACCGATTACATGAGTGCACAATAATTCTTGATTTTACAACCCAAATCTTCCCAATATCTTGAATTTTCAGTAATAATGTTAATAAAATTCGGGTTTCATTAATTAAAATCCCAAAAAGAGTCTATAGCGTTGAAAAGGACAGCAGAAAATAAAAAAACACTTTCAAGTTCACAAATAAATCGCTTCACCGCAATCGTTATCTGCGCAGTGATAACAATTCACATGTGTTTGGAATAGCACTTGATGAAATCCTAGAGTATCTCCGACAAGACCGGAGTACTCTTGACACACTTTGTTAATTGCTGTATTCCCACAAATTGTCAAACGGACTAGTGTAGTATCAGCAGCATAACTTATACGCGACAGCATCTAAGATATAAATCTAGATCTTCATAGAATAGCTCAATCATCAACAAGAACTGTGTCTAAAAATCACGACAAGATTAACAGTGATTTCCGGGCATATTTAAACTTGTCGTTATTAGTTTAGGCTATAGCCGCATGGTCGCGGGACTCACGAATCGAAACGAAACCACGGAACATAAAGGGCTACTGTAGGACACCGTGGATTTTAGTCAGTCTGGCAGTCCCTCCCGCTCTGCCCTGGGTGGGAGGACACATTTGATGATTTTACCACACTAAAAAAAAGGCCATAGCCGCATAGCATAATATGCTATTATTATTTATTTAGTACAAACAAGTGAACGCATACAGTATAATGTACCCCATGTTGTAGGGGTTAAAAATTATTGTGAATCAAGTTACCCATTTCAAAGTATGCTTCTAATTATGAATCACTCTTTTTATAAAATTCAAAGTCCTGTCTGACTGATATATCAACGCACGGACCAAGCCGCTAGACCTAGAGGTGGATGTCAAATTTCAAAATTTGGCATTCACTAATGCGAACCGAGGCGTTTTTATTTGTAATGTGTGGAATTGTTTGAATGCAGTCACATAGAAAAGCGAAAGCGGTCCGACAGCGTGACCGAACCGATGCGAAGACGTGGCGAAGGCGTATTTGCTCTGTTTGACGTCGTTCATAAAAAGCCAGCTAATACAACTGCCATGCCTCGGTTCGCTGCAACCAGTTTGACGTCTCGCATCGGTTCGTTATCGCTTCGGACTTGGTCCGGTTCGCTATCGCCTGTCTGTTTGACAAAGGCTTAAGAAAGGATACTTACAGGAATTATATGTAAATGAGATAATAAATATCATGTGTTTTGGCTTGAGTATAATGAATCTATCGATCGTTCAGCAAAACATAGCCAACTTTCTCGCTACGGTAAAAAGTGGACTGTTATCGCCGACAACGGTCAAACTCCAAACTAATTTCTTGCTTTCATTTCTTACAGACAACCTTCAGATACGAATTAGTGGAGGAGCTAAAGTTCGCGTTAAAGTTTAGTGGGAATATAAAACCAGTTCGGCGACCTCAGAAGACATCTGAGGAAGGAAGCATTGAAGCGCTAGCGAAGGCCGAAGGGAAGGATGACATACGATCCCTGCGCTCTATCCGATCTACTGAAACTCATCGGACTCATCACTCGCATAGCTCCCGACACTCGTCTCGCAGTCTTAGCGTGGCGTTTGCTAAACGACGATCTTATAGCTAAACTGATATTAATTTAGGAATATTTTAGTGTCCCGGCTCTGCACTTTTTCCTATCTGAACTGGGAGATGTTTTTCATTTATGATAAACTTTCACATTTTCCCAGTAACTGCTTAGTTAAATATCTATATTTTAGACATTCATTTGAGGGTGCTTATCATATAATATGTACTTTAAACGAAAACCTGCAATGAAGAAAAGTTAATGTTTCAAATTAACAAAGTAAAAGGTATTGTAACGGAGCAGTTAGGTAGTTTCAACTTTTAAACTCGAAGTTCGTGGTGTGACCAATTGTCTCAAGTACATAACATTTAGTTAAATTTAAAGAAATGTTGATAATATCTTTGTTTTATTTTTGAGAAATTAAGTAATTTATTAACTTGTTATGAACAAAGTAATTTACAATTTACTAGTTGTTGAAATTAAAAATAAATCTATTTTAAAAATGCTTAAATATAAATGTTATTGTCAACATATTATATTATTTCTGTACCTATTAGATATCCCTCACTCATCCACATTCCGCCGTCAAGTGTGATTATGAAAGAAGTTTTGCTTTCTTTTATTTTTGGCATTTCTAAAAGCGGTCTAAATAAAACGGAATCTCTTACGGCAGCTACTTAACGACTTGTTTTCTTCGCACATGTCACCGTCTTATGGATTTATGATTATCGTCAAGTGGGATGAAAAATAGATTTCGAGTAATCTGTCCATTATCTGAGGGCGACATTCAGTAACCTTGACCTAATGACAAGGGTATGAATGTATACCTCTATGGTTACTTTCCGAGTAGACTCAATCCCACCAAAAACATTAAATGTAAAAAAATGCCAAGTCTCTCGATGCAGTCTTTCCATCGTAAAAAGTTTTGAGATCTCATAGAAGCCAAGTCCTATTCAAATTATTTTGTAGTTATAAATCAACATTTAGTAATTGTATCAATAGTTTTCTTTATATTATAATTATAGTGACTTGGCAATGAGCACCAATTAAAAGTTGCTTGCTGCCTGGAATTATGTGCAAATGTTACTGACGAGACCTGTGATCAGATTATTTGTTACGTGTGGATCATGATGGCCACTACCGACTACATGCTCCAATACAATAATAAAAAATACCTTACGGGCCATCGCTTTATGAAAGTAAATGAACCGAGAGTACACTAACACTAGTGTTTGCGTACACACTTGTGCATTATAATTTATGTCCTGCGCAGTTTACTAGTCTTGGATGAGACTGACTGCCGTTGCCGAAATTCGGTTGGGACGACACGGATAAACCAAAAGAAAATTAATTTTGTGATATTAATGTTTACGCATGCGGTGTGTGACTTTCAACTCCAAATATGCCGTTTTGTTTCTTCTTGTGCTCATTGCCAAGTCACTATAATTATAATATAAAGAAAACTATTGATACAATTACTAAATGTTGATTTATAACTACAAAATAATTTGAATAGGACTTGGCTTCTATGAGATCTCAAAACTTTTTACGATGGAAAGACTGCATCGAGAGACTTGGCATTTTTTTACATTTAATGTTTTTGGTGGGATCTCATTTATTTTTTGTAAGTGTTTAATAAACTATTTGCCTAAATAACTGTTTCAATAACAATAATAAATCTACTATCTAATCCGGCTAACTTAAGTTCTCCGAATATAGCTACAATATTTTTTTAGTTTCGAAATGGTTTTTCATAGGTAGATGGCGCTATCAAATGAAAATTATCGAATTATTTTAAAGTACTACTTATACTGCGCTCGGTAACGAAACCATAGCGCGATTCAGACAGGTACAACGCCATCTATCGAGCGCGCATACAATCGAAATTTATCGCAATACAATGGAGTTTTAGCTTTATTAATTTAATGAATTATGAACTTTATGTATTAATTAATTATAGTCTATGTATTACATTTATATTATTCTTTTCTATTCTATGTATTTATTCATCCAATTGAATACTTAAACAACGAACAAAGTTAACAATGCAGTCAAAATCCATACATAATGTTCTTGCCAAACCGCAAATATAAAATTGTTTTCTATGGTTTATTATTTTTTAATGTTTTTATTATTTTTCCTTTATATGTGGCTAATGACCTATCTTGGTGCAAAATTTGAAGTTTCTAAGTCTGCTAGAAGTACCTTAGATTTTTGATGATCGGTCAGTGAGTCAGTGAGTCAGTGAGTGACAAAATGGTGTAACTTTGATCGACCGTAACTCCTAAACTATTAATTCAATTGGCATGTAATTTCGAACTTAAGCTTGTTCTAATGCTTACTATTATTCACCGAAAACCTAAACTCCTAGCTTTGTCCACGTCTGAGATATAGGGGGGGCGAAACAGCCGCGAATCGCATCAAGAAAAGATGGTACGGCCGTGCCCGTTTTGCTCGAGACTTGGCTGGGGCACTGCCGTGCCCCCAGATAGGGTATAATATATGTATTTTACTTTTGTTACGTAAACCAAAATTGACAAAGATACGACACTTTCAAATGGGAATCGAGACCAGTGGTGGCCAGGGGGAAATGTTCTAGGAATAAGTTTTAAGTTTAAAAAAAAGATAGGTTTTAAGAAGAGTTTCGGTGTACACCACTGGTAGACAAGTTGGGGTGGACATCGGGAACCGGAAGACGCAGGACTCCCACTTCGTGGACATCGACATCGTCAGAGTTGCGGGCAATCGTTGAATGCAAGTTCCTTACTGTCGTTCAGCGTGGCTGTCTAAGGCGGCTGATGATCTTAAAGATCGAAAGTTCGGCCTATCTTCAAAAATTTGGTTTGGGCACATTTATAATCACAGTCTCAACGTTTATATAATCGATTGCTATCTGAAAGTTTCAGAAATTTAGTTCTAATCGTCTACAAGCAGTTTTAAAGAGACACAAATCATAAAAACAAAAGGAAACTTGTTCAATCAAGTATTACTAACGATAAGTCTGTTCCCAAAATAACCCAGCAAAGAGATTTGGGTGAAGGGCTGTGAGCGTTTTCCATGAGATATAAAAAATAATGACACTGGTTTCAGATCTGGTGATAGACTGATATTGGCACTTCTTTTTATTCGTTACATTTCCGACGAGACGTTTCCTTTCTTTATCATTTCTTTGAATATATATTATATATTCTCATATTTCACCGTGCGTCGAAAACGGTCATGAAGCGCATCTCACGTATACGTCATGAGTTTCGAATCTGGGGAATCCACTGATACCAAATACACGTAGGGGAACAGTGTATAAGACGGGGACGCGAGGTATAATGGGGACAAACACTCTTTAGGCATTCTTAACACAACACTATCGTAGCGCAAGCACCATCAGGACGTCATTTGCAAGCCAAGTCCTGTTGGCGCTCCCGCTTGGGCAGAGCACCGCCGTGTCCTCACGACGGCGATAGGCGGAAACCTCTCGCGCCCGGCACTGGTCGAGGCCATGCTGCGGGGCGAGACGGAGTGGGAAGCGGTCGCCTCCTTCTGCGAAGCAGTCATGCTCGCGAAGGAGGAGGCGTGCCGCGTGAGGGAGAGAACAGTGTCCTCCCTCCGACCCACCCGCAGTGGTAGACGCCCACGGCGACGGACGTCGCCAGACGATCTCCGGCCACCGTAGGCGCGGGCATGCGGGCAGCGAGTAATGGGCGACTCGCTGCCCGACCATGGACCATGCCCGGGTCGACGGCGCGTTGTGTTCCACGCGCGCCTCAAGGAGTGTCAGCAAACTGACGGGGCCTGTAGAGGGCCAGAGCCTGCCGGGGTCACGGGTCTTACCCATCACCGTAACCCCGGTACGTAAAGGGCTCGTGAAGGACACCGTGGATTTTAGTCAGTACAAGTCTGACAGTCCCTCCCTGGGTGGGAGGACTCATTTGATGATTTTACCACGCTAAAAAAAAAAAAAAAAAAGTCCTGTTGGCGCTTGCGCTACCTAGTATTGTGTTAAGTTAGCTTGAAGTGTGTGATTTCCCATCATACCTCGCGTCCCCGTCACTGTTCTCCTACACTAATCTCGTGGATGAAAGATGTCGTGAAGGTTTGCCCTATTAAATTTTTTGAATCCCCTTATGAATTCTGGTCCGGTTATGTGTAAAACATTAATAACCTTTCATTGGCTGAAAGTACTGATGGTTATAAACAACTTTTACTATAAAACCAACCTTTAAAGATAAAAAAAATACAAATATGTTGTACATTATCAACGGAAAAATATATATCTGTATAGTTGAGAGAAAGGAAACTGCAAGAGACAACCATTGCATAGTGGTTTGCCAACAATACACCATCGTTTTCCGCCACTAAAATGATCGATTAATCGTGTTTATGGCACGAAATAAGAGCATTGGGCAATTAAAAGCCTTCACTAGCCCATGACCAAGTAATCTTTTGGCAAGGTCTTCTTCTTAAAATCTAAAAAGCGTGTACTCCGAATGGTATTTCATACAAACTCTCAAATTCTTATTTTTTGAAATAACTGAGCCGATTTTTATGAAACCTTACATATTTTACAAACAATGATCTAAAAATTTAGTTGAAAAAAAGTAGCGGGGTCGGTCAACATTTTAAACTTTTCATACAAACAGTTTTTTATAACATCTTTCCATCTTTTTTTAATTTCCACTTCCTTATCTTTTTTGATAAAACATTTCGTATGTTTTGTACAAACTTTTTAACCAGATTTATTATGTTTAATATGTGTGTAAAATCGGTTCACTCATTTTGGAAGATGAAGACTTGAAAATTGTTATAAAAAACGTTATGGTGGCCGTACACGCTCTTAAATTCCTTTATAAGAAAAGTGGTGATTATCTTACAAACATTTTAAAAAGTTAATTTCTTCACCACAGCAGCCCAGTTTCTAAGTGTATAGTTTTGATACATAAGACCATTACTTCAGTGTCCAACGCGAAATGGACACCGACCTCGGTGACCACGATCTTTCACTGCGGTACCATTAGCCTAACAAATTGGCCGACATCAACATACAAGCTTACACGTAGTTACTGTAGTCTAAGTAAATAGATTACTATGGGAAAATTATTATTACCAATTTGTATACCTAGTGGATCCTTATAAATTACCTTCGTGTATAGTTTGTAGTCGAGTAGCCAACAGTCATTACTTAGAGGAATGATAGGTTTAAACTGATATTCTATCATCTAACTTACTCGAAATGTCTCAATATTTAAAGTTGCTGTCATTCCACGTTTAATTCCCGAATAAACAAGATCAATAAATTAAAGATATAAAAGTAAATAAAGTGCAAAAAAAAAAACGTCTCAGTGTGACCAAATTTTTGTTGTATTGCGGTATCAAAAGTCCTAAAAAAATTAGGCGTCTCTGGACGTCAGATGCGAAGTTAACATACTCGTATTTAAATATGTTATGGCATAACCAATACATAAGTTTGTTCAAAAAAGTAAAAAATATAAATTGAGATAACTTATTTCATTTATTCAAGATTTAAATTAGTTACCACTTAGGGAAGTGTTTCAAATTATTAAAATAAGGCCACACTAACAGGAAATGCCGGTGTAAATCGACGTTTATACGAATATTTAAAGACTTATCGTAAAAATCAACGGGAAATGCCATTAGTGTGGCCCGAATATTATTTACCGTGGCCACAGTCGACGCTTGTCGTAGCGCTGTGTCGACACACTAGTCTTGTCTGTCTGTCGCGCCGCATTAGATGTTTCACATAAAAATACGTAATTAATCTTCGCCTTCTTTCAGCACGACTAGTTGTCAACGGCCCTGAAATATAAGGAGTGACCCCAAGGAGTGGCGGGTCCTCAATCAAGGTCTTTCATTACCGTACCCTCCTCACGCTCGGCACATTACAAGGACGGACAGTCCCGCATTTCTCAAGCCATGTACTAATTAACATCTTGACGTACTATCAACTAGTTTCTGGACAAAGAATTTGAGACATTTTGGAGACAAAAAGGAAAGAAAATTAGGCTTCGTTATCCTGATGTTAATTGAGTTACTTGTTGAGAATAGTTGAGAAAACTATTTAGAGATGCGCTTCTAACCAATTGGTAATAATAGATACTATATAAAATAAATTAAAAAAAGGGAAATCGGAAAGTAATTATATACAAAGAAAAATACAAGCCTCTTTTTGTTTTGATCATAATTTCAATGCTGTGACTTAAGTAAGGTACTCGTAGTTTGGGTTACGGGACTGTCGTAAAAGGTAACCATGGCTCTGGAACGCAAAGGACTACTGAAAGATTAGATAGGTTGGATTTTTAGTCAGTAAGAATCTGTCCGTCCCTTACGTTCCACCCACAGTCACATCAAATTTCTACCAAGTAAAAAATGGTATTCGTAGTTTTCCAGAACTTATGTAAAAAAACCTTACTTTTGTTATCTCATATTTATTTGGGTGTGAAATTATACAATGGAGGCAACACTGAATAAATACATAAATTACTTGTACCAAATAATTACCTATTCGGGCTTGACCGTATTAATTAACATTGTAGTTTGACACATGATAATGAGATTGCGGTTTATTTATTAGCCATAGCTAAAAGTATACAAGGAATAAACTTGAAAAGCTAATCATGGATTTATTGAATTATCTGAAAAAGTTTCGCACCACACAATACCAAGAAAAAAAATAGAAAATACATATTTTGAGCAAAGACGAAAAGAGGCGCGAGCACTAGGGAGAAAAGGAGACGTAAACGTAAATACGTTTTTTTTATATCGAAAATACCTACAAGTATCCTTTAGCATGTTGGTCTATTTTTTGGTAAAGCTTTACAATTTGTATCCCTAATGCATATGTTTTATTATAAGAGATTTTCAATTTCAAAATCTTAGTATTTACATGTGCTTGCGCCTCTGTACTTAGATAACTACCTAAGTTTGTGTGTAGGACGTTTCCTGACTTAAAAGAAAAACACTATTATGTGGTCAGTTCACAGCAAGACGCGACATGACGCGACTAAACTGGAAATGTGTATCTTTTGCTGTAGTAAATAAAGTTAGATTTTGAGTTGCTATTAAGAAGTGCGCGAGGAGTGGCACTGCGTCGCGTCATTTTTTCGTGTAGTAAACAAAGTAAGATTTTAAGTCGCTTTATTGAAACGTCCACGCAGTGTCGCGTCACGGTGTGAATTAACCCTTACGCCTTTGTCAAACAGACAGGCGAAAGCGAAGCGTTTCCGAAGCGATACCGAACCGAAGCGAGACGTCAGTCCGATAGTTCTGTATATTATCCATACATTACAAATAAAAACGTCACGCTTCGCATTCGTCACGCCTGTCTGTTTGACAAAGGCTTTACTGTAAAGCACTTTTCACGCTGTACTTCCTCATTTTAGCCATCTGCACTGCATTGCTTTGTCTCCTGCTCAACTGCAAAGTATGACGAGAATGGTTCGACCTCTCGGAGCGTGGGGTTGGTGATGGGTCAGGACGCTCGTCATCATCATGACCTTCCGGATCTCCTTCGTTCTTCTCATTACTTTTCTTCGATCCACCTGATCCACTGCCAGTAGATTCTCTGTGACGAACCGGTTTGGTGTCACCACTGAAGCTTAGTATGAATTTCAATTCAGCCTTCAATTCTTCTCTGAATGATACCTGTAAGTATTTCAGTGACTTACAATTCAAGATACATATGAGTTAGGACAGGTTAGTAAAAAAACTTGTAAAACACTTATGTATAAGAGACGAGAGTTGATTTTTGAACAACTATTATATGGTAAACGACTAAATGCTTGCTTGTTATGTTTGCAGGATAAAAGGTGAAACTTACCAATTTCAACAATAACAACTACGGAGAATGACTCGAAGCGACAATATTTTGGTGAAGGGTCACACTGGAACATGCAATTCTGGTAAAACGAAAAAACATAATGTCAAAATAAACACACGGAAGGGACATCATATTTACAAAGTGACAATAGCGGTTTTTTAATAAAATCTTTCATATGTAAGTAATAGCGTATATTCACTCACTCACTCGCTCACTCAATCATCACGAAATCTCAGAAACTACAAGTGCAAGGAGTTTAAAATTTTGCATGGAGCTTTTTTAGGACGTACGTGCTTACTTAGGTGGGGATTTTGCGAATTCGACCCCTAAGTGGTGGTTTCTGATAAAATTTGTATAAATCTTTACCTTACTACAACGATTACAAATCTCAAATTGTTGGACATTTGGGTAGATTATCCAAAAGCATTCTAAGACAATTCATTGATTATTTGCTTCAAAAAATGTAAACCTTATCCAAAACTAATATTCCAAGGGAAAAATAACATGCACTATCGATAAACCTCATCTATCTCACTGACATGTAAAGAGCAAGCTGAACCACGTAAAACCATTAAAGAGTCACAAAGTAATGAATATTAATGGCCTGTAGTACCTTCATCTTGCGGGATATCATCCATACGTCGAACACCATTTCAAAGAAGGCACAGACAACGGCCATGCCTGATCCGGCGGCGAGTACAATGAACACTCCGCCCACGTTCGCGAGGACTAAGGGCTGGGCCTCACCGCCGCCCGCGTCGTCATCCTGATCGATACGGCTTTGTTATAGTTCAAGGGATTGCCAACGATAACGTCTTTCATGTTGAAGGATTTGTCGTGTTTATATTGGTATGAATATTTAAGCATAGTTACTTCAAGTAATGCAATTTGTTATTGTGTAGACCAGCGATCGACAACATGCGGCCTGTGAACTACCGCCTTGCAGCGCGACACTGTTTTGTAAATTGAAGTTTTTTTTTTGTTTATTATTTCCGTTTATAATATAACTAGCACTTTTCCCGCGACTTCGTCCGCGTGGATTACGTGCTTTCCTAATTCCCCCTTTTCACCCCCTTAAAGGTTAAATTTCCAAAAACCCCTTCTTAGTGCTCCCCTACATTATAATAGGAAGCCGTGTGCAAAATTTCACATTTCTAGCCCCAGTAGTTTCGGTTGTACGTTGATATGTCAGTCAGTTAGTTCTCCTTTTATATATACAGATAATTGGGGCCGGCCAGCTACTTGATTTTGCCACTTTGTGACCCTTATCTATCAATAGGTTACCGAATGCTGGTGTAGACTATCGCATTCAGTAAACCAGTAAAGAATTAATCACAAGATGGAGAAAATAGTAATTAAAAAAAAAGAGAATATATTTAAACACGGAGCTATGACAAATCCTACCCATCATTAAAAAGATACCATTTCAGTGGAGTTTTAAGCACAACTTGTAACTTCTCAGTAAAATAAATCATATTCGAATAAAATAATAAAAGCTGGAGCATACCGCACAAGCGCCGCCTCCTCTTTTTTCCTTCCACCATTTATCTTTCATCCTCGTTAGTTTTCCTTCCTCTTGCAGCTGTAATATAGACTCGCTCATTGGTTGACGATATGGTGAATCTGAATAATAGTAAGAAAACTTAATCTGTACTTACAATATTATAAAGCTAAAGAGTTTGTTCGTTTGAACGCGCTAATCTCAGGAACAGCTGGTTCGAATTGAAAAAATATGTTTGTATTGGATAGCATTTTATAGAGAAAGGCTAACTTTATAACATCACGCTACGATCAATAGGAGCTGAGCAGTGGGTGAAACCACGGGGAACAGCTAGTGTAATAAAAAACATTATGACTATTATGAAATGATGATAAAGTCATTCTAAAAGATTTTTTTCCCATACAATGAAGTGATCTTTACACAAAAAGAGTTGAACGGCACTAAAGAAAATGGCTTGTTCGACTCATTTGTGAGGACACCTCAAACTTGACCATTTAATATGCCAAAATTGATAAACATCATTAAAGAGGTAAGTCTCCTAACAAATCGTAAATTTTACCGGGGTAATATAATACCGGGATAAAAATTCTCTTCCGGGATTAAACCAGACCAATAATCTACCTCTGCGCCAAATTAAAAATCCGTACAGCCGTTCAGCACACTACGAATTCCTCCTGTGTCGTAGGTGCGATAACAAAACATAGAAACTCACATACATAAATCATTGTCAGACCCGGGACAACTACTTATAGGAAAAACTTATACAAACAAAAATTTGTTCCGTGCGGGAATCGAACCCACGACACCCTGAACAACAGTCGATCGCTCAGCCACTCAGTCTGAAATTGATTAATATCTATTCTAATATCGTTAAGAATATAACAGAATGGCTTACTTTTCTTCATAGCAATTCCATATCCCTTACTGTCCAATAACCCGCCGACTTGCGCCACATCACAGTTTCTTTCAACCATGTACTCAATTGAAGTGGATTCCATTAGAAATGCATAGTTTTCGTCGTCGGATTTCACTCTGAAGGAAAGTGAAGGATTTTATTCGTAAAGTATGACAAATAGATTTTAGTGATGGCTTATTAACGGAGGTCGGAATTAGGTAGTTTTTTTAGTACTTGCATCGAAATGTTGATATTGATATGGATCTTCCCGGGATTTCTGATAGACAATCTCATGTGAAAAACAGCATTACAAATAAATTGTGTAAAAGTAAATAACTTTTTTATTTAATAAATCACAAATTTACCTTTCAAAGTTGCTAAACGAACTGCAAGAAATATTATGTTTCTGCTACGAAACCCTTCATGGGTGAGTCAAACAGCAGGTTTAAGAGTAATTCCGAGATTTAAGGCAAATACACTTTCTACTACTATTCTTTCGCTGTTGGCCAAGTGCAAGTCGGACTCGCCCATGAAGGGTTCCGTAGCAGCAACTTTGAAAGGTAAATAATTTTTTTTATGATTTATGACGTATTAGAAAAAACTACTTACTAAATCTCGTTCAAACTAATTTTCGGTGGAAGTTTATATGGTAATGTACATTAACTTTTTTTCACACATTTTACCACTTTACTGACAGTTCTTTGTGACCCCGGGCATGGTCATGATCAGACAGCGAGGTACCCATTATGCGTTGTCCACATTCTTGTGCCTACAGTAGCCGGAGAGCCCTGGGAGTTTCCCGCACAGCTAGGAGACTTACGGTGTCAACACATTTCATCATAAATATTGTCCTTCCGTCGAAACCACAAAAAGGGCGTAAAAAAATTGCAAGGTTGGCAACGCGCAAGCGTACCTTTGATGTTTGGCGACGTACAAGCTACGGTGACCGCACACCATGAGGCGAGCTATATGCTTGTCACCATTGTGGTATAAAAAAAAGTATATACACCTACCTATCTAATCCTTCATCATTGGAAACTGTTTGAAGCTCAGGATGGTCCTTCATATAATGGTACATTTTCTGATAAAGTAAATTATCTGACTCCTAAACACAAACATAAAAAGTAAATTTGATTTTTATAAGTGGAAATTTCTATCACTGAAGGATATTGCCTTCGATACTCAATTTATTATTCATAGAGCATTACCTTAAAGAAACTGAAGGTAGCACCTGCGTTTTTAGCTCCGTAAGTCATTCCGTACGGATTATTTGCAAGATCATTTACGCTTTTAATAGCATAAAACTTGGATTCCACTGTGAGGAAGGCAGCTAAGTTAGCCGTGTAAGATGAAACCATGATAAGGGTGAAGAACCACCACATACTTCCAGCCATTCGAGTTGATACGGCACTGAAACGTAAATACAAATTCCATTAGTACCTATACTCACATTTTGATATTATAACTAATACAATAGATTAAAATAAAAGGGATTCTTTTTACATTTTCATGAAGAACAGATTTTGGTGAACTTTTTTGAGGACATAGATGGGAAACTCTGAGATAGCGAGTAAACCCTCGAGCTAAAGCTAGTAAAACTATATTTAAGAAAACAAAGTAAAAACTGACATGGGAGCAATTTCCGATCCCTGAGTGAGCACACTTCCCAAAGTAAACCAAAACGAATTGGCTAAAGTAAATTGATTATCCAAAGTTTCAGGTTCTTCAATACACGGGTAGGGATTTTGCCATTCTTCAGGGGCTAGACGGCCTAATATGAATAGAAGACCAGATACTCCAACAAACGCGCCTGCCAGCCATCCCCACACCTGTAATGGTAGACAAAAAAGTAAAAAGTATGAGACGCTAACTTTTTTTATCATATTAATTCTCAGTAGCAAACATGGAGTATACAGTCATGTGTCCAGTTAATCGTAAAAGGCTGAACCCCTTTTATATTATAGAACAAAATTGGTATTTGAGGAATATTACCGGAGTATTGATGTTATTTTAAGATATTAAATGAAATACTTACTCCCATCGAAAATGGCGATATGAACGAGAAAAGATTTGGTGGTTCCTTAGTCGGTTTCTTATACAATATAGTTATACCTAAGTTCATGAAAGGGCTGGTGAAGTCAACTGCTTTTTGTCGAGCTGCCGTTATAGTCAAGTCCGTAATGGCGAAATCTGCTCTCTGCAACATAGAAACATTTTGACAACATAATTGAATAATACAGTTAAAATTCTTAAATTTACATGAGCCCAAACTACTAAATACCATATAAAAAGTCAAACAATTCGTGAAATTGGTCCATAATAAGGCAAATGATAGTTACACCGTCAATAATTTTTTCCATCATGCCACTCCATTTTTTTGTCTGATTATCGTATGAGCCATATACACCATCATCTTGTATATCGAAAGTGTAATTAAACTCATTTATTTTTGCTAATTCCTCAATCAATTCAATGCCGAAGCCTTCGTATCGATCGTTGCCTTCAAGTTTTTTTGAGGATTCTTTGAGCATGCCATATGGCGCACTCTGAAAAAATAAGGAAAATTTCAGTTTGTTCCCATTATCAAAATATGTATTTGTTTGCTATAAGTTAGTACATTCTTACCAAAGCCGTAAGAACAATGAAATGTTTGCCTTTCATTGATTCTGATCCTTCTTGTTCGGCTGGTGAAACTTTATCCGTGGTTTCAACAAAACCATCTTCCAATGTCCATGTTCCAACCTAATTTACAAACAAATAAAAAAATATTTAATTACACCGTACTAAAGTCTAAACTTTATGATCATTACATTGTATACCTTATCCAAGCCATACGTCATGACTTCAAGAACGTCTATTTCAAGTTCCGAACGGAATCCATCTTCGTCGAATTTTATCATTCCTGTCAAGCCATCAACTTCCATCTGAAATTAAGTTCAAACTTGCAGTAGTAGAATTACAGAAACCTTTTCAATTTTGTCTCAAATTACTCACTGTTCTAGCGTAATTGACAATGCTTGATCCTAAAGCCCAACTTTCTTCGTCGTCACAAGTTACATTAGAACCCTCTTCTAGTTCCATGGTATTTAAAGTTGAGACAAATAAAGTAACAGCATCGTATACCAAAGCTAAATCTAGAGTGAGACCATTTTCTGCTATCGCATTTTCTATTTTGTTGTCTGATAGTTCAGCTACTTTCTCATTTAAAGATGTGATGAACTTTTGAATGGGTTCTAAGGTTGGGTCGAACATGCGAATTCCTGAACATGAAAAACAATGTCATTATTGTAACAAGTCAACATGTTTGCGTTTCACAAAATCGTGATATGACTAATAGAATGGTACTTGATTACTTTGTAATTTTTAATACTCAATTCTATATGGCAACTGTTACTTTTACCTGTAGTACGATGATAACTGTTACTTATACCTGTAGTATGATGATAACTGTTACTTTTACCTGTTATACTTGAGCCACCATGTTTATAAGGGTCTATGTCTAATGTTTGGAAATCTGGGTTCATTATTAAGTAGCTATGGTCATCAGACATTATGCCCACTTGTTGTGCTTGTTCAAGTACTTTTGGCAACGTTTCTCTGCCACAGTTAATTATGTAGTTTAATGACCCCGACTTTTTTATGAACTTTAGTTGAGACCTATGAAATTAATCGGAATAAGAATACAATAAATCATTTAACTCTACCGAAACTAAATTAAATTTTGGTTAAACCTGCCTATAATCATCACCCTCAGGCAATTGAACAATGTTGATGAGAATCTTCTGACCAGTATTCAAGTCCTGCATTGATAAGATATTGTCGAAAAATGGTAAGAGTTCGGCTCCTTCATAAATTATAGTAAAATCCGTCCATCCTTTCATTTCTATGAGGTCGGCAAACACCTATAAAGTAGAACACAAGCTCAGAGTATGTAAATAAAAACAATTGAATCAAAGTTATTTATTAAGAGAATCAACCCGTGACATAAATGAGGTCCCATCAGAATACCAGTTCTGTAGCTTTAAAAAAAGTTACAGAACCATGCTGAGGTGCGGACCTTTTGCCTGGTAGGGGACTAAACTCTTCTTTTTTAGTGCTCTTTTTTCATTGTTCTTTTTTATACATTTTGTTTGTTTTAAACAATTTATCATAAAGAAAACTGCTCTTGTTTTTTTTTAGATGGAGAGTAGAAATGGCAGAATAATCTCCTTTAAAAAAAACAGTATAAATACCTGTGAAAAAGCCAAATGATGTGGATACAGATTAACGACGGACCAGTTACGATTTTGTGTTTCAATCGGATCTATAATAATGTGAGGAATCTCAAGGAAGTCTGCTATTGACTGAATATGCTGAAGAGAGCCTTTTTTAGTCGGGCCAAATACACCGAAAACGTTGCTCTGAAAATATAAGACTTTATTGTAGAATGTGTATTTTACGTAAATCAGTTAAACCTTTTTTAATATATCGACACTCATTTAATTGCCGTTAGGCAGATCTGGGGTCATGGAATTGTCCAAATGGGAAACCGTGATCCTGGACCGTTAAAAGCACTTGAATAAATACGGTGGATTTTTTATGAAGTACGAATCTAGTAATGTCCGTCCACTCCACTCAAGGCAGAAGGACTAATTTGATGATTTCACAACCTAAAAAAAGGGTAAGGCAGATCTAATAGAACTCTCGCATATCGTTTAGATACTGTGTTAGAGACCCCTGTTATAGAGAACGACCCTATTGCCACCAACCGGGCCCGGCTCCCGGGCAAATCCAGACAACGGCAGCTGCTGATGAATTCTTGATAGAAAACCCAATAATACTTTTCCTGGCCTGGAAATCGAATCGAGATCTCATGGTCAGGAGTCGCGCTTGCGAACAAAGAGGCCTTTAAAACAAACTATAGAGTTAATTCTTTAGTTAGTCATAAATGTTTTAATCATGTAGGTTACCTCTAAAAGCGTGCACATAGCTGTTTCTGCCTCGACGATGTCTCCAGGAGATGTTTTTATGACGTTTCCTTCAACTTCATTTTCTTGCACGGCAATGTTGAAAGCGGCTTCTAATAAGAATGTGCCGTCATCGAAAATGGCGCCTGAGTTGGGAAAGAAAATATTAGTTCGTAAATGAGAGAAAAAGAGGAATAAATACTTAATTATGTGACACATCATTAACTAAAACAGACTAAAACAGTGCGAAAAAAAGTAAGTTTGTTTGTTACTTTTTCGCGCTTAAACCACTGAACCAAACATCTTGAAACTTCACCTAACGAACGTTGTCAGTATACACAGACATACATAGGGTACCTTTCATCTGGAAAACAGATACAGTTCCCTAGAAAAACACCAATAATTTTCACGTAATAGATGGCGCCACATGTACGGTCCGAATTGATTGACAAATTCTTAATTAACGTGAGAGAAGCCGCTTTCAAAAGCTAGTATTAAATATAAAAAAAAAAACAATTAATCTTACATCTAACCAACAGAAAAAAACATCCGAACCTGGTTTTCAACCGAACCTAACCTCGTTACTAACAAATAAGAATCGACAAATTTCAAATTCTAAAATAGGTACTCACCAAAAGTTTTATCTCCAGAAGCGTGAAGAAAACAAAATATTGCTGTAAGCCATCGCAGCCATAAAGTTGATATTTGCATGATTAATCACATAACAGCACAACATGTATACAAACTTCCTGATATCGATTCGATCAAATCCGCGGTAAGATCTAGTGAATCTTCAAAATCAAAGTCACTTGACCCAAATGTCTCTGCAAGAACGGATGCCCTAACTATAATTGTTTCGAATGCTATTCTACTAGCTGCAAGACCTAACTGCTACGCTAAAATTAGAGCTGCTCTCGATTTGTAGGTGTAACATGTTATGATCTGCGAGTTACATTATGTATAGGAGATAGCTTCATTGGTTATTCTTATTTTAATGCCTTTGGTTATTCTATATTTATTTCCTTTCTTTAAAACACTAGGTACAGGTTAATTTACAGTTAAATGAAAGTTAATTATATGGTGGTTATACCATCAACATTTTATGTCACGCAAATTCGTGAATTCTCTAAACTTCACGTTCGAAATTCGAACAAAATCTGATAATGTGAACGCGAGAATATACTTATCATCTTTTGATGGCGACCTCTTTCCTCAGTTCCACACACTCTATAGTATCCCCTTACTGTTTGGTTCGGGAGTTGATCAACAACATTGAAATATTCTTGGAGCCGCTCCATTTACACAGAACCCTATGTACGTTGTTGTAACTGCGCGTAAACACAGATGGCGCTGATTCAGAGTTTTTACAATGAGAAGGTTCTTCGTATAGCTTCTTTTAATTTTAACTTTCCGTGGTTTAGAATAAAGTTTTACCTGGTTTACCAATGAAAACTTTTGACTTTTCCACTTCAAGATGGCGCTTGTAACGGTTTCCTGTTCGACTTATATTGGTAAATGAGTTGAAGAAGTTACGTACTTTCGTACTATCAAAAAACTCCATGAAGGTACATTTATAGACGAAACAATTTTATTGAAAATGATATTCCTAATTTAATGAAAAATGAAACTGATATTCCTAATTTAATCAATGAAAAATAAAATAGAAAACTGTTTCATAATAATTTTTTTTTAAGATAAACTTAACTATACGCTTAATTAACTTAACAATACGCATGTTACACATATTCAGCCTATAAATGTTTATCTTTCAATGCAATATCAATAACAATTATTTATCATTGATTGAATCCCTACCTACATTGCAACAATTGCCAACAGACGTATATATATTGCCACCCAATAATTAGGAAAGTGTCACAGTATTTCAGGTGACCCAAAAGCTGTTCAGGCTCTGGCGGATTGGGATCGCATCGTAAACTTGGAGATTGGCCGGGTTTTGTCGCTAACCGCCTAACCGCTTCCGCGCTAAGCCTAAAATTGATAAACACAGGGTGAGTTCATTCCAGGTAGAAGTTTAGGCTATTTTTATTTATCTATAGGTTCGCATTTGACCACTATCTCGCCTGATGGTAAGCAAAGATGTGGTTGACGGTAAAGCACGCTTGCTTATAAGTTACTAATTCACTCTTTATTTCAATGATAAAATTTAAAAAGAACGAAAAATTAATTCTGTTTTGAATGAAAAAATTAAAGTCATTGACTGACGGAATTGTCATTTGACTTTAGCAATAAACATTTGAAAAGCGCAAATGTACAATCCGCGCTACGACTGAAGTCCGAGAAAATTCGTGGTAGGTACAATTTTTTTTTTATGCAATTCAATGTAAATGTCATAGACTTTAGTCGTCGCGCGGACTTTACTATATTTGATCCAGATTACCGTTCATCTTTTGCAAATAGGTTACAAAAAAGTTATTTTCTAAACCCGATTAAAAAGCTTTCTAATCCAAATTTGACGCAGGCTGTATACTAGGCAACAGCAGCATAAAGCTTTCCTTTGCCCCGAAAGCTACAGTCCGTGATACTATTGCAGAAACATGTAGAACATGTTCCATCTGTATGCCATTAAAATTACATCCTTCAATCCCTCGAGTTTTATAATTTACCTGCAATTTAAGAAAGAAACATAATCCCTCTAAACCTGGATTAAGGATTATTTTAACCTCTGAATAAACTTGAAATTATGGAAGAACGGAGAGAATTTTAAATTACTTTTATTTTAGGTATTTTAGGCATAACATTTATGCCTTTGTCAAACAGACAGGTGAAAGCGAAGCGTTTCCGAAGCGATATCGAACCGAAGCGCGACGCGATAGTTCTGTCACGCTATCGGATCGCTTTCGCTTTTCTATGTGACTGGATTCAAAGAATCCCATACATTACAATTAAAAACGCCTCGCTTCGCATTCGTCACGCCAGTCTGTTTGACAAAGGCTTTTGAAATTACTTATTTGTGATGACGTAAAGACTAGAATATGTATATTTTCTTGAGTAGTAAAATCATCAATGGTAAAATGAAATCCATCCAATCAATCTGACAAGAATACACCGTGTTCCTTTCTCCTTTACTAGCATGACTGCTTGGCAGAAGGAGGTGACTGCTACCTATTACCCCTCGTCTCGCAATATGATCGCCATGGATGCCGGACGCAAAAGTTCACCGCCGCCTTTCGTCTCACTGTAGAATAGGCACCTGGGTTGGAACAAATGGTGAAAAATACTGAAATAAACCTATCTGATTAACAAATTACAAACTTTTCACTCCTGGCTTTTTGGTCCATTTGGATTAGAAGTTTTGGTTCATTAAGGTCACGTATATTTTAAGTAAAATGTTTATTTTTGGAATTAGTTGTTGCGGTAAATGGGTGGTCAGGCTACTACATTCACAAGGTTTGAAGTAAAAAAACATTTAAAGAAATAATGTATTTATTATAAACAATAGAACCTGCCATTGTCAACCAGAACGTTTCGAAATTGCCTGAAAAGCTTGAATATATTACGGCCATTCAATGATAAGGTATGTGCGATATTTAGGTTCAACATTGGAATTTCAGGTTAGGTATACGTCGTCCACAATCCCGATAGTGTCCACTGACCGTGTTACACGATTGGCCGATTTCGGAGGCTTCTATCTCGTTTCAATCTCTAGACACTATCAAAATAAATTACAGAATGAAGTTTGTGTAAGTTCGTGCCTACTTTGAATTCACATTGGTTTATTATAAAGGGCACTTTCGTTGCTTTAAACTTAAATAAAACTTCGCTTTTAATAGACATGCTCTAAAGGTTATCACAGGCATTAATTAAATAGGGTTTTCTAATAAATCTGTCTAGGGTAGCTACTTAACATTTTCAAATCTTAAATAGATACCTACCTATTGTATTTTTACAAACCTTTTAAACTGTAATATAATTTGATGTGTAATAAAAATATTGGTTAACTGCAAATTACTTAGCAAAGCTTTGATATTACAAAGTTGAGGTGCAACTTACTCCTAAAGTTATTTTAATACCCAGCATTATTTAGTTCAAAATTAATTTTGCGTAGCTCGAGAATGCCCAAAGTGTTACAATATTGCTCCTTATAAAGTAGGATCAAGGAAACGGCGTGAAATACTCACATGAAACATACTGCGGGGTGAACGAGGCACATGTGTTTAAATTTTCACGCGTACCTAGTGATCAAAGAAAAAAAAAACACCAAATGATCATTTGAGAGCTCTACAGATTTGATTTTGAGAAATTCCTTAACGTTTGGAAAACGAACAAATATTTGTGAAGGTCAAGGGATAATATTTCGAGAACATAAGTAGGTTCGAGTGAAGTTTTCGCCTTTTCCCAATTAAACTATGAAACTAATACAAAACATTTATATATAAATCAAAAGGGTAAGCAATGTCAACTGAAAGTCACGACAGATGTTGTCCTGGTTTACATACAAATGCCTCTGGGCGAATCGTTTGAACCCAGATATATCAGCTGTTTAGCATAAATTGTGATGGAAATAAAAACAAGAGGTTTGAACAGATGCGAACCAGCCACATGTCAAGTGAATCCATTTCAGTCTGGTGTAACTGTTAACAATATCCATTTAGGTTGTACACTCACGAAATAGTGTACAATAAGTTCCCACATTTGTTTTTGAGCCTACATTTATCTTGCAGACACAGAACCAACCAGGCTCAATACAGCGCTTCGTTTGGCAATACATTATTTCAGCTGTAGAAATATTGCTGCCTCATGACGTACCAACTTGGGTATTACCTAGATTTCGGCATTTTTCACAATTATTGTGATTGTGTTTCTATCAATAGTACGATATATTACAAGGAATCATTCTATTTTTGGACAAGGAGGGA
Source organism: Agrotis puta (assembly GCA_943136025.2). Lineage (NCBI taxonomy): Eukaryota > Metazoa > Arthropoda > Insecta > Lepidoptera > Noctuidae > Agrotis > Agrotis puta. Next base: position 9,231,179 of record OW964177.2, on the reverse strand, counting down.
TTTATTTCACACTAGCTTCCGCCCACGACTCCGTCCGCGCGGATGTCAGTCTTCGTTTGGATGGTAGATTTTTTTTCTACGTATTTTTCCAGGATTAAAAGTATCCCATTTTATGCCCAGAATAATAAGGTATAATTATACCAAGTTTCATCGAAATCGAACCGTTCGTTTTCACGTGATGCCTGCATATACAGACAGACAGACAGACAAAAATTTTTTTAATCACATATTTGGGTTTGGTATCGATCCAGCAACAACCCCCGCTATTTATTTTTTCAATATTTTCAATGTACAGAATTGACCCTTCTACAGATTTATTAAATGTATAGATTCCTTATATTTTGACTACATACTAGGTATTTTAACAATACATTTCTATACCGCGGTCAAGAACTCTAGATGAATTTGATGGTAGCAATTTAGCTCATTCACATACGGCAGTTTTTAGAACACGCGTTGTTTTCTTTTGTTACTTCTTTCCTTTCGTCTTGAGGACTAAGTTAGGGATGAGTTTTTTAATTGTATACAGGTTCAATGAAAATGTATAATGTATACCTCATTTCATACATAATTGTATGGCATTTGTGTTTAAATATGATTACAGTCAAATGAGTGCGATTGCTAGCTGAAATGAAGCGCAATCGTGAAGTCAATCAATTTTCGACAACTTAATTACAATCACAGTACAATTGGGGTCGTGTATCAGCCATACATGTGAAGTTTGACTTCAAAATGGTCCAACCTCTGGTTTATTAGTATAGACTAGTGACTTCACATAAATCGTATACAGTCACATACACACGAATTACCGTGACCCTGGTACGTAAAGGGCTATTGAAGGACACCGTGGATTTTAGTCACTACGATTCTGACAGTCCCTCCCGCTCTGCCCTTTATTTTAAACAACACAGACGATATCCCTCCAATAGATAGCAAACAAGGCATCTACGCAGTACCAGTCTGGCATACCCCCCTTAATCGATATTCCAATCAACGAGGCTGTATTGGTGGCCGTAAAGCCGCTGGTCAACATATTGTGACCACGACACTGTTGTCGCCCTCGTAACTCCCGATCAACAAGCAGATTACTCAGAACACCGTGTACACGATTAGAGCTTTGATTTACTGTTCAGATACTTGTATAACTAGTCGCAAACAATGTCAGAACTGTTGGATCGCGGTTTGAAAATCAGGAACCACGAAATGGGAACAGTAGGAAACGATCTCATTGATTTAAATGTGAATGGGGATGAATCAATGCAGGCCTGTTGGTCTAGTAGTTAGTGACCCTGACTGCTATGCTGGAGGTCGTGGGTTCGATTCCCACCCAGGACAAATGTTTGTGTGATGAGCACGATCATTTGTTCTGTGTCTGGGTGTAATTTATCTATAATATGTATGTATTTAGAAATATATAAGTATGTTTATCAGCCGTCTAGTACCCATAACACAAGCTCTGCTTAGCTTGGATCTAGATGGCGTTGTGTGATAGTTGTGGAATATTTATTTATTTAATCAAAAAGGGTTGTTACGCGAGCACGTTGGGAATAAGAAGTTCATCAGGCGTTTCAGAATTCTCACTCGTGGAAACTTTTCTAATATCTAATCTTTGAAAACTTCGTTCTTAATAAAGTATTTCCAGCCGTTTCAGCTTCAGTTGAAAAATGTTGTTATTGTGTTTATTGGTAGTTCTATTTATTCCATTTATTCCCGAAGTTATTCCAACATATTGTTCTTATGGCGAAACAAAAGTATCTGAATACATAAAGGATACAATATTTAATACTAAGACGACGTATATCTCTTCCACTATCCTCGAGGTGGCCATTAAAATGAATTATTCGAATACGTGTCTGAGTTATACCTATATAACTTGTTCGAATGTACAATTGTAACAATGCACCAGTACACAGCATAATGTTGTTATTGTGGTTGTAATTTATACTTACAGTTATCTAAGCAAAATGCTTGTTAACTTTATTTTTCAAGTTTATTTTAAATCATTCGTTTATATATTTTTATGGTACTTGTTTCATTATTTACAAACGGTCTGGTTGTGCCAGTATGATATATTCAATCGAACATTAATGCCTTTGTCAAACAGACAGGCGAGTCCGAAGCTATAACGAACCGATACGAGACGTCAGTCCGATAGTTCTGTCACGCTATCGGATTGCTTTCGCTTTTCTATGTGACTGGATTCAAACAATTCCATACATTACAAATAAAAACGCCTCGCTTTGCATTCGCGACGCCTGTCTGTTTGACAAAGGCTTAATAGTTTAAAATATATATATATTGAACTCGTAGTAGGTAATATAATGCACAAGCGATAACAACATCGTTATTTACTAATTTTGTATTTTTTCTATATGTACGTTAGTATTGAACGTACACACATCAAAAGAGTTTTTGATCGCTGGGATAAGCTGATATTTTTTTTTTAAATTAATGGAAAAACAATTGAACTGTTTTATTGTTTTATATTCTAAATCTATATTTTTAAATAAAGAATCTTCTAATCCACAACAAAAAAGACATCGATTTGTCAAAGTGATCGCAACTCAACTTTTATTGATGTGTGTATGTAATAGATAGAGCTAATTTCGCCTGATAATAAATAAACATTCTGTCATGTTTTAAGTCATAGAAGTTATTCAAAGTAAAAGTGAAAGTCTAGCATGAATTTATATTTGTTTTACGTCGTCATATCATCCAATGAGTGATCCCACCGTGAATGGAACGGAAGGGATTGCCGGCCTCGTTCTAACTAAAATTCACGGTGTTCCTTCAATAGCCTTTTACGTTCCAGTGTCACGGATACCTGATAAGACAGTCCGAGCATGAATTTACATTGAAATGAAATCAAAGTAGGTAACTAATTAATTATCAAGATAGTTTTCTTTACAGTCCGATGAGTTTGCTATTTTAGAATAATTTGTTGTTTTTAATTTTGTTCTTCAACGTAGTCTAGCGCAGTCAGGCTCACAATTAAAACTAACTTTATCCGACATTAATGTTGAAATAACGAATCCTCCAGTTCTGCTCATACACTTTCAAACAATACTTTAGTCATTTTCTTTGAAAGAAATATGAAACGTAATAAGACCGCCTTTGTAACCATAGAATTAGAAATATTGTAAAACCGTTTTTTGTAACAATTTTGGAGTACAGTAAAGTGTATTCTATCTATCTATCTATCATAGTAATTATTGGTTATAGTTCTACATTGGACGCATAGGTCACGCATAGGCACCTGATACGATCCTTAAATACTCCTTTCGCCTCATCCACATTCATACTTCTGGTCACACATGCACGCTGATTGCGAGTACTACGCACCCGGCCTTTCTGAAGTACTTCACCAATAACGTCGGTGTAGGTCTTCTTATCTCTACATTAATCAAGCTGTTCCTTATTTTTTAATAATTTTGTGCAAAGAACACAAGAGATGATTGATTGAAGAACAGTTATGGTTTTCTTATTTAACCTGGCCTTCAATTTTCTTATGTTTGATAGTTTTCTCATTAAAACTCTAACAAAAACTCACAGCAAAAGAAAAACAAAGGTCTCTTTGCTTTAAGAAAATTCAAAGTATTAGGTATGTGGTATAATAACCAGATGCAGCTAAATTAAGGTACCTTCCTTCGCGAAACTCTCGCAACGAAAACGAAGTAATTATCTTCTTTATACTTATTTCTTTGTGTGCTGCGAAACTTAAAGTAACAAAGTTCAAAGACATGCTACGAAATTAACTTTTATGATTATAGGAAAACAATATTTGTGCGTTCCATATATAAGGGTCATTCCGTGGTTTCGAGCAAAAACCAATTCCACACGAATTTACCCATGAATTTATTAGAAAAAGTGAACAGATTTTTGCTTAGAGGATAAAGATATAATAACTTTAAAAGTAGTATCACTAATATTACATATTTTTTAATTAAATATTTAAAAAAAAATGTAAAACTGTCTGTAAAATCATTCCTCTCCGTTTCCAACTTGGGACTTCGGTAGATCTTTCGATGTTTATTTTTCTACATTCGTAATTATGACTATAACTAATAAGCAATATTAAACCTAAATGCCTGAACTACAATTTATGTATTCTAATTTTAAATTTAATACAATATTTATATGTAAAATGCTCCTTTTTCGAATTGTCACAAAAAAAACTTCATTACTATCCGTACACAGAAACTTCTTAATTTAAGAGAGTACGAGACGATCTTCGATACGATTCCTGTCAAAACGGGTTTATTCTCGTCTATCGTCCCTGGTAACAGCGACAAGTGGACGTGCGCGTATTTTAGATAAAATTATTAACGATCTTCGAATTGTAACCAGCGTTTCGTCCATAAATCAACTCATCACCTTCCTTCGATTTCTCAAGGTACCGTTATAAGTAAATTATTATAAATATGTAATATGGATATCTCTTAAAGCCATATTGGTGCTATTTTAAAATCAAATTTTAAATGTATTCTACAACGAAGTTATCTATATAAATTGTGAATTTTTTCATTCATCTCCTCTGCATTACCATCCGTTCCATCCATTTTTTTGCGGGAAAGTAATGAACAATTTTGGAAGGAAATGAAGAATTTTTATTTTTATTTAAAAATAATTGTGTTCCAGTATGTATAGAGTATTATCTACATAATACATGTTTTTTCGTATAATTTACTATTTCTTTTTTTAATTTCAGCATAAATATGGGTAAAACTCGTAAAAAGTCTCTTGTCAAGAGAAGAAAAATTAGCTAAGGATCGGCTACATAAACGAGAAAAATATGCTCAAATAAAAAACAATCCTGAATTGTATTCCTTACAGAAAGAAACAGGTTTTTTTATCGTAGTAAAATCATCATTCGCCCCGGCGCTGCGCCTCCACGCGCCATCATAGACGTGCCGGAGGGCGGTCGCCTCCAGATCCCAGGGCAGCAATCCGGCAAGGAGGTTAGCCGATTCGCCGGCGATCGTGCGGTATCCTCGGACCATTCGGATAGCCATGACCCTCTGGCATGCGACCAGCTTTAGTGGTCTCGTCCGAATGCTTAGGGCCCACACACGCGGCTGCTGCCCGGTTCAGCTTTGGGGCCAAACGTAGGAAGTGCTCCCTAAAGTTCCACCGGCTGTCGAGGACGAGTCCCAGGTACTTCATCGTCCTCCCAACGCCGATGCAAACCCCCTCTACTTTTATGTGGGACTCTGACGGTGGCGCTTTCAGACGGCCATGAAAGCACATGGCCTCCGTTTTGTGCAGTGCCACGTTGAGTCCCAACTGCCGGATCTTATAAGCGACTATCGCTACCGCTTGCGTCGCCAAGTCGGCCGCCGCCTGGTGCGACTCTCCTTCCGCCAGGACGAGCGTGTCGTCGGCATAACATATTACACCGAAGCCGTCAGGGAGGTCACTGCGCAGCACCCAGTCGTAGCCGATGTTCCACAGGAGACCGATGTTCCAAGACCGATCCCTGCGAAACACCGCACGACATCTCCCCCGGTTCCATTCTCCCCGGCGACCGGGGTAGATGACGGCCCTGTCCGTCAGGTAGTCCTCGACTATGCGACGGAGGTAGGTCGGCACCCAGTGATACCGGAGTGCCTTCCTGATGTAACTCCAGGGCAGGGTGTTAAAGGCATTGGTGATGTGCAAAGACACCGCCAAGACGACCCTGCCCCGGGATACCGCATCCCCCGACGTGAGGGCTCTCACGCCCATGATGGCGTCCACTGTCGAACGCCCCCTGCGGAAGCCAAACTGGCTCACCGCAAGGTCCGGGCCCACCCGATTGAGGTGCCCGACGAGGCGGTTTGCAATTACTCTTTTAAAGAGCTTGCCCACCTCGTCGAGCAGCACGATGGGCAGGAATGCGGACGGAGAGTCCGCAGAGCGCCCGGGCTTCTGGATCAGGACCAGTTTCCCCGTCTTCCAACGAAGCGGGAACTGACCCCTCTCCAGGCATGCGCTAAAGAGTCGAGGCCCGAGAGTCCCCGAGGCCAGGACCCAGGCTTTTCCTGGCAGGCCGTTGGGTCCTGGGGCGGTATTTTTGGCCGTTGTACCGCCACTCTCAGGTCTACCTCGGTCACCTTCTACCTCCGACGGCATCGTCGGAGACGGAGCCATGGGCAAGAGAGTATGCTCTCCCCGCGATGGGAACAGGGCGCTCACCACGTCCTCCACGAGCTGAGGCTGGAGACTGCGTCAACGGGGGAGCCCAGGAGCGGAGCTTTGACTCAAAAACCAAAAGATTGCTTACCTGTTATAGTTTTGTAATGCCTATTGTAGAGCAGGTTATTCTGTTTATTTGATAGCTTTTAGAAGTTCATTTTTTTACGTTATTTCTGTGATTTTGTGATTGAGACCAAAGATTCTAGCTTTTCTTATTACTATTAGTAAATAGGTAATACAATTATTTTCAATATTGAAAAGCCAATGTTGTAAATTTGTTTTCATCTCACCCTAATTCATTACAATCCATACAGTTTTCATCACCATCCTGTTGTTGATTTTCAGCTAGCCATATTTCAGTGACTAAACAATATAAAAAAGTGCCTTCCACTTTTTATGAATGTGACGACGATTTTAACTCGAATAGAAAAAAAAAATATGTCAAATTTAAATATTTTTTTTGATTCCGCGGATCGTCGCAATTTGTACGAAACGACGGAATCACCCATAAATGCTCTTTTGTTTATTGCTAATGTTTATAATTATTTCAACATTTCACATTGAAGTGTAGACGACTACTCAGGAATAGACAGCTAAATTTAAACACACAAGTTGCCGTAATTGTATTTCTTATACAATTCCAAGCATAACTCGAGACTTAAATTAAGCATTTCCAACAAGCAATAAATTAAAAGTCTTTTGTTTCCATTTGTGTTAAGAATTCTACCAGTTATTCTAGTTAAAAGTATTTAAATTTCCTGGGGAGTTCCTGGGGGAGCCATTGCACAAACATCCGGGAGGCAGCTGCTCCGGGGCTGTTACAACTACAATTGCAAGTTCCGCTGCTTGCAGAGAAGCGACGTGACTTGCGGGTTGTAGCGCATCCACCGCTAACTGAACTTGTATCTTGCTTCCAAGAAATGAAACGGACCATTTAGATAACCGTTTACTTAACGCTAACAGAGCTTCTAATTGTTGCTCTCCTCAAACAATTGGTTCGTTCATTTGTTCGTAGAAACTTTTTAGTTATGCAAAGTTAATACAACAATCCAGTTCAGAATCAATCGAGGAATTTCTTCAATTTATTCAATTGAACTTAATGTTAGCATCAACGGTTGTTTTTCCATTCAACTTAAAATAAATTGTTTCGGACACAAACTTTTATCTAAGGTCGGACTCACTGATAGCTTTTCGTCGAACAAGTAAGAATGAGTTCAGAAAATCAGTAAAGGAGTAACGAGAAAACTTTGTCATTATTAATCAGGTTGAAACATGTTACAAAGTAATTCCTGTAGCTAAATACCTATCTCGCAGCTTTAAAACATTGAAAGACCATTAAAAAGGCGACTCATAAAACGTCCGTTCTATGTTACTTTGTGCGCGATAATGGATTGTTAAAAGGCAAAGTTCTTTTTATCTTTTAAATACAATTAAGTCACTATGTACCAGCTTACCATTGGATGGAAGTAATTCTTGGCGTGCGGAGCTGGCCACGGTAAATTAAAAGGCTTTAGCTTTCAAATTAACGTTGCCAATCGACTAAATGGTGCTTAAGTGATTTGGTTTTATTCCGGCGAGGACCTGTGGATCCACACAGAGTTAAGCTGAAACTCGTTAAAGCCTTAGTTTTCATCCTTTATTTCACAGTGCTAACGAACATTTTGTTGTTTGTGTTTGTTGGTCCGGTTAGACCGGAAGCCGCCCCGACATAGTTGGGGTAAGGCATACGTAGGTTTATACTGTATGTTTTACGTACATATTTTAGTAGGGTACTGCAGAATTAGGCGAGGCCAGGTTTTCCTTATCAACCATCTACAAAACTTTTTCAGTTGTCATTTTTGTATTATTGAAACCATGAAAATGTATTTATACAAAAGTCAAAACAAATACTTGTATCCAAAATACAAAATTTTCAACAAAGCACGCTAGACATAATAAGAGACTAAGAAGGAATTCTAAATTCTGCGACTAGAAAGGTGGTTTCTAAACTTACACCATCATCTGCCACAGTCATTGTCATAAAAATAATGCAGTCGTTATTCGTGAAATTAAAAAATTGCTGGGAGCCGTGAACGTGACGTGAATGGCTCTCGTCGGTGAGGGCCGCGGCCGCCGGCGCCCCGGGCAAATTGACGCGAGCACCGCCATCCACTGTCACACCTATTGAAACAGCTCGATACGTGATACACCGCTTAACCGCCCACAAATTTAATTATCCTTTTACTCTGTCACCACTTCCCTTTTCCCTCTTTTGTACACGAACCAATAATAGCATTACCGAATGGGGAACTGTTTGGAGCTTGGTACTTGATGCCAATTTAATATTTGAAAATTGCGTTGTGTATCGTAGCCTTTTCCCGCAAATATGTAATTTTTAATTGGCGCAAAACATAGGTGTGTGTTTTACATAATGTGTACTTAATTTACATTTTCAGAATTGAAAGAATAAAAGGCTATTTATGCAGGCTCGTGGGAGATCGAGTTCGTGTAGACATACAAGCGTGTTATTTATTCATTAGCGCAGAGCTCGACGCGGCGTTGTTTCCGCCGTACGATATGAAATCTCATATTAACTTGTCTACTTTCAGAGACTCGACGAATTTATGTAGCGCGGTAAATTGTCGCGGCGCTGTCTTGACTTACGACTTTACGACGTTTCGTATGCATAAACTTTGTTTACAGTTACTGAGCGTAGCTCATCAGTTCGTATGCTTTTACATAAATATTCATAATCGGGTTGTTTGTGATTTTAAGTCTCGTAAATATACCTACTGAACTTTGTAATGAATTGAAGCATGCGAGATTAGGGGATTACTAGGTACTTTGATTCTATTTCTAATCAAGGCTTCCATTCTTCTTATGTGTTAGCACAAGCTTCTTAACACAAAGGATGGGTTCGCATCGCATCCTCTCTCAATCAGAATAATTGATTGTAATCTTTAAACATTGATTAAAGAGTGAGAGAGAGAGAAAAGCGTCTCATGCTTTCCTACAATCTGACATAAAAGCACAATGAAACTATTTCATCCCTACGAACATAACGGTCTCTTAAATACAGGCAGAGAAAGTTAGACGGGGGTCAAGCCTCCATTAATTAAACAGAAGGGCGGATGCCTAATACCCTCATCTTGCAAACCACCGGGGCGACCTCACCGGAACTTTCAAAAGGTCAACACTACGCTTGCCGCCATCGAACATTATACATTATTGATCTTGTTGCCTCACTTAATAACCCCAACGTGCCTTCAAAGTAGGATTGCAGGGTTCTAGGCCGTCTTAGATCAGACCTTCTGCCCGTTGATGTCTTCATGGTAAGCGGTTTATATATTCCCGGGCCAATTTTATTCATATCGTGACCCTAAAGTTAGCCAAGCGATATTTTACAAAGTTGCCAATTTTTGGGGCAAATATATTTATGTAGTACACGTCATGCCGGTTTTATATATGATGTATGATGCTTAAATCTTATAAAAATGTGAAAGCCGGGGTCTTAAATGCGCATCGCCGGGATGTACCTGTTTTATATTCAGTTCCCCCTGCAACTGCTTGGCAAAATAAATTAGGTCATTATTTCACTGACGTTGCTCCTTCTTTTTGACACAGGCTTCTTTTATGCTTGGAATTTATTTCGTTGTTATGATTCTTTTATGTTTTAGTTAAAGTAGAAACGCTTTGTGACATTTTATGGGATTATATCCTAAGTTGGCTATCATTTACGTGTATCACAATCATTTGGTGTGTGTTTCATAAAATTCAAATAATTATTTCAAGACAGATTCAATTACTTTTCAAATAATCAAACGGACGACACGGAGATCAAATGCAATTACAATAGGTAGGTACTCCGGGCGGACCCGAGAGCTTTCTGATTAAATATTGAGCTATCAGTTAATGGCGGTAGAAATTGTGGGAATTATTGAAAGCACTTAAAAGCTTGTACTAACAGCTGAGTAGACACTCCATACTATAGGCTTTCCAATTTGGATGATTATTGAATAAGGAGATTTATAAAATCACTCAACTACAGGTTTGGAAGTAAAGATTTTTAGCAACATGATTTTAAAACAAAATATGTAGTAAAACTGGTTGTAATTATATATGTATAGTTTTAACTTAAGATCATCACGTCAAATTTACCCTTAAAGAACAGGCAAATTTATGTACTCGTATATCGGCCACAGTACACTACATACACCCTCGTTTCAACAGTAGGATGAGCTTGGACACAAATCAAAATGGTTTTACTTCAAAGTTACCTTCAACAAATTAAAAATTCATTAACTCTGATCGACCTGGAACTTAAACCTATGCCCTCATGCTTGTAAGAAGCTTATAGCTACGAGTACAAGATCAATGAGACTTTTAAGATTCTTGTCTAAAAGAAAACTACACAGAACAAGGAAAATCAAATATTAATGATGTGAATTTCAATTGAATAAATGAAATGGAATATTCAATACTATAATATTTTGCTCAAGCAATACAGTGAAAGAATGGTTTTATCGCAATTCGTTTTAAAATATTGACCTTTTTAGACCATCTGTGCACATCACTTTTCCCGATACGTATGTAACATTGCAACATGCGACCACAGCAATCTTTCGCCACATCTGTGAGGGCTGAGGGGTCAAAATCACCATATTCATGAACCCTGCTACCTTGGGCACCTCTTAGCCTTGCAGTTGGTAAGGAATTCATCAGCACATTTCTTCCCTCGAGTACTGTCAGAGATCTCATATTTTGTTATAAATACGTCCCGACGGGAAAATTTTCGGGACCAGAAGTCGGAGGTCAAATTGCGTTAACTCTAATGTAAAGTACTTATTTGAAGTGAAGTAATTTTCCTCGACTTGAAAAAATCTACATACCTGAAAACATATTTCAGTACTTAATACAATTCCATGAAAACAGTGACAAGCCCAAAATTACTCCTTAATTTTCAATATACTAACTATAAAACGCGGATGACGCATTTTAAAAAAATACTTTACTTGTACATTTTCTAATACACCAGTGGATGTGTGGAAAATGTTCATGTAAAGTAATTTTGAAAATGCATAAGTAGCCTTTTTACGGGTTTTTATGGTAAAGGTTTCTCTACTAACCCAAGAAATACGTTTTAAATCTCTTATATTTTTTTTAACATTTATGATATAATCTATCTTAACTAGTAGCTAACCTCTTTTCAAACTGTTTATTTCAATAAATCTTTTCTTTTTTAAATTTATTCTTCTAAATTTTATTTTCTTTCTGCCTTTAAATAAAATAAAATAAAAGTAAAATTCTGACTTCATTAGTGATTCACTATTTGATACATCTGTTAAAAAGACTCAAAGATGTTTCTGTATGGAAAGCTTACGAAAAATGCTAATTAGAAAGTTCTATACATTTGAGATGAAAAGATTTTAAAAAGGAAAACGGACATGGTTTGATGAGAAAATAATGAACTGTATTTTTTATCATGTCATTACTATCTTCAGTTGAAACAGCTGTGCTATTTTCTAGAAGACAATTTTTAAGCTGTATACTACGACGAGTTTTTTGTCGAGATAGAACCTTGAGCTAGAGTCTTCAACTGAAGTCACTTTTACACGGTGCTAGTGTATGCCATTACATCAAATTGCTGTTGGTCTAGTGGTTAGTGACCCTGACTGCTATACCGGAGGTCGTGGGTTCGATTCCCACCCAGGACAAATGTTTGTGTGATGAGCACGATAATTTGTTCTGTGTCTGGGTGTAATTTATCTATAATATGTATGTATTTAGAAATATATAAGTATGTTTATCAGTCGTCTAGTACCCATAACACAAGCTCTGCTTAGCTTGGGACTAGATGGCCTTGTGTGATAGTTGTGGAATATTTATTTATTATTTATATTATTTATTTATTTATTTGAAAAATGTAGAACCACTTATCTAGTGTCGCAACTGACTCGCAACTCGTCATTGACAATAGCTAAGTGATCACCAGACTGTAGTTTCGACGCTGGGGCAGCACTGCACATACAAGGCATACCCAGGAAAGTAGCACTGCACAATTTCTAAAAACATTGTCGTACTGATAATATTGAAATACAATAATATCAAATCGACACTCAATAGATCTTGAAAATATGTAACACATTCACCTGGGATTGAGCCTTTTGTGGTAGAGTCAGACCCAGACTCTGGATGGAGCGGAAGAAACTATCAGACTCGCACTGACTAAAATCCACCGTGTTCCTTGAAATGCCTCTTAGGTTCCAGGGTCACGCTAATCAGCTTAGACAGCCCCGCGACCCTAGCGTTGACCTTAACAAGTGAAAGAACATGTGAAGAAACATGGGTTCGGTTATTGTTATCCACAAGACACAACACCACACTCCGACATGCCATAGAGAAATGTCAGCTCCTCATAGAGAAACCCTATATATGGGTAGATGATCAGGGAATTGATCCCGAGACAACAGTAACGCTACCGTTGGACTGACGCCTCTCCATACTCAAAATGACGATTATTGCAGAGCTCTTAATGAGACCTATGTTCAGTAGTTTGAAGTGTTCATCTTAGCTACGGCTGACGATAACATAGAATAAAAGCCTAGCTTAGAGGTGCTGAGACTTGAACATTCACTTGTAACACAACATCGAGCATTCGACGTTTTTAATTTTGCTTAACTGATCAACGAACATATCCGAGCATAGAGTCAAACATCGCTACGAACGGGTTGCACTCTGGGAGTGCCGGCAGAAGTGAAAACTTGAATAGTAATTGTTGGAAATATCTTGTGAACAGATTTTAGTAAAACTCGCAAAAATGGTTGACTTTTTATTTCAATAATTTTCCAATGTGACGTACATCTTTTATAAACAATGTTACCTAGCAACGAATGTATCCAGCATACAAACTTCTTAAAAGTAATAAAGTCACACGAACATTCACGCAAGCGCCCTGCGCCGTCCTACGCTTTTTCGGTCAGGGTCACGTGTCCTAACGCGAGTGTCCTGACGCGAGTTTAAGATTTTATACCCATTACAGAAAAAGTGCTCAACGCCGCTAAAGAAGTTTTCACTTCAAAAAGGCTTTTAATGGACTCACATACGACAGAACAATAACATAAATCTTAACAAAAGAAATAATTTGAGAAAAACATCAGAAAATGAAGTGACAAATAAATTATAAAATTGGTCCTGTGTGAGGACAAAAGGCCCCCTATCTCAGCATGTGCTGTGATATTTAAAAAAAAGTTACGCTCTGGTCACCCTCTAGCCGATGGTCGTCAAAATATTTTTCTTCGTGAAGGTGTTAGACTTGATTTACCGAGGCGACTTCGGCAAAAAGGTCATCAAAACGTTCGTTATAATGCTCGTTAAAACGATCTCGTTTGTTTTTCTGTAATGTAACATTCGCAAAAATACTCATTACAAGTGAATGTTCAAGTTTATCAGCACCTTAATATTAACATAATACGGCGCCCATAACTTCCGAAGAGTTACGCAGAGATGTACCAAATAAATACCCCCACATTTCGGGTTACGTGTAAGTCCCATATAACAGGCGGTGAGCCTATTGTTAAATCCAGACCCCCGTAGCTGACTGAGTAATTGATGGATATACCCAACAACACTTTACCCGACCTAGAAATCGAACCCGGGTCCTCATGTTCAGCAGTCGCGCTTGCAACCACTATTACAAGAAGACAAAACTTGCCTATTATTGAAGCTATCTCCAATAATGTCGATATCATGGAGATGTATTCACATAACCATTACGTAATTGAATTCCTGACCGAGAAGCAGCATCCCTAATGGTTCATTTCAATTTTAGATGCCAATAACAGTTCTCACGAATGCCTCCCAGCGCTACGGCGCTGAACACATTCGAGGATCTAACATAGTTCTATCTTTATAAACACTATGCTATGTTGAAGACAAAAGTAACGATGTTATATTTTTTTGTTTTCCGCCTAACACATTATCTCTCTTCAGCTCATTACACAATAAAGACTTTTTGTATCTGAGATTTTCAGTATCAGTGTTTATCATTTTTCAGTTGTATGTAACCTTCTTTATTTTATTATTATAATAACTAAATGTTTTGCTAAACAGAAAACTCAAGAACGGCTTATTCTAATAGCGTTTGTAATTTATTGTCAAGAAAAAATATATACGAATGATAATTACACATGTTTCACTTCTCAACCCCTGTGGTTGGTAGCAGGTTGATAGAACCTAACAATTAACTATGTAAGGTAAGAAGACCCAATTAAATTAATATTTACGCTAATAAGCTTACACATAGAAATTCGCCCTAAAACAGAAAAGCCGGAAAGCATCAAATTCCTGCCGGAAGGATAACTCAGGCACCGCACTGTGTAGGGCCATAAATAAACTATCCGTGAGCTGGGTTCAACCTAGATTAAGTATTGTATAGGGCCACTAATCTTACACACCATGAGGTAAAAATAAAAGCAAGCTGGAAACAAAGGGAGGCGCATTGCGCGATCGTAACTTTGGCCACGGAGACAATGCAGACCACAGTGCAGTGTTCCTGTATACGAGTTAGCACGTTATTAGATATGCCCCACTGAGATAATCTCGGGAAATTAACTATATGTGCTGTTCTCCACACATTCGCATACAATATCAAATTAATTTAAAGCCAAGTGCATGCAATTATAACTTCAGCGGGATGTAACTCGCCTGCATAAGTAGTTACACATGATATGAAAGTTTTTAAAAGTGTTTGCAGAAAATGTCCCCGGCGAGTTCGGAAACTATCTTAAAAACGGAACCTCGGCTAGTTTTATTATAAACTTATCTTGGCAGATAAAATACGAGTATATACATACGTCGATACGTTGAAAATAGTCTTTTATCTCTAGTTTTCCTACGCATTTGTCATACTAATCGTGTTCAATACATCTGAAACCCCACGTATTAACTTTATGTAATGTGCCATAGACGTTAGTAGCCTATTGTTAACGTAGTTTATAAGTCTATTTCACCCCGACAAAAAGCTCCCCACAAGGGTTATTAACTTTTTATGTGACGGCTCATTGATATCCCTTTAAAATAGACATCCTCACTGGCTTCTTTATCAAAAGATAAATTGACATGTGAACAACAATTCTGAAAAGGATATCGTATAAAAACTTCGAGATCTTTCCAGATTACAAAGTAAATATCAATAATAGTCCCTTATATATGGCAGTAAACATCGAATAATGCTAAGAAACTAGCTATTTTCTGAATGGTAACGTAAAAGTAGAAAACGCAACATTCACGTATCTTTCACGACCGTTCCCTTTGAAATACAGTCCCTGCTTGTTAGTGTGCCTCTCGAAATATAACTTCTACACTTTGTGCTCCCTTTGTACTGTTTAAAGGCTCGAAACTTTTGCTACCTATTCAAACTTCAGTTATATGAAAGAAAAATAAACAAATCTGGAACTTCCTCAGCGCAGGACAAAGTTGCAGAACGATTTGAATTGTTATTTATGAACTAAATCTACCTTCGGGAGCGGGATCGTGCCAACTTGAAGCAAATATTATTTTATTTGTTTTTTTTTATGTTAACCTAGCCTTAGGGTCATGCCATTCAAAAACTACACAGTAATCCGTATCTACATTCCAGAAAAACTCAACTTAATAATTGAGGAAAAAAATTAAAAAATTGGAACAAAAGTAATTCTGTCCAGCCACAGAGTAGGCAATCTCGCACGGATGATTAATATCAAACGTGGGTAGAAAATTGATAAAATGCTATGCTGTGTACGTTTGCCGCGGTTGACTTGACTTTTATCTCTTGGACAAGAGCCAGAGTCGGATTGGTACTCAAGTTGTCGGGCAAGTTTAGTACCTACCCCGCGGTGCTATTCAAAAGTCCCACTAAAAGCATACTTTTACGGCTCCTTACCGAATAGATATCCATATTAGATGACCTATATATTAGACTAAGTCCAAGTCAATATGAGTATGCAAAATGTTTGAAACATTGATGCGATACTTAAAAAAATCAAAGTTTCCTAAGGGGATTTCCTTGTGAGTGAGCGCTGTATTATGTTGTAGATTTATCTTGTGTAAATATCTGCTGTAAACATTTTGATCTCGGAAAATAGAAATTAACAAAAGCGATTATTATTATAACCGTTAAGAGCAACGCTTTTAGTCGATTATTTTCTGCCCTCGCAAGTTATCGGCCTTTTCTTAAAAGAATCCAACACCGAGAGCACCGTTAAATTTTCGGCTTTATCAAGAAATCTAATAATAAAACCTTTATAAATTCGTCACGTCGTACCAGTGTAATCTAATTTTGACTCCTAATAATACCAGGTCTTTGAAAGCGACGTCCACCTTTGGATTTTTTTATATGTTTTTAGTACAAACTGTGGCTAGAAAATGGTATCGACATTGGCGGGACTCCAACATGGAAATGACAGCGACACGACCTGTGTCCGTCGCATTTTATAAAGCCTAGAGTATTTGCCTTCGTCATAAATCCTAAAGTCCAATGATTGAGAGGAAAAACCCTATTAATTTTCTCGCTGACGTTGAGAGCTAGATTGACTCTTAACAAACAACTAGTTCAATCTCAGCACTTTATCAAAGTTTGTTCTAGGAAATTGGTCGTAAGATCTCAACAAGCGGAGCTCGAGTAGCTGATACATCAACTGTTAACAACACTTACAATCTCCTCCAGTTCAATACTTATTACTTATTGAAAGGGGCAAGGTGGCAAAGGCTTATTGGAATGAAAAATATAATCGAGCAATCTAATTGGATTTTCTCACTGAAATCAACTTGAAGAAAATCTAGAACACATAACGACATTCAGATAACTATTCCTGAATCTCTTTTCTTCATGTGATACCTACCTACAACATCAGTTTATTAATTTCGAGTGAGAGTTTAAGATTTCATTCTTCAGTAGGTAATACTTACAATTATATTTTCATAAAAGCCTCGGCTGAAAAATACTTAAGTAAAGAGTTATCAGTTCATTTATTAATCATAAAAACTCCTCAGAATTCGTATTTGGTTTTATTGTTTAGTAAAAAGGTTTAAAAGAGCTCTTCATTTCCTTCGTATTCATTTAATATGAAACGGCAAATGAAATGAAACGAACAAATTTAATTTTCTATCTCACTCGGCTCTATGCGGAGGGATTTTTGAGGTCTCCACGATAGAACCGCTTTTATGTGCACAAACTTTTATTGTCTACTGTCAAAGGGTGAAATAATCGCGGTGTGAATAATGAAAAGACAATTTGCGTTGCGAATCCTCCACGCAAGTTCAACGGACGGTGGCGGAATGCGTGCGAGGCAGATGGACTGGCCGACTAGAACTTCCATCAAGTGTTTGTTTTATTTAATTCTTGATTCTTTAGAATATGAAATAGGAAACAGTTTATTGTTTTTCTTTGTTTCTCTATTAATTTGAAAAGTTTTAAATACATCTAAAACTTCAGTAAAAATATTAATTTCCATTTTTTCCACGGGCATCGACACAAACCCTTATCTAATTTCTTCCTCAAATTTATAACGACGCATATCCTCACTAACATCATTGACCATTCACAGGTCGTGCATATAAAATGATTTGGATTTAGTATACAATCTGAGTGGATGGGCGACCGTCAGCAGGGTGTCGGCACGCAGGCGCGCTGAGGCCTGCGCCCCGCGGACGGCAGCTCCACGACGCCACGGGCGCGGGCGGACGCCGCACGCTCACCGGCCTCACACACATGACTCGATTCTCTCTCGAATACAAATCGATACGTATCCGATTAATCAAAACTCTAACGTGCCAAACGAAGCCTATGCTCAAAACGCAACAATTGACAGTTTTCGACCAAATAATACTTGCTACAGCGATAATTACAATGTAGAAATGTTATCTGTGATTGGTGTTAGTGAATGGTGGCGTGTATTCGTGTTGTAGTAAATTAATTGGTGACGATGTGTACATAACACAGGTGTTTCGTGTAAGTGAAACTAAGTAGTTTTACAGGTATGTACCGTAGTATTATTGTCAATAACATAAACAAAAATATAAAAATGAAAAACAATGGATCTGAATTGCTAATAGGAAACGTCATTTTCCAACTTTTTTCATTGAACAATATTACTAAGTTGGCTCTGAAGAAATCTTATTATTTCTGAGGTTATTCAGCAAAATAGAACCTATTTCTAATTCGATGGACAGCTACAGAAAGTCTAAAAATAGAAGCAATTCTCCTTTATTTACAGCGAAGCCGGGAAATTCGGATTCCTTTCTTTTACATTTTTACTAAATGTGGAATAAAACCATTCTTTGTTGCTCATTATTATAATGTTATTCTCTTTTGAAACTGACACTGTCAGATACATTACACAAACAATATTTAATGTACCCAAAGTAAACTGAAACCTGATAATGCCTGTTTTCGTGTTAAGATGTCACATGTCTGACGTCGAGCATTAGCAAATCATACCGTAAGAAGAAATTGAACACACAATATACAGACGTTCCTTTGTTTCTGAATTTTCTTTATGTAATACATTGTCTCATAAAACCTTTTCACTCAGAAGACCTTCGTGGAACAGAGATGCTATCTTCATTTACATGTTTTATTAGATTCTAATTTTATACTGTTATTATTTCACCCCAGCTCGTTTAATAAAGATTTTTCCTTGTGTTGTAATTGGAAATTAAATATTACCGCTTCCCCTGCAGGGTGATTTCATTATGAGGTCAATTTAATGTTGTGTAAGAGGATAGATTAGTAGCAGGAAAGGTGATTTTTGTCATGATTTTTTTTATGCAGTCAAAATTTAAGGAATTAAAGAAGGAGGGAAAGAAAAGCCCCAGACTTCCTGGTGTTCGTCAACTAAAACGGAATGTACTGCCTTTCATCAGTCGGCAGGTTGCTGATGTTTTTTATAGTTAATGTTACTGCAACATTATTCCAGTCAAAGGTGGTGATAATGGCACTTTGACGAAGCCATTTATGCTTTCAACCCGTAGGCATCATTAAAGGGGTACCGGGTGGGACATTCCTTCAATATATATATTCGCCAGAAATACAAACTTAGTGATTATGGAAGGATTCCACCAATTTTACAGCTATGACTATAGGGCGTATTGCGTCTTACAGATCTAATTTTTACTAATAATATTATTAAAGTTATCATTAACAAACCAACTCCGAAGCATGGTTATTGAAACAGGGTGCCGTATTTTTTTATTTTCTTTTAAAAGATTCTTCTTGCCCTGCGTAGGACGGATGGGACTGTCAGATTCGTACTGACTAAAATCCACGGTGTTCCTTCAATATCCCTTTACGTTCCAGGGTCATAGTTACCTGATAACACAGTCCCGCGACCCCGTCAGGCATTGGCGTCTCTTGGTGCCGCATGCTGTAAATAATGGGCGCCATTATCACCACTTTTGGCTTTAGATGGGATGAGGTTTTATAACCCTGGAACGAGATTCTTTCAAAATGAAGATGTCCAAAATGATCACAAGGAAGGTAATAGCGAAATCCCCGCTGATAATCACAATCTTTTGACAAGGAAACCACCCAAGCTTGGTAATTACAGCAATATGACACTCCTAAACCTTGCGCTCATTACTGAACATTTCAGAATTTAAAACAAAAGCAAAATACAGGCTGATGGCATATAATGATTAAATAGTTAGTTCACGAGTCTTTTAGACAGCTAAGAGCTCTTAGTCAAGTGTTAATTCACGTAACAAAAAGGATAATTCCTCCGTTGTTATAATATCGCATCTCGTGTTGGCGTCTAACATGTCTCGTATAATAAGCTCTGAAGGGTGAATATTATAAACACTAAGGGTAAAGGGCTAGGGTGAGGCTTTTACGGTAATTTGGTTGCTCTTAATAAACACAGTAAAATTAGGGACTCGTAAGTCTTGACAACAGGCGACACCAGCCAATATGTCATAGCGTTCTAGGACAAAATATCACTGCGCTATATTTTGGCTCAAAAGCCAAAAGAATATATCGAGGCAATGTGTGGCCGTGGGTCGCAATGATTGGTCCCATCTACATTTTAATCCAAAGCGAAGCTAAACACGTACATAGCTGTATTAGCTTTTATGGAGCGACGCCGTTACAAGAAAATTAACCATCAAAAACATCACAGCTAAGATTGATTATAATTATAGCAATTTTCTCGTTAAACGCTCATTGTGTCTGATTTTGGGGAAGACCAATTAGATTTTGCAGTACGGTTACTATTTCTAAAATAAACAGAAATGTTAAACCAGTGCAAAGCTAAATCGAAACCGAGAGGGATGTAGCAAATAGGAAACTACACAAAATGGTCCCAGCTGTATTGCGAATATCTGTGGCAGCCGGCAAGCGAGACGCCCCAAATCTGACAACTGTCTTACAGTATCAGTAGTTGGTAGAGCTCCTTCACTGGGCGAAATGCGACATGCAAATAGCTTGGATACATTTCCATAAGATATATTGGCTTGTCCGCGTTTTCGCCTGCGTAGATGCAGTATTCAAGATAAAAAAAAGCATCCTTTGTCACCAGCACGCGAAGCATAACCGATTTTATCTCTATTCTACCTAGAATAGATAAAGTTATTACATCGTTGTTTCTATGCAACTCGACTGTTTTGTGTATGGCACGATTCGCGCACCATTTAAAAATTGAAATTTTTATATATTTTAAACATCACCAAATACAAGAACAAATCTTTTTACGTACTGTCATTTCGTCTTTTCTTCTATCGACAAAATCTGTTTCTACTGTGTTATGCTACGCGCGCATGGCATGGTTAAGTTGTGAAACTGTAACAGTACAGACAGAGAAACTTTGACATTTATTAGTATCGATTCAACTAAAAAACAGTTTCCGATATGAAGGGCCTACTTGAGAAGAGCTTTGGGCGATAATCGCGGATTATTAATCATTGAGTTGATCAACGTTGTCGGAGTTCCTCGGTCCGTTTGATGTTAATGTAACTTTTGTCTCTCGGATTACAAACAGAAGTTAGTAAGGTGTCACTCGAAGCTGGAAGTAAACTAGAAACAATTGCCACTGTGTTTCAGACTGGCCATTGTTTTTAATTACTGTAGTTGCCATTTCCTGTGGCCATGTAAAAACCATCGGTCGGGTTGAGCAAAGGTTAAGCCACATCGTAGATGTTTGATTACTCAAAAAGTCTGATCCGGTCTTACCATTGGATGACATGATACCTACTTTGTAGTCATCAGGTAACAAAGCTAAACATACAAGCCGTGTTGGTTCGAATCTTCACAAAATTTCTGCGTCTGATTTCCTTATATCATTTATATACAACCTGACCACATTTTAACGATTAGATAAAATTTCATTAAACACTCGCTCAATTTCAAGGCAAGTACCAAATGCTCGAGCTGTTGAAACATGAAATGGACTAACAGGTCTGTCTGGACTAATCAGTCTGTGTCATTGTTTGAGAGGATACCTAATATCAAGGTGTGAGTGACTAAAATATCAAGTGTAAAAGAAAGTCATCTCCAAACGTTTCCTTCCAGAATTTGGGGTTATTGATAAAAGTCGATGGAGTGGACAAGTATCCTTATGATACTTGGATGAACGTTCTAATCAACCACTGATTTTTTGCCTTTGTTAAAACAGTCTATGCAAACATTTAATGTATTTATTCTAGGTTTAAACTCTTCAAATCTTGATTCAGTTAGAAATCTACAAGGTTAACATAAAATTCAAAAGCACAAAACAAATACATACCGCTAGAACACACCTATCTATATTCTCTTCAGCAAGAATAATTAAAATAACGCTGAGCTAAAATACCTGTAATGTAGTTAACAGTTTGTTCAGCTGCAGCGAGTATGAAGTTAGCTACAACAACAATTTAGCTACATTCCATTAAGACGTGACTTTACTTAGTTCTATTACTATCTTTGTAAACTGCCAATACTGCCATGACCTTTGTACGGTAACGTTGTACCTACTACGTATTAAGGTTGTGTTGTACCAACAAAATAGTGTGCGACATATTTGTTCGCGCGATTCTGCAGTGTGCGTACTAAGCTGCTATCCCATTTAGCCTCTGTGTCCACCGGCGAGGCTCATTTGTGCACGAACATCTTCACTGGACTTTTTTTTTTATCGCGGTAAAATCATCAAGTGAGTCCTCCCACCCAGGGCAGAGCGGGAGGGACTGTCAGACTCGTCTGACTAAAATCCACGGTGTCCTTCAATAGCCCTTTACGTTCCGGGGTCGCGATAATTCGTACAGTCCCGCGACCCCTGCAGGCTTTGGCCCTCCAGAGAGGGGGGTCCCCCGTCACTTTGCTGACACTCTTTGAGGCGCGCGTGGAACACAACGCGCCGTCGACCCGGGCATGATTCATGGTCGGACAGCGAGTTGCCCATTACGTTGCTGCGGGGCGAGACGGAGTGGGAAGCGGTCACCTTCTGCGAAGTAGTCCTGCTCGTGAAGGAGGAGGCGGGCCGCGTGAGAGAGAGGACAGCGTCCTCCCTCCACCCCAGCCGCAGTGGTAGACGCCCACGGCGTCAGACGTTGCCAGACGATCTCCGGCCACCGTAGGCGCGGGCATGCGGTCAGCAAGTAATCTTCACTGGACTTAGGTTATAAACAGTCTAATGCTCATGTGTGCTCGCACAAAGGTATCCAGGTGTGCACGACCATTTTTAGAAAGTTCGCGATCAATTTGTTCATGGTTGCATGAGTGAGTCCTCTAGAGCGAACATTTGCCGCTCACATCTTAAAAACAGATACGCATGCCCTCTTCTTAATAGCTTTATTTTCGCTCTCTGTATGTGTCATGTCTATTGTATATTTTACGTCTTTTCTTGAACACTCGTGGGCGTTGAATATGGATGGAGCAATAATTTGGGTACATTTATAAAGGTTATCTTTGGTACCTTTTTTGCTTACTTTATGCGACAACGTCGACCTTTGCGACAGTTTATTTGTTTAGGGACTGAAATGTAAATTAACTATCAATATGGTCTTTGTTTAGAGCAGATAGTGACCAAAATAATTGCTAATTGAAAAGTGAACAGCATTTTGTTAATGAACCTTGGAACAAAAGACAGTCATTACTAGTACCGACTCGTAACGATCTGTCTGTACCGATAACCTGCTTCTTTATAAAAGCACCCTAAAGCTTGTTTATGGAAGTATTTTTTCTTCTTACGTTTTCATCCCCTTTTATGGTCGTATCTTAACTTACACAAAACATTGCTTTATTCTTTACTTACTTTTTTTAACCGTTAGAGCTAACCAACAATCGAACCCTTCCCCTCAACTTTCCCATCTCCCCATGTTATTATTTAACCAAATAAAAATGATTTGGAAACAAAAGAAAACAATTTGATTTTGTTTCCTGTTCAAATGGCGGGATCAATGGGAGAAAACAAAGCAACATTACGCTGCCATAATGTATTATTATGATAAAACAAACAATGTTTACCGTTAGCCACAATTGAATTTTTAGGTTACGTTCCTATTTTAAATACTTTTTAGGATGATTTTGGTACTATGAAGGTTTTACTTAACAATTACACCTTAAAACCTTCAGGCTGGATTAAATATACGACTGGTTGTTCTCATTGCTCAAATAAGAATCTATACATATAATAAATCTGTAGAAGGGTCAATTCTGTACATTGAAAATATTGAAAAAATAAATAGCGGGGGGTGATGCTGGATCGATACCAAACCCAAATATATGATTAAAAATTTTTTTGTCTGTCTGTCTGTCTGTCTGTCTATCTGTCTGTCTGTTTGTGCAGGCATCACGTGAAAACTAACGGTTCGATTTCGATGAAACTTGGTATAATTATTTCTTATTATTCTGGGCATAACATAGGATACTTTTTATCCTGGAAAAATACGTAGAAAAAAAATCTTATTTTTCAGTTTTATTCATAGACGTTGTTCTGTAGAACCGCGAACACACGTTGCATTACCCGCAGTGGATTCAGCGCCGTAATATTTATAAGATGTCATTGTCAGAGTTACTCAAAATGGGGAAATAAACCATCCACGCGAAGACCGACATCCGCGCGGACGGAGTCGCGGGCGGAAGCTAGTTTAAAATATTAATAAAGGAATCTGTAAAAAATATCTAGATTTTGGTGGTGAAAGATGTTATAAAGATAATTTAAATTTTTCTCAGAGCTATGTGCTCCTAATGCGTAATTTGCGGGAAAGTTTACGGATTCAGGGAACAAATATTTGTATGAACTGCTACTTGCAGTTGTTGTTCCGGGTCTGGGTGTAACTGTATGTGAGTTTCTATGTTTATAAAAATACCTACAATACAGGGGAAATTGCTAGTGTCGGGCAATGTTATAAAAAAGTTTTTATTCGCACTATACCCTGGTCCCTTACAGTACACAAAGACCTACTGAAACAGTACTTAGGAAAACTGGCCATCTTATTCAGATTTGATCAATGTTATATTTAGACACTAGCTTCCGCCCGCGACTCCGTCCGCGCGGATGTCGGACTTCGCGTGGATGGTTTATTTCCCCATTTTGAGTAACTCTGACAATGACATCTTATAAATATTACGGCGCTGAATCCACTGCGGGTAATGCAACGTGTGTTCGCGGTTCTACAGAACAACGTCTATGAATAAAACTGAAAAATAAGATTTTTTTCTACGTATTTTTCCAGGATAAAAAGTATCCTATGCAATGCCCAGGATAATAAGGAATAATTATACCAAGTTTCATCGAAATCGAACCGTTAGTTTTCACGTGATGCCTGCACAAACAGACAGACAGACAAAAATTTTTTTAATCATATATTTGGGTTTGGTATCGATCCAGCAACACCCCCCGCTATTTATTTTTTCAATGTACAGAATTGACCCTTCTACAGATTTATTATATGTATAGATAGATAGATAATAGCCTAAATGAAGTCAAGGAAAAGAGTGACAGATGATTGAGAAACGAACAGGAGACAATTCGTTATTTTTGGTGCAAGTGAAATGTATTGTTCTAAGTTCTGACTACATTTCGCGAACGTAATAACTCCACTTTTCATATGAACTTCCACAGGCTGGTAATCTTGTCACCTGCATGTGTCAAGAGAGTTCATA
Source organism: Agrotis puta (assembly GCA_943136025.2). NCBI lineage: Eukaryota > Metazoa > Arthropoda > Insecta > Lepidoptera > Noctuidae > Agrotis > Agrotis puta. The sequence goes on along the minus strand of OW964177.2, from coordinate 9,205,918 downwards.
AAGTACTGAAGTAGACTTCTGAGTAAAATGTTCAACCTTATGTAGGTACTTACTAAGTACCTTCTTTATCTGAAACTACAAACCAACCACGTTTATAAATAATAGATAATAATAAACAAAAATCACTCAAAATTAAAATATAATCAGTCTTCCCACAGCTGGGATGCAGGCCACCACTCTGTGTGGAAGTGGGCTATAATCCACCACGCTTGCCCAGTGCGTGGTACATTAAAAATCACACGTGTTTTCACTTGACATTTAGCGATATGGAAAAATCTTTCCCTATTCTTCCGGTTACCAATATCGTATCGTTGACGTACACGCGTCTTTGATTTCTTCAGGCACACGTCTTAAATTCAGAAATAAACCTTCGATAGGCGTCGTTCTTAATAGAACGTGAAACACGACAGGATTTTTAATATTTTGAGATAAAAGGAAAACTTGAAGTAACAATGTAAGATAGTGGAGATCAAACACAGATATTGTGTAAGCTTAAGCTTTTTTTCTGTTTATTCAGGTGAACAACATGTCTTTATCTAACTACACGTACATTAGTATATATACAACTAGTATACTTATCAACTAGAATATAAAAAGACTATTACGTTTTTAATAAGTACCTACATTACAAAATTCGACTTCAAATAATTATATTATTACTAAGTTTGAAAATAAAATAGTTTTCTAACCTTCTTTTAAAAAAAAAAAGGAATTCTGTGACTTTCATAACCCTCTTTCCGTTTAAATAACTAACACCTTTATAAAGAAACGTGTCGTATGCCCTGGGTAGGTTTTCCCATCGAAAAATATAGTATACGTATTTTCAAACTGCATGTTTGAAAATTAGTCTGTTTTTATTTCTCTATGAACATTTATGGAACTCTTGTGCAAAAACTTTTATGATTCTAACACGATAAATCAAGGGATGATGAATGTTTATAAAGAAAAGGCAATACTCCACAAAAGGAAATATACCGCAAACATTCGGATAAAAAGGAAAACAGCCAATGTTTCAAGATGACAACTTGAATAAAACATGATTGGTCATTCTGCAATCCATCTCTACGTCTTCTAGTTCATAAAATGACGTCATTTTTCTTTGTTCCAGGATGAGAGGGGCGAACGCAATATTCCTTATTTTATTCTTCGGCCATCTCTCCGCCCTGCCCGACACCATCCGAATAGGTAAGGAATACATAACTGACTTAATTATAATAATGAATTAATTATAACGAAATCTGAATTTAATGTTGATTTATGTTGAATCGTGGGTGTTATTTCGAAAATCTATATTAAAGCAATGATCTGAGTATAATTGGGTCTTACGAATAGAGCCTTAGAGCAATTTAATTTTCATTTAACGAATAAATTTTTGGTTATATTATTGACTAAACGTGCTTAATTTACTTTTTAATTTCAGGCTTATTCGAATATATTAGGTATTGAAGTAAACCGTTATTGTAATGGAAAATTTGTTGTTTGTAACTTATTGAGCAAGCGTGTGTAAGTTTTGCGTATCAATATTTACGTAACTGAGTAATATATAACTATATACATATTTGTAGGTACTTGTATCCAAAGTTATAGATAATATTGTATTTGTGAACAAGTGAGTTCGAAGTTACTGTTGTTCTAGCGTAGGGCATGTGTAGAAAACACGGCTCATCTAACTGTTTAACATCCCGCCTATATTATCTATCTATATATAAAAATGTAATGTTGATTTGTATACGCTTCAAAAACTCATAAAATTCTGCACCGATTGAGCTGAAATTTTAGCATTATGTATAATCCGCACCAAGGATTGTTTTTATCTATTTTTTGCAACAGTCACAAATCCACGACTGCGAAAAAACTGTTTTTTTTTGTGCCACAGCGAAGCGTGGCAGGGTACAGCTAGTATATACATATAATAAATGGCAGGAAAGTCAAAACTGTTCATTGAATTTTTTTTTAAAGAATACTTGTCTGTTTGTCTGAATGTATGTCCGGGATAAACTCAAAAAGTATTGCATGGATTTACTTCAAAATTGGAACGAATATTATTAAGAAGTCGGGCCAACATATAGGCTACATATTATCACGCTATCACCTACGGGGAACGAGCAGTGAACCTTTATTTCTTCAACGCATTCACACAGACGGCGTCGCGGGCAGCAGCTTGTTTAAGTTAATACAAACGTTAATTCGAAGACGCTTTAAATTCTTATTAGAGAAAATTCTCTAAAGCTTCTATCTGTTTGTTCATAGAAGATACGAAATACCTTTATGTAGAACGGGGGAACTTTCTTGTTAACGGCTTGTAACAGGGTGTAAATAGGCCAACTCTTCTCCTCCTTTGTTTAAATAGATTAGTAAATAGGGAAGAGAATGGCTATCGGTAGGAAACTTTCTGGGTAGTGTGCTGACTGAACGGAAGAAGTTACAGTTGGCCAATCTTTAATTACTTTTACGTCTACCTCTTAAGAATATAAATATTAAGGGTAACGTCATTCCAGTGAACTCGGGCCTACGTTACATATATAAATAAAATGTTGTTAAGTTGGTCATTTTATGTGCCAATAACCTATTTGTCTAATACAGAAAACAGCATTAATTATTTATTTCGTATGTAAAAACACCCTTAACAAAACGTCACGAAACCAAGAGACACGTATTCTTTCCATAGTTGCACTATTTTTTTTCAACTTTGTAAAAAGAGGATCTAATGTTTTTTTTTTTTTATCTGGGAACCGTCTTTTTTTTTAGCGTGGTAATATCATCAAATGAGTCCTCCCACCCAGGGCAGAGCGGGAGGGACTGTCAGAATTGTACTGACTAAAACCCACGGTGTCTTTCCCTTTTTTGGGAACCGTCTAGGAGATACTGGAGGTTAAAGTTCCAACTTTGAAAAAAAAATAGTTTTAAATATTACAAGTTTATTTGAAATACCTCTATGATCCTGTTCGCTTTTACTTGGACGATGTTATTAACGTTACTACCGATTACAAAATTCTAGTTCGAATGTATAAAAATTTTGTAAATGTAAGAATTTGAGTCGAATTTTTGAACTAAAGAGGGTAAATAAAAACTTGAAAAAATAACCGACATTTAAAACAACAACTAAATATTGTATAATAACTTTTCATTCGGAAGTCGGTGGTTTTTTTTATAGCTTTTTGGACCTGATATAAATGTTCTTTTCCGAGACGTAATTAAATAGCTATTTCGATATTTTAACATCATAACCCCCACAGGTGGACTCTTCCATCCAGAGGATGACAAGCAAGAGGTAGCGTTTCGCTACGCGGTGGAGCGAGTGAACGCAGACAGGGCAGTGCTGCCAAGAGCCAAGTTACTGGCGCAAGTGGAAACTATCTCGCCGCAAGACAGCTTCCATGCGTCTAAACGAGGTTTGTATTTTGTTATACACGATTTTTTTATAATTAATACCAGGTCCTGTTGAAAATCAGCGTCAGGCACTAGTTGTCTGGGATTTTTGCTGAACTGGGCCTATTTGGCGCAGCCGTGGGGCAAACAATTTCGTACCAAATAGTTTTAAGTTATTTTTAAAATCATTGTAAATCTTTCTTTTTTTCTTACTAAAACCCACGGTGATCCTTCAATAGCCTTTTACGCTCCAGGGTCATGGTAATCTGATAAGACAGTCCTGCAGCCCTTTTTTTCACTAAAGGAAGGAAGGTACGCCTTTGGAATATTCTTCGTCCCACCATACGCGATAATAGTAAGAAGATTTTAGGAGAACACTTTTAGAACATTTCCTATCAACATGAACTACCCATATGTATGTTTTATTTAATTGACCAATCCAACCCTTGATTAACTAACTAAAACTAAACATCTTTAAATATTACAAACCATTAAAATCAAAAAGGTTTTATCATATCCGAAACAACCTTTTTTCACTATGTATCACTGTTGAAAGCCTACACAGAAATCAAAATGATTTTATAAGTGATTGCCATTTTTCTAGACAATGTTTTTCTAAAAATGTTGCTTCGGTAACTTAAAACAAAAGAAGATAGGGTAAAGAGGATTTCGCCCAGTACAATATAGAAACAATAATAAAAAAGGCTGGAAGCCAGGCCTGGCGGCGAAATAGCCACGAAAAGGGTAATGGTGTAAATAAAAGCACAAAAAACTAAAGCCTCTTATTGACTTGGGCGAAAAATGTACAGGCGGCACCTGTGTCACGTTCAGGACTATTTTCGTTCACAGACATGTCGACACAGAGGTATGCCAAAGGTTTTATTTGCCTAGAAAAAGGAGACTTAATAACAAGGTAGATACCTTAACAATAAATTCTACCGTAATCCGTAACATAACGTAAGAAGGTTTCAAGACTGTAATACAATTAATTTATTTGATCCCATTTCACTAAAATTGGCACAATAACTTCGAAGCGACATAGTTCAAACTTGTACCTATAAGTTTCCCTGCCAATCTTGGTACGCAGTTGTTAGGAGTAGGAAAGGCAAATTTCAAAGTAGGGTACCGCTAACGCGAGGACGTTATCGCCCCGTCACCGTCTCGGCATCACTTCAAAGCCATAATCTTTCCGCCATAATATATCACCCGACGTTTCTTTATGTCCCTTTCACCCTTTATTTAATGAAGATAGCTGGATGTTCGTCTATAGCACTTGAGTGACGAGGGAACACTGACCACACACTGCTGTGACTTGTGCTAATGGCTTGACGTGTGTTTGATTGTTGTGCTCTGCTTTCTAGAAGAGTTCTGAAGAAATAAGATATTTCTGTTTTGTTTGTAAGGTTGACTAGGATGGGCCATGTTTCCGGTCTTGCGAAGAAACTAAGAACAATTAAAGGCAAGACTATGAGAAAAGCTTATTGAAGGTTTTTTCAGGGGTTAGCATTGTGTAACAATCATATCGTAACAAAAACTCAATGAAAATTCTAACAACTAAATGGCAATAAAACTATCCATCAAGAAACAAAGACATCACAAAGATAAAAGTGTTCAATTGTGTTGACAGATGTTATGGTACCACAAAGAAGCAAATTTAAAAAATACGAATTTCATTTTGATCGAACGAGAACAATAGGTACAAAATAAGTTGTCTATTCGCTGATTCTGTTAAACATTCACCTTCACGAGAGAAAAAGGCTGAGGCTGTCAAACAAACCAATCGCAATCAATCTTCGAAAAAGTCACAAAAAAATACCTTTTATTCGGTACAAAGCTGTGTGTGAACTAATGTTCTCGTTATAATAAGGTCCGTAGTTGTCCCCGTTTTATGTAACCGTGCGGGTCCAGGGTCCAGTCATCCGGTCCCGTGCGGATACAATCAGTTGGGAGCGGGATGTGTGACGTAATAGTTTTCCCCCTGTGATCACGTACGACTCAGTACTGTGACAACGTGACCGGCGCGGCCGTGAAGCTTTCCTTTCTTTTACTCGTGTATTTTTTTAAGATGTTGTTATATTGTTAATTCGTGGTTCGTGGTTCAAGCCAAGTTCTTTGTTTAGATTTTAATGAGATTTTTATTTATTCAGTCGCTTTTATTTTTCGAGTTGTTCCTTGCGTACTGTTTGTCTTGTGACTAAAACCTGCAAAATGATTATAGCTTAGGAGTTTTTTTTTTAAATGTCTCCTTCCAAAAGTCAACGGCGAAAACAAAAAGTTACGCCCGCATCTGTTCATGCACATGCACGAATAGCGTCTCGTATAACTTTTGGCTATGGATGCGTAACAATCATCACCAACATTTTCAAATACACTGTTCGTGTTCGTGAGAGATCAGGGTCATACTTAAAACCGCTAACGAACATATTCAAAAGTGTCCATACCATAATCGAACAACACTGTTCGTGCACGTGCATAGATGAGAACACAACTTTATGTTTCAGAATTTCCGCTTTCTTTTGTTTTCCTTTAACTTTATTTTTCTCCGCGCAGTATGTCACCTCCTTCGAAGCGGTGTGGCAGCCATCTTCGGTCCCCAATCCGCCCCAGCTGCCGCCCATGTCCAGTCAATATGTGACACGATGGAACTGCCACATTTAGAGACCAGGTGGGACTACCGGACGAGGAGAGAATCCTGCCTTGTCAACCTTTATCCACACCCTGCAGCGTTGAGCCGGGTAAGTGCCCCATTTTATTATTGACAAAATTGTTTTTAATTACTGTTCGAAAAGGGATTTTAGCTATCGGTCAGTAAGCTTTATTAAGCCAGGTTGGCGTGTTAATCAAAACAGTATTATTATTTTTTTTGTTGAAAAATTGTTGCTGGAAATGTTTCAAATTATTTTCAAATCATTTAGTGTTTTAATAAAAACCGTTGTAAATATTTTAATTAAGGTTGCACAAAATAATGTATACCAAAGAAAACTAGCCTGTGTGTCTGTGGATATAAAGTAAACATGAGCGAACATCCCATGTACTAATATAACTCCTCGACGTTATCGTTTCGATAACCTGACACCTTGTCAAAGGGGCGATAGGCACTTACGCAATATAAGAGGAAGTCTCTCAAGGGGTATATAATGAACCGAGGCAGTAAAGTGCGCTCTTGTCTTGTCTTGTGTCTACATAAAATATGTACGAGTAGTGTAATTGATATCAATTTGCGATTCTTACAATTGAAATGATACTCAAAGATAAATTCATCTCTTGTCTTTCTGAATTTTGTTTCATATATTCACATTTCAGTGATGAGTTCGTGGCTAAATAATTACAGCCACACAGGCCGAGCTTCCAGGTTAAGCCGTGCTTGCAAAGGTTGATCGGTGGATGTGTGTGATCTATAATAGTGAGTTTCCTCCGTGCCTCGGAAAATACTAAAGCCGTTGGTCTCAGCTGTCAGTTGTAGATATTTGATAGTCGTCAGAAGCTCGAAGGTCTGTTAACCAGTCTTACCAAGGGGTATCGTATTACCTAATTACTGGTTTATAGAGGTCAGATAGGTAATTGCTCCATCTAAAATATTGATAAACAGCTGCATCCAGTTAGACAGGAAGCCGATGACTACATAGTTTTTTTTTTTAAACTATGTAAACGCAACGCGCCCTCGATCCGGGCATGGTGCTTGGTCGGACATTGAGTCACCCATTACTCGCCCCCCGCACGCCCAACGCCGGCGCAACGACTACATAGTTGAAAAAGTCTAGGCTGATAATGATATTCACATATTTCAGTTCACGACTGTACTTAATGTATATAACTGGTCTGTTACCACAGTACTAAATACAAATTAATAATACATATATTAGAACTAATGTGCAGAAACGGGTTTAATTCGGATATTAGCTATGTAATTATCGGATTATTTACCCGAATGTTACCTAGATTCCAATCGTGTGTTGCGAGCTAATTAGACATCGCTGGACTATTCATTGAATGTACATAATAATGTTTTATATGTATAGTATCTATGTGGACTCTGGCCTGACCTATGCTTCCTGTGTTGTGTATTGCCTGCAGAATTGAATTAAGTAAATTCATGACTTAAATAGGAGATATTAATAGAAGATATTCCTTAAAGGAGTCATTGAATTCATAATGTTATGAGACCAATCCTTAAACACAAAGACATTAAAATATATTTACATTAAACTACAAAAGACAGGTGTTTAGTACATTTTCACGATTTACAGAACCACAACCCTCTGATTTATTTCTGAGATTTTTCTGTCGGTCTTATAGTAAAAGTTTGAAAAAGTTTTTGGTAAACAAAACTAAGTTTGTATTATAGTTTGCCATAAAACCAGTTTAGGTATTACAATAAGATCGAAATCGTTTCTGGGTTATAAAACAATAAAAAACAACTTTAATGATTGGTAATATTTTCTATTGTTCGGTAAAGTTGAGAAATCTCACAAATTAATTATTAGGCAACTTCAAATCTAATTTTAGACCTAGAATTTAGCTTAGCCTGTAGAATTGACGGGGCCTGTGGAGGGCCAAAGCCTGCCGGGGTCGCGGGACCAAGGGATTACCGTGGCCCCGGTACGTAAAGGGCTAGTGAAGGACACCGTGGATTTTAGTCAGTACAAGTCTGACAGTCCCTCCCGCCCTGCCCTGGGTGGGAGGACTCATTTGATGATTTTAACACGCAAAAAAAAAAAAACAAGAGGCTCTCGGAAAATCTCAGGAATGTAAGCGAATAGAAGTCAGAACCACTATAAAACAGTTCTGCGGTAAACACTGACCATCAGCCGCCCAGTAATGAAAGCCTACATTGCAGGCCCCAGAAACTGTCACAGAAAACTTTGTTAATTAATTATCTTAATTGCGGGAAGTGGCGTCGGTATGCGGGACTTAGTCGACCCTATCGCGGGAATGGCGTATACATTGAAAATGTTTTCCTTGTGGAGACGACAATACATCCCGGAGGGATGGCCCCGTTCGTGTTTGTGGCGATATCGAGAAACAGTACACTATGAACATACTCGTTGTTAAGCCACTTTTGAACGCTACTGTACATATGTATTGAAAAGTCCTATAATCCCGCTGTACTACTCTCAGATCTGCATACTACTTACATTAGAACTTAGAGACAGCAGAAATCCATCTAAAGTTGAATTCAAAACATTGATTTTAACAAGACAGCCCATTGTAACACCCTGTGCAAATCATAAGTCTTTCTAATTGGAGATATCACGAAGAACAAAAAAAAATGTCTCACTTACTTGAGAACCTTTATTAATAAATTGCCAGGAACTGTTAAACTTAGATTTTCCTCTTTCAGTTTAAACACTTCACAACTTCTCACTTCAGAACTCTTCAAATGAAGATTAAAAATTAATTAATACCGAACACTTAAGATCTTGAAGGCTTAGAACAACTCATTGTTATACAAAACATTGTCCATAATTAAAGTTGACTCTTTCTTATAAATTAATTGTTACGAATTCCAATGGTTTTAATTAATTCTGTGTTTTGTTGGCACGATTCAAATAAACAAAAGGTGACCATGGACTTTATCCGAGGAGAATGGGAAACTTTTAGGTACTTTTTCATTTAGTTACAAGGTCTTTGTAATTTCCTTGAACTGATTTTCTGTGTACTCCCACTTTAACCATCCTATTTTCAGTCAGTGTACCACATTCGTATCCTTCATTCGTATCAACCGCCATCTTTGTAAAACGAATATATAGCACATCAAAATGAATACTAAAACGATACGGCCATTAAACGCACATGTGACTGCGGCTCCGTCGTTGGTAAAAATTAAATTGTCCACCCACCCGGAAGATTGGACATCCGCAATTAAGTTGATCGTTCATTTGTATAGCACGGACACACACAATACAAAGCCATTCAAACGATGCCACGAAGAAATTAACAAACCAAACGGCAATTTTCCAATAACCGATTTCATTGTGAATTTAATATAATTTAATTATAGGATTTCCATTAAAATATGAATGTATTCAGAATTAGTACAATGTTATATTAAACATTTAATTCAATTTAATAACTAAACATATCGGTGATAATAGTAATTGGTAACACAGTAACGAAATTACACCAAAGCTATTTGTTTCAATTGAATATTGTGACTGGATATTTCACAGTCGGTCAAATAATAGTACGATCCGAAAGTGACGATATTAATTTGTTTTAGGCTTATGTGGACTTAGTGAGAGCTTGGGGTTGGAGATCGTTCACGATAGTCTACGAGAATAGTGACGGCTTAGTCCGTCTACAAGAGTTGCTCAAAGCCCACGGGCCGTCCGAACTGCCTGTTGCTGTGAGACAACTGCCAGATTCTCATGATTACAGGTACGTCTTGATCCACAAACTACTTTAATACTTAAGTGTCTGTACTAAAGCTTTAAGTTGTTTGCAGGCCTCTCTTGAAACAAATAAAGAATTCAGCAGAGTCGCATATTGTATTGGATTGTGCTACAGAAAGGATAAGAGACGTACTTCAACAGGCACAGCAGATAGGGATGATGTCTGATTACCATAGTTACTTAATCACATCTTTGGTAAGTTGTTGGGAAATGAAAATCAATGGAGTGACGAAATATTCCGGGTATCAAAAATTGTAATTGTTAACAGGACCTTCACAGCGTTGATTTAGAAGAATTCAAATATGGCGGCACAAATATTACAGCTTTAAGATTACTCGACCCGGAACGTGCTGATGTCCAAAGAGTCGTAAGGGATTGGGTTTACGACGAAGCCCGAAAAGGACGCAAACTCCAACTGGGACACACTACGGCTAAGGTAATCACCCGTTTCTATGTAGGCCAATGATAAAGTTATTTGTCTGAGTAAACATAAACAGGGTTATATTAAAATTAATGTTTGTTTACAGGAGAACATGACCTTTATTAAGGTGAGGACAATTTAATTACCTACTTAACATACATAACAGATTAAAAGTATTCCATTCATTCCTAAATGTTGTAGCCTTCCATACAATTTCTTCTCTTTTAGTCAATTCCTTTTCATTAGACTCCTTACAGAATTAGATTTCATTCGTATTAAACATTTCCCTTGACCCTCGTTACTTTTAATTTTTTATTTAATTTGCTCTGAGAAGAATCTTTTGTTGTTATACAGACTGAAACGGCCCTAATGTATGATGCAGTACATCTGTTCGCTAAGGCTTTACATGATCTCGATACGTCACAGCAGATAGACGTGAGACCCCTCTCGTGCGAGGCTGAAGACACGTGGCCCCACGGGTACAGCCTCATCAATTACATGAAAATCGTAAGTTCAATCTGCATACATGTTTAATTCATCACATAAATCTTTCTTTAAAAATGGCCTGTTGTTTAGATCGATCTTCGGGATTAAACGGAGGATTGATGACTTTGACTATGTTGCCATAGTGTACAGTAACATTTACCAGTTTATAATACTCGTTCAGTTAATGTCAGAACAATAACAGTTCATTTAAAATCTATCTACAAACGTTCTCCGATTTTCGTTCAGAGCGTACTGAAGTCTCGCAATAAAAAGAGAACTTTAGTGGTCATTGAACAAAGCTGCGACCAACATAGTGGGATTAAGTGCTGGAACGTGAGACTTGACGGATTAACTGCTCCAGCAATGTTCAGCTTAAGCACCCGGGATTTCGCTTTTTATGTCAATCTGTGTGGCAGTTGTTGTACTAACCGCTAACTTACGTGTACTTATACGAGCGCTTTGTTTTGTAATTAGCCGGGGAAGGCACTTGTTGAAAGTAAACAGTACGCAGATGTGTGTTAAATTAAACGCAAGCTGTTCTACGCCGCCGTGCGTAGTAATGGAAGACTAAATTGATAGGGACAATATTGGCAATTCAAAAGCGGTAATTAACTTAACCCCCGTCATTGACATCAACCTCACAAACGGTGGCGGTGGAGAGGACCAAATCAGAATAGAAATATGGTTTCATGGGTGAAATTGAATCAATATTCAATTAACAATAATCAATAAGTTGTATTTCCTATGAACGAAGACAACGACTCAATTAAAACTGTATCGTACGTTTGACCCGAAAGTTTGCACATATAACTTAATTATTATAGATCCGTAAACTTGATAACCAAAATAACTTTCACAATACTCAACTCGTTAATTCAATGAACAGGTCGAAATGAAAGGCTTAACCGGAGTGATAAAGTTTGACCATCAAGGATTCAGAAGCGACTTCACTCTAGATATAATTGAATTAACAAGAGACGGACTGCAAAAAGCTGGAATTTGGAACTCTTCAGAAGGTGTTAATTACACCCGGTCGTACGGCGAGAACCAAAAGCAGATAGTGGAAATACTACAAAATAAGACGCTCATCGTAACAACCATTTTGGTAAGCTATAAATAACATTCAAGATATAGGCATTAATCTAGTGGAAACATTATACTGCTCTCTCGTGGCCCACAAAGGCAAAATTAGCGTATCGCACATATATATGAGTGTTCTCTCGAGAAGCGAAAAGGGGATTTATGTAGACTGGCACACAGTAAAAATATATTCCCTGAGAGAAAACATTCATGCGAGACATATCCGTATTCATGACTTGATACATACAAAGCCCTAAACAGAAACACAGAAGACAGACAAACCTGTATTTAAATAAAAAAAATCACTCGAGCATTTCTCCAGGCTCGCTGTTTACGAATTCATTTCACGTGTATTCCCCAAGTATGTAAACTCTGTTTACTGATGTAGTAATTCTTTTTTAACACATTTACATACGTAATCTGTTCCGTTAATCCCTAGAGCTCACCGTACTGTATGAGGAGAGAGGCCAGCGAGAAGCTCACGGGCAACGCACAGTTCGAGGGTTACGCCATTGATCTCATTCACGAGATATCTAAAATTCTGGGCTTCAATTATACATTCAAGCTGGCGCCTGACGGTCGATACGGGTCCTACAACCGGGAGACCAAAGAGTGGGACGGCATGATAAGGGAATTGTTGGAACAACGAGCCGACCTCGCCATCGCTGATCTCACCATTACATACGACAGGTATGCTTGAAAATATTTAATAATAAGCTCGCTTATAACTCCATTTCAGAAAATATTTTAGCCATTTTTGGAAGAGAAAAACAATTGCACTGAAGTATTGTTTGCATCTCGCTTACCATTGGACCGGCAACCTTTTGTGGAGCGTTGAAGCGCATTGTATTTGCCCTATTCATTGTATTATTTTCGTTTGTGCAGGGAGCAAGTGGTTGACTTCACAATGCCGTTCATGAATCTCGGCATTTCCGTGCTTTACCGCAAGCCCATTAAGCAACCACCGAACTTGTTCTCCTTCCTATCGCCGCTCTCGCTCGACGTCTGGATTTATATGGCCACCGCGTACCTCGGCGTGTCTGTACTGCTGTTCATTCTAGCAAGGTACGTACTCGTAGACACACTGTGTATATCACCTACTGACCGTGCAAATATAAACACTGAAAATTCATTTCAATTTTTTTCTCTTTATTAATATTGGCACTTTGAATGAAAAATTACTCTGATTGGCAATGTGTGCACAACAGTCAGCGTATAACATACCGTACTTTACGGTGCATGGATTGAATTCGGAGATAGCGCCAAGTAAACCAAGAGAATATTCAAGTTCAAACATCGTCTTGCTCTGCTTGGAAGAGTGCCGACTGTAATTAGGTTGCTAAATGTATTTGTCCGATAGGTTCACTCCATACGAATGGCATCCGACGCACACTCCTGATGGTGAGAAAATGGAAAATATTTTCTCTCTGGCAAACTGTTTGTGGTTTGCCATCGGATCTCTTATGCAGCAAAGCTGTGATTTTTTGCCCAAGTAAGATAATTTAGAAAGACCCCTAACATTAACTTTTATTAGTACCAGACTGCCAATGAGCAGTTCCTTGCCGGAAATGAAATTAAGCATGTTTTCGCTTTAAACGTTGTAAAAGAGAGGAAACTAATAAAACTTGGTTCGCATTCTAAACACGCATTTCATTTCTGGTTCTAAAATAGTGAACTCAGCGAAGTCCACAAGATGAACATAAAAGAGGGGTTGTTCAATCATTCGCCAACTTACTCTCAAGAGAATTTCAATTTTGAAAACGTTTTATTGAAATGTAGAAATAACTTTTCTCTATTAAGAATTACTTGCGTACACACTGTTCCTCATGTTTATGTTCAAGTATTAAAATGTTATTCATTAGAATTGAGTGGATAAAGTTATGGCATTACATATAATTTACTGTACTAATATTTTTAAAATATGCGTGAGCCATTTAAGTTCTCTTCATCACAATATTTTTGCCAAACTGAACTTGTTTGTGCACCGCTGCATTTGCAAAAATTATTCAGTGTTGAAATTCCTCCGGTAGTAAGTTGGCGCGTTCACATGAGATACATTGTAAATGAATGACGGGCAGTATTTGGGCGCAGGTTCAGCCCGTACGAGTGGGACGCCCCCAGGAACTGCCTAGACGAGCCGCCGGTGCTGGAGAATCAGTTCACTCTCTTGAACTCGCTGTGGTTCACTATCGGCTCCTTGATGCAGCAAGGTTCGGATATCGCGCCGAAGTAAGTCCCTTCTGCCTCTGATGTCTACAATTCCGATACAGTCCACAAACGGCAAGCCAAAACTAAATCACATTGCTTAAAAACAAAATAAATTGGACCTAAGTCGTCATTTGTTAACGTAATCAGAAATAATAAGAATGAGTAAAATTGAGTGGAAGAGAAATCTGGCGGTAATTACAAAACGGAAATGTAGCCTTCAGTTGCAGAGCTTGGATGAAGAACTCCCTTTTATTAATTAGGTATAAAGCGACCACAGCCCTTTGTGAATTTCAAGCATCGGTAGTCGCCTAGAGCGTCCAATTTGAATAGAGACGTGTCGGCTACTTCGACTAGCCTTGGTTTCCATTTCACAGTACTTAGCTAAATACAGTTGATTTAGTAGCTAAATAAACAACTAGTTTCGACAACGTACAGTGATCGCACCCGAGACTTGCTTGTGCAGTATCCACAGCTTGCTGCATCAAAGTTTGTTAGATACTTACGACACTGAGATATTGATTGCACATTGATTTTGTGATTTACTGGTTCTGCACAAGTTTCAATGTGGAATTAACGTCTAGTTTAATTTAGAAAATACACGTTTATTTACTGCATTTTACACCTTAAAATACACAATTTTATAGAAATTGGAACTGCACTGAAACCGTATTCATGTCACAATTTTTTACACACTTGAAATGCCACAGACTTTTCAGTGCAGGTCCCACGGCAACATAATTATTTTAACAATGCTCGTTAGTATAACCTCTTGTGTTGGAGTTGTTGTTTTTAATACACTGTTGTTTGCACCAGAGCGGTATCGACCCGCATGGTGGCGGGGATGTGGTGGTTCTTCACCCTGATCATGATATCCTCGTACACGGCTAACCTGGCCGCTTTCCTGACCGTGGAGAGAATGGACTCGCCTATTGAGAGCGCTGAGGATCTCGCCAAACAGACCAAGATAAAGTATGGAGCACTGAAGGGAGGTTCCACTGCTGCGTTTTTCAGGGTGAGTACATTTTAGTAGGTGCCAAATTGCCGGAATAATTTGTAAGAGATGCATAGTAGCTTGTTGGCACAAACAGCTCTGTTTATTTATTTATCTTCTTGCTCTGAAATATTTACGAAGCGAAATATTTAAGGCGATTACAAAATAAATTACATCTTCAGGCAATTCGTTTCACCAAAATGTAATCCACTCCATTACCCTCCTCGATTTCTATCAGACTGTGGTGACAGCTTAACGAAACGAATTCTAATTCCCGTAATTTGCGTTCGGTAGATTTGCAAATCTCAAAGTCACTAAACTTAACACTTGTCTTTAAATAAATGACGGTTTTGATATATTTTGCCTATTCAAATAAATGTTTAGTATTAGAGTGTTACCTTATGAATTTAGGCGGGGCTCAAGCACCTCATAAATATGAAACGCTCCTGTAGTCTGTTGTTAAGCATGATGTCAAGGATTTATGAAGTGTTATCGTGTACCGTGTTTTATTATACAAACTTGACATATTGTGCCTACAAGGACTACGCTAAACATGTCTATTCGAGTCTTCGTAAGTGATTGGTTATAGGTAGGTCTACGTATGTATTATGTATTTACTTATCAATGTTACTGTTATGTTTTCAGTGAGTAGTGATGAAACATTCTGATGACAACAAAGCATCCCTTTTCTTGCTTTCCCTTTTCGTTTTCCTCATGCAAATCTGTCGGTCAGGTGAAAAAGTCCATAAGTTTTGTTTTGCATCATAGTGGAATGTTTTTTGTTGAGCAGGACTCAAACTTCTCGACATACCAACGCATGTGGTCGTTCATGGAGTCTGCAAGACCATCAGTTTTTGCGACGAGTAACAAAGAGGGCGAAGAGAGGGTGGTTAGAGGGAAGGGCGCGTATGCCTACCTGATGGAGTCTACCACCATCGAATATGTGGTGGAGAGGAACTGTGACCTTACGCAAGTTGGAGGAATGTTGGATTCTAAAGGATACGGGATTGCTATGCCTCCCAGTAAGTACCTACATTTTCTCCAACAGGGCAGTATTTCATTACGTAAGCGCGGTGTCTGTACCATAAAAACAATCTTAATTAATTCCCCGAAATATAAATGGAAAAGTTATAATTCCATTCATTTGTGCAAAACTACTATAAACGGTCAAAACTACAGTTCAAACAATTCATACTTATTATGCTCGGAATAATGAGAAAAGTTTTGTAACTGTATCGGCAAAAACGTAGTTTTGTACCAATATCTACTTTTGTGAGCGAGGTTGGTCGACATTCGTGTGCAGAAAGAAGTATTTTGTATTGAATCGGACATTTAAGGGATATTCATATGTTAATGGATCATAGTCAAAACAAAATTTTTTCACAGTTACTTTAACCTGAAGTTTGACTGACTGTTTAACATTTATTTTACAAAACCTTCATGGCATGGGAGATAGCAATCTCACATTATTTTGTAGCAAATCGGATCAGGTTAGCCAGCTTATTAAGTAGCGAAAAAAAATATTAGTGGCATTAATATGCCACTAAGCATTGCACAGAGTCTCACAATCATTTGAAGGACATAGACAATTAGACATCGCTCCATAAAGTCAAACTGTTAAACTTTTATTTACAGCCAGTTACATACCTCGACGTCTTTATTACCGTTAACGTTCCTTCGAATTGTTTTTAGACTCGCCGTACCGTACGGCCATAAGCGGGGCCGTTCTCAAACTGCAGGAGGAAGGAAAATTGCACATTCTGAAAACGAAATGGTGGAAAGAGAAACGTGGCGGAGGGTCTTGTAGGGTAAGTAAAGGGAGAACGACGTCGTTAGCCACTCGTAGTTACCGTAGTTTTGCTCTACGGAGTTTAACGGTTAGACCATTCTGAATTCTCGTTTTTTTTTGGGGTTTTACTTAATATTCAAAGCCAATTTACAAAATGTGACTCTTTTAAGGTAAAATATTCTTAGAAATAAAAGAAAACTAAGCTATGATAAAAGAAATCGGCGCAAGTTCATTTAACAACAAGCTTATTTAATTAATTAGGAGCTTCCTATAGTCTAGCTTCATTCAACTTAGCGGATTGAAAATGCTGAAAGCAGCCTCAAAGGAAGAATTTTCATTAAAAACCCATCGTTTTTGCTTTAACAGCATCTAAAGAACTCGAATAATTTTCCTTGTTTCTCGCATTTTTGTTCGGGAAACGTCAGGAGCCGTCAGTAAACGTTTATGGGCATTATAAGGGATATAAAAGGGCAAGGATGTGTCACGTATATTCAACAATGTTTTAATCATGACGAAATAAAATAAAATAAGGACCCCTACTAGCGCTATAGATCAAAACTAACTTGCGATTGAAATAACAACAATGTTTGGGGATTGTGTCGAGTCTATTTAAAGTAATTTTGTCCTAATATTTGCTGTTTCCAAACGTAAATCCATTTTTGCTGTTATTTTAGTCTAAGAATTTTATTGAATTCACATTATGTGTTTTCAAGAAATAACAAGTAATTCACAAAGCCACAAAAGGACGCTTCATTGATCTAGTTCCGATAACTGGCCAATGTTTACTGGCTATGTAAATGACCTACAAGCTGACTTTTAAATACGATGTTTCACATCATAATGTACTTTAATAACACAGGACGAAACATCAAAATCATCATCGACAGCTAATGAGCTAGGACTAGCGAACGTTGGCGGAGTGTTCGTGGTACTAATGGGAGGCATGGGCGTCGCGTGCGTCATAGCCGTCTGCGAATTCGTCTGGAAGTCGCGTAAAGTCGCCGTGGATGAACGGGTGAGTCAATTTTATGTACATTATGTGGGTAGGTATACGATCCCTTTGAGATAAATCTGCGTCAAATCCGTCTGATCCAATCTTATCCGACCGGAAACGCTCAAACCAGGAAGTTGTTAACTAAAAAGTTACTTACTGTGTTTACCTTCAAAATTCGTTTTTGGGTTTGGGATTTTACCGTGAGTTTACATAATAGGGGACTATGTTTTTCTGATTTTTATCACCCCAGCTGTCGTAGGTAAACGTTTTATCAGAAAGACCTTCAGATCTTTCTGATCTGAAGGTCTTTCTGATGTAGCCCCGACAGTATATGCAATGTAGCCCTTACAAATATTTGTAGCCGACCGACCTTTTTTGTATGTGATATTGTCCTTTGTGGAGACTGGATGTCCAACGCTTCCACACAAATAAAGAACACACAAAAATAGCCCGAAGCTCATATTTTTCCGGTCAGCAACGAAGTTCGACAGGCAACATTAATTAACATTATATTCGCCATTAATTTATCTACGACTTCGGATTAATGTGAATTCTCGTGACAGTTGCATGTTAATTATTTTTTCACTTCGTTTATTTTAAAATATTAATGATGGTTTTGTTTTTGTTCTAGGTTTATTTTTAAAATAATATAGGTAATATTATTGCAGTGAATCTTATTACATTAGTTTGGTAGATGCTAGTGAGACAGTAATTAGTGAACAAAAGTGTGTTGATTTCTCTGTGTTTGTTTTCTTGGCTCGGGAACTTTTAGTTGGGTATTGAAGCTAATTAAGAACTAACTTGACGGTTATTTTTCATTGAAATCAAAGTTATTAATTGATTCTTGGAATGTGCTCTGCCTTCTTATTCGTTACTACAGTAACTCGCTCGATTGAAACTCACTATAGTTTTGTGTTTTAATGCTGCCTGGATCACAGAAGGAGGAGGTATGTTATTCGTTTAGTACATGTCATTTTATTATTATGAGGCGACCATATTTGTCGCATATTCGATAATTTGATGACGTTTGGGTTATCTTCAGTGAAAACTATGAATTGGAAAACTTTAAGTGGGGCAAACTGAGACTTTATGCCAGCTAAGATTTTTTCAGCGAGTCTGATGGTAGCTGGGTGAGAGAGTAGTTGAGGATCCGATAAAACGATGTCCGTTTGGAAAGGCCAATATCCAACAGAGCACTGCTATAGTCTAATTTGGGGTATCTTTTAAGACCTAGTTTCATGCGCAGGCGTCGCTGTGTTCAGAGATGGCGTCAGAGCTGCGGTCAGCGCTGAAGTGCCCGGGCGGGGGCGCGGGTGGCGGGCCTGGAGGACCCGGTGGCGCTCGCGACGGTGCCGGCTCCCCTTACTTGCACTACGGATTCAGCACCAAGAGCCAGCTGCACTAGCGGCCGGAGCCCGCCGCCTCGCCCCCCAGCGACGTGTAGGCGAGCGCGGCGGACGCTCCTGCCTCCCTGAAGCCAGCGACTGGCGCAAGTCGCGACACCAGTGGTCCCGCAACCTGCTGTGAATGTTCAAACTAGCTGAAGGTTCGTTTGTCGACTCGAGTAGCGTAGATGTTTACGATATATTATTGTAAATAAATTCATATCTAATTTGATAGGTTAAGTGCTGTTGTAATGTAAGCGAACCGATGTTACAAAATTTTGATATTGTTTCCAACGAAGTCTTTTGGTACTGAATCATGATTTGTAGCGTCTCTTGCCAAAGATACATGTGCCAAATTTTACGATTTACTATAAGACAAACGAACGTGTGACTACACACTTGGCGCGTCTGAAATAATTTTCAAATCCATGATTTTTAAGTCTTGTATACCTTTATAATATCGATTTGAAAAATGAGTTACAAAATCAGTAGATATATCGATATTTTATATCCATAAATCGATTAGAATAAATTAACATTTCATTAAAAATAGAATAAGAGATTGTTAATATTTCCAGTTAAATTAATCTGTAAATAAATCGATACAGTGGTACTGCCAGAGTAGATTTAATAATTAGGAAAATTTACAACGGATAAAAATTTAAGTTTAACATAATTTGATTTTCACTATAATGAAGATGGATCAAAGTAAATTGAATTGTGGAAAATTTAAATAATAATTAAACATATTTACGTTATAGTTAATTGGGTGTAAACTTAGTGTTAATTGGAAGACGAAGTTTAACGAACCGATCGTGACATGAGAGTACTCGTATTATCATTAGTAACATGATATTCTACGTAATATACTAGTAATTGGTACCTATCGGAAACGTTTGAGAGCTCAACACGTGCCAAAATATCCTGTTCACTGTCTGTACTATATTTTGTAAGTTTACATTGCCGAGTTTAAATAAATAAATTGTTTTATTAACATCCGTGACTTGTTATTTAATATCCGTGTTATTAAATGTCTTGTTTGTGTACACTGTCGTGGTAATGGAGCGGCTGGCACCCGGCAACCCGATATTAACGAAGGAAATAATATTGAGAAGGCTGTTAAAATTTCCACGAAATTCTTGATACTCGTATTAAAGCCCAAACAAATATCCACTTCGGTAAATATTAATACCTTCAAGTGCCAATTATACATAAAAGAGAACTTACCTACGTATCGTCTTCATATTATATCTTTATTATCAAAACAGGATAATCAGTGATTCGGGTGCGGAGCGCAAAACTAGAAATAAAATAAATAGGAGGCAGGTAAATAAGTTAGAGTTAGTTCACGACCATTTTACAACTTTTATACGATCTACCACTGGGTAACGTTCCGCCTCGGTTATACGACGCGTCGGCAATAAACCAGAACACCTATCAAAATATTGCTTTGTCACCGACGTAAAGTGTTTCTTTTTATTTTTTTTTTATTACACACAAAATATATGATTGTATTTCCTATTGGAGTATTTACTAAGTATATTTGTTAAGGTTGTCGTTCAGTTGCCTTTATTTTATAGACTTTTGATCTTTCTCTTATATTTTGTTAGGTACTAATCATTTGTATCATAAAATGAAATTTTACTTACTTTTTACACGTGTGGATCTAAATTAGGTCTCTTTCACGTAATTCTTATGAAAAAGTGAAGCATAAAGTAGACAGATAGATATAACAGTAGGAGTCCAGGGAGAAAAGAAAGAGTGTAAGTAAACTTTTGCGCAGTATGATAAAATTGAAACTTTGTTCGAAATCCAATATCAGCGAGACCAATTTGCAACTAATTAGGAATTGCAACTTCTGCTGAAAGAGCCCTAGTTTTCTTCACAAAAAGCTTGATTCGTTCGATACTGCCGAACAAACGAAGAGCTGGAAAACTGTAAGTAAAACTGAATATGGAAAATATAAAAACTGACATTGAAAACAGTTTTTTTTTTGCTACGCAGTTCTCACAAACACTTTTCGTTACATAATAGGCCATTTATTTCGGCTTACGGTAAAATGTTCGCAATTTTTTATCCTTGTGACGGCTGCTCTATTACATAAATACTTATAGGTAATGCGGTCATTTCTACCCCCAAAGGGGCAATGAAGAAATTGTGTAACCGCGTGTGTGACCCCATGCCCCTCGGCGTTCAGTGCGTTAAGTGTTACTTATATTGTTGGTAAAAGTTGGCGGCACTTTACAAAGTTAATGACGTCGAGTTAAGGGGTTGGGTCGGTAAAATTCGCGGAACCGTAACCGTGACCCTGCAACGTAAACAGGGTAGATTTTTTAAGAGTCTAACAGTCCCTCCACCCAAAGCAGAAAAAAGGGTAGGCAAACTTTTGTAAGTGTATGGACTACTAAAAGTACTTCAATGCCCCCATGTGAGCAAGAAAAACCTCTGCTGAACCTTTCGGAGATTATGGCCGTGATGTTATGTACAGGTAATCATGTAATATTTTTCTGAATTACTAAAAAATCTCTTACAATGTGTACTTTACTTAAACCTCCAGGGAACTGAAAGTCTCACGCAGGACCTCACGGTCGCTTGTCGCACTTGTAACCACTACATCAAAGTAGTGTGTCGGTCTTAAAAGAATTATTACTGTAAAAGGAATGATTTACAGCGTCATATATCAAGTTAAGAATTTTTATACCAAGAATAAAAGTTATATTACTGTTATCACGTTTTGTGCTAAAAGGGAAAAAATGTTTTACACTCCCACCTAAAGTTATAGCGCAAATCTTGCTGAGGTTTGTAAATTGGTATGTACTGCTAAACAACATGTTTCAGTACTTACGGTGGTCATATCACAGAATATACTTATTCTTAGGCATATAAAAATCAGTGTTAAGAACTATGAAATCAACCATTTGTTAAACACCCAAATACTTATAACGCAATCCGTCTGTAACTTATTTTCTCAGGATTAATTTTACAACCTTATTGAGGTCACAGTAAACACAACCATAATAATTTTCCACTATCGCCCTGCCGCAAATTCCCAAAAAATAAACCCCAAAAATTCTGCCAACAATATTAATTTAACCCCTAGCTAGACATTTTGTACAACACATAGGTACATTAACAAGGTCCCCGGGGGAATGTGACAATCCTACGTTAATTAGCTGAAACAAAATGGTGCGACGTGGCGCGTTCGAGACGGGAGCGATGTGAGCGCGAGATGGGAGCGGAGCGAGCGCGAGACGAGAGCGAAGCGTGCATGCCGCGGATAACTTGTGTGTTTACGTTGTTTACTCTTTGTAACGGACGGCCACGCTACTCCGTGTTAACAGAATGCCAGTAATATTAACATTTTGTATTCATGGCCCCGGCTGAATGTGGACATGTTGTTTTTTTTTTTGTTTAATCCCTAATTTGTAACAAAATGTTTTACATATTGCGTCATGATATGAGTGGGCTATTCATGAAAGGCAAATGAAAAAAAAGTAACAGATTAACAAAGCAGGTTTTTCATATGTATATTTTCTAGTGCTCATGTACCTTTACCGATATTTTCAAGTAAAATATCTACAAAAGGAAATCCTGTCACACAGATCGGTCTGTGTGCAAGGAAAATCGGAGCAATTCATCTCGAACCGCTTTTTATCTCAAAAGCACTAGGGCGATGAATTGTAAAATACGAGGTGTAAAACTCACACGCTTTCGAAATCACAATTTCCAGCGATAACCCATTGAATACGGGTTTTCCGGTTTCCGGTTAGACGGCTAAGAGGAAAAGGGTTTTTGGGACGGAACCCGCGCTGATAATAACCCCACTGTTCACGCATCGAGGCACCTGCTACGAGTGCTACGCAATTTATATTTTTATACGTTATGTTTTTATTATCTCCAATATTGCTCTCTTACTATGAAAGGCTCCCTCTTGAAACGTATTTACAATTTGATTGTGCAATAAAACCTACGAGTTATAATTCTGCGCTCGTAAAAGGAGAACCTTTACATAACGCTTGAAATTATTATTTATTTGTACAGTTATTGCTTGATGCATATCGCACAATTTGTGTGCTATAAACAATCAGTCTTGATATAGAATACGTTGTCTCGTTAGCTGAGCAAATTGAATGGAAGCACGATACGCGTAATGATCACGTAGGGAAGTGCGAAGCTGTGGGCCGTCGCCTGAGGGCTCTCGTACCAGGAGGACAAAGCAAACTTATTTGACGATGCAAACGTGCCCGACGAACGAACCAGGATTACTCCAACATCGCCAAATCTTTCGATCTCGTCGAACCATCGTAAATCTAACTCACGCACGTAACGCTCGCTCTA
This sequence comes from Agrotis puta, assembly GCA_943136025.2. Lineage (NCBI taxonomy): Eukaryota > Metazoa > Arthropoda > Insecta > Lepidoptera > Noctuidae > Agrotis > Agrotis puta. The sequence continues at coordinate 9,182,465 of OW964177.2, read as the reverse complement.
TGTACTCGTACATTTTCGGACTGCGGTCATTTGGACTCATCGGATAGCACGAAAACCGCATAGAGGCAGAACATTATTAATGGAAAATACACAAATCAAGAGCAGAGTCAAGTATAAATCCGGACCAGGCGTCAAAAGGTTGATAAGTCGACTTACATATTTTTTTATAAATGCATAATAGGCATTAAGATTGTTACTGTTACAGGTTCAATAAATGACTAAGTCGATAGGTCTGTTTTACCACACATAGCAAACATGTGAATTTTTGTTCATCTCTCTTACTGCTACTACTACTAAAAACTTGTAATAATATGTAAGTCGACTTATAAACCTATTCACGCCTGGTACGGAAATAACAGTTGGTGAAACGTGGTTCGTTTGCAACCAGTTTTTAAATATCAATTATACAGGATAGTTGAGAAGGCGTAGAGCTACCACATAGCTCACAACTAGGTTATTTACTATTGGCAGCCTAGTTACTAAAACTTTCCTCTATTGAAAGAGAAAATTGATAAGATAGGTACACATACCCAACACACAAAATGATGTTGTAAATGGATGACTTATCGGTGTAAATAGAAAATATAAAGAAGATATTGCCACAAATGGTGGCAATAGTAGTAGCCTAGATAGGATACACATTGAAACGAATTTATCGTTGTTTGCCGAAGAATTGTCGCCATTGATACATTTTATCGCCTCGGGAGGAGTATAAAACTGCGCTCTGTTGTATCTCATATTGTAGCAGAAAACTATACCCTATTGAATACTTTCAAAATGAACAAAATAATACATTGTATGTAGTGTTTCAGCTGTATTTCGGAGACAGAGCCAAGAAAAGCAGATTGAATCGAAAATTGGTGTCTGGGTAACTTACATAAATTAAAGATAGCAATATAATTTCAGTAAATAACGGCAGCGCTGAATCAGCAAACGACTCTCGCGTTCACGTATACAAATCATTCGGGTAACATAAAAACCCTCTTTAAAGTATTCCATACAAATTCAACCTTGAATCTTCAAAATAGCAGAGTTACAAAAAAGCGGCGTGAATGGGCAAAAAGTACAAATTTACATTTAAATTCTATCCTCAATGCATCGGACGGCATTATGTTTACACGAGCGGCGGGTAATACCGCCAGCATTTAGCATAAATTAATGGGCACCGGACGTAGAGGATTAAGAACTGGAGTCCTACGTTTAATTTCAAGTAAGCAATACGGCGGCAGAGGCATACCATCGCCGCAAACCACTAGGCAGAGATAGAAGGCATATTCATAAGTTTTCTTCTTCTATCGATTGAACTATTTTATAGGCAACTTACAGATATGAAGGACAGTAGGCTAGTTTCTGCCATCAATAAATTGTAAATCTTATTATTCTGTCAGTTAGTTAAGAAAAATAATGGACACTCATTTTTTCTTTTGTTAAATCAGTGAATATTAACGAAGATAAAATGCATCAAAATTCGAGAAAGGGAGCTTGTGACGTCCGGACGCAGTAAAAATTACACCACGGCATGACGTATTGTAAATTTTAAAATCGTCCTATCGTCGTCAATTTTGTTTTACCCAACAAAAGGAAAAGTACAGGTCAAACATATTTTGATAATCTAACTGACGGACCCAATAGATTTTTTCTTAAAAACAGGTCTTCTCACTGTAAAAAAATAGTTTTCCATAACGCACCAGGCAGATTTTCTAGTACGGTTTGATGGATACCTTCACAAATATATGTTGCAACTTATTACAAATGCCTAAAACAAAAAAGAAAGTTCCTACTGATATCTTCCGTCTCATTTCCCTAGATCTATTGTTCAAACAAAATATAATATTAACACTCCATTTTGTATATTCCTCGTCATTCTGTAATCACATTACCCTGTTGGGTCAGTCAACAGCAAAAAGTGTTGCCACAAGACTTTCATTTTAATTAAACTACCGCCTGATAAATGTCTACTGAAACAAACCATTTTAATGATGCCACGGAGATTTCAAGAATTTTTATTACTGCTTCTAATCTGTGGGTTATATTGCTAACGGTTTTTCATCTTGTTTATATTTATTCAGGTTTAATTTAAAGTGGTTAAAATTTATGGAGATTTAATTAGGTGCTCAGGCAATAAAACTTTACATTGTATTTATTCGAGACAATGACAAAAATTACTAACAACATAAACAAAGTAACGTTTTTCGGAAACGAAAATTCAGTATAAAATGAAATACAGCGAGTGACAGGAGTTCATAAAATCGAGCTACATTTTTAGCTCTGGCTACATTGTATTATATTGATGGACAAAACTGTTTTATTTAGTATCGTCGGCTGTTTACAATGTTATTGCATACTACCTATACGTACCCACCAGCTATCTATATACCAATGTGATCCAAATCCCCCCTAATGTATAGGTAGGTACCGGTATATGCTGCCCACAAACGGCCATCCCTGAAAGGTACTTTAAATGCAAATCACTGCGAAGTTCCACCCGAGCAAAGCTGCAGCCCGCTTATTATGTAAACAAATATATCAATTCATATATTACAAAATGATTTTAGAGGAACCGGATTTCTTGGGTTGGGTTTGGATTTTATTTCTCACTTAAAAATTCGGAAAGGAAAAGATTCTAGATTTTAACGAAAAAAAAAATAAGTTTTCAAGTTAAATCTCCGAATAAAGAAATACAAGTTGTCATATTAACGGTCGCTGTTACAGGTTATGTAAAATCTAATTAGATTCTGATAATAAACGAAGAAACGACAAGCGACGACGAATAACAAAATTATGAGGAATATTATGAGTGAAACATAATTTATTAGACACCGTCACCTCTACAAATTCATCTAGATGTCCTTTATTTCCACTTGCCTGCTTTGGTAAACAAATTGGCGTTCCCAGTTTAATTTACATATAAATTCTATTTATACATAGAAGCATGGTGCTCAAACCTTTGATAAACCTGTGTCACGTCACACCACATTTAAGGGATGAGATAAATAATAACATATGATTAGCAACGCAACCGTGACGAGAATATATTCAAATATAGTTGAATATGTATTTAAGGGAGCCATCATAAAGGTGCTGATAGACTTGAGCATTTACTTGTAACAGAACATCGAGCAATCGCCGTTTTTTGGTTGAACTGAACAACGATTAGAGCCAAGCATAGAGCCAAACATCGCTACGAACATTTTTAGGATTTTTCTGGCAAACACTTTAGTCGATGGTCGTCAAAAAATGTTACTTCATGATGTTGTCAGTCTTGACAGACGGCTCGGCAAAAAGCTCGCCAGAACGCAAGTTAGAATGCTCGCTAAAACCCCTCGTTCGTATTTCTGTAATTTTGCAAGAATGCACATTACAACTGAATGCTCAAGTTTAAAAACAGCTTAAGGGTTTGCCAACAAATCACTAAAGTTCCATCCATATGAATTTCATGAATTACAATATTTCCATTTGAAACCAGGAAACTACACTCCTGAAAAAGTTTTCCACACACGATTGTCATAGGAACTATATCTGAAAGTCATCATCAATCATAAAATAAATTATGGAATATCAAGTACAATTTCACTTTCCGTCCGGAGAATAGTCGAGAGTAGACGTGTTAATATTTTTTACTAAATTATTATAAAAATTATTAAAACTTGTCAATTGATTATAAGCTCAAAGTCAACAAGTTAAACTCCATTTTTCTTCGATCCAATGTGTGAGTGATACATCAACAAACAAGACGCCGGCGCAAGACAAAAGCGAGCGTACCCCCCTCATACCTGCGGTGAGAAAGAGACGGGCTCCAATAATTCATCCTACTCTGCGTGGACACTGCACTCATCGTAGCTCAGCTAACTAGCAGACCACGTCACCCAAGTACGTAGAATTGCAAGGGCGGCTACACACTAGTTGAATTTACATAATCATAATTTTTCTGATCGATGATGAGTATTGTGCGATCACCAGCCAAACAACACATCCGTGGAGGATCCCAACCGGATCTCTCCAAACTCAATACTGAAGAAACTGTAACGCCACAGGTTACTTTTCGAAAGAGGAAACAACCCGAAACGGAGGACCTAAAGGCTGATTTTGCCGATTTCCGGAAAGAGATAATGAATGCTCTTAATGGTTTTGTTGAGACGCAAAGGGCAATGTTCACGAAAATATCGGACGACGTATCAGTCATTAAGGACGAATTAAAAAACCTCCAGCTCACCACGAAAGAACTTGTTTCAGAACAAAACCAGATGAAATCAGATATAAATGAACTGAAACTAGCACGTGCTGCAACTAATGCAAAAGTTGATACCATGGAAATAGACATGAAAAACCTAAAGATAGCACCATCAGTACTGCTGGAATCTGTGAGCCTTACCTGTGAGGATATCGTTTCTGAGCTACATGAAAGAGACCTCAGAAGCAAAAATATAATCATAGTAGGTATACCCGAGGTAAAAAATGACAGCAAAGAAGAACGAATTGCTTATGACAGTAGAGAGGTCAACAAAATTATAAAAACAGTTTTTCCTGAGTGCCCTGACCCTATTAAGATTCATCGCCTCGGCTATTTTAAACCAGACAAAACTCGACCTATTAAAGTATGTTTACCATCCCAAGAAAATGTGAAAGTGATTCTCCGTAATAAATCAACGAACAAGAACGAAACTGTTAAAATATACTCAGATCAAACCCCATATCAACAAAAATTCATGAAACATTTAACAGCAGAGCTACAACATCGAACACAAAACGGTGAGAAAGATCTGATCATAAAATACGTTAATAATACCCCCAAAATAATACATAAGCCATCAAAAAACTAACAACAAAAACACAACTACAACCAAACATTAGCCATGATAAAATAACATACGAAATTGCTAGCAATTACAATAACCTAGGCACAAATCGAAAATCGTTAAGATTTCTATATGCAAATATCCGTAGCTTGGTAAGACCTGGCAAAATAGACGAACTGAACTGCATCCTGGCAACAATCAAAAACATTCATGTAGTGGTGTTAGTGGAAACCTGGATTAAAAACGAAACAGAAGCTAAAAGCTTACGATTAACAAATTATAAACACTACTATAACTTCCGAACGAAGTCAAGAGGAGGCGGAGTCTCAATATTTGTCAACAAAACTATAAAACATGAGTTTATAAATGACAAATGCGAAGACGATAACCACTTTCTATGGGTGCATTTAGAAAAATTTTCCCTCGACATTGGCGCCATATATAAACCAGAAAGAACCAATTCGAAAAAGTTCCTCGAGACCTTTTCGGAAGAACTTCAGAAACGGAAACGATCAATCTTATTTGGTGATTTTAACTACAATTTGCTTGTGCTGAACCGATCTACCTCAGAATATACAGATGTGCTCATAGAACAGGGATACGCCATATTGAATAAAATTGAAGATAAATACTGCACTAGGGAAACTTCAAACACCAAGAGTATATTGGATCATGTATGCACTAGCCTTCAAGATCACAAATTACATCTAGCTATTATAGAATCTGCGATGTCTGACCACAAACAAATCTTTTTGGAAGTCGAGAAGTATCAGCCGGAGCCTATTAGAAAAATGAAATTTCAAGCTATATCATACCCAAATCTATATAAAACTGTAGAAAACATAAACTTTGATACCATCGGTGAGGAGTATACTGTATTAGAAGAGGCAATTCAATCAGCAATTAAAAAAAATAAAACTGTTAAAACTAAGATACTAAATCCTCCGAGGACAGATTGGATAAATAAGGACATAGTTAATCAAATAGACAAAAGGAATGAACTGTGGAAAAACTACAAAAATAATCCAAATAATCAAGAATCAGAAAAAGCATTTAAAAAAGCAAGAAACAGAGTTTTCGAAAATATTCAAGCAACAAAAAGTAATTATTATCATAAATCTTTCAAAGAATGCCAGGGTAAACCCCTTAAGATGTGGCAATTGATTAATAGCTTGTCTACTAATAAAGTAAAGAAAAGTGTTGCTCCTTCTAAACTAGAGTCACCTACAGGGCTCATCACTGATGAAAAGGAAATATGTGAGTGTTTTAACAACTACTTCTCCAGTATAGGTACACTTCTAGCCAATCAGATACCGGCAAAATATCATATTAATCAGACTAACATCATCTCGTTAAACAAAACCGTAAATACCACTACACTTTCTCAAATAGAACCAGCAATGCAAGAAGAAATTAGGAAAATAATTGATAACCTAAATGCAAACACCAGCACAGGTATAGATGGTATCAGTGTCAAGTCGCTCAAATGTATAAAGAATCTCATATTGCCTAGTCTAACTCAATGCATAAACAAATGTTTGAGCAAAGGTCACTTCCCTGACACTTTAAAATACGCCAAAGTTACACCTATTTTCAAATCTGGTTCCAAACTATCCCCAGGAAATTACAGACCTATCTCAGTTTTACCCGTACTGTCTAAAATTTTTGAAAAGCTGTTGCACAATCGGCTAACTCTATATTTAAATTCATTTAACTACCTTTCACAAAGACAGTATGGCTTTAGATCAAAATCCAACACTCTTTCCGCATCAACAGACTTAATCACTACTATTAAAACTAACATAGACAAAAAACACATTGCTCTAGGGATTTTCATCGACCTGCAAAAGGCGTTTGATACCGTTAGTCATAGCTTGCTCATGAATAAACTTGCATCCATCGGTGTAACCGGATGTGCTTTCAAAATTTTCGAATCATACCTTCAGGGTCGCCGGCAGGTCGTCAAGATTGGTGACAATATTAGTACACCGAGGGTAATTACTTGCGGCGTGCCCCAGGGCTCAATCTGTGGACCACTTTTATTTTTAATCTATATTAACAACATAGACAAGATAGGCCTAAAGGGACATATTTCTTTATATGCTGATGACACTTGCCTTTTTTATTTTGGTCACTCAATTGACTCAATTATACAGGATGCACAAGAGGATCTTATTATACTAGAAAGATGGTTTCTAAAGAACCTATTAACTATCAACGCATCCAAAACGAATTATATAATATTTGCAGCTAAAAACAAAAAAATCCCAAATCACAAGCCTCTTAGTATTAATGGAGTTAATTTATATAAAGTTAATAAAGAGAAATACCTTGGACTAATTTTGGATAACCAACTTACATGGAAACCACACATAGAGAAAATTTATTCTAAAATAACAAGCCTAATGGGGGCATTACGTCGAATTGTGAGATGTTTTCCTTTTAAAGTCCGCCATACTATATATAATTCATTGGTAAAACCTCATATTGATTATCTTATAGAAGTGTGGGGTTCAGCAGCTAAAACCAACCTAGAAAAGCTACAAAGAGCGCAGAATAAAATTATAAAAATGTTATTTCACTACCACTATCTGACCCCCACACACCAAATTTACAAAGAAACAAAATTATTTAACATTTCCGATATATATTTATATAACACATGTATTTTAGTTCGTAAAATTCTTTCCAAAGACATACATACACAAATCACATTCACAAAAAACATACATATACACAAACGTTTTCTGAGAAGTGCTCAAGACCTATACATACCTAGCACTAGAACTAACTATGGAAAGAAAACTATAATATATGAGGGAGCAAAACTTTATAACTCACTACCAAAAGATATAAAACATACCAAATCGTTATTTCTGTTTAAAAAAATATTAAAATGCCACATCTTAAAAAGTCATAATAAAAAACAACAAATTTAATTAAAGTAAATTATTTACACCTAGTGTAAACCAGTCCTACAAACCAAGATGCGCCGCACGGCGGTAGACAGTACAATTTTATTAACTTTTAACTTCAAGAACTTTGTAGTAATACCTTCATAATAACGTGTTTACATTCTTGCTACTCCTGGACAACACAAAATGTACTAGAAAGTAATGTGAAGTATTTATTTCTGTTCAAGTGATTTGTAATCTTTATGAAATAAATGAATTCAAACCGTAAACCGTAATTTGGGACAATTCAAACTTTGGTGGCACGGTTGGCGCAGTGGGTAAACGAATGGCTGGTTCGCCACGTGTCGCGATTTCGATTCCCGCACGTTTCAAATATCTGTATGGCCTGTACGTAATTGTTGAATTTGTGTATGTGATTTTAAATCATTGTTAAGGCACCCACGATAAAGGTGAAATTCTCATGCCTTTGTCAAACAGACAGGCGAAAGCGAAGCGTTTCCGAAGCGATACCGAACCGAAGCGAGACGTCAGTCCGATAGTTCTTTCACGCTATCGGATCGCTTTCGCTTTTCTATGTGACTGGATTCAAACAATTCCATACATTACAAATAAAAACGTCACGCTTCGCATTCGCCACGCCAGTCTGTTTGACAAAGGCTTTAGTGCTAACAACACACACTCCTGTATTGTTACATAAAAAACTAGTTTTATATTCTGTATCTTATAACATAGGACGACCATGATTTAGGTAAGGACATAAGTACGTACTTTTATTGTAATACGTTCCCAGGGGGAAGTGTTTAACTTCCACGCGAATCTCGTTTGCCCGTAGCTTTTTAAGTTATTATAAGAAAAATGAGATAACGAATAATAATATTTCTTTTGTCATAATTTTCACGCTCATGTGAGCTTCCGAGAAAAAAAGTTAGTTGATTAGGAATAATTGACGGAAATCTGTTGGCTTAACAATGAAATAAAAGATATTATTTTTATAAAACTTTTCATTGTTTTCTGTACCGGGTTTATAATTTGGATAGGACCAAATCATAGCTTCGAATTAGAATCAAGGATTTCGGTAAATTCAGATCTAATACCGACAGTCAATTTATTACTTGCTATATTGGTCCGAAAAAAGATACTTGTTATCTGCTTATACTGCCTACAAGCATGTTAGATAAATGGCAAAGATATGTATGAAAAAAAAATCCTTTCAGATTGTTACCGAGATTTCTTCCGGGGCCGTAAACATCTCATCATCGAGAATACATTCATACGAGAGCAGAAAATGGATGGAAATATTACCACTAGCAGTATTGTCATCTTTATAACCCATTTCTTTGGAACCTAGATATTTTATGATCAAAAGAAGGCTTTAGGTAGACAAGGGTATGGTTTCATTCAAGATCCCTTTACGACATTTCAAGAGGTCTACGTCTAAGAAATCTGTTACAGAACAGAAAACAATAAATAACAGAATAAGAAAGTTTCTCATTGTTTCCTTTTATAAGTACCTAAATGGGTATTATTTCTTTTATCAAAGCACTTAGATACTTACTTTAAAGGAGATGAACATGATGTGCTTGAACAGGGAAGCGAATCAAGGTTAAGAATAGATTTTTACGTTGTTTATCTAAGTCCTCATGTTAGGGCATGCGGACAGCGAGTAATGGGCAACTCGCTGTCCGGCCATGGACCATGCCCGGGTCGACATCGTGTTCCACGCGCGCCTCAAAGTGTCAGCAAAAATGACCAAAAGCCTGTCGGAGCCGCGGGTCTTATGATTTACCGTGACCCCGTTACGTACAGGGCTATTGAAGGACACCGTGAATTTCAGTCAGTACGAGTCTGACAGTCCCTCCCGCTCTACCCTGGGTGGGAGGACTCATTTGATGATTTTACCATGAAAAAAAAAGTCCTCATGTTATCAAAATATTGTTAGCGTATGACAAGTTACTACGGACACTAAAAAGCGAGTTTAGGAGGCCCTAAAGTGTCTTTGTCTAGTTATGCAAAGTGACCTTATAACAAAGGTAACGATGATGGAAATTCATAAATAGTATATTGTTATGAGTTTGTAAAACGGGTTAACAAGAAATGGACAGGGGTGAATTGAGACAAAACATTGTCAGAGAAAAAACAGTTGAAATGAATAGGTGTAGAAATGGGACTGAAAGTATTAATAATAATAATAATAGTTTTTATTCAATGACTACAACGGTCCAATGGTTAGTATCTTATCAACTATAACTTATCTACTAAGGGTTAGTAATACTATTAATATAAAATAGTGGCGAAAATTCACTTGTTTAGCATACCTTTTGCTTAGATTTCGAATGCGGAAAGTAAGTTGTCAACAACCTTAATCTTAAAGATAAAATTGCAAATAAATTGTCAATTGTCGATCGAGTTTAAAAATCATGGCGGCAACGCGGTTACGTTCGTTCCGTGCGCTCGCTAGAATCGCTCGTATTAAACAAATTATATAAATGAATGCTCACTACTGATTTCATGAATGTATGATCAGTCATTTCAGAGAGCAACATAATATTATTTGTAAGACTCGTTTTGTTCAGGTTCCAGCAGTTTTAACCATGGGTGCTGAAGGCACTCATAAGCAGTGGCACGCCGATTTGGATCAAAGTCGAGCATGGGCTTTAAAAAATCAGCAAAATGTTCTGCATCCTTCTGACTCCACTCATATTTCTAAAACGGTGATACTTAAATGGGACTGGGCAGGACATGTTTGCAGGATGCCGTCACAACTGTGGGCCCGAATATCACAAGAATAGGGCCCTGAGACAGCTGGGCGGGCTTACAGCATGCCGAGGAGGAGATGGTGGGACGGTTTGGATGGCTTCTTGTGAATGTGAATGTGCACACTATAGAGAAAAGTGGATGGAATGGGGGGAGGCCTTTGCCCAGGAATGGGACACAAAAGGTTTAGAAATAAAAAACGCAATGTGGTCACAAAAATTCAAAAACGTGTTTTGCTACAGCTAGTAATGATTATTTAGTAACACAGAAAAAGGTCGATTCACGGATTACATTATAAACAGAAAGGCTAATATAAAGAAATTAAATATGCAAAACAAACAAATTATTTTCAATTTCCCCAGCCGCCTAGTCGGCACATCTGTAGTTAAAATCCCCTGTCTCATCATTATACGGTTTTCATAATTTGAAATTAATTTATAATTTCATCAGCTAAAAATAATGTATTCTACAATTTTACATCTTAATTTATCATTAAGTAGCGGCACGCCCCGACTTCGCCCGGGTTTTAATTTTCTACCTACCCGGTGGATTTCTATACTTGAAAACCTTGTCCTTGTTATTGTTAGTTAAGAACATAACAAAAACTAATAATCCAATTTCGTGCAGTCGTTCGCAAGTTATGCGCTTAAAGTCAGTCTTAAATGAATTTGTTTTATTAAACTATGTATATACTAAAATTCTAAATTAACTTTATAAAAGCATGAAATATAAAGAGAAAATTAAATAGTTACAGGTCGTCAAAAAGTTCTTCCCACTGGAAAAGTGCCTTGAACACTGGCAGCATTACGTCGTTGGATTGTCATCTAACGTGATAAAAATCCCCTTAGCCGCCGTTAAAAAAGCGCTGCGTTTGAACAGAAAGGTAAATTGAACTTAAATGTCACCGCACTTAAACTCAAATAGTTCGAAAAAAACGAACAGATACATGAAACGCTGACGTGTGAATAGATACATGGGATTGCATTTTTTTCTATTTCGGCGCTTTTTTAACGCCAATGAAAAAAACGGCCGTGCGAATTGGGGCTAATTATCCTCTTGATTTATTTGTTTCAATTCACCTCTGCGTATGTATTCCCCATTATACCTGTAAAACCTTGAAAGTCATCGTAGAAACACAGAATAACCGCTCCCTCACAACCTTGACGCTGTCAGCGGTGACTTAGCTTGTGTCGGCGAGCAGTAAGATCAAATCTATAGAAATATTTGACACACAGCACGAGGCGCCGTCAATGGCAAATTCGCTTACTTACAAAGTAACTAATGTCTTATTCGCATCGCCCGTCACATCGCTCACTACTTAGACCAAAGTCGTGAAAGTAAAAGCGTGTCATTTTGTCTAGACCCTCTTGCTTACATAGAACAAATGAAAATCGTAAACAACCCTAAGACCTCCGTAATTTATTCTACGTGTGAGCCATTAGCAACCGCCTCGTAGCTGCTAGAGCACCTAAGTCGAACACTAGAGCTACAAATTGCTTACCACGTCGTTATCGGCCAAATGTTCCCGGCAAACGACACTGTATACAACAATTAAATATGGAAATTGTCGGTCACATGTCTTGAATATCTGAGGACTGTGTTGGGACTTTTTCTTGCTCATGACGAGGGAAAGCGAATTTGGGGCATTTATGAACATAGCAAATGGTATGTTCACAGTTACACACATCTAAAAAAAATTGCGATCACTTTGATAAATCGAAAAAAATATTATGATTTCTCCTCCTTTTTTTACATTGTTTATTTAAAAATATAGATTTAGAATTTTAAAATAATAGAGAGTTATCCCGGTCTGATGCCCCAAACCGATCCACTGGCAATTTTTTTTATTTCTTTCTGATCCACTGTAATGTACCATTCCGTTCTGATCTCCTTTCCTTTTTTTAATGGACATAAGTACAAATGAAGTACAGTCAAGTTATTAAGTAAAATACATAAGTTCGAGTTCGACAACAAACAAGCTCAAAAATATCAGCTTATGCTTTTTTTGATGTGTGTGTGTGTGTGTGTGACATAAACATTATAATAGTGTTAAAAGTTTATGATACCTTCATTGAGAAGTTTTATTTATTTTTGGTTTATAAAATCATCAAATTAGTCCCTGGGTAGTGCAGAAGGGACAGTCAGACTCTTACTGACCAAACATGTACCCGTTACTTCGGAAATACCTAAAAAGTTGGGGACCTATTATCCATTATACGATCCAAACACATACATAAGTAAACAGAAAATCCCGGACACGACTTATCGCTAGTGCACATCGTCAAGACAATAGTGACACAACGGCATGTTACGCAGTACATCACATCCCTAGGGATGTTGTAAAGCACTGAAAATACCAGACAACTGTACGTTTTGACGGCCGCAAGGATAGCTTAGAGATTGACGACGGACGCACTGAGTACGCCCCGGGGAAGGCATTCTACTCACATAGATGTTTAGACATGTGATATTGGAGCCGAGACATTTACTGGGCGATAACTTATATAATACAGCCTTTTTAGTACACGGAACTCGTCTCGCTCTTCGATGTTTTTCATTTAACTAAAAGATACTTAAACAAAAAAAGGAAGTTACGCTAAAATGTTCCCCGTCGCCGCTGCTGCTGTGATCCGGTTAAAAGATCCGCCTGTTTACAAATCGTTGTTTGGATACGCCCAGGGGACTTGTTTTAGAGTTAAATTGAGCTCGGCTTAAAATAATGACGCATTTTTTTGCTAAGAAAACGTCGCGAAATGTTTTTAGCAATTCAACGTTGAACAAAATTTAACAGTTTTCTCCCTGACTTTGTTAATTCTGATAAAGTATTAGTCTTAACTTTGGCAACTTAAGACAGTTTGAAGTAACATGAGTAAAGGCTAAATACAAGTAAGATGAAAGAAAATACCTACCCGAAGAAACAAGTTTGGCGCTGTCGCTTTTGAAATGTTGCTTCTAAATCGCTGCACATACTATAGTTTCTTGAACTTGCCACGTCTAAGTATCACCAACAAACGTCAGACAAACAGATTACTTATTTCTCTTTTATGTGAGGATGTGGCCCGCTTTTGGTATCACAGTTAATTAAGCCGCTCCTGGAAACCTCACAGGCCTTAGACATGGCCTGAGGCTTTTAAAACTATTAGTTTTACCAATATAAGTCCAGATATCCTGAAGCTAAATATAAAACCCCTTTACATAAACCACGTTTTAAAATTACATAATATGTATTCACAAAGACATATTAGTATTTGCCCAGGTTTGAACTCACAACGACGTGCATGGGAGGTGACATGTTAACCAATACTAAAAGTCAGACAATTTATTTTAATTATATTTACAACGAAAAATATAGTCTGACCTGGCCGAAGTAATATAAAGTTTAGCTATTTAGATGCGTTATATCACCGTCAAAATATAAACTTATTTTATTATATTTTAGCTCAGTAGTAGACCCCCAATAGAGCAGGCGTAAATAGGTACGTTGAATAAATGTAACTTCAAGTCAACATGAGAATAAGATATATAGCGATTCCATAAACCTACTCAACTGAAGTTAATATTGTAGTAACACATGTCAGATACAGAAAAATCGGAATAAAAAATATTTACCTACTTCTCTTGCTGTTTTATTTACTGGTAACACTTACGTTTACATGCAAGAATCTTTCATACAGTTGAAAGACAACGTTATCAAAGCAATATGCGAGTGTAAAGATATTCTGTTTTCCTCTTCCATGTAAATTTCCCTTTAGTGACTGTCAGAGAGCAAAAGCGAGTGTTATTTAGCCGTCACAACATCGATGATGCGAGGACACAAGGCGTGACATATGCATAATTTATCAAAGGAAAGGTCGTGGGTGTGATATTGGCTATGAGGGACACAAGGTCTTGCTGATTATACTAGTGGCTATACTGCAAGCGGATGATCGAGCGGAGCGGACAGCCGGGGCAGATGTCACATGTGTTTTGGGAAGTATGAGCGACGGTGACAGTGACATGTGACGTCATGCTGATTGAGTGGCGTGCGCGGCTGGCAGGCTCGCGTGATTTGACAGGATATACTGCAAATATGAAGCTGCATACAGTTTTGTGCAATAGCTTTTACAGTGTGGTGTCATTTGTTTAGAATGGAAAACTTGCTAAATAGATTTTTTCCTATGGTTTTAGATTTGAGAAGATTACGATTATGATTCTGATGATAATGTATAGAAGTCCAACTGGAAAAATACCTCTCCAATCTAACACCATTTAACTCGAACCCTAGCTGCATATTAGGTATGTAATGCAGTTAGTTATATCTGAGTACTAATGCCAGTAGCACTAGCGTTTTGTATCTGTACAATAGTCAATGGGTTTAACATAAGGTTTTGTTTTACTAGCCTGCTCTGTCCCACTTCTGGGCTTTAACAGAGGTCATTACCTTCACTCCCTCCATTTCTCCAATTCTGATGGAACCTATCCAGTTCGTCACCCACTATTTCCTTTGCAGCTTGTCCCAATCCCGGCTCACTGTCTCAAACATAACCTTAACGAAACTTATTTCAGTGTAAGGTCAAATATAAAGGCAAAGTGACAGCGCTGACAGTACGTCACATTTTACAGGCCTTTTTTTCCATATGAGATGATAACCAACTCTCTAATTCCTCCCCGCTTTAAAGATAGCCTCCCCCTTATAGTAACCAAGACGCTGAACCGCGCTTCAGTCGCAAATGTGGCCGGTGCCGCTCGTTAGCACCGCGCCGCAACCTATTAGCTTGGCACACTAATTATTTAGACAGTGTATCTACACGTATTTGCGCACCTCCTCCCAGTAACTGGGTAATATTGACGTATCTCATTAACTTGTTAAGTATTCATGAAATGTTGCATAATGTGTGTTGCTTGCGTGTTTCTGAGGGATTTATGGGGCGTAGGTGTTTGAGACGGTCATCTTTTTATAGTGTTTTCTCTTTCTTCAGATGTTTTTGGATTTGGTATTTATTTTTGCTGATTTAATTGTTTAGTTCAGGATACGTATTTCATGAGAGCTACTACACGCCTGATGAAAATATTGACAATCCGTTTTTTTCTAATTAAATCATGTCATATTTGGTGTCTTGATATTGTTTCCGACTTCGACGTCTTCAAATAAAAAGTTTGATAAAAAAAATGAATGCTTATTAGAAATAAATGGAACATAAAAAGCATGTAAAAGAGGCCCTACTTATAATATTGCAGTCATAGAATGTCGAGTCAAAACTGTGGGGGAAAAATCCTGTGTAGCATCCTTCTAATAAGGAAAATGTTGCAAACATTTTAAACAAAGACTGCGAGCATACAGGGACATATTCCGAAGTACAACCTTATTTTATGAAAGAGGCTTATAAAGTATCTTTTATGGTTCGCGTAATATAATTAAAGTGGATATTTAAACAGTCGGACCCAAATAAATTTTCCCATATTAAACCGATATAAATATACATACGAGTAGGTATGTAACGCGCACCGCATTCAACCTGTCTCATACATTATTTGTTATGCTCCACGTAATCAATTATTGCCGAATAATCCAATTAAGCTTAATTACAATTACCATAAGCATAATGGCCTATAATATATTTTATTTATCTGTCAATATTAACGAGATTTAAATTATAATTAATTGAATTATAAAAATTGTTTGTATTATTAATATGTATTATAATTTGTAAAGTTAAGCGTTTTTAAATAATAATTAATATCGGTTGACTTCATCAATTGGTTACCCCAGTAACGAACGTAAATGCTTCCAAAGGTAACCACATAGTGACGCGGATTTTACAAGTCGCAAGATCGCAATCTATTACGCCTATAAAAAATAAAAACAAACCAGAATGTGCGACTTTCGGGTCATACGTGAATGCCTATGCTACGCGGTGCTACGCCGTACTAGGCGGCGCTACGCGGTGCTACGCCGTACTACGCGACGCTACGCCAAACTACACCTGCGGCATTCTACACACATTTTTTTCCCACCAATAAAGGTTGAGTTTCGAATTCAGGAGCGCGATGTCCGTCCAATCTCTAACATTATGTAACCGGGGCACCCTTCTAACGTGCCTTTACCTCAAACTCCACCAATCATTATGATTTAAAAGACCTATCCTACCGTAGTATGTGACCCAGATACTGGAACACGTTACTGTAATCTGTAATAGATTAACGTTACCTCGTTTGTGCTGACACGTCTGAAATCCACTTTTTTGCTGAATCAACGCGCGAATATTCGTGTTCTATCTCAGTTCTATCAACGTCAATACATAGGGGCTTATGTACCTACGCAGTGCGCGTCAAAACTCACAAATATATTTTGAACAGTAACGGTGAACACGTTTATGGGGATGTTTTCGCTTGGCTGTAAATATTTGTTAAACAAAACCCAAAAATATAACTAAGTTATTTTATAGATACTAGACACACCGCGTTAACATAAAATAATAACATTAATCCTAAATGTAATTGTAATTATGTTTGTTACGTCTGAGCCCTCAGGGTTGAGCTTATGTTCGAGACGATGCTAATTATGTAAACTCCAATATGATAGAATAAACCACGACACCCAAAATATGACGTTTTCAACATCTGAAATACGTTAAACACGACCGAATAAAAACTTGAAAAGATTGGCATTAAACGAAACAAAAGAATATACATAATTATGTTGTGATATCTGACGCCCTGGTGTATGATGGGTGACTTTCTTTAATGCCTTTGACAAACAGACAGGCGAAAGCGAAGCGTTTCCGAAACGATACTGAACCGAAGCGAGACGTCAGCCCTATAGTTCTGTCACGCTATAGGATCGCTTTCGCTTTTCTATGTGACTGGATTCAAACAATTCCATACATTACAAATAAAAACGTCACGCTTCGCATTCATCACGCCTGTCTGTTTGACAAAGGCTTAATACAGAGAAAAACTGTTTCGTTATAGGCTCATACAAAAGGTACAAAACTAAGCCAATTCGAAAATTCAAAACGCTTTTCAAGCATTCAACCATATAATAAACAGAAACAAATCTGCTCCGCTTCCATATCCCAGATTTCACAGAGCAAGCTGAATTGAAGTGGAATCCATTTCCAGCTTCTGACAATCGATGTCTGTACGGAGCGGCCAATCCCGAGCAACTACGCTTTGGTGGCCAGCCGCCGGGAAAATCCCTGTGTTTTTGTATTTGGTAGCTTTTCGGAGCTCACGAACACATGAGACGAAATCGCCGTTGCCGTAAAATGATGTGTCAAACTTGTGATAGCGTAGTTAGAACTTTTTTTATGGGTAATGATGAGTGTTGTGTCTAAATTTTATGTTTTTATTGGTGAGGTATTTATTTTTATGCTACGTAATTTAACTACTAAAACGCCAAGAGTTACCTAAGGGATTTTTTTTTCTTGGTAAAATCATCAAATGAGTCCTCCCACCCAGGGCAGGGCGGGAGGGACTGTCAGACTCGTACTGACTAAAATCCACGGTGTCCTTCAATAGCCCTTTACGTTCCGGGGTCACGGTAATTCGTACAGTCCCGCGACCAAGAGTTACCGAAGGGATAGGGCAGTTTTAGTCAATAAGAGTTTCATTGCTGAATTGGGGGACTTCTTAGTCAAGCAGTGGAACAATGTATGGTAAGCTTCAGAGAAAACTTTTGCAAGATTGGCGCAGTGGCTGAGCGATTTGACTGCTGAGCTACGTGTCGCGGGTTCGATTCCCGCACGGAGCAAATATTTGTATGATCTACAAGTGGTTGTTCTGGGTCTGGGTGTTTTTGTATGATAGTTTTTATGTTAGTAAAAGCACCCACGATACAGGAGAATATTTCCTAGTATGGGGCAAAGTTTAACAATAAAACTCACCCCTTTTGATAGTGACATCAACATAAATGCAGAAGGAAGAACATATCCATTCCCTAATGAAATTAAACCTCAGAAAGAGCCAACACGTTAGTTTTGCATTAAAAGCACTTCATTTAAATATCGCTTATTTCCCATTTCCTCGACTACGATTTCCGAAACGGAAATTGAAAGTAAATACTTAACATACAAATATTAAATCTAAAATTTTAATTTTCAGTTCCGCAGAAAAGCAATCAAACTCAGTGTCCTCGGAAATTTAATTTCCCACAGCGTACCCGGTCCCTTTTGACACTCGGAAATTTTTTCTAAAACTTTTCGTATCAAGCATATAGGTAGCTAGATGTTTGGTAGGGTCGCCATTCGAGATATCACGCGTCATCGCCTAATATCGTGCAGCTGAATATTAACGGTCGTGTGGAAGCTTTTAGACCGAAATCATTGACAATAAAATTATATTTGCTTTCACTGAAGGGTTCCGCCACATTCAGATGCAAATACCGAACCTTTTGCTCTGGAAGTTCTTTTATCTATGTCGTATTTGTTTTTATTATTTTGCCCCCAATAGATAAGTGATTCTTATTTCGAATGCGTTGTTAAAAGGGTAAAAAACACTGAAATGAGCATTTATCAATCCTCCGCCTCAATGTGAAAATAATGACTCTCAGCGAAAGTGCGAGTGAATAAGAGGCACACGTAATTCATGTCTAAACACACCTACAAGAACAAATGAACGGATAAACGTTAAAACCGCAACTACGAAACCTAACATCAGTGGGTAAGTTCGACCAGTGAAGTAGACCCCTTTAGCTCCCTCGTACCAGGCCCCGAACCAAGAAAACAAACAACCTTTTTAGGTCAGGCGGAACTGGTGTTAATCGAGTTGGTAGTACGCTACTGTTCCCTACTAATCAGTGTATTTGTGGGTCGGTTCGGTTGTTTATCCGGCGGAGAAGACAGAATCAATCAATTCATCACACCCCGGCTTTGGAGATTACCCTCATAAGTAACCCTTTATGGTGTTCGTCGATCATTGTTAGAGTACATAAGAGCGTTTTCTCCTATTTTGAGGGTTTATATGTTTCATTCACTAGAAATAACTAATTTTAGTAATCTAGTGTTCTTGTTTCTAACATTTGTCTGTAAAAGTAAGGCAATATTTCTAAACAAGTCCTCCACGAAACTTCTCTTAAACATATTGTTGTGTTGTGCAGAGATTAATCTCACAAAGTGTGTCGCATGAGACATAAATGTTTTCACCCTCATTGGTTGCCACATAAACAATTTTCGTGTGTGGTTTGGCTCCCCCAAGACAATACATTACCTACGATTGACTCCTGACAAAACAATGGTGCCATGAGACAATTTTCCTCATGATGGCATTATTGACAAGAGGATTTCAAAACAATAGAACACATTGTTCCCTTCAAATCCTCTTGTGTAAAGTATCCGTTGAGAAATGACAAAGAAAAAGTTATATGGACTGAAGATCATAGGCCTTATCATAAGATTTCTGTATTTTATTTAGTCGTACTTGGAGTATTTACTGCGTTTATTTTATGGGAAATAGAAAAAGCGCCTCTAGTGTACGAATGAGGAACTATTTTTTCCATTAATTTAACGTCAAAGTTCCTGTTTACTTTACGTCACAAAAACTTGATGATAAATCTGGCCAAATCCTTTACCTGGTATCACTTTTTCGCATCCTAACAAACAACATTGAAAGTTCGTAAAACTATACTGCGATCCATTTACAATACGAGAGAGACCTTTTTTATCGCGGAATGATCAAAATTTTTGTTAAAGTACCTATTTCAGCTGACAGATGCTCAATGCAATAACCGATAAAAATATCTGCTAATTACCACAGTAACAATATAAATCACAGATTTATCAATGTAAAAATAAATGGCGCGTGAAATCGCAATTTGAATTCTCTGAATAAGAAACAAATATTTTTCGCAACATTTAACAAGAAGCTTTTCAGGGCAGACAAATTTCACTTAAATAAACATCACATTTATAGGGAGAATGAATGGAGGAGCAAATGTAGGCTTATGCCTTTATGAACTGTCTGAGGATCAATTTGAACGCAGATATATTTTATCTTAACCCCGACTTTAGTGAGATAGTTACTGTTGTAAGCTACTCGAAAACTACTCTATTTTAATTGATATGCAAAGTTTATACTCTCGCAGTACGCGAAAATACACGCGTTTAAAGACACTTAGTTATAATTTTGATACTACATACACTTCTGGACACATCTATTGGCCCACCTTAGAGTTTAGGTTTCGATGGCCCCCTACCGAAATATGATTGCTAGATTGAACAAAAACTGTTGATGCAGTTTTAAACCTGATACATTTTACCATCTTTTTCGATCGTATTGTTTTAAATTTGAATTCAGAATACCATACGACAGGAGCTACGCCTAACAAGTCGGATATGCGCCTTGTTAAAGGCAATTGATTTTTGAATAAAAAACATGTTTATCAAATAAAGGTTTAATTTAATAACGCGTGTTGCCTCCATGGGCATCTACCACAGCTCTCATACGATTAGGCATAGAGTTTATCAACCGCTCTATGAAATTTTGAGGGATCATCTCCCATTCCTCTTCTATGGCAGTTTTCAACTCCTGCATCGTCTGGGCAACTGGCTGACGAGCCCTAACACGTCTTTTTAGCTCGTCCCACATGTGCTCAATGGGGTTCATGTCTGGGCTTCTGGCTGGCCAGTTCATAACTGTGATGTTCACATCCCGAAGATATTCCCTGACGATGCCGGCCGCATGGGCTCTTGCATTATCATGCATAAAAAGGAAATTTGGGCCCACATAGTCCGCGTATGGTATTACGTAAGGTTCTAAGCAATCACGAATGTACCTTTCAGCATTTAATGTTGGCAGCCGTGGTTCTGTAACAACCTCAAGTTGAGTTTTGCCGCTCGCGGATATACCGCCCCAGACAGTCCATGAGCCACCGCCATAAGCAACCCTCTCTTCAAAGCAGCATTGTGCGAAACGCTCTCCCTTACGTCGGTAGACCTTCTTCCTTCCATCATTGCCATGTAACACAATTTTAGACTCATCAGAAAAGAGTACACGGCTCCAATCTTGCTGTGTCCAATTTAAATGACTGCGTGCGAAATGAAGGCGCGCTGTTCGGTGGGCTCGCGTTAGTTTGGGCCCATTAGCTGGCTTGTGTGGTACCATATCGCGTTCTTTTAACTTTCTCCGAACAGTTCGAGCGCTCACAGATACTCCGTGGAAGTCGCGAAGTTGGTTTTGTATCTCAATGGAGGTAAGGTGACGATTTCTCAAGCTGGTCGTCACGATGAATCGATCCTGCCTTTCAGTTGTGACCCGAGATCGTGGCCTTCCTTGGCGACGAACAAAGCCGCCAGTCTCTAGGTACCTTCGATAAACATTTCGGACCGCAGATCGACTTAAATTAAGTTGAGCACTCACGTTTCTTTGGCTGTGTCCGGCCTGAATAAGTGCCACAGCTTGGGTGGCGACTTCAGGTGGAGTATCCATAGATTATTGCTAGAACATCACCTTAATGTTAAGAATAAGTAATGTTTGTTGCAAAACCAAAGATATCAATCACTTTTTCAAGAATGAAATCCAAGTAAACCAATAAAACCAAGTTTTCTTAGTATTCGATTGTTTGATATCAACAAACAGGCTCCAAATTGTCTTTTGTTTCTCTAAATTCTGTGTTCGAAATTCAAAAAAAAGACTATTGAATGAAATTGTGAATGTGCCAGGTTCAAAACTGCATAAAAACTTTTTGCTCGACCTAATATAAAATTTTAGCTAGGACCAAACGAAACTGAAAATACAAGGTGGGCCAATAGATGTGTCCAGAAGTGTAGTAGGGACTGGCTGTATTTTGAATTAATTTTCTTAAAATATTTTCTAAAATAAATTATGCTCAGGCAATATAAAAGTTCCAATTCTAGGTCAAATATTTGGATAAGTTCACCCCAATGTTAGCGTGGGTGAGAGCCAGAGAAAATAGGCAATCATAAACCTTTGTACACTTACTCGATAAATAGGTGATTAATAACTGTGCATTAAATAAAAACCAGATATCTTAAAGTTATTGACTAGAGTATGTTATTTTGTAAGGGCCGAAGTACCCTGAAAATAACGATTTATTGTACCATTATCGATTATGTATTAATAGCGTTTCAATTGTGTTCATTGACCATTTCAAGAAAATAATAGACTTAATACTTCACACATAAAAATCCTTTCTAGTAACAACTTAACATCTTACAATACACTCCAAACATCAGAAATATGTTGAAAATCTACATCTTTGTATATTTTCTTTGACATGTGAACAAAGAATATTCTTTGTATGTTACATGTATATCCAAAGTAGTTTGTGGAATATAAGGAAACACGGTTGTTGTCCCATGAGACGCTGAAACGCTCTTGAAAGGCAAAAGGCGATAATATAGATACATTTTATATGTAAGATAACAGAAGCAACTGTTGTTTATACCGTGTTATTGGGATAATAACAGTCATCCGTGATCGTCAATCTGAAGCCCTAGCAGGACATTTTACTACAATCCAAACTAATATTATAAATGCGAAAGTAACTCTGTCTGTCTGTCTGTCTGTCTTTTCTTCACGCCTAAACTACTGAACCGATTTGTGTGAAATTTGGTACAGACATAGTTTGGAACTTGAGAAAGGACATAGGATAGTTTTTATTACAAAAAATAAAATAATCCCGCGAGATCGGGAACTATGTGGGTAAAACCAAAAATCTGCCGGAAGTCACTATTCCACGCGAACGAAGTCGCGGGCAAAAGCTAGTTTAAATATAATATCCAATTTGGTGAAGTAATCTGTACTTCAGACACCTTGCTCTATTGCAGATTGTACATGTACCAGTGTACATTTGATGTCGACAATTATAACTATTTTATAATGATTTATTTATTTATGATGATGATTTCACTCACTCCGTCTCGCCCCGCAGCATCGCCTCGACCAATGCAATGAAATTTTAGTTAATTTCTAATTCTGGTTGATGAATTCCAACCAGCGACCAATAAAACCAATCTTGCGAGCCTGCGATCTGACACATGACACAAATATTTGTAACAAAGTACGTCTTTTTCTACCCCTACGCCATAAATTATCTAAAGATAGTAAGAATAATTTATGGCGTACTGGTAGACTGATGACGGATTAGGATTAGTTCTAATCCTTATTTACTATATTCATATTCTAATTCCTAATACTCTAACCAATCTCCCTATCTTCATCTAATTCTAATCCTATCCTAGCTTTTATTATAAATTGCGAAAGTAAGTTTACGGATTCGTTAGTAGGGGGGTGAAAATAATACTTTTCAGCCCTAGGGATAATCACTTTCAACTGATAAATGCCAATTTAAAAAAACATGTTTCTGTTTTAACATTTCTATTGAAACATTTTCTAATTTTCCATACAGCCACTAGTATTAATTAAAGTATATATATTCTTTTGCATTAATTTATAATAATTAAGTTTCAACGTATTTTTAAAAAATAACATGTTTTGGGTAAAATATTTAACATCTCTTCAATGATGAAAATTAAAAATAACGGCTGAATGTCGGAAATTCGTTCTTCACTAGTTTTTCTTTAGCTTTTTTTTTTACTGTTAAACTGCTTTTCACCGGGCTTAAGACTTATGAGCGCCCTCTCTACATTCGGGCGCCAAACCACGTCTCGAGACTAAATAAGTTACTTTCACCCCTACGATAACAATGTTTGTATTATTTCACACCTCAACTTCTGAACCGATAATCTTGAAAGTTTGCATAAACGTTTACAGAAACAGACGAATTCATCTCGAAAAAAGCACTTCCTGAGGAAAACAGCAATTATGTTCTTATGATAATAGATGGCGCCACGTGTCTTTCTAATCTTGATTGATTAAACAATCTAAATCAGTATTGATTTAGATTGATTGATTGATTTATAATTTGAAAATCAATTTTCTAATTGTATACCCTAAATTGATTTTCAAATTATAAATTAACGTGAACAAAGTCGCAGGATTTACCTGTGGCTCTCGGACAAAACTTCTTGGAGTATGTTGATAGGCAGGTAAAACAAAGATCTGTACAATGTTCAACACAAGACTTACCTTAGTTGTCGTCAAGGACATCCTATGGCCTCCCCTTGACAAGGTAAAATATAGAAAAGATATACATAGATACAGGATAAAATAATTCTTGGTGAAAAACAAATGGCGGTCGAATTTATAAGCTTCGAATTAGACTCTAATTTCAGTAACTTCATTAGGATTGAAGTGGGTTTAAACAAATTGTTATAAGTCTAGGTTTAAATCGCTGTCTCAAGTTTATTTTGTTATGAATATAAATTATTCTCCAACTAAATTATAATAACCATTAAAATCAGCTTAAATAAACTTGAAACCTAGCTAACGAAGTGCATTAAACTTGCACTCCGTAAGTACGTACTTCATTAATTTCACCCCTCAACATAACTACCTGAAATAATAGCCGACCGTCGACCAACAAACGACTTAAACTAAACTCAAATTAAATTATATTACTACAAGTGTAATTAATGTGTAACGTCGTAAACTTTCAGGTTAATGGCAAAATTTAAAGCTACTGAGTTACGAATTTAAAGCAGTTATCCCGCCCTTATACTAACGAAAATTCAAATCTACGCAGGCGCAGGTAAGCTACTTGACAATGGTGTGTTTTTTCAAAAGCAAAACCAAACAATTTTCAAAGTGAGCTAAAAGCAGGAATGCTACTCAAACATCAAAAGGTTGCTTCCTAAAAACCGCACAAACTCGTCCATTCATAAAAGCCATATTTCAACCCTACAACTGGTCTGAGCACGTAGATATAAAGTGCTCCAGTTATATAGGCACGCCTGAGTTACACACGCCGCGAATCGTTCAAAAATAGTGTAAAAATGGCCGCAAAATTTCGTATCTCTGGCCGCAATCCAAGCGGTCAGCACCACTCCTGTCAACAGTAAAATTGTTTATTCCATTTTTGCTACAACTTTTTTTAAGTGACATTTAATTAAAATGTTTCGCGAAAGATCTTGACATTACTTTTACTCCAAGAACAGGAGCATTAGTATAAAAATAACTCTTTTAAATCCAGCACAATTTCCAGTTGTTTATTCCAGGGCGTAAAAAATAATCGGTGTGCAATTATTTATTCAATCTTTTTTAACCAAGATTGTTTTTAAAAAGCGCGAACATTTTTATCTTCTTTGTATTTCGGAAGCCATTATTAAAAGTAATAATGCGCCGCGGCTTTATGCAAAAAGTCTGTCTAGAGCACCATTAAGTCAAACTTCAAAATTAATTCGTCAAAAGAGCAGTTTATGCCTAAAGTAAGTCTTGTTCGAGAACTGATTAAGAGAACAACTTAGCCTTCTCTCATCAAGGAGCTGCATATATTCAACAGCTTTGGAAAGGAATACAAGGAGTGTGTGTCTAGCAGATAATTACATTATGTCTTTCTAGGAAACTGGGGCGGGTCATACCCGTATTTATTCTTTATAATGGGCATATCGTATTTACACTTTATAATAGGAAAATTTAAAATGCAAGATTGCATTTTAAAGCAGTTATAAAATCTACTTGCTCGTTGTTTTTACGCCTTTTTAGTAGTTGATATCAAAGGTTCGAAATTATAGTGAAAATATTAATAACATCCATTCTGTAGCTTATAGGTAATAGGAACGCGAAAAACACGACAGCTGACTCAATTTTATTACAAATATATTTTTTCTGTACGTAAAGGGTCTCAGTAATTCTTCTTCTTTCAATATAAATACGTAACATTTAAGAACCGCTCATCGCAACACTTGGCCAGTTACAATTACAAACGAGTGCGGTTGTGTAACAACAAGGGTGCAGTAATATCTTCGACAAGAATAACAAATGAACGCAGACAAGGTTAATGGAGGGAAAACACCTAAATGCTTGTCGGTTTCCGCTACCCTAACGTGGTTCCACTCCAAAATGCATAATGTATGTATTTGTGTTACACAGCTGAAATTGAATGCTGAAATCCATTAATTAGTAATACGGTTACGTTAGATTCACTCTGAAATCTAATTTGTGATTTCTGGGATGAAATCATACTTAAATTGTACATTATGATAAGTACTGAACTGGAAATCACATGTTCAAGAAAACTATCCAGATTATAACATTTATTAAATATTTCTTGTGCAGTTTTAAAAACACTTGTCGGTACAAAATCTTCTTTTGTTCAAAATCTGTAAGTTTCCGGTTATTTGCTGAGCCAAGACTTTTACACGATTTTCTTCAGTTTTACATTGTTTTGTTTGTTTCAAATCTTGCGACAGATTTTACAACTACTTTTACTAACACAGGTCAAAGTCTGAACATCTCAAGACATTTTGTTGAATTTTAGACCAAAGACTGTAACAAACAAACAGACTTTGTTCAAACTCAAACTCAAACATTTATTGCATTCATGTGATGTTACAAGATGTTGAACAATTTTGCCAAAACCTGTCATGAACCCTGCAAGGGCACAGCAACTTCAAAATGAATATAGAAGTTATAACAACTTACAAAGTATTGAATATTTAAACAATAAACATAAACATTTGTATCTGTTGCGTGCAATATGGCGTGTGCCCAATAGGTATATTTTCTTTTTACAAGCTTTTATTGACATTCACCTGTCCCATTGTCTGTATTCAAATCTTGCTTAATAAATTTGATCCAGTTCCCTGTTTGCGCTTGAGCTCAAATTTATATCGCATGACAATGCAATATTATGATGACATGGAGCTGATCGTATGTTGGTGCTGTAAATTGGCCATAGGTATTCTGTAATGAAACCCCGCAAACCCATCGAGTTTAGACTCGTTTGATTATTGTTAAGTATTGTTAACAAAAAAAGCTTGTTTTTAAAAATAACAATTTTAAATGACTAATGGTCAAATCATCAAAATCTCAAAGAGGCAATTTGTTAAATTTTACACTAGAGATTCAACAACAACATGTAATTTCCGTGTACCTATATAGGTATGTGTTATCTTGGTAGTGCGTGCTAAGCCTGCAGATAGTGCGAAGGTCCCTGCTCATCAACGTGATATCATCCCATTCAATCTCGCGACCTCACGGAGTCACGGTTTTATGGTGCCTTGTTGAGTCGTTACACCGTCATGGTGCCTATAAACTCGCTGCCCTTTAACGTAATAATCGTTCTAATTTACGTTGATAACCGAATTAGAAATAATTATTATATTTTTATGTAATTGGGATCCTAGAAAAGATTAAGTACCTTTTATTAACTATTAACGAGGAATCCTCGTATACTTCTGTTCAGCATAAAGAAAATAAGCAAAATATATAACGTTTGTTTCAAAAGAGTCAAATAATATAATCTCTCTTCTGTAACCATTTTACAAAAAAATTGTGTTGATAAGTTAATAACATGAAAAATATACTGGCATTTTTCACGAAATCAATCTATTTTTATGAAACCTAAATAGAACCCAAACCACCGTAGTCCACTTGGTTGATTAATTTCAATAACTTCCACAAATTAGACCCTTTCAGTGGTCCACAAAAGCTTATTTATTTTCCGATTCGTTTATTTTTTACACAACGCATTAAATTACCTATCCAATCCTCCCGCGATTGTTTTTCTCTTCGGAAGTGAAATTAAGTCAAAATAGAAGAGCTTTCTTTTTGTTTGTTTCTCTTTTGTTTCCTGTTGGCATTGTACCTAAGTAAGTCCTTATTGGAACTGTGATCATTCAACAACATGTTATCGCAACTTTTATTTCGAACAATGACTATCTTTACTTGGTCTGTCGCTTCGTCTATCTTCCTTACAGTTGCTCCGTAGGATATTTCCAGATAATCGTAGAGTTCGCAAAAATGGTGAGAACTATTGGGTATAATCCAAGCTTGATACATTTTTGTGTTCTTTTGTTGTACTGGCAAGCTTTATTTAAGAAAGATAAATGTGCTTCAGGCTTATCAAAAGATTGAAGCACTCTGAATTAATAGATACGGAAGAGTCATTTGTGAATTCTCATTTTTTTTTTGTATATTTTAAGAAAGCAGGATAACATCTATTTCTCTTTTGGATTAAAATATTCAGCAAATGTGTTTGTATCATACATGCTAAAAATCCTTAAAGAAAATGGTTCAGTGAAGGCAAATCTTCCGGCTGCTTCTAATTTTCTGGAAAGGTGAGTAAGGTATGCAAAATGAAGGCTTTAAAGGAATGGTTAACGTTTTCGTCTCAAGAAGGACTATTTAACCAGCAAATGGTCGAAGCTTGCCTTAGCCCGGGGCGAGGCTCGACATCGCCCACAGCTAACAAACTCTGCTATTAATACTTTTTCTTCTTATTTCCGCTTCGCCTTCTCCAGTGCCTCCTTTCGTCTAAACTTTTAATTATTTTTAAAAATTCCTCCGCGTTTTCCGAACCGACGTCTGGTGTTATAACTAGACTTGAACGTTACGGCTTGATTGGCCATAGTTGCTTGTGTTAACAGTTCCGTATCTTGCTGGGCCACGTCAAAACATCCTTAAGATAACCGTACCTAATAAATAGCCATGTCGATAAATCCCCGGCCCCTACGTCTAGACCTATAAAACAACGTATATGAGCTTCCGGAACATTTCGCGCAGCTTGTTTAAAAGCCGAGGTGAAATAAGAAACAAGATAGGATCGTTAAAGGTGTTTTTATCCTGCGTCATGAACGTAGGATAAAAACATATTCGGGGAATGGCGATGAAGATCCCGGACAATATATTATTTGTTTAGCATCGATCCGCGGCTGTTGACTAATGTCCTCGCCCGCTGACCTTATATTTAGGCGGGGGCTTTGTCTTCAATATGTCGCCATATATCTTACGACACGCTAGGGATAGTGTGGATTGTAAAATGGAATTGATTTCACCAATTTATGCCTTCTCTCTTGCTCCATTTTACAATACAGACAATTCAAGTAAAAATTCAAATATTCGAGAGGAAATAAAAACAGGAAACTTCGCTTTTAAACATAATGGAGTTCATAATTATACCTCTCCCTCGAAATCTCGTAAATACTTGGAAGTCCATCGGCCTTTCAAGAGGTCATCAAAGGAGTGAGCAAGCTACAGATTTATAAACTAAAGGGAGCAATCCATCATTGAAACTTGAAGTAAAGTTAGAGAAGCCTACGCAAACTATTGTATAGGGAGTGATAATAGATCGCCGAGTGCCAACCAGGACGATGTCGGCACGCCATTTTCCTTAGTGTGATAATTTAAACTTTTTATCCTTCTGCGATGAAGGCTAAACCAAGGGTATTTTCTCAGCCAGTGTTCTTTTCTGCTCTTATAGAAGCTCTATCTAAAAACTTATTTAGTTAATTAGAACCTTTTTATATATTATATTCTGTCTTCGTCGGTTTTTACGTGACACTGAGAATTTCTGAATAGATATATTGAGACACGCGACATATCCATCAATGTCATAGTCACTTTCTCAACCATGGAATACTTTCATGATCCTTTGTTTGACTAGTAAATAATGCCAAGGACAGTCTGTCTACTTACCTTGACATGTATTAATAAACATAACGCCTATAATTCTCGAAGTGTTAAGTAAAAGTGTAATTAATAGTTGATAAGTACACCCACGTTCCGTCAGTCATATTCTATTATAACAGGGGCCGAGGGGTCTTGCCACCAACCGGGCACATATCTAGCCTCCAAGAGCAGTCACTTCAAGAATTCCTGATAGAAAATCCAATCACGCTTTGCCCGACCCGCCCTTTTTTATGTTGTAAAATCATCAAATGAGTCTAAGGGAGGGACGGGAAGGACTGTCAGACGCGCCGTGGACCCGGGCATGGTTCATGATAGGACGGCAAGTCACCCATTACTCGCGGTCGACATGCCCGAGCCTTAGGTGGCCGGAAATTGTCTCGCAACCTCCGTTGCCGTGGGTGTCTTCCGCGGCAGCTGCGTCAAGGGGCCGGGCAGTCCTGTCCCTCACGACGCCCGCCTCCTCCTAAATCTAACCGCTATAAAACTTGCCCTTGTCTTCAATTTACTTTCTATAATTATTTTGGACATCGGAAAAAGAAAAGTATCATTCAAGTAAGTCTGTAATCTCTTGCATGACAAGAAGTCTTTTCTCTACAGTGAGTTAGAAAAAGCAAACTGCCTCAAGTTCAGCATGCTAAAGCCAACAAAATAAGCTGAAGTGGCAATGGGCCGACCTTATTAGTCGTAGGAATGATGATCGCTGGGAAAGACGTGTTCTCAACTGGAGACCGTGAATCGGCGAACGTAAGGTGGGACGCCCTCGGGCAAGGTGGAGCGACGACCTTCGCAAGGTGACCGGTAACAACTGGATAAGAGTAGCCGGCGATTGAGTGAGATGGCATGCGATTAGAGAGGACTATGTCCAGAAGTGGCTGATGATGGATCAGAAATTAGCAAATCTTTTGTCTGATCCATCATCAGCCACTTCTGTTATTATTGGTACACCTTTTTTCTCACCTATAAAAACACTTCGAATATCTTCGAAATTCACGAAAATCTAGAATAGAGTAGGCGTGAATCGTCGAACAAGTACAATAAGAACACAGTCTAGTTCCATTAGTAACGTATTGCGCAATGACCCGCATGGAACGAAAAAGAATAGAAGATATGAATTATGGAATAAGCCTGATGGATTGGCTAGACCAAACGTAACACTGAGGGAATAAAGCGAAATCATTACAATGTATAATTGGAATCGTGCGGTTGTAATAATAGGTGCTTAGTTATAACGATAATCGTATAGGTATATTTTTTGGTTATTCTTTTACTTTATTTTGAGCACAAACTTAAGATTTCGCCAAACAACAAAATCGGCGTAGCGCGACGGTAGCGTGGCGTGTCCTTGGCGTGCTAACTTCACTCCTTCGTACACAAGGCGACGTAAGTCTCTGATACCTTACGAATTTGGCATCTATTGACGCGTGCCTGTGTACGGTGCTGCGATAGTCGCCTCGACACCAAAGTCGCAAGGTATCGGAGACTTCTGTCGCCTTGTGTACGAAGAGGCTAAGTCGTCCGTTCCACTAAACGTTGGTATTAGCATGGCATGTTACTACTTACATACATATCCGTAGTTAGTTAGTAAGCACGCCAAGAAGACGCCATGCTAGCGTCGCGTCACGCCGAGATCGCTGTTTGTCAAAGCCTTTTGTACTACCTTAATGTGAAAAATTAAACAATTATTAAAAACAGTTATTTAAACCTTCTTTTTTAAGGTGGTTTATAATGCATTAAACAGATAATATTATAATTATGAGATACTCAATAGCCTTATTGTTTTTGATTGGGATTAGTGATAACCAACAACGTCGATGTAATATCTTACATCGACGAGAGTAAGAGTATCCTCTTAGCCTCCCTAGACAAAGGGAACGTTAGAATTTTGTATACATATTTCTAATTTAGCATACCTACTTATTTATCATATAATTTTTTATGAAAAGCTTCGGATTATCAAGGGAGAACAGAAAGAAAAGAAGATTAAATACGAAATAATATCAGGATTTTTGTATTAGAAACAGACAACGGAAAAATTTTGATTGCAAAACGATTTCTCGACTTATTATCCTAGTATATATAGAAACATCTAGTCTGTATTCCCCGAAAGGATGAAGAGCGGAGATTATTTTGAGGTTCCACGAAATTTTGCTATATTAGCAGGGTATAGATTGGCTAGGATGGTTTATTCTGGGAATTCCAGTACAATTTTCCGAGAATTGAGAATTGAAACGGGTGCTGTTACACTGTTACGTAGAATTGCCACGCTAAGGAGTCATATTAACAAAGAAGAGATATAGGCACTTAATAATTGTTATATTACTATGTGACTTTAATTGTTAAAACGTGGGAGGAAACAAAACAATAGTATTTATTCTTTAAAGTATAATTTCATCATCATCGTCGTCACCCTATACCTAGCAGTCCACTGCTGGGATAGGCCTCTCCAATAGGCTATTTGATTTTATTAAAAAATTTACATATTAGTCCGAAAGATAGATAATCAAAAAAAAATACTCTGTTTTTTCTTTTGCTATATAAACCAAAATTGACGAAGATACATCCAACGCTTCTAAAGTTCACAAAACGTCACTCGGTCGGTACAATTTTACAAGCGTTATGACGTCACAAGCCCCCACTCCCGAATTTGGAAGCGTTTTATCTTTGTCAATAAACACTGATTTAAAAAAAAATACGTACCCATTATTTTTCAATATTCTTACTGACGGACTAAACAGATTCTCATTTTATTTATGAAGTAAAATACCCTATTGCACGTTCTTCAGTATTTGTTGTTTTAGCGGTAACAAAACGGGAACGGAACCCGTTATTTAGCACTGCGCCATCGCTCCATTCATTTTACAAAACCAACAATTTGTGACAATGTTCACCCATTTACCCCTTGACAAGGTGATGCTAGTATCAGTTATACTTACAACCCTTAAATAGTCGATGTCAATCGTTGTTGGCACAGAAATTAGCCACGACACGACTCTTCTGGGACATGACTTATCCAGTTACTGACAAAACATCGTGTCAGACGAGTTGCTGTCAAAAGCAAACTGTATTCTATAAATCCACACACATTCCGTGTATGTGGATGTTAAAGAATAATGGATTAACGTTTTTACATCTAAAACCTCGTTTAGGCATGCAAGATATTGCATTCAATTTGCGTTACATTGTGAGCTATTAATGGACAATGATTTCAGTTATTCAAACTTATACCGTAATGTAGTCAAACTTGCATTCAAGTTCTTGCATTATATAAACGGAGATAAAGGCAGTTTGATCATTATTTAAATAAACTAACAATTTGTTAAATCCTTTACATTTCTTAACCATTTATTAAAAAAGTGTACGGGATTTTAACAATAGTTAGTTTAACTATTGATCAAAGAACTGGCCCTGAGTGAATAAACGTACTTCGGTTTCAAAAGGCACACCGTCATTTGGGAATTGGGATAGGTCATACAATACAAAAAAGTCCCTTGTACTTACAATCCCGTGGGTTAATTTTAGTTCACGTGGTCTGGCGACAAAAGCTAGTCCAGTATATAATGTCTATATATATGGGATGACAACTTGAACCAATTGCTTTATCTACTCTGCAACCACTAACGTACAACCGGACTCCATTTGTGAGGGATGACAACCCACAAACTGACTGACCCCTCGCAAATTGATTGTTTCGGGTGGCTTCATTGAATTGCAAGACCCTCCAGCCAGCCACAATATCCCAATTAATTTGACCAGTTGTTAATATGACCACTTCAAAACTCCTTTGTGACTAGTGAAACAAGTTCTTTTTCAAAAGCACTTAATACCATTAGTGAGGTCGCGGGACTGTCTCCTGAGGTAACTGTCTCCTCTGGAACGTAAAGTGCTATAGAAGGATCACCATGGATTTTAGTCAGTACAAGTCTGACAGTCCCTCCTATAACGCTATGGGTGGGAGGATCAATTTGAGGATTTTACCGCGTTAAAAAAACGCCAATAAAAATACAAGTAGAGTAAACTTCAATCTACCCTTAATACACTTCCCTCGATGACTGAAACGATTGATGACCAATAAAAACCATTTAAGCCCCAAAAAAAGTGTAAAGGAATACTGAACCGTGCTGGAATGACAGATGTTCCTAAATCACTCTGTAATACTCTCGATTATTCCGACAAAATGCTTTGACAGATGAGCTCGGCGACACGACCAAATTTAAACAATCTTCTGCCCAATTTAATTTGGTCGTAATAAATCAAAGTCTATTACAATCAAGGTTACCATACCATTCTGTTGTGTTTGGCAAGTATCCTTGAATATTATATGACATAATAATTCTTTAACCAAGCCTTTTCGCTCCGTTTTTGTAACGTTTCCATAAATTGCAAGGGAAGCGTCGCATCGTCCCGTAAAATTCTTTAAGAATTTTATGTACGTTCTCTAAGTAACCTGAAATATAACCTTTTGTGTCAACCAAAGCTGTAAAATTACTGTTTTCATTTGTTATTTTTTACCCGTAAACACTTATACTTTCTTTCTAAAATCATTTAAATGATTTCTTTACATCTGCTTTATATTTTCTTTAATTGAACCAATTTTTCCGAACATTTAATTTACCAAAAAAGACGCAGGAGAATATAACATTTCTCTTCCCTCAATTCTTTATCTATAAATAACTCTGAACTCGAATGTTATTGTATCAAACATTTCGAAATTATGAAATGGATCCGCCGCGTCGCCGTCGCCGCGCGCCTTCCATTACGAAACCATACTTTTCCCTCTTGTTTCACGAACGAGGCGCGACACTTCAAGTTGTTGAATTGAAAAATATTTATATTTATAATTACGTACTACGGCAATTATATGAGTGTTATTACCTATGTAGAGTAGAGTTAAGCGTAAACAAATTTGCATAGCACAAGTGCTTTATGATACGGAAATGAGTAATGCCCCCGAACCTCAGTACGCCCCGCGTCCCCGCCTGCCCGCGACCGGGAAACCGTTTGAGTGCTAGGAAATTGAGTTGAGTGGAGTTACGTACGGCTGACATGCAAATGTGTATGCGTGTAATGAACGCTTAGGTATTCATACTGTGGAGTTGTCACGTTTCCTTGAGCACCAGCTTTCTCACACGACACGCTGTCTACGACACCGGAGACAAAGTCGTGTTTAATGTGAAACATTTTAGTCTTGAGACTAAATAAACGAAAGCAGTCGCAAAGACAACATAATTTTAGAAAGTATGTAGGTATGTGTTTTATTAAATTTACTCATACATAATTATAACTTCTTGAATTGAGTTTCTGAAACGGACTTAACAGAAAAAGATCCACATTAATAAAGGTTGACTTTTTCCAACCCCCGAATGTCCCACTCCAATCAATCGCAGGACGAGATCAAAGAACTAAATTTGTTCAGTTTTTACTGTTGAATGAAAAATGTGAAAGAAATGAACAGTTCATGAAAACCTTTTGAATATCACTAGGCTGTAACTAAATGGAGGCCTCAACAAAAGCCCGCTATTGGATTTTCAACTTTCGACGCTGAGCCGAATCTCGAAAATTCAATAAAACATTTATTTACGGAATACCTGGTAACAGTTAAAACGGACAGAATTGTTTTAAACAGCTAGGTATCGAATCGAGCGAGACTAATTTTCTTAGAAAGCTCAACAACGTGAATCTAATTCTGTTACTCATTCATGAAACAAAGAAAATTGGCAGACACAAAGAGAACACTTTCAAGTAATGCTAATTCACTTTATCAATTTAATTTCGAAGTTTAGGAAAATTTATTAACTTTGAATCTAAAACGTTTTCCATTTAACTCATTCCTTTTAAATTCTCTCCAGTCTTATAACTGTCTTCGGACATTTTTCTTTCTTCTGTGTTCATAATCCTCGTCATCAATCTGATCCATTTTTCCTTGAACATTTCATACTGTGTCTCAAAATACTTTTGTGAAATTAAATGCTATTAGTCAACCATTATCAGTATTGAACATTGTTGACTTTCTGCCATACTATCCATATACCATATAGTTAAAAAATGATTAATTACTATTACGAACACTGTTTTTTTTTCAGAATAAACGGCTCTAGTTTTGGCTAGAAATATTGATGTTTCGAAAAACCACACAAACAGTTATACCTACATATTTTTCATAAAAATCGGCCGCTTGACGTCTTTGAATTAGTTATTTTGTACCATTAAATGGTTTACATTTATGGTACTCACATTCGATACAAAACCACTCTTTAATCAGTACTAAACATAGGTCGAATTAAAAACTATGTATGTTTTTCGCTAATCCTCACGTTTCAGATTCTTTGCACACGTGAAAATTTCACCCTATATAATGAAATATATTACATTCAAATCTTCAGTGTCTACCGGAACTGTTATCACTAGTATTTTGTATAGATTAAAGCAATTTCCCGGAAATTGCAAGATTAGCAAACTACAGGTAAGCGAATCGAGTTCACAGCTAAATGTGACCATTCGCACATAAAACAGTTTATCCCACTGGGACCGAGGCGAGGGTACGGGATAATATCTAGGTGTTCAGATTCTAACAAGATATTTACCAAAGAGACTTCATTTCTGTATCTCACTCATGTGATATTACAAATATATTGGATATCAGAACCATCATTTCGTTTTTTTATAGAATTTTTTGTGGTTCATATAGATTTTGTAGTACCTAACGAGCATCGAGATTCTTGTTTCAAGTTATTGAACATTAAAACGCTTTCTTTGAAACGTTCAATCAAACGAGTACGAATAGATTTACGTACTGTGGACTTTCTATATTTAACTATTATTGTTATTTCGTAAATTCTTGTAATATTTTTTTTTTTAAT
Organism: Agrotis puta; assembly: GCA_943136025.2. Taxonomy (NCBI): domain Eukaryota; kingdom Metazoa; phylum Arthropoda; class Insecta; order Lepidoptera; family Noctuidae; genus Agrotis; species Agrotis puta. The sequence continues at coordinate 9,145,676 of OW964177.2, read as the reverse complement.
CTGCCTCTGCCTCGCTACTCTAGTCGTAAGCATCAAGATGTCCTCGGTTCAATTCCCAGGTTGGACAAAATGTGATTGGGTTTATCCTTCATTTTTTTTCAGTGTCTGTCACAGAGTCTGGATTTGTACCCAGTTGATGGCGATAAGCGCGCACATCCCTATATATACATCCCTATCACAAGGGACTTAAAATTATTTTTTCAGCAATAAAGCGTCGTAATGAATAGTGGATAGAAGCAAATAGCACCAACATTATATGTATGACTAGCCGTGCCCCGGGTTTCACCCCCGCTACTCGGCCCTATTGATAGTAACGCGATGTTTTTATAGCCTATTATAGCCTTCCTCGCTAAAATAGACTATCCAGCACAGCAAGATTTTTCAATTCGAACCAGGAGTTCTTGATATGACGCGATAGCGTTCAACCATACAAACAAACTTTAAAACGCGTTCAGCTCATATCCATTGGCTACAAAAAACGGACTCAAAGGTCCCTCTAAATAACTGTTCCAATCAATTTCAGTATTTGACAGTCACGAGCGTCTTGGACCCGGTGGACCATTGTAGTAAACATCATTAAATGCGATTCAAATAAGGAGTAGGTAAACTGGACTCCGGGGAGTATTAAGACACAACATAGATGGATACAGAAGGTCACCTCTGTCATCAGTCTATATGACAGGCCTGTTGGTTTAGTGGTTAGTGACCCTGACTGCTATGCCGGAGGTCGTGGGTTCGATTCCCACCCAGGACAAATGTTTGTGTGATGAGCACGATCATTTGTTCTGTGTCTGGGTGTAATTTATCTATAATATATATGTATTTAGAAATATATAAGTATGTTTATCAGTTGTCTAGTACCCATAACACAAGCTCTGCTTAGCTTGGGACTAGATGGCGTTGTGTGATAGTTGTCGAATATTTATTTTATTTATTATTTATTTATTTATATAAATCCGGGGTCGCGGGACTGTCCAAATTGGTAACCGTGATCGTGGAGCTACATCTGGAGTCATTTACTACTCGAAGCTTGTGGAAACTCGAACAAATTTCCGTGCGATCAACCGTTTTTGCCGTACCTATTATTGGAATCAAATATAGCAGCTCACAATTTAGGACCCATTAATATCAGTAGTCGTTTTTAAGCGTGGTGCTAGGCAACTGGGCTTCTCCCAATTGTAATGTCCCTTTGTGCCTATTGGCCTCGTTTTGTTCTGCCTCCTGCTTGCATGGAGGGAAGTGGATACATATTTTTCCTACTCCTCCACTATTTTCTGATTAATTTCGTTGCAGGATCCAAAACAGGTAAATTCATTCTCGAGCTTCATTGTCTCGGCGCTTTTCTGGTGGTTGCCACTGTTCTGATTCTGGCTTTCAGGAGTTGCAGTGATTTGGAAATAGTGTGGTGGATTTGTCCGAATAAAAAAAACCGTGATCGTGGCTCCACCCAGGGCAGGGAAAAAACATACTTTCGGGATTGGTCCGCAACGTCACATACGCAAAATGTCGTCGCAAAAATATTACTCACTTTCGCAGAGTCACTTTAGGACAAAGTCTCTTTCGCAAACCGCCGCTTTCGCACAGACACATTTGCAAATAGTCAGTTTCGCTCACCGTCACTCTCCCAGAATGAAACCTAATAATGATCACTGCAAATTACCGTCTATTTTTTTGAGGCGATATTTTGCTAAAGTGACTTTTTGCGTTTACAACTAAGGGATGCTTGTTATCCTCTGTGCGAGAAGGAGAGAGCTATAACTCATAACGCCCACTGATTGTTGGTACAGACGCCTTTCATATACAGCCAACGGGCGTAGACAAAAAGCGTTTCATATTTCTATTACGACTTTCAACCAGATTCCAGGCCTTATAACAAGATTCTGTATTTTATTTACGGCGTACTTGAAGTATTTATTACTGTTGTACGGAAAATTGAAAAAGCGCATCTAGTTTACGAAACAGAAACTAATTTTCCATCCAATTAACATCAAAGTTCCAGTTGTACTTCTCAAAAACTTGAAAAGTCATTATAGGGCTTCAGATTGACGAAAAGCTCATAAAAATTTAAGGCTTTACGATTTTCTCCTCATTTTCGTATACTAATTAATTAACTTGCAGTTTATCTCCGTAATATCAGTACATATCTTTTAAAAGTCGTGTCATTCTTACCATACGTTAGAGCGTTTGGTAAGAATTATTGGATGAACTATTCAAAAAATTATGTCACTGTCCACAAATGGGGTACAAGCAGGTGGTAGACATCGGTTATCATCGGTTTTTAGCCATTGCATGAATCCGACCTTCTGTCTCCATCTACTCAGTGATTAAGAGTAGGAATAAATACGTGGAAGCATCCATTATTCAACAGGTAAGGGATTATTGGAGGGTGTACTTCGTAGATAGATTTCGATAGCACTCATGTCCCTACTGTGGACTGGCTGAATGCCAAGCGTCTGGCATGACGCGACGAGCACGGAGACGCTTCGCTCTTACAGACATGCTTCACGAATGTATAATGAAATTGGAGTTTATGTCAAGATCAGGTAGAATAATATTTTGGATTTGACGTTGGTTATGTAATCGCTCATAAAAATAGCTCAGCTTACTACTCATACCATACATATAAATGCAAAAGTTGGTAAGCGTATGGATGTAATACAGAACAGATGTGCATGTTTATCTGGATTTCATTGTAGGACTATTTTTATCCCTGTTGTATGTACAAGGAACAATTACGAAACTTGGCTTGAACAAAGAATATGTAGTTTCTCCATAATAGGCTATCATGAATCATGGATTACTGATTTATATCGATCTTGCTTCTAAATAAACAGCCAAATGACCCAGATAGGATGAAATATCTAAAAATAACAAACAAAAGAATATCGACTTCCAATAAAGAAACACAACCTGCGTAACCCCCAGACGTTCCTCTCTATTTCCTTCGAAAGGTATTTCATTAAGATAAAACATTGCCGCTCTGACTGAAATAGACTACCTTCACATTATCTATTGTGGTACCTACGTAGGTGGGAACAATGAATAATATTCCAGTTACGGATATAAATCCCTTGTACTAAACAACCTCTTCAGTTTGAATGTAAATGGCACATTACTATGTGCTCAGGATTGTGTATCGAATTATAGTAACCGCAAATACGTACACAGTTCAAACGGTTTTATAATGATCACTTGATAGCTAAGATTTTCATTCGTAGTTCAGGCTGGTAGGTAATAGGATATCTTGTTATCGTTGGTTACGTTTTTTTTTTACCTACTGTAAGCGCTTTTTCGATACAAAATATTTCAATGTTTCGTAAAGCCTTTTTTGTCTCCATATGTGTGAAACTTTCAGCACGGTTTTTTCTGCAAATGGTTCCTACAAATATTACAGTTTTTGAATGTATATAAAAGTTTCTCATTTCACAGCAAAAAAATACATTTTATTGCTCCCACACAAACTAGGATTCCCTAGATATTTTGTTCTATAAAAGAACTGTACAATGTATTCGTATAACTTCCGTAGGTAGCAACATGAATAAAATCGTATTCGTTATATTAATTTTAATTGTAGTATCACAAAAGACTCAGTCAGCAAAAACTTGCGTAATATTGTAGATGGCGTCATTCCGAGTAATTTCAATTACTGTGAGAGCTAGACGTAGTCTCAGCTGGCTAGTTTTCATCAGGTTTTCAAGAGTTAGAAGTTTTCCGTTGGTAATGAAGCTGTTAAGAAACGCTCAAGTTCCGTCCAGGCGTAGCGCTGCCAGCCTGCGCCGGGTGTCGGCCAACTTACTGAGCCACACAACTTCGTTAGCCAACACTTCGCAGCGTGTCTATTGAAAAAAACTAAGCTAACTAAAGAAACACGATTTTACCTAATCTATCATGCTTTAAAACTTAAATAAATAAATAAATCTTTATTTGCTTTAAACATGTTTTACAGGGTTCACAATTTGTTTTTATAGTACACATGTTCACCTGGATAAATTGTTGCTTTGCTTTGCTTTTAAATAAGCGGAAAAAAAGAAAAAAGTACATGAAAATATTTCATCACAATAATTGAATTTTATTAGTACTTGTTATTAGTAGATAAATAAATCTCAAACAAAAAGCGGATTTACAAGTAAATGTTGTGCCAGTTTCAATTCGTATTCCTGCGAGAGGAACCCTGAACTGAAACCCCGCGCGGTGCCATTACCACTTTTCCAACTTGAACAAGACCGAGTTTACACAAGTCTATAAAATTTTATGCCACTATATCTGGGCTAGGCATTGAAAACAAGTAAGTGTCGGACCGCGAATGTGAAAACGACGGCTGGCGACTTCTGCGCTTTAATTTTATTTAGTTCTGCGTCGAAACACAGCCTTTTTATAACAATTTAGTCTTTTTTTATAACTGCATGAATACATTTACACGAATATAATATTATTGTAACTATGTATTTGTTTTCATATGTTTTTTTTTTTGGCTTCGAAAATTAAATCGGAATATGGGAACATTAAATCGGGATAAAAACTTATATGTTAATTCAGGTTATGTATTCTCGTACCAAATATTATCGAAACCTGTTCGACTCCTGAACGGAATTATATTTGAGTGAAATTGTAAGATCCATACATCCGTCCATCCTCGTAACTTTCAAGTTTATGATTTTAGTAGGATTAAAAAGTCAAATAAAATAACAAATCGTTCTAATATTTTTGAGTGATTTCAATCAGTTGTTTAATCAGCAGTTTAGTTAACTATTAGTTCAAATCCCATTAATTTAGAACATGTCTATACATCTTTTGAAAAGAAACAACTTGTCCTAAATGTCGCAGGCACAGTCAAAAATAAAATGGATATACATAATTTGTCATTTGCTGAGTATGTTTATAAAAGAGAGAATTTTCAGACCTTTCAGGAACGTTTCAGGGCTTAACGAAACACATTTTATGAAGCCTAAACAAACATACTCCTGCGAGGGCACGTGTAACTCGATAAAAGTCAATTCACATCTTGACTCTCTTACATAACAAACGGCTTGGTTCTGGTAATTTGTCCTCAAAGAGAAAAGAATTTAGGTTCCTTCCTTATGTACCACATGATCAATGAAATCAAACAAACGGTTTAAAATCGAATTCCTGTTTGTATAAATTGAATAAAGATATTTTGTGGACAAAATCAAGATTTATTAGAGGTAATTCAGTTCGATTCTTCCTGTTCAATCTTACACAGACTGATCAGGTCTCAATTACCTCTCGTAGGAGATGGTTTATATTGCTTTATTTTTATTTACTGTAGGTATAAAATCGGCTGATTGATAACTCATTCTTAACTTAGCATGTTTTATTGAAACTTTGGTGTATGAATTAATACTTTAAGACAATATTTTTTCTTGTGATGTAATTTTTACAACACTTTATCTAACTAAATGTTCCCCGCGGTTTCACCCGCTGCTCGGCTCCTTTTGGTCGTAGCGTGATGGTACATAGGTAGTCTATAGCCTTCTTCAATAAATGGGCTATCTAACACAAAAACTATTTTTCAATTCGAACAGTACTTCCTCAATAGTGACTATTCTATTTCCTTATCATTCATTTATTTATATACATTTAAGATTTTTGTATTTATATAAGTACTTATATATCTATATCTATCTATATATATATAAATGTTATGTTGGTTTGTGTATGCTTTAAAAACTCAAAAAGTTCTACACCGATTGAGCTGAAATTTTAGCATGATATATAATCCGCATCAAGGATGGTTTTTATCTACTTTTTTTTTTGAAAAAACAATTTTTTGTGCCACAGCGAAGCGAGGCAGGGTACAGCTAGTTATTTATAATTTATATGTGTACTAATATTGATTTAGGTAAACATTCATTTTTATCTCATTTTATTTTCTTGTTCTCACACACTACTGTCTACATTTTTGATTTTCACTCTTCCTGTCGCAGGTCTGCTGGTAAAAATCTCTAATGAAATAAGCAGTGCCTTTGCACTTTTAAGGACATACCAAAACTAAATAAATGATTAAATAAATAAAAAACAAACTCTTTAACTTTATAATATTAAGTAGTATAGATAGGTACCTATCTGCTAACCTAAATCCTGTATTATTTAAACGGAAGGGACATTCTAATACAGTTTAAAGCACGTCCTTAATTTAGTCACCACAAGAACACCGCAAAGAGATCAAACAACCATTTTCAAGCGCCGAAAACTCGAAGAAATTAACACAATTCATTACTGAAGCTTTAAATTCCATATAAGTTCAGAAACTACTCTTGTTTGGAGTCGCGATGCGTCGCCGTACGAACAATTACGAAGTTATGTGGTCGCCTTTTATATCACATGGAGAGTTAAGTGCTGGCTGGTAAAGGAGACCGCTCAACCAACCCGTTATAATTAAGTTCTTGACGCCAAAGGACTTTGGGGGTTAACGGAAATTCGGAAGCATCCCACGGTACTTTAAAATGGAAATTGCGCAGAATTAGAAATGATTCAGTCCTCAGCTTCACTAAAGTCGATCAGGTTTATGTGAACGTGACGACAATTTAAATGTTTCTTATTCGATTTTTATGGCTAAGCTGATCCCATGAGATTGGGTGTATGGTTAAAGTTTAATTACGGGTTCACAAAACAAGGAAAATGGTTGTTGCTTCTGTCAACCCCTTCTTAACATAGCATACTACGTTACCTACGTATGTATAATTTAAGCTCTTCGTATCGGTTCCCACATAAAATATTTTCATCCGTGATTTTTGAAACGCGATCGGGTGTTACAAAAAAACTCGCTTTAAATATTTTTGCGAGCGGTGAGCGATACCCTCGATTGACGCACGTTTATTACATTTTTTAAATCCGGTCGCCTGTCCAATGAACGGCTTGATTCCTCGAGTATATGAAATTTGATTCGCAACATTCTACTCGTATCAGTGTAAAATGAATAACTCGTAGCTCAGTAACATTATTATTGTACTAGCTGTGCGCCGCGGTTTCACCCGCGTTTTTCTCGTTTCCGTGGAAATACCGAGATAAAATATTGCCTATATTATAGCCTCCCTCAATAAATGGACTATAGAATATTTAAAAACAGTTTCATATCAGATCAGTATTTCCCGAGATTACCGCGTTCATAACAAACAACCAAACTTTACAGCTTTATAATATTAAGAAAAATATAGATTAAGTTAAATTATCTAAGCCAGACACATAAGACTACAGGCGGGAGTGTCCGTCCACTTTAAACCGGGTTAAAATATTATTTTAAAGTACTTCTGAGTAAATTATATTTTTCGTTTTATTTTCTTATGGCATAAGAATATATTGATTGTTTCCGCAACCTGATCTTGACAACGCGACATATAGTTGACCGTGCGAAAAACAGTCTTGCCGTAAATCTAATCCTACATATTTAAATGTTTGCCCCTGTGATTTATTTATCGTTACGGCAGAAGATAATTTAATTGGGAATTGGACTCTTTTAAAATGAAAAGGCAAATCATTTGGAATCATTGGGATCCGAGGTATAAGTACTGTTTGACCAACCGCTAGACCAGTCAAAACTGTTGCATCGATCACGTTATTGCGAAGAAATTTAACCTGAAGTCGAGTCCCGTTACATAAATTTGGTGGCTTTTTTTTATCGTGGTAAAATCATCAATTGAGTCCTCCCACCCAGTGCAGGGCGGGAGGGGCTGTCAGACTTGTACTGACTACAATCCACGGTGTCCTTCAGTAGCCCTTTACGTACCGGGGTTACGGTAATTTGTGAGTCCCGCGACCCCGGCAGGCTTTGGCCCTATACAGGCCCCGTCACTATGCTGACACTCCTTGTGCGCGCGTGGAACACAACGCGCCGTCGACCCGAGCATGGTCCATGGTCGGACAGCGAGTCGCCCATTAGTCGCCGCCCGCATGCCCGCGCCTACGGTGGCCGGAGATCGTCTTGCGACGTCCGCCGCCGTGGGCGTCTACCACTGCGGCTGGGGTGGAGGGAAGACGCTGTCCTCTCCCTCACGCGGTCCGCCTCCTCCTTCGCGAGCATGACTGCTTCGCAGAAGGAGGCGACCGCTTGGCTTCGACCAATGCCGGGCGCGAGAGGTCTCCGCCTATCGCCGTCGTGAGGACACGGCGGTGCTCTACTCAAGCGGGGCAGTCCTGCACCGTATGCTCCACCGTGTCCTCCAGACGATCCTCGCAGTGGTGACACCCAGGCGTTTCTTCCCTCCTTATCGGACACAGGTACCTCCCGAAACTAAATTTGGTGGCTTAAGATTTCTAAGTAAAATAACTGGGGCACCAATTTTTAACTTGAGAGAATGTGGCGGGAGGCCACTCGGGTTTAGAGAATTAAGAAATTCCTGTGGAGAATGGACTGCATCTTCTTGATCCATTACATTATCAATAGAGTAGGTGACTATATCCCCTGGAAGTTCAGTTAAAATTAAATCGTTAATTTCGTCAAAAGTACTGTTTCTCGCCGCCAATATTGCTTGTTGACACATCCATTGATAATCTTTATTTTCTATTTCGACGATATCTGGGTAAACTTTAAGATCTTATACTTACAATCATCAACAAATATATTTCGAAAAAGATTATTACAGGATTTTATGTTGATAAAAAACTCTATGGCCCATAACTCACTAATAGGTACCAACTCTTAACATCTTACAAACGTGATAACTTTTAAACGCAATATCCGATTGAGATGAAACAAAAAGTATTTTACTTCTACATAAATACCCTTGATAAGATAATGATCAATATTACGATACATATTTAACGTAGTTTTTTTTCTTCAGACGATTTAATAATTATTTTGAACACAAAATCGGTTATTGTGATTAAACCATGATAGCTAGATATATGTTCTCGCGGACTTTTTTGTAGGTCTTAATAGAATCTACAAACCCGTAGTACATCATTTTGTTCTATTGTCAATAGTTTTTGCAGCGCACGCAAAAATAGGTTTTCGATTTTACACCTTGTGTTACAAAAAGCAATTTTATTACGGATCCATAATTTTGAAACAAAAAAAAACATAGCCTATAGCCTTCCTCGATAAATGGACTACCCAACACTGAAAGAATCATTCAAATTGGACCAGGAGTTCCAGAGATTAGCGCGTTCAAACAAACAAACAAACTCTGCAGCTTTATAATATTAATATAATATATAAGTATAGATAGTATAGATTATTTATTTTAAAAAAAACTTTGCCCCACACTAGGAATTTCTCCTGGGTCGTGGGAGCGTTTACAAACATAGAAACTCACATACACAAACACCCAGTAACCAACCAAACAACTACTGGTAGATCATACAAATATTTGTTCTGTGCGGAAATCGAACCCGCAACACGCTGCGCAGTCCAATCGCTCAGCCACTGCGCTAACCGTGCCGTCATAGTAATAGTATTTTTTTTCTACGTGCTAAAGTCGTCAAATGAGTCCTCCCACCCAAGGCAGAGCGGGAGGGACTATCAGACTCGTCCTGACTAAAATCCACGATATCCTTCAACAGCCCTTTACGTTCCGGGGTCACGGTAATTCGTACAGTCCCGCGACCAACCAGCATAACCAGTACCAAGCAGGAGACAGAACATAACAAAGCCAATAGGCACAAAAGGACATGTACAACGGGAATAAGACAGTTAACTATCACCAGGGATAAAAATACTATTGGCGGTAAGACCTCTCTTTGAGGAGAGTCTGGAGAGGCGTCACGTCATCTTCACCTTCCGCTTGACACAGGTCCTCACCGGTCACGGATGTTTCTGGAGGATTCCTGCGTCTGAATGGGAAGGACGAAACGCCTGGGTGTCACCCCTGCGAGGATCGCCCGGAGGACACGGTTGGAGCATAGGCATACGGTGCAAGACTTGGACAAAGCACCGCCGTGTTCTCATGCCGTATATAATTACTTCCCAGAATTTGAGGGTCAGAGCCCATTCGTACCCTAAAATTCGTCCCCCAGCATAAAAGTTGTGGATTCGGCCCCTATATAGGTGCCCATTGGTCTCCTGGTAGGGGACCAGTTAATATTTTAATAAAAAATATTATTTTTAAGGTACCCATTCGTACCCTCTAATATTTATACACTATAAGTTAAAGATTCGGCCCCTATTCAGGTGCCAATCGGTCCCCTGAGATAAAATTAGCAATATTTTACATAAGAAACGGTTAACGTAGTACACTTGTGAACAGTTTATTAACGGAATTAATTTAATAAATCATAACAGATCATTGAAAAAAGAGCTTTGATCAATGATAATCCGTCATGATAATAATATAATCTGTCGATAGGCTTACGATGTAATATTGTCTCTCTACGAATGGCCTGTAAAAAAAAACGGTTTATAAAATAGATAAGGTGTTTTGTTTGTATGTTGTGGCTGCCTCGGAAACATATTGGTTCTTGAAAGTGACTATGAATACGAGACTGTTAAATGTGTTTTTGGTCTTTTATTAAATGAAGTTCGTCTAACGAAATAAACAGTACTGTTAATATTAGGCTTATGTTTAACTTACGACCAGATAAAGTAACAATTAACAGACAAAAATAGTAAATGATCATCAAAATTAAACCCGCATTTTAAATGTAAATTTACAGCCAAAGTTTTAACATCTCGCTATCCTATTTAAGCAAACTGACTCCAAATAAATCATTGTTAACCCAAAAATAGTTAATGAACATCAAATTATTGGGTACGTATCAAAATCCCGAATTTTAAAATACCGATGGACAAAATCCCGAAAATTGCACTAATGAGCAGAGTATAAGGAGCTCACATTGGCAGTAGCATGTCGACGGAGCCCCGCTTCGCGGGGCTCCTACTTCTGGGTGGTTAAAAATAACCACGAAGAGGATGGCGGGGTCTTTCGTCCTAAGTTGGCCGAGTCGGGGTGCCAGCAAGTCCCGAGCTGTATTTCCAGTCGCTCAACAGCGCAATTAATGCTTTCTTTGCTAAGCCTACATTTTATGGCAATCATAGTGGTTTACTAAGGCAGAAATAGCCCATTAATTTGCTCGTTTAGGTTTGGTGATCATTTACTACAGTGTTCGATTACAATTTGAAGTGCAGCCGTGACTAAAATAGCTAGTGCTATTGTAATTATGGACTTTATTTTTCTGGTGTTATGTATATATTTTTGGTAAAAGAATTAAGGGTATCAAAGTATTTTATGGTGGGCATTATATTTAATCCCTTAATATTATAATAATAATATTTTTAACATAATTGAATCGAATTATCTCACTTGAATCCTGGAATATGATTAGTATTATTATTGATGGTAATTCACTTTATGGTAGAATACTACAGTCATATTTTGACTAAAAAGTCAAAACTAAATTATTTATTCCTAAATATGTATAGCGATTTTTTATCCGCAATTATAATTTTATCATATTAGTGGATGTTATTTTGTTCTTGTATTCTAAGTGTTTCGTTTTAGCTCAATGTGGTGCCGTTGTCACCCTTTTAATGTACAACAATAATGAACGTTCTAACATTAATTCTGTTATGCTCCAAAAATTGCCTTAAAATTGGTAAGTACTCTCCAGATGTGCGCGCATTAAACAGTTACACAGTTTTATTTTACTGCATAAACATATTATAGTTATCATATATTTTGTACTACTAAATATTATTTACTAAATTTTATATTGTACTAAATATTTACAAATGTACAAGAAACCAAAAGTTCATTAATTATTTTGAAGATTGTCTTAATGCCTAGAGCCTAGAGGCATTTTATTAAACTTAATCTTATTTGAAATAAACATTATATCTACCGAATTACTATATTTTTTATTTTACCCTTTTCTGCGCGACTGTATCAGGACTACCAAGCTGCAGTATACACATATACATGTACTTATATTAGAAGAATGAATAAAAATAAATATTCTACAGGGGACGAATGGGCCCCTCAAAAGTTCCAGGGTACGAGTCGGCACAGGGTGCGAATCTTAGGGTACGAATGGGCTCTGACCCGAATTTGATCCTTATAAACGACACTACCGATTGATGTAATAATTTAGCCTTCTCGTTTTCAAAATCGACGAATTCGATTCCTAGCCAGGAATATTAATCTTACAAAAACCCAATGATGCAGTTTTTGTTTTCGTCAAAAGGCCTCAAGGCTCCTATCATTATTTTTTTCAATACTGCGTAGTGGCTGAGCGACTGGACTGCTGCGCTACGTGTCGCGGGTTCGATTCCCGCAGAGAGCAAATATTTGTTTGATGAGAATGGGTTTTTTGTATGTGAGTTTATATGTTTGTAAACGCACTCACGACACAGGAGAAATTCCTAGTGTGGGGCAACTTTAAAAAAAAATGGTTACTTAGTGTATATGGAGTAAAAATAAAATTAAAAGGTTATTTCTGTACTTTTATTAATTTTTCAGCTTGTTACAAAAAAAGTTGTTTAAATGAGAACGAATTCAATTAATTTTAATGGCGTCTGTATTCGTTAGTTATAACTTTGACGAAAATGTAGAATATCTACCGCGATCATTACGAAGTCACTTTCAGTCTCGTTCAATTACGATGAAAGGGATGAAAGGATTTTGCTGTACCAACAACTTTTATTTTAATATTTTGACGGAATAATTTGTTTAAAGATAGATCGGAATAAAATTAATTTAATAATCCTTAACGACTGCGATATGATTTTCAGGCACTTTATTTTGATTTAAATTGATCAAAATAAAGTGTCTTCAGTAAATCTATGTTTATAATGTAAAGATCATTATAATTAAAATGAAATAAATACTTATAGTACGAAATTGTTCATACTAAATATTTCTGACGGCATGTTTGACGCAGTGGCTAAGCAATCGACTCAAGCGCTGTATATCGCGGGTATAATTCCCGCACGAAACAATTTTTTTGTCTTTTTATGAATTTCAAAATAAAAATCAAAGCATTTATTTCAAGTAGGCCGGACAACAAGTAGGGTAGTTACAGACACGTTTGAATTATTAAAAGACATAAAAAAATACCACAAAAAATTTGTGGTATATTTAGTAGTCACAAGACAACTGTGAAATGCCTAGATATCTATGGAGAAGAATGGGCAAACACGGAATGTCTTTTTCAATCAGAAAATTATTACAATACCTTTGATACATCAGTTATACATCCGTTTATATAATTAATAATGAGAGCATGCGGCTAAGCCATTTCGAAGGGAACTAAATGATCTGACACACGCGCCACCATCAGCCAAGCATTTGGGTGACCATGACATACTCGCAACTACTGCACTTGACATACTTATTTGTAAACGCACAACACAGAATTAATCCTTAGCATGGAAAAAAAAATAAAAAACTTACATTACATAAATTAAACTAACCAAATGAAAAACAAGGCCAAGATAGGATGCCTAGGCATCAAAGTGCTCCTCCACATAACATCAAACATCTTGTATCCATCGACTAACCGTTATTTATTCAAGTAAGGTCCCAAATATTGGTTAAGATTAGATCCTCGCCAATTCAAGTAATACCGGGACCCTTTCATCCTCCGGCAACGTTTAGGGTCAATTCACACTGAGACGCGACACTGGGCGCACATTCCTGTATTTAACGTGTCGATGACAATCTATATTGAGTCGGCCCAGAACTGGACCACAGTTTAGCTCTTTCAGGAATCCTGTACCGAAAAATCAGCAGGGCACGATATTAAGTGCCTCATCGTTTATGGAGCAGCACAACACTTACACTCTAGAGCAGAGTTATCGATGTATTTCCATCTGAGCAGATTTTCTTTCCGTCGGCCTACCTGGGTACAGAGTCTGTTTATAGATTTCCAGGTTAGCCAAGGCAGCTCATTTCCAGGATCTTCAGCAGGCGGCACGAATGAATCTGATAACGACACACTATCTCGCCACAGTTTCAATCGCTCCTTAGACCGATCGCCAGTAACTGGGTTTCCCAGTTTAAAATACTGTTTAGTCTTTTTGATCTTTGCGCACATTTCAATAGAGCGACTCAAAATCTAACTTTATTAACTAAACTATACGAAGAGATAGTCATTTCCAGTATTGTCACGTCGCGTCGCGTCGCGTCTCGGTGTGAACTGAACACTTAGAGCGATTCACATGTAATATATTATCTGCTGAGTAATTTCAAATAACCAAACCTATGTAGGACATAGGAATTGGGCACTAGGCGACCGCGACCTCACTGAATAGTAAATCTCAGCTAATGGTCCTCCTATCCTGACGTTATAAAATGTAATGTTAGTACATAGTTAGTTACATATTCATGAAAATTCTTATTCAAAGGGTTACACATCTCATTAATAGGAATGTTGGTTATTTTCTAAAATCGAGTCGACTATTCTTTTGTTAAATCAGTGAATATACACAGTGGGGGGCTTATGACGTCAGATCGCACTAAAAATTACACAATGGCTTAAGGAACACCCAAATACTCCGAATACCTGTAAAAAAAAAAGAAATAATACTAAAAGAAATAATAAGTAAATAGAATTAAAGAAATAGGAGCCCCGCTAAGTGGGGCTCCGTCGGGCTACCTTGATAGGTGGTCATCAGCAATTTGGCTAAGGGTGCAAGAAAGAACAAGCGTAAGTATACTTTTCTCTAACACTAATTAATTGGTACTGTAATAATCGGAATTCGTATTTTTGATGTTTCGAAAAATCATTAAATCGGAATTTTTGTTATTCGATCTATTGAAACTCGGTATTTTGAGAAGTGTTATTTTAAACGTTAGGAATATTGTAATTTCGGAATTATGAAAATAGGAATAATGTTCAATCGGAGTTATGTACATTAGGAGTTTTGAACCAATCGGAATGATGAAAATCGGTATTTTGAATTTCGTATTTGTGAATTTCGGAATAAAGTTTTTCGTTATCGTAGGCATAACTTATTGTGTATTTTAAAATCATCGTATCTGCGTCAATTTAAGTTTACGTAGGTACATAAAAGAAAATATAGGAGTTAAATATTTTTTAATCTATCGGAGTAATTAGATTTTCTAGTACGCAGGCCATTCAGATATTGCGTCATAACTATAAGAAACTTCCTTTAAAGCATAATAATACGACATTCATACATACATAGAGAAAAATCTAGATGCCTTAAGCAAGTAGTTTTCTTTTTCATTTAGTTGGCATTTTTCTATTATTATTTTTACTAGTTTTTTTTCAAATCAAATAATTTATTTTGTAAAACATAGCTAGATAAAAGATAGTAAAATGTCAAAAATATGTGCAATATCTATATTTCGAAAATATACATCCCCTACACGCCACCATGACAAGTTATATTTTATTTCCCGCTTTATCGACTTCTTCTTGCGGAAAGCATGTAAATTAATGAATAGTGCTAAGAATTATTAATCATCATCATCTGTCTAGCCATATTCCATTCATGTTGGAGTTGACCGGATACAACTGGACACCATTATTATACATAGACCCAACTCTTATTTTCAAAAAATGTTTGACCAGTATTTTTTCTTTTGTTACATTAACCAAAATTGACTAAAATACTACGCTTTTAAAGTCCACAATACGTCACGTATTGGTATATTTTTTTATGGCACTAGCTCGCACTCTCGAGGTAGACTCTTTTCGTCTTCCTCAATATTCAGTGATTTAAAAAAAAGTTTCCATTAGGTACCTAGTTTTAAAATATCTAACTGCTGCCGGACTAAATAAATTTGCAAATTATTGATGCGGAAAACTAGCATATTCCAAAGAATTCATTAAACAGGGTTTTTAGGTCAAACACGAAAACTGTTCCATAACGCCGACCAAGCAGAATACTGAACACTAGGAACAATTTGGTCAGTTAATTCTGACACTGTCAGCGAGACCCAACGATAATAGTAATCGTGACAGAGCCGACACTCTGGACCCGCGCCAACTTGTCTGACCATGGCGTATTCAGTTCACCTGCTTCGATCTACCTACTGTAATATACTAGTATGTTCGATACTCATTTAGTTTGCTCCAAATTAACGGTAAAAATAATTGAAAAAAAATGTTTTAAGTTACGAGTAGTTCTGAAACTGAATGCTTTTAACCCTAATTTGAATTAGAATAAGAACTAAAAAATAAACGAGATAGATATGGGGAGTTAAATGTCATTACATTTCATTTTTTAAAACAAAATGTTCTTATAACATCATTGAGGATTTTTTTTTGTCGTGGTAAAATCATCAAATGACTGTCAAACTCGTACTGACTAAAATCCACGGTGTCCTTCAATAACCCTTTACGTTCCAGGGTCACGGTAATTCGATAAGTCCCGCGACTGTTGAGGTTTACATATTGTTCGAAATGAGCCCGCGTTTTTGCGGGTATAGATTTAAAAACTACAGGATCTGGACAAAGCGATAAAAGATAAAATGTTATAGTAAAAAAGTAGTTTAAAAAAAATACACTTTGAAAACAATTGTCACTGATCTGTATGTATAATCGTATACCTACCAAGATGATGCCTTATTGAAAAATACCACTAACTAAAAGTAAACGAACACAGCCTGAAGAACCCTGAATTTAATGGTCTAGAAATCGCAAATAAGCACTCATGTGAAAATGTGGAACTGAAAGCTCATTTCTTTTTGGGGGCAGAGCTTAGTAGCCTATATTCTGTGTTATGCCACACTCGAGATAAGATATAATAGCAGCTGATCAGTGTCACCTGTTAACCTGAAACTAGGACATTGCACTAGTAGACTAGTTAGCGTTATCTAATAATAGGTCCGACTACAGTTGGCAAAACAACTGTGATAATGTGCATGAAAGCGCGGGGACGTTTCGCGTTGCACCCAGCGCGGGCATCACGCTCGCTGTACTCCTGCATCCGGACAATGTTTGCCATGTGTCGGGTAAACACCCACCGACGACCGGCAAACTTGTAATGCGACAGCTGTGCCGCGCTGAATCTCATTGTTCCAATTCACTACTTTTATTCCGGAAAATCCAGTCTCGAAAATGTTACAACGGGGCGAGTACCAAGTTTTGCTTTAGTGAGATTTACTACAAATCATGTGTTTATCTTGGTGACATTTAAATCTGTTTTTCAGTTAGTACCTTTCAGAGTTGTTGACTACAATATTGCTCTTGCAGGAGTGTACGTGACGGTGCTAACAATTATATTAATTCTCGGGAACGTTGGAGCCGTATTTCGGAAATTTGAAACTCTGAAGACGACTGTTAACATCGGTGAGTTGGTTTACGACTGAGATACAACTTTGTGCAAATAATATCTTGGAATACTAAGGAGCGCCACCACGCCATTCGTAGCAAAACGGTTGCAAATCATTTTAACATTGTCTTTATTGGATTATGAATCTTATAGTTAAAGAAAACTCAAGATAAACATATTTGAGTCTATACTCGTATAAAAATACGATTGCGTCTATATACAAATACTATTAGTTCGTATTCTAGAACATTGCGTAGTCATGAATATCGATTTTATTTTTATTTGAAGCGAGATTAGAATAAAATTACTACTATCAAATCGACATTCATGATTGATCGTTCTAGGATACGTGCCCTTACAGTAAAGGCTCCTTGAAAAGTAAGGTTATTTTTATGTAAAAAAAAATAAAATAAGTACCAAAGAGGCAGAATATTTTAAGTCAATTTATTTCTAGGTGCTATATTCCCGCCAAACACTGTAACGGAGGTAGCTTTCGCATCATCATTGGCGCGAGCCTCAATGGAAAGTGAAAAATATCACTTTGTACTGAAAGCCCAATACTCTCCGTTTGGTGACAGCTTCACAGCTTCGAAGGCAGGTAAGATGAACAGTGAACACCTGCCCTTTATTTTCATTGAATCGTTATTTCAATTTAATCAGAAAAGTTCCATCTTATGTTTTTCTTTTGTGCAGAATACAATTAATGGAAAAAGATGTTTTTTGTTGAAATAATAGTTTATAGAGAATAGCAGGTATTTACGGATAAATACGAAGCTAAAATTAATCTTCAATAAGTTTCGAGTAAATATTTACTTCATTATAATTAAACCGAGCTCTCTATAAATTCTATCAGCAACAAATTACATGTGGTGCTTCCCATATCAAACAATGCGCTTTCACAATATTATTTGACGCCATTAATGTTAGATTAATTTTGCACAATAAACACTGAATATACAACACAGCACCATGTTTGATCAATTTTATATTTGCCGATCACAATACGTTTACCACAATCGTTTATATTATTAATACCACATTTAGGGCATGCTTATTGTCTATTTACGGTAATTTGGTTTCGCATATTGTTAGATGAAAATGATTGGAAATGCAATAATGTTAGAGGTAATAATCACCCGTCACTTTTCAATCATTATAATTAGTGTGCTAACACTGATTGTTACGTTATCAATACCGTATTAATAGACGTTTTCAAAGGATTTAAATAAGCATAATTATAGGACAGATGCATACATTGCAGTCTCGCTCTTTTTTTATACAATCTTAATATTATCATATAAATAAATCAATTTTATTTATTAATCCCACAAGATACATACACTCGTTAAAATTTACAATAGTTATTTATATGAAGGGAGACAGAAGCCCAAACAAAGTAAAAAACTTGTGTCATGGGTCTCCTGGCCTCCTTGACCCGGACGCATGAGCTAAATGAGTAGTTTGTTGCTAAGGGAGTGAGAATGTGTATGCATAATAAGAAGCAATCTTGCATGCGTATAGGTGTGTGTGTTTGTGTATGTGTTTATGAGTGTTTGTGCGTGTGTTTATGAGTGTTTGTGCGTGTGTGTGTGCGCTCGCGCGCGTATAGTATTTACACACATCAAAAACAGTTTGTGATCACTAGCATAAGCGGATATTTTTTTTAATTGTATGGAAAACAATTAAACTGTTTTATTGTTTTATATTCTAAATCTTTATTTTTAAATAAATAATCTAAAAAGAAGAAGAAATCCTATTAGAATGTACCGCAACAAAGAAGATTTCCATTTTTCAAAGTGGTCGCAAATTTTATTTTTTCATGTGTGCACGTAACTCTTGACACGAGATCTTTCCTGATAACTATTTCGGTTAACTTCTTAAGTACGTTAACGTAGGAACTTTGCCTAAAAGGGCCTTTTCCCGACTATTTATGTCCAACCGGATGCAATGTTTTACATGGAGTGACCTCCACAAACCCTCAGCCCAGTCATTGGGTAATAAAATACCTCTTGGCAAGCCTAACGCTGTGAAAATGTTTTGCTTCTAACAGACACGTAACGACAATCAAAGATCTTCAAATGCTTCGGAAGTTTTGTAACCAGCTTTTTCCCGTTATAAGCTTGTGAAGTAAAAAAATCTAATCAATCCCTCAGTTAGATTGTCAAATATTATATGACCCGTTATTTTTTCTTTTGATATATAAACCAATATTTACGAAAATACGATGCTTTAAAATTTATCAGTACCTTATGCCGCACCGTCGTATTAGTTTATTGCGTTCTGAAGTCACAAGTTATGAAGCGTTTTATCTTTGTGAAAATTAACTGATTTAAGAAAAGAATGACGCTCCGCCATTATTTTTCAAAACTCTAACTGACAGATTAATTAGCAATTTATTGATGGTAGAAACTAGCCTATATTAAAGCAGATATGAAAAGCTCCGTACTTTTGTAATTACGTGTGGTAATTAGTACAACGTTACATTTCTGTGTATTCGCAGCGTGCGAGTTGCTTGCTGGCGGCGTGATCGCTGTGTTCGGGCCCACCGACCCGGTGTCGGCGTCAGCTGTCGAGGCACATTGCAGGGCTGCCGGTGTACCCCATATACAGGTGAGAGTAGTACCTATAAAAACTAGCACCGTACTTTAAAAAACTGTTAACATCGTTCACATATAGAGCTTGAGAAGTTATCCTGGTAGGATTTGTATGTTCGTAGTTGCTTCGATTTAAGAATATTCCACGTTTTTGTGAATTAAGCAGCCTCTTCTTGTGAGGCCTACGCTACCCTCCCAACTAACGCTGTAATAGTATTTTAAAAGAGTAAACTTGGAGGTTTTGTCGGCTCTTCTCCACTGATAACGGCAAATCTGAACCTTATGGTTTTGTGCTTGCCTATTAACCCCTTAAATATAAATATATACGGTTGACTGTAGGCTATAGCCTACACTTGTGTTATGTCCTATAACTGGCAGTATAGGGTTATTTCCGTAGCAGAATTATGCGTAATCATGTGACATAATTCTGATTTCCTGCGTTAAATACCCAAAATAATTTTGCTTCCGCGAAATTAGCAGACGTTAACGGTTGTATGTCGGCTAATTGCAATCTGTTAAACGTCAGAGCCCAATGCTTTAGAACCTACATTCAACAATAGAGCGTTTCAGTACCACGTAGGTACTACACTATCGAGCAAACGTATGGAATCACTTACTTGAAATAGATCCGAGATAGCTCCTTAAATAATAGCGTGATTTTAAATGAATTTGGAATCAATTTAAAGTTAACAGTTAAACCAATTTAATTTCTAGTATACTTTTGAGTGATTGAAGGTTTGATCTGCAGGCAGTATGGCGGCCGCCAATAGTTCGAGGTCTGGAGCGGCCAAGTCCACCTGGTCTCAACTTGTTCCCTGAAGCTGTTGCCCTCTCCAAGGCTGTGGCATTATTTATTGCAGACAGTGACTGGAGGTCTTACACACTTTTGTATGATGATGATTATGGTAGGTCGTCCAAAATTTTCATTTATTACTATTTTTTGCATTACTTCTCCTAGTTTCAAGAACATACTAGATGCCCAAATAAATACAATTAGCTCTAGCTCTGTAAACATCAACTGAAATTGATTCAACAAGAAATCTAATTATGTAACTTGGTGGCATTAGAATTTTCTTCAGTATGATTCTAAGTTATGACCAGTACTATTCAATTAATAGGGCCTTAATCAAGATTTACCAATAGGACACATTAAACATAATAACCTTTCTTGCCATTTCAGGCCTAATAAGGCTCCAAGAGGTTTTGAAACATAGTGATCCTGAGGTAAAGTGGCTGGTTCGAAGATTGGTGCCTGGTGGTGACAACCGACCATTGCTGAAAGCTTTGAAAGGTACCGGAGCAACAAGAGTGATCTTGGACTGCCCGGCCGACAGAGTACTTGAATATTTGCGCCAAGCTAACGAAGTCAAGTTCTTTGAAGATTACATGGTAAGTCGAATTTAATTCCTCAGAATTATTTAAATTTTTCAAAGCATTTATATGGCACTTCCTCGAGATGTAAAACAAAATAATTTTACTTATTCTTCTTTTAAGTAAATTTAGGGCTGACTTAAAACGATTCGCAGTAAGCCGTGTCCCAACCAAAGCGTTTGTATCGCAAACACGCGACCGCTTTTATTTAACTAGGCGTTAAATAGAATGAACGCAATTTGTTTGTACATCATATAGTCGCCAAGAATAAACGCGAGCTTTACCTAAGTAGAATAAAGTCCCAAAATAAAGGAAACTGTGCCACAAAATGAATTACACTAACAAGAGTAATCCAAAGCAATGTAATGAAAAGACCCAAGTCTATACAACCGTGAATGTGCTAAAAAAAACTATGAAATACTACATTTTTATCTTCCAGAGTTACGTATTGATGTCACTAGATGCCCATACTTTGGATCTGGAAGAATTGCGCTATGGATTATCGAACGTAACTTGCTTGAGGATTTTCGATCACTCGGACTCAAGAGCTAGAACTTATTTAGCAGATTGGAAAGTCAGAGCTTCGGCCGATGTGAAAATTCCAGGACAATCTTATGAAATAACTGTAAGTCACTCTATGAATGTAATTAGAAATTGTAAACGTAAATGTGTTATTCTTTATATGTATGATATTTTAGGTTGAAACTGCACTTGCAAGTGATGCAGCCAGACTTATAACGGATGCCGTCGAAAGTGCTCCCGAAGAATTTAAAATAGAAGCCCAAGAACTTAGTTGTGATTCTGAGGACACATGGGAAGTCGGTGAAGATTTTATTAATCATTTGCTAACGGTAAATATAGCCAGTTCATATCAATCAATATGTTTGCTGTATGATTCTAATGATTGTTGACAAATCCCAATTTCAGAATCCAATACCCGGCATTACAAACGAAATCAAATTAGACAATATAACTGGCGAACGATTGAATTTTAATGTTGAAATAATGGAATTATCGAACAGTGGATTTAATAGTATTGCGAAGTGGAATCCAGAAGCTGGTTTTGAATATGTTCGATCCGCGGATGAAACGTCAAACCGTTTGGCAGAAAAATGGCAAAACAAAACGTTCAAAGTTGTGTCACGCATCGGCGCACCGTACTTAGTGGAAGTAACCCCCAAGGATGGAGTAACGCTAACCGGCAACGATCGATATGAAGGTTATTCGAAAGATTTAATCCATGAAATATTAAAAGAAATACTTCACTTGAACTACGAAATCGAAATAGTGCCTGGTAATGGCTACGGGTCATACAACAAAGACACAAAAAAATGGGATGGTCTAGTGGGACATCTTTTAGAAAGGGTTCGTGAGTAGCATTACAAAGTAATCTTAAATAAAGTAAGTAATGTCTTGAGTACATTGTGTTATATATTAATTTTTCAGAAAGCTGATTTAGCCATTTGTGATTTGACCATAACTTACGAACGTCGCTCTTCAGTGGATTTCACAACACCTTTTATGACTTTGGGTATAAGTATACTTTATTTAAAAGCAACTCCACCCGATCCGGAGCTGTTTTCATTTCTCAAACCATTTTCTGTTGATGTATGGATCTATATGGCAGCAGCTTATTTAATGGTGTCGTTATTGCTTCATATTTTGGCTAGGTGAGTTATGTAATCCCGAATAACTCTTGAAATAAAATTGGATTTCATGTTTGTCTATGATTGGACTTATTTGTTTATTATTTTAGACTGGCGCCAAATGACTGGGAGAATCCACATCCTTGTGACAAATCACCTGAGGAGTTGGAGAATATTTGGCACATTAAGAACTCTTGTTGGCTTACAATGGGTTCAATTATGACACAGGGTTCTGATATTTTACCTAAGTAAGTCTGACAGCACACTATTTCCTTCAGAATTATTTTTTTGACACCTTGAAACAGGTTATGGACTATACGCCCCCGCTCTCCCAGGTCAGAGGATTTCTGATGAGGATTTCTAGCACGACAAAAAAACTGGATTACATTTTATGTTTCTGTTACAGAGGTTATTCAACTCGATGGGTCTGTGGCATGTGGTGGTTCTTCGCCTTGATCATGTGCTCCTCCTATACTGCCAACTTGGCTGCTTTCCTAACCAATGCTGCAATGGATGACTCGATCAAATCTGCCGAAGATCTAGCTATGCAGACCAAAATTAAATATGGAACACTGAAAGGCGGTTCCACGTATTCTTTTTTCAAGGTACGAATTTTTATTAGTATATTTATATCTTAAGAACATGTTTGTAATATTCTAGTGCATGTTGGCTTATTAGAGTCGCTCCATGTAACTTACTGGTATTCAACTGCAACCAGATAGACTAGAAAAACCCAATATTGTTAAGAAAAGTTAAGGAAGACTTAATTTATTGATTTAAAACTTCATACAACACAAATGATACATAGGTAGACTTAATGTCTGAGGCATTCTCTACCAGTCAATCAAAGGCAGTTTATTACCTATATCTCGTTATGTCGTATCCAGTATCGAAATTAATATAAAATGTGGAAGGAATCATGATACGACCACCGACAATTTATAAATTCGATTAAAGATGAGACAATAATAATGATGAAGTTGTTGGTCTACTAAGTTCTTCAAGGTCTTAAGTCTTTAAAGCTCTAAATATTGCAAGAAACTTTTAATTGTTTTACAGAGATCTAATGTGTCGATGTACCAAAGAATTTACGGTGCCATGGAATCAGCTCGGCCGTCAGTTTTCGTGAAGAACAACGACGAGGGTTTAGACAGAGTGCTCAAAGGTAAAAGGGATTATGCGTACTTCATGGAATCCACTGCTATAGAGTACCAGCTGGAACGACATTGTGAACTGATGCAAGTTGGTGGATTACTGGACTCCAAGGGCTATGGAATCGCTATGCCCTTCGGTAAGTACATAATGAATGCTTAAATAGAATAAAATGTTCTTCAGCAGTTACCAAATAATTTGCCAATTTTTTTAAATCTTTGTAGTTTGTGGGAAAAAAATCGTAGATTAAACGAAACAATGCAATATTTGATAGGTTAATAAATTAGTGCATACTATTATAAAAGCACTTTTGTAGTAATGATACATTGCCTAGAAATAATTAAACACCATTCAATGTTTTAGAAAAGGTACCTTGTTATTCTAATTGCATATTAACTTAAATATCTTTAAAAACACCCAAATAGTCATATTTTTTTAAGGAGATCCAGCTAGAGTTGTGCTACTGAGAAATGTATAACTGCAAATAACTACCACTATCACTCTATTTCGTTTGATCCACGGTTTTTTAACCTCCGCTTTATAAACTTTGATAGATTCGTCCTACAGAACTGCAGTAGACAACGCTTTACTTAAATTAGCTGAGAGCGGCAAGCTTGTGGAGATCAAGAACCGTTGGTGGAAAGCGCCAAAGGAAGAAGCTTGCGTTGTAAGTTCCTAATATTTTTTTGGGCACTCTGTGACTTCTGTGAAGCATCTAGGCACTAAAGCCGCTTTAATTTCGTTCTTAATAATTATAATATGAATTGCGATAAAAAATCCATATCTATTTCATGTAATTACTTGACAAATACAATAAAACATTCCATTTTACATTCCCAATTCATATTGTAATTCTTCTAAAGAGGGCTTTTTATATTCAAAGACCGAAAGATCCGCATGCAGAACTATAATCACTCGTATGAAACAGTCGCATAAATACTAATTAATCTAGGGTACTATCTAAGCACGAAACTCGTAGTTTCGGTCTTAGCTTGGGGCGTTTTCAACGTCATATCAGTTACGGTCACAAGATTAGCAAGGGGCACGAACTAAAAAGTGACAATACGATTGAAGTTATCCCTACTACAGATGTGTAGTCAAAACCTATGAATTCTAAACTAAATAGTGAGTAGGGATCATTAAAAAGTATCGAGTTACTTTTGTAGGGCCCGTATCTTCGTTCACGGACTCAGAGAGTAAGCCCCAAGATTCGAGCTAAGTTTATCAAGTAAAAATGTTAATGATATCAATTGACATTCTAGCCCAAAGAAGACAGCGAAGAGGGCGCGGCAGGCGAATTAGGAGTAGATAATGTGGGTGGAGTGTTCGTCGTATTGGGTTTAGGATGCGGCATGGCTGCCGCAATGGGTATATTTGAATTCCTTTGGAACGTTAGAGAAGTCGCCGTCGAGCAGAAGGTACGAATTTCACTTAGCGCCAAATAGCATTCATATGCTAATGCGCAAAAGACCTTAGTGACATTGAATACCACATATTCACTGTTTTGCATACACAAACGATCCTTGTATTATTATTCTGGCTATGTTTTGTTAAAATTTGAATTGGACTGAGGTCGAAAATTACATGTAATAAAAATACTTTAAACTACGCTGACCGCCAAGACAATCAAATCACCGACATCCATAAACATTTTTATTTCCTTTTTTATTGTTGACTAACTGTTAATCGGGACTTCGCACGTACGACAGAGCCTAATTGTATGTTACACAGACCTCTAGCAATACATTGGTAAATACTCTCCCATTCAAATAAATTCTTAGTCGTTTTTGTGTGGTAAATTCTAAAAATCCATTAGAAAAAAGAAAATTATCAATTTTGAGGCTTGATAACCGGGTGATAACCAGCACCCACGACATCTCGTCAGTTTTATTACTACCTATGTCGTAAAAAACAAACATCATTTATTTATTGTAACGAGTTTGTAAATGAAAAGGTGGCTTTTTTTTACGACAAGTGTAGATGTAAAAACGATAATTTTATTTGAAAGAAGTTCTGACTAGCTTTTCCTGCATGTAATACAAATATTTTTTCCCAAATGATCGTATAAAAGGTATTTCAGAGAGACAATACAGTTTTTACCGCATTTATTATAATATTCTAGCTCTGATATTATTTTTGCAGATGACTCAATCAGAAGCGTTGTGGGCTGAGCTCTCGTTTGCACTAAGTTTCTGGGAAACTGAAAAACCAGTGAAGCATTCTCGCCCATCTTCCAGCGCTTCTGGATCCTCGCAGGGTGCCTCCAGAGCTTCGTCCGTGCTTCGGTCCGCAGCAGACTTATTCCATCTTAACGTATTTAATAAGTCATCACCACAATAAAACACAACTAGTGCATATAACAATTTAATTGAAAGCATAAATTAAGAGTGTTTTTGAGGTAGAAAAAACTGAGATTATTTACACTATACAATGTCTAACTTAAATGAATAAATAGATACGCATAAATAAATAATAAGACATTTTATTGCAATAATTATGAGAATAATTAGCATGACTAGTATCGCTACTTACTTATCGAATAAACTCGGCCGTCGGGTCAATTAATATTAGCCCAGAGTCGAAGTGCATCAAAGCGTCAATTTGACTCTTAATATAGCAAATTCACCCTTATCTCCACAATGTAAAATCCACAAAAATAAAAGAATACGCGCATCTGATCCCGATTTCCGTTCAATTATCTCAGAAGAAATATGTGCATTGCTTTATTGATGTCACATGACTGTCTTACATTTTTAGTTCTAAGACATGTCGTTTCCACACGATTTTTTCTTTCACCGTGTTAAAAGCAGTGGTGATGAAATAAATTACATAAAGTCATGCGTTTAAATAGGTTCGAACTCACAACCAACAACTCGGAAGTCTGGGCCGTTACTATTGGACACCACTGTTCTACATGATGGTTTCTATAGTAAGTAATTAACTAAAATATGATTGGTACCGTATCTGTTTCTCGAGCAAGAAAATAGCCAATGGCTTTTCGCTTCCTTAGGAGATCCTTGAGTACCCGCTATTAATGTAATAAACTGTTTCCTTTTTATTAATTTGTCATAAAATCTTAAATAAAATATGACTAGCCGTGCAATCATTGCGTTTCTTGTGGGTACGTGATGAACTCGAGCAAGTTAAGTTTGCACCTTACTGGAAAGCGGCGCGGAAATCCCACCCGCTTCCCCGCTCATCAAAAAACGAAACACTTGCTCAATGAATACATGGCTTAAAATTTAAAGCGAATCCTATTTACAGACCGTACCTAAGCGTTAGTGCGACGAAATATACGCGAGGTTCAAACTTAGAATGTCGAGTTGTATGTTCCTAAAACGGTCATCAAAGTGACTACTGTCCTTTGTAACAGTATTATAGCCAGTTCACGACCTTGCTGCAGCGAGCTGACTTATCGCTGGCGCGGCGAGCGGTAACATCAAATGTATTGAAATGTTTAAAACACGCCATGAGGCGCCGCCAGTGTACTTACAAAGTAACTAATGTCTTATTCGAATCGCCTGTCGCTCCGCTCACCGCTTAGACCAAAGTCGTAATCGAACTGTTATTGGTATCTAACTTCAGAGTGGAAGCTAATCTTATTGTATCGTCTGACAGTTGTCACCGCGTACTGTGTCACTTGACGATATTATATCTGTATCAGTCAGAGGTATCCGCTTAGTTAAATTTTGGACCTAACATAATGGATTATTTGCCATCGACTCGTTAAAAAAGTCCTCTATTGTCCCATATCTTTCGCACACAGAAGTAAGATTAAATTAAAACTAGTTTCGTCATGGAACAGTCCTATTTGCCACAAGAACTCAATAAATCTCATCAAAGTTGATAAAAGACGAGGCAGCCCTGAGGACGGAGACTGCTCGTGACTGGGACCTCTCGCGCTGCGGAGACTGGCTGGCCGTAGAGGGGGGCGCGGAGCGGGGCGGGGCTGCTAGCTTGTGCAGCTCACGAGGGTTCAGAGAAGCATGCCATTCGCTTGAAAGCGCTTCCAAGAAAGTCACCTGAAAAAATCAAAACATTACATCGCATTTGTAACAACAAATGATTAACAATGATTTTAATAATGATTAACAATTAACAATGATTTTTCTTTAAACTAATAGAGCGTGAACCTCTAACATTCCTTTTTTTCTAAAAATGAATCGCTAATAGAAATATTAATGAACCGCCATAAATCTGATAAAAGCCAAACATTTTTGCTGCCATGTACGGATGACTATCAAACTATTATAGCGTTTAAAAATTAGAAAATGATAGAAGCGTGCAGACGCTTTTACCAAATTTTGACACACAAATTCTTTATGTTAGTCTTCTTCTTCTTATCTTATGGTTGATGAACAACCGGGTGTCAGAGTTTAAACCGCCCGTAGGCCTCTGACATGGCTTCACACACCGTTGAAAAATCTCTCAGGTGTGCTGGTTTCCTCACGATGAAGGAAACTTCACCGTTTTTAGCAAGTGATAATTAATTTATAATACGCACATGAATTCTAAAATACATTGGTGCGTGCCGGGGTTCGAACCTGCAACCTTTGAACTGGCAGTCCAACGGTCGTACCACACGGCCATCACTGCTTTTTTATGTTAGTGAAAGCAGGTCTAATACGTCATTTGCAAAAACGGCATTGCATATCATTCATTCACGAAGAGAATCCTTATGAATATTTCTCAAAGTGGCACTTTTGGACCCTCTGTATTAGAGAATAAAACACCGAGATATGAGACGTCTTTTAGCCACAATATCAGCCTGAGATTCTGTTATCCCATTCGCACTTTAATCGCAGCAACGACAATAATTCTTTCAAGTACCTATTTTTCAAATCCTTCAGAAATAGCGTTCCTCCTTTCCTTTTCACAATAAATAAGGACACTTTCAAGACTTAGATATAAGTAAGTATTTAAATAAAAATTCATACCCTTTCTTTGACACTAATTTGCCGAGCGTGGAACATGAATTCTATAATAGCCACGAAAAAGCCCAGGATGCCGCCCGCACCAAGCACTAAAAAGATTCCACTAATATTTTTCATCTGTAAGCCATTATCATCTTCTTCACTGACTTGTTTCTGTAAAAAAATTAAATTAGTTTTAAAAATGACCTTTGTTATTTAAAAATCGGTTTGCGTTTGACCACTATCTCGCGTCATTGTAAACGAAGATGTGGTCGACGGTGAAGCACGCTTGCCTAGAAGTGACCTATTCACTCCTGACTTAATATCCCATAAAGATAATTACTAACAAGAAAATGACATTTTTGCTTTAATCAGCCAATAATATTCCCACGGCTGGGACACGAGCCTCCTCTCTATGATTGCAAGAGAGTGAACGATCCATCATGCAGAAATTGCGTGTGTTTTTCGGTTAGAGGAAACCGGAATGTCACCATCCGTCCTGCTGGTTTCCGCAGGGAAAAAACATTGGTTTCCCTTCACTTCTTTGTGTGAATTCTTGCCTACCACCACTTTTTTATAGAACAGGCCATAATCACTTGATATGGTACGTACGGAAAGGTCAAAGAATGCCCAAGAAGAAATAACATGACCAACGTCACAGTAAAACTTTACAGAAAAATATTACTGCTGTAAATCTTGTTGTCTGAAATTTACATTAATTCCGTTTGGATCTTAAGTAATTCAAAATTCTTTAATGTATTTTAATCAAAATTATCAAACCTCGCAATGAGCTTGGTTATATTCGTCTTCCCACCATTTCTTTTTCATTTTCTCAAGGTCACCTTTCTCTTGCAGTGATAAAATTGCTGCATCAACCCATCCCTTGTGTGGAAAATCTACAAACATTCCGATATATTAAAATCTACAAACACTCCGATATGTTAAAATATACATATAGAAATAATTGTTCATTTGAAATACCTCTATACTTTTCAATTCATGCTTCAGCACAATATTTTCAATGCGTTGTAATGAGCGCTTTAGTAAACAGTGATTTTCACAGAAAAAATACTGGCAACCGATTGTATGTATTGACACATAGACATAAGATTTTTTTTTTTACTTTAGATGTTTGGTTTGCGGCTTAGTGAAGGATCTGTTAACGCGTTATATCATTATCACATTAATGTTTGTTTTATACTAATCATAAAGAGAAATTTTCACAACTTACTTTTAGCCATAGCGATACCATATTCCTTAGAATCCAATTTAGAACCAAGCATTTTCAATTTGCAATTTCTCTTGATATAAAATTCGATGGTTGTTGATTCCATGAAAAACGCGTACTTTCCTTTACTCTTATTCACGCGCTCTCTTCCTTCTTCGTTACCGTGTGTAAAAACTGTGGGCTTTGCAGAACTCATTACTGACCAAATTTTTGAATACACTGTATCGTTAGAAGTCTGCAAATGAAAAAGGAGATAACATTAAAAACACTTATATCCATAAAGATGCTGATAAACTCGAGCATTCACTTGTAATAAGCATTCCCGAATGGTACATTACAGAAAAACAAGCAAAGGCGATTTACAAATACTCTAACGAACTTTCTGGCGAACTTTTAACCAAGCTCAAGTCAAGTCTGAAACATCTTTATGAAGAAGTAAAATTTGACTATCACCGACTAGCGCGTTCGCTAGAAAGATCGCAAAAATGTTCGTAGCGATATTTGGCTCCATGCTCGGTTCCTGTACGAACAGGAGCCGAACATCGCTACGAACGTTCAAGTCGGCAAAATTAAAAATGGCGAATGGTCGATTTTCTGTAACAATAGAATCATTGTTACAGAAAATTGACCAAGTCAAGATAGCTCAAGTCCATCAGCACCTAGTAAAGAGAAACAAATATATATACAAATTATAGACGTAGATACAAATTATACACGTAACAAATTTTAGAAACGCACTTGAAAAAACTTATATGTAGACGCATTGTACACAGCACCATAGGAAATTTTATTCTGTTCGGAAAGTTCCTTAACATCATTGATGTCATTGCTTCGTCTGCTGTTACTTAGGAAAGTGGATAAGTTGGCAGTATACGAGGCGGTCACAATGAGCGCGAAGAACCACCACATTCCAGAAATCCAACGAGAACCCGCTGCCCTGTTCAAAATAACAGAAATTAATATCACAAATGTAACTCTGCAATATAATCAGAATTGTCCATACCTTGGTAATATGTCGCAACCTTGAGTCATAATAGCGCCCATGGTAAGCCACAAGCAATTGTATAGACTCCATATATTTTCCAAATTTTCAGGATTTTGATTGCATGGATGAGGATTAACCCAATCATCTTGACTCATTCTGAAAAAATCACCATCATTACATATCACATTGCTTTAAAAAATAAAATAGGTATTAAATGATATGGTATTGAAAAAAAATTACCAACCTTGCACAAATAAGTAATATAAATGACACGACCACGTACGTAGTCGCCAAATACAACCAAACATCTAAAGACAGTGGTTTAATAAATGAGAATTTGTTCGGGGCCTCGGGGTCTTCTTCTCGAAATAACAAACTGATGCCCAAACTCATGAACGGAATCGAAAAGTCCACTACGGCATTCCTTTCCGAAGTAATTGTTAAGTCACATATACCTAAATGAGCTTTCTGGAACAAAAAAAAATGTTTTACCCATCAACTGACTTATAAATGACAAAGTTTGGATTTATGAATGGATGTTTGTTACTCAAACACGGCAGAACAAATCATGATGAAATTAGGTTCAGATGGATAAAAATAAACGTAACTAATGCAATGTATTACCATTAAATCGTAATAATATGGTCATACTGTATCGTAGCGTTACTCAAAAAAATCTGTCTCGTAGTCTAAAATATTATTTCATACAAACCTCCTAATCTGTACAGCAATTTTCAAGTTATCATTTTTCATAAGTGGGGCAAATAATTTATTTCATAGAAGTAAAAAGTAAATGGAACTTACGTGTTCCAGCAACTCTCCAATTATTCCATTCCACTTCTTTGAGCCTTCGATCTGGCTACCATAATCGTTCCCTGGGGCTATATAAAACTCATACTGTAGATTAGGCTCATAGTTTTTGCGTATATATTTGAATATTGCATCCATAAGATCCACACAGTAGCCTCGATAGGTCGTCCCATTATCTGACTTTATTACGTAAAAATATGGTGGTCCTTCTCTGGTCGCCACCTAAACGAAAAGTCTACATGTAATCATCAGTGTTCATCTGTACGTTTTGAGTGCTCCGTTTCTCTCGTTTTCACAAGCGCAACAGCTGAGTGTAGGGTTCTTGGGATCAATTGCCTGGTTAGTAAAAAACTGCTAGTGAGTTTTTCCTTTACAAACTTAGTAGCAGCCCTGAATTAGGAACTTGGTGAAATGTAAATTACCACCAAATTTAGGAATTTCGGAGCTTCAGAAAGCAAGTTAAGCAGATGGCCCTGCGCCGGTTCTCTCTCATATCGTGTCGTATTGCTGTTCCATTGAACTATGACAATAAGGGAAGAGAGTGTACCTGTATCTGCGCACATACCTGCATGCAGCGTGGGAGCTTATGAATAATGGTGTGCCATCCAATCATGTCTTATAATACGTACGTTAACTTTTGATTGTAATCAACGCCTCCTTTTGTTTATTACAACTCACAAATTCACAGAGGTTTACCAAAAGCGTCTATATATCAATGATATTCAATAAAAAAAGTATGCAACACCTTACCTTCATTTTCATTTTGTCTTGCAGAGCGAGCGAGCGATCATCTACATCCTCCATTGTGATTTCATTTGTTTTGTAATCCCATTCGCCCGCATACATAAACTGACTTTCCTTGTTTAATTTCGAATAGTGCAATGCGAAATTAACTCTTTTCCCTTCATCATCGAACTCAATGTTTCCGGAAAATCCTTTCGAAGTTGTCTGGAAATGATTCAATGAGTAAGTAAATTTTGTCCTCTATGATAGATACTTATAATATTCCATACGTAGCTACATAAATTGACACTTTTCTTATATAGCAACATCTATATATATAAAAGGAGAACTGACTGACTGACATATCAACGTACAGCCGAAACTACTGGGGCTAGGAATGTGAAATTTTGCACACGGCTTCCTATTATAATGTAGGGGAGCACTAAGAAGGGGTTTTTGGAAATTTAACCTTTAAGGGGGTGAAAAGGGGGAATTAGGAAAGTACGTAACCCACGCGGACGAAGTCGCGGGAAAAGTGCTAGTATATTATAAAGCTGAAGAAAGAGTTTGTTTGATTGAACGCGCTAATCTCAGGTAGGTTCGAATTGAAAATTATTTTTTGATGTTGGATACTCTATTCAAAACCATCTGACATGGTATTGACACGTGATGAGGAGGGATGACACTCATGTGACTAAGAGAGCAATGGGTATGAATGTTGATGGATGGAGAAGAAGAGGAAGGCTAAGGAAAAGACAGATTGATGTCTAAGGAATGATATGAAAGAAAAAGGAGTCAATGATACTGTGACGTCTGATAGGAAAGAATGAATTGAGAAAACGTGTGGCGCGGACCCCAAGGAAAATGGGATAGAGTCAGGAGGATGAGATGATAGTCTATTAGTCAGGAAGGCTTTGTCCTATAAAACAATACGGATTGAACAATAGGAACCAACCAACGGATGAAATTTAAAGTCTACTTCTATCGTTCAATTTAATTCATTGTTACCTTACGTAATGCTTCCCGCAGATCATATCCTTTGGGCCACGCACTATCTTCGTACTCTGATTTACTATTTTTAAGACATAAAGCGGGTGGTTCAGGAGGATCGTCATCAATCTGCATGCTTCTGATCGCTTTTTCTAAATGACTTAGTGAATCAGCTGCTAAAGCTGTTTCCAGCTAAAAAAATATTTAATAAAGTATTAGAGGCATAAGCATAAGTTACTTCTAACGGCCATTGTACCACTTTGTCTTAGATAAGAATAAGACATTCATTACTTTGAGTATGCGAATTCGCCAGTACCGGCGCCTCGTGGCGTATTTTCAACACTTCTATACATTTGATCTTACCGCTTGCCGCCCCGCTAAGTCACCGCTTAGAGCGGCAAGCTCGTGATGGGGCCGTTAGATATGTCTAATCTGGCTACTCGCTGGACAAAAATGATGCTCAAAAAAACTACCAGTTATAGATCTAAAAGGAAGCAACTTACTTACGATACTTATACAAAATAATGTTAATGGTATGTAGTATAATTTAAAATATGTAAAAAAAATCTGATGTGATTACCCCTAGTGCTTTGGCTCGGAGCATTCCTTTGTCTTTCCAAGATGCCTCACTCGGTGTGGTCAAGTGTAGAGTGGACACGTTCGCCATAAGAGCAGGAATACTTTTGAAGTCAAGACTGTATGCATCTAAGTTTGTCAATACAAAACTCTGAAACAATAGATTGATCATACCTACATGAAACAGCACAAACATATTGATAGTAGATTTGCAGCTTGCAAGCTATAAAAGTACGGATAAACTTGAGCATTCGCCGTTTTTAATTTTGTCGAACTGAGCAACGAACAAGACGACAAACGTTTTCACCATCTTTCTAGCGAACGCTACAATCGATGGTCATCAATTTTTTTTTCTTCATTAAGGTGTCAAAAGAGAGTCGGTTCGGCAAAAGCCAGAACGAGCTTTATACGCTAAAACGCTCTCGTTTGTTTTTCTCTAATGTAAAATTCCCAAGAATGCTCAAGTTTATCAGCGCCTTTCTTATGACTGTACATGACCACTTTAAGAGTGCTTCCATCTTAACCTCGCTAAAACATATATTAATATTATAAAACGTATACATGTCTACCAGTCAATGCACTTTCACGGCTACATGTGTAGGCGAAGTTAATTAATAGGTGCACAACATTAAACTTACTTGGTACTCCGTCGCGTTCTCAACTTGTATGATTTCACTCATATATTTATGAATGTTTGTTACGTTACAGTCCATAACGTGGTAGGACATTCGAGCTACTTTGAATATGTACTTGAATGTTTCCCGGTTGTCACCCCGGGGATCTAATTTTTTGAATAGAATTGGTTCCACACCCGCAGTACTAGGCCACGAGTTTATCACTTCCTGCAGCCGTAAAAAACCTGAAAAAAAAACAATTTAATGTTAAATTTTCAGGGTTTACATTAATTGCGGACAGTGAGTAATGGGTGACTCGCCGTACGATCATGAACCACGCTCCCTTCAAAGAGCTGTCAGTGATCTGACGGGATCAAACGCCTGTCGGGTTCGCGGGACTGTCTACCTGTTTAGACAATCCCACGAACCCAACAGGCGTTACCGTGAGCCTTTTTTTACTTGGTTAAATCATCCAATGAGTTCTCCCACCCTGGGTGCGGAAGGGACTGTCAGACTCGTACTGACTAAAAGCCACGGTGTTCCTTCAATCGCTCTTTACGTTCCGAGGTCCAATACGAGTCTGACACCCAAGACGGGAGGATAGAGATAAAAAAGGGTTTATTTTAAGTTTATGTTTTAGTAAATTGTGTCACAGTAGGTACAGAATTTAAAAATATTGTTAGTCTTCTTATTTAAGCACTGTTGCTGTGTATTATAACTACTGTGGGTGTTGAGGTGTAAGGTATCGTTCACAACATGACACAGCATTCAATTTATAGTAATTAATTTTCACAATGAAGCACTGTTGCTCGATGCTCGATGTTCTGCTACAAATGAATGCTCAAATCCATCAGCACCTTTACAATCAAACTCACTGCTATTATCCTCATACAAGATTGTAAACTTGTCGTATTTTAGTTGCTTAATGAGTGTTGCGAATGCCTTCGAGATTATATCTGGTGGTGGATGATAGAAAAACGAGTAGAAGTCCTCGGCTTGAGTTTGAGTCGGCTCCCATCCCAATGATAAATGGGTTATCTGGAATAATTGAAGAACTTTTTATGTCACTGTGAATAAAGTATATAATATCAATGTGCTCGTTAGAGGCAATATTGACGACATCATGTATATATAAATTTTGAGCATGTCTGTTTTTTATCATTTTGGCCCAAGCAAACAACAGAGTTCTTATTCGGTACAAAAATAGACTGAAAAATACTGTAAAGCAGTTTTTTTGGAAATAACTTGATTACCATTATAATTTTAGTTTTGATGTACGTACCGATGTAGGTACTTAGATTTTTTTTTTATATTTTTTTTTTTTATATTTTTTTTATATTTTTTTTTTCTGTGTGCACTCGGTTAATATTACTTAACTAACTATTAAAATATAAAACTAGCTTTTACTTCATAAAAAACTTACATTTAATCTATTGCACAGCAAACAAGTTGTGTCGCAAACACCGTAAGTCGGACGAGCGTCTATTAAAGCCACGATCCCCTTGTCGTCTGAAGTAAATGGACACACTGGAAACAACAGTCTTGTATTAGTGCTATGTACCCGTGGAAGAGCTACAAATAAAGTTATTTATTTTTTCAAATAACAACAAGGTGGAGTAAAGAGGTAAGTAAGTAAACTATAAAATGTTCACCTAAAAAATCTGGTTGATTTTAGAGTACTCGTTGTTAATATTTAAGAACATGAACATGACCAAAATTCTAGTATCGTTCGTCTTCAAATTGTTTAGTATGATACCACTCTTCTAGTGAATAACTAATTTATCATATCTATAATAGAAATAACTGCGAGCAGGACTTGGACCCGAGACATTTGGAATCAGTACTTCAGAAGCCTTATCAATTAGGCCATCGCAGTCATGCTCGGCAAGGTTGAATCTTCCATTCTATCCACAAAATCTTGCGGCGACATTGGGCCATCTATTGTAGAAGTGTCAAACTACTACAACATGAACTCTAAAATATGATGTTTATGACTTACGTTCTAATGAAGTGGAATAGCTGTCGACTACCTTCGAATGCAGGGACCGGCCGTGGTACGTCATCATTTGGTTAGCTTTAATCATGTTTTCAAATACCTGCCGTGAAGTTGCCAGCGTTTCCCTGTTGAAAAGACCCCCTGAAAACATAAACAAGCCAATTGTTTTTGTTGTCAAAACGACTGTTTGTAATGTAATTAAATTTTCACATACCTATGGGGAAAGCTGTCGTGCGGAGGGCGTGAGCATTCGGTGTGAATACAATACATGTAACAATGAGCAAAGCTTTGAAGGTGATCATTGTGGAAGTTGGTGTTGGTTTATGAATACAATATGTTGTTTGGGCGGGCATGCGGCGCGACGGCCGCTTCTCCGCCGTCTGAAGTATTTTTGGAAAGCAATTTTAGGTCACGTCGCGTGCGCCGTCACGTCACGCGTGGACGTCGTCGCCGTCGCGTCCAATAGCGCCGCGTGTCCCGCAACGGAGTCTGGAATATTATTGATATGAATTATAAGGAAATACTGTTGCGATGAATCAATATCTAATTAAAGCTTCGACACTAACAAAAATCAGATCTAGATATCCACTTATAGATGTAAACCACCATCATTTGAATGTGTTTCCTGTCCAAAACACGTGACAGATTTCCATATCGCATTATACCTCCTCCATTTGTTCATAACTCTGAAAGAAGTTAATTTTATTTGAGTGAACGGTATCCAGACGTTCATTCGGTAAGCGGTGCGCCCACAAATTGTAGTGAAATAGTTTTTATAAAGTAAACTATGCAGACGCATTAAAGTTTTTTCAACATGCGTTGGTATTTAATACTTTTATTGCTTTGTATTCAAAAATGTGCTGGACAGTTTGTTTTCACGGAAACCCAAGAAGTTTCGTACCAAATAGGTAAGGGATTGTTTGTCTACATTGACGCCCAGTTTCGTAGTTAACTTTAAGTAAAGTGTTTCCGAAATTCTAAACTCTATCAAGTCAATTTAGGAAACTGCTATGAAGCTATATTCAAACTCCACTGCTGCGTAGATATCTACACTAATATTATACAGAGGAAAGATTTGTATTTTTTTGTGTGTGTAATGAATAAACTCAAAACTACTGTGCCTATTTAAAAAACTTTTTCACCATTAGAGAGCTACATTCGCTCTGAGTAACAAAGGCTTATTATATCATGTCTACTCGTGCGAAGCCGGGGCGGGCCGCTAGTTAATTATATATAATTTATATAATTTTAAACTCCAGTATTTAGCATCAGTCAACTTTTGCTAAAATAATTTCGTCTGATGGATTAGAATAAATTTGAGCAGCTTTTTATTTTGCACACATATTCTTTTGGGTTGGTAAAATCTCGTTGTGAGTCCTCCCGCCCAAGGTGGAGAGGAAGGGACGGCCCTGCTCCTGTAATTGCCCAGTTTACGTCTCAGGGTCACGGTAG
This sequence comes from Agrotis puta, assembly GCA_943136025.2. NCBI lineage: Eukaryota > Metazoa > Arthropoda > Insecta > Lepidoptera > Noctuidae > Agrotis > Agrotis puta. The sequence goes on along the minus strand of OW964177.2, from coordinate 9,107,432 downwards.
CCTTTAGATAACCCAGCGACCCTATGCAGAAATGAGTCCATATATAATACAATAATTGAATGAATTGAATGATACATTAGCTCAACCATTTTAATTCGATAAGCAAACATTTACATTACCTAGCTATTTATTTATATCTAAAAAATATATATTTATTTATTTCTTTAAGTTGGCATCTTCGAGAAGGATGCCATCATCCAGCAGGCGGCATTCAATGATAGCCTGAACCATGTGCACCTGCAGGAGGTTCGGATAAAGCCTTTCAACTTGCAGCCGCTCAGACAAGACAGTTATTCAGTGTGGAGAGAATGTGAGTTCCTATTTGTTCAATTTTTTGTTATACATGTACACATCGACATATCGATATGACGTACTTGAAATTGTAACTAATCCTTGATTTCTGTCTGAAAAACTATCAAAAAAAGATCTTAGTTGAATGGATCATCATTCTACATACTCTCCTGTAATAAGATCATCTAGGTAACAAGGATTTGGAACTTAGTCTAGTCAGTTTTTGCACTCAGTTGCGAAATCAATCATTAGCCATGCACGGCTGTTTACATACGTTTATGATGTTGATGACTTAATAACAGCAAAATAAGAATCAAAGCTCATTGCTAACTTTTAGTTATAGAAACAAATCTTTATCTTATTTTACTTCGTTAGAAAAAGAAACAAAGAAAGAATATAAAATGGCCTTGTTTGTGTAAATACTCTCAAAGACTGCAGCTAAGCTCATAAAGAAATTGCGCAAACATTATTCTATTGATTTTATTTTATTTACACAAACAAACGTTCTTGTTATACAATTTCAGTGTGTTCAAGCAGTGGATTGCAACCGGTGGCTATATTTGGTCCACAAAATGCAATATCAGACGGCGCCACCCGAGACCAGTGCGCCATTGCCAACATACCGCACATTCAAGCCACATGGCAACCTCGAGACCCCGAATTAAAACTAGACGAGCAAGAAGAAGAAACTAGCCCAGATGAAGAGGAAAACGAGGAAGAAGGAGGAGAAGAAGAATTAGAATTTAAAAAGATTTCAATAAACTTTTATCCGGACTCCGAGGACATTGCACTAGCTTATGGAAAACTTGTGAAATATTATAAATGGACAACTTTCGCAGTACTTTACGAAGATAATTTTGGTACGTAGTTTTTTTTTACATATCAATTCATATTTTAACTCATGGTGGGCATAGACTCCTATCAGTTTTTTAATATACAGGGTGTCCTGGAAAGTAGTGTGGATCAAATTAAACAGCAGTATAGGAGAGGTCATTTCCAATCTTTTCACCTCTGTAACATACGGTTCAAAAGTTATGACCACTTTTGTTGTTCAGTCACTCATCGCTAGTGTAACTTATTCTCACGAAGAACGCTTGAAAATCAAGTAAAATTTTTCAGTATTTTTTTAATTGCACACAAGAGCTGGATATTGCTGTGGTATCGTTATACTTCTATGCAACTGGACAACATTACTTAAAAAAAACACATTTATTGCAAATTTAAACTGCAAACTATATACTGGGATTGGAGTTTTCACGAGGTTTCTTTTTTTCTAGGTTTATTAAGGGTGCAAAAGATTCTAGCTGAAGTATCACTGAACTCACAAATCTTCATGTATAAACTGGATCCGGGAGGTGAAAACCGACAGGTAAATCTATCCATAATGTTATGTGAAATTCCTTCATGCCTTAGAGTGCCTTAGACAATTTACTCTTGTTATACAACATTATTTTTAGAATATGCAAAACCCGATACTCCTGTCTAGTAGTTTTGAATAATGTTTCTATGTACAAAATTTTAAAACTGTATCATGAAAAATCACAAAGTTATAAGCTTGGATATCTGGTTGTTCGTTTAAAAACATGCTCATTTCGCGGCGCGGCGCGGAAGTCCCGCGAAACCCGCACTTCCTATGTCGTACACTCATTGTTAATAGTTTGGCAATAGATATCTAACCATACGGTGATAGTATTAGAAAAATTAATTAAAATATTTTTAGGAAAAAATTTAACATGGTCTAAAAATTATTGTAATCTAATCAGTTACTGGTTCTGAACAAACTATATTCAGGTTTCGCATATTGATTTTGTGTTCAGTGATATTAGTTATGGTGGCTGTACACTCACCGAGTGACATCGAGACAGGGCGCGAGTGTGTAGTGTATAGTAGTTCTCGCCTAGGCTTAGTATCGGTGTTCCTTGCTTCACTCAGAGTCGGTTGTTCGCAGGATGCCTCGTGAAAGACATAGACAAAGCTCTCGGTCGAGTATACAGCCAGTTTTTTACATATGTTTGGGTGTTAAATAAAATGTTCTAATGACTTTTCAGATATTCAAGACATTAAAGAAACACCGCGTTAACCGCATCGTTCTGGACTGTGACGCTGACCGTATTTTAAAATATTTTGAAGAAGCCCAAGATGCAAAACTTATTGATGAATATGAGGTACGAGTTGTTTGATTTCAAAGTTACAAAGAAACTTTTCATTTTTTTCAGTGCTTTCTAAATAGTCTTAAAATTTCTGATTTTTGGGCAATACAAAAATGGAATGGTCTCGTCTTGGCAACCCAAGACGAGACCATTCCATTTTCCTCTAACTGGTGGTAAAAGTCGACGCGTTGCAGCGATATTGACAAACGGAGAGACAGACAGACAGACAGACATGGTTTCAGAACCAAACTCTTTGCGTAACATGGTTACCTATACAGGCATTTCCGCGACTCAGGGGAGTACTTTCAACACAAAACCCGTAGCTTCGGCCGACGCGACGTTTCGGGCGGTTCTCTTTCTTTATGATTTACGGATATACGAGTAAGATTAGTTAATGATACGAACAAAAAATTTGTGATAATATGATTGGCAGTTTTTCCGTCACAACTTATCAATTCAGAACTAATAGGGAGAGTACAGTTCAGAGTAGACCCCAGATACGAAAGCCAAAAAAAAATACAAGAAAATAGCAGTTTTCTTCAAGATTGACGTATAATTTTACGCAAAATGTTTTAGCACATCATTTTAGTTTCCATGGACACGTCTACCGTGGCCGAGAAGCTGGTCAAGATGAGCTGTAACATAACCTGGTTAAGCATCACAGAATATGACACGATGAAAATGTCCAGTCACCTGGCCCCAAGAGTAGGCAACTGGCGTTCTGAGCTGGAGTCACCATCTGTTGTTGAATTCAAAGTAAGCAGAAAAAGTGTATTTATTAATATAAAATTAAAACAAATAAAACTTACTATCTTACTAATTTTATAATAAATGCGAAAGTTTGTATGAATGGAAGACAAATGAATGAATAAAAAAAATGGATGACACATGATGTTTCTTACATTAGTTCCACTATTTTGAAACGCCTAAGTCAAAATAAGACCATTAGTTCTACCGTAGAACTGTTTGGTCAAACAAGGGATCATGTTTAATTAACGCTTGTTTAATATAAAGCTAATATTAATTAATGTTACCACAGCTCGAAGCACTAATATTGGATGACGTTGCTAATCATCTTGTGAAGGCACTAGATTTGGAAGAGTTGAAGGATCGTGCACAGCCTCCTGAGTTTAGTTGTACTGGAGAAGAAGATCCCTGGCCTCATGGAGCAGCGTTTCAAAAAAAAATATTAGAGGTACCAGAACTTTTTAATTATTAGATATCATTTTGTTTACTTTGCCATTTTAGGTACCTGTTTTATGTACCCGAAAGGTAAACAACGGGACCATATCAATATGCCTCCGCTGTTCGTCTGTCTATCAGCGCGACATGCTGTATTTCAAGGTAGCCAGTTAAAATTTTCACAGAATAAGTATTTCTGTTGCTACTAAAAGAATCCATAAGAATTAAGGTTCGGTCATGCATGGAGTACTGCTCTCACCTCTGGGATGGGTCTGCCAAATACTCACTCGATGCACTATAAACGGGCCAAGAGGCTTATCGGCAACGATACTCTGGTCGATTCTAAGCTCGAGCGCCTTGAACATCGACGTCGAGTTGCCAGCCTGTCGGTGTTTTATCGGTTACATTTCGGTGAGTGTGCAAAGGAACTGCACAACTTGACTACAAGACGTACGGCAATGCGCCATTGATATATATGGTGGATAACCCTCCGGTACGTAGAAAGCGTTTTGCCAATACTTTTATTGAGCGCACAGCTAAGGAGTTCCCTGCCGGGGTCTGTATTTCCAGCTGTAACCTTGGGGTCGTCAAATCAAACGTAACGGAATCCTACATGCGCGGGACCGACTCGAGTCGTTATTCTTTTTCATTTATAGAATTAATTACCGTTGTCTGTTAATATAAATTTGATCATTAGAAGCCCATTTTATTACGAACTAGCTTCCGCCCGCGACTCCGTCCGCGCGGATGTCGATCTTCGCGTGGATGGTTTATTTCCCCATTTTGAGTAACTCTGACAATGACATCTTATAAATATTACGGCGCTGAATCCACTGCGGGTAATGCAACGTGTGTTCGCGGTTCTACAGAACAACGTCTATGAATAAAACTGAAAAATAAGATATTTTTTTCTACGTATTTTTCCAGGATAAAAAGTATCCTATGTTATGCCCAGGATAATAAGGAATAATTATACCAAGTTTCATCGAAATCGAACCGTTAGTTTTCACGTGATGCCTGCACAAACAGACAGACAGACAGACAGACAAAAATTTTTTTAATCATATATTTGGGTTTGGTATCGATCCAGCAACACCCCCCGCTATTTATTTTTTCAATATTTTCAATGTACAGAATTGACCCTTCTACAGATTTATTATATGTAAGTATAGATAAAATAAAATATACTTTATTAAAGTCCACTAAAACATTTTCAGACGCAAAGCCTCGGTGTGACGGGTAACATACAATTTGATCAACAAGGCCGAAGAATTAACTACGTTTTGTATGTGAATGAAATTCACATCAAGATGAGACAAACTACCGGCAGATGGGAGTCTGCCAATGGTACCGACATCATTAATACCAAATCGATAGATTCTAACACTAAAAGCCAACACTCGAGCAAAGAATTTATTGTAAGTACATTGTGTACACACGGCAACACATCAAGCTGTACAAAACCAATCTTGGGCTCGCTTAAATGATCTTTTCTTAAAGTGAACGGTCAGCTTATACTGGTTTTACGTAGCTTGATGTGTAGCCGTGTGTACATACCGAGTTTCTTCAGTCTCCTGGAAACGGAGAACTGTTGTCAATTGTAGATATTTGAAAGTTATTCAGATAGAAAGGTAGTCAGTGGCCCTAGGCTACGTGCATTTTCATCACTTTCCTGTTTCTAAATACGTGCAAAATAAGTGAAAAATATTGCCGTTTCGCCACTAAATATCTCCATACATTCAGTCCCATTTCTATTGTTGTAATTCATTTCAATTGTTTTTGATGAGTACAGCCGGCTCCCAAAGTCAAAAGGAAATATCTGTTGTAGTTGTTATTTTTTATCATTCTCTTATATTGTAGTTTTCCTTGTGTCTGTACTATGTAACTAACTAGTAACTGTATCTGCCAAACAAAAAGTTGTAGAAACGAAATGAATAATTTTAGAGATTCCATATAATTATGAAAATAGTGGTGGCACTAATGAGTTGCTATTTGTTTAGTTGATGAAAATGGATGTACCTAGCCGTTCTAACAACCGGTGTTACCCAGTACTAGGTTTTTGAAGTCAGATTAGCAGTCGTTCTATAAAAAAATATGCTCTGCTTGATCTGGTAGGACTGGAAGCCGACCCAAAGATAGTTCGGAAAATGTTAGGCAGATGATGATACACACATGGCGTAGGAGACGCGAATGCAAAGGCTTATTACCACTAATTAAGAACATGTGACATTTTTGTTGACACAGGTTGTATCTCGTAGAGCGCAACCCTATTTCGATTACAAAAAAAAATGTGAAACTGACGAATGTAAAGAAAATGATGAAGACCCAAATGAAGAATTCGAAGGATTCTCCGTGGACTTAGTCAAGCACATATTCAAAATACTGAGAGAAGAGAATTTTAATTATACTTACAAATTCATTCACGAAGAGGATCTGGAATATCCTGGACTCCTAAAAGTGTTGTTAGACAAAGTAAGTGATCATTTTAATACTTACATACTAGTACTTTGTCAAACGGTGGCACAACAGGGTGAAAATATTATTCAGTTTCTTATAATATTTCATCTGAACACAATTTTATTAAAACAGATTAAATTATCTTCGTCAAATATCTACATAAATACCAATCCAGTAAATGCACATTTGATTTGCTTGCCACGATTCTTTTCTATTAAATTCAAAATTTTAGAAAAAAAACACGTTTAGTAGGGACCACAGTTGCATAACATACTTTTCCTTACAGAAAGCTGATTTAGCAGTATGTGACTTCACAATAACAGAAGAGAGGAAGAAAGTGGTAGACTTCTCAGTGCCTTTCATGACTCTAGGAATAAGTATCCTATACACCCAAGATAAGGAAGTGAAGCCTCAAATGTTTTCTTTCCTCAATCCGTATACTCTTGAGGTCTGGATGTATACTGCGACAGCATATTGTATTGTTTCGATAATGCTTTTCATTTGCGCCAGGTATGTATTTCTCAGAATTATTTTTAAAATATGAATTCCACATTTTAAGTTACGTTTACAAAAATACCATGGCTTACACTTCTTCAAATTTTTGGAAGAAATGTATGGAAGCCATAGACTTGCGAGTGGGACAATGGGGCAGAGAAGCCTAGGAAAAAGAATATTGTAACCTTGAAAACGTGTAATTAATCAAACGTGTAATTTAAATGAATCGTTCATTCAAAGACTTTTGCATACATCAAAGACTTGTGATATGGCTTCCTAAAATATAGATACTTCTTCGAAAGTTTAATAAAATGTTCCAAAATATTAAATTGGAGCTTTTAAAAACGTGTTTCATAATAACATACTTATTTTAGAATATCACCAGCCGACTGGGAAAACCCAGAACCATGTGAGAAAGATCCGGAAGAATTGGAGAATATATGGACGTTCAAGAACTGCACCTGGCTAACAATGGGTTCCATCATGACACAAGGATGCGACATCTTGCCCAAGTAATTCTCTTAGGGTCGTTTTATGAAAATAATGTCTAACAAAATTATTTCTTGATGAGAAATAATTGAAAAGAAACAGGTAGAATACTCTTTATTATGCACACCGTATGGTGTATTCGGGTATTAAGGTACAGTTATCTATATATAAAAGAAAGTCGTGTTAGTTACTCCACTTATAACTCAAGAACGGCTGAACCGATTTAGCTGAAAATTGGCAGGGGGTAGTTTAGAGCCAGGAGAAGGACATAGGATACTTTTTATTCCGTTCGACAGCATTCCCGTGTGACTTGACATGAAACGTCAGTCACTATAAAACGTGGTATAACAAAAAAGAATCAGACTTGGAATAACAAAACGCAAATGACAGCTATGTAATGACATATGGATGAAAATTTGATATTTGTAAGAAATCAATAATAAAACTATTTCTATTAAATAAATAATTAACAATTATAATGTAATGATAGTGCCATTGCCCATTACTGTGCCCATACCCAGTAGTACTACTAGATATTTTGATAGTTTTTACGTATAAATAACTTAATACACATAAAAATCTAGTTCGTTCACGTTAGTCTTCGAAACCACTCAACTGATTTCAAACAAACTTTGTGAATAAATAGGTTTGGTCTAGTTTAAAAGATACGATAGTTTTGGATCCGACAAGAGGCACAATATAGAGGCGGGATAGTACTCTTTTGCTACGGTATTTCTTAAACGTAATAAGTTTGAGTATTATTTATATATTAGGTCTAACGACCTGTTCACGACTTTAATCTAAGCATTGAGCGTTGCGCCACGTACCCACCCCACAGTAGCGATCGGCGGCAGCTGCCGAGCTCCCCACTCTCGCGCCGCTATCCAAACCGGTCTATTTCGAGTTTGTACTTTTCCTATTCCCGCCGCTCCGATCACTGCGCCACTGTAGTCGCTTGGAGAAAACCGACGCGCGAATTTGCTACTGGCGGCGCCTCGTGACGTGTTTCAAACATTTGATCTAAACATGCTTAGACCCCGCTCGCAACAGCAAAGTCGTGACCGTTCAAGACCTTGCTGTTAACACTGTGTTCTTAATTTCAATATCAGAGCTCTGGGCACCCGCTGGGTATGCGGTATGTGGTGGTTCTTCGCCGTGATTGTTTGCCAGACGTACATTGCCCAGCTGTCGGCATCCATGACTGATGCCCTGGAGAATGAGCCCATCAACAGTGTCGATGACTTGGCCAAGCAAACCAAGATTCGATACGGAGCTATTGGTACAGGATCAACAATTGGCTTTTTTGAGGTATTTTTTTTAAGTGAACTTTTTAAAACTTTAAGGCTGATTTACATTGATCCAGTAGCTGGATCCAGAGACACCGAATTGAAACGAAACGTACTCTAATCCAATCTAGCGCTGGATTACTGCACGCTGAGTTATCCGGCGCTGGATTGGATTAGAGTACGTCCCTATTTACTGGATTAAAACATGTTTACATGAATCAAGTGGCAATCTGGCGCTGGAATCCAGTGTTACTGGATCAATGTAAATGAGCCTTTAGTGGCTATAATAATTTTCATTATTATTTATGTTACGCTGACAAATCTGGTTTTCTTCACACTACCGCCATAATTTTAACTACTTGCATTTAATCAAATGACAAAAGTTCGTTCTGTTATACGGGCCTTACAGTCATTTTATTATATTGTAGTCCTCAAAAGATAAAACATTCAGACACATGTACGAGACCATGATGGCGAACCCTGCTGTCCTAGTCAAAAACAATGATGAAGGAGAGAAGAGAGTGCTGAAGAGTAAAAACAAATACGCTTTCTTCATGGAGTCTTGTACCATAGAGTATAAATTAAAAAGAAACTGTAATTTGAAGAAAGTTGGAGGTGAATTGGATAGTAAGGATTACGGGATAGCGATGCCGGCTAGTGAGTATTACCTTAAATTACTTAGGGTCAGTATACACCGAGACGCTACGCTGCGCGCACTTTTTAAAAGGGATTCAAAATCTAATTTAATTTACTACACGGAAGGATACACATTTCCAGTATCGTCGCTTCACATCGCGTCGCGTCGCGTCTCGGTTTGTACTGACCTTTAAGCATAGCTCCTCCTTATTGCTTAGGGTCCTGATTCTCCCTTGAAAACATCTTCCCGATTTTTCGCCATCTCAGTGTATCCTTGCCCAAGTCAAACACAAATTTCCTATACATAGAGCTTTGTAGTCAGACCATAACAATCTGCTGCGACCTCTTGGTCATTTTCCGTCCACCTTGCCGATAACTATGAACTTATGATAACTAAATACTGTTTAATAAAAACCTTCTATAAGTCCGTCTGCTAGCTGATAAGTAACTGCGTCGTAATCAAACACTTCCCATACCTATGATCAGATCTTAAATCTAAGCACTAATATTTACCAATAGAGGAACACTCTTTAGGCATACTTAACACAACATTAACGTAGCGCAAGCGCCATCAAACCGTCATTTGAAAGCGGCCATTAACAAATGGCGTCCTGTTGGCGTTTGCGCTACGTTAGTATTGTGTTAAGTTTGCCTTAGTGTGTGATTCCCCATTATACCTCGCGTCCCCGTCTTATACACTGTTTCCCTGTTGTGTTCTATTGCTTTCAGATTCGCCATTCCGAACTGACATAAACAGAGCGATTCTCAGACTCAAAGAGTTGACCGCCTTGGAGAAAATCAAAAACAAATGGTGGCTTGAAAAATATGGAGCCAAAAAGTGCGATGTAAGTACCCTTAAGTGTTACTTTTACAGTTTGTTTGCCTGTCCATGGACAAAATTCTAAAACCTGATGTCTATGGTGAGATATTATACCGAGCGTGCGCGTACGTCTAGGTGCACTTTCCCATTGCCTATAGCCATAACACCAACACCATAACTCCAGACTGCTACTGAGATTTTTTTAATAGAAAGAGTCGAAAATACTTTACCGAACCGAAATCGAACCCCGTTTACCGGCTGAGCTGACCCTCGTGAGAGCAATTCAGTACTTAAAATAAATTCTAAACATTTTTGTATCAATGTATGTAGGCTTTTACGTCAATTGAGGATTTCGCTACAGAGACACTAGAGATTGATTATAGACTATATAGGACGAAGCGGCGAGCGAAGTAGCGGGCAATAGCTAGTACTACATAATATTTCCCAGATACAAGTACATTATTGAACAGACGCAATATGATTTACATTGTTCTTCATTAAATATTTCAGCCAGTAGAAGATGTAAATGACATCGAAGGAGATCTCGAGATGGAAAACCTGATTGGAGCCTTCGTGGTCCTGGTGGGGGGACTGGGATTCTGTATGTTGATGACTGCCATCGAGTTCATGAACGAGATTCGCAACATTGTAATTCGGGAACAGGTGCATTGCGTTTTGTATTCTAGACCTGCCTTCATACTTAAAGATGCTGATAAACTTGAGCATTCACTTGTAATGAGCATTCTTGCGAAAGTCACATTACCAAAGAAACAAACTAGAACGTTTTAGTGAGCATTCTAACGAGCGTTCTGGCGATCTTTTTGCCGAGTCCATTGTCAAGCCTTCAGATCAGATCAGATCTCCTGTCAGATCTTCATGAAGAAAACTTTTTGACGATGCATCGACTAGAACGTCCGCTAGAAGAAGAAGAAGTTCGTGAAAATGTTCGTATCGATGTTTGACTCTGTTCGTTTTTCAGTTCGTACCACTGCTAGTTGTGGAAGTGTCACTAAAACCCCTGGACCTGATAAATTTACTACTGATTTTACAGGTCACATACAAAGAAGTATTCGTCAAGGAGTTAAAGGCTTCGCTGAACTTCTTCCAACTTCGGAAGCCGGTGCTCCGAAACCCCAGCAAGGCTCCATCCATCGCCTCATCAGGCAGTGATGAACGGCTACAGAGACAAGCCAAAGCCATCGAAGCCTTCATGGATTTAGAAAAAGAAGTTCAATAAAATTGTCATTGATTTTTTTGTGCTCGAGTGTTTTATAATTATTATTGTTGTTTAATTACTAACAATGTTATTTCAAAATAAATAATAAATCGTTATCAAATGTTTTTTTTTACATCTATTTATTCATTAACTCTGCAATCAAATCTTAAACATTTGCGCCAGAAAGTTTTTCAAAATTTCTAACAATCGATAGCAATTTTGGGATATTCGAGCAGTTATTGGCATTATTGTTTTGTAATATCAATTGGGAATATCAAACAATAAGGGTTACGTCTAGCCGTCTAGCCCAATATTGCTGCTATAAGTTGTTTGAAACTTTATGTATTTAACTTATGCTTATTCGAGTACTAGATGTTGCCGTTGCCAGTGGATTCGCCCGCGTGTATCTTTAAAAATATCCCATGGGAAAATAATACCGGGATAAAAGCTATCCTATGTGTAACATAACAATGTTGTGTCTTAATAACAGGGTCCTTTTTACACTTTGAGTACTAAAGTTATAGACACTTTGAGTTTGAGTTTAAAGGAATTTTAACTTTACGTTGTATAAATACAGTTTAAGTAAATCGTATTCTTCAGTGAACTATTGGTGTACGCTATTGATTCGCTTGCTAAAGTAATTTGAACGTTAAGACTGTGAACTTATAGGGTCTACTACGGAATTCTAAAAAAACAACGCATAAATAATAACACACACCTTAACCTACATAAGTTTATGTGTTCACTTAAAAGTGCAACGTAAAACTTTAAGGTGGCTGCATTAGAAAACTCGATAATTCATAGTTGAAAGCAATACTTAGTCACCCTATTTTATATCATAACCAATGACCTACTACCTAAACTCGTAACTGCGGCCGTAGTTACGGGCTTTTCATATTGTTAATCTATCACTTACCTTTGGACATAAGATTAGTTTTTTTACTAAAAATAGTGATTATACACCGTGACTTTTTAGTCGTCTTACAAAAGTGGTCCACTCAATGTATCCGACATAAAATACCTCTAGGCGCGTTTTTTTTTTTAATCATGAATAATATTTTTAATCATTATTAAGTAGGTCCATCAGAAATATGAAACATCCTGTTAAAAATGTTTACGTATCAAACTGTAGAGTATGCCTTGCTAGCCCATGAGTTGAGCAGATCATCCCATCGCCATTTTCTACGAGACAAGGGTGTTTCTAACTACGCCTTGTTTCATAATAATGAATAATATTTTTATTTTTTAATTATTAAAATCTCATAAATACCTATTTTTTTATTATGAACGTTTACTAGTCAATGGATAGATGAAATGGGCTGCCGTTGTAAGACGACTAAAAAGTAACGGTGTATAATTTAGCAGTTGTCCCGACTCCAAGTGTTGTCAAAACTTTGAATTCAGAACTAATAGGGAGTAGGTCGTACTCAAAAGTTTCGAGTGCTTTCCGTATGTTCGTTGACGGACTAAGAGATAAGCATGCCATTTTTTTTTTATCGTGGTAAAATCATCAAATGAGTCCTCCCACCCAAGGCAGGGCGGGAGGGACTGTCAGACTTGTACTGACTAAAATTCACGGTGTCCTTCAATAGCCCTTTACGTACTAGGGTCACGGTAATCCCTTGGTCCCGCGATCCCAGCAGGCTTTGGCCCTCTACAGGCCCCGTCACTATGCTGACACTCTTTGAGGCGCGCGTGGAACACAACGCGCCGTCGACCCGGGCATGGTCCATGGTCGGACAGCGAGTCGCCCATTACTCGCTGCCCGCATGCCCGCGCCTACGGTGGCTGGAGATCGTCTTGCGACGTCCGACGCCGTGGGCGTCTACCACTGCGGCTGGGGTGGAGGGAGGACGCTGTCCTCTCCCTCAGGCGGCCCGCCTCCTCCTTCACGAGCATGACTGCTTCGCAGAAGGAGGCGACCGCTTCCCACTCCGTCTCGCCCCGCAGCATGGCCTCGACCAATGCCGGGCGCGAGAGGTCTCCGCCTATCGCCGTCGTGAGGACACGGCGGTGCTCTGCCCAAGCGGGGCAGTCCTGCACCGTATGCTCCACCGTGTCCTCCGGACGATCCTCGCAGTGGTGACACCCAGGCGTTTCTTCCCTCCCTATCAGACACAGGAACCTCCCGAAACTTCCGTGTCCGGTGAGGACCTGCGTCATGCGGTAGGTCAGGACGCCGTGACGCCTATCCAGCCACTCCTCAAAGAGGGGTCTTACCGCCGCGATTGCGGCGTGCCCGGATTAGCATGCCATAGGATCAAAAACTATAGGAATCAAATATTAACACTGGCTTCTCTTATTTAAAACTTTTGGATGAAATTATATTGACAAATTGAAACCACTTGATTAATAATAATTATATCTGTGTACAACACACAGGATACAAATGACAATATGAAGACACGATTGGCATAGGGGCTGAGCGATTGGACTGCTGCGCTGCGTTTCGTGGGTTCAATTCCCGCACGGTGCAAATACTTGTATGTTCTACAAGACTACAAGTAGTTATTCCGAGTCTGAGCATTTGTGAATGTGAGTTTAAATGTTTGTAAACATACTCACACGATACAGGAGGAAATCCTAGAGTGGGGCAACGTTTTTTGAAGTGAAAACTTCTTTAACGGCGTTGTGCACTTATTTTGGAATGGGTAAAAAATGTTAAACTCGCGTCAGGACACGTGACCTGATCGAAAATTCATAAGACGGCGCAGGGCGCTTGCGCGAATGTTCGTGTGTTTCGTTCTATTGAAGTTTTCACTTCGGCCGGCACTCCCAGAGTACAACCCGTCGTTTTTTTTTTATTATATAGGTATCTGCTTCTCACACTGGCTCTCCAATATGAAATCGATATGTCTCACTAATTGACACTTGGTGTTAAATGATACGGGCATGTGCAGAGGTGAGCAAAGGTGATTTTTTCTTTATTTCTGCCTTATCACATATGTTTTGATTGATCTGAGGCCTTATCACCAGATTTTTGTATTCTACGAGTATTTACAGCGTACTTGAAATATTTACTGTATTATTTATTGTATGGATTAATGAAAAGGCTCTAGTTTTTTCCTACAAATTAACATCTATGTTCCAGTTTACTTTACTTCACGAAGACGAAAAAAGTTGTGATATGACTTCTGTTATCCGTAGAGTTGTGTATACAAACATGAATACATGATAGATACTTTAACCCCAGAATCAAGACAAAAAGGTGAGCTTTTTTTTGTCGTAGCAAAATCATCAATGAGTCTCGCACCCATTACTTATGATAAATTGCAACAATATTTCGGACTATCATACTGATATGAGCCACGTTTGACCTTCCAGTTAGCTTCTTTTAATCCTGTTTAAATTTTTCTAGAGGTACTAAGGGGTTCCTGCTGTAGGTTGTGTAGCAAATGACTATCGATCGCCGTAATGGTCTAAGAGAGAGTACTATGTATCCTACCTATGTTCAGCAGAGACCGTCTCCACGCCTTTGTGCAACTAACGGATCTTCTAAAGGCTTTTTTTTTATCGTGGTAGAATCATCAAATGAGTCCTCCCACCCAGGGCAGGGCGAGAGGGACTGTCAGACTTAACTGACTAAAATCCACGGTTTACTTCAATAGCTCTTTACGTACCGGGGTCGCGGTAATTTGTGAGTCCCGCTTTGACCCTCTACACGCCCCGTCACTATGCTGACACTCCTTGAGGCGCGCGTGGAACACAACGCGCCGTCGACCCGGGCATGGTCCATGGTCGGACAGCGAGTCGCCCATTACTCGCCACCCGCATGCCCACGCCTACGGTGGCCGAAGATCGTCTGGCGACGTCCGACGCCGTGGGCGTCTACCACTGCGGCTGAGGTGGAGGGAGGACGCTGTCCTCTGCCTCACGCGGCCCGCCTGTTCCTTCACGAGCATGACTGCTTCATGACGCCGTGACGCGGGCGTGTATCCTACACGCCCTGACTTTACTTAAACTACCCCCGTGGTCACAATCTGCACATGGAAAGAGGCACTGTTTCCTCTTCAAAGACCTGTCGGTAACCTCCTCTGATTAACGTCTGTTCGGCTACATCCCTGGCTCCATACCCAGTTGTCCTTTCTATCTGCAGGCACTTTCATATATTTTTTCATTTGAATCATGGGAAATGTTAAGAATGTCATAAGAGAAAAGGAAAATTAAAATCATCTTTCTAAGACCTCTGCTATACATCTATAAAAGATTGTTATTAGGTAATGGCAACTGTCTGTATCGCAATTTTTTTTCGTCGTCGTAATATCATCCATCGAATCTTCACCCTGGTTGGAGCAGGTGTCAGACTGGTACTGACTAACATCCACGGCGTTCCTTCAAAAGCCCTTTACGTTCCAAGGCCACGTATACCTAAAAAACAAGTCCCACGTCCTCGGATTTCTGTTTCGCACTCAGGTTATTTTCTTCCTGCTTTCTGAAACGGAGAAAATTGTCATAAGCGTCTACTACCTGTTCGTAACTGGGGGTTTCGAATATAATCATTGTAATAACAGCCATGGCAATTTTCCGTACTGCTGCTAACAGAGCTTACGTCCAGCAGTCACAATTGGCCGAAGCGAACTTTTGTTTATAAGGAAAAAAAAACTGAATTTGTTATTGCCGACCTTCGACATATTTAATACATTGTAACTCAACAACTTTTATCGTTCAAAAACGAAGTGACCTAAACTTGAGTATTCTGACTTGTTTTTTTTTTTAATCTTATCAATGAATACGTCAACGTAATTCATAATGATAGAACTAACAAACACACCTGGGTGAAATATCGGTCGTTCTCCCGTAAACAGATTATAATTGTTAGATCAATCTACTAAATGATTATGTCGAAATATATGATGATGTCAAGATAATTATATCGTTAAAATCCCAATAATATTTTCGGAATCCAAATAATCCTCTCTGAAAAGATTAGGACGAAGTTTCAACGCTTGCTAGTGACGCGTGCGATATCGAGTCGATTGTCAATTCAAATCGCACGTAGGGGAACAGTGTATAAGACGGGGACGCGAGGTATGATGGGAAATCACACACTTTAGACAAACTTAACACAATACTAAAGTAGCGCAAGCGCCAACAGGACGCCATTTGTTAATGGCCGCTTGCAAATGACGTCCTGATAGCGCTTGCGCTACGTTAGTGTTGTGTTAAGTATGCCTAAAGAGTATGTCTCCAATATAACTCGCGTCCCCGTCTTATACACTGTTCCCCTATAAGCTAAATAGAACTACACTATCCTTTTTTGTGGTGGTTAAATATCAAATGAGCAAGCCTCTCGCCTTGGCCTTGGGCGAAGTGTCAGACTCTTACTAACTCAAAACCAGTCAATGCATGCTTTTTTTTTTTTTTTTTTTTTTTTTTTTTTTTTTTTTTTTTTAATTGTTTATTTATACAATTTTAATACAGGTTTACATATATATTGTACCATTAAACCAGAAATGGTTTGTATTGGTACTCACATTCGCTACAAGAACACTTAATCAGTACAACACATAAGCCGGATTAAAAACTTAAATATGTATCATGCATGGACACACCATTCGTCTATATTGTCTTAAGGTAAAATAATGTAGGTACACGTAACTATTTAGATCGTAAACATCCATTCCGTAGGTGAGTCACATATTTATACTGCTTAAACTTTAAGCTACCTGCTACTGGGCCGTTCATTGCTTCTAACCAACGTAAACACGTCCCTATACAGGTTGCTTCGCTTTTGTTTATTTAATTTTTTTTTTTATTTTTTTAGTTATTTTTTTTTTTCATTAAACAAGGTTAAGTAAGTAGTTGTAATAGTATTTTTTGTATTTTTGTTTATAGTTTTTATGGTTTATTTCGTCTATTAAAGTTTTTGGTAATTCATTATTTATTGTGGGTATTAAAAATTTTAGTGTTCGTCTGCCATAATAATTTGTAACTTGAGGTACTACTAATTTTTTATTGGTGACACTTCTTGTGATTATTTTATGTGATATTGGTATTTGAATGCTTTTGTTATTAAATTGTTCAATCAAGAGGGTCATTTTGAGTCTAGTCTGTCATCATCTGCCTAGCCTTTTCCCAACTATATTGGGGTCGGCTTCCAGTCAAACCAGATGCAGCTGGATATCAGTATTTTACATGGAGCGACTGCCTGTCGGACCTCCACAACCCAGTGACTGGGTAATACGATACCCCATGATAAGACTGGTTGTCAGACTTTAGAGCTTCTGACTAACAGTAACGACTGTCAAAGATCTACAAATGACAGCCGGGACCAACAGCTTTACGTGCTTTCCGAGGCACGGAGGAAACTCGCTATGACAGATGGTCACCCATCCACAGACCAACCTCGGCAAGCGCGGCTTAACCCGGAAGATCGGCCTGTGCGGCCTTATTTATTTAGCCACGAGCTCCTCTGAGTCTAGTCTGTATTGGCAAAATTTTACAATATTTAAACAGTTCAATGACATTATCTTTATACTGGTGTTTTATATTTGTGGGTACGATGAGTTTTAAAAGTCTTACTTGAAGTCTGGAGATTCTTTCAATATATGATTTAAATGTTCGCCCGTAACTCGTGATTCCGTATGCTATAATTGATTCCGCTAGGGCAGTGTACATATTGAGCAGGATTTTAAATGGAACTTTTGGTTTCAAAATGTAAAACTTCGCCAGTACAGCTCGCAACTTGTCGCAAACTGAGTCCACGTGAAATGTCCAGTTAAAACGATTGTCTACAATTAATCCAAGATAAGTGTGGTGTGTTACTTTATCAATTGCCTCACATCGACATGTACCTGCCAGGGTGGAGTGAAGACAACTGTGACTGTGTGCGATTATCTCAAACGATGTGATGTGCTTTAGATGGCTAGAGTGGACATGGATGATTTTGGTCTTACTTGCGTTAAGAACCAGTCCAGCATCATGCGCCCATTTGGAAACTTGGGTAAAATCTGCCTGTAACCATTGAGCTGCTACTTTTACGTCTTTGTGGGAAGCTACAAGGCATGTGTCATCTGCATATTGATAGACGGAACAGTGATTAACCACATGTTCCATATCGTTTACATATGTGAGGTAGTGTAAGGGTCCAAGTACTGAGCCTTGGGCTGTTCCTTCGGTGACTTTGATGGCGTCACTGGTTTCGTTACATATTTTAACATTGTATTTGCGGTTTGTGAGGTAGTCCTCAAACCATTTGAGTATTGGTCCTCGAACTCCAGAGTTATCTAATTTTGTCAGCAACGTATCGTGTCTAAGCGTGTCGAACGCCTTGCTGAAGTCAATAAATAGTAATATAATATTATTTTTATCATTAAGTGATTCATTGACCTCATCCGTGAATTTAGATAAAAGTTGCGAGGTAGACTTATTGGGTTGAAAGCCATATTGTGTGCTAGACAACACGTCATTTTTTAAATAAAAGTCTTGTATCTCATTACAAACATATTTTTCGACTATTTTGTCAATAACGGGTAGAATAGTGATCGGCCTATAGTTTCCATAGTCGGCATAACTGCCTTTTTTGTGTATTGGGCGCACTATACCAGTTTTTAGTACCTCCGGGTATTTTCCGTGTTTGATACTAGAATTTATTAGTTTGACTATAACACTTGTCATATTGTTGCAGATGGATTTTATGTCAACACATCTTATGTTATCTACGCCTGGAGCTTTATTTGTATTGAGGTTTCTAATTAATTTTCTAACACTGGTATTTGTGGCCTTTCTAAAGTTCATTGATGTGTCATGGGGAAACATATATTCCGATTCGTTCAATAGACGATGGTTACATTTAGGCAAAATTTTCTTAACGCTATTTCTAAATTCTGTGGCAAAATTATTGGCTATTGTTTTTATCTCCACTTTATTATTTTTAAAGGCTTTTAAGATGGATTCGTCAACCGACTTTTTGTTGCGACCAGACAACTTGTTTAGTATTTGCCATAACTTTCTAGGGTTCATTTTATTATTATAAATTTCTTGTAAATAATGTTTATTTCTTGATTTTTCAATAATTTTACGAGTTTTATTTCTGATTTTATTATATTCCAGTCTCAATATTTTGTTTGTTGGGTCATTTTTCCATTTTATAAATAATAAGTCCTTTTTTTTTACACAAATTATTAATCTTATTATTTATCCAAGGTTGTTTGTTTCTTTTACTGTTTAAATTAATTTTTCTAAGATATTTTGATTCCTCGTAACATTTATTAAATTGGTTTCTTATGCAATCGTAAATTGTGTTAGGACAATCGATATCAACAATTTCGCTCCAATTTAAGTTATTAAGTAAGGATGTAAAATTAGCAACAAGAAATTAAAAAAATATGCTAAACTTAATAAAATAATTAAAAAATGCTATAAGTTTAAGAAACAACAAAAACTTTTTTCTAAATATATTCCACAAAGGAAAGAGCGTGTTGAGTTAGTGAATAAGTTGCACAATTATCAAATAAAATTAGAAGATAGCATAAAAATTTATGAAATTGACACTCAGCATTTGCAGTCTGAAATACAATTGCTTCAGGACTCACTTAGTTCCCTATCCAGTAAGTATATGACATCTCAGTACCAAATTAAGGAACATATTCTTGCTGCAAATGAGTTAGTGATGTGTCAATGTAGTTGTCAGACAACTTTAAACCATGGTACTGTCCAGCTTGAGGTAATGGAGGACCCATCCCAGGCTGTGGATTTACCTCAGGTCTGCACCCTTAGCCAGCCTGAGTTATATGATAATAGTTCTTGCTCAGTAATGTTCTCAGATGGTATAGGAAGAGGTTTAGGTAGACTTTTAGCTAATAACCTGAGGTATTCCTGTAACAATTATTGCATGCCAGGTTCAACTTTTAAGCAGATTATGTCATCAGTTTATAATAATAAATATGAACAAAATACTGATTTAACTATATTTATTGGTAATAGTTCAAAAATTAAAAGGAAGGACTTAACGGATAGCATAACTGAGTTATTAAAGTTAAATTGTCGAAAAATTGTATTGTGTGCTTTTCCCTATTTTGAGAAATTGTCCTCTAGTCAAAACAATTATATTTACATGCTCAATAAGCATCTTAATTTATTAGTTAGTCTCTATAGTGACAAACTTATGTATTTTGATACCAACGTCTGTATGGATAAACTTTGGTCAACACGAAATACTGTGTATCTGCCTTACATGTATAGACGCGAAATAGCTAGGCTATTAGTTTTTTATATTCACACAGACATAAATAGTATGTCGAAGCTTAGTAGTATAGTTATTACTGATAGTGTTCACAACACTCCTTTTGATGCACCTAGTGATTTAAACTGTTAGATACGACAATAGGCAAGCCACATAATATGTTGAATGTTGTGCATCAAAATATGCAGGGTTTGTCTGGCAAGGAGTTAGAATTAAGTTTATTTATGGAACACTATCAGGTTCAGGTCTTATGTCTTACTGAACACTGGTTGAAGGAGCATGAATTACCGTTTTTCAATGATAACAATTTTACTGTCCAAAGTGCGTTTGTCAGAAGGGGCGCTATTCGTGGTGGTTCTTTGGTTCTTGTTTCAAACAAGTTAAAATGTAAGGAACGCTTAGATCTAGTTAATCTTTCTGTTGAGCGTATTATTGAGTTGTCTTGTGTGGAACTCGAGAAATATATAATAATTTGTGTTTATAGACCTCCTTCTGGGGATTTTACTCGCTTCGAATCTGTAATGGAGGATTCACTTAGTAAGTTGAAATCAAGTAATAAAAGTATAATTTTATGTGGAGATTTTAATGTTAATATTTTAGATGCAACATCATTAAGTGTCAGACTACTGAACCTTTTTAAATCTTTTAATTTAATTAACTTGTTTTTTGAACCAACAAGAATTACTGCATCTTCGTCGACTTGTCTTGACAACATGTTTACTGATTGTGTTGCCGAAAGTAAAGTAGTATTAAGTGACTTATCGTCTGATCACTGTGGATTGATGGCAAGCTTCCCTATGCCATCTCACAAAAAGCCAAACAAGATTGAATGTAGGCCCTATACAGTTAGTCGTTGTAACAAGTTTAAGAATAATGTAGCTGATAAACTTACACCAGCCATAGCTGAATCAGAAAATCCTAATGAAATCTATGAATCCCTTTTTGATATTGTTAAAGATGAATACCAGTCCACTTTTAAAACCAAAATCATTAACAAGAATGGATCCTCTGTTGGTTTCAATCAATGGGCTACACCTGGCATTTATAAAAGTAGGGCGAGATTGTACGAGTTGTATGGTTTGAAAAAATTTAGGTTTGATACACCTTTTGTGGAATATGTAAGAAATTATTCAAAATTATTTAAAAAGATTTGTGTTATTGCTAAGTCAAAATTTTTAAGCGAAAAAATTAAAAATTCTACTAACAAAGTTAAAGCTACTTGGCAAATTATCAACAGTGAAACAGGAAGATCGGTTAATAATGAAAATCAATTAGAGATTATGATAGACAGTCAACTAATTACAAATGCGACTAGCGTAGCAGACGCATTTAATGAATTCTTTGCAAATATTCCTATAACTACAACTCGCTCCTTAAGCTCGTCTCCGTCTAAAGCTGAAAGCATTCTGCAACGCAATGTGCCTAAATGCGGTAACCTGCTTAGTTTTAAACACATAACACCATATGATGTAATAAATGTATTCAACACGCTTAATTCTAAACATACTGGCGATTATTGGGGCATTTCAATTAAACTTTTAAGTAATATAATTGACATCGTTGCCCCCTATCTTGCAATTACTTTTAATAAATGTGTAGATCTGGGTACTTTCCCTGACCTCATGAAGAGTAGTAAAGTTATACCATTATTTAAATCAGGCAATAAAAATGATATTGGTAATTTCAGACCTATTTCTATCTTACCTGCTTTTAGCAAAATATTTGAAAAATTGATACTCAAGCAGTTGCTTAGTCATTTTAATGTAAATAGCCTCCTTCATAGTGAACAATATGGTTTTACGAAAGGTCGTTCAACAACTGATGCAGGTGTTGCTTTGCTGAAGCACATATTTAAGGCGTGGGAGAGCTGTAAGAATGCAATAGGTGTTTTCTGTGATCTATCCAAAGCCTTTGATTGCGTACACCATGATACACTTTTGCGAAAATTACATCATTACGGAGTCCAAAACGAAGCTCTTAATGTTATAGAATCGTACCTACGTAATAGATTTCAATGCGTAGATGTTAATGGCTCGAAATCTACTGGTCAACCTGTACAGCTAGGTGTGCCTCAAGGATCAATTCTGGGTCCGTTTTTGTTTTTGGTCTACGTCAATGACTTGCCATATCTTTTAAAGGGCATTTGTGACATTGTACTGTTTGCAGATGATACCTCTCTATTATTTAAAGTAGATAGAAATAGACAAGATTTTCACGATGTTAACACCGCATTATCATTGGTCACGGATTGGTTTACTGCTAACAACCTGGTTCTCAATACCAAAAAAACTAAATGCATAAAGTTCGCCCTGCCAAATGTTACAAATCTAGGGCCTAAAATTGTTCTAAGTAATGAAGAACTTGAAACTGTTGACTCAACTGTGTTTCTGGGTATTAAATTAGATTCTAAAATTCAATGGGGTCCGCATATAACAAGTTTAGCGGGAAGACTAAGCTCGGCAGCCTACGCTGTCAGAAAAGTAAGACAATACACGGACGTTGATACAGCTCGACTAGTTTATTTTAGTTATTTTCACAGCCTTATGTCGTACGGCATTTTATTGTGGGGAAAAGCGGCTGATATTCAAAACATATTTGTTTTACAAAAACGAGCTGTTCGGGCAATTTACCAGCTGGGTACTAGAGTTTCTCTGAGGGATTTATTTAAGGAGATTGGCATTCTGACGGTGGCATCTCAATTCATCTTTGCAAACATTATATATATTAGGCAGAATTTACATCTGTATACCAAAAACAGTGATTTTCACACTTTTAACACAAGAAATAAGCACCACCTACGTGTTCCTTTTCATAGGCTTCATAAGGTTCATAGCTCATTTGTAGGCCTTGGTATAAAATTCTATAATAAATTGCCTTCGTCATTGCTAGACTTGCCGTTTAATGTGTTTAAATCTAAGATTAAATCCAATCTTTGTTCTAAGGCATATTATTCCATAAACGATTACTTAGACGATAAAAACAGCTGGTCACTCTGTTGTAGTTAAGACGGCGTTCATGCTCTTTCCCCAGATTTCTTCTTTTTTTTTTTCCCCGACTAGTTATATGAGTTCATATAATTGTTTATTTGTTTTTTTATGACTTAATTAAGTCATCTTGTTTTGTTTTATTTTATGTGTTTGTATTTGTTTTAGTATTTTATTTTGATCCACGGACATTTTGTCCTACTTTACATTTTATTGTTTGTCTTTTTGTGTGCATTGTTTATTATTTTAGTACGACAGTCGTAGGTTTCCTTCATCTTTTATTAATATTGTCGCAGCGGATGAAGAATGTACACCTATCTCTTGCATTGTATAGAGTGTATCCACCTAGTATTATATAGCGTCATACCCAGCATTGTGTGAGTACCATGTACTTCAGAGCTATCTTTGACTAGAAACCTACGTCTTTTATTGACTTGAATGACTCTGGCGGTTGAGAGTATGTCATGCTCACTCAAATGTCTCGCTGATGGTGGCGTGTGTGTCGGATCATTTAGTTCCCTTCAAAATGGTTGAGCTGAATGGTGCTGATATATGCGTCATGTTCGTGAACGGGCGCTGTCAGTTGGGACTGGTCATCTCTTAGCTGCCCGGGTCTATTTTAATTTTTAATTTAAAGTAACTTTATTTTTGAATTGTCTTTTTTATATTTACTATGGACACTATTAACTTGCCACATCGTTCTCACATAATGTACCATCTGAGGATGAATGATGTAACAAAAGTTTTGTAATAATTTTGGCGATTGAAAAAGAGTGTCCATGGAGTTTCTTGCTCATTCTTCTCCATAGAGATCTACGCTTTGGAATGAGCACCTACGGTACTTTCACAGTTTTTATGTCTTGTGACTGGGACTGTAGCACCATAACTATTTTTGTACTAGTTTTATTTTATGTCTTTTGACAATTCAAAAGTGCCTGTAATTGGCCTAGTTGAAATAAATGATTTGATTTGATTTGATTTGATTTGATGTAATTTTAACATTATCGATAAGTTGTGTTGTTTTTGTAACAGCCTGTATTTGTGTTTCGTCAGACCCTCCGCAGGACAGTATTAACATGCGGTGATCAGCCATTACAGTTCCGAGTGCGGCCGAGTACAGCTGATCTAACGAGCGCGTTCTTATAAAAATGTGATCTATACAACTACGTGTAGTGTTACTTCCGCGTCTTTCAATTCTTGTGTAGTCAGATATCGCGCTCGTTAGACCACACTCGGACATACTACTTACGTAGTATTCTCGGATGTTGTCGTGTGTCTTTAGGTCTATATTTATGTCTCCCAGCATATAAGTGTCGTTTGATTTTATAGAAGAATTAGATAAGATACTGCTCATTTCCTTTACGAATAGATGTTTACTTTCGCTCGGTGGTCTATAAACTGCACAAATATTTGCGTTGTAATTGTAAGGTGTGGTGATTTGACCAATGATACATTCACAGTGTATTAAAAAGTGGTTCATTGGTGTGAATACATAGCCATCTCTGGCATAAATAATTATTCCACCTCCTTTTCTGTTTTTACGCAACTTACTGTGCATTTCATAGCCATCAATCTTGTACATATGAACAGTGTTTTCATTTATATTGACTTCTGTTAATATCAAAACATCTACAGTTATGTTGGACGAGCTAATCAATTGTGTTACATAGACAAAATTTTTAGTTATGGATCTAATGTTTATGTGAACAATGTTCAGATTATTTTTACTAATAGAAGGTATTAGGTTACTAAAGATATTGATGTTTGCACAGTCTAATAGTTCTTGGTGATCGTGAGAGATATCCGGGATAACTTATTTTAATACTATTACCGATACAGATTATGTTGTCCCTCCTGTGTTGTGGTCGAAAGCAGGTCTATGTCCTTCTCGCTCCTAACAACTGTAGGCTTTTCTTTATCTTCTTTACGTAGCAGTACCTTTCCATCTTGGAACCAGACATACTTATATACCGGGCGCAGTTTTTGTTGGGCTAGCCACAGTAGGGATTTGTTAGATTTGGTAAGGGCACGACGGACGATCACTTTTGACTCGCACATTGCTACAGGGACTTCCGAGATAATTTGTTCCAGCAAAACTTCTTCTTTTCTTGATGCCCGTACCCACGACTGTGCATGTTCTGCCTGTTTCACCTCCACCAGGATGTTTCCTTCACGTTCCCTTCGATTTTCCACACGTTTAACATTCAGTATTTGTGATTTATCTACCTTAAGAGTTTCAGCCAGTTTGGTAGATATCGTACTAAGGTCTTCATTTGGGGCTTTCGGAATTCCTGTCACTTCTAGCACGTTATCCAGGCGCTGTTGTTCTAGATTACGCATATATTGTTTAAGTGAGCTGACTTCTAGTTCAAGATGAGTTTTTTCGTTGCTAAGATTCGTGTACTTTTTCTCCAACTCCTGTATATGTTTATTTTGGTTTTCCACAGTTTTTGTCAGTTCATCAACTTTTTTGCTGCAGAGGCTTACTGATAGTTCGATTGGTTGTAATTCCTTTTTTAAGACTTTCTTCAGTTCAGCTGTAATATCCCTCAGAAATTTGTCGCTATCTATATTGCACGTACCAGGTATGTTTCTGCTGGAGGTCGCAACTTCTTCTTCTTCTTCATCTTCCTCGTCCGGAATAAAGAACGATGATTTCCTGTTAGGCGAGTTGTTGTTGCATTCCTCACATACCCAATCCAGGCTGTCCGCATTACGAAGTGCAGACAGTTGTTTCGCGGTTAGACCTGAGCAGACTTTATTAGCATGTACAGTCTTAGCACATGAGCTGCATTCCAGTCCTGGCGATCTGCTGGTTATTCCTTTATTGCAATTAGCACATTTGGTCATTTTGTTTACAGTAGGGGGTAGTTACCGCACAAATAAATAAATCGTTGACACTGAACCGATAGGTACGACAGAGCGAAAGCGAATGTGATGCGATGCGATGCTTCAAATACCCTTTGCGTTCCAGAACCACGGTAACCTGCTGAGACAGTCCTATATACTGCACTATTTTATGTGGATAATTTACAATTTTCTTGTTCACTATTCTTATGTAAACAGATCGTATTTCAATTTCCGCACTGAACTTATTTCCTTAGGAAAGTTCGAGTATTTTGTGCATTTCCCTGAGTTAAGGAACACATATTTTATAATTTAATCATCACTTTGTTTAGAAATTGGAGGAAATTGTTTGGACCTTCTTTTGCAGTTTCTAATGATGTTCTAAAGAAGCGGGCTCGGCGCTTGTTGAAGGACATGCTGGGCAAAAGTGATTTAACTTTAAATTAAATTATCGTGGGACAGTGTTTTAAAAATGTACGACATTCTGTGGTACGGTGATAAAAAATGCGAGTTCCCTTAACAAAAGTTTGGTCTCCTGTGTGCTTGTTGAATGTTGTTACAATAGTATAGGTACATCAATTGAAACACCACATGGTACAGCTGTAATAGAACTCAAGAACAGGAGCTCAAAACACTCAATTCAATGAGTCAAAACTGTACAGCGGGTACTGAATTGCATTTGATCAATAAAACAAATCTGTTTTAAACCGTCCTGCTGAGTAGCGGAGTAGCGGCATCCGGTGGGTGCACGTGGTCCAGGCGCAGCCTGTGCGAAGAAGCACGCGACTCCCGTTCGGAAACGAGGGAACTGTCGGAAGCCCGCACTACCATTAACTTGGCTAGTTTAATCGAGCAGAATCCACTGATGTGTTTGTGAATGCGAAACTGGCTTGTTTACGGACAAACGGGTCAAGATATGTTTTGCAATTAGATTTGGCCGGAGTGCACGTCTCCTGCGCAGCGATCGATTGTGCTTCAGAACGAAGTGTATTCAGTGGCACGAGAGCCCCGCTGTGAGATGGCCGTGTCGTGGTACGCCCTGCTCGCGCTCATCGCTACCGCGTTCGGAGCCAGCATCAGACGTGAGTTATGTTTTCAAAACAATTAAGAACCGGTATCTAGTGTTTGAATTCACATGTGTGAGATTTTCGATGTGCCGAATAGATAGTGTTTTTTATTTAATTTTATTAACAACCATCAAATTTCGCACAGATGTTTTTATTACTAAGGACAGCACTAGTTTTTTTTTCTAATTATTTTATTGTTATGAATCTAGTTCATACATTACAATAAAATAATTAAAAAAAAAAACTAGTGCTCATCATGTTTTACGTAAGTTATAATAGAGTTGGTCGCGGGACTCACGAATTACCGTGACCCCGGAACGTAAAGGGCTACTGAAGGACACCGTGGATTTTAGTCAATACGAGTCTGACAGTCCCTCCCGCTCTGCCCTGGGTGGGAGGATTCATTTGCTGATATTACCACGCTCAAAATAAAAAACTAGTTATAATAGAGTTATTAATTAACTCTACACATCAGTATATATTTATCTCTTTTGCAATCCTAATCTAACATTTAATCTTTGGATTTCCTAACAAGGTCTGTGTAGAAATAAACTGTTAGCATCGACGATCTACACATAAAACACAAAAGAGATCTCAAAGACATTAAAAAATATATTTACTAGAAAAAATTTAACATTTATAAAGGTGCAGAATATAGATAGAAATGAAATATCTTATACGTAATAATGTATTGTAAGGTTACGTCCTTTCATACTAAATAAATTCCAAATCGTTGCTTAGTGACAAAAAAAATTTAAAACTATTGCTTCACTGTATTTCGTCATTTAGTCAAATTATTAAGGTTTCAACATGCAACCAGTTAACTATTACAAATTATTGCTAGAGCGAATCCAGAATGTCTAACATCACGGATAACTCAATATCTGCTAGAATATATGTGGAGAATAGAACATATAATGAGTATTTCTCAACGAAACCAAGACACAGTCATGTGGCTCCAGATAAAAAATAGGTACAAAGTGGATTACATAAGGTGAATAATCCATTTCCGACTTACTGTTTACGTAATTATATAGGTAGATAATATCAACACAGCATCAGTTTACACAACATAATATGCAATTACCTAGGTCCGGGAATCTAGATAGCTTTGTAATGCTAGGATTACTACTTAAGTTAGGCTCATTTGCACGACGACGTTTGGCGAAACGTCTTTTGGCAATGCTTTTTAGTCGACCGTGTTCGAAAAAGCCTCAATTCGTATTTTAAAATATATGTTTTTCAATAACACAAACAATGGAGTGTACTACGTATACATGTACGGTAGTTCGAAAAATGGATGTGAGATTCATGCTTGAGCGATAAAACTGTACTGCGACTCACTATAATTCGAATGCATGCTAGTGCGACGCACCGAAGTTTGACATTGTCGCACTACTGTAGTGTCGAACTACCTTCGCACAATCGTTTGTCGCACAAGCATAAATCGCACTCCCGTTTATCGATCTACCGTAGTAGTAGTACACTCTCATGACGTATCGATCGCCTCGGATCCCGCGTATGTATGAGCCCTATTGAAGAGGTACGAGGTATTTTCCAATGTTTGTATTAAAACATGATTAGGTACTTAAAATGAAGCATAAATAATTATTGCTTTCTTGGCTATAAATTTTATTACAATAGAATAATGGGCCATAATCCAACCCGCACTGGGGCAGCGACATGGATTACGACCTACTTATTCTCATTGAGAGGTGTGCCCCAGCCGTTGGAAAATTATGTACCTAGAAGGCTAGTTTTACAAATTTTGCAAATGTGCTCAAAATGAAGCCCGCAACCAGCTTTGAATCTTTTAAACATCTCTCCTAGCTGAATTAAACTATGAGTAAAATGCAGGTCTTTGAAGCCATTCCCGTCCACCATGGCCTTCATTGGCACCCTATGAAGACCGTAGGAGTAGGTCCGTGGGTCTGTCTAAAGCCATAGGTCTGTCTAAGACCGTAGGTCTGTCTTAGCAAGCACAACCGCGTCTCTGGAACGCAGAGAATATGTGAAAGAATGCAACGCAAAAGTGCACTTTCTTTGTCTCTTACTACATATTTTAAGGGTTCCGTAACCTAAAAGGTAAACCGTGACCCTATTACTAAGACTCCGCTATCCGTCTGTCACCAGGATGTATCACGTGAACCGTGTTAGTTTAACAGTTGAGTTTTTCACAGACACACTTAAAAAACAGTATAAAATTAATATTTAAGGGGAAAGGAACACGTTTGTTGCATGGGAGCAATGCAACAAACGTGTTTTTATAGGGTTTTTCCCGTTTTTATAGATAATGGTACGGAACCCTTGACTTGGCCAATTTTTTAAGGATGTTATCAATAACAAAAAAAAAACATTAACAAATCATGGAATTTTATTGACGTCGCGCGTCGTTGGAAATAACAAAAACACAGATAATCCTATCAAACGGGCATGGGTTTGTTAATTAATCCGGATAAATGGTGCAATTAGTCATACTTATGATAAAAAGCAAGATGAGCTTCTTGGGCATTTATATTAATTGATTAGATTATCAGATCTCTGAGTATACCTACTTATCGTTTGGTACATATTTTAACATGGTCATGGACAGTAGGTCGTGGGTTCGAACCCAGCCAAGCGTATTACTTCGTGTTATTTATTTCATCACCACTGCTCTCAAAACGGTGGAGGAAAACATCGTGAGGAAACCGGCATGTCCTAGAACCAAAAATTGGAAGACGTATGACATCTACCAACCCGCACTGGGCCCGCGTTGCGGATAATGGCTGGGCCTGTGTTCCAGCTGTGGGAACATTAATAAGCTGATGATGATTAAGGGCAGGAAACTGATGATTTCTAGACACCTCGATTTTTTCTCGTCATTGTATTTTCTGTCTCACTATATCCTTAGTCAATCATAAATATCAAAAGTCACGTTCATTCTCACTAGTTCGATTCATTAGTTCGATCATTCAACTAGTGAGATTTTTTTTCTCATTTGTTCGACCGTCGAATTAATAAGATTTAAAAATAGTTCTACTACATTTAAATGTTTTACTAATTTCATAACAAAATAATAAAAAAACGCTTGGTTCGTTAAAAAATATATATTCGTGTATTTATATTTGTCACAGACATTAGTTACTGATTTAATTTAGCAAAAATGTTCTGGCTTTCCTTCTAACATAAGTTGATTTGATCCCAAGGACCCAAGTCAAAATGCGAAAATCTCGGCGATGTTACACGGATTGAGTTTGCATAGCAAGCCCAAGCACCCGTATCCTTAAATAAATAAAACATAAGTAGATACAAAAACACTCAACAAATTGAGAAGCAATCATTTGATTTACATGTTCTTTTCAATTTGCTTCTTACGTCATTTTATTTAAATAAATACACGTGGAAACGTACTTATATATCATAAATTTAATACTGTGGCTAGGCTACGCTTTAATGTTTTTAACCGACTTCAAAAAGGAGGACATCTCAATTCAGTATTATTTTTATGTATAATGTGCACCGATTACTCTGAGGTTTCGGGTCCGATTTGTATGATTCTTTTTTTGTTCGATGCAACATACAATATTGGTGCCATAAAAATGTTGCATCAAGTTTGGCTCTGTAGTTTTTATTTTATGCGCATTTCGCTTATTGTGTACTTGGACGATGCGATGTCATTACAGGTAACAAAATTCGAGAGTGCATCTAAGGAAAAGGATATCATATAATCATCATCATATAAAAAAAAAATTGTAAATAAACAAAATAATACCGACTTCAAAGACAACCATAAAGAGTGATAACATTTCTTTCTGAACTCGGTGGCAAAAAAGTCAATGAAATAAAAAACAAAGCCACCGACTTTCGAAAGAATAGTAGATTATTAACCAAGGGGATAAAGCAGTGTCTTATGTCGCGGGTGACTATTTAAATCGCGAGCGTAACGAAGGACTCGAGGTTTACTCCCGAGCGTAGCGAGGGTGTTAAAAACTTAAATCACGAGCGAAGCGAGGGATTTAAGACGAGTCCTGAGTGTAGCGAGGGATTTAAGTTCACCCAAGACTATGACAGCTTTATCACCGAGGAAAATACTCTACTTTTCGTACCATTTGAGAAAAAATGAACTCAATAATAATATGAGATAAGCATTTATTGAAAATAATGACAATTAAAAGTAAAAGTTAACATTCGAAACATTGGTCCAATTATTGATAGAGAGAGTTACATTTTTGTTTGGTACATTTATTGTCGATGAGTTAATTTGAGTATATCTCTGTTCTTGCGTCTGAGGAACTTGCGTTTCATTTGATTTAACATTGTTACGCATTTTTAGAACATTAACTTATTTATGTATAAAAATAAAATAAACTCAAGGTTTTATTTGAAGAAATCAAAAACGCGGCAAATTCCTAGACTACATTTTTTTGTCGGAAAAGCAAAGGCATCAAGCTCATACGGCCTCTTCGGTTTTCGTAATTTTGTTTAATAATCATAACTGCATAATAAATACGTATTCCTTTTTCAAAAAGATGTGTAATGCTTTATATACAAACTCAATGGTGTAAACACAGATGTAGTTCAGTATAAATTTCGGTAAGTATTCCAAATTTCGGGCACGCCGCAATCGCGGCGGTAAGACCCCTCTTTGAGGAGTGGCTGGATAGGCGTCACGGCGTCCTTACCTTCCGCATGACGCAGGTCCTCACCGGACACGGAAGTTTCGGGAGGTTCCTGTGTCTGATAGGGAGGGAAGAAACGCCTGGGTGTCACCACTGCGAGGATCGTCCGGAGGACACGGTGGAGCATACGGTGCAGGACTGCCCCGCTTGGGCAGAGCACCGCCGTGTCCTCACGACGGCGATAGGCGGAGACCTCTCGCGCCCGGCATTGGTCGAGGCCATGCTGCGGGGCGAGACGGAGTGGGAAGCGGTCGCCTCCTTCTGCGAAGCAGTCATGCTCGTGAAGGAGGAGGCGGGCCGCCTGAGGGAGAGGACAGCGTCCTCCCTCCATCCCAGCCGCAGTGGTAGACGCCCACGGCGTCGGACGTCACAGGACGATCTCCGGCCACCGTAGGCGCGGGCATGCGGGCAGCGAGTAATGGGCGACTTGCTGTCCGACCATGGACCATGCCCGGGTCGACGGCGCGTTGTGTTCCACGCGCGCCTCAAGGAGTGTCAGCACATTGACGGGGCCTGTAGAGGGCCAGAGCCTGCCGGGGTCGCGGGACTTACCCATCACCGTAACCCCGGTACGTAAAGGGCTCGTGAAGGACACCGTGGATTTTAGTCAGTACAAGTCTGACAGTCCCTCCCGCCCTGCCCTGGGTGGGAGGACTCATTTGATGATTTTACCACGCAAAAAAAAAAAAAAAAAAAAAAGTATTCCAAATTTAAATCACATTCTCTCCCTAGAGGATGAATGAAATTCAGTACAACATTCTCTCCCTGTTTTTAACAGATTAAAAATGACTATCGTTATGTTCGTCACTTTTTTGAGCAAGTGGTACGAAATAGTAGATTATTAACCAAGGGGATAAAGCAGTGTCTTCTGTCGCGGGTGACGATTTAAATCGCGAGCGTAACGAAGGACTCGAGGTTTACTCCCGAGCGTAGCGAGGGTGTTAAAAACTTAAATCACGAGCGAAGCGAGGGATTTAAGACGAGTCCTGAGTGTAGCGAGGGATTTAAGTTCACCCAAGACTAAGACAGCTTTATCACCGAGGAAAATACTCTACTTTTCGTACCATTTGCGAAAAAATGAACTCAATAATAATATGAGATAAGCATTTATTGAAAATAACGACAATTAAAAGTAAAAATTAACATTCGAAACATTGGTCCAATTATTGATAGAGAGAGTTACATTTTTGTTTGGTACATTTATTGTCGATGAGTTAATTTGAGTATATCTCTGTTCTTGCGTCTGAGGAACTTGCGTTTCATTTGATTTAACATCGTTACGCATTTTTAGAACATTAACCTAATTATAAAAATAAAATAAATTCCTAGACTAAATTTTTTTTGTCGGAAAAGCAAAGGCATCAAGCTCATACGGCCTCTTCGGTTTTCGTAATTTTGTTTAATAATCATAACTGCATAATAAATACGTATTCCTTTTTCAAAAAAATGTGTAATGCTTTATATATCATATATCATATATCTAATAGTTCAGTATAAATTTCGGTAAGTATTCCAAATATAGTAGACGCCCACGGCGTCGGACGTCGCAAGACGATCTCCGGCCACCGTAGGCGCGGGCATGCGGGCAGCGAGTAATGGGCGACTCGCTGTCCGACCATGGACCATGCCCGGGTCGACGGCGCGTTGTGTTCCACGCGCGCCTCAAAGAGTGTCAGCATAGCGACGGGGCCTGTAGAGGGCCGAAGCCTGCCGGGGTCGCGGGACCAAGGGATTACCGTGACCCCGGTACGTAAAGGGCTAGTGAAGGACACCGTGGATTTTAGTCAGTACAAGTCTGACAGTCCCTCCCGCCC
This sequence comes from Agrotis puta, assembly GCA_943136025.2. Lineage (NCBI taxonomy): Eukaryota > Metazoa > Arthropoda > Insecta > Lepidoptera > Noctuidae > Agrotis > Agrotis puta. Next base: position 9,073,853 of record OW964177.2, on the reverse strand, counting down.
TGCCCTGGGTGGGAGGACTCATTTGATGATTTTACCACGATAAAAAAAAAAAAAAAGTATTCCAAATTTAAATCACATTCTCTCCCTAGAGGATGAATGAAATTCAGTACAACATTCTCTCCCTGTTTTTAACAGATTAAAAATGACTATCGTTATGTTCGATTTTTGAAGCATAGAATGTCACTTTTTTGAGCAAGTGGTACGAAAAAGTTATTTTTCACTATTTTGTAATTTTTTTCAACTAGTTTTTTTTTTTCTTAAAGCAAAGCTTACGTTGCCTACTTATTTTAGATAAGAAATAGAAGATTTTGGATTGTTGAAGTTTCATAACAATTGGTGAACCAGACGCTACCGGTATTGATTTTCTAAGTAGCGTTACAGGATAAAGATCTAGAAAACATTGCGTCACATTAATATAGTCTGAATGGAGCACAAGTATATATCACTGAAGTATTCGAATCTTACTAGGAGAATTTATGATGAATAATAGGCTATTTTACTCAAAAAAATGTATTGGTCCGAAAGATAGATTAGCAAAACTACTTATACGGATGCAAAGTTGTTTTTTGGCCCGAGTACTTTAATTGAAAACTGAGCGTACGAGACGCAGAATAATTTCGTCAGTTTTTTTTTTTCAATTATACGTTTTCTTTAAGTTAGCCGTATATGATTACTTCCCAGAATTTGATCCTTATTAGCAACTCTATCGAATTTTGTAATAATACAAATATGTTTTTTTTCCAAAATCAGCAGGCTAGATTGCTGGACAAGATTATTGGTGTTTCTAAAATACAATGATACATTTTTAGTTTTCATCAAAATCGGCCTCTAGTCTCCTTTCAACGTTTTTCGATATTGCTCATAGTTTCGGATATAGTCATCCAAGCCCAGTTGAAAAATTCAGCCTGTATATTCAAGGTCAATCTGAGGCACCGACTTCAGAAACAACCTCAATTCGATATTTTCTCTGTTTGCAGCTCAATTCATAAATCTGGTAGATCATTACCATAGCCTTAATTTCGCATAACCTAAATTACTTTAGATAGCAATAATTCAGACCAATAACGAGGAACTCTACTTAGTTAAAAAGCCAAAACGCACCTAATAAAGCTCACATAAAAATGAAAGGTGAAAATTACTTAAATACTTACATACTTCTTCATAAAGACCAGAAGTATTTTTTTCTCAGGCCTGCGTCATCTTCAAAATCGCAGCAAAACGTTACGACAGCGCTTTATCCAGCGACAAAATACTACAGTAACAGGGTCTTACATAATTTGAAACATCCGTAAAAGGCGGTCCACGCGGTAGATTTACTAAACACATCATTAAATATGCCTCGGTACACATCGCCTGTGCAATTATGTCATTAGCATCGGATTGCTCAACGTTTGCTGGAACTCACTGGACCTACATTCTGATTCATTTTCATTGTTTTCCGTATCGGATACAAGATTTTATGCTCCATTGGTTTCAGTGTCAATGAATGCAGAATTTCTTTCAGTCATTTCTCTTCCTATTCCTGACTTTGTAGCCAAACGTCGAATCAGGGGGTCCACTTTCTAAGTCCGTGAACGAAGATACGGGTACGGATACGGTTGTACGAACGTAACTAACGTCAAAATCATATTTACTGAAAAATAAAACCGCCACGACTGAAGTCATTATGACGCGGTGCTAGTGTGTATGCCATTACAAATTGCATTAAAAAAATGTAGTACCACGAATTTTCTGCAGATCATGAGTGGTGGCGTGGATTCTAAGGAGCTATCTGTCAAATCGTAATAACATTCATTCTTAATTCGGGCTCATTCTCAAAACGCCCGTAAGTAAAGCCGAAACCACGGGTATCGAACTTAGAGATTATTAGACTCCCAGAAACAAAAAACTGGATTTGGATTGATGTTGAATATTAATTTTGGGCGTAAATGTAGTTTTTCTATAATTGATTGGTAGATTTTAATTTGTTCTTAAGCTTGGCTCTTTTGTCTGAAACCCCGACGCCTTCAAGGATACCTCGAGCATTTAATTGAATTCCGAATTTATGACTTAGCATAAAACCAAAATAATTTCCGATCATTTACTTTTAATACTATCATTTTTTATCATCACACAGACATCTTACGACTGTGGTCGATCCAGGTTATAAAATTTTCTTAAACTGAATTATGTCAACCATACAATAACTGTCATCTTTTTTTTAACCTAATTTCAGACACATCGTAACTTTCCTTCGCAGCATACAAAATACTTCGCATGCATCTATTTAATACCCATGTAACGTTTTCAGTTTCACTAGTGCCGCAAAAGGCGTCGCCGGTTGTGGTACCACCGGTCGTAAAACCGAGCCGGATCATACGGACTCTTAAACGTGTATGTACGTAAAGTGTTCGGTTCTAGCGGACCGCACTTCTGGTGAATGGTGGCACAAAATTGTGAAAATCGTTGTCTTAATCTACACTAACAGCCCCTTCACGACCTTGCTGCTTTAAGCGGTGACTTAGCGCGGGGCGGGTAAGATCAAATGTTTGAAACACTCCACAAGCCCTGCCCGTGGCGAATTCGCAAAGTTACAAGATTCGTGTCTTATTCGCGCCGCCTATCGCACCGGTCACCGCTTAGGCTGAAGCTACATTAGGCTGCGACGCGATCTGCGACACATGAGCAATTAAAACAAATAAATGAATGCACATGTATATGGCTACACCATACATCAGCGATACCACGTGTAATCTGTTTCGCTCTTCCAGTCGCATCGCAAATCGCTGTCTAATGTAGCCTCAGCCTTAGACCAAAGTTGTGAAAGAGCCAGTACCTTCTAAAGAAGAAACAAAAATAAAATACTAACAACTGGAGTAGAACTTTTTATTAACTGGTGATAGAAAACTACACGAAATCATAACCAAAACGGTGGTAATAACCGTTCTATTCATTGTCTATGTGAACCTAACCAAAATATAACATTTCATCGATATAAAATAGCCAAATCTGCGGTCATTCGATTTGCCATGCTTGCAAACATGTATCATCCACCCTTTCATTTATTTAGATAATATTAATAGAAATTCAAATTATGATATGTCGAGATAAACTAAAATCATATTGTAAATACACATTTGGACACAGATTTATCGCTTCCGAAGTGCTCAACATTATAACGCATGTAACATAAAACTTGCTTGTACTAGTATATTATTTCAGAAATAGACTGTGTAATTGCGTTACGGTTTCGTGATAAATGTAAATAAGACATAAAAGTAATTAAAACACACACAAACATAAGTAAAACTAACATCTTTGGTGCAGCGTTTAACTTTCTTGAGATAGGCTTCCAGACGAACTACCACTACTACTGAAGCGACTGCTATCTGACTTCCACAACCCAGTAACTGGAAAATACTATGTATATCCCTTAGGATGACTGGTTGTCCGACTTTCAAGCTTCACAATAGGAACGACTGTCAAAGATATGTAAATGACATCCGGGAGCAACAGCTTAACATACTTTGCGAGCCACGGAGGAAACTCGCTATGATAAATGATCACCCATCCACAGACCAACCTCGGCGGCTTATCCTTGAAGATTGACCCTTGTGACTATTATTAATTAGCCACAAGCTCTTCATTAGTTTCCAATTATTTTAATTCCAGCATCAGAAAACCAGATACTGGAGAAGTCACATTGTGGTAGAGTGTGGGTGACGGTTCACTCGCCTGAGATCCGACTGGGAACCTCGGTGGTCATACTGGATGCAGTGGAACTGAACTGGGACTTCAATGGGTGTTTTAACGTGCCAAGACAAGTAAGTACTTCCTTTATTGCCTGAAACATAAGATCTCTCTTATATTTAGGCCAGTGTTTCGTATGTATATACCTGGTTACACTGAGAAGAAACAACTGAAACAAACTCAGAGTATCTTTTAAAGTCCAGACATTACATTATTCAAGTCATACGAGGACCATGCAGGTTCTTGACTGACTGTCTACAATGTAGACAGTCAGTAACAATGTATGCGCATGTAGACTCTACATGCACATACACTGTTGAAATGGTTGAAATGGTTCATGGTCGGACAGCGAGTCGCCCATTACTCGGCGCCCACATGCCCGCGCATACGGTGGCCGGAGATCGTCTTGCGACGTCTGTCGCCCTGGGCATCTACCACTGCGGCTGGGCTGTGAAGTGTGGACGCTGTCCTCTCCCTCACGCGCCCCGCCTCCTCCTTCGCTAACATAACTGCTTCGCAGAAGGAGGCGACCGCTTCCCACTCCATCTCGCCTCACAGCATGGCCTCGACCAATGCCGGGCGCGAGCACCCAGTCGTAACCGATGTTCCACAGGAGCGGCCACAGGACCGATCCCTGTGGAACACCGTACGACATCTCTCACCGGTTCCACTCTCCCCGGTGACCGGGGTAGACGACGGCTCTGTCCGTCAGGTAATCCTCGACTACGCGACGGAGGTAGGTCGGCACCCGGTGATACCGTGTGCCGACGTGTCTCCCTGATGCAACTCCAGAGCAGGGTGTTGAAGGCATTGGTGATGTCCAAAGACACCGCCAAGACGACCCTGCCCGGGATACAACATCCCCCGTCGTCAGGGATCTAACGCGCATGATGGCGTCCACCGTCGGATGCTACGCCTTAGCGTGTATTAACTAAAATTGTTGACCTTTTTGGAAGAAATTAATTTGTTTTTTCTAATTCTAGTCACATTTGTCTTACTCAGTGAGCGTGGCCTCTATTTTTTTAGCATAAAAACGGCACCTTCATCACATTTAGCAGTTTTCAAACCGCGAAGCGTGACGTGACATGACCGAGGCATTTTTGCATACCAAAATGAAGTAGAAGTTGCCTATTTTATTGGATCACAGTGACTGTGAAACGCAATGAGCCCAATTAAACAAAGTTAATGATGCATTAACAATGAAATTTATTACTTATCACCTTAATAATATTAAACATGTCTTATAACTAGTAAGATTATTTGTTTAGTTAGTATAAAGTATTCAGTGACTTGATTTTTTTTTGTATTTGTGAATGAGGAATAAGTTAGTAATTTAAAACTTTTTTATAACATGCGGTGTTAAAATTATACTTTATTATAATTTAGTAATTACAGTTTCTGATTGAATAAAGCAACATCATAATAAATTAGTACAATTATTCTATGATGGGCAAAAAAAAGGCAGGCATTGAGTTAGAGAGTACCTAGAAAATTATAGGAGTTCAATTTATTTTCGGGCGACAAACATTAGTTGAAATTAAGTATTACTTTTAAGTACTTTTATTCAGTTTATAGTAAACAGAGTATAAAAACATTCAATCATACTCCCTGCAAAGACAAAGTTCAATATGAAACTGTTCGGAGAATCCAACTTTCATACAAATACTCGAATTTATAAAAAACTAAGAGCTAACAGAGAAAGGCAGACGTCGCAAACAGCCGACCAATGATTAAACTAAACTTCTAAATGATGACTGACAGTTCAAAAGTCGCATTTTTAAAAATGTCTGTCTCTGAACAGATCTGTGTTGACCCTTTGTTTGGTAGCTGCTTCATTAAGCAATAAATAACAAATCTGTCTCCGCAAATTGACACAAATAAAGCCGTAGGCCGGAGTTAGTCATAACAGTAACACACACTCCATTATCCATTGCTTTGTCCTGCTGATGATACAATGATACGTCTAATGACCTTATTTGCAGTTCAGTTACTGTGAACAGCTAATTTGATCACGGAATCCTATTCTTGTTTCCACGCAATCGTCCATATCTGGACACATACCTTAAATAGATTAATTACCGGTTGTTACTTTGTCATCATTATTGCTAAAGTTAACCATAAAAGTAAAGTTACAACAGAAATCAAAACTAAATCTGTGTCTACAAATCATATTTTACGTAACAAAGTATGACAACGACACGGACGTGACTCTCCGTCCGTTGACTATCAATTTTTATTCACGGCATCATTCACTGCTCCTTCAAATACTAGGCGTTACGAAATATAATAATACTGGAAGTGTATTCGCTTACAAGTCACTTACCGATGAGTGATCATATCCACATATCAAATACGTGTGAGCGTAATGCAGGAAATCACGAAGCATATATCATGTTTTAGACAGACACGACGATGAACCACCAAAATAAATTCTTTATTAAAATCTTGTTTATCATTTGATTTATTTACTTTTGTTTCAATAATGTTATTGAAAAGTAACACGTATTTAAGTTTATAATTTTTTGTTCTGTCACATTACACATAGAATAATTGTACCTCGCTTGTAATTATATAAGCCATTTTTGACTTAATTCTTGAATTTTTCTATCTTACTTTTAATGTTATCCGCTGATTAGAATTTTCTAGATTCTAAACCTCTGTTATTCTGAAATATTCACTAATTAATTTTATATTTACAGATTGGTCTTTTTGATGAGAGACCACAATCATGGAACAACGCTCTATCAGTGTTCCAGTTGACAGCGGTTGAAGGGCATGTGGTGACCAACGTGTCCCTAGGTACGGCGACCCTGCCTGCTGGGTGGGAAGCAGGCGTGGGTGCGAAAGGACCCCAATGTCTGTGGCCATGGGTCGCAGCCGGCAATGTCATGGAAATACAAGCTTACAATTGCTTGAAAATACAACCCACTTGGATGGAAGACAGAGGGTGAGTGTATTATAAATATATGAGAATTTTAGATTTAAAATCAAACGTTTAAAATATCTGAGGCTTCTCCACGTCTGTCGGGTTTTTATCGTGGTAAAATCTCAAATAAATACTCCCACCCTTAGACTGGTACTGACTAACATCCACGGTGTCCTTCAATAGACCTTTACGTTCCGGGGTCACGGTAATTCGTAAGGCCCGCGACCCGTCATTACCCGTCATTTGGACGTAAATATAATTTGTTAAGGTTTTGTGTTAATTAAGTAAATGATGACGATAATTATTAAAATTGAAGTCAAGCATATCCCTTTGAAATATAACAAAACAATTTAGGTATGGTAGGAGTTTTTTCTACGACCCGTGCGACGCCGAGGCGGCACTCTAGTTATAAATGAAATAAATAAGGACACATCCCGTGCGACAACTATTTTCAAGTTAATTATGTCGCCTTTGCAACATCGTCTATGACACAGCAAAAGCTTCCTTTAGCCAAAGTGCACTTTATATAAAATGTTTTTATAAAAGTTCTTTTAATATCCTTCTTTTTCTTAGGGTGTCGTACCCAACGGGAGCCTATTACTAAGACTCCGCTGTCCGTCTGTCTGTCTATCCGTCCGACTGTTACCAGGCTTATGAACAGCTATAGCTTTTTTTTTTTATCGTGGTAAAATCATCAAATGAGTCCTCCCACCCAGGGCAGAGCGGGAGGGACTGTCAGACTTGTACTGACTAAAATCCACGGTGTCCTTCAACAACCCTTTACATACCGGGGTCACGGTAATCCCTAGGTCCCGCGATCCCGGCAGGCTTTGGCCTTCTACAGGCCCCGTCACTATGCTGACACTCTTTGAGGCGCGCGTGGAACACAACGCGCCGTCGACCCGGGCATGGTCCATGGTCGGACAGCGAGTCGCCCATTACTCGCTGCCCGCATGCCCGCGCCTACGGTGGCCGGAGATCGTCTTGCGACGTCCGACGCCGTGGGCGTCTACCACTGCGGCTGGGGTGGAGGGAGGACGCTGTCCTCTCCCTCAGGCGGCCCGCCTCCTCCTTCACGAGCATGACTGCTTCGCAGAAGGAGGCGACCGCTTCCCACTCCGTCTCGCCCCGCAGCATGGCCTCGACCAATGCCGGGCGCGAGAGGTCTCCGCCTATCGCCGTCGTGAGGACACGGCGGTGCTCTGCCCAAGCGGGGCAGTCCTGCACCGTATGCTCCACCGTGTCCTCCGGACGATCCTCGCAGTGGTGACACCCAGGCGTTTCTTCCCTCCCTATCAGACACAGGAACCTCCCGAAACTTCCGTGTCCGGTGAGGACCTGCGTCATGCGGTAGGTCAGGACGCCGTGACGACTATCCAGCCACTCCTCAAAGAGGGGTCTTACCGCCGCGATTGCGGCGTGCCCGGACCTCGGTTGCGACAGTCGCTCCCTCCATACTGCCCTGAGATCACGCCGGAGCTCTTCCCGCCACACTCGACTTGTCGAGGCAGCGGGGATTCGCCCCGACGCTGCGCCTCCACGCGCCATTCATAGACGCGCTGGAGGGCAGTCGCCTCCAGATCCCAGGGCAGCAATCCGGCTAGGAGGTTGGCCGATTCGCCGGCGATCGTGCGGTATCCCCGGATCATCCGGATAGCCATGACCCTCTGGCATGCGACCAGCTTGAGTGGTCGCGTCCGGATGCTTGGGGCCCACACGGGGGCCCCGTAGAGGGCCATGGACCGCACGACACCGGCGTACAGCCTCCGGCAGGAGGCATTTGGCCCGCCGAGATTGGGCAGAACAGCTATAGCTAGACAGTTGAGATTATCACAGATAATGTATTTCCATTTCCGCTATAACAACAAATACTAAAACCAGAATAAAATATATTTTTAAGGGAGCTCCCATATAACAAACGTGATGTAATGTTACGAAACCCTTTGTGCGCTAGTTCGCCTCTCACTTGGCCGGTTTTTTTATTTTATACATATAACATTGTCTGATTATTATATTTTATAAACTTCAGGTCTAAGATCAACAACCTGCGTATCGGTGATCTAGCGATCGCGGGCACGCACAATGCAGGTGCGTGGAAATTCAACACAGAAGTCAGCTCCGTGTCTCGAGACAGCTTCGTGCTGTGTCAGGATCGCTCCATCTGGGGCCAGCTCGTGCACGGCATCAGATATTTCGACTTCAGAATTGCATACTACGATTTTTATCCAAATGTTGAAAACAGGTTTGTTAACTCTTTCATTTTCTCCTGTTATATTCTTCTTAGGGCAGATCTTTGTCCAGCAGTGAAAAAAAACCTACTTTTTCAACTAAACACAAACTCCCTCAATTTTATAAACTTTTGCTGGCCTCTGACCCACCCAAATAGTATATAAATAGTACAACCAGTGTATCCTACAGTACATATTTTCGTATAGCCTGCCGGGGTCGCGAGACTGTCTTATCAGGTAACCGTGACCCTGGAACGTAAAGGGCTGTTGAAGGAATACCGCGGATTGTAGTCTGACAGCCTCTCTCATCTCGCCCTGGATGGGAGGACTCATTTGATGATTTTACCACGATAAAAAAAAACATAAACATATTTTCGAAAGTATCACTTTCTGTCCGTTGTAGTCACGTATCTATGTGATAAAACCGAGACCAACGACCAAAGTGCTCTCCAATGCCTAGAGTAGCCTAGATGAGTTGAGAGTTTGCACTCATTCAACTTGACCGAGTCATCGAATTGTTGCTTCACTTCGCAAGTCGTTCGATCCGTGCGGCCACGCAAGTGTCACAGTATTGTCAATAAACATTGTGCACGTCCTAATATGCCAATTCGAGCACGTTCGCGGTATGTGGGTGCTTGGTAGTGATGTAACAGAAGTAAATGCAGATAATGTGGCGATAAACCTTTTGTTCCAAATACCAAATAAACATTGAACGGTCAACTGATCAATGGTCTCGCAGGGCTACTTCGGTTACTAAGTTATTGCCCAAATACTCCAGAAAGTTAATCTACTGAAAAATAAAGTAAACAGTCGTGTCTATGGTTAGTAAATTTTGTTTTTACACATTTTCAGATATTGGCTGAATCATAATTTAATTCGAGTCCGTCCATTAATCCCACTTCTAAGAGAAATAAGAGCGTTCCTTGATGCCACTAAAGAGGTAAGTCATGCTTGCAGCAAGTTTTTAAATCAAATCTCGTTTCCTAATCAATGGTTACTCAATAGAGCATGAAAATTAAAATTCTTGTAGTCAGTAATGACAACCATTTGTCCCTGGCATCACCGTTTTAATATGTCACTAAGTGTAATCAATATATCCACAAAGACAACAAAATCTTTATGCAATCCTTAATTAATTGAATCGTCCTCATGATTCCAGGTGGTATTCTTGGATGCGCATCACTTCCCCGTCGGTTTCTACCAACCAGACGGGGCCCCAATCCGAGCCGTGCACGCAGGCCTCTTAGAGATAATCCAGAGAGAACTGGGCCCCCACTTGGCAGCAGCCGATGACTTCGGCACTGGCGTGGGGTCCAAGGGGCCCACACTACAGACGCTGATCAACGCAGACAAGCGTTTGCTGTTCAGTTACGTCGATAACTCTATAGTTTCTCGTGAGTATATTAAATTGAGCATGTTTTCATGAATGTCATCTCTAATGAAAGGAAGATAAGTTCTGTGGTGCAGATACTCGTAGGTACTATAAAATAATCTGATTGTTTCTCAATCGTGCAGTAATAAACACCCAAGTATCGTTATTGGTTGACCCTGAACTTCTCTCATTAGTCTCTTATCGTTTTCTCGGAACTGTAATCTATCATAATTTATATTATAATTTTACAGAAAAAAATTATAATTACTGTCATATTAATTTAATTTCCATTCTATAAATACCGTCTACGTCTCATTATAATTGACAGATAATTAAATTGTGATAAAGCATGTTTCCAGGGTCTTTATTACTAATTCACTCACGTTTTCAGTAGTCTATAATCGATATAAATATACTTTATCAGTTATATAAAATCAATGTTTCTGGTATGTCTTTAAAACCAGTAGTGTTTTCTGTATTTCCAGAAAACTCGTGGCTGTGGCCCATTCTACCTCACTTGTGGGCTAACAAGAACAGTCCGACGGAGTTGTTCCAGTACTTAGACGGCGCCATCTCGTCGTCGCCGCAGCCAACGGCGCGCTCGCCGCTGTTCTCTGCGATGGCGCAGACCACACCCACGGTGCTAGACATTCTATTCCTGCGCGGTTCCTTACGAGAAAACGCTGATGACGTCAACCGCAACGTGACCGCTCGTCTTGCGACACGCTGGCGGACTCGAGCTAACATAGTTTCCACCGACTTCTTCTTAGGAAATGACGTCGTCGATTTATCTATAATGATCTGTGAAGAGCGCGCCTCTCGATTATGACATCGCCACAAACGTTTTCGTAGCGGGGGACTTATCGTGGTCGCAAGACGTCGTGGCCGCGCCTTTGCCGGGACCCGGCGCGCGCCCTGGCTGCCGCGCGCACGGGCCCGCTCTGACCCGCCGCGCCGGCTCTACTCACCCAATCAATTTATCTAGTTACCTGCTGATCGTGAATATCCGCCTCATCACTGCCATGACTAGATCCACGCCCGGGGGACAAATAGTGAGATATTATTAGATAAGTATTTTATTTGTAGATAGACCTAAACTAGTCCGTCGGTCCTTTAAAAGGGTCGGTAATAATTGTTTATAAAATATAGATATGCCAAAGATATTTTGAATTTTAATTCCTATAATAAAATTATGATTGTATGGAACAGTAAAATTTTGTTCTGTGATATTAAGTATGACTTGTAGAAAACTGAGAATTAGGAACAAAACAAAAACAAAAGAGTTCCAGCCCTTTACTTAAAAATAGACTAAGTTCGACGAACAATAAATAATATCTAACAACTATACGTAATATTACTTGTACTTGTGCAACAAAAACGAGGTAGATTCACAGTGCCAGAAAGCACTTAAACAGTCCATTAAAAAATGGTCACATGTGGGGCGCTAACAGCGGCAACAGTTCGGCGCGACTCATGCGCGTGAGAGCGCGCGCGTCCAGTCCCATGGCAGCCGCCGCGCCGCGCACGTCCAGCCCGAAGCTCTGCAGCAGCGACGCCAGCGCCACCTCCTCCCCCGTGCGAGGGTCGCGCAGGCGCGGGCACGAGCCGTTGCACTGCGGCCACGTGCAGCGCTCCACCAGCCGCCGAGGCGCACACCCACCGCGCGCGTGCCTCCTGCCGCCACCGAGCCGCTGCTCCCAGCACGCGATGGCGCGCGGCAATGTTATGCCCGAAACGTTTATAGCCTGCCATTCGGGACGTGCGAGCGCTCCGTGTGCTAGACAAGCGGGGGCGAAGGCGGCTCGAACTGGACCCAAACTTGACAGTAATGCTGCACCCGTCTGGTGAACAGCATCCCACTGGGACCTAGTTCGAGGAGCACGCACACCCTCTGCAGCCAGCTGAGCTGAATCAAACAAGTACTGGAAGATGAATAGCGGCGTGCGAATATGCGGATAGAGTCGGTAACCGAAGTAGCACAACCACGGCTCAGCAATATGATCGCGGACACACGACGTCGGTGGCTTGCCGCGCCAGAGAGTGTGGCCGAGTCTGGCAACTGTGGCGGCAGGGGCTCGTCGAGTACGTGCAGGACGGTCGAGGAACCAGCCAGAATCTGCGATGGCAGCGACACGCACCCCTTTCGAACGCATCGCGCGTCGTGCGGCATCCGCGTGCAGCATGACGCCGGCGCCGCCAGCACTGGAGCCCACGAGTAGCATGCGACCAGCGAGGCCGTAGCGGAACAAATCCGAGAGGACAGCTCGGACGATGAGCCGGCCGGCGAATACGAACCCGGCCCCTTGGTGCCGAGTGTCCCTGGTGCCGGCCCACATATCGCTGGAGCAGTAAGGCAGCAGAACGTGGTTGGAAGCGTGCCACAGCGGGTTGGCGGCGGGGTCGGCGGACAGCAGGGCAGGAGCGCGACGCGCGCGCGGCCAGCGCGAGGACGACATGAGCGCGGGCCGGCGCCGCCAGCGCGCACGGCACGACGCTGGGTCCCAGCAGTAGCCACCACCTTCCAGGTAGACCACCCAGTGATCACTGTTCGTACCGCGCCGGAAATAGTACCTGAAATAATTACAAAGCATCAAAATTGCTGTTATGTTATTTTATACATCATATTCATTAATTAGTCAATCGTAGTAAAAATGCTCAACATTCAGCTTCCTCAAGGCTTCTACAGCTTTCTGACTTTGAAATAATGAGAAAGATACTTTGCAGGACTGTTGGTTGTTCCTGAGGTTATATTTCGCTCTTCATTATGTGCAGATAAAGTGATCAATACCGTACCCGGCAGGAGATCCATCGTTGCAGGTGAGCGAAGTGTTGGAGAGCCACACCAGGCGCAGGCTGTCGGGCGGCGCCGAGCCCTCACACGCTCCACACAGTATCACCTGAACAACACATTCAACACTAATTAGCAACATGAAAGTAGCATATATAAGAACATCACACACTCTTGTTCTCCCCAAAACTAAAGTCTGCCCTCATTTTACCAGTTGATAAATTATTTGAGTACCGCTCGACCTAGCTCCGCTCGATGCAAATAGAAGAATATAAAATAGATATACTTAGAGTAGAAAATAATACCATTTTTTTTTAATAAAAAAACCAAAACAAAAAAAAAGCGTGTTCATCGCTGCAATTCGAACCTGTGCTCTTTAACCATATGTCTTTAACCATTGGACTATTCAAACGGCGGCGGGGAATTTACGAAACATATTGTACAGACAGAATCTCTGGGCGTAAAAATACGAAGGACACGAATTTTCCCAGAGGTGAGACCTAGCTAAAATCCCGCCATACAGCAAATTTCATCGAAATGTGTTTAATATTTGTTAATATTTTTAGTAGACAAACCCAGTAACATTTTGCCCAACCTAGAAATCTTACTAATACCTGATTATCAGTTCAGTTCAGATCAACAGCGTTCGCAACCACTACTTCAATACGGCTACCAAATACTTATAAAATGAAATAAAAATATTATTATCATCAACGACACGCCCACATACGTTTGAAAACAAAGGCACAAAGAGAACGGTTGCCACCAAGGTTAGGTCCCTGGTGGCCATAATCTTATTGCGATTTAACAAGCACAAAACGAGGGACCCTTGCCCGCTACCCTTTCACAGACCCAGATAATAATACTCCCTAATGACCGCAAGACAGTATAATTAAATGAATAAAGTCAATTCGCACAGAATCGTGTCGTCTCATCGTGTGCTAGCGGACACTACAAAACCAGTCGTACCACAATTGACTATTTTACAACAAAAAAAAATATTCGTCCGAAAAATAGAATATCAAAAATTATTTGACCCGTATTTTTCTTTTGATACGTAAACGAAGATAAAACGTTTCTAAAAATCACAAAACGTCTCTCGGTAGGTATAATTTTACAGGCGAATTAGATATCTTTGTCAATACTGATTGTTTTAAAAAAAAACAAAAAATACCTGTTCATTATTTTTCAATACTCTAACTGACGGACTAAACAGATTTTCAATGTATTTATGTAGTAAACTACCCTATTGGCTATTTGACAGTATCAATAAATTACAAATCTAATTAAACCATCTTTTAGAGTTACAAAATAACATCATCATTATCTTCCTGCCCCTATCCCATTTTACTTGGGGTCGGCGCAACACGTTTTTTTCTTCCATTCTCCTCTATCAGACGTCACAGTATCATTTACTCATTTTTCTTCCATATCATTCCTTACACAATCCATCCATCTTTTCTTTGGCCTTCTTCTTCCTCTCCATCCATCAGTTTGAAAAATAACGGACAAATATTTTTACTTTTGTAAAATTACAAGATATAACGCAACAAAACTCGAGAGCGGGGGGCTAGTGACCTCAAATTCAATAAAAAGTATACTAAATTGTATATTGCGGTCGCGGTACTAACGGGTCGCGGGACTAACGGATTACCGTGACCCCGGTACGTAAAGGGCGATTGAAGGACACCGTGGATTTTAGTCGGTACAAGTCTGATAGTCCCTCCCGCCCTGCCCTGGGTGGGAGGACTCATTTGATGATTTTACCACGATAAAAAAAAAATTGTATATTGCCAATTTTGAAAGCGTTGTATCTCCGTATTTAGATAACGTTATGAAAAAAAAAGGGGTCGAATATTTTTTGATAATCTAACTGACGGACTAGTTATAATTTTTAAGTCAAATAGCCAATATTAAATTGGCTATTTATCTGACTCTTAGTCGATAGTCATTGAGGGCCCGGAAAGCTTAAATTATTGTTAAACTTGAGTCTAACTGGTGGTTTTGATTTTAGTAGCAGATTTTTTTACTGCTTGGCAGGCAGTTAACAAAACAAGTATTGCGTATTGATGATTTTTTTGATACTCTGTTAGTTATTTTAATTATTAAATATTAAGTTAGCTAATTGAGTATTAAAATAAACAAGCTTTGTGTCAAGAACTATGCTTTGTTGTGTATTAAATATACCTATTATTTTTTGTATTCCAAAAATAATATCTGGAATAACAAACCCATAAACCTATCCAATAAAATTCGGTCTACAAAGGTATAAAAAATAGATAATTGAAGACACGGGTTACCGAGCAAGTCATATAGGCCATTTTTCAACTTGGATATTATTATTGTCCTTTTTACGTTTACCTTTCTAAGAACGAATGTCGTACAGGTAACAATAATATAACAAAGTGCTTTTACAAGGTGTTCCGAGCTTCTGATACGTAGCTGTACATATTTTGTACATACAGCTAGTACATGAAACTACCCCAAGTAATTTTTTTACAATCCAACATGACCTTCTATTTTTGTGATAAAGATACATTAGTAAGTTGATATGTTGGTCTCTATACTAACTACCTACTAAGATTTTCCAAAAAGATTTCACATACTTAATATAAAATAATGTATTCTGTTTAGTTCAATGAACCCAATAAGGTTCAACGTGGATTTAATTCTGTATAAATAATTAATTAATTATATACCAAATTAATCAACGTACCAAAAATTTCACGAATCACAAAATACGAGAAAGAAGAAAGCCTACAATTTGTACGTAAAATTCCTCAGTTCGCCAATTATTTTTTTTCGGAAATATACTATCGAAGGAAACCATGATAAATGTTACCATCGAAACGAAGACATTGTTATATTGAACCCATCGAGAAAACTAAACCGTGACCTAAAAATAAATACTTTTAGACTAGGGTAAAACCGGGGTGGCGGGACTCACGAATTACCGTAACCCCGGTACGTAAAGGGAAGGACACCGTGGATTTTAGTCAGTACGAGTCTGACAGTCCCTCCCGCTCTGCCCTGGATGGGAGGAATCATTTGCTGATTTTACCACGTAAAAAAAGGGTAAAATCGGGATAGTTGGTGCACTTGTTGAAAATACTTTATATCTATAAGAACAAAAAGTAAAATACTTATATATATCATCTACTTTTGTTGTTGACTGTATTTTGGTTTATTAGTTATACGAAATACAAAAAAAAAGTATTGGCAATGTTAGTAGACTCTAAACTTTGGAACATCTATCCCATATACGGGATAGATATTTGCCTATTCCATATAAATTACCTGTAACATGGCCAACTTATAGTACATGCATTGATAGTTTTCGAGACTTTCTATAGATAAATAAACATGTGATTCATCCGCAAAACTAGAGTAATTGGAATCGGGGCAACTATACCGCTGGGGCAACTAGCCCGGTTTTACCCACCCTATAGGTAAAACGAGTTGAACTGTACCAGTAGGTAGACGCTTGGTACATAAGCTACCAAAAAAGCTTTTGCCAAGCTTAAAGACAAAAAACATAATGTTTAGAAGACCATAAGAAACTAAGCTAAAACTAGTTTAACAAATATGAATGTTTCAAAATGCAGATGAGTTCTTGAGATCATTTCATTTTAATCATTCTTATGGCACTCAATTTCCTTTATAACTAGTTTAGTTGCAATAAACACCTCACAGATTATTGCAGATTTGTACATAAATTATAGTGCAAATGGCCAGATCCTATTCGAAATATTCATATTTCTAGGAGATCTAGTTTTACTAGCTTATAATTTTACTCAATACTAGCTAAATGTACCTATTTAAATGGATTGCAAGTACTTATGGACACTCGTAGATAACTTTAATACCAAGTAATAAAAAAACACTTACAAAACTAGCTTGAATTGAAAATATGTAACACCAATAAATAGACACATTTATTAAGACATATAATAAATCTGCATACTGATTCAAAGAAGTATTCCGGCAATAACAGATTCCAATCTATAGAATATTGATTCTAATAATGTACCTATGTACTCGTATATGTACTCGTAAATCCTACTTCTTACAATATTTTAAACGTGAAAATTTGTTTGGACGGATGGATGTTTGTAACTCTTTCACGCAAAAACTACTGAACGGATTTAGATACAATGTGGTACACTAATATTTTATAACCTGGATTAACACATAGGATAATTTTTATCCAGATTTTATCTTCCCGTGGGATAATTACAGAGTTGTAGCGGGTGAAACCGCTGACAACAGCTAGTATGTAAATATTAGACAAAGTAACATTTACTTTATCTTCTATATCGAATTGTAGGATGTAATAAAAGCACAAAATCAACTAGACAATGTCAAGTCGATAACATAACATTTCAATCTGTAAGAGATGCAGAACCTGACCAAAAAATGCTCATTAGACATGACTTACATTCAAAACCAAACCAAACAAATAATGAGTCATTATACACCGATGTTAATCAAGATAACGTCTTCTTGGAAGAATTTCTGTTCCAACAGCTTCTATGAATTTTTACGGCGTAAAACTTGAAAACTGAAATGATTTCATAGACGCAGAAGTTAAACAAAAGTTAGACACTGAATAAGTTCACGGAATGATTAGCTGAAGAGGATATTTTAGACAAAAGAAAACCTAGACCTCCTCGACCGGCCAGCTAGATCATGGTCGCCTATAAACTCTCTCTCATTAGTGAAAAAACATGTTCTTGTCTATTAAACGGGCAGGTAGCTTCAAAACTGATTAAAATCTCAGCCAATTTTCTTGCAGCAGGAACGTAAAGAAACGAATCACTAATAAACACATCCACCTAAATCGTAATTTCTCATCTCAATATTGATTCTTAAACGCCAGAGAGCACAAAAATGTAAACTTCCGCCTCATTAAAGAGTTGTTCACTATTTACTCTCACTGTTAACTGAGACCGGCATGAAAAACACATGTCACAAAATAATAAAGCAATGCGTACACAGAGTGTCCAAACAATCCAGTTGTAGTAGCAGCGGAGCGAGCCGCTGAGGCGCGTCATCGCTCCCGGAGGTGGTCGCAGCGCGGGCGCAGACAGCGGGCCGGAGCACACCCCATACTGGCGGGCGCAGGCGCACCACTGCGGGCTCGGGCCGGCCGCCACACCACGCGCGCACGGTAGCGCTCCCGCTGTTTACAAAATAAAGCCTCTATTTAGAGCGAGGGCGAAGGGCCAGCGCTCGCCGCTGCGCGCCGCCCGACCGAGTACGCGAGCTGGCGGCTCGTTTGTGCGGCAGGGGCGGCGGGACCGGCTCCGGCGGCGAGATCAAACGCGCCGCAGATCAAAGGAGCCGCCGCGCGATCGGCATCCGTCATTATTATTATGCAAGCATTACGAGGCGCGCGTGACTCAGGCGAGAGGGCCACGCGAGCGAGCGGGCGCCGCGCCCCCCACCGGCCCTGCGCACCCTCCACCTGTCATCGGCATCGACACCGAACAAAACGACCGCCCTCCGGCCTGCGCCCGCGCCGCGCACACCGCCTCCTCACGCACAGATTAGCCATGTTCTTTTAGGCATAATTTTTCACCTTATTAATTTTTTGCAAAGTTAACAAGTTTTGCAAAACAAACTCAAAAATACCCAAGTAAAGCCGGTCAATATTAATTTTATTCAGCAAATTACGAGCAGGAAGTAGAAAAATATTAAAATAAACTATTCCCAAAAAATACCAAGAAGTAGGCATTAGCAGCAACAATAATTCATAATTTAGGCTCTTCCATATTTTACTTTTCTATTACTGGTGTTAACAGTGGAAGAAGACAATCAAGCAGCGACGACCGCACCGCAAATGAATTTGGAATAAGGGCAGCCCAATAGCAATGATTAGCACGGAATGAGATGCAATTTGAAAACTTTTATCTAAAACACAATGCAAATTGGAAGAATGGTAATAGATCCTGGAAACTGACATTCAGCAGAACCAAAACAGTAAAAAGTGAGACTACTGGTCTCTCAACACTCGCTCATTATAGCCTCCTTTCTCCAAATAACAAGTACAAAGCAATGAACAGCAATAGAAGAAAAGCAAAGGGAATGATTGAAATT
The DNA here is from genome assembly GCA_943136025.2 of Agrotis puta. Lineage (NCBI taxonomy): Eukaryota > Metazoa > Arthropoda > Insecta > Lepidoptera > Noctuidae > Agrotis > Agrotis puta. Next base: position 9,054,711 of record OW964177.2, on the reverse strand, counting down.
GTAATATCTCACAGGCTGAACCCTCTCCTTTCTTAAATGAAAGACGAGACGAAGACGCCAGTGCGCCCTGTCACCCAAAGGTAATATAGAAACTTGATCCGAAAGAAAACTTTTGAGAATACAATAAGATAAACGAAGGCCTGAGAAACGATGCATAGATTGTACGAAAAACTTTTAGTACCCGTATTACAGACCGTCATTCAATACTCAAGTACGTCGAAGATCTACAATAACATCCGGGACCAACGGCTTTACGTGCTTTCCAATTTCCAAAGCATTTAAAGCCGTGCCGCTTGTCGAGGTAAGCCTGTGGCTGGAAACCAACCTCGGCAAGCGCGGCTCATCCTGGAAGATCGACCTGTGCGGCTGGAATTATTTAACTATAAAGAGCATATGAAAAAAGAAACAGACTGCATGATGAAGATATTGATCTCCATTTGGAGCTGACCAATACATTTGAATATCGACTACATACCCAAAGAAACTTGCTAAATGAAGTGCTAATTAAACGGTCATTAACAAAAATACAACAAAGGACAATACTTCAGTTGGAACTGTTCAAAACTCAAAGTTAGTAAACAAAGCACCGCTAAAACTGGAAAGTCGCTTCATTAGAGCTACCGTCGTCGACAAACTGCGGATTTAGTACGAACAAAACAAAACAGTGACCATAGTTTGGTAATCAAACTACACAAATATCCATACAAAAGCTACGCTTCATTGATGTTAAACAAAAGTTGTTCTTGCTTTTTTATCGTGGTAAAATCATCAAATGCGTCCTCCCACCCAGAGCAGGGACTGTCAGACTCGAACTGACTAAATCCACGGTGTCCTTCAATAGCCCTTTACGCTCCGGGGTCACGGTCAATTCGTAAGTCCCGCGACCCCGCCAGGCTTTGGCTCTCTAAATGGGGGCCCCGTCATTTTTGCTGACACTCTTCGAAGCGCGCGTGGAACACAACGAGCTTTCGACCCGGGCATGGTCCATGGTCGGACAGCGAGTTGCCCATTACTCGTTACCCGCATGCCCATGTTTTTGCTAAGGTTAACTATTAAACAAGAGTGTAAAAAGCTCAGTCTTACTCGATTAGGTATCAGACAGAGCTTTTACGCCCTTTCATTAAAGTCTTATAATGTAAAAAAGGCAGTTAATCCACTCACCTAGATTAATCAATCTTTTGGATTTTTGTAAGACATATTGGATATGACAGGTTCTGTCTGACAAACACATGAATGCAATGTTTAAATTTGTTTGGACCTCTCGCCCAAAAACTTGTACTATCTTTAATTTCGTTTAAAAAGTTATTCCTACTATGAGTCTGTACCAATTTTGTAATGTGACATTATATTCAAACCACCTTATTAACTATTACATTCAAGCTAACTTTCGTTTAATGCAACTTCAGAGTTTTTGTACAGTGACAATGATTTAGGAATCCCTTAAAATTTTACGATCATTTTTTAACCAGGAGTCATAAAATAATTTCTTTAACGTGAAGAACCGACTTTTCAAGTCAATAAAGATTTTATCTTATGATTTGACATATGTATGGGCCGCAGGTGTTATTTCAAAGCAAATTGTCCGAAGTGTATAAAACTGGACGTAGACACCGAGTTAAGTAGAATATAATTGGCGGGCGGCATGGCAGACGTTCAAAGCGTGTACCTGCCTGTAAAAATGCCATCATAAAGCCAAGCCGCCACAATGAGCCATTTGACAGTTGGTACCCACCTTTATGATGCCGACTCTGATATACGAGCCGAACCCATTTAAGCTTATTTTATCGACTCCCAATACAACCATCTAGCTATCCCGGATAGTAAACCGTGCATCTAAAGAATTACGCGCTACCGCTCACAAACAGGGCGGAAAGAATAAACCATTTAGTTAGACCATTCAAAATCTTTATAGCTTATTATTCAATCCCATTAAAGACTTAGTGGGACGGCCTCTTTAAAAGAGCTTTTAATATAAAAGACCATTATACAGCCCATTTTCCATAACAATGAACATAATATTTTTTCGTTACGTGTTCTCTTTATATTGCTTATTATTTAATCATTATAAGCATTAAGCAATAAAAGATGTTTCAAAAATGTGTTAAACTGTAAATAATTATTTACTCTGAATATAAATATTCTTTAAGGTATTTCAGAAACAGTCGACAGTGACAAAACGAACGCCTAATTTAGATACGTGCTATTGGTAGCACCATAGTGTTCAGAAATTAGCATTATTTTTAAACATTGCTCTCCCACATCCTTAGAAAATAAAAAGCAGGACTTAGGCTTCGAGAACTATAGAATAGAGATAAATATTTAAAAAAATACCCTAATTACTCAAACGAAGCACATTAACGACAAGACGATAACGTTTCGTTAGAATAGCTCACAGAAATCTTAATAATAAGGTTGCCTTATTATTAAGATTTCTGTGGAATAGCTACACATTTCTCGAAACGAACCAAAAGGTAATAAATAACAAAGAAAACTAAATCAACTAATTAAAGCAATAAGGAAGAAGGGAAGATGAAATTCCTCTCGTAGTTATAATTGCATCTGTTTAGGTCGTAATCAGCAATATTTATATTACACCGAGTCTTTCACGCGTAGGTAGACAGACATTTTCTCTTAAGAACGGGAAATGCAAATCTCTTAACGATGCCAATAATATGAAGCTGTTGAACGCCCGGTCAACAGCTCGCACTTAGCACAAGGACACAACTATAAAGACTGCATCATAAAGGAAAAGTACAAAGATAAATGAAAATATTATTCTAGTGTTTTTCCGAGCCACTTGAATCTACTTTGAATAAACAAACTGCAGCTGGTCATGCAACAAAAGCAAGTAAGCTTTCCATAATAATGAAGATACTTTGTAAAGTGACTGCTCGCTTTAATTTTGTGGTACGAAGTAGGAACTCAAGTTTATTCTCACTTTCCTTTCCATTACCTACCAATACAAGTTTTCAATTTATTAGGCACCTTGTTTGAGAGGTACCTTTCTGTTTCAGACGAGAAACAATTATTAAAGAATTCTGACGTAGAATATTAAAGACGAGGTCATACTAGTACAGCTAAATGTTTTGTCAATCAGACTGAATAATAATGGATAAGTTGGTGTTAAAACATTTTCAACTCAATTAACAAGAAACTATCACGATGTAATTAGTACTTACGTGGAAACATACTCTTAAGTGGGGATCACTCCACTAACTTCAGCAAGAGCAAAGATGAGTAAGAATATATTAACCACAACGATGTGAACTTTGCTACTCAATCTTGCCGCTCCGAAGAGGCGGATGATGATAAAACTTTGTTTCGTAAGAGGACACGAGCTAACTGCTTTGTATTCCACCTAACTACAAGTCGATAGTGGGTTCATTTCCCGCTGAATCGAAAACTAAGAAGAATAAGTTCAAAGATTCAGCTGCGTCTGGATCTTTATGAAATATAATTCACATTAAACTTTAAAACTGAAGTCCCTATCTAACCAACCAAGAATGATTAATATCTAGGTATTTCTGCCAAAAATAATTTTCGTTATAACTGTGGATTGCTTATTAATTAGCCAGTCACCAAGGCGGTTGATAATAAAAACGGAAGAAAGGCTTTTCTACAGTTATATTATAACGTAAGCGGGTTTGATTCTGACACCTCAACACTACCCAAGATAAGGTTAGAGTTACTGGCTGATCCGAGAGAGTGGCTCTAGAAACTAAAAAAAACTAGATATAATCATTAATCTCAATAGGTACCTTTCGAACTAATACCCAACCGCGCGCTAGAACTTACTATCTGTTTAAACTCCTTATATTTAGCATATTATTTCTCTGAGTGTTTATAAACTTGCCTGCCTAAATATTTTAGTGTGTATTTTAGGTTGTTATAGTAATTTGTTATTGTTTCTCTATCGTGATAACATATTTCAAGAATGTTTTGGCAAAATGTCGGACTCACGAAAGCGGTGAATTGCGCAACATTAATTTTATAATACAAAAACATCAGTCACATTCAACTCATTTTATGTTCCAGATATAAACTCTTAGAAGTTAGCGATCCAAGTTATAAATAACCAAGTTTAGTACATCTAACTCAGACTTTAGATAAATACACAAACTAGGCTAGTTGTATCTAAGTAGTTGTTGGCAGCCTGCCTGTCACGGGTACAATCGAAACAAGTAGCATCAAGTAATAAACCGCTAGTCACCTCGCGAACGTAGTAATAATGGAGGACTTTTTACAGTAGCCACTGGTCGCTACCGGGGTTTGCACGGAGGCAAAAAAAATGGTACTCATTCTCGGGGACGCCGAAGATCGGTACACTTCCTGACAGAATTACATCGCACAATATTGCAATGTACTTATTTAATAGCTTCGAAATCTTCAGTTTGATCCCCGGGCCGGATTGAAGCTATGTTCAGTCAAAGACTTGCCGCCCATCACGTTAGGATAATAGACGAGACTTCGAGAGTGACCACAAAATAAATTACCTAGCGTAGGTGAACTGTGTCAAGGGTCAACGGTTACGGCTCAGTGTACGCCTCCGAGAATTTCTTTCCGGGATTACAGACAATCGCGATAGATTTATAGTTGTAATATAGTTTTTAACTGTTTTTGTATTTTATAAGACTTTTATGCGTATTTTAATAATGAAATAAACGTAATTCAACCTATTTTGGGTTCTGCAGCTGACTGTTTTATGATTTTCCTGGAACAATTAGTTTTAACAGAACCATTTTAATAGCAAATAATATTTATGTTCGCCTAAGATGTGGATAATTTACAACACAAAGGTAAACGAATGAGGTGCCATTAACCGGTTTTAATCCCACTTATTAGTGGAATTAAGCGCATTAGGTATTCCTAATGCGACAACGCGTTATGGAGGAGTATCATGTTCGATTTATGTATGTTAGAAACACCAATAAAGCATCAAAAACACTGAGCTAAATAGCCAGTCTTTTTATAAAAGATAGGTAAGTAAGTTTTTTAAAAGGATCTCCAATGAAAACTTTGGAAGATACTTTGGTGATAAAAAATAGACGTCAACCATTTGCATTATAGGTAAGTAAGTATAGGTATAATTTAGACAGAAGATCAGCTGCTTACATTAAGTCCCTCGACACAATTGAACTCGCAACCACGTCATAAACGGTCATAAGCATAACAGTGGGTTTGACGGCTGATAATGATGTCATCACTATCTTCCTAGCTGTAATTATCAGGACCTACGTAGAGGCTCGACAAATTGATGGTCACTATATAATTTTCAATTAAGTTTATGGATAAGTCAGCCGGGTAATTATGTATTTCTGTACCTATTTAAGAGCTCAGCTCTAAATGAACATACGTCCGCGTGGTGTTTCAAGGAATTCCTTTTGAAACTGCCAAATGGTTGAGGTAATTGAAATTGCTATTTTCATGAGCGTTAATAAAATTGAAGACTTATGGATGCGGAAGTAATTACAAGCTATCGACATCAACAGATTTATGTGGTGCTTCGGGCCGAATATAAACAATAGCCAACACTTTTGTTTATGATATTACGCACATGAATAAGCATTGTAAGCGAAGTACGAATGAGCGAGTAGAGCAGTAGCGGTGCGCGACTCCCCGCGGCCCACAGCCTCCGAATCACAATAAATCTGAACCGATAAGTAGTCGAGCGGATTGTCGGCGCGGCGCGATCAAAGCGAGGGGAGGAACATGAAAGGCGCCGCCGCCGTCCGCCGAGATGTTTCATTTGGAGCCGCGTTTCCACCGCTTCGCGTCACGACCGATTGGCCCTTTGTTATGTGACATTTTAATTAATTTGATTATAATTTTGAATGACACGTTTACAGATTTAAATGACGAAGGTAAAGTATTCTGATGTTCATGTGGTAATGGACTGGTATCTCATATAGGCGTGTACAAATCCATATAAAATTTATCTGGTGTCTGGCAGATTGACAAGCATTAAATTGCTACTTGATAATTCTGTAAGTCGCTTATCCGTTTCCATAAGTATGTACTTGCCGTTATTTAAAATTAAGTATTTTGTACATCTTCATTTAAACATAAACGGTCATCAAATTAAAGACAGCAAAAAAGGACGGGATGATGCATCACTAATTCAATTTTAATGTCGTTGAAATACAAACTATGGAAAAAAAACGTCCAAAATTAACCAAATTATCGTGCCGTGTGTTACCGTGGACTCCAGTGAAATAGTACACAGAGATTGTAGCAGTTATTACTTTATATGCATGAAGCAATAACACCGTACCTTTGAGAGCAGCATGTACTGGCGTCTTGTGTAATTAATTTGCCATAAACAACTCGCATTAGCTATACATTCCTTCTTCGTTTTATGAAACTTACGACTTTAGTACTTGGCTCACGTTAACACAACACTTTTTAGTAGATATAACGAGGAAAATGGGCCTCCGTACTTCTTTGAATTTAACACTGTTTCTTCGAACGTAATATCTGTAAGACTAGGTGAATTAATTTGGTTTTAAAATAAAAAGTTAAGTTAATAATTTTTAAACAATAATTTTATTTGCAAATAAATATAAACAGACATACAGGAATAGTTTTTTTCTTTATATTATGCTTCAAATATACCTCAGCAATAATAAAAATAAACAAACAATCTCAAGACAGTAAAAACAAAATGGTTGCATTACATGCTCCTGATCAAACATAGGTACAAATTTAAAATGAATAGATATAGACTCGATTAAAAAATAAGGCACTTCTCTTTTATCACAGAATACAACGTCTACAATTTTTCTACACACCTATATACTTGTATACAATGTTATTCAACAATACAAAAAGTACCTATATACAATTTAGATGTACTTGATTCAATACTACTTTATAAACAATCAAAGAAAAATCACTCGTATGTACTTACAGCCACCAGCAGATCAACCTACCCGAATCTATCAAATTTTTACCAATCGAACATTAGCTTTCCGCTATTGTGATAAGGTTGAAAATCTATTTAAACAAAACTACAGATTGTGGTAGCTTGATATGCTGGCGTCTGTACTTAATGCACAATAACCTTAGACATATAATTATTACTTTATAACATACAAACATGTTTGCAAACTTCGATCTTTGTACACAAATATGTAGAACGAATTATTTAGAGATTCTAAATAGTTATCTGGACAACTAATTAGCATCGTCTGTAAGTGCCAAACATTAAGTTATTCATAAATTACGGCCTAAGTTACAATAAAATTATGCATTCGAAATAATTGTACATAATATGTAGAAACAATAAATTACTGTTGACGTATAAAAACTAAGATACATTCATGATGTTGATGAGATGAGATCTAAGTAATGGTAGACGAATGCCTACCACTAGGAAAATGTATGATAATGATAATTTATTGTCCCTACGTGGTGCCGTAGACCCCCGAGATTCAAATTCCGTGACTCACGAACATTAAGGGCTACACACACGCGCTATTAAATTGTCACGATTCTGTGTATAACACAATTTCATAGAACTTAATTTTAATTTGGATTCCAATGTATTATATCATATTTGTGGACCAGGCTCACTAAACAATATTTTCCTAGCACCAAATTTACACAATTTATGGCTATTACTTCTATTTTAAACACTCTTGAACTCATTAAAAATCTCATAATTCAAACACGTTTTACCAATATCCATTTGCTTCGTTTTCAAAGCATAATAGAAATACATACAATTATGCTATATTTGTATTTTTTATACACAATGGTGTTACTTTATGAAAAAAGAAATGAATAAGGTCAGACAATCTTTATTGGTTCACATATACGATATATGTATAGATCAACCTAAAGTATACATATAGCACTTTTATAAGTATTAAACCAGTCACTTATTACTGCGTATATCTTTAATACTAGATTACTTACCATACATACATAACCATACAAGTACATACGTTCTAGAATAATATATAGGTAATGGCAGGTTACGGGCACACGTGACATCATTATTTTGCCGCAAAAATAAGAGTATTATGCTAACATTTGAAATACAAACCTGAGGAATCTCACAGTACAATTTTACTTAGTTTTATGTATAAAACCAGAAACATTTCAGACTAATTTAGATTTTAAATATTACTTAAATAAGTTAATGCTCTAATAAACCCCGCTATCCTGAAAGATGTAATGTTTTGTCAAAATTTATTTTTATTGATATGACTATCAATTCTCATTTCCATCGAATCGACAAAATATAGGTATCTTTTTGAGATTTTAAGTCTTTCAGAACCCGGATCTTAGGATAAGAGCTTTAAACCACAGCCTAGAGCTTCTATTGTGCGTTATAAAAGCAAGCAATTTATATACAGTCTAGAATTATATCCGAGTTATAGATAGCAAGCATCATTCTCCCAGTTAATTGTAGGAATCTCAGCTACTGACAAATCGCGGCTACGAGGGTATGTATAAATATCGATGATTTCATATATTCTGCAATGTGCATACAATATGCAAAATTATGCATACGAATGCGAGTTGAATCATAATCTACATAAAGTAGATAATATGATAAGTCGTGATAAACATATTTTAAAAGCATGTTTGTTACTTGTTTATTATTTGCAACTTTACATTGAACTAAGGATTGCCAGTTCGAATAAGGTCAGTAGATGCTTGGTAGCCAGGTTACTTGCTACGTACAGCTCAAATAGTTCAATCCTTTACTTAATCCTAAGTATTAGGAAGTATTATTATTCTCGACCGAGAGAGAAGAATGGCTTTGTGCTTGGGAACTTAGCTCTCTGTTTCTTGATGAAGTCTCGTGCTTGTCTGTCGCCTTGTCGGGTCTCGAGGGCTTTGATAGCCTCGCCGTCTGCAACAAATGATAATTCTGTTGAATTCATTGTCCCGTTGTGCCAAGTTATAGCCTCTGAGTATGAGCATTGGCGCGTTGGGTTGAATTTCCGGATCGAAAAGTTTAGCAGGGGTTTTTTGATCACAAAGTCAGGAACTCTGCCCGATTAATCGGATCAGACTTGTCCTGAGACTTAACTGGCGAAATATGTGTATTATTAAAGGTACTATATGCGGGTGATAATGATTTGACACCAATTTTTACATTATGAGCTTTTGCGATATAAAAGAAATAATGATGGTATGCTTCACCGAATACATAGAATTTGCAGCGACATCTACATCTTCACGTGGGTAAAACATAATAAAACTGCGACCGACAAAACATAGATGTCGTTACCTGTTTCGACTGCGGTGTGACTCATTTCTCGATCATGTATTTACTAGTGACATAGACCATAAATCACTGGGTAAAGCATTATTGGGTGGATACCAAAGAAACATGAACAACATCAACAGAGCAGTGGTGATCCAGTGGTATCGGCCCCGACATATGAGTTGTAGGTCGAGCCTATCTATATCTATCTATCTAAGACCTATCTATCTTTATTTTTATACCAAAATTTTCGAAGAAGACTTAAAATTGCCAATACGTCACAAGCAAATGCAGTTTTCACTTGCATCTCACGTCATGCGCCCACGCTTGAATTTCGATGCGTTATATCTTTGTAAATATGCATTAATTCAACGAAAGAAAAAACATGTATCAATTATTTTTCAAAACTCTTACTGAGGGTCATTAAATTTGCAATTGATTGATGTTGTCAACACGCCTATTATGAAAAGTAGTAAATCGTATGAAATCCGGCTTGTATGAACCTACCGCCACTGGTATGGTCGCGGGACTTTTCCATTACCGTGACCCCGGTACGTACGGGCTAGTGAAGGACACCGTGGATTTTTGTCAGTACAAGTCTGACAGTCCCTCCCGGGGTGGGAGGACTCATTTGATGATTTTACCACGATAAAAAAAAAAACCGCCACTGGTATATCATAATAATGATGTAGGTACCTATGCTAGCAGGCCTGGACAGCGGCAGCAGCTGCTGCGGCAGGCTGGAGATGGGCGCGGCCGTGTCGGGCACCTCACTGAAGTGCAGGTAGGCCTCGCCCACGAACGTGTTGCTCATGGCGAACATGTCCTTGTCCTTTATCACCAGGTGGATCAGACCGTCCGGGATGCTTCGCTGTTCGGGAGTGAGGGGGCTGGAAGATAAACATTGAGGCTGGTTATTTTATTGTAGATATGTATTGCCCACGACTTCGTTCACGTAACGTTTCTTGTTGTAAAATAAAATTATAATATACTTATGTATACGGTATACTAGGTACATCATTTCTGTGTATATTAGGGTATACAGTATACCCTAATATACACAGTAATGATGTACCTAGCTTTATATAAGTCACAGATTTTTTTTTAATGGATGAGTAGTTTCGAAGCTTATTTATTTATTTATTAACACATTTATCTTCTAAGTAGATCCCAAACTATAAAAATTATAAGTCCATATTTATAAAATTAGTGTATAATTCTCATTTATTATATTTTCTCATTAGTATGGCGATCTGTGAGCCAAATTACATCGAAATCTGTTCGACCGTCAAAGCGTGAAAAGGTAACAGCAAGATGAACCCATTTAAAACATCCGTACAGGACTTAATGATTACTTATAATATGTGTATTAGAAACAAAAGACATTATAACAGCACGATTGGACAATCCTTTTCCGCACGGTACATTTTATATTTGGCACATAGACAGAGGCGGCCTTACCCATTGCGAGGCTCCGGGCGGCAGGTCTTTGCGAGGCCCTTTGTCCTTCGTGAAAAGTACGTGATGCGAAAGTAGGTTGGTTTAGGTATTTGTCATGTTTCAGGAAAAATGCTTAAATTATACAAATAAATCAAAATTGAGTTTTAAAATATTTTACATTGAAAGATTTACAAAAATTGATGTTTGCGGCTTTTCCTAAGACTAAAATCTTTAATTAAAGCACAATAATCTAACGAATAAGCTACGTCATTTTTGATTAAAAGAATAGCGAGTACTGAAAGCCGATCTTGTGTCATCGAATTCCTCAAATATCTATACATATAATAAATCTGTAGAAGGGTCAATTCTGTACATTGAAAATATTGAAAAAATAAATAGCGGGGGGTGTTGCTGGATCGATACCAAACCCAAATATATGATTAAAAAAATTTTTGTCTGTCTGTCTGTTTGTGCAGGCATCACGTGAAAACTAACGGTTCGATTTCGATGAAACTTGGTATAATTATTCCTTATTATCCTGGGCATAACATAGGATACTTTTTAACCGACTTCAAAATAAGGAGGAGGTTATCAATTCGACTGTATTTTTTTAACTTTGTTACCGCATAGCGACCGACTGGGTGAACCGATTTTCATGATTCTTTTTTTGTTTGAAAGCTGGTGCTTCCTGTGTGGTCCCATTGTCACCAAATCAGGATCTGATGATTGGATCTTGGAGAAATCGAGGGCAACCCTCAAATTTTATAGGCCCACGCATCGTTTTTCGTAAATCTTATGAAGTAATTCAAGTACTTGCGTATGGTAATCATCATCTTATGTAGCTGAGCTGATGATGGAAGGTACAACCCCTTAACAGTAAGGAGTAGGCATCGACTGATTCATTGTTCGCATATCTCCGGAACTACACATCCGATTTAAATAATTCTTTTTTTTTTGTGCTAGGTATCGTTCCACTTGGGGTGCTAAGGACAGGAAACCTCCTCGAGTGCCCGAGGCTGGAAGTTCCTTTCCGGATACGTCCGGGGGGAAGCCCAGATTCTCGGGACGGTGCGCCCCGGGATGCGGGCAAGGACTCCCCTACGGGGTCTCCTTGTTCGTATGCCAATGTCCTGTCGCGTCGCTCCACCGCGTGTCCCTCTGCTCAGCAGAGGGCACCGTGGTTGGAGCAAGAGCGGGCACGGTGTGCACTTACCCTGCCGCCGGGCAGGCAGGAGGAGGTATTGCACTCCCACCTCCTCTTGCCACCGCTATAATCTCGTAGCCCCGAAGATTGTCAGGATCACGTCTCTGACTTTCGACGGGGGTCGAGGGCCTTGGCTTAACCGCCCGGGCCGTGAGGTAGAAAACCTCTATAAAAAGTCACCCCGAATCTCAAGCGGCGGAGCACCGCGAGGAGATGTATGGCTGACGGGAGTTCTTTTGAACAATCAGTCGCTAGTGCTACCCTCGCCAGGGTACCGGCCGACCCCCTGGCGAGTAAAAAATGTTGTAGGCTTACCTGAGTACAGGGGTCTCTGCTCAGGTGGACCTTTTATATCCCCCACACTCGTGGGACTTAGATGGATAGAAACAAAAACAATCCCCCCCAACAACCGGCAGTCGCCGCAGCGAGCCAGGGAGGCTCACGTGCCCGTGAGGTGGAGTCGCTGGACTTGTCCAGCACGTCCGCCTCACCGGCACCGACGGAGCGGGCACAGAGTGCCGCTCAAAATAAAAGGATGGTGCTGACGCCCACCTCGAGGTCGGAGTCCGACAGCGCGTCAGACGCCATGAGCGCTCAGAGCCCTGGCTCTGGGCGCGGAGGAGGAAAGGGGGCCGCCGAGAGGAGGAAACGCTTCCTCAAGCGGCCCCATTCGTCGTCCGAGGACGACGAGCCTGCCTCGGGCCGGAAGATCCCGACAAGTGTTCGGGGTAAAGGCCGAGGCAGGACCGGCGGTAGAGGGTGCGCCGAGGAGCCCACCCTGGAGGAGACGGTGAGGGCAGCGGTCCGCAGCCTGGCCTCTACCAATCCGGGAAAGCGGGCGACTAAGGACCGGGCCGCGGGCGCAGCCACTGCCGAAATTATGGCGGCAGTGGCGGCGGCTAGCCTCGGCCAGGCTCCGCCCGCATCGCCGACGGAAGCGGACGAAATGTCCAAAATGCGGGCGGACGTCGCCCGCTTGACGGCCGCGATGGAGGTTCTCCAAAAGGAGAACCTCCACCTAAAGACGGAGCTGGCCGGACTGCGGAAGGCAGGTCGCCAGGGGGAGGTCCCGCAGAAGCGGAGCGGGGGGCCGCCGACGCAGGCCGCACCAACAGAGGACGCTGTCCTAAAACTGGTGCGGCAGGAATTGGCGGCCTTCAATCAGCGCTTCGCGGTGCTGGAAGGCCGCATCCTGCGCCCCCCGCTCGCGGCGACCTCGTACGCGACTGCTGCGGCCTCCACGCCGCCTAAGCAGGCCCCGGAGAAGCGGGCCGCGGCGAAGCCTCCGGCGCCGCCCAAACAGCCCCCGGGGAGAGCCGCGGCGGCCAAAAAGGCTCCGACAAGGGCAGCCCCGGTGAGGGAGGTCCCGGCGGCAGCGGCGGCTCCGAGGCCTGCGACGGCAGCAAAGAAGGGTGCCCCCCCGGCGGCGGCGGCGGCGTCCCGGCTGCCTTCGCAGCCTTCACAGCCTTCAGGGCACTCTCAGCCTCCTCCAGCCGATGCCGAATGGCAGGTGGTCGGAGAGCGAAGTGCCCAAAGAAGGCAAAGGCGGCGGCAGCGACAGCGCAAGAGGCGAACCGTCGCGGCCAGACTCCGCGCCCCTAAGACCGCGGCTGTAGTCATCACACTACAGCCGGAAGCGGTCAAGAGGGGCGTGACGTACCGCGACGTGTTCGCAAAGGCGAGGGAGGCGGTGGACCTCCGGGAGCTGGGAGTCGACGGGGGCCTCCGGGTGCACGTCACCGCGACGGGGGCCAGACTCCTGTCGATCCCCGGCGCGGACAGCGGCCCTACCGCTGACGCTCTGGCCGAAAGGCTCAGAGCGTCCCTAGACGCGGAGGACGCCCGAGTGTCCAGGCCCATTAAGCGCGCTGACTTGCGCGTTATGGGTCTGGACGACTCGGTCTCGGAGGGGGACGTCGTGGCCGCCGTTGCCAGGGCTGGGGAATGCCCTGCCGACCAGGTCAAGGCGGGCATCTTACGCCCTGGCTTCGGGGGGCTGCTGACCATCACAGTCAGCTGCCCCGTACCGGCGGCCAAAAAGATAGAGGAGAGCCGAAGGCTCCTGGTTGGCTGGGTGTCCGCGCAGGTGAAACTGCTGGAGCCCAGGCCTCTGAGGTGCTTCCGCTGCCAAGTGGGTAACCACGCGGCATGCGTGTGCACCTCGGAGGTCGACCGCAGCGACAATTGCTTCCGTTGCGGTCAGCCCGGTCACAAGGCCGGCTCGTGTTCCGCCCCGCCGCACTGCTTCGCATGTGCGGCGGCTGGCAAGCCGGCCGATCACCGGGCAGGGGGCAAGGCCTGCGCGCCCCCCGCCAAAACCAGGAGCAGAGGTAGGCCCTCTGTCGCCGCCGTTCCCGCCGCCGCCGCAGCTCCCGCTGCCGCCGCCGCCGCCGCTGCCGCCGCCGCCGCCGCTTCTGCCGCTGCCGCCGTGGCTGCGCCCTCACAGAGGGCCCTGGAGGAGGCCGCAATGGACTCCAATTAATGGCTCCATTGCGCTTCCTCCAGGCGAACATCAACCACTGCGCCGCTGCTCAGGATCTCCTGCTCCAGAGCATGGCGCAGTGGTTGATTAATGTCGCCGTGGTCGCCGAGCCGTACTTTGTCCTGCCCAGAAATGACTGGGTGGCGGACCTGGACGGCTCGGTGACCCTAATTTCGTCGGCCGCCGCCGGTACCCCGCCCCTCGATCGCGTCGAGAGAGGGCACGGGATCGCCGCGGCACGGTTCGGGGAGATCGCTGTAATAGGCGTTTACTTCTCCCCGAACCGAACTATCGCCGAGTTCCGCGACTCCCTATCGGAGCTAGGAGACATCGTCGTCGCATACGGTTCCCTCCCCGCGCTCGTCCTCGGGGACTTCAACGCCAAAAATGTGGCTTGGGGTTCCCGGGCCACGGACTATACGCGGGGTAGGATGCTCGAGTACTGGGCCCTGGCACAGGGCCTGGTCATCGAGAACCGGGGTTCTGTCCCAACGTGCGTGCGGTGGAGGGGCGAGTCGGTGGTGGACGTAACGTTCGCCAGCGCCGCCCTGTCGCCGCGCGTCACCGACTGGCGCGTTGTAGAGGAGGTGGAGACCTACTCCGATCACCGGTATATCCGGTTTGACGTCTCCGCCCAGACCTCAGACGCGCCGGTCCGACGGAACCCAAGTGGTCCGCGATGGGCGCTGAAGCAGCTGGACCGGGAGCTATTCCTGGAAGCCTCGATCGTGCAGGCCTGGGTGTCACCACCGGACAGGCCTGCCGACATAAACGACGAGGCGGAGTGGTTCCGGGAGGCCATGTCGGAGATCTGTGACATGGCCATGCCCCGGGTCCGGCAAGGACGCGCCCGGCGTCAGCTGTACTGGTGGTCGCGCGAGCTTACATCGCTGCGCGAGGCGTGCGTTGCCGCGCGACGCCGGTACACCAGATTCCGCAGGCGCCGCACCCGACCTCCGGATGCGGCGACTGTAGAGGCGGAGCTGTACGAGGGCTACAGGGCAGCGAAGACCGCCCTCCGCGACGAGATCTGGCGGGCCAAGGAATTGGCCCGCAAGGAGATGCTGGAGACCCTGGACGGGGACCCATGGGGCCGGCCCTATAAGTGGGTGAGACAAAAGCTCCGCCCCTGGGCTCCCCCGTTGACGCAGAGTCTCCAGCCTCAGTTCGCGGAGGACGTGGTGAGCGCCCTGTTCCCATCGCGGGGAGAGCATACTCCCCCGCCCATGGCTCCGTCTCCGACGGAATCCGACGGTGAAGCTGACGCAAACGCGGACCACAGCGACGACGATGTCTACGACGCTCCAGAGGTGACCGAGGTAGACCTGAGAGTGGCGGTACAACGGCTCAAGGCCAAAAATACCGCCCCAGGACCCGACGGCCTGCCAGGAAAAGCCTGGGTCCTGGCCTCGGGGACTCTCGGGCCTCGACTGGGGGGGCTCTTTAGCGCATGCCTGGAGAGGGGCCGGTTCCCGCTTCGTTGGAAGACGGGGAAACTGGTCCTGATCCAGAAGCCCGGGCGCCCTGCGGACTCTCCGTCCGCATTCCGGCCCATCGTGCTGCTCGACGAGGTGGGCAAGCTCTTTGAAAGAGTAATTGCAGACCGCCTCGTCGGGCACCTGAATCGGGTGGGCCCGGACCTCTCGGAGAGCCAGTTTGGCTTCCGGAGGGGGCGCTCGACGGTGGACGCCATCATGCGCGTGAGAGCCCTCACGACGGGGGATGCGGTATCCCGGGGCAGGGTCGTCTTGGCGGTGTCCTTGGACATCACCAACGCCTTCAACACCCTGCCCTGGAGTTGCATCAGGGAGGCACTCCGGTATCACCGGGTGCCGACCTACCTCCGTCGCACAGTCGAGGACTACCTGACGGACAGGGCCGTCATCTACCCCGGTCACCGGGGACAGTGGAACCGGCGAGAGATGTCGTGCGGTGTTCCACAGGGATCGGTCTTGGGGCCGCTCCTGTGGAACATCGGCTACGACTGGGTGCTGCGCGGCGACCTCCCTGACGGCGTCGGCGTAATATGTTACGCCGACGACACGCTCGTCCTGGCGGAGGGAGAGTCGCACCAGGCGGCGGCCGACCTGGCGACGCAAGCGGTGGCGACAGTCGCTCAGAGGATCCGGCAGTTGGGACTCGACGTGGCGCTGCATAAAACAGAGGCCATGTGTTTTCATGGCCGTCTGAACGCGCCACGTTCAGAGTCCCACATTACGGTGGAGGGGGTTCGCATCGGCGTCGGGAGGACGATGAAGTACCTGGGACTCGTCCTCGACAGCCGGTGGAACTTTAGGGAGCACTTCCTACGTTTGGCCCCAAAGCTGAACCGGGCAGCAGGCGCCCTCAGGCGACTCCTGCCCAACCTCGGCGGGCCAAACGCCTCCTGCCGGAGGCTGTACGCCGGTGTCGTGCGGTCCATGGCCCTCTACGGGGCCCCTGTGTGGGCCCTAAGCATCCGGACGCGACCACTCAAGCTGGTCGCATGCCAGAGGGTCATGGCTATCCGGATGATCCGGGGATACCGCACGATCGCCGGCGAATCAGCCAACCTCCTAGCGGGATTGCTGCCCTGGGATCTGGAGGCGACTGCCCTCCAGCGCGTCTACGAATGGCGCGTGGAGGCGCAGCGCCGGGGCGAATCCCCGCTGCCTCGACAGGTCGAGGCGCGGCGGGAAGAGCTCCGGCGCGATCTCAGGGCAGTATGGAGGGAGCGACTGTCGCAACCGAGGTCCGGGCACGCCGCAATCGCGGCGGTAAGACCCCTCTTTGAGGAGTGGCTGGATAGGCGTCACGGCGTCCTTACCTTCCGCATGACGCAGGTCCTCACCGGACACGGAAGTTTCGGGAGGTTCCTGTGTCTGATAGGGAGGGAAGAAACGCCTGGGTGTCACCACTGCGAGGATTGTCCGGAGGACACGGTGGAGCATACGGTGCAGGACTGCCCCGCTTGGGCAGAGCACCGCCGTGTCCTCACGACGGCGATAGGCGGAGACCTCTCGCGCCCGGCATTGGTCGAGGCCATGCTGCGGGGCGAGACGGAGTGGGAAGCGGTCGCCTCCTTCTGCGAAGCAGTCATGCTCGTGAAGGAGGAGGCGGGCCGCCTGAGGGAGAGGACAGCGTCCTCCCTCCATCCCAGCCGCAGTGGTAGACGCCCACGGCGTCGGACGTCACAGGACGATCTCCGGCCACCGTAGGCGCGGGCATGCGGGCAGCGAGTAATGGGCGACTTGCTGTCCGACCATGGACCATGCCCGGGTCGACGGCGCGTTGTGTTCCACGCGCGCCTCAAGGAGTGTCAGCACATTGACGGGGCCTGTAGAGGGCCAGAGCCTGCCGGGGTCGCGGGACTTACCCATCACCGTAACCCCGGTACGTAAAGGGCTCGTGAAGGACACCGTGGATTTTAGTCAGTACAAGTCTGACAGTCCCTCCCGCCCTGCCCTGGGTGGGAGGACTCATTTGATGATTTTACCACGCAAAAAAAAAAAAAAAAAAAAGGTATCGTTCCACTTAGGCAATACTGAAAATTTCATCAAAATCGGTTCAGTAGTTTTTGAGATAGGGAATTTTATTAGCTTATTGTGTACATGAGGGATGTTATTACCAGTGCTACGGATTATATTATATGTATTTGGCAAGAATTTGGGTTGAATATTTAAACTAAAAAGAGAAAAATAAAAAACTTTTCCAAAAAAAAATGTAACCGCCTTCAAAAAGAACCACAAAAAAGGGTAAAATAATCTACAAAATAACTTTTATTTCGGAAATCGGTGGCAAAAAATAAACAATGAAATAAAAAATAACAAAGCCATCGTTGATTTTTTTACCCTTTTTTGTGGTTCTTTTTGAAGGCGGTTACATTTGTTTTTGAAAAAGTTTTTTGTTATCCTGGAAAAATACGTAGAAAAAAAAAATCTTATTTTTCAGTTTTATTCATAGACGTTGTTCAGTAGAACCGCGAACACACGTTGCATTACCCGCAGTGGATTCAGCGCCGTAATATTTATAAGACTTCATTGTCAGAGTTACTCAAAATGGGGAAATAAACCATCCACGCGAAGACCGACATCCGCGCGGACGGAGTCGCGGGCGGAAGCTAGTGTTTTAATAATTTTAAGCCTCGAAAAACTCCTTTCAGCAGACGCAACTGTAACAGGTGTGGTAGCAATAATTCTCAGGACTATTTCGATAGTGGGGTAAACTTCAGTTATTTTTTTTTTATGTATTTTAGCACCGAGATAATAATCCCCGAGCGATTGAATTTTTTCGATAACCGCGAGCACAAAACGTGACAAGTCCACGATTCGAAGTTAACAAGTGAAAATGTACGTAGATCGTAGTTAATTTTGGGTTATGATAAGTAAAACTGTACAAAGATTAAGAAAAATATAGAATAAAGTACATCTTATGGTTACAATAACCCAAAGTTTACTTCTGTTTACACACATTTATACTTATAAACTTCGAATCGCGGAATTGTAATTTTTTGTACTTACGGTTATCGAAAAAAATCTCTCAGTGTACATGGATGGATTTTTCAATTATGTTTTGAATGAATGAATTAGTTAACTAACTTAATTTTAATTTACGGTTATGTTATACCTAACCTTAAAAAGTAATTAAGGATCAAAAGTTTTAAATTTATATTTTTTTAAATTTGCTTGGGTTGTTGCGCGAGGCCCCTGTAGGAGCGAGGCCCCGGGCGATTGCCCTGTTCGCCACCCCCTAAGGCCGCCACTGCACATAGATAATGAAATGTCTAGGTCTAGACTAATCCGAATACCGTAAGATTTGTGTCTTGCATTTTATGTTTGTAACTAGCCTTGGAACTTTGATGAGAGGTCAAACGCATTAGTGAGCACTATTTTTGTTTTTCTTTTGTGACAGAAGTAAATAATTTTAAATAAAAGGACATTACCCTGAAATTGCAAGAAATAGCATTGACAGAAATAACGAAAGATTTGAGATGAGACACTTATTTTAAGAAATACAGTTCTTAGAAAATAAACAACGCGGCACGTTGCCAAATAATGTGCATTATTTGGCCTACGGTGTCTATACTCTATTTTGATCCGTGAACTTCTTCCAATATTAGCTGTATCGGTATTTTTTACGTCAATGTCAGTGCTACGGTTTGATACAGTATTGAAATATGATTCGAAGATATGATTTTGAAGAGCAGTGGTGGGTTAGGTGTATTGGCCCCGAATTACGAGTGAACATGACGTATGTAGGTTATTAGGTTCGAACCCGTCCAGGTGCATACCTTTGTGTAATTGTTTTCATCACCAATGCTCTCAAAACGGTGAAAGTAAACACTTTGGATGTCACATTTCTTTCAAATTTTTAGATCTGGATCTAAATATTTGAAGATATATGACATGATCTACCAAACCGCATTGTGCCCGAATGGTGGATTAGACCCCCTCCCTCTCACAGAAAGGAGGGCTACGTCCCAGCAGTGGGAACATATATAGGCTGACGGTGATGATGATGAGATTTTGGATCGTCGCTTTGTGTGCCTTCCTTTTTTTTATCGTGGTAACATCATCAAATGAGTCCTCCCACCCAGGGCAGGGCGGGAGAAACTGTCAGACTTGTACTGACTAAAATCCACGGTGTCCTTCACTAGCCCTTTACGTACCGGGGTCACGGTAATTCGTAAGTCCCGCGACCAATTTGTGTGCCTTTTACAGGATTGCTTTAGGCTAGCTTGTCAGGTAGCTGTTAAGACTTAATGGGCTACTATAATAGCGACCCACACTGGTTTCGCACAAGTAACATTAATTCATTTTGTTTATTAATAAAACTTGCTTCTCACTAGGAATTTCTCCTGTATCGTGGGTGCGTTTACAAACATGAAAACTCACGTACAATCTCTGTTAGTCGCTAATAATATCATATTTTAAAAAGTTTGCAAACTCTAAAAGATGTTGAGTATTGAAACTAAAATGTATACTGTACTTCTTCGATAGTTTTTTTTCCTCCGTTTTTTTAATGAGGTAAGAGTACTTACATTAGGAACATTTCATCGTAAAGCGGGAACAGATTCTTGTTATGTGTTTGTGTCTTTGGCTTCTGTACGTTGACAAACGTATCCTCTGGAAGTAACGCCACTCGTACGTAGGAATCACATAGACCTGAAACGATTTACAGCTTCTGTTTAATAATCCAATTTCATGATGGTGTCGCAAAAGTAATAACGCGTTACTGACTTCTAGCAGTATGTCTCCTAAAGATCATTTTTTTTTCTTTATATAGAAAAATCACGTGTCACTATGGTCGTACGTTAATATTCGAAACTACTAAAGAATATGTAAGTTGGTAAAATACTATATCTTCACGTCTGCTTAACTACTTGAGAAATACAGGAGTGATGGTAGTTTCCAAATGTTTCGAAGTCCTGTGCCATTGGATTCAATCAGGGGTAAATAACTACCATAAAAAATAGATAAAAAAATCCAAAGAAAGTTTTCCCTCTGATGGCCAACTTAAAATTCATTATTTTATAGATAACACGTAATCGTACCGACGTATTCAGGAGAGATACAATTTATGACAAAATCCAAGCTCACCATTAGAATCCGCAGGCGTCAAATTCCTCGCGTTCATAATTTCAATCTTTAAGTTATCATCAATGAACTGCGCTCGAACAGTCAACATGCCCATCTTAGGTTCCTGTATAGTCTGCTGTTCCTGCCACCTCTCCAGATGAAACTGGTGAATGAGCTCCCTAGTCTCCATACCATGGAGTTTGAGTAAATACTCGACACGTTTTAAAGTGTCTGATGAGTAGGTGTCTTTGTTATCTTGTCTGAACGACCGTATCATAATTTTGAGACACTCGTGAAGGTTCGAGAAGAACGATGGCGGACGACGTTTCTGTAAGATTTTGTTCAATTATTATTTACTGCTCCACTTCGAGTTAAAGTGTAGTGTATCTTTCAGTTTGTGTCTACTATGGTAAACAAACATGTTTATGGGGGATTTAAACGAGTGGATTTCAGATTCAATTTTCCGAAAATTAAATAGAAAAAAACAAGTCGAATTGTCATTGGACAAAAATTTTCAACTTATTTTTGCGACTAAATCGCACGGCTAAATCAATCAATCAACAAATCGATCCGTGATCGATCTATTTTCATCCAAAAACTGCTCAGAGTTAATGAAATTGTATGCACAATAACTTGCTCAATACCAACAAGCCTCATTCATTTACCAAATTAGACAACTTTAGAAATATACACTTTAAATTAAACACATTTCCCATCACCACGATGCTAGTATGTATTAGACGATACAAAGCGGTCATAATATCAAACCATCACCATTCATGCATATGTAGAGGATGAGGCTTTAGAAATGTTCACATGATTCGTATGACATGCTGATCATGCAATTATAATACCTATGATATTGATAATACAACCTCACTTTGCATCAAAGATATTTAGGCTGTTTTTGAAGCTAGGATATTCATATTTATATGTCGATTCAGAAGTTCAAGAATACTACTGAAAAATACATAGCTGGACAACAATGCACATGCTACAATTTGGAAAGACGCAAGACGGAAATTACAGGGCTGGACGAGTAACATTTGACATTTTCACAGTCTTCGGAAAAACAATAGCCACGAATTTTGAAGCAAACAAACAAGTTTATTCACGAGAACAGTTGCTTAGATATTCTAAAAAATATCGTCAATGACTTGATTATCAACTAGTGTAACATTCTAGTCACCATACACGGAACATTGAAGCCAAGTTCAAAAGTCGTTTCACATTTTATATACTTTACGCATTATGCACGGGCCGTATACGGTGTCAAATTAAATTTGCTAGCGATACTTTAAAAACACGACATTTAATGATTTAAAAAAATACTTTATTTATGTACTGACGCCAGCACATCAACTTACCTCAATCTGTCAAATTTCTTAAATAGATTTTCAACCTTATCACGAAAGTGGAAGTTTAATGTTCGATTGGTAAAATTTGCTAAATTGGGGTACGTTGACCTGCTGGCGTCTGTACCAACAGGACAGGGTTTTTTGGGACGGAAAATCATAAAATGAGTCCTCTCACTCCGAGTGGAACGGAAGAGACTGCCAGACTTCACTGACTTAAAACCTACTTCAGTTGCCTCTGTTTAACGATGTCCTTTAGGATAGTCTCGCGCCACTGTTACCAAATCGTTAAATTAAGTATTATTTTGTTTCACATTTGTTAAAAACAAATATCCACGTTTGAGAAGTTTCACCAGGAAATTTAATTTGACCATGTAACTGCTTATAGTTCGCAATGTATATAAAACAATGTGTAAACTCGGCAGGATATGAGCAAGAAAATAACATAACACAGTAACATATACAAGGTGCTAGCTAGGACTATGGTTTACCGCGTCGAGGCTGGCGGCGGCCGATTTGCTCAAGCGGCGTGGGTCGATATAGCGAGTTATCTTTGCCCTTCGGTGCTATTGAAAACAACAATAAAATCTCTTTTACATAATAATTAACGCATATCTTCTGGATTTTATTAAATGCACTTTCAGGAGTCGGAGCGATATCCAGAACAAACTTCATGCTGCACGCGTAGCATGACACCGTACAAATGAGTTTTCGACAGAAGAATAAACATAATGACAGAATATAGAAAGATTTCTATCATCTCAAGCATGATGATGTTTAAAATATAGAAAATAAAAAATGTTTCATTCTTCTCGTGCCAAACTCGGGCAAAAACATTTCAAATTGTACGGAAAAAAAATTGTCTATTCTTGGTAGAATAGAGATAGCATTGGTCATGCTACGCGCGCCAGAGTACGTTCTTGTCGATCAATTTCGAAAAAAACACCAAGTACAGGAAAGTTTTAAAAACAAATTAAACAATAGTTTTGCAGAAAAGTACTTAGTATTATAATAAGTGCTCTCTGTATAGCTCCGCGGTAATGAGTTAGACGTCTGACCTTCAAACGTCACCGCAATTAAAATTAATTAACCAGGAACAAATGACGATACATTTTCTGGTACGTCATTAGTTACTGATCAAGTTTTCAATAAATAAACTACCATTAAATAAAGTGTAAAATAGTTGCTTCTTAAAAAAACAGATTTAACTACAGTAAAACTTGTACTTTTTAAGTATCTTAGTGGGTTCTAAAGTTTACTCAGTCAAACAAAATAGTCGTGTAGTGCACACTTCTAAATAAAAATTGCAATAGCGTGCGATACAAATGCAACATTATTTACCCTGAACATAATATAGTTGGGGGACACTTTGTTTTTTCCAAAATATCTACGCCTAAAGAAGCGAATACGGGTGGAGATTTTCTCTTTCTACAAACGAAAAATTAATAAAGGGTTAGTATTGTAAGAGGGTTATGTTGTTTTGTGTGAGTCCTGTGAAAAAAAACCCTTGTCAATGATTTATGTATGTATGAGAAATGCATGTGTTTTTGTGTATGTAAAGCCGGGTACTAATGTCTAATCTCCGGAAACAAGGCGCTCACTAAGAGAAACAAGCGGCTCGTTGCTCGCAGCGAGCGGTACATTACACACCATAATTCCGGTCAGTACCCAGCTTAAGTTATTACAAGATGTTAAGGATTGATTGAACTGTTAATTGAAATTAGTAAAAAGTAAAATAATAGGTTAAATAAGTTGAAATAGGTTACAGTCCTCGTAACTAGACATGAACTCTGTGCAGTGTGTGTAGACGCTGTACTGAAAGTAGTACAACTTGCGCCAGACGCCAATCGAGTGAATCGGTTGAACGCGTGCCAAACCGTTTTTGAATGGCGGCAGTCTGGTAACACAATAGATAGCTCATGTCTAGGTACAAACAATCTATAAAACTACAGCTGATTAGAAAGTTAAGAGTATTAAAAAAATGCTATAATACAGCTGTTAGCAGCAAAGTTTAAAAAGTCTAAAATGTAATACAGAAATCAAACTGACCTCTAAATTAGCCTGTATGAGTTCATACAACACTTCTCCAAGTTGTTCCCATACAATTTCGAGAGTTCTGGAGAAGTTTTCGTTGTTCAAGTGTTGGTATAGGGTGTCTAGGTTGGCTTCTAGGTAGCGCATGACGCGGTCCATGCTCGAACAGTCTTGATGTAGGAGTTCAGCTCCTTCGATCAGGAAACGTGTGATGGACGGCATCATCTGAAATCGTGACATATAATTATTATTTTTCCTTCAATAATGGTGTTTATTAGATTTGATGAGACACTCACGTTTTGCAAAAAGTAATTGAAATATTTGAGACTTACCTTTTTAACCATAACTTCTAGAAGATCAACAATTTTATTTCTTACAGTATCTATTGCATTGGCGACGACGTTCTGTAGCGTTTCCTTGCATCTGTAAATTAAGAACATCAATTGATTTTACTAATTTATTGCGTCAGAAAGTGTTTGTTAGAACGAGAGTTATGGATCTGGGCTTCAACATGAACTACTATTTACTTGAGTAGTTTCGGAGGGTTGGGAGCATTGCGCCTGTCTGTTAATGTTTTTTTTTTTATCGTGGTAAAATCATCAAATGAGTCCTCCCACCCAGGACGGTACGAGAGTGGCTGTCATACTCGTACTGACTAAAATCCACGGTGTCCTTCAATAGCCCTTCACGTTCCGGGGTCACCGTAATTCGTGAATCCCGCTACCGTCTGTTAGATGTACCGCGATTTTAGAAGGTGATGAAGGTGGTTATCATCATCAACCCATAATGTTCCCACTGGTGGGACACAGGCTTCCTTTTTGATAGGAAGTTAGTCATAATCCACCACGCGGGCCCAGCACACGTTCTTAGATGTCACATATCTTCGATTTTTTGGGTTCTAGGACATGCCGGTTGCCTCATGATGTTTCCCTTGACCGTTTTGAGAGTAGTGGTTATGAAATAAATTACACAAAGTAATGCCAGGCGTATTTCGGTTCTAACACCGGTACCTCGAAAGTCAGGACCGATACCACTAAGCCACCACTGCTCCTAAAAGGTGACTGAGATGACTAAATGTGGGAGGCTGAGAGTGTAATCTTGAAAAAGCCAACATCCAGAAATGACACGTTGTAGGCCAAGTCGACAGTCTGACAGGCCTGTTGGTCTAGTGGTTAGTGACCCTGACTGCTATGCCAGAGGTTGTGGGTTCGATTCCCACCCAGGACAAATGTTTGTGTGATGAGCACGATCATTTGTTCTGTGTCTGGGTGTAATTATCTATAATATGTATGTATTTAGAAATATATAAGTATGTTTATCAGTTGTCTAGTACCCATAACACAAGCTCTGCTTAGCTTGGAACTAGATGGCGTTGTGTGATAGTTGTGGAATATTTATTTATTATTATTTATTTATTATTAGTCTAGTCAGCATGTATTAGAACCCACCTCTGTGCCTCCATGGGTGACCTGGCCTCGCACATCCTCTGTATGATGTCGTCCATGCCGAGCTCGGTGACGAAGGGCGTGAGACTCTGTCGCACGTAGTCGATGTTGTTGATGGCCACGCACCACTCGGTGGTGACCTCGAACCGTTCCTCGAACACGTTGCTGACGTGACCCACGTTGTCCACGCGACCCGCCATCTTGTCCGAGTAGAACACGCAGCAGCGACAGATGTCCTGGGAATGAGAAGTTGGTGGTGGTAAGACACAGGTACTTAGTTACTTCAGTTTTACAATATAACATGTATCGCCGTGATCATAATTCAGCCGTAACGCTTCGATCACACATACAGAGCAAACAAGCGAGACATTACCCTCGACCAAGTACTCGGTATGAATAAACATAAGGCCTTTTTTTCGTGGTAAAATCATCTAATGTGTCCTAAGGGCAGGGCAGGAGGGACTGTCAGACTTGTACTGACTAAAATCCACGATGTCCTTCAATAGCTCTTTACGTTCCGAGGTCACGGTAATTCATTAGCCCGCGACCCCGGCAGGCTTTGGCCCTCTAAGGGGGGCCCCGTCAAGTTTTTTATACTTACATCAACAATTTTAGCCACAAAAGTATAGCAGCCCTCTACATCGGGCCAAGCGAGCTGCTGCCAGAAGATCTTGATCTGGTAGAATATCGCCAAGGTGTCAACTCCTGAGCTACTGTACTTGACGTTAGTATCGACGGGCACCAGGTTGTCGAGGTCTACGGCCTTCTCAATGCGCGTGAGTGCTTTGTATGCAGCGATGTCTAACCACTGCGCCACGCCGCCGAAGAACCATGAGTGGAATTTTGATATAGAATATGATTGCCAGTCCGTCTCGTTCAGCCCTTGGCCTAATCTGTAACGAGAATGATGAAAGGTTTAGATAGTGTTAAATGATAATGAAAATACACACTTCAAATATAATAATATAGTAAATGTTTTTAAATAAATAAATATGCGTAAAAAAACAGTCTAAAGTTATTGTAAACAGCGTAGTAGAGATAATAATTATGGAAAACACTTCAGATTGAATAGTTACGCAAACATTTAAAAGCAAATACCAAGTTTTCTCAAATAAGCAGTATACATAGTTATATAAAACACGTTCGCAATTTTATCGTCGGTAATTTTTCACGCCATAAAAAAATCACAATAAAAAAGGTAAACTTGAAGGTGATTTGCACAATCAACAAGATCACATGGCAACTTAATCTATTGTTTGACTCGTTTATTTTTTGTTACTGTATGTTATGGACATTGAAATCCAAATATTTAAGACTGACAAATACTGACAGCAAATCGATTGTTATTATGTTTGGAAAAAAACTTCGCAATGTTGCATATAAACAAGTTTCGTCTACCAAGTTTTATCATGTTTTACGAATTCTCTTTAAACTGTTTATTTTGAGACATCTACATGCAACAGTGAAATGATTAATTATATTACAGTTCATGCTAAGGTATTAAACGTTATCTCGTAAATAAGATATGGAGACCTAAATAATGAGAACAGTGTATAGAAATTATCTTAAAGACAGTTAGTCCTTGTTAAATGAGATAGCTATATCTATCTTATTCTGTCACTCACAAAAGAGTTTTTGTTTTAAACTGAATCATTTAACAATGAGAAAGAACTGTTTAAAATTGTATTGTGCAGCCTTATGTAGAGCTTGGTCATAACTTAAAAATAAAATATATCTATCTATCTATATAATGAAAATGAGTATGTAAGTTAATGATTTCCGGTCTTAACTGTGGTCTCATATAAGTGAAGAAGCTTTAACTTGACCTTTGTTTTAGGTAATGATTTGTGTATTGTTAGAGATCAACAATAAATACAAAATATAAGCATTTTCGAAAGAACGGAATTAAGATATTTAGAAGTCTCTACTCACGTTAAAAACCTTTGCAGCGTGAGGTACAGTTCAAACAGCGTCGTCCCCATGGTCAAGGGTTCTGAACTAACGGAGGAAGCTCCAAGTCCCGTCTCTCCATTGATGCCTCCAGCCAACGTGGTAGTGGACCCCTCACTGTACCGCAGCCTCTTCAGACTCTTGCAGACGTCCACTATCTCAGACTCCACTAATGACGCTAACTTGCTCTCGTACAATCCGTACAATGTCTTTGAATAGGGGAAGCTCATGACCCTGTAAGAAATTGACACTCCAATAAATATAATGGTCACATATTATCACGACCGTGTGTCAATCTATCCATCATCAAAATCAAACCATCCTGAACATCAATATCATCGAGCCTTATTACTCCGCAAGGAATTAACGAACCAATAAATATAATTTGCATAATAACCATGGTAACAAAGAAAATGATGCTAAAAATAGATATGACTACGAGTACAACATGAGTAAACGCTGTTATTGAAAATTGCATGATGAATAAACTTACTCAACGAAAACTCTGTCGTAATACTCGACTGCACGTTGCAGATCTGACCGGACCAACTGTATGGCCCTGATCAAGTGCTGCAGTCTTTTGTCCTCTGTGTCATCCTTACATTCGTTGTTATCCAGTATATGAACGAACCAGTCTGAAGCACCCTGAATCACTGCTTGTTCCAACACGACCGGAATGGTCAACTTCCCCATATCATCCCTCAACCATCCATACAAATTAACTGGGAATAAGTCTATGTTTTCTGGACAATCCAAAACGGAGAGCTTATAAAGAATCTTAAGCACTTCTCTGAGTGTCTTCATGACAGTTTTGTCGCCAGCAGTCTTCTTCCTTAGTTTCCTAATGTGACTGTAGCATGTTGGGAGCAATTTCCTCGCGCCATCCCAGAACAGCTTGACGTCCTCTTCATTTACTAGACCTGAAATTAAAAAAGATAGTAAAGAAATGATACAAGACAGAGCAGAAAGTATTATTATTAAAAAAGGGCGGGAGTTAAAAAGACAAAAAAGCATATCAATGATCTGGTGAAGATCGCACGATACCGCTGAGTGCAAATACAGGCAGGTTATTGAACGATGCTTGGACCCGGCTCATGTCCAGTTTTGAGCAAATGAAGATTGTTGTGGTAAAGATGTACAACTTACCCGACTGCAACGGCTTGGTTATCTTATCCAGCAAGGTGTTGAAGAGTGCGAAGCTGAGCGGGTGGTCTGCTGTGACGGCGCAGTACACAGCCCACTGCGCCAATGTGTTGTCGTTGGCCGACAGCCCCGACTGCGCCGCGTGCTGCGTCAGGATCGCTTCTGCAGCCGCACTGAAGTTGCCGCACCACCAGAATGGTGCCACCTGAAGACACAGCAGAAAAAATGCAATCCCAAAACTTGAGCATAGCTACCTAATATTACCCACACTACTTGTCCCATGTTATGGGTCGAGATTCATAACATTACATCTCAGATTTCCCTTTTAGCAGTAGTGAAGGAAACGGAGGTCCAACACCCATGTTAATAATGTTCTGGACATAATACCTGAACTTGTAATAAAAAAATCCTGACAGAACCAACCCATTTTGAGGCCATAAATGAAAAGATGGTGCCTGGTATTATATTAGCGATATATCGTATTAATTTACACTTAGCGCATATTCGGTGCCACTCTATAGCTTGTGCTCAAAACTTAAAATTATAATTCAATTATTAATCACTACATTTAATTAAAAACTGTGTTGCAGTCATTAGCGCCCACCTCCCAGAGAAAAACGTCGGCATTTGACAAACACGTAAATGGATTATCATTATTGATTCCTTATTAACTAACTGGCAAGATATGATCTCATTTATAGTTAAAACAACATAGTAGCATAGGAGGCATGTAATTTTAGCTATACATAATATATTATCTCTAGCTGTTCCTGGCAGCTTCGCACGTTACAACTCGAAAATTATCTCACGGATAAATACTATGCTGTGTTAGTTTCTAACTTGGATTAACAAATCCAGATTAGAAACTAACTTCTCTGTGTCCCAAATTGTATGCAAATCAATTGAATAGTTTTTGCGTCACAGACTAATGAACATCCATCTCTCCTCACAAACTTTGACATTTATAATATTAGTAAAATTTAGATAGGTATCATGTCTTGTGTGTGCGTTTATGTCTTATGCATCTAGGATAGGTTACGTTCAAGCCGTAGTCAAACGGGGCTACCCATTGACAAAACAATTACTTTCTTGTAAGTCCCCAAAACCACAATGAACAATGGTAACAGTAACAAGGCAGGTTCACCGTTCACGTCAGGACACTAACCACTAAGGTTCACTAAGCTTTCAAGATACCGTCTGGCAAGCGTACTAACTAGGTATTCGTTGCGGTGAGTGACCAATGACCAAGTTCATTGTTACTTGTGTAATAGTTTGTTCCGGTAGTAATAAACTATCACGTACAAGGAAATCCCTGTCTACTCATGTCTACTCGTTCGAGAACAGATATAGGCCAGTGCAGGGTTTTTGACCGAAAGGATAACCCTGATGGAACGTGAATATTAATAATACAATATAAATTAACGGAATAAATAAGTTTGCAACCTTATGATCACGAAAAAAATTAGCAAATCAGGATTTACTCAACTTCATAATACATAGTTGACAGTCGCTATTTTTATATTCAAGGTCGATTTTCAACATACACGTCGTCACTAGACCTAAAGTGATTAATCCACTTTTGGCTAGTGACGTTATATTTCATTGCATACATATAGAAAAACGATCTCTGATGTCAGATCCGCAAAAAGCGTACGTAATCATCGAACTAATGTCATTAAAGAGGAAAAGTTTATTTTAATCAAAATTCAGCAATTCTAATAAACACTAACACATTCATTAGCATTTAAATTGAAGGTTATATCTCAATGTATCTATCCACTATATATAAGTTCAACCGTTAGTCTGAATCTGAACCAGACCATGACCCCAGCAGTTTGTTTATACCGAAGCACAGGGACATTTTTACGAGCGGAAAATATAAATGGTACACTCAAAAGTTAAGGTTAATATTGTGGTTTATCTATAAAACTTCTAACAGATAGATCTATATACGATCATAAAACGAAACATTCCATCTCGCAGCAGTTGACGTAAGATCTAGTTCAATCGAATTCAAAAGTTCGCTCGGAGATCGTAAAGTGACGAAAGTTGCAATTTTACGATTGTTTCTCGTATCACTGTCAGTCAATAAAATGATCTAATAGTAGAAATAGCTGTGAGACCTTCAATTTGGTGTATAATTGATGAATGAGTCTACCTGTATCATATGATCATGATAATGCCTATGCATATTACCATAAATGTGAAACATCTGGTCTGAGGATTATGCAGTGTGCATAATGAGATCATTCACAATGAGGCATCGATATAGTTCGTTATAAAAATAATTTGAATAACAATTATTCTTTTATCTACTATCATGCTATTAATCCTCTATAAAAGAACCTATAACAATTAGCTTATTGCCAACATTAAAACACTCAATGATATAATGATCATTATATCATCCAAACGCGTGTTATAATGAATTTCAAAAAAAGAACATTCTCATGCAATGACATTTTCACCACCAGATCGCTAAAATTTTGAAAAAAGAACAACTCGTCTTATCGTGTAATATCCCGCCATTTTTTCACTCGAATATGGTATGCGAATATGGTATGTTATGAGAATCTTTTATAGAGGATTCACAGCATGATTGTAGATAAAGTCTTGTATGCAACCGTTATAATTAGGTATTAAAACACTCATGTGATACTATTATCACACTCGGCTGCGCCTCGTGTGATAAACCCACATTCGTGTTTTAATACCCCTGATTATACAACAGTTGCATAAATAACTATTATAGAGTCACCTCATAATAGCTGCCACATGGTACTACGTAGGTCAGTGCCTGCCTATAGGAAGTCAACGTTTAGTATTCATGCCTCGCATACGCTTGATGAGTGACTAATACTAAACTACTACGACTACATTACTGGCTATACAATTACGCAGTAAACAAACCTTAGAGTTCTCGAGCTCGTGTAGGAGAATGATTCTGAGGAGGTGTCTGTGTTCCTGAGCAGCTACTTGTGAGTTCTTCTCCGAAGAGAAGTTGAGGCGCACTTTAACAACGCCTTGACGTTTTAGCTTGCTTTTCTTGCTGAGACTGAACCACATTGTCATGCCTCCTGCGGGAATTGACTGCAAAGAAACAATATTGGTTAACATCACAAAAGCTAAAATCTTTCTAATGTTTCTAGCTTAGACTTTGTGTCATGAGATTATCATCCGCTAATTAAAATTCTCGAATCTGCAAATTCATATTTCTTTTACAACGATTTTGATGAAATCGAGATGAATCTGTGGTCAACTCTTACTTTTAGTGGTATGTTAGAAGTGCCAATAAGTTCATTATCATGCTTCCCAGTAGAAGCAGTGATAGCTATCTCCTTCATAAGTTTACGGAGTCCTTTCACCCCTTTCACTTCAAATATCTTCGTCATTTTTTCCTTGACCGTCTCCGCAGGATCGAAGTCCCTGAAAGGCAAAACCAAGTTCTCATTCACTGCAGAAATTCTTACTACATAAACATAAAGTCATTGGCATTTGTTACTAGGGCATAAACATTTAATAACTGTGTTTTATGTCACCTGGGTAATTAAACCAAGAATATAAATATGTTTCACATAGTTGCGTGCAAAGTAACACCGCTTAATAAAAACACGGGTAACGCGGTTCAGTGAGATCGCTAATCAAAGCCGTAAACGGAATCGGGGGTCAACCAACCTGTTTTAATTTTTTTTAGTACCTCTATTGTTTTGGTCACGCAAATTAATAAATTTCATTCAACAGGCAAAGGACCATAACAAGTGGTTTTTAAACTTACCATACTTCCAATACGAGGGAGTCTTCTTGTACGCTTCCTGGCATTGGTCTGAAAATATAAACATTTATATAATTACTCGTTTATTTACAAGCAATAAATAAATAAGTTAGAACGTTTATTTCTCGTGTAATGTGTGCCAAGGAACAAGGCCCCACGGATGTTTGCAGTTGCACTAATGGAGTCGTAAGTTTTTATAGCAACATTCTACTCTACTACATTTTACTATGATGTGTGGAACATTTCTCTTTCTACTTCTACGTCATTAGGTTTGTTTGGAACAGTTACTAGGTCATAAGAAGATAATTTTAGTACAACAGCAGGTATCAATCAGATTATCCGGAAATTGTAATCTAACAAAATAATCGTAATATCTAATTATATCGTGTTTGGTATTATTTTTTGGATTAAGTTATCTGAAAATGCATTTAAAGTCATTTGTGGGCACGGCTTCATGACTTCATCGACAGTCACAGTGTTTCTCCCAGCTTTTATCTGTGTACATTACTTATTTACGCTTCTCTGAAAACACTGCATCAACTGTTAGCATAAGATAACGGTAAGATCTCTTATCCGGTGAATTTAATTTTTTACATTTGACGATTTAATCTCTTCGTATCTTTATAACTAAAATAACAATTACTTTTAACTGCCTTTAAAATAATAAGTAAAAATACTTACAGTGAAAAATGTTCCTCCCACGAGGGGTTAAGAGTCCCCGATTTGACTGAAGTGTTGTACCTATGCGTCGGGTTGGACATCAAGTATATCGTGACGAAGGGATCACTCAGTCCGTTCGGGTCTTTAGGAACCAAGTCTTTGGCTTCGACTACTTCAACATTGAGCATCAGTTCCGGCGGTTCCTTTGCTTCAGCTTGTGTGAGCAGATGTGTGTGCTTGTCATTGGCTATTTTGAAAGCTTCTTGTATGTAGGACAGCATTGCTAGCTGCCCTACCTCGCATCCTACGTCACATCCCCCAACATTGTGTAATATCTCGTAAAGTATTTCCAGATAAAGTTCATCGACCTGGAAAATTACTTTCGTTAAAATCGTACCTAATATGTTAATCACAGTCATGACCTACATGATAACAGATAGACAATTATGTAAATGCTATGATGATAATAATTGGAACAATTTACATAAAAACTGCTAGCAACTGTAAACACATGGTATGCAATTACTAAAAAAAAAATTGAATTGATTGATTCTCAACCTATTATCCGATACTTTCATACTATTTTTTATTCTGTCATGTCATTTTACTATGTAGACATAGGCTACCCGACATGCTTATTAAAAAAGAGTGGCGCTCATCCACCTCAGTGACAATTAAGTTCTGTTGTGTTTTATAAATTGCTGACTAACGCCTACATATTGATTTGACAGTGGAACTGCAATAAACTTTTTGCATATTTCTGTAACTTATTGAATTAGGTTTTTATATAAAAATATTGTTTTAACACCTTTGTCCACTCAAACACAGCCACTTTATCAAAAACAGTTTCACATTGAATAAACATAACCATCGCTATTAATTTTAAGTTACTACGTTATCACAAAATACTGCAAATGCTGCACTGATTGATTTCAGCAGTCCGTTTTCACTCAAGAGCACTGATTGATTTACCAAATACACGTGACTTATTTATATCGAGTTGATAATATGCTACTTAAATTCTTACTACTTTACTTTTCTATTAAATACACCCACTTAAGATATGAACGAACATCCACTCATTATTTATCTATTCGCTTGACTAGAATCTGCGTAAGAAGACACTTTAAAACGTGACAACAATGGTGCTTAAAGATAGGACTTTGAGTGGTTGGTTCACGGTTTAGGTAGCCTCCGAAGCTTTAGGTGCAGTGTGATCGGCACTGACCGAAGAAACACTTACCGACGAATCATAATAATATCGCAATTTCATAAACCGGTCGAAGGAATCGTGATTGGATGAGTACAATGCTGCACAAGAATATTTTCCGCACTGCTGGTAAAACCACAACCGAATGAATCATGGACAGTTTTGAATGAAAGGGTGTCCTGGTAACGACACCACCACCGGAACGACCCGACTGCACGACCGAACACGAATGTCGCTACCGAAGCAGTTCTCACAGAGTTTGAAGTGACCCTCTCAAACCAGTTGGGTTACTGCGCCGTAGTGGGAAGCCTATCGATCTGATAGAACACCACCTTTCTATCAGATCGATAGGCTTTACAATTTGTTAGTCGGTTGGTTATGAAATAACTGGGTTTGTATTTGTTCGACCTAACAGAAGATTAATTGCCTAGTGAACTTTATAAGAAGGTCGCTATTCTGTGAACTCATGACTCACGAAATAGTTTTTATAATATCGTATATCATGGAACACAAGGAGGTACGCGGATAACAGTTAGCCAATACTGACTGATGAGTTTGATGATCCAAAAAACCGATTGCTAAAACTGCCATGAAATCTAAAACAAATAATTATCACTCATTCAAATACACACATCAACAGAATCTAGGGATATCTTAATCGTAAATTATTTACGATTGTTTAGTTTAAAATCTTTTTAGTTTTCATAAAAAGTTTGTATACAGATTGAAACCTCATTTATTCTATTTTCAAAATTTAAAGAATAAATATAAAAAAAAAAGAAAAAACAAAATACGGTGGCAAAATTGTTAGTGATTCGTTATGTTACGGAAAATTGAAATTGTTTTATTAATATTAATTAATGAACAGGGATTAGATTGGTATTCTTTTTTAATTTAACGTGTCGTGTGAGCTTTAGGAGTCATGTCACGTCGTCATTTGAGTCGAGATGAAATGTTACGAGCCGTGGTCATGCTATAAAATGGTGCTATTCAACGCTTCGTTGCTGAGGCCCTACACACCAGCCAAAACGTGATATCAAGGTTGTGGTCACGTTATCGCAGTATTGGGGATGTAGCTGAACGGCACACGGGTAGATATCGCGTTACTACGCAGAGACAGGATCGATTTTTCCAAATAACTGCTAGAAGACAACCCAATATCACAGCGATGCAACTAGTACAAAGGCTCCAGGAGGACCACCAGCTGCTGGTAAGCGACCAAACCGTGCGAAGGAGGTTGCATGAAGTTGGTCTTCATGCTCGAAGACCGCTACGTGTTCCAGCATAGCGACGTGGCAATCGCGGTCGGCGGCTTTCGTGGGCTCGGGAGCATTTACCATGGAGTGACGAACAACGGTCTTTGGTGCTGTTCACCGACGAGTCCCGGTTTGGGTTTCATCTGGAATCACGAAGAACACGCGTTTGGAGAACTCCAGGGACAGTTAGCCGTCTAAGGCACCCTCAGGAGGTCCACTCATACCAAGGAGACAATCATGGTGTGGGCAGGAATTCGTCTTGGCGGACGAACCCAGCTCATTTGGATCCAAGGTAGCATGACTGCACAAAAATACCACGAGGAGGTAGTGGAGCCTGTTATTGACCCACACAGAATTCAAATGGGCCAGAAATTTCTACTCATGCACGATAATACTCCTTCCCATACGGCGCGGCCGGTGTCGACCGCTCTCCGAGACCACGATATTCAAGTTTTGGATTGGCTTGCACAGTCGCCCGACTTAAATCCTATCGAGCATGCCTGGGACATGTTACAACGAAAAGCTTTGAGAGATTTCCCGCCAAATTTGACGACACAACAACAACTTTACGACCACTTGCAAAGAACATGGGACCTCATACCGCAGCAAGACATTGACAATCTAACTTTAAGCATGAACAATCGATGTTGATGTGTAATTAATGTAAGAGGTGGCAAAACTGATTATTAATAATTAGATTTAATAAGATTTTTTAAATTTTCGTTAAAATTAATAGCTTTATAAGAAGAAATGAAGTTTTTTACCATATTAATTTGCTACGGCGATTAAAATAATTAACATTTCTATTTAAAACAAAAAAATCACGAAATGTTTTTTATTTTTTACTGTACACCTTAAAATAACCTATCATTCTTCCATTTACTATATGAGAAAATTCTTCATAGATTTTTAGATATTTGATGAAATATAAAATATCCCTAGATTATGTTGATGTGTGTATTAGTACCTACCTATTCTTATTACTTTCCTCACATTGTTTTCAAACCCATACCAACCCATACCTGTACCCATAGAAAAATTTATTATGCAGCTACCTAGAGTTGGATTGTATTGTACCGTAGTCAATTCTATCAACAAGCGCAGTAAAAAATGCAAGTCTATCGGCATTCACTCATAACAACTTCGGTACAAATTAAGATTTATTAAAGAACTTTGCTTACTTGCAGTAAAGCCAAACCAAACCAAAAGTACTGACAGATTTTGGTAAAATTACATAAGTAAATCAACGAAAACAATTTGCGTCTAGCTAAAACAAAATGTGTAGGATGTACAAACTGTCATAGACTGGATCAGCATACTGGTCTGTCTGTCTAACAACTCCTTCTTCACGCCTCTGAACTTGGTCCGAAGCGTCCCCATACCATTCATTTTTACTAATGAGTCAGTCATTGTTGACTGTCACATATTTCACTAAATTCACTA
Organism: Agrotis puta; assembly: GCA_943136025.2. NCBI lineage: Eukaryota > Metazoa > Arthropoda > Insecta > Lepidoptera > Noctuidae > Agrotis > Agrotis puta. Next base: position 9,017,540 of record OW964177.2, on the reverse strand, counting down.
TAACACAACTAGTAAACACTCGGTCATAAAACAATAAAATTGAGGTAATCCGTCATCTTTTCATTGACAGTCCAAACGGTTCACTTCGAGGTTATTGATACGTCGATACTCGGGAAGAAACACACTAGGAAAATGGAGAGAAATGAGTGTGGTGGGAGCTGCCGGTGCACTGGCTCCGGCCGACTGGGACTCGGGATTGAACCCGTACTGCCGCCAAAATCTATTTTTGCAAAGCGCCGCCAACGAAGACGTGTGCGAGAGCACACCTAAATAATAAAAAAAACCCCAAAATATTTAAAGATACAACCAATGTGATGTCTCACTACTGACATCTTTTCTGGAATGGCCAGAATTTCCTGTATTCAAGCTCAAGTAAAGCTATTAATTACTTATTAAAACATCATTTTATTATATTCAAGCAACAAACCTACTTAAATCATTTGTTAGTCAAAAATCGTCAAATAAAAGTAATTTATCTAGTTTTGTTATTCTTTTCGATTTAAAACTATAAAGTTAGTTCCAAGCTATTCTATCCATTGACGCAATAGTCTGATCTAGCTCCAACTGTATATCACTCATACCTACACATCTGTCTGTACTAATGCAGAAGATGTAATATATGAGGTTGTTCCTCTTCAGAGCGAGGAAGAACATATACAACCGAACATTCTCATAAGTTTAATGGAATTCTTAATGTACTTTTATTGACGAAAAATGTAAATAACACTTGAACCTAAACTATAAATTGCGAAGCAGGCCGTTATGGTGTTTAATAAATTTAAATTTTATTACAGTATAAAACAGACCTACGTAATGGTAATGGTATTTTCATTTAATTAGTACTTCCCCTCATCAAAAACCTGGCGCATCAGAGCGTAGGCATTTGAGAAAATTACTTGTATATCCTACCTAATGTTCACGTGAAGAATGAACTGAGAAAACGGCTCGAACTGACCATAAACGCGTGTGGGGAAAATAGTCAATTTATGTAGTTACCTGTCGAATCCTTAGATGAAGAAGTTTTAAACAAAGCTTCGCAAAACTTCTCAGCAATGTTTATAATACATGTAAGTCGTGTTAACTGTTCAGTACACAATCAGAAGCCAAGGTTCCCAGTTCGCAGGGCAACAGGCACGCGTGCTGAACGATTTATTTATTTTATTAACCGCGTGCTTTTGGGCTCGCCGAGAACGGAAACTACTCTCTTACATTATTGCCAATTTATTTACATAATAACTGAACTTCAGTAGGCGCTAGTATGTAGGTACGTTGCTGTTTCAGTGTATACTCAACAAGATTAGAATTTAACGGACTGCTTCAACTACATAAATTATTATACGTTGAAACTTTAGTAATAACTACCCGAATTTGTCTTAAATTTGTTTAACAGATTTTCAAATTTATTACAAAATCAGAACGTTCATATCCGATTGGGAAAAATTACAGGCAGAAAGGGGTAGCTTGGTATGCGTTCGTCTGTATATTTGTATAGTTTTTGGTTGCAACCTGGTCTTTTAAGGCCGAAATGTGGATTGGCTCTATGACTGCTAAATAATAGCGAGCAACATTCAATCAACAAGAGATAAATTTAAAAATCAGTAAATTGACCATCTGGAATTTTGAATGGTAAATCAACTCAGCCAACCCATACAGGAATGTATAACACAGACAGAATCACACAGTCATATGCTAGTTGTGGAAACTAATAGATACTTTGTGCAAAATTAGACAATCAAGTACCACCTGCCTAATTTACTCAGCCGTCTACATTAGATACGAATCAGTTTTATTTTAAAACAAAATGATCGTTTGTAGTTCTGAACCTACGTGAAACTCTATCCCTACGTTTTGCTGATACTACAACCCCGGCTATGAGATTACGTTAATGCATCTTGAGAATATCCAGGCAATACATCAAGCGTATAACTGTCTAAATCTAGATGTTGCAAAACAAAAGTATTTTCAGGCATTGAGAGAACGTGTGTGCTCTTTGAAGTTGATCTTATTTGGTTATAGATTAACAGCTCTATCTACATATTCACTTCTGTATTTTAAGCTCTATTGGTACTCCCGGATGTTGTGAATTAAGGACCCCGTTAATATGCTCCCCAATAACAACTTGGTCTCAAACTTAAGATTTGACTTATTCTAAGATTGTAGTTTTCATTTAGTAACATCTGCAGATTATTAATTTTCATCTGGATCTTTGTCTGGTCAACCAATCGATGACCAAATTTGCCTATGCGATTCATAAAAATATCCAATCCGAAGCAGCAGTCAAAAACAAAGGAACGATAGACTCTTAATTTCGGGCGTATACATATGTCAACTCCTATTTAAAAAACCGAACGGGAATTCCAACTGCAGAGGAAAGGGGAATGACATTGGAAATAACGCATTGGAGACGACGGTCATTGAGATCAACCTTGGTGAGGAAGTTGACAAAATAAAACGAGAAAAGTAAAAAGCCGCTGGATGCATGCCAGAAGCGGGCGACTAACACAATCATTGTGCGATTGAGACCACACAATCTTTGGGTCCATAATTACTACTGAGAAAAGGAAGAGAATACACTACAAACACAAGTTAATTAAAGGTTGCAACCACGTGCTCGACATCCTCACTTTTCCTATAGTTACAGATAGATAATGACTTGACAATCATAGTAGGTATTTCATATCCCACCCGTCCAATCTTATTGAAATTGATTGAATAAATAAAGGTATTGCGTTCCGTTCGTCTGTCCAGTACGTATTTCGCGTTTAATCAAGAACAATAACACGGTTAAGCGTAGCGAGCGATGCAATCGTGACACCACCTTGGAATATTGCCCATGATAGCAAATACCTCAGGTTAATGTCACTGCATCGCTTCAACGGAGACCAAAATTAACTGTGACACACTTTCCCAGGATAGGTATAGCCCAATGTCTAGTTCAACTAAAGCTAAGCTAGTCAGGAGTTCAGCTAACTAAAAATACAACATATTTCACAACGACACTCGACTCACGGGCTAACTCGTGAGTTACGACTGTTAGGAGACCAGTGATTTCCGCCCCGATGAAATGTTTATTGTCTGCACTTCCCTGCATCACTACCAATTTAGGGATATGGGTCAAATTGTGTAAATAAATTACGGCTTGTTCTTCCTACACTTCAAAACATCAGACAATCATAAGAGTTTGAACAATTTGGCTGTACATAAGAGGAATCACAAAAGGAACACTTTCATGTTATTTTATAGTAAACATATTTTTGAGTGTTGTATTAAGTCTGGACGGTCTTGACCTTACGGGCAGTCGGAGAAAATTTAAATGTTTCTGCCGAATTGCTGATTGAAGTTATTTTAGCTTTAACCCTTAGCAATTAAACTGATTTTTGTAAACTATTTTAACAATCGTCGAGTGCTTTACAATAAACGATTCATGCAATATTGGTTATGTAAGTAGGTAGATAAGTAAACGACTTGTTCTTGTATTTACACTCAATGATATCGCAAAATAAAAACAATGAGACGCAATTTAAGTGAATAAGCAAAAATAGATGTGTTTTGCAAGAATTAAATCTGGAGATTGTGTATCAGTACTCACGTTCCAGCCAACAGCCTCCGCATAACGGTCTATTTTGTCATGCTCGTCAGGTTCTGAATCTGTATCCAGTAGAGTTTCGTTCCCACTATCGGAGTCGCGCAAGATGCTTCTGCTCTCAGCCTGTAGATCTCCCTCAATTTTCTGTTCCCCATCCTGCTCTTCAGCCTCTTTCAAAGGTGCCAACGGTGTGGATTCTTCTAATGCCGCTTTTTGTGAAGCTTGTTTTAATATGGAACCAAATTTTTCGAAGAAACTGTCGTCTACTTCTTGTATTCTGTAAAGAATAACGTAAAATATAGGCACATGCATTACAATTACTTTCAATAGATAGCTATCAGCAGTGGCGTAGCTAGGCGGGGGCTAAGCCCTTAAAGCTGGCGCTCAGAGAAAACAAGAAAAAATATTGACAATCAGCCTCGCTGTTGGATTAGTTGCTAGCTAATTGTTAGCTAGTTGGGTACGTTTTATTATTTTGTAACTGGGAACTGAAAGAGTCAAAAAAGCCTCTCAAAGCTGATGTCCCTGACAATCGATATAGATGAGTTGGGAGAACCAAGTTATCTTACTACAAGGAGGCCTCGCAGATGCGTCTTGCACCCTTGTGGATTCGGTCTCGCTACGCCACTGGCTATCAGTATGGTGGACACCGTTCGTGAAGTTATTGAATTTGTTTCGATATAACTGTTCTCTTGAGCTAAGTAGGTACAAGCAATCCTGGAACGGGGGTGCTACACACATTTATTCGAATACCTATAGCTGAATTCAATGTCATCATCATCCTGCATTCTCATCCAGTCTGCCTTTCGCAGGACGTAGCTCCTTCTGGCCAGCGAGTGCCCTACACTACCGTTTGCCTAGTCTCTATTCGAGGACACATCTAGTGTCTACTCTAACGGTTGTCTGTGCTGTGCCGACGGTTAATGCTAAACTGCTCTCACCAAATGCAGTTTATATCCTCTTAGGAAAAGTTAATGTTCTTTTTCAAACTCAAACATTTATTGCATTCATGTGGTGTTACAAGATGTTAAACAATGTTGCCAGAACCTGTCATGAACCCTGCAAGGGCACAACAACTTCAAAATGAATATAGAAGTACCTAATAACATACAAAGTATTGAATATTTAAAACAATAAATACAAACATTTGTACCTAATTATTACAACTAGGTATCTGATATTCCCTCGCCTGCTCCAGGTTTTACTATCTTTTTCAACATTTAACCCATTTTTCAACAATTTTACTGCATTTCCCCTACGATACGATACCGTGCAACACTCGCATCTCGCCATTTTTAACGGAGGTCGATTTTTTTTTTAAACTACAACGATTTTTTTATTAATGTAAAGGTGTCAGTTAACGCGGATATACAGCATGAGAAAAAGACGTCGGAAATCGAACCCACTATAAAATAGTGAATAGTTCTTTAGACTATTCTAAAATATCCTACCTAACCTACTATCATATCATATGATACTACTATTATAAACATGAAAGTTTGTTTGGATGGATGTTTGTTACTCTTTCACGCAAAAACCACAGAAAGGATTTGGATGAAATTTGGTACACAGGTAGTTTATAAACTGCATTAACACAGGATAGTTTTTATCCCGATTGCACGTTCCCGTGGGAAAATTTTCACTACTGCTAGTTTTTCATGTCTATACTAGGGCGAGTGAGGGTAAGATGAAGATGGGAAAGATAAAAAAATACAATAACTTAGTATCAATGCTGGCAACTTCATTGTAGAAACCATTTTGTGTCTGGCCCCGCAGTCTGAGTCAGTATCTAAGTGAGAGGAATCGTGTGTTTTTGGCATTTTCCGGACGAACACATTTACCGGCGTAAAAGTGCGATTTTAATCTTACCACGCTTGATGCTTGACTAAAATAGTATTAATGTCATTACCATAAACCATAAAGACGATTTTGTTTTAAAGAAATGCATTATATGCGATGGCATTTTCATTAACATAGATATTAATTCTTATCCAAATACGTTAATCATAACAAGCATTTAATTTTGAACGAAATTGCCCTTGACATCGTTTGATTTCAATGAATATCTTAGGAGATTTCAAAGTTTCAAAATAATACCACAACAAACGGACTGTCGTATCACCAGACTTGACGATATACCAATAACTTCAGACAGAACGACGTCTGTCGGGTCAGCTAGTTGCTTACTAATTTGTTACCATTTTATTGCTGACAGCCTGCATTAAAACTGGTTAAAAGGTTTTATTAAAAAACAACACACATTCATAATCATTACATAATATTTAATGAAAATAACCTTAGTAAACATACTTTATTGTCACATTTTAGCACATTCTGGAATGATTGATTAGAGCTAGGGTCTATTCTAAATCCAATTAGGCTGGCAAATCTACTTTGATTTAAATTATTATTGAATACAGGACATTCAAAAACAACAAATATAACAATATAAATAAAAAATGATAGATGAAAATATAAAATTAGCAACAAAAATATAAATAAAAAAAATTAGGAACAAACATAAATCACAATAAAAAAGTAATAACTAAATAAAAATTGGCTCAATTACAAAACCACTTATAAAAAACGATTGTAAATTCCTTTAACAAATATCAACAGATACCTAAAATTACCGGTATAAATATTTTACTGTCAAAAGACCAATATAATAAATATTACAGTATTAATATACATAACATTGTTTTCTAGTACATAAATGCATTCGTCTTAAACAGCCAATATTGCATATGATATTAATATGGCATTGAATATGACATCCTAGATATGTATGCAATTTAAAATTTAATTCACTTGTGTCTTATGTAAAAGGTAGAGTGCCATATTCTTTTCAAAACTTTAGGTAAGTTCCCCTAAAAAGTTTATTATTCCATGTCATTCTTTTGAGGTAAACATACTGATTAAAACTAATTATTATTCTTAAATTATATCAGAATTCAGAATAATATAACAATTTGAGTTATATTGTGAAATCATTCGTATCTACTGTTTAATAACATCAAGTAAGTTTTAAATCTTTTCTGTCTTATTAAAACTCTTCTATTTAAGGTATATTTATAGATGGTGAATTATACTGCGGAGAGTTCCAACAACAACCTATTTAGTAAAGTTCTTTCATTTGATTATTTTCAAATCTCATTGTTCCAGACCAGACATCAGGGTATATTTGATATCAGTGTATTCTTCAACACCATGCATGCTGCCCTCCCTTCCAATACCTGACTCCTTAATGCCTCCAAATGGTGGCTCACAAGCTGACAAGAGACCATCATTGATGGCAACCATCCCAAATTCAAGGTCTCTTGACATCCTAAATGCTTGTCCAAGGTCTTTTGTAAAAACATATGAAGCTAAACCACTCCTAGTATTATTAGCAATTTCCAATGCTTCCTGTTCACTTTTAATCTTCAGAACAGTTGCAACCGGACCAAATACTTCATCATTATATACCATCATATCAGATTTAACATCAACTAATAATGTAGGCTCAAAGAAATTGCTGCCTATATTTTTTGCAATGTTGCCGCCAGTCATGACCTTTGCACCTTTTTGTACAGCATCATCTACAAATCTGGCTACCTTCTTTGTTTGCATTTCATTAACAAGTGGTCCACAAGTAACTCCTTCCTGTGTGCCTGGTCCTAAAATACACTTGGATTTCATTCGCTCTTTAAAACCCTGGACAAATTCAGTATAAACATCTTCATGTATCAGGAACCTGTTAGCTCCAATGCATGCCTGGCCATTGTTCCTGAACTTTGCAATCATCGCATGATCTAGGGCTCTATTAATATCAGCACTTGGAAAAACAATAAATGGTGCATTTCCCCCTAGCTCTAGAGCCACCCTTTTAATACCTTTTGCTGCTTGACCATACAGTAATTTCCCAACATGAGTAGATCCTGTAAAGGAAATGCATCCAATACGAGGATCTTCACACAATACATTTCCAACATCTGGAGCATTTTTTCTGTGACAAGTAACAACATTAATCACTCCCTTAGGTATCCCAGCTTGTTCTGCCAGAGCGACAGCAGCAAGAGCAGTCAGAGGTGTATCTTCAGATGGTTTAATAACACAAGTGCACCCAGCAGCTAGCAAAGCCCCTACTTTCCTTGTTATCATACCATAAGGAAAGTTCCATGGTGTAATAACAGATACTACACCAATTGGTTGCCGTGTCACCATTATACATTTGTTGGGCCATGGACTTGGTATGACTTCTCCATTCAAATGGCGGGCACAATCTGCAAACCACTCTAGAAATGAGTTGCCATAAGCCAATTCACCTTTAGATTCGGATAACGGTTTGCCACTCTCTAACGTTATTATTTTTGCTAAATCTTCGGTATGTGCTTGAGCAACTTGGTACCAATTTCTTATTAGTGTTGAGCGCTCTTTGGCTGTGACATTCTTCCAATCCTTTAAAGCTGCAGCAGCAGAATCAACAGCTTTTAAAGCGTCGACAGCTCCCATATCCGGTACGCTTGTTATAACGGAGTCATCGGCGGGATTGAACACTTCGAACGTTTTCCCGTTTCCTGCAGCTATCCATTGGCCATTAACGTACGCCTGTTTTTTTAGTAAATGCATTTTTCTTTGCTGAATGCTATAGACTATTATATTTCTACGAATACCGGCACGCAAAATTTCCATCGGCACAGATAGTACTGTACGATTAGACTCGAGTGACACCTTCACACTTTATCACTGACCTCTATTGTTATGTTTGTATATTTAAGCTGTTAAAATGGAAGACAAATTAGGCACTTTATTATAATGATACGGTCTCTACACCGCCAGAGTCCGCAATATACTTTATCTCACATTACCATCGATTTACTTCAGTGACAGCACGGCTGATATTTGATAAGGTAACTGACAGTGACAATGACAGCAGCGGCAAGAATGTCAGATTTCAGATATGGCTACGCGTTTCGTTACATCCTTTGGATATAACATTCGCCTGAAATTATGTTGCCATATATTTTTTTTACTTTTAGTTTATTAAATAAAACAAATCAAGATTAAATAGATTAAAAACTTAAAAAAAAAATGCAAATTTATTTATTGTGTAAACTTTCAAGAGAAGAAAACACTACTCTCTCTGTAATCCCTAGATGGCGTTCGTATACAATTGCAACAAAACACTGATATTCTGATACATTACTGATTACATTAATCCAGTTTTCAGAAGGTGCAGTACATAGGTATTTGAATTGCTTTTACTTGTGCTACACCCTCGTGGGTCATGCCAAGCGCATAGATTTATTAACTAATTGTAACAAAAGTAAACAAACAAAAAACAAAGACCATTTATCTTCATCAGGCTTCTTGTTCGTTATTGGGCTAGATAGATATCTAACTAAACCCCAGTTTTAAAAAACCTGTGAAAAAACCTAGGTGCCTACATGTTCAAATAATTTATAAGAACGTGCTTGGCTCGCTTTGTGACCGACTTCGTCATTGGTGGTGTACTGATAAGCCTAACCTTTCGCTAGATGTTATCCTAATTAAATATTCGTTTAAAAATAACATAAACTTATATACTGTTATCTTAGACCTGGTGTGTAACGAAATTCACAAAAACTCAAAATGCACTACCTACTTAATATCTAAAATAAACAGATTTACAAACAGGAAAAATATTTTATAAAATCACCTGTTATCGTGGACTTGTTCTTCAATAGACTTCTGTTGCTGCAACTTGTCGTAGAAACCCTTCCACATTGACTCTTCATCCATGATGATAAGAAAATTTCAACACACTAATCAAAACTTTATTTACGTTAGAACGATCGATTTTCTATTTTACAACCTGCGTGCAAACAAAAGGCGACCGGCCAGTAACTCAGACTAAAATAAAATGTAGATACCCACGGTCATCGATATACACAATGAATCACAAAACTAATCGAGTCATATGGTCTGGAAGAAAATGACGTAAACAGTACCAGTTAACTCAGACTTAGATTGGATCCGGAAATAACGTTATTCACAGCCGCGGTTTGAGAGCAACCGGCTCCATCTACACTTGAAGAGTTCAGTGACACAGACGCTAATAAATTTCACATTCGGCTTTTGCGTGGATTTAATAAGGTTGTTCAGGCTGTATTAGATTGCAAGAGAGTAAAATTTTTTGGAGTAAACGCGACTCGGTTTGTTTTGGTTTCGGCAGCGGCGGCGGCGACCCGGTTATGCTGACGTAATTCAAGATATTTCAAGGTGGCTGAGATCAAGCGAGCGTTCAGCGCACACAGCACACTGTGCCACGGCAATGTGCAAACTAAATGTTCTGCATTAGCACACGTGCTTTTGTAATGTCACACAATCATTCTGTAAACAATTAGATACTGATTTTGTCCATACTGAAGGTATTTTGTAGCATTATGGTCACTGAAAGAAAAGGAGATGACTGAAACCACACACGTAATTCAGTATTTCTTAAAGAACAAGATTAAAGGCATATGAAGACAGGATTTCAGTCGGAGCGATAACAGTAGATATGACTTATTTTTTATTATCATTAATTTCTTTATATTCTTTCACCCCTTTTTTTATCGTGGTAAAATATGAAATGAGTCCTCCCACCCATGGCAGAACGGGAGGGACTCTCAGACTCTTTCTGACTAAAATCCACGGTGTCCTTCAATAGCCTAGTAATTCGTACAGTCCCGCGACCCAGGCAGGATTTGGCCCTCTAGAGGGGGGGCCCGTCACTCTATATTCTTTCACCTTTTTTTTTTTTTTTTATCGTGTTAAAATCATCAAATGAGTCCTCCCACCCAGGGCAGGGCGGGAGGGACTGTCAGACTTGTACTGACTAAAATCCACGGTGTCCTTCACTAGCCCTTTACGTACCGGGGTCACGGTAATCCCTTGGTCCCGCGACCCCGGCAGGCTTTGGCCCTCTACAGGCCCCGTCTCTATGCTGACACTCTTTGAGGCGCGCGTGGAACACAACGCGCCGTCGACCCGGGCATGGTCCATGGTCGGACAGCGAGTCGCCCATTACTCGCTGCCCGCATGCCCGCGCCTACGGTGGCCGGAGATCGTCTTGCGACGTCCGACGCCGTGGGCGTCTACCACTGCGGCTGGGGTGGAGGGAGGACGCTGTCCTCTCCCTCAGGCGGCCCGCCTCCTCCTTCACGAGCATGACTGCTTCGCAGAAGGAGGCGACCGCTTCCCACTCCGTCTCGCCCCGCAGCATGGCCTCGACCAATGCCGGGCGCGAGAGGTCTCCGCCTATCGCCGTCGTGAGGACACGGCGGTGCCCTGCCCAAGCGGGGCAGTCCTGCACCGTATGCTCCACCGTGTCCTCCGGACGATCCTCGCAGTGGTGACACCCAGGCGTTTCTTCCCTCCCTATCAGACACAGGAACTTCCCGAAACTTCCGTGTCCGGTGAGGACCTGCGTCATGCGGTAGGTCAGGACGCCGTGACGCCTATCCAGCCACTCCTCAAAGAGGGGTCTTACCGTCGCGATTGCGGCGTGCCCGGACCTCGGTTGATATTCTTTCACCTACGAAAAGTTTAATCCGTGGAAGTACCTATTCCACTTTTCTGAAGTGCTATGACGGTATAGGTCACAGGACTTACAGGAAAGTTTCTGTATAAAGATTGTGGATTTCATTAAAAAGGCCCTTGTCACCGATAGCTGTGGCCTAGAGCTTCTAATTACTGAATCCTCAACACAGGTAGACAAAGAAGAGCATCCAACATGAATTATTAGGTGGCATCTTAGGTTATTGTTCAACAATATAATGTTTGCGTGCCGCACGGTCCCTAACCACTTTACTCAATATGGTTTTTTTTTCAACAGACTTTTACAGCTACGTTACGAGGTAAAGTGATTCCAGCAAAAGGAATGACGTCAGTTCAGTTGAATGCTCAGCATATTTGGTAATGAAGCTTGTAGGTATTTGCATAATATCAAAGCTATTGTTTTAGGTACATACTACCTTTGTACATGTTTAAGTATAAAACCAAAGTGTACAACCCCATAGTGTTGTTAAAAAAAAACCCAAGTGGCATTCCAAGGTCGCAGAGTAGGTAACGAATTACCGTGACCCCGGAACGTAAAAGGCTATTGAAGGACACTGTGGATTTTAGTCAATACAAGTCTGACAGTCCTTCCCGCTCTGCTCTGTGTGGGAAGACTAATTTGATGATTTTACCACGATAAAAGAAAAGGGGCATTCCTACAAAATTAAAAAGAAATAATGTGAAACTACACTGCTAGCTCGAATTTGAAGCTCAGTATCCATTTCTACATCTAGACATAAGTATTTAACCCAATAGTGGACGTAAACAGAAGGAACTGCAAGCATCTGAAGCATGACTACCTACATATTAAACAAACAGCCAATGCACCGCTATGCCAGTTACCTAGCCGGCTAGCCATATCTGTTACATTGTGGGCGTAATTCATTCTATCAGACAGACAAACAAGTAAGATACATTCACAACCATTCACTTATTCACAATATTCATTTCATAATACGTACTTTATTCTAATTAACAAAGACAAGAACATTATCGCTCTAGTTATAGTGATGTATAGACAAACTGAGAATGACGCAAAGTTTGGCCAAATTCGGAGCCAACGCGAGGTCGTGTTCAAGCTCAAGGTCAAATGGAGGCTCTATCACAGGCTTTACGGTCCACGAACTTTAAGACTCGCGTACTTCTCAGATTTTTTATCTTTTGTTTAAAACGCTCTAAGTATCTGTACGAAAAGACGAAAAGCTAATTTATTTGTATTTCAACTAAAGAAGTCAATGTCCTAAATGAAGTAAAATTGTAAAGATGGCAAGGTGTTATGTAGGTACTTTCTGTCTACCCCATGGGAAAAGGAAGTGTATTGATATAACTCAAAATGCGTTATTATTCGAAGCTCAAGATTATCATTAACTTTTTTTTATTTATGATTATGATTATCTTTTTCAAATTAACAAATGTTAAAGGTGATTAATGTATTTGTGCAAGTTTTAGAATCACTGTAAAATAATACCCAGGTAAATGTTTATAATATGTACTATGACTAATGGGGATTCTTTGCAGTACTAATTAAATTCCATTGAAACGCAAATTGTTGGGAAATCCGCCTTCTTACGGAGATTGCAGCAGAAGTCATGTCATTTAATTTGGGGCAAGTAAGAATTCTTACAAGGATACAGTCCAAGTTTTTTAACACTAAAGTAGAAACCAAAGTTGTGACTAAAATTTATCAAAGTCTATTTACTTTGGTCGCTATAAGGAAAATATACATTCGCTTGTACTCAATATTGTTTTGATTAAGTCATCAAGCACAACATTGCAAACTATTGAGTTTCTCAGTTACGACCCCTTTTTTCTTTCGAATACGATATTTCTGCCATTAAAATTTCTCCTTTCTTGCTCTACGGTCGCGGTGGTACGATATGTACTACACATCTCGGAAGATAAATTAAGCACCCATAATGGTCCCGGGTTGATTATTATTTTATATTGGGACTAATAAAATTTTAATGTATTTTAGCAGTTTAAGTTTTGTTGTATGAGACAAAGCAAAAAAAAAACGTTAATACGTATAGCAAGATCTTAAAATTAATTTACCACAATTGTCCACGTTCTGCAGAACCCCACTTGCAGAAACAAGCACACTCACGACTGGGCTCTCCCCAAGCCAATCGTTATATTATTTAGATTCATGTGCATTAAGTTTCAGTTGTTTGATCAAATTAAAATTTATTATTTCTACATAAATTCCCTCAGGTCATAAATCCCTTTTTTTGTTATTAATCTCTTTTAGTGAGTTCTCCCGCCCTGGGTGGAGCGGAAAGGACTGTCAGACTCTTACTAAAAATCTACCCTGTTCCTTCAGTCGCCCTTTGCGTTCCAGGGTCACGGTTAGCTTTACAGACGGTCCCGCGAATAAACCCCTTCAAAGTCTCATTTAAACAATTTCCACCATCTTGTTTGTAGCTCAACGCTCTTCAAATCCATTTGTTTGCATATTGTTACTCATACGGGATGTCATCAATGTCTCATGATAATAATATGTGCGTGTCTTATAAAGTAGATAATGAAATTAAAAAGATTGTACATTTTCGAGAATATGACGTGGTATGGGCAGGGCTCACGATCGATCGGGAGACGCGACAAGTTAGGCAATGAGCCAAAAACCATAACATTATGTTTTGTGAAAGGTTAAGGCCATAGCAAACATGATACGAAAAATATCTAGGCCATTTAGTAAAAAGTGAATAATAACGAGCTAGAATTCCAAAAGACGATGCAATTATCATGTTCCGTTAATGCTACGTGTGCAGAAAATATATGAATGCAAATTGTCTAAGTCATTTTAATTGCAAAGATTTTATTCTCGTCTGCAGTAATTATAACATTGCCAACCTTTCACAAAGGACCTTTCTTGAGCAATGCTAACTGTAAATAAGTGTACTATCTATGCAGATTATTATTTAATGTTTTGGATACCAACATTTACATTCAATTTGCTGAACTTACATTATCTTTTACTGAAATATGTTAACTGTAGCGCATAAATGCGCTGAATATTATTGTGAAAGACTTCTAATATCTACGATAAATAGGTTATTTTACAAACTTAAAACTTAAGTTGCAACTTTTCAGTAAAATCACACCTTTATTTATTTATATGCATGATCTAACGAACATGATCTATTTTCAAACAAAACGAATGTCCACACACAAAAACAGGATAACATAACGTAAATGACAGCACTAATTACTGAATTCAATACAGTTAGACTATAAATAATGTTATTACAAGAGAACAACCTAATGAACTAAAAATAAATTTGAGTACGTAATAATAAATGAAATCTCACTTGGTTTTACTGATTATATCCCTTTCTTGTAACTTCCTGTACACGAAACTCCACGGATCTTCAAAATTTTTCGAATGCATTTTCACTAAAAACAGTCACAGCTTTCGTCTTTTCACTTTGAATTATCACCTTGTATAATTAATGAGCACAATTAAATATAAAAAATGTTAAATAAAAAAATATATATTTAAAAATAATTATGTTTTTCATAATAAGGTGCGCGTAACGATTTTTCAGGCTGCGGACAGCGCGAGGTGTCAGCGACTGCCTGTCTGTATTGCAATGCCGTAAGCTTTGTTTGTTGGAGGTTTACCTACCTACTCCAGTTTTTTAGAGTTACAAGGCTGTTAAAGGGAAACCATTTTTTGTACGGCCAATTGTTTAATAGCTAGTGCGTTTTACGTTCCATTCTCACGTCAACTGCTTTTTTTTGGGAGCCGTAAGAAAAACTTGTTAAAAGCCAGTTTTGGTAGAAAATATTCTGCTCGCAAAATTTTATTTAATATGACTTGTATTTAAACAATACCTACTCTAAACTAATTGTCGAATTTTAAGTAATTGGGTTGATTTGCTTGGGACTTGTACGGAACTGTGCGAAAAATATAACCGCTATCATACTTGATTGAAACTTGAAGGAGGATTTTCCTAATCCAGTTTTTGCTATATAATTATTGCGTTAGAATAAATCCCCTCAACAATAGAGTTATTAAGTTGGCGTCAGGCTCTTAGCAATTTAACACCTGGATTTTACAACATTCTTTGCTGGCGTTTTATAAGAGCGTTGGGGAATATTATCATAAGTAGGAAACCCGCATTATCATTAGCATAAATTATGTATTTCAATTGTAACATCCAAAATGTTCACCATGAACATGATACTCTGTATCTTAATTAGTATCGTTAATTTTTGTTTGCATTGCATTCTTACAAAAAAAAACGAACGAACGAACGAACGTCCGAAATCCGTATTTACCAATCGCTTAGTCAGTAAATTTGATCGTTTTTGTTGTATCTTCTACATAGAGAATTGAATGTTTTCCAAACTTTATTGACGAAATAGAAAACTTTAAAAGAGACAGTGACCTATGAATTTGTTTCGGTTGTTTCTTCTCAGAGTATTCAGGCATCTCATTAGCAATATTATTGCGTAATTTTTGCTTAGTTTGTTACAAAATGTTATGTAGTTGGCGGCTTCGTGAAGGATCAGCTTACAATCTGAATGGACAGCCATTTTTAACCGATATTCAAAAAGGAGGTTTTCAATTCAGTCGTTTTAATTTTTTATTTATAGTGATAAATAAAAAATAAAAACGACTGTGATCTTGATGTTGCGAATATTTGATTATTCATATTCGCGAATGCGGATGCGAATATTCAATTTCAATATTCGCGAATGCGAATGCGAATATTGACTTTTGACTTAAAAACTTACTTTCTTAAACTTTTGAATGAAAAAAGAAATTGATGCAAAGTCGCGCCTGTTATTCCTGAAGGGTTAGGCAGAGGTGTACCTAATTGTACACCCACATTCCGCCAGTAATTTTAATAGTTCTACATACCATATGATATGACGCGGGCCTATTGCCATTAACTGAGCATATATCCAGCGCCGTTTACTGTTACATAAAAAATCCTGAAGGAAACCCAATAAGACCGCTCGGCCTGGATTGATCCACAAGCCCAACAAGACAATCAAAATAAATTTATCCTGTTTTTTTTAACTTTACATTTAATTAAACCTAAATAATTCTCAGAAAAAAAAACTACAAAAATAGGAATTTAAAAAGCAGAGATAACTTTTACTTAAAATACAATTTGCTAAGGAAATAAAAATGCATTCAGTGTAGTAAAACTTATTTTACTTGGATATGGTTGATTCTATTTATTAATTTGAATAAATATTTCAAGCTCTTTTTTCTCATATATGCATAATTATATAGTATTTTTTTTATGTAACTGGGTGGTAGGACTCATTTGATGACTTTATCACTATAAAAAGGTATTTAGTCATTTTTGTTGCGATTTTGTTAATATTTTAATTGGACTAACAAGAACTATTTCAATTTAGTTGCCTACTTCAAGAAAGTTCCGTTACATATTGTTTCCATTTTCAAATCATATAAGTAAATAAAAAACTAGTTTTTCGAAATATTCGCAAACATTAGCGTCGATTCATGCGGATGCGAATGCTAACGCGAATTTAAAAAAAAAAGCGAATATTTGCGAATGCGAATATTCGTTACTTCACTAGTATGCACATAGAACACCGATTACTCCCGGTCATCGGGCCCAGTATTCTGGCCCGATTTCTGTGATTCTTCTTCTCATTTGGTTTCATAAAAATTTGATTCAGTTTGGCTTAGTGGTTTTTATTGTATGAGGTTTTTTGGCTTATTGTTTATTAAGTTTACCTACATTTGACTAAATTACTGAAAACTAAATGAAACAGCGCAAAAATTCCTAATCGCTGTCAATTGTTTTGTTTGTAATTTGTAGCTGAAAAGAACCCGTTCTTTCATTAAAGGCATACTTAAGTGCTTTTGCCTCAGGCTTTAAGATATAAAACTGTCTTCTCTGTCAATAGACAAGTGATTGAGTAGTTACCCGTTTCATATTTATGTTATCTATTGGCGCTAGTTTGCTCGATAGCTGATAGGTAGACCGTTGACAGATACGTTCAGTAGCGAATAAAGAATGTTAAACCATGATAGATATTATTTCACTAGCTGCCCTCTTAGATATTATTTTATTAGCTGCTAAATATAAATACCTAATTATAGTAGCCAGTTTAGTTGGAAGTTTCTTCATAAAGTATTATATGCTAACGGTATGAAAATTGAGATCAAATGTATTGTCATGCCGTCGTTCGACTTATACGAGAATATCTGCATCCTGTGTCAATTTTATTACATAAGTGCGGCATTTACCTCTGCAACCTATAACCCTATTGTTCACTGCTGTTAGTCTCAAAATTAAGTTCTCCGCCGTAAGGAAAACAACGTAGTATATAATGATGGTATTCCGACGTTGCCTCTTAGAATAAGCAGAGAATAGAAGTAATAATACATAATGTATGTCAATAGCCTAACAATGAGAAGGTATATGATCATTTGAAGTGTTGTCGACATACATGCATTTGGTGTAGGCAGATAATTTGCATTTGGCAGAATTGCTGTCATTGTGTTTCCTCGCTGACCGTATACTGTGTTCTTGGAACTGTTACAGAACATATTAGGCTAAAGTAGATTCATACGTACATAATTAGCGTTGGTCATCAGTTCTTAAATGAATTGATGATCTCAAAACGTGAGCTGGTAATGCTTATTCTACGTGGCAAATAAATTGCTATGGAATTCTTCTTATGGTAGAAGTCTATATCAAACTCATTAACCTATACTTGATTGATTTTTTCAAATTGTTTTTCTTAGTATTTTTAATCACGGTTTATAAAATCAATCTAACAGGACATAATGGTATAAAGACCACGAGAGCAAGTGACGGAAGTGTCAGAATAGGGAGAAAAAAGTGATGAATACCTATAACAGTTTACACCTTGTTATCATGCCGTAAGCAAACATTTATAGTGCAAGTATAACTAGTTGAATTACCGCAATTTCCAAGTAATGGAATAGCCAGTTTTTAAAGGAAGTCATCCGTTTGTTTGAAATATCTATATCATTATCTGCTGGGCAAACGATTTCCTCGACTCCTTCCACTTAAACGGATTGCCGCGGTCCAACTCATTTCGCCATCTTCGCGTTGTTTTTTTGGGCGGTAAAATCATCAAAATAACCCCAAAAGGTTTCTTTGGATGATTTTGACCGCCCATAAACTTGTTCTTTCAGTTGCCTTTTGATTTTTTTAAGACTTCGAGACCTCGACCGGGATATTGCCCTCTCGGGCTCCGTATCAGTATGCCGTCTGACAGCTCTTTAAGGCCGGCGTGGAATACTAAGAGCCACACCATCAACCCGACCTGGTCTCAATCTTAATGTGAGCTACCCATAGCTCGCCGCCCGCGCCTATGGTGAACAGACACTATACAATTTCCGAATCCATGGGAATCCGTGAAGGCTGGGTCGTGAGGTAGAAACTTGTCCTCCCTCTCACGTTCCGTCTCCTCTTTCGTTTCACAGAAATGCTTAGAAAGAAGGAGGTGATTGCTTTCAATTCCCTCTCGCTCCGTAGCATGGCTGTACCAGTGCTGGGCGCGAGAAGTCGCCGCCGTCTATCGCCTCCACAGCAGACCTCCAAGGTAATGCGCCACCGAGTCCTCCGGGTGGGCTTGTTTTCCCGCGCAATCCAACACAGATCCCTTCCGAACAATATGACGCAGGTCTTCGTGTCTAGTGAGGAACAACGTCAGGCGAAAAGTGAGAACACCGTGGTGCCTCGCCCTCTTCCCATGCAATGAAATGATCCTTGCATAAAACAGATTGTGGTTTTAGAATTGTTTATTTTGTGTTCACAACATCTTATACATACTATGTTGGACAAGGACAAAGAACACAGTCATTTTGTTCATACAATGAATCTTTCTTGATTTAACAGAATGATGAGATGTTTATCAAGATGCTGATGTGCCTCGTCTGTACGGACGCGTTCGCGTGTGACGATGATTCCGCACATTAATTAAACTCATCTGTTGCTACTTCACAGCTACAGTTATTTATGTTAATTGCTATTTCATTAAATATTTTTAATGAAGCAACATTGAGAAATTAGCTTTTTTCAAAAGTCCTCCCGCCCTGGGCTGAGCGGAAGAAGGGACTATCAGACTCTGCCGTCTAAAAACCACCCTATGCCTTCACAATGACATGTTCTTTACGTTCCAGGGCCGGAGTACCCTGATTAGACGTCCCTAAAACCTAATTAACTACCCCGACTTAATAATTTTTAGCATATTACTCTTTTCCTATATTCTTTTTCAGATTGTTACAGTAGTTTTAAGAAAAAAAAGAAAAACATATAATTATAAGCCGTTAATAATCACTGTTTTAGGTAATCTGTTGGGCTACTATACATTCTTGACTATACATATATTCTTGGTTCATTACTTTGACATTTCTTTACTCATGCCAACCCACATTCATAGGTCTACCTGCTTAAAATTTTCCTCACGGCATTTTTCGGTGTTCCCTTCATTCTTTCACATCACATGCCCTACCAATGTCAACAGATTTCCACACAACTTCTGGGTAAGCAGCTTCTAGTGTAATGACCTTATGATTATGTTCAAATTATAATAGTAATGTCTGGTAAATAGTACTTATGCTTAAGAGGACTAATTAAAACTTACTACATCCTATGTACTACCTCGGCTCACTTCTGTGGTAATTAAAATACAATTTTCAAAGTAAATCGTCATAATAATTTTCTGCATCCTGCCATTAGACGATTCAGAGCTTCTTGAAAGCATGGTTTCCAAGGGGGGCGAGGATTTTAACGATGTTGATGATACTAAATTCCAACCAGAGAGTGAGAAGTAAGAGCTCGTGGCCTGCGCGGACTTCTTATTGTCACCTATGGCATTTATTACATTATTGGTCGTTTTTTTTATAGATATGCTTTCTGTCCCACCCCTTAATAAATTTAGGCTTTTTCAGCGCCTCGGATTAAATTTACCTACTTATCTAGTATCTATATATCTGTCCTTCGCAAAAAATTTCATTTTTCTTTCAATTGCCTCAAATCTCGCAACTCGTGGAATCGTAGAAATATTTATCAGCCTTAGTTAGAAGGAACAAGGATGATGGATAGGCAACGGAAGAATCTACGAGTAGTTATGTTGCAATAGTCATTGATATGGGCATAAAAAAGGAGCGAAGGGAATTTCAGTCGTGAGGAAATTTTTAAATAACTTTTTCCTGCACCCGGACAATCGTAAGTTCAAGGCACTAAGAAACTGCCTCAATTAATCCGTGTCACGCGTCTCCTATTAAAGGCCTTTACCTACAGAGCGCGATTTGCCCCGGCGATCCGATCTGACGATACGATCTGTACGCATGCGGTCTCTGTAAAGCCTGAACGCGATGCGATCTGACGCCGGCAGGAAGCAAGGACATCCATGGGTTACAGAGATCTCACGCGACCAGATCGTATCGCCTGAACGGATCGCGTTCTGTGGGTAAAACCCTTTTATGACTGAATCCGTAATCAATGTCATCAAAATTCTAAGGTCAATACAATCGACTTCTTATATCTGAATGAATGACACAGTAACATAGGAAATGCCATAATAACAAACAATAGTTGCTACTTGAGCGCACATTGATGTTACACAACCTCGCGGCCGCGGTAATGTATATAAAGTACGAGTAGGTACGCAATTGTGTGGATGACCAAACCCAAGGCCGGGCTTACTCACCACGCTATGTTTTTAATGTTGAACGATGTTTTAAAATTTCCACTTAAAAATACGTGATCGATCATTAAAGGTTTTGATCTTATGGCAGAAGAGATATTTTTTTAATTTTTTTTTTATATCAATTGTGAGGGGTGCTAAGACAGGAAACCTCCACGTGCGCCCGTGGACTGGAGTTCCCTCTCGGATACGTCCGGGAGGCAGTCCAGTTTTTCGGGCCGGTGCACCCTGGGATGCGGGCAAAAACTCTTCCTTAGGCACTGTGTGCCTAAGGGGTCTCTTTGCACGTATGCGAATAGCCTGTCGGGTACACGCTCCAACGCGTGTCCCTCTGAATAGCAGAGGGCACCAACAGTGGAGCGGGCTTGCGGACGGTGAGTAATGGGTAAACTCGCCGTACGACCAAGGACCAAGCCCGGGTCGGTGGCGCGTAGTGTTTCACGCGTCACCGACGGGGCCCTCATTTGATGATTTAACCACCCTAAAAAAAAAAAACAATTGTGAAATTTCCCAATTTGTAAGAGTGTAGGGGATTTCATTCAACGTCATCCAAAAACATGTTGTTTTAATTAAAATAATTTGAATTAACAGTGAGTTTGAGCCATTAGATTGCACAAACGGATGAGATTTTTTTACTAAAAATTGATTTATAAATATTTTTTTTATATTTATCTTACTCTGCTCTTTCCTTCACGTGGGTTTCCTTTTTCATTAATAGAAATATTCTATTCTTCTTTTTAAAACTACTTGTAGAACATTGTTTTGGTGACTAACCGCGCCATCTGGAGGAATTTGATCGAACTTGTAGCACTTCAGTGGAGTTTCTTTACTTTGTTTTCCGATAGAGGCGCTAGTGTAGCGCAGTGTTTTTTTTATTATCCAACGACTTAATATTTTTTAGATTGATTTGCTGTTATTATTAGATTCGTGATTCTGTATTCCGACGGGCGCCAGCAGGTGAGGCAGGTGTTCTCTCTGTTGTATTAGTTGTATTACGCATAACAGTTCGATGGGACGACAATCCGACACGACTAGAGACAGATCATGCGCAGGACCAACAGCATAACGTGCTTTCAAAGGTACGCGAGTATCATACTACTAAGTATATACTAAGTACTGACTACTGATCAATTTGTAATAATAATAAATAAATAAAAATCGAACCTGGAACCTCCTCTTAGTAAATACACTTGCAGTCACGAGACTAGCGGGGCAATCAAGATTGATTATATTGTGTATCTGTCTATGGCATCAATGCTCTTGATCGCATACACCATTTTTAATATAGTTTGTTTTTCGTTGATAGAAAGTGATCTTATTTTTTTTTTTTTGCGTGTTAAAATCATCAAATGAGTCCTCCCACCCAGGGCAGGGCGGGAGGGACTGTCAGACTTGTACTGACTAAAATCCACGGTGTCCTTCACTAGCCCTTTACGTACCGGGGTCACGGTAATCCCTTGGTCCCGCGACCCCGGCAGGCTTTGGCCCTCTACAGGCCCCGTCAATATGCTGACACTCTTTGAGGCGCGCGTGGAACACAACGCGCCGTCGGCCAGGGCTTGGTCCATGGTCGGACAGCAAGTCGCCCATTACTCGCTGCCCGCATGCCCGCGCCTACGGTGGCCGGAGATCGTCCTGCGACGTCCGACGCCGTGGGCGTCTACCACTGCGGCTGGGGTGGAGGGAGGACGCTGTACGCTCCCTCACGCGGCCCGCCGCCTCCTTCACGAGCATGACTGCTTCGCAGGAGGCGACCGCTTCCCACTCCGTCTCGCCGCGCAGCATGGCCTCGACCAATGCCGGGCGCGAGAGGTCTCCGCCTATCGCCGTCGTGAGGACACGGCGGTGCTCTGCCCAAGCGGGGCAGTCCTGCACCGTATGCTCCACCGTGTCCTCCGGACGATCCTCGCAGTGGTGACACCCAGGCGTTTCTTCCCTCCCTATCAGACACAGGAACCTCCCGAAACTTCCGTGTCCGGTGAGGACCTGCGCCATGCGGTAGGTCAGGACGCCGTGACGCCTATCCAGCCACTCCTCAAAGAGGGGTTTTACCGCCGCGATTGCGGCGTGCCCGGGGAATCTACGTAATATTCAAATTTCAGCTTTTTTCATTATGAAGGTAGTCTTATCTAATTTAAAATGTAATATATTACAACTTCAATTCCTTATCCACACCTTGATCTAATGCTGCAACATCATGAGGGATGATCAGGATATCCAATTCCTTAAGTTTGAGCACATTGGAATGCTTTTAATAAAGAGGTTTTATTTAGGTTGATGGTGGCAGACTTCGAGAAAGGGAGGAGTTTCTCAATTCGATGTATATTCCCCGATTTCTCGATGATAACTGGAGTCGATTTGGAATATTCTTCATTTGTTTGAAACATTACACTGACACACACTAGTAGGGTACACTTGACATCTGTCAAGTCCCATCTGGGCCCGTGGTAATCAGGTGAGGATTTGATGACGGGATCTTAGAGAAATCGAGGGAACTCTTCAGTAAATGACATCAAATCATCGTCGATTACGGCTATCGCATATCCATGCATTGTTTACGCAAATAAAAAACATAATATTACGCCTATACCCACTAAGTCGGTGGCAAAAAAAGACAAGGAAATAAGAAACAAAGTAACAGACTTCCGGAAGAAAAGTTAGTTTATATATTTTTGTTGTATATGTTTAGAAGTTGTTTTTTATGTGTAATAACTTCTGTAGGAGTGATTTCATGAAAAGTCACGAAAGTGTAATAGGATTGGTATTAATTGATTCAAACATTGAGCGCGTGCGGTTGCAGCATGAGCCATCCGATGGCAGCAAGACCGATATATCTGTCTGTAGATGAGTCTATTGTCTCAAAGTCAAAGCCGAAGTCAAAGTCGTGTTCTTTATAACGAAGATATAAGGTGTCAAATGTGACTACTGTAAGGGTCGCTCGTTTTCTTCTACTAACGCACTAAAGCACTAAGTCTTTTCAAATAAAATTTAATTCTCCTTTTCATGACATGTGAGATTGTAAGTAAGTCATTAGCTAGTAATTTGTAATTGCGAACTTATGCTAATTTAATTTCCACAAATGCCGTGACTTCAGTTGCTGTAGAACTTAACTAATAGACGATTTTACTGTAATTATATAAGTTTTTACAATGAAATATAGTGGATGTTTGCCGCAACACTAACTATCAATATCCTTTTACTGATTGAAATGGTTATTGAAGAGATATTATTCTTTTTAATACACGTAGCATTAGATTATTGCTGGCCATTTATTATCTATACGTAATTGCGTAATAAATCCTTTAATTTCGCACTCAAGGACCTATTTCGCCCACTAATTGACATAAATACTAGCATAAATATTAGCATCCTAATACAGCATTTTTCGGCTACTCTAGATCATCCTTATTTTTAGAAAGAACATTCATGAAACTCGCCATGAATATTAAAAATACCAGTCCCAACAGTAAATTATGACTAATTATGTAGAGAGCTGGTAATTTAAAGCAATAAACCTAACTAACTGTATTAAACAAGTCACAGTAGCGGGAAAGCTTTCATATAATCCAAGGTTAAAAAGCCTTGTCTCTCTTTCAATTATTTAAATGCTTAGCCAGCACAATTCCAAAAGTCCTTTTTTTTCTTTTACATGTCTACTGTCTCTTTTTATGTCCTAAATTTTATGTCCATAAAACTTGTAATTGGCTTTCTCTAACTAATCTCACTGTATCCTAGATGTGTTCTAAAATAACACTAACTTTTTGTGGCATTTTCAGTCTTACCAAAAAAAAAAGGTTATCTTCTATATTTATGGTTCCACATTTGATTGAAAGATTGAGGTAGGTTAGGTTGTGCTAGCGTTAGAACCAACCCACATATTGCATATAGCATTGAGTGGATAAGGGGCGATGGAGAGCAATAGGGTATTGAAATGACAAATCTTGACTCCGAGGAAGTCAAAGATTAACGTTTAAAGTTACTTGATGTGCATAAAACTGTTATGACTACATATATCACGTTTCAATAATAAACAGTTGGCACATGTTTCGCGATCGGGCGACCCGGTAATCTAGAAACTGTTCGTTACGGTATCGTATAAAGAGGAAATAATTATAAATTATCTCATGAAAGCATGCTGTCTCAGTTATGCACTACGCAACAGAAACAATATGATGGATCTTTATCCCCAATTCTGTCAATGAACTACAAAATATTTTAATTTGATTTGTGATTGGAAAAAAAAGAATTTCAGGTCAAAAATTTGGTCCGCGACATCATTCGACACAATAATTCAAATGATAGTCACATTGGACACGTTTTAGGTTACAAAGTAATCTATGACACTCAATAAGATTCCATATAGTATTGTTGAGTGTGTCGAGGCCAACACATCCCCGTAAATATTTAACTGCGCAAATAATAAAAATCACGTCAAGTCATTGGCGACTTGCCTCCAAAAAAAAACTCGAAATACTGTAAACTTACCTCCGGTTGTTGTCTTCTGTTGGAGGAGTTTGTTTCTTCCCACGCCATAACAGTAAACAATCGAAAGCCCCTTTTTTGAACGGTCGCGGTGGCTTTAACATTTTCCAGCGCTTTCTAAAATCGATAGTCTTTGAATTTCCACTTTCACTAGCATCCGCACTAAGGATATTAGGTTCTGAAACACCTTTTCTTAAATCACTAACACTGTTAGGTTTCTTGGTAACCTTTTCAAAGTTTAATGTCATCACAGATCCACCAGGAGGACACGTTTTTCTTTTCGATAAAGGGGTTGATGTAGCAAAGGACCTATCCATGGTTCTATCACATTCTAACCCACTGTCGGAGAACTCTAAAGTATCCGTTACACCTTCACAGATGCTGTGAAGTTTAGGTCTTCTATTTGGGGCGACTGTTTTGGCATTCAATATACTATTTTGCTCAAAATTTTTACTTTTCACGTTGTGGTGGACATCGACGAACGCTGTGACATCCTCGCAGCTTTTAGTGTTGTACTTGGATAACGTGAAGTACGGTTGGGCTCCTTGTTTCGGGTCTGTTTCAACCTCCATTTCACCAATACTCGTTAAATTGTCCTCACTTTTCGACAGCACTTTAAGATTTGATAATTTCTTAGCTCTCGGTGGGCGTTTTGGGGATATGTCAGGCGAATGTCGCACAGAATAGGGTTCGTCCGCTCTCTTAGTGGGCTTCGAGTACTTTGCGATAATTCTGTTTATTTCAGCGTTGTTCTTACGTCTATGTGTGTGTCGTTTGAAGTTGAGTGGCTGTTGATAAGACTCGGCTACACTTGCTCCGGCGACCCTCGCTGACCTTTCGCGCCATTCGGCCACTTTGTCCTCTATCAGTCTCTGCAACTCGAGAGCGCGCATCATCGGCCCTATCTCTGGCATTTTATAAGAAGTTTCTGTAACTCTTTCAATAAGGACTACTTTATTTGGTGATCTCTTTGGGACTATCACGCAGCTATAATTGGTATTCATAAAACTGCATAATTCTGCAACAAAACATAGAACGTTAAAACAAATCGCTTCCCTTAAACGCATATCTAAGGAAACATTTGAATTTTAATGGAGTCAATCACGAAAGGAACGTTGAAATCATTTCAACGTTCCTTCAATTAGTGCCCTTGTTAATCAGCGTTCTAATTAAATATGAAGCCCTTCAAATTCAACAATGACACAATGCTTCTGCAATTAACAATGTTTGCTATACCTACGTTCTTCGAAATCAAAGTACATAACTACCACTTTGTACTACTATTTACCTACTAAGCATATTATAATAGCAACATTAATTTAGCGCGTTCAAGATGTACCTTATCGGACGTATCTGATCATGACACGTGAAAAAGCTAACTCTGTGCTAAATTGTGTAAATGATATTTAGGAAATAAAAAGTAGAACCACAAAACGTTCAAACAAAATGACTCCTTCTACAGCTTTAACATAAGGGTAGCATTACTAGATTCAAGGTTATTTTTTTATTTCCATAATTGCGGAAGATATTTGGGAATTACCGTTAGGGACAAGAAACTAGGCTAAAGATAAAATTCACTGCAATCACATTTACTAAACTTAAAACAAAGAAAATGAGATAGGGCCTAGAACAATTCTACTTGTGAACAGAGACACAAACACAATGACTTGATATCTAACTGCCAATTGAAAGGAAGTGCCAACCGCGATTTCTAACGTCCTTCCGAAAATGTGCACCTAACCTCTGGTACATCCTATCACCGGCAATTGGCTATTAAACGAAGTACAGGAACTGTGTCGGCAACTCGGAACTATCGAATCTTTATCGCACGAATCTTGATAAGAACCATTCATATTTGTTTGGCAATATTTCAAGGCAGTCTTCAACTGTTTTTCTATATCGGGGCCATTGGAAGTATTTGCAAGCTAGATACTGGAATTCTTTATGTACGTTAGTTAACTGTTTAAAATATGTATGCAGCTACCTTGCTGATTTCAGTAGGCAAAAATTTAGAGACTAATATAGACTACTATCAAAACAAATTAAAAATAGTACTTACATACGCACACAAACTTTTTTACACGCGTCACTGCTAATCGAGTTGGAGTATTTGTAAGCGATCAGTTTATCGGTTCATTTGAATGAATACCGACTGTTTGATTAAATTTTACGAGAGCTAATAGTCGCGTATACAACGTGTTTGACAATAACACTCCAGTATTTTTTTACCAAACAATGCATGTAGAGGTAGTCTGATAACAGATAACATAACTATCACATGAGAGAACAGAGATAAATTCGATTATTTACGATTTCAGTAAGCATTTTGTTACCTTCTTCAAGGGTTCAATTATTTTGAAACTGTTTTCAAGACCACAATAGCAGTCAAGCGTAATCTAACAATATGTATTGTGTAAAAGCTAACTGAATAACGTTATCCGTCATTACGTAATTTTATTCTCGGCAGCTGAGTATGTAGGTCTTACCTATACGCGTTTCGAAATTCTAATCAGTCTACGTCTAAACACCACAGATATTTTGGAATTCTTCATTTGAGGTAATCTTACCACTTGTATTAGACTCTATATCGATCTATGATTTTGGTGTTTCTTTTGAATTTTGGTGGTAAATGAAGGCACGGGAAATGTCGAGCCCCACGATTAGACAAAACACGCAAGAAAACAAAAGAAAATGAAATCATAACTTACACAGTAAAGCTTTCTTATCAGTCATTAAACTTTCAATTTAAACAGCACTAAGCACAGAAAATCAGCGTTTTTCCACAAGTCATTAGGATCGCCTAGAAAGTGTCGAGTACACTGACTTAGTTTACACAGTCCCGGCGATGTTATGGTGCGTCATGGCACAAGGCACACGTGTGTCGAGGGCACGTGCAGATTCCACAGTGAGCGAACCGTTCCAGGCGAATGCTCCTGCACTTGACTCAGCCAGCAATAACCACGGACCGGCCCATCCTGCCTCCACCGCAACAATGGATTAAATAGAGCATCCACCATACTGCTATACTCTCATTATTGTCATTTATTATTACATCACAAAACGCCGTCACTGTGCACATTACCGACATGTTTTCTTACTGATTAAGCGACGGGTGTTTTCTTTTAATTGCGGAGTATTTTATAGTAAATAGAGCACACCTGATACGGTTCTACGTAGCTACTTAGACCATCCATACCACCATTGCTTAATGAACTTGAGTTACGCAACCCGTTCTCAAACTTACGGTACTAGGTTTAAAACCTGTGTTCTAATTTCTAACACAGTGGAATAGCTAATTGCCATTATCTGTTTTCATGGGGCATTGTTCGGCGCTGCGGGCGTGACAACTGCTTCCGCCAAGTTCATTGTCGTACCAGCGGCGCGGGCGCATGTCGTTGTCGCATTCGTGCCCCTCTGTGACCCCAACCTTATTTAATAGACTTTCGACCACGAGCAAATCCGTAGTTTACTGAATTCTAAAAGATATATTCGACCATAGTTTATATTAGGGACTAGCACTTTGCCCTCGACTTCGTCCGCGTGGGTTACGTACTTTCCTAATTTCCCCTTTTCACCCCCTTAAAGGTTAAATTTCCAAAAACCCCTTCTTAGTGCTCCCCTACATTATAATAGGAAGCCGTGTGCAAAATTTCACATTCCTAGCCCCAGTAGTTTCGGCTGTACGTTGATATGTCAGTCAGTCAGTTCTCCTTTTATATATATGTCGGATCTTGGTTGAGTGTGCCCTTAAAGAGAACACAAGCGCCTTTGTGCGTTGTGCTGAGTCTAAGGTAGGTGTCTGATAAGCACCGCGGTCCCATGGAACGACAGTGTTCATTCGGGCGTGGTGGAAGTGACACATACTACCCTAGGAACTGCTCTGTGTTTCCTTTTAAGGCCAGAACATTAATTTAGCAAAGTTGAGTTAGTAATAGACTATGCAACATTAACTGTGCATAAGTCAAAGTAATTATTTCTCACATTAACCCGTATCCCACTCTCTGCGCCCACAATTGTTGACACTATGCATGTCACTTAGTACTGTTATTATTCTGATCGCCAGCAAATATACCCGGATGCGACATCAGAAGTGGGATAGAAGCGGGTTGAGAAATTTTCTGAAAGTGAAAATAGTGCGAATAGACTGTCGTGTAGTGTTCGAAAAACAGTGCAGCAACATAGTTGCTTTCTTACCTACTTGCGGGTCAAACGACAAAGTGACCATGCCGTTCTCGTTCGATTTGGGTAAGACGGCGATAGGCAGACGTGCACGATGCACAATTCTGTGAAGTTCTGCGAGTACTTAAGGGTTTTGACATGATAAGACAATTGTTTTTATCAGGCCCCATAATGTCTGTCTATCAAAAATGTGTTCAACAGTGTTTGAGTGAGAACGAGCTAGGTGTTATATTCGGTAAGTCATTACCATTAGAAGCACTTATCAGTAATGTGTCTTCAGGAGAAACATTAAGTACTTCATGTTGTCTGAAGTGTTGTTTTACATTTGCGAGACTGCTGATCATGTGGTCCTGGGTTCGATTCCCGAGTAAGACGAGGTGTATTGTTTGGTGCACCTCTACCTGACTTGATTTTCTAGGGTGATGCAAGGCAACTTTGTCGCTCAGTTACTGAGCGACAGCTGAGTTATGTTTAATTACTGCCACCCCGTTGGCTCCCTAAGTTCACGGTCGTGGGAGTACGTGCTGAACGTGCAATCATGGGATTGATTCTCGGGTCAAATGCGAATTAAATGAGTTTAATAGGATTCTCCAATTATATTGGGTTGATTTCATTGTATTGCGTATGCATAAGGTTTATGTTTGATTAATTAGCGACTTTAAGTCAATTCACCTAAATTATCAAATGTTAACCGCTACAAACTTGATTTCAAATTGAGAATATCTTAATCGCTAGAATCCTCGGTTAGTACGGTCAGTTACGTACCGTTGAAAGACGATAAGTTGACAGTTTCAGTGAAATACGTTTGAGCTACTGCTGTACTGTTTGCTCATTTGGGTAAAGTGACCGTTATAGTGTTGAATTTTCATGTACGCGTTTTCCAATTGAAAAGCTGGGAACTGTTGAAATTATTGTCAATAATCGTCACAGGTCTAATCATGAGTTTTCACTTTTTTTGTGAAGTGTAGTATTGTGAATTAAACGGGGACTTTGACGTTGATTCGATGGATGAAATTAGTTTTTCATTTGTAGTATGAGAGGCGCAATTTTATTTTCCATACAATCTACGTCGTCACACTTTAACTACGCTGTACGGCCAAATAAGTAGAATTCATTGTCCAGAAAATATGACCTGGACGAGCATTTCATGTTTTCATTAACGTCGGTTGAAGAAGAAGTAGAAGAACAACGAGCATCCTGATTATTTGAAGTCTGAATATCACAGTAGCACCTCATGGCAACCTGCTGTACCTCCAAGATGAGTGTCCATGGTGGAAAGTTGAGCTCCGACATACTGACCATGCATCAAACATGCTGGTTTAACCTTTATCTCCTGCATCGTAGCAAGTGACACCCATGAACAGATTCTAAGTGGTCAAGAAAAGTCTAATAAAGTTGTTTGACAACAAGACAGTGTCAATGTGATGTTGTTTCCATTAACAATAATGGAAAAAGTGTAAAATGCACACAACAGATTTTAATGTGAGCATTTCATAAAGTATTACAATCAGGTACAGTTTATATTACGATTGGTCATCATACCAATGTTCATTGTTTATTAAGATTGTAAATAGCCGAACCATTGAGAACCCGATGATTGTACTTAAACTTAACAAAGCTTTACAAAGCTTGATTGTTATAGCGGTATTCATGAAGTCTTTGTAGAAACGAAATTGAGCTTAGCATTCATAAAATCACAACACAGGATAAGCAACATGAGCACCCAAATATTATAATAATTGGGCTTGTGTAACGCGATCACTGTGAGTCAGAGAGCCATTGTTAGAGCTTTATGCAGAGTTGCACTTGACTATGTCATTTGTTTATGCAGTAAGTGCCACGTTGTTATCGGCACCGATAGAACAAGGTATAGACCTAAACATTGTTCTCGAAGAAATTATTACTCAATAAAATTATCCTGGTAATCGAAATAAGTTACTCTTGAGTTAGTTTACACAAGTGAATTAGTGACTTACTAGAGTCTTGGACCGGACAAGCAGCTTGTGGTTAAATAATAACAGCCGCAATAGCTGGTATATGTGGTTGAGCTGCGTTTGGTAGTTAGTCTGGTATTCTATGAATGACTGATCGCATTCACTAACTTTCTTATGTGCTTGGAAAAGCTCGCTAAGCCGTCATTCCCAACTGTCATTCAATAGCCCCTAGTAGTTAGTGGCCTCTTGATCTGACAACCATGAGCCTTGTCAGGGGGTATTTTATTACCCAGTACTGGCTGGGCTGTGGAGGTCGGATGAGTGGTCATTTCCTGTGGGGGGACCGGTGATCAGCTGCATCCAGTTGAACTGGAAGCTGATGCCGATACGATTGGCCAAGGGCTAGGGAAGTGATGAAATAAATTGCTTTCGAGATATGATTTACAATATTCAATTAATGACCAGTTAGTGTCATGAAATAATGATATGATGATACTTACAAGATTCTGAAATATTGTAGCATCATGAATTTAGAATTCATTTTAGAGAAAACGGGTTACAGAATAAGTTCTTTACGATTACAACAAGTTTGGTAAGTTTGCTGAGACAGCTTAAATAATTTTCAATTGGTTATTGCTCTGATAAACAATAGAGAGTGCTATTAAACGAAATAATTATAACCGAAGGTGGATGCTTCCGTTAAAGTTTTCTGGTTATTGAAATTTTAATGGCGACGCTATGGGCTAAATACTCTTAAACAAAAGACATACTGTCATGCTGAATGTTAGAATACAATTAGAAGAACGCTGAAAATCAAGTACCTTTAACGTAAAAATCTAATGTAATAACAAATCCAGTAATAGCAAGATCGGTTGTCTAGGTCACTGTGATGACTAGACTGTGTTTAGTCACGAGATGACTAAAGACGTAACTACGGGGATGGTTACGTGGACCTAGTCACGAGGATGACTGAGGTCGGAAGCGGTCACTGGGCTGACTGTTGTGTAGCCACGGGGATGGTTACGGGGACCTAATCACGAGGATGATTGAGGTCAGAAGCGGTCACTGGGCTGACTGCTGTGTAGCCACGGGGATGGTTACGAGGACCTAGTCAAGAAGATGACTGAGGTCAGGAGCGGTCACTGGGCTGACTGCTGTGTAGCCACAGGGATGGTTACGGGGCCTGGTCACGGAGATGATTTTGGTCGTGATAGTTACAGGGATAGCTATCGGAAGCCAAAGACATGGCTTATAGTACAAATGATGTTGCTAAACTGGATTGTATTAAGAGATATTGCTACCAAGATAGCTGAACTGTTCTGTTTTTAATTTTATTAAATTCTAGTTAAATGGTACTTACACTTTGTTAAATTGGCTAGTCTAAGACAAACGTAATTTTTGTATCGCGACAAAATTTGTAAAGAAGTAACGTGACTATGATGTTAACATCTCATGATAATGACATGATCTACCTAGATTGACAATTTTGTAACGAGAAGAATTTGACACATTCTCTTGGTTAAGTCAGAATGACCGAACGGCAGTTTCTTGTCGTTGATATTTCTGGTACTGTAGATTAACACACGAGGACGTGTGTCCTGCAGGATGGCCGTGTCGGATCTTGGTTGAGTGTGCCCTTAAAGAGAACACAAGCGCCTTTGTGCGTTGTGCTGAGTCTAAGGTAGGTGTCTGATAAGCACCGCGGTCCCATGGAACGACAGTGTTCATTCGGGCGTGGTGGAAGTGACACATACTACCCTAGGAACTGCTCTGTGTTTCCTTTTAAGGCCAGAACATTAATTTAGCAAAGTTGAGTTAGTAATAGACTATGCAACATTAACTGTGCATAAGTCAAAGTAATTATTTCTCACATTAACCCGTATCCCACTCTCTGCGCCCACAATTGTTGACACTATGCATGTCACTTAGTACTGTTATTATTCTGATCGCCAGCAAATATACCCGGATGCGACATATATATATAGATAGATGACTAAAACAGATTTGCCTATAACAACCTGTCTTCCTTCCCGTTCAGGGAGAACGAGAAAG
This sequence comes from Agrotis puta, assembly GCA_943136025.2. Lineage (NCBI taxonomy): Eukaryota > Metazoa > Arthropoda > Insecta > Lepidoptera > Noctuidae > Agrotis > Agrotis puta. The sequence goes on along the minus strand of OW964177.2, from coordinate 8,984,072 downwards.
GCTTATGTTTTTTTGCCATTCATTATTATCCTGGCAGAGTAATGTTAGACTAGCGGACACATCTCTTATCTTCTTATGTTAATCCTTGCAAGCAGGAACATCTAAGTACTTGTTTAACTAGTTCCACGCAGACAGCGGATGCGCCCCTTATAAAATCTATGAGAGCATGTTTGCAACTCATAATTTTACTAAGCGGCCACTATCCAAACAGAATAATATCTCTGAACGATGTAACTAAGTGTTAAATAGGTCAAATTTTAATGAGGATATTTTGATGATCAGCCAGTATCACGTCAACGCTTAATTAATTGCAAGGTTACCGTGTTATTAAATTTTATTAAGCATTATTCTCGAAAAACGGGAAAAAATATTGTTGTTTGTGGCAAAAAAAAAACAGAGAGCCTGGACGAGCGGTAATGAAAACGCTTTGTAGTCTTTATTAGAATTTCAACTTTACGATCTGGGGAATAAAGTTGAATATCTACATACTTATGATGTGTTTTCGTTTATCATTTACCACTTATCTATGGAGCCAGACGAGCCTACGTCACTTTTAAGCTGCGCTGCATAAAGGGTAGGCTGGGCAAGCATGAAGATGAGCATTGGGGTGGAGTATGGTACAGCAGCAGGCATAGCTAACGGATTGAACATTTGTACATATTGATTACTAGCTTCCGCCCGCGACTCCGTCCGCGCGGATGTCGGTCTTCGCGTGGATGGTTTATTTCCCCATTTTGAGTAACTCTGACAATGACATCTTATAAATATTACGGCGCTGAATCCACTGCGGGTAATGCAACGTGTGTTCGCGGTTCTACAGAACAACGTCTATGAATAAAACTGAAAAATAAGATTTTTTTCTACGTATTTTTCCAGGATAAAAAGTATCCTATGTTATGCCCAGGATAATAAGGAATAATTATACCAAGTTTCATCGAAATCAAACCGTTAGTTTTCACGTGATGCCTGCACAAACAGACAGACAGACAGACAGACAAAAAAATTTTTAATCATATAAGTATTTGGGTTTGGTATCGATCCAGCAACAACCCCCGCTATTTATTTTTTCAATATTTTCAATGTACAGAATTGACCCTTCTACAGATTTATTATATGTATATAGATACAGGCAGAAAAAGAGTAAAAGAATGACAATCTGTATTCAAAACCGGAAAATGCTCTTTTTCGCAGGTTTGCTTGATTCACAAACTTCAAGAAAGGATGAAAATGCCGTTGCGGTATTTTATAATATTATAATTGTTCATTAGTTGTGCATTATTCTGATTACCATAGAAGGTATTTTTCTTTTGATTGGACCTACTCGTATGTATAATGTATCTTTACGATCATTACCAGGAGGTATGGTTAACAATTTAACATTGCACCAGGAAGGATCCTGATACAATGTTGCTGAAGATATATTATCGTTAACTGATAGGGAACCATGTTAAAACCTTATTACGTTTATTATTAGATTCACACGCCATCGTCAGGTGTAGGTTTTCTATTCTATTTAACCAGATGGTTATTAAAATCGCAAAACCATCTAATTAACTTCATACCGTTGAGAAGGTGGCCTTCAACTTTAAGACCGTCCATTGCCTATGTGAAATGTAATTTTGTTGTTTACATAAATTTATACTACTTATAGTTACAACCGCAACTGCTGAGCTCAATAGAAAGATCTCAGGTTCGATTCCCAGATTTCCCAGAACCCCAGGTTTTGGGTATTTCATCAGGAATTTCTCAGCAGCAACCACTGAGTGTGGGATGATCACGGAGGTTGAAGGTGATGAATTCACCCCCTACTACGTGGGACCTAAACGTAACTCGCGAAACCTATGACTTCTACTAGGTATACCTCTGCGGTTCTGACTAACCCTCCGGAGATTACAGGTGTAAGGGGATGATTCTATCAATCTATCTGCACGATAATCTAGGTCAAAGATCAGCAACGTAACAAAGTAAGTACATGTTTGGGGTATGTACTATTTGTGTGTTGCATGTTTTCGTCCATTATTATGGGAGGAAGTTCGAGATTAGCATTGTACAGACGTCAACATTCCAACGTATTCTGTCAAACTTTCCCAATGTTACCTGAACTTTCTTTAGTTATTAAGTTGAAAATCGATTAAAAAAGATTGAGGTAGAATGATATGCTAGCGTTATTTAGAAACAGAAAACTATATTCCATAGTAGGTACAATAAGACCCTCGCCGTTAATACAATAACACGACATTAAATCCCACACCCAAATCTTTTACACCCGTACACCCGGAGTACTGCCCTCTCGAGCACAAGTCAATTGCTTGAATTGGCTCGAATTAAGAGCCACACAAAAATCTAAATATAGATGATTCAGAGAAAATAAGGATAAAGTCTCGGTCAATTAATCAGACAGAGGAACGTATTAATCTTTGTAATTTTTTTATAGGAAATTTTTAGTCTAGATTACGCCAGTAACATGTCTCAAGTAGTTCATATCATGCGTGAAACTCGGGATTTATTTGTTCAAAAGATTAAATCAACTTAAAACGGCACTAACCATTTACCATTTTAATTATTTGTTTTGAGTGTCCAAAATTTCTTAATTTTACATAATTATCTAGTGGTCATATGTCAGGGAATAACTCGGTTTGCACTGACTTCTAGTATATGTACTTAATTGGTTTATAAATCCAAATATGGCAAAAATATTTTCCAGTACTTCGTACGAGGAAAGATTCGAGACTAATCCTTTGTATTTGCAGGACCTCAAATGCCTATACTTTCGGGGGACCCCCTTTCGAAATGAAATGCATTAAGCCAATCTTACCACAAATTAATAAGTAGTCCGAACGTCACCACATTGTGGTTATGTTTATAATTATTACATTAAACTACAACTGTGTGAATTATGAAAGTTAAGTCCTTTTATCAGGCGGTGACGAATGATATGCTCGGGCGTCCCGGCTTAGTTACGAATCAATAAATTCGTAATGTATATTCCCTATAAATTGTGACTGAGACATAAAATGGACTGATTTTTTTTTAATATTTATTTTGTATTTAGCTGTGGCACAACAACCTTAAATGTGTCATCATCGGGGGTTATTTGAAAGTTTATTCATAAGTCATTAAAATATTGTTACTTTTTAAACGAGGTCACTGCAACAAATCATCAATATGGACAAGGACACTTTCATACGCTACTTTCCCTACTCGGCAAATCGATCACCGGATCCTGCGCATACCAATAGCGCTTCTAACTTCACCTAATTTTCTTTAATTGTCCAGAGACAAACAATGAAGCATCGCCGGTGGCATTACTATTCAGTCAGTGTCCGCATACGGGACCGTGCGTAGCATTGTCAAAGCATACGAGGTCTCGGTCTTTGATCCCAAACCCGATACAGAGAAAGTAGAATTTCACCCAAATAGCAAATTGCACAATTTAACCAAATAAATCGTACGCGTTCAGGGTATTCAATTTTGAACATGCGGCGAGTTTTCCCTTTTATAGTGACAGATTATGTCATAAAATACGATAAGAAAATTGCTTTATAAGTAGTACACACGATTTGAACATCATTATGCTGTAGCATAAAATAGAATCATGATTATTACTGTTCTGGAAAACTACAGTTAAGCCAGAAAAAGTAAGCGGTTCGGTAATAATCATGTTTCCAATCTAATAAAAGTTAAGAAACCTCAACAATAAAGTGTGTATCCACAGAGGCAAAACACAATTTTTTTAAGCACATATTTTTCTGGAAAGTCTGTGCAAAATATGTTATAAATAATATCAATAATACATTCTACACTACAGCAATCACTCTAGAACTAAATATCTGTCTACAAAAGCATACACAACTATTAAAACAAAGTTTTTATTAACTTATAATCACAATAAATAACTACTTATCTACAATAAATAAATAATTAAGTCTTTAGACTCGATTCAGACTAATTTCAATGGCACCTGCTATAACAATCCAATTAATAATGACCGGTGACAGCACTTGTACTGCGCGATGTTCAGGATGAATCTCCCCTGGAAGAAAAATAAATACTTTCAATTATTGTGATAGCACTTATCTAGAATTATTTTACAATCCAGACACAATATGTCACCATTCACCAGAAATTAAATGCCTCTTTATATTTGAGTTAATTGTCACATAAGATTACGAATTTATACTCGGTTTTATTTAAAGAAACATCATGTAAAAAGTATGACCCTTTTATCATGCGAAATGAACCATTATACCTAATTACTTAAATAATTTAGCGCTAATTGGATTTACGTTGTTTTGTCAATAAATATGAATATCTGTTCCACATTGAATTTACAGCTTTGTTTACCTGAAATAGGGTTGAAATTCGTAGATGTCGTCGATGACTCTGCGCACGCGACACGTGACGCCACAGCCTGGCTGTTGTTGACCGTAGACGGAGATAGCTCGCTCAAGTAGCTGATGCACTGATGTTAACTCCACCACTGTCACGACAAAAATATTTGTTACACACATGAAATAACATTGCGCTTGATTACCAGAAAAGGTATAAGTTATATGTAAGACTAGCTGTTGCCAGCGGTTTCACCCGCTACAACTCGAGAATTATCCCACAGTTAAATGGGGATAAAAACTATCCTTTGTGTTAATCCAGATTATAAACTATCTACGCACCAAATTGCATCCAAATCCTTTCAGAAGTTTTGTGTGAAAAAGTAACAAACATCCATCCAAAAGAACTTTCACGTTTATTATATTAGTGGGTTTCACATTTCTGATTCAAACAGATTGCCCGATTATGGGACCAAACGCAGGGCCATAATAATATTTCAAATTAAAAAAAAATAGATCTAACCGGTAAACAACAGGATTTAAACACAGGTTCGAATGCCTAAAAAAGAAATAAATTAAAATAATAATAAATCCACGGTGTCCTTCAATAGCCCTTTACGTACCGGGGACACGGTAATTCGTTAGTCCCGCGACCAATTTTATCACAATAGGGGATGGTTTAAATTCGATTAGGAAACTTTGACATATTGTGATAGGTTAATGTGCTGGCGTCTAAACATGTATTTTCCTGCAACAGTTCTCATTTATCATCTCGATAGGCCGTTTTGTACACAACAATTTTAATTCATCAATGATTGCGTAATGACGACAGCCTCTAAGAAGAGTATTTATCACAGCTACGAGCATCGTACTTTAACAATGACTCATAGTTTTACGAACCACTTGTTTGGTTGTTTCTTAAACAAAAGACTGTGAATTGCTCCATTATAGAGTTACGAGCACAAGGAACGAGTGTGACGTCCTAAGTTTATACCCAGATGTTGAATATTAGTTTATCACTATGATTTATAGGGCATAATAAAACATCATGCATCAGAACAGCCACATTTTGGACACAAAAATGGACAGCAGGCTGAAAGTTGTTAATCGAGAAAGGGCATTAGACACTGCCTGACCTAGGAAACGAACCAGTTCCTATACTGAACAATCAGTGAATCCAAATTCTTTAAATAGTTAATGTTTATCTCTAATTTTCACATAATAAAAGATACGTTAATGAAACACTGTTGGTAGGTGCAATAAATACCAATTAAATAAAATCACTGCAATTCCAAGTAATCAATTGCGCAATAAAGGCTCAACATTATCTGGTTCTGCGTAATGGTCAATATATATCATTCAATTCCATCAATCAATTATCAAATTAAACTTTACAACAGGTCCTCTTTCTAGGTTACATTTTAGTTGTTATTACTAGTCATAACGTGGTAGCCTACTGCTGGTTAGAAATAGAATACCAATTAAAAATTAAATAAAACAGGGTACTTACAGTTCTTATCACCAAATCTCCGCTCATCTTCACCATCATCAGTATTACCAGCACTGCTGCCTTTCTTGAATGAGATCAGCTTCGGTATCACCAGCAACATGCAAACAACCGCCAGCATAGTCACAAGCTTCTTGAAGATTAAAAGTTTCAGCAGCAATTTCGCAATGGTCAAGATATCCAGTTTCAACGACAGTTTATCCAAGAATCCTAATGCTGGTGCTGTGTAAGGTACTCCATAAGATGGCTTCAGCGGGGGACCATATATTGGTGGAGGCAAAGGTTTGTGAATCGGCGGACCGTACGACTGTGCTGGGGGTCCATACGACGGAGCTGGCGGTCCATACGACGGAGCTGGAGGACCATAAGACGGCGCCGGTGGTCCATAACTGTGTGCTGGAGGCCCGTAATTGGGCGATGGTGGTCCGTAAGTGTTTGGAGGAGAATTATATGTTATTTCCGGTTCAAACTTCACAGGCGATCCGTAACTAGACGATGGTGACGATGGTGCGTAGCTGTTTGAAGCCGAGGGCCCAGAGTATCCAGACGATCCTGAAGAACTGAAACTGTTGTCACTGGAATACGGCGGCGAGTAGTCGTAGCCGGATTGATAACTATCATCCCGATTTGAAATCTTCTTTTCTCCATCTTTTGCTGTTATTATCACAACACCTTGTTTTGCCTTCTCAGCTTCAACGCGCGATTTAGAATATGCATCTAAATAGGTATCAGTTTTCGATGCTGTAAATTTTGTTCCGTTTGTTGGCCCGACAATTGCAGAAGCGCAAGAGCTAACCGCTAATATAACAGCAAAATATTTAAAGAGCGACATGTTGCTGCTAATCCTCGGTCTACCGCCCGAAAGAAGTTGTCGCCATCGATCGCAAGTAACGAATGACAAGCGACGTTGACTTCCATTCAGTTTTCACTTTTGACTTACAGTAATAGAACCTAAATATGATAATGGAACACAATTAAATTCTCTGAGTGAGCCCAGCGCGTTCCGCATTGCCATGGTAAGTAGGCGCGCGCGTGTCGCGGCTCGCATGCTAATGGACGTTGGAGACCGTCGAGCCCCACCGCGAGCCTTGTTGGATGAGCCTCCCCAAACATCGGGACCTTTCATCGCATAAAGAAATCTTTAATAGACCGCTATTTGTCTGTGAAAGTTTTATCGTCGGTTTTATCGGTCATGTTACAAATTTTATATGAATTACATCTTATGAAATACGCTTGCCTATTGTGGATCCTTTCTCTACCTAGAAAGGAAAATTTATTTCTTTTTAATGATGGCTCAACAATAACATACCTATTTGGTTGATGTGCAACAAACGCATCAGTTATTTAACTCTTCCGCTTGTGATTGATGTCTTAGGTCTATGTGTTCTGGGCGGAAATGAAACATAATAAGAATACCAAAGTACCTATCAGTAAACAGATTGTACCACCTTCAGACTTAACAAAGCGGAAAAGACAACACTTGATATTCTGTGGCACTTCGGAATTAGATTTACTAATGTCCAATATATTTACTAAGTAGGTAAGTGAGCAAGAGACTCCAGGTTAAATACGCATTTTAAATATAGTTAAGGAAAGTACTTAATTGTGTAATCGAGATTTAATAAACCTCGATTAGAACGAAGAACCTTTCAGCAGATAAATATCACCTGGCACCTTCTGGAGTTCAGACTATAATTCAAACTTATGAGAAAAAATCTCCTTAAAGACCTCGGCTACAATAAATTAACTCTTCATAGTTAACTTCAACACTTACAAACGAGCTTTCATGGCCTCAAAACCATTTATAGAAAACATTTCTCAATCATGACGATTTGAACCGGGTGTGATGAACATGAGGGAACATTTCAGACGGTATCTAAGGCCGATTTCCCACTGTCGTTTCACGAGAGGTGTCTCTCTAACGTCTGCGCTGCGACAACGCTGCGCAGACGCGACGTTGGTGTCGTGTACTTACGTGGCAAGCATTAACGTCCGCTGAACGCGGCGTTAACGACGGGCACATGAAACTATTTGAGTACGTACGTAAGTGCATACGAGCGGACACACACCAACAGAGCAGGACGGTGTGATTGTACTTGTTGCCAACAAACGCGACATTGACGTTGCGTGGTCGCAAGGCAAACGCTTGCCACTAGACTCGCGATGTCAACGTCGCGTTTACGCAGCGGACCCTGCGAAGACGTTGAGGAGACTCCAACGCTCGTAAAACGCCAGTGGGATAGCGGCCTAACAGGAATCTCCTATCGCACAATGATTCATACCAGCGAAAAACCCAATGCAATGAACATAGTATTCAAATCTAACATTACCACGTCATTACAAACACTAGTAATGTCTTCGCCAACTGTTATTAGGTGCTGTGTATTCTCCAGCGTCTTCGATGAATTTGTAACAGAACCCATGGTGTTTAAAGGCCTAACCCGTATTTAATTAAATATCGATTACCACTGGCCCTGAATTTACAGCACCTTACAACAAAATAAATCTAGGATATTTGATTACAATTTGTATTACATGTAATTTTCTTAGAATAATAAAATGCGCCGAAGCTATTCAAGAGCGATTGAAGAATTTAAAAATAATCGTCGACTAATATAATATGCAAAATCTAAACAAAAATTGGACTATAAAAAGGCAAGAAAATAATAAATTACGTACCCTAAACTTAGTGTTTTATGTTTTTAAACATGTACTGTTCATGGTGAATAGGTACAATTAGGAAGAAAAATCAAAGCATTCATGATAGGTATAAAAAAATTTAAAATGCGTGCTTGAGTATTTGATATTAATTTTAGCTTGATACCTCCATGTAAATAGACGGAAAACAAAGTGATATTTTAAGGGTTTAGTTTTTTCTTTTGTACTGAACCTCAAAAATCGGCGTTTGATTTTCACATTAAAATGTTATATAATGTACCTATAAGTAAACCCTATTTTGCTTTCTGAACACGAAATAAAGAATTTTGCCAACATTTCCGACAGCCAAATGTATTGGGACAGGCTCCAAAATGATAAAATAGAAGTTGTACGGTAAAGCATGCGAGAACAGCATAATAGTATTTAAATTGTTGCCGATTTCTACTGATCAGCAATGCACAGGTGTGTCATTTTCACTTGCTAAGTTAAACGAAACTAAAAGACCTTTTCAGTGTAGGTACTAAGTTATGCACTTCGCATTTTCATAATCGTGGTCGCAATAGCAACTTAGCTTGTTATTTCAATACCTACCTATCGACCGAAATAGGTAGGTACCTATCAGTTTCTAAAAAACATGGTCTAAGCGGACACTGCGCATGCGCACCCACACTGAGACTGAGGATACAATTTTGAGTAAAATTTTACATAATTCAGTTAAATTTATCAGAATCATAATAAGATATTGATATGAATTGATAATTTATAATTTAAACCGTGTCAGCGATCATTTTACGAATTTTATAGCAATTGTATTATTGTAATACGATTTTGCTAGAGAGGCGTTCTTAAGCCCCTTTTCGTTCTAAGCTAGAGCAGAACTGTAGCGTTACGGATAAGGATTATCCTGAAAATTGTAAAGTAAGATGTCGTCAAAAGCTAGTAGCTATAAGGTAAAATATCTTCACGCATTATAAACTCTTTAAACTCGCGGTTTAATGCAGGCGCCGATAAGAGCGTACAGTCTGTGAATAACAATATACTTGATGCACAACAATGTGGAGAGATTGAATGAATTTGAAGGACAAAGAGAAATCTGCTTTTTTTATTATTTTAAGGGGTTACGTCCGGCCTCAAAAAAAAACAACTGACCCGAAAAATATCTACGGAACCCGTAATTGTGCGTGGTCCGACACGCACTTCGCCAGTTTTAGTACTGAGAAAAGGCTTTAGTGTCTTGCCCGATATTTAGTAGATTAGTTTGTCTTGCAACACACACGGTTCATAAAATTAACTACGAATAATTTGCTATTCTTGACTTGACTGACTAGTTCTTAAGAACAAGTCAGTATACTTTATTCTTGTTATGATCATCTGAAATACTTAAAACCCTCGCAGGAACAGGCTATTTATAAATGAGAACTACAAATAAACAATATTGAACTTTTATTCTACTTACTTCTAAAACTACCGTATTATTCAAAAGGATTAGTACCAGTTAAAAGTCTCTCTTCAAAATACTTATGTCGTTTTCTCGCTTTCTCCTCATCAGGTTTAGCAAAAAATGAACTGATTGATTTCGTCTTTGCCTTCTTTGTGTTTCCTTCGTCATCTACATCCTCAAAGGTGCAGGTAGCTGCTTTCTCTTGCAGCATATGTTCAGCGGTTGACCAACTAAACCTGACCAATACTGGATATCCAAACACATTGTCAATTTGTTCACGAATAAACTTTTTGGTCTGTGGATCTGAAAAAAAAAATTCTTTACTGAGTAGTTATAACAGTGTTATTATACTATTATAACACTGTTATAAGGTCTGTTGTCTGCTGGTGTGGCAAATTGGTTGGGTTGTAAACTACACCCTGCGCCACCCCTCAAGACCTGTGAAAAATTCAAGGTACTATATTTTTTTGCTGCATGATTGGTACGACGTCACGGTTGGCGCAATGGCTGAACGACCGACTGCTGCGCAGTGTGTCGCGGGTTCGATTCCCGCACGGAACAAATATTTGTATGATCTACAAGTAGTTGTTTCGGGTCTGAGGGTTTGTGTATATGAACTTCTTAAAAGTTTGATGAAATTACATAGACACTAGCGCTGTGCCAAAAGGTCATGAACTCGAAAATTCGATTTTCTAGCTTTTAAAGACATTCAGGGCCCAACACCACAACCTAACATCACTCCTGTAATCCCTGAAAGGTTAGGCAAGGGCTATGCCTAATAGTACACTCACATTTCAGGGTAAGTCATGGATGCTTTCATAAAGAAACAGGATATTGGTATGGACAGGTAAGTACGGTTGTACTAATCAGTGCGGGTGTTCTATTTACTTACTGTCATAAAATCTCAGAGCCGATTAGTCTGCAGTCGGCACATCTTTATTTGTCATAATTCATTATCAATTTACATAGTTCGTTTTTGTAGACATGCTACACAGCAAATGCTTAACCAGTATGAATTGGGTAGTCAGTACCGACCGCAAAATATAACATGTGTTTATTTTGCATGCACAGATGCATACTGACCTGTCCTGATCAACAACCTGCTGCTTTATAAAAGCACTCTATGGCCACCATTCAGGCACATATTCAGACTCTGTGACTGCACTGAGAAAATCCTAGTAGAAAATCCCAAAAACACTTTGCCCAAACTGGGAACTGAACCCAGGACACTTTAACTCAGCAATCTAAAATAAAATGTAATTCACTGTTATTTTTGTGATGACTGACAACTGTAGTGTGAACTTTCTTTCGGATATTAAGTATTGTAGTAAGTACCTAGATAATTTAGTTTTTTAGGGTTAGGTACCTTACAGGTCCGAGCGCCCCACCCTGCCCCACCATGGCTACACCCATGCTATAAACAAACTTATAAACACCTTTCTATAATATTTTAGTATAAATATTCAACTCACCTCCAGGATATCCACTACCAAATTCAGTGTGTGTCATTTCCAGTCCTTCACGGAACTGCCATACTTTTAAAGCATGATCTCTCGTAACCTTTGCTACAATACTAGCTGCAGACACAATAGGGAATATTGAATCAGCTTTCTTTGCCACCTAAAAATAATAGAATTAATTGTGATGAAACAATAGGTATAACAATTTAAGATTTCATTACTAGGAAATGTAACATTATGGTTCAATGAATATGATGTACATCTGCCCTACATTGAGTCAGCAAGTGTAATTATGCAGACCATTCCAAATGGCACATATTTTTGGTTCACAGTTGCTTTTGGTCCACAACTATAATGGCTGCTGGAAAGACACACTGGAATGTCCATCTTGGACATTGTGGCGCTGTGATTTTGTCAAGGCGGCTGGCGATAACAATTTCTCGCTTCCAGGTTCCTGGCTTTCCCGGGGAAGGAAGTCCATGATTTGAATTTCTCACAATAAAAAAAGTGTATGAAGACTAAAATACCAGTAATGTTTTACTTTTTCCAGAGTCAGTTCGATTTGACAGTCCCTACCACTGAGTGTGAACATACCAAATTATATTGGTATAGATAGTATAGATTACCATACATTGTGGCATTGCCACTATCGTTTCGGCATACTAGATAGAGTACAATGGCTGCCAACAAAAAATACCTGTAATGCTTACAGTAATTTTGTAATTGGGGAATATTGCAGATAACTTGGCTTGATATTTTTCTGGTGGACCAACAGTGTCCACATACACTTCAGTAATGTTGGCACCACTCTCTGCTGCCTTCTTTATTAATGCAATTGCTGAATTCATAGATACCTGGAATGGAAAAAATTAAAACATTACTTAACTCAGGGAGGCAAGGCAGGAGGCCTTAATTTAGAACACAAATACTCAACCTAGAGCAATGTTACAATAGTTTCTAAAAAATTACTCAATAAAATGGAATTTGGCCATGAAATGTTTTGATTTTGGATTTACTTTTTTAATTTTTACCAGTAAAAAGCTCATTTACATAGGGTGCTACGTAATAAACAAATGCAACTGATGTAAGATGCAATAAATAAAAGCTAAGATTCAAAATAATTCAAATGTTTATCACTATTGATTTAGTTTCTGAAGAAACTTTTAAGAAATTTGGTATTATGAATACCAAAATACAATAGAGAGCCGTACACTTACTGCTACATAACAATGGTTTAAACCTAAATTACCTCATTTAGAGAATGTTTTGCTCTTTTGTACATTGAGTTTGAAATGTAATTAGGAGAAATCACTTCCGCAACCCATCCAACATTTTTCAATGAATCCTCCTCTGATAGCATTTTAGTAAAAATATCATCACGTTTTTCTTCTGTTAATGCTTTTGAATCAGCACATCCAAGATCTTGCAGTACTTTAGTTTGATTCACTGGACAGTAAGCCACACCATACACCATTGGGCCTAAAACAGAGAGGTGATAGGCTGATTCACTGAAAACACTGTTTACTGAGAAACAGCATGAGCTAAAAAGCATCATAGGGTCTTCCTATACTAGGAATCGGCAAAGGAAGTAAATATTCCATTTTCACTAATTTCGCCGACCCCACGAAGTAGCCGAAATTTTATAACTTCTGATAATTTGAAAATATGTTAACTTAATGCAGAACAAGCGCCCTAACTAAGAGTCAAAACTAATAGCTCTGAAAAGCACAAGAATCCACAAGAATCCAGTACCTAAAACAGGCCCTCGTCCTGCTTCGTCAACTCCAAGCATGCATGGCTCAGTTTTACAAACATCTGGAACATCCGAACAGTTGACGAAGTTGTGAAAATTGTCTTTAGACTTTATGAATTCTTTTAGTTCTTCCAGCGATTTTATCATTATTGCTATAAATAAATGAAGATTTTTTTTCAGTGAATGTTTACTGTTTATCATTTTTTTTTTTTTTTTTCTTCTTCGTCCGTTAAGACAGGCAAAGGGTCAAGCCCATACAGCCAGGTCTGTAATATTAACTTCTGTTCCAAGTATGTAATAAGGCCGGAGCCAAGTCTTCAATGTTACATCCGATGCATATTCCTTAATCTTCAAATGTTAGTTATTTACCCAGATATTATCTCTTATAATTTATTCCTAGGTCGAGTCCGATATTTGTTAAAATCCTTGTTTCATATGTCCTTGATCGTGTTTTTAATAAAGTCGTAAATATATACATAGGTGTCTTTATTTTTCAAAATGTCTTCAATGCAGCGCGGTATGTTCTCTGGTTTTTCATATAAATTCAATAAGTTGGCTGTTAAAGACAGTCTTTGAATATTAAAACTTGAGCATTGAAAGAAAATATGATCAAGAGTCTGTACATCATTTGTTGAGCAATAGGTGCAAGAAGGCGATTGAATTATGCGCATACGATGTAAATGAGCGTTGAAACGGCAATGTCCAAATCTCAAACGGCAAAGAATAGTATAATATTGTCTGCTTCTGAAGTAACGGCAATTGGTGAACCAAGGGCTTTTACCAATATTCTGATTAATTTGAGCATACCAAGTACCTTTTCTAGTAAGAGATTCTGACCATGTGTCCTGCCAATCTTTTAGAAGTTTGGACTTGATTATAGGTATTAAATCAGTATACGGAATAGCGACATCGTCGACGGGGCTGCCGCTGTCACTGTCAACAATGTCAGCAATCGCACGTGCCAAAAAGTCTGCTTGCTCGTTACCCGAAACTCCGATATGTGATGGAGTCCATAAAAATGTAATACTATAGTTTCTTGTTGAAAGATTATGAAGTATGTGCCTGATTTCTATTATAATGCAGTTTGTGTGAGCACTGATTTGATAGTTCTTCAAAGCATGCAATACGCTCATGCTGTCAGTGATAATGAGCCAACGATTTTCAGATTGGTTTTGAATGTATTTAAGTGCAGCAAGAATAGCATAAGCTTCAGCGGTAAATATACTTGATTCCTTCTTCAGTTTTACTCCCAGTCCAAATTCCTTATGAGGAATGACGTAAGCCATAGAAACCCTTTCATTACTTTTAGAGCCATCTGTATAAATGTGGTGATAGTTCGGATACTGATCTAAGAGGTTATAGACTTCTTGCCGATCGCTTAATTTGTTGTCAATTACTATATCCAGCTCATGAAATAAACATTCAAACTCTTTCTCATAACACACCCATTCATTAGATTTATGAAATTCAAACTGACCATCTAACTTGATCATGAATGAAAAATCAAAAAGTATAAATGGAATATTTTTGGTCAAATGAGTGTTATCAGGATACTTCATGTGAAGTGAAAATAACTTTTTAATCAGAGGATGATGATTAACAGAGAAAAGTTTAAGTAAAAAACAGAATTTGAGATACTGAAAGCGTAAGATTAAGGGGGGAGTATTACATTCTACTTGTAAAGAATTGATGGGAGTAGTTCTCATGGCACCTGTAATAAGTCTAAGATTATGATTTTGAAGAATATCTAGTTTATTTACTAATTGACTATCTGAAGAAAAACAGAGGAAACCATATTCAAAGTGGCTTCGTACAAGGGATTTGTATAATATTAAAAGAATTTTAGGGTCTGAACCCCAGTATGTCCCTGCAAGAGACCTCAGAACATTTAAGGCTTTTTGAGCTCTATCAGATATACAATCAACATATTTTCCCCAAGAAAGGTTGCTTGTAAAAATAACTCCCAAAAATCTTGCACTATTCTCCACAGGCAGATCAGTATTGTCATATTTAATATTGACTATAAAAGGCCCGATATTGCTAAAAACTACAACCTTAGATTTATCTGTGCTAATATCTAATGCAAGGTAATTAAAGTAACAATTTAGTTTATACAAGGCAATGTTAAGCTTGGAACATACTGTACTGGTATTATTACCAACACAGTACACTACCAGGTCATCCGCAAACTGCAAATTGGATACTTCAGTGCCCAGAATAATATTAAGTTTGTGGATGTATAAAATAAATATTAAAGGACTCAATATACTGCCCTGACAAGTGCCTTTATAAGAATACCTAGGACCTATAAGCCTATTTTTACACTTAACAAATACTTTTCTACCATTCAAAAAGTTATATATCCATTCTATCACCTTTGCAGGCAAACCAACAGCAGCCAATTCTGAACAGAGTATATGATGATTAACATTATTAAATGCGCCTACCACATCAAAGAAAACACTGACAAGAGCATTCTTTGATTTGAAGGCTTCAAAGATATCAAGATGCAAATGAGCAATGCTTTCCCTTGAAGACTTGCCTCTCCTAAACCCAAATTGATTTGAAGGTAATATATGATTCTTCTCAATAAAATGTTCTAACCTTTGTTTGATAAGCTGCTCGAAGATTTTACCCATACATGAAGTTAAGGCTATAGGTCTGTAAGAGTCAAAACTATTTTTGTCTTTGTTGGGTTTGAGAATGGGAACAAGGCAATCAATTTTCCAATCTTCAGGAATTAGAGAATGCTGCCAAAGAAGATTGAAGATTTCAAGCAAAACTAATTTAGATTGATCGGGTAGATTTTTTAGCATTTTGTAAGAAATATGATCGAGGCCAGCTGCAGTATCCCTACGAGAATGAATTGCTGTAGTAAATTCAACAAATGTAAAAGGTTTAATTAAGTGGAAGTTACTAGGAGAAACAGGATGAGAAGGGTCGAAAATAAAAGCTGGCTCTACTGTATCTGGTGTAAATTTTTTAAGGAATTCAGGGATCCAAGAATATATGTTATTATTTTGAAATATAGATCCAGAACTTTTATTAAATCTACGCATATATGACCAGACCACAGACATAGGTGTAGTTCTGTTGAAAGATTCACACAACTTCAACCAACTCAACTTTCTTTCATACTTGATAATGAACTTTTTCTTTGCTTGGAGTTTCTTAAAAGCTAGGTAATTTGTTTCAGAGGGATTATTTTTAAAAGTTAAGTAAGCATTTTTACTATCTTCCACAGCTTTGCTGCAGTTAGCATTCCACCAGGGGAGTGGAGTTCTTTTCTTTCTGTTGGAGGTTGAAAGAGGCTGTACCTGCCCCCCATCAGAGGAGCAGCGCCTTGGAGATGGAATTGAATCTAATAGTGCCAAATGTAAGAGTTTAATAAAGTTATTATAGCTAAGCAAAGGATTGTGTCTGTCTATAGAAAAGTTACACAAAAGAGCATCAATACTGGATGAATATGTTTTCCAATCAACAGTATTGAAATTATAAGAAAATGGAAGAGGAATACTATCAGGTATATGAAAGCTAGAAGAATTATTGTTACTCACTAAGAATTTTGTAATTACAGGAAGGTGGTAACTGCCTAAAGGATCATCATGAACTGACCATTCACACTCCAGGGCTAGTAAAGGAGAGACAATGGTTAAATCAAGAGCATTTCGCCTCCAAATGTGGGAACCAACAGTGGTCATTTGACCATCATTTAAAAGAACAAGATTGTTTTTATTAATAGAATCCAAAATATCCCTACCTCTGCAATTAGAAGCTGAACATCCCCAGGTTGTATGCAAACCATTAAAATCGCCAGCTAAAAAAATTGGACAAGGTAAAGATTGAATTAGTCTATCTAATTTTGTTTTAGAAAAAGCAGGGTTGCAATTAGTTGGACTGTAAAAACTTACAATAGTTAGTTCTTTATTATTGGCATATTTAATACGAACTGCTATATTTTGTAAGGAATCATCATAGATTGTGTTTATTTTAGTATACATAATAGATTTATGTAAAATAATGGCGACACCATTATGAGCATTCCCTGAATCAAGTCTGACTACATCATAACCACGAAATTTGATGGTGTGATGGGGCTTAAGCCAAGTTTCGCAAACTAAAGCTATATGAATAGAATTGTCCAACAAAAAGTGATTGAAAATATGTTGATTGTGTAATAAGCTCTGAGCATTCCATTGGACTATATTTAAATAATCCATTAAAATATATATATATATTTTTTTTTAATTCTTACCTAATATTTTTAAAGGATTCTTGCAGGACATCTTTAATGCTAGCAGTACAAATTGATTTTTCATTCATTTTATTTTGTGTTATTAATTTAACCATTGATTGTGAGATAGTTTTTAAAATCAGTTCTGAATTTAGGAGTGACAGAAATTGATCAGTTTTGTTAATTTTCGGAAAGTTTGTGTCACTAAGTGTGTCAACATAACTTCTTTTTTTCTCATATTTTTGTTTATTTAACTCAATCTTTTCTTTTTTAACAGGGCATAAAGAAGATATAGCAATGTGATTGCCCGAGCAGTGACAGCATTTTGCGCCCGAGGCGGGAACTGTACATACTTTGTAATTATGTGCTTCTCCACAAATGGAACATCTCTCAGAGTTTTTACAGAATTTAGCAATATGATCATATCTCAGGCACTTAAGGCATTGCTTCACTGGAGGAATATATTGTCTTACCTCAAAACGCCAACTGTTGAGGTCGACACTCTCTGGCAGAACTGGACATGAAAAAGTAATTGATACTGTTTTTGTTGGTGTATATTTTACAGTTTTATTCTCCACCGATTTTCTCATAAAACGTCTTATAGAGACGATGTTCTTGGTGCTTGTTAGTGCGGAATAAATTTGTTTATTGGAGAGTTCTATGGGGACATGTGTGATGACTCCAGTAACCTCCGTAGCGGCAGCCGGGATGGACGCTTTTAATTTGTGACCGTCTAGAAACTTTTTATTACTTAAAGCAGCATTCGCCAGTGCTGGTCTTTCATATATGACACCTACCTTGCTCTTGTTAATCCGCTGCAATTGTTTGACACCTTTGTTGTAACGCTTAATTGCATTTGCAAGGGACATCATATCCCTCAAGCCAATGGGTTTATTTTCTTCAATACTTTCTAGAAACACGATATATTCGAAATTACCACCATCTTCGGGGTAATATCGGACGTAATCTGGGATTCTAAAAGGAGTATACTTATCAGTATCCTCTTCGGATGTTACAGAGCCGACGTCAGACGCTGAGCCCTCATCAACAGACTCCGCCTCTCCGTCTTCAACCGATTGTTCCTTTTTGCGTTTTTTACGGCTCCTGACCATCTCTACCACAATTACTTTTTACGTTTTTAATAAATTTGTGCAAAAATGAGTTGCTTTTTATTTATTGCAAATTAACTTTAAAAAAGGCGCCTATCAATCTTGAAGGTTCCCGCGCTTTTCCTTACTGTTTATCACTTTTTGACGGGTAAGCGAATGTCAAATTGTCATTTTTTCGTTACGCGATTTCCCGCCATCGTGTTTGACTATAACAAAAGTAAGAGTTACCAGACGTGAAAACCAATAAACAAACCGTAGCGGCTGGCATTACAGCCATGGGTAGTTTATTTTATTAGTTTTAATTGGATTATGCATTGAATCGTACGATGCTAGGAACTAGGTTTACTTCACGGATTTACGCAATGGGAATCCACAAGCAAAGCTCAGCGGAGATGTCGTTAGGGGCAAAATGACTGCTATCGCTGCTATCATATCGTTTTCGCTTTGTTTATGTTTTGGTTCTTGCTATATACGGTCCACTATCGTAATAGACAACATGTTTTGAACCTGGGTCATACAAGCACACCGATTGCGAGTACTTTACCAGTTTTACCAGGATGTTTATAGATCCACATTATTATCAAAGATTCAATATAATTATTCAATATAATTATTCCATTTATTTTTTTCCCATTTATTTAGTGACTTTGTATCTTTATCTGGGATTAGTACATACTGGTGTACCAGTATGTACTAATCCCAGATAAAGATAAAATTTAAATTTACTGAAAAATGTTTTTAATAAAATCTGCTTCGAGCAAACATCATAATTATTACAGTCAAGGTGTTAGATTGCATGCAAATAGAAGGGGCCATTGTGTGAATAAATATATTGTATTTTATAATAATGACCAGTAGGTTAATAAAACTGCCCCAATTCAATTTTCAATCAACCTATATTAATTGCCTGATTGTAAATTGAATTGGGACAAAATTATGAGAATGTGACGATCGGAGAGATGAGACGGTCATAGCAACCATTTTTGGGGAAAATTCAGAAACCGATTTAGCAACCCTGACCAAAAACAAAATAGGAAGAGGAGCAAACCATAGAGTTCAAAGTGGTCCAAACCAAAGAGAGAAGTGCATAATATTTTTAGATGTAGAAATCAAAGGTGTCATCTGAATAATTAATATAAAAATAATACTGATCGTGAACATTTAAGGTAAATATAGCTCACTACTTTTTATTATTTTGTAGTTAGTGGCTTGTACGTGTATCAATCAGTAATTTATGTATACTCGTTTGTAGGTTAGAGTAGTGCGATCTAATATGCAGAACAACCCCCAGGAGCTTTCATGGCAGGCGATTCAGGCTATCGTCGGGGTTAAACTTCCACCAAATGTACTACGGTTTGACGATATTGGATTCCACTTAGTCAACAATACGGTTTCGAGTGCTGAAGACTCTGATTCGGATGTAGAAATAGTCGAAAATGATTGGGAATCTGATAATAATGTATCCTCCCGGCCCGATCATTCGGACAACGAAAAAACTACATCGCCAGATAGGGATCAGAGCGAATCGCCTATTTTACGTCTCGTAGAGCCTGATAATAATAATTCGGGCAAAGAGTTAGATTACAGAGAATATGTCGAAAAAATGGATGTAAAAGATATTTCCCCAAAGGAACGGATGACACAAATCCACATTGACGATGCGGATAGTTCTAATGGTAATGTTATGTCCATCGAAAACTATTTGGAAGTCACTTTATCAACAGACTCTGAGGCTAGTCATACTTGCAACCAATGTAACCAAATATTTTCCAATGAGAATTCACTTGCCTCGCACAAATGCAGTGCTAAACCCACCGAAGAAAAAAAGTACCCTTGTCATGTGTGCTCAGAAAAATTTCCAAGCTACTGGGACCTAAGAAAACACCTAAGTAGCCATTTTCCTGGAATGTTGGAATCAAAGTCAAGCTTTTGTCATCTTTGTCAAAAGGACTATACAAAAACAGGATTCATGAATCATTTACGTAAACACACGGGTGAGCGACCATTTGTCTGTGAACTTTGCCACAAGGCATTCTCTCAATCAAGTTCACTTTCAATACATATGAAATTCCATCTCAATGTGCGAAAACATGCTTGTACTGTGTGTGAAAAGAAATTTGTTACTAAAAGTGAACTATCCCGCCACATGACAGTGCACACTAAACAGAAGTCCTACTACTGTGGAGTTTGTGACAAAGCTTTCACTCGCTCTGATAACATGAAGAAACATGAGAAAACTCATGGGTAAAAGCTTGATGACAGAACTGAATGAGAATATAGAACTGTGAACAATGTCATAATATAACATGCAATTCAATTGCATTTTAATATCAAAATTGTCAAGTTAATAATGTCTGGTCAATTCTGTTGCCAAAACACTGTGGTATAATACTTTTCAACAAGCTATGATTTCTGATTCTCTTATTGCCAAAAACTTAGTTATAATTGTTAAGAATAGAACTTTGTTTATACTAAATTCAAACCTATCATGATCTAGTTCATATTTTAGTCATTATTGTGTGTTTCTGTGTTTATGCGAGTGTTTAATCACTCATGTGTGCTGCTGTAATTGCTTTCAAGATTTTTATTATTTATATTATTTTAAATTGTATGTTTGGGTTAATATTAGTGAATTAGTAAAATGTCTTCGCAGGTGCTTTACAATAAGGTCACACATATCTCAATCCAATGTTGCCTTTTAGATATGATAAAGTGATATTTTAATATGTGGATATTTATATGTAGGTGGAATGTCCAAAGGTCCGATAGCCTTATTGTAATGTTTACATTAGATAAAGGAAAACATGTTTGTTATTTCAAATGGGGCCTCTTTCCAAAACATGTCACAAAAAAATATATTTTTGTAAACCTATACTATGAGGTACTAAACTACCAGTTGAAGTGAACTTTTGCCAAATTTTAGATAAGTATTTCAAGTGATTTTTATTACTTTACTGTGTTGTAACCAAAGCAATAACATTTTTAATGTGCCTATTCTTTATAATAATTATTATTATAGATATGAGTATACCAAATAATTTAATTATTAGTGTTAATAGATGTAATAAATTAAAATGAATGGTAGGTAACTAATAAGTTACTTGAATTCGATGAAACTATAGGAAATCATATTAGTTTTCCTTCTTAATGGTCTCCTAATTTGTTAGTTAAGACACTGAACAACTATTCTTTATATTGATACATTAGTTAAGGTTAATGAAATGGAGTCTTGATTAAACATCACAAATGTTTAAACAGTGCACATAATTATTTATTTGTAACTGTTAGGAAACATTAGTAAATTAGTATACTTTACTATAGGCAAGGGTATAACTTCCTGTGTTATAAGACTTTTAGACCAAAATAAGTAACTAAAATCCCAAAGATTATGTATTGTCATATTTTATAATTGGCTATAAAACCAAAGGCTAAAATTAATTTATTTTGTGCCACTTGGATTTCATAAACTGGTTGTAACATAATGCCTTATAATATTGTCTAGATTTATTGAATCTAAAATAGACAATAATCATATTTTAAAATATTTATTACCATATATTTAATTTTAGTTATTTAACTTTGCATGACTTGTTTGTAGGTTAAGAAATCGATATTGAGCCAAAAGAAATAAAAACGCAAAATCTACAAGACTGACGATAATATTCAGAGTAGGTATTAACTTGTGCACAAAAACAAATATTTATTCATACTGTTTATTGCAATTTTCTATTTATCAAAAATGCACCTTGTTAAAAACTCATCATGACAATTAGATTAAGATCCGTTTGATATATAATTTGAAAATATTTTATGAAATGTGTAATGATAATAATTGCGATTTTATTAAAGAGTTGTTTGTTGCAAATTATGTTTTATTTCAGAATTGAATAATATTTTTCCCTTTGTTCTAGGTTGCACTAACGATGTCTGCAAGGTTACGTAATCTTAATCCCTATGAATTACATAAATACTTAGTTAATGTTTATTGTCTCAATACGAAGGGTTCTGCCGCAACTTTGAAGCGAGACACTTCCAGAGACAGAACTGACCTCGATATTATAAGAGCAAACCACAAATTTGTGTGGGAGGAAGACGATGTTGCTGATACATGGGAGAAGCAGTTAGCTAAAAAGTATTGCGATAAACTATTCAAAGAGTATTGCATTTGTGATTTAAGCAGATATAAAGAAAACAAAGTAAGTTTTGTGAAAAATTAAGGGATATAAAATTTCCTAAATACCCAGATAAAAAATCATTACAGTAAACCATCGCCGTTGTAATATCAATTCTTAATCTTTACTAACAAACATCATTTGGACTAAGTAATGCCTTCTAACGGGTCTAAAGGTCACAATGGAATATTTGATAAAGGTTCTCCCCTAATTTAAACATTGCTGTGAGATGGGGACGCTCCCTTATGTAACTCAATTTTTTGCCCGCGAGACCTTCCTTTGTGTTGTATTAGTAGGGAGAGCAACAAAGGCCGTGCTGCCTTTCTGTAGGCTAAATATAGCTCTATACATTCACCCGCATTGATACAGAGTAACGTACATCTGGCCATTCGTGCCGCAGCCGATCCCCATTTGTCTCACAAAATCAATGACAAAAAGACAAGCTTTGCTCTCACGCTCGTAACGGCCGGTATTAGAATATTTTTCAAATTATACCTGATATGTAATTGAAACATATTTTAAAAACAAAACATTCAAACAACTTACTCGAATCCATCTGTAGGTAGGTTAAAGTAGGTAATAATAAAATTGTTTAAAATTCAAATTAAATGTCATTGCAATCAGAATTCGTGCATGGTAACTCTCTGTATAGCCCTAACTTACATTTAACAGACAGCTGCTGTCCTTGTAATTTTGGATGTTTCATCATATTATGTATACCTACATAGGTATTTACGTAAAAAAGCACTGAACGAAGTATAATTATTTATCTTTCTTTATAATTTTGGTAAGCGTGCTTGATCCATGATTTCGCTAGCTATGCCGTTTGATGCTACTTTTACTTGTTTACCATAAAGCTAAGAAAGTTCATTTTATACCTCTTCAAAAGAATTACACAGAATTACCTATCTATGTATGAAACACTAGGTAGCACTGCGATGGCGCATCGAGAAAGAAGTAGTCCTCGGCAAGGGTCAGTTTCAATGCGGCAACAAGGTGTGCAACAAAAGCGATGATCTAAGGTCCTGGGAGGTCAACTTCGCTTATGTGGAAGATAACGAGAGGAAAAACACTCTCGTGAAGCTTCGTAAGTAGGATGTTTCATATTTTAATTTTACGGTCATCGTGACGCAACAATACTGTAAATGGTATCTTTTCGTGCAGTAGGTAAATAAAGTTAGATTTTGAGTCGCTATTAAAACCCAGCGCGGCGCCGCGCTGCGTTGCGAATGATGTATCTTCTCGTCTCGTAAATAATGTTAGATTTTGAATACCTCTAATGAAATGTGCGCGCAGCGTCGCGTCTCGGTGTTACATTGCGGCGAAACGGTACGAGGCGAATTATGAAGGCAGTTCCGCGGCAATGTAAATTCAGCCTTAATATACAATACCGGCCTACTCACTGCTCAGATAGGCATAACTACCTATGTTTAATATAGCGACTTGCATACGAAACGATACGTAGGAGGTAGCAGGCACAATCTGAAAAGTGCGCAGGAATTATTTATACATGTAGGTCTGATTTAATCTGGCACAAAAGTAAACACATCTACATAGGTATAGATTTATTTTTAGTTTAGTAGACAACTGCGCGTGAATTTTGCTAGTTGACTTCCAACTTATAACTTTATTAGTGTCCAAAGGTTCATCATTTTGACCGTCTAAGCCTCCTCTTGTTTTTATTATTCCATTTGGAAATATCCATCATTTTTGTTGTTGTCCTACTCAAGGGCAGATGCCTCTCTTCCGTCCTCGCTCCATTTAGTGATAATATCACCCCACTGCTTCTCCGACATGCGGCGGATATGACCAATTCAGTTGCACTTCAACCTAGCGACTGTGAGTCCAGCATCAGCTATGTATGTTTTGGAGAGAAGTATGGAATTCCTAAGGCGGTCCAAAAGTTTGACGCCCAGTATACTTCCCTCCATAGGTCATTGGCAGACTAAGTGACCATAAACATGGTCTAATGAGAATGCACAAGTCCATGAGTTTTCGTTTCAGAGAGAACCCGAGTGCCCTTCTTAAAATTTGTCATCAACCAATAGCTTTTCCAGGCATTCTCGTTGTTCGTCGTGTCTTCGTCTGAAAGCCGTCGCGTCGAAGAGCACATCGTAGAGTCCCGCGATGAGATTTCTTATATATCAGCCTATTGCCGTCCACTGCTGAACGTACGCCTCCCCCATCCCTCCGAGTCCTCGGCAGTCCGCACCCATACGCTGCCAGCCACATTCTTCAAATCACCAACCCATCTTGCCGCAGAGCGTCCTACACTATGTTTGCCCTTCGAGATTTCTTATAGAGAATAGCATAGCTGGTGGGGTGACCGATGGCTGTAATGAGCTACGACATTTTACGAAGTGTGGTACAAACTCAATACGCTGGTCACATAGATACCTACTTTAGAATTAACCATCTAAACGTTCTTCATAATTATTTAGCCAGTCTCAATAATTTCAACCTTAGTTATGTCGCAATGTTTAAAGCTCGTTAGGAGCTTGCCTCTTAAACCTAACCGTCATACTAACCCTTGCGATTATTATACACTGTGTGAAGGTAGTAGGTACTTGACCGACCGTACATCGAAGCGGATGTGAAGTAATTACGCCAATTGGATCTCGTTGTACATATGCCACTCCAAGAGAGGGATAATTTCCATTGTAGAGGGAATAGGCGTAGGCCTGTTCGCATTAACACTAAGCAACACCATTATGTAGGTAATGCCTTAACAGTGTACCTACTGTTGGATTTTTAACTATCAGAGCTACCATGTTGAAGCGAACTTATTTAACACTTCATTTACCTATATGTTGCCTATTTTTAGTAAAATCATTCATATAAACGAGTATTTAATAGCATTTTAAAGTAGTTGTTGGTAGTTGTAGAACCTATCTGATAACTGTACACCATGACTGCGGTTACGGAGTATAATTTCAAACTAAGTAACGCATACATCTCTTCATTAGGTTTATGTCCCGGATGTTCTGATCTATTAAACTACAGATCAAAGAAACGCGAAGTAAAGAGGCTTAAGAAAAGACAAAAGAAATCGAAGAAGGTTAAAAAGCCAGAAATTGCAGAAGAGAGTGAAAATGAGGAGGAACCGCTACTGCCCGGCATACCAGAAGAGCCCGTGGAAGCGTCCACTTCCGAAGCTGGAGACACAGAAACTGACGAAGCGGCGGTATGGAGAAGAGGTACGTACAGTCGTACAGTCTATTTACATTTCACGAAATAGTGGCAAGACAGGAATTATTGACTGGTGATATCACTATAGCCTATTACCAATCAATCGTAAGGATTGTGGAGCCACATTAAATTTTTAAAATCTGCTCTCACCAGTATTTAGCAGCAATGTAGGTGATTTTGCAGCACGAATTCTAGATTTAGCAGCAAAATATATCACTAGTTATATTAATGCAAAAGTGGCTCTTCAATCTAAACGTCTGATTTGAGGAGCCACCTGGGTGGGATGACTCTGATGATTCTACCACGCTTAAAAAAAATTGGCTCCTCAATATACACTCTGTGTGTATTTCTATTGGATGTGAGCGATAACTATCTATGTTATGTTTGTTTTTGCAGTATATAACTATTTTATTCCTATACTGCAAAAACATACACAACACCTGCTAAATTATCATTATGTCGAATAAATTAATTTATCGCTCACATTCAGTACAAATTCACCTCGTGAGTGTAGATTGAGGGAGCCATACTAAAAGGATTGAATTTTCTTTCATTTTAGCGCTAGTTTTTTTTTTTTTTTATCGTGGTAAAATCATCAAATGAGTCCTCCCACCCAGGGCAGGACGGGAGGGACTGTCAGACTTGTACTGACTAAAATCCACGGTGTCCTTCAATAGCCCTTTACGTACCGGGGTCACGGTAATCCCTTGGTCCCGCGACCCCGGCAGGCTTTGGCCCTCTACAGGCCCCGTCACTATGCTGACACTCTTTGAGGCGCGCGTGGAACACAACGCGCTGTCGACCCGGGCATGGTCCATGGTCGGACAGCAAGACACCCATTACTCGCTGCCCGCATGCCCGCGCCTACGGTGGCCGGAGATCGTCTTGCGACGTCCGACGCCGTGGGCGTCTACCACTGCGGCTGGGGTGGAGGGAGGACGCTGTCCTCTCCCTCAGGCGGCCCGCCTCCTCCTTCACAAGCATGACTGCTTCGCAGAAGGAGGCGACCGCTTCCCACTCCGTCTCGCCCCGCAGCATGGCCTCGACCAATGCCGGGCGCGAGAGGTCTCCGCCTATCGCCGTCGTGAGGACACGGCGGTGCTCCGCCCAAGCGGGGCAGTCCTGCACCGTATGCTCCACCGTGTCCTCCGGACGATCCTCGCAGTGGTGACACCCAGGCGTTTCTTCCCTCCCTATCAGACACAGGAACCTCCCGAAACTCCGTGTCCGGTGAGGATCTGCGTCATGCGGTAGGTCAGGACGCCGGGACGCCTATCCAGCCACTCCTCAAAGAGGGGTCTTACCGCCGCGATTGCGGCTTGCCCGTTAGCGCTACAGTAGCTAAATTTTTAAACGGTAATATGCATAATTGCTGCAACATGTTCAAAAATTTAATTTTTTTACTTAACGAGTTCCAAGGTTGCTCCCCAAGTCAGACGTTTAGATTGAGGAGCCACTTTTGAATTTAAATAACTAGTGACATATTTTGCTGCTAAATCTAGAATAGGTGCTGCAATAAAAAAAAAACTTTTCAAAAAAAAAAGGTAACCGCTTTCAAAACAACCACAAAAAAGGGTAAAGTAACCTACAAAATAACATTTCTCGGAAGTGGATGGCTTTGTTTTTTTTTATTTTATTGTTGTTTTTTTGCCACAGACTCTGTGGTCAAAATCTGATGTGGCTCCTCAATCCTTAGGGAAATTATTACCAACCGCGGATCCACCGTTGTGTACCAAGTACCAAGCCAAATAGAATTTTAACGTCACACTTTCATGGTTTACCGATTCACTCGTCATTAATGAATACTTGACATGCTGCAGTCTTGAAATTAAAAAAATTCAAGCTCGGTCGCTCGCTCAATGCAGGCTTTAAATTCTTTCACTAGTAGAAAACTTCATAGGCGGAGACCTCTCGCGCCCGGCATTGGTCGAGGCCATGCTGCGGGGCGAGACGGAGTGGGAAGCGGTCGCCTCCTTCTGCGAAGCAGTCATGCTCGTGAAGGAGGAGGCGGGCCGCCTGAGGGAGAGGACAGCGTTCTCCCTCCACCCCAGCCGCAGTGGTAGACGCCCACGGCGTCGGACGTCGCAGGACGATCTCCGGCCACCGTAGGCGCGGGCATGCGGGCAGCGAGTAATGGGCGACTCGCTGTCCGACCATGGACCATGCCCGGGTCGACGGCGCGTTGTGTTCCACGCGCGCCTCAAAGAGTGTTTTGGCTTGTAGAGGGCCAAAGCCTGCTGGGGTCGCGGGACCAAGGGATTACCGTGACCCTAGTACGTAAAGGGCTATTGAAGGACACCGTGGATTTTAGTCAGTACAAGTCTGACAGTAGGGTGGGAGGACTCATTTGATGATTTTACCACGATAAAAAAAAAAGTAGAAAACTTCCATTATATGAATTAAACATATGTATTAAATGAAATATGAATATACTAGCTTTTGCCCGCGGCTTCGCTCGCGTAGAATTTGGTCTGCCTCATTAAGTTACGTGACATTTTTTTTAATATTTATATTTTTTTTTTATGTAACTTCACATCGTACATTCCAGATTTCTAACTTCAAAATTAGTTTCCATACAATCTTTGAACACCTATACCTAATATTTAGAAGGAATCTCTTGAAGGTGGAATTATATGAATTCCTTTCTAAGTGCTCATTATTTTAGAGGGCCAAAGCCTGCCGGGGTCGCGGGACGAATTACCGTGAACCCGGTACCTACGTAAACCGTAGCACTGGTAATAACATCCCTCATGTACACAATAAGCTAATAAAATTCCCTATCTCAAAAACTACTGAACCGATTTTGATGAAACTTGCAGTATTCCCTAAGTAGAACGATACCTAGCACAAAAAAATATATTTAAATCGGACGTGAAGTTCCGGAGATATGCGAACAATGAATCAGTCGATGCCTACTCCTTACTGTTAAGGGGTTGTACCTTTCATCATCAGCTCAGCTACATAAGATGATGATTACCATACGCAAGTACTTAAATTACTTCATAAGATTTACGAAAAACGATGGGTGAGTCTATAAAATTTGAGGGTTGCCCTCGATTCTCCAAGATCCAATCATCAGATCCTGATTTGGTGACAATGGGACCACACGGCAAGCACCAGCTTTCAAACAAAAAAAGAATCATGAAAATCAGTTCACCCAGTCGGTCGTAATGCGGTAACAAACATAAAATTGATAACCTCCTCCCTTTTTTGAAGTCGGTTAAAAACTATCCTATATCCTTTCTCAAGTTCCAAACTATGTCTGTACCAAATTTCACACAAATCGGTTCAGTAGTTTAGGCGTGAAGAAAAGACAGACAGACAGAGTTACTTTCGCATTTATAATATTAGTTTGGATATATCAAGATTTACTGCATTTTCTAAGTTGATTTTAATGAAAGCGTTGTTTTATTTAGGATTGCAAGAAGCTGAAGAAAGGTCTCGGGAGGAAGAATTTGAGGAATACTTGGAAGACTTGTTACTGTAAATATGCCAAGTAAACACTTTTTTAATTTAGTAAATCGTTTTATTGCAATCTATTTTACAGTAAGAATTGTTTAATTATGTAAAATTGGAATAACAATTATTATTCACAAAAATTATGTTTTTGAACAGTAAGGACCTCCGAATAAGCGGGTGCGCTGAGCAAAACATACCTAAAATTGCATCTGTATGCATTTACGAAACTCACATATCATTATAATGAAATGATACACCGACCGCGTCACTCCGAATCTCACCTCCGGTGTTGGGAGTTCCTTACTGTATCACATTTAACTATAAACAGACGACGTATACTAATTGTAATGTTAAACATACACAGCCGATGAATGGACATAGTGGTTGACTTTGAAAGTAGAAAAGTTTGAATAAATTTATCAGCTTGTTTCAGACTTTTCTACAGTACTGTATTTTATAATAGTTATCATATTCACGAATTTACTGCTAACAGTTTTTGCCTTGTTATCCTATTAACATACTTAAAAAACTATAATTGATAAACAACCTCGATGATACAGTAGTTTTAGAAAATAATTGCGATGAACGTTTCTTTCCAATAACTTGTTAAAATAACATGGTGTAAATAAAAGTAAATCTAAATAATTGCAGATATAATAGTCAGATTTATTATAAAGTAATAAAAAACATCTATAATCATAATTTAACAAAAACAAGTATAATAAAACTCATCTCAATAATAAAATCAAAGCCTCATTCAATCATAATAATGACTTGGAACTGTGCTATAGTAAACATTACTTATGAATTAATTAATTGAATATTCATTTGTAAGAAATATTTTCATTTCACCCATGCTAATACTTCAGTTTATTAGTTAACGCTATGTGTTGTATCTCGACATGCGTATGTCGCTGAAATAAAGTTTATTCTAAACATGCCATAAACTGGTACAACAATTCATTAAACATGTTTCACTAAACATATCAATATAGGTTAGGCACTACCCTCGTTTATTTAGTTAAAAATAAACTTATACGTTCAGAATACACGACGATAAACGAGAGAGAACGATCACTGTTACATGGACCGTGCACCGGCCAACTTGTGTACTCATAATTATCTGACGATGCGAGAAGACCTCCTGATTATTTATTGTGCACATTCTTAGTGGCTGCAGAGTGATCTTCGTCGTCAGAACAGTCCTCGTCGTGAGTGTGTGTCAGCTGGCGCGGCGTCTCCGGGCGCATGTGCGGCACTGACGCTGATGCGAGCTGGAACCAAGTTCGACTTGTTAGTCTCAATATTCCGTTGCAAAGGTTTACTCACAAAAGTTGCATGTTTTATTGGATTATTATTGAACTTTTCTTTTTAAACTTTTAGAAACTGGTGTTTCTAAAAGTTTAAAAATAGTAATAAATAAGTTGAATACTTATAATTACTTATTAAATAAGTTGAATACTTATAATTACTTATTTTATAATAATAAGTAATTCTTCTGATGATTATATTTTTATTGATCTCAAAAAGCCTTCTTTTTCTTAGTTTTAAGGATTTCTTGTAAAGAATATGAGATGTAATCTTCAAGCACGTTTAGTGCACAAAATTATGGTCTAACCTTTTGATATGAAAAAAAAACTTGTCATAAAATACGGAATTTAATGCCTTAAGAACTGGATTGTAATCTTTTGAAAAAAAAAATGAAGTTAAAGACTTGCGAAGGTTAATGACTGTATAGTTGTAAAATTATAATATAAATATAATAATATATAAATAAACTACATACATTTATAAACATTTAGAGTTTTATTGTATGAAGGTGGATATCCTCACCCCACTTTTTAAATAGGAAAATAATATTAACATAACTTACTGGTCCTTCCTTCTTTTTATTTTTGTCCCTGTCAGCATTATCCTTTAATGTGTTTATAGATGAAATGTCATCGTTAATATCAGCCATACCGATGCCATGCATTACACTTGAATTTCTGGTTCTGAAAATAATACGATAGAATGTTTTACATGTCGTTGATGTGAATCAGAATTACAAAAGCTCCATCACGTAAACAATCCATTTCTATGAATTCCTTTATCAAGTTGTTATAAAAAAAGAAAAAAATACGATAATTTAAAGAACCCCAGCTTTTATTAATACTAGCGCGCCATCTAGGCAATGAGAAATGAATTATTTTACTTTATTTGGAGGGCAAGGTTCGCGCAGTGGCTGAGTGATCGACTGCTAAGCTCAGATACACGGGATCTATACGGTCAGTTCACACCGAAATGCGACGCGGCGCGACGTGACACAAAGATACTACAAATGTGTATCTTTTCGTGTAGTAAATAAAGTTAGATTTTGAGTCGCTATTATAACGCAGCGCGGCACGCAACTGCGTTGCGAGAGGTGTACCTTTTGTGTAGGAAATAGAGTTAGATTTTGAGTAGCTCTATTAAAATGTGCGCGCACCTTCGCGTCTCGGTCTGAGGTGACCCTTAATTTTTTTTAAACGTTTCCCCGCGCTAGGCATCTCGCCTGTATCTTGGGTGCGTTTACAAACATTTAACCACTCTGTAATACACTAAAATGTTGCACGACGCTAAGAATCTCGCCTGTAACTTAGGTGTGTTTACAAACATTTAAATTAACATGAACAAATACGAAGACTCTGAACGAACACTTGTAGATCATACAAATATTTACGGGAATCAAACCCGCCACTTGCAACGCAGCAGTCGAATCGCTCAGCCACTGCTGACTCTAAAGGTTGAGCGATAGCATTGCCTTTATAAATATTTCAATTTAATTAGATGTTGTGTACTTGTGATAATAATTATGCGCTAATAAATGTACATTCTTTCTTCTTTTTGGTGGCGAACTGTTTTATAAATGGATGTAGAAAAGGATTTTATAATTATATATGAATGATTTAGACGCTGGAAGCCCATGTGCAAAGAATTTTTTCTAAGAATACTCCAAATTGTATAAGATTTTTTGATAATACCCATTTAGAGAATTGGCCATTCAGAGAACAAGGCTTTTAGAGTAATTGTCATTCAAGAAAACAGCCTTTGAGAGAATATGGTATTTTACTGCATATTTAAATTGAAAATCTGTTTACTCCGTCAGTTAGAAAACTGAAAAATAATGGACACGTATTTTTTTTTTTTATTAATGAATATTCACAAAGATAAAACGTTTCCTATTTCGGGAGTAGGGGCTTATGACGTCATAATGCTTGTAAATTGTACCGAGCGAGTGACGTTTTGAGATTTTTAGACGCGTTGTATTTTCGTCAATTTTGGTTTATGTAACAAGTGAAAAAATACGGGTCTAATATTTTTTAATAATCTATATTTTGGACTACTATTTTTTTTAAGTAAAATAGCCTATTGGCCATTCAGGCAAATAGTCTTTGAAAGAATTGGCCATTCAAATAATTAGGCTTTTAGAGAATTGGCCATTTAGAGAAATAGGCTTTTAGAGAATCTGCCTTTTTGAAAAATAGTTCTTTTGCGAGTCGGTTGCCATATTCAAGTATCTATGTGTAATGATGTAATGATTTATCCTATTACTGCTATTTGTTTTCAATGCAAAGTCCCTGTTAAATTAAGAATCGGAAGCCATTTAAAAAATATATAATTTATTTTATGAACTACATTTCAATACAAATTCACACGAGTCGAACCAGTTCGCGCACTAGGAAATCGAGGACAGTTAGGCATCACTAGCCGTTTTCTTTTTCTTCTCGTTTTATTCCTGTTTCCTTACGATATAACGTAATCATACTATGATCGATGTCGACCATTGTTTGTTCAGCTCGACTTTTCTTGTGCAACGGTCAATTTCTGATTTCAATCCATTTCCATTACTATGATCCGGACGCGGGAAGACATGCGCGATCGCGCGATGAAGCGCCCGTTCGCTAGTAAACGCGCGTTCGCGCGATGTTTCTTTGGTTTCACTTTGCGATTCGCTTCGATGCTTCGCCAAAGTGAAAGGAGCCTAAGGGAAAGCATTATACTGCAATTCTTTATTAATTTGCATGTTGACTAAAGTATGATCCGCGATGATAATGTTGGATTTAAAGCAAAATATATATTTCAATAACATAAATTGCAAAAGAATTATGTAGAGTAGTGCCAACAACTTGTTTTTCGAGGCTACTGATCATCAGTATACTTGAGTTAAGCTCATGCACGCGTAGCATTTCTAAATATAAAGTGCTGAGTACTTGACGACTATTCTGTCGGTAATGAGGTCATTCCTCAGTTAGTGATCTCATTAGCGAAAGAATGTACATTTTATGAAATATTATGTGTCGCAAATACTGTTTCGCTTTGTTGCATCGTATTTACGGATGAGTACCTACCTACTTTGACAAAGGAAAGGGAACATTTAAATTTGACCAGTAAAGCAATAAGTCAGTGAGAGAATAAAGGATTTTAATATAAAGCCGCGGCGCATGGACCGTGGCGCTACTTCAGGCTGTGTCGACTTATTGACCACATCCTCTAAATCTATCACAAACAACGGAACTACTAAGTACGGAGTATCCTTTTTAACAGGTTATTGGACGCTTCTGATAAGCATGATTTAATCCTGAGTCCCCACTAAAGTGGTATTCACTTTTTTCATCTATTCCATCTGGAATTTCTCAGTAGCAGCCCGGAATATGAATAAGTGAACAATTGATCATATATGCTCACCATAAAATAAACATAACCGGCGAAATGTGGGTATACCTACTAGATTATTTTCTGCTTAATCTTTGGGTGTATGAAAGGGGCTTCAAATAGCTAATTTATCACAGTGATATTTTCACAATATGATCTTTATAAAGAGGGCTATATACAGCTGTATGTTCACCTGTCAATGGTGGGCTGGTCGAAGGTGAACCGCTGTTCGTGGGCCACGGTGGACTCGTGAGGCATGAGCATGGCCGGCGCGCGGAACATGTAGCAGAACGGATAGTACATCAGATTCAGGAACGACGCCGCGTACAGGTCTGCGTACCTCACCACCTGGAATTACAGTTATAGATTTTAGAACATTGTAAGAGCTGTATAACACAGATCATCATCTGGGTAGCCTTTTCCTAACTAATTTGGGCTCGGCTTCCAGTCGAACCAGCCAGATGCAGCTGAATATCAGTATTTTACATGGAGCGACTGTCTATATGACCTCCACAACCCAGTAACCGGGTAATACGATACTCCATGTTAAGACTGGTTGTCAGACTTTAGAGCTGACTAATAGTAACGACTGTCAAAGATCTACAAATAACAGCTTTGGTTGCTTTACGAGCTCGGAGGAAACTCGCTATGACAGATGGTCACCCATCCACAGACCAACTTCGGCAAGCGCGGCTTAACCCGGAAGATCGGCCTGTGCGGCTGTAATTATTTAGCCAAGAGCATAAAGAGTATTATAGAGAACAGTGGTAGTAAATGCGTCTTACGATAAAGACTCGTTCTCGAGTCTTACTAGAGTCGTGTTCCCGATGCCATTCAGGCGCAGTACCAAAAGTTTTCAAAACGCTATCCACATATTCCGGAAGAGATGCAACTTTTACCAAACCTACAAAGAGCCCACCTCGGTGATAACAAAAGAGGACGCCTATGTCCCAACATTGGGAATGTTATGAACTGATTATGCTTTTTTGTGGCTTCGCTCTCATGTGAGGGATTATAAAGGGGTGAAAAATACTATTTTCGGGCCTTAAACAGAGAAAGAAGCGATAAAATCCCAACACAAGTGTTGTTAAGTTAATTATTTACTGGGGTGTTCCATTCAGATTTGTACAATTGAACCGTTAGAGACAAAATAATGTTTTTTTACATTTATCTAACAAATCCTATGTAAACAATCAGTTCAAGCAAAAAAAGAACAAAAAAAAAACATCAAAAAGAGGGCCCACATCATTCTACGGAAACCGTACACCATATTAAATTTTCTATCTATATGATGATTTGAAGATAGATACTATTGTTTTGGCACTACAATCAACTCCAAGTTTCAACTCGACGTATTTCACTAAAGTAACTAAAATTCTAGTGACCTACATTTTTTCTTTTTAACTCTTGCCAAACATTACATATGACAATGTTTTGTCAGTACACAAGAATGTCTGTTTATACATTCCAAACACTGTCGGAAATACAAACAACAGTGTTTAGTAATCAAACTACAATGAGGGCCTTATAAAGTATGGCCCTATTGGACTAGGTACTTCCTGTCCCATTCATGTGAATACATACGAAAGATAACTGTGAACACATAACTTAGATAAGTTGTTCCCAAAGTTGAATGGGCTCCGACCCATCTAACAAAAAATCGTATCTTGAAACCCAAGGCGGGTTGGCTGTCTTAAAAATAAAGATTATTGTTTAAGATTTTAACTATTTTTCATACATTGGCGTATCTTCCCAATGAATTTTTATCACTTGCTTTTGTTACAAACTACACTTGGTAGATTATCTTGAAATTGATTACAAATCCAATCATCAAAGAGTCAAGCATTCTCATCTCTTCCCTGAAATAGTCTACAAAATTACTTTTTTAACAATGACAAATGAGACAGTACTTTATTATATTTTCGGTTGTTGGCTCGGTCGACATATCCTCCTATATTTCAGAACCCACTCAATATCAAAGCGTTTCATAGTTTGGGAAACGCTGACTTAGATAAAAATACCCAGTAGTCATAAACAAGCGGAATATTTTTCTCATTATATACATAATAGCCACAACAGGCTCTTTGGACATTGACCTTTTTGTGATGCTAACGATTTTTACAAAGAATTTTGTTTATAATGTAAATATGTCGCCAAACGAATGTGTTAATATATTGTGAATATTAATACACCGCATAGCAATCCCACGGCTCTGAATCATTTTAGATGTATCAAGTACAAAGTATAAACTGATTATAAACAATAATGCTTTATTTTTCATTTGCCAATGGTCCTTTGATGTTATTTGGCGTTTATGGAAGAAAACATCCTACCCGAACTGCGATAATCTTAATTATAATGCGTATTCTAGACAACCAGCACTTGATAATGTAGCCGATCAATTTCAATACAATAGGACATGCATATTACATGACATACATACACGACAGCTCACGGCTTAAAATTAGTTTTATTTTAGGGCAGCAGTAAAAGTATAACGCACCTGTGACGAGAAGAAAGTCTGCCTAGATCCGGAGCGGAATAAAGATCCGAGCATACCATATGCCAGGTCCATTTTGTGCGTCACGTCGCGGATCGCCGAGCGGAGCTTCGATATATCAGGCTTCTCCTTTGTGCTAGAGTCCAAATCTCTGTAAAACAGTTATACTTATTACGAATGTATTCTACAAGCTTTTGGAGGGTCGGGATTTATCCCACAGGAACTTACTAGCATAAGAATCGATACAGGATTTGATAGCCCGGATATAATGTACTAGCTTTTGCCCGCGGCTATGCTCGCGTTTATTTTGAATTCAGATCGTACATGTGTACAACGTTATTGTGGTTTATTCTCGGGATGAAAGGTACCCTATGTCCGTCTTTGTACTCCTAAAAACGTATAAGCAAAATTTCAGGACGACTGGTTCGTGGTTTGAGCATGAAAAGGCCACAAACTTACTTTCCCATTTATTTTTATTTACTGATAATAATATTTTGATACTTTCCGAGCTAAGAAAAATACTGCGTTAATTTTATACGTAACGAAATGAGCTGCTTATCAAAATGCATGGAAACGCGATAAACAAAGCATCGTTATATTTCACGTTCTATTAATTATGATCTTTATGGCTTGTCAGAAAAATACAATAGTTTATGACAGAATTGATTAACAACGTTAGAACCGTGGGCGAGTATTAGTTGGTATTGGCATACATACTTGTACATATGTCCTAGTTCCACATCAAGGTCTTGTAGCTGTTCAAATAGCTGGCATTTGTCGGTCCACACATGCAGCTCTTGAACTAATTCTGGAACTATGAGGAAGGTGCGCCAACCTCCGATCTTCTTCGACTTGAGGATGTCACCGAATATGTGGTCTCCGACGTACAATACGTCCTTACCCTTCGCTCCGATCATGTCGGTAAACACGTCGCAGGAACCTAGAACAATATGATAATTAGTTTATATTGCATTCTAGTTTCATCTCAGGTCTCGAGTGTTACAAGGATTCTTTTAATTTGCATATTTTCCTTCAGTTTAATTGTTTAGACATTTATTCTTAAGTCAATAAAATATTCACATTG
This sequence comes from Agrotis puta, assembly GCA_943136025.2. Lineage (NCBI taxonomy): Eukaryota > Metazoa > Arthropoda > Insecta > Lepidoptera > Noctuidae > Agrotis > Agrotis puta. The sequence continues at coordinate 8,946,504 of OW964177.2, read as the reverse complement.
ATAACGAGTTTGCAAACATAGTTTGCAGTAAAATCATCGTTTATTACATAATATAAACGATAACGATTGGGGTTACTAACCATTTCATGGACTGATGTCTGTCATCATACTCTGTTGTTTTGGGATTATTATTCCGTGATGCCTAATAATTAAATTTTAGAGCCAACTTCTAAATTAATGGAATCAATTATGCAACTGATTTAATTAGTTCTTTGCAAGAACAAGTACCGACATATTGACGGCACCGTTGGCGCAGTGGCTGAGCGATTGGACTGCTGCGCTGCGTGTCGCGGGTTCGATCCCCGCACGGAGCAAATATTTGTATGATCTACAAGTAGTTGTTCCGGATCTGTGCGTTTGTGTATGTGAGTTTATATGTTTGTAAACGCACCCACGACATAGGAAAAATTTCTAGTGTGTGGGCAAGGTTTGTACAAAAAAAGAAAGAAAACAATGTGGCAGAGTTTTCGATATCTACATTAATTATTTAGTCTCGCTTGACTAAACTAAAATTCCAGCAAGAGATACAGTTCAGTTTTCATTATAATCGCTATAACTTTGTTGACAAGTCGACCTACATCACCAAGTATTGTTCCACTAAAATCTTCCATTAGCATATTATAATGACAATAAACGTGACAATAAATCTTCAGTTAGTTATCAGTAAGTTAAGTGGCTGGCTATGCTAAATATAGCATTCAAATTAAGATAATATTATCTGGTATTTTATAAAGGTCGGGAGCGTAGTACTCGCAACATGTTTGTTTGACCAGATATATCAAGGTGGACGAGGATAAAGGAGTTTTAAAGGATCTTAGCAGGTAGTGTTCAGCGGTTTTTGCCTACCTAATGGGAAACAGGCATGACTTCATGTACGTATTTATACTATTAGAGCTGAAGATTTGGTTTGGTTGAACGCACTAATCTCAGGAACTGCTGGTTCGATTTGAAAAATTATTTTTCTGTTGGATAGTCCAAGGTTTTAAGCTATATAACATCACACTATGACCAATAGGAACAGAGCAGAGGGCGAAACCGCGAGGATCAGCTAGTGTTTAATATAATATGATCTTGATCAGAAGCAATGCTGTTCCACAGTTGTATCAACACTTGGATCGCGTAACAGACAGCAGCAGATATTTAAACGTTACATTTCCATAATCTTTATATGATTAAGATACGTTCATACAAATTGCTTATTTGCAACGATATTGGATAATAATGATACCAACTTATCTGTACGCGTAATAAGTACCATTTAATAGCCGTTCTTATCTGTAATATATTCGACCTATTTCGTCTTGTTAAAACACGAATATCTTCGATATCGATAATATTCAATCCTATGAAGATTGATATAGGTATAAAATTAATCATTGCATTGTGTGAAACGACATGGAAAAATATTATCAATTAAGTAGTATAAAGGTAAATTAATCACTATAATATCGTTATATCAAGAAACCGCGATAAAATCATTGTTACTTCTCAGAAGTATTATATTGTTCGGTGTAGGCTTTTATGGTCACCACTTATCAGACATTAAAATATCTTGATGGCGAAAGATAAAAATAGGGAACTTGTTTACAATCCAAATTCACGTACCTCCAGAATAAACGAGTTCCTCATGCAATGAGCCGACATAGTGGCCCATCTTCAGGGCTCCAGTCTTAGTGTCCACCTGCCGCAGGGTTGTGCCTTCGCCGAAGAACAACGGCTTCTTGGCGTCCACTACGATCCAGTCGAAGTAAGTCTTCCAGTTCCTGTGAGGCTCACCAGGCTACAAAGAATAACATGAAATATTAGTCATAGCAATTAATGGAGAACGTCAATCAGTGGGTGCCTAAGAAGGGCATCGTAGCAAAGGAAGACCTTAGAAACTGACGTGAGGATTTGGGCTTGTTCACTACCACCATCTTAAGCATCCATTGATGAACAAAGGCTTCCTCTCCTTAGACCGCTACGCCGAACGACAATCCGCATTCAACGGTTGCCCACGAATTCACGTTGTCGTCGGTCTACCTAGTAGGAGGCCTGCCTACGCTGCGTCGTCTGGTTCATGGTCGCCGAATGGAGAATTTAATTCCCATGTAATAAGTTATAAGAGCGATGTGGCCATTGTCACTTCAGTCGGTCTGTCTTTCAGAGCTATATCGGTAACTTTGGTTCTTCCTAAGAAACAGTATTTAATTCTTTTTTTTTTTCAGTAAGACAGATTTTCTTTAATGCGTACTTTCACCTCAAAAACGATCGCAATTAAATTCAAAGTCAGCCTGTAAATAACATTCCTACACCAATAGTGTTATGAACTAACAACCTTCAAACTGTGAGCCATCTCGATTAAGACGAATCTTCAGAACAATATTTACAAGATTGGTAGTAACCAAATTATAAATACGGTCCATTATCGGTTAGTCGCCTGACGATATCAATTTAAGTGACAGCTGTTTTGACTCACGATATGTGCTCAATCACTCGTTTGTTCAAACGTGATATAAAGTCATAGCTATGATAATAAAAGTGATTTGGTAAGGTTATGTTTACCTTTGCGCCATACGGAAAATCGAATAAGTACTCCATAACTCTATCGGTGAAATTGTATTCACTATTTGTTAGTATAAAGATCTTGGCACCGCTTTCTTTTATCCGCGACAAGAACATTGGTAGTCTGTCGTCTTTCTTCAAGTATAATTCCATATTCTCCGTAGTCTTGGCCTTTAGGTCGCCATGAATATGAATGTAGTCAACCGCATTTCTCACGTCTTGGAAGATCGATTTGAATGACATAGCGAGATCGCCACATCGTACACCATAGTTTGTTCTGCGAAACATATTTATTTATAGAAGGCTGGAGAAGTTTAGTAATTATATCCGAGTATGAGCACTACAAGCTTTTTTTTCCTTCTAAAATAAACTAGGGCAGCCATAAGAATACTGCACTAGGCATTTGTAGGTCGACGATTGAAGTGCGAATTACGCAATGTAAAACTGCTCCGTGTGATGAAGTGATGAGTGACCGTTATTGGCCCAGCCACTTACGGGAGGAGTGCTATTATTGAGTTATAGCCGCATTAGTTAAATTATAACTCAATAAAATGAATGGAATTCGTTCAGCGTAACGTCAACCAACAATAGAAGTAAATAATGGTCTTATTTATGTCAATTTGCACCTGTTTTATTTATGGACTCTATTAAGAGTGTACGATATATAGCTTACCTGGTGTATTGTGGTGAATTAGTGAAGAAGTCTATCAAACAAGCTATTAGATAAGTTTCTGGCAAGTTGAATAACGTATTCAGGACATACACTCTTGACTCATCTAATGTTAAGAATTTATTCGGGTACAATTCGTATACTTGTGAACTGAAACAAACAAATAAATTATAAAATATTCTCCATTACCGTCTAGCGAATTCTTTAAATATAATCTGTGTACCTATTTAAAATTTAATTTAATAGGTGGTTTGGCTATTTATGCAGTTACTTTTTATTGTTTGAACAATGACATCAAATAAATGCACATTTTCTTACACTTTTTACCATATACATACCCATTTCGTGCGACTCATATTTGAAATTATCCCTTTTGGACTATCAATTCAATACTAAAAGGTCGCATTCACAATTAAGTAACTGACGTCATTGATAACACTAACTGATATTGACATAATACGGTGAAGTGTTCGTCAAATATAAACAGACCTTTTTATATTTAATTTACATAGTGCTAAAATTCTATAAAAAGGTGCCCGTCGGAGACAAACAACACATTCAATATTACAATATCAAATGTAAACTTACTGCTTTAAGAATTCAAATCCATGTACGCATACTAAAATATTACCATAGGCATCTACCTTGAGTAAATTACCATAAAGTGTGTCGAACCATAACCCTCTGAAATGAAAAGAGAATATTTAGAAGATATTTGTCAAAATATTTTAACATAAATATATTTTTATCAAATGTTTAAAAAAGTATTTAAGTGGTTAATACGCACCTAACTGGAAATGAAGGATCATATTCAAATTCCATAATTTCCTTTGGGTAACCCTTGTGGACTAATCTCTCTTTCGTCAAATTAAATCCTAAAGTTTCATATTGTGGCGATTTATATTCTGTGAATTAAAGTGTCAATTAGTGATCGATGGTCACTTAGTATAAAATACAAATGATAATCAAGACGAAATTCCCAGGTTAAGCAGCACACAACCTCCTGTAGGTTGACCTGTGAGATGACACCCATAAAAAAGTCTGAGGAATTATTTTGTCGATAAACAATAATTCTCTATGCAGAAAGAGAACGTCTGTCGGTACCCGAGTATGGTCGGGTAAAGAATTTAATAAACCCAAATTAAAGGGTTACGTTTTATCTATTAAGTATTTCAAACATAGTTCAAATAACTAACATCTTTAAAGATCATCATCAGATTAATAGTTCGTCAATGCAATCAATTTCAGTTTAATCGAAATTATGTAAATAAAGCAGTAGTTCTTCGTCCAATATGTGTATGATCTTATGAAAATCAACTGTAGTTATATAGAAAATAGTTAAAATAACTTTTAAGTTATTATGATACGAGTATATCAGTTCAACATAAGGAAATAAGATTATTTGGTTGTAAAACACAGATTATATTTTATTTCTGGGACTGTAGCCCCATAACTATTTTAGTACAGTCACGAGCAATAACATGTATATGTTGCAGTCAAAACTCTTTACCAGTCAAAAGTACTATTGACTAGCAAAATCCGTCAAAAATACTTTTGACCGTATGCTTAAGTCAATAATACTTTTGACTAACATAACAGTTAGAAGTACTTTTGCCCAATGCACAGCTGCATTACTAAAAGTTAAAAGTATTACTTTTTAGTCGACAATTACTAGATATAATAGTCAAGAAGCAGGTCGACGTCAAAAGTAGTTTTGACTGATTTTGCTAGTCAATAGTACTTTTGACTGGTTAAGAGTTTTAACTGCAAAACATACACTTAACTAAATTCAAACGCAATTTACTCCTATTTCGTAATAGTATGGCTTCCAAAATAGAAGTCTTGTGAAAAGGTAAAAGTTTGATCACTATGGTAGCAGAACATCGCTTTTAAATACTCCTTAGTGTATACATACTATTGCTCGTGACTGTACTAGTTCTAATTTATGTCTTGACAATTTAAAAGTGCCTGTAATTGACCTAGTTGAAATAAATGATTTGATTTGATGACTGTCCCCTTTAAGAAACATTAACATTGGCCATTCTTATCAGATCAAGATCTGAAACCTACGACAATATTATACAGATAGAGAGCCGGTATCGCTGTTGTTGAGGAAGATATGACCGTATACTTTACACACGTTCCAAGCACATCGTAACTAAGTCTTATCTTTCATTTTAGCTTGTAACAATGAGTCTTACAATGATGAGAAGAAACAACTATGCAGCAGTGGATTTTCAACTTTGTGCGCTAGATCATGAAATTTTAAAATCCTTTAAAGTCTAACCGTAGCTTCAACGCTGCCTCGGCGAGTCTTATAGAGAATAACACTAGAGTCAATATATAGGGCCAAGCTTCCCAAGACAAAGGACCATGAGTGAGAAAGCTTTCTATGATGATAACGGTGTATCAAGATTCACCATTAAAAAATGTTATATCATAAACGTACCAGCTAAGGTGTAGTCCATATCAAATCCATAAAATTTAACATTTTCTAAATGCAGAGATCTGTTGACAAAAATTCTGAAACAAACAAATGGTGAACATTAATTTTATTACAAGCTAAGTGGAATTGCATGTAACAATTATATTTACATAGGTATGTCATAAAGTAATCTTGAAGCTCAGTATGTACACATCAACAACATCACACAGAAACAATTATTATTAATATACATATATAACAATTACACATATATAACAACAATCGACAGGCCTGTTGGTCTAGTGGTTAGTGACCCTGACTGCTATGCCGGAGGTCGTGGGTTCGATTCCCACCCAGGACAAATGTTTGTGTGATACTGATGAGCACGATCATTTGTTCTGTGTCTGGGTGTAATTTATCTATAATATGTATGTATTTAAAAATATATAAGTATGTTTATCAGTTGTCTAGTACCCATAACACAACCTCTGCTTAGCTTGGGACTAGATGGCGTTGTGTGATAGTTGTGGAATATTTATTTATTATTAATTTAATTAGTTCCATAGGTGATACTGAAAATACTCCACAGCCAATATTTGCTTACTACAAGTGCTTTTTTGGCTGCTAAGTTACATGATTAACCTACCTAAACTTGGGTTGCTACAAATCAATCTTGTATACTTATTGGTAAAAAAATATTTGCACTAAGTATTTTATTGCTTGGAGGCGACTGCCCTCCAGCGCGTCTATGAATGGCGCGTGGAGGCGCAGCGTCGGGGCGAATCCCCGCTGCCTCGACAAGTCGAGGCGCGGCGGGAAGAGCTCCGGCCCGATCTCAGGGCAGTATGGAGGGAGCGACTGTCGCAACCGAGGTCCGGGCACGCCGCAATCGCGGCGGTAAGACCCCTCTTTGAGGAGTGGCTGGATAGGCGTCACGGCGTCCTGACCTACCGCATGGCGCAGGTCCTCACCGGACACGGAAGTTTCGGGAGGTTCCTGTGTCTGATAGGGAGGGAAGAAACGCCTGGGTGTCACCACTGCGAGGATCGTCCGGAGGACACGGTGGAGCATACGGTGCAGGACTGCCCCGCTTGGGCAGAGCACCGCCGTGTCCTCACGACGGCGATAGGCGGAGACCTCTCGCGCCCGGCATTGGTCGAGGCCATGCTGCGGGGCGAGACGGAGTGGGAAGCGGTCGCCTCCTTCTGCGAAGCAGTCATGCTCGTGAAGGAGGAGGCGGGCCGCCTGAGGGAGAGGACAGCGTCCTCCCTCCACCCCAGCCGCAGTGGTAGACGCCCACGGCGTCGGACGTCGCGAGACGATCTCCGGCCACCGTAGGCGCGGGCATGCGGGCGGCGAGTAATGGGCGACTCGCTGTCCGACCATGGACCATGCCCGGGTCGACGGCGCGTTGTGTTCCACGCGCGCCTCAAAGAGTGTCAGCATAGTGACGGGGCCTGTAGAGGGCCAAAGCCTGCTGGGGTCGCGGGACCAAGGGATTACCGTGACCACGGTACGTAAAGGGCTAGTGAAGGACACCGTGGATTTTAGTCAGTACAAGTCTGACAGTCCCTCCCGCCCTGCCCTGGGTGGGAGAACTCATTTGATGATTTTACCACGATAAAAAAAAAAAAAAAAAAAAAGTATTTTATTGCTAAACCTAACATTACATTCAAGTGACAGTTTACAGATATATAGGTATTTGAGTCGGTGGCTTTTTTGTAATCCATAGAAAAATGCTCATGAAATAAAAAGTACTGAGCAAAACTGAATGAATATGTTATGGGATCAAATACCAAGTGAACTGCATAGAATAAAAAAGAATAACACAAATCTGACCAGATTTCGAAGTAATCGAGAATTTATATAAAAATGAGAACCTCCTCCTTTGAAGTCGTTTAAAAAGTGCCTTCATATTGTTTGTCACGCATGTGTCTCTGTTCTATCCGTTCTATCTGTCTGTTTCTTTAATCTGAGCTTGCAATAATAAACAAACAATTTACCAGATATCCGCAATGTTAAAAAAAAACTGTATTGATTTTTAAACTTACAACTGATATGGCTCATCCACATTACGCCAACGTAAGCAAACAGTACTAAGGAACATACTGGACTGAAACATTTTGAGTAGGAGATACAATTCAATTTATATGTATTTTACAGTTACAAGCTATTTCCACTCTTAGATAATGGCTTTCATGGACACGAGTCGACACTACGATTTTGAAACTATCACGATCTTTATTTCTCGCCAATTTCAATGCCGTATCAATCAACTTGACATTCTTCCACTGACAATTAAAAAAAGAAATAAGAATAGATGAAATAGTTTTTATTATGTTTTGTCCTAGGCCGATCGTTGAATTAGACACATCGTGATACCTATGCTTTGCTCTTCATGATGTGCCCAGTATACGTTTCGTATCCACTCACCGCATTCTAGTCAGGTTAGGTAAGATTGCAAAATGTTTTTCAAGGATACTCCATCAATCGCAACAGCTATGTTCTATAAGAAATTTCATCGCTGAACTCTACGATGAGTTACAATCTGTATGGGCATGCACGGTGATACAGAATTATGTTAATTGAAATCTAATAGTCATATTTGGTTGTTTCCATAAAATTACATTAAGGACAAACAATACAACATTCTGGGTATCGATTACGCCTTTTCTAGTTATCAGTTTGTTTTAATTGTGACTAGTCAGCTAACTAGCGCTAACACGCCACCCCCACATCCGCTCTTTTGTTTCTTGAGACTCAAGTGCGATGATAAGGATTACGTCACTCTAAAGACGCTTGAACGTGATAAGGATTGGAATAATGCCTATACGTGACGGCTGTATTCAAATTGAGTGACATAAAACATTATGCTAGAGATCACATCAAAGATTTCAGGCGCTACCAAAAGCGTGTCAATTTAATCTTCAACGATATCTAATATAATAAAACCGGTCAAGTGCGAGTCGGACTCGCGCACGGAAGGTTCCATACCATTATCTATAAAAACGGCAAAATAATCATGTTTGTTGGTTACAACACAAAAAAAGGTGGGCTCTTCATTTTGCGTTGTAAAATCATCAAAAGAGTTCTCCCGTCCTGGGTGGAGTGGAAGGGAAAGTCGGACTTGTACTGAATATTTTTATTTCCTTCAATAGCCCTTTACGTTCCAGAGTCACGGTTGTTTATACAACCCGCGACTATGGGAGCCCCATTAAATGTGCGACTATGGGAGCGCCAGAAGGATGGTTATGTTTTATTAATATATTTGTTTTTTTAGCGGCAAGAGAAATACATCATCTGTGAAAATTTCGGTTCATGATATCGACGATGAAGAGTCAATAAATAATAACTGCAAAAACGCAACTTTACAGGAGGCGAAAAAAACGTTCCAAGTCCGTTTAATTATTTTTTTAGTATATTTGATTTTTTTAATGTTTTATGTAAACTGACTACAATATTATGCTTATGACTACAATATTAATATATTAATCAATGATTTTATTAGTTTTTAGATATATTTTAGATAGATTTTATTAGTATTTATTGCCATCGTAAATGACGTAACACCACTTAGTATATATTGCAATAATTGTTTATCTTGCAAAATTAATAAGAAACAGACCTAAGATCTTTGTCAGCATGTGCATTACTCTATTCTACAATAAATAATGCAATAAAACAAAAATGGCCAAAATGTTAGATATTATATATTGACTCTTCATCGTCGATATACAACTTGATGACAGATGAACAGACAGACAGACGAACAGTGGAGTCTTGGTGATAGGGTACAACATGTTGTCTATGTTAAAAAAAAAAAACAATCGACTGAATATTATGGTTTACGTGGCACTGGGAACGTCATAACCAGTAAATTGTGTCATTTATCTTTACACGAGGTTGTGAAATTTAACTACCCATCGAGATCTTTGCAATTACATCGTATCGATTTTATACCACATCTATGCGTTCTTCTTTACATAACACATATTCTAGTGTGTACGTATATTCACATATTAAATACGGTAGACCAAATAAAGGAGTGTTATGTTTTTTTAATGATTTAACATGTTTACTTTGGCCCAGTGTAGTAATATCTACAAATGACTTAACACATTACCTTCCTAGTTAACTCAAAATCGCTGAAAATGATTACAAACTTTAGCGCTTTTAGCTAAATCGAGCGGTCACCAGTCATAACAGCTACAGCAATGTATTTAGTTATTTTTGGAACACATGTCGCACAAGGTGAAAAACTTCATGCAAGTCAGGCGATTATCCAGAACGGAACGCTGCTGTTGGCTCCAGTTTGATGTCCATTTTAATCATTATCATAATGCAACGTGTTTTAAATCTGTGCCTTTCCACGCCTACTGGCTACGAGAAAAGCGCACTTCATCAAGTGGAATTCCAGTGTTTTGCCAACATCGCGACTAGAACGTTTGATAATTTTGTAGATATCAATATTCGTTTATTTTAGCAAACCTTGAAAATTATAGCCAATAGTACTTATGACATCATGTCACATTTCTGGAAATAAAAGAAATGGAACTAGTAGCTCCGAATTAGTGCAAAAGGCAGAACATAAGTTTGGAGTAGCAGAAGTTGATAAAACTTCCTACAGTAACACAATCTTAAGACTCGATGTTTTGAAATTATCGATCATTCTCAATTTTATAATGTTTCCATTCCAGATATTTTTTAAAACGTTGCCCCACATTAGGAATTTCTCCCGTTTCGTGGGAGCGTTTAGAAACACATAACCCGCACCCAAATACTTGTAGCTATCATACGAATATATAATATATTCCGTGCGGGAATTGAACATCGACACGCAGCGCAGTCGCCAATAACTCAACCACTACGCCAACTGTGACGTCAAATTTCTCAACTAAGCCCTATGATGATCTTACATGGCTCCACTGCTGTACATAGGCCTCTCGCAGACAGCGCCACATCACCGTTTACTATGCCGTCAACTTTAGAAATGGAGAATAGCAAGTTACTAAATGTAATAATCAAATCTAATACACCCAATTAGTGTTTCAACAAGCATACACCCCACAACGGGTTTCACCTTTCAAATTTGAAGGCTACTATCGAGGCAAAATGCAAAAATAATCCAATGATTTGATTGGTCTTTTTTAATAAGTAATGTGATCAAAAGTTAAGTTTTTTTTTACATTAATTAATGCATGTAAATAATTTGAACTGAAAGGTATTAGCGGTTAATTAAATATTAATGATATTATGACATATTTGCACACCATATTGTAATGGTAAAATGTAATTGAGCCACAATAGTGATAAGATCTTGACTGTACCTACGTTTTTGCAAATAAAATAATTTGAATTTGAACAGGAAAATATTCCTAGAAAAAAATATTATAGATTTTTAGAATTGCCACTCAGGAACGACACTCAAGAAGTCAAGGTTCTTGATAAGGGCCTCTTAAAAATTCCATTTTAAAAACATCATTCGAGGATGACCACTTTGGACCAACTATGGTTTCTCGCAGATAGCTCTCAAACTTGCTGGACGGATTGTGTGGAATTAATAATTCTACGCTTAGAGTTACCGAAAATTCAATCATGGGCAGAAATACTTTATATTAGTAAAGTTCTTACGTTTCAAACTGGGACTAAGATCTATACGCTCCTGAAGGAGGCTATAATAGAGCTTCACGATATCTAATAGCTTGGTAAGTTGAACCAAAAACACTGAATGATGACAGCATACAGTCGACGTCCTGGCGTTACTTAGTCCCAAACATTTCATCCAAAAGCAACTTCGTTCCCAAAATGGTATAAAATAAACTTCAAAAGAATTGTTATTTTCGCTGGAAGGGTTTGTATAAATCATTCCCCGAAACCTGAAATCCCTGATTGAGCTAAAACACGAGACTGTTGTAATCTTTAGCCTACACCTCCTACACAAAGTCCACTATTTGAAAGTGAGTTTCTAGACACGACAAGAGTGGAGGTGGACAGTTTGACGTGTACTTTAGATCTTTTCAATTATAACATTTGGAGTGACTATAGACTACTTTATGCCTTAATTTCATTGTCTGCTGATTTCATAGTCATAATTTTTTTTCGACCACGATACACAATAAACGACCCGATTATTTCAATTTCATTCTGACGATGAGATTGGTTTTGTCACGCACTGTCTCGCGATCAAGTTTAATTCCGAAGAAGCCAGAGACCAGAGATCCATCACGATCCATGCATGATTACGATTTTTGGATAGGGACCACAAATGGCATTCATGCTTTGTGATTTCATTGGAATTGAATGAGGCTGGAAAGAATTATGTGACCAATCCAATGATGTGCTTTGCTGAACATAGTGAATAGGTTGCTAGTTAGCTACTAGAGAAATATATGTAAGACTAAAACTGGCAAAAAGAAACAAAGAATTTATAACTTTCATTAAACAATAACACTACCCAGATGTATACAAACATTGAAGCAAATGACGCTACGTCACCTTACGAATTCAACACAATGAAATTCATACACTTTCATGAACATGTTTTTAAACATACCACTGAATTTTAAGTATCGCATCGTCATTGAATATTTTTATTATTAGAACCTGACGACTGAATTTCAGTCCCATTAAACTTTTACATACTGTTTACTGTAGTTAGTAAATAGGTATAATCCAAGGTTATATGAACTCACTCGTTTGGCGCTGCCGTGTTTCTGTTTCCCGTGCCATATGCCGAACCAATGACTATGGACTTGTCCACGAAACGATATGAAGATCCGTTCGCCATGGCCTGCTTCTTCATTTTTAATCACTCTCAAACTTGTTCTTTTACACCATTTACGACACAAAATGCGGTAAAAACAATGTCAATATGATCAAACACTTGTAGATAACGTCCAAAATTCTTCGGAATTTGATTATTCACTATAAAAAAATATTTATTTTCAGTGTTATGACTCCGGTTCACATCACACGTCTCTCGTGATTCATTGCAATCGTTTTAGTGAACCGCAGGAAGCATTTGAGTGGATATCCTTGACAAGTAACAAGGTTAAAGAGACCGGTCCTCTCGTCTACATGCTGACAGCGTTAGACCTAGCATGTGAGTTAGTTAGCCTACTTGCATTTCAAATGCACATCTTTTGTTTGTGAGACGTCTTTGTTAATCACAAACAATAGTTTACGTTATGTACGGTGATTCATTACACGACTACGCCGGGAATGGCTATATTTTGGACTGCCTGTATGCATCTATGCATACATGTGCCCTACTTCCTAAACAGTCAATCTTATGTAGTAAAGTGTATATTTGTTTATAAGCTTTGACAAGAATTCAAAGCTTATAAACAAATATACACTTTACTGGTTTGAATTGCAATGACTATAACTTTGACCTACTACGTACCATCCTTTTATTATAATAGTCCTCCATGATAAATAGACCTAAATATAAAATTTATTCATTGATTCCATGTCAATCGTTCCAAAGGCTTTGAACCTATTCACAGACACAATAATAAAAGAGTCTATAGACAATAGCGAAGAGGTGAACGACATCTATTGCATTTAACACGGCCATACGACGTACGACGGATGCGACGGACTTTAAAAAATCGTGGCATATATTTATTATGAGTCGTAATACATACATGTATGTAAGGCTAGGACAATTTATGAAAAGAAAAAATGTGACTTTATTCGGTTGTTGCCGCTGCCCATAACTAACATGCAAATAGTGATAAAAAAATACATTAAAAAAAACTAGGGTCGCGTTTAATGCGATAGAGATTTTGTCCGAGATGGGATGCAGTGCAGGGCGCATGGGAGAGAGGCTGCCAGGGAACCAATCAATATAAGTCCAGGAATAAGTATCTGCGTTGACAATTTTTGTACTACTATTTTGTCTTCGCACGGTTATGTACTACAAGATGCTGAAGTTTACTGTTACATACATACATGGAATAACTCCAGTAGGTATAATCTTGTTCAAAAGTATAAGGCTTTGGATGGATTTAAAAACATGGATTGCATAGGTTTTTTGCATATAATTTGGTGCCTAGTACAATAAAATAATCTTAACATCAGAAAGATCAAGAAATAACTATGAAGCAACGAATTATACTCGTATATTTGTTGTTGTTGTTATTGATTCCTTGCATAATAAGCCGGTTTCAAAAACAATAATACTTTCCCTTTTAACATACCAAAAATCTGGGACGGTCAACAAAACAAGTAAAACTGGATGCAAACGCTTGCACAACGAAATAGAAATTATAAATATTAATGTTATTTGCGCAGTGAACAGAGTGACTAGCCGCCTACGCGTTAAAATAACAACCTTGTTACTGTCAGAGTAAGTGTTTCATGTGAATAGTATTTTATTAAAGCAGTCAATTGATTGGAAAACACTAGCAATAACAATAAATATAATGAAACACTACCACTACATTAAGTTTAACAACACACGGTACACAGATGCACGTCACGTATCAGAAATCGCGGCGATAACAGAATAATTCTATCAATTAATAAGAGTTTATGTGCGTGCGATATGGATGGGCGAGGGCGCCGCGTACACTGACGTTCTACCGTAGTCGACACTCGTCTATACATTTAAGGCCCCACGGTACAATCACTTCCCCCGCGACTGTAGCTAACAGCTGATTCGCTAACTTCGGTTACTCACAACATAGCCGGTAAGCACGAGTTGACCGGTATACCTTTACATGCTGACGTTTAAATATTTTTTTTGGGTTGTGTAGTTTAAGAAACAACATATTCTAAGTATTCTGTTATCAGCGTGCCTAGAATGATTTTGCAGTTGCATTTATTAATAAGTATGTTGTTTAATTTTCGCTTTATTAAGCAGCTTTTTTAAAAAAATCATTTGGATTAAAACTCTGGATCTAAAAAAATGGTTACAAATATGGTATCAAAATTTTCTAAAAATAAATATGGTTTAAAAAAACACCGTGCACTACATTATACACATGTTTGTAGAAAAGACTAACTAGCCACCTACTGTGAAATTTAAAAACACGGGTCGTAGACGTTACCGCGATAAAGGGCAATAAATTGAAGGAATAGGATGATTTTTATTCAGTACGAGACTAATAGTCCCTTCCGCTTCGCACAGAGAGAGAGAGCTCTTCTTACGATAAAAAAAATAAGACTGGTGCATATCCCAAACGCTTGGTAGCTTATCTGGCATAACTACGTTCATAAAATAAGGATATAAAATACAGAGGAAAATAAACATAAATAGCATTGTAGTATATCCTTCCTTATTTGATGTTGAAGCGGCGACATATGTTTAAGATTTTTTTATCAGCCTTGCCTGAAAGAGGCTAAAGGTACACTGGAATCCTTTCATAGCACATTACATACAAAAATTACATATAAAATACTATATATCTATATATATAAAAGGAGAACTGACTGACTGACATATCAACGTACAGCCGAAACTACTGGGGCTAGGAATGTGAAATTTTGCACACGGCTTCCTATTATAATGTAGGTGAGCACTAAGAAGGGTTTTTTGGAAATTTAACCTTTAAGGGGGTGAAAAGGGGGAATTAGGAAAGTACGTAACCCACGCGGACGAAGT
Organism: Agrotis puta; assembly: GCA_943136025.2. Classification (NCBI taxonomy): domain Eukaryota; kingdom Metazoa; phylum Arthropoda; class Insecta; order Lepidoptera; family Noctuidae; genus Agrotis; species Agrotis puta. Next base: position 8,931,255 of record OW964177.2, on the reverse strand, counting down.
CGCGGGCAAAGTGCTAGTACTATATAAAAATACTACTTCCAAAATTACAGGTAGGATATTTAAAATTTGAACTAAGAGATTAAACGGAATTAGAACCAGATGTCTTTCGAAAAGATAAACTAAGAGTTTTGTAATAATTATAGTTATTCGTAGTAGCTAATTCCGTGGAAAAAAAAATATTTTTTTGTTTCCCTACATTGGATATTATTTTGGAAAACTTATTGAATGTTGTTTCAATTGAGTAATAAAATAACACTTATGAAACCACAATTTTAGTAACAATTTTCGAGGAAAAAAGAATGAACTTTCTAAGTATAAAAATTCGATATATTTTTTAACCAACTTCAAAAAAACAATTTAGTTAGGTTCTCAGTTCGACCAGTATTTTTGTATGCATGTATGTTTGTCCGCTATTATCTCGCGTTTGGCTGAATCGATTTTGATGCTGTTTTCAGAAAAGTTTTCTTTACATTTTGGTGAAGGTTTTAGTATATAACAATAATGGATATACATATACATTTGAGCAACATTATTTTACGAGCAGCAGCAGCAGCATTATTTTCGACCACGTGAAAATAATATAACTTCCTTTCAGGGATTGGTTGACAATCTACCGTAAGCTCTTCATAGGACTGGAGGAACTTTGGGAAAAAGATCCATCACCATGACGAATTTGGTTAGCCATAAGGTTATTAAAAGTAAAGCCATAGTATACATACCTGTGCTCAAGTACTCTTTTATCAAGCCAGGTCGAATGCATTGTATTATACGATACTGCGATACTATCGAGTTCGACCTCCCCTCGACCCAAGGGCTTGTCTACACCGGCCTCTGATTTGTCGGGTATCTCAACGGCTTCATCGCCAAGAAAAGTTACCACTGGTTTTTTATTCTTTGTAGATGAATTTGCGCGTGCGCGTATATCTTGCGGGTTTAATGGTGGCGAGAGGGGATACGCACTTTCGAACGCGTCTGGCATTTTTTAAATTTTATTATATTACTTTATTTGAACACGAAGATAAGTCAATCTAGTTCCGATGCTAAACTATAACTGGCGTCATCAGAATAACACTGAAAACAAGTAGACGATAAAGATAACCTCGCGAGATGATAACTCTTGACCGGGCCAGCAAGTGATGTAAATATTAAGCTAGAAGAATATTGACTGTGTGTTCGTGTTAAAACTTAAAAAAACAACCGTAGTAAAAATATAAATATACAGTCACTCGTTAACACGTGTCAAATAATTTGAGGAACAATTTTATACTAAGATGTCGATGTCGTAATATTATTTAGAGCCATTCCAATATTTTATCTTATTTGTATAATAGACAAGAATAAAGAAATATAGTTCTAACTAGGTACCTTCTGGTGGCTGTATTTAAATATGATACAGTCAACAACAAAAGCATATTAAATTATAGCATGTATTACGTTTCAATATTTCAAGTTCACGTAACAGCTAAGAGTTTATATTTTAATTTGGGTAAATAATTGAACATATTTTGTGGATTATTTTTAAATTTCGACTATATTGCCGACCATACAGACGACATAGCAGTGAGTATAGTAGCAGCGCCGTTTACACGCGTATCTCTCATTATTTCCCTAGCTTAGCGAATAGCCTGTCGGGTGGACGCTCCAACGCGTGTCCCTCTGAATAGCAGAGGGCACAGCGGCGGAGCGGGCTTGCGGACGGCGAGTAATGGGTAAGCTCGCCGTCCGACCAAGGACGAAGCCCAGGACGGTGACGCGTCGTGTTTCACGGGTCACCGACGGGGCCAAATGCCTGCTGGGGTCGCGGATTTTTTCTTAATCCAGGTTACCGCGGCCCCGGAACGTAAAGGGCATCCGAAGAAACACGTATAAAAAAAAAAGCTTAACTTATTACTGTCGTCTAAGTGATGTTGTATAGGCAGTATAAATCACACTTGCATTTCAACAGTTTTTTTAACAGCCGGTAATGTTCCACAGCTGGTTAGAGGTCTCCCACATATCTCCCGCTTTACCAGGTACTGAACTTAAAACCGTAATGAGAGTAATCTTGCAATTATATTGCAAAAACCCCAAATATCCCAATTCACAAAAAAAGGCTGACAGGCTATTTAATTCTAAAAGTCGGTAACAGTAACGCGTGAAGTGTGACTTTTCAATAACTTGATAATGTTTTTTTGTTACTGGTAACTGAAAGACACTAAGAGACCTTGCAAAGCTGATGTTGCTGTCACATCACAATCGCATATGGTATGACTTGGGGGAATTAAGTCATCTTACAAGAAGGGAGCCTCGTGCGGAGGAAAGTTCTATTTACATCTGCAAAGCTTCGCACATGCCTCTTGCCCCTCCTAGATTCGGTCTCGCTACACCACTGTCTTTGATCACAACAGACATGTTGATGTAATTCTGTTTTGTTATAGGTAGTAAATATTTATAAGACTGTCAAGATCTTTGATATCTTTGATTCCTTATAACTTAATCCTTTCAACTAAACAATAAATAGATCCAGGAAGCAGTTTTTACCTGTAATGGCCTGCATTAGATACCTATAAAAAAATATCATCAAACAAGTGGCCCAATATTACAATGCTGCTTTTCAAAGTTCTTATCTCATTGAATGATAAACTGAATAAACATGGAAGTATTACAATGTGCAAAATTATAATAGTATCTCTTACCTGTGTTCTGCACGACGGTAGTACTTCTTCGGAAGCTTCTGATTTTCTTGATTGGGATCACAGTCTTTGTTGGAACAAAAATCCATTTTTTTTGTTACATTCATATTTTTTTTATCAAATAAATTAAAACTTAGACTGAAGTATCTTAGGGTAGATTGTTTCCTTAGAATTATACTTTGTATCTTGTGCCCGTTCATGCAGACTGTGATTGTTGTACACAAATGATATTCTGCCTGCAAAAAAAAACAAGTATTTAATTCCTTAAAATAACAAAATGGCCTAAAAGGTAAATCATAATCAATATTTATTTTAACAATTGTATTTTACTCTTAAATTTTAATGATAATTTATAACTTAATCGTTTTGGAAACTACCCGATACTTTGTCCCTAAGATGACCCACTGACTATTTATTTAGTAATGTGTCGTAGTTCATATTATATTTCGAAGCAAATAGTTTTACATAAGACTTGCTTTATCTATCCTACTACTAACAGGGCCTCTTCTTTGGCCAGCTCAATTAAAAAATAGTCCTCGTGATAATAAAAATAACAACAAGCAGGTAACTTGATTTAAATAGGACGAAAAATGGAATAAATGAATTAAGTAAGATCTTTTACTATAGGATCATCACATTCACTTTAGAATTGCACGAAAAGCGGGCTTCATTGCTCGAAAGATATAGCAAAACGAAATAAAAATAATGATTAGTTACGGTAAAATATTAGGTAACCACCTCGTGAAAATAATTGTTTCTACTGTCGCTCGTACACCTCAAAAACCAAAACAGCAGGCAATCTATCTTTGGTACTCCTAAACCCTTTCTTATTGCCAAACACTAACTAATTTTAGCTTAAAAAATATAAATAACTTCATAGTACCTACTCACAGCTGAACTTGGTCAGAATATTTTTCCAAGCGAATTTGGTAATAAAAAAAAACAGAAAAACTGGTACCTTCCCGTTTTCTTGTTTTTTTTTTTAGGATAAGTAAAATAATTTAAATACACTTCGTTATCAACATTATGAACTGTCGTTTTATTTATTACTGACTGATGAAATAGTGCAACGCTGTATCGCTATCACTCGCTGTTGATCTGTTGATCACTGTTGGTTGATGCTTATCAAAGTGCAGAAAGCCAGGTATCTATACCGTGACGTGTCGTAGATTCAAGGCTTGGAACTTGGTGTTGCTGCATAATGCAAAACGGACTTTCTCCAAACAACGGTCGCCACAGTGTGGTGCTGTTTGATGCAACTTTTATTTTGTTAATAACTTTTGAAGAAAAAGTTTAGTTTTTTTTTTTATTCAGTTTACCCTCGGACAAACCTTTCTGAGGGTAGACTGAATAACTAATAGAATAGAAAGAATAGATAACCATCCATTCGCACATCCATACGGCAGGACAGCAGTACCTGATATGTACGGAGATTAAAAGAAGAAATAATAAAAGATTAAGTGTCTAAACACACTATGCCGAAGTTACGCGACCGAAGTTCGGCGGCTGATTTTACGTTCCGACGTATTTGGCTGATATGACACACCATAAGTGCCGAACTAACGCGGCAGGAATTCGGCGCTGACGGCTTTCTGCTGCTCCCCGCCCCCGGATCTTCGTCGGTAATCGAACTGAAATTCGGTCGCGTATAATGTGTGGTCACAGAATAAGTTGCCGCTGAACTTACGCCCGACCGAAGTTAGGCTGTACGCTATGATGCAACGTAATTTTGGCATAGTGTGTCGTCAGTAATTCAAATAGCATTGCAGGCGTAATTGTGCTGACCTTCGGTCGCGTAACTTCGGCATAGTGTGTTTAGACACTAAAAGAAATTCAGAAAAAATCTGATGGACTGTCCTCCGTTTCTGATACTTGCCGGAAGGCAAAAATTATATTGAAAATTAGCCGGATCATCATTTCTGATCGTATGTAGGGTGCATCACGAGCATCACATTTTTTCTGATAGACTTAGCGCGACCGCCTTTGTCATGTATAGATGACAAGCCAAAAAGTGCTCAGCACGCCACAGTCGCGCGTCGCGACTACACGAAAGACTTTTAAACGTCAATATATGTAGCTTATTAAAATATCTCTAAATTCACTACTGTTTTTGATGTACTTATGTATTTATTATGCTTAGCTTGGCGCTGAGAGCAAGTTCTTGTTTTTTTGACGTGGCGGTCAAAGGGTTAAGGTGATTCTTTCATGGTACCAAACCATGATGGAACTGTCAGAATTTCTAAATTATAACTTATTTTGAACAAATCAATGTGAGAGCGAATGGAGCTTATGTTTTGATCATTCTTATATTTAAATGTTGCGAATCATATTTTGATCAAGTTACAACTTGTCACTGATACGCAATTTGCAAAAAACAAGAAAATTTGAATACCGAGGGCTTCGATCAATAGAACTATTATTGATCGAAGTTCGAGGGCAAAATTTCTGTTACAAGAAAGAGAAAAGTAGTGGCTCTCGGCTCTCTTTCTAGAGTATGCCCAATTTTATCTGTTAATTGGCTAGGGAAGTGGCAGACACGCAGTCCATTCTCTAAATCAATGGTCCCCATGGGAACATCGCGCAGAAGACGATTGTTACCATATTAAAAAAAGCATGACGTCAAGACATTATTGACATTTGTGCGACAGACATGAGAGATCCTCAGTCACACGTCAAATTACGTCTTCTATGTGCGAATTTTCGGCAATTTTGTAAATACTTTATATTTAATTAAAATATTATTAATTGAACATAATTCTATGAAATCCACGATACAGTGTTGAAAACTGTAAATGTAGCGATGGCGGCGTACACAGAAAAAGTGTTATTGAGTGGCACCGCTCTGTCATTTTTGTTCTACGAATGCGTAAACTCAGCTAGTAGTCAGGTATTACTAATATTATTTTACTATATTACCAATGCCTTGTAGTCTGATTTTACTTAAACATTTTCATGAACTCATACGTGTTTACTTCTAGGAAGGATTTCTTATCGGCGATGTGACTTCAGAAATAACTAATCACATTTCTGATACACAGAGTGATAATGCTCGCTTAGACACACAAATAGAAATCAGAAGTGTGCTTCCCCTGCCGTCAGTATCACTGTTTTATTTACCTACCGGTCGGATAAAAGAAGATGTCCTCTCTGATATACTTTCAAGTACTGCCACTGAAATTGTTGGTTGGTATAAATATCGAAAGAATACCAACATAAAGCCCACTTTTAGGGACAAATTAATAACAAAAGGTTTGCAAAAATACTTTGAAAAGTATCATGGAAAGAAACATTTTGTAACATGTAATTTGTCAAGCAAATTATCATCTGCTGGATCTACACACTCATTTATGTATAGATTTGGCAAAATTAACTGTTTTGATATGTATGAATACATTGAAGATGTAACAGCTAATTTAGGTGAAAAATATACTGGATACAAGAAATCACATAAATTGTCACCACATTGTATATTCAATAAGATTGTAAAGGAAAGTAATGTGCAAACCAATAACACAAGCGATGCAATTTTACGGATCCAAGAAGCTGTGGATGTGAGACTTGTCAGAGAAGCTAAAATAGCAGCTAAAAATGAGTGTTCAATCAGGGAATTAGAAGCAGAGATCAAGCAAATGGCCACAATATTATCAGACAAACACTCATTTGATTTACAATCAACCTACAACAAGTATGTTGAGGAAAAAATAATAAATCGGGAAGCCGAGATGGCTAAGGCTTGTTTGGAGGCATTAAAAATTCCTTTAAAAGTTGACATATTGAGTGTTAAAAATGTCCCCATGAACTACCATCATATTGATATGGAAGAATCAGTGCAGTTAATTGAAAATGAAAACAAAGACACCAGCCCAAGTCCTCCTTTGATCACTTCAAACCCAATAAAACAAAAGCTTAATTATGCTGCTGCATTAAAGAACAAGCAAGACACACCATCTACTAGTGTGAGTATTTAATTTTGTAATCTGTTTTTGCTCATGTTGGTTAGTATTTTTGATTTAAAATCCTCTTTCAATCCTGATCATTGGCGTCAGAGCGTACCCAGGTTCTAGGCCAGGGGAAAGGAGGCACATTGAAGAAACAAGTTGGACTTTTAGTCAGTAAGAGATCATGAATTATATAGGATAGCTATATCAAGAGTAATTTTTCGAGAATCTTTAGCAAAACAGTTTAGTACGTCTATTGTGAATTAGTGGATTTTAAACTTAAGACCTGCAACTCTGCAGAGTTGCAGGTCTTAAGTTTAAAATCTGCTAAACACAAACTGTCGGATCAACCCTGCCACAGAACGTGAGTCTTTAGAGAATAGCATTATTGATATGGTCCCTTTGAATTCATAAAATTCTGATATGTCATCAACACATTTTTTTTTTATTTGATTCTCTTTAGTGTTTCTTTTGTCATAATCATCAGCATACCATGGGGTTACTCCCATGATCCTGCTTGGATGCAGAATGCTTAAATGGTGTTTCTAATAATTGTAAATGGATAAAAACTTTATTTACAAGAAAATTATGATAGTTTATTATTATGTTCAATTATAAATACATTTTTTTTACTTTCAGAAACAAAACAATGGCAGTGAAGATTTAATTATCTTTGATGTTGACGATAAACATGTGACAAAAAAGACCTTGGTAGTAAGTGAAGATGTAAAGTGTGGTGATAGTTCACCGGAATATTAACAAGTGCCTTTTCATTTAAGTGTTTAAATCCATACCAGGGGTGAATAGGTTGATAAGTCGACCTACATATTATTTTATTTTTTTAGTAGTAGTAGTAGTAAAAGAGATATTCATCAATTCACATGTTTGCTATTTTAGTTTTTATAAAAGAAGCAATCCTATTGCCTATTATCATGAAAAAAAATATGTAAGTCGACTTATCAACCTTTTGCACTCCTGGTACGGAAATATTCAATAAGTTACCAAATAAGTCAATCTTTTCATTATCATAACAGTATCAGTTTTGTTTATTACTAATAATACTCATAAAAAAAACATTTTTCTAAATATACCTATATATTTTATTTCCGTGCATGTTTTCTAAGTTTGATTCAGATACATATCACCATAAAATAGGAATTTGGTATTATCTATTATTGTTGGATTGGTCACTATTACCTCGTTCTCTCTAGTAATGTTAGGTTGGTTGCGAGAATTGAGCGCAGGCTACACCGCCAGCGGGTGGGCGAGCGAGTTAGGCGGGCGGGCGAAGCGAGAGAAGGAAGCTATACAAAACTACGCGGAATTTAACGAGCTAAACTATGGAGTTGACACCGAAAACTACAGACGGACGAAGCTAGCGAAACGGGGTGGACGATTAGCTTCGCTGGAATCGTTGGATATTTCGTTAGCTTCGCTCGCATCGTTGACGTAGGTTAGTCGGTAGCTCGCGGTGTGAACCGAAGTATTTAAAAGAGGTGAAACGATGTTCGTTCGCCTAGCTCGCTCGCCTGCCCGGTGGCGGTGTGGACTGCGCTTTACAAAAGCTACATAGCATCGTTTGGGTTAATTTAATGAGTATGAAACACTTCTACTTATCTTTGTTTTGCCTTAATACTTACTAATAGGATTACATCAATACAAATGTAAATAAAGACGATAAGCAATTTGATTTTTGATTAAATAACCTTAACCTTTTATTGAATTAACAAGGAAGTATCCATTTCTAATTGACACCATAAATAATTGTCAGTACTAGTGCGAAAAGGTTGTTTGAAAGATCATATCATAGTGAATCCGAAAAGGTGGGAGTTGGCTCTTCAGTGGCGTAGCTAGGCCAGAAAGAGCCTCGCATCTAAACAAGTTTGGGGCCCTTCTAATCAAAGTGTAGTTTTGCAGAATAAAGAAAATAGTAATCCGACATTTATAGCTAATGCTTTTACAGATTCCATTAGGAGAATTCAGAAGGGAGCTAGAAAATTGAGAATGCTGATCGACTGATCGTAGCTCATACATGGCAGCAATAGCCATATTGAAATTTGAGCTATGTTACATGCTCGATACCACTGAGAGGATCGCCCGGAGGACACGGTGGAGCATACGGTGCAGGACTGCCCCGCTTGGGCAGAGCACCGCCGTGTCCTCACGACGGCGATAGGAGGAGACCTCTCGCGCCCGGCATGTTTTGAGTAAGACTCGCCATGGACCATGCCCGGGTCGGCGGCGCGTTGTGTTCCACGCGCGCCTCAAAGTGTCAGCATAATGACGGGGACGCCGTTTAGAGGGCCAAAGCCTCTCGGGGTCGCGGGACTCACGAATTAGCGTGACCCCGGAACGCAAAGGGCTATTAAAGTACACCGTGGATTTTAGTCGGTACGAGTTTGACAGTCCCTAGGTCTCATTTGATTTTACCACCTAAAAAAAATGTTACATGCTCGATTAATGACGCTTTATGGCCCGTAAGTTTTTACAAAAAAAAAAACAACTGTATCACGGCCCTGTATCACGGCGGCGCGGCGGTAGCCATGGCTAAGGCCGCGTTTCCACTGACGCGGAGCTGGGCGGAGAGGAGCGGAGAAGAGCGGTGAAAAGTGGTCAGTGTTTCCACTGAAGCGGAGCTGGGCGGAGAAGAGCGGAGAGGAGCGGAGCTGGGCGGAGAGGAGCGGAGCTGGGCGGAGAGGAGCGATGAAGGGCGATGAACTTCTCATCCATTTTGATGATGCACCTAGTGACGTAACGAAGACAACTGACAAACTGCACGCGAGTCACGCACCGCCCCGCTCCGCACCGCTCCGTACCGCCCCGCTGTCCTCCGCTCTGCACCCCAATGCTCGCTGTCCTCCGCACTGCACCGCCTCGATGTATGAATATCCGCTCAGCTCTGCTCCACCCCGCTCGTACTGTTTCCATTGAAGCGGAGCGGAGATTTCAAGCATAGTCATTGGTCAATTTGTGCACCGCTAAGCTCCTCTCCGCCCAGCTCCGCGTCAGTGGAAACGCGGCCTGATGCACCTAGTGACGTAACGAAGACAACTGACACACTGCACGCGAGTCACGCACCGCCCCGCTCCGCACCGCCCTGCTCCGCACCGCTCCGTACTGCCCGCTGTCCTCCGCTCTGCACCCCAATGCTCGCTGTCCTCCGCACTGCACCGCCTCGATGTATGAATATCCGCTCAGCTCTGCTCCACTCCGCTCGTACTGTTTCCATTGAAGCGGAGCGGAGATTTCAAGCATAGTCATTGGTCAATTTGTGCACCGCTAAGCTCTTCTCCGCCCAGCTCCGCGTCAGTGGAAACGCGGCCTAAGACCGTGGCTCTTAGTCATAGATTTAGGGGTTATTTTTTCCTGAATATTTAAATACAACAAATTGTGTTCTGCAATACAGAAAAGAGGCACACAACAAAAGAGTAGCCTACATTTACATCAATGATAGATACAACAACAGCCTCAAAGTCAAGGATGACGGTAGATGGTAGTTTATTGAACATCACCGTATTCCTGCTCTTGCCTCCTGCTCCTTGGAGACAAGCAGGAGTCCCAAGTTTTTTCGTTCTCCCTTGTCAGTAATTTTTTTTTGGTTTACAGGAGAATTAGCAAAACACAAGAACGTTATTATATTCTGAATATGTTTATTTTATACATAACAAAAATAAATCGTGGCTCAATAAAAACAAAATAATATTCATATTTTTATACTTGTGTATAACATTAAAAATAAGTAATGTAATTGATGGGTCACACCTATTCATTTATACATAATAAAAATGAACATTTACTAGTATAACCAGCACATCAACTTACCCCAAATCGAATATGAACCTTTTTTTCTTGTGATAAAGTTGAAAATCGAAAAAAAGAAACTTGACAGATTGGAGTAGGTTGATGTGTCTGTAACTTTTCTATAAATTGGAATGTCCATTACGGAATGTCATGATTCATATTATTTCTACTTCCTAATTATATCAAATTCTTGCCTTTTAAAGTTAATTTCATATACATTTAATGTCAGGAAAGTTCGTCCACACCAGGAGCAGCAGTGAGTTATAAATTAGTTTATTTGGTGATTAACTGTAACCGACTTCAAAAATGACTTGACTGATGACTTCAAGAATGTTCCAGTGAGTGAACGAGGTGGCGCTAGGCGACTTGTATAGCTGTCTCTTTCACTCACTGGAACAAGCCTGGTTTTAAGACATCATAATACGGACCCTGGGCCGCTTTGAACAGTTCTTCGTTTGTTTCCAAAGGTATACTTTCCAGGTGATCCCAATAGGTTAAAAAAAACACCGAGTTTAAGTATGTGGAGCACTCGCTTTTCAAGTAGGTACGCTAATTCGAACTTTTGCGGTGTGAACGCAACTTTAAACTCAAGACACTTTTTCGACTAGTACGTGTACAAAAAAATCTGTCTAAACTATCTCTAGCATAGATAGATTACATACAAAAAAGCTACCAGACTATACTATTAAGATTATTACATAAGAATAAAGTATTGATTCCTCATTAAATATTAAGTAATAATCATAGGTCGGAATTAGGTAGAGTTATTCAGGTACTTACACTGATTTCAAACAGCGAAAAAATAAAGTGGATATGCCCCAAATACCGGAATTACTTTTAAAGAGCAGAAAAATCCCGTGATTTATTTACTTCTCCACAATTTATTTGTCTAAACTATCTCTGATGTTTTTTTTTATTATTATTTATTTGTAATACTGTTTTTCACACGAGATTGTCTACTAGAAATCCCGGGAAGATCCATATTAATATCAACATTTCGATGCAAGTACTAAAATAACTAACCACCAATGGCTTCGAGTGCTTAGGGCATCAAGTAGTCTTAATCCGGCACTGAGTATAGACATGGATTAATACATTTTGATATTGTGATTTTCACTATACACTTAGACAAATTGAAAGTCAATATTTACTATACTAAACACTAGCTGTTGCCAGAGGGTTCGCCCGCTACTATTGGAAAATTATCCCCCAGGAACATAAAATCGGGATGAAAACGTATTGTGTACCTCTCCAGTAGTTTTTGCGTAAGAAACAAACTAACGTATTTTTGCATTTATAATTTTAGTAAGATACGTGTAAATACGGCGTCAATAGCACTATTATAAGTTAATCATTACGTTAAAACACTGGCAAGAACTTCTAAAATGTAGCACGGAGTAGTAATAAAAAGAGTGCCTACAAATACTGGAAATTGAACTCAAGACTTCAACAATTGAGCTTGCGACTATTTTTTGAACGAGGTAGTTTTATAAAACCTATAAAAAAACCAGATGTACTACGTAAATAGCCTCGGACAAATACCGATTAAAGGCAATCTCTCTATTGATACTCCGTGTTTCAAGTCTTAGATTCACAGTAGATCAGCCGCGCCGGTAGCGACGTCTCCCGCTAGTTCGTGCACAGAGTGCGCGAGCCGTCGAGCTTGCTGGACTGCTGTAGACGCCGGCAGCAGGCCCAGGTGGATGCAGATCAGCTCCTTTATTGACACGCCGCGGGAGTCGTTGGGAAACGCTAGCTCAAGGAGTTGCCTAAAAAATAGGTGAGATTAGCATATTACCACTAGAGCTTCTCTGGTGATAGTTGATTTTGCAGTAGGAACATTAAATTTCTGGTTAGTCTTCACCTCGTGGGTTTGTTTCATCACCCCACAGCTCCTGCACTTCAACGGGGTGGATGGAATCACCATTGTGTGAACCGCGCGAAGATCGAATCTACTGTAGTGCGACAAAATGCCCTGTGGCCTATGTTCGGAAAGGCCGAAGTGAAGAGTCTCCTCTCCGCTTCGTACTTTCCGTTTTGGTGCAAAGAAGATTTCAAACCCGGTGGTAATACGGTACCTGTAGAAGGTGCCCCTGATGTCCCCGGGCGGCGGCAGCGCGCGCACGGCGGCGGGGTGCGGCGGCGCGGCCGGGCGCACGGGCTGGCCGCGCCGCTCCCACCACACCAGCGCGCAGCCGTGCAGCGCGCCGCGCCGCCACGTGGCCGCGCAGTAGCCCTCGCGCACGATCGCGAAACTGCGACACACCGCACGCCGCACCTGACAACAACAACTCCTTCTTATAAAGGGGGGAGGGGGACGATTAGCTATATTAATAAAAATAGCTAAAGAGGCAAACTGGTCATGCAATGGCTCGATCGTTGAGAAAAATGTGAAGGTGAGCCGATTTCTTTATCGGTTTGCAAGTTTTTGGTCAATCAGCTCAACTTGTAATAATCTGTACCTATTACAGCCTCAAGAATAAATATCTACGCGCCTCTCAAATTACGATAAGCGGATAGACCAAGCCTGGGAACTGAACACAAACTTATATTTAAAGGCTTTTTGGGGAATAAACAGCTAATACCTTAACATTCACTCTACGTCAAATAAAATTTTGATCCTTACCGTATCTGGAGCCAGCATGTCAGCACAGTCAGCCATATCGGGTGCCAGAAACCGTCCCACCGTGCGGTCCACGTAGATGAAGTGGATGAGGCCGGGGAACTCCTCCACATACTTGTGCAGCGTTAGGGAACAACTTGCATCCGTCTCGCCCGTGCTCAGACACTCCCACATTAAGCGAAATAATCGATTCCAACATGATATGGATTGTATTGTGACTTTTCATTGTTTTAAGTTAAGTTCATAATTGTTGAACGAAATGGTTCTTTAAAATGGTAATGAGAATGTCACAAAACAATTATAAATATAATACGTACAGTGATATAAACATAAAATAATGATGATGGTGACTATGCATAAGCAAATGCCTGATACACAATGCAGACAAGACAAAGAGAAAACCTCAGTTTGACCCAGGATTCCTAATATTTGATAGAGGTATCATATCTTTTTCTTTGAAATTGAATGTGGGCTGTTTGCTACCGAGTTTTGACATTAAAAAATGATAGAATAACCTGAACATTTTGCTGAGCTGAGAATATACCCTATCATTTTATATGTCAATATGTTTGCTATAAAACTCTGAAACACACTCATCAGTTTTATCATTAATCAGACCCTTATAATTTATCAACATTTCACTCATGTGTTCAATTACACAGCAATGACGTACTTGACTATCTGTTACATGTGGGTAATGCAATCAATAACATCAGCATGATTTAAGCAACCTTGGGCGAGTTGGGATATACTTTAATTGATAACTGCAAGCTGTTTAGTTACGCGCTGCATGAAAATAGAAGCGTACAGGGGACCTACTGGGGCCATGACGTTTTAAAGCGAGAGTTGTTCCACTATGGGAAAGAGACAGAATTATACAAGTCTTCTAGCGCCATCTCGTACCCACAGTGGAACTACTCTTGCTTTAAGACGTTATGGTAGGCCAGATCAGTAATGGATGTATGTAGGAATTTCTATTTTCGCTTTTACCCGAAAAACTTTTTTAACGTCTCGAACATCCAGATTAAAACTGGTTGATCATGGCTTACTAAAACCTTCTAACTAATATTAAGCTAAATAAATAAATATTGATATGAAAAGGATATGATCCCAAGCTGAAGTATCTCTTGGCTTTTACACAGAGGAACTCGACGTAGGGCGATAATATTCCTCTTAAGTCTTTCAAAGGTTGCTCCATCTTCAAGCTAGGGATATCGGGCTTCAACTGTTCAATGACGGCTTCCAACGCCGTGTGCATCGCTATGGCCGTTGTCTCAGGGGTCAACGGCGTAGTTGTAGTGCAAGACTTGCGAAGTTCCAGCATACGACTTGTGAGCCGGGCATATAGATTGGAGTTCGATTTATTCTTACGCAGAGCATCTGTTGTCTGAACAGGAAATATATTTTAAAAACCAATTACATTAACTATGGAATAAAGGGGAAAACTATAGGTTGTCTACATTATGTACCTTTTTCAATGCCGCTTCTAAAGAATCCAAAGTTGTAGGCAACATTTCTAAATTTCTTTGCAACAACAGTCTTCTTAAATTGGATAGTATTTGATTTGACATGTACGCCGAAATGCCGACTTCTCTGTAATTCAATAAAATAATGTTTGCTTTTAAATCTTATGAAGTCGAAGGGGGGAGGGGGAGAGATGATCAGTATTAGTTTGCAGACTATAAGCTCAAAGTGTTTTAATGACGAACTGTTCTTTCAAAGTAACAAACCGTGTATGTACGTTTGATATCTACCTCAAATCCATATCAACGACGACCGCGAAAGTGATCCTAGGTGCGACTTCCGCCAGATGTATCGAATGCGGCGCACAAGGAATCCCGGCAGGTCCCGCGCATAAATTCACTACAGCACTATTCTCCGTGGACAACCCTGCAAATATTTCTGAGATAAAGATTTTAAGTAAAAAGAAAATTTGCGAGCAGCACTTTTAGCTGCGACCTTTTGAATCAGTACTCCAGACGCCTTACCAACTAGGCCATCGCAGTCATGCTCGAAAAAACCGAATATTTCATTCCATACTTAACGTTTTTCATTCATAAAATTTTAGACATTTTATTGGGCATTAATGCCTGTGTCAAGAATTGTAAAGCATTTTATAGAAGAAAAATTGAAACATGAAATTTGTGGGCTAATTAAATCCCAAAACCTATAGAATTGAGGTGTTCGGTGGCAGTAGTAGTAGCCGTAGGATACGGGGCGTGGGTATCTCCTAAACAGCGCCTTAACACCCCGTCCTGCACTTTTTGTATCCTGTTTATTCCAATGTCTTTTAAAGAGTCAGTCAATCTAAGGTAGGAATCTTCATCTTAGCGTGTCGATGGTAATTTTTAATATCGAGTCGGCTCAGAACTACACTACGAGTTTGACGCAATGGCGCTATCATTGTAACAAGCGTTTATCAATTCTTGTAGTAGGCAGGCATGAGATCACACTAGACACGACATCTGGCTCGGATCATAGGCTAAATACCGGAACTAAATAACTACTAGAAGACTCACAAGGCAATCGATTTATTTCCATATTATCTTCATCAGGGTCATCACTGTTAAGATCTTTCCAGTACTCTTGAGCAGCGATGCATTGTATGCTCAATAAAATCAAATCCGGGGGCGACAAATCCTCACTTCCTCGGCTAGAAAATATGAGTAGCTTAGTCAAAAATCAAAACATCCAATAACTTTCGCAATTACAATATTAACTAAGAATTACATACCTTGAGTAAAGTGCCAGTAACTTGTCCCCAACAAATAACATGAAATGACTGTGCTGGTAGGGTAGTTTGATATCTTTTGATGCACTTTTAAGGGCATTTAATGCAGCCATAGTTGCTCCACTTTCGCCGATTACACCATTCGCGCCGGGTATCGTGTCGCCTTTGGTGCGACAGTCTAGAAGAACTGCCAACCAGTCTTGATAAATTGAAGAATGGAGACTGAAAAATTATTATTAATATTATGATGCTATATCAATACTTTCTAATTATGTATTTATATAATTAGAAATAGGTCATGAGTTTAAGTTAACTATTGCTTATGTTATGTCCTCTACTTAGGGTTGCCATCTGTCCGGGTTTCCCCGGATTTGTCCTAGATTAGAGTGCATCAGGTGGGCGACCGCGGGGGGCTTTATTTGTAGTCCGGGTTTAAACATTTTAAAGTTTTGGACCGCCCGCGACCACACTTCACCGTCCCTCCATCCCTCCCGACGCAGTTACCACGCTGCGCACTTCGACTCATGTCCGGGTTTTGTATCCGTACTAAATAAAATCCGGGGTTTTCACGCGTCTTGTCCTGGTTTCTAAATTTTAGAGGTGGCAACCCTAACTCTACTTATAAACTTTCCCTGTCATTGTTAATTCGAATCAAATAAATATATTAATAAGCCAGCGCGCGGCCCGCGATCTAACTCCTTGCGGCCTAAACTGAAGATTTTCTTTGATAAAGGAGATATCTACCTTATTTATAAAAATAAAATTCATTAAAATTAGTTTACGTTTTTAATATTAAATTGGCGATAAAAGGTTAGGTTAGGTTAGGATTTATTTGGAACTGTCAAAGAATGGTCTTGCAAGATAGATTATACATATAAATCAGAATTTATTATTGGAAAACTTAAATATAAATAGGGCAATTGGTACATAACAGAATCTGAATGGTTTCTAGTAATGAGTTTCAGCATGATTAAAAAAAAATACTTACAGATTAATGTTCTGGCCACAAATATGTTGAACAAACGTTTTGAAGTCCAAGAGTTCACGATGGGCATCATCAACATGGTCCTCGGTGATTATCATGAACACATGATCAAGCCACTGTGGGATATTCCACAAAATTTTATGACAGCTATACATATACAATCCAATTTATATTTGCAGCGTGTTTGAAGCAGCTTGTACTAGTAAGGCTGTCAGGGAGTATGATAAAAAAAAAGCTAGAGCAGCTTGAGAGGGGAAAAGTGGAGAATGTGGGACTAGAATGGTCTCTTGGACTAGTTGGTAGTTGAGTTAGTCCAAGACAAGGTGCCACATTACCATAAAAACGTTCAAAACAAGGGAACAGAAAATTCAGCTTCTGAGTGTGGGTTGTGGTACCCGAAGACGTGGGCTTCCAGCCGAGTTTTTCTTTCCTCAAAAATCATCTTTAAAAAGTTTCTTACCTCATCAAACACCAATGTCGTCTTGTCTTTACA
Organism: Agrotis puta; assembly: GCA_943136025.2. NCBI lineage: Eukaryota > Metazoa > Arthropoda > Insecta > Lepidoptera > Noctuidae > Agrotis > Agrotis puta. The sequence goes on along the minus strand of OW964177.2, from coordinate 8,914,012 downwards.
CTGTATCGAAGAGTATGTGTTACCAAACTGTGCAGCCATAACCCGCTGGGATGTTATGATAGGGGCCAGCAATTGTGACACAGTATTGTTTTCTGTTACATCTGTTTGACTCTCCTGAAAATATATCATAGTCTGACTTAACCCTTAAGTGCATAGTTTATCAAAAATGATAACAGACTTTTTTATGAGTATAACTTCCGAACAAACTATATTTAAATAACAAAACGTTTCTGAACGTTTATTTATGCGTCATTCTTATAATCTGTGAGCATGACAAAACGCTAGCTGGGCTGTGATTGGTTGAATTTGACATTACAAACTGCAAGATCGTTATACTTGTATATGTACGAATTCGAATATTTATATCGGTTTATAACCAATAAAAAACAAGTGCATTTTTCTCAAAAAAAAAACTTTCTGAAAGGTAAGGATCTATATTTTGTTATGGCGTTTTTATTTTACAATAAATATTTAAGGCATGTTACTAATTTTGCTTTGGAATGTTGTTATCAAAAATGATAATCTATGCATTACCGGTATATTTTTTTCTTACTATGGATGTTTATGAATATTTTTTCAATGCATGATTTTTGAAGTAAATTATATGTGTTTTGGTGTTGGGTTGCATGGTTTCAATATGGTTTTAGATCGCTATTGAAAAACATGGAAGACAGAAATATCGAAACACTGTTGTGGCAACTCGAGAATGGCGACATCTCTGAGGATGAAGCAGACATCGATGAAGATGCCATAGATTATTATGACGGTGTGAATGAGTTGATAGAAGACCTCGAAGATAGAGAACAGGAAGTAGAAGAACAACAAATGGACTCAAATGGTAATTTAGACTGTGATCCCCCAGTTATTTCTGACGATTTGCCTCGAAATGAATCAAGGTCTACTTATACTCAAGTAAGAAATTTAGTTTGGAAAAAGACAAAGATGTCTTTGGTTGAACAAGCTTTTACCTTTCTTGGCGTCACTGACTACCCTCAACATATTTTAGATTTATCCACTCCATACCAATTTTTTTCTTATTTTTTTGACAAAAACCTACAAGAAGTAATCGTTGCTGAGACGAACAAATATGCTGTACAAATGAATCCAAATTTCTCCGATCCCATCAACTCATTGGAACTTCGAAAATACCTTGGCATCTTGATATACACTTCAGTGTACCATTACCCCAGCATCAGATCTTATTGGGCAAGAGCTGTACAATTCCATCCAATTTCAGACACAATGACGGTAAACAGATTCGAAAAGATTCGCCAAATAATACACTTCAACGACAATAGCACCCACCTACCTCCTGACCATCCTAAGCACGACCGACTACATAAAATACGTACAGTAGTTGACCATTTCAATAACCGATTCATGTCAGTTCCGTATGACCATCGCCTATCACTGGATGAACAGATGTGCTCAACAAAGATAGGTCATTTTATGAAGCAATATTTGCCAAAAAAGCCTCACAAATGGGGATTCAAATTATACGTGCTTTGTTGCCCCATGGGCTACGCCTATACTTTTGAAATTTATTCAGGGACTCATAATCTCCAAAGGCTACCTAATGAACCCGACTTAGGAGTAGTTTCAAACACAGTCATACGTTTGCTTCGACCGGTACCGAGGAATGTAAATCATATTATATTTTTCGATAACTTCTATACGAATTTGTCACTATTCCATTACTTATTCAACGAAGGAATTTACTGCTTGGGCACAGTACAGAAAAATAGACTGGGAATAACATGCAAACTACCTGAGAAGAAAGACATTCTCAAACCATCAGTACCGAGAGGGTCGTACGATGAAAATGTTACTACATTTGATGGGGTTGAATTTTCTGCCACCAGTTGGAAGGATAATAAACAGGTGCTATTGCTCTCCACGTATGTTGGCTCAGAACCTATAGATACAATAAAAAGATACGACAAAAAGCTAAAGAAGAGCATTGCCATAACTTGCCCAAAAGCTATACGCGAATATAACGCGAATATGGGTGGCGTTGACACAATGGATAGTTATTTGGGTAGATATAGAATTAGAATGAAATCCAAAAAATGGACTCATAGACTCTTTTATCACATGTTGGATATGGCAGTAATCAATAGCTGGATTTTGTACAAAAAAACTTTGCTGAAGAAGGACCCAAATCCTAAGAATATTTTGAAACTGGCTGATTACAGGACGGAACTAGCGGAAACTTTGTGTAAATATGGCAGCACCACATCACAAAATAAAAGAGGCCGCCCAAGTCTCAATAAAACAGAAGTTCCTGCAAAGCAGAAGAGACCAAAGCTGGGTGCCCAAACGTTACCGCCTGACGACGTACGTTTTGACGGTGTTGGGCATGGAAAATCTTATGGTTCCAAAAGGAACCAGTGTAAATATGCTCATTGCAAAAAACTCACGTCAGTCATGTGTGAGAAATGCCATATATTATCTCTCTGTGATAACCGCAATAATAACTGTTTCAGGGCTTTCCATACAATTTAATTACAATTTTTTTATGTGCTTACTGCATAATTTATCAAAAATGATAACAACCTATTTTCAATAATAAATATAGTTTAAATATATCAATGTTTTTTTTAATATTTTTCCCGTATTTTAGACCCCTCATTTCATAATATAATATTTTTTTTACGAAAATATAAAAAATCATGCATTTAAGGGTTAAGTTATTATTATACAATTTTTCAGTATTAAAAAATATTCAAACAACTTATAGGGTGATTTTTTTAGAAACAACAAATCATATACTTGAGTATTTGATTAGCATACAAATATTGTTGTATGCTATAATTTGTAAATAGCAAATAACTTCTTTTGGGAGTCACTAATCAACATTCTACTGATGTATATATTAAAACCAAAAAAGGTTACATGCCTGAACACCAAACGTCTTCATCCGTTCGATGAAAGTAGAGTCCCATTTTCCAAACACTAAATCATTGACAGTATCAAAAACCAAAGCAGCCTTCATTTTGAGTTAAAACGTTATTATTTTACAAATAGGTGACTGACTGGCACTTTTGCACGGAAACCCAAATAATACATGAATTTCCTATCGTTTCAACAATAACTGAATAACCGATTGATGTCTGTGTGAAAACAACGCCAACTCGATGTAGAAAATTCAATGGATTTTATTAGGACGACAAATATTCTCCTGCGAAGTCATGAAGAAGAGGGGCACCCATTATGCTTTTTGCTCTGAAGAAACCTTAATTTCAGTTTAATTAAATTTTATCTTACAAATTCAAGTTTAGATTATACTTTTTCTGTAATTTGCATTTGACAGTGACAGTAACAGTGACACTCTGTTTTGCTTATTGTCATTTTGACACTGCGAGCAACTACGAGGAAATAATTTTCGCAAGATTTTATAGCTTGAGATCAATGATGTATAAAACTATAATATAATATATAATACGTCATTGCTTGAGATAGCCCCCATAAGCACGAGCGCTTTTTTCCGCCCTTTTAAAAAGTGCTGACTTTGAACAAAAAGGGGAATTGATCTTAAATGACACCATTCGAAAAAGGTTTTTTGTTCGATGCAGTATAACTGCCATTTGGTCCCATAAAAGAAGGTTTTCTTTACGTAACAGACATAAAAATAGGACCCGCTCTTCGGTTCCTCTCTTTCTAGCTGAGTGCCGATTGGGTTTAATTCTAGGTAGCTATTGCGCAGTCCATACTTTAAGTCTATGGGAATGCTGCTGTCTGAAGTTGCTTTGTACAGTCGCCAGCACATCAATCGACCTTAATCTGTATTTCTTTCATTGGTTTTCACCTTATCACAATGAAGGAAGATTAATGGGTGTTTGGTGTTTGATTGGTAAAAGACAGGTTGACCTGCTGGTGTCTGTACTACCTCGAGAAACTACTGTCGCCGTCACAAGCTAATTGAACGCGCCATTTTCATTTTGACACTGACAGATTTCTTTCAAAGTCATTGATAAAAATTGGGATTGGAGATGGAGAATAAAGTTGGAGGATGCTGAATGATTGCTGATGCTGATTGACAATATTATAACCTACCAAACGCCAATACACTTCTATATCGACAATGGCAACCAAAGCAGAAGCTATGGTCAGTAATGAATAACTTTCAGTTATATACTGTATTTTGACATTATAAACTTTAGTCCTTGCCATATAAACATTTAAAATCTCAAAACTCGATTGAAAACAAAATATACTGTTCCTATTGTATTCATCAAAAAACAATACTACTGTACTTTTCGAAGCATCAACCAGAGATGTTAATAAGACTATCATATCACCAGATATATTTCAACTTACAGCTTAATAGAACAGTCAGGTATTAAAGAAGTTGTTATTTATTACAGAAAAAACTTAAATCTTTGTGTGCCGTAACTATTGGCGGATCTATAACATATCAAATAATGTACTACATAAAAGATTTTGATGGATATTATACTAATAATCTGCAACCTCTCAGTCAATATCTAAGTCCTGAGTGGGCACACAAACTTGGAGTGGCAGCTATAAAATATGGAATATTTCCTCCTTCAAAACTCAAAGATCCACTAGTATTGGTAAGTTTATTATTATAACTAATTTTTATGAGTAAAATTTAAATTGATAATTAAAAAAATTAACTTTGCAGAAAACTAAATTCCTTGATTATGAATTAAATAATCCTATTGGAATAGCAGCTGGTTTTGACAAACATGGTGATGCTGTAATAGGTTTGAGGAACTTAGGATTCTCAATGGTGGAAATTGGCTCAGTCACACCAGAAGCTCAGCCTGGGAATCCTAAACCAAGAGTTTTTCGTTTACCTGAAGATAAAGCAGTTATCAACAGATATGGTTTCAATAGTGAAGGTCATGATAGAGTGTACAAAAAACTAGACATGATTGAGAAATCACTCCTGCAGAAAGGATTACTGGGAATCAATTTAGGAAAAAATAAGTTGTCTGATAATGCTATTGAGGATTATGTATTGGGAATAAAAAAGTTCTCGAATGTGGCAGATTATTTTGTAATAAACATAAGCAGGTATATGAGTTTGTTTTTTGTAATACAGTATTAATTATCCCTGTTTACGTTAATAACTAACCAACTTTATTTTACAGTCCAAATACTCCAGGACTGAGGTCATTACAGAAGAAAGAGGAACTGTATCAACTCCTGACAGAAGTTAATAAAGCAAGAATTGCCACAAAGGCAACTAATAATCCTCCTTTACTGCTGAAACTGGCTCCAGATCTAAGCATTGATGAAATGAAAGAGATTGTTTCAGTAATACTGAAGAAAGAAAGTAAAGTGGATGGTTTGATTATCTCTAATACTACTATTGAAAGACCTCAATTACAAAATACTGAGTTTCCAAATGAAGCAGGAGGTTTAAGTGGAAAACCACTAGCTCTTAAATCCACAGAAATGATAAAGCAGATGTATAAACTGACTAAAGGTAAGCTAATACTAGTTTTAGCACAAATTATTATCAGTGCATAGATATTTAAAGTAATATCCTGTTTTACAAGTCTCCTGAAAGCCTTGTTCAAGAAAAGGACTAGCTTTATACTAACAAGTAAACCAATTTTATTTCAGGTCAAGTACCTATTGTGGGTGTAGGAGGAGTGTTCACAGGTCAGGATGCCTATGATAAGATATTAGCAGGTGCAAGTGCCATACAAATATACACTGCTTTAATTTATCATGGACCACCAGTTGTCACAAAAATAAAGAATGAACTAGCTGAACTACTAGAACGTGATGGTTATAGTAACGTCAATGAAGCAGTCGGGAAAGGAATAACATATTAGAAGATTAATGTGTAATTAATGAAATACTACCTCAATGTTCAAGTGTGTATTTATAGTTCCCTGATTATGAGATGTTCACATATTATTTACAAAACAGTTTCATTCATTATTATTGTATATTTACAGTAATAATTATGTTGTGTAAGAACATGTGTTTTCATTGTTGATTATCTTTTATTTGAACTCCATCTGAAAAGTAAAAAAAAGTGACAACAAAAAAAAAACCCAAATACATGGAGCTATGCAATATTTTTAATTTATCGCCTACCTTCTTTTTTTGGAATTTTACACTTAGGCAGATGCTGTTGAAGGAAAAGCTTACATGCTTCTAGATTTTCAACACTCTCCAAGTTAAACAACAACAGGGTCTCAAGTTTATCAAGAGCTTTTAGTTCTTTCAACCCAGCATCCGTGACATTCAGACACTTGGATACTTGAAGATAAGTTATTGTATCACGTCCATAGGCGAGGCCTTTCAGAGCCCTATCATCAATGTAGCTGGCATTGTGAAGGATAACTTTGCTCAACATAGAGCATCCAACTAAAAAATAAGATCGTTTTAGTGGAAAACTAGTCTTGTAATGGAAAATAATTTATTTTGAAAATTTGTTTTGTAAGAAATATAGCAAAGTATGACTTTTTTAAATATGTAGATGGTTCCTCAGGTTAAATGTATGAATTTATGCACATTTCTAATAAATGTATTATTATGACACTGACACAATAATATATCGACGATGAAGAGTCAATAAATAATAACTGCAAAAACGCAACTTTACAGGAGGCGAAAAAAACGTTCCAAGTCCGTTTAATTATTTTTTTAGTATATTTGATTTTTTAAATGTTTTATGTAAACTGACTACAATATTATGCTTATGACTACAATATTAATATATTAATCAATGATTTTATTAGTTTTTAGATATATTTTAGATAGATTTTATTAGTATTTATTGCCATCGTAAATGACGTAACACCACTTAGTATATATTGCAATAATTGTTTATCTTGCAAAATTAATAAGAAACAGACCTAAGATCTTTGTCAGCATGTGCATTACTCTATTCTACAATAAATAATGCAATAAAACAAAAATGGCCAAAATGTTAGATATTATATATTGACTCTTCATCGTCGATATGCAGCATTACCTACTTAAGTGAGGAAATCCATAATGGGAAATTGATGAATCTGTGCCATCTATTGCTATTAATTTTGGCACTGGTACTTTTTCTGGAGGTAACGAATTGTAATCAGTTAATTTTTGTCCACTTTGCCAGACTACCTTGCCACCGTTTCGTAGCACCCACTCCGCGCATGTACGATCTGGGCCGAATTGTTTAATACGATCAGTATCTGGCTTATTAAAACTCATGTTAACAAACTCCCAAAATGTTCTAACTTGGTTTCCCCTCGGTACAAATATCCCAGGAGCAAGAGCTCCTAGTATTTTCTGAAAAAAAAAGGATATTTTACTGTTATATCAACCAAAAGTAAATTATGTCATCACACCCACGGGAAATTAACGTACTGTACGCAAAGAACACAGCATTTCACAGAGATTTCCAAAACAACTATTCAAGAAATGCGTTTAAAAAGCACTATTTATTTTTCTCAGGTGCACAAGTCATTGTACAACAAATTGACATAAACAAACCAAAGAAAGAGCATAAATGATGACCATCTATTTATTTCTTTCCGATAACATCTTTGGTAATGTAAAGGAAAGAGATAGATGGGCCTGTAGGCGTTTCTTTGACATATGAAACTGTCAAATATATTGTGTGGTATGTCTACTTGACAGTATCAAGCAACTCATTGCCAAAGAAGAAAAAAAAAAAACTTGACAGTAGATAAAGTACTCGATTTTTTTGGTTTTCTTTTACGGGGAAAAGGCAAAATGCTTAAGCCTATACCACATGTACAGTCTGATACAAGTAAACTTTCTTTCACCTCGGTCATAATGACCAAACAAAAGTTCATTTAATTAGTGTGAAATACTGTTTATTTATGTGTGAGAACTTGACTCTCCAAGTTGTCGCAGTTATTTTCAAATCTGGACGAGGAGAGCCCCGTCCAGATTTGCAAATAACTCCATGCTTTCATTTATTCAATCTCATTCACTCATTTTAGTAGTATGTTTATGTGGTCTGTGCTGTGCCTATGAAGTATTAGTGCAAAACCGTGCCCAAATTGTGGTCCATTCTTTTAACCTTTTCGCCGCCAACGTACACAAAACGCAATGTCTCGCCCAGCGCCAAGCTATAAATGTATAACTAAATGTACAGTAAACAGTAGTGATGGGGATATCGTTATATCGATGAATAAAATTTGTACGCGTAAAGTTAAGATTTAAAGTTGATTTTATGAATATAAATAAAAACTGATTAAATATTTCCAGATTTGTTTTATTTCACAGTATCCTTAATAAAAAAAAAAACAGTATAATTTATGAGTATCAAAGAAACTAATACATAACTCAATTAGAACTATAAGGAATGGGGTACATCTCTATTTGTTTCGTGATCTCATTCTTTAACTTCATATCAAGTTATTGGCACTGAGGGCACGTTGAATTCGATTCTGATCAGGGATGGGTCTATGGTCTTTCTTTCTTCTATTTTTGTTTATTCCTGTGTTTTTTTAATAACTTCAGTCAACGTTTTTTACCGTAGGTATCTATGTGGCAGAATTTTGAATAGTTTTTTGAAATGGAAAGTAAGTATATATTTAAATTCTATCACGCTGAGCCGAAAAGAATTTCTAAAAAAGTTAAAATTACAGTGCTTTCATACACTGTATTTACCATAATAGTACAAAAACAGTACCTAAATCTACTGTAATTACAGTGCATCTGGAGATACTGGGTTCACCGAACATTTTACATACTTATTGAATTCCTACTCTTTGATGAATAAACATTATTATTATCATCCAGTTAGACATACCTCAGAATTATCTTCTGGTTCAATGTTCAAAAAATACTCCGAGTCCGATTCCACACGTTGCAAAATTTTTAAAAGTTCGTCTGAATCAAGTTCACTCATTTTTCTCTCAGATGCGTGCGCGCGAATCTGATTTTGTGCTGCACTATGCCAAAGTGACCTTGACGACCGCTCGCCTATGACGTCACTGACTAACTTCTATAGAAGTTCTTGGCACTCGGTGGCGCACAGTTGCATAGACGACCACATGTTTTGTAGAGATGGGAAAATAATTATCGACAAGAATTAGTAACAACTTTATAATTACGTATCGGCATCTACCTGAAGGTCGAAATTCATCTACTATCCTTTGTAATGAAGAAGATAACTAAGTTCATATTTTATTGACCTCAAAATGTTTTCGATATTCGTAATTTTCTGTATTTATAAATATTTTAATGGTGAAATCAACATATCACGGCACATCACTGGCCAACTTGATATGAAGTGATTGGCGTTCTGAGGAAAGAAACAAAATTCGGAGTTTCTGTTTTTGCCGATTTTAGGACAAACTAGGGCTTATTTTGTGTAGAAAAATAAAAAACAGGGTAGTAGACAGTGCTATCTTAAATAATAAAATGAAACAAAGCTTTTAATTACAGTAAATTTATTTTAATAAATGAATAACTTCTATAGAAGTTGTGGCGCTGGTGGCACAAAAATCCCGAACTTCTATAGAAGTGCTTGGCGGTGAAAAGGTTAAATAATCTGTGACTGCCACGCTTTTTTTATTCTGTGCATGCATTTCATTCGTGCAAAAAATGGTAAATTGAATAATGTTGTGAAAGTAGAAATAGTAAATTAATTGAAACTCCGCAGTTATTTTGTAGGATAGTATTAACAATAATTTGGGAAGCGCCAACATTAAAACATATATTGTGAATACTGGAATTTAAAAACCATTGCATTATTAATTTAAACCCTATGAACATACACAATGTCTGAATCTTACGGTATAATAACTTGTTGTATCAATTCTGTTTGTGTAAATTATAAGGTGTAAATTGTGTTTTAAGTCGCATATATTTTATTACAGAATATCTTTTTAAATTTCTGGTAATTGGGAGCGCTGGTACAGGAAAGTCGAGCCTTCTCAATAATTTCATTGGAAACAAATGTAAGTAGCCATAGTCAACATTGAGCATGTATTATGTGTTCATCATATTTTCAGAATAAAGTAAATATTTATGAAGAACAACAAATTCTTTCGTGTACCATTAAAAATCTGCCTAAAAACAACTCATGCAATGTTTGTCCATTGATTCATTTTATCTACAAAAGTAATAGCTATCAATAATTAAAGAAATTAAGGTGCTAATCCTAAATGGAATGCTCCCCTAGCGTTATCATGCTTTCTTATCAATATACCAACACAACAAAGTTTGAAGTAGGTATTATGAAGTTATCAACACTTTCCAAATTTTGTTCATTATGCATTATATTCAGAACTTTGATGTATTGTGTGGTACAGCAACCATGATTTAGTGACTGTTGATCTCATACGAATTGCAATGAATGTCAATTTTCATAGTTCGTATCAGAGCAATATGGCTAGATTCTAGTCGCTAATGTTAAAAATCCTGGTCTATACATTTAATTAGTATGCGTGAAGGTTCACTTTGCAATTCAAAATGCACTGTATAATAATGATAATCTAGTAGTAGTATCTGTAACTTTGCCTTTGCCCAGGTTCATCTTCAAGAGCCTCTGTCTTTGGGTCTCTGACTCGAGTTTTTTTTTTTTTTTCATTAGCCAGCACTGTCCCACTGCTGAGAAAAGGCCTAAAAATATTATAATTAATAAATTATGTTTGATGAAATAGTTGTGCTGTAGTATATCAAAATTAAACAGCCTGATAATGTTCACAAGAATTCAACAAACTCATGTTACTGCGAATTATTGTGAACTATGCAAAACATGTTATTGGTTAACTGCATGCTAAATAAGAAAAAAAACAAAAAAAATCTGTTAAATTTTAGTAAAATATTTCATTGAGGAATGTAAGTTGCATGCATTCTTATATTGGACATTATGCTGTGTACATTTTTGGTGTTGTAAGTTTAAACAAACTCCAAAGAAAAATCATTCAAAATTAATTAAGTCAAATATTTGTTCTTTCATCTTGATCACCATTACAGTAAGTTCCTTTCCCCATTTTAAAGTAATTTTCATCCATATTTTATAATTTATATAAATAAAAAACTATAAATGTACTGTTGTGTTTTAAATAGTGACTGACTGAAATTTTGGTTTCGGTTTCGACCAAAAAATCTATTTTCGGCTTTAGTTTCTGTTTCGGCCAGAATATAGCCGAAACTTTCAGCCTCTGAAAGTCGTGAATTTTCGTGCAGCGTTCGGTAAACTTAGTACCTAGGCCGATTTTGACAAAAACTAACTATATCATTGGATTTTAGAAAATTTAATAATTGGCCAGGAATCAAACCTGCCGATTTTGGAAAAAAAAGTCACAGCCTGTCTTATTACTCTATTCGATATTATTGATACTAATGATATACCGCAAGTTTAAGGAAAACGTTTAATTAAAAAACTGATCAATCTTCAAAGCAATGTTTTAATAAGTTTCGGTTTCGGCCGAAACAGAGAGCAAAGCCGAAAGTTCGGTTTCGGTTGAAAAATCAGTTTTGGTCGGACACTAGTTTTAAATCACAATACATCTAAAATTCAGTGTAGTCATTATTTTTTTTAAATGCAGAAATAAATCTTTCTATAAGATAAATCACACACACAACAATTTTCCATAAAAACTCCAAAATATAGGTTCTATTTCTTTTTATTTTTCAAACATAAGTAAAGGCTGAAATAAGGACAATGAAAACATAACTTGCAGTTTAAATACTTGGGCTCTGCCTCACTTAAAGAATTTGGTTGATTTAATTCCATATTTTTTTGTATATTTTCAGTTAAAGAAGATAGATGTCACACAATTGGAGTTGAATTTGGTTCTAAAATTGTAAACATAGGGGGAAAGTCTACTAAACTCCAGATATGGGACACAGCAGGACAAGAGAGATTTCGTTCAGTCACTCGTTCCTATTACCGTGGGGCTGCTGGAGCTTTGCTAGTGTATGACATCACATCTCGGGACTCCTTCAATGCACTTGCAAACTGGCTTAGAGATGCCAGGACACTAGCAAGCCCTAATATTGTAATTTTACTTGTGGGAAACAAAAAGGATATGGAAGAATCAAGGGAAGTCACATTCACAGAAGCTAGTCAATTTGCCCAAGAAAATGGTAAGCAAGTGGTTCAAATTCTAGATTTTTTCGGATGTAATTGAATTAAACTGTTGTAGTTTTTTTGTTTTTAATTCTGTTTAACATATCTTGCAGAACTGATGTTCCTCGAGACGAGCGCCAAAACTGGAGAAAATGTAGAAGAAGCATTCTTGAAATGCTCCAAAACGATTTTGGCTAAGATTGAGACAGGAGAATTAGATCCAGAAAGGATAGGTTCAGGCATTCAATATGGAACTGGCACTTCGAAAAGACTTAGCACACCAAAGAAACCTGCTAGAAGTCCTTCTGATTGTGCCTGTCATGTATAAATATCTTGTTATTGGTGACATAGAATGCATGATCTGCAGGCAGATAATGAATTCACTTATGTTTTTTGTGGTCTCACTTTTTTAATGCTATGATTATAATAAGTACTTGTAAGGATCAAAAGTATATGAAGGCAATTTAATTGTGCTCCATTAAAGAAATGTGGAAGATTTAACAACCTGGATACTGATTAGATATTATAAATTTATGTATAGTTACACTATTATTATGAATGTGATTTTAAATTATGATTAGCATGCTATCACGTCTAACTGTAATTCTAATTATTATGTTATTTCACTGTGCACATCTTGTCCTGTAAATCAGGTTGAGATATATTGAGAGGAGATAAATTAGTTTATAATCTCATTTTTGAATTTTATTTAAGTACACTATTTTTAGGGTTCTGTAGCCGAAATATAGATTCATCATGTTTGTTTGTCCGTCCGAATTAAACAGCCACTTTATACGGAAACTATTACGTCCCTTTCACGACTTTGGTGTAACCGGTAGGTAAGCAATGCGGTTGCGGTACGTCGTGCATAAAAATACATGTTTTATCATTTTCATTAAGCTATAACAACTAAAATATACGCACTACACAAAAAAATACCCTGTTTCTGTGACACGCTCGAATAGGGATTCCCAAACTGCGCGTCGCGGCGCCTTGGTACATACATCGTAGTAGAGAGGGGCGTCATGAGATTTTCCTGTTGACCAGAATCAAAATTCTTTTTATGTACAAGCTCAAAGGAGAAGCGTTCTCACTGAGCTGTCATGCAGCCTTAAAACTACATTCATATGTTGCGATTTGATGGAGGTTTCAACCACGTATCGCTGTAGGATTCACCTCCCAGTAGTACACCCCACAGCAGCGCCACAAGTTACCTGTGGTGGCGGTTGAGCTATCCCACTGGCAGTGGTACGCCTCACCAGAGCCGCCGCACTCGCGACCTCCATCCTATCGAATTCCGATGATGTTAAACAGTTTTTACAGTGTTCCGTCGGTGCGCAGGAGTTTCAGGGCTAGATTGAGGTCCAGGGCTAAACAATAGTAAATAAATGAAAATAACCTGCACGCGTAGCATGACCGATTCTATCTCTATTCTAACAAGAAAAGACAAAGTTATTTGCTTGTTATTTCTATACAATTCGACTGTTTTTTGACACTAGTATAGCGTGATCCATACACCATTGGAGAATAAAAACATTTCCTTTCTATATTTTAAACATTACTGTGTTTATAACGGTAAAAATCATTCTACGTTATGTCATTTTGTCTTTTCTTCCGTCGACAAAACCCTTTCCTATCCTATGGTGCCATGCTACGCGTGCTGGTATTCATCACTAGCTATCAGGCCCAGACAAAATACTTTACCTGAGAGTGTGCCACGAACTGAAAAACTGGGAACTCTTGCTTCATATTTGTCGAAGAAGTTCTTATCAGCTTTCGTTGTCACTAGTACCATTACCTAACAGTTCTATGATGGGGCAAATCTGGAGCTATTGATTCTGAATTGCTAACGATAAGTGTCAGTTACTTTTTTATTAGCTTGCAATCATTTGCTTTATTAAGAAGGTCCGCTAATGTATGGTCATTAGTAGCCCGGAGTTGGTAGATCGATTTGGGGTCAATAACCTGAAACGTATACAGGTGATTTTTTCAACTGGGCGTGGATGGCTATGTCCGAAACTGAGCAATATCAAAAAACGTTGAAAGAAGTCTCCGAGGCCAATTTTGACGAAAACTAAAACTCAATCATTAGAGTTTAGAAAAATCAATAATCCTGGCCAGGAATCGAACCCGCTGATTTTGGAAAAAAATCACAGGTATTTTACACCATTCGATAGTGTTGCTCAGTGTTGCTAATTAGAATCAAATTCTGGGACGTAATCATATACGTACGGCAAACTTAAGGAGACGAGACTCCTTTCAACATTCCCCAGTTTCGGATATAGCCATCCACGCCCTGTTGAAAAATTCAACCTGTATATTAATATAGACATGCCTCCGGGGTTAAATTGTTAAGAACATGACTGTACGATGAAGACATACAAGCACTCGCAGTTACTCGAGGCTTCGCCTGCGTGCATTTCAAAAAAGTAGAGTTATATTAATTTCCGTGAAAACTTATTTTTCAGGATAAAATGTAATCCCACCAAAAACATTTCATGTAAGAAGTTGCCAAGACGACCACATAAGGTTTGCCCTGTGAAAAAGATATCAGATCTCATGTAGAGCCAAGCTTCTGAATTTACAAGGCCTAACTCTACCGACCCTAACTTCACAAATTCTACATAACAGTAAAAATATATGGCTTAACTGCGTCGTGGAGGTGATGCGAATATTTAGTTTCTGAAGTAAGCTACGAACGGCAGATATATGTGTAAGTAATCCAAGGTATAAACTATCTTTATTTAAAATTGCAGCCAAATCGGTTAAAAACAAGTTGTTTTAAAACAGTGTTTTTAACAGTTTGGAATTAAACTGTGTTTTTTATCACACGTTTTATAGTGGACTTACTACTTTTCATGGCGGATGAATGGATCTAAAATGAATATAATTTATTTTTCAGAAGTTTAAATAGCTTGACATTAAACCATTTGAGTCTATGGCCATTGCTTTGTCATATTTTTGAACATTTATGGGCATTGTAATGAAATAATACTGCAAAAGCTAGCTCCTTCCCTTCGGTTTCAAGGTTGGGAACCACGAATTCAAATATATTTGAGTGATTATGCAGACTTTACCCAACAAGTAGCGTCAGCTAGTCGGACCGTATTTATTACTTTAACTAACATCGACTAGCTGTTATGAATAATAACTAGTCAAAGTGACTAATTCATCGCTTTCACTAGTAAGTTTAGTGATTGTACAGTCACGAGCATTAACAAAATTCAACCGCAATTTACTAGTCTTCTTATCGTATGGTTGATGAACAACCTAGTGTCAGAGTTTAAACCGCCCGTAGGCCTCTGACATGGCTTCACACACCGTTGAAAAATCTCTCAGGTGTGCTGGTTTTCCTCACGATGTTTTCCTTCACCGTTTTTAGCAAGTGATAATTAATTTATAATACGCACATTAATTCTAAAAGACATTGGTGCGTGCCGGGGTTTGAACTTGCAACCTTTGACTTGGCAGTCCAACGGTCGTACCACTCGGCTATCACTGCTTTGAAAAAGTAATTTACTAGTGAAATACTAGTTTCCACTTTGAAATAAGTCCTATTTCGTAATAGTATGGCTTCCAAAATAGAAATCTAATGAAAAGACAAAAGTTTAATCAATATGGTAGCAGAACATCGCTTTTGAATACTACTTAGTGTACTTACACATACTATTGCTGGTGACTACATAATAACAAGTTATTATTCATAATAACGGGTTAATAACTTTGACTGTAACAAATGTAAGAAAGACAAAGTCATTGATAGATGATATAACCTCTCCCAATCATATTTATTTATAGGGAAATTAAAAGAGAATGTACTGATGACAGAGTTATGAGTACGCACACAGAGGTGTAGAGGTAAACGTTGCCCTTACACAATGGGAACTAATATGGAAATTCTAAAGAAAAACTGGATTCCTCATTGTTATAGGCTGGATTACTAATATTATAAATGCTAAAGTAAGTGGCAAACTTACTTTACTGTTTATTTGTTACCTTTCACACTCAAACCACAGAAACTTTGAGATTATTGTTTGGCAAGTTTGGGAACGTTATACTGGGTTGATAACATGCGATGCGGTGGGTCAGGGGTGAAAACTTTACGCGAACGAAGGCGCAGGGCAGCAGCTAGTTGCAAATATAAAGAAACATAGCAGGTTTTATACAAATTTATTTCTGAAATAATAACATTTCTAGGAGCTCCTATGCCTTACGAGCGTGTACATAATTTGATTACTACCGTAAACGGGCTCAAACATAATTTGATTTATTAATTATCTACAAAGCATGTGAATAATTTAGATACATACATAAATCAAAATTAACATTTTAAAATAACTCCAAAATATATATAATAACAATGTCACAAATTATAATATTATGTACATTTTGGGACACATAATTTCTAAACATAATACGCCTTTGTGATATTTTTGGCTTATTGAAATTGATATGTACATTTTCTGCGGGTAGTAATAAAATCAACACATTTATGATTATGACCCTCCAGTTACAAGTGGAATGTGGCATTTTGTTATTTGATGCAGAAAGTTTCCATATCTTTAAATAACGCATCTTACGAATCAAATGTTTCATATAGTAATTTTCAAACATTTTCAAATAAAATTCTTAATTTGAGCAAAGCACTTGAATAAACTTTGTTCTATTAGCATTTACATTCTTTGCATAATTGTAAATGAATGAATTCAGTATTGCAAACTTTAACCATTTTTAGTAACATTAATTATCTTTTACATCACTATTTGTAAAAAATATTTACTTGTACTTATAAACTCCATCCATAATTAGATGACAAATTAAAACTGTAGCTATGAAGCCCTGTGAAATTCACAAGCTTGGCGTGGTTAAATTAAATATTAGTTTCTACTAAATAATAATGTACTTAATAAAATCTAACACTGTACACTTAATCCACCAATAGTACTTATAAATAAATCTAATAGTGTTCGTTACAGCGTGCAGCTCACAAATGTAACAACACAACACATACATTAATTAAAATGCACCTATATAATGAAACTAGGAACTATAATTGGGTTTTACTTATAAACACTTTATGTATGTTGTGAAACCATGAACCCGATTATAATTGGTAAATAGTTTTCAATAACACTGTTTTTGAATAAATTATAATTTTTACTATTGTCGACTGTTGTTATTTGAACAAATCATAGGCACACAATCAGTATAAGTTTCTGAATAAATATAGGTAAATTTTGCTGACAAAACATTTGCAGAAAATAATATACTTGAACTAGTCCTAGTTCTATCACAGTAAAATATCAAAACGCTTACGCAACTTCTTTAATTTCATTGAACCCATGTACGATCTAATAGAGCTCCATATTTGACTATTTGAATTCGTTAATAGTTATAGAATAATTTGATTTAATTCAATGTAAATTTGATATCTATATAAAGTTTTTTTTAGTCGATGATCTTCATCTTGATTGAATGATAGTATTACAAGTGCCTACAGCATACATTATTTTGTCATTCTGATAGAAAATACAGTATAAGTATCCATTTTTAATTAACAAGAACAGAACAAAATAGTGGACAAGGTTTGTCTCTTTTGCTGACACGAACAGTACAAAACTAAAAGGGGGAGGGGTGTAATCTTTTATGTATGCTGTAATTAGAATATAAACCAAATATATACATCATTTATCGAAAATACATCAGTCGACGAGGACGCCGTACAAAATATACATCTAAGCAATTCATCTAAAGAAGTATTTCGCAGTGTTCAGGTAATAAGTAATTTATAATATCATCATTCTAATTTACTTTTTCAACAGTTGCTATTAGTATATAAAATTACATACCTACTTAACAATATAAGAGCTTTCTCTCCGATAAAATATACATTACTATATAACTACTTATTGCTAATATAACACAAGTCACTGAAGAGAATTCTGAGCCATGTTATTGTGTGCTGGCAAGGAAAAATGCTTAATGTAACCGCGGATTACGGATTGACACTAAGATCAATTGTAATTTTGTAGACTAATTACGTCGATGATGATGATCGCATCTTTAAATCAGTCTTATGCTTTTTATTTTGAAAACATAAAGTGTAAAAGAGCTTAAAATATACAAACACTGTTATAGACATAAATAGATCTTTATAAGTGCCAACTCTTAATATCATGACTAGATTTAAGTCATCATTATAAGTACAAACAATTCGCATTTAAGTAAAATTAAGTTCACATGTTGGGCAAAATATTGGATCTTAGTGTCTAACATGCCACAAGATTTAGACAGATTTTAGAATTCATTATAGCAACGACAATTTTAATATTATTCCAACAGAGAGCGAATGCGTGAAGCCGTTGGATCTTAGCACGCAGCGGCGTTATTATTTAATAAATAAATATAATAATTAAAACGTGCTTAATAGCCGCCAGCTTGGCTTGAAAGTCGATGTCCTTCGTCGATCCCTTATCCTTTTTAAACGGCTGTGTTGACTATATGTAAACGTAAAATTGAAAAGACCAGCTTTTATGACGTTCATTAGTGATAAACACTTAAATAAATAGTTTCATTACGATATCGATATTGAATATCAAGTTGTGTAAATAATTTTAAAAATACATTGCTATTACATTAGGAGATGATCACTGCAGTGTCTGTTTTTTCTTAGGCGGCTTACATGCGAAGGCTCAGAGTTGCGTCGCCGCGCGCCGGAGAGATCGCCGAGTGAGGGATGTCTTTTTGAAACCTACGCGACCGTGCCGCTCTGGCGGCAGGCCACGGCAGCGACCAGGGCTGCGCCGCGGCCGCTACCGTCCTCTGACAGCATCAGGTCAAACTGTAATACAATTAATTCATTATTAAAAAAATATACAGTAAATGATTTATTTTCAGAAGAATTTACTGCCAGGATTGGCTCAAAAGTACTTGAATGTGATTTTAGGTGTGGAGCCGGATTTTTCTTACACCAGCCAGATTTGTTTGGTGCCTCTAATTTATAAAGTCCGCAAAAAGTGAGTTTTTATTCTGTTATTACATTTTTTTTTATCATCCATACCCTTTTTTGCGACATCTTAATGCGTCAGATTATTTCAATATCATAACGATGACAGTGTGTAATTTCTATCACGTTTTGCAAAGTCATGTCGGTGACTATACCAGTATATCATTATCAAGAATACGTTAGATTAGAAGTAGAGTGGACTCCCATCTACTTTGTTTTTAAAGGAGACGATGGCGATGTCATCACATTTAATATGACGCAATTGTGTTGTGCTGTACTGAATCTCTAATTATAATTAAATTAGGCGTTAGATTACTGAAATGATAAGAATCTTCATAAAGGATTAAATTTCCGGTCGTGCTGTGTAATGCAGTGATTGTGAGTACGCTTACAATTACTATTGAGTCACAAAACTCTATAAAATTTAAGGGTGTGTCTTTGGGAGGTCCGTTTCTACACAGTGAAACAGTGTTCAGAGGTAGGGCTGTCCTAATCCTACCTCTGGTGTTGAAGCAAGGGTGTGTCTTTTTATGAATTATAAATGCTTTAACGTTCCTTAATGTAATCGTGAGTTGCAAGTGTCTAAATTGCCCGGACCTATAAGTACTCGTATATTTTTATTTATATTAGGTAGGTAAACGTTTTCATTTCAGAATAGTAGTTTTCCATGTTCTTAAACAATAATATTATAAGTAAAGAGCGCCATTATTTAATAATAGTGTAAGGTGTTCCTACTAAACTATGATTACCTAACTATCAACACGAGACCACATTCGGTGGGTGTGTCGTTTGTTTTATTAAGATTATGAGTCATTGCCCCATTCGACACTAATATCAGTACTAACAATATATGTAATACATTTTCTACAATAATAAGAGTTTATCAGTTTGGAATTTGGATGTTGTTGTAAGAAAATATTAAACATAATCTAGAACACAAACGAAACTAATAGGGACGTCATACTCTACTTGATTATTAAAATGAGACAATGATTTTATATAAAGAGCTTCATTTACGCAAATTTCGTTAGCATGTAGGTGGAGACCCGGATATTATTCCGATAACGTTTGCCTTTCAACGTTTTATTTGATTTGATTAGAATCCAATGAAAATTCACTATATTATGGACATAGACGTCACAGAAGTTTTGGCAGCCATCATAGATCCGGATGTACTAAAGTGCGAAATGCATAACAGTATAAAAATAAAATCTACCTACGTATTTCGATTAAGCCTATTACGTATTTTAGAGGAATGGCTGTGAAAATTGATTTTAGTTACATAAAACCCAGATTAAACATTAATTGTGTTAACGATAAAACCATTCTCAACGTTACTAAACCGTAATAAAAATAATGAAGACAAGATCGCCGTTCATATCTTTTATAAAATGTATTTTAATTGTTCATAAATATTTAGGCGACATTACCCCAGAGTGAAAGACGATACGGTTACAAAAGAGGCTGATTAAGATTCTATAGAGACTATGAAAGAAAGTGAAGCCATTTTCCTACCCTTCCTTTGAGCAAATAAAAATATATTTTGGTGTTATAACTGTTTACATACCTGTATGCCAGGCCGCACAAGTTGCGCGATCTTTTCGCACATGAGCGTGTGGAAATGTGGGTGGAATCGGTAGACGGAGCCGTCGATGCCGACGGTGACGCGGGGCTCGTTCATCTTGTTAAGCAGGCAGGCGATGCCGGCCGACACCAGATGAGCTGCGCGCCGAGACACGCACTCACAGACGTGGCGCACTGCCGCCATATCTGCCTCGGTTGCATGTGATAGACCTGTAATAAATTGAACATTTAACTATAAGTGTAAATCTTAATAGCCATTTGGCAAGGCAACCGATAGGTTAGGTATATTATACCTAACCGAGTAGTTTTGAATAAAATAGGTAAATTTATTAATTACAACCCTGAGGTTGTACCTAAACCAGATACGAATTAGCAGTTTCATTTTCCTTAATCGGACACAAAAAACTTTTTAAGTAAAATATGCAATGACGTTTCAAAAACAAAAAGTTTTTCATCTAAACCTCTGTTTAAAGTCGCATCTGCTAACGAAATCTTATTCACGGTCGAAGTCCTAGTCTTGAAACATACTTCTTGCACCCATCTACTTAGATTCATGTAGGTAGCCCGGTCAAAGTTCAAAGCTCCGTCATTGGCACGAAATCGTGACTAAGTGAAGTGGAACATTGGACCTGACGCCCTTTATCGATCACTGTGGAAACCTTATACTAAGTATTCGCTTGTTTTTATGCTGCTATATTCTACTAATTGTTTCAGAACTAATTTGTTCAAGAAATGTCTTTCTATCAGTTGACATTGCTATGTCAATACTTACTGCTAAATAAAACTAATTAGCATAGTCTCACACAATGTAGTTTTACAGCTTGACACAAATGTAAGCTACAGATTATTCATTAGGTTTTATTTCAACACGTGTTTTTACTTAACATTTCCTTATGACGTGGGCAAATGATTGCTTACTGAAATTAGTCATGTCTGAAGAAATTATCTAAAGTGCCGAGGAAAATACTCAATGGTCCTTGAGTTAGTTAGTTTAGTATCAAGGTTAGATAGTTTTCAACGACAAACCTCTTTATTTTATTTTTAAATAGCGTTCCGCTCCGGTTTTGCAAGGGTTCAAAATTTCCACATACCCGGTGGATTATTCGAAAAAAATTAAAACATACCTTTTCCTGACAATAACGAAGACATCAAAAAGGATTTATCCAATTTGGTGCAGTCTTTAGGAAGTTATACGCGCACAAACAGACTTTGTTTTAAAGTATGTAAAGATTTACTGACAGAAAATGCTTCCAGTAATCCAGTTGAATCTAGTCGTTCATAATATTATTGTTATTTTGTGATAACTTTATTGTAACTAAAGTAATTGTTTGCTTTATTACAATCTTTTATCAGTTATTATTGTTATTGAAAATTTGATCAATACTAAATCCGGTTCTTAATTAAGTTGGTATGACTGCTGTTGATGTCGTTAGAGCATGAAAATGTCAGTTCAAGGCTTAATTGACCTTTATTTTTTTATGGGCGACTTCTAAAATTTTAATATTATGTCTCTATTGGCATTTAATCCAAGTCGCTAATGGCTTTTCTAATTAATTTTAAATATGACCTTACTCGTCTGGTTTATACAGGAAGTATCCTATTGATTAAACTTGGATAAAATCACTATACTTAGTAATTCTTGAGTTCAGCACTACTTAGCAGTCAAATGCAACGGACTAACTTTTTAGGCACTAAACGACATAAGAATCCTAGTAAAAGTAGCTCCCGAAACGTGCGTCATTGTCATTAGTACCTTGGAAAGTATTATGTAACGACCCAACACGGGTGTTCCCAAATAAAAACACAGATTAAAAATTAATACGTTTGGGTATTTCAAATACTGATCGAGGAAAACGTTAGAATAACCAATAACAATGTACCTAAATGACGAATGAAATACACCTACCTATCTACATAATTAACATTCTCAGAGTATTATTAAAATGATAAAGTATGGAGGAAGGAGGCAGGAAATTCTGGATGCTATCTTAAGAGGGCGCGCCTGTTGCATCATACAAGTTTGATTTATTCACCCCCTGTTTGTGGCGTGCACAATGTACAATGACATACTGTAATACTTCTATTGTTAGTAGATATACTTGTATGTATTAGGTAATTATAACGTAATATTGATCATGATCAATTATAAAAATAAGTTGCTTAACATGTATGTATGGTTTGGTTTTCATTACGCGGCTTATAATTAACAGATTACATAACTTATATGTGGAAACGCTCGCCATAGAGCTTGACGGCATTGCTCACGATAGTTCCATTTCGAAAAGTTTAATGAGGATTGATTAGCTTACTTGAAGAAAAAAAAAATGATATAAGTAAGTATACTAACCGAGTTCTTCAAGTACTTCCATACAACTGGTGAAGTCTCCGGCTTTGTCTGACTCGATTTCCGATACGTATTTGGTGTAGAAGCTGCCTCGTTGGAACAAAAGGTCTGAACCACGGCCCCCGAACAGCAGGCCCATCTTTGTAAACTTCACTAACGCTAGACGCACTATCTCTCCCATGTACATGCCTGAAATCATCTTCTCTTGTCTGAAAATAAAATAAAATTCATACTAAGTACTCATTGAAATAATCTTCATCAGATAACGATGCTTTACAAAGTATTATGCGCCTTGACCAGAGCTGATGCAAATAAGTTGAAAAGTAAAGAAAGATTGATGTTTTTTCTATTGTTGCGAATCGCGGTCCAAGGTACTTTAATAGCATTAGAGAGGGAATGGAAAACTGTACTATGTCATGTGCAAGATTGGGTACTAGTTATATCATATAAAGGCGCACCTTTTCAAGAGATAACAGGCCGCATAACCGCCTTATTCTAGTTTTCTTTGTAGGTAACATGCTTATTGAAAGATGATACGTGGATCGTGACACGATAGGTAGGTACTTAAATTAAGTAAGTAAACATGAAGATAACAGGTATCAATTCTTGATAATGATATTGTTCGAAATGTCAAGTTTGAGGAGAAAAGATAGCGTTAAGGAAAGTTTTTGACTTAAAGTATTAGTGATTAAAACAAGTTCTTACATTTGTTTTCCTTTGTTGATGGAATTGTTGTCGATTTCGCGGTCGAACTCTGTTCGGACGAAGTCGAGGGCTCCATCGTCACCGAAAGCGCCCCATTCAGTGTTTATTAGAAGTTCAGGCTTTCCAGGCTCTCCATCAAATAGTTCACAGTTCTCTGTCTTCTCTACGTAGCAGGCATTACTGCCGGTACCTAATAAATAAAGTCTTATTAGAACACAAGAAATAGTAATATTATAACAAGCATCAAAAATTAACAAACACGACAACAGCAAAAGCATTTAACGTTAAGTACATTATCTACGTCACAAATAGTGTTTTAACCGTATTTTACTCATCATTATAGGGTTTGCAAATAAAAGGCAAGCAATTTTTTTTTTTGATTAGGTATAATAAGCCGAGTTAATAATTTCGAAGAAACGTATTAGTGTCACTGCATCTGATTAAAATAACCTTAGTTAATAGTTATTGTTAAGAGAATGGTATTAATCATGCAGTAATTATGGAAAACCCCTACCGTTGTTAGGGTTTATGATATTAAATACCAATGGCAAATCGAATAAGTTTTTATGAATATTCTATCACTTTGACCGGTAGTTTGCACGAGGCGCGTGCAAATCAAATTTATTATAGATTATAGCGCAGTTTGCAATGGTTATTGTTTGTATGCAGGCCACAAACTCCTGCGAGGATCGTCTTCTGCGAGGATCGTCCGGAGGACACGGTGGAGCATACGGTGCAGGACTGCCCCGCTTGGGCGGAGCACCGCCGTGTCCTCACGACGGCGATAGGCGGAGACCTCTCGCGCCCGGCATTGGTCGAGGCCATGCTGCGGGGCGAGACGGAGTGGGAGGCGGTCGCCTCCTTCTGCGAAGCAGTCATGCTCGTGAAGGAGGAGGCGGGCCGCCTGAGGGAGAGGACAGCGTCCTCTCTCCACCCCAGCCGCAGTGGTAGACGCCCACGGCGTCGGACGTCGCGAGACGATCTCCGGCCACCGTAGGCGCGGGCATGCGGGCAGCGAGTAATGGGCGACTTGCTGTCCGACCATGGACCATGCCCGGGTCGACGGCGCGTTGTGTTCCACGCGCGCCTCAAAGAGTGTCAGCATAGTGACGGAGCCTGTAGAGGGCCAAAGCCTGCCGGGGTCGCGGGACCAAGGGATTACCGTGACCCCGGTACGTAAAGGGCTAGTGAAGGACACCGTGGATTTTAGTCAGTACAAGTCTGACAGTCCCTCCCGCCCTGCCCTGGGTGGGAGGACTCATTTGATGATTTTACCACGATAAAAAAAAAAAAAAAAAAGGCCACAAACTCACAACATCCAGTTTAAGCCACATCACAAAAACTAAGTTACACTAAAAATAAGGTAAACCTACCAACGATGAGTCCTATTTTGCAGTTGTGGTTTTTCCACGCGCATGACATCAATGTACCCGTAGTATCGTTCAGAATAGCGCATATGTCAATCTGTACGTCCTACAAGAGTGAGAAAACATGCGTTTTAGATGTGAGACAGAAATCATCATTCCAGGTTCCAGACATGAGAGGTTATTCTACACCTGTTTTTAGGTTGAAGATGATTGATTCGTAGAGGCTTTCAAAGAGGGCGTGTCAACTCGCTAGATAATGTCGCTTATTAGTGATCATTATATTTTTGTAATGTAATGATAATGAAAAAAGTTGTTTACGAGTTAATGGCTTAGTCAACCATCTGTTTTAAGTATGTATGTGTTTTATCCCAATGCGGCAACAATGATAGCATTCATCGTCTTTGCTCAGCAATATCAAACAGTAGGTACAAATTTTGCAAGTTGTAATTTTTTTAATATGTTGAGAAAATTGACCTATCAAAATACAGGTTGTTTTTTTTTTTTGTTAGAATTTTTTTTAATAAACATTCAAGTTTTCACTTGAGCTTTAACTTGTTTTGTCAGTATTAAACAGTGAACGTAGAAAGGTAAAACAGATACAACAGCACACGTTTAATTAACAATGGTATTGTAGGTATGTTATTTTAATGTCTTGACGTATCTTTGAATAGCTGTTTGTTAAATACGATGAGTAGCAAAACATTGTGCACACGTTGCCTGCAAAGTTATGGATAGCATGCTTATAATCTAAACCATTCTTCGGTTTGTGTTCATATAGTGTTTATATGGCGCAATCATAACACATGGAGAAATAGTTTCGATGAGATGTAGGTAGTGATTACAACAAAATGATCGATGATTACCTATTTATGAAATATGACTTATTTTCTGACAAATCACAAGTGTGGTTCCGGACGGTTTACCGTGTTCTATTGTGCTGCTTAGAAGTCACTTGCTAACCGTAGATATTTATCAGTTGATAAGAACCACTTTCATGTATCTTTAAGAAAATAAATAAGTAACACAAGTAATGACAATAAAATTGCTATTCGATATGAAAAATATTGTCGTGCTTAATTTTATAAATAACGCACATAAAACAATATCTACGACAACACAAAGTGACAATGATAATATATCCACCGAGTTGTTACTCGTTTTGAAAGCCTCTACTTGGCTCTCTTATGTAGACTCCAGTAATAACCATGCCTTACATTTCTAATAGAGAGCTGTTATCATCATCAACTCACCAATTATAACCCCTATTCGGCAATGTGAGTTCTTATGTGCACACGACATAAGAGTGCCAGTTGCATCATTAAGGATGCCCGTCACATATATGGCAACGTCCTGTAAAATTTCTTTTTTTACATAATTTGGGCCACTACTCATGCATAAAAGAATTTGAAGAGATTATTATCATGCTAATATTTGTTTACACTTGTTTCAGGTGTAACAGAGGAGGTTGTGAGAATATCAAATTGGTTTGGAAATGTTTACATGTTAACAGATGTGTTGTAAAGTCCACTCACCCCTCGTCGAGCAATGGCGTCTTTGAGACCCTGAACGACATCCTCTCCCACAACACCAGAACAAGAGAATCCTTTGGTCCACCGCTGCAGAATTCCTTTTGTGAGTCCCAATTGTTGAAGAGGGAAACTGAAGGTAAAGCCAAGTGCTAGTCTTTCTTCATAAACTTCATGTTCCTATTTGAAATAATACGAAATAATCAGTTAATCTGCTTACATTTGTTACTGGTAATTAAACTATCGTAAAATGTATAGTTACCCACCTTCATAAAGTTTGCTAGACATTCAGCTATGTGATCAAATAATGCAACCCCTGTGCCAGTCATAATATGATTTGGAATAGCATAAATTTTAGACTGCATATCAAAATGATTTGCTCCTAAGTTTATAATTAAAACTCTGAAATTAGTTCCTCCTAAATCCAACGCAAGGAATTTACCGCGTTCTGAAAGAAACATAATAATGAAAAATTGTTACTTGTAAGTAGGAATAAGATTCTTCTCGTATTCGGATATCGGATTCAGACTTAGTGAGGATAGTTAGTGAGTGTTACCTTTTCCATTGGGTAAATCTTGAATATAAGTGATCCAGCACTTGACAATGGCGTTGGCATGAGTGTCTTTTCCAAGGCCTTTGAGCAGATCATTGTGGAGTCTGCTCATGATCTCCTTGATTTGTTTGTCTGTCAAGTGTAGGATTTCGCATTCTTCGCGAATCTGTAACAAAATACCATTACATACCTACATTATTATTCGAAAGTTCGACGGGAGACAAACGACACAGGTGCTAATTTTAGATGTTCTTGCAGCCAGCAATGTAGGTATGTCGATAAGTTTTTGTTGAGGTCTTCAGTGCAATGTCACTGCAATGCATCAACAAAATAAAGGTATTGTTTTATAACAGGTTTTTTGTATCATAAACATAATAACAGCTGTCTTATTATTTTATTTTTACTTATACAACACATGGAGAAACACCCTTTGTATATATATTTGGCATAAAGTATTCTACCTTATTTTATATTTATTAATATGAAAGCACATCCTAATAAGAATATATTTCAATTTTAATTTCTAAATAGTTTTGAAAATTTCGGTATGGTACAAAATATGAAATACTCGTAGACGTACGAGCAAGTTGTTCATTATCGCGAGCGAGTTTCACAAGGTCAAAGCGGTCATTACAACACTACCGTTGCTTTCCAATGTAAAGCCGGCTTTGAAATAATACGTTTTGAAATCAAAGTAAATGTGTTGCACTCACCTTTGGTAAATTATTTATGACTATGCCCATTTTTAAACACTTGTTTACTGACTATTTAATAAACAATGTAACACCGCGCGATTTATACTATTAAGTACGACACGTCTCGCCAGATCCGCAAGAAAATGAGGAATACGACCACAGCGAGCTAGTAACGGACGTCGCCGTCAGCACTGCATTGAACGCGTTCGCATACGCGGTCTTTTTCATTCATGATAGTTAACTATTGTTGTCTCGCTTTAGTCAGTCTTTGTTGAGTGTGCAAGAGCGGCAAAGGTAGACAATTTATGACTTGCGAAAATAAAGATATTTTAGAAAAGGGTTACTTAATTCTCTACAAAAATATGCGTTAACAAAATAACAAAAAACATATTTTCGTATTTGGGTTAATATTATTTAGATCATTAGAAAGAGTATTTTATCGCGTTTCCCAAGGCGTGCCCCTCAGTGTACGAATCTGATTGGCTAGCGCGTGGGCTCGCTCTTGACGTCATGGCATTCCTTGATATTTACATTACCGATTGCACGAGTAGTAGTGACTTGTTCGCTTGTTCCTTTTATATGTGTGCAAAGGTTGATATGGCAAATGCGGCGCGCTAACGAAAACGTATGGTATAATCGACGGGTTTATACCAGGATTAGTAAAAGCATAATAATTGTCTATTAAAGTCGTATTAAAGAGTTAATACGACTTTAATAAACAATTAGATAATTATCTAACGAGCTTATGATAACATGTTCATAGATAAGTTTTGTTTCAATATTAATAAAATATAAATAAATGCGCTTAAAATATCATGTTCTTATATTCAAACTAAAAAAAAACCTTTTTTTTATCTTGGCGGTATTAAATATGTATTACATCCATCCTGTATATATTTGGTAGCCAAATTGTAAGTTAATAAAAAAAAATATAGGTTCTGGAATTCATACTTAGGACCATCAGAACTTGCAGCATCGATAAATTTTCATTTGTGTGAGTGAGAGATGCCAAAGGCTAATAATTTGCAATGAAACCTATTACAATTAAAATAATGCCTTTAATTGCTTGGGATGACCACTCCATTGATTTTTTCTCCTGTAGAAGTAGGTATATAGTGACAAATCTTTCAGTCACAAATTTCCAACTTGTCTTTTATTTTTCCTTATGCTATTAAGGAGGAAAAAATAAGTTTTTTCGTTTACGTCATGGTCTAACTTGTACAAATAGCAAAACATGTGCCGTTAAACGCGAAATAATGTATCCTTTTGATATGTTAGGTAAGTACATATTTATTAGGTCGAATATTATGAAATCATGTTGTATTGAACATAAACATATCCTGCTAATATTAAATATTAGCAATGTGAAATTAAAATTAAAATGTGAATTTTTTTTTGTGAAAATTTAAAGTGCGAAATTAGCAATGTGAAATTAAAATTAAATGAAAATTAAAATGTTTGCTCCATTTTCATGCCAAAACGGCTAAACCGATTTGGATGAATTTTGTTACAGAGATATATGGGGCCCTAGAGACAAACTAAAACGTTAGCAAACATTTTTTTTTTTAAATAAAATTATCAAAGTCATTTCAAAGTGAACCGGCTTAAAAAACAGCATATTTTTCTGTGATACCTATTTAAAAATTGCAAGTGTGACCTAATTTATTTGTAAACATCGTAATAATTCGGGAAAAGCTATAAATAAAATGAGACCGTTTCGCGTCAAGACAAACGCACGCTCAAACACTTTCTTGGCATGGTATGTCTGTTTATTTTTGACAGTCAAGTGTTGTGTACAGTGACGACAACGCAGCACGAGTCTCTACCTAATTCACTACGTTTGACGTAAGAAAATACTGACAATGAGTAGCTAGCTTAACAGGCAATAACTCAGTGGAATATTCCTATAAATCACATTTTATAATTTAATTTAAAACACTGACGTAAATACGTCTTGAAATGTTTTAAAAAATCAGGGCGTGCCGCTGGCTAGACAGTATAATCATCCTACTTCAGCCTGAGTAGTTAGATAAAGTACCGTATCGTATTTAGATAGCAATTTATAGTGATTCATTTATCTTTGTGATCATACCTCTTTGATAAGTGATAAAAAAAAACGCAATTTAAGTATAACAAGCAGAATTAGAAAGAAAACAAAGCTACATTATCTTTCTTCTATTATTCATGTTACTATACATAATTCGTATTTAACCTCAATGACAGTTGTGTTTTTTGGTCCATCTGTGATGTTAATAAGAACTTAAAACGTTTTTCAGTTTTTAGCACTTAGTTAAATTAAGTCTAAATGCATCTCAGGTGAAATAAATTTAAGTACATTTCTAACTATTGTTTTCACATCCAAGCACTTATCCAAGATTAATATTATCTTTATAACCTTGATTGCTAAGATTGGAATTCGTGAGAAGCAGATTATACGTTTTAAAAGCCACTATTTACTGGTAAAAACTAGTTATACCAGGACAAAACCTCGCTAATGGAATGTGATAATATATTCTACAAACTATTCATGAGTTCAATATTCACGATTTACTAAGACATCGAAAAAAGTCTTTATTCAAGAGGATCAGACATTATATATTTTTTTTAAAAACGCTGCATGCCCCGCATGGGCAGCCTATTGATAAGACCATAATTTTTAATTAACAAAATAACAACTAATTTAGTCCATTGGCATAATATTAATAATTTTCCACCAAAAATAAATAAGTAGTAAAGTCAATCATCAAATTGAAAAAGCAGAAAAACTATTTTTCAGGCATATACAGCTGAAAGATGATCTGGTCAGGTAACAGACCTCCTGATGTTGTTCTTTTCTTTCATTCTCCCAGAGAAGCACAATGCAAATTCTTTTGTAGGACTATTTATGTTTATTAGCTTTTACTGTACCAATGTACCACTCCACTTCAATATTATTGTTTTTTTTTTATTGATTGCTCTGACCGACCCCTACTACATTTAACTGATGTTTCAGTATTTTTTCAGTAAGGATAAACTTGTTACCTATCATTTTATAATCCTCAACAAATATGGTTGCATTAATCATTTTAGAATAACTAAAGCTACATGAGTGCTCTACATAACAGTTAACCCGTATGATCGATTCTAAGGCAAACCATTACGAACGATATAGCGTCCTAAACTATTACGAAAATGATGCAATCAATTATGTACCTATATAGGTTGGTTGGTATATTATTGTTTAGTAGGAACATAATCATCTAAGTGGCCATCTGAAACACTATGAATCATTCGATGTCTAGAGGAATCCCTACGCTACATAAGTCAGGAATTTCAGGGCGGAAAATGAAATTTAGCGGACGTATTAAGACAAGATAATAATAATAAGTAAGTAACAGTATCAGGGGCTAACGATATAGGTAATCATTTGATAGACCAAAAATGTCCCTACGGTAAATTACCGAGCGGATTCAATGTTTCTATCGCGATTGTATAATCTTTGTGACTGAACAAAAATTTCAGATAACGATTGATAAGAGTAATGCAGAACGTCCTTTCGTTGTGGTGGATTGGAAAAGTTCTAATCGGAACAAATATTTGGCTTCGTAATACTCACAACATCTCTTGCTTGCCGCATATCGATTCGTCTTGTCAGCCACGAGGACTGAGATAAAAGGTGATGGACGAGTAACGTTGAAGTCCACAGGGTGCTGACATAAATTTAACCGGGCACAAGATAAAAATTGTATCCGCGTTCTAGCAAATACCGGTATCGGTGACCGCTAAGCCGTGTAGAAGTGAAAGGAACGGAGTACAGTGCCGTGAGCCACGCAGAACACTTGCTCGGCAAGTCGAGGGTCACCTTGAGACGACGCGGGCTGCGGCGCATGTGCACCACACCCTCAGACGCCGCCCGCCACCCGCGCCCGCGGAAAGCGGCGCGCCGCGCGTGACGTCACATCGCGAACGCCCCCCCCAACCCCCCCTGCCCTGCTCCCGCCAACTATACTACAGCTATAGTACCTTGCTCACGTGATGCCCTTCATGTAATATTGCGTCAGTATTTTTTATTACTGAATACTGAATAGTAAGTTGTATGTACCTAAGTATCATGATGGTAGTTTTCTATGGGGTCCAACAAAATTGTAAAAAATGTCATGCTCAACAAACGATAACAAGAATAGGTACTTATGTTGACAGCATGAATAAATAGCAAATTTAGTTTTGTTCGTGAGTAATAGTTTTGAAAAATAATGGATAGGTACGTATTTTTTCTTTTGTTGAATTAATGCATATTTACAAAGAATATAACGCATTAAAATTCGAAAGTGGGGGCTTGTGACGGCAGAAGCTAGTGAAAACTGCACTTGCTTGTGACGTATTGGCAATTTAAGAGTCGTATCTTCGACAATTTTGATTTATTTAACAAAAGAAAAAATACATATTAAACATTTTTTGATAATCTTCCTGACGGACTAATTCGATTTTTTCAGTCAAATACATAGGGTATGTGAACTTGCATTGGACTAATGCCATTTACGAAACTGTTAAAGATTGATAGAATTTCTAGCTATAAACTATTTTCTACTAGTTACCGTATCAATACAGACGCTGTGTGTTGTCTTTGAATGTCTACTTTCAAATAGTTTGCGGGTGTCCACACAGATAAGTAGCCCACGGGTGTGTCAGCGACGAGTTGACGTGCCCCCAACCATGTAGGTATGTCTGTACCAGTCATGCTCACGAATCGCAACGGACCACAAACACAGGAGCAGTGTGACTGTGCCACACTGCGTGACACGGCGCACGTGCTCAGCGTACTCACATCTCACTACACCAATTTAAATAATTCATACTATTTATGACACGTTTAATCTACGGTCCTAATTGCGCACGTTTACGTCAGCTTCCTTTAATCCTTAATGAACGAATAACCTTCATGTGCGACCTTTGCTTCCTAAGTCAGAGTCCGGAAAGGAAAAAAAGTTGTACGAGATATTATGAGAAGAAACTATAGCTCATAATTTTATTGCGAACTTAAGTCATTATTTGTCGAAGGATCTAAATGAGAATAGTATACTCAGTTTTTGTGTTATCTTCCGACAGAATTAACTACATCCCTTGTCAGATAAGGTATCTGCATAGATAGTGTAACAAAGGGTCACACAAACTAGCAATCATCAACACAACGCCGATTGTTATCGAGAATATAATTTAATGATCGATACTTATGATTGACCTGCAGCAGACCCTGTCCCATTTGATCTTAGATATCGACTATATTAAATATTACGAGTATTTATGCCTAGCAAATTATATTGATATTTATTTATTTTTGATAAGCCGCAGTTCATCATTAATTTAATTACTCTACTTAGTAAGAACATTGAAACAATATTTATTTGTTTTGTCAGTAATTAATTTTCCTCAGAAAACGTATGATGAAATTAAAAATATTTATAAACATGGTCACTGTCACTATACTAACATGGTACAAAATCCTGTTTTAAATTCTATGATGAAATTGACCGAAATAGGGTGTGTAAACCGTGAAATCATTTGTTAACGTCGTGTCATCAGAGCATTTCTCACTAAACGGCTGGTTTGCCGTGTATACCTACTAGGTTATTTAGGAGGTAAAAGTCTGCTATATCTTCGTACTAAAGCCAACTCAAAGGTTTATTACCCTCGTCACTAACAAACAACACTAGAAACGTAATTTTCCTTATTATGTGTAGGGATTACCCGCGAATAAACAAGAAACTATACAACGGCTATAATTGCTAGGTATTAAATCAACTGCAGATAATTATATGCGCATAAGGTTTTAACTCAATAAACAGCTTATTTAATACACTATTCTTCTTGATTTAGAATTATTAAGAGATTCATAACAAGTTTCAACGCAAGAGTCAATTTCGTTACATTAAAATAGAAAATAGTGACTGCTCATTTTGGTTTCTAGGCTAATTCTTATTTCAGGGCGTAAAGACGTTACGGGCGTGAAACTTTGTCATGAAGCTAAGTGTGTAGAATCGTTGATTTCGCAGACCAGAACCTATCAAATTCAATACCATAGGACGAAATCTAACTAAACCTAACCTTACTCTTGTTACAATATAAGCAAATAAATTAAATCTAAAAGAAAAATGATTTTCTGTCCATGATGTCCACTTGCGTAACTGCTAGTACCTAATTTAAATTCTATTCTGAATTGCAAACTCCAGTGCAGTGCAAATGCATATTACTACATATTTAATGTCACCTTACTAGTGTGTATGGAGTAACTACCATTTCATGTAAGTATATGTTTTGTAAACATGTGTGGTGACTTGTTAGCCGATTAAAAGTCGACAGTTACGTAACTGAAAATGAGCAAATTGTGTTTTTTTTAAGTTCCAATAACTAGGAATATTTGATGCAAGTCTGAGACTTATTAAAATCATTTACCTTGTATTCAACCAAGTCCGAAGCCATTTTATGGTCTTGATAGCTGTTCCGATATTCACCGACGCACTCTCTATCACAGTTAATATGGAAATAAGTCGATTATTTCTCCAACACGTCTTTTCTATGAAGCTCCACAATTAAATCCTTTATCTTGACGTTTAGCACTGTATAATCTTTATCTAAATTGCGTCCAATGAATTGCGGTAGAACTACATCTACCTACCTATACATACGCATGTGTTATAAATTAACTATGGCGATAAACGCGAGCTGATATCCTAAAAAGCACAATAAATGAATTCACTTTTATAGACTGATAAGGTTTTTTGTCCGTGGTGGTCTTCGGAAACCAAAATAAAATGCGAGTATTAGGGTTAGGTAACAATCACTGGTCTGATCGTACTTTGGCACTAAAATAACGAAACTTGGAGCTCTCCCAAACTAGGTGTGGGAAGATGAGACTCAGAACACTTCGGACGCATAGGACAAAGTATTTTCGCTAGAGACTTTTTATTGTTGCCTTCTTGCCTTTATAAACAACCAAAAAATTACTACGCTTGGATATATCTAAACGACGTAATTCGATATGCCACTGTTCTATTTTCCGCGTCCATTTACGTGATCGGGCTAAGAGCATACTGATAATTTAGTTAAATATTTCATTAATTATCAATAACATCTTGTAATTTTCCATTGGACGAAAGCAGTGTGGTTAGATAGTCATTGAAATGTTTGCAATTGCCTCTAATCGCACTTTAATTATAATTTTTTGCACTGCTTGCACTCACAGAGTGACCTCGACCTTTGATCGATTCCTTTAATTGTATGTGAAAAATTTGGGTCTTTGTATAAGTCAGCTTAAAATAGATACCAGTTATATGGAGAAATAATTACTCAAACTTTTAAACACAATGTTTTTTTAAACTCAATTTTTTTTAGCGTGGTAAAATCATCAAATGAGTCCTCCCACCCAGGGCAGGGCGGGAGGGACTGTCTGACTTGTACTGGCTAAAATCCACGGTGTCCTTCATTAGCCCTTTACGTACCGGGGTCACGGTAATTCGTTAGTCCCGCGACCCCGGACTCGTTACTAATGGCAATAAATATGTAATTTTGTAAGAGGTATGAACTAATCAAACAATTTTTATATTAAGCATTGAAGTAACCATTCCGAAAATAACCAATAGTAAGGTATACTGCACCAAGGGTACATACAATATTTTAGTTAAATTGCTTAGGTCCTACTGCCTGGAACTCCACAATAACAAGCGACACCATTTCGCGCGATGTAATGTTACCATTAAAAAAAAATACAAAAAAAAGAACTTGTTTGCCAAATACAGAAAACTTATGGTTATCGGCTCCTGAATAGTTTTGGCCACGACATTATGTTGTCTGTTCCTCTAAAAGTTGTATCACGAAACTAATTCTGCTGAAAGTCAACCTTACAGTAGGTAGATTAATCCTGTATTTCAGTATAAAAGCGCTACTTGTCGCGGGACTATAGAGAGTTTTTTTTAATATATACATTTATAACAGTTATTTTATAAAAAAAAATATTGTACTACCTTCATGATTTTGTCCGACATGTTTATACACTTTGAAAAATGCAACACACGCTGATGTTCGCAAACTGCAAACGGTTGAATTAAAAAAATAGACAATAGTTTGCCAGTTTGCCTGATTTGGCTCATACAAAATTACCTACACAACCTTTATTTTCCTCCTTTCAGATGATTCTTTCAACTCATCATCAACTGCGCTGTTATTTAGCCGCTCCACCCAAAAAGCAACAATTACCTACAACTGAATTTCAAGTTGAAAATATCCGTTTTTACATTTCTGGAAATTCAGTCTCATTATATGTATTTGTGTTTACAAACACTATAATTTTCCCGCTTTATGACTTATCATATAAAAATGTAGGTCCTACCTTTATCATCGGATCTTCGCGTTTTCGGTAACACGGCAATATATTGGTCAGCTTCATTTTATCTGCTATAATACACGACTGATGTCTAAACAACCACTTGCTTGAATGTTAAAAATGTATTTAATTCGAATTTCTCTTTTTATAATATCAATCTACTGATGAAACGATTATCATTTGGCGATTGCAATTATCTATAAAATTATTTATTTCTATATTATTTACTAGCTTTTGCACGTGGTTTAGCTCCTTTATGGGTAATTCTTGGAGATTAAAAACTTTGTAAGGTCGAGACATTTCCTACCTATCAACAAAGTATTAAGAAATATTTAAGTCTACTGAACAATAGCGGCCAACTGAAAATATCGTCTTCGGTATTATTTAACTCTTTCCGAAGTGCCTTTGGCTAACCTCATTTTTTAGTAATTTTCGCATGAATTTATAGACCCGATATTATTTCGTTTCGTGTTAGGGCTACTTACAGAGGCGTAGCTACCGCCGTATCAGCCGTATCAATTATACGGGGCCCCCAAGTGTCAAGGGCCCCCGACGATTGGAATAAAAACCATAAAATGTTGCTCTTAAATGAATACTTATCGCGGCGGTAAAGCTCCAATTATTGAACTCTATTTTCAAAAAGGCTATATCTAGTTTTGAATGAGCTAATGAACTAAAAATGAGCTACTATCAGTCAGTAATAGCATTAGTTACACGAGTCAGGATGCTATTGTCTTTGTTCTGCTAAACTTAGATTAAAAGGGCCCCAAACAAGTTTTGATACGGGGCCCCTTCTGGCCTAGCTACGCCACTGGCTACTTATGGGAAAAACGTTAGAATTAACATTTCCTAGTGTATAGAAAACACTACTTACTTTCCAAATAAATAATAGAATTATATTATATATATAATATAATTGACATAAATACAAAAAAAAACATAATCTCTAGATCAGTGTAATAAAGTTTATGAACATGCGGGTTTTAATAAATTGTATAGTGATTATTGCATACTTATCTTAATAGATAACATTGGATAATGCATTATGTGATTTATTGTGGTATTAGTGGGTGGTAAAGTAATATACCTTGTAACTCTGCATTCGATTGTTTGTTCATAAAATGCATTGTTACAACAAGTGTTTTAGGCTATATAAGCAACAAAATGTTATAATGATAAATAAGTTGACAAAATAAATCGTAAAACGATAATCCGAATATATGGAAATGATAACAACTTTAATGAAATGAAATGATAAATTTAAATATAAGTAACTAAATAAAATATTGCTCTAAAGCGCACCCAAATATTGACTATGAATTTTATCACCTTGGATCCATAACCGAGAAAAAGGTGTCGAGTGACGAAAAAGTATGTGATCTGAGAGAATAAAAAAAAAATTTTTTTTAAGAATACGTTGCCCCACACTATGAATTTCTCCTGTGTCGTGGGTGCGTTTACAAACATAGAAACTCACTTACAAACACCCAGACTCGGAACATCTACCTGTAGGTCATACAAATATTTGCTCCGTGCGGGAATCGAACCCGCGACACGCTGCGCAGCAGTCCAATCGCTGAGCCACTGCGCTAACCGTGTCGACATAAAAAAAATACAGAAAACATAAAAAAAATTTAGAAAATAAAAATTGGTAAAAAAAAAAATCACAGACTTCAAAACTAAACACAAAAAAGGGTAAAATAACTTTTCATTCGGAAGTCGGTGACTTTGTTCTTTATTATATTGACTATGGTCACCGAATTTCGAAAGAAAAGTTATTTTACCCTTTTTAGTTCAGATATTCAACAAAAATCTTCGTATGATCGGCGTCTTTGAAAATCTACAATACAAGTAACCAAACACGGATCAATGCGGGCAACGTCACGGGGTATCTATTATTGTTATTTACTAAAACTTTCTCCAAAATGTAACGAACACTTCTGAAAATCGGTTCAGCCAAACGCGAGATAATCGCGGACAAATTAAAATCGACTTTGAAAATCTACAATCGAAGTAAGCAAAAACGGATCCATGCGGACACCGTCTCGAGATATCCTTTAGTGTAACGGCATACCGATTCAGCCAAAGTCGAGATAATCGCGGACAAACATACATAGATACAGGTCGAACTGAAAACCTACATTTTTTTTTGAAGTTGGTTATCAATGGACTGTTCAAAGATATTACTAAGAGCACGAGAGGTAGGTACTTCAAGGATGAGTCGAATGATCCTTGACTGCTATAAGACAGCAGTCAGGGATCAGAGTCCTTCAGCGAAGAAGAAAATTTTCAATTGAACAAGGTCATCAGTGGCATGAAGAGGGGGGGAGGGCGTTTTTTAGGTTTCTCATTAATTAATTTGAGTAAGTATCTACTTTATAACAGTTTAATAGCCGAGATTTTAATGAGTGTTAAGGAAGAAATCGATTTATTCCACTTCAATACCTATATATTATGTTATGACAGAAATATAATGTGCAATTAATTTGGATACCTACTCGAAATTAAAACTGTGACGTAAATCACTGCATTATCACTATCCTATATGATTGATTGCCATATTATAATCTAGTTTAAATCCTGGAATACGGTTAAGCCCCTGACCGTTGATATGAGTTCCAATTTCAAAGTCTGCAGTCAGAGACACGCTTCTCAGTTTGATTTCTTTAATTTTTATTTTTAGTCTAATAAACTTCCCAAAAGAGAACACTTGAAGATACAATCATTACATTCAGGACAGAGCTATTAGCTAAAGCAATTTTTTGTACAGGTGTGTAGAACAGGTCTGTGTACCTACTAGGCAAAAATCGGAAAAATATCAAGCAGTCGTATAATTTTATCGCTAAAAACTACAATATGCATGACAAATTATGTTTATGCAATGCATGACGTTTGTAAAAATGACTTTTCATCAGTATGATTAGTTGATTACTGCTTATGATTAAGCAGCGCCATCTATTATGATTGTTAAACACAATATACTGAAACTTCTTTGATTACGTTTATGATAAAGTAGCGCCATCTATAGCAAGTTTTGAAAACAAATATTTATAGTGTACAGCGACATCTAGGTATTACGTTTCGAAATACAATGATATACCTTTTTCTGTGTATCGTAGTGTTTACTATAACAATGTTGAGATGGCATAGGATTAAAAAAGTGCATTCTGTTGAGTTGAGATCCTTCTCCTATAATCAGTTAAAAGTCAACTCCTTACCTAGATCTAGTTGGAAGATCTAAAATCTGAACTCGTATAGTCTATAGTGTAATGCTAATGCCGTTTTATCGAGGACCTGTTGTTTGATCAGTACCTACTTAATTAAACAATTTTTTAACCATACATTCGTTCCAACTGGCCGTAAGTCATGGTGTCATCATGGCGATTTTTACAAGGTTTTATAACAGACTGTTTTTATAACAATATTTGTCCAATGTGTGATTTTTGGTTACATTCGCAAGTAATTTATGAATTCCTGCCGGAGTCGCGGGAATGTAAGTAGAATACCGTGGCCCTAGAACGCAAAGGGTCCCTTAGAAACGGTGTGGATTTTTAGTCAGTAAGAGTCTGACAGTCCATTCCCTCCACTAGTCTACTCAGGCATGGGTGTAACTGGAGATATTACTATTTTAATAGTAGAAATTGCAATGTAGTACTTTTTCAGCCTTAATTTTTGTTATTAAAAATCTTGGGGTTGGTACCAGACTAATTTCGGGTGGGCACGGCCTACCACAGAATAGTCACGCCTCAACGTTATTATTAACATCGTGTATTACCTCCACAAAACATCAATCTGAATAAAAAAGTTAAAAAGGAAATAAGTATTATTCGGATCTCAATTATAAAAGCATGGAATTGTAATAACAAAAGCGACGAAATTTGTTTCATTTCAGGGAAGAAGAATTGATAGTACCGAAACGAAAAGCTTATAATTTGAAGAAAATCATATTAGAATGGAAGAGAGAGACAATTCGCACCTAAGTTGGAACTTGGAACAGCGGCAGAGAAAATAAGGACTAAGAAGAACAAACAAAAACAGAGAGAGTTATTGGCGGTTAACCGAGACATAGTAAGTGTTCGATATGCGTGTGATTTTTTTTTGAAGTGAAAACTTCTTTAGCGGCGTTGAGCACTTTTTCTGTAATGGGTATAAAATCTTAAACTCGCGTCAGGACACGTGACCCTGACCGAAAAAGCGTAGGACGGCGCAGGGCGCTTGCGTGAATGTTCGTGTGACATTCGTTGCTAGGTAACATTGTTCATAAAAGATGTACGTCACATTGGAAAATTATTGAAATAAAAAGTCAACCATTTTTGCGAGTTTTACTAAAATCTGTTCACAAGATATTTCCAACAATTACTATTCAAGTTTTCACTTCTGCCGGCACTTCCAGAGTGCAACCCGTCGTTTTTTGTTTTTATTTCACAACATGAGCTCACTTCAATTAACGGGCAACCAACCTATAGTCAAGCTTTTACTTTTGGGCGGAAGGAAAAAACCTATGAGATTTTTGTAACTTCAAAATTTATACATTTAAAACCATGCTGTCATTCCCTTCAGCATTTTGTGTGCGCATTTTTTTTTCTCCCGGAATCGTGTCCATATACGAGTGATAGGTACTGCTGAGACTTTACAAACTTTTTACCAGCTAAGTAAATAATTCAGAATCTGAATTATCTTATGTTTTAAAAGAAATGAAATCATCTTATGAATGGAATGTTGCTAAGCGTGGGAAGTCATACATGATGGAGAGTAGTTAAATTAATTGAACTCTTCGTGTGATGGCGCAGAGTTCTCGTATCATTCGACGGCCTTGCTCCTTACGCTGATATACGACGTTATAAAACATACTTTAAGATTAAGATCAACGAGGTTAACTAAGTGAGCACCAAATTCAAGAGTAGTAACAGGTTTTTAATAAGAAAGACACAAATGTCATGTCACTATAAGTTTGGTAAATATTCCAGGCAGCTCTTTTAGTTTAGAAGCCAGGCAATAAATATAAATAAGGTAATATACATTGACTGCCCATATATAATCGAAAAACGAAGGTTATACTGTGCAAAAATCAAAACCCTGTTAGATAAATGATTTGAACCTAGCTGAATATTTATAGACTGATACACTTAGTTAAATGTTTGAGGACATCGAATAATAGGTGTAACAAGTGCGTTTGTCGACAGGTAGGGGCTACAGTTTAAATGGCCGTAGCGCCCAAACGAACCGTCCTCGTCCTCGTAGCGCGTGCGCTGGCGGGCGGATGCGCGCGTCTCAGTTCATGAGTAGCTTTAGCTGCGTGCGCGCACCAAATACTCCCTTGCCGCGCTTTTCGAATTCGGAGGAGTATGCCGACTTGCGTAGTCAATATCGCGCAAATACTTTTTGTTACAGTTTAGCTATAAACTGAAATTAGGATCACGTGTGTAAAACGGATTAGTATTGATATAAAGGATCGTAGGACAAATGCAGTGAGTTTTATAAAGAAAAATGCTACATTGCGGGAAAAATATGTGACTCGTGTGAAGGTGCGCAAGAGTGAATTCAGCGACAGTGGCGGTGATCGGTGGGCACAATGAGTGCGCCGCTGAATTGGCACAAATGGCTAGTGTTGTCGCTGCTCGGATTGGCTTTGTCCGCTCGGACAATTGGCTGCGATTACAGTTCCATCACCGAGAAATTTGGAGCGGAAGCCGTGGCTCGATGCAATGAAAAATGCCCGTTCCAGGTTCGCTTATCTAAATCAATATTTTTTGCCAATCAACGAAGTCTCTTTCCACACCCAAAGTTATTTTATTTTTCAGAAAGAGAAAATGAATATGGTGAAACAATTATTATTGATTGTAATGTTTATGTACATACATAGGTGATACAAATGCATGCACAAAACAACGTTCCGCTTTGTGCGTTCATTGATAAAGATTCCAATTAACTGTTTATTGGTCGAGGATAAAACGATGATCTTGGTTTATTATGTAGTTTATTTGCGGCGACTGTCATACAGGTTCAACGCACATCTAAGTAATTGTCGACAATTAGCGATCCACTATAATCAACGCAAACGCGCTAAATATAGATGAGCGTTCCCAAACGACAAGCGAGTCCGTTGCGGACGGATCAGCCCCTTGCATACTTTAACAATTGAAGAAGTTAAGTTTTCGTGGAATATTTAATAGCAACATCCATGTTCATTATCATTGAGTTCGAAAATTTTCTCCATAATCGGAAAAGGTAGGAAAAAAATGGTTTTGATAGATCTAACGATAATGCAAGCGTAAAGTCTACGAATGAAAAATACAAAAGGCGATAGTTGAGAGTCAGATTTACCACTCATTCATGTATTCTGTACGGCAATATGAAAGATTGATACCTTATATGAGGGACCGAATGTGGGAAAAAAACCAAAACATGGAAACCGCGGATGGATCACATTTCGGGATGAAGCCTTTGAGGTGCTACTCGGCGAAGTCCGGTCACACGCTTGCAAAAAACCCACAAAAACTAAAAAACCGAAGTTTTACTGTAATCCACTTATTACAGTAAAACTTCGGTTTTTCAATCAAATTGAAGTTTTTAGAAAGCTTGGTTGCGGATAAGAATGAGACTGAGTTTTCACTTGTGAATGAAAAATTAATATAAATAAATAAAAAAATATGCATCAGATAAAAAGTCTACATCGGGACTAAGTACCGTCTTGATATTATAAATGCGAAAAAGTGTTTGTTCCTGTATATGTATTTTTACATTAAAATTTTGACTGTAGATAATTTTGAAGGACTTTGGTACCGAGATAGACGGAACTCTAGAGATGTTTGTAGGCTATAGGAGGGAGGAAGTCGAGGCCCAACTAGTATCAAATATACTCGCCTGGAACTAAAAACATGATTGACAACGGAATATGTTAGATATTTTAGCACAAAAAAATCAGACTAATGTCATTATAATATCATAATGTCATCACGTCTCCTGTATGCCCCGCCAGTGCACCTTAGGGGCCTAAAAATATTATAAATTGTCAATTTGTAAACATTCATTATTTATATTACACATATTATCCAATCAAATTCCTGATACTCACAAAAACTATTTAATAGAATGACAAATAGCTCCCCGTGGGTTCACCCCCGCATCTCAACTCCTATTGGTGTGATGTTTTTTAGCCAATAGCCTTCCTTGATAAATGGACTATCCAACACAAAAATATTTTTTTAGTTCGTCCCAGTCGTTTCTGAGATTAACGCGTTCACCCAAACGAACAAACTCCTCAGTTAAAATATGAATATATATTTATTTATTCAATTACAACGGCTGTGTGACTAACCAATTACAGTAATGATTAAGTCTCAAATAAAGAAAAGACAATTAAAACACATATTAAAACATCAGTACAAAAAAAAAACAAAGTAAAGTAAAAAAAAAACAAAGTAAAATAAATCAAGGATAATAAAAATAAACCTTTTCATAAATTCCTTTCACAGTACATCTGACACTAAAATATCGTCTGTAGAATGATGAGGTCCTGTCATTTCCAGCATGCCTAGCATAACCAATATATTTATTATGATATGTACAGGGTGAATTTATCAACGGGGCGTGGATGGCTATATCTGAAACTATGTGGATGATCGAAAACGTTGAAAGGAGTCTCGAGACCGATTTTGACGAAAACTAAAACTGCATCATTGGATTTCAGATAGACGAATAATCCTGGCCAGGAATCGAACCCGCTGAAGTAATCATAGACGGCAAACATAAGGAAATGGCTGATTTT
Source organism: Agrotis puta (assembly GCA_943136025.2). Classification (NCBI taxonomy): domain Eukaryota; kingdom Metazoa; phylum Arthropoda; class Insecta; order Lepidoptera; family Noctuidae; genus Agrotis; species Agrotis puta. The sequence continues at coordinate 8,870,074 of OW964177.2, read as the reverse complement.
TATGAAATCGCTATTTTTCTATGTTACTTTACTTCTGCTGAGCCATAATTTACTCTAAATTATACAATTTCATTGTTTTCAGTATTTCACTGGATTTGATGTCTCAACAATCCCACTGTATTCAGCAATACGAAATAATTGAGTTGAACAAAAAATACGTTATAAATACGTTTAACTACACGCATAGCATTACACCATAGAAACTGACACAAGTTTCTATGGTGTAATGCTACGCGTGCAGGTGGATCCTGGCGTTTTTGGGATCTTGTATCTGATATTTAGTAATAGGAAAATGTATAGAACTAGCACTTTGCCCGCGACTTCGTCCGCGTGTGTTACGTACTTTCCTAATTCCCCCTTTTCACCCCCTTAAAGGTTAAATTTCCAAAAACCCCTTCTTAATGCTCCCCTACATTATGATAGGAAGCCGTGTGCAAAATTTCACATTCCTAGCCCCAGTAGTTTCGGCTGTACGTTGATATGTCAGTCAGTCAGTCAGTCAGTTCTCCTTTTATATATATAGATATGTACCAACTATCCACATACTTAGGCTTAACTTTTCAGGAAAACAGGCGTAATATTATGTATCTAATTACTGCGGCAAGGGATCATTCAAATATTACCTATGCACTAGGGGGTTGGAAGCAAAGACACCCCGTCTTTGCTTCTTTAGTAATTAGATCAAAATAATTAAAAAAAAAAACATACAAGCTTGGAGCTAAAATAAAAACAAATCAATCTCACCTAAATTGCAGGTACAGGTAGAGGTACTGATTATCACGCTCCGTTGCGCTCACGCCGACCGTGTCGCAACGGAAGTTATCAGGACTGTGACTCCGATGAACATCCCGTGATGACCCTATTTAATAAAATATCCGTTTTTATAGGAATTCAAAGTGTCCACTTTATACATACATATACTGGCTTATGGCGTAAATTTCTATGCATGCCAATTTTTATCCAAATTCGTTCAGATGTTTTTGCGTGATTGATTAACAACCAACCAAATATATAAAGAATACAAACTTCCACATTTACTATATGCTAGTACAGGTACCGACGATAAATAATTTCGTGTTCTAAGAGATAGCTCTCTAGAGCAGTGTTCCGCAAAGTGTGTGCCGCGGCACACTGGTGTACCGTGATCATTAGTTGGTGTGCCGTGGAAAAATAAGGTTATCTTATAAAATTATTTTTAGTAAGAAAAATTTAGACCGTCTATGCTCAATTAAACAGTCTCATTTTTCGCATAAAATACCTTTTCTGAAATTTAAAGTTTAAGTTTGTTGATTAATAATAAAAGTTGATTAATATTACTTAAAAACTGTTTTTTAATTTGTGGTGTACCTCAATTTTTTTTCGTTTTCCTAGGTGTACCTTGAACACAAAAAGTTTGCGGAACACTGCTCTAGAGGGCCAAACGCCTACCAGGGTCCCTTTGTTTTACGTGGTAAAATCATCACATGAGTCCTCCACCCAGGGCAGAGCGGGAGGGACTGTCAGACTCGTACTGACTAAAATCCACGGTGTCCTTCAATAGCCCTTTACGTACCGGGGTCACGGTAATTCGTGAGTCCCGCGACCTACCAGGGTCCCTAATGGGCTATTGAAGGAACACAATGGATTTTAGTCAGTGCGAGTCTGACAGTTCCATGTGACGTTTGTCGCTGGTTTGTCATTCATTGTGGATGGTTAGAGTTTCGTGAGAAAAAGAAACTCTCTTATCTTTTTATAAATTGCAGTGCATTATTTATCGCAGATGTCTGTAGGACAACCATAAACCTCTTTTTTTTTCATTTAAATTATCAGCCTATTGCAGCCCACTGTTGAACGTAAGCCTACCCCAAAGAGCGCCAATCCCGGTCCTGGGCAGTCCGCATCCATCCGCTTTCAGCCACATTCTTCAAATCATCGACCTATCTTGCCGTCCTACTCTACGTTTTCTCATTTGGGTGGCAGAAACTAAATAATAACACGTGCTGCGATTCTTCATATACTCGTACTTACTTTTGTTTCAAAGTAAATAGGACACAGAGTCTCTAAGACTAAGAAAAGATATTTTACTGTAAGGTCTTTATTCCGGGGTCGCGGGACCAACGGATTACCGTGACCCCGGTACGTAAAGGGCTATTGAAAGACACCGTGGATTTTAGTCAGTACAAGTCTGACAGTCCCTCCCGCCCTGCCCTGGGTGGTAAGACTCATTTGATGATTTTACCACGATAAAAAAAAAGGTCTTTATTCATTTTACTAACATGTTCTTTTTGTTTTTTTTCACAGAACCGCACTGGTGATGGCCACTTCGATGTAAGTTGTGGGTCCGATTGCAGCGTTCAACAGGTAAGTCATCCTTAGAAATCAAATAATATTATAATAGTTGGGAACCAAATACTAAGTCATTCATATTTAATCACAGGGTTCTATAACAGGGTTGCACCAGCATTGAATTTGGCTTACGGGATAAATTGAACTCGGAAAGCACATCAGCGCTTCAAAGTCAGCAATTTTGCTGTTCAGCCATTTTTTGATAGATATTTGAGAACGTGTAGCATTTTTCTCCACAATTATAGTCCCTAACTCCCTACTGCCCTTTAGCTACTATCTACGCTGCGTCTAGAAATTCAGAGTATTTCTGCAAAATCCTTCAATTGTATTTGATTATGAATATTCGACTTATTCGTTCTATAATTTAACAATCTTACATTTTAATGTAATCATCTTATCTTTTTAACCCTATTTCAATTCATTAAGGTGTCTAATTATTTGCATTAGAACGTATGTTTTTACTAGACACTTCTATCAACCGCCAACTAACCGCCATATTTTGATTTCCGATATCAAAGTAATTATATAATTTTTGCCCTGTTTACTGGCCACCCACATATTTAATTGTTTTACATTATAACGCGTCAAAACTGATCGGCCATAACTACGCAGGCGATCGTTAAATTCAGTAGTCCGATAAGTTTGTTTATAGTATATTTATGAACGTACTCCCAGTATTGGGTAACCTATTTTTACGGCCCTGAAAGTCGCAACGGAAATTGTTATGAACTGATCTAAAATATGTCATATATAATATTAATAGTCTAGAGGTTCTTTTGGGTTACCATATTATCTACAGTCAAAATTTTAAACAATTTACAAAAAGTTTATAATTAGGTACTGTACGATAACTAAATCTCAGTTTCCCCTTTAACCTCTTTGAGATATAAGGTATTTAATGAATACTGGATTCCCAACAAAAGATAAGTTACACATTAAGATTATGATTATTATTTACAATGTTACACTTTGGATACAATGTTAGTTACTATTCGGCTGTAGTGTTTGTATGGCGTGTCGCAACGAGAATTGTCATCAGTATAGGCTTACAAAAGAGCAGTTGTAAACTAGATCACATTGAAGCTAGCCAGACCGTGTACATGAACAAAAGGACCTCGAGGGCACTATCCTAGTTCCTTTGTTGCAAAATAACATCATTAAAATTATTTACATACTATAGCAGACTCACTATAGGTATCGAAATGCAGTGATTATTATGTAGCTAAATGTATCATGAAATTAAAGTTGATGATCACAACTTACACGTATGTAGTAAATTCAATTCATTAATTGCATTAAATATGGTAAACTGATAACAAACCCAGTCAAAACAACGTGTTTTTTTTTCAGTCTATAAATATGTGCAGAAGTGAAAGTGTTTAGGTTTGAATTTATTCATTTATCTTGTTCGTAAGGGTACAAAAACATACATCAAACTGAATATTTTTGTTACTCTTATCCATCATAATAATAAAGCAGAACTGACATAAAACGGAGCATTCGTTGGAAACTCTGACAGTTACTACTGGTTTATGTCAAAATTATCAGTTATGTCCAATTTACGCCCCTTCGCAGCGCAAAAAAGCTCAAGTGGCGGGCGGGCGGCTAGGACGCGCAAGCGCACCCCTCACGCGGCAAACGAAGTCAATTGACTTGCTTCCATTTTATTATTATTATTAACCATTACAATAACAATACTGCACTGCAGTAACATTTAACATAAATTGTCAATATTATTTTATTTTTACGACTTCATTATATTCGTTGTTTACAGATTATATTTAATGTAGTCTGTAGCGCAGATTACTTAAAAGTAACTTTGTACGTCTGTTTAGTGTCTTTATCATTTAATTTAGAAACAACGTTTACGGAAATGTTAAGTTCAGCTTCAGTCTGTTTTGTTGTTCAGGTGTATCTGTTTATGGTTTTACACCTCTGGTGTTGAAGAAAGCATGGGAATTTATTTATCTGAACCTCGCATCAACGATGCATGAACTGCGAGGCTTTGCGCAACATCTTTCGTCAAGTCGCAAGGTGTGGCAGACAGCAAGCATCGAATGCACCGCCCTTCTGCTAAACAAACTCATTTATATCGCTTTCCTTACAAGACAACTTGTTTATATTGTATCTGCCTGTAGGTATATTTATACGAGTATTTACATGTATTATAATATTTTTTGACATCTTACGTTTATTAAAATATCAATTTAGGTAGTGGTACGGAGAGTCTTAATAATTTCTAAACTCTTAAATCTTAAAGCCCAGGTATCATCATCCAGGTAACATCATCTATGAAAGCCATTATGGCTTTGATAGATGATGTTCAGCTCATTAATTCTTTTTTAAGAATTAATTTTTGATTTATCGATGAGCTTCTTAAAACTTACATGAGACAGCAAAACAACAGGTGTAGGTTTTAGAAAAATTCGATAAAGAAACGGATTCTATAAAAAAAAAATGAGGATGAGCGATAAGGAATTCAGACTACCTAGAAATAAAGACTAAGTATGTTCAGTGGATACCGTAGAGGTTGTACAAAGATAGTTTTGCTAAATAAACTTTTATTGGAGTAGCTTGTACCCGATAAAATAATACTCGTACCTACTGAGCCATTTTGGTTTGGGTACCTACTATGAAAGATCTCTCCGCGGTCCGCGATGGACTAACTGCTAGCTGTACGTTATTTAAAGCGGTCAGTTTCGTTTTGATGAATGTAAATCTTCATCCTGCAAGGGATGTAGTTACGGAGTGATAGGTGGTCAGTGGCATGGTGCGGCTGCCGAGCTCGCAAGCGCAAGGGTCGCGTGAGACTCGACGCCGGATGGACGCAGGAAGGAAGCTTCTAGTTGCCAGCCTGCTCCCCTCGGATCTATTTTAGAGTTCATTGGGTTTTATTCTATCATTTACAGAACATGCCTTTTAATATAAGCCGACTTGGAATGGCGGCATCCCGTTTTGGCAACCGCACTTTCAATTAAAGTGAATTTTCCAGACTACCTACGTAACTGTTGGATGATATTTACACTTTCCTGAACGCACGGTACTCATTTCATAGGTACAAAAAAGGACGAATGCTCATCGATCCTTAGTTATTATTGATGAGCGTTTAATTTGTAGCATTTGCTATTATGAACCAAAAATGTCCCTTAGTTTGTTGATGCGACTAATTCTTTAAATTTACAAAATAATATCGGTAATTAACCTACATAGATTTGTTAGATATCTACGTATGACTTAGTTTACCATGTAGACAGATTATGCAACATCTTCCGGTATCAGCCGGAGACATGGATTACTTCTAGACAGAACACGTGTTGCGTTGAACGTAGAACGTTACAATTAACGATTAAATTTTATCTAAGAGCTTATCTTTCTTTCGGAGAAAGCAGTTAAATGGCACTAAACGTGGCATTATATCTTCAGATACGATTTATGCACGCAAACTGAAATATTCTATTTTTTATCAGCAAGTTACGATCCTAAGAAATACTATAGAAGACGCGACACAGGCTTTATTGCGTATAAAAATATAACTTTAACCGAAATCTATCTGAATCTATCATTGAATTAGGTGCACATATCTGACATCAGTATTTTAAAATAAACTGCTTACCAGAATCTCTGTTTCTCTGATAAATCTTGAGTAAATACTTTTCGGAAAGCTTACACCATTGTCGACCACAACATCCAAAAAAAAACGACGGGTTGCACTCTGGGAGTGCCGGCAGAAGTGAAAACGTGAATAGTAATAAACACACACGAACATTCGCGCAAGCGCCCTGCGCCGTCTTACGAATTTGCCATCAGGTCACGTGTCCTGACGCGAGTTTAACATTTTTACCCATTCCAAAAAAAGTGCACAACGCCGCTAAAGAAGTTTTCACTTCATTAACAAACAGTAGGTATCTACATAGTAAAGGTACTTCAAGAGAAGTGGAGCATAAAGTGACCAATGCATGGATATTGAACTCGTGTAAGGGAATTCAAATCCCCCCTGCGCGCTCCGTTGCGTTACGTTCGGAAATGAACAATCATGTATCGGAAGTAAAGGTAGTACCTGCGATTATAGTTCATAATTTATGTGTGAAATTGGAACGAATCGTGAATGCTGGAATCTGTTGTTACATGGAGTAGGGAGAGATATTTATGTAAATGGTGGGTAATGCTGTATTTAAAAGTTTTATCTAGGAATTTCTTGGATCTAATTTAGGTAACTGTATAGGGTAGTGATATTTACTTTTTTCAATAAGCGTACCTTATACACTTTACACAATTATACTTACTTTTAAGTATAAGAAACAGTAGAGTTTTACCCTTTGACGCAAAACGAACCTAACGGCTACGTCAATATTACTAGCTCCATTCAATATCATGATCTTGCATAACTTGATTAAAGGTCGTTTACGATCATGATCGAGGAATGTCTAGAGATCTAAGTTAGTAGACGTACAGTCAACAACAAAAGTAGATGATCAAAATCAGAAACTCAATACATACTAATTAACGGAGTTCGCGTCAGAACCGTGCAGATGAACTAGTACTTAGTAAGTGTTTGGTAAATTATAATCACAAACTTTTGAATCGCTTCGATGCCACACTAGGTAATTAACAAATACATGTACATGTTTTCACAACGATTTTGATACGATAAGCATTACTATTTGCTCGGTGAAGTTTAAAACTTTTTGCCTCTCGAGAGCATCCACAGTCCGGTTAAGCAGCTCACAACCTCCTCTAGGTTGACCTGAGAGATGCCACTCAAAAAAAAGCGAGCATCTAACTAAGAAATAAATACTGTCTAGCTACCTTTTCAAGTAATTCTGACCATAATATAGTCAAATTGGTAGCGGAACGAGTAAACAAAATGTGACCTCATTCGGCGTCAGGTGCATTCATGAATATTCTGAATAATTTAGAATATAATTGTGTGAAAATGTGGGATTTTATGGCGTTAACGTGCTCATAGGGGAAGGAAGTTGAAAGTCAATCCAAATAATGTTGGTAGTTGGCGCCAAGTCAACTGCATGAATAATAAATTATTATTGTATTGTGCATTTCAAAGTCAGATTGAATTCTTTTGTAATTTATAAACTAATTAAACAGATATGTTTGCCATCGTCTTTTGTAGTTTTAACGCGTTAATTTATAAAAAACAACAATAAAATTGCCATAAGTTCAAAGCAAAATGTCTTCATGAACTTTCACATGAGAACATTCTCGTAATGCGTACAAAGAACTCTTATCATGTAAGTAACAATTAAGCGATCAATTGTAATAAGTGCAATATGAAGTCGAGTCGGCCCTTCAATTAGCTAATAAACGCTGATTATGTTTGTTTGCTACTGCTTTTATTATTATACCAAATCATACGAAGCTATATTTGAGCAGCTAATGACCCTTCATTTAAAGCCCACACAAACTGGGCCTGTTAAAATAAATTGTTAAAGCATGCTCTTAATTTACTGTAACAAAGACCTTGCAACTTTTAAGTCACCAGGGTGCTAATTTTAGCTACACTAATTGTTGTTCCTAATTCAATTGTTACTATAGTGCTATTCAACCTGCACAGAGCCAGCGCTAATCTCTGGCTAGAGTGTCTAGAGCTAATTGAAAGCCAGACGGCTTAATTCCTAACACACAGCTTGCAAACAAATATCTCTTTGAACCATCGCAAACGCATATTTCATACTTAAACTGGCAATAAGTGGCTATCCTCAAGGGATATAGCTTTCTCCAGGAATTTACCCATTAACATGAATGAAATAAACATCTTTGGGTTACCGATCTCCTTTTGAAGGTTTTATTTTAACGATCATCCGTTCATTTCTAAATGATCGAAAACCGCAACGTAAGTGGTAACTCACCATTTCTATAATAAAATTATGAAGTATTTTTATATTTATTGAACTACACGTACACAATTCATCTTACTTTTATGAGTAAGTAATCAAATTCTAATGTTTTCTTAGCTAACTTTAAACGCATTGAACCATAAAACAGCACAGATATTCAAATACCAAACACAACGCATATGATAAATCATGAAGAGACGCTCGGTTAGGATAAAGAACTGCATTCGCTTCGTCGTCGCCCGCTAATTCTTATTTCCTCATTAGGTGGACCGTTCCCCGCTTGCGAGCTGCGCTTGCGCCCATTCAACAAGTCACCTCACCTCCCCTCTGCGCCATTATCCCTCGACTGCCCCTTCAACACTCAGATACCAATCTGTTGAGCGAAATTACCTAGAGTGCACTCAGCTTCTGCTAAGTGTTTTGATTTATTGTCCTTTTATTGGACACTCATCCGTTGGTCTCGAATAAAATACAGATAGATCTCCTCGTCATTAAAATTATTTATATTTTATAACAGTCATATTAATTCTGTTGACATCGAGTTACTGAAAAGTGTAAAAAATCTAAAATTTTGTGATGAGGCAGGAGGATCAGGTCATTTTACAATTAAGTATTCTAATTATTTTCTCATTTCATTACATATTTCATATTTATTTTGCCGGTATGTAAATAGTGTTAGGCGGTGTAAACTCGACTGATAAAGGCTAGCAATAGTACGGTAGATAGAGAGGAGTGCTCTCGAGGCTAGAGTGTCGCAGAGGCGCACGGTGGGCTGAAATCAAGCTTTAATGGACTTAGGGATTCACGAAAATTGATGAGCAATTTAAAAAAAAATAAAGACGGCTTGGTGATCTACCACTAAATATAAGAAATTTTTGTTCTGCGATTTTTGTATATACCTAATATTTTAAAAGTTATAACGATTTGAATTTATTTTTGTATGGAGAAATTTGATTTTATATGAATAACTTTTAATTCTCAAGAGTTCTCAAATAACCGCTTTCGGTATTCGATTGTGCTATTTTTTAGGCAAATTATCCGATATATCACTTGCTTCGATTTTCTTCGATTTTGGAGAAAATTGTTTTTCATTCCCTTTTCCACACCACCCTTGAGGTAGAGAACTAAGCGCGTTTTTTTTTATCAGTGGTGTCCCCAGGAGGCCTAATCCACTCATACGCATACTCACAAACTCACTCACAAACACACGCACTCACAAAATTATCACTTAGACAATTTCATCAGATTCAGATTCGTTCTCTAAATGTTCCACATTAACAAATTCTATATTTTCCCGCTCATCATCTTCAAATGTTGGAGATAAAAGAAGCATGGCTTTCGCTTCTTCTGAAAATGGTTTGTGTTTCCGTATCATTTTATGACGTTTTGATGATATATAAGGGTCTGAACTAATTATTAAATTATTTAAAATATCCTCATTATTAGCTCTTCTGCAGAATTTCCTTGAATGGTGTTGGCGATATCGCCTAAAGTCTTTATTTCTAGATTCAGCCGCTTCTTCCGATAACTTTCCAATCGGAATTAATCCCAAGTTTTCAATGATAGCTGCTCCATGAACGAGAACTTTATGCACACTGGAGGGCATGTGATACCACTCATATAAATCTACGTATAATTTTATGGTGGCTTCCGTATATTCTTTAAATTTCACTGTGTCAATTTTATGACCTGAAGATATTGTTTCTAAAATGATTGAAAACCGTTTTATTAAGTTTTCATCGACACCAGTAATTGCAGCAGCAATCTCTGTATTTGAAAAAAATCTTCGAGCGGTATTCCCGTCATTAGTACTTCCATGTCCTTGCTTTACAACATCTATTAAAAGGCCTGTTTGATTTTTAAAAGCTTCCTGAATGTTTTTTTTTCTTTTTTCCATCAAAACTTTGTTTTCACCTTTTGCAACCCATGTTTTGAAATCCAGTCTATAGGCTATGTGAAGAATGCATTCCATAAAACGTATCCATATATGAAGCGATGATAAACCATATTTGTACAAGTCGGTATCAATGTTTTTAGTCAATAACAAAGACAAGTTATTCATTTCTGTAGGAACAGCTTTACATATGTCACATCGTTGAGCTGAAGTTTCAGAGAGGATTGATGTTGCTTTACCATCTATCATAGTAAGCAATAATGAATGTGAGACTTTTATTTCTCCAATTTCTGTTTCCTTCAATTCATTTATCTCCGTTTCAATTTCGGTTTTCTCTCTTAAAATCGTTGATTTATTCTCTTTTTCAAACTTGAAAAATATTGGACGACACCAATATGCAGAATTTGGTGAGTCGTTTTCCCAGATAATTTGTTCCTCGGAAATAATTTTTATTGGTACTAAACTACCCATAAAAATACTTGAATCATCTATCGAAGCACTGTCCACTTTGTCATCCGTTGTCATTTTTTGCTTATAGTTTGCTTGATTCGAAGCACCATCCATTCCCCATTTGCTTATCATTGTCAACTCCTTAAAGTCTGTGCTATCAATATTGATTGCTTTGAATATCCTTTTGGCGGTTATATCTAATAGAGGCTGCAATTTTATTCTAGCAGTTGTATCTGTTAAGGTGATATCATCTTTTGGCGGGTAGCATTCTTGTTTTGCATTTTGCACCTTGTAGTAGGAAGGGAACATGTCGACATTTTTCTCTTTGATACTTTTTCTTAAAGTATTATATTGCCACTTTGTTAATTTAAGGGACAAAACAAGTCCCAAAGCTTCATCTGGAGTAAATTTAGGTTTTTCATTTTTACCTAAAAGACTATCTTTCGCTTTTTGCACATCCTGTGGATTTTTAAGTAGGTGTTCGAGGATTTCAGCTATTCCTTGATTACCATCCTCTCGTAATTTCATAATATATGCATGAGATATTTCCTCTGTAGTCATATTTGTATGAATATGTTCTGTACGTCTCTTTTTTTGCTTAGGTCCTAATTCACAAAATGGTTTTCTTGGACTTACGTTCGTTGACGTGGCAGTAGACACTTTTGCTGGAGATTCATGTTCACTTGATGTACTAGGAACAGAGTCTTGGTTTCTTTCAAATGCACTTACAATGAAATCAGGCCACTTTATTTCCGATGATAACCATTCACTATTATTGTTGCTGAACAATTCCTCTTTGCTATGAGCATTTTGCCATCTCCTTTGCAGATTATAGCAATATTTTGCACAAAACGCTTTTAGCGCTTTATCGTTTTCATCACTTAACACAGTGGGGACTAATCTAGATTTAATAGCACTATATAAAACACTATTATTTTTAAAACTTCCACTTTCCTTTAATAGCACAACAATATCAATATTTGACACCAAATCGAACATTTTTACGTAATAAATAGTATTAGTATTCCGAAAATGTGAGATAGGGTAGTGCGTTTATTACGATGTGTAACAACGTACTGAGGATGGTTGTTTTTCAAATGTAACCGTATAATTTTTTACCTGCTATTCATCATCCAATCACATAATGACACGTCATCATTTTGCTGCGCTCAATGGACGATGCGCTAATGAGAGTCACCGCACTATTGAGTATTGTTAAAAACAAATGACGTCATAAGGGTGGTGTGAGTATCGTGAAAAATAAATGACGTCATAAGGGTGGTGTAGAATGTTTACCAATAATTTGTTTTTTTGCTATATTTCTGTAATACAATATTAAAACATGTCATATTAAACCAAAAACCGATTAATATTTCATACAAAGTTTAGGGGTCTATAACTCGAAAAATACTAAGTATAAAAAAATTACATATAACAAAAAATATTTGTATTAGTACATAAAATTCAAAAATACTCATTTGAATCCTTAAGTCCCCACTTGACGATTCCAGCCCACCGTGAGGCGGCGGGAAGCATGCCGGTGGGCCCCAATTTGCTTCAGCATTATCCAATTGCCAGAATAAAATGGTTGGCGTGGGCCAGCGCGTGACCTGCTCTCGAATTTTGGGTCCATAACAGGTTCAATACAGATGTTCTAATCAGTAATATGTTTAAAAAGTATTAATTTGTTTATGATGAGTGTAGGGAGAGACATAGGCATATTAATATCTAAATGGGTTACATATACAAATAAACTTTTCGGGAAAATAAAGAAGTAATTTTGAATTTAATTTCGTTTGGGATTTCCGAAAAGGTTTTATTACAAGCATCTTTCACAGAGTTTAAGCAATAAAATAAACTTTACAAGTAGATGATTTACATTTGATTGGGTTTATCCGGTACAGTTGCAATCTTCTTAGCATGTCGATGGTAATCTAAATTGTGTCAGTCCAGAACTTATTTAGAAGATCAGCGTCAGTGGACTTAGCGTTTATTAGTTCCCGTAACGTGCAGGTTTACAAGGCGTTTGATATAGGGTAAGTCGCTGTTGAGCATTGTGGACAATAAGTACTCGTATAATAATACACGACCGTATTGAGGCTTTTACTATGTCCAATGGAGTCGACCTAAAGTTTCTTTATTTCGCAAGTATTACAGTCGATTTTATAACTGTTATAGCTACAATAACTGTAAGATATTGTTTGATCACCCTATCTGAACTTCCTCAATTCGTTAATCAGATTCTGCCAGATAGTACTTACTAGGCACTAGAGCAAAGTGCGAAACGACAACGATAGACATTGGGTAATACGTTGCCAGAGACTAAGATAAAGTCACTGTATTTATGCACCATTGATGCATGATAAGCAGGCGCCACAGTTGTACGTACGTCGTAACGTTTAGACTTAACCCTCTAGAATTCCATTAAGTCCTACAATATGCCCCCTGCATGGACCTACGATGTGATTACAATTTCGCATGCCATTGACAGCTGACCAACTCGTGTTAGAATAATATTAATCAAAGCTACTTATAAACAATTTTGTGAAATAAATGTGGGATACGCTATCTGAAGTTTATCTCTCAGGTCATAACGTACGGAATTAGAAAAACAACATCCACGCAAGTTAATATCTACTGGCGCCTATTTACAAATAAACGAGATAACTAAGCATTAATTAATTTAAATAAAAAATGCACTTGTTTTCATTTTCACACTTAATATTACAGCCGTTACAGATAATCTACGAGGGTCACAGGCCAGATCTGTTGCTATGTGAATATATATAAATATTCACATAGCAACAGATCTGGCCTGGCCTGGCCTGGCCGGTCTTTTACCTGCAGCAGAATAAAATTATTATAACATTGGCAGGTGATAAAAATATTGCAAAGGTAGTACATATATGCTCACACTCAATGTCGCAACTTAACTCGAGGAAAGAAAATAATGTAATGTAATGGGTAGCAATATTTTCTTTTTAAGTCACAGGATCCTATGTGTATACTATAAAGCTTCGCACTCTTTTAATTTAAATTAATCATCTGCATCTGCAGATTCAGCGAATGTTTTTAGCTACTAATATTTGTAAGTGCCTTAATTAATTTGTATTACCTAGAAACCTAATTTGTCAACGATATGAGATCATGCACAACAACAACGTAGAACTAATGGTTTTATTATAGTTCAAAGGTGTACAGTTTCGCTCGTCTCGCCGCGCCCACCTGAACAATCTATCTCATTTAAAACTTGGCTATTTAGGTTATTCTGTGCAAACAAAGAGCAGTCACATAAGTAGTAGAACTTTGCTATGAAGCAATTAACAAGTAAATTATCAGTGAGTGCTTTCACAGCGCCCTGCGTCCGGCGTGCGCTTGCGCTCCCAATTGGACTTCCGAACGCGTTTCCGAAATCGCTCCAACAATGAACTGACGCGACGATTTTAATGACTGCAAAGGGAGTAGTTATTGTTTTGTTATTATTACGGCACGAGACAGGAAACTGGGTAATTAGGCGTTAATTTACTTTGTTATTTTATTAGTTTTATTTAAATTTCTCGTGTGTGCAGGCAATTGATGGCTGCAGTTATGTATTATGAATTAAAGGCAGAGTTCAAGCAATTCAAATCCTGTGACTTCCTAAAACGTGGTGGCTGTACTAAACGTGCTTGTATGTATAAGCACATACTGAACATGTGCTTTCAACACGTTCATATACAAGCGTGTCATATACTTTTTTGGCATTAATAAGAAATTTCTTTATGTTCTTAAACAATTGTTAAGTAAACTTTGGCAACTTCAAATTCTCATTTTTTACGCTTCACTGTTCAATCGAGTACCTGCCTATACTATTATGAAAGCTTTAGTTACCTACATGTTCTAATATGCTATTGTGCTCTATCTACTACTTATACATATGGCCAAACTAGCCCGAAAATACAATCCTAAAACAATAAATTGAAGAAACTTTCTGTTCTCATAAGGGTGAACCAAAGCGAACAGACTGACTGAATTTCCTTTCAATTCCCATAGTAGAACAGACGCCACTTTAATAAAAATTGACTGCTAGCAAATGCAAGTATCTGATAAACATATCCAAAAACGAGTTCATCCGTCAGTCACAAATATTAATAAATTGGACATGGAGGGTGCGTCTGGGCGTGGTGTTGTGACAACTATGGCGGAAGAGGCGCGTTAGCAAGGGCTACCTTCGTACTTGTGCATGGCATAATAAATGATGCCGATGCATCATCTTTTGTATAAGGGAAACTGATTAACTCAACACTACAACAGTGATGGGAACACTGGTAGAGATTAGCTTTGAAACTTTCCCAACAACTAAACAAAAATTGTACTTTAGAAGGCAATTGTTTCACCAGCAAATGGTTCAAAACAGACCTTGAGTTAAGAAAAATATCAACTCAGAATGGAAGATACAAATATACACACACACATGAAGCGAGTGTCCTACTTGTGTTTGATCCGTCTGATGGTTGTGCGTGCGCAGGCCGCGACCCGCAATTATACACCCGAAACAAACGGCACAGATCGCGTCCGCGCCGGTCCTGCATCCGTTTTAATTGTTACGCGTATTGTTCATCACACTGAATGGACATGACTCAAATGAGATCTGTCTGCGTCACATTTTGTTCCTACTAAGCATTTAACACGTTGTGATATCCAGCGGAAACTAACTTTGTAATTAGCAGTGCAACACGAGACGGGCTGCATCGAATGTGTCAGCATTTATCTACGTATTCTAATGAGTTACCAAGTAGGCCATAACTCGCAAATTGATCATTCAATTCACTGATAACATCATTACCACCGAAGGGCACCCGCTGACAAACTAATTGAATTTATCTATTAAGTCAAACACGCCATTAGGTATAATTACAGAGAGCTTGTCACGATATTTTGTCACATTTGCGTTAGTTGATGAGTCTATTTCTGTCGTTTGGATTGTTTGTTTTAGTTAAACTCTTTCCTTCAAGAAATGTGTAAGGTTGAGGTAAGAGGGGTGCACCTGCGGTGTCCGGTCACTTGCCATCCGTAAAGGACGTTACCGAACCGTGAAAATCCGTTACAAGCTCTGTTTTTTACTTTCTCAGCCATGGGAACGAAAGAGTCCGTTACAAGAATACACAAATTGGAATATATTACACTATCTTACTTTCAGTTTTCTTTAGCGAGCTTTGTTTACAATATAACAAAACAAAAAGTGGCAACACCACAACAGCTTTGTTTGCACTTGAAACGTGTCTCGAAAGAGTCTGCATTTCATCTGTGTTTAGGTTAACAAAGAAGCTGAAGCGCAACTACCATGTGTACACATGGGACTTGTGAGATGTAAACATCGGCAAAATTCTCTTGTACCTACACACGAACAATTAAAAACGAATAAAACAGATCAATAAAACCGGGAGCGAAGACCTTATTTCAATTCCAACGAAAGATTTCTGAGTAAAAAATGACTACATATGAGCTATTTACGTAAATTTGATTAAAGGAAGTTTATTGAACGTAAAATAAACAAGGAATTGGTGGCTCGGTAATTTAATTGGATTAAAACCCGCACCACTAATTATACGACAACACAAGTCATGTTCCTAATAAGGAAGCTCTTAGTTACTATCACTGTTGCCCTGTTGAAGCATGGGTAATTTTTAATTATTTTATCTTATTTACAAATCAACATGAAGCACGGGCAAAGCAGGGAGAGATTTAGAAAAAACAAAACTAGTCAAAAGCTTGATCTGAAGTACTAGGCATTGTACAGATCATTCCCCGGATAAGGCTTGAAGCATTGTTATTGCTGTCAGAGTTCATATTGTGCTAAACTTAACGTTATTATCATCACCTTCATGCCTTAATCCCTACTGAATATTTGGAGTCGGCAAAAAGCATGTTTCTTTATATTAATTTATTATTCTCAGAGTTCACTCCTCAGTCATATCAGTTTTCACTGTATCCATCCATCTTTTGTTTGGTCTACCCATTTTTGTTGTAGTCATCCACATTCGTACTTAATGCTTAGTTTAACATGTTCTTCAACCCTTTGCATGACGTGCCTTTCGACGAAAATGACGTATTTCTCATATTTTCAATACCAGATACTACTTTCCAGGTGTGCAAACCGCCTGCAGTTAAAAATTTCCTGATAATCAACATTAATATGAAAATCCCAATTCCAAAGATTACTTACGCTTAGTTGCTTAAACAAATAAAACATGAGTTTTTATCATTGCATGGTTTATTCAGTGTAATCGAAGCAATTAATTATTTATTGTTTTAGTGCAAACTGGGGTGTAGCTTATGGCAAGAAGGATTGGAAAATTCATGTCAAATCGTTTGCGTAAGTATCATAGTAGGACATGCATAATTTAATAATTATCATTATCATTATTGGGTAACAAGTAACATGTTATTGAATTTCCAGAATGTCACGTCGGAGACTGTATTTTCTCGAGAGCTGTATTGTGTAATGGGTTGTAACGAGGCTTTGAATACTTACTTTCAAAAATTAAGAGGTAAGATACTCTTAAACTTTCTTTGCGAACATATATAATGCGACTACGATTCGATCCCTAACTGTGTCCATGTTTTCTTAATATACAGAATTGATTGGGATACCAACCGCGCCAGCTTTGGTGGCTGATAGCCTGACGGCTACTTCACTTTCGCTAGTGTGGGAAGCGCCCAATCTTGGCAACCTGAGCTACATGGTACAATGGCGTTACGAGGAACTGCCAGGCACGTGGCAATATTACTCAAACTCTAGTCATTCGGATCAATCCATAATACATGTGGAGGGTCTGAGACCCTATACGAAATACAGGGTAAGATTGATACATTTTATTGGTCTTTAAAATAAAATATTAGTATTGCCGGACCATAATGTTTCTTTTTTCAACAGTTTCGAGTGGCCATATTCCTGTCCGGTCGAGGAGGAAATGGGGAACCAGTTTACTCCGCGCCATCAGTAGTAATTTCTACGTTAGAGAATGGAAAACCTAGTTCAGCTCCGTCTTCGTTACGAGCTGTTGCTCCTGACCCTAGCCGAGTGGCCATTTCTTGGGAACCTGGCCCATTCCCAAATGGACCATTGATTTCATACGTTTTGCGACTGACCGATACCCAACCCAACACCAACGATGCTCTTGAGGTAAAGAAGTTGTTCATATTATATTCATGTTTTTTTTTTCTCTCTAAATGATTATTGTGTTTTAAATTATTCTGTGATTTCTAGGATATGCCAGCGTCAAACTACACGCTATTCTACATGTTTCAAAACTTAGCGCCAGCGCGAGAATATGAGGTATCAGTGGCAATGCGCAATTCAGTAGGAGAAGGGCCAAGAGCTTACGTTAGAATATCCACGCCGCCTTTACCTACGTGTAAGTAAAAAAAAAACATTTCAACAAACGCCGTTCTTTCTTATAATGATTCGATAAAAATTAATGACGATTCATTTGTTTCAGCCGTTCCTAGTCAGCAACCGATTTTAATTTTGGGTGGAGAGCAAAACGTTTTAGCAGCACCCGCTAACGATATGTTATCAGATCCTGTAGAGTTGTATAGTACGGAATACTCGATCACTGGTATGATCTTTCTAGTTTTATTTCAAGTCTATAATAGTCAAAGCTGGGCTGTTTATTTTATTAATACGCTTTATTTATTTCAGGTGTTGGTCTAGATATTTCAAGTGATTCCCTTTTCACATCAGTATCAAATGGTTACGTATATCGCAGCTCCCTTTCTAAGAAAAGTACATCCGAAGCTATCCTCACACCAGAAAATTACAAGCCTCAAGACTTATCAGTAGATTGGTTAAATCGTCACTTGTATGTCTTGGGGGAAGTTCAGTATCGAAGAGCTGACTTCTCGAATGTAACCTTTATTACGAATTGGGAAATACTCCGATGTGATTTCGATGGAAAGAATTTAATTGTTGCGTTATCCGGTTTTATTTCTCGTCCGATTCATTTTGAAGTGGATGCGTACAATGGGTTAGTTTTATTTTATAACTACAGCAGAGTCATTTTAGAAGAATTCTATTCTATTCATTTTTGTTTCGTTCCAGTTACTTATTTTGGGCTCAACAAGGAGGCGATCGCGGTGGTCTATACAGACTCGATTTGGCAAACATATCAAATGGCGTTCGTCACGATGGTCCACCAGAAATGATAGTTCGCGATGCACACCTGGGAGCTTTCACCGTAGACCACGCAGATTTCAGAATACTTGTCGCACATCTTAGAAGGAACACAGTGTTAGCTGTGTCGCTAGATGGGTAAGCAGCAATCAATTCACATTTACAATGGGCTGTGGGGATTGACTTTAGACAATTTATGTGTTTATCATGTTCCAGACGAGAAGTTGCCGACTTCCGAGCTAACACACAAACCCCAATGTTTCTATCAACACGCTCCATAGCATACGCTGGCGGACTTTTTTATTGGACGAACGGCAAAGAAATGTTAACAGAGGAATACCACGGTCAAAGCGACAGCTATTTCCATAACGAATATCCTTTAGCTTATAATACAAAGACCATAGCAACAAGACAGGTATTGGTTGCGTTGAGGAGTTGTCAACCTATCCCAGTGCCAGTGAACCCGCCGTTAGGTTTACAAAGTGTAATGGGTATCAACCGGGCGAAGGTCTCGTGGTCGCCTCCCCATCTTTTGGGTCATCAGGGAAGTGGAGCATGGCAGCAGTGGACTTTCCACCTGCAACTCACGCATGTCGATACAGGCGAAGTGATAGACATGTGAGTCATACTTCAACGATTTTGTATATTGCGAAAATCATCGATCAAAACAGAAGTTCTAACTGTAAATTTTATTTTGTTTTAGCGTGAATATAACCGAATCAACTTGTGTTGTTGAAAATTTGAAACAAGGTGCAGAATATGTAATAAGAGTAGCTGCTGTCACTGAATCTGGTTCAGGTAAATGATTAAATTAATTAAAGTTATTGTTTAACATTTTTTTCTTTAATGCGTATACTAATTTATTATGTCATAATATCTTTAGGTCCATGGTCTTCAGAATTTGTTGGTAGTACTCTAGCGTCATCGCCGAACACTCTACATAGCACGTTACTATGGTCAGGACCAGATGGATTGCTGCAAACTGATTTAACAGGAGATAATTTGCAAATCTTGATTCATGGGTAAGATGCAACTTTATTCATGTCGTATTTATTTTTTACAATCTTCAAAAGTAATAAAATAGCACATTATTCTCCAATACTTATTTGTGAATTATGCTTTTTTTTATTTAATGTAACTAGTCATAGATTAACTGATCTGTTATTATTTCAGGGCTGATCTAAAAAACTTTCAAATCACCGATATATCATGGTATCGTGACCAGCTTTACTTGGTCACGAATGTCTCGACAGTAATCTGGTACAATACTACAACTCATACGAAAGGTTTTATGCCTAACATGGACAATGTGGGCAGCTTGGCTGTAGACTGGGTCGGCAAGAAAATATACTGGTCTAATCCGAAACAGCAATTGGTAAGGAAACTAAACAATAAAAGTTATACAGGGTGTCCCAAAACTCAACGTCAAGCCGAAACGGGGTGACAGGATTGATCATAACCATCACGAGAAAAATCTGAAAAAAAATCTATCCCATGCAGTTTGAAAATTATGGGCATTTTAAGAAAAACCTAGAAATGTGATCAAACTGTACCATTTTTCGGTTATTGTGGTTATTCTTTTTTATTTTTGTTCATTTGAACTTTGGAAACGTAATCCTTAATAACATTTCTAGAATCCCAATAAAAAATAATGACACAATTGCCTCAAGTTTCCGAGAATTGAGACTATTTGTTAAACTACGAATTTAAAATTTTCTAGATTCGTCGACTTTGACAGGCCCTCCTATAAAAAAAATGTACTAGAGTGCCTTGGCAAGTGGCATTAAAAGTTGGCGCATTTAATCAGAATTCTAAAATGGTACAATACTTGTTAGTTCCATACAATAGAAAAGAGTAAAAAAATTAAAACCTCAAGTAACCCGAATTTTGCTATCACATTTTACTCAGTTAAAATGTTTTTAATTCGCACAAGCTGTAGGTAGGTTCTTAATTTTAAGACAAAATGATGAGAGAGATGGATAATGGGTATGTTTGTCATGAGTGAGCGAGACAGATAGTGACGCCACTTTTACCAAAGTGAAAAAAAGTTAGTAAAATAATTAGGTTTGTTGGACTAAAAGTCAGATAGAGAAAAAACATTTTTATTACAATAATAAATAATAAATGTTCAAATTGTTTACCATCAGCCTCAATACAAGCCCTACATCTTCTTAAAAAAGATCTACTTATAAGTCGGGCATATCTTCGAGAGTTGATCGCCTCAGCTGCTTGAGAAATGCGTTCACGCAGGTCGGCTACGTGATCAATGGGCTTTGAGTAAACTTTTTCTTTGAGAACTCCCCAATAGAAAAAATCCAGGGGATTTAAATCTGGTGAACGGGCGGGCCACAAGATAGTGCCTGAACGTCCAATCCACCTTCCCGGATATTCCTGGTCAAGGAAATCTCTTACTTGCACTGCGAAATGCGTACCCATACCCATTATCCATCTCTCTCATCATTTTGTCTTAAAATTAAGAACCTACCTAGAGCTTGTGCGAATTAAAAACATTTTAACTGAGTAAAACGTGATAGCAAAAATCGGGTTACTTGAGGTTTTAATTTTTTTACTCTTTTCTATTGTATGGAACTAACAAGTATTGTACCATTTTAGAATTCTGATTAAATGCGCCAACTTTTAATGCCACTTGCCAAGGCACTCTAGTACATTTTTTTTATAGGAGGGCCTGTCAAAGTCGACGAATCTTGAAAATTTTAAATTCGTAGTTTAACAAATAGTCTCAATTCTCGGAAACTTGAGGCAATTGTGTCATTATTTTTTATTGGGATTCTAGAAATGTTATTTAGGATTACGTTTCCAAAGTTCAAATGAACAAAAATAAAAAAGAATAACCACAATAACCGAAAAATGGTACAGTTTGATCAAATTTCTAGGTTTTTCTTAAAATGCCCATAATTTTCAAACTGCATGGGATAGATTTTTTTTCAGATTTTTCTCGTGATGGTTATGATCAATCCTGTCACCCCGTTTCGGCTTGACGTTGAGTTTTGGGACACCCTGTATATTTATCCGCAATAACACCTGCGTCGCGTCTTCGCAAAGATATTTTGAGGAACGAAAAGTTCAGCTGCGAGCAGGGCTCGAACCTGTGTCTTCTGGATAATAAAAAAACAATGTTCATTTTTTTACAAGGCTTTTTTTTAAATTTTGTTTTTGGAGTCTAACTCGTCAATGTGTATCAAGCGCTAAACGATCCATAAAACACTTTTTTTTTGAGTATTTTTTAAGTAAATATAATCAAATGAGCTCACCCCCCCTGGGTGGAGCGGAACGAACGGTCAAACTGTTACAGACTAAAAATCACCCTGTTCTTTCACGCACCCCTTACGTAACAGTTCCAGTGCGCGATATCCTGTTTAGACAGTCTCACGACATTATAATCCTGATTTTAAAAATATTTCAAAAAATTTCCAACAGAGGATAGAGACGTAACTCTACAAAGCCCAGCTTGTTTTTATAAGCATTGTGTGTGCCATTTATCGGTCGAGCATCTTCCCACGTCTTATCCACAATATAACATGTTGCTTCAATTGCAATTTTTCTTTCTTTAGATAACACGAGGCAATTTAGAAGGTGGTAATCGAGAGCCAGTACCAATTGTGACGGTAGCTAAAGAACTGACAATAGACTCGTTAGGCGCATACATATACTGGAATACAGGACATGCCGTCGAAGCGGCAAGACTTAATGGAGAGAATAAGATGATATACTATCCTGCGCAGTTGTTTAGTGGGAAACAAGGTAATGTTACTAACAAGATTAAATTAAATTGGCTAGAGGAATTCCACAGATGTAATTAATAATGTAAAGTTTTATTTCGGTCCACGACTTCTATTTTCTTACAGTATGAATCGAGAAACGTATACTAAGATAATTTTTCCCATCACGATTGTGAAGTTATGCAAGCTAACTTAATACGCCTCTATACATATATGATAAAATGTTGCGATTTAAAACCGAATAAATATGAAAATACTTTCACTGTTTTAGTAATGGGACTGACAGCGGACTTGGAAGAGAAGTGGCTTTACTGGCTTGTTCGAAGTTACGACGGATCTGAACTTCACCGCGCTCCCACTGCTGATCAAATAACGGCCGGAGTTAGCGAGGTATGTTGCATACTTTATCGAACGTACTCATCTGCTAATTTGTATTTATACTACTACTGTAAAACTACGGAGACCTAGGTATTGTTTCCGTTACGACAAGATTTTTTACTCATAGAACTGACCAGACTCTCATGAGTATTTTAGCAAATCTCGTCAAATTTGTAGTCGATAGATTGATGTCGAAAAATTGCACAGAAACTATGAAAACACCGCTAGGGAGAGACTTCATTTATAACAAGAATCAAGTTACCGAAACGGGGCAAATGATATTTCTTTGTTTTTGATAATATACCAGTCGTACTAGATCACTAAATGTGGAAAGAGAAAAGGGAGGCCTTTACCCTGTAGGAGAACAACACAGGGTCATAATAATAATATAGGGCATACAGTATCGACGCCAGTAAAATACTATATCATGCTCTACTCACAATTGAACATTCCACAGATATCCGGTTCGCTAGTGACGCGTCTCTCCGGCACGGCGACTTTAGGACCTCTCTGCTACTTCAGCGGTCGCCTGGTGTGGGTGCAGGACGCTTCCAGAGCAGTAGTGTCCGACCTGGCCGGTAGATATACTGCTGAACTGGTGCCGAGGGTCCATGTCATCGCTGTTCGGGACCCCACCCTACATGCAGAGAGTGGTAAGTTAATAATAAGCTTATTAGAACTTACTACAGCGGAACTAAACTTACCTATTTGGGAGGAATGACGAAACTTTAATGTTCATTCAAAAATTACTTGATGTGCCATACATTGTGTCCACCCTGCGTACAAATAATGCAGTAATTAAAGGCTTAGTCAAGCTGAGCGGAACGGACAGTGGACTTATAGCAAACACTATTGCATTATCTCATAGTCTACTGGCCACAGTCCCGTCCACTGCCAATCCGCTGACCGTATAAATTATATGCCATAAAGTAGGACCAAAAAAAAACTAAGGTATCACCTACATAGGGTTTTAATGTTTTCAGAAAAGTTGATAGCAATTCCGGAGACAATCAATTCCTCATCGATAGCAGTGTCGGGGGTGTGGGACAAGTTCAACGTGACGTGGGACCCCGCTACTCGCGTCAACGTCAACAACAGCAGAGTCTATTACGACGTCAACTTACACTTCCCGGGTCAATATAAAATTGAGGTGAGAGATTAACTAAAAAGGCCGGCGTTTACTAATAAAAGCTACCAAATGTTTGATTTTTTCTTATTTAAAATTACATTGACAATTTATTCGTTATTTATTAAAAGGTTCTTCAGAATTTCATTAGTCAGTGTAAGTAGGTAAGTAATTAATTTTAAGATAACCAAGATCTGCAAGTGTCAATAAAGTAAATATGGCGTTTTTGGTAAAACCCAAATAAGTTGTTTTTGTATTTGGTAATAGATTACTGACGATATTATTAAGAAGAATGTGACAAGGAGCATAATCTTTAACATATTGATATCGAGATACGCACGTACGCTCAATTCGACGCCCACCTTTATATCAATTTTGCATTAATTTAATTGCTAGAATACAATCACAATTTAGAATAACGCTTATTGATTTTTGAAATCATAAAAAAATAACGGTAAAAATACTAGGTTTACCCTTATTTTTCTCAATTGGCCAGGATTGACTAAGGAGATGACCGCTAATATGTATGGAATAAAAGCAGGAAAAGACATTTGCGACCCGTTGCACCTTAGATTACCACCATACGACATCGAACCGTGCCGGTGCACAATGTCACAACGTGCAGTAATGTGACTTCGTATCATGTGTATATGATTTTACTCCAATATGCTCACATCGTAAATAAGCATGTTACTGTACTACCACTTATCCTCATCGAGCTTCAATCCTCGGCGCTTTACTTTTGGTTTTGGCTTTCAGGAGTTACAGCACTGGTTTGGAATGAGTGTGATTATCGCAAGCGTATGCAATGAGTGTGATTAGCGGGATTATCTCAACGTTACTACTCTATCATTAAAAATATGATTTAAACCAGTACATATTTCACAGAGGACAGTAGAAGAGTCATGGGTTGAAGTGGTGTCAGTGTCGGTGGCGCCGTACAGCAGCATGGAGGCCACGGTCCGTGCGCACACGCACTGGGGGGGCGGGGCCGCCGCGCGCGCGCGCCTGCACTCCCCGCAGGCCCCGCCCTCCGCGCCCCGCGCGCCGCGCATCTACGTGCAGCCTGCGCTCAGGTATTAACACCATTTATTTGGGGTGATTACAACTGCAAATTCGTAGTGCGCAAGAAAACAGAAAATCAATTGGTATGTGTTTTGTATCAGCGGCGGTCCCCAATCTGCGATATTCCGGTGGGGCAGCCCGGCCCGAGCTAACGGCGTCATTCGTGGATATGAAGCACAGTGCTGGGTAGTCGGCGCAGACTCTAAGTCGACCACTAAACCCTCTGCCTGTGCCGATGCTCATCTCTCGCCCTCGCATACGCAACTCATGCTGAGGGATTTGACGCCTGCATCCAAGTACTTCTTTCAGGTAAGAATGATTGATTAGCCATCCAGCAGCCATGAAGACCATTTTCATTTTAGTACCTAATGTTTTAAACCTAATGCCATTTCTTTATTAAGTTCGAGTCCTAAATAGGGCTTAAGCTTTGTCAAAAACTGAAGAGAAGTTCAAGCTTTAGGCTGAGAATGACAAATTTTCTTACAGATAATCCAGTAACACCTTTGCACCGACCTATGTTACTCAATCACGCTTCAGACTATAAATAAACGAGGCATTCCTTTATGTCGAATTTTAACCATTATGTTATAGGTTCGAGCACACACCGATGCGGGATTTGGTCAATACTCCGAAGTTGTGTCCACATCATCCGATGAAGTAAACCCGATTCCAAAAGTGATGGTGTCCTCTCAAGAATCTATCAAAATTATCGATTTAGACTGTGGAGAAAGTGAAACGATACCCAAAAGTACTGGTATACCTGTTGACTTTGCTGTATCAACCGAAGAAAACATCGTTTACTGGGTCAATAATTTGGAAGAAATATTTTCTTCGAGGATCAATGGAAGTGGACATTTTAAGGTGAATAAATAGTTTAGTACTTGTACTATCCTTTTGTAAGATCTACTATATATCCTTTCTCTAGGGGTAGGTTAGGCTGCCAGTCTAAACGGAAGCCGTTGAGTAGGTACCTGTATTTCAAATGGATTGATTCTCTGTCCATCCTCCACTACCTACTGATACACTTGGTTATATGTTAACCCTTTGTCGAAACGTTGCTGACTTGCCATAAAGATTATCACTCTGTATACCAATGTGGAAGCCATGTAGTAAAAGTAAAGAAAGATCATTTTTTAAAAATAAGTTTGTCATTATTGTTTAGCTAACATCTATCAACGGTTCAGCGACAAGCATGTGCGTAGACTGGGTGAGCAGGTCTGTGTACTGGACTCAGCTGGAGATCACGTCTATCGAGTCTTACGTCACATACCGGGCTGATCTAGGGATGCCCAACACCCGCCCACACATTACGCGGGTCTTCGCACGGAAGCAACCAATCTATAGTCTGCAAATAGCACCGTTACATCAGTAAGTAGAAAATTAATCATATTCTTTTTGTTAATATTCCGAATACTGTATAGTATAAAAATATTAATGTTTTAGATCGCTATTTTGGTACGAGGAAAGCGATACCCGCTTCCCAGAACTAGGAACAATTATGACATCTCATTTAAACGGCTCCGATATAAGAAGATTCTTCGGAAACCCTGAAACTACAGGCCGTGACTGTAACTGCCCAGAGAACCCGCAAGTCGCGAGACCTTTCGTTATCGACATGACCAGAAGTAAAAACTATGATCTATACTGGGTCGATCCTTGGGTGCACCACATAATCGCTACAGACATGGACGCTTGCAAATGCAGGATAGTTGTAGATGCCACCGAGAAGAAAAAGTACGGATTCACACCCCGGTCCATCACAGTGGACAGCAGATATGTTTACTGGTTCAATTCTACTCAAAAGGAAATATTTTATACCACGAAACATCATAAGACAAAAATAGAAGAGAGGAAGACTGCTTATGGATATAAAATCATGGCTTTGGATCCAGGAAATCAGCCTTATCCTCCAAGACTGTGTCTATTCCCCAAAGTATTACATTTAATACCCCGAGTGCTTACTAATTCGGCGAATAGTATAACGCTTCATATGCCTTCCGTGGAGAAACCAAATCGATGCCACTCTATGGAATATGAAATGTCGACGACAGAGTATACAGTATTTTACAGAGTTCAGATGAAGAACGACACTTCTCTTTGTGATAAAGAATCATGTCCATACATCACTACTACGAACTCGGAAGTAGTGATAAATGAGTTGAAACCATTTACGAACTATACGGTGATGTTAGAAGCTACCAACTACTACGCGAAATTGCATGAGGTTAAGCCACTTGTTGGTACGCCGATGACAATACAGACAGCTGCTGAAGGTAATTTTAAATCTGATAATCATTTCATCATTAATGGCTCATTGTTATAGGGAAAAGATTCGACTTAGCTTTAGACTAGCCACTTGTAACAACAATTTTTTAAGCTGGTTGTTTTATTATTTACGAACTTGTTGTCTCATTGCTGATAAATGTGATATAATCTTACAATTTTCCGTACATTTTCAGCTCCTTTGGCTCCTAAAGACGTGACGGGCATGGTGTTAAGTCCGGTGCTGGCGCACGTAGAGTGGAAGCCCGCGCCGGGACTCTCGTATGAAGTGCACTGGAGAACCGATGACCATAAACTGAAGGGTAAGAAAAATTTATAAGGTTGTTATTACATTTTTTTTAAACTTGCCTACTCTGCTCGTCTGTCACTGGCAGCTAGGTGTCATTCATAACTCAAAAGCTTGAAACTTTATTAAAAGACAAAAAAAGGCTTTAAAAAGGTCGACAGGAAGTTCACACAATTTGTAACCCCTTATGTGTAATAAACATTATTTATTTATGTATCTTTCTTCCGCAGAGCACAACACCTTCGAAGTATCGCAAGACCGTAGCGCCAACATAACGCGTCTATCCCCAAACACGGCGTACACGGTGTGGGTGCGCGCGCGCTCGCGGCACAGCGCGGTGAGCGCGGACTCGTCCCCGCTGCGCCTGCGCACGTACCCGCCGCCGCCCGCGCTCACCACGCGGCAGGTCACGCCGTACGAGATACGGGTGCTGTGGCCGCCGCCCACTTCGTATCAACTTCATCAGTAAGACTCGGAGTTTATAACAATATCCTCCCAACTGAATACAAGTGTACTCCCTCTTTACTCACCCTCATAATCAAATTGTCGAGCAATGTGACATGACCGTAGAGAGATCATGCAGGCGCTAGACCAAGGGCAACTTCGGAATACATTTGCGAATTCCTTTATTTGAAAATTTTAAAACCACCAGAGAATGATGATTGAAAGCGAATTTAAAGTCACGTCGAAACGACATTTCTTTTTATTTCATTTCATCTTCTTTCCAGATTCAAAGTAGAATACTCAGAAGTGACGCAATCAAGCGCAACATGGAAGGCTTGCACTCAAGACGAGGGCAACGAGTGGGTTGCATCCGACCTCCGCCCCTGCAAACGCTACCGCTTCCGCTTACGCTTGCAGTACGTCGCCAATGCTCCGCCGTACTACTGGCCACACGACGACCGCTTCACTTTTGAAACTCTTGGTGAGTTCTTGCAAATAATACGAGTAAAATATAGCAGGTTATTTTAGGTTGTATCACGTCCCAGTACGAATGAGTTTTGCACACCACTTTCGGAAGACAATATCAAACATCGTCAAGAAGTACTGTGCTGGTTATAGACCTCCAATAGCAATTCTTTCAAATGGAAGATCATTCTTCCATCTAGCCTAAGGACCTTATAACGCACTACGAGCCGATGCGACGTAGGTATGTGATGAATCTATTATTTTAATGTATGCGTGATCTTTATCACAAATAAAACCCGTTTGAAGTTCATCTAGTGTCACTTTCAAGGTCACATCAATAACCATTACGTTTCGTCCACCAGGCGACGTGCCCGGTCCTCCCGGTCCGCTGAGGGTGGAGGGTGTCGGTGAGCGAGTGCTGCGAGTGTGGTGGACGGAGCCTGATACACGAGGGTCTCCCATTATTGGCTACCGGGTTTGGGGCCGGCCACAACACAGGTAATATACAGAAAAAAAAGACAGATCAAAAATATGCCATGTCCTATTATGGCGGTCGCGGGACTGTATAATCCAAGGTTAAAAAGCCTCGGGGTCGCGGGACTTACGAATTACCGTGACCCCGGTACGTAAAGGGCTATTGAAGGACATCGTGGATTTTAGTCAGTACAAGTCTGACAGTCCCTCCCGCTCTGCCGTGGGTGGGAGGACTCATTTGGAGACTTTAACACGATAAAAAAAAAATGTTCTATTAAGGCCGTATCACCTTATTGCAAGGAAAAGACAGGGGTAGTGTTCTACTTCTCTACTCTTCTTACTATTACTATATTTCCATGTAAGTTACCCATGGATAAATTGTCTATCGTCTGCTTAGCATTTTAAGGACAAATGGTTGACCCTCAGTGGTCGTCAAAATTTTCTACTACAAGCTTTTTTGTCTACCAGGATTGCGCAAGGGAACGATAACATCACAAAGAACCTCAGTGAGCTTCTGCCAGCAAATCTGCCTTCAGACATTGATGATAAGATGAAGATGCGCATCGTAAGAGAGGGTCTGGAGTTACTTCATAATGGTACAGGTATGTTTCCAAGTTCACAATCATCAATAGTTCATAATCTGCACGAATTTATGTAGTTGGTCTGTATTTCAGCTAATTCTCTCAATATCATTCAGGCGATTAGGGGTGTTAAATGTGGTATACCTTCAGGTTTGGTATTCATCTCAGTTGAGCATATAAAGTGGCTTGGGCCAGTTGCTGGGTCATGGTTGCTGCAACTAGTCCACAACTGCCTGGAATCAGTTTAAGGAACGCGTCTCTGGAGATAGTTTAAGGTCATAGCTATACTTCAGCCAGGCAGCAGACGACCAAAAAAACTCATCTCTCTACTGTATCACACGTATAGATTATTCGAGAGACTTCTGCTGAATTGTCTTATGGGTGTTATTGATCCCAAGCTAATCCCAGAGCAAGCTGGTTTCAGACCTCAATTCCTGCAGTAACCAGACTCTTAAAATCACCCAGCATATAGAGGATGGTTTGAAACAGGAATGGTCACAGGCGCTATGTTCGTGAATCAGACAGCTGTTAACGAAACAGTTAACCTTAAGCAGAACCTTTGAAGAAGTCGAGGTCAACCTGTCAGATGCTCTTGGGAACTTTGCCACATACTATCTCGCTAAATCAGTCAAGCCCAGACCAAACAAAACGAAGTCTTGCTGTTTTCATCTTCGCAATCAAGAAGCGGGTCGCAAACTCAACATTAAACACTCACACACCAGCTACCCAAAAAAATCCGATCATTTACTTATAGCGAAAACAGTTATTTCATCAAAAAGAAAGTGAACAATCCCAACAGTCTCCTAAGGCGACTAGTGTCTTTCAAGTGGGGTGCTTCGCCTCACGTACTGCGGACAACAGCGCTCGCGCTTTGTTTTACTGCCAGTGAATTATGGCCCGTGTGTAGTCGTTCAACTAATGGAAAATAGTGTCCAGCTCCAAATGAAACGTGCCGTGTCAACGATCATCACTTTTGTCTTAAACCGTCGCTAGTACCGGATGCTCTATCCACTGGCAGGTACAGCGCCTCCAGAGATCAGATGGAAATACATTAATGACTCTGCTCTGGAGTGAAAATGTGGAGCTACACCACAAACGACAATATCATAAACAACCTTAATATCGTGTCGTGGTCGTTTGAGGGCCAAACTCGTGACCCAATTTTGGGCCGACTCAATTTAGATTGTCATCGACACGCTAAAAAGAAGTTGAAACTAATATGTAATACGTCTTGGCAAGACTAGTTTTCCGAATTTCCGGCGACTGTCAAAGATTTAAAAGTGACTGCTAGGACCAATAGCCTAACGTGTATTCCTAGGCACGAAAGAAAATCATTCTGTCTTTCCTCAAACAGATGGTCATTCATTCATTGACCGAAATAGGTAACCGTGGTTTAACTTTGAATGTCGAACCTTCGTTTGTCCCCATCAGTTTAGGAAAAATCGTTTTATATTGTTTTGTTTTTCAATGTTTTCGCTATCAATTGTTAAT
This sequence comes from Agrotis puta, assembly GCA_943136025.2. Taxonomy (NCBI): domain Eukaryota; kingdom Metazoa; phylum Arthropoda; class Insecta; order Lepidoptera; family Noctuidae; genus Agrotis; species Agrotis puta. The sequence goes on along the minus strand of OW964177.2, from coordinate 8,839,065 downwards.
GGAAAATGATATTGATAGATACGTACTGGCTGCTGAGCGACGGTGCCAGCGGCGGCGGCGTGGGCGTGGGCTGGGTGGCGCGCGTGCAGGCGCAGAACTCGTACGGCTGGGGCGCGCTGTCGCCGGCCGCCGAGCTGGACGCGGCGGCGCTGGCCCCGGCCCGGCCGCCCGCCGCCGCGCTGGCGCTGGCGCTGCTGGCCGCGCTCGCCGCGCTGCTCGCCGTGGCGGCCGCTGTGTTCTACGGTACATGTTTCAATATTATTCAACGGGCCCTGCGCCCTGGCCACGCGCCTGAACAGTTGCTTGACTTTTATAAAACGCAAATTCGGCGTGCATGCGGCATGGAGTAGGTACTGCTCTCACCTGTGGGACGGATCTGCCAAAAGCCAACTTGATGCACTTGAGTCGAGACTTATCGGCAACGATGTACTGGTTTACACAAAGCTCCAGAGCCTTGAACTTTGACGCCGAATTGCCAGCCTGTCAGTTTTTTATCGGTTACATTTCGGGGACAGTGCAATGGAACTCCACAATATTATTCTGCCCAGCCCTCTCCATCATAGGTTTCCGTTAAATCATAACGGAATAGGTTACTGCTAGGCAACCATACTACGTCGCCGAGCACATCATAGAGACAGTGGTCATACGCGAGCCTATTATAAATAAATAACAAATTTCTCAGCAGTGAGAACGTTATAAATGGACTCAGCCACCACGACAAGGTCCTTCGATTTCTAAACGAATCGTGATCCTTCTAAACTCTGCATTTAAAGTTCACTAAAACCAAATCTTATAATCTATTGTTTGTTTGTTGGTACTAATTATCTAATTCTATGAAATCATTAGCAGCATACAATGCCCGAGCTCGGAAAAAGGCAGCCATAGAAAACCAGATAACCACGAATCCAGCAAGAAGAGGACCTGATGTAGAACTGGCAACTTTGAGGCAGTTACCGACGAGACATTCCACTAATATACTTTACAATCAGGCAAGTTTGGTTTGCATTAAAAAATCTATCGAAAGATCTTGACCATTTGTTCCTGGATTTCTACTCTCTAAGCACGCATCCTGCAGTTTCGATCAATTGCGGATATTATCTACTTCGTTCACTGACGATCAGAGAAAATAAGAACCCAAACTGATTATGGATGACAACACGCTTGGACAGTTATCTCTCTTCTATCGATGTGTTGTCAAACCTCACAAATCCCTAAATAGGAGTAAATTTCGAAGATTTGACCTACTTTCGTACCTTCCCGCATTTTCGACATTGATATTTGTGCTGCGTGGTTCTTTTGGCGCTTCAATAATATTGTTAGGAGGGTTCTGTAACCAACAGAGATGCAGATGCAACAAGATAACGGACCGATTAAGGCCCCATGGCCCATAATCAACTATATCTCATTGAATTTCATGTTATACTCCTTAACAAAGGGCAAGGCATTGCTACATGGGTCTATAATACAATCCTATTCAATTATCATAAATTAAAGAGTGCCATTTGGCTTTGTGATAGTATTTAATAAAAACTCTATAAATATTTTTTTTTGTCCTACCAGGGCGTTCACTGTCCCACAGACGCTGAACTAGCAAGTTTGCCGCATATTCGACGAGAGCAGATTACTTTGACCAAGTTCCTGGGTTCAGGCGCATTCGGAGAGGTGTTCGAAGGCGTCGCCAGGCAGATAAATGGGAGTACTGCTGACACGAAAGTGGCCGTTAAAGTGAGTCGTTTTGTTTCGTAATTTGGACAGACTTTGGTTGTTTTAAAAAGAGAGAGAGACAGCTTACAATATTGCACTGCTAAAATACGATAAACCACAAGGATATTGTGCACTGCCTCCCATTTGCTTTTACCCCGTTTCAACAGGACAATACTTACTAACTGTAGTTCTCATAAACTAGCCTGAGTATAGGCTATGGAAGGTTGGACAGACAGAAGAGCCTAAATATTATAGTCCTAGGCTGACGCTTTTGACTTGTTGACGCATTCCGTGACCCAAGAGTTGGTTTTAAACTTGGCTAAAGGCTAAGCATAGCCATTCGAAGAGGCAACGCCGCCAGTCTCTTGGGCATATTACCAGCTGACAAGCGTTGAGAATGAATTTTACGATGCTTTGTAATACTTTAGTTTTATTTTAGTAGTTTATATTTCTATAGCTAATTTTGTCCCAAGTTTACATTCAGTTTCCTTTTATAGACATTACGCAAAAGCGCCACAGAACAAGAAAAGACTGAATTCCTGAAGGAAGCGGCGTTGATGTCCAACTTCAAACACGAGCACATCCTGCGTCTGTTAGGAGTGTGTCTTGACAACGATCCGAACTACATCATAATGGAGCTTATGGAGGGCGGCGATCTGCTCAGCTACTTGAGGGCGAAACGCGTTTCACTGGTATGTGAACTTTAACTCCATTTACCATAATTTATTCCCTCACTCTAGGCGACACTCAAAAATAATAATCTAACTATCGACAATCTGCTCAAAGCAGAGTTTACGTACTTTTACGTAAAAATAATTAGGTACTAACTTATGTTGCACTATACGTGTCCAGTTGAAGTGGCTTATACCAAATTGAGACAGAATTTTCCTAATTTTAAAATTCAATATGTTTTATTAAAGGTTTCAAAGCAATGAGAATTATCCGCTTTCCTGCTGTCTCTATATAAATTTTTTTCATCCACAGTACACTCCCGAATCCCTCACACTACTAGACCTTCTCAACATGTGCGTGGACGTGACAAAAGGATGTCGCTACCTAGAAGAGATGCACTTTGTCCACCGCGACTTGGCATGTCGCAATTGTCTCGTCGCACATCGCGGTAACGGCAGAGTGGTCAAGATCGGGGACTTTGGACTGGCTAGAGATATCTACAAGAATGATTACTATAGGAAAGAAGGGGAAGGTATGCCACTTTTTATTTTTATTAGTTTCAGTGCCATTTTCGGTGTCTATGGTGCCCCAATATCCACGGTAAACTAGGAGGAACTTCGAGGACGATGTTATATAGAGAAATACTTCGTTTAGTAAAACAAAATCGTCTTGAGAACTAAGCAAACGCAAGTGCGAGCGAAGCGAGCTCGAATTTTATTGCACCTTTTTCGTGAACAATAAATAAGTTTATTTTTTATAAAACGTTCGTGGAGTTCGGTTCTGTTTATGCTGCCACTTGTGACGTGATAGCAACTGCTTTATTTGCTTATGGGTCAATCCGGAACTGGCAAGTTTCAGTGGCACAGTAACCATTATGGTTTAAGTTAAAAGTACCATCAAGAGACATTTAAAAATCCATTATATTTTTTGCGAAGGGCTCGCTTTTGACCACTCTCGCCTAATGGCAAGCGAAGATGTGGTCGACGGTGATGAACATTTTGCGGTTTTTGCCGTTATTTTAGGACGGATGCACTAGAATAAATAATAAAGATGATACAAATGTTCTGACCTTTATATCCCCCTTGCAGGGTTGTTGCCGGTGCGATGGATGGCTGTGGAGTGCTTAGTGGACGGAGTGTTCTCTTGCCAGTCTGACGTGTGGGCGTGGGGCGTACTCTGTTGGGAGGTAAAAAAAAATTAGCAGACAGCAATACACTTAGTCTCAGTATACTCCAAATCGAGCAACGGCAACCAATGACGTAGATGTTGCTGGGTTGGGTTCTGCCACTCTAATCTCCAGCTAAAACAGAAGGAAGTGGCGAAAGCTTTGTCTTATCTAATTTTTGACGTTAGTTTGCTGAATTCAAATAAATTAATTTTATCTTTCACGTATGATGTAACTTGACCTCGTACTAAAAATCTTTTCTTGAGCCTATCTGGAAATTTGGCCTAACTGATGTATCGCCATATTGTTCTTCCACTCCAAGTATTACCATTATCGTGATCCAATCCTGTGAGCAGGTCCTGTCCCTGGGCCAGCAGCCCTACCCGGCGCGCACCAACCGCCAGGTGCTGTCGTACGTGCGCAGTGGAGGGACGCTCGACAGGCCGCCTAACTGTCCCTCAGTTTTGTAAGTATTACATTATGTATGACCAATAAAGGATTACGTAACACTACTGCTAATTTGACACTCTGGAGAACATAACAACTTATATTTGAAAACATTCGATTTAGGTATATCTCTGAAAATGTTTTTGTGTTGCCTACTTGTATGTGATAAAGTTGCATGTGATAAGACTGGAAGCCTTTGATAGTTTAGAAAACCAGTTGATTTTGGGCTCGCCCGATTATTTACCAGTGGCTTTTAACCGGTGGTCCGCGGATCACTGGTGGTCCCTGGAAGCGTCCCAAGTGATCCACAGAGCCTTCTGATTAAGTGACGACCTACATTGGGGCGACATAACTCGACCCGCGTGACACGTGTAACGAGTAGCTTGAGTCTGTCTCAAGAAGCGAAGAAAAAGTTCAGAAATGAATAAAGAGTATGAACTAAAATCTCATTGAAATCTGTACTGTGAAGCCCACAAGTTTTACACAATAATCAGCTTGGTGGTTCATGGTAAGATAGATTTTTTGTCGAGTAATCCCTCATAGCTAAAAGGTTAAGAACCACTGATTTACCACGTAATGGAACCTTTGATACAATGTCAGTAATAACTTATGTTCTAGCTACGACTTACTACAAAAGTGCTGGAGCTACTCTGCGGAGGCGCGGCCGTCGTTCCGTCAGTGCCTGGAGGTGCTGCGCGCGCTGCGGGACAAGACCTCGCCCAACATCACGCTCACGGCCACGCCCACGCCCGCGCCGCACTACCTCACGCTGCTGGGAGACGGTAACAGACACTACTGCCCATAAGATCATCATAATCATTACTCACTCATATGCATGCATTGCAGTTAAGATAGATACCCCTCTTTTGATGGTGAGTAGAACTAGGGGTTGGCAGGAAACGAACTCGTCGGTTTGCGTCAAATCGTGTCGTTCAGCTGTTGTGTCACTCTGCTGCAAACAATGTTTTGTTACATCGTTGCAGAGAGATGGGCTTCCCAAATGGTCGGTCCAGGGTTATTCAAGCCTTACAGCACATTACAGATTGTATTTAGTCAGTGGAATGTATAAAATAGTTCCGGAATCTTCCTCAATCAGCATGTTACCTGAAACTTGAAATAGGATACAGATTTAATTGGAAATATTCTATAATTAATTTAAAAATCTTAATTTCATGTAATCCCAACTAACCGCTGTATTGTGCATGGGCTGCATGTTCAGACGCCGTCGACAACCGCACCTACCTATTGGACGAGAATGACAACGCCTGCTTAGGTTCGTGAACAATCATTGAATGATATCATGCTACTTACTGTATTCCCCGTCTTCTTGTGACTAATTGAATAATTACGACGCAGATGAGGACTTCCCCGAGCAGCACATGGAGCCCTCGCGACTACTTCCCGCGCGGACTCCGAAGTACTTGGAGCTGATGTACGACAGTGACTCGACGCCCGGCACTGTCTGCGACGGGTACGAGGTGCCGCGCGCGCCCATCACGTACATGCCTCCCTTCTCCAGACACAGCATCGTGGGCGTCGCTCCTAACAGACTGATCAAGCCGCCGCTGTACAGAACACATTCCCTCCGCACTCACACGCGACCTCCCAACGCCACGATCATTCCTCTCCGGAACGGTCTGGTGAAGCGAGCTTCGTTGTGTGAAGAAATTAGCGCTCGAGAGCCGCGACCTTGTTCGTCACGAGAACAACCGCGCGTCGACTTAGACTTTGATAAACACGTATTCAAGACTCCACTTTGAACTGTGATATTAGAAAAAATAGTTATGCAATGTGTAAATTTTCCACCGAATGAGGATACTGTTTTAGAATTAAGTGAATATTTTATATTATTTATTTTCACTAGATTACAGTTTGTAAATAGAGGTGAATAAAATCGTTGTACATATCATTTTAAGCTGCCATGCAGTAATTACTATTGCATCTGTAGAAATATCGCGAGATAACATATTAATGCATTTATTAAAAGCCAATTAATTAAATATATTGCCTATCATCACGATCGTGTATTATTTTTGTGTTATATTCCATTGCTAGTCTTCCATCTAAGTAGTATTCTGTTTTAATAGTGTTCTATTAAAACCTGTTTCAAAAAAAAAACGACGACCACAGATTACCAAAATTTATAATATAAGCGGCATAATACACTTAACGCAAATGAGGAACTAAAGGAAAAGCAATGCATAGCTTCTCCCAAAGATCATGTGTACCCGTACCACTCGCATAGTGTGGTGGCTAACAAATGAAGTTTTAGGTATCCGCCGGCAAGTAAGAACGCTGTTTGTGTATGTGGGACTGTGGGTTATCATTATCGAGGAATAGATGAGCCAACCATGAGGCAATAATTGCAGATTGATAGCACGGCGTGTCATGGCAAAATATTTTATTACTCATCAAGTTATTTTGAATCTTATTTTAGTGAGTTCAGAATTCATGTTACTTTATTTCGATACCACGTAATTTCACGCGGCGCGCCATAGCATCCCGTAAGACGTATAGGTCACTTCGTTTCGAGGAATTATAATTGCTAATTGAATTGAAATAAGGCTGAAACTTGTGCAGCAGTCATTTTTGAGAATGGGGCGCAGGATGTTGGGATTTCGGCAGGTTGCTACGGCAACGGCGCTACCGGTTAGCCGGGTGACGGGTAGCCGCAACCACAACCGGAAGAACTAAAAAATAGAACTAGAAAATAGCGCTTTCCGCGTAGTGTGTATAGCAACCGTCCGGCTGGCGGGCTGGCCGCAGCGCATAGAACTGGAGCGGTCGGCCGGCAGTCGCATCGTAGTGCGGATAAAAAATATTTTTATCCGTACTTACACACAGAAATTATCCAGAGTCCTCCCACCCTGGGTGGATGGGAAGGGACTTTCAGATTCAGACTCGTACTGACTAAAATACACGATGTTCCTTCAATAACCCTTTACGTTCCAGGGTCACGATTACCCGTTACGACAGTCCCGCGGCACTGGCAGGCTGTGTCCCTCTAAAGGTCTTAGAGGCGCGCATGGAACACGACGCGCCATCGACCTTGACATGCCGTCTACCCGGGCATTTTTTTCTTAAACATTTCCCCTCGCTAGTAATTTCTCCTGTATCGGTGCGTTTACAAACATAGAATTAGGTACCTTTAGGTTATATTTTGCGGTTCCGTGCCAACAATTATGCAGAAGGCGAAACAAAAACAAAGAATGAACATTTAAATTTTTATTTGATAAACGATTAATTTATTTGCTAGTGTTATATTTTATATCTAACTTATAATGAAAAGTGCATCTTGTATAACATTTATTTAGCTGTTTATGAGATGTACTTTTTTATCATAATAGTCACACATCGGGTCACTCGCGCGTGTATAACTGGTACACATTAAAAAGTTTGTTTGAAATTGAATACCAACAAAAAAAATACGCTATAGGAAGTTTATTGCATCTCACAACATTATTACCGTCTCACTTTATTTATGTGAGGGGAAGAAGTAGTTGAAGCGGGGCACAAAAAGCCATGGAATCGCTAGTGGATATAGGCCCGACATGTGCCTAACAGCGAAAAGTAACGAAAAACTTCGCATTATTACAGGACATCAGTCAATATTCAAGAATTACTTAAAACTAGGTTCAAGCCATTTGATTGGTTGAATCTAGTTTTAAATAATTCTTGAGTATTGAGTGACGTTCTGTAACACGGACCTAAGATTTATTGCTGATTCGTGTTTAAGTCGTGTCACATTTGACATGATTATCGTCGAACTACACTTCTTATTCCGGAAAATAAATCGAGGTAGTAAAATAATCAGACGTGATACCACGTCATAAGTCTGAGAAAATAAAGTGCTTTCGTGCGGGCAAATCCGTAAACGAAAGCTAAATAATAAAAATAAAATTATACCTTTCTAATCTAAATAAAATGTCTTATATATCCTAATGTTATCTAATCGCCGTCTTCGGCTATTTCTTGCTTGGCGCGCTTCTCGTTCTTCAGCTGTTCGGTGGTGGTGACGTTGCCGCCAATGGCGGGAGGGTCGTGATGGTCGTCGTCTTGTGCGTCGTCCTTGCTGTTCTCGTGAAGCAGTACGTACTCCCGCTGAGAGAACCCGAACTTGACCACATCGCGCTCAAGTAACTCGACATACCGACGTGGCTCTATCTTTTTGTTGTTCACGAAAGTACCGTTCGCCGATTCTGGTGAGAAAGAAACAAGCTCTAGTAAACATCAGATCACAAACCTTCGATTTGAAAATTCTATTTACTTCAATTTGTAAAATTATAATTGCGCATGGGTACCATAGCTGCTAAGGAGAAATTTCTAATGGAAAAGTCACATAGCACTGCCCAACCAAGGAATCGTACCCAGAGTATCTTGTTCAGCAGTCAGTGTTGCAGTACGTACCTAGATCGATGACGTAGGGCCGCACCCTCCTGCCCTGCGTGCCGTCGCTCCTGGTGAAGGGCGTGGCGCGGTACTGCAGCGCGGCGTGCTGCTTGCTGATGGACGGGTGCTCCAGAGCTATGTCTACCACTTTCTTGTCGCGACCGATCAGAAATGCTGACTGACGGTGTATGTACAAGATCGGTAGCGCTTTGTCACCTTTGAAGGGGTAGAATCTGAAAGTTTATATTTGACTTAATATGAGGCTTATTAAAATAACTTGTCTAAAATCTAAATTAGGTAAAAGGTTGTAAAATGGCATGCCACAGTTACTTCACATTTATAATATTTGGTTGTGTAATGATCTGATAATGTGTGAGGGGAAATGTGACTAGACAAGGCACAACACTAAGAGGTTTGGAAGCAAAAAGCAAAGGCTATCGCTAAGCAGTAATACTCGACAAAAGTTAATAAAAAGAAATAAAATAATATGATTTTTTTAAAGCCTCTTTTATCTAGATTTACCTCCATCGTCTTTTAGGCTGCTTGGCATCATCAGGTTCTGTGTACTTAATTACAACTCCGTTGACCGTATTGGCATCAGCAGTCAGTTTGCCAGACAGCCCAAAGTTGGGCTTTTCTTTATCAGCCGGGGGTTTGCCATCCTCTGTCTTATCACCTCCCTTGCCCCAGTCGTATTCTTTATTCTCGTCAGCGTCTGCAAATCTGTAAAACCGATATTTTAGATGATGATTTCCGATGATGCAATGATATAGCAAAATATTATCTTATCGAATGTTTGGCTGCCAAAATCTAAATCTCTTAGCTGTTGGGTCTTTATAAATTTTTTCATTAGCTTTTTCATTCCAATTCTTAACCTCTCGGGCGCGTTACGTACACCCGGGTGTACATAAGCGAAAACGCCCCAGTGCCTTACGTACACACGTCTGTACATAACAGACAGTCGCTCATTGGACACACCACACACCTGCTCTTGCGATCTCGTCCCCTGGCCTCCTGTTTGACTGGCGGCCGCCCTCGCTCCGCATTCCGCTCTTCTGGTCGTCCAGACCGCTCTCGGCGCTCATCTCCGCGCCCGTCTCTGTACCGCTCTTCTCTCCCTTCTGGTCTCTCCGGTCGACGACTTCGTTCCTTGAAGCGCTCTTCTTGACTTCTCGATCGAGACCGCTCTCTACAAAAAAATAAGTTTTCTAATCGCCTGTGACAGTAGAAATAAATTGCAGAAGCACAGTCACAGTCGATTAAAATTTACGACTATTTAATTCTGTTGAAACTGCTATCAGATCTATATTAAGAGGTACTACAGTACCTGTGGTGTGACGCAGCCGGCTTATCTGGCCTAGCAGCGGTGCTTACGGGCTTCTCTCGACGAACATCACGTGGTCTGTAACCGACAAACATAATAACTGACTTACCATACACATCTCAACACAGACGATTCATAATTATTGCCAAGGATTGCAAACTGGGTGCTCCACCATGATAAATTTTATTTCAAGCTTTAACAAAATAAAAATAAAATACAACAAGAATAATAATAAATATATTGTAAGTTTATTAATTGACTGAAGTAACCTATAAGCCTTACCAAAGATCCTTTTATTTGGTCAATAGTAAAAGCGAGATTTTTATTGGAGAAGGATAAAAATGGAATACTATCGACTCATAAATAAGAGAATATTATACTAGAGGCAATCATCCTCAGTTTAATAAAACTTTTAGTATAACAATATATTCATTAATTTATCTTCAACACGAAGAACCAATTATTTTGACACTCCTATAAATCATACACTTACCATTACTTTTGAAACACAATGTTGATTCACGAGCATACCTACTATGTTCAGCCTTTCGTGAACTTCTCATGTTTTTACTAATTAGATTTATGATTTAAATCATTTTTTTAGCTTTCAACTAAGCTATAGGCCAGTCACGGCATACAACAATGCATGAGTCTACGTTCTTACATTATTAAGTAAAAGTTGTCTTCTTTCCTTGTATTAAAGTTTGTTGCAAATCAGCATATTTCTATTCCTGTTACATTTATGTGACAAATGAAGTCATGATTATTTTCGGGCATTATTTGTGAATAAATTGTTCGATTTGTGTTTTCTTTCTATTCATCGTTTCTATCTTGTATAACTGGTTTCTATATCTTCATGTACGTCAATTCTTTGCGTTTTTCACATTTGCGTAAATATACGCGAAACTGGTTATAAATCATTATATTACAACCTTTTCAGAGGTTTTTTGGTAAATATTGACTTGTGCCCAAAGTAATTTTTAATGAAATAAGTTGATGATAATGAACTCCAACATAAAACAGCGGCAAATATATATATCAGTTTGGTGATAGAAGTGACAAAAGAAGTGATTTTCCACTTTGAATCATCCATTATTTCCATTCTATAATTACAGAAACTTTATTTAGCTGTACGAGTTCCAACATCAAAGTAGTTTTGGAACTTAAAGCGATACATTTCATAGGAGAATATAGTATTCTGAATAAACATAAACAAATTAAAATAAACAAATTCGAAGTCCTCCAAGTAAGTATGTGTGTAATCGAAAAGTCCATTCCTCAATGTGAATAATTTCCATAAATATTGCAACTGCATCCAATTTAAATACATAGCACTCTTCATTTTGAGTTTCTGTAATCAGTAGAGCAATCAATTATCTTTCTTCCATCAGTTAAAACTCTTCATGGTATATGAAGAGTAATGTTTTGTGTCCAATATTATTGGTTTGTTCATTGTCATATTCTATGTATGTTTTCAAAATCATTCCTTTTCTTTTTTCTTGTTTTATGAATAATGCCAAAAGTTTTTTAATATCATTTCTAAAGAATGATTCATCATGCAAATCCATCTTGCATTCATCCATTTTGTATTTTTATAAATAAAATTAATAATTGAATGTCCTGTGTATCATTTGATGAAATATCCATAATTTTCCCTCGTTGACTGCACTTGATGCCTTGGATTATGCAAATCCAGAATGAAAATAGTAATCCATTGCTAATAATCATTCCAACAAATCTATAACAATCAATGGTTTCAAACATGCCTATAGCAAGTATCATTTAGGGTGCAAATATTAAAATATCTTTGCAACACCGACATGCTCTGATCATTACATTTTTCTGTAGAGTAGTCACTGTAAAAATAAATATAGTTATTTAACGTCGCAGGTACACTGTTACTGACCAGCTGCGGTCAGAAGACACGCATGCAATAACACTCTGTTTCGTATGTGTTAAAATGTTTTAAATAGATGAAAAAATGTCCTTTTCGACACAAAGTACAGTTATATCTAACCTAATACCGTAAACTACTTATTTCTAATTAAAGGTAATAAAGATGCATTTACATACCTTTCGGATGAGAAGCCCTCTTCGTGATATCTCTCCTTCCTGTCGGGATACTCTCTCTCGCGGAAGCGCTCGTTTTCAGGTGGACCACGTCTAAGACAAGATTTAATTTTGTTTTTGTGAATAGTGATAAGAATAACAAGGTGTAAGTGATTTCTCCTTAATAGTTTTTATTTAAATTTTATCTCTCGTAGTTTTACTGCCATAAAGTGTTATTGCACAGCTATTGTAATATTTTACTGATAAGAACTAGAGAGTTCTCTTTGTAGTTTGTTATTTACAGGTTTTTGTATGATTCTTAAAAACGATAATTACTTTAAAGATAAAGATAAAGATCATTTTATTTGTTAAACATGTGTAACATGATACATAGATAGCACATTTAGATGGTAAAATATTTTTTACAGAACCAACATGTTTTGCCTCACTCGGCGTACAAATGTTTGGAAGTTATATTTTTATTAAGAATAACAAATAAGCAAATGTCAGTTAAAATAATTATGTCAATATTGTGGCAAACAAAAGTAGGAAAAATAAAATAGAATACATTTAAAATTTATCATTTAAAAAATCATTTATGCTATAGTAACATTTATCAGTTAGTAGGTTTTTTAGTCTTTTCTTAAATAAATTGAGATTCAATACTTTAATGAAATTCGGAATGTTATTGTAAATTAAGGGTGCCATGCATACAACACTTTTTTTAAGGAGTGCCGTTTTGGCCGAGTGTGTCTGTACCCAAAGTCTATATTTCTCACGTCTGTTTCTATCAGAATTATTTGATAAGAGAGGAAACAACTGAGGGTTTCTTTTTACAAAAATGGCTATTTCCAATATGTAGAGTGACGGAAGTGTTAAAATTCTGTGCTTTAGGAACATTGGTCTGCAACTGTCTGTGGTTTGCAACCCAAACATAGCCCGTACACAACGCTTTTGTGCCTTGAACACTGTGTCCTTGTTCGTTGAATTGCCCCAGAAGATAATTCCAAATCTTAATAGAGATTCTACCAGTCCATGATAAGCTATAAGTAAGGTGTTTGTATTGACAGAAGGAGAAAGTTTATAGAGGGCAAACGACGAACTGCTTATTTTTTTACTCAGTGTTTCTATCTGATTCTTCCAATTTAATTGTGGATCAATGATTAGTCCCAGAAATCGGGCTGTATCTGCTTCTTGTATATTATTGTTTTCGTAAGTTAAATTAAATTTTGATATTTTTTGTAGTTCTTTACGTTGTCTAAAATGCATTATGTTTGTTTTACTAAGATTAATTTTCAAATTATTGTTAATACTAACTTAATACCATTTTTTTTTTATCATGGTAAAATCATCAAAGGAGTCCTCCCCCCCGGGCAGGGCAGGAGGGACTGTCAGACTCGTGCTGACTAAAATCCACGGACTCCTTCAATAGCCCTTTACGTTCCAGGGTCACGGTAATTCGATAAGTCCCGCGACTCCGGCAGGCTTTGGCCCTTTAGAAAGGGGCCCCATCATACTTAATACCAATATTTAGTAATAATTACATAATTACCAATACTGAGTAATTAGTGTAATATTAATCAGTAAAATTAGATATGCCAGATACTCATAAGTGTAATAGTTGTATTAATAAAGCTAAAAAAAAATGTAAAATGTCATGTATCATTTACATTTCTATAATATAGCATTCAATTTTATTTAATATAGATCCAAACAAACTAATACATGCTATGCAAGATAAAAGTTTACCACTCGAATCTAGTTAGACTGATAACAATAAAACAGCACAAATGGTGAGAGTTCATTCCTCTCATTATTAAGTTAAAAACTTCTGCTAAAACACACACATGCACTTTTCCTTGACAAAAAAAAAAGGTTGAAGATTTCTAATTGAAATAAGCAGTACCTTTGTGCAGTTTTATATGTACGTCATTTCCTGTGTGTTCTGTGTGTACATATAAATATAAAATAGCCAATTAGACCATACCTTTCACGGTAGTCTCTCCTTTCTTCAAACTCTCTCCTCCCGCCTTTAGGGCCTCCACGCTCCTCATACTGATTGTAACGGTTGAAACCTAGAATGAAATCCACATGTGAACACATGAATATGAGTTTAAAAAACACAGCTATTATAACTTAGCACGCGTTTTTTTTTTGTGTACAATGACTAATGTTAATTAATGAGACAACATCACGGCCACAGTGTTTAAAAAACATTCAGATATAATTTTACACCATACCAGATTATTCAAAATGTTTTACCTCTTGTATCATCCCTTTGATGATAACGCTCTTCTTGCTCTCTTGGTCTCCGTTGTTGGTAATCTTCTTTTGGAGATCTGTGCTCTTCATACCTGTGATTCCTTTAGAAAATAATTTAAATTATTATCAATACTATATTGATTTGCCCCAGAAATAAGACTAGCACATTGAAGTATCCTACAAGCAAACATTAACGCGTACTTGTAATATACCTTTTATAGTCATAATCCCTCTGGCGTCTATTATGTTCTTCATTGGGATCATTATATTGAGAGCTTTGACCATATTTCTCTCTATATCTATCATATTTTTCTTGGCGATATTGGTTATATCTGCAATGATTGAATGATGTAGTGTAATGGGATATTACACATTATCATTATAGCTTGGCATTCAAATTATTTACCTGTCATTATGTTCTCTGTCATACTGTTGATATTGTTCTTGATACTGCTGCTGCCTTCTCTCTTTGCTGGAGCCTCTGTAGAAGCGTTGAACTTCTCGCTCCCTCTCATAGTCCTCAGGAGACACTGATCTTTGGTATTCCTTCCTAAAATACCAACTAGTTATAGGCTACATCTTTTTATGTTGTTGATATTCAAACATAAGTATTGTATTTGGAAAAGATCTTACTGATTATAATAGGTGCGAATAGGTTGATTGGCTTCTTCAGAAGAACCACGACGTTCTTTAACAACACTGTGCAGGCGGCGCTGAATTTGCTCTTCATCTGTGAAGGGAGAAATCAAATTACAAATATGTGGCAAATTGATTGATAAGTCACCAGTCACCATTTGTATGTGTTACATGACCACTTCTACCAAAACAAAGTTATTTCTATACAATAAGACATTTTTTTGGCTGAGTATGACATGACCCGCTGATGCCTAAAGATCAGAAATATTTGTTTTCTATTTAGCTGTTAATAGAAAATAAATAATAACAGTAAAAGTTAAAAGCAAATAATGACATTGGCAAACAGCATACACCTCTTATTTATCAAAACATCAATATTCAACAGGAACCGGTAAAGACAGAAAGCTGAACCTTGATACCTAAAAATATAATGAACTGTTTGGTGTTTCCAGCAGCTGAAAAGATTTCTAAATGTGAAGTCCTTCAACAAATGTTATCATCAAAGATTGGAAGTTTAACCTTCGCCCATCATAAACACTTCTATTGGTATTTTGTAGAGGCCTATGGTCATAGATTCTTAATACTTTCAATTGCCTTCTTTATTTTATTCATGCTAATGAGCACACCAGTAATTCTCTCAATTTTATCGTTTTTTTATCTGATAAAATTTTGGCCCTCTAGGACTGTCTAATGCGTCATACATCTGCCTGCGACACAGAAAACTACATACCTACTAAAAACAAAACGAAAACGCAGTAATATCTCACCCTTCGGACTAACTGAAGTACTCCGCGCCCGCTTGTGCTTATGTTTATGCTTGCGCTTCTTCTTTGAAGCTATTTCACCTTCACTAACTGAAGACACATCTTCAGGTCCCGAAACACTTTCAGCCACGGAGTCTGAACGCCTCTTCTTCTTACTGTGCTTTTTCTTCTTTTTCTTGTGCTTACGTTTCTTCGAACGTTTTTGCTCGTCGGAATCGCTATCAGACTCTGAAGAATCAGCAGCACGTTTCCTTTTCTTTTTGTTGTAGCGGTGTTCCGATACTGACGAGTCGTCACTATCGCTGCCAGAAGAACTGCTGTTACCACTCGCGTCGGATTCATCTGAATCTTCCGATGAAGTGTGATGGCGTTTCTTAGATTTCATTTTAAGTATGGTTTTGATATCTTAATAGAAATCAAATCACAATTTCTCAGCGCAACGCTCGACGCGACGGCCA
Source organism: Agrotis puta (assembly GCA_943136025.2). Lineage (NCBI taxonomy): Eukaryota > Metazoa > Arthropoda > Insecta > Lepidoptera > Noctuidae > Agrotis > Agrotis puta. The sequence goes on along the minus strand of OW964177.2, from coordinate 8,823,195 downwards.
GGCAAGATACACCGAACGAACAACGAACGACGAACGATCACAGACTACATAGACTGTGCATAGACCATCGTTTTTTTTTTTGGTTCTATAGACCATAGTTTTTTTTTGTTTTTTCGTATTTTTCTTTCCTTCCAAGACCATAGATTACTCGAACAACAAACAAATCACAAAACAAAAAAAAAAACGAATGGTGGAGCGTAAAAATTTTCAACAGTAATCACAGACAATATTAAAAACGTAAAAAGGATCATAGACTTAGGTTCAGTACACACGTTCACACCAAGACGCGTCACGGGCTCACGGCGGGCGCGCTTTGACTAAGACGCCATTCGCATGAGTGCTTTTTTGCCGGCGTTAAAAAGTGCTGAAATAGAACAAATGCATTCGTATCTGTTCACACCTCAGCGATTTCAAAGCGCGGCGCTTTTTTTCGAACTGCATTTGACTTCAAGTACGTACTTAAAAAAAAGTGCTGAATGCATTAATTTGGTTTATTTCGGGCGCTTTTTTAACGCTCATAAAAAAGCGCTCTTACGAATGGGCTCTAACGGAATAACCGTTAGTGTCACCCGTGTAGCATTAAAAAATCCAGAGAAATGTCATTTTGACACATGACAGTGTCAAGCATTGATTTGATGTCAAGTGACGAAAGTTTACGATTTGCAAATTGTTGACTTTTACACCAGTTTTAATGAATCTTACTTGTATTGAATTATTTTAATGTTAGACCTTGGGCAGTAAATAATTACAAGGAAAGTTTTATCGTTCATATTCAATTTCAATTTTAACGCTACGTCTAACAGAAATTAACTGTAGAACTTAACCCGATAAGGTATCGTTGGCATATTTAAAGGGTTATTTACTACAATAAATTGTTTATCCTAGGCCAAGATATAACATAAAAATATGGCTACACGCAAGAGAAGTGGATCGGGGTCTAAAAGACACCTAAAGGAGAAAGTAGTGCAAATATATGAATCTTTCTTTAGAGGTGAAGATTTGACTACTGACAATGCCACATTCTGGGACGAATTCTTTCTCCTGAAGCCTAAAATTCCCCAGTTAGAAGCCGAAATTCATAAACTTTCTGTGGAACAACTTATGAGCATGAGAGAGAGTATGAATCTTCTTGTAGCCCAATGTATTGAAATGTTAGGGCAAGAACATCATATAAGGTAAAAATAATTATGAATTATATATTAAATTATCCATCCAGGTTTTGAATAGAATTCATTTACTTATTAAAAATTAAAATAGTATAAAAACATATATTTTACAAGCTTCTTGTTACAGATTGGTGTATGCACTTCAAACTCTAAGTGCTGTATTAATAACTATGTACCAAAGGGCAGGACAAGACCCTAACATAAATATAAAAACAATATTAATTGGATCAGACAATCCAGACTTTAAAATGATGAAGTTGTTTGAACATTGTAGCACTATTTTATCAGGTATGATGTAGCTATGATCAATATCAGATAACAAAATGTATTGTTAATTTGTTCCATTTAATTGATTTCCTTTTCGCAGAACTTCAAATCATTTATTTAATAATATATGTTTATCTTATATACTTAAACTTTCCTTTGTATAGAGTGGTGGTGGTAGAATTGTATTTCTTAATAAAATTCTATCCATATCCATAATGATATTTGTAAACAATATCTAATATTTTCAGGAGATGTCCCAGACAGCTTAAAGTCAATGGTTTTAAAGCTCCTTTTGGTAATAGCAACAGGCATAGACAACATTGATGACAACTCTTTGGTTGAGTACTTTATGCAGAACTCTTTATTCGAACCTTTGATACAGCTCCTGTGCACATCTACTGAAAGGCAACATCATGGTAATTCACATTCTATTTCACTTCTTCTATATTTTATATATCAGTAAACTGCAAACATTGTGTTTTTAATTAAGTAGAAAATTATACTATATTATGTTTTAGCACATGAAAGTGAAAGATGACTTTTCCATTAACAATGGATTTCATCATTTTATCTTATAATAGATTACATAATTTTATCGAAATAATTGGATTTTAAGGTATGGGCAGCAAGGTCTAACATGGAAGCCTAGGCAGATGATGAACTTCAAAACAGCACAGGGGATCTAAAAACACCACTTAGCAATATTACTAATAGCATAGCTATACAATAGTTCTTTCAAAAATATCTGCACTATTGTTTATGCAATAGAATAGAATATTTTGTTTTACTAATTTTATCATATTGCATATTGTGATGTTGCTAAATTGGCCTTTATAGACCTGAAGATAGGACCACTGTAGTCAGCATACTTACCAATTGTTTTTTTACAACCATTTTTCTTGGAACACAACTGCCCAATAAAAACAATCCTGCTTTTGGAAAAAAATATTTATTTTTATTTCTGTTTTAGGGTATGATGTGGTCATGTTGTTGATGTTCTTAGTAAATTATAAGAAACAGGAATCTGCTAACCCTTATGTTGTGAAATTATCAATACTAGATGATGAATTAGCATTGAATGGGTAAGTTGCTGTTAAATGATGGTATAGGCTTACATTTTTTTTTATTAATTTCTTTAACCTCTCGGGCGCGTTACGTACACCCGAGTGTACATAAGCGAAAACGCCCCAGCGCCTTACGTACACACGTCTGTACATAACAGACAGTCACTCATTGGACGTTGATTTTTATCATTTTCAATTATAAATCGCACGAGATGATAATTCATAATCCAAGGCAAAAAATAAAATATCTCAAACTTAGATTATCAAATGTCCAGATTCCGTGTTCAAAACAAAACAATGTTTTTAGTGAAGCCATTTTTTTATAAATGTAGTGAGTAGCACCACACACACTTTTAAATGTTTTCCTTGGAGATGTTCACTTGTTTAATGAATCAAACGATGGGGGTAATTTTTCTACCATGTCTTTGGCTTTAATTCTCAATAGCTTACACTAGGAATCTGGGCAATCGATAATAATCTAAGATATCAAATATAACAGTCCGTGCCAGTTCTTTTGATTAGCCCATTAAAATGTTTTTTTTTTCAATTAAGATATGGGCAAGTTATAACAGCAGCTCTGAACGACTACGTGATGTCGACATTCGGTAGCATGCAGGGGGGAGGGGGAGGCGGTGGCTGGCTCTCCTCCCTGACCAGCATGGTTGGCGGAATATTCCTGACCAGCGATGAGACCCAACCAGTTGTTCGAGGGCAAAGGAATAGGTAAGAAACCCCAAAAGTATCCATACCTATAATCCAACAATGCAATCCTGCTCTAATCTAATAAAAAAAATGGATGGACACAATATTTTCTGTGACCTACCCCAATCTGTCAAATTTTACCAATCGAACATTAACATTCCACAATTGTGATAAGGTTGAAAATCTATTAAAGAAAATTGACATAATGAGGTAGGTTGATGTGCTGGCGTCTGTACTTAGTATAGGCATCCGCTGGTTCTTCTTTGATCTTAAATAAACGAATAATAAATAATTCATGAATAACATATATCGTATATAACTATAAAGATCAGACATGAAAACACCTGTTCATACTACATGATGCATAACCATTTTAAATACAAGGGGCATAGCATTCATTTGACTTCTCTCACAATAATGCAACGTAAATGTAACATATATGTACTTTTTAACGTGAACTACACCCATATCTAGCTTGTAGTACAAATTAATTGGAAAGTAAATAGCTAAAGGCTTTTAAAACTAACGACAAATTCATATAGATTTATGATAAGGATGTGATAAATAGAATAGCATTCGACCTTCCTAAACTCAACAAGATAAGATACTTACATACACTGTTCGTCCTAATTATCGTAGTATTTGACCTAGTCTAGTTGCAGGAAATATCTATACTTCTATACTTTTTTTTTTATCGTGGTAAAATCATCAAATGAGTCCTCCCACCCAGGGCAGGGCGGGAGGGACTGTCAGACTTGGACTGACTAAAATCCACGGAGTCCTTCACTAGCCCTTTACGTACCGGAGTCACGGTAACGGGTAAGTCCCGCGACCCCGGCAGACTTTGGCCCTCCATAGGCCCCGTCACTATGCTTTTTTTTTTTTTTTGCGTGGTAAAATCATCAAATGAGTCCTCCCACCCAGGGCAGGGTGGGAGGGACTGTCAGACTTGTACTGACTAAAATCCACGGTGTCCTTCACGAGCCCTTTACGTACCGGGGTCACGGTGATGGGTAAGTCCCGCGACCCCGGCAGGCTCTGGCCCTCTACAGGCCCCGTCAATTTGCTGACACTCTTTGAGGCGCGCGTGGAACACAACGCGCCGTCGACCCGGGCATGGTCCATGGTCGGACAGCAAGTCGCCCATTACTCGCTGCCCGCATGCCCGCGCCTACGGTGGCCGGAGATCGTCCTGTGACGTCCGACGCCGTGGGCGTCTACCACTGCGGCTGGGATGGAGGGAGGACGCTGTCCTCTCCCTCAGGCGGCCCGCCTCCTCCTTCACGAGCATGACTGCTTCGCAGAAGGAGGCGACCGCTTCCCACTCCGTCTCGCCCCGCAGCATGGCCTCGACCAATGCCGGGCGCGAGAGGTCTCCGCCTATCGCCGTCGTGAGGACACGGCGGTGCTCTGCCCAAGCGGGGCAGTCCTGCACCGTATGCTCCACCGTGTCCTCCGGACGATCCTCGCAGTGGTGACACCCAGGCGTTTCTTCCCTCCCTATCAGACACAGGAACCTCCCGCCCGTCACTATGCTGACACTCTTTGAGGCGCGCGTGGAACACAACGCGCCGTCGACCCGGGCATGGTCCATGGTCGGACAGCGAGTCGCCCATTACTCGCTGCCCGCATGCCCGCGCCTACGGTGGCCGGAGATCGTCTGGCGACGTCCGACGCCGTGGGCGTCTACCACTGCGATGCTTCTATACTAAATTATAAAGCTAAAGACTTTCTTTGGTTGAAATTGCGAATCTCAGGAACTACTGGTTCGAATTGAGAATCATATTTATGTTGGATAGTTTATTTATCGAGGAAGGCTATAGGCTATTATGACATCACGCTACGATCAATAGGAGCCGAGCTGCAGGGTTGTAACCACGAAGAAGAGCTAGTTATTCATACAATGTGTACACTCGAGAGCAATGAATCCGGGTCACTTAAAGAATGTTAAAAATCTCGGAAACTAAAAATAATAGGTTAATGCAATAAATTGTATTTAATAGACAATGTAATACTCCTTAAATGAAAGTAAAAAAAATATGAGTCACCATACATTTTATTAACACAAAATTACATAAAGAAAAAAACTGCTGATCTCTCCTTAAAACAAAAATAGGAAACATAAATTTTTGAACTTTATTACGATTTTCTTGAATTTTAATGCTTCGTATTGCCTCCTCGTGCTTCCATTACTGCGTTTACGCGGTTTGGCATGCTGTACACCAAGTTCCTTATACGATTTTGGGGAATATTCTCCCATTCCTCTGTGAGAGCAATTTTGAGCTCACGAAGCGTGATTGGGGGAGGGTTTCGTTGTTTTACGCATCTGCCTAGCTCGTCCCAAGCATGCTCGATCGGGTTGATATCCGGGCTGCGCGCTGGCCACTCCATACGAGTAATGTTCATCTCTTGAAGGTAGTCATTCACAATCCTACCTGTATGAGGTCGGGCATTGTCATGCATAAATATAGCATCCTCACCTAAATTGACCATAAATGGACCAACGTGATCATTGAGGATTTCTTCCACATATCTTACGCTAGTTAAAGAGCCGTTTTCTATGATCACCAGCTCTGTGCGACTTTCAGAAGAAATTCCGGCCCACACAAGTACAGACCCACCACCGTAGGCTACTTTTTCTTCGATGCATGCTTGCTTGAATCTTTCCCCTGGTCTTCGATACACTCTGTGTCCTTCCATCGTGCTTCATCATCATCATCATCTCAGCCATAGGACGTCCACTGCTGAACATAGGCCTCCCCTTTAGATCTCCACATATACCGGTTGGAAGCGACCTGCATCCAGCGTCTTCCGGCGACCTTTATAAGGTCGTCTGTCCACCTTGTTGGTGGACGTCCTACGCTGCGCTTGCTAGTCCTTGGTCTCCACTCTAGTACTTTTCGACCCCATCGGCCATCTGCTCTGCGAGCAATATGGCCTGCCCATTGCCACTTCAGCTTGCTAATCCGGTGGGCTATGTCGGTGACTTTAGTTCGTCTACGGATCTCCTCATTTCGGATTCGATCACGTAGAGAAACACCGAGCATAGCTCTCTCCATAGCTCGTTGAGCGACTTTGAGCTTTGAGATGAGGCCGATAGTGAAAGACCACGTTTCGGTGCCGTACGTCATCACTGGTAACACACATTGGTTAAAGACTTTCGTCTTGAGGCACTGAGGTATGTCGGACGAAAAGACATTGCGTAGTTTCCCGAACGCTGCCCAACCGAGTTGGATTCGGCGGTTGACCTCTTTCTCGAAGTTGGACCTACCTAATTGGACTACTTGTCCTAAGTAGATATATGAGTCAACAACTTCGAGTACCGAGTTTCCAACAGAGACTGGGGTGGGCACAACATTGGCATTTGACATAATTTTCGTCTTGTCCATGTTCATTTTCAAGCCCACCCGTTGTGAAAATCCATCCGAGTCCATCGTGCTTGTAGATCCGAGATTTTTAGGACTCTTTAAGTGACCCGGATTCATTGCTCTCGAGTGTAGATTAAATGAAAGAAACCGGTTCTAATTGAATATGTACGGTCTATCGGATAGTTATAGCCAAAACTTCTCTTGATGGAGCTAATATCCCAAAGAAAGCACTGTTTACATAAAACAACAATGATGTTATTATAATATAGATGGCGCCACGTATCTTTCTAATCTTAATTGAATATCATTACAAGAACTAAGAGTATTACCCTAATTGATTGTCAAATTGTTAAATGGTATAATGTTATATATGATAAATGGCTTGTCTATAATTCCTTACTCATGATAGATTAAAATATAAGTTTTAATAACTATGTTAACTTGATTATTATGCAAATAACACGGCACGTTTGGCGCAGTGGCTGACAAATTCGACTCCTGCGCTATGTGTCGCGGGTTCGATTCCCGCACGGAACAAATATTTGTATGATCTGCAAGTAGTTGTTCCGGGTCTGGGTGTTTGTGTATGTGAGTTTCTATGTTTGTAAACGCACCCACGATACAGGAAAAATTCCTAGTGTGGGGCAACGTTTTTTTTTTAAATAAAATAAAATAAAAATAAATAAACAGTGGCGGAGAAGAAGGAATGTTACTGGCACTATATGAGGCAGCACACTTGAACCGCAACTTCATGACGACACTGGCGCATTCCTCGTCTGCAGCAGCTTCGTCAGCACCACCGTCACCGCCAGCGACTCTGCCGCCGCATCAGGTAATTGATCATTTGGTTAGCGTTTTATATCTTCGATGAAATCGGTTTCCAGTCTAACCAAAAACAGCTGCATAATTTACTTAGACAGAGCTACTAACTGTGATACTATGCTCTATGGTAATTTAGCCTAATGGATGTAAGCCAAGCTCCACAACACCATGTTCTCCACCTTTCGCATTTGGTCTTCGGTCAGTGACCTAATATAATATGAGTAGGGAAAAAGTCTCCATGTAATAAGTTCAAGGTTCAGTAGTCAACTGCCTTTTTTTTAACGTGGTATAATCATCAAATGAGTTCTCCCACCCAGGGCAGAGCAGGAGGGACTGTCAGACTCGTACTGACTAAAATCCACGGTGTCCTTCAATGCCCTTTACGTTCCGGGGTCACGGTAATTCGTACAGTCCCGCAACCAACTGTTTTAGCAAAGATTATCTTGGTCCGGATTTATCTCAGTAAATAAATAAAATCATTTACTTTTTCAGACTCCTCCAAATTTAACACAAATTCAAGCCCTTGACAATGAACAACCAACAAATCTACTAGTAACGTTCTTTCAATATTGGTAAGTGTGATTATTTATGGTACATTTAAAACCTTCCATATTGTAATTGGCCGCAAAATATAGTTAAATTCGAATTTCTTTTTCATTTTTCAGTTCCATTGTAATGGCTGACACACGAACTGAATCCAGCATTAATAAATGCAGCCTATGTTTCATAATACTTACATGCATAGTGGAAGAACAGTTTGCAAACTCGATTATGCACGACCAAAATCTTACTTTCAAGGTAAATACATTTTATCTGAATTTTTGTCTAGAATTCAAATCGCCGTATCGCAGTAGTTCCATAATGGAACTAAACAACGGAACTACGGCGTACATTTCCAGAAACATAACATTCAGTATATTTTTGTATTTATAGGTGCAATTGTACAGGCTCCCGATGCGCCACAGGAAAATAGTTCTCGAAGAACCACCATCGCAGCCCCTTGCATCTACCTTGATAGGTAAAGCAGTTTTATTTATCAAAAAGTGATTACATGCATAGGTCAAGTTTTTTTTTTATTAATTTGTCTAAATTATTATAGATCTCCTCGTCGAGTTTATAATGTGCCATCTACTGAAGAAGTTCCCTGGCGAATTGTACCAGTTATGCGTGGGAGTTCTGCTTCGGTTGCTAAGCTACCAAAAACGATGTCGCGTAAGACTTGCAAGGGACTGGCGACCGCTATGGGCTGCACTTATTGCGCTGTTGAAGTTCTTAGTAACCAATGAGAGCACTTTGCTAAGGAGACATAACATCTTTATCATGGCACAACAGGTGTGTACGAAACTACAGATGTTTCATTTCACGATCGCCCGTGATGTATTCTAATTTATATCTTATTGTCAACGACATAAGAGTCGCATGACGTGCACCCTTGAATTGCATTACCTTGCCATCAATTTAGTTACGGTTGTAAACATTTTCAGTGATGCCTTTTGTTTTCCAGGTCGTGAACATTTTCAATCTTTTCATAACGTTTGGCGATACTTTCCTACCAACTCCTGCTTCTTATGATCAACTATATTATGAGTTGATTCGAATGCATCAAGTATTCGATAACCTATTCTACATGGGTAAGTTTATTGAATTGAAATAATTTATGCGAAAGTGAAAAGGATCTTTTATTAAAATTAATTTTAATACGTTACAGCGTTACGCTATTCGACCAGTGATGGTGAATTCAAAGCGGAAGCGTTGCGACTAGCTAACTGCCTGGTCAACGTACGTGCTATCATCCAACACTTTTCGCCAAAGATTGAAGCCTGGTTGGCGTCACAAAATCTGTCGACACCTACTGAGGATCAGGTCAGTATTTGTTCTATAATTCTTCGTAATATCAAATACTAGATGTCTCTGTATTCCATGTGCAAATTCTGGTTTGGGCACTATATAACCAAGTTCAATAAACTTGTTCGCCTCCAACAAGAGTTATTGGTGCCCAATACTGATTCTTGTTGGGCGCGATAACCTACTCTGGCACCCAACAAGTGTGTGATGGCGTTTGTGTAGTTTTAGTTATTAAAGTTGACATATCTAAGACAAAAATGTAATTATTTCGTATATTACAGATTCTAGAGGTAGTCCGCAAAAACTACGATAGTCTGATTCTAAAGCTACAAGAAGGTTTGGAGTCGTACGAGCGATATTCGGAAAGGGATCATCGTCCACTTCTATCGCGTCTCGTTCTGGCTGCGCGACAGAGAAGTGACAACTCGGCAGTACACCACCACACCGCGGCAGCCCTTGAGCATTATACTAGCATTTCTTGAAAATATTGACTTATTATCAATTTATGGCGCTAGAAACAGCTGTTTTTTAAGCTCTATGCACATAGCCATATCTTAACTCTGGGATTCGGATGGTTGGGTTCAGTTTTATATATCATGAAAAACCTATAGAAAAAGAAAACCATGAGCCTCAACAGTATATGTGTTCATAAAAATGTACACATGTAATCGATATCATATTTCCCGAGGCCTGCAAGACCAAAATCTAACTCTAACTATCATGGATAGATCAACTGTGAGCACCCTAGAAATCAAGGGCCTCATAGGCCTTTAGGATAGTTCCCCTAACGTCGTGTCTAAATTATAAATTTTTTAGAATAAACTATTGTCTAAAGCACACTATTGAGCCAGTATTTTAAATTTTGAACCTAATTGTGATAAGTTTCAGGAGCGATTCACTTTGACTGTTTTACTTACTTTTTTATGACATTAGTTGTTACACGATTAATATAAGCCTAGTCGACATCTAGTTTTAGATTAGATTAAATGGCTAAAAGATGGAATATTTTCGATTATCTTACATAATAAATAAATTATAATTACTGCATTTAACATCAGCAATTTTATCAAGTTTGTATTAGCTTATTGTTAAAATATTTCAAGTATTTGATGATCCGAGATCAACTTGATTATAACTTCAAAAAGAAATTTAGCTTTCGATTTTGTTAGTCCCAGTAACATACATACATAAATGGATAATAATCATTAACACAGCAATACATAGAATTATGTCATTAATTTGTTCTATTATTTAAGTTCATTTTTAAACACTGTAATTATGTAGTGTTCCTATATTTCATTTCTTTATTTACCATATTGTATATTAGGTACTATTTTTAAGGTTTTGTTTATTGAACCTATTTGTTTGTTACCCTATTGCTCTCGTGCTATGAATGACTATTTACCCTATGACTAAGGCCCTGTAGCCCGAGACGTGTGTTTGGTACAGTCAACAGCTAAAGTAGATGATCAAAATCAGAAACTCAATACTAATTAACGGATTTCGCGTCAGAACTGTGCAGATGAACTAGCAGTAAATTATAATCATATACTTTTGAATCACTTCGACGCCACACAATTCTGACGCAAACTCCGTTCTTTAGTATTGAATTTCTGATTTTGATCATCTACTTTTGCTGTTGACTGTACAAATGAAATAAAAAAGAAAAGTGCTTAAAACAAAAATAAATAAAAAGCACATGTTTCGTATGTGAAGCAAATGTAAGACTTAAGTATGTGTTTTACTTTAAATATTTTGTGTATTATTCAAATTATTATATTTTGTTGTCCAAACTTCCAAACTAATATTATAAATGCGAAAGTAACTCTGTCTGTCTGTCTGTCTGTCTGTCTGTCTTTTCTTCACGCCTAAACTACTGAACCGATTAGTGTTAAATTTGGTACAGACATAGTTTGGAACTTGAGAAAGGACATAGGATAGTTTTTAACCGACTTCAAAAAAAGGAGGACTGTATTTTTTTTAATGTTTGTTACCGCATTACTACCGGCTGGGTGAACCGATTCTCATGATTCTTGTTGATGTCTCATTTTTTTGTTTGAAAGCTGGTGCTTCCCGTGTGGTCCCATTGTAACCATATCAGGATCTGATGATTGGATCTTGGAGAAATCGAGGGCAACCCTCAAATTTTATAGGCTCACCCATCGTTTTTCGTAAATCTTATGAAGTAATTTAAGTACTTGCGTATGGTAATCATCATCTTATGTAGCTGAGCTGATGATGGAAGGTACAACTCCTTAACAGTAAAGAGAAGGCATCGACTGATTCGTTGTTCGCATATCTCCGGAACTTCACGTCCGATTTAAATATAATTCTTTTTTTTTGTGCTAGGTATCGTTCAACTTAGGGAATACTGCAAGTTTCATCAAAATCGGTTCAGTAGTTTTTGAGATAGGGAATTTTATTAGCTTATTGTGTACATGAAGGATGTTATTACCAGTGCTACGGATTATATGTATTTGGCAAGAATTTGGGTTGAATATTTTAACTAAAAAACGAAAAATAAAAAACTTTTTCAAAAAAAAATGTAACCGCCTTCAAAAAGAAGAAAAGTCGATGGCTTTGTTATTTTTTATTTCATTGTTTTTTTTTGCCACCGACTTCCGAAATAAAAGTTATTTTGTAGATTATTTTACCCTTTTTTGTGGTTCTTTTTGAAGGCGATTACATTTTTTTTTAAAGTTTTTTATTATATATATTTTTACGGGTTAAGCTGCGCTTGCCGAGGTTGGTCTGTGGATGGGTAAAAAGCACTCGGAAAGCACGTAAAGCCGTTGGTCCCGGCTGTCATTTGAAGATCTTTGACAGTCATTACTGTCAGAAGCTCTAAAGTCTGACAGCCAGTCTTACCATGGGGTATCGTATTACCCAGTTACTGGATTGTGGAGGTCCGACAGGTAGTCGTTCCGTGTAAAATACTGATATCCAGCTGCATCTGGTTTGACTGGAAACCGACCTCAATATAGTTGGGAAAAACGCTAGGCAGATGATGAACGGAGTATAGATAATTCTATCAATACTATATATCGAGTGGTCCTTATGCTCGATAGATGGCGCAATGATGTCGATCGTTACACGAGTTCGATCGTTACACGGGACAAAGAAAGCTAGGTACTTTGTTTTATACTATGTAGTAATTAAATGCAAGTAACATTGGTCCGACCTGTTTATTAGTCAGTGTTTAGCAATCCGTTTGTGCTGGATAGGATCATCTCAAGCCCAGGGAAGGACATAGGGCTACTTTTTATAAACACACCATGCAGGTAAAGATTGATGAAGAAACCACTGGTAGAATTTTGAAATTTGCAGAGTTCTATTTTTTTTTTTATCGTGGTAAAATCATCAAATGAGTCCTCCCACCCAGGGCAGGGCGGGAGGGACTGTCAGACTTGACTGACTAAAATCTACGGTGTCCTTCAATAACCCTTTACGTACCGGGGTCACGGTAATTCGTAAGTCCCGCGACCCCGGCAGGCTTTGGCCCTCTAAAATAATGAGCACTTAGAAAGGAATTCAGATAATTCCACTCTCAAGAGATTCCCTCTAAATATTAGGTAGGTATAGGTGTTCAAAGATTGTTTGGAAACTAATTTTGAAGTTAGAAATCTGGGATGTACGATGTGAAGTTACATAAAAAAACATAAGTATTAAAAAAAATGTCACGTAACTTAATGAGGCAGACCAAATTCTACGCGAGCGAAGCCGCGGGCAAAAGCTAGTAATGTTATATTTTAGAAGCCTAGTGAAACTATTTATATTATTGATCATGTATTTTTAGAAGTAACTATACATATTACTGTTTCTAAACGAAACTCCCTACAACAGAACTACCTATCATTAAACACATAAGAATTGAAGTAACTCTCTAAAAAATTATATATGTATAGAAAGAGCTAAAATGAAGCTGGGAGTTTATAATATGCGATAATATTAATAAATTATTTTTGAGAAATAACTGAATGGCTTTCTTTTTTCAACAAAACGAAAATACTCATCAAGATTTTGTATAATTATTAAGTATAATATAATTCGACGTAAAATTGAAATAACAATAATCAAACATACATCAGTAGTAACATTGACTAGATAATTGCTTTACATAGACTAGAATTGCATTGGAATCTTTCTTAGCTTTTCAGATCATTGTACTTATTAATGAACATTTCCATCTAGATCATTCTGCAGGTTTTAATTCAGCCAGTGCTTCTTTCACCAATTCTTGCAAATCCTGAGGTAAAACCGTTTTGGACATGCTTCTGTGTTCACCATTTGAAATGTGGCACTCATCATCATCCTCTTCATAAATTTTCAGATCTGTTGATGATCCATCACTGTTCTCTTTGTTCATGTCATCATCACTATCAGAATACTTGCTTCTGTTATTTTCTGAGTTTTCATGGGACTTGAGCTGTTGTTCTTTCGAGTCATTTGATTTCACAGATCCAGAGTCTGTGAAGAACTCATCTAATAACATTTGAGAAGGAAATATTGGAATGTATTTCTGACCATTGCACCAGCTTTCTAATGTTTTTTCTAGTTCTGTTATTCTGTTTGCTAGGATTCTGTAAATAAGGATTTTGTTTAGGCATTTTGTAACAAGGTCTTATCTAAATGTATGGCTGTATCCCAAACACTGTAGATTATTCTTTTAGACCGGATATTTAAAAGCATTGGATATGGGATGATAGATAACAGTATCAGTTTATTGTAATATATATTTTTTTAACATTTGATTAACATATTTTAAATATTTGAACAATACATACTGGTTTGTCTTTCGTTGATGTTGAAGGGCAACTGATTTATCATTCAGTGCTTCAAATAGGCCAAGACATAGAGACCTCAATTCAGCTGCAGAACCTTGTTTCAAACCTGTCTTTGAATTAATGTTGTCCAGAAACTCTCTCACTGTGAAAGTACAATAATAAACACAACATGAATATTTCTCAAAAGACCATAATGTTTATTGTATAATTATTTATTGCTGCTACAAAAACAGATATTGACCCATAAAAAACCCAATTAACATAAAAAAAAATCAAATTAAATTGCATAAAATAATGATTCAAATACAAAAACAATATTATAATGTTTATTTAAATCAAATGAGTGCCCCATGTTTTGTCAATACAACCAACCTTGCTTTTGTGTCATGACATCTGCAAAACCTTTCTTCACATAGCTAGAGTAGTTTTTGTTTCGATTGTCAAGCAGTGTCTGAAAAATCAATAAAATTTACATGCTTATCTATTGCTACTTCCTGTACATACTGATAAACTAACAAACAGTACTAAAAGCATAGTATATACCTTATATTTTGTCAATGTTCGTTTTACAATTTCTTTTTCCACTTGTAGCTGTGTTATTCTTTCATGCAGATATTTGTTTTCGGTGACTAGTGCATCAATATCTACTATAGGCTTTGGTGGATCAATCTCATTATTATCTTGAAGCTTGGCTCTGTTAGATAGAATATAACTGATCTGATGGCTCAACCTCTGAACTTTGTTCTTGTAGTAATCTCTGTCGGAAACTAATTCTTCTTTTTCATCTAGAGTTGCTCTGTAATCTGACTGGATTTGTTGATACTGCAAAAAAGTAATATTAATTAAGAATAAAATATATATGCATTTTAAGGGAGCTAAGTATAACACTGTTTAAATCCAGTGTTATCTTGCTATTTATTAAAATATTTTGCTAACCTTTTTCTGATTTTTTTCCAGTTCATTAACTAATTGCTCATAGTCTTTGTGGGAATAGCTGAATATAGTAGAATTCTTTTTATTTCCATTGACTTCCTCAGTGAGGCTTTCTCTTTTCTGCAGTTGTTTCTTCAGTGCTACAATGTCCCCTGTAGCCTCTTCTAACTTACCTCTAAGAGCTTCCACCTGAAATGAAAATAATAATAGACCACTCATGTTTTCGGCCTCAATAATTGATGCAAAATTAAAATGAAATTTAATAATTACGAAAGTGTGGCCCTGGAAATATGGATCAAATTGATAGGGCCATGGGCAAGGTCATTTCCAAGTTTTTTAATCCTGAGTATTTTGGTGTAAAATTTATGGTTCAAAAGCTATTCAGACCAATTTATCAATCACCTTGATTTTATTTATACCCTGCATTAATATTGTTGATGATAGCATCACTACTGATAATGGCATGTTATGACCATCATTAAGCTTTTCCAGGATTAGAGCATACACTATAATTTCATCAAATGTAGTGTAATGTGTGTAATTTTCAATAAATAAATCAGCAGTTTTTGAAAATATTTACAATGAAATAGAATTACCTCTAATTTCAGCATATTGTTATGGTCTTGAGTTTTGGCAAGCATCTCTCCACCACTGATAGTGTTAGTAGGTGTTAGTCTGTAAGCAATGTTGTTAGCACCTGGGCTGGATTTCATAGGAACTGTCTTCTTGCATATTAGCTGCTCTACCAATACTTTGAACCTGTCTCTTTCCATGCTGCATTTGTCCAACTCCCTACTCATTATAGATAGAGCATCGATTTTGCTCTGTAACTTACTTTTCAAGACTGAGTTCTGAAAAATTCAATTTATTTTTTAAACAGTTGTTTTGAGCAATACAAAATAATTATGGGTACTTAGTACTGATTAGCTTTAAATATCAGTAGGTACGTATTCCATAAAAAGAACTTAAATTCTGCACAATCTTTTTTTTTTTTTTATCGAGGTAAAATCATCAAATGAGTCCTCCCACCCAGGGCAGAGCGGGAGGGACTGTCAGACTTGTACTGACTAAAATCCACGGTGTCCTTCAATAGCCCTTTACGTACCGGGGTCACGGTAATCCCAAATTCTGCACAATCTTGGATAAAATTTAAATTTTTACCTCGAGAACGTAGTCGTCTAACTGTTGATCTTGAAATTTCACTGTATTAGAAGATTTATTAAACATAGTTTCAGAATTTGTGGTCTTTATTCGAACTAGTATAATAAATATATTTACTGTAAAATAACACGGAATCTTTTTGTAAAATACAAATAATTATTCCTTCGCGCACATTAGATCAACAACAGAGCGACAAACTGCTAACCACGTCTTTATAGTCTGTGTGACCATGCACAGACTTTCAACAACAGTCAGACAGACTCATAGACTATATACTATAAACTGTCAGACCAATGTCAGACTGACTGTCACTGACACAGAGAACCTGGCACAGAACATTGCACCACTGACAGCAACCAACCACAGCTCTAAGTAACGTTAATAAAAATCGACTAAGAAGTCCAATGCCTCTTATTTTATCTGTGAGAGAGATAGTCGAACGGAACGTCACTCAATTAACAAATGTCAACTTGGTTTTAGAACAAGTGGTACAGAGTTGGACGAATTTTTCTCATTTACTGCAGATGTTAAGTGAAATTGCTGCTTGTATTAACACTGAGCACTGCTTCGATGCAATGCGTGCCGGACAAACACAAAGGAGTAGGTTCCGTTCATCCTAACGCATGGCAAGGATGGCCGCATCTGGTACAGAAATCGACGAGTTCTTGAACGGGCCTCTAGTTTCGTGGGTGAGTGCACAACGATTCATGCTTGTTTTTATTACAGTGCGCGTAAAAATGAAGCGTGAGATGGATTTAACCAGACGTTCCGTATGAATGAATGTGGTATTTTATGATTTGTGCATCTTCTACAGATCAACAGTCATTATTTATTTAGGTCTAGGTGAGAGAATAATATAGCTGTTGTCGTTGTCTATGTTGTCATACTCGAGTGATCAATTTATTTTGCAATGGATGTTTGATAGACTATGTAGTTACTTTACATCCCCTTTATAATTTAATCATGTTTCTAAGCTTTGTTTTAAAACAACATCCTTCCAGCTGTTGCCAAATGTATGGTGATTGCAAAGACTCAGCAAATGAAAGTTATAAATAGACATGTAAATGTTTGTGATAAAAATAGACATAACAAAACACTTGTTGAATAATTGAATTGAAATAATCTGGAAGATTTGAGTTTTTTTTTAACCTAGCGATTTCATATAGTAATTAAGTTATCAAGCGCTGTCATAAAAGAGAGTTCAGTTCAATATCTGTGCTCTACATTTCACTAAGTTCCCACACATGTCCATTGATCTATTGTTGGTGTGTGCTACCATTGCAACAAGAATACACATATTAATAACAAAGAGAAATTCTTCACTTAATGTCTTGATGAGCCCTATACCATATAATTGATCATAGATCTAATTAACTGACTGTAATTTTTGAATGTGAGGTTTTAAAAATATTATAAAAAAGGTAATAATCAGTTATTATAGTTCTCTTAGTAAAAGAAAAAAAAAATTGATTAGTTTTTCAGAAAAAAAAACAAAGTGATCAAAGGTAAAGTGATTCTGGGGTTACTTTGGAACCTCGCATTTTTAACCCTTTGACCGCCACGTCAAAAAAACAAGAACGTGCTCTCAGCGCCAAGCTAAGCATAATAAATACATAAGTACATAAAAAACAGTAGTGAATTTAGAGATATTTTAATAAGCTACATATATTGACGTTTAAAAGTCTTTCGTGTAGTCGCGACGCGCGACTGTGGCGTGCTGAGCACTTTTTGGCTTGTCATCTATACATGACACTGGCGGTCAAAAGAATCTGAAAGTAGCCCTAATAAACTATACAAAAACAGAACTAAAAAGTATTGATAAAAAACTTAACTATTTTTTGCAAAAAACAATGTGTCATCACCAGCTCACCCACAAAAAGGATTTTTACCATTGTTGTAATCCCTAAAAATAAATCTACTAAAACTTTTACGCAATTGGCAATTTTATGTTGATAAGAAGTTTCTATCAAATTAACCCCGAGATTCAAAGTAACCACGGTTTACCAGTACTTGGAATAAATTTACCTTATGCTTTTCAGATAAAATCATGTATTCCAAATCCAGATGCCATCACAGACTACTCGTCTCTGTTCAATGGAGACATTTTACATCAAGTCTACCTTCAGATAGATCCGGAACCATCGTGTCACATCACAAAACTAGCCGGGTTAGAGGACCAAGCCCTGATATTAGGTAGAGTGAAAAACTTTGATGCCATCATCAGAAATGTGAAGAGCTTGTATGAAGAAGAACTTGGGATGACACTTCTGGTGGTCCCAGAGTGTATATGCTTGGGAAAATCACCCGAATCAAGGGAGGGTCTGGAAACCATGAAGCTATTGATACTGCTTCTACTTGGTGCTGCTGTGCAATGTCCTAATAAGGAACTGTTTATCACAAGGATCAAGGAACTGAATGTTGATTTGCAACACAACATAGTGGAGTGTATCAAGCAGGTATGTTTCATCCTCTTCTACAAAGTACCTCTAATTTAAACAAACAAAAACAATTGAATGTAACTTCTAACTTGGGAAGTAATTTGCATTAGGTTTCCAAGGCCCTTGAGGTTCCATTATGGTTTAATGTATGGAGGCATGTTATCAAAGAAATCAGTCATCTATTTATGAATAAGGAAGTGCTCACACTTACATAAGCAAGCATGCCTCAGTCACAACACAACTGATAAATGAACTAGTCAAGCATGACTTGAATGGCAATTCTCCTTTAAAATACAAACTTACACACTTTGTGTGTTGTTGTTTTGAAGATTAGATAAATAACATGGGTCTGTTTGATACTTAGACATATTTTAAAATGTCATTTACATTTGATATTTAAATATATGATGACTTCTTTGAATCAAAATAGGCCTTTGAATAACTTTTGATTACATGATGTATATTAAAAATATTGTATTTAATAAAGTGTAATATGTAGTAATTTTTTATGCAGTCCCTACTATTTGAAGTATTTCAGTTTGAACGTATTAAGATACATATTACCACTGACATGTGAATGATCAACAGATGTCACAAGAGTCACAACTGTCTGTGAAATGGGATATCCTTGACGAACCTTTGACATTACAAACTGGTTGTCAAATGTTGTAACAACCAGCCATGCAATATTTGATGTTCTGATTGATAGTTTACTTCAGTTGGTTGCAAAATTATGTCATATGTATTTAACATTTACAGACTATTTGATAGCGAGTGGCACTTTTTTTTTACTTGGTAAAATCATCAAATGAGTCCTCCCACCCAGAGCAGAGCGGGAGGGACTCTCAGACTCGTACTGACTAAAATCCACGGTGTCCTTCAATAGTCCTTTACGTTCCGGGGTCACGGTAATTCGTACAGTCCCGCGACCAGCGAGTGGCACTAGTGATTATTGCAGAAACTAATTAATTAAAATTATTAATTAAAATATAACCACAACTTTAAGTTAAATTAAGACATTATAAATGGTCCTACTTAACAACAAAGTTTTCATTTTGACTTTATAATCAGTTGAAGTTATCGAGCTTTTGCGACGTTGTGGCCCTTCCCAACCAAAAGGTTACTAACCACTGTGCTAGGGTGTAAAGTTTCGGCCACTCTGCGATCGCGGGGTAAGGTCACGGTCACCTCCTTCTGCGAAGTAGTCATGCTAACGAAGGAGGAGGCGGGACGCGTGATCGAGGGCATGCACAGCCTCCACCTCACAACCCAGCCGCCGCGATAGACGCCTACAGCAACGTATGTCGCGAGACGATTTCCGGCTACCAAAGGCGCGGGCTTGCGGATGGCGAGTAATGGGTGACTCTCCGTTTGATCATATACTATGCGCGAGTCGACGGAGCGTCATATTGTTCCACGCGGGCCTCAAAGAGCTGTCAGCAATCTGACGAGGCTCCGTACTAAGAGGGCCATTACTGCGATCTACAGTTGTTGTCGCCTTCAGAAGAGCAGCCTTATTTTATGATGTATTAAGCAACTTCGAATTACTTTAAAGGTTACAGACATGCAAACAGTCGTACTGACTCCCGATGCTATCGATCTCTTCCAATCACCAACTATGTTCAATCACATGCGACGATTGGCCAAAGAACGTGATCACTACCTTCAAAACTGGGCTACCTTAGTTCTTCACGAAGGTTTGTGTGAAAACGAAAATGAAAATAAGAATGGAAAGAATCGGTCGACGCAAAACGTCAATCAAAATAATGGCGATACTCAACATCTTGCTGTGGAGCTGGCTGATTGGAAAGCACGACTTAGGAAGCA
Source organism: Agrotis puta (assembly GCA_943136025.2). Taxonomy (NCBI): domain Eukaryota; kingdom Metazoa; phylum Arthropoda; class Insecta; order Lepidoptera; family Noctuidae; genus Agrotis; species Agrotis puta. The sequence goes on along the minus strand of OW964177.2, from coordinate 8,802,818 downwards.
GAGACAAGAATTGTGAGTATTTAAAATATTTTACAGCCACTTATCATTTTTATTTGAAAGAAATTCTTAATCCATTGATTCAAAATTTTGAATAATTTGTCTGCTTTGCAACAGAAATAATACAATGAATATTTATGAATTGTTAAAATTATAGACATTAGCAATGTTTGTGTTATGCAAATACCTTGTTGATTTGCTGAATGAAAGTTAATATTTTGCTGATGTCTCCATCTATAATTTAGTTGTGTAACATCATTTGAATTATACATTTAAGGGAAGAAAAATCTGAGCAGTTATCGGAATGTCGTGAAGAACTGGAACACACAAAGCTCGTGTTGGGTAAGTTACGCTCCGACAGCCAGGAGTGGTTCAACGAAGCTAGGAAGTCAGCTGGCTATAGAGACGAAGTTGATGCTCTCAGAGAAAAGGCTGAGCGATGTGACAGGTATGATGTAACATTTATTTTGCAGAAGTACTAATTGACGTAGATCTTGCAAAAAGCTGCAACCTCGGTGGTTAACCCACTAATGCCTAAATTTTTTGTCATTATAGTAAATAGCAAACCATAACTGTGCTTCTCTTTGTAGACTAGAACAAGAAATCCAACGTTACCGTGATCGTCTCGCGGACGCGGAATACTACAAAACTAGAGTCACGGAACTTCGCGAAGACAATAAAGCTTTAATGGAAACAAGGGATGCTTTAGAAGAACAACTGCAGAGAGCTAGGAAACGTGCTGAACAATGTCTTACTTTAGAAGCAGCTATGATCAAGTTAAAGAGGGAAGCTAATGATATTGCATTGGTAAGTTGAACATTAAAACACACTCCATTAATTCAAGGCATAGCAGTGGTAAATTCATTCATTTATTCTATTTTTTTCATCGTTAAAAGGAAAGAGATGCAGACCAACAAAAGATTCAAGAGCTTATTGAAGAAAACAATCATCTACAATACATTACTAAATCAGTATTGAGTGAAAGCAATAACAGTAACTTAGATACCGACAACGAAGGCGAAAGTACACTCGAATCTGGAGAGAATAGCTTATCTGAACAATTGACTAGCAATGCTCAAGCAAGAGCTTTAAAGCTCGAACTAGAAAATAAGAGACTGCTATCAACCATAGACAGCTTAAGGGAACAATCGTTATTGGAAAGTAGTGACAAAATACTAGAGCTAGAAAAAGAAAAGAAAAAATTGTCTTTGAAGTGTGAGCAGCTTCAGGAAAATTGTAACAGAGTTATGCAACAAAATGCAGAGCTGGAAGAAGTTTTCCGAAACGCTTTAGAGGAAAATAGAAAGCTACAAGACTCTTTCGACAGCCAAAAGACTTTCATAGATCGTCAAGCAATTGATAGAGATTCAGAAAAGAACAAATTACAAGATTTCGAGAAACATTTAGAATCTTTAACCAAAGATAAACAGAGAATTCAAATGTTATGTGACTCTATTCAAAGAAGAGCTGATGAATTGGAAAAGACTTTGGATGCCAGAACTAAAGAGCTGAACCTTGTAAAGCCTGAAGCTGACAAGGTGACGGGACTCATCATTCTAACTGAGGAATTAAAAACTAAACTAACATACAGCGAAAGAGACACGCACAACTTGCAGAGAGAAGTTAACAAATTGAGAGAGGCTGTTGAAGAAAAGGATGTTTCTCTAGATAAACTCACTACTGAAATTGAACTTAAGAAGAAAGAACTGGAAAGGTTAGCAAGAGAACTTGAAATAAGCCACACCACAACAAGCAGAGTCCAAGATTTAGAACAAAAAACTCAAGAGCTTAAATCACAAAAGAAAGTCGACTCAGAAACTATTCAAACTCTACAAAAAGACCTTATTACAGAAAAAGTTAATTTCGACAAACTAAGAAATTGTATGGACAAATTAGGTATCAATGCATCTGAAATATTAAGCAGAGATATTAGTATAGAAGATTTGTTGGAGAAAGTTATTACAAATGTTGATCATGAAGGATTAATATCAGAAATAGCTGCTAAAGCCAACTTAATGAAACTGGTCCCATGTGACTGCAATCATGACAATGATAACATGAATAGTGACAACAGTATAGTTAACCCTCAAATTGAACAGCTCACATCAGACCTCGCGGCACTCCAAGCTTCTCTAGAAAGTAGTCAAGCTGAAAATGCTAAGCTACAAGTTAACATTGCAACTTTGAACTCTCAAAATGGTTCTTTAATATCTCAGCAAATGACTTTACAACTTGCTAATAGCCAACTTGCTGCAGAAAAGGAAGAAATTATCAAACAGCTGGAAGTTTTGAAAGATAAACAAGATAATCTTCTGAGAGACCAAGTTGCTCTACAAACACTTCATGAACAACTTAATACTGAATATGAAATGTTGTTGAGTGAGAGAGAGCCTGTAAAAATAACCGTCAGGGATTTAAAACTTGAGAATCGAGAACTAAAAGAAAAGGTGACGCATTTAGAGAAAAAGGTATCAGAGTTCGAAGTTGAAAGGGAAACCTTGAAAATTGAGTCCAGGAACCTAGTAAACCTTAGAGCAGAGCATTCAAAATTAAAAGATGATTTTAGGAACCTCTTTACAGCTAGTGATAGACTGAAGAATGAATACAGAAACATGCAAGAAGAATACAGAAATCTGAGAAGCGAAGTAACACAGCTGAAACTAAGGAATACAGAGATTTCTGGTGAAGTCAATACAAAAATTGAAATAATTACAAGCATGGAGTTGGAAATTAATAAAACGAATCAACATTGTGAAATGTTAATTCAAATGAATAAGAGTCTAGACGCGGACAGGCGCTCTCTGATGGACCATGTGTCTCAGCTTTTGACTCAATACCATGAACTGCTTGCTCATTCACTAAAAGATAAGCAACATTATCACGAAGAAGAAAAGATGTTTGCTGACAAGGTAAATGCGTTATGCCGTCAGAAAGAAAAATTAGAAGAAAAGATTATGGAACATTACAAGAAATTAGATAATTGCACGACAAAAAGACGTGGTTTTGGTGCGTCATTTGTAAAAAGGGTTCGCAAAGCTGGTACTGACTTGATTAATAAAGTACCGACAAGAAACAATAAGCGCATTGAAGATGCGAGTCGCTCAAAATCCCAACTAACCTTGGCTGGTTCTGAGTCCGGTGAATCAGATCCTGGAAGCCAAGAATTGGAAAAATTGTCCAAAACTTCTGATCAAGATCAGGGATCTTCTAACCCAAGTGCAGAATCACCGAGGCATAGTATAGACTCTAGTTTTACAAGAAGGTTTGATGATAAACTTCTAAAAAAATCTGATAACATTGACATGAGTGGATCAATACCAAGTTTGGATTCAACAAGGTTGACCAACGAAAGTAACTTTGTGCGGAGGCTTTCCGGAACATCCATTCATAGTGGTGGAGGTGACGACGCGCTTATAAGAGCTTCGCTGAGGAGGCGACCGCATAAGGCTGTGCCGCCGCAACACAGAAATAGTTTCCAAGGATTAGAAGGACAAGGCATAGACACAGGACTTCCAGCAGGTATGTTTAAACAGTTTACTAATTTCAATTTTATTTATTTACGGCATTCTACTGATCTGTTTGATGTTGTCTAATGATGGAACTGTCACTCTTACTTACAAACTGAACATTTTTTCTAGCATCAACACCAACGCCTTTTGGTACAGCCGGCACTCGTCGAACAGTGTATGTAGCTGACGACGATCCCAGTGCCAACCTGAACAGTAAGCCACAAAGTACTCCCATAAAAGAAACTCCTCCAACTTACTTGGTATACAATCGAATATCCACCGTAATTGGCGATGGTGCTTGTCAAAGTATGAATGATAGACCGGCAGCAGACCTTCATCGATCTATGTCTGAACACTCTCGGCCAGCAGTCGAAGAGAACTTGCCGGAAAGAGATGACCTGAGAAATGACAGAAGGTCTATAAATCGTAACGAAAAAACAGAGAACTCAAAAGAATCTGCTATTTGGTACGAGTATGGTTGCGTATAATGTATTTTTATATGTTTTATTAACTATAATAGGATGAATGTATGGAATGCAATGAATACAGACTGATGAGATGCCTTGTACTTCGAATTTTACGATATTCGAGTTGATAGTATGGTTGGAGTAATCAAACATTTATACTTATGACAAATTGGCAATGATATTATAATGTTGTGATAAACTTCTTTTTTATTTTATTGTAAAAGCAGTATTAGTTGGCATTTTAATTTGTTGATATGGGTGACAATAAATTTCCTTTAAGCTTTAAAGACCTGTAACGTAAATGTTTGTGACATGAATACCAGTGAACAGTGTATGACATGGTAAATACCGTAAATTATTTGTAAAACAATTAACTAGAATTTAGTAGTAGATGAGTAGGTTTATTAATTCACTAAAGCTTCCAGGCAGCTACTTATTATTGAAAAAATTAAGTACAAACTTAATTTATTTGTTTGCAAGACATGTTAGATGGTAGCTATAATAGAAACAAAAATAATTATTTTATGCTCTTGACAAAACTTTGTTTATAACATAGTGCTTAGGCGTAGGAACACGTATGAGCTCTCAAAAACTAGTGGAATAGAAAAAAAAGCAAGGCTATGTTAGCATTCCACTTTTAAACACAGGCTATACAAAATGTAAAAAAAAAATGAATGTTGAAGTTATATTATTGTAATGTATGAACAGTTTATTTTTACACGACCAAATGATTTATTTTATATTAAATACATTTTATTGACTTGCTATTTGAGATTAATACTCGAACATATTTTGAGGCTACCCATCTTATTGATTAATAAATACTTTTTATTTAAATGTAAATATAAGTTTAATTTTATAATTGATCGGTAAAATTTGTGATGTTTCTTTAGAGATAATATTTCCTTGCCAGTGATACAGTGACTATTGATATAACATATATCGTATCTCTATTTCAGTGTATTTAAGTTTATTTTTCATGTCCTTAAGGATTGAGGAGCCACATCAGATTTTTAAAATCTGATCTCACCATTATTTAGCAGCAATGTAGCTGATTTTGCACGAATTCTAGATTTAACAATGTGGTCACCCTTCACACTGAATTTACAAGAAAATAGTGAAGTAAGTATTATTTTTCAGAATCCAAAACATATACATTGCTGAACTGTGCAGATATATTTAGCAGATATTTCTGCTAAATGTTAGTATCTACCACGTAAATGATGATTTTACCACGTTTTTTACGTGGTAAAATCATCATGAGTCCTCCCACCCAGGGCAGAGCAGGAGGGACTGTCAGACTAGTACTGACTAAAATCCACGGTGTCCTTCAATAGCCCTTTACATACCGGGGTCACGGTAATTCCTGAGTCCCGCGACCAGTATCTCTGGCTTCGGATTCCATTGAGATCTCAAGTGGCTACATTCAAACATATATAATCTGATGTGGCTCCTCAATCCTTACGGACATTATTTTTAATAACTGTTAAGCATAATAATGATTAATATACAGCACATAATTATGTACAAATACGTTTTATATTCGTATAATAATGTGAATGTTCTTTTATAATTAAGATGTAAGGCATGTACTTCCCGTACTTCCTTTAATATATTTTTATGTTTAAAAATCCATCCATATTTCGAATATTAATTACAATAATCTAGCTATATAGCGACACTATATTATTATTTTCATCATATATTTTGCTCTAGTACAAACGAATGTAATACAGAAATGTCGGCATTGTGTTATTTACCGATCATAACTAGTTTTAAGTTTATTTTTATGAATTCTTGCAAATACTGGTGAGATAAAAAATCATTGACAGACATGGAATAAACTAAATATTCAAAATATTGAAGAACACAATGAAATTGGATCCGTATTCCATCATCAAAAAAATTTTCTTCAGAATTAAACCAATTTTTCTTTCCATGACAACAAGTATATTTGTTGTAGAATAGTGCCTTTTAAGTCTAAAATTATGTTTTCCCACATTCTGGGATATTATTGTTTTTATTTTGGCCACATTATCTTTTTAATTGGTACTATACATGGTGCTCTTCATAATATTGATGTGAATAAGGAAATGTGTTACATTATCAAATTGTGTTTATTATTGTATGTTTATTTGAAGGTCATATCAATTATTAATTGCAGATCTTTTGCAATTCAAATAGAGCAAGCGTCAATAGGTTTCTTTATTATTTACTCCAATATGCATTTACAGCACTGATGTACCAAGTAATACTTACCCTGAGGGCTGAGACATAAATGACTTTATTTAAATTTCCTTTCTATTATAATTTGTAACATAATTAATGTAGGTACTTATAATGCCTCTCACCGAATTTATATTTTAGCACACATTTGTAACTTCTCGAATACAGTTCTTTAATAAACATTGAATTGAGTCTTATTTTATATTATGCAAAGTTTTCCAACAAACTGCAGAAGAAATACTTCACCACAATGAAAATTGACCTTACCATAACATGCCTATTCCATGGCAACAAGCTAGGGCGAAAGCTTACTGTGATTCTCTTTGTGACTACTAAGAAATGTATAATATAGGTAAAAAGTAATAAAACTAAATTATACTATGAACTTTATTTTCCAACTGCACTTTACATATTTATTGCTTACATCTATATAATTGTCATAATAATCTAAAGAGATCCATTACAGCTGGGTTCAGCCTTCACCTCCCACTTGAACACAGGGCAGGATTGCATAGTTACTTTGAATGATTGCCCAGATACAACTGCTTTCCTTCCAGGTTCCACTTTTTGCGGCAAATAGGATATGACGCACTGAAAATATAGTTAAAGCTTTACTCAAATCTATTTCGGTTTTGATTCATTAAAAAATATGTAACTAGAAAAATACCTTAGGTCTTTCATTTTCAGTAGACATATATCCAATACACATTGTTTTTGTACTGTGCCCCCAAAGTAACTCTCCCTCCCCATTTATCGAGTCAAACTTTAAAGCTAAAGTACCACCTAGTCTTTCAGGAACATCCCATAAAAATGGCGACTCTAAGAAGTTGTCTTTGAAACATCTATCAAGACCTAAAACAGGGGAAGATTCCAGCAAACTTTCTGCTGAATTCTTAGCTAGTTGTGTTCTGATCAAATGTTCTCCACAGCCTGAAGTGCAGGCAGCAACTGAGGGCTTCATGCCATCTCTGCTCATCACTGCCCAGACACCACTTCCAAATGATGCTGCCTGGCCAACTCTTCCTTCATGCTTCAGAGAAACCCCACCAGAACTGGCTCCAGAGGCCACCACACCATTTGAATCCACACAAATCGCCCCAACTGTATCTAAGGGGCTAAATTTAACATCATTTTGTATAGAGTACCTTTTTAGCTTTCTTTTGCAGTGCTTATAATTCCGAAATGCACGGGCTGTTACCATTTTATGATCATCTACAATTTCTAGGCCCATTCGTTCTGCCCAAGACCTTGCTCCATATCCTGTAAGTATGCAAGGAGGCACTCTGCCCAGTGACAGGTTATCACATTGTTTAACACACAGTTGTTTAGCTAAAGTAATAGGATTCCAAACATTTGACACTGCTCCACAAGCTCCAAAATGCAGTGTTTGACCATTCATGAGTGAAGCATCACATTCCACAAGGCCATTCCAACTTAGGTTTGATCCATAGCCAGCATTTGTTAGTGGACTATTCTCCAATTCTGTAAAATCAGAAGGCACAATATGTGTTTGACTGAAACAGACGAGCATACTACATACTAAAGTCGCGCCTTGTTCGCATGGGGGTAAGCAGAGACAACAGAGCGCACCCCTTTTACGATTCTTCTACAAGCATTATCCTTAGCCGATCATGTTACAAAATAAAAAAATCAATACAAAGTACAGACCAATTATCGCTTTCTCTACAGCATCTACGGCGTTGCCACCCTGCTGGAGAGCTTCAGCGGCTTTTCTACACGCTAAAAAGCAAGTTTTCTGATATTCCTTCTTCAATGCGTCGCTGTGATAACCAGCTCCTGAAAATAATTTGTGGATCAATTTATTTTATAGTATACAATAAAACCAAGAAGCTATGTCGTTTCATAATATAATTTATTTAAATAAACAAACAAACAAAAACAAAAAATTTAGGAAATGTTTACCGCAGTGAACAGCAATAAACCCATTCATTTTTATGTATTAAATAGTAAATCCCTTCTGAACAAATTAGTCACAATATAGACATGTTACTTGTATTAATATGGAATGCAACACATCTATATTGTTTTAATTCAAATTAAAAACTAAGATATAGGAGCGTCAACAACAATAAAAGATGCAAATTGATTGATTGAACTTCAAAAAATGTTTCGACCATCGAACGAACGGAATGGACTGAAAAATGAATGATAATGAATGACGTTTTTTTTTTTTTTTTTTTTTTTCTTCGTCCCTTAAGACAGGCAAAGGGTCAAGCCCATACAGCCAGGTCTGTAATATTAACTTCTGTTCCAAGTATGTAATAAGGCCGGAGCCAAGTCTTCAATGTTACATCCGATGCATATTCCATAATCTTCAAATGTTAGTTATTTACAGCTTGGCAAAAAAGAGTGTGGAAAAATTGAGGTCGCTACTACTTGTCATATGTCATTATAAATAAACAAGTAAGCACTGATCGTTGCGAAATAAAGTAGAAAATCGTGAAATAACACGAGGTAATTGTTTTTTGACACAGAAGCTACTCGTAGTTGACTTTTCTAACATGTTGCAACAACAAACGTTTCGTAGTTTCAATTGTCACCGCATCAGACTCTTTCTTGCCAAGCTGTACCCAGATATTATCTCTTATAATTTATTCCTAGGTCGAGTCCGATATTTGTTAAAATCCTTGTTTCATATGTCCTTGATCGTGTTTTTAATAAAGTCGTAAATATATACATAGGTGTCTTGGGGTGCTAAGACAGGAAACCTCCACGTGCGCCCGTGGACTGGAGTTCCCCTTCGGATACGTCCGGGGGGAAGACCAGTTTTTCGGGCCGGTGCACCCTGGGATGCGGGCAAAAACTCTTTTAGGCACTGTGTGCCTAAGGGGTCTCTTTGCCCGTATGCGAATAGCCTGTCGGGTGGATGCTCCAACGCGTGTCCCTCTGAACAGCAGAGGGCACAGCGGCGGAGCGGGCTTGCGGACGGTGAGTAATGGGTAAGCTCGCCGTCCGACCAAGGACCAAGCCCGGGTAGGTGGCGCGTCGTGTTTCACGCGTCACCGACGGGGCCCCTTACGGGGCCAAATGCCTGCTGGGGTCGCGGCTTTTTTCTTAATCCAGGATACCGCGGCCCCGGAACGTAAAGGGCATCCGAAGAAACACGGGTGGATTTTAGTCAGTAAGAGTCTGACAGTCCCTTCCGCCCCGCCCAGGGCGGGAGGACTCATTTGATGATTTTGCCACCCTAAAAAAAAAAAAAAAAAAAAGGTGTCTTTATTTTTCAAAATGTCTTCAATGCAGCGCGGTATGTTCTCTGGTTTTTCATATAAATTCAATAAGTTGGCTGTTAAAGACAGTCTTTGAATATTAAAACTTGAGCATTGAAAGAAAATATGATCAAGAGTCTGTACATCATTTGTTGAGCAATAGGTGCAAGAAGGCGATTGAATTATGCGCATACGATGTAAATGAGCGTTGAAACGGCAATGTCCAAATCTCAAACGGCAAAGAATAGTATAATATTGTCTGCTTCTGAAGTAACGGCAATTGGTGAACCAAGGGCTTTTACCAATATTCTGATTAATTTGAGCATACCAAGTACCTTTTCTAGTAAGAGATTCTGACCATGTGTCCTGCCAATCTTTTAGAAGTTTGGACTTGATTATAGGTATTAAATCAGTATACGGAATAGCGACATCGTCGACGGGGCTGCCGCTGTCATTGTCAACAATGTCAGCAATCGCACGTGCCAAAAAGTCTGCTTGCTCGTTACCCGAAACTCCGATATGTGATGGAGTCCATAAAAATGTAATACTATAGTTTCTTGTTGAAAGATTATGAAGTATGTGCCTGATTTCTATTATAATGCAGTTTGTGTGAGCACTGATTTGATAGTTCTTCAAAGCATGCAATACGCTCATGCTGTCAGTGATAATGAGCCAACGATTTTCAGATTGGTTTTGAATGTATTTAAGTGCAGCAAGAATAGCATAAGCTTCAGCGGTAAATATGCTTGATTCCTTCTTCAGTTTTACTCCCAGTCCAAATTCCTTATGAGGAATGACGTAAGCCATAGAAACCCTTTCATTACTTTTAGAGCCATCTGTATAAATGTGGTGATAGTTCGGATACTGATCTAAGAGGTTATAGACTTCTTGCCGATCGCTTAATTTGTTGTCAATTACTATATCCAGCTCATGAAATAAACATTCAAACTCTTTCTCATAACACACCCATTCATTAGATTTATGAAATTCAAACTGACCATCTAACTTGATCATGAATGAAAAATCAAAAAGTATAAATGGAATATTTTTGGTCAAATGAGTGTTATCAGGATACTTCATGTGAAGTGAAAATAACTTTTTAATCAGAAGATGATGATTAACAGAGAAAAGTTTAAGTAAAAAACAGAATTTGAGATACTGAAAGCGTAAGATTAAGGGGGGAGTATTACATTCTACTTGTAAAGAATTGATGGGAGTAGTTCTCATGGCACCTGTAATAAGTCTAAGATTATGATTTTGAAGAATATCTAGTTTATTTACTAATTGACTATCTGAAGAAAAACAGAGGAAACCATATTCAAAGTGGCTTCGTACAAGGGATTTGTATAATATTAAAAGAATTTTAGGGTCTGAACCCCAGTATGTCCCTGCAAGAGACCTCAGAACATTTAAGGCTTTTTGAGCTCTATCAGATATACAATCAACATATTTTCCCCAAGAAAGGTTGCTTGTAAAAATAACTCCCAAAAATCTTGCACTATTCTCCACAGGCAGATCAGTGTAGTCATATTTAATATTGACTATAAAAGGCCCGATATTGCTAAAAACTACAACCTTAGATTTATCTGTGCTAATATCTAATGCAAGGTAATTAAAGTAACAATTTAGTTTATACAAGGCAATGTTAAGCTTGGAACATACTGTACTGGTATTATTACCAACACAGTACACTACCAGGTCATCCGCAAACTGCAGATTGGATACTTCAGTGCCCAGAATAATATTAAGTTTGTGGATGTATAAAATAAATATTAAAGGACTCAATATACTGCCCTGACAAGTGCCTTTATAAGAATACCTAGGACCTATAAGCCTATTTTTACACTTAACAAATACTTTTCTACCATTCAAAAAGTTATATATCCATTCTATCACCTTTGCAGGCAAACCAACAGCAGCCAATTCTGAACAGAGTATATGATGATTAACATTATTAAATGCGCCTACCACATCAAAGAAAACACTGACAAGAGCATTCTTTGATTTGAAGGCTTCAAAGATATCAAGATGCAAATGAGCAATGCTTTCCCTTGAAGACTTGCCTCTCCTAAACCCAAATTGATTTGAAGGTAATATATGATTCTTCTCAATAAAATGTTCTAACCTTTGTTTGATAAGCTGCTCGAAGATTTTACCCATACATGAAGTTAAGGCTATAGGTCTGTAAGAGTCAAAACTATTTTTGTCTTTGTTGGGTTTGAGAATGGGAACAAGGCAATCAATTTTCCAATCTTCAGGAATTAGAGAATGCTGCCAAAGAAGATTGAAGATTTCAAGCAAAACTAATTTAGATTGATCGGGTAGATTTTTTAGCATTTTGTAAGAAATATGATCGAGGCCAGCTGCAGTATCCCTACGAGAATGAATTGCTGTAGTAAATTCAACAAATGTAAAAGGTTTAATTAAGTGGCAGTTACTAGGAGAAACAGGATGAGAAGGGTTGAAAATAAAAGCTGGCTCTACTGTATCTGGTGTAAATTTTTTAAGGAATTCAGGAATCCAAGAATATATGTTATTATTTTGAAATATAGATCCAGAACTTTTATTAAATCTACGCATATATGACCAGACCACAGACATAGGTGTAGTTCTGTTGAAAGATTCACACAACTTCAACCAACTCAACTTTCTTTCATACTTGATAATGAACTTTTTCTTTGCTTGGAGTTTCTTAAAAGCTAGGTAATTTGTTTCAGAGGGATTATGTTTAAAAGTTAAGTAAGCATTTTTACTATCTTCCACAGCTTTGCTGCAGTTAGCATTCCACCAGGGGAGTGGAGTTCTTTTCTTTCTGTTGGAGGTTGAAAGAGGCTGTTCCTGCCCCCCATCAGAGGAGCAGCGCCTTGGAGATGGAATTGAATCTAATAGTGCCAAATGTAAGAGTTTAATAAAGTTATTATAGCTAAGCATAGGATTGTGTCTGTCTATAGAAAAGTTACACAAAAGAGCATCAATACTGGATGAATATGTTTTCCAATCAACAGTATTGAAATTATAAGAAAATGGAAGAGGAATACTATCAGGTATATGAAAGCTAGAAGAATTATTGTTACTCACTAAGAATTTTGTAATTACAGGAAGGTGGTAACTGCCTAAAGGATCATCATGAACTGACCATTCACACTCCAGGGCTAGCAAAGGAGAGACAATGGTTAAATCAAGAGCATTTCGCCTCCAAATGTGGGAACCAACAGTGGTCATTTGACCATCATTTAAAAGAACAAGATTGTTTTTATTAATAGAATCCAAAATATCCCTACCTCTGCAATTAGAAGCTAAACATCCCCAGGTTGTATGCAAACCATTAAAATCGCCAGCTAAAAAAATTGGACAAGGTAAAGATTGAATTAGTCTATCTAATTTTGTTTTAGAAAAAGCAGGGTTGCAATTAGTTGGACTGTAAAAACTTACAATAGTTAGTTCTTTATTATTGGCATATTTAATACGAACTGCTATATTTTGTAAGGAATCATCATAGATTGTGTTTATTTTAGTATACATAATAGATTTATGTAAAATAATGGCGACACCATTATGAGCATTCCCTGAATCAAGTCTGACTACATCATAACCACGAAATTTGATGGTGTGATGGGGCTTAAGCCAAGTTTCGCAAACTAAAGCTATATGAATAGAATTGTCCAACAAAAAGTGATTGAAAATATGTTGATTGTGTAATAAGCTCTGAGCATTCCATTGGACTATATTTAAATAATCCATTAAAATATATATATATATTTTTTTTAATTCTTACCTAATATTTTTAAAGGATTCTTGCAGGACATCTTTAATGCTAGCAGTACAAATTGATTTTTCATTCATTTTATTTTGTGTTATTAATTTAACCATTGATTGTGAGATAGTTTTTAAAATCAGTTCTGAATTTAGGAGTGACAGAAATTGATCAGTTTTGTTAATTTTCGGAAAGTTTGTGTCATTAAGTGTGTCAACATAACTTCTTTTTTTCTCATATTTTTGTTTATTTAACTCAATCTTTTCTTTTTTAACAGGGCATAAAGAAGATATAGCAATGTGATTGCCCGAGCAGTGACAGCATTTTGCGCCCGAGGCGGGAACTGTACATACTTTGTAATTATGTGCTTCTCCACAAATGGAACATCTCTCAGAGTTTTTACAGAATTTAGCAATATGATCATATCTCAGGCACTTAAGGCATTGCTTCACTGGAGGAATATATTGTCTTACCTCAAAACGCCAACTGTTGAGGTCGACACTCTCTGGCAGAACTGGACATGAAAAAGTAATTGATACTGTTTTTGTTGGTGTATATTTTACAGTTTTATTCTCCACCGATTTTCTCACAAAACGTCTTATAGAGACGATGTTCTTGGTGCTTGTTAGTGCGGAATAAATTTGTTTATTTGAGAGTTCTATGGGGACATGTGTGATGACTCCAGTAACCTCCGTAGCGGCAGCCGGGATGGACGCTTTTAATTTGTGACCGTCTAGAAACTTTTTATTACTTAAAGCAGCATTCGCCAGTGCTGGTCTTTCATATATGACACCTACCTTGCTCTTGTTAATCCGCTGCAATTGTTTGACACCTTTGTTGTAACGCTTAATTGCATTTGCAAGGGACATCATATCCCTCAAGCCAATGGGTTTATTTTCTTCAATACTTTCTAGAAACACGATATATTCGAAATTACCACCATCTTCGGGGTAATATCGGACGTAATCTGGGATTCTAAAAGGAGTATACTTATCAGTATCCTCTTCGGATGTTACAGAGCCGACGTCAGACGCTGAGCCCTCATCAACAGACTCCGCCTCTCCGTCTTCAACCGATTGTTCCTTTTTGCGTTTTTTACGGCTCCTGACCATCTCTACCACAATTACTTTTTACGTTTTTAATAAATTTGTGCAAAAATGAGTTGCTTTTTATTTATTGCAAATTAACTTTAAAAAAGGCGCCTATCAATCTTGAAGGTTCCCGCGCTTTTTTGATGAATGACGTTTTTCTGTCTGACAGGTTTTGTTTTTCTTTTGCCTGTCTTTGAACAACAGCTTTTTGAGCTAAAGGCGTAGCCGTTGCCGAACTAGCCGAATGCAAATACACAGGTCGATATAATTATTATCTACAAATCACGGTCCACAGTACAGTCTACAATTGCACGTGCTGCATGTTCAGGGCCGTCGCACACATAGTGATCTCATGCAGCGTGACAAACTCTCGTTTCGGGAGAGCGTGACCACAATCGCAACGCTACTAAAGTACTGTGTTAAGTACCAACGTATCGTTTCCGTATCGTGTGTCTAAATCGATGTTGTATAAATGTGAATAGCGTTAGTCATGATCCAGAATCATAATTCTTTAGGTGATGTTAGATGACTTTGCTATGACTTGCCATTTGGCTATAGGGCCAGTAGCGACCGATCGACTGCATCGCTGTACGTAGATTGCGTGCATGTAGCAAGGCATGTAGAACGTGGCAACGTAGCATTTTCATAATGTTCACATAGTGAAAATAAAACTGAGGAGACCCTGTACTACTGTATACGGTGCCAGTATGAGTAGTTGAGAAACATGATTTGGCAACGCCACATATATGCCATTTCGTTTAAACATCAAATTCCACACTCCTTTCACCGAACGATCGACTGTTGTGCAGCGTGTAGCGGGTTCGAATCCCGCCCCTCGAAAAATGTATATCTGATCACCCAAGCACGCCGATTATGAGAGTATTAGGTACCCGGTGTTTCTGAAGCACTTCACCAATTAGGTTAGTTAAGGCCTTCCTAGAGCATTCCCCCCGGCGTTTGCACCCACTTCTGCCTTATAAATTCCTTTTGTTAGTCACCTTTCATTCAAAGGAGTGAGGATCGTAACATGTGGCGCTCTGATGAGAGGACAGTGTCCACCTCACAACCCAGCCGCTGCGGGAGACGTTCACGGCATCGATCACGGATCATGGACCATGCCCGGGTCGACAGAGCTGTCAGCAATCTGACGTCCCCCATAGAGAGCCAAAGCATGCCTCCTGCCTGGGGCCGCGGAATTGCCTCATCAGGTAAGGGCTATTGAAAAATCAACGTGGATTTTGGACCTACTGTCCTGCCCTGGGTGGGAGGCCTCATTTGATGATTTTACAAGATTAAAAAAAAAGACACCTAATAAATTAATGTAATTAATTCCTTTGGAACAACAAATTCATATTTATGTAATTGATCAGTTACTGTTTGTATCAGTATACCATTCTATGGCATGGAACAAAAACATCTTGAGCTGTGGATTCATTATTGGTGCATGCACATTGCTGAATCCGGTTCAGTGAAAATTGTTCATACACTAATGTGCTGCACTGTAATAAAAAATCATGCCTTTGTTGGGAAGCTGTTTAATAAAATACTACATAAATATCAATCAAGACTTATTGAATATTGAAAAATCAAAAGTATAGGTTCAGTACTTGTTCAGTACTTTATAATCTATTTTGTGAGACTTTTTCCTGTGGTCATCATAACACCTACAACTAAAGCTGTTATGGTCAATCCTTGTGCAACTATACGGACACGCATCATTTGCTGAGATAATCTTTTGCGGCCAGTTCTGAAGCTCCACAAACCATAAGACAGTGCACCTGCTGTGGCCAGACACCCTGAAATAATAAATGTATTTAGTAGGGTACAAGGATACAATAAAATTGGAATTTGACCTGCATTTTACCAAAAGAAAATGAAGGATATTTTATATCCTTTATTCATTTTTACACTTATTAATTACATTTTTAAATATTTTTACAAAAAAGCAATAAAAAACATTTAAAAATATAAAAAATAGCAGTCCACCAGCACCGGAAACAGGGTCCGGGCTACCGGCGGTCAGGGCTCCTGAGAGAGGAACCTCCTAACAATACGCGCCGTGTCTAGGAGTACTGCCTTCTGAATCAAGCGCTTGACCCAGCTTCCCAGCGAGAGCCTCCTCAGGTGTTGGTTGAGGCTCTTGGCGATTAAGCCATTGGCAGACACGACTATCGGCACAATAACTGCTGTATTCACGTCCCACATGTCAACAACCTCGCGAGCCAGATCAAGATACTTGAATTGTTTATCTTTTTCTGCCTTCACGAGGTTCTCGTCATGCGGGACCGTTATATCAACAATTGTTGCGCGACGCTCCGATCAATCTATCACCACAATGTCAGGTTTATTGGCAACAATAGTCCTGTCAGTGACGATAGGTCGATCCCAATACAATGAGATATTGCCATTTTCGAGAACTGGGTCGGGCGCATACTTATAGTACGGCACTTCCGATTCCACAAGGTTGTACTTCAAAGCAAGTTGCTGGTGGATAATCCTGGCAACGAGGTTGTGTCTATGCAAATATTCGCCGTTAGCTAGACGAGAACACCCAGAAATAATGTGTCGGATTGATTCTCCCGGACGGTGGCATGCCCGACATATGTCAACCATACCATGAAATTATTATGAAGGATATTTATTATTATGCTTTACAGCAGGGGTGGCCAACTTGATTAGACATAAGATCTACTGTTTACTAACGAAACCCTGTGCGATCTACCAATTAGGTAGGTACATACTTCTTGAAATCTTAAATGAAACAGCATGGTTTAACAGAACAGTTTTAGGAGTTCCTTTTCATATCATACTTAAAACTTTGGAATGGAAGTCTGAGTTGATGATGTTTTATCAACATAATATAGGTTCACGATCGACTGGACTAATAGTCGCGATCGACCGGTTGGCCACCCCTGCTTTACAGCAAAGTAGGGCCAGTGGGTAGCCTTAGGGGCGGATTTAGGTAATATGAATTATTGCGTAAGTTTAGAATAAAAAGTACGTAGATCTGAACCAAAAATTCTGATCTTTTCTATTTAACTTAATTTAAATGTCAATCATATGTTAGCATTAATGTGGAACGCAATTCTTTTACTAAATAAAATAATTATTTTATAATTGTTTTGACGGACATACCTATTGGTACAAAGGGATTTTCGTAAAATTTTCTCGAAAATTTTTCACTTGTTGTTTCAACATGTTGGTGCTGTCCCATTTCTTTACGGAGCTGCACCCAGTCCAAATCAGTGGGTTCATCGTTGGCCATCATTGGATAAGCTTAAAATATCTGAGGTAGCAATTTTCTTTAATTTACAACAGTTTGTTTTTATTGCATTGCAATTTTTTTTCCTGTCAAAGAATAATAACCTATAAAACTTATCTGTCAAAACTGACAGCAATCAGATTTTTTTTGTGATTTTATGACCTGGTAACTAAGACCTTTAGGTCAAACAGCAATCAGATGACAGCTGAATAGTTGAAGTTGAATGTATTGAACAACCTTAGTTTTTTGTCATGGTAAGTATAAACCATAGACTTATGGCTGAAATTCGACTGTGATTATTATTAATCTACTAATGGTATTTTATTTTTTTACTACTTAATGCCGAGGAACATCTCTACGCCTGCCATTTTTGTTTTCTTGGATCTCGTGGATTGTGTTGGTTGCGTTGGTTGTCCTAGAAATTCACTACAATTGCTATAATGTTGAGAATTATTAGTGCTTCAGAAATTATTGTTTTAACCGTAAGTTTAAATCTGTATTTGGTTACTTTTAGCAACTTAGATATACGCTTTCTTGGTATAATTTAGTCGATCCGCATGTTAGGGGGGGCTATTTGGCTACGCAACAATTAAAATCTAGGTATTGCGAATTGCTGCACATGTTTTATTTTACGATATCATTATTTATAAACAATGCAGATATTTTGGGAGTCTTGAGATGTTAAGGCATCGGCTTTACTTGTATTCACCTAATGTAATCGTAACCAGAACATAGGTAATTATTTGATCTCAACCTGATTACATTGCGAGAAAACTGACAAGATATTCTCGAGTCTCTTGATGGATACACGTATGTCGCTTTAAAATTTAAAGTTTTGACTGCTTTAATGTCAATGGTTATGTGTAGCTTCTGAAACAAGCCTACTCTTAAATGGTTCAATATTACATTACCCAACAAAAACTCATCTGAAGGTCATCATAGTTTTTGTAATAGATATAATAGTCACAAGGGTTTTCTCTACATTGACAGTAAATTGACTTAATTGATAAGATATACTTGCAGACCAGTAACTAAAAAAAAACTGGGAACTCTTTGAGTCAAGATATCTTACTACTATGCTAGCCCTGAGAAACAAAAAGATTCTTAGATGTTGCTAAATTGAGTCTACTATTGTCTATGCATTATTAAATGTTTTGGGACAATACTTACCAATATTATCTGTTGTTGTGAGAATATAAAAAAAAAACTGTTCTAATTCGCCCGTAACTAATTACTATGAGATTGGAAGCTGTATAAAAGCAATGGAAATTGCCTACAAGCAATTGACAAACAAGGAAAACTAAATACTTACTCATTCAATTTAGTGACTTTATGTTCATATACTCAGTGAGTATATTCAGGTCATGGGCATGTTTTTAAAAATAGTAATATTGTTGTTTTATGCAAGGTTTTAAATTTTTTATTGTATTTATAGAACTACTACTACTTCTACATTACTTGTTTAGGTGTTTGACACTTCTTTTTCATATAAATGATTTTCAAGTCATGATGTTTATAAGGATATTAATAATATTCATTGAAAAGGTTCTCTTGAATACTTGTCACAAATGAAATGAGAAAAATAAGCTTAAATTTTAAGGGTTTGCTTTTTGGCACATCTGAGGCTTGTTGGTCCCACAAAATATCTTACTATTGTTTTAAAATAAATTATATGTTGAATGTTTTGTTTCAGATGACTTCATCATCTCTTTCAATGAAGTCTAGTGAGGCCCAAAGGGTGTCTTGAGCACTACCATTATTAATTTATTTTGTAGTTTAATAATATCTTGTTATTTAAATATATTTCTTTAAAATTTTTCTTGTTTCATAATGTTGTCACACAATATTGCCAACTGAAACAATCTTATCATTTCTGCTCAAGATAAACCATCATTCAGTTTTTAGTGTACTTTCAAGATAGTTGTCATATTATTCTTGGTAAATAAGTGATTTTGTTAAAAAGTTTTGTTTTTATTCTACATTAATTACAATAAGAGATTACAATGGCTTCAAGTGATCCAGAAATCAAGGATGGATTCTCTCTTTCCGGTTGGATGAAAAGCAAGCCTGTCAAGTGAGTTCTATATTTTTGTATGTTAATATTTATTACGGGCAGTTGGGACACCTGGTAATTGCTTGTAACCTGCTGTTTGGTGTTTGCCCGGTTGATTTATGAACTGGTTTACATTTGGAAATACATATTTAATGGCAGCTGTACACACTCGTCGAGAGCCTCTCGTCGAGAGGCTCTCGACCAGTGACCGAGAACAACCGAGGCGAGACACGAGAGAGCGAGACAAGTCGAATGCACCGTGTACATACTCGTTCTCGACCTGTCTTGGTGTGTCTCGGCGAGTGTGTACAGCCGGCATAAAAATTGACTACATCATATCATGTGTTCTTATGAACATATAGGTATACTTATAAGAAATCAAGAGTGTCCAAGAGAATAATATTGGTCCACCATAGACCATTCATTGGCTTTGTGTGTTGGCATTGCCCTAACAAGGAAAATTATGATGTATAGTATTATTGATTTATGGTATGTCACAGGCTTCTAATATATTGCCTTGGCAGAACTCGTAAGTGATACTCAACTAATATTATGGTTTTGTTTTTGTCCCACCAAACAAAACCTATATTGAAAAAGTTATAGAATTATGTACAAATGGGTCACTCAAATTAAGATAATTATCAGTTATTGGGTTTGTTTTTATATGGTAAAATTATTAAATAAACCGTTCCACCCAAGGCGAAAGGAAAGGATTGTCAGACATGTACTGACTAAAATCCAACGGTGTCCTTCAATAGCCCTTATGTTCTGGTGTCATGGTTACCTGAGACAAAGACACTAAGACAGTCATTCTTGATCAGAATAGGTATGCAATATGCCAGAGTTAATTTATTATTGAGTGTATTTTCTCTTAGAGTACCTATTATTTCTTTTTTTTTAGAATATCCATATTACAAGCTCTGCACATAGTTTTGATCAGTGTATTTACTGTTTAGATTCCTATGTGGCTGTACAGTCTATTGGTTTCATTTTAACTCACCAACAATTCAAGCAAATAAGATATATGCATTATGAATGCACAATTACATTCTTGGCAAACGTAAAATATTTTGATTGGGTAACTATGAAAGAATGTTCTAATGCCTTAGAAATAAGATCACAATTTCTAGGAATTGTTTTATGGCGTGTATGTGACATGCACAGGGCACGTGTATGGTGTGCACATGATTTATAAACATGAACTAAGGTTATGATAATATAAATATTCCAATTAATTTTAATGTAGGTATGTATACATGTAGTTTTTATACTTTTATGTACCAAAGAAGGTAAGTCTTAGGGGTTTATTCTTATGTATTTAATAGGTCACACTTTCAATTCAATATTTATTAAAAGTAGGTAGGTAATCAAAACATGAATAAAATCAAATCTTTCGTTTAAGATTAGATTTTCAGGAAAAGGAAAATAATTTATTTTGAATTTCTTATTTACGTTTATCTGTTTCCAAGCACAGAAAGTCGAATACGCTGTGATAAGATATGTGACGTCAGTCATAATAATTTATTAATAATGAGATTGGTGTGGGAAGGTAAGGTTTGCATTATTGTTAGGTAATAGAAGGACCACGTTTATCATATCTTGTGAGTTTTTGTTATCTTTGCACCAATGTCTGGTCACGTTATTTCAAACTGATGGCAAAACAATGATTACAGTTGCCTTCCACAAAACAAACCTATATACCTATTACATATTTAAAATTTTCGCTTCTAATTGATGTCTTTCCACTTTTAAGAAAATTAACTTTATGATAGTGCCAATTAAGATGGTTTTAGAATGGCTAATATCTAAACAAGGATAAACAATAAACATGTCTTTAATTGTAGCGCAAATTGAACTTCATGCGTGGGTATTACAGTAGAATTTTCGTAATCTTACGCTTGACAATATGGAATGCGATCACAGCATATTATTGACCACTTCATCCATTAATTTTTCGGTGAATAAAGAGTTTTTAATGCCAACTATCATAATTACTGTTGAGGAACTAGACGGTATTAAAGTTAAAACTGGACTTGGCAAAACACCAATTATATACCAACTCAGCTGGTGGAACTTAGTTCAGGGTTAAAATACTGTTTATTCACATATAACTGTAGACTTTATGTCTGAATAAATGATTAGCTACACATTCAGTTGCAAAATATTAAAATTCGCGGAATGTCTGTATGTAGGTACTTATTCAAATGTAAATTCCATAGAGCGTTTTTTTAAATGCTGCATACTAGTTAGACGAAATGTTAACACTAATATAAATTAATGAAGATTTAATAGTTTACCAGGAAATTCCTTGTTCATGTTATTTGTTATTGTACTGTATAATTATGTACCTAGTTGTATTCTATAAATAAAACATATAAAAAAAATATCTGCTACCGGCTATAAAAATAATACTCTATAGAACACATAAATGCGGAATCATTGTCTAGTCGTGGTGGCTCCGATAAGGAATTGATAACGTTGTTAGTAATAACCAAAAACAAATGCTGCGTAATATCACACCTGCCCGTCTTTTGCTTATTCGTTGTTTAAATATTTTAAGAAATAGAAAACCATATCCACCAGCATCGGAAACAAGGTCCGGGCTGCTGGTGGTCAGAAATCCTGAGAGAGGAACCTAACAATACGCGCCGTGTCCAGAAGCTTGGCTTCTGAATAAGGCGCTTGATACCTGCCCAAAATTATTTGGAATCTTCGCGCTGTGGGTTTAAAACACAAACAGCCAGCTCAGTAGTGGAACTGTTTATAAAGGAAGCAGCTCGACAGTGCAATTATTATCCCCTACGGGCTTTTACAGGACAATAATCGATTTTGCCTCCCGGTTCCGTCGAGCAAAACCTCCCATTTATACCATATATGACTTATTACTTATTTACAGTAATACGAGTTGTTAATAATTTTAACTTAACTTTCAAAACAAGTCTGGGGAATTATCTATTTCTTGTTTCCAACAAGGATTCGAATATTTGCAATAGAAAATATTTCCCGCAAAATGTGTAAACCCATAGATACAGGATGGACTGAGGCTTCCATAACCAACTCTCAAAAATGAGTGAGAGATAAGAAAACAAGTTGGTTGCATTGTCTCTTCTATATCATTCACATGTCTTACAGGAAAGAGTAGGAGGAGGTACAATTAATCCTTTTTTTTCATTCTAGACAGTGTTTATTTTCATACACACATGCGTATACCTACAAATATGTAATTTAATGCACATTTCGTCTTTGTTTCTACTCTACACCTCTGATATATCATGCAGGTGTCTACAGACAATGATATTACAACTGATAGAACTTTGAACCAGAAAAAAAACACGTTTTACTATTTCGTTGAATAATGTCATGTTTTACATTGTTACAGCTAAATCCAAGTTATCTTATCTCATTTTCAGTTTTCGTCGTCACAGATGTCTGAGACACGATTGTTTGCACATTCGTTAACACTTATACTTATAGCATCAACAACTTGTTTTGATTTCTCAATAAACTGGGCTTGGAGGCTTGTCTCGTACGTCACACAAATACCTGTTTGTTTTTATAATCGACACTAGCACTATGAAGTTTTTAAATTCTTTACTCTGCATCATTTAATTTTGTTCTTAATATAAAATTCGTATTATTTACTGAAACTGAATTCCATTCCCTTCGCCATATATGGGACCCTAGATACAAATATTAAATAGTTCCCAACTTATATCTGTAAAAAACATCTAAATCGGTTCAGCTGTTTTGAAGTTTTCGCAGAACATATAAATACATACATCACAAAGAAACATTTGCATTTGAAGGAACTGCTTCGTTCAACTAACAGTCTTAAATTAGGTTATGTAATTATTCAAATGTTACAATATTAAAAATTACCCAGTATGTCGGTATATTATATACCCAATATAATGCATGACTGGTTAGTAGGTACAAACATTAGCTGTGATGACTACATAGAATCCCGTTGATTCATGTCGATTTAATTGTCTGTCTCGTAATTACCGCAATGAAACTATTAGAATTGAATGGTACTCTCCTGGTAAATTTTATTTTTTGAATGCAAGCTAACCTTTAATATTTTATCTATTCAAGTTATGCATCTCATGACGGTATTAAATTAAGCAGTACCATGAAAGTGGCATTCTCTCCATTGCCTTGAAGCGTTTAGAACGCACTTATTATACTTCACGGCCAATCACGGCAGTCACCTTCTTACTTACAACCGTCTGATCAATTGAATTAGAAAGATTTTTATAACAAGTTGTAAATATAAGTTCTTCACAATAGTAGGTTGTCTGTATTAATATTTCTTTTGTTTTATAGAATGTATCAAATCCATCCTTTGTTGAGTCATAACATGGGTGCTGACGATGGAGTAATATTTTCGTGAACCCCTTTAATATCGCCTGTAAAGGGTTTTATTTTAAAATTTATTTTCAAGAACTAAATAATTCTATTTATACATTTAGGCCTGAAGAACTGCAATAAAAGCTATAATTATTATGAATTGACGTCATTGGGACCACTTTGACCATAACATCAACAATGGTTCATAATAAGACGTTAGTGTTTGTTTTACAAACACTAGAATCAATACTTACGAGGTCAACGTGTTCAATATGGTCAACAGAAAATAACGTATTCCTACGATATTTCTATATAAATACGTAGGTAAGCAGTAAGCATTACGTACAAACATAAACATGTTTCGAAATATTCCACGGCTCAATTAACTAATTGTTTCTGATGCTGATAATTTGTTAATTGATATTGCAAAATGAAAGTTAAATGTTTGGTTTGATATTGACATCAATTCTGACGAAGCAGGAGTTGATTATTTGGCTACATGCTTTGATAATATTTGTAAAGACAAATACGTGACGTAGCGCAATCCCTCTCTTCGATAATGATACCTTACTTTTCAAGGTACATTCAGGTGTAAAAGTCATTCATGTATGTAACCATTAAATTGATTACTAGCATTTTATTTATTATTTAAAGTGATGGTTTTATTGTTATTTGGTTTTTTGGATTACTTTTCTTTCATACATTTTCGAGTAGGTTATTATTTGATTAATGTTATAATGTTTTATTTTAACAACATCATGTTTTTGCTGTGCCTGTTATGAAGTATAAGCCATCAAGAATCGATTAAATAGTCTTGTTTGTTTGTGTCCACATTGGAAATATTCCACGAGCAATTCCACGTAGTACGGATATCAGATACAGTGGTAGAATCAAGTTTGTAAACAGTTCATACCTGAAAATCTACATTACGGCAAAAGTCTTTAAATGTTTTCACTTCTTCAATTTGTAAATCCATAAAGTGAATAGTTTTTTATATTCTTACGTAACTTTTATGAATATAATATCAATATATTCATAAAAGTTATGTTATATTATTCATGAACTATCGTCAGTTCCATTTTATTTATTTATTTCACACTTTTGCATTTGATTGTACTTGTATGATTTAATACTGCTTTGTTCATGACATTTAAAATAAATCGGGGCTTATCGAGCTTTGTCTGATAGAATGATTTATTGAAATAAATAAGTCTGTTTTTTTTTTATTGCACTCTGTCCCAAAAAATTAAATTTAAAAATCATTAAACCTTGCATATATAAAGCATAATGCTCACGCTGCATAGAAAAAAACCGGTCAGAATCGGTCCAGGCGTCTTTGAGAAATAGACCTCCTACTACTAACTAACTAACTACTATTATATGGACGACTGAATAACAAAACGAGATTTTTTGATATGTTTGCCAGTAAGGATCACGATCATACCGGGTTATTATTTTATTACACTATATTATTGTTAACTTTTTTTGAGCAACCACCCTCCTTTAGTATAAATAATGTTTGAGAATTGATATATCAAATGATTGTGATATGGTCATGTCTTTCATCATCTGCTAAGGCTTTCCTGAAGTACGAGGTCAACCTCCAGTCTCTATCTCAAAGTTTATAAAGAACAATCATGTTCAAAATACGAACGGTGTTTCGTTGAGAATCCGCGATCCGAAATAGCAAGTTGTGGCTTTTGGATACTAAAATTTCAGTCTGTGTTTCATAATTAGGAGTTATCTATTTTTTTTTCTCTTTATTTTATAGAGGGTTTGATCAATAAGATGACTATAGTTACTTACTATTTTTATCTGAAATTATCTATTTAATGAATGAATCAATCAGTATTTTTTTCTGAAAAGTGACAGCTTGACTTTCTGGTAATACTAGAAAAGCCCAGATATGTTTGTAACTGAATTTTCAAGACTACACCACTTTATTACAGAAATTACGGATATGCCAGCTTATGCACGCTCACAAAGTTGACTTTTGCAATTCTTCAGGCAATTTCTTCAAATCTGAAAAATAAGAGTGTGACAGGCACCGCCAGTATTGATCTTGATTTCAAAGCATTGGGCTAATATAATGAGCCCTAGCCCCTAAGTGGCTACCTAGGTCCGGTCGCTAACATCAGTTATTTATGTGGGAACCCTAAAAGTCAATCTCAAACTTTTTAATCAAATTGTCAATATTTTTATAGTATTGTACTTGTTTTTGTAATCTTGCCCACACGGATAGTCTTATCGGTCTTTGTTTTATACATTATCCAAACTAATATTATAAATGCGAAAGTAACTCTGTCTGTCTGTCTGTCTGTCTTTTCTTCACGCCTAAACTACTGAACCGATTTGTGTGAAATTTGGTACAGACATAGTTTGGAACTTGAGAAAGGACATAGGATAGTTTTAAACCGACTTCAAAAAAAGGAGGAGGTTATCAATTTTATGTTTGTTACCGCATTACGACCGACTGGGTGAACCGATTTTCATGATTCTTTTTTTGTTTGAAAGCTGGTGCTTCCCGTGGGACCACCATTGTCACCAAATCAGGATCTGATGATTGGATCTTGGAGAAATCGAGGGCAACCCTCAAATTTTATAGGCTCACCCATCGTTTTTCGTAAATATTATGAAGTAATTTAAGTACTTGCGTATGGGAATCATGATCTTATGTAGCTGAGCTGATGATGGAAGGTACAACTCCTTAACAGTAGTTTGTTAACGAATAACGACCGACTGGGTGAACCGATTTTCATGATTCTTTTTTTTTGAAAGCCGGTGCTTCCCGTGTGGTCCCATTGTCACCAAATCAGGATCTGATGATTGGATCTTGGAGAAATCGAGGGCAACCCTCAAATTTTATAGGCCCACGCATCGTTTTTCGTAAATTTTATGAAGTAATTTAAGTACTTGCGTATATAATCATCATCTTATGTAGCTGAGCTGATGATGGAAGGTACAACTCCTTAACAGTAAGGAGTAGGCATCGACTGATTCATTGTTCGCATATCTCAGGAACTTCACGTCCGATTTATTTTTATTTTTTTTGTGCTAGGTATCGTTCAACTTAGGGAATACTGCATGTTTCATCAAAATCGGTTCAGTAGTTTTTGAGATAGGGAATTTTATTAGCTTATTGTGTACATGAGGGATGTTATTACCAGTGCTACGGTTTACGTACCGAGGTCACCGTGACCTCTTCGATTCGTAAGTCCCGCGACTCCGGCAGGCTTTGGCCCTCTAAAATAATGAGCACTTAGAAAGGAATTCAAATAATTCCAACCTCAAGAGATTCCCTCTAAATATTAGGTATAGGTGTTCAAAGATTGTATGGAAACTAATTTTGAAGTTAGAAATCTGGGATGTACGATGTGAAGTTACATAAAATAAATATAAGTATTAAAAAAAATGTCACGTAACTTAATGAGGTAGACCAAATTCTACGCGAGCGAAGCCGCGGGCAAAAGCTAGTACCTAATAAACTTTGTTTTCGAGATAGCCTGAGCATAATGTTTTATAGCCAGCAGATTTTGCACTAAATTTTGTGTCACTAAGTAATATTTTCTGCTATCAGAATGGTAAACATTATTATTTTGTTAAATTTTAAACAGCTTCTCAGTTAAGATTCGCAACGGCTATATTCTGGGTGTGGCATACATTTTCTCATTGTATTTTGGCCTTTATTGGCGTGTAGCCCTGCGTTCTTTGGCAAGGGTTCTTATTCAAAGGTTCGTTGACATTTTATTTGGGTTTGTTTAAAAATGTTATTATTTGAATACCAATTTGAATATTCTTTTGTTGCCGTATTTTTTTCTGTGTAGACCTGTTACGTGTTTGTTTAAATAAAGATCCATTCTAAAATGAATATAGTTTAGCTAATGTCGTCTGCGGTCGCCGGATATTGGCTAGAGTTCTGTCGAGTCTCGTGCCCACTTCTATTTTAAGTTTAGTCTTCGTAACAATTGCGTTACCAATGTTAATGACATCGACATAGAATCTCATTTCATGGAAATTTTGATAAAATCAACATTTTAATGAGCCAAGATGTATCTATAGGTACGTAGCTAGTAATTGCTATTCTAAGATTCTGGTTTAACCTCCACAGTTACGCGCATGCCATTCCTCGTGATGTATTCTTGTAGAAGAGGGAGTGCGTCAAACACGCCGTCTCATTGGTTAACATTATCGTGACGTCACGTCGACTTGTTATTAGCATTACACTTATTTTTCAAAGTGACGTATCATTGTGTGCGCTTATCGTTATATCGTGTGCCTATCTCTAGGGTATATAAAAAGGAAATCTTCAGCAAAACGTTTTAGTTCTTTTTCACACAGCGTCTGGTGTATTGTGTCTTTTGCAAATTTATTTTTAACGATTTCTTGCGATAATTTTCTTGCATCTCAGCCAAGAAATCAAGTGCTGTGCGGCGGATAATCTAAATTAAATACTTATTTGAAACTAATAACTACTTGTAACAATGTACAAAAAGAGGAATATGGTGGCTCAGTTCAACAACATCTTATCGTGAGTGCCTTCGGAGATTGACCGACAATAATATCTAACTCTTAAACAAGAATCGCCCATTGTTGTATTATATCATGTTTGTTATGTGACAATAATGATTTGTTTAACTAATTCACAATTGTTTTATCTGCAGGGAGTTCGAGCCATTCGCGGGATCACCGCCTCCTCCAGAGGATTCATTCTTCTACATCCGGTACCCTAAGACTGACGTATTGTTTGGGAAGTCGAAACTCGAGCAAGAAGTGCCGAAGGTGTTACCTGAGTCTTCCAACGAAGTCAAAGCCCCCTCAGCGTATAACATAGTGAAGGAGAAGGACTGGTCAAAGCACACCAAGCCGTGCCAAGACGTACTGCACGGGATCGCACCAATCAACACAGCTGGTAAGACAGCTTTAAATATTTCAAAAGGTTATTGAATGACATTGACAGTGGCCGGTGCACGGCTATATTTGTGTTTTTAAAGTTTTCATTTTTTAACAAAACTTGTTGGTGTTTACTTGCACGTGTAGTGATTAAAATAAAAATTGCATATTGCTGTAGTCATTTATGTGTTATACTCTCAATTACAAATTGTTTTTAATGACTAATGACTTCAAATTACAGTTGTAGCACTTTCTAAACAACCAAACTCCATTTTGTAATCATATGACGCGTCTGCCTACACAAAATGACGTAATTTCATCAACGTGATTGCATTTTAATTGCATATTGCATCGTGTTTTGATTGCGTGTGTTTGTTTACAGTGAATTCGGTTTCTTCGAAGCCGAAGCCAGCCGGGACTGACGACGGATTCAAAGGGCAGGGCGCGGCTTGTGGCACCTCAATTGTCAAGGTTGGTATCTAATAGCATAGCGACAGATAGACGTACCAGTCACGGGCGGCACTATGTGCCTACTTTTTTTTTAGCGTGGTGAAATCATCAAATGAGTCCTCCCACCCAGGGCAGAGCGGGAGGGACTGTTGGACTCGTACTGACTAAAGTTCACGATGTCCTTCAATAGCCCTTTACGTACCGGGGTCACGGTAAATCACAAGTCCCGCGACCACTATGTGCCTACTTAGTAATTTTTGCAATGGATTATGGGATTTAGTTGTTTGCAATTTTTTTGTCGTTTCCAAAGATTAGGTATAATCAAATTTTGGGTCACATACGTATTATATCATAACATGCTCCTTTGTTCTGCTCATTATTATGAACAACTTCCACTATGTGCTCATTCAGAATTTTTGCTTGTTTGTTTATTTATTTAAAAAGTTTAAACTTTTGTAAGCGAACCCATGATCTAATGGAGAAATTCTTAGTGTGGGGCATTAATCTTTTTTAAAGAAAAAAAAAAGAAAAAAACGTTCTTTTTTCTTAAAACTTCATTAACAATTTTAAATTTATTGGTCACCTGTTTTTTGCGTGAGTACAATAACCCCTTTGTAGGTTTCTGTTTTCTTTACAAAGATAAACTGATGTTGTATACTAGTGCTCATGACTGTACATATGAATCAATTTAGGTGACGAAAAAGGGTGTCGTCATATCACATGACTATAGGTACATTTATTCGACGCCTACATTATAAAAATAATGCCTATGTGATGGCAACCGGGATTTCCAAACACTTGCCTGTTATCTTGTATTGACTTTCATGATTTAGTATGCACGTTTTATATTGTTGTGGCAAACGTCATGAATGATTTATGTGGGCTTAAGCATGTGACAGTAGTTTACTTAGCTACAGGATGAATGACATCACTATTTTTTTAAAAACGATGTGTCAACTTTAATCGTTCGTTGGATTTTAATCTAGCAGTGGGGTCCGTATACATCGCCATATCGCACGAGCTGAAAGATAACTCGTTTTACCGATTAGCAATGAATATGTTTTTAGTTACCTCTTATCAACAACCTACTTGTTTTGAGTCTGTGGAAATATTCGCAGCTATTGCATCATTTTGTAGGAGACCGGTTTGATTTCAAATACTATATTTCATTTTAGTTTACAGAATAAGTCAGTGTTTGTTTGAGTTGTGAGTAAAACAAATTTAGTTGTTTGTTTTGCAAAGATAATGCTATCGAGGAATATTAACATAATGTGGAAAATCATAACACAAGAAACGTATTGTTTTTAATGTATGTACAATTCCTAGACTGTATAATTCCTATTTTGTATTGACGATAGATGACGTCTCAATAAAAGAAATCATTCTTTCTTTTTCGTGTGGGGATGTGGCTACCTTTTCGTGTCAGACTTAAGCCTTTGTCAAACAGACTGGCGTGGCGAATGCGAAGCGTGACGTTTTTATTTGTAATGTATGGAATTGTTTGAATCCAGTCACATAGAAAAGCGAAAGCGATCCGATAGCGTGACAGAACTATCGGACTGACGTCTCGCGTCGGTTCGGTATCGCTTCGGACTCGCGCGTCTGTTTGACAAAGGCATTAATCAAACCACATTTCCAGTAGGTCTATGGCCTTAGACGTTTATATAACCCAGGTTTCCTCACGATGTTTTCTTCCACCTTTATCAGTGATGTCCAAGATAAACTCAAAAAGTACAGATGCATTGAAAAAGACCACCTAAGCCTACACTGTGGAATGCAATAAGAAAATGAGTATTAAACGCTTTGGTACTTGCCTGGTTTTGATCTCGTAAGCTCGGGTATATCGGCGAGTTGTACGTTCTTCTATGTTATATAATACACACATCAACAGAATCTAGGGATATCTTAATCGTAAATTATTTACGATTGTTTAGTTTAAAATCTTTTTAGTTTTCATAAAAAGTTTGTATACAGATTGAAACCTCATTTATTCTATTTTCAAAATTTAAAGAATAAATATTAAAAAAAAAGAAAAAACAAAATACGGTGGCAAAATTGTTAGTGATTCGTTATGTTACGGAAAATTAAAATTGTTTTATTAATATTAATTAATGAACAGGGATTAGATTGGTATTCTTTTTTAATTTAACGTGTCGTGTGAGCTTTAGGAGTCATGTCACGTCGTCATTTGAGTCGAGATGAAATGTTACGAGCCGTGGTCATGCTATAAAATGGTGCTATTCAACGCTTCGTTGCTGAGGCCCTACACACCAGCCAAAACGTGATATCAAGGTTGTGGTCACGTTATCGCAGTATTGGGGATGTAGCTGAACGGCACACGGGTAGATATCGCGTTACTACGCAGAGACAGGATCGATTTTTCCAAATAACCGCTAGAAGACAACCCAATATCACAGCGATGCAACTAGTACAAAGGCTCCAGGAGGACCACCAGCTGCTGGTAAGCGACCAAACCGTGCGAAGGAGGTTGCATGAAGTTGGTCTTCATGCTCGAAGACCGCTACGTGTTCCAGCATAGCGACGTGGCAATCGCGGTCGGCGGCTTTCGTGGGCTCGGGAGCATTTACCATGGAGTGACGAACAATGGTCTTTGGTGCTGTTCACCGACGAGTCCCGGTTTGGGTTTCATCTGGAATCACGAAGAACACGCGTTTGGAGAACTCCAGGGACAGTTAGCCGTCTAAGGCACCCTCAGGAGGTCCACTCATACCAAGGCGAGACAATCATGGTGTGGGCAGGAATTCGTCTTGGCGGACGAACCCAGCTCATTTGGATCCAAGGTAGCATGACTGCACAAAAATACCACGAGGAGGTAGTGGAGCCTGTTATTGACCCACACAGAATTCAAATGGGCCAGAAATTTCTACTCATGCACGATAATACTCCTTCCCATACGGCGCGGCCGGTGTCGACCGCTCTCCGAGACCACGATATTCAAGTTTTGGATTGGCCTGCACAGTCGCCCGACTTAAATCCTATCGAGCATGCCTGGGACATGTTACAACGAAAAGCTTTGAGAGATTTCCCGCCAAATTTGACGACACAACAACAACTTTACGACCACTTGCAAAGAACATGGGACCTCATACCGCAGCAAGACATTGACAATCTAACTTTAAGCATGAACAATCGATGTTGATGTGTAATTAATGTAAGAGGTGGCAAAACTGATTATTAATAATTAGATTTAATAAGATTTTTTAAATTTTCATTAAAATTAATAGCTTTATAAGAAGAAATGAAGTTTTTTACCATATTAATTTGCTACGGCGATTAAAATAATTAACATTTCTATTTAAAACAAAAAAATCACGAAATGTTTTTTATTTTTTACTGTACACCTTAAAATAACCTATCATTCTTCCATTTACTATATCAGAAAATTCTTCATAGATTTTTAGATATTTGATGAAATATAAAATATCCCTAGATTATGTTGATGTGTGTATAATAGGAGTTTATAATCTAGACAGAAAATTCAATAAGGAGATACAAATAGCCACCATTATCCTATCAATACCATAATCAATCAGGTATTTAATTATACCAGTTTATAAATGACCTAATACTTATACTTACTTTGTCCTCATTACAGGTCGCAAATAAAATAATATCTTCAAAGCCATCGCGTGGCTTCACAGTGGCTTCCCCCGAAGAGGAACAACACGCCGTGGCGCCAGATCTTCACCAGTACAACTTGATGCACCGTCGTGGCAGCAAGAGTCTGCCCACCACACCCGCGCACTCGCCCCCCGGAAGTCCCAACAGCCGTAGGAGAATGAACGGCAACCGGTATGTACTTAATTTACTTGTATGTACATGTTGTACATTACTGTACATACAAAACTTCTTTTGTACAATATAACATTGTAAAGAGCTTATTGAAAAGGCGGAAGAAAAGTTACAGTTTTAGTTCCGAATTTGACTATACATAAAATATTTTTTTTGTAGACTGACGGTGGTAAACAGACATTATGTTCACTTTCATTTGTTGCAGTTCAGGAATTAATTGTAATAATTTGATAGCTTTTTGTCGTTATGCGTGATTATTTATCAAATTACATTACTTAATGTTTTATTGTTGCTAGCCAATTGGGAACTTCCTTTTTTTTTTTTTAAAATTGAATCGTTTTCCTTATATATACAGACTATAAATAAAAACTTACTAGTAATATGTACACAAAAAATAAATAAAACAAAAAATAAAACATTCAAAGGGCGTCAAAGAATACGTCCACATCGCTGTCAACAGGAACAGTGCCCAGAACGCTGGCAGCATTGCCACGTTGTATGGCAATGCTGATTCGTTGACCTAGGAATAGGCCAGCCCTCTGGTCACCTGAAGAGTCGACTAATCGCCTGGCGATGTCCTTAAAAACGTTGTGAGCACTCGGACCCCATGGCCCCAGAGTTTCTACCCCAAACGGCTCAAATACATTGCTACTAGCTAAGCCAATGTATTTGCTCCGTTTAGAGTTTTCAGCACCTGCAGCAGCAGCACCAGCACAACACACTGAACTAGGAAGATGGGATGGCGCAAGGGTGTCGACACACGTTGCATCCCACACCAAAGGCCTACCCAGCTTCCATGGCATTATGGTCATACCATCTGGTCTCTTCCCATCGTCGCGTGCCAAGCCACTGGGTTCTAAGACGGCTGGCACCCCGGCGGTGACAAGAGCACGACGGATTATGTCATTTAAGCTAGCGTGTCGTGCTAACCGACCTGCACTCCTACTGCAGGAAAGGCCATGGTGCCCGAGGCAGTCGACTGCTTCACCACATTGACAGCGGTGTGGAGCACCACAAGGAGCACCCAAACGTAGGCAAGTAGCTATCCGGAAAGTTGAATCACCCAGCATAGTACCTATGTTGGGTGAAGGTAGCGCCTGAAGCCAAAGGCCCGACTCCCACTCACCCACAGCCAGCAGGCGGGCACGATCCGCAGTATTGGTGGACGTATTAATGAGATTATTCCGTACCAACCTGCAGAGCGGCTCATCCCACTGTCTCTGGGAAAACGGGTTCACGGGCCGATCCGTATCTGGGCAAGCCACTTTCCAGGCGTCCTCGGCATCGGTCAAACACGGCACTTCGGAGTCGACCAGGGAGGAAGATAAAATTCTCCTGGTCAGCTTTTCAGTGCTGTGGACAGAGGACAGGAACGCCGGTAAGCTAACACTGGAAATTTTGCGGATACCGAGCCCACCAAAACGAATTGGAAGGGTTGCTTGAAGCCACGCTCGGTCATCCAGGGCCACATTAAGAATCGATGTCAATGTGTTACGAATAATTTTGTCAATTTTGTCCAAGAGTTGTGGATGTTTGAAGAGGGGGGATGAACGAAGAAAATACATGAAATTTGGACCAAAACAACAATATCTAATTAGGGTGAAAGCCGAATGTAAACTAATTTGGGAGAGTCTTTCCGAAATATCATCAAAATGTTTAATTTTGTTATCAATAAATGATGGGAAACTTTCTGCCAAAATAGGGGAACCAAGGAGGTGCAGGGAACTTTTATTTAAGATGGTGATATTTGGAGCTATTTCATTAAATTTATCTAATGTCGATTGTCTGTCGGTAGCGTCAGTAACAAAAATTTCACATTTGGATGAGTTTAATTGAAGACCTATTAATTTAAATTCATCTTTCAGGAGTTGTAGGTCAGCTAGAACGGTACTTACGTCACCTCCTAAGGTTCCATCGTCTAAGTACCACACGTTAAATTTTGAATTTAATTTTTGGATAATGGGATGAATACATAAACTGAAAATGACTGGCCCAAGAGGGTCACCTTGTTGGCAACCAACTGCAGATTCCAAAACGTTGTTCTTGTAGAGTAATTTTGAGGGATGTCTGTAACATTGCCAAATAAAACCATAAATTTCGGGTATTTCCTTTTTGACTTCTGCCAACAAAGTGTCCCTGTTAACGGAATTGAAGGCGTTCTTCACGTCAACCTTGAGGATGACCTCACCTTTACCTGAATTTAAAAAAGAGGACAAGGAATGTACGGCAGCCTCACAGCCCCCTCTGGAACCAAAACCAAGTTGTAGGGGCTGGAACTTTGTTGCAAGCGTTTCACTGAACAACTTGCAACATATTTTGGCTGCCATACGCCTATAAGTGCAACCGACGGCTATGGGACGAATACCGCCGTCCCTCTTGCGCAGGGCGCAGAGGTTAGCCCCGTACAAGACATCGACGACGGCATCGTTCACGCCGCCGGAAAGCATTAAGTTGATCAAAGCCGCAAGCTCCTTCATGAGCGACACACCAGCTTCCCCGGCGCCTTTCATTAACACAACAGTAATAAAGTCGATGTAAGTGACAAGTAAATGGTTAAGGTCTACATTGTCTAATTGCTAGACTGATATCTGGAATTTTAGATTTTAAAGTCGATTGCTATAACTTGGTAGATATGTGTAAAAAAAAAAATACAATAAATGCAGATTTCGGTCATGTTACTATTTAAGTCTAGCCTTCTTTGAAACATGGATAAACAGTTTTTGTACAGGATATTATGTCGAAACGTGTTTAGTCGCTGTTCTGGTTATGTTAATTCACTACAACATGTCTAGATCAAACTTGTTTGTTTAACACCCAATACATTCGCGAACCAATACCTACTCCTTTGTTTGTTTAGTTTCGTTTGAGTAAGCGTCCTTTGAACTATTATCGACTATACAATTGTTTATTCTTTGATTAATTTCAAGGTTATTTTATAAAGTTGAATTTTGCATTTAAGTACACTTGCTGTATGACTGATAAGATTAATGTTATGAAACCAATTAAATGTCATAGCAACAGTGGCCTAATTTGATATCGCGAATACATTCAATCGCCATACGTTTCATGCAATTTCAAGAAAAGTACCGTCACACGTTCTTCATTCTACGGTTTATAGTTATCAAGAAATATGAGATGTTCTAAAAGCAGAAAAACAATTTTATCTGCTGTCAATCATGCAACTCGTGAAAATTACTAAGTTGGTCAATGACTATACACTTTATTGATTCAGAGCAGCATACAATACACCTCATTACTCAAGTGTCATAATGAAGAGATACATACGCATAGTCTACGATCCTCAATTCAGTAGGTTGGCGTTTCGATTTAGTTACTCTGATTACCATCTGACCTTTAAAGTTCTATAACTAGTAAGAAGCTTCCTGATTAACATTGCCTATATTCACATCTCAGTCAATCCAATTTCAACTTAATACCCATTGAAATTGATCTAAAAATGGCGCAAATCTAAATAAGTATTTTTTGTTTGTTATAGTTTCTTCACATCGCCGTACGAGCCGGTAGAGGACGTTAGTTCTCCTCGTTCCTGGTTGTCTATGGCACTGCTCGGCTTGAAGAAAGACCTCGCTACTTCAACCTCCACACTGACCGAGGAAGACAGTCTTGAAGTTCACAGCATTTCTCACGGTATGTAGTTTTAATAAACTTTAATTAAATATAGGATCGGATACATTAGAAGAGTGACAAGTTCATCCTGAACTACTGTAATGATTTTTTTGCCACAGTACATTGTTTTCTGAATTCATATTTCAGTATAAAAGTTCTCAATTTAGTAAAGAATATGTATACAGTTATACCCTCGGTTGCTATAAATTTTTGATTAATTTTAAGTCTTATTTTGCTTCATAAAATTATTATTTTTTTTTTATTACTAGGTCATCTTGCGGAATCAGTAGAGAGTCTGGGACCAGCACCTAAAAGGAAAGACGCAGTCAACACTATGTCTCACGAGCCAGCTACCCAGCCGGCGAAACCCGCCAAACCTCAAGCCTATCGCCCGAAGCCTTCGGAACTACGCGAAATGAATTTCTGGTCCCCAACCTCTATGTGAAACTTCTTATTGGGTTGCGCTTTACTATGCTATGATCACATTAATTGCGTAACTCAACTAAAAAAGGAGTACATTTTACACGGTTTCTTTTCACGTGTTCTAGTGCACAAAGCGTATGAGCTCGCTTGGCTAAGTTATGCAGAACAGATTTCTGATAACCATATGCTCTTGTGACCTAAGTTTTACTACTACAGGGTTTTCGTGTAGTTTAGTAAAGTAGTGCGGCTGCCAGTGTCGCTGTGGATGTGCTGTAAGAAGCAGTCTTCAATGAGTGAACCATGTTTCTAACTGGAGGTTGATTTATAGCCTAGATTTGACTGGGTTATCCAAACTCACATTTTCTCTCATATTGAACATCTTGAATCTTTATTTATTGCTGTATTCCATTATTATTAGGCGTGTTGTGCGTAGCTCGTTTTATATATCTGTAGGATTATTCTTTTGTGTAATATAAGGATTAATCATACAATAAGGTTAGTGTGTGTCAGTCTTCATTCTTCGTGCATAGGGATAATTTTATATCATAAACAAAAATACTGAAATCGACGATAAGTAAAAACTTATATCATTATATCCTTAGGTAATAACATTTACTAACTTCTTGTGACTCTATACATTATACAGCCTGTTAGTGTAATCAGTCTTAAACTTGAAACCAGTGGTTTGGTATCACTTACAGAACGTAAATTCAATAAAAAAATAAAACCTTTTTTTTTTCAATAAAGTCTCCATTTTTCCCCAAAATTATTTCACCCTATTACGCAAAGGTAAAGTAGATCAAATAAGCCGCGAGCGCCCGCGCCGCCGTGTCGCCCGCGGCGCGGGGAGAGACTGAGGTATGCGCGGGGCCCGCGCATACCAGTCTGCCGGCAGTGTCGCTATCGAACGCGTGTCTCGTAACGTACGCCCGCCGCGAGCGCGGCCCACCGTTAATTTTTCGCGCAAGTGTTAGTGTTTAGTGATTATGTCGTACACAAAAGAACAGAGGACCGAAATGGTTCGGGTTTACGCCGCGTCGGGTGATAACCTAACTTACATCTGGACTCGTCACGCAACAAAGGTAGGTATTTTTGCCTGTCCTAAGCCAGGAAAAGTATGAAGGGAAGTTAGTTACATCACAGGTTACCTGTATTTTATTACAATGATGTAGTTAGTTAAAACTTATGTAGGTATGTAGTTAAACGGACGGCGTTAACCTGCCGCACTGGCAGGTTAACGCCCTTTGCAGTGAATACGTAACTCGGGCGCATAGTATCCATGAATTAACGGACGGTGTAGGACAGAAACATTTTTGATTTTTTTAAAGAAAAATTCGTTTATTTATTTTTAAATTCAGACAAACATTTTTATAATTAAATCAACTACCTATGGTTTCAAGGTTAAGACTGATTACACTAACAGGCTGTAGTAATAGTCGATATTATTATTTTGTATGTGAATGAATTCTAAGTGTGCATGAAATAATGTATTACATACACGTTCTGAAATGAAATAATGTGATATTATTTATTATATAAAGCTTGTTCAATTCAATTCGGAATATGTATCTGTATCATTGTGGAAGTATTACTGTTAAGACTTATTTAAAATATTTTTGTAACAAAACAAAAAGTGAAAAAAATACAAAGATAACTATTTTGTCAAACGCATAATACCTATGATATTTGAGCAGAACTTATAAGATTGTATTTAGATGTAACAATATACTTTAAAATCCATTTATTGATAATAGTTGTAAGCACAGGTTTTACCACGAAAATAATATTTAGTTAATAAATATTGTTGATCTACACTCGAACCGTTGTTTTATATTTAATACCTTCATGTTATCTATTCGTTAGTCTTAATCTCCACAGAAAAATGGAGAACCTAACAGTCGTTAATTTTTATTAACTTAATTTTGAAAATTGAATGAAGGCCAATTTCTTCCTGCATGAACTCTTTCTGTGCGCTGCCTTAATGTTAGGTAGGTATATTTTATTTAAAAATATTGAACGAAAAGTAATTTGTCATCTATAATTTATCGATAAGATGTTGGAATCCCTATTCTTTTTAATAATTTCCTCTGATTTTGTAGTTTGTCGTGAGGAAGCGGTGCAGCAGAATCGTTTAGGCTCTGGCGTTCAAAAACGTATTTTAAATAATAGTTAACTATTGATCAAACTCCTTATAGCCGTGCTTTGCATATTATTGCTATTAGACCAAGAAGTAATACTGGTGTTGGTGTATGTTCCAATACACGATGCTTTCCAAATATGTGGCGCGATACCTACGAGTGTTTTTTTTTTAAACGTTGCCCTATCCTAGGTATTTCTCCTGTGTCGTGGGCGGGTGTTTACAAACATATAAACTCACATACACAAACGCCCAGACCCAAAGCAACTACTTGTAGATCATATAAATATTTGCTCCGTGCGGGAATCGAACCCGCGATAGGCAGCGCAGCAGTCCAATTGCTCAGCCACTGCGCTAACCGTGTCGTCACATTATTCTGTTACTTACGATTTTTATGGTTCCGTCCAAATTTAAACCGGGTCCATATTACTGAGACTGCTGTCCGTCCGTCTGTCTGTCTGTCCGTCTGCCACCAGGCTGTTTCTCATGAACTGTGATAGTAAGATTCTTGAAATTTTAACAGATGATGTATTTCTGTTGTCTCTATAACAACAGAATACAATAAATATTTTAAGGGGGCTCCCATGTCGCGGGACTGAACGAATTACCGTGACCGGAACGTAAAGGACTATTGAAGGACACCGTGTTTTAGTCAGTACGATTTTGATAGTCCCTCCCGCTCTGCCCTGGGTGTCAGGACTCATTTGATGATTTAAAAAAAAAGATAAAAAAAGTGAATTATTACAATATCAACTACTCAGTCGTAGCATACTCTGATTGTGACTGCTCAAAAGAATGAATGTAACATTTTTAAACACCAAATCAATACTCAGGGTTGGTAAATATGACCCGACAAATATTAGTTTGTCTATTTATTTTCGATACAGTTCAGCTTTAAAAAAAGATGTTGATATTTAAAAAAAGTCGGGTACTCCATGAAAAATAAAATGCACCCTTCAAATATGTTGAAGTTAAAAATATTGTTAGCTGCTGTAATCGAAGTCTTATCAATCACTCAATATAACGCGGCGATCATCAATCATTTCCGCCATAATGGATTTTATTACTTTCAATTGTGGCGGGAGGTAAGCCAGAAATTGTTATAACATTTTTATAAAATAAATCAGTAGTTGTTTCATAAAAGTTCCTGTTGCGTGACAAACCTTCGTGTACATTACCACGATTACCGACCATTTTGTATTTTTTTTTTAAATTTCCTACTTTTTTCTGAAATTATGTCGCCCCACCATTATACCGGTTTCGTTCTTTTAAACAGGGTAATGACTAGTAATGTAAACGAACTTTTATGATAAAACACTCGCTATAATTTTCGAGTAATTACGGAAATAAATCATGGAACGTGTATTTATTTACGCTATAAAAGAAAAATTGCTTGGGCACGATACATTTAGATATTCATGAAAACCCGCGATGAAAACCATTTGTTGGGTGGGTGATGTAGGTAGGTAGGTATCTTCATGGTACCAACATAGGCTACCAAAGAAGTGATTCATTAGGGCGATCGCATACTGTAAGAAAACATAACAACATAACATTTCTATCAGAAAAGTTTGATGCTCGTCGGAGGATATTGGCTGCAATTTTTTTGTATTAGATACCTACCGAACTCTGTAGGAAAAATTCTGACGGATCGTCCGCGTCTGATGCTCGCCGGCAGGCTAGGGTAAGTGCTCTAGTGAATGAATATACCCCAGTGAATGAACAAAACGGACTTTTTTCTAAAAAATATGAAATTAAGATAAGAGTATTTGTACCCAACGTATTTTTGAAGTGAAAACTTCTTTAGCGGCGTTGAGCACTTTTCTGTAATGGTTATAAAATCTTAAACTCGCGTCAGGACACGTGACCCTGACCGAAAATGCGTAGGACGGCGCAGGGCGCTTGCGTGAATGTTCGTGTGACGTTATTACTTTTAAAAAAGTTTGTATGCTGGATACATTCGTTGCTAGGTAACATTGTTTATAAAAGATGTACGTCACATTGGAAAATTATTGAAATAAAAAGTCAACCATTTTTGCGAGTTTTACTAAAATCTGTTCACAAGATATTTCCAACAATTACTATTCAAGTTTTCACTTCTGCCGGCACTCCCAGAGTGCAACCCGTCGTTTTTTTTTATAATAGCGAGTCCTTTTGCCATTAAAGTGGCTAAAT
This sequence comes from Agrotis puta, assembly GCA_943136025.2. Classification (NCBI taxonomy): domain Eukaryota; kingdom Metazoa; phylum Arthropoda; class Insecta; order Lepidoptera; family Noctuidae; genus Agrotis; species Agrotis puta. Next base: position 8,761,364 of record OW964177.2, on the reverse strand, counting down.
TCATTTCTTATATCAATGTTAGTTTCAAAATGTCGAGCGTTTAAAGTTTGCAGTTTGTTGTAACTGAATTTTTTCGGGCACGAATTTAGGACTTGGGTAAGATGCAAGTTTTTTGTTAACACATAGTAGCCGTAATTGAAGTACCAATGTAAAATAAGTTATTTATTAATTTGAATAAAGAATAGTTATGCTATATTGATCAAATCGATTTCACTGCAATTTTAGCCAGTTTTAAGTAAATTATTACTTAGGTGTCTCAGCATTGGAACTAAAAAACTTGAAATCCAGTAAATGAACGACCGTTCAGGTTCATTCACTGTACAAACGTCATTTTCACGTTTTTATTATAAAAAAAAACTATTTTCATGCCATAAGATTTACGTTTTGAAAGTAGTTTTTTATATAAATTTCTGATCTTTAGGCCAGTATTGGGACAAGTGTGTTCAATTATTGGTTCACTCATAAAATCTAGTGAATGAACTAAAATTTTTCATCATGTTCAAATATTGGTTTTCTTCATGAAAGTGTAACCGGTGTAACCAAACAAATTAAATGAACACAACATTTTGGGCTAAATTTTATGATAGTAATACCTAATTATGGTCGCTTTATTAGGTTGATTAAGGGACTGACTTTAATTTTAATACCTACTTACATTCTTTCTTTGTGATTATAAAGCAAATATTGTGTTCGTTCACTGGTTCTATTTAGTTCATTTAGGTACTAGACATTTTCGTTCATTCACTAGGGTTTTAGGGATTTTTTCATTTTATTGCTAAATATCAAAGAAAGTATATAGATTATTTCACACATTAAGTATCAGTCTACTTTTGTTTCGGTTAAAAGCAAAAGTAGACTGATACTTCATACTATTAGGAAGTTTGGTTAAACACACGAATTTCATATTTCGAAACAAAAAACTACGAGTTTGGGGTTCGGGGTTTCTTGATCGAAAGTTACTCGGCGAGATCAAAACAAGGTGAACAAGTTATATTGTTATAGGCGGCATTTACGTAAAGGCGGGGCCACACGCGATCTAACACACGCACCTTTGAAAAGCCGGCTTTGAAAGGCTCTGCATTTATAGCTTCCTTGTTCAACTGTAATTCGTCGACGGGCCGTCGATTCTGTAAGGCTGTAAGGTCACGACATAAAATCACGCAGGGCCTTAAAGCTACGGTGTTATAGGTAGGTACTTATTTATGCTTTTGTGTTATGTTAGCACGCTAGTTTCCTTACACGTTGATAAGACTTTATGCGGAAATAACGGGCTATTTCAGCTGCGTGTAAAGTGGAATAGAATTAAGTAGAAGGTCTTGCATAAATAGTTTAGGTCTTATTTAATCTAGTAGATGGTATACTAGGCATGGGTAATGTGGTCAACTACAGGTTATCATGAAGTGTTTGTATGAAAATATAGGTATTTTTAGAAAGTGCACGTTTACAAAAATCGTCTTCAACATCATACAGATCCAGTAGTCCAGCTCACTATCCCTGACACACTGAATCATCTAAAGACACGCAAAATCATGAACCTGGATAGTCTGCAATGAGACTTACAAGAAAATCTAGTTCGAGTCCATCCCGAAGGGGAATAGACTCTCAAAGAGAATTAATCTGGCAAACCATCTGCTCAATTTCTTTAGACTGATTGCAGGGTAAGAAAGAAAAAAAAAAAAGTTTAAAATGACGCGTTAATTCGAACTCATCGGCGTCAAACACTCGACAATTCAAAGTTACAGAGAGAAAGAGACAGAAAGATTGTAAGTATTATACATTTTGCTGAGACAAGTTCAAATTTGTATCAAAATAATTGATCAACACTTAATAATGCGAAGTTTTATTTATTTTCTCTCAATTTCGAACCATTTGATATTTCAAACACTCGATAATTCGTAATATATTAACAGTACCTTGAGTTTCGAATTAAAGAGAGTCGACTGTATATGTATATGAAATGGTTAACATCTGCAAAGTTTTTTTTCTCATTTCAGGGTCGGTTTATCTACACTAATAAGCATTTTAAATACTTAACTTCAGTTTGTAAAGTACACCTACTCTTAAAAACTACTGGATCGATTATCGGTGAGCCATATAGGCCATATTTTATTTTCGAATTGCTGTGCTCTAGATATAAATAAAGAAGCCAGGATGCACGATAGTTACGAAGAAAAGCAGAAGCAGACATACAAAGTAGAAAATTTGAGTTAGACTTGTCAGTTATTCTTTGGTAACCAAAAAACAAGTAGAACATTTTTGGATAGGATCCCTAAGTACTTTCCTTGAAATGCGATCGAAATCGGTATCTGGTATCTGTCGGTAGTCTTTTTCAGTAACTCCAAACTGTGCCGTAACAAGCCTTTTTCTAGCCAAGTGTGCGCTTCTTCAACTGCACCCTGGTCTGGCCAATTATGGTTGTGGTCTGACTATTTCTGTGCCCCTCCAGGTTCTGCATGGGCATCGTAGTCACATCCCTATTTTTGGCACTGACCCCATAATCATTTTTAAAAACCAAATAACAACTTGTTTTCTCACGTTTACAGTCAAGTGTCATTTTTATTTAATGGACGAGGGTCCAAGTATGAAAATCTGAACTTATAACACCAACTTCAAAGGCATTATAAGTTCTAAAAAACAAATAGCTTCTCAGATAAAGCGCTGTTTTTTCATAATTTTTCTTCCGACTTTTTAATTAGTCTCGTTTCATTACTCAAATCGGATTTGCGTTCGCGCCCGTGGCTTTTAAGGGACGACTAATTTTGTCGTCTGAAAAATAAATATTCTGAGGTAAGAAATAAAAGTGTTTTTGTCATCTACGTTAAATAAGATGCCAGTTCTAATTACATAGGTACATTAAGGTTCTGTTGAATTATGTAATAAGTTATTATTAGTAAGTAGGTAAGTAATTAACTTGGTTAAGTAGTTAATCTGTGTTAAAATCTATCTAGTTGTAGATTTAAGGTCTTTTTGCGTAATAATATCTGTTAAAAAACAATTATTAGTATCTGAGTAATTATTATAGTATTAACTGTGTTGTGCCTGTGCGTTATATAACCTAATACAGTCATGCTTTATCTGAATATAAAGTTCCACTTATACGCAGATTGCATGCTTCGATACTAATTGTATCCGATTGACAAATATAATTCCTATTGGAATCCGGAGTCCGCTTCCTAGAGTCGTAGTGCGTATGTAAACCCGAGTATGCTTTTCAATTTCGGCCCGAGGCTCTAACGTAGTGCGCAATTCGAAACCCGACATACAGCTGAGATTTTTTGAATGCTGCAGGCAAATCCGATTGGATTTTACCTGGGACCTGGGGGTTATACTGTATTTTCTGCAAAGATTTATCTGCTATATCACTTGGTTGATTAGATGGTTTGATCGGTTAATTGGTCTATGTTTTTTGAAAGGGGTTGCTTGCCTGTACGTTTCTGTTCTTTTCCCATGATACAATAGGTGTACTTTTACCCATATAGAGAGAACCAGGGGTGTGCAGAATGCCCCAGTACCCGTAGTAAGTAAACTTTTGACGAATCTGCACTCGTATGTCTCACACATGTCTGTCTACTTACATAAACTCACGTTTTTCTGCCAAAGGGTGAAGTGAGACAGGAGCTAACACTAGCACGCCATTTGCTGCGATAATCACCTACATTTTTTTCATGATGTCATGAAAATTCTATAACAAGTTTCATGTTCTCATACCTTTTGTTTTCTGATACTAGTATTTTGTTGATATCAAATCAATGATAGATGCGTATCTCTAGATATGAAAAGAAACTAAAATAGATGATGACATACAATATGAAAGATACAGCATACTTACTGATTAAAAGTCAAGTGACACAGAACAAACTCATGTAAATAAGGTAACGCGTGATCTCTGAATGATTCCGAACAAACATTTATAGGTCGTTAGGTGATACAGTTAATCTCTTCACTAATTAGTGGAATAGTTTTTGAACCAAGATAAAGAGCACGACAGTTATTATAAAATCATGAGTTTGTTGATGCAACTAAACAAACACATTTCACAGGCTTTATACTGTCGCACCTTTAGAATTAAAGTGGCCTAACTTAAAATTTTAAGAAAATGACTTTTATGCATCGAACGGCTTATAAACATGTATTCTATTAGTTTATTAAATAAACCGGCTCTTCTAGCCCAGAAAAGGAAAAACGCACTGTGTCCGTCTCTTTCAAATCACGCTCTTTCCCCGCGTCTCTCGGTATTGAATTAATAACATTTTCCCAAAAAACTGGAATTTTGGATTACGCCACTTCTATTCTAAAGGTGCGATTTGGTAATAGAACTTTTAGGTTAAGACTTTGATTAAAATTAATCGCATCTAGATTGGTTTCGAGTGCCAGGGAAAAAGAAGTTTTATTGGTTTTTCCTGCCAAGAAATATTCTGTAGCAGCCTGGAGTCTTTTGAAATACTTCTGTGATATAAGTTTACTAATCTTTCAAAGTGTTAGTGCAATGTAATTACGAAATATTTTTTTATCTTGGTAATATCATCAAATTAGTCCTCCCGCCCAGGATGGGATGGTATTTCGTATTAACTAAAATCAATGGTTTTCCATAAAGAGTCTTTTGTGTTCCAGAGTTACGGTTACCTGTAAAGGCTTAGGGGAACAGTGGATGACAACACTAACGTAGCGCAAGCGCCATCAGGACGTTATTTGCAAGCTGCTATTAACAAATCGCGTCCTGATGGCGCTTGCGCTACGTTAATATTGTTTTTATTGTGGGTTATGTCTTATTAAAGGAAAAACGGACGGACGTATTAAATCAACTTTATATTGAAGTACAATACATGAAGAACACCAGTAGTAGAGAGTGGTTATAAAAGAAGTAAAAAGGTCAGTTGACAGCTTTAATTAGAGTCATAAGATGCGTTCCAATATTATTGTTTAATTAATAAACTGTTTTAATTCGTAACAGTTTTTAGTATGCCTAAAGTGTGTGATTTCCCATCATTCCTCGCGTCCCCGTCTTCTATTCCCCTAAGGCAGTCCTGCGATCTCTGTAGGCTTTGGGGCATTACCGGCATTGTCCTGGTATGGTCATGTGATGAGGAGGGATGACAATCATGTGACTAAGAGAGTGATGTGTAGGAATGTTGTTGATTAGAGAGGAAGAGGAAGGTCAAAGAAAAGATTGATGGATTGTGTAAGGAATGATAAGAATGTAAAAGGAGAAAACTATGCTTTGATTTACGACAGGGGAAAATGGAAGAAGAAAACGTGTTGCGCCGACCTCAAGTGAAATGGGGTAAGGACAGGAAGATGACGATGGGGCATTAACAACATTATATTACTTCATGTGGATGATCTATCACTATTTTACCGACGCATATTCAGCCTTTTCCATTTTCAGCACAATTAGCCGCCAATTTTAAGCCAACGCTATAAATTACATGCGGCTCTATGTTTAATTCATTTACGCAAAATACATTCAATATTGCTATAAATATAGGCAAAGTTGACATGGCACTATACCTCCCTGGGGTCTAGCGAGATGAAAATTAATTAAACAGTTATGGGGTTAATTTGAAACAGCTGGTTCAGATATTATAATGGATATTGGAACCCTTTGTTCTTATTAAGTTGGTACCGAAGTGCTGACACGACGTTGACTAACCAAGCGTCAGGCGTCTATGTGTCAAACAAACCGTTGGATTATTTTAATTATAATTTGAAATGAAAATTATTTGTAGGGACTTTGTTTCAACATTTATTGTTGTCAGTAAATAACTGTTTATCTATTCGTATTAAATCAGCAAAAAAACAAAGTCGTTTTTTAACCGACTCCTAAAAAACGAGGTTCACAGTTCGTCGGAACCCTTTTTTAATGTAGGTATGTTCCCCGTTATCTCGACATTTGTTTGAACGGGTTTATTTTACAGATGATCCCAGGTTAGAATCTGATGTCTTTGTGAAATCAAGGGAACTATTCAACAAATTATATCAAATCATCGGCTATCGCTTCTATCGCGTATCCATGCATTGTTTATGCAATCATACAACATAATATTACGCCTGTACCCACAAAAAAAGGTAAAATAATGCAGATTTATTTTCAAACAGTTTTTGTGTCGTGACTACATTACAATAATAATTCTTGTAAGAATGGATTTTGATGCGGCCAATTTTGTTCGCGGGGCAGACATGGCCAGAAATTGCCCAAAATAGAGTGGTTTGGAAGAAAAACGGGGAGGCCTTTGCCCAGCAGTGGGGCACAAATTAGGCTATTAAAGAAAAAATTGCCATGTCACCATTGTATTCGAGCAAAGCAGACAGTTCACCTATTTATTAAAAAAAGAAGATAAAAATATAAAATAATATTGTTATATGTATTTACTCGTTAGCAAAACACGGTTTCAGGGTTGTATTAACATAATTACCATTTTTATGTTTTTCTAAAGTCTAGAATAGCAAGTTTACTCTCTACTGAAGTGTATGATGGTTACTGAAACGGCCAACTGGCCGATTGTAAGCTAAATGGCCATTAGGTACTTACATTAAATAACATGAACATTACATTACACTTGTAAGTACATCTAGGCATCATAATGTACACATAATTGTAACTCGTCTCAGAAAACTAGGGATTTAGACTATCGTGTGTATTAATTACATTGAAATAATTAATTTATAGTTGTACAAGGTGTTTTTGGGCGCGTGGCTCATATCAACATCCTATCCGTTTATTGCCCGTGGTACTACTATCGCCTGTCTGTTTGACAAGGGCTTGGATGTCATTGAAGCATCTAAATATCCTTGAACCTTTGACAAGCCCTATAACCTAACTATAAACTTAGCACATGTTCATTCAAAACTGAAACACAGTATCGATTTCATATGAAATTTAGATCTAATCTTAAATTGATTCGGGATAGTCGTGAGGGGCAACCGCGCGAGCAATCGAATTTCTTCTAATTCTGGTCACGTTTTGCCTCGTAGGTCCTGCCTGCTACATATGGCGGAACATAGTTATAATATATCTATTACATGTGTTTGGAACTATTCTACAACATTATATAGCACGAAGATTGAAGTGCTGGAAGATTTTTTTAGATCCCTGTTTTTTATAAGTTCGTAAGTGCCGATTATTCTATCGTTAGATAACTTTTATGCAAGCAATAATAAATGGCCCTTTTATCTCGTACTTTTTTTCTACTAAAAGTTATGCAACCGTGTACACGACTACTTTGATTTGATATTTTTAATAATACTTATATTTTATCTTTATCAATTTCAGTTATTTGTCATTTTCATTTCGTTTATCTAAAATTAGCTTGAACATTCTTATTTATTTAAAAGTGATTACCAAAAACTTTGGCTTATCACTTTTTCAGATGAGTTCGTCTAGTCTAGTTGTACCGTTTTTAAGTCGGGACATTTAATAAATGTACCGTTCCCAGTTCCAGAGCAGAACACATCAGTTTAACTGTCACTTGGCGCTATTTCTGACTCGAAACAATTCCAGAAATGAAATATTTTTAAAGCCATTTGCTAGAAAGCCTTCCACCTAGAGTAAAACTGAAGTTATTTTTTATTTATCTGCTGTGTGAAGATAGCTCTGGTAAAACTTACTCGTATAGGAATAAAATCATTTATGTCTGGTACTTTCATCTTCAGAATATAACATAGTTTTACGAACTTGTATGAAGTGTGTACAATGACATTACTTGTGTGTTAAAAACACTGGAGGGTTAAAGTGCAAGTAAAATAATCTGGCGTAGTGCTGAAACTTTTAGTAGCTACAGTAGTCGCAGTAGGTAACAGTTTGGGAAACATAATCTGCGTTCCCACTGTTTGTTGTAGTGAGATTTGCTTTCATAATTATACACAGATTGATAAACCTTCTGTTTCAAGATGAAATCCATTTGTAAAAATAAGATAACATTTAAACGACGACTAAACCACTGTAAAACTACCTTGTTTTTTAAAACAACGGTTATTTACCTTCCTAGATAAGAGATTGTAACACATTTAAACAGATTTCGGTGCCTCCGACACCTACCTGCCTGCTAGTAATCGGATTAACTTAAGTGTGGTACAGATTGGACGGCATTTTGTCAACTCGACTTCCCTATCCGATAACATCCGCCTACAAAATGTCAGACCTAATCGTTGTCTATACCAATCGTATAATCCAGAAAAGGAAAATATTATACGAAATCCGTGAATAAATAGGAACATAATCCGACTTAATTGCTTTAAAAGTTTACATAGACGAACTGAAAAGTCTTGAAGAGGAAAATAAAGCTTCTAAAAATCAATAATGTTATTTTCATTTTCGTACTTCGTGTTCATTATTGAAGAACATAAATTACCTGTCTATGTACAAAGTAATGAAATTGCCGACACAGAAGTGTAGGTATAGGAAACATTTGGGTAAAAGTAAATTTAACGATGCCCATGGTCGGCCACGTCCGCTGAACACCTACTGTCATTATCGTTATTGAATAGCAAATAAGGGCGAGTATACACAACGAAAGGGGTGCGGCGACGCCACCAAACCGGTCAATATGGCCGGATTACCCGGCTTTGTTCTACTGATGAATAATTGTGTCCAGTATCCGACCGGGATTAAAGCGCTTTCTACTGATTTAATTGACAATCCTAGTATGATTGTTAGCTATTAATTGAACAAACTGGGGCCCAGTGATCCGATCAAAACGTCGGATGGAAGGCAAAGTTAAGATATGCAGAACAGTGTCACTGCGTAATAAAGTGACGGGAGCTAATCGCCGGCATTCGGTCATCAGACAGTTTCAAAGCTTACCGTTTATTGACGAGGTGCGATTAGTGCCTGCCGCTCGGCCGCCTCTAGCTGCTCGTAGCACTAGCTAGTCTAGCTACTGCGTTATATCCGGATAACACGGCGACGTCCTGGTTGAATTACCGGCTTTGTGTGACTGATGACTCATTGTGCCGACTCCTCGTAAACTGTTATTGAAAACCCCTTCGTTCACGGGGTTCGACGATGGTACCTATAAAGTTTTGTTAGCGTTCCTAATTTATCAAAACAACATGGTTTGTTCAAGGTTAGGTAATCTGCAAGATCGTTAAAATGTCATTGAAAAGTCTGAGTACGTTAATTAAACTTTTTAATGATGCCATTTTGATTCTCTATTAGCTACCTAATGGCGTAAAAGTTAATAAAACGTTGGAACTTATAATTAATTGGTAATGTGAGTTTTGGAGCAAATGTTTCTGCCAATAAATAATGTGAAATTAAAAGTTCTGAGTTAAAATGGATGTGAGTACTTTGATTCAAAGTGGATGAGTAATTTAGGGTTACCTACATCGTAATGGACGAACCCTATATTAATAGGATATCGAAAGGGCACGCGGGACGCAGGGTGTCGATGTCGGTGGGAGCTTGAGTGATCCTGTTCTGAACATTTTCGTGAAAATGGATTTTAAAATACCGATATTTAAGTAGACGGAATTAAGCATAATTTTTAATTTAGTGAGGCTAACTTCGAAGTTAAATTTACTATAACAACCTTAGTGCTCATTAACACATAATTAATGCCTGAAACCTAAATACATAATATTATATGTATGCAATATATGCCAAAATATATTTCACTAATTTTATGTAAGTAAAGTTTTTAACGCTGAGCGAGATTCAAAATTCCCACTGAACTTTAATATTTTGGCATTGACGAAGTTGTTGCTTCGGAGTAGGTACCTATAGACAAAATCAACCCACCAGATGAATTGAAATAAACGCTTGTAGGTGAATTTCTCATTTGTCTGTGGTCTGTGGGTCAGCTCATTTGAAATGGTCGCGGTTGATGTGATGTCGGTGTTAATGACCCCCAAGACCAACATGTACCCAATTTAAATTGACCCCTGACATTTGACACAGTAGTTTAATAGGTAGGTACTGTCTACCGAGGAAGTGGTTTTGATAACATTTCCTAGAGGTTAAAGAAAAAAAATCATACATGATGTCACCACAATCATTATCAGCCTATTAAATGTCCCCACTGTTGGGACACAGGTCTCCTCACTGCGAGAGGGAGTGGGCCATAATCCACCACGCGGGCCCAGTGTGGATTGGTAGATGTCACATCACTTCGAATTTTGGCTTCCAGGACATGCTTTTGGTCTCCTCACAATGTTTTTTTTCAACGTTTTGAGAGCAGTGGTGAAGAAATAAATTACACAAAGTAATGCGCCTGCGTATAAAACTCGTAAGACGGGGCCGATACCACTGCTCTACACTTTCAAATTATTACTAAGTATTTCTTTTTAAATAGAAAAATAGTTTATGATTGTTTATTGACCCGTTACCGTAATCGAATGGAGAAGATCAAAGAAACGACAGATGGATTTTGTGATTTGATGAGAAATGTTTGATGAAATCAATTTGGGACTGATTTGTCGACCCATTTGGTGTCGGCGCATTAGTATAAAAGCCGGGAACGGCGATGGTGATGAATCGGTTCCCAATGTTTCAAAAGTGGTAGACGGTTAAAACATTTTTTGTCAACTATACATGAAACCTATAGGTAATTTATTCAGAATATTCTGTTTCCAAATATCTAAATACTTTGTCAAAGGAATTTCTGATTGAAGGTGGGCGTTTAAATTTAAACCTTGGTACAGCTGAATACGATCGGATTCTTATTTTACTCGTAATATTAATTCTAAATTAGCCGGTTTTTATTAGATGGAGGCAATTATTTTGGAACAAGCACTTTTTACAATATAGTGAAAAAGATTTTTTATTGTCATTTTAGTAAGATACGTAGTCATTGTGGAAGATAACATTAGTAGTATTATAAAAGTAACAATATGGCGCCTCTTCTTAGTTAGAAAGCATATTAGATACACAATAAGTACCTACTCGGCCTTACCTGACGGATCAAGGAATATGGGGACTTTTTAAAAAAATATTTCATCTGTTAATATTATGTTCAGAACACGTAAAGAGATATCTTCGATAATTTTATGGAAACATGATTAATTTTATGGAAACACTAGCTTCCGCCCGCGACTCCGCCCGCGCGGATGTCGGTCTTCGCGTGGATGGTTTATTTCTCCATTTTGAGTAACTCTGACAATGACATCTTATAAATATCTATGAGACCCAAATACGGCTAAGCCTATAATAATTAAGGAGATCTGAGCTCGCGTTCTGTAGTAACTGAAAAATAAGATTTTTTTTTCTACGTATTTTTCCAGGATAAAAAGTATCCCATTTTATGCCCAGGATAATAAGGTATAATTATACCAAGTTTCATCGAAATCGAACCGTTAGTTTTCACGTGATGCCTGCATATACAGACAAACAGACAGACAGACAACAATTTTTTTAATCACATGTTTGGGTTTGGTATCGATCCAGCAACACCCCCCGCTATTTATTTTTTCAATATTTTCAATGTACAGAATTGACCCTTCTACAGATTTATTATATGCATAGATTATTATTTGGACAAAACTCCTATTTAAATGATTAAATAACCCTATTTTAACAAAGCCTATTCAACCACTTCAAAACAATAAGTCTGCAGCTCAAGTTCAGAGTCAGAAAACAACAGTATTTCAATGAATCAAAGTTGATTCGAGCAACTGTGTCCAAACAGTCGACATAAAGGGTCTCATTAGGGTAGAGTTATAACAATGCTATTACGAAACCCGAGTTGTCACTCTGACCGCAGGATAGTAAAACGGATTCTTGGGCAATTCTCTGGGCCCACTTTGATTTGCCACCACAATTTATTGTGCCCGTGTACAGAGTTTGTGACAAAGGGAACTTTCAATCTGAAGCAGTATTGTTGGCCCTTAATGGATTGGTATAGGCTGTGTTAATTATAATATGTAGATATGTAAGTTATAATATATGTAGGTAGGTAACTGAAGTAAAAGTAGTGTAATTACTGTAGATATAAGTTTTACACAAAACCTTTTAAGATACTTGTGAATTGTCAGTAAAAGGTCATTTTTACATAGCTACTCGTAGATTCTATTTATTTTAATTTCTTGTATTTGCATTCTTATGTTAGAAATTGTTTTCAAACTTCACGATCGGCTTATTGTGTCTTTAGAGAAGTATTGACGAGAATACTAATTATCTGAAAGTTCTAAAGTCTAGATTTTTTATTCCAAATCCTTTATCTCATTTTATTTACAGGAAAAGAGCGCCTGTAGTGTACTAACGAGGAACAATTTTTTTCATCTTTTTAACGTTAACATTTTGACTTAATTCTTAAATTTTTAAAGTGAAAACTTCTTTAGCGGAGTTGTGCACTTTTTTTGGAATGGGTAAAAAATTTTAAACCTGCGTCAGGACACGTGACCTGATCGAAAATTCGTAAGACGGCGCAGGGCGCTTGCGCGAATGTTCGTGTGTGTTTATTATTATTCAAGTTTTCACTTCTGCCGGCACTCCCAGAGTGCAACCCGTCGTTTTTTATTCAATTTTTTTAGTTCCCGTTTGCTTTACGTCACAAGAACGTGAAATGGCATGGCGTGTTTTTTTAATTAAAAACTGGCAGTTTGTGAACTTTGAAGAAACAAACGAAAGAAAAAACGTATCATTCAATGAATCGTTTTCAATGAAAGTGGAATATTTTAACAGGAGCGTTCAACTGAGGCGCGGTTCAAAGCACGGCCGCAACATTCCACAAAGGGCCTGCATTCCTGTACTACGATTGTTTAATTTTAACTTTAAGGGCTTTGTATCAGACCGTTTCCAGCGATTGAAATGCTTCAACTGTTTTATTGATATGTTAAATTAAATTGATAAAATTGGACAAAGAAGAAACGGGTTCCGACCTTTTGACTTTCAGATAATTCAAAAGTAGGTTAGTAGTACCGAGACTTATCAGGAGATTTCTGTACTTTATATACAGTTTACTTGAAGTATGCCGTATAGAAAATAAACGTCAAAGTTCCAGTTTACTTTACGTCACGTTAATGTGTCGTAAACTGATAAACTGAAAGTATCTTTTTCAGTTAGTTCCAATCTTAACATCCACTATTCAACACACCCAATAAAGTCTCAATTAATTTCAAGTCGCAGCCAATATACCAATATGGACAAGACATGAGCCAAGTCATCTGTAATCCTGTAACACTGCTAGCCATGATAACAATTATCGTCAATATCCAATTACAGTGTAATACCTATAGATAAGGTCGAGTCAGCCAGGATGCTTACTGGTATGTCATGTCCAGGCGTACGCTTTTCTCACTTATTAAGTATTCAAAATTGTAACAATCGAATTGTAAACACATACTTAACATACTTTAAAAGAGTAGCCATGGAGTTTTTTGCCGGTTCTTCTCCATGGAAACGACCAAATGACCCCGTTGTCAACGTTTTATAAGTATATACGAGAGATATAATGGGGACATACACTCTTTAGGCATACTTAACACAACACTAACGTAGCGCAAGCGCCATCAGTACGTCGTGTCCCGCGTCCCCGTCTTATATGTTCCCCTTCTCTTTAATTGTGTGATTTCCCATTATAACTCGCGTCCCCGTCTTATACACTGTTCTCCTATTCATTTATCTTTAAAGTTTTGACTGAAAATAGGAAGGCGGGAACCTAAATAGAAGTATGAGACAGCTGAAATAAAAATCTGTGTTCAGCCCTTCAACTATAAGGTACCTACTATTCATTTAATCAGTCACCCTGAACTAAAAAATGCTTTCTAATATACATATGCCTGGCTATGAAAAACAAATGGTGGAAATAATGTAAGTACTCGCAAGCGTCATGTTTCCGATGCTTTTAAACCAATTGTCTTGGGAAAAGTGAGCGGTGTTGAGTGCTAAGTCACAACGAAAACAATGTTTCTATCTTTTTATGGAAACTTGCTGGGACTCAAATCAATAGCTATGTTTGAAGAATTTGAAACTATGTAGTAATAACGTAGAAAGTTCTTTAGCAGTAACATGTATTTTTCATTAATGAACAAAGCAACTATGTTGTTTCAAAATGATGTTTATTGGAAAATGTTGAGTTAAATTTCGTGGAAACGAAAAAAGGCTTGATTGAATTGTTTTAAAATTTTCGACGCTTTCTGTATTTTTGAGGCTTCATGGGTCTTTTATTCTGTTCCACTGTTGGGCAAACGCCTTTCCCATTTATTTAGGTCCAGACACACCAGTTTATCGAGCCCGCCCCGGCTGTCTTCAGGTGTTTGTGTGACGTTGCCCCATCTGTTTTAAATAATACAGAAAATGTTAGACAAGTTCAAATTTTGTTTCTTGTTATGTTTATTAAGTAAGTAAGTGATGTCACATGTCGTTAAGTTCTAAATAAGTATTTCAACCTCTATAATGTCACCCTTCTTGTAGCAATACTAAGTTTACCGTTTATAATATCGCCAGGAATTCTGGATGGCTCGTTTACGTACGCGCTTAACGACCCATACATAGTTGGCAAAGCATTGCGTATTTAAAGCAATTAAAATGAGGTGACGTCGAGATCGTTTAGACGTGGCGTAGGTACAAAGTTGAATTAGGCTTGGTTCGCATGTCGCAACCGCGTTGATTTCCCCACGGTCCTGTCAATTCCTCCGAGCTAGAATACCACTAGCTGCACTCCACTTGATTAAAAATTAATGTGTTTTCAGACTTTTCAGCCTGCAATAATATAATTTCGTATAGAACTCGTTTTAATTTAAGTTCCCTTTTTTCATTAAAGTTACGCTGATGCTGAGTAAAAAACATGGTACACACGCGACTGAGCTTCGGAGCAAGTACGATGAAACGTTAATTAATATTTTTGCATAGTTATAAAGACGACTAAAAGTAGACAAGCATACATGGGTAGACGAGTATTTTTCCCTTTAGGATTCTTAATAAAAACGCTTTTACTAATATTCAAAGGCACGTTCAAGGTATTATGAAGTATAAATAGGAGCTAATTATTTAAACAAAACAATGGAACATTTATTAAATGAGCGTTATTTATTAAGAGAGGTGTAGACAAGCGAAGAGCTTCAGAGAGCTTCGTACAAAGCGGATCGTTTCGAAAGTATTGCAAAGATTTTTTTGATTTAATTGCAAATACTTGTAATTGCTAATGGACTGTCTATTAAGGATTTTAGAAACAGAGTTAAGTGGAAACGATTGGACTGAAAGGTGGATTAACAAAAAAGCGGCAAAGATTTTGAATTAACCTGAGATGTAATAGCAACTTTAGAGTCTGTAAATAAGGTTGAGGTTTAGTACACATCTTCAAAATAAACAGAGATGTTGGTTGAAATAGAGTCTACATTGTTATGAAAATCGGTTATAGCATTAAGTACCACAAGCGGGGCCGCGGGTGTGCGTGGTACCAGAGCTTAGATGGTAGTATCCAGTTAATTTCGTTACGATGTAGATAGAGCACGTTGCCATTTGCCTCCGGCCCGTTTCCTCTTACCACCTTTTAATTTCTGTTTAAATATGTTCACTGACTAAACATAACAAAATTTTCTTTGAACGTCCTTAATGTGCGTTTTTTTATAATTAACTTAAACAAAAGTAGGTAGTTAAATAAAAGACGGATTTAATAGAAGTGTCTCTTTGTGTAGGTACAACATTTTTGTTTCTTTAAATATTTGAATTGGTAGGTACCTAGGTATTTGTTACCTCAATTATTTTTTAAATAACTTTTATTGAAAGATTTTTTGTTACTGATATTTTTTTCGTTGAATATCGTTTCATGATCATTGTAGGATTACTTTTGATATTTGTTAAGTAAAAAACGAACGTCTTAATCCAAATTATTTCACAAAAGACATGAAAATAAGTAAAATCAGTTCACAGAACAAGACCTAATAAAAAATTGACAAAAACCTGTAGCCTTCTGTTTCCGACAGTACTCGAGTCTGGAACGTTTTTGCTCCGCTATTGACACTTCCCGGCACTCCGTCACCGCCCGTCGCCGCCTCACCGGCACTTGACTGCAGATTTCTCTAAGATTGATCAATCGCTCTTTAATTTTCACTTATTACACTCCCATCTGAATTCAATTAACACATTCTCTGCATTATTACGCTCAGGTGATTGATGAATTGATACTTCAACATTTTCTTAAGAATAATTAAAGTTAAGGAAGTACCTACCTAAATGATGAAAATTCTTACAGCAATTGTTTATTTAGCAATTTGTTTAGGTTTTATAGATGTTAAATGTTCGTGTTTCAAAAAACAATAAAAAATCCTTTTTTATATTCAAATCGAATCTTTACAAAAAAAAAGTCCAAACGAACGCTATACGGTCAACACATTAACACATTCGCTGTACGGTTTCAGTATTACTTCCCTGAATTCATTAAAAGCTTTCATTGCAACTAACTATTTGAAACATTTCCATTCTCCAAAAGCTCGATATCAATCAGCGTCTATCAGCTACGGTCCACGTTCGAATATTTCAGTTCTTTGGTCCCGTGTCCCGGAGAGGCAACGACTCTCTTGAGCGGCTTGTTGTCCAGGGGAAAGTAGAAGGCACGAGAACACGCGGCAGGTCACCCATGCGATGGACTGACCAGATCAAGTCTGCAGTTGTTGGTCCGCTGCATGAGTGCACACGAGTTACAGCCAACACGGAGGGATGGCGTCGCATTGTGAGGCGTATTTTGGCAGCACGATGTTTCACTTCAACATGCTGACCACGACCACTCTGTCAAGAGTGAACCGACGAAGAAGAAGAAAAAGAATACGTTTAACAACGAATACATACCTGCCACGTTAATTAAAAGTTTATTCGCAAAACACGGATCCTGAATCGTGATCCTCTTAGCCACACTCACCTCCAGTCTATTGAATGAGGCACAGGCATCCTATAAATCAATCGTTCGGTAATCCAACTTGTGTTGCCGACGCTCTTCAAATTTCCTGTACGTCCCCTCCACCGCTTCTAATCCATTCAGCTTGTAATTCAAAAACGTATTACCTAGATTCAATAGGGTATTGTATGGCCAGAGTTTGGCTACGACGCTCCTGGGCACTATAACGACCGAAACCAAGGCTTTATGGTGCCGTAATTAATTATCTAACTTCACAGCCCCCCAAGCAAACCTCACGTTGATCGCTTCCAGCCTTCGGACAATACATTCCGAGCCAGTTGCCTTGTTAATGGACTTATGGTAGATTACTTATTTATTTATGACTAGTCAAGTTTTCAACAGACCAATATGTATGAAACAACTTTGTTAGGCGCCCTAAATGTCAATTAATGGAAGATACATAGGCTAGTACACCTAGTTATTTCTAATATCTTTACCTAAGTTTGTATCACTTTCAGGCTATCGATCTACCAAGTTTAGTAGGCAAGCTTAACCTTACCAAAACACTTGTTCAGGATAAAGGTCATATTTAAATTAAAACTCAGATACCTATATCTGTAAGACAAGAATATTGCCCCGAGTTCAGCCATACGTAACACGAGTACAAAACTGGCGGCACAAGATACAAATTGTACAATGTATCGAGTATTCACTCGAGAGGCCGTCGGGGAAGTTTGGAAAGGCACGTCAGCCGCGGTGAAGTACAACAAACCAATGAAAACAAGACTTGTTCGTTGGAAGATCGGCTCGCTGGTGAAGTTGTGAAAGCAGGAAACATTCAATGATTCCCGACCGCGTCCGTCTCCTTCCAGCCTCCCCGCCTAAATATTTTGTCATTGCATCTTTACCAAGTATAAACTTTGTCGACGGAATCTGTCTCAACTTATGTCACATCAAGTATGTCTGCAACCATTTCTGTTTCGAGTTTTGAGAAGTTTTTGTTTTGTACTTTACTATTTTATGAGTCTGCGTTTATTAGTTTCACAAAGTATTAAAATATAATTATTTTACTTGTGTAGGTTATTAAGAAAGAAACTATGATTTTTAAGAGATAGTTTTAGAAAATTCATAAGACAATATTCTTCATATTTCGATTCTGTGTATGGTTATTTCAATTTATTTGAGTAGCCATCTATTACAACATTTTAGGAGAGATGGAAGCAGGGTCATTAAATAAATATCCCCGCTGGAAACTTTGTAAAAGTTCGCTGGGAGTTTTTTTCCTAAACAAAGAAACAAAAAGTCTCGCTTGCCTTCAAATATCATCATTTATTACAGACGGAAAAGAATTACGATCAGAAATCACAGGAAGTAATCATATAATCCGACGAGGGAAAATTTCCCTCAATTCTTTAAATTAGAAAAATAGAATACGAAACCAGAACTTAGTTGGCTTTAATATCACCTCTCCAACTTGTAACAAAAGCCAGTTGCAGGCCAGACACAGGCAAGCCAAAAATAAACTTGTCTAAATGTCTACCTCCCAATTATGTCTTAAATTGAAGTTCTACAGCCAATCCAAAAGTAGTGTTGCCAACTTTGCCGGTGTTGCCAACTAATGGAGAAGCAATATTTCAATTGTCATATTCTTGGGGCAGACAGGTAAATTCCGGAAATAGATTTTGCATTAACCAAGAGGCTTTCCGAGTTTCAGTTCAGATATAGAGCTATGTGTCAAAATCAATTTTACGTTTACAGGTCGCTATTTTCAGTATAGTCTGGATTCTACATTTATAGTTCGGGAGTGTGGATTTTTAGTGTGACCGCAGTTTGGTTAGTTTTCGTACTAAGTAAAAGACGTATCATTTTGGCGAATGTTGTCATGTTTTAACACTTATAGAAAGTCCTAATAGTTGGATAATTTACAATTGTTAAGGTATATACTTTGTTTACATTTGGGGGAAATTGCGTCTCTTGATAACGTTTGCTTACATATTTCTATTAACTGCGTTCAAACACAAATTAAATAAAAAACACATACTTAAAAGGTTTTATGAGGTCTGAATTCAAAAAAAGCCTTCAAAACGGAGCATCAAATTTTTCAACAATGATTTACCAAAGACAACACAACGCACCTGACACTTCACATACCTAATATGCAGCAGGCTCCCAGACTACCGGCGTGTCTATTTGAGGAGCAGACGGGCATGTGTAAGTGTGCACAGCCCCGACCTGTCCAGACGCGGCAGGCTAAATGCAGCGGCGACTGCAACGACACCGATTTGCACTCTGCCATCTGAATCTTTAATAGACCAGGTTATTTCCACCCGAAGTCACTAATTAACTTAAATGTATCGCTCCATTCGAACCATTTAAAAATGCAGCCATTGTTATTCCAAGCTTTTAGGCGGTAGTAAAGTGATATTGCATGTTACAAAGTTAACGAATGCAAAATTTTGTCATCGTTTTGATTTGTGCTCTGATTGTTACGCTTTTGAACGCTTTTAGTTAAATCGTGTGTACCGTTTCGGATATCATTTTGTCACTTACTGGTTAATGGAATGACATTTATCTACATTTACTACTATTCATAAATGGTTGTTATTTAATAAGTGAGATGATAAAACTCGCAATGACTACATTTTTGTTCTTTCCGTTTACGTTTAGCAAAGAACTCAAAATCAATCAAATTAGACAGAAAGGCAGTGACTAAAACGACTGAAATCTTTGCTAACAAGAACTGACAGCCCTTTGTTTTACTTTACTTATGGGCTGTACTTCCTCTTGAAATAGCCCCAGACTCAGAGATAGAGACGACGTATAGCGGCACCGTCACGATAGAATGAGACGCTAAATCTTCCCATTACAAACTGCAAAGCCTCGCCATTGATCACGGTAACGCGTAAAGCCTTCAAAAAATCCAGCAATTTATTTACTGAGTAATTCTCCACTTTACCTACAGCATGGAATGGTTTTACTAATGGCTATTTCAGTCTGTATTGTTCAACAAGGTAGGTTTCTTTTTGCTAGGTCAAACAAAATCTCAAGGAACGGAACATCATTCAAGATTGTTTAAACTAGAACAAGTTTATATTTGGTTTCTAATAATGAAGCAACCTTTTCCAAAAGTTTGGAAGGAAATAATTTCAAGTGCTGAACTCGGTGGCCGCGACAGTTTCATCAATCTTTCCAGTCAAAGAAACAACTAATTTAAATTGGCCTTTCTCGCGCTCAGCTCGGGAATAAAGACAGGAAATTAACGGAGTCTCACAAGTTCTTTAATATACTGGTTGGGTTATTTTGTATCAATATATTGTTGATACCTTATTTTAAGTTTGAAAAAAGTTTCAATGTAATTTTCCTCCGTTGAATTTAGCTAACGTATCTATAAGTAGTATAATATAATTTAGCTATGGTAATTTGATTGTTAAAGGGATTTGCAATGCGTTCGAGGAGAGTGACTGTTGTAGGCTCATTGTACGCCGACACTTGAACTCGCGATCAGCGAGTTGTGCTCAGCTCTTGCTAGGCTCTATAGCATACGATGTTACAATTTGATATATAGACACTAGAGCCGCATCAAAATGTCTTCAGTTGTGGCGGTATCATTGACTTTAACGTTAGTTACGTTCATACATGTGTATCCGTTCCCGTGTCTCCTTTCACAGACTTTTAATTTTCAATTTTTTATTTTAACGTGGTAAAATCATCAAATGAGTCCTCCCACCCAGGGCAGAGCGGAAGGGACTGACAGACTCGTACTGAGTAAAATCCACGGTGTCGTTCAATAGCCCTTTACGTACCGGGGTCACGGTAAATCATAAGGCCCACGACTCCGACAGGCTTTGGCCCTCCAGAAGGGCCCCCGTCACTTTTGCTGACACTCTTGGAGGCGCGCGTGGAACAACGCGCCGTCGACCTGGGCATGGTCCATGGTCGGACAGCGAGTTGCCCATTACTCGCTGCTCGCATGCCCGCGGGCATGAGTGCTTCGCAGAAGGAGGCGACCGCCCACTCCGTCTCACCCCGCAGCATGGCCGCCTCAACCAATGCCGGGCGCGAGAGGCCTCCGCCTATCGCCACCGTGAGGACACGGCGGTGCTCTGCCCAAACGGGGCAGTCCTGCACTCTTTCACGGACTTAGAAAGTAGACACCCAGGACCGGACTATGAGTTCATCACCTACGGAAGCGTCTATATAACTCAAAACAAAGTTAAAAAAGATCACTTAAGCGCAAACGGAAAAACAATAACTACTATCACAGGAGGTGACTGCCTCAGTTTCTGAAAGTCTAATAGAGGAGACGGCCGTTTCACTACCACAAACCCTAATAAGTTTAAATATTCGCTTGAACTTTCCTCACACATTTAGTTCCACGATTATGACACAGAGGCACAGAGTGGCAACAAGCAGTTATAATAAGCTGGCGCAACAGAAGTGCTAACTGAACACTGCAATACTGTTCGAGAATAAAGATTAGGCTGTGGCGTCGGGTTCATACTAAACCGGTGCATTTGCTTCTTCCGGGCCGTTTTCCACTGCCGTCAGATTAATGAGAACAAAAAAAGAGAAAAACTGAGATTTTTCCAAGTAAACCTCAGTTTTGTAAACCAGTACATGTTTTATAAGAAATTTTAAAATAAATAGTCTCGTATTTAAGAGATTTATAACAGAGCAAAAATATTATTTAATCAAACGTCTAACCTGAGGCATAACATTTTTTCGTCTCTTGATATAATCTAAACGATTAAATATTTATTGAAGAAAGGTAGGTAGTAAAAACGTTCTCGCAGCCATCAATTTAGGAGAACTTTTATTGATTAGAGATTATATCGTTCAAGGTCTCATAATAATTTTATTTTCCCAGGAACTGCTCGATAATTCATGTAAAACGTTTCCAAGAACCTATCGTATTAGTTACGTTCTGAATAATATACTAGTTTATAATGTTTTCGTTGATGAAAAAAATACACTGATATTAACTCAAAATATACGAGAGATAACCTTTCTAAAATCAAAAAAAGAAAATTGATTGTTCTGTATTTATTTTTCAATACGATCACGGTACACAATATATGTGATATGACAGGTTTTAGAAAAGGTCAGACATGTGACTAACAGATAAGAAGCTCTTTATTTAAAAAATGGGTATAAGCAGTTTACAGCCAGATACATTTAAAAAAGAAATCAGTCCAAGGAGAATTTTACCAAGGGAGCCATCACGTTTATTTAAACCGTTCAACAGCTATTAGTGTTAACTAGTATTAGTACTGGCAGTAATTGAAGACAGTTTAGATGTGCTGGTCGCGATTACCTATATTAAAAAAAAAAAACAAATGGGTAAACTTCAGCGTGCCAAATTTGAAAAATTCTATTCCTTTAGTAATGAATCATGATAAACCTCGAATTAATGTCTCGAATCAATTAGGGGTTAGATACCTCGTAGGTCACTCAGAATTGAAGCCAGAAAAAGGAAGAAAAATAACCCCTCTTCGATCGCTACGTCACTCGCCAAGTCATTTAAATATGTGTGTGTGGCGCTCTCTCATACAATTATAAACAAGAGGCTTGACGAAAAACGTTACATTTTTATTGAAATCGTTATAATCTAAGAGTTTAGTATAATTGGAAAAAGTCGCTTTTATCTGTAATCTCATGCTTCCCCTCTCGTTCCTAAATAGACAGTGGACGACTACACTTACGAAGGCGCCACATTAATTCCTGAGAAACTTGTTAGTTCTGTCTCGACGCAGCATCCCGGCTGCATCCTTGCTGTTTAAATTTCAAATAAACATTATAATGTACTGTGTTAGGTTTAATTGTGCATTTGGATACGACCTTTGGGATTTGATATCATTTCTTGATATCAAATCTACATATGTACGAACGTGTAGTTTTTACGTGTTTACTAATTCCAATGATAAAATTGAACAAATTGCGACTGTATTTTACATCGAAAATAAAAACCTAATTTTGAGGTTTTGTTAATTGACACGGTTTCTAATTTGATTATAAAAGTATGCCAATTATAGTCCCAACTAAGTAAAACGACATAATGCTTCATCATGGTGACGAAATACTTATAATTTTAATATCCAATTTCAGGATGACTGTTATGAAAAAATTAGTTGCTTATTCAGCGTTATCCGGGCAGCCATCAAAATTTAATTTAGTAGAAAGCGCACTCCTCGGTAATGTATGCGGAATGCGCGGGCTCCTAGTTGGTCGTCTTGAACCAGTAACGAGACCGGTACATCTCTCTATACTTTCTTATTTAGGAAGCCAGGAACGCTGTGATGGAAATTTAAATAAAATAATTTAGATACTCACCTTATTTCAATATTTTACCTGTTTAAGTAACGGATACTCTGCCTCAGATGCTTGATAAATTCAATTTGTTATTCACGTACAGAATAAAGGTGTGTTGAGTTACTTCTTTATTTGAAAATTGCGTTCTTTCGCGTAGGCCTGTACCGGCGCGGGCGGATCGGTGAAGCGCCTTTTAATATTTTATTGACAATCATTTTGATCTTCCATTTTGTACTCGTACTTTTAGGATTTTTTGTGTCTAGATGAAATTGATTGCGAAATAAATCATATCAAGACTTGAAGTTATCCTTTTCAGCTACTTTTAAGGTTCGATACTTACGTGACCTCATAGCAGTTTAATAAATTTCTAAGTCTGGAGGCGTTCCTTTTCCCCATTCTTTCCATTCGGTAGTGACAAATTATATTTACCTGACTTAGCCCGATTTTATAACTCCAGGAAATAAAAAAGGAGCTCATTCCCGACACCTGAAACGTAGTAAGCGCCTTCGATAAAAGTATATTCACATGGAAATTGTAGTTTATCGAATTGGCTGAGATTGAAATGCTCGGTTCCTAATCGATACTAATTCACGCTACATTTTCCTACTTATTGGAGCTCTGGGAGTGGGTCGAGGGTGGGGATATGCGCAGGAGAGGGGGCACGATTTATAGTGGCATTAGATTCGCATTTGTAGCGCAGCGCAGCCCCGGTTACGAACGTGTTGAACGTTGCCCTCTTGCATAATATTAATGCGATAGACTACTTACTGAAATTGTGCCTTCTTTCTTCCTACTTTCCAAATGCTTCTACCATTAGTATTATATGTTTTTGACAAGAAACATGCTTGTGTTTTGAGATGTCACTGTTATAATTGAAATAAAACTCCAGACTAAATATTCTCATGTGGCCAGTTAGCTCTCAAGCCTAACACTAAAGGCTTGTTCCATTACTGTACATATTAGTAAAAGTCTGGAAACAACCATTAGACTTCATGAAACGTTAGCTCCTAGTTACGAACATTATGAAGGCAAGGTGTGAAAAATGATTTTATTAAAATTTAAAGTGGAAGCCACAGCTCTTTCGAGCGAGGAATTTAATAAATCTTTATGAGATTTTGTAGTACAGAAATTTAAACTGTACTAACTTATGCACATTGGAACTTATGATAAAAAATATATCTGCGAAATGCATTATTTCGAAAACTAAGTTATTATTTGGATTTTATATACAATACGATGTATTTAAAGCTGCATTTTCATGTGCCAAAGAGTATGTAACTGAAATTCAAACAAAGAGGTCGTTAATTAAAGTTACACCATTATTAAATTCACTTTTACTTTTAACCAAAAACTCCCATTATTTAGTGATCCGACTCCTGCATATTCCAAAAATTTGTGGTGTTTCGATATTATCCAAAATCACAATAATTTACAGGTAACATTTAATTAAAACATAATTTAAGTTCCAAGATCTAGTTCGGCGTGCCAGTCGCAACTTGCTAGCGAGGCGGTGAGGCGGCGCTTGCGACCACTACATTGTGGTTCCCCATCGCATATCACTGCTCGACGGAACAATTATGTCCGTCAGTGTAACCACATCCATTTCGCAACGTAAGCTTCAAAGGAGGGCATTGACCGCAACAGATATTGGACATTATAATCTAGGGAATATGAAAATGGTATTCTGTTTGAAGTGATTTGCATTGAACCGCGGTTTTGAATTGTTGCAATTAGTTTTAGAAAGGTAAAGGATTATGACATTTTCAAGAATTTACAGATTCTAACTATCTATGTTAGTAACTATCTATGTTAGTGTTGTAGGTATCTTAGTAGGGTATTTGACTAAAAAATTATTACTCCGTCAGTTCGGTTACAAAGAATATTTGACTCGTTTCCCTTCTTATTTTTAAATAAAACAACTGTCGAAGATATGACACTTTTAAAATTGGCAATAAATATCAAGCAAGTACAAGTTTTACTTGCTTATGACGTCACAAGCCCCACTTTCGAATTTTAAAAATATTCATTGATTAAACAAAAAAAAGTGTGTCCATTATTTTAACATCTTTAATTTTACGCAGAAATCGTTGTAGAGTTTCTTAACACATATTTACAAATATAAATTCACAACTCTTATAGGATAAAACGCAGAAGCCACATTTAATATTTTCCAAAGGCCTGGTCAATATCAATCCCACTCCATCCCACAAAAAGGGCATGGTCTTCACTGAAACTTTAAGAGCTTTATAACTCTCTTAATTTTTTACTGATTTAATTAATGTTTCTAACTTCCTTGCCGATTCTTTTCAAAGACCATTTAGGAACGACGAGATCTTTTTGTTCTGGAAATATTTTGCCTTTTTTTGCAACATTTCTTCGGATGATAGATATAGAAAAAAAATACCTGGCTCCAAGCGTGAGATGAGGCACATCATCGCTCAAACTATTACTACGAATTCAGCACATTCTAGACTTTTATTAGATTCTAGACGCAAACAGTGAATATTTTTTGGTTGTACGGTATGAATTTATAGGAATATTCTGAGCGTCCATACCGTTTACTGTAAAGCCTTTGTCAAACAGAGGCGATAGCGAACCGGACCGAGTCCGAAGCGTTAACGAACCGATATGAGACGTCAAATTGGGTGCAGCGAACCGAGGCGTGGCAGTTGTATTAGCTGGCTTTTTATGAACGATGTCAAACAGAGCAAATACGCCTTCGCTACGTCTTCGCATCGGTTCGGTCACACTATCAGATCGCTTTCGCTTTTCTATGTGACTAGATTCAAACTGTCTGTTTGACAAAGGCTTCAAGGAAACTTACACACGGTGTATACCCCCTATGCCCTGTATTTAATACCCGAGATTTAATAAAAAAAAAAAAAAACGACGGGTTGCACTCTGGGAGTGCCGGCAGAAGTGAAAACTTGAATAGTAATTGTTGGAAATATCTTGTGAACAGATTTTAGTAAAACTCGCAAAAATGGTTGACTTATTTCAATAATTTTCCAATGTGACGTACATCTTTTATAAACAATGTTACCTAGCAACGAACATTCACGCAAGCGCCCTGCGCCGTCCTACGCTTTTTCGGTCAGGGTCACGTGTCCTGACGCGAGTTTAAGATTTTATGCTCAACGCCGCTAAAGAAGTTTTCACTTCAAAAAACAATACGTACGGAACATCACGCATATTACAAGGCAGGACAACATTGTGATGCACCTCTCGCGTTGCTTTCGTATTTACCGGAATTTATGATTTCATTTTGTGTCGCATATTTCAACCAAGCGGCATTTTGCATCGAAATGGGCCGCAATAACATACCGGATTCGCTTTGTTGTTCCTTACAAGCTTAATAAATTCGACTGTATGGTTACCGTTATTTTAATTTCATATGTTTACGCTCATATTTGTAGTATGGTTTGTCGTTTGGAGTACGATGCCGATGTCTACATACATATTTTAGTACAAACGCTCGTAGTAGCTATCATTTTGGTAGGCATTCGGGTGCTACGACGCTACGAGAGCAGCTACGTGAGCGCCTACGCGAAACGCCTACGCTTTATTTCTTCTATGACTTTAGTGTGTTATTTTTTCACTACAGCTTCTAAACCGGTGAAGAAAAACATAGTAAAAACAGTAAATGGGAAATTAATTCGCATTCATGTAACATCCACCAACCCGCAGGGGTGGATTACGGCCCATTCCTTACAGAGAGGAGGCCTATAATAATAATAATAATTTATTTATTTTCAGGCTACTTTGGCCCATAGATATATACCTTACAAAATAACATATATAATATTATAAAACAAAATTGTGTTAGTATATAGAAACTTAAACCTATGTTAGTAAACAACTTCACTTCACTAAGCACTAAGTCATTGTGCGTTCTGGTGGCACTTGTCCGCGGAAGCGACGGAACACCACGTCCTTCGGCCAAAAGTTCTCTTCCATGACGAGGTGCAGCAAGCAGGTTGGTACACGCACCACAAACGCCTTAAAGTTGACGTTTCGGTGCGATTCCAGCAGCTGCACTCTCGGCGTGTACTTGGTCTTCTGGCGCACGTACTCCACGATGTCCTCAGTCTTAGTGGTGAAGTGTAGGCGAGAGATATACACCGGAGTGTTCGGCATGGCGGCACGTATAGTGTAGGGCTCCACAGGAGCCTTGCCACAGCGGTTCTTGTTGGTCCGCTGACGGCGCTTCCTCCTTTGCACCGTCACGAAACCATCATCATCAACTGCCCGCTTCGATGACTTATCGAGTACGGGCTTACTAGGAGCGCCAGGGGCACTCGCGGTGACGCTAGCGAAATCTCTTTGGAGAGGATTCGCCGGGGCTGCAGGCACTGGCAGCGAGACGGGGCGAGGGGGGCGGGCGGCGCTGCTCGGAGGAGCCGCAGTGACGAGCACGGGGCTGCGGGGCACGCGGGCGGGGCACTCTGCAACCTCAGCAATCGACGGATGCGCTGGCGACGAAACTGCTGACGCGGAATTCGACGACGACAAATCGAGGCCGGCTCCGCGGCACGTGTTTACGTATGATGCATCGGCAGGTGATCTAATTACCGCCACACTGTTGCGCAATTCAGTAACTTCTTTACGCAAATCAGTGACGGTGTTTTGAGATGCATCTAATTTCGTTAGCACATCCGCGAGGCGGGCCTTTAGAAAGACAATGTCCTTCAGAAGGCTCGTTACATCGACGTGGTCGAAGGTGACGGGAGGCAGCTTGTGAAGCTCCTTTGCCACAAACGTCGGCACGTCGTCAGGGTCGGTCTCCTTGAACAGCGTAATAATCTCCTGCAGGCTCTTCTTAGTCCCGTCACGCCGGTCACAGCAAATGTAAATTGTATGTCAAACATATTACCACATTTCAAATGTACATTTATAACGTCATTACAAAGATTCCTTACCGTGATTTCACAGAAGTTTACCAACACAAAGGTTTTCGCTTTAAAACCGACTAAAACGGGGACTTCATTCCGGATGTTTTTGTCTGACGATGTCTCTTTGTCTAAATATTTGAAATAACTGATCAAACTGATTGTGTGAGGTTTGACACAATGGCAGGTAAGAGCTATATAGATTGACATACAGTTATATTAACTAGGAAGGTTGCAATAGTGTTCGTTTTTCCTTGAACACAGCGGGAAGCAACCTGTTGTGAAGTTTTTAATTAAGTGTGGGGTCGCATAGCGCCGTGATCCTTTTTGCTTCTTCCCGCAGCTGAAATTACTGGTTCTTACATGCATTTTATAGCGAAATGAGGCTACTTTTCATATCCTGTTTGTTTACTGCGAGTTGTGTTGGGAGAAGTTTTCTGGAACAAAGAGGCCGCGGGGGAAAATAAGGTGGTCGATTGTTATTGGATATTTTCTTGGCGATGACATCTTTTGTATAAAAAGTACTTAATTATAGGTCATATCTAAACAAAAGGTTAAGACACTATAAAACTTTTCTTTGTTGAAGAACTCAATAAACAGATTTTGTAGTTAAACATTAACATTTCATAATACACCGCGTACAACACAACAACATAATATACCGCGTATTGTATTCATCAATTCGTTTGGTAAAAAATATTTGACTCAAGAAACAAAAGAACATTGTAGTTTCAAGAAGGCGTAGAGCACAATTTCTTTTAAGATGCGCATAATATTGTAGTTTTCTTCGTAAGCTGTTGATAAATGATGTTATTTCCTACACCTAAGTACACTTGTGAGTAGGAAATGGAAACAAACATGGAGCTCATGTGTGTTTTCTTTCTCGGAGATTGACCATAAACAAACCGAGGGAGTTTTTTTTTAAAGTGGGAAACAAAAACCCGAGAATACTTACCTACTATCTGGTACCTAGAATAAAACATAGTGCGTTTTTAAAACAGTTTATGCTTCATTATCATCATTTTCTGATTAATTTCATCATTAATTCATCATGATTATTTTCTGATTAATTTTGTTTAAAAAATATTCATTCTCCGAGACACGTCTACCTTCGTTGTATCCGCGCTTTCCTGGTGGTAGCCACTGTTGATTCTTTGCTTTCAGGAGTTGCAAGGGTTTGAGAATAGTGCGGTGGGAATGTCCCAATAAAAAATAAATAAAACATGATGCCCAGAGACAACGCCGGATAATGTGTCTTACCTAATTGTAATTGCCTTTCTAAGTATATCTTGGACATTACTGAGCTCCGGCTCCGCCTAGGTTACCGAAAATATCGTGAAGAAACCTGGACTCATCATAATAATCTGATCTGTGGGGTTTTCAGAGTGGGTCCACATCTGATAAATCGGTTTAGTGAGGATTTTTTTCAAATTTCCATCACCAGATTTTACCTACCTTCTTCAAACTGCTACCCACACTAGACATGTGACCGCAATGGATCATCTACAACGTATTACAGGTTTTCACGATCATGGAATTATTCGATAGATAGAATATACAATACCAAAATGATTACACAACTGTTCTATAATGTTGCTATTTCTATGGATACAATGGCAGTATTAAAATATATTTTTAACTGTTTCATTCCCGTTGTTCGGCGCCTGGTGTTTTGAAATGGACTATCTCTAAAAGAGTTTTTCAGTTCGAATCAATAGTTCCTGAGATTATCGCGTTACAACAAACAAACAAACTCTTCAGCTTTATAATATTAGTATAGAAATAGGACAGAAGTATCAATATATTTCCATTTTCCATGTCGCCTTTGACCCCATAAATTAGAGGCGGTTGCTAGTTAATTATTTGGAGCCAGCATGGCTTAGAAAAAGTTAATAATATAGGGCTGTGGTATACACAGAACGAAACAATACCGGGTATAATTACCGTTCGGCTGACATTTGTACTGAACTTATTAATAATATATTAACAGCCTTGTCTGTTAATTACGTACGGTGAACGATATATTATTAACAAACCAATAAGCTGTCTCGATAGTTTACGAACCAAATGCCGTGACCGATATTCGGCGGTAGTCAATCAATCTTTAAATATCTGTATACATACTAAAATTGAACTTGCTTTTGGTAACTATTTGTGTGATCACGTGATCAACATCATTATTATATCAGCCCTAGGATGTCCAATGCTGAACATAGGCCTCCCCTAAGTTAGCCCCAGACTTCCAATTGAACCGTGTTAATTACCATAGGTGAACATTGGTGAACATCGCACTCGTACGTATAAAGCGTAGTGAAAATATTTTTATTGTGCGCACAGCTAAGGAGTGGAATTCCCTGCCAGAGTCTGTGTCTCCTGATAGCTACAACCTTGGATCTTTAAGTCAAGAGTGAATAGGTTTCTTCTTAGCAAGCGTGCTTCACCGTCGACCCCATCATTGCTTTCACGCGAGATAGTGGTTAAATGCGAGATAGTGGTTAAACGCGAGCCTATTGTAAATAAAAAAATACTCAGCAGATTTTGATGTGGTCTTTAAATACCGTTATCTAGAAGGGTGTGGACCAGGCCATCATTACTGAACATATTTTCGGCATAAAGCTAACATCATTATAGAGGAAAAAATGGTATTCCAAAAATGATCCACCATGGGTTGGGTTGGTCGCGGGACTCACGAATTACTGTGACCCCGGAACGTAAAGGGCTATTGAAGGACACCGTGGATTTTAGTCCGTACGAGTCTGACAGTCCCTCCCGCTCTCCCGCTCTGCCCTGGGTGGGAGGACTCATTTGATGATTTTACCACGATAAAAAAAACATGGGTTGGGTAAATTTGTATGAAGTGGTTTTGTTTGACCCCGCACAACATCCTTGAATATAATCAATTCATTCTGATGCTTGATGTATTTAAAGTCATTTCTACTTGGGAAAATCAGCCCATTCCCACTGCTGGGACACAGGCCTTCTCTCTATGAAAGGGAGTGGACTGAAATCTATAACACAGGCCCAGTGCGGATTGGTAGATGTCTCATGTCTTTGTATTTTTGAATCTAGGTCATGTCAGTTTCATCAAGAAGTTTTTCCTCACCGTTTTTGAGACCAGTGGTGATGAAATGAATTAAAATACAAAGTAATGCGCCTGGATAGGTTCGAACCCACAACCTTTTTTTTATCGTGGCAAAATCATCAAATGAGTCCTCCGACCCAGGGCAGAGCGGGAGGGACTGTCAGACTCGTACTGACTAAAATCCACGGTGTCCTTCAATAGCCCTTTACGTTCCGGCGTCACGGTAATTCATACAGTCCCGAAACCAACCGACAACCCTACTATTCTAAAGCCCTCCTTTAGAATAGTAGGGTGTTATAAAAAATTCTTCATGTTTTGTCAATACCGCGTAAAACGGGGCCGGGTTGCTAGTTCATTATATAATTATGCTAAGTATATTTGTTGCCTGTTACTTGGCAATACAATACGAGTAGGTACAAAGGACACCATGTTTGTTCGAAAGCCAATACAAACATACAAACTATAGCGTAACTTTAATGTAAGTTATAATGTAGGTATGTTATGGCATTTTGTGTTGGTGTATTAACTTACTAGCTTCTGCCCGCGGTTTCATCGCCGTTCGGCTCCTACAGGTCGTAGTGTGATGTTATATAGCCAACAGCCTTCCTTATTAAATGGGCTATCCAACAAAAGAATTCGGCGGGCCAAATGCCTCCTGCCGGAGGCTGTACGCCGGTGTCGTGCGGTCCATGGCCCTCTACGGGGCCCCCGTGTGGGCCCCAAGCATCCGGACGCGACCACTCAAGCTGGTCGCATGCCAGAGGGTCATGGCTATCCGGATGATCCGGGGATACCGCACGATCGCCGGCGAATCGGCCAACCTTCTAGCCGGATTGCTGCCCTGGGATCTGGAGGCGACTGCCCTCCAGCGCGTCTATGAATGGCGCGTGGAGGCGCAGCGTCGGGGCGAATCCCCGCTGCCTCGACAAGTCGAGTCGCGGCGGGAAGAGCTCCGGCGTGATCTCAGGGCAGTATGGAGGGAGCGACTGTCGCAACCGAGGTCCGGGCACGCCTAAATCGCGGCGGTAAGACCCCTCTTTGAGGAGTGGCTGGATAGGCGTCACGGCGTCCTGACCTACCGCATGACGCAGGTCCTCACCGGACACGGAAGTTTCGGGAGGTTCCTGTGTCTGATAGGGAGGGAAGAAACGCCTGGGTGTCACCACTGCGAGGACCGTCCGGAGGACACGGTGGAGCATACGGTGCAGGACTGCCCCGCTTGGGCAGAGCACCGCCGTGTCCTCACGACGGCGATAGGTGGAGACCTCTCGCGCCCGGCATTGGTCGAGGCCATGCTGCGGGGCGAGACGGAGTGGGAAGCGGTCGCCTCCTTCTGCGAAGCAGTCATGCTCGTGAAGGAGGAGGCGGGCCGCCTGAGGGAGAGGACAGCGTCCTCCCTCCACCCCAGCCGCAGTGGTAGACGCCCACGGCGTCGGACGTCGCAAGACGATCTCCGGCCACCGTAGGCGCGGGCATGCGGGCAGCGAGTAATGGGCGACTCGCTGTCCATGGACCATGCCCGGGTCGACGGCGCGTTGTGTTCGACGCGCGCCTCAAAGAGTGTCAGCATAGTGACGGGGCCTGTAGAGGGCCAAAGCCTGCCGGGATCGCGGGACCTAGGGATTACCGTGACCCCTGTACGTAAAGGGCTATTGAAGGACACCGTGGATTTTAGTCAGTACAAGTCTGACAGTCCCTCCCGCTCTGCCCTGGGTGGGAGGACTCATTTGATGATTTTACCACGATAAAAAAAAAAAATCCAACAAAAGAATAATTTTTCAATTCAATCTAGTAGTTCTTGAGATTAGCGCGATCAACCAAACAAACTCTTCAGTTTTATGATATTAGTATAGTATGCTTATAAATGTTATAGAAATAGGCTCATAATCATGTATAAGTATAGGCTAGTTTACAGCATCAATAAATTGCAAATGTAATTAGTCCGTCAGTTATAATAATATAATATTAGTTTTAATTAGTAATAATATTAGTTTTGTTAAATCAGAGAATATTCACAAATATTAAACGTATCAAAACTCGAGATGTAGAGTTTGTGAAGTCAGGACGCACTAAAAACGACAACAGGGCATGACGTATTGTAAATTTTAAAAGATTCGCACCAAAATTGACGAAGATGCGACACTTTTAAAATTTACAATACTGTCAAATATTTGTTGAAAATCTGATTGAAGGATTAATTAGACTTCTTATTGTGGGAGATGATGCTAATGTTATAATTTTATTTGTTATTTACTAGCAACCCGAGGATCGGACCCCTTTCTTTGGACTAAAAAATAGCTGGCGAAATGTACGTGGGTACTATGAGATACGCCTTTGCCTAACCCTTCAGGGATTTCAGGCATGCGGTTATGTATTCTTAAAATAATAAAATTCAATCAACAGTTTTCGTAAGAAACTTCTTTAAAGCCTAGAGTACGACGTAATAAATCTGTAGCACGTCGTGTTCATAGGCTCGTCGGTTATTTACAAAGAGAAAGTGTGGGAACCGACCCCGTTTCCCCGATGACGCTATTAGGTGTCATGTGCACGGCTACGATATTGGCATTTTCGGGCGCAATTACTTTCACTATGCAGTTTGAACCCAGAAAAATCCGGTTATCCGCGGTAGAAAATATTTTTAAAGAAGAGGTGTGAGATCCAGTGAAATTGCAAACCGCTTGGAAAAACGTTTGATCGAGATCGCTGCACAAAGAAACGAAGAAGGAAACACAGATAAAGTATTCACGTTTCAATAGTGTTTGAGTTGTAGATATAATCACCGGAAAAGCGCTGGATGGCGATTACCTGCATCGTAGAGCTTCGTAGCACTCGTAGACAGTCTACGGCGTAACAACTTTGATGCATTCTATTTTTTATTAAAGTGCCTACGCAGAAATTGCCGGGAGGAAAGAATTTTCGTGAAGGAAAATATGAACAGGCTTTACGAACGTCAAACAATACAAGCATAACACAAGTTTACGGGCTTCCCATTCAAATCTTTACATTAATATTAAATGTTAATTTAACGGAGCAATAAGACGTTTCCCATATTTTTTCACGTCGACAAGCCGAGGAAATATTAAATTTATAACGTCCCCAGTCATTACGGCGATTTCATCAAAATTTAATTTACTTGAATAGGAACGTGAGGGAACTCATTTTGATACGTCTTTCGCGACAATAGCGAGTAATGTTCTAATTTCTTATGTCGAGATTACTTTACGGCCCAGCGGGGTATTGTTCATATTTGGGAGATTGTTATTTTTATGTATGTAATCATAACAAGTGTTATACGGTGAAGGAATTGTAACGAAGTGGCACGCGGCTATATTACTATTACCCCCGGCGAGGCGGATTTACGTCACATTCGGTGGGGTCGAATTGAACCGTTTGGTATGTTCTACGTCTTACTCGGAGTTTCGATGTTAGTGATACACACGCTTAAGAACTTCCAATGAAATACATACGATTTTTTTTCTTTTTTTTTAGTGAAAAATAAAAAACCCAGGGCAGATCGCGAGGGACTGTCAGACTCGTACTGACTAATATCCACGGTGTCCCTCAATAGCCCTTTACGTTCCGGGGTCACGGTAATTCGTGAGTCCCAAAAACTCCCATTATTTAGTGATCCGACTCCTGCATATTCCAAAAATTTGTGGTGTTTCGATATTATCCAAAATCACAATAATTTACAGGTAACATTTAATTAAAACATAATTTAAGTTCCAAGATCTAGTTCGGCGTGCCAGTCGCAACTTGCTAGCGAGGCGGTGAGGCGGCGCTTGCGACCACTACATTGTGGTTCCCCATCGCATATCACTGCTCGACGGAACAATTATGTCCGTCAGTGTAACCACATCCATTTCGCAACGTAAGCTTCAAAGGAGGGCATTGACCGCAACAGATATTGGACATTATAATCTAGGGAATATGAAAATGGTATTCTGTTTGAAGTGATTTGCATTGAACCGCGGTTTTGAATTGTTGCAATTAGTTTTAGAAAGGTAAAGGATTATGACATTTTCAAGAATTTACAGATTCTAACTATCTATGTTAGTAACTATCTATGTTAGTGTTGTAGGTATCTTAGTAGGGTATTTGACTAAAAAATTATTACTCCGTCAGTTCGGTTACAAAGAATATTTGACTCGTTTCCCTTCTTATTTTTAAATAAAACAACTGTCGAAGATATGACACTTTTAAAATTGGCAATAAATATCAAGCAAGTACAAGTTTTACTTGCTTATGACGTCACAAGCCCCACTTTCGAATTTTAAAAATATTCATTGATTAAACAAAAAAAAGTGTGTCCATTATTTTAACATCTTTAATTTTACGCAGAAATCGTTGTAGAGTTTCTTAACACATATTTACAAATATAAATTCACAACTCTTATAGGATAAAACGCAGAAGCCACATTTAATATTTTCCAAAGGCCTGGTCAATATCAATCCCACTCCATCCCACAAAAAGGGCATGGTCTTCACTGAAACTTTAAGAGCTTTATAACTCTCTTAATTTTTTACTGATTTAATTAATGTTTCTAACTTCCTTGCCGATTCTTTTCAAAGACCATTTAGGAACGACGAGATCTTTTTGTTCTGGAAATATTTTGCCTTTTTTTGCAACATTTCTTCGGATGATAGATATAGAAAAAAAATACCTGGCTCCAAGCGTGAGATGAGGCACATCATCGCTCAAACTATTACTACGAATTCAGCACATTCTAGACTTTTATTAGATTCTAGACGCAAACAGTGAATATTTTTTGGTTGTACGGTATGAATTTATAGGAATAGTCTGAGCGTCCATACCGTTTACTGTAAAGCCTTTGTCAAACAGAGGCGATAGCGAACCGGACCGAGTCCGAAGCGATAACGAACCTATAAGAGACCTCAAATTGGGTGCAGCGAACCGAGGCGTGGCAGTTGTATTAGCTGGCTTTTTATGAACGATGTCAAACAGAGCAAATACACCTTCGCCACGTCTTCGCATCGGTTCGGTCACACTATCGGATCGCTTTCGCTTTTCTATGTGACTAGATTCAAACTGTCTGTTTGACAAAGGCTTAAAGGAAACTTACACACGGTGTACTCGTATATCCCCTATACCCTGTATTGAATACCCGAGATTTAATAAAAAAAAAAAAAAAACGACGGGTTGCACTCTGGGAGTGCCGGCAGAAGTGAAAACTTGAATAGTAATTGTTGGAAATATCTTGTGAACAGATTTTAGTAAAACTCGCAAAAATGGTTGACTTTTTATTTCAATAATTTTCCAATGTGACGTACATCTTTTATAAACAATGTTACCTAGCAACGTCACACGAACATTCACGCAAGCGCCCTGCGCCGTCCTACGCTTTTTCGGTCAGGGTCACGTGTCCTGACGCGAGTTTAAGATTTTATACCCATTACAGAAAAGTGCTCAACGCCGCTAAAGAAGTTTTCACTTCAACAATACGTACGGAACATCACGCATATTACAAGGCAGGACAACATTGTGATGCACCTCTCGCGTTGCTTTCGTATTTACCGGAATTTATGATTTCATTTTGTGTCGCATATTTCAACCAAGCGGCATTTTGCATCGAAATGGGCCGCAATAACATACCGGATTCGCTTTGTTGTTCCTTACAAGCTTAATAAATTCGACTGTATGGTTACCGTTATTTTAATTTCATATGTTTACGCTCATATTTGTAGTATGGTTTGTCGTTTGGAGTACGATGCTGATGTCTACATACATATTTTAGTACAAACGCTCGTAGTAGCTATCATTTTGGTAGGCATTCGGGTGCTACGACGCTACGAGAGCAGCTACGTGAGCGCCTACGCGAAACGCCTACGCGAGACGCCTACGCTTTATTTCTTCTATGACTTTAGTGTGTTATTTTTTCACTACAGCTTCTAAACCGGTGAAGAAAAACATAATAAAAACAGTAAATGGGAAATTAATTCGCATTCATGTAACATCCACCAACCCGCAGGGGTGGATTACGGCCCATTCCTTCCAGAGAGGAGGCCTATGTCACAGCAAATGTAAATTGTATGTCAAACATATTACCACATTTCAAGTGTACATTTATAACGTCATTACAAAGATTCCTTACAGTGATTTCACAGAAGCTTACCAACACAAAGGTTTTCGCTTTAAAACCGACTAAAATGGGGACTTCATTCCGGATGTTTTTGTCTGACGATGTCTCTTTGTCTAAATATTTGAAATAACTGATCAATCTGATTGTGTGAGGTTTGACACAATGGCAGGTAAGAGCTATATAGATTGACATACAGTTATATTAACTAGGAAGGTTGCAATAGTGTTCGTTTTTCCTTGAACACAGCGGGAAGCAACCTGTTGTGAAGTTTTTAATTAAGTGTGGGGTCGCATAGCGCCGTGATCCTTTTTGCTTCTTCCCGCAGCTGAAATTACTGGTTCTTACATGCATTTTATAGCGAAATGAGGCTACTTTTCATATCCTGTTTGTTTACTGCGAGTTGTGTTGGGAGAAGTTTTCTGGAACAAAGAGGCCGCGGGGGAAAATAAGGTGGTCGATTGTTATTGGATATTTTCTTGGCGATGACATATTTTATATAAAAAAGTACTTAATTATATCTAAATAAAAGTATGAGGTTTTAAGACACTATAAAAATAATAAATAAATAAATATTCCACAAGTATCACACAACGCCATCTAGTCCCAAGCTAAGCAGAGCTTGTGTTATGGGTACTAGACAGCTGATAAACATACTTATATATTTCTAAATACATATACACCGTGACTTTTTAGTCGTCTTACAACGGCAGCCCATTTCATCTATCCATTGACTAGTAAACGTTCATAATAAAAAAATAGGTATTTATGAGATTTTAATAATTGAAAAATAAAAATATTATTCATTATTATGAAACAAGGCGTAGTTAGAAATACCCTTGTCTCATAGAATATGGCGATGGGATGATCTGCTCAACTCATGGGCTAGCAAGGCATACTCTACAGTTTGATACGTAAACATTTTTAACAGGATGTTTCATATTTCTGATGGACCTACTTAATAATGATTAAAAATATTATTAATGATGAAAAAATAATAATCGCGCCTAGAGGTTGTTTATGACGGATACATTGAGTGGACCACTTTTTTAAGACGACTAAAAAGTAACGGTGTATATTATAGATAAATTACACCCAGACACAGAACAAATGGTCGTGCTCATCACACAAACATTTGTCCTGGGTGGGAATCGAACCCACGACCTCTGGCATAGCAGTTAGGGTCACTAACCACTAGACCAACAGGCCTGTCATAAAACTTTTCTCTGTTGAAGATGTAAAACATTAACATTTCACAGAACATTATATACCGCGTATTGTATTCATCAATTAGTTTGGTAAAAAACATTTGACTCAAGAAACTTTAAAATAAAACAAAAGAGCATTGTAGTTTCAAGAAGGCGTAGAGCACAATTTCTTTTAAGATGCGCATAATATTGTAGTTTTCTTCGTAAGCTGTTGATAAATGATGTTATTTCCTACACCTAAGTACACTTGTGAGTAGGAAATGGAAACAAACATGGAGCTCATGTGTGTTTTCTTTGTCGGAGATTGACCATAAACAAAACGAGGGAGTTTTTTTTTATAAAGTGGGAAACAAAAACCCGAGAATAGTTACCTACTATTTGTACCTTTTTTTATCGTGGTAACATCATCAAATGAGTCCTCCCACCAGGGCAGGGCGGGAAGGACTGTCAGACTTAACTGACTAAAATCCACGGTGTCCTTCAAAGCCCTTTACGTACCGGGGTCACGGTAATTCGTCAGTCCCGTGACCACTATCTGCACCTAGAATAAAACATAGTGCGTTTTCAAAACAGTTTATGCTGCTTTATCATCATCCTCCATTATTATTTTCTGATTAATTTTGTTTCAGGATCTAAGGCAGAAAAATTCTTTTTCCGAGACACGTCTAACTTCGTTGTCTCCACGCATTCCTGGTGGTAGCCACTGTTGATTCTTTGCTTTCAGGAGTTGCAATGGTTTGAGAATAGTGCGGTGGGAATCTCCCAATAAAAAAGAAAAAAACATCATGATGCCCAAAGAAACGCCGGGCAAATACCAATGTGTCTTACGTAATGCATATGTTTGCCTTTCTAAGTATATCTTGGACATTACTGAACTTGGCCTAGGTTACGGAAAATATCGTGAAGAAACCTGGACTGATTATAAGTCTGAATCCTCTGATCTGTGGGGTTTTCAGAGTGGGTCCACATCTGATAAATCGGTTTAGTGAGGATTTTATTCCAATTTCATCACCAGATTTTACCTACCTTCTTCAAACTGCTACATGACATTTTAGACTTATGACCCCAATGGATCATCTGCAACGTATTACGGGTGTTCACGATCATGGAATTATTCGATAGATAGAATATACAAAACCAAAATTATTACACAATTGTTCTATAATGTTGCTATTCCTATGTATACCTACAATGGCAGTAATAACGATCTTTTTAACTTCTTCATGCAATTTCACTCCCGTCGCTCGGTTCCTTTTGGTCATAGCGTGGTGTTTTATAGCCTTCTTTAATAAATGGACTATCCAACACAAAAAGATTTTTTCAGTTCGAATCAATTGTTTCTGAGAATCAACATATCGCGTTAAAATAAACAAACTCTTCCGTTTTTTTTTTTAAACGACACAGGAGGAATTCCTAACAGGTGGGCTGCTAGTAATTTCTCCTGTGTGGTGGGTGCGTTTACAAACATAGAAACTTAATAATAAATAATAATAATAATAAATTCATTTATTTTCTCACCACAATATTTAAAGAGATTACATGGATTGTTTAGTAACTATATTAAAAATACTCCAATATTGTGGGAGACTGGTGCCTAAGCTAGGCTAATAGCCTGTGTTATAGGACACCAGGACCCCACCCCGAGTAACAATGTCAGGTCGTACTAAAGCAATACACCTTTAGTTGCGGCAAGTTCAATGTTGTGGGTGGTGACTGGTATATGAGGGAGTGTATTAGGTGTAAGTGAGGTATGTATGTGTGTGTGTGTGTGTGCATTTGTGTGGTGTTGGATTGTCGTACGCGTCTACTTACTTTACGTACGTAGAAACTTACATACACAAACACCCAGACCCGGAACAACTAATTGTAGGTCATACAAATATTTGTTCTGTGCGGGGATCTAGCCCGCGACACGCTGCGTAGCAGTCCAATCTCTAAGCCACTGCGCTAAACGTGTCGATTAGCTTCATAATATCGGTATAGTTTTTTTTTTAACGTGGTAAAATTATCAAATGAGTCCTCCCATCCAGGGCAGAGCGGTAGGGACTGTCAGAGTCTTACTGACTAAAATCCACGGTGTCGTTCAATAGCCCTTTACGTTCCGGGGTCACGGTAATTCGTGAGTCCCGCGACCCCGGATCAGGATATAGCACAGAAGTATCAATATATTTCCATTTTCCATGTCGCCTTTGACCCCATAAATTAGAGGCGGTTGCTAGTTAATTATTTGGAGCCAGCATGGCTTAGAAAAAGTTAATAATAATTATAATAGGGCTGTGGTATACACAGAACGAAACAATACCGGGTATAATTACGTTCGGCTGACATTTGTACTGAACTTATCTATACTTCTATACTAATATTATAAAAAGGAAACTTTTGTATTTTTGTATGTTTGTATTGAATAGGCTCAAAAACTACTGGACCGATTTCAAAATTTCTTTTACCATTACTTAGAGGGATTCTTCCGAATCCGTATAGGCTATATTATATCCCGGAAAATAGATAGGATAGGATTTTTCGTGGTAGTGAAAATTGTGGAGTAAGGCGTCGAAAAAACTGCCGTACGTTAACGATTCTCGCGAACGCTGCCTAAATGGTTAGAGATGTGTGGTTGACTTCTATAGAAAAGTTGTAGAACTCAATAATGCCTACAAAAAAGTCAGCGATGATATAAACCAGACATTTATATTTTAGCCATTCTAACCACTTTTCCATAGAATAAAAGTAATTAAAATTATAAGCCTATGTTTATTGATCATATTATCGTCCAATACTAATCCATATCCAAATAAACTATTTATTGAGCAAGATTGTTTCAATAGCTATAAAATACTTTTTAAATTACTTTATTTTATTCCAATCGGACAATCCATTCAAAAGATATTACGAATTTAAAATTGTGAGAGAGCTTATAAAATAAATGTCCACCCGTGCGAAGCCGGGGCGGGTCGCTAGTTAATAATATATTAACAGCCTTGTCTGTTAATTACGTACGGTGAACGATATATTATTAACAAACCAATAAGCTGTCTCGATAGTTTACGAACCAAATGTCGTGACCGACATTCGGGCGTAGTCTATCAATCTTTAAATATCTGTATACATACTAAAATTGAACTTGCTTTTGGTAACTATTTGTGTGATCACGTGATCAACATCATTATTATATCAGCCCTAGGATGTCCAATGCTGAACATAGGCCTCCCCTAAGTTAGCCCCAGACTTCCAATTGAACCGTGTTAATTACCATAGGTGAACATTGGTGAACATCGCACTCGTACGTATAAAGCGTAGTGAAAATACTTTTATTGTGCGCACAGCTAAGGAGTGGAATTCCCTGCCAGAGTCTGTGTCTCCTGATAGCTACAACCTTGGATCTTTAAGTCAAGAGTGAATAGGTTTCTTCTTAGCAAGCGTGCTTCACCGTCGACCCCATCATTGCTTTCACGCGAGATAGTGGTTAAATGCGAGATAGTGGTTAAACGCGAGCCTATTGTAAATAAAAAAATACTCAGCAGATTTTGATGTGGTCTTTAAATACCGTTATCTAGAAGGGTGTGGACCAGGCCATCATTACTGAACATATTTTCGGCATAAAGCTAACATCATTATAGAGAAAAAAATGGTATTCCAAAAATGATCCACCATGGGTTGGGTTGGTCGCGGGACTCACGAATTACTGTGACCCCGGAACGTAAAGGGCTATTGAAGGACACCGTGGATTTTAGTCCGTACGAGTCTGACAGTCCCTCCCGCTCTCCCGCTCTGCCCTGGGTGGGAGGACTCATTTGATGATTTTACCACGATAAAAAAAACATGGGTTGGGTAAATTTGTATGAAGTGGTTTTGTTTGACCCCGCACAACATCCTTGAATATAATCAATTCATTCTGATGCTTGATGTATTTAAAGTCATTTCTACTTGGGAAAATCAGCCCATTCCCACTGCTGGGACACAGGCCTTCTCTCTATGAAAGGGAGTGGACTGAAATCTATAACACAGGCCCAGTGCGTATTGGTAGATGTCTCATGTCTTTGTATTTTTGAATCTAGGTCATGTCAGTTTCATCAAGAAGTTTTTCCTCACCGTTTTTGAGACCAGTGGTGATGAAATGAATTAAAATACAAAGTAATGCGCCTGGATAGGTTCGAACCCACAACCTTTTTTTTATCGTGGCAAAATCATCAAATGAGTCCTCCGACCCAGGGCAGAGCGGGAGGGACTGTCAGACTCGTACTGACTAAAATCCACGGTGTCCTTCAATAGCCCTTTACGTTCCGGCGTCACGGTAATTCATACAGTCCCGAAACCAACCGACAACCCTACTATTCTAAAGCCCTCCTTTAGAATAGTAGGGTGTTATAAAAAATTCTTCATGTTTTGTCAATACCGCGTAAAACGGGGCCGGGTTGCTAGTTCATTATATAATTATGCTAAGTATATTTGTTGCCTGTTACTTGGCAACACAATACGAGTAGGTACAAAGGACACCATGTTTGTTCGAAAGCCAATACAAACATACAAACTATAGCGTAACTTTAATGTAAGTTATAATGTAGGTATGTTATGGCATTTTGTGTTGGTGTATTAACTTACTAGCTTCTGCCCGCGGTTTCATCGCCGTTCGGCTCCTACAGGTCGTAGTGTGATGTTATATAGCCAACAGCCTTCCTTATTAAATGGGCTATCCAACAAAAGAATTCGGCGGGCCAAATGCCTCCTGCCGGAGGCTGTACGCCGGTCACCGAGGATTTTAGTCAGTACAAGTCTGACAGTCCCTCCCGCTCTGCCCTGGGTGGGAGGACTCATTTGATGATTTTACCACGATAAAAAAAAAAAATCCAACAAAAGAATAATTTTTCAATTCAATCTAGTAGTTCTTGAGATTAGCGCGATCAACCAAACAAACTCTTCAGTTTTATGATATTAGTATAGTATGCTTATAAATGTTATAGAAATAGGCTCATAATCATGTATAAGTATAGGCTAGTTTACAGCATCAATAAATTGCAAATGTAATTAGTCCGTCAGTTATAATAATATAATATTAGTTTTAATTAGTAATAATATTAGTTTTGTTAAATCAGAGAATATTCACAAATATTAAACGTATCAAAACTCGAGATGTAGAGTTTGTGAAGTCAGGACGCACTAAAAACGACAACAGGGCATGACGTATTGTAAATTTTAAAAGATTCGCACCAAAATTGACGAAGATGCGACACTTTTAAAATTTACAATACTGTCAAATATTTGTTGAAAATCTGATTGAAGGATTAATTAGACTTCTTATTGTGGGAGATGATGCTAATGTTATAATTTTATTTGTTATTTACTAGCAACCCGAGGATCGGACCCCTTTCTTTGGACTAAAAAATAGCTGGCGAAATGTACGTGGGTACTATGAGATACGCCTTTGCCTAACCCTTCAGGGATTTCAGGCATGCGGTTATGTATTCTTAAAATAATAAAATTCAATCAACAGTTTTCGTAAGAAACTTCTTTAAAGCCTAGAGTACGACGTAATAAATCTGTAGCACGTCGTGTTCATAGGCTCGTCGGTTATTTACAAAGAGAAAGTGTGGGAACCGACCCCGTTTCCCCGATGACGCTATTAGGTGTCATGTGCACGGCTACGATATTGGCATTTTCGGGCGCAATTACTTTCACTATGCAGTTTGAACCCAGAAAAATCCGGTTATCCGCGGTAGAAAATATTTTTAAAGAAGAGGTGTGAGATCCAGTGAAATTGCAAACCGCTTGGAAAAACGTTTGATCGAGATCGCTGCACAAAGAAACGAAGAAGGAAACACAGCATAAAGTATTCACGTTTCAATAGTGTTTGAGTTGTAGATATAATCACCGGAAAAGCGCTGGATGGCGATTACCTGCATCGTAGAGCTTCGTAGCACTCGTAGACAGTCTACGGCGTAGCAACTTTGATGCATTCTATTTTTTATTAAAGTGCCTACGCAGAAATTGCCGGGAGGAAAGAATTTTCGTGAAGGAAAATATGAACAGGCTTTACGAACGTCAA
This sequence comes from Agrotis puta, assembly GCA_943136025.2. Classification (NCBI taxonomy): domain Eukaryota; kingdom Metazoa; phylum Arthropoda; class Insecta; order Lepidoptera; family Noctuidae; genus Agrotis; species Agrotis puta. Next base: position 8,716,972 of record OW964177.2, on the reverse strand, counting down.
ACAATACAAGCATAACACAAGTTTACGGGCTTCCCATTCAAATCTTTACATTAATATTAAATGTTAATTTAACGCAGCAATAAGACGTTTCCCATATTTTTTCACGTCGACAAGCCGAGGAAATATTAAATTTATAACGTCCCCAGTCATTACGGCGATTTCATCAAAATTTAATTTACTTGAATAGGAACATGAGGGAACTCATTTTGATACGTCTTTCGCGACAATAGCGAGTAATGTTCTAATTTCTTATGTCGAGATTACTTTACGGCCCAGCGGGGTATTGTTCATATTTGCGAGATTGTTATTTTTATGTATGTAATCATAACAAGTGTTATACTGTGAAGGAATTGTAACGAAGTGGCACGCGGCTATATTACTATTACGCCCGGCGAGGCGGATTTACGTCACATTCGGTGGGGTCGAATTGAACCGTTTGGTATGTTCTACGTCTTACTCGGAGTTTTGATGTTAGTGATACACACGCTTAAGAACTTCCAATGAAATACATACGTTTATTTTTCTTTAATTTTTCAAAAAAAAAACCAGGGCAGATCGAGAGGGACTGTCAGACTCGTACTGACTAAAATCCACGGTATCCTTCAATATACCCGACCAATACCGGGCGCCAGAGGTCTACGCCTATCGCCGTCGTGAGGACACGGTAGTTCCCTGCACCTCACCTGTCCGGTGAGGACCTGCGTCATGCACGCGCATACCGCCGCGATCGCGGCGTGCCTGATGAAATACATACGATAGCAGAAAATGAGTTTTACTTTTTGCATAATAACTCGATATTGAAAAAAAGATATACATTCATGAACTGACGCCTTTTTACCATAGGTAGGCATTACTAGGCATAACACAGAATGCCATCTGTTACTATATTTCAATTTTTTCCATCGCATCATTTACGTTCATATATATGGCCATATACGTAGGCCAGTTCTATGTACTAGGCATGTTTTACAAAAGCTAGTTCCTTAATAACCTTCACTTCCATATAATCGTTTGAAAATCTCCTAAAATACATACATACTTACCAACCAATTTCAACGCAGACTGAGCTTATTTGTTAAGCAGGCATACCTTCGCAACGTAGTTCATTTCTTATTAAAGGCCTATAAAAAATTAAGGGGCATGTTTCAATCGCAGCGGATAGTCGAGGGCGAGCGCACCGGAAGCTGGGGACCGCCATAACCGTAACTCACGTACCAGCATCCGACTGCGTTCAAAAGTGATGTTACATGTGCACCTATTTATGTAGCTCGGTGCCTCTGGCCGATTGATGGCGATTAACTTCGGGTACAGACATGAACATCTATATGTATGTCACACGGAAATAAGGGTGCACAGAGTGGGTATGCGGATGACGTTTAATGGCTGATGGCGCGTCGTGTTCCACGCGTGTCTCAAAAAGCTGTCAGCAATCTGATGGGGCCCTTCTTAGAGGGCCAAAGCCTGCACTGACCATGCTGCTGTGATCGGTGTCTTAGCGAAATGTTTGAAAGAAGTCACGAGCCAGTGGCGAGTTTGCGTATCAAGTACCTTATTAATGTGCTATTGCGCAGCCCATCGCCTCGCTTACCGCTGAGAACAAAGTCGAGTTCGGGCTGTTATACTCGCGAAGGAGGCAAAGAGGGAGAAGAGGACTGGGTCTCTATCAGTTCCCGTAGCAGACGCAGCGAGCATCAACGCCGCGATGGGTGAATACCGATCTGCGTTTTCCATGAGAGCTGGTCTACGTAGACCACATACAGGTCCGAGGGGGCGGCGATATGCCCACTAATGGCTTGCGTTCACTACTTTGCTTTTAGTCGGTCGAGTCTTACATACCCCCCTGTCTGTTCTGAGTGGAGGAAATCTATGACGATTTCCGTTCGTTTGCATGTCGATGCATTTATATTACATCCAACTTGTATGTGCTACCCCTGTATTGTTCCATGGTTTAGTTCGTTTAAATCCTGAAAGGTTAATTGATTGTTGTCTTACTGCAACATTCGATTTTTCGATTCTTTTTAGAGAAAAACAACTCATTTTTCATGAAATCTAAGGATATTTATCCTCATGACTGTACCTACCCAGCTTGGATTAAACGTATTCAGGTCACAACTGACAATTTATTGGGCAATTAAATTGTGTTTAGGTGATAGGATGTCAATTATTTATCAACTATACATACATGTTAGGTTCAATTTCAATTATAAATGCGTGGAAATTAATTTTCCGTTTTGGTACTGAAACATTCGATCGAAGATTTGGAATATAATTTACAATGATTGAATTGTATTTTATCGTTGTCCAGTAAATGTTTATAGAACAGATTAATTATTTTTGTGATCCAGCCAAAGTGTCGTTTTAAGTTTACGACGTACGATTTTTTTGACCCAGGGCGGGACGGCAGGGACTGTCAGACTTGTACTGATTAAAATCCACGGTGATCCTTCAACAGCCTCCAACGTTACGTTCCAGGGTCAAGGTTGCCTGATGAGACAGTCTCGTGGCCCCGGTAGGCCGGGAATTAGGCCCCGCAGCTCTAAGAGGCGCGCGTGGAACACGACGCGCCGTCGTCGTCGTTAAGTAATGATGAGACACATTGCTATATGATTACCTCAAGGTGCTACACACATCTGTTTTGCACTTTACTGAACATTCTACTGTTTCTAGGAATGATGTCATATGGACTTCGTCAAAGGTCAGATTTTCTCCGTATCCCCAGTAAAATTGACACAGGATTCCCAGAAAAATTGTCCCCAACTTTTTCCAAAGATATGTGCCAACTGGGGATCGTTTCCGCTCATCCTGCCTTCAATAAATGTATTTTGGTGTGTACTGTTTATCGATTAACAATAAAAAATAATATTAGTGGTACGGGTTCCCGGTCTCATAAGTGCCCTTTTTGCCCGTGGGCCACATAAAACATGGCTATGGGATTATGTTTCGAGTAAGGGTAGAAGCGTGCACCTGAGTTAGGCTTAAGGAATTTTCAGCGGGAATACCTTAATTATGAAAAGATGGCTCCATTGAATTTTATCGTGATACAAATTTTTATTTAGACTTATTGTTTGAAATGCGGGTATACTATTAAGTAACCTTTGCGTAACCCTTTGGGGATCACAGGCGAATTAGTTATTGTTATTATAGTTGTGTATTGTTCATTATTTGTACATTGAAGGTTTTTTTTTATCATTTACATTTAGGAACGTCCTACGCAGAAAATAAAATTCATAACCTAGTCAAATTCAAACCGGTCTTCTTTCTTAAACGTATTGATAAAAAAAACATTGGCTGAACAAGCCGAGGGCAAAATTTCCGCGAGTTAAGACTTTTCTTCCATTTCCTTGCCCGTGTAACGAACTGTGCGCGAATGTGATATTTATGGACTTTTACGTTCTCACTTTTTCCCGGTACATTATTGTTTAGAGAGGAGTAAAACGATACATAGCTGTTTTACTGTTATAACTCAGGGTCATACGTAATCCTTACAAATTATATATACGTCGTTTTATTTTTTAATGGCCTCCGTAGCTTTGTTATTAGCTCTGGCCTTGTCTTTGGTCGTATAACAAAATTGGTATTAAAGTAAAAAGTTGCCGAGAACTTTTATGGGAAGTAGTTTGGTATATTTGTTCTTCTTCTATTGTATTTGGTAAAAAAAAAGGTAAGTATAAAACACGGGTCGAAGAAGTTCTATTACGTATTTTTATTTACAGCGTATTTAAAGTATTTACAGCGTTTATTGTGTGGAAAAATCAAAAGGCACCTCTAGAGCACGAACGAGGTACTAATTTTTTCCATTCAATTAACGTCAATGTTCCAGTTTTACGTTGCAAAACGGAAAAAGTCATGATAGAGCCTCAGTTCAAAATGTAACATATTGCAAACACTACCATGTGTTGCGTTACATACTTATGTAGTTAGAACATAATAACATTTGCGCAAAGTTAGCTTTCCCGGGACTTACTCGCGCGGTTAAATTGTGGGTGATAAAATATATTGCATAGTAAGTGCGCTCGGGAAACGAAGCAGTGATGAACAATATTTCGATGTTTAGGAGAACGACCAGACATCACATAAGAATTTTATCATAGTATTTTGAATTTAGGAAGTATAGGGCAATGTTTCCTAATGTGCACCTCCTTTTTATCCCCAACGTCGACCGTAACACGATTTAAAAAAATATACAATATTATTTTTAGTATATGCGAAACCCGATACACCTGCCTAGTATTTTTGTACATAGAATCTCTACCTATATAGAATCTATATACAAAATTTCAATGTGTATCATGAAAAATCATAAAGTGTCTGTTCAAAAACATGCTCATTTCGCGATACCCCCGCTCAACCCGCGCCTCGGTGACTTTATTGTAATTAACTGGTGAAAAAAAATACTTAAAATATTTTCAGAAAAAAAAAATAACATGATGTAAAAAATATTGGAATCGAATCAGTTACTGATTCTGAACAAACTATATTCAAGTTTCGCATATACTAAAAATAATGTTGTATATGATTTATTTATCTTAAAAAAAAAAACTAAATGTAATGTTGTATATGATTAAAATTGTGTCGCAACTCTTTGATTTGCCTTTCAAAGTTACTATTTGGTGGATCGTGAGACTTATTTTTAACAATTATGACATTGTCCATATAATGGTGGACATAAGGGATCATTGGAAGATTTCTGTCGACCACAGATTTAGTTACCATCTGCATATTGGTAAGGTTGGCAATCGTTGCTGAGAACTTCATGTTCTTAAGTAGATTAAAAAGGGAAGTCACATCGTACAGCTACTGATACACCATTAACCTTCTCCTATAAACGTTAAATTAAATCGTAATAATTTGAGGTAAGAACTACTATATTTATCACTGTTCTTTCTGTACAGGCATGGCTTTCAGATTAGTAAACCGTATCGATAATTATAGATAAGTATTCAGAATTATTGTTTAGTCAGACAAAGGACAGCTTAGTCATTTGTGAGTAATAAACACGTATGTTTATACGTGTTTACATCTAATCAACGAGACTGCGTTGTTGTATTCATAATATTCTGAGCTAGGATCTTATAAACGAATGTGCCCACGCAATTTTCGCTGAGAAACACTACTATAAAGCTATTCACACACGAGACCACAAATCCGCACGGACGATGAAGCGAATGTATCAGCAGTGCTCCGCGCGGAGAAGCGGAGAGCGTCGTTCGTTCGCGCGGATACGAGTGTCAGGCATCGTTTTCATATAAGTCAATGCGTCAAGGGATCTGTTTTACTACCTGATCGCGCAAACAAGCAGTGTCTTGTGATTACCGCCTTAGTCCATGTTGGTCTATGTAGAATAAGCCAAACTTATTATCCGTTCTTGGAATTACAGGAGTTCTCTGAAAATGAAAGTCTAGCCAAATTACGTGGCTGTAGGTATTTTTCGTCTATTTTACTGAATAAATCGGAAATAATACACCACTTCCTTTGGACCACAGGAATATCAGAATGATAAATGTCATGACTTGACTAGTCTAATAATTAATATTACCGTACGATATCTAGTCTACGGAATCAATCCTGTAATAATTACCTTTCAGGTATACAATCAGCAGCTTGTCGGTTGAATGTTCCATTAATTTCTCTGTAGTAGGTAATTGAGGCAATTGACTTGCATCGTAGTATTGAATACACTAAGGGTGTGTTTGTCAATATTAATACTACTTAGTGGTTCTGTTTGATTACTGCTGCAACTTCTGAGGGGTAGCACAACAAATTACGTTTTTTGACGTAAAGTAAACAGTCACTTTGTCGTTAAATTTATGGAAAAAAATAGTTCCTCATTCGCCAGCGCATCAAGTTGCCACAACTGTCAATTTTTTAAAATTCATTTTCAACCTTATCACAATAGTGGAAGGTTAATGTTCGATTGGTAAAATTTGATAAATTCGGGTCGGTAGTTCTTTTTCATTTTTCATACAATTAAGGCCTTAAATACTTCAAGTACGATGTCGGTAAAATAAAAAACTTAAAAAAAAACCTAACCGTCATAAAAACCACCGCAAAAATTGTTTTTTGCAACAATATCCCAGGAATCAATTTACCTGAAAAATACTATAAAAAGAGGTCTCATTTTACCCTAACTTCCGTGGATTACAAAGTTAGTAATATAGCTAGATAGTATCGCTTTCTTCCCAACATTTATACGAACACAATCCAACACATCTGGCGTACGTAATCTTGTTATGAAGAAAAACTTTCTTAATAAGAGCGCTGTTTGGTTTGCTATTTCCCTTCATAGCCTTGAAGAGGAAACGATGAAATAATTACTTGTGTTTCTGTCTGTTTTGTACTAATTGATTTTACGTCTGTGGGCCGTGTGCTGAGGAAATAATCGAGTGCAGTTATATTGTTCGGTTGGCAATCGTTTTTGCTGGGTATTGAGAATTGGACGAAAGTCTATGACGTCGCGGATAGGTCGATACGCCTCAAGTGGAGTTGGGCAGGGCATCTGGCTAGTTACAGAGATGGCAGATGGAGCAAGGTTTTGACCGAATGGTGGCCAAGGTTCGGCCAAAAAACCGGGGCCGCCCAAAAGCCCGTTGGGTTGACGATATTGTCAAGATCGCGGGGAATAGTTGGATAAGAGAAGCATAGAACCGAGAGATATGGCATAAAAAGGGTAAGGCCTATACCCAGCAGTGGGTGATCCCGGGCTGATACGATGATGATAATTGACCTGAAATAGTTATAGTTGTAAGTTACAATAAAATAATGATTCATTCCAGATATTTTATTTCACTGGTCAAAAAAAATATGCACTTTTACATTGAGTTGTTTAATATATAAATTATGTACATAATTCCAATAATACCTTTCACGATAAGATAAATAATGAATTAAATTGTCATTGTTATTAAGATTACAAAAGTTAATAAGAATGCAGATCTCATTATTCCACGAATTTGTTACAGGAAAAAAAAAGCCACAGTATATTGGTGAAGAATCAGTTTACGTTGCGTGGTTATTGACTTTGTACACAAACCAGTTACAAATAAGACACAAAATCGTATGACATTTTCGACCAATACTAAACCTTCCAGGTCTAATTATGATGTTCACGGATTTTAAGTACTATTTAGCATCTTAACGTACTTTAATTTTGTGTACGTAACTCATTTAGTTAGCGCGGAGTAGGCTGCGTGCTGTAAAGGTGGATTCCGTCCTGTGTATAGTGCACGGGCGGCGGTGGGTAGTTCGGGTTATGATGCGGCGGCGGTGGGTGATGCGGATAGTATTGCGGTGGTGGGTGATGCGGGTAGTCAGGCGGCTGGGGAGCGTCGTACGGCTGCGGAGGTGGCGGGTACGCATGGTTCGGATAGTGGGTCTCCACTGTGATGCGGTGGCGGCAGTTCGGCGTGCAGAATGTCCCGCACTGCGGCCCGCATGGGTAAGCGTGTGGAGGTGGCATAGCTGAAAGAAAACAAGTGTTCACTAGAAAAATTAAAACTACATAAACTTATTTACTAAGTTGTTTCAGACATTTTGCTAAAGCTTCAGACTGAAATGAATTTTAGAATATCTTATATTGTAGATGTGCTGTGTAAAACAAGTACGGTGAGGTAAAGCAAAGAAATAATTAATTTAAATGAACAGAGAGTCTAAAACGACCGCTTTAAGCAACATTCTTAATAATTCACTTAAAAACGTCATTGTGTATTCATTCAACAAGAAATGAATCATTAGGAATATTGGTAAGTGGACGTTTTAGAACCGCAGTATTATTTAATATCTTCTACTGCATTTTCTATTATATTATCTGTCAAACTTAAGGGAAAGCAAGAAAAATGTCTTACTAAGCAGTTTTCAAAATAAGAACTGAAACCACCATCTTATTTTTCAAATTCTCAAACACATATTTACTTTCTTGAATATTTTATCAATTAACGATCTCTTTTGATTTCGAACGATTTCAGACATAACAGTCGGTTCACTACATCTTCCATAATTGAGTGTGTGGTTAATTTCAGATTACATTTAAAAAAGCAAAGAATAAAAATCTTACCTAGGCCTTATAGGTTTTGATTGATTCCTTTTGTTCACAAAAAAATATAATCTATATAATATCTAGTTTACTGCAGGTAGAATCAACAGTGAATGATAAAGGTCCTGGTGTTGTACCTATTTATCAGTATTTTCGTAATCTGCACAGTTCCATATCAGTCGAGCTGATATAGCAATATCGATAAGTGACGCATGAGTTGGGTTGGTCGAAAACCAAATATTAACAGCTATAGTTATGGAATCAGTATCTGATAAATTATTTTCTATTTATTTTTAGTCCAAACACACAGTGATTCACCCTTGAAACCCCGTCTGAAAGGCAAAGGTCATTCGACCCCAGATGATATACCAGTTTAAAGAAAGTAAAGGAAAAAGAAAGAAGTAAATAAAAGAAGATAGTGTTCTGTAATTTGTAGAAGATGGATGTATGTGGCTGAGTTTTTTCTTCAATAAGGGTCAATTTACGCGACTCAAAGTCTATCTATCAGCGCAGAAACCTAAATGAGCAGATTTTATGAAAATACGGATTCTGAGTTTTGGCGGTCTTCTATCTTTTAACGACCTGATTCCACTGGCGTGCGGCACAAACCTTCGTTCTGATGCACTCACTCAAACAAACACGAATAAATTGCTCTCCTGGATATTTCTGTGCACAGAAGTAATTGATGATGCGTTATTTGTTAGCGCACAAATGTGTTGCACTGTGCGCGAACAAAAGTTACGCACAGATTTGCTGGTGATCACATAGGCTAAACGGCATACCAGTTTAGTTCGCGTACTGCAGAAGCGGGTGAACAGATGACACGCTTTTGTCGGTTTTGTCATCGTCAACCATAGTCATCTCGTGTAAAGTAATGATGTCTAGTTCCAATGATGTATCATTGCCCGGGAAACTGATTCAAGGGGAACTTTTATGAAACAATGGCTAATCCTAACAGCAACAACAGGTGTAAACCTGTTGTTTACATCGATCAGAATGTTGAGCAACAGCAAGGATTGAATGTGGCTGAAATAAGAATGAAAAATGTTCAGTTGTATGAAATGGCAACATTAATTGAAAAAATGTGTGGTTGTGTGATACTCGGTATTATATAGAAAGTTTGTTTATTAAAGTGGATTATAAATAAGGGTTTAAAAGAAGCCATGGATAGACTGTTGAACTGATGAAAGAGTAAGTAAATCCTCTCGACGGTTAATGACGGTAGACAATCTCAGCGGTGCGGGTATATGCACAGAAGAATGTACTTTGTTTTGTTGTTGTCCTGGCCTGATAGAACGGTTATCTAACACAACCGGAAAGAAATCAGGCTTGGGACTAACGTTTTTTTTAATCGTGGTATATGATTTTAGCCATTCTCATTTTCAGCCATTTCCATTGGACTCATTTGATGATGATAATGAGACCTCCCTTCCCGGGGCAGAGCGGGAGGGACTTTCAGACTCGTACTGACTAAAATCCACGGTGTCCTTTGATAACCCTTTACGTTCCGGGGTCACGGTAATTCGTAAGTCCCGCGACCAAAAGTATTTACACAGGGTTACGCAATCATCCGCTAGGCTTTGTACTCCGCTAGGGACTAACGGCTTAGCGAAAAGATGACACTTAATAGGAGTTTAGAAGATGCTGTGTTGAACCAAAAGAAAATTAGAACAAGTGCAGGAAAATAATGAAAAAAACAATTTTTATTTTCATAAATGCTTTTATTTGAGTGTCGTTATCAATTACATTTTAAACTTGAGTATATTTTGTATTTCAAATAGGTACACAATACAATAATTATCGCTTTCGATAAGATAAAATAATAATTTTATCAGTTCAAGTATGCAGATCTCATTATTCCAAGAATTATTTGTTGAAAAAGTAAAATCCATCACAGTGCAGTATTGAGAAAATATACAACATGTTCTTGCCCGCAAGTTAATTCTACCGATTTATGAGGTTCACCATACTTATAAGACATGTCAAAGTTACGCAAAAACTGACTTCATAGTATTGTTTTTGCTCCATCTTCTTCTCACACTAAAATTATATTAAGGAAACACTGCTGAGGTCGGTGGCAATGCCCCGCATGGTGCGGCCTCTGAGTTTCCAGGTATTAGCGGTGCATATAGGGTGGAACTCCATAGTAATGCGGTGGTGGAGGCGGATAGTGCGGTGGAGGAGGGTGGTACGGCGGTGGTGGTGGTGGATAGTGATGTACCACCTGCACAGGTGGTGGATAGTAATGCGGTGGCGGCGGCGGCGGCGGCGGAGGGGGGTGGTAGATGTGGACCTCCCGGTTACGATGGTAGCAGGTCGGAGTGCAGTAGGTCCCGCAGTGCGGACCGCAAGGACGAGCGTGTGGAGGCGGCATAGCTGGAAGAATAAAATTGGTTAATTTCATTGCTGGAATCCTTTCCGTGAACTGAGTATTATGGCTTCATGTCTTTATGAAACTTCGTGCTAATGCAATGTTATGTTACTGCCTAATAGGTGCTTAATCTGGATTGTGCAATCATACCAATAAAGAAGATGATAACACAAACATACCGCTACGTCACGTATCGCAATTGATGTTAGTACATAACGCCATAAAGCACATACATTAAGCCACTAACTTTTATTTGATTTGGTTAAACTAGGAATTTAATTTCACAAAAAGCTAAGGCTTTGACTGTAAGTTAAAGGATCTTTCAGCGCTACACAAAAACATAACTAAAGCCGCCATATTGTTTTTTCACAAAAAGATTTCGAGAGCGACCCCCGTTGTTATCAGTCATGCGTCAAAAGATCTTTGTAGCACTGTACCAACGACCACAAGTGTTCTGTTACAGATCACCGTCATTAAAAACAACGAAGAATTTTCTTTACCTTAAAGATACTGTTACTTCCTTTTGTACACAAAGAAAAAAATATTAAAGAACTTCTTTACTGCAGGTGAAATCAACAGTGAATGATAAGGGTCCAATCGTTGTATGTATTTATCGTTTTTCCGTAAGCTGCGCAGGTCTCTTATCAGAGTAGCTGATAGTGTGATATCGACAACGTGACGCTGATTGAAGTTATGATTCATAAGTTTGTCAAAGTAATAAGGTTTATTTTCTGATGAAAACGGAACTTAGTGCGTACAGGTATTCTGTTTAGTGACACATTTTTTATTTATTTACATTGTGTGAGTCATCGTAATTAGTTAAGTTTTTTGATCGTTGTAAAAGGAGATGTCCAAACCTGTACGTGTACAGTGACGCAAAGTTAAAAGAAGCTAGAATTTGAAAGTATCCTTTTTAGGTGATCTATGAGTTGTTTGTACCGACCGTAACCGGACACAATGTACAAGGGATTTTTTTATTTTACGCGTAGTTCTATACAAAACATCTCCATCAACAAGCTAGTCCACAGAACAACATTGTCAATTCACCAGATAATTAAGCGCTGGCCTGTTATAATCCTTCTGTTCAATCAGCGACACCCTATTGAATTGCCATATTGTGTCATCGTGAACTACACACAGCACGTTTTCGTGGTATCTGTCTTCTCATATCTATCTATTGTGTGGTAAACACATGTGGCAATCAATGTTTTGACTTAGGACATATAAATAAAATAGGAGTGGAATGATCTAAGTATTGTATTTTGTTTACTGTAGTCTTGTTTCCCAACAATAACTCTCGTTGCACTTGTGTAATCATAGCCAGTAAAAGACAAAAGGTTGGTTTAAGATTTCACATTTTCATCTTGCCTATGTCCCAATTCTTCAAAAGAGAAGAATCATCCCCTTGACTAAGTTTTGTAAGTGAGGAAATCACTGATATGAATATTATCGGCTTCGAATCACAATACTAAAAAATAACTAACATTTTTTTTGTTTAAATCGTGTTTTTATCATGGTTTATTAATAATGATTAATCTATAGATTGTACTGTTTGTACTTACTTCAGAGCCGAGAAAGGAAATAAGAGTTATTAAGATAAAAAAAAAACTGTTGTGTTTTCATGAATTAATCATAATTAATTACGCGTATGTTTGATTAGATTAAGTAGATTACAATACATTTTTGTTATGTTTTATAAATAGGTAGAGTAAAACACTAAAAAGTTGTGAGACTTTTTAAAATTTTAGGTTCAAGGGAAGTTCTTGGTCTGGTTGAGAGGGTGAGTAAACGGCAGTTAACAAAAGGTAAGGGTGGTACAAGATACGAGGTGATGCCCTAGATGGATATACTTATGGACCATGCCCGGGTCGACGGCGCGTTGCGTTCCACGCGCGCCTCAAGGAGTGTCAGCATAGTGACGGGCCCCTCTCTAGGGGGCCAAAGCCTGCCGGGGTCGCGGGACTCACAAATTACCGTGACCCCGGTACGTGAAGGGCTATTGAAGGACACCGTGGATTTTAGTCAGTCAAGTCTGACAGTCCCTACCGCCCTGCCCTGGGTGGGAGGACTCATTTGATGATTTTACCAAGATAAAAAGAAAAAGATTGATATACTTACGTACACTGACATCATTGGTAACTAAATTGCCTTTGTTCTGGTGGTCACCTCTATTGGCTTTAGTTAAAGAATAGTGTGGTGTCTCAAAAAAGTCTCAACTAAAACACTCATAGTTGAACATTTCATCATCATCACTTGCCTAGCTTTTTCCTAAACTTAGGGTCGGCTACTATATTTTACATAGATTGATTGATTGAACTTAAAGTTTTGATTAACAATTAATCAATTAAGATTTTGGTTTCATCACCTTCATCCTAATTGGATGCGATGTTGCGATCGAACGTTTTCACAAAATTCGTTATCAGTAACGCGAATATCGATGAAACACGATAAAACAATAATATACCTAGATAACACCGGGTACGTACTTCAAACGGGTTCCTATATGAAAGAGTACACAAGTAATACTTAATAGTTCAAAAGCTGATACAGCACTGAGAAGTCGTCTTAACATTATTTCAAAGTACATTGAAAGTGAGTTTTTTTGTTATACTTTTTTCTAAAGTTCCCTTATTAAATTGTGTTCAGCAAAATATTTGTTTGCAAAATTACGTTATTTGACTTCTATCAAAGGTCAACCATTTGTGCATAAAATGGGTAACTCACGTAAGTTCTTCGAAACTGTGTTTTTGTGATAAGATTAGTAAAAGGTTGATGGGAGAATTTTTGTTTCTGAGAGCGGAGTCAAAGGATATTTTTTGTTTAACGTGGTAAAATCATCAAATGAGTCGTCACACCCAGGGCGGGACGGCAAGGACTATAAGACTTATACTGACTAAAATCCACGGTTGTCCTTCAATAGCCCTTTACGTTCCAGGATCACCCGATAAGACCATTAAGTGTAAATACAACGGAAGCAGTATATTTAAGTGCTAAAAGCAATTGGTTCAAAGTGTAAAGACAAATGATCCAAGTTTTCTGATAAAATCAATTTTATTTTTTTCCTGTATCGTGGGTGCGTTTACAAACATCCAGACGGACTGAACAACTACTTGCAGATCAAACAAGTATTTGTTCCGTGCGGGGATCGAACCCGCGACACGCTGTCAAATTAGTCCACATTTTTTCAGGAACGTATCTTTTTTTTTTTTCATGGCACCACCACCACTTTTTATTCCCACCCAGGGCTTAGCGGGAGGGACTGTCAGACTCGTACTGACTAAAATCCACGGTGTCCTTCAATAGCCCTTTACGTTCCGGGGTCACGGGAATTCATACAGTCCCGCGACCGTCAGGAATGTACCTAAAGAAAATTCAAGAAAGATCTTGTAAAAACTTTTTCTAAACAAGCTTAGTATCAGTAAATAAGTTGTTCCTATGCATTAATTTAATACAATATTCGTTGATTTTCAGACCACATGCCGCCACCACCACCGCATCATCACGGGCCACCGCACCATCATGGTCCGCCCCACCATGGACCACCTCACCACGGGCCGCCACATCACGGACCGCCCCATCACGGACCTCCTCATTTTGAGCCACCCCATCACCATCATGGTCCGCCACATCACCATCATGGGCCGCCCCATCACCATCATGGACCTCCTCATGGTGGCCCACACCATCACGGACCACCACCACCAACTTGGAGATAGAAGACTTAGTCTTGAAAGACTAGACAAAGTTAACTAGGCTTCCTATTAACAATGACCATTATGAAAAAGTAAATAAATATAATATTAATGTGATTATTGTAAATGACTGAAAAAAATGTTTTTTTTTTTAAAGATATTGCCTCTTGATAGACCCACTGGGCCCTGTCTTGATCGTCCTTAATAAACAGCTTTATAATAAAATCTGTTTCCAAGTGAAAGTAAAGGCCTCATTATGTTTTCTTTTTAATTACGTGAAGTTAATCGCTGACTTTACACTAAAATAAGATGCCAGGAATAAAGATAAAAATGTTAATGTTGTTTTTTTCAATTAAACGGGAAACTGTTACCGTGGGTAATTTAATTAAATGTGAAGTTAAAGGTTCAACTATTAATTGTTATAAGGAGCTGAAATATTTTTATTACCTTTATTGTATGTAACATTTTGTTTACTGCTTTTGTTCATTTTATAATGTGTTAAAAAATAAATAAAAATGTTAACTAATAATGTTTTTTTTTATTAATTATATTAAATTATACTGAAAATTACCTTTGCTCACTCAATGAAGAGCGAAGATCCTCTTCCAAATCTCTCCACCATTGATAGTTTTGTGTCGTAATGTTTATTCAATTTCTTTTGGGCACTTTAATAAGGTCGTCTGTCCACCTAGGTGGTTATCTTTCTACATTCCTCCTTACCGTCTTCTACGTCATTAGTGTTTCGTGAACGAGAAAGGAGCTATCAATTAAGAAATGTGTGTGGTGCGAATCTGCGCTGCGGTCTCAGGGACCCAACCTGACTTGAATGACTCCGCTTATATAGCTCACAACAATTAGTTAATTTAATTTGAAGTTATAGTGGTTTTAAAGTAGGTGAAAAAATGGGGGCGCTATAAATTAATTTATTGTCAAAGTGGGCAGTAGACAAATAAGTTTGGGAGCCCTGATCTAGATAATCTCTTACTACTTAGTTATACCCGGACTCTGGATATGGTAAGTACTAAGTAGTGTATTTAAATGTTAACTGAGGAGCCCGTGGCTAAATAGCAAGAGCCTCACAGGTCATCTTCAGGGTTAAGCAGCATATGCTGAGGTTGACCTACGAGTATGTCATAGCGAGTTCTCTGTGTCCGAGTCTTAGAAAGCACGGTAACCTATTAGTTGCAGCTGAAGATTATAGATCTCTGACAGTCATTACAGTCAGAAGCGCGAAAAGTCTGATAATCAGTCTAACGGGGTATTATACTCGTATTATCCAGTACTAACTGGATTTTAAAGGGGAGGTATACATTAGTTTCATTTATAATAATGGTATCCAACTGCATCCGTTTCGACTGGAAGGTGACTCCAACATGGTTAGAAATGTATAAGTATGTCTCTTAGCCTTTAAATACTATATACTTTGCTTCAATTTTTGCAAAACTTAAACTAGTTAAAGATCCTAGCCCAAATAATATTGTGGTAAGCCCACTACGGGAACGAGCGCACTTTCAAGTACTTACGTTTCAAGTATTATCAAGAATGCTAGTAAAACGATAGTGCTTCACCTAAACAGGTGGGACTATTCATAATGCAAGTGCTTTGGTACTGGGTTATACCAGAAAAACAAAACAATTCACTAGATAAGGACTTGATAAGGACAGCAAGTCACATCAGAAGTGTTGACTTTGTTTAAAGTGACGTTGATATTTTTAGTCACCTTCCTACTCTAATTAAAGGAGCTCTTAAAGGGTTGTGATACTTCAATTCAATCAACAGTTAATCACACGTTTTGTTGTCATCCGTTAGATAATGACAGTACCTTTTTAAGGTTCCGTACCCAAAGGGCAAAACGGGACCCTATTACTGAGACTTCGTTGTTTGTCTGTCTGTGCATTCGTCTACACCAGGCTGTATCTCACGAACCGTGGTAGTTAGACAGTTGAAATTTTCACGGATCATATAAGCAGATTTCAATATAAGATAATTACTATACAAAAAAATAATAGTAATAAAAATCCTTACATGTATAAATAATAAGAAGATTTAAATACACTTTTTGTAAATTAATTATGTAAAATTAATTACAACTGTAGTGCGAGTCTGAGTATATTTTTAAAATACATATTAATAATACGTCGCGGTGAATTAAGCGAACCCAGTTCATTTTAATCAGCGGTAATCTATTATTAAATAATCAGTCCCCATTTCCGTTAACATAATGTATTATGAATGCCATATTTATTACATCAACTGGAATATTTAATGTTTGACAGTTTATTATATATTTTCGCCTGTAAGCACAGTACTTTATTCTACTTAATACCAAAATTAATTAATTTCAGAATTAAATTATATAGCTAGTTTAAGCGTGAAAAAAAAGCGGTTTAAGCGTGGTTAAATTAATAAATGAGTCCTCCTACCCAGGGCAGAGCGGGGGGACTATCAGACTCGTACTACCTAAAATCCACGGTGTCCTTCAATAGCCCTTTACGTTCCGGGGTCACGGTAATTTATAAGTCCCGCGACCGCTTAAACCGCTGGACCGATTTTGATGAAGTTTGGTATATATATAAATGAGACCCTAGGGAGTTTAAGAGGAAAGGCCGAACGAAGCCACGGAAAGAAGCTAGCATTATAAGTCTTAAGTACTGTACCGTACTTGCGAGGTTTAAAAGCACGTCCTTGCTTTGCACAATCAGAATTAATTGACTGAGAAATAAATACATCGGAAAAACCAACATACAATGTGCAAAGGTATGTTTTAGCTTATTGAAAAGGCAAAAGATGACCGAACTGAAACAGCCAGTAGGTTGATTCTAAGTTCTGGTTTAAATTCAGCACAAGTCTGACATGCCCACTGTGTTAAGATGCCATTCTTGTTGAAATTACTTGAAAGAAAATGAAAGGGCTAACTAAACGCTTTGGTTTCAAACCTTAATACCATGAGAACGTAAATTAATTAAAGATATTGAAACAACAATGCGAATCGCTCCAAAAAAAAACTTTTTCATGAGCTCGTTGACAGACGTACTAAAGTCCTATTTTTAATTTCTGAACGAACGGTTTTGTGCCAGCTATGTTATGACCTATTAAATTGATTAGGTAGATAACTTCTTAAAAAGAAGTCATAAAAGAGACGTAAAAGGAAAATATCAAATTCGATGTAAATACAATTCTAGAAAAGGAGATCACAAAATAACTTATTGAAACAACTAAGTACTAACTATCAAGGTCCACTGAAAGCGTTAGGCCATTAAATAAGAATTTCACTTCGTCAATGAAACGGCAATCCGTTAAAAGTTATTTGGAGTTTTTCATAGCCCGTTTGTTTTGAAATTTCCTCAAAGCAGAAAATGCTATTTACTTATTGCGCCTCGTTTACTTACAAGGTATTTAGGTTTGTCGTCTGTTCCCAGTTTTGTATTTGGAAAATGGAATTTTCCTGTTGGGATATGGAAGGGGCGGAATTCCCAATCGATTTTCAAAAAGGATGTTTTGTAATAGCTATTTCGTTTTTGTTTACAGTTTGCTCTTTTTAAGGTTTCCATCCATTTCATTTGTTCTCGTTTTGTGGTTATAACTGAGTTTTAATACTTTTTCTTTGTTTTTAATAATGTTGTTTATGTCCTTTTGTGACTGACCTTGTTTTGTCCTGTCTCCTGCTTGATATGGAGGGAAGTGGAATGTAGGTATTCTAATATTCCTCCACTATTATTTTCTGATTAATTTCGTTACAAAATCCAAGACAGTTTAAATTAATTTTCCGGGACACATCAAACTTCTTTTTTGGTGGTTCCCCACTTTTGATTCTGGCTGTCAGGAGTTGCAGTGGTTTGGAAATATAGGGTGGGATGGTCTCAAAAAAAAAATTGAGTTTTAATATTGTCTTGTTACTTCAGTGATGAATGTTATGATGATTCAGTTTTGTAATTAGAATTGTGGTTTTTACGTTTACATATAAAGTGAGGCACAAATGACATGGAAAAGTCTGAATAAGGCAATGTTTGTATTGGCTATCGATTGTTGTAGATAAAGACATAAGTTCCCTACGCGATGTAGCAGATAAGGGTGCTCAACTGCTCAGTATATATTCATCGATCGATCTCATTAGCGCGTAATACACAATACTTACGATACAAGCAAGCTAGAATATTACGATATTGTGATAAAGTTTATTTGATATACCCTAGTAAGTATTATTTTTGGATTTTTATCTACCATGCTATAAACCTGGTATACACTGGTTGTTTGTTTGTGTAAGTAAATAAAACGAAGAAAAAATGCATTATGCGATGTTTTGTTTTTAAAACGAATACATTTCTCTAGAACGAACTGGATGGTTTCCTTGAGAATTCGAAGGAGGTGGCGTAAACTCGTGAACGTTGGAAGGAATGGAGGGGGGCCTTTGCCCAGCAGTGGGCACACAAGTTGATTAACATAATAATAATACTTATCTTCTATCCCAAAATTTGTTAAGCGATAGCAAAGCGCGCTGGTAGCCCCCCCCATAGTTAAAACGTCATTCAAACATAAATTTGGATTACAGAAATGCCACCACCACCGCCGCATCCAGGCCATCCACCACACCACCCAGGGGAGCATCCCCCAGGACATGGACCGCAGCCTCATCACCCACCGCACGAGTCTCATCATCCTCCGCACGAGCCTCATCATCAACCGCACGGGCCTCATCACCCACCGCACGAGCCTCATCATCAACCGCACGGGCCTCTTCACCCACCGCACGAGCCTCATCATCAACCGCACGGGCCTCTTCACCCACCGTCGGCCGCTTGAGGATAATTATAATTGATGTACAGGTACTCTAGGGATCAGCACATGTATTTAAAATAATTAAATAAAATATGATTTGAGAATTAAATGAAACATTGTCTTTTATACATAGACGTCTCGCGTGTAACCAAGTCTAGTATTTTCGCAAGTTCTTATTATTTTTAATTAAGGATAATCTTCGTTTTATTTTTTCAATATTTCTTCTATATCTATATCGTGAGTGCGTTCACAAACATAGAAACTCACATAAACAAACTACTTGCAGATCATGTAAATATTTGTTTCGTGGGGGGATCGAATCCAATGATGATCTGTCACGTTTATAATGTTTTTTTTTTTCTTTCTCCACCAACAAAGCTGGCGCCTAGTTTCTTCAACCACATTCATACAAGTTCTCGATTTTATGCCTCTCGTACCGTTTATAATGTTACTAATATTATAAACGTGAAAGGTTGTTTTCATGGATGTGTGTTACTCTTTCACGCAAAAACCTCTGAGTGGATTAGGATAAAGTATAGTACACAGATAGTTTATAACCTGGAATTAACCCGCTACAACTGGAAAAGAATTTTCGAGTTGTAGCGGGTGAAGCCGCCGGCAACAGTTAAGCATAATTATTGAATAACTACGAGCACTTTTTTTTTGTTATCTTATTTTTTTCTAATGAATTCTTAGACATACAACCTGGCAATCTTTGGAGCAAAACATTCATTATAAATGAATATTTTTCATGTTATTAATTTCCTTTCTTAGTTCTAAAAATGTCTAAGGTCTAGTTCCTGCTATAGTCCGCATAAACTCAAGGTAAGTGTTGCCAGGCGTTCGGATAAAGTCGGACATGGTCTCGCTTTTTGGTTGCGTGTCTGGCCAAATTAGACCGTGTCCGGCCAGCCGGTATGTTAGGCTTATTTAATTTGGTTTTTTTTCTATTCGTCATGATTTGGTTTCCGCTCCCTCTGCCTCACCATATAATTATCACTAGCGCAATCTAGCAAGCAATATTTTTAGATAATCTAACTGTCGGACTAATTAGATTTTTTCCTTCAAATACCCTATTAAAGGTGTCCGATCTTTTCACCAAAATGTGCAGGTAATCTAACTGGTCCGTCCGGTTTTTCGGTTGTAAGACCTGGCAACCCTACCCATGGTAGTTCTTTGCCCCCAAATCACGCTCTAATTCTAATGAATGTTCACAAAATGTCCCGCCAAGCCAAAAGTTTGAAGTTTATTGCACAGAATTGGAACTGAGCCCGATAAACTGCGGATAATATGCTGCCTAACGAGGGACCTTATTTAATTGTGAATTATCTATGGGATTTACATAATCTGTTAATGTAATAGATCTAAAAGACAAGGTAGGTGCATGCCACAGACCATTGGAGCTATCACAGAAACGTCCGAACAAGAAACCCCATTTTAGAAGCCAATTGTGGCAAATGCTTGCTTCTTAAAAACTCTTTGAACTTCTCTGTTTATGGATCGGGTACTCAAATAATCCAAAATAACGTAAACTCATGTCTCTTTCCTATTTATGTAGAAAATGCTGCTATTCTTTACCTACTCCAGAACGTTTTTAAGAACAAATAGTAAATCTCAAATTGCATACATCAATCCGTTGGTAAATTTTAATTATGTAGGTACCTAATGTTTATATACAGACCATAAAAAAAAAACTTACTAGTAATATGAAAAAAAAATTAAAACAAAAAAAAACATTCAAAGGGCGTCAAAGAATACGTCCACATCGCTGTCAACGGGAACAGTGCCCAGAACGCTGGCAGTATTTCCACGTTGTAAGGCAATGCTGACTCGTTGGTCTAGGAATAGGCCAGCCCTCTGGTCACCTGAAGAGTCGACTAATCACCTGGCGATGTCCTGTTGTCAATCCGTCGGTTGAGTTTCATCTATTATATCTGTTGGTTGAGCTTCATCACCACCACTGAATTTTTAGAGGTTAGAACCATGACCAACTGTGGGTGAGTCGAGATGATCGCAGTTAATAGGGCGTACCTTTCTGTCTATCAAATTGTTAAGTTTAGGTTACAACTGTGACTTCAACAGTCCAGCACTGTATAATATTTTTCCTGCTTGAGGTGGTCTACGTGCGGTCGGTTTAATAAGATGATGATTAATTTATGAGAAGTGTTCCATATTAATATAAGATAAGATAACATTTTATATATACCTTTGTTGTTGTACTTCATATAACAATGTAGACGAGTGCTTTCAAATTGAAGTATGAAAGTTTATTTATTTGTGTAAGTACTCACGGAAAACAAATATACTCGTAGGTATACAAGAGTAGAATGATACTGTTTATTTCATTAAGAAATCTCTTTCAGCAAACCGAAAAGTTTATTGCGGATTTTAATGTGATTTTCATAAATAGACAGTGATTGAAGAGGAAGTAGAGTTTATCTATAATATAATTCATCTATTGTGCCCGCATGTGTAGTCGAGCCGGGTCGCTAGTTTAAGACACAGGCTAAAAAGTAAGGTTAGAAAAAATAAGAGGTGCAAAAAAAAGAAAGAAATCAAAGTGATTTGTCCCGAATTCATGTCGAGTACAAAACGCGACTTGTACGGCATTATCCCTTCACATGAAATATGTCTGTTTTTGTGGATATCCCTTGAAACGGACACAAGACTATTTTACGGATCGTTGCTTTAGGCCATTTCAAGTAACTGTCTTTCTGTAGAATACCCACTTTTTTGCTTATGTATTTATATTGAGCATACTCGTGGGTAAAAATGGCCACCGTTATTTAAATAGATCTTTGCCTAGACGTAGGTAAGATACAATCTCTTACACGTCTTACGAAACAACTTACATGTTACATTTTGATCTAATGAGTCCTCCCGCTCTGAGTGGGGAGCAAGGGACTGTCACACTTGAACTGGATAAAATCTATCGTGTTCCTTCAATTGCACTTTACATTCTAGGTTCACGGTAGCCTGTTTAGACCGCGAACACGGTAGGCGTTTGGCCCTCTATGGGAGCCCCGTTTGTTTGCTGACAGTTTTTTGAGGCACGCGTGAATACGACGTGCCGTGGAGCCGGGCATGGTCCGTGATCGGACGGCGAGCTAACAATAACACGCCGTCCGCATGCCCTTGCCCGCGCTATGATACTTATATTTAGCCTAAAGCAGTATCTACATAGAATATGACTAGTTTCATGTAAAGATATTTTTCCAGATTTTATTAATCACCGACTTTACTTAGGTACTCTTCAAGATTAATCCGTTCGGAATAATTAAATAACATTTAATCCAATAGCTTCTAACCGGCTCCGTGGAACTGACGCGGTCAACTAATTATCGTTGAAACTTCAAGGTGAATAAAGAGTCGTTTTTTTCTAAACTTTATTAAACCATCAAGACCTAGTTACTTAATTAGTAAAGAAGTCGTGAGGGGGAAAACTGAGGAAATTAGGTGTTCGAGAGAGCCATCTGACGACCGGATTGTGAGTTGACCGGAACCTTTGAACAACTCTATCTTTACTTTTCATTAGAACGCCGTTGTGTCGGCCATTTTTTTTACATTTTGTCTTTTTTGTGAAATTAAATGAATTGATTAAAGCTAGTCAGGTTTTCTTGAGCTTTGAAAATGAACTGCGGTTGTGATTGACTTGGAAACGTCATGGTTTTTTTTGTTTTATTGAATTTTTCACTCGTTTTAATTCGAAACCTTTATAAAAAAATTAATTTTTAATCTCATAAATTAAAGTTGTGCTATAATAACTGATAAAATAGACATTGTTAATTTTGAAGCAGTTTAGCAAACCACCTGCCGAATAGCGATTAGCACAATTTCCAAATTTCCCGCAAGATTATTTCCCCAACTCGATCAACGACCAAATTAGCTAAACGTCGCCATTTTTTATATTTTCAGATAAAAAGCATCATTTTTTAAATGTTAAGTAGTAGTTATTTGGTTTATTTATTATATGATTTAGATTTACATTTAATTAAGAAAGATATTAGATATATTTGTCAGTTCCACTAAAAAATAAAGACAGTTACTGAAGTTACTGTTAAAAGTGTTCAAAATCATGAAACGATGAACGTTCCTCATATAAACGCATGATAGTTAACCGTTATAACGTTTTAACAAGGTATCGCTATCGGCTTCCCGAGCTTATAGTTTTAATTAGGGCGGTAAATTTTAAGCGATGATCGCATCACCGCCTAAATCTTAGCTGCCACGTAATTAAAATAATATTCCGAAGATGCCGCGCCTGTTCTTCGAACTGGCAACACTTTATAGGTTCGATACTCCTTACCTGTAAAGTGTAAATATAAGGAATATTTATTGCGTCTTTTACCTTATCAAGCGATATTTAATTTTTATAATGAGGTCGTTATTTTCTTTTTAAACCGCGTTTTTGTGACGTTGCGGTACTTTTTTTGTACTCAATATTGTTTTTCCGAAAAAGAAAAAACACGGACGCGTAAATTGTTGATAAGTCCGCACGAATATTAAATATTGAAAACAAGACGGAAAACTGAGCAGTAAACATTTTACGCGATTTAAATTTTTATTTCACGCGGCAAACAAAACCGTATAAAAACTAGTTTGGCTGTAAAATATTTACAGCGCTTCAATATTTAAAGTACGCCGAAGAAAACACGCCAACTTCTTCGTATTTGTGTGAAACAAACAAAAAAAGGAGTCCTTTATTTAATGGCGACACTTATAAACTTACAAAAGTGGAGTTTTTAACGAAACACGAGGAAAGTGAGAAGTTACTTTTCATTATTGTTAAGGAGATTCTTGATTTGAATCTAAAGACTTGTCAAATTACGCGGCCGATTGGTCGGCGGCGCGGCGTCAGTCGAGTTCTTAATTTAAATTCACCCGACTAATTGGTCAGCCGACTCGACTCTTATTAGCTTTTTGATGGATATTGTTTTGATTAAATGAATTGCATGATTTTGTAATCAATTTCCTTGTGATTCCATTATGGAAACTGATATTAGACATTGCTCTTTACATTAATGAGAATGATCTAATACGTCAATAAGAGTTTTTAAAATTAGGTTCAAATGAAATGAATGGTTCTTTTATATAATTGCCAAAGCAATTGAAATTATGTGCGATTGCAATATAATCTAATACTTGTTTTCCTCGAAGGTTAAAGGTCTTGCAAGCCTGTCTTAAAATGGCACCACTGGCATGGAACGCCAAGGACAACTGGAGGATTAAATTGCTATTTATTCAGTCAAATCTGACTGGACCTAAGACAAGAAAACTCGTTTGATGATTTTTCAATCTTAATAAAGGTTTAGGGAAAGGTGAACCTTAGACGCTACTTTCACATTTTGCTAATATTTAGTCCTAGAATACAGGGGGCGAGGTGCAATTGAAAAAATCTAGTGAAATAACCCAATAACACAGCCTGACCCGGAAATTGAAACCTATATATAAACACAGAAATCAATTAAACCTTACTTTCAAACAACTCCAAAATGTTCCCGGCAGCTCTCTTACATAGGTACAGTCGAGCACACATGTACGTACTCGTATATCCATTGTGTTTGAATAAACATTTCAATTGAGAGGGTTTTCATTCGCGGTGTCTATTCGACCGGACCCACACATTCAGCTCTTTTTCGCGCTCCACTGATTCCCGATGAATGAACTGCGGTCGGAATATTAGAGCTGGTCTATAACATAGGTTAGCAATGTACAATTTTAATTATTATTGCTTTAATGAATGTATTGGAGATGGTGGAAAACTATTTTAATTATTCGTCATGCCTGAGGAGCGGGTTGAAAGTTTTACTTTTCAGCCCTAGGGAGTATCGATTTCAACTGACAGCTGTGAAAACAGAAAGCTAGTTCTATTCTGACATTTCTATTGAACGATGTGCTAACTTTCTGTACAGCTACTAAATTACAGCATTCAAGCATTAAATTAATTAATTAAGGTTCAACTATTTCTTTAAAATAACATATATTTGGACAAAATCTTTAACATTTTTTTAATGATGATACTAAAAAGTAATGGCAGAGGCGGAAAAGCGGTAATCCTATATACAATATTTTTTTCTCATAATACCTGAACTTATTTTTACTTTCCTAGTTTTTGTAATGAAAAGCGCAGTGTTTATCTCGGGTAAAAGACTTATGTCCCACGAACTATTAGCGCCCTTGCTGCGCATGAGCATCGATCCCGGTCTCGGAATTAAATAAGTTGCTGTCATCCCTAGGGTAACAATGTACTATTTTGTTACTGGTTTGTTTTTTCTGCATGGCTGTATCTACATAGACATAGTTACTGTACTAACTAATAATGCATGTAAATATTTATTGAGTGGGGGATAGAAAAATACCTTTGCCTTTTAAGGTATTATAACTGCACCACCTTTTATAGGGCATACATTCTCAGTGACTAGACTAGACTGTAAAAGCTGGCACGTGTCTAGGCCCTTAGATATATCTTATGGACATTATGGATTGCAGTAAATAATTTGAATTGGAATATAAGATAAACTACGACACAAACTAAAACCAAAACATACGAGTTGGCTTACCTATTTTTAAAAGATTTCTTTCGATAAGCAATAATTAAAATGTTTAAATCGACCAAAATAAGAGGCCACAGTTAGTAACAGCCTTCCTTACTCATGCACCAAGCCCCCCGATTATCTTACCTTTACCGATCAACCGGGCAAAATTTCGTGATATTCTTAGTATTTATTATACAGGTAAAGAACCAAGTCCCTACGGATCACAACGCATTATCCTTTATTTAATTTACCTAGGTTCTGCCCACGACTGTACTCGATACCCCTCTTCAAATTTTCTTCTCTTTAAAATTTTATGCAAAGATAAGGAGCCTAGAATCGACTCCGAGTGTCCCATCTAGTATTGTCCCAAAATCATCAACATAAACACATCGTGAAACACACATCATAAATTGAAACCCTTTTTGTTACATTTGATTATATCATTATGATATTTAAAATTTTAAATTTAGAATATAAAACATTAAAACAGTTAAATTGTTTTACAAACTTTTTTGATGTGTGTAAGGTCAGCAAGTTAGACAGGATAGCGTAACAAACAATCTTACTTTCTTTCTATCGTATTTATAATATTAAGTTAGCTCCTTGCTTCTCAACGTCGCAGCATAATAAATAAGGTTAACCGACGAGACAGCTATCGTCAGAATAGAATCAGTTCCGAACAAAATAAAAATACCACTGTAATGCCACACGTCGATACAGACCGAAGTTCACACAAGACATGGGTTTTCCCAAAAACGTTTACGATATTTTACGATAAAATTAACTCAGTATTTTCTATTTACGTCTTTATAATATCGAAGTGAGGGTACGTGAAAGTTTAATCTATCTGTCAGTCATTCAAACAGGCCGAAGTGCGTAGTCGATTTTATCTTGACAAGCGGTACTTACCTCCGCGTGGAACTTTGCTCCATTGTTTGACATTTAGACGTCGGCGTTGCTGCGTTCCACAGTAAAGATATAAGTATACTTAAAATTTGATCATCAAATATTTATGTGTAGCGATTGTTCCGAGAAAATTTAATGACCAATTGAGACTTTCTTCATACGCTTTCGAATCAGCTTCTTTAAGAATTTGCTAAAAAGGTAGGTATGCCGTGTACATTAAATTAGTCATTAACTACCTCCAGGTAGGTTGAATTCGTAATGTCCCGACTATTTAGAGCTCTTTTACACAAGATATGTCTGACAATTCGCCAAAAAACACGGTACGTCATCACGGATTGACTTTTACATTGTAGACAGAATTTCGCGAATTTTCTAGAAATTTGATGATTTTCGGTTTTTTGACGAACATTGTTTTTAAAAGACGCAATTTGACAACGTGTCCGTAAGTAAAAACGGGCATATGAAGAGCGGTAGTTCGGCTCGCAAGCTCGGTAAAATATCCTATAATGAAAATCCTTTCTTTAAACGGCTTCGTGTGAATGAGTGCTTACTCATAATTATGTGCCTCAGACTTTCAACTATGAGGCACATCAACGGATAAACGTTAACAAAATGATTCAATACATTTTCCTCGCAATTAATTTGTTTTCCCAACGTATATAATGTCAACCCTGGGTTTTCAATGGCGTCCCCTCGAGGCTCTACATCTAAGTTAAGTTTAAGTTAGAGCTGGCTGTGTCGCGTTATATGTGTCACGAGAGACACATCCAACAGCGAATTTTTGGTCAACATATTTACCGCATCGCGCTAAACTACTGTTTTCAAAGGAGCGAAATTGAAAATTTTCCTTCAAACGCAAAAATAATAAAACAAAACGTTACTGTGACAAACACTGTTTCGTGAAAAGATATACAATTGAAATGGTAGAATGTCACAACCTGAAAATATTTCATGAAAAGAGACAAGAGCGACCCGGGTGCGGCAGTATCACGTACCTTTCTTGCTCGGAAATGCACAAAATAAAACACCAAACAAAGAATACGATACTGGTCGGCTATCGTAAAGTAGCCGGTCGCCAACGTATATGCAAATGTGGCGAATTTAAAATTCAATTGATTCATTTCGAAACGGAAATGTTCAGGAATAAACCTTTCCCATTAGTGGCGTGAGACTCGGTGCGACTAGTGCGAGCTACACTAGAGCTGCCAATTTGCTTTATAAATTAGTCAGAGTTGCGCTAAAATAATCGCAATTAAATATTCAAATTGGGTAGTGCAGAGACGTGTCGCAGCAGCGGCGCTGTCAGGATTGCATTCGGCTTGTCGGTGAAATGAACATGTCTGGGCGAACAGCCTGCTGCTCCAGGAATAGCGTCGAACGGGACAGGTCAAACGGAAATAAAGCAAGCTGCACTCAGCGAAGTTTGGACATGATTGTCTGATAGCTTTACTGGCGGCTCGTGAATAAAATACATGCTATTTCTGTCTAGCTTTTTCATTTCTCTATTTCATTCGTGCGCCATTGCTATTGTCGTTATGGTAACTTGTGCTTTATCATTCATAGTTACTGATTCAGTTCATATTTGGTTATGAAAATGGCGGGATATAATAAAGTAAAATCTGAAAGCTACACAGTTGCATTATTAAACATTCTAAAAACAACGTTTTACCTGAGTATTACAAAGTTTGGAGTTTATTAGCATGCGGGGAACGAATGGCGCCCAACATGGGGCCGACTGCGTCGCCTAAATTGCGTTCTCGTGGCGCGCATTATCCTCTGACACCACATGTGGTCAGGACTTGACTACTCTGACACTTCATCTTTGGTGAGCTATGGTACAGTCAGCGAGGCCGGTTTGTGTAATATTTTTGCTTCTATGATATTATTAAGAAATATCTAAACATGTAACGTTGACTTGCAGGTTTCATGTTTCAATATTGGTTTTCAGAAGCAGCACCAACAATTCTTAGAAATATCATAAATATGGTAGTTCGTAACCTCCACATGATGTACTGGCGTGTCATCTGATAACAATTGCAAAACCAATATAAATTTCTTGGCAGAGCCGCCTGGGTTATAAGAAAATGTATTATGAAAGCGAGCGGTTTTATTGTGTGGCAGTAAAACGGAAGAATTTGCATCGGGAATCGAACCAGACACTTGCAAATCGACGATCGTAAAACGATCCGGCGTCGGTCACTGGCTTCATGAATAAAACTTTATAAGGCCGTTGAAAAAACAAAAATACGTGTCTCACTGTTCAGGGCCTACACTATTGATGTATGGAAAAATGTTTTTAACAGCGGAGTTTTGAATATATCGGTGAAAAAACGTACCAGAACAATGTGTATACCTATATAGTGTGTAGTTACGTATGTAATGGTGTCGCATGTGTGTGTGAGCACTGCAGAAGTCACGTTCAGGCAATATTTGCTGTATAAAATTCAGCAACTGAGTCGGCGCTGTGTGTGTAATGTATACCTACTCATCACATGAGCTGCTGTAGGTTTTCTTATATCCGTATGAAATAGGAATACTTGCTAAATAATTTCTTTAGCTAAGTAAGAACCTGCATGTAGGTACACGTTTATGTATATGTCGGGCCTGGCTTCTAGGAACGAGAGAACCTTTGGAACTTTGTGCTACGTCTACTAACACAATTAACTTGCAATCCACAACCAGCTCCTATATGTATATGATGCCTGTTTACAACATAAATAAGACATATGTACTAGGTCTTAGAGAGTTAGTAGCTCTACCTTCAGAGTTTGCGAACTATAAGCTAGGAACCACCAGGTGTATCATTTCATGAAATAAATAACGTATATGTAGGTTCGTCGTTGAACAACATTTTTGGTGTTATTAAAGTGAACTAAGCCGAGAGCGACGCGTGCCGCTAACACGGGATTCGGAAAGTTATTATGAACTCGACACATTGCCGGCTAATTCAGAACACACGTTGTTACAATATTTGAGCAGGAAAGTCGGAGAGTTTTAATAAATACCTCATCTCCATTCCCCTAAAAACGTGTCCGCTTTTGAGGGCGGACTTTTCGACCATGAATGTCATTCATTTCACGAAACACTCGTAAATATGAAAATGTCAACATTACTCCCGCAGAAAAAGTGTTTCATGGCGGGAACGTTCTCGCTGATGTCTTCAATTGAATCAAGTTCAGTGAAGCGAGCCGAGTCCCTAGTTACATGCTGGCAAACGTACAAGTTAACGTTAGCGAACGGTAGGAGAGCAAACAAAAAGAGATATTTGTAAGTTTGGCTATCGACCTCTGGACCTCGATTCCACTTTACGCGTTACACCAATTAGTTGAGTACATTAGGAAGTCCGGAACGTAGTTAGTGAGCAAACAGAGTGTCTAATTAAAAAGTTTTTCCTCCTTTAACGAGGACGGACGTGTTCGTAACGTTAGATTGATGTTTGATTGAGTACCTACACTCGTACAGTAAGTTTTGCACCTGTGTCGGGCTCCACTGTTCTCCGAAGAACAAAGTTCCTAACTCCAAATCACTTTCAGTGGATAAGTGTGAAGTAATCGCCTTGTTAGAGATGTTGCGCTACAAAGTGGCTGCTGAATCTAGGTCACTACAGTGATACCTACAAACACAAGGTGCCCTAATGATTCTCAGTACGGGGTAGGTTATATGCTAGTTTTTTTTTCAGCTTTTGCGTGAACGGAATGTTAAACTCGGTGGTATATAATTATAGAATGAGTTCGTAGAAATGCTGACGTATATAAAGGCCAGGCCGTGTGAATGCGACATCAGTTGTCTGACATAGATTTCTTCAACTACGTGGAAGTTTCATCATATTATTGATAATTCAAGCAGGAAAGTTATCCGAACTTTTTATTCGACTTTTCATAATTCATGAACGCGCACAACGAATTAAAAAGTTAATTATTTCCCAATACCACAGCCTTAACTGGAATTAAAGACAAAATTATAAATAATATAACATTGACACCATATATTTTAATATTCTTGGTATAGTATGCTCGAGGTTGATTTTTACCGCATTCATATTGTTTAATTACGTAATGCACTTCAGTCGGCTTAAGGGATTACGTGTGGTGAATGTTGGAGCTCCACTTACATGGAAAGTGATGAGCCATGCTCATAATTATGTATCAGAAAATATGGAGGACGGTGATACGTAGGTGGATGACAATAGATATATCGACAACTTACTATGAATAAAATTGCACTGTATATAATAGAACTTTGTATAGCTGCACAGCTCTATCGTTCCCTACGTCGAATCCTTATTGCTGATTAACTTGAGCGTTCATGTAATGAGCATTTACAGAGCATTAACAGAGATTTAAAATTGCGAATGCTGAATGTTCTGTTACATGTGAATGCTCAATTCTATCAGCAACTTAAAGTTGTGCCGTTTAGAACCTCAGAAGATACGACCTGTGATGGCAACTTGTCCGTCACTGATCTATTTTAGAACTATTGTTTACGTAAATATAGATTATTAATCTATATTGACCTACTGAAAGGGCAAATGTCTGCTTTCGCTAAGACCATAGAGTTCAAAGGTGGCGGAAGCTTCGTTTTTTTTAACCTTCCCTTACCACTGTCTCCGTTTATGCAGTTTAACTATGAAGGACAGTATTCTGTCACGACATTGTGACGTCATGAACCCTATTTTAACGTTTGCACGCTTCCAAATAATCAATTATAATATGAAAATTATTTTAACAAGATAATAAATATCACATATAATATTAAAAATTAATTTTCGAAACATATTTTATTGACAGTTGACAGATTAAGGTAATTGACACCACCCTGCTTATTTGAACTGCCATAGTACTTACAGATATAAGTATTCTACAACACAGACGCCGTTCTTTTTCATCATTCTTCTTTTTTGTGTCGATGATTACCTTTACTATCGAATCAAATTACGTTCGACTAGAAATAAAATAATCAAAAGTTATTCATTGTTTTATGTTATAAGTATTATTAAAACTGTGTTGGTTGTGGAATTTAATATTTCGATACTAATTTGTATAAAATTAACATAATTACATGATATTAAATTGCAGTATCAGCAGTGCGTGCATAATAAGCGATATTAAAATATCAACTTTAGCGGTTTTATTGAAAAATGTTTCACATCTCTCTATTGCGAAGGGGTTGATGCACGCTATGCCAGAATTTATGGCTTAAACTTCTTTTACGAGTGGCGCTGTAAATAGTAGTTTGGCAGTAAGTCATGCCGTATGCCGTGATATCGACTTCAAGTTATGTCGATATCGAATTCGTGTTGAATTCTGACTTCGGTAATACGGAAGCAATGTTGACAAATGACACTACTCTTTTCAAACTATTACGTACTTGAAGTTACATACTTCAAATACGCTGCGACGTTGTTTTTTTATGGAAAATGAAAAAGCGCCGCTAGTGTACGAATGAGAAGCAATTTTTTCTTCTATACATTTATTTGAAAAATATGAGTACTTAAGTGTGTCAATGTAATTATACAATGAAAAATAAGACTTGAAAACTGACGAAATGTCGTTCGGCGAACACGCTTTTACAGTTTTCCTTATAGATATGTACAGTCAACAGCAAAAGTACATGATCAAAATCAGAATTCATTACTAATGAACGGAGTTTGCGTCAGAACTGTGTAGATAAACTAGTAATAAATGTTTAGTAAATTACAATCACATACTTTTGAATCACTTCTACGCCACACAGTTCTGACGCGAACTCCGTTCTTCAGTATTGAATTTCTGATTTTATTCATCTACTTTTGCTGTTGACTGTAGTGACACGAGGTAACAGCATTAATGTGTAATAGTCTACGTTTTTTCTCTCTGTTATACTCATCGTCGAGGGATTCCTCTGCGTCTTGATCTGTCCTCATCCATCTTCCTTTTTACGATTTCAACCAGTATGCTAAAGTTGAGTACGACCTTAATCAGAGATAAGTAATAATATATTTATTACAGACAGATATAACAAAACATATTTTTTATTATACTATTTAAGGAATTTCAATTTTAAGTAAGATTTCTTTAAAATACTTTGATTTAAGATTTTTTTAAATACTTTTTTAAAATGTTTAGAAATATCATTTGGAAGTTTAATATCTTATGAAGAATAATTATTATATTGGTTTATGTTTTTATTATTTTTGTATTCTGTTATTTAACGAGTTTTTCTTACTCTTCAGTTCAAAACAATGACAGTGCTTTTTGGTACACTTAAAGCGGGAAAACTTATCGATGAGTTTCCATCTAAAAAAACCTATCACATTTTTTTTGTTGCAATTTGAAGCAGTGATGCAGTCTGTAAATTATGTTTCTTCGTTACCTATATAATGTGAGACCCATAAAAAAGAATTGTTAAATCAAAACAAAAGCCCTGCGAGTGTTTTTTTTAACTGAAATAAAAACTAGACAGACCGCAATGAACATTGATATCATTGAAAACCAATTATTATTGATGTAGGATGAAGCTTAAAATACATCCCCGTTATTTATATGTATTTCAGTGCTTCAATTTTGTTAAAAGGTTATTTTAATTTGCAGGTTATTTTAACGTAGGTACGGGTTTATTTGTATCAGTATTGGGTTATTTATAAAAGCTTTTTTTCTGTTTTTATTGATAAAACATTGGATACATAAAATACTGATATTCAGCTGCACCTGGTTCGACTGGAAGCCCACCCCAATATAGTTGGGAAAAGGCTAGGCAGATGATGACACGATTGATTTTCTAAACTGCCAAAAAAAAATCCGACTCCTAAGATACAGGTATCTAGTTTAGGGGCCGGAAATCTGACTAATAGGTATTGGACATGATTGTACAACCTCCTTAGTTTCTTATGATTTCATGTATCTGTGTCATTCTAATGTACAAATAAATTATAATTATTAAATGATATTCAAACTGTCTTCGATTAACTTTTATAACTATACAGGTTGGGCAAAAATCATCTATAGAGAGTGATATTATTTACTGCAAATAGCCTCAACTATCGCCCTGTTTTGTTTGATGCACGATTTTTTCCCGCCCTGCAGAGTCAACGTTAGAATAAACATTTTAATGTTGGAAATTGCAGATTATGTCCAAAGAGGAAAAAAAATATTTGAAAAAAAAAACAGCTGGAAAAACAAACGAAAATTTTCCATCTTCTCTTTTTAGAAGTCAAGTTTGAGATAATAACATTCCTATTTCATTTCACGTGGAATGTTCAAAATGGACATAACGCCTATGCCCAGGTAATTTAATTCCCTGGAACACTGTAAAACGTGGACAGGGCTGTAGCTCATAACCAGGTGTCAGGATTTACGTCCACACAATATGTTATAAAAATCCGGCCATTTTATTTTACGGGTCCACATGATATGGAGTTTTATTTTGTGCCAGTGTTATTCATCTCGACGCTTGTAAAAGTGACGGGATAATATTTCTACCGTATTTTTACGCGAAATCTTTTAATTTGATAAGCACAATATAATGCCTGACATTATTAGGGCATAACATAAATAAAACTGCCCTTGAATATACCTAAACAATACTTTAAAAATAAAAATGTATTGTGTACTTATAAGTATTTTGGTTATATGAACAGCTTTTTTTTATTAGTGTCACTTAAGTATCGTAAAATCAATAAGTAATATTTAACTTATGTTCGTTATAATAGTAAATATATTGACATTACTAAAACTTACACGTGGCATTTTGATTGAAGGGTTCCCAACCCAGTAGTTCCACTTAATTATAAACTATGGAGTGTGATAGACCGATGATTAAATTAATATTGTCTTTAAGGAAAATTTTGAATAAAATTGTGAACCTAAAACTTGTTATTTCATTAATTAACAAAGTACTTTCCTTGTATCAGCTCTGATGATACAAGGAAAGATAAATACCTAGTATTTAAACTTCAAATTATAATAATTTCTTGAAATGACAAAGATTTTCAACACAATTCCTTACCTACATGTTTTAAAAACTTTGCTAGTAGTTAGTTCATTTTATATACATAGTGTAGTCCCTTTTTGTTAATGATTTGTTTTATTCGTCTTTTAAGTTACGTTAGTGTTTATTCGAAAACAAACTCGGTTTCTATTTATAAAGTTACGAGTTCCTAGCCAAAATCAGTAGCAGCAGACGTGACATCGCAGTGTCACATCGCAGCGTCACGTCGAAGCGTCATGTTACATCGCAGCGTCACGTCGCAGCGCCATGTCACATCGCAGTGTCACATCGCAGCGTCACGTCGAAGCGTCATGTTACATCGCAGCGTCACGTCGCAGCGCCATGTCACATCGCAGTGTCACATCGCAGCGTCACGTCGAAGCGTCATGTTACATCGCAGCGTCACGTCGCAGCGTCATGTTACATCGCAGCGTCACGTCGAAGCGTCATGTTACATCGCAGCGTCACGTCGCAGCGCCTTGTCACATCGCAGAGTCACATCGCAGCGTCACGTCGAAGCGTCATGTTACATCGCAGCGTCACGTCGCAGCGCCATGTCACATCGCAGAGTCACATCGCAGCGTCACGTCGAAGCGTCATGTTACATCGCAGCGTCACGTCGAAGCGTCATGTTACATCGCAGCGTCACGTCGCAGCGCCATGTCACATCGCAGTGTCACATCGCAGCGTCACGTCGAAGCGCCATGTCACATCGCAGTGTCACATCGCAGCGTCACGTCGAAGCGTCATGTTACATCGCAGCGTCACGTCGCAGCGTCATGTTACATCGCAGCGTTACGTCGCAGCGCCATGTCACATCGCAGTGTCACATCGCAGCGTCACGTCGAAGCGTCATTTTACATCGCAGCGTCACGTCGAAGCGTCATGTTATATCGCAGCGTCACGTCGCAGCGCCATGTCACATCGCAGTGTCACATCGCAGCGTCACGTCGAAGCGTCATGTTACATCGCAGCGTCACGTCGAAGCGTCATGTTACATCGCAGCGTCACGTCGCAGCGCCATGTCACATCGCAGTGTCACATCGCAGCGTCACGTCGAAGCGTCATGTTACATCGCAGCGTCACGTCGCAGCGCCATGTCACATCGCAGCGTCATGTCAGATGGTCGCTAAAGATCCGGTAGCACCACTGATTTCCAGTTAAACTTCGTCTGCAATTGTATGCTGCGGCAGGTATTTCGTAGAAATAGATAGAAACTAGTGAATTTCGCAACGACACATTGTTTATTGCTGCCGTATGCAGTCGGCTACGATCGTACCCTTATTTCAGTACTTATGTTTTAAAGTTAACAGTTATGTCTAGTAAATCTATCTAAAGTAGATGTGCCTGTGTATCTATGTAGATAAATATGCAGAGCAGCAAGTTTGTAAACTAACCTTGTTTATCTTGTACGTTTACCTAATATCAAGTTGAGGTTCACTCGCTAAAAGTTGTATGGTGTAGGTTACACTGCTTGGGAACAGGGATGTCTTTAACCTATTGACGGTCACAGGGATCTAAAAGGCCACTTTACTTATAAAATTCTTTATCTCAAAGATTATTTCGGGACTTCAAAAAGATTCTTCCATGGAACGCCCTTGGACTGCAAAAAAAATCTGTTAATCGCTTTTTTATTGTGGTAAAATCAAATGAGTCATCCTACCCAGGGCAGAGCGGGAGGAACTGTCAGACTCGTATATGGTATGGTACTAAACCTATTGCCGTCAGGCATTAAGGTTTCCCCTATCACATATCTTTTTTATTTTTTTAGCGTGGTAAAATGATCAAATGAGTCCTCCCACCCAGGGCAGACCGGAAAAAATAAATAAAACCCACGGTGTCCTTCAATAGCCCTTTACGTTCCGGGCGTTCCTTTAAGTCCCACGACCCCGGCAGGCTTTGGTCCTCTAGAGGGGGCCCCCGTCATTTTGCTGATACTCTATGAGGCGCGCGTGGAACACAATGCGCCGTCGACCGTTTGCTTGCAGAAATTTGGGGCCCTCAAGGATTGCTTGACCCTGGGCACATGCCAATAGTGCCCAATGGAGAAGATGACCCTGCGTAGATTAGCGTTACATTACATATTGTCTGTAGCAAGATGGCGTGGATATAATAATTTTCTTCGTGTGGAAGTTGTTGTAAGA
The DNA here is from genome assembly GCA_943136025.2 of Agrotis puta. Lineage (NCBI taxonomy): Eukaryota > Metazoa > Arthropoda > Insecta > Lepidoptera > Noctuidae > Agrotis > Agrotis puta. The sequence goes on along the minus strand of OW964177.2, from coordinate 8,680,553 downwards.
GCTGTTGCTTAGTTGCGGACGTTTGAAGCTTGATAATATGGTCATAATCATAGAGGAATCTACGTTAGTTTGGTAACAAAGTTAGTCTTAGTTTTAGTTTGACAAAATTAGTTGACGCACGGTTTGTGCAGTGACTAAACAATTGGCTACTATGCTGCGGGTTGTGGCTTCAATTCCCGCCCTTAACAAATATATCTATGGTCTGCGGGGTCTATTACGCGTCTATATAAAAAAAAAGCATAAACACCAAAGGGAGCAGAATAACACAATTAGGGTATTTACGATCGCCATTACAAATAAGGATGCTCTGAACCCCTTAAAATATCTCTGTAAAGAGGTTAACCCATTAATGCAATCGTCCCCAAATAATAATGTAGGTTACAAACATAAATTAACGTAATTGAAACCTACCGAAGCGTGAAAGCTTATTTTGTGTGACCAACAATTTGACTGTCAAAGCGAATCGTCTACAAAATGGTGGACACCGTTTATTCATCCGTAGGTATATATGGGGCCACCTGTTTTTAATTACGAACACAGTCGTACCTATCGCCCACCGACGGATTACCAGCTCAAATGAAATTAACTCAACATTGGGTGTCAAATTTGTATAGTCATGATACGCATAATAAGTTCATGTTTCTGTTTAATTATACAATTTAGAAGACCACAATCCTGTTTATTGTAGGCTTAGGTTTTTGAAATCAATTTATTTTTGGAAGTAAAACAAAGACAGAATAAAATTACTCTATTCAGGGGGTTAAATACATAGAATTAGACCCCCTGAATGTCTAAATCTTATTGGGGGGAAGAATGACAAAGATTACTGTGTATGTTACTGTTTCTTAAAATAGGCATGGCATATAATGGTAACTCAATAGTTTTAAGGGTTATATCTATGTACTGTACCTATCTTTAGATTTATCACCATTTGCCATTTGTATCCATGGCCTAATGGGTTCGTGGGATGTTACTTACAAAACGTATGTTTCCTTTATTTTCCCAGTTTTCTTAGCCGTAGATAAGGGAAGGGCCGAATCCTTTTAAAACCTTTTCCGATTATCACTAGCTTTACACGATTGGGGATTCAATCGGTGGTCGGAGGCGTCCGACGAACTCCTTCGTAGTACTCTCACTATTTGTTAAAAACATTACATTTTCTAATAAATACACTCGCGAGCAAAAGTATGTAATCAATTGGAATAGCTCCTTAAACAATAGCGTGATTTGAATGAATTTAGTATCAATTTAATCTTACCAGTAAAACCTTTAAAATGGTAAGTACCATTTTTATTATCCTGAAATAGTTATTAAGTACTCAAGATCGCGCTGAATTACAGTAAGTGATTTCATCCTTTTGCTCGCGAGTGTAGATTATAGCTGGAATTTATCTAATCTGAGCGGTCTTTATCTCTGAAAAGAAAACATCGTAAGCTTCTTTATATAAACATTTATAAGTATTCATTTGAGAAAATCCGTTTTTATGTGGTAAAGTTCTTTGATGTTCCTTCTCAAAGCATTCAGTCTGCGTGGGATTTTACTCATACAGATCGGAAACCTTAGGTGAGCAAAGAAAATAAGAAAAACTTGTGTTTTGTTGATGTTTTAACAAAAAGCTCCGAGGAGCACTCGTGTGTAAAAGAACTATTGAGGTAGAACTTTGTATAAATTACGCTAATGCATTAAACCGTTAGAATTAACTGAGTATTTGTGGTTTTGTTTTGCACCTGCAGTGTAAATTGTGTGTGCTCTGCACTTTAGTAACTCTCGTGAAAGGATTGAATGAGCTTTAATACTTAGGTTCACTAGCTCTAGCTGTAACTCAGTGGACACTGTTACCTGGACGTTTGAGTTTTGTTTTATTTCCATACTCTAGAATCGATGACTCAGATTTTGTCCATGTTTAGTTGTCATTTAGGTAGGTTATTTTTTACCATGAAAGTTTTAAGCAAGCATGCGGCTCGTCTGATGAAAAGCGGTCACCGTAGCTTATGGACGCTTGCAACACCAGTAGGACTCAGGTTTTATTAAAACAACTCTATACGTCTCTATGTCGGTCGCGGCACTGTACGAATTACCGTGACCCCGGAACGTAAAGGGCTATTGAAGGACACCGTGGATTTTAGTCAGTACAAGTTTGACAGTCCCTCCCGCTCTGCCCTGGGTGGGAGGACTCATTTGATGATTTAACCACGATAAAAAAAAATACGTCTCTATGTATCAAAAATACATTTGATAGCGCATTTCATAGTGAAAGGTCAGTGTTTTCAAAATCAACATTTTTATTACACCGCAATCCCATTCCCAAATCACCGCGCACAACTTTCCCATCGCTGGAGATTTATTATTGCATCAACTTGGTCTACTATCTATCCCTTTACAGTATAACACGGCTAATTCTGGGAGTCAGTGAAAACAGTGCATTTATCACAATATTTGTGAATACGTTAGTCGTCGGGGTGCGGGGTGAAGCGGCGTCGTCGTTTGCAATTAGTTTTTACTGGCGGTAATTAGGGAGGGCCGATTGCGCACAACTCCGTGCCTGTGCGCGACCACTGCGCGGCGGTGGAAGGTTTAGAAGTGGACCTGACTGTAATTAGCTCGAAATTGTTGGTGAATGAGAATAAGAAAGAATCGACTTCTAAAAAACACATAAAAGTGTAAAATAACTTTTCTTCTGGAAGTTGATGACTTTGTTTCTTATTTCCTTGACTTCTTCGCCAGAGACTTCCGGAAGATTAGTTATTTTACACTTTTATGTATTTTTTATAAGACAGTTATTTTTAAAAACAAATGTTAAATTAATTTTACCTTTTTTAGTGGGTACAGGCCTAATGATATGTTGTGTGATTGCGTAAACAATGCATGCAAACATGCGATAGCAGCAATCGTCGATGATTCACAGTCATTTACTGAAGAGTTCTTTCGATTTCTCCAAGATACCGTCATCAGATCCTGACCTGATTACCATTCAAAATTTAAAAAAATCAAAGTGATCTAGTGGTCACCGAGAAATCTATAACATACCTAAAAACAAAAGATTCATTCGAATTTTGAACCTCATTTTTTCGTGGTCGGATCAGCCGGAAAACGTCCACTGCTGAACATAGGCCTCCCCCAGACCGCCACTTGCAACGGCAATGTGCCACTTGCATTCATCGGTTGTCCTTCTCGAGTAAGTATTTACAAAAAAAACAATTGCACCATTTTGAAAATTCAACATGCGGCTGCTAGAATAAAAGACCTATTTGAAGCCAAGATTTCAAAACTTATAAATCTGTTAGAGACAAAAGTTTGGAAGAAGCTAACTCACCAACTCTAAGCGTTCATAGTTCTACGTTCCCAGTAGGAAAGTACCAAAAAATAAAAGTTGCCGTCATCGCCACATGCGAATTGGAATTAGCAAGAGCTCGTTGTACCGGGGGGCAAACTACATTTGCATTGGAAATTGCACCTTATTTTAGTTATCGAAGGCACATATTGCTTTATCGATGCAAATCGATATCGGGTCGAAGCCCAAAATGTTGGAGTTTAAATGGAACACGCTATATTCCAGCATATCATTTGTTTACTTATCGAACTCTGTTAATTGATCCTAATGAGAAAGCTTAACATTTTAATATTACTTTTCGATAACTGCCTTTGACAATAAGCTCAAATTCGGTGTTTACTTTATGAAATTGTTTTGACGTCTAGGTATCAATATGATGGACCAACAATTAAATTAAACTAATAAAATACGAGTATTTGTATGGAACAATATTAATTTTGCAAGTCCATGATTATGGTTTATTAAAACAAATTGATTTCATTTGGGGTATGAATGTAATATTTCATCAAAATACGTACGATTTAAAGTTTTAATCTATACGATCTTGATGCAATTGATCTAAAAATGTAATTAAGGAAAAATATTTCAGATAAAGTCACCTTGTTTACATAAAAGCGTTGACTTTAATACGAATAACTTCGCCAATCTGTTCGCAAGACCATTGGCTTCCGTAACTTAAGAAAACCAAAGATAAACAAGCAATAAATCAAGCTAAGACAATCAGATCTCGTAATTATTCCCATTAGCAATCCTACAGCAGTTCTTTTAAGTTATTCCTTATGGTTTATACGCAACGGCTGTCGCCCGACCTCTGGTACCGGAGCCCTTAACCCTCGACCGGTCACGTAGGTTTTACCAGTGTAGCGCCCCTTGTGCGGCAAGTATCCTAAAATAAAAGAAGATTACGTTATTATTCTACAAATAGGTTTTATTTTTCTTTTATGCTACCGCATTTCAAAACGGATGAGATTTTCCATTTTTTTTTCGATATTTAACATTTATGCGATTTGACAAAATGCTGACTGACATTGCCAAAATGAAAATACCATAAAAATAGAAGTGAGATAATTTTCATTACCCACAAATGAATGAAACAAACGAAGAAAAGAAGGGAAAGTGGCACAGAACATTGTTTGGCGCTGAAACAGAATCTTAAAGTGGCTGAAGAGACCGGAGTGAATAGGGTGATTCCTAATTAGAGCTGCGTCAGATCCCGGCGTCGTCGCATGAATGAATCATAATTTTATATATCCTCGTCAGATTAAACATTCTCTTTGACGTATAATACCTACCCAGTTAATTCCCAATAGCTTTATAACTTACGATTCCGTCTCTAAATACAAATTTAGAATTAAACGCTCCAGACAGTTATATTTTCCAAGCTGAGTCTGTGTCAATAAATTGTTGAAGCGAGTGCGGCCGATGCAATTTTTATAAAACGAAAAAGTGTACCTACGTTGTTATTCGAGAATCTACCAATTGCTAGTGTATTTATTGTTTTGCGCTGTTCGAACAATTTACTGTGGAATACAAACAGACGGACGGTGTGGATTGATTAGACTGTTATTTTTAATTGTACGCTAATATTATCATCAATGGAGTTTTTTGAGTGGGAGTTTGCTTCCTATTGGTTTTCGTTTTTGTATTACATGAAACTTATGTTTTGTAGAGTATTTTTAGATAAAATTATCCAAGATTTAGTTTAATAAATTCGTAACGCGGCGATTGGAATTCGGATGTCTGTTCTTGGTTAGTTGGTAGTGAATGAATTTAAAGAATAAATTAGTTTCGAGAATTAACTTGTTTTCTTGAATTAAAGTGTTTGTTTTATGAATTATATACTCGGAAGAGTTTTCCTTTCTACTAGACGTCTTTCTTGATGTTTCAATTGATCAGAAATGCCACTTGCCGTACCTACTTTTTGTTCCAGAAAATCACGCCTGTTATTCCAGAAGGGTTCCTAGGAGACTTCTCGTGCCCGGCGTTGGTCGAGGCTATGCTGCGGGGCGAGGCGGAGTGGGAAGCGGTCGCCTCCTTCTCCGAAGCAGTCATGCTCGCGAAGGTGGAGGCGGGCCGCGTGAGGGAGAGGACAGCGTCCTCCCTACACCCCAGCCGCACTGGTAGACGCCCACGGCGACGGATGTCGGCAGACGATCTCCGGCCACCGCAGGCGCGGGTACACACAAGCGCCTACGAGCGGCGAGTAATGGGCAACTCGCTGTCCGACCATGGACCATGTCCGGTTCGACGGCGCGTTGTGTTCCACGCGCGCCTCAAGGAGTGTCAGCATAGTGACGGGGCCCCCCTGTAGATGGCCAAAGCCTGCCGGGGTCAAAGGACTTATGAATTACCGTGACCCTGGAACGTAAAGTGCAATTGAAGGACACCGTGGATTTTATTTATTTTTCCCGGTCTGCCCTGGGTGGGAGGACTCATTTGATCATTTTACAACGCTAAAAAAATTAAAAAGATATGTGATAGGGGAAACCTTACTGCCTGACGGCAATAGGGTTAGTACCATACTTCCACAACTATCACACAACGCCATCTAGTCCCAAGCTAAGCAGAGCTTGTGTTATGGGTACTAGACAACTGATAAAATTCTTGATTCATCTTTCTTCTTGATTCTTGGTGGATAACCCCAATAATACTGTCCGATCTGGGAATCATACCCATCCATGGCTTTATACTCAGCGTTTGCACTTGCGGCCCCTAGTCCAACCACGACGTAAAGTAATATTTTTGTGTTGTATTAAAGTAAGGTAAAGTTACTAAAGTAGGTATATATGTGTTGCCTTATTATTCAAGGCGAAACTTTAAAACGAGCACTTTCTTCTAATTTTCCTTTAACAAAGTAAAATATTTTTCGTTTATATCTATTAAGTTTGAAGCTTCTTAAAAGGTCACAAACTTGTTCAATATGAAAGAAACTTCAGAAGCAAGTAATTCACACTGGTAAAGATGTTCGCCGGCAGACACAAAGAAATATTCTGAGAAGTTTGTTACATAGTGCAACTAGTAGACGTTCCAGATGTTTTACAGCTCTTTTGTTGCACGTGCTTCAAAATTCTTAACAGTAGCTTTAGGACTTGGCCATATAGTATACGTTTCAAGCGACTCTTGTGTTGCGATAGCGACTGCGAAGAAAACAAATGAAAAAGACTGGTGTCGGTCATTGGGACATAACTCGAAGAAGGGAACAAGTGACGAACACGCGTCGCTTGGTGCGATTTGGCTCGCCCAAGGTCGTCAAGGGTTAACTGAAATGATGCCGGGAAGGTGCGATCACTGATGTTTTTTTTTTAAGAATGAGAGGGCAATGGCAATGTTCCACTTTTGCATGCCGTAGGTGGGTAATGTAATTCATGATACAGACTGAGACCGCGTTGTACCGTATCCGGACGTGACGTCACGCTCGCCATTACACGTGCGAAGCTGTAGTGCTGTGCGCGGGTAATGCCGCACGCTACTTGATATTCGTGCGCGCACCCCACCACATTTCACCCCGGCACCGGCTGGTCTTAGGATCCTGAACTTTGTTATTTCATATACCTTTTTTTTGTTGGCAACATTCCTTGGCTATGCAGTAGAACTGTAATTTGCCGGTATTGGTTATTATTAGTACTAGCCGATGCTATTTTGATGCGGTGTACTCGTATTTGGTTGCGGGCACATTGATACATGAGGCATGGCATGTTTAGAATTCAACTATCACGTTGATTGCTGAAGTTAGAATCTTTAAAGTACAGAAACAGGGCACGGGGTCATCACTATATAGTATAAAACAAAGTAGCTTACCTCTGTCTGTCCCTATGTATACTCAGATCTTTAAAACTATGCAACGGATTTTGATGCGTTGTTTTAACAGGGAGAGTGATTTAAGAGGAAGGTTTATATGTAAATAACATACATAATATAGTAGAGATTGGACCCGTGCGGAGCCGGGGCGGGACGCTAAATTTTTTTTTTATTGAAAAACTGACACATAACATTCCTATATCATCAACATTTTTATGATAAGAATATTAAGAGATGATAATATTAATGAACACAAACATCCGCTATTTGCTGTCCACAAAATTTAAATATGAATACGGAATAAATGTCAAAATATTTCCATTACAAAAACAGATATCCACACGGTTAATGAATTGTAAAACAAACGTCGGTAATTAAAACATCCCGATGCAGTGGTCCGCAATTCTCCAGTTTCAAAACCGACCGAACATGTAAACAAACCGTCCACGTTAACCCCGATTTCGCCGACCGCATCCTCGCGTGTTTTTTTTTTTTAGTTTCAAGTTGATTTGTGTAGTTGTTGCTTGGTAACCCCAATGTTATTCGGAATTAAAATAAAATCTCACATATCGTGCGCCGCGTTTTCCTCGAATATTTTAAAAGTAGAAAATGGAAGGCTGTTCGGTTCGTGCGTTTCATGTTTAAGTTAGTTTTTTTCCATAATGTTATTCCAATATTCAGTGCCAGTAAGATATTAGTATGATGGTGGAATAATATATTTTTTAGATTAAATTTTACTCACACATTCTTACTTTGAGGAGTCGAAAATCTTTCCACGAATTGTAATTTCCTATTTGCTTTTAAGACAAAAAATTAATAATTCGGTAGGTCTAATCGCTAAAATACATGTCAGCAAAATCGCTGGCTAAGTTCATGTAATTAGCAAAATATTTATTTAGTTATTAGGTCATGTCACTTCCACTTAACTTTATGAGGTGTCGGCAGATTCTTTTGGAACGGTTCCCTTTTGATGTAGTCACCATAACCGCGGTAATTTATTACTCGTTACCGACCCGCCTCGTAACCCTTATTTATTCCGACAACCCAAACTATTTAGGTTGCCTGTGAATTATGATGTAGCGAAATATTTCGCCCGTCAAATGGTAAATGACAATGTTATTTACAAAAAGCTCGTTAGTGCTTTTAAGTGAAGTGAAAAGTTTGTTCGCTCGCCGGAAAAGCGAAAAGCATGTTTGAAAAGTCGAGCACGGATAAAAACTGATTCTCACGAGCTAAGAAGAGAAGAGAAAAATGTACAGTTAAGTAAGTTGACAGAGGTTTAATAACGATGAAAGAAATATTATTGAAATCATAACAAGCAATATTTATGGTTTGAATTAATAAAAATAATAAATGTGTTTTGTAGATTTGTAGGTTCTCAATTCTTAAAGCTATTTACAAAAAGCTCCTACAAAACCCAATAGACCAGAAATACTTACCGAACGATAGACAGATCCTAAATCAGCGGGAAGGGTCGGATTGTTATTGTCTCAGCATGCAAATAAAGATTTACGGAGTCGAAACTGAACAAGTTAAACGCCTCTAAATTTAGTAGGAGCAATCTCCCCCGCGTGCGATTCGTTATGTAAAGAGTCGAGACATCGCTATAACACTCGCTTTACAAGATAGAAGCCGCGATAAAAAATTCAACACGCTCTCGATTCCGTTTTTCAGTATCACCCTGACCTTTTTTACGACACGTCGACTATTACGCAACCACTCTTTTTTGTATAAACAGCGACATATGAGCCAGTTCCTTATAGTTCGTCCCGACGAATACAACTTTAGCTCCGTTTCTGCGGATGCCGTGCACTAAACATGCTTGCTTTCAAACTTTTATGTATAAACTTTGTAAATTACACCCGAAACCAGCTCCTTGCGATGCGTGCCATTTTTATATCAAAAATATTCTGTAAGGATATAAACTAGGTTTTTAATCTCGACATAACTTTTTACGTCTGCTTTTATGTCGTAGCTTTGTCTACGTTCTTCTTTTGAGTAGTAAATATTCATAATGTTTGTGTTACAAATAAATAGAGCGTGGATATGTTTTTTCTATATAATTTTCAAATTCGTAAAAATTGATTACTCGATATAATCAGCACCTTCTGCTTTCTTAATCTATCTAATTATCGTCTTTCTGGTTAATCCAACAGTAATACATTTTACGTAATATAATAAGTAGATACATGTTATATTTCTTTTTCGACTCGACACTAGAATCATAAAATCAACCAAACTTATTCTTAGCTGGTTATCTGGTTAACAACATAATTGCCCCCCTAAAATCCCTTACACTGGTCTCGTATAGCTATAAAAATAAAGTAAATATAACACATACGACACTATCGACACTATCTCGGTCAGAATGTATGTTTTGTAAGCTTTGATCCGAAAGTAATAAAAGTAGTTGAGGAGTGCACACGAATTCTTCAGGAGAGCAAGTTTTTATCTGTTTAGTTAACTTGTTGTTGCTTGTTGAAGTTTTTGTATAATATTCTACAGGGTAAGAAAGTATTATAAAGTACGCGTTTGAGTTTTCCAAGTCCAAAGAGCAGTTGGTTTATTTATGTTGTATCAACTTCCGTACAAGCATCTTTCTCATCAATTTTGAGTTTTAAAGTTGCTAAATTTTTGTCTTGCTTTTAAGGTATTGTTTTACATAAAATATACACGAATTCTAGTAAATTCATGACAACTTACCGATGTTTTCGTAATGTCACATTCTTTTTAAACATCTTGTAAACACAAATCGCTAAAAAAATAAATCCGTACACGTCCACTTCTTCAAAGGACGTTTGTATTAATAAAATTGAAACGTCAAATTTTCCGAGAGATGAGCCAAACGAAAAGAGGGCACTCCTTTCATGTGGCAACATTCACAGAAACATCTGAACATCTGGGATCTGTCTCTCACATGTCGAAGAGACCGAAATGATACGCGATTTATCGGATCAACGCTCTGTTTACACTTGCTCTTGTGAAAATATTCAGCACGTATAGCTGGCTATAAATATGTTATACGTTGTATATACGTACCAATATTCTCAGTTATTTGGGGATATTGCTTTAAAGTATTGGGTAATCGTGATTAGAATTATACTTCTTTAAGTAAAAGCAGATATCAAATAGAAATGAGGTTCGTAAGACTGTTATTTACGTTTCTGAAAAACGAATCTACTAGTTTTACACTAATAATTTAAATGGAGATGGAGTGAAATATAACAGATTCAGAAGAAAAAGACTATCTTGAATCTACATAAAAAATAACTATTCCACACAAACCTTGATTTGGTATATCGCGTTGAAAGAAACCAGGTAAAAACCCTCACCCAAAAACACAATATTACCAGCAGGCTCCTTTTTACACACGAAATATTACACGCGATAGAACATGAACAACTAATTTTGTAAGTAAAGCTACCACAATGGAAAGGTACCACAATAAAACTAGCTCGAGCTACAGGTAAGTTGGGTACCATTCCAGTCCCAACCACATTCTTCTCCCACTTAGCAATGGAATCGTCTCAAGGAAAGATTCTTCAGAAAAGCTTCGAAGTTAGTAAGAAGTTTATTTGGAACAAACTGTCTGGCTGCGGGAACGTTGTAAATGAAGCTGATAAGGCTAATTAGATGAAACTCATTCCACGTCAGACACGTTTGAAAGTATTTCTTAAAAATTCTTTGGACATTTAATCTGGGTTCTGTTCAATGTAGGAAACTGTGTTTTTCCACAAGTTGGAGAATTATTTTTGAACTGAGGTCATGGTCACGGATATGCGGACGGCGAGTAATGGGTGACTCACCGTCCGATCGTGGACCATGCCCTGGTCGACGGTGCGTCGTGTTCCACACACGACTCAAACAGCTGAAACGGGCCAAGAGGGCCTGGGTCGCGGGACTGGCTTTTCGGGTAATCGAGAACGTAAAGGGCTTTTGAAGGAGCACCGTGGATTTTAGTCAATACGAGTTTGACAGGTCCCTCATGAAGGTACACATACACTAATAAAGTCCGGTAGATAAGGTGTTCCAAAAGCAATATGATGCTACTAGCTTCCGCCCGCGACTCCGTCCGCGCGGATGTCGGTCTTTGCGTGGATGGTTTATTTCCCCATTTTGAGTAACTCTGACAATGACATCTTATAAATATTACGGCGCTGAATCCACTGCGGGTAATGCAACGTGTGTTCGCGGTTCTACAGAACAACGTCTATGAATAAAACTGAAAAATAACATCTTTTTTCTACGTATTTTTCCAGGATAAAAAGTATCCTATGTTATGCCCAGGATAATAAGGAATAATTATACCAAGTTTCATCGAAATCGAACCGTTAGTTTTCACGTGATGCCTGCACAAACAGACAGACAGACAGACAAAAATTTTTTTAATCATATATTTGGGTTTGGTATCGATCCAGCAACACCCCCCGCTATTTATTTTTTCAATATTTTCAATGTACAGAATTGACCCTTCTACAGATTATATATTATATGTATAGATTATTGCATGATAGACAGGGACAGGCTGTATCTGAATTTAATATATTTCTCAGAGACGAATTTAAAATAAAAAAAGACAACTGGGTTTTTAAATAATTGTTAGTTTAACTACTGATCAAATAATTTACTTTAGTCAACATTCACGCTTTTCTTAATATTGAACTTGGCTCCCATACTATCATATTTATGTTTTTGATGGGTTTCAGACTATGTGCTACTATATGGATCAGGAAACTCGTTATGATATCACTGTTTAACCTCTCGGGCGATTTATAATTGAAAATGATAAAAATCAACGTCCAATGAGCGACTGTCTGTTATGTACAGACGTGTGTACGTAAATTAAATGCACCACTGTGCAAACTACTCAATTTTTTTTGGTATTTTCTGAGTGACTATCTTGTTTTTCTAGTGGTCGCAAGACTGAGCATGAAGTCCCGGGTTCGATTTCCAAGTCTGGATTTGGGCAATTACAATCAGATTTCCATGCCATCTTTTTGCAAGAAACTACACAGATAAACAATGAGAGATTACAGATACCGTTTGGAAATAGAACAGAACTGTCAAGAATAACAATCGACCTATCAGAAGTGAGTAGATGGGTTGCAAGCCGCCTGTCTATTAATAGTTAATTGAGAGCTATTAGTCATCACCACAGCATCCCACGAGTGTGATCAGCCTTTAAGCGGATGATTCGCATTCGCATGAGCCAAACCAGACGTTTATGTAGTGCGTATGATGGTAATGTGCTGGTTCATCGAGATCTTTACATAAAATGAAAATTAAAGAAAAAAAGAAACCGACTTCGGCTTGGTTTTTTTTTGTCACCGGCTTCCGAACAAAAAAATATTTACTACTACTTTTGTGGTTGTTTTTGAACCAAATTCATGTCTAAGCGAAAATGCTCATAAAATGTAAATTACGGATCCAAACTGAATGTAATTTTTATGGGACCAAATAGCATGTATTGAACAAAAGAAAAAAGAATCAAGCAAATCGGACCAGAAACCACGGAGTTATCGGTGTAAATACTTTAAAAAATACCGAACGAATTGAGAACCCTCTCCAATTTAAAGTCAGTTAAAAATAAAGTCGTTCAAATCTGTCCGCAATGGATGACTCGCCGTCCGATCATGGACCATGCCCGGGTCGATGGCGCGTCGTGTTGCACGCGCGCCTCAATGAGCTGTCTGACAGTCCCTACCGCCTCGTTCTGGGTAGGAGGGCTCATTTGATGATTTTACCACGTTTAAAAAAAAACCGCATAACTTTCGAACGACTGCACCAAAGATGATAACTCTTTTTTCGTGTGGACCTGTGTTAGGAGAGAAGAAGAAGAAGATATCGAAAGATCTACTAGGTTGGTCGATTTTGTCGAACTTTTGATCAGTAAGCAATAAGTCGGTACATGAAAAAATAGAAAAGAATTTGAGCTGTAGGTGCTCAAATTCAAATCTTTATGAGTAAATTATTTCAAACAAATTGTTCGTATCTTGGAAAATTCTTTCACAATTTATTGAAATATCGAATTCTCTTCATTATTAGTTTTATTTTTATTTTCTCTTTGTTGTAAATATTTAGTTCATTATAATTGTAGATTCTTTGTTACAAATAATTAGTTAGTAATTACGTTTGTAAATTCTGTCGACAATTATCTTGATTAACATAATGGAGATTTTTGAGACACTAGAAGCCACTTGCAAATGTAATAACTCGTATATTATCTTACGGAAATGCAATACAGGCATAAAGGGTAACCTTTCTGTTACTGATCTATCTGATACTTTCATATAAACTTCTCTAGTCGTTACGGCCCGTACACGAACTATCCGCTCTGAGCGAGCACTGCCTTTATCAAACAGGTCACATAGAAAAGCGAAAACGATCCGATAGCGTGACCGAACCGATGCGAAGACGTGGCGTAAGCGTATTTGCTCTGTTTGACGTCGTTCATAAAAAGCCAGCTTATACAACTGCCACGACTCGGTTCGCTGCATCCAGTTTGACGTCTCGTATCGATTCGTTATCGCTTCGGACTCGGTCAGGTTCGCTATCGCCTGTCTGTTTGAAGGGCTTTAGCGCGGGGTGGCGGGCGGTAAGATAAATGTGTAGAAATGTTTGAAAAACGCCACGACGGGCCGCCAGTAGCGAATTCACGTACTTCCAAGTAATTAATGTGTTTTTCCCGCCACCCGGCGTCGCACCGCTCTCCACTAACCCCAAAGAACGGGCTGTTATGATGTGATTTTTTTTTTCGTTGTAAAATCATCAAATGAGTCCTCCCACCCTACTGTCAGACTTGTACTGACTAAAATCCACGGTGTCCTTCACTAGCCCTTTACGTACCGGGGTCACGGTAATGGGTAACTCCCGCGATCCCGGCAGGCTTTGGCCCTCTACAGGCCCCGTCACTATGCTGACACTCCTTGAGGCGAGCGTGGAACACAACGAGGCGAGCGTGGAACACAACGCGCCGCCTGTTATGATGTGATTGAGTAATAAACACAAAACATCGCATTCATAACATTAGTTAGTTTTACTTCCATCCATCAGCCTATAATGTTCCCACTGCTGGGACGCAGGCCTCCTCTCTGTGAGAGGGAGTGGGCACACCACGCGGGCCCAGTGCGGATTGGTAGATGTCACATATCTTCGAATTTTTGGTTCTAGGACATGCCATGCCGGTTTCCTCACGATGTTTTCCTTCACCGTTTTGAGAAGAGTGGTAATGAAATAAATTACACATAGTAATGCGTCTGGCGGGGTTCGAACTCACGACCTACAATTCCTAAGTCGGGACCAATACCACTTGGGCCACCACTTCTCAGTACATGCTTATAGTTTTACTTATTAATTTAAAAAATATTTATGTCCATTTTGGTACACAGACTACAAAGTTAATACTGCAATTTAAGCTCTTACATACAATGGAATAGTTTTAACGAGAGTACCGAATAGAACCTAGGCAATTTGCTGAGAACACCGAGTCCTTTTAAAGTTGGTTCTCTGGGGGCACATAACCGCCAGCGGATGGCTTACACCACTTGTTTTATTCACATTACTACACTCCGGTTAAAACCTTATTTAAAACTTCATGGGCATTACTTGATTTCGATATCAGTATACGGTTTTACGGTTGTATATTTCGGTTAGTTAGATATTTTTATATAACGTTATCCCAGACTGGGATTTTATGTTTCTCCTGTATCGTGTGTGAGTTTTAGAAACATTAACTTACTTACAGATCTGTAGACCCTTAGTAGATCATACAAATATTTATTCCGTGCGAAAATTGCGTAGACACTGCACCACGGGCATGCGGGCAGCGAGTAATGGGCAACTCGCTGTCCGACCATGGACCATGCCCGGTACGACGGCGCGTTGTGTTCCACGCGCGCCTCAAAGAGTGTCAGCAAAAATGACGGGGCCGCGGGAGTTATGATTTACCGTGACCCCGGTACGTCAAGGGCTATTGAACGACACCGTGGATTTTAGTCAGTACGAGTCTAACAGTCCCTCCCGCTCTGCCCTGGGTGGGAGGACTCATTTGATGACTACGTTAAAAAAAAAGGCACTGCTCCAAGTTTATACAAGCTTGCTCGTTGATTGGTAGATTATGTAAAAAAAATGCCTCTTACCAGTTAAGTGGTCATATTCATTCGTATGTGTTCTTCTAAAACACTTAACGTATATATGTAGACAGGAAAAGTACTGTAAATTACAGCAGTACTATACCTATCTACTACAATATACATACTGCGATCACCAATCCCCAAAGTTATCAATCGTAGTAAGTGATTATAACTGATCATTGTGTCAGACATTTGAATGCCATGTCCAGCAGACGGTGATAAGGCTTATTGATTCCTATTGTCTTAGTTACTAGCATTGTAGGAGTACTCGTATTAGGTATATAATTTATTTGCCTTAAAGCACTGTTTTAAGGTAAGGCACTTGTCTCAGAGGAAGCGACTAGCGATAAAAAAGTTTATAGATTTTTTTTTCGCTGAAGAAACTTACAAAAGATTTTAAATGATTATCGTTTTGGTAAACAGAACGTTATTACACACTAATAATAGCTACAGTATTGTGATTTAAACATACATACACTGACAGACCCGAAATAACTACTTGTAGGCTAAACAAATATTTGTTTCGCACGGGAATCGAACCCGTGACACATAAAGGTGGCGGTTCACATCGCGACAGAGACAGGAGACCGCGACAGGAGACCGTGACTGTTACTTAACATAAGGCAATGTATGAGCGCCAGTTCGCGAGCGAGACATAGACAGGAGACAGATACGGTAGCGATTTCCGGTTGCGGTCTCCTGTCGTGGTCTCCTGTCGCGGTCTTCGGTGCGAACCGCCACCTTTAGGCAGCAGCTATCGGTCAGCTGCTGTGCGTAAAGAGACATCAATCGTCCATTTTACTACTTGATTGCTGATAGTCATTTTTTGTAAAACTAGTTATCCTCACTATTCGCTAATCTCAGGCGGTAGAATAGTTGCCTAACTGAATTGTTTACCACAATTATCATTGGTCTACCACATTAAAATTGTAGTGGTATATCAAAGTGGTATACATATTCCAAGGAAATACTCATGCCTGCGGGGTCGCGGGACTCAGAATTCACCGTAACCCCGGTACATAAGGGGCTATTGAAGGACACTGTGGATTTTAGTCAGTCAAGTCTGACAGTATGGGTGGGAGGACTCATTTGATGATTTTACCACACTAAAAAAAAAGGAAATACTCGTATCTTTAGCTCATTTGGCTTTTGGTAAGTCTTACCCATTTCATTTTGATACTTACGATGTAATACTTCACCATTTCACCATTGCCGCATCTCATTTAATCTTCGTTAATAGCAGCAACGTTCCTCTGGATGAAAATAATATGGGATTTCAAAATGCACTGAACATCTATTGTTGATCCATGTCTACCAGTTAACATTGTTTGCGTTTCAGATGTCAATAATTTTCAGAATACTGAAGTCTATATTGGAAATCCATTGATATGTGTCTAAACAAAAAAGCTCCATCATAATTATGAACATTGAATGAGCGTCTACATGAGCAATAATTATGTAAAGTCTCCCTGTGTTCGTAGTAAATTATATCGATATCGAGTTTCGTAGCAGTTTGCTACGAAAGCGCTACGAGATTTCATTTTTACAGCTTCATTAAAATTTAATGCTACGAACTTAAAATTGAGTTGTGAAATCGGTTGCGTTGGCATGTGCGTGTCTATTGTTCTTGCCAAATTATTAGTCCACTTAATTCTTACAAAACATTCCTAGTTAAACGGGAAATCCGGTCTAAATCCATCCTGAAATTAACTGGTAACGCAATTTCAACCGGCATACGTACGTCGGTCGTGGCTAATGTGATATTAATGATATTCATACTAATTTGGCCGGGGCCGCAGAACGAGGCCATGCCAAGTTTCGACTGTCTAAATAATTACTAACTCCCCAATGACGCTCTGCACACCTACTTTGTTACTAGATTAAACAAGTTAGTTGACATTAAAAACTACTTTGACGCCGCAATTTTGGGGCTGCACATAAAATTTAGAATTTATGATTGAACATTTTTATGTTGACTTTATACGTATTTCATCGCTTTCCAGGATGGAATGGTACTTATTCATATTTTAAGCTTTGCGTCTTTACTTATCCCAGAGAAATACATAGTTGGTCAGTTTGAACAAGTTGTGAATCTCTCGAAGATCTTATTTTGAAGCTACTTGTCGAGGTCGATCTCAAGTCCGTCGTAAAAGAAACAAGAACATTAATTGTCACATAATGTTTATTCCCAATCTTTGGACCCTATAATGCTTTAAAACTAATAATAACATAAATACAACATTGCAATAATTATTATGGAAATAAAGAGATTTTATATTTTATCGTATTTGCGTCGCTTCTGTAAACTAAATTGAAGAAAACATTGTATTTTGATATGATTTTCTCGAATTCATTTTACAAAACGACGCACTAAAGCAGACATGTCTACAAAGCAACGTTTTAAAAGCTCAACTGTAAATTTATATCTAATTTCAGTTATCCTAAACTAGACACCTATAAAAGTACTATTTTTATTAACTATTAGACACATAATATTGAACATATAAGTTCGTTCGAGAAAACAATGATTATATATATTATTTCGTTAATAAAAGATCTGTTACCTACGGGCTAATTTATAAAAACATTTTCCTATTTAATGTCTGAATACGTTAGTTGTTACGATTGTTCTCGACTCGTGCTTGGAGACAATCAGTAGCTCAGTGGCGCAGTGGCTCAACAGCGGGCTGACGCAGACAGGGTTCAGATCAATAAAAACTTCGATAGAGGATGAGCTCAAATTTATTTGAATTAACAATGACGTCTCCAATGCCACAATACTCCATGAAGTAAGAAAAGAAAAGTAATGAACATCTATAAAAGTTGTAATAATGATATAATTAAGCTAATTTTATCACTATTTTTACAATGTCATTATGTTTTTCTTAAACCACAATAACACTTTACCTCTGCTCTAAAAGCATTAAATAATCCAAGTCACACAGATCTAACAATTATTTACTAACTATATAGTTTGTATGGTTTATTTTGCTCGATATACAAATAAGTTTTCAGCAACGCACTAACTTGTCACCGAAATTAAAATAAAATGTCATTTAATACTGAATACGAAGCGAACTGTTCAAGTAATTTGGTAATTAAGCCATGTTAATACATTCTAAAATAACAATAACGTAACGTACAAACTCTACGGCGACAAACAAATGGAACTTGCGCGACACTACTCGGGGACTATGCGTATTGCGTACTATGCGTATTGCGTACTATGCGTGTTGCGTATCGCGTACGACTCACGTTCAACACAATCTAATCGATATTACATTAACGTACGAAAACAACACTTAGCAGGTATTTGATACTCCGATTATTTTGTCTTCTTTATTCTATTCATATTGTATCTCTTAGAATAGTATTTAACTAAATTTATTAAGGGGCACAGAATTGATATGTTTCCGATGCACGGCGTTTGTGTGATACCGCTTCACTTAACCTAACTTGCAAGGCGACGCTACACCCCTACACTACCCTATCACATGCGGGCCAATGTCACGCGTCTTTATATAAACAACGACGATCCGAACACCATCTATCTACTCGATTTCACAGTAAACGTTAAGAAAATATCTTTATGTGGTTTACATTAAATTTTTGTGTTAAAATCCTTTAGAAATTAAATTAATCAGAAGTGTAGATAATTCCGAGTGAAAGGATAAGACGACAGCGAAGCGATCAATATAGAATGTCGGAAACGCAAAAGTGGTTTAGCGTGACATATAGCCGATTGCATTAAAAGTAGTAGACGAGAATACAGAATAAACGTCTCTATGAAACCGCTTTTTTTATTCCTAATTACACATTAAATATTACATGATGATATGTATCGAGTAGTCCCGCAAAAGGTGACGTAGCCGTGTCCGCAGCCACTGGACGTCTCTTACTCGCTATCTAAGGTTGTTGGACGGAATCATGGCGGCGCCGGCGTCCGCGCGCACGGCCGCCGCGTGCCACGCCGCGGGTCACGTCTCGAGTGCTACGTCACGTGCGCGGCGTGTCACGCGGGCCGGCGTAGCTAACCAAACGTCAAGTGCGTCGATGACTCTACAGAACATTACAACTATGATAGATATTTCAAAGAGTGATACACATAAAATGTCTGAAGAGAGCTTAACATTGATCGTTATCGACGCTGTAAAGCCATCGACACA
Organism: Agrotis puta; assembly: GCA_943136025.2. Classification (NCBI taxonomy): domain Eukaryota; kingdom Metazoa; phylum Arthropoda; class Insecta; order Lepidoptera; family Noctuidae; genus Agrotis; species Agrotis puta. The sequence goes on along the minus strand of OW964177.2, from coordinate 8,661,126 downwards.
CTCGCACAGAACAACTGAAAAGAACAAACAAACTTTTCGTTGTATTTTAGTATGCGCCAGAGGACGCCGCTCGCCGAAGGTATGGGAGATCACTACTACATTATTACACAATTACTTACACACGAATTAGCATTATATATCGAATTAAATAAGTGAACATTGACTTAGCTTAATTATTATAACCGACAATGAATAATTAATAATAATATATAAGAGAATCTGAATTGTCAGGTGTTCCATGTGACACAAAATATTGGTATACATATAAATGATTGATTTTCATATTATAATAATGGCTTGGGTATAAAACTGAATCTAATTGTATATTTGATTTAATAAATTGTTTTCGTCTCTAACATTAGCAAAAGTAGGTAACAATGAACAGATGCCCATGCTGGGTGTCCTGGTGTGTCACCGCGGCATCAGCCTTCGCTTGGCTTCGTAACAAATGTCTGCATAAACTGCTGTGGCATGGATAATTAGTTTGTCTTGTCCACTAAACATTGCAGTACAATGCGCCTACAAAATACAAGTTTGGTACGGTCTGAGGTTAGTATTAAAATTATGTATAATCCTTTATCTTTGGTCTATACGCCACGACGTCCGGTACATTGTGAAGTTACAGTTACTATAAACAATGTATAAAATTTTGCTAAGTCAAAAATTGACGAAATTTCTATTAAATATTGACTAAGAGATTTCATAAGAATTCACATGCGGTACCTCTGGCCGGCGACTGTCTGCAGTCGCGTGAGTACCTCAATAGATTTCTGTCGCGTCAACATTGTAACCCAAATATCCAAAATCTTATTTATATAGCCTAAGCAGGGATTTTTTTTTCTTTTTTTTTGTAAATTTTACATGTTTACATCAGCAGAATACGTCACTAAATACCTATAATAACATTAATATTTCCTTTTTGGTTTATTGCTATCTCGCAGTGTAGTGTACTTATGTCGTCACCGCTCCGTCGACACGTAGGTAACTAAGTATTCATTCTGTATGCGATAGTCAACTAGCTAAAAATAAAAAATATATTAATCTTCATTTTGATTAATCCTAACATTTCAGTAAATTTAAATTTCATTACATTGTTTCATTATTATGTATGAATAACTTTCATTAAATAGTAATGTAACTATGCTGATTGTCTACAATAAATACCCTTATCTAGTATTATATTATTCACCTAACGATTACACAATAAAAGTAACTACTAAATTTTAAATTAGATTATTACCAAAAAGCTCGTCAAAGCATGCAGATAGTAGAATAATGTTTCACTATTCAGCGTCGGCGCGCACGCCGCCGGCTAATTACAACTATATATTAATTAGTATAATGATTACATTTAATTATTTAACTCTCATAAGGCCAAGGCTAAATTCTCGCAACAAGAGACAAGACTGAACTGATCTCGATTGTGTCGCATCGCATTCTAACCGCGAAGAGTGAGGGAACCCGTACTGGTACAATGCAAAACTTCCAAGTAAACACTCCAACTCGTGAAACCACATCGTTGAGAGTTGTCCAAATGATTTTAGGATTCTTTTTCGCAAGGCACAAGAAATTTTGGTAGTCACCTAAGTAGAGAAACACACAAACAAACCGAACGGGTCAGTGAGTGAGTGTGAAGTAGTAGAGAGGATGCGCGCGCGCACGCGAGCGTTCAGCGCTCTGATCTCGTCTGTTGCACTCGACAAGCGGCTCCGAGGGCTTCCCCATCCTATCGCACAATCCTACTCAATATTATAATTATTGCAATAATTAATTTACAGATAGAAAGGATCGTAAGACCAACACTAGAGTGCCAGCGCGACAACGAGTGATTGAACATTATAAACATTACTAAGAAAGTATTAGGTAAATATAATTTGAAATAGTCATGAAATTCATTTAAATACGCTAACATTATCGAGGCTAAAACAAAAGTATCGTATTATTACATACAACTTCATTTAAATCATTCAACTTGAAATATTATTTAACAAAACGTAATCTTTCTATGAAGGGCACCTTTGGTTTTTAGCTTACTCGAATGAGATATATCCTAAAATGTTTAATTTCTGGTAATACACTATATTCATAACAAATCCTCTCAGTTGTATACATCGGCCTTGTAAAACAAATATACAAACTTTATCGTACAATAAGTTAGTTGTAAATAAATCTTATGTTACACGATAAATTGAATATTAAATAAACAGGCTACATTTATAGGAAATTAATAGATTTAAATAATAATATTTTATCATGAACAGTAAACAATAAACCTGGAATGTTAATAATAATACAATTAACACTTGCTAATTTTGGTATAAACGAAATAACACCACACCTCTGACGCTGGGAGTCAGGGAACATAACAAAATAGGAGACAGAGCGCCTAGTGAGGACGTAGGGGAGAGTGGTGGCCTGTCCGGTCTCCTGCGGCCCGATGCGATGCGGAGGAGCTCGACAGCGCGTCCCTCAGTGAGCTGGTTGTCAAGTGCCGAGAGCTACGAACGAGCTAATGCTGTTCGCCCTCTTCTCCGCCTTTGGCTCCCTGCGTAATATAACACACGTTAGTGACTCATCAAACATTGATCACGACGTTCTCTAAGCTTACGAGTTAGGCAGGCATTATATAACTCTATATAGTGCGAGGTGCATGGTGAAAAATTAGTAGGGTCGAACACTTCCACGCTCATGACACTGACTTCAACGTCCTCGAAGCATGATTGTGCATGAGAGCCGAAGTATATCGACTTAACACATAGCACTTAAGAATATACTTTTTAGTATTTGTATTATTATTTTAAGTTAATCTGTCATCATCAAATTAAATATCAAGAAAAAAAATCAGTGATTTGGACAGATGCTATCGGCTGATCAGGACAGTTAAACATAATTACAGATCCTACAAGACATTTAGAGAATTATATCAGTGAGATGTATCAGAACTAAACAGAATGCTCGTGCATACTTCATGTGCGAGAATCCAGCCGTTGTGTGCCATCTTATGCCTCGCATATTCGAGGTGGATGGCGCCTTCAGAGCTGAGAAGCAGAGCGCCTTGCAGGCGAGCGAGCGCGGCGGCCGCGTCCGACGCGCTAGCGAAGTCGACGAAGGCCACCGGGCCCGAGCTGCTGCCGCCGCTGCCGCCACTCAGCAGCCGCAGGCGAGAGAACCCCGGGCAGCTGTACCATCACACTCTATTGTGTCCAACTGCCCACTCGTACCCCCCTCAGTATGACTTTGTGTGTCTTTGAGACTGCCCTAATGTGGTGGATTCTTGTAGCTAAATTCAGAGAATCCACATTTGTGAACAATGTTTTAAAGTTCAACGATAGTGATTCTAACTCAGAAAGCAATGTTTTCGTATGGTGCTTCTAAATTCTATGATGTATGAACTAAATAGCGCGGAATTTGTCATCCTGTTTAATGCCGCAGATATAAATATCGTAGTCGGTGTGTGCGGCACGATACGACATAAAAAGTAATATTCACGGCTGTCATATTGTGTGGTGTTATAGTGCTAACGTACGACTAGTTGTGACAATTGTGGAGATATAGTGACGTTCGTCATGCTTAGGGTGGTACGGGTGCAGGCTTTAGATCTCACACAAACGATGTGGCTCGACCAAACAGTTTCCTTTGGATTTCACTTGTCAATTCAAACAGTTTGTGTGAGACATAGTAGAGCCAAAATCGAAACATAAAAATTATAATCCAATAATGTTTACGTGGACGGCATTGTGATATTCGGTGCAACATGCACTGTGGAAAGTTAAGTTTTATTAACTTCATATACATTTTCGAATGCTTTCATATGTTTTATTATTTTATGTGTTGCGTGATCATGCACATAACATCGTGTTACTTTTCGACTGGAAATATTATTTTAGTGTTTCATTTGAAATTCTGTTATATAAATATTGTCTGTATGAATTCCATGAGTATTTTCAGTCGAAAACTTGAAGCGTTTTGCACATATACGTTTGCGTATGGGTTAATGTCGTGGACGTACCTGCTAAAAATTTCTTTAAGTTCGTGTTCTGAGACGAACTGTCCGAGGTTAGCGACGAAGAGCGTCGAGCAGGGAGGCGCGGGATGCGCGGGGTGCGCCGGGTGGCCACCGGGCCCGCTGTGCGACGGCACCGCCGCGCCTGGCGAGCCCAGCGCGGGCGCAGGCAATACGCATGCTCCCAGCGTCAAGGGGGTCTGGACATTATTACCATGATAATAAGGTCCAAACTCCTAGTAAAGTTTGAATTACATAAGAAACTGTCCAAACAGAGAGCGGCCTAGCGTTCTGCGTTCTACTTGTGCAAGTGCAGCGGTTGTCTCTTGATCGTGCTGGGTGTCGATTTTTACATTATATAGAACGCAAAACGTTTGACTGCTCTTCATTTTAATACAAAGTCATACAATAGATAAACAACACCAAGCTCACACTTAAAGCTGTTGCAAATTGACGTGATGAGCTTTTGGAAGAAGTTCTGAACTTATGCAGAGCAACAGCAAGCAATATTTGTAGGCATTGTGCAATAATTACAGATGCTTTGGCATAAAGCAAAAAGGTTTCAATAGACAGCGGTGGTAGAGACAATAAAATATACATAATTGGCCATCTTAATTTTGTTCCTCCGGTGTTTGATGAAACAACATACTTTAGGAAACTAAGAATAGTAAGGTAACATACGTGGTGTGGCCTATCGGCGGCAGCTAGTCAGAGGTAGGATCGAACTGGCGCCATCTGCGGGTGGATGGCGGGATGCACCAGTCCGTGCGACAGCGCCGGCAGTTCACCTCCGTAAGCCAGCGGGTGGTGCCACAGCTCGCCGCCCCCGGGGAAGAACGGACTCGCTAGGTCTGTCCACCATAACATCAACGTCAGCGAGCGCACATTAAAATTAAACAAGCTGTGTCAGTCTGTTAAAGAATTCAATATCCACGACGTAACTATGAATGTGATATTAGAATACTGCTATAGAAAATTATTATTTACAATGTGCTTATAACATGTTTTCACGGTTCTGAAAAGTTTCAGGGAGATTTATAGTCTGAAGTAAATAAAGAAATAATAAAGGCTTTGAAACCATATTAGTTCTTAAATATATCCCTGTATGATCTGGTAGTAGATGACAACAAAATTTAAAACACCATGAATGTGTTATCATGAAAACATGTAAAAGTTGACAACAGTGGTAAGAACCCGACAGATCAATCAATAGCTTCGCGGAGCTAGGCCTTGCGTGGTACGTGTAAGCGGTCACAGATACTTGCCCTTGGCGATTGCTCGACGCCCCGATTGTACCCATTACGTGCCTACTTACACCCTCTTAGAGCCTAACATCCGGGCAGCAGTCGTGAGGATACGAGCATTAAGTGTAAGGATCGGCACAGACACAGGTCGTGCGATTTATTAGTGTGTAGAGGTACGGTACGGGTGTGGGGGCATCGAGCGAGCGCCGGGCGGTGTGTGCGTTCGGCGGTACTTACGTCCAGTGAGTGGGTGCATCAATGCGGGGTGTGCAGCTGGCGCGGCTGTGGCAACTGCCGGCTTCGGCTTGCTGACCTTCGTGTTGCTTTTAGCGAACTCCAGCCGAATCGTTTGCGGCATGTCGGGGTCGAACCGGACGCCCTGCTGTGAACAGCCGCGAGCGGTGCGGCGCTCCGATATAATGACGATGGAAGGGCGGCGCCGTGGGTCCCAGGGCTCCGGGCGACCGCTGGGGCGACCAACGATAGCGCGGGTTGGGAGGGCGTCGGTATCAACACGTTATTTAAATCGATATCTTTAACTAACATTATCTTTAACCAAAATCCCAAGAACAATTTTCATTATTAAAGTAACCTAAATAGGACAGTTTATGTGTAAGGGTTTGGACATAACAATCGGTTCTTTAATTTAGTCTCTACATTGGAAACATTCGATAGACTCGAGAGGTCCGCGCCTGCGCCTGCTAAGGTGACGGAACACAGTGCTCGGGATGTGACATCAAAACCTGTCAAACAGTGACATGCATTGCGAACTCGTATTTACACCGTAACATGATCGGTGACAGTTGGCGTCGCGCGGCGGCCCTCACAGCTCAATGACACCGACTTGATGACCCGACGTCGTCTATTCTGTATGTGCATGGGTTTAGCATAACTTACGATGCGGTTACTCGAGTCAGGAAAATGTTATTCCAAGTCTACAATGAGAATATTAACTATAGTGCTCATTGGCTGTGTTTGAGGCATGTGATGAGAAGAGGTTTAGTAACACCGTGCGTTATACATGTTTTAGTATTTACAATAGCATATTGAGCTTCGAATACCTAGGACATATCTCAGTCTTTCATTGAGATACTGTGGCCCTTGTGTTACCTATCATACTGTGTTCGGAAGCCATTCAAACTGATTAGGCGTTGTAGTGTACGTGGTTTTTTTTTGTTATTGTGTGATTTTCCGCATAGTAGGAAACATAAAATCATTTTAGTAAGATTTTATAAAGTTTTCTATCAGTCAGTTATCTACGGATAAAATATTTTATTGAGTTCGCTCCAATATGCTGAGGCAAATGTTCGAAGGTTTTCGCTGAGATATTGGGTCAAACTCAATGCTTAGTAGTAGGGTTTAGGATAAATTCTAGAGCTATGAGACTTTGTGACAATACCAACCTGAAGATCTTGTTTAGCTGCCTCGGCGCCGGCTCGCGTGTGGAACGTGACGAAACCGACCGGCTGCAAGAAAATGTACCATGTAGCGTATTACATTTTATATTTTTTTGCGTAACACGTGGATATAATATTTTATGGCATTACTGAGATACCAGAAAATATCACATAACATGCTGTTAGTTTGAAATGAAATTGGTCCCATTTAGGTATTGGTGTTACATGTTCGAAGCGTCCGCCTTTCGCGTTGACGCTCGAAAGAATTTTTCACAAAGAATTACGTAAGTAATAGATAGGAGAATATATCACAGGAACTAACATTAGCTTGATTCATAATCTTATTCATACATTTACAATGAATGTGCGTATGTTATTTGTGTAAACTCACCGAAGCTGTTTTCCCGTTCTTGCTGGTAACCTTTAGCAGGGAGCCCTCATAACCCTGTACAAACAAAATTACAATGATTATATTAACTTTGTTATCAAAAGCTCCCCTCACGTGTATAATGTTTGATAAAACTTTTAGATGGGACTACATTATCAAATTGCTTGTGTCGTCGGCGTCATTCATGTCACAGTAAAATTTTATTCAAAAGTAATAATGTTTGAAACGACCGAAAAAAGGTGGAACCTACGTGGCGGTACCAGGCACGGCGTCGTCACGCGATTCCCTCACTAAAACTAACCCCCGGCTTAACTTTAGGCACCTTTATGTTTGTGGTGCCATCCGTGCCAGCCAAGGATCGAGTGTAATCCCCCTTATCGGTAAACAGAATCGATTCAATCCGAATATTACGAATCGGAGCATGACATTTCATATTTACGGCACAGTAATCCGAATCGAGATCTAGTCGCGTGACGAAAACGATGGTGCTATCTAGTTTTATTCTCTCTCTCATTGAATATTTTGACATTTCTATTAGTTTCGGATATCTCTGAAGGAAAACTACACTGGTTAACATTACTCCTCATTTAAAGATACAAATATACGCTTGAAGATGATCTTCTTGGCTAAATTAAGAAATATCAAGTATTTTTCCTCCACATTGTTATTTAGTTATCAAAATAGACCATGTCTAGACAGATAGCACCAACAAAAGACAAGATAGACTCTTTTCAATTAATTTCTCAATATAAGTACATATATAGCTGTAGTAAATAAAGTAATTAATTGGGCACATACCTCGTACGCTCGAAACAGCAGATACAGCTCCCGCGGCTTGGCGTCCATCGGCAGCCCGCTGACGAACAGTGTTCGCACCTGCAACAATACAACGTCCATTGAAATGTTTTATTTTATTGCATTCCCCCTCTATTGTATGAGAATTGGTTACATGTAGCTCATTCGGGTTTTAATAGCTTCGTGTAAACGTTTTACGAACTTGTTTATTTGTTAAACCCAAGCTAGGTTTCTTTATCAAACTTTATTTGATGAAGACATTTTGTAATGCCTTTTCTTCAAAATCCGTAAATTCTAATTCCGGTCAATGTACTGTGTAGCTACAGGAGCTATGATTAATTACAAATATAAAAGCAAATCCGTGTTTCGTGAGTGAATTAAACTTGGCTTACAAATGTCTAATGACTTCATGCATGTAGTACCTAATGTTTCCATGTGAGCATACCGACGTTATATCTTTTTTGTTTTTAACTGCGAAAGTTAACTATGTAGGTAAAATGGGAAATGGGAACCGGAATATCAATTTACAGCACACTAAGTAAAGTTTTCCACGAACTCAATAATGGACGATTCAATTATTATTTGTTAAACAGAGCGTACTTTGAGTGAAAGCCGGTAAAACCGCTAAAATTATTACAACAATATTTACAACAAAACGTTTTGTTAGCAGAACAAAAAATAAGACGGAATATTCATGTCAAACTTTATAGGTTCAAAATAGATTCAGAAAACAACGCAAAAAGATATCAAAAGAGTCGGTGGAAGACTTAACAGGCTATTTTTCCTCAATAAACAAAGAAAATGTCGGACAATTTTCACAAACAGCCACAAAGGAGGCATAGAAAACTTTCAATGCCGGTTTTTCCGATTCTTTCATCGGTTTTGTAAACGGTGCAGCGCATTAATTCGACGGGTCCATTTAATGAAATAAAACAGAGCCAGTAATGGCGGCGCGATTTGGCGCGTGCGGGAAATGGAGATTAATTGCTGGCAACACCGGCCGCTGCCGACGCTGACGCCATCTTGTTGCGCACTTTATTTATGCGTCTGAGTGCGCTTCCTATTACCTTACATTTTTTAGACGCCTAATTAGGTGAGAATAACTCAAAGACCGGACATTTTGGGTCGTAAGGACGGTTAAATGTTGCGAAGTTCGAAGAGTAACCTTTGAACTATTGTGGATTGTGGTTTTCCACGCCTACACAATCACAGCCAATGCTTTTAGTTGAAGTAATATTAAATTATTGTTGTTTCAACAATGGCAGTGAACGAACATAATTGTGTTAACTATAAATCCAGCAAATATCACAATACGCAACTGAAAATATATTATAGTTAACTGAACTATTTCAGGATTATCATACACAATATAGATAGGTATGCATATTAAATAACAATCTTTATCTACTATCATGCTATTAATCCTCTATAAAAGAACCTATAACAATTAGCTTATTGCCAACATTAAAACACTCAATGATATAATGATCATTATATCATCCAAACGCGTGTTATAATGAATTTCAAAAAAAGAACATTCTCATGCAATGACATTTTCACCACCAGATCGCTAAAATTTTGAAAAAAGAACAACTCGTCTCATCGTGTTATATCCCGCCATTTTTTCACTCGAATATGGTATGCGAATATGGTATGTTATGAGAATCTTTTATAGAGGATTCACAGCATGATTGTAGATAAAGTCTTGTATGCAACCGTTATAATTAGGTATTAAAACACTCATGTGATACTATTATCACACTCGGCTACGCCTCGTGTGATAAACCCACTTTCGTGTTTTAATACCCCTGTTTATACAACGGTTGCATAAATAACTATTACCATACACCAGCATGCATTGTATTCAACAAAAGTGCTAGTACCAATAAAAATGTTGCCAAACCATAAAAAAAGTCGTCGAAACGTGTCGCAGCTCTAACAAATAAAGATTTGAGAGCATAATATTTGGTCGGGAAGTGTTGATTTATCAGGTTTTATCAACATTAGGACACTTGCGGAGAGGGAGGTCCTCGTATATATTTTATCGGCATCCGTGCCCCGGTCAGTGGCAGAATGTCGGACCTTTATGTCGGCTATTTTCCGGTCGAATGCACGGGAATTCCCCGTTTCGGCGAAACGCGATATTTTTACGGCGTCATTTTATAATATTGCGGCATGCCGAAGGAAATTATTTCATAAATAAGTGATGGCCCTTGTCTTTTTTTAATGAGGAGTTGATAAGGCCTCAGTGATTGTGATGCCCATTTAACTGTGAAAAGTAAATGGTAGGAAGAACACTTTAAACGATTTATTTTCAATTTTAGTCATGAATTTATTTTTAATTTCAGTCATCAATCCATAGTTTCACAGAACTGGAAATACAATAAGTAAGTTTATAAGTCGTTGTTACCGACATGAGTCTACGACAGTTTCACAATGAAGTTAATTATTTCAATGGTTTTCCCGATTTTATGGAAAAAAAATCCACGCTGGAAAATTTTAGAGATCACTTTCATTTTATCGAACATTTTTCTTGAAGCAGAGAAAATAAAACCTGCAACGTTGGAAGAGTTTTAGTTGAAAATATAAAATGTATCAGTATAGATGATGTTAGATAGGTAGGTACAGCATCCTCGGTGAAGCTATCACGTGAGTCGTGAGTTTTGATCCCGGGAGAGTAATAAATATCTGTTTCTGCTATATGCAGTCACTTTGAATTTTCTAGCATGAGGAATAACTGGGATATAGTTAAATCAATTTAAGGGATAAAGAAGAAATATGTTAGTGCTGAAATAATGGCAGAACTTTGTCTTTGGAGAATTATTTTGCAGCGAGTTTGTTGAACGTAGATTGTATCAGTTTCTTAACTTCATTCGGAAGTTGTAAAAGTCAATTGAGAGAGAACGAGCTTCTAAACGCCGTTTGTGGACTAACAATTTGTAACGTTTACGCTTACATTAGTAGGAATTTTAAGCCTCGGTACCTTCTCGGTGGAAGTAAATGAGTTTTTAAAAGGACAGTTACTGATGACTTTCTTCGTTCATATTTTTGTTACCTAATGGTATTTTTTGCTTCCTAAGATATGGTTCATAACTTGATTCCATAATTATATTTGTGTGACCTAATTTGATCTGATCATTTCAACAAATTTCCCCAATAAAGACGTCTATTGATAAATATGTTCAACAAAATATAAGTCAAAGGCTAATAATTCGTTCAACGTACGTGCCAAAAGACACAGGGTCACACGTTTCTGAAAGGAAAATCTATAAAACATGAATTCCAATTCAACACTTGTATTAAAAGTACGGCGTGTAGATATAAGAACGTCAAATGCCGGCGCACCTAACATATTTCAGGGAGCGAAAGGGTGGGTTCGTCCAGTGTCCGGTCAGTTTGAAAATACCCCTCCATGTCGACCATTTTACACTCGGTTGCCTCCAAATCCCTACGCTATTGAGTTATGTTTCATACTCGGCCGAGGTGGGAGAAAGGGAATTTTTCCGAATAACGCATAGACTGAAAACTTTTCGCGCAGCGATAACTAGTTTTCTTTTTATGACACTGCACTGGTTGCAAATAAAAGCGAGTTTGCTAATGCCATACATGTCATGTCACCATGTATTTTTTTTAGTACGTAATTAAGTGAATAGGACCTACGTGCTGTCGTTATTCAGTTACATTCCGGATTATAGTGAACGGAAAATGAATGGAAAGTTCTATTGAAAAAATTAAGTTAAATTTTTAGTTAAAATTCTATTTCCCGCCATTATTCTCCAAATAATTGAATTTGCTATTTGACAGGTGTCACACGCCGTCTGTTAATGACACAATATTGTTACATTGTTTCGTGGAAAAATGTTGTGTTCGGAGTATAAGTATTTCACGGCGTCAAAATTACAAAATAATCAGAAATCGTAAATATTATACGTTTTTTTTATTCATCGTATTGACGCTGATTCAATCATGTGACGATGAAATTAAAAACAAAATCAAAAATAATAGTACTCTAAATGAAAGGTACTCATGCAAAATAGATACTCGTGATGAATGAAATTACTTTTACAATCAAATTTATTTTTTATTAAGATATGATATAAGATATGTAGATAATTTCATGAGACATTTGTCTCATGAAATTATCTACGAGTTTTAACCTTCTTGTATATCGCAGAGAAAACGGCAGCGTGTTGTAAGTGGTCTATTCTGAGCTTATCTCAATTTTACGCCTTTACGGTTCTGAAAGCGGAACGAACATTTTGATCTGTCCAGAGAGACCGATGCGATCGCAAGTTGACGTTAATACGACAGGCCGCAAAAAATAAATTATTTTCCTCTTTAATATGATAAAGTGTGTATTTAAGATACGGTGCTATATTTTCTCGTGCCCGCAAACGGTTGGATATTTTCTCGTTGCTGCAAGCAGTTTCTAGTTAGAATCTGACTAAAAGTTTTTTTTAAATAATATTTTAGCTTCCCAGCAGTGGGTTAAACAAAGCTGTCATTAGTGGTGACGATGATAAACTGCAGTTATTTGCGACAAAACACAATTAGTGTACAATTGAGAGCTGCGGTTCCCGTTCCCGCATGCGGGCTACGCATGCCCCGGAGCGTGAGGTGCGTCACCAATTTAGTTTCTTTACAGTATTCAGTTTAAAGCGCAAACGGATTATCTTAAGTTTTTTTTACTATTATCGTGATAAAATCATCAAATGAGTCCGCCCACCCAGGGCAGAGCGGGAGGGACAGTCAGACTCGTACTGACTAAAATCCAGGGTGTTCTTCAATAGTCCTTTGCGTTCCGGGGTCACGGTAATTCGTAAGTCCCGCGACCCCGGCAGGCTTTGGCCCACTACTGAGGGGCCCCGTCAACTATGCTGACACTCCTTGAGGCGCGCGTGGAACACAACGCGCCCTCTACCTGGGCATGGTCCATGGTTGGACAGCGAGTTACTCATTACTCGCTGCCCGAATGCCCGCGCCTACGGTAGCCATTCTAAGAGAATAGGCAATTTTTTTTCAAACATTAACTAATTGTATTATAACCACTGATCACCAATCCGTTTGTTAAAACTGGTGATTACTCTCGACCCTTCTTTAGACAACCAGTGAACCTAGATCATCTGATATGATAATGCGTTGAACATAACACATAATGATCGTATTAGTGTAGAATCGTGAATGAGTAATCAAAGAGGAATGTGGAGCGTTTCATTGCACTCCACAATGGATAGTTGCAAGCTATGATGCCTAATCATGTGTAAATTGCCAATACATGTAAGTGTATGTAGGTATGTAAATTTATGTTTTGTGTAGGAGCTTTATTTGATACTGATCTATAGACTGAACTACACAAAAAGTATTGAACATTGTATTACATCAAGAAAATCTAAAGCTACAACACGTCTTGGGGTCTTGGAACTGTCTCATCTGGTACCCGGGACCCTGGAACGTAAACGGCTATTGAAGGAATACCATGATTAAAAAAAACTACATGCCTACTACGTAGTTCATAGAAATTAGGAGCAGTGAATTGGCATATTGATCACGGCCAGAATGTTTTATTTACGTTCGATATATTATAATTATTACAGACCGTTTGGTTATGTTGAAACATGTATTCAACCAGTATGTCCTATTATTTTTGCACGAAAATTGATCTGTCAACAATTTGAAAATCGAACAAGCAAGGGTCAGTAGTGTGACACAATCGTCACCGAATTCGATGCGTTCGAATATTAATTTAATACGTATACGCACCCAGTGTTGCCCGATGTGATAATAGTAATTGCGCGTCCCAATTGGCAAGCCGATTGCGTTCGCATCGACAATTTTCAAAATAAAATTATTAATTTCACTGACGTTTATTGTTAAATATTATCACGATATAGCTTTTCAATTATTTAATGGTGCTTATTTGTGTGTTAATTATTATTTAACCGAATTTATTTTCAGAAATTGTTAATTACTTAATTAAAAACGATACTGTGTAGCTAACTTTTATACCTCCTAGCTAATAATGTAGCAGTTTTATCTGACCATATAAAAATAATATCGTTGAAATTATTTTATAGAAATCATTTTTATTTTTATCATATTTTATTTATCTACACGGCAACCTGGATAGCAAGCGGTCCATGTTGACATTCAATAAACAGCGCCTATTAATAAATGAAAATAAAAATAAAATACGGATAAAGGTGTATTCATACGATCGATCGCCCGCCCGGGCGTGCATCCGAAGCGATTGGAGCGGAAACGCCTGGGGCAGTGCACAGCGAATTTATCATACGTTAGTGTGTACATACCTAACTTTCAACGTGCAATCTCGCATGGTAGGTAGTTTGTTTAGTTTACCAAGTGTGATTAATAACTATTACCTATACCGAATATAACGATCGGCAGCGAGCTGAGTCAACAAATGCCTGATAGATACTTATAAATGGAATATGATTTGGAAACCAGTTTTGTTTTAGTTTAACAAATATGGCTTTATAACAATACATGACATGTAGTTACTTATTTATTGCGTTTCAGTTCATGAAATCTAAATAATGAAAAACTTTACAAGAGCAATGTTTATTTTTTATTGATGAAATGGCCAAAGACAAAAGTTCTCCTTAGGAGAACTGAAATGAAGACAAAAGTTCTCCTTAGGAGAACTTTTGTCTTCATTAGGTACCCAAAAAGTAGCACAGAAAAGTAGATGGAGTTGTTTGATAATTTTTAAAGTATCAAACAACTGTAGCTGATGCTACATGATGAATACCGGGGCGAGACAGAGTGGAAAGCGGTCGCATCCTTCTGCGAAGCAGTCATGCTCGCAAAGGAGGAGGCGGGCCGTGTGAGGGTGAGGACAGCGTCCTCCCCCCACCCCAGCCGCAGTGGTAGACGCCCACGGCGACAGACGTCCGCAGACGATCTCCGGCCATCGTAGGCACGGGCATGCAGGCAACAAGTAATCGGTAACTCGCCGTCCTACCATGGACCATACCCGTGTCGACAGCGCGTTGTGTTCCACGCCCGCCTCAAAGAGTGTCAGTAAAATGACGGAGGGGCCCTCTAGTGGGCTAAAGCTTGCCGGGGTCGCGGGACTTACGAATTACCGTGACTCCGGAACGTTAAGGGCTATTGAAGGACACCGTGGATTTTAGTCAGTACGAGTCTGACAGTCACTCCCGTTCTGCCCTGTGTGGGAGGACTCGTTTGATAATTTTACCACGACAAAAAAAAAGTCAATATTAAATAATAAAAGCTCCCTAAAAGGGATCGAACACGAGCGCCAACTGCCCGCCATGTGAGGACGTATCATTATCAATTCCAAACACAAAAATACACATAAAGTATATCGGCGGGTATACAGAAAAGGGAAAAACACAAAACTACGCTTTGAAATCCAAAGGAACAAAGAGGAATAGAAATAAAATGTCATGGCGTTTGATATCAATAAAAGAAAAGAAATGAAAATCAGCCGTTCTATTTTTAACAGACGGTTTGAATTGACAGACCTGTGGGTTCGCTTTGGACTGCTCTATTCTTTGTTGTTTAGACTTAGTCCTTTCGAAACCATTGTTGGCTAAATAGCCGCTGTAGGTAGTCCAGCCAAACAATATCCCACGCAAAAATAAACAAACAAAATAAACAAACTTCTGTTTGTTTGAAATCACCGTATTAAATTGCTCCGATTTCCATGATATTGTTTACGGAATATTTTCTTATAAGAATCTCAAGCAGCCGGTATACCTACTATTATGAAAGCCTTTTTTATTATACCTTTTATAAATGCGCATTACACTTGGTTGCATCGCATGGAGCAACAGTAATCGAAAGTCGTGTTATTCGATTTCGGTTCCCGTAGTTGATTGAAACAGCGGGTGCGCTGAATAGAAAATCGGTGGTTAACTTTTGTTTTATCCACTCTAACGAGAACTTTGGCGATTCATTTGTTTTCTCCTTTTACGGTTGGTCGGATGAAAAAGTAAACCGGTGCTGACGCATTGTTTTCTGTTCGCTATTTCTGTTGCAATCCGAATTAGCTGTCCTTCTGCAAAATCAGGATGATTGGTTGGATTTAAGGTAAGTTTTCGATTTATTTATAAGTGTACATCTAACATTAATATTTCACGCTAAAATGTTGTATTTCTGTAGTGGATAAATAATTTTATTTAAGGTTTAAATCTGTGTTTGGATCAATATTTATAAAATAAATTATAACTAAAAAATAGAAACTACTTGTATTTAAACTATGTCACAAGTTACAGTGATTGTATTTTATTATTTTTAGCATGTACATATATGCTTTTGGTCTCTATCTAGCTCAGAAGCTGAAGAGTTAAGGAGGTAAAGGAGTAGCAACTTCAACCAGAAAAACTGGACCTACTGAGCAGCGACGGAACACAGTAAAACTGTTTGGTTTCGGACTTTTGGTAATCGCGTGTCAGGCGGTACTGGCTACCAGTAGGATCGCTCAGCCGTCACCGCAAATAACAGTTTACCTTAATTCCAACACCTAAACTCCAAAATCCACACTTGACAACTTCAAACCAGGAAAGCCGAAAGCCAAGAAAAAAGAAACCAAATCAATAACCCAGAGCGTTCCGATATAAAACTGTGTGAAAACTTTGCAAAATGAAGTGGTAAAACTTCTCGAGGCAATTTTTCTTCGGGCCGTCAGTGTCAGAGGCAATATTTCACGAGTTTAACAGCGCCAAGTAGATATCGATGCCGTGGGGAACCCCGGTCGGACTGGATGCTCGATGGACGTTGCCCAGGGAAACCAACTAAGCCAATTTGTGTATAAATAGAATGCTGAGTTATTATTTAAGTTATCTCTGTGTTAATTGTGCGATAGATGTCAAACATTATAAAAGGAAAATTTTACCTACTAATTTGAAGATTTTACAAGTTGACTGAATAAATCTAATTGACCATCAGTTAAATTAGCAACAAATATACATTTCTTACAAAACAGCAAATACAAGTCCATTTCGTTTTAATACTCTGACAAAGTAAATAGATTTGCAATTTATTTATGTTGTCAACATGTCTAGTGTATAACCTCAACATCCACACTATTAATATTTTCTTCAACTTTACTTCTTCAGACATATCTTCACCAGTAATTGTTTACGGTAAGTGCTTTAGACGTTTTATTCTCTTATAAACATTGAATAAATAAACATTTTCCTTAACTTGAACGATTGACTGAGATAGAGATATTTCTAATTTTTCGCTTGACCTGCGCCGCCTAGATTGTAGTACTAGGAAAATAGATAAAACGAACGCAAACAGACTGGAAAAGTAGAGAAAAAGAGCCGAAGCGAGCCGATGAACAAGCGGAATATACCAACTAATTGAAATCATTGAACACACTTCAAATATTTAACTTGATCGAGCTCTTTTAGATATTATTTCACAACTTTGATTGAATTAACTTTCCTGTAATTAAACATTAATTATCGATTCATAATCTCGCAATGCTGACTTTTTGGCCTTTAATTGAGTTGTAAACAATATCCGCTGATATCACAATATTAATGACGTCATCCGACCCTTTGTCTCTCCTCAAAGTAATGTTTTCTTGAGCAATCCCTCCAGGGGGCGCAAAAACGTCTATTTAACCACTATCATTAATAACTTAGACCTCTTTTCGGGGATTACTTGCAAGAAATACGATCGAGGATATTGTACTTCAACGGGTAGATATATGAGTACATTAAGTATCAATATGTTACCTTTTGGTTAATATACTCGCTTCGAAAATACATCTGAAAAAAGAAAATTTACGGCCAGTCATGAAGAAGGATCATCTTCAAGACCACATGCGCCTTTAGATTTATATACAAACTTTAGTTTACTTCTTGTTCTTAGCGTGAACACGCGAATAAATAAAAGTTGGACATAGAACACCACTACGACTATTTCACCTTAGACGAGAACTCACAATAACATAGGCGGTTATCCTTTTCGTATCAATTTTATTCTAGTATTAAAATAACAGCTCCCACGTTATCGATAAATGAACAAACAAAATAAATATTCGGTATAAGAGCAAAAGTAGAAACGAAAGCAAAGAAAGAGTTCCAACGGAGCAATATTGTCGACCACCTGCTCCGCTGAGATAGGGATCATAATGTTAATTTAATTAAAGGACTAATCTAAATTGCAGACGACCCAACACTCCGCCGACCATTAAAAGGATATTTCGTCGCCGACACTAAGTTGGGAAAGTCGCTGATTATAAATATCTTGGAAAACAAGTCAGGGGAGACGATTTACAGTGAAAACATCAAGTAAATACCAAACTTTGTGGAAGTTTTAATCTGCAGGGTGTATTTTTTATTCAAATTAGCCAAGTAAATATGTACAAGTATAATAACATTTCTGATGAGAACGAACCGTGTAAACTTAATTTAGGACACGACATAAAAGAAAAGAATTATGATTGAATAAAAAAAACAACGTTACTTTTTTATTTTCACTCTATATTATATTTCATACTTTCAGTGAAATATTTTCGAATGTAGTGTTTTGTCGTGTAGAAATAGTTGATGAACAGCTATATTTAATTAAAAGGCAAGTAGGATACTTATCTAAATTGCAGACGGCCGGTTTAAGTTTCATTAAAAGGGGTTCTCCGTCTCTACACAAGGAAGAAAAAGTTTTGCAGCGATAAAGATGCCTTTCGCCTTGAAAGCAGACAAAACTTGTTGGGAGGTGGGTGGAAAACAATTTATTATTTCCTTTGATAGCTAAGAATCTCGAAAGAATTTGCTAATTTTAAATGCTCAATGCACGATTATTCTTCTTTGTAAGTATTTATTTCGTTGTAAAATAGTTTGTGCGCCCGTTTCTTTTCGTGAATTTAAATGTCAACTTTTTGGGAATATTCTGTCCCGTGTATGAGATTAAAACTTTTGATCGGCTTACTTTTGGATAAAATAGTATTTCTGTTTGTTATGCGTTGATTAAAGGTAGAATTTGAGTAATCGAATAATGGCCAGAGATAATATATAATGAAGAGACAACAGCCGATATCAATTCAAATTGGAGGGAGCGGTCCGTTACAGCAGTGGGCCGTTGGTCCGCCCAAATTATGTTCAATGGATAATTAATCGTCCCTGTTCACTTCAATAACAATAGAGGGCCATATCGAGATAGATCGATCATTATAAAGCTATATTGCACGGATAATATCATTTTAACGACCTTTAAACGACTAATGATGCGATATTTTTTCACTGTTGACCTTTTAAATTACCTGGACGTTGGGGACCTTGTTTGTTTTGCCCTTTGTCAGTGAAGCCTCGTTTGTTTGTTCCGCCGCAGTTGCCACTTGAACTGCTGTACTAAATGATGAAGTTACGAGTACTCGTAGTACTCTGGTTTGTTTTATGTGATATTTTACATGACGTACCGCGGTTTGTGGAGTAACCTTTAAAATTGAAAATGGAGAATAATAAGCAACTTTGTTGCAAAAGATATTTTAAATACTATTTAAATTCTTCTTCTTACTAATATTATAAATGTGAAAGTTTGTTTGGATTTATGGATGTTTGTTACTCTTTAACTCAAAAAGTACTTGGAGAGGAGAACGGATTTGGATTAAATTTGGTACATCAAGTAGTTTATAGCCTGGAATGACACATACGACAGTTTGTATCCTGATTTAATATACCCGTGTGATGATTTTTGAGTTGTAGCGGGAGAAATCGCTGGCAACGGCTAGCAAATAATTATGACACCTAGGAATGCAAGAACTTTATGACTTTCTTGCGATTTTAGCCTCAAGAGAAACATACTTGAGCTCGGTAGTATTATTTTAATGGAACCCCAAAGAGAGGGTCGGTAGCAATTAAAATTTTCCATTTTATTAAATTAACGAGCGGAGGCAAGTACCTACGTCGAGTAGGTACTCTGTTAAGCTTTTTACTTGTGCAAATATAACGATATTTTATATTGACTAATGCGTGTTTAGATATAACCTAAACCTGAATAGATTCAGCAGTAAGATAAATATAGGGAGACTCAAAGTTTCTTTGATTTCCTATTTTATATTTGTTTATACAATCAAAGCGAAATAATCCCTTTGTAAGGCCGGGCACAGACCTGCGGGGTTTCTCTAACGAAAACTATTGGCAACGATAAACATACAGGGTTACAAGGAAACTGGGTTTGTCTCATCCTATTTGAATTTCAAATACGCGTGCAGGTGAGGATACGATTGGGCCCAAGTTCCTGTACGGTTAGATTTATCAACCTCAATTGAATCTAGCGTTGGAACTTGGGCTGTATCTCTTGTGTGATAAAGTGGCTTATGATACTGTTCAGGAAGATTTTGGTCTTTATATACGTCAGAAAAAATGTTATCCAAAAACATTTTCAAACAAAATCGGTTTGGTTGTGCCCACAACTACCACTAAATATCGCAAAATATATTTTGATAATTATTTTAATGTATTGTGACGCCTTGTGTCGATCTCGTCAAGCCCATATTGCATTAATAACAATGGCTTTCTAGCCTATCGCCCGAGGGAATTATAGCATCCCCATTGTCTTATCAGCTTTCACTAACTAGCATGGTAAGGTAATATTCAACGTGTCCCAGAAATCAACGTCAAGCCGAAAACGGGCAATAGGCCAAGTCATGACATTTATTAAAAAAATATTTAAAAAAATCTTGGTCAAGTACTTTTCAAATTATATGGATTCAAAAATAAATCTCAAAAACTGACACCCTGTGATGATCTTTTTAGTCCTGTTACTACAAATATACAGACGACAAGTTAATATAATTTGAAAAGTACATGACCAAAATTTTTTTAAATATTTTTTAAATTAATGTCGCGACTTGGCCTATTGCCCGTTTTCGGCTTGATGTAGATTTCTGGGACACGTTGTATATTACCTTCCTATGATTCTTGATTATTATTAGGTAATAATCTTGTATCGTTTGTTTTCGATCAGATTTAGTAAACAAGGAATGTAGCGGTCTAACAAAGATTTCCGATAAACCAAATCATACCAATCTGTAAGAAGTTCAGCAAAGATCTAGAGAGCAGAAAAAACAGTCATATTAGTTTCGTTGCCTGAAATTGAAGTAATAATTCACCCAAAACGACGGTACTCGGCCGATCCATAAAATATTATTTTCATTACAGCATTCCATATGACCTTGTGTTACACTAAATCATTTATCGAGCAAGGCATAGTTTGTAGCGTATGAAGCCGTAAGTTCCTATGAGGGCCAGATTAAATTCTTTTTTCCTGAGGTAGGAGAGGAGGAAATACCTCCACTCGACGTCTACATCCACGGCAATTTTTCACAAGTGTATATCTGCACGGCATTGTGAGCTGGTACAATATTTAAGTTAATGTACGTCGATAAATAACAGCTTATACTATCATATTTTATTCCAAACATTTTTATTTTTGCCAAGGAATTGAGTAATTCGGTTATCAGTTGGAAAAATGTTAAGAAAGTGTTTTGTTTCAGGCTCCATTAAATATCGCTGTTGTACGCGAATGTGGCCGATATATCTGCGAGCAAAATCTTTAGTGCTTACAAGACTTATACACAATCCAAAAATAATAATAAAAAACAGAGCCTTTGCAAAAAGTGGGAGTACTAAACTCTTGATAGCTTTTCATACTTTATAGGTTCCGTTTAAAAATACTGACTGCTAAACATAAAGTTTATCACAAAGGACACTTTTATTATAGCCAGTACTGGTCGCTGCTCATAACTTGCACCAAGCCGATAGCTGTATCTCAGCAACCGCTTCAGACCATCTGATTGATGGCTCTAATCTCCACAACTATAGAATTTGTACGAAGATAGATTGCAAACTGCGGTTTACATTCAATATATTTGCGGAAGGAAGTCATAATATTGAGTTGGAAGACAATGACGACTCTCCCACATCAAATTTATTCGCGATACATTAATTGTCTCGAATGCGGTCAACTCAATAATAGAATGAGAGTTACATCAGTTATATGAGTCAATTTAAAGAGCGAATTCAATCAGTCCAAACAAGCAGAAAATCGAACCCCAAATCATCCAATCGTAGTAAATCTCAAATTCCGAGTACGCAGCTAAGGAGCGGCCCGTCCCGGCCAAGTCCCTGATTTAAATTGCAGATGCCCCTCGGGAACGAACGCCGACTGCCGCGATATGCTAATCATAGTCAAGCCAAGGATTATCCCTGTTTACACTTAACAAACTCACTTAATTTCGCACCGACCGATGTCTTGCCATATTTGTTGTCCAAAACGTTGAATAGTGGACGGCCTAAATCTGAAAGGCGAATTAAGGGATATTAATTTGTTATACTGAACTGTGCCAGTTTGTAATCTTATTCATAACTTTGTGGAAGTCTGTCACAATGTTTTTTGGAATGTGAAAGGCGGTTTGGTAGTTCAATTTTATTTCTCTGTTGCTTTTGTGATTAATGTTTTCGAAAGACGATAAACTCAGTTGTTTTATTTTCCATGATTAATAAATTAAATTTAGATTAGATACTTATTTACCAATACATCTTTTTAACATAAATCTTTTACATACGAGTACTACGTGTACATAAACGTGTATGTAACAATTTATGACCATTTTATACTTCGATACAGTGTCAAACAATTTATTCATGAATAACATCAGTTGTAATAGCATGCGTTTGTTTACGTCACAAATGCAATTCACTGACTGGCCTCAATATTATGCGCTTTTGTGGTAAACAGACAAAGGAATATAAAATGCTCAAGGTCTATTAACAAATGTAGAATTAGATTCGAGATAAAACCTCTTTTAGATTACAATTTTGTTTATGTATCCATTACAAACAGTTTTTACCGTTATTTTTAGTTGTAAACATAATTATACGTTAAAAAGACGGAGACGTATTTAAAATAATTTATTACGATGTTCAATTATTTGGGACCTACATTTTCACAGATTTATAGATACTCTTGGACTACTGTAAAATGTTTTCAGTAAGGTTTTCTTCTCAATTGCGAAATAATATGAAACTACAACTTTCCCACAATTACAACTTGGCAATCCACGTTTGTGAATATTGAAAACACATGAATACAGGAATGTTGGAACTCTCAAAATAGCAATTATATATTATTAGAGATATAAGATCTATAAAAAAATATTTAGTTAAAATAACTCAAATTTCTATATAAACAACTTTTCTGCGGACAAAAACATTAAATAACATTATTTTTATTTCCACTAAACATTTAACGTGTCGGATAAATAACTAGACCAAGCAATAAGTACGCCTGAGGCGTCGTAAAGTCGATCTGAGGTGGCACTAATACGAATTTATGTCGATGGACCCACGGAGGCGCTCTGCTCGATATCGATTCGCCTTCAGCCTATAAATGTTTCAATTTTCAAACCGCCCATTTTATGTTAACCATTATATATTTTATTTTCGTGAACAAAAAAGCTTATTTATATTTCTGGCGCCCAAACTGGGACAGTCCTCGTTGGGCGCCAAATAAAATGATGTAAAAAATGAGCAAAAGTTAATTAAAGCGCACACGCTCTATTATAGTCGTCTTAGTAAAATTTATTTATTATCTGCATTACTTAGGTATGAAAGGTAGCTAATTTCAAGGCAAGGCGAAAGACAACTACCGACAACGTGATGAATTTAAGTTCCGTTAAGTTTGTGTACTTATCTTTCCTATCCTCCCCTGTATAATGGAAGTAGGAAAACGATTAAGTCATATTTTACGAGCTCCAGACGTCGTGGAAGAAATTCTGTCAAATGTTAGCGTTGACATATAAGGGGCAAGTAAGCTCTCTGGTACCGTTTAACTTATATATCGAATTTGGGGAGGAAATCTCTAAAATTTACATGAGAAAGCGTCGTGGAAAGAGGGCTGCGTTCCTAGAGATGTCTCGGGACTCGCTGTCTTCTAACAAGGGACGGGAATGTTTGAGGTATCCGACGCAAGCACGCGGAATACGACAGGAATATTTGATTGAAAACGTGAACGTGTTTAATATCGAATTTTTTCTTGAATATGTATTTAGGGTCTAAATGCAAATAAGTAAAGATTTTACGGTAAGAAGTCAAGTTGGCTTACGTAATTTTATATATTGGTGTTCAATTTTATCATATCCATAAAGTCGTAAAAAGATTAACGCCAGTGTCAGTGAAGCAGGTATTACGGAAGTAACCATGATGAAATAAATCAAATATGGCCGAAACTAATTTAGTAATGAAATAAAACTTTTTCTATGATCCCACATTGTTAACAAACAAGATTAAACAAGGCCCCCTCAGCTGACATTAAAAGATAAATACGGTAGCGGGGGCCCCACGTTGGGCGCCAAAGTTCGCGATATGTGGCCTGCCACATGAGTAGTAATTAACACCGCCTCGCAAGCACTCCTCCCCCGTCCCGCACGCACCCCCGGCACCCACCCCGCACCTCTCAGCCTGCCACCCTCCCAACACTCACTGGGGCACACCGATTGAATTAAACTTCGGCACGGTTGTTGTGGTTCGGATCCGAGGTTGGTTTTGTCGCCCGCGCTTCGTGCAGCTGCGATTAAACTAGCAATACTTGTCCGGCATTTATTAGTTTTGCTGGCAACATTTTGGGATACAAAAAGTGTTATTAGCTGCTATTTGTGATGATTAAGGAAGTCATTGATAGATAAAGATTACATAAATCATGTGAAACTGTCTTGAATGTTTCCAAAGTTAGTGAATAATTAACTGATTAATTGTAAGGGGTTCAATAAACGTTTAATAGTTTTAAATAATATTATCACTAATATCAGCTTGATTAATAAGTAGTTTCAATATTAATTAACTAGATTATTACTAATAACTTAACACTTCCGCTAATGAGGTGACGACAAAAAACTAACAATAATACATAATTAGAAAGACTGTTCCCTTTACGTGCGGACCATACTGTGCACGAGCCCAATGTCAACAATTGTAAAGTTTTTCTCTCCGTACAATAAGTCTCCGAAACAAGAAGTGTAGAGCACTAGGCAGAGTGGGGGGAGGGTCCCCACCTAGAAGCACAATTAGCGCGCGCGACTCAACACGACTTGAGTTTTAACAACGCGGGGCGCACTCGGCATCATTCACACGAGATGGGCTCTGCCTTGCGGGATTCTTGTGTCCTACACACGCGTTAAAGGAACTGTAACTGTATTTGTTTTAAGTGGGTTTTCAGGTAACGAATGTTTAGTGTTGGCACTCGATATGTCTGTGTGGCGGCGAGAACTGGGTGTTGTTTCTGTGAAGTACTCGATACAATGGATTTATTTAGAATATTAGGTGTACTTTATTTGATTGACTGCGTTGCGTTGCCATTACTTATGTCTTCAAGTCCTATTAATTATTGCTTATTTATTTCGTACTGTCATAATTTATTTCACTACATTTGCGTCACCTTGGTTTTCTATTTTAACGTCTTCTCAAATTTCACAAATTCAACTACATTTATTAAAACAAAAAGATATTTTAATGTTTGGCAATGAAACGACTTCAACAACTAACTCATAATTTACACACAAACCGCATGTTATTTAAACTAGACGTGACAAATATTTGTAACATGTAATTACATTAAAACAGTTTGTAAGGCAATTAAGCAGATAACGGAAGATACATAACCTCCACGAATGCTCTAAATCTCACTCGGTAATTAACACTGGCTGTGCTAACAATGCTTGAAACTGTATTTATAGCGTTGTTCTGTATTTAGTTACTATAATATAGTATTCAATTTTAACTAAAATCTATTATGTAAGTCATCAGACCAATTCCCAAGTCGGTCTCTTTTATTTCGGTCAGAAAATTTTCATTAGGGTTTCGAAATTTCGAATTGAAGGACACCGGGGATTTTAGTCAGTACAAGTCTGACAGTCCCTCCTGCCCTGCTCTGGTGGGAGGATTCATTTGATCATTTTATCACGACAAAAAAAACATTCATACTAAACTGTTCATAGGTACTGTTCGTAGGTATTGTAAGCTAATTAATAAATTATATCTATAGATATGAGTGCACAATGCTGTCATCATATTGGAATTTGAATGAGTGTCCGTAATGAGAAAATACCTTTACGCTTGTTAGCTGTTTCTGGCTACAGCGACATTTTCATCCAATGAGACTTTACGACTTTTCAGTGAGACATTCATTTCTACAGTAATAGTTTTTGAACATACATGGTCTCCTATAGTATCATTAGAATTTAGAACGTGATATTTATAAAAGTTTATATTCTGAAAAGTATTATTACTCTTCAATAATATTAATACTATGTCATATTCACGCAAAATAAGCGCATATGAATTGGTTGCGAATACGAGCCCGTTATACAATACAATGTCATACTGTTCAAATTATTATTTTTTCATGTCGGAATTTTGTACTACTTATGCCTTGCAGCAGTGTTTACTGGAAATAGTAATACATCTGCAAAAAATGCATTCCATGCTTGCATTTTCATTTCACGTGAACTGAGATAATTAATCCTGCATTTCGGTGTACGCAATATTTTTCATTAAAAACTCGTCATAACAACAAATTAGTTATTAGTTGAACGGTTATTTCAAACTAAGTTGGTGGGATGGAAATATAAAATAAATATAACTACGGAATTTGCAGTCAAAGCTATGCCATAAAACTCTCAAATGAAAATGTCTGTATGTGGTTATGTGCATAGGATTCGTACATATTTGAATTCTCCCTACGTAAGGGAAAAGTCTTTAAAAACTTTAATAAAAAGCTTATATTACGCGTCCACTTGGCCGACGAGTTTTTATAGGATTTTGTGGTGTTTTTTTTTGGCTTTGTGTGCCATTTATTTATTTTCTTTAAAATTCACACTATTCGGACAAAAGTAGATAGAACGAAACTTTTTAATCAATTATTGAAATTGCCGTACTGACATTTGGTTAGAATTACATAACTTCAGAGGCTACAATTTAAATGCTCATCAATAATTATTTTGTATACCATAATGGATAAATGCTCACCAAATCTAAAACTCGCTTTAGCAATATTTCAGGGACACCCCGAAGTTCGGTTTGGTTAGGTTCCTTTATAGGACGATTTTTTTATTATTATTACAGAAAAAAGGTTAATTTCTACAATACTTTATGATACACAAATTGGTGAGCGTTTATCCATTCTGGCAGGTATTTTGATTTTTCGGTTTTAAAATAGGTACTTTTCTGGTATGCGTTTAAATACAAGCCAAAGTCACATTCGAACAAAAGTTTTTAACATTGTCAGTTCTTTGACTTGCTTTTAAGATTTGCAGTTAAGAAAATTTAATTAATCGTCGGAATATGTACCTTTACAAGAGGCGGTGTGTCGAACGCGTGTATAGCGCACTCCACTGCTCTCTGCGACTCTGCAGAACTCAAAACTCCTTTATAAGCCACTCTTATTCCTTGTTACTCGCTCATTTCAGCTTTAGTATTAAGTATAGGCTCTTCTCTTTTCAACTCGACTTCACTTTGAACTTTATCCGTCTCGATGTCTCTATTGTTACGATGTACTTTTGTCTTGTCCATTGCAGTGAAATAGATTCTTCGTTGAGCAGTGCACCGTGAGACTTTATTGTTGATACTTTGATTTTATTGTCTGTTTCATTTCCTAACTAACTATCATTTATTATATATCGGCATCCTCTATTTTTAAATCATTTTTTTTGCGTACAGTGTGGTCTAAATAGCACGAACTATATTTATTCACACGTAAACAGTAATGTTCTCGTAAAACGCATGTAACTGGCGGTTTAGCGTAAAAAAGTGCGGAGAAAACATGTGTACATTATAGGGAATCTCGTTTAGTATTAACGTCGACGCGAGAAAATCCGCCCTCCTTGTATAAAAGTTAATACGAGTAGTAGGTTGTGGTAGTTGGTGAGGGTTTTCCCAAGTTGTCCATAGCAAGCACTATGCGATCTGCTCGGCAGTACCCGCGGCATTCAAATTGCTATGTTAGCATACAATATTTGAGCAGGAGTTGGGATCTTCATCGGGTGCGGGTGTGTATGCCAGTTCTGCCCGCTTTGCCCTCGCAAATAGAATTTCGATAGCGAACGGCTCCCAAAAGGGTTTGTTTGCGGAGGCCACTCACGCATTCCGATCTCTTGGTTACGAGTGTTTACAATTAGTTCATATCGGCTAAACTTTGATTACATATAAGATTTTATGTATATTGGCACGCTGTGTTTGCGGATGAATTGTTTCAGAAATATTTGGACAATCCTGTCTAATAAACGTATTGTAACATTGTGGCCATAAATGTCTATTATAGACACGGCTGATTTATCGGTACTACGCGTTGAGCTCATAAACCTTTTGTTGTAGTTAGTATCTATTGAAAGATAACAACAACAGACGATTATTTTCATTTTTTCCGCTAACCTCCCTCGACAGGGGGTGACTTAGGCATACGTAACTACGTACCCCTTTCTCTCTAGCTTGCCTATTTAACTATTAAACCAGCCCGCCCCAACGAACTAACGTATTCATGACTTGGAGAATACCACCCCCTATTTTACGAGCGGTGGTCGCAGTGAATCGGAAAGGTTACCTATTCGGACCCCGGCCTATGTGAAATATCACGCTACCATATGCTTCGTAATTTGAGGGATCCACGAAAGGTTTGTCCGTAAGTCGATGCGATTTTTCTACATAAAGAGGAGGTTGATAACGTGTATTGTTTTCTCGTGAACGTGAATGTTGATTACAGAATTTGTTCGAAAAAAGGGGAATATAACAATTTAGCAAGATTCTTTTTTTACTATAATTATATCAGCATTGAGGTGCTGATTATCACTACAGTGAACTTTAATTTTCATAACATAACACTATATCATGCTGTGTTGGTAGGACGCCTCGAAGGATTAGGTTAGGGTGTATCTAATATTACAACTACATTTCGCATTTTGCATTTGGTCAATGTATGGCGAGCCATCACCCAGGCACAAATACAAGCTCCGTGACTGCTACTAAAAAAATCCTAAAATACCCAGTGACATTTTGCTCGACGTGCAATTAAACCTGGAAGAGCATCAACCAGCAGACCTTCAGACCAACGAGGAAGTTTAATTTATTTCTGAATAAAACTCAAAGATTTTAAATTCCGCGATTGTTTGCATCCGAATGTTCCAGTTGACGCACGGATGACCCCGGCATGCAAAAATCGCACACGGCCAGCAGGCATTCGCGCTGCGACCCTCCCAGCATCCCTCGTCCACCTCGTTACGCGATATCCGTTTTCGACCTTTAATATTTATATTTGGAGCGAGCTGTCGGCCAATTAGGCGGCACCGAATTCAAATTGGCAGTTCATGTTGACAGTTGCCAGGTGGCAATCGCAAACGACGCACGTCTCGAAAATCGAAATTTATATGTACGTCTCTCGACATTTAATGACCTCCTTTGAAGTGTTAGAAAATGGTTGTAAAGCTATTTTGGTAACTGAGACGGCGATTACTGGCAGTGTTTGTGTTGAAATGAATGTTTCGGTAACAAACCACAAACTGCTGAGAATGAAATTACTAATTTTGCGTGGAGTTTATTATGAACTCGAAGTGCTGATAACTAAATCTAATCAGAATACAGTTTAAAGCAATCTCAGACATTTCGCTTCATAAATAAAATAAAAGGAGCTGTAATTTAAATAGTAACTCGTTGAGTATTAAAAGAAACAACAGCATGGTATTAATAAAAAGCGAGAGGTCGGTACAGACGACATCTGTCTACGGCTGAATTTATCTCGGGACAAATTGCAACGCTCGAGTCGGTGCACTGGCGTTCTGCTATCCTTTGTACAAATGAGACACACAACAGCGCAATGGTTTCGCTAAATTAATATGTTTGCACTATCTTAAATTCTGCAAATTGGATCTGAGTCAGGAAATGAGACAAGATTCATGGACCGCGCGTATGGTGAATACACTGACTTATATACCTGTTTCAAGTGAAATCTTTTGATGTTTCTTCGTTGGCACGTTTAACAATTGATCAACAAATCGTTATTCCGTGTAAGTAGCGTGAAGGATTCATTTATTGCTTCTTCGTATCGAGTGTCCCCGAAGGGAGAATACGTGTACGTGATACTTAAGTGTAGGTGAGTTGTTATCGTCGAACGTCATTTTAAAATTCAGTAATTTTCTGAAATTTTCTACGGAAAGAAAGTGTTAAGTTCAACCTTGTGTGAAAAAAGACAGCTTTGTTTGACGTGGGACAAACTAAAATTTATATCAGAATAAAAGACAAGAAAAAGCAATGTCTCCGAAACAAATAACTTATTTTCGATAATTATCCTGATCAAACCGCCATTTCTTATTAAAACATCAGAACCACAGGCCGCACTGCAAACAAGGTATAAAGTCACAAGATGACAACTTGACAAAATTTATCCCAACAACTCGGTTTGTTTAAACGTTAATTATCGTTTTATTTATGTTGGAAATATTCTAATTTACCCCGAGAGCTAATACCCGAGCTGTTCGCCGAGACGAGACGAGACAAGACGGCGCCCGTCCCGCCATCTGACAGGTGTCTTACGCGTGGTCGGATTTATCTTGAGATAAATTGCTACGAGCTCTGTTTTCTACTATCGTGTGGACCTTGCACGTCACGAGGATTACACCACGATTTAAATCTGTAAGTTATCGTGTTAGTTTAGTTTGTGTGGCTCCGTCTAACTCGGTATTTAGGATTTAAGTGTATTTGTAAGGAAAATGTATCTAGTGAACTCAATCTTACTTTATACTGAGTTTCCGATCGAATTGTACCTATTTATTTATTTATATTGATTTAAAAATGTATGCGCAAATGTGGGTTCTTGTAAAAAACAGTGTGTAAGGTATTCAACCTTTACCTCGTAAGCAATGAAGGCAAATGTTAATTTAAGAACAGGCTTTGTGCCATTTACACCTTATACGTATTGAGGGACACAGTGGGCAGATCCCCCTCAACTCCTTTATTTTAAATATGCAACGCGCCGTCTCTACTCTCGAAAGTGTCTCAAAAGTGCTCTGGCGCCTTTATTAATATTTTAAAAAGGAACTCCAATCGAGGCACTTTCTTTGGAGCGTATGTTATTTTCATACTGTTTTTACGACAAGTCGTTTCAAGTAAAGGTGAGAGAGATATTGTGGCAATTACTTTTAAGACACTAAACGTTAGATCTTCTAATTAAAAAACTAGACTAGTACCTATTCATATAGAGCATTAACTGTAGAACACGTCTGGCTTAGTAAAGAGTTTCATTAATCCTAATTAATGTTTAGTATTGATAACTAATAAGTCAATTGAAATTTCTAAATGAGAATGTAGGATCAAAGAAGAGGATTTAATAGCAATTAACTTTAACGCTCGGACATATAATACAGGATTAAAAGTGGCAGTGATTCTAGAAAATAGAAGTACTTTTTCAGCAAATGAATTAACAGTAATGTAAATAAACGAAGAAGTAAAAGCAAAAATTAACGTACTGAGCGAGAAAAATAGGTTCATTAAATCCATTTTTCGTAATGATGTCATTTAAAAACAACATCACAATTTAAATATGAAGCGCAAAGGTAATGTCATAACACGAACAAGATAAAACTCAATTAAATTGATATCCAGTCAATTAAAATCAGAAGTTGTGATTACTGACAGTGTCGATGTAAATTGTGTTTGCGATCCACCTGTTTGTATGCCGAAGAGTTTAAAATTAAAACTGTAATATCCATAGTAGGTAATACTTAATTTGGGTTTTAATCAGCTTCGTTTCGGCGCCTTTTTGATTTTGTAGCAATTGTTAAATTCAATCAAGGGAAAGGGTAAGCTTATGTGTGACGTTAATTTTGTCTTTAACGGAACTCTTGAGAAGTTTCCAAGGCTATGCCTTAGCACAGTAGCGTTATTGCCCTAAAGCAATATAGTACCAGGTTCCAAAGTACTTAGTCTTAATTAAAATTACACCTAAGTCCCTAAATAATTAAGCTTCAAACAGATTGAGCACGAAATAATTAAGTAGCAACATTATGATCGTAGGGGTGTTATGTGTCGTCTTATTGTCAGTCCATAATGAGACATTCAGGACGCACGAGAGTTCCTGTCTGGCTGCTCGCATTGTTGTACATTCATTTTTTTTGTTTGCATAATTATTTTCGTAGAGACTAAGGGACACAAGGGGTTTTTTCAAAGGTAGATAACAGAAGAGAAAAACTTTAAAGGTTCTGTGTATATGAAATGCGAATATTTCAAGTTAGACATAGCTTTTTAATTTTATAAACATATAAACAAAGTGAACCTTCCAACTGTTGTTTTTCCATTTGAGTTCGAGGCACTTGTATCAACTTACACAGTCATCTCATATTCGCTAAAAAGGGTCCATCAGGACCAGGCAAAAAGAGAAATAATTTACAGCTAATCCAAAAATATTAATGTCAATGTTATTGTCACAACGTACGAATCCAGAATTTAATTAAAACAATGTCTTTATGAGACGGTGGTTATATGCAAACGTATGTTGAACGAGAAATTATACAATTAATTAAATTTTCTAACAATATTCCGAATGTCGCGGTGTCTAGCTTATGTACCCTATTTACATGAAGGCGCCATGTTTTCAAATATTCATAACATGTTTGTGAGTTGGCAACTTGTGTATTTTTGACAGAAGACGGAATATTGTGGATTCTGTGCGTACAACCATGTTGACTGACAGTTGGGAAATTATACCGCCTTATTGTTTGATATTAGTTATAGCAAACTGATTTGACATTGACTTGAATCCCCACAAGTACAAAATGAAGAGAGAAAGTTAGTTATTGGCCTATTAGGTCAGTTTGATACAAAATAGCGGTCTCTCAAAATGGCCAAATAACATTCAAGATACAGAGTTTTAAATACTGTTCCAGCCATACAAGTAAACGCTCGCCATTACCCTCCCTGAATTATTAACAGACCTAAAAGCCAGTAATTAGGCAGGTGTAAAAAAAAAACATAACTCCGCGATGGAGCATTAAATATAGTGCCGTAAGCTAATGCAGTAATGCAAGTAGTGTACAGAGTAGCGCAGCCAACCTGCGCCGAGTAGCGAAAGATGCAATCTGCATACATTAGCCTAACGTCCTTTAGTTTTGACACCTGCTCTCAGCTACTATGAAAATACGGCTGCTAGATGGATGGCGCAAACATGTCAAGAGTAAAGGCAGTTGTTTCAAAGTTGCGAGAGTCGCACGAAGAATGTATTGTTTCACTCACTCGCGAGTCGGACTGGGAAAGCTTTTAACTAAGTGTTAAATTGTTGTTTGTAAGTTGTTTCGGAATATTATGGATATGGAACTACGTTTGGTGGAGCTTAAAACTTCTCATTTTGTGTGTATGATGATTTAGGAAAGAGAAAATCTGTCTAGAAAAAATTGGCCCCTCATTTTGTGATAAAGATATTTTAGTCAGTCACAATTGTCCTCTTTAATAGCTCATATTATTAGTACCTAATAAAGATGACTAGAAAGCGACCACTTAACAACATCAAGTATCTAAATTACAAGTTATAACGAGCCTAACTTGTGTGGTACACAATTTACAGCATTACGGCAGTGCGCCGACGGTGCAAGCTACCATAAACTAGTACCCCACTGAAGCAAACATCTTAAATACTTAACAGCTCAGTTACCAAGTCAAGTTTAAATGCTCGCCCAGGTCGAGAGGGTTGTCACGTCACGGCACATTTTAATAATGCACCCGTTCGTTTAGTATGAAAATTAGCTGGCGTGAGACTGCCCTGTCGCTTGTTTTATTGATGTAGCAACTACAGTGTTGGTGTAGACACCTCTATCGGGCTTCGGTAATTAATGCGACGTTTCAACTCCACTTTAAATGCTGACTTGCTTAAGCGACTTTTTTTATGGCTCGCAGGAACTCGCCTTTGAATGTAAACTTGGTGGAAATTTAGTAAATACCTCTGAAAGAATTCATAGATTTTCATTTAACGGTTTAGGATTACACGGTTAAGGATTTTAACTTTGTGTGAGAATTCATTTGAATAGACATAACTTCGAATAACCTCCTCAATTTCGTGTTCGTCAATCAGACAAGGTAATCTATTCATTAAACCAATAGAAACTGTCTCACCCTATTTGGAAAGGGTTTCAATCTTCTGAGTTAGATGTCACTTAACAGATTGAAATCCTTCCGAGAACATTGTTCCATTAGGCAAAAAATAATTAATCAATCAATCGACTGAGCCAAGAGTCCCTTGCTGTACATAAGCTCTTACCAAATGACATCACGATTCTTGGGAGATAAAATGAAAGTTGATGATGTTTGCACGTACTCGTATTTTGTTGTACTCCTTTATTAATTTTCTTTACTTATTAATTACATTTTTAAATATTTTTACAAAAACAAAACAACAAAAAAAAAACATTCAAAATATAAATAATAGTGGCCCGGTATCGGCAATAGGGTCCAACCTACCGGCGGTCAGGGCTCCAGAGAAAGGAACCTCCTAACAATGCGCGCCATGTCCAGAAGAACTGCTTTCTGAATCAGGCCCTTGATCCAGCTGCCTAAAGAGAGCCTCCTTAGATGTTGGTCGAGGCTCTTGGCAATTAAGCCATGGGCCGACACGACTATCGGCAATGATCGCTGAATCCACAGTACTTATTGTACTTGTTGTACTTATCTTTAAAAAAGCTGTGTGGATTTAAATGTAATTTGGAATACAGAAACACCACGCTTTGGATGAAAAAGAAGTATTTTAGTCTTTATTATATAGAAGTATTCAATCACGAAGCTTTTGAAATCAAGGATAATAACTGAGTACATACTAAGACTTTAAAAAGAGACTACGCTTTTGTGTTACGAAAACTGGGCCAGGAAAATAATGATCACGTGCAAACTCTATGAAAGTTAATCTATTTCAATTTTTGTTTTTATCTATGGTCTCCTTTATCTTTTCGATGGATCTTCAACCAATCGCGAACAAGTACGTTCACGCCTGCAAAGGCGATACGTGACTCGATTTTCTATCGATAATCTTTGTAAAGTTGTTTTAGAGGGAAAATGTACGAGTAACTTCGGGCACATTACGTGAACACCTACAAATTACTAGCGAGTAGTGTTTCAATGTTCCCTTTAGCCTGTTACTTTAACTTGTTGATTTGTATGCATCGATAAAAGTTTCTACGTGTTGATTCTAGATGGTGGAATAAATATAGTTTTTTTTTTTATCAGTTTTTTTTTTCTAGCCAAGCTATCACAATTTTTGTTTAGCTAGTCGGAAAAAGTAAAAGGCGATGGTATTCGACGCCATGGATCGGGCGCCATAAACGCCATAAACTGTTGAAGAAAAGATTCAAAAGTGATTACGAAATAAAACTTATTCACTACATATGCGACTGATAACCTTTCTAAAATTCCAAAATATCTAAAAATAAATGATAAAACAGTAACAAAAACCAAAAAAAAATCTGTTCAAATAACAATTAAACTCCAACATATCTCTACGTTATAATTAATTTGTTCGAAACTTTATGTAAAAGTGAAACCACATGTTTACATTGTAAATGTTATGTGCGGGTCGAGGGAACAATGTTTTAAAGTCAACAGGCGGGCTCCTGAAATATTCACACAACTGGAAATTCAATTTGAAGTTTTCATGTAAAAGTATTAAGGTAGTTCTTGTTCCCCCATTGTTATAACAGTGGCTCGGAGACCATATTTTTAACCAACTTCAGTTATTAAGTTGACACTAACTGCGAACAAGATGGTCGTTCGTCAACTTTCGTCTGGAAACTTTACGACCTCGGCACAATTAATAAAAGAAATGTTTGTAGAATCTGGGGGCACGGCAGTGCCCCAGCCAAGTCTCGAGCAAAACGGGCACGGCCGTACCATCTTTTCTCGATGCGATTCGCGGCTGTTTCGCCCCCCCTATATCTTCGACGTGGACAAAGCTAGGAGTTTCGGTTTTCGGTGAATAATAGTAGGCATTAGAACAAGCTTAAGTTCGAAATTACATGCCAATTGAATTAATAGTTTAGGAGTTACGGTCGATCAAAGTTACACCATTTTGTCACTCACTCACTGACTCACTGACTCACTGACCGATCATCAAAAATCTAAGGTACTTCTAGCAGACTTAGAAACTTCAAATTTTGCACCAAGATAGGTCATTAGCCACATATAAAGGAAAAATTATAAAAACATTAAAAAATAATATAACATAGAAAACAATTTTATATTTGCGGTTTGGCAAGAACATTATGTATGGATTTTGACTGCATTGTTAACTTTGTTCGTTGTTTAAGTATTCAATTGGATGAATAAATACATAGAATAGGAAAGAATAATATAAATGTAATACATAGACTATAATTAATACATAAAGTTCATAATTCATTAAATTAATAAAGCTAAAACTCCATTGTATTGCGATAAATTTCGATTGTATGCGCGCTCGATAGATGGCGTTGTACCTGTCTGAATCGCGCTATGGTTTCGTTACCGAGCGCAGTTTAAGTAGTACTTTAAAATAATTCGATAATTTTCATTTGATAGCGCCATCTACCTATGAAAAACCATTTCGAAACTAAAAAAATATTGTAGCTATATTCGGAGAACTTAAGTTAGCCGGATTAGATAGTAGATTTATTATTGTTACTGAAACAGTTATTTAGGCAAATAGTTTATTAATATAACATAGACATAGTTACAATATCTAGTTGTTTACGTGTTATTTAGTTTAGTTATATTTAGTTTGTAAGTTAGTAGATTTATGTTTATTTAGCTCGTTGAAAAGTAACGATAGAGATAGAGAGTGGGTTCTAAGCAAAGCAGTAGCTGAAGTCCAAGAAATTATGAGGTCACCTAAAAAAAAAGAAAGAAATACACTTACAAAAAATAAATGAGATCCCACCAAAAACATTAAATGTAAAAAAATGCCAAGTCTCTCGATGCAGTCTTTCCATCGTAAAAAGTTTTGAGATCTCATAGAAGCCAAGTCCTATTCAAATTATTTTGTAGTTATAAATCAACATTTAGTAATTGTATCAATAGTTTTCTTTATATTATAATTATAGTGACTTGGCAATGAGCACAAGAAGAAACAAAACGGCATATTTGGAGTTGAAAGTCACACACCGCATGCGTAAACATTAATATCACAAAATTAATTTTCTTTTGGTTTATCCGTGTCGTCCCAACCGAATTTCGGCAACGGCAGTCAGTCTCATCCAAGACTAGTAAACTGCGCAGGACATAAATTGGTGCTCATTGCCAAGTCACTATAATTATAATATAAAGAAAACTATTGATACAATTACTAAATGTTGATTTATAACTACAAAATAATTTGAATAGGACTTGGCTTCTATGAGATCTCAAAACTTTTTACGATGGAAAGACTGCATCGAGAGACTTGGCATTTTTTTACATTTAATGTTTTTGGTGGGATCAGAACTTATATAAAGAACACTAGCGAGCTTGTTCCGTAAGTATAATAAGAGCTAAGAGCCGTAGACGAGAGAGCAGACTGTTTGGCCGCAACAATGGCACCGGTAATTTGTAGCCGCAGTCAACTTTGTCCGCAGTAGCAGTCCATCTTATACATTTTTAACTTAGATCTAAAATTGCTGTTCAAAAATCGATGTTGGGGTCCATCCGTAATTCAAGTGCCTTGTATTCAGTTTGTGTGTTCCTGGGCTCATTTATTATTCTTTCATGTTGTTTGACCAACGGTCTAAACGCAGTCTAGCCCCCATAAATAATATAGTCTGCCATTTTCTCCAGTTTCCCATCAGGCAGGAGCGCCGAAGCGATTACTTCGCATAAATCAAACAGATTTGAATGCGGACCGCCGCGTCGTGCTGCTGTTACCGATGTAGTGCCCATTAAGGCTCATCCTTTTATTTTTATATTCTGTTCGCCAGCGCTGATTGTTTGCTTTCGCCTTCTTACTGCATTTTCCAGTTATGCTACAATCTTTGCAAAGTAAACAAGCATCACTGCAACACATTGTTTCGTCAATTTTATTCACGCCCACAAAGGGGAATAGTGTATAAGACGGGGACGCGGGGTATGATAGGAAATCACACACTTAAGGCAAACTTAACAATACTAACGTAGCGCAAGCGCCAACAGGACGCCATTTGTTAATGGCCGTTTGCAAATGACGTCCTGATGGTGCTAGCGCTACGTTACTGTTGTGTTAAGTATGCCTAAAGAGTGTATGTCCCCGTTATACATCACTTCCCCGTCTTATACACTGTTCCCCTATACATTTGCGTAAATTAAACATTCATGAGCTCAATTACCTTCGACATGGAAAGAGAAGTAAACCTAATTTCTAATTAAATACGTTTTTAAATCATAAAATTACGTCGCTTTAATATAAAATAGAAACAATATCGGTAATAAAACGAGGAATGATCCCGTACCATGTCAAAACCGTTACGCGTGCCGTTAGAAATTTTCCGGGTTCTTTAACGGGATTCATTCATAACTCACGGTCGAGTGGAGCCTTCGAATATTTCAAGCTGTAGAGGCCCCACCCCTATAAATTCCGCGCCTCGGGTTGCCAAATTAGGCGCGAGGAACGTAGACTTATTCCCCCCATTACCCCAGGCCAGCCGAGTGAGACTTTTAAGGAAACTTTCCACGGCCTGTCGCAGGTGTTGTAGTCATAAATAATAATTCCCTTGTGCGTTGAGCGTTGCGAAATTCTGATCAAAACTTATAAATCATAACGGAACATATGTGATGTAGGCTTTTGAACGATTCAATTGTTAACTGGTTCATTAAATAGGAATGATGCATATAACCGTAAGAACGAATATTTCTTCATAATGAAGCGTTTTATGCTGTAAGTTTTTTTTCCAAAACAGTAACTCTCA
Source organism: Agrotis puta (assembly GCA_943136025.2). Classification (NCBI taxonomy): domain Eukaryota; kingdom Metazoa; phylum Arthropoda; class Insecta; order Lepidoptera; family Noctuidae; genus Agrotis; species Agrotis puta. The sequence continues at coordinate 8,622,395 of OW964177.2, read as the reverse complement.
TCCGAAATAGTACTCGTCATTTGTCTACTAACTCAACAATCGTAATATAAAACTTCCACAATCTTGTGTGATCACCTCTAAAGCAATTATGTGGGTCGCATACTGCTCCGATGTAGAACACATTTGTACTAACAATCGAATGAACTTCCACCCAATTTACTTTATGTGTAACCCATTATTATAATTGCTACACAGTTACAAAGTTGGGAGCCGACGCCGACACGATGTGAACTGAGGCGAACTGACTCAAATACAAATTATATTCAAGTTTGTTCTTTTAAGTTGAAATGACTTTAAGTTCAGCCTTATGGAAGAGCTTTTACTTTTCTACCTAATGTAATTTAGTGGATTTTTACAGTCAGATGTTTTTGATCGAGTTATTGACGCCGAATTTCGACTAAATCACACTGAAGTTCCCATTTTAACTCAATTTCCAGCAAAATTATTATCTAGACAAGTGTCAGTTTTAGAAAAGTTAGATATGTATCGTGCGTAACATGCTGCAGAGCCGGGGGACAAATTCAAATGTACATTTTCAAATATAACAGAACAATATTTTGCTAACAATACTATATTTTAATCTACACTCGGTGAAATGTTAGTATTCAAAATATTTATGTTATATTTTGCAGTGATGTAGAGCGGAGAGATTATCACTGGAATGTTTGTTATCAGAGTGTGATGAAATGAAAACAAACGAATTGGGAGTGAAATGAAGTGCAAATCTATATCAATATTTAGCGTGACAATCGTCATCGGGAATAATCGAGGGAACAACAACGGGTCGGTGCCACAATGACCGGTAATTTAGCGGGTGTAATTCCGACGGACGAGCGTTTGGTGAATTAAATTTTATCTCGGATAAACCCTCCGCTGTAATAATTTATGGAAACCGCCGCGCGACCCCAACACGTCCTGTATTGGCGAGATTTGCAAAAAATGGCTGTACGCTACATCACGCTCTTGATGCCAGTAAATATTTAATTATTATTTTGCTTTATAGTCCAACTGAAAACTAAACAAATAATATATTATTACAGAACAGACTGTTTTGTTAAACTTGGGGATCTGAAAAAGGCTTCATTTGGTTCTAACATTAATTAGTATTTCATGTTTAAACACACAAAAGTTTTTATTATTACATTTCAAAGTATAAAACAGTAATATTATTGGGACTCATAAACGTTAAGGGAAGCCTACAACAATCTTGTTTGAAGGTATTGCTGATCAAGGTTGGCGAACTAAGATCGAGAGCTGTGTACAATGTTCAACTGAACATTTGTTACGCGAGATGAAACAGAGCTATTGAATTAATTCAATCGGAGGAACTTTGTATTCAACCTCACAAACAATTGTTTCTGCTCGTGTTACTGAAATAAAGGAAGCCTCAAAGGGTTTAAGCAATGATCCACAAAATGATTAATATGGCTGATTGGAAGTTACAAGCCGACAAGAAGTATTACATACAAAGCTATTACAATGTTAGACTTTAATAAAAATTATGAGCTCTTCTGGGGAGGTCTTTAAATGTAAATCATTCAGAGCAACATTTATCATACTTTTTGGCTTTAAACTTTTAACTTTGAAGAAAAATTCATCATGTTGCCAAAAAAGTTCGTATCTTGGCCACCGTTAAGTAAGTAAAGATCTATAAATATGTGGTTTCCCTCTTGATAATCCCACCATCATCCATGTGATCTTCGTATAATTTATGTAAATGAGGTTTTAATGTGGCATATGAAGTTGTCAAGCGCGTGAACATTTGTTCTTTATAATAATCAGTACATCAAAAAATGTCGCAAGGGACTCTGCTATTGTATATTGAGTCATATCAAGTCCAATTAACGTCTGTTTGTTTTGCATTTCCCTTGCATCTCGGAAGCAGTGAGGGCGTAATAAAACGGTCACAACAATGCGGATCACGTCACAACGGAATTATCTCGCAGCGCCAGAGACGATCAATTACACTGACAACGAGCACGTGGAAAAAGGGCGAACGGGCTCTCCAGGAGGCTTTTATTTCAACACGCTTTTTTGTATTACAGACCTTACGCTTACGTATTTAAAACTGCTTTTTGTTTAAAATGCTTGGTGCGAGGGTAGTAATCGTAAGACCAATTAGGCGTAGTGGAGGCTGTTCAACGACAGTCGTTTCGTTCCCCGCTTAAAGACTCAACCTCTGCCTTTATTACTGGTACATTGTCATCGTTATCGTCCTTAGTTTTTATGTAGTCGATACTAGAGTCGTAACTTCTTTGTGTTACTTGGAGAGTACAAATCTTTGTTTAATCTAGTCGTTGATCATCAGTGGCGGCTAAATATGCAGTCACGCGAAGTCTCCATTTTGTTCTGTCTTGAGTGTTATGTTGGAGCGTGTCTATATATAAATCTTCACGTACAGAAGCAATATATTGTAGTAAGTACTCCCACTCGTCTTCTAATCTTCGCGCAGCTCCAAATGAAATACTAATTGTATTCTCAGAACATGTTAAATGGTACCCACATGTTGTTGTGTGCTGAGGAGGGAGTCAATAGACACTACGGTTGATGACTGTGTATTTAATGCTAGCAATCATATTACATTTAAATATTCGTTGTTAGAGACTGGGAATATTTGTTTTCTTAGTATATTATGGCTGGTTATAATTTATCTTGTTATGAAAGATATTAATGGTATAATGATTATTTCAGCTGCTCTTTCCGGGACGTATACGCTGTGTGCGCGACCACATAGTGACCACATTATTGTGGCCCATAAGAATTGCCAATTCTTACCAATTAGGTATTTTGATAAATAGGTGCATGTGCATATTGAACTTTACACATACTTCACTCCACGGGTGCCCCCTTAATTCTCATCTGTGTCGGATAGCGCATTGCGATCGATTTGATAGTCCCCGTCGCCGATTTTGCACATAGCGTATGCGAAAAAACGTAGGTAAGTCTATTGTCAATATTTCTTTGTATAATAATTATATTTCCGCGTATATCATATCACAAAAAATCGATTCAGGGGATCTTCTCTCTTATGAAAATATAAATCCGGCCAAAAATCTTATTGCAATTTAAAATCCTCAACTTAACACAGGTATTCTGTTCCAAAGCGTCTCTAAGTAGACTCAACAGACTGAAGTGTAATGCGATGACATTTCCGCGAGCTCCCGCAATCCGCGCTCAGAGGGTAGGTAATAAAACAGTGACAAGCGATAGGACGGGATCGAGTCGGAACGAAATTATCTTGTGGAGACGATGTAGATCAATTATACGGGGCGTCGGGAATTAGAACGGACGGTAAACCGAGTAGGTGGAGATTTATACGGCAGAATTTATAATTCGCTTAAATACGTACGATTTTCTGTACAGGTTGAGCTGATTTTAAATGGGATCAATGCGATTTGCACTTTCTTCGATAAAAGCAATATCTGTGGAAAATGGAAGGAGCATTGTTTGTGGTAGGTAACCTATTGTGATTCGACGATGTGAGAATGCATTTAAACTGCCAGATTAATCTGTATGATCGAATTACTTTCAATTATACCAAGATTTGTAGATGAATAAGCAGACAGAGTGCAGATCTATACGAATAGTCAGTAATCATTATGGATGTCGTTCAGTATATTATTATCTTATTGAAGTTTCAGAGCTCAGTTTCAGACAAAACGAGCTAGCCAATAACAGCGAAGTTGGCTTATGAAAACGAAGAATAGACATTGTAATAACAGTTAATACAGGATTTATCATCACAAAACACAATAGGCGTTTAATCAGTTTTAGATTACTATTTACCAATACATGTTAGTATATTTTCACGAAATATTGTCCTCCCAACATAAATGACATTAATCAACAAAAGTAATCCGCAATTAAAACAGAGGATTATACTCATTTCAACTGTATCGAGAACTTTTGTTACTTCAATACAAATATAATTTTCATAAATATGTAAGCCTGGGATTTGAATATTTCGCAGGAACACGGTGAAATCGCTGATATTTTATTTATTCTGTGAGCAATAATGTTGATTGAGTGAAATTTAATGTAATCTTCCACGAATATTATTTTAAAGAGAGGTACGTACAACGTATCGATTTATAATAATATATATTTATAATAACAATCTACTGCGAGTAAGGAACTAAGTTTCCCTGCTTCTAAGAAAAGTCCACCCTCCGACATAGGTACTTAAAGTACGGAAAAAGTAATTAAAAGATTAACAAACGTATAAGTTTCAAGGAAAACGTGGAAATTGCGTAAGTAGGTCTCTTTAGCCAATTGCAAAAACTTAATTAATTTAAACAGAATTAATAAAATGGTTCTCAATTAAAATCAAGCTATACTGGATGCACAGTGGGGCGGGTGGCAAACGCGGATTAAATACTAAAGTGTCGCGATTACCTACCGATCCGACCCCAAGGCGCTATTAAGAATTCAGCAAACGAATTGGGAACATCGAATCGACAAAATTGAGCTCGCCTCATCTTTTCTTACATCGTGTGTTTTCGTCCCCTAAGTTCAGATATTTTAATATTTTCTTGGCTCTAGGGAGGAGACCGCTGTTTTGATCTACAACTCACAAAATACACATTTTTTCAGTACAAACATAGAATATTCTCCTTCATTTCTTTATGGGGCATAACTTTGTGAATACGTCGCTGAATAATACGAAAATCTTTTATGAATGGAGGGTGCTCCAGAAGGACCAGTGGGGCAACGGAGCGTTGAGGTGAAATATGTTCAGTGACTCACCCATGCGTTACGGACTTAAGATAATAAACAGTACCTGAAACAGACAAAGGAGACTCATTAATATACAACGAATTTTGATATTAACAAAATCAAGTTACGTGCCTAAATAAAATATAACGTTGTTATACTCATAAGATAAAAAATTCTTAAATCATAAACGTTCGCATGAAAGGATTCCAAAGCTGGATGGAATAAAATGATGTTAGGTTAGGATTTGTCAGAGTTTGATTTATTAATTTTAGTTTTTTTTTATATCTACCAGAACGCGCCGGCGGCGATATTTAGCTTTCGTATTTTTCTCTAATAATTTACGAAAAAGCTTTAACCTTCCTCCTTTCTGTTTCTTAATTTCTCAGAGTGTCGAAATGATAAAATTAAAACGTAATTCCATAATGAATCCACGAGCTGTCAAGTAATGAGGTTGAACCATTTTGACCCGAACTTCATTGACCCGGCGTCATACGGGCGGCGCGTGCGGACGGGTCAAGTGCTTTAATTGTATGGTCATATTGGTCATGTACCAGTAGGTGCCACGACACATTATAATTTTATCATTTGTATTAAACTAGTTACCACGTATTTGTGACGAATAGCAAGGATGTGGCTTTGGGGTACTATCAAATCAAAACGACTTATTTAAAAAAAAAAAATATGGTCGTCTAAAGAACCGTAAGTAGCTGGGATAGTCAATTTACAAAACTTCTGCATTCATAAAGCAGAATAAACAAGTAGAATATTATCCTTTCTTGACTAAAAGTAGGTAACTATCTTGTTGCCCCTAAAGGTGTATGTCGTTGATATCCTTTTGTATTCAAGTCGTAAAACGGACATTTGATTGAATGATACCCCGTATACCTATTGTGTGCAAGGGACCAAAAATGGTTGCGAGTATTATCACCTCGGCTTTGCACACAAAGGATATTTGCAAATCTCTCACAGTAAACACCAAGTGATCGGATCAATGTAACCTTGTTCTTACAGCTGCCAGACACGGCGACACACAATAGATAAGTACGTGGGTGTACGTAACTTCCACGTACATCTCATATTGAAAAATACAATAATTTTCCTATCTCTTTTACCTGATACAAAATGTTGCCGTAAAACGTCAAAGGTCAAAGAGCAAAAATTTTATAAATTTTCCTTTTTTAGGTTTTGAACACGATTGAAGGGACGAAGTAACGTTTTTAACCGTACCTAAATCCTTTTACTTTACAAAAAGAAACACCATTTCCCGGGACTAAAGTTATTTTACAACAACAATGAGAAAATTGGCGACAAAAAACGACCTACATGATGCGGTGTCAACAAAGATAATATATATCGTGGTATCAGGGTGCCTCCATCGCTATTGTTGTCCCTAAACGCGGCCATGATCCCCGGATCGCCAGCCCCGGACTCGTTTGTCCCGGGATATCCTTCGGCAAACATCGACGAAACCCGAGATTCACTAGACCTTTACACAAGTGCTTTGTTGAGTCGCTGGAGGATATAAAAATATAAATATAAACGTCTTTTTTCTCACACCATATTTGAGCTAGTGTTATATCGGACGCGGAGATTATTTATTGTTCCATCGCGGGATAATCTTATACTGTCATCTCATCGTTTGCTTTATTTTGTCTTACAAGAATTCTTACTCTTGTTTCCTGTTATTGATATAACGAGAGAACAATTATATCTCGATGTTTCTGGATTATCGTTACAAGTCAATTGCTTGTGACTGTACACGAAAAAGAAAACACAGAGTTTAAGGAACTTCAGTCTGTATGTAGGAAAAGTTTAACAACAATTTACGATTTTGCTTCAAACATTTCCTGTACCTACTAGTGTAATGTCGGATCATTGTCAACCAATCGTCTACTGCTAGCTAGCTCATAATATATTACACATACACATTACGGTCTATTAATTCGTTATTACACGTCGTTTAAGGTTATTAGCCCAATACATTGCTGGCATTTATTAAGTAAATGAGCAGTCAGTTGAAAACGATATCAAGTTAAACTACAAACTACATGAAAGCAACTGACATATGTAGCCGTTCATAAAACTGTAGTTTCAGAAAGTCTGTTCAAAGATCACGTCGATTTCTCAAGGAGTGTAAAAAGACGACAAAGCCAACTTTGCACGGAAACATCCAATAAAACGAAGTGTGCCATAGTACCCGGTGCACGTAAAAAGTTTGCCCGTGTGCGACTAGTCGGGCCTCCAGTTGCCCAAATCGCACGACTTGTTGGCACAACTTCGATATTAGTTCGCGCGTGATCGATTTAGCAGGCCAGTTTGACAGTTGCGATAGTGACAGATGACGCAGACGCCATATCGCACGGGTGATTTGTCTTCAACTTTACCTAAAGACAGTTGTTTTCACGGCTCTTCTCTCCGTGCAGATCACTCCCAGAGGCTAAGTTTTATGTATAAAGTCAGATGGCTTCCAGTGATAACCACTTCAGCTAGGTTATTGTCACATTGAAGCACATCAATTTTGGTTTACATCAGCGAACAATCCCTCCTCCTCCACCCAAATAAGTGCCGAAATAGAATTCTAAAAATAAAAAGACGCAAATGAAAAAAAATTTGTGTATAAATATGGACATATCAGGAGATCAAAATCAATATAGCGTTATTTATTTTGGGAGAGACTGTGTTCCTCGAAGAAAAACATTAGCCAAGTTACTAGCACCTTATTTCACCGTAATAGACATTACATCGTGTCGCTTTTCTGGGCTGTTTGCCCCAGGAAAGTGTTGAACGCCTTCACTGTCATTCTCGTGATTAATTTGTGTCGGCTCTGTCGTGCTAATGGGCTAAAATAATTTAGTGGGCGACGCTGATTATTTATTGTCAAGCGCCCTGGTTAACGTTTGCTAAGCGATTTATCGTTAATATCACGACAATTATAATATTATCAGACCATCTATTCTCAGCAGACTATTAATTTGCTATTGAGGTTAAATTGCAGCATAAATAACCTACACGATTTTCAGGAAAACTGAGCAAATGTAAAGTGCATTACATACATTTAGTATTTTGGAAATACTCAGTTTACAGCGGAAAATAACAGTGAAATGGTTTACAAACAAACGTACAGTTACGTCGAAATTAATTTGCCAATCAATTACAATATGATATGTATTAGTGTGCAATGATTAGTTACACATTCAATATTGTATGTGTATGCAAATGATGCTGATTACAGTTTGTTTGCTTAGCTCGCTATTACTGAACACGGCCGGACAATGGCGGCGGAATCGTATGCTAACAATGGACGGACAATATAAATTTTAAATTGAGCTTCATATTCGAACATATTGAATTGATGGGAAGTATCTACCTGTGTTATTTTTTGGTGCAGGATGTTGATACTCAAATATTATCTTGCATAACCAAGAGTTTTCCATGGGAATAAGCATTAGGCATTAGGTTCATTTTAAAACATATATATTATATACATACATTTTATATGTTTATTTTAATAGTATGTATGTTTATATTTTATTTATTCTTTCTACACTGTGTCTACGTTTTGATATCTATCTCTCTTCTGTCGCTGGTCTGCAGGAAGAAAGTTATTATTGAAATTAGCAGTGCCTTTGTGCTCTTATATCTGTATGTTATGTCTTGTACCTATGTGTTCTGTGTTTATAAATAAATAAAACAAACTGCCTTTTGCCTTGTCCATAATAATATATATTGACAGAAAAGCACGCCGATTAGATGAATATCGACAAGTGAACCCAGAGAAAACTACTCGTATACACAGTTCAAGATTAACTCAACGAGTTTAAAACTATGCAAAAAGTGGAGCAGACTTTGTGTTCCATCTTTATCGGAAAAGGGACGCCGTCAATTGGACTGTACATATGTTTTTTACATGTATTTTCATGAGATTGAAAAAACAACAATATCAAACGCCTTGGCACACACTATGATTCCATTTGAAGTAAGTTTTTCTTTTAAGTTTACACTATTTTTAGCCCACACAGGTACGCTTAGCTTTTCTGTCAAAAATATGTTACAAGCTTGAATTTCATGTCGTTTCCAGGTGTGACAAAAGGCCTTAATGTACATGTAGGTAAATAAACACCGGAAGAAGGCTTTTTGCCATCACATAATGTATGGGCGTAGCTAAGGTGGGGCAAATGGCAAACGGCACTCTTCCTGATTGGCCACGAAACACGACCGGAATATCACGATATTGTTTGAAATTTTTAGTACTGGTAATGTGGAACATGCGTTAGAAATACATCGTACATTTGAATGTTGCTAGCGGCTTTTGCAGGTAGTAAGGTACGCTCTAGAAGATTGACAGCTACAATGGTTCTTGATGTATCTAGGCTAATTTATAAAGGGATTATAATGTACTAACAAAACATTTATAACAAAAATATTTAAAACAAACAACTGAGGCCTTAGCACTGAATTTCTGTATTTTATTTACGTGCTTGACATATTTACAGTGTTTATTGTATTTAAAAATGCAAAAAGCGCCTCTGAACAAAACTGAAAAATCTTTAAAGTATTTTTTCCATTAAATTAACGCTAATGCCTCTTGACATCGACAATCTGTCATTTGTACATTGTCTTTTGTTTCACTTACTTACTTTTTAAGCAATTGGTGATTTTTTATACAGGAATTTTCCGAACTATTTTCAGAAATTTTCTTTCATACAAACCTTGTCTTGATAAATATAAAAAATAATGATTAATTAGCCATCCAATTTGGTTATGCGCGTACATATATTTCGAAGATTCTGTTTTGTTTAAATAAAAGGGTCTGGCCATGCCATCCATAAACTTCTTCACAAAATACAATTTCATGACAAACCGGCAAAATTCAATACTCTCCAAAACCAACACAACATCCATTAGGGGAAGACATTCTGATTCCCTCCGACTATAATTAAAGTCTCAATGGATAAAGAACAAACTTGGGTCGCATCAGCTTCACGCAACAGCCAACTTGGAAGTGAAAAGCCGCCAGGAATACGATGTAACTTGTCTGATTTCACTGAAACTTGCCTCAATCGGCCGACTTGGCTCCAACTTTTCACACAACAGATCGGCAGGCGAGCAACAATACTTCGGGAAACAAAAGAGCTCTTCGAAATACTTATACACTGCCGTTCAGATTAAAGGGCTGCTTATATATTTCCTCGAGGCTTTGTTGTGTTAGTTCGTAGTAGTGTTTAATCTAATTTCATTTACCAGTCTCGTTTTAATTAGCTATGTACAATTTATGTTTAATTAACTGCCATAACTATGTACAGTTGTATTGTGCTTCGCCGAATCGTTTGTTAAATAGTAAACTGTTTACTTTAGACTGTAGGTACGCATACAAACTACATAACATAACTGAATTTTATAAATTAAACTGTTATGAATTTGAAATACAATTTCCATGAAATAATAATGAAAATTATTTTCTGGCATGGAATAAATGAATGCTTAAAACAAATTACTATTTGAAACATTTCTATTTAACTTTAATTTTGTTACTTTATTTAAAGTTACTCTATTTAATTGCTCGAAAGTGTACGTCGAAAACTCAAGTGCTTTCATCACTTAAGATTAGTTTCGTATAAAGCAGCTGCTATTAAAAGAGCATCAAGTTTAATTTTAATAGCATTAGGAGGGCGCCAAGGGCCTCAGCAGCATTTAGTGTTTCATTTGGCGGCGTTACATGTCTGACTTTAGCGGTACACCTTCACACATTACCGAGCATGTTAAGAACATCTGAGAATACCCGGAGCTTGACTGCCTCTGCGTAATATGCAGTTATATGGGAGTATACATAAATTGTTATAACCGTAGCAAGTTTAATTCAAGTTTGTGGCCACAGGTGCTTTCATGTGTTTGTTTCTGTCAGCGACGGGCCCTTCATCTCGCCCTCATTTGCTCCACTCGAGGTAATTTCTTACCAGAGCGCCTTAAGGGTGTCGTTACATTCCTTTGCGTGTGTGATTAACTGTATTTATATTGTTGGAATTCCCTTTGTTACAAGGAGCGGTATAGTCTTGTTATTCCCGCCACTCGTACCTTTCGTCCCCTTGGAGTCACAAGAGCAGCTTACGTCGGATTTGCGCGATCGATGATTGTGAAATTGTAGGTATTGCAGCGGATTGGGAAACATACTCCACCTGTATCTCAGTCTAGACTTTTATTTGTATTTAAGTGACAGTGAAAGCGAACGAGGTGCTAAGTTATATGGAATGTTATAAGTCCTTATATTGAAAGTAATATGGGGGGTCTGAGTATACTCCCAAATTGCGTTATTGCAAAGATCTTTTTATTACCTTTAAAAATATTCCATTTGGATAGCAAAAAATAAACGCCCGTGCCGAAATTGGTATAGAAAAACAGAAATAATTTAGACTAAGAATAGCCGTACATCCCTCTATTATTCCATACCAATACTCACGAGCATAAAAATGGGCACCGCGTATTTGTAACGCTCGTTACAAAATATTCGAAGGTTATTTCTCTCGACCCTTGTAAGGCTGGCTTAGAGGGACTTGCCGAGATCGATGCGAGCTCCATACCTCGCCTTACATCGTTTTGTAACAATACGCAACGAAAAATAGACCTGTCAAGTTTCTTTTTTTATTAAAACAAATGGGATTGGGCGGACCACGTCAGTCGCATTCAGGATGACCGCTGGTCAAATTCTCTACACAATGGGTGCGGGAAGATGGGGTTGGCTTAGAAAGAGGTGGTGAAATGACCTGGATGCGTATTACGAGGGCTGGTTCCAGGAGGCATGGGAAAATACCTTCTGGAAGGTGGCTGGGGAATGGGGCTCTAAGAGATTTTTTTTATTAAAGATCGTCAGCATTTACCTATAAACTAGTTTGTCTAATACACCATTATTTAAATGAAGCATTGACATCAATTTAAGAGTGTACGTGATTTTTTGTAATATTAACAGGCAACTAAAATAGTTACAAAAAAAATGCTTACATAAACCTAAATAATAACAAAATATTTATCTAAATTGCCAATTCAAAAATATCGTACCTCTACAACGGAATAGTGTTTTTGTCCGCAAGTGTAGAGCGAGGAAGTAATGCCCTTGTCATGCCGAATGAACTGTAACTATTGTTTTTATCCGTGGAGCTAACAGTTCGAGGATAAGAGATGGGGGGTCTTGTACATTTTAAAGCTTTATATGCTACATATGTTTTATACAGGGAACCTTTCTTCCCTTTTCAAGATTGAAGAGGCTTTGTATAAAACTTATGGAAGCAGATTCTTGCTTGTTTCAGAACACTACACGAAAAAGATCGATTACCTATTAAAATAATACTGAAACTCGTTTATACCTTGATAAAATATCTACTAGGTAAATAACATCTATGAACATAACACAAACAATAGAATCTTACGCTAACCGTTACAAACAATGTTCAAACATGTTCGAAGCCAAATAAAAACCACAATTTCCATTTCTAAAACCAATTTGAATTCTTAAGCTACTTCGAAAATACACAACAGAACACGACAAAGCCACAAATCGACCTTATGAAATAATAAAACTCAAAGTACTGTGAAAATAGCTACGTTGTAGGTAAAATCGATATAGCACGGGACATATTCCACCTGACGTTTAGTCACCTAGCGACCAGACCACAAACATGGCGACTTATACAAATTATACCTCTTTTAATACGTACCTATGTACCTCTTTGTATACAACCTCACAAATTAGCCCCGTAATTCCTCAAAGACAATACGTGTAATTATTTATGTTAAAGGTTTTATGTTGCTGGGAATTAGAATGTGTTTTATGGGTGCGTATTATGTTGTGGCTTATTTATTTATTATGTCCTACTTAGCTTTATTCATATATTATATGTTTATTTAAGTAGCAGATTTTACTTAGAAGAAATAAATAGGTATATTAATTAAGGGTTAAAATGTCTAACCAAAGGCTTAGAATAATTCCTTTTTTATAAAAACAAATACTTATTTCAAAGGACTATATAGAATAAAAAAAATATCTTCCGTAAAATTAAATACTTTAGATATAACATACTTGTGTCCGTCGTTAAGATATTTTAGGCAGTGAATCAAATATTTTCGAGTATAATAAATCAATACAGTTCTGCCCACCCCTAATTTCTAGTGCGTGCTATAATATACGAGTGCGGGATCATGTGAGGACGGGCAGCATTCATCTATGTGCTAATAACATCGCTCGGGCCACCAATCTGCCTGGCAAGCATAGTGATCACAGCATATCGATCCCTCAAGGATAGCTGTTAGCAACATGCAGTGTAGGGCCAATCAGCTACAGACGACATTTGGGGCAAATTGGAAAATAACAATAAATTACAGTACAGAGAGCCTTTTCTATACTTTTATTATAAAGCCGAAGAGTTTGTTATCTTTGGAAATACTTCTTCAAATTGAAAAAATATGTTTGTATTGTATAGTCTATTTATCGAGGAAGGCTATTTAGCATCACGCTTTTCTTTTTTTAGCGTGGTTAAATCAACAACCGCAAGAGGGCTAAAGCCTACCGGGGTCCCGCGACCCCGGTAGGCTTTAGCCCTCTAAGGGAGGCCCCGTTATTGTGCTAACACTCTTTGAGTCCGTCGACCCGGGCATGGTCCATGATCGGACAGCGAGTCGCCCATTATTCGCCGCCCGCATGCCCGTGCAGCATCACGTTACGACCAATTTGGCGGCACAATTGGCGCAGTTGCTGCGATCAACTTCTGCGCTGCGTGTCGCGGGCTCGATTCCCGCACGGAACAAATATTTGTATGATCTGTAAGTAGTTGTTCCGGGTCTGGCCGTTTGTGTATGTGACTTTTTAATGTTTGTAAACGGAGAAATTCCTAGTGAGGGTGGCACAGTCATTTAAAAGAAAAAAAAAATGGGAGTCGAAGATTCGAACCACGGGGAACTGCTAGTAATTCCATAAATTCCTTAATAATGGAACATAGGCCTCTTCTTTAAGTGAGATGTCTTCCACCACGGATGTCCAGTGTCAAAATTTTAGCTCTTAAATATGCCGTTTTCCGTATGATGTTTTCTTTCAGTGTTTTTGGACCAGAGTGGTAATGAAATAAATGTCACAAAGCAAAGTCTGGCTTCGAAAACTAGTAAGTCGGGTCTATAAATACTGCAACGTCCCTGTTAGTACAGAAGCTCAGTAGAGAGGAGAAACAAAATTACCAATTTTGGAGAATTCGTATCTACCTGAAACCTTCAGGCTTACAGCACTCTACAATAAGCCCACTAAGCCCAGGCCACTCTCTGAAAATTATTGGGGTAAAGCCAGACTAAAACACTATTTCGATGCGTTTGTGTTTCGCGTAGTCAGAAAGGCTCAGGTTTGCGTATAAAGATGATGAAGTTTTAAGCTATTATATAGCTTTTATCGCGGGCTTTGAGCGCGGCGACCGAATCAAGAAATTCCGTAACGAAAATAAACCTAACACTGTCACTGTCACATCTGTCATGTCAACGTGAATAAAATTTGAATTAATGAATTTTTTTCGTGACGTTTCACTAGACTCACGTGGCTGACCATAGCCTAATTAGTAGAGTAACTTTCCATAGAGCAACGATGGGATGATATTCTCGTAAATTTTCGCGGTAGGTGATATTTCTTTCTTATTTTTGCATAAATAAATAATTATAACTGCATAAGTTGATAAAAAATGCTTTACCACGGCAGTCCCCGAGTGCCACACGTATTTACTTTAACTGACTTCTAAAAAAGGAGGAGGTTCCCAATTCGGATGTTTGTATTTCTTTATGTTTCTTCGCACATAACCCTGTCGCTTGCTAAACGATTTTTAAAATTCTTGGAGTCTTCACAATTTTTTGGATTCGTTGCCAAGCAGTATACTGATCAAACAACGGCACCGCCACCAAAAAAAAACGACGGGTTGCACTCTGGGAGTGCCGGCAGAAGTGAAAACTTGAATAGTAATTGTTGGAAATATCTTGTGAACAGATTTTAGTCAAACTCGCAAAAATGGTTGACTTTTTATTTCAATAATTTTCCAATGTGACGTACATCTTTTATAAACAATGTTACCTAGCAACGAATTTATCCAGCATACAAACTTCTTTAAAAGTAATAAAGTCACACGAACATTCACGCAAGCGCCCTGCGCCGTCCTACGCTTTTTCGATCAGGGTCACGTGTCCTGACGCGAGTGTCCTGACGCCAGTTTAAGATTTTATACCCATTACAGAAAAAGTGCTCAACGCCGCTAAAGAAGTTTTCACTTCAAAATAAATAAATTTTGTTACAGGTTAATCGTAGGTTAGGTTTATATACTAGTGCTTCTAGGGTTTTTTGAAGAAGAAGTATTTTTCGGAAAAAAAAAAAAAAATTCCGAAACATCTCATCAACCTATACTCGTAATAGCAAGGCATGCTACCTGTATTCTCTTGGATTAATTTCCACGCTTAACTTTGGTAAATTCCAGCCGGCAAGCGTGTATTCTACACAAGCACTCAATTATTAATATACCACGTCAAAATATCGTGTTACTTACGAACAGCATAAAAGCCATCAGCGTTTTACAGCGTAAAGAGGCATTAGCGGCATTAACGCAAACTTGCGCGTTTTCACTAGAACGCAGAGTAATGGGTTACAGTTATTGCTCCCTGTTGTTTGGTTGATGTAACGTAATTACTGCGGGGCGTGCACATCACGCGATATGTCGTGACGTGCCGTCGGAAAGGACCATACCTATACTCCACGTCCCATTGGAGAAAATAATATATCGAAATGTCACTGCCGAAAAACAAATCAGAGTGATTTAGATAACTAAAGAAAAACCGGAAAATCTGTTTCAAACAACTGAAGCAGCAATTAGTATAAACATCGGCTTCGAGAACTGTCACATTTAAAACAAAAGCTGCCAAGTAATTCAGACGGAATGTTAAACGTGGAATAATACATCAATGTTTAGGAAATGCGTAAACCATTTATCATAACAAGAGAGAATTAGATAGCAGCCCTCCGGCAGCAGAAAGCCAGTGCGCTCTTATCTACACGAAGGCTAATGAAACAAGGCCGCGACAGAGGGAAGGGAAGCGAAAATGTTTATGATATTAATGAACTTTCCTCTACTTATTTTTTATTACGTAATTTAGATGGAAATGTTATTGTCACCAAAGTGTGGTCATTAGTGTCCACGAAAATGATTGACGGTGTATGAACACGCTGGCATTAAAAAGTTATCGCTGTTGAAATGTCGCAGCGAACAAAGTATTTACTCCTGTACTATCTAGCTATTTACAGACAAAAATTGTAAATACTTCTTCAAAAAACAATTAAAAAGTAACTTTTTGCGGATCAAAATTACCATGAGCAGCGTTAATATAGATTTAACTTTAACGAAGTAAAACACTTAGCAGGACGCCACTTTATATTCGCATTTAACTTTGTCCCCGTAATATGAATGTTAATATTTTTAGGTAAAGTTAAATACAAAAAAGTTTAGCTTGCCAACATGCGGAGCTCGCCCGCACGTTCGCAAATATTTTCTGGAAAGTAAAGGAGCCAATGTTGGATGTAAAGAGCCCAATAGACAGTAGAGCGGCTCAAAGGCACAAAAAGCCAAGCCCATTACGGGACACACGTTGGCGGGAACCACAAAAGACCCAATTATTCTGCTGTGTGAAGCCAAAAAAGGGGTTGGACCAAAACCAACTTGTCGAGTGTTCTGTTTCACTTTCCGAATGCACGCCAGACACGGATTAGCTCTCTTTGGTCAGTACCTTAGTTATTTTGTATTTGTAATGATTAGAATGTAGGTCAGATAAAAAAACTTCTTTTCCCAGAAATGAAAATCGTAGACTGTGAAATTAATTTTCTTACAAAAAATAAGATAAATTACCATTTTTACAAAAAAAAAAAAACTTGTAATCATTTAGTTTCACACATAACTTGACAAGGTGTCAAGTTATGTGTGAAACTAAAAGAACATTTTTTTATAAAGAACATTTTTTATGAGTCCTAATGATGAGCGACATTCTTATTCAACCGAAATTACGTGAAAAGACGTCGATTGACATGGCATGTGTCGTGTGAAAATTTATCACCTTTGAACAGGGAGAAGACGTATGTAGCTCAGAAATCAAGGTAAGATAAATTGTTTAAAAGAATGCTGTCATTGCTCATGGTAAGTTTAGGCTAGCTGCACCCTCCTTCGTCGGAACAGCTGATTAGTAGGTATTTATGACTGCTTCGGGTCGGCTTCCTTGTATTACAAATATTGACGTATCGAATATTCCAGATTAAAGAAGCATGAGCATCGATGCATCAGTTTCTTATAAATTATTTAATATTTCGTGGTTAGTTTGACAAAGAACTAAGGTCAAATTCACGAATAATAGTGATTTTCATATTTACAAGGGCTACAATGTCAATATTTGATAGCAATTATGATACTGAAAGTACTTGGACGCGGTATGAATGTGCTGATCGAGTTCAGTTACGCCATTAGTGAAAATCTAACTTTTTTTTTAGCGTGATAAAATGAAATGAGTCCTCCCACCCAGGGCAGACGGAGGACTGTCAGACTCGTACTGACTAAAATCCACGGTGTCCTTCAGTAGCCCTTTACGTTCCGGAGTCACGGTAAATCAAAAGTCCCGCGACCTAAAAACATAAGTGTGATTCGATCTCACCAATTGCCAGCGATCGCACAATCTAAGCACGTTAACCACTGCGCCATCATTACATGTAGTGAAATCCTAACTTAAAGAATTTTTCTGTTACGGCGATATTATTAAACCATATCAAAGAACTTTTCCCACCATTAAACGTTTTACATGACTATGAATATGTTTCTGTACCATTAAACTCGTATTATTATTATAGTGCGCTATATTTTTTGCAGCTATAAAATATTTTATAGGCGACAAAACTTCAACGAAATTTCTGCAATATGGTGCGTGATTTAATAACGGCCACATGTTGTTTTAAAGTATTGAAGTTGCTTTTAATAGTTCTAACTAAACTTGTACAATTTAAAAATCGTCTAAAATAAACGAAATAAATAAATAAATAAATAAATATTCCACAACTATCACACAACGCCATCTAGTCCCAAGCTAAGCAGAGCTTGTGTTATGGGTACTAGACAGCTGATAAACATACTTATATATTTCTAAATACATACATATTATAGATAGATTACACCCAGACACAGAACAAATGATCGTGCTCATCACACAAACATTTGTCCTGGGTGGGAATCGAACCCACGACCTCCGGCATAGCAGTCAGGGTCACTAACCACTAGACCAACAGGCCTGTCAAACGAAACGTTTTGGTAAGTCGAAGATATTTAGTGGTCAAGGAAATTAAATAAAAGCTATTTGTAATCTTTTGCGTCTCAATGTTTGAAAATTTATGAAGATAATTGCTTCAGTAGCATTCATTTCATTTCAAAGGAATCATAACCTCCTCATTTGAATTGTTAATTATAATTATCCACTTGGCCATTTAATTAAATTATCTGGTGGAGTAATGAACAGAGTCAAAATTCAAAAATACAATATTTCGGCTTTTCGCTTTTTTTTTTTTTTTTTTTTTATCGTGGTAAAATCATCAAATGAGTCCTCCCACCCAGGGCAGGGCGGGAGGGACTGTCAGACTTGTACTGACTAAAATCCACGGTGTCCTTCACTAGCCCTTTACGTACTGGGGTCACGGTAATCCCTTGGTCCCGCGACCCCAGCAGGCTTTGGCCCTCTACAGGCCCCGTCACTATGCTGACACTCTTTGAGGCGCGCGTGGAACACAACGCGCCGTCGACCCGGGCATGGTCCATGGTCGGACAGCGAGTCGCCCATTACTCGCTGCCCGCATGCCCGCGCCTACGGTGGCCGGAGATCGTCCTGCGACGTCCGACGCCGTGGGCGTCTACCACTGCGGCTGGGGTGGAGGGAGGACGCTGTCCTCTCCCTCAGGCGGCCCGCCTCCTCCTTCACGAGCATGACTGCTTCGCAGAAGGAGGCGACCGCTTCCCACTCCGTCTCGCCCCGCAGCATGGCCTCGACCAATGCCGGGCGCGAGAGGTCTCCGCCTATCGCCGTCGTGAGGACACGGCGGTGCTCTGCCCAAGCGGGGCAGTCCTGCACCGTATTCGGCTTTTCGCTACATAAACTTTAATGGTGAATAAATCACGAAGAAACTTTGCTCGGCAGTGGACTGCGGGAGGGAAAAATACGCCATTTTCATAAGGGGAAAAACAATAACTCGAGGCACGGAGCAAGGGCCGCTTTTAAGGCACATAAATCAAAACAGACGATATTTTCGGCGTAACGCCGGGTGGGCACTTTCAGTACGGGATTTTTTGGGGACACATCCGGATTAGTGTTGTTTTTACGATTCACTTCTACTTTCTGTTGTTTCTTTATTGACAAGCTCATAAAAGGCACTGGTTTAAAGTCTTGGCTTGTTTTAAATTTAAAATGATCTTATCAGGCAAGTTTACGATCAGAACTCTTCCAATCACAAAATTGAGTTTGTAAATGTTTCTCTATATTCACAACGTTATCAAAGGCCCGAACTGTGTGTGTGTAAGTAGAAACTAACTGTACAAATATATGAACTGCGGATTAAACTCAGTAACTAAGTACTCCACGGCCAAGTAACCCAACTATACACTTCATTTGCTTTGTACAATTTCATTCATTCATACATTCAATATCCAACATCATTCCCGCTCCTAGAGCAACGCTTCAGGCAGGAATGAAATGAGATTCTTCCTTTGTGCCTTCATATTTCATCCACCTACTAGGAACCCGAACGCACCTAGATCATGAACTAGCATTCAGAACAACATCAAAATCGTCCTTTACTTAGCTGGATAGAGTCCAATTTCAAATGCGCGGAGTGTCAGACTAACTAATACAATGTTCTGTCACTGCACATACCAAAATTTGCTTTTAGGAAATTCGGTTCAGAGTGCTGCGATAGCACTACTGATAATTTAGTATAAGCGGATCCGCTGGAAGCCGAGATGCATATTGTTTAACACAAACGGACGACCAAGCGTAATTTTAAAAGCTTCAGCGATAGTTCACGATCATCCATGTGAAATATTGGAGGTTTTCGGGTACAATATCAATATATTTTCATTATGTATTCAACGGAAGACAAAATACGAACAAAATGTTCAGATTTTGTCACTTAATTTTCGGTTGAGTTTTGTTCAATGCGTACAGATAGACGCAGTTATACCATATAATTTAACATCACCATTATGTAGCACGCATACTGTAATAAAGAAAAATCGCCGTCTTCACTTCAAAGAAAACATTACCTAAGAATCCACTGCTCGTTATAACGTGACAAATTGTCGACATTTTTTTCCGCAAAGCTTCGAGAATTAGCGTGATCAATTGCGTTCTTCGGCACTCCTGAAGTCACGTCTCTTTCACTCTTTAGGGGGATAAACGAGACAAAGCATTCTGTCTTCTTTATCTTTTATGTTGGGATTAAGCAGACCTTCCAATAGCTAGATCACTAGATATTCACACTTCGAGCGACCTCACTTTATTGAATAGAGTTTGGAACTCAACTGTGGTTTACTTACTTTTGAAGTGGAATTTCCCATCGGCAAAATAGATAAACTTTCGTACATATTTAACTCATTCGTGGAATGTATTTTGAAAAACTGACTCTTAATGCTTAACTATCACTACATAACACTTGTACAAAATTTTATTCTTATAGACCTAGCGGTTAAGGTTGAATGCAGTATAATTTCTTTTTTTTTACCTGGTAACATCACCCAATGAGTCCTCCCACCCAGGGCGGGACGGAAGGGACTGTCAGACTTGTAATGACTAAAATCCACGGTGTCCTTCAAAGCCCTTTACGTTCCGGGGCCACGGTACCTGGTAAGACAGACCCGCGACTCGGGCATGCGGCGACCCCGGCAGGCAAACATTATCTAATAGCGTTTGATTTTAGTTGAAAGAATTAAAGTTAGTAGCAATAAGTAAATAATTCCATACATTAATAAATGTGCGTATGCCGTATCTGAAATAACTGGTACCCTTCAAGACAGAATTAGATGGAATCGGCCGAAGCCCCATAGCGGAGGCGTATTAAATTCCGCGAAACATGCAGGTGTGTTTCAAAGATCTTTAATAATATACCAAAGGAACTGTAACAGATATTTGTGTGTCAGCTCACAGCAGTGCTTGACGGTGATATAGGATTATAAATACCGTTAGTGTTGTGTGATGTTCGAATTAATCTTAGTTTGTCTCCCCCTTGGAATTAGATGGGTGAGGTAAATATGTGGTATTGTTTAATTACTATGTTGCACAAACGTATATCTATGACAGTTGTTACTGGTACACATGCTTACCCATAAAGCTATACAAAACCAGTTTGTCTTGGACTCGTTTCATATTATGATCTTTCTGCACCTTGAACGGTAAGCGTATACTAGTTTTGCATACCTTGATGTGTAGTAGTGTATACACAGAAACCCAAAATTTTTAATTGGTCTTGCCAAAGGGTTCCTCATGGAAATCCATATAAAATACTGAAATTCCCCTTCTTCGACGGAACTATCCTCTTAAGGAAATAGTTCCGGCGAATAAGGGGAATTGTTAGGCTGAAAATCGATCTCTACATTGTTTGGAAAAAGCAAGGCAGATGATATGCTTTAACAGAAGCAGCTTGGAGTTTTTTGTGTTTCTATGTAGCAAAATATTCACTCAGTCAGTTTCTGGGAAAATTTATATCCGCGGGAAAATACTGGCATAATAGTATGTAAAACTGATAACAAACATTTTATTGAGTGGGAAGTTTAAATCACAATCTTTCAAAAGTTTTCAGTTACAACTCGTAATGATTTTATGTTAAGTCTGACAGACACCACACAGTTGATAATTTTCATTAAAATATGTTGGTAACCTGGCTATCGGTAACTTGGTTATCATTGTAAATTCCCAGATATAAATTTTTCTTCTACTAAGTGTTATTTTTTTTTCGGATTTTTTAAGTTCCCACTTATCAGGCATACGCTGTTTTCTCGTGTACGTTGTAATTATTATAAATTTTTTGAAGTTGAAGTTTTATGAAGAAAGGTCATTCCATACCGTCCCATTTTTCGAAGTTTTACAAGTGCCTGAGGCCTAATAGCATAGTAATAAATGCGTTGAACATGGATTTGAATTTCAACAACATAAGTCTCCTTACTCCTGCAATCCTACTTAACAATTAGCTAATTACAATGAGAGATATCGGCATGTCAGCCATAACTAAGCGCGAAGCCACTCGTCCGTCTGCCAGTGACAATTATGAGTTCCCAGTTATGGATAGCAGAGGTTCCCCCGCCCCCAAGAGCCTAGATAACGCAATTACGCCACCGTTATTAAGCGACACCCATTATTCATTGCTGAGACCCAACATTCATCAACCAAAGGACTTTAGGTGAATATTTTTATTTGAGGATCCGTGAAAATAGCATCTGTAACTGTAAAAGAGATAGGGAGGTTGAGTTGTTGCTTTTTAGCGTTGAAGTGAGCGCTAAATTAATCTATGTCTGCTTTAGTGTCTCATTAAATATCGATGTTATAAATAGGTGAAACTAAAACCTCATTAAAATTGACAAAAAATGCTTGATAGCTCAGTATCTTGGCCAATAAATGTATGGAATTTAAACCCCTTCAAATTAAATTAATTAATAACCTATCTGTTACTAGGTCATTATTATCAACTTTTCTCAACTATGTTGAACTCGGCGTCTAGTTGAACCAGGTCCTACTGAACACTAGTAATGCCAACTAGTTGCGAGTATCTGAGTCTAAAAAGGCCATTCGAAGAATCATTTACGCATTGCGATTAATTATTATTTGTTCATTATAAATCGATTATCTGTTCTACTGCTTGAGCAATATAATAGACCAATATTATTCCATCTTACGGATTTTATCGCTATTCACAGTATATTCTGTATTTTTAGACCCCTAATTTCCACAAAACAGTTAATGAGTAACACGACCGCAAAAACGACCTAAACTCGCAGTAACCTAAAACTGATATTCGCATAACACTACTCCACTAATGTAAATACTAAACTAAATTCCATTACGGTTAATTAAATAATATTGGAATTTTCGCATCATGCTAAAATTTGACGTGGCGTAGCGTCAGCCTAACCTCAAATTAATCAACCACAGATTGACAGGGCATTCCAATCAATAATTAACGCTCAATTACCTAAATATTATTGGGGAATGGTAGACTGTATGCGTATAGGCAGCGTAGGTCTAGAGTGGGCCACTCAACAAGTCATTTGCGAACGTGGCTGTCAAATCAGTGCATGATGTAAAATGACTAGGGATGTGCGTATGTAAATCGTGTTAATGTAGAAACAGACTATAAACTTGACTTGGGGTTTGATAGGACGAACTATTCAACCTTTTTATATGCACCATAATTTTAGTTAGAGCTGCTGTTCTGAGACATCAAATTAAGGTTATCAATGGAAATGTAGAATGAGTTTGTGCTCATTTGCAATCAGTCCTAAACTATTTCTAAGAAATATGTATAAGAAAATTTTGTTCCCCATCTTGAACGTTATCTAAATCCTGAATTCTTGTCGCTGATGGTATTTTTCAGAAAAGAATATTAATATCATGACACAAATCAAATTCAACAGACCAGAATCGCGTCTTAAGTACATCATAAATTAATCGTCAATAATAAATTGTCTATTTCCTTTGTGAAAATAAACGAAAATAGACAACAAATTCTGTGATATGCAGAAAAAGTGTCCAGTACAAGAGATAGGGCTTAGATTTATTACTCCCAGACAAAAGGATACGATATTTTTGACCGATATTGAAGATAAATATTGACGGTAAGTCATAAATTTATGATGAACATAGACTCTCGGAAGGGTAAAGAGGAGACCGACCAGGCACTTAAGAATAATTGACATTGATTATGGAAACAGGTCCTTCCTGTTTCCATAATCAATGTCAATTATTTCATTTCATTCATTGATGAAATCCGACTGAGATTTTTGATCATTTTAAGCAAAACCTGAGAAAGTTCACAATTATATTCAAGAAGAAGTCTATTTGTTTCAAGTTTCCAGCTCACCAATATCCGGAATTACCAATCGGATTTGTATAAAATCGTTGCATTTGATAGCATTTTTTTTAAAAGACAGCTAACCATCACGTTACGAGGAGCCGAGCCGAGGAGCTCTTAGGAGCCGAGCAAATGAATGTTTATCATAAAAGATCAATCAATAAAGGAAACTGGGCAAATACTGACTAAAGTATTTCATCATAGAACAAAGCTTTACTTTGACTTACAAACAAAACCACAAACAAAACTCATCCTATTAAAGAAAATAGACCACAAAGCAAAAACGATGGCTATCGAACAAACGGTTTGTTGGTATCAATGGCGGCTCTGTTATCTGTAGGAAAAGTTTAATCGAGTTCAATGTGTGTACAGGATCGTGGATTTAAGCATTGAGGGTTAATTGTTTGTACATAAATCGATGGTGAATTCGACCCCTAATGATTATTTTTAAAACGAAAACCTCATTAAGAAGAAATTTATATAAGATTTTGAAACCTTGGTTTAGCCTAAAGATGATATTCTAACAGTACAACACATCCGCGTGTTAATGCACGTAAATATTTTTTTTCCAATGCCTTTTTAATAAAAGTCTTATTTACTTTTGACGTAGGTACTCGTATAAGCTATATTGCTGTAAAGTTTAAATAGTTCTGTAGTTTTTATGTGAAAGAGTAACAAACATCTATCCATCTCTCTTCACAAACTTTTACGTTTATAACAGTTGTAAGATTCATTTAGATACCGCTTACCGTTAATGACACGGACTTATGTGGTAATCATCATCAACCTATTAATATTCCCACTGCTGGGTCACAGGCCGTCTCTCTGTGGGAGGGAGTGGGCCATAATCCACCACGCGGGCCCAGTGCGAGTGGTGGATGTCGGATGTCTTTTTTGGTTCTAGGACATGCCGATTTACTCACGATGTTTTTCTTCACCGTTTTGAGAGCAATGGTGATGAAATAAATTACACAAAATAATGCGCCTGGCTGGGTTCGAACCCACGACCTACAACTCGTAAGTCAAATCGGGGCCGATACCATTGGGTCACCACCGATCCTTGTGGTATTATGTAGTAATACGAACACAGAATAGGATTATTAACCTACTCGACCTCTATAGGTACGAAAAGGTGAGAAAAATATTTCATGTCGCCCTTGTATATGCATAAATGTATGAAAGGAATGTGGGTGACTATTCTGTCGAACATTCGGTATTATTCGCGCCAACCTTCTCAGCTATTTCTTTATTACATCCATTCTGCCTCACCGTCTTATTTCACATGTTTTTATTGTTCCCCGTAGGTTTACGAACGTAAAGTGAAACATTAATGGCAACTCGTTACTCGAAAGTGTCTATTTTATGGATTAATTAGCTTTTCGTTCAGTCATTGTTTTGACTTTTGAGACAGTTTTTATGGAACATTTTCCTTGTCAGCATTGCGATAAGAAAATTATATCCCATCGCAATGCTGTGTTTTATAGTTTTGTCATGAAAATTTTACAGTCGGAAATAAGTCGTAGCTATGCATGTTTCAGATTGGAGAAAAGGGGGAAATTGGGGAGAGAGAGGAGAGGAATTGGGGAGATCTATCCTAGAAGTAGTACAGAATAGTGTTACATAATACCGACCACCAAATATTCAACTGTAAATTATTTCAGGAACTCTGAAACTTGATCATTGTTCTAAGGCTAATTCTGTTATTTTTCTTATCCGAAGCGAAGCGTTAGTGTAGCAACCAGCTGAATTTATGGCGATCGCCTTGTTAACTTATAAATGTATTGCACCTTGTTAGTCCGGGCTGTGTCGACCTGCCTTATAGAATGATAATAATGAATAGAGTGAATCTGTGATACAATACGTGATAATACCTTTTTTACTATAAATTCTAGCGCTTACTGAAAATTTTACTAAGAGCTCTTTTCAACCGAAGTTTCAGAAACATCAAGACACAGTGCTATTGTAAGCTTGATTGATTTATTCGTTTTCAGCAACACTTTCCGCGTCGGAGCTTAAGTGAATATTTTTATCACAAGATTTATAATTTTGTTACTAAAAAATATTACGGTTGTAACGGTGCTCGTAGTTGTCTTCTGAGATTTTCTTGAATACGATAGACACAGGCAGATTAATTTTCCCTTGCTGAAAACTGACATCGCGAAAATCTTGGCTATACGAGGAATTACTATAATTAAATATGTCACGGTGAAAAAAGATTTATTAGTAAGCAACATAATGGACGTCAGCTGACGCGTAGCGGCCACCTCAATCTGTCTCGCACAGTGTAATAGAATCGACAGAGGCGGCGGTTGACCGCGCGGCCCCGGATATGACCTGTCATCCGGCCAACTGACAGAATTGTGTAAGGGGTGACATGGCTTGTTTACACTCCTTATTGTGTATAAACAGTACTTGAATTTATTTCGTGTCGCGATCGGGTATCGATGAAAAATATTGGTTTTAGGGTCGAGATGAAATTTTCGTGTACTTTAATGTTTTAAATGGGAAAAGTTTGCTTGTTCTTGTTTCAGTATATATATTTTAGTTTCTGCTCTTTTTGTCGTGAAACCGCTGTAGAATTTTCATAATTTCTACATAGAATAACTCCAAAACGAATACACTATAATATCAACAGAAAATCATTTTGAAACATCGACTCAAAAACTAGGGCAGTTTTGCCTTGTATTTGTAACTTTCTGTTTCCGCATTTAGTTCCTCAAAATCTCTAATAGTGTGTAGTCTGTAGTAGGGGCCAGTTAATTGTTTGCGGGGGTCGCTCGGTCGCATCGGGGGACAGCTACACTCACTCGCTGTCACAACGATGGCGCCCGGCCTCGGTATATGAGAACACCGCGGAGCTACTAAAGCTTTTGGTGTACCACAAGTATTATTTATTTTTTGATGGGCGATATGCTTGTATTTATATTTTAATTACTGCTTACCGAGGTGTTTTAAGCTCTATAAAGGAACTTTTTGAAGGTTTTGTAGTGAAGCTTACCTGCAATAAAACAAAAAAAAACATTAGTTTTTGTAATATTTTATGTAATGATCAAGTACAACAAGTACGAGTCGCCGTTGTCAAAGATCTCAATAGAAATAATAATTTGCAATAATAGTCAAACGTATATTATACCGGGCAAAGCTTGCGCTTACTACATCCCTACATCTGAAATAATTTAGATAAGACGTCAACACGTAATTAAGCGGCGACATTTATCAACGTCTCGCCGCGGCCGACACGTGAAAAATAAAACCTTCTTTATCTTCGTACATGGCGGGGCCTCGCGCCCGTCGCTTGCTGATCCCTAGTGAACACTGTGTGTCAGTTGATTGGACAACGGACCTGACGTGAGTGGATTGATTCCGGCTATCCCCCCTAATTCCCCCCTCAAACCGCCAACCCCTGATACCACCACAAATTCCGCGACAAATGTTGTTACAGAAACTATCTACCACGTTTATTGACCCACTTCAATATTTCCCAGAAATTCGACGGCATAACTTTGCGGTTGTTATGATAGCTTGATATTAGATACACATCAGGGCATGGTTTCAAAAGCAAACTGTTTAGCCAAATGTATGCCAACGTGAGTTTGCTTTGATTAAATATCTAGTCATTCATTCGAGTCAGTTAATTCGTTAGTGTTTGTTCAATATGAGGTGATTAGAATTGAATATCATGGAGCATTGCGGGAAATAGAGAAACATAGTATGTCTCAATTTCAAAATCAAGAAAACTTAGGATATTGATCAATTTCATTGAAAGTTCACGCTTTCCTTCCCACATTGTATCAAAGTCATAGGGGAATACGCTTTTCTCATTTCACGTTGTCGACGAAAACTGGAGCAAATTGTGGAGTTACTTCGCACAAACAATTGGCGGATTTTAGATCATATTTCCCACATGCACTAAGGTATCACAATGCCAGACATAACAAATGACTAAAATGAAATACAGGCGAGCAAAAATAGAACATTGTTGTTGTTACAATCTTCAGGAAACATTACCCACACGGTGGTAAAGAAATCAAAAGGGAGATTCGGGTAAATATGGGCCATATAATAGACGGCCTTGCCTACGATCCTCCTTTATTGATACTGGCTGAAGATTTATTCACCCTTTTGAAGAACATAATAGGTACAAGTTGATATTAGTCGTGGTACACCGAGCATGAGTGTGTTCTTCGTTGTCCCCTATGAGGTTATTGTACAGTGTACGGGGTAGTCCGGGATACGCTTGGCTGCGGTCGAGCGTACATTAGCTACTTCGCCGCGTTTGTCCTCCTTAGGGGCGGCTAACTGTAGGGCAGTACTGAAACACTGAGGAAATTAGAGCTTACACTGATTTTACGAGGCGCTTTGAAGCTTTTAGGAAGATGCTTATTAAGAAACTGTAGTGGATTAACCCAATTATACTGTGATCATGGCTTTATGATTACAATATGATGATTAAAATCAAATGGAAAAGTGAACATGTCATGCAACCAAATGTCATGTTCCGCGTTTCTCCCTTCCACGAGGCATCCTCAGGAGATGGCAGGGCTCGAACGGATTTTTATCTCACAAAGTTAAAACTAGATACTTTTTTCCTAGCATTTTAATGTCATGGATTTCCACAAAGTAACGCTTGATTCAATAACTTATGTTTTGAAAGGTTCAATAAATCCATTAGGTATACATTTTCGTAACAAGGTTCGCCACAAATCTGTGCCCCAAAACCTTTAGCGTAAGCTCCAATGAAAAAGATGTGGGAAATAGTTCAACATTTATATAGACTCGTCATTCAATATGAGAACAACAATTCAATTCGAGACGAGAGTGCGGGGTGTTAGGCCCGACGTCACCTGCGACGCAAATCTCGCTCATGTATCAAAAGCACGGCACGTAAATCACGAATCATTTTACGGAATGGCAATACTAGGACGTCCATATTTCACTCGGGACACGTTTCCCGGGTTCCGTCGGCGGCTTTATGGGAAATATTTGCGGAGTCAACGCTAAAGCGAGCGTTTTGTGTGGCGCTGTCAGACAAACTTGCGTGGAGGGTAACCAGATACGATATTATGTTTATTTTTTTACGCAGTTTGTCATATATCATGTCAACTTAAACGCACACCTTTTGATAGTGAAATTGAGTTCCAAAAGAAAATTGGATACAATGTAGAGACAGCAAATTCTGATGTCACTTCTTTGAAAATAAACAAGATGATTTCATACCCATTAAACTAAAATAGTACTCTAACAAATTACATTAGCGCAGCAACGTTAATTAAATAATGTAGACAGCTCCACTGTCCTAGTTCTTGTTAAATTGTGTGTAACATTAGTGACTTATATTACGGCGGTCGTAATAAAAATCAATAAAGCGTCACCATGTCCCATGAAGTGACGTAATAATTGGTCACCGTGGTAGACGTGAGCGGTGCCTTTGAACTCGTATGAAAGGCCCAGACTACGGCGTCGCCACGGAGGCACGTTCCTTACCACATTTTTCTTAAGGAATATTCAAAAGTTGATGCCTCTCACGGAAGTAATGAAGCTTACTGTATAAACGATTTCATACATGGTGGAAAATTTTATTGGAATCGCGGAGGTCATGCGCTCCAACCCCGTGCTGAAATATGACGGTCTTTAAGTCTTTTATTTTATTGTTGCCGTTTCTTGTGGTATTTGACGTCATTTCTTTCGTGTACTTAGTGATATGTACTCACTGTTGCTCGTTAGAGAGGTGAATGCGGTCGTAATGTGCTTAAATACCATTACGGAAATTGGTTAATGGTAATGTGCAGCGACAGTATCCTTATACATACCTAGATAGCTACAATATGTTCGAATTACTACATAAAGACATACACATCAAAAATCGAAATCGTTTTTGTTACGGTAGGATTTATTATGATTTCTTCTCCTTTATAGATTCTTTATTTTAAAAGTATAGATTTAAAATATAAAACAATAAAACAGTTCAATTATTTTATTGTTTTATATTGCTAGTGATCACAAACGTTTTACACAGCTTTTAAAAGGATATATAAATAAAGGAGGTTTCGTCCAAATGTACTCAAATGTAGATATCAAGTTTCATTAAAAGTTGGGTCGTTTCTAATCGAACAGGACGCGATGTAAATTAAATTAGGACTGTCCTCGACTGAAGCAGATTATATCTACCAGTGTTTAGTTACGAACTGCCTCTCCACGTACCTACCTCGTATTAGTTTTTCATTAACATATTAGGTGATTAGTGAACTATTTTCTAGCTACTATCGTTAATTTAATGATTACAAGATAAATGTAGGTATACTAGTTTTAAACTCCAACATGTTTTAGTTTTTCTTCATTCAATGTGAGATTATTTAATGTTGCTCAGTACGAAGTTTTGAAGCAATAAACGATAGACAATTTATATTGACGTAAGTATTCGAATTTAATTAAAAGAACAACTATTTAAAGACAAAAGTGCTCATCAAGACAAATCAAACAATTCCAAATGCACAATGGGGTTGCGTCGTTTCATTACAGAGTTCATATGGCCACTTTCAAGCTCAATCATCTAACCAGCTCTTTGTCACATAATAATATTGCATTGTCACGTGATATACAATTAGACATATAAAGTTTTACTTCAACGATTTGATTACAGACAAAACGGAACAAGTGAAACTAAATAAAAGGATGTAGAAAGCAGTCCCTCCAAAAGTTCCCGTGATGACATTTCCAGTTACACAAACATACATTTTGGTTTCTATAAAGTTCAGAACACAAAATAAATTGAAAACAACAATGTTCATGTCACCATTTTAATATCAGCAGTACACCACGATCGTGTGCCCAGTATTAATAAATTTACTCACACACACGATTTTCTAATTACAAAACATAGATGGCGTAGCAATACTTATCTGCGTGGCCACACACCACAGCTGTTTGCTTAGGACTGTTGTTCTAATGGACATGGATAACGTCCAACGGAGTTTTCCAACCCTAATTTTCAAATCTGAGCCAATGAACGTCGTCAATTTTACGAACTATTCCGACGGTCCGTCTTTTATTATGGTTGTATGACCTTACCCTAAAATGTGTATGGCTGGGGGTTAATTGGTGTGATTTAGAACTGACCTGACCCTCTGTGTTCACTGATTTTGGAATAGTCATTATTGCTATATTTGTTGAAGTAAACTATTTTGCACAACTTTGGAATAACAACGCTAGGGGATGAGAACATTAAAATAGGAATCTCCGATGCTATATTCGATTGTTAAAAAAAATGGCTTAAATACTGGTAAAGGTGGCCTAAGTATTTGCACCTTGCAGAACGCTCTTTAAGCATCAAGTAATTACAAAAAATGGTATGCGAATGGGTACCTATCGAAGCATTACCGTATGATTAATATGCAAATAAGTTAACTGGTACAGGTAGCAGGCGAAAAAAAGATAAAAGAAACACTTTAAGCAAAAAACATCGTCCAAGAGCGGTCGAGTAGAACATTTAAATTGTATTTCGGAGATACTTCACGGTCGATTTTAATAATGAATCAAAAGATAAGCTTTATCATGTTCAAAACTTACTGACCTTTGAAGCTCAACTTGCCCACGCAATGCTTAAAATATCATGAAATTTAATACTAATACGAATAAGATCTTACATAACAATCCTGAAAGCAACAAAAGAATCTAAAACAAGCATTAAGAAATACACAAACCTTTGTCAACAGAATTAAGCTTTAAAAAGGAATCTTTATTTGTATTCGTTAAAGAAAACGGAGAAAAAATTCTGGTTAAAACGGCCCAAACGTCAGCAACACATATTATCCAACAACACGGGGACGACACAAAACTGTTCGTATCAACACTTACGATACACCCCAATCCCAGGGGACCGCCCTATTGCGTTATATTGCTTACTTCGTGTCGAACTCGAATCGTCTTGATCCCGTCACTGAATGCTGAAGCTAAGGCTTTTTAGATACACGGGCTTTATGTAAGCTATGTGTTTCCGAGTGTTTTGGGATCGAGGTTGCTAATAGTGTTAATGTGAATTTTACTGTCTCAAATATATGGCTCTAAATTGATGGTATATCTATCATAATGTGTAACAGGTAGGAGATTCAACATTAGCAAGAGTAATGTTAAAATTGAGTTTTAGCAAATCACTAAATTACTCGGTAAGTGAATAGCTTAAAATAATTACTTATGGTTAATAAGTATAGGTATTAACACAATGAACAATGAACGGATATTCAACTTCCTATGATCAAGAATCTTTATAATGTTCGATGAAATAAAATACTTTGAGCCAACGATACCGCTCGACGCTCACCTAGTTCCTGCAGCTCGGTTAATCTCCGGCTTCACTATCAAACTACGTTGAGCGCCGTATACGAAAAACCGATAGATAAGAATCCACAAGTTCTAGAACCGCAGACTACAACTTTCACACCCACACAAACAGAAAACTGTGTGATAACGCACACAAGTGCCCGTTGCCATGGCAACGAGGCTGTGATCCCTCGGGAGTGAGCAATAACTTGCGCCTGGTTAATAGGGTGTCGCGAAAATTAGGGAAAGCACCCGGCTTCGAAGCACTAGCTGATTAGAAGCGGGGTTGAGCCGGAAAATTACTTAAATACTTGATGACAGATGAGTCTGCGCCATAAATATTTACTTTCCTCCCATAAACCGACGTTGCTGTACAAAGTTTGGATTAACGACGTAAGAGTAAACACATGTTGCACTAAAAGCATTTTATAGACGTTCATAAAACATTTTATTTAAAACTGTCCTTTCGCTATATAAATTGCTGGAACACAAGATGCGGTGTCGTCTAAACGCCTGCTCGACTTTATTGAGCAACTTGTTTGCATTTGTATGCAGCCAACATGCCGCTGCAGGGGCTTACGTATGAATGACTGTTTGTTAAATATATTTATTTTATGGGTGTCTATCTATGTTAAGACTTGGTTCGATTATACATAAAGACATTTTGTGAGAAAAAAATATGGTTACTTTAATAGAATCATTGCAGTAGATAAGTCGTATTGTATTTTGTACGAGTAGATGTCAGGTAAGAACTGCCTTTGACATAGAAAGATAGGTCTTTTGATGTTTATTCAATATTTATACCTTGCGCCTTCGAAACGAGATTCAAAGACGTTCCTTTTCACAAGAAAGCTTCCATACTTGATATCTTGTAAGTACGGAAGTAGTCTATCTAGTACGTAACATTTAATATATTTTCCCGTTGCTATAGAGAGCCAAGATGGATTAATTTCACCAAGTCAAGATCCGTCTGTCGCGGGCGCTTTCAGGATGCTGCCTTCACAAGAATACTACTTTAGTTAAGACTAAGTTCGAATTGAAACTAGTCCTGAGATGGGATACAGTTTGACGACAGATTTGCGGTTGGATTCTGTTGGAGTGTTAAAACTACGGACGAATTATACAGTGCCTGCGAAAATAGACGAAGCAACAGAAATTGTTGATAAATTGAATATTAAGGAGTCTCTAATTTTGGAAGACATTAACGAGCCAGTAAATATATGCCCAGAGATCTCCAGAGAGAAGCAAAAACTAAAGTTTTCGAGCACTTTCTGTGAATGAGTTGCGATTTCAATCAATTGCGATTTGT
The DNA here is from genome assembly GCA_943136025.2 of Agrotis puta. Taxonomy (NCBI): domain Eukaryota; kingdom Metazoa; phylum Arthropoda; class Insecta; order Lepidoptera; family Noctuidae; genus Agrotis; species Agrotis puta. Next base: position 8,588,916 of record OW964177.2, on the reverse strand, counting down.
TTTTTTCAATATGTTGCTACACATGAAGGAATGTGTTTCGAATCAAAAAACATGCCCAGAAAACATAAAATATAGGGCATTCAATTAAATAATAAAGGTTAATCTTTGAAAAAAAGTATCGAGAATAAAGCACCGCTGAATATTTCCCAACATTTATCCACAGTAACAACATTAAAGTTTGTGAATAATATGAATAATTCCGCCATTTTTCATCGACTCATTGGTTCAGTTAGCCTTCAAGAAAAAAAAAGTGTTTTATAGCATGTTCCCTTTTCGACCTTTTCATTGGGGACAGGAAGGAAGGGCGTCTTCCTTTGATAAAGTGAAAAATAGCACCTTTAGAAAGTAACCTGGTTTCACCCTTTAGAGGTGCGTAGCTGAGGGCACATAGGGTTTTTGAGGAGGGAGGGTTTTGGAGATCTTTAGTTTTGGATGTTTCTTTTTTTAGCAAAAGGAGATTGGTACAAAACGTAAATCCTCCTCTGAGGATATCTTAAGTACGAAATACTTTCGAGTGAGATTACAGTATTACGCTCGCTGTGGAAATATAAGAAATCGAACAACATTCACGATATGCCCAAACGCCACGTACTTCCGATAAAAAGAGACTAAACATAACAGTAAAAACAAAACAGCCAAAACAATACAAAATAATATTCTATCTTGTAATTTTTCTCAACTTTCGTCGGGGGTTTTCACTATAATACCCCAAAAAAACCTGTTGAAATACATTTTTTTGAAGTCGAGCTTGTGACGTGTACGAGGCAAGTGTCGTCATCAAAGGCCCTTCAGCGTGAGTCGCAAGTTAACAATGCGGCCGCCCCCACCCTTTGACCTGCCTGATGCTTTGTCGCCGCGGGCTCAGATGAGATGACATCTCGTATACACGCCGCCTCTACCCATAGCTACAGTCCTAGTACACTGCATTGAGCTCACCTGTATCTATTAATAGCTTTGGGGTTACAAGTTCAAGTGCGCTGTCACGTGATAGCACTTTGAATGCTGGACTGCGTTAGTACATCGTTAGTTAGTTGATTATAACTATAAATAAAATTAAGCCTTGAGTATTATTTACGTTTAAAATGTTTTACAAGTTTGAGTGGGATCGACCTGATTGGCTTGATCGAACGATGCCGTGATGAGACTGAATAATTTTGTCTTTCTAAAGGTAATTAATAAAGTGTTTCAGCCGTTGATCGATCGTAACCCGCGGTAATTGCCAATATACGAAATTCATATAAATTAAGAGAGGAAAATCAAGACCCCAAAAAATATGAGTATGCAGCCTCATTCATTTTAGTACATCAATTCAAAAGCTTACTGAATACAAACTCTTAAGGGAAATGACAGAAGTTTCATGTTTTCCTTGTTAACTTGAGTTTCGTAAAGAAATAATTTCGCCGGCGGCTATGTTTCATTTTTGGTACATTGTACGTTATTGTAAAGCAGGAAAGGCCAAAGTAACATGACATTCTGTTCTACGTGACGTCAATCTTTACCTTTGCCCCTCTTTGCAGTCCTCCTGAATTCGTTCAAGCGCAAACATCAAGTAACTTCAAAAAATTGTTATCTCATGTTTTCGCGTTGATGTAAAGTTGAAATCTTGCGAGATTACATTTGTCTCGGTTCACGGGTTTTGACGTGAAAGACTTTTGACATAAAAACATGGATTTACGGTAATGAAGGAAAATTCGGCGAGCGATGTTATACAAAGTAGCGTTGGCCTAGATATTGATTTCGTTCTATAATAATTTCATGACTGGAAAGTGCTCAATAATTCAGCACAATAACGCGTACCAGGGAAACAAAGTTCAATGAAATGGAAATTGATGCAATGAATTGTTATACCTGTTATGTTATAATATTGAAACGTGTGCTAAAAATTTTGCCAAATGTGAAAGCGATAAAAGCAAAATGAAAATGGCGATGATTCGACTATCTTATTGGATTACGTTACAAACGAAGGTTACAAATGTTGAGTTATGTGAGGGTTGTTTGGCTCGATATGACCTTAGAGAATAGGGTACAGGTCTGTGCAGTTTAGTCACGGAGTGAACGCAGATTTTGTCGCGTACAACAGTGGCAATCAACAGTCGCGTCACGTAGCACGACTTGATATCTAATATTTGGTGGCAACAAAAAAAAGGATTTTACAAGGCTGGCAATAAGCGCCGTGAATACCAGTGTTATGAGAGATGGGCTCTAGTTTTTCCAGGAGTTCTAATAAGTATAATTAGTTATAGTTTTAATGATTCCGGGAGATTGTTGACCCACACAGTTTATTTTGATATGTGGAACCAAGCTACGATTTGAATATCCGGCATGTTCTCAAAATTGGTTTTCTATTTATTTTATTGTTAAATTCCTATCTAATCTAATATTCAATACTATTAATGACAGCGATGCGGAGGAGTACTTTGACGCCTGAATATCTGTGCCTTTCACTGTTTTTTTTTTATTTTTATTAATTTAATTTTAGTTTTAGTTTACATTTAGTATTTTGTTGTAAATATTTAGTTTTATTCTTAAATTTCTAGTTTTAGTTAAAAAATAATAAAATAAATAAATATTCCACAACTATCACACAACGCCATCTAGTCCCAAGCTAAGCAGAGCTTGTGTTATGGGTACTAGACAACTGATAAACATACTTATATATTTCTAAATACATACATATTATAGATAAATTACACCCAGACACAGAACAAATGATCGTGCTCATCACACAAACTTTTGTCCTGGGTGGGAATCGAAACCACGACCTCCGGCATAGCAGTCAGGGTCACTAACCACTAGACCAACAGGCCTGTCAAAACTTTACTTATACTTTTATTTTGTACATTAATAATTATTAATGACATAATTACAAACACTTTATCACTTATAATCTAAACTGAAATAATGATAATAATTCAACTAATCAAAACTAGTTCAATAAACACCTGCAAACTTCTTGGTACGAACAACATAAATAGAGCACAAACAACTTTTGTGTAAACGTGTCTAAAATCATTAAGCAGTAGCAACCATTCACCCATAGTCACCTGTTATGAACTGGTTACGTTCTTCCAGCCGCTTTAATAGCTTTTAATTTTATAGCGGTTTATGATTTACGTTTCATTTTATGTCCCGTTTATCACCAGAACAACTGCACGGCTTTCAGCGCAAAAACCGCTGCATTCGCTATAAATAATAAATCTATCATTTTTCGGAGAGCTGATAATGTGGATTTAAGCTGTTTCAGGTGAGTTTAAAAGGAGGGTACATTTTCGGAATGTTTTGTTCAAAATTTTGACAATTTTTGTACTTTGCGAATTATCAAACGCGAACTTTACAGCAGTGGTGAGTTGAGCATTTGGTGTTAGGTAAATGTACTTATTTATTTTTGAGTTGAATTTGCTTTGGCTCTAATCCAGGTCAAAGGAGACTGAGATAAAGCCTACGATGGAGCGAGCTTTCTCAGAAGAAGGCATAATGTTTATTCTAACTTTTAAGATGGGTTGTATTTCTTTGGGAACACCACCACAGGAAGTGAGTTCCACTTTTTTGCTATGCGCATTATGAGGTCGCGGGACTCACGAATTAGCGTGACCCCGGAACGTAAAGGGCTGTTTAAGGATACCGTGGATTTTAGTCAGTACGAGTCGGACAGTCCTTCCTGCTCTGCCCTGTGTGGGAGGACTCATTTGATGATTGATTTTACCACGTAAAAAAAATGTATAGCAATTATATGTGTTAATACATGCGCTAGTAGAAAAGAGAGCGCAAGAGAGACCATACGTGGCACAACATTTGAATAACTTATTCACTAGGTTTCTCTTTAAATTGTACTCACTAATTACGTCCACTAATGACGTACTGGTGTAAAGACCAGACGTGCATGATATACATATAGGTTGACAGCACATTTTTATTATGACATAATGCATTACAGTCATCACAGGTGTAATCCACCATATCATCCAACTTATCTGATCCTTCTGATTAGATAAGTTTCGAGGGATTTTTTTAAAGGAGCACCTACGGCACTGGCGCGCAAAGAGCAACAGATAACGGAACAATGGTGAAGGAACAGGTTGGTTTGTAGTCAGTCAAGTCTGACAGTCCATTCCACTAAGAGGGGGAGTACTCATCTGATGATCTTCCACCCATCATAAACGGGATTAGGCAAAGGTGTTGCTTATAGTACACTCACATTTTGCCAGTTATGTTTCGAGTCTCATGTGTTAGAAGCCAGCCTATACGCATCAACCATGCACAAGTCCAGTGTCCGTGGCAGCCACTAAAAAATCCTTGTCGAAAAACCCAAAAACACTGATAACCTACCTGGGAATCAAACCAAGGACCTCAGGCAAGTTATCAGTCGAACGAAGTAGTTAAGTCAAGTTTTATGACAACATTTCCGGATAACAAGCTTACCACTGTATAAAACCAGCTCCTGTACTATAAAGTCGTGAATAATTTTATTTCCCATCGTAAATGTTCAATAAATATAGGTGCATTAAGCTAGTACGTATATATTGTATGTACATCATAATATGTATATAAAAATGAAAGGTCACTCACTCACTCACTCTCTCACTCACTCATCACGAAATCTCAGAAAATACAATTTTGCATAGGAATTCTTTTTAGGACGTGTTGCTAAGACGGAATTTTGCGTAATTCGACCCCTTTTTTTTATCGTGGTAAAATCATCAAATGAGTCCTCCCACCCAGGGCAGGGCGGGAGGGACTGTCAGACTTGTACTGACTAAAATCCACGGTGTCCTTCAATAGCCCTTTACGTACCGGGGTCACGGTAATCCCTTGGTCCCGCGACCCCGGCAGGCTTTGGCCCTCTACAGGCCCCGTCACTATGCTGACACTCTTTGAGGCGCGCGTGGAACACAACGCGCCGTCGACCCGGGCATGGTCCATGGTCGGACAGCAAGTCGCCCATTACTCGCTGCCCGCATGCCCGCGCCGACGTCCGACGCCGTGGGCGTCTACCACTGCGGCTGGGGTGGAGGGAGGACGCTGTCCTCTCCCTCAGGCGGCCCGCCTCCTCCTTCACGAGCATGACTGCTCCGCAGAAGGAGGCGACCGCTTCCCACTCCGTCTCGGTAATTCGACCCCTAAGGAGTTGTTTTTGGGGTTGATATTTGGCATGAAATTTCGCTACTACAATCTCAAATTTTGTTAGAAATTCGCTTTTAAAAAAGTATCCCTTAAAGAAAGGCCCGGAGTAGGAATTCACAGAGGAAAAGTTCGAAACTCGCGCGAACGAAGTCGCGAGCGTAGTGCTGGTCATGTATATAAGGTCTGTTATACATAAATTCAGTTGATAGAGCAGATAAAAATCCAATCTGTTAAAAAGCTACATTGTAATCGGCTAATGCGCCGCGTCAAACATGATGCCGATGTACGTTTCTATTTTTATTTCTTCAAGCTTTTATAAATGTCAAATCGTATTGGAAGTTATTATTTCATTAGGATAGAAGTATTTCTGTGCGGTTTTAGAATCGATTTTAGAAAATGAATTGGATTTTTTCATCCTACTAATATCCCACTAATATTACAAACGTGAAAGTTTGTTTGGTTGGATGGATGTTTGTTACTCTTTCCCACAAACACATTAAACGGATAAAACGATTTTTGAAGCGAAAACTTCTTTAGCGGCGTTGTACACTTTTTTTGGAATGGGTAAAAAATGTTAAACTCGCGTCAGGACACGTGACCTAATCGGAAATTGGTAAGACGGCGCAGGGCGCTTGCGCGAATGTTCGTGTGTGTTTATTACAGACACTTTTTTCTATCTAAATTGATCATAGATACGTAATTTGTTAAGATGAATGGTTATAGAAACCATCCATCCAAATTTCGTATCTATAATAGTAAGATTCCTTCGGTAGGTAGGTACTGAAGTAGATGGTCCAATTCACAAAGCTGAGAGAGACTTTAATATACCTTGAAATGTCCGGTCAAGAATGTCTCTCTAAGAAACAAACTTGGGTCCAGAATTGTATCAATTGCCTTTCATGTCTTAGATTAATTTCAAAGATGAATTGTATAGACGAAGTCTAATTAACTAAGTTTGACCAGAGGTGTATTTTTTAGAAGAGCACTGAATTTTTATCTATACGAATATTTTAAATGCGAACGTTGGAACCATGGATGTTTGTTACTCAATCACATCAAAATGGCTGAATAGCATACGAACCTGGATCGAATTTGGTACAGAGAAAGGGATTTCCGTGAGATAAATTTTAACACACCGAAACGCAGGCGGTGCCGCTGGCATACAGCTTCTGTAAAGATCACACTTCTTTTTTTACCTATCCAGTTAGTGCACGCACGTTTCAAGCAACTTAAAACAATACCCAATAAGTTCGAGGTAAAACCTTATATTTATATCAACAATATCCTAACAAATTAGATTGTAAATCATGAAATCAGGAGAAAAGGATTTATCTTACTTAGCAACATTGCTTTCACAGAGAGTCTTATTGGAAAATTCCCGATAATTCATTACAACCATGATAAATGTTCTGTTCGACGGTACCATTGAAAAGGCCGTTTTTTACTTTACGGTGATACGCAAAAAGGGGTGAAAGGGTGAAGAGGGAAAAGGGGATGATATAATCAATCTAGGGTTGTCCCTCCGCCAGTCGGATGTGTATTGAAGTGAGGCTGACGTGTGCACTGATTACAAACCCCTGTCTATTATATTTCGCGGTGGCAGGAAGGCTTATTGTTCTTCGTAAAACTTAGGGAACTGCTAATTAGCAGTTCTCTAAGTTTTTAAAGTTGGAATAAATAACTTTCGTCTGCTGTGTTTACCTACTGTTTTGTACTGTTTTGCTGTGTCACATTATTTCTTAATATTTGAGAATATACATTTGTTTTAAGCTACAATCACACCATCTAAGACATTATTCTATCCAACATAACAGTTCAGTATGCCGTGAGTCATGTATGTGCACATGCGCTGTTTATCTTCCACCTTCATAATAGCTAATAACCCTAATTATTACGCTAAACCGTTTTATAACTTTAGTGTGAATTTGATGATAATCAAATTCACACTGAAGTTATAAAACGGTTACCCATTCGATATATTAGTACATACAAAATGTAAGTGTTTATTTGTGCTTAAAAATGCAAGATTCTTAGTTTAATACGTTTAGATGGCACAGATTACTTTAGACTTAGATAAACAGTGCGAAATGCACATGACACGACCTCAAGTTACGAGACATGACTGTGTCAAACAATACGCGCGTGTGCCACTCGCTTGAGTTCCGTCGCCCCCCAAAAGAGTTGCGGCGACTCGTAACATGCTTTTCTAACAAAATATCTTCCAAAACACGCGTTACGATCGCAAAAGCGGCAAAATGCTGTTGTGACTTAAGAAAAGGTATTGGCGAACCACCTGTCGTATTAAGCATCCGGTATAGACCTGTTTTTAAAACCATACATTCTGACAGTAAAAATAGGTTTCACTGAATAAAGTCACACGTCATATAATATCATCCCTTTTAGAACCAATTGGAAAATGATATTTTACGGGTTTGACATCCGTCATGGTCAGAGCTCGTTATGACATTTACCGGATTTTATTACGAAAATACCGGAATATTTTTGTAATTTTATACCTCTGCCGCTGTTGTAAAAAACGCCAAAGGCATTATGTGCCTTTGTACTCGTACCTTTTATGTTGCAAAATGTTTACTATAGAACACAGCCTGTATCTAGTCATATTTTATGATGAGCGTTGTTTGAATTTGAATGCATAAATCGAGGAAGCTGTACAGTAGGCATTGAAATAAAATATTTAAATGAGACTATTCTATGCAGAGGCGACGATCGGAATGCGGGCACAAATAAATCAGTGCGCAATGCACAAAACTGCAGGACCGTGTCGCCGTGTCCCATCGAGAATGTGTCACCGATGCGTCGACACTTGTGCGTTTACACACGATATACGCTATACCTACATACAAAATGTACTAGTTGAACTTTGAATGCAATATTGAACGGAATTTTCGCTCTATTGCACGTAGTTTTTAGGTACACCAGAGAAAGCAATTCGGCAAACAAAAATACGACGTGTTTTTATTTGTCTTTTCCAAAAGTCACTCCTAAATACGCCTCTTTGTTACCAAGCATTGTTTTATAAAAGAAAACTCGGACAGGAAAAATGATACAAAAGTACTATATTGCTCACCAGATAATACACACGTATTAATTATCCATAATTACTTCATTACTCCACAAAAGGAAAAAAGGAGTGCGTTCCGTTTTTGTCTGCCGGAGAGAGGAAATTAACCTGTTTCTACCTTTTATTTTTGTTGTTCGCATCAAACAAGAATCTCTGAATAAATCTAAATGGGGGTTTCATTATTGTATTGCGAAGCGGATGATAAAAAGAGATATATTTTATCTTGACAAAACATCATGGACTTGAGAAACGGGGAAAGAATGCCGCCCTCTTATGTCGGCGAGCCGCGAGCGAACTAAAGCTGACTAGTATACCAACGTTCTAAATCATGGTACATATCTACTATCTATTAAGAAACTTGAAAGTGTGTCACATTCGCGTGTTGCTCGTAATAAAATCCGTTTCGATTACATACAGCGAGCGTATGTTTGCAAATCGCTCCACACATTGTGACTTGTGACCGGCGGGCGGCGAGCGCGACTAACCCCACAGTGCCCCGGTTACTTGAATTCCGAATACCTTTTTCACTATTTCCAGTGTTCCCGTATTCTATATGCACAGTTTCAGTCTGCAGCATTGGTCCAGGACAGATGAACAAAGCGCCGGGTTACTCCGCTGTAGTTTGCGATCCGTCGCGCAATTGATAATGTCATAACAACCCGTCCGGCTGAAATCATTGCAGTTATCCGGGTTTAACTCGCTGTCGAGATGTCAGCGTAACTGACGGGTTTATTAAAAATCTACAACAGTAAAATAGATTTACCATTCAAAGCCTTTCTCTTTTATGTTTTTTTATTTTTAATTCAAACGACAATGTAAGTCAGAAGGGGTGAATTGATGTTTAATTATTCTATGTCACAGCCTAGTTTATTAACCAATCGATTTATCGCTTGTTTGACGGATAATTTTAAAATATCGGTACATCGTTAAATCCTGGCCATAAAATCCCTGACACCATTGCCTACTGAGACGCTTTCGAGAAAATTGGCCAACTCAGAGGAAATTGGAACCAAGTTTTGACTTGTATCTGTCACAACTTTTCATCATAAATGTGTCACTCTCTAGTCAATCTCTCGTCAGTTTGTTTGCGTAAATAATCCTAATTAGTTTAGATTTACACTGAGTAATAATAAACAAATTAAATATTTTGAGAACGGGGTTAAATTATTGATTAGTAAAATTAATGGCAAAAACTAAAGTTTCCGTATCTTCCTCACAACATTTGGGAGCACATCAAACGGCACATAAATCATATTTGAACAGCTCCTAGAACATTATTTTCACCGAGTAGGTGTCTATTGCCCGATAAATGCCTTGTTGATAATATATCTGTCAGGACACACGGTAATGAGAATTCGACGCCAGATTAATTAGGGTACCTAGAAATTTCCTGGAATGTAGGGCGAGTGTCATAACTGTGCACCTAGACATTCGCAAGAAATCTGCAAAAGCTAAATTGATAATAAGTAACAGAATTCAGTAGCAAATTATCACGTGATATAAAATTACGATTCAGAACATTCTAGAACAAATAACAAACAATCTAACATATTTATTTTGTGTTAGAATTTATTTTATAAACTGTTTTAAACAAAAAAAAGTCTACCGAAAGTTTCAACTTTTTATTTAGCGCTAAAAGATGTTGTGGTCGACTGAACGATGAATTTTACAAAACATTAAGGTTCATTTTAGCATAAAATGTTAATTAAGGCCAAATTTTGGAATACCAATTAACATTCTATGTTATTATTTTAACATGATTTATCTTTTTGTTCAAACGTTACTCGTTCGTGAACCGTTCACAAACTCATTAATGTTTTTGTAATAACAAATAATGTTATAATAATTAATGGTATTATTATGTACCTATATAATAAGAAGGTTTGTTTAGTAAATTCTTGGAATAAATATTTATTGTTCAAAATTCCAGCTAGAAAACCCTAAAAATATCTAAACAGATACCACGTAAGATCTATATTACCGTCCATCGACGTAATTCTGTCATCGGGGACACAATTATACCAGATACAGCCCTCTCACTCTACATACTAAGAACAGAGTGGGACTACTCGTAATAATAAAACGTTCTGAAATTATTTTAGCTAAAACAAAAGTTAAAATCACTAACACGGACAGGGGTAAAGTAGGGTTAATTACATAATTTGGCCAAACTTACACGCGGGTTAAGGTTAAACTAGAGTATCTAACATAAAATTCTAAAATACAGCAAAGAAACTACAACTAAATGTCACACTAAATAACCTAAAACTCGACTAAAACCAACACTTTTACAATGAAGACGTTAAGTTTGACAGTTATGACACAGACACATTTCACGGAACTCACAAATTAATTGAAACGGAACTTACGACAACACTAAGGGATTTAACAAGGAGGAATATATTCGCATCAGTGAAACCGTACTGTAAAACTCGCGACACGCGCGGTCCCCGCATTTTATGACTTCCCGTGTCGTCGCGCCGCGATCAAATTGTGCCGAAAACACATCAAAATACTGTCCGAAATAAAATTTAAAAATATCCGGTGCGTTTATAAAATATCGTTGATGGGTGGTTGAACACATTATAATAATACATTCCAGCGTCTTTTACCAGACCTTTTATCTGTTAAAAGTTGTTTAGGATTCGCTTCAGTTTTCAGGGATGAGAATCACTGAAACTGTTCATATTATTTGTCACCTGTAGTTGTTTTTAGGAGAAAAATCAGAAACGGTTTTCCATTTAATTTCTAAACTTGGCCATGGACTGATTAAAATACAAATGCTCTTCACCTTGTTTTTGTACTGGTGGTGTACCATGACGTAAAAAGCCAGAGTAGTTCCAGTGAGGGAACGAGGTGGCGCTAGACTTGTATAGCTCTGTCACTTTCCCACACTGGAACTACTCTGGCTTAAAGGTCTCTTGGTAGGCCACCTGATCGTAATTATCTATTTTATATACATACTATGCGAGTAGGTACGGAGACTCAAAGCTTTTTTTCCATACAAGGTAAAAGGATATCCGTCCACCGAGTGACGACAGTCAGAACGTGACGGCTCAAACGCGCATGACAATCGCAACAATGGTCAATTTAAAAAGTAAGTATAATAACTGCGACAGATTGTTAACCTGTCACCACCTCTAAACCCACGAATATTTTAATTTTTAAAGTGAAAACTTCTTTAGCGGCGTTGTGCACTTTTGGAATGGGTAAAAAATGTTAAACTCGCGTCAGGACACGTGACCTGATCGAAAATTCGTAAGACGGCGCTTGCGCGAATGTTCGTGTGTGTTTATTACTATTGAAGTTTTCACTTCTGCCGGCACTCCAAGAGTGCAACCCGTCGTTTTTTAACTACATACTTGTGACAGACATTACTGTCGCACTGGGTAAGGAACTTCCCATATCATTCGAATAATGCTCGTTTTTTTCCACCTGGGACCAGCATCGTAGATACTGCGACTACAACATGATGCTATACCATAACAAATATGGAAGCCTTATAAGGGGTCTGCGCTACAATAAATTTTTACTCCAGTCATAGGAAATAACATGTTGTTGTTACATACCAATAAACCATTGCTTATTAGATCTTGCACCAGAAACATGATCACGTAAACTGTGAACTACATGTCTTATGTATACATAGTAGTAGACAGCGATGCGCACGCGCGATCCGACGTGCGCGGCGTCGGTGAATCATGCGCACTCCGTCATGTCACATTATTACGACCACGAATCCACCACTAGTGACACGCTCACAGGCATTTTGTATGTCGATAGACATTTTTTATTGCCAATAAACTTTATTTCTTAATGCGCATTTATACGGAAACAGACATTTCTCTTAGTTTTATCGCTAAAACTGACACTCAAATATTTTTTGTTTTTGAAGCTAGTGATTTTTTTCGTGTTATAAACGTATTTTGCACACAATTTTTCATTTCTAAAACGTATACAGCTATTACACTTAGTTGTTTGCACGACCGACTTGACTCGAATACGGGCACATAACGTATGAGTAAATCATCGAAATGGTATAAGACCTTAATTGTAAAAAAAAAAACAATACTAGCTATAAACCCGAACGAAACTGTCCCAACACGAGCGTACTCGATTGCGTTCATTTACGCTTGATAAATTCATTTCTTTTATTGTTACTTACATGTCACAAACAGATCATACACAACTACTCAATATAGGTACATAAAGTAGCACTGTATCAAACTTTTAAGGTGTACAATATAGAGATTTGTGGCTTTAATAAATTAATGTATGAGTAGTATGAACGAATTCGATTGGCTACGGAATTCGGGCAAACGACCAAGTGTAATCGCGCCATAAATGCCAGTATTCTGATAAGTGTACCAAATTCAAATGCTAACTAACAGAATAGTACGAAAGCTTAAAGGTATTTGCAACCCTCGCAACATAATACTTGAACAGTTAATTTGAAGGCGAGCATTCAAGAACAACAAAGTGTGTTTAGGAAATACAGCAAGAGTCAATAAATTGCGTTGCCGGTACTTAGTTGAAACGTTTGCATTGTACTATGCTATTAAATACATTGCTGCAATTGCATTGCATTACTTCCTTTAGACAATTTATTTGTGAAGTTCAACGTTGTAGGGAAATTCTGCTAATGCTTAGAGCCAGATGTACTTGTACGACGTAATTAAGTGCAAGTTTCAATTAGAATGGACGACTATGAATAAATTTACATAAATTTACTAAGTTTCGTACTTTACAAAACTAGACAGAGATCCAAATTAAAGAGATGCGCAGGAAAATAATTCCAACACAGATTAACCTAAACACTTCAAAGAACTATGTCAAAAGTGCAAAAAGTTTGTTTTTAACAGAGTTTAGTAAACTATCGATAGATGTATCACAGCACTATCGTTATGCTAATCTGTGGCTCGGATGTCATCTTGCGCAACAGGCAAGCCGAGGCGAGCGCGAGTGTGTGCGCGGCTTAACTTCAGCTAATGCCCCACTTCGAGACTCAGCCTTAACCACTGTCATCAGCCACAGTACAGTGTAGGATCATTTTTCGAAGCAAATTACGCAGCTGGCAAATTACAGTCATTATGTGAATATATAGTCTCTAAGAAACCACGGTGCTGTGACAAAAATCATGTCAGAAATGTGGGAATTGTAGGTTTATAAATGTGAGATGTAAAAAGACACGAGGTAACTTCGAATCACCCGAGTCACGACGTATAAAGACGTAGATACAGAAGGGAGAATATTCTATGTCGTGCAAGAATGTATTCAGGCAATGTTTCAAAAGGTTACATTTTCAGATGAAAAACCTACACCTACTTTTAAAAATAGACTTCATACAAAATCGTCTTTCTCTGCTCTTATCTCAATTGGGGTCGATACAACATGTCTTTTTACAAACAGACTACAAAACAATAACGCTTTGTAAAACGCAATTAATTAGAGTATAGGTAACGTATATGTCACAGAATAATACAGAATCAATTTTATTAAGGGGCAAGTAACAATAAGCCTGTATCGAAGAGATTATCTTAGTGATTGGTTTGATACTAATGACAGATTAAATGTAATAATCTCCATGCTATTACAGTAAGATAATATTTTTTAATTTGTTATGGTTACCTTGGTGGCCTTCATTATCCTTAATAGCAGAATAAATAACCTGAAGATATAGAGGAAATACTAACATTCAACTTTGCCTACTTTCTGTTGTGTTGAAGATTTATTCATATCGCAATAGGTACCTACTATCTACTAAATACACTGTTTTTGTAACTTGTTTCTTACAAAAAGTTTTATCTAACATACTCGTAAAACAAAATACACAAATTCGACAAAAACATGAAAAGCCCGAAAGTTCCGTCACAAAATATGTACCAAGCACAAATATTTCGCCATTTTTCCTTCAAAATGGAAGCTTTTAAAGTAAAGGAGGTTATTATACCTGTAGGTACGGTATGGCACCTGACGACAGTAGATCGACGGTCGTGTAGCACCGGAAGCGAGCAGTTTGGGGGCACGCCCCGTTTCCGGTGGTCGCGCGTCGTTGCATGCAAATAGTCCACCGGTCGTCCGGCAGGCAGGTGACAAAAGTACGGAAAGAATGGATACGCTTTGTAATACATTATTGTAAAAGCTTTAGGTGTGGGCTAATTACATTCACGGCATGTTGCAAATGAATGCGTATACAGCTTTAAGGCTTCAGTGTGTAGTTTGTTGTTTGGTGAAACTTATGTTGGAAATATTTATAGTTGAAAAGCAATTGCCCTGTCTGAGTGATAGAGACCAGTCTAGCCAACAAAAATTAAAAATTGGTCACAAAAAGCGATTTTATCTAAACTCAACCCCCACGGGGTATTACAGAGCAGAGGGTTGAACTTTGCCGCAAGCAAAAACCACCAAAACTTTGCATCAAAATCAATATTAAACGTTTCACGCAGTACCCATAAACACTTGTCAGAATAGAAGGAGCTTCGAACCAAAAATAAACTTATCAATGTCCATTAGTTTGGCTCTCGCACAATCAAATTAGTTCGGAATGTGGGTTACCTATATCAAGGCAGGAGTATATGTCACTTTCTCTATTACCCCGTATTGACTAAATCCTTTCTCTGAAGGGGTGTGACATTGAGATGGCTTAGACAATACTGTTGAGCCGACATAACTATAGTTTAGGCCAAGTGTGTCTCCAATTCCCAGTCAGGCCCCGGAGTGCCCAGAGCCCCAAAACAATGCGTTGAGTTATGAGCTTACGAGAAACGATATGTGCTTACATGTTTGGACGTTTCATATACTTGGATTATCAAGAATATAATGTATTTTCTCTGTTGTTTATAGATAATCTATGGGCTTATTTTGTCTCTTTATTTAACAAATGGAAACACTGTTCTTTTTACATTCTGAAAAAAATATTACAGATCCAAAATATAGATTACCCTGCATTTTTTGGTATATCTTCAGATGATTCCATGTCTGGTTATTGAATGGCACCCCTTACACAAAGTACTTTTCGAAGATTTAATCTAATCTACAGGGACACAAAACCTTTGAATCTAGCGCCACACACAAACGTTTGCCCAAACATTTCCGTCCATTTCACACAGACCCTACTAATCTAACTAACACAATCGTAACACAAGACGAATATTAACATCCATACATCATATTCCTAGTTCCATACTAATATACAATTCTGTAAGCGTATCACCGTCTTACCCGACATTACACAAGGATGGCATCAAATATTCGTGCCGGATCAACTCAACGTGGATAGTCCGTGACGATCCTACTTCCGCACCACTACTGTCGGTGTACCGTTGGTCAGTGGCGCGTTGAATTTTTTATTCCCCATTATTCCCTAGCTGATTATCCGGTGTGTTAGATCTAGGACTTGAGTGAACATTGAGACGTGACGTAACGGAAACTGATGGGGTTAAATAACTTTTGATGGTTAGTATACACATTCCCTAAAAGGTTGAACTGCTAGACATAGGTAGGTCTAACCACTGTTGAGTCCACGTTCATTGACCTTTTTCTAATTACGAATACAGTTGAGGACCTAGAATCTTTTCTAGGTTCGACCATACGGATTATTTTTACTGCCAGCAATATTACCAATGAAAATGACAGTGCGAAAAGATACAGTATTTGGAGAAAATAAATTGTATGTAAGTTAGAGTCAGATTTTAGTTCATATTAAAGTAGTTGCTGAAATTATTATGGTGCAATCAACGATTGAATGTCTTTCAGAATTATTAAGGTTTTGATTAAAATTCTATAATTTTGTAAATGAAATATAGCTATCGTGTATCATAGTAAAGATCAGATACCATAATTATATGGACTGTTCCTTCGTAAAATATTAAATACTAGCACTTTTCCCGCGACTTCGTCCGCGTGGGTTACGTACTTTCCTAATACCCCCTTTTCACCCCCTTAAAGGTTAAATTTCCAAAAACCCCTTCTTAGTGCTCCCTTACATTATAATAGGAAGCCGTGTGCAAAATTTCACATTCCTAGCCCTAGTAGTTTCGGCTGTACGTTGATATGTCAGTCAGTCAGTTCTCCTTTTATATATTTAGATGTAAGATGTATAATTTTAATTAAAAATGCCAAATTCGCGGTTTATACGAAATTGGCTGCCTAGACAAGACTAAGTTGCACGAGCAAGTAACGCTTCCTTCAATAAGGTGTCACGTTTCAATCTTAAATTAAATATTTTATTTTAGATGAACAGTAAATTCATAAAGAGCTATTTCGCAATAATTCTTTAGCATGTTTCTAAGAATCTTAATTTCGTATCACAAAGATTTGAAAGCAGCAACTGTTATAACCCAACAACTGAAAACTCAATAAAATATTGTTATTGACTTAAATTTATCATCCCTTGTTGTTAAAGAGATACGAAACACGATTTAATATTGAATCTTGAAAGTTTGTAAATTATTAAAGAAGTTAAACTTTAGAGGAAACTGACTGGCGCCCGCTGCGCTGGCTTTTACACTTATATTAAACTTAGTAACGTTCAGGATTAAATTGTGTGTGCTTTACTTGACCCTATTTAAGATTTTAAGTTAGTATCAAAGTAGGTACACGATAAAATTAATATGCGTCTATTTGACTTAGTCGGCGAAAAATTTTATAAGTAGGACAAAAATATAATTCAAAACGTTTTGTGACGTTAAAAAATCTCCTTTTCAAATTACATTACATTTTGATCTAAGTATTTCGGAGTATTTGGACGCTGCGCTGGGACAATTCTGATCGTTCTTCTTTGCACAATTTTTAAGACTTGCGTCTATCCAAGGTTAAAACGTTTAAACATTTATATCATTACTCAGCTTATACTATACTTGTTTATAACCCACTGATTAATAACCTCAATTATTTATTTTAATATGAAACTATCCTTCAGGTCTTTAATCCTCATAAGGCACACGCTATCGTAAACCTACAATTCATCGATGACATTATTAGCTCCTAAATGAAGGGGGTAATTCCACCACAATTTATTGGACACTATATTTTCCCGAGGTACCCGTATGAGCACCTTGGGGCCTTAAAGGTTGGGTGCGTTGAACATTGCGTATACTTGCTCGTTTGTGACCAAATGTTTGTCTAATTTTTTATCCTTTATTCATCTTTTTATTTGTTGCATTTTTAAGTTTTTTTACAAAAAGGACAAAAATATATATAAAAAATAGCAGTCCACCAGCACCGGGAACAGGGTCCGGGCTACCGGTGGTCAGGGCTCCTGAGAGAGGAACCTCCTGTACGCGCCGTGTCCAGGAGTACTGCCTTCTGAGTCTTTAATTTTTATTATTCTAACGTTAAATGATTAGTCTTAATCTTTCGACTGTCACTAAAGAAATGACAGTAATCAAAATTCAATAAAAACCTTTTTTACTGCGTCAACTGGGGTTAAATACAGTGTTTAGTGGGTATAATGTGTTAATCCAGTTTATAAACTATCTGTGTACCAATTTTCATGAAAATCTGGCCAGTGGTTTTTGCGTGAAAGAGTAACAAACATCCATCCATATAAACAAACTTTCACTTTTAGTAGGATTTCTATGATTTAAGCATTAACTTATTTGCCGGACATGTATCATTATTTAACGTCAAAGTAAGTTTATAGTCAAGTAAAATATAATATTTCAATTACGTCGTCCGACAAATGCACGCTTAGCCCAAAAAAACGAACATCAAAAACAATATAGAGATATAAAACAGTACTTTCTCAAAAGAAATGAATGACCATAATCGAAAACAAACACAACTGACCCGAGATGATGAACAGTTGCAAAAAAAGGAACAACAGCATAAGGATTACGTGCAAGAATTCAGCATAGAACAATGGCCGGCCTTGGGCGAGGCACAGTAATCACTGTTCTCGGACTACTGACTACAATGGCATGGATACAGATATCTATGTAGATGGTCGGTTTGTTTGTCCTTGTCAGTAAGACATAACATGGCCGTAGTTGCGAACTCACGACACAAGCTCTGGAGGCGATTAGTTTGTAAACGAAAGAGAATTGAGTAGGTTCGGCTGTAGGTGGTACAAACTCGCCTTGTTGACCGACAAGGCTGCTCGGCTTTGTGTAAGGAAGACGGTTTGGTTAGGCTTTGACGAGGTCAGAGGCTTGCCCTCGAGCTTCTGATGGCAGTTCGTAGAGCGTTACCGGTGTTTCGATCTTGTCGTGTACCGATATTCGGTTTTGTACGAACTCAGTGGCGGGGACTATGAAATTGTTCGAAGCGGTATTGATGTGAAGTAATTCGGGGCTGACGTGTTTCAAGTTTAATATGCACCAAATTTTTTTTAAGTACCTACTTCATTGCTAATGGACTTGTCTCTAAAACATTTATCATAACATCTAGTTGACATCTCATTGACAGAAGTCCCGAATTAATGGGGTGACTCGGAGTCTGTGTCATCGCTTACACAGTGAATAAAGTTCGGTGATACTATTCATACATTTAGATAATAAGTAGGTAATTAGGTACCGTGACTGAATAAGTAAAGTTTGTGTTATTTTTTTGGTTGTCTAATGAAAGAGAGAATAAAATGTAAGGGTGAAATAAGTACTTTTTTCAGACAATCGAATAACGTTTGCTGATATACAAAAGTATTACGATATACAAAAGCATCACAGTCATTATACAAAAGTACAGTAGCTTTAAAGTCCTTTCTTCAGAATCCCACAATACGAAACCCGTCAAAGTACGAAATTTTATTTTTTCGCAATCGCCTTTTGTCCAAATTCTCGTTAATTTTTTAATTGTTGATAATAAACTTCATGTTCTTAGAAAACATCTGCAATACACACCACTTGTAAGTAAATAGAGGCAGATATAAAAAGTGCTTTAGAGGCAAAGTCGGTCGTAAAAACTAGTATTATAAACTTGTTAGTCTCAATTAATATAAACAACTCAATGGTAATATCGTAAACCGCTAGCTACGTTCATTCGTTAAATAACCGATGGCTGCTCTTAATAAATTATCTTAGCAAAATATCATTACTAAGGGATACTTAGAATATTAATGTAACTATTTGCAGTCAAAGAGAATAATTAAGTGAATTAGAAACTTATTTTAAAGCTACTGCACTTGTTAAGTTTGCTATCGAATTGAATCTTAATTCCCATCCATTTACTAACTGAAACTCATGTTTCATAACCAAAATCATTTTCATTTATCAAAACAATACTTCAGCTCTGAAATGTGAGCAATTTATGAAAGCAGGAGCAAGTTTCTCTCAAAGCTCTACTATAGATTCATAGAAATTGATAAATGTGTTTCGGATACATTCGGAAACTTCGTCCGGATCTCAGTCTATGTAAAGTTCCGTCTGTCTCACGAAAGTATCTTGTAATTTACTACTATCGCTGTTGTCTTCAAACAGGTTACCGTGTAACAAAGGTATTATCGTCTCAGTAAACGTTTACGAGCTCGTAAGTAGTTTGACAAACGTTATAACGTATTGTCGCCGTGCGTATATTGTTATGATCATGTTATCTTGTGTGCAGAGGCGGGAGCGCGGCAAATAACAGTAATTTTATCCAATGTCGTGAGAACCGACGTTGTGCAAGGAGGGAACCACTGAACTAGTTCACAGATTAATCTCGGGTTAATCTTAACAACTATCATTAAGATCTAGCGGTAAGACACGATCTTTGATAACGACAACGTTTTGCTTAAAGAAGATAATGATTATGGGTCCAGTGCTCATTGCTCACAGCATTCATACTAACTAGCTACAAGTAGACGTGCATTAGTATTCTAGTTACGAAGTATGTTCAAACAAGTATGACAAATGAATAAATTGTAATGCAAATCACCGGTTGTAGCAACATATTGCTGAATTATCAGATCTTAGAATATCCTTTAACGTTTAGACTTCCCGTCAAGGTGTAGTAAATACGTGACGTCATGGCGAGAACACCTTATTCAAAATATTCTAAGCGTATCTCTAGACTAAGCATGGATGAGTCAGACGAGGCAATATTCGAAACAATCATCGACAGACACGTGTCGCGTAGGTTAAATATGAATAGTAAATACGAGACACAAACGCAGAGCTGAAATATATGTAGAATAGATGAAGCCATATTTCATTTCTTTCATTCATAAATTCTCTTTGAAACAACGGGGTAAGAGCCAAGAGAATTATGCATCGAAAGCAGCACATTTGAAAACTGACATCGATATAAAGCACATCTCTGCTCCGAAAGTTGGTAAGTTCATTGAAAATTTAAAATTCGAAACCGCTGGATTACTAACTGTAGAAAAATCAAAAGAATGACACAACTGGCGGCCAAGAGTTTAATCTGAAACTCAATCAGCGAGCTCACAAAACCGACACGGTCCAATCCATGCAGCGGTGAAATCGAGACCACGGGCCATGGTTACAGTAAGTGAAACCGTACACTATGCAACTTCCGTCCACATAATGTTGTCAGATATCCGATGTCTGTCCGATAGAGGGCGCCGGGTGCGGTCATACGTCCGTCCCACTCTTATGTCATATTCAAATTAATGTTAGTGATACTACTCGTACTATCAAATGTAGATCACATCTGCTTCTAAATAACATTTTCTCCCAACATTATCTTCTATCAACTTAAGTTTTACTTTTTGCTATTCACTGTTGCGGCCACCTGACTAATATTTTCGCAGCTACACTTGTAAACATTTTGCACCTGACTAACTAATTATAATATTGTTTTCAGCAGTCTAACGCCACAAAGTAAATAAGTTTTTTTAAACGCTCTACGAAGGTTTCATGCCTCGTTTACTGCTAAACTTTTAGGTACCTAACAATATTTTACTAGACCAATTTATAAATGAAAATAAGTTTTATGTGGAGAAAATAACACTAGATCAAAAGAAAACATTTGATAGAATAAAAATAGCTGAAATAAAAGAAAACAAGAATATTTTAAATGTGAACGAAAGTTGATTCGACGAAAAGAGATTAATATCGTCGTAGACATACGAAACCGTAATAAAAAATACATAAGTAAGTGCTGGGGGCGGACGGACAGAAAGTCGCACGACGCCGGTTCCTCAGGGAGCAATAAAAATGATATAGGGCCTGCAGCCTTTGTCGCAACAGGAAAATCAATAGGATAGAAATGTCAAAACAAGGTCGAGAAACTCCCCATGCAATAGCAACCTATCAAAACTATAAACAACTACGATACCGCGGCCGTGCCCGCGAGCATATTCCACCCCATTCCACTCCCTCAGGGATCGAATTTCAGAAAATATTTTATAGTCGGCTCTTATGTCATTTGTGCGTCGTGCGACAGCGCCCTAATCAATTTTAATTTGATGAAAATTACTCACCTCTGCGGCATTCATACTGATCTATATCATAAATGAAATTGTTATATTACCTGAAACAGAAAAAAACATGGTTAATTACCCGCAATTTATTGTTGGACTCATTTTTTATTGTTGGACTCATTTTTGACATGGAAATACAGAGAGATATAAATCGCTAGAATCATAATGTCTTCCCACGTAAGTCAACAAGGTCTGGCTAAAATATGAGCTGTCATTAGAGCCCCAAACGTAATACTGTTGAAGGTGATACACTAATTGCGCCAACTGGCTCCCAGTAAACACACCAATTTATTACAAAAGAAAACTGAACGCTTTGATCAACTTTATTTATTTGGCGAACGGCAATGTCAGCAGCCTCGCGAACTATTTGTTTTGGACGCGGATCGGTGGAAGAAATCTTATTGATACAATGATAATACAAATCTTATTTGATAAGAACCAATCGCCGGTACACCCGCGCACTTATTCACATACATTGAAGCCCGTAAATTACGCGCACCTTACGCCAACTGTGACAGATTTATTCAAACATGTGGGCTTGAGTTGGACGGTTAATTTTGTTGTGAACCAATTGATTATAGGAACTATTTAAATACTCTTTGATGATAATGAGACTGCGAGCAGAACAATATGTTACATTGTCGAGGCGACGTGATAATCAAACCGCAACAAGCGGTAACACTTGCAACCAATGCAAAATTAACCGAGGGTTTTCGTTGTGATAAATAACACAACCCTGACTAATATAGCAAGAGATTAGGAAAAGCTTAATTTGTGACAAAGCAGTGTGTTCAATTTATCAAGGCAAACCTAAAAATCAATAGATAAAGAAAGATAAAGTCGACAATTTAGTCCAACCGACCTCCAACCGATAGAACTCAGTGTCTAACTTCAATCTAATTACAATTTACATACAAACACAAACGGAGATTCTATTATTCATAGATCATGGACAAAAGCCTACAGTGGAAATGCAAAAAGGAGCTTCTGCTAATGCTAAAAATATACTGGCAAAAATAAAAGAAGATGTAACTCGGTTTGGTTAATAATCACTTAGTGAAAATACGTTGGCACTTCTGCCAGAAAATTAACTTAGTTATCCGATGTGGCAACGCTGCCAGCTACCTATCTAGACGGCTTGCCAATGGCGACAGACACGGCATTTTGATATGTCTTTTTTGTTTAACCCTACTTTCAGTGCGGTGCCACGGAAGGCTAAAATAACTGAGTATCGGACTAGAATAAAAAGGCGTTTCATGAATTGAACACTGAATACATATACCTACTCAATGTTCGTTTGCGGTTACAATACCAATATTTAGCACCATTTCAGTACTTCTCTCGTATGCAGGTAATTAGAAACTGATTTCTGCAGTAGCAGTAATTAATAAAATTAGTTCACAAGCACCGCCAATGACGTCCGCTCTCGGTGATGGATTTGATGGCAGAACGGTGCTAGAATTATCGCACTGAATGCACACAACGTATTGGCAGTCGTAACTGCACTGTATCACTAATACTCTTAGCAAAGACATCCAATTTGTAATTTAATGAAATTGCTAAGAGCGTGCCTGTCAGGTATTAAGGTTGAAACTATTACAATATTAAACGTATGTGTTTGTACGAACTCATTTTCGTCGTTGGAATGCATTCGCGATGTTTGGATACAGACTGCTGTCAGATTACTTCCCGAAACATGTTGGATTTGCTCAATAAAGTACTTACATATGACAAACATCTAAAAGAGCTTAGACTTACACTTGTTAGCAATTTATTACTTGTCTTGTTTATTGTCATTGCGAATCATTAATTTTGAATATATTTTGACAAATTGACTAACCTTTAAATTATCACCACTATATTATTAATAGCTTTGTTATGCTTAGGCTCAATATTCATATTCTCGTCAGCGAACTATTCTACCTAACAAGATGTTTGTTAAACTCTAAATTCTAACAAAATATAAAATTGTGTTAATTATTGCCTAACGACAGATATAATGGCGGTCGAAAAGTGTCGTTTAAAAGAAAAATTAAATTGATTTAGTTCCAACAAACAATCCCATAAAATTTTCTTTTTCATAATATTATCGTAGAATGTAGATTAAAATACTTTGCTGTTGCTATCCGCCCTAAATATTCTCGCTATTCTATGAATAAATATTTTATAGATTTAGTCAGATCAGGGTTAACTAAATTTTGCTGTTTCGCAATTGTGGAATTCGACCCTAAAATGCTGCTGCATCTGAATTCAGTGACGGTGTGATACATTTTATGCAGTGCACTCAAACTGATTAGTTTCATTTTTATCCGACTGTGCAGTACTAAAACAAAGTAACGAGATACGTTAGCGCGTAGCAGACTTACTGTCTTTATCCATTTATTTTTATGTAGATTTAAATGTAAATTTTGGTGTAATGACGCGAAAATCTGTGAGCTCTTCTCATTCATATTTATAGGGACTGCATTTACTATTTTTGACTGTCAAGTTTATGGTTTTAGTTTTCGTTTCAGTGTTTGTCGAGGTTTAATTTATTGTTGATGATGACACGAACTATAATAATAGCAGCCTATTAAGGTCCGATGGAGAAGGTTACGAAGTAGACTGATGAATGATGAGCATTGATCACCATTTTTCATTAGTTCATCAAAGCCGGTCGTTTTTGCCATGTTTACTTCAATGTAGCAAATACGTGGCCTTACAAATCTTCAGTAAACTGTTAAGTGTGAAGAACGGAAAGAAAAAAAAAAGGAAACAAGAGTGACTGTAAAATTTCAACGGTAGCTGTTTACGCCCGACCTTTTTTACGATGTTGTTAACTGTTGATTCTTTTTAAACATCTGCGTCGTAAACTGTAAACTACATTGTTCGCGGTTTAAAAGCTAAAATGTCGCCCAAAAACGTGATTATTGCTTAATCGTTGGATATTAACTTTTCGATAAAGAAATTCGTGACTAATGGGGACGAATTATGTCAGAATGATTTATGTTCTTTTATATTATTATGTGGGTTAAATTCTCACTAGTTAAAAGGTCTATTGAATATTGGATCACTATTTCATAGCAATTTACTGTAGGCTTTAGCTGATAATTAACATACTTACTGAACACTAGTGATCTGCCCCGGCTTCACACAGGTAAGTACAATCAAAAATAAAATTCAACCAATGTAATATCCTGGTAATGTGGTTTGTTATTAGTAAAATATTTTTTAATCAGATATGAAGTTAAGAGTTTATCCATTTCGAAAAAAAAAATCTTTTCTCTTTACATTCATACTCACTATAGATATAACACAGCAAAACATTCCAAAACTAAAAAATCTCAAAGGCCAATAATATTTTATCCTAAAAATTTCTTCAGCCTACAATGCCATCCATCAACCCGATATCCAAACACAGAGTAGCCGCGAGAAAACACGAACCATTCGTCTAGAAGCGTCATTTTAGAGCCCTCTAATAGTTCAGAAGACGTTTAGAAACCACCTCACCGTACGAAGCGTAGATTGACATATTGTTTAACATTGAACGGAAGTCTACGGTTTTATCTTAAGGGGTGTGTGAGAAACACATGAAAAAACCGGGTTTTTTGTGTACGTGAGGCATCCTTAGTGGTTGTTTTATTTAAGTAGTTTTGTTTATATTCTACTACGATCAGGTTAACGACAGAACTTGAGTTTATGGTTGCAACTAGACTTTGTGTTGACTAGCACTTTTAAGAGTAAAATGTTCTTGGGGTTTAGGTGTATTTAAATGTCTTATGAGATGAATTACTTAATGTTATAGTCTTTCTACAAAAAAGTTAAACGTCGGTTGAACACTTTTTTTTAGGGTGGCAAAATCATCAAATGAGTCCTCCCGCCCTGGGTGGGGCGGAAGGTACTGTCAGACTCTTACTGACTAAAATCCACCCGTGTTTCTTCGGATGCCCTTTACGTTCCGGGGCCGCGGTATCCTGGATTAAGAAAAAATCCGCGACCCCAGCAGGCATTTCCGCAAGCCCGCTCCGCCGCTGTGACCTCTGCTATTCAGAGGGACACGCCTTGGAGCGTCCACCCGACAGGCTATTCGCACACGGGCAAAGAGACCCCTTAGGCACACAGTGCCTAAGGAAGAGTTTTTGCCCGCATCCCAGGGTGCACCGGCCCGAAAAACTGGTCTTCCCCCCGGACGTATCCGAGAGGGAACTCCAGTCCATGGGCGCTCGTGGAGGTTTCCTGTCTTAGCACCCATCGATTGAACACTTAGCTAAAAAAACTGTCTGCAGTACAGTGCTGCAGTTACACTTTTTTACGCCAATGTTTAACAGATGGTTAACTTTTTGTGGTAAGACGAGATGAGTTCAAAATATATTATATTTTGATTTTACTTAAAACATGTTCATATTAAATAGACAATAATATTTATTGTACATTGTCGTCGATTTATCGTACAAAGCGGAATTCAATTACGTTGCCTCTTCTTTCGTAGGTACAATCGATAGCCGCTGAAATCCCCAATATCATCGAATAAACGGCTGTAAATTTTTCATTTGTCGCCCGCAAAAGCCGAATTCATTTTCTGTGCGTCCAACTTCGTATTGACATGCTTCCAATGCAATGATATTTCAATACACACTGGATTATTTTGTAATTCGTGGGCGAACGTACTCGACTGGAATCGATAAATGAAGTTAATGATTAAAAACCGGCCAAGAGCGTGTCAGGCCACGCTCAGTGTAGGGTTCCGTAGTTTCCCGTCCGTTACAATAAGTGTTAACAAATAGCCTTTTTTTAAACTTAAATAATTGATTATACTACAAACTTAGTCCAGGAATTTTGTACCACCTTCTTGTTTTTTTTGCACAAAAACTGTTCTTTCCATCAAGTTCAAAATAATTTTCCTAGAAAGTCCTTATAAAGTTCTACTTTCCAGATTTTTTTCATATTTTCTAAACTTATGGTTCAAAAGTTAGAGGGGGGGGACACATTGTTTTTGACTTTAGGAGCGATTATTTCCGAAACTATTGACATCATCAAAAAATGATCTTAGTAAACCCCTATTCATTTTTAAATACCTATCCAACGATATATCACACGTTAGGGTTGAAATTAAAAAAAAAATCACTTTCTATTTTACATATAGGGGGGCTACCCTAAAAAAACATTTTTTCCAATTTTTGCACTTTGTCGGCGTGATTGATATACATATTGGTACCAAATTTCAGCTTTCTAGTGCTAACGGTCACAGAGATTAAGCGAGGACGGACAGACAGACAGACAGACAGACATGGCGAAACTATAAGGGTTCCTAGTTAACTACGGAACCCTAAAAATTGATCGCTCAAACTCACTTTAACCCAAAATAACCGGTACTTATCTAGTAGCAGTTCCCTATGGTTTAACCCCGCTGCTCGGCTCCTTTTGGTTGTTGCATGAAGTTATATAGCCTATAGCAAGGGTGGCCAACCGGTCGATCGCGATCGATCGGTCGATCGCGACTATTAGTCCAGTCGATCGTGGCAAGGCAAAAAATAATAATATGGGACCTATATAAGTTGATTAAACATCATCAACTCAGACTTCCATTCCAAAATATTAAGTAAATTTAAGCAAACAATCTCACGTGTGATATGAAAAAGAACTCCTAAGATTTCAAGAAGTATATAATTGGCAGATCGCACAGGGTTTCGTTAGTAAACAGTAGATCTTATGTCTTATCAAGTTAGACCCGCGGCCTATAGCATTCCTCGATAAATGGACTATCCAACACCGTAATATTTTTTTTAATTCGAACCAGATTCCTGAGATTACATAAGGAATTTCTCCTGTGTCGTGGGTGCGTTTACAAATATTTACATAGAAACTCGCATACACAAACACCCAGACGGACTGAACAGCTATTTGCAGATCAAACAAATATTTATTCCATGCGGGTATCGAACCCCGCGACACGCTGCGCAGCAGTCGATAGTTCAGCCACTGCGCCGACCGTGTCATCAAAATCATACTCGTATGTGCAGTAGCTTCTATTCTAGCTAATGCCGTTTTATTTTCTACAACAACTAATTTTCTTTTCTCACTGCATTCACTATTACAAGCACGGAAGCCTTAATCGCCTCTAGCATCGATACAATTTAAATCGGAATAAAACGAGCAAAGCGAATCGATCTCTATCCTATCGAGAGCAAATCGCACGACTAAAGACGCTCTCTCGGACGGAATGCTCCGAGCGATTGGAAATACTTGTGTCTGAAGTTCAAAAAGAAAAAAGTTAATTGGTACTGTTTTTGTCATTGCACAGTCCCGTTACTCCTTCAACTAATCTCTCTATTCTCAATGGAGACGTCTTTACCTACTTTTACACGGATTTAGCTGAGAAATTGCGAAAGTCTTGTGAAAATTGGAACATTGAGTTTTTCATTAGTTCCTTTACGGTCGAATTGATTATTTGGATTAATATGAATAAATTGTAGAAATAATTTAGTGAAATCAGAACATATAATTAGTTTGTAACGCAAAAAAAAATAGTATAACAAAATTTAAAACGGATCGTTACTGATATCTTGAGTTAACAAGAATTTGTAATAAGAGACTATAAATAGTTACTTCAAAAACAGACGATAACATTTCGAGCCCCAACAGATAATAATTTTCTGGAACACAACGTGATTTCAGAAATTGAATATTTCGTAAAGCTGTTGAATAATAAATCATAAGCTCGGAGAGCTTCAAAGGGGGTCTTCAAAGTGTTCACTTAACAGTGTTATTAAAGTACCCTGTAAATGCGAAGTATGTAGTAAATTAAACCATCTACCATAATATTTTGGGCGAGCAATTTTACACACTTCTTAATCCTTCACACCCGCCTGGCTTAATTCCAGACAAACGTAATTAAAAAGGAAATTGTCTGGAAAAATATGTGGTAAAAATTGCAATATTTCATCTCTGAGTCGCAATACTTTAGATTAAATCACGACATGAAATATATCCTATTCTTTATTTGACAAGACGCAATTAATTCTCACATAAAGTATATGAGTTACTGAATCATATTCTTTCTGTTAATTACCGCTATTCGGAAACATGTTTGATTAAAATCTAGGAAATATTTATTTCGTACGGTGAGTAAGCAAAGTACGTAGAAATTCACACACGGCAGCGCCGGCGCAAGCTGCGAAGCGTAAATAAAGCGACATGCGCAGTAACAGTTACGCACATAAAAAACAATAAATAAAATAAAATAAAATAATAAATAAAACAACGCAAAATTATGAAATAAACAAGCAATGTTTTACTGCGACGAGATATCTCGTAATCTGAGGAATTTAAGTACTAGTTATAAAAGCGTACTAGAATAATAATAACCAAGGAAAAGTTATTATTAAACCATACCTAGCAGCTACTTCAGATAGAACAACGGCATGACCTTCATAACGAACAGACTTCAACCCAAAATTAATTCTCGCAAGTTATAAATATCTGTCGAGATATTAATTGCCTTGTCCTGTATAACTTCAATACATTTTTCATTGTTTACATCCACAGCGGTTGGCTGGAGCCACCATGATTACATTTTCACGTCAGTGTCAACTGGGAACAAAGACATGGAGAGAAAGCCATCAGTCATTATCAGGAATTCATGAGAAAGAACAATAAAACGACGAGTCACGGTCGTTAACGGAATTCACCTTACAATAAAGGAACTAGGAGGGCACCACCAGCCCTGAATACTTGGTTAAGGTTTGACGGAATGCTGGCGAAATCTGAACAGTCACTGCTGACTCTCACGACGCAAGTAATTAGGTATTTAAATAAATTAGCCACTAAGTAAATGTTGAATTTGTGTAATAGGCTTAGAAGTCCTGCGTCGCGCTGCGGTGTAAAATTAGTTTACAAGCCTTTTAATGAGCACTAGGTTTTACAAAATTCTTGCTCTTTTGTCAGTTGAGTAGCAAAGATACGGTTTTTTTAGCGTGGTAAAATCATCAAATGAGTCCTCCCACCCAGGGAAGAACGGGAGGGACTTTCAGACTCGTACTGACTAAAATCCACGGTGTCCTTCAATAGCCCTTTACCTGCGGGCGGGTGTTAGTCCCGCGACCCCAGCAAAGATACGATGGAGTATGTTTGAAACTATGATAATGATATTTAGAAGATCTGCATCCAGCCCATAAATTTCCTAACCCTATTTTGTCATTATAAAATCTTTGAAATATTTTAATCACGTCCCCATCATCATGCACAGCTAGACTTTTTTCACCCACTGTTACGGGGGAGTATAGGACTCACTTTACGTGTGCCTACTGACAAAAATCCAAGTTCAAATCAGTATCTAAGTTTTGTGAAAACTGAAAATATTATACATTAACTTGATAGTCTACCTCTTGCTCTACCTAAAAATATCAGCAGATTATCTTACATTTCTGCAAAGAGGTTTAGTTATAAGAGAAATGGTATCAGAATTCTAATCCCCTTTCGCTATTGGAAATACGGTAAGTAAGTAAGGTGAGCCCGAGCGCAGCAGAACGCTGATTTGGAACACGACTCTTATAATAAAAGCTAACATCTTGAAGACGGCGGATGAATAGTCTACGCTATACAGGTAAGCAATCCATTGAAATTTTCAACTCGAGTTCCTCCGAGCAAATCAATTTAAGCTTAGAAATCAGACAACTCTCAATTATGAATTAGGTATCACCATTATTAATTAATCTGTAAACATTTAATGGTATCGTATTTCAATCATCCAATATACAAATTCTAAATTAACATCGGCCGTTTACACAAACAACTTCCTTTTACAAGATTGAGTTAGTTTTATCAAGATTTATTTCAAAGCGGCGCAGTTGAAAAGACGTAAATGATATTCAAATCTGAATAAGCTAAATAGTGCGTCGCAAGTCTTAGCTGGCGTACCTGAACGTACGTTCAACCACATAAGGGTATAATTATTAAAATTTCTTGTAAGCTAGTTTATGTTTTATTGCGTTTGAATAAGGATGGGAATGGCGTGTGTGGTTGGTGAGGCTTTAGGTCTTTCTCTATGCGTTGCATGCGTCAGCCAAGACCATTAGAGCAAAATGACTGTACGAGGTGTAGACTGTAGAGTGTACGAGAACGAGCAATGTTGCTGACACGGTCCAAGACGCCGCAACCACGACGTCTAAGATTTTACTTACTACATTATGTATTCGTGTAACTGCTACATATATCAACTAACTACCGTTTTACATCTGTCCCTAATCTCCCTGATATTAGTAAGTTAATATTGTTTAATACGCCGTGCGTAACATTCTGAATTTACATATTTTGGGACGCAGGTACTGAAACTGTGAAATTGCGACGTAAGCAATTATTTTAGTAGGTAAAGCTACCTTTGTATTTTATAATCAACAGGTTGGAAATATAATATTCTATGTCCGACACAAAAACAGAAGCTGGAGAGAGAGCGCATTTTCAACGCATACCATAATATTTACCATGGTCTGTACGCGTCACAATCACGACATTACTATCATTGTACCTCGATGTTACGGCCAAGAGTAAGTATCAACATGGAGTAATAACCACCTCTAATCGTCATGCTCCGGGGCACTCGAGTACCTTGTTGGAACAAGTTTCAACATCGTGCCATCTCAAAAAAAGAGGACCACATCAATCATTACAGCACTTTCTAAACTGTTTATTGTTATACGAATCTTTTATACTGACGCTGCAACAGTTCAACGTCCATTTTATTGTATCGGCTTCTGAGTGCTTGAACCAATCTGCCGCTAGATTTATTTTTCACTAACGCTTAAAATGTATGCTTAGTTATTTTGGAACTAATACAATTTCAACTCTCGACACTAGGTCCAGTGTTGAAAATTCAACGGTCTGTTATTAATTAGGTATTTTCTACTGTTAGTGAAAACTGGTAGTAGCCTATTGAAGCTATTCGACGCGGCTTGTTAGCAATTATCCAACTTTATTGACGTGAATTTAAAGACCTCTCCAAACTTTCAAATTAATAAAACAACTAGAAGCTGCTATTCTCCAATTTCATGCAACTCTTTGTTGAAAGCACGTTCAGCTACAAACGGTCTCGGTAAATCAAATACCCCCTTCATAATGTTTCTTTTTCAGCCGTAATGCGTCAAATAGAGTTGAGAAAAAGGAAAAAAGGATGCGCGTAATCACTTCAACGACACAGCCCCGGCAACGTGAACAATGGCCGAGAAAGTTACCATGACCGTTACTATTGTATTGCTTCTTATAAAACACTCCAACTAATCGTTTCAAGCCTTAAACTCCTCATGTTGGTCAAATGTCTTTTGTCGCACAAAATCTTTAGAGAAGACTCCATTCATCATATTCAAATCATTCGAATATAATTATAGAAGACTAGCTTTTTCCTACGGCTTCTCTTGCCTCTTCCCCATTTCACCTCTTCAAGATTTATAAAAAAATATGATTTTAACGTTCTCCAGGATTTCATCTGATTTCTATACCATATATCACCTCTAAACCATAATTCATAAAAATAGGCTAAGTAACTAAGGCATAACAAGACTTACGACGGGTAAAACCTCGTATAAAAATATTCAGGTTAACTACACGTTTTATTAAAGACTCAGAACAATCAAGATAAAGTACGGCACAAAATTTAAAGATCGCTGCATAATTACTGATTTAACGACCACTATGAATAGAGTCGCAAATAAAATTCAGAATTACCACTAGAAAAGGCTAGCAACACCAGCAGTAAACTGTCTGTTAAAATTTTATGGTTTCAAAGCTTTGTCTCCGTATCTGTGGAAAGGTTGACAAATCGGATTGTGCCTTGTGAAGCGAGTTACCATAGTAAAGTCAGAGGCGCTTGCACGAGCGAACGGTGTAAACGTAATGTAAATGCGCCGGTTTTCAGTTAAATATAAAAGTTTTATTTAGTTTTGTTTATACAACAATTTTATACAATTTTGGTCATTTTTTTATTTGCGAGAATAACAATAAGTGGATGTCATTTACATCACTAGGAGATTATTATTTTTTAACTTTCAGTAAATAAGGTAAAATAAAAGGGTGATGATATCCACATAATTTTAAAATCTAAGTACATTATAAATTATTCAAACAAATAATGGCTTATTTGAATTTTATACAATTATTAAATATCCAAATGTTTGAAATGATAATAGCAAAAATTAATTTTTTAAAAATGTTTTGAGATAAACAAATGATAATTAATTTTCAATAATTTTAAACTTCAATAAAACATGAAAATTAAAAAAAAAAAATATCCTGTTAAAGGCTATTTAGTATACACTAATAGACGTTTGCACCGCGCACTTGTCTTAGCCCCTCAGGTCGTTGTACGGCAGAGTTCTAGTTCAGGCGATAGTGGATAAGGTACAGTCAACATGCCCCGTCCAAACAAAGGACGCACTTGTTTTGCTTTATTTCGCAATGTGGTGCTTTTATGGCTGCTTTTCCGGTTGACGTTTTTTAAAGTATTTTCTTGAACAATGTAATTTGTAACGGTCACTTCTAAATAAGGACGGGTTCTGTCGAGAAGTTGACGCGGTGAATGAACAGACTTTTGTTTTTTAAACTCAGTGTGGGCATTAACTTCTCTTTTGTGCTCTTTACTTTTTTTTGATGAGTCTCTTTTTATACTAATTTCAGTATAAGGCGAAGTTACTACCACCCAAAACGAGAACAGCCATAAATGGCCATGAATTGTTCGATCTAGCCAAATAAGGCCTAAACATTATAGTGTTGCCTACTTTAAACACCAAAGGCCAAAAGAAAACAAATAGATATCACGCCTTAATTATCTATTTGTCGCTGGCGAATAGTTACTTATTCAAAAAGCATGTACCCCCCCCCCTACCAACTTCCCTCCGCATTCCTCCCCCCTCACCTCTGTTACTCAACACAACACGGCTCATTAGAACCGGGCCGTGGGAAGCACCGGCCGACTAGTGCTGTCCGCATCTATGACGACGATAAACTTATCGATTAAAGTTGAAACGATTAAGAGAATAGTATTCGTAAAATGAACAGTAGTGCTATTTTGAGCGCACAAAATTCGAAAGCGAATTTAGTTTTTTTTTTGTGAGCTCGTGATCGTTGGTCGCGGGACAAACGAATTACCGTGACCCCGGAACGTAAAGGGCTGTTGAAGGGCACCGTGGATTTAATCAGTACAAGTCTGACAGTCCCTCCCGCCCTGCCCTAGGTGGAAGTCAGTCTCTGATGATTTTACCACGATAAAAAAAGCTCGTGATCGTTACAGAATACTGGTATCAGAACTCTTTATTGTACATTTATTTTGGACTATTTTGTAATAGTGGAATAGCAAAGCGTAGCTGTAAAATTAATTGCAACAAATGCTCAGAAAATGTGCAAGAAGAAGAGATACCTCGGAGAAAAGAGAAAATTAAGTTGGAAAGGAAAACGTGGAAAAAGTCAATATTAATTACACAAGGCAGAAGAATCCATTTATCTATTTTAGGAAGAAAGTTTTTTTATTTCACTGAAAGGGAAAGATGGAGGACTTAACTTCCAAAACTTAAAACTGAGTACCTTTAATTTTATTTTAAAGACAAAGGATACTTTCAGGATTTATTTTACAAGAATGATGGACGGTTTTAATTACGTTTTATATTGGAATAATATTTCACTAAACGGACAAACAAAAATTTAATTAAATTAGCTTCAAGGTAGATTTTCCTCCATCTCTCGCATTTCCCATTTTATTTTGAATTAGAAATTAATTCTGTAATAAAGAACTGCGCAGAATGTTTTGACTAGCGATGATTGACGACCGATGGAAATATAAATTTTACGATCATGAAATCATGACACTGTAATAAACACAGTATCGGAGATTTAAAATGGGGACGCAGAATTTGCACAAATTTATTACGAACTGTCAAACATAATCTCCATTTTAATAACATTTTCGATCTAGCGAAACCTAATTATGTCTTGATATGACGTTTATTATCGATATACAAAATGGAATTCAGAAATTGATGACACAATTTATCGACACTGTTTACGGAAAAACTTCGACAAATAGCAACCACTAGTTAGTTTGCAGCGCAGCGTTTACAAACAACAGTGGCAGGGAACGACTGACTACATACGAATACGAACACTATGTGAATATAACTTTCAGTTTCAACATACGTGAGAATAGCGAGCTTATGTTCAGCATGCACAAGGGCTTTGGCCAAAACACTTGGGTCCAAACATGTTGGTCCCAAATGCTGGAGCCAACACAACCAATATACAATTTGTCAAAGAGCTCACGGTGTTATTTACTTAGCCAATTTGAGTGTCTTGTTTCTCGTAATGTTGAGTTATGGTAACTAACACCGGTATTTTGTGTAATAAGTGGCATACATCGGGAACAGGACGTGTTGGTCTGATTTAGTTACGTAACTATGTTACTTGATAAATTACTTCTTTTTGTTGAATCGATGATACAACATAAGACTAGTGTAATAAATTACTTTGGTCTAGTAGGCGGCCACGTTGATAGATCACTTAACTTTTTTGATCACTTTCAAACAACAATAACATTCAGTGAGTTTAAAAATAAGTTAAAAATAACTAAAACCCGACTACAAAAAAATCGCGCACTGAAAAGTATATAATGTTTTTTTTTTTTTCGGTAACAACTTCTCATCCCCTAGAGGGCGCCACATAGAATTTGGTGACACGTCACCTACCCTATAACCAGCGGACAACTGAGACGCTTCTAACGAGATCTCATTTGTCATGTACTGATAAGCAGTTTAGAAGTTATGAGGGAACAAACAAACATACATACATACATACAAACATACATACATACATACAAACATACATACATACATACAAACATACATACATACATACAAACATACATACCGGTCAAAATCATAACCCTCCTTTTGGCTTTGCCGTAGTCGGGTAAAAACAGACAAAAATGAAATTTTCATTACAGATTCAAAATATCTCTACAATACCAAAAAGATGTAATTAAGCAGAACCATAGCTAAAAAAAAACACATCTTTTCATTATGAAATAAATGACTGCAATGTTCTACACATACATAGTGCACATGCCAGCGGTGATTTCAAAGAATTACAAAAACTCCGACTACTCAGCTAATTCCCTGAAGCGCTACAGATACCTAGAGCATGTTTAGTCTTGTCGCTCTCATGCGCTTACTACAATAAGCTCTCAAATAGTTTAATCCCACCAAGCTTGGCTTTAGAGTTCCTCAAACTTGACAAACAAGCTCGACTAGGTATAGGTAATGATTTAAGACTAACTTATGCCTTTATTTAGCCAAGACCTCTTGGCTAAATAATAACAGCCGCACAGGTTAAGCTAAGCTTGCCGATCGACCTGTGGATGGGTGAAGGTGAGAAGAGAAGCCGTTGGTCCCGGCTGTCATTTTCAGAAGTCCAGGGCATCGCACTACCCAGCAGCATATCTGAGAGATAGTCACTCCATGTAATTTACTGAAATTCAGCTGCATCACATATGGTTAGAATTAAAACGAACCCCAACATTCAGTTTTGAAATGGTTAGGTAGAAATAAATACTGACCATTAGAATACTAGGTGCTGCCAACGGCTTGGCCCACTTTAACTCAAAAATTATCCTACGGGAAAGTAATACCGGGATAAAACGTATTCTGTGTGGTAAACCAGTATATAAACTACCTGTGTACCAAATTTCATACAAATCTGTTCAATAGTTTTTGTGTGGAAGGGTAACAAACATCCATCCATCCTCACAAACTTTCACATAATATATAAAATTGGATAAATTCTTCTATTAAGCGATCAGTCTGACATTGTCCCAGCCCTAATTAGAGATAAAACGCAAAAGTACTTAATAATACGAGGAAAAAGAAAACAGATTCAGAAGCCATTAAAAAGTTGCAAAGCTTATCTAAAAATCTGTCTTTTTTTTAAACAAGTTGGGACGGGCTCTAGTTATATTAGCCTGAAAAGTGACATTACAAGGAAAATTTCATCTTGCTTAAGTTAAATCGTAACTTTTTATAGCCGTAGGTCGCGTGAATTCACTCTCTTCAGACCAAGATGCAGATATAACTAGATAACATTTTTCTTCATAAAAATATCCTCAGTAATATTTGGATAAGCTTATTTTTTGCGAGTGTCAAAATAACGTTATCTCTTAAATAATTTCTTTCCATTAAAAGCTGTAAGCCCAGTTTTCTTTACGACGGAGTCCGGAATTGAAATTCAGAAAGGTTAACAAAGTATTGTTTTTATGATATAAAAGGGATCAGTTGTAAATTAAAATGGAGTAGCGGAAACAATATCTTAACAACCCATTCATATTTTAAGAACGTTTTTGCTTCAAATTGGGTATTCAAGCCATTTTCATGTTTAATCCATTGGTGCTGACCTAAGGCTGCCCATACCTTAGGCAGATTGCTCGAGCATAAACATTACTATGCGATAACATTATGAACTAAACCGGAATAGCGCCATATTATGCCATTATCCATATTTTTCTTACACTTGCATGCTATTAAATACACCTTTGGACACCGTGGATTTTAGTCAGTCAAGTCTGACAGTCCCTCCCGCCCTGCTCTGGGTGGGAGGACTCATTTGATGATTTAACCACGATAAAAAAAAGGAAATACCAGAAACAAGATAATAATGCTTTTTTTATCGTGGTAAAATCATCGCCGAACTAAGTTCTTTAAAAAAAATAGTCACATTAGAAAACCGCTAAATAATGACACCCGCACAGACCGATCTTACGGGTTAAACTGCGTTTGCCGAGGTTAGTCTGTGGATAGGTAACCGTCTATCATAGCGAGTTTCGTCCATGCCTCGGAAAGCACGTAAATTTGCAGGTCTTTGACAGTCGTTACTATTAGTCAGAAGCTCTAAAAGTCTGACAACCAGTCTTACCATGGGGTATCGTATTGCCTAGTTACTGGATTGTGGAGGTCCGATAAGCAGTCGCTCCATGTAAAATCCTCCGAATATACTAATATATTCAGCTACATCGACTGGAAGCCGAACCCAATATAGTTCGGAAAAGGCTAGGCAGATTGTCACATTTTGGTGATCCAATATTTGCTCAATTTAACTGTTAGTCCGAAAAATTAGTTTCAAAAACTGCTAACCAAAAAAACTACAGAAACCACATTATATATTGGCCAGTTCTGAATCTGGAAACGAAAGAAAAAAAAAAGCTTACAACACGAGGTTGGCACAGCTTTGACAGGCAATCGGTAAAACTATCAGCAGGCTCCAGAAGAAATAATCTTCGCCAGATCCTTGTTATTTACTAAAACTAGGTTAAAGTTCTAAATTAAAACTACGTACTAATAGTGTTAAGACTCGTGGATATTCTAAGACGGAGTGAAGGGATAAATTGTTTATACAAATAAATCATCTTGTCAGTTATTACGCACGAAATAAGCCCTTGGTATGCGCCAATCACAACGAAAATGTTTACACGTTTTCATGAGAAATAAAATATAATGCATCTTACATCCAAAAATGTCATAAATTATCCTAAATTTCACACGAAATTGTTTTAAAAGGTGTAATAAATATCATTAAAATGTTTTTTCTCGCACCTGAGCATAGTTGGACGTTGTCCAGATTTTGAACGTTAAAATTCGTCTGCGAGCCGCATTTTGCTGACCATATTTCTATTCAATAAAGTATTAACAACGCGGGTAATGTACGTTGAATTACAATATATTTTATTGTGGTTAAAAGTCATATTTCAGATTATTATTAAACTCGAAATCATGACGATCCTCATGATTTCGAGTTTTATCATAAAACGTGAAGAAATCACGAGATTGAATCGAGCGTTACTAGAGTAGGCAGATAGTATTTAGCAAAATAAATTTTCAGGTTCAATGTTGTTTATAAAAAGTACTCAAAAATTACCACTTTTATACTTTAATAAATTAAAAAATAGTAAGAAGTAGGTGAAGAACATTGCTTGAACATTAAAATTGAACTTAATTATTTTTTAGTGTAAATGTATAAACATTCATTATTTATTACAAGAAAAGACACATGTTTACTGCTATTGATTCAGAATTAGATTAAAATCTAGAATTATCTTTGGATACAATACAACATCACATTTGGGATGATAAATAGCAGGCACACTTATTTCTGAATAACATAAAAAGAAATCATAATATTATAAAGGTTTTCTTTTCTAATATTATGGCGACTAAAAATGTAATCATTCATAAAGTCATGTGACAAGAGCCAGAGAGAGATTTGTTTTTTTTTTTTTTAATAAAAATCATTGAACTGTTAAAAAATACAATGTATGCTCTACAATTCTACAATATAGGTAATGTCCATTGTATTTATTATACGACACATTCTATCATTTTCGACTTTTATAGTTTCGTTGTTCGTCTCAAACTAATTTTAATTAAAATGACATTTCCAGAAGTAGACATAAGTAGATGAAAAATAAATTAAAGAAATAGGTTCTTTTATTGGCGCATATTTGATGCCATAAGCACAGCATTAAAAACAAAAATACTTTCCTTTCGCGTTCCACGACTGTAAGAGTGTACATAGAGCAATTCAATACAAACTGTAGCAAAAAAACGTACGTAAGTCCAACTAACGGGCCATTCAAAACCGGGTCTAT
Source organism: Agrotis puta (assembly GCA_943136025.2). Lineage (NCBI taxonomy): Eukaryota > Metazoa > Arthropoda > Insecta > Lepidoptera > Noctuidae > Agrotis > Agrotis puta. The sequence continues at coordinate 8,549,706 of OW964177.2, read as the reverse complement.
TTTCCCATTATAAACGCATCGTAAGTCGCAGCGCTACAAGTCGTGTAATGCGGAACTTCTACGCACCGGTTTCGAGCCACTCTCAATCGTATATCATTCGACATAATTGCATTTACACTGTGTATAATAGCAGGTACAATCTCACGCTCCAACGTGTCGCCCTGTATTTAGTGCTGGTAACACTGGCACGTTTTAGAACAATAGTTCGTAAAATTTATTTATAACCTGTTCATTATTCATCAAAATAACAATAAGTAGCGTTTTATTTCCTTTTGCTTTAATGTGATTTGGTTCTTAGCTCTTGCATCCGTTTGTTTTGTGGTTTTACTTTACTTTTAGTAAAAGTTAGTAGCTGTTGGTTTGAAAGTAAATTGACTGCTACAATTTTTTCCTCTTTTTAACTTAACCGAAAACCACTTTCTCAAAAAAGAGCTTAATTTAGAGAGTCGAAAGAACAATGCCACGCCACATTACGTCAGCTGTTACTTAAAAAAGATCTTCCTCAAGTCCGAGGTAACGGACGGGTCTATTCCAAATAAAATGTCGAATCGAATCTGTCAATTCGGAAATCGTAAGTTAAAAAATGGCCGATAAAAACATGTGGTTGAGGCCGTGCGGGCACGCGGCAGATGTCCGACATCAAGACGTTATAGAGGGTAATCCAGCTCACATGTTGAACGAAAAACGCTCGGGTGTGCACGCCGCGTATCGATTCAACACTACACCCCGATCTTCCGACATACTTGGACGCTGTCACCCGCGCCTCTATAATATTAGAAATAGATCAGATGTAAGCAATAAAGGCGACCGGCGAAAGAATCTGCCATGTATATTGAGATATGAAATGGATTCATTCAATTCCCAACCAATGTATGCCGTGTGATTTTAGTTTTATGGCGATTATGACATCCACTCGTATTTCACTTTATAAATGTTAGCCGTTCTGTTTATTTCTTGAAATGTCGCGTGAAATTTTCGCTAAACTACACGTAATAATGACTGCACTGTTTATATTTAGATAGATGCTACGTGCAAAGTACGCTAGTTACCTGGACTGAATGTAAAACCTAAATACGTGTAGTGTTGCGTTCAATTTACACAAACTTCTAAGAAATTCGACCGATTGACGCAATTCCGGTCATGGATCTCGAGTTGCTCGAACCGAATTCAACTGCTCTTCGAGCTAATTTCCGAACGTCACTTTGTTCTTTATTCAATTTCCGATTTCGGCAACTCCACGTTCCAATTTTAAATTTATTCGTGTTTCTTTTTAATTAATCACGATAAAAAAATCATGGTGTGCAATTACAAGCAATCTCGATTTAATTAATGATGTTTGATAAAAAGAAACATAAATAAATTAGCAAACAAAAAAGGGAAAATAAAAATGTACATTTAGCTTTCTAAATTAAATTCTTCACCGGGATTAACGGGAATTACGCAATTAGGGAAAATAAATTACTATCAGGGATACCAAGAAACGGGGAGAGTGGCGAGCCTGGTACTACTGCGGATTTAAACAAAAGATAAACAAATACAACAGGTTGACGATGGAAATAAACAAACACCTTTCACATTAAAATTGTACGTGTAAGAACGTTTATCCCTGCGGTCTAAAATACCACAATTAAAAAACAAGCTCGTAATCTGTGTACTGTTTTGGTGGGCAAGTTAAGCGGATTGTGCGGGTCGTGTGTTTTTGTACAATAATACCTAAAAGCAGGTGTAAAATATAACAAAACGAGACGTACACGGATAAAATGAAAAAGACAATGATTGATACACAGACCCAATGTCGTAGGAGAAAACCATTTTCCTCGGAAGCTGCCCCGCGCCCCTTGACGCCCCTCCCCCTCAGCCATCATAACAGCCGTCTCGGCCGAATATTAAATTTGCTTCATCAGTAAAAAGCGAGTACATTTCGCAATATTGTGAAAATTTTGTTCGGATAAATTCGACTAAAAATGTTTCACTGTGGGCGATGAATGTAATTATTGAAATAACTGACTATAAATATTGGAGCGTATTTCTTGCGAAGTTTCGTAACGGTGTTTGTTGTTTTTGTATAGCAAATAATTTACGAATATTTATCATTTAAATAGGTGTACAAAAGAAAATGAACTACTTTCTCTACAGAGTTAATATTAAAAACGCGAAAAAACATCTGTTGTCTTAAAAATTTGGGTCGATTACGTACCTATTACTTTTTTTTAAATTTTTGTCCTAAAGATTTTTTCACCTACAACCCAAAAAAAGTTTGACGCCCGCACACAGCACAGGGCACAGGGAACAGGGCACAGGTCAGCATAAGTAAGTTATATTACACAGTTCTCTACTTACATTTCTGGACAGCTACGAAGTATTTTCCCGTAAAGTCGATATTTCGAACGAAATTATTTTGAAGTCTTACCTGGAAAGAGAATTTTTTTTATTAAAATTAAATTGTATATTTTATTGGAAAACATTAAATTAATCTATTTTAAATTAATGGTAACTAAACGGTGACTAATAATCCTATAAATACAATCACATATCGACTCTATACATAGGTATAGCCAACTTAGACTTAACTAAGGCTCGCTTTATTTGGAAAATGAACCTTATGTGCTTATAATCAATGTTCTCATTCGTATGATGCTTTAAACATAGATTCTCAATACATCATAGTAAGTATCACAACACCTCTTTCATTTAAGAGGCGACAGTCACAGAACAGTTACATACAAAATGTATGACTAGTGGTCTTGTTACTCCAATAATAAATACTACCTGCTTCAGACTGGTCTAGAAAGTATTACAAAACGATAGAAATATAACAACGTTATATCAAACAAAACACTCAAAGTATTCCGTATTTAAAAAAACAAACTTCACTTTTATTCGCAAAAGTAAAAAATTAATCCGATCAAGTTATTAGATAATGTCTTAACAACAAAATGTTCTCCAAATAAATTCGGTTAAGCTCGTAAAACATCGTAAAGTATCGGTAATACGATGACTCTTTCAGTTCGTCTGTTGCGATGCAATTAGGAAGGTAAAACAAGAAGGAAAGAAACAAAAAGTGCATGCCCTCGACAGATGTTGGCGCATTGGCGCTGAGCGATCGGGACAGGTGCGTCCCAGGGCTGCCTCCGCGATCGGTGACCCATAATTTTTAACTAATTTTACAAAAAAGGTAAAGTTTGTATGTATTAGGGTTACCTCCGGAACTACTGACTGATTAGATTTGAAAAAAATCTGTCACAGATGGGATAGATTCTGTTACTTATGGTATGAGACACGTATTGTTTTTTTTATTACTAGTTTCATTGGAGTAATTTCAAACCGTAACGAGAGAGAAATTACGGACGAAAACTAGTATTGTATATTTAATTGCCAATATTTATGTCGTCGCCAATAACTTCATAATATTGGTGTTAGGTAGTATAAAGTGCAAAATAAATATTTTTACATTTAATAACGCGCTAAAATATTTACAGGTTGAAAATTAATAGATATTACGGCACTTTAATTATTTCGTTAATGTTGGTTTAGGCAATTCATTTATCACAGGTTTGGGGTAGGATGCCCCAGTTAGAGGTCGATAGATCCAACAATTTGGCAAACCGAGCAATTTGCACTAATCGCGATAGTTTCGAGCAATTTGTGCAAATGACGCGTTACTAGCTCGACGCGATGCTCTTCGACTAATGAGCCATCCACGCAATTATCACGCTATCGATTGTTACTCCTTGAATCGAGAACACAATTTGTACTGATTGATTTTGTAATTAACAATCCCAAAACCTACTGGTACCTCTCTATTAACCCACGTAATACCTTCCTACGTATTTAGAAGACGCTGTAAGCTTATCTGTAATCCTCTTATTAAATAATCGTCTTATGAATAGGTAAGCTTTATAATTGACAAACTAAACTTTAACTCAGATTATATTAGATTTGAACACCAATAAGGAGTACCTACCTACATTTTTTTTATTATAAAAGTATATTATACATAGAATATTATACATTAAAACTAAAATCAATCCTTTTTTACATATTTGCGCCAGCCCTGCGTAAATAATCGAATATCGACAGACAGCCGCTTCTTGGCCGGCTGCTAATCGACCTACTAATCGCCGCCCGCCGAGCAGTTAGCCCACCATCCACTGGGAATAAATACCAACTTACTCGTTTTATTACTACCAGACAATACCTTGCACATTATTCAAAATAGATTCGATTACTGTCCAACGACTCCTAATCAAATTTATATTCGATGTTACAATAACCACCTTTCTTGTCAGTTAGTCCTAAATTATTATCGATTATTGTCGCACAAACCGCAATTATATTTTATTTTATTCCGATTATTATTTTCCGTTTTCAAAGACCTTCTACAATAGTTTCGCACCAAGATGTTACATAACGCGATTAACAACGTTAAGAAATATAAAACCACGGCTTAATAAGAAAGCCGCTTGTAATCGTCACGAGAAAAACAAAGAAAAAAATTAAGTCGTGAGCCAAAATTATAATAAAGCAATCCCAACAAAGACATTCCACAAGTCCGGCTTACGGCACCGGCCGAGCCGCGGCGACGAGCCCCCTCTCCCTCCCGATGTTGTTTAATTCCATTAAACCACCCCTTTTATCTTTTTCGCTTTTATCTTTTCCCCACTATTGGATTACTGAACAAAATGGCGTGCAAGAGACACACGCAATCTTTCGCCTTTGCCATTACTTCACCTCTATTTGTAACAGCCTTTTCCGTTGCTGTGGATGACTGCTTTTATGCACGCGCTATTAAAATATGAACTATTCATAATTTACTTTCAGACTATCTTTTCTGAGATAACATTTTTTTATGTTACAATATTGCGAAGCCGGTATGTTTTTAAACGGTAACTTTGTAGAGCCGCAAGTAACAGGTACCGAGAAACTTTTATACAACACTTTTAGTTTAGTTCCAGACGGACGATGTTAGAATGAAGTCTCGTAGGTTTAGGTAAACAATGGGAAACAACAAACTATCCTCTATCACTAACGAATTTCATAAAAAGGGTCTGGTGTTTGCCAAGCAAAGCGGTACACGGAGACTAATTAAATACCTAGTTTGTTTGGTTTCGTTCTCACATTACCGCCACCCTCCACTTTAATCTATATCGCGTCACACATAAACACCAAGTTCAATTCAATCAAACTCCTTGGTATAGTGTCTGCGCTAACTGTCAAAGTGACATTCGCGTAGTTAAATGTTCTCAAATTGAAATGCTGGCGCCCGCTGCGGCGACGAATCGAGCAGTTCACTCGGTCGTGAATGTACACCAAACACTCGCCTTATTGTTACTAATATTATAGGAGCTGGGAATGTCGGTAATCTTTCGTCAATATTCTCGGGAATTTCGATAGAAGATGGTTCATGATTTTTTAAGTATGAGAACTGTAAAAGCAAGAAGCTAGAACGCGAGCTAAAACATTTAAAATTCAGATCCTTAATGGTAACAAAACAGTAAAGTTTAAAAGTTTCAAAAAGAAACTTTCTAAAACATTTTTTCGCTAAAAATAACAAAACCTCGAGCCTAAAGCACTCAGCATTTTTATCAACGCGAAAATAACCTCTAAAATTAGTTAAAAGCGTCTCATCCAAGTTCATAGCGTGTTAATTCGCTTTACTTTAACCCAGAACCTGAAGTCCTGAACAATGTCGTTTGTCTTGAAACTCCGTCACTTAAACAAACACGCATATTCGCAAGTTGTTTAAGTATCAAAGTGATAGTGTAACTTCTTACACGTCGATTACGGTGAGTAACGCAACTAATTTCTAATATGTTTCGGTAACGGCACTTACATGAGTTCCCGTCGCCGACCGGCAAATTTTCACCGTAGGCAACATAGTTGGGTAACTTTGTTAGATGTTTCATGTTATCACTGTGTGGAGGCAATCAGCGCTTTGAAGAAACTATAATCGCATTATTTGTGCCAGCTTTCCATCTGTCTCCATCAAGAACCACCATCTACCATTATCTTCAAATAGGACCAATAGTTTAATTAAATTTAAGATTTGTTTTATTTTTTAATTTCCTCTTTTATAATGTTGTTTCTTTCTTTCGTGAGTCCAACATTATATTTTTCTTCCATTCACTTTCCAGAACAAGCGCAAATAATATTGTCAGAGTGACTCTTCATTAAAAGAAACATGGGTCAGTTTTACAAAAAAACAAAATTCCGTGCCTGCCCTATTCAGTCTCAAAAACTGATTCGCTGACGCCGTCACCCTTTTGTGTATGTTCAACACACATAAAGTCCTACAGGAATTGCAATGTGGGGTCATCTATCTCTGCACTAGCTTCAATCAATCGATAATATATTTCTAATATTCATCAATCACATGATTTATGTAGCATTCTCGTTATACACTACTACTTCTCGTACGTTTCTCGTTATACTCACAAGAAACGAAAAGAATTTCATATCATTCGCATTTTACGCGGAATTCTGCGCCAATAAGCCGATTGCTGACAATATCTTTGCTGCGATATGGTTTCAAGTATTTTCCTATTGAAGAACGTCAGAAAGGAATCTATAATTCAATATGTTGAAAACATAATACCTACTGTTTTTTGTATTATTTTATTTGCATGGATTCCCTTTTACACCTACTGTATCAAATAAAAATAATGTTTGTTTCTGTAATTGGTTGTAAAACAGTTTATCGCGTAAAAAAATGTTATAAACGATTTGAAACAAACTCAAGAGATCATAATTATATGATGGGAACCGTGCTTTTTTATAACAGATATGTTATTTCACGAGATTCAATCAAACTACTGGCCAAATAACTTTGTTTAATTGCAGTTGACATACAAAGAACAAAATATGACATAAAAAAAAAAATACAAAGAACAACTAATGGATGCATTCTTAGTACATCATTGGCAATAGACTTTACAAAAAGAGAATGCGTGTGCGACGTGGCGTGCGTGCCTAACCAACAGGGTTGGCCAAAACAGTTTTTTTTTAAACGAATTTTAAAATATATCTACTTACTCCATAAAAAAGGCAAATTGGCAAAGAATTACTATTTTGTGGAATTTAGATAGTACGTACACAAATTGCTTAATAAACGCTATTAATTTAGTAATGTATTTTCTTTTGTCTTATAAGTAAGTAATCTGACGGATATTATAAATAGTGAAAACGTTACTTCCGTTAAGCCGTATACAGAAAGAAAGCCGGAAACTTAAAAGCGCTTACAGCTTGACAGCGCTGGTAACCCGCGCAGGAAATACGCGCGCCGATAAGCACTGAACGGTGCCGACCAAGCTTCAACACGCGCTGATCAGCGCTGGGCGCTACCATTTAAAATTAATAAACAAATTGCTTGGTCTGCTTCAACCTGCTTCCTTTGTGTAGAACGGACCAGCGCTGTCAAGCGCCGGTAAGCGCTTATAAGTTTCCAGCTTTCTTTCTGTATACAGCCTTAGGCAGGAAAATTAATTTACTCTTTCATGTTGCAATGCTGACTATTTAATGTACCACCAAACATAAGCAAAAAAAAAAAAACTATTTGTTACATCACAACCCTACACCTAATACATAGCAGTTGCGTTCCATGTGCCATATCGATAGTGGCCACTCACTTTCATGCGCGCGCGCACCGAATTGCATTGACTTAATTACGCGTCAACGGTGCGGCCCAACTATGCAGGGTTAAACTGACGCTGTCAATTGCACAGTAAGTGATACGTGACCTATAAATGAACAACTGTTACTAATTAACGTCTTTATACTGTTTATTATACGGTTGAAAATAAGCATGTAATATAACCCATTAGTTAGTCACGACATTTTTTAATAAACGTTTCGGCTGACCGGAAACTTTCTCACTCTAAAGCATAAACTTTTTAAATTAGACAGTTCTACTCTGCATTAACTAAAATTACAAATCAAACTGAAAGTGGAGCACTGAATTTAATTCACATTAGCCAAATTGACTTTGAGCAAACAACATTCCAATATCACTAGTAAAACTAGACAAAACATTGAGTGCTATTATCCCACGCGATCGGATTCACATTATTTAGATGCAAACAATCGTACCACCAGCGTATCGGAGGTACAATTAATCGGCACGGGGGCACGGACCCCTGTGAGGTGACGCCGCGTTTTATAACCCTTTGTGATCAGAATCACTTTGATCGGAACACAATTGCTAACAGAGGAAGGTCGTAATCAGTGAGCGATTGTGACAGCTTTGCCGCGGTCGAGAAGCTGAGCTCTGCGAAGTATCACAGACGTATCAACACAAGAATCATTTGTGGTCGTTCCAGCACCTAATGAGTTATTTTCTGGTCTGGGATGAAATAATAATCTCACAATACTTTTTTTATTTATTTAAAACAGGTGTGATCTTGGCCTCAATCAAAAGCTTAGAGGTAATGGTGAGATGTAAAATGGAGCGAGCTTACCCAAAAGGAACTGGGCAAGAGGACTGGGAAAGATACAGAGCTATACAAGTCCTCTAGCGCCACCTCGTTCCCTCACTGGAACTACTCTGGATTTAAGATATGGTAGGCCACCTGTATTCTGCTGTGACGGCTGTGCGTTCTCGATGGTGGCCTCACCAGGGCCCCCTGGTTCGCGACTCAGTTCCTTCTGCTTTAAGACATCATGGTACACCAAGTAGCGTTTTTTTGTCGTGGTAAAATCATCAAAATGAGTCCTCCCACACAGGGCAGAGCGGTAGGGACTGTCAGACTCGTACTGACTAAAATCCACGGTGTCCTTCAATAGCCCTTTACGTACCGGGGTCACGGTAATTCCTGAGTCCCGGGACCCCGGCTGTACCAGGTAGCCTCTGGTATCTTTTTCTTTGTATCGCTAAGAGGTGAATCCCACCCACGCCAAAATGAAACGCCACGCGTTTTTTCCGTCGAGGAAGAAAATAATTTAAAATTTTCAAAATAATATTATGCAAATTGAGCACAATCATGGAAAGTCTCATGCAAACTCATCAGAAACTATGCACTCAGAACGAGAATCTCATATAAGAAACTAGTTGGAGATTTCACGAATTTCCTTAATGCACCCGTTTGCAATACCACGAAATCCGTAAAGGATCTTACGCTAACTCTGAGTTGTAAGCAAATTGGAAATTAGATCTTGTTAAGTAGTGAGCTGGATTTCTGTAGACTGGAACTGTATCCTCGAATGTTGTACCAATCTACTTTAGTAATAACAATTCCATGAATCCATGATCATACTCATTTCTAGAGTTAGTTGGATAAATTTAGTTTGCGCGTAATGACGTATATCGCAGCTGATCATCATAACTCACTACTCATATCTATGTCATATCCCTTTCCAAACACTGTAAACAAATAGCCGAGGAAGAGAATAACTACATGACTGCAAAATAGCTTTTATCATAAAGCAGCAAGGTAGGTTTTTCGACGTAACCAAAAGGAAAATAAACATTCTTATCCCCTAAGACCAATAAGAAACACCAAAATGAGATACAAAAACCAATTAACTTCTCAAAATTCAAAATGTACTTGACGCTGGATCCCCCAATCCAAACTAATATTATAAATGCGAAAGTAACTCTGTCTGTCTGTCTGTCTGTCTTTTCTTCACGCCTAAACTACTGAACCGATTAGTGTTAAATTTGGTACAGACATAGTTTGGAACTTGAGAAAGGACATAGGATAGTTTTTAACCGACTTCAAAAAAAGGAGGATTGTATTTTTTTTTAATGTTTGTTACCGCATTACGACCGACTGGGTGAACCGATTTTCATGATTCTTTTTTTGTTTGAAAGCTGGTGCTTCTCGTGTGGTCCCATTGTAACCAAATCAGGATCTGATGATTGGATCTTGGAGAAATCGAGGGCAACCCTCAAATTGTATAGGCTCACCCATCGTTTTTCGTAAATCTTATGAACTAATTAAAGTACTTGCGTATGGTAATCATCATCTTATGTAGCTGAGCTGATGATGGAAGGTACAACTCCTTAACAGTAGTTTGTTACCGCATAACGACCGACTGGGTGAACCGATTTTCATAATTCTTTTTATGTTTGAAAGCTGGTGCTTCCTGTGTGGTCCCATTGTCACCAAATCAGGATCTGATGATTGGATCTTGGAGAAATCGAGGGCAACCCTCAAATTTTATAGGCCCACGCATCGTTTTTCGTAAATCTTATGAAGTAATTTAAGTACTTGCGTATGGTAATCATCATCTTATGTAGCTGAGCTGATGATGGAAGGTACAACTCCTTAACTGTAAGGAGTAGGCATCGACTGATTCATTGTTCGCATATCTCCGAAACTTCACGTCCGGTTTAAATAATTCTTTTTTTTGTGCTAGGTATCGTTCAACTTAGGGAATACTGCAAGTTTCATCAAAATCGGTTCAGTAGTTTTTTGAGATAGGGAATTTTATTAGCTTATTGTGTACATGAGGGATGTTAATACCAGTGCTACGGATAATATTATATGTATTTGGCAAGAATTTGGGTTCAATATTTTAACTGAAAAACGAAAAATAAAAATATATATATTATATATATATTTTTACGGGTTAAGCTGCGATTGCCGAGGTTGGTCTGTGGATGGGTAAAAAGCACTCGGAAAGCACGTAAAGCCGTTGGTCCCGGCTGTCATTTGAAGATCTTTGACAGTCGTTACTGTCAGAAGCTCTAAAGTCTGACAGCCAGTCTTACCATGGGATATCGTACTGCCTGTCGGACCTCCACAACCCAGCAACTGGCTAATACCCAGTTACTGGGTTGTGGAGGTCCGACAGGCAGTGCTCCATGTAAAATACTGATATCCAGCTGCATCTGGTTTGACTGGAAGCCGACCTCAATATAGTTGGGAAAAACGCTAGGCAGATGATGAACGGAGTATAGATAATTCTATTAGTACTATATGTCGAGTGGTCCTTATTCTCGATAGATGGCGGTGATCGCGCAATGATGTCGATCGTTACACGAGTTCGATCGTTACACGGGACAAAGAAGATTCCCTCTAAATATTAGGTATAGGTGTTCGAAGATTGTATGGAAACTAATTTTGAAGTTAGAAATCTGGGATGTACGATGTGAAGTTACATAAAAAAATATAAGTATTAAAAAAAATGTCACGTAAGTTAATGAGGCAGACCAAATTCTACGCGAGCGAAGCCGCGGGCAAAAGCTAGTTACTTATAAAAACGTCCCCGACTTCGTTGCCATTAAAGCCACATCCAATTTCCATCTGTATGAAATGACGGGCTCCGTCTAATGTTGCCGCGTCATGCATTCTATAATCCCCCCGTTGCCACTGTGTGCGGCCCTCAATCTGCACTGATTGAAACGCGACTGCTTGCCGAGCGATTCGCTTCTACGACCAACGGTGAACGGTTATGACTGCACATAACAATCATATCTCTATTCTTCACATTTTATCTCGTCATCGCTGATTGTGATCAAACACTATGACATATCGTAACAATAAATTACGTGACGTTCAGAAATATCACTTTAACGTTGGTATAAGTTTGTCATATTTCACAAGACAGTGTTTGTGAATCAAGATTTGGTACAGAGAAATTTCTTGAATTTTCTCTTCAGCTTTCACTGATAAAAGTCAACTCAGTTACTTTACTCCAATTTTCTCTGTTTTTACTGTACATTAACATCAAAAAGAATAATTTTAAACTCGTTTTGATCGTTAGGTAGATATGTGAAATCTGCGAGGTGGCGCTAAGTGGCGGATAATTTATTCCACATCCCGGGAAATAACGATAGACCGATCGGGACGCCGAGACACCCTCACCCCCTCCCCGCATAATCCTTTGATGGATTTTACTCCGCAGACGCCTGAGAATACTGGAAAAGTGCACTCCGCTGAGGAAAAACACAAAAACATATCTTTGAGGAATTTCTTGTGTAAACTTTTCAAGAGAATGTGTGTCGTACTATGTGTTACGAGTACGAGAATGTAATACGAATATTATTATTGTTTACATCGATTTCGTGGAGTCGTGATGACGTGCTATTGGATGGCTGTTTTATTACTAGTTTGGCCATTGTTAACGTACATGATGCACGAAAGGAACTTTCTAAAAGTAATTATATTTTATAGACATTTCGTTGCTATTTATGTACTTCATGAAATTTTTGCTTACAAAAATTGCTGTAAAAATAAAAAACTACCGAGAAAAAAAATTACAACAAACTTTTAGAAGCGAAAATAAATAAAAGCTAGAAAGTATGAGCATAAAATAAGGAAAAAACATAACTTTTCGTTATATCTTTAATTAGGCTTTATTAATTCAAATAGACTGTAAATAACTGGTCGCACGCGCGGCAGCCGTATTTTCTGTCATCTCAATGAGAGCATCTGACCAATAGGAATGTTTCCCGCCGAGTCAACGACCGGACAGGCAGCCAATCGCGACGAGTATCGCGGCTGCACTAGTGCTCGTCATCCGAGACAAATCGATGTTATTCTGTTTTTTTTTCCTCATCACGACCACTGCCAACACTGTTACGAGGTCTTACAACCTTAAAGAAAATCACGTCCACAACATTTTTTACTATTACAAAATATTTTTCAAGTCATGATAAGATCAAACGATTCGCTTTAGAAACGATTGCTGAATAAAATAACTCTCCATTAAAATTTCATTTTATTTCAGTTTGTTTAGTATTTCTCAATGTTTGATATCTATTTTCTGTGAAACTGATAAACTCCGATCCATCATATTTCTGGAAATTAATAGCATTCTATAAATAGCAGGCGATTTATTTTCGAATTGATTTGTAGTAGATTTTGTAGATTGTACGGTGTTCAATTCTTTTCTGAGAACTTTTAATGTCAGTCTCACAAATATTGTGGATTCTTTCTTGATAAGGATTCAAGCTGAAATTCTTAGCAAGGTTCCATTAACAAGCATGTTATCAAATAGTTCCATCGCCACATCTCATAAGCTCGTTTTACCTGAAGCTGTAACATTAACGGTACGCTGCTATTATGATTATTATGTTTTATTATGTGTGCACAAAGTTAACTGTGCAAGCTACAGCATGCGAGCAGACGTTCCGCTTCAAGTTCAGTGAGCAGGTAGCGTGCAACCATGCAACCAGTATTACCAGGGAGTAAGAAAATACAGAAGACTTATACCAATCAATTTACAAAAACAATCTGTTAAAAAATAACCAAATCCTGAACGATGCTTTGAAAATAAATATTGCACTCGAAACATATCAAGTTAACTTTAAGATTTCAGAAGTGACAGCCGTAACTTTGTTGCAGTGCTATTCACTATAAACGCCTTGTGACTATTTCCTATGCTCTAACTAAGCTACTGACAGCGACACACCAATCGTGCGGCGCGAACGGTGAGCGCTCGCGATGTGCAATTGGACAATCTCAAATCCATCTTGTCGAAGAGCACATCCAAAGGTAATACTGAGTCACATCTACCTTATCCAATAAGCCTTCTGTATTTTCTCATGACACTCTTGTACCCACGATACATCGCCCCCTATTATTAACTGCATAGCGGCACCTTACCGGAGATGATAATTGTGCATATCTCTTCTTATTATAAAACACGACGTCCGTCCTGCACAATTAAGAGAGCTCCACTAGTTATAATTAAATCAATTATGGTTCCCAACCTTTTAGACTAGTCTACACAAGCCAAGTGGTTATTGATGGTCATAGATAATATTTTAGGCCTTGTGTAGACATGTATTTGGGATGGTAGATATTCGGTAGAAGATGTAGACGCAGTTTATCAAAAAGTAAAGTTCTTGAATATCCAGCCACTTAATTGCGCATCAATGAATCGTAGACACGCTTGAAAGCCTCGTTAGAACCCAACTACAATACCTACCTTATAAAACGTTTACACCCTACAGGGAACGTAAAACTTATGAACAAAATAGCGAGACAAAAGTAACAGTAGACTAAAACCAATTACAATTCCATTAATTCGCCAACTACATAACCTAAGGGAGCTTCTAGTACTACAAGTTCCAACAAAGCTTATAAATAACAATGGATTAACAAAGCGAAGAACACAAGAGTCAGTAAGATTCATGTGGTGGACGTCGGCCAAACGCCAGCAGAGCGCATAATACTCAGAGGATTAACAATTTGGTAAGCAGATAGTTCGCAGCGAATATTTAATGAGACATTATATATTATGAACTATGGTGCAGATTGAAGCTGAGTAGGTGACAAAGACATTGATGTCATACTTATTCATGATTAATGAAGTGAATTTTAATCTTGTAGGTACGCAGCGGTTGCGTGATGTGGGCAGGTCTTTAAATATACAAGTAATGACTACATCAACCCACGCTGTGATGCTGCGTCTATTAAAGATTAATCTACGTAGCAATCTACCTTGTGTACAAACGGACGAGATCACTTAAGTAGTCCAGCTAGCGTAAGAGGAACACGTGAAAAACATGTAGTTGTCACGTATGAACTTGTATGTCTATTATCTCTACGTTTTTTTTTCCATTCATGTTCTCTTGTATATATAATTCATGTTTTTTCCTCTTTGTAGATATTTTTCAACAATATTGTTACTCTAGATAAACAATAGTATGCCCGTGTATACCTATTCGTATGTTCTTTTCTATTCTCATACACCGCACGCAGGTATATTATCTAGTAGTAGGTATTCAATTCAATTTTCGACTCTTTCAAACTAATTTCCAACCTTAAACGAAGTCCAGAAACTCAATTACTACTCCATTCACTAGCATTTAAAAATGAGAACCTAAATGTAATTCTCAAGCCACAGTAGAGGATTGTTGGTGAACGAAAAGACGCGCTTGTAAAACTAAAGCGCGCTCACTGAACTTCAAACTCAACTGCAGTGGAGCACCACTTTAGACAGCATACGTTGGGTTTAAAATGTTAATTATTAGTACTACAATAACAGTGAGAAAGTCAAGTTGGTGGAGAAACCAAAACAGCTTGAACATCTTTACATTAAATTTTCATTACTTAAATGTTATCAACAAGTTTAAACGCTGCCTGTACTGTTTCTGTTTTGACGTCATTCATCTTACATACGGCAACCTCCCAGAATAACATTACAGTATTACCCTAAAGCTAAGAATAATCTTCACCACAGACCACAATATTGGCTGTCACAACTCATAACAATAATACCCACGTAACACATACTGTAACCGAACACGCAGTAAGAGAAACATCGTTCTTGAGCCAACACTCGGAAAATTCGGTGTCTCAAGCATAAGTTCTCGGAGCAATCCAACCGCTGAACAAACACAGCACCATCAAAGACAGACAGTGTGTTATGAAAACAAGCAACGGAGAATAAACACAAACAAACACGCGAAACAATTGATGAGAATGAGACAGGGGAGCGGGGGGAGGGGCCACAGTTACGTATTCATTGCTATGTAAAGGATTTTTCGTCCGTAAAACTGTCAAGACGCGTATGTCTTTTTTCGCGTAATTTTTGGCGTAAATAAACATCAAAAGCGCTCAGCGTTGTCATTGTGAAATGAAAATTATTACCGGGAGCCACGGAATTGAAAGAAACAGGCACCCAAATGTGGAAGCCTGATAAAAAGTAAACAAAGATAAAACGTTATTTGCTCTTTGCCCAAAATTCATTAAACCGTCTAATACTCCTTGTATACGGGCTTTCTAGAAATAGAATTCTGAATTTATTTTTGGAAAAAAATTTTTGTTTTGTGTAAGCCCTTTTACAGACGCAATCACAACTAGACTAATTTATAGAAAATAAGTACCAAGTTACACCCAACCCTACGGACACAAGAAAGGTTCTTACAAACCGTCAGTCTAGATACAAAACGCTGTGAATATTGCAGATCAGTCGGATAAGCGGCTTTGGACCTAAAGAAGGCAGCTGGAAGATAATAGAGAACTGGGAATACCCTAACTAGAACCGTAGTTATAGGTTGCTGAGAATGATTGATTGAACCTTTAACATGAATCCCTAACAAAACGAAACGCCCTTCAGTGAATTTTCAAGCAAATGGTTTCCAACAACTCTAGTTGTTTTCACAAGACTGCTTTATTTAGTACAACAAATGTATGGTGACAACCTGTAACCTGCGCCACGCGGATAGTGCGTTACGACCGTTGGAAAATGGTTATTACCACCATTGAAATAAAACTTAGTTCGAGTGCCGCAATGATATCAAACAGTGCGGTGCCAGACGACGTTTATCGACAGAGGATGTAGCCCGACGAACGACGCGAAATTGCAAATTGTGTTTAACCTAACTCGATAACGATAAAACATTCTAGCGTAACTCGTGTCTTCTTTTATTGAGAACCTTCTGCTTTTCCCTTCAATTTACAGAAGTCACCCAAATGCTAATTGCCTCCATTAAATGTTCAAGGGAGTGGGCCTAGCGACTCCACTAATTTTAAGCTGCCATTCTGCCATACGCTGGACATCATAACCTCACTTTATCGAGTCCATTTGGCCGGTGATACTCTTTTTAATAACGTACTTTAATTTTATGTCTCTTTATCTCAGGGATTATAGCACTTAATTGAGGTTTTTCGTCCACATGTTTATGTAAATTCATATTTGTACCAAATGTGAGGAATATTTCGAGGGTGATTATTATTTTTAATGATTAACATTTTCATTGTAATAATATTTAACACACAATGCGTTGTCACGAACGTTACCTAAGCCCTTTGAAGATTGCGTGAATGGAACCATGAAAGCTTAAAAATATTTAGGTTATTTTCCATTTTTCAATGTGATCATGATAAATGAAATCTGCTAACAGTGCCGTAATAAATATTTAAAGAAATATGTTGGCACGATCTCTGTCTGTTCCCTTCTAATTGTTAATTAATACCTCTTAATTGGACGCCACCCTAAACCGAGACAAATAAATGAACTCATAAAGGCCGCCATAAAAATAACAGTGCATAAATCGGAATGAACGGTGATTCCAACAGCTTAAATGGGCGTTCTAATGAAAATATTTTAACTATTAAAGTCCATTTGATTGTTTTCCTGGCAATAATCTGGCAATTAATGATCATTCGGTTAGTTGTCTGTGTGTTATTTATTAAACAATTACGTGGTTGATGTATCGATGCCATTGTACGCTAATCGTTACTAAACCTGATGTTTGTTGCACAATCGCACTATAGCTTGTTACACAAACGACTTGCAAGTGATAGGGACCGGTTTGAAGGCTGCTACTACTGAATTAGTAAACGTATGTACATGCAACCGATATCTTACTAATATTATAAATGCAAAAGTTTGGGTGCATGTTTGTTACTCGACTGTTGTGTTTTTCGACCACGTTGTATCCACTGGATCGATTTATTTGAAATTTTATACCTACACATATAATTCATAACCTGGCATGACACACACTGGAGGATACTTTTGGTCTCAGTAGTAAAAACCTATGGGACAATTACCGAGCTCCACACGAGCGTATCCTCTGACATAAGCTAGCAATAAATATAAACAAAATAACTTTGACGCAATGAATTCTAGTTCATTTGTGTTACCGTTAATGTTCACAACGCAATAACCAAGACAGTAAGAAGAAATAGTACAAAGTAAAGAGACGCATGCATATTCAGTGCAAACAAGTAAAGCAGTTCAAAGGCGGGAGCGTCCCAAGCGTGGCGAATCTCCACGAAACGCTATAAATTTTTACTAAAACAAACAAACGCGAGTGAGCACACAAACACGACCGCGCATGCGCCACGTCTAGTAACCGCGTGGCTTATGAAGCTTGCTAAATATATAATAAAATATGTTCCTACGCATATTATAATTATACAAACAGGTCGGAACTGTGCAGCCATCGACCCGAGCGAATCAATGTTTAACTTTTACGTAGTGAAAAAATAAAGTAATGAATTTCGCATTGACTATTTTGCATCTCTCGAATGAAGTCAAATAAAATCTTGTTTGCTTGAAACCGCAGTATAATCCCTACCTATTTACTGGTGGGGCCTGTAGAGGGCCAAAGCCTGCCGGGGTCGCGGGACCAAGGGATTACCGTGACCCCGGTACGTAAAGGGCTAGTGAAGGACACCGTGGATTTTAGTCAGTACAAGTCTGACAGTCCCTCCCGCCCTGCCCTGGGTGGGAGGACTCATTTGATGATTTTACCACGCAAAAAAAAAAGCTATTTACTGGTGTGAATTCACCTTAAACGAACCAAAGACAAGAGGAATAGTAAGAATCTCTTTAGGAATCACCTGTTGGGGACCCTTAACTAATATAATAATGAAGCGATCCTCTCGGTCCAATTTCAGTCCGCCCCTCGCCAACTCGCCACTCCATTTGCTACGCTATAGACACTTACTTGTAAATCTATCGCTCCCAATTTAGATAATCCGCGCCAAATTCCGTCCCCGTGAATCTAATTTTAAACTTCATTGTCGTTTCATATACTCTTATGATTACAACACTGGCCTGTGACCCATTGTTCGAATTTCAAATGAGCGACATTGAACGTGAAATGAGGCCCAAAACTACGAACATTTCCGACAAGATAACGAACTTGGTGCATGATCGCTATTCAAATGTTCCACCATTATTTTCTCGTGTTCGGCGTATTTTAAACTGAAAATTGGGTATTCTGTAGACCTCTCGAAAGCTTTAAGTTCGTAAAGAAGCTTTTTGAGAAGATTTTCTTTCAGAACGTCCCACAACTACAACATGCAGATGAAAGTTAAAGTCCTTCACGAACTTTGTACCTTACATGAAAGTTTTAACTATTCGCTGTAATATAACATTGGGGCAACGACGTTGAGAAAATTGAAGAGATTTTCTTCAGAAAGTATAAAGCTGTCTGAGAAGGTACTGAAGACGCCGAAGATATCGGGAATAAAGAATGTTTTATTTGCAAATAATTTCTATTTGTGAGAGCACCCCCATGCCTCATAACTTTAAGTCGATAAATCACAATATTAGACAGCTTCTCCTGGAGGGTTGGAAGGATGAAAAAATAAAATCGTCTTTCATCAATTACTGGGAGCAAAAGCTTTTTGCCGCCTTATTTACATTCAAAATTCACAATATCGATGGCATTACTTGTCTTGACAAATTATTGAAACAAAACAAAATTGAATTCCATGGGTTTTCGATGTCTGTTTTTACATTGAAAATAATTCTTTAGCAGCCGATAAGTCATCTTGATGTCGAGTGTCGTTGACAACTGCCAAGTAGAAAAAGAGAGAGTGATTTATAAAGAAGCAAATAATTGAACATTCATTATATGGATGGCTGATCGATGGCGAGATCATCGAATATGCAACGATGACAGTTTACGATTTCTCGCTATCGACGGGCGGTAGCATCGATAGCCTATTAGCTAGAAGGTGACGTAGCATTATGAAAATTGCTCTGATATTTTCTATCACGCGAGCTGTTACCTCTATCGTCATCGTAGACTGGTAATATATGACGGCGTCACTACTTTTAATTTTAGATAAACATTATGTGTTGCCCACATTCTCGCAGACTATGTCATCTAGGCTAATCTACCGGAGTATTGGTAGCGACAGACAAATCATAGATATAAATGACACTATAAATCCAATAATTTGACACGTTGTCATTTTTGACACGATTTATGTTTTATCCAATATGTATTCTCTGAAGCGAAAAATAGAGGTGTGAATCTTATGAACACGAGACCGGATGCGTAGACGAAAGCTTGCAAATAAATACCAAGTAATTGTGCAAAAGCTTTTCTTGTAATCCACCACTAAACAGATCGTAAAAGTCAGCTAAAAAAACCATAACAGCTAATCTAAAACCGGAGAGAGAAATAATGTTCATTCAAGAAGAGAAGGCTATTATTAAATGTTATAACTAGACACAAAACACACGTTTTCATTAGCACGTGCCAAATAAATATAATGACGAAATACGTAACAATGGACCTTTCACACTATATTTCTAATTAACTTAGTATATTTTTATTCTGGTACAGAAGTCGCATGCAGTGTAGTGTAGTGTGTAATGGAATTCTTTAGTAGTCAACTACAGCAGGCAACTGGACAATACTATTACTTTTAGTGTTGTTCTTTTTGAACTACATAAAGTACTAATCGCGTAATAAAAACTGCAACATAATCTACTTTTCTCTGGCGATGAACACTATATTTTGCAGTTTCATGTTCCGTCTTACTGAAGAATAATGAAGTTTTAAAGTTACATGGTAACTTGCACTATCATTATAACTGGACGAGTTGTTTAATCAATAGTTAAAATCCCATTTATTTTTCAAATATTTAAGATTTAACAAATAGTTAGTTTAAATACTGATCAAACAAAAGACCTTTAAACGGATTTTTTAAATTATTTTTGTATAATGGCGCTTGCAACAATGCATAGTATCCCGTCTTAATTCCTAATGACAAATTTCTTCTTTATAAAGTTCAGATACCTATGTCTTTATCAAGGTTGTATAAAATTGAAGAGTTAAATAAATATAAATTATGTCAAACCCTATAATTAATCCTAACCTGTTAGTATATCGGTTATAGCTCTATTAACGACTAATTATAATTTTGACATAGCTATAAAGTAATCTTACATCAATAGACTATGTATTGGTGAAACAAACCACGCCCACTCCAAGATTTATTTTTAATTTTCCTGTTCTTACACATGCCTTTACTTACACAATCTTCGGCGAACTTTGAAAAAAACCCTCGATATTTTCCTTAGTAATTATGTGCACGTGTATTTACATAATCGACGGCTACCTGCTCAACATGAAATTGTAGGATCCATACCCAGATTACGCAAAGCTCTATTAGGTTTTTTTTTTAATCAAAAAATCAATAACACCGTCGAGATTGGAATTGAACCCGTTTCATGGTAATGCCTCGCCCTCTATACGTGGGTCTTAGACGTAATTTTCGATTGTAGGTTTTACTATAAGTACACGTCTGCCTTGTTGGTAAGTCGATAATTATAGATATCTTGGTGATATGTTTTTCCATTATTAGAGAGTGAGTTGTTTGATCAGTAGTTAAGCAAACTATTCGTTAAAATCCCATAATTTTTTAACAAATGGTTAATATTGTGTAAGATTTTAACTTATTAGTAGCTTAACTAATTATCGAATCTCGGCCCTGTTGTTAATGAACGTTCTCTGTTACAAAACATGTTATAATTCCTTCGGCGTTTTGATCAAAGAGTTAAGCTTAAACTTAGGTACCTGCTGCATATAACTACTGAACTAGGTACCGCGTTGTACGTAGTTGTCGACCTTGAAGTGAACTCACTCGGTGATTCACCGCCTTGAGATATTGTCAAGATAGAGACAGAAGGCAAACTTTGACTAATTTTCGATAGGAAAATGATGCAACCAAAATTAAATCCAATGGATACATCAAATTGAATAGTGGTCCTATTAAATTTGATTTATCCTTTAGACTTAATTTTGGTTTTTCTGCTTGAAATAAAACTTTCAAGCTCTGACGGTTAATAGTTAATTTATATGAGTTTTGCATTAAGGCGAATTTCCATTAGGCAAATCTTGCATACATGTATGACGTCACATTTGTATACAAGGTGCTTAAATTGGAAAAAAACACGGGCCTCCTCTCTGTGAGAGGGCCATCATCCTCCGCTCGGAACCAGTACGAGTTGGCTTTTACTTCGGCAATTGTTTAGAACTTCTGTTTCACCCACACTTGTTTAGTATACAACATAATTATTCAAACGAGGTACGAATGTTCGCGAGCGTGTCTACTTCCCATAACATTTTTCATCAGACGTAACATTGAATCATACAATATCATAAAAATACTTTGACACGCATTACTCTTGGAACATGTAACATGATGAACAAGCAGCATTGGTTAGATTTTTCGTTGAATATGTCACTTTAACGTGTGTGGGTACGGGGTGCATGTATAAGTGCGGTTCAACTAAGAAGGTTAGGGTCTATGGCCAAAAGTCACTTAAAAATAACGTTTAGCAATAAAATGCTCTGCGCTAATTAATTTTTAATATTGTATTTATCTTTATTATCTCGTTACACTTATTTTCAAAAGATAATTGTTTATTTAAAAGCTTACAAGTATTTAAAAGGAGTCCATGACGTCACAATTTGACGTCATCAACTGACCTTCTAAGTTGATACGCATTATAAATCGTGTGTCGATGTTCTATAAGACGTCAGTCGTCGTGTTCCACGCGGGACTCAAAGAGCTGTTAGCAAAATGACGGAGCTCTTCTTAGAGGGCCAAAGCCTGCCGGGATCCCGGGACACCGTGGATTTTAATCAGTACAAGTCTGACAGTCCCTTCTAGCCTGCCTTGGGTGGGAGGACTAATTCGATGATTTCACCACGAAAAAAAAACAGATGATTTATTGATTCTTAAAATAATAAATATCAGATTGATGCAACGCAAAATCTAATTTAGTGTCTACACATAAATAGACTTTCCTAGTCGAACATCGTCCTTCCATTGTGATAAAGTTGAAAATCTATTAAAGCCAGATTGAGGTAGCTTGATGTTATGGCTTCTGTACTTTCATGCTTTTTTTTTTTATCGTGGTAAAATCATCAAATGAGTCCTCCCTCCCACCCATTACTGTCAGACTTGTACTGACTAAAATCCACGGTGTCCTTCACTAGCCCTTTACGTACCGGGGGTACTTTCGTGCTAGTGAAACTTGTCTATACTTAGTTGATGCCTAAGTGAATGTTTTATTTTATTATTATTTAACTTTCAGCTCTGCTATAATCGCAGCAAATATTCCGAACGTACAATAAAACTTAGAAACTTATTAGGTTTCAAAATTTAGATACTCGTATCATATTGGTATTGCACTCTGTTACGAAAACCACTTGATTTAGGTAGGAAACATTTAAATACTAAAAAAAGAGCACATGGTCTCAAGGTCAGCAAAAAACCGATATCAAAAATGATTTCCTCTCCACCACTATCAAACAACATGATTTACAAAATTAATCATAACAACAAAATTCATAATCAAAGCAGTAACAATATTAACAGAGTTTTTAACAGGAAATCGCGGTCTATTGACCAACATGTTGCTGATATTGATACCAGTTCTATTTATATCGTGTTACATATTTTTTATTACCAAATACTACTGTAGCAGTTCATCTCATTAAGATTACAACATTATGATTCATCTATTGCCTACAGCTAATCGGCTCGCTGATATTATATTGTAACATAGATATTACCTATCGGTTTCCTGCGAAATTCTATGTTATGCGATCAGTAATTACGCCAGTTGAACTTGCTTCAATTACTTCTCTTATTACGGAAATGTTAGGATGGATATACAATATCATTGTAATTTGTAATACAACACTATCGAAAATATTGTTGGGCACTGTTCCCGTTGACAGCGATGAGGACGACTCTTTGAATGTTTTTATCTTTTTTTAATATTTTATCAAGTACTTAAAATAAATATAAAAGAAAACATAATAATATTTAATTTTTAGAGAAAATTTTAGAAAAGTCCTCTTTGGTTGTAATGTTCCAAAATATCAGCGGCTGCCCGTAATTTATTCTGCGTCCATTAAATATTTCACACGGCAATAATGTAACTTTCTAAATTGCATTTTTTTAAAGAGATGAAAAGTTTCGGTAATTACCTCCAAATAAAATTAATTGCTTTTTAAAATATTAATGTAGATATTATAGTTTTAGACCGCGTGGAACGTCACCATAATGTCTTCACAAGTTTTGTTTGTCATCCGTAAATTTTGCCTTTTAACGTGCAAAAAGTGCTGATTGTCAGCCTACTTTAATTTTATTGTTTTTGTTTTTATTGTTTGTACCATTAAAACATCAATCAAATCGTTATTCAACCAAAAAAACAATCGTGTTTCGGAACCCCGCTTAAATTAACATTTAGTGATTTGCTGCTTTTTTCCAATTTTTCTCGGACCATTAACAGCGATCAAGTATATACGGTTCCCCTAAATAAGGGTGAGTGTTTTATAATTTTGACTTTACAAGTCCGTAGCCCCCAGAATTCGTTGTGGTTTTTACCGCTTTATGTATTCAATCAGCCGAGCAAATGTGTGGTGCAAACTTCCCTCTATTTGGGAGATCGTTAAAACTGAACGGAACTCGCCAGGTGTTTTGGTTATTGACGCGCACGATAACCAGTATCAACCCTGGGAGTGAACTGTTTAATTTACATAAAACACCAACAGCCGATACACCTTTAGGGAGGCCGTGTTTGAGTTAGAATACTAGGGAGCACTAATTGCAGTTTTTGATTGTTATTAATAAGATATGAATTCAGACCAAATAAGTATTTAAATAGAAGTAGGCTGAAACTTCATAAAACTTCATCTAAAATCGTTGCTAAAACGCGAATACCTCGATACTAACAAACTCCTTTCGTGTCGTCTATAGTCATTGATAAATTTAGTTATGATAACACGCTGGTAGCAAGTAATAAGTATATACTTTAGGCACTCGCTTAACGGATTAAAACTGGGACATAAACAACATTTGCGAACGAGAGAAATGAAAAAATGTTGAAGAAATAAGACGCTCAAAATCAAATTAAGTAAGGTTCACAAAATAGGTGCTTCCACTTTGCGCACGATTAACTAAAGTGCCAATAAACATTTTACCATTTTGCCCGCTGTTAGTAATTTGATATTGTAATGCTTGGGCTACACAATACTAATAAATTATTAGCCTTATTTACGACCTGGCGTTATCTTGTGTGTTCAGTACTTATGTGGTCTAAAACCGTGATGTCACCGTCAGCGCTGTTGCTGAAAACTGTACTAGGTATATTTTGTTCCAATTTTTAAATATTCACCGAACAGATACACAGTTAATTCCTTTCTAAAGCCCAAAACAGACTCACGGAGAGAAACTCCGAGAACACCCGAGAAACATGAGTGTGAGAGGTTTCTCTACGTCTCTTTTCCTTTATTTGACGTCTCGGGGAGACTTCTCGCCTGGACTTCTCGACGTGAGTCTGTACATAAAAATTATCTCAGAAATTATCTTTAAGGCGAACTATTTCCTTCTTTATACCTCTTCAACCGGACTAGTTTGCGACTCGACTGGTCTAACGTTACTCACAAAGATATAATCTTTATGTAAAAAAGTAATACACTAGACAGGCCCACATTCTGTATGCGAAGGTGAGCTGAACCCACATAAGTTACCAAACAAGTAACATTTAATATTTCCGAGTCGAGAGACGGCATCGTTACAGGGGTTTGCGACCGGCAGGTGACTCTGCATATGCCTCCCCTGAATGCCAACGACCCCGCTTTTACATAAACTTCGCTTTATTGATAGGAACGGCAACAGCTGATCGTTTAAAAAATTAAAATGGTACCCACCCATAATACATGCTTTTTACTACCCAGTTAAGGTTTACCGTCAAACTTTAATCTCTCCTTTTACGTGAAACGACACACAATTTCATGTTAAAATTAAAATAAAATAAGACTAAACGTAATAGCTTCTGCATTAAACTTAAAAGGCTGGCTAGGCACAAAAACTACATGCTCTTGGGGGTTTAAAAATCCTGCACTTGTTGCTGTATGCAGGTAAAAAGAAAGAGCAAATTCCTAGAACACTCATTGTGAAAACAACCTGTATTTTCATTAAAATTCTTAGCGGGTTTAATATAAAAATATGAGGAATGAAAAAGGGTATAAAAAGTTGGCACATTTGATAGCAGCCGGATGCCGGCGGTCATTAATTAATAACTCAGTTAAGCCTCTGTACTAAAGCTTAACACATCAACCCGGGGGTTGCACAACTTCCGGTCAAATCCCGCGCTTCCACCCGCAAGCACTTCCGGTCAACGAAACTCTGCCCGGAGTTTACAAATAACGTGCGCGAGCGAATTATAATACAGAGCATATTTTGTCGATATAAGATGGTTCTTATGTATTTATATACTGGAAGTTTGAGGCTTGTATTAAATAAGATACTCATGCTATGAAAAGCTTGGTTTATGAGGGAATGTGGCCCGAGGGTTCTTAAATTAGGCCTGACAAAATCATGAGGAGAAATTCACCAAGCGCTGAATACTTATGTACTCTCAAAGTCTGTTGAATTAACCTTGGCACAGAGATAAGGAATTCACTTATAGTACTTTCTCTTGGCCGTAGGTTCTCTTTAGCTTCTAATATAATAAGACAGGGTTTGAATATTACGTTAATTTGGGACAAAATGCTCCACTGAGTCTAGTTAATAAGTTACATTTAATATTTAACAGACTTCAGAAGTCCGATAGTAAACTTAATTTTAGTTTCGAATAACATTATGGACGTCCACCTATAAGAAGGACAGACGATCTGAAGACCACAGGATCGCGCTGGATGCAAACCACTTGCAATCGGTCCTATCGGAAATCTATAGGGGAAGCCTGATACGATGACAATGAAGATGATATTATCAACAGTAAATAATTTGTTGTCCCCAAATGATAAAGGTTCTATGTGTATCATGAATGAACCAACATCACGCCTGTGGATCTCCGGACAGGTAGACAGAAGTGGTCGATTGATTCCTTTTTATAAGCTTTTATTTAGTTTCATTTGTCCCATTATTTGTCTGTGATCACATCTTGCAAGTTAAGATACTTCTCGGTTTCCGATTATCGCATGATAATGTAATATTATGACGACATGGAGCTGATCTGACGACAGAGCTGGAAGGTGGCCATTGGAAATCTGTAATGAAACGATGCTACCCTATCGAATTTGGACTCGTTTGATTCGTCATGACAAGTACTTTGTATTTACAACGTAGTTATTTGTTTTAAGTACCTAATAAATGCTTGTTTTAAATGATTGTTTAATTAACTTATTTTACTAGTTATTGAACTCAACAAAACAGTTACTCGTAGTACAGAACTCCCCTAACAATATATATAAGTCCTTCCTACCACTAACTTGCTACTAAAACTAGTAGGTACGTTTAACAAATTATATGCGCCATTAAACTGTCCTCAAGAATAAATTTGACTGTCTCTCTCTGAGAGTCTGAGGCTATTCAGACTCTGGAAGAGGAAAAAATACAAAAGCCTCAGACACACACATTGAACCATAAAAAAACCAGTAATGAAACTTCGTGACGATGTAAGAGTATTTTTTAGGGTTCCGTAATTGAGGTGGTCATGGGGCTAAGGGCTTTACACTGTTAATATATCTATCATTGGAACAAATATATTCAATTAATGGTAGTTTGATTATTTAAGCAACGGTTTAGTTAGCTGTTTAAAGAATCTTTTACAAAAAATAGAAAGGGTGATTTTCGTCATCAAAAACTAACCACGATCACCACATTTAAAAAATCTTAAAAAGCTGGCAATGACATTACTGTTTTGGAACACTGACATCTTTTGAACGCAGTTTAAATAGACTTGTCACGTTCTGTTCTACAGGTGAAACTCGCTCTACATGTATGATGTAAGGAACCCTCATTCCGCAAGCTAGACTCAAACTTATCCCAGTTTTTTCAACTAGGCGTCATTACCATCGTACCGGGCACTAAGTGAATAATTTCAGAGACTTATTCCAAAGGATATTTGAATGTCTCAACGGCCATTAGTTCTTGGACTGAGATAGTTTATTCAGTTTCAGATTACTTCAACTGAAATGGAGCAAAAGCCGTAATGAATTAGATATATTTTATCAGAGCTCTGAGCTTTCTACTGAGCTAGAGCTACAGAGCAATGCACTGCTGAGATCATGAAATTAAATAACTTGCTAACTAAAATAAATATATCTTTACAAAGTAATATTTTGTTGCCAATGCCAGTTAGAAAGAACTGGCATTGGCAAAGGTAGTTTCTTCAAACTTTTTAATTACGATACTGAATGTTTTATAGCTTTCTAAATTCCAAACTGCAGTTACGAGGTTTAAATCTTAACGTTGAATTTCCATGCAACTACAAAATAATACAACAGCATACCAAACAATCTCAAGAAAAACCTAATAAATGCACACAAAGCGGCGTATGTAGAAAACATTTGGATACGAATAAATTGTGAGACAAGACAGGCCACCCGTATTTCACCGGCTTATCTTCACTCAACCGAAATGTGGTTCCCTGTTAACCTTAGATAGGACGTACAAGGTGCGGCTTGCCAAAGTAAAAATAAAAGGCATTTAAGCTAATTTCTGTGTAAGCTCTTTAAACCAATAATTTCTCGGCACTCGCTCCAAGTTGACAGTGGTCATGGCAAAAGTTGCGAGTCGGGGAGCGCCTGCGGTTACCCGCGACCCTCAGCCGGCTAGGATTACGGACGGTTCAAACGACTAAATGAATACAGACGAGTAATTCACGTTTCATTGTGTAAACAACGAATTACAGCCTTTACAATATTCTCGTTGACTTTAGCATTTCGCTTTCCCAATAAAAAGAAGAAGCCACCACATTTTCATATACCCTTTTCGTATTTCAGACAAAAATTACGGGCGCAGCCTGAATGCATTTTCGCTTTGCTTACTCCGCAAGGGAAATAAGCATAACGACGATTTAGTAGCGCAATATCTGGTTATTTTATGAGAAGATAAAATAAGCGTTGTTTATTTACTTTGCTTTATCAGATGAATAACTCGTAAAAGTTTAAACAAAAGGACTGTACCGACGTCTAAATAGTTTACAAAAGCAAAGAGATCGATAAATTCTGTTGCTCCTAGATATCGATTACGTTAATTTAATAAGCCAGTGCATATCTATTCTAAACTACTTTAAATTATGCGACCTTTAAAGGCGAGCGGCATGCGATCGGTAACAATAAACACTGAATTTTCACCGTAAGCAAACAACCGGTTTGACGCAAGGTCCCTATCAGCTGGTGGTTCGCCCTAGGGCTGAACATATTCATAACAATTACTCTAAGCCTTATCTTCTGTCTTGACAGTGGCATTTAACAGTAACTTCTCCAGCCTACGAAACTCTACATTGCCCAATCCTTTGCAGTATATGTACAAGCTTTTTTTTTAACGTGGTAAAATCATCAAATGTGTCCTCCCACCCAGGACAGAGCGGGAGGGACTGTCAGACTAGTACTGAGTAAAATCCGGTGTCCTTCAATAGCCCTTTACGTTCCGGGGTCACGGTAATTCGGGAGTCCCGCGACCCCGGTAGGCTTTGGGAGTCCCATTTTGCTGACACTCTTTGAGGCGCGCGTGGAACACAACGCGCCGTCGACCCGGGCATACTCGTAGTATATGTATAGTAGTAATATTTTAGTCTTTCCCACTTATTGCATAAAAGTATCGTGATATTTTAATTGAAAACCCATGTACAAAACCGTGGCATATGACTTTTTTTTCTAGATACTCATATTTCATATCATATTTTAATCTAGCAGTCGACAAACTATGTTTCATAAAAATATAACTTTGTATAAATACGTCAGCATGTTACGAATTTATTTAATTCCGTCACATACAACATTCGAAACGTGGACACGACCACAGCCAGTGGTGTATCAAAAATATCTCGTTCAAAAATTCCAAACAATTCAATTCGCCACTCACATTCATAGTTAGAACTACAACCCCGAAAAAACCTAATCAAATATGGACGAGACCCCGCGCCAGGTGACGACTGGCAGGTGTAGAACAATAGCTCGTCGTCCCTTTCACACCCACGCATTACGTATCACCGTCCCATTCACACGTTGACATTAATATTTTTTCGTATTAGATTTTTTCAAGGGGGGTAGATACGCATCGGTTTGATATACAGTGGTGTTGTGAGTTTTCATCCGTTCGCGTCATGCATTTCAAAAAAATTGGCTTTTGAGTTAGTCGTCGCCATTGTCGTTTTGCCTCGCTCCAGTTTCGCGTTACAGTTTCCGTGTTCATAGAGCATTCGTAGCAACTACGTAGACTTAGTTAAAAAAGTTTTTATGTTAATTAAATTCGGCCTTAAGTAGTTTTCTTTAATCGCGTCGATTGTTAAAAGATACTGGATTAACAATGGCTAGATTGCTCTATCGACATTAACGAAACAATGGGAAATGAACACATACTGTACATAAAATAAAGGCAATATGCTAAAGAGTATTATTTCAATGCAAACTTATCGGGTGGAGATAAATGTGAGCGATAAGCTATCAGTGGATCAATAAACCGTAATGTAACTTTTGTAACAGTACTCTATTCGCTGTTTGAAACAATACGTGGGCATCTAAAGGCAAATACGTGTAATAACTTTTGGTGTCGAAAGCGGCATGAGTTGTGAAACTTAGAACAGGATGGTAGAGATAGGCAGACTGCAAATTAACGAAATAATAACAATTACTTCATCATAGTCTAGCTATTATTAAGGCGTGTACATTTCGCAAGCAAAATGGCCGACCACGTATGACCGATGAACGTTAATGACTGCATTTCAGCAAAACTTTACAACAAGAGTTGTTCACGATCTATCATTGTCAGGTACATGTAGAATGTCTCAGTCGAACTGAAGTTCACCTGATTCATTACTGCAGTCATCACTCAATCGTTTATCAGACATAACATACTCTTAACCCATACTGAACTGTCCCTACTAATGATTGGAACAAATCCTCTTGTAATTGAGAAAATATGTGCTCTTTGATCTCTAATAAATTAAAAGATAATTTAATCAAAATGTTTTAACGACTTTTGCGATTAATTGGACCCTCAAGCATAAGGAAAATGTCCGAGGGTGTGTGATTATCTCGTATGGCCAGCCCTCCCCGAGCCCTGCTTTCTACGTCATTAACTTTTTATTAAGTTATCTGTTTAGCTTGTTAGCCTCCTACGTTATTATTTTAACGGGAAAAGGGTAATCACAGTATCACTAATATGTCAAGGGACTAATGACGGTGTTTTAAAAATATTTTCTTGATAAATAAATCAATAACTTTTAATAAAAACAGATTTTTATTGATCATAAATTATGTTACGTTAATTTATTGACTTCTGGTCGTCATCAGTTCATCACCTAGTTCCTAACACACCATAAGAAACATTAAAGGGCCATTTACAATTTTTGATGCAACTTATGACATAAATGTCAACACTTTCGAATCAAACACGAACATTTTTAACTGTTTATTTATTTATTCCTTTGAAATTATATTTGAAGACGTCATAAAAAGCATATGTATAGGTATGCACCGAAGCAGTAAATTTTCTCCAAAGTAAAAAATAACTAAACAGTTCCTTTAGACACGGTTCACACTAAATAATTCTGTCACGAAATCATATTTTTTCTATGTCGCCCAACAAAGTGTCATAAATGTGGACACGTCACTTACATATTATATGAGCGCGTATGAAATATTGTAGAGCAGCTAATGGCGCGTTTGCGTGTGGCCACACCCTTACAGCGCGCTCGCCTACTCGCCGCTGTGTGACCGCACCCTTATATTACCATAATGCTGATAGTTATTTCATAATAGAACTCATGAATTTTATTTTTTTAGAACGCGATTTTAGGATTTCATTATAATTAATTAACTTGATTTAGGAGACCTTCACGGATTATTTATTTCATGACTGTGTAGGTTTACATACATGAGTTTATGGTTTGCAAACAGATTTTAGATAAGTTGGATTATTACTTTACATAAATAAACCTACATATTTTTATTAAAAAGCCGTAAAGTATAATTAAGCATGCAATTTAGTGCTTACCAGTAGCGTGACTTGTACAAAGTCTTGTGAAAAACTGCTGACATAAATCACTCAAAAGTAAGTGCTAGACAAAATATCTCACGCGCGGCTACAACATAGAAATTATATCTTTTGTTGTAACAACATTGTTTTACAAATAGCACTAATAACACTTCAAATAACTTAAGGTCGAAACAGATTGAAATCTAAATTGAATAACGTGGTGTTTTTGAAGTGAAAACTTCTTTAGCGGCGTTGAGCACTTTTCTGTAATGGGTATAAAATCTTAAACTCGCGTCAGGACACGTGACCCTGACCGAAAAAGCGTAGGACGGCGCAGGGCGCTTGCGTGAATGTTCGTGTGACTTTATTACTTTTAAAGAAGTTTGTATGCTGGATACATTCGTTGCTAGGTAACATTGTTTATAAAAGATGTACGTCACATTGGAAAATTATTGAAATAAAACGTCAACCATTTTTGCGAGTTTTACTAAAATCTGTTCACAAGATATTTCCAACAATTACTATTCAAGTTTTCACTTCTGCCGGCACTCCCAGAGTGCAACCCGTCGTTTTTTTTTTTTCTCAGTATTGTGTCAATTCGTTCATTGGACCGTGGCGATTTACTACCGATACACACGGCCGTGCAGATTGGAATGCCATTTTCTCAAGCGATGGGAAACTGACAATCTTTGTATTTATTTTGATTTCATTTTTATTGTTGTCAAAAAACAACATGAACGAAGCTCACACGATACAACTTGGTACATGTTTTTTCATTTTTTGTTAATAAACTAAGAAGAAACGCGTTGTTTTAAAATGATTATGTGCAGTTCTCACATATATAAAATATGCCCAAAAAGTACATTAACTTGATTACTTTACAACGAAGAATCAAGTAATTAATCGAAACATTAATAATCAGGCAACATTCACGTATTTTTAGAGATTATGAGGAACAGGGTGGAATGTTCCTCATTCCCATTTATAAAAGGAGACGGGTGTGTTGTGTCTGCCCGGCAGACGACCGGATTTTCTATAGGATTTAGAACTCGTGGAGAATTCCAGTAGCATGACGTAGAAATTTGATTGTAGGTCTTTATTCGAACCATAGATAGCGCTGCAATTGATACTTGTACTTTTTGTACAATGCTAGTACAAATTCAAAGAGAGAAAGAAGCTCACATAAGTTACTGTAGCTTTTAAGCTTACTAGTCTCTAAAGCGTTAGTAGTAGTAGCTAACATATTAAAACGTAAGCACGCCATACTTATTCGGTAACATGCTTGCCGAACAACCGAGCAGTATTTCACGGATTGTAGCCAAGATTCCCAGAGCATTGTTACAAGTACAATGTTGTTTTCTTGTGCAATATTGCTGAATTCGCAACGATTGTGAAACATTCATACAGACACGTCCGTCTCAGCGTATGTTTGTAGTTATGCATTGTCATGAGGAATTTGTAAACGGCGAATTATGGTTGTTCTTTTGAACGTGTTTGTAGTAAAAATGTAACGTTATTTGCGTCATGAGTTTAGTTTAGCCAAATAAATAGTTTGCGGCATATGGGGATTGTAATTATTGACTAAGGGTTTTTCTCTTAGGACCAATTCTCACTGAGACGCGACGCTGCGTGCACGTTTTAATAGAGCGACTCTAAATCTAACTTTATTTACTACACGATAATATACTTTTCTAGTATCTTTACAGTTACTAGCTTCACTTCGCGTCGCGTCTCGGTGTGAACTGACCCTTATTTTAAAATCGATTACAAGTAACAGGTATTCTTATTAGACTATCATCATCTATCTAGCCTGTACATGTTCTGATTGGTTTTCAGCCTAATAGATTACAATTAGATACTAGTATTTTAAACCCCGATGCAAAACCAGGGCTGTTATAAGTTTTACAGCTATCTATGTGTCTGTGGGACCATACCTCTTAAACGAATGAACCGATGTTTTGCCAGAAATCAATTCAGTCATTTCAAAAGTATCAACAGCTCTTTTGTTTTGCGTTGAGAGTTTTTTTTTTAATTATAATCTATAAGTATGTTTGATCAACCCAGAAACGGGGTAACACAATATTATATCGTCTTCTTAGAATAATCTTCGCCTTATTAGATAAGCAATTAAGCATAGTAAATAAGACTGTTAAATCTATTCTAGTTTCTTGAATGTCATGTCAAAAGTAATCAAATCAGGCACTAACAATGTAAATTATGCTAAGCCATTCAAGAAGGCAAGCTTACTTGGTAAATAATTGGCAAGTCTACGAGCCGAGCAATCGATGTCAAGTAGACACGACTTTGATGTAACGATTTCTAGATTTAGTCCATTCGAAGGTCTACATCAAAATATAGCAATAAAAAGAATACACTAAAATGCTTTTATTTTTATCGTGTTTAATTTACAAATGAGTCCTCCCACCCAGGAGGAGGGACTGCTGGAGGGCCCACGCTTTAAAAAAATGCATCTTTTATTAATGTGGAAAAGAAGTATTCCATAATCCTTAATTCAAAGAAATTGCAACAATTTTTCATTTTTATTTTCATCTTTTGCTAAAGTTGTATAAATGGCAACAATAGAAAAAATAGATGATTCTGTTTGCTTTCAGAATATTTTTCCTGGCAATACATAAAGGTATAGATGAGACCATTCTCAATAAAATCAAACACAATACTAACTCAAGTACCTTTCTATAGCACCTTTCTTGCAAACAAAGCAGTTTAACCTGTTGATGACTCAGACTACACACTAAACACAATTATTATACACGTATTGCTATCAATTCCAATACACACAATATTATTCAAGCAATAAATTACGCCTCGCTTCATACTGGGTTTAGTCCCAAACACAACTACAAGGTACAAATAATTTGATGAGAGCCCTAGAGCGACAAAGCCTGCCGGGGTCGAGCGATTGTCTCATCAGGAAACCGTGACCCTGGTACGTAAAAAGCTATTGAAGGATCACCGTGGATTTAAGTTAGTAACAATTTGACAGTCCCTAACGTCCCACGCTGGGCGGGAGCACTCACTTGAGGTTTTTACGACGGTTTTTTTTTTTTTTATTACATTTTTTTTTATTAGTACGATGTTATGTTGTGTTAAATAATCCCCATTTTTCTACCGATAGCCAGCAAACTAATCGATACCAAAAGAACATCCACAAGGCTGGTACATCGGTGTACCAAATTACATTAGTATGCAAGAGACGCAGGAAGGGACATCGATGCCCCAATATTTCAAGTAGTACGCGTCGCATACAAAACTCTGTGTATCCCTTACTTGTCTAACATGATATACACACATACATACATACATACATATGTGCCAATCTTGGCTTTCCTATTAACTCATACCAATATTGAGTTATGCCTCACAAGTGGCAATGTTGAACATGGGAACGTGAGGACAATTTTCAGGTTGGGAAAACTGATACCGGAATTTTGTATGAAGAACCAGGATTGTAGATTTATTGGCGTTTGATGATAAAGGTGATAAATGTGGCATCCACTTGTAATAAGCATTCTTGCGAATGTTACATTAGAGATAAACAAACGAGAGCGTTTCAGCGAGTAACGTAACAAACGTTCTGGCGAGTTTTTTGCCGATCCCACCGTCAAGTCTGATATCTTCATAAAGAAAAACATGTTGACTACCATCGACAAGAGCGATCGATAGAAAGATCGTGAGAATATTCGTAGCGATGTTGGGCTCTATGTTCGGCTCTGTTCGTTGCTCAATTCAGCAAAATTAAAAACGACGAATGCTCGATGTTCTGTAACAAGTGAATGCTCAAGTCTATCGGCTCTTTAATACATAAATGCTCGCCTACCTTAATATAATATGATCTCTCCTACTACTATAATTCTTAGAGAGTGACCAAGCTAATCGGTGCAGTATCTATAAATCGAAAACGAAAGTCGACTCGCGTCGAAACGATGTGTGTAACTGTTTCGCTTTTATTGCATGCCGTACAAATATCCCACGTTAGAAAATTCTTTAAAGATGACTAGTAAAATTTGGGTGACTGGTTATAGGCACCGACGACAACCTACCCGAATCTGTCAAATTTTCCCAATCGAATATGAACCTTCTTCTTTAATGATTAAGTTGAAAATCTATTAAAGAAATTGTACAGGGTGGTGTGCTGGCGTCTGTAGGTACTATCAGCTGTTAAGTCTTAGTGGAATCCGGACGTGATGATAGATACGCCATTAATTAATATTTAACACCTGCCTATTTTGTCGCCTAAGCACTTTGAATATTGTGTTAAACAGCTATTTAATGCAAGCCTTGAATATGTAAAGACGACAACGCCTTTGTTTATTTTATTGTAAAATGTAATTGACCTATTTCTTCGAATCAAAGTAATTTGCTAAGTTTGAAAAGGTAATTGAAAATATTAATTAATCGGAAGTTGTAGCTTAAAGTATTACACAAGCACCCTTTGTCTTTAGGTAGAACTTTGTTGAGAAAACAAGATTGAGGCATACTTTCTGTTTCCATCGGCTTCGTCCGCGTGCTATTTGAAAATTTACGGGAATTTAATATACGGGATTTCCTATCCTAGACTCTTCAAAACCAGTTCAGCATTAACAAAATATTCAAACTTTCGACCTATTTATATTTCATTTTATATCAATATCACCGAAATTTAATCTCAGGATTCTGTAAGCTTTTAAACATACCTAATCTATTAACAAACATCATAATTGGTCACTGGTATAGCGGCCAATCCACAGATCTATCTCGGTCAATCATCCTCAATATCTAACATGAGAATTGGCAGCTGGCAGACTAAGTACTTATCAGTTTGATCTGATTTCAGAATCATAATTAGCATCATAGTCACGTAGCATTTTGTCATGTCAGTATTACTCGAAAAGTTAGGCAAATGTGTACCTTAAAAGCACCCAGACCCTGACAAGGTCACAGGACTGTCTTATAAGGGCACCGTGACCCTGGAAAGCAAAAGACAACGAAATAACAGAGTGGATTTTTGGTCAGTAAGAGTCTGAAAGTCCACTCTTCCCTGGGCGAAAGGACTCATTTGATGATTTAAGCATCTCAAAAAAGAGGCATATTTTGTCAACTTTAGGAAATAGACGGCAACTGCAAAATAACTAAAACTGGTTGAAAAACGTCAGTAGCACTTTTCTCGATCTTGGCGGCTACTACACTGAAGAAGCTGTTAATCTCCTAGCGGTCCATCCCGGGCAACGACACTATGGAGTTCCTATGACCTGCAAAGTAAGAGATCTCACAGGCGGAGGCAGGCCTAATCAGAACCTCCTGGCTAGCGTCCACCATTCTATCGGAAATTTGGAATCCAAGACCGAATAGTTTTTACTGCATTCAGACGGTGTGCAGGGGTCCCAGTTCCTCCTTCGTGAGCACACTACGTCTTAGGCCTCGTCATTTTTGTTTCTGGACTAAATTAAAGCCAATGGCAAACCCATTTTAAATAAAAAAGAAACAATATTAAAAAAAAAATCTACCTTTTTATCGTGGTAAAATCATCAAAAGAGTCATCCCGCCCGTTTGGAGCGGAAGGAACTTTCAGACTCGTATTAACTAAAATCCAAGATGATCCTCCAATAACCCTTTACGTTCCAGACTCATTACCTGATTAGACAGTCTCAGGACCCCGGAAGGAATATCTTCTACGTCTTATTTATGTTGATTTTCAAGGGATTACTCAAGTGATGATGAAATCGGAACGCCTTATAGCAGAAGGATCCGTGTGTAAACATGTCAGAATAACAAAAGGGTCATGTTGTCTGTCAGCTCCGAACATGTTGTGTCATAATAAATTATTGATTGAGATGCATTTTGTTATTGTCTTGCATAATTTAGTTTTGACAGCTGGTAATGACAGGCGAGGGCATGATCACTCAATTGAATAATGTTTGGTAGATTTTTACATAGTTAGAGAGATAGATAAATTCAATTATTCGGTAATGTAAACTTCATAAGGTCTATAAAGGAGGATTAAAACTTTTAGGCCTATTCCAAGATGGTCGTTCCACTTCCATCAATTGTGCAACCGACTCTTTACAGCAGTTTGGCGACGATGCCAACATGAAAATCTATTGTCTTGCAATCAAGTCAGAATAAAAGCAACGACTTCTTCGTCCGTACATAACTCAGGCAAACTGTCTAAACATTTAGACAAACAATCGACAAGTTATTTTAAATGCAACATTCTAGTTATTTATAACACACTTGTTCTTCTCACGACGTCTATTACCCATTTCTTAACACTAAAATACCTGTGAGCCTGAACGCTGAAATGTATCTGGCAACAACACTATTTTACTGATTCACAAAAGCAGATTCATTCAATTACTGAATGCATGCACAACTTACGTATTCGCACACTAATTTATTATAATGTGTCTGACTTAGCACCTACTGACTAGAAAACATCGAAGCATAGTTTAACGTTTCTAGAAAACGTATATCCACCAAATATTTACGTAATTTAAATATAGTTTTTCAGCGACTACAACTATGCATGTTTTAGTAATATAGACTACGAAATGTACATTGCAAAGTACGGTTAGTCCAACGTACGCGTAATTACCTCTCTTGGCAGAAAAAAACGTTAATGCTTTGAAATTGTGAACACAGCAAGTTAGTGTTAAGAGTACAAACAAAGAGTATGCAGAGTATTGCAAACTGCACTGTCGGCTTTATGAACATAAACGAAATCCGCAAAAACAGCGCTTGTAATGAATTTCTCATTTGAGTAAGTGCCGGTTGGCCCGCTCACTGGACATACCTTGCACGTTAACCAGCATAGGGTTGAGTGTCAACCTTCTAATTGCACTTTATACTCGAATTAATCCTTTGTTTCACTTGCTGATGCACTTACCTGAAACAAACAGAAGAAAATGTTGAAAACAGTTACAAAAGAAAGAAAATGAGTAAATGGAATACGATGCAATTGGAACATGCTCAGGAATATCAGTTGGTTCGTTTACCGATCGGTTTGGCATAGATTCTTAACTTAGCCACTCAAATTATTTTTAAGAGATAAGCAATATTTTTCCACATTCTTTCCAAATACGACAATTGAACAGTATTTTTCGCCTTCCAAATAAATGGAAACCGTCCCCTTCTTAACTCTTTTACCGATGTAACAAACCCTGTAATCCCACGAAGGGGTAACCCTACGCCCCAACAGGGACAAAAGCGAATTTCACTCGTAACCCTATGTCTGTATCCGAGCGTATTTACCCATACCACGTACTCCAGCCGCGAATGAATCCGAAATGAGGCAAATAAGCAATTATGCGCTCATATTCAGGTTCGATTACGCGATGTGGGAAATTTTAGATGCACCGATGGACACATGAGATCGCCGACCACGTAGACTGACAGACAGTACTGTTTGCGAACACCGATTTAATTAATGATTTTGAAATTCCAATAAACGGAGCGTCGCTGGTCCAATTTCAATATACATGAGTGTACTGTATTTAAAACAAAGGGGAAAATCGAACTTTCCGGACAAATCTCCCCTAAAATTTCAAGCACTATCATAAGCAAGCTCTCAAGAAGCTCGCGGACCGTTTTGTGCAACGTCTGTCGTCTGAATGTCTGCGCGTGTTCCACCCCACCCCACTTCCCTCCGGTCAGCACGGATAAACTTCTGCTATATAGCTTACTATTCCTATTTGGAGCGTGTAGTCCGTAAGGCGTCTGCAATTTTATCAACAGCATACATGAGGGGTCGCATTTACATAATAAGCCTCCGCCCGCATACGAAACATGCCCGATGTATTCAGATTTTGGTTATTATTTTACCTCATTCAATCCGCTCGCAAATTATGTGGAGAGGGTTGAATCAAACACATTGATAACAACGAGGTGAATTTAATATTCATCGCTGTGTTTGCGGGTTAACTGATATGCAAGATAATCTTGTTTGCACGATTTAGTTGCATCGATGTGACGTCACGATAATCTATTTAATAACTGCGGCCACTAGTTGGTCTCTCGTTAGTGAATAAAATACCATTTAGCGAGCGATAACGCGATAAAATATTCAATAGGTAGGTATTTGGTATTTTATCCTTCTCTTCAAAAATAACGTTTTACAGTTTCCATGCAAAAGAGTACTTATTACCGATAACAAATAATAAAATAACAATTTACGGATCAGCTATTATATTTTCATGAATTTCCACAAATTCGTTTGCCATTTAACTGAAATGGAAAATGACCTTTTTAAAACACAATTCTCTCAAATAACCCAGGCAATTTCGTTCGTCGTTAAATAACAACTCAGTTTTATATTTATCTCTGAAATACAACATTTTATTTACGATTATACGGCGAAATGGAAAATTGAAAATAAGTAATGAATTGAAAAACCTTTGTAATGAATGTAAACTACTAGCTGTCCCGTGCTTACTTCACTGGCCATTAAACATTTTTTTACATGGGTGTGTGTTTATGAGAGTGAAAATTCTTTAGGATCTCTTCTAATAATTATCTACCTATTAAACAAAACAAAACCTTTGAAACCGGTCCAGTCGTTACGGAAGAATACAACCATAAACATTGTGACACGAGATTGTTTCCAGCACTGTATATTCATTTAATTGTTCCTTATAAACTTATAAGACCGTCCAAATCATTACAAGGAATTAGGTGCTTGCGTCACCCCAGTCTCGATAAAGGTTCTGATGAGAACATAAAATAAAACCAAATGGTCAGTTCTCAGTGAACGACACAACGTTGGTACGACGCCAACAATCGCACGTTGTATCGCACCGACGCGCGACCAACCCTAATCGAACTCTCTAACAATTTATAATTACGCTTCACTTAACAATCGACAACTTCCCAAACAAAAAAACTCAACAATTTGACATTTGAAAGCTCCTAAAATAACCCTAAGATCTTACATAATAAGAAACAGACTGATGCCGTTATAATTTGAAAAACAAAACATTTTGCGTTATTTATGTTTCATCTTCCGTATTGTAAACTACCAATCAATTAAACAATAGCATCTAACTTTGATGTTTGAACAGTTAAATATTTAGTTTCTTAACAAAATCGACGAAATACATATTCCTGGCAATTTTTGACCAGCGGAAAAATTCTCGTGTATTTTTGTTTGTCACTAATTAAAGGTCCTTTGAATATAAAAGCGGTCGTGAATTGACCCTAAAGCGCGCGTGGAGATGTCTAATGTCTGCGTCGAATTTTCTTGGTGGCACAGTTTCCACTTATTCTTAGTCTCCATTTGAAGCCCCACAGCTTAAATGGCACTTTAAACCAAGCTTAAGCAATATTATTTTAGGCCAAACGTATCGTGAAATCATCGTAGTAACGCGATTACATCGTAATAATGACTCAACTAGAGCTCACTCGCACTATAGGGCTGCGAACGCACAGACGGACGCGCGGCACGAATGTTAATGTGAATGCGTCCGCATTTCGTATTCCCTTGTTACCATAAATCATAGGTCCTTTTGTGGTTTGTGTCCCTGTCCACACATGACTACCGGAATGGACGAGACACCTTCAGTGTTGCCAAACTTAATAAATCCGAGACAGGTTGATGACATTATTTTGCATTACAAATAATTTGCAAGAATTATGTATTTCTGACTCCTCCGCATTTTGGCAACGTCCTTTTCGGAAATTAATTTTGCATCTGTTGCATATTAAAAAGAAGTAAATGTTTTAAATTAAGCTAATTTTTCCTGATGTCAGTCGCTTTAAAATACAATATTTTTCTGTTTTAAATTATTTTTCCGGTTTATCTAAGCTCGGCGTGCATGAAAACGCGATTTCCTCAAATTGATTCGGGATAACTTTTTGAAGGCGTGCAAAGAATAAAACAATTTCCTTGTGGAGATTACAGCGGCGAATAATGTTTGCTTTGCACTTTCAGAAAGGATATTACGCGTTTTTCTTCATTTTATAATGAAAATTAGAGGGTAAAGCAGCAAATCAAAAAATCAGACAGTTCCTTTAGCAAGTAATTTATTTTTATATTCATTTATTGACATTGAAAGGATTAATCTCATACTTCTTAAACACGAAACAAAATTTCAAAGGAACTTAACATACTTCAAAGTGTACAACGGTTTTACTTCCCGTTTGCCTAGCTCTTAGAAACCGACTATACTCCCGAGGTATACCGATCGGTTAACTTTACTTATACCGGTAGATATGTATATCGATACTGGTAGGTATACCGATACCGGTATAGGCGGCACAGGTAAACGGTACGTGAGGTGATCGCCATGCGGGAGATTCCATGTCCCCCATTGCGCCTTTACTATAGATTAGAATTGTTAATACTCTGACTATAGAGGGAATAGAGGGTCCGCGATACACATGCCATGCCAATTCGTTTCGGATTAATCTGTTTAATTATGGAATTGGAAAAAAACGTTGTTTTTAAAATGGTACATAGTTTTAATTATTCTGCCTGAATAGGAGACTCCTGACCAGGAGAAAGGAATATGTAAGGTTCTGCCTATTGCCTTTGTTTATAAATATGAGTACATCGGTCTTCTATTTTAACCACTTACAAATTTTAACCATTTTTGAAGTGAAAACTTCTTTAGCGGCGTTGAGCACTTTTTCTGTAATGGGTATAAAATCTTAAACTCGCGTCAGGACACGTGACCCTGACCGAAAAAGCGTAGGACGGCGCAGGGCGCTTGCGTGAATGTTCGTGTGACATTCGTTGCTAGGTAACATTGTTTATAAAAGATGTACGTCACATTGGAATATTATTGAAATAAAAAGTCAACCATTTTTGCGAGTTTTACTAAAATCTGTTCACAAGATATTTCCAACAATTACTATTCAAGTTTTCACTTCTGCCGGCACTCCCAGAGTGCAACCCGTCGTTTTTTTATGCATAGCATTTTAACAAACAGTTTATTTAACTACTGATCAAACCGACCCTTGATGAGAATATCAATGGTTAACTATTCAAACTACAGTTCGGTCCAAGATTAACTGCGTGAACTATATTTTTTGCCAGTCTTATGAGTTTTTTAATTCGGTTAGTATTAGCTTAACCTATTGTTTGTGTGAGAAGCAAATTTTTTAACGTGCATAAAATATTTAAAACAAGGTCATAATTAATTGGTAGAACAGATTCAATCGTTCCGGTAGCTAATTATTTCTATTTTATCATTATATTTTCGGTAAAAGTGATTCAATTTTATTTAATTACTTTTGACAAATTCTAAATATTTACCGACTAGAATAGAAATACTATTGTGAACACTACAATTAATAGAAAGCTTTAACAATACTTTAATTCTAATGATGTTGTCCATCAATGAGGAATATTCAAGTATTTGATATGATGCAACAAAAGTAGAATATTTATATTATATCTATAATACAGATCAATACAAAGTTACAAATTTACCAAGCTCTTGTTTAAAATATGCGCAAAGATACGAATTAGGCCAGTTATTTAAACAGTAGCTAAGCAAAATATTTGTTAAAATCCTAGATTTTTTTTTAACTTTTGGTAAGAAAGTTAAGGGATTTTAACTAATAGTTTACTTAACCACAGATCAAACAAAACAACTCGCCTTAAGATGCATTCTGTAGTTACCAGTAGGTAGTTATGTAGTAAATTTTAATCTAAACAATAATAAATAAAGACAATACGGTGACCTCATTCCGATGATCGCGAGTGGATCGAATGTGACGCATCGCGCATTTTAATTGTTGCGCTTCGTTGCGTCAATGATATTAACACTGGAGTAGTTAAGGGCGCGTTTACACTCGTTTGAGTTACTAGACTTGTACGGTAGTGTACTTATGCCATTACTACTGGGCTTCTCAATGACAGGAATGATGCAACACTTGAATACGCCAGACTTAATAGATAAGGATATTAGATATGTAGTAAATAGGGGTACATTAGTTATTT
This sequence comes from Agrotis puta, assembly GCA_943136025.2. NCBI lineage: Eukaryota > Metazoa > Arthropoda > Insecta > Lepidoptera > Noctuidae > Agrotis > Agrotis puta. The sequence continues at coordinate 8,506,116 of OW964177.2, read as the reverse complement.
TCGCACTGATGCTTTATCACCATAATCATCGGCTGTCGGCATCTCTAGTTTTTCTAAATCTCACTAGTTTTCTACTTGTTTATCTTCTACATATTCACTTGGACCCAGCAAGTAGCCATAACCGGTCAAACGCCAAATCGCTGTCAATTTTGACGTTTTGAGCTGTCAAATTTTAATAGAAAGAAACACCTGGCATTCTCAAACTACACGTGCTATTTCAAAATTAAAAATATCGTTGAAAAGCCGAATAAACACCGAATCTAAGTTTTTTTTTTTACAGTTTTATGGAGCATTTTGCTTGAGGCAAAAACCCCAGATTACGCATGGTGCATACACTCCTCAATCGTAGCTATTTATCATGCATTAATTGAATACAGTCTTACGTAGTTAGTAGACGTTGTAATAATTTTCGATACGCATACCGATAGCGAATATGCTTTGCGTCGAGAACGAAGGATAGTATTACGTTTGTTTATCGCAGTTCCACGACAAAATGTTGCATAATTTGAAAAAACCATAAACATAACACAATATTTTATTACGCTTGTTACCCCGAAGGGTGGGATATGGGTAAGGTAACGTGTTTCACAAATTAATTACAGAATATGTTCTCATAAAAAAAAATATAAGAAAAATCTTTTTACTTTGCTGTATACGTTTCTCTTTTACTCCGTTAAAATACGAAAACGTAATTTTTGCAAGTGTCTCATACATAAAAAAAAAACTCTTGCATTTGCAGTGACGAGGGCAGTTTAGTCCATCAATATCTCACTGACAACACAAATCCAGCCTCCGAGTAGTTGCTGAAATATTCTTTATGGAAAAATCTGACAACACTACCTATGCTTCAAACTTTCAACCTCACTAGTTGTTTCCCGTGGTTTCACCTTTGCTGCGCGGCTCCTATCACAAAGGTCGTCATCGATATCTATATATATCATCGGGTCGCACAGGTGAGCTTATAATTATGGCCTATATAGCCTTCCTCGATAAATTGACTATCCAACAAAAAAATATTTCTTCAATTGGAACCAGTAGTTCCCGAGATTAGCGAATTAAACCAATCAAACTACTCAGATTTAAGATATTAATATAGTAAGTATAGATACCCCGCAGTAGCTCTAGCACCTACTGGACCAACGCAACAAGCCAATACAATAAATATCTTGTACAATAAATCACGAAAGACATGTTGTAAACAATATAATTACATAACAAGTATTAAGGCATAAATCTATGCGTGAATCACAATATTATTTATGCAGCATTGAAATAAAATAAGTATTGTACTGCTAAACGATAAACTATTCGCATTGGCACACTAAAGTAATGTCACCCATATTGTTTATGTTATTATTTGCTCTTTATTAATAGAGAGGAATTCAATGTTATTTGTGTAGTATACAAACATGCGCGTAATGTGGAAGGTGGGTTTTGTATCTCGAAGAATTTTCGTATCTTATATGTTCTTCTATATTACAAATAACATTCAGACATGTTTTGCTATAATTAAACGTCGTAATATAAAATAAATAATGTTACGTTGTTTTTTTTGTACCTGGCTGTTTACCTGACAACATATAGCGAGTCCATTACGGAGTTTCTTAGGTTATCACTTTTTCACAACGATTCACTTTTCTAATTAACTTTTTAAACAGTTTTACAATATTAATTAAATCAAAACAAAAGTTTACTTGTTTACTTTTCACTTGACATTACATCAGACGTCAATTATGACAGTTCAAGGCGCCATCTGGCGATTCGCCGATTAACGATTATAAAATAATCGATATTTTTAACTAATAGTTTGCAAATCATAGAAAATATAAAATACCTGATTTAGCAAACCTAAATAATTATAAGATCACGGAAATAAAAAAATATTAATAAAATGAAATACCCGTGAACGGAAGTGATTTAGTTTTTTCAATATGGACTTTTTTCTCGAACATTCTAAAGCAGCGAAACATTTATTATCTGTGAAGTTTTTGCGTGAATTGTCTGTGACAGAATGTTGTCACAGAAAAATGTCAATATTGCCTAATTAATATTCAGGGGTAATTGTTATTGTTAATTACGAGGAATTATAAATTGGACCACGAAATCGTATGGATTTAATTTAGTGAAATGGCTTTAGGCTTAAACACGTGACGTTGGACAGTTTTTTGTGAGTTTGGTGTATTTTTGAGGAATTGAGTGTTTTCCTTGGAGTGTTTGTAATTGGTAACCAAGAGAGATTCTCCCTGGACTTGGGTAAAGTGAATTTCTTGGGCACCCGAATTCTGCCTTGATTTCCGGCCGACGCGCCAGTGATGGTTAGTCGTCACATTCTGCCCGAGCCGGCTTCCAGTCACCATCAAACTTATCTACTTTTTGGCGAAGGTGAGTTCTTTTATTGTAACGGTGTCTGAGGTTGTTCGGTGAGCTCTTCCCCGGTTGTTGAGAGAATATAGTCGTAACTCGTGAAAACTTATTGCAGGATTCTTAATTGCGCCAGGAATGCGCAATTAACGGATTTGTTGTTCGGGATTCCTGTTCTGACCAGCGACCAGGATCGGAGCGTTCCGCTTCAGCCGCCGTTGATGTGTCTTCCTTCAGAGTGAACTGTGAGTATTAAACATCGCTATTTACTGAAGATAGGCCGTAGGTGTTTTCTCGGTGTCTACCACAGTGTTAATTTATAGGTTATTCGTGGACCCCGTGGTGACGTGGCGGATGCCACGCTGGAGCGGTATTTGAATGGAGAACCTGATGTCCATTACATGCTCAGGCTACTTGATTTCCCCGCTCGGTCCCGTTAAGGAAAGCAATTTGGTTCCACGTATATTATTGGGTCTCCGTATGGCAAATTACAGGAAGGCAGCTTGAGAAGCTCGTCCCGCCGCCAGGATCCAGCAGGCCGTTGGGGCCTGGACGCGGGACCCGTTGCTCGGGCTCGCCTGAAGCCACCTGCGGAGCCAGCGGCACAGCGAGCGGCACGGTTGCGAAGCCCGCATGCGGTCGCGCCGTGCGAGACGGTTTTTTTTTTAACTCCTTTTTTTTTACTCCTTATTTTTTTTATATTTTAATCCGGCTCCCGTTGTAAACCGGAGCCTGTAAACCGGTCTATATTATACCGGGTCTGGATGTCGGTGTTCCACCGATTTTCAAATTGAGGATCTTGGGCTAGTTCTTCATTCACCCGGATGTAGGGTGAACATCTTCAGCTTCAGGATCCGGGACTCTCCCAGTCCCTGGCGCCCATTTGTTAATTTTAATTTGAATTTAAATGGAACGTTCTAGTTTGGATATAATTTAACTTTTAACTTTTTCTCGGAACAGTACTCGGCAGGTTTATCTCCAACTCCCCACGCCCATAGCTCTTTCCGTTAAAGTATAAACTGGCTAGCCACCTTTAGTTAAAACTAAGATCTTAATTTAATTTTCTCGACCTACTTGTCATAACTACTAAACAATAAATGTCACATCAAATTTATTATGTATAATAATAAACCAGTTTTTATATAATTTGTTGTTTCCTTATAGTTGTTTCCCCAACCGAGAGGGAGAAAATATACAGTGGAACAGTGGCGACCAACGTGTGTATTAGTTGGAGAAAGAGGTTACGTCTTTTGCTGTACCTTACAAACCGGAGTACTGTTTCTGGAACCTTCCATTTATTTTAATTTTAAGGAAAAACCGTCTTGCAGAATCCTTTGCCTGTTTATGTTTGTGCTGTCTTATACAATTTTACCTTTTACATTTTACAATTATTTACTTTTTATTTTTTTTACTTCTTGCTGCGTTATACAATTCTATTTTTTTACACGTGCCCCAATATATTGTACCAAGACTTTTGTCTTAAAAAAAAAATTAATAAATAAGAACCCTAATATTGTGTTATCTATAAGACTGCTATTAATGTAACTGTTTATTATAGTTAATGTTTACACTTTGCTGGAATTTGTAAATTGTGACGGCCAGTTTTATCTTAGATTCAGTTTTTTTTTTAAATTTCAAATATGGAACGCCCTATTAAATTTAATGTACTTCGGAAAGATGAACTCATGTATGAAGTACTGATCCGGGACGCAAAACCTGCCTCAACCGTAGAGGAATTACGTACCCAAATTAGGGACCTCAGTAAATTGGTTAGTTCCGATGAAATCGTGGAAACGGATAGAGATCCAGAGTCAGAATTAAAGATAATTAAGGCCAAATTGCCAGAAATTGGTGAAGTTCTGGATAAGTACCCCAGCAATTTTAAAAAATTTAACCGCGCCAGGGCTTTGGCTTTCCATCTATTTCATCGTTTGGGTAGGATATCTTATCCAACCGAGCTTGAAGCCGATTACGCAGCCGTTGATAAGCAACTTAGCAGTTTCTTAGCAAGAATTGATTCGGTCAACACGAGCTTCCACCAATCCTTTACTTCCGCCGAGGAGGCACCGGAGGTGCTGTCTAATTTGCAGACGAAAGACGTCATCATTTCCTGCAAAAAAGACACAGTCAAAAGCCTAGGTGTAAAATTTAATGGGACAGGTTGCGTGAAAGCGTTCATTGAGCGTCTCGAGGAGCTCTGCGAGGCCAGAGGTATCGACGAGTCTTCCTTGCATCAGTCAGCTCTGGACATTTTCTCTGACGGAGCTTTATTATGGTACCGTGGCATTAAAGCGGTGGTTAGTGATTGGCCGGAACTGAAAAAGCAGTTACTTGCAGATTTCGCTCCACCTGATTACGACATGCGTCTCATGTCGGAAATCTCAAACAGAACACAGGGGTCGACGGAGCAGTCTTGTATTTTTATAGCGGTTATGGAGAACATGTTCAATAGGCTTTCTTTTAGGGTTCCAGAGCACGATCGGTTGGCACGGATTAAGTACAACATGAGACCAGAATACACTTCGGGGTTGTGTTTATTCACCATCAATACGCTCCGCGAGTTGAAGGAGAAGTGCAGGCAACTGGAGTCGGGCTTTCACAGCAAGGCTCAGTTCCATGAGCCGCCCAAACCAACGTCTTCCTTCGTCGCAGCTGACTTAGCTTACCAATCCCCGAAGGGTTCAAGGGTTGAAGCCGTGCAAACAGATTCGGGTTCGTTGTTTTGTGTTCGTTGTAGGGTTAAGGGGCACTCGTTATCGAATTGTACTTCAAAGGAAATCGTTTGTTACCGTTGCGGCAAGAAGGGCGTACGTGCACCATCGTGCCCTACGTGCAATAAAAAGCAGAAGGAGGTTCAGTCCTGTCCAACCTGCATTTCAAAAAACTAAATGTCCGGAACTACAGTCAAAATTTTGATAAGTCCGATTGGGACAACCATTTAAAATTTTTAAAATTATTTTTTAGTACATTAAGGGTGAATACAGTACATTATAAGACTTCGGACGATAGTCGTCCACATTTAACTATATCTATATACGATGAGCAGTATTACGGATTACTCGACTCGGGTTCTTGCATTTCGGTATTGGGTTCCGATGTTGGTCAGCACTTTATAAGGGCTGGTGCAACTGTGCACGCCGATAAACAGTTGGGCAGCATAGTAACTGCCAATGATTCGCGAGCATCCGTGGAGGGTTATTTATTTTTACCAGTATCTCTCATGGGAGTAACTAAGGTGATTAAATTTTATATTATTCCAGATATTACCACACCGTTAATTTTAGGTGTTGATTTTTGGAAGGCCTTTAATTTGGCACCAAAAATTTTTAATACTTTACCATTTCAATATTTTAAACGTAAAAGAGGTCATACTTGCGTCTCGGAGGTTAGGCATCTACAGCCGTTTGATGAGTTAACACCGGATCAAAAGATTGAAGCGGAGTTAATAATTAAAGATTTTGAAAAGGTCTCCTTTGAGGTAAAAGGATTAGGTCGTACCCATCTGCTGCGCCATAAAATAGACACGGGAGATGTTCCTCCTATTAAACAGCGTTATTACCCTTTGTCGCCTGAACGCCTCAAGGAACTCAACCGTCAGCTGGATGAGATGTTAGAGATGGGAGTGGTGGAACCTAGCAACAGCGCGTGGAATAATCCGGTTCTGTTGGCTCCAAAACAAAACGGAGAATGGAGATTTTGCTTGGACAGCCGAAAACTGAATGCGGTCAGTAAGCATGACGCGTATCCACTACCCTACATCTCTCGCATCTTAGACCAGTTGCGTGACGCGCGTTATCTTTCGTCCATTGACCTAAAATCGGCCTTTTGGCAAATAGAACTGGACTCTGTTTCGTCCAAAGAAAAAACCGCGTTCACAGTCCCCGGTCGAGGTTTGTTCCAGTTTAAAGTTATGTGCTTTGGGTTGACTGGAGCCCCAGCCACCCAACAGCGATTAATGGACAGACTTTTCGGTCCGGAGTTCGAAAATAAGGTCTTCGTATATTTGGATGACTTAATTATTTGCTCATCAACCTTCGAGGAGCACACTTTGCTTCTAAAACGGGTTTTAGATAAGTTAACGCAGGCTAATTTGACAATTAATTTACCTAAGTGCTGTTTCTTTCGACGCGAACTTAAATATCTAGGCTACATAGTAGACGAGCGAGGCTTACACACTGATCCGTCGAAAATTCAGTCAATTGTCGATTTTCCAACTCCTACAACACGTAAGCAAGTGAAAATGTTTCTTGGAACGGCCTCATATTATAGACGTTTTATTAAAAACTTTAGCTCCATAGCGGCCCCTTTGAATGCGCTAACCAGTACTAGCAAAAAGGCGCCGCCTTTCAAGTGGACGGCTGAGACCGAATCCGCGTTCTCAACCTTGAAAGAGGCATTGGTGTCAGCTCCAGTATTAGCTTGCCCAGATTTCTCTCAACCTTTTGAGATTCATTGTGACGCATCCAGTTTTGGGATAGCGGGCACTCTGACTCAGGTTGTTAATGGGGAGGAGCACCCAATCGCCTACTGCAGTCGTTCGCTTAATCCGGCGGAACGCAATTATTCAGCGACGGAGCGTGAGGCACTAGCGGTGGTCTTCGCCGTAGAACACTTTCGTCCTTACGTTGAAGGCGGTCCTGAATTTAAAGTGGTAACCGACCACTCAAGTTTAAAATGGTTCTTTAATTTAACCAATCCATCTGGGCGGTTGGCCCGTTGGGGTTGTCGGTTATCACCTTACAATTTTACCATTGAGCACCGCAAAGGTAAGGACAATGTGGTTCCAGATGCCTTATCGCGTGGCGTTCCGGTGCTGGAAATTAAAGCGTCCGACACTGACACTTGGTTTAAGGGGGTGTGGGATAAATGCGTCAGTACACCTAGGTCGTGCCCTAACTATATTATTAAAGGGGATAAACTTTACCGCTATTCTAAAAATAAATTCGGTGTAGCTAGCGACAATGATTGGAAGCAGGTAGTACCGGAGAGCAATCGTGAAGAACTGCTTAGGAGTCACCACAGTGGCGAATTAGCACCACACTTTGGAGTGTTTAAAACTTATAAAAGACTCGCTCTCCGATACTACTGGCCAAACATGTACAAAGATGTGGTTAGCTACGTCGGTAAATGTGATAAATGCGCAGCATACAAACACTCACAACAGCCTCCTTCCGGTCTCTTAGGCGATGCGAAAGACTGTTCCAAACCTTTCGAAACTATAAGCATCGACTTAGTAGGTCCGTTACCACGGTCAAGAGCGGGATTCACGTATCTGTTTGTTGTCGTGTGCTGTTTCACGAAGTATTGTCTGCTGTTTCCTTTACGTAGAGCTGTTGGTAAGGCTATAGCACAGAAACTAGAAGACGGCGTTTTCCTGGTACACGGTATACCCCGTACGGTGATAGCAGACAACGGGACGCAATTCACGGGCAACGAGATTCGATCACTACTACAGAGGTACAAAATACCTCAAGTTCACTTCACACCTCGTTATTGCCCAAGCGTGAACACCGTTGAACGCTATAACCGTACCATAATGACCGCGGTATCAATACTCGTGGAGGATGATCATCGATCTTGGGACGTAAACATTTCCAAGATCCAATTTGCTATGAACACCTCCACGAATGAAGTTACTCGTTTCACCCCGTTCTTTCTAGTACATGGCAGAGAAGCAGTTAGTAGTGGTGATGTCTTCGGCAATGATACCGTTGGACAGCTCACTCTAGCTTGCTCTCCGCGCAGTTCATATGCAGACCAGCTAGGAACGTTACGTGGTATCTGCGATAAAGTAAAGGAAGCGCTCATAAAATCACATACTCGTAGTGCTCGTTATTATAATAAAAGTAGGAGGCAGGCGGAGTTTGAGGTAGGCGACACTGTGTGGAAGAAAACTTATCCCCAGAGTGACGCTTCCAAATTCTTTATGGCCAAATTAGCACCTAAGTACGAAAAATGTATTATTAGGAAAAAACTTTCACCCTTAGTGTATGAATTGGAAGGCTGTAGTTCCGGCAAAAATCTGGGCACATGGCATATTAAGGATATGAAACCACCATGTGGCCATGATTAATTCTTTTTTTTTAATTTAATTCCTATTTAAAATAAATATTTTACTTTTTGCATGTCGTAGTTGGTCGCAGTAACCATTGAGGGCTGTATATGCCTTGAGGTTACTGGTTTTTATTTTAGCTTTGTGGGATTTTATTTCCACGGCGCTATATTACAGTTGGATTTAAGTATTTTCCACTGTTTTTACGGTTTGTAGTGGTACACAGGTTTCTACTGTGTCCACGTTTGTTAACCATATTTGGGAGTGGTTGTTGCATGTTTAACAACCCTGTTGGGAGTCTAAAACTCCGGATTGCTGGTAAGGCAGCAAAATGATAGTCCTGAGATTGGAGGCCATAATGGCGGGCGTGTAGGCTGCATTGATGGAATACGTTTAAGATGGTATTTTTTTTAATTAGGGGCGAAAACCGTTACTTTCCATTTTGGGAAGACGGTTAGCCAATTTTCATTCGTTTGTAGAATTTAATTTTTTCCCGTTTTATTTGGGTACCAGCCAGCATTACTGTTGGTAGTCTATTGGTTTAAGATGTGAATGGTGGTGTACGATAGAATAGGTAGGTCTGTCTTACATAGATGTAGTAAGTCAGACTGGGATAGTTCGTCGGGAGTTATTTTCAAAATTTTGTTTAATCCCTTTGGAGCTTGTCTTTTACATGTTCGTAAATGGATTAGACTCGCTCCAGGAGAAATTTTTGTAAACAATCGTACACCAGCTTCCATAACATCTTTTTCTCTTCGGTTCGTTCTCCATTCCTCGTTTCAGGCTTGGACGTTGTGGATTTTTGTAGGCGTGTTAGGTCCTTTGGAGTCTGCTTCAACGCTGGGGGGCCAGCGTCGAGATTTGCCCTAGTGGGTCAAATCTCTGGTGGTTGGGGAGGTACTGTTACGTTGTTTTTTTGTACCTGGCTGTTTACCTGACAACATATAGCGAGTCCATTACGGAGTTTCTTAGGTTATCACTTTTTCACAACGATTCACTTTTCTAATTAACTTTTTAAACAGTTTTACAATATTAATTAAATCAAAACAAAAGTTTACTTGTTTACTTTTCACTTGACATTACATCAGACGTCAATTATGACAGTTCAAGGCGCCATCTGGCGATTCGCCGATTAACGATTATAAAATAATCGATATTTTTAACTAATAGTTTGCAAATCATAGAAAATATAAAATACCTGATTTAGCAAACCTAAATAATTATAAGATCACGGAAATAAAAAAATATTAATAAAATGAAATACCCGTGAACGGAAGTGATTTAGTTTTTTCAATATGGACTTTTTTCTCGAACATTCTAAAGCAGCGAAACATTTATTATCTGTGAAGTTTTTGCGTGAATTGTCTGTGACAGAATGTTGTCACAGAAAAATGTCAATATTGCCTAATTAATATTCAGGGGTAATTGTTATTGTTAATTACGAGGAATTATAAATTGGACCACGAAATCGTATGGATTTAATTTAGTGAAATGGCTTTAGGCTTAAACACGTGACGTTGGACAGTTTTTTGTGAGTTTGGTGTATTTTTGAGGAATTGAGTGTTTTCCTTGGAGTGTTTGTAATTGGTAACCAAGAGAGATTCTCCCTGGACTTGGGTAAAGTGAATTTCTTGGGCACCCGAATTCTGCCTTGATTTCCGGCCGACGCGCCAGTGATGGTTAGTCGTCACATTCTGCCCGAGCCGGCTTCCAGTCACCATCAAACTTATCTACTTTTTGGCGAAGGTGAGTTCTTTTATTGTAACGGTGTCTGAGGTTGTTCGGTGAGCTCTTCCCCGGTTGTTGAGAGAATATAGTCGTAACTCGTGAAAACTTATTGCAGGATTCTTAATTGCGCCAGGAATGCGCAATTAACGGATTTGTTGTTCGGGATTCCTGTTCTGACCAGCGACCAGGATCGGAGCGTTCCGCTTCAGCCGCCGTTGATGTGTCTTCCTTCAGAGTGAACTGTGAGTATTAAACATCGCTATTTACTGAAGATAGGCCGTAGGTGTTTTCTCGGTGTCTACCACAGTGTTAATTTATAGGTTATTCGTGGACCCCGTGGTGACGTGGCGGATGCCACGCTGGAGCGGTATTTGAATGGAGAACCTGATGTCCATTACATGCTCAGGCTACTTGATTTCCCCGCTCGGTCCCGTTAAGGAAAGCAATTTGGTTCCACGTATATTATTGGGTCTCCGTATGGCAAATTACAGGAAGGCAGCTTGAGAAGCTCGTCCCGCCGCCAGGATCCAGCAGGCCGTTGGGGCCTGGACGCGGGACCCGTTGCTCGGGCTCGCCTGAAGCCACCTGCGGAGCCAGCGGCACAGCGAGCGGCACGGTTGCGAAGCCCGCATGCGGTCGCGCCGTGCGAGACGGTTTTTTTTTTAACTCCTTTTTTTTTACTCCTTATTTTTTTTATATTTTAATCCGGCTCCCGTTGTAAACCGGAGCCTGTAAACCGGTCTATATTATACCGGGTCTGGATGTCGGTGTTCCACCGATTTTCAAATTGAGGATCTTGGGCTAGTTCTTCATTCACCCGGATGTAGGGTGAACATCTTCAGCTTCAGGATCCGGGACTCTCCCAGTCCCTGGCGCCCATTTGTTAATTTTAATTTGAATTTAAATGGAACGTTCTAGTTTGGATATAATTTAACTTTTAACTTTTTCTCGGAACAGTACTCGGCAGGTTTATCTCCAACTCCCCACGCCCATAGCTCTTTCCGTTAAAGTATAAACTGGCTAGCCACCTTTAGTTAAAACTAAGATCTTAATTTAATTTTCTCGACCTACTTGTCATAACTACTAAACAATAAATGTCACATCAAATTTATTATGTATAATAATAAACCAGTTTTTATATAATTTGTTGTTTCCTTATAGTTGTTTCCCCAACCGAGAGGGAGAAAATATACAGTGTAACAATAAATAAATAAATAAATAAATATTCCACAACTATCACACAACGCCATCTAGTCCCAAGCTAAGCAGAGCTTGTGTTATGGGTACTAGACAGCTGATAAACATACTTATATTTTTCTAAATACATACATATTATAGATAGATTACACCCAGACACAGAACAAATGATCGTGCTCATCACACAAACATTTGTCCTGGGTGGGAATCGAACCCACGACCTCCGGCATAGCAGTCAGGGTCATATGATGATCCCAAGATATTAGTATCAAGCTGTTCTATCTTTTACAAAAAAATGCTTCTAATTTGCACCTCACGTTCCAGACAGGAGAATAATGGCATTTCTCAAATAGCTGCATATTAAATCGTCCTTCTATTACACGACTAAGTGTCGCCCACGTGTACTGAGGGAGGCGATCAAATGCCGCAAATCGAATAGTGCGTCGCGTTCCCGGTTATTACTGGTGCGGGACAATATGCATGACCTAGTCGCGCGGCGTACGATACGTTTAATATTCAAGAGTCGCGCGTCCGCGGCGCACGCCTGCTGTAATAAAAGCACGCTCCGACGCTTAACGAGCCCGACCGATGAGCTCCTTCGTATTTCAAACAACGGCGACCCCGCACGTGACCGCAACCAGCCAAGAACTTAATTTGTGCAGTAACAAGAACATTGTGAATTATTGGCCGCGGTAATGTTCCCTGTTTGAACACCCACCCCTCGACGTCGGCGCCGTGATACCACTCCGCTGTACACCTAAACTTACCCCACAGTTTCTCCAAGACAGCCTTATAAATGAACTCCCCTTGATTACTACACACCGTACTAACGAATTTAATTTAGTCAGCCAAAATTCTCATCGAAATGATAAGGAAATCTTTAAAGCTAGAAAACTTTGAAACTCCCATGTCTGCAGAAAACACATTACGCTGAAACTTTTTAAATAGATGCCTAATTATGTAATCAGATTCTTTCGCACAAATTATTTTGAGTAAAGAATATCTTCGTTTAAAAATTCACTTTCCATTTTGTCCCCACAATGGAGGACGAAGTTTGAAGAATTTTAACGTGACCAAAATTCAGAACAATCCCTTTCTATTGATATAATATACATAATATTATGTTTTTCATGGTTGTATTTCAGAAAGAAAAACTATTTTGAAGTACAAGTAAGGAATAGCATTAAGTGAAGAGTTAAATATACACACATCAACATAATCTAGGGATATTTTATATTTCATCAAATATCTAAAAATCTATGAAGAATTTTCTGATATAGTAAATGGAAGAATGATAGGTTATTTTAAGGTGTACAGTAAAAAATAAAAAACATTTCGTGATTTTTTTGTTTTAAATAGAAATGTTAATTATTTTAATCGCCGTAGCAAATTAATATGGTAAAAAACTTCATTTCTTCTTATAAAGCTATTAATTTTAATGAAAATTTAAAAAATCTTATTAAATCTAATTATTAATAATCAATTTTGCCACCTCTTACATTAATTACACATCAACATCGATTGTTCATGCTTAAAGTTAGATTGTCAATGTCTTGCTGCGGTATGAGGTCCCATGTTCTTTGCAAGTGGTCGTAAAGTTGTTGTTGTGTCGTCAAATTTGGCGGGAAATCTCTCAAAGCTTTTCGTTGTAACATGTCCCAGGCATGCTCGATAGGATTTAAGTCGGGCGACTGTGCAAGCCAATCCAAAACTTGAATATCGTGGTCTCGGAGAGCGGTCGACACCGGCCGCGCCGTATGGGAAGGAGTATTATCGTGCATGAGTAGAAATTTCTGGCCCATTTGAATTCTGTGTGGGTCAATAACAGGCTCCACTATCTCCTCGTGGTATTTTTGTGCAGTCATGCTACCTTGGATCCAAATGAGCTGGGTTCGTCCGCCAAGACGAATTCCTGCCCACACCATGATTGTCTCGCCTTGGTATGAGTGGACCTCCTGAGGGTGCCTTAGACGGCTAACTGTCCCTGGAGTTCTCCAAACGCGTGTTCTTCGTGATTCCAGATGAAACCCAAACCGGGACTCGTCGGTGAACAGCACCAAAGACCATTGTTCGTCACTCCATGGTAAATGCTCCCGAGCCCACGAAAGCCGCCGACCGCGATTGCCACGTCGCTATGCTGGAACACGTAGCGGTCTTCGAGCATGAAGACCAACTTCATGCAACCTCCTTCGCACGGTTTGGTCGCTTACCAGCAGCTGGTGGTCCTCCTGGAGCCTTTGTACTAGTTGCATCGCTGTGATATTGGGTTGTCTTCTAGCGGTTATTTGGAAAAATCGATCCTGTCTCTGCGTAGTAACGCGACATCTACCCGTGTGCCGTTCAGCTACATCCCCAATACTGCGATAACGTGACCACAACCTTGATATCACGTTTTGGCTGGTGTGTAGGGCCTCAGCAACGAAGCGTTGAATAGCACCATTTTATAGCATGACCACGGCTCGTAACATTTCATCTCGACTCAAATGACGACGTGACATGACTCCTAAAGCTCACACGACACGTTAAATTAAAAAAGAATACCAATCTAATCCCTGTTCATTAATTAATATTAATAAAACAATTTTAATTTTCCGTAACATAACGAATCACTAACAATTTTGCCACCGTATTTTGTTTTTTCTTTTTTTTTTAATATTTATTCTTTAAATTTTGAAAATAGAATCAATGAGGTTTCAATCTGTATACAAACTTTTTATGAAAACTAAAAAGATTTTAAACTAAACAATCGTAAATAATTTACGATTAAGATATCCCTAGATTCTGTTGATGTGTGTATGCCCGGCAAGCAGTTTCGAACTCAAACTTTCCGGGGTTCAAAGAAAGTTATCAGCAATCGAGGGCCCATTGATTGCGCACAAAGAGCCTTTCGTCTTGCGACATTCGAGTTCGATTTTCCGCGCACAATGCGGGCGTCGATTTTCGTCTTGCTGGATTATACTACCACGGTCCATTCGGTCTGCGTCCATATTGTTCGACCCTCGCTCGGCAGCTTTGTCGTAACGTCTGTACGAGCAACAATTGCATGTTTTTTGTAAGAGATGACGCGTTTATCAGGCTCTGCATAACAATTTCGGTGAATTAATACATTGCTAGGATTCATAAAGCTTTAGGGTGCGTCCAGTTTGGCACGCAGCCAACTTGGTTGCACAATACACGATAAATACCTACTACTGCGACTACTCTTAATTACTTCATTCACATTAAGTAGCATATAGCTGCTGGTAACGGCGGCCGATATGGCTTGTTCAAAAATAAACACTCCTACACATTCAAACTAAAATAACCTACCCGTATAGAGCTGAATAAAAATATAAATTGCCGAGTTACGAAATACTGTTCTGTAATTCGGAAAATAAGCGCTAAATGAAAATTCCTCAAATTCGTGTAAACGAAAATTCGCTAGACCGATATAAAGCCGGACGCATGGAACTGCACGGATAATTAACCCTCACGTTTTAAACTTCCTTTTTGGACTTTAAAACATCAAACGGGGCCTTTTTGTTCTGTTTGGTCGGCGGACGATCGTCGGTAATCCGAGGTGCAAAAGCAATAGAGAGGCTGTGCTCAGCGCATTGGAAAACAGTTATTCAATGTGCAACATCTCTGTTTGCGGGGTCAGTCCGGTGTGCTCAGCCGAGTTGACCTTACTTGATGTTGCTATGCTCTGATTTATAAAGCCGACACTGTCGTAAAATGTAGCCGTCTGACCGTCTCCAACTGTCATTGAAGAGTTATAGCGACGATTAGAACTGTCTCGTGTTAATGTCGGATTAATGTTTAAAATGTTGCTAAACTACTTTTAGACTTCCTTAACATATTCGCTGTCAGAGCTTCATCATAACTTTGATTAATGAAAATGAAGAACACAAGAATTTTAAAATATTTCTCACATTTCACCCAAAATTATAATTTGTTGTATATTTTCAGGCGACCTTCATCATCAAAGATCTTGAAATGAAGTCCTAACAGTTAGAAAGAACTTTGACAGCTCTCTGAAGTTACACAAACAGGTTAAATAACTTTCACAAAGCGTTACCTAAAAATTGTTTTAAAGCCGGTTACACGCTCCCGTCAAAAAGTCAAAATCGACCAACAAATTCAATTAAAAGTTTTCTGCGAGTAACTCAAACCGATGAACATTAGATAAAGCTCGATTAATTATTACTCTGTTAAATGGACAAAAGGAGCTCTTTGCAGCAGCCGACAAACAAGATTCTAACTGAACCAGACAAAAGCTTGAACGTAAACACCAATCGCTCATTGAAGCGACCCGTAAACGCGAAGCTTGGAAAACTATCCTTCCTTTTTCCCCGTTTAGTTAGAATATATCCATCTTTATCGTTCTGTAAGGGGAAATGCGGGAGCAGCTATTTGTTTTTATCTACTATCATGCTATTAATCCTCTATAAAAGAACCTATAACAATTAGCTTATTGCCAACATTAAAACACTCAATGATATTATGATCATTATATCATCCAAACGCGTGTTATAATGAATTTCAAAAAAAGAACATTCTCATGTAATGACATTTTCACCACCAGATCGCTAAAATTTTGAAAAAAGAACAACTCGTCTTATCGTGTTATATCCCGCCATTTTTTCACTCGAATATGGTATGTTATGAGAATCTTTTATAGAGGATTCACAGCATGATTGTAGATAAAGTCTTGTATGCAACCGTTATAATTAGGTATTAAAACACTCATGTGATACTATTATCACACTCGGCTACGCCTCGTGTGATAAACCCACATTCGTGTTTTAATACCCCTGATTATACAACAGTTGCATAAATAACTATTACAGTCGAGCGCCGACGAACAAATTAGGTGGACAAACTGTTGAAACGGTCGAGGTGTCTATATTCCACTCTGCGGAAATTCTTCTCTTAAAATCGTTCGGGAGAGAATGTCTCCGCGATTGAACTCGAGCGAGGTAATAATTTTCTCTTCAGTTCCCATGGAGATGTTCCTTCGATCTGCGTATTATTGGCAGATACTTAAAGGATTTTCAAGAACGAAAGCGATATCGTCTATATGAATTTTCTTTCTTTTCGACTTTTCGAGTTTATCGTTATTACTTGTTTATTTCTAGCTAACAGGTTATTGGTTTTTGTCAATATGTACTATTGTCATCGTACCGGGTATAAGAAAATACAATTGCATTGACAGCAATAAAATTGTACATTACGTCAAAAAGATTTACGACAGAAAGATAAATAGGTATCTCAATCTCCATATTGACAAAGCAAGAAATTTAATGCCGATCTAAGTTTTGTGGAAACTTTGTATTTGTCCGTCTGAATTTACTTATGTAATTTACGTTTTCGGGAAACACAAAGGGTATAAGAAGGTTTCGTCGAATATTAAAGGGTATTTCAGACTATTTCACTGCGCGATTCAGGGAATAGATAACGCGTTATATAGAATAGCATTGGAACTGAAAAATGATCGAGCTGTATGTAAATTTAAGTAATACATTTCGGAAGAAATCAGAGCCTTTAGGGATTCAGATTACTAAAACATTGGTCTGCGATCGGAGCAACGTTTCTAAAGCACTCACGAACGAACGGGTAAAGTGGAGTTCATGTGTAACACGATATTGAGACTGGAAGTGAATGCTAAAAGTCTACTGTTTGCTTTCCTAGAGAATGATAGAACACTAACATTATATTCCCATTTTGTTACAATAGTTTTAGTTTATCTTTGAATCGAATTCTTAGGTTACAGAAAATCCAGTCCATAAAAAAACCGTAAAATAATATTGGCACAACAAAAAAAAACTCGTTAAAAATCTATCGAAAAAATACATTTATAAAATTGGAAATCTTTTCTTCAAATTTTTAAATTGGACTGCCCAATTGACGCCTCAACATCGAAATTACCCAATTATTTAAAAGAAACCCAATTTCTTTGACCACTGTCAGAGAAAAGATACTACGGGAATGAAAAAACTCGCTTTGTTTTTCTTGAAGAAGGGTCGGAGCCGACGGAAAATACAAATAGTCTCCACAATAATGTTTATGAGTGTCCTTTCATTAAATTTATTGTGACGGAGTTGGCACTTCCGTAGATAATGCTTACCTAGATTAAAGTTCACAATCTGAAATGTAACTCGACGGTACGACCATTTAAACTTTATGAAGTAGTTATTATTTCATTACATTTATGAGGTATTTAAAGCTAGATAGTAGACAAGTATTGATTATTCCAACCAGCTAATACGTGTGAATTAATAAGGCAAATGACTCCAACGAAATACAAACAAATATTTGCGTAGATTTGCATTTGTAAATATTTTGGCCACGTTGCCGAGTCGCTCAGGAAAGTTGTAGCGTCGCGTAACTTTCGCGGACAAAATGTGAACAAACCGTTGAACAAAAAGTAGTTACAGGTTTCAGGAAGCCGTAGCGGTGTAGTCTGCGAGGGCCGCCGGCCGGCAGACTACGTATCACCCGACTTGTCACCCGATCGCTCCGGATAGGACGGAAAGCGATCGATGCATTTATCATGCTTACATAGGGTTCCCAGATCAAAATATCAAAAATCCGGAGAAAATTCCTGATATTCCACGAAATTTCCGGACAATTTTATTAATTTTTTATTTAAATCGTAATTATGACTTGCAAAGTGTTCTACAAAACTATTTTAAAGATTCAGAAATGTTGAACAATATTTCTGGGAGCATTAAATATCAGAAGTAATGTAGAAGATTAGAATAAAAGTAATTTTGATTTTCTTTGATTTAGAATAAAAATAATTAATAAATAATTTGGTTTTTTCATTTTTTATTTAACTCCTCACTTATTTGTAGAAATTCCGGACGGTTTAAGATTCCCCCCGCATTCCGGACAAAGACCTATATTTCCGGACTTGTCCGGAAAATTCCGGACGTATGGCAACCCTATGCTTACAAAACACCAATAAGTATGTTTTTGTCACAAATCGAGGTTTTATGGGAGTTGTTTGGATAGAGAACGCTCTGTACTTACAAGTGATGGTATCAGTGACGTTGTGATTACAATGTACTGGTTTATGTTCCGTTTTATTGATCTTTTCGCTTGGGGGTTGAATGAGAAGACGACTGTGTTACTAGAGAACCATATCATCAAATGGTCAGTAAAAACTAAGAATAAACGACTGAACGCTCAAGCTCAATGATCCGTAAACAGTCAATGTTAAATTGATCAATGTATCCGGTCGCGAAGCCTCGTTCCGCTCTAGCTGGCATTAAAAATCGTCAGATAAAAGTTTATTATACGCAATTGTTGAGTAAAAATAGACGATGGTGTCGGGCGGCAGACCCGACGGCGCCACTGCCTCGTCTGCCGCCACCGCGCCACCAGACGAACGCAGTCCCGTCATCCGAACTCCCGGTAACCCCCTGAGATTACACACGAGCACACAGAGCGACTTCAAACTCGATTGCGATTGTATGAGCGCACGACAAATGAACAAAAGCAAAAAAAAAATAAGTACAAACAATTTCCGATTTAAAAATAGATGCTATTGTTAGGTATTTTTCGTTTTGATGTGTTAATGAATCTCTGAAGAATGGCTATGTTTGTGATGAAATAAAACATTTAGGCAGAATATTTTTATGTTGACTGTGGATTAGATTTTTCAACATAAAAAAAAAAACAAATCTAATCTACTTACGGTATGCCGACAATTTAATTTTTTTCCAATACCCAATACAACACAATCTTGATGATAGTACGGTGGCTACACATGATAGTTGTGTATAGTAAACTTAGTACAGGAGATAGCGAGCCGCATGAATGAATGCACCCACGCCGTGAGAGCAAAAGGTCCCTGTTTATAAACCGGCCCCTCGCTCCACCGACCGAACTCACATCAAAGCGGAGTGGGAAATCAACACTAACTTGCCAAACAATGGAAACTGGACAGACAACAGTATTTATTTGGCGGACTCATTATGGAAAGGATTTACACAAAAACGTGCCGAACAAAGTTTGAGTAACTACGTTGGTTAGTGTTGTGGTTGATGTCGAGTTTGTGATGTTATTGGAAAGTTTTGCGGAGGGAAAATGGATCGGGAAAATTAAGATAGCAACATTTTTTTAAATAAATTATAATTTTTTTTCAACCAAGATTGAAGTTTCTCATTTCCGTAGCAACCGAAATCATAAAATTTTCTAAGTGATGTTGCATGTTTCTTAATTTAATGTGGTTTTCACTAAAACTGTTATTTATACGAGTATCTACAAGACGGTAAAAAATGCAATAAACGTAACATAACATACGCGGAACCAAGCACCATTATGATATTCAAAAATAAATATTTGCGCTGTAATGGACCCAGATATTCATTTCGACTCATACTCAGAGGAATGTCGTACGGAACATTTACTTGTTTTTGCCAGGTATAAAATTATACTGCGGAATCTAAACATTGGTGCATCTGGAACACAGAAATGTCACACTGCTTTGAATTGAGTACTATCTGTTGATGCTGTTACTGGATTTATCTCAGTACCTCGAATATGCATTTCTCATGCAGCGCTACGAAGATAAATTCAAAATCTTCCGAGAAATTCTTCATGCGCACGTATCTAATCTTCCCTATTACACATTGCTAAGTATCCCTGCTTTAATGCATAGGATCTAAAAGACAAGATAATGTAACAATAAAACAAGCTATTTATAAAGCTGTCCGCTCAGGAAAGCGGCTGAAAGCGGTGAAGCGACATCTACTCTATTTGTCTCGGCTAACACAACCGCTGGCCACTTCTCTCGTCGCGTCGCCTCCTCCTAGTTTGCGTTAAGGATTTTATCGCTTTTTCTCTAGGGTTGTGCTTGTTACTTTGTTTTTCGTTGACGTTATAGTTTAGAAACATTCGAGCTTTACACTACAACGCGATTGAAGTTTGTGTTTTCTTTATCAACGAATTTTTCTGTTTACTCGTAAAAATAATCGTGAAAATATTTGTACGTTTCACAAAACTGTTTTGATATTTCAGTGGATTAGACAGTCATGCAAAAATAATACTCAATTATAATTTATACACAAACCCAATTCGGCGTTCGCAGAAAACAATTCGCGTTTCTGTCCGGAAGTGACATGGCGCCGCGTAGCCCGTAGTGCTGCTTTTATAATATCGATATCAATTTTCAAATTGGATCTTTAACTTGGAAGGAATAGAGACTAAAATATAAGGATAGGTGAGAGCAATATAATCTTTCGATTCAATGCCGCCTTTGTCGCGAGGAAAATTTCCTTTTATTGTGTTAGCGAATACTTATTGTATATCCGAACGTTTTCGCCATTGTAATAGCTACGGCGCCGCACCTCTTCGGTATTATTTTACAATTGTAAGATGACAAATAGCTAATGCGAAACGATACATTAAGTCCTCTTCGAAAGGGGAATTTGACGCGTTCTAGTTCTATTGTTAATTTACGAGAGCCGTGAAAATGAAAGGAAGGAAGGGTCCGGATTACGGGTTCAATTGTCGCAGCTATTGGCTATAATTAATTATGTTTATTGAATGTTTTTTCTAACAGTAATTAGACTTGACGAAATAATTAATGGAAAAAGGGACTATTGACTTACCTCTTCCTCAGTGGTTGCGGTGTTGACGGAGTCCATGCTTTGACAGAGCGCGAGCTCCATGTTCTTGTGTTGTGGCGAAGCGGGCCGCGGCGAGGGCTGCTGCGGCGGCACCAGCGCGCCTTGTGTCGCTCCTGCCGCCTGCTGCGCGCCTGCGCCGCCCGTAGCTGCAGGGCTCTGCGCCTGCAGACTTTGCGCTGCCTGAAGGCTTTGGGCTGCTTGTAAGCTCTGCTGAGCTTGCAAGTTCTGCTGTGCTTGCAGGTTCTGTTGCGCTTGCAGGTTCTGTAGCGACTGATGCGCCAGGTTCAATTGGTGCTGCTGCACGATGCTCTGCTGTACTATGCTCTGCTGCACTTTGATGTGCTGGTGCACCGCGAGCTGGTGGATGGGATGGAGAGACGTGGGGGGCGCGGGGTACGGGGGGGAGAGCCGCTGGCGCTTCACTTGCGCACTCTGCAGCGCTTCGTGCAGCCTCTTCACCGGAAGGGGGCTCTGGCCGAGGTTATCCACGGCTGTGGCGGGGCGGGCCGGCCGAGTCACGTGACTCTGGCGAGCACCGACTATGGCAGCGACTGGTCAGGGACCGCGCGCGACGCGTCGCGGTATCGATGTCGACGTGTCGACAACGGCGCAACACTACGCTCGTTGCGGTACGCGATATTAATTGACTTATCAAAGTAGACTGTTAAAGGACAGCTATTTGCGAATGTTTTTAAATTAGCGCCGTAGCACTTGTGTATTCATTCATATAAGTTGATCCTCTGCTTGTAAACCACTCCTGAAAACAAAAGAAAACATGTTTAAGGTAACTGTCCAGGCCAAATACTTTCAGAAGAATAACACTAAGACATAAGGCAATGATGCAACATATTATATACACTTCGGTACATTTTCAGTGTAACCTAATTCATGAATTTTCAAAATTATAAGCAATTTTCTCAATTATAGGAGACAATCCTCTTATGACGCACCGTTCTCATAAATCGATGAGTGCCATTGAAAAAAGGTATTTGTATCACATACATCCTCATTCATTACTTATAAAGAGCTTATATTTTTCTTCCGAATTACATACTTATTTTGCTACACTTGGAGCGAATAATGTTAAGTAGGTTCTGAAGAAAAGTATTGAAGTAAATTCCAAAAAAAATCCGACGAGGCTATAGGATTTTGCATTTTTCTATTAATATTTATTTAAAACTATATTTTCAAGCTCTTTGGAGATGAAACTCAGAGGTTCGACTGCTCAGTTTCTACCTATATGAAGCAAAAACTTTGTAAGCACCACTGAATATTACCTGAACGGAAAGGAGTGCAAAGGCTTTTTTTAAAGCTTAAAATTGTATTCAATTTTAGGGGTAATGTCGAAGAATGGGCGATTGGGAGATTAGCTTGTAGTTTTTAATGAAACCTCTAGGTAAACGCCTAGTTGACGCTTCCCGTGACCCAAGGGCTCGCGTATAATATGGTCAGTGGCAATGTTGCCACACCAAGTGGCAATGGCAATGCCAACAGTCTCTTGGGTACAGTAACGGTGTTGAAGAGTTTAGAACATTATAACATTGGTATATAAAGAAACTGGAAACGGTTTTATTCACCTATTTATTTAACAATAATGACCGTATAGTACTTCAAACAAAATATAAAGTAATTCGCATTACCTACATCTGTTAGCGAGAAATCAAGAAAAAATACCAAGTATAATTTTTCCAGCATGAAAATAGTTTTTTCAGTTAATTTATGATTATGAGTACGAGAAATAGTAAACTAAATATTTTACCTCTTAGTCAGATTTAAAAAATAGAAATTAAAGCTCAAAGAAGCAGGTAGGCTGATGCTAAAGCGTTTTTCGTGTAACAATTATTTTGATATGACATCATAATATTTCTGTTACAATTATCACTTCTGTAGGAAAAACACCGCTTATTATATCTTTTATACAACATTATCGTTACAAAATATAACTGCTATACCCACTGATTAAATAATTTTACACCTAATACATAACGGTATACGACACAATTTACACTGCATATAAATAGATATTTTTATATGTCAAAGAGTGCCGATTGCAATTGTGTGGGCCGTCAACCATTTAAACGGTTAGTCATCGCAGTAAACGTCTAGAATCATCTAAATTACGGACTAGACTGATGATATCAGGACTATAATTTACTTAGATGCCGTTCTAGGGCTTATGAGCAAGTTATAGACAACTAGGTTACTTCAAAATCATGTACTACGTGTATGTTACTAGCTGTTGCTAGCGGCTTCGAACGTATTTAACTTAATTAATTATCTTCCAGAAACAGTATTCTATGTGATAATCCAGGTCTTAAACTATCTGTCTACCAAATTTCATCCAAAACCATTCAATAGTTTTTGTGTGAAAGAGTAACTAACATCTATCTATCACAAATAGACAATAGTGTCACAAACCTTCGCACTAGCACTTTGCCCGCGACTTCGTCCGCGTGGGTTACGTACTTTCTTAATTCCCCCTTTTCACCCCCTTAAAGGTTAAATTTCCAAAAACCCCTTCTTAGTGCTCCCCTACATTCTAATAGGAAGCCGTGTGCAAAATTTCACATTCCCCCAGTAGTTTCGGCTGTACGTTGATATATCAGTCAGTAAGTTCTCCTTTTATATATATAGATAGATATAGAATCCGCTGATGGACTCTACTGAAGGCGCATAATCGTAGTTCATTTAAGAGCCACAATTCAGATTGCCATTTTCACACTAAGAAGAATAGGGTAGTTTAATACATAAATAAATTGAAAATGTATTTTGTCCGTCAGTTAGTTTATTGAAAAATAATGAAGACGTGTTTTTTTAATCAATGAATATTGATAAAGATCAGAGAAAAGCTTCAAAATACGGGAGTGGGGGCTTGAGAAGTCATAATACCTGTAAAATTATACCGACCGAGTAACGTTTTGTGATTTTTAGAAGCGTCGTCGTTAAAAACAAATGAAAAAAATATACGGTTCAAATATTTTTGATAATCTTTCTGACTTTCGTAGCAATTTTTTTTTTTAGTAAAATATCCTATTGTAGGTAAGAAAAAGGGCGTATGAAAAGACCAGAAGAAGTAATTCGTAGTTTTGTATTTTGTAGTCCGATAGAAGATGACCGCTCATATCACTTAAAAGACTAATATCTTAAATTCGACCAACAAAACACAACTTCCAAAATGACACCACGACCGCCATGTTCAAAACAAAAACATTAATAGACGAACAATCTAAAACATAATAACATAGAGTGTCCTTAAACAGCGTTGTTAAACCGGACACAGTCTTAATATGTAACAATCACGTGTACATAAGACCATTACGTTGTCCAAGGCTGCTTTTTGCTTCCACTCCGCTCCGTGACTAAGCCGGTCCGGTATCCGAAGTAAAAAACTGTACTTAACTAAAGCGATCATACATCCAACTTCCAAATTACAGTGATGTACGCACAATGTAAGGCCATTCGAGACTATTGCCTATTTTCAGTAACCCAAGACGTCTCAAAAAATAACTAAATATGATCTCACTGTTGAATTCTCAGCGTTCAGTTGGACGTCGAGAGTACAAATTCCAAGAGCAATAAAACCGTCATAAGATTTTTTTATGCCCCTACTGCTTGCTACATTTATAATAACACAGTTCCTCTCAAGTTACGCAACAGTAAGAATTAGTTGAGTTTTTGTCCGACAAAGTCACAAACATTTGGACGGACGTTTTACGAAACGCACCTTTTGACCATTCTGTCCTTACGACCGCAAAATAACTCAATTGTGTTCCCCTAAACGTGTGAACTATCAATGTTATTTTGTAAACTAATTACTTGCTGGACAAAGTAAATTGTCTGGGAAAAACTGATGCATTAAAAAAAAGAATAAATTGACCTTTCGAATTCGCACAATTTGAGCAGAACCTTCGGAATGATAAGTTGTTTTCAACCATACATTTAATTTTATGTCTCCCAAAACGATGTAGTATGTTTTTTAAGTATAAAAAAAATCTGATGATCAATGAAGACTACAGGATCCTCAGACAGTTCCTAATTGGAAATCTATACGGTCTCCCCATAGATTTCAAAAAGAAACTGTCTTTACGATGCCTAGCCTATGTTCAACATCCTACGGCTTTTATAATGATGGTTAGTCTGAAATACATTCCATGACGTTTCCACTTAACCGAGCTGCTTTATAGACACACACTACATTTTGTCGCCTTTACACTAGGCCTCATTCCATACAGATTTGAATGAATGAACGAATGACCTTACTCAAAGATAAGAAGTGAAGGCAAAAACGAAGACGATACTGATAAAAAAGAAGCACACTCTTCAAAAAGACACAGTTCGTGACTCATCCATTACTTAGTCTATGTTTTTTTTTAATTAGGCTTAAGGATCGCAAAGAGATCTTGTTTACCAACTCAACGTTTGAAAATAACCTTCTATTATTTCGTCAAAATCTAGACTTCTTTAAGTAAAATAAGTCTTCAAGTAATATAACATTTAATTTACATCAGATGTTAAGTCTAAGTTCAAAAGCTTCTGAAACTGAATGCTAAGTAAATATTATTCTTACTCGCAGCTCAATTTATTCTCAAACTTATAAAGTCGTGTTTGACAATCGCCGATAGTAATAGAACGAACAACAACAACAACTTTCATTCATACGACAGCAGTTTTGTATTCTCAGTTTCGCCAACATTTCCTTTGACAAAGAACCAGCAATACAGTCGTAAAACTTTTCAAATATATTTAAAGCTTGTACATATTGAAACGGAAATATTATCTTAACATCTGACCAGTGGTCGCGGGACTTAAGAATTACCGTGACCCCGGAACGTAAAGGGCTATTGAAGGACACCGTGGATTTTAGTCAGTACGAGTCTAACAGTCCCTCCCGCTCTGCCCTGGGTGGGAGGACTCATCTGATGATTTTACCACGATAAAAAAAAGTCTGACCAGTACACAACATGCAATATAAGGGTACCCACCCTTATATTGCATGTCGTGTTGACTGATTCTGACTGGTTGACTGCATTATGTGTAACCATTAGGTAGGTAGAACAGTGTGTAGTTCCTCTATACTCCATTGAAAAAGTAGGATCCTTCGAACAGGCAGGTATTGGGTCTGGTGGGCCATCTGTCCGACATTTCTAGTTGAGATTTTTATGTTTTAATATCACAGAGAAAAATTTCACTATGCAGTATTTTGACTTTGATCTTTCAAATTCGAATATTCGAAATTAAAATTATTATGGCTTGTAGCGATATGACGTTATAATTCTCACCAATAAAATTTGAATTTGGATCATTTCTTTGGCGTCTTCACTTTGTTTATCGCTGAGATTCTGACAAATCAGAGGCTTTGTACGATTACGAAGACTTTTCACGTTTTTCTGACGTTAAAGTAAACGGGAACTATGACGTTTAATTTAACGTAATTTAATTTGCTCCTCGTAAGTACACCAGAGGCGCATTCTCATTTTTTATACAATTATCGCCGTATATACTTCAAGTAGGCTCTACGGTAAAATGCGAAAAACTTGTACTATGTGTTATGACCACGCACCGACGCACGCACGATCTGCGGCCACTGTAGGCGCGGGCATGCGGGCGGCGAGTAATGGGCGACTCGCTGTTCGACCATGGACCATGCCCGGGTCGACGGCGCGTTGTGTTCCACGCGCGCCTCAAAGAGTGTCAGCATAATGACGGAGCCTGTAGAGGGCCAAAGCCTGCCAGGGTCGTGGGACCAAGGGATTACCGTTACCCCGGTACGTAAAGGGCTAGTGAAGGACACCGTGGATTTTAGTCAGTCAAGTGGCACCCTGCCCATTTAATGATCTTACCACGATAAAAAAAAAGTGTTATGACCACACAAACACCCAGATAAAAAAATGGTACTGGCTAGTAGAATTTATGTGTTGTGTAACAAACCAGCCATTTGAGTTTGAATGGTGGAGTCATGTATTGCATGCTGTGTTGTCTTTTGTTTTATATTGACGTTTGATAGACAAAGGTATGAAGAGTTGAAGCCTGATATTCGGTAACAAGTGTAAGCTACGCTAGACTCAATTTACAATGAAGTTATAGACAATACTGCTACAAACGAACCTGTTTTGTTACTTTCATGTAGGATCAAATATACAAACTTTTTTTGTTTGGAGTGCATTCAAAATCATGTTTCTTTATTTCTAGCTATTAGCTTGCTATATTAAAAGCAAGCGCTAGGTAAATAAGCTCGTCGAACCAAACAGACTGGAATATTTGAAAAGTACACACAAGGAGAAAAGTCCATCGAGCAATATTTCCTACTTTGCTGAATACTTTAATCCGTTCGTGTATTTATGCCGCGGTGGTGTCGGTAAATAAGTCCGGGCCAACTCTTACAGTTTCCATTTGTTATAACTACTAAGTCCCGGCGAGATCCCGGACTTTCGCGGGACTTTGTGCCTACGGGATACAGAAGTTTGGAATAAGTGATAAGTAGATTGAATTGGACAAATCATAATGATATTTTGGTATCTATCAGGGTCGGATTATGATTGGATAATTCTGTCTATAGTTCGGCAAAATACTCTTGGAATAAGGGATATTACATTGTATTTATTGTACTATATAGAAAAAATCAAATATAATCAACATAATTATCCAGGACGGAATTCTTTCATAAAAGGAAGTGGTTCAAGTTTGCCATATTGAGTCGTACAGTTGGACTAGAAAAAGGTAAATAAAATACATAGGACTCATATTGTGGACTGTATTCAATACTTTTACCATCAATTTTTTTTTTCAAAGTACATTTTCCCTTTCAAAAAAAAATTATAATGGTTGAATATTTGAACCTAATTATTTTGAAATTCTATTCAAACACAGTTCTAAGTTAAATTGTAACAATAATTGATATCACTATCAGGCCTCATTAAAATCGTTTGGAATAATGAGCGATAGAAATAGAGCGATAGTAACTCATAATTATTAGTCCTTATTACGATATAGGGACTCGGTTTTACTGTGGCCTACTCTCCAGTCATTCAAACACAAAGATACGTATCCCTCGAATAAATTACATTACACGCGTGTATACAGTGTCATCAATTTATTAATCGATGTTAAACACCGTGAATAAATTATTCGATCGGACGGTAACGTCATTATTGATAACGAAGTAAAATCAATAAGCCCGCTGTGTGAACTGAGTACGCCAGTTAATTCGGTTCGTGATCAAATAAATACGCGATTTTACTTGCCCTGTTTCGCCATTCTAATATTAAACCTTACACAAATATCTTATTATATTTAGTGACGTCGGAAGCCGTTGAAATTTCTCGAATAATATGATTATAGTACTCGTTAACCATACACTATGCCAATTACTGCTTATTAGATTAGTTAGTTAAACTTTCGTTATGTGAACTTAATCTTTGGTTAATAATTAATTACCCGCGCCTATCCCTAACCTTAAAGTTACATTCTGTGGTCAATGCGTAGTATTCATATTGCCTAAACTCCTTTAATTTAATTTGAAAACTATGGGGTCGGGCACAAAGAAATACTTGAGTTGGTTACTAGTTAGCGCAGCCTTCGCAAGTATGGGAGTTGTAGTGGTCGCTCAAGTTTGCAAAACTGACAAAACACCATGTATATTATGAGAAAGATTGAAGGTTTCTTCATCAAAATTTACTTTCACGGAAGTAAAAAAAATGAGTGTGTCGTAAAACTCGAAAAAGAAAGCCTTTTCCTCCTTGGGTTCAGGTAAATGCGGGGTTTTTCCTTGCCAACCTCTTGCTTGATTGACAGTTTGATATTTCTTGGAAGTTTAAAAGAAAAATATTTATGCAACGATAACATTTCCATGCCATAAATAACCTGTTGAAAATAAAATATGCATCTGATACAGATGTAGGAAAGAAAACGAAGCTTCGCTCACTAAGATGACAGGTCCTAGCAGTTAACCACACATATGACGTAAATTTCAAGATTTTAATCACTTATTACAGTCATCAAATTAATTTATTGGAGGCAAATGACCAAAATGACACAGTTTTCGCTAGATTAATAGTTGCCGCGGGTGATTTAAATAAAAGTATTTTAAAATAATCCCACCAAACGAAAATAGAGAGCCACTCCAATTTAGGTAATAATCATTATACTACCAATATTTTATTGGAGAATTAGCATATTATAAATAACCTGGTATCGTCATAAAAAACCTGCTATATATGACTGAGCAGTAGAATAAAAGTGAAACTGTAGCAAAAGTAACTGTTCCTCTCTAAATCCATATGGCACTATACTCAACCTCTTTAAAATAAATAGGGGAACGGAATATAAGACGGGGACGCGAGGTATGGTGGGAAATCACACTCTTAAAGTAAACGTAACACAATATTAACGCAGCACAAGCGCCAACAGGACGCCGCTTGCAAACGACGTCCTGATGGCGCTTGCGCTACGTTAGTGTTAAGTATGCCTAAAGAGTGTATGTCCCCATTATACCTCGCGTCCCCGTCTTATACACTGTTCCCCTATGTGTCTACAGTTTACACAGCGTTTTTAACAGCGGAAACCATATTGGCGAACAATTGAATGCTATTCCATGAATGTGGCTAACAAAACAAGTCCATTCAATTAACATCGCCGCCCTGACGACCAATGGAGCCATTCCCGTAATTAAATTTGGACAGGACACAGACCGAGGTACTGCTATTTATAATGATTTTTACCTACCCATCCGGTTTGCAGCAATAATGTAATTAAAACATACCCACCAAACATTCTCTCTCACAATATCTTTTGAAACTGAATTTCGCCGAAAAACATTCGCGCAAAGAACTTTCTCCACAATGGTGTCTAATTAGTTACATTTACAGTGAAAATTAGCGTCTCTTCGTACAAAATTCAGACTAATTCCAAGAGAAATGAACCTTTGTTACACGCGGGCCCATATTCATAGTGAGCGGAGCGTCCCGCAAATTGAATCTAATTGCCGCAACGAAGTGTTGAATCAGACCGACGGCCCTGGTGGAGCGGTGGCCTAAATTGCGCCTATTTACCCATTTAGGATCAGAAATACTGAACGCCCACAGACCACCTGTTTATGGAATGAAATTTTCACGAAACGGTGACATCAGCTGTCGCGCGACTGTCTTCGTTAAGCGCCATCTGCCAGGATCGTGTTTGCTCTAGACTCGACTGTTTGAATTAAGATGACTCAGTCAATCAGGCTCAGGCACAAGCACTAGAAATGTATGGTTTAATTAACATAATTTCTAAACTTCTTCAAGTCTTAATCAACAGCCTTAAAGCTATTAAAAAGATATTTCGGATTCCAAATTAATCAGGTGCATAAACAGTAACTGTTAATTTTATTGTTGCTTCTAACTAAAGACTCGGTAGTTGTGGCAAAGGAATGTAATAAACTCAAAATAATAGCACATAACAAATTATTGACTTTGACAATTAAAATAGCGGAGTATCGTGTTTGGTTGTTCTAACTCAACACGGTAGGCCATCAATTCGTTCGTTAAAAAGGTTTTTCTGCGCATTTTTCAGCTCGGTTGAGATGCTGTTGCTCAGTGCTCGGTAGAAACCACGTCATGGTACATTGAATTAATCACCTAAATAGATTTTATTACTGCAAATATTTACATTTGCTGTAAAGTGATGTCTGTAACCAGCGCTCCAGTTTTATTTCGAATCTTCGAGCGAAGCATTTGCTCCTTCTTTCTTTATTTTATAGTTTTTTTTATAAACATTCAGTTCATTTCTGTTGTGCAATGGTTAAAACCAAAACATTTACATGATTACATCATTAGTATTCGAAATAACGTGATTGAGTTGAGTTTGTCACCTTCAACGCCAAATGCGTCCAAATCTTAATCCGTTCTTTTGCATTCATATCTAAGAGTTGTTGCATATCTTGTCTCGAACCTAATACTGACGAAATACGTAGAATAAATAGATGGTGCTTGTCGAAACTATTTAGCACTGGAAATAGCTTGAAATTTTCCAAATATACATAATTCTATTCGTTTCATCCGATTGCCCAATTTGCATGCGTGTAGCGTAACTGGAGCAGTAATTAGTATCACACGTATCCATCGCCCACCTGTGGATATCCATGTTTTCCTAATAAAAACCCATAAATATTCATTTTATTGGTAAAATTTCGCTGGTCATTACTCGACGGCCACTGCAGCCTGTGAAAGAGGCCTCACCGCAGAAATCGTGACAAAGCAATATTTTTTATTGCAAATCAATGCTATCCGATCGTTTTCCGGAACACACAAAACAAATTGCTAGTCGGCGAGAATCCTATCAAAGCTGTTTTATACCTATACGCCACGCGATGCGACGGGTTTGATGTCTCGTGCCAACTATTCAGGTGTAACAGTTAGCTTTTTTTCGGTATGACTTTAAATATTTTGTTCTTTCAAAAGGAGAGATTTCTGTTTGTATTTTCTGACCTGTATCTGCTTCGATTTCTGTGCTGATTTCGTAAGCTAATCAGCCATATAAAACTTCCGAAACATGATAATATTATGTGTCTTTTCCTGTTTGGCGTTGTAACAACCGACACTAGAATGTCTTATTATCCAAGTTTTAAATAACAATTTCCTCTAAGACACAAAGTTGTCTACAATTAATGTAAATCTTCCGAATGAATCGATAAAGTATCTTTTTCTAACATGGAGGTGATCCATACAAACAAAATTATTGCTAGCATTAAAACCTGCAAAGGTTACAAAAGTGTGACTGGAACGCATCAATCTATATTTTGTACGACTATAATTAATTTAACAAGCGGCTATTAGCCGCCCTTATAGAGCATAGTCATGTCACGGAGTGACGCAACCACAATGGCAGACCTTGGTACGTCTACCACTATTCGGAATGGTCAGCATAGTAATTACATAAACCAAATAATAGAAAAAAGGAAAAAATATAATAGAAGGCTGATTTTCTGATGTTAAAAAATTGCACACATAAGAACCTCAACAAAAAAATGCTAAATGATGATAAACAAGTCCGGGGCAGTTCGCAGTGAGTCATAAATAAGACAGAAGAATATTTTCATCGTCGTCATATGACGATAAAAATATTCGTTTTATAAATATTATTCTGAAAACAAATACAAATATATTTGTTTTCAGAATAGAAATGTAAATATAGTATCTCTGAATGAACAGATGAATTTTAAAACATTGACTTTGACCCAGATATATGAAATGACTTTGTTTGTGGACACGGATATTAATTCCGTGATTTTGAAAGCTGAAAAGGCTTAGAATAGTGGCATAGAATTATTGTTATTGATGTGCAAACCTTACACGTGGCTTCAATAACTTAGTTTCTAATATCAAACGTGTATGTTCTCAATCGCTTCGGCGCGCGTGTTTCAAATGATGTAGAAGTAAATATTACTTAGTAGCAGGAAAAAAATGAAACAGAAAATCCATTTCAAGATCTAGACATTATCGATACTGAATGATCATTGAAATTAGATCCTCATAATAAAATTATATGGGATTGCAATACTAAAGGCAACATTAAACCCGCGGAGAACGCGTTTAAGTGAATGATATAGTTAGGAATTATCGAACATCGAAGAGGCACGATCTTGATAGCAGACAATTACTTGTGCAAAGTAGCAAATGAGAATGGGAACAAAGAAAATAAGATTATACTGAGCAAAAAAAAACTTTACCAATTTAATCAGCCTTGTAAATGTACTTAATTTGGAATTACGAATAATCAATTTGCGCACATGTAACCTGTTTGTATTTAACGTTGTCGACATAATGTGATTACGATTGCATTACTTGAGAATATTTTTCCATGACGATATGGGAACTTGAGAAAAACTCTTTACATCGACTGTTTATTTTCTCACACATTTATGCCTGAACGAAAGAAAATAGGCTCACCAGCAACCTTTCACTCTGCTCTGCAATCAACAACGACACTTCGCTTATACTTTACTCGAGGCTGAGCTGTATTACTTGTTCTTAATAGATTCGGTCCAAATGGAACCTTCAGTTAAAACTTTATCGATTTATTAAAAGTTTGAATCAGCCTATCCGTCAAAGTTCTAACGCCTAATGTAATTTGACTTCAATCCACGGCGGAGCATACTTCCATTAACTCAATTAACCTCTCATTTCTTATGGTAGGGAGTCTAATGGTCACGCCGCTATTTTAGAGGTCATTTTCATTTATTGGGATCAATTAGTTGAAGCCCTGTAATACGTCACAGTGGAATATAAATGATTGTTAGTTCGAAGCAAGAGATTGAATAATAGAATTATTTATTTAACGATGAGTCCAAAAACTGAATTGAAGTTTGTTGATGTGGTGTCCGTTTGTGTTGATTTCTACACTGTCGTTGAAAACATTACTCATGGGTGTACGTGTCTAAATAACGACTTTGACGAGTATTCAACCGTGTGAGGCAGTCGAAGTACTGTCTGTCTTGCATTTGTGTGACCATCAACCGTGAAAAAAGTCATCCATTTACATCAACTTCATTCCACAAACGCCACTGTATTTGAATGCAAATAATTTGTTAAAAGTTTTAACAAACTCTGCGCTGCCCGCTAACTCGTGTTATGCAAAATCTTTGTAACAAGAGCCATTGTTTGCGGCTATTGAAACTGATATTGCGAAAGAATGCTATCGACAGCAGTTACATCTCAAATACTGTTCAGTAATTAGTCAACGTAGTCGATCTTTTGGGGCACGATTTAGCAATTTATTTGTGCTGCAGAATTTACCTTTAGTAATCGTTGAGGCTAAATCAGGAATTTATCTGTTAATATTTCTACTTTTTCCTTCATTTCAATTTACATTTAGAGGAATAAGTCAATGTGGTCGATACAATTAATGATTATTATTAACCGCTAGAACAATAATAACCAGCGAAGAATCACTTTTAAGAGTATTAGTATTGAATTTTCTAGTTTCTTCGTCACGCAATTGAATTGCATTACAACCAAATCAACCATTCAATAAATCATTGCACAAGTCGCTTTCTCTTCAGTATGAAATTTTTATCAACAGTGCTTGATAGTTTTTATTTATTTGCTCTATTTTCAATCACAAGCAATTAAATGTTCGCCGGCAAGACTTGGTATTTCACTTTCCCGATGTTTTTGATCTAAACTTTTCTCTCATCTATGCATAGATCTCGGATTAGTCAATTGTTATTATTTCATACATTATTATCAATTGAGTTAGCTGTATGATAAATAACTGTTACATATGTATTTCCTTATTGTTTGGATCCAGTACAATGCGTGGTTTCAGAAAGTGCTCCCGCTGTCGATACTTGCCAGTAATTTCTACGTTGCTATTGTTGTGAGCCTCGCTTTTGTGACTTTTGTGTATCACATGAATGACATGACTACGCGTGTTTCTCATTTCGAGTCTCATTTCTTTTCCGAGAAATAAATCTTTCCTTTTTAGGATAACATTATTATTTTCTCCAATAAATCATATCTTTACAATTTTCTTAAATTGATGCTTGATTATGCTTTTATTTTATTTTTTCAGTATTGGGAATTTATTCATGACTCTTGTAAGATTCTGATAAGTTCCCGCTCCTCGGCAAGTAAAAGCAGTAGCAAACATATACACTTAGTTAGCCTTATCTACAGCGGCGCAAACAATTAAAGGATCATAAATTCATATCGTGACTAATAAGAGTTCCGCGCTTTAACAAAACTTTGATAACATGCTCCATTATTTGCAAACTCGCTTACAGACTAACTGTAACTATTTTCTTAATTGAACCGGCAGCTTTTCCGAAAGTATCTCCGTGGGAAATATTATAAAAGTGAAATTAACAACGCGCCAACAAGTGCATCAATTAATATGTTGCATCCGACTGCCTTTTGCAAATAAGAGTATCCATTACCTAGAAAACAATAGCACATCTCACAAGCACACACACTGCATTCGTCGGAAAACGCACATGCACAATTTTCCGAACACCGATTACGGACACTGCGTCGGTCGCGTCAGAGCAAAGGGCGGCACGTACAAGCGCTGCCTCTGCGCGCGATAGACTGACGGCGCTCGGGCGGACTTGCGAGCGAGCGGGACGCGCGGCGGGCGTGCCAACACTCTGCGCGCGCATAACGCCTCTCTGTCCTACGCCCGCGACTCCTATACGGTGGTCTCGCTCGCACACGCCCGAGCACACCTTCGTTCCCGAGACAGGTGTTCCTATCCCTGTGTGCGTCCAGATATGGCTGGCTTCGCGTGTATGCGCGCTTCCTGCGGCGGCGGATCGTTTTTTATGCCCGGCAGAAATTATAAAAAGTAAATGGAGGGAAAATTAAATAAAACGTTTACAATGAAGCGTTTTCCTGTGCGCTTTCAATGATTCAGTGTGCGCTATTTTTCAGGGTGGATATCATCAGTGTACACAGGGAGCGTGATTACGGGGCTTTTTACGGATGTTTGAGTGATGTAGGCGGGCGTAATTAGGCACGGGGCGGAAAGGTATATTGATTGCGGTGACGCGGCTTTGTGGAAAAATCGATATTTTTGTATTAAAGGTGGCACGCGATGTGTCCGGTCGTGCGTCCGTGGATGAGTAAACCTTCGTATCGATCCAACGCCGACAACTTTCGACCCTAGTTTATGGCGCGCACTATAACTTGAGCCACACTTACCTATGAACGTTATCGGGAACGCTTTAGCTGAACGACCGAGTCTTCATAAAATCCTGAACGACTTCAGCTCTGAAGCCAATATTTGGAATTCGATAGAATCAAAACATAACGTTTGGCAAGTTTCACCCAAAAATAAACTTGAATCGAACAGATCATCAAACTGGAGAAAAGATGAAATCAAAACCAAAAACATTTTTAACCAGAATATGTAAATACTTACAGTCCAACTTGCTTGCACACAAAATATTTAGCAGTAGTGCTTTAAACTACAACCAAAGACTCCAACAACATAAGTTGTTCTGTTTTCATTTCCACCAACAGTTTGAGAACCTCCTTATTAACAACTATGAATGCCAACCGAACCTATTCCCAATTCGTACGTGAATCCTGATTGTAAATTTTTCATGAGCTGCGGTATAACTAGGAAGGTAATAACATCTTGGGTTTAAAATCCAAGCATTGCATTACTTTAGTACTACCTATTAGAGATGTACCATCTAGTTGCAGACTAGTCGGCTATTTGGCCATATTTCATAGTCGGCGACTAATCGGCAAAAAGCATTGACAATCTTTAACAATTCAAAATTTACTCTGGGAATTAGTCAGACTTTATTTTTTGTTTATTAAAACTGTTCCATAAGTAGTAAAATTATTGAAATTAAATCAAGAAACATTATTATGGCGAACCTTTTCAACAACATTTTTTTTTTCTATAAACATAAAAATGTCCTTTTACAGTTCCTTATTTTACTAAAATGACTACTTTTGGCAGAACTTAGTGTGGGGCAAAGTTAAAAAAAAAATAGAACCCAGCTGTAGATAAAACACCATAGTCAGCCGATAAATTAACCCATTTGCAACCGATAAGTTGGTCAGTCGG
Source organism: Agrotis puta (assembly GCA_943136025.2). NCBI lineage: Eukaryota > Metazoa > Arthropoda > Insecta > Lepidoptera > Noctuidae > Agrotis > Agrotis puta. The sequence continues at coordinate 8,469,609 of OW964177.2, read as the reverse complement.
CTAGTCGGTCATAGTCGGCCGACCCTCCTCTCTAGTATCTATAGTTACTCCAACATCAGCCAATCGAACACCTTACTAACAATTTTCCCTCTCACTGAATTCTTACGACTCTATAAGGGTTCGACCACACTTCAGCCTCTATTGAGAGATTAGGTCAAGTTTGATGGACCCCTTGTACAACGATACAGGATAAACTGAAGTGACAATGAGTGTTTAGTTATGAAACATGCAATTATAGGAGAAATTGGTGTATTTTTGTATTCTATATTGTCCGTTTTCCGCAAATTCCCTTATGTGCCAACAAGCGAATATCACAACAAATTTAATTAATTGCTTTTTTATTCAAACCTATACTAATATTTAAAGCCGAAGAATTTATTTGGTTGAACGAACTATTGATTTGAATTTTAAAAAATATGAAATATGTTTGACAGTCAATTTATTGGGGGAGGCTATAAGGATATATAAAATAACGCTACGACGAATAGGAGAAGAGCAGCGATCGACTGCGGGCAGCGCGTCGTGGGTTCGATCCCCGCGCGGAAAAAACATTTGTATGATCTGCAAGTAGTTGTTCCGAGTCTGGGTATTTGTGCATGTGAGTTTCTATGTTTGTAAACGCACTCACGACACAGGAGAAGTACCTAGTGCGGGGCAACGTTTAAAAAAAAACAAATGTTTGAATGCCAGCCAATACTCAAACTTTCGCAGTAATGGATGGACGTTTGTTACTCAATCACTTCAGAACAGATCTTGCTGAGGCTCTGATATATGTCTGGAATAATCTATACCGTTATATCTCAGTGTTAAGTTCCCGTGGGATAATTCCCGAAATTCAAACGCACGAAGCCGCTGGTAGATAACAGCTAGTGTTAAGGTAAAGATCACATATATGCCATCAAAATTCGCTAGTGGCCTCTTCGACTCAATGGACCTAAACGCGATGCAAAGAATAATAAGAAATTAACTCAGAGAAAACACAAAATATACACCTAAATGTGTAAAAGCTGTTGATAATTAACACTTTTAAATTAAATATGATTTTAAGGTTTTATTTTAATTTTCCGTCAAAATAGATTGAAGGATAAACCTTTCTTGGTCCAACAATAATTCATCGAGACAAGGAATGCTGAAAATCAGCGTCAGGTGGCAAACTTTGTGCTGCTATCTGGCATTATGCTGAGCTGATTAATTTATCTAATTTTGATTCGTTTTAAGTTTTAATGCCAATAAACACGATTTTCTTTCTTAATTTTTTTTCTGAAAAAATTATCCGATTGCAAAAAAAAAAGATTACATAAAACCCGACTACGAACATATCGCACTGAAAAGTATAAAGTAATAACCGATACTTTCGTAGTCGGGTTTTAGTATTGGGTTTTAGTTATTTTTAACTTATTTTTTATTTACAGTATTTTGGGGTTATAAAAGCAAAGTAGCGAGTGAATTTCAAATGTACTCATTTAGCCTTTTCATTTGATACCCATGTTGACACTGTTAGAAACAGGTTACGACTCTAGGGGATGCCCTAGAGGGCGCCATATTGGATTTGGTGACACGTCACCTACCCTATAACCAGCGGACAACTGAGACGCTTCTAACGACACCTCATTTGTCATGTAATGATAAGAAGTTTAGAAGTAATGAGGGAACAAACAAACATACATACATACCGGTCAAAATCATAACCCGCCTTTTGGCTTTGCCGTAGTTGGGTAAGAAACTGTGTGTTACATTGCTAGGTGAAGTAATGAAGACCGAAACACAACAGTACAGTCAGCAATTCGATCACACACCTCACTGGACCTTTTCCTTCCCTATTCCGTACAGGGCTTTATACCAAACTGTTCTATGTCAACGGTACAGGGCAACATAATATACAGAGTGATTGATATTCAGGGCAATATACAGGGCAGGGCAGAGCGGGAGGGACTGTCAGACTCGTACTGACTAAAATGCACGGTGTCCTTCAATATCCTTTTATGTTCCGGGGTCTAATACTAAAAGCAATATTTCCAATGATTCACAGTGTATATTTTCAGCAAATTCCACTTCATTCACGAAGTGAATCGTTTGAAATATTCCTTAGTGGCCGTTTATGACCCGCAGGGTCATAACTAAACCTCAACTCCTAAGGAAATTTTATCGGTCCTTATTCCAAACACCCTGTATACAGAACCATTCGATGTCAACGGCTGGATTAGTACCCTGATGGACCTCTTGTTTGTCAATAGAACTACGAGGACGTGTGGTAAACCTTTGTGGTTATATACCGAAATGGAAACATCCTGTATTCGTATTCGGATGAGGGTAATCCATTAACTGCCTTTTGATACGCTTTGCAAAGTAGCTTTATTGACATCTACATAATGTACTACCTATACATTATAATAATATGTGTCACAGTACAAATTACTTTTTGTTCAGTAAAAGCTTTTAAAAAGATAACTTCTTCATTACTCCTATTTATATAATATTAGAGTGTGTGTTTTTATAACTCTGAAAAACATGGGTTTATTTATTTATCTATAATATGTATGTATTTAGATATATATAAGTATGTTTATCAGTTGTCTAGTACCCATAACACAAGCTCTGCTTAGCTTGGGACTAGATGGCGTTGTGTGATAGTTGTAGAATATTTATTTATTTATTTATTGACGTGTTATTCATTGTTACCTCCTTGGAAACGAGAGTTCGCAAAAACATAACGAAATAAAAAATAAACTTTCAATTTAAGAAATAACTGAGAAAATAGGCTCATTTACTATTAACATCATTTTGTATTTTTTCTCCCTAAATAAGTGGTGCTTTTTACCTGAAGGAAATGAAATGAATTCATAATTCATTTTTCTAAACTCACTTCGTTAGATCCAATTAATATTCATTTAACATAATCCCGACCAATTAGCACCGGGTATATTTCTGTACAAACGGAGGATCAACGACTATTCTGAAATATCTTTGATGCTTTTTGATAGCAATTTCATCCAAATAATAATGAGACCGGTAAAGTGCGTATAAATGTAGATGCACCCTTAGTTTTCATCTTGATTTTTTTCTCTTATATTATATTCTCTTGAAAGAACTTTGCAGTTTGAAAACCATACAAAAAAAAGCCAAATCTTGGTACGACAATACAATTTACTTGCTGTTAAGATATTTTGTATATTTCATTACGAAATTTACACCAGAACAATTTTCTTTTTTTATTTAATTTTCTAAATGTATTTATTTATTTATTTATTTATTTAAACTTCATGCAACACAAATGGTACATAGGCGGACTTAATGCCTGTGGCATTCTCTACCAGTCAACCAAGGTAGTGGAGTGATAACATGGTAGGTGCACAAAAATAAAAATAGACATTAAAAAATCAAAGGACAAAGTTAAAAAAAATAAAACAAAAATAATTACATCATAATAAGATTAATAATACTTAAATATATATATATATATATATATATACTGTACTAAATACACATATAAATAAATTATTAAAAAATTATTTATTTGCTTTTCAAAAAACTATATCTGAAAACCTTTACAAACAGAGGCAACAGTTTATCAAACATTACGCAAAGTAATAGACTTTAGAAGTTTTCCACGACATTCGTGCCTGAAGCAGCAAACGTAATAAATTATACTCTTTCAGAATAACATGCGGCGTTCCGTTGAGCGTTCGCCTTTTTATTAGAGAGCAAAAGAAGCGTGACGGAAAAAAAGAAGTAAGGAGAGCTTTCGAGTTTCGCGACTAATGTACTGAAGTAATAAGCGCGGGCTAGTATAAAAGTTAAATCCGTTAATTTATAATAGGATTGTGAAACGAATTGGTTTTGCGATCGCCTTCTTTAGTCGTAAGTTTCCTATGGCTTCAGATGAAGTGAGCAAAGTTTTTTTGAGTTCAATTTAAAACCTTAATGATTTGTACTATTATTAATTTAAGATAATCATGTACTAATATGGCAATACTATCATCAGAAGGATTAACTATATCTAATTTAGTTAACAACGAGAGTCAACAAAGGCGTCGAGTTAAGAGCTAGCCTTTATATAGCCTTCCTTTACGTGTTAAAATCAAATGAGTCCTCCCACCCACGGTAGGACGGGAGGGACTGTCCGACTCGTACTGACTAAAATCCACGGTGTCCTTTAATAGCCCTTTACACTCCGGGGCAAGGGTTACCTCATAAGACAGTACCGCGACCCCGGTAAATCCCGCGACCCCGGCCCCTTGAAACATAAGCTTGTAAAAATATAATTTTCTTGAATGAGGAAAAGCGTCGTAAATATTTTTAATTTACATATTCGTTCAGCGTACCCCTCATACTTGAAAGGAAACCTTAAAGTTAACAGGATAACTTATCTAATATCTTTTATTTTAACCCATATTACACAGCGTGAATAATTTAGGAAGACCCTTTTGAAACTTCGAAGAAACTCTAGCAAGTTTGAAAAACCTTTATCTAAATTGTGGTGGTTTTGAGAGATCTAGAATAAAACTGTCCGAAGATAATACAAAGAAGTAAAAACTCTTACATAAAGCTTTTTAAAGTACTTTTTATTTCATGACTGGCCTATCATAGGAATAATAATTGTGAAGTTAAATAAAATGTCTAATTAACGCAATTAAAACATAAAATTAAAAACGCGACCTGTTTATGAATTTTATACACTTTATCGTTAATTCATAATGTTTTCAATACTTTTCTAGAGGTGCTGCCAATACTTTTCTAGAGGTGATATCATACGAATTCGAGAACCGATAAAAACAGGTTATCCCATCCAAAAACACCTACAATTTATTTGGAACCCGCATAAAACCATTAGTGTTTCGATGTTGAACAATATTAATTAACAATATACCGTATTTATCAGTAAAGCTGCGTTAACAGCGGTAGTATTTCACGGTCTTTGTCATCATAATAGTATTTCGTTGCGCCCAGATGTTGAAGCACTTAGCGGCCTGCACCGGTTTTATTATGAATAGCAAGGGAAGTACGGAACTAGTATTTTGCGGTTTCCCTGTAGAGGCAGACGCAAATTAATGCCCCAGCTTTCAGCTAGAAATTAATGTAATGCACCTAGGTTACGTAGCCAAATTGTTGGCATTCAGTAAATTTTGCAATGCGCAAACGGGATACAGCGAATTTTATAATTGAATTTTTGATACGCCAGCACGATAGCTGCCGTGATTATGCTGTTGTGTAATGTTTAACACGGATATAAACAGTATTTTGCAATTCATATCCTTAGTATTATTTATAGTTTTTGATTCTACTGTGTTTGATTAGTTCTTAGTAAGTGAGGAAATACAGTATTTTAAGGGAATATTTTGGATTTTAAAACAGTTCTGATAATAAGCCTAGTTTGAAAAAAAGACTTTTGATATTCATTTTACATACTTTGTAAACTCTTAATAAAGTCTACAAACTTCAAGAACTATTTTCTTTGTTCTGTAAAGCGATCTGCTAACTTAGTTTTCATTGTTAATAAATTAGGTATTTCCATGTTAATTCATATTATTTCGGACTTCTTTCCTTGTATAAACGCGTCTACGAGATTGTTACTTACAGGACATCAACGAAGATGATTTGTAATTATTACGATTTGTATTTCATGCACTATCAAGACTGACGACAACAAGACTGCCGTAATCGTTTCATTCACCCAGTTACTGAGTAGGGAAGATAGACAGTCGCTCCATGCAAAATACTGATATTCAGCTACATCAGGTTCGACTGGAAGCAGACACCAATATATTAGGAAAAGGCTAGGCAGCTGATTAATCCCAAAACTCTGAGATCAGACTGACTGAGGGACTTTCGGGGTATCGTATTAACCAGTAACTGCGGCCACTAGCTACGATGGACGTTCATACAAACATTTAAAATCTATGATAGCGAAAATTTCCGGCATTTCCTGATAATGTGACCCTCGCATAAAAATAGTTACGCAGGAAGACAACACAAACATATTATGTTGAAAAATGGCTAGGCAGATGAAAGCAGCAATATATTTAAGAGCAGAACTGTCATGTTTTCCTATGTATTATATAAACATCTGTAGCTACACTTAAACAAATTAAAACGTTTATATCGTGTGAGCTTCTTGCTCGTTTTTCATTCTCTTATTTAAAGGCTTTTACTTTTCCTTGCGTTTATGTGATGTGCTCTACTAAGAGATTAAATTTAAGGCCTTCGCTCTACTTAAAGCGCTATGCTGGTATATTTTAGAGTTTGTAATATATAATTCAGCAAAGTATATAAAGAGTTTACTGGCACTTTTCGAAATTTAAGTTATCATATAATAATTAAGATTTCCTATTATAGGTTTGGAAGTAGAAAATTAAAGAAATTTATTATTGGAACAAAATTTAAGGTGCCAAAAAAGTAAAGTTCATAATTCTATTTTTCTCTTTTATAACTCTGCACTTCAATACAGTATAATTATTCGATTTTAAAAGTTCCTAAACCCCATAATACATTGGTGATACAATGAGTCAATGACGCATAAAGCAAACAGAAATAAATAACACCAGACTCCTAAATAGAACACAAGATAAAAACAATTTAAAAATCAATAGCGCCAACTTAACTGCACCAGAATAATAATTAATGGAAACAAAATTGACATTTGACAGAGCTGCCAATACTGCCAAGTGCGGTCCCCAAAACATTCGAAAATCAAAACAAGCTTTAATGAACTTATTAAAACATTCTGTCATCGAAAACGACGTGTTGCCAACATAATGTGGTTGTATGGTGACCATAACGTTTATAACTTAGACACAGTCTCACATACAGGCGTGCTAAACATTCTGTATAATTATACAGGATGTTTAGTTGTCATTAAATTTTAAGAGCTGGAGTAACAGGTTGGTCCATAAATGTCCATTCTGTACCGTACTTTGCAGGTAAACCTATAATCACTACAGCGGTTTCATGATTGCATCATCATGTTATTTGCCTACAAGTTGGATCCGAGTTACAGGTTAACATTATCCACCTTACTATGGTTTTCTATCTATGCCATAAGAAATTCACCCTCTCTAGTCTTTAAATGACGAAGTTCTTTAAATAAGTACAGTGGTCAGTGAATCGGAGCCATGCTGCCTTGGTAAGCGAAAGGTGCTAACACTTCATACTCTGATTGAGAAACCACTTACGTTACGTATTCGAGTCTTCGAAAACACATTAATATCTCAGAGGTTAATCTTAGATCGTCTACAAAGTTAAGGGTAACAGAATGCCCAAATACTGTCAATCAGTTAAAAATAAATATGACTACTAATTCGATCATAGCAACTTCGTTTGAAGTTTAGCCTTATGCTACCAATAACCAATTTCGTTTTTATGCGTTTCTTACAATAAAAAAGAGCGCAATGTTTATTGATACAACGGTCCCGCATGTCGAGAACCCCGTGAAGGCAGAAAAGTATAAACAATTCAAGTATCTTGATCGGGCTCATAAGTTTGTTGACATGTGGAACGTGAATACAGCAGTCATTGTGCAGATAGTCGTGTAGGCCAATGGCTTAATTGCCAAGAGCTTCGAACAACATCTGAGGAGGCTCTCGCTTGGCAGCTGGATCAAGCGCTTAATTCAGAAGGCATTCAGTCTATGATATAAAACCTTAAGGTTTTATATTTATTGAAGTTAAATAATACTTATTAAATGCAGCTATTGGCCTTTATTTAATATCCACCACTCTAATAATATAACATGATATCATAAATAACATGCAATCCTAGCAACCGACTCCTGCTCCGTTGCTATGGTAACGGTTAGATATTGATACAATAAACCTTCCGTAAGAAACTCTATGGATGACGGGAAAACCACATCAAAATGCCATAGACCAATATGATTTGACAGACTCAAATGAAAAGCGATTTTTCATTTTTACATTGTAAGTAAGGGAATAAGAATTTACTCCGTGAAAGTATTCAGAATTGATCCCGGTCTCGGCAGCACACAGAAGCGCTGTCGCAAAACATTCTGGTCCCGATCTATACTTCTATACTAATATTATAAAGCTGAAGAGTTTGTTTGTTTGGCTGAACACGCTAAACTCAGAAAAAATACTTTTTTTTTGTATTGGATGGTCCGTTTATCGAGGAAGGCTATAGGCTACACAATATCACGTCACGACCAATAGGAACCGAGTAGCGGGGCTGAAACAACGGGGTAAAGCTAGTTACTTCATTTCAGATTATATTCCGAACTCGGAAGCTGTGCGCAGCAACGTTGCTGCGCTTCCGTGTTGCTACCTTGCTGAGAATCAGCGCGACAGGCAGCAGTAATGAATGCGTGCTGCTGCAATCATACCTTTACAAACCATAAACACACCGGACACTACCAAAAAAACCCTAGTCAAATATACCAAAATTTATATAACGATTTTTCAAGAAAAACCCTCATTTTACATATAAAACGTCTTCATATGTTTGAGTCACATTGCTAGGCATTTTCCTTTTATAAACATTATCCTGATTTCCGAAAAACTACAGCAAGAATATTCTTGAGGAAGATTTTCTTATTTCCGATTTGGATATTGAATGAAAACAGGATTCGTGTTTCTATTTCCTTTTGCACCGCGCCTTCTCGAATGATATTAGTTTACCAAAACTAGCAGACGGGTAAATCCTAGCTTTAATATAGGTAGTAGCTGAAGATTTCAACAAGTGGTACTTTTTTCAGCGACTACTTTATTGGTTTTCCAGTTTTAGTTTATACAACGTGTAATCCCGAAAATCTCCATTTTTTCCATGTTACCCCACATAGAAATTCTTAGAAATTCTCCTGTGTTATGACTGCGTTGACAAACAAGTCACGTCAAACAGTCAGACCCGAAACAACCACCTACTTGTAGGTCATACAAATATTTGTTACGTGCGGGAATCGAACCTGCAATGAGCAGCGCAGCAGTCATGCAGCCATTGTGCCAACCGTGTCGCGAGGCAGAGCTTTTCTTTCGTACTCCCACACAACTTATGTTAAAATCCCATGTCTATACGCAGCGAGAGGCAAGCCTAATTCCTTAATGAGGAAACAAATCCAGACTACATGCTATAAGCAGTTCCTTATAGAAGAACCCAATAGCCCTTTATCCAACCTATTTAAATTTAAACAAATTAAAAAACCCGACACAAAACAGCTTTGAATAAATTCACACCCCACGCACATGCTACAACACCACACAACTTTTCCTGCGTATGCATATTATCATTAACGTTGTAATAAACATAATACATAATTCAGTGGGTAAAATAAAAATCTCATCCTCAAAATGGGGTCGGATGAATGGACCCCCTACATTTCATCCGGAGAATTTCACAGCAGCTAATACGTTGAAACGGTCGCAACTCGAGTGGGGTATGGCAACAATTTTAATAAATAATTACACTCGTCGGTGCCTTCGCGGATAAAGAGATACCAGCTTAATTCGTTACTAATATATCCACTTACGTGAGAGTCAATTTGTATGTTTAAAGCTTTTTATGGGTTAAGGTTTTTTGTTGCTGCTATGTAGGGCACATACAATCATTAACATCATCGAGTTGAAAGAGGTTCTCTACAGCATCGCCATTGGATGCCAAAAGCAAGCAGCCCCAGTTACCTTGGTGCTGTATAAATGTAAAAAACTCATTTCCTTTTCCAAGGAGTGAAAACGTAGAGAAAAACCATCTAACTACAAAAAGGTTAAACATCTTTTGAACACTTGTCTAAAAGAACTGCCAACTACACAACGGCATTTGACGTTGATATATGTCTCGATTTGTAGTAATGCCTTTGTCAAACAGACAGGCGAGTCCGAAGCGATACCGAACCGATGCGAGACGTCAGTCCGATAGTTCTGTCACGCTATCGGATCGCTTTCGCTTTTCGATGTGACTGGATTCAAACAATTCCATACATTATAAATAAAAACGTCACGCTTCGCATTCGCCACGCCTGTCTGTTTGACAAAGGCTTTACTGCAAAACAAGTGTTTTAAACAAGTGTTCAATAGATTTTCAACTTTCTTTACCTTGTCTAAACAACAGTCTCCAAAATCTTATATCTCTTTTTTCTATTATCTTATACTTAATTTTTACTCTACTATAACACAAAAAGCAATGAGCATAAGTCAACCCGGATAAATGCTTTCATTAAATAAAGATGTTTTATTTAAAATACGGGTAAAGTTGCTCAATCCCCGACTTCAGCAAACTCGAAACAAAACAAGACGAACAATTTCAAAACACACATTTCGAAACTTTTTAGACCCTGGAAGTTTTAAAAATCAGTTGTTTCTGTCTTTACTTTCCGTTGGCGTTGCATAAAATATAAAATTATACTTTTGATTCGTAGAGCTAGGCTAGGTACGCGGGTAACCGGTACTAATCCCAATTTTCTACGGAAAATAATAGCAAAAGCAATTGCAAATTAGTCAATAGCCAAAAGAAAATTACATGCGTTAGAATGACTTTTCGTCAAATAGAAAAAAACACGGCTAAGTCCTTATGTTACAAAAGAAAGAACTTGTCAACAGTACGTGCAAAGTTCCTGATTTAACGACTTTTAATCTGGTTTAATTTTATCAGCAGACCATGACCATCAAGATACTCGTACAAAACACAATGAAAAAATGTGTGTGGTCAAACCCCAAACAAAGCTAAGGTCAACTCCACCTCTGAATGCTTTAACTAGTCATCAAAAAACATGCCATGTATGACATAGGTGCGACCCAAATTAGTCCCAACGAATTTTTGGGCACGCTGCTGATACACCAAAAAGGTCCAGCGGACAATTGGGCACTCCTAATATGCTGAAGCTAATTGCAGTAAGATACCGTCCTTTTGCTAATTCGATATGTGTTACACGGGGCGCGGCTACAGACCAGTGTGCTGACGCCACAAATGCGACGAAATCCCAAGCAGATTTCAACTCAGTCCACAACGGCTTAAAGACGAATTTTGAATGTTGTGTTAAAAATTTAGGCTGTTCCTATTACGGCGCGCCTTAATGGAAATTGTGAGCCGTGCCCGTGTCGTTACGCGCTGCAAATGTACATAATGTGTCGTCAAAAGGGTGAAATATACTTTAGTAGGCTGTGATTTCGTTCGTAGCGAGCCGAGGCTTACTGGCTTTTAAAAGTTTCTCGCATGTGATACGTTAGACGCCAGAATAGGGACACAGCTATTTGTAAATTCAAATTATTTTAGACTGATGTACATTAATGTTAAAGTCCTATTAAGTCAAAACTCATATTTGTTCTCATTCATACCCATTTCTAAATAGCGAAGCCAGAGTTTTGACAAATCTGTAGAATGCTCTGAAAAGCTTTTCAAGTGACATTAAAATAAACTTTGAATGAAACATGGGAATTAATATTTAGGTTATCAAATTAACCTTTCAAAATCGTTACTAAATTAATATGATTCGTAGAAGTCCATACCAAATTTAAATTTATTGAATTTATTATCGAACCTCGCTACTCGTATCAACAATTAAATGCTTGATAAAAATATAGATTATAAGTATATATAACGTCATTTTCTTTCAAAATAATAACAATTATTTCGAACACAATGCATGATACTCGTAGTTATTATAATTATTTTAAAATCTGAATGGCCTTTTTTGTGTCATTGTTTTGAGTTATTTGTAAAAGTAATTTTCTTTTAGAATGTACAAATAAATGTCATCATCTACTGTATCCAAAAACTATTTTTTTATTTGATCAGAAGACACAGCACAATCACTAGAATGGAATTCAAAAGTGTATATTTGCACTACTTTTGAATTCCTTTCTTATTTTTATTTTTCATTTTCCTTCTTGTGCGGAGACAATTAAATTCCCAATTTCACTAGTCCAGCCCTTACACAGTATTCTTATCTCGCGCGAAACAAAAAGTGATACTCAAAATATGACGCTTTTATTAAATTCTTCTTGCGTTTATTAACTTGGGGAGAAAAAATGCTCCAAGTTGCGCAGAAAGCTGGAGAAAAAAAAAGTTTAACGTTTCTTGACTGTGGAATTTTATTAATGTTGGCTACACTGTTTCTTAGGGAAACATTATTTTATTAACACCCATTACAAGGCTGTGCTTGCTTCGAAATAATTCCTACTTTGTTAATATAAAATAATTGTACAGAAAATGTACAGCATTGATTTTATAGAATTTTGAAACCCAAATTATTAACTGACTTTTTAATAATCGCGAGACAACCAACTATTACTGATATTGCTAGCCTACTTCGTCCCACTGGTGGACAATAGCCAACCAACTATTAGAAGTCAAATAATGATTCAACAGTCAACTTAAATTAAAATTAAAAAAAAAAACATCTGCTAGTAAAAGATAAGTTTCTTGGTACCTACAGTAGAATCAACTAAAACTAACAAAGTGTCTATTTAATAGCGCTCGGTCGCAGACGCAGGTTAAAGTTACTCTCAACGAAGTCACAAAGTGCGAATAAAGCGGTAATATTTCATTTTAAACTAAGTTTTTTTTTACTCACAGCTTTATGGTCTGTTCAGATCAAAGCGATAGAAAAAAGATGAAAGCTAGATAAAACCGATTAAAACGCGATTTTACGATTACCACAGGAGATATCTTTTAACAGTAGCAAAACTAAGATCCTCCAAATTTTTATTACTTTGGTATTAGAGCCTTGAAGGAAAGTTTCGACATCTACTTTTCTTTAGAAATATAATAACGGGATTTGCATTGCATCTAAAACTACCAAGTAAGTTATTTATCAAGTCTGGCAACTAATTCGGCAGCGCGGCGTACTACGGGATAGCAAGGACTATCGCTTTGTTACTCGTCATGTCAAACACTAAAAGTGTCTCAACATCTAATCGCACCCTTATTCTATAATCTAGAAAAATTGAAGCATATTTACGTTATACCCAGCGCATCAAATTCGCAATATTCTTAACCTGTTTTCTTTTTTTAGTAAGTAACACTATAAAAATACCCAACGAGACTGCAAATTGCAAATCGGGTTAATCCTGAAATTAAAGAAAAACAGAAAGCCGTACTTCATTATGATGTCTTTGTTAGATTTGTGTTAAACGGAGTGATTGAGATAATTATTGTGAAATAAAGGTCCAGACATTTGTGTCGCAGAGATTTAAACTTTTTGTTTTAATAAAATATTCATACTACGACTACTTTGAAGGTCGACTTCTTTTTGATTATAAGAAACTAATGAACTAACATCAATATTACAAAAACTGTTATAGGCACTTAACAGTTTCTCATTTTTCAGGAAAACTTACTCATTAGTCAAGGAATTTGAAAGTATCAGATGTTTTCACGACGAAAAACTTTTAAAAATGAAAAACCGGGCGTTTAAAAATCCACTTTTGACTAATTTTATACAACGTAAACTTATAATTAAATTCTTAGAAAAACTCGAGGAGAAAATATTTTTAAAGATACAAGATGGAGGAAAAGTAAACCGCAGTACAATGAGGAGGGAGAAATATTTCTACTTTCGCGCTTTACCCGTTCGCCGTGGAGTTCCCAGACTTGAGACTTTGTTAGTTCGTAACAGCCTATTAATATCCGAGCTTAAGAAAAAAGCCCCTCTTTGAAGTTAGTAATCTAACTATGCGGTTCGCATTTCCTTCGTGTTTTACCTTTGCCTTATGATTCGAAAGTGCCGGGATCGCGGGACTAACGAATTACCGTGACCCCGGTACGTAAAGGGCTATTGAAGGACACCGTGAATTTTAGTCAGTACGAGTCTGAGAGTCCCTCCTGCTCTGCTTTGGGTGGGAGGACTCATTTGATGACTTTAGCACGTAAAAAAAAATGATTCGAAAGTACCAATCGAATTTACGAAATATAATCTATTCTTTGTAACAGAATTTAGGAAGCGCATGATCGCACATGTCTCCCTCCACCACACGCGCATCTCGAGTACGAGCGTTGACGCGCGTGTAAGCGGTTACTTAACTTTAAAAAACTATTCGTTTCTATCATGCGTTCGAATTGATTAATCATTTTTATGTGATTTTCATCATAATTTTGAAAATAATAATGAAAGATTTTCTATCAATGTTAAGCTTACGTTTCAAAAATCAGTGCCTTGTTAAGCACAATTTTTTTGCTTGTTGTTGTTAGTGGTGTATCAAATAATCCAAAAGAGACATGAGTGAGCATTGATTTTATATATTTTTAAACTCAACAAGAAGTATTTCTGCCGTCGCCGTCGCGTCTCCATATTGCAACCGTTCTTCTATCTTTTCATCCGTAATTATTTAATTTTATTACTATTGCACAAGAGAAACTGATTGCTCTCATCCAATTATACGTAATGGAAGTAACACATGATTGCGTTTTAAGTTATTTTAAAATTAATAAATGAGAACTGAAAATTTCCTAGAATTTTAACAGTTGCAGTATTACTATTTAGAGCGAATAAAAGAGCATCAACTATTTTATACCTACCTGTTCTTCTAGTTTAAATTTAATTATCCATGTATTTATATAAGGGTTGTTGGTAATCTATCTCTACTACAGTCAGTGCTATTACTAGCCTTTTATGCGCATAGTGCCAGCTTCTGGTATGGCCTCTTGTGGCCTGGTCTGACCATTTCTGCGAGCCCCAGGGTTTCGCCCTGTGCCAGGGTACCATTGGCATACCACTATTTTCGATACTGACTGCAGTAAGAAAGGAAAATATGAGGAAGATAATAAGAAGCAAGTAAAATATGAGGGAAATCTTATCCATCCGGGGAGCACTAAACAAATTGATAGAACTGTCACCACACACTATTAAGTTAACAAATGATTGACTAACATATTTACGAACAATTTAAAGTTTTTAAAAGGACTTAAGAGTGTATGGGGGATGATGGGCTACTCGATATCCGACCATGGATCATGCCCGGGTCGACGGCGCGTTGTGTTCCACGCGCGCCGCAAAGGGTGTCAGCAAAATGACAGGGCCCCCCTCTAGAGGGCCAAAGCCTGCCGGGGTCGAGGGACTCACGAATCAAAGCCTGCCGGGGTCGAGGGACTCACGAATCACCGTGGATTTTAGTCAATACGAGTCTGACAGTCCCTCCCGCTTTGCCCTGTGTGGGAGGACTCATTTGATAATTTTACCACGATAAAAAAAGTCTATGGGGGAAAATAGGGAGGGAGATTTAAAAAAAATGTATTTTAGGTATCATTCACAAAAAATAAACCGTGTAATAGAAACTACTTGGTAAACTAGTAACAAAAAGAAACCTGGTAATGTTCCAAAAAGCCTATTAAGGCGAGGCGGTTCCGTATTCCGGTGTGATATGATAAATGTCAAAAAACCGAGCCGCAATGCGGGGGTTAAAGGCTACAATTTGCCAACGCAACTACGTTACACGATATTGATGACTCCACAGATTACATTAAAAATACCATTTAACGAATGTACTTTGAAGGTTCCGTATTACGTTTATTTTTTGTCTTAGGAGAGCAGCTCGTGACTAAAAAAGGCCCTTTTTACACAACACGACGCAAGTCTCCGATACCTCACGAAATTATTATCCATTGTCGCGTGCCTGTGTACGAACCACCGTGGCTTTGTATTGCGATAGTCGTAAGGTAACAGAGCCTTACGTCGTAGTGTGTACGATGGGTCTAAAAAAGCCGCACGAGTTGATCACCGAGGCCACGAGGTTAAGTCGCACACAATGGACGACTATCTTCTCGGTTTCTCTCAGTTTCTTTCAGTTTCTCTCAGTTTCTCTCAGTTTCTCTCAGTTCCTCTCAGTTTCTCTCAGTTCCTCTCAGTTTCTCTCAGTTTCTTCTCAGTTTCTCCGTGTCTTTCTTTGCCCTGAGTGGAGCGAAAGGGATTGTCAGATTTGCTTAATGAAAGTCCATCATATTCCTTCGGTAGCCACGATATCCTCCTAGACAGTCCCGCAACCTTGGCAGGCGTTCGGCTTTGGCGTTGGACTCTACGATGCCGATATGCTCTTCGACGAGACAGCTTTCAAATCATCCAATCGAGCGCTCCACGCTCGCGCTGCACGATTTTATAGTGTCGCTGTCAATAGCTTAGTGAATGGCAGACTTTAGTCCCTGTGTGGCGAGAACGCTGCGGCAGCGCCGTCGCAGGGTTGTGTTTATAGAGAATAGCACTGCAGGTCATTGATCGGACGGCGAACTACTCATTACTTGCCGTAATAGGCTGGTATTATTATCAGTAATTTGGCTTTCTGTCTTCAGACTGCCATCATTACAAAAAATTGAAAAAGACTTACTTGTATTAGAGGAAGCGGTAATCACTTCATTAATTTTAATATTATCTAACCTCCTAAATAAATTTAACATCGATCGATATCTCCATTCATCACAAACTTTGCTTGTATCCTGTTACCGTTATATTCTTGATGTAAAATGTGTTAATTAATACGATTATGCTCTTTGGATATTAGTATTGGGTTTTGGTGTTTCCTAATAAGATTAGAGCCGCCCTAAATATGAATAGGTAGTTTCCGTTGTGGTTTCTATTGCAACCGACAAGAAATAAGTCATGTTTCCATTGCTCGTTATCATTAAAATAGATTAAGTTGTCAAAATTTCAAAACGAAACAAGTACCTATTTATTCTGGCAGATTTATAGTATCAGGATATAACAAATTAAACAAGGAACCCATTGGAATAAACAAGGGGTTTTTCTATAGAGCTTAATTTCGTCCACTGGAACTTATTATAAAGCAAATCTAATAGCAATCTCCTGCAAAAGTTTCGATCTGTAATTACACACATCAAAAGTGTCTAGGGATCAACATATATTTTTGCAATAACTTTTCTCCTGATTGATATTAATTAAAATTTTTTTTAAGGATTCATCAAATAAAGTGTTTTCGTTTGTCACAGTAACGATAAACCAAGTCACCTTTGCATTAATAAAGAAATTTGCCATTTTCCTAATAAAGGGATTTTTGACATTTGAACCACTAACACAAAAGTTCGAAAAAAAGACTGAAATAACAGTTTTCTTTAAAATTTTATTGGGTAACTTAAACAATTAATAATCCGTGTTTCTACCGCGAACACTAACAACACAAGAACATCGGTTTGGCATACTCAAAATGAGTTCATCCAAATCACGCTGTGGAATGGCCGCCCATGTTCGTTGCAACAACAAAAAAAGGTCTTCTTGCGATTGGATACCCTCCATATTCGGCAGAGCTCTTCTCTGTAGCATATCCCATGCATGCTCAATCGGATTTAAGTCTGGCGACTGAGCAGGCCAGGGCAGGACATTGATGTTAGCTGCGGCGAGAGTCTGTCTTACAACTCTTGCGGTGTGCGGTCGTGCATTATCATGCATTAACTGAAATAAGGGACCGATTTGCACTTGTAGAGGAACGATGACGTCTGATACAATCGTCTCAGCATAAATTTGAGCGTTGAGGTTGCCTCTGATCCAAATCAACTCAGTTCTTCCGCCGATCCAAATACCCGCCCATACCATGATGGTTCCACCACTATAAGGATGGACTTCCTGGCAGGATTTTAATCGCTGTTGGCGTCCAGGGCTTCTCCAGTGTCGTATACGTCTTGTATCCGGTCTCATACCAAAACGAGACTCATCCTTATAGTGGTGGAACCATCATGGTATGGGCGGGTATTTGGATCGGCGGAAGAACTGAGTTGATTTGGATCAGAGGCAACCTCAACGCTCAAATTTATGCTGAGACGATTGTATCAGACGTCATCGTTCCTCTACAAGTGCAAATCGGTCCCTTATTTCAGTTAATGCATGATAATGCACGACCGCACACCGCAAGAGTTGTAAGACAGACTCTCGCCGCAGCTAACATCAATGTCCTGCCCTGGCCTGCTCAGTCGCCAGACTTAAATCCGATTGAGCATGCATGGGATATGCTACAGAGAAGAGCTCTGCCGAATATGGAGGGTATCCAATCGCAAGAAGACCTTTTTTTGTTGTTGCAACGAACATGGGCGGCCATTCCACAGCGTGATTTGGATGAACTCATTTTGAGTATGCCAAACCGATGTTCTTGTGTTGTTAGTGTTCGCGGTAGAAACACGGATTATTAATTGTTTAAGTTACCCAATAAAATTTTAAAGAAAACTGTTATTTCAGTCTTTTTTTCGAACTTTTGTGTTAGTGGTTCAAATGTCAAAAATCCCTTTATTAGGAAAATGGCAAATTTCTTTATTAATGCAAAGGTGACTTGGTTTATCGTTACTGTGACAAACGAAAACACTTTATTTGATGAATCCTTAAAAAAAATTTTAATTAATATCAATCAGGAGAAAAGTTATTGCAAAAATATATGTTGATCCCTAGACACTTTTGATGTGTGTAGTTAATATGTTACAAATTGAAGAGGTTTTTATTGAAGCTGTGCCAAATTTTGTAAGTAATTAATACATTGCTAAAACTTACAAAACAAAACCACTGTTTCATAAAATAAAAGTTTAATTAAATGTCTACAGTTGAAATCAAGAAAAAAAACAAACGAGTACACTTATTCAAAAAATCAATAACTAAAAATCTAAAGGCGAAAGGTACAGTTAGAATCAATACAATACGTATGTTTATCTACAAAAGGGGTTGTTATAGTAACGGCTTATCCTATTGATCCGAAACCTACACTATCTTATATTTATCGTATAGCGTCCAGATTATAACAGATAACATCCACGCAAAAGTTGTGGGGCGTCTATTATAACATTATCAGTCAATAGATAAAAATACATCGCATAAATAAGGATAAAAGGTTAAAGTAAATATGGGAAATGGTATAAATAAAAGCTTAGTTGGAAATCTGAAGATAGTGTCTGCGGAAATAAAGGAGAAGGAGAGTATATAATAGCAAAGGAAGACATGCTGCGCCGATCAAAGGACAAGTGTAAGATGATGATGATCTAAGATATAAGACTGAAGCAGTCTGTGCATGCTTTAAGCTGCGACTGCATAGCTAACTACAGCTTTTTTTAACGTGGTTAAATCATCAAATCAAATCAAATCAAATCATCAAATCATCAATCATCAAGAGCGGGAGGGACTGCCAGATTCGTACTGACTAAAGTCCACGGTGTCCTTCAATAGCCCTTTAGGTGCCGGGGTCAATGTAAATCATAAGTCCCGCGTACAAGCAAACTACAGCTAAAAATCTAATGTATTAAGAATCTCCTCCTTTTTTTGAAGTCAGTTCAATATTCAAAAACACTGTAACCATATAACAGGAGTATAGAAGATTGTAGAAATTGGAGTGTAAAGTTTTAGTTGTCCTTAAAAGATAGGCATGATTTTATGCATATGTATGTGTATACAGAAATGTTATACATCATGAAAAAATCAAATTAAAGCAACAAACTTTCTAGTATTGAAGTTTATTTACTATGCGTAGTGTACGCGTGATTAACTGGTCTGACTTATGAATGAAGCCAAAGGAGAGTGCAAGAGTACGAGGTATTTTCTAGTCTTATTTCCTACACAGCACATAAGCAAAACGCGCAAGTTTAAGTTACTAAAAAATCTAAAAACTGCATTGAACTTGAAAATTACAACCTAGCATATGTAGCGACAGGTTACCGACTCGCGAAGAACATTAACTACGTCTAACAAGTTAATTAAGCTGGCTAGGTGTTGACACAAGTTGTGCGCACGATAACCATCTGGTTTATCAACCTCACGTATGACCGCTACTTCGCATGTAAAGTTGCTTAGATGACTTTTGACATTTTCTTTGAATAATTGAGTCATTTAGTAGGCTATGAATGTTTTGTATAACAACCTTCATTACAGGAGCTCGTCACTAAATAATACCAGCCGCATAGGTCGATTTTCAAGGTCTTACTGATTACCAAGGTCGCTCTTTGGATGACTTACCGTCTATGTCACATTGCACAGTTGGTCCCTGTCATTTGTACTTCATTGAGACAGGCAGTCAATAGCCCGAAGGTCTACCTACCAGTCTTACCACTCTTGGTATATCGCAGTTGGGTCTATAGAGGTCAGGTGCATACGATTAGATTGGTAGCCAAACTCAACACACTTGAGAATAAAGTAGGCTGATAACGAGGCTTTTTTTTTTAACGTGGTAAAATCATCAAATGAGTCCTCCCACCCAGGGCAGGGCGGGAGGGACTGTCAGACTTGTACTGACTAAAATCCACGGTGTCCTTCAATAGCCCTTTACGTACCGGGGTCACGGTAATGGAAAAGTCCCGCGACCCCGGCAGGCTTTGGCCCTCTACAGGCCCCGTCACACTTCTAAGTGTCTAGGAGTCTCATGAAAAGCTTGAAGCGCATAAAACTTTTCATGAACTTTATTGCAACTCTGTCAAATACGCACTGTTTTTGTTGTCAACTTTACATGCCGCTTAATGTCTCTGTAAAGAGACAAGAGACATGATAGTTCCTCACAAGAGAAACGGGTTTTATTACGCATTCTAATCATACCATGAAGGGACAAGTCTCTAAAACGCACAGACAAGGGCAAACATTTCGACTTGTTGCTCCTCTAAGCTTAATCCCGGAGAATGCGAGATTCGTAGGATCGCACTATAATGAGCTACATTTTACGGTCAAACCCTTTGAGTGCGGTGACAAAACTAGCCGTGGGCCCGTCGCACATTTACAAGGCCTCCAGTGCCACCATAAAACGGTCAATTAGATAAAATTAAAAGCAGCGCATTTGCAAATTGGTGTGTTTAAACCACGGACTACAATGGCGGTCGCACATAATGGAAACTAAAGCGAAATTATCCTTTTGTATATGAAAAGTCCTTTGAAAAGCCACCGGTTTTTTTTTATGTAGAACGCGACGCAACGGCGATTGCGTTGTAGATACAAACCATTGAGGGAAACAATGTCTTTGTTGTTGTTCCATTTTTCAATATTTTTGTTCGTTCCGGTATAAAAATCTTTGAGAGCGCTCTGCGGTGAATTAAATTGGTTTTTTGACAATGAAATATTATGATACGACACAAAATTGTTTATAAAAACATTTTGACTGAGCCTAATCTCTTCCAATAAGTGTTGCGGTAACTGTGAATTATTTTACTCTATAGATTCTCCAGACTTTTAAAACATGTCTCATTATCTAAAGATGAAATGTAAATCCTTTTATATGTACAACAACTTCTAATGAAATTCCCTCAGACAAACTTAGGACAACAGCAAACACAAAGAAGTAACTAGACAAACCTACAGTTTCATTAATTAAACACGAAAAAACATTAACGCATAAAGAAAATTTGCATGAATATGAGCAACACCATAATAATTATCCCTTCGAACTTTATGTGAGACACTCATTTGCCGTTGAAAGTAAATATCGAACCGAGCTCTGCACTGGTGGACAAAATCACCCCTTACCGTACTTAACAGTATTAAATTTTTATTATGCATGTTTCATGCTTTTATCCCCCATAGGACACACGGAATATAAAATGTATTGACTTATTGCGAAGTCAATATTGCTTGGAACCATGCAAAGTAGCACGTTCCCTTTCTTAAAAACAACTATAGTTACCAAACAAAACGTTAACTCATCGCATTTGAGCGTGATAGTAACATATTTTCCAAGAAAGTATAATTTTAAACCCCATGTTTTTTCAATACTTTTATTACTAATCCTTTCAATTTATCCGTACAATAGAGTAGCATTTGTTTAGCTGTACAATACACGGAATCAAGTCATTACTGAGTCTATCGATCTGCTAAAAATACGAGCAACATCGCCGCACCAAGAAATAGAACAAGACTTTTTAAAACATTACCTCAAACTTGGATTTTCTTTGCTAAGCCGGTAAGCCGTGGATTTTTGGAGCATTACGTTTTATTGGCCCAGAGTGTACGATGTGCAAGCACCTGAAGCTTGAAGTATTCATAAAGCTGAGGACGCCGAGAACTAGACTAGACTTGGTCCTGTAGGGATGAGATAGGGCGAAAAACTGTCGATAGCAGGTAACGATAAATAACGGGCAACAGTCGATAGTTATTTTAATAACAGACTATTTGGAAATCCTAATACTAGGGCCACATTAACGGGAGATGCTGTTTTTTTATTTATACAAAATGTATGGCCCGGCTATTATAGAAATATCTGCGATGGAAAGCTTACAAATGAATTCAATGTGCAACTATGTAACAGCAAGTTGTTTGTTGAATGTTTGCTACGTTTGCCTGAAAATAGGATTTCAATGGAAATAAACAATCGTGAACTCGAAAACTTGATTCGCTTGAGCAAACAACGTACTTAAATACTACTCGTATAAAAGAATGGAACAAGATAAAGTGTCCATATTCCTGAAAGTAATAATTTTAATATAAGTGACAGAATAATACAGCTTAGAAAAAATGGAAGGTTATAAATGCCGGAATGCTTTTAGCAGAGCAAAACCATAGAGTAGGAAATTACGGACCAAATTTTACCGAGGCTACTTGTCATTTGGTTGGTGATTTCCCCTCAATCGATAATTAGTAGCTTACAGCAGATAGTTATGTCATAAAGCTACGTCGTACGGACGTCAGTTGTATAATTCTTCTTCATCTTTAGAATGTTACCGCTGCTTATCCCACCAACGGAACAGCAGCTGACGTCCCTTCTGCTAACCAAACGAAAATGCAGAAAACCAAGAAAAGAAATAGGTAACCGAATAGTGAATCTATAAATAAATAAATAATCGATATAGGTAACATCGTCGTTGCTCATCCCTATAACACTGACAGTGTTACGACTCGTCACTAGAGGTCGGCGGGTCAGCTGAAACCTGTAGGGGTGTGGGAAAGGGGTGCGGGCGTTGTCATGGCAATCGCGCCCCACAACACGCCGCGGCGGCGCCGACCGCGCACACACAAACGTACCTTATTATGTATGTTTTATGTGTTTGCTGGTTGTAACGTGGATTGCAACGCTAACACACACATGCACACTTCCACACACATACAAATAAAAACACGCGCGGGAAATAGAACGCGTTTTAATATTTAAAAACGTATAAGGACAGACGTACGGTAGTCGGTATTAGCTGTGTATTTACCAAATTATAGGGTTGGTGCCGCGGCTTGCCAGTAGAATTGAAGGTTGAATAACAATTCAATGTAGTGCCGTCAAACATTAATATTAGATGTAGACTTACTTAGGCTAATAGTAAGCTGCTCTATTAAATAAATTGAAGCAAGCAATAGGAGCAAGCGAGTGCCATAACACATTCAAATTTAATTTTGTTTGTACTTACATACTAGTTACTGTAATGTTCATTTAAAATTTCCACAAGTTCTATTGTTTTCACCTGTTCTGTGGTATTTGTAGAAATCATGCACGTGATTAAAATGCCACAACTGGTAAGCTCGTCATACCCCAGTTTCGTTCCAAAAAAGCCGTTAATTACAATAATTGTTGCAATTAAGAACGTTAGCAGTAATATTCAATTATCTACGGAACCTTGCGACCGCTCTAACTCCTCAGAAGCACACATTCGGTGAAATTACAGAAGCGTTATGTTAGTAATTGATGCTATAAAAGGTAGTTTACCCTGGACGGCCCTTATTATAACAAATTCTGTGTCGGTAACTGCCACAGAGTAACTGCCGTCCACACGCACCCTGGCTTAGAAAGCGGACAAGCTACACTGAATTCTTTATACTGTGGCGTATTTATTTTGGAAATAATTAATAAGATTACATTTTGTGGTGCGCGTGAGTGCGTATGAATTATATTAAACGGCCTTTCAAATTAGTAGGTGATAGTGTGTGTTTATGAAGTAATAATTAATAGTAACTAAGCACCTGTGAGTTTGTCCGCGTTCATTTTATAATGCAAATGATAATTACACCTATTGCAGAAGACTAGTCATGTATTTATATATATACTAGCGACCTCCCCGACTTCGCACAAGTGCATTATGAAAATAAAATATAGCAAATATTATTCAGGGCTAATGCAGCTTTCGACTGTTGAAAGAATTTTCAAAATCAGTTCTGCGATTCCAGAGATTACTACCTACAAACAAACGTTATGTCTTTACGTTAATATAAGTATAGAGGAACTTTTTCTCAGTGAATTTCTAGTTCCAGCCACACTATTAATGGGATACTTATGGAAAATCTAAATAAATGTCCAACAATGACACTGCTAGCACTTGTAGTAACAACCCCAATTACAACCCCTTAGCGTTTGAATTCCGTCAAATCCCCACTTAGTAAGCACGTAAGACATACGTCCGTATGTCTTAAAAACCTCCACAGAAAATTTAAAACTCCTTGCACTTATAGTTTTTGAGATTTCGTGACGCGACATTTCACTTTTATAAACAGACGTAAAAAATATTAGTAAAAAAGTTTAAAAAACTGAATGTCGAGCTGAAGTTCATAAGGATATGAACCGCGAAATCAAAAAAAAAAAGTACAAAAAATTACCTAAAAAATAAACAAGTCGATAGAAACTGCTACAGAAAGAAACACTATGAGTAATGAAATTAAACCTCCATAGGCTTTATAACAGTGGCACAGTTTTCATACCCACATTAAAAATTTAATCAGTCGATATGCCCACAGGATACCGTATTTTCTTTCACAATGCAGGCTTCATTATAAAAAAAATAGGTATGTACCGCCATTAGTCAGGTCGATAATTTCAAACAATTACAAATTCACTTGAAACGTTCTGTTGATATTTAATGGCAGGAATTCCACGAATCGTTGCTGCAGTTAATCGATTTATTGGGTATTTAGAATTTAGCACTTTATTATTAACTGACATAGATATACGACTGTATCGATAGTTTTATGAGATGGTCGTACATCACTAGAAATAACTACTGAAATCTTTTTAACAATTTTCTACGTCTATTGTGAACTAGATTCTATTCATTATTTCTTTCAATTTTCTCCAGAAACTTCTACAAATTTATCTGCCAAGTTAAATTAAATAATACAGAGAATAATCTTTTTTGTAAGTTTGTAAGACAATTGGCAAACATAATATAAAGGAACCTAAATCAGGAAAACCACTGACAGCTTGGAAGTCCCGAATGGAAATTCGATTGACCCGTCTCGTCTTTTTAAAATATAGACATCGAGCGTGGACGATTATCTGCCTTAAATTGCCAATTTATTTGTTTGGCTTGACAATGCTCATAGGCTGTCAGGGTCGCGGGTCTGTCTGAACAGGTAAACGTGACTCTGGAACGTAAAGGAACACCGTGGAATTTACTCATTACGAGTCTAACAGTTCCTTCCGCTTCACCCAAGGAGGACACATTTGATGATTTTACATTTGATGGTCAATTTTTTTTTTATCTAGTATAAAAAGGCCATGTTATACCTGTAACATGGCCTTTTTAAACCATATATCTATATGGTTTAAAACTAAGCAATTAAACAAATTTAACTTCAGTTAGTTACCAGTAAAAAACTTGTTTATTTAAATTAATTTTGCATATTCAAATCGATCTCCATTTAACAGCCATTTCATTCAAAAAGAAGGAATGAAAAAACACAAAAATATGCAATAAATTCAATGGCAATTACGTCATCAACATAAAATTGGTACGGCATACAAAGAGTAAATCTGCAATAACATATCGTTAAAATGTTCACACATTTTCAGTGCTTCTGTTGTAAACAAAGTTAAAACACTTCATCAATATATCTCTTTCTGTATTCTCGTCAGGGTTTAATAACGATGCTTCACCATTTTCCTCTCCCCAAAAATAGCCAGAAAAACCCCGTGAACCATTTTCCCCAAAAATGCCGAAAATCCCCAGTCTACCAACACTTGTTCTCTTCTATATTTCCCTCGCACAATATAACCTGTGACTGCATGGCCGATTTTCAAACGGCATTTTATCGTACGTCAACGTACGACAGACGGCACGAATGCGTGCTACACGCCAAATCTCAGAATCTGTCATACAAGTCGTGCACGCAACAAAAATAATAACCAATTTTATTTATGAAAATTAACCATTTATTTACTGTAATGTACAAGCTAGCCATTTATTTATTACGTGACTCATATCAGATAGTATAATATTATAGAAAAATGCGTCATGAAAACCTTCATTATAAAGTAAAAAAAAATGTTATAATTATTTTGTCACGCACTGAATGGTTCTATAAAACTTCATGATCGGAGGAATTTTTACAACATTACATATTTGGGGATAACGGAGAAAACAAAACATCATCTTTTACCAAATCCCGATTCCTTTTTTTTTTTTTTTAAAGAAGCATTGCCCCACACTAGGAATTTCTCCTGTGTCGTGGGTGCGATTACAAACATAGAAATTCACATATACATCACAAACACCCAGACCCGGAACAAATACTTGCAGATCATACAAATATTTGTTCCGTGCGGGAATCGAACCCGTGACACGCAGCGCAGCAGTCCAATTTAAACTTTTAAAACCTACCCAAATTTTCTGATTGTAATAAATGGAACTCTTCCCGTGAACTTTACTAGTTTATGATACTAAAATTG
The DNA here is from genome assembly GCA_943136025.2 of Agrotis puta. Lineage (NCBI taxonomy): Eukaryota > Metazoa > Arthropoda > Insecta > Lepidoptera > Noctuidae > Agrotis > Agrotis puta. The sequence goes on along the minus strand of OW964177.2, from coordinate 8,443,141 downwards.
TCATTATAACACTTTTATAACGACACACAATAAAAAGTTCAATACGTCATCATGATCCTATAATGTGCCCACTGCTGGACCGCAGGCCTCCCCTCTGTGAGAGGGAGTGGTCCAGTGCAGGTTGGTAGATGCAACATATCTTCGAATTTTTGGTTCTAGGACATGTCGGTTTCTATACTAAGTTTTCCTCAACCGTTTAAAGAGCAGTGGTGACGAAATAAATTACACAAAGTAATGCGTTTGGCTGGGTTCGAACACACGACCTACAAAACGTAAGTTGGGGCCGCACCACTGAACCATTTCTGCACTTCTCGCTAAGTTTTTTCTTATCATGAGGTTCCTAAGAAATGAAACAAAATTGAAATTAATGTTTATTTATAACCCTGTCCTATTTTACGTCGCGACAATCATCATCCTAATTAATGCTATAAAAGTCAATTGTAAATTCATCACATAAGTGAAAAACAAACTTATGATTTACTCAACTACTGATCAATCAGCTGGCCCTAAATCGTTACCTGATAAATGATATTACGGCGGTGATCAAAACCATTGCATTAATACCCTGAACGACCCTCTCAATCATTAACTAATATTAATCATTAACTAATCATTGATCATCGTTTAATGAAGTTAATCAGCGATATAAATACAAAAGAGTTACTTTAGAAACGGTTCTACGATAGTCGCTTGTAACTATTAACTTCCTATAATACCGACGCCGAAGCACCCTATTTGACGTCAAGGAAAAAGATCGTCGTTTTATAAAATTAATCAATGCAATGATGGACAGTGAAATCGCGAACTAATTTATAATTCGACCTCAATTCAATAATGGTACAATCAGTTGGTACATAGTGTCACCGGAAATTGGCCCACGGGTCGGTGCACGCGCTCGCAGGAAATGAAATCGCGTCCGACATGCCCGCTGATCTATTGTGCGATGCGCGCGCGCTTATTGTTCGTACGTTTCCAAGCATTTTATTATAACTGTGTATCTTTTTGAATAATTTTATTTTTCTAGGTAATTTTCTAGGTAGTTTGTATGAAGTATGATTTGGTATACCATGTTTCAAAATAAGCCTGATCTATCTATTTCATTCCGCGACTGCTTCATAGGAACTATATGCAACCACGGTTTATCTCATCTCTATTTTCTGTCATGTCATATTTTCGAAACTTGTTTAAAGCCAGTATAAAGTTAAAACTGCATAAAAATTGTACAATGAATAATCTAAAGCCTTACTTTCAACATTAAACCAAAAACAATATCTTCGTCTAGCAATTTTCTGCGCTTCTTTCACCATTCTCAGTGCAAAAACACGTAAATTGAACAGTCTAGACCAGACAGTAGAAAACGAAACGGTTTGTGCAATGATCACTTTACAAATAGATAGAATTGTCGGCACGTCACGCCTGTGCGCCCGCGCCGGATTCGAAATCGCAACCGGACAATTAGGAATGCTCTTTGATGCGTTACGGACCGCCGCCGCCGGCCGCGCCTACGCTCTAGTACCATTTGAAGTACGTACTTTTTGGTTACCGTTTCAACGCCTCATTGGTTAAGTGTGCTCATGGGTTCAATGGTGAGGGGTTGTGGGTTTGTGGGATTACTTGAATAGTTTACTTTAAGCCTTCAAGGTGTATGATGATACAGCCTTTCGTGACTGTTCCCGACCTGAGTAATTAAGGCGAGATAGTGATCAAACGCCAACCTATCGCTTATTAAAAATAAAGATGGCTGAGTGTTTTGGTACTTCGATACCTGTCCGTCAGAAGTAAAGTGTACTTTTTTAAGATATAAAAATGACGTCACTGTGTTCGTAGACGCTAATTTCGGAAACCACTCAAGCCAGTCAGTTGTAACTTGAAAAATAGGATAATTTTGGACCCAATGAGCTGCTGTCTAACAAGATTGAATAAAGTAGAAAATAACTATATCATGGAAAACTTTCTTTACTTGAAAACTGTAATAGAACCGTCGAAGGCTAATCGATCAGCAGCATTACTAGTATTGCTACGTCGAACTACCAACTCATCGATTATTCTAGAAGGCTATAGGAACTTATACAAACCATCAAGATACAGTGCCACACGATTATTTTGGCTTGCGAGTGACGTTGACATAATGGCGCTGTTGGTTAACATTTTTGACATTGTCTTATAAAAGAAAATTGAAAAACATGGCGGCGACTGTAGTTGCAATAAAAGCCACGCGCCAAATGATTAATGATCGACTAAATTCCTCCTCTGAAACGTTTCTATTTAATTTCACAATTCTTAAAATCGTTTGTTTTATGCCCAGAATTATGATGATCCGTAGTGTTTTATAGTTTTAACGTATATATTAGTTACGTCTTGCTTGACTGCATATAGCGGATCTGCGTTAAATCATTCTGCACACGATGCGTTAGCAACTAGTGCATAAAGTTTGCATATTTCTTTGTTCTCTGATCGTGCATAATCCCTTGCGGTATAAGTAGAGATCTAACGCTGATTTTCACTAACGCTAAAAGATTCCTAAGTGAATGTATTAAATTTATGCATCTTTATTGATCTATCGAAGCTTCACTTTCGACGCAAAGGCCAGAGTGAAACCGGACCTATCCTAGGTCGTATTTTTTTAATTATTTGGACCAGTTTTACTCTATCTAGATCCTTCTGGCACAACGAAAAGCCCCTCTATTGACTCCTTAGATCAAAATAAGACATCCAATTCCAAGAAACAATATATCACTTATAAGATAAATGTCACAAAAGCGACAAATCCATCATTGTATCTAATACAGTTACCTTTCTATGTTAGGGTACTCTTATACAGCCTTAGAAACAACTCGCATTATAAAGGACCTTCTATAGTAACACTGCCGAAATGCCTTACATGTCTTGGAAATGTTACCACGAAATTGTTACCACTTATCAGAAAATCTTCATTACGTTTTACTAAAGCTTATCATTGAATTGACGGATACCATAATACCAAATAATCCCTATACATGTAGTAATGGAATTAATTGGGTTACACAATAGGTATACAGAGCTCGGTCTTCTTTGAAAGCCTAAATATACTAAAGCACGAACGTCAATATCCATAATTGCTTAGCTGTGTACTAAAATGTGGAAAAATGTAGACAGCCACTATAGAGGTTAGGTACCGACAGCATGCGAGGGAAACGCAAGAGCTTGTGAACACGCGAACCGCGCCCCGGTGTTCCATACCAGTCAACATTTTATAGGGGAAATAGCTAATGTTTTCTGCTATTGACATAACGTTCCTGTTAGCTCGTAAAAGTACCCGCAGTACGAGTGAAGCGGTGTCACGTCGTTATCAATTTAAAACTGGCAAGGAAGGAAATTGTACCTAAGGAATATATAATACATCCTCCAATATGTCTGCCTTTATATTTATGATGTTACTTTCGTTGCTGATATGTTGATTTGGATAATTTATTTAATTTTGTACGTAATTGGTATGCGACGGAAATGATAACGACATTTTCTTTAGGAACAGGTATGCTACGTAACATTAGGTAAAAAATTCATTCAAAGACATACCAAATTTTCTTATATTTAGGTGATAAAACATCAAATGAGTGTTCCAGGCCTGCGTGGTGGGAGTAGAAGGGACTATCAGACTCATACTCTCTAAAAATATCAGGCCTGTAATTTTTGAAGATTTGAGCAGAGTTCTAATGCCTACTTTAGCACACCCATATTTATTTTGCTTGTTGTTTTTAAGTTTCAAATTCCTTTTTTATGTTAATTGTTTTAAATACTATTATAGGTATTAAATCTATAACTAATGACTTATAAATAATTGTTAAAACCAAGGATAATTACTTACATCAAGGTGCTTGCCATGAAACCTGATAGCAGATATTACTAATACATAGATATTGATTCATTAGAAAATTGATACTAAGTAACTATTTTATTTCAACGTTCAGAAATCACGTAGAGATAATATTGTTTGAGGTAAAAGAAATAAGCCATACTTTATAAAGATAAAAACTAAGATTGAACATGAAAATCCTGTGATTTACTTTCTTTCGAAAAGGTAAAAAGCGAAAACATTATAAAAACTTTGTTTATTTTAGACTTCCAGGAATATAGGTTGGCAAATATTAAGATTAGTAGTAAAACCGCCACGAATGTTGCTAGTCAACCCACAAATACCGCTGTTGAAGTAGGTATTTTTTCTTCGAGAACATTCCAGTAATCAAATAAAAAGTTGAAACAGTTCATGCCTTTCATTCCTCACGCGACGGCATAAGGAGGTCTAATTAGGACGTTATCGAGGACATACGTATGTTAAGTATGGCTTTGATACTTAACATACCTTCTTTGTACTATGTTTTATTGGAATGAACTGCAGGTCAAATACTATTAAATTATTGGATTAGATTTTAATATCAAAACTACTGTACAGTGTAAACTCAGTAAGTAGGTACGACAAACTAGAATACAAGGATTTATTCAAGAAATCCCCACTGACAAATCCCCACCACTTGGGATTTTTTTTTATAAGTCCCTTCGATCATTAATAACAACATAAATCCACTATTAAATAAACGCAATGTTATCGGGACTTTTGGAAAAAAATATATATATTTATAATATTCATTAGGAATATAGGAGAGCTGACGACAGAGCCCCTAAGAGCAATGCAACAGCGAGTGAACGAGCTCGAATTTTATGCGCTTTTTTCCGACTTAATATCAGATTTTTTATTGCAAGCAATAATCTGATATTAAATGCCCCGCCTGCGCCCCCTAGGTCCCGCACTGCTACGAACCTGGTATAACCTTTAATTTAAATCTATTACAATAACATAAATATCGATACCGCAACGCCTACCCTACACTACAGCATATAAATAACTCTATATACCAGACCTTTCCAAATTACAGCGGCAGGCGATTTCACGGAAAAACCTCATTTGAATTGTGTATGTTGTCTTTCTTACCTCACCTTTGTGTGGTTTCCCGTCACTACCCCAAATTTTCACTCCATCAAGGAAACGACTTGGTAAATACACATTATGTACGCAACACGATATTGTAACGGTTTTAAAAGCTATATTTTACCGGTGTTAAATATTGCTGTAATTATAATGTGTAGTCAATTTTTCTGACTTTGATTAAGTTTCGTTAAATTCAGGTCGCGGGACTTATGGATCACCGTGACCTTGGAACGTAAAGGGCTATTGAAGGACACCGTGGATTTTAGTCAGTACGAGTCTGACAGTCCCTCCCGCTCTGCCCTGGGTCAGAGAACTCATTTGATGATTTTAAAACGCAAAAAAAAGGCTCTGGCAACTGTTTTCACGTTTTTGTTAATTATCGTATTAATTTGATGGAAAAAATTAGTTCCTCGGTCCTACTAGAGGCGCTTTTTCATTCCCCGTACAACAAACGCCGTAGGTACATACTTCAAGTACGCGACGTACGTAAAATACGGAAAACCTGTGTTAAGAGCTGTCTAAATGAAGGATTGAGATTTTGAATACAAAGGTTTCAGTATATAATTATGTGGTTTGACTAATGATGGCGGACTTATGTTGTTTCTTCATAGTTAATATACTCATACCTACGCCTACGTATCAATATTTGTTTTTTGTGGGCTAGGGAAATAAACAGAGTGATATTTCAAATAATTTTTCATTACCGTCAAAAATATATTTACAACTAAGTAGCCTATAGTATTCATTCTCGTGGAGTTCTTTAAGAATCGTAGTACCTTGATAAAAAAGTATTGTTAATAATATAATCCTGGTTATAAACCATCTTAGAGCGAAATCTTATCCAAATCTATGCCAAAGTTTTTACTTAAAAAAAGTTAACAAACATTCATCCATTCTCGCTAAGTTTCGCGTTTATAATAGTCGTAAGAAAAGGTAACAGTAATCCTACAAGAAAATTCTAAACGCTATCATTAATTTGTTTGCCGTGGTGAATCAAAAGTAACTAAAATGACTTCAGACATTTCTTTCAGCTCATGATCCATATTTACGTAGAAAGTTTACTGACAGGATCACCCGTCGATTTTTTCAGACAGAGGTCTAAAAAGACCACTTTAATAGAATCATAATGTGAATTATGAATTTGCCGAAGTGGCCTTCTAAAACCCTATGACATGCAAGAACTTGCATGCTTTGACTACATTGCGGTATTTGTATTATTTTGACTTAAATGTAACATGGACACTTTTTCACTTTTCAATAGTTACTGAAGGTCACTTTCCTGCTGTACCCCATTGATGAACCTTATACCTTAAGATACAGGCTAGACAAAGTAAAAAGGATTAGAGTATATTTAAATTATGCTTATAGTGTGACAAATGTAAAATTATGATATCGAAAATCCATAAACTAATATAATAATGGCAATCCATTTAAAACAAATGGAATCTTCGCATATTATACAACTATGTACAGAGACCAACAAATCAACCTACTCCAAACTGTCAAATTTTCCCAACCAAATTATAATCTTTCTGCCTTTGTGTTAAAAGCTTACAATCTATTACAGAAATATGATAAATTGAGGTACATTGATGTGTTAGCATCTGTACTACTTTACGTCTTCCCTCACACTATTAGGAAAATCTATAGAGTGAATCTTAGACCAAATTCAAGCTTTGCTTAGTAGCGCTTCATCCGAAAATGAACCTTAACAGCATTCAATTAATGTTCTGATTGGTATGATACGTTCAATCACAGTCGCTTGTAGGAATATGCGCATTAACCTTATGCTAATAAGGTTTATTTTCGGACGAAGAAGGACTGAGCTAAGACTTAATTCGCTCTATAAATCTCAGGCTTGGTGACTTCTAAATAAAGGCGTGTTCTTGGATTTTCAACCCTCCGCTCAGTACTGAGTGTTGAAACTCCAAGGACGATACAATGTTTAGGTTTTAGGTTACCGAAGTGTATCAGGAAATCAAGCATATGAGGTTCTAAAATGTAAGTACTCAGTAATAAAATGTACTTACCAAACGATGTCTTCTTCCAAAAAGAGGTAGTTTGTAGTATTTTCAAGATTCAGTTCAGTTTTCACTGGGATTAGATATTCTTCTCCATAAAATTCATTAATATTTAAAATCGCCAAAATATTGTAAAATGCTCTTAGGTATAAGTAATGCAATATTCATAAATTTAAGGTAAATATAAGGGATATTTATAATTATATTATTCTACAGGCACAGTACTGATATGTATTTGTTTGATATTATTTTCTAAACTAAGTCATCGAATATTCGCCACTACAGTAGATTTATCGTGTTTTTTGTTATGTCATTTCTTGCTCGTACTTGTTGTTTCCATGCCTCGTAGCCGCGGTAATGATCGATTTCCTTCAAGGTTGTGTGCGAGGAGTCAGCGTATAGTTCACTTTTGATATCATTCTTAAAAATCACTGGTTGTTTCGAATGTTATTATCACTTCATACTTAGTCCGGGCTATGGCGACTTGCTGTTTAGATTACATTGGGAAACCGCCTACAAACAAGCACAGAATTTACGTATCTACTGATCACTGTGACTGACAAAGCGAGGGGAAAACCTGAGCGGTATGTTAGACGCACTTTTAAATAGATTTGATGGTGGTGCAGTTATTATTTTGCTCTGTTTTCAGGGTGTATTGCTTCGCAGTGATTTTCTAAGCGTGCCTCAAAATGTCAGAGTTGTCAGATGATGTGCACATGCGCAGTTGGACCCCTTTTGACAAGTTGTTTGAGGGTGTGTCGATAAAACAGGGCTAGGCCGACTTGGCGTAAGTAGTCCTACACACTTGTTCGGGTCAGAACTTTCGATTCGGCAGTTTAGAGAAGCCGACTCGAAGCAATTATCACCTATGTTGACCAATACCAGTCAATACTTTTAGTTTATTGTTGTTCTGTTGATAATGCATGTATAATTCATACTATTATGAAATTAATATTCTTTAATTTATTTATTTTGATTAATTAAGCAATTAGAAACATATTTAATTATAGTTAATAAGTAATTCAACAGTTGATTTGATGTAGTGATAAAATTGTATAAATAGGGTAGTAGGTCATTTTATAAAATTAATTCTGTTGTGAGTGTTCGATAGGGCGTTACTCTGCCTGAATAAAGACTGAGTGTGATAATTTTGTAGACTATCAAAATACCAATCAAATATTCTAAAGTTATTTGCTGCATACCGATCGGTATAGTACGATTGGCATCTTGTTTGAGTTGGCTCGATTTTGTCGCCCATTGTAACAACCCGAACAAGTGTACAGCATCCCTGAGGCTTCGTGTTTGTAAATAGCTCTCCGGTTACATGTGGCCTGAAATGCCTTGTTTTAAGTTTCTGACTCTTCGTAGGTTTTGTATCTCTGCAGAGTTTACGGCATGTTTCTCCCAGTAGGTACCTAACATTATGATTTCTGAGACAGTCTATTGGCATTTTCCGTTTTATGTACCCTGTCGTCGTCTTTGTAGTGAAACGACTTTTTACGGTGGCCGGAGATCGTCTGCCGCCGTCCGTCGCCGTGGGCGTCAACCACTGCGGCTGGGGTTCTTAATTTCGTATGGATGTTTATAATTATGAAATCGAAGAAACAATAGATGGATGGTGTCATATCTAAAAACAAGGCGACTACTAAGATGACAATTTGTTAGTAGATACTTATGGGTATATATATACCATTTAAATATTACACGGGTCGATTTTCCGGTCGATTCCGCCACACGGCTAAAGACATGGTATTTTTACACTGGCAGGCAGCAGAACAATGTAGCATTCAATAAAATTAAAAACAAGTATTTATTCACTAAGTTATTAGTAGTTAAAATGCTTTACACTAACTAAAAGCTAAATAATTAGTTTTTACTCCCACTAATTACCTAGGTAGAGTATTTTTAATTACAAGTAATTATAATTATGAGCTACAGGCTTCATATTATTTCTATTTTTGTCCCTACCTACATTTTAATAAACCCATATATTTGAAGTAGCACTTTTAACTAATAGAAAAAACACTAGTTTCATACTACAGTTGTAAGAAAAACTTTTCTTTAGCGTTTTAAGATTGTGATCAACGAAGTATGCTTGACCTGACCACGTTTCTTTATTAAACGCTATTTCTGTATGCATAGCGTGACAATTTATAGCTTTTCTTATGTTTTTGAACATTTTCTTTGTTAAATAAAAGAAAAATATAAAAAGACATAGTTCTTGCGGTCACCACTTAAAAGTAAATGACCTCGCTTTGCGTGATTATTATTAATAAAGATTTCTTTTATAATAACGTTCTCTTACAATACTTTCTAACGCATAATTAGAAGCAATAAATTAATCTTTACGATAACGTCAAGGACAAAAAGTATATCAAATCATTTTATTTCTTAACACAAATTGAAAAGCGACTTTCTTTGGGGAAAGTTACTGAAAAGGTTAAACTTGAAGTAGAAACTTGAATGTGAAAAAGTAGGAACACATGCAGTGAAGTTAAAAGAAAAGTGCGGTGCCTTGGTACCGTAATAAGCAGTTACTGATAAAAGTGAAGAAGCGAAAGCCGACATTCATCTGTTACAATCTCTTTTGATTCGCAAAAGAATGAAAACATAGAAGAGTTTTTATGAAAATATAAAAATAACTAATATAAATTTGAATAAGTCACAAAACTTTACAGAAAACTACTGCTCTACACCAAGCGTAGCTGTCGGATATTACTTGCTACGCCATGCTACGAAAACTACGCTACGCCGTGCTACGAAACATACGCTACGCCATACTACGAAAACTACGCTACGCCATGTTACGCAGAATCCGTTATTCTTTGAGGACTACACGCATCTCTGCGATCTGTTCGTATTAGGTACTATCGCATGATTAATTAGGGATTTTAATAAAGGTCGAGAAATATAGGTGTATCTACTATTTCTGCACCAACCTATCCCTTCAAATATTAAATGCGTGATTTTATGTATGGAATTCCCATTATGTTTATATGCTTAGACATAGTATATTAAGCTATATTCGCCTCAAGTTGTTTTATAAGGTTAAGAAACTTTCCCGACATTTTATAACCAAACCAGCATAGAACTTAGAACTATAATAAAACAGGAAATATGACCAATAAAGTCCCCCGTGATATTCCAAGAATACTTTACAGGCGTATACCGTAACTTGGTAAGCCTACGACCATCGACAGGACAATAAAAACGCGACAACCTCAAGGCTGAGCGGTCACGGCGACATTTGAACACTGCACAATGTTATACGTATAAATAAACTATTTAAACGCCCTAGTTTTACCCTTGGGGTAAGATATTTTACTTACAAACACCGTAGAAATATGTTGCGTGACCTTAGCATACTGGTATCCCATGTGTTTTGTTGTAGAGGTCAGGCGTGCTCGTCACATGTTGGTATTTCAATTGAAAATACATAAGGAGAAATATAAAATAATGTACAAATGTCACAAGGGATTATATTACAAGGGCGTCAAAAAATTCATCAACATCACTGATAACGGAAGAATTAACACATTGGATGGCAAAGCTGTTGATTTGGCCAAAACGCAGGCCAACCCACCAACGTAAGGAGGTAACATTATGACAACACAAAAGACTGTACACAGTTTGAATGAAAGAATACTATTCATTCATTTTAACAATCGATCTCATTACGGTAGACAAGACGGAAGAAGTATAACATATATACGAGGACTGACAATTAAGTTCCGGGAATTTCGCTCTGCAGTCTCTCCGGGTAACACTGGTGCGTTCGCTCCGGTCGCATTCGAAAGTTAACACGTTTCTATAGTAGTATACGAAATTTCAGCTTAATTGGTGCCGTGGTTGTGTTTTTATAGAATTTTAAACAAAGCTACTTTTTATACCCGTGTCGCGAAAATGTCGGATGTAAATTTCGAACAAAGATGTGCAATCAAATTTTTGGTGAAACTTGGGACAAAACCGGCGGAAATTTTACAAAAACTTCAGACAGTGTACAAGGATGATTGTTATTCGAAAACACGCGTTTACGAGTGGGCCAAGCGGTTTAAGGAGGGAAGAGAGTCGCTCGATGACGATCCGCGGGAAGGTGCTCCTTCCACGTCTCGCACCGACGAAAATGTTGCCCGTTTGCGCGCGAAACTGAACGAAGACCGGCGTGTTAGCCTTCGAATGTTAGAGGAGGAACTAGGCATCAATCGAGAAACAATTTTACGCATGTTGCATGAAGATTTAGGGATGTGCAAAGTGTGTGCCAAAATGGTTCCAAAAGTGCTCACCGCCGAACAAAAACACCTTCGTTTTTCGATCGCTTTTTAGCCAAACATTCCATTCCAACGCTGCCGCACCCCCCATACAGCCCTGATCTAGCCCCCTGTGACTTTTTTCTATTCCCAGAAATAAAAAATCACCTGAAGGGAATTCATCACGGGGGGTTAGAGAAGGTGAAAGAAGCCACGACGCGAGTTCTGAAACAGATTCCACAAGCGCGCTACGAAAATTGTTTCCAGGCATGGGAGCGCCGTTGGCGCCGGTGCATAGAATTAGGAGGGGACTACTGCGAAGGTGTCTAAGGTTGGTTTTGACAATTTTTAATTTATTCTTAATCTATTACAAAATTCCCGGAATTTAATTGTCAGTCCTCGTATAATCATATCTTCTCATTATCTTCTAAATCATGTAGTACCATGCAGGGCCAAGCTCTCCCCTTGTGCCAAATCAATTTATCTTCAAATTACAAAATGAAAATTTTGATTCCAACGGTATTATTGCATAGAAATGCCTGCTTGACTAAAGATATACTGCAATGATGAGTCACGACATACTATCTACAATTCTACACGCATAGAGTTAAGCTAGGAAAGCCACGCAACGGAACAATAACATTAGGGTATATTGTATTACGCACGGTAGGACGGTAGTCGCAATGCATTGTTTTAATGGCGGCAATAAAGTGTCTTCAAATTAATAGTTTATTGTTCTTTGTGAGCGACCAATGGATCGGAACTTACTGTGCTTTGTTCTACTGTTATGATAATGATCCACGTAACTTTATACTCAAGGATAAACTTAACGATATATTATGCTATTTAAATAAGTGTTGGGTAATTGTCTCTTCCTGTGTTCGGTGGGCTTTGGTGAGGAGAGCCACACCTAGCTTCCTTTGTGGTAAATAAGAAGAAGAATACAGAAACACACGCCTTTTTTCCACAGGGGTAGGCAGTAAAACTATATACATTCAAACATCAGCTATGGTATTCTCTACAGTATGGAGGGAACGACTGTCGCAACCGAGGTCCGGGCACGCCGCAACCGCGGCGGTAAGACCCCTCTTTGAGGAGTGTCCTCACCGGGCACGGAAGTTTCGGGACGAACCTGTGTCGGATAGGGACGGAAGAAACGCTTGGGTGTAACCACTGCGAGGATCGCCCAGAGGACACGGTGGAGCATACGGTGCAGGACTGCCCCACTTGGGCAGAGCACCGCCGTGTCCTCACGACGGCGATAGGCGGAGACCTCACGCGCACGGCGAGATGGAGTGGGAAGCGGTCGCCTCCTTCTGCGAAGCAGTCATGCTCGCGAAGGAGGAGGCGGGCCGCGTGAGGGAGAGATCTACAATGGCAAGGTTTTAATTAATGTTCCCCAATTTCGCTATTTCAATGTTTTAAAAAGTGTTGTTTACCTGCGAGCGCTCCGATGATATCATACTTCCATCACCAATTTAGTTTGCTTTCTATGCTTCAGGTGAAAATTACGTAATTTCTAGATTTCTGACGTAATTCAATGCTTCTTAAATTAAAACTACGAGTATGTTAGTAACAATACTTGCAAAAGATCACGAAATATCGTTTGGAGTTAACGTCAGGAACAAATTTAATGAGATTATAAGTTACTTTTGCAAAACGTATATAATTCTTTCCACGTCGTAAATCTAATATATTATGAAAAAATACTTTCTCCAAAAAAATGTTAGCCTGTTGCTAAGAAGACACAAAAATTGCCCAAAGAAATAATTTCCAGACTAACCGCTAAATAAACCCGAGAAATGAATAAAATTTTGCGTCAACGCTTCGTATTACTCTCAAAGGGGCACGTTATTTTCATACGAAAAAAACAAGTCTCTAACGTTAATGTATATAACGCAGTCACGGCCCAGGGCCCCAGGACAATTTACATTTTATATAAATATTGAAGAATAACCATGTCGGTAATGTTCGAGATAAAATGGATACCGACGACCTCTCGTCCATTTGGATGGGAAACCGGTGTGTTACCATTTTGTTATGACGATATTATGCAGGGTTTTATACTCATTATTATTTGCTGATTGAGAGTCGAATGTTTTCGCAACTGCTTATAGTAGGGTTTGTATTACCTATGGTCCCTCCATACTGATGTTCATGCCTGAAAGGACAATTTGTGCAAGATATTTTATTATTTCATTAATGCGTGTATCTCTTCCTTTCTGCATTTTAAATCTATTTGCTTTACCGGAAAGTTCAGGCTAATATAACTTTTATTGAAACATTACTGCGACACTTGTTCCACTATTGTGGCACTATTAACAGATTTAATATTTTTTTTAAATGCTAATCTTAAATAACAAATATTCTCATGTTTTTATTTTCTTTGGAAAGAAAATTTCGAACCGCGAGCAGGAGTTGAACCTGGGTCCTCCGGCTTCAGTACATCCGACGCTCTTTCCAACCGAGCTATCGAGGTCCATACATAAAAGTTTTAAATTTCGAAAGACATGCGTTAATGCGTATAATATTTATAAAATACTAGCTGTACCCTGCCCCGCTTCGCTGTGGCACAAAAAACTGTTTTTTCAACAAACAAAAAAAATAGATAAAAACAATCTTTGATGCGGATTATATATCATGCTAAAATTTCTTCTCATGTGACTGCGTCATTACGACTGCCGTTGTCAGCGTGTGTTATCCTCGCTTCCGGTAGATGGCGCGATCACTGGTACAGAGCTGATCGTTAAAAAAACTGTTTTTTCGCGGTTGCGGATATGTGACTGATGCAAAAAATAGATAAAAACAATCCTTGATGCGGATTACATGTCATGCTAAAGTTTCAGCTCAATCGGTGCAGTACTTTTTGAGTTTTTAAAGCATACACAAACCAACATAACATTTTTATATATATAGATTGTCATAACTTTTCTGTGGAGAACATAGTTGATATGTATCAGTTCTGTATCCTATCTTTTTGTAATTGTTTGTTTCAAGGAAAGAGACGTTGGCACACAAGCGGTGAATTTTAGGTCTCTAGGGACCAAGATAGCAATGCCAGCACATACGCTATCTAACATTTAAAGCGTTGAAGCATTAATGATATCTCCTCATATTTTAGTATTTTCTCTGGAGACAAAATAGAATAAGCAAAACGTTATGTATTTAGTAGCTTAACTATTAATATGTAAGTCAGTAGCTTGCGTTAGGGAGATCTCTATGTAGGTCTTGTATTGGCATTTAGTAGGTGACAGAAGAGAAACTGTTATCAATAATAAAATAAATATTTTCTTTTCTGTATGTTTAATCTATAATTCAAGTTCAATCTCCGGAAGGATGGACGATATTTAGAAGATCTCGAGGAAAACCTGGTTTAAGTAAGACTCGCTATGATCAGCGCATACTCGTAAACGGCACAAAAGGTAGAAGGCACTCAGCAATGGGTGAGTGAAAAAGGAATGTGAATTAGTGAACGAACGAACTTAAGTTCTCTTAAAAATGGCCTGAGAAAATGTCGATTTTAGATAAAACAACATTCAGAACGAAACTGCCTAATCGAGTACCGGGTTCACCTGTCTACGCGGTTTACTGGAATATTATTATTGCACGACTCCACACGGGGTAGAAACACAGCTGGCATCGTGGAAAAGTTTTATTATTGCATTAATTTACAAAAACGTTATGCGTTCGAATGCGAGAGATGTTCGTGAACGGATTAGGTTTAAAGCCTTTGTCAAACAGTCAGGCGTGGCGAATGCAAAGCGTGACGTTTTTATTTGTAATGTATGGAATTGTTTGAATCCAGTAACATAGAAAAGCGAAAGCGATCCGATACCGTGACAGAACTATCGGACTGACGTCTGGTTAGTTATCGCTTCGGAGTCGCCTGTCTGTTTGACAAAGGCATAAAGGATAATTTTAATTTTCGGGTTTAGTCAGATAATATCTTGCTTTTTGTGATCTGGGAACACAAAAATGCTACTCTATTAGAGTCATATTTTTTTAGCTTTGCTACTGCTGGGAAAAACCCTACCCCATATCCTTCCAGCTGTTTTCCTGTGCCTTCTCGAACCAGCTTTCGGTATGTTTCCAGGCCGTCTCGCCACATATTTTTGGACCGAAGAATCGTACAAGGGTAATCTTATGCATATTATAAGTCAATTTTTGACGGTATTATCACAACATGATTCTGTGTTAGTGGCGGTTTTTTGACTTTCTGTTTTTTACACGACTTGGTCCCTACCTATCTAAAGATTCGGTAAAATCGGAAGGGATAAACTATCGGCGCCTCACATATGAGTGAACGACCTCTGAGAGGCGGAGCAGACGCAGGTTTCTCGGCTTCCACTCGAACGCGACACCTTCTTCTTCTTTGTTACCACTCATGTTAATTGTAGTATTAAACCAGTAGTCATACAAGATTTTATGCTAAAGTCCCAACCGAAACTAACCCATCCATCAAGAAGGATCCATAAACTGCGAGTATCTGTCAAGTGTCCGGTATCTGCATTAAATCCGAATTTTGTCCAAGTATGTTTTCCAGAGCTGATATAAAAATATTGAAGGAAGACCATTTGATAGTGATATCACAAATAAAAGGGCTTCCTTTTCTCTGCAGCTTACCCTACATTAAACTTAAAGCCCAATCCAATCTCAGCGGGCCAAACGCCTCCTACGCCGGTGTCGTGCGGTCCATGGCCCTCTACAGGGATTTTGTATAACAAAAACGCTTAAAAAGAGATTACCGTCGTATGTCTGTGTAGAGTATTTTGTGATTGTAACATTCTAAATAGAACAAACGAATATCAGATTTCGATGAAGGCTGAATAATATTAATATCAATCATTTGCGATATTACGTTCCATTGTTTATTGTAAATTACAGAAGCCTTGAGACTAAAGGCTGCTAAGAGAAACAATTAGAAATCTGACTCGAACGCGTTTGCGTGCCAGCCAAACAATTAGTAGCGGGCCTCTCGGCTGGGCCGGGAGTCAATTAGCAAGATTATCGTTCATTCGCAAAACTTACATCAACTGGGTCATCATGGGCGCAGCTAGTGTTTTACAATGCTCAACAAACACTAGCGTTAGCATTCATTCATTCCAATTGAATTTAACTTACGAGTAACTTGCAATTAAATGTATTGATTTTGTGACTTGGGATCTACCGCAGCTGCTTCGACGTTATTGACTGTAAATCGTTCCGTACTATTTGAATCTAGGCCAATTGAAGTCTTTAATTATAAGAATAAGTCACAAGACACAATAAAGTCAGACTAAGTTCTCGAGCAACTAAGAAAAAGCAGATTTCCGAAAATTACCAGTCTCTCATAGTAGCGCAAGATGTCTTTTGAGTCACCAGTCCTAGCCCAAAATGATGAATGGAAATTAACCAACAAAACCTTGAAAAGCTGACTAATACCTACAAATAGTTTAGTTTTACAACAGCAAGCCATTGACCTTTATAAAAGTCCTCTGGTAGGTAACAGTATAATACACGTGCCACGAGAAAAAGAAACTAAACTCTACTGTAAAATATGCAGCTTTTAATTCTAAAATAAAATATTTAAAACAATCATATTGTTGTAGACTTTTTACTCACTTCAACTAATTGGGTGAGTGTATTTATGTTGAATTTAGTGCTAAGCTTTGCGCTAAAGTATGTTACATCTAATTGTGACCGAACACCACCTGTATAACCTGTATTGTATTGTAGGATTAAACAATTACATTTTAGGTTATTGAAATCGTTAATGAATGGTCATTGGAATGCCTCGTACTATGACGACTTCATCTATAGGTTATAGCCATAGCTGATCCTGGTGATGGTAATAATTATAACTTTGGGCAGTTCCTCAAATTCTCTTTTGATTGGGAAACTTAGCCTAAAGGGGCAGTGAATTTTGAGAATTAGCTTGCCATTAAATGAATAGATAAGTAACTTATTAATCTGGCAAGAAGCAATCAGAACACTAGAAGTTACTAGAAGAGTAAGAAGAATTAATTAGAATATTATTATAGATTTTCATAGCGCAGTATAAGCATATCTGACTTATTGTTCCTACTGTCGGGCCACTAGCCTCCTCTCAATGAGAAGAATGAAAAATGGAGGTTGTTATATGGGCAATTCAAGAAATCAACAAGCATAAAAGTAATGAAAGAATAACCTGCCTCCTATGTTCTCTCAGCATTCAGAAAAACTACATTAACAGTAGATAAAGCAAGTCAATGAAACTCCAAGTGTTCTCGGTATGCGCTCGGTCCGCGCAACCCAATCCGCGCATCCAAGATGGCGCGCATAGAGCACTGCGCACACGCCGTGTCCGTTACGCTTGACCACTGAAGCGCGAACAGTTTTTTTTTTCTACATAAACATTGTTCGCAGTAGAGAAATCGACGGGCGTGACTGCCGCCATTGTTGTACGAAGCTAAACGCAGAGAATATTAGAGCGTGATACGGTAAAATAACGTATATACAATACTTCCATATGTAATTCCTGTGTGGGATGAGGCGACATTCTGTGTTTTTTATTCTCCTATATTTTAAACAACTTCTAAGCAAAAGCCTCCCGCGATGCATGAAACCAGCCCTCGTCATACGCAGGTAGCTCATTTTGTCATGTTTTTCTGGGCCAGTTTCAGTGATGTGCTCCATTTTGTACTGAATAGTCTTTGGAGCATTTCAACCAGTCAACCCAAAACTGTTTCTCAGAACACTGTACTTTCAATCATTGTACTATAGCTGCTGCTCAATCATAGAGCCGTAAATAATGCTATCACTAATCAATTCGTTGCTGCGGAGACCATTCCAATATTTCCCCTTGTGTTTCCAGATGGAAATATAGAACTTCAAGAAAGCCTCGAGCTAAACACGCATGAACGCCATCCGTGGTAGCTTAAGTTCTCCATATAAGGAAATGGTAATATTCCCATCGATAATTATCATGCCTAGCCAATTAGCCATGAATGAAAAGTTGCTGGAAAAAAGTCCATTTTGTTCTTCTATACTCTGGGCGAGGCTCGTGCCATATACAGCGAGTATCTGAAAGGTCTGGTTATATTTATGGATGTGGTATATACAGACCATCAGTTTGAAAATTTTTTTTCGTAGGCCCTATATCATACAACTACTATTGAGCCTTCAACAAACAGAAAACTGCAAAGCTGTCGTGTGCGGCAACAAATTTTTATGGCGATTACGATGTTAATCCCATTTTTTCCATTGAGCAACTGGGCATATGCCCAGGTCCTCATCTCCCTTTTATTCTCCCCAAATCCTTTCAAACATTATAACATTGAGCTTCCGAAAAAAATCTAACGTATCCCGGGGTTATATTTTAAATCTCGCTACGCTCATTTTTTTTTAAATCGAAGCGCTATGTTTTTACGTGTTTTCATTCACTAAGCGCGCTTTTGCATTAATGGTACAAGTGTCCAGGACCTCCAAATACTTTAAGACGGCCCTATCTGTAAATAAAGTTTTTCTGGTAGGCACTGTATGAGAGCTTGGCATCCGTGGTATAAAGGTTTGACAGTCATCAAGTCTGATGGCGGAACTGATGGCCCCAGGGAGTGCCGGATGGAAATACTTAAGTATTGTCACTAGTATTGTGAGGTGAGCGATAGCAAAATCATTCTTGTATGCTTGATATTATGGTTTAAGGTACACCACCTTATTTATAAAAAAGAAATACTTACAAGTAACGATAATGAAATACATTGATATGTGGAAAGAGATGATAGGTAGTTTCGGTTTCGTAGAGCGTTGTCTCTGTCCCACACTACCCTACTAGAACAATGCTAAATATAACCATTATTAATAAAAATTAGGCATCTAATGTACGTAAGACAAGTATCGCTATAACTTTTATGATAGATCCACCAATCCGCATAAAACCAGCGTGGTAAATTACAGCCCCACTCCCTTTAGCAGAACAGAGACCTTTGCCCCAGCAATACAGAAGATTACGCTACACATAATGTCACAATTGCTCTAAAAACCAGCAAAACCACTCAAACAATTTCTTTCCAACAACGTTGTGTACAAAACCCGTTTGTTTATCGCTTCCGGTTGATTATCCTTTGTTCGAGGCTGTTCAGGCGCATCTATTCAAATTACATGATACTCATGCGCATACCCGATGAGCTCGCCGCCCGCATGTACTGTTGGAGTTGGTATCGATCGTAGTAAGTTAAACTTCGGTACTTCGATACTGCGGTTAGATTTTATCGTTCGTTTGATGACCTCTGATAGTTGCAGAGAACTAAGGGTACTTTTCCATCTAAGACGTGCTATGCTACGTTGCGTTTTTTATCGTGGCAAATCATCAAATGATTCCTCCCACCCATTACTGTCAGACTTTTACTGTCTAAAATCCACGGTGATCTTAGAATAGCTCTTTACATTCCAGGTTACCTCATGAGACATTCCCGCGATCACAGAGTCCCGCGACCGCTGCTACATTGCTATCGCACAAATCGCATAGCTCGACAGGAACAACTTCCTCGCTCAGCTACCTTGGGTGGAAACAATCACATAGTTTCGTAGCTCAAAACACAGATGCATAGCACATCTTGTGTGGAAAGGCACCCTTTATTGTAGAGTTGCTATGCGATCCTCCTTTGGTTTTGAATTTTGAAGTTGAACCAAAGATGGATCGATGATTTTGAAATAGATGGCTAGCAGCGGATCGATGTGGACTACCCCTCAATACTGGGAACTGGGAACCTAACCCTCCTCCCCATTAGAGCTCCAACAATGAGCTCTAATGGGGAGGAGGGTTAGGTTCAGCAGTGAAACAGTGGACAGCTATTGGCTGGCATGCTGATGATGTTTTGGTTTAATTGTATAACGTTAACCTTGTCATGAATAGCTAAATGCATCCTCGAAGTAGAGATTAACAACAAATCAGAACAACAAACATTCAAACTTCTTTTTCAGCTTCTGAAAAAAAATGTTCATAGTGAACTTGTTTGATCGACTATTTAAATATTTCAGCTATAAAACTTGCAGCTTTAACAGGAGGAGATCAGAGAAGACCCTCGATTAAAAGGAGACATATAAAAAGATCCACTTCCTACCGGTCCACCCCGGGTAACAACACCACAGGTAGGTACCTGTAACCTACAGTGACGGATGAGTGATCTCACTGGCGCTGGGTGAGGCCACCAGGGCCTAGTTCTCACTGTGTTCCGTCGGCACTCAGGAAATCCAGTTCCTTTTGGATGACCTCAGTCTCCCTTAGATAGACCTCACCTTTGCTTCTGGGCTAAATTGAGAAGGAAAATAAGCTGGTATAAAGGTTATGTTTCTGAAATAGATAGGAACCTCCGTTATAAGCTCTTACTGTAACTGGTAGCAGATATCAAAGATTTACTTTCTTTTTCTTTTCTACATGATGAATTAAACTTTCACGATGAATTAAAGACGACTACAGCAATCACTCTGTCATTTCAACCAATTATGTTAGGTTCAGAGTTGATAAAATTGCACCGTGTAATCATAGGTTAGACTTAGAACTGTTCGATATAATAGTGATCTCAATGGAGACTGAGAAGCTTATAAAAGTCGCGCTTTCTACTCGTATTTCTAGTTTATACTTAGTTGTAGATATTCCTGCAAAGTGTAAAATGTAGGGCAGAGCACCGCCGTGTACTCACAACGGCGATAGGCGGAGACCTCTCGCGCCCGGCATTGGTCGAGGCCAATGGGGGGGAGACGGAATGGGAAGCGGTCGACTCCTTCTGCGAAGCAGTCAAGCTCGCGAAGACTGGCCGCGTGAAGAAGAGGACAGCGTTCTCCCTCCACCCCTGCCGCAGTGGTTAGACGCCCACGGCGGCGGACGTCGCTAGACGATCTCCGGCCACCGTAGGCGCGGGCATGCTCCGGCGGGTAATGGGCGACTCGCTGCCTGACCATGGACCATGCCCGGGTCGACGGCGCGTTGTGTTCCACGCGCGCCTCAAAGAGTGTCAGCTAAATGACGGCACCCCCCTCTAGAAGGCCAAAGCCTGCAGGAGTCGCAGGACTTACGAATTACCGTGACCCCGGATCGTAAAGGGCTATTGAAGGACACCGTGGATTTTAGTCAATACGACTCTGACAGTACCTCCCACTCTGCCCTGGGTGGAAGGACTCATTTGATAATTTTACATAGCTCGCCTTTGTACATAAATTACCCTTTTGTAAAATGTTATTTTAATTAAATGTGTGTACAAAAAAGAATAAGAATAATTTTACCAAGATAAAAAAACAAGTGTAAAATGCACATCTTGGAATCAATAACTGTGCGGGTAATAAAAATAGACATTATGAGTATTAACCTCGGATTAAAGAAATAGATTTTAACTTTAACAGTTGATATATTGGTCACAAGTGCGTACTGTGTTTGGGATACTGGGTTCAATTACCAGGTCTGCATCAGTGTATTGCAATTTCTCAATAGCAGTCACGGACTCTATCATGAACCCAGTAGATGACAAAAGGCTCGCCCCTTATTACATCTAGCGAAATATGGGTGTACTACTATGTTATGCCTCTACCCACCCTTCGTCGATTACAGGCGTGATGTTATACAAACAGTATTCACAGAAACTCCACAGCATGTCGCACACACACCAGCAGGTAAGCCAACAGCAAAAATCGATGGACCGGTACTGAAATATTAATCCTGAGTTACAATTACAGACGTTCAAAGGCAATTACGTATTAATGAGCCACAAGTGAAGAATACACGTTTGATTGGGCCATGTGTGTCTATTCCCACAAATAGCGAGGCATAGACAAAGGAATATAGATTGCAGGTTCTACTCGTACCTAGTTACTTCTATATTCTTTTTGAAACTCATAATTTTAGTATGTATATCTATGTACCTAGTGCTTATTGTATTATTCATTTAAAAAGGTCGCGATGTTTTAATGATCGCTTTGAAATTAAATAAAGTAGGATATAGATCACTACGTAATATAAAGCAAAGTCGCTTCCCGCTGTCTGTTTGTCCCTATGTTTGCTTAGATCTTTAAAACTACGCAACGGATATAGATGCGGTATTTTTAATAGATAGAGTTATTCAAAGCCTGCCGGGGTTGCAGGACTCAGAAATTACCGTAACCCCGGTACCTAAAGGGCTATTGAAGTCTGACAGTCCCTCCCGCCCTGCCCTGGGTTGAGGACTCATTTGATGATTTTACCACGATAAAAAAAGGGAATGTTTATATGTATAAAACATGCATCATATAGTCGAGATTGTACCCGTGCGAAGCCGGGGCGGGTCACTAGACTACTTATAAATTATTGTTTCATCATGGTAGCTTTTGTAGCACAAAATTAAGTTTCTTTAGGTTTAGACCATAGAACATTTTAGTACAGCTCTTTTCATTGATTTTTCAAGTGATTAGTGATTTAAAGCGCAGGTTCTTTAAAAATATTGCAGTATTTTTTTAAGTAGTAAGTAAAGCTATGTATCAACTTCGAAAAAACATTGGATCCAATAGAACATGTCAGTAAATTAAAGTTAACATGTTGTAACTCGAAAAACTGGAAAATAACGTAGCTGTTATGGTACCTATGCTATTTTGTAACATTGTGCTGAGGCAATTTCTATCTTTCTGTATTATATTAGAGGTGGTTTTAACTACGTTCATTTTAAACGATAGAGGTACCAACACTGTGTAACTTAAGTTTACTCACATTTGTTCTAGTTTGATAACGCTTTTAACAGTACTTTTCACTCTTTGTTGTTTTAACTTTTTTTTACTGCTTCTATCACGCCACAATATTTCTGACACGAATGTCGTCTAGGTACTTCCCTTTCATTATTAACACGTAACTGCTTATTTGCCGAGTACCTAGGTACAATATTATATAAACTAGACTTTTTTAAAGGCCAAAATTTAATTCTCATTTAACCAGAGTCGCGGGTCTATTGGGTAACTGTGGCCCCGGAACGTTGAGTTATTGAAGGACACCGTGGATTTTAGTCAGTACAAGTCAACTGTGGAGTTTCTTGTCAGTTCTTCTCCATGGAAACGGCCAATCCGAACCGTGCCATTTTGTTTTTCTCGAGGTTTTTTATAAGTGCCCATTATAAAATATTTTGATTTTGAGTCCCTCCCGTCCTGCCGTGGGTGGGAGTACTCATATTATCATAACATGAGTACAAAAAAAAAACGAATTTATAGTAACTTATATTGAAGATTTCTTGGCGTTTACATGTTCAGAAATAATTCAATAGCTTAAATATGCCAATATTAAAAGCAATTGTGTAATTGGAAGATAGAGTGTAGAGCTTATACATGTATTGCCTTTTTTTGTGTGGATAATCATCTTGTCCTGTCGCTTTGAAGTGGAGTGGAAAAGCCACGCACTCTTGAATGACCGAAAAACCACGCTGTTTCTTGTAAGTGTCGTTGGCGTTCCAGGGTCCGTAAGGCAACCTCTTTAAACATTTGCCCAACCCGGACCCACTTTGAGCTTATTTGGAGACCATTGTGCAGCGCGCTACATGCCTATCCTCGAAGGAAATCCAACTTTATTGAACAGTTAGTGATTGACGTTCTCGTCACCAACACTCCAGAAATTGAGTCTTACTAACCGATATAACGCATATAAGTAAGTATAATAATAATCGTCCTCTTGACCAATTTCGGCCCGGCGCGGCGGCCAATCTCAGCGGAGATAGCCATCTGCGCGGGAGATATTATAGTGCACAAGTCAAGCTCAGGTGCACTCTCTGTTAATTTACTCTCATAGCCCGTTGGAACGGTAATCCGACACGCCCGGAGAGAGAACAGGCGCAGGACCTACGGCTTAACGTTCTTTCCGAGGTTTGGGGGTATCATACCGCCAACTTCCAAACTCCGGGCTCTAAGTTACTACTATATACTGAGAAAATCTAATAGAAAAACAAAATAGCACTTTTTATGCTCGACACGGGATTTGAACCCAGAACCCAACAGTCGCGCTTGCGAGCTCAAGACTGAGGGGGCAATTAAAGATCTGTACTTATACTTGCACAACACTTACAGATCAATACTCAAGACATTTTCACTTCATCGAATAACATTTTTACATGACAAGTTTCGTTTAACTAATGAAGATAACTAAATGAGTACCTACAATACCAGTCGCCTTTTTAATCATGTTTCATATCTTTTTCGTTTATATAAAGTATGCAAATAATGTAGGTACCTATCTACTATAGTCACGTAGGTACCATGGCTTCGTGACGGATAATTTAACATCGTCAACCTCGTCGTATGTAATATTCAAATACTTTTCAAAAAAACTTTGTTTGGTTGATGTGAGTCATCGCCAAGGGAGGAATATTTACGGTTGAAGGGGTCTTTTTACAAGCTTCTTTCCATTTACAATTCTGACCTCGAATTTATAAAAAATATGGAGCTGTTGTTAGAAACATATTTAATCAGTTGAATGTTTGTCTTGAAATTAAATATGTAATCGAATACCAACCTAAAATAGCCCTAAGCATTTGTGTAGGCTTATCTTGTATCTATGGATAAGGCCCGGTTTCCACGAAAGCGGAAAGGAGCGGAGACGCGAGGATATGTGTGTTGAATAGCAAATCCGATTTAGTTACTCGTATTTCCACAACTTTTCTCCGCTTAGCTTCAGTGATTGGCTATTCAAAACACATCTCTTGACTCCGCTCCGCTTTGGTTTAAACCGGGCCTTAGAGAGAAGGATGGGTACCCACTACTTGAAAAGAGGGAAATCCATTAATTGTGACGTTTACAATCAGCAGGTACCTACTTATCCTGTGCTGCTAGTTTTGCAACCAATCCATCATACAAATTACAAAGAAATGTCCCATTTGAAAACTTGCATTTCCAAGAATAAACACGAGGAACGTAAAGGGCTATTAAATGACACCGTGGGTTTTAGTCAGTACGAGTCTGACAGTCCCTCCCGTTCTGCCCTGGGTGGGAGGACACATTTGATGATATTACCGCGCTAAAAAAAAAAGTAGGCACTTATACTTATACCTATAATTTCTGACCTAGAATAGGTCGTGATAAAGTGGTGGAAATAACGTCGATACCTTTGAATTTTTAAT
The DNA here is from genome assembly GCA_943136025.2 of Agrotis puta. Lineage (NCBI taxonomy): Eukaryota > Metazoa > Arthropoda > Insecta > Lepidoptera > Noctuidae > Agrotis > Agrotis puta. The sequence continues at coordinate 8,417,835 of OW964177.2, read as the reverse complement.
TCCGTCTGCAAGGGGCGACCGAGTCGTGGATCGCAGAAACGTATAAGAATCTAGTATTAGATAGGAATCCTACTAATATTATAAACGTGAAAGTTTGTTTGGATGGATGGATGGATGTTTGTTACTCTTACACGCAAAAACCTTTGAACGGATTAGGATGAAATATGGAACACAGATAGTTTATAACCTGGATTAACACATAGGATAGTTTTTATCCTGATTTTATGGTCCCACGGGAGAATTTTCGAGTTGTAGCGGGTGAAGCTGCTGGCAAAGCCACAGACGGTCCCTGACGCGGGTCTGCCTGCGATGTGCACCTACAGTACTTACTTTTACACCTACTGGGACTGAAGCACCATCAATTATTTTGTACTGATTTTATTTTGTCTTTTGACAATTTAACAGTGCCTGTAAATGACCCAGATGAAATATTTTTTTTGATTTCAGTTTTTGATAATGAAAAGAAAAGAAAAGTAGCTACCTATTTATAGGTCCAACCCAACTATGTAACTTAGTGCGCCGTTACGAATGATAATGAACACATTACGTGTAGGTAACATAATCATTAATGAATGCCATTAGGAATCTGCACCTGTTTATAGTACATATGTAGGTATCTACATTATACATGCCCTCTAAGTAAATAAAGCGGTGCTAGAGTATGTGCATTCTGGTGAAGGTGGAATGGAAGCCAGTTGAGCTCTGCAAAATTCTGAAACATGGTTAAAGATTTATAAGTTAGCGAAATTCATTTTTTTTTTACAGAAGTTGGTACCTATGTGTCAACAACTGGAGAAAATAATAAAATCAACACGTTATTTGGATTGAACTTTCATTATTTAAACGTCGCTATCAAGCGCTAAAGCTCGTTCTAAAAATTAAGTATTTGATAATTTATTTGAACCTACATTTGTCCCGAGTGACTTATTACAGGTACCATAGATATTTAAAAAGTTCCAATTGGGTACAAAAAAACATGATTTTGCCCCGTCGACATTGATTGTAGGTAAGGACGCGATACACAACACGCATAACATGGTTTCAGCCTATTTTCTAAGTAGGACGTATAAATACGTAAGTAAAGGTACCCGGTATTTAACTAGTTTCATTAGGTACCTAATTAATTAGGTATAGTATTTTCAAACCAATATTTTATGTGTTTTTTTTTTGTTCGTTTTGTCTAATTTTTCTGCAAAGGTATCCCCCAATTTCGAACCTGCTCTCGAGGTACGTTTTGAAATATCGTGTGGATTTATTGTTTAGTAAAAGACTTTCCGTACACACGTGAGATAATTTTATTGTAATGACAGTTCAACAAACCATAGATTTACATCACAGACATTCATCTTGACATAAGAGTTCCACAGACTAAAATTGTCATCACATATCGTCCGTTTTGATTTTATTATTTGTCATGATTTTATTGTTAAAAGTAACTCTATTTATAGAAGTCAAACCAGGGATGCATATCTTTCAAAAAAATTAATAAGTTCATTAGCGTTTTTTTCTGATAATGTTTCTATCTAAATACTGAAGCGACATACAGAGTATACGGGGAAAAAGGGAACTAATATTTATGGTGGGCCTTACACACGTTTCGCTCCTTTAAGAGAAGGCGTTTTTTATACCACCCCTCAACATAATATTTTCCTGTTTTCCCTGTTTAAAACACAAATATTAAGCCATTTAATTCTGACTAAATTGTTAGTGATGCATTTTATACTGGCACATTCAAATACTTAAGTTACTCCTTTATTTTTAACAGAATTTAACTCTTAAAATGCATGACCAACATTACATAGATTATGTGCATAGCCCTATATTCTTAAAAAATTAACTTAACAAACTTCTCAAAAACTGTTTTTCCTAACGGCTTAGTTAACAAATCAGCCAAATTATCCTGCGTTTTAATATACTTTACTGAAATACACTTATCCTTTATTTTGTCCATAATGAAGTGATACCTAATATCCAAGTGCTTTAGCCTTTTATTATTTTCATTATTATAAACAAGTTTTATTGCTGACTGGTTGTCTTCATATAAGATCACTTCATTACCGACAACGTCAAAGTCACACAACAAATTTTTCAACCAACATGCTTCTGAAATAGCCATACTTAATGCAATATATTCAGACTCAGTGGAGGATAATGACACACTAAGTTGTTTTTTACAACACCATACTACAGTACAATCAAATATTTTAAACAAATAACCAGTGGTAGATTTTCTATCTTGTGTGTCACCGGCCCAATCTGCATCAACAAAGCCTTGCAATTCTGTGGATGTGCTATTATATATCAAAGAGTAATTTAATGTACCTTTTATATACCTTAGAATACGTTTCAATGCCTTGTACAACATAATACTAGCACAGTGTTGGTACCTACTGAGGAAACAAACTGATACACATAGATCTGGTCTTGTACCACAAACTGCATACATTAAACTGCCTATGAGTTGTCTACACTTTTTCTCTATTTCTGGACTTTCAGATTTTTCCCTTTTTAGTATTTCAAACTTAAAGTTTTGGTCTATTGGAGTAGAAACTGGTTTGCAATCTGACATATTATAATGCTCTAAAACTTTAGTAAGATATGTTTTCTGACTAATTACCGTTGTACCTTTCTTTTGATCAATATCGATACCCAAATAACATTTGGCCAAACCTAAGTCTTTCATCTTAAAGTTATTGCTTAGCTCGCTTTTAAAATCTTCCAAAACCTTGTTTTCAGTGCAAAACATAAGAGTATCATCAACAAATAGCAAAACATATAGCATACATTCATTTACCTTTCTGAAATATAAGCAATGATCATTTTTAGATTTACTGAAATTTTCTTTACTCATGAAGTCATCAAACTTTTTATTCCAATATTTAGGAGACTTTTTCAAACCATACAATGATTTATTTAACTTGCATGTTTCACCGCTTGGTAACTTTATGTATACACTCTCATCTATGTCACCATGTAAAAAAGCACCTATAACATCCATCTGATGAACTGGAAGTTGAAGTTTATTTGCAACTGCTATAAAAACTCTAAAAGTAGGCAATTTAGCCACAGGAGAATATACTTCTAAATCACAATCAGACTGTTCAAAGCCTCTTGCTACCAACCTAGCTTTATATACTTTATTAGTACCTACTTGTTTAACTTTAAAAACCCATTTACTAGAAATTACTTTATTCCCCTCTGGTACGCTATTTACTTCTGTCCATGTGTTATTTTCTCTCAGAGTATCTAGCTCAGTCTTCATAGCAATCTTCCACTCTTCCTTTTCTTCAGAGTCAAGCGCTTCCTCTAGAGTAGCTGGCTCTGTACCGATGGATAGAAGGTTTGTTTCGTAGTCATCTAGCCTTGATGGTTTCTTTATTGCTCTGCCTCTCCGTGAATGTGTTGATACTTGAGGTGTTTCTTCTGCCTCTTCTTCTTTTTCTGACTCTGATGTTTCTTCTGAATTTAGAATTTCCTCTGTTTGTACTTCTGTATTTTCATCAAGATCTGATAACTGTGTTACATCTTCTTCACCTTCCTCATTAAAACTGTGATATTCTTCTCTTATTTCATCCTCTTTATTATTTATTTCTTCTTTTAATAATAATGGGGTTATATTATTATGATCTTGAAAAGTATTACCTAGCTTTTGACTACTAAAATTGCCTTTCAGGAATGTTACCTCTCTTTTAATCAAAACATCATTTTTATGGGGAAAATAAATTCTAAAACCTTTTGTTGTTTCACTATAACCTACAAAGTATCCTATTTCAGCTTTGCTATCCCATTTTTTGCGATAATGATCTGGAATGTGTACACCTACCTTTGAACCAAATACTTTTAAATTATTTATATCATATAATCCCTTTTCATACCAGAGCTCATACGGAGTTACATTTTTAATTCTACTTTTACCAGTTCTGTTTATAACGTATACAGCTGTATTGACAGCTTCAGCCCATAGAGACTTATTTAAATTACTTGATAACAATATTGTTCTAGCCGCTTCAGTTATTGTACGCATTTCACGTTCTATGCAACCGTTTTGTTGCGGTGTGTACGGAGCACTATTTTGGTGTACAATACCTAAATGATTGAAGAGAGACTTCACCTCTTTGTTCATAAATTCTGAACCACAATCTGATCTTATTATTTCAATTTTATATTCTAAGTTTTTAGTAACAAAATTTAAAAAAGTTTTAATTTTATCAACTGTTTCAAACTTATTTTTCAGAAAATAAACCGTTCTATACTTTGAAAAGTCATCCTTTATGAGTAGATAATATCTTGATCCACCTAATGATATTGTTTCCATCGGTCCGCATAAATCCATATGAAGCCATTGACCGGGCCTATCTGCCCTATTTATACTTATAGGAAACGGTCTCTTATGTAACTTACCCAAAAGACATGGCTCACATGTTATTTCCTCTTGTTTACTAACACTGAAATCTATATCATATTTATTTAACATGTTTTTTACCTGTTCAATATCCTGGTGGCACATTTTTTCATGCCATTCAGATAAACTGTCACTTGATTTACCAACACAAGCATTTTGAATTTTATTAGACCTAAACTTCATTATAAACAAGTTATTTTTCCTATATGCTAGTGCACAAACATTTTTACTGTTATTTTTCCTCAAATAACACATTTTACTATTAATTGTTAAAACATAACCTCTATCTGTAGTTGAACTTGCTGAAAATAGATTCATCTTGATGCTGGGAACATGTAAAACGTTATTTAATGTTGTATTTATCCATTGTTTACCTGTAAATGCTTCTAAAGAAATAACTCCAATACCAACGGCTTGTATGATTTTGCCGTCTCCAATAACTATGGATCTAGGACATTCTAGTTTTTTATAGTCTATAAACATATCATAATCATAACACATGTGCTCTGAAGCTCCACTATCCATTACCCAACAATTATCACTTTCTAATTGACTGTAAAACAATGATGATAGCTCGAACACAGAGAATGCATTGCCTTGTTTAATTTTGTTTACATCTTGACTTTTCTCGCTTTTATTTTTAAACCAACAATCTGAACTTTTATGATTATTCTTCTTACAGAACTTACAACTAGTATTATTAATTATTGTACCTCTACTTTTTGATTTGCACTCCTTTTTCAGATGTCCCACTTTTCCACACCGATAGCATTTTCTATTAGACTTGTGTACAAACGCAGATGACTCATCTTCTTTGTTTTTGGCTGAGGCGCGTTGCTCTTCGATCAGTAATCGCGCTGTTAACTGGTCCATGGTCCTTTTTTCTGCTGGCACCGATTCCCACGCTGACACAAAGTGCTGAAATTGTGATGGCAGAGATGAAGTTATCTTTGTGATGGCCATAGTTTGACTCACTTCAGCGTTGAGATTTTTCAGTTTGCTCAGGAGAGACTCGAACCTTCCCAGGAACTCTGACACGGTTTCCCTTTCTTCAAATTTCATTGAAAAGAACTTCTGCTGAAGTATATGCACAGACAGCTCGCCTCGCTGTTCAAATATTGTATGTAGCTTATCCCAAATCTCTTTTGACGTTTTGCAGCTTAATATTTGTGGTATAACCTTTTCAGATATGCTCGTTACCAACATACCTTGTGCTTTCGAATCTTTCTGCATCCATTTCTCCTGATCCTCGTCGGCCTTGAACGTGCCTTCAACGACGTCTAAGAGACCCATAGCTCTTAGTAAAACGCGTATTTTGAAACACCACGCTGTCCAATTTTGTACACCTTGAAGCTGCTGAAAGCTCTGTCCAGAAGCCATATTTTCGACGGAATCCATCGCCCGTATTATTGTTGCTTTACCGCAATTACCAGATTTATCAGAATCTGAGCCGGCGACCGCCACACCTGGTCAGACAGCCCTGGCCGACGTATGTTTATGTAGCTACTTTACCGCAGCGTTTCTTGATAAAAAACCAATCCAGCACGATTATTAGGCCGTAAGTCTGTGTCTGGGCCCATAACCTTTTGAAATATCGTGTGGATTTATTGTTTAGTAAAAGACTTTCCGTACACACGTGAGATAATTTTATTGTAATGACAGTTCAACAAACCATAGATTTACATCACAGACATTCATCTTGACATAAGAGTTCCACAGACTAAAATTGTCATCACATATCGTCCGTTTTGATTTTATTATTTGTCATGATTTTATTGTTAAAAGTAACTCTATTTATAGAAGTCAAACCAGGGATGCAAAATCTTTCAAAAAAATTAATAAGTTCATTAGCGTTTTTTTCTGATAATGTTTCTATCTAAATACTGAAGCGACATACAGAGTATACGGGGAAAAAGGGAACTAATATTTATGGTGGGCCTTACACACGTTTCGCTCCTTTAAGAGAAGGCGTTTTTTATAGTACGCATCTGGGTCATCGCGCCGACTCTTTCGAAGTAGGCCTCCGCGGTGTCGTCCATGTTCCATCTTGCGGTAATTGGGATAAAATTTATATCGTCGTTGGTTATCGGTAGATAAGAGGATATGAGGACTATGACCAGAGCAGAAAATTAGGGTGTGCCAGCGGTGCCCAGGCAGGGCCCAGACACTGCAGGAGCACAAAAATGGACAGACCAGGAGCCATATTATGACGTCTTATAGTCACAGTAGTTCCAGTGAGTTAACGAGGTGGCGCTAGACGACTTATAGATCTGTCTCTTTCACTCACAGGAACAAGTCTGGTTTTAAAACGTCATAATACGGCCACAGGACCACCTTCATAAAAGTCATGATAATAAGGTATGGACATACCACCACTTCATTCTACAAGGACTAGCTAAGTATATTTTCCAATTGTTTAGAACAACTTCTGGATAGGACCTCTTCTTTAAGATCAAAACACCTCGTGATTATTTCAAAAAGGAAAAAAAAAACTGTACCAAACAGTCCCTCCCGTGCCGGCCTGTGAGGAAGGACTTATTTGATGATTTTATAACAATAAAATAAAGTCCAAACATTCAAAAAATGACAACGCGACCCTTGGTCTCAAGATGAACGCTTCATAAAAATACAGCACGGTTTCAAATACAGGCTTTAACTGCTGCTTAAGTCACCTGCTTCCTCCCCAAGTTCAGTTGACCTATTAATAAATAATTCAACTGTTCGTTTCATTAAACTAAATAAAAATAAAAAGCGTCCTGCACGAGATATCTGGGTTTGTTCAATATTGAAACACCTGTAATACTCAGATCGCATGCTGTGCAAGACACGCGAATGTGTCATTTCTGCTTTTTGCCTTGCAGTTACTTTTAATCAATGTCGATTCTCTTTTTTTTCATTTGTTAGCTAATGAGACAATTGAACATTATTATTTACCGTGAAACTGTCATAAGACTGACACCTGCGAATAATTTGGATATGAGTCTTATGTAGAATAGTTAAGGTGCCATTAACTCAGGTGCTATGTCAGCGGCTGCCCAGTGTGGAATACCTCGGGTTTTTACGTCAATTTTATTACAGAATGCTAGAATCCGCGACACGACTGAAATCCTTTTTACGTGGCGCTAGTGTCTAATTGTCTATGTTATTACTTAAACAACATTAAAAAATGTAGCACCACGAATTTTCCATAGGACTTGAGACGTATCGCGGATTCTATTTTTTAATTCCGAACTAATTATAGCGGTACCTGAACGAACTCACCCACATAGAGTACCTATATTTATTGAAAGTCGACGATATTTTGGCAGTATTTCAACGGATAATAGCTAACCGTCCATGAACGATCAATCCGGATTAGTTCATTCAATAGTTCACAGTAAGATCTTGCGTGGCTAATAGCATTATCAAGAGAATTAATCGACGTTTAACTGTAAATTAATTCTAGGGTTAGTACAGTCGGGCACGCCGCAATCGCGGCGGTAAGACCCCTCTTTGAGGAGTGGCTGGATAGGCGTCACGACGTCCTTACCTTCCGCATGACGCAGGTCCTCACCGGACACGGAAGTTTCGGGAGGTTCCTGTGTCTGATAAGGAGGGAAGAAACGCCTGGGTGTCACCACTGCGAGGATCGTCCGGAGCACACGGTGGAGCATACGGTGCAGGACTGCCCCGCTTGGGTAGAGCACCGCCGTGTCCTCACGACGGCTATAGGCGGATACCTCTCGCGCCCGGCATTGGTCGAGGCCATGCTGCGGGGCGAGACGGAGTGGGAAGCGGTCGCCTCCTTCTGCGAAGCAGTCATGCTCGCGAAGGAGGAGGCGGGCCGCGTGAGGGAAAGGACAGCGTCCTCCCTCCACCCCTGCCGCAGTGGTAGACGCCCACGGCAACGGACGTCGCAAGACGATCTCCGGCCACCGTAGGCGCGGGCATGCGTGCTGCGAGTAATGGGCGACTCGCTGTCCGACCATGGACCATGCCCGGGTCGACGGCGCGTTGTGTTGCACGCGCTTCTCAAGGAGTGTCTGCATAGTGACGGGGCCTGTAGAGGGCCAAAGCCTGCCGGGGTCGCGGGACTCACAAATTACCAAAACCCCGGTACGTAAAGGGCTACTGAAGGACACCGTGGATCATAGTCAGTACAAGTCTGACAGTCCCTCCCGCCCTGCCCTGAGTGGGAGGACTCATTTGATGATTTTACCACGAAAAAAAAAGGGTTAGTACAGTGGTCGCGGGTCTGTACGAATTACCGTGACCCTGGAACGTAAAGGGCTATTGAAGGACACCGTGGATTTAAGTCAGTACGAGTCTGACAGTCCCTCCCGCTCTGCCCTGGGTGGGAGGACTCATTTGATGATTTTACCACGTAAAAAAGAAAGGTTTAGTACAGTACATCGCAATTATTGTTATTACCCATGCAGGAAAGATTTTACATTTAATTGAATCAACTACCACTTAGATATTCCACAGATATTAGAACATAGAGTTAAGAAGCGCTTGGGAATCGCTAAAAAATAAATTTTGCTTGCACTGTCTTACTACTTCAATCGCCCATACGGCGAAAATCAAGATTGATCCTGAACTGCAGACAACTGCAGAAGCTTGTAAAGCTTTTTGTATTGACAATGTTCCACCGGGAATTACAGTTACCATATTCACAATTTTCTATGTCTGTTTCAAATAAGTTCAGTACAAAACAGAATATTTTTGAGGAACTAGTCGAAATAATAAAAAGACATTTCATTTGGAGTATTTTAATACTTCACACAATAAATTACTAAAGCCATAAATGATTTATGTAATATTTTATAATATATTAGACGTAGTTATGTACAATGAGATCCTCATTATAAAAGGTCATTGACCGAGTGCTTCGACAGATATATTCGAAGCGAATAACTTTTTCACGCCACCACTGTTTGGCGACAAATCAACTTATTCTATTCAATCCTGAAGCAAAAGGGTAACTATTAATGTTACACAAATATTAATAAATTATTAAGTTTAACAATAATTTTCAACTGTATTCCAATACACAAAGCATTTTTTACAGTCAAGTCTTTATGCGTTTCAACTAAGAATAGGAAGCCTTAGCGCCATATTTTGACTTCATTCACGCCTGTCTAAAACTTACACGTTCTTCAATAAATAATAATCATTTGAAAATAACATTCACAAAATAATAACGATAACTACGATTATTACATAATGCAAAGTATTTTTAATAGGCTAAGCGCGGACTTCGCAATTTTGTCGCTGCAATTTTTATATGTATTTCGAAATTAAATAGCAAACGAGATCGTGATACCAAACAAACGATTCATTTTCAAAAATGCTATTTATGAGTCTTTGTGAAAAATAGAAATACACTACAATCTGCATGTAGTATATTTCTATTTTTCACAAAGACTCACAAAAGCATTTTTTTTTCACAACGATTTTTTATCGTAGTGCGCGCCATGTCTTAAACATTAACCGTCTTACCACAAAAATAGATAAACATCTTTTGAACACTTTTCTAAAAAAACTGTCAACGTCAAAACGACATTTCACGTTTATATTTTAAGGGTCGTTTTGCAGTTAAACTTTTTTAGACAAGCGTTCAATAGATGTTTATCTCTTTGTGGTAAGACGGTAATTGTCGTCAAAAGGTAGGGTATTAAGGTATGCAACTTTTTGGCATCAATTTTTTTTTTCTTTCGCCAGTAATGAAATGTTGGTCATTAGTAGACCGCAACCTAAGAACTTCGTAAAAAATAATTTAAAAAATCTAAACCGTAACCAACCAGAGATAAGGTGGGTGGACCATGGAAGGCCACTCTAACGAGTAAACGCTTTTTATTCGTTTATTAACTGGATAAATGAAAAAAACAAATTATCAAATAATACTTTGTTTTATTGTGTACCATTTAAATCACTTTTTTTTAACCTAGCTTTAATCAGTATTCATTAAACTGAGGTATTCCTCGTAGCGCTCCCGTTTTCAAACGCTCCCATCTAAGCGCTCCCGTTTTGTTCCTCCAAGCGCTCCCAAAAGGAGCGCTTCGAGGAACGATTAAAAATATTAAAATTTATTTCCTCTAAGCGCTCCCATGATTAACTTTCGGATAGAGATGGGACTATAGTAACTGAAATTATCGATAATAACTAGGTAGGTAATAAGTAGAACACATTATTATAATATACAACTAGCGGCCCGTCCCGGCTTCGCACGGGTTTGGTATTTTTTTTTTGTTACATTGTAAATCCTTTAGTTCACCAAATACCTTTTCATATTTTTTTATTGTTTAGAAAGCTTATGACTTCTCTCCATTATGTTTCCCATTACTACCCTCCCCGCACACCTCAATCAATGTTTTGTCGGAAGTTTTTCGTAGAAATAAGGCAATGAGGTGTCTATCGTTTACATCAATGGTAGAAATGACTTTCCATGTCTTAGGCGGGGCGAGAGAGTGTCAGACTCTTACTGACTAAAATTACCTGCTCTGAGCCGGGATCCAGTAACGTATTGCGCTCAACGGTGATGCTACCTATGCGATTGATAAAATGGTTAAAACAACTTTATAATTAAGTTTTGCCAAAAATAGCGATACTAACTTCTTAACTAAGAGTTAAAGATGCGGCGCACGCGGCGCGTGAGTCCTGCACACACACACATATAAAGCGTAACCTCGCCTCCCCATTGTATCCTAGAGAGTCGCGTTTACCGAATTCACACGAACCCAGCCGAGCATTGCCTGAACTTGTGTTTACTTAAAATTGCGTTTTGTTGTTATCGCAAGTTTCGCGAATTTGTCACGGAAGCAAGTTTGTTTACTTTTAAGGCGATGTGAGACGCAAAACCGTCATTTTGTATTGTGTATTATTCCTTAATAAAAGGGATTTAAATTTTGAAAAAAACATAGTACATATTTCAGTCTTCGGTCTACAGGTTTCTGCTCTTCGATACACGATTGCTTGCACTTTACTGCATTCAATTAAATCGCAAAAACAGGTCCAACTCATGGTTTGGATACCATTTTATTTGAGTTATACTAGGCTTTGAATAATAAAACTTATACCATCTTAAAGAGCATAAAAAATTAGATAGAATTTAGCAGTATTATTGTAAAAGGATAAGAAACCATACCAGTAAGTCCAGAATTAGGTGATTTCATCTTTTCATACACTCGACCCGTGGCATTTAGTCGGTCTTGGACCGTGTCGGAGGTCGGATGTACGTCAATTTTTTTGCAAACCCACCACCACGCTTAGTTCTATTACTGACAGAGACAAACATTTATTTTAAATAATAATACCTGTATATATATTAAATTTCAAAATACTTGTAATATTGTTCATTTTATAAGGTTATAATTTTGTAAACAAATGGGCAGAAAAAGTAAGAAGTTGTCATCGCTGGCTCTTCGAAGGCTGAATAAACAAAAAAGGTAAGGATGCATTGGAAAAATTATTAAAACCTCCTTTGTATATTTATTTCTCTTTACTAATAGTAGGAGAGCTACTGAACCATCCGACTTACCTGTTTTCCACAAAGTTAGAATTTAAAATTATAGTCATACTGTGAGAGCAAAAACAAAATAACTTTGTCTCCGTTTTGAGGAATGATAATGCAACCACATAGATGCCTGTTACAACGTTACTTTTCAATAATACAATTTAAAAAAATCTAGCTTTGTGGAGAACGGGTGGGATGTTTCAGTGGCTCCTAGACTATAACCACAGAATATAATATAATGGTTTATTTTTCTAGCGGATTTACCAACCGCATCAAATATTTAAGACAGTTAAATTTAGACCCTATATCAGAGTTCATAAAGCCACCGTGAACGCACTTATTATAATGGTTTACTGTCTCCAAATGTGAAATAGGTAGTGGTCATAGTGTGGAAGTGTACACAGTATGATCATTTCCTACAAAAATATTAGTTATTAACTGCCGTGACCCCTAATTCACCTCCACGCTTTAAAATTACCTAGATTTTTTATATTTTAGAGCAATGCAGCTGCAGGCCAAGCGCAGTGCGCATATATCGACTAATGATTCAGGGGATAACGAGTGAGTCATTTACTCCACTTTTTTATTTAATTAAATAAAGTATTTAGTGGTAATTATTACGAGCTAATCAAAATCAGCATTTGTATTATAGGTGAATAGAGCATACGGAAGGGCGTAAGGTGTCTCCGTTAATTACTTTACAACTTGTTCATTTGAATAATCCTAAAATTGAGGAGTATGTGACTATAATGTACTTAATGAAAACAATTCTACTGATGATATCCGTTACTTTTTAGAGAAAAAATAATATTAGCTTTCATTAGCTTCTATTTGATTAAGGTTCCGGCGCCAAGTAATTTCTCCATTCAAACGTAATACCAAAATTATTTGCGATACGAACATATCACCAACTTAATATAATGATAGTCGAATACAAACGGCATTTATCTAATGGTATAAAGGTCCTGTTTTTTTTTTACTTTTTAACATTGTAACATTTTAAGATTGTAAACATCATATTTCCAACTAAATTATTCTGTATGTTCAAAAATAATGCAATATATGCGAAGGTAGTTTTACATTATATTAGTCCATATTTCCAAATAAATACGTTAATCGTCATAAGTATTTCATTTTGAACAAAATTGCCCTTGACATCATTTGATTTCAAAATAATACCGCAACAAAAAAAAATATACATACAAACGTGCCTATAGTAATCAATTCAAGTTGATTTACTGCTTTGCTCTACTCTGTAACTACTATCTAGACTTCGCAAGTTTTGGCGCGCGTGTCATCGCGCATCGTAATTCATTACGTATCCGCTAGTCCTTGCGGGCGCTGCGGTAAGCGTTGAATGCCTGCGGTGCTCAGGAAAACCTCGCCTTAAAGAAAGTTTGTGAAATAATTGTGTGAGCATGGAACCAATTGCTGGACCAAGTACTGGAAACGTGCTAATTAAATACGTCCAAAGTAAAAAAGGAAAGAAAGTGTTGTTATGTGATAATTATACAAACAGACCAATAAAAGTTAATAAGTACGAGAAGAAGTGGAGGATATTCACCAAGAAGCCATGTCCACCTTAGATCCTCTCTCTGAGGTATATAAAAAAAAACTTAATTGGTCCTACTGCAATGTGATTATTATACGTATATAATTTATATTTAGTATATCTATGCGTTTTATTTATAACATCCTCTTTGAATACACAATAACATTGGTCCTTGTATACACATAAAAGTGCCGAAAGCAAAAAGATATTATTCTCTCAATTTTGTAATTTGGTTAAGCAACTTCGATGTCGATGATGCACACATGAGTTTTTAAAAATTATCGATATAATTCATTACGTTTACTTCACGCTTTTCCCTATTTATAAACGTGGGAGCGCTTTGAAGAAATAAATTTTAATATTTTTAATCGTTCCTCGAAGCGCTCCTTTTGGGAGCGCTTGGAGGAACAAAACGGGAGCGCTTAGATGGGAGCGTTTGAAAACGGGAGCGCTACGAGGAATACCTCATTAAACTTAAGTTTTGTTAAGCTCTTCCAAATGGCCTTGCTAGGAACAAGGCTCCTTAGAAGGCCATTATAATAAATCAGTCATTTAACACTAAAAGTTAATAAATAGCGATTAAATCTACAATAAAAAGAAGTGGTTTATATATTACGGAATAAAACAAAGTATTACTTAAATATTTGTTAGTTTCATTTATCCAGTAAATAAACGAATAATAACTGTTTATTTATTAGAGTGGCCTTCTATGGTACACCACCTTATTTTAACGTCGCCGATTTCCGATATCAATGAAGCGAGGGGCCGTACTGCCAAAATAGTGGCGCGAGCGATTCGCCGCCGCGTCTGTGATTTCTAGTTCGATGGATGTTTATGTAGATAGAAGGAATTTGTCATCACATGGCAATAACTACGAAATTTTAATAATTGGCCTTCGAAGGAGCATGGCCTTTCATGGTCCACCCACCTTATAACGGATTTAATTTTGTTCTAATCGGGAGTAAATCACTACTGATTAGAACAAAATTAAAACCGCCATATCTCTGGTTGGTTACGGTTTAGAAACTATTTTTCTTATTTCTATGGACTTCTTAGGTAGTTTTCCAAAAGTTAATCACTGGCGAAAAGAAAAAAAAAATGATGTCAAGGTCCATACTAAAAGTTGCATGGGCCTTTGTCGCCAAGGTCGTCTTAGTCTTAATTCAAACGCATATTAGCTCATTTTTGAACTAAGAAAGTCATTGATGTTCTAAGTATAATAAATTATAACTTATTTGGTTATGTGATATACTCAGAACTATAAACAGTAAAGTAACGAGTTTACAATTCATTAAAATTTACAAAAATAATGGGAGTAACACTAGGAAACATACAAATAAAAATAATTAAAAAAATAATTACATAAGCAGACTAGCAAAACTATAAAAAAGCAAATGAAAATAACAAGATGGTAAAAAAACAGTTGTATAGATACTAAACTAATTTAACAACAAATAATAAATGTATTAAAAATACCAGAAAACCAATTTTGAAATAAAATTAACTTAATTTACAATGACATAGAGTAGATTTTTCTTTAGCAAGTATATTGGTTAATAATAATATACACTAGATACGAAATCTACAACTTCACATCTCAAAATATTTATCACAGGGTTTATACTTCCTATTTTCATATCAAATCTCAGATGCAAAAAAACGTAAAAACTGCTTAAAAAAGAAAAATAATGAGCTGATAGATTTCACATTTAGTGCCTGTTTATTTTAACATGTAAGATGACGGGCACCCTTAGAGGGGCCAAAGCCTGCCGGGGTCGCGGGTCTATCTCATCAGGTAACTGTGATCCTGGAACGTAAAGGGCTATTGGGGAGTCACCGTGGATTTTAGTCAGTACAAGTCTGACAGTCTCTGCAGTCAAGATGATTTTACCACGAAAAAGAAATGTAAGAAGATGCTTTCAATCCAGTGGCGGATTTACCAATAGGCTAAGTAGGCTGGAGCCTAGGGCGGCAGATTTAAAGGGGCGGCAAATTTAGCCAAATAATAAAAACGACGTTCGTAAGCCGTATATTACTAAACGCACTGTAAAATATAGGTACTTATGCGATCATGAATTTTAAAAATATTCCAATAGCGTTTCAATATTAATTTAAATTTAGTAACTTTTAGTAAAAGATACTAAATTAAAAAAAGGGCGGCAAAAATTAATTAGCCTACTAGCGGCAAATTTTTAAATCCGCCACTGTTTCAATCTGAAGAATAAATATCACATGTCCCAGCTTTGCGGGTCCCAATAGTTCCCTATCCTTTCCTTTAAAGTACCAAATTAATATTGTACCTCAATTCAAATCTTGATCTGCGTTCTTTAACTGGTGTTTGGGGAACATATTTGCAAGTTGATTAACTACAAAGATTTTGATTGAGATTCATTTCTTAGGCTATTTGAAACCTAATAAATGAATCTCAAAGCAAAGTCTAGCAAGGTAGTGTGCAAGGTTAATAGACGAAGATCAGGATCAAGATTGAGATGCAAAAATTCTTTACTGGTAAGAAAATTAGCTAAAAACTCTGTAAACCTTACAACTTAGTAATTTAAAAAATTCGCTAAAGAAACAAATTACCTACATAAAATTGGATTAAATCAAATATTTACATAATTTAATAAACATAACACTATTTTAAAAGATTCTAATTAATCGTCGACACAAAGGTAGATGGACTGATCTTAAGTCTTAAAATAAATTAACAAATGGTTACATCAAATAATACTCGTACATATTTACATGTTTGCTGTCATTGTATATTACCATTATTTTATAATATATAAGATACCTAATATAATTACAATTATTGTCAAACACGGATTGAAAAGACATGTTAATTAATTCAGGCTATAAAGTTGAGTGCCCATTTACTATGCAGTTCAACTATGAAGGAAGGTGTCAATGACCTTCATCTGTCAATTTTTACTAAAATACTTTGTGCAATTAATTTTAAATCTGTGGTTACTAATATTATAAAGCTGTAGAGTATGTATGGTTGAATGCACTAATCTCTGAAGCTACTGGGTCGAATTGAAGAAATCCTGTTTCGTTGGATAGTCCTTTTATCGAGAAATGCTATATAACATTACGCTATAACCAATAGGAGGCGAGCAGCGAGGGTGAAACCACGGAAAGCTAGTAGTGTATATTATATTTAACTAGCTGACCGCGCGAACTTCGTAGCGCCACAGAATCAATACTACTACACTACTAATACTACTACTACTACATCATTTGTTACAAAAAAATGTGATAAATGAAGAACCGCTCGACCGATTTTGTGCAAACTTCACATACACCGTCTACTAAATAGTCCAAACAAAGCCTAAACATTTGGTTTGGATAGGTGAGCCCGTTCTTGAGTTATAAAATTACAACGAAAAGTGGAATTTTTTTATATAATATATAGACATCTTGTTAAAGTTATTTTAATATTTGTTTATCTAATAGCGTGCATATTTAAAAAACGGGATATGACGTCACAATCGCGTCACCAAACCTTCCTTCATAGTTGCTATAGATTTTAATGGTAACATTCTGATATATTTGAGTCTGTTAATATTCACTGGTCAACAATTACTCAAAAATATATTTTCCTAATAAAGAAATACATATGTGATAATAATCACAATGCATAAAAAAAACTTATGTTTACACCCAAATATCCGAATAAATGGATGGACTGTTTTTAAGACCTGGCAACTGATTTTAGTGCAGTTTTCATCCATAGACAAAATCAAGGTTTACATGTCACCTGTGGGAAGCCGGGGGGAGGGCTAGTAATAAATATTTGCAAAAGAAATACTTGTTACCCTTGGTACTAACAGTAGTAAAAAATAACCCGTGGCAATCGAGTAAAACCACGGGATTTTTTTTACCCCCATTAATACCATTTTACTTTACCGGGATCGTGCGACTCTCCAGGTAACCGTGACCCTAGATAGTAAAAAGCAATTGAAGAAACACGGTGGATTTTAGTCAGTACGAGTATGACAGTCCAGTACTATTTAGTTGGTTTATTCATACTAAAATAACAACAAAATAATGCTCTTACTTTGTTTGGTCTAAACACACCCTAACCTAAACCCTTAAAACACAGCATACATATCTAGCAAAAATAATAATGCACAAAACTTAACATCAAATTCAAGGATGATTGAATCTGACTTATCTTGAACTTGACGGTACTGTTTGATAATAATTATGTTTCAACCACAAAACAGGCATTAAACTCATTGTACAAATGTACCTACTAATAACTAGATAACAGGTTCACAAATAATTTGTACTTATGGTTATAAACTGCACACAGCATATTTCTATAAGTTCTATAATTATTTTACAATGTCTCCGGTTCTGTTACGTACAAACTTAAAGAGGAGGTAGCTTGCTCGAATTTGTCAATAAAATGGCTACCATTCAGTAGTGGTTGGTGTCCGACCCCACGTGTAGTACCCTACATGTGCTTAATTCTGAATTGAGGAAGTAGCCTCCCCTTCAAGTGTGTAAAAACGGAACAGTAGACATTGTATTTATAATAGGGGAAAAAACTAGGTAATACGCCCTTGGCCTCAGCCTTGTTACAGGCCAACAGTGGCCACACTCGCGTGTGGTTCCGAGCAGTAAATGTGAGTGTTGGAATAAAGGGGCGTTTTGTCAACTAAGGCGTATAACCTCGGGCACGCCACAATGGCGTCGGTGAGACCCCTCTTTGAGGAGTGGCTGGATAGGAGTCACGGCGACAGACGTCGGCAGACGATCTCCGGCCACCGTAGGCGCGAGCATACGGGCGGCGAGTAACGGGCGACTCGCTGTCCGACTATGGACCATGCCTGGGTCGACGACGCGTTCTATTCCACGCGCGCCTCTAGAGGGCCAAAGCCTGCCGGGGTCGCGGGAGTTACGAATTACTGTGACCCCGGAACGTAAAGGGCTATAGAAGGACACCGTCGATTTTAGTCAGTACGAGTCTGACAGTCCCTCCTGCTCTGCCCTGGGTGGAAGGACTCATTTGATGATTTTACCACGATAAAAAAGGGGTATTACCTAGTTTTATCATGGAATGAAAATTACTATAACTAAATAATGTTTACAGTCAAAAGCAACAATATGTAAACACCAACATCAATTGAAATGTTATTTAGAAATAATGGTTGAAAGTTTGAGATATGATCGAGGATGGAAGGACGGTGGTCTGGCAGCCAGATGGGCGGATGACATTGTTGCAGTCACAGATAAAACGTGGACGAGACTGGCACAGGAGCGTTGATTGGCACAAACAAAGGAGAGGTCTATATCCCGCACAGGATGAACTTGTGCTATGGACCATCATGTTAGAGAAGATGATTTCATAATAACACGGATTCTAAATAACATTGAAACCGCAATAAGTGCAACATGACAAAATCTTGTCTCAATGTCGCTTCGTGTACATATTGTTGCTTGTTTATGTGCGCTTTCAATAATCCATTCAAAATATACACATAATAATTTTAAAATAACATTAAAGATAAAAAAAAACAATTGGCAAATAATAATAAATAAAATAAGTAAACACTGCAGGTAACATTAAGCTGATGAGGTTTCATAATTATAAATCCAAGACATAACAAGAAAGAACAATGGACATTTAATAAAAGCAAGTGTAAAAAAACTCTTTTTTCTTTGCTACTCATTGAAGAAAAAAAAAAACACTGGTGCCATAAGCATATGCTAGAATTTTATTAACATTTAACTGTCCATTTTACTTTCAAACAAATGGCTTTAAGACTCATTTTACGAGCTATGAAAATACATGACACATTATTGTGAAACACTAATTGCTTATGTGAAACTAAGAAAGTGCAAAATTACCATGAAATCCAAGGAGGTTGGTTCATCTTACCAATTGGCACGTGCGTCATGTTTATAGGAAGATTGACTACTGCATAGCTTTTTTTTAGTTTTCTTAATGTACGAAGTATTGTAGCGCCACTTCTACCGAGAAGAAAGGCTGCTGGTATATTCACATCTAGGTCCATTCTGGAAAATGTAATTTATTTCATTACAATCAGTTTTATAAAAATTGCTTGTAGTTTGCACAATAGGCCCGATTACTAAACAATCTAATTAGTCTGTCAGTCAGATTATCAAACCACAATCGACGAAAATACGAAGCTTTTAAAATTCAATAAATCATGAATCAATTCAATTGGTCAAGCTGCGATGTGTGGGTACAGACGTCACAAGTAACACAATTTAACTAAAGAAAAATAAGTGTCCATTATGTTTCAAAACTCTTACTGATGGACTAATAAGATTTGCAATTCATTGATGCTGGAAACTATTCTATTACATCACTTTTAAACATAGGTAATTGATGAAATCCAAGTAAACTTCTACATGAGTTGAACACATTCTTTTGGATCAAAAAATCTAAATCTGTCCACATAGTTTTGAATTCAAAATCAAATTATAAATAACCCAAATCATGGTATGTAACATTAAACTGTTACCCAATAAAAAAGTTAAACAAGGCAATAAAATTTTATTGCTGTACAATAATAATTAAAAACTGATAAAAGTGCAACATGTACAAGAAACAAAAAAACTAAAATATATTATAAAGCTGAACAGTAAGTTTGTTTGGTTAGTTGAACGCCCTAATTTCAGGAATGACTGAAACTCGAATTGAAAAATTATTTTTGTGTAGGATAGTCCATTTATTGAGGAAGGCTATTGGCTATACATTACAACAATACCAGCAGCGGGGCTGAGAACATAGGGAAAAGCTAGTATAATTTAAGGACTTACTTATCGTCAACCATCTCTATTAGATGATCAAGGGAATCATCCCATTTGTCTACGGACTCTGTTATAATAATAGCCCTCGCTCCAGCCTGCTGAGCTTTCGCAGTCTTAAATACAAAGGAACATTCTCTGAAAATATATAGTTTGAATTTAATACAAAGTTAATATATATTTATTTGAATATAAAAAACAGATGTGTCACTATATTCATAAAAATTCTCAATTTTATACTCTTTGAAATTAGCCAACCAATTTCCAGGAAATTTAGTGAATGTATAAAGTTGGGCCCAACTTCACCGATGGAGAAGGGGTTTTTACTATGTTGTTATAGAAAAGATCACAAAACAATATTGGTACAGTATTTGCCTCAATTATTTGACGTCTAACACAAGCTGACTGAGAATACATTGAATAGTACTGCAAAGGCACAGGATACTTTGTATAACAATGACGGTATTGGCTGAGTGAAAAAAATAATTAAGAAAGCTGTAATAATATGAAAACTTTTTTGTTTAGATCTGATCAGGTTTTACATAAGCATCACTAACTTTTAAACATCAGAGACACATAATAATCAATAAATAATCCTTATTAATTTCTTAGCTGTTGATAAAGTATAAAAATAAAGCGTACCCTCTTTCAGATAAGGCAATCTGTCCCACAATATCATCGTGATTTACTATATCAGAGCAACTATGCAGAGGTATAGTTGGAACCAGCCGAGCATCCTGGAATTGTATACTCTCATTCTGAAAAAATAATTAGAAGATTCATTAATACTTAATTTATACTAAAAGCTACATTCAGTAATGTTTCCCATAAGTTTATGATACTTACGAAAGGTGTACCAAAATCTTTGGCTGGTCTGATCCTGTAGGAGTACCGAAGTTCAGGAGGATCTAATATCTCGAAAAATACGTCACCAAAAATTACGTCTGCTGTAGAAACACCATCATAGAAGTGTAAATCGTTAGCTGTAACAGTAAAATATAAACAATAATAAACGGATGTTATTGCTCTGATAATACATACATAACCTAAAATAACAGAATAATGAATTTACCACCAGGCGACACTGCACTTGTAAAAATAATCAGTAGTAAGCTAGAGTATAAGGGCAAGAGCCGTTTTTTAGAATGGAGTTTCATAATTATTAAAGCAATAGATAATGTTGCAGTCGCAAGCTCCCACTTATTTGTCGAATTTGACACTGAATTTGACTAATAAACTGATCTATCACGGAGAATGTGTCTGGTGTCAGTCAAACGTCAAAGTAGTGAATGACAGTTTACAGCCGACGATTGACATATTGTTTTTTAGACTTTACAATCCGTAGTATTTTGAGTTGTAGTCACAAAAAAACACATATTTCTAAAAAATGTTAGATGAGGGCTAAAAGTGCTACAGGTCTAAGCTATTTCGTTTAATAAAATACTTCTTCCATACTTTTTGCAGGCTAACTTTCTTTTTAGGTTGTCGATGCATGGGGAGAAACGAGAAACCCAACTCTCAAACAAAGTACAGCTTGCTTATCAACTTACTGTAATCTGTTAAAATTCTTGATTCCGTAGCAAGATTTTTTTTCCATGGGGAAAAGCAGAAGCACCATCACTTTCTGTTACGATTCTTACATACTCCTTTCGCCTCGTCTAGTGGTCTACACTCAGACACCTGATTACACATACATACCTATTGGGAGTTCTTTGTGGTTCGACCTTTCCCTCAATAAAAAAGTCAGTGAAGTCAGTGTATTTCGTTCTACGGTGTCTACTACTTTTACACCATTGTTTAGTGCTGCTGGTGCTGTACAGTATACATACATTCACAATACGAGTACCTACCTAAGACCGTAAGAAATACGGCTCAGCGTACGTCTGTCTGTAGCTGTATAATAATTATGCCATATTTGTGCATGGAACCATTTAGAAGACAGATGTAAAGAAATCAAAATTTTTAAATCATTGTCACTTAAATAGGGAACCTTAAAATAAATGTATAGATTGGTATAGATAAAACAATCAGGTTAATAAACTTGAAATGCAGAATGCATTTTAGCATGACGTGTACTTCTCCGCTCTATGGGAGGGGAATTACCATTTTGATGAAACGGAACGTTTTGTTTCAAATAAGATATAAATTTAAATTTCATCATTTGTTTGTGTAGATATTGTAATATGATGTTATTATATTCATGAATAAATTAAGTAATGTAATTCTTCAAGAAATTCAAAATAATATTACGTAATACAAATATTGTCCGACAAAGTGATTTGTTGAAATATATCCCGTTAAATGAAACGTAAAATGGCAACTACAGTTCTGTGATGGCAACAGCCCGAGATGCCATATAATATGGCATCTCGGCTCGAACACCTAAATATGGCCCATATTTAGGTGTTCGAGCCTACGCTTGAACCACATTTGAGAATAACGTTCCAATATTCGTCAACAACATCTCCTGTCTCGCTCTTCGTCTACGTAAATCCGTGATGTCACACTATACCTGTCTTTGTCTAGCACTTGACGGGCAGCGCGCGGCGGCTCTCTTGTTCAGTACGCTTTCAATATTCGTGAAGTCAACACGTCTCACTCAAAGTAAGTATTTTTGTTTTTCAACGCGCTTATCCGTTCGGCGCTTCCGAGCCCAACGTCGAGAAGTATACCGCTCGGCGCCACAAGGCCCAGCGACGAACGAGGGTACATACTTCGAAAAGTATGATTTATACTCAAGCTGCAGGCAGTACGACATGTCGTCTCAATTTGAGACAACAAAGTGTCGTCAGCACTGGATCGAGTGTCGCCTCGGTCGAGACGACAGTCGTTTCACTCAGGGCGACGTGTTGTCTCAACACGAACCGTCGTCTCATTTGAGACGTCTGTTGCACCAAACGGAAGGTCGTCACCCCGACTAAAGCGAAAACTGCCATGCCAACTGAAGTGAAATTACTTTATGACTGTGGCGACCATTGTCCCGCAAGAAAAAGCACTATCCCCATGACAGAACTAAATTGTCTTATCAAGGACACATTTACTTCCAGAACCATGGCAGAGCTAACCTCAATGGGAGCCCTTGCTGCTACACCTTGCGGAGAAGACGAAGAAAGTTTGTCGGCAATTATTGCATCCTTAGACGAAAACTTCCCAAGTAATTGGAGAGATTGGAAGGTCTACAATTATACTTATGAGGATTTGTTTGGGAGCAGCCAAGTCCCATCAGGAATAGAAGCAAAGCTTAGATTTGCAATCCCCACAGTAGATCTAGCTCGAGCTTTCAAACCATCTTCAACATCTTTGTCGGACCGATCATACAGAGCAATAAGAGCTTCCATCCTAAAATGGCCACTGGGTCGAGCTCTTCTCTACGCTCCGCACAACATAATGGAGAAGATACATTCCCCATCGTATGATGTCTTTATGAACACCGTAAGAGAGCTTAAACCGAAACTCGCAAAAAGACGAGAGGCTTCGCGGGAATTGGAGCGCGATAGCTCGATAACAGGGGTGCCTTATGTAGGTACGAAACGGACGATCGAATGTTCCGCTGAAGTGCATAATGAAGCAAAACGTTCATCCTATACAAATGCCTCAAACTCGCCCATGCGTTCAGAATCCCGAGCCGCACCAGAACAAGGTAGTAGCGAACATTTACTCGCTTCTGTGCTGAACCAGCAAATGTTACTATTTAACAAAATGCTTAGCATGCAGTCTGAGCAAAATGAAAACATAAAAACAGTTATACAAAACCAGCAGCGGAGTGCGGCGTCGAACATAAACCAGTCGTATGAAGAAGACCTCAATAATTCGTACGACTCCCTTCCGGACAGCACACAATCTGAGGAGGATAAGGACGACCAGGTTCGAGAAAGTGGACACTCTCTCCAATGGTCCGACACCAGGGAAACCAAGGAAGCTGATCTGCGGAAAAAGATTGCCGACGCACAAAGAGAACTGGCAAGTTTAGAAGAAAAACATATAAATATCAACGCTTTTGATTTTACACCAGCTACCACAGAACAAGAACCTAAGATTGCACGAGCAGAGCCTCTGGCTGTAAAGCATGGTTTGAGCTGCCAGAGATTAGGTGAGAGTAGTTGGTGTAATGTGAGATACGCTGATATCCAAAAACAGTTTCAGGCAACGCCGGTGTTCACTTCTCTCAAAACAAACAATCTTCTGGCAGAATTAACCCCAAATTGGAAATCAGCAGAAGTTTTGGAGAAATCCGATTTGACTTTAGGAGCCATAACAAATGGGCTTATCCAACAGAGGATGATATTTCAAAACCTCTTGGAGAGTCTACCAGCAGATATTAAAAATATTGTGGGTCGGGATTTCATAGCCGCAAATTCCGAATTTAGAAAGAATTCTGATGCCCTATTACAATACGTATGTGGTCGGCGTGCAGAAGTAATAAAACAAAGAAGGGACGTCTACAAACCGTCCAATAAAGCTGTCCGGGATATTCTTCATGATATTCCGCCATCGGGGACGCACCTATTCGAAGATAAATCCCTCACAGAAGTAGTAAAAGAGCTGGGAGGGGTGCACAAATTGTTTCCTAACAAAAGAAAGCCATACACAAACAGGAAAACGATACCTCAAGTGGCGAAACCTAAAAGCGCTCAAACTAATAACCATCGCTTTCGCGACTCGCGCAATAACACAAGAAGAAATCCACCATACAATAGAGGAGGAGATGGAAAGGGATACCATCAAAAACCATTCCCTGCCAAACAGCAGCAGGGGAAAAAAGACGGAGGGGGGCGAAAATGACTTCTTCACCGCAGGATGCCTAGCCAATTTTGTGAATCGGTGGGAAGGAGCACCAGTAAATCTTTTAAAAATACTGAACGGCTACAGAATTCCATTCAAAAGCATTCCTCCAATAACAAAATTTTCCCACCGAAACACCCGACGATATCGAACTCAGGCATCTGCAGAAATGTCAACAGAAATAAGGAAAATGTTGCAATCTCGAGCATTACAAACCAGCACACATCAATCAGGATTCCTATCATCAATGTTTCTAAGGAAAAAGACAGACGGAGAAAACCGTCCGATATTCAATTTAAAAAGGCTCAACGAATACATCCTTCCCCCAAAGTTTCGTTTATTAAACCACCAACAGATACCATCACATCTGAGGGAAAGGGACTTTATGATGAAAATCGACCTTTCACAGGCATATTTTCACGTGCGCGTCAGTCAGAATCATCGTCGGTACTTGTCACTTTCGTACCAGGGCAAAATTTACGAGATGACATGTCTCCCTTTCGGGTTGGCAAGCGCCCCTTCAGCTTTTGCAAAAATTACGAACTGGGTAGCACAACAACTTCGTCAGAAAGGCTTTCGGGTAGTAGTGTATCTCGACGATTTCCTGTTCATGCACGAAAACCCAACAGTTCTAGAGCAACAAGTGAAATTTGCTACAGAATACTTAAAGAGCTTGGGATGGCAAATCAATCAGGCAAAATCATCAACCACGGCATCGACGACCATAGAATATCTGGGCATAACCTGGAACACAAGTCGAAATACCAAGGGTTTGTCGACAACGAAAATCCAACAGCTACACAAATGTATGCGGGAGCTCCAGAAGAAGCCCCGATGGAGTTGGCACGATGCCAAAGTAATATTGGGAAAACTAAGCTTCGCCTCATTCACAGTCCCTTTGGGCCGACTTCATTGTCGTCCTATCCAGAAATCATCTCGCCTTCTACCACAAGCTCGACCTCATCAGAAATACCCCATTCCAGACTCAGTTCGAGAGCAACTGAAATGGTGGCTAAAAAACATATACAAGATGTCGCCGATCCATTATCCAAATCCCTCAATCTTTGTTACTACCGATGCAGCAGAGAGGGGTTGGGGTGCCATAGCGAACAGTCGTCACCTGTGGGGCAATTGGACTCCTTCGCAAAGGAAATGGCACAGCAACCTAAAAGAATTGTGGGCCGTGTACGAAGTCCTTCAAAGACTGGGGTCCGAAATTTACAACAAGACAATAATGGTACAGTCGGACAATCGGACTACAGTGGCTTATATAAACAAACAGGGAGGCACCAAATCAACGCGGTTGCTAATTGCCACGACACAAATTCTCGAACTATGCGACCGGATGAATTGTCACCTGATAGCCCGATATATTCCGGGAATATACAACGGAATAGCGGACAGGCTGTCGAGGGAGAAGGCTTTGCCAGAATGGCACCTCAACAGAAAAGTCCTCTCTTGGATATTCCAGAAGTACGGAAGACCAGAGATAGATCTTTTTGCCTCGAAGGCATCAGCAATTCTTCCAAAGTATGTCAGCGAAGAAGCGACCGACACAGAAAGCCAATTTTGCGATGCTTTCAGCAAGAAGTGGAAATACAGTCTCGGGTGGATATTTCCACCACCAGCATTAATCCCACGAATACTACGCCACTTACAAATGTCGGAGGGTCAGTACATTCTAATAGCGCCCAATTGGAACAGAGTCTTCTGGAAACCAGAACTAGACCGAATGAAAGAAAAACCACCCCTTTTGATTCCGAACCTCCGGGAGAACCTAATAGATCTCCGCACGAATCAACCTCCTCAAGGAGTAGAACACTTGGAATTGGCGGCATGGTTGGTACGGGCTGGTCCAAGCAGATAGCAAACTGGTCCGAGGATGAAGTAAAATTATTGGAGTCATCTTGGAGGCAATCATCTCTAAAAACTTACAGACCTATCTGGTTAAGATGGTGTGGTTGGGCTAAAACAAAAGCCATCCACATTAATAATCCCAGTCCTCAAGATTTAGCTAAGTACCTGTGCTACCTTCATACAGTTATAAAGCTAGCGCCCAGGACCATAGCTGTTCACAAGTCGGTTGTGGCAAACTTTGGAAACCCTGTAAGATCTTCCGAGCTCAGTTCTCACCCTATAGTTAAGCATGTCCTAAAAGCAATCTTCACAGAGAACCCGCCTGTTAAAAAGCCTATTTCATGGACAATAGAAGACTTGCTGACATTCTTACAGTCTTATCAATTTGATGAAAACAGTATTTTCGCAGTGTCAAGGCACACCTGTGTGCTCCTTCTGTTAGCTAGTGGCAGAAGAGTCCATGATTTAACTCTACTATCAATAGGGAACGGTGATTTCGAAGATAACGGAAACGAAATAATTTTCTGGCCAAAGTTTGGCTCTAAAACTGATTCGACATCATATAGACAATCAGGCTGGTTGTTGAAAAAAGGGAAATCACATTCAGAAGTTAGATTTGATCTAATCTTTTGGGTTAAGAAAACTGTTTCCATTTCAAAAACACGGCGTAACGCGGCAGGTAACGAAAACTTGTTTATTACTACACGAGGAATAGTCAAGAACGCCTCACGAACCGTGATTGCAGGTTGGATAAAAACATTATTCAAAGAAGCAGGTATATCTGCATCAGCAGGTAGCTTTAGAGCAGTGGTTGCGACTAACAGTTGGATGGGTAATCAGTGTAATATTGATGAAATTTTAAAAAGAGGAAATTGGCGATCCAAAGAAACTTTCTTTAGACATTATTTTAAAGAAATAAAACCAAATCCTACTCGGAATCCAAATATTGTTAGCGAAAACTTTGCACCTATGGTTTAGCTTAATAATCGTAATATCATAATTACAATCCTATATGTAATCCAGTGTTATTAATTATTTCTTTACATACTACATTTAAATACTAAAATTAAAAGTAAAATATTTACAATAATGACTAAATTAAAACTATAATAAAAAAAAAAATAAAAAAAAAAAAAAAAAAAAAAAAAAATAGTAGACCTTTGGTGTGGGATGCAACATGTGTCGACACCCTTGCGCCATCCCACCTTCCTGGTACTGCATGCTGTGCTGGTGCGGCTGCTGCAAGTGCCGAAAACCTCAAGCGGCGCAAATACAATGGCTTGACTATTACCTATGTATTTGAGCCTTTTGGGGTTGAAACACTAGGGCCGTGGGGTCCGAGTGCCCACAAAGTTTTTAAAGACATCGCCAAGCGTTTAGTCGACGCCTCGCGTGACCAGAGGGCTGGCCTATTTCTTGGTCAAAGGATCAGCATTGCCATCCAACGTGGCAATGCTGCCAGCGTTCTGGGCACTTTCCCCATTGACAGCGATGTGGACGAATTTTATGACATCCTATATGTTGATTTTGTAAGAATATTACTTTAGGTTTGTTTTTTTTGTTGTTTACCTTCATAGTTTATTAGACTTCATTTAATTTTGCGAAAAATTTGTAAGTAATTTTCTTAAACAATAAAATTACTACTATAACTTTCAACTTTGTTTATTTACCAAAAACAAAGAGTCACAGTACGCTCAGCACTAGTCTCATATTGAGATTTCAAGACTAGTCAGGCAGCGCCGGCAGATAATAAACACGTCTCAAATGTGGTTCAAGCGTAGGCTCGAACACCTAAATAGAACCGTTTTTCCCCCGAAGGGTAAAAAACGGATATTTAGGTTTCAGCCGTAGCTTGAACCACACTTAAGCGCCTTGCCGGCGCAAAGTACTGAACAAGAGAGCCGCCGCGCGCTGCCCGTCAAGTGCTAGACAAAGACAGGTATAGTGTGACATCACGGATTTACGTAGACGAAGAGCGAGACAGGAGATGTTGTTGACGAATATTGGAACGTTATTCTCAAATGTGGTTCAAGCTACGGCTGAAACCTAAATATCCGTTTTTTACCCTTCGGGGGAAAAACGGTTCTATTTTAAATTTACCATCAATTTAGGGAAATAAGTATTTCCCCTGCTGGGACATGAAACTGGTTTCGTTTTCTTTTAATAATATTTTTAGCAAATTCTGTACTATTAAATTAATCAGTATGTTATTAAAAGAGAATAATGTTTTATATTTTAGCGGTGATTTTTTATACGAGTGAGTGTATTAGATCTATACCGCCACTAAAGTCTAAAATTTGCTAACACAGACTGTAATGGCAAATCCATGTTAAGTTGAATATCTTTAATTGAGGCACGTGACAGCTAGTTTTTTCTTGAAAACCAATTTAGGGGGTAAAGGAACAATAATGTCTAAAAATGTTTTGTTACCAGCTGTTACATACATATATATTCATCATCATCATCATCTCAGCCATAAGACGTCCACTGATGAACATGGGCCTCCGCTTTAGATCTACACATGTACCGGTTGGAAGCGACCTGCACCTAGTGTCTTCTGTCCATCTTGTTGGTGGACGTCCTTGTTAGATAATTATGTATGGAGGCCTTAATTTTAAAAAATAATAATATTATCTATGGTACACGTTTGGTCTCTAAGATGGCGTCGCTCATGTTGATTCTTATTGTTAAAAGTCGTCCTATAAAAATTTGTAATGTGATTATTGTAGAAGCTCATTAAAACCTTTCATCACCTGCAATCAGATTGTTTTATTACCTACTGCAATAGGTTATGGGCCCAGGCGGCACATTGCAGGTGAGGTAATAGAAGCGTTCGAGTCGAGGCGTTTTGGCGGAAGCGTTGGTGGAGTCGTTTGAGGGTCGTGGCGCCGGGGTGAAGGCATCGCAACAAACGTATCCGACGTGCTACAACAATTAACTTTGACTACGACGCGGGAGAGACGTTGATACCGGGGAAAATGGATCAACACCAAATGATGTTGGGAGCTTCATTAAAACTCGAAGGTCAAAAGAATTGGAACGCTTGGAAGTTCCAGATTTCTGTGCAACTACGGGGAATGGATATTTTCTCTGTTGTGGATGGTTCTGAAATAAAAACTGCGACGAACAAGGACGAGTGGACAAAGAAAGATGCGAAAGCACAGAGCTTTATTGTCACCAGGTTGAGTGAAAACACCATGATACATGTCTTGACATGTGAAACTGCGTGCGACATGTGGAAGAAGTTATTGAGTGTTTATGAGATACAATCGAACACAAGTGTTCACTTGCTTCAGCAACGTTTCTTCCAATTTAAATATCAAGGTGGTGAGATGTCAGAATTTCTAGCGAAAATTCAGGAAATGACAAGCCAATTAAAACATGGTGGAGAAGAAATTTCTGAAAAGTTTATAATAACAAAAGTATTAATGTCACTCCCTGAACAATATAATCATTTTGTCACAGCCTGGGAGTCTGTGGATCCCTCTAAACAAAAGTATGATGACTTAATATCAAGATTACTTGTGGAAGAACAGAGAATCAAGTCTAGAAATGAAGAAAATGACAATGTGGCTTTATTTACCAAGAAAGGGGGCAGTAGACAAGGAATTAAGTGTTACAAGTGTGGGAAGCCAGGGCACTACAGTAGTAGTTGCAAATCATTCAAAGAAACAAGAAAATGTTTTATATGTGGAAAAGTTGGTCACTTAAAAGAAAACTGTCTGAGGGGAAAAGGCAGACAGAATAATAATGCATTCATCACCACAGCTTTATGCAATGGCGAAGAATTTAATAGAGAAAAGTGGATTGTGGATAGCGGAGCAAGTGCTCATATGACTTTTAGAAAAGAATTATTTGAAGAAATTTCAGAAAGATTTGTTATCATAGGAGATGGGCGACAACTGAAAATAGAAGGAACAGGAATGATAAAATTAAAGTCATATGATGGAACAACAACAACTTTAAATAATGTACTGTATGTTCCGGAATTAAAGTTAAATTTATTTTCTGTCTCAAGTGCTGTAGAAAATGGGTATCAGATTAATATGCAAGCAGACAAATGTCTATTTCTAAAAAACAAGGAACTAAGGGCTATTGCAAAAAAGGAAGGAAATTTCTACATCATGGATTTTAAGTGTGAAAACAAGAGTGGATTAGCAACATTGACTGAATGGCATATGAGACTGTGTCACCAAAACTTTGAACATGTAAAGAATGTTTTAAAGAAAAATAATATTTGTTATGATGAAAAGAAACATGACCAATGTGAAGATTGTTTGAAAGGAAAAATCCACAGATTGCCATTCACTGAAAGTAAAACGGTTACTAGTAAAACTCTTGAGCTGATCCATGGGGATTTATGTGGGCCTATGGAGGTAAAATCTATTGGAGGGGCAAGATATTCTCTATTATTAAAAGATGATCATTCGAACTATAGATGGGTATATTTTCTTAAAGAAAAATCAGAAGTTTCAGAGAAGATACATAATTTTATTTTGCAAGTAGAAAGAAAAACTGGGAACAAAGTGAAAGCACTACATACAGATAATGGTAGTGAATTCGTAAATGGAAAAATGAAGCAATTACTTAGTAAACAAGGAATTTGTCATCAGACAAGTGTAGCTTTCACTCCGGAACAGAATGGTAAGGCGGAACGGGACATGAGGACTTTAGTGGAGGCAGCGAGAACCATGCTTAACAGAAACAATCTAGAGAAGGAATTATGGGCTGAAGCAATCAACATGACAGTATATGTACTAAACAGAACAAGCAAAAGTAGATTAGAAGGAAAAACTCCATATGAAGTCTTAGAAGAAAAACAATTTGATGTAACAACTTTGAACAAGATATTTGGTTCTGAGGTATATGTGCATATACCAAAACAGAAAAGACTGAAATGGGATGCAAAAGGAGAAAAGGGGTTATTTGTGGGATATGAAGAAAGTAAAGGATTTAGAATATATTATCCAGAAAGAAAATTTGTTGACATTAAAAGGGATATTGTGTATCTACGCAAAGATGAAAGTAAAAAAGTAATTTCACTGGATTTATACACACCTGATGAAACTGAAGTGGAAAAGGAAATTATGCATTTGAAAGAAGAGGAAAATATACTACAAGGAGAAAATACTACACAAGGGCATGACGAAAATATAGTACAAGAACAGGAAGAAAATGATACAGAAGAGTTCTATGATACAGAATATCTAGAAGAACAATACCTGGACGATGACACATTACAAACAGAGGAAAAAACCACCAGAGGGAGAAGAGTAAAGAAACCTAATTGGCACAATGACTATGATTTTGGAAATTTAGCTACAGAGGGGGAAGACCCCATCACATATGAAGAAGCAATAAAAGAGGGTTGGAAAGATGCTATAAACAAAGAATTAGATGCTCTAGAAGAACAAAACACTTGGATAGAAGCGGAACTACCAAATGGAAAGAAAGCGATTGAGACCAAGTGGGTGTTCAAGACAAAATCAGACGGAACAAAGAAAGCGAGGCTAGTAGTGCGTGGATTTCAACAACAGTGTGAAGACTATGTATACTCTCCAGTGGCGAAAATATCAACTGTAAGACTAGGACTGTCACAAGCTTTACAAAGAGATTGGGAAATTAGACAACTCGACATACCAACAGCGTTTCTGAATGGAAAATTAGATTCTGAAGTTTACATAAAGAAACCTGAAGGAATTGAAACAGGAGATAAAAATAAAGTATTTAAATTACAGAAAGCATTATATGGACTAAAGGAAGCTCCAAAATGTTGGAATGAAAGATTCAATTTGTTTTGTGAGAAAACACAATTACAAAGATCAAAATATGATGTTTGCTTATACAAAGGACAAAACATATGGCTTATTTTATTTGTTGATGATATTATATTAATAGGAAAAGTTGAAGAGATAGAAAGGATGGTAAAGCAGCTAAAGACAGAATTCAAAGCAAAGGACATGGGAGGAATAAGTACCTATTTAGGAATAGAAATAAAGAGAAATAAAAATACATTGGAACTTTCACAAAAAACATTTATTAAAAAACTTTTATTAAAATTCAACATGGAAGAATGTAAGAGCAATAAAACTCCAATGGAAGTGAATTTCAGCTGTGAAGGAAACACTAAAGAAAACTTACCTTATAGAGAACTTATAGGAAGCTTGAATTATTTAGCAATGATGACCAGACCTGATATTACATATTCCACGTCTTACCTGAGTCGATACCTGGATTGTCCAACAGAAAGTGCATGGAAGGCTGGAAAAAGAATACTCAGATATTTACGAGGAACTATAGAGAGGACTTTGATTTACAAGAAGAGTGAAGAACATAATCCAAACATTTTAGCTTTTACAGATGCTGATTGGGCTGGTGACCGAGCTGACCGTAAGAGTACAAGTGGTATGGTTGTTTATCATGGAGACAACCTCATCTCGTGGGCATCGAAAAAGCAAACTCTGGTTGCTTTGTCGACAGCAGAAGCAGAGTATGTGGCAGCGTCTGCATGTATGGCTGAATTATTGTTCATAAAAGGACTACTAAGTGAATTTCAAGAAAAGTGTAGTGCAGTGATGTTGTGTGATAACCAAAGTGCTATAAAAATGATAGGAAACTACGAAAATACAAAACGATCAAAACATATTGACATTAAAGTGCACTTTGTTAAAGATATAGTTGCAAAGAGAATTGTGAAAATAGACTATGTAAGGAGTGATCAGAACATTGCAGACATCATGACTAAAGCCTTGTGTTATGATAAATTCAATAATTTTTGTGTCAAATTGTTTAATTTGTAAACCACTTTGTGAATTATGTAATGTTTATCAGCTTAGGTTATTTTGTAGGTTAGCTGATTTGACAGATTAGGGTTGCCAGCTTTGTAGATTAAAAAAGGTACAATTTCAAGTTAAGATATTTTTGTTTGAAATATTAAACATTGTTGTGATTTAGTAACTTGAAATTGAGAGGGGGTGTTAGATAATTATGTATGGAGGCCTTAATTTTAAAAAATAATAATATTATCTATGGTACACGTTTGGTCTCTAAGATGGCGTCGCTCATGTTGATTCTTATTGTTAAAAGTCGTCCTATAAAAATTTGTAATGTGATTATTGTAGAAGCTCATTAAAACCTTTCATCACCTGCAATCAGATTGTTTTATTACCTACTGCAATAGTCCTACGCTGCGCTTGCTAGTCCGTGGTCTCCACTCTAGTACTTTTCGACCTCATCGGCCATTTGTTCTGCGAGCAATAAGGCCTGGCCTTTGCCACTTCAGCTTGCTAATCCGGTGGGCTATGTCGGTGAATTTAGTTCGTCTACGGATCTCCTCATTTCGGATTCGATCACGTAGAGAAACACCGAGCATAGCTCTCTCCATAGTTCGTTGAGCGACTTTGAGCTTTGAGAAGAGGCCGATAGTGAAAGACCTCGTTTCGGTGCCGTAAGTCATCACTGGTAACACACATTGGTTAAAGACTTTCGTCTTGAGGCACAGAGGTATGTCGGACGAAAAGACATTGCGTAGTTTCCCGAATGCTGCCCAACCAAGTTGGATTCGGCGGTTGACCTCTTTCTCGAAGTTGGACCTACCTAATTGGACTACTTGTCCTAAGTAGATATATGAGTCAACAACTTCGAGTACCGAGTTCCCAACAGAGACTGGGGTGGGCACAACATTGGCATTTGACATAATTTTCGTCTTGTCTATGTTCATTTTCAAGCCTACCCGTTGTGAAACTCGGTCGAGGCCACGGAGCATCATGCTGAGTTCCTCCATCGATTTTGCCATGACTACGATGTCGCCGGCAAACCAAAGGTGAGTGATGTATTCGCCGTTGATGTTGATGCTATGATATTTTATAATATCATGGCATCAAAATCTTTCTAATAGTTACACCACTAAATTCAATATTTCACGCTGCTAGTTTTTCAGCGCACACTCATACGCATAATATACATGTTGGGAAATTTTATTCTCCAGTGTGGTATCCCCAGGGCTGTTTAATATTTTCTCTGTTTGACTATGAGTGGACGTTAGACAGTGGTTATTGTGAATGTTGAAGAAGTACTTGTTGCATCAACCATACAATCAGGTATAACAACATCGTCTTAAATAATGTGATGTGCGCAAATAAATGCCGGTGCTGAAGTGACAGGAATCATGAATTTAATTGAAAACATTTAAAAGAATTGTTTTGATCTTAAATGTATTAATAAAGTATTTATTTTTATGCAATTACCGTCTTAAAGAAAAGAGACATTTACGAGAGAGTTTTTAGATTCCTAATGCATTTCAATAAAAGAAGTTATTCCTAATATTTTGTGTTGTAATGTGAAATTTTTTTGGTAAAATTTAATTATTTTGAAGAAATGAGGCAAACAGGTATAAATTATCTATTCATGTTAATTTAAAAACATGAAATATTCGATATTTCCCAATGCTATAATTTTACAATGATTTCTATCAATGATGATGTAGAGATCTCTTATTTTTACCTATTTTTATAATATTCAAACTTAAATAATAATAATTACACAATGTTTGTCACATTGATCTCAAAGCCGTAAAAGGCTAGTCTATTTATATTCTAAAAATTGCCAAGATTGTTAACAAAAAGAACAAGTTTTATTAAAAAGAATAATTATATTATTGGCATAGTTAACAACAGGATGGAGTTGGGGCTTGGATCTGATGCAGCTTCAAGCGACGAGCTGAAGGCCAGGCCTTATCAAGCTCAACTAGAAGAAATTGCAACTGAAAATAATACAATCATATACTTACCAACAGGTTAGTGTGTTATTTTAAATAAGCTTCAAATTCCAGAGTCATATATTTTCTTTATTCTCCACTAACTCCTATAGTTTACTATGCCTCCTAGAGTAATGTTTTTAGGAGGCATGTCCGGTAAAACATCTCCTGTCTGGCTTAAAAAAAGAGAGGTACTTGATGCTTATCTATTTTGTTCAGTTACTTTTCATAATAGTTTTACCTATTTCAAAGTTTGGCAGTTTAAGAAAATCATTGACAAAAAATATGTCCCAAGAAATAAACAAAACTTCTTTTTTCATGTTAGAAAAACATTTTCTACAAAAATAATGTACTCGAGTACTTCTA
The DNA here is from genome assembly GCA_943136025.2 of Agrotis puta. Taxonomy (NCBI): domain Eukaryota; kingdom Metazoa; phylum Arthropoda; class Insecta; order Lepidoptera; family Noctuidae; genus Agrotis; species Agrotis puta. Next base: position 8,381,840 of record OW964177.2, on the reverse strand, counting down.
AATGCAAGAAAAACAAGTGTTTTATTTTTAAATCCCTTACAGGTTCCGGTAAGACATTTATCGCAATCTGTCTTATCAAGAAATTCAGACAGGCACTCCAAAAGCCATGGGGGCAAGGCGGGAAAAGAACATTCTTTCTCGTGAACACAGTGCCATTGGTCATTCAGCAAGTAAGATAATATTGAACAATATTTTTTTTTTTATAAAAACTCGCTGTTTCTCTGTATTGGGTTCATGTCAGTATGTTAATGACTCTTATTTTATTAATAAAAAAAAGCACACCACCTTTAAGAGACCTATGTCCATCAGTAGACTATGCGTTGTCTAAAAATATTAAATGTCCTCTTTCAATTTATATTTCCAGTTAAACATATTCGAAGGCATCGTATGGAGAGTATGAAGTGGCTCATTGTGATCACCATATTGTCCTAACAATTTTTTAAGTTTTTGTGTTATACGTCGCACCCACCCCCTATGCGAAATACATGCGCACAACATACATGTTATAAAGCAATTGATTACTTAAATCATGTTTTGGAATACTATCTGTCAAAAGTTTTCGCAGTTTTATCAAAGTACTATTAATATTTTTTAGTTCCCTACTGGACTGGGTTTTTGCAACTATTGATGCTTCAAAATAAAACACTAGTCCAATTGATTGAATTATCAACAGCCAATCATTTGACTTGCTTTTTAAAATTCTCATATCATACATTTCCGCTCTCGAATCCGGGGCGTAATGGCTACTACACACACCGCCGCTTGGATCTGCTGTCCCATCGTCATCCTTCTGTTCAAAAGCCGTCAGGCATTGCAGAAAACACCTGCCGCTGCCACCAGGAATACCGCTGGCATAGTGTGTAGGACCGTTAATATAGCTGTTTCGTGCCGCTTTCGTGTGTAGGCTTCATAACACTAGGGCCACACGGCTATAAGACTCCTGTCTAACGTGTCCCTACGTGTCCGTCATGTTTAGACAAAACACTGACGTGTTCTAACCTGTCGCTATCCCGCTGGCCGCTACTCAACATCTCCGAAATTGCACGCTTGCATTTGAAATTGCGTCATCTTATTTGTAGTTGGTAGTGATCTTAAGATTTCATTTTGTTGTACTACTGTTTATTATTATTTCGTGTCAGACTTCGTCATCGTAGGTGTCGGACCACGGTCAACGCACAAAGGGTTTCTTAGTTGAAGACAAGTTTTCTCAAAAACAGACTTGAAAACCAAGAAATACGCGTTCTTAACAATAGAGTGTTGACAGACTGAAAGATAGACGGATAACGAAGTGATCCTATATGGATTTCCTTTGAGGTATGAAACCCTAAAAAATCGACTTTTCAGTTGTTTTTTTCCACTGCATTCGAAGTGGTATCGGCAGTACAGTGAACAAAGTTTATTGTTTACAATTTGAATATCCGCTTTGTTTCTTTGTCCCACTTATCATAGTTAGACTCGAACCGTTTTTTTTTTTTTTTTTTTTTTTTATCGTGGTAAAATCATCAAATGAGTCCTCCCACCCAGGGCAGGGCGGGAGGGACTGTCAGACTTGTACTGACTAAAATCCACGGTGTCCTTCACTAGCCCTTTACGTACCGGGGTCACGGTAATCCCTTGGTCCCGCGACCCCAGCAGGCTTTGGCCCTCTACAGGCCCCGTCACTATGCTGACACTCTTTGAGGCGCGCGTGGAACACAACGCGCCGTCGACAGACTCGAACCGTAGAATAATTCCGCTTTTTATATGTATAAATACAAAAGCTTTCAGATTCGGTTATCATAATCAATTATGATGTACCTAAGCTAATGATTCAATAATGTTATCATTATCTAGTAACGCACTACTGAGACTCCATGCGACACTAAGGTACTGTCAATTCTTATTCGGCAGTACAGTGAACAAAGTGGAATGTTTACAATTTGAATATCCACTTTGTTTCTTTGTCCCACTTATCATAGTGTAGACTCGAACCGTAGAATAATCAATTATAATGTACCTAAGCTAATGATTCAATAATGTTATCATTATCTAGTAACGCACTACTGAGACAACATGCGACACTAAGCTACTGTCAATTCTTGCAAAGCGACAATTTAACTATTATAAGTTCACAGAATTGAACATACCTAGTGGAAATACTAAATGGGGACCTATTCATATAATTGCGAACCGTATGGCCGTCGTAATAGGTATGGATAAACAAGCATACAATAAACAATTGAACAATAACACTCAAAACGTGCTCTAGAGCAGAATTGAAAGCTAAAAATAAAACATGGTTCATTATAAATGTACCTAAACAAGAAGTACTATGGTAGCGGTAACAAGGCGTTTTTGTTTTGAAATGCGTTGCGATAACCAACAGGGATATGCGTATCTCATTTCATTGAATTTTAACCTTACGAAATGCACTTTGAAACTATTTTAGAAAAGCAGATTTGCGAAATCAAATTTATATCGAAGCAATAAAGTTGTTCTGGAAACACACATCAGTCAAAAACCTATAAAAACTCTTTCAGTTAATATTGACATACTTCTTTATCACTTTTTCTATAACCTTTCGATCAATAGCCCTATGAAAATTCGTTCATAATTCAAAGACGGAAGAAACTTTCTTTGCAAAAAAAAAAACCGAAATTGATCTTCTAGGGTTTGTCAGTACGTGCAGTGACTGAGCGATCAACTGCCGTGTATATCGGGTTCAATTCCCGCACTGAACAATGACGGTGAGCTACATATTAATCGCCGTGCTCATGCCTCCGCCTACCTTGACCAGAAATCGCCCCACGACGTCCAGCGCCTACATATTGTTGCAATAATAAACTCTTTGTTAGTTTACCAATGTGTCCTGCCAACCTGCCATCACATTTACTATGAATAAAAATAAAATTAATTTTAAATATTCCGTAAACAACACAACCTTAAGTCTCAGCAACATTTTACATGAAAATGCGGGCTTTATTAAAACTTTTCATTCGCTTTATTTTTATAGAAAAAAGTAATAGAGAAGCTGTGTGCTGTGACTGGTGTCGGCGCTTACAGCAGCGAAGATGGAGTGGATTACTGGGATAAAGTCAAATGGGATGCCGAACTCGAAAAAAATCAGGTTATACACTTCTTTATAGTTATAGAACAATGTGTAGGTACCTACAATCCTAAATACTAATCAGCTCCCTAGCCTTTTCCCAACTATATTGGGGTCGGCTTCTAGTCAAATCAGATGCAGCTGAATATCAGTATTTTACATGGGGCGACTGCCCATCGGACCTCCAAAACCCAGTAACAGGGTAATACGATATCCCATGGTTAGACTGGTTGTCAGTCTTTTGGAGCTTCTGACTAACAGTAACTACTTTCATACTGTCATAGATCTACAAATGACAGCCGGGACCAACGGCTTTACGGGCTTTCCGAGCCTCAGAGGTAACTCGCTATGACAGATCCCATTCCAGGTTGACTTACACCCCAAGGTTGTAGCTATCAGAAAATACAGACTCCAGCAAGGAATTCTTGCGCACTATAGAAGTATTGGCAAACGCTTTGTACGTAAGGGTGGGATCTCTGAACGGCAATGAATATTTAAATCAATCGCCAGCGACCTTCAAACCTCCAAATCTTTAAACGTTTATTTACGACACTTGTAACACATAACAAATTATATCGAGTACCAGTTGAGGTGCTTGTACGAATAACTTTGACATAAAGGCGCGCCGTCTTACTACAAAAAAAGTTAAACATCTGTTGAACACTTTTTATAAAAACTGTCAACTTCAAAACGGCATTTGCCGTTGATATAAGGGTCGTTTTGCAGTTATAAATTTTTTAGACATGCGTTCAACAGATGTTTATATTTTAGTAAGACGGAAAGAGTTTATAATAATGTTAGCGATCAAATGTCGTATGTATGTTGCTAATCACCCCGCTGGTTGTAAACATGCTGATCTTGTGCCTGCATCATGTTTTGTCAGTTTTTTTTTCATCTTGAATTTTTGTGAAATTTTTAAAACAACATTTTAGCTTCTTTGGTGACATCACTTCAAAAATCTACGTTCACTATTCGAATGTTCTTCATTTTTTTTAAAATTCAGGTTATTGTAATGACCAGCCAGATTCTAAGCGACATGCTAACGCACCAGTACATCAGGATCGAAGATATAAACCTGTTGATATTCGACGAATGCCACCATGCTGTTGTAGACCATCCAATGCGAATTATCATGAAACATTTCTCAAGCTGCCCAAAAGAAGATTGGCCGCGAGTTCTTGGTAATACTAACGTAATTATTGATTTCTGGAACAGCTATTGTACTTTAATTGACTAAATTAGTTCCTGAGACTTCCTTGGACCAAATCGCTTATATACCTATTTATTAAGTAGGAGTAATATCATCTTTATGCATGTGGGCAAAGGTGGCCCAGATTCCGTGTTCGACATAAAACGTAATGTTTTTAGTGAAGCCACTTTTTATAAATGTGTGAGTGAGCGACATGTATTTAAATATTTTCCTTGAGAGATGTTCACTTGTTTTACGTAGGAATCGAACGACGGGGGTATTTTTACCCGACTGCGCCAGAAGGAGGGTTATGTTTTTTTTCCGAGTTTTTATCTTCAATTCTCGGTGGGCTACGAGGAATCTGGACATTCTATAATCTAAGAGTACTACTAGCTTATGAGTCTACACTATGAACAGACTTGCGCTGTCGCATAATATTGTGAAATAATGCACGCTTTTCTAATACTTTCACGCTTTTAATAAACAAAAATAATATTAACAGGATAACGATACTTACTAAATATTATTGAAAATTAATTTGCTTAAAACTTCTTATACTTACCGTAATTTTCAAATGACAGTTGACAGATGATCCTTTTTTTTATTTAATTACAGACAAAATGTAAATTAAATAAAAAAAAAGGAAGCCGTCGATTTTCAAAAGAAAAGTTGTGTTTATTTTTGTAAATATTTTTTTATGTTTTAGAGAAAAGCATAGCAGGTCCGGAGCCATAGATTATAGATGAGACTCCACGGTCTCACCTTGTTTCTTAACCATACATATTAGCTTGTGTGTTTGAGGTCCTGGATTGTTGATTGTTTCTTTTTAAGGTTTAACGGCGACTCTCCTGAATGCGAATGTGAAGACCGCAAAGGTGGAGGAAACGCTACATGAATTAGAAATAACATTTCATGCAACTATTGCCACTGTTGATGAATTGGGACAAGTGTTGAAGTATGTATTTTTGTTTAATTGTTTTTTTTAACATTTTCCCACCCTTGTTATTTCTAGCCGGGGAAAGCAATGGAATGGGGAAACATTGGATAACAACGTACTATTTTGGCACACAAGCCTATTCGTAAAAAAATAATTTTTATTTATTCGCTCTTCAGTTACTCAACGAATCCAAACGAGATGGTGCTCTTCTATAATGCACTGCCATCTTGTCAAGTGACCCAGGATGTCTTGAACATGTTGAAATACTGCCAAGAAGTAGTCATGGATTTTAACCTGCCTGCCAATAACTCGAAACACACTATCCCATTAAAGCAATGGCAGAAGGATATTAGTACAGACCCTAAAAAGGTAAGTGAACAAACTGGTATGTTCGAGAATATTCGAAGTCATGAGATCCACGCTTTGGGTCTGTGATGGATATGATGTAAGAATTACAGCCCACTGTTTCTCATGGAGAACAAACCTTTTTCTCATAAGTGAGGTATGTTATATGGAGTGATACCTTTAACTGGGAAAGTAACACAGTAAAAGGTTAATCAGAATAGATACTCACACGTAAATTTTCGAAGGAAAATAAAGGAGCCAAAACTGCATTATAGGTAGAAATGTAGAATATTTACGTGTGTGTTTTATAGATTTGAATGTCCCATATTTTTCCATTTAAAAGAACCAACCTGTATACCGAAAATTACACGCATAGCGCATGGAATGTTCACGCTTTGAAACACCATAATAGTTTACTTAAATAATTATCGGGTGTTCTCGTCTAGCTAACGGAGAACTTGCATAGACTCAACCGTGTAGCGAAGATTAACTATCAGCAACTTGCTCTAAAATACAAGCTTGTGGAATCGGAAGTGCCGTACTACAGGTATGTGCCCCACCCAGTTATTGAAAGTGGCAATATCACACTGTACTGGGATCAATCTATCATTACTGTCAGGACTGTTGTAGCCAAAAAACGATGGTGGATCGATTAGAGCGCGCAATGATTGTTGACTTATTGCTTCCACATACTTAGAATCTCGTGAAAGCCGAGAAATATAAACGTCATAAGTATCTTGAATTGGCTTAAGTGTTTCTTGACATGTGAAATATGTGCCAATGGCTTAATTGCCAAGAGCCTCGAACAACACCTGAGTAGTCTCTCGTTACCTAGGCTGTATACAAAAAGAAAGCTGGAAACGTATAAGCGCTTACCGGAAGGCTTGACAGTGCTGGTAACCCGCGCATATGAACGCGCGCCGATAAGCACTGAACGGTGCCGACAAGTTCCGACAAGCTCCAACACGCGCTGGTCAGCGCTGGGCGCTGCCATTTAAAATTAATAAACAAATTGCTTGGTCTGCTTCAACCTGCTTCCTTTGTGTAGAACGGACCAACGCCATCAAGCGCCGGTAAGCGCTTATAAGTTTCCAGCTTTCTTTCTGTATACAGCCCTAGTTGTATCGAGGGCTTGATTCAGAAAGCAGTAATTCTTGACACGGTGTGCATTGCTACAAGTTTCTCTCTCTAATAAAAAAAAAAATAGTTCAATATGACGAAAAATATTCAGTTTTATATATAAACGTTTACTTTTTAGTTTTAGTTATTAAAATATTTGATGCCAATAATAGGCTCCAATTAGTGCCACCAAGTGAAGCGTTTACAAACGTAATGCATATTGCGTAATGTAATATTTCAGATATAAGCAGCAACGATTGCCTCATGCTTGTTTTCCTGCCAATAAAATTAATATTTTTACTTTCCTCGTATTCGTAATGAAAAGCACAGTGTCTACCTCGGGTGAATTATTTATTTAGTCCCTCTAATTATTAGCGCCCAAACTACGTTTTGGGCGTCAAACCCTGTCTCGGGAATTAAATAAGTTACTTCCACCCCTTGGATAACAATGTACTATTATTTGACAGGTAGTAAAAGCAGTTAAGAATATGGTAGCTGGGATGATATTGTTCTTAGAAGAATTGGGCCTTTACGGCGGGTCTTTGGGCATACTAGCCTATATAATATTACTGGAACGTTTGAAACGGAAGGCTTTGACAAAGGAGGAAGAGCTCCTATATACAACTGTTATCTCATATTGCACGGAGTAAGTATAATACTAATTATATAAACGTTTCGATATATGAATGTTTGTAACTCAATAACTCCAAATCTATGAATTGTCATGCTCGAAAGATTGTTGTTGAAATAATGTTGTATTTAAAAATTGTAAGTAGATTCGGGACACTGACGGTAATATGTCAACATTTTATCAGTGAATGCACATTAAGGCCGAGATAGATAGTCGTTGCTAAGCATCTGTCGAAAGTAATACTTCCGAAAGTACTACTTTGTCTTAGCTAAGCCAAGTATCTGATACGGGACAAATAAACGTTTCTGTGGGCATTGATTGGCTTAGTACAGGCTAAGTCATATATCAAGCGAAAGTAATACTTAACTTACTTAATGTTTTAGAAGTGTTTACTATGTACTGGATAATTCTAATTTCATAAACACCCGAATTCGCTTTATTTTAGTATTGATTTAATGTTATATTAACCCGAAAATCAATTAGTAGCCAATGTAGAACTCTCTGAACTAATACTTTCGACAGATGCTTAGCAACGACTATTTAAATCGGGCCTAAGTCTGTATAGTCTTACCGCTGTGGCATCATCATTAGCCGGAAGACGTCCACTGCTGAACATAGGCCTCCCCCTTAGACCGCCAAGCTGAACGATAATTCGCAACTTGCATCCATCGGTTGCCCGCGACTCTCACGATGTCGTCGGTCCACCTAGTAGGAGGCCTGCCTGCGCTGTAGCATAACTCAATTCAATTTGGAACTTATTGCTAGTGTTACAAGTTTCAAATTGCAATACAATGAGAATGCTTAGGTTTACAACTGTGCTCTGTATTCATTAACAGGTTTATTTAAAAGAATAATGAAGCAAACAAACTAGTATTCCCTAAAACTTTTTTTAAAATTATTTGTTGTTTTCTCACAGAGCAAGATTCGCACTAATACGGGCAATGAGGGACGAAACTGGATACAAAAAGATAATCAAGTATTCATCAGAAAAAGTCATTCAAATGTTAAAAATATTAAAAGAATACAGTCCAACTGTATTAGAAACTCCTGGAGGTAAAGTAACTTTATGTTTTAGGATTTTATTAAAATAGACTTTCGTTTGGTGGCTTAAGCTTGGAATTTCCTTAAACAGCGGTGCCGCCTCATAACAAGCTGCAATGACGGCTTCAGTTGTTTAGTTTACGGTTTATCAAGAAGAAGGAAATCTTTGAATGGTTATGGTTTATAGAATATAGCTTTGCTTCGCGGTTTTTCCCGCTGTTCAGCTCCTTTTGATTTTAGTGTGATGTTATAAATGTAGCCTAATAGCCTTCCTCGATGAATGGACTAACACAAAAGATTTTTAAGCTAGCTTTTATCGCGGGCTCTGAGCGCGGCGACCGAATAAAGAAATTCCGTAACGAAAATAAAATGAAAATACCTAACACCCCGCATCGTCTAACGTCGTTTCAGTTCGGCAAACTTCGGCAATCATAAAAACATCCGTCATTGAGACAATTTACTTTTTCGTACTCATTCTAAGCGACCAGCTACAACAACCTACTTTTATCAACCAATTATTATCGACAGTTGGTCACCCATCCACAGACCAACCTCGGCAAGCTCGGCTTAACCCGTAAGTCTGGCCTGTGCGGTAGTAATTATTTAACCACCAGCTCCTCTAACTACTACTAGCATAACTAACATTAACCATAACCAGCATTATTTTATTCTAGTTGCACTAAAAGTAAACAAAGCAAGGAAACGTCTATCGGCGATTATATTCACTAAGCAGAGGTTCGCAGCGAAAGTTGTGTTCAATCTTCTAAAAGACGTGAAGAATACCAACCCTGAAGAATACGGATTTCTCAAACACGATTTCATCGTCGGATTCAACGTGAACCCGTTAAAGAACACGAGAGAGGAATACTATGTCAAAAAGTCCAGCCAACAAGCATTGCTGAAGTTCAGGAACAAGTAAGTTTTGATAGAGACTTACAGCATTTAATTTCCTCTGGGCCACGAGAACATTTTAAAACAGTTCCGCAACCCTATTCAACATTATCCTCAAGTTTGGCATATGTCGTTACTGCCCAAAATTCAATCCTAAGGCCACTATCCCACTGGCGTTTTACGAGCGATGACGTCTCTCCAACGTTTGTGTAGCGACGCGACGTCGTTGACGTGGTCTTGTCTACATCAATAGTTATTTATATCATTTTGTATTTGTAAATGTATCGACATCCTTGTAATAAAATATTTCTACTAGAGTAATAAATGTATTCTGTGTAAAGGGAACACTAAGAAGTGTTGAAGTTGAAGAAATGGAATACATAAAAGTTAGGTTTTCAAATAATTTCGCGACGGTGGTGCCATTGACGGCGACGTCGTCAAACTCCCCCGCTCATCAAACGACGCTTTTGCACTAACGTAGGCTCTTAACGTCCGTTGAACGCGACGTTAAAGTAGCGCACATCATACTATTTGAGTGCCCCACGGACAGAGCAGGACACCGTGAACAATCAGGTACAAACCTGTTGCCAACAAACGCGACGTTGACGTTGCTAGGTCGCAAGGCGAACACTTGCTACTAGACAGTCGCGTCGTCAACGTCGCGCCTGCGCATTGTTGACGCTGCGTAATGTTGGAGTGACGCCAATGCGGCCTAATTGGCGACACTATCTATTGGTGTTATAATGCAGCGTTAAGTTTCGATTCGATTAGATTCGATCCTAGGGGATATTGATTTTTCAAAAAGCAATGATGCACTTTTGGTTTTCATCAAAAAAAGTCCCCTAACTACTTTAAATAGTTTTTGCTATTAACCTCCGACTTTTGAATTAGGCATCACTCCAACTGATACTGATACTGCTAGCCTACATCATCCCACTGCTGGGCAAACGCATCCCCATGACTTCCAGTTTTCACGATCCAGGGCCAAAGTGGGCCACTGGTCATTGGTTTTGTCAAGCTCGTCCCGCCATCTTCTACGAGTCTGTCACGACGCCTTCTGCTCACTCACTATAAAACTCCAACTAGAAAATTAAAAAAAAAATTGACCAGTAAGTGACTTATTTTGCAGTGACCTCAACTGTCTCGTATCAACTAGTGTCATAGAAGAAGGAATTGACATACCGCAGTGTTTGCTTGTGTTGCGTTACGATCCGCCATTGGAGTACCGCTCGTACATACAGAGTAAAGGTTGGTATATGCCATATTTCGCCAGTTAATTTAAAGCCCCACATATTAGGAGGTAGCCTATTGCATCGACCGGGCTCAGATCTAGATTCCATGACAGCTATTGTGAAAATCTGTATGGAATAAACCCAATAACACTGATGGGCATCAGTGTATTACCTTGGGAATTGACCCCTGACGACTCTAGACCAAAGGGGCAGACACCAAAATACAATTGGTCTTTAGTTTTGTAACATCTAGTCTCAGAATCTACAATGACTTGGTATTATTATGTTAGTGCTAGTTATCCCCTGGTTACATTTCTGTGATACTTTATCATCATTCTAGGTCGAGCAAGAAGTTCTGAATCCAGCTATGTCATATTAGTAGACAAAGCAGATCAAAAGAAATTCATGAATAATTATGAAGAGTTCCAACGTACTGAACAACTTATACAGAGGGTAAGACTTTAAATAGGGTTTACAAACGAGGAAATTATATCATTTTCGGCTATCCATGCGAAGGAGTGTCAGCATAGTGACGGGGCCTGTAGAGGGCCATAGCCTGCCGGGGTCGCTGGACTTTCCCATTACCGTGACCCCGGTACGTAAAGGGCTAGTGAAGGACACCGTGGATTTTAGTCAGTACAAGTCTGACAGTAATGGGTGGGAGGACTCATTTGATGATTTTACCACGAAAAAAAAAATCCATGCTGAAAGACAATTTCTGAAAAACTCGTCATTTGCCTTGTCTTTTCCCACGTCTACCGTTGGTAAAACTAATGGGGTTGGCAATCATAATTTTCATTAAGTTTTGAAGTATACATTCATTTTTAGATACTAATCGGGAACACTGATGATCGCAACGAACCTGCTGCGTCAGAAATCAACAATCAACTCTACACAGATGAAGATTCACCGCCTTATATTACGCCCCATGGAGGTAGGCTCTTGAAATATACATCTGTTTGATTACAAGGGAGGACATGGCTATCGTGAGACCGAAAATTACACAAAACAAATTTGGTAGGAGAAAGGGGGGCTTTTCCTAGAACTTGTGGGAAAAATCAGGAAAATCCATTGAAACATACCCACCCAGAAAAAAATTAAATACCTACCTACATCCTTGGCATAATATTGCATTGTACTTATATCGACTGCAAAAATCAAAATCTAATAGAAAAACATTAAAGAAAAGCATGAGTGCAACGTAGCATTTTTCGAACAAGTCTATTAAAAAAATATATCTAAGTAAAAGAATCATCGTCATTCAAACTCGAAAGTTATTACTAGAGACAGGTCTCACTCGTACCTTCCAACCATAAAACCTAAACCCATGATGCATTTTTCGACAGGCCTGTTGGTCTAGTGGTTAGTGACCCTGACTGCTATGCCGGAGGTCGTGGGTTCGATTCCCACCCAGGACAAATGTTTGTGTGATGAGCACGATCATTTGTTCTGTGTCTGGGTGTAATTTATCTATAATATGTATGTATTTAGAAATATATAAGTTTGTTTATCAGTTGTCTAGTACCCATAACACAAGCTCTGCTTAGCTTGGGACTGGATGGCGTTGTGTGATAGTTGTGGAATATTTATTTATTTTCAGGCCGCTTATCATCAGTATCAGCCATCAGCCTGCTAAACCGGTACTGTTCAGTTCTGCCACACGATCAGTTCACAGTAATAACTCCGATGTGGATACAAGAAGCGCGCGTCGATAAGCACGGGGAGCGCAGGCTTGTTACTATTGTTATGCCTCTAGCATGTCCGATTAAAGAAGAAATATTAGTAAGTTTGCGTAGTTTAAATATCACGAGGAATGTTCTAGAACTAAAATGTATAGAGTTTGTTGCCCATTCTTCTGTGCTCTCTATCTATCCTTGCGAATACCCATACGCAAAGATAGATTCTTATGTAGAATCAATCCTATCTTATTTCCTTTAATATTAATTTTAGGACGTTCAAAAGTGCTTTGTATTTATTTACTTAGACTCTTTTTTCAGTCTGATTATTTTATCTACCAATTCTAAATTGTACCTTCATTTTTTTCTACAGGGAGCGCCCAAATTCAGCTTGAAGTCTGCCAAACGATCGGCAGCACTAAATGCCTGTATCAAATTATACGAAGCTGGAGAATTGGATCCGATAACAATGCTACCTGTCCGTTACACGTATGTTTCTTATTACTATTATACTACGAGGCCAAAAAATATGTCATTGCCTTATTACTATTGCACTACAAAACCAAAAAAAGACGTTTTTGGGAACCGATCACATTACCGAATATTTTTTGTTCGAATTTCATTAAACTATTAACCGACGTCTTTTTTACTGTACGCATGATTTGACATATTTTTATGATTTTACCACGCTAAAAAGCTCTTAGGCCGAAAGTCGTAACCTGGCTGTAAAGCTGCACTGCTGTTGCGTTCCGACTAAAAAATTAAAACTCCCATTTTCCTCCGCTTTACAGTGCAGTAGACTTTGACAACGCAGATGTAAAAGCTTGCTTCCCCAACTGGCGTAGCGATGACGTAGGGGACGAAGATGAGGACCTGCCTCACCCTGGCACTAAAAAACGGATCCGGAAGCATAGGATACAGGTATGTTTGTACCGCCATGTTGACGTTATAACTAGTTGTTGCCAGCGGCTTCGCCCGCATTTCGAGAATTATATGGTGACGAGAGTTTTGGTCATCGATAAATGGTATTATGCTGTATTTTTTTTTGTTAAAGCACACTGCTTATTTCATAAGGAAAAATCTCCAAAAAAAGTATGAAATTAGCCTGTTTTTGTTTTCTTAGCCAGTTCTATTCCACTGAAGTGCAAAGACCCCTCAATTCCTTTCATGAGCTTTTTTCCCGGCTGCTTCAACCTAGCAGTATTTATATTATCATAAAAAATCGTATAATATCGTTTTCAGTTCCCGGCGGTCCTCAACAGTGTACCAGAGGGTGATGTTTACTATCTACACGTCATACAATTGAAGACTGTTTTCGAGGAACCGAAAGATTCTCGCGAGAAAGCGTTGTATAACCTCCTTCAAAGGAGCGAAGGCTACGGTTTCCTGACACAGCAACCACTGCCGAAACTGTGCGAATTCCCCATGTTCATGACAGTAGGGGAAGTTTCTACATCCATAGACATGAATTATGCCGTTATTAAACTTGATGCGAAAATGTTCGAGTTGGTTAAAAAGTAAGTTGTTTTGTATGTGAGCAACATTGTGTGTGTGTTTTTTTTTAGTAGACGGTTAATAAATATTATTTAATTGAAATAAATCTGTTAGCCATTCTAAAAATCGGAATTATGTATTGGAACCTAGACAACCTATCACAAGCATTATATAGTGCATAAATATCTTCACTTCACTTAAAAAAGTTTCAAGCAATTTCGTTGCAAAATTCTTAATAATAACATTATAAAATTAAACATAAGCGATACATGTATGTTGAAAATCAGTTTTATATGTCGATACTTTTATATGTACAGTTGGCTTCACCAATTGGGTAGATTAGTAGCGAACAAAGGTGATTTCAAGGGAGGTCCCACATCGCGAGTAAAATTCGTTTCCTTAATGTGCTCAAATATCTAGTTACATTAATCACCACATTATATTCCAGATTCCACTACTTCCTATTCGAGCAAGTACTAGGTATTGCTAAGAAGTTCCTGGTCTTCGAAGGCAAAGTCAACTGCATGTACGTCGTGCCCGTGAAGGATAGCGGCGGATATGACATAGACTGGCATACTATGACCACACATGATTACATACAACCAGTTCAACCAACTTCGTATGAGGTACGCATTCGTCGATAAAGACTATTGAACGAGCGAGTCTGACTGTGACGTCACAATGTTAAAGTTTCTTCTATCAGTAATTTGACATTGTGACGTCACGCTGACTTGGTTTTTTTTTTTCGAGAATTGTCGGTGTGTGCTTTAAAGGGGTATGCAACTTATTGGCATCAAAATTTTTTTTCTTTCGCCAGTAATGAAAATGTTGGTCATTAGAACCTAAGAACTTCGTAAAAAATATTTAAAAAAATCTAAACCGTAACCAACCAGAGATATAACGGATTTTATTTTGTGCTAATCGGCAGTAAATCACTCCTGATTAGAACAAAATTCAAACTTATTTTTTTTTCTATGGACTTCTTAGGTAGTAGTCTAATTGTGGCCAAAATTTAATCACTGGCGAAAAGAAAAAAAAATCGATGCCAAGGTCCATACTAAAAGTTGCATGGACCTTTGAGCGAAACAAAAACTAAAAAAATAGATTATTTATTTATTTTTATTAAAAAAAACCCAATTAGTTGTAATTGATTGCTTATTTTGGTATGCTTGAGAGCAAATCGTCTATAACCGTTCTACAGGCATAATTTGATGACACATACTTTTGTTGCACAGGAGAGGCTGTTCATAAAAGTGACGCCAGAAAACTACAAAGACTGTGTCGTCACTCCCTGGTATAGAGTTCTACCAGACCGGTGAGTTTCTACTAGTTGCCGGCTCTTGAACGATAGATTTGGCCACTCTGTGGCAAAGATTTAAACCGCTAGATGTGCCCGAACATATTTAGAAGCGCACACGTCAGAAGAGAGCATTGGCCGACATCGACATAATGCATCTGAGATAAGAAATTAATATAGACAGGTCAATGATCCATCTGCCAACAGTTACTTGAAAATTAAAAATACTTGGTGTAAATTAATTTTCAATAATATTAATTTAATAATAATAAAAAGCCTCGACGAGCATCTCTCGAGGCTCTCGTTAGGTAGTTGGATCAAGAGCCAGATTCAGAAGGCAGTTCTCCTTGATACGGCTCGGATTGTGAGAAGGTTCCTGTCTCTGGAACCCTAACCACCGGTAGCTTGGACCCTGCTCCCACGCCGGCGGACTACTATTTTTATATTTTTAAATGTTTTTTTATTTCTTTTTTGTAAAAATATTTAAAAATGTAACAAATAAGTTTAAAGATGAATAAAGGAAATAAAATTAAAATAATAATTAATAATAATAATTAAATTAATTTTAATTTAATATTAATTTTGTTATTATCTTGTTAATGTTCATTTCATATGATAGTTTCTTAAAGAGCGTGCATGGCGTCACATCATTGCGAGAACTCTGATTTATTGTTCATAACGGCGCATAGTAGTGTATTCCTTATTTACAATTTGATTAGCGACAAAAAAATGCGCCTTATTGACCAAATATATGGAACATACAAACTCCTCATATTAATATTTTTTTTCAGGTACATAGTGTCGAGCGTTCTAGAATATATGACGCCACAGTCACAGTTTGATTCGGATTCTTATTTGACGTTTGCTGATTATTACAACGACAAATATAAATTGGAAGTCATTGGAGAAAAAACACAGCCTTTATTAGAGGTGAGTTCTATGAAACATTGCGCTTAATGTCTTGCTTTGTTTTCCAGTTAAGACGCATATGAAACTACTGGGATCTGTGTTGGCAAACCTGCACATCGCTCTGATAGACCGCTGAGACACATAGAAAAATAGTCACGTACTTTTAAGGTCTAGGTGATGATAGACTTGAGCATTCATTTGTAACAAAACATCGCGAATTTGTTTTTGTTTTTAATTATGCTCAACTGTTAAACGAACAGAGCCAAGCATAGAGCCACGAACATTTCACAAACAAAATGGTTTTCAAAAAAAAATTCGTCATAAAGATGTCTTGAGTAATTGGCCTGAGAAAAAGCTCGCCGGAACGCTCGTTAGAATGCTCGCTAAAACGCTCTCTTTCGTTCGTAAATGTCATGCAACATTCATCAGAATGCTTATTACAAGTGAATGCTCAATTTATAAGCACCTATAAAAAAACAAGAAATAGCTCGATTAGCCATGTAGTGTACATAATGAAAGCGACTAACAAGTACCACATCGCCATCTATTGTGTTACTCTAATTAATTCGTTCTAAATTGCGATATATGTAATTTGTACAGTGTACAGACGCCAGCAGGTCAACCTACCCGAATCTGTAAAATTTTACCAATCGAATATTTACCTTCCACTATTGTGGTAAAGCTTAAATTCTATTAAAGAAATTTGACAGATTAAGGTAGGTTGATGGCGTCTGTACATGATAGAGAGTATTTTATTCATTTATGGTATTCTAATGTATCAATTCATAGGTACGCAACATAAGTTCAAGGATGAATTGCCTACTACCAAGAGCGGCTACCATAAACTCTTTAACGGACAAGCAGAAGAAACTGGTGTCGGCTTCTCAAGGAGACGACAAGACCAATAGGGGCTTTGCGGAAATATTTGTTGCCGAGTTCTGTGTAAAATACGACTACCCAGGCGTCTTGTGGTACAAGGCAATTATGTTGCCCAGCATCATACACAGGTAAATTTGAATTTCCATAAAAATGTGTTCATTAAAATTTGAACCTTAATATTGTGTATGTTTTAAGTATGGTGTAAAATGGTCACTTTAACAACGTTTCTAATACCAATATTGCTAAAATTGTTCTTTATCAATTATCAACTCCATTACCTGAGCCATTATGACAAATTTTGATAAAATTGGTTGCGATAAAATTCGTGACATGGAATATTTTATTCTATTGCTCAAGCAATAGAGTCAATCATTAATAAAAATAGAAATGGATAAAGTACACTTTGTCCTCTTCCAGGGTGTTCATGCTACTAGTAGCGCAGGAATTACTATCAGAAATCGCCGAATACACAAAATACGGAACCCCGATCCGAAAAAAAGGCAAGTATAAAAATAACCCTGATATTTCAAGTAAGTTTTAACTTTTTTTTTAACACATTTGCAGTGCATGTCAAGTGCTGTACCTCATTTGCTTTCAATAACAGGGTCCAAAAGTATTAACCAAATAGACGATATGGGCAACCAAAAATTGCAAGCTTTTTCTGAAGGCTTATTTTTAAACGTTACGTTGGTACAGTAGATAAATAAATAGCCTACCGTCAATCAGTCGTTTAACCTTACTAAAACAACACAGAATATTCCAGAATACTCTGTTCCATGCACAATTTTCGACATCATTACTAACCATCATCACTGATGCGTCATTTGATGGCAAATGACCCCCATGATGCAATATCACCTGAAGCCTGAACGAATTGCCCACATAATACTACTAACCTAGATTATAAAATGTCCAAATTCCTCGTTCAAAACAGAACGTAACGTTTTTCTTGAAATCACTATTTTATAAACGTGTGAGTGCCAAACAAATTAAGGGGCCTTTTACAGTCCACTAGCGCCGCCAATCGAAAAAATGTCATTACTCGTAAATAGAATCAAAAATACAAAATGTGCTCTATTATTACTGTAGAAAAGGCAATAACGTAGTTTTATAACACATTGTCAACACTTGAAATATAGCTGTTTAGCTAAATCGTGCATTTGTAACAAAAACGGCCGTTTATGTTTTGAATTTTTTCGATTGGCGGCGCTAGTGGACTGTAAGAGGCCTCTTAAATGTTTTCTTTGGACTTGCTCACTTGTTTTAAGTAAGAATGGAACGAAGGGGTTTATTTTTTTCCTTTTTTTGGCTTTAATTCTAAGTAGCCTACTAGGAATCTGGACTTTTTATTATCTATAATACATTTTATAGCTTTTATGTATAAGATTATTCCTTCATTTCCTTGCCTTTTTTATATTCCTTCTTTTACATTGCTTCTTTCATAACGCAGCTGACATGCCATTTACAATCTTCACAATAAATCGGAAAAGTCTAAACATTTCTAAACTATTTAGGAATTCGGATATAACATAAGAATAAGAATAGGCATGTTGACAGTATTAATAAACTGCAAATCTAATTAGTCCGTTAGTTAAAGTTTTGAAAAGTAATGGATTCCTATTTTTTTTTCAGTCAAATAAGTATGTGATGTTCATATCAGAAAACAGACTTTAATTAAATCTTACAGAAATAGTGTATAAGATCGTAATTTGTTTGTGTTTTTTGCAGTGCAAGACTGGAAGCCAATTAAAGGCAGTATTCAGATCGCGACCAATTCTCTTCTGGCGCAAGTTGAAGAACCAACTCTAATAACATCTATAGACAGGTACGATTATACTAGCTCTTACCCTGACTTCGACGGAAATCATCATTATAGAATATCGGAGTTTTCTGACGACTCTGAGGGAGTTTCATCTCTCTATGGAAACGATCAATTCCAACCATGCACTGCACCTACCCTTTTTTTTCTTTTTTTTTGCTTGGTAAAATCATCTCATTTGATGATTTTTCGCCCAGGGTAGGGCGGGAGGGACTGTCAGACTTGTACTGACTAAAATCCACGGTGTCCTTCACGAGCCCTTTACGTACCGGGGTTACGGTGATGGGTAAGTCCCGCGACCCCGGCAGGCTCTGGCCCTCTACAGGCCCCGTCAATTTGCTGACACTCCTTGAGGCGCGCGTGGAACACAACGCGCCGTCGACCCGGGCATGGTCCATGGTCGGACAGCGAGTCGCCCATTACTCGCTGCCCGCATGCCCGCGCCTACGGTGGCCGGAGATCGTCTGGCGACGTCCGTCGCCGTGGGCGTCTACCACTGCGGCTGGGTCGGAGGGAGGACACTGTTCTCTCCCTCACGTGGCACGCCTCCTCCTTCGCGAGCATGACTGCTTCGCAGAAGGAGGCGACCGCTTCCCACTCCGTCTCGCCCCGCAGCATGGCCTTGACCAATGCCGGGCGCGAGAGGTCTCCGCCTATCGCCGTCGTGAGGACACGGCGGTGCTCTGCCCAAGCGGAGCAGTCCTGCACCGTATGCTCCACCGTGTCCTCAGGACGGTCCTCGCAGTGGTGACACCCAGGCGTTTCCTCCTTCCTTATCAGACACAGGAACCTCCCGAAACTTCCGTGTCCGGTGAGGACCTGTGTCATGCGGAAGGTAAGGACGCCGTGACGTCTATCCAGCCACACCTCAAAGAGGGGTCTTACCGCCGCGATTGCGGCGTGCCCGACCCTTCAATTTTTTTTTAAATGGGGCCTATTCATCGGCATAGAATGCTGGTTGATCAACGCAATGAGCTTTCTCGAAGAAGAAATCACTCGTGTTTTACAACAGACACACGCGCTTTTCGTGCGCGACATGATTCAATGGTCTGAGGCGGAGACCATTTTGGTCTCCGATCTCTTTTCTCATTCGCACGCGTGGACAAGCCTAAGTGTCAAGTAACAGGCGCGGTCTCCTTTCTCTATCTCTTGTCCGTTCGCGGTTATGTCGCCAACCGCTAGCTTTATAAACTCACTTTCGCATTTATATTACTAAATAAATATTTTTTTCTAGGATCAATAACCCCATTGATGATGAAAATGGAAGCCGCCCGAATATTTGTTCGATGAAGGAAAGCCTGTATCAGTTACAGAGGAAAAAACTCAACAAAGAGTTCCCTTGGGACGTAAGTATTGGTGTATTATAGTTTGAGATCCGATCCAATCCTGATGTAGGTATAAATATATAATAAAATGGTAGGAAAGTCAATACTGTAAATTGTTTTTTTTTTTAAAGAATACTTAGGGTGTGATCTACAATCGATACCGAAGCCAAAAATATAGTTTTTAGAATTTTTGTTTGTCTGTATGTATGTCCGGGATAAACTCAAAAAGTACTGCATGGATTTACTTCAAATTTGCCAAGAATATTATTAAGAAGTCGGGTCAACATTTAAGCTACATATTATCACGCTATCACTTACGGGAAGCAGTGAATCTTTATTTCTTCAACGCATTCACGTGGACGACGTCGCGGGCAGCAGCTAGTTTTAAATAACGGAAGAAAACAACATGAAAAGAACCATTATTAAAATTGGTGTTGTTTTCAAGGATTTCCGAAGCAAAACTTTCATTTACACGGCTACATGGAAATCGGTTTTTTTATTGAAAAATCTACATTCTTCAGTGCAATTAATGTCCACCAGCCGTATGGCTTGTTGAGTTTAAATTGGAAGCTGTAGTTCTAATTTTACCTGTCGGAACAACTAAGTTCGTAGTAATATACAGGACTAGCCGTTGCCAGCGGCTTCGTCTACAACCACTCGAAAATTATCCCACGGGAACATAAAATCGAAATATAAACTATCCTATGTGTTAATCCAGGATATGAATAATCTGTGTACCAAATTACATTCCAATTCGTTCAGTAGTTTTTGTGTGGACGAGTAACAAACATCCATTCATCCAGCTATCCCCTCACAAACTTCCGCAAGTAAGTTTAGTAAGATCATATTTTCAACAGGAAAAGCAAGAGCCCATTGACATAGACCGCAACCTGTCAACAGTGTCAGTTATGGACATTGAATGTTATGACGAGTTCGTGTCGGCACCCTTGAAACCAGTCCCCACCGCGGAGCACTATAAGCACATAAAGTCGCCGCCCCGCACTGTCTTTGGGCACGCCGCTGCTATATCGGCGCCGCCTGCAAAGTATGTATAGTGATTAAAATTTTGATAAACATGTAAATCGTAAAGCTTTTTTTGAGGAAAATTTAGACTGCGATCAAAACTCAAATGCTCTACCAACAAAGCCACCGAAATTCTGCTCGGCGAGGTCATCAAATGTCTTTTTTTATCGAGGTAAAATTAATCAAGGGAGGGACTGTCATACACGTACTGACTAAAATTCACGGTGTCCTTCAAAAGCCCTTTACGTTTGAGGTCAAATCGTTTATTTCAATTAGGCCATCGAAGAGGCAATTTTAAACGTCGAATATTCAAATTAAAGGAAATGGGATGGGATTGATTCATTCGCGTCACCCATTCGCAGGGGTAGGTTTTTATGGAGAAGAATGGGCAAGAAACTCCAAACTTCTCTTTTGAAAATGGTTTTACAATATTTTGATTACACAAGTTTGAAATAAATGTTAGACCAAAGTCATGAAACAACTCCACCTTTACGGCCCGTGTAAAGGTGGAGTGGAGGGGAGTCGAAAAAAAACCAATACATTTTTATTCCACAGATATAACGACCAAATAATACTCCTAAGAACGGTTGCTACAGGAAGAGGCCCGGAACTACGCGACATACTAGCTGCCCTCACAACAATCAAGTCCCACGATACCTTCAACCTTGAGAGAGTGGAGACTTTGGGAGACGCTTTCTTGAAATTCGCTGCGAGTCTGTATCTGTACCACAAGTTCCCGACCCTAAATGAAGGACAGCTTACTAATATAAAGTGCAGATTAATTAGTAATAGGTAATCAACTCAATACTTACATCTGTTTTTTCGTGATTACGAACATTGTTCAGGTTGATGATCTGTATCAAAACTTAGGCCCGTATTACAGACCTTCAAATGGCTTGAAACTAGCTTTAAGTAATGCTTGAGTATTGAGTGACGTTCTGTAATAAGGGCCTTAATAACTCGAAAAAAGTATGGTGAAAAGTACCAAGGAGTTTATAATTCGTAAACGATATTTCAAAGCCAAGTTTAATTTAAGGAACCTCTACTACGCCGGTGAGAAGTTCAACCTCGCAGGCCGCATGAAGATGGAACAATTTAGCCCTAGGAAAGACTTTATGCTGCCAGGATTCTTCACGCCTCGGGAGGTTGAGGACTATATTAACGAAAAACAGGTTAGTCATGCCCATTTTACTCAAATAATTAAAAAAATAATTTCGCCCTAAAATCAAATTCTAGGAAGAAATTATATTTTTCCTTAGGCCATGTTCAAACCAAAAGTAAAGTAGGCCGTGAGCGAGCGTTACGCAGATTATTGTATACACCTACAATACGTTATAACGCGTACGCTATGCATAGTAAATAATGTATACCGTGTAGTTTCACGTTTACACTGAATGCTCACAGTGAGCCTGCTCACATTCGGCGACTGACTATTAGTTTGGTTTGAAACGGCCTTATTAGCGATACAGCGTTTTTTTTTAAGTTAATGGATTACTGGCTAGGATTCCTCTTTTCAAAAAGTAATTATGCATTTTCAGTTTCAACCAAAACGGACCCGAAACTCCTTTGAGTATTTTTGCTTCCTAATTTTGGATTTTGCCATTCACGGCCACATTCATTCATTATGTAGGTATTTGTTTCTCTAGGTCTGATTTTCCCGGTATCATAGCAAAAAATATTGTATCATTTAGCGTCTGGGCAATTACTTAATATTAATATGGTAAATTTTGTTGAAAGTCTAACAATAATAAATAGGGTAACTTACGAAATAGAAAATAAGATCCAATAGAGTTCCAAATTATTTACTTCAAATTCTCATCCTTATAATGAGTACATTTTGTTCGTTAAATATTATTTTCAGCATTACAAAAAATTCTACATTATGTAAAAATTAAAACGACCTAACGGATATTTTATCAAATAAAAGTATAAAAAATTATCAAAGCGATTATTTCTCACCCTACACCTTTTGATTTGGCGTTGATTTTTAAAACAAAGTATTGGGTTACATTCCCTACTTATATCTAGTATGTACACACTAACCCCCTTTTAACTATCGCGAAGTAAAGATACGCTAAACTTAAAAAGTAGTAGTAAATATGAACGCAAAACCGGCAAAGTTTACGGTTGAACACTTTCAACCTTCATACAGATACCATAAGGGTGGAAATTGGCCAATCAGCAACTTTGTTGGGTGTATACAGGTACTATTAGCAACAAAACTGGAAAGGGGGTGATTAATACCCAGCAGTGGGTGATTCCGGGGTGAAATGATGATAATGTTCGTAATTTTACTCCGCGTTTACCTTATTATAGGGGTATAAGTATAAAATATGACAATCCCTTACCAGAATATTTAGAAAATGTTAAAAAAATACTTTATAATTAAAATAACCACAAGGTATCGTTATTATAGGCGCATAAAAGTAAAATTAAAACCTCTAGTTTCTAAATGCTGTTTTAATTTGATCCACAGTTAATTTTCATTTCATTGGCTGTTGTTCTTTTGTACAGACGCCAGCACCTCAACCTATTTCAATCTGTGAAATTTCTTTAATAGATTTTCAACCTTATTACAATAGTTGAAGCATAATGTTCGATTGGTAAAATTTTACAAATTGGGGTAGATTGACCTGCTAGCGTCTGTACATTCAATCACACTAGTGTCCACGTTAACAGTAGTTCGGCAGCCGCCAACTGGTACTTCAGTTGATACAAAAATTAACCAAATTCGTATAAAGTTAATGGTCCGAGATAGATAGAGTACTTATGTACACCATATAAATGACACGTATGTATTCAATTTTTGGTGACAGTCGCTTGTAAGAATAAGCACATTATCTTTACACGAATAAGGTTTATTTTAGATTAAGTTCTTTCTATCTATAAATATCTTTTCCTAAGTTATCAGTTTCGCAAAGCATCTTCCCACATGAACGTTCAAATGGTTGCATAAAATACTTAAACTAAAAATAATGGTGTCTAAAATTAATCAACACAAAGACTCAAAATATGTATCCTGACGCCGTTGACCAGTTACCTATTCAATAATTTATTATTTTATGAATAGCTCAAAGTTCACATACTTAAAATGTCATTAAGATCCGCCAGAAAATTCATAAGTGATGACTAAAAACTTAACGCAAAAAAAATTGACAAGTACTGGCCAGCTATACAAAGTTGCTACACGTAGAATCAACACGAGTGATAAGTTAAGTACACATGCAAAAAAAAAACTGCTAGCACCGCAAAACACCAAATATATTTTCGCTAAATACTTTTAAAAGAACAACAACAAAACTAGACTTAAATAGACTTCAAAATGTATTGTAGTGATTTGAGGTGCGAGTTAGCGTGTTACGAGTGTCTAAAACCTTAACAAATACAAGAATTCTAAAACAACAGAGTATGACAACCAACATTTTTTATAGACCGTACTTCGCGTCAGTAACGGCTAAAAAACATACATTTTAGGATTGACGTAAAATGGCTCAATCATGCTGAATAATTTATTGTTTTTTAGCTGTATTGTGAAACTTAATGAATTCTTTAACTGCGGCAAACACATCATCTGCGAATACTTTAGGTGTGTGTAAAGCAGCGAAGTGTCCTCCGAAGTCGTAAGAGGTAGATCTCACGAGGTTCAGGAACTTGTCTCTTAGTACCCAGTCGGGTTGGTAGGTGACTTCGTATAGGAATTTGACAGCAGCTGTTGGTACCGGAGTTGGTATTCTGTAAAAGAGAATTAGTGTGTGAATTTAAATGTTTGTAAATGCACCCACAATACGGGAGATTTTCTAGTTTAGGGCATTTTTTTTTAATAAAAACAATAAATGTAAAAATGTTTCAAAACAGACAATTAACTTATCAAAAGCAGGATTAATATTTTGTCTAATTTGGTTAAGAAAACTCCAAAACTACTTACTCTTGAACAGTCTTAATTTCGGGATAAAAGAATCCTTCGGAGTAAAGCCTCATAGAAGTAACAATGCACTCGTTCGTCCACGTTATAGTTACTGTGTCCAATACGTCATCTATGTTTAGGTTTTTCAGTCCTCCATGAGGGGTGTCCAGTTGATCTCTATTACTGCAAATGGCTATTTTCTCCATCATGTACGCTGCTAAGCCAGCTGGTGAATCGGTGAGGGCAACTCCTGTAAATAACAATAAAAATATTTAGTTACTAACTGTTCCTCGCAGTTTCACCCCCGTTGTTCGGCTCTTTAGTCGGAGCATAATGTTATAATATAGCTCTATAGACCTTCTCGATAAATGGACTATCCAACACAACATTTATTTTTAATTCGAGCAAGTAGTTCCCAAGATTAGCGCGTTTAACCACGCAAACTCGTCAGCTTTATAATTATAATATTAGTATAGATATGTGAGACTCTTTTTGGTACATTTTCGCTTGTAAGAAGCATCTGGAAGAACTCTCTGAAGCATCCAACAGTAGTCTGATATCATTGAGACGCTGCGTCTTCCCTGGTATCTTTTTTTCATCTCCTTAATATCTTGATGAAATCCATTAAAAAAAAAATATATCAAAATAAAGTTGTACATATTTATTTATGACTTCAAACTAGACTAAAAATCAACTTTTAAAAGAAAAAATGCGTTTAGCAAAATAACCTGACGTTCTAGAATTTTTTGAGTATTTTTTTAAGTTTTCAGAACACCTAAATACATAGAAATCAGTTGAAAACATTCAGACAGCGTTTTTGTTGCACACCTGTGTTATCAATGGTCACATCGTCCGCGTATGACAACAAATTATCAATCCATTGATGTGATGATCTATAGCTAAAACGAAATAAATTGTTAAATTTATTTGTTTTCAAACAAACAATAATGAATATTCAAACATTATTGTAACTATGATGTAACCGTCAAGGCCATTGCCAAGGTCTGAATTGTTTGTTTAAAAATAACATAGTATGTTGATACTAGTTCAGTAACACACTTTTGTTTTTGCTAAATTTTGGAGCAAGTTTGAATCTCTCACCGAAAATGTTTATCTGGCCTTCGGATATATAGATGTGTGTTTATAAAAGAACCCACACGTAAAACTAGTAGGTGGAGTATGTTTCTATTAGGGACCAGTTCTGACCACGACTTTTTCAAACGGGTATTTTACTCAATAAAGTTAATTAGTCCGAAATATATATTATCAAAAAATATTTGTCCCATATTTATTTCTTTTGTCACGTAAACCAAAATTGATGAAGATACAACGCTTCTAAAAATCACAAAACGTCTCTCGGTCGGTATAATTTTACAGGCGTTATGACGTCACAATCCCCCACCCTCGAGTTACGAAAGGTTTTATTATTATCATTATTCATTAATTTAAAAAAAATGATCATAACTTTTCAATACTCGAACCGACGGTCTAAACAGATTTTCAATTTATTTATGCAGTAAACTATTACTACAATTTTTTTTAAATATGTAAGAGTATTGACGCGGGTTAATTAATGAAATTAAGTAACCCATGAGTGATATCTTCACGTGGACGAAGTCACAAGTAAAACCACGGTGTAACTTACCAATGGTATCAGGTTTCGTAGACTGAATATGGAAATATCCACTCTCCCTCATTAAGTACTTGTAATGCTTGGTCAGGGGATACACTCTTTCAGGGTGATCTGAATCTATTAGATTGGGGAACAGAGACCCAACCATCATTTTGATGTAGCTAATTGTTCTTGAAGATAGTGGCATGTTGCAGTGGTAACTGGAAAAAAAAATCCCACCAAAAACATTAAAATAATGTAAAAAAATGCCAAGTCTCTCGATGCAGTCTTTCCATCGTAAAAAGTTTTGAGATCTCATAGAAGCCAAGTCCTATTCAAATTATTTTGTAGTTATAAATCAACATTTAGTAATTGTATCAATAGTTTTCTTTATATTATAATTATAGTGACTTGGCAATGAGCACAAGAAGAAACAAAACGGCATATTTGGAGTTGAAAGTCACACACCGCATGCGTAAACATTAATATCACAAAATTAATTTTCTTTTGGTTTATCCGTGTCGTCCCAACCGAATTTCGGCAACGGCAGTCAGTCTCATCCAAGACTAGTAAACTGCGCAGGACTGCTCATTGGACTGGACAGGGTGCTCATTGCCAAGTCACTATAATTATAATATAAAGAAAACTATTGATACAATTACTAAATGTTGATTTATAACTACAAAATAATTTGAATAGGACTTGGCTTCTATGAGATCTCAAAACTTTTTACGATGGAAAGACTGCATCGAGAGACTTGGCATTTTTTTACATTATTTTAATGTTTTTGGTGGGATCTCATTTATTTTTTGTAAGTGTATTTCTTTCTTTTTTTTTAGGTGACCTCATAATTTCTTGGACTTCAGCTACTGCTTTGCTTAGAACCCATTCTCTATCTCTTTTGTTTCTTTTCAACGAGCTAAATAAACATAAATCTACTAACTTACAAAATAAATATAACTAAACTAAATAACACGTAAACAACTAGATATTGTAACTACCTATGTCTATGTTATATTAATAAACTATTCGCCTAAATAACTGTTTCAGTAACAATAATAAATCTACTATCTAATCCGGCTAACTTAAGTTCTCCGAATATAGCTACAATATTTTTTTAGTTTCGAAATGGTTTTTCATAGGTAGGTGGCGCTATCAAATGAAAATTATCGAATTATTTTAAAGTACTACTTATACTGCGCTCGGTAACGAAACCATAGCGCGATTCAGACAGGTACAACGCCATCTATCGAGCGCGCATACAATCGAAATTTATCGCAATACAATGGAGTTTTAGCTTTATTAATTTAATGAATTATGAACTTTATGTATCAATTAATTATAGTCTATGTATTACATTTTTATTATTCTTTTCTATTCCATGTATTTATTCATCCAATTGAATACTTAAACAACGAACAAAGTTAACAATGCAGTCAAAATCCATACATAATGTTCTTGCCAAACCGCAAATATAAAATTGTTTTCTATGGTATATTATTTTTTAATGTTTTTATAATTTTTCCTTTATATGTGGCTAATGACCTATCTTGGTGCAAAATTTGAAGTTTCTAAGTCTGCTAGAAGTACCTTAGATTTTTGATGATCGGTCAGTGAGTCAGTGAGTCAGTGAGTCAGTGAGTGAGTGACAAAATGGTGTAACTTTGATCGACCGTAACTCCTAAACTATTAATTCAATTGGCATGTAATTTCGAACTTAAGCTTGTTCTAATGCCTACTATTATTCACCGAAAACCTAAACTCCTAGCTTTGTCCACGTCGAAGATATAGGGGGGGCGAAACAGCCGCGAATCGCATCGAGAAAAGATGGTACGGCCGTGCCCGTTTTGCTCGAGACTTGGCTGGGGCACTGCCGTGCCCCCAGATCAAATATGAACCTATTTATACAACCGGCATATTATTCACCAGTTTAGTACTAATGCAAAAAGAAAATCGAGCCTATTTGTTTAATAGAATTATCTGGGAACAATTCTCGACTGCTGCTCTCAGATTCCTGGGGCCGTATTATGACGTTTTAAAACCAGGCTTGTTCCAGTGAGTGAACGAGGTGGCGCTAGACGACTGGTATAGCTCTGTTTCTTTCACTCACTGAAACAAGCCAACCTTGCCAGTCGAAAATCCAATAGAACTCTGGACCACATTGTCATAGGGAGTTCTTGTGATTAGTACACTATGCCTGATATCTACTCTTTTGTTTTTTAACTTAGTCACTAGGAATTCCTCCTGTATCGTGGATGCCTTCACAAATATTTAACCTCACGTACACATTTTACAATTACACCCAGACCCGGAACAATTAAACAATTACTTCGTGCGGGAATCGAACCGATACTCAGCAATCAATCGCTCAGCCACTGCGCCAAACGTGCTGTCAATCGTCGAATCGAGTCGAGTTGTAACATTAATTAAAATTCCACTTGCGTCTTTGCCTTCACCTTCTATAGAATTATGTTATATCATCGTGAATCATGATTTATGCCGGTTTTTATTAACACAAAGCGACCCTTAAATGCCTTACAATTACTGTTACAATTTAGAATTGCAATAATACCTATGCCTAAACTTAGTTTCCCATTTGAAAATTATTTATAAGACAGAATAAGGAAAAAACAGTATTTATTTACTTTGGAATCGATTATTTTGTTCCTAAGTACTTAAATAGAAATCGTGTAGGTAAGTCTATTAGGATTTAATTTATTGCCAAACATAATGTTGAAGATAAGGTTGATGTCACCAAAGTAAGATAAGATACCAAATTACAACACTTTCAGTTATCGTAAAAAGTGTGACTATTAAATAAAAAACGGACTTTACCCCAAAATGTTTTCAGGGAACAGTGTTGCCATATGTGTAGCGCACTGCGAACCCCAATCTCCAGCTTGCACGTAGAATTTCTTGTAACCCAGACGCAACATTAAGTTACGCATCACGATTCCAATTTGTAGTGGGTTTAAACCTGGTTTGTTGGTACCCTGGAAAAAAAATCACTATGTTTGACCATCATCCTGTTCATGGTAAATAATTTTTTGAGCTTTGAATTTTTTGATATTATGTTAAATTTCCCATAGCACTTCACTTGTGGTGAGTGGCTTCGTGCAAACATAAAAACATAATGGAATAAACTATTTTACTCAAAAAAAAATATTAGTCCAAAATAGAGATTACTAAAAAATATTTGACCCGTATTTTTTCTTTTGTTTCGTAAACCAAAATTGACGCGATAATAACGCTTCTAGAAATCACAAAACCTCTCTTAGTTGCTATAATTTTACAAGCATTATGACGTCACAAGCCCCCACTCCCGAATTTCGAAGTGTTTTATCTTAGTCAATATTCATTGATTTACAAAAAAACAAAACATACGTGTTCATTATTTTATAAGTGTGGTGGTCTAAACTGATATTCAATTTATGTATGCAATAAACTACCCTATTGCGTAAACATAGTGGAACGGGATTAGTCAAACCAAGTATCCGCTATTTGATTTGATCAACGAGCGCACGCGGTGCTAGTGTGAGTTATCAGATGGTAGCAATTCTTGCCAAAGTTTTGGATAGGTAAGCAAGGTTAAGCAACGCGTGTCTAGTATGGTCCGTTTTACTTCCGTCTGTGTTTCAAAGTAGAAGTCGAATTCATGTCAAAATTGCCTTTGTATAATAATACCAAGGTGATGTTTCAGGTCGCGGGACTTTCACATTACCGTGACCCCGGTACGTAAAGGGCTAGTGTAGGACACCGTGGATTTTAGTCAGTACAAGTCTGACAGTCCCTCCCGCCCTGCCCTGGGTAGGAGGACTCATTTGATGATTTTACCACGATAAAAAAAAAGGTGATGTTTCAAATGTTAAAAGTTTGCTACTACTGTAAGTTTTATTTAAATATTAGAATTAATTACATTTATATTCTAATCATCTTAAGTTAACACAAATGAAGCAAGATATCGGTGGTTACACGGGGTTACTACCTACAACGTTTTAAAAAAAAAAGTGGCCTAAAAAAAATACACGTGGAACGGCCCGAACGTGTAGTTGAGATGTGCACCGAAATTCAAGGATTCACATAATACCGTGTTGTTATTTGAGGTCACCCATCAAACCGTTTTAACGCTTCCTGTTTCGAAATATGGAAATGCCTGAATTATACTTTGTATACATTTTTGGACATTCTGAATTTAACAAGAAGTTATTATATTAGTCACATTCTGTTTTCAATGTACGTTAAAATCTATAAATATACGAAAACTGGTTTTCATTTCCTTTGTATTGAAAGATGTCGGTCGAGATAATCATTTTTACACACATACATACGCTGTTACTTACTCGGCTCGTTATTTTGAATGAAAACATAATTTTCTTACCTCAGAAAATCCGTAACCTGGTAAGTCCGCAGCTATGACTTCGAAGACGAAGTTATATCCTTCTTTCGGTGTCGTCAGCATTGGAATTACTTTGTCGAACTCTTTCGATGAACTTGGCCATCCGTGTAACATGAGCAGTGGCAGAACTTGAACATCTTTATTCACTTTAGGCTTTACGTGTATGTAGTGTAAGTCCAATCCCTGAATTTTCGTTTTGAAATGAGGAAATCTGTTCAATAGCTCTGCTCTCTTCTTAAAATCATATTCGTTAACCCAGTAGTTCAGAATCTTTTCTAAGTAATCTGTGTTCATTCCGTACTCGGATTGTATACCTTCCAGGGGTTTCGTCAACCGCCTTCTGCTTTTTAATCTCTGTTTCAAGTCTGCGATCATCTGTAATATTTGAATAAGAAGAATTTTAATGTGCCTGTTAGGTAAAGAAACTGTGGTGGAATCGACTAATCTAAAAATTAACTATGATGTTAGTTCAAGCTATTGTCCATCATCCGTATTCTCCTCATAAAAAACAAGTATTTTTTTTAAAATTTCATGACTAAAATAAAATAATAAATTACGTAATGCAAAATTCGTGCGTCTTAAGAAGTTCTGTGTAATTTTTGGCTGAGTCAGCAAAAATGCCAGCTATTTTTTGTTGAATGACGTTCAGGCTTTTTCATATTTTTTTGTACCTAAAAAACATATTTTTGAGCGCGGAGTTTATTTAATTTGTATATTTACCGTATCATTAAAGTCGATCTTGAAAGGCCTTATAAGTTCGTCTTGCTTTTCGGGTCTTTTGCCAGATCCCCACCATTTTTGTACATCTAACTCTGGTGGGTCTGGTACTTTTGTAATCACTAACTTCACTCCTACAAAAATGGCTGCTATGACTACGACAGTCGATATAATTAATAACTTCAGCATCTGGAAATAAGTAAATAGAATATAAATGTATAAATATAATATGTGAAATTAAGAATACACAAGAAAAGCACAGATTTTTCCATACACATCTTATTAAGTAAGTATGAAAAAGGGTATTTTAAAAAGGCATAACAATTTCAGAGCAGATTTTATTTTGCCTCAGTTTTGGCATAGATTTATAAACAATTATGTCTATCGTAGACATTACACCTTTATATCAATCAAGACTTGCGCTGTGAGACTGACTAAAGCTAGACTGCCTTAAGCCAGGATTGGTTTCAAACGCAGACTAAACTAAGCCTATACAAGGACTAACAATTTTCTTACGAAACCAAACAAGTGGTAGACGGTGTAATATGGCCAATTGCATTGTCCAATTATATGAAAGCTTATTTTTTTATACGCAGCCATAACCGCTAACGTCAAGTTATGTTCATATATTGGCGCGACGGTTACATCATAGAATAAATAAAAAACGCGTGTGTTAAAATTATTATTCATTTACCAAACATACATTTGATGAAATATTTAAAATTTTAAATAATGAACACTACAAATCTGCATCCTAATATATTATTAAATACAAAGTTATGTAAACAATTAAATATTTATTTTCATTTACACGTTTAAGGAAAACAATGTGAGAAAATTGGCAAGACCTTGAACCAAAAAATTTAACACATTTTACGTCTCATTCCCCCATTACAAAAGAGTGTTCTGCAACGGCAGTGGGGAAATTTATTATACTGACTAGGGTAAATACGCCAAACGTCGGCCCCTCCCCAAACTTCGGCCGTCTGCACATTTTGAGCTTGCGTTCATTTAAAACGTAATGAAGTGACAAATTTGCCATTCTAATTACAACCTTAGTTTATGCTCTTTATGTACAAACTGTTACTTTCCGATTACGTCACTCACTCTTCGCACACCGAGCATCCGAAGCAATTGCGCCGTCAAAGCGTCAAGTTCATATCTAAAGTACCTTACTTGCTGTGGATACCCACACTTCGGGGATTGATATTAGAACGGTAAGAGATTCCTTTTTTTTTGTTTTAAGCTTTATTGTCAGTAATTAGTGATTTTTACTATATTCTGAGATAGTTTTTTCAATGTTTTACGTATTGTTTTACAGGAAAAATAGGAGGCCGTCAATAGAATACCAATTTTGAGTTAAAACCGGATTCTCGGCCGTGGCCGACTTAAAGTAAATGCAGTCTGTTTTATAAATTCCAATTGTACTAATTCTACTGGCTTAATAAGAGAATTTGCAACGCATATAGGCAAATAAATCTATTTTACGTTTAATCGCCAAATACCGGCCGGGGTGATATTGGTTGAATCTCGAGAAATACTGTACACGAAATAGGGGCCGGCTTTAGAAACATTATAGATCGTAATGTCGACCAGCCTCGAATTCGAGCCCAACTATACAGGCTGATTACTTTTTCTTATTTTCTCAAAATTAAATATTTAGTAGTAAATTGCTCTTTGGAACTTGCTACCTAATAAACCCATGTTAATTAGCTTAAAAAATATAAATGGTTGGTCGTGGATCTTTCATTCATTAATTAACCGGCATGTCACAAAAATCTGCTTTTAGAATTAATGCTTTTAATTTAAGATACTACAATGACAGAGCAGGGAGATCCAGGGCCTTCACGGAAACAAAGAAAATTATAAGTCAACAAACACGGAATTTTGAAGTTTTTTAATTAGATTTTTTTAAATTGTAATACCTTACTTTATTTTAGTGCAAATAAAAAGAATACTTTACCTACTATTAAACAAATACGATTAATAATGTATAATTAGTGAGACTCCTGCCAAAATACATCATATTTATAATATTTGTCTATCTTAATTTAAAACACCCTATACCCGGCCGACATTTGGGAAAAACGCGACCGACCATGGGCCTTGAATGGCCGATTTTAGGGTTTTTTCGTTTTCGACGCATCTAAACCTTAATACTTTTTCCTAGCAATATAAAAGTCAAACTTATGCCCATAAACATGAAATATATTTATCAAGCTATCCAAAACCGCATCGGAAGCTATCCTTTCGTTGCAAATTGATGGTGCCAAACCGATCCCAAAACAGAAAAACCGTAAGGGGGCCGACATTTAGCGTATTTACCCTACGCTAGTGTTACCCGCGTGTGCTATTTAAAAATTATAAACCTTTTAGTATTTATGTGACTAAAAGTCATACTATGCATAATGTACTCGTAGTACTTACACATGTGGGTACTTACCACGTAGTATGCGAATTAATGAATATTTATTAAAGAAAAACATTTCTTTACTTAGTTAAAGACTCTGAGCCTAATGACATGTTTATATATGTGTTTTAACCGAATAGCATTGTTTGCTAATGTTTTCAAATACGGTGTAGTCTAGTCACCATCTTCCAGCCATGATGGATCCTACTTAGGGTCTGCGCAACACGTTTTCTTCTTCCGTTCTCCCCTGTCAGACGTTACGGCATCATTTTCATCTTCCCCCATTCATTCATTTTTCATCTTCCCCCTAACAAGGGGAAGGGGACTGGTAACAACCAGTCCTACGCTTTCCTACATATCTAAATATTCAAAAATTTTAACAATCCGTTTGTAAAACCATAACATGTTTAAAAAGAGTACCCATGGAGTTTCTTGCGCGTTCTTCTCCATGGAAACGACCAACCCCAACCGAGCACCTGTTGTCGTTGTTTTATAAGTGCCCATCATGGGATGTGAAATAAAAACATTTGATTTTGACATTTACTCCTTTTTCTTTCGTATTATTTCTTACATAATCCGTCCATCTTTTCTTTAGTTTTCTTATTCATCTCCTTCCACCCACATTAATACCTACCACTCTCTTAGGCTGCGGTTCGACTGAGTCGGAGTGGAGCAGAACGGAAACGAACTGTGCCGCGATTCACCAATCACATGGCTGATGCACATGGCACATGTGTATTCCATATATCTATATCATATATCTATTGTGCCTTCTAGTCACGGTTGGGATGTAATTTCGGATTGATGTATAATGTGAATGTTCTATTAAATTGTATACAATCTTGATTCCTCTAACCGTACAGACAGATGTGTTGCTGGTGAGTTTGTTCCGCCACTTCTTCCCAGCCACAACACTAGGAAGTGTCGAATGGGGGGGGCGCTTTGGGGGACTGTCTTATGTAAAAATTGACCTTCAAAAAGTGCTGATAAATCAGCCTAATTTGAATAAATGACTTTTGATTTTGATTTTGATTCAAGCCATGTGATTGGTGAATCGCGGCACAGCACGTCTCCGCTCTGCTCCGCTCCGAACAGTCCTCAGTCGAACCGCAGCCTTAGGGCCAGTCAGATCAATAGTTAAGTATACCATTAGTTAAAATGCTATACTGTTTTAGAGTTCCGTACCCAAAGGATAAAACCCTATTATTAAGAATTCGCTGTTCGTCTGTCTGTCTGTCCGTCTGCCTGTCTGTCATCAGGCTATAATAATATCTCATGTACCGTAACAGTTAGTTGAAATTTCCACAAGTGATATATTGCTGTTGCTGCTACAAAAAATACTAAAAATCAGAATAAAATAAATATTTAAGGAGATCCCATACCAAAAACCTGATTATTATACCTTTTTTTCAATTGGTTAAACGTATATAGCAGTTTAACAAATAGTTTGCTTATGTACTGATCTAACTATTCGCCCTAACGGCCAGTAATCAACTGACCCTTAGTAACCAACCATACATGGTGTAGTCTAGTAGTAAATATAAAGCAAATCAGTAGCAGAATGCTGAAGATATTGTATCTACGTATATGGTTGACAAACAATTAACCTCTAGATAAATAGGCAAAGACATGGAATTTTTGTTTGCTTATCCGATTATATCGATTAGATTTCGCCTTTCACGAAGTTGTGAACATTAAGTACACACATGTATAAAATCATCAAAATGAAGGGACGACAAATCTTCGTTACCTTCACAATTAAAACAGACGGTCCTGCGTCGCATTGCACTCAAAAGTAAAACATTGCTGATGTATTAAATAGAAGGTATCCTAAATTATTAATTTGCTAAAAAAACTTAAAAATATATTTCCTAAAGGTCACTTTAATATCTCCGGAAATAGAAGATTCCCGAAAAAGTATGATATAACACACATCCATTCATCCAAACTTTCGCATTTATAATATTATAGTTAGGTTTAAGTCTAGGGTCGACGGCGCGTTGTGTTCCACGCGCGCCTCAAAGAGTGTCAGCAGAGTGACGGAGGCCCCCTCTAGAGGGCCAAAGCCTGCCGTAGTCGCGGGACTGTACGAATTACCGTGACCCCGGAACGTAAAGGGCTATTGAAGAACACCGTGGATTTTAGTCAGTACGAGTCTGACAGTCCCTTCCGCTCTGCCCTGGGTGGGAGGACTCATCTGATGATTTTAGCACGATAAAAAGAAAAAAAAAAGTTCAATTCTAAATAATATTAACTGGTAACTGACTTCTTTAATAAATATAAAAGTAGTCCTCTTTTTATACTGTCTACTAGCAAATTTTAGTTGACCTTGAAACTATCTGAAAAAGAAAATGCTGTAAACAATGTATGTATAATGTGCTTCGTCTCATCTAAAATTACCGAAAACTTGGTTCACACAACCAGTTTTACGTCTCAAATATAAATCGAATTAGATCTGTCTAATAGTATTTAAAAACAAGTTTTCCTAATAATGTAATCTGTACCATGTAAATATTTTTAATAATGTTAGAACATAAGGAAACCAGCTTAAGTCCTAGAACCGAAATTTTATACACTGACCCGCATTGGACTCGTATGGTGGATTACATCTTATTCCCTCTCATGGAGATGAGGCCCAGGTGTCCCAGCTGTGGTGGGATCATTATAGCTTGATTTTTTTATGTAGATTTGCATGCAATCTGACTACTTACTTAATAATAAAATGCGAAAGGCTGGACGAATGATGGATGAATAAGGATATACGTGAAACATTTGTAATAGGATTTATCCCGGTAGTACGTACGATAAATTACCGAAATCCATTCGGAAGAAACCGCGAGTATTAACTAGTTAAAAATAATAAGTGTTATGTACACTGTAGCGCGAAACAGAATATCGTAGAGGCTAAACGTTACGATATTTTAAGACTGAGACTTTTAAACGCAATTGGAATCAATGTATTTTTTTCAGTCGCGACCAAAATGTGGGTCGATTCCTTATCAGAGCTGTGCATATCACTTTCACTCGTTACTTATTTTGCATAACAATACAATTTATTAAAATAAAACTCACTTTTAAGTTCGATACACTCCTGCCTAAAACCTAGAAACACTGAATAGAACACTTCACACCCACCGACATAAGTAAAATAAAATAAAGAAGAAGGGTAATCGTTACAGATTACAAAAGTTAGTAAAATACGTATTTTATTTGTTCGCTCATAGCACGTGTGGTGTCGGTGATCACCGAAATCATATTGCGAATCTGTGATAATGAGCTCGCGCCGTTTTGAGTTCGGCACACCGACCGTCGACCGGCAAACCCCGACCTTGACCTTCTTAAGCCCTAAGTGAGTGTTAACATTAAAGTAGTCTAGTATGAATAAATTATTGACCCTTTAGAACCAAAAGGGTTACATAATGGTCTCTGTCGAGTAGGAACACCTGGATTAAGGGAAAATCAAGATTTGATTGACCTTGTACCTACACAGTTTTACAATTTATTTTGCGTAATGGTCGTGTTCAATCACAAAAATGTAAACAAGATAAAAGCGATGTTCTTGACAAACCATTACGATTTCTTTTTTGATATAAAACTTTTTTTCATAATGGTATTTACATGGCTTTCAAAATAGTATGCTGGTGATAATGTAAAACGTTGTGGTCGATGCAGTAGAAGAAAACAATGCTGGTTTTATACATTTCATTGCTTCTTGCTATAATTAAGAAAAAAAAAGAATATTTTATTGAAACAACATAATGAGAACAAAAATACAATCTTAAGACGCTTAATATTAAGTACATCATACAATTATTAGGAGGGATCATCAGCAGCCAAACTAACTGAAGGCCTCTATTTCGGCAGGTACACCCACAGGAACATTGTCTTAATTACTTAGTACTGTTTTAAATAAATTATGTTAATATTGTTTCTGTGTCACCAATTATAATTATAGGTAGCGTAGAAACAGGTTTATTAATTTAAAAAAAAAAATGATGCGTTCTTCTTTTATAAATCTCCAAATATAGACGTAATTTTATTCTGCAGATCAATCAATTTCAATGAAGAACTTGCAAAAAACTACGGAAGAATTAGGTATAATGTTTTCGCTTACGTTTCAATGAGACAAAAAATATATTTCATATGATATGAAACTGTGAAATTAAGACAATAAAATTTTAATGACCACCAAAATTCGCTAAACTTAATTGTTATGTCTAGAAATAAATCTAATTAGGGTAAATACGCTAAATGTCGGCCCCCTTACGGTTTTTCTGTTTTGGGATCGGTTTGGCACTATCAATTTGCAACGAAAGGATAGCTTCCGATGCGGTTTCGGATAGCTTGATAAATATATTTCATGTTCATGGGCATAAGTTTGACTTTTCTATTGCTAGGAAAAAGTACTAAGGTTTAGATGCGTCGAAAACGAAAAAACCCTAAAGTCGGCCATTCAAGGCCCATGGTCGGTCGCGTTTTTCCCAAATGTCGGCCGGGTATAGGGTGTTTTAAATTAAGATAGACTAATATTATTAATATGATATATTTTGGCAGGAGTCTCACTAATTATACATTATAAATCGTATTTGTTTAATAGTAGGTAAAGTATTCTTTATTTGCACTAAAATAAAGTTAGGTATTACAATTTAAAAAAATCTAATTAAATACTTCAAAATTCCGTGTTTGTTGACTTATAATTTTCTTTGCTTCCGTGAAGGCCCTGGATCTCCCTGCTCTGTCATTGTAGTACCTTAAATTAAAAGCATTAATTCTAAAGGCAGATTTTTGTGACATGCCAGTTAATTAATTAATGAAAGATCCACGACCAACCATTTATATTTTTTAAGCTAATTAACATGGGTTTATTAGGTAGCAAGTTCCAAAGAGCAATTTATATCTTACTAGCGACCCGCCCCGGCTCCGCACGGGTGCAATCTCTACTATATTATGCATATTATGTATATATAAATCTACCTCTTGAATCACTCTATCTATTAAAAGAAACCGCATCAAAATACGTTGCGTAGTTTTAAAGATCTAAGCACACATAGCAACAGACAGCGGGACTGACTTTGTTTTATACTATGTAGTGATATTCCCAAACCATAATAAGCGCTATGATAACTTATGCTTTTTAAATATTATTAAGTCCTACATTTAAACTGAAATCTTTATATTATTCATAAATTAAATGTATAATAAATATTTAATTTTGAGAAAATAAGAAAAAGTAATCAGCCTGTATAGTTGGGCTCGAATTCGAGGCTGGTCGACATTACGATCTTTAATGTTTCTAAAGCCGGCCCCTATTTCGTGTACATTATTTCTCGAGATTCAACTAATATCACCCCGGCCGGTATTTGGCGATTAAACGTAAAATAGATTTATTTGCCTATATGCGTTGCAAATTCTCTTATTAAACCAGTAGAATTAGTACAATTGGAGTTTATAAAACAGACTTCATTTACTTTAAGTCGGCCACGGCCGAGAATCCGGTTTTAACTCAAAATTGGTATTCTATTGACGGCCTCCTATTTTTCCTTTAAAACAATACGTAAAACATTGAAAAAACTATCTCAGAATATAGTAAAAATCACTAATTACTGACAATAAAGCTTAAAACAAAAAAAAAGGAATGTCTTACCGTTCTAATATCAATCCCCGAAATGTGGGTATCCACAGCAAGTAAGGTACTTTAGATATGAATTTGACGCTTTGACGGCGCAATCGCTTCGGATGCTCGGTGTGCGAAGAGTGAGTGACGTAATCGGAAAGTAACGGTTTATACATATAGAGCATAAACTAAGGTTGTAATTAGAATGGCAAATTTGTCACTTTATTACGTTTTAAATGAACGCAAGCTGAAAATGTGCAGACGGCCGAAGTTTGGGGGGGGGCCGACGTATGGCGTATTTACCCTACCTACTTAAAGAATTCTAGACTTTGATGTTTGGAACATAGAACCTACCCACACGAACTATTAACGAGGATAAATAATAAACCCGCATTATGTAGTGTCTGTCTTTGGACTTATGTATAAGCTAGCAAATTGAGTCATAAAAAAACATGTCGTATGCTAAAAATTCCTAACTTATCTTTCTCGCGTTACGTACGTTACTATGGAAAATAAAATACTTTTGTTTGTTCAAAGAAGTACGAGTAATAGAGCATTATTGTTTGTACACAAATATCATAAACACTAAATACCTATCATTATTTAAAAATACCTGGTCAAGAACGAGTCAGATTCGCACTAAAATAAGAAAGTGGTTCCACTTTTTTTATCGTGGTAAAATCATCAAATGAGTCCTCTCACCCAGGGCAGGGCGGGAGAGACTATCAGACTTGTACTGACTAAAATCCACGGTGTAGTTCAATAGCCCTTTACGTTCCGGGGTCGCGGTAATACGTTAGTCCCGCGACCCCGGCAGGCTTTGGCCCTCTATTCGTCCTTTGACCCGGGCATGGTCCATGAAAAGTGTTTCTATGAATTGAGCGCAGTGGAGATTTTTTTATTTTGTGGCAATTTGCAAAGGTACATGATGTGAATATTGACATCTTCATTGTGGTTATAGTACATTAGTAGTCTCAGTAAGAAGGTATGAAATTAATACAATGAGATACACAGGTCTCCATACAAATAAATGTGAAAGCTAACCTCTGAACATTGGTACGTTTTTGAGGGTACTTACAAACAGTTTTTTTTTTTTATTTTGGCTGATTCCCAAATGTTTGCATGAACAATGATACCTCGAAATGACCTACGAGCAAACTTTCTTTTGCCTTAATATTCGTAGGTACACTCAATAAAAATTACTGGCTGCTATATAGCTGCATGCAATTAGAATCCTGAAGGTATCGAGAAAACTATTCTATAACCGATAGCAA
Organism: Agrotis puta; assembly: GCA_943136025.2. NCBI lineage: Eukaryota > Metazoa > Arthropoda > Insecta > Lepidoptera > Noctuidae > Agrotis > Agrotis puta. The sequence goes on along the minus strand of OW964177.2, from coordinate 8,341,021 downwards.
ATCAATCCATAGTAGCAATCGCATATAAATAATATCACATATGTATCCGCCTACTCCAATCTGTCAAACTTCCCCAATCGACCATGAACCTTCTATTGTGAAAAAGTTGAAAATCCATTAAAGACATATAGTAATAATATGATGATAATTTGATCTGTACATAGTAAAACTGTGTGAAAGATTAAAAAAAATACGATTTCTAAACCCACACAAAAATAAAATAACTTTTCGTTCGGAAGTCGGTAAAAAAAAAAATCTAAATCTAGCTTTTGCTATCCTCCTGTTGGGCCAAGGCATCTTTTTTTTGCACTTCACCATCTTAAACCAGCTTTCACAATAATTATGCAACCGGGACTTCCCCCACCTGTTTCTAGTACAAAACATTAACAGCTGTAAATCTTTCCAGATCCGGCCGATATTCCTCATTGGCATACAGTTCCCGCCATCAGAAGTCCTCGAGGGCAAGCTTTCAGAGGAGAGTATGAACATGGTACGGGAGCGATACACGGAATGCGCAGAGATCGAGCCGAAAGACTGCGCGCAGAACGCTATGCAGATGTACGTCCACTCGCAGGCTGTGCCAGATAAGGTAAAAATATATTTACGTTATAGGAAAAAATAATTGACAGTGTGACAGTTATCTTAAAAAATAAGCGACTTAATTTACGTTATTTAGCCTCGCGTGACGACAGACGTACAGAGTTAGGGCGATTGTGCACTACAAGGAATTTTACTATCCGAACATCCGATTTTTTACGGTCCGAAGTGGCATGAAAAAAACGGATGATTGGCTTGTGCACTTGTCCGTCTATACTCGGATGATACGCCTCAGTTTAGGGTAGCTCTGTCTTTGAAACTACACGCCACCCACTCGAAATTACAGTAGAATCCAGATTATCGATGACCGTTCCGGAATGAGTAAAAGTAAAATGTCGGACGGTAAAATTACGTATAGTGCACAAACTAGTATATACATTATATGGCGTGCCATATCGGACCGTAAAAAATCGGACTGCCGGACAGTAAAATTCCTTGTAGTGCACAATCGCCCTTAGGGTAGCTAATTTAATTGAACGCTTTTTTATTGTAAATCCGCTCTTCCGTTTGGCAAATGCGGTTAAAACATGGCGAGTGAGTATTTAACACAAATAATACCAAAACATAATTTCTCTATAAATACTTACACTTTATTTTAGTTCTCAAATGAGTAAATAGAAAGATCATTAAGTTAATTATTTAGTGACGTCACATTGCTGTTGCCAAAAAAAAAACTATGGCAAAATTGCATTTTGACAGCTCGTAGTGTGGAGTTTTTTGTTTTTACCTATATTTTGATCAAGATTACACTTTTTTACTGAATGCTACATGCAGAACAAGAATTTGGTATGCAGACATATTGAAACTTATAGCACAACATTGGAAAGCCGTTTGAAAATTACTGCCTGCAAACCTGTTTTGCTGACTGTACATATTTAAACAAAATAAGTTTCCCAAAATTTATAGATGTTATCATTTTTACATTCACATGATAAACATTGTCTAAACGATTATCTCCATTTCGCGATTTGCATGCGGAAATATAAGTTACACGTGTCTTTCTTGAATCAGGGCGCTGACACTAGGCCGATTGTCCGATGTTGTGGAGTTAGCCTTAACAGATAAAATATACGTTTTCCACGTGTAACTTACCACTTGTGGGGTCTATGACTTTTATCCAATGTTGACGCCGTTTTTGCTTGTTGAATAAATCGTTTACTGCGTAAATAATATTATGAAATAAAGAAGATAATAAAACGCGTGTTTGTTTTCTTAGAAATGAATTTATCTGTTTTTAATGTGCTTAGGAAGCAAACCGGGTGAAAAAATAAATTGAACATCCCACTTTATATTATCTGACATGAATGAATCTATTTATCAGTTAATAAATATGTTGTAGAACAAAACAGTTTACCGATTCCGGTTTTTTGTTAAATTTGGCGCCAACTGGAGTAGAAATTGCCCAGGGTGGGACGGAAGGGACTGTCAGTCTCTTACTGACTAAAATCCACGGTGATCTGCCCTTGACGTCCCAGAGTTAGGGTTACCTCTGTTTAGACAGTCCCGCGGCGAATGTACACCGTCGATTTTAGTCATTACAAATCTGACAGCCACCCGGCGCGCTGCCAATCCACCCTTTTTTATCCTGGTAAAATCATCAAATGAGTCCTCCCACCCAGGGCAGGGCGGGAGGGACTGTCAGATTTTACTGACTAAAATCCACGGTGTCCTTCAATAACCCTTTATATACCGGGGTTACGGTAATTTCTGAGTCCCGCGACCGCCGCTCCACCCTTGGCGAAAGAAATCATTTGATGATTATACTACGCTAAAAAAGTCCCATTAAAAGGTGGCGACGCAATTGCCAGCAACCGAGAAAATCAAATCAAATCCACGCTTCCAAAGCAGAGAGGCCATATTGAACTTCCTTGTAAAAATACCCTATCTATCTTCGATGTTACCAATTTACCATACCACATGACGAGAACACGTGAAAGCTGAAAAAAAAACAATATCTGGACTTAACGCACGAGGTTGTCGACGTGTGGTATGTTTATCGACCCGTTTATCATAATACAGTTTTTATTATCGTTACGGCCAATGGGTTGATAGTCAAGTAACTCGATGAACATCCTTCGAAGCTCTTTCTTAGCCGTTGGATCATGGGCCTCCACTATACGTTGGGCTTTATGGGAAGGTCGCTGAAGCCCTAACTACCAATAGCTTATACCCTGCTACTAACATGGACAGCGGCAGCGGCTTGTACAAAGTATGTTTATCAATTATTAAAACAAAATACCTTATCTTATATAATTTTGTTAAAAAAATATAAATAAAGATACACTAGTAGACGCTTGAGTCATCTTGATTTGCGACACGAGGTTGTTGACTTTTGGAATGTAGACAAATTCAATCGTTTAAGTAGCCTTAGGGTCAATTCCCACTGAAAGAGCAGCGGCCGGCAGCGTCTTTTTGAGGCAAAATATTTTGAATCTTATCTACGTGGTTAAAAAGTTCATAGTCATTTGAAGGCAAAGGAGGGGTAGCGTGGCGTCGCGAGGCTGAACGAGCCTTCTACCGACTAGTCAAAAGAGGCGCCGCGCGGCTAATCGCGGCGCAGCTAGCTGACGTGCGGCCGACCGCGGTGCAGCTGACAGACACGCGGCTGCGCGCGAGTCAAATTGAATATAGGTCATTTTATAATAATCGTAGTACAAATCTGAGTACTGATTTAAATTTTTACAAAATGTTTCAAATTCACCAACTTCTCTTCTTTTCTTCCATAAATCATGTACCCAAAATTTTCATTTCCTTTTTCTTTCTGATTTGTTTGTTACTTCTTGTTCTTCTTCTACAGCCAGTGCTATGATACATAAATCCAAATCCACCATATTTATTGCCACACAACTTTCCTTGAGTGAAGTAGATCGCACACTAGTTTTCAAAGCCTCTCGCGGCGCCGCACCGCCCCGCACGGCGGCACACTGCCGCTTGCGGCGCCGCGCTCAGTCACTTGCTCTTACGGCCGCTGCGCGCCGCTGCTCTTTTAGTGGGGATTGACCCTAATCGTCACGTCCAATTACTTATCTAAAGAGTATGATGATGAAACAGTTTGGTCAAAGGCATTATGGTTCGGAAGGTGTCAAACCCGCCGTAGTTCTGGGCCTAAGGGAGGAGAAGAGTTACTTGATGCAGAAAGCAGAGAGTTAGGGGAATACCCCTTTATAATACTGATTATGAGAATTTCGAGGTTCTAACGAACAGTAACTTCTGTTAAACGGCTTAACGTGCTTTCCGAGGAGCGGAGGAAATTCGCTGCGATAGATGGTCCCATCTACAGACCAAGCGCGGCAAGCGCGGCTTAAACTGGAAGATCGGTTTGTGCGACTGTAGTTATTTATCCACGAGCTCCGGACACTTTAATCAATCTATGTTAACTTTTGAAGATATCTGTATAAAATACACTAATTATTATTTTCTTCTACTTTTTCAGTCCGTAGCTGATTGCGTGGAAGCGCTCATCGGTACCTACCTACTAAGCGGCGGAATTGAAGGCGCCGTCAAAGTGATCGAATGGATGAAGGTCATACCTCCAGAGGTACCTACATGATAACCATATAATAACTCAATGTCAACAAAAAACTTGACAAATAATGTTGTTTATGAACTTTTTTCTGTCGATGATTATTAGTTAGGCTGCGGTTCGACTAAGGCGGAGCGGAACAGATCGGAGACGAGCTGTGCCGTGATTCAACAATCCCATGGCTTGAATACACATGTGTCACGTGGCCAGCCATGTGCATCAGCCATGTGAATGGTGAATCGTTGCACAGCTCGTCTCCTCTCTGCTCCGCTCTGCCTCAGTGGAACCGTAGCCTTATAAAGTATTCCTCAATATACGCTATTTATAATTTTCCTGCGCATTGTCATCGTGGAGAGGTAATGTTTATGGGATTTTTGTTCACATCTGTTATCTATCTATATATATAAAAGAACAGGGTTTTTTATTATGACTCGACTACAGCCGAAACCGCTATATGCAGTAACTTGAATTTTGGACAGCAGTTGCAGTCTACCATGTAGGGGGGCAATAAGACGGGATTTTGCGAAAGTCCTCCTCTAAGGGGGTGAAAAGGGGTGAAAACTGTTGTATGAAAAATCTTATTCCTTGGGTTTATAAACTTGAAACTTGGTACGAATATGAGTATAAGTAAATAAAAAGAATTGACACTATTACTATTTTTAAACTACCCTCCATTGGTAATCTAGACGAAGTTAAAGTTTGTATGGGAAAATCATAACGCGCGAACCGATTAATTTGAAAATCAGTATTCAAATATTAGATCAAAAATAATTAAACACGTGTCTTAGGATTTTTCGAAAATGACCCCCCAAGTTGATGAAAAGGGGTATTCAAGTTTTAAGGTAAGGATCTAAAATCAATAAACGTCTAACCTGAATTTTGGACGGTAGTTGCAATTTATTATGTAGGTGAGCACTAAGAAGGGATTTTGCGAAAATCCTCCTATAGGGGGGTGAAAAGGGGTGAAAATCTTTGTATGTAAAATCTTATCCCTTAGGTTTATAAACTTGAAACTTGGTACGAATATGAGTATAAGTAAATAAAAAAGATGGGCATTATTAGTTTTTTAAAACTACCCTCCACTGGTAATCTAGACGATATTAATCTTATATGGGAACATCATAACGCCCCAAACGATGAATTTGAAACTGAGTATATAGAAGTTAGTTCAAAAATAATCAAACACGAGTTTTTGGGTTTTTCGAAAATCACCCCCTAAATTGGTGAAAAGGGATGATTGAGTTTTAAAGGATGGATTTTACTGCTTGCTTCGATAAACTCGAAACTTGGCATAAATGGTTTCCCAATCGAATACAGGATGCGTAATTATCTATATTTCAAAAATCAACCCCTAGCGGGCGAACATTGGAAAATCAGTTTGTCTACAATAATATTTCGAGTTCGAAACTAAAACACGCGCTGACGAAGTCGCGGGCGGAGTGCTAGTTATCTACATAATTATATTGCAGTTACTTAGTCATTTTACAAAATAATCAAATTAAGTTGTGACAACTTCCAAGACTGATATTAATTACTACCTACGCAATAATTTTATTCCAAAATATTATTAAAAATTGAATATGTAGATACAGAGTGCCATATTTTTTATTTAGGAAAACATGATTAATTAATAACTTTTTTGTTTTGCTAAGTAAACCGAAGTTGACGATGATACGATGCTTTTAAAATTCATAATACCTACGTTAGACCGTGGTATAATTTTTAGTAGGTTCTTACGTTATAACCCAAAACCTCCCAAAGACAAAGATTTAACGCATGTCGCATCTCACTCGGGAGTGGGGGCTCGTGGCGTCAGCACTATAATATGAAATTATACCTAGGTGTATAATATTGTGAGTTTTCAAAAGGGTCGTATTTTCGTCAATTTGGACTTGGATAACAAAACAAAAAAAAATCGGGTCAAATGTTTTTTTCATAATCTAATTATCAAAATTCAGTCATCTTGTCTATTGTTGCAATCTTTTTTTTTTCTAGGATGACTTTGGCGAATATCTGCACAGAAAAGTGTCGACCGTCATTGCAGAGGGGAGAGCGACGGAAGAAAACGTCAATTTCCTATTAACGTACTGCAGAACTGATGTGGAAAAGATTTTGAACTATAAGTTCAATGATCCGTCCTTCTTGTTAGAGGTAAACAAATTATATAATAAAAATCATTTTAGGCAGTCGTGTAATGAGGCAGGTTCTCCCGTCATACGTTTTTTTTTGTTGTAAACTGTCAAACGGGGTAAATAGGGAGACGGGTGACGTAAGTGTGGGTGATGTAAGTATAGTTTCATTTTATTCTGTGTTTATTTATTTGTTTGTTTATTTATTTTATTTGTTCTGTGTCTGGGTGTAATTTATCTATAATATGTATGTATTTAGAAATATATAAGTATGTTTATCAGTTGTCTAGTACCCATAACACAAGCTCTGCTTAGCTTGGGACTAGATAGCGTTGTGTGATAGTTGTGGAATATTTATTTATTTTTTATTTATTTACTTATAAGGTGTAAAAAATGTGGGCTACTCAGCAAAAGTGGCTCAAATATAACGGAGCGTCTAAACGGGCAATAGTTTTACTGCAAATATGTTGCTACAATATTTTCGGCAAACTCAAAAAAACATGTTTAATATTTGCGGCCATCAAAAACATTTTAATTTAGTATATCTCGGCAATAGGTCTGAATCAGCGTAGGTATACATACATTTCATCTTGCGGCCATACGAAAAAAATTGTTCCTCGTTTGTTAGAGGCGCTTTGTATTTTTTCCATTTGTAAGGTAAAATACCGAAATCTCGTGATAAAGCCTCCGGACCAAGATTGCAGCCGAGATATGTTATTCCTTTCAGTAACATAACTAAATGTACAGCCGATTCAAGCTATTACAGTCCAATTAATTTTTCCAATGTTCTCTAATGCTGAAAATAATATTATTTTTCCTGTTTTCAGGCTCTCTCCCACCCATCATACATACGTAACAGACTGACTCGTTCGTACGAACGTTTGGAGTTCCTAGGCGACGCCATCTTAGATTTCCTAATAACTTCGCATATGTTTGAGAACTGTGGGGAACTGAAACCTGGTGAAATGACGGATTTAAGATCTGCGCTGGTCAATAACGTCACATTTGCGTCGTATGTTGTGAAACTTGGACTACATAAGTAAGTTAAAAACATTTCGTTCAATTTATATTTTATCAAACTTCAAAAAAAGGAGGAGGTTCTCAATTCAACTGCATTTACTTTATGTTTGTTACCTCATCACTTACGACTGGGTGAACTAATTTTTTTCGATGCAGTATATCCGTCATTTGGTCCCATAAAAATTGATTTCAGTTTTGTTCAGTAGTTTTTATTTTATGAGCATTTTTCGCAGTGTCCTTAGACGATGTTAGTACTAGTACTACGTATTACGTATTTAAGTTTGGGTTGAATATTTGAACTAAAAATGGTAAATTAAAAAAAAAAAACAGTCAGTTGGTGGCAAAAATGAATTAAAGAAACAAAGCCACCGACTTCCGAAAGATAAGTTTTTAAGGTGGTTATTTTTTTTTTTACTTTTATTACTTTATAAAAGTAAATGACAGTCAATTTGACAGTTAAATAAAAAATGGATTGAATTGAGGTCCAAAACGGTGTCTTGGAGAATTTGAAATCCCTATGAAATTATATTAATATGTTACTTTTGTAAGTTTAAAAAAAAACCCTATGACATCAATTCACTAGTTTCTTTTTTTTTAACGTTATTTACACTATGATTTTCTCGAATAATATAGCTGCGCTTACAAACATTTATACTCACGTACAGAACCACACCCAGACTAGGAAAAATTACTCGTAGTTCAACAAATATCAATTTCGTGCGGGAATCGAACTAATGTTTGTCACCCTCTGTCAAATTCCTTTTCTCAAGCGCCAAAACTTCATTGTAACACTATACTTTCTTTCAGATTCCTCTGCTCAGAATTAAATCCAAGTTTGGACAATGCCATCATCATGTTTGTGGAACATCAAGAACAAAGGGACCATGAGATCGTAGAAGACGTTCTCTATCTGATTGATGAAGAGGAATGTCATATTGCTGAATATGTTGAAGTTCCTAAGGTTAGTATCACACTATATTTTTGTCTTAAGGTTTTTTTTATTTATTAATCTTTGCCCTAATCGCTCCATGTAACTTACTGATATTCAGCTGCATCTGCTTCGACTGGAAGCCAACCCCAATATAGTGTGAATCTTTGCCCTAAACTTTTTTTTTTTTTTTTTTATCGTGGTAAAATCATCAAATGAGTCCTCCCACCCAGGGCAGAGCGGGAGGGACTGTCAGACTTGTACTGACTAAAATCCACGGTGTCCTTCAATAGCCCTTTACGTACCGGGGTCACGGTAATCCCTAGGTCCCGCGATCCCGGCAGGCTTTGGCCCTCTACAGGCCCCGTCACTATGCTGACACTCTTTGAGGCGCGCGTGGAACACAACGCGCCGTCGACCCGGGCATGGTCCATGGTCGGACAGCGAGTCGCCCATTACTCGCTGCCCGCATGCCCGCGCCTACGGTGGCCGGAGATCGTCTTGCGACGTCCGACGCCGTGGGCGTCTACCACTGCGGCTGGGGTGGAGGGAGGACGCTGTCCTCTCCCTCAGGCGGCCCGCCTCCTCCTTCACGAGCATGACTGCTTCGCAGAAGGAGGCGACCGCTTCCCACTCCGTCTCGCCCCGCAGCATGGCCTCGACCAATGCCGGGCGCGAGAGGTCTCCGCCTATCGCCGTCGTGAGGACACGGCGGTGCTCTGCCCAAGCGGGGCAGTCCTGCACCGTATGCTCCACCGTGTCCTCCGGACGATCCTCGCAGTGGTGACACCCAGGCGTTTCTTCCCTCCCTATCAGACACAGGAACCTCCCGAAACTTCCGTGTCCGGTGAGGACCTGCGCCATGCGGTAGGTCAGGACGCCGTGACGCCTATCCAGCCACTCCTCAAAGAGGGGTATCTTTGCCCTAAACTAGGATTTTCTATAATATCGGGAGTGCGTTTACATAACCAACCCGGAGCAATTTGTAAGTTTTAAATTCGGGCTTAAACTGCCCTAGGCCAAGGGCCCGAGGCAGAGGGTTAGTTTCTAACTAAAACCAGTTGGTAGTATCCTTAGCGTACTCTGATTCTTACCTAGATGAGGTTGTCCTTTATGGACGGAAATTATCCTATGACAAGGATTTAATAAAAAAAAAATGAGATAGCCTTTTTCTGGAGCCACACTAACGGGAATTATCGTTAATTGTCGCGGTGATAGTTTTTTATTATGAACATTTAATATCTATTATCGCAATAATAAACGGTATTTCCCACTAGAGGAGCCCTCGCCTTACAATTGTCGCGTATGATGTGTAACATGATGTTACTAATATCTGAAATCTCATCTTGGTAATAAGGAACTATACATTAAAAATTATTCATTTATTATTTAAATAATGATAATGTTTATTTTTATTTTTGTGCAATTTTGACTTCGAATGCGACAATGACTAACTTCGACTTCTTAGATTTGACGCAAAAAATAAAACAATAGTTTTACCAAAATGTGTTTCCACAGGTTCTCAGCGATATATTCGAGGCGTTGGTCGGCGCCATTTTCCTGGACAGCTGCGGCGACCTCCAGGCGGTGTGGAAGGTGGTGTACCGCATCATGAACAAGGAAATACACGCGTTCTCCACTCGCATACCGCAGCAACCAGTCAAGATACTGTATGAAAAGATTCACGCGTGTCCTACTTTCGGGTGAGTTTACTATTTCAACATCATTGGCGTGGTAAAATCACTAAATGAGTCCTCCCACCCAGGGCAGAGCGGGAGGGACTGTCAGTCTCGTACTGACTAAAATCCACGGTGCCCTTCAATAGCCCTTTACGTTCCGGGGTCACAGTAATTCGTGAGTCCCGCGACCACTATTTCAACATGCTAGACAAAAATCAGCCTTTAAAAATAAAAAGCTATTTCCTTTAGTTTTCTGTATGTCACTACTTTCGATCGCGAGATTAACGAGCTACCGTGGCCCCGGAATGTAAAGGGCTATTGAAGGGTACCGTGTCAATACAACTTTGATAATCCCTCCCGCCCTGCCATGGGTGGAAAGGACTCATTCGATGAATTTACCATGTAAAAAAAACACTCCTGCTATGTCACTACTTTCCAGAATTTGATCCTCAATGTCAATTATATCGAATGGTGTAATAAAACAGTGTGAATTTTTTTTTTCAATATGAATGGGTTACATTTCAGGCGAGAAACATTTATTTTTGAAAAATCCAAAGCTTGAGTTTTAGTTTTCATCAAAACCTCGAGACTCCCTTTAGTATATTTCGCTTTTGCATATTGTTTCGAATTTAATTGGATTTACCTTGTTTAACACCTGTACCTTTTTGCCATACAGATTCTTACAATATTCATAATATATATATTATCTGATGTATTTTGTTTGGAATTGAATTAATTTGATCGATTCCCATTTTGCAAATAACATCTTAACTCTTACTAATATTAGAAATGCGAAGGTTTGTGATAATGTATGCATTGATGTTTGTTACCGTTTGGATGTATTTTTTAAACGACTTCTAAAAAAGGAGGTTACTCAATTCGACCGTATATATGTTTTTTTTATGTTTGTTCGCGCCTAACTTCGTCGTTTATGAACCGATTTTGATGATTTTTACAGATACGGTACATAGATAGTTCATAACCTGGAGGATAGTCTTTCTCTCGATTTTATCTTAACGTGGATTAATTTGGAGTTGTAGCGGGCGAAACCGCAGGTAACGGCTAGTTAAAAATAATTGTATTTTATTTTCAGGAAAGCGGAAGTCGTCAATCCTGATATACCAAAGATAAGGGTAGGAGTCACAATAACGAAGAACGAGAGCCAACATACAGTGTACGGTATCGGCAGAAACAAGTCACAGGCGAAGCGGGCTGCCGCGAAAATGGCGCTTAAAGTCTTGAGTCTTTAAGTTATATTATTGTTTGAATGCCAGAATAAATGTTGTTTGTTGCCAATGTGACACATAGGTCCAGCAGTAAATTGTTTGTTATGAGAAAGATTTTTTTTACGTGGTAAAATCATCACATGGGTCCTCCCACCCAGGGCAGAGCGGGACAGACAACAGACAAGCAGACTTTCGTACGTACGTGAGAAAGAATGCACGCAAGTAAAGACTTTATTATTGTAATGTATGAAGGCTTTGAGCATGTCTAGCCACTGAATATAGAAATTTAAAAAATATAAATGTTTCGAATGTGTATATTTTTCGTGTGTATGGACGTGAAAATTGTCTATACTCAACTCATTTTAACCATCGTTACATAAAATGAGAGCAATTATTCTGGTCGTCCATCAAAATGTGTGTTTTTATTACATTTTTATTAATAATAATATTATGTTTAAAAAACAGAATTAAGTAATTTAATATTTTTTCGTTAATGTTGGCTTTCGTAAATTTCACATTACAAATTGTCAAATATTTTTATTTATTTATCAGTCAACAATTATTTTAAATTATTCTTTATAATTTCCGATGATTTGTAGCCGACCTCTAACTATAACTCGATTAATTTCGATAGAAGAATTAGATTTGGAAAATTCTTATTCGTAATCGAATAATAATTATCCGAATAGAATTCTCCAATCGTTTAATATTCGCGAAATATTCGCTCTCCAAAATTGTACGATCTTTTGCTTTCGGTCTATTATAATATTCCTAGCGTAGCGTAACCCGAGGACCAAAAAATGTAATTTCTATTTTCTTTTCTTGCGTTTAAACGGATTCGTCACAAAGTTTTGCACAAACTGCAATAATATTCTGTAATGTAAGTGAATCATCACAGATTCTAAACGAGGAAATAAAATAAATTCTCTAAACATTACTTTCGAAATTCGGAACGGTATCTCATTTACTTTAAAAAAAAATAGCTCGCTGAGCTCGTGAACATTTCAGAATATCACTCTGGATTTCGGAAAAACATCGTGGCTTGAACATTTTTACGATAGGTACCTAAGTCATGCAGATATTCGTAATTATGATTGTTGTCAACCATATAAGGAACCGATTTTGATTACATTATTAGTATGGGGCATACATCTCTCATATGATAATGTGTTAAATGTAAGTAGAATACTAATTGGAATAAAATATATGCTGTTAGAACATGAATCTAGAATAAAATTATCGAACACCTTATCAACTCGAGACCACCGCCACCCAACTTATAAGGAACCCGCCACTGACCTCCATTTGTCAATTATCACTTGCCACGATTAGCAAAGAAAAAGGTGAAATTGAACTTTATTATCTTGATAAAATTATCTTCATACTATGATAACTGTTTATTTAAAAGCGTGCATATGCGTTAAAAAAGCGCGCATGACGGCACAATATGGCGTCAGGAAACCTTCCTTAGAAAATGACATGGTACAGACACCAGCAAGTCAACCTACCCCAATCTGGTTTTAGCCAATAGAACTAATGTTCTATTAATGAAATGAAATGAATTTATGTAATGAAATTGAAAAAAAAACTGTTATTTGATGTCGGTACATAAAATAACGAAAATACTGAGATACATTTCACTTGCACCGGGGCTGAGTAAATTTTGTATGGACTGTGACCCTTCTTAGACAGATTGAGTGAGGTTGATGTGCTGGCGTCTGTACATAATGTGCGACTTTGGGGTGTCGCGTCGTTAAGGCGCAGTTTAGTCTTCGGAAAAAAATATTAATACGGTCATGACGTACTGATTTTTTAAAATTATATATAAATATTATAAGTATGTTGTATTATTACGTAGAAGAGGAAAGTATGTAAAAAGACATTCATACAGGGAAAGTATAAATATGACTGGGATAATATCGAGATATAAGAGTTTTATGTTGAATTTAGTGTGGTAGTTCCTAGATACAATATGAAGGTACTCGTATATTTGCCACTTTTCATTTATTGGAATGATGCCTGGCGGTAGGTAGGTAGTATTATTTTGAAAAAAATAAAATTATTTATATGTTCCACGCAAATTACTATATTTTAACAAATATACATTAAATAATAAAAATAATTGATAAAAATATTATATATTACGTGTTTTGTTTTTTTACATGAGCTACTGAGAACTAGAATTTCAAATAAGTTCAAAAAATTGCAATATCAATAAGACATTAGTCCATACCATAAAAAAACTACTGAACCGATTTTTATGAAATGCTGTTAGAACAGTAAGGATTTCATCTGTTCTCTAAATTAAAGTAAATGAAACAAAAAAAGAACGATCACAATCTCATAAGTACTTTCGAAGAAATATTTCAATATACTTAATATACAATAACCTATATTTTATGTATTTGTTTGAAGTGAATATTTTGTAGTATCAGTGCCTAATATTACAGTCATATGTATCTAATATAAAACCTTCTGAAATCTGTTAATTTAATAATACAAGGCACGTTCAGTCAGGCACGTTTCAATTTTTGTGGTGAGTTTGGATGGATTCTCAATTTTAGTTTTTTAAGTTGTTACTTTTAAAGCATAAATATGTGTCGTTTCAATAAAATATTAATGGATGTATTGTGTACTATTCTTAGTGTATTTGAAGTCTGCATTTTATTTACACTTATTTCAAGAGAGTTTTTAGGATATTTTATTTTCAGATCCTTTGTACTTTTATTAAATGTATATTTATTAATATGCTATTCTTATTATACCAATAAAAAGTTTAACCATTTGAATTTGTTTGATTTAAACCTGAACATTCCACATAATACAATAAATATAAAATGTATTTTAAGTTAGTGTCTATGACAAAAATCGGCCTGTACAGCCGCACAGGCCGATCTTTCGGGTTAAACCACACCTGCCGAGGTTGGTTTGTGAATTGGTGATCATCTGTCATAGCGAGCCGTTGTTTCATACTGTCAGTCGTTACTTATTAGTCAGAAGCTGTAAAAGTCGGACAAGCAATCTTACAATGGGGTACCGTATTACGACTTGAAGCCGACCCTAATATAATTGGGAAAAGGTTAGGCAGATGATGTCGCTGACACTTGTTCGGCCCCCAGAATTTAGCCTCGCTTGTCGCCATATTTCAGAATTCGCCGGTCAGTACTGTAAAAATTATAGCAGTTTTTGGTGGCCGAGCTTCAGTCAGTTTCCCCAGCTTGACGCCATGTGAATCTTAAGAACTAAGGCAGAACCTAGCCAGAATGGCGTAACGAGACCTAATCTAGACGTGGGAAAGACGCACCACTGAGGCCCTATCCTTTAGGGACCTATTTTTCTGGTTGTATCAGTCACTTTATCATCATCATCATCAGCCGGAAGACGTCCACTGCTGAACATAGGTCTCCGCCGAATTGCTTCCATCGGTTGTCCACGACTCTCACTATGTCGTCGGTCCACCTAGTGGGAGGCCTGCATACGCTGCATTTTGTTAAAAAAATGTGTTGCTTTCGATTTTTCGAAATCCTATCGTTCCCTAGTTAAAGTCCCAATAGGGCTTCGCTCGCGCCAGCATCAGAGGTGCTAAGCCACATGTGATCGTCGGCTATATTAGCTATGCGCGCTTTGGTCGTTTCAGTTTCCGGTTTTGAAATAAAACGTAATGCTGTCTACACACCTTCACCACCCAAATCAGGCCTTGACCGCCGGTTTCGTGCCGGGGGGACCGGCTTCGGTGTGTAGAAACAAGTGGGCTTTAGTGCCAGCAGTTGAGGCGCTAGACTAAATGTGCGTCGCCAACATCAGCTTTGCAAAGACCGTTTTGCTTTTTAAGTTCCCAGTCATTTCTCATCGTACCTATAATCGTAGCTCATGTAATGATAGGAGTCATAAGGAACAAACTTATGATCGCCAATGTCACATACTAGTTTTTTTTTACTTTTATTTTAATGCGCGCTCGAGCCCGGGCCCTGCGGGCTTAGATCCGATAAAATCTGTGACTTGGCGACTTTTGCCTAAATCTGGGAGAAATCACCAGCTGGGGAAACTGACTCCAACTTGGCCAATAATATATTTTGGTTGGAATTGGATATTTAAAGACGATTTTTGTGTTACCTAGATTTGAATCGGGGTCAAGCCAGTGTCAGTACTCAAATAGGGTACACATAGGATTTTTACCCTAGCGGGTATTGTATCACTATCATTATACTGCGGGGCTATTGTGTATCTCTGTTGACAGTTCAACTGATGATCACTTGCTCTGGTGACCATCATCAAGTAGCTGTCTTAAGGTAAATTTCGCTAAAAAAGCCAATCTTTTGAATTTGCAATGGAACTGATAAATGTAAACGTTTCCAACTGCTGGTGACTAATAAGTAAGCCAATAGCCCTAACTAGAGGCGGAACAATTTGGAACAGTATTGTTTCAAACCTTGTTGGTAATGTTGGATTGCAGTGTGTGTGTAGAAATTGTAATATTTTATGAATAAAAGTACTCAAGTTTGTTCCCACATCAGGATGTGGATTTTAATGTTATTATTATTGCATACATAATAAAATTAGAGGAAGTAGGTGCTGGGCCTCTTGTATGCGAAGGTGTTGAGGCGTTTGTGGTGGTGCACGCGCTTGGGCAGCGGGAATCTGATGTGGCTGTTGTGGAACTGCTTCACTTGCGGCCTGCGGCACGCTGACGCCTTGATGACTTCCACTTTGATGATCTGTATCAAGAAAGAAAATGTTAAGTGAATAATGGAGAAATTTCTTGATTCGTTTTTTTTTTGTAATATTATTATAGCATTTAGGAGGGTTGTATCAGCTAAAGATAGCAATGATGATGTTGACTGATACAACTTCAACAAGACAATCAGCATATTATAGTAAGAAGTTCATTGCAGACTAGTGGTTTGTATGAGTATGTAGCATTATGTATGAAAAGAAAATTTAACACAATAATCCATTGTGTCCAGCTTCAATAAATAGCTATTTAGTATGTTTCAGTATTGAAGAATAATGGTCACAAGTTTTTGTTTTTGTAGTTTATGGTAAAATGTATCAAAGCTAGGAAGTGAGGTGGCTCATGATATCAGAATGGACTAAAAATTAAATCCAACGTATTATTTTTATTGCGTTCTGAGACCGTTATTACTAGATTTCTGTATTTTATTTATAGCAAAGCTGAAGTATTTATTGTATGGAAAATTAAAAAAGAGCCTCTATTGTAACAAGAAACTATTTTTTCCATCAAATTAACGCCAAAGTTCCCACTAACTTCACGTCGAAAAATATGAAAAGTAGGGGTAGGGCTTCTGGTCAATTTTGTTTATGTTACAAAAGAAAAATGTCTTGAACATTTTTTGATACTCTGATGTACTAATTCTGTTTTTAGTGGACCACCCTGTTTTTAATAAAAAGTAACATTACTTCAGCATTAAACTCATCAATAAAACTATAAATTTCATTAATAATAACATGAGTCAATAAAGTATCATTTCAACAATCTTACTACACTCATTTTAAAATATGATACATAAATAACTCATTTTCAACATTATTTATATTAGCGAAAGCTACACAATACAACTAAGAAAGATCACAATCAATCAAATCTAATATTTTCTTTTACAGGAATGTAGGCTTAAATAGCTACACTTGTCATATTTAATGAAGAAAAAGGCTTAAGATAGAATATAGCCAAATAGGCTTCTTCTCTATTACAATTACCAGACTCGATCATATTTGGTTATGTCAGCACAATTTCAGGAATAATGAGACCATAAGTTACCTGGATAGAGTGAGCACGGGCTCTGTGCCTCGCTCCCATGTCACGGTAGCACTGAGTCACAGCACCGCCGACACTGAGGTCACGGTATTCACGGTACATGTTGTGTACACCGGAACGGGACTCATAACGCAGCCAGATACCAAAGTTCTTGATCTTCACAGGACTCCTTTCGGGGATTTCCTGGAAGGCAATTATTTAGATTAATAAAATATTACAATTAAGGTTTAGTTTTATCAACACACTGAAAGTATCACAATCTCTCTCAGGCAAATATGTTCGAAGAGCACTTGATGCTAAAGAGAAAAGACAGACTAAACAATGATAAAATATCAATCAATTGTTAAAAACTGTTGATTGTTGTTATAGGCCATAAGAAATTAATTTTAAGATTTTTTGCCTTCAAGAAGTTTGCATTTCATTTGGAATACTTATTATTACAAATGGGCAACATGAACTGTTTTACTGTGTACATACTGTAACTTAACAGCACAGGATCACCTTCAATTCGAACATGTACTAATTATAGTTACGAGTTGTGCAGTTGTTATTTCATCAAGTATAGATGAACTCTTAGTCAGATGATTGGTTACGGTTATTCTTCCACGGTTTGGCATTAATATTGCAAAAAAAAAACATTTAAGAAAATAATACTAACCCTAATGGAGACGATCTCACCAGTGGTCTTCTTGAACTTCTTCAGTTGACGCAAGAAGTACCAGAAACGGGACTTAGCCACAATGGGATCTGGGGAGAAGATCCTCATCTTGTATAGTGGAGGCTTGGGCTCGCTCTCCGAAGGGAGCTTGCGGCCGATGACCTCATACTCCTTCAACTGTAACAAACATTTACACATCAAATCAGCGCATGCTGAACATTAGCAGTTCTCTAATTCTTAGAAACCTTGCTGCATTAATAAACTATGATTTTTATAAATGACGCGGTCAGTGGGTCATCTTACTCCGTATCATTTTTAATAATTAGCTGGAATTATACTGATGCACACATGAGATTCAGCACGAACAGCATCACAACATGACATAACCTAAAAGCACTCCTATTTATGTGTCAATAAATCTTCATCCTTTAAGTATTTAATACAAAAGTATGATGATAATAGTATTATTTAAAACGACGAATAAGAATATGAACACTAAAGAAATAAATGGTGAAGCATTTTGTAAATTAAATTCACTGAATGCACCGACAACGTGTACGCCTCACTCATGCTGGAATTATCACTTTTTAACCACTGGTATTCATGTTTTTATTATTCATTAGGATTCCTAGACTGCATTTAATCATTTTTACCTCAATGAATCACTTATTTTTCTCAAAATTACTAGACTCACCTCTCCTTTAGCCTTCATTTTCGGAGGTTTTAGTCTGAAAAGAATCTGTCAACGGAAGCGGAACACTGACGCGAAAGAAAAATGGCGTCATTCAATCAAAGTTGCCATTGAAAAAAAAGCGATATCGAAAATGAGGGTGTGTAGGTACAGCTTTATCTTTTTTATAGATATCTTTTGGATTTACAATTGAGTACTTGTACATTAATAATTATTTGTGTAATTTATTATTTAAATACTCAAGAGAATAAAATTTAAAAAGTTAGTTTTGAGATAAAACTCCTCACCGTAAATTTATTGAAGTACTAGCTTCCGCCCGCAACTCCGTCCGCGCGGATGTCGGTCTTCGCGTGGATGGTTTATTTCTCCATTTTGAGTAACTCTGACAATGAAATCTTATAAATATTACGGCGCTGAATCCACTGCGGGTAATGCAACGTGTGTTCGCGGTTCTACAGAACAACGTCTATGAATAAAACTGAAAAATACGATTTTTTTTTCTACGTATTTTTCCAGGATAACAAAAAACTTTTTCAAAAAAAAAATGTAACCGCCTTCAAAAAGAACCACAAAAAAGGGTAAAATAATCAACGATGGCTTTGTTATTTTTTATTTCATTGTTTATTTTTTGCCACCGACTTCCGAAATAAAAGTTATTTGATAGATTATTTTACCCTTTTTTGTGGTTCTTTTTGAATGCGGTTACATTTTTTTTTTGAAAAAGTTTTTTATTTTTCTCTTTTTAGTTTAAATATTCAACCCAAATTCTTGCCAAATACATATAATATAATCCGTAGCACTGGTAATAACATCCCTCATGTACACAATAAGCTAATAAAATTCCCTATCTCAAAAACTACTGAACCGATTTTGATGGCTCCGTATTGATCTTTCTCCAAGATCCAATCATCAGATCCTGATTTGGTGACAATGGGACCACACGGGAAGCACCTGCTTTCAAACAAAAAAAGAAACATGAAAATCGGTTCACGAAGTCGGTCTTTATGCGGTAACAAACTACTGTTAAGGAGTTGTACCTTCCATCATCAGCTCAGCTACATAAGATCATGATTACCATACGCAAGTACTTAAATTACTTCATAAGATTTACGAAAAACGATGGGTGAGTCTATAAAATTTGAGGGTTGCCCTCGATTTCTCCAAGATCCAATCATCAGATCCTGATTTAGTGACAATGGGACCACACGAGAAGCACCAGCTTTCAAACAAAAAAAGAATCATGAAAATCGGTTCACCCAGTCGGTCGTTATGCGGTAACAAAATTTAAAAAAAAAATACAGTCGAATTGATAACCTCCTCCTTATTTTGAAGTCGGTTAAAAAGTATCCTATGTTATGCCCAGGATAATAAGGAATAATTATACCAAGTTTCATCGAAATCGAACCGTTAGTTTTCACGTGATGCCTGCACAAACAGACAGACAGACAGACAAACATTTTTTAAATCATATATTTGGGTTTGGTATCGATCCAGCAACACCCCCCGCTATTTATTTTTTCAATATTTTCAATGTACAGAATTGACCCTTCTACAGATTTATTATATGTATAGATAAGAGCCAAAATATACGAGCGCTTTTTCAAGGTGTGATAAAAACTGGCGAAGTAGGAGCCGTAATCGCGCACAAATTTGATATGTGATTATGTATAAAAACGGCAAAAAAATCATGTCTGTTATATGGGAGCCCCTTAAATATTTATTTTATTCTACATTTTAGTATTCTTTGCTAAAGTGGCAGCAGAAATACGTAATTTGTCTAACTATCTTTGTTCATGAGATACAGTCTCATTACAGGCTGACAGACGGACGGACAAGGAAAGAGCGCAGAATTAAAACAAAACGACGAATATTCAATACAATGACCGTGCAGGGCTTAAAATCAAATAAATAATGTAAAAATAAAAATAATCAAACACATTATAGAGATGCATTTAATTTTGTTACATTTTGGGGCTTTTTAACCGACTTTAAAAAAGGAGGAGGTTGTTAATTCGACTGTATTTGTTTTATTTTTTTGTTGATTCTAATGGTCCGATTTTGATGATTCTAACTTTGTTGTAATATATTTTTGTCATGTGGTCCCATAATAAATTCTTTCAGTTTGATTCAAAGTTTTTAATTTGATGAGCATTTCTTATTGTGTACTTGGATGATGTTATTACCGGTCCCTATTATAAATTTCATATTTGACAAGAAGTTGAATGTTTGAACTAATAACATAACAAAAGAAAAATAAAAAAGTTTAAAATAAAACTAACCGCCTTCAAAAACCACCACAAAAAGTGGCTTTGTTTTTTAATTCATTTTTAATCGTATGAATAGGAATATGCAAAAAAAACATTTCCAATAACTTTTTAGCATTTTGGGATTGGTGGGGACTTTCGGCATACCGAAATTAGGTCCATGGGATGGCTACCCTAGCATAGTACGCCAACTTTAGAATATATTACAGTACGCCAACCTCAACCAAAAAAACTCCAGGTTGTTTTGACACTGACAGTGACAGTCACAGACTATATACTATAAACTGAGATAGATGCGCATCTCTATGTTTGAAAATGGACAATATTAATTGAGTTCCCCGATCAGCAGGTGGCGCTTTTAGTACCCAAAAAATCCTACAGGGACCGCTGGTGTACTATATTTGCAAATATGTAGGTTTTAAGTTTGATAATAAGTGTAGATAAATTTGTAGAAAGACAAAAGTGCATTTATAAAACATTAGTAATTTACTATTTAGCACTTTTGTCGTTCTACAAAAAAACTGCAGCTGCGTTGCTGAAATGAAACACTTGTATACATCACATAATTTATTTAGAAAAATCAAATAAATTAGAATAGTTTTATGAAGATACAATAAACATTTACAGAATATGAAGATTTACTTTAAAGAGCGTATAAGCCACACGGCATGAATTTCTTATCTTAGACTTTCTTATTTTTGGAAATGACTGATTTTAATGTAACTTAATACGCTTATCCAGAATACATAGGTCTAAAAAGTGACCTTGATTTTTTATGAAACGTACATAGCGCTCTTAATTAATCAGTCTTTGTTAATCATTTTAGCATATCTTGGGAATATGCTCAACAAATTTCTTCTTTTAATATAATAATAATAATATATGGCCTGTTGTTTTACATGGTCATTCTCATCAAACTTTGAATTTTTCCATTTAAAATTCTATTAACCCCTTTACACCAACTGTGGATTATCAAATTGATTGCGAGATTATTAATTAAATCGATTAAATCATCTCTATGCTTTTTATATGAAATTATTTTATAATCACATGCACAATTAACCTGTCCGGACAATCACGTAGGCTAATGTTCACATTTTCTTTTACTTTTTATTTTTTTAGTATGTTAATCTAAAGCCTGTTGTTTTACATGGTCATTCTCATCAAATTTTGAAATTTTTATCATTTAAAATTCTATTAACCCCTTTACACCAACTGTGGATTATCAAATTGATTGCGAGATTATTAATTAAATCGATTAAATCATCTCTATGCTCTTTAAATTAAATTATTAAATAATCACATGCACAATTAAGTAACAGTTTAATTTTTTGCTTTACAAATACTGATTCCTGACAATCACGTAGACAAGCAACAGTTACATAAAAAATGTCAGTCATTAAATTAACAAATCTTTCATTTGGATGAAATAAAGATCTTTTAGTATAATCAATTTCGTAATTGAATGATTGCAAATCAACTTCTGATCGACATAAATCACTCATACCATATTTACAATTTCTAAAAAACTTTGATTTAAATTTCTTAATCACATACTCAGTAACATATTTTTTCGATTCAGAATATAACAATGAATCATTATTCTTAATTTCAACCATCACCTTCAACTAACAATCAATATCACATGCAAAATCATCATTTGGTTTCTTATCTAATAGATTCGTCATTGATTGCAATGAATTATTGTCATCATTTTCACAATTAGCTCGGTGAATGCGATGAATTAAAATTGTTTATAATCAAAGTTTTAAATGCATTGCAAAATTGATTACAAGTTGTATTAACATTTCTTATTCTATTACTTCTAATGCCACTAAAAATAATTCTCTAAGGGATCTTGATTAACATAGAGAGTGATTAAATTTTTTACATCATGCTTAGAAATCAAATAATGCTCATTTCTTTAAAAGTTTTTATATTCTAGATCCAATTTATGATATAAGGAATTGATTCATATTTTATTGATTCAGAACTATCCTTTTTAACTACTGATTTAAAATTAATTGATTCTAAAATAGGAATCAAATCATCCCACAGTTGGAAATGAGGAGAATTAGTTTTCAAGCATTGCAACTTATCGAATATTAATAAGAAGTCTGCAGACCCCTGACATTCCTCTGGAAGCACTCTATGTCCTGAAACAAGAAAATAATATTTTATGTTAGTCATGTTTTTTATCATTATATTTTATTGGTTACATTAAATTTCTAAAAAAAAATATAAAAAATTCAATAAACATTAATCTAGTTTATTTATAAAACAAAAGAAAAATTATAGGTCTTCCCGTGTCACGCGTGCTCACCACCCCCCCTCTCTCCTTATTGCCTATGTCACTTAGGACCAAAGCAGTTTTCAACCGGTGAAAGAATTTTTGAAATCGGTCTAGTAGTGTCGGAGCCTTTTCAATACAAACAAAGAGAAGAGAAGAAACACACATCCACCTATTTTATCTAGTGACCAAAACCTATGTTCTTTGTATACAAATATTCTATAAAAATTTAAAATATTTTCACCTCATACTTCATGATGATGGTCAATAATCAAAGATTCTGAAGTAATTTTATACTAACCAAGGCTAGATACTGATGTGTTGATGCCTGGACTGGTCTAGGGCTTCTGTGAGAGCAGCAGATGGTTGAACAAGAACAGAATTTGATTGCAAGTTCTCCCGAGGGCTGGCCTTGTTGTTCTGGAAAATTATGATGTCTTATTATTCTAACTGAAAATATGAGATCTTGATATGACTAATCAATTAGTGTTTTTTTATGTGTTAAAATCATCAAATGAGTCCTCCCACCCAGGGCAGAGTGGGAGGGACTGTCAGACTCGTACTGATTAAAATCCACGGTGTCCTTCAATAGCCCTTTACGTACCAGGGTCACGGTAATTCGTGAGTCCCGATACCAATCAATTAGTGATTAAATGATATTTACCTAGACATAAAGATGGAACAGTATTTTTGTCAGTCTGTGACTTGGTAAACAGTAAACATCCAAAAAGTGGTTGTTACACAGCCTTATACTGTCTCCTCTTTCTTGAATTGATAATGGTACACTTTTCCAAATTTTAATTTTTTCCAAGCTTTCTGACGATACCCGTTGTTTGGATTTGGAAATAAGTCCAAAGGGCCTGAAAATACAATGAAATAAATACGTGATTTTTTTTCAATTTACTTTAAATATTATAACAATCACACTCATAGTTAGTCAAAGATGTTGCAATAACAAATTAACATAAGAAAAGGTTTTTCTATGACAGATTATACTAAAATGTTATTTTAAAAAAATCTAAATGAGTTTAGATAGCTTAATGTTTATAATGGATGTATGAAGTCTTTTCGCTGAACTCTAGAATGGTTGAATCATTTATTTTTAATATTCTGCTAGTTGTTTAGTCAGGAAATATTTATATGAATGAAAAACCGGCCAGTGAGCTTTCCCAAGGGCGGATTTGAAAACTGTACTTTCTTTGTATTTCATTCTCTTAGTAATAACTAATGACAACAGATAAGTACCTGCTTGAATAAACTGAGTTTATTTCAAACTTACCATCATTTTTGCACCCAAAATAGCAACGTAACCGCGATTTCTTCGGCATCTTGCTCAAAACCAAATCGAAAGGCACAGGTTAGCAGTCCAGGTATATATCGCCAAGTAGATCAGAAAAGCAGTAATCGGTGTCCAAATTCAAAGCCAGGTGGGTTTCGGTATTATGAGGGATAAAATCAGGATCCGTATAATGAGCGCAAAGTTGTAGAAACATATCAAAATACACAAAAAGTCACAAAAAACGAACACAGAAACGAACGAAACAACAAAGTTTGAAACAAAATTTCAACTAGTCTAAACATTTGGTGTTGCTGTTATTAAAACCAAAAATTTATTTAAATTCATACGAAGCATATAAAATTATTTTGATTGTTAAATAGTTTAAATAAAATAGTTCGTTTTTTTACGAATATTCATGTATTTTTCTAATTGCTAATTATTTAATTTATTAAAGAAAGTTTACTGTCTAGTATCAAACTGCCACCTAGTGACATTAATCAGTAAACTATCTTTGAAAATGGGGTATCCTTGATGGATAGATGGCGCTAACGTCCATTGGCAATTTCGAGTCGTATGTTTGTTCGGAAGTTTCATGCCCCTGGTGACAGTGTCTTCGTGATATTGACATTGGTTGTTCACGTTCTTTTGCATGGGCTGTCGAGTGCCTTGTACAATTAGAAAATAGTGACTTAAACAGTAATATGTGACCAGTACGTAGCAAATAGTGGTTATTAAACATGTTTTCGGGGAAATTAACACGGGTGGTTAAGTATGGACTGTACGGTAGTGTTGCTATCGGCGGCACAGTTACGGCTGCTGTAAAACTTGAAAATGGTGATTATGACTCCCTGGCGATTGTCAGGCTTTCCAGGACAGCAATTACTGCTGTGGGAATCGGAAGAATGTATAAATCCATGCTGTACAGCAAAGACTGGGATAGAAGCTCGAAAGAGTATTTGGAGGTCAAGAGTCAAGCTCATCAAATTGGGGCAGAGAAATTGCTTGAGCTATGTAAAGCCAATAAAGGTGTGTACATAAAAGTTGGACAGCATGTTGGTGCGTTGGACTACTTACTGCCTAATGAATATGTGAAGACAATGAGAATATTACATAAAGATGCACCACAAAATAGTGTGGAAGAGTTGTATAAAGTTATGAGAGAAGACTTGAAACAGGATGTAAGTAGTATACAGATTTTAATTTTCATGTTTTTTGCACAGCAGAATTCAAATTGTGTTATTGAAATTATCATTGTCATGTTTATCTCGGGATTTTTTAATTATTTCACAATATTTTTTTACTTTTTAGCCCAAAGATTTATTTGATGAATTTGACCCAGAGCCTCTAGGTACAGCCTCATTAGCACAAGTACACAAAGCCAAACTGAAAGATGGCACAGAGGTTGCAGTCAAAGTTCAACATTACTTTGTAAGAGACAATGTTAAATTAGATCTTAAATGGATGGAATTTATCATCAATGCTATGTCAAAAGTATTTCCTGACTTCGAAATGCAATGGCTTATTGATGAAACTAAAAAAAACATAGCAAAGGAATTAGATTTTGTTCAAGAAGGTCATAATGCGGAGAGAGTAGCTGAATTATTTAAGAATTATAAATGGTTGAAAGTGCCAAAGATTTTCTGGGATTACAGTACGGAGAGGGTTCTTGTGATGGAGTATGTAAATGGCGGTCAAGTGAATGATGTGAAATATATTGATGTAAGTATAAGTACTGTTGCGCAATAGGCACCTTGGTATTGCATATGAATGAACATAGGAAGTTAAAGTGTGTTATAAAACTAATACACACATAATTGCTCTCAATATTTGCTTGACCTACTATTTGGTATTTTCAAAAAATATGTGAAGAATTGTATTGGTCACTATGACCTGCTACTTTTATTTGCCATTTTAATTTGTTGAGAATCATGTCATGGTATATTTCACCTACATGCATTTTCCTAAGTAATTACCAAAAAAGAATTGCACACAAGAATATGAAATATTACACAATAAACAGTAGAGATTTCAAATGTCCAAATGCATGAATTATGTTTTCTTATGACAATTTTATTGTTAACAATTTATTTATGTAAATGTAATCTTCCCTTGTCATCAGAAGAGATATTGTGGAGAGCCAAGATATTTACATTCTTTTGCATTTAACTAAAGATCTTAGTCCATCAACTAATGGGAATGATTTGACTTGAAAACAAGTTTTTTTTTTGTGTGTGTGCATTTTTACTGCAAAGAGTTTTACTAAGTTATTTTAAAATCTCATTGCAAATTTTAAAATTTTGTTCTTAGTTTCAAATATTATGAGAAATTAAATGTTTTGAACTTTTGATGATGTCCAGTTTTTTCAGTTAATAACATATTTATTTATTCATTCACTTTTAGGAGCACAAAATCAACAGATTTGATCTATGTAAGAAGCTGGGTGACTTGTATTCACATATGATCTTTATCAGTGGCTTTGTGCACAGCGACCCACATCCCGGCAATATACTTGTGAAGAAAGACCCAAAAGATAAAGATGTCACTGTCTACTTGTTGGACCACGGTTTGTATGCTGTAAGTTGTAGCTAAGTATTTCATACAGGTACTTTTTGACTAGATTTGATTATAGTCCACTACAATAGGATGTATTAAATTGTAGTTTAGTGAAAGTCTAGTTTTCTATTCTTCAGTAATCTTTCTGAAACTGTCTTCAATTCGGTTTTTTTTTTTGCTTTGATATTATATTTATTTTAAGTTGGCCACATTATTCTATGCATTATTGCAGATATTACTGCACCTATCTAAAATAAACAGACGTGTTTTTAGTTGATATTATTTTAGTAACAATTAATTATTTTCTAACAGCTCTAAAATCATAAGTGTCATTGGGCATAGAAGAATCCATGAAGAATCTTTTTTTGTGTTGTTGGCAAAGTACCAATTGACGTATATCATGGCGTTATACCTATGAATAAATATTAATAACTCATCACTGACCATAACAATATCGCGAATTACGTGCCCTGAATTCGAAGTTACAAGGTTACGGTCAGATATGATTCATAACACTGGTCAACACTAGTCACGCCACACGAACTCTGGTGGCTAATATTGTTTTTGCCACCTACACTCATTAATAAACAGCAATAGTTTTATTCCGATTGGCCTTAGATTTCTTGTGATGTGTTGATTCGTGTAACCAGTACTAGGGCGATAAACGCAAACAAACGATCGCGAATAAACTGTCGTTAAATTAATTGTTTTCGTATTAGTTTAAATTTAGTGATTTATAATTGCTGTAATTGTGTGAATATGCCGAGAAAGTGTAAAAACGGACTTGACTCTTTTTGTTATATTTGTGAACTTAAAAAAAAAGACGAAATTTCACAACAGTTGTGATGGAGAGTTATCGTCAGTATTTTGGTTTCCCTGTGGCTCATCAAAACAAATCTTGGGCTCCCCATATTTGTTGCATAACCTGCGTTAAGAATTTGAGTGATTGGAAGAAAGGTTCCCGTTCTATGCCGTTTGCTGTACCCATGATTTGGACCGAACCAAAAGATCATGTTTCGGACTGCTATTTTTGTCTTACAAGATATAAAAGGTATTAATTCTAAAAAAAAATACACTGTGAGTTACCCTAATCTACAGTCAACTAAGAGACCAGTACTTCACAGTGACAATTTACCTATACCAGTTACCACTGCGTCCGTTACGATTAACGATTCACAGCCCTCCACTTCGAGAGAATCGCGGGCCGTTGATGACGATGAATGTGAGTTTGAAGAAATCTCAAACAAGCCACACTTGATAACTCAAGAAGACCTAAACGACTCGATTCGTGACTTGAATTTGTCAAAAAAAACAGTCAGAACTCTTAGGAGGTTCCATCAGGCCATTTCACAGATGGAAAAGCGCTATCAGGGCAAATGGAACCCAAGGATGTTGGCCGATTACTGCTGGACGTTAAAAAGGAACCATCCAGATGCTAAATTTGCCAGAAAATCCTAAATCATACATTCATAATAGAACTTTTTTTGTTTCGGACTGTCATTATTTGTTGAAATTTTAAATTACAGTAATCAATAAATTCTTGGCCAATAATTGTTTTTTAGTTATTGATTTTTACTAACAATCATCGATCAAAGTAAAAAATATGAGTGAAGTTCTTGTGGCACGACAAAGTTCAAATTTTGTTCCCCAGTGTAATACACAGATAAATAAATTATTATGGTAACTGCATGTCACGGGTTCGATTCCCGCACGATATTTCTATGAGTTACAAGAAGTTGTTCCGGGTCTGGGCGTTTGTGTATGTGAGTTTATAAGTATGTTAACGCACCCACGATAAAGGAGGAATTCCTATTGGGAGGCAAAGTATTTAAAAAGAAAAGGTGAAAAAGGCCTTTTGTTGCATCATACTGAAACTATTGAGCACTAGTGAGTGCTGTATGTATGCGTATTAAACCAGTGTCCTTTAGGCTGCGGTTCCACTGAGGCAGAGCGGAGAGCGGTTCTCCAATCAACATGGCTTGAGTGGAGAAGAGATGTAGATTTCAAGCCATGTGATAGGCGAATCACTCTCCGCTCTGCTACGCTCCGCCTCAGTGGAACCGCAGCTTTACGCTTATAATGCACCAATCTAAGAGATATGTCGTCGTACGTACGTACTCTCTTTTCTTCTGACGGCCGACACACCGAAGATAAAATTAGAAAACAGCGCTTTTGTTTTTTTTTTACGTGGTAAAATCATGAAATGAGTCCTCAAGGACTGGTCGACCGACCCAGGGCAGAGCGGGAGGGACTGTCAGACTCGTACTGACTAAAATTCACATTGTCCTTCAATAGTCCTTTACGTCCCGCTACACAATCCCGCGACCGCGCTTCAAGCGCTGAGCAAAATCATCAATATACAGCGTGCGTAAAAATGGAGAAACGGCGAATGTGCGACAAAAATGCACTTCACTGAGATATACAATTTCGAAAATTGAGGAGTCCTTTTATAAAGCCGGATATTTGCTGAAAACTGTTGATGTTTTATTTAATCTTTCTTATCTTCAAAGTCATTTGTTTCTTCTTTTCCAAAGGTATGATTACGATCTCGGTAGCGTGCAGCAGCGCTGCTGGTCCCCAGGTATAGGTTTATTTAAGATTACATACTGAACTTGGCAGCAATGCAGCGGAAACGCTGTTCCGCAGCAGTGTTGTTCCGCATACCTTGGCTTAGAATCAGCGCGGCAGGTAGCACCGTTGCACAGCACCATAGTGGCAGTAATGCTGCGGCTATACTGGTCCTGCGCACTGCCGAGTACGGACATATACCTTTAAATATGTATATCGCAATTTTTAGTAAAGTCTAAATAGAGGTCTTGAAAACCGGACTTATCTAGCCGGCGAATTATTGCGCACGTTAAGATTTTCATTTTATTTTAGTGTCTTTTTCATCTTGAAATCTAACAATTATTCATTTTTCTTTCAGCAATTGTCCGAGGACTTTAGGTATCATTATTCAAAATTATGGCTATCAATAATCGATCGGAATCGAGAAGAGATGAGAATCCACGCCGAAGCATTGGGGATACGCAAGGAGCTCTATGGATTGTTTGCTTGTATGGTCACGGGGAGACCATGGGATTCTATTATGAAAGGCATTGGTCGGACTAAACCAACGTCAGATGAGGCAAGTACAAAATAATGATCTTTTCCTAATTTGCAGATCGCTTCCAACCGGTATATGCGGAGATCTAAAGGGGAGGCCTATGTTCAGCAGTGGACGTTCTATGGCTGAGAATCTGAGATGATGATAATGATGATGATGATGGTGATGATGATGATGGTGATGATGATGATGATCAACTCTTGAAAACTCTGCTAGTTGCAATCTTTTAAAGAAAACCGCGATACTTACAATAATTCTCAAGATTAAAAAATAATTAAAGTAAAATAAAAAGTTACCCCCGAAACATAATCACGAAATACTCGTATTTTCCTCGAATAGCTAACAAATATCAAAATAGTACCCCTCTTTTTGAGTAGAGAGTTGAAAAAAAGAACAATAACATTCCCTGCCCTTAAAGTGTTTTCAACCAAAAGCATCTTCCCTTAAATTGCTTCATTATTTTTCCAGAAATCAACATTCCAAAATGAGTTACCAAACATTTTGCACTATGTTACACAGTGCCTAGAGCACGTCGATAGGCAGGCGTTGCTGGTATTGAAAACCAACGATCTTATCCGTAGCATAGAATACGCACTGGGCATGCAAGATCGCATGTGTGGATTCGTTATCATGAGCCAATGTTGCGTACAAAGTGTGTACAACCTCGAGTATCAGGTAAGTCATTACTTACATAAGTTACGAAACTGTCAAAAAGGTTGTGCATCTGTTTTTCCCGCATTTGTTTGCGCTCTTTGAAGGTTGCAGTGACACAATTACAGTCAACATTTATAAAATTAAATATGTACGTTATAATTTTTTTCAAACCTATTTGTTTCAGAATTCGCCGAGCTTTTTCAAGAGAACATTTTTAAACCTCAAGTTTGGCTGGTCATTAGTTCTGTTATATTTCTACAGTTTATACCAAAATATACATTTTAAGCTTTCATATAAAAGAGTTTTAGAACTTAACTAGTTAATTGTGGTAATGGTTAAACGATTTGAAAGTCTGAACAGTGCTTTGAATAAATTGTATAGTGCTTTGAATTATTTTTATAATGTACAGCTTTCATTTTGAGAAATAGGCTAAAAACGACAAGTACCAATTAGAATAATTTTTCTATCATAAATCGACGAATTTCAGACACGCAGTGTTTATACCCTTGTAATTTTTTTTTATATGCGTTAATTGCAATACAGCTGTTATGATTGCATTGTATCGTTAATTAATTATTCGCAACATTAAAAGCCGCAACTTTTGATAGTAGATAGATCTAATTATTTTTTGTTTCTGGTCACACTGTATAAGAACTTGGTTTGTGTTTAGTATAAAAATATGGATATGGCAAGAATGAATAAGACAGGTATAATACTCGGTATGTTTCCCAAGGTGATGTTGTTCACAAAAACTAGTAAATAAAATAATAGTTTCACTAGTCCTATATAATACCTCCAACGGCTGAGTATTATTTTTGTACATATACTGAGAATTGTAAATAAGAATCAGCTAGCGCAATTTTATACCATGTATAATGCTGTTACATTGTTAAATTTTATTTTTGAAATATGAATAAACATGTATTTATTTAAAATTGTTTTAATAGGTTCCTAAAAATAAGTTTGAGTTCAATCAACAATTCAAACTTGGAAGTTTATTTCTACACCAAAATAAAAGAAAACCAAATCAGAGAACAATTTCATATTTAATACCTTAAAATTTTAAACAAATTCACGACAACGGCAGCTTCTTTTCTAAGACCGATAATTTGTTGCTCAATGTAGAAAGATCACCTTGAATTTTTAGCAGAATATTGGACACGTTTTCACGACTTTTCTTACCACTTAGCCGGAACATAGATGAACTAGAAATGCGGCACGATATGTCAGACTTTCTAAAACCTGAAAGCATCGTGTACTGCGCTGGCATTTGGTTAATATTTGCAATGAAGGGTTTATTCAAACCCATTGTTTCATGCGTAGATTGAGCTGTAAATTTAAACGTTATAATTAGATAAAGGCGATTAAGGCGCACTTTCACTAAAGGATATGTCGCAGAGTCAGCCGGCTTTTACGAGCACAGAGTACTTTTATATATACGGTTTACGAGATATCCGCGCGACTATGGGACAATGTCACTTGACATTTCTATTGTTCACACTACAAAAGAGACTACTAGTGTCGACTGTACTGTACTGTCGTACGACAAGTCTCGCGATCTGTAGATGTCGCAAGTGACGTCGGGCGACATCACGTGTGTTTGTGTGTTTTGTGTCGACCGACAGCCGTGGGACAAATGTTCCCTACTGAAAATGCGCCTTTACAGTCACTCGCCTGAATTCGCACATTTTGGATAGTGACACGGTCTTTGGTTTAGTCATTGCAGATTTATACCCACAAGGCGACAACATTTTTTGCTTAGAATTTCGTGCTTAGATTTCTTTCGTGAAATAGTAGATATTTAAAAAAAAAAAACAAGATGGCGGAGTTGGTTCCAATTTTGGCCACACGCCATTACCGATTTCGAATATTTTTTTTTAAATGGTTTTCTGAGGTATCTTATTAGCATTATTTATTTATGTATTTAATTGACGAGGAGCTCGTGGCTGAGTAATAACTACTAGACGGGTTGATCATGAAGGATCTTCTTTCTTTAGATTGGTCGGTGGGTGGGTGACCATCATTGGCCGTTGGTCCCGGCTGTCATTTATAAATATGACTGTTGTTACAGGCAGTCAGTCGCTTGAAAGTCAGACGATAATTATAACCAATGGGTACCTTGTTAACCAGTAGGTCTGTCAACTGGACCCAGGTTAGACTGGAAGCCGACCCCAACATAGTCGGGAAAAGGCTAAGCAGATGATGATTTATGTAAGTATTTAATTGTCAGTCAAATCATGGCTATGCATGTAAATTGAACACAGTATTACATTGTAATTACAGTCGTGTCTCTGAATAGAAATGCCCTTTTTTGTATGTGCATCTATTCGTTGAAAGCGCATATTTTAAAATGGCTGACTGCAAAGTAACACTTTTCACTTTCTATCAGTCAACTTTAGGGGTCAAGGTGCTGGTACTTAAATTTATAAATGAGCGAATGTAAGCCTACTGCTAATGCTATGCTATTATTTATTGCTGTTTTTTTTTGTCGTAAAATTACGAATGACTTCCTCCTACCCATACCGTCAGACTTGTACTGACTAAAATCCACGATGATTCTTCAAAAGCCCTTTACGTTCCAGGGTCCCTGATGAGAGAGTCCCGCAACCCACAATACAATGATACAAAAGCCAGTATTCACAATCAATTGATTTCGATTCGAGAACTCATATGTCGTATCCTCTTTTGGCATACAAAAGCGAGCGAGATACACATACGCCATTCCGAATTCCGAAGGTACTGACTCCAGCACATCAGCTTACCCCTAATCTTTCCAATCGAATATGAACACTCTTCTTTTGTTATACAATTGAAAATACATTAAAGAAATCTGACAGACTGATGTCTAACTATTCAATACACACAAAACAAGATGTACCAACCATCCAATACTTCATCGTTATTGTTCTGGCGGGTGTTTTCATAAATGGCTTCGGTAGACTGAATTTGATTTGCATACTTTTTTGACTCTTCGTCGCCATTGCCGATAGTCAGCATATTATTATGTACTGCAGCGGAGGCTGAAACTTTAAAGGCACAATATTTGGTAAACGGCGCTCATTGTTATTTTAATGTTCAAGGTAATAATTTACCTACTCAGAAAGTAATGTGCGTCATACGCAATGTGTTGTATGAAGCATTTAGCACTCGGGTACTTTTACAATATTCTTACGTAGGTATTCTCAAGTAGTGATAGGTGAAAGTTCGTACTTAAGTACTTAAAAGAAGGTCAAGTCCTGTATGGAGATTTCCGTATTTTAAAAGTAGAAAGTATTTGCATGGTGCACGTGATATAATGGGGGATTTAGAAGGGTCACTTGAAAAATTTTGTAAGTACATAGTAAAAGCTAGCCGAATTGCCATGACGATGAGGGTCCATTTTCGCCGCATGTCTAAAACGACTAAAAATCTACCCGTCAAATTACCCCTATTAGCCTTAGAAATGTTAAAGTTGGGGGTAGACGTGTTCCGACCGGGCACGCCGCAATCGCGGCGGTGAGACCCCTCTTTGAGGAGGGGCTGGATAGGCGTCACGGCGTCCTGACCTACCGCATGACGCAGGTCCTCACTGGACACGGAAGTTTCGGGAGGTACCTGTGTCTAACAAGGAGGGAAGAAACGCCTGGGTGTCACTACTGCGAGGATCGTCCGGAGGACACGGTGGAGCATACGGTGCAGGAATACCCCGCTTGAGCAGAGCACCGCCGTGCCCTCACGACGGCGATAAGCGGAGACCTCTCGCGCCCGGCATTGGTCGAGGCTATGCTGCGGGGCGAGACGGAGTGGGAAACGCTCGCCTCCTTCTGCGAAGCAGTCATGCTCGCGAAGGAGGAGGCGGGCCGCGTGAGGGAGAGGACAGTATCTTCCCTCCACCCCAGCCGCAGTAGTAGACGCCCACGGCGACGGACGTCGGCAGACGATCTCCGGCCACCGTAGGCGCGGGCATGCGGGCAGCGAGTAATGGGCAACTCGCTGAACGACCATGGACCATGCCCGGGTCGACGGCGCGTTGTGTCAGCAAAATGACGGGGCCCCCCTCTAGAGGGCCAAAGCCTGCCGGGGTCGCGGGACTCACGAATTATCTCTCCCGCTCTGCCCTGGGTGGGAGGACTCATTTGATGATTTTACCACGCAAAAAAAGGCGTGTTCCGAGCCGACACACGTAACATGATGCCCTCAGGCAAGGTGGAGCGACAATGAGGTATTTTGTGGTGCTCCTACTCTAATGATATAGCTTTGTGTGCCCAAGTGCAAAACTACTTTGTAGCTGTGGTTTCGACGCTGTAGTTCTTAGAGAATAGCGCTGCAGGACCCTGGACCGGACTACTGCACGTTCACGGTGACATCTGGAAATCGAACTCGCGTCCACGGTTGCTGACGAGAATCCATCGTGTTGCCATGGTAGGCATGTTACGGAACAATAATAGGTTACCCATTTAAGATGATAAGTTCACAGAAAACAGATCTCCATTTACCTTTCAAACGATTACCCGGCGGCCATACTTCAAGAATATATGGCTGTTGAGGGTCATTGCCTTTTCGCAATTCGCCCAGTTGTACGACAACATCTTGTTTCGACTTGAGCACAATGATTTCCTCACAAAAATCGGGAAGGTCCAGCAAATGCCACACTTTTTGACGTAGCACTGATATCGAGGCAGTTGGCTTCACTGCTATGTATCGAAGCCTTTCGTCTAAAACTAAAGAATAAGATAATTGAAAGAAAGACATTAAGACAAGATTCTTAGCCAGTTTTCAATTAAATTTTTAGTAGGTGCTACCTAGGGTTGCCAGCTGCCACCTTTTCTTGAAGGAAAAGTTGCCAAAATATGGTATTTACGCAGGCATACTTAATATTAATATAATATTAAGTATGCCTGCGTAAATACCATATTTTGGCTTTTTGTTATTATATTATCATCTGCACAGGCCTGAAAATGGTAAACTTGAGGAGAGTGCACGGTATAACTTTAAAAATCAAATACTTAGTCTTAAAATTAACCAGGCTCGTGACTCCAAACCGAAATGCCGATTGCATTGAGCCCTCGTGGTAGATTGGAAGCCTTTCTTAAGAGAAAACCTATGTGGCCTGGTCCAGCAGGCGGAACATTATATTATGCTGATTAAGATGTATGAACGTGACGAGGCGGAAGGCGTACCTATGTAAGAATTGTAGCAGGTTGGAGTTCTGCAGTTTTAGTCTACCTGTATGGGAAAAATGTGAGTTTATGTATGTTTGCACTATAACACGAAATACAATAAACTATCTTACCACCAAGATCATAGCGTCGAATGATGACAAATGTAATGACTTCCTTCCGAAACAGTTTTATCGGTGCTTTTAAGAGCTTGGTTAGTGACATGGTAGAAATATATCACTGTTACAACTCTTAAAAGTTATAAAAAAACGTTTATCTCATATTATCCAAAGCACTTATTGGCAATTTTGTGTGTATTCTTGAGAAATTCTTTAGTTTATTTATGTCAAAGTCATATTTGTTGCCATTTGTTACTGACAGCAGAATGACCAAATTATTTTTTTGTCCATTTTTGCGAGATTTATGATAACTCTCAATCGAGGTTTACCTCAAATATAAAAAGTAAGTATTGTTATAAGTATTCTGTGGTATTACATAGTTTTGAAGATACAATAACTGCTGTGCTGCTATTCTCTACTTATAAGAAACATCGCTATACGATGTGTTCTTCGACGAGGCGGCTTTAAGATAGTCCGATCGTGAAGTGCGAGCGGTGAGCGCTAGTGTCGCTGTCGGTAGCTTAGTGAATAGCAAACTTTAAACACAGCGTGGCGTGAGCGCTGCGGCTGCGCTGTGTTTATAGAATAGTACTGCTAGGCTAGTATTTAGCCTAATTTCCATCTTGGTCATTAACCCTTTAACCGCCCGAGTCGTATATATGCAACAAACATTTCCGTGCCCCTATCGCCCGTGTCGTATTTATGCGACAGACAAAATTCACGATTTTTGTTGTTTTGTTTGATTTTATTGCATCTATTCTATATCTCTCTATTAATGTTGATAGACAGATAGAATACTTTTTATTGTACACCATGATATTTTATAAATCGGAGCTTAAGAGAAGCAGAAAGAGAGAAGAGGAAAGGACGATTCGTAGCCGGGCGCTAGGGGCACGGCAATTTATATTTAGCTAAGCGCTTAAAAGGTTAATTCGTTCCCTTTCGATCTTTTATTTGGTTAATAGCATTATCAAAGACGAAGACGGAAGATGCAGCATAGGCAGGCCTCCCACTAGGTGGACGACGTCATCAGAGTTGTGGGTAACCGATGGATGCAAGTGGTGGATTGTCGATTCACCAAGAGCCTTTTCCATCGGTGGATGTCTTCTGGCTGATAATGACGATTATCAAAGGAATTACACTAGCAAGCAAAAATATGGAATCACTTACTTGGAATTGATCCGGTATAGCTCCTTCAATAATGGCGTGATTTGAATGCATTTGGTATCAACTTAAAGTTAACAGTTAAAACTTTAAAATGGTACCCTTTTGTTATTCTTGACTAAGATCACGCAAAATCGGGGTACGTGTTTCCATAATTTTGCTCGCGAGTAACGAAGACAAAAACGGATAATTAAAACAAAAAATTAGAATAAAAAACTCTATTGAACACGTAACAACACTGCAATGCATACAATAACTTAGTTCCATCAATCACCAATGTATTTCTTAGTTAACCATTCTTTCTTAATAAGTAACTTAATTATTGTAATTTCGAAGCTTGGATAGCATACATTAGGGTATTAAATTTCGAGAAATCCCATTTCCTTGTGAAAGGGTTGTAAGCCAAACCGTAAATCAGTTCCACGTGGCAATTGTCTGAAAAAGAAAAATGGATAAATGAATTAAAGGAGAAATTA
The DNA here is from genome assembly GCA_943136025.2 of Agrotis puta. NCBI lineage: Eukaryota > Metazoa > Arthropoda > Insecta > Lepidoptera > Noctuidae > Agrotis > Agrotis puta. The sequence goes on along the minus strand of OW964177.2, from coordinate 8,303,751 downwards.
AAGTAAACTGTATAAAAGTTTATGGGATTTAACCAAATCTCTCGCCAGTAATGAAATGTTGGTCAGTAGTAGACCGCAACCTAAGAACTTCGTAAAAAATATTTAAAAAAATCTAAACCGTAACAAACCAGAGATATAACGGATTTTATTTTGTTTCTATCGGGAGTAAATCACTCCTGATTAGAACAAAATTAAAACCGCCATATCTCTGGTTGGTTACGGTTTAGAAACTTATTTTTCACACCACCTGCTCGAAAATGTCAAATTATATGTCAAGCAACCTTAACCTAAAGTGAGTCATTAGTGGCCGAGGGCACAGCCGGTCAATAATGTTGTACTGGATTTCATTATTACCCGCTGGTCAATAATGTGATTTGAATTTGGAATATGTTTATAAACAACAAACACCCTTTGGTGCCAGAAAGATTTTTTTTTTAATTTTCTTTTCCCTTTTGGGAAGACAAAGGGATCTATCTAGCCCATGCAGCCTAGATTTTTTTTTTGGTTCTTTTCGTCCCTGTTTGGGGCAGGCAAAGGGAGCTGAGCCCATACAGCCAAGTCTGATTTAGTGTGCCAGAAAGAGGAAAGCTATTCTCGAAACCCTTACTACGCGTGGATGATATTCTCGATTTCCTAAAAACTCATAACGATTGCTTCTTCATATCGTTGCCATATTTTCGAAGACATAATATTGTAAGAATAATTAGATAACTACCTACGAACCATTTTTTAAAAGGAATGAAATAACATTAAAACTGGCATTAATAATAACAAATACCGTACCGCGCCGTAATACCGTAGGTAATAGTAATTGGCTGTAACATTAGTTAATTTATTTTAAATAAACTGCACTAAGATTGCTGTGGATTTTGTAAATAAATAAATAAATAATAAAACCTATCTATAATATAGTCGATTTATCACATTTTATCAAAAATACTCTATTTTCACGAGCGTCTCCAATGACGTTCTAAATTCAAAATGCATACAGCCAATCATCCAAAACCATTCTACCAGCCCTGTATAAAACTTAGTTTACACAAACGCCACATCCATGAGAGTGATATCATTAGGACAAACCAAGGGACAAACACGACAAAACCATAAAAGATACTTTTTTTTTCGAAAATCGAATTGATCGTGTCTTGGCTACTTATTGGTAGACGCAATAAAGGCGCGAAAAACATAACTATATCTTTGCACAACTGGACTAATGTCTCAAATGTTACAATTAACTTGAATTAATATATAAGTGTACCTATATAACTAGTTCTAAATGTTATTCTTACTGTTTTTTTATTTAATAAATACTTTGTTTTTCGTACTATGGCTATTATTTTCTCACAGTAGGTGTAAAAAGTAGAGTATCCTCCTCTGGGCTAAAGGTGTCTTTGCCTTGGGCTAGCTTGAATCCCTCGCTGCATTCAGGATTCTTGTATTAACTCCCTCGCTTCGCTCGTGAGTTAAACTCTTAACTCCCTCGCTACGCTCGGGAGTTAAATCCCGAATCCTTCATTGCGCTCGAGATTCAATATGACGCCCGTGACATAAGACACAACTTTAGCCCCTCGGTGCATAATCTACTATTTTTTTCTGTGGACTTCTTAGGTAGTAGTCTAATTGTGGCCAAAATTTTATCACTGGCAAAAAGAAAAAAAAAATGGATGCAAAGGTCCATACTAAAAGTTGCATGGGCTTTTCATCATGTCATTGTGTTAACTGGCTAGAAGGGGTTATTGTACTTAATAAAACGAAAAACTTGTATTAGGAGAACAAGAAAAATCACGAAAAATAAAATGATGACTGGTTTTGTATCGTTTGATGTTTAACCTTGTGTACTTAAGCAAACATAAGTGTATTCATTTAACTAATACTAGTACTTACTATTCTACTACTCTGCCTAACTTGACAAAATGCACTTACAGCTGTTTTTTTTTGGGAAAAAGCTAAGCGCATAAAGATGATGATGATGATGATAGACTAATACTTACTTCTTTCTAAAATAAACGTAAGTTCTGTAGGTGTTATAAACTTCTCAAACTGATGAGCCCCTTCAGGTATGACTTTCAAAATATTTTCAGCAAGATATATCAGTGCAAACTGGGACAGTTTCGTCCTGTTAGGGGTTGTGAAGAATATTTTGCCTCTTGGTTTGCAAGCTTTGATGCAAGATTTGACAAACAAATCCTGGTTCTGTACATGTTCTATAACTTCTGATGCCACCACACCATCATAGAGGTCTGAAGCTGTTTCTACGTGTTTCTGAAATCGTAAAAAAAGTATTATGCTACAAAAAAATCGAACTTTTTTTTAAAAAAAAAAAACGTTGCCCAACACTAGGAATTTCTCCTGTATCGTGGATGCGTTTACAAACATAGAAACTCACATACACAAACACCCAGACCCGGAACAACTACTTGCAGATCATACAAATATTTGTTCCATGCGGGGATCGAACCCGCGGCACACAGCGCAGCAGTCCAACTGCTCAGCCACTGCGCCAAACGTGCTGTCAGGACTGAACGGAATGGAGAAGCTCATAGTTTTTTTTATTATTAAGATTCGATTCCAGCCATGTGCGGTACAAATTGTCGCTTTGGCCGATTCACTCAAGCTAACACAATTTGTGCGCGAACATTTTTATAATGTTATATCTTGTGTGTACACCTTGATACTTTTGTGCGCGCACATGTGAGCAGTGGACTCGTTATTTTTGAGCGCACATTGCTAACATCAGTTCAGTGAAGTTACGCACAGTCTTGCCGTTGAATACAGAGGCTAAACGTGATACCAGCTTAGTATGCTGTTCATAATGTTCGCGAACAAATATGTGTCACACTATTAGAATTTTGGTAAATATTAAAACTTACTTCAATGGTACAATTAAAGTATGTAGGTCTGAAACGTTCTATTTTAGGGTCTACTATTTTGTGACTCTCAGCCACAGAGATGAGTTCTTTACTAGCATCGATACCCGTGACAGCCGCCCCAAGCCTTGCTAATGCCTGAAATTATTTAGGAACATTTTTAGATTTTAATGACATTGTACATCACAAGCTGGTGACCGCAACTTCATGTCTAAAGTGTTTATTCATATACAGCCTCATACACGTTTAAATGATTGTAAGCTTTGTTTATATTTATACTAGCTTTTGCCTGCGACTTCGTTCGCGTGGAATAGTGACTTCCGGCAGATTTTTGTTTTTTTTTTTTTATTTATTGTAATAAAAACTATCCTATGTCCTTTCTCAAGTTCCAAACTATGTCTGTACCAAATTTCACACAAATCGGTTCAGTAGTTTTAGGCGTGAAGAAAAGACAGACAGACAGACTTACTTTCGCATTTATAATAATAGTTTGGATTAATCTAACATTCCGCCTGTATTCATCTGCGTGGGTTTAATAATATATATAAGACAGCCTATAGTTACTTGGCCAGAAATAATAAAATTATTTTTGACAAACTTGGCCTCCTTATGCATTTCTTTGTTTTGAAATTTTAATGACTTTATCTATCTACATAATACATAGATATATTTCTCACCTCTGATAGTATGCCTCCACCACAGCCAACATCTAAAATCTTCTTACCCTTAAGTGGGTACAACTGTCTTTCAGCCGTGCGAACAAAGCCATCTCTGATAAAAGGGACTCTGTAAATAAAACATAAGGGTTAAAATTTGAAAAATCTAATGCTTTACTCATGACTTTTACATTTTGTTGAAGTACACTGTATAACCCAACATCCATTCTCCATGTATCAGTAGATACCAAAAAAAATATATCCTGTTAAATAAATAGTGGCTTGTTTGTTGATTTCATTGCACAATCTGTTTCAGAAAAAAAAAAAATTACATCATAAATAACAATACATTGTGATAAGTTTGGTGAGCCACAAATTAAGTGGTGTTTGTATCCATATGCAAGTGGGTCATCTTGTAATATAGAATTTATTTATTAAAATACTTTTGGACCCGCAACATCCTTACGTATCAAATTTATACAATTTACTGTTAAAACAATGTCTCATCACGTCGAATAAAATTAATTATTATTTTTACTACATCTCACAATGCCAGGAACCCATAGTAGATTCCATTAATTGAACTTTAGCGCCACAGCACTTGCAAGTGTCAAACATGTTGAGCCACAGAAAATCAAATTATGGCAACTGAATGCTGTCCTGTGAAAATCGAAAGTGTAGCAAGGCATCTTTGCAGCTTTTCGAAGATGTTTTGTCACGGGAAACTACACCTGACCCCTTCAGTAACGATGGAGAGCACGGAACAGATTGCGACTATGATCCAGGACATGGGTCTTGGGACAACAGTGACCGATGGAGAACAATGTCATCTGTCGTCGACGTTTTTAGACGTTGTGTTTTATCTTATAACATCCTAGGATACTTGAAGAGCAGAGCGTATGTGAACGTATGTCTATTTTGTATGAGAAAATATTGTATCGTAACGTTCGCACCTCATGAGAGCAGCGCGGGCCCAAACGTGTTAAAGCCTCACCTTATTTTATTCATTCTGTGTAGCAATGCCATTTGCCCATCAGGATCCCACCAGTCATTCATTTGTTTTGAAAAGAATTTCACATCGTCGGCATCGACTGTTGAGGGAGGCGATGTAGGGGCCACACTACGTGGGCTAATTTCTCTAGTAATTTCTTTGCTATGTTTGGATCGCGAGGCCATCAGGAAACCCGGTTGAGGCCATTTTGGTGAATTATTTCTGAAATTTTTAATTACCACTATTAAAGAAATTGTTTTAAGCAACGATATGCGAGCGTGTAATTTATACATACATAGAAATTTCTAAAACGGATTTGCTTAATTTCCAAGACCACATTTTCGTACTTTTTAACGAGATTTTATTTGTAAATAAACACTGGTTTTATTTTTTGTAGTTTGACATTAATGTCATAACAGTAACCTCACTTTTCTAACAGGGATGTTCTAAACGTTATACATGACTCGACTAAGCTCACTTGATCTTAACGTGATAAGTTGCAACTCCACTAAAATTGGTGTTGGTGTTGCCTTTCACCACCAAGTGCGACATAATTGCGATCGTCAGTCAGAAAAATGGCACTCACTGTATTAGCTACCACATTTTGTATTAGCTACCGCACACTGTAAGCAAAATTCTGGCAGATCGAAACGTATGCGGTCTCGCTAAAAGCGCTCCCAATATGCCGTGATTACACCGGGCTAACGAAAGGCCAACGAATGGGTTCTGCTGACCTTCATTGGTTCCGTATGGATGGTTTACCGAGCGCTAACGATCATTCGTTGGTGACGTAAAGGCTGACCCTCCAGCATTCGCCGTTTTTAATTTTATCGAAAATAAAATAAGTACCTATCCATTATTTTTCAAAACTCTAAGTCAGTCAAGTTGCTGTTTCAGTCCAATTGCATCTTGCATAATTAATTCGTAATAATTGTGATGTTGTAGGATGATTTTCACTCCTAGTTGATAGGCGTCGCAAATCAATCGAATCGTGTCAGGAGTATCCATGAGCAATACGCGCCACAACTGAAGTATTTTTGACGTGGTTTGAAATTGGTTGAAAAAAATAATTAGTAAGTACTTACCACGACTGTAATCCTGCATAATGCAATAACATGAGTAGATTCGTGATTGGGTAAATACCCATAATCTAGCAAAGAAAAAATAATTGGTTTTTGATCAGACGTCATAATATCATGTCAATTTAGTTTCGATAGTTGGTATCTGTTGGACGTATTTTTTATACAAAAGTAATAAAGCTGAATTATTTCAGATACCAATGAGTTTGTCGTTGATGAAAGAAGAAGGAAGTGCCTTCACGATCACTTTTGTTATAGAAGTGGTTGGACTCGATATCTGGCACGATTGCAATGAGGGATGGCTTGACCTCGGGCCACCAGTTCATGGGGTCAAACTGTTATATCAGTTGTTTTCAGGACAGACCTTTGAAGTCAATGTGGTGATATGGGCACATGTTGCGAAGGTGACGGCAAATTTTACGGTGTTGATTTTACTTAGGTTCTTTTTTTTTCAAATACGTTATGAGTGCTCCATCTAAGGTACTAAATGTCAAAGAAATGGACTGCTCAATTTTGAAATTCGCCGGTTAGACAATTCACTGGCTGATTCCACTGCTGGTGTAATGGCTGAGAGCGCCTTTACACTAGCGTTTGTCCAGCGCGGGCGCAAGATAAACGTATGTGCGGCGCAGACGGAATACGGAAACAGAACGGGGCGTGTGCGACGCCTGCGCCGCGTAATCGAGGCGTCCGCGCTGCACATACGTTTATCGAACGCCTACGCTGGACAAACGCTAGTGTGAAGGCTCTCTTAGAAGCATCTATAGGATTCGAAAAGACTTCTATGAAGTTATTTTGATGAATTCTTCCATACATATTTTTCTGCTATTGTGTACCACAATACCTGTCCTTTTAAGCCAAAACATGAGTGTTCTTTGAGCTAGTTTTGGGTTAGCAAAAATAAATACGAACTACTGTTTTAAGCCTTCACGGTTTAATACTAAAAAACTGTCAGTTACGGGATATTTTCCGTTTGTTCATTATTTTAAGTTCCCGATATTTCGTCGCTGTTGCAAGCGCACTGATTACGGGTTGATTGGAGATGAAAATAAATTGTAATGGGCAGACAAATCTGTTCACTATTTTTCGTAGTCTCTTACTACACGCATTACTGGAACTCGATACTAAGTCACGGCAAAATATACTCAGAGCATCACCAAGTTTGTCGAATATAAATACTCTTACGGATTACGTAAAGAAAAAAGAGATTATCTTGGTCGTCACTTTTGACTTTGAGTAGCTTATCTACCTCTAATATTTATCTTTTATACAATACTAGCTGTACCCTGCCCCGCTTCGCTGTGGCACAAAAAATGGATTTTCAAAAAAAAATAGATAAAAACCATCCTTGATGCGGATTATACAACATTATTTTTAGTATATGCGAAACCTGAATATAGTTTGTTCAGAATCAGTAACTGATTCGATTCCAATATTTTTTATACCATGTTATATTTTTTTTCCAAAAATATTTTAATTACATTTTATTACCAGTTAATTACAATACAATCACCGTACGGTTAGGTACCTATTGCCAAGCTATTATCACGGGTGTATAACACAGGAGACGCGGTTTACGCGGGTGTACCGCGAAATGAGCATGTTTTTGAACGGACAACCAGGTAATATACAAACTTATAACCTTGTGATTTTTTAAGATACGGTTTTAAAATTTTGTACATAGATTCTTAACACAAAAATACTAGACAGGTGTATCGGGTTTCGCATAAACAAAAAATAATGTTGTATATCATGCTAAAATTTCAGCTCAATCGGTGCAGAACTTTTTGAGTTTTTGAAGCATACACAAACCAACATAACATTTTTATATATATAGATATCCCTAGTTTATTTGGTATACCTACCTACTTCCCTACATTTTGGCATAATAATATATGGCTATAATTTCATGGTTCTACAGGTATTCTTCGGAACGAACTACAGTTGGGTTCGAACTTGGCAGTTTCTGGAAAGAAGATGGCTGACATTCTCGATTCGTCACATGTTTCCCGTAAAAGTAAAAGAGTTGCGTGACTTTGTGGCAACAGTGGTCCCAACTGCAGGATTGGGAGCACTTAGTGCCACGTAAGTATTAAACACTCGCCGTCTTATGCAAAGTTAAGCATCTGTTGAATATTTGTCTAAAAATGTGTAACTGAAAAACAACCCTTATGGGAACGTTACGCCGTTTTGCAGTTGACAGTTCTTTTAGACAAGTGTTCAACAGATGTTTAACTTTTTGTGGTACGACGGTCAGAATTTCCCCCTTTCCGGAGTGTAGGCACTTTAACCAAGGGATAGGTGAATTAGGCTAGTCGAGAAGCGCGGGAAGCTGGACGGTAGCAGCGCGATCTAAGAAGCCGCACGCTTCGCACGCACCGGGTAAAAAGATATGTAAGAATCATAGCGGTGTAGTTTCTGCCATGATGGAAAAAAGATGTGAGTTTTGGTAGAAAAATGACCCCCTCTTGTAAATTTAATCTGCGAATCTGCAACACAGTAACTGTATTGTATTTTATAACGGGCTGGTGTATATTCCCAACTCCACGTGATATGCAAAACACAGTAATTAATAACTTTATGGAGGTAAAAATTACAGATATATCTAAGATAGCGTTCACTTTGTTTCAGTTCCAAAACTGAAAAACCTTCGGAAGTATACTTGCCTCCCTTGCGATTCGGTCATCGTCGACAGTTTGCCGAAGTTGTAGAGTCCGAGTATCCTCTGAAGAAGTATATTGAAGATATGATATGGTTTCTTGTTGAAGAATATATCCCTTCCTCGGTTATAGATGGATTGTTCGAAATGCCGTATCCAGTTAAAGGTTATTTTTTGATTTGTTAATTAATTAATTAATTATTATTATATTTTCGTCAATTTATAGTCACTCAATGCTGTTCGTACATTTTATTTCACGTTTTGCGAGTTTTGTGCCATGGCTATTCAGTTTTTTCCGGCTATTTTAATGAAAACATAATTGGTTTTCTCTAATTTACGACAGTTATCATTGTGTAGGTACAGAAAACTACAGTGAAATGTGTTTTTCATTCAGCTTGGCCCCGGCATTGGTCGTATAAAGGCACTATTTAGTAATACCAGAGCGTTGTTCGCAAGCCTTTGTGTAATGAATTACACTCCCACATTACAGACATAAGGCATCAAGATGCAGTGATTTACCATGTAGAACGTGTGGTCTTAAATCACAGGGTAGAAAAGAAAGAAGAAGTTGAAGAAGAGAAGAAGGAAGTACGCCCTCAAAAAGGGAAACCTCCAGCTAAGGAAATTAAGAAAACGCCTGATGTAGACAAAAAGAAATACGAAATCACGTTACCTGGTGATTGGATCTTGGCAGGTCGAGTTTCTTTATATTTTACTAGCACTCCGTCTGCGACTTCATCCGCGCGAAGTTCTTGAAGTTTGCCTTGCCTAAGAGGAGGGTAAATGCGGAAAATAAAGTGAATGGTGCTATACTTGCGGTGGTGACCAACCAGTTGATATCCAAAAAGGCTCGACTAGCTGTTTACAAAGGCGTGCTGGTGCCTACATTTATGTATGGAAGTGAGTGTTGGATATGGTAAACGAGGCATGAAAGAAGAATGAATAATGTGGAAATATGTTCTTTGCGAAGCATGTTTATTGTAGCGTTGAACGATAGATAGAGGAATGAGGTTATACGAGAACCTTGCGGGTTAAAAAGTAGTAGTAGTGACAAATTTAAAAGAGGATGCTTAGACGGTTCGGTCATGTTGAAACTATGAGTGAAAGGCGGACAAAAGGAATTTACAAGGCACAGGTGGGTGGTAATGTCGGCGCGGCGTCTGGAAGGGACACCCTAAGAAGACCTACACTGACCTTTTTGGTAAAGTGTTTCAGAAAATTCGTGTGCGGAGACCAGATGTATGAATGTGGATGAGGTGAAAAGAGTTTGTAAGGATAGCAGCAGCTGGCGCTCCTGCCTATCCCCATGAGAAAAGAGCGTGAGTTTTTTATTTATAATAGAGGCTTGTCAACCTTACAAAAGACTTAAAGGGATACAAGAATAGATTAAATTATAATTAACATGCTGTGTAGATCTTTGTGTTCGCAGAATATTAAAATTTTTGATTCGCAGCTTCAAGTCATAAATCCCTATTTGATTTTCAGGTATTGGAAGAGTTACTCCATTTGTTTCAACTGGGACCTGTCCTCCAGACTTAGGGGAGGTGATAGCATTAATAAGCAGCATTAATCTGCCGGCACAAGACGACTTTCCGATTTTCTTTGTCAATGTTTGTAATATTAGTGATGTTCCAATAGAACATTTGAAGAAGAATAGGTAATTCTCTCTCATCAGTCAGTTTTAAACAAAAAAAAAAACTTGTTTCAATTCAACATGCTATTTTATGCTCCTTTGGTTAAACTCTGTATGACCATTTATATGTCTTAGTTTAAGCAGAGGGACATATTTTATCAGGCTAATCTGGTAAAATATGTCCCTTCTCCTTTTTATCGTATTTTCTCAAAAGTTTTTCAAAAAACAAGTTACGTCGAACCTTGTGAAATACGAAGCGCTGTACGATGTCGAATGTTATTTGGTCGAATGACTGTCGATTTGTTTTTTTTTTTTGAGATTTGGTATTGAAATCGGTCCAGTAGTTTTTGAGTTTATTCATTACATCTTTCCTCTTTATAATATTAGTGTAGATATATAATAACGCTTGAATTCACAGTAAATCGTTGTTAACATTGGTGTACTCGAAAGAGAATTCGGTAATGTTACAGATTTACACACATTTACACAAGATGGTCGATCAGTGAAGAAGAACGAAATTCAGAGAAGCAGCCGTTACAAAGAATACAACCTAGAACGGAGGTTAATTTTAATGATCATCACTCAGTACCTCTGCCAAGTGCAATAGCATCGGATTTAATGGCTACGTTCTTGGATGCACCGTTTCGAGTAGAGGTAAATTATTTTTCAATACACCTCTCCTAATCGGGCCGGGTTAGTATTCCGCTGTAACAAATTTTCCCACTTACATCGAAATCTATACTTCTATACTAATATTATAAAGAGGAAACCTTTGTATTTTTGTATGTTTGTATTGAATAGGCTCAAAAACTACTGGACCGATTTCAAAATTTCTTTTACCATTACTTAGAGGGATTCTTCCGAATCCATATAGGCTATATTTTATCCCGGGAAATAGATATATCTAATAACATAGCTTAAGCACCCAGTCTGCTGAGCAAAGGCGCGCGATGCTTTGAGGGAGACTCCGATATTCAATTACCTACTAGGATAGCATGAGTTTACAGGATATAAAAGAAAAGTGTTAAATGTAGACAATTGTTGTAAAGAAAGAATTTTTTGATGAGTGCTGTTTGGGGGAGACGCCATCTGTCATTCGTTTGAATTTTTTTAACGTATTTTTTTTTTACGACTCTTTCAAGATGGCTACTGGTAGCTTAGTTACCACAGACGATAGAATAGATATTTTTATTCTGAAAGCTGTAGTTACCATTGAGTGGTTTGCGTTGGGGGAGGTTGCAATACTTCAGGACTAGGGAACCATAGGTTTAAAGAGTTTTACCACATTCCTAAGCAGCAGAAAACTGGTGATGGCAATGTACCATCCGCTTGAATTTTATTAAAATCTTTGATTTTACGGTTGTTCCTCTAGCCTACCTTTTGCTATTTTTTAAATGTTTTTTTTCTTTTTTTGTGTTTGTTACTACTACTTACTAATTATATTTTATATATTTTTAATATATAAAATATAATAAGTGAAATGAAACTAATGAATAAAGGACATTTTATAAACATTTTGAGCTATGAAGTAAATTTAACCTTTAAGGGGGTGAAAAGGGGGAATCAAGAAAGTACGTAACCCACGCGGACGAAGTCGCGGGCAAAGTGCTAGTGTACTATAATTATAGTTCAAAGCAGACTAATGTTAATCTTAGGCATCTGTAACAATAGAACATCACTTGTTTTGATTCATTTCTGTCAACGAGGTAGGGACTTACGAGTTGCAAGTTCTACTCGGAAGTTGAACACAGTAGCACTAGTGTTTAATTGTTTTCCTTGCCTGCTCTATCTCAGTCCTGGACAAAGAGTTCCCTTTATGCGTTCCAATTCAATTTCGTACTAATATTTAGGTGATTTTTTAAAACGAATAGGATGGCACCCAACTGTTTTGATTGTTATCTAAAATTTCTTATTTCCGTATTCCTGACAGTTGTTGAACTAGTTTATATGTTGAAATATGGCTTGTATAGGTCCGTGGAATCAGGATATGCCCATCAGTTGAAAAGAAAATGGAATTTTTTGGATACGCAAAAGCTGATCGTGATTGCGGCATAGACGTACCACCTCCACTACCCAATCAAGACGTAGATGTTCTTATCGCACATACGAAGATTGATGCAACAGCCTTAACAGAAATCAATGGTTATGTCAAGGGAGATTTTCCATTATATCCCCCTGAACCACATGTGGTGCCGCTGGATCGTGAAGAAATCTGTACAAACGATATAAATGCAATACGAGCGAAAGTTAAACCTGAATTTATTATTCAACCAGGTGTAATTCTAGAGGCACAGATGACGATAGAAGTATCTCTGGGTCTTGTTGGGTGTAAACCTAAGAGTCACGCTGAAAGATATTCCAGATTGTACTGTCTTATTAGTGATTGTAATGCTACAATGACACTTTTACGCCAAATAGCAGAAATAAATGAATCAGTAAACAAACAATCAGAGGGGGGTTTGCTTACGGGGTTCGCATTGGATACAGGAGATACAGTAATATTATACGTGGAAGGGCCAAAAGAAGGTCTGATATTACGAGTTTGGGAACGGACAGAAGACTTTTATCCCTCAGTGAAACCTATTTTCTCCACTTCTGCGAAGTATAGTTGCAGACTGTACCCTGGTCAGTGAAAATGGTTTTTGGTTTTACGTTTTTATAGATCTTCTTTTTCATGCAGATACCTACCTATGTATTTTTTTGTTTGTTTCAGAATTACTTCTGGCTGCAATGCCTTTTAATGTTATGAAAATGTCTGTGCCGTTATCTATTTTATTAAGTTTGACACCGATTTATGTCCGTCCAGCATTACCGCTACCTACTCGTTCTGTAAGTATTTTACCAGCAAGCTTGCCGAATAACTTGTGTATTCTCACAAATGTTGGTATTTATTATTCTGTTGGCAAAATCTTATGCTAATGAATCTTGCTATTGGCAGGCACTGCTGAAAATAGGTCGTTTGATAGCCAGCAAGTTAAAAGACGCTCCATGTTCCCAAGCAATGCCAACGGAAATAGAACTGAAGAGTTTTAGACTGGAGCTTTGTGTAGCCCCTCGCCCACCACCCGTTTACGGTATAGTTATGGCAAGGAAACCACCAGGTATTTGAAAAGTTTACCAGAGCAAAAATTAGTGTCATCGCAGTTATCATCACCTCTAGTGAAGCCTATGATCTACCGTTCCTTTGGGCCCCATTCATAGACAGCCATCTTGATCCATTCAGATTCATACTCGTCTTTTCTTGAGTTATTTTGTTACATGCCATTACATCCGATTTTCCCATCAATGTAGCAGATTGGACAATAACTTTCAATGTCCTTCTGTCGCAGTCGGGTAAAAAGTTTGTGTTTTAATCATTTTTATTGTTTTTGTCTAACAGAATATAAATTACGTACGTTAACTACTTATTCCTCGTACGGGTAAAACCGTAGGCAGAACCTTGTTTGACATAAAAAGGGTTTTTTGAACGAAAGACGGCATGGATTTTATCATTTAGCATTTATTTTGTTTTCTAGCTATTTCATTAATAGTACTAATTTTGTTTCTAGATATTGAACAATTTCCGGAAAAAGGTCAAAGTGCTACGAAGATCAATTGGAATCCAAAACAACACAAATGTTCCAAACCGAGAAACAGTAAAACGTAGTAAAATTTTTAGTAATTTATTTTGATTTTGTTACGTATTTAGTTGTTATATATTATGACTATTGTACCAACTATATCATTAGATACTATTTTGCATTCGGAATAAAATTGAAATCAAACAATGACCTCCCATACCTGCAGTTTTTTTTTCTTGTATTGTATTTCTATAATGCCAAAGTACGTAACTTTCTATCTTTCTTCTTTCTCAAAGCCGTTGGTTCCGGCTGCCATTCACTCATAGATAGATCTTTGATGGTCGTTCGTTACAGATACAGAGAGAGAGACAGTATCTCGAAAGTCTGACAACCAGTCTTACCAATAGGTATCGTATTTCCCAGCTATGTTATTCTCTGTATAAGAAATCTCTCATCGCTGGACTCTACGATGTGCACTTCGACGCGACGCTGTCAATAGTTTAGTGAATGGCAAACTTTAGTGCCAGGGTGGCGTGAGCGCTGCTACCGCGTCAGCACAAGGCTGTGTTTATACAAAAGTACTGCTGTTACTGGGTTGTGTAGTTCAGATAGGCAGTACGTGTGTATTGTTTTAAAATTTGTTGTGTACTTGTGGTATTGTACCTTACCGTAAATTTTCTTTTCATTCCTTTTTTCTTTCTATCAGCTAGGAAAGGCTAGGCATATGATGATGTATTATTTATGAATCTATATATATAAAAATGTTATGTTGGTTTGTGTATGCTTCAAAAACTCAAAAAGTTCTGCACCGATTGAGCTCAAATTTTAGCATGATATATAATCCGCATCAAGGATGGTTTTAATCTATTCAAAAAAAAAACAATTTTTTGTGCCACAGCGAAGCGGGGCAGGGTACAGCTAGTATTTTATATTTTTCAAATGTAATTTTTCTATGACCAATATTACAGGCGTTTTTATACAAAATTAAAATCGCGAATATCTCAAGTTAAGTTTCTTCTAGACCGTTGCTCAATATGACTAAGTACGTGAATCTGGACTGCAACTTTTTATATTTAAAATATTTTTTATTTCTTTTTTGTAAACATAATTATTTAAAATTGTAACGAATAAGTTAAAAATTTGATAAAGAGACGTGTAAAGGTTAACTAAAAAAAATAACAAACAGAAATATTTCTTATTTTATATGCGTACGCTATCAGAGAGCGAGATCTAACATGTCCTGTTAAACAAATATTATTCAGCGGATGAAGTAGATATATTTGAAAAACCTAATAGCTTGTAAACAAAATATTATAAACACCGCAATACGTTGAACAAATTCACCATCAAACTCCACTCCGTCTCACTTAAATTATAATTTGAAACCTTCCGTTGCGTGTCAACTCGCATACGCCTCAACTTCCAAACTTATATAACAAATCGCGTCAAACTTGTAATTTATTATGTCTACAACTTAAATTAATTGTAGGAAACTGTAACTACTTAGCATTGTTAGAACCTTAGAACACGCTAAGTGCGTTATCACACCGGGCGGTTTGTGAGCATGTGGAAACTTTAAAAATCAGCCGTTTGGATACACGACTGCACATCAGCACGTATTATCTCATTTTGCAATAACAACGACGTCGCTTGGTGAATTCACTACGCGCACAATGTGAATTTGCGAACACATGTTGGACTTGCTTCACACTCACGATGAACTTGCTACGCACAAGCCATGTATTTGTTACGCACAAACGGCGGACTTGCTACGCACAACCCTTAAATATGCTACGCACAACCCCTTAACATGCTACGTACAACCGATGAACTTACTACATATGATTGGTGATCTTGCTACGCATACGTGTTGAACTTGCTACGCACTCACGGTAATCTTGCTACGCACAGGCGGTGTATTTGCTACGCACACGCAGTGAATTTGCTTCAGAATCGCAGTCAATTTACTTCGCAAATGCAGTGAACTTGCACGCAATGCACACGGCGGACTCGTGATGCTCGCAGATCGCAAGTGTGATAACGCTCTAAGATACATTATTTCGCTACAATAGTGTACGTACAGGTATTTAACCCATGTAGGTTGTTTAAACTTTGAAGTTTACGTGGCTTGTTGGCTCGTAAGTTAGGTAAGATACTTACAACCGTGTTGGTTTGGGTTACTACGTTAACACTTTGTGATGGGTTGGCGAATTTGACGTGATTGGAGTTCAGATGTAGAGTAATTTTGATGGTTGCTTTTTGTAGCGGTTGAATATTATAAAAGGCGATTACAAAATGGATTGTGCTAAAATAAGTAGGTTCTTCGTGCATCGTTATTAAAAGTAATAAGTAATTGTCTTTCTACCTTTGCTGTTCGGCTTTAATACGCAATGATTTTTATGAACTTGTGTCTTTTCAAAGATTGTTCGTCACAATGTGGTCGACGGTTGTAATCCTTTATAGGAAAAATTTAATGACTTGTATACTACAATAGCCAGGTTGTGTAATATGTTCAGTATATACGTAGTTATACATTTACTGAACATATTCATTACTCACGGCTTGTTTTGATAAAATAATATTTTATAAGACGAACATAAAATCTAAAAAATACGATAAGATCAAGTCAGAGCATGAAAAAAAACTGGAATAAGTAAGCTCTCCAGCGATTGTGCGAATAATAAATCTGTGTGTCATAAAAATGAAAAGGAGATAGCAATAAAATCTGTCATCCTAAGTAATACCGTCGTGTTTTAGGCTTATCTGTTAACGACGACAGAAATCTTCGCCTCCGTGAAATTGGTAAGATGGTAAAGTAGAATTTATCGCGCCGCTTGTCACTGCTATAACCTTTTCTTGTTACCTAATTAAACCTTTACTCTCTAGATCGTAATAGATATTTTTTAATCGGAAAAAAAATCTTTCTGCCCTCCTCTTCTACGTCAATTTTTACTGTGCCAATTGTTATAGACCTCCATCTGTGTAAAAGAAAAAAGTTTTAGCTTCACGTTTTAATATATAGAGATTATGCCGAAATATCGGAAATTCAAAACAAATAATAAACATGGTAAATATCCCGTTTTAAACCTCAATAATAGTAATAGTGACAATGTCAGTCTAAAAACTTATTTTAGAATCTTGTTAAACGCGCAGCTTTGCCGATATAATAACCTAATATCATTCTCATTGCTCGGTCACCTGCTAATCATGAGAGGGAACAAACTACTAAAATAAGCCACTGCACTACTTGATGGACTAACCATTGTTCTTTGTGTATGAACCTAGGAAATCCGCGCTATTGTATGGTATTTGATTGGAAAAATCTAAATGCACGTCAGAAAGATCATCAAAAAATATTTTATACTTACGTATTTTTTTAAGTGTTGTACCGTCCGGGGTCGCGGGACCAACGGCTTACCGTAACCCCGGTACGTAAAGGGCTATTGAAGGACACCGTGGATTTTAGTCAGTACAAGTCTGACAGTCCCTCTCGCCCTGCCCTGGGTGGGAGGACTCATTTGATGATTTTACCACGATAAAAAAAAAGTGTTATACCGAACTTAGAACACTTTTTAAATTGCAAATACGTCATAAGCATATACAGTTTTTATTTGTTTCTGACGTCTCGAAACCCCACTCTCGAATTTTGATGAGTTATAACTTTGTACAAAATGCATTGGTTTAACAAAAGAAAAAATAAGTGTCCATTTTTTTTCATAACTCAAGCTGACGGACTAATTAGATTTGTAGTTTATTGATGCTGCCATATCCTCACCATATTGTAAATAAATACACAATGAATCTGCAACTCTCTAGCAAAAGTGCTCTAAAAATTCCTACTGTAAAAAATAGCTGCCATGAAATATGTATTATATAAAATGTAAATGCATAATTCATTTGGATCTCTTCCAGTGGACATAAAACATTGGGTCTTTTATTACTGCTACTAACATGCCAGTTAACAGTCGTGCTCCATCTTAAATATTAGTATGTTGAATCTCATGAATGTCAAATGGTTTTTGAGATGTGGATAACTGGGTATTAAAAAGAAAAACTAACTTGGTTGCATCTTCATTCGCGTAGACGGCAGAAAATCGAATGGAATCAACTACCAAAATATAAAAAATAGCTGTGCCCCGCGGTTTCACCCGCGTTTTTCTCGATTCCGTGGAAATACCGAGATAAAATATTGCCTATATTATAGCCTCCCTCAATAAATGGACTATTGAATATTTAAACAGTTTTCATATCAGATCAGTATTTCCCGAGATTATCGCGTTCATAAAAAACAACCAAACTTTTCAGCTTTATAATATTAAGAAAAATATAGATTAAGTTAAATTGTATAAGTCGCAGGCAATAGCTGTCTATCTGTTCGACATTCAGCCAGACACATAAGACTATAGGCGGGAGTGTTCGTCCACTTTAAACCGGGTTAAAATATTATTTTAAAGTACTTCTGAGTAAATTATATTTTTCGTTTTATTTTCTTGTGGCAGAAGAATATATGGATTGTTTCCGCAACCTGATCTTAACGCGACATATAGTTGGCCGTGCGAAAAACAGTCTTGCCGTAAATCTAATCCTACATATTTAAATGTTTGCCCCTGTGATCTATTTATCGTTACGGAAGAAGATAATTTAATTGGGAATGGGACTCTTTTAAAATGAAAAGGCAAATCATTTGGAATCATTGGGATCCGAGGTATAAGTACTGTTTGACCAACCGCTAGACCAGTCAAAACTGTTGCAACGATCACGTTATTGCGAAGAAATTTAACCTGAAGTCGAGTCCCGTTACATAAATTTGGTGGCTTTTTTTTATCGTGGTAAAATCATCAACTGAGTCCTCCCACCCAGGGCAGGGCGGGAGGGGCTGTCAGACTTGTACTGACTACAATCCACGGTGTCCTTCAGTAGCCCTTTACATACCGGGGTTACGGTAATTTGTGAGTCCCGCGACCCCGGCAGGCTTTGGCCCTATACAGGCCCCGTCACTATGCTGACACTCCTTGTGCGCGCGTGGAACACAACGCGCCGTCGACCCAGGCATGGTCCATGGTCGGACAGCGAGTCGCCCATTACTCGCCGCCCGCATGCCCGCGCCTACGGTGGCCGGAGATCGTCTTGCGACGTCCGTCGCAGTGGGCGTCTACGACTGCGGCTGGGGTGGAGGGAGGACGCTGTCCTCTCCCTCACGCGGCCCGCCTCCTCCTTCGCGAGCATGACTGCTTCGCAGAAGGAGGCGACCGCTTCCCACTCCGTCTCGCCCCGCAGCATGGCCTCGACCAATGCCGGGCGCGAGAGGTCTCCGCCTATCGCCGTCGTGAGGACACGGCGGTGCTTTACCCAAGCGGGGCAGTCCTGCACCGTATGCTCCACCGTGTCCTCCTGACGATCCTCGCAGTGGTGACACCCAGGCGTTTCTTCCCTCCTTATCAGACACAGGTACCTCCCGTAACTAAATTTGGTGGCTTAAGATTTGTAGAGAATTAAGAAATTCCTGTGGAAAATGGACTGCATCTTCTTGATCCATTACATTATCAATAGTGTAGGTGACTATATCCCCTGGAAGTTTAGTTAAAATTAAATCGTTAATTTCGCCAAAACTACTGTTTCTCGCCGCCAATATTGCTCGTTGACACATCCATTGATAATCTTTATTTTCTATTTCGACGATATCTGGGTAAACTTTAAGATCTTATACTTACAATCATCAACAAATATATTTCGAAAAAAATTATTACAGGATTTTATGTTGATAAAAAACTCTATGGCCCATAACTCACTAATAGGTACCAACTCTTAACATCTTACAAACGTGATAACTTTTAAACGAAATATCCGATTGAGATGAAACAAAAAGTATTTTATTTCTACATAAATACCCTTGATAACATAATGCTTAATTTCGATAAAGATCAATATTACGATACATATGTAACGTAGTTCTTTTTTCTTCAGACGATTTAATAATTATTTTGAACACAAAATCGGTTATTGTGATTAAACCATGATAGCTAGATATATGATCTCGCGGACTTTTTTGTAGGTCTTAATGGGATCTACAAACCCGTAGTACATCATTTTGTTCTATTGTCAATAGTTTTTGCAGCGCACGCAAAAATAGGTTTTCGATTTTACACCTTGTGTTACAAAAAGCACGGGTCCCTAATTTTGAAACAAAAAAAACATAGCTTATAGCCTTCCTCGATAAATGGACTACCCAACACTGAAAGAATCATTCAAATCGGACCAGTAGTTCCAGAGATTAGCGCGTTCAAACAAACAAACTCTGCAGCTTTATAATATTAATATAGTATAGATATATTTTGGTAAAAGCTTTTTCTTTTTTAAAGCTATGTTGTACTCGTACTACTGCTGGGCAAAGGCTTCCTCCAAACACAGACAGAATTACATTCTCATTTACGATATTAGTATCATAATGGAATGCTAATATGAGCTGTGACGCTACTGTAGCTTCAAGATGGTGTAATCCCGACCTATTTTGATTACGGCGGTTTATGTCAGCGGAGATTAGCCATTGGCGCGGGAGATATTAAAGTGCAAATGTGTGTTTGCAGTCACAGGTGTATTTTCTGTTTTTTTACTCCCATAGTACGTTGGGACTGCAATTTCACCGGCTTAGGGAGACTACCATAGAGTTTTAAAAATGATCGTAAGATAAGATTAGTTTCTTGATTTAAATTAGATAGGGAGATGCTTCGTATCCTGCTGGCCTTTGGCCATTTATCAGCACTAAGCAATTTACTATAAGTATCTATCTACAGGGTATAAAGGGAGGCCCATTATTTGCCATGAAACTCACGCTAAAGGGTTGTTTTGATCTACTTTACGAAGTTTTGTTGCTACTGGGTTATAATTCCATAAATAATTACTCAGAATGGCGTAAAGTATTCCGTGAATTAGTCGGAGGGACGTAATGTTGCAAAACTTTGTTAGAATGTAGTCGACAACAGTACAGCATCACTTATTCATCATAACATACTTGGCACTCCGGACGATAATCGTTGCTTTAAACAAAGACGTTAAAACTTCTGTGTTGCCAGTAACTTATTACAACATTTTGCACACCTAAGCGGAATGAAGTTAATAATTATACATAATTTACTTTTATATAACTTTATGAAAGTTACGTGTACCACCCGGTAAAGTCGGTAAGGTGTTGTAACTTTGGCCCACGTCATAAGTTTGTGACTTTGACATTATCACTGTGTTGTGTTCACACTTATGTTATTTTGAAGTGTACATTATATTATTTGCAGGTGATAAACTACGAGACATATTGTTACATAATACAATAAGTGAAGTTTTGTACTGTTTCTGTCTTTGTTTTCGTCCTATTTCTTAACAACTATCGCGGCTTTTGAAAGCATGTTGTTATTCAAAGCATTTTGCGGTGTTACATTTGATTCTATGAAAAGATCTTTAACGAAATAAAACTTATTTTTTAACAACATCTGAGACGTGATTACGGATTCAAGCTGAGTAATCCTTAACAGATAATCGAGACACTTTTCAATTTATTTCAATAAATCTCCCTTCGAACGGTGACTTTAGGGGGTTCGAGAATGGCCGGGAATCTTAGAGTGATAGCTAAACATCTCCTAGTAAGATTAATTTGAGTTTTTCGAAGTAGATTTATGGGGAAGGTTCGATCCTGTAAGCATGGACGCGAGCGACGACCGTTCCGTTCTGCCGATCGTTTGTCAGTGCCTCACTTTATCTGATACGAAAACTGAATGAATTTTGGCAAACGCTGTTAGAATGCCTTGATTAGATCAAAGTAAACGGGTGTGTGTGGTTCTGGAGACTGGTTTCTTCTAAGCAAATATACCTATGTGGTGGAACCTTATTGGGAAATCTTTTTTTGATAAATAATTACAGCAGCCTGAAGTTCTTTGCAGTTTTAACCACATTTATGGCTATGGACTTGCCCCTAGATTACAAATAGCCAAAACTGCCAGCCCAATTCTTCAAGAACCTTAGGCGTTGCATGATCTAGGGTTCAAATAAATATTAAGTATTCTTGTTGCTTTCGATACTATAAGTTCTTTATCTGTATCATAGATGTCACTAGTATTCTTTTTGTCGACTTGATTATGGTCCACAGTTCTGATTAGAACTGTTTGTTTGTTCTTTTTGTCAGTCAGTAAACAAACGTAATTAACTTGCATCAAAGTTACTACCACGTTAAGGTGAAGAAGACACCTACTGGTTACTAAAATATTGCATAAGAGGTGTCTCGAGCCATGGGACACATGAGAAGTCCTCGAAACACCCTTCTCAAACCCTTACGTGACATGGTTGCAGACTATCTGATTTTTATCACAATTAATTTAGCTTTATAGCTCCAAATGTTCTTTGTGAAATATATGTTGCCGATTTTATTTGAAAAGGCGATAAGGTTCGCTTTATTGTTGGGGAATGGAATGGGTTAAGTTATAGATTTATTTGTTTAGTATTTTAGGAGCTTTAAGAACATGATTCCTTGGATTCATGACTCTTTTGTGGGGTGAATTGTAGGATTCGACTGTAGCCCATGATTTTCCATTTTCCAGTTTTTGTGACGTAAACGGGAACTTTAACTTTTTTATAGTTCCTTGTTAGTACACTAGAGGCGCTTTTTTCAATTTTCCATACCATCAACGCGGTAAATACTTCAAGTACGCGGCAAATAAAATACAGCAATCATGTAATGGCCACCGGTGTCTAGTAGTTTACTGATCGACACTTGTTGTCAGGTTTTCTGTCTTTATATTGGGGCCACACTAACTGGAAATGCCGTTAATGATCGACGTTTATACAAACATAAGTCTATTGTCGTGAAAAGTAACAATATTTCCCGTTAGAGTGCCCCAGCATGAAGGTGACGAATTTAGTTCCTGATTTCCGTCATAGATGGCGTTGCAATACTCTTTACTTTATGTCGTTACAAGCTAAATATTTTAAATGTGGAAGTCTGCCCAGGATGGATGTTTAGATGGATGTTTTTTACTCTTACACCTTCTGCCTTGTCTTGGTTTTCCACCTGTGTCTGGATTTCACACACCGTAGTAATTCATAGGTGATTGACATACGGTCAAACGCTGCATCTTTGCCTAGATGCCCAATTTTGCCTTCTTTGTTTCAACGCACGACGCGCGACCTCCTATGTGCTCTGCTTATGCGTACGAAGTTTTATAAAAAATGGTTTATCATCATCAAATCGGCTGTAGGTTGTCCACTGTTGATTATAGGCCTCCCCCTTAGACCTATAAAAATCGTTTCGATAAGAAAAATAAGGACCTGAAATTTTGTATGAAATATCTTCAAACAGCTCGTCTAAATCGTTATTCTGTTTCATGTTTATTGTTTGATTCTACTCTATAAAAGCGACTTTATTTATCTGTAATACTTTCTCCGGATAAGGTCATAAATAAAAATGGTTATCTCGCACCGTAAAATCTCGACGGGAATCTTAAAATTTTTATGTTTCAAAATAACTCAATGCGAAGTTCATTTTTGACGTTAGTAGAGAGCTTGATAGATAAATCGGTTCGTTTCAGCGTGAAAGATTAACAAACAGGCATCCTTTCATATATAAATCCGTCCTTAAAAACTTTCTAATTTTTTTTTGAATTCTTTGCCCCGCACTAGGAATTCATGTATTGTGGGTGCGTTTACAAACATACACAAAAACCCAGACCGAACAACTACTTGAATAGATCTAGATCATATAAATATTTGTTCCTTGCGGGGATCGAACCTGCGAACACGCTGCGCGGCAATCGATCGCTCAGCATATACGCCAACCGTGTCGTCGTTTAAAATAGTAGTAAGATAAAGCTGGGTGGGAGAAAAATGTTGGTTTTGGGACACATTTTGATTGGACACACGAAACGATGTTTTTCAATTTTTTATTCGTTCTCATCACAAGGTGTAACAGATTGGATACTGTTTTTCTCTCTCTATTATTGGTGTCTTTACGAGCGTGATATCTGGGGGTCTAATCTCTAAACACGATACCCGTGGTTTCGACTTTTGTTACGGTTGTTTCGACAACGAGCCCAAACTAAGAATGAATGAAATTACGATATGACAAATAGAGCTAGCCCTAGAGCTAGCCTTATTTTTTTTACGCGGTAAAATTATCACATAAGTCCAGGGCAGAGCGGGAGGGTCTGTCAGACTCGTATTGACTAAAATCCACGGTGTCCTTCAATAGCCCTTTACGTACCGGGGTCACGGTAATTCGTGAGTCCCGCGACCCCGGCAGGCTTTGGCCCTCACCACTCATGACCTGCGGAGAATTCGTGATACAATTTTTTTTTAGTGCAATTAGAAGTAATGACATAGAAACTAGCGCCGCGTCAAAATTAATTCAGTATAGGTATTATCCGTCCGCAACTTCATTTTGACGTTAGTTACGTTCGTACATCTGTATCCGTTCCCGTGACTTCGTTGACGGACTTAGAAAGTAGACACCCTGTTGTTTTACTTTTGGTTAACACTCGGAATACAGTTTCGTTCCGTTTGTCTTCAATTTGGGATTTATTTATACAAAACTGTCCAAAAAGAGTTTTGTTTTTACTTTTCTAATAGTACTCCATAGACTTTCTTTTTAAAATTGTCTCTTTAAGACTCTGTGTGTTTCGTTTCATAATATGTTATTTATTAAATGCACAGACGCTAGCACATTAACCTACCTCAATTTGTCAATTTTTTAAAACAGATTTTCAACCTTATCACAATAGTGGAAAGCTTATGTTCGATTAGTAAAATTTGACAAATTAGGGTAGGTTGACCTGCAGCTGGCGTCTGTACTATGGTGGTATATAAAATGTTACGTTGTTATGTCCGTCTATTTTATAAAATGCAGTATATGCTATTATTATATCATAGTCAATATTATAGCTAATTAGGGTGAGACCGGTCGCGGGACTTAAGAATTACCGTGACCCCGGTACGTAAAGGGCTAGTGAAGGACACCGTGGATTTTAGTCAGTACAAGTCTGATAGTCCCTCCCGCCCTGCCCTGGGTGGGAGGACTCATTTGATGATTTTACCACGAACAAAAAAAATAGGGTGAGCCCTATTATTAAGAGCCTATCTTATCTCACTGCAAGGGAAAAGCCTTCTTTCCCTCAAATTAAGATGATATAAAAAGACAAGCCCCCTTATTTCCTACAATATATGGCATACTGCTCAAGTTCGTACATATTTTAGCAATGAGACTTCGATTATTTCTAGGGCTAGAAGATAATGCTACAGATGAGCTCTTAATAAACACGAGGCACATTAGATCTCTTAGGCACAGAGAGTCCAATGGGACTGTAAACCCAGGCTGGGTTGTACAGTGTCATAATTGTACATATAAGATTATTTTATTCTCTGTCCAAAAATTGATTTAATTTTTCCAGCTCCAGTTCTAATCAGTAAGTGAGTGATTCGATCGATTAAACACATTTAATGTATATATTTAATATAACTTTAAATAAATGCTTCGATTTTGATTTTAATTGCCACCATAAGCTCATTTGCCGAAAATAAATTAAAAGATTTATAAGAAAAAATACTTAAGATATTTTGCAGTGCCATATATTGGTCGCCGGACATTTGAACATTATTTGCCACTTTACGGCTGCAGT
Organism: Agrotis puta; assembly: GCA_943136025.2. Lineage (NCBI taxonomy): Eukaryota > Metazoa > Arthropoda > Insecta > Lepidoptera > Noctuidae > Agrotis > Agrotis puta. The sequence continues at coordinate 8,278,655 of OW964177.2, read as the reverse complement.
GGCACAAAACCGCATACTGTGTTAGATGCTCATTTATTTCCATGCCTTCTATTTTCGAATCATAGAACAACGAGGTCAAGTACTGGCAACCAAAAATCTGTGGATCAGCGGTTTATTCGAATTTCAAATGCTAGAAGCAGGCATTCTGCCAACTGCACTGTTTGATCGCGACAATTGCACAGCCACGGCATTTCATACCACGACCTTAAATAAAACCGGGGCCATAAGTCATTTTCACAACTTTTTACGTCGAAATGTCAGGAGGCAATTTGCGAGACTTGTTTTGTGTGCGTCATGATGCTCACGGCATGCGATTTATGAAACTACCGGCTTTCTCTTGCATTGAACCTGTACTTTATTACAAGGAGTGAGAGATCATTTTCCATTGTTTTAAAATTCGTAGCTTTATTCCACAGGCAATATACCGAGAGTTGAATAACGGTCGGGTTGTCTGCGATTTATGCTTGGCGAAATCTGTTATTGGGATCCGCTATAATAGACACTATTTATTACTTTAAGTAGGTGTTTAAGTCAATAGATGTTTGTTTGCCTGGAAAAGGTAATATCTACATATTTCGAGATGATTTAAGTTTTCTATTTGAAAACTTGCCGGTAATATTATAAGTTGAAATTGAATGGAGTTTTCTTGTGAGGAACGAGACTACTTTATTAAAATGATACAGAAGTCGTTAGATGCTCGTAGAACTATCGTATAAGTTGTTTTTCTATAGATCCTTTGAAGTCAGGATTTGTTATGGAGAAGGAATCCTATCTTATAGCTAGATTTTTTTTTTGCTTTCTGTCCTTATACCATTTACTTGAGGCTTGTTTTTTTAATGTTTTTTTTTTCATGATAATAGTATGGGTAATTAATGATTCGCGCACCACTGCAAAGAACAAAACAACTTTAACATAAAAAAAATTAGGTCTATCAGCTTAGTCAAATTTATGTGGCCACTTTACGACGTGAGACCTTAAAAGTTTTGCTTCCAAAAATTTTATGGCTTAAGTCTTCAGGTATCGTCTCTGCAGGTTTCTTACAGACAAAACGATTTTTTCAACTATTTTATTTAATCATTTGTAGCTTATATAACACAAAGGTTATTTGTCTAGGCGTTTAATGGGCCATCGTGAGGAGGTTTCAGTTGCTTTCAAACAAAGTTAATGCAAGTCTTAGGAAATGTTCATTCTCTTCGAAATAATTATGTTATTTTCTTTGCTGGTTATTTTATTTGCATTTTTTACCGCGTGAATATGCAGATGCAGAATAATTACATTAACATTATCGGCTAACATTCACTTTCAAACGACTTCAAAAAAGAGGAGGTTCCCAATTCAGTCGGTATTTTTGAAGTGAAAACTTCTTTAGCGGCGTTGAGCACTTTTCTGTAATGGGTATAAAATCTTAAACTCGCGTCAGGACACGTGACCCTGACCGAAAAAGCGTAGGACGGCGCAGGGCGCTTGCGTGAATGTTCGTGTGACTTTATTACTTTTAAAGAAGTTTGTATGCTGGATACATTCGTTGCTAGGTAACATTGTTTATAAAAGATGTACGTCACATTGGAAAATTATTGAAATAAAAAGTCAACCATTTCTGCAAGTTTTACTAAAATCTGTTCACAAGATATTTCCAACAATTACTATTCAAGTTTTCACTTCTGCCGGCACTCCCAGAGTGTTTATTTCAACTATTATTTCACTACTGCTTTGTTAATGCCCGGTTTCTGGTGTCACCAGTTATCCTTCCAATAAGTATTGATTCAATAAAGTTATGGGTAAGTTAAACGGAGGTCAACTGTCTCTGAGTTTCTGATGACCCACGGACCGATAAAATAACTATGAGACAGATAGCCAGTTCCATATTGTGCCGCTAGATGGGTCTGTTTATGAGATAGAGGTAAAAATGGTTTTTTTTTGTTTCAAATCCTCATTAAAACAAGTTTTATTCGTAATTTAATTTTTTCGAGGGTAATACGAGTATAGAGTGGTAAAGATTTTTATATATATGAAAAATAGTTTCTTTCCGAGGAAAGAGGTTGTTCAATAGATTCTGTAACAGTATCTTCACGAGTTGATTCTTCAATTATTACTGTATCATTTTGGTAAAGCTATATTATGTAATACAGCTGTTGTTACAATTACAGCCAATGTGTGATCAAGATTTAACCCTAATTTTTGAGAAAACCATGCATATCTTCTTTTCAATACACAAATATCCTTTCAACGGTGTTTCTTGTCCTAGTTTGTGCTTCATTGTAGAGTTTTTTTGCATTTGATTAGATTGAATTGGTACTCGATCCATCTATACAACCAATTACGTTTGGAAATCCTACTATATTATAAAACTGCGTCTTTATTTCTCTCAGGTCTTCAAAATTAGGCATATGTATGTAACTCCTAGCCAGCTTAGCTAGCTAGCAGACAAAATTAACAACAGAAGCGAGAGCACGTCTGATTATATCAGTAAGGTGTATCACAGTGTTCTTATGAAAGCATAACATTTTGAAAGGATTTCTCCTGCGTCGTAAGTTTCTGGGTATAGATATATTAGCAATAAAATCCAGCACTTCCAGATCAGACTCTGATGAGCTGCTCGTATTCATACTTTTCGATCTATTAACTTAAATTTCTCTGGCTATTAATTTCTAAAATAACACGATATAACCTAAGAGTTGACAAATGAAACGTCAAATAAAGTTATGGAGCCGATAAACGGCACAGATTGGTCGGTTAAGTTGATCTTAGTTTATGTAGAGTTTAACTTACATCGCGGTGTTCAGAAACCCATTTTTATAGTTTATCGAACCAATAGCGCTATTGAATAGATAAACTGTCGATAAAAGGACACCAGAAACCGGGCATTAGTGTGATGGATGACAAATTCAGGGTTAAAATTTAACTGGAGCATAATTTAATAATTACTTTTTATAGTTTTTGGACAGTTATTAGAAGTAGGTCGATAGTCATTAGTTTTTTTGTCTCATTATTTGGCTGAATACCATATCTGCACTTCCCCTGTTTCTTAAGGCTCGCGTGGCACTTTAGAGGCCTTCGACCGCCATTGATCGGGTGGCAAGCTTCCTAGTACTCCTCGCCCGCAAGCACATTTCTGCAACCCTATCGACCCTTCAAAGTAAATAGTCAATCTGGCAGCGTATAGGGGTAACCACACATAAATTCGTTGAACTGAACACCCGTAACCGGAGGTAGTCAGGGGTGCCCATAAATTGTTCACCATAACAGGGGTTAGAAACTCGAGGCGTCAATCCGTAAAGGGAAGCTTTCGTGTTCGTGATTTCGTTACAAGGGCAATCGCTATAGATTCGCGTTCGCAAAAAGAAACAGTTTTACCGGTACTTTGTAGGAAAACAGTAAGTACACTGTAATGTGTCAATTTTAAATAAGTTTTGTATGGTTATAATAAGTGCAATATTCCATTTCTATTGTTTTTATAATTAACTAGCTGTACCCTGCCACGCTTTGCTGTGGCACAAAAAAAAACTGTTTTTTCAGTCACATATGTGACTGATGCAAAAAATAGATAAAAACAATCCTTGATGCGGATTACATATGATGCTAAAATTTCAGCTCAATCGGTGCAGAACTTTTTGAGTTTTTGAAGCGTACACAAACCAACATAACATTTTTATATATATAGATAGATATATATATATCATTAACGCATGCGTCGCGTATCGATACCGTAAAATGTTAAAATTTCCTTGAAATAAACATTTGGTCTTGTAGCGGGAAGTTGCGATAGCCTTATATTGGTGAAAGATCTGATATACTTACCCAGAAGACGCGGGTTAGAGAAAGTTGCAGTTGAATCTTTCTTTCCTCAAAAATACCTTTTCTATTTCTAGTGATTTGTTTGGCCATTTGAAATCATTTTATAAAATGTGTTTTTTTTTGGCATACCATTTATACCACTGCTGGGCAAAGGCTCTAAAGGTCTCCATTTCTTTCACTTCTCATGGCTGCACAAGAGCGTAGTGAAGCCCTTCACGAAGCGGTCCAATTCGTCTAGTCACCTTCGATTGTGTCTGCTACGAGGTCAAGATATCTCCTTAGACACAAAAAAAAAACTAGATGTGATTACAAAATAAAAAAAAAGTTGCTCTAGTTTTATTTTCTAATGCTACTCACTGGGGAGTATGTTTATATGGGCTAAACACCACAAGTCCTCCTAAATCTCGTTCTGCAACCAAATAATTATGTGATGTCGCATGTAACATTGCATTAAGTCCGCGCCGGTTATTCGCAAACCGTTTGTAATTTTGTTGCTCTGTTCACTGAATTTAAGTGGCTATTAAGTTGGTCGCAATCGCCGACGTCATCACTAGGAAATTGCTAAAGCGGTGGCGGTTATCACATGTATGTGGACATAGTAATTTGTTTTCTCTGGTATTTCTATTTTGTTCATCTTACTAGTAGTATAATAATGTTTATTAAGTTAATTAGTTGGTCTCAGCTATCATATGTAGATCTTTGACAGTCGTTATAGGTGGGGACCCAAAAGTCTGTCAAATAGTTTTATACAAACTTTATCCTGTTGGTCTAGTGGTTAGTGACCCTGACTGCTATGCCGGAGGTCGTGGGTTCGATTCCCACCCAGGACAAATGTTTGTGTGATGAGCACGATCATTTGTTCTGTGTCTGGGTGTACTTTATCTATAATATGTATGTATTTAGAAATATATAAGTATGTTTATCAGTTGTCTAGTACCCATAACACAAGCTCTGCTTAGCTTGGGACAAGATGGCGTTGTGTGATAGTGGTGGAATATTTATTTATATATTTACTACAAAAATTTCAACATTAATGTTAAAGACTTCTTGTCTAAAAAATCTTTCAACAACAAAATATCATTTTACGCTGACGTAAGGGTCATTTTGCAGTTACTCTTTATTTAGACAAGAGTTCAACAGATAACTTTTTTGTAGTAAGACGGTATATTTTAACAGCTGAGCAAAAACATAGGTCTTGTCGTTACATTTCCAATATTTCCCCAAAAGAATTCTGGATTAAATTAAATTATTCAGGTCCACTTCTTGAAGGGATTATACGAATCGACAAACATTTTGTACGATTACAAAAAAGGGTCGAGCAATAGTAGGCAAAAACAAACGCGACGAGCAAATCTTACATACGATTAAATAAATAGTTTCTTTTTATCCTGACCCATATTACTTTGTTGGTGGCTTCTGGTTTTATCAGGTCATAAACTGTATACTGCTTTATTGCTTTACAAAGACTAAAGTGCTCATCAAATATTGTGGTAGCAATTCTGGAGAGATTAAGAAAGAGCTTTAGAAAGTTATGGTTAAACACGGGCTACGGGCGGCGTAGCACTCATCAGGCTACAGCGTAGCACATAATCTGGCTACAACGTAGCCCTTATCTGGTTACGGCGTAGCACTTATTTGGTTACGGCGTAGCCCTTATCTGGCTACGACGTAGCACTAATATGGTTGTGACGTAGTAATTATGTATCCGAAGTCCTAGCATCACTTTTCACATTTTTATGACGTAAAGTAAACGGAACTTTGACGTAAATTTGACGGAAAAAAATAGTTCCTCGTTCGTACATAAGAGGCAGAATTAGGAAGTTGAAGTGGCAGTGGGCAGGCCACATAGTATGCAAAAAAGATGGCCGATGAGGCCGTAAGGTTCTCGAATGGAGACCACGCACGTGAGACGATCATCTGCGAGGTGGACAGAGGATCTGATGAAGATCACACGATCGCGCTGGATGCAAGCCACTTACAACCGGTCCTATTGCAAATCTATAAAGGAGGCCTATGTTCAGCAGTAGACGTCCTACGGGTGATATGATTGATGGTGATGGCATTAGATGCGCTTTTTCAATCTAATACACGCAATAAATACTTCAAGTACGCTGTAAATAAAATACAAAAATCTTGTGATAAGGCTTCTGATATTAAAATACTTAGAACATTTCCCGTTGCGCGGACTATTGCACTACTCTATCATGAAGGCTCCGCGAAATTGCATCGTGCCCGGAATTAATTCTAGATAGCATAGCGGAATACATAACGAGCTTATTACCAGTTTTTGTATAAAAGTGGTGAGAAATACTTTGCATTATTGCGTGTTACAAATACCTTTATGAAGTTGCGTACAAAGGGTAAAACTTTACCCTTTTTATAAGACTCCGCTGCCCGACCGTCTGTCCGTCTGGCAACAGGCTTTATTTCATGAACCATGATATTTAGACAGTTGAGCAATTGGTCCAAAAGGACGAAAATTATGTACATCTGTTGCCGCTATAACAACAAAATAAAGAAAGAAAGAAGAAGAAAGAAAGAAAGATAGAAAATAGAAGAAAATAAATATTTAAAGGGAGCGCTCCCATAAAACAGTCATGCTTTTTTTTTTGCCGCTTTTATAGATAATTGAACCCTTCGGCGCGATTTCGATTCGCACTTGCCTTGTTTTTTTAATTTTATACCGTATAAAGTTTCATTAAACTGTAGTTTGCATTTCTCCAAGCCATCGTACATTGTAGGGTAGTCTATGAATAATGGTTTCTTAATTACTTCTTAAGTAAAATTACATTCTTTAAGGTCAAATTAATAAAGGCCTTTTGTACTAGTTGGTACAAAGTAACCTAAGCATCATCATCATAGCCTGTTTCTGTCCCTCAAGAGATAGTTAGTTAAAGGTGTACCTAAAAGTTCGACTACAAATATGAGCCTTTTACCTGTACATACATGGTTCATTTCATTTATGACATTTTTTTTGTTATTTCTTTTTGTTGGACAATTTTGTGTCTTGTGTCAGATGCAAGCTACCGATGAATATTTAATTTCAAAACCAGTATGAAATCATCCAGTCCTTGCGCATTATATAAAAATTTAGGTGAGGTTAGAAGATGAATGAAAATTTAGAGTGCTGAATGAAATAGCCGTGGGACCCAAACTAGGCACAGCCTGTTGTTGTTGCCACACATACTCATGAAGTACGGTTCCTTGTGATGGACTGCTGTGTCGACAATAAAGTGTCCACGTTTGCGTAGCGCCTAAACACTAACATTAGAGGCGTTAGCGCAAATGCGTGACCTTCAATTTTAAAATCGTAGTATGTACTGTGACGTTTACGTAACGCACTCGCGCGGTCTTGCTCATTTAATTAAATGCATCACATCCTCCAACAGTCAAAGTTATCTTACGTCCAATAAAAACCAATCGCTTGCAAATTATACACGTAACACGAAACTAATAACCATTCCGTTTATATAGAAAGTTGAAGGCTCGATATTGTTACTGCTACCAAACTGTTATCTACAATGTTTCGTCTGTATGTTTGGCACAAGTTCTTATCAGTATTCTCGATTCTACTCCCACAGCGAGGCTACCAACCGGAACATATAATATTCCATGTTTACATAAAACTCCATTTTCTTATCTGACTAAAACTTGTCAAACTCTACTTGAAACATCTTATAAAACTTCGGCTACTTTGCAACGCTAGGAATGTTCCTGCGAATAAATTTGATTTAGTTATCAGACCCTAACCTGCTTTACAAGGACGTGACCGGCATACATTTAAAAGAGATTCAAGCGGAAACGATTTCCTGAGTTTTGTAGAAAAATATAGAAATGAGCCTTTGGATTGTAACAGGAAATGAGACTTTGGAATTCCTATTTAACACTTCGATAAAAATGTGCACTTCAATATGAATGGAACAGCCAATGTAAATGGTAAGTGTTTGGGTCCTAATCAAAACATAACTTATCATATTTTTGCAGTCCCTAGTCGAATAAGTCAGGCCCATTTCCACTTGACTTGGTAATTTTTCCTGAGCGTTTGTGAGACAAAATCTCTGCGATTTCTGTACAAATCAAGTGACTGATTTATTCGTTGGAATCTTCGGGGAACGGCTTCGGGATTCATGTTGGCGAACACGAACGTCGGATGTCAGCTGTGTAGATGCTGACGTGGAGATTATACTGCGCCTCTGTAGTGTAATAATAAGATTAGTGTTACAATGTAACAGGAAAAGCTGTGGAAAAATGCTGAAAAATAAAATCCTAACATCATGTTATCTTTTCTACGTTTCTTTTTTTAACGAAATTCGTTGCCCCTCACTAAGAATTTCTCCTGCCTTCTTTGTGTTTTTACAAACATTAGAACTCACATGCACAAACACACAGATCTACCGGGTCTGTGTGTTTGTGTATGACTGTCTATTTATTTGAATGACTTGTAGGTCATACACATATTTTTTCCGTGTGGGAATCGAACTTACCACACACAGTGCAACACTCAATCGCACGGCACAACTGTGATATGTTCAAAGTCAAAGTCAAAGTCAAATCATTTATTTCAATTAGGCCATCAACGAGGCACTTTCAAACGTCGAATATTAACATTAAGGAAATGGGATGGGATGGGATTGATTCTACACCCATTCGCAAGGGTAGGTTTGTATGAAGAAGAATGGGCAAGAAACTCCATACTTACTCTTTTTTAAAAATGTTTTACAATATTTTTGTATACATCATTTGACATCAATAATGTGAAAGCAATGTACTTTAAATCTAGACTAAATATTATAAAAAAAAATAAAAAAGAAATAAAAAAAAAATTGCAAAAAGGTACATGGTGTTCACATTTTAACAAAATATTGCATATTTGTTAGACTGTTATATGCTTATGCAGTTGTTTCTCGTTTGCTTATGTACTATTACTACCTTTAACTCATCCAAAGATCTTGAAAAGATCGCGTTTGGCCTATTGTGTAAAATTTCGTCAAATCTTTTTCAAGTAGTGGTGTACAGAATAAAGAATATTCTAACTTTCTATCATGCCTGTTATGGACACTATACGCCAAACGACAATTCACCACTTACTGTCTGTGACTGACCTAGTCTTTTTTTATTTTGTTTTTTATCGTGGTAAAATCATCAAATGAGTCCTCCCACCCAGGGCAGGGCGACTTGACTGACTAAAATCCACGGTGTCCTTAAATAGCCCTTTACGTACCGGGGTCACGGTAATTTGTGAGTCCCGCGACCCCGGTAGGCTTTGGCTCTCGACAGACCCTGTCACTATTCTGACACTCCTTGAGGCGCGCGTGGAACACAACGCGCCGTCGACCTGGATATCCATGGTCGGACAGCGATCGCCCATTACTCGCCGCCAAAATGCCCGCGCCTACGGTGGCCGGAGATCGTCTGCCGACGTCCGTCGCCGTGGGCGTCTACCATTGCGGCTGGGGTGGAGGGAGGACGGTGTCCTCTCCCTCACGCGGCCCGCCTCCTCCTTCACGAGCTGCTTCGCAGAAGGAGGCGACCGCTTCCCACTCCCTCTCGCCCCGCAGCGTGGCCTCGACCAATTTGGGATTTGGCACTTGTCTACGCTGTGTTTGTAAAAAGTACATCATTACAGCACAAAGCATGCATCATATAACATACAGGAAAACTTTTCGTAATTTGCTGCCTATATACCTATTTTCATTTCCCGTATTATTGATTGTACATTTCCCGGAAAGGATATCGTTCAAAACGGAATGGCTCTGTCCATCGTTTGCTACAAATAACATTGATCGTGAGGATTGATGATGGGGTCCGAGGATGAGATATGGCGCCTAGCTTATACCGTGATAAGGCAATTGCTTTGTGTTAATCGTAATACATTATGTATGGCAACATTTTCTCTGACGGAAGCCATAGGACTGTTATAAACTTGATAAATCATTTGTATTTTCAAAATGTAGTTAGTGTAAGTCAGAGACCCTAGCATGAATTCTACGTATTTGGCCGTACAGTGTAATACATTATGACGTAGATTGTTTGGAAAATGAAAAAGCTTTCTACTTAAGCGCTATGTACGAACGAGGGACTAATTGTGTCCATCAAATTAAGGTCAAAGTACTCGTTTTCTTTACGTCTTAAAAACGTGATAAGGCCCCTGGACGTTGCCGTTTTATCCTATAGAAGCGTTAACAGTTAAAGTTACGTCTAGAATCTTTACAAAGGTTCAGCGGGACTTTCTAAAAAGTAAAGATAATTGCGTAACCCGATCCATTTTAGATCTTAGTAGCCTTAGAAGCCTAACGGGGTCGCGGGAGCCTACCGGGGTCGCAGGACTGTCTCATCAGAGGATCGTGACCTTGGAACGTAAAGGGCTATTAAAGGATCATTATGTATTTTAATCAGTACGAGTCTGACAGTCCCTCTCGTCCCGCCCTGGATGGAAAGACTCATTTGATGATTTTATCACGAGAAAAAAAGCAAGGAACCTTAGGTGTTTTGTAATCAGAACATTTGAAGGTCTTTTTTATTGTGACCTAGTACCAAGTTCAAGGACGGAATCCAGGTCGCATTTCAGTCCTTACAAAATTAAATAAAAGCCATAAAGTTCCTGCTTTATTCGTCCCTAACTGTCACACTATTTATGAAATGGCAACACGTTACAAATTTGTATTCGTCCCCAGGCAAACGTTACTTGTCTGGGATCTGGACTTAATTACGGCAGCCCTTAATAGACTCGTTCATAAATTACAGACCACTTTGACGGACAAGATCTGAATTCCGTTGTCCATAGGGTTACCAGTTCAAAATGTTAAATCTTTTTTTTTATTTGTAGTGAGATTGTGCAAAATTTAAAACCGTATAACTAGATGGCGTTGGTGTTATGTTAGATTATTCTATACTTTTTGATAATAGTGAAAACTATTATTATTTAGTCTAGATTCTGCACCTATTTTTTAGTATGAGGTTGAAATTAAAATTATACTCTGTAATACGCTTGCTATGAGTTTTCAAGGAATGGAATTATGCCTTTCAAATTGTACGTTGTTTATCCTTGTTACTCATAGTTTTGCAGTATAGTAAACAAAAACTGCTAGTTTTGGTTAACCTGCTAGTTTTGGATTGTTGCACCCAGCCATCTCGTGAAGATGAATGGGTGAATCTGGAATTGCGGTTCATTTAGTGAGCTTGATACTCATAAACACGTCTACCCTAGCGTCAGTCATTTGATGATCGATATACATAATATTTTTAAGATTCTAGAAGACAAAACCCGGACACGTACTTATAGATGTTTTATTAGGTTGTTTGGTAACCCTATCGTGTAGGGTATGTCTCTAGGGGACAATAGGTTTGCTAAGTCACACTACTGAGATTATCTGTTGTACGCTTATTTGGGCGGAATAAAGTTTTGAGGCGGTGTCGGCTAGATAATGCTCTATTGTTGCCAGATTATCCAAGATATTGTCGTTGTACGATCTTTTATACGTTAATTGATTTTGTTTTCTTTTACGAAAAGTTTTTTGTTAAAGTTGTTTAGAGTGCATATAGCCCGTGTGCTGGATTTATCACAAAAAAAAGTTATATTGGTTATGGTAATTGGCTCACATCCATTCATTTATGGACTTAGTTTAATAGCGAAATTAACCATTATATTTTAGATGGGTTTGCTTTTGCCTCTGATCTAGGCAAGAGTTGACATACAAAGTCTACTTTGGAGTAACTAACTTAGTTAGAAAAAGCTTGTTCAGCCTAACTTTAAAGAAATTCGGGTCGTCCACTCTTTTAGGTAAGCCTCTGCTTAATACCACGAAAATAACAAGCATGATGTTTAGTTATGATACGTTAATTATGAGCCTCTAGAAGCAGAAGGTACTTTTCATTGCTAAAAGCTTACTGGATCTTCGCAATCCGAAATCGCAAATCAATCACAAAACTGATTTGCATTTCAACGGCCATACAAACAAAACTCGCCTCTACCACTACGGTTCAAGTATTCTATAAAGATTAATATCGTCCGTATTGGCCACTGTAAACTATCCAAGTACGAAATAGTCCGGAAATCGACGCTGAAAGTGAAAAATGTGGCGGACCACAGCAATAGTCGGGTTTCCTGTTGTTTATGCAACATATACCTATAAATAAAGGTTTGGTTAGTGAGACGTATCGGTTTTCTTTTTAAAAAGTATTTTGTAAAAGAATAAATATGGTGCGTTCAGTTTTTTTATATTCAATCTTTCTTGTGCTGTGTTTATTCTGCAGAAACCGGTGGAGACGTCATCCAAAAGTCCAGTTTTGGAGTTGAAATTTTGAACGGAGCACGATCTTTAGAGTCAGTTGATTTATCAATGGTTAAACTTACTATTGTTAAAATCCCAATCATTTCTTTTACAATGTCTTACTACTAATACTGTTAAAATTCTATAATTTTTTCTATGAAATTTTTATAATATGTAGTCGCTGACCGAACTGCGAACGGCTGGGGTGATTAATATAAAAATTTTTCTTGTATCCTTCCTGGTTATTTTATTTAAAATGAGCTTTCAGTTTTACAGTTAATTATCGGCAGAATCGGCTGCTTCATTTGGCATTCAATAGAGATATTTAAAATCAATTTTTAATTTTATTTATGACTGCACATTGGGTGTGGTCGAGTGCATTTTATAATATTCGCAATGCAAGTGACTTAGCTCCACGTGAAACATCCGACGAAAGTATCGGCTTAGCCTACTATTCGGATTTTCAGCCACATAGAAGGAGGGGACGCCCTAGGAAGACTGACACTGACCTTATTGTCAAAGTGTTTCAGAAAGGTCGGGCACGTAGTACTCGCAATCGGCGTTCTTGTATGATCAAATGTATATTTTTTTTAAACGTTGCCCGTCTCCAAGATTTTCTCCTGTATCTTAGGTACAAACATAGAAACTCACATACACAAACACCCAGACCCAGAACAACTACTTGCAGATCATACAAATAATTGTTTCGTGCGGGGATCGAGCCCGCGACACGCTGCGCAGCTGTTAATCGCTCAGCCACTGAGCTAACCGTGCCGTGGATGAGGCGAAAGGAGTATGTTAGGATCGTACAAGATAGTGCTCTGTATTTTCTGCCTACCCCCATGGGAAGAAGGCGTGAGTTTATGTATGTATATATAATTACTCGTATAATTGTAGACTCATAGGCTCATCTAAATGTTTTCAAACGTTCCAATTCTGTTTTGATCGCAAGTTAAAGTGTATTTTGAAACGGTTCATTTACGTTTACGTGTTTAGCAAACTTTTTATGGCGTCGTTCGTAAAGTAGTAACTATTGATGACGCGGCCATAGAGCACGAACGTAAGCGAGCTTTTTTCAATTTAGAAACATTTTCTATTATGTTTACTTTTCTGTTATCTTTACAGCTAAAAAGTTAATCTTTTCAGGTTGTTCTTTGAAAACGGCTGTGATTTATAGTTGTAAACTTGGAGAGTCATAGGTTTTGTAATGTTTGAATTTCAATATCTCTCAGAAATGGCGAAGGAAAATATCGTGAGGAAAATTCAAGTGAACAATAACAATAATAACAAAAGTTTTAAGACTGAACTATATGTTGCTGTCCAAACATTGATAATTTTAAATATTTATATTTAAATATTTTAAATATAAATCTTTTGAACCTCTATTAATTAACAAAGGAAAAAAAAAACATTCAAAGTACAAAACTGGCTACTTAAAACTTTACATACAAATTGGTTCTTTAACAAACTAACCCATCCTGATTATGAAAGTTAGTGTTAAAAGGAGTGAAAATGACCCGAAATATTATTCTCGAAAATGTTTAAAGTACGAAGGCTTAAACTCATTTAAATAAGGTAAAAAGTAAGTCTACTTAAGCCCTTGGGGATTACTAAGGTGATTTTTTATATCTTCATGAAAATGAACTGAGTTTTTTAAAAGTTCACTAAGTACTTCAATCAACGAATTACCGTGACCCCGGTACGTAAAGGGCTATTGAAGGTCACCGTGGATTTTAGTCAGTCAAGTCTGACAGTCCCTCCCGCCCTGCCTTGGGTGGGAGAACTCATTTGATGATTTTACCACGATAAAAAAAAAGCTTGATTGGATGTTGTACAACTACTGAATATTTGTGTCGTGATTAGTAGTTACTTCACAATGGTGCAGTCAATATAATTATAACTTCGCAAAGCACGATATAATTATCTCTGATTTTTTAGTATTTTGTTTCGACCCGTAAGGGATATGGATACCTATCCATTTTTTACAACTCTCAAAAAGTTAGAAAAGGGGAAATTTTTATACACCAATAATCGACACTTTTTTTCAGATTTGTTCTATATTTTCTTATCCATGTATTTTGCAGAAAACACTTTTTGAGATTCGTTTTCATAATAGCACAATAGGCACGTTTTTTAATGAGCCGAGAAAATTTTGACTTAAAAATTGTGCGTTGCTGAATTTAATTTCGACTGCACAGACCGAAACTATATAACCCGGTTCCTGCATTTTATGATTATTTTCACCGTTATCAAAATTTAAATTGAGAGACCGTCTCTCCTAAAATGCAAGCGCAAAAATTAAACTGTCATTTGAACTCAAGTAAACATCGTTACTTTAATAAAACAGTACATCTGGCCTTTATAAGTGAATTAAAGAAACCCGTCTTAGGGCATTATTATCTCAATTTGTGAATGCTAATGTTGGTTTTGTGTTGTTGTCCTAAGCCTGCCAGAGTCCGGATGGCTATTGTGGTGGAGGGTATTTCGACTTGTTTGTCCCATTGTTGCCTAATAAAGTCGGGACTGTTTGGGCTTAGCTTTAGACCGTATTCAACTTGTTTAGTTGAGTCGTCTTTCCTAAAATTGGACAATAATAGATGTTTAATCTTTCGTTCAAGAATATGAAGTGAAAGTTTAAGGATGAGTGTACTTGTTTTGTAGTTAAGGGAGCAATGACGTATTTTTAGTTTAGTATTTGATATTCCGTTACAGGCGTCTAAAGAATCGTCTTTAATAATTTAGGAGTAAGTAAATAATTGAGAACCACATTTGACCAGCAAATAAATGATTTATGATTATAACAGTGGTCTTGTACAAGTTTGTTAATTTTAATCATGATAGGTATACGCTTGCAAAGTTGTCAACAAAAATACTAAGAGCTATTATTACACAGTTTTACCTGCTAAGAAAAAACACATATCGGAACATCAAACAACGGTCCTGTTAAAAACAATTGAATTCCACGAAAAAAATAAAATAAACACAAACTCTCTAAGAAAATCAAGGTAATATCGTTACACCTGCGATATATTACGTACAGTCGACAACACACGAGCATCAAGCCATTTCATTAGCTCCTTCCGGATCCTCCAATCTCCCGAGCCTCCAGGCCCCCAGGCCCCCGACAGATTACACAAAGGGAGACGAATAAAAAACATATTTTTCACCTTCGCCACTTATCTTTGTAGCCCGTAACGTATTGTTGTGAATTAGGTGATAATACGAATGGTGGAACGAAATAATACTTATTTCGAGTTTATTTATTGCATTTCTGTAATTTTGTTGTTTCACTTTCTTTTACACGGTTTTGAATATGTTATGTTTTTGTTGTCTGCAAACAATACGTAAAGTTATCATAGTTGGTAGGTAATTAAATTCTTGTTTTTATTGCCAAGTATCCCGTGCTCTCTTGCAGTCTCTTTTTCTACTTCTCTATTCAATAACAATTTACTTAGTCCATAATTTTAACCGACTTCAAAAAAGCAGTTCTCAATTTATCAGTATCTTGTTTTAAGTATGTTCCCCTATTTTTCGAAGACATCACCTAGACAAGTTTGAAAAAGTGCTTCTGTTTAAAAAAAAACGACGGGTTGCACTCTGGGAGTGCCGGCAGAAGTGAAAACTTAAATAGTAATAAACATACACGAACATTCGCGCAAGCGCCCTGCGCCGTCTTACGAATTTTCGATCAGGTCACGTGTCCTGACGCGAGTTTAACATTTTTTACCCGTTCTAAAAAAAGTGCACAACGCCGCTAAAGAAGTTTTCACTTCAAAAATAATCTTCTCTAATAAATTGAGCTAACCTCCAAAATGAGAAAAATAAAGACATTAGAAAATAGTAGATATTAATAGGTTACATATTATTATTAACCCTCGAACTGTCCCTAATCAATAGTACCCCCAAAGTTGCCTCTTGCACTAATTCCACAAAGCTATGTGACACGTTACACTACTTCAAAAGGTAGTTACTATCTCAGAACTACTTCCATCAATAATGCAGTCACTGCCAATTTGGTTGGACAGGGCTCGCTTCTAACGGAATACGTGAGAGGATGATATGAAATCGTAATGGCACGAATAAAGGATAATAAATACATAAATAATGTGTAGTAAAGGAAGTAAGAACCCCAAAAGTTTGATTATCGGCTTTACCAAGGGATATTGTATCTAAAATATGTATGTATTTAGAAATATATAAGTATGTTTATCAGTTGTCTAGCACCCATAACACAAGCTCTGCTTAGCTTGGGACTAGATGGCGTTGTGTGATAGTTGTGGAATATTTATTTATTTATTATTTATATTATTAGAAGTATTTTGTAAGTTATTTGTTTAAATGGAAATGCGCAGGTTCAGGTGGGATGATACATTAAGTATCTCAGTCTAATCCTGGACGGTCGGTGGGGTTTCAAAGAGCACTTCGAGGCCCAGGTTCCCCGGATTGAGAAGACAGTGGGTGCAAAGACTGCCTTATCTCGGGGGACCTCAAAAAGAAGTTCGCCACGTCTACGTGGGAGTCATGCGATTGATGAAACTTTATTCAGCGCCCGTTTGGTCTAACAGAATATAAGCCATCCGAAAAAAAGGTGATCAAACCTCCAATATCTTACAGTCTGATAGTTCAGCTGGACTTGGTTAGACTTGAAAGTTTAGAAAAGGCTTGACCAACTGCGACCGATGATAGAAAAAAATGTTGTTCTTTGTATAGTGTTCATGTTCTAAGTATTTTTGAAGTGAAAACTTCTTTAGCGGCGTTGTGGACTTTTTTTGGAATGGGTAAAAAATGTTAAACCCGCGTCAGGACACGTGACCTGATCGAAAATTCGGAAGACGGCGCAGGGCGCTTGCGCGAATGTTCGTGTGTGTTTATTACTATTCAAGTTTTCACTTCTGCCGGCACTCCCAGAGTGCAAACAGTCGTTTTATTTTTTTGCTTTTCTTATTTTGTTATGAAATTAAAGTTAGTCAGCCAGAAATGAATTGCGGCATTAAACAACAATGTTTCAACTGTGGTAGAAGCATGGTTATTTCAGGGAAGACTAGCGTTTTAGCTCACAGCTTACGCTGAAAAATGACGTTCGTTCTTTCTAGACGCAGTTTAGTTTGTCTGAAATAGCCTTTTCTACAATGGTACTTACGTAGGTAACAGAACGATATCACGGACTATATATTTTTATTTCCAACATTTAAGCGATATAGCATTGTGATTTCCAACATTTCCAACACAAAAGTTCAACAGGATTTTCTGGCAATAACACGGAAGTCAAGAAAGTCTTATAAATTTTATGGCAACAAGAAAATCGGGAGAAGTCGACAGATAAAATTTTACAACGGACTAATGCGGAGTTTAATATATTTTTTTATTACTGAAAATTTTATCTTCCTTCTGATGTTAAGAATTTCCGATCTTTCATAATAGATACATTTTTATGTTTGTGAATGCGTCGGGGATACTCAAAATAAACTTATGGAGAGAAAAGGTTGACTGTTAAATAGTGCCTTGTGGCATTAAGTTCACCCTATGTATCAACATTGTATATTAAAGTATAATAAATAAATATAAATGGGGAAAAGGTATTTAATTTCGTAGCCAAAATTCTTTCCACATTTGTGGCGTGCCAAATTGGGCCCTTTTTACGAGACTGGCCGGAAAAGGCAACACATTCAAAATATTTGTGATTTTTTTAATCATCAAATGAGTCTTCCCACCCAGGGCAGAGCGGGAGGGACTGTCAGACTCGTGCTGACTTATTCCATGGTGTCCTTCAATAGCCGTTTACTTTCCGGGGTCACGGTAAATCGTGAGTCCCGCGACCCCGGCAGGCTTCGGCCCTCTAAAGGCCCCTGAGGTGCGCGTGGAACACAGCGCGCAGTCGACCCGGCCATGGTCCGTGGTCGGACAGGGAGTCGAACATTACTCGCCGCTCGCATGCCCGCGAAAATATTAGTGTTTCAAAAAATATAGATAAAATAGTCTTTATTATACAGACCATACAAATTATAGGTATTTATAAATAGCTGACTAAAAATGAAAAACGAAAATGAGGAAGCAATAAAAAGGAGGTCAATTTAAGAGTCCCCGCATTTAACGATCCTTTTATACGTACGTTAATGTTACGTTTTAATTTATTTAATCGCATTAAGTTTGTGGGTTACTAAGGGATACCAGGAATTTTAATGAAGTTCGAGTTTTACATTTCCTGAAAAAACATATCTTTTACTCTGAATAGGCAGCTTTTCAGCTTTTAAAGGATATGTATGTTTTGTTCATGTAAGATTTAATCTATATGTAAGAATCAATTGATGTTCGTTAGACTCTGATAGATTTGGCTGATCGCTGAACGTTTAAAAGGTGAGTTAATATGATAAAAAAAAATTGTAAATATAATAGAGGCAGGACAGAATTCCGTTTCCAGACACGAGACGATACGTTATATCTGGGCCTTCTTTTTTTTTTTTTTTGTGGATGGCATCTCGCAGGTCAACCTAGAGGAGGTTGTGAGCTGCTTCACCGGACTTTATCGGGGCCTTCTTTCCTTAGAATCATAAAATACTTATGAAGACCACCACTATTGGCAACAGCTTTATCTTACTCCCACAACCACCCACTACTTGCACCCTCTTCGATCAATGTTTCACACCATTCATATTCCGAACACGATTGAGGACAGATCACGAACAAAACTAGGAATATTGAAGCTTACAAGTGGTAGGTCTTCGGGGAGTGACTAACTATAAATGTCAACGACGCAACCCCTGCAGCTTGTTGAAACATTTTATGGTCTATAAATCGGGACGGAGAACCCCGTTAAGTCCCCTGCTTGGTCAGATGTTGAAATGTTTTATTCTCGACATTAAAAGGGTGAAAACCTTTGGAGTAACAAATTATACGTTTTATTGAATCTTAATTTCTCGTAGTTAGTTAGGGTTTTATGTTACGGAACTGGTTTAATTGCTATTAATTTATGTCTTGAGGATTTTCTTGTGTTCGGAGTAGAGGCAAAAACATTTATGAAAAAAATGGGCATAAACATGGCATACATAGCCTTGGCATGTTCAAGAATAAATGAGTTTATGCAAATATAAATGCCTGGTCTCTGGACATAAAAACCAATAACTTTTAATAGTAAAAAAATAACCGGACTATTAAGTTAGAAGATACATTTATTATGTACAAAAAAAAATTATAAGAAAAAACATTTGAACGGCGTCAAAGAATACGTCTACATAGCTGTCAACGGGAACAGTGCCCAGACCACTGGCAGTTTCGTTGGCTATTAACTGGGCAAAAACCTTAGGGAAAAGGCATTTATTTGGCGTTTACGGGCATTTATTGGGCGTCAATTCAATGCGCCCAATATGTCCTGGGCATAAACCCATCTCTAGTTACGATATCCATTCGTATGTGGTTATATTAGTACCTATTAGCTAATGCAGGTATTCTATGTTAATGCTAATATTAATTCAGCAAAGCTTGAGAGAATCGAGACTGAGAGAGAACTCAGTAATACGTATTAAACTTACCTGTGAGTACACTCATGTTCGCTTATTTGAAATTGTAATCAATTTCAAACATATCAAATTGCACTTGTAAACGTGTCTCAACATTGGATAGTTTTAATTAGATATAGTTTTGAAGTACGGTCAACGAAAGAGGTATGTACACAGACAGTAAGTTTATTATTTTAATTTTTTTTGGTATATAAAAACTGGCATCACACGCTGATGAGATGGTGGTCACGGAACAGAAAATAAAAAGTGAGCTCTCACAATAATTAACAAGAGTTTTTATAAAGTAATAACCCTTATTTTCACTCACACTAGGCTGCTATGCCTGCTTAATACCGAAAGGTTATTGTACTGTTGGAATTTCAATTCTCTGCGATAAACCCAATTTTCTAACATTACAGCGGGCTTAAAATTTGTGATTATAGATGGATGAATAGATAGATCTTTGTTTGGAAACTTTCACGTAAAAACTACTGAACGGAGGAGATATTTGTCACACTTTATTCTACTTACCTTACACGTCACCCACTGTCAGTAAAAACAGGAAATGTATAAAACCCTTAACTGTACTTCCCGCTGCCAATATTCGGGTACAAAAGAATGGCAGGAATTTTTCACATAACAGCTTGGGTCCGTGAATGTTAGCAAGGTCCGGATATTTAAATACCTCCCGGCTTTATTGATGACAATAACTGAAAGGCCTTTGGCTATAATATTCTTGTGTTCTAATCTACCAAGATAGGGATTAAGGTTTAATAGCGAATTTGAATAAAACGAACCGAATATGTCTTTACAACAACAAAATTACATTTACATCTCTGTGCCTAATTGTGCCATATAATCCCCGCACGAAATTTAAGCAAAGGTATAAAGCTTTAAGAATTTATTTAAAATGATATCTGCTGTAACCTTACCTTTGAAATTAATTATACGTTGTCAAAAACAGAAAACAATGGCACGGTTGGCGCAGTTGCTGAGAATTGACTGCAGCTATGCGTGTCGCTGGTTCGATTCCTATTCGGAACAAAAAGACAGGTAGTTGTCTCGAGCCTGGATGTTTATTTATGTGAGTTTTAATATTAGAAGAACAGGTCTAGTCAGAAACTAAAAAATGTATTAAAAACATAGTTGGCTGAACTTTTATTGACTCCGGTGATAATTACCACCATTTCGTTTTGCAGAGATAAATTTTGTGTCCCAACATTGGGAAAGTCTCACTATTGCTGATCCTAAAAGCGTAGAAAGTCCTAAACAAAGCGACTGGTCTCGCGCGCGTTACGTACACCCGGGTGTACAAAAGCGAAAACGCCCCAGCGCCTTACGTACACACGTCTGTACATAACAGGCAGTCGCTCATTGGACGTTGATTTTTATCATTTTCAATTATAAATCGCCCGAGAGGTTAATATTGTTTAAAAAAATAAGTAAATTGCCTTCTCTTTAAAAATCAGTCCTCATTTATATATTCCTTCAAAATAATAACAAACGTAGCCATCAAAAATACAATGGAAAATTCAGACAATAAACTATGCCAAATTAAAAGTCAGCACTAAGTAGATTCCATCAAATGAGCATTGATTTTACTGCTGATGTTATCGTAATAATTTATTACACCGCTAATGCTCGCTCGATCTAATCGGGATGGATTATTGGATCGAATTACTGTTGCAAGTATTGGCTGCAAACGTTGGTTGAAACAGATGGATGAAATTACTGTTGCAGATAGAAAGACACCCAAAGGGCAATTCCCTGCAGTCCGATCATGGATCAGTCCTGACCTGTTAGCAACCTGACGGGGTCCACATGGAGGGCCTTGGCCTGTCTAAACAGGTAACCGTGACCCCTGGAACGTAAAGGGCTTTTGAAGGAACACCGTGGTTTTAGTCAGTTTGATTATGTCAGTTCCTTTCGCCAATTAGAGCGGGAGGTCTCATTTCCATGCGCGATTATATCAATTGAGAAAAAATCTAGCAAAGCATAGAAGATACAGTATAGCATGAGTATAATCAGCCTATAATTTTCCCAGGCTTCCTTTCTGTGGTCGCGGGTCTCACGAATTACCGTGACCCCGGTATGTCTTTACGTACCAGGGTCCGTCGGTGTCCTTCAATAGCCCTTTGGCTATTGAAGGACACCGTGGATTTTAGTCAGTCAAGTCTGACAGTCCCTCCCACCCTGCCCTGGGTGGGAGGTTTCTTTTGATGATATTACCACGAAAAAAAAAGGCCTCCTTTCTGTGACTAGGAGTGGACTGCAATCCACCATGCCGGCTCAATGCGGGTTGGTAGATGCATCCATATCTTGTTTTTTTAGTATTTCTTTACGATGTTTTACTTCGTCAATAAAGATAAGTATACAAATTTTTCTTTGCCTACACAAAGAGATGCGGTTTTATTATAGAACCCGGTGGAGCACGGAGACATCAATTTTTATATTATGTCCTGGTGGCTTACCATGGCGTCTTAAAGAGAGTAGTTCCACTGTGCGAAAGAGATGACGCTAGACGACTTGGATAGCTCTGTCTCTTTCCCACAGTGGAACTATTCTCGCTTTAAGACATCATGGTAGGCCCCATGTGCTCCTACTAATGAAGTTAACTTAAAATTTTAAAACAATCCCGGTATCGTTGAAAGAATAGTTACCTGCTCTATAAATATAATCCCCAGAGCAAATTAAATAAACACATGTTGCATCAAGATATACTCAAGAGCAAGTTGTAACTTGCTTCGTAGTACGTGAGTGCATGACTTAAGACATTGTTTGTTGAGTGCACTAAGTAGTTTCTCTGAAGTACCTCCCTACAAAGCAGGTTTGAAGTTTAGTGTGATGCTGAGACCGTTGAGTAATAGGTAAACGTACACTTTCAGTTTTTGTACATATACGTCGAATTCTGGACGTTTCTGGACGACGACTAACGTTTGGTGTCAAATAATTTCTCATTTTACCTCTTTTTTAATGTTGCCCCACACTAGGAATTTCCTGTCATGGGAGCGTTTTCAAACATTGAGCTAAAATCGCCACTTCTCAAAGAGTACAGTTAACAGCAAAAGTAGATGATCAAAATCAAAAATTCAATACTAATTAACGGAGTTCGCGTCAGAACTGTAATTCAAAAATATGTGATTGTACATACCAAACATTAACAAGTTCATCTACACAGTTCTGACGCGTCATTCCCAGTACCTGAGGTACTATTTTCTAAGCACGAAACCAGTAGCATTGGCCGTAGTTTCGGGCATTTCATATTCGTTATCACTTACGGACATAACCCAAAAGTTTCGAGTTTCTTTCCGTATTTTCGTTGATAGACTAAGAGAGTCGTGGACGTTAGATAAGCAGTCACTCTATGTAAAATATTGACAACCAACTGCATCCGATTTGATTGATAGCCGTTTCCAAAGCAGTTTAGAAAATGTTAGGCGAAGGGTGAGTTCTGGGCCATGAATTATGCTTCTAGGGCAGATAGTGCTTTCGCACGCGCCATATAGAAATGCACGTCACTGTTGATGCACAGAAACGCGCGAATCTACGTGCGTGAACATGCGAGGGCTCCCCCTTAAAATAAGAGTTTTTTTTTTATAAAGTCTTGGGAGACGAAGTATTTTTCACAATACAATTAGAAAATAGTTGATATTTAAGTTAAAAGGACCTACTATTAAAACAGTAACCCCATTCAAATAGAGTTACTCCGTTAACACATTTTGGAGTCCCAAAATGGGTCTCAGATCCACCTACAAAGACCTATATATCACTCGTAAATTACAATACCAAGTGCCAAATCGACAGAATTAGAACAATTTAACTATTACCCATTTTCAGTTGAACTGTGAGCAAAATGGCCAGGCTCATTGATTTCAAAACGACACGATTAATAATGCCTGGGGTTTGAATGGCCCAACAAATTGACGTAAATTACTTCAGTTCAGTAATGTCGCTTACGACTTATTGGTCTAGGTGTCGTAGCTTATTTGTGATGTGGCTTTAGAATTTGTGATTTATTTGTGTTGAATGAGAGTTTTGGACCTCAAATGTTGGTGAGGTGATTTTCGTGAATGTAATTGAATAATAAATTACGTCCATCTACACATAGCCTAAGAGCTACGTGCATTTTTTGGGATTGAACTAAGCCAGACGTATTTATATATAATATTTTAGTCCCAAAAAAGTTTTTGAGGCATCTGGAAACTTATTTACCTTTAAAATTGAATATTTAAAGAATGGAAAAATTAGTAAGGCTGATAACTTAGTCGAGATTTACATCTAGCCAAGTGCACACATATTTAAAAGGTTCAAATAATAATATACCTTATAAATAATACTAATAGCAAAATTGAAGGTAGGATTTTTTTCAAATATTTTGTGTCGTGTGAGGTGTAAATCCCGACTAATAAATTTTTCCACTCTTTAAATATTTAAAGGTTTCGAAATGCCTCAAGGACTATTATGGCTGAGCTGTGTGGGTAATATTAGCTTAGTGGAAGGTTATTGTGGCTTTACTGGTTTAAATTTATAATATTTTTTTTTCTGCTTTACATTTTGAATTCCACACCATGTCTCCCTATTTATTACATCAATGGAAAGATCTATTTTATCTAATTGTCCACACAACGGAATACAAGTGAAGAGAGTCTGAGAACTCAATTGTACAAAAATCACCTTCAATAAGGTACAAAATTTAAACCACCACATTCCCACGAACCTAATTCAAAGAAAAAGTCACTTGAGGCCGCGGGTGATATCGCGAACGGGCCAAAACGTTTAGTTTGTCAAAAATTTGTACATCAAAAGAAATCCTTACACTCAATTCCCCAGATCTGAACGGAATTCGGTATTATTGATACGAGAATTTGCAAATATACGAAAAATATTCTCCTGGGGCGGGATTGCTCGTAATATACGAATACGTACGAGAAGACGGCTTTTACGACGTGCCAGTGGCTGCGAGATATGGAATAAGGATATTATGTCGAACCTATTCACGCTACAGAATAGTGTTTTCATATAAACAGCTCACGGAGTACATTTGATTTAATAAAAATCTCTGAAGTATCTGAATAGTTTTATTATTCAACCTGCATTAAGCAGGTGGTATCTGCCGCGTTTTTTGTTTCATTTTAGAACATTGAACGAATTACGACACTATTTTCTACTTGCATTTTAAAAACAAAAGAAAACCGGGAGAATACACAGCATTGTTCTGTTCTCTGCTTTAACATACAATGGATCGTTTAAAAACAAAATGTGCACCATTAGCTTGAACAAGAAAATTTAGATTAGCTTTATTCGACGTGCATTAAACAGCTACTCGCGTCCATTTCTCGTAATTGGCTCTTTTAACATTAGCTAAGTACGCTACTTTACATTTTCGTTGGGAATTAGAAGCATAATGAAGACGCTTTGAGTTAGCAATTTAAAAGGAAAGTGATAACCTCGATGAGTTATTTTAGTGTTGTTTCAGTGATGAGCTATGCTTTTAGTATTACTCTCAACTTTCTGCTCTTAAATATAAAGTTGAAAATGTATGAAAGACTACAGAGCGATTTTGTTTATTGTTTGCGACTTATGGTAGGCCTTCAGATAAAAACAGGCGATAGAATAGAATCAGTATTTGTTGTTGTTAAATCTAATAAAAATCACTTCTATATTTTCACTTTTGAGTAACTATTAAGTTAACAAACTTTTCGTTAAACAAAAACTATTTTCGGAACTTATTCATGGAAATCTGCCTACGGCTATAGTACCTGGATTGACGCTAAACTAATGAAGATTTCTTTTTTAAAGCCACTGAAATAAACCATCAAGTTCCTAAAGTTAATTTACACGATTTTGTGTTGGTTTTTGAGATCGGTTTTTGACATTTGTTTTTTAAGTTTATTATATTCCCCTTATTTCAGATAGGTAGGTATTCTTGTAATAAATGTAATTTTCTTTAATTTTTAAATTGAATGTTTTTATTACTAAACAATTTAGGTACATACTCCACGTAACCCTAAATAATTCATATCAAAATTAATTGATCACATATGTAACGTAATTCAAACGAAATAAAAGTGTTGTAGCATGCGTTCAAAATGGCTGCCAGTCAGACAAACCGCGTACAAACGACGCGTAATGTGGTGTATTACGACACACTCATTCTGATATATTGCACAGAGAACTGACAAGATTAATTTATTCGACCGCGACAAATTTTGGTTGGAAACTCTTTATTTGTTTTGCTCTGACCCGCGTTGTTTCCAAAAACGATTTATCAACAGCTTAAGCAGTCCAAAGGTGCACATAGGCCACTCTAATCTTTTTTTTTTGTTTGGGCATAATTTTGCCCCACCCTAGAAATAACTCCTGGATCGTGGGTGCGTTTAAAAATATTTATATTCGCAGCACAAACAACCATACCCAGAACAACTACTTGTAGGTCGTTAAAGTATTTACTCCGTGTGGAGATCGTTCACTGCGCAGCAGTCTAGTGCTCAGCCAACGTGCCGTCAATTTTTGATTTGGGATAGGTTTGGACTTGACTTTAGTTTAGTTTAGAGGTAATTTACACACACTCACCTTTGCACACATAAATGATTTTTTTCTTTTTATTTATCAATAAAATTGAACCAAAATTTGTTTAGTTATTAAAACTTTAGTACAATAAATCAGTAAGTGTTAATTAAAGTATAGAATTATAAAATATCAATAATTGAATTATAAAGGTTAACCTTACTTAGCCAAAACACTTGCTCTCTTGCAATTTATTATAATTTATTATTAATGTTACAATTATCTGTCTGGGCGTGTACCATCACTCTTAATACAAGTTATTTTGTAACTTAGTAGGAGTGCTGGTTGCCTCACCTTACTGTTTTTGTTAACTTAAGTATAAGTGTAACCTACAAATGATTTCATAAATAGTGACAAAGTCGACGAACGATAATTATGTTCGCAAAAAAAAAACTAGTTTCACTGCAATTTTAATGAGCTGCCACCAACCATCTTTCTATTATCGGCCTTCCTTGAGACATTTGTATTTATGTTTGTCGATTCGGGGCTGATCGGTTTCTTCCGTAGTCACGAATAATAGCAACGATTGCGGAACATTATACCTCTACGTCATGTGGTTGTCGAAAGAGGGTGATAAGTTGCGTAACTTACAGGAGTAATCGGAGACTGTCATCGAGTTGATGTTTGGCTTCGGGGTAACCCTAAACAAGATTACATTGTATTGGTAGACAAGTACCTACAGCGTTTTTTTTTCTATACTAGCTTTTGATATTTATATCTTTATTTGGATTCCATAATTTTAATAAAACTGATCGTAAAATAATAATTTGTATAGCTAGGTACAATGAGGACCTTGTTTCAAGTTCTAATTTTTGTGTGTGTTAGGGCACAGCAAAAATTAGAACTTGAAACAGGGTAAAAAAACATACAAATATAATTATAAATAAAGCTTTTCTCGCGTTGACTTACAATTCGACCATCAATTCGGCGTCAACGCCACCCATCATAAAAACGCTATTGTTATTTATCTCGGTAACAGTAGGTAATTTTTACTGGTTGTAAAGTACTTTATGTCCGTTTCTGTAAACCTAACAACGCGGAAATATGCATTTCAGGATGATCGGTGCAATACTTAGTGAACCGGTAACAAACTTACTTTCACATTTATAATGTTACTTAGAATCAGGAATAGTTGGGAAATAGTTACAAACATTAGTTAGGATTCAAGAAATAAATTTAAGCGTAAATTATACGACTGTTTGGAGAAACTAAAAGACTTTCAGTGTCTCTACTAACGACATAGCTGTGGGACAGATAATCTGCAGCATCAGGTCTCCTGAATCACATAGTATGCATTTCCTCGGGCCACAAGAACTATATATTGTCTCGGCGGACACATCGGTAAGTGCATGCTCTTTAATGTGTGGAAACGCTTCAGGGAACGAAATTTACTGATCTAGTTTATGTTCGTCGGTTAAAGTATCGTATGTTAGTCGTTAAAATCTCGTGATCACTTTAATTCTTGTTGAGATGGAGGAATGGAGTGGTCAAAATGTGGGGTAAATGTTCGGATTGGATATGGGGCACAATGTCTAGAAATCTTTTTATGATCGTCGAATTATTTTGAGTCGTGCAATCCAGAACAGATGATGGCCTGAGAGCTGGCCGTGGAAAATGGCACATCTTCATTCTTAGACCACGTTTTGTACTTACTTCTAAGGTTTTTTTACACTAGCCTATAAAACTATTCGATGTACCTTATCTCTATACACGTATGTAAAGATCTAAAGCATAATAGATTTTGAGGAGCACTCGGTGGAGGTTTGCCTCTCTTAGGCGGAGCAGCGCCACCGTGTCCTCACGGAGGCGCTAGGCGGCGGTAACCTCTCACATCCGTCACGTAGACGTCGCAGAGTAATTTCTCGCGCGCTTAGGCGCAGGCTTGCAGACGGCAAGTAATGGGTAGCTCGCCGTCCGACCGAGGATCACGCTCGGGTCGCCGGCGAGTCAAGGAGCTGTTAGCAAAATGAGGGGCACCCATAGCGCCAAAGCCTGCAGAAGGTTGGGATTGCAGGACTAAATTGGAAATTGACGGCACGGTTAGCGCAGTGGCTGAGCGATTGGACTGCTTCGCAGCGTATCGTGGGTTCGATTCCCGCACGTAACAAATATTTGTATGATCTACAAGTAGTTGTTTCGGGTCTGGGTGTTTGTCTATGTGAGTTTCTATGTTTGTAACGCACCCACGTCACAGGAGAAACTCCTAGTGAGGGCAAAGTTTAAAAAAAAACAAGTAAGGTTACCGCGACTGTTAGATTGATAGTTCCTTCCACTCCACCTAGAGCGGGAGGACCCAAAATAAGGCAGATTTTGGTTAAGTTTTTTTATATGGAGTTCCAAATTAAATAACATAGCTAAATAATTCCCATTTACAAACTACTTCACAAAACCCAAATCTTGACAATGATATTTATATACAAGTGAACAGGGCGTTGTTTAGTCCATCAAGCCGACATGAGGTTCAGCGCCCCCCCACTAAAAGCGATGGTGTGACCCTTTCTCATCTAAAATTCATAGGAACAAAGTTCCCGAAAACAACACATACATAATTTAGTAGCTTTGCGAATTTCTTACTCCCTATATGTTGATTATGTTTAAAACTATAATATGTAATTCAGAAAATTAATTAAAACAAAAAGCGCAGCATGGTGGAGTTTGTACATTGTTCTATGGATCATGAAACAGGAGTAAAAAGTATTTATTTAACACTTAAATTTTAAATAATTTTCTGTGTGCCAAAGTTATTCAGAATTTAGTGGAGTACAAAATTAAAAAAAAATGCAAACCAACTTTAAGATACAATTAGATATTGCTGATCACGTATTAAACGATATTCCATTCAGATTATATAAAACAACTTTGTACAACTAAAAAACAACGCGTTTGTTAAATGAGGAGGCTAAAATCAATCCCAAACCTTCTAAATTAGCAACTAAATCAAACGCCACGACACTAAGTTATGCATAAACTCCAGCCAGACCGTTAAATTAACAATGACGGCATGGAACAAATTTAAAATTACATTTTTCGCTACACTGCCACAGAGTCACAATTGCTTGGTACTTGACATATCCGGCCAAGTTCTTGACTGGCGTTATCAATCAAGGTGTCGTTTGATCGTGGCTTTATTTGTGAATCATGTGTCAATCCGGAGTCTTAAGGACGCGTGATCAGAAAGTTGGCAACGTCGCAAATAGCTGTCAAATATTTACAAGTTTTAATTAATTTGGTAAATTGACTGTTTGAAAATAAGAAATATGGCTGTACCTAGTGCACTAAAATTGATATAGGTAATTAAAACACTGAATTTGATGTTATCTCCGTTTCAGGTGTAAAAAAGGCATTTGGAAGGTTTCCAAATCCTTTTTTTACATCTAAAACTATGTATTCGGTACTATGATATTAATTATTGTATTCCCTTAACATTTGTTTAGTGCACTACAGAGCCATATTTCTTATTTCTATACAGTAACATTGCCAAATGAATTAAAACTTGTTAATATTTGACAACTATTTGCGACGTTGCCAACTTTCCGAATAAGCGCTTTTAATAGGTTTTCTTGTATATATTTTGTTGATGTTTGGCTTTAAAATCTAAACTAATACGAGTATTATAAAGCTGAAGAGTATGTTTGTTTGTCTGGTTGAACGTGGACTAATTTCAGGAACTGGTGTGAAGACTGTATAACATTACGCTACGACCAATAGGTGCCGATCAGCGGCGGTGAAACCATGGGGAATTGCTCTTTTTTTTTTTTTTTGCGTGGTAAAATCATCAAATGAGTCCTCCCACCCATGACTGTCAGACTTGTACTGACTAAAATCCACGGTGTCCTTCACTAGCCCTTTACGTACCGGGGTCACGGTAATCCCTTGGTCCCGCGACCCCGGCAGGCTTTGGCCCTCTACAGGCCCCGTCAATATGCTGACACTCTTTGAGGCGCGCGTGGAACACAACGCGCCGTCGATCCGGGCATGGTCCATGGTCGGACAGCAAGTCGCCCATTACTCGCTGCCCGCATGCCCGCGCCTACGGTGGCAGGACAGGATATAGTTTGAAATACACGCGGACGAAGTCGTTACCAACAGCTAGTACATTATGAATGTGAAAGTAACGCTTCTGATTCTTTCTATTTGTTACCTATTCACTCAAGAAATAATTCGATCTAGATGGAAATCATGCATTCAAATAAACCATGAATTAGTTTAGAACATAGAATACATTTCATCCCAGCACTACCTCCTTTCCCGTAGGATAATTAACGACCTTTATCCAAGCGTACCGGAGGTCAAAAGCCAGTAATTTATAACGAACGGTTTCACTCCCAGCTTGAGTTTGCGCTGAAAAGCGCGTGTGATGAAAAACTTTGCCATTTAATTAGAGTCGCTGCAATCTCTCAGTTTTTTAGATTGTTCAATGAGTTTCGCGTTTAGTTCGATATTTTGTAGTAGTGTGTCAATATTAAGAGGAGTTTGGGTTATTCGCGTAGTTTGTTGAAGATAATTTCGGAAAATATTTAGCTCGAAAATAGTTTTTGAAGTGAAAACTTCTTTAGCGGCGTTGAGCACTTTTCTGTAATGGGTATAAAATCTTAAACTCGCGTCAGGACACGTGACCCTGACCGAAAAAGCGTAGGACGGCGCAGGGCGCTTGCGTGAATGTTCGTGTGACTTTATTACTTTTAAAGAAGTTTGTATGCTGGATACATTCGTTGCTAGGTAACATTGTTTATAAAAGATGTACGTCACATTGGAAAATTATTGAAATAAAAAGTCAACCATTTTTGCGAGTTTTACTAAAATCTGTTCACAAGATATTTCCAACAATTACTATTCAAGTTTTCACTTCTGCCGGCACTCCCAGAGTGCAACCCGTCGTTTTTATTCAGTATACGCGTTCTTATAGCACAATCGATCAATAAATTATTTCTATCGTCGTAGAAATGTGGTTGTGGGACTCAAGAATTACCGTGACCCGGAATGTAAAGGGCTATTGAAGGACACCTTGGATTTTAGTCAGTACGAGTCTGACAGTCCCTCACGCTCTGCCCTGGGTGGGAGGACTCATTTGATGATTTTACCACGGTAAAAAAAAAGTCGTCGTAAAAATGTAGAATGATTCTTATTTTACTTACTTATAGTTGTAAGTTTTGATTTTTATATTTGTAAATTGTACATAATTCTATGAAGATTCTTTCAATAATGGAAAGTTGATCAAAGTCATAATCGCTACATCTAAAGTTTTTACCGAATCATGTTGTGCAAACAACATGTCTAAGCCAGGGCTGACTGCATTACTGCTAAACAAACAAACTGTACTAAATTAATGAAACTTTTAGTTTGTTTTTAATTACAATAGGCGGTGTACGTCTGTTCCAGTCAGTAATATTTTTTACTTGAAAAATAGCCGTGGAGTTAAACACCTTTTAAAAATGCAAACATTTTTTTCAATATAAACAGTACTTAAGTAATGCTGAAATATTGAATGTTATTGTAATCTAATATATAATCCATCGATTTTGACGTGTACAATGTACACACGTTATACACGTGTGCATTTGTTGTTTGTTGTTCTCGGCTCCTTATCAGCCTCGCCAAGGGCTCTGTTGACATCATGTTCCATCTTTCCCTACTTATATCGAAATGTACTATTTTAATACCGTAGTCGCTACTATTATAGCCGCTTTTTTTATGAGATTAAATCATCACATCAGTCCTCCCACCAGGGCAGAGCGGGAGGGACTGTTAGACTCGTACTGACTAAAATCCACGGTGTCCTTCAATGGCCCTTTACGTACCGGGGTCACGATAATTCGTATCATAGCCGCTTTCCAAAATTGTCATACGAAAAAAGAAAATAGCCAGTAAAACCTGCTATTCATAGCAAATTTTGACAACAGATTCCTTGTTCATATTTCGGTCAATCTTTTTACGTGATGCGCAGAAATTAGAATGATGGATGAACCGTTAATTGCTGTGACAACACCAACTGTTCTCGATTTTCTTGAGTTGCCATTAAATAAGAAAACTTATTATGCTTCCAAAACACTCACCCTTCTTTAATTTTAATGCAGAATCATTCGTCGACGATTCTTGGAAAGTAATTATAAACAGGAAGTCAGAGTCGAGTTAGTGAATAATGTTTTCGATGTTTTTGAGAAGTTTGGTCGAAAAACTGATTTCTTTGAATATTTCAGTGTTATCACCTACATACTCGTACATACTATAGTAGTAGTAATGTACTACTAGTCTTATACTATCGGCTTCCGAGTTTTACGTCGTGGGTTACAACTTACAACCCAGTCAGGCGCATAAATGCGTGCAATTAATTTAGTTCAACATCGCTGTCAAAAAAGTAAAGAAAAATCTTTAGGTAATCGATACGTCCTAGAAACAAACATTTGAAAACATGAATGTCGTTCACTAAATCGCACTGGACCCGTGTGCTTACAGCCACTTCTCTCACAGAGAAGGCTAATTATGCTATGTTTATACTATTGTCCCACTGTTGAACAAAGGCCTTTTTCATGCATATGAAATACGTTTCTTTTGCGAGGAGAGGAGTGACAAGCATTGATGACTACGCTCAAGACGGCTTTGGCAATTTCAGATTTATGTTGATTATTAAAGTTGAAATTTCCTACCATGTTTTCCCTTACTAAAATCAGTGGTATCCAAGATGAACTCAGAAAGTACAGTCGATGGTCAGCATTATGTAACTAACTTTAACATTATTCTACCACCAGGTAGGCCACTGAGAACGGAAGCCAAATAAAGGAAGAAAACTTATCCCCTTCGTTCGATTTCTACGTAAAACAAGTGAACATGTCTAAGGAAAACACTTAAATGTGTGCATGACGATTACTCACACTTATATCTTTTATGCCCTTCTCAAACAGACAGGCGAAAGCGAAGCATTTCCGAAGCGATACCGAACCGAAGCGAGACGTCAGTCCGATAGGTAGACAACATGTTTTCTCCAATTTATTTTTACTAATTCAGGTACACAATACGTCAAAGCCGAAAACAAACACTTCTTAGAAATATGTACACCATTTTATTTGGATAATCATGTTCTAATCTCTTATTTGACCCAAGTTAAGACTCTTTGTTTCCGTTTTTATCCGCTCACGATGTAATGTTATAGTCTATGGCTGGTTACATTATATCCATAAGAAGAACAAACGTATATTTTGGCTCATAACGCTCGTTTATTCAGCCTCGTCAGAACAACTGTAACAATAGTTTTTCCTTAATAAAAACTAGAATATAACAAGCATTCTCGTAACGTTGTGGGTCCAGTGACATTCTTGAAATTGTATTATGCAAGGATTAGTAGTGGTTGGTCGACAACAGATATATTTTTTACTTGCTGTTGCCAGCTGCTTCAACTCAACTCAACGCGACATTCTCTTTCTATTAGTTATTGTATGTGTTAATCCAGGTTGTAAACTATATTCCGTGTCCTCACAGCGGCGATATGCGGCGATCTCTCGCGCCTGGCATTGGTCGAGGCCATGCTGCGGGGCGAGACGGAGTGGGAGGTCGCCTTCTTCTCCGAAGCTAGCGAAGGAGGAGATGGGACACGTGAGAGAGAGGACAGCGTCCACCTCACTACCCAGTGGCAGTGGGGGATGCCTACAGCAACGTACGTCGCAGGATGATCTCCGGCCAACGCACAGACTGCCCTGTAGAACAAGCTAGCTGGACAAAAATACTAAGTAATTTTTCAATTGATATTTCACTAATATAGGTAATATTACATCGTGATCGATTACCTATAACATTACGGGAGGTCAGTTTTGTATGTTTATCGAATAAATCTAAAATTTTCAGAAAATAAAACAATAATAAATTTTGTTTAACTGTTTATTGAAATTAAAGCCACATAATGGCACCGCGCCGTGTACAGTAGCTTCTAAATCATCTAAACAATAGTTCCTAAATACAATTTTATAAATATAAAAAAAATCTTTAAATACCTATAAGTATAGTAATAAAAATCTTTACATATTTGGTTTTCGCAATAAATTCAAAACTTCCTTAGGAAATGATTTAGATTTCCTGGGTGGTGTACTTCTATAGGAAGCTATTAAGGGTGCGCCCAAAGCAAAATCTTCAATTTTCGATTGGATTTTTATAGTACTAAATCATGTTCAATTCGGGAAAAAAGTATATGCTAGGAAACTTCACTATATTTTCGAGGGCGGTGTCCGACGAAAAACATAAAAAGACAAAATTTTCTCGATAGAAAACGATCACAAAGTTACCTCTAATTTTCACGTTTTTTCGCTATCATTCTATTTTGGTGCGTCCTACAGAACTACAAATTAGATAAATATGAACACAAATACGTAATCGAGGGACGCTAGCGGCGCTTTTTTAAAATATTGTTTATAATAAAAGTTATCACTGTTCATAGCATTCGGCGCTTACGACAGTTTAAAACCGTGTAAAATGCTATTTTCCATTTCGCGTGACATTAAACTCCGCGTCACGAGTGATGTTCTGCGGAAAATTCGTGGTACTAAATTTTTTTAATGCAATTTGATGTAATGACATAGACACTAGCGCCACGTCAAAACGACTTCAGTCGCAGCGCGGGCTTTAGCTTCAGGCATCACTTTGTTTCACTCGTCAGTCGGCGCCGCTCTATTGAGACGGGAGGTCTATGACAGTTTGTTCCGCGCTTGGCGGCTATTAAAATAATAATAATTTTGTTGATATAATAAGAGAAACAACACATAATACAACCAAAATACGAAAACTAACATATTTTAAGACTAAAATAATTTCAAATAGCCGAAAACCATTTTTCTGAAATTTCTTTTACCACAGTGCACGCAAAATAAACAGTTAATCAGTTGTACTGTTAAGGGTCAAGTTTTTTTCACCACTATGTAATGAGGTCCGTTTGTTCAGAATATTCTGATAAGTTTTTTTATAGATCTGTTCATGTTACCTACTTATAAAAAAAAACCGTAGTGAGGTACCTAATATTATTAGAGAAAAAAAAACTGAAACTGAAACTTGGTAAGTAGATGTATTATGTGAACTGCATTAGGATTCTCACACAAAAAAAAAAATTTGGTTCCGCATACATAGAATTGAAATTCAATTTTTTTTTCTCCAGACCCATACTTGTGGGGTGTCTATGGATAGGTCTTTAAAAATGATGCCGAGGTTCCTATTTTTTTTTCTGAACTGAACTGTTAACGCGAGAGAAACTTCCAAAGTGGTAAAATGTATGCCCCCTGTAACTTCTAAAATAAGAGAATGATAAAACTAAAAAAAAATCAAACTACCAGCAAAAATTGGTTGAAATGAAATTGGAAGTGAAAGCGGTCGCCTCCTTCTGCGAAGCAGTCGTGCTAGCGAAGGAGGAGGCGGGACGTGAGATTTTACCACGATAAAAAAAGTCCAAAGTTGAAAATATCTCAGAATCAGAGCGTTTTCATTCAATGTTTGCCACGTGTCTAGGGAAGCAGGCTTTCCTTTTAAATTGACCGACGACATCGTGAGAGAGAGCAGGCAACCGATAGACCTGGATGCAAGTAGTAATCTAAGCCCACTGTAATATCCTGTTTACACCATGAAGGCCTACCGGAGAAATTATTTATAAATATAAATAATAGTTGCCCACCGGTATCGGGAACAGTGTCCAAGCTCCGAGTGCCGACGCTCAGGGCTTTTATTTGTAAGGAATACATGACATATACTATAAACGGCATTGCCACAATAATAATAATTATGATACAGTATTGTGTTTTCGAACATGAAACATTTCGGAACGTGTTATTAAAATGTTTATTCAATTTGGCAATGGAAATCTGTAATTATGGGCTTTATTTAATTTTCTTTTTCGTTTGAAGATGTGGCCACTTTCTTTAGTAGCAAAGTTAATGAAATCGCATCTGGGAACACCACAGGCTTCTGACATTGTTTGGACTGATATTTAATACATAAGTCCAGGTTTCAGGTAGCGCACCTGCGATAAATTAGTTGATTATAATGCCGTTTGCAGAGTACAAAGGTAGAGCAAAACACGCAACATGTATTTTTATTGAACACTTCCTACATCATTCACAGTAAATGTAATTTTAAAACAAAAATATAATATTTACAATCACGAAACTACAAAGAAACTCAACTAATTGAATGAAATTAAAATGCAGCCCTACCACGTGCGAAGGTATCGCGCGGCTGTACTCACTTATTTCAAGAACAGAGGCTGAATCACACACGTACATAATATTATACTGTGGTACTGCAGTTGTTTTGTTTTTAGCACGAAGTTTTGTAGTGCGAGTCGTCACGCCGCCCGTGGTTGTTATAGGTACTAGAGCAGGGGTGCGGGTGAAATCTGATTTTTTTCTGGCATAATGCCCATTCTTAAAGGATAAGAGGACATCAATAAATACTTAAACATGTCCATATTTGTTGCTACACTGGATATTTTGCGCGTATGCTGTTCTCGCACTTTTCTTAATTCTTTATTGCGTGCCTCCTGTGCTTCTTCAGACATTTGGCCAATAGGTATTAAAAATGATTTTATTATTTCGGAACCATGAATTAAAATCTTATGTAGAGTTACTGGCATTGGGTACCAAGCATATTCTCTTAAATAGAGCTCTTTCGTCTCAGAACAAAATATTCCAAATTGTTCCGTATCAATTTCATATCCCGAAGATATTGTTCGTAATATTATCCCAAGTTTCTTGATAAGGTCTTGGTTTAATCCAGTAAGCCTGCTTGTAAGGCTTGGATCTGCAAAAAATCTGCGCGCAGTATTACCATCATTCGTATTTCCGGCAGTTTGCTTTGGTTCGTCAATGTGCAACCCGGTTTCACGAAGAAATTTATCATGTATTTCTTTCTTCTTTGCTTTCATCACCCTTTTATTTTCTTCTCCTCTGATTTGCCACATTTGCAGTTGAAGTCTATATGAAATGTTCAGGAGACATTCCATGCAGCGTATATAAGCATGTAGACTGGAAATACCAAATTTATAACAATCTTCATTGGGTATTTTCTCCAACACCTTCTCGGTGTTCATTTCCTTTGATGTGGCTCCACATATATAACATTTTTGTGAGCTTTTAGTCTCTGTTATGGCATTACAAACTTTTGTGTCAACCATGGTCAGTGATAAATCGCACAGTACTTCCAAATTTCTGTTATCAAACTCAATCTTCGTGGGCCTTAGATTTTTTATCTGAAGTTGCATGTTTTGATATTCTTGCTGCAGTAACTGTGCAGTTTCTTTTTTAAATAATAATTTGACTGGACGACAATATTGTGTCGATGATGGTCGTGGATTCTGCCATACAAGTGTTTTCCTATCGTTATTTACGCAAAGTCTCACTGGTACCAATGCTATAGATAGTAGGTATTCGTCTGTGCCGGTTGTTGCAGTCATTTTTTTGTCAACAGTATGGTCAATTAGTGACTGCAAATTACATTCTACTGACTCTTCTGTTACGATTATTTCGTTCAGAGTAGGACAGCATGCAATCTTCTATTTGTAATTTTTTTTATAGCTTGGGTATATATCATGACCTCTCTCAAGTGCACCAGCGCGAATATTCTTATACTGATTCACTGTCAATTTGTTGCTAGCAAAAAACGCTAATGCTTCTTGCGTGGAATAAGAACGCTGAATAGTTGGAGCTGAAACCGTTAGAAGAGCTGTCTTGTACTTTTTTGGTCTCTTTGGCGATGCTAAAGCATCATGAATTAATTTGGCTGCATCTCTTTTTCCGGAAGCACGAACACTTGTCTCTGCTGCAAAAGTGAGTTCTTCTGGGGTAAATGATTCAATTAAACTTTCTACTTTTCGCTTTTTAGTTTTGCTAGAGCTTTCTCCAAAATCTTTAGTTGGTCGGCCAAACCCTTTTGCAGATGAAGTTGGTTGAAGAAAATCCTTCACGTTTTCCGGTATCTCAATTGCCTGGTCCATCCACTCTGAATATTTTTTTTCAAACTGATCAACACGTCTTCCTCTTAAAGTCCATCTATATCTAAACTGTTCACATATCTTTTTTGAAAAATTATTGACGGTTTTTTTTTGAACTGTTGTTACACTGTTCACATTATAGTTTCTTAATATGTGGTCCGTAATCACAGAAACACGATCTTTCTGAGGCGCTTGTTTCCATATTTCGAAGAGTTCCCTTCGCTGCATTGCTTTGGAACAAAAGCACTGAAAAAAAAAAACTCTTAAGTCGCATGTTTACTATTCGTTATCGAAAGAAGAATATCGTAACGACTTAATAAAAAATGAATAACAACTCGACTGGACTTAGCAATACAACTTTACTATTATTGAAATGCATAAACATATGGAAAAACTATCTCAAAATTTAAGAATAGTTTACTTCAATGTTGTTATTATAAAATAAAAATAAAATTCATACCTGTAAAGTACAAAACTAGAAGAATGTCCAAACAACACAAATTTTTATTTAGCACGCGCGATAGTACCGGTACACAACAAGTTCTATGGCAGACTGGCGGGTGGCAAAAAAAGGGTTTATCGCAACCTATTGTTTGCCTGCTACCTGAGCACCTAACCAGAGAGTGGGGATGTATCGGTAATACGTTTTAGGGTAAACCGGAGTCTTATCTTTAAAGGAGTAGGGTTCATTTAAAAAAAAATAACACTTGATGTTTCGATATTTTGTCCAGCTAGCTTGTTCTACAGGACACGGCGGCTCGCTGTCCGATCATTACCAATGCCCGGGTCGACGCGATGTGTTCCACGTGGTACTCAAAGAGTTGTTGACGCGATGTGTTGTTGTTGGCGGTTCGCGCTGTGAACAAAGCCTGCCAGGGTCGCGGGACCAACGAGCTACCGTGACCCGGAACGTAAAGGGCTATTTAAGGACACCGAAGATTTTAGTCAGTACAAGTTTAACAGCCCGTCCTTCCCTGCAAAATATAAAATTTTTGCATCTTCATTTTTAAATACTAGCATTATGGCTAAACTTAAATTAGCCGTATTTAAGTAAACTAACGTTTCGCTGGCTAAACTTAAATTTATTTTGACACCTATTTTCAGCCGTAACATACCTATACCTACCTACGTACGTATATGAAACAAGGTAGATATTGGTATCCGATGGGCCTTTTGCGTTGGCCCTTGTAGTTCTTTGCGAATCCTTTCTATTAAGGGCAGGTTTGAAAAAAGGTTCTTTATGAATTTACGTTACACTTCCAGAAAAAAAATCTTCAGTTTTTTTTTTGTTTGGTCTTAGTCTTTAAAATGTAACACAAGGTTTCATTGAAATCATCATCTGCCTAGCCAACTAGCTTTTCCCAACTATATTGGGGTCGGCTTCCAGTCAAACCAGATGCAGCTGGATATCAGTATTTTACATGCAGCGACTGCCTGTCTGACTTCTACAACTCAGTAACCGGGTAATACGATACCCCATGGTAAGACTGGTTGTCAGACTTTAGAGCTTCTGACTAACAGTAACTACTGTCAAAGATTTACAAATGAGAGCCGGGATCAACGGCTTTACGTGCTTTCCGAGGCACGGAGGAAACTCGCTATCACAGGTTACCCATCCACAGATCAACCTCGGCAAGCGCAGCTTAACCCGGAAGATCGGCCTGTGCGGCTGTATTATAAATGCATTTTTTTTGTTATTTTGATAATGACATTAATCATCATCATACTCGCGGCATCGAACAGTTAATTAATTCTTTTCAATTTTCATTTCAATAGAGCGAAGTTTTACAAACTCATCAATCATTAATCTCTTATCAGGAAGTCTCAATAATTTCTCAAATCAAATCTTTGGAATATTTTAATTAAGTAAAGTTTACTTCACCTATGTTTTTCAGAAGAAGTAACTCGTGATAAATGGAAAGAGTTTAGAATTTAACAAAAGGGTCTTTACTTCACGAGTAGCGGTAAGCACGCGGTAAGTAAGAATGAGGAAAGCGCTTGTTTGACGAGCTAGAGTAGATTAAGACAGATTTTATTAACTTGACCGTAGTACAGACGCCAGCGCGCCAACCTTCATACTTCAATCTGTCAAATTTCTTTGGTAGATTTTAAACCTTATCACAATAGTGGAAGGTTGACCTGCTGTCGTCTGTATATCAAAATTAGATTCGACTACCTACATATTTTGTAGTATTTTTATATCAATCTACAATGGTGTTGTGATAGCTAGGATATCTTCTAGCCAATCTTTGGCTAAACGAATTTAACTTTGTCATATTTTGCATCTCTAATGTTTAAAGGGTTTACAAATAACCCTGTATAATGAAGAGTAAAATAGTCTTTACTCTTACTATCAACTGTGCCTTAAACAGGACAATGTCAACACAACGAACAAACTAGATCTACACGAAACTGCTCGTTATGCGGGTCTCACCCGCGACCTTTCCGGAACCATTCTCTTAAGAATTTCTTTGAAGTTGGCTGGCTATATTAAATAACTCTCAGTGCAGAAATCTTAAAGAAAAGTGCATTTAGAATAAGGAGTTAGTATATGACGTGCATTCTTTTGAAATCGGGTTCTAAATTAAGTCGGTTTTTAGGGTTCCGTACCCAAAGGGTATTACTCAGACTCCGTTGTCTGTCTGTCTGTCCGTCTGTCACCAGGCTGTATGTCATGAACCGTGATATTTTGACAGTTGAAATTTTCACAGATGATGTATTTTTGTTGCCGCTATAACAAAAATACTAAATACAGAACAAAATAAATATTGAAG
Source organism: Agrotis puta (assembly GCA_943136025.2). NCBI lineage: Eukaryota > Metazoa > Arthropoda > Insecta > Lepidoptera > Noctuidae > Agrotis > Agrotis puta. Next base: position 8,237,800 of record OW964177.2, on the reverse strand, counting down.
CCCCTTCAATATTTATTTTATTCTGTATTTAGTATTTTACCCATACAACAAACGTGATTTTTTGCTCGTTTTTCAGCTCAATATTGATAACGGCAACAGATAGACGCTCGAAATATTCACAGAATATTTAGTTTTTTATATAATAATAAACATAGTAAATATCCCGTTTTAAACCTTAATAATATTAACCGTGATCATGTGAGTCTAAAAGCTTATATTTAAGGGGAAATGAAAAATGAAAAAAATATGCAAAAGAATGTTCATTAAATATATAGGTTTACAACTTTAAAAATACTTTTATAGTCTTCATAGAAATGAAGTTGTGTCATGAAAATTGTAGTTCATTTTATAGTTTTATTAGTTTCTAGCAGAATCCAATAAAAAGTTTCAGTTCATATTTCACTCTCTAAGTGGCTCGGAAGATTTTTGTATGAGACCTTGCCAGTCTAACTTCCATCGTAGTTAAGCCAGCCAAATAATTAAACACCTTTGAAGTAGATACCTGAGTAAATATTCTGGTTTTTAATTAAGCAATCATAGTACATTATATTATTGAAGATGTCGTACATGAGGAAGTTTGGTAATTTCCAGAACTTCGCTACCGTTTGATTTTCATTCCATGTTGCAAACATCGATGGCGCAAGTTCAAATTTCATAAGCGACACACATGTACGTAAGTTAGCTACATGTATCAAGTTTGTACCAACTACAGATATGTACGGTCAACAAAAGAGATGAGTTTCCACTATCCAGGTAGCGAGTTTTAAACAGTTTTCCTGTTATGTTTCACTGTATGCTGTATGTTTATATTCAAAAAGTTTGGTATGCAGACTTATTGAATTTTACAAAACAACTCTTTTGCTGACTGTACCTACGGACTACATGTATCTTCGGTTTCTTGAATAGTTTTTCAACTTTATCACAAAAATGGAAGGTTCATGTTCGATTGGGAAAATTCCAAAGTCTGGGATGGAGTGTCGTACTACTCATATTTCAATATTTTTACTTGGATTGTGATTTATTTGAAGTCCACAAAAAATCGTACTTGTTTCGTATAATTTTGTAAATAGACAAAAATCTATAAACTCTGATATTACCATGTCACCCTTACACCAGTGCCACACTCCTGGGAAATGCGGTTATGAACGTTTATACGAACATTTAGACCACCGCCCGGCTTTTATAAATCATTCGGTTTTTATGCATTTCACTGGAAATGAAACGGTTTCTTCTCTTCAAATATCAGTGTCAGATGAATCTGTCTCAAATACTCAGTCGAGGAAGTCTCAGTAGTATACATAAATGAAAACTTTCCGTCTCCATTTTATCCGGCACTTTATTCCGACGGAACGACATACGAGGGGCGATGCAGGATGTGGTAAGACATTGCGACTCGAGGCTCTTGAATTATTTCAAGCCTTATGTTTCAGAACTTTTCATTCAGGCACTCTGTTGGAATATACTCGTAGAAAGAATAATTGAAAATCACGGAGATTTTAAAGAAGAACGGTAGCTAGCCTTCTCCTTTTTAGTTTATACAAAAGATTTTTTAGTACAGAGGATTTCAAAGTTAATCTAACTTTTTGAATTTATTAGTCTCTATGGAGACTGTTTTATTATAAAACATAAAAATTTATTTACTTTAAACTAAATCTTGGAAGTAAAGAGCTGTGGGAGCGAATGAAAAGAAACTAGGTTACTAGGTATGCCTATTGAGCTTACTTCTTTCACTGTATGCAGTCTGTGACTGTACTAACATTTGGCAGCGACTCCGTCCGCGTGATAGTTGAAAATTATTTCATGGAAACGTAAAAAGGGGACACCTGAAGGTGCCTATGTGTTAATCTACCTCTGTGACAGATGTAATCTAGATCCTTTCGGCCGTTCCGGAGTGATTGATTAACAAAACATAAAGTGAATGCACACAAACGCATAGACAAATAGACAAAAAATACGATGTAGACAGCGATCATTAACGGATGGTTTTTATTCCTTGTTAATAAAAATTGCAGCTTTTAATCAATATTATGTTATGAAAGGCCTTTCTGTTTACGTCTACAAAGTTGATTAACTTCGGCAATATTAATATTGAAAGGTTTCTTTTGTTTGTTTTCCTTTCTTGAAATAAACTTTTGAACTGATTACAAATATTTGACCAGACTAATTCTCAATTTTCCCTTGAGATTGTAAAGCTCGAAATAAACAAGAGGCAATTAGAGCAAATTAAAAGTAAAACGGGATAAATCTTTTATTAGAAGAGTTCTTCTAACTAAATAGGTATTAGTGACAAGAGATCACTATAAATCTCTTAGCACTTACAGCGTCGAATGTTTCTAATGAACTATTTTGTCTTGTCTGACACTGATTGGTTGAATTCGCGTTAATGTCGTTATATTGAGTTCAAAAAGATTTTAAAAGTAAATTAAAACCATAATTGAGATATAATTACCTTCCCTTCCTTTACTGTCAGACTTGTACCGACTAAAATCCACGGTGATCCTTCAATAGCCCTATACGTTCCAGGGTCACGGTTACCTGACGAGATACTCCCGCGACCCCATGCAGAAATAGTTTATTTTAAATGCTAGAAAGTTAATTCATAATTATTTAATCTGTAACTATTTTAAAGATCAGTTAGTGAGACCAGCACGCGTAGCATGACCAATTCTATCTCTATTCTACTAAGAATAGACAAAGTCATTTTAACGTTATTTCTAAACAAATCGACTGTTTTTTTGCACATGTAAGACACGGTTGGTACACCATTGTAGAATTGTAACATTTCGTTTCTATATTTTATACACTGCTATCCTTAAAACGGTAAAAATCTTTCTATGTTCTGTCATTTTCCCGGGTCGACGGCGCGTTGTGTTCCACGCGCGCCTCAAGGAGTGTCAGCATAATGACGGGGCCTGTAGAGGGTCATAGCCTGCCGGGGTCGCGGGACTTTCCCATTACCGTAACCCCGGAACGTAAAGGGCTAGTGAAGGACACCGTGGATTTTAGTCAGTACAAGTCTGACAGTCCCTCCCGTCCTGCCCTGGGTGGGAGGACTCATTTGATGATTTTACCACGATAAAAAAATAATAAAAAAAAAAAATTATACATTAAACATTTTGTCTTTTCTTCCGTCGACAAAACCGTTCTTACGGCGCCGTGCTACGCGTGCTGTATATTGAGGACCCGACTGCTTTACTTATATAAAAAATGGGAGACTTTTGTTTGAACGAAGGTGCACTAAAGTTAAAATAAAAATGGCTACAAAAAAAAATCGCTAAAAATAAAATGTATGGACAAAGTAATTCCACTCGACAACATTTTTCGGCCGAAACTTTGTTGCTGCAACGTCCAACGTTTTAAGTTGCAAGAAAAACGATGTCAATTCTCTACCGGCGACCTGAGCCGAATAATATTTACACAGAAACAGACCGAATTTATCTAAGTACCTCCTTGCTTTCTAGGACAGAAGAGAAAAATGTGAATCGACTAAACTTTTATGTTTGGCAACAAATACAATATTGTTCTCGTAAGTGAGTACCGGGGGACGGAATTAAATGTCGTACAAGATTGAGGACCCCTGCTAAAGTTCCTACACTTAGATGCGCGTCAGTGATAGATTAGGGCCGAGCCTTAAATTGTTATTTTAATTCAAGTAGGTACATTAAAATGTCAAAATATGTTTCCCGTTTAAAACGAAAAGTTTTATTTGTTGTAATAAAATAAACAGTAATTTCCAAAAGTAGAATGTGAGTAAAAATTCATTTTGTTGAGCACTGTTGCAAAAACAATATCGTATCGTTTTTACAAAAATGCAAAAAGTTTTTTGTTTATACAACATTATTTTTTGTTACACCTGTCCAGTATTGTTGTGTAAAGAATCTATGCACACAATTTCAAAACTGTATCTATATATATATAAAAGGAGAATTGACTGACTGACATATCAACGTACAGCCGAAACTACTAGGGCTAGGAATGTGAAATTTTGCACACGGCTTCCTATTATAATGTAGGGGAGCACTAAGAAGGGGTTTTTGGAAATTTAACCTTTAAGGGGGTGAAAAGGGGGAATTAGGAAAGTACGTAATGCACTATGGACATTTTTTATTTTACTTTTGACATCTTTTATTTTATTTTATTAATTACTGATTTGATTTCTGATTAATTCATTTGAAATGTTCTATTAACTTTATGTAACTGCATGATTTAACTGTTTTAATTCATTAATATTGTATTTGTACGCCTTTCCAGGCAAAACATGTTGAAACTTTATTTTTTTGAACATACCAATTGTAAACCTACACATGTTTTTTACAAATAAAATTATCTTATCTTATCTTATTTTATCTTATCTTACGTAACCCACGCGGACGAAGTCGCGGGAAAAGTGCTAGTAATGAATAATCACAAAGCTATAAGCTTGTTACGTTACCTAGTTGTCCGATCAAAAACATGCTCATTTAGCGGCACCCCCGCTCAACCCGAGCCTCCTGTGTCGTAAACTCATTTATGATAGTTTGGCAATAGGTATTTAGATACCTATTAACCAACCATTTAATTACCAGCAATTATTTACAATACAATTACCATACGGTTAGCCGTACGGTAATTGTATTGTAATTAATTGTTGGTAAAATTTAATTAAAATATTTTTGGGACTAAATAATGTGGTGTACAAATTATTTGAATCGTTTCTGTTACTGATTCTAAGCTAACTAAGTATATTCAGGTTTCGCATAATGTTATAAAGATAATGTTGCAGAATAAAAAGACAGAACAAGACAAGTCATTTATTTGTAAAAGTATCCTATGTCCAGATTCTCCGGGGTCGCGGGACTTTCCCATTACCGTAACCCCGGTACGTAAAGGGCTAGTGAAGGACACCGTGGATTTTAGTCAGTACAAGTCTGACAGTCCCTCCCGCCCTGCCCTGGGTGGGAGGACTCATTTGATGATTTTACCACGATAAAAAAAAAATGTCCAGATTCTAGTACGAATTTAAATGTTCAAACATGACGACAATGAACAAAATGACGTCTTAAACAAATACAAAAAGTACAAAATAACTTTACTTTCGGATTATGGTGACTTCGCTTTTTATTCGTCGACTCATTTTATCATCAATTTGAGAACCTCCCTTTTTTGAAGTCAGAAAAAAAAAAACATAAAGAAACAAAAGAGTTGAATGATTTATATCTAATTGTTTATTTTACTAGGCAGTAATACTTAGTGAAGTGAGAGATGGACTACATGAGACTGTACTGTACCGATAAATACTACAACTATTTAACAAAACGAAAACTGATAATGAGTCAAACACGAGTCATGCTTTTTAGCACTGAATTTCCATCTTGATAAGGTACAGTATTGAACAACTGTACTTTCCTATTTTTTATGGTCAAATGAAGTAATCTAAAAGTCAAACTAGGATAAGCCAATACAGTCTCTATTTTCCTTTAATTCCAATACTATCATGGACGAATTTGCCCTCAACAAGTTACCGTGAACAAGGAACAATATTGAACCTGGAAAATGTTTTCGTAACAAGAGACAGGTGTCTTGTCAATATTAGGGCCCTAAACTAATACGGATGATATTAAAATAACAAAGTTGTGTTTTTTTTCTTGGCGTGAGTAAATGACACGTCGAATTGAATGTTGCCCTAATTAAAATAAGGGCGGTGAGTCTCGGTTAAAATATAGCGTCGTGTCGGTCGATAGTGTTTTTTCTTGTTAGGTATATGTTTGTCTTGTGCATTTTTAGAGTATGTGAAATTGTTTTTGATATACTCAGGTATTTGTATATGTGAAAAATGTAATTAGGATACACATACATTTGAATATTTTAAAATTCCCATACAGATCATCAAACGGAACAATTTCGGTATGCAAACAACATCATAATCCACCCAAAATGAGTTAGCTGATTTTTTTTTATTCGATTGCAGATAATTGTTTCTGATTAACGTTATATTTTTAAACAACACTACAAAATATTACTGTATTTCTCTAATTTCCAAGTAATAGATATGTCAAAGTATCAACAAATCCTACATGCACACTAATTTTTTTAGTGTACATATAGGACGCGTGGAGGCGCAGCGCCGGGGCGAATCCCCGCTGCCTCGACAGGTCGAGGCGCGGCGGGAAGAGCTCCGGCGCGATCTCAGGGCAGTATGGAGGGAGCGACTGTCGCAACCGAGGTCCGGGCACGCCGCAATCGTGGCGGTAAGACCCCTCTTTGAGGAGTAGCTGGATAGGCGTCACGGCGTCCTTACCTTCCGCATGTCGCAGGTCCTCACCGGACACGGAAGTTTCGGGAGGTTCCTGTGTCTGATAGGGAGGGAAGAAACGCCTGGGTGTCACCACTGCGAGGATCGTCCGGAGAACACGGTGAAGCATACGGTGCAGGACTGCCCCGCTTGGGCAAAGCACCGCCGTGTCCTCACGACGGCGATAGGCGGAGACCTCTCGCGCCCGGTATTGGTCGAGGCCATGCTGCGGGGCGAGACGGAGTGGGAAGCGATCGCCTCCTTCTGCGAAGCAGTCATGCTCGTGAAGGAGGAGGCAGGCCGCCTGAGGGAGAGGACAGCGTCCTCACTCCACCCCAGCCGCAGTGGTAGACGCCCACGGCGTCGGACGTCACAGGACGATCTCCGGCCACCGTAGGCGCGGGCATGCGGGCAGCGAGTAATGGGCGACTTGCTGTCCGACCATGGACCATGCCCGGGTCGACGGCGCATTGTGTTCCACGCGCGCCTCAAAGAGTGTCAGCATATTGACGGGGCCTGTAGAGGGCCAAAGCCTGCCGGGGACGCGGGACTTACCCATTACCGTGACCCCGGTACGTAAAGGGCTTGTGAAGGACACCGTGGATTTTAGTCAGTACAAGTCTGACAGTCCCTCCCGCCCTGCCCTGGGCGGGAGGACTCATTTGATGATTTGACCACGATAAAAAAAAAAGTGTACATATAGGATTTGTTGAAACTTTGATGCTTTTTCATTACAGTAATAAAACCAAAACGATATTTTCAAACATACAATCTTACAAATCCGGAAACTCCATTGCCAAAAATTGAATGTCATCTTATTCGTCGATATTGCGACAGTAGTTTACGAGAAAATCACAAAAAGTAAATTCCCTTGTATGTATATTTAAGGGGTGAATTTATAAACCTCTTTCGAGTCAGGTGTGCGTAGGTAAATATAAAGCTTTTGCCACTCCTGGAATTATTTGTTTGCTGTCATCTTTTGCGGATCTCAATTTTTGTAGTAAGGTGACATAGCGTCAGGCACGCCGCAATCGCGGCGGTAAGACCCCCTTTGAGGAGTGGCTGGATAGGCGTCTTGGCGTCCTGACCGCATGACGCAGGTCTTCACCGGACACGGAAGTTTCGGGAGGTACCTGTGTCTGATAAGGAGGGAAGAAACGCCTGCGTGTCACCACTGCGAGGATCGTCCGGAGGACACGGTGGAGTAAACGGTGCAGGACTGCCCCGCTTGGGCAGAGAGCCGCCGTGTCCTCACGACGGCGATAGGCGGAGACCTCTCGCGCTCGGCATTGGTCGAGGCCATAACAGCTTCGCTAGGAAGCGGTCGCCTCCTTCTGCGAAGCAGTCATGCTCGCGAAGGAGAAGGCGGGCTGCGTGAGGGAGAGGACAGCGTCCTTCCTCCACCTCAGCCGCAGTGATAGACGCCCCAACGCGACGCGACGGACGTCGGTAGACGATCTCCGGCCACCGTAGGCGCAGACATGCGGGCAGCTTGTAATGGGCAACTCGCTGTCCGACCATGGACCATACCCGGGTCGACGGCGCGTTGTGTTCCACTTCCGCCTCAAAGAGTGTTAGCAAAATGACGGGGCCCCCCTCTAGAGGGCCAAAGCCTGCCGGGGTCGCGGGACTTACGAATTACCGTGACCCCGGTACGTAAAGGGCTATTGAAGGACGCCGTGGATTTTAATCAGTACGAGTCTGACAGTCCCTCTCGCTCTGCCCTCGGTGGGAGGACTCATAAGATGATTTTACCACGTAAAAAAATTAAAAAACGTTCAGCGAAGAGTTTAAGACTTCCGCTTATTTTATTTAAATAGTTTAGACTTAAGATTACAGATTAAGACTTCTATCCGAATATTTTATGTACCTACAGGTTCATTTAAGTTAAAAAAAGGGCCACTGAGTTTACGTATCGTTAATTTATTTCGTCATTCACAAGAAGGGCCACTTGTAGCGATATAGCATACCGAGGGTTAATGATACTCCTTATTAGTTATAATAATATTGTCGGTCGGTGTGACCCTGTTACCCAAATAACTTGACCTGATTCTACCCCATATGTGTCAAATCATGACGGAGATTTATGAACGAAATAAATAACACTGTGAATGTTCGGTTTTTCGTCCGGAAAAAAATTGCTAGATTTGGTGGGATAAGTTTAGAAAAGACAACTTTCTTTCATTTTTGCCTTTTGTTTTGTTGTGGATATTGTTTAAGAGGTTACCGCGGTCCTGGACAGCAAATGACAATTAAGGTATAGGGTTGATTTTAGTAAGTACGCTTATGACAGACTTTTCCCAGTGCGTGAAGCAAGGCTAATTTCACCTTAAAAAAAAAACAGGTTAATGAATAACTCATTCATTGAATAAATGGGCTCATAAATGAAAATTTTACTAAAATAAACGAAGCAAGCACCTACGTACGTGACGTATGCACATTTTTTTAGTGTGGTAAAATCATCTAATGAGTCCTCCCAGGGCAGAGCGGGAGGGACTATCAGACACGTACTGACTAAAATCCACAGTGTCCTTCAATAGCTCTTTACGTTCCGGGGTCACGGTAAATCGTGAGTCCCGGCAGTCTTTGGCCCTTTAAAGGGGCTCCGTCACTATGCTGGCACTCCTTGAGGCACGCGTGGAACACAACGCGCCATCGATCCGGGGTGACGTATGAACATGGTATAAACAATCACCCGACTCTTGAGCGAAGCTGTTATGCTTTTAGATTACACCTCGCCCTGCTTCAGTCACCCCCCTCCCCGTGTCATTATGAAAGCGCGATGTGTTATAATCAAATAAACACACTTTCGAATTTAGAATGTGAGTCATAATCATCATCTATTGCTATTGCTTATAGCAGTCTATTGCTGGACATAGGCTTCTCCAATAGCACGCAATTTCACTTGATCAGATACTCTCATCCAGCTCTTACCGACCACCTTGCGTAGATCGTCCATTGCCTTTGCATTGTTATGCCTTTGTCAAATAGACAGGCGAAAGCAAAGCGTTTCCGTAGCGATACCGAACCGAAGCGAGAGGTCAGTCCGATAGTAAACAATTCCATACATTACAAATAAAAACGTCATGCTTCGCATTTGTCACGCCTGTCTTTTTGACAAAGGCTTTGGTGTGTGCACTAAATACATAAAATCCTTATTCCGATTACAAATAAATAATTCACGCACATATCAAGACCACATACACGCACAAATCATTCTCCCATCAATTAATAATATATAAGCTTATAAATCTAACAACATATTAATCCACCTTCAAAATCCTAACATAACGTAACTAATGACCAAGTAAATACATCAGGGTGTTAAGTCTTCAAAGGAATACTTCGGCCCCAGATTAATTATTACTCAACCCAATATTATTCGACGGGTTTAGTAAAGCATGATATTAAGACCTTATACCTACCATAGATTAAGAAAATCGCATAGATGCGAAGGTCACATCTTAAAGTATGGACTGAGCATTTTCTGCCTAAAAACCATATCCTCTTGGAAGAGACAAAAAGTTGTTTGCCCATCTTGCTTTTTCCTGTAAGTAAAGGAAAGCTATAGATAAACAAAGAACCGTTTTCCTCTTTTTAAAGAGAGAATGGTAGATAGGTAGATGAGAATGCTCAGTCTATGCTCTATGTCTATGGATGTCAAACTCATATTAACTAGTAGCGGGGCGGGGTCTATATGATTTAGAACTGTAATCAAAAGCTCCGTGTGCAACTTTAACTTATACAACCACTGCGATTTCGTACCGTCTTAAAGCAGGGTTGACGACAACGACAGACCACGACACACATCATTTATGCCGCAAGCGACCACCCTTACATTACAGAACGTTTGTTAAGCCTGAAACTACATAAAAGGTTATACGCTTCTATATATATTTTTGATCTATGTTCGTACTGTTATACTGCATTATAACGTCGATGAAGGGCTAACTTCAAAATGTTCCTTAGAGGTTATTATACTGGCTGTATATCTATTAGAGAAATGTCTTCTTAGACCGTTTCGTCTCGACCCTTGTCGCTATTAAGCCGATTTATACAATCTAGGGTAAGTAATACATTATTGGGTTGGTGTGCTCACGAGGGTTAATGATTTCTGAAAACTAGATTAAGAAGATTGTTTGTTTGTTAGTTGATATATCCAAAATGAGCATCATTTACGTGAATTGTAATAAAAAATAAACAATATGAAGTGACTGCTTCATATTGTTGATTTTATAGAGTCTTTTTTCTTCTGTCAATTTGCAGTAATATTTCCAAATTGTGGCTTTTTGAGTGATTTTTAACGATATAAACATCCTTTACCATTGTTTGCCTGCTTTACAGATCTTATTTTACGTGGGAGAGTGGGATAAAAACTACTATTTAGGCTCAATGCAGTTCAATAAATGTCACATAAATCTAGTACAGTATTTCTAGAAAATAACCTTTTTCATCGTTCTAATGGCAATTATTAACTTTACACAAGGAAATGTTTTGCTTGCATTCTAACAACCCTACTCTACGTTAAGCTTCGGTCACACACAGCGACTAATCGCTGCGAATGTCTACTCGTCGCGAGTATTCGCTGTAGGAATGTGATAGGCTATTCGTAGCGTATTCGTAGCGCGCGCGGTTTGATTTGAGCATGATCAATTTCACTCGCACGGATTATACGCTGTATGTGACCGAAGCTTTTTTTTTTTTACGTGGTAAAATCATCACATGAGTCCTCCCACCCAGGGCAGAGCGGGAGGGACTGTCTGACTCGTGCTGACTAAAATCCACGGTGTCCTTCAATAGCCCTTTACGTACCGGGGTCATGGTAATTCGTGAGTCCCGCGACCAATGTGACCGAAACTTAACGTAAGTTTAGCTTTAGTAAGTTTCATTTCTTTGTGACTGCATTTTTAAATTAATTGAAAAGTCTTAGTAAATAAATTGAACCATCGTTGCCTTCAAAATTATCAACGCTCAAAGTTAAAATTGTTGTAAGTTTCGATTATAACCTGCCGGGGTCGCGGGACCAAGGGATTACCGTGACCCCGGCACGTAAAGGGCTAGTGAAGGACACCGTGGATTTTAGTCAGTACAAGTCTGACAGTCCCTCCCGCCCTGCCCTGGGTGGGAGGACTCATTTGATGATTTTACCACGCAAAAAAAAAAAAAAAAAGTTTCGATTATAATCCGTGTCCCTTACTCAATCCTCTTATCAATTATTTCGTTTTAGTTAGTTTGGGGTAAGGCCGTGGTTTTGGCCGTAACCGACCGATAAACGGCCATTACTCCGTTCATACGGGGGTGAGGTTAAAATTAATTTGGAATTGTCAATTGATTTTAAATTGAAACTTCGCGAGTGTTAATTCATTTGAAATAGTGTCTTTTTTTCAGTACATCTGTCAGTTGTTATGAGCAGAGATTCTTATATGTTTTACGTGTCTAAAAATGGAATAAAACAGCTTTTAGTTCCATTTTACGCGCGTTAAAGTCATTAAACCTACAAAATGTTAGTAAATCCCACCAAAAAAAGGGCAATGTTGCCTTAAAAAGAAATTTAAGTCGATAGAACATTAGTTTACGTTGTAACAAATTATTCGATTCATTAACTCCCTAAACGGACCTTGAAAAAGAAATGTGCTTACGTATCTCCAAACTGTAGACACAAATCGCCAAATAATTAGTCGTGTCCTTAGGAAAGACTATTTAAACGAAAAAGGGTTCTGAGCACCTAAAACTTTTTTGTTTAGGTATTTGAATTCGAATCTTAAAAAAAGTGTAGAAGATGGCGGGAAGACTGGACGAGCGAGTTAGAAAAACTGGCCGTCATGGGGAAAGACTTTGTACGATAACGCTGGCACAGCCGTGAGGCACACGGTACCTACTTTTGTCTTCTTCCTTTTCCATTGTATTCTCGTGATAAAATTGTGTGCTTAAGGCTTGCCAAATAAACTTATTTTCTTTCTTTCAGTATTTGAATTTAAAGAAATATAGGGTTGCATTATCCAGGAGTGTGGTCGGAAGGCTTCGTTCATGGACAAGCGGAGTGCCAGGCGGTGCGTCGTGCGGGGCGATTTGCCAAATAAACAAACGTACTGCGATGGAAAGCTGAAACAACTGGAGTCGTTTAGCCGACCCTGCGTTTGCGTCGCCTGACACCTCGCGTGTTATGAACGACGCCTTACGAATATTGTTTATTCAAAATAAAACAATCTTATCATCGCCATTCAAATCACGAAGAAAAACTATCTGATTTACTGCGAAAGGCTGATGCTAAACGTGTTTATTCCAAAATTTATTCAGGAATCTTATAAGCTTGTACGAGGGAGGGTTATGAAAGCCGTTGAAACAAGGACACAAAATAAGTGAAAAGACGTTTTTGCGCTCGTTTTCCTCGACTCGTCAGGTATGCACGTATGCACCAAAGTAAGTTATGGCACAAAGGCATACCTTTCTATATTAAGCAGGCAGGTGGTCCCTCCCATAAAGATAAAAGTAATATTTCGACCTTTTTGTGAGAAATATAAACATCTTTTGTAAGCGACATCGCCTACGTTGTAATTGAAAATTAGCCCAGCGCAGTGTAATGATGAAAGTTAGTCTATCTGTTATTAGAGGGTCGCGGGGCTGTACGAATTACCGTAACCCCGGGACGTAAAGGGCTATTGAAGGACACTGTGGATTTTCGTCAGTACGAGTGTCCCGCTCTGCCCCGAGTGGGAGGACTCATTTGATGATTTTACCACTTTAAAAAAAAAACTGTTATTAGAGACTATAATACTCGTATGTGACTTTTTTCCAGATGTGTTCAGCCGTTTGGTCATGATTGAGTAAGGCCCTTCGTACACAACGCGACACAAGTCTCCATTACCTTACGACTTTGGTATCCATTGACGCGTGCCTGTGTACGAACCTCTATGAATATGTATTGCGATAGTTGCCTGGATAACAAAGTCGTAAGTTGTCGGAAATTTGCATCGCGTTGTGTATGATCGGACTTACCAACAGCCATATAACGCATTTATAATAAAATGGAAGTAAGGACTCGTAAGAAATAAGACCATTACCAAAGAAACGTTGTTCAAGCACACTGAAGCAATCCTCAGCTCGGGTTCCGTCTAACACAAAATGAAAATTTGCCAAAGCTCCATACGTGTAATGGACCATGCCCGGGTCGACGGCGCGTTGTGTTCTACGCGTGCCTCAAAGAGTGTCAGCATAATGACGGGGCCCCCCTCTAGAGGGCCAAAGCCTGCCGGGGTCGCGGGACTCACGAATTACCGTTACCCCGGTTCGTAAAGGGCTATTGAAGGACACAGTGGATTTTAGTCAGTACGAGTCTGACAGTCCATCCCGCTCTGCCCTGGGTGGGAGGACGCATTTGATGAAAAAGCTCTATACGTATATACATTTCATCGCTACGTTCTTAAAGAAAAATGCCCTGGTTTGCACCGTGACTACAAACAAACCTGAAAACGGATCGTTAGCGTCTAGAATGTCCCTAGATCTAAATTTAAATAAACGAAGAGCTTTAGTGCTAAGGAAAAATAATTTTGTTCAATTGAGTTTGTTTAAAAAGAAAAGAGCGAACGAAGTCAGCGAGGCGGTATAACGAAGTGTCTAGTAATTAATATGATGAATAAGCTCTATTGTTGGTAGCCATCAGTTTTGGACTGAGAAACTTTTAAGACGAATTACAGGCTCGAAGTTCAAAATATTTTTGACAGGTATTTTTTATTATGTTATACTGATGAAGATGTTGGAAGGAAAAAAAGCTAATAGAAATAGGTACACCATCAAGTGGTATGTACGTCTGCCTAGTAACCGACATTATTATTTCGAGATTTATTATTATTATTTCGACAAACAAATAACCATAGCAGGTTCATAATTATAAACATAAAAATAAAACAATATCAAGTTAACTAAAACACAAAAACAACCGATGAAATAACTCGTTTCTGTGGAAATAGAAACGAGGAAAATGTTTCAGATTAGTGGTATGTATCCACCGTTTGCTATTGATCAATATAGAAAAAAAAATGACAGATGTGAAGTTCCATACGAGTAAATAAAATTCCTTGATGTGAACCAGTTCCATACAAGGAAAAGAAAAGCCTGGTATGGAAGCAGTTCCAAAACTCTGGTTCCATACGCGGCCGAAGCAGACAGAAGCAGTGTTAGGATTTTTTCGTTACAGAATTTCTTGATTCGGTCGTCACCCTCAAAGCCCGCGATAGAAGCTATGAAATAGCTTAAAAATAAATATAGTTTTTTTTTTTTTTTTTTTCGTGGTAAAGTCATCAAATGAGTCCTCCCCAGGGCAGGGCGGGAGGGACTGTCAGACTTGTACTGACTAAAATCCACGGTGTCCTTCAATAGTTAAATCTACTCGTTTTACAATAAAATAAAAATACAGAAACGGTACCACAGATAACTAAAGCACCTGTAATTTACCTCTTTTATTCAGTGCTTTCTAAACACTAAAACGTGCATAATAAAAGTTGGCCAGATAGTTCGTTTGTTTGAAATTCAACCTGTTGATCTTTCCACTAGCAACAATTTCTACTAGTTTCTATGTTACAAGTACGGCGAACCACACAATTCCACCAGGATACCAGAAAATATTAAATGAAAAACAAACTTTATTAGGTAAATAAAAATTCAGAAACTGCAAACAAGAAAAGCACACGTTGGTTTACATTTTTAGAGTACGAAGAGGATTGAATGGAAACTGCGTGACTTGTAGGTACTTTTTATATGGTATCGATCTGTCACTTAATTGTGTTGAATATGGTTATTCGATATTTATCGACCTTAGCACAAGACTTCCAGATTTTACACGCGCCTCTTATGTATGAACGAGGATGTTTTTTTTTTTCGAATTTCAAATTATCCACAACGTTTCTGTGACGTAAAGTATTACGTCACAAAATCCATGCTCGGGTCTCAGATCTGAAGTCCTGTTTTTTATTTTTTTAACGTGGTAAAATCATCATATGAGTCCTTCCACCCAAGGCAATGCGGGAGGGAATCAATAAATCAGTTCACAGTTCGCTGTAAATAAACTACAGAAATCTATCAATGTAAGATATACGTAAGCCCTCTGATACTTTAAATGCCAAATTTTTTAACAAAAACTACGTTAGCATAATCAGATATTTAGTGGGCATATGAATTCTGTCTATTTGTTCCAAGTACGTTGTCAGGTGAAGATAATAGATGGCACTACGTGTCACGTTTAATTCGATTGTCAAATTTAATAAACGCTAGCAAAACCGCGGGCAAACACTAGTACGAAATATTTGGAAAACCTGCGAAGTGGCATTTCAGTGCTAAAAACAAGTAACATGTAGTGGTAAACGGATGTTAATAAATCCATTCTTTTAACGTACACAGTAGACTACATAGAATGCACAATAAAAAAGGGCAAACTAAACTACACAACAGCGTGTACCACCGTTTAGGAACACAGACATTTTTTATTTATTACAAAACGTGTTACCTACATGTTTTTTTGTGTTTCTGCGGGGATTTATCCGGGCACAATGCAAATAGTGCCCGCAGTGGGGGAATTGTGGGAATTGTGGCAAAACACGAATTTCAACGAATCTGGGCAATACGTTAGTCGCGTAAGTGGCACATTATGTTTATGGGCAAAGGAAAAGTTAGAGCGTTCAGTTGGTTTTATGTTTCAAAATGTATTCTGTGTGGTGGAATGAATCTTATTATAATGGAATGCAAAAAGAATAATACGAAAAATTGCAGTTTAAACTGGTTATGAAATTAATACAACTATGATTGTGAAACTCAGGTAGTTTTGTATGAAAGCCTAATTTTTTAGGCACAACAGGCTATATAAAAAAACTCAAGATAGATTAGAAATGTTACTGCTAACTTTTTCGTCTTCATAAGTTCATTATTTTCTTGTTTATAATTTTCTAATAACTGTTGCCTACGGCTGCGCCCGCTTTTTATTCCAACATTATCCCACGGAAACTTTATATCGGGATAAACGTATGCATCCTTTGACTATGACCTATTTCTGGGCTAATATTCATCAAGATCAGTTCAGCCTTTCCAAACTAACGCATTTATAATAAGTAAGAATTAAAAGATCGACGTTTATTGGCCAGTTAAAGTATGTTTGACATTAATGACAACTATTTCTGCTCAATAAATCAAACACGTGTTTGTTTATTTCATGTACCTACAAGATTCTGAGAACGCCCTCGTTAGCTGTCATAATAAATTACGTTATCTGAGAATCTCTATTAAATACATTATTACATTCAGAATATCACGAATTCACAACCGTAAATGTACTGGTGATGATTAAATAATAATAATAACCTCATCTCTAGCTTGCCTTTATTGAATACTAACGGGGAACAGATCTCCTACCTCTTTCTTGCCTTTATTGGCTGGCTAGAGTGGAGATTCGCAAGAACAAACGTGCTCGGAGGAAGGAAGTATTCCAGTAAGTGTTTGTAGGGATCGACCATACTTCCGGGGTCGTGGTCGGTTCTGAGAACCGTGGAATACCTCTCCACTCCTCAAGTACCCCAGGATATGCTACTCCCTTGTCGCTACGTCACTTAGTGCTATCGATATTTTTGGGGGCCTATTTTTTGAGTGTGCAAGTCACCCCCTGCCATCTTCTCTAATTGTCTATGTCCTTCCATAATTATAGATACTCAGTCCACTAAACCCACCAAACGCCATAACCCTGTCATTTCTTTCCGTATTCTGCAATAGTCCAACTCCACCGAGGGGTTGTCCTTCCTGCCGGGGTCGCGGGACTTACGAATTACCGTGCCCCGGTACGTAAAGGGCTAGTGAAGGACACCGTGGATTTTAGTCAGTACAAGACTGACAGTCCCTCCCGCCCTGCCCTGGGTAGGACTCATTTGATGATTTTACCACGAAAAAAAAGGGGATGTCCTTGGGTACACTTGCATAGTGTATACAGGGATAACCACCGATTGGAACACCATTTCATTTGAAATGTCTATTGGGTCTCTGCAAGCTGGCTTCGGCTCCTGGCATGCCCTCCAAAAGCCCAGAACTCCATGTTCCCGAGATGTGTAGAGATTTAAATAATAGTAATATTATAGAATAGATAATAATTGAGAACTATTCCATTGCCCTTTTAACACTTTGCCCAAATCAATTATGTCTCCAGTATCTTGGATGTGTTTACAAACATTTAAACTCACATACACAAATTTTATGACAGGAATAACGACCTTGTAGGCCATATAAATATTTTTGCACATGCTCGAAAGGAACCCCCGATTTGCAGTGCAGCAGTCATATGCTCAGTCACTCGCCAATCGTTTCGTAGAGATAAAACAATTTTTTTCAAAACAAAAATCATGAAATCAAACTCACAATTGCTCACTCGGCAGACGTCGTATAATAAATCAATATTGACCCAAACAGAATACAAGAGAACGTGCGTGTTTTACTAAATAAGTGTGTAAATCATTTATTCTTCGATTCTTCCTCGCTTGCGCCGATTTAAGAACAAAACTGTGCTTTGTGAAGAAGACAGATAAGCCTCTTTGTTCGCTTTTATGCTGCTTCTATATTTGATATTTGTTCCGGCGTCGTTCAATAATACGTTCCGTTTTTGCCAACTTTCAACAAAACGGTTCAGAGATTTGAATTCAACAATTTTATTGTTGTTATCCCTTTGTGGCTGTGGTATTCAATAATAAAAAATGAGTGCAACCATTTCATTGAATTTTTCAATTGGGTGTTTTTGGTGCAACTCTTGATTGAAATCTATTAATACTTAAAGCTTCATGCAACAATTTTTTTTGTTCAGTGGTTTTGTATTGAGAACGAATAAAAATGGATTTTAACTTGACCCACTTTAGAAACTCTCGTAATGTTACAAACTTTTAAACTGTGTATCTGAGGATGATTAATATGAATAGTTTGGGTAGTGGTGCCTGATATGTATGGCTTAATAATATTAAGCTACATAACATATGTTGGGTTGCATTCTCTAGGTTTTACTGGATTGTATGTGTTGGTCCTTTGATTATATTGCTCTTTGTTTAAGCAAATGTATTATATCCTAATGTATGTACGTAAATTAATATACTGATAACTGTGGTCGCTAATGACCTTGTATGTTGATGAGCGACCTTAAATGAATAATTTAATAAAAAAACTTTCAAACTCACATACAATAAATACTTTTTCTCATCAACCAGCATTTTCTTAAAAAGCTTACGAATCACTGGAATAAACTCTAGGCATGTACCAGGTCAGCAGAAATACACAGAAGGTGATAAACGACATAACTTGTAAAGTTTGTCACGAACTGCCAACGCAACCCACTCCTTGATACTTGATACTGAAGATCATGCATTATACACGCGTGTGTAATGTGCTAGCAAATCGCCCGACTTTTTCTACATTTCTGCGAGGGTCTGTCCATCTGTACATTTGTTTTGTTTAGTATGTGGTTAGCAAGAGGGTGAATAATGTGATGACACTGATATATGTTTTATATAAGAGAAAAAGACAGACTGCTCAACATAAACAGAGGAAGGGGCGCATGATCATAATAGCACATCTCGAGATAGGCATTTGTATATAGGTTATTGAACTTGGACTTTACGACATGAAATGTTCTTCAGTACCATTAGTAGCCATCTAGTACCAGGAGCTAAGACACTAACAAGAGTTGACAAATGGTTTCACTTACCCATCACGAACCGCAATGATAAAGCTTACTTTTAAGCCTTTGTCAGACTGGCGTGGCGAATGCAAAGCGCGACGTTTTTATTTGTAATGTATGAATTTGAATCCAGTCACATAGAAAAGCGAAAGCGATCCGATAGCGTGACAGAACTATCGCCTCGGACTCGCTTCGCTTTCGCCTGTCTGTTTGACAAAGGCATTAGGGTTAACCTATTTTGAGAAGTTAAATAATTGAAGTGCTTTATACAAGTCTGTTTGCAAATGTTTTGTTGGCAAATTAATATCAATATTACATACACCACACCTTCAATTTATTTTAACGTCATTCTTCTCGTATTTCAGGACCCATAAGTACCAAACAATTTCTTTTTGTAAAACAAATTCCTTATTCTACACACATTACCTATTATAATGTGACGAGAGTGAACTTTTACGACAAAGAAAAATAAAAGGATCAGTTGACAGCCGTTAAGGTTCTACCCTTATGTCGTCAGCTTGTAGAGTATTTTGCCGACCCGTTTTTACGACGTCGTTAAATATAGCTACCTTAAACTTTAAGTAGTTACGTTTATTTAAGATTTAGAGCGATAACGCTAGTCTTACGCGTAAAGATATATACGGGATACGCGGTTTCATGTGCATCTCATGTCACATTTTCTGGCGTGTGCTCTCGGACCATCGCGCGTGGTGCGGCGTCGCTACAGCACTTGCTTCGACGAGCTAGTTCACATGACATACTGTCAATTCATAAACCACACTAGAAAGCTATAACACTAATAGGAATAATGAATAACTTCTTGAAAGTAGTAATGCCATGAATGCAAAGAGCTCTAGAGTTCTGGATTTCGACTAACTGTTCATTTGAAAACATTATGTTATAGTGCTAAACGCCGTGTGTCAGCCATACCGCTGTTAAACTCGATGGTTTTTGCGATATGTTGTGTGTTATGTTCAACAAATGCTTGTTAAAATGTTCTCAGTTAATAAACGATAAATAAGTACTGCTATTGTCGTACATAGCTTTGCCATAGACAGCAATGGAAATGTGCCTTTATGCCATTTTCAGGTTAAGTAAATAGCCTACCTGCTTACCTTATAATCTACGTTTTCGTGAAGATTTCAATAGGCACAACGTTGAATAGAAGACTTGAGAATAATTGGATTTTTGATAGAAATTCTCAGCCTTACAAAATATAAGTGCCGTTTGGGGCCTATCTTCTGTATTGTGTAATATATTTTTCAAGCTCTGTAGGTGATAATAATCATATTTTACATAATCCACTTGAATATACGTCATATTAAATTTATTTTTGTCAAGTTTTATTTGATCGCTAGCTGTTGTTAGCGGCCGGGGTCGCGGGACTTACGAATTACCGTGACCCCGGTACGTAAAGGGCTATTGAAGGACACCGTGGATTTAAGTCAGTACGAGTCTGACAGTCCCTCCCGCCCTGCCCTGGGTGGGAGGACTCATTTGATGAATTTACCACGCTAAAAAAAAAAGAAGCTGTTGTTAGCCACTTCGCTCACGTGTTACTTGAAAATTGTTTCACGGGAACGTGATGATCACGGGACTGTCTTATCAGGATCGAGAACGATGATCTTGGATCATAAATCATCATCAAGTTGGGACCATTACCCCTTGGTCACTACTGCTTGTGTGTTTTAACAAATGTCCTTTTTTTACATGATAAATAAATAAATAGTCCACAACTATCACACAACGCCATCTAGTCCCAAGCTAAGCAGAGCTTGTGTTATGGGTACTAGACAACTGATAAACATTCTTATATATTTCTAAATACATACATATTATAGATAAATTACACCCAAACACAGAACAAATGATCGTGCTCATCACACAAACATTTTTCCTGGGTGGGAATCGAACCCACGACCTCCGGCATAGCAGTCAGGGTCACTAACCACTAGACCAACGTATGAGTCTTCCCACCCTTGGTGAAGCGGAAAGGACTGTCAGATTCGTGCTGACTAAAATCCATTGTTTGGTGTTTCTTCACGTTCCAGGGACACTATTAAAACAGTCTCGCAAACCCGACAGTCTTTGGCCCTCTATATGTTACTATGGCGCCGTCAGGTTGGTAACAGCTCTTAGAACCGCGCGTGGAACTCGCTGCGCCGTGGACTTGGGCATAGTTCATGATCGGACAGCGAGTCACTCATTACTCGCCGTCCGCATGCCCGATTACCCGCGCATACCTTGCGTGATCGTCTCCCACCGCGACTGAGTCGTGAGGTGGACGCTGTCCTGTCCCTCCCTCACGCAATGTTTGTATGTCCTTTTTTTATCGTGGTAAATTCATCAAATGAGTCCTCCCACCCAGGGCAGGGCGGGAGGGACTGGCAGACTTGTACTGACTAAAATTCACGGTAATCCGTTAGTCCCGCGACTCCGGCAGGCTTCTACCTTCTAGAGAAGAGCCCTGTCATGTTGCTGACACTCTTTGAGGCGCGAGTGGAACACAACGCGTCGTCGGCCCGGGCATGGTCCATGGTCGTGTCCTTGGCTTACAAACTCGAAACCCGAACATCTAAATTATTCTTTCATTAAAATCTGTGCAATTCTTTCTTCCTCAGGAAAAGTGTGGAAAGCTCTAAATGGCGTCATTCCCCAGTAATACGGTACTTGGTACTAATGCACTATTACTAACACTTGGCTTTATGAGGTAGAAACCGCTTAAAAACACCTACTGTTCGTGACTTTTCGAAGAGATTTTGTAATTGTTTGAATTCTGGCTGGAATAACAATTGTTCTCGCTTTTTAAGTGTTTTCAACTAATCTCGATTAAAGTGAGTGGGTTTAAAATCCGTACCGGAATTTAGTAACGTATTTTTTGTAATAATGCAAAGGATTTTGAATGAAATTCATCATCAGTTTTTTTTTAAGTGGAAGTAGAAATGGCTTGATATTCAAATCTATGAGGAGCAGTGAAAAATATTTAAAAGAGTCACGGTGGTAATAAAAAAAGAAATGTAACTCATTTACCGCTCGACCCTGCTGGGTTTGAACATAAATTGAACCTTTTTACCTCTTTTCTTAACTTTACCCCATGTCAGTACTTTTTTTTTTTTTTTTTTGCGTGGTAAAATCATCAAATGAGTCCTCCCACCCAGGGCAGGGCGAGAGGGACTGTCAGACTTGTACTGACTAAAATCCACGGTGTCCTTCACGAGCCCTTTACGTACCGGGGTTACGGTGATGGGTAAGTCCCGCGACCCCGGCAGGCTTTGGCCCTCTACAGGCCCCGTCAATGTGCTGACACTCCCTGAGGCGCGCGTGGAACACAACGCGCCGTCGACCCGGGCATGGTCCATGGTCGGGCTGCGAGTCACCCATTACTCGCTGCCCGCATGCCCGCGGCTACGGTGGCCGGAGATCGTCTGGCGACGTCCGTCGCCGTAGGCGTCTACCACTGCGGCTGGGTCGGAGGGAGGACACTGTTCCCTCCCTCACGCGGCACGCCTCCTCCTTCGCGAGCATGACTGCTTCGCAGAAGGAGGCGACCGCTTCCCACTCCGTCTCGCCCCGCAGCATGGCCTTGACCAATGCCGGGCGCGAGAGGTCTCCGCCTATCGCCGTCGTGAGGACACGGCGGTGCTCTGCCCAAGCGAGGCAGTCCTGCACCGTATGCTCCACCGTGTCCTCCGGACGATCCTCGCAGTGGTGACACCCAGGCGTTTCCTCCTTCCTTATCAGACACAGGAACCTCCCGAAAATTCCGTGTCCGGTGAGGACCTGCGTCATGCAGAAGGTAAGGACGCCGTGACGCCTATCCAGCCACTCCTCAAAGAGGGGTCTTACCGCCGCGATTGCGGCGTGCCCGACCCCATGTCAGTACTTCGAAGAATTTGATGCTTCTTAACGATAATACCGAATTATAAAATAAATAAAATTCGATTCTAAGCCAGGAAAATTAATCTTCCAAAATCTATTCTGTGTGACTGCATAAGAAGTATAAATATACCAATAAACCTTTGTTTCATAATCTGAAAAATAAACAGTTTTTTTCCTTGCAGTCAAAACATAATAGACCGATATTCCCATTAAATACTTTACATCATTATTTCCATAAATATGACGAGCTCATTAACTGAAAGACAAAGAAAAATGGTGCAACCGACAATTTTCCCGTCTTTCAAAGTGATTGTGGCCGTTGTGGATAAAAATATTCTGTAATTATAAACACAAAGGTGGAAAACTTCCATTCGTACTGTTCCATAATATAAATATTGCCATAATCGAAAATCATAATTCACTGGTCGATTGTCGATGTTGCCAACTGTAAAGTTTATGTTCGGTTATAAAGCAAGCGCGAAGCGAACGGGCGTTCGGAAACGAATATTTATTACACCCGTTATCGGGTTACAAAATTAATTCAATATTCCCAATGACAGCAATGACATGGAGTCGAATATTTGTGGTGATCATGCAACGACCTTTTGTATGAATGTAGTTGTACTGAATTATTCATTTAATTTTAATGAAGAAAAACAGTTGATGAGCGGCTTAAAATGGATTAACGTTGTGACGATATTTATAGACTTTGCGTATTTCAACTCCAAAGAGCTCATTTACGTAATCTGATCATTTGTGATGAGATGAAATTACTTGATTTATTTGCGGGCCACACTCGTTAAAAACAGCAGTTAACCTGAACACTTTACTATTTAAATGAAATCTCGACACAAAACTGTGAATAGAAGACGTACTTGCCGCTGCTGCATTATTTAGATTCTCGAATAAAAACATGAGAAAACGTTGCAAAACCAAGTCAACGGTACACAAATATCACGAAAGCGTAGGCTACGTAGCCGCGTAGCAAAATTATTCTGCTACGTTTGCTACGAGCTGCTACGAGTTGCTACGATGCATAGCAACGTTCTTAAAAATACATTGAAATTATTCACAAAGTATTTTGTACTTGATATTTCCTGGCTTCAGCACATGCCGTGTTGGCGACACTTCAACCGTCGCTGCATTGACATAGTAGCTCCATAAAAGCAGTTATTAAACCTTTTAATGGTGGTTGACGCGAAGCCAACATTGCCTATAATCTACAGGCAGCATAAAATAGTGGTACAACCAAGATTTACGAGGTACTCGATTCATTCAGCAAACGATATCGATTTTATATTTCAACACCGAGAATCTGACGAAATTACTTATTTACTCTAACCTTATGACATAGTAGTAAATCAGCTGGCTTATGGTATTTGGCTCTGGGCCAAGCGAATTGAGTGATTTGATCAAGATCTTGGGCCAGATTTTCTTGGATTACGAGCCAGCTTAATTTAGACATAGTCGTATACGGGATTGTGTAGCATCTGTGTTTTGCGAATGCATTGTTCTTGTTGAACTGTGTTTGAATAAAATTCTCAATTTTTGGTGAACACTGAAATGGCAACCATTTCTTGTTGCTATGCTATTTCAAAATACCATTCTAGCGAATTATTTTTCATCGTACATATTACGTTATGTTCAGTTTTCCTTAATGTATCCTGAAACAAAATGGTAGTATTAGTGATTCGTTCAATTTTATTAAAAATCTCATCTGTCTGTTAATGCGAAACGTGTGCTCACTAATCTCAGTATGAAAACTTTTCGCCCAAGTCAAGTATAGTTTACGGGACTCACGAATTACCATGACCCCGGTACGTAAAGGGCTATTGAACGACACCGTGGATTTTAGTCAGTACTAGTCTGACAGTCCCTCCCGCTCTGTCCTGGGTGGGAGGACTCATTTGATGATTTTACCACAATTAAAAAAAAGTCAAGTATAGTAACGGCCAATTTAACGATTCATATCGTTGCTGTTTTCGTTCAGCGATGAAAAGTTTATCAGGAATATGTTAAGCTGGCTTCTCACGGTGTGATATACGGAGTCGCGACGAGCCGCGTCCTCCATAAGCGAGGGCTCTACACGCCGATCGCCGCACGAGCGGTTCGATGTGACTCGTATTATTACGCGTCGTGTGGAACCAGCTTTAAATTGAATGTACTAGGTAGTAAATGGATATGGCTAGTACTTAGAAGTTCTTCAACTAAGTTTAAGTTTTCTTATACTTGAAAGTAAAGTAAGATTTTCATTAAGTTCGAAGGGTGAGCGGGAGTTATATATTGAAGTTTCTCGGAAATTCTTATGCGTCGACATCTTAATATAAATTTATTAACTGTAGTGCGTGGGTTGTTGTACTCAACGAGGTAATAGGTAACTTGGTGTAGAGCCGGCCTTATTTTAGTTTCGTAAATCTTAAAGACTTTTGTGCAAAGAAAAATCGTTTGCGGAATCTTGAAACTGCGACAGTCCGATTCTGTACACTGGACGCTTAACAACTAAGCTACCGCAGCCAAATTAACGCTTGCGCACCTTACGGTGATGTACAGGCGTGGAAGCGTATAAAAAACGTTTTACACAGTTATATGCTGGAAATCATTAAGTTAGTATTATTTGATAAGCTGCTAAGGTACGTATCAAAAAACGGCCTACTTAATGAGATTGAAAACCTAGTTTTAAAAAAAACGAAGCTTTAAAAAAAACAATAGTTTTATAAATATGAAATATGACCATTTCTCCTTTACGTCATTGAACCAGTCTCAATAAATATAAAATAACCAATTATTCAGTTTGTATCACTACATTGTGCTCTGGTGAGCAATATTTTTTCAAAATAGGACGGCTCACACGTAAAGCCGGCGGCGGCGATCAATTAGCGGAACATGAAATTCTGTATATTGAAAAAAAAAGGTTCAATAGTTTCATTTTGTATGGACATCTCTATTTGATATTTTTATATTCGGTGGGATCCATTTATTAACGGACCACCATAGGCAACGGTATTACCGGCTTCCTGTAATCTTTTATTTTTGACTCATTTTCCGATTTTACGTCAAATGAGTCCTCCCACCCAGTTCAGGGCGGGAGGGACTGTCAGACTCGTACTGACTAAAATCCACGGTGATCCTTCAATAGCCCTTTACGTTCCAGGGTCACGGTTACCTGATGAGACAGTCCCGGGACAACAACAGGCTCTGGCCCTATAAGGGTGGCTCCGCTCCATTGCTGTCAGCTCTTTGAGGCGTGGAACACGATGCGCCGTCGACCCTGTCATCGTCCATGATGGGACGGCGAGTCACCCATCACTCACCGCCCGCACACGCGGCTCCCTGTATCCTGCGGTAACGACTGAACGATTCCACTGATGGTGGTAGGTCTCACCAGGGCTTTTTATAATCCCACCACACTAATCTCTTCTTTTTTGCGTGGAAAAATCATCAAAAAACGCACTGGGTGGAGGGGAGGGTACAGTCAGACTCGTACAGACTAAAATCCGCGGTGTTCCTTCAATAGGCCCTTACGTTCCAGAGTTACGGCTACCTGTTTAGAGAGTTCCATGACCCCGGGTCTATATTCGGCCTCAACTTTTTCGGTTAGATTAAGGACAAGAGTAAATCCAATTCGAACAAATAAAAAAGAAAAATGTAGCTAGCCGACATTTTGTTTGTGTATTTAATTTATTGAAGCATTCCCAAGAGAGAAAACACAATGCACACGTTACTGCTTATATAGAAACAGATTAATTAAAACAAACGCAGGTGCGAGTAAACGGTACTTCGTTATCGGTAAATTATAATAATTACCTTTACTGCGGTTAGCAATGCAAAGCGATTTTATTTACTCAAATGTGTAATAATTTATAACATTCCAACATTTTTTCTTGACTGTTAAAGTCGTTAAATGAGTCCTGAGCCTCGGATGAAGCGTCAACCCTGTTCTTTCACATGCCTTTTGCGATCCATAGCCGAGGAATCCACATAAGACAGTTACGCGACACACATACTAACACAGCAATACGTAGAGATATTTTTTTTAGATCTTGTTTTAAGTAGTTGGAAGTTTGAAAGTGGCGCCTGTTACAGAAAAAATTAAAGGGAATCGTCTGTCTTGGTATGGACATGTGATGAGGAGGGATGACACTCATGTGACTAAGAGAGTGATGAGTATGAATGTTGATGGATGGAGAGGAAGAGGAAGGCCAAAGAAGAGATGGATGGATTGTATAAGGAATGATATGGAAGAAAAAGGAGTAAATGATACTGTGACGTTTGATAGAGGAGAATGGAAGAAAAAAACGTGTTGCGCCGACCCCAAGTAAAATGGGATAAGGGCAGGAAGATGATGATGATCTTGTTTTGAAAGGTTAATTTAGTATCTACCTTCATCAAATATGTCCTCCCGCGCCGTGTGGAGTGGAAAGGACTGTCAGACTGAAACTGAGTAAATCCATGGTATTCCTTGAATAACCCGGGAACATCTACCTTTCGGCAGTGAGAAAGATTTATGAATGCTCGACCCTGAATAACCTTTAAATATTTGATAATTTATTAAATTAAACAGCCTGATGGAAATGGTTTGATTTGTGAGTACTCAATTAAACCCTGACTCAAAAAGATCGGGGTTATAAGTTTGACCTATGTATGAGCTGTCTATAGCACCTAAGCTCTTAAACCAGTGAACCGATTTTAATTAAGTTTTTGATTTGAAAGCAGGTTTTCTATTGATGGAACTTAAACAAGCTCAATTAAAATCGATTGAGTCGTTTCAAGGTCATCAGCTCTTTTGTTTTGTGTTGGGAGCTTTTCAATCAAAACGATTAAATTTAAAATCGATGTCTTAATTTATTAGTATTAACTTAAATGTGAGATAAAATCAACAACGATTTTGTGGTCCCAAATATGTCAAAAAAACTACTAACACTAAAATACGACAATATTTATTTATATCCCATACATTGCCACTTTACCAAGCCCTTGACGAACTTTCGATGTCATCATAAAACGTAATGCATGCCTCCATTTCTTTTACTATCGTCGGCAAGTGAGAGAACGATAAATAAGCCGTAAATTCGGGCATCAGTCAAATAAAGTAGTGAAGGAAGAAGTTTGAGGTATCATTTAGTAGTTTATCTGTAGTCACAAGTCTTGTAAATAAATTCTTTAGAAAACGAAATAGTGATTTTTCTCTGAACAAGAAAGATGGGGTTGGAAAGCGTACCTCAAGGGCCGTGGTGCCCTTTAACCGTATAGTTCGGTACCGGGTCCCAAAGGACCCGAACACATAGACCTACGCCGGCTCAGTAGCGGGTCCTAAAGGGGCAGACTTTGTAGTCATACGACATCCTCATTTTAAATTAAAAAATAATAATATTCTGACCGTTAAATCCTATGAGTGCGCATTAATTAAGAATGTTAAATAAAAATCTGATTTGTTTACGCCATTAAAACTTCTACATGTAGCGTGCATTTTCTTAATTTACCATAACAAAATCCAGAAGTCTAAATACGATCGTCGCCATTTTGATGGCAGTGCTGGGTTGGGCTAAAAATCATAAAAAATTTGGTTTCGGGACATCTAAGGGATCATTATAGGAGGGATGAATAACTCGTCATTTAGTATTGTAACGAATTCATACATAATTCAACATAAATAAGCAGTGGTAATGAAGAATTTGATATCTGAAGTCGAAATTTCGCGCCACTCGTGTTTGTTTACATTTTTATTTTTCACTTGGATCACACACATGCGTTTATACTCAATAACAATTACGATAAATATCATGTCAAATATTATAAATAACGTAAAAAAGCCCAGATCTTAGCGTAATTCTCTAATACAGAGCTAATAACACGTATTTTTCATTACCACTACTCAATTTGTATTCATAATCGACAACCATGCTTATTTTTTTTAATCGTAATGATGTGTGAAAGCGAATATTCTAATCGATTCCATAATTGAATTTTTCGTCAACCCGAATTAAAAAAATAAGGAATTGAAGAAAACGATTAATAAAAATTAAAATAAATTTGTTTTAAGCTTAGAATGCAATTATTAATTGTTATAATATTTTTAAAGCTTATATAATAATTTTACGTACATTGTAATTCCCAAAAAGCAATAATAGACAAAAGAACAATGTCAGTAATAAATGTTTGAATGCGCGCCAATTATTAATTCCAAAAATTGGATTTGGAATGCGCTCGCTGTGGTACTCGCTATTCAAAATAATAAATTTTAATTTATTAGCTAATTTTTAATGTACATTTTGTTTTGTTCAATAATATAATTAAGGTTGAATGAATATGGAATGCCTTGGATCTTGATAGGCTTATTAGAAATGAGTTTGTTTCCCACCAAATAAAAGATAGATAAGTAAATTATTATATTCTCAAAATTGTTTCGTAACATTGGTTTGGCCATGTTAAGTATAGACGCCAGCACATCAACCTTCCTCAATCTGTAAAATTTCTTCAATCGATTTTCAACCTTATCACAATAATGGAAGGTTAATGTTTGATTGGTAAATTTTGACAGATTTGGGTAGGTTGATCTGCTGCCGCGCGTACAGATATTTAATCGTCAGTATTGACACCAGTATAATAATATTTTTATATAGGTATTTGTTAAGGATACTTTAGATGTGATGCAGTTCGCGACTTAACAGTAATCCAAACTAATATTATAAATGCGAAAGTAACTCTGTCTGTCTGTCTTATCTTCACGCCTAAACTACTGAACCGATTTGTGTGAAATTTGATACAGACACAGTTTGGAACTTGAGAAAGGACATAGGATAGTTTTTATTACAAAAAATAAATAAAAATAAAAATTCTGCTGGAAGTCACTATTCCACGCGAACGAAGTCGCGCAAAAAGCTAGTACTGTTATAAGCTAAAAAACCTATAAATGATTCTCTCCTTGGGTGGAGCGGAAGGAGATGTCGGACTATTACTTACTTAGAACGCAAAAGGCATATGAAGGAACAGGGTGTTCACCCTGTTCCTTCATATGCCTTTTGCGTTCTAGGACCGCAGTACCCTTTTAATGATTTTAATACAATTCCGTTAGCTCGGCACGCGTTTGGCACTATTTTTTCCTCGTCAGTTCGCTGATAGTTCCTTAAAACCCGCTTGGAACACGACGCGCATTCGTCTCGGGCCTAGTCCTTGATCGGACGGTGAGTTACCCTATACACGCCGTTCGCAAGCCCGCACCTACAATCGCAAAAATTAAGTCTGCGTCTTTAGATTTTTGCTGGTCAGGGATAGAGCTTGTAAATGAAAAAAAAAAGAACTTGCTATATTTTTACACTATTTCATAGTGTCGCTGTTAAGGATCAAATTCGTAATGATAATACGACAAACTACAGTAAAGTCTCAGATCAAAGTAAAGTGATATTAATTTGGTAAAATATGAACTAATATTATACAAACAATTATTTAGTCATCGTACGCAGATCAATATCAAAATTCGCGCCAATTCACTCAAAGTTCGAATTTCAAAAATTTCGTTAATGTATTTGTACCGCGAAGTGATTACTCGAAAAAAAAATTGAAATGAGAACACAATGTTGTGAGCATGTAGTGAGCTACGGCCATTGACTAAAGTTTAATCGATTTATTAAAGAAAACTTTTTACTTTATGTTTGTCGCATGTAATTACTTCACAGAACATTAATGGTTTGATTACTGGAAATTGATATTTCAAAAATTTAATTTTATGCAATGTAATTTACATTTTTTATCAAAATCGGCCACGAGACTTCATTCAGTATTTTTCGCGATTCCTCATAGTTTCGAATTTAGCCATCCACGTCGCGTTGGAAATTTAAATTGTTTATTACTGCAGGGAATCATTTGGAAGTACTCCCATATCTCTCCCTCTAGCATTTGATCCCAACCCGGTGTTTGTCTTTTTTTACGTTGTTTAGATTCGTTTTTAGTGAAATAATCAGATAAATTGAAATTAAATAAAGAAGACACAATATGGGTAAAACCATATGGTTGAATTTAAATTTAAAATACACACACGTTTGGCCTCCAATGAAACACCAATATTTGTTTCTATCCCAATCATTAAATTAAAAAAATAAATTATTTATTGCGTACCTAATAAAAAACTTATTTTCAAAACGAAATAATACTTGAAATATTATACCAAAGAGTCTACAGATTCCATTCCATACATTTATTGCATGGAGTAAACCTTCTCTAGTCAAATAAGCAGATAAATCGGTCCATGTCTTTGTACTACTTTTTTTCCATGTTCGATTATATTGCGAGTATCGATTAGGCTGAATGAACCTTTTCAATCGTTATATGAACATTGGGATTGCTGTCAGCACTAAGAAGTGTCATGTTGCAACATAGTTTTTGGTAATTTTTATCAAGTCTTTGATCGTTATTATTTATGAAATTATGTATGCACACTGGCAAATCTAATAATGCATGTAGTAAGTTACTTCATTTATTTCACTGTTTAACCATTTTTTATAAAGTGAGAAGCTTGTTTATGTACATATTTTCAGCACATCTAAATTACATAGTTTTTGGAACGACATAGCATTTTGTATGTTACACACATTTTACAGAGGAATGACGCAGTTTAAGTGACCTCAACACGTTCTTGGAGATATTGCTCATAAACTTATCGTATGAAATAACTGTAGTAACATATTTTTGATAAAAAAATCGAATGCTGAAAATGGACAAAAATCTTCAATATTATCTCAAATTTCGAATCACCCGGTCGACTCAGCTGATGTGTCATGTGTCAAAATGTTGTCGTGCAGAGTGGTTAAAGGGCATGTGAAGAAGGAATTTTTTTGATGACACATCTCTAAAAAGACACTTGTATAATTTCTTGCCGTTTTGCTAGAGCTAGTAACAATTTTCTCTCATCAACAAACTGTGTGCACGTACGAAAATTACTAAGCCTACTTTAATCTCAAGGGAGCTAGTAGACTCGTAGGGAAAAAACTCCTTGAAAGAATTCTTTCACACATAAAAAGTATCCGAACGGTATTGGAGATACGTGACTTCGAGTTCGCTTTTTAAATAACATTTGTTTTTCCTTATTTAAAAAGTTTATGGCATCTTGAGCACTAGGATGCTATAACCTTTTTTGTACCGTGAAGAAAGTTTCGGTTTCATCTTATGTAAACCAATAGGTATAATGTTTGTAGATAATTTTCGTGTAAAAAGGTTAAAATTCCCTTCAAAATATTCGTTTGATCATATTTTTTTTTAAGATGTATTAAATTCTTTTTTTTTAATCTTGCAATTGGATGGTGTGGAAGATAGGCTACATGGTGCTTTGTTTTATTTTTAGCGTGGTAAAATTTCAAATGAGTCCTCCCACCCAGGGCAGAGCGAGAGGGACTGTCAGACTCGTACAGACTGAAATCGCCCTTCAATAGCCCTTTACGTTCCAGGGTCACGGTAATTCGTGAATCCCGCGACCTTGGTAAGCTTTGGCTCTCTAGAGGGCCTGTCATTTTACTGACACTCTTTGAGGCGCTCGTGGAACACAACGCGCCGTCGACCCGGTCATGGTCCATGGTCGGACAGCGAGTTGCCCATTACTCGCTGCCCGCATGCCCACGCAGTATACATGGTGCTTAAGACTGATTTCTAGATAAAACGCTGTTAGTAAACTCATCACATAGAACATAGTCCTATTAACCATAATTATCTATACATATAATAAATCTGTAGAAGGGTCAATTCTGTTCATTGAAAATGTTGAAAAAATAAATAGCGGGGGGTGTTGCTGGATCGATACCAAACCCAATATATGATTTAAAAAAAATTTGTCTGTCTTTCTGTCTGTTTGTGCAGTCATCACGTGAAAACTAACGGTTCGATTTCGATGAAACTTGGTATAATTATTCCTTATTATCCTGGGCATAACATAGGATACTTTTTATCCTTTTTTTTAACACTAAAAAGAAAGTTTAATTAAGACATTTTAGAAGAAATGGAACTAAACATATTATATACAGACTAAAAATAAAAACTTACTAGTAATATGTACACAAAAAAAAAATAAAAAAAAAAAAAACATTCAAAGGGCGTCAAAGAATACGTCCACATCGCTGTCAACAGGAACAGTGCCCAGAACGCTGGCAGCATTGCCACGTTGTATGGCAATGCTTTTTATCCTGGAAAAATACGTAGAAAAAAATCTTATTTTTCAGTTTTATTCATAGACGTTGTTCTGTAGAACCGCGAACACACGTTGCATTACCCGCAGTGGATTCAGCGCCGAAATATTTATAAGATGTCATTGTCAGAGTTACTCAAAATGGGGAAATAAACAATCCACGCGAAGACCGACATCCGCGCGGACGGAGTCGCGGGCGGAAGCTAGTATAAACAATAATATTCCAAATTTAAAATCTGTTTATTTAATTTAAATCATGTAAACGAAATCTAATCAGTTATAACGCGTCATTCATTAAATGTACACAGACAATTTCGAAATAATTTTATAATTAATGTTTACTGTGTTTATTAAACGATAATCGGAATAAATTACATAATTACAAAACGTTTAAACCACGTGCGAAATAATTTACCAGGAGTAAAATAATTAGGAAATTCGAAGCATTACGTAATTGAACAAGTGTAAATAATTATTTAGCAAATCAAATTAAGTAACAACAGAATTAATTTCCAATAAACAACATTTGTCAGTTATCCAATTTACAAGAAACTTTGTACATACTTTGATTAAAATGTTTGCGTAAGTTTGAAGTCAACGGATACCTTTTAAAGTTAGTAAAGTCATTATAAATTGTCGATAAAGTTCCTATTACTCGGTTGATTTGAAGGCAAAGTTCAGTCGTTAAAGAAGTAATTTTTGGTGAAAAGTTTTTTAGGGAATTTAATGCCTTATTAATTTAGGAGCATTATATGCTATTTTATGCTGCGTTTTCCATATATCGGATAAAATTTGCTTTTTTTCGACCATTGGTTCAATCGAGATCCAAGAACAGCCAAACTTTCATACAAAAATAAGCGTTCTCCTTTATCGTTTTTATTAAATTACCCTTCATACAAATTGCCTACAGACAGAATAGAAAAACACTCGTAAATAATAAATCCAATTGGTTATTTATTGGCTGTCAAAAATGTTTTAGTACAAGCTCCTTCGCCTCTATTTATAAAACAAAAGACGTTATTAAATCTTAGAAAAATAATAGATTTTAAAATAAAAACACTCTTGATAATAATTCACGTAAAAATTATAAATTGACGGTTTATATGAAAAAATATTTTTATAAGAAACATTTTTTTTCTAATATAATATTTTATTATTATATATAGGTATATTTTATGTGTGGTGGAAAGAAAAAAATCGATAGCCAACTGGACTTCAAACCGACGATCAGTATTCGAATTAGACGGTCATCAGAAAATGTAGTAGGTATGGTACACACCAACTATTTCAACATTGATTTGTCTGTAATGTCAACATGTTGATTGTGTTAGTTTGATAACCTCTACAATAGATGGCGCCTACAATACCATAAGAAAGAATGGAATGAGAAACTCGACCCTGCGAGCATGACTGCGATAGCTCGGTTTTCAAGAGTTTTTGATGTAATGAACTCGAGGCATTATCACAAGATTTCTGTATTTTATTTACAGCGTACTAAAAGTGTTTACTGCATTTCTTGTATGAAAAAATGAAAAAGCGCCTCTAGTTTACCAACAAGGAACTAATTTTTTCCTTAAATTACGTCAAAGTTCCAGTTTACGTACTCATAATCAGACACGCAGATGGTCTCAGGTTGAAATCCTGCTCGCCATCTATAATTTTTTCACAACAAAAAGCTATATTTTATATTGATTTTGAAATCATGTACGTGTGTATACGTGCTCTCAGAATTTTTGTTTTCTACCTGTAGGTATTAAAGGCCTATCCAAACCTAAACGGTATTCGCTGCCGCTTTGCGTACAGGCAGATACCGCGAGGGTTTCGCTCAGGTATATAGTACCAAGTTACGCGGGCAGAGCGAAGCATACGTTACCCCGAGGCAACCCCTAGGTTGTTGTTGCTGAGAGTAGAAAGAATAGCGAAATCCGCTTTAGTGTGAACAGTAATATTACGGCCAAATTCGGTTTTCTCTAGCGCGGACGGTAGCGAATACCGCTTAGGTTCAAAGTGGCCTTTATGGAGGTCGGTACCAGCTAGAATCTCGCCTCTATATTAGTATTTAATTCTGCGATTCCAAGAACAACGTGGAACGTGCCTATCCTAGTACTCGTGGATCCTTAATTATATATCGAAAATCGATAGTCCAAGTGTACTCTTCTTAGATTAACAGTAGTTTCGTATCTGCCAAATATTTGTCTGTTACATTTGGGACACGAATTACTTCTTATTTTGAAAATAACTTGCTTTGTTAAGATGCTTGAAAGGTACAGTGATGACTACGAGTTAAGTCGTAAGACGCGAGAAAACTTACCACTCTTTTTTTAACAAAAAATACTAGACATACTACTGTTTAATTTTTTATTTTCAAACCAGTCTGAGAGACTTTATTCGGCAAGAATTAAGGTTTGTTCACACAATATAACCTTCACTGTATCGTTGTTAAATACCTCAGGTGCCGTTTCAGCGAATGACCAATGTGGAATACATCGATGCTGCATCTCAGAATCTCCGTTTCAAATGGGCTCATATTGTTGAGGGACTTAACTACCTCAGATACTATGATCTATAACTTATAAATAGGGATCCATCAGTTTCATGTCCGCACGTGTCCATCTGCACTGATGACGAATTTAAAATCATTTTACCCTCAGTTCCGGGTCCACTGCGATGGATTTGGGCTCCGAATTCCGGCCATATAACGCGCGCTGAATTTCAATCACCTTTACTCCGAATTCTGGTACCCAACACGCTCGCTTATTGGTCAAATCCAAATGGGTTGGTCTGGAATCTAATCAGGGACTGCAATACAGTATTATGGGCAAATAACCATAAAACTATGAGTGAATTTGGCACGTGCCTTTAAAAAGTGTGATGGTGTTTGCAGCTTTAGTGCAAGTGTACCTACTAATCAACTTTTATGAGATGTGTGTCTTGTATTTTTGACGTTCTTCGCCAAAACTTGCCTTTTTGGCGAAAATATTGTTGGTTATGAAAAAAAATACACATAAATATTTCTGATATTTCATGAGTGCCTGTCGTTGTAAAATTAAAAAAAATACTCGAAACTTAAACTCTAAAATTTCGTTGTGGTTAGAAAATCGATTGCTAAAATAATTAATTAGTATTTAAAAAATATCTTTTTTTTGTTGTGTTGATATTTGTCATACTATGTAAGTTGAAGGAGTAGTTGCGTGAGTAGTTAGGCTGTGGGAAAGAGACAGAGCTATACAAGTCGTTTAGCGCCATCTCGTTCCCTGAGCGGAAACACTCACGCTTTCAGACGTAATGGTAGACTATCTGGGTGGATTTTTAGTCAGTAAGAATCTGATAGTTCTTTTTACTCGACCCAGGGCTAGGCCTCGTTTTATGATTTTACCACACAAAAAAAATAAGGCACTACTGATTGATTGCCTCAAAAGCAAACCCAAGCCTTACTTTCCAGCCTGCCGGGGTCGCGGGACTCACGAATTACCGTGACCCCGGGGTCAAGGTAATTCGTAAAGTAATAAAGCAATACGTAAAGGGCCATTGAAGGATTTTTTTTTTTTTTTTTTTTTTTATCGTGGTAAAATCATCAAATGATTCCTCCCACCCAGGGCAGAGCGGGAGGGACTGTCAGACTTGTACTGACTAAAATCCACGGTGTCCTTCAACAGCCCTTTACGTACCGGGGTCACGGTAATCCCTAGGTCCCGCGATCCCGGCAGGGCCATTGAAGGATACGGTGAATTTTAGTCAGTACGAGTCTGACATTCCCTCCCGCTCTGCCCTGGGTGGCAGGACTTATGTGATGATTTTACCACGTAAAAAAAGCCTTACTTTCCACCGGGGTCGCGGGACTCACGAATTACCGTGACCCCGGAACGTATTGTATTGTATAATGGGCTGGTATCCGCAACTCCACGTAAACCCGGAACGTAAAGGGCTATCGAAGTACACCGTGGATTTTAGTCAGTACGAGTCTGATAGTCCCTCCCGCTCTGCCCTGGGTGGGAGGACTCATTTGATGATTTTACGATGCTAAAAAAGAGCCTTTTCGAAGTGACAGTTGAAAAAACCGATGTCATAGACTTGCCTATTCTTATTTGAAACACAGTCAGCGCAGTCCATAAGCCCATGGCCAGAAACCAATCAAGTCATCCCTGTCACCGTGTTATAAATGCGGTTTCTCGCCGCGTCCCATTTCCCTAATAATATTCTCTTTGGCGCAGCGGGTCGCCAATTCGTGGCCGAGACCGAAAATACACGGCAAAGGCGTGAAATGACAACAGTTAATTAAAACTAAAGTTAGGAGGGTTGGAAATTGAGTTGAAAATACTTTGGAGGTTGATAGTGTGAAAATGTTTTAACTTTTTTAAAACATTTGTGATAAGGTTAAGGTAGTGGTGACGCCACGATATTGTGACGTTATGACCTCCTTTCTAACACTTCTAAAATATAAATAATGAATCTAAATGAAAACAGGCCTATGTCCAGAAGTGGAATGCAATATACTAAAATGATGATGATGATGATGTGTAAATAATATACAATAGCAAAATATTATTTTGAATTAATATGTAAAAAGTATTTTTTTATTAGCTCTTGATAAGTGAGGGAGAGGACAGCGTCCTCCCTCCACCCCAGCCGCAGTGGTAAGAAGAGACGATCTCCGGCCACCGTAGGCGCGTTGTGTTCCTCGCGCGCCTCAAGAGTGTCAGTAAAATGACGGGCCCATTTGGTGATTTTACCATGATAAAAAAAGCTGATAAAAAAATGAATATGTGTATTTTAAAAACTCCTACACATTATATTGGCAACATTTTCGGTTTAGCCGCGTGGGCATGCCGATATATCCTTTTCATGCCTTTATTCATCAGCCGCCAGACACTGACACATTCATTTTGTTCCACTTCGGGATCTTCCAACTCCAAATTACGACTCGATTACATAGTTATCGGAATAATTCACAAATTGATTCCACAGTTATCGGAAATGATCTTGAACGATATGGGAAAAATAAAACCCACTTTCACTCTTATTATACACGACCACCATAAAACCACACATCTTATTTTTATAGTAACATAAACGATTGTAACAATAAAGTATGCTATAAAGCGTCGAATAACGGCTTATCTCATATCATTCTAGGATGCTTATTATTCATACAGTTAGGTATAGGTGGAGGTTCAGTTCGTGAGTCGTACACATAGAGTACATAGTGATAGTACTCAAGAATGGAGCGAGATAGATAGTATAGATTGTCGTAGCAGGTAGTGTTCTGTTGTTTATGACTCTGCCTTACCCCCATGGGAAAAAGGCCCAAGATTATGTCTTATTCAAAATAAAACAAATATTATTTTTTTTTCCTTATTCATTTGTGCCTAGTGCTATATCACTTTTTTCTCTGAAAAGCCTTTTTCAAACAGACTGGCTTGGCGAATGCGAAGCGTGACGTTTTTGTTGTTTGAATCCAGTCACATAGAAAAGCGAAAGCGATCCGATAGCGTGACAGAACTATCGGACTGACGTCTCGCTCCGGTTCGGTATTGCTTCGGAAATGCTTCGCTATGCCTGTCTGTTTGACAAAGGCACAAAAGTACGAAATAGTTTTGTTGAATCCGTTAGTTATGATTTTAGTGAAGATTGTTATGATTTTTTCTCAGTCAAAAAATCAGTACTGTGTTTGACGCAACTTCTGTTGTATACAGTTATCAGACCTTAGTCCGGTTCATAAAATTTAATTACAAAATTCGATTTAATAGTATCGTAGCCGAACTTGGAGTCGGACGTGTAATATCAATCGAAAGTATCGGCTTTTCGTAGCCGAACCTTCCTAGAAAAAGACCCGTATTAGCACATAGATGCTTACGGGTAATCGCTTTTATCTATGCGTGCATTTTCACACGTAGAACGAAGCCGATCTTCTATACTATTCTATCCCGATGGGGTCAGAATTAATGCATGAACCGTTTCTATACTACGTTAGTATTCAAAGCCAGAGAGCTATAAATCCTCTGTCAAAATGTTTCCTGGGTACCCGCCCATGGTGCACCTTTGCCTTGCATTGCGATCGAATTGCGATGATAATTCGTAATTGCTAGTCAGACAGGGATTTAAAATATTTGCAGTGGTTTTTGCGGGTCATTTGATTTGGTTATTCAGTAGTCATTTCGTCTTGCAAAAGTTTTGGCGTTTTTATTAATATTCTGTTTTTATCAACATATAATTATATGGTTTTTAATACACCACGTGACGGATCAGAGTTCGAGTATCTTTAGCGAGTAAGGTAAGAGTCACCCAGGGCGGGAGGACTCATTGATTTTTACAGCCCAAAAAAGTTTTAGAAAGAGAAGAAGTTGAAATGGTGGCTTTTTAATATGAGTACGCATATAACAAAATATCTGCTAATATAGACGAACTCGAAGGAGGAGGCGGGCTGCGTGAGGAAGAGGACGGCGTCCTCCCTTCACCCCAGCCGCAGTGGTAGACGCTCACAGCGACGGACGTCGGCAGACGATCTCCAGCCCCGTAGACGCGGGCATGCGAGCGGCAAGTAATGGGCGACTCGCTGTCTGACCATGGACCATGCTCGAGTCGACGGCGCGCTAGGTTCCACGCGCGTCTCAAAGAGTGTCAGCATAAGGACGGGGCCCTCTCTTTACCACGAATGACCGTGACCCCGGAACGTAAAGGGCTATTGAAGGACACCGTGGATTTTAGAGGGGACTCATTTGATGATTATACCACGCTAAAAAATAAAAAAATAATGTAGACGATCTGTTAGATAATCTTAATTAAACATAATGTTTTGTAACAACTAAGACAACAATAGCGTTGTTACTACAACTCGTACTAATCGCAAAGATAATAGTGAAGTGGGTGTAAAAAATACAATAGTACCTAAGGTGCTATTCATCGTTTCATTGTGAACAAGCCTAAGATTTCAAGCCAGTTATGGTCGATTTATCTCAGGATCTGTTGCGGATTAAAACAAAGAGAGGGGGTGGGCGACGACTTAATCTCGTGAAATACAGTCCACGGGCTTATCTTAAGTGAAAATGCGTACCAAAATATTAGCAACTGAGATCCCAAGTTTTTTTTCCTGCGGTTAAGTAGAGGCTATAAATAAAATTCGTTTTGGGGTACGTCGCTAAACTTTATGCTTGCGCTTGCTATTCCGTCGTTCGTGACACGTGGTGTTAAGTGTGGGCGGCTTTTCAGTTGCCTTTTTTCCTGAAATGACGTCATTTTACAAGTAACAAAAACTAATAAATAAATAAATAAATATTCCACAACTATCACACAACGCCATCTAGTCCCAAGCTAAGCAGAGCTTGTGTTATGGGTACTATACAACTGATAAACATACTTATATATTTCTAAATACATACATATTATAGATAAATTACACCCAGACACAGAACAAATGATCGTGCTCATCACACAAACATTTGTCCTGGGTGGGAATCGAACCCACGACCTCCGGCATAGCAGTCAGGGTCACTAACCACTAGACCAACAGGCTTGTCAAAACTATAGGCTAGTAGTGAATGATTCAAATGGTATTAATATTTTCTGTTAAAAAAGTTAAAAATGTTGCACGTGGTCGCGGGACTGTACGAATTACCGTGACCCCGGAACGTAAAGGGCTATTAAAGGACACCGTGGATTTTAGTCAGTACGATTCTGACAGTCCCTCCCGCTCTGCCCTGGGTGGGAGGACTCATTTGTTGATTTCAGCACGCTAAAAAAAAAGAATGTTGCACTTAATAGACATGGAGAATTAATGAATATTTGTAACGTTTATTTTTATTTTTCATTTTTATTGCGAGCTTTTAAATAAAAAAACCGGCCAAGTGCAAGTCGGACTCGCGCACCGAGGGTTCCGTACAAACCTGCAAGGTTTACAAAGTTCGTTCATTACGACAATCGAGTCATAACTATGGTATTTTTATTGCAAAATGAAATTCATAACATTACAATGGGGAAAAATGGAGGAGCATAAATTTAAGACAAAGATCTCTTTATCGTTAACTGTCATTCTAGTCCAGGTAATTACTGCGCCGACAATTAGATCTAAGTATTTGATATGAATTTCAACTTGATAGCTCTACGCGTTCATGAGGAAAAAAGTAATAAGTTTATATATTTTGTAATGTAACTAAAAATTTAAGGTTTTCGGAATTTTTCCTTTATGTGTGCTATAAAACGTTGCTCCATGCCAAATTTCAAGATTCTAGGTCGACTGGAAGTACCCTTTAGGTTTTGATTCCCTTGCGAGTACTTGCGAGTTTCAAAATATGCAGCTTAAATTGCTGTTTCTTTTGATTGCGTTGACATAGAAGTTTGATTTTGTTACAGCTTAAAGGTATTATAGACCTAAGTATTTGGTATGAATTTCAATTTAATACCTCTACGCGTTTATGAGGAAATGGGTAGTAAGTTTAAAATTATTAAAAAATATATATTATGTGATGTAACTAAAAATTTATGGTTTTCGTAATTTTTTCTTTATCTATGCTATAAGACGTTGCTACGTACCAAATTTCAAGATTCTGAGTTCACGGGAAGCACCCTGTAGGTTTTGATTCCCTTGCAAGTGTCGAAAATTTGCGGCATAAATGGCTGTATCTTTTGATTGCGTTGGCTTAGAAGTTTGATTTTTTCACAGCTTCAAGGGACAGTAGACCTGAGTAATTGATATAAATTTCAGCTTCATACCTCCACGCGTTCCTGAGAAAAAGGGTCTTGACAGACGGACGGACAGACAGACGGACAACAAAGTGATCCTATAAGGGTTCCGTTTTTTTCCTTTTGAGGTACGGAACCCTAAAAAGTGGATTTCAGCAGGAAGTGTACAATTTCTTTCACATTAGTAAGTCACATCCAATAGACTGCACGTAGTGCAAAAAATAAAACGTATATAAATCTCAACAACTTTAATGAAAACAGTTAAAAACCATTACAGTTAATGAAGGTTTAACTAAGCGTAGTTTTATATCAAGTGCGCAAAATTACATGTAAGATAAGATAGTGGGATCCCCTGCTAAGCGGAGTGAGCGCGCTCGTATATTAACGCGAACTCATTTCCCCACACGAGGGCCTGATTAAGAAAATGCCCCTAAAAATGTCTAAGTTGAGGCAATATCTTTGGACCGTCACTTGCACCTGTTACCTAAAACATTTACCTAATTGAATTTTCTAACAGTTTAATCTAAATAAAGCCCTAGGAAATTGTACAGGTAAAGATTACTATCGAAATTTTATATCATGAATGTCTGACATTGATGAATCGAGTATTCGCTGATTACATTCGATGAAATTTAAACGTTAGGCTTCAAATCAACTGGGTTTATGATAGGCTTCGGAACATGGGTTCAAGTTCAAAGGTTTCAGGAGGTATAAAATAAATTAAACTGATCGTTGGATTTGGAAGGATATCTACAGCAATAAAACACTTAGTCTACACTTGTTATCCACAGTGGTAGTTAGGCCGCTATCCCACTGGCGTTTTAAGAGCGTTGGCGTCACCCCAACGTCTGCAGAACGTTGACGTCGCGTTGTCGTGTGGCAAGCGTTAACGTCGCGCACAGAATATGGCCAACAAACGCGACGTTAACGTTGCGAGATAGCAAGACGAACGCTTGCCACTCGTGACAGTCGTTTGACGTACGTTGGAGAGACACCAACGCAGTTGTAAAACGCCAGTGGGATAGCGGCTTAACATTGAAAAAACAAATACTCTTACAAAAGTTACCATGGGGGGTTACTTGCCGGTTTTACTCAATATGAACCGACCAAGCTATCGTTATTCGATGACCTCAACTAATTTTGTTTTTTTTTTAAAAATAGCATGAGTCTTCCAACAATACCCATTTTAAGACTTTAAAAAAATAAGGAGTATTTTTGTATTTGTATAATCATATCTGTTTTATCACAGGGTCATCATAATTACATAGTCTTCCCAATACCGGCTCACAATGGGGCTTCAAATAGTACCTAGATTACTAGACATAGTATTCACGTTACCTAATAACTAACACTAG
The DNA here is from genome assembly GCA_943136025.2 of Agrotis puta. NCBI lineage: Eukaryota > Metazoa > Arthropoda > Insecta > Lepidoptera > Noctuidae > Agrotis > Agrotis puta. The sequence continues at coordinate 8,194,760 of OW964177.2, read as the reverse complement.
GAACAGATAGTTTGGTTGTAGGTTTGGCCTGATACATAAATCGTGATACAAATAGTTCAGTTGTGTCATAGAGTAAAGAATTAATAGAACCGGATCTCCTCCAATCGCAGATAGTTAGATGCTCAATAGTCTAACAACCAGTCTTATCAAGGGTATCATAATTGCCCAGTATGTACTGCGTTGTCAAGGTAAATAGGCAGACGCTTTCGTGTAAAAAAATTCGTGTGAATTGCCATGTTCGTTTGAAGTTCTAAGTGTATAAATGGCATTGGCAAAATAATCTTTGATTGGACTAAAAAGCGGCTTAATCTTGAAAGTTGACCTGTGTGGTTGTTGTTAAGGCACTGCCTAAAAACCAACTGCAACCCAAAAGCACGCTTCGCATCAATTAACGTCATTGGTACACGCTGGCTTCCTAGAATAAGGCGCTCAATGGTTAACGACTTTTCCATATGGCATATCAACAGTTGTCCATAAAGGTGAGTTTATATTAATGTATGGAATTTATTATATTGACGTGGAAACGTAAACCCGTTTTATTTATTGTATTAACGAATCTGCGCACCTAAAATGCGCTGCGTGCTGGTGTGTAGCGTGTGCCGCTGCGGATCTGCGCCTTCATTCGAGCCACGACAGCCACATTGCGTGAGTGACACTTCTATTTTTTCCTACTCTATGATAGTACCCCTGGTTTAATGGTCTGTCGAATCAGTTCGCTGGTGCACGCTACTAGGGAGACAGATGATAGTGTCGTGGGCTACACTAGAATTGTCTTGTGTGCGTTCTATGGTTGGTTGCACGGCCTTGTCTTGCTGAGCATGTGACTAGGTTCGGGTTGTTTATGGTAGAACGAAGCATAATAAGAGATGAAATTGAAGTTCTATCAACTACAGCAGTAGGTGCGTATTGCGTTGAAGGCGCTACCGATGAGTTTACCAAAGTTTTGTTCGAAGCCGTAGACGCCTATAATGTTTAGATAGAGAATAGTTGGTGTGTGTGTCTGTTTAAAATTGCCACTTATCGATACTGACAGGTTACTTATATAATATACATATCATCGTTTATCATTAGGCGAGATAGCGTGGTCAAACACAAGCCTATCGTTCAATAAAAAATTACCGAGAGCTTGTATCTTCTATCTTATTTTTTCCTACGTTTATATTGTCTGACCGCAAATGTACCCATAATGATGATACTGAGAAAATTAATTAAAAGTTGCGGTCAGTTTGACGGATAAACTTTTTAAAATAATGTTACTCCTCATTAGGAATTTCTCCTGTATCGTGAGTGTGTCATACACAAACAGTCCCGGAACTTGTGGGTCATACAAATATTTGTACCGTGCAGGGATTTTTAGTTAGTAAGTCTCACTGTCCTTTTCGCTATACATAATGACTGGAAGATTCATTTGATGATTTTACCACCCAAAAAAATACAGATAAAAGGTTATCGCAGCTCTGAAACAAAAATGGAACGAAAAGCAACCAAAGGAACAGACTAGTTTTTATTTAGTCAAAGTTTGACAGTCCCTTCCGCTATCCCAAGCTGGATCTCTATCTAGTACTCTAGTTTCTCATCGTACATGTTTAAATCACCAATGTTTATTGTCACGTAAGATCCTGGCATTTCGTCTCCGTGGCTTATATCTTCATTACCGCTCCAATGAACTTGTCTAAGTTTAACATTATGCGGCAATCCAATCTATATTGTTCAGATCCTAATTGAAAGACTGACACTCTCGACCTTATGTCTATGTAATATAGGGCATATTGTTGACCTACATTTATAGCTTACTTGGCTTCTGACTTGAGATAAACAGAAGTGGAACTGTGTCAATAACTGTATACATATTAGATTTGCTGCCAGAAACTGTATGGTATGAACTACACTAGGAGGTGTCAGAATTTATGAACAGGTTAATAAAGTGTTTGTAAAAGTAATTCATAATGTATTTAAAGTAGATATGAAGTTGTGATTTGGAAGACCCAAAGAATAAATGGAACCTGGGCGACTGAAAGTGCGTTTACTGTGACTCTCCTGTTTCTTTCTACGGAGTTTAAAGTACCTAAACGTAACTCGAAGGGATTCGTAGAGTCTTGTATGTCCAGGACGATAACCGAGGCTATAAATCTGCTGATTTTTTACCCGACTACGGCAAAGCCAAAAGGAGGGTTATGATTTTGACCGGTGTGTATGTTTGTATGTATGTATGTATGTATGTATGTATGTATGTATGTATGTATGTATGTTTGTTTGTTCCCTCATAACTTCTAAACTACTTATCATTACATGACAAATGAGGTCTCGTTAGAAGCGTCTCAGTTGTCCGCTGGTTATAGGGTAGGTGACGTGTCACCAAATCCAATATGGCGCCCTCTAGGGGATGAGAAGTCGTTACCGAAAAAAAAATTTTTTCGTACAATATCGACATGGGTATCAAATTAAAGGGCTTGATGAGCACATTTGAAATATATATACATTATATAGCTTTTACTAGCTAATTTTCTGATTTTAACAGTGTCAACATGGGAATCAAATGATAAATCTTAAATTCACAACTCAGAAACTATACATATAACATAAATTACTATGAATAATATAACCCCAAAATAGTGTAAATAAAAAATAAGTTAAAAATAACTAAAACCCGACTACAAAAAAATCGCGCACTGAAAAGTATAAAACAAGAACAAGCCGTGGTCGTATGCCACCTGCGGTTGTTTCACACAATCTTTATTGGCTAGGTGGCATACGACCACGGCTTGTTCTTGTTTTATACTTTTCAGTGCGCGATTTTTTTGTAGTCGGGTTTTAGTTATTTTTAACTTATTTTTTACAACTTATAAGAGTCTAGATTAAGAATAAGTCCATACAAGTTTTTTAACAAGCTAAAAGCTGATAAAGTTAAAAACGCCTGTTAAATCCAACCCATCAAGTGAAGAAATTCATTAACCCCAATCAAGATTAATTACTAATTTAATCATAAGCTGGCATCAGAACAGTTTAGCCAGCATATGTTAGTGTTTGCAGCGGAGTTACACACCACGTGTTTCCGTTTAGGTCTGGGCGAAGTCCGTCGTTATACCAAAAAGACTGAAACCTCCATCACTAACCTTCAATTTTCAACTCTAAATACAACTAAGCACGATTAGAATTTGCTTATGGCCTGTGTTAAGTTATGACGTTTTTGTTTTGTTATGTTCTCAGTGCCCGTACAATATTGCATTGATAAATCATGACTTGAGGACTCTAGTGGTTGGATTGTCTGTAGCAGTAGCAGTACCCTTTTGACTATCGAGTGTAAGGTAATCGTACAATGTGTGTGCAATTGCTTTTCTTGGTTATCACCAAGATTTTGAGGTTTCGAATGGTTCTGTTGCTGGTTGGAATTCAGTTGGGTTTAAGTGAAGAGGGTTTTGTTATCGAAGAAAGTTTTGTATTAATGTTATTGATCTTAACCTCAGATTATGTAGTGTCCAGATTCCTAGTAAGCCATTAAGACTTGAAGCCAAAAAAGGAAGAAAAATTACCCCTTTTGTTCCCGATACGATCCCTACATCACATAACATTTAAATGTGAGCGTGGCGCTCAATCACAACAATACACTGACAATACTCACCACGATGAGTAATTGTTCCTAGTTTGGGTGTTAAGGTATAATAATGTGACTTTCAATGTTTGTAAACGCATCCGCGATACAGGAGAAATTCAAATGGTAATTGAAAAAGCGGGGTTCACTCAGAGGTTGAGGAGTTTTGATGTTTTTATCCCAAATAAAATACAGAAACGGCAGAGTATCAATCGGCCAATTATTTTAAAGTCTGATAATTATGTAAGAATGAGGCTACTCTTATCGACCTGGCATAAAACCATACTCAAACCCGCTACTGAAAAAATATTTCGGGCAAAACCCGAAAACACTGACCAACCTATGCAACGAACCTAAGACCTCAAGCTAAACAATATCATATTAAATCACTAGACCAGTAAATCAGTATTTCGTAGTTCTAACAATATTCAACAATATTCAAAATAGCTGTTGCCCGCGGCTTCTCTCGCGTTTGTTTAGAATTTGGCAACCAATTCAGAAACAGAATGTACATGTGGTGCCATCTATTATCATAAGAGCATTATTTTTGTTTTCTTCGGGAACTAGGAAAGGCTCTATCATAAGTTTTCCAGTTTTTGTGACGTAAACTGGAACTTTGATAGAAAAAATGAGTTCCCCGTTCATACACTAGAGGCGCTTCATTATTCCATACAAAAAATAAAAAAAGTAGGTAGGGGAACAGTGTATAAGACGGGGACGCGAGGTATAATGGGGACATACACTATTTAGGCATATTTACTACAACACTAACGTAGCGCATGCGCCATCAGGACGTCATTTGCATGCGGCCATTAACAAATGGCGTCCTGTTGGCACTTGCGCTACGTTAGTATTGTGTTAAGTTTGCCTTAAGTGTGTGATTTCCCATCATACCTCGCGTCCCCGTCTCATACACTGTTCCCCTAAGCCGTAAATAAAATATAGGAATCTTGTGATATGACCTCTCTGTACTTTTTTAGGAATGAGAGGTACCTTATATCCATCTTTGTCAACCTGATGACGTATACACATTAAAAGTTTGTGGTTACCAGCGTAAGCTGATTTTAGTTTTAATTTTATGGAAAAAAATGAACTCTTTTATTGTTTTATACTCTAAATTAATTTTTTAATAAAAAAATCTAAAAAGAAGAAGAAATCATAATTTTAATCTACCGTAACAAAAAAGATTGAGATTTTTCATGATATTCTTTTTATTTCTGAAACTACGAGTATGTTATTCATGCAAAAAATAATCCTTATGATGAAGCCTTTCGATCGGTATGACAAAGCTACAAGTTAAATTTTTTCTCGTATGTTTTAAAAATTATGCAGTTTTAATTGTTTTTTAAATTAAGATAATGTCTTCTTTCAGTAAAATGTTCCATCTACAATATTCAAGGTACTTTCCCTTCATGTAGCATAACCGTGGAACACCCTGTATAACCCTATTAGTGCGTGTAATGTACAATTCACACTTGACGGAGCGCGTCATAGCGTTTATTTCAATGCAAAATGCGCTTCGATGAGCGTCAATACCCTCTCATGCGCTCCGTCAAACAGGAAATTAATCTAATGAATTCAAAATTAGTGGAATTTCCAATAGAAAACGTTATGAGACTGAAAACAAGGTAAAAGTAAGTTTATGACAACTAAATTTAAGATTTAAAAAAATATATATTTGTGTAATTGTTAAATGCAACAAACATTATCACAACATAATATTCGTAATATTTGCAGGCATTGTTTTTCAATAGTTTATAATCTACCTATATTCATGTCAAACCGACAAATGTGCTAGAGGACGCATGTCGTAGATTTTCAACTGTATACTTTAAAAATAAAGTTGAAAATCCTCTAAAGTCAGCCTTTAGAGAATAGTACTGCTAATATCAAAGAGCATGCGATAAAACTCACCCAGTACTAAATGGTTTAATCCCATCCGTGATACAAACTAACGGCATTTCCAGTATTAAGTTTTTCGCGAGAAACCACGCAGTCAAAGCCGCGGACAAACCTCAGTAGTGGATAAGAAATCATCCGTCACAATATATCTCACATGACATCTCCAACTTCAGACAGTTCTAAGACAGAAACCGTGTCCCAAACTTCTCTACCGTCATCATCCGATCGAAGTTCGGGCCCGCCATCAAATTGATGACACGAATAAATCTTGAGACTGGAAAGCGTAATTATCATATATTCACTATGATCTACGATGCAAATAAGGCTGACGTATCGACCCATACTCCCATTAATAATTATCAGGACCTATCAACGGGTCTAAAAAGGCCACTTAAGTAATATCATAATGTGAATCGTAAATTTATCGCTAAATTGACAAATCATAAGACTTAATTCATCTTTTTGACAGTTTTGTATGGGTAATCGTAAAATTGTACATAGACTTATAGAATGGTCTGAACCTTCTCTAGCCAAATGACAAATAAAATTGTTCATTTCATTATGCCAGAAAGAGATAGATAGTCCTAAAATTGTTTTTCTCTCATTCTAGTGAGTATGGCAAATAAATATGCTATATGTTCAGTCCATAGTAAAAGTCTATGTTCAGATATGAAAATAGGGCGTGTAATCATTTTACAAATATTAGAAGACATGCTCACGATTTTGTAACGGATTCACGAATAGAATCACTATTAGAAGAATTACTTAAATTGGCCGTTTTAGACCGGCCTTACAAGTGCTGTGCAAAATTGATTTGGAGATAACGGACTTTGTGTGGATTGTTGGTCTTCTATAATTGTCTTGGGCTTATGAATACATTGAGGGGTTGCAAAATTGTGCTTACCGAAACCTTTAGATGTTTAATAAGGTTAATGGACTGTTAAGTAAAGATTAGGGAAAATATTAAGGTAGATAACAATGTAAAAATTAACTACTGTGTACGTTTAGAGGTGGTAGTAAACGCACCATATTTGCCGTAGATTGGATGGAAGATGCAGGAAAGAGTTGGAGTGGAGATCACGGCCGGGATCCACATCCACAACTATCACACAACGCCATCTAGTCCCAAGCTAAGCAGAGCTTGTGTTATGGGTACTAGACAGCTGATAAACATACTTATATATTTCTAAATACATACATATTATAGATAGATTACACCCAGACACAGAACAAATGATCGTGCTCATCACACAAACATTTGTCCTGGGTGGGAATCAAACCCACGACCTCCGGAATAGCAGTCAGGGTCACTAACCATTAGACCAACAGGCCTAGTAAGTTGTGTTCCACGCGCGCCTCAAGGAGTGTCAGCATAGTGACGGGGTCCCCTATAGAGTTCCAAAGCCTGCCGGGGTCGCGGGACTCACAAATTACCGTAACCCCGATTCTTAAAGGGCTATTGAAGGACACCGTGAAGACAGTCCCTCCCGCCCGGCCCTGGGTGGGAGGACTCATGTTATGATTTTACCACGTAAAAAAAAAAGCGCAAGCACTGCCTTATTTTTTAGTAACCGCACAGGTTTTGCCAAACAAAATGCTTCTTTTGGTATAAGCCGTATACAGTACCTATGAACCGGTATTTGCTATGATTGTATCTATTAATACCTAGTAGTTTTCAAACGTGCCTATCTACCAATAGCGTCACAAACAATCCTGAAATCCTTACTTAATTAACAGTATAGGACATTCTACGAATTGGACGTATGTATGTATTTATTTTAAGTGGAACAGTAAATACTGCTATGTCGCCAAATCCGATAGTACGACTAAGCTTTAGATAACATCATTCTCTACCATTTCTAGTTCCAATATCCCGAATTCTCTGTGTCAATTAGTTTAACTATCGTGTAAGTTACGTTATTTATTTTGCTCTTTGCGATTTTCTGAAGTAAGTTCATGCAGATATACTCATGACTTAATTACTTTATTTATATGATCCTTTTTTTGTTTAAATGTTATTAATAAAGTTAAAAAGTACACGATCTCAGACTGAGTTTTTATATTTAGAAACCGGATCGGAGGTTCTTTCCAATTTCCAAGAAAAGAAAAACACAAGGTACTGGCGTATCGCATAATAGGCGATATCGGCAATCGCCGTTGATTTGCCGTAAGATTCGAAGTATTCCCGCGATTTCTTCCAGATCCTGTCATCATATCCTGACCTAATTACTATGGGACCATCTGTGACATAATTACCATGGGACCATTTGAAACAAACAAAAGAAAATTTTCCAAATCGATCAAGGCGTCATCGAGAAATCGGGGAATATACTTAAATATAAAAATATTCCGTAGAATTGAGAACCTCCTCTTGTTTTTCGAATTCCGTTAATAATGACCAATTAATCGAGTGATTTACCGCAAATACAATTTTGCCCCTGTCTGTCCCTATGTATGGACAGACAGACATACAGCGTCTTTGTTTTATACTTTGTAGTGATTTCTTTGAGTTTCTTTAGCTTTTTAAAACTTGCACTTATTTAATGCAGTCCGTCCTAATAAATACATGTATTAAATTGTTAAATAAATAAAATAAAATAGTTGTTCCGGAGATGGAAGTTTGTGTAGGGAACAGTGCAGCGCAAGCCCCATCAGGACGTCATTTTCAAACGACAAATGTGGTCTTGTTAGCGCTTGCGCTACGTTAGTATTGTGTTAAGTTTGCCTTAAGTGTGTGATTTCCCATCATACCACGCGTTCCCGTCTTATACACTGCTACCCTATGTGACTTTAAATGTTTGTAAACGCATCTGCGACACAGAAGAAAACGGTAAGTAAAAACAAAAAAAAATAGACTATCGAAAACCAACAAACCCACAAAACCTACAAAGTGTATCATTCAGCATTGTATAAATAATAAATATATTATTAAATACTTGTTGAAATCAGTTTCAAATTGTGCAAAATGATTTACCAGCGAATTGGAAACGGGAATAATAGTTTTCATTTGAAAACAGATTTGATAAAGAGTTCTATTTCAGTTCAAGCAATAGTATTTGTTTAGTGAATCATATTTAAAATTGAAGGCACAAACACGAAAATTATTTTGTGTTAATTTTATTGTAAGCTAGCTTTCGCCCGCGGCTTCACTCCCGTTAATTGAAAACATTGACAAAATATTCGAACTAAACTTTATTTACCTAAAAATATCAAAAACAAAATGGCCACCATTCAGAAGTGGTTGGTTTCCGACCCCACATGTGCTATAATTTTATTAACAGAACTAAGTAAGCTACCTCTACTTTGAGTTTGTACAGATCGAAACCGGACACATTGTACCAGTTTACATATTTGTCGACAAGAAACTTACCGCTGGTATTTAGTTCATATCATAATAATTAGCGTCGAGCTCTCAAACTTCGAATACAATCGGCCGTCTAGAACGTTGTAATGAAACATGCCAAGCGAATTAGAAACATAGTTTTCAACAACATAATTACTGCTAAGTTTGCTAAGTTAATGGAGCTTATAACGAAGCTTAGAAACTTAGGTTTCGTATTTAAGGCTAGATCTAGATTATTCTGGCTATTACAGGAGCAGTGCCCACTGAAGTTCGCACTTAAATGTAACGACCAAAGTCGAAATTAGACGGTGTTCAAGATTTTACTTACGCCCAAAGAAAAGTAGCGTCATAGTGCGAACAATAAAGTTTCGCGTCCATTGCAGATATTTCAAAGTAATACGCTAACTAAGAAAACTGTTATTAATAAAAAAAACGACGGGTTGCACTCTGGGAGTGCCGGCAGAAGTGAAAACTTGAATAGTAATTGTTGGAAATATCTTGTGAACAGATTTTAGTAAAACTCGCAAAAATGGTTGACTTTTTATTTCAATAATTTTCCAATGTGACGTACATCTTTTATAAACAATGTTACCTAGCAACGAATGTATCCAGCATACAAACTTCTTTAAAAGCAATAAAGTCACACGAACATTCACGCAAGCGCCCTGCGCCGTCCTACGCTTTTTCGGTCAGGGTCACGTGTCCTGACGCGAGTTTAAGATTTTATACCCATTACAGAAAAGTGCTCAACGCCGCTAAAGAAGTTTTCACTTCAAAAAACGACGGGTTGCACTCTGGGAGTGCCGGCAGAAGTGAAAACTTGAATAGTAATTGTTGGAAATATCTTGTGAACAGATTTTAGTAAAACTCGCAAAAATGGTTGACTTTTATTTCAATAATTTTCCAATGTGACGTACATCTTTTATAAACAATGTTACCTAGCAACGAATGTATCCAGCATACAAACTTCTTTAAAAGTAATAAAGTCACACGAACATTCACGCAAGCGCCCTGCGCCGTCCTACGCTTTTTCGGTCAGGGTCACGTGTCCTGACGCGAGTTTAAGATTTTATACCCATTACAGAAAAGTGCTCAACGCCGCTAAAGAAGTTTTCACTTCAAAAAAATATTACTCATTGCGTATATTAAAGTGTAATTTTGTCATTTTTTTTTTATTATCGACTCATGAAAACTTTATTTTCAACTTTGTATTAAACGTACTGTTAATTTTCGATACACATGTACAGGTTCACCTAGGCAAGAGTGACTAAAACTTGCAGAACGAGCTCATATCTAATTCTAAAATTAAGCAAACGTATAACAACGAATTTCCTCTTGATCTTATCCGTAGAGAGGATCTTAATTTGCCCTGAACTTAGATTGGGTAACAAAGCTTTAGAACTTACAAGGTTTCCTATAAAATTAGGTATAATCTATTATACTTACTTTGTAAAGTAGATAACGGTATTGTTCAAAACTAATTTCTATGGCTTCATCCGTATTACGTTTACAATTTTAGAACGAAGTCTGTTGGGAAATCAATTACAGAGGTAGAGCAAGAAACAAATGAATGTTGCTCAATTGGTAAAAATGGAACTCGTGTTCTAGAACAAGTGATTGTGAAATTGAGACGATGCGTTTGAGTTCGCTGAAAATGAACGCGAGTGTGGCATATTTATGTGTGTAATGTATGATTGCTTTGGTTAGAACACGGTCTTAGGGTCAGCCGTTTGATTTCAAGTGATACCGTATGACGCAGGTCCTCACCGGACACGGAAGTTTCGGGAGATACCTGTGTCTGATAAGGAGGGAAGAAACGCCTGGGTGTGTCACCACTGCGAGTATCGTCCGGAGGACACGGTGGAGCATACGGTGCAGGACTGCCCCGCTTGGGCAGAGCACCGCCGTGTCCTCGCGACGGCGATAGGCGGAGGATTTTAATGTTTCTTTTTTGTTCGACGTAGTATCATATCTGTCATTAACTTGTCATTTCATACACATTTCTTTTAGTTTAGTGCAATAGTTTTTATTTTATGAGCATTTCTGTGTATTTGGACGTTGTTATTACCGGTATTACGGATTATGTATTTGACTAGAACTTGGGTTGAATATTTGAACTAAAGTAAATAACATTTAAAGTTAGTAAGTTAAGTTTTTTGTAGGCGGTTCTCCGAAATCTGGGCTATTTCCAGAAGGTTCTCCTTGGAGTCGTACATAGTAGTAAATGTCCCAGTAAATGTATTTTTCTTTTAAAAATGTCTCTAGGCTAGAATCAGACTACCTACGCCCGGGTAGATGTTTTTATTCAACTAAACACGAAGTATTTTTTCAATATAGTCAGAAGTTATTTAGAATATAATTTATAATGAATACGATAAAATATGTGATTCGCCATTGAAAGATATTCTCCTATATATATTGTTTCAACAATAACTTAATACAGAAAGGTAATATGTAGTTGTAGAGGTAAATAACTGAAGAAAATCTTTTAATACGAGTATTATAAATACGAAAGTTTGTGAGGTCAGCCATCCGGCTGTATAGTTTGTTCCTCATTCACACAAAAACCAGTCAACGAATTTGGATGAAATTTGGTAAATAGATAGTTTATAACCTGGATTAACACATAGGATTTTTTATCCCGATATTATCTCCTCGTGTGATAATTTTCGAATTGTAGCGAGCAAAGTCACTGGCGACTGCGATAGTATAAATATGAAACTCACTAATTACATAGCAACAGTATAAGTCGGTACCTAAGGGCACTTTCTTTTAAAATTTTAATATAAACAAAGAAAGAATTTCTTGAAGCCATGCCGCGTCTTAAACCCTTGGACTAACAAGACAATTTTTTACCATCGGAATTTTCATGAAAATTTATTGCATGCCAAAGTATTTTCAGTAATTAACCAACAAACGGTGACCTCTGTGATCTTAAAATTTTCAAGATATTTTTCCGTTTCTTAGAGGCTTAAAATTCAGACAACCTTTTAAGCTTTCTCAAGACGTCGCAGCCGGAAGCTTCCTTCTGGTTAAGATAGATTTTGTTTATTTTTCTTTTGACAATAAATTGTTGGTATTTTATTTTGTGCATAATCTTAGTGTTTTTGTTGGAGAGATTTGTTTTGTTTACTTAGACGGTTTTAGTAGACTGTAGTTATTTTTTTTCTATTTAGGTATGAATTTCCGTTAAGCTGATGTCATAATATTTAAATATTACTTTGTCATATTTGACATACTATCATCGAATAACATTGTCTAAGCTAGAGCCTAAAAATTATAAACCTCTTAAGAGTTTTATTTTGAAGTTTTAATCTACACTAATATTATAACGAGGAAAGATTTGATTGTTTGTTTGTATCGAATAGGCTCCAAAACTACTGGACCGCTTTCAAAAATTCTTTCAACAGTTGAAAGCCACTTAGGACAGTAGTCCCAGTCTAATTTCTAAATTGGACTAATTGGAATATAACTTTTCAATGCCAAAAGCCACGAAACAGCTACTAACAATCAAATATAATAAAATAGTAAGGGATATAATAACCATTTACCACACAAAAGGAAGACGAAATTACTACAATATTCATTACACCCAGCCATTTATCACGGCCCTTATATTGATCACAAATAACCGGCTAATTTCGGAATGATTCATCACCTTCGAATCGATTTACATTTATCATTGTGTTACAAAGCGATAAGGTTCTAAGATTCTATGAAAGCCATTGGAAGTTAGAACTTTGTTAAGTTGGTTGTTTTACGCTAAATTGAAGTCTGGGGCAGGTCCTCGTTTGTCGAGTTTTGTTCAGCATTCAATTGTTTTCGAAATTGCACATTAAACGACATTTTGTTTTGTATTCCTTTGTAAAAGGAACTGTTGTTACTTTGAAGAAAATATAACGTTAGAGAAGCTTTATTGTCTCTGTGTATAATTATATGTTTAAAGATAAACATATGTAATTTAATACATAATAAATCACGTAGGTACATAATTACAACTGTCACCGTGTATCTAAAACCACATATAACTCACACTGTGTATATTAAACCGCAAGACTTGATTTTTACAAAGGTACACTAATAACGGTTATTACAATATTTCCCACGGTTAAATTGAGCATTTGAAATGGCAAACGACCATTTATCAAGGCTTTTTCTCAGAGAATTAGTAGGTACCTCATCATCATCTGCCTAGCCTTTCAATTATTATGGGGTAGGCTTTCAGTTAAACCAGATTCAGCAGAATACCAGTATTTTACACGGAATTACTGCCTAACTGACTCTTGGATACTTGAAACGTTAAAAATGAATAATTAAATGTTTATTTTTAAGGTTTATTTAATTTAAATTTTATTGCAATTTACGGTTATTGGGCATTCTTGAGCATTGGTGGCCCAGTGGTATCGGCCCCAACTTACGAGGTAGTGGGTCATGGGATCGAACCCAGCTAGGTGCTTTACTTTGTGTAATTAAAAATTTATTTCATCACCACTGCTCTCAAAACGGTGAAGGAAAACATCGCGAGGAGCGGTCTCCTCACGATGTTTTACTTCACCGTTGCATGTCCTAGAAACAAAAATTCGGAGACGTGAATTCCACCAACAGTCCAACACGCACTGGGCCCGCGTCTTCGATTGTGGCCTACTCCCTCTCACAGAGAGGAGGCCTGTGACTCAGCAGTTGGAACATTAATAGGCTGATGAAGATCAATGGATTAAGGTTTGCTAAATAAAAACATACTTTTGAGGAATGTGAGTCATTTAAATAGGAAAACTTTCAGGGTCTTTGACATACTTGGACTAGTTTCGTTAGTGGTTGCGCTGGTCGCGGGACTGTACGAATTACCGTGACTCCGGAACGTGAAGGACACCGTGGATTTTAGTCACGAGTCTGACAGTCCCTCTTGCTCTGCCCTGGGTGGGAGGACTGATTTGATGATTTTACCACGGTAAAAAAAGAAAAAAAAAGTGGTCGCGCTGGTGAGTCACAGCCCCGAACAAAATGCCCATTTATTTACTTTTAAAAGCCTATTTTACTGATATTTATATGAAACAAATGTCGCAAATGATTAGCAATTATAAAACTGTAATTGACGGCAAACGACGTCATTGATCGTTAATTGTCATCGGCCGGTCGTCAATGGACGTTGTATGTGAGATAATTGATCCATAATCATCATTGATAAACTAATTGCAAGCATTAAAATTGAATGATTTTAGTGAGTTGCTGAATTTAAAGAGATAGAGACAATAATATATGTATGTGTATTTAATTTTAGTGAATATTATTATACACAATTAAACTAAAAAATACAATGATTGACGCCCAAAAATGTGAGAGGTACACTCACCTTTCTGGGCGTCAAATATTGTGTTTTTGTAAATGTAGGATGTTGAAAAATACTTTAGGACCTACGCTCATACTTATCAAACATACAAAAATAAATCACTAAAATCGGTCAGGTAGTTTGAAAAGATTTGAGAGTTAGTTCTTAAATAAAAATAATAATATGAATGAATGGGTAATACTTGTACAGTTTTTCCTCAATATGATAGAATCAACATAAGCTATGGAGAGGGCTATGCTCGGAGTTATTCTGCAGGATCGAATCAGAAATAAGGAGATCTTAGAGCCTGCGCGCACTAGCGATTTAAGTTGGCCGATAGTTTGATCGGTCAGAGGATCTGGTATAGAGTTATATGGCAGTGTGCGCATTTAAATATAAAAAGTTGTACGACCGAACTATTGAATAATTATTTGTGACTGTGAACTATCGGCCAACTTTAATCGATAGTGCGCGCAGGCTCTTAGACGAACCAACGTTATCGACATAACCCAGCGAATTAGCATGTTGAAGTGGCAGTGGGCAGGCCACATAGCACGCAACTGTCGTCCGATGAGACTGTACGGTACTCGTATGCAGACCAATCACGGGCAAGCGTAGCTTAGGACTTTCAACCACAAGGTGAACAGACGACGGACAAATTAGATTTTTTCATTTAAAATCCTATTCGAGACAAAGAGTGAAGATTTTCAGGTTTTCCATTTCTAATCTTTATTTTTAAATGTTTATAAGACAATATTCGTTTGCAGAAAGCTTTTGTGTTATTTAAATGTAAATAAACATGTGGTGTAAACATTCGTCTCATCAATCTGTAAACTTTGCACTACTGGGACTCATCAATCCCTGAAGGAGGGTTCGGTAATATATCACGGGAGTCCCATGCGTTGCAGATTTTCACCATGTCTTTAAATTTTTGTTATAAGGACATACGTTCGATTTTTTATTGTGAAATTATAGGAATAGTCTACTGAAAAACAATCGAATTATTCCATCTGTAAAATTATAAAAAAATATTTGACTCCTGCCGAGTTCTGATGAGTTTTTCTCTTTTTCTATTATATGTTATAATTGATTTTAACAAAAAAAGTGTCCATTATTTTCAATACTATGATGAATTTATTAATGCTGTCAATCAAAATGCCTGTATTCGACATTTATTAGCCATTAAATTCTATTTAAGGTACACTCAAAACTGTTTAACAATTGCTAAATAAACTTGTTTTCGACAATGATATATTAATGTCAGTTGACTAGGATCCAGATAGCATCATGTAAAATACTCAACTCTCTGTAAATTGGTATCCTAAACTCGTATTCATTAGATATGCTCTTTGCGTGCATCAGTATTCACGCCTTTGTGCGGCATTCATTCAACTGAATCGGATTACAGCTGTCACTAATTAGTTGTACTTGTTCGGAGTTGTAACAAGAAGCGAATGATTGAATTTGAATTAACTTTCATTATTTATGTAGTACCTTGCTCACAGGAGATAGACTAGGCAGGAGGAGGGAGAGGAGGCGGGAGGAGGGAGAGGAGGCAGAAGGTGGGAGAGGAAGCAGGAGGAGGAGCTCGTGGCTAGATAAATGCATAGGCCGATCTTCATAAAACATGCAAAACAGTTGGTCCCAGCTGACATTTGTAGGTATTACTCAGTTACTGGGTTGTGGAGGTAAAATAGGCAGTCAGTCCATGTACAATTCTGATATTCAGCTGCATTTACTTTGTCTGTAAGCCGATTTTAACATAACTGGTATAAGGCTAGGCTGAAGATGACCTTACCTGCTTACACATGAAAATAAAAATAGAATCTTAAAACAAATAACTATGAAAGCAACTTAATCTTATTTTGTAAAGGCTTATTTTCTATCCTACCTTTTTGAACTATGGAATGTTTTAGTTTTATAGATCGTGTATTTCATGACATGAGCCTTGCCCGAGTCTAATGATTTACAAAAAGTAATAACATCATAATTTATTTTATAGGAAACGTTTTCAAAACCAAACATAAAAACGTGTAATTGTATTTGTCATTCGAAATCTGAGCGCAAAACTCCATTTTCCGCCCTTGTGCGGAAACTGTTTTTTAAATTTGAACACGTCTTCTATTTAATTATTTTCTACACTGTCTGGTGAGCCGGATGCATTGGATATCCTCGTTGTAGTGAGATAAAAGTTGTGTATTGCGCTTGGCAGCAAAGTTATTCGGCGTTTAGTACGTTTGAAAACTTCGCTACGCTTAGGATTCTATATTTGAACCGCTCGCTACGCTCGCGGTTTAATCCTAGAACCCTTCGCTTCCTCAGTTTTCAATTCAAGTACTCGCGCAACTTTGCATAACAAATAACTATTATTTCGGTGGCTTTGTTTCTAATTTCGTTGACATTTGCCGCTGACAACCAAAAAAAACGTTATTTTACACTTTTTTGTTTTTGAAGTCGTCCCCTTAAAAAAAAAAACAAATATACCAATTTTTTTTTATTAATTTTACATAAATTGTCTAGTTGTTTATTTTAGAGCGTGCAAGTGTAAAAAGCGTACATAACGTCATAATATGGCGTCATCAAACCTTCCTAGTTAATTTTGTCGCATAGAACAGTAAAATATTATATTAATCATGGATAAATGAATTATTAATATTTTTTGTCATAAATTGGGATTATAATAGCTTCTTAATGAAATTCCATATTTAATATCAAATAACGGAGGAGGTTGGGGTCATATTGAGAAGATTACGAAAAGGTTTCAGTACGATAATGAATTCGTTGATGATCGTTTTAATTTTCGTAAAGATCAAAATTAAATTAAAAGTGCCTAGTTCAAATAAATTAATTGCAATAATGAAATTAAAACAGTGTTTTGGACTAGTTTCGACAGATATTCTTTAATACGAGATTAGATATGGATTAGCGAGTGCAGCATTTTGTAAGAAGGATGGTTGTCCTTTTTAAACCTTAGTCTCTAAAGAAATATTGTAGTCTAATTTATACTTGGAATGGTCCTTATTTTATATTGTAAAAAAGATGGATAAGGTCATTGAACGAAGCCGCTTAAGTTCACATGGTTTTTTTCAGATCGTGATGGGTTTTTGTACCGGAACATACTCGTAAGGGACAATGTTCTGGTAACAGACCAAAGGTAATTAAAATTCCTATATTCCGTGTTCTTTCTTTAATTAGGTATAACCAAATAGAATTTCCATCTACCTTTCTAGTGGTTCAAGGTAGGGCAAGATATGAAGCAGCCGATCACCACCTAGCTGAACTGAACCGCTCAAGAAATCTACTAAGTCCATCAAGGTCTACTGTGCTCGCGACCTCTCTAATGGGGAGAAATGGAAGCACATCACTGAAAGAGCAATTGCCAGAGAAGTCAACGACCCTCCGAACATTCTCTATGTGCCACGCCTGCGCAATCACGACCATTCTGGGGGTAATATGGGTTTTGCTCTTGGCCTTAGTCTAGGTCAGGGGTGACAAAGACAAGGTCGACGATAGAGCGAGCTTACCCAGAAGAAGCCTGTTCACTCTAATTTTGATAGTGTTGTATGCGTTTTGGAAACGCTTAAGCCTTTGTCAAACAGACTGGCGTGACGAATGCGAAGCGAGGCGTTTTTATTTGTAATGTATGGAATTGTTTGAATCCAGTCTCATAGAAAAGCGAAAGCGATCCGATAGCGTGACCAAACTATCGGACAGTCGTCTCGTATCGGTTCGTTAGCCCTTCGGACTCGCCTGTCTGTTTGACAAAGACCTTAGTGCGAATTGGTGGAATAGCAATAAGGTAAGGATGGTAATTTGCAGTGCGTCTAGATGTGCGATGACAGAAGGAGGCGGGATGATTTCGACTATGAGAGGCCTTATCACAAGATTTCTGTATTTTATTTACAGTTTACTTGAAGTGTGTGTTTGACTGTCTTATCAGATAACCGTGACCTTGATTGATGGAACACTATTGAAGGATTTCAGTTAGTACGAGTCTGACAGTCCTTCCCGTCCCGTCTTGGGCGGAAGGAGTAGTTTGAGAATTGTACCACAATAAAAAGTATTGTCCATACGACTACGAATGAGGAACGTATTTGTTCCATTAAATTAACGTCAAAATTCACGTTTACTTTACGTCACGAAAACGAGCTAGGGTTTCAAACTACAGAGTATCTTTATTTCCTGACTGGTGTTACGTTGTTTTTTTGTACCTGGCTGTTTTCCTGACAATATATAGGGAGTCCATTACGGAGTTTCTTAGGTTATCACTTTTTCACAACAATTCACTTTTATATTAAACCTTTTAAACAGTTTTACAACATTAATTAAATCAAAACAAAAGTTTACTTGTTTACTTTTCACTTGACATTACATCAGACGTCAATTATGACAGTTCAAGGCGCCATCTGGCGATTCGCTGATTAACGATTATAAAATAATCGATATTTTTAACTAATAGTTTGCAAATCATAGAAAATATAAAATACCTGATTTAGCAAACCTAAATAATTCTAAGATAACGGAAATAAAAAAATATTAATAAAATGAAATATCCGTAAACGGAAGTGATTTAGTTTTTTCAATATGGACTTTTTTCTCGAACATTCTAAGGCCGCGAAACATTTATTATCTGTGAAGTTTTTGCGTGAATTGTCTGTGACAGAATGTTGTCACAGAAAAATGTCAATTTTGCCTAATTAATATTCAGGGGTAATTGTTATTGTTAATTACGAGGAATTATAAATTGGACAACGGAATTGTATGGATTTAATTAAGTGAAATGGCTTTAGGCTTAATACGTGACGTTGGACAGTTTTTTGTGAGTTTGGTGTATTTTTGAGGAATTGAGTGTTTTCCTTGGAGTGATTGTAATTGGTAACCAAAAAGGATTCTCCCTGGACTTGGGGAAAGTGAATTTCTTGGGCACCCGAATTCTGCCTTGATTTCCGGCCGACGCGCCAGTGATGGTTAGTCGTCACATTCTGCCCGAGCCGGCTTCCAGTCAGCATCAAACTTATTTACTTTTTGGCGAAGGTGAGTTCTTTTATTGTAACGGTGTCTGAGGTTGTTCGGAGAGCACTTCCCCGGTTGTTGAGAGAATATAGTCGTAACTCGTGAAAACTTATTGCAGGATTCTTAATTGCGCCAGGAATGCGCAATTAACGGATTAGTTGTTCGGGATTCCTGTTCTGACCAGCGACCAGGATCGGAGCGTTCCGCTTCAGCCGCCGTTGATGTGTCTTCCTTCAGAGTGAACTGTGAGTATTAAACATCGCTATTTACTGAAGATAGGCCGTAGGTGTTTTCTCGGTGTCTACCACAGTGTTAATTTATAGGTTATTCGTGGACCCCGTGGTGACGTGGCGGATGCCACGCCGGAGCGGTATTTGAATGGAGAACCTGATGTCCATTACATGCTCAGGCTACTTGATTCCCCCGCTCGGTCCCGTTAAGGAAAGCAATTTGGTTCCACGTATATTATTGGGTCTCCGTATGGCAAATTACAGGAAGGCAGCTTGAGAAGCTCGTCCCGCCGCCAGGATCCAGCAGGCCGTTGGGGCCTGGACGCGGGACCCGTTGCTCGGGCTCGCCTGAAGCCACCTGCGGAGCCAGCGGCACAGCGAGCGGCACGGTTGCGAAGCCCGCATGTGGTCGCGCCGTGCGAGACGGTTTTTTTTTTTAACTCCTTTTTTTTTACTCCTTATTTTTTTTTTTATTTTAATCCGGCTCCCGTTGTAAACCGGAGCCTGTAAACCGGTCTATATTATACCGGGTCTGGATGTCGGTGTTCCACCGAATTTCAAATTGAGGATCTTGGGCTAGTTCTTCATTCACCCGGATGTAGGGTGAACATCTTCAGCTTCAGGATCCGGGACTCTCCCAGTCCCTGGCGCCCATTTGTTAATTTTAATTTGAATTTAAATGGAACGTTCTAGTTTGGATATAATTTAACTTTTAACTTTTTCTCGGAACAGTACTCGGCAGGTTTATCTCCAACTCCCCACGCCCATAGCTCTTTCCGTTAAAGTATAAACTGGCTAGCCACCTTTAGTTAAAACTAAGATCTTAATTTAATTTTCTCGACCTACTTGTCATAGCTACTAAACAATAAATGTCACATCAAATTTATTATGTATAATATTAAACCAGTTTTTATATAATTTGTTGTTTCCTTATAGTTGTTTCCCCAACCGAGAGGGAGAAAATATTCCATGTAACAGTGGCGACCAACGTGTGTATTAGTTGGAGAAAGAGGTTACGTCTTTTGCTGTACCTTACAAACCGGAGTACTGTTTCTGGAACCTTCCATTTATTTTAATTTTAAGGAAAAACCGTCTTGCAGAATCCTTTGCCTGTTTATGTTTGTGCTGTTTTTTACAACTTTACATTTTACAATTATTTACTTTTTTATTTTTTTTACTGCTTGCTGCGATATACAATTCAATTTTTTTATCTGTGCCCCAATATATTGTACCAAGACTTTTGTCTTTAAAAAAATTAATAAATAAGAACCCTAATATTGTGTTATCTATAAGACTGCTATTAATGTAACTGTTTATTATAGTTAATGTTTACACTTTGCTGGAATTTGTAAATTGTGACGGCCAGTTTTATCTTAGATTCAGTTTTTTTTTAAATTTCAAATATGGAACGCCCTATTAAATTTAATTTACTTCGGAAAGATGAACTCATGTATGAAGTACTGATCCGGGACGCTAAACCTGCCTCAACCGTAGAGGAATTACGTACCCAAATTAGGGACCTCAGTAAATTGGTTAGTTCCGATGAAATCGTGGAAACGGATAGAGATCCAGAGTCAGAATTAAAGATAATTAAGGCCAAATTGCCAGAAATTGGTGAAGTTCTGGATAAGTACCCCAGCAATTTTAAAAAATTTAACCGCGCCAGGGCTTTGGCTTTCCATCTATTTCATCGTTTGGGTAGGATATCTTCTCCAACTGAGCTTGAAGCCGATTACGCAGCCGTTGATAAGCGACTTAGCAGTTTCTTAGCAAGAATTGATTCGGTCAACGCGAGCTTCCACCAATCTTTTACTTCCGCTGAGGAGGCACCGGAGGTAGTGTCTAATTTGCAGACGAAGGACGTCATCATTTTCTGCAAAAAGGACACTGTAAAAAGCCTAGGTGTTAAATTTAACGGGACAGGTTGCGTGAAAGCGTTCATTGAGCGTCTAGAGGAGCTCTGCGAGGCCAGAGGTATCGACGAGTCTTCTCTACATCAATCAGCTCTGGACATTTTCTCAGATGGAGCCTTGTTGTGGTACCGTGGAATTAAAGCGTTGGTTGGTGATTGGCCGGAACTGAAAAAGCAGTTACTTGCAGATTTCGCTCCACCTGATTACGACATGCGTCTCATGTCGGAAATCTCAAACAGAACACAGGGGTCGACGGAGCAGTCTTGTATCTTTATAGCAGTCATGGAGAACATGTTCAACAGGCTTTCTTATAGGGTTCCAGAGCACGATCGGTTGGCACGGATTAAGTACAATTTGAGACCAGAATACACTTCGGGGTTGTGTTTATTCACCATCAATACGCTCCGCGAGTTGAAGGAGAAGTGCAGGCAACTGGAGTCGGGCTTTCACAGCAAGGCTCAGTTCCATGAGCCGCCCAAACCGACGTCTTCCTTCGTCGCAGCAGACTTAGCCTACCAAGCTCCGAAGGGTTCAAGGGTTGAAGCCGTGCAAACAGATTCGGGTTCGTTGTTTTGTGTTCGTTGTAGGGTTAAGGGGCACTCGTTATCGAATTGTACTTCAAAGGAAATCGTTTGTTACCGTTGCGGCAAGAAGGGCGTACGTGCACCATCGTGCCCTACGTGCAATAAAAAGCAGAAGGAGGTTCAGTCCTGTCCAACCTGCATTTCAAAAAACTAAATGTCCGGAACTACAGTCAAAATTTTGATAAGTCCGATTGGGACAACCATTTAAAATTTTTAAAATTATTTTTTAGTACATTAAGGGTGAATACAGTACATTATAAGACTTCGGACGATAGTCGTCCACATTTAACTATATCTATATACGATGAACAGTATTACGGATTACTCGACTCGGGTTCTTGCATTTCGGTATTGGGTTCCGATGTTGGTCAGCACTTTATAAGGGCTGGTGCAACTGTGCACGCCGATAAACAGTTGGGTAGCATAGTAACTGCCAATGATTCGCGAGCATCCGTGGAGGGTTATTTATTTTTACCAGTATCTCTCATGGGAGTAACTAAGGTGATTAAATTTTATATTATTCCAGATATTACCACACCGTTAATTTTAGGTGTTGATTTTTGGAAGGCCTTTAATTTGGCACCAAAAATTTTTAATACTTTACCATTTCAATATTTTAAACGTAAAAGAGGTCATACTTGCGTCTCGGAGGTTAGGCATCTACAGCCGTTTGATGAGTTAACACCGGATCAAAAGATTGAAGCGGAGTTAATAATTAAAGATTTTGAAAAGGTCTCCTTTGAGGTAAAAGGATTAGGTCGTACCCATCTGCTGCGCCATAAAATAGACACGGGAGATGTTCCTCCTATTAAACAGCGTTATTACCCTTTGTCACCTGAACGCCTCAAGGAACTCAACCGTCAGCTGGATGAGATGTTGGAGATGGACGTGGTGGAACCTAGTAACAGCGCGTGGAATAATCCGGTTCTGTTGGCTCCAAAACAAAATGGAGAATGGCGATTTTGCCTGGACAGCCGAAAACTGAATGCGGTCAGTAAGCATGATGCGTATCCACTACCCTACATCTCTCGCATCTTAGATCAGTTGCGTGACGCGCGTTATCTTTCGTCCATTGACCTAAAATCGGCCTTTTGGCAAATAGAACTGGACTCTGTTTCGTCCAAAGAAAAAACCGCGTTCACAGTCCCCGGTCGAGGTTTGTTCCAGTTTAAAGTTATGTGCTTTGGGTTGACTGGAGCCCCAGCCACCCAACAGCGATTAATGGACAGACTTTTCGGTCCGGAATTCCATAACAAGGTCTTTGTATATTTAGATGACTTAATTATTTGCTCATCAACCTTCGAGGAGCACACTTCGCTTCTAAAACGGGTTTTAGACAAGTTAACGCAGGCTAATTTGACAATTAATTTACCTAAGTGCTGTTTCTTTCGACGCGAACTTAAATATCTAGGCTACATAGTAGACGAGCGAGGCTTACACACTGATCCGTCGAAAATTCAGTCAATTGTCGATTTTCCAACTCCTACAACACGTAAGCAAGTGAAAATGTTTCTTGGAACGGCCTCATATTATAGACGTTTTATTAAAAACTTTAGCTCCATAGCGGCCCCTTTGAATGCGCTAACAAGTACTAGCAAAAAGGCGCCTCCTTTCAAGTGGACGGCTGAGACCGAATCCGCGTTCTCAACCTTGAAAGAGGCATTGGTGTCAGCTCCAGTATTAGCTTGCCCAGATTTCTCTCAACCTTTTGAGATTCATTGTGACGCATCCAGTTTTGGGATAGCGGGCACTCTGACTCAGGTTGTTAATGGGGAGGAGCACCCAATCGCCTACTGCAGTCGTTCGCTTAATCCGGCGGAACGCAATTATTCAGCGACGGAGCGTGAGGCACTAGCGGTGGTCTTCGCCGTAGAACACTTTCGTCCTTACGTTGAAGGCGGTCCTGAATTTAAAGTGGTAACCGACCACTCAAGTTTAAAATGGTTCTTTAATTTAACCAATCCATCTGGGCGGTTGGCCCGTTGGGGTTGTCGGTTATCACCTTACAATTTTACCATTGAGCACCGCAAAGGTAAGGACAATGTGGTTCCAGATGCCTTATCGCGTGGCGTTCCGGTGCTGGAAATTAAAGCGTCCGACACTGACACTTGGTTTAAGGGGGTGTGGGATAAATGCGTCAGTACACCTAGGTCGTGCCCTAACTATATTATTAAAGGGAATAAACTTTACCGCTATTCTAAAAATAAATTCGGTGTAGCTAGCGACAATGATTGGAAGCAGGTAGTGCCGGAGAGCAATCGTGAAGAACTGCTTAGGAGTCACCACAGTGGCGAATTAGCACCACACTTTGGAGTGTTTAAAACTTATAAAAGACTCGCTCTCCGATACTACTGGCCAAACATGTACAAAGATGTGGTTAGCTACGTCGGTAAATGTGATAAATGCGCAGCATACAAACACTCACAACAGCCTCCTTCCGGTCTCTTAGGCGATGCGAAAGACTGTTCCAAACCTTTCGAAACTATAAGCATCGACTTAGTAGGTCCGTTACCACGGTCAAGAGCGGGATTCACGTATCTGTTTGTTGTCGTGTGCTGTTTCACAAAGTATTGTCTGCTGTTTCCTTTACGTAGAGCTGTTGGTAAGGCTATAGCACAGAAACTAGAAGACGGCGTTTTCCTGGTACACGGTATACCCCGTACGGTGATAGCAGACAACGGGACGCAATTCACGGGCAACGAGATTCGATCACTACTACAGAGGTACAAAATACCTCAAGTTCACTTCACACCTCGTTATTGCCCAAGCGTGAACACCGTTGAACGCTATAACCGTACCATAATGACCGCGGTATCAATACTCGTGGAGGATGATCATCGATCTTGGGACGTAAACATTTCCAAGATCCAATTTGCTATGAACACCTCCACGAATGAAGTTACTCGTTTCACCCCGTTCTTTCTAGTACATGGCAGAGAAGCAGTTAGTAGTGGTGATGTCTTCGGCAATGATACCGTTGGACAGCTCACTCTAGCTTGCTCTCCGCGCAGTTCATATGCAGACCAGCTAGGAACGTTACGTGGTATCTGCGATAAAGTAAAGGAAGCGCTCATAAAATCACATACTCGTAGTGCTCGTTATTATAATAAAAGTAGGAGGCAGGCGGAGTTTGAGGTAGGCGACACTGTGTGGAAGAAAACTTATCCCCAGAGTGACGCTTCCAAATTCTTTATGGCCAAATTAGCACCTAAGTACGAAAAATGTATTATTAGGAAAAAACTTTCACCCTTAGTGTATGAATTGGAAGGCTGTAGTTCCGGCAAAAATCTGGGCACATGGCATATTAAGGATATGAAACCACCATGTGGCCATGATTAATTCTTTTTTTTTAAATTTAATTCCTATTTAAAATAAATATTTTACTTTTTGCATGTCGTAGTTGGTCGCAGTAACCATTGAGGGCTGTATATGCCTTGAGGTTGCTGGTTTTTATTTTAGCTTTGTGGGATTTTATTTCCACGGCGCTATATTACAGTTGGATTTACGTATTTTCCACTGTTTTTACGGTTTGTAGTGGTACACAGGTTTCTACTGTGTCCACGTTTGTTAACCATATTTGGGAGAGGTTGTTGCATGTTTAACAACCCTGTTGGGAGTCTAAAACTCCGGATTGCTGGTAAGGCAGCAAAATGATAGTCCTGAGATTGGAGGCCATAATGGCGGGCGTGTAGGCTGCATTGATGGAATACGTTTAAGATGGTATTTTTTTTAATTAGGGGCGAAAACCGTTACTTTCCATTTTGGGAAGACGGTTAGCCAATTTTCATTCGTTTGTAGAATTTAATTTTTTCCAGTTTTATTTGGGTACCAGCCAGCATTACTGTTGGTAGTCTATTGGTTTAAGATGTGAATGGTGGTGTACGATAGAATAGGTAGGTCTGTCTTACATAGATGTAGTAAGTCAGACTGGGATAGTTCGTCGGGAGTTATTTTCAAAATTTTGTTTAATCCCTTTGGAGCTTGTCTTTTACATGTTCGTAAATGGATTAGACTCGCTCCAGGAGAAATTTTTGTAAACAATCGTACACCAGCTTCCATAACATTTTTTCTCTTCGGTTCGTTCTCCATTCCTCGTTTCAGGCTTGGACGTTGTGGATTTTTGTAGGCGTGTTAGGCCCTTTGGAGTCTGCTTCAACGCTGGAGGGCCAGCGTCGAGATTTGCCCTAGTGGGTCAAATCTCTGGTGGTTGGGGAGGTACTGTTACGTTGTTTTTTTGTACCTGGCTGTTTTCCTGACAATATATAGGGAGTCCATTACGGAGTTTCTTAGGTTATCACTTTTTCACAACAATTCACTTTTATATTAAACCTTTTAAACAGTTTTACAACATTAATTAAATCAAAACAAAAGTTTACTTGTTTACTTTTCACTTGACATTACATCAGACGTCAATTATGACAGTTCAAGGCGCCATCTGGCGATTCGCTGATTAACGATTATAAAATAATCGATATTTTTAACTAATAGTTTGCAAATCATAGAAAATATAAAATACCTGATTTAGCAAACCTAAATAATTCTAAGATAACGGAAATAAAAAAATATTAATAAAATGAAATATCCGTAAACGGAAGTGATTTAGTTTTTTCAATATGGACTTTTTTCTCGAACATTCTAAGGCCGCGAAACATTTATTATCTGTGAAGTTTTTGCGTGAATTGTCTGTGACAGAATGTTGTCACAGAAAAATGTCAATTTTGCCTAATTAATATTCAGGGGTAATTGTTATTGTTAATTACGAGGAATTATAAATTGGACAACGGAATTGTATGGATTTAATTAAGTGAAATGGCTTTAGGCTTAATACGTGACGTTGGACAGTTTTTTGTGAGTTTGGTGTATTTTTGAGGAATTGAGTGTTTTCCTTGGAGTGATTGTAATTGGTAACCAAAAAGGATTCTCCCTGGACTTGGGGAAAGTGAATTTCTTGGGCACCCGAATTCTGCCTTGATTTCCGGCCGACGCGCCAGTGATGGTTAGTCGTCACATTCTGCCCGAGCCGGCTTCCAGTCAGCATCAAACTTATTTACTTTTTGGCGAAGGTGAGTTCTTTTATTGTAACGGTGTCTGAGGTTGTTCGGAGAGCACTTCCCCGGTTGTTGAGAGAATATAGTCGTAACTCGTGAAAACTTATTGCAGGATTCTTAATTGCGCCAGGAATGCGCAATTAACGGATTAGTTGTTCGGGATTCCTGTTCTGACCAGCGACCAGGATCGGAGCGTTCCGCTTCAGCCGCCGTTGATGTGTCTTCCTTCAGAGTGAACTGTGAGTATTAAACATCGCTATTTACTGAAGATAGGCCGTAGGTGTTTTCTCGGTGTCTACCACAGTGTTAATTTATAGGTTATTCGTGGACCCCGTGGTGACGTGGCGGATGCCACGCCGGAGCGGTATTTGAATGGAGAACCTGATGTCCATTACATGCTCAGGCTACTTGATTCCCCCGCTCGGTCCCGTTAAGGAAAGCAATTTGGTTCCACGTATATTATTGGGTCTCCGTATGGCAAATTACAGGAAGGCAGCTTGAGAAGCTCGTCCCGCCGCCAGGATCCAGCAGGCCGTTGGGGCCTGGACGCGGGACCCGTTGCTCGGGCTCGCCTGAAGCCACCTGCGGAGCCAGCGGCACAGCGAGCGGCACGGTTGCGAAGCCCGCATGTGGTCGCGCCGTGCGAGACGGTTTTTTTTTTTAACTCCTTTTTTTTTACTCCTTATTTTTTTTTTTATTTTAATCCGGCTCCCGTTGTAAACCGGAGCCTGTAAACCGGTCTATATTATACCGGGTCTGGATGTCGGTGTTCCACCGAATTTCAAATTGAGGATCTTGGGCTAGTTCTTCATTCACCCGGATGTAGGGTGAACATCTTCAGCTTCAGGATCCGGGACTCTCCCAGTCCCTGGCGCCCATTTGTTAATTTTAATTTGAATTTAAATGGAACGTTCTAGTTTGGATATAATTTAACTTTTAACTTTTTCTCGGAACAGTACTCGGCAGGTTTATCTCCAACTCCCCACGCCCATAGCTCTTTCCGTTAAAGTATAAACTGGCTAGCCACCTTTAGTTAAAACTAAGATCTTAATTTAATTTTCTCGACCTACTTGTCATAGCTACTAAACAATAAATGTCACATCAAATTTATTATGTATAATATTAAACCAGTTTTTATATAATTTGTTGTTTCCTTATAGTTGTTTCCCCAACCGAGAGGGAGAAAATATTCCATGTAACACTGGTAACCGCAAAGTCAACTCATAAGCATTTGTCAAACAGACAGGCGTGTCGAATGCGAAGCGAGGCGTTATTATTTTTAATGTATGGAATTGTTTGAATCCAGTCATATAGAAAAGCGAAAGCTATCCGATGGCGTGACCAAACCAATGCGAAGACGTGGCGAAGGCGTATTTGCTCTGTTTGACGTCGTTCATAAAAAGCCAGCTAATACAACTACCACGCCTCGGTTCGCTGCACCTAGTTTGACGTCTCGTATCTCATCGCTATCGCACGGACTCGGTCCGGTTCCCTATCGCCTGTCTGTTTGACAAAGGCTGTAATGTTTACAACTTAATAAAGTACCTAAAACCTATTGACATACCGTCATTTGGTCCCAAAAGTAGGAACCGTACCTACATACACCTGTTAGAAAACTTTCTATTGATTTAATGTCCCTAACGGGCCTTCAACGGTCGGCCCCTGATTGACATTGGTTTAACTTTCCGCATTTATATTCCCTTTTACCTTTCTCTGGGGCAAACTAAACTTATATACCTTTTGAAATTTCTTTTAATATTACGTTAGAGATTGACGGGGACTTCAATATCAATTTTGCTCCTTTAGAGGTTTTTATTGGAAAGTTTTTTATGTGTAGTTTGTTCGGATGGTGGATTGATTCAGTGGATGTCAGGGAAATAAATGCTGGAGAGCTTTTCCCAAAGGGGTGTATGGTAAAAACGTGAGTTTTTTTGTGTGTGTATAGTAAAGTTGAGCTCCTTGAGTTATGAGTCGAGCTACACGATAACTGGCAAATGCTTGCACTGACTGGACAGGTCCACTCGAATTTGTGTGGTTCTTTCTTCAAATGATCATTTCAGACACTGACCTGCATGGTCCTCGTATAGCCTGATCTACATATAATGTCTGGACTTTAAAAGAGACTGTGACCTCTGAGTTTGTTTCGGCTGTTTCTTCTCAAAGTAGTCAGGTACGATACACCGGCCCCTCCTAGTTTTATAAAAAGACGTGTAAAAGTGTTGATATAACCTACTTGCATAAATAAACATCATTTCATAATTTCATTTCATTTCAAAGATAGAAAAATATACAGATGTGATTTTAAGACTATAGGTATTCCTATTTATATAACTTGATCTTTGGCTTCGGCAAAAGATTCATTTCAAGATAACTTATCAATATTACTACCATTTTTTTATGGCCGATTAAAAGGCTTCGAAACAAAACTTTGACCTTTCACTTTCTTTAAAATATAAATGTTATTTAATGTTAAATGTCAGTTTATTTTCGTTTATTCAACACTAGCTTTTCCCCGAAGTTCACCCGCGCTGCTAGGCTCCTTTTGGTCGCAGAGTTATGCTTATTTATAACCTTCCTCGATAAATGGACTAGCCAATGCAAATATACTTTTTGCATTAGTTTTTAATTAGAACCAGTAGTTTCTGAGATTAGCTCGTTCAACGTTATTACATTAGTATAGATTGTTTAACCCGTTAATAAAAGCGATAATATTATCTATATAATTCAGCAGTATTCCACCTCGCACCTGATCAGAGACACTATTACCTCCACGTCCCAAGAGTCCACTCACTTTCAAAGGTTAGCTCTACACTCTATTCAAACTTTGAAGCTTTTCAATTGCATGCAACTGAGTCTGCAATTAAATTGCTTTGCTTACGGGACTTCGTGGCGCAAAACTTTATATTACTATTAGCCCGTTCGAACACTAGGCGACGCAAGTCTCCGAAACCTTACGACTTTAGTATCCAGGGGCCGTATAATGACGTCGTATAATCAGGCTTATTCCAGAAAGTGAACGAGGTGGCACTAGACGACCTTTGACAAGCCCACCACACTATTCCCTAACCACTGCAACTCCTGTAAGCCAGAATCAACAGTGGCAACCAACCAGAAAAGCGCCGAGACAATAAAGCTCGACGTGTCCCGGAGAATGAATTTACCTGTCTTGGATCCTGCAACGAAATTAATCAGAAAAGAATAGTGGGGGAGTAGGAAAAAATATATGTTTCCACTACTAGACGACTTGTATAGCTCTGTCTCTTCCACTCACTGGAATAAGCATGGTTTTAAGACGTCATAATACAGCCGCAGGTGACTGTCGCCATACAAATCCGTATCGGAGACTTGCGTCGTCTAGTATACGAATACTTTGATAAGCAATTTGTGTGCAAGAAACTGGCTGCAATGAAAAACCGCTTCAATTTACAAAGTGTCAAAGTAGACACTCTAAACCAGTGACCACGAGTTCATAGAACTTTAAGTTAGCTCTAGATTTTACTTGCTAATGATTTCAAACTGGAGCTCGGTATTTTTCTTTTAAATAAGGATTACTTTGGATTAACGGATAAAGAGATTATTCCAGGCGCCGACACAGGGGATTAGTTTTTTTTATTGATTTCGCGTTTTGTTGTTTTTTGGGACTACGGTTCGTTTATTTCTGGCTGGTAAGACCAGAGAATAAAAATACTTTAATTATACAAATAAAAACGTTTATTCATGAAACACTGAGCTGCTGTGGTTTACGAAAAATATAACCTACAAACAAAATATTTTTATGCCAAACTTTATAATTCATGGAAACGTATTATATTGCTCAAAAAGCCTGTAGAAAATATTTGTACAGTATCTCTGTTTTTTACCAAAACCAAATTAAAAGGAAATTGCTTGTCTGAATGCTCTTTATACAAAAGACCGAACAAATATTGCATGGGTAAAAAAAAAACAGATTGTTTTTCTAGTTTATCGTGTAGATATAGAACAGTGAATCAAAGCTGGATAAATCATCAAACGATTCGTATAATACCGGATGATAACCGCATCAGGCCTGGTTACCGTCTCGGAGGTAAACAAATACGTCAATATATCATAAGTAATCCGCGACGATAGAATAAACATCAATATATACGATATTTAGTTATGAACACAGATGAAAAACAACCGCAAATCCCAATAGAATATTCCTATTTATTGAAACACAAAATAGAAATGACAGGAAGAAAAATAAATACGTGTGCTTGGGTGGAAGTTAATCAAATTCTCGAGAAAGAAGACGCTAGTTATGAGAGACTATGTTCGATTGATGCCCAAGGGAAGAATCTAATATTAAGTGTTATTTATGAACGGGACTGTTGTATTATTTTACTTACACAAGCATTCCTATAGTACAGATAATATAATACGTATATCAGCGTACCTATAGCAATGCGTAAGCATAATCATCCTATACTGTTCACATTGCTAAGACATAAGCTGTGAGAGGGATCATCATCTGCCTAGCCTTTTCCCAACAATATTTCGGTCGGCTTCCAGCCAAACCAGATTCAACTGGATATCAGTATTTTCCATGGAGCGACAGCCTTACGGACCTTCACAACCCAGTAAGTGGGTAATACGATACCCCATGGTAAGACTGGTTGTCAGACTTTAGAGCTTCTGACTAACAGTAACGACTGTCAAAGATCTACAAATGACAACCGGGACCAACGGCTTTACGTGCTTTCCGAGGCACGAAGGAAACTCGCTATGACAGATGGTCACCCATCCACAGACCAACCTCGGCAAGCGCGGCTTAATCCGGAAGATCGGCTATAAATCCACCTCGCGGGTCCATACAGTTTTTATATACAAACTAAGCAATAAGGCTTAGACTAGACTAACTAACTTTGTACATCTAAGTCGGTAGCATGAACTATTTGGGAGACTTAGAACTGCTGAGTCAGATATATGACGAAGCAGAATGGATCAGCACGTATGTTCCAAACCTATTGTTACATTTCATGAATTGCGAGCGATATTAGTAGGATAGATCGGGTTTACTAAGCTGGCAACATCTTTTCATATATTTTTTTTTATCGTGGTAAAATCATCAAATGAATCCGTGGACTGAGGGTAGGGCGGGAGGGACTGTCAGACTTGTACTGACTAAAATTCACGGTGTCCTTCAATAGCCCTTTACGTACCGGGGTCACGGTAATCCGTTGGTCCCGCGACCCCGGCAGGCTTTGGCCCTCTACAGGCCCCGTCACTATGCTGACACTCTTTGAGGCGCGCGTGGAACACAACGCGCCGTCGACCCGGGCATCTTTTCATATATTGGAAACGTTTTAGAGTAAATCGTATCTAAGGACCAATCCAAAACTGGAGCTTTGTTAGTTTTCTCCGTTGAAAAAACTACGAGTAAATTCACTTAAAAGGTTCCCCAATTTCAGGCCATGTAAGTAGGTCCAACAAAACTTTCAATTTAGTACCCGTTTACCTTATATGGTAAGTGTACATAGTTTAGGTTCTCCAACCCCACTTCAATTTAGATCAAGTCGTAAATTACGAAGTTGGTATCTAAAAGCGAAAACGATTTTCAGATTCACGCCACTTTTTATACGGAAATATTTTCACGAAGATCGTATTTTACTTTCAATAGATGCCTTTCCTTGACATTTAGAGGTGGTATTGTTAATTATTTATGCTTAAGAAGATTTAGGAAAAATTACACTTCAATTCGCATAATCGTATTAAGATGAAACGGTAAAGTTTTATTTATTTTAGGATAACGACGTTTATTTTTCTTGGATTCTCTCCTAGTTAAAGTATGATTAAAGAGTTTCATTCAAAGTGTATTACTCGGTTGGTGAGTATTTCAGCTATTTTAAAAGGCGAACTAAAATAGTGGTATATCTGTCTTTTTCTAACAATGAAGTGACGGAACGGGACATAAATATTTTCTCGCTAGGGGTGGATTAGTTCAGTGGCTGGATTGTTGCTGGTTTAATTTATAACTTGGTTGGTGTTGTTAATAACATTGTTAGAGAAGATTTGACGTCTGAACAGTCAACGGGTGAAATAGGACGCTAACAATTTGTTCACTGTCATTGTTTCACTGGTATTCGCGCTAATGAATTTCAGCACTAGCGTTCATTCGTTTAGTTTTACTGAGCGTAGTGGGATAGTGAGCTATGGTTCTACAGTGGCGTGTGATAGACAAATGAATGTTTAATTGATGGAGGCTAAATTTTTTTAATGTTTTTAATGGGTCTTTGCACCTATAAAAGTACTGGAACTGGAGCTAGGATAATGGGTAAAATTCAGCATTTTTTTTAGAACAATCTTACACTGAGTTGTAATCTTAAGTCAATTGCTCAGCTTGGTTTGACTCGTCGCCATGTTAAAACGCCACACAATTACATCACCACATAGTATTTTATAAAAAAGCTGAGTGGTCGACTTATAATATATACTTAGACCAGTGATTGGTATTTGAGAGTTTTCTGAACAAACTTTTTATTAAAATAACACACCGCGACACCGTACTGTAACAGAGTGGGTATTCCACCTTCTCTGTTATTTCAACCTCTTTCCTTTTGAATCTATATTGATTTTTAAATTTTTGAATATTCAAATTTCGAATTTCATTCTGTCATTTGTGCCATATTCAACTCGTTTTTGATCAGTATAACTTTATCTCGGCTAGTAGCTACAGCTGTTCTGCATCTAAAGTTATGTGTTGTGCTGTGTGCTTCCTACAACTGTAATGAACTTTATTTCAAATACTGTTATAAAATACTTGGAATATTATCTACCCTGATAAAGGATTCCACTCTTGGGCCTGTTCAAATAAACAGAATACAAAACCTGCAGTGGTTTCTTTATTATTGTCCCATAACTGTCCGTTCTGATATTATTGCGGCAATGTTCATGAGGGACGTGAACGATTGCCTCAGTACTGTTATGCTGTGTCACTCTCTCACAGTCACTTGACGGGCGTAAGTGACGAAATCTTACGAAGGAAAGATTTTTGAAAACTCACCCTCCAATCGCTTTAGGGTTAAAGTCTGTGTCAAACAGACAGGCGTGGCGAATATGGAATTGTTTTAGTCCAGTCACATAGAAAAGCGAAAGCGATCCGATAGCGTGAACAACCAATGCGAAGACGTGGCGAAGGCGCATTTGCTCTGTTTGACGTCGTTCATAAAAAGTCAGCCAATACAACTATCACGCCTCGATTCGCTGCACTCAGTTAGACGTCTCGTATCGCTTCGGACTCGGTCCGTTTCGCTATCGCTTGTCAGTTTGACAAAGGCTTAAAAGTTTGCAGGTGAAAGTCCGTATATTCGCCGATGAGAAATCCCATCGGGTAGGCTTGTAATCCAGAAACTTAAACTCCCATCTTCGTTTACGTAATTCGATGAAGATTATGAAGCCATAACTTGAAATAAATACTCCTTTAATTACCAAAAATTTATTTGTCTTCGTACGCGAGGGGTACGAAATAGATTGCTAAAACAAAATGGAAGCCCTGGGCTTGCGGACTATAGTAGGTAGCTTAATAAACAACAACCCTTTTATGTTCTAGACTAGATCACGTTCAAGATACCTAATTGATTTTCTATTTTTAAGTTTCATCTTCTTTCAATTTAATTAAAATTATTTCTTAAAACTAGAGGCATTTAAATTAGCCAAGATTACATTTTAGTTTATTAATAAAGACTTCTATCGGTGATTAATAGAAAAAATAATACCCCATATTTTTATAAATACTTTAAAAAAATAGGTTGGAATATGAACGTGTTGTGGATAAGTTAAAAAAAAATGGGTGGTCTTATCGCTAATAGCGATTTCTTCAAGAAAATCTTTGGATGAATAAGAGGAAGTGGAATGCAGAATTTAATCTTTATTCTATGTCTATTCTATCAAGAATAGATAAAATTATTTATTCGACTGAAGAATATTTTTTTATCCATTAATCTATGAATATTTAAAAGTAAACTTATGATGTAAATGTTTCTAGATTTTGTAATTTTCCTCCTCAACAAAATCCGAATGTAAGGCTACCTGTGCAGATTTTGTAATAATTTAGTTTATTCTTTATCCGACAAAATTTCATACATTTCTATCTGTGCTGGGAGTCTGTGGAGTACCATTAAAGCAAAAACATATTAAGGCTTGTAAGTTACTTATTTTTGCAAAGACCTATTTTAATACGTAGAATCTTTACATGGCGCTGTTCTATCCACTGTAAGGGTACCTACGCTTAGTTATGTATATTTACGTAATTTCCGTGTCGAAGCTACACGAGTGCAGTATTCCAACAACAAAGGCTGCCGGACCATTGTACGACCAGTGCTGCCGGAAAATTGGATATGTCGCGTGTCGTCGCGAAACATATTGCTAGGTCCAACAAATTCCCTAGCATTTTGCACTGGAATTAAATGTCAAAGCTCGCATCAAGAGGACCTCTTTTTCCTTAGCTAGGGATTTCACAGCTGGGTATAATTAGTAGCAACATCTACTGCTGTTTTAAGGTTAAGGTCGAAAATTAGCTCGCCGTCCGATCAAGGATCAAGCCCGAGTCAACGGCTCGTCGAGCTTCGTGGTCCGTTCGTTCTGTTGGTGTCGAGGAAACTTAAGGAACAGGTTGCTTTGAAGTAAGTCAAGTCTGATAGTCCCTTCGGTCTACCTAGAGCTGGAGAGACTCATTTGATGATTTTCTTACTCATTTAATGAATCAAAGCCCAAAAATAGAGTTAATTATTTTTTTTCAACGAAAAGTTATATAAAGCCCGTTGTTCCTTATGCCTTTGTCAAACAGACAGGCGAGTCCGAAGCGATACCGAACCGATACGAGACGTCAGTCCGATAGTTCTGTCACGCTATCGGATCGCTTTCGCTTTTCTATATTGGACTGGATTTAAACAATTCCATACATTACAAATAAAAAGGTCACGCTTCGCATTCGCCACGCCTGTCTGTTTGACAAAGGCTTTATAGAGGCATCATTTCTGAACGTTTTACTATTGATTATTAAATACCATTGTATGATACTGATCCTGCGTCTTTGGTCTAGTAGTTTCTGTGTTTAGTTCTGTGGTCGGGGAAAGTTACTCGCAATGTGATGAATTATTATTTCTACTTAGTACTCTGTTGTTTGAGTAGTGCCACCACTACTCAGTAGCACTGCCCAGTGGTATCGGCCTCGACGTACAAGTTGTAGGTCGTGGGTTTGAACCCCGTCAGGCGCATTACTTTGTGTAATTTATTTTCAACACCACTGCTCTCAAAACGGTGAAGGAAAACATGCATGAGGAAACCAGCATGTCCTAGAACCAAAAATTCGAAGACATGTGACATCTACCAATCCGCACTGGGCCCGCGTGGGTGATTATGGCCCACTCTCTCTTACAGAGAGGAGGCTCGTGTCCCAGCAGTGGGAACATTTATAGGCTGTAAAAATATTTAATTAACCGTCACTTTTCCTGTCTGTGATAAATAATATTTATTTAAACGTCACTTTTCTCTCTGTTAAAAGTTTATTCAAGCATGAACTTGAAACGTAACCAAAGTAGAAGTTTGCTGACAGAATCAACATTAGCGTGAAAAAGGTCTAGAAAAATTCAAGCATAACAAAATAAAACAGACCAGCAAATATAACTTCCACAAGAGTTATGATGTCGTTAATATGATTAATGTAGTCCTGGAATCTCGGCTTGATTGGCATAAACTGAATTTAACTTCGTTCAGGAATGAAACTTTTACTTATAAAGTGTTCTTGGGAGAAAGATCAATATTGAACGGAAATGTGTATTAAAACCAGTACCTGGTCGCAATTTCATTACTTAGTAATTAATCAAGCACCTTTCAGGAATAAACCGGAGTTTAAAATTATCACACCAATGGAATAACAAAATATCACATCTATATCCAAACTAATATTATAAATGCGAAAGTAACTCTGTCTGTCTGTCTGTCTGTCTGTCTGTCTGTCTGTCTTTTCTTCACGCCTAAACTACTGAACCGATTTGTGTGAAATTTGGTACAGACATAGTTTGGAACTTGAGAAAGGACATAGGATAGTTTTTAACCGACTTCAAAAAAAGGAGGAGGTTATCAATTTTATGTTCGTTACCGCATTACGACCGACTGGGTGAACCGATTTTCATGATTCTTTTTTTGTTTGAAAGCTGGTGCTTTCCGTGGGACCACCATTGTCACCAAATCAGGATCTGATGACTGGATCTTGGAGAAATCGAGGGAAACCCTCAAATTTTATAGGCTCACCCATCGTTTTTCGTAAATCTTATGAAGTAATTTAAGTACTTGCGTATGGTAATCATCATCTTATGTAGCTGAGCTGATGATGGAAGGTACAACTCCTTAACAGTAGTTTGTTACCGAATAACGACCGACTGGGTGAACCGATTTTCATGATTCTTTTTTTTTGAAAGCTGGTGCTTCCCGTGTGGTCCCATTGTCACCAAATCAGGATCTGATGATTGGATCTTGGAGAAATCGAGGGCAACCCTCAAATTTTATAGACCCACGAATCGTTTTTCGTAAATTTTATCAAGTAATTTAAGCACTTGCGTATGGTAATCATCATCTTATGTAGCTGAGCTGATGATGGAAGGTACAACTCCTTAACAGTAAGGAGTAGGCATCGACTGATTCATTTTTCGCATATCTCAGGAACTTCACGTCCGATTTATTTATGTTTGTGCTAGGTGTCGTTCAACTTAGGGAATACTGCAAGTTTCATCAAAATCGGTTCAGTAGTTTTTGAGATAGGGAATTTTATTAGCTTATTGTGTACATGAGGGATGTTATTACCAGTGCTACGGTTTACGTACCGAGGTCACGGTAATTCGTAAGTCCCGCGACCCCGGCAGGCTTTGGCCCTCTAAAATAATGAGCACTTAGAAAGGAATTCAAATAATTCCAACCTCAAGAGATTCCCTCTAAATATTAGGTATAGGTGTTCAAAGATTGTATGGAAACTAATTTTGAAGTTAGAAATCTGGGATGTACGATGTGAAGTTACATAAAAAAAATATAAAAAAAATGTCACGTAACTTAATGAGGCAGACCAAATTCTACGCGAGCGAAGCCGCGGGCAAAAGCTAGTCTATACATATAATAAATCTGTAGAAGGGTCAATTGTGTACATTGAAAATATTGAAAAAATAAATAGCGGGGGGTGTTGCTGGATCGATACCAAACCCAAATATGTGATTAAAAAAATTTTTGTCTGTCTGTCTGTCTGTATGTGCAGGCATCACGTGAAAACTAACGGTTCGATTTCGATGAAATTTGGTATAATTATACCTTATAATCCTGGGCATAACATAGGATACTTTTTATCCTGGAAAAATACGTAGAAAAAAAAATCTTATTTTCAGTACAGAACGCGAGCTCAACAGCAGTAGCTCAATAGAGGGATCTCCTTAATTATGTGGCTTAGCCGTATTTGGGTCCAATAGATATTTATAAGATGTCATTGTCAGAGTTACTCAAAATGGAGAAATAAACCATCCATGCGAAGACCGACATCCGCGCGG
This sequence comes from Agrotis puta, assembly GCA_943136025.2. NCBI lineage: Eukaryota > Metazoa > Arthropoda > Insecta > Lepidoptera > Noctuidae > Agrotis > Agrotis puta. The sequence goes on along the minus strand of OW964177.2, from coordinate 8,156,266 downwards.
ACGGAGTCGCGGGCGAAAGCTAGTTTAAGAATATAATATTAAAATTAATTTGGCAACGGAAAAGTAGAAAAATAATTGTCAGAATATATGTAGAAAGATTTCTATTTATTCGGATCAAACTCGCGGGGGTCGATCGCTCAGCCACTAAGTCAAACGTGCCGTAAACATCTTTGGACTATGAAAAAAGCTACCACCTCAATCAATGGACATTAATTTATAATAATAAGTACTGTAGTTATAGGGTTTTTTAACGTGGTAAATTCATCAAATGAGTCCTCCCACCTAGGGCAGAGCGTGAGGGACTGTCAGACTCGTACTGACTAAAATCCACGGTGTTCTTCAATAGTCCTTTACGTTCCGGGGTCACGGTAATTCGTACAGTTCCGCGACCAATAGTTATAGGGATAGGTTCGAACCCACGACCTTAATCAGGGCCATTAGCACACTAGCACATTACACCAATTTATCACAGAAAACAATTTCACAAAAACAAACACATTATCGTTACAATAGTGATTGTTTGTTCGAACAACAGAATATGATTTGATATAATTAAGCGTCCATAGTGAATGTTTAGGCCAGAGTACTCAACAAATAACCACAAAAAACTAGATAATGAAAATAAAATAATGCTCAATTTCACTTCACTCACCTGTACATTAAATGATAAACAAATCCATCATGAATTCGTTCCTTTATTTAGTTGAACTAACAATCATTCTTTTACAAACTGCGTAGTTGATCTATTAGTCGATTCAAGCGATATTGCAGGGTTCGATTCTCACGTCAAGCGAAAGTAGTATTAGAATCAATTTACAACGAGATGCGCCCGTACGCGCACATTTGAATAGAACTACACAAAATTTAACTTTATTAACTATACTAAAAGGTACACGTTTCCAGTAGCATCGCGCCACGTCGCTTCTTGATATGACACTTTTTTGGTAAAATCATCAAATGAGTCCTCCCACCCAGGGCAGAACGGGAGGCATCCGCATGCCCGTGTCTACGGTGGCCGGTTGATATGATGGAATTTCATTAAAAATACTTGAGTTTGGATATAAGCCCAGTTGATCGCTTGCCCCCTTTTATATGAAACAGTGGACAAAATGATGAATTATACCATGTTTACTATAAGGTTAACTTGTTCTAAAAGTGCCGTGAAACGCAAAGGGCAACTGAAAGAACAAGGTTAGTTTTTAAGTATGACAGTCCCTTTCGTTCCACCCAGGTCGGAAGGATTAATTTGATGATTTACCTCAAAGTCACCTAAATAAATCCATTATGAGTTTATTTCTTTGTTTAAATAAATAATATTCGCTAAATAGAACGTTCTGTTAAAAAACTGAAAGCATGCACGGCACTTAATGGCCAGGAATGCGGAAATAAATGCTGAAACAATTCCGGGCCGTTTTTGTATTGTTTTTATACCATTTTACTGTTTCCGGAACAAAGGACCAGTGGACTGCCAACATCTGGTCGTTACCGAACATCCCTTTTTGCCCGATGTTACAAATGGTTAGGCTAATAAGACAAATTTCAGTATAATAGATATTGAGGTTGGTTAGAAAATACCTTGCTCTTTTAGAATCACATTGTTTGATTCATGGCTTTGAGCAATAAAGGTTGATGAATCTGCTATATCACTTGCTGATATATATTGCTGATATATCACTGAAATTAGATATCAAATTGGTTTTATTATAACAATCAAACAAACTATTTAATTATTCTTAAGTTACATATAAACTAAGGTACTAAATTAAAACTAAAAATATTATTAAAATAAAAACACAAAAAGGGGAAGAGACACTTAGGCGTTAAAGAACTCCGCATTGCTGTCATCCGGGAACGTGCCCAGAAGACTGGTATATCTAATACTGAAATAGTATTAGATACACCATGTATTACTTAATACATTTTTCTTTTGTTACGACACAAAAACGTGAAAACTCGTGCTTGAGCCTCTGATCTCCGCCGTCAAAGTTTAAATAGTGTGTAATTAAGTACAGTTGTTAAGGTTGTTGTAGTTGCAAACACGCCTATAATTTGATTGGCGCGGTCTACGAGTACGGTGAACTTTGTTGGTCGCTACTTAAGAAGGCGTTACATTATTACGCCTCATTGCTATAGGGTGGCAAAACTTTGAACTATGCATATGTTCGGATTAAGAAGTTGCCTTTATTACTTGAATGTAGCGGTTGCCTATGCGTAAGCAGCATAATCAGCTTTTAATACTGCCACTGCTGGAAAATATAATTATACTTACATCTTCTCTGTGATATGGAGAGGGCTGTAATCGACCACGTGGGCCTAGTTAGTGCGTGTTGGTATAATTATGTCATTTTTATGTCTTTGAAATTTTATTTAAAGGACGCTTTGCTGGTTTCATCATGATGTTCGGTTTTTCAACTGAAAAAGCGGTTGTAGTATTACGTTAGTCGAGTAGTAGTAAGACAAGCTGATTGAATTTTATGAGAGAAATTATGTGCTTGATACAATTAAGATTTTAGAACATTTTTTTTAGCTTTGTATGATCATCAAATGAATCCTCCCAAACAGAGCAGGGCAGGAGGGACTGTCAGACTTGTACTGACTAAAATCCACGGTGTTCTTCAATAGCCCTTTACATTCCGGTGTCACGGTAATTCGTTAGTCCGGCGACCGAAGATTTTAGCACTAAGCTGCAATTCGAATAAGTGTGGCTGTCCTTAGTCGCAGCCATTGGTCGTTTCTATCCCATGTGGGACTCTTTTTTGCAATTTATTTTACTTTACGAGTGAGTCCACATTTTGTCCGAAAGAGAAAATAAATCGAGTGCACCACACATGTACAAAACTCCAGTAAAACAAACGAGGACAGTAACAAATTGACAATTAAGAACACGTTAACGATGTTGCAACACTACAAAAAAGCTGCTCGTAGCTAAACTGTTCGATTTAAAAAAATATTATTTATCTTACACAGCGGCGGGATGAATAAGCCAACCAATAAAACTCTGAATTCTGGTGTTGAAGCTGGACCGTTGTAGTGGCAGTAACAAATTGACCCGTCGCCATCCCCGGATCTATTAACGGATTCTGTTTTGCTCTGAGCCTTTGTGCACCGGACTGAGGAATCTAGTAGCACGGAGTCTACCAGAATGAAGGCCGTGATAATCAAATTTATTGCGGTTATAGAGGAAATGGTTCTTGATTAATTTCATAGTGACGTGGCGTTATTATTGTGGTCCTTATGGACTATTGTTAACTTATATTCTGTGAATTAATCTGTTGATTAGATAATTGATTCTTTGTTATGTAATTGTTTGTTGTTCCAAGTTAAATTAAAATTGGTGAGTTGAAGGAGCGGAGCATATTTTTCTGTCCGGGCGTATTTGTCATATGTAAAAATTATGAGACATTTGATGACTAAAAGATTAGTAATTATATCTACGAGTAAATTCATCAAAACGTTTATACCTGCCCAGTCTGGTATTATCCTAAAACGAATAGCCATGCCGTGGACCCAGGTTATTGATGTAATAAAGGCAAGATGGGAGTGACCGGAATGTGAACTAATTTTTCAAGACATTTTCTCGCCAAATATCCAACAATATGGCCGCGTGCTTGTAACACAAATAATTGAATATTGATCCCTCGGGTATCTCTCAATCAAATTGACCGTTTGTTTTTGTTTTTTATCCTCGATATTGAACACGGAGGTTTTATCACGTGATGGAGGCGTATGTTTGTAGAGATGCTGACCTATTTCGGTTTTATTGCTGCAATAATGGTGGTTCAGAGTTGTGTCATTGACCTAGCCGTTTTGCAGTTAAGTTGAGGACAATTTTCAGTAGTAGTAACGCTGTAGAGTTTGGCGCTCACTGTCCAGGTGGAGCGATGACCTGCGAAAGGCAGCTGGCAGATTTTGGATGAGGAAAACTTATTCCGTGCTCAGTAGCGTTCATTGGGAGAGGTCTATATCGAGCGGTAGATGAATCTAGGTTGATGACGACAATTACAGTTCCAGACAGTTAAGCCTTTGTTAAACAGACAGGTGTCGCGAATGCGAAGCGTGACGTTTTATTTGTAATGTATGGAATTGTTTGAATCCAGTCACATAGAACAGCGAAAGCGATCCGATAGCGTGACAGAACTATCGGACTGACGTCTCGCTTCGGTTCGATATCGCTTCGGAAACCTTCGCTTTCGCCAGTCTGTTTGACAAAGGCATTAAAGTATTGCTTTTGAATACCAGACTTTAATATGGAGTGATTGCCTATAAGAAAAACCTTTCGCAAACAAAAAGACAACTTTAACAATCGATTATCGGACAGCCTAACCCCTTATCGCCGATTTATTATTCCAAGTCGATACCTGATCAGATTTCTTTATGATCTACAATTTATATTCCGTTCAGTGAACGACAAGTCACGTCCGATTTCGATAGGGTTGGTACCTGTTTCAGACGTTAACTCTTTACGGGTAACGGGTTCTTAAAGAATACGAGAACACGTACTGGTGAAACTTGCCAATAAAAACAGTAATAACAGTCTGTTCACGACTTGGTCTTAGCGGTGAGGAGTATGACGGCCAGCGTGAATAAGACGTTAATTATAAATAAATAAATACTTATATATTTCTAAATACATACATATTATAAATAAATTACACCCAGACTCGGAACAAATGATCGTGCTCATCACACAAACATTTGTCCTGGGTGGGAATCGAACCCACGACCTTTGGCATAGTAGTCAGGGTCACTAACCACTAGACCAACATATTACTTGGAAGTACGCAAAATCGCCACGGGCGGCGCGTCGTGGCGTCTTTCAAACATTTGATCTTATTGCTCGCGCCCCGCGCTAAAGCCTTTGTCAAACAGGCGAAAGACAGGCGAAAGTGAAGCGTTTCCGAAGCGATACCGAACCGAAGCGAGACGTCAGTCCGATAGTTCTGTCATGCTATCGGATCGCTTTCGCTTTTTTATGTGACTGGATTCAAACAACTCCATTAATTACAAATAAAAACATGACTCTTCGCATTCGTCACGCCTGTCTGTTTGACAAAGGCTTAAGTCACTACTCACACCGGCAAGGTTGGTCATAAGCGAAGTGTTATTGCAAAATGGTTGTTTCTATTATGGTAATGTTGCCGAGGACTGTGCAAACAGAAAGTTTTGATTTCTTACAAAGGAGGTTCCATTTGTCTTTGGTACAAAGTGAAGATGGAAATCCAATAAAATCAGCTACCGATTCGTCATTAATATTAATGTGGTTGAATATTCACAGCTGATTGATAATTCAGTGGAACGCTTTGTTACAAAATATTTTCATGATTAATTTTATTCAGTGATTTTGTACAACTGGAATCGTATTGTAAATAAAAACCTCACCTGCACACTTATAATTGTATTATAAGTAATAACAGGCTCTAAAGGTAACATTTAATTAATTGAAAATGCACGTTGCAAATGAAATTTCCGCGTAACTGATTTTCTACCAAGTAATTCAAAAGTGCCCTTTGAGGCTATTGGTTATTTTGCGGAAATTGTACATGCAATGAAACGGTGATTATACTTGTTAATATTTAACTTCATCCAACGAAACTTTATAAGTACAATTATGTCATCATTTTTTTCACAATTAGGCAGTCGACTTACTAAGAAGCAAAAAGTGTGCGGTACTTTTGTTCGCGCACTTCAGAAGTGCGCGTACTAAGCTGGTATTGCGTTTGGCCTCTGTATCCACCGGCAAGGCTGTGCGTGAACATTTTCACTGAACCAAGTTTAGTAATGTGCGCACACAGCTTACGAGTCCACTGCGCAAGTGTGCGCGCACAAATGTGCTGCACTGTGCGCGAACCATTTTTAGAATGTTTGAGCACATATTGTTCGTGTTTGCTTGAGTGAGTCCATCAGAGCGAATATATGTCACTACACGTCTTTGGATTATAAAAGACCTGGTTAAATCATAGTGAAACGAATTCCATAGATGATACGATTGGCCCAGTGGCTAAGCATTCGACAGCTGCGTAGCCTATTGCGGGTTCGATTCCCACACGTAACAAATTATTGTATGCACCACTTCGCCAACTGTGCCAAAATTACGTTGAATTCAACAAACAGTTGTTTAAGTTTGAATGAGAAAATTCATGTAGAAAAGACAAGAAAGGATAAATACCTGAATAACTTGAAAAGCTTATAAAATTAAGATTAATTCAACAAACTTGTGTTTTCCCACCTCAAAAATTATGGCAATTACCCGGAGGCGACTTCGATTCATCAGTCATTTACAAAATGGACCTCCTTTAGAAACATTAACGACGAGAAATAATTTGCAATCACACTTCAGCCATTTTGTCAAGAACTTCGTCGCTCCGGGCAAAGTAATTGTTTTGGGTTGTTGTAAATTTGCCACAAATTTAATTCTCACGAAAAAAAGTACGTATAAATAAATTAGCCAAATGTTTTTTTTTTTTTTTAATTTTATTTATTGTAAATTGGCCCCTTTTTCCGTTAAATAATAAAATCCAGCACAAAACTACCGAGAATGAGAACACAATGTGGAATCTGAACAGAAAGTACTAGGAGAACAGGATTAATACTTTTTTTCTTGGGGACTTAATTTTGTGGCAACCCATTGTTTTAAGGCGATTCTCACACGTAAGAGCTCGTACACGGCGATGAAGTCAATCTACGTTGTATTTGTTTCTACCTATTTTATTTAACGTTCTGTGCTTTGTGTGCTGTTACAAACTCAGAAACTCACATACACAAACACTCAGACCTGCAACACCTGTTGGCACGATTGGCGCAGTGGTGCATACAAATATTTGTTCCGTGTGGGAATCGAACCCGCGATACGTTATGCAGCTGTCGAACGCTTAGCCATTGGGCCAATCGTATCGTCTATGGATTTCGTTGATGCCTAACATACTCGTACACCACTAGTCTTACCATCGATCCGCAAGGCGAACCTTCAGCATATTTGCTTCGTTGCCTCCGCCTGACTGCGCGGTCGAGCGGTATTGTGTGAAAATCGCCTTATTACCATAAAATATTGTTAATGATTTGTTATTTTTTAGGAAAACGTTTATGAGTTTCTAATATTCATGTATTAAAAAATCATTATTCATAAAAAATAATGATAGTAGTTGAATAATTGGTATTTTGCTGGTATTAAAGACATTTATTACGATATAACAAATGATGGTTTGTTAGTAAGAGGAGATAATAGTTAAATCATAAAAGCAGCAAGGGTTAATCTTCAACGTTAAGCTGCGCTTGCTGAGATTGGTTTGGGATGGGTGACCATCTATCATAGCGAGTTTCCTCGGAAAGTATGTAAACAAAGTTGTTGATGTTAATCTCTCGAAAGTCTGACAACCAATCTTAACAAGGTCTGTGTGTCGTATTACCCTGTTACCGGGTTGTAGAGGTCAGATAGGCAGCCGCCATGTAAAATAATAGTATTCATGCAGCCGACTCCTACGTAATTGGCAAGAAGCTAGGCAGATGATGAATGAAGGGTGGCTCGTTAAATAGTTTGAAAATAATGCCTGTTTTTGTTTTTTATTCGTATTCAAGCCCACGTAAAACAGATAAATAAAGAATAGCTTAACAATTACGAGCATTAGCTTTATCAATACTCCCACACATACACTTAGCGCCATTTGAGAGACTTGACTGTGGCGCTTTTATCCTTTCAATTGCGCTAAATATCATCTCCATGTGCCGTTATATTAAATTTTCTCGAATAAAAGCCTATACGAGTAAGAACCCGAAAGATTATTATGCCCTTTAGGACCGCAAGGCGTCTTTGAAGAGCCAGAAGTGATCTCTGATATTTCCTTAAGTATTTTCTAAAAGTACACCTACAGGATATTGAAAATATTGATTTGCCGTTCTCTTTTTTACGTCACGTTTTTCGTTTGCGTGTTTTGTAAGAGTCATCGTCTTAGCTTTCAGGTTTTTTTTTAAATAATATATTTTTGCGCGAAAATGACTTTTCGTTTTTTCCGTGTTCATTAATTTCTTTCTAATCCAAAGATTTGCAAGGCACGTCTTCTTACGAGTACTTACGGCACGCGGTGGCTTCCCTTTCTGAATAGATGATGTAAAGTGGACCGTTTTGTTTACTTGTAAGGTTTGCTTTGAATTTACTGAAACTCTCACTGCTAGTATATTTTAAGGCGTAACATCATGCTTGTGTATTCCCGAAGGGTTGTTTAAACGTGAAAAGGGCACAGACCAGCCATATTTTACTAGATATGATCAAGTCGTAGTTCCATCAACCAGGGTCAAATCTGGACTTTGGGATGCTACCGATAATTTTTAATTAAAAACCTTAATGAAATGCCGCTACTGTGTCGAGTTTAAATGAGTTTTATTTTTTTGTAGATTAGTGTAAAAACCGAGGACCTTATGCTCATCAGAGTAAGTAGCCTTTCCGAGAACTATATCAACAAGGCACTAAATGGAAATGTACATCGTAGTGGACAAGGTTGGTTTTTACAGCCTGGTGCTATTCCCCTATAAGGTTTCACGAAACGCACAGGTATAAGGATAGATCTCCAAAACGGGCGTATTCATGTGATCGCTCTGGTGCTTTTCAGATATTGATTTTTAATAGTAATTATGTATCTCATTAAAAAGAATGATATTCAAATAGTATATTTTTACTATTGTCCTTCAATTTACACAAACAGTTATGAAAATATTTAAGTTCAAAAAATTTCGCGACCAGAGCAATCATAATTGGTGCCAGAGCGATCATAAATGGTGAAATCAGTGAAACAAAAAAATTATATTGATAAAATATTATTTATATAGCCGTTTTCAGACATATTCAGTGTACGAATAATAAGATTGATGTAAGAGAAATGTATTATTTTAGTAAAAAATCGTTATATTTTCAAACTATTACCAATCCATTATCCGTATAGATCTGGATTACTTGTCATGTAAAGATCATTTCGTTGTGTCGGAAGAAAAAAATGGGAATAGCGGAAATTGGTCATATTATAATTATTGGTGGAGATTATAATTCATTTTACTTAGGTACACCTCTGTCCAACCCTTCGGGGATTACAGGTGTAATGTTATGTTATGTTTAATTGCTTGAGGTCGTTGGTTCTAGCAATACTTATCATTATTTTGTGTTTCTCAGCACTTTAAAAAATCAACAGATTCAGATACCTCTCTGTTGTCGAACTCAATAGAATAACTCTGTATTTTTTACCATACCTGCGAGTAAACATTGGCTGAATGTTTTGTTTTCGTAAGAGTAAGCTTCAATATAAACCAGTTTTCTGTTGGGAGGAATTGAAAACTTTGAACTGAATGCACATTTTAGGCTGAGAGCTTTAGTCCTGCTTGTAATTTTCAAAGTATCAGCTGACGATATTTCCACCGAGATACAGCCAGCTGACGTTTGTTTTTATCCATAACTTCATGTTAACTATCATCAGGTGAAAGAGTCGAGAAGAAATCACAGAAAGTAGAAAAAAAAATTACATCTTTGGGTGACCAGCTGACGTGTTTTCAAACATGGTACAGTCAACTGATTGGTTTTATTCTTCGTGATATAAGATAATCTTCAATATAAACCAGGTTTCAGTTGGGAGGAAATGACATTTTTTTTTTCTACGTATTTGGACGGTTATTGCTGCTTATCCCACCAACGGACACAGCTGACTTCCACGAATCTTTATGATACGACTCCCTCATGTAGCCTACTATTATGGCATTGAGAAGAAATCACTGACGAAATTTTGCTCCCCCTTTTCCCGCTCTATAAAATGTTTTTCTTCGAGGCATGGTTTCCATCTGCAACAATAGTTGATATTTAATTTTAGAGAAGAAAAGGTTATAGTTGCGATTAGCTAAATGCCAATGTAATAATACTTATCATCATAGTAAAATCCGTCAAAATCTGTTTATGGGTTTAGGTTACCCAAAAAAACCCTGAAAAGGTTATAAATTAAAGGTTTTATGCATAGTTCTTCGTTTGTCATTGTTACATCCGGACTTAAAACAGATTTATAACGTACAATTAATGCAAAATATCATTGCTCTGGTCTTTTTGGACAGAGCAATCACAGCCATAGCGATCAGAAAAAGTCACTAAATCATAAATTTAGCCGAATTTAAAAGTAGTAGAAAGTTGTGATTACGTCTCATAAAAAACATTATAATGATCACTTAATTCACATAGCAAACACATTTACAAGCTTACTATTTAATTTAAATAACGAGCCATAGCAATCATAAAATTCGAAAACCAAATCCAGAGCAATCATAAACTTACCTTCGTAAACTTACCTTCGCGGGAACGTGGCAAACAGGTATCCTCCTCGGCGGTTAGACCACAGCTGGCGCTGCCCAGCGGGAGAGGAATATAGTGTCTATAACGCGTAACTAGGAATGAGGGTGATGTTTTACCTCAGCGCAGAGCGATGAGACAAAATGCCCGGTCACGATTTTAAATTCAAATTGAGGCAAAAGTATTGTTAATATAACTGAAAATATTTTATTACTATGAAGATTAACTATTTGTTATGTAATCTAAATAAGTTGTTTCATATGAAGCATCTCATTAAAAAGTTAAAAAATATTTTTTTCATTCAATCGGGAGTCGGGTCAACCCAGAGCGATCAGGATTTTAGGGTTTAAGATTTTTTTTTAAATATTTAAAATAAAATTATTCATAATATTAGCCTTGTACCACGTAGATTAGACACCGAACTGTATTTAAAAAAATATTATGAAAACGGTTTTCGATTTTAAATTGGGTTTATCCAGCCCGACACGAAAAAAAATGCCTCTGGAGATTGTGCCATAATTATCCTATGTAGGTACTCAGCCACATACATAGTCAATACCCCCACAAAACCGATACATAGTTTCACATCGCCAGTACGTCGTAATAAGAAGTAAAAGTTCGCAGTTTGCAAGTACGTATGAACTTTACGAACTACGTAGATCGGTTCTGGTCGGCTAGTACTCACTAGCCGACCAGAACCGATCTACAGAGTGCACTAACTCTAGTGCACTTAACTCCTTTTACATTGTACCAGTAGTAGGTATATAGTCGAGAATTTGACGATAAATAGTTCAAGCTCAGGTCATTGAAACAAGGGATATTATGTGGTAGAGTTACTGTGGAAGTTTTAGCCCTAACTTTAAACGATACAAAGTTTGTAGATTGAAATTGTTATAATTATTGTAATTGTTTGTTGAAAGACTGATGGCCTATGGAATAAATGATCGTTATGGGATCTTTACTTAAGAAACAATAAGTCACCCCATAGTTATATGAACCGGTGACCTTCAAAAGGTGGTAAGGTCAGTGTAGATGTAAACGGTAGGGGACATGGCCTTGAAGCCGCAATTTGAGTGGGGCTCATGGCCAACTGTTGACGGCGATGGACTGTGTAGATGATATTAAAATTAGATATGATGCTCAGGAATGCATTCCTCCTACTGACGTGTTCTTTTGCATTTGTTTAAAGCTGAAATTTATGTTATTTATCTTTCAAGTAACAGGGTCTAGGTGTGTAGTCTCAACTGAATAGAATACAAGTTTAAGACGGATTCAAGGATCAAATAATTCAGGAAGAGTTTTCAAAATGTTGGAAGAGTGGGACGTGGAACATGTAGGGGGACAGTGTATAAGACGGGGACGCGAGGTATAATGGGGACATACATTACACTCTTTAGGCACACTTAACACAATACTAACGTAGCGCAAGCGCCTTCAGGACGTCATTTGCAAGCGGCGTCCGGCGGTGTCCTGTTGTTGACGTTATATTACATTTTGACATAAGTGTGTGATTACCCATCATACCTCGAGTCCCAGTCTTATACACTGTTCTCCTATGTGTTTGACCAGAGAAGCACTAGGGAGGCCTTTTTCAAACAGAATGTGGCACAAGGCTGCCAATAACGGTGATGAACCGGGCAATCTTTAAATTGAAAATGTATGCAGAACGAAAGGTTATATAATATACTAGCACTTTGCCCGCGACTTCGTCCGCGTGGGTTACGTACTTTCCTAATTCCCCCTTTTCACCCTCTTAAAGGTTAAATTTCCAAAAACCCCTTCTTAGTGCTCCCCTACATTATAATAGGAAGCCGTGTGCAAAATTTCACATTCCTAGCCCCAGTAGTTTCGGCTGTACGTTGATATGTCAGTCAGTCAGTTCTCCTTTTATATATATATAATAATAACTAGCACTTTGCCCGCGACTTCGTCCGCGTGGGTTACGTACTTTCCTAATTCCCCCTTTTCACCCCCTTAAAGGTTAAATTTCCAAAAACCCCTACTTAGTGCTCCCCTACATTATAATAGGAAGCCGTGTGCAAAATTTCACATTCCTAGCCCCAGTAGTTTCGGCTGTACGTTGATATGTCAGTCAGTCAGTTCTCCTTTTATATACAGGGTGTCCCAAAACTCAACGTCAAGCCGAAACGGGGTGACAGGATTGATCATAACCATCACGAGAAAAATCTGAAAAAAAATCAATCCCATGCAGTTTGAAAATTATGGGCATTTTAAGAAAAACCTAGAAATTTGATCAAACTGTACCATTTTTCGGTTATTGTGGTTATTCTTTTTTATTTTTGTTCATTTGAACTTTGGAAACGTAATCCTAAATAACATTTCTAGAATCTCAATAAAAAATAATGACACAATTGCCTCAAGTTTCCGAGAATTGAGACTATTTGTAAAACTACGAATTTAAAATTTTCAAGATTCGTCGACTTTGACAGGCCCTCCTATAAAAAAAATGTACTAGAGTGCCTTGGCAAGTGGCATTAAAAGTTGGCGCATTTAATCAGAATTCTAAAATGGTACAATACTTGTTAGTTCCATACAATAGAAAAGAGTAAAAAAATTAAAACCTCAAGTATCCCGATTTTTGCTATCACATTTTACTCAGTTAAAATGTTTTTAATTCGCACAAGCTCTAGGTAGGTTCTTAATTTTAAGACAAAATTATGAGAGAGATGGATAATGGGTATGTTTGCCATGAGTGAGCGAGACAGATAGTGACGCCACTTTTATCAAAGTGAAAAAAAGTTAGTAAAATTTGTAAAATAATTAGGTTTGTTGGAATAAAAGTCAGATGGAGAAATAACATTTTTTATTACAATAAATGTTCAAATTGTTTACCATCAGCCTCAATACAAGCCCTACATCTTCTTAAAAAAGATCTACTATAAGTAGATCTTTTTTAAGAAGATGTAGGGCATAGTCGGGCATATCTTCGAGAGTTGATCGCCTCAGCTGCTTGAGAAATGCGTTCACGCAGGTCGGCTACGTTCTCAATGGGCTTTGAGTAAACTTTTTCTTTGAGAACTCCCCAATAGAAAAAATCCAGGGGATTTAAATCTGGTGAACGGGCGGGCCACGAGATAGTGCCTGAACGTCCAATCCACCTTCCCGGATATTCCTGGTCAAGGAAATCTCTTACTTGCACTGCGAAATGCGCTGGGCAGCCATCTTGTTGAAACCACATGTCGCGAAGATCTGCTAGTGGTACGTCCTCTAACAGGGTTGGTAAATCTTCTCTTAAAAAATGTAGGTAATTAGTTCCATTCAAGTTCTCAGGCAGTTCAATAGGCCCAATAATTTTACCGTTTAAAATTCCGGTCCACAGGTTTACTTTAAAACGATACTGGGATCTATCTTCTCGCATTAAATGTGGATTCTCCACATGCCACTCGTGATAATTGTGCAAGTTCATGTAACCATCTTTTTTAAATGTCGATTCATCGGACCAGAGAATTTTTTGGATGAATTGGGGATTCTCATTATGCCTCTGTAGCATTGTTCTACAAAAAGAAATCCTTTCCTGATAATCTCGAGGTAGAAGACTTTGAACTCGTTGTACGTGAAACGGATGCATTTCGTTTCTTTGTAAAATACGATGAGCAGTGCTTTTGGGTATTCCCGTTCTTTCTTCAATTCCACGTACGGAAATACTTCGGTCACCTGCGACCTCTTGCAATACTTCTTCCTGGAAAGGAAACACAGGTCTACCTCCAGCCTGTATTTGATTCGGGAAATGGCCGCCCTCTGTGAGTGAACGGTGCACATTAACAAACACTCGGTGATCCGGGTAGCGCTCTAAATTTGGATATCTTTCACGATAAAGTCTAGCGGCGGCACTTGCGTTGCATCTGCATTCCCCATAAATGAGGTGCATGTTCGCATATTCTTGTGAAGTGTAGCGCGTAGGCATGGTAGATAAAAAGGATGCCAACACAAAAGTCCAGAGAGAAGCCAAAGTTGCCGGTATGTTATCAACAAGTCCAATTTACAAAGATTCAAGTCCAAAAAGAGAAGCCAAAGTTGTCAGTACTAAATCAACACAAGCGAATACGAACGTGCGCAGTAGACGAATGAGCGAAACGTACTAACTGGTTGGTGTCGGACTGGTAGCGTAGCCATTTGCTTGGCTGAAACTAGTGCGAATGAAACAGATAGATGCCATAGCATCTATCTGTTTCATTCGCACTCGTTTAAACGACGCATCTCCGTCTCAATGCGTGGCGTCACTATCTGTCTCGCTCACTCATGGCAAACATACCCATTATCCATCTCTCTCATAATTTTGTCTTAAAATTAAGAACCTACCTAGAGCTTGTGCGAATTAAAAACATTTTAACTGAGTAAAATGTGATAGCAAAAATCGGGTTACTTGAGGTTTTAATTTTTTTACTCTTTCCTATTGTATGGAACTAACAAGTATTGTACCATTTTAGAATTCAGATTAAATGCGCCAACTTTTAATGCCACTTGCCAAGGCACTCTAGTACATTTTTTTTATAGGAGGGCCTGTCAAAGTCGACGAATCTTGAAAATTTTAAATTCGTAGTTTTACAAATAGTCTCAATTCTCGGAAACTTGAGGCAATTGTGTCATTATTTTTTATTGAGATTCTAGAAATGTTATTTAGGATTACGTTTCCAAAGTTCAAATGAACAAAAATAAAAAAGAATAACCACAATAACCGAAAAATGGTACAGTTTGATCAAATTTCTAGGTTTTTCTTAAAATGCCCATAATTTTCAAACTGCATGGGATAGATTTTTTTTCAGATTTTTCTCGTGATGGTTATGATCAATCCTGTCACCCCGTTTCGGCTTGACGTTGAGTTTTGGGACACCCTGTATATAGATATATAGATTGACAAAACAAAATTACAAAATAGAATATACTTTTATTTACACCAAAATTGTAACACAACTGTTTTATAGTACTGCTAATTCTGAGGTTACAAGAAAGAAAGTTATATAGAAGAATTAAACAAATAAATTACAAAATTAGTCGTGTACGGATGTAATAATTTTTTTTTAATGAAAAAATGTTCCGTTTTAGCTTCCAAAATATCCCAACTAGCAATTAAATTAAACAAAGCGACTCTGCTATGAAAGGTTAGAAAGAAAAAGGTATGGTAAAAGGTATTTTTCCTCTACACATCTCCGCAACCCAGTGAAGGGTAAATGTGGGACATTTATTTTTACAGCCAGTAAGATTGTCAGCGCCCTACTTGCATTCGAGTCTGTGTAATTGGTTTCTGCTATAGTGAGCATTGTATACCGTTGATATTCTTCTTGTTTTCTTTTTTCTTTAATTTTTTTTGTCACTGGTAAAAGATAATGTTGAGTTTTTTTTGCACACAGCCGCTTTTTTATCGTGGTAAAATCATCTAATGAGTCCTCTCACCCAGGGCAGAACGGGAGAGACTTTCAGACTCGTACTGACTAAAATCCACGGTGTCATTCAATAGCCTTAACGTTCCGGGGTCACGGTAATTCATACAGTCCCGCGACCTCGGCAGGCTTTGGCCCTCTAGAGGGGGGCCCCGTCACTCTGCTGACACTAACTATTATAGTAGAACTATTTTTCTTTTAAACTTATACGGTTCCCCGCGATTTCACCCCCGCTGCTCTGATCCTTTTGGTCTTAGCGTGATGTTATATAGCCTATAGCCTTACTCGATAAATGTGCTATCCAACACTAACATATTTTTTTAATTCGAGATTTCTGAGATAAGCACTATAATATCGCTATAATGCAAATTAATTAGATTTCATGCAAACTGCGTAGATGGTACTTTGTATTTGTTTATTTCGTTCACAATGACGAATTAATATAAAATAAATAAAAACTTTATTACTGTAATTATTGCCACCTACTTTTTATAGCCTCACCTTTACAATTCTGCATTATGATAAGTAAAATTAAATAAAAACCTAATTACTCCGATAAAAAAATATTCAGTGGGGGTTGCCAGCAAACTAAACTTAAATTTCTAAAAAACTCTTCTAAAATTAACTTAATATTAAAATAAATAGCAGTATACCAGAAAATAAATAGCTTTTGAAATCAGATTATGTAATCTAATCCGCTAAACCGGCTTCAATAGAAGCCGCTTTTGAATAAAAACAAAAGAATTTAAAACAATATTAAAAATTATCTTTTATTTTTATACGAGCCGTTGACTCAAACACGACGCCATTGTTAATCTGAAGATGTCTTGCGAATTTTTATAACTTAAAGGTTGTTAGGAGTTTAAAGTATTTGATCTTAATATACGTAATATATATTTATTTTTTAAATAATTTAATTTCAATTTTAGTTTAAGTCACCTTGTAACCGGGCACGCCGCAATCGCGGCGGTAAGACCCCTCTTTGAGGAGTGGCTGGATAGGCGTCACGGCGTCCTTACCTACCGCATGACGCAGGTCCTCACCGGACACGGAAGTTTCGGGAGGTTCCTGTGTCTGTTAGGGAGGGAAGAAACGCCTGGGTGTCACCACTGCGAGGATCGTCCGGAGGACACGGTGGAGCATACGGTGCAGGACTGCCCCGCTTGGGCAGAGCACCGCCGTGTCCTCACGACGGCGATAGGCGGAGACCTCTCGCGCCCGGCATTGGTCGAGGCCATGCTGCGGGGCGAGACGGAGTGGGAAGCGGTCGCCTCCTTCTGCGAAGCAGTCATGCTCGTGAAGGAGGAGGCGGGCCGCCTGAGGGAGAGGACAGCGTCCTCCCTCCACCCCAGCCGCAGTGGTAGACGCCCACGGCGTCGGACGTCGCGAGACGATCTCCGGCCACCGTAGGCGCGGGCATGCGGGCGGCGAGTAATGGGCGACTCGCTGTCCGACCATGGACCATGCCCGGGTCGACGGCGCGTTGTGTTCCACGCGCGCCTCAAAGAGTGTCAGCATAGTGACGGGGCCTGTAGAGGGCCAAAGCCTGCTGGGGTCGCGGGACCAAGGGATTACCGTGACCCCGGTACGTAAAGGGCTAGTGAAGGACACCGTGGATTTTAGTCAGTACAAGTCTGACAGTCCCTCCCGCCCTGCCCTGGGTGGGAGGACTCATTTGATGATTTTACCACGATAAAAAAAAAAAAAGTCACCTTGTAACAAAGGGAAAGACTTTAGTGTCTCTGTAAATGTTTTTGAAGTGAAAACTTCTTTAGCGGCGTTGAGCACTTTTTCTGTAATGGGTATAAAATCTTAAACTCGCGTCAGGACACTCGCGTCAGGACACGTGACCTGATCGAAAAAGCGTAGGACGGATGGAGAGTAGACAGCTGGCGCGGCGTAGGAGAGGGAGTATCGCTCTCTCTTTCTACGGCGCGGCGAAAATGTATGCCTGCGCCTGCTGTTTCGTTTTTAATGTAATATGAATTGTCATGTTTGTGTACGATAGAACAATAAACAAATATTGTATACTACCACATAAATGAGAGTACTTTTATACTGATAATTAAAGCAATTCGTGCAAAATTATTCCCTAACCATTCCAAAATATCAAAAATGCACAACGTTAATATTCAAGTTTTCACTTCTACCGGCACTCCCAGAGTGCAACCCGTCGTTTTTTTTTTACCCGACTACGGCAAAACCAAAAGGAGGGTTATGATTTTGACCGGTATGTATGTTTGTTTGTTCCCTCATAACTTCTAAACTGCTTATCATTACACAAATGAGGACGACAAATCCAATATGGCGCCCTCTAGGGGATGTAAAGTAGTAACCGAAAAAAAATTCACACAGTATCGACACCGGTGTCAAATTAAAGGACTTGATGAACAGATTTGAAAAATAATATATATATATAAATCTATACAGCTTATATTATATAGCTATATAGCTTATATTAGCTACTTTGCCTGTTTTTAACAGTGTCAACATGGGTATCAAATGAAAACGCTTCATGAGTACATTTGAAAGTCACTCGCTAGTTTGGTTTTATAGCCCCAAAATACAGTAAATAAAAAAATATTTCTTGTTTTATACTTTCAGTGCGCGATGTTTTCGTAGTCGGGTTTCAGTTATTTTAAACTTATTTTGTATTAAAACAAAGTACGCCAGTGACTATACTGTAAGAGATACCATTTTTTTTTTATTCGGTAGTATTTTATATGTTACAAAAAAATAAGCTGGTAGAGTGCGTGCTACTAAAGAAGGCCTTTTTTTAACTAAAAAAAGGTAAAATCATCACGTGAGTCCTCCCACCCAGGGCAGAGCGGGAGGGACTGTCAGACTCGTACTGACTATAATCCACGGTGTCCTTAAATAGCCCTTTGCGTACCGGGGTCACGATAATCCGTGAGTCCCGCGACCCCAACAGGACTAAAGAAGGCCTGCGGAAATATTTTTTTAATGCAATTCGTAGAAATGACATTCACATTAGCCTCAAAAAGACTTCAGCTCTTGTGCTGTCTCTGAAAAATACTATTGTTTTTTAGGTCAAAAAGTCACGTCCCAAATATAAATTGGTACAATGAACAATCTAATTTTAAATAGAAACTGGTGATAATAAATTGAAGAACAGCGAACAGCACCAATTTTGCAATTTGATTAATTTCAAGATAGTAAAGTGTATAGAATAAGAATTCTTCACTGAAAGCTGTGACTCGAATTCAAGTGGACTTTCAATTTCGCAAAAAATACAAAGACATTATTCCTTGTATCTAGTTCTGAAAAAGGTAAAGTATGAATCTTTAATGAATGGTAATTCCAAAGCAGTAAGCGATACTTTTATGTAAAACGAATCCCCCAAGCGTTTTCAATGAGACTAATCTCTAAAAGCACTAAACAAATTCGTTACGCTTTCCTATCAATGGTTCCTTTGCGATATTTATTGAATAGTTTTCTTATGTACACATTTCGCGAGTCTCTTTAGCTCGCTACAAACGCGAATATATTGACTCGCCTCCAAGGAGAAGTTTTTAAAAAGAAACAATAAGCAGAAGGCAAACTAACCGTAGTTTCTCAATAAAAATCCCACGCTCGATTCTCCGATCCCGCTCACAAAGAAGATATTTGCGGGGAAAAGTTTTAAAAATTGTTGTGCTCCAGATTTCAAGCTCTTTGTCCCAGTCACGAGCGAGTCCTCGGGGAACGTCCTCGAAACATGCTTACGGTCAATGTATGTGCAAACGGGCCTTTTAAAAATTTGTTGTTATAGGCTTCTATGTACTGTTTTTTTATAATTTAAAAGACTTTTTGGGTGGTGTTTTTTCAGGCACGTGTAAAATAGGATATAAAATATACTAATTGCTAAGGAAAATTGGTCCTACTGAGAGACCTTTTTTCTGTTTATTTTAAAATCATGACTTTAGCACTGAAAAAATACTGAGGACAAGAATTTATTTTGTAGGTTTCATCGTGTTCCTAGCCGTTTCCCAATTTCGTTAAGGTCGACTTCCAGTGTAAACTGATTCTGCTAAAATTGATACCAGTTTTTGACATGGAGCGACTGCATACTCCTTGGTAAGACTGATTGTCAGACTTTAAGGTCATAGACGACTGTCAAGGATCTACTAAATAACAGTCAGGACAACAGCTTACTGTCTTTTACGAGGCACAGACGAAACTCGGAATGGTGAATGGTTGAGATCTTCGAACCGACACGTGATCTAGCCTACCGCGGCCGAGAGTTCAGCTACTGGAATCGCGCTGGAACGTGAATTTCAAGGCGTTTGTGGTACATGTACCAACATGTTTGCTACAACTCGTCTTGGAGGAAAAGTTTTGGCCGCAGGACGCGGTGTTATGTCACTTCCGCGGACAAGTGCCACTGAAGCGCGCTATAAAATAGTGCTAAGTGAAGTGTATATTAACACAAACTGTACAATAAGAAATAGGTATGTTAGTTTATGAGGTATATATCTATTGGCCCAAGTAGCCTGAAATAAAGTGGTTATTATTATATTAATGATGACGGTTAACCCTTACGGCTCTTATTAGCTCCTTGCTCTTCAACCTAAGGAGGTTGTGTTTCAAGTCAAAAACCAGCAACGGTTGCTGATATTAATACAGAAAAACGCAACAACAAGACTTCTGAAGTTCGCAATATGGCCGTCATCAGACTAAATTGTGGTAACACACAAAACGAGCTCAACAGACCAACAATTATTATCACCCAGTAACACCATAGAGTTAATATTTCCGCGTGCACAGCGGTTGAGCGAAAATTACTCCAATTAATGCCAGTTTCATGTAATTGCCGTCACTTTTCCGGTACTGTTATGTAACTTCTGTATCCCGATAAATTGACCAGATGTGTGTTTTTGCACCGCGAAGCTTAAACGGTTAATGTTCCTCAATTTTGTTTATTTTGAACACGATTTCTGGGAAAATTTGGGTAGGGTTTTTCGAGACAGCCTTAGTCATCCAGTGTAAAAAGGAAGAGGTAGACGACGAAAATAAAGTGGACAGAACCGATCGTCCATTTCTTGGAGCGGTTTTTTCTCAAGAATAACCCAGCAGTATCATGTGCGGCTTCAGGTTAGGACAATAAACTAACAAGTTGGGTCACGACTTCCAGTAACGAAAGGGGGACAAATGAAAAATATCTACAATCAGCAGAAGAGTTAGGTATGCAGACAGCAAGTTTTAAACAGTAGTCCAAGGTATTTTTATAAGTTTCAATAGCGTCCGCACACTAAACTCTTTGGCTCCATGTAGCATATAGCCAAAAAGTAGATACATTCAACATACCGCATACATTAGTATTCAGGAACTTTTTTGCTGTCTATACCTTTATAACATTCGTTTGATTTTTCCGTACAAACAGTTTATTTTCATATCCGTACCTCGTATCGTAAACAACGCATAAAACATTCAAGATTGCGATCATTACGCAGCGGTTCGCAATTCCTTCTACCTCGGTAATATAAAAAAAAATAATCACTGGCAACCGAGTAAATGGTACTTAAGGGGCGCGAACCAACCAGAACCAACGTTCACAATCAAATTAACAACAGTAATTACTATGTAATCCTAGCTGTGGAGACTTAACAAAATTTAACTTTCATCTCGGGGGACGTCTTGCTTGCTGTAACCCTAGTACAAGTAACCTAAGTTCATCACTGCATCCAATTTACTAGTCTTTTGACGCTAGAAGCTTACTGTTTCGGTAGCACACGAATTGAGGCAATCAACTTATTGGAATGTCTTGTTATAACTGGGTACATTGAGATGAGGTCCCTAAACTGATATAGGTTTGTTTATTTGTAAGCTAATGAGGGAAAAAAACACGTTCGCCACGACGACGTGAGTCAGACAAATTGCATCATTTTAACGTAGAACGAACGATTTTGGATTGGACGGTTTTCATTTTTTGTGAGAAGAAATTGCAAATCTTACGAATCGAGTCATGAACAAGCTCGCTTATAGTGTAATTGAGTTAAGAGTCATTCAAGCTATTCTTTTCACTTTCTTAAGGCCATTAATTTTTTAGGCAAATGGCTACAAAAAACAATAGTAGTCAGATTAACTGTTGATGAAACAGCTCGCCCGAAAGTACTCTTAAGTTGGAAGTCTTATCAATCGTATTAAAGTTAAGGAACCAGGGAAAGCAAAACTACAGTATTTCAAAGGCTTCATCAAAATCTATGGTGGAATAGGTGATCTAGAAAATAAATAAATATGACATAAAACCAATACCGTGTATCCTGTACGTGATCTTGGAAATTCAGAAATTCACGAACTAAATCTTCCCTTATAAATACTGCAACTCATTAACAATTCGTCAACATTAATTCAGAAATCGCCGATCGCAATATTTCTGAAAGTACTTTTCGCAGTTTAAAGGAAAATTTATACACCATAATTATTACGATAATGGTAGCAAGCAACATCTGTTAATAAAGGTCAATTCATTATTCCTTAATGGGATCCGATTTTAACGGCAACATTATATATTTTGGATATCGATATCGGGTCACGAGTACTGCTATCGATGGCTGCCCATATCCGGTTCCTGGATAAACTGTTTATCCTGGTTTAAAAGTTTCATTCGGTTTCCTTAGCTGTGAGCTTTATAAGCTTATTTGAGTTAACATTTTTCTATTTTGGTGTAAAAATACTTGTAGGAATGATAAATAAACATATATTGTACAAGGAAATGTATCTGTTTTGTTTGTTAAATAAGAAGCGAATAGATTAAGGGTAATTAATAGGGTAAGGCTGAGAACGATTGTTCTAAATAAAATAACAAGTGATATTTCACAAGAAAATTCACATCTAGCCCTCTAATTGCCATGAGACACGTCTCAACCCACATTCAACCCTCAATAGATCGTTCGCCAAATACCATGAGTTAATCCATTCATTATTTAGTTTGACGTCTAAGTCCCGGAGATCCCAAGACACTTGCTAGACGGAAGTGCGGCTTAGAATCACTCTGGAGTAATTATATTCATGGCATGTCAAGGGTTGGGTTGCTTTAAGTATGTATTTAACGTATACGGTTTGAATAGGGTTATTGGAAAACCACTATTTTGATAAATTATATTTGTTGATGGTAACTCACGTTTAAATGAACCACTGTTAGCGTGGATTAAATTATCAGTTATTGTTGTATTTAGTTATGTGTGGTTTTAAGAGTGAGGCCCCATTGGTTCGTTGCGTTGCGTCGCGTCGTAGCAATGAATAAACGTATGACACAAACGCATAACGCAACGCAAGTTGGTACACAGCTTAGATGCCCACGGCGTCGGACGTCGCCAGACGATCTCCGGCCACCGTAGGCGCGGGCATGCGGGCAGTGACTAATGGGCGACTCGCTGTCCGACCATGGACCACGCCCGGGTCGACGGCGGCGCGTTGTGTTCCACGCGCGCCTCAAAGAGTGTCAGCATAGTGACGGGGCCTGTAGAGGGCCAAAGCCTGCCGGGGTCGCGGGACTAACGGATTACCGTGACCCCGGTACGTAAAGAGCTATTGAAGGACACCGTGGATTTTAGTCAGTACAAGTCTGACAGTCCCTCCCGCCCTGCCTTGGGTGGGAGGACTCATTTGATGATTTTACCACGATAAAAAAAAAACCCTTAGTTAGAATTTGCTTCTGACAAATAAATAAATAACCAATATGCTGTTTAATTTATATAATTCCACAAATGTGATCTTTATTAAACAATACGAATGCTTAATATGATAATGTTTATGAACAAAATATTTACTTAACTGCTCCCATATCGAGAATGAGACAGGGATATTTCAAAAAACTCACACTCGTCTCACGTGATGGATTATGGCCTACTCTAGGCCTGTGTCAGCAGTGAGAACATATTATATGCTGAATATATTATGCTCCTCACATAGAGGAAGTATGTGTCACTGCCATGTAGCATGATCTGATTATGCCATGCTGTTACATACTACTTCTCAGGCTACTTTTGAAACAAATTGATAGGTAATAGAGGTACCTCAATTTTCATATCAATTTTAAGATAACACCAATAACGAATTAAAGTGTACTCAGAAAAGTGGTTACGTGATCTTTTTTATAATGTGCAAAAATGAAATGGGATTCAGGAAATTGTGTCACGTTCGATCGTCAAATCTATTGAGCTGTCCAATCCATCGCAATTTGCAGTGTTACCTTTAAAAAAATTATTTTCAATGCAGAACGAATGTAAGTTTTCGTAAATTCGGGAATCGTATAGCACTAATTTGTCTAACACACTGATCATAGATCACTGGTGATTGCCCGCTCATACCTTTGTTAATAAGAAAAGGGGATTTGTTTTTTTTTTGTCCTCATTTTTCTACATTAGTTCTCACCTTTTCCACTTCGTTGGCTAGGTTCTATTGATATATTGGCTGTGTCATTATTGAAAACGGTCATCGGGCATTATTGAAAACGGTCATCAATAATAAAAAAGGCAACTTCAAGTAAAATCGTGCTTGTGAATTTTAAAGGCTGAAAATTACCTGTCTCTGAAATGTGACTGACTGAATATAAGTCAGGTAAATTCAGAACATCATTTTATAAATAACAAATAAGTGCGTTTCAATGCAAAAATATGAAACGTGTTCCCCCATTCAGCATTCAACACAAAATTGAAAAATCATAACGATATCAAAATGCAAATGTTTAAAATCGGAATCGTTTTTAAATATCGATTACACTCGTATTCGTTGAGTACGCTCTAGATCGTGCCTCACATGTTTGTCGGACATAGAAACCCTGTAGCAAATAGAATTTTCTAATCTACAAACGGCAAAAGGTGACTGCTGCATACGAAAGGATATGCACCGTTTATTGGGAAATAGAAATGCAATGAACGGCGCTGGAATTGAATTGGAGTAAGACAAAATATGTTCTTATTCAAAACTAGCTGTTACTGGTGGATTTGCTTATTCCCCCTCCCTCTATCTATCTATCTATCTTATGTTGGTTTGTGTACGCTTCAAAAACTCAAAAAGTTCTGCACTGATTGAGCTGAAATTTTAGCATGATATATAATCCGTATCAAGGATTGTTTTTATCTATTTTTGCATCAGTCACATATCCGCGACCGCGCAAAAACAGTTTTTTTTGTGCCACAGAGAAGCTTGGCCGGGTACAGCTAGTAGCTTATAATTGTCTCCGACTTCCTATTTATCTCTGTAACCTCAGTTCATCAAAATCGGTTTAGGCGTGAAAACGTAAGAAAACAAACTCACTTTCGCATCAGTGCCGAAAATACGGGAGTGCCAACGATGCCCAAGCACAGGGCGCTGCCATAGGAGGGGTGCGAAAATGACCAGACCAGGACCAGAATTGGCTGGACCAGGGCGCAGTTAAAGAACCTCGCACTAGGCGTACAAAATGCTAGTTTTCATGAAATTCGTTTTTTTTTTGGTTGCAGCAGTTATTCAAGAATAAGTAGCCATTGTGGTAACTTAATGTTCTGTTCTGCGAGTCCTGTTAATTGTTCGTTACAGGAACTGATGGACGCTTTTGATGGAGTCGAACCTGTTATTTAGATCTGGTCCTATTCATTGTAGGTTGCCATCAACAACAACAGAAGAGGAAGTCGTTTTTTCTCTTGCATACTACTACAAGATGTCTATTTAATTAATAGGGTACGTATATCTAAAACAATTAATAAAATGTTGTTAAAACAAACACATAACCAATATAACAAAAATTAAATTAATATAGTTGAAGATAAACGATATATTATAATTAAAACTAAAATTGAACTCCTCCTAATACAATTTAATCGTAGACCATACCTAAAATTAAATTACGAATAACAATAGATCAAATTGGCCATTAAATTAATAATATTTTAAACAAAGGAACTTTTTTTAAAAAGGAAGAAAATCACAAACGCCTTTTATGAAGTCTTAGACATATTTACTTAATTAACGTTTAAACTTAATGAAGTTTTATTAAGTTAACCTTTCATAAAAAAGCTATCTTCGATGAACTTGAGCGAGAAGGTAAAAAGTTTTTAATTTCTTTCAAATAATTGTCATGTTCCTTTATTTATTACTTTCACTTACTAAGTATATTTTTAAATATTTTTACAAAAAAAGAAAAAAACCTTTAAAAATATAAATAAAAGTGGCCCACCGGTATTGGGAACAGGGTCCAAGCTACCGGCAATTAGGGCCTCCAAATAAAGGAACCTCCTAACAATGCTAGCCGTGTCCAGAAGAACTGCTTTCTGAATCAGGCCCTTGATCCAGCTGCCTAACGAGAGCTTCCTAAGATGTTGGTCGAAGCTCTTGGCAATTTATTAGAGATAAAATAATGAAGGCTCAAGGAAATTCGTGTTACAAACAATGTAACTGCTTCTATTTGAAGATCGAATTATAGATTGTCAGCCAGAAGCTGGGTAACTATTGACTGCTCGAGCAGGGTCTATACCTGCTCGAGCGATTCCGTGTGTGTGTGGTGTGTACGTAGATGACTTTAGTTTGCCATACAGTCGCATTCAATCATTCCGTGAATTGTCGGCCTAAAGCCTTTGTCAAACAGACAGGCGTGGCGAATACGAAGCGAGGCGTTTTTATTTGTAATGTATGGAATTGTTTGCATTCAGTCACATAGAAAAGCGAAAAAGATCCGATAGCGTGACCGAACCGATGCGAAGACGTGGCGAAGGCGTGTTTACTCTGTTTGACGTCGTTCATAAAAAGTCAACTAATACAACTGTCACGCCTCGGTTCGCTCCACCCAGTTTGACGTCTCGTATCGCTTCGTTGTCGCTTCGGAATCGGTCCGGTTCGCTATCGCCTGTCAGTTTGACAAAGGCTTAAGAGACTTAATTATCGCAATATATAATATACTTGTTTATACGAGTAAGTTTTTATCTTATATATAAATATGAATTATATTATAAAATAGTACTTTATAGTACTATGAATTATCTTACCTTATAATACAATCAGCTTTTAATGTTTTCACTTTTGGAACACAGGCTTCCTCTCTATCAGAGTAAGTGGGCTGTAATACATAACGCGAGCCCAGAGCGGGTTGATAGATGTCACACGTCTTCGATTTCTTGGTTCAGGGACATGCCGTTTCTGCCACGTCGTTTTCCTTAGAAATGTTAAGAAAAGTGGTTTTGTAATAAATTACATAATGTAATGCGATGTCGAACCATGACCTACAACTTATAAGTCGGGGCCATCTACTATTAGGGTCACCGCTGCTCCTCTTGAGATGTAGATTTTAACATCAGACGAGACTGTGGTCTACTGTAAGCCTTACATAAGAAGTAATTACCATAATTATACACACATAAACAAAAAGGTTATGATAACTTGTATAAGCTGATAATTTTTATTTTTAATTTGATGGAAAAAGAATTGAACTGTTTTATATTATAAATCTATATTTATAAGTAAAGAATTTAAAAAGAATAGGAAAAAATTATACAAAAAAAAACCGTAACAAAAAAACGACGGCTTGCACTCTGGGAGTGCCGACAGAAGTGAAAACTTGAATAGTAATAAACACACACGGACATTCGCGCAAGCGCCCTGCGCCGTCTTACGAATTTTCGATCAGGTCACGTGTCCTGACGCGAGTTTAACATTTTTATCCTTTTCCAAAAAAAGTGCACAACGCCGCTAAAGAAGTTTTCACTTCAAAAAGATTTCGATTTTTTGATGTGTGTATACCGAACCTCCCGATAGATTCCATACACTTTAGGGAAGTCTCAATATTGATCCAATCTCCCTGGAACATTGTCTCACAGTACACAATCTAATAACGGCTACGCATGTTCGCCCTGAGTACCTAACCAACCGGGCGTCATGCATGCCTGGTAGCTGGAGTGTTAATGATGATCCCGAACGGATGTTTATTAAAATTAGCAAGTACTGTGATACAAACGGATTCGTGTTTATGAGATTGAAGGAATGTTATATGAGTACAGTGGTTATTGATTGAGACACTTCGTATTGACCGTTTTGATGAAATGTTTGCTGAATTCTGTATTTACTTACAAGCAGAATTTCTGATACAAATATCTTCATAATTTGGTTAGGTGTGTATATATTTAGGTGGGTTTAAGAATTGAAAAAGGATGGTAGTTTATCACATCATTAAAAATAGTTTGCAGAATGGGTTCTGTCTTAGTATGAAAGAGCATTTGGAAAGCCAAGTTTAATATCGTTTGGGTAATATATGCATTTATTTAGGTAATATACGCATTGATGCGAAAGTTTGGATGTTTGAATGGAATTTGCAATAGGAAGTTAGATGGATTTTGCTTCTCATTCACGTCAGAATGGCTGAACTTGATATTGGTATTTGTTTCAGAAATAATGTTATAGTGTGGAATATCACCCTACCGAATCTATTAGAAACGGATAGTTATATATTCATTTATTTATTTTAAACAACTACGTTGTAGTCGACTATAAACAATTTAAAAGTTTTGATATAGTAGTTTCAAAGAACCTTTGTACAGATAAATAGCTAATAAAAAAAATTAAACTCATCTTTTTTTTATCGCAGTAGAATCATCAAATGAGTCCTCCCACCCAGGGCAGAGCGGGAGGAACTGTCAGACTCGTACTGACTAAAATCCACGGTGTCCTTCAATATTGCCCTTTACGTACCGGGGTTACGGTAATTTGTGAATCCCGTGACCAGAAACTCAATCTAAGACTCCAAACTCAATCTTAACAAAAATTAAGATCATTAAATCAAAATCGCTTCCTCAAACCAGAAAGTTTATTAAACTCAAAAGCTCTGAGACGGTGTCTAACAAAAATAATTACAAAGCAAACTTAATAATGAAAAGCTTGCCGCTACTGAACTTGGGCAAAGGCGGCAACATTACCTCGTCTATCAAAAGTTTTCTTCCGGGTGGCAAGTTCAGTCGTTAATCATGTGTGTATCCTGCAGTGACAGAGTTAGTCTCATGCGAAATTGTAACAAGTTTCTTAAGTAACAAAAGTGAAATTTCTTAAGCAGGTGTGCGTGGAATCCACCTTTTAACAGTCCATCCTGGGCAACGGTATTACAGTCACAGTAATCTGTGATGACGGCTGAGTGATCCCATTGGCGGTAGTAGACAACTTTCTTGTCGGAATCTGGCGCCACACAGTTTGTACTGTGTTCTGTGTGGGCGCAGGATATCCAGTACCTTCTAGGTGAGCTTGTTGCGTATAAGGTCTTATCTTATCATTGAATTTGGAGCTAATTGGGCTAAGAGCAAAAACATTGCATTTAAGAGAACATATAACACAGAGAACACATTTAGTTAGATACACGAGACTTATACATCGGCGAGGATGATGCATATTAGAGCAACCTCTATCTTAAACTACGAAGTGATGCATTTATGTACAGACGCCAGCAGGTCCACCTAACCGAATCTGTCATTTTACAAATCGACCACTATTGTGATAAGGTTAAAATCTATTAAAGAAATTTGATAGATTGAGGTAGGTTGATGTGCTGGCGTTTGTACAAACACAATCCGGTCCTTGCCTACACAAAGTCTAAAAAACAATCGGCG
Organism: Agrotis puta; assembly: GCA_943136025.2. Taxonomy (NCBI): domain Eukaryota; kingdom Metazoa; phylum Arthropoda; class Insecta; order Lepidoptera; family Noctuidae; genus Agrotis; species Agrotis puta. Next base: position 8,126,993 of record OW964177.2, on the reverse strand, counting down.
AACTGATCTGGAATTAAATAAAATTAAGGGTAAATTAACTGTAAAAGTTCGGGGACCAAGTATCAAGTTTAATCGCTAATCATGTATACACTGTAGTGTCACTCTTAACTTTAGGTAGGTTCAGTAAAATGAGACCGATTTCTTTCAAATACAATAATCGTTTTCTTTTATACGCGTCTAAGTAGTATTTCTTTTTTAAGTAATCTAGTTAAGTAAAACATTAAATTTCAACTCATTAGACGCTTAATAAGTCACAAAGTAAGAAAAGTAGTCCATTTCCTATAAATAATGGCTGCAAAAATCACCAACCTTGTTAGCGAACTGCTCTCATTAGCCGATCTATAGCTTTATTCTCTATCTTCACATGAATCGTGGTTCCCTTGAGGAGCTGCATTTGACATAGTTGCAATTTTAACGATTGTTATGGTTTTGAGTACTATCCAGAAGTTTGACGTGAGTTAGATAACTACAAACGACACTTTATTGTTGAAACTCATACATGGCATGTAGTTATTCACATGTGAATTCAAACACGATTATATCTTGCGAAGTTACAACGATGTATCGCAAAAGATGAAATAAGTAAATACGAGTATCTATACAGTTGTTCACTCGTGGGAGACGAAAAGAAAACTTTGTTGTTGCGGACATGAAAACTATGTTTACATTCAAATTATATTTCATTTTTGAACACCGCACAGTTAGCGCCTCTAGCGATTATTTCTTACGCGATATGGTATCGCGATTTCATTAAGTTAGGGACGGAGCAGCATATCTTTTTCTTCCATACTTTTCAATTAGTGATCGTTTGCACAGAGCTCTGTTTTACAGGTATGCTTTTTTTTTGTCGTGGTAAAATCATCAAATGAGTCCTCCCACCCAGGGCAGGGCGGGAGACTGTCAGACTTGTACTGACTAAAATCCACGGTGTCCTTCAATAGCCCTTTACGTACCGGGGTTACGGTAATTTGTGAGTCGCAGGCTTTACAGCGAGTCGCCCATTACTCGCAGCCTACGGTGGGCGGTGATCGTCTTTACAGGTATACTTAATCTATTTTTACTCGACGATGACGTATCTCGTTGTGTGAGCGAGTTGAACGAGCCCTTACTCGTCATCAGCAGCATTCTGTTTAAAACTAACTTTTTCATAAGGCATATCTTCAACATGGTGTAAATAAATATTTATCTTAGGGTGCCTTATTTTATTTTACAAAAGACATTTAAAATTCAAATGTGATTGTTCTATAACGATATAAATTGACTTTATTGGTGAGATTCTTCAGAAAGGTCAAGGTACTCGCAAACGGCGGGTATGTACCAGATGATAGTGGGCAAGGCGAGAGCGTTTTATTCCAGAAATGCCAGCCCACCAGTGGGAATTTTAATGTTTTTGTTAAATAAACTCATAGTAATGGGGATTTTTGAAAAAATAAGAAACAATCCTTACCGGTGTATTTTTCAGTGGGTATTTCTTTTATAAACCGGCAAAAGAATATTGTATGGCGAGATTCTGCCAAAACTCATTGGAAAAAGGTGTCAGTAAAAATAATATAATAAGTGCCTTGTTTTCTCTTTTTCTGACTATACAAACATACAGATACATCCCTTTACACTGCAACAACAACAATACAAAAAGAGTTATATCAGTGCAATATCACAGAACGTCACGTTCACCCAACATGAGGCGTTTTTACGACCGAAGCCACGTTAAAACTATAACAAAGAAAAAAATAACTTCATACAGTTTTCTGGGTCAATGTGCATTTATATGAACGTCCTGTGCGACGGTAAAAGGCAATTTCAGTGAACCTAAATACTCGCATCGTGCACATTTTTCTTCAGAAAATCGTGTTTTGTCTCTGCTAAAGAAAATAGGCGTTTTACATGAGATAAACTACGTATATACGAGTATATAAAGCTTTGCCTGCGTATAGTTGATACGTATTATCCAGTACTGTAACTGTAAGTATAATTTTTAGCAAATCCGTACTATAGTTTTTGTTAGAAGAACAAATATTCATCCATCCATCGATCTATGGTTGCGGGACTGTACGAATTACCGTGACCCCGGAACGTAAAGGGCTATTGAAGGACATCATGGATTTTAGTCAGTACGAGTCTGACAGTCCCTCCCGCTCCGCCCTGGGCGGGAGGACTCATTTGATAATTTTACCAATATAAAAAAAAAACCATCGATCTATACAAATTTTCCAATTTACAATAGTCGTTAGAAAGATTTATGTCCAAATTGTTAAACTTAGTAATCAGAAAATATTGAATTCAATTACTCAGCGAAGCCTGAACCGTATTCTTAACTAATTACGACTACAATTTTGCAAATAATGACCTTGCTTGCAAAGAATTTTATCCTGCTAAAAATCTTGGATTAATATTCGTTATTATTTGGCAGGCACAATTTCATTGGCTAGTTCGTACTCTACAATTTGACTGAACTGAACTCATTAATCATATTCAGGAAACTGACAAGCGAGGTAGAAGCCTGAAGTTACCAGATTACGGAGACATGAATTTGAGGTAAAATAAAGTAAGATAATAGCGAAATCCTGTGTTTGTTAAAGGTTCAATACAAGCTTCGAGGTGAAGATTATTATTCATCATGATTCATTCATTCATGAATACCATTTCACGTGTATCCAAAAGTGATGTTGGATAATATCATTCGATCATTAAATCGATAAACGAAGAAAAAATTACATATTATCTTGATAATTTTGAGCACTCGCTAAAATGTGTACAGAATAAATATTGGGTTTACAGGTAACACCTGTAATAGAATGGAGAGGTTCTAACAAAAGGTATATTTTAGAGGGGTTCACCCTAGAAGCCTTTGACCATATTTTCTGTGTTGTGCACCAGAAAGGTCTGGCGCCTTCTACTTGCAATCAGTGTTTGATTTGTAAACATAAGCAAATCTCAATTGAGTACACGTATTCGTACATACGAGTATGCATCCGACGTTCTGCAGTTTCAGCTTACCCTTTTTTTTACGTGGTAAAATCATCAAATGAGTCCTCCCACCCAGGGCAGAGCGGGAGGGACTGTCAGACTCGTACTGACTAAAATGTGTCCACGGTGTCCTTCAATAGTCCTTTACGTTCCGGGGTCACGGTAATTCGTAAGTTCCGCGACCCCGGCATTCAGATTACCCATCCAAAAAATTTTTTTTTCAATAGTTTTTACACACAAAAGAACATGTTCAGGTGGTACCTTCCTGCTTTTTCTATTGTTTCACGTTCACACCAAGGCAAAGTTTTGTAACTCTTCCCAATAATTATAATTAATTACCCTTCAAAGCACCCAATATCGGTTTTTGATTTATCAGTACTAAGTTTTCCTTGAAAATTAGGTAGATGTTGGAATACCGTAGGTACTTCGTTATCGCAGGGTCGATAACTCGATACCTACCGCTGCTAGGTATGAAAGTTAACATAGGCGGAGGCACTTATTGTAGATAGCTGATATTAATAATTGAGGTGTACTGAGCACTTCCTAAATTAGAGATTATTTTACCTTGTTTCGTATAGGAGCTCGTGGTTTAATAATAATAGCCGCATAGGTCGATCTTCAAGGTGAAGCCACACTTGTCGAGGTTGCTTTGTGGATGGGTATCTATCATAGCGAGTTTCTTCCGTGCCTCGAAAAGCATGTAAAGCCATTGGTTCTGGTCTTACCAAGGCGTATTGCATGTTTAAACTGTTACTGGGTTGTGGAGATCAGACAAGGAGTCGCTTCATGCAAAATAAAGATATTCAGCTGCAACCAGTTCGACTGATTAACCCCAATATGTTTTTGGATCTATTGAACCAACCTAGTTGCCATACCAGTTATGGTGCCAGTAACATTGTTCAGGTTCATAAAACTACAAGTGAAGGGAGACATAACACACACCATAAAGTGAGCCATGGTCCGGTTGGGGTAACCGCTCTATTATAATAACATTTTCTGAACAGCGATGCAACCATGGTTTTTCACCGGTTTAAAGATTCAACCAACTTCTTATTCTGCTTCTATTAAGTACATGGGTCGTCAAAATGTTGTCCAGAGATATTGATTGTGAGTAACGTAATCCAAAACATAGAAAGCGGAGAGCGAGATATTACAATACAATTAAGTTTTGTAAATTGCTTCTACTTTTTTTTTTGTGTATGGCATCTCGCAGGTCGACGTCTATTAGGTCGTGTACTGCTCAACCGGACTTTTCTGTGGATGCCTTAACATTTTAAGGCCTCCAGCCAGGGCAACAAACATTGCTTCTACTGTAAAATGAAATCTTTATATTTACTTACAAAATGATAAAATGCCCCACTAAATTACATCGTCAACTCCCAAAACACGTCCCCATTTGAAATACAGAAACACAGACGCATTCGAAATTATAGAAACGTAGATAGCACTAAATTCGCTCCTCCGGCCTGCAAAATCGGTGCACGGCAGTATTTCTGGTGTCACAGCGTGGACGGTCTCGTTGTACCCATAACTTTACGTTTGTTCCCGGCGACATTTCGCCGAAATTTCACCGACATTCGGCGCACGTACTTGTACCTACTCATATTGCCAAGAGCGGGTAGGCTCAAGTATCTCACACTGGAATCGGATGAGGACTACCATTGTGTGATTGAGGACAATACTGTTTGGAGTTGTTTCATTTGGATTTATCGCGGTATGAGTGTCTCATGTAAGTTGGACTGAATTGAGATGTAAACAAATGAAGGTAGGATTTAATACGAGTAACATTATAAATTATTGCATAATGGATTCGGTGGGATACTCGTAGGTACTTGTTAAGGTTGTGTCTGTAATAATAATTATGCTATTTGTTTTTTGGCACGTAGCCACTGATTGTGGCACTAACATCACCATTATGTTTTATTTTTTCACGTCATTTCACAAATGTTCTTGTTAGTATTATTCACGTGCCAAGTTTTTTTTATTACGACACGTTGGCCTGCAAGCAAGAAATATAGAAAAGTTTAACCTTTTTGTTTCTGGTTGAAAGAAGGTACCAAAGACTAAGAAAAAGAAACAGTCTTTCGACTTTTTTTTTTCGTAGAAACTTAAGTTTGACAGAACTTTTTGTTCCAAGATCTTTAGCGGGTCCCCAAATCCGTTTCCTTGAATTTGTAAAGTTAAACGTTACCGTAATATGATACAGAGTGATTCTTTTAAGTAGGGGAAGTTTCCTAACAGGGGGAAATTGGAAGCTAAAAGAGGTATCGAAAAGTTTCTTAGAAAACTTTTACTCGTTTTAGATCTTAAAAATGTTGGTATTATCTATTTACTATTTTGTTGGTAAAGGTGATTTTATTATAATGGTAAGCAAAAATCGAATGGCGGAAATAGGTCAAATTTTTCAAAATTATTATTTTATCATAATTATGGTTGATGTAAACGAAAAAGAGCTAATTTTTTTCAGATGCTGATTGTTTTTATACTCGTTTCATTTAAATAATTATGCTTTCTATTGCAGCGGATGGAAAAAAAAAACTAGACGGTAGAAGTGGATCTAAATTAGTAAATAGTCAATGTATCGTAAGATTTGACCCATTTCTACTGCCAGATATATTCTCTTATTGATTCAGATTTCTCCCTGTTAGCCAACTTAAAAGGATCACGCTGTACAGTTTATTTATTTTATTTCTCAAGCCTATAGCGAGGCAAAGAAGCGAATTATGTGTATTGTGTCAGTGCTTTGTTCTGTCAATTTGCTCTTCAATACTTTTTTAATGTAAAAATACTTTTTTTTCTTTCTTCGACATAAAATTTTATGGAAGGAGCGACTGTCGTAACCGAGGTTCGGGCACGCCACAATTGCGGCGATAAAAGAGGGGACCCTCTTTGAGGAGTGGCTGGATAGGCACCACGACGTTCTCACCTTCCGCTTGACGCAGGTCCTCACCGGACACGGAAGTTTCGGGAGGTACCTGTGTCGGATAGGGAAGGAAGAAACGCCTGGGTGTCATCACTGTGAGGATAGCCCACAGGAGTAGTCGGACTGCCCCGCTTGGGCAGAGCACAGATCTGTCCTCGCGGAGGCGATAGGTGACTACCTCTCGTGCCTGGCATTGGTCGAGGCCATGCTGCGGGGCATGATGGAATGGGAAGCGGTCGCTTCCTTCTGCGAAGCAGTCATGCTAGCGAAGGAGAAGCGAAGGGATAGGAAAGTGTCCACCTCACGACTCAGCCACCTCGAGAGACGCCCACCGCCACCGTAGGCCTAGCCACCCATGGCATGCGGACGGCGAGTAATGGGCGACTCGCTTTCCGACCATGCCCGGGTTGTCGTGTTACACACGCGCCTCAAAGAGCTGTCAGCAAAACTATGGGGCCCCCTTTAGAGGATCAAAGCCTGCCGGGGTCACGGGACCAACGAGTTGAAACATAATGAACCATTGAAGGATTTTAGTCAGTGCAAGTCTGACAGTCCCTACTACCCTGCCCTGGGTGGGAGGACTCATTTGATGATTTTAAAAAGTAAATGTGAATCATACACAAGAGATATTTACTATAGTTTTTTATTAGTGTTCGGATTATGCATATATTCAGGCTTATTTTATTTTTAGCTTCTGCTCGGGTTTTCGCTTTCTCCTCACTCGCTCTTTTTCTCTCCAAGTTTATAAGTGTATACCAAAATTCATCAAAATTCGTTCAGTTTTTAGATGAGCGAGCTTAATAAACAAAGTCACTTTTACATTTAAAATATTTCTCTTGAAACACGCAAGTTTGTTCAATAAATAGGTACATTTTCTAGATTAAATTATCACAAGTTAGATGATTACCCACTGCCAGACGTGTCTCAATTTAGAATTACTTGAACAAAAATCATACAACTGGAACAAAATAATAAAGCACCAATCATGTTCCATAAAATAAATTTAGATAAGAAAATATTATAATCTACAACGATTTTACTTCATAAAATAGATAAAAAATCCGTTCAACATGAAGGATTGATGTCACTTAAACCTCCAGTAAATACTTTCGGAATACCACACTATAATTTGAGGTCGACTAAACCATTAATCTCTTATGTCGCCCTAGTACCTAATCTTGAAACATGTTCTGTGGAACGTAAGTTATACAAAAACTGCTTGAAAAATATTTCTTTCTTAGAATAATAATTATAACTGGGCGCTGGAGTGGAAGGAAAAGAAAAAAATAGAGACTTCTTACAAGGAAGGTCGGGTTGGAGAAATGGGTTACGTTGCCTTTGAGTGATCACTGTCGTCGCAGAGACAAAAAACGTAGATTTTTATTTTAGCCTTGGCACGATTGCCTACATAGAACTAACTCATGCTGGAATATGCATGTTTTATTATAACGAGGCCTGTATTTATTATTTATGTACGTTAGTTACCTCTGTCTACAGCGGGGCGTTATATACCTTTTTAAAGACTGGTGTCGATACGGAAAAACGTTAGCTCATAGCTACGAAGCTACTTCTTTTTCTAAATACGAAGAGAAAAGTGTTAAAACTACAATAAAGTGTACTTTAAAGCTTTTTGAAAGGGTTAAAGTTCAGAATAATAATACAAAGCTAACTTTTACCCACACAAAAAAATAATCAAATCACAAAGCATTTTACCGTAAATTTATAAAAGTAAATCTAAATAATAGCCCAGCATTTGGTAGAGGTGCCCAGATATTTTTATAGTTCCGTAACAGGCATACATTTTCAAAATGGACGCACAACACTACCTAAGTTTTGTACGTTTATCTCTTGAATTTTCACAAACACACTGCACCGGAATAAATGGCGTTCGTGTGATATTTCAGCACTTAGGCTGCGTTTCTACTAGAGCTGAGCGAGGTGCGGGCGAGCGAAGCGGTGAGCTAGGTTGAAACACAACAAACAAAATTACCGGCACCATTTCTTTGCACAAAGAGGGCACAAAACTTACCTCTGTACTATCAATGAGGAATTACTCCTTGAGGAAAATGAAACTACGGTTTTTTTTTGTATCTCTCGCTCAGCTTATCAATTTTCTACAAAGTCTAAGTAATGCAAATCAAAAGACGTTTTTGGTTGATGTCATATACATTATTACGTGCTGGATGCAAGCCTCTTCTTGGATGCAGGCCTATGTTTAGTAGTGGACGTACTACAGCTGATATGATGATGATGATGATACACATTACATCTCTCACACAGCTTAGCACATCTCCGTTCCAAAGTCAGCTTTATCACGATGTGTTGTATTGTGTACGCTCGATTTGATAACATTTTGCATTTAAACGAACGTTTCTATCCAAGCTTTGTTATGAATAAAATCTAAATTCTATTCGGACATCGGCATTTTTTTGTAAAAATCTGAATTGGTACTTTATTAACAACGTTCATTGAAATTTTCATTGACTGTTTTACGCATAGTGCAGTGAATTGAAATGTTTTTTTTTCCGCTTAAACTTTTTAGTTATTATTTATTCAAATTCAAATTCATTTATTTCAGGTAATTACCCATACAGAATGCACTAAATTAGATTAATTGGATTAAATTTATCAAATTAAATTATTTATTTATATAAAAAAGTAATTTGTGCATCTTTAGTACCTTTTCATAATATTACAGTATTCATATTATCCATAGAGGTTTTTCATCTGCACTCAAACTTTTTGAATAGATACTTAGCGTGGACTTTTTATGAGGGGAGGACCGTTCGTCTTGGTTCTTTATTCACAAAGAAAGAGTTAAGTGCACTACAATCTACATAGTCGTCGTAATAAGATTCTTTACGTTTTTTAAGTAGATACTCGAGGTTAATTTTAAAAATTGTAGCCAAACTACTTGAAATAAACTTATGTTGATATTGAAAGTCCCGTCTCATCATTTCAAATGTCAATGTGTCTAGGACGTGTGCCACACTAACGGGAAATGCCGTTGATTTTTGTCTTTAAATGTTTGCATAAAAGTTCATCATCGCGGTAATTAACAACATTTCCTGTTTACGCTGGCAGGAGTCGGAGCTTGTCGGCCTTTACTTGAGCTGAATTTACTAAAGTTCAGTTGTTTAATCAGTAGTTAAGCATTATTTTATTTAACGGTCCATTCATTGAAACAAAGGCTCAGTTGGCCGCAAAAAAATTGGGGATCTTCTCCAAGGTGAGAAGGTGCTTCACGCCTAAATACACACATCAAAAGTGTCTAGGGATCAACATATATTTTTGCAATAACTTTTCTCCTGATTGATATTAATTAAAAATTTTTTTAAGGATTCATCAAATAAAGTGTTTTCGTTTGTCACAGTAACGATAAACCAAGTCACCTTTGCATTAATAAAGAAATTTGCCATTTTCCTAATAAAGGGATTTTTGACATTTGAACCACTAACACAAAAGTTCGAAAAAAAGACTGAAATAACAGTTTTCTTTAAAATTTTATTGGGTAACTTAAACAATTAATAATCCGTGTTTCTACCGCGAACACTAACAACACAAGAACATCGGTTTGGCATACTCAAAATGAGTTCATCCAAATCACGCTGTGGAATGGCCGCCCATGTTCGTTGCAACAACAAAAAAATGTCTTCTTGCGACTGGATACCCTCCATATTCGGCAGAGCTCTTCTCTGTAGCATATCCCATGCATGCTCAATCGGATTCAAGTCTGGCGACTGAGCAGGCCAGGGCAGGACATTGATGTTAGCTGCGGCGAGAGTCTGTCTTACAACTCTTGCGGTGTGCGGTCGTGCATTATCATGCATTAACTGAAATAAGGGACCGATTTGCACTTGTAGAGGAACGATGACGTCTGATACAATCGTCTCAGCATAAATTTGAGCGTTGAGGTTGCCTCTGATCCAAATCAACTCAGTTCTTCCGCCGATCCAAATACCCGCCCATACCATGATGGTTCCACCACTATAAGGATGGACTTCCTGGCAGGATTTTAATCGCTGTTGGCGTCCAGGGCTTCTCCAGTGTCGTATACGTCTTGTATCCGGTCTCATACCAAAACGAGACTCATCAGAAAAGCACACGAAACGCCATTGTTCTTCTGCCCAATTTCTGTGTTCAAGAGCCCATTGATATCGAATCCTACGATTGTGCATTGCTATAGGTGGTACCCGTAGCGGTCTTCGGGAATGAAGGTTCACTTCATGCAAGCGGTTTCTGACTGTTTGGTCGCTAATTAAGTCCCCTGAAGAGTGATGAAGCCTCACGGCTAACATCATGGCGGTTATTGTTGGAGCTCTTCGAGTTAAGATTTGAATGTATCGGTCTTGTCTCCGTGTGGTGCAGCGATACCGTCCTCCATGGCGCTCAGCCACGGTACCAGTGCTTCGGTAACGTGTCCAAAGTCGACTGATAATACTCTGACTTGTATTCAGAGCTAAAGCCACAGTACGTTGCCGGGAACCAGCTTCTATCATTCCCACGGCTCTGAGCATTTCTTCCCTGCTTAAATGACGTCGCCGCTCCATAATAACGTTGGTTTTAATCAGTAGTAGGGAAACAGTAGCACTAATAATGTCTTCAATGCGTTGTATGTTTTTATAGGGAAAATATTAATACAGCTGATTTTCATCTTTTACTCGAATTTGATTCACAGTTCCTGATTCAAATTATGAAATGCACCAAAAAGGATCCATATAAATTTATAAAATCATAAATTTATTACAAAGCCACATCTCAATCTCAAGAAATCCGCATAAAAATGCTTGATCCCTAGACACTTTTGATGTGTGTAGTTGCTTAACTTGTATCAAGCGCAAGTTCGGTCATGCACGGAGTACTGCTCTCACCTCTGAGATGGATCTGCAAATATTAACTAGATACACTTGAGTCAATTACTAAACGGGCCAAAATGCTTATCGGTACCGATGCTCTGGGTGATTCTAAGCTCCAGAGCCTTGAACATCGACGCCGAGTTGCCAGCCTGTCGGTTTTTTTCGGAGAGTGTGCGATGGAACTGCACAACTTGATGCCCTTTCCATCATCGGACTACAAGACGTATTGCAATGCGCCATCGTTATATGGTGGACATCCGTCCAGTACGTACAAAGCGTTTTGCCAATACCTTTATTGTGCGCATAGCTAAGGAGTGGAATTCCCTGCCGGCCATCTGTATTTCCTGACAACTAAGCCCATTTCCTTGGGGTCTTCAAGTCAAGAGTGAAAAGGTTACTACTAGGCAAGCGTGCTTCACCGTCGACCACATATTCTCTTACCGTCAGGCGAGATCGTGGTCAAACGCGAACCTATGAATAAATAAAAAAAAACGACGGGTTGCACTCTGGGAGTGCCGGCAGAAGTGAAAACTTCAATAGTAATAAACACACACGAACATTCGCGCAAGCGCCCTGCGCCGTCTTACGAATTTTCGATCAGGTCACGTGTCCTGACGCGAGTTTAACATTTTTTACCCATTCCAAAAAAAGTGCACAACGCCGCTAAAGAAGTTTTCACTTCAAAAACCTAACGTTTTCTTTTACGAATGGGGAAAAACGTTTAAAATTGAACAAATAGTTTCATCACTAGTAATCAAAATACTGGCCCTATGAATATCAGGCATCTAGGCAGTACTACGGTTAACGCAATCGTGTAGGCACTGTACGGATTTGGCGCCGCCTCACCTTATCAGCTTGTTGTCAGCCTTACCTCAATTCAACGTAAGCAGGTAACCGGATCAGCTTAGCAGCACCTTCAGGGGAATCACGTACGTGTGTTAGTCTTCAACGAATTTCATACATGAAAATGCGTCGTGAGATACGCTTCATGGATCACCGGTGGCGTGTGAGAATCGTCGTGTCAAATTCGGCCTAATTTTCACTGGCTTGCCCTGCTCATCAATTGACAATAGGAAATCATCAATTAGCTCTTCAATAGCGAATATGGCAAAACATCAAATTAGGAAAACAAAATAGGCTTTAATTTAATTTGTTAAGTTTTTCAAGTTTATGTTTTACATACTTAAACACCGATACAACGTAAAACAAACGACCGTAAAAACAAAATATTATTTATTTCATTCTATAAATATATTTATTGTCACTTTATAATTTTTACATATCAAAGTTAACCTTATCAATCACAGAAATGTCTTTGATTGAAATCCACGTAAAAATAAAGAAAACTTTTTTTCTTTAACACTTCCCGTCGAAGCCCATGAGAAGTAAAATCCGACACAAATCCAAAGGAACACCAAATTTTTCTTCCATTTCAAACGGAAATAAATTAAATTTCTTTCTCACGGTGTTCAGACGTATTTCGAAGTATTCAGGGGTGGGTTACACGAATACCTAAGTCCCTGTTTGTATGCCAAGTCATGGAAGCTTACCCTAAATCGAATCCGCCGACGCGAATAATTGTTGGAACATGTACGAGTGGGTGGGAGCTGAGAATGCACTTTGGGGGTTGTTTCGAGTTAATATTTGAAGGGTTAATCCGTCCCGATTGTTTTTGGAGTAATTGCAGTTACTATATCAGCGGTATAGAACTTTTGTTTTTGGATTATTAGACTTCGGTACTTCTTATCACAGTAACTCTGTAAAACCTTTGTCAAACAGACAGGCGAAAGCGAACCGGACCGAATCCGAGGCTATAACGAACCGAAACGAGACGTCAAACTGGGTGCAGCGAACCGAGGCGTGGCAGTTGTTTAAGCTTTGGCTTTATAAGAACAACGTCAAACAGAGCAAATACGCCTTCGCCACGTCTTCGCATCGGTTCGGTCACGCTATCGGATCGCTTTCGCTTTTCTATGTGACTGGATTCAAACAATTGTATACATTACAAATAAAAACGTCTCGCTTCGTATTCGTCACGCCTGTCTGTTTGACAAAGGCTTAACTGACGAAAGCGATCCGATAGCGTGACAGAACTATCGGACTGACGTCTCGCTTCGGTTCGGTATCGCTTCGGAAACTCTTCGCTTTCGCCTGTCTGTTTGACAAAGGCATAAATGACAGCCTAGTTCAACGGCTTTAGCCACGAGCTCCTCATTGTCAATGTTATCTAATGGTTTATTACACTGAGTAGGGAAGCGAGATGCCTCGAAGAAACGTTTTAAATCGGAATCGATACCGCTCTAATACTAATTAGCAATTCAAATTTAATTCTATAAAAAGCGTATCAATTGCTTTAACAAGAAAACTTTAGCTGCAGGTGTTGAATGCCGACACAAAGTGACAAGGGTGTAAAGATTGACTAATGTTTAGGCGGTTATAGCTACCGTATTATGAATGAGAGTTTGAAAGGCAAATTGGCGACGTCGCTTAAGCCCTTACCCTCGGAAACTTGACGTTTTAGGAGATTTTCTTTCATACAATAGGTATTTCGTACCATCATCATCATGCCTCGATGAGCTAGTGGTCGCAAATGTAGCTTGCTGAGCATAAGATGTCGGGTTCGATTTCTGAGTCGGAAAAGTTTTGTCATTAGGAATTTCTCAGTAGCATCTACGGAGTCTGGAATTGTGCCCGGTTGATGGCAAGAGTCTCGTTCCCTATTGTGATTAAGTGTGATGTCGATTTTGTGTGGCTGTTTTTGAAATAAAGGAATGCGGTAGTTAGAACGGCCAAGTTTTTTAAAGTACCTTTGTAAAGTAATTTTTTAAAGCGTAATGTTAGTTTCATTAATAGCACACGAATGCTATGTGAATTTTACAAAGTTTAAGGTTTAAGGCCTTTGTCAAACAGACAGGCGAGTCCGAAGCGATAACGAACCGATACGACACGTCAGTCCGATAGTTCGGTCACGCTATCGGATCGCTTTCGCTTTTCCATGTGACTGGATTCAAACAATTCAATACATTACAAATAAACACGCCTCGCTTCGCATTCGCCACACCTGTCTGTTTGACAAAGGCTTAATAGCATTAACAAAGCCAGGCTCTTTGTGACGAACTCAAGATTATTCCAATTCGCTCAAGATTATCAGTCCCTCACTATCATCATCAGCCTATAAATATTCCCACTACTGGGACACAGGCCTCCTCTCTGTGAAAGGGTGTGGGCCATAATCCACCACGCGTGCCCAGTGCGTTTAAAAATTCGAAAACATGTGACATGCTCCAGGATGTCACATGTTTTCGAATTTTTGGTTCGACATACCGGTTTCCTCACGATATTTTCGCTCACCGTTTTGATCGTGGTGATGAAATAAATTACACAAAGTAATACGCCTGGCTGGGTTCGAACCCACGACCTACAACCCGTAACTCCGGGCCAATACCACTGGGCTACCACTGCCCTTTAATCAGTCCCTAATATAAAGTAATTGTAAATACGTTTATTTTTTAGATATGAAACCCCAAATTTCGCCCAATAGAGGGAAAATGAAAACATCCATCGCAGTTTATATTTTCAAATCAAAACATTCAATTAGTTTACCCACAGCAGATGTTACTCAACGCTGAAGCATTCAGACACTTCAATTCAGGGCTGCGAACCGAGACAAGTGCAAATGTTAGAGGTGCCGCCGCCGCTAGTATTGTATATGACAATAAGCCTAGTAAGTTTTGGAGAAGGTAAATTTTAGAAAGAGAAGGAAAACTAAACAGTAGTGTCCGACCGAAGGTTCCGTTACGGTTTCGGTTTCCGATGATATTCCAAATTCGGTCTAAATAGGTTTATTTTAACCCGCGACGCAAATTGAGATTGATATCAAACTTTGAGAATTTAATACATGGTGGAAAGATGGTTCTAGAATTTTTATTTTGATAAAATTAATTATTATTTAATATTCTTTAGCTTATTTAAAAGCTGTTTCTGAATTGTGCTGTAGTGCTTTTGCCTTAACAATCAGGTTTCTATATATTTGTATACAAATACTCTTACATGTACTGCTACGCTATCATTATATTTTAGAGGAAAGCATAATAGTTACCTACACCAAGAAAAGAAGAACAAAAGAGGTAAATGTTAATATGCATATTGACTCTTTTTCAGATCTATGATTTTATAGAAGAAAACAAACGCAGATAAATGGTTTTATTATGGTGCCATAAAAGACTTTTAAGATCGGATAAGAAAATAGTAGGTGATTTAAGCAGACACTTTCTCTTTGAAGATACATAATGAGATAACGAATAAGAAAAATGTTCATGCCAGGAATATTAAAATATTATTTAAGGATGAAGGAGGAGGAGGAAGAGCTCTAGTTTTTACTTAGCTATCTTAAGTGAGACTAGCTCTGGCCCACGGCGTCACTCTCAAGGACATCGGAAATTACTCACCGGGATATCAGTGTGACAAATTGAAAATCGTTCGACCGTTCAAGCGTGAAAAGGTAACATATAAATGTATTGAAAGGCTAATGGAGTTTCATAAGTAAAGAAGTACTATACCTGAGTGTGGAAAAGCAGAAAAAAAAATATAGGTAAGGACATACATATATTTACTGGTATGTTTGTAGGAAGTAATATTTAGAATTACTGAACCAGTTTTGAAAATTATTTTACCAATAGAACGCTCTATTATTCTTGCGTGACATAGGTTATGTTTTATTTTCAAATTGGACCTGTGCGAAACACATACCGATCACAAGTTCATTATATAAGTACATCGGAAACATTCAACAAGAGACAAATGGTACATTCTGTGTTGTGTAACACAGAATGTACCAACTTATGTATAGTTGCATATCTGCAAGAGTGTCATCGGTTGCTCCCGTCAAACTTCGTCCACAAAACATCTGCGCTGTTTTCGTACTCCTCAAAAGTTGCAATCTCCGAAACTGCTCTCTAGGAGACGTAATATGAATTCCGTCGGCATCTTAGTCCATATTTGTTTGACGCTGCATCCTATTGCCATGGCCCACTCTTGGCGTGGAGCCAGTCGCCTAGTTCGTGACCAAAGGCACATTACACCACACCATTCGCTTCATACAAATCTGGAATTTAATTTTAGTGATAAATGGATTAAAAACCTGTCTCCTGGGGGTCTACTTTCTAAGTCCGTGAACGACCAGACGTTTACGGATACGGATAATACCGACGATACGGATAGTAACGATAGTACGATCGTAACTAATGTCAAAATATTTGCGGACGGATAATACAGGCACGACCGAAATTCTTTTGACGCGGCGCTAGTGTCTTTGTCATTACATCAAATTGTATTTAAAAATTATAGTACCACGATTTTTTCGCAGGTCATGAGTGGTGACGCGGACTCTAAGAAGCTATCTGTCAAATCGTAATATTATTATTCATTCAGTTTTAATTCAAAATGCCCGTAACTAAGGCCGAAACCACGAGTTTCGTGCTTAGACATTAGACCCCGTGTATGAAATAGTGAAAGGCGTGAATTGTAGTTAAAGAGATTTCAAGACGGCGCTCTCTTAATGTAATTTTGTGTTAAAAGTGTTTCAGGTTTTTATGGATTTCGCAATTTAAATGTATAACGATGATCAGATGGAAGAAAAACAAGGGATAATAATTCTATTTTACGATGGGACTGTAAAAGGAAAGCATCGAGTGACTTTACAAATTCTTTTGAATTAGTATTCTTTGTAAGACTTGAAATTAAGCAGAAAGATCATTACTTCTGTTGTGTAAAGGAGAACGTTTTCGAAATGTATACTTTTTGGTCTTGTTATAATATTAAAAACTGCCTGTCATTTCCATTATAAGTAACATACTTATTTATCTAGTTTATTAACGACCATTAATTTTACCAATATTCTACTTAATTACTACGTAATTGTAAATGTTTCTACAATTACGTATGGAGGTAAATATAAAATACTATGTAAAAAGTTTATTATTTGTTAAAGCTACCGACATTGGCACTTGCAACAGTATCAAAACATCGAAAGCTCAAAACAATTAAATTAACATGGTTAATATCCCGTTTGAAGTTCAGATGATAATATTATATTTGGCAATAAAGAGGTATCGTTGCCAGTAATTGTATCATCGTACTTTAATTAATTATTCTTAATAACAAATTGAGCCGTAAAATTAATTTGGGTGGGACGGTTTCATAAAACAAAATCACTTACAATTTTGTGAGTAATTAAATATTATATCCAAATAATCAAGAGGAATTTCATGAAATAATTTTGATTAGACCCTTCTAGTAATAGGTTGCTCACCGTCCGATCAAGGACCGCGCGCGTCGCATTCAAAGCGCGTCTCATGGAGCTGCCTGCACATTGACCTTGGCCATTGAGGCATTGACCATGGGGCCCGATTGTCTAAACAAGGTATACAGTGGCACTGAAACTCAAATAGTAATTGACAGTTTTACTACATCAGAAAAAATATTATCTAATGAGTCCTCCCGCCATGTGCGATGATAAATAGTAAGTATGAGACTTACTATTTATCATCGCACATGGCGGGAGGACTCATTAGATAATATTTTTTAAACGAAAACTTAAAAAAAGACTTTATTTTTATTTCTTAGTTATTTTTATCTATAATTATATATATCATCCGCTTTGATAGATAAAAATAACTTAAAAATAAAATGAAAAGGCTATTAACGATCAAACGACTATATCTGATGAAGATAGCTTTCGGTATAGGCTACGTGTGGGCAGAAAATTTTGTACCGAATATTTTATTATTGAAGTCTCTAGAAAATGTACAGCGTGGGCTGGCAAAAATATCAAATCCCTATCCCTTCACATGATTTTCAGTTACAAATAGATAAAATAAAAGTTTCCCTCGTAATTCTGCCTACAATATTAGGACGTTTTAATTTGATATTCGTTTAACTAAATGCGAAAATTATTAAATGGTTTTGTAACTAAATGCGAAGGTAACTAAGTTTGTCTGTATTTTGTGTCTCATTATTTTCATGTCTAAATTTAAGAACGGATCACTATGAGAGAAAGGTAGGGGAAAAGTTTATAAGACGGGGACGCGAGGTATAATGGGGATATACACTCTTTAGGCATACTTAACACAACACTAACGTAGCGCAAGCGCAATCAGGACATCATTGCAAGCAGCCATTATCAAATGGCGTCCTGTTGGCGCTTTCGCTACTTTAGTATTGTGTTAAGTTTGCTTTAATTGTGAGATTTCCCATCATACCTTGCGTCCCCGTCTTATACACTGTTCCCCTACGTAGCCAGGATTTAAAAAGAAAACATAATTATGCTACTTTTCATATATTTATTTTAGAAACACATAACGCAGGTACCCGGACAACAATTTGAATTATAGTATAGAATAAATACATACGGTACTAATCTAATAAAAATTAAAATATCTTATTTATTTATTGGTACGCCATCACATCAGAAAAAAAACGGTCGAAACTGAGAAAAAAAGGTTTTTGGATTTACAGCTGTTTTTATTTAAATCGTGAAAATGTACTTGTATCTGCGTGATACCAATGAGAAAATAATTAAGTTACCAAAAAAAAAACATTAACATTAATTTGACAATCCTCTCAAGTCGGCAAAGACATCCGATATTACTAATTTCATAAATTCCTTTTGAAGTTTGAAGATTCCTTTGAAGTATTTTTATATCCCCATTCCACAAGTCTTTGTCACCAATGTGATATAGGTTATAAAAGATCTACAAGACGAAGTTTACATTGACATTATCATTTCAAAAAAGTATATTTACTGATTATGATAAATGTTAAGGTTTATATATTTTGATGGATGTATGTTTGTTACGCAATCACGTCAAAACGGCTGAACGGATTTATATCTGGATAAAATTTTGTACAAATATAGGTTACAGTCTGGAATAACACATAGGATATGTGTTATTCTCGTTAGGCAGCTGGATCAAGGGCCTGATTCAGAAAGCAGTTCTTCTGGACACGGCGCGCATTGTTAGGAGGTTCCTTTCTCTAGAGCCCTGACCGCCGGTAGCTTGGACCCTGTTCCCGATACCGGTGGGCCACTATTATTTATATTTTTAAATGTTTTTTTATTTTGTTTTTGTAAAAATATTTAAAAATGTAAAGAGATAGGAAAAAAAAATGAATAAAGGATAATAATACCTTTATTTCAGGCAACTATGGCCCATAACATAGAATACATAATAATAATATTATAACTATAAATAAACTAATACATATGATATGACCTACATTAAACTATTTTACACGAAGAGGCGGCGTCGTGTTTCGCTGACTGGTGCCGCGCAGCTGGCCACGAAAACGCCGGTACACGACACCCTTCGGCCAGAACTCGGGCTTGAGAAAGTTATCGAGATACTGAGTCGGTACTCGCACCACAAAAGACTTGAAGTTCGTTTCGTGGCGCGACTCCAACCTCTCGACCCTCAATGTCCAGGAGGTCTTCACTCGCAAAAACTCCACGACTTCCTCAACCTTCGTGGAGTGATGTAGCCGGGACAAATACAACTGCGTCGTAGGTGTTGCAGGACGCAGTAACATGTTAGGCCCAGCCAGCGCGGAACCACACCGGTTCTGACTCTTCTGAGGCTTCTTCTTCATCTTCTTCTCCACCTTGATGAAGCCATCCTCGTCCGTTTGCCGCCGCGTCATTTCCTTATCGGAGACTGAGCGGCTCTGCTTACCCCCTTTGGCTTGCTGTTTCTGCGAGTTTTGCGACTCAGCAGGTTTGCCCTCGGTAACAATAGCGGCGTAGGCACATTTACGAGTACCTACGCGAGTAATCCGATCTACCTGTGACGTAGTCTTCATAGGAGACGCGGGACGATCGACGGTGTGAAGCAATGCATCCTCCGTGATTTGTACAGGTGACGACACATCCATATGGGCCGACTCAAAACTGCTGATGGAAGCATTTTGATGAGCCGCGCCGCGACGCGTGTTCACATTCGTGGCGCTCGGTGGTGACCTACTTGCAACGACAGTATTGCGCAATGACGATACTTCGGCACGTAGATCTTCGATGGTATTTTCCGACGCCGCCAACTTAGACTTCACCTCAGCCAGGCTTGTCTGCAACGATGTGATGTCCTTCAGCAACCTGGTGACATCAACATGATCGAAGGTGACAGGGGGCAGTCTATGCAGCTCCTTTGCCACGAACGCAGGAACGTCGTCAGGATCAGTCACCTTTAACAGGGTGATGATGTCCTGAATGCTCTTCTCAGTGCCATCTCTTCGTCGGGATGGCATCTCTTCGAGTTTCCCAATAGATTCAAATAGCAGCCTCTTGCCACTACTTATCTCCTCTTCCTTGAAGTTAGATTTGCAGATATGCAAAATGCTAACCTCGTCCATCGTGTCTATTGCATGCTGAATGAATGCCAGCAGTTCGTTGGCTATAAGTGGTTGAGAACTCATAGCGTCAGCTAGCAGCGGCTAGTGCCGCGCTAATCGCGAATAAAATATTCGTACTAGTTAACACGTCCGTATTAGAGCGCGCATCGCACTGACTGCAATCCCATGGGATAAATTGCGACATGCACATGGGCGAAGCTGGTGGCAACAGCTATTTAAATTATAGATTCAGTTCATTATGATGCTTTTTAAAAATAAAAAATAAACATTTTTTTGTAAACAAAGAATAACATTTTATCATTTTCTTTTACGAAATCTAATTGCCCGTGCGGTTTCTGGCAAAGGACAGTTCTTATTGGAAATAAAATGGTTCGATTGTCGTTCTAAAAGGCGTCCAAGAGAAACGAAGAGAATTGATAATTGTGTCTGCAATATCGGGTTTGAGACAAAGTTGTGAAAATGACAACACGAGTAACACTGTAGTGAAAATTAATTTAAAAAGTTGGTACGAGCATACGACAAAACGTAAAACTGTAACAAAAATATCGAGTGATTCTTGCTGTTTTTTTTATTTATCGTAGTAAAATCATCAAATGAGTCCTCCCACCCAGGGCGGAGCGGAAGGGACTCTCAGACTCGTACTGACTAAAATCTACGGTGTCCTTCAATAGCCTCTTACGTTCTGGGGTCACGGTAATTCATGAGTCCCACGACCCCGGCAGGCTTTGGCCCTCTAGAGGCGGGCCCTGTCATTTTGCTGACACTCTCTGAGGCGCGTGTGGAACATAACGCGCCGTCGACCCGGGCATGGTCCATGGTCGGACAGCGAGTTGCCCATTACTCGCTGCCCGCATGCCTGATTCTTGCTGACTAGCTCAAGTTCGCGGCGATGCCAGTGTGATGATCGGAAATCATCCCAAGAGAAAGTCATATAGTGATAAAAGTTTCCTATGTGTTATTCGAGGTAATATCAATTTGTGTACCAAATATCTTTCAAATCCGTTCTGTAGTTTTTGTGTGTAACAGTACCTAACACATGCCAATTATCCATCCTCAAAAACTTTCGTTATTATAATAGCAAAAATTAAGAGAGGTACATAATTATCCAATACTGTATTGTGCACAACTCTAATATCTCGTATACGCGACGGCCAAACTCATAAAGCTAAGTGAAAGCCAACTAAATATTCGTACGACTGGAATGTCGAATATAGTGAAAAAAATCATAGATCATAAGAACTAATACCTATATTCTTATAAATAAAGATATCGTTCATTCATCATTCATTCATTCAGAAACGAGCAATTTCAATTTTCGTTGCTTTTATTTTGACCAATCTTTCGGGGACCTCTGAAGAACCAAAACATAGCTCATTAGAAGTACCAAATTCCTTCCTTTGATAAATAATTGTTGTTATTCAAACTATCACTTCCCGCTCTCATCCACAACCACCCACACATTAACTAACACATAAAATCATTCTACTCAATGACAAATCCCTCGGAGCGACAGTAATGGCTTCATATGTTACTCTCATACCCCACGTGATAAGAAATGAGCTTATCTTCTAGAAACATCGCCGGGAATATACGGATTTGGGCTGCAACATAAATGAGAGAGCACAATGTCAAGCCTACGTGAATAATAACATTGGAATGATACAGAACATACTTAGAAGTCTTTGGGGAGTAATAAGCTTTTTATTTTTGGTTTTATGAATAGTACGATAAGACTTGTTCTTCATTAAGTTGCGATTCTACCGATGTGAAAATGTATTCTCTGGTGAACCCAAGGAAACACTGGGTTCTTCTGTGCGCGCACACATGAACAGTGGACTCGTTGTGCGCGCACATTGCTAGACCTAGTTCAATGAAAATGTTCGCGCACAAAATTAAACGTGCTGCAGTGTCTGCGAACAAAAGTTCGGTCACCTCCTAACCGGCGAAAGCACAGGCTAACAACGATATCAGCTTAGTAGGCGCACTGTTGAAGTGCGCAAACAAATGCCGCACACTATTTTGATGGAATCGAGCCATTTTATACAGCAGAATAAGGGGGAAGGAGAGTTCACTGACCATACGTATACTACCGATCTTGCTATTGTTTCTTTCAGATTGACTGAAGCTGCATTTAGTTATAGCAGTGTAATTCCCTAAGTCCTCAATTACAGTTTGTCTATGATAGACTTTCAACTTTATGCTTTAGAGTACATAGCGTCAAAAAGGGCGTCCCTTGCCAACAGAATATAACATTGAAACTCTGAACCCTAAATTAGTAAAGCTTTCAGATGATCTGAGTTCCATTAGCAGAGACCAGAGATCCATCTCACTATAAAATAGGCAGGTCTTCAATATAGCAGAATAGTTTGATATAAAATGATCTATCTGATTAGTGATCTATAATAAAACAAGTTCCATTTCACCGAAAGGCTTTAAAACTCGAGATACGACCTGAAGAAAACCGAAGTTTTATTATGACATAATCGTAAAAATCGAAACGAAAGATCCGATTAACTTCAAATCGAATCACGACACCAATTCGATAACTTAATAAAACTGCGATCAAGTCTTTTCTTAATCACCCAGTTAAATCCTAGTCACGATTTACTTCATCCATTTTAAAACTAAAATCGCTAGTCAAACTGTCATTCTTTAAAAGAGCAATTACAGCATTGCTTTTGCATCATCCAATTATTCGGTAGAACGCCTCGTCCGCATCTCAGTTGGAAGATGCAAACTCCGCATTTTCAAGATCTATCCATTAGGAGTAAGGACCCAATTTCCTAGCAACAGTTAATCTCGGGGTAACGAGTCCATTAAG
The DNA here is from genome assembly GCA_943136025.2 of Agrotis puta. Taxonomy (NCBI): domain Eukaryota; kingdom Metazoa; phylum Arthropoda; class Insecta; order Lepidoptera; family Noctuidae; genus Agrotis; species Agrotis puta. The sequence goes on along the minus strand of OW964177.2, from coordinate 8,104,024 downwards.
AAGACACGACGGCCATTACTGCATCGAGGAAGATGCTTACATAAAATATTATTATGTGGTTCAAGTGTGGGATAAGGGATACTGTGTATGGATGAGTTTTGTGATGGTAAGCACGATAAATTGAAAAAAAAAATGCGCTGTGTATTGTTTCTTGTGAATATAGATATACTAATCTGATCTTTTCGTCGAAGAAAAATTATTCACTTCTATAAAAACTGTAACAGAAAATTGTGATGAGAAGCAAAAATTCTCAAAAACTAAGTATGCCGTAACATATTTCATACAAGTTCTTATTTTTCCAAATGATTGAACCGATTTTGATGAGTCTTAACACATAGGTCAAAAAAATATCAGAGAACATTTTCAATAAGATCTCTCAATCGTTATACTTACATAATCACATCACACTATTCTACCATCGAAATATAATTATCGGATATTTATTTAGATATTTTAGTGAAACCGATCATAACACAAATATAGTAACCCTAGTTTAACAGTTCCTTAACCCAACACGTGTCATCACTTATAAAACAAATGTAATACGAGTGTTCACATTCATAAATGTTCTCGCATGTAAACCAGAACGCGCAACTCATAACTTGTCCTGTTTAATTACGTACAAAATGAGATTTCCGTGCGTAATGAAAAACAAACCCAGACTCTACCCAGACTGTTGTCACAGAGACCACAGATAAAACAAACAGATACCGGGTTCGTGCGGGCTACATACATCGAAGTTTGAATGCCGTTTTACAAAATGGAAGGGAAACATTCATTGTAGTTCCCGGCGCAACATACGAGTAGCAGTGAAGGGTTAAAGTTTTCGTGGAAATTATGTTCGGAAATGTGTGCTTATATACAATCGCACCAATTGAATATTCTATTATTATCTGCTCTATACAAATTATACTTATTTCAATTTAGAACTTAAAAAAAGTAGGGCGACGTAATGGGCAGTCTCGTCGCTAATAGGGAATTCGCACTTTTTTATATATTTTTTTTTTACCGTGGTAAAATCATCTAATGAGTCCTCCCACCCAGGGCAGAGCGGGAGGGACTGCCAGACTCGTACTGACTAAAATCCACGGTGTCCTTCAATAGCCCTTTACGTACCGGGGTCACGGTAATTTGTGAGTCCCGCGACCACTTTTTTATACTAGTAAAAATAATATCTGTTCGTATATCACAGATTATTTCTTATTTCGAGCGGTTTTTTTTCCGTAGTTCTATTTTAGTAACATACAAAGTTATTTCTATAGATAACTTTTTATAGGTATTTCGTTAAATGTATCCTCCAGCACAGGGTGGAATGGAAGAAACTTGATATGCTCAAAAACAACCAGCTTTTTCAGTTGCTAGTTGCGTTCCAGTCTCGTGTCATTAGCCCGTGGTGAATAAAAACTTTAAAAATTGACGTCTTTAATAATCCTTTTTTTTGTGTAAATGTTCCCTGACATGGAATTTCTCCTGTTTCGTGGGTGCGTTTACAAACATAGAAACTCACATACACAAACACCCAGACCCGAAACAACTACTTGCTGATCATACAAATATTTGTTCAGTGCGGGGATCGAACCCGCGACACACAACGCAGCAGTCCAATTGCTCAGCCACTGCGCAAAACGTGCCGACTTATATCTTTTGACGAATAATATCTTTAATACATGTTTATTAATTTTCCTTTATTTCCTAGAATTTCCACTCTGCATATTAAAAAATCCCTGTATTTTGATGAAAATGGATTTGGACTGTGAAATAATGGTGATTTACTAATCACCATTATCTTGTCATTTAGTAATCCCTTTGTAATCAGTACATTACAAAGGGATTTATACTAGAATTAAACTATTTCTGTTTGCAGTAAAGAGATCACTGTAAAAGTGAACACTGGCATCTATTCTTACAAGCGTGGTTTTCAAAATTATTATGGATATTTGTTTCGCCGCGGTTTATTTATGACGTGTGCAAAGTTTTAGCTCAAACAGCAATTTATATTTCAGACCATTCATGTTTTGTGGTATGGCGATGGCGGTACGAAAACATTTTGTTTTAACCCTTAACCACCTGACCCCTATATCAGTAACGTAACCACCTGCGCGCGGTCACAGTGACCGCATCGGATACACATAAGTTATCTCAGGATATTAAGGTTTTATTATAAGAATAAATTAATAATATTCTTTAATATATATTAAATTATTTATTTAAGTGAAAAAAGAAACAATAATAAAACATGTTCTTCTCATAAATGTGAACAATTAAATTGCTGGCACATTTTAACCAAAAATATAACTATGGTTACATAATGAGATGTATCAAAATAGGGATAAAATATGATATCAAATTTGAACTTTTTTTAAAGAATCTAATAACATTTGAATGGGATAAAAAAATAAAGTTTAAAAAAGAATCAAAACTTCGATAAAATTGCAGAGGGTAAAGTCTGACAATTTTTCACGACAATTTTTGCACATTTTGAAAGAACATTCCACACAGATTGGTTTATTACAGATAAAAGATACATGAAATGTTTTTCATTTCTTCTTGGGAACACAAGTTATACACGTATTACGTGTTTCAAGAGTCCAGAAACAGTAGGCAATTCGCCTCGTCTAGAAGACGACACTTGTAGACAGTCATCAGATTCATAGTCTTCTAAAATTTCAGAAACTTCCAAATTCTCAGGTTCTACATCACTGCAACTCTCATCAACCACATCTCTAATCATTTCACAACATTTTCGTTGTTTACATTCATTTTTACGCTAAAACAATAAACATGAATGTAATACACAACAATCACATAACTACCTGACCGCGGTCACCATGACCGCTAGCAAAATATTTTTACTCACCGAAGCCAAACTCGCGCACGTAGATCCTTGGCTAGCGCGCACGCGACGCTAAAGCACCAACAGAAAAGGTACACAGACGCACACTAACATGGGATAACGGATTTCGACGAAATTCAAATTCAAAAAATTGTTGCGGTCACCATGACCGCTGGCAGGTGGTTAAGGGTTAAAGTTGTATTTCACGCTTCCGCACTGCTTCAAATGTTTACCTGAGACGTGGCTATGTTCTGGTTATTTTTTTTTGATTTATTACTAATCTTATTAATATTATAAACGTAAAAGTTTGCATGGATTTGGATGAAATATGACACGCAGATAGTTTATAACCTAGATTTACACATAGGATAGCTTTTACTCCGTTCATTTTCTAGATGAAGCGGGCAAAGCCGCTGGCAACGACTAAATTTAAAAATACTTTGAAATTTTTTGAGTATTTTTTAAGCACTGTGAAAAATGCAGAGTATTTTAAGCGCTATTCATATTCGTAACAATGATCAAAAAACAGAAAGGAAACTTCTAAAACATCAAATTTTGTCGGACTTTTTTTTGTAAAACCTAAATTCTAGGAACATGCTATATCATAGGCCTGGAGCGATATTGATACAACGCCAAAAACTATAGGTATAGCACGCACCATTGGATTCACATCGTACTGCGTAAAGTAGCAGTTTGCCGAACTATTTTCAAACCATTAGGTAACGTTGTATTGAAAACAGATTTTCATTTTCATTTTCAGACCTAGAGGATGGACCGTTTATTATCTGCTTTAAATTGCCATATCTTTACATTACTAAACACATTATGTGTGTCATACAGGAAAGAGATGCCTGTGTCGCGAATCGTAAAGATTTTTGTAGAAAGAAAGGAAGAACCGGAAGGTGGCAGGTTAAAGTCCTGTCTACACTCAAATTTTTCTTTCCACAAATATATTTTTTGATTGTTTTTTTTTTTCTCATTTTAGGCTAAGGGCTAAGGCTCAGTTGATGCTTAAGTTTATCCGTCTTACTATAAAAAAGTTAAACATCTGTTGAACACTTGTTTAAAAACTGCCAACTGCAAAGCGGCACTTGACGTTGATATAGGTCGATGGGTCGTTTTGCAGTTGACAGATTTTTAGTCACGTGTTTAACAGATGATTAACTTTTAAGACGGTAACCGTCGCGTCGTACAACAAAAAGGAGTTAAGACAGACAAGTAGACAAGTGGTCAAACGATGTTTAACTTTTTTGTAGTAAGACGGTATATGTTCCCGGGGTTGCGGGACTCTGAAATTACCGTAACCCCGGTACATAAAGGGCTATTGAAGGACACCGTGGATTTTAGTCAGACAAGTCTGACAGTCCCTCCCACCCTGCCCTGGGTGGCGCCCTGGATGATTTTACCACACAAACAAAAAAGACGGTATATGTTTAATCCAGAATGTGATCAACACAAGCAGAGGTTACTTACATTGTTGGTTGTTTTGCCGTTTTCGGTTGGTATTTTAGTCTAGCTCAGATAGGCAATTGCCTCTCTGACTTCTACGACCAAGTTAGTACTGGATTTGTCGCAATACTTCTTGGTCACTCTAGTTTTCAGACATTCAGGCCACTGACCACCTGTAACGGCTATCAAAGATCTACGAATGACAGCCAAGATCAACGGCTTAACTTTCTTTCAGAGACACCGAGGAAATTTGCTATGAATAGATTAATCACCCATCCATTTACTGACCTATCCAAGCGCGGCTTAACTTAAAATATCAACCCATGCTTTTTTATTTGGCCATTAGCATTTAGAAGAAGAAGAAATAATATTTATTGGTACAGAAACAACACAATAATATGCAAAATAAAAGAGAACAATTAATGTTTTTTTTATAAATAACTTAAAATTATTTGGTACAAAATTGTTTGCACCGCGGCTGCGCCAAATAGGCCAGCAAAAATGCCAGACAACTAGTGCCTGACGCTGATTTTCAACAGGACCTGGTGAAATGATTTACTGTCATATTATATCATACGAAAAACTAACTTCTACATAATCAAAGCGAAAAACCAGCAGCAAACATTCGTGGAAAAACTTTCGTCATAAAACACAAATTAACGAGTGCAAATAAAAACTTATAAATTATTTAAGGTAAACTTATTTGACGATGAGATTGGTCATTCCATTCCACCAGGTTTATTGTCGAATTGCAGTGAATTTTTCTCATTGGTTTCTTGTTATTCGGCCTTTAAAGAGAAGTTATTGAGTTCGTCATAGGAAAATGTATTTATTTATAAAATTACATAATTAATAAAATATGTCAACTTAATAAATTATTTAAAAATAGTGTATATATATATGGGTACATACTACGTTTAAATACTAAAATAAAAAGTAAAATCTTTACAAAAATGACTAAAATAAAACTAAAATTATTTGTTCGTCATTGTTTGTTTTCCTTCCAAAATAATGTTTCATTTTGATCTTAATAAAATGTAGGTCCAACAGTTTGAATGTATGGTTGTTTGTTTGAGCTTTCTATCCAGGCTTCAAGATCTGTTCACTACCCAATCTTGGGGTCAAACGCCTCTTGACTGCGAAAGTCGTGCGGTCCATGGCCCCTCGTTTGGACCTTCTCTCCTTTAGGAGGAAGCCACGAGTCAATCAAGTCGCGTGACAGAGGGTCATGGCTATCCGGGGGACTTATATTTGATGATTTTACCACCCAAAAAAAAAGGTTTCAAGATCTACATGGAAATCTTACTTTAAAATAATATTTAAAAAAGGTAGGTAAATAATATAATAATTATCTGATGGGTTTTTACGAGCTTGCATTATATGATTTTGTGATTGTTAACAAAAACCATTGTAATTTGATTTTAAATTAAATTATAACAAAATTAAAACACAGGCTTGATTTTCCGGGAACTCCTGGGTCACAATTTATTTTTCGTCCACTAATTAATTTGGCGGTTGTAGAATTTTAAACTGTTGTTCGTTTATAATTTACGCTTTAAATGACGAATTAATGAGTGCTTATAGTTATTCAAATTAAGTTAAAAATTTTCAACAGTGTAAATTGAAGAAAAACAGAATTTTAAATGATAATATAGAACATTATATTGACCAAACGAGAGAAATTTACCGGAACGAGTGTTTTTCATAACGAGATAAGATATACAATGTAGTTGAACAATTGTTTATTGTCGTGTAAAAAGGTCTATTAAATATTCTTTCGAACAATAAAATATTCAGCCACAAGAATGAAAAATGTTTCGCGACCCCATAAATATTCATCGCACAGTCCAATTCACACAAAACTATAAGAGCTATAAATCTGAAGGTGCGTAAATAAACAAGCGGTTTCGAAACGGGAGTATGGCTTGAACACATAAAACGTAAAACAAAGATTGGTCCGGTACATAATAAATAGTGACGTGAAGTCGACCGGGTCGCGAGTACGTTGGCTCGCTCCCAAACGACGTGATATGTGGCCGTGCCTTTCCGACCACGCTCAACGCTTAGATTCAAATTGTTTTTCTCTAAAGATTTTCATTTGAAGCGTTCTGAATAATATCTTAGGAATTATGACGCTAATAACGCTTGGCTGGCCATGTGAGGTGGTGAGTTATGTCTTTAGGCTTTGTTATTTTATCTAGCCGAGGCTTTTGTCTAGTAGACATTTATCAGGTTATGTGACAGCACTAAAAGCTGGTGTCATGGCGTTTCTGAGCGTTTAATGGGCTTTAAACATGGGTGCATGTAGCGTGTACAAGAGATTTATGTTTGTATGAAACCTGCACTGTACAATGTGCATCCTCAAATAACTCTTGTCATATGAGTCCTTTTTGTGTATCCTTTTTGCAGATCTACATCGCCGGCTAACGAATTCAAATGCTTGTGTAAATACGGGATTGATGTGACATTATACAAATATTTTATCACTAATCACGAAACTAAAAGCCTATACGCGACAAAGCATTTGTAAACATCACTACACAAGACAGACGCTTATTCGTTTAGTTTATAACGCGACTTAAACATGCTGCAACAACTTATTTGCTTTATAATGTCTACAACCCAGTATCCTACTTATTATAAACGACGATAAAGACTAAGGCCTCATTTACGGAGACGCGGGGCGTCTTGCGTCGCGTGTGGCGTGGCGTCTCGCGGCGCGTCGGTCGTTTTTTCTGTTTACGGTGGGGCGGCGCGTGAAGCGGCACGCATCATCGCACGCGTAAACACAAACTTATAGCAATATACGACCATGTTCATAGAGAAGCGAGACGGGAAGCGTGGCGGTGCCCGCCGCGGCGCCCGCGGCGAATCCTCTAGCGTGTAGCGAAGCACGCGGCGGGCATCTTCTAAAAAAAAGATTCCGCCTCGGAAATAACTTCATCGAGAATTGCCGCTGTGTGCGCCGCCGCAGTAAAGGCCGCGTGGGACGCGTCGGTGCCATCCGCGGGCTCGGCCGCAAAAAACGCCCTTAATTCAAACAAACGCGTCTAAAATCGCTTCTCCGTAAACGCGCGCTCAACGCAACGCGCTACGCCCCGCGTCTCCGTAAAAGAGGCCTAACTCTAGCCTCTTTGCTAAACAAAAGTGTTTACTAAGTTTAGACTACTTAAGTAGGGAAACTTATTTGCATGATCAGGAAATTAAAGCGAGTATGTCGCTAAACAAGTTTTCGGCAAATGTCTTGCGAAAGTCTTTAGAACGGAAAGCGGGTGACAATAGGAACTCAGTGTACGAAATTGTTGCAAGTTAAGCTGTTTTTGTTTCAATAGAGTTCAAAAGCAGATACGAGACAAAATGTTCGGGTTGTTTACTCTGGAGAAGTTTTCAATGTGTTAAAATTTCCAGTATTATTGTTTCCGGGCACGCGGGCAGCGAGTAATGGGCAACTCGCTGTCCAACCATGGACTATGCCCGCTTCGACGGCGCGTCGTGTTCCACGCGCGCCTCATAAAGTGACAGCAGAGTGACGGGGCCCCCCTTTAGAGGAATAAAGCCTGCCAGGGTCGCGGGTCTGTGCGCATTACCGTGACCCCGGAACGTAAAGGGCTATTGAAGGACACCGTGGATTTTAGTCAGTACGAGTCTGACAGTCCCTCCCGCTCTGCCCTGGGTGGGAGGACTCATTTGAAGATTTTACCACGATAAAAAAAAATGTATTATTGTTTCAGGTCTTTGAAATATTATTTTCACATTGAGTGTGATTCCTACTACTTAGACAGACGACATCTTGAAAGTCGTGGACAATAATGGATGTAAGTGATGGTTTGTTGTCTGGTGTGGTGGTCTAAGAGGGAGGCCTATGTTAGCAGTGGACGCCTTCCAGCTGATGATGATGATGAGAACAAGACTTATAAAAAAATATTCGTTCTAATTTTCAGTAAAAGAACCACCTATCCCAATGACATACATCGGTTCCCCATCTAAATATACCCCGATCAGTTCCATTGAAAAGTACTTAAAACAAGCACCCAACTTTTAAGACTTCGAAATAATGTTCCTGTTTCAAAGAAAGTGTAGGCGAATGCGTATGAAGTTCAAGAGAATACCTCTTGAGCTTAAAACATTTTTATCGGAAACACTCGCTCGGAGTCCTCGCTGAGGGGAAATTAAACTTTAATTTGTTGTGTTAGGGTTGGTTTTAGTTTGACTGTAATTATGTAGATCGATCGGACACAAGTGGGCCGTACGGGACATGTATTGCGGCTCTCGATACAAACAGTTTAATGCAAAGTGCTGCAGATAAGTGGTGATATAGGTTTTAGAGGAAATCTGACTTGCATTATATTGGTTCACGATTATGTAAGAGCTTCTGTTTCAATTAAGTCCACGATATTATTGGCATTTTAAAACTAAGATGTGTGCAACAATTTCTGTAAATGAAAAGTACATAATTTTGAAAGGGTAGTTTTTGCGTTGATAATAGGTAAGAAAATAGTAACGAAAGAGTGTTAGAACAATTTTAATTTTGTTTTGTGGATTCCTTTGATGATTTAATTTAATTATGTTTGTGGGATATCACATTAAGAGTACTGAAATAATATTTGCTTAACACGTTCAGACCGGCACCTCATGAGTAGGTACTTGGTATCCTACGGCGCAAATCTTCATATGGCCACCGGTGGTACATCACCGCCCCATGAACCAAAAGTCTTGCCGGGCGGGGTGCGCCACCGGTGGACACGGACAGGATTAGACAGGAATTATGCTTTCTCTCTTTCTAATAAGCTAGTAATCGTAATATAATAGTACATTGTTCACCAAGAGGAGAAAGTGACCGATTACCGTCGAGGGTGTCGTTTGAAGCCCGACCCGTAGGGGAGGGCTTTAAAATACCCGAGATCGGGAATCGCACTTTCTCTCGAGTGATACATAGTGCTTTATACTACACCTACGAGGAAAAATTTTTTTCATCATCACTATCACTACTTATCATTTTTATTTTTCTTTCTACGAAAACTGAATCCTCAAACAACACAAAAATTTAAAATGGCGCCAATGGCGTCTGCAATTTTCATATGTTCTTTTTTCAAATTGTATAGCCTGCCACCGCAAGGTCGCACTGCCAGCCCGACACCATCCAACACACAGCTAGTGGCCAGTGTCATTTTGCGAACTTGGAGATAAAAACTCACTGTAAAAACTTTTTGGCTTTTGATATTTAGGTTACCGGCGCATAGCATTACCCAAAATTAAAAAAAAAAACCACGTAAGAAATGGATTTTCATACACTTTTCTCTCCCGCTCAGATGCGTTTTCTCCCCGCATATTTGTTCGATATGCAATGACGTACTTTCTACCTTAAATTTGATAAAGTATCAAGGTACTTTCCATGCAGGTGTAGTATAAAGTAATAATCAACCCGATGACGCTGCAGAGGAGGGTAGGCCCCATGCACAAAGAAAGCTAAAACACAAGTTAGAGAAAACGGAAGGAAAGCTCAGAGATACCCGAAAGAGATGCAGACCTTGTTACGACCATTTTACAACAACCGAATCTGCGAGTATGGCTAGAAAAAAATCGAAACGCGTAACTACATTTTGCTATGCGTGTGAAAAACCAATGTGTTTGGATTGTTTCAATACTCATCATCATCATCTGCCTAGCCTTTTTCCCAACTATATTGTGGTCGGCTTCCAGTCGAACCAGATGCAGCTGGATATCAGTATTTTACTTGGAGCGAAAACCTGTCGGACCTCCACAACCCAGTAACTGGGTAATACTATACCCCATGGTAAGACTGGTTGTCAGACTTTAGAGCTTCTGACTAACAGTAACGACTGTCAAAGATCTACAAATGACAGCTGGGACCAACGGCTTTACGTGCTTTCCGAGGCACGGAGGAAACTCGCTATGACAGTTGGTCACCCATCCACAGACCAACCTCGGCAAGCGCGGCTTAACCCGGAAGATCGGTCTGTGCGGCTGTATTTATTTTGCCACCAGTTCCTCGGATTGTTTCAATACTATTCATGCAAAATAATTTTCATTTTATACCACCCATAATGGCATTTTATTTTATATTTTTTTCAATTTTGATTTAATTTTCTTATTATTACATTCTCTCAACGTAATTTATCATAAACAATTCGCATTTCGTATAATTTATGATTATGTAATTTTTTTTCTAATAAATACAATTTTTCAATACTGTTTTTTGCTTACTTTTCGAAATTATATCCTCCTCCTGAGCTACACTATGAAAATTTGTCTATTTTACTAGGCGGGAACGGTAAATACAACACTTTCTCTCAAAGCGGCGCGAATTTCTTAGTACATTGAAAGTATAGTGTGACGTGGCCACCGGTGGTACACCTCGCCGTGGCAACAAATACTCCGTGCTCCAGCGGTGGTACACGCCGGTCTGAACGTGTTAAACATATATAAACTTTTAAGAAATATTTAATGATTTTTTTCTTGTTTTATCCAAGCGTTTAAAATTAAAAATCCAGAAAAATACTATGTAAATATAGATTACTGACTCCTCACAAAACTCAAAAGACAAATAAATCAACAAACATACCTTCTACTACACAGGTATCTATGAAAATTTAAAAAGCACTTGAAAATCTCTTTGGAGCACTGAAAGTCGCCAAGCATACGTCTTTTCTCGAAAGTGCTATCGACTGCAAGAGCAACTAAATCACCGGTGACTCGAACATTTCAAGTTTTACTCAGCCACTGAATAACTTAGTATCAGCTGCAGGAGCAAAAAGTTTACATGTCAATTTGGAAACAGTAGTGAATCTTTTGTTCAGTTTGCTTAGCTGAAATTGAAATGTTGCTTTCTTTGTCTGACTAAATGCACCATAAAAAAGAGCGTTAAGGTTCGGATCAGTCGAAGATACATAAGATGCTGTTCAACTTAGAAGGACAAATTAGCCATAAATAAGAATGCTAAGTTTCGGAGCAGTCAAAATACAGTAGGCGCGTGAGTTGAATGCATAGCGCCAGCAGCCCAGCATTCGAAAAATTTTCATTTTGAATACATTTTTGGACAGCTACTCTGCGACTGTGGTAGATGGAGTGAACCTCTTACCTCAGGCCCAACCAGTTGGTCCGCGACGCGCCTAAAGAAGCCCTGGAACACAATGGTCAACCGAAGCAACCAGGTAATTTTTACTCAGTACAAGTTTGACAGTCTCTTCCGCTCCACCCAAGGGAGGACTCATTTGATGCTTTCGAACCTTTTGAACCAAGTTCACATGGCCCATATCAAAATCAGAAATATTTCCTAGAACCTCATTGCAATGGACAGAACTACACAAAATTTACATTAAACATTTCTTCGAACTATCAGCTGCAATCCAGACACATTGCAAACACTGTTTTAGAATTTGAACGCCTGCATGTTATCGTTGTGGTTCTTCCATTGGCTACACTAGCCAATGGAAGAACACTTGCTATGTTTAAATGTGCGTGTTAGCCCCTTTTCACACGTTCAGACGACGGAGGTTTGAGTAGCGCACAATAATGAAACCTTTCATACAAGCCTAAATTACCTAATTCTGTGGTCATTGCTAGCTAGCCAGTAGACTAAATATGTAGAGACTAAAATCTGATGGCAGACTAACATAAAACAATGAAAACGTTGCTTATTACTCTTGCAATAGCATGCGAAGCAGCGTTTTAAAGGCTTTTGGATATACAAAATTCCAGAAGGTAGAAAGATTTCTATTGCTCTAAGCCGCATCGCTTTTTTTTTTTTATCGTGGTAAAATCATCAAATGAGTCCTCCCACCCAGGGCAGGGCGGGAGGGACTGTCAGACTTGTACTGACTAAAATCCACGGTGTCCTTCAATAGCCCTTTACGTACTAGGGTCACGGTAATCCCTTGGTCCCGCGACCCCAGCAGGCTTTGGCCCTCTACAGGCCCCATCACTATGCTGACACTCTTTGAGGCGCGCGTGGAACACAACGCGCCGTCGACCCGGGCATGGTCCATGGTCGGACAGTGAGTCGCCCATTACTCGCTGCCCGCATGCCCGCGCCTACGGTGGCCAGAGATCGTCCTGCGACGTCCGACGCCGTGGGCGTCTACCACTGCGGCTGGGGTGGAGGGAGGACGCTGTCCTCTCCCTCAGGCGGCCCGCCTCCTCCTTCACGGGCATGACTGCTTCGCAGAAGGAGGCGACCGCTTCCCACTCCGTCTCGCCCCGCAGCATGGCCTCGACCAATGCCGGGCGCGAGAGGTCTCCGCCTATCGCTGTCGTGAGGACACGGCGGTGCTCTGCCCAAGCGGGGCAGTCCTGCACCGTATGCTCCACCGTGTCCTCCGGACGATCCTCGCAGTGGTGACACCCAGGCGTTTCTTCCCTCCCCATCAGACACAGGAACCTCCCGAAACTTCCGTGTCCGGTGAGGACCTGCGTCATGCGGTAGGTCAGGACGCCGTGACGCCTATCCAGCCACTCCTCAAAGAGGGGTCTTACCGCCGCGATTGCGGCGTGCCCGAAGCCGCATCGCTTGGAAAAAAAGTGGTAAAAATTAGCCGAATTGTTTACGTCGCGATGAAATGAAAAATCGAGGCGTGTTTATTCCCCATAAACATGACGATATTAAAAATGTGTTCTTTTTTCAGTATCCTGTGGGTAGTGTCATCTGAATCATATACAACATTATTTTTTCTTTATGCGAAACCCGATACACCTGTCTAGTATTTTTGTGTAAACAATCTATGTACAAAATTTTAAAACCGTATCATAAAAAATGACAAGGTTATAAGTTTGTATAATACCTGGTTGTCCGTTCAAAAACATGCTCATTTCGCGGTACACCCGCGTAAATCGCGTCTCCTGTGTAATACACTCGTGATAATAGCTTGACAATAGGTACCTAACCGTACGGTGATAGTATTATAATTAACTAGTAATAAAATTTAATTAAAATATTTTTGAAAAAAATATAACATGGTGTAAAAATTATTGGAATCGAATCAGTTACTGATTCTGAACAAACTATATTCAGGTTTCGCATATACTAAAAATAATGTTGTAGAAGTTGGAATTGAGACAGAATTGATCTAGCTACGCGTGCAGGTCGGTGCATTTTCTATCTCGAGTGTGAGGTCTTTCAATATTGCATGCAACTATTCGTCAATCCGATACGACCGACTTACTCGGAGTGGTTCAAAATACATAAGGTTTACTCCAGTGAAGCTCTCATGCCCTTGTCAAACAGACAGGCAAAAGCGAAGCGATACCGAACCGAAGCGAGACATCAGTCCGATAGTTCTGTCACGCTATCGGATCGCTTTCAGTTTTCTATGTGACTGGATTCAAACAATTCCATACATTACAATTAAAAACGTCACGCTTCGCATTCGCAACGCCTGTCTGTTTGACAAAGGCTTAGTTTCAAAGCACTTGTTTTCTCCTATACACGAAATTCACTATAGCATAGTGCAGGTGCAGCTATTGAAACAGCTACGTGTTTGAATATGCAAATCCCTGAACGCAATGTCAGTTACAATGACTGTTCGATGTGTCTGGATACGTTATCAAGGAATATAAATGTGGATTTTAGTGCTGCGTTGCTAAAGTGATCGGCTGGTTCTGTATTGGGTGCCCAAGTTCTAGTCAAACGTTTTGGGTATACGAGCTGCTATTTAATACAACTGAAATGGCGTAGGCTTATTGCTTTAGAATAGCCGAGATAACTACAGAAAGGGGTAGGTAGAAAATCTAGAAGACAACCAGGGGCATTCTTATTTTTTTTTAAATATAATTATGATACGATGTACTAATGTAGTAAAGCAAAAGGGGTGTGTTTTCAATTTTAGGAGTTTTAATTCTTTTAGTTTCTGCCTACATGATATTCCGGCATGATAGTAAAGGGAACGAATGTATACCTATGTAGGACCCGTGATGTTAAACACACATGTGAACTCACGTATAATATAAAGGACCCATTATCATGTTTTCTCATTAAGGCCATTTTCGCAGATTGCCCTAATCTTTTCTTTATTTAATCCACTGACTCGCCATTTTCAAGATACTTAAGATAAGATCGTGAACACTTCCCGAAGCGTTGACTCTCATATTTAAAGGTTCTGCGGAACTGCAGATGTTCGGGGACATGAACGTTTTAAAGCGTAATTTTTGGCTTTCGCACAATTTCCTTCGTTTTTGCTGATTAACATGTTCTTATTTGGAACAATTTTCACAAAGGCTCACTTTACAGAATTTTCTTATTACGTAATTTCGTATTGGCCTAAATAAAAATAACCTACTTTCTGCTTATAATTTTACAAAACATGTAACCCAAAAAATAGCAATGGGTATTGCTATTTTTTGGGTTACATGTTTTTAAACGAAATTAATTTTATTTTGGAAACTACGAAAAAAAATATCGGATATCATGAATATGTTTATCGTTAAGCTGGTATGGGATTCATTGTTCATTATACTTATAGTTTAATATTATTGTGGTTGTTAAAAACTACAAACTAATGAATATATTACTGGTCATAGCTAGTAGTGAAATGATGCAATCCTCAAAACACAAAAAGGAGTTCCAGAAATCTTTTTATCGATATTAAGCCAAGGGTTGAAATATTTTAGAAGGCAATTATAAACTTCTAAGTAAACATTTTCTTTTCGGATTAGTAAACACGTTACTTGAAGAACTATTATGCCTTTTGTCAAACAGACAGGCGAAAGCGAAGCATTTCCGAAGCGATACCGAACCGAAGCGAGACGTCAGTCCGATAGTGCTGTTACGCTATCGGATCGCTTTCGGTTTTCTATGTGACTGGATTCAAACAATTCCATACATTACAAATAAAAACGTCACACTTCGCATTCGCAACGCCTGTCTATTTGACAAAGGCTTTAAAGTAAGCGATGCGATGTTTGACTATAATGGAATGAATAGCGTAGCGGGAGAAGCACTCTCTAATAATGCATTTCCGTAGAACACTGCAAATCGAAACTTTTTTTTTTACTTCGGGCCAATTCACACTGAGACGCGACGCTGCGCGTACTTTTTAATAGAGCGAATCAACATTTAACTTTATTTACTAGGTACATGGAAATCTTTCCGTTACGTCATCGGTGAAACGTGAATATACACATTTAATCGATGACGCAATACAGCGCGGTGCCAGGCACACATTTTAATAGATACTCAAACTTTAAGTTTATTTACGAGTACTACACAAAAAATACATACAGTATCGTCGTGCACGTCGCGTCGCGGCGCGTCTCGGTGTGTAAAGACCCTTAGATGAAACATCCAATGTTTGCGGTGAAATAGATTCTATTCTAGGCTAACTCAACGTCGAAACAACGCTCCTTTTATTTTATCTTTTCTCATTTCCGATGTTGTTTTTTCTTTATCTTTTGCAGTTTTTCATACTAAGTTTTTCTAATTTTTTTTTCCTCCTTGTTCGGGAGCAGACGAGGTTAAAATAAAAGTTAATGTTGCTTCTTGACACTGACGCTTGTATTACACGTCTCACAATCATACCACATCGCAGTGTCAAAAAGTAGTAGTCAAGCAGTTGTTACGTGTAAATACTGTGATGGTACCGGTCAAAAATGTGCTTGTTGTTGTCAATGTGTCCAGACAGTAATACACGGTGTCGCTAGTGGTTGCGAACAAGCTGTAATATTCGTTTCAGCAAGTCACCTGGTCAATAATGACGGCATAATGTAGTTCGTGAAAATATTACCTACTATTATTTCACTAGATTTCGTGGTAATAGTGTGGTTGTTATACTTGTGAAACAAACCTTTTCTTTTAGCGTGGAAAAATCATCAAATGAGTTCTCCCACCCAGGGCAGAGCGGGAAGGATTGTCAGACTCTAATTGTCTCTCTCTTCAATAGCACTTTACGTTTCGGGGTCACGGTAATTCATGTCTCGCGACTCCGGCAGGCTTTGGCCCTCTAGAGGAAGGCCTCGTGATTTTTGCTGACACTCTTTGAGGCGCGCGTGGAACACAACATGCCCTCGACCTGGTCATGGTCCATGGTCGGGCAGCGAAATGCCCATTACTCGCTGCCCGCATGCCCGCGCCTACGTTGGCCTGAAATCGTCAGTCGACGTCCGTCGCCGTGGGCGTCTACCACTGCGGCTGCGGTGGAGGGAGGACGCTGTTCTCTCCCTCACGCGGCCCGCCTCCTCCTTCTGCTGAGACGACTGCTTCCCACTCCATCTCGCCCCGCAGCATGGCCTCGACCAATGCCGGGCGCGAGAGGTCACCGCCGTGTCCTCGCCGTCGTGAGGACACGGCGGTGCTCTGCCCAAGCGGGGCAGTCCTGCACCGTATGCTCCACCGTGTCCTCTGGGTGATCCTCGCAGTGGTGACACCCAGGCGTTTCTTCCCTCCATATCTGACCCAGGTACAGGTAGGCGTCACGGCGTCCTTACCTACCGCATGACGCAGGTCCTCACCGGACACGGGAGTTTCGGGAGGTTCCTGTGTCTGATAAGGAGGGAAGAAACGCCTGGGTGTCACCACTGCGAAGATCGTCCGGAGGACACGTTGGAGCATACAGTGCAGGACTGCCCCGCTTGGGCAGAGCACCGCCGTGTCCTCACGACGGCGATAGGCGGAGACCTCTCGCGCCCGGCATTGGTCGAGGCCATGCTGCGGGGCGAGACGGAGTGGGAAGCGGTCGCCTCCTTCTGCGAAGCAGTCATGCTCGCGAAAGAGGAGGCGGGCCGCCTGAGGGAGAGGACAGCGTCCTCCCTCCACCCCAGCCGCAGTGATGGACGCCCACGGCGTCGGACGTCGCAAGACGATCTCCGGCCACCGTAGGCGCGGGCATGCGGGCGGCGAGTAATGGGCGACTCGCTGTCCGACCATGGACCATGCCCGGGTCGACGGCGCGTTGTGTTCCACGCGCGCCTCAAGGAGTGTCAGCATAGTGACGGGGCCTGTAGAGGGCCATAGCCTGCCGGGGTCGCGGGACTTTCACATTACCGTGACCCCGGTACGTAAAGGGCTAGTGTAGGACACCGTGGATTTTAGTCAGTACAAGTCTGACAGTCCCTCCCGCTCTGCCCTGGGTAGGAGGACTCATTTGATGATTTTACCACGATAAAAAAAAAAAAAAGAAGTTGAGATAATTGGAAAAGTGCCTAAGTATGATGTTCTTTGACCATCAAGAATGGTGTTTTTTTCTCTGTGTAGGTAAGTTAATCGGATTTCAAATTAACTAGATTAAATTAATTTAAGAAGATAATAAACAGATGATGATGTGTGAGGTAATCTATGCATGGGCTTTACAATAACAAACCCAACCCGTTCTGTTTCAAGGCTAGGTATAGTAAAGCCTTAGCATTTCACAGTAATTGCTCCGCTTCCAGTAAATTCTGGAGTGAAATTGCAAGCATGCTCCATCACTTTGCTCGCACGGAGATTGTTATTAAGCAAGTCAAACTGTAGTACTACGTAGGTTGGAGTTTAGTTAATTAATATTCAACAAACAAGGTAAGCTATTTCTCTAATTTCCCTCACGTTCCACACAAATACTCTTGACCCGAAGTGTAACTATAAAGTCAGTAACATACTCGAGAAACCGGAAGTTGGGTTCGTAGACGTTCAATTAGCGAAATTATGGTTGCTTAAGCCTGGCTTTTGGAGAATTGGTTTAAATTTTCTTAGAATGGAGGCAATTCGGGCACGCCGCAATCGCGGCGGTAAGACCCCTCTTTGAGGAGTGGCTGGATAGGCGTCACGGCGTCCTTACCTACCGCATGACGCAGGTCCTCACCGGACACGGAAGTTTCGGGAGGTTCCTGTGTCTGATAGGGAGGGAAGAAACGCCTGGGTGTCACCACTGCGAGGATCGTCCGGAGGACACGGTGGAGCATACGGTGCAGGACTGCCCCGCTTGGGCAGAGCACCGCCGTGTCCTCACGACGGCGATAGGCGGAGACCTCTCGCGCCCGGCATTGGTCGAGGCCATGCTGCGGGGCGAGACGGAGTGGGAAGCGGTCGCCTCCTTCTGCGAAGCAGTAATGCTCGTGAAGGAGGAGGCGGGCCGCCTGAGGGAGAGGACAGCGTCCTCCCTCCACCCCAGCCGCAGTGGTAGACGCCCACGGCGTCGGACGTCGCAGGACGATCTCCGGCCACCGTAGGCGCGGGCATGCGGGCAGCGAGTAATGGGCGACTTGCTGTCCGACCATGGACCATGCCCGGGTCGACGGCGCGTTGTGTTCCACGCGCGCCTCAAAGAGTGTCAGCATATTGACGGGGCCTGTAGAGGGCCAAAGCCTGCCGGGGTCGCGGGACCAAGGGATTACCGTGACCCCGGTACGTAAAGGGCTAGTGAAGGACACCGTGGATTTTAGTCAGTACAAGTCTGACAGTCCCTCCCGCCCTGCCCTGGGTGGGAGGACTCATTTGATGATTTTACCACGCAAAAAAAAAAAAAAAAAAGAATGGAGGCAA
This sequence comes from Agrotis puta, assembly GCA_943136025.2. NCBI lineage: Eukaryota > Metazoa > Arthropoda > Insecta > Lepidoptera > Noctuidae > Agrotis > Agrotis puta. The sequence goes on along the minus strand of OW964177.2, from coordinate 8,085,278 downwards.
TTGGATTGGATGACACCGTAAGTTTTCGTCTATTGGCGGCAAATTGAATTTGTGCGCTATCTTGCCATCTAGAGCGATTGGCTAAGAATTAGGAGATGTTTCCGAGATGGAAGCTGTGTTTAGATAAAATAAAATAATAATAAATAATAAATCGTTTATTTATAAAAAGGGGCACATTTACAATTGAGTATCTTAACAAATAAAATAGAGCACTGTTGCTTATTGCCTGAACTAGGTGGAACCTGTGTTTCAGGCTAGAAGGTGCGTAAATACCTACTTAAAATAAATAAATCAACAATTAAAGAAAAGTAAATTACTAAAATTACAACTTACATAAGAGATAAACAAACAATGTGTCAGCAGTTTACTTGCAGACTACAAGTAAATCTTCTGTCTGTGCATAGGTAAGGGGTTGCAAAAAAGTAATAATAGACTTTTTACAGCTAAAATAGTTTAACTTATAAATACTTAGTTTTCTATTTAATCTATTGTACAGAAATGGGCCTAAAAATGTAAAGAATCTTTCCACAAAGACATGTTTGGAGGTTGTATTAGAAATGCATACTATATCGTTCCGTCTCTTGTTAGTATTGTCAGCATTGTACGTAAGCATGGTGTGCTGTTTTAATAGTAAGTGCATAATGAATAGCTGGCGCACAGTCAGCACATTGCAGGATTTATACAGCTGATCTGTGGGAAAGTAAAAGGGATGGAAATTTGCTACCTTTAAAATTGCTCTTTGAGCTCTTTCAAGAGGAAGCAGGATAGTTTTTGATGCGCCACCCCATGAAATGATACAGTAATGAATTATTGATTGACATAGGGCGAAATAAACTTGTGTGATTAACTTAGAATCCGCAAAAGTTCGTATTTTTTTAAATACATATATTAATTTGCGCACTCTTTTAACTAGACTTTCAATATGATACCTAAAAGAGAGTGTTTCATCTATTATAACCCCTAAGTATTTAATATTATTTGCTTTGAGGATAGAAGGGCAAATGCACATGTTGATTGAGCGATTATCACATTGATGGGCATATAAATGGAAGTTAGTAGTGTTAAGTCGAGGCTTGCGCATGGAGAAGTGAATGTATTTTGTCTTGTCTGCGTTTAGTGTTAGTAAATTGCTTTGAAGCCAATTAGTCACAGTATTAAAGCCAAGTTGAGCGTTTTCAAACAGTTCGCTACTGTTTTCAGCAGAAAATATTAGCGCCGTGTCGTCTGCATATGATATAATCTTGCCCTGCTTGATGTTAAGGTTACACAAGTCGTTAATATAAACCAGGAAAAGGGTAGGGCCCAATATACTTCCCTGGGGAACACCAAATCCAGTATTTTTCTGCTCATCGCTCGTAAAATTGTCAATCCTAACACATTGGTATCGGTCGTTTAAATAGTCAGCAAGCAATGTCAGCGGCGTGCCCCTTATTCCTATGGCCTCTAATTTTCTTAGGAGCACAGAAACGGAGACCGTGTCAAAGGCTTTCGCTAAATCAAGGAAGACTCCCATGACCTGGTTCCCCTTGCCCAGCTCTTCAGAGATATAATTGGTAAGGCTATGCACCGCATCGGCTGTGGATAATTTGGCTCTGAAGCCAAATTGCGCTGGTGACAAGATGTTGTTTTTCTCCAGGAAGCTAACTAGTCTGCTGTTTATAATTTTCTCAAGTATTTTTGAGATTGAGGGGAGTAATGATATTGGCCTATAGTTATTAACCAAGTCCCTGTCTCCAGATTTATAGATAGGGATAACAACAGCCTTTTTGAGACAGTTAGGGAAAATTCCTTTGGAAAGACAGATTCGAAATATATGCGTTAAGGGAGGTGCTAATATATGCTTAAAGAGTTTAAGGATCCTGTTGCTTATATTATCCCATCCAACTGCACAGTCATCTTTAAGGCCAGATATTATTTGGGATATTTCGTTTTCGTCAGTATCCAGCATAGCAAATGACTTCAGGTTGCAGCTGTTGTTCTGTTTTTGGAAAGATGGTTGGGTGCAATGTTTCGGAATCTGTTCGGCCAAAGTTTTCCCAACATTAACAAAAAAGTTATTTACTTTGTTAGCTGATAAGAGGGATGAAGGATTAGTAAGCAGTAACCTCGAATTTGATTCACGTTGTTTAGTCATGTAGGTGGCGTTTTTAATATGCTTCCAAATTTGCTTGGTATTGTTGCCTGCTTTATTTAATTCATTTTTATCGTAATTATTTTTAAGCTTCTTTAAGAGATTGTTGCAGAAATTCCTGTATCTTTTATAGGTGTTTAGAATTATTAAATTATCAGGGAATTTCTTAGTTTTCTGATGAAGTTTATCTCTGTGCCTTATGCATCGAATTAGTCCAGGAGTAATCCAAGGTTTAATATTACGAAGACGATTATTTGTTGTCACAACTGTCGTATTACGTAATATTGCTTGTTGGACATGTTTTATTAAATACGATAAAGCTGAATTAGCGTCAGCAGTATTGTAAACTAGGCTATAATCAATGTTGCGTAAATCATATTCGAGTTTATTTATATTTAATTTAGATTTTGTCTGGGAGCGATTATGCTTAGGCAGCGTTAAATTTACGGCTAGTAAGACAGAATGGTGGTCGGTTATTGTTGAGTTAGTAACAAGCGTAATAAATGAATAAACGGTTTTGATCATCATATGGTCGAGGCAAGAACCGCTCTGATGAGTAGGCAATGTGTGAGCAGGCAGAAAACCATGGTATGAGCAGATGTTAAGGTAATCTTGTGTCCCTGCGTCGCAGTTTTCGGAGCCAATATTAATGTTAATATCACCTGTTAGTATTACATTGCTAAATGAGCTAAGTGATTGAAAGATCTGGTTTAGGGAACTGTGGAAAGAGGTTAGGTTTCTTGCGGAAGGGGATCTATACAAAGCAATTATCGCTGTAGTTGTACCAATTTTGATGATAAGGCAGTTACTAATACAATCTTGAAGATCAGGTTCTTCGACTTTGACCTTTAATGATTCCTTAGCAAAGACAACGACACCATCATTTTGATTGTGGTTAATTTTTGTGTACAATAAGTTATACCCTGGTATTGCCGGGAGATTATCGTGGCGCATTGATAGCCAGCATTCTGTTAGAACCATAATATCACAATTAAAGTTAAGTCTATGAAGAAAAATGTTAAAGCTATCTATGTTCTTATGAATACTTCGTATGTTTTGGGTTAGTATGGTTAATGACTTTTGATACTGGGAAAGATATTGATTGCAGTCTTCAACCTCACATGACTTTGACTCAGTCAAAAAAGAGTTATCTATGTCGGTAATTAAATAAATATCCATTCTACAAAAATAACAACAATAAATTACGTCTAAGATTTAAATAAATATGTGGCGCTCTTAGGCGCCGTCATAGTCAATCGAGTTAATATACCTGTATTCGGCTGCAAGTTTAGCTGGACAAACTGCGTCTCCCGTCTTGTGGTTGGCTTGTTTTTTAAAGCGCATGCATGTAGCACATTTTGGATCATCAGCTTTTTTTGCGCAGTCTTGGCTAGAGTGTCCTTCTTCACCGCAATGGCCACAAGTCGGGGCAGCGGCCTTGCATGTCTTGGATGCATGACCGTACTGCTGGCACTTGTAACATCTCGTTACTAGTGTGAAGTCTCGTACCGGGCAGGACGTCCAATTTATAAATAATCTGTCCTGCGTGATGAGGGCCTTGCGAATGGCGGCTGAAACTTCTATTATATAATTGCAGCTCTCAGCATCTTTCCTTCCAGATTTGTGGCTAAGTTTAATTGAGGTCATAAATGTATCTAGGGTCATAGGCAGTTTGTCAGTTATGTTTTGTTCGTAAATGCATTTATAAACCTCATTTTCGGCCATTGATGCGGGAACTCCTAGCACAATAATGCGAGGCTTGCGCTTCCGAGGTTCGTCAACGGTAAGGCCTGACGAAGCGATTTGGACTTTTTGCTTGAGTTTATCTAGGTCATCCTTGGTCTCAGTGCTAACAATAAGTCCTCCTTTTCCTATTTTACGTACGCCTCGTACTTTCAGCTTCATTTCACCAGGGCATATGATTTTTTGTACCATGTTCTTGGTTTCATCACTGGTCTTTGTGTTGTCGCATGGAAAAATCGCCACAGAGCTTAGGTTTTTAGGACGAATAAAACTGCTAGATCCCTTCTTCACCATATCGGCAAAAGATGAAGGAGTTGCAGCCTGCCTCGTACAGGACTCCTGAATCGTGCGGTTCATCTCTGCTAGACAGTCTGCTAGGTCTCGAGCTTCGGTCATTGTTTTCAAGGCGGTATGTGTTTGAAGGGCTCTTGATTTCAGCGACTGGTATTGAACAGCCAATTGTGAAACACCATGTCCAACTTTTCGGCAGAGATTGCCAATTCTTTGCTTCTGTTCAGAATTAAGTTTTCCCTCAGAAGCAATACAAAACACCTCATTCAAGTGGTCTTCAATGGTCCCCAGCCAGTTCTGAATCTCCGCAGTACTGATAGGTTCAACAGCTTCCTCTTGGTGCTGCTTTTGTTGTTGAGGAGGTCTCGGTGTTGGAGTCGACGGAGGGCTGCGTGGTGTAGGAGTCGACGGAGGGCTGCGTGGTGTCATCCCACTCCGATTAAAGGGGGTGCTAGCCATTTTTCAGATTATAAAAACTATTTACAATCCAGTCAGTCCATTATACTGAGTTGAAAACCGCTTACTACGTTGTTTTATTATATCAAGCTAACACTTAAACTGGGTCAAAATTTAATGCAAGCGTTAATTTATTTATTTTAATAATACTGCATTGATGTGCACGTCTGTATGCGATGAGTGCCGATCAATCAAATGTCTATATATGCATCCTTTGGCGTATTTGAATTAAATATGGGATAAGTTTGTCGTTTGCACGGAATTTTGTGTCTGATATTATCTACTGTTACTGTAGCTGTTTTGACGATAAGGCTGCCGTTTATATTTTATTTACGTAAATTTTGTTGCGCGTGACATTTATTCTACTGTGCCATTAAGTTTACCTCTATTTTATGGCTTCCCTGAAGTTTTGTTTAGGATTTTCTACCTAACAAAATATATACATCTCACATTTCTTTCTAACACTGGCTGTTGCCAGCGGCAACCTCATAGAACCGTAATATTTCTAGAAAGGTATCTTATGTGTTATATTAGATTATAAACTACCTCTGTTTCAAATTTCATGAAGATCCAACGAGCCATTCTGATGTAATTGAGTAATAAATATTCGTCAAGTATCCAAACTTTCTCGTGTATGATAATTTAGGTAGTTAGATTATTTAGTTCGAGATGTTGAAGAGAGGATAACCTAATACTTAGAAGATAGCTCCTGAAAGTTTCCTAACGAAGACCGACATATCCATCAGTCACCGGAAAAGTCTTTTGTTTGATTAGTTTCCACTTTCTTGGAAGGATAAAGGTTCTGTCCAAACATAAATCATACTCGTATCTTAGACATTTTCGAGGAATTTTCCGGATAGTAATCATCTCTATTAATCATCACTGAAGTAGTGCAATCAGCTAATACATTGATAGAGTATGTTATTGTTAGATCAGACGCTTTTCTGTTACACTGGTGAAATGTGGGTGTTCCATGGCCCGTTTTGGTTTGGTACTCTTTTCAGGGTCAGACTGACCAGAGATGTGCTATGCTACGTTGCCATGGATGCGTTTGAAATCCACTAATCATATTCATTGGTGCACATAGCACAGCACTGGTAAAAACGGAGTCAACTAAGGTATGTTTTTTATATGGAAGGATATGCGTGCTATGGTTGTGTGCTATGGATGTGTGCTACGGATGCGTGCTATGGATGCGTGCTATGGATGCCTGCTATGGGTCGTCTTCCCTACTATCGATTCATTGCATAGCTCGAGCTGCGCATCTTCCGCGCGCTATTACTGACCTCACGATAGCGATAGGCAGAGTCCTTTCGCGCCCGGCATTGGTCGAGGCCATGCTGCGGGGCGAGACGAGTGGGAGGCGGTCGCCTCCTTCTGTGAAGCAGTTATGCTAGCGAAAGAGGTGGCGCGCCACGTGAGGGAGAGGACAGCGTCCTCCCTTCAACCCAGCCGCAGTGGTAGGCGCCCACGGCGACAGACGTCGGCAGACGATATCCGGCCACCGTAGGCAACACGCTGTCCGACCATGGACCATGCCCGGGTCGACGGCGCGTTGTGTTCCACGCGCGCTTCAAGGAGTGTCAGCATCATTATGATGGGGGTCCCGTCATTGATGGGGCCCCTAGTAGAGGGCCAAAGCCTGCCGGGGTCGCGGGACTCAAGAATTACCGTGACCCCGGAACGTAAAAGGCTATTGAAGAACACCGTGGATTTTAGTCAGTACGAGTCTGACGGTCGCTCCCGCTCTACATTGGGTGGGAGGAACCCGACCCATAAATTTGATAAAACAACTCAAATAAAGATCTTACAATCAATATTTTCAACCAACAAAAACTTTAGATTCCCTGAATTTTTCAATTTATTGTCTCCTAAAACATAAACACACACTTTTTACCGTGGAGGTAGGTAGAAACCACAGAATGCTAGGCTATCCTGATATTTTCCTTTTGCCTCGTCCACACTATCTGATTATCACTTAGTTTATAAAGTTATACATGGAAATACCTACTTTACTTAGTGTCAAGTACTTACAGCTTCAGTAATTCTGTGAAAACTTCATTAAAAGTAGTAAACAGATAAACTTTCTAACAAACTTAAATATTACATTAAGATAAGACTAAACAAATTTGTTCAGTACAAACGAGTCTTGGAACTACAAGATGCTATCATTTTTTTTTTTACTTTAACATTATGAATAAATGTAAATTGCACACCTACACCACTGAACTGTTTTGTTAAATTTTGGTTCACACATAGATACGTATACCTAATAGGATAGTATTTTTCGAGCGAAACAAAGTCGCCGGAAAAATGCTCAAAAAAATTATTATTATATTTATGGCATGGGTTTTGACCTCAACATTGACCTTAACATTTTATCGCGAGGGCGGGTGACATTTAGCGAGATGTACTCAGTCAATTATTTTTTCTTTAACTCTGTTACAAAATACCTATTGGTAAGTTGTTTTGCTTTTACTGTATTTTAAAATATTATTAATTCAGTTGACAAAAGAAAATGGTTTCTAAATTGTATTATTCTATTTCTTTTTTCGGGGAAATTGACGAATGACATGAAAAATCGAAAGGTAAATCATTTGAGAAATCATACTTTTATTTAAAAAAACTAAATCTGACTAGTGTACACACATATTAAACTTTTTGAATTTTTTTTTCATAATATTTATAAAATAAATTCACTATTCGTAAGATAAAAAATGACAATACATATAAACACAGCTGCGCTCAAATAAAAATAACTTTTAATCAAAAAACTCTAGCTCACTAGAATAATTCTAAAAAAGGAACATTTTTCATACGTGTCCAATCTTAAAATTTACGGCAATCATTTCCAAAAGTTTTTCTTACTTTATGGAAGTTCTGCAGAATAAATTTAAAAGGCATCAGTTACTGCTGCAAATTGAAAAGCATCCAGATTTAAAGCCAATTTAAGTTGGTTGCCTACTCCGAGTTTTCAATAGTAGGTTCTCGTTTCATTGGATACAGTAGGCGAAGAATTTTAAATTTCTGATCCGATTTTTATCGTGCAAAAGAGTGATCTACGACTGATGAGCTGGCAATCATAATAAGGACTGTTTTTTTTTTATTTCCCTCGTCAGCCATTTAATGGCATTGTAAATGATTCCTTCTGATTCTTTATCTTTCCATGAAGTTGATTTTCTAATGACTTTTTGTATTTTTTTGGTGTGCACAATAATAAAGCTTTAATGCCTTTGTCAAACAGACAGGCGAGTCCGAAGCGATAGCGAACCGATACGGGACGTCAGTCCGATAGTTCTGTCACGCTATCGGATCGCTTTCGCTTTTCTATGTGACTGGATTCAAACATTACAAATAAAACGCCTCGCTTCGCATTCGTCACGCTTGTCTGTTTGACAAAGGCTTAAAAGTTTTTAATCTGACATGGTGACTTACACTATCATTAAAACTGATATTAGTGCTTGCAATAGTGCTGAAATATCTGAAACCCAAAACAAATAATAAACATGGCAAATGTCCCTTTTTAACGGCCCTTTCAAGACCTTGTCGCTGTAAGCGCTGACTTAGCGCGAGGCAGCGAGTGGTAAGATCAAATATATAGAAATGTTTGAAAAACGCCACAAGGCGACACCAGTAGCGAATTCGTGTACTTCAAAGTAATTAATGTCTTATTTGCGCCGTCTGTTGCACTGTTTACCGCTTAGATCAAAGTCGTGAATGAGGCCTTAGTTTGGTGCAGTGGCTGAGCAATTGATTAATTGTTAGCGTTGTGTGATAAACAGTTGTGTGATAGTCGTAGATGTCTAAATGTTTGTGTATGTGAGTTACATGTTGGCAAACGTGCCTAAGATACAGGAGAAATACCTTGGGTGGAGGTAAAGATTAATAAAAAAAATATCTATAGAATTTAAAATAATAAAGCCTGTATTTTAGTGATTTGTTTGAGTGAGCCTGTATTTGCCTAAGGTGAGGCAGGTGTGTATTTAAAGCCAAAATGTTATAAATAACTAACAGTAAATAACTTGTTATAATTATTAAAATGAAACATAATAAAATGTATAGTTAGTATAATAAATCGTTTCTGCTCTCCTAAATATTCTATATAGCCAAACAATTTCAATAAATTCAGCTTCCCACGCTTATTTATTTAATTTTAGTTAGAATTTAACGACTTGTTAAATTAAGGACAGCCATTGACCGCGAAATAAAAAAGTATGTTTTATTTAACTAATTTAGTTTAATTTGTTTTGTTTGCTTTGTGTTTTTTTATTTTTTATTTTGAAACTAAATTAAATACATTTTAAATAAAAATTAATAAAGGTGGGTTCCCATAAATGGAAAGTAGTTTTATTATAAGTAGATTTCTACGGGGGTACTGACTGGCGTTACGAGGTGTAATGTAATGTGTTACACAGTGGCGCTCTGAACGATCTTTATGCGCCTCATTGCTTGCTGCGAATGAAACATTACTGTCCGTAACATCGGTTAGTAACCACGTTATATATTAACTTATTTTTAAGGCACTTTTACGTTAGGCAAGTCGCGGGACTAAGAATTTACCGTAACCCCGGTACATAAAGGGCTATTGAAGGACACCGTGGATTTTAGTCAGTCCAGTCTGACAGTCCCTCCCGCCCTGCCCTGAGTGGGAGGACTCATTTAATGATTTTACCACACTAAAAAAAAAGGCAAGACGTCTTGCATACAAGTATGGCATCATATTTGTATTCAATTTTCTTGAATTGGAAAAATAAACTATCCCTCTTACCATAAAAAGATAAACATCTGTTGAACACTTGTCTAAAAAAAGTGTAATTGCAAAATGACCCTTATATGAACGTGAAATGTCGTCTTAAAGTTTCCAGATTTTTTAGACATGTGTTCAACAGATGTTTATCTTTCTTGTGGTAAGACGGTATAAGTTTAAACTACCTACATGCAAACTTTTATCTTGTATACAGGTTTGTTCAAGTTGCATACAAGTTGTACTTATATAATGGAAACGCGGCCTTACTTGCGCAATGCCATAATAAGTAGGTAAGATAAGTGCAGTTCGTTGATAGTAAAGTCCCTTTTGTACTCAAAGTTTCCAGTACCTATATTATCTTCAAATATGTTATTTTTCTCGTATGATAGTTACCACATTTCGTTCATTTGTTCTAATTTGAGTTGCTTTGTTGGGCTCCTGCCAAACATTAAGTAGTTTCGACAAGCTCACGAACTAAGTTTATCGATGGTTCTTCAATTTATCTTTGGTACAATGCAGACTATTACCGTGACATTGTTTTAAGGAATTGAAGTTCTGATATTATTACTCTGTTGTTTGTCCATTTTGTCACTATTCTTACCTAATTTTAGTTAATACTAAAATTAGTATCACTCCTCTATTATCAATATCCTTCCTCATTTTCCTCATTTCCTCATTATCCTTCCTCACTTATCAAATGATAAGTGGGGAACCTCAAAGGAACAGCCACAGCCGGGACCAACGGCTTTACGTGCATTCTGAACCACGCAGGAAACTGTTAATAATAAATGGTCACCTATGTACCAACCTCGGCAAGAGCGGCTTAACCTTGAAGATTATTCTTTGCTACTAATTAATTTAGCAATGAGCTCCTCAGAAGTCTCTTAGCATAATTCCACCCAAAAAATACATGCGTACCATAAACATTTAGTACGACTAAAACAAGGTACTTCTAAAATCCAGGAACAAAACCTTTGTTTTTGATTTACGATTCTAAAGTATGCCCAAGTACTTAAATCCCAAAAAGTGATAACAAATAGATAAAGTTTGGCGGGTGTACTCGACAAATTGTCCAAGTTTTCAACTATAAAACACGAACACTGCTACGTTAATTCAGGCTTTTAGATTTTGTTCATCCATTCCAAAAGCGCTTTGTTCTAAACAAATGCTGGATTTTTGTTTGTAAAACCGTAACTTTTAATAAAACGATGCATCTAACTGGAAATTCATATAAGTAAAGTTACCTAGCAGATAAATTAATCAATTTATCTCGATCAATACCGTGTTCAGGAAATGCAATAAGGCTAAATTAAAATACGAAGCAGTTAAGAATTACTCCTTTTGTTAAAAACGGACTAGGGTTCCTGTATCATGGGTGATCTCCAGTAAAGCTAATATACTCTTTTATCCTCTCTTAAAAATACCAGAACCAAGCCTAATGTAATGATCACGACACAACCAGTAAACTGTCACACTGTAAACTGTAACTGTAAACAATTCAGTAAACTGACTGGCTCTTAAAACCCATCGCGGCCCTGAAATTCAAGGGCAACTGAAGGATCAGGTTGCTAATTAGTCAGCCAAGTTTGACACTCCAGTTCCACAAACTCGACTTAGACTTGTATAATGATTTTTAAAACTTAAAAAACGTCCTAAACCTTCATACGATTTTTGAACGTCAATGGTAAAAAAAACGGTCGATTGAAACGAAAATGTAACAAATAGAGGTCGTTTCGTACATTACACACGTACATAGTTAGGTACCGGTTAAGTACACAATTTTGTACCGCAAACGTTTTCAACGGATTGTTTAGGAGTTGGCAAGAGAACAGGTCCCCAGTCAATAAGTTAAATGTAGTCCCAAGTCAATAAGAGCTACGTGGATTTTGGAGATTGTGAATTTGTGGGTAAGATTTTCATTTAATTTGGGTCATGTTTCGCAAATCATTATGTACCTTTTTTTAAGACTTTGCCCCGCATTAGGAATTTCTCCTGTGTTGTGGGTGCGTTCACTAACATAGAAACTTACATACACAAACGCCCAGACCCGGAACAACTACTTGTAGATCATACAATTTTTTATCCGTGTGGGAATCGAACCCGCGACAGCGCTCATCAGAATCGCTCAGCCACTACACCAACCATGGCAACTTGTAACTTGTGTAGGTATTCATACCCCATATTAGATATACGAGGAACAGGGTCTAAAGTTCCTCGATGTTCCTTTTTCCAGACCTCTGATTTATTTGGTGGGCTACTAGCCAACCGTTGTTGTAAGGTTTCTTTAGGTTCTAAACTCCTGGTAAACTCTGGTTTTGACAAATAAATTCTTTGCGTCATAAACGGCGTTTTTTTTCTACAATTCCATTACATTTGTGCACATCTGTAAATATGCATAGTGGAAGCATGCTAGGCCCACAATCGTTTGGTCGCGGGACTGTACGAATTACCGTGACCCCGGAAAGTAAAGGGCTATTGGAGGACACCGTGGATTTGAGTCAGTACGAGTCTGACAGTCCCTTCTGCTGTACCTTGGGTGGGAGGACTCATTTGATGATTTTAGCACGATAAAAAAGGCCCACAATCGTTTAAAGTAAATAATAAAATTAGCGAAAAACCGTTTTCTAGAGAAAGTTAAAAATAAAAGCCGACCCGGTCTTTGGAGCTATTTGTAAAAGCCTCAAGAATGACGTATCATACAAGTAATGTAAGTAAAATTAGCTTTCTTTTTACCAAATACTTATTTTGAAATGACAACGACACTCCTTGTAGCAGAGCATGTTCAATGAATTTTCTTCTCGGAAATTATCTTGTCAATCATCGAGTGTTTTGGTACATAATAACATTTTGACAACTACATATAATTCTGTATCTTAGTACCTTGAAAATAAGATGGAACTATTTATGTTTTGCTTCTTGTTATTTGCATATCAAAGAGTTAGGAGCAATATTTAATTTTCTAGAATATAGTATTAGTTGTAAATGTAGTAGTGAAGTCATTCAATGTTTTTTAGATTTAATCTAACGTAACTTTTTTTTTATTCACTTTATATATGAATTAATTTGTAACCGTGAATTCTTCAGACATACTCGTAGCTTTAATCTGATAAAGTGAAATCGAGTATTCTTTGTCAATTGAGCATTTGTCTTGGGGTGCCAGTTCCTAAATTATCTTTGGCTCTTTTTTCCAAAGCAATTTCATCAACTGCATTAAGACACAACTGACGCCGTTATCCGTCTTGATTTGACGGAGCAAGCTTTTGTCATTCAATTTGCACTCAAAACTCCATTTTGTCCGGGTTTCGTACGATTCGTTGCTTATAATGCCTGAATTCTCTTGAAGTTTACGCAGCTTTGTGAATTTCAACCTAATGTCCTATGTTATAAGATCTACTTATAAGTGGACAATGTCACTGTTGTTCAATTTGTTATTTCTTCGAAGAATAGCAACTATTATTCAGACGATATTCTTCTTGAGACGTCTCCAAACGTTATTGTGTTGTTTAAAAATGTTTGCGCACAAAGAACTTAATTTGATTCAATTAGGGGGTGATCTTGATAAAGAATCTTTATAAAAACTGGAGTATGTTTATTTTTTGTGAAAAAATAATTAAATTACGTGTTTTTCGAATTCGTTTGTTCTTAAAACAATCAAACGTTTGTCTAGCTACACTTCGATATAACATTGAAACAATATTAATCGAATTTTTTTTATCGTTGTGGCTGTATGTGTGTGTTTAAATAAATAAATAAATCAAAATACCACATTGCCCAATGGCCGGGCGGGAGGGACTGTCAGACTAATCAATAAATAAATAAAAAACTTGTACTGACTAAAATTCACGGTGATCCTTCAATAGCCCTTTACGTTCCGGGGTCACGGTTAGCTGATGAGATAATTCCGCGACCCCGGCAAGACAGTCCTGCGGCCCCGACAATATTATGAGAATGAGAAGTGATTTTATTATAGGCCTAAGTTTCTCATCTCTTAAACTTTTAAGTCTTAAGTAAATACTTACTTTCATTGTTCTACCTTCTTTGTTGAAAGTTAGCTCATTTCATTGAATCCATCAGAAGTTTTCTTACACTTTGTTCCTGTTAAACCTAAAATAGATATGTTTGACTTTGATATTAAATTTCGTTTGTGTGGCCAAAAGAGGCGCTTCTATGAGAGCGCGACATATACTTGTTTGAAAATCTATATATATAAAAGGAGAACTGACTGACTGACATATCAACGTACAGCCGAAACTACTAGGGCTAGGAATGTGAAATTTTGCACACGGCTTCCTATTATAATGTAGGGGAGCACTAAGAAGGGGTTTTTGGAAATTTAACCTTTAAGGGGGTGAAAAGGGGGAATTAGGAAAGTACGTAACCCACGCGGATGAAGTCGCGGGAAAAGTGCTAGTTGAAAATACTCTTTCCCCACATAAATAAAATATGATTACGTCTTCGAACACCGATTACATTAAGTCCCTTCGTACACTACGCGACGCAACTCTCCGATTCCTTAAGACTTTGGTATCCATGCAACGCGCAATACAAATACATACAGGTTCGTTCGTGCCTGCGTCAATTGATGATGGTTACCTATTGGCTAGCACAGAGCTTTAAGGATTAACAAAACCCTATTTCTTCTTCTTGACAAACCCACTTCTCCGTCTTAACAGATAACTCATATTCAATATTTATGCTCAGCGCACAGAAAAATCTTCATTTTTACATATAATAAATCTGTAGAAGGGTCAATTCTGTACATTGAAAATATTGAAAAAATAAATAGCGGGGGGTGTTGCTGGATCGATACCAAACCCAAATATGTGAATAATAAAATTTTTGTCTGTCTGTCTGTCTGTATATGCAGGCATCACGTGAAAACTAACGGTTCGATTTCGATGAAACTTGGTATAATTATACCTTATTATCCTGGGCATAAAATAGGATACCTTTTATCCTGGAAAAATACGTAGAAAAAAAAATCTTATTTTTCAGTTAGACGTTGTTCTGTAGAACCGCGAATCTCCTTAATTATTATAGGCTTAGCCGTATTTGGGTCCAATAGATATTTATAAGATGTCATTGTCAGAGTTACTCAAAATGGAGAAATAAACCATCCACGCGAAGACCGACATCTGCGCGGACGGAGTCGCGGGCGGAAGCTAGTTCTTATAATAATCGTCTTCTTCAATGTCTCGCTCACCGCTTTGGCTTTCTAAAATCTTTTCTCTATTGAAACGGTTTGCCTTTGGAATACGCTTCCTCTGAATATCAGGCAACCAGTCGGTTCCTATTGAAATCAAAAGCTCGGGATACACTCTTAAGAAGCTGGCTGATTCATCTCAAAATTAACTAGATGCTAGTTTCTGTATTTGCTTTTTGCATAAAAAAAAAAAAAATATTTAAATGGATTTGTGGTGTTCACTCGAACGCACCTGGCAACACTAAAATCTATGGTTGAGAGTGTTTATCTAGATGGTGGTTTTGTTCTGGCTGACGGTTTTATGTGCTAGAACTGGAGAACAGTTGACGGTAAAATTGATTATAGTTTAATAATCGTATTAATATATGTAATAGCTTAGTACACGACCGCAATGAATGTTTAATACTAAGTGCAGTGTGTTCTGCGAGGGTCACCTGGAGGACACGGTGGACCACACGGTGCAGGACTGCCCCGCTGTCAGACGATCTCCGGCCACCGTAGGCGCGGGCATGCGGACGGCGAGTAATGGGCGACTCGCTGTCCGACCATGGACCATGCCCGGGTCGACGGTGCGTTGTGTTTCACGCGCATCTCAAAGAGTGTCAGCGTAATGACGAGCCCCCCTCTAGAGGGCCAAAGCCAGCCGGGGTCGCGGGACTTATCGAATTACCGTGACCCTGGACCGTAATGGGCTATTGAAGGACACCGTGGATTTTAGTCAGTACGAGTCTGACAGTCCCTCCTACCCTGCCCTGAGTGGGATGATTTTACCACGATAAAAAAAAAGTGCAGTGGGGTTATTCTTATTTTTAGTGTCATGGAAAAAAAAATACAGTGATTTGTAATTATTATGTAAGTTTTATTTCAAATCGTTAGATAACATATCAAATACTTCGTTTATTAGGTTTGCCGGGCTTAAATTGTAGAAAAACACAATAAAAAAAAAATAGTTTTAGCTCTGCCACGGTTGCTGTCGCGGTGTTTAACCACTATTTTTTTAAATCTTTTTCTCAGATTTTCGTTTTTCTCGACGCTGTTTTAAATACTTATATAAAGTTAACTAAGTTAATATTTATATATTTATAAAATAGTAACTGTAAAAAAAGTAACGACCATGACTAACTGTCACAACCATGGTATCATATACTATGGTTGTGACTCCTATGGTTGTGACAATTTTGAATCGTGGCTCACATAACCTCAAACCGGCTCGGTCTATAATGTTGATTAAATCACTGTAAGTACGCCTCACCCTGACTAATTAATACATGCAAAATATAAAGGTATATACAGGGTGTCCCAAAACTCAACGTCAAGCCGAAACGGGGTGACAGGATTGATCATAACCATCACGAGAAAAATCTGAAAAAAAATCTATCCCATGCAGTTTGAAAATTATGGGCATTTTAAGAAAAACCTAGAAATTTGATCAAACTGTACCATTTTTCGGTTATTGTGGTTATTCTTTTTTATTTTTGTTCATTTGAACTTTGGAAACGTAATCCTTAATAACATTTCTAGAATCCCAATAAAAAATAATGACACAATTGCCTCAAGTTTCCGAAAATTGAGACTATTTGTTAAACTACGAATTTAAAATTTTCAAGATTCGTCGACTTTGACAGGCCCTCCTATAAAAATAAATGTACTAGAGTGCCTTGGCAAGTGGCATTAAAAGTTGGCGCATTTAATCAGAATTCTAAAATGGTACAATACTTGTTAGTTCCATACAATAGAAAAGAGAAAAAAAATTAAAACCTCAAGTAACCCGATTTTTGCTATCACGTTTTACTCAGTTAAAATGTTTTTAATTCGCACAAGCTCTAGGTAGGTTCTTAATTTTAAGACAAAATGATGAGAGAGATGGATAATGGGTATGGGTACGCATTTCGCAGTGCAAGTAAGAGATTTCCTTGACCAGGAATATCCGGGAAGGTGGATTGGACGTTCAGGCACTATCTTGTGGCCCGCCCGTTCACCAGATTTAAATCCCCTGGATTTTTTCTATTGGGGAGTTCTCAAAGAAAAAGTTTACTCAAAGCCCATTGATCACGTAGCCGACCTGCGTGAACGCATTTCTCAAGCAGCTGAGGCGATCAACTCTCGAAGATATGCCCGACTTATAAGTAGATCTTTTTTAAGAAGATGTAGGGCTTGTATTGAGGCTGATGGTAAACAATTTGAACATTTATTGTAATAAAAATGTTTTTTCTCTATCTGACTTTTAGTCCAACAAACCTAATTATTTTACTAACTTTTTTTCACTTTGGTATAAGTGGCGTCACTACCTGTCTCGCTCACTCATGACAAACATACCCATTATCTATCTCTCTCATCATTTTGTCTTATTAAAATTAAGAACCTACCTACAGCTTGTGCGAATTAAAAACATTTTAACTGAGTAAAATGTGATAGCAAAATTCGGGTTACTTGAGGTTTTAATTTTTTTACTCTTTTCTATTGTATGGAACTAACAAGTATTGTACCATTTTAGAATTCTGATTAAATGCGCCAACTTTTAATGCCACTTGCCAAGGCACTCTAGTACATTTTTTTTATAGGAGGGCCTGTCAAAGTCGACGAATCTAGAAAATTTTAAATTCGTAGTTTAACAAATAGTCTCAATTCTCGGAAACTTGAGGCAATTGTGTCATTATTTTTTATTGGGATTCTAGAAATGTTATTAAGGATTACTTTTCCAAAGTTCAAATGAACAAAAATAAAAAAGAATAACCACAATAACCGAAAAATGGTACAGTTTGATCACATTTCTAGGTTTTTCTTAAAATGCCCATAATTTTCAAACTGCATGGGATAGATTTTTTTTCACATTTTTCTCGTGATGGTTATGATCAATCCTGTCACCCCGTTTCGGCTTGACGTTGAGTTTTGGGACACCCTGTATAAATATTTTAATTGAAAATTGTAAACACGGTTTTGACGCTTATGTTCGACCAAACTCAATAAATGTATGAAGAAATAACTCTCACAAAAACTCTAAGCCACCATCTTGACAGAACTGATTAACGTTTGATAGTATTGCTAGGCCTAAAATAAAAAATAGTGTTGCCAGAATTAAACCATAAATTATACCGATTTTACACACGATTGAGTTACGAGCCATGGCCGTGACAAAAAAATTGATCACAATTTTCAAATGTAGTATTTATTGGAAAAAAATCACAGCACAATATAAAAATAAATGGAGTAGTCTTCGTTGATATTCCATAAAATTAATAAAACTGAAATCTTACGTATAAACGAGATGTTTAAAGTACAAAAAATAATTTACTACTAAATGACATACATCTCACATGCCACGTCGCGTGACTTTTCATTGTATTTTAATTTATTAATATTATACCTTAACAACATCATAATTATTTTTATTTGTTTTGTGAATAGATAAGTGATACTTTCATTGTTGCATAATAATTTTAGCATATTATGAGTAAGTTTGGTATTTAAAATGCTTGAAACAGTTTTTTCAGTAAGAATAAGAATAACCCAGTGTGTTCAGTGAGTTGATTCAATAATAATAACCTGCCAACCTCTACGCGAGTTTCATTGTTTTTCGTAGTCTTCTGACAAAAGGGGAACGAGCACCTTCAGCCCGTGTCCCCAAGGATTCAAAAGTCAGCGGAATTTTACATTTACATCACGTACTCGTGCTAGCCCCTCAGTTTGCTGTTAGTTTGATACTTGAACCCTGTTAATTGATACTGAGACATATGTGGAGTACCTGGTTAGTAATTGGTTTAATTAATCTAATTACTGACAGCAAATGCAATACTAGGTCCTCCACTTAATTAAACACTTGAATACGAGGTGTTAATTGCTACTGAGTGCTTCGGCGAACAAATTCGTTGAATTTACGTCGTTTGCCAAGAATTACGTTTATATTTGTCTTACGTTGGCCAAGATGTTTCTATCAAAATCTAAACACGTTATAACAAAAAAGAAGAAGATTTTTTGGGTAAAATTATGCCGGTCCTGTTTAGCTATCTATTTTTTTATTTACCACCACCGATGAGAAAGAGGGACGAGATGACCTGGGCGTATACCACGAGGGCTGTTTGAGGAAGCACAGTATAAAGCCATTGTCAAACTGATAGGCAAAATCGAACGGGACCGAATCCGAGGTGATAACGATCCGATACGAGACGTCAAACTGGGTGCAGCGAACCGAGGTGTGGCAGTTTTATTAGCTGACTTTTTATGAACGACGTCAAACAGAGCAAACACGCCTTCGCCACGTCTTCGCTACGGTTCGGTCACGCTATCGGATCGCTTTCAGACTGGCCTGTCTGTTTGACAAAGACATTAGAGCTCTTAAAAGGTATCCGGGGAGGTTTTTGCCCAGCAGTGAGACAGCATAGGCTATAGGGTGGAGCGGGATGGACTGTCAGACATGTACTGTCTAAATTCTACGGTTCCTTCAATAGCCCTTTGCGTTCCAGGGTCACGGTTACCTGATATGACGGTCTCGCGAATTCGACAGCCTTTGGCTCTCTATGGAGGCCCTGACAGGTTGCTGACAACTTTATTAGGCGCGCGTGGAACTCAGCGCCCCATCGACCCGAGCATGGTCCATGGTCCACGGCGAGTCACCCATTACTCGGCGTTCGCATGCATGCGCCGCTGCTCGTTGACCACTAACTCGTTTTCAAATGCTTGCTCTACGAGAACTGCTTGAGTTATGATTATTGATACATACCTACATCTACATAGATTATCCATATTATTAGGTAGGTAAGTAAAGTCTAGCACCAAATACATTGCCAATTCAAGGATTGCTCAATGATTGGAACGTAGATGAACAGACAGACTGCCGATACGTGAGACGTTCTGAAATGTGGTACTAGATTGAGTGCCTTCATACAATAATTATGCCCTGAGAGAATCACTTTACAGACGGATTTAGTTCACGTTATGATCAAAGTCAAAGATTTACGTTCGTATAATCCTAGCTGCGTTTAATTTTAAGTTAATTTCAAGCGTGATTAGCTTGGAGTTAAGTGTTTTAGCATGGTTTGGCAGAATATTTTTTTATGTATCAAATAAAATGGTAATTTATACCCTATTCTGAACTGTTTTTTTATAATTTTGTAATTTCACTAGCGTGTTATGTACCTTTTTTTTTTATTTTTTTATCGTGGTAAAATCATCAAATGAGTCCTCCCACCCAGGGCAGGGCGGGAGGGACTGTCAGACTTGTACTGACTAAAATCCACGGTGTCCTTCACTAGCCCTTTACGTACCGGGGTCACGGTAATCCCTTGGTCCCGCGACCCCGGCAGGCTTTGGCCCACTACAGGCCCCGTCTCTATGCTGACACTCTTTGAGGCGCGCGTGGAACACAACGCGCCGTCGACCCGGGCATGGTCCATGGTCGGACAGCGAGTCGCCCATTACTCGCTGCCCGCATGCCCGCGCCTACGGTGGCCGGAGATCGTCTCGCGACGTCCGACGCCGTGGGCGTCTACCACTGCGGCTGGGGTGGAGGGAGGACGCTGTCCTCTCCCTCAGGCGGCCCGCCTTCTCCTTCACGAGCATGACTGCTTCGCAGAAGGAGGCGACCGCCTCCCACTCCGTCTCGCCTCGACCAATGCCGGGCGCGAGAGGTCTCCGCCTATCGCCGTCGTGAGGACACGGCGGTGCTCTGCCCAAGCGGGGCAGTCCTGCACCGTAGTGTTATGTACCTAAAATAAATAATAGGTTACTTTACATAAATATTTAATACAGGCATACCATTTAAAATTATAATAAATAATAACAACCAACAGTCGTATGAAAAAATAATCGTATTCAATTTTCCGTGAACCCGGCAAGACAGGTGACCCCGACAGGAAAAGAAAAAAAATCACCTTGTGAAGGAAAGTGCATCAATTCATAAAAGATTACTACAATAGCCTAAAACATGGTTGCCCTGGGAAGATAACCGACTGAAACAAACTGGGGCATAAGCTGCTATTTTCATAAATGCGTAATATCACCATCCCCTTGCCATTTCGCAAAAACTTATAGCTCTGCTAAATTCATAATGGTCGATCGATGTTATAATGACATTTGAATATTTATTCATGCCAAATTTAATTTATTCTGCTATCTAAAATAATAAAAATTCGTAAATAGCAAAAAATATTTGTACGAGATTACCAATCTATGCCATTTCTTTCAATGGAGTATCAATGGTTGACCATTGGAAAATCATAATAACGCCATTATATTAGTAGATTACCAAACATTTCAAAATTAACTATGATAGATTCAGATACGTTAGTAAAAACAGACTCGAGGCCCATATTTCTAGCTACTCATCACAACACCAAACTAAATCCCGAATTCAAAAGTAGTAAAACTGTAAGGCTTTCACTGGTTAGCTTATCTATGAACTCAGCGCCGAACTATCTGCACTAATTCATGCTGGCTGAACTTTGAAACCATTCGTTTTCTATTAAATACCCGACGTAATCTAAATTGTGCAAAGTGAACCCAGACAAGGCTCTCCACCAGACATACTTAATTCATTATCCTATTATTATAATATAGACTTATGTTATGTGAAGAGGCTTTTAGAGTTAATATGGTTTATGTGTCGGTGTGAAAATCAAAAGGTAAATCAGAGCTCTTTTCATTAAAAAAACGAGGCGCAAAAAATCCTTTTAGATTCCCACAAAGCTATTTGGTTACTTTCCTTTGATGTTAGTTTCAGAATTATATTTTGAAAGCTTTATTTGTGTTCAATGATATTTTTGATAGTAATCTTTTTTTATATATAATATTTCGTGTAAAATACAAAACGGCCTGCTTTGACTTCCGCAATGTATCAAAAGTTCGAAAATTAACGATGGGAACGTTGACTTGGGACAAAAGTGGGACAGTTTGTTTCGCAAAGTATACAACTCTATCGTACGAGGACCTTTTTCGGGATTTAGATAGAAACTGCCATGTATATTTAAACAGAGTCCATTAAAAAGTTTTTCTAGAACTTTTTGTTCCGTGTACCTTATGTATTGGTTATTAGGATCTAATTTGCCTTCTTCGATATTCACTTTGATGGTAAAACTTATCTAATCGAACTAATGTATAGACGAAGTAAAGTTTTGTGAGTTCAGGAACTCAATAACATAATCTCGTCAGGTTTTCCTCAGGGACTTTGAAAGACAATGCAGGATGGAAGTCGGGTTCTAATTAATTCATAGCACTTAAGGAAAATCCAGTTCAGAGAAGTTATTATGCAAAGTTCATTTAGTTTAAGTACTCAAAGTTTCTGTAGCGGCGTTTCATTATGCACACATAAGATGAAACTTCAAACGCTGTTTTCACAAGGTACGCGAGTTCTTCAGGTACCAACAGGGGCGCGACAAAATTGGAATCACATAAATCCTCTCGCGTCGGAGCGAGATACGTTTCAATTAAATTATTATTGTCGCGCTACCGCAAATAGATTCGGTACCAATTTCATTAATATTACGCTTGTGACTGTCGTGAGCTGGCGAATTTACAAACGTAAATATAATCCAGCACCTGTTTGAGGATAATTAATGTAATTATTAACTGAAAGTATGACACAGATTAATGAAAATAATTATGGATCGGTAGTTGGACTACCCAAGATATTACAATAAAAATGCGTTTTGTTTTTTTCATGCGGTTTCGTTAATGGACTGAGGGATTCAAAAGGAAGGTTTTCACATAATACATCCAATATTGCTGCCGTGCGAAGCCAGGGCCACTTTTTTATTTCTCCGCTATTTAAATATGCATCAGGCTTTCACGGTATCAATATTGATGCATTCAAAACTACAAAGGATAAAATCCTGTTGCTAATATTCTCCGTTCATTCATTCGAATTCAGAGAAATATTAAAATAATGGGGTGATAATTAAAAGCTTTAATATTATGTATTTTAGGGTTACAAAATGATTCAATTGCGTTTTAGAATTGCTGGATAAGAGGGGTTGTTATGTAAACAGAATTATAATTGTAAACCGCTGGCCACAGTTATTTTAAAATACTGGCTCTTATAAAACACTAGCTTTATCCCGTACTTTTACCCCCGGTCTTATAAAAAATATCTCTCTAAAAAAAAGCATTTTTCGGACTAACCTAATCGGACTACTAGTTCCTTAGAGTAGCGCGTTCAAAAAAACAAACTATAGATTTGTAATATTAGTAAATAGATATGGAATTACTCTTTCTCTGACGTAGGTATACAAATAAACAAAAAAAAAAAAACGACGGGTTGCACTCTGGGAGTGCCGGCAGAAGTGAAAACTTGAATAGTAATTGTTGGAAATATCTTGTGAACAGATTTTAGTAAAACTCGCAAAAATGGTTGACTTTTTATTTCAATAATTTTCCAATGTGACGTACATCTTTTATAAACAATGTTACCTAGCAACGAATGTATCCAGCATACAAACTTCTTTAAAAGTAATAAAGTCACACGAACATTCACGCAAGCGCCCTGCGCCGTCCTACGCTTTTTCGGTCAGGGTCACGTGTCCTGACGCGAGTTTAAGATTTTATACCCATTACAGAAAAAGTGCTCAACGCCGCTAAAGAAGTTTTCACTTCAAAAACCATAACTTATAAGTAAACAGTACTGTGCCCCCAATCATTTTTTTAAGTCGGCAATCCATCAATGACGAGCAAAAATGAATAAATGTTTGAATAAATAAAATAAACAATATGAAAACTCATCCTTAAAGTACGGGAGAGGAGGCTTGTGTTCCAGCAGTTGGAACATTATAGGCTAATGAAATAAGCCATAAACATATTTTAAGTTATTGTATAGCTTTTATCGCGTGCTTTGAGCGCGGCGAACGAATCAAGAAATACCGTAACGAAAGTAAACCTAACACTGTCACTGTCGCATATGGCCATGTTAACGTGAATGAATAAAATTTGAATGAATGATTTTTTATCTTGACGTTTCACTTGATTAACGTAGCTGACCATAGCCTAATTAGTAGAGTAACTTCTCATAGAGCAACTATGGGATGACATTCTCGTTAAATATTCGCGGTAGGCGATAAATTTTTCTATATTTTCATAAATAAAATAAATAAATAATTATAATTGCAAAAGTTGATAAAAATTGCTATGCAATAACTATATCGCGGCAGTCCCCGAGTGCCACACGTATGTTTTTTTAATTTTTCCTGGGGTCACGGGGCTGATGGTATATTTTTTGTCAGTAAGAGTCTGACAGTTTCTTCCATTCCACCCAAATTTGAGCACCCCAGATAAAGATTTATCATTTGATTAAGACGTCAAATTCACCAAGTGTGTTTTCAGGGTTAATTTAATAAAGGCACAAACATCCGACTAGAAGTTATGAAGAAGGTTACGTGATCCGAATAATGTCCGCGCCGTCTTATGTGACTAAATTACTTAATTGTGTTCAAGAATTTGAAATCTTTAATTAACGAATGAAATACGGACGCGGAATATAAGATTACTCGCGTTCTTGAGCTTCGTGGTTCGTTGGTATCCACTGAGTTTTGTTACACGTACAAACGCAAGAATAGAATTGTAGATCCTTAGCAAAAAGCGGTTGAGATAAGACCTATTTGGTGAAAGCATGTTTCTAAAATTATACTCGTATATTCGATGAGTTTTTAGCATGTAGGGCAACTTTTTTTAAAGTTTATTTTATAGAGAAATAATAATAGATTCAGCACAGTTTTGAGAACTGTGTTGATGAAATAAATTATACAAAGTTGTGCCTAAGCCTGACTAAATTCGTAACCACCACCTACGACTTGTGATTCGTGGCTGCCACAACCTTTTTTTTTTAACTTGGTAAAATCATCAAAAGAGTCCTCCCACCCAAGGCAGAGCGGGGGGACTGTCAGACTTGTTCTGAATAAAATCCACGGTGTCCTTCTTTACGTTCCGGGGTCACTGTAATTCGTGAGTCCCGCGACCATGGCTGCCACAACTTGGCAACTGTTTGCCTGTCTGCGAAAGGAATTGTCTTTGACTAAAAATATAGCCGATTGAAGGGGTTAGTTTCCATAAACTACAAGAAACCACGTGATAAGACCACTACCCACTTTCTATAAATTTTTATTAAGGCACTTTCTTCAATAACCCATTGAATAAATACATCTATCATCCATTACATTGGCGTATTTGGATGTATGTATATTATTATTCAGTGGGACGAATGGCCCTAAAGTAAAAACAGTTTCCTGTTGGTCCCTTTAAAATCCCGAAACTGATTATCGGAAATTGATTTAATATTATTTTCTATTTTCCGTTTTCCATTCAATGTAAATGGAACGAATAGGAATATACCATGTTTTTCCAGGATTTTCAAATGAAAAGCAAACAAATCGAAAAATACGTATACACAGGAACTCGATTCCTAAACGTATTTGATCCATACACAGACTTCTTTTGATAACATCCTATCATCGATAAATACCTTTAAATATGAATATAAAGTCAATATATTTGGTGTATAAATAATACTGAAATTGTTTGTACCTAGCTCGTTAAGAATCAAAGAACGGAAAGTTTGATAAGTCTCGAATTTGCGATCGTTTATTTATGGGCGTTGTAAAAGTAACTAAGTATTGAGTACTAATTTGAAAAATAAGATCGATAATTTAAAATAGTTATTAGATATTTAGTTTTATTTTTAAATTTCGAGTTTTAGTTATATAAATACCTTTAATTAGTACTGTTTTATAATTTGTTTTGTTATTAAATTACTAGGAGCATATTAGATAAAGGAAGGTTAAAAACTCAGAGCAAAATATATTTTAGACGATTCATTGCTATTGATTTTGACAAACGGATTTTAATGAGCTTTTATTGAAGTGAAAACTTCTTTAGCAGCGTTGTCCACTTTTTTGGAATGGATAAAAAATGTTAAACTCGCGTCAGGACACGTGACCTGATCAAAAATTCGTAAGACGGCGCAGGGCGCTTGCGCGAATGTTCGTGTGTGTTTATTACTATTCAAGTTTTCACTTCTGCCGGCACTCCCAGAGTGCAACCCGTCGTTTTTTTTTTTAATTAAGCCTGTGTCACCAGTAGACAAACCGTTAGCAGCTGACTGAGTGTGCGGCGTATCGGTTTACTACGCCCTTACATATATTTGAAATGGAGTATCCAGTTTGCTAGTTTCGTGCTTACTTTACGCAGTTTGCAGCGTTACGTGCGCAGACTGTCTCTGTTAGTGGCCTACTCACAGCAAAACCGGTTCCAATCGGCGGCGGCGATATGGTTGTACGCCGGGCGTATAGTGACCGTTTGTCGCTAACTGTTCATACGGTCTTTTCGTTCGCTAACTTCGGTCGCTAACTGTTCATACGGTCAATTGATCTGAGTTTGCAGCTAACTCAAATTTCAGCTCGCCACAAATTGGTCGTTCACTAATTGACTTTAAAAGGGTAGGTTTCTGAATTTAATATATATTGTACATTATTTTAAGAAACATCATGTACATTTTTATTGATTGACTAGCTTCCGCCCGCGACTCCGTCCGCGCGGATGTCGGTCTTCACGTGGATGGTTTATTTCTCCATTTTGAGTAACTCTGACAATGACATCGTATAAATATCTATTGGACCCAAATACGGCTAAGCCTATAATAATTAAGGAGATCGCGGTTCTACAGAACAACGTCTATGAATAAAACTGAAATATAAGATAAAAAATCTTATATTTCAGTTTTACGTATTTTTCCAGGATAAAAAGTATCCCATTTTATGCCCAGGATAATAAGGTATAATTATACCAAGTTTCATCGAAATCGAACCGTTACTTTTCACGTGATGCCTGCATGTACAGACAGACAGACAGACAGACAAAAATTTTTTTAATCACTTATTTGGGTTTGGTATCGATCCAGCAACACCTCCCGCTATTTATTTTTTCAATATTTTCAATGTACAGAATTGACCCTTCTACAGATTTATTATATGTGTAGATTAAGATTATTAAAAACGGCGGACCCTATTCTAACCTATTAGCGACAGTCATTATACTATGTCTAGTCTTTTCCCAACCGTGTTGGGGTTAGCTTCCAGTTTAACAGGATGCAGCTGAATACTAGTTTAGTATATGGAGCGACTGTCGCTTTAATCTCCTAACTTCCCAGTTCTCAGTTCAAATCCTCTACATTAAATTCTCTTCCCACAGGTCTACGGGACTCTGAAAATAAGCAGTGCATAAGTACGTTAGTTTAGTACTTTTCATTCCTAAGTCAATCTTTTTGTGTCTAATGTGCGTACGTAAATATATAAATAGTATATCGTAGAGTCCGCGCCACGACTGGAGTTCTTTTGACACGGCGCTAGTGTCTATTATCTTCTATCTATCTATATACTACATATAATAAATCTGTAGAAGGGTCAATTCTGTACATTGAAAATATTGAAAAAATAAATAGCGGGGGTGTTGCTGGATCGATACCAAACCCAAATATATGATTAAAAATTTTTTTGTCTGTCTGTCTGTCTGTCTGTTTGTGCAGGCATCACGTGAAAACTAAAGGTTCGATTTCGATGAAACTTGGTATAATTATTCCTTATTATCCTGGGCATAACATAGGATACTTTTATCCTGGAAAAATACGTAGAAAAAAATCTTATTTTTCAGTTTTATTCATAGACGTTGTTCTGTAGAACCGCGGACACACGTTGCATTACCCGCAGTGGATTCAGCGCCGTAATATTTATAAGATGTCATTGTCAGATTTACTCAAAATGGGGAAATAAACCATCCACGCGAAGAAGAAATTGCATTAAAAAATTAATAGGTATCTTGAATTTTCCGCAGGTGATGAGTGGGGCGCGAACTGTATTAACATGGTAAGACTGGTTGTCAAACTTTAGGGCCAATAAGTACTTGTTGTTGTAACATCACTATATTAGTGTTATAGTAAGCATGTACACCACTACGGATTGTCTATGTATCCGGTCTCACTGTCATGTCCGTCACTGACTTGTACCTCTCCGTGTGTACTGCTGTGTCTGAACTGTATAATGTCTGTCTGTTAATAAAACTTATAATCAAGAAGTAATTTCATTTATCACCAACATAACATGGTGTCAGAAGTCTAAGGAGCCCTAGTGTCGAAAATCCAAAAAGTCTGCCGTGAAAATGCAAAACCCAAGTACGAGTGGCGGCGTGGTCAGCACTCAAGATGGCGAAAAAGGATTAAATTCAAGTCTAAAGCAACTGACAATTTCGTCCGATCCAGCCAACAACAATGCGGAAAGCTGGAAACGTTGGTATCAACAATTGGAGCTATATTTGCTAGCAACAGGCCTGGACAAGTCAAGCGAGAAGCGAAAAATCGCAATTTTACTCCATTTAATTGGAGAACGAGGTGTAAATATATTTAACACATTTAATATCAAACTCGATGGCAGCACGTTCAACGATGTCAAGTCAAAATTCGATAATTTCTTCGAGCCGAGAAAAAATGTCACCATGTGCAGATATTTGTTCTTCACACGCAGGCAGGAGAAATCCGAAAGCATCGAAGACTTCATCACGGATTTAGAAATCAAAAGTAAAAATTGTGAATTTGGCACGCTGAGAGAATCGTTAATCAAAGATATTTTTATAGCAAATCTTAACAATGAGTTGTCACATGTTCGTCAAAGATTGCTACAAGAACCTGATCTGACATATCAGAGGATGCAGGAACTAACAAGGACGCTCATAGTCGCACAACAGGATGCCGAAAGAATCGTCAAAGACAGTAGTGTTCCTGGTGAAAATATCATGCATCTTAGTCGGAGGAGCCGTGGTCGAGGAGACAGCCGACAACGAGCTTCCAGTCGCACGTCAGCTTCAAACAGTCGTCAGTCAGCGTCGAGCAGTCGCAAAGCATCGAACAGCGAACACAGCAGCTCTAAGAAGTGCAGTCGCTGTGGGCAGTCTCATCGCTACAAGTGTCCAGCGAAAGGCGTTCAATGCAGGTCATGTAACAATTTTGGTCATTTTGCTAAATATTGTCTTAAAAATAAAAAAGTCAGTCAGTTGCAATCGTTTAATTCAAATGAAAGTAGTCAAGATCATTTTATTGGTATGTTAAACAGTATATTAAAGTCGAGTCAAAGTCATAAAAGTCATTCATATCAATATGATCTATTGGGCACACATGTCAGTCAGTCCAGTCAGTCACATAATAGTTGCAGAACACACAGCAGACACAGCAGTATACAGATGGGCACAGGTCAGTCACCGTCACATCCCAATGATGAATACAGTGACAATAATTCTGAGAGACATATTAGTCAACGTCCCCATTCATATTATCTCTGTGATGACAATAGTGATGAATCTGAGAGATCCAAAAGTCATTATGAAGATCTCAGTGATGAAAATAGTCACATATCTGAGAGATTCAACAGTCAACGTCCCCATTCATATTATCTCTGTGATGAGAATAGTGACAATAATTATTCTGAGAGAGATGAATATCTCAATGATGAGATTAGTCACACATCTGAGAGATGTAGTCTAAATAAAAAACGTCCAAGTCAAATATTCCAGTCAAATAGTCATAATAAAAAATGTCAACATCTCAATGAGGAATATAGTCACAAGTCTGAGGGATTACAGGGTCATCATCACATAAATTTTAATAACAGTCAGTCACAGAACAGTCAGTCACAAAACAGTCAGTCTAAACAGTCACACAAATCATTAGTCAGACACTCAGAGGTAAAATATAATGTCAACAGTTTGCAAAATAATTCTTGTAAAAAGTCATGGGAAATTAACTTGTCACTAGGAAGTAAACAAATTACATGCATCATAGACTCTGGTGCAGATGTCAATATAATGTCAAAACAAACATTCAATTATGTCAAACGTCAAAATAAACTGTCACTTGTCAAATGTCACGTAAATGTCACAGGATTTGGTGGAAAAACCATTCCAATTTTGGGAAAAGTGGATATAAGTTGCAATTTGTGCATAAATAATAGTAAAGTCGTCGAATCAATAACATTTATAATAGCCAATTTAGATTGTCCAAATGTTCTTGGTCTACCAACTTGTGAAAAGTTAGGTATAATAAATCGTGTCTTTTCAGTATCAAAACAAAACTTTTGTAAGCAAATTCTTACACAATATAACGATGTTTTTCAGGGTCTTGGATGTCTACCTCCAGTCTGTCATCTTAAACTCAAGCCTGATGCTGTACCATGTGTGGATCCACCAAGAAAGGTTCCATTTGCTTTACAAAGGAAGCTACGTGAAGAGTTGGATCGCATGGAGAAATTGAAAGTTATTGTCAAGGTTACAAAACCTACAGAGTGGGTTAACTCAGTCGTCATAACAGTAAAAAGTTCAGGTCAGTTAAGAATTTGTCTAGATCCTAGAAATTTAAACAAGAACATAATGAGAGAATTCTATCCATTAAAGTCAATTGATGAGATTAGGTCTCAGCTAGAAGGTGCTGTATGTTTTTCTCATTTGGATGCATTCTCTGGATTTTGGATGCTACGTCTCGATGAATATAGTTCTGAATTATGTACTTTTCAAACACCATTTGGTAGATATAAGTATTTAAGATTACCTTACGGCATAAATGCTTCGTCTGAAATATTTCAAAGAGTCATGATGAATTTATTTGGTGATATAGAAGGAGTCTTAATTTTCATAGATGATATTTTAGTTTATGGGCCAAATGAGTCAGTACATAATGAAAGATTACATAAAGTCATGCAAAGAGCTCGTCAAGTCAACTTAAAGTTTAATAAGTCAAAATGTAAATTCTTAGTCTCAGAAGTATGTTTTTTGGGTTATGTCTTCAGTAAAGATGGTGCAAGGGCAGATCAAGAGAAAGTCAAAGCCATTGTCAATATGCCCACACCAAAAAATGTCAAAGAGTTACAGAGGATACTAGGTATGATCAATTATTTAGGACCTTTTATAAGTAACCTGTCAGAAAAAACTCAAATATTAAGAAATCTTTTGAAAAAAGATTCAGTCTGGACATGGGATCAGAATCATAGTCAATGTCTTAAAAAACTGAAAGATGAGATTACTAACTCACCAGTTTTAGCTCATTACAATCCCAAGATTCCATTAGTCTTGTCAGTCGATTCGTCAAAGTCAGCTTTAGGTGCAGTAATTTTACAGAAAAACAAACCTATTGCATATAGTTCAAAAACTTTAACTGAAACCCAAGAAAGATATGCTCAAATTGAAAAAGAGCTATTAGCTATTCAATTTGGTTGTGAAAAATTTCACCAATATGTATATGGTAATAGAGTCACAGTACATACTGATCACAAACCATTAGTCTATCTATTTAAAAAACCATTACATGATGTACCAGCTAGATTACAGCGTATGATGTTAACTTTACAAAAATATGATTTGGAAGTTATACATGTCCCAGGTAAAGAAATGTATATATCAGATACATTGTCAAGAGCAGCTTTAAAAGACCATTATATACCTGAAAATGAATCACAAATGTCTTGTCATGTCAATTTAATGTATGCTAACTTAGCAATTACAAAAGAATATAGCACAAAATTAGCAAAGGAAACCAAAGTCGATGAATCCTTGCAATTATTGAAAAAATATTATAATGAAGGTTGGCCAAAAAGCAAAAACCATGTCAGTCCATTGGTAAAACCATTTTGGAATATTCAAGGAGAAATCCATGTAATTAAAGATTTAGTGTTCAAAGGTTCAAAATTAATAGTACCACAGTCTATGCATAAAGAAATGTTAGACAAGATTCACAAAGGTCACCAAGGTATAAATAAATGTTTAAAATTAGCAAAAGAATCTTTGTATTGGCCAAATATGTCAAGTGATATTAAGAATTTAGTAGAACAATGTCTTGTATGTGCAAAATTCAAACCTTGCAATCAAAAGGAACCACTACAAAATTTTGAAATAAGTAAATATCCATGGCAACAAGTCGGTATTGATTTAATGCATTTTGATAATTTAGTTTATTTAATTGTCACAGATTATTACTCTAAATACATAGAAATTGCTTTATTAAATAAAAATAGTACATCTCAAAATGTTATCACTCATTTAAAGTCTATTTTTGCTCGTCATGGAATACCATTGTCATTAGTGTCAGATGGTGGACCTCCTTTTCAGTCAATTGAATTCAAAAAATTTATGTTAGAATGGGACATAGAACATATTGTTACTAGTCCATATCATTCACAGTCAAATGGTCAAGCAGAAAGCTCAGTCAAAATTATAAAAAACATGTTAAAAAAATGTAAAGAAAACAAGTCTGACCCATACATAGCTTTATTACAATATAGAAATACACCGAAAAATAATTTGTCTTCACCAGCACAATTATTAATGTCTAGAAACTTAAGAGATAACATCCCAGTGTCATACAAAAGATTAAAACCAAAAGTAGTAACTTTTAAGGATTATAAGGAGTCAGTCAAGAAAAATAATGAAAATAAAACAAAGTATTATGATAAAAATACAAAGTCTTTGTCAATATTGTATTATAATGATCATGTCTATTTTAAAAGAAATCCTAAAAGTGACTGGGAACAAGCTATTGTTAAACAAAGAATGTCAAATAATAGGTCATATGTTGTTGAGGATGTCCATGGTGTTAGGTATAGGAGGAATAGAATTCACTTAAGACATAAGTATTCTCATAACTTCGCAAACCCTCCTATGCAATCCAACTCGTCACAGGGGAGAGAGGAAGGTGACAGACAGGAGTCGTCTGAGCATAAAGATTCCTCATCTCAAAAATCCTCAAGTGTAACAACAAGGTCAGGTCGTATTGTCAAACCTACTAGAAGGTTAATAGAGGAAATAGACTAATTATAATTAAGTACATAATATGTAAGAATGTTATGTAAGTTGTAACTATAAGTATTTTTAAGTATGTATAATTGTCATAAGATAGTTACATAGCACAGTAAGTCTTTTAAGTATTTGTCAGAGGTTTAATTAGAACTCAACAGGGGGGATGTTGTAACATCACTATATTAGTGTTATAGTAAGCATGTACACCACTACGGATTGTCTATGTATCCGGTCTCACTGTCATGTCCGTCACTGACTTGTACCTCTCCGTGTGTACTGCTGTGTCTGAACTGTATAATGTCTGTCTGTTAATAAAACTTATAATCAAGAAGTAATTTCATTTATCACCAACATAACACTTGTAACTATTGTCAAAGATCTACAAATTGTAGCCGAGAACTACGGTTTGTTCCCATTAAAGTACCGTACCTAGGAAAGAAAAAGAAAAATATCGATTCATTTGGCTGTTATTATTTAACAACAAGCTCCTCTATTAACGAAATAACACGTCCAAAAATAGCCGAATTAACTTTCAATAAAAACTTTGAATAAATTCTCAAATAAATCCTCTCATTGGAATGATGAACGCAAAAACAGCAACATTTCCACTCGAAAACACACAAAAGCGTATTTGATACAACAAAAAAGCATCGTTTCACTCGCTATATCCCCAAAACGGCGATTCGTATATACAATTAGATTACAATGAATAGCGGAAATGTGAAAGGTGGATTATTATGTTTACAAATTGCTCCATAGACAACTCGCTCATTAATGCCTTTGTCAAACAGACAGGCGAAAGCAAAGCGAGTCCGAGGAGATACCGAACCGAAGCGAGACGTCAGTCCGATAGTTCTGTCACGCTATCGGATCGCTTTCGCTTTTCTTTGTGACTGGATCCAAACAATTCCATACATTACAAATAAAAACGTCACGTTTCGCATTCGCCACGCTTCGCATTCGCCACGCCAGTCTGTTTGACAAAGGCTTAAGCGATTTGTTGTTGAGGTGGGCCAGTCTGGGCCAGCCTAGGTCACTGTTTAAATACAGCTCTTACACCCCACTTATTCAAATTATGTGTTTTTTCCGACATTAAGTTTCGCGCCGAAGACTTTAATGGCTCTAATAAGATTACGTCGTTTGGGAGACAATGACTCTTTAAATTACTATTCGTTTTATGCGATGCTGGACTTTATAGTGGATTAAGTTGTTTTAGGAAGGACAGTGGGAATCGAGTTTTGATTTTAGACTCAAAGAAGTGAAAATTCTTTGAGAATTACTGCCAGTTTTTTTTTGAGGTATCAATGTAGAGAAGTCGTGAAAGAAAAGGTTCAAGTCACATCCCTCCAGACATCTATCTAGAGAGGTTCTTGTTAGCCGATTTTACTACTCTGTAGAAGTAGACTTAAAGAATCCTAACTCACTCGGCATCGATGTCGCATGTATCCCTGTTCTATACTACTCTACATTTCAGCAGTAACTTCCTACGTAGCCTAATCATCATTCATACAGGCCGTCTAAAGTTATTTTACTATAAAAGCACCTTTAAAATTTATCTAATCTACAGAATGTGGTCGCGGGACCAAGGGATTACCGTGACCCCGGTACGTAAAGGGTTAGTGAAGGACACCGTGGATTTTAGTCAGTACAAGTCTGACAGTCCCTCCCACCCTGCCCTGGGTGGGAGGACTCATTTGATGACTTTACCACAATAAAAAAAATAAAAAATCTACAGAATGTATATTATGGATGTATGTGGGCTAGGCACGTTATCGCAGGATCTCATACCATTGGAGCAGACGAGTCCTGGAGTAGAGACCGCGTAACGGCAAGCGAAGGTGGTGGGGTCTTAAGAAGGTGACTGGGTAAGACTGGGTGATGTGGCGCAGCCTGGCCTATGTTCAGCAGTGTACTGCGACAGGCTGAGTTGATTTATCTTCAGCATATGCCATAGAAATGTCTATCGTTAAATTGATGCATAAGTACTGTACGTGGTCGCGGGACTGTACGAATTACCGTGACCCTGGAACGTAAAGGGCTATTGAAGGACACCGTGGATTTTAGTTAGTACGAGTCTGACAGTCCCTCCCGCTTTGCCCTGGGTGGGAGGACTCATTTGATGATTTTACCACGATAAAAAAAAACATAAATCTACCAAAATGCATTGATTAACTTAAAGCCGTCTAATTGAAAGACTTTCCGTAATGTTTAATCAGAAAGCTCTAAATGGAACAAAGTTTACAGTAAGATAATTATGGACTTAACTAACTAGAGCTCAAGTACTTACTTTCTTACCAACTTTAATTGCATCAGTATCACTCAAAGTCATGGTCAGCAACAAGTGCTAGTTTCACAGTTCTTAATAAGTTTGTTGGTTGAAAACTTTGACTTCTTATAACTTGAATGCAAAGAAGATCGTTTGTAGTTTCGGTGAATGTAAGAGTTTGATGTTGGCAGTTATCTTGTGTGTGTATATTGTCTACAGATGGGACATTATTATGGGATAACAAAAATGGCTTCGAATTTTTGGCTTCAGGATTGTGACGTTTTTGTCAGTTTTATGGAATTAATGTTAATTTCGACTGTTCAATAGAATTATTAAATAACTAGCGGGCGCCCGCGGCTCCGCTCGTGTGAATAACGGTTACCGCTGCAAAAAGCCTACTCAGGAAAGACACAGTCAGCAACATGATTTCCAGGTCTATTGACAGACACCGACACTAACATCGACGACGCAGTCATCACAAACACTCGACATAGATAGATTTAGTGTGTTGCGGACTTTTTTGTAGATATTTATAAGTTCAACAATTAATGAGAACATTTTATGGTTCTATCTTTTATATTTTAGGCAGCGTACGCAGAATAAGTAACTTTTCTGGTTGATTTTTTACACCTTGTGGCCGAAAAACCTAAATATCTTACGCAACCCTATTTTTCTCCAAAATAAAATACAGCCTATGTTACTCGTGGATAATGTAGCTTTCGAATGGTGAAAGAAATTTTTAAAATCGATCCATAGTTTTTGAGCCTATTCATTACAATCAAACAAACAAACAAAGTTTTCCTCTTTATAATATTAGTGTAGACTAAAATAACTAATTTCGTATCTACTATTGCTTCAACTATAAAGAAATTAAATGTAAACTAATAATATATTTAAACACTACCAAAACCTCTAATACCTATTTCATAAAATAACAACAAAACAAATCTAAAAATAAACTATAGTAAATAAACGTAAGACCCCTCTTTGAGGAGTGGCTGGATAGACGTCACGGCGTCCTGACCTACCGCATGACGCAGGTCCTCACCGGACACGGAAGTTTCGGGAGGTACCTGTGTCTGATAAGGAGGGAAGAAACGCCTGGGTGTCACCACTGCGAGGTGCGTTCGGAGGACACGGTGGAGCATACGGTGCAGGACTGCCCCGCTTGGGCAGAGCACCGCCGTGTCCTCACGACGGCGATTGGCGGAGACCTCTCGCGCCCGGCATTGGTCGAGGCCATGCTGCGGGGCGAGAAGTAGTGGGAAGCGGTCGCCTTCTTCTGCGAAGCAGTCATGCTCGCGAAGGAGGAGGCGGGTCGCGTGAGGGAGAGGACAGCGTCCTCCCTCCACCCCAGCCGCAGTAGTACACGCCCACGGCGACAGACGTCGGCAGACGATCTCCGGCCACCATAGGTGCGGGCATGCGGGTGTCGAGTAATGGGCGACTCGCTGTCCGACCATGGACCATGCCTGGGTCGACGGCGCGTTGTGTTTCACGCGCGCGTCAAGGAGTGTCAGCATAATGACGGGGCCTGTAGAGGGCCAAAGCCTACCGGGGTTGCGGGACACACAAATTACCGTGACCCCGGTACATAAAGGGCTATTGAAGGACACCGTGTATTTTAGTCAGTCAAGTCTGACAGTCCCTCCCGCAGTGCCAGGGGTGGGAGGACTCATTTGATGAATTTACAACGCAAAAAAAAAACGACAAAGTCGAGCTGATAAGCACGGTTTGTAAATATTGCGATGACTGATTAGCGTATTTCATGTATAACTTTGGTGTTTCTACACCGATTTACACGATTCTTATTTTATTGAATAGGTAATAATGTTAACTTTTTTTAAATTAGGGATTAGAGAGAGTGTTGTAAACGTAAGAGTAGACAAATATAATCAGAAAGCTCCGAATTGCTAAGCTATCGAGAGTTTCACGTGTTATTGTGAGTCAACCATAAAAGATAGACATGTGCTGTGAAAGAATATTTTTATATAATTTTAAGGAGAACATTTCCATCATACATGATTTCTATGTAGCTTTAACCATTAAGGCTGCATGCGCGACGGAAGCTTAAAAAATGGAGTAATTTCTCCCGTTTTCCCAATATTTCCCTCTACTGCTCTGCTCCTATTGATCGTAGCGTAATGAAAAGTATACTATAACCTGCCCAGGAGTATAAAGAATAATTGTGCCAAATTTCGTTAAAATCCGTCGAGTAGTTTTTGTTTCTATAACGAACATACAGACAGACAGACAGACAGACAGACAAAAATTTTACTAATTGCATTTTTTGCATCAGTAGCGATCCCTAATCACCCCTTGATAGTTATTTTTTAAATATATTTCATGTACAGAATTGGTCTCTCTACAGATTTATTATAAGTATAGATTTCATAAACAAACGCCTAAAATGCTTTTTTTTTTTTTTTTTATCGTGGTAAAATCATCAAATGAGTCCTCCCACCCAGGGCAGAGCGGGAGGGACTGTCAGACTTGTACTGACTAAAATCCACGGTGTCCTTCAACAGCCCTTTACGTACCGGGGTCACGGTAATCCCTAGGTCCCGCGATCCCGGCAGGCTTTGGCCTTCTACAGGCCCCGTCACTATGCTGACACTCTTTGAGGCGCGCGTGGAACACAACGCGCCGTCGACCCGGGCATGGTCCATGGTCGGACAGCGAGTCGCCCATTACTCGCTGCCCGCATGCCCGCGCCTACGGTGGCCGGAGATCGTCTTGCGACGTCCGACGCCGTGGGCGTCTACCACTGCGGCTGGGGTGGAGGGTGGACGCTGTCCTCTCCCTCAGGCGGCCCGCCTCCTCCTTCACGAGCATGACTGCTTCGCAGAAGGAGGCGACCGCTTCCCACTCCGTCTCGCCCCGCAGCATGGCATCGACCAATGCCGGGCGCGAGAGGTCTCCGCCTATCGCCGTCGTGAGGACACGGCGGTGCTCTGCCCAAGCGGGGCAGTCCTGCACCGTATGCTCCACCGTGTCCTCCGGACGATCCTCGCAGTGGTGACACCCAGGCGTTTCTTCCCTCCCTATCAGACACAGGAACCTCCCGAAACTTCCGTGTCCGGTGAGGACCTGCGTCATGCGGTAGGTCAGGACGCCGTGACGCCTATCCAGCCACTCCTCAAAGAGGGGTCTTACCGCCGCGATTGCGGCGTGCCCGGACCTCGGTTGCGACAGTCGCTCCCTCCATACTGCCCTGAGATCACGCCGGAGCTCTTCCCGCCGCGACTCGACTTGTCGAGGCAGCGGGGATTCGCCCCGACGCTGCGCCTCCACGCGCCTTTCATAGACGCGCTGGAGGGCAGTCGCCTCCAGATCCCAGGGCAGCAATCCGGCTAGGAGGTTGGCCGATTCGCCGGCGATCGTGCGGTATCCCCGGATCATCCGGATAGCCATGACCCTCTGGCACGCGACCAGCTTGAGTGGTCGCGTCCGGATGCTTGGGGCCCACACGGGGGCCCCGTAGAGGGCCATGGACCGCACGACACCGGCGTACAGCCTCCGGCAGGAGGCATTTGGCCCGCCGAGATTGGGCAGGAGTCGCTTGAGAGCGGCTGCTGCCCGGTTCAGCCTTGGGGCCAAATGCAGGAAATGCTCCCTGAAGTTCCATCGGCTGTCGAGGACGAGTCCCAGGTACTTCATCGTCCTCCCAACGCCGATGCGAACCCCCTCCACCGTAATGTGGGACTCTGAACGTGGCGCGTTCAGACGGCCATGAAAACACATGGCCTCTGTTTTGTGCAGCGCCACGTCGAGTCCCAACTGCCGGATCCTATTAGCGACTGTCGCTACCGCCTGCGTCGCCACGTCGGCCGCCACCTGGTGCGACTCTCCCTTCGCCAGGACGAGCGTGTCGTCGGCGTAACAAATTACGCCGACGCCGTCAGGGAGGTCGCCGCGCAGCACCCAGTCGTAACCGATGTTCCACAGGAGCGGCCCCAAGACCGATCCCTGTGGAACACCGCACGACATCTCTCGCCGGTTCCACTCTCCCCGGTGACCGGGGTAGATGACGGCTCTGTCCGTCAGGTAGTCCTCGACTATACGACGGAGGTAGGTCGGCACCCGGTGATACCGGAGTGCCTCCCTGATGCAACTCCAGGGCAGGGTGTTGAAGGCATTGGAGATGTCTAAAGACACCCCCAAGACGACCCTGCCCCGGGAAACCGCATCCCCCGTCGTGAGGGCCCTCACGCGCGTGATGGCATCCACCGTCGAGCGCCCCCTGCGGAAGCCAAACTGGCTCTCCGCAAGGTCCGGGCCCACCCGATTCAGGTGCCCGACGAGGCGGTTTGCAATTACTCTTTCAAAGAGCTTGCCCACCTCGTCGAGCAGCACGATGGGCCGGAATGCGGACGGAGAGTCCGCAGGGCGCCCGGGCTTCTGGATCAGGACCAGTTTCCCCGTCTTCCAACGAAGCGGGAACTGGCCCCTCTCCAGGCACGCGCTAAAGAGCCCCCCCAGTCGAGGCCCGAGAGTCCCCGAGGCCAGGACCCAGGCTTTTCCTGGCAAGCCGTCGGGTCCTGGGGCGGTATTTTTGGCTTTGAGCCGTTGTACCGCCACTCTCAGGTCTACCTCGGTCACCTCCGGAGCGTCGTAGACGTCGTCGTCGCTGTAGTCCGCATTTGCGCCAGCGTCAGGCACCGTCGGAGACGGAGCCATGGGCGGGGGAGTGTGCTCCCCCCGCGATGGGAACAGAGCGCTCACCACGTCCTCCACGAACTGAGGCTGGAGACTCTGTGTCAACGGGGGAGCCCAGGGGCGGAGCTTTTCTCTCACCCACTTGTAGGGCCGGCCCCATGGGTCCCCGTCCAGAGCCTCCAGCATCTCCTTGCGGGCCAATTCCTTGGCCCGCCAGATCTCGTCGCGGAGGGCGGTCTTCGCTGCCCTGTAGCCATCCTGCAGCTCCGTCTCTACAGTCGCCGCATCCGGAGGTCGGGTGCGGCGCCTGCGGAACCTGGTGTACCGGCGTCGCGCGGCAACGCACGCCTCGCGTAGCGCTGCTAGCTCGCGCGACCACCAGTACAGCTGACGCCGGGCGCGTCCTTGCCGGACCCGGGGCATGGCCACGTCGCAGATTTCCGACATGGCCTCCTGGAACCACCCCGCCTCGTCGTTGATGTCGGCAGGCCTGTCCGGTGGTGACACCCAGGCCTGCACGATCGAGGCTTCCAGGAATAGCTCCCGGTCCAGCTGCTTCAGCGCCCATCGTGGACCACTTGGGTTCCGTCTGACCGGCGCGTCTGAGGTCTGGGCGGAGACGTCAAACCGGATATACCGGTGGTCGGAATAGGTCTCCACCTCCTCTACAACGCGCCAGTCGGTGACGCGCGGCGACAGGTTGGAGGTGGCGAACGTAACGTCCACCACCGACTCGCCCGTCCACCGCACGCACGTGGGAACAGAACCCCGGTTCTCGATAACCAGGCCCTGCGCCAGGGCCCAGTGTTCGAGCCTCCTACCCCGCGTATTGTCCGTAAACCGGGAACCCCAAGCCACATTTTTGGCGTTGAAGTCCCCGAGGACGAGCGCGGGGAGGGATCCGAAGGCGACGACGACGTCTCCCAACTCCGATAGGGAGTCTTGGAACTCGGCGATAGTTCGATTCGGGGAGAAATATACGCCTACAACGGCGATCTCCCCGAACCGTGCTGCGACGATCCCGCGCCCTCTCTCGACGCGATCGAGGGGCGGGGTACCGGCGGCGGCCGACGAGATGAGGGTCACCGAGCCGTTCAGGTCCGCCACCCAGTCATTCCTGGGTGGGACAAAGTACGGCTCGGCGACCACGGCGACGTTGATCAACCACTGCGCCATGCTCTGGAGCAAAAGATCCTGAGCAGCGGCGCAGTGGTTGATGTTCGCCTGGAGGAAGCGCAATGGAGCCATTAATCCGAGTCCATTGCAGCCTCCTCCAGGGCCCCTCGTGGGGGTACAGCCACGCCGGCGGCGGCGGCAGAGGCGGCGGCGGCGGCGGGAGTGGCGGTGACGACGGTGGCAGAGGGCCTACCTCTGCTCTTGGCTCTGGTGGGAGGGGCGCAGGACTTGCCCCCAGCCCGGTGATCGGCCGGCTTGCCAGCCGCCGCGCATGCGAAGCAGTGCGGCGGGGCAGTGCACGAGCCGGCCTTGTGACCGGGCTGACCGCAGCGGAAACACCTGTCGCTGCGGTCCACCTCCGAAGTGCAGTTGCATGCCGCGTGGTTGCCCACTTGGCATCGGTAGCACCTCAGAGGTCTGGGTTCCAGCAGTTTCACCTGCGCAGATACCCACCCAACCAAGAGCCTTCGGCCCCCCTCAACTTTTTTGGCCGCCGACACGGGGCAGCTGACCGTGATGGTCTGCAGCCCCGCGTAGTCAGGGCGCAGGGCGCCCGCTCTCACCTGCTCGGGAGGGCACCCCCCAGTCCTGGCAACGGCGGCCACCACGTCTTCCACCGTCACTGAATCATCCAGACCCAATATGCGCACGTCTGCGCGCTTGGTGGGTCTGGAGACTCGGGCCTCCTCCGCATTTAAGGACGCTCTGAGCCGTTCGGCCAGAGCGTCAGCGGTTGGGCCGCTGGTCGCGCCGGGGACCTCCAGCATCCGAGCCCCCGTTGCGGTGACCCGGTAACGGAGGCCCCCGACGATCCCGAGCTCGGTGAGGTCCACCGCCTCCCGCGCCTTCGCGAGCACGTCGCGGTACGACACGCCCCTCTTGACCGCGTCCGGCTGCAGCGTAATCACTACAGCCGCGGTCTTAGGGGCGCGCAGTCGCGCCGCGACGCCGCGCTCCTTGCGCTGCTGCCGCCGTCTCTCCCTCCGCCTTTTGGCCCTGGCCGCGCCGGCAGCCTTTCTCTTCTCCCCGGCCACTTGCCAATCGGCGCTGGCCGGGGGAGTCTTGGGCGGAGGCTGCTGCCGATCCGTTTGGGCTCCCTTATTTTTTGGAGCCGACCGTGCCGGCCCTGCAGGTGTCGGGTTTGGGGTCAGCTTGGACGGCCCCGGTTTTGCCTGGCTAGACTTTGCCGGGGCCGTCTTCGCCGCAGCCGTCCTTGGTGGCGATGGCTTAGTCGGGGGCGGCTTCGACGCGGCCGCAGCCGCGTACGACGAAGACGCCGCCAACGGTGGTCGCAGCACGCGGCTCTCCAGTACGGAGAACCGCCGCTGAAAGGCGGCTAGCTCCTGTCGCACCAGGTCGAGAACTGAGTTCTCCGCTGGTGTGGGCTGGCCTTTCTCCTGTCGACCCCGCGGCGGCGCGTCCCGCCGATCGCCTCCCGAAAGCCCAGCCAGGTCCGCCTTGAGGGCAGCATTCTCCCTCTGGAGAGCCTCCGTGGCGGCAGTCAGGCGGGCCACCTCCGTCCGCAGCTCGGACACTTCGTCCCTGGCAGACGGGAGCCCGCCGCAACTGAGCGCGGCCGCCACGATGGAGGCGGTGGCTTCACCGATCGCCTTACCCCGCGACTCCTTCATCCTCTTCCGGGTGACGGAGAGGATGGCGGCTGCCACGACCTCAGTCAGTCTGGCCTCGTCTGAGGCCAGACTATTTCCGGGCTCTCCAGAGGGGGGAAGCCCCCTCCCCGAAGTCTTGCCTCGGCCCTTACCCCGCACGCTAGTGGGGATCTTTCGGGCCGAGGCAAGGCCCTCCTCCGAGGACGACACGTCCTCCTTCGATCGGGGGCGCTTGAGGAAGTCCTTCTTCCTCTCTGCCCCCAACCCTACGCTTCCAGAAGCTACGCTCTGGAAGCTCATGGCGTCTGATGCCGAGTCGGACTCCGACCCGAGCACCAGCGCCATCTCCGTCCGCGGAGCGGCACTCTGTGCCCGCTCGTTTGGTACCGGTGACGTGGACGTGCTGGTCCGATCCAGTGACTCCACGTCACGGGTGCGTGAGCCCCCCTGGCTCAATGCGGCGACTGCCGGTGGAAAGTGGTTGTTGTCCCCCCCAGAATACGGTGGGACTGACCGGACGCGTCCGGTGCGGGATTCTCCAGCTGCGGAGCAGCTGGTACCCGCCTGGGGTAGTCTGTTCGACAAACACTTTTTCATTTTCTTAACTTTTTTTAAAGAGGTGAGTTCCTCTGTCCCTACTCCCCATTTCCCCTCCCCTGGCTCACTTCACGGTTACGTCTGATGATCAGACGCATACCGGAAGTAAACCATTCCCTCCCTTGACCCAATCTCTGAGATTAGGCCGCGCGCCGCCTAGAAGCTCGAACACTGCTCGATCCTCCAGGCGGCGCGCCTTTCCCCGTGTGTCCCTCTTGGTCTGGTTTCTCCCTCTGAGCCTGTCCGGCATGAGTGCACGAGTGCCTCTACCGGCAGGGGCCCAGAGATCATCGAAACACGCAAGCCCCACCACGACGACAACGTGGGGACACAGTTGGTGGGGACGCCTAAAATGCTAGTTTGGTTTTTAAGTTTTGTATACCTATCTAAAGTAGGTAGGTATGTAAATATTATTTTATTACCTACATAATTAAGCAAATACAAATAACACAGTAATTAATATAAAAACCAGTCACCGGCATTACATTTTATCTCCTTTAAAAAAAATCTATCTCATTAAACATTTCATACACGTCACCACCACTAATGTTTCAAAATCTTCTAAGTTCAGCTTAATTTACTCTTATGTGCCCACAAATTTGAAAACTAATTGCCTCATTTTGCAGTACCAGCAATTCCATATGATGGCGGGATAATGAGATTGTGTCTCGTACTTTCTACGCCCTGTGTCTGAAATTATAATTAAAACTTTAACCATGAGAGAACGAGACAGATGGTTGAGTAAGTACTTGTTCTATTTTCTTTATTTTAAAGTACTCGTAGTTTGCGTATATGTTCATTTGAGTTGTCTTGCAAGGTCATCAAATAAGTCCTCCCACTCTGGCTGGTGTGAAAAATGGACTGTCGGGCGTAACTGACTAAACCACCGTGTCAGTTGCCTTTTGAATTTCAGAGAGTTCTTTACTTGCACATCACGGGAGGACTCATTTGGTGATTTTAGGCCTAAAAAAAGGGCAAAGATATTTTCTGATCCAAGGCGAATTGTGATCAAAGTATTTTGCCAAGGTTTGCAATGACT
Organism: Agrotis puta; assembly: GCA_943136025.2. Classification (NCBI taxonomy): domain Eukaryota; kingdom Metazoa; phylum Arthropoda; class Insecta; order Lepidoptera; family Noctuidae; genus Agrotis; species Agrotis puta. Next base: position 8,041,558 of record OW964177.2, on the reverse strand, counting down.
ATCCTGATTTTATAATATCAATGGCGGAATTAGGATTCCTGAGACGTTTTTCGGAAACAGGCGATAAAAAACATCACAATTTCCTAACGAAAAACAAAACTAACATATTTTGATCATAATCACTGCAAATACAAAGATACCATATAAGAAATTTCCATGCCTTTGTTTTGCTTGAAAAAACTTAATAAACATATTTATGCAGTCTTTTTTTCTGCACCAAAAATTCCAAACTTATTTTTTGGATAATTAAAAAAAAATGCTGCATCAAATTACTCCAATGTTTTAAAGGGTCTTTGCACCCAGACAATGGACATTTTATTGTTTCCAATCCACACAATGATTGCAGTAATCGGACAAAATGATTGCTTCAACGAAAACGTTCAACGATTTATTACAAATAAATATTTTACAACTGCTGAGTGACTGTTGTATTAAAAATGTGAACAGATATGAATCATATTGAGTGGTCTGTAAAATTTCCAAAGGAGATGTTTCATTTTCGGCCATCAGAAGTACATTATATCAAAAAAGAGGAAAAAATACAACAAATTCGGGAAAAATATTCTCTGGTGGATTTGAGCCTGATTTGTTGTGCACAAAAAAAAATAGTTTTTCAATTATTGCCATGTTTTATTCAACATGGCGTCTCGTTTGCTTGCATAATTCATTCGTTCTGAAATTATGTCTCATCAAATTAATGTTAAGTTGAAAAAAAAATAAAAAATGTGTGTGTTCTTGAAGTGTTTAAATAAACTATTATTCTATTGTACATATTTTTGAGTAAACATATTAACGAGTACCACGATTTCATCGTTGCAAAAATCTTTTATTCGTGTTTCTGAACCCTCAAAATAACCGCTTGTTGATTGGCGTAAAAGACCAAAAGCCATGCCATAAAAATATTAATAAAAAAAACCACTTGTAAACAATGCAATGACATTAGGTACCAGTCAAGTCTACTTATAGAAATGATTCAAAGATTTGATAGTGCATTGGTGAGCCACTTTTGTCTAATATTTTATTAGAAAGATCACAGTTCTCATCTAGAAGACTATTTAAGAAGTTGATTTTGATGAACAAAACAATTCTAGGTTATGTAAATGTCATCTCTACAATCTGTCATGGCTGTCATAACTCTTAGGACAAACGTCAAACATTTTTTATTTTTATCTTGTGCATAAAATCCATTTAATATTATGAAAAAACTGTTACTTTATTCTATTCAGGGGTAATATTCCCAGCTTTGGTAAAATGTACATGTTATGGCCGGAGCGCCATACAAAAATGAAACATCTCCTTTAAAACCGAATCAAAATGTTCGTTTCGTGTTGCTGAATAATGAATAATAGATAAATATTATGAAGGTGCATAGATGTATTAAAAAAAAAATATTATTATATATATATGATGTAAAGGAAGAACAGTTTTGCACGATTTGGGAATCGAATCTAGGACATGCACAGCAGTCACGCTTTTTTTTTAGCCTGGTAAAATCATCAAATGAGTCCTCCCACCCAGGGCAGGGCGGGAGGGACTGTCAGACATGACTGACTAAAGTCCACGGTTACAGGCCCCGTCACTATGCTGACACTCCTAGAGGCGAGCGTGGAACACAACGCGCCGTCGACCCGCAGCACTCACGCTTGTGTATAATCCTAACTAATATTATAAATGCGAAAGTAACTCTGTCTGTCTGTCTTTTTGTCTGTCTGTCTGTCTGTCTGTCTGTCTGTCTGTCTGTCTGTCTGTCTGTCTGTCTGTCTGTCTGTCTGTCTGTCTGTCTTTTCTTCACGCCTAAACTACTGAACCGATTTGTGTGAAATTTGGTACAGACATAGTTTGGAACTTGAGAAAGGACATAGGATAGTTTTTATTACAAAAAAATAAAAATAAAAAATAAAATTTATGAAATGCTCTAACGGAGTATATATAATTCCTTAAACTCTCAATAGATGGCGGTGATCGTTCAATGGTGTCGATCTTTACACAAGTTGTCAATATGGATTGATAGATGGCGTTGGAACCAAAATTGTACTTATTGTCGGTTGTATGATAGTTTATGTGGACTGGTCCTGTTTCGTAAATTTTAAATTGTTCCGTTGTATAATTGGTGTTCCTGTGATGCTTATGAGAAACTATATAACTAGATCCACCAAGACTATATAACGGCATACGGTTACAAATAACCTATTTAGGACGGAATGTCATTAAAGCCGTTATTATGACTGGGATGGCAAAAGGCGAAACTTTTATTATTCCCCGTATTCCCATCATTCCAACTGATTTGCCAGTCCAATTCAAAAGAGTTCAGTTTCCGCTGTAAACTGCGTTTGCAATGACCATAAATAAAGCCCAAGGGCAAACGCTAAAAGTTGCGGGGGTACATCTTGAAAAAGACTGTTTCTCCCATGGACAACTCTACGTTGCGTGCTCAAGAGTGTCGAAACCACAAAACCTTTATATTTTTGCAAAGGATGGCTAAACTAAAAACGTGGTAAACAGAAATGTCTTGGTGTAAGAAACTTTCATAATCTCTAAAACCTAAAATAATAGAAAATTTGTCAAGGGAGAAACAGTCTTTTTTCCTTTTGGACTGAAATGTCAAATCAGTAGAATGATGAGAAAATAAGGGAAAAATAACATTTTCGCCTTTTTCGATCGGCAAAACGGCTTTAATGCCCTAAATGAGTATACATCTCTTAAATTCAAACGCAGAGCTCATTATGTTGATTTTTGAAGAGTTCCCTAGAATATCCCGCGAGATCGGGAACTATGTGGGTAAAACCAAAAATTTGCTGGAAGTCACTATTCCACGCGAACGAAGTCGCGGGCAAAAGCTAGTTTTAAGCATAAAGAGACGCAGTTAGAACTTTATAAGTTGATTAATAACTCTAGTTTTCATTCAGATAAAAGATAGATTTTTTTTTTATATAAAACGTTGCCCCTCTCTAGGAATTTCTTCTGTGTCGTGGGTGCGTTTACAAACATAGAAACTCACATACACAAACACCCAGACCCGGAACAATTACTTGTAGGTCATACAAATATTTGTTCTGTGCGGGAATCGAACTCGCGACACGCAGCGCTGCAGTCCAATCGCTTAGCCACTGCGCTAAGCGATTGGACTGCAGCGCTGCGTACGCTAACCGTGCCGTTAAGCTAGCGTAACATAAAACCAAGATATATACATTAAATTAGACGTCTAAAAAGTTGTTACAAGGTTCAAAATTACCTAGATCACTGTGTTCATTCAATCTCCCAATTCGTTGACTTGTTTAGTTAAATCTGGTAAGATACAAAGAGGATCCTCTCATGAGGCTGTTATCAGTGATGCGAGATTGTTGGAGAATGTCTTGAGGCCCGGATTCTAGACGCACTTGTATAGGTACACTTGACCTGAGCCCCTGAAACAGCGCTTTTATTCGAAGACGATATCTTCACGATTTTGTTTGAAATTGAGGCCTTTTTCCTTTAAGGTCAGAAGTTACCAATAAACATGTTTACTAACAAAAAGAAGATAAATAAACGTAATCATTCAAACAAAATATGAAAAGAAAAATATAGTATCCCTGGAAGGACATTAAAGGTATAGTAGTAGCAACAGCATAACAATAATTTTATTATACAATGTGAGGACAACATAATAGGGATGTGACGGTTTATTCTCTTACTAAGTATAATCTCTTTTCCGCTCCATATAATATCAGTACAAAGATACCTTTTATACAACAATACAAGGTATTATATAGCGGTATAGAAATACCTACCAACCAAATTGCTTTTATCGACAGCTGTTATGCAAAACCGATATGAAATTGATTCCTGGTTCATTTATTCATTTCAAAAATTTATATTATTCGGAATAGGTATGCAAATGCTATCGCATTATGAAATGGTAAAGTGGTGGTGATTTTGCGAATGACGTCAAAGCTACACTTCCTGAAACCCAATTAATCCTTATTGACATTAATTTGAATCTATAATAATCGTAATGAGATTGCAATATTAAATTTTGAGTCGAAATTAAATGTGAATGTTTAATTAATTAGGGATTTTTTTTAATAAAACCCAGATATCGGTCCCTCCCGATCGCACCTCTGCCCTGGGTGGGAGGACTCATTTGATGATTTTACCACGTAAAAAAAAAGATATCGGTTACTTCGTGGCCTCAAAAATGAAGATTTGGATTTCTCGACGTAAAAGTATACAAACAAGTCAAGGATAATTTTATCTACGGTTGGCCAGACCGCGGGGACTTAGCGCGAATGCGGCCTAAGACATTCATTCTGAATCCTGATAAATTATACTTGGAAAACGTTGGAAATGGATAAAAGTATTAAACAGTCCAGTTTCTTTAAATGGTTAAGTAATTTCGCTCTTTCGAAAGTGTTCTTTCTCACACTCTCACAAATAAAATTCATTTATTTTCTATGTTTTTGACTGAAGATAGTTGTGCTGAATCTCGCGGCTTCGATTTCTGCCTGGAACAAATATTTGTATGGCCTACAGGTAGTTGTTCCGGGACTGATAGTTTACGTATGTAAGCTCAAATGCTTACAAGGTAAGTATGGAATCCTATGTCTTCAAAAATATAATAATAAGTCGCTTTCGAGGCTTGCCTGAGCGTTTATTGAACAAATCTGATGAATATGTGTGTATTTATTGTGGCATTCGTGCCCTAAATCTGGTCGTATGCCTACCATCATTCTAGAAAACATCTAGCTTTCTTTTACTAATCATCTTACGAGGATTCTCATTAATCTATAATCAATTACTAAAATCTCCGTCTCTTAGATATATTTCAGAATCTACTAATGCCTCTGCTATCTCTAATGGAGTTATAATGTTTATCTCGTATAAGGCGATTCTCACACGAGAGCGCACGTTATGCAGCCAGAAAGTTTTGAACAGTTTTCTTGAATACTATATGCTGTCGGTGTGCACGTTTTGGTATGCTACAAAACTGCTGTTGTAAGCACACCCGCACAATTCAAGAGAAAGTACATTCACATCGCCACCTCCGTGCGATCGCGCGATCGAGGAGTCTCGTGTGTGAATCGCCTTTGAGTCTGTCCGTCCTGTTTAGCCACCAACGTAGCTTTATTTCGAAAGAGCTTCATAAGCGGTTACAAATTACGGTAAATTACTCTTGAATTGCCGACTTGTTAAATGATATCCAAACTTTTTGTGACCCTAATAGGTTTTGGAACTACTTCTAGCCGTTATAGTTGTAAGTGGGTTAATTATATCTTTAGGAAAGGATCGGGAACTAGAGATATCAGAAATAGTTGGATATGTGTGTTATTTACAGCGGTTTCTTTGTAATTCAGAGATATTGTCAATGTTTTGTAACTATAGTTGTAGCAAACAAAAATATATGTAATTCATTAAATCTGGGATAAAAATTAAACGATATAATTCAGTTCTAATATTTTATATCTGTAGTGACTGCAGAGTAGATGAATGAAAGTACCTTTGTAACTATCTATAAGTACATACAATTAATAAAATATGTAATAAAATGGTAGGAAAGTCAAAACTGTATATTTTTTTAATGAATACTTGGGAAATGATCTAAAATCGATACCAAAGCCAAAAATATAGTTTTTAGAATTTTTGTCTGTTTGTCTATATGTATGTCCGGGATAAACTCAAAAAGTACTGCATGGCTTTACTTCTTTGGTACGGATATTATTAAGAAGTCGGGTCAACATATAGGCTACATATTATCACGCTATCACCTACGGGGAACGAGCAGTGAACCTTTATTTCTTCAACGCATTCACGCAGACGACGTCGCGGGCAGCAGCTAGTCAACCTATAAGCCTAAATTCTCTGTTCAAAGTAAGCATCCGTGACAAATACCAATTACCATAAATTCGATATCCGATACACCATAAAGGTTGTGGGCATTCGAAGTAATCAATCAAGCGTACATTTAGGGTCAAAGGCTAGTTGCGTGAAATTTCAGCTTCATAAGTTTTATGATTTACGAGCTATTTTTGAACGGAAATCCAACCCCTAGTGGGTTTTATTTGAGAGATGCTCGTGCGTTACCTAAATTTTGATAGCTATTTAAGTAGCTGTATACTTCGTGCATTAATGGAGAAGCTCGTGGCTAAATAAATACAGCCGCACAGGCGGATATTCCGGGTTAAGCCGCACTTGCCGAGGTTGGTCTGTGGATGGGTGACCATCTGTCATAGTGAGTTTCCTCCATGCGTCGAAAAGCACGTAAAGCCGCTGGTCCCGGCTGTCATTTGTAGATCTTTGACAGTCGTTACTGTTAGTCAGAAGCACTAAGTCGTACCATGGGTATCGTATTACCCAGTTACTGGTTTGTGGAGGTCCGACAGGCAGTCGCTCTATGTAAAATACTGATATCCAGCTGCATCTGGTTTGACTGGAAGCCGACCCCAATATAGTTGGGAAAAGGCTAGGCAGATGATGATACTTCGTGCATTTTTGATCTTAGCATTTTTTTTAACAAGCATCATAAATTCAGTTGAAAACATAAAGGTGCTGAGAAACTTGAACATTCACTTGTAACGGAACATAGAGCATTAGCCGTTTTTAATTTTGTCGAACTGAAGAATGAACAGAGCCAAGCATAAAGCCAAGCTTTTTATTAAATAAAATCTTTCTAGCGAACGCTCGAAAGATGATAGCTATCACTCCTCATTTCTTCATTTGTTTCCTAAATTTCTTCATAAAACTGTGACACTTGACAGTCTGCTTGCGAACGCTTATTAGAATGCTCGCTAAAGCGCTCTCGTTTGTTTTTCTGCAATGTAACATTCGCAAGAATGCTCATTACAAGTGAATGCTCAAGTTTATCAGCACTTTAAGGGAAATGAAGTTCTAAAGCATAGTTTACAATAAAAGTAGAGGCTTTATTTTGGTACACGAACAATATTCCAACTTTGTATCCTCAGCGACAGCAGTCATCCTGCCCGTTTGCAATTCACTGAGGGTTTTAAAGGAAACCTATTTTATATTCGTCGAAGCCCTCTATGTAGAAAGCTTGCAGTAATTTGTTTTCTAAGTTTTAAAACACGCTTCAATTTGGTAGTGCCGTTACATAAAATGTGTTATAAGTTTGTACTTCACAATTTCTTCTTTCCTTGCTGTGACTAAATTGTTAGGGTTCCGTGCTTAAAGAGTAAAACGGGACCCTACTCGTATTACTAAGAGATTATCCGATGTCAAACAGACAGACGTCTGTCTGACTGTCAGTTTGTCTGTCCGTCTGTCACCAGGCTGTATCTCATGAACTTGATAGTGAGACTGTTGAAATTTCCTCAGATGACGTATTTCTGTTGCAGCTATAACAACGAAAATACTAAAAAAAAACGACGGGTTGCACTCTGGGAGTGCCGGCAGAAGTGAAAACTTGAATAGTAATAAACACACACGAATATTCGCGCAAGCGCCCTGCGCCGTCTTACGAATTTTCGATCAGGTCACGTGTCCTGACGCGAGTTTAACATTTTTTACCCATTCCAAAAAAAGTGCACAACGCCGCTGAAGAAGTTTTCACTTCAATAATAAAAATTATTAATAAAAGAAAAATAAAGAAAAGCAGTACAAGTTTAGACGTGTTGTGTCCGTAAGCGGGCATGGAGCTAACATGCGTAAGGTGCCTGTTTGCTCAAGGTATGTTTGAGAACGCGCGAAAAAAAAAAACAGAACAAATTAAATATTGGGGCTTCCAACAATCATGTTTTATTTACCGTTTTTATAGAAAGGTACGGAATCCTTCGTGCGCAAGATTTTTTATTTTATTTAGTTACTATACAAAACTTTGAAAATTCCGTCCTGGTTATAGACTGCCTGAGTGCTTGTTGAAGAATTTTACTGCAGGCATTTTTATATAAAGAGTATTTCATCGGCCGCTATGTTGGAGTTATCTTGCTATATTTTATTTATTATTTTTTTGCTCCTGTGAATATTTGACATTTACAAGAGATTGGTTGGTTAAAATAAAGTCTTTTCAATATTTCTGTTTCAATTAATATTGTAGGCCACCGCCTACCTACATACTCGTAATCTACAAGTTATTATTTTATTTTAATTTACATTGTTGTTTGATCCACTAAAGAGTTCATTCAACAACGTATGAAGGAAATTAATGGTGTTTACCGAGTTATGTATTTAATTTGTGCGATATTACTGAAAAAAGAAGAGTACATAAATAAATGAATGTTAATATTGAGCAAAATAATTTGAAAACGTATAAACTTAAATATAAAACTATAAAAATAGAAGAAAAAGACAGATAATTAATTATTTGTACCACGTATTTTTTTTAAAACTTAATTTTCCCATAACTGCAAATTGTTGGTTAACTCCTTGTAGAAGTACATATTATTCAGGCCCCGTTGTTCAATCATTAGTTAAACAAACTTCGTAAAACCAAAGCATTTACTACTTGTTAAAAATGTAGGTATAAGGTTTTAATAGCAGTTAGTTTAACTATTGATCAAACTGACCCTTGGTCTCTCTTACTTTGCAATCCATTTATGTTCAGTCACGAGCAATAACATGTGAACACTTAACAAAATTCAAACGCAATTTACTTGTAAAATACTGATAATGTTTCCATTTTGAAATAAGACCTATTTTGTAATAGTATGGCTTCCAAAATAGAAGTCTAATGAAACGGCAAAAGTTTCTTATCAATATGGTAGCAGATCGCGGGACCTAGGGATTACCGTGACCCCGGTACGTAAAGGGCTATTGAAGGACACCGTGGATTTTAGTCAGTACAAGTCTGACAGTCCCTCCCGCTCTGCCCTGGGTGGGAGGACTCATTTGATGATTTTAACACGATAAAAAAAAAAACAATATGGTAGCAAAACATCGCTTTTGAATACTGCCTAGTGTATACATACTATTGCTCGTGAAAGTACAGTACAGTTCATGTATGATTGCAATTCCGTTGAGTTGAGAATTTATAACTTTATTGGTACTACGAGTACAATCTAACTTGTGTCTCTTGGGACTTCATTGTTAGTTTGGCGAAATGTTTATTAGTTAATATTTGACGATCCGGATATTACACTGTCAAAGTATTCCTCTTTGCTCTTGATACTAAAATGGCTTTCAATCTATTTACCATTCTTGATAAACTTACATGAATGTGATAATAGTTTGTGCTTATAAAAAAAGGTAATTTATTATTTAGATTCAAATGCATTTTCGAAATGGAATACTAATTGAAAACCAGTGGCAATAAAATAGATTTTCAAGCATTTGAATTCAGTTACAAAATCAATTAGACCCGGAATAATACGTCATACGTATTATAAAAAAACAATTTGTTCAGAAAAAATAAAATACGGAGTTTTAAAATTAACAAGGGGCAATTTTATTCCTGTTTTTCTTTAAACGTTACAGCCATTCTAGGATTTTTTCCTGTATCGTAGGTTTGTTTTCAAACATTTGTACATTACATAAAGTTACATAAAGTATTAGACCTGGAATAATTATCTGTATTTCAAAAAAAAAATTTTTTAGATATCAACAAATATGTCGGGACACGCAGCGCAGAAGTCAATAGGTATGAATATTGTATTGTAACACACAATAAATTATTGTGTAATTATAAATGACGTTTGTTATAGTACACTTCGTAACTCTATTGGTAGAAGTAAGAAGTAAGGAGAGTTAGTATTATGTCGGTCTACTTTAGATTGTGTATCATCAGCTTCCACAATCGCCTTTAATTCGTCACTGTCGACCAAAGTCTTTGGACGACCGCGAGGTTCATTTTTCAGGTCCAAATTTCCAGAAGCGAGCAAACCAATAACAGGTGGTGCGTTGGTTTGTAGTGTTAGCTCCGTAAACGTCGTTGATGTTGCGTGCCGCTTGAGCCGCGTTGCTGCCACGACGGTACTCATATTCTATAATTACTCGAATTTTTAACGTATCCGTGCTGACGAAAAAGATTGAAATGCGATGAAAATGTAACACCAATCAATAAACAAATGACTACTTCTGGAAAAAATCCATGTTTTTAAAATAAAAATAATTTGAAATTAGAATTTTTAGCCAAACAAAAATTATTTTGATTTGAAATGGCCAATACTGCAGAACGGCAATTTCATAGGTAAAGACCTAATATATATTATTATCGGTAGAAAACCTAACAAACTCTTACGTTGGGTAGGGTTAGTTACTGTACATAGCAGGAAATACTACGTCACACAATAGGAAAACAACTTGAGTGCTTCTCGAGATTGGGACGGCAACCACTTGACCCTTCCATCTTTTTAAATAATATTAAGTCAAAATAACCTTCCCTTAAGCAACCTTATATAGACGATTCGGATTTGTTATTTAATGTACATTTGTTGAAAAGGGCAGAGGCTTTTGTTGCATAATTTTACTGCGGGTATGGTGTAGAAATCTACTAGTTATAGGTAATTCTACTTATTTAAATGTTTGGTTACGAAACGATGCCTTAATAAATGCCTATTGGGATTACCAGACAGCGGCGACCAACACTGCCGTGATTATCGACCGTGTAATGTCGTGAAAATGACCACATCGCAGCTACCTCTCAACCAACGGGGTCGCGAGACGAAAGAGCTACCATAACCCCGGAACGTAAAGGGCTTTTGAAGGACACCGTGGATTTTAGTCAGTGCAAGTCTGACAGTCCCTCCCGCGGTGCCCTGGGAGGAAGGACTCTTTTAATGATTTTATCTCGTAAAAAAAAAGTCTCAACCACAACGCAACTACAAGGCAACCTTACAAATTTTTCAATTGGTACACGGCACATATCTTCGAATATTTAGTTCTAAGACATGGGCATGCGGGCAACGAGTAATGGGCAACTCGCTGTCCGACCATGGACCATGCTCGGATCGACGGCGCGTTGTGTGCCACGCGCGCCTCCCCCCCTCTAGAGGGCCAAAGCCTGTCGGGGTCGCGGGACTTATGATTTGTAAAGGGCTATTGAAGGACACCGTAGATTTTAGTCAGTACGAGTTTGACAGTCCCTCCCGCTCTGCCCTGGGTGGGAGGACTCGCTTGATGATTTTACCACGCTAAAAAAAAAGACATCGACATCGGTTGGTCCCTTCAAGATGTTCTGCTTCATCTTTTTCAGGGCAGCGGTGACCTTAATAAATTATAATAATAAAGTAATGCGCCTGGCTTAGGCAGAATCCATGTTCTACAACTCGCAAGTCGTGGCGGATACCACTGGGCCAACACTGCTTAAAAAAGCTTTTATACAGAGCAAACTGTATAGAAGAAAATTTTCTTCTGCTCACCTGATCAGTGAGAGTTTTTTGTGTCATCTAAATAATAATGCCTTTGTCAAACAGAAAGGCGAAAGCGAAGCGTTTCCGAAGCGATACCGAACCGAAGCGAGACGTCAGTCCGATAGTTCTGTCACGCTATCGGATCGCTTTCGCTTTTCTTTGTGACTGGATTAAAACAATTCCATACATTACAAATAAAAACGTCACGCTTCGCATTCGTCACGCCTTTTTGTTTGACAAAGGCTTAAATCTATCTACGATATTTGGAGTTCTGCATGAAAGAAAAATAACATAACATTATAGTAGTAGTCGTCACGTCGTTCACCGGTTCACTGTGCCTCATTTAGTCAGGGACCACATAATCATGTAGCTATGCTTCTATAAAACATTTTGTAAGTTCCAAAGCACACGTCTCATTAATTATTAACAAACAAAACTGTACTGATCAGCATTCAAGACCTAACACGGAGCCCAATTTGAGTCACTGAATTGAATTTCAAATAGCTATACACTAGCTTTAGAGGAGCTAAATTAATACTATGTTTAGATCTGTAGGTGTTAACACTGGTAGGGAATATAATATGATAAAATAATACAGGTATGATAAAATTTTAATCATATATTACAAATAAAATATAATTATATTTATAGCTATGGGTATAGCTGTAGAGGAAGGCCAAAGAAAAGATGGATGGAGTGTCTAAAGAATGATATGAAAAAAGAAGGAGTAAATGATACTGTGGCGTCTGATAGAGGAGAACGGAATAATGGAAAACGTGTTGCGCCGACCCCAAGTAAAATGGGATAAGGGCAGCAAGATTATGATAATAGCTTTAAATGTATAATAATGTTTCATATTTTGTCAAACGTGTAAAATAAGTCTCATGTCCCTCGTAAAATAAGTCTCTTACTACGACTATCTTACACTGATTACGACCTAAAATATGCTTTTTACGGTAAGTCAAGTGATAAGCTCTCTTCATTCAAATGTGGTTCACTGTTGGACCTAGTCGATAGGTAGTTTGGCGTTCTTCGAAAGAACGCCAACCATCCCGGTCCCTGGCAGCCCGCATTCATCCACTGCCACGCTAGTTCTACGCACATTATAGACATCATTTAGTTCTCTGGTTTATGCCTTCGTTGCCTATTCTTTTCATCGGAAGAACCCTGAGCATCCCCCCATTGCACGCTGAGCAATCTTGAATTTTTGGTGCCTTAAATTTTTACAATACGCTCGGATTTAATATTATAAAGTTTCCTTCATTGCGAGGACTCGTTGCATACTCTTAGCAATTTCTTTTTACTTTTTATCCTCAGTTACTGTAGTTACGTGCCTCTCTAGAGCGACTACCTTTTGGTCAATTAGTTCGAGTCCTTGGTCGCGGATAGCGACGGGCGCTTACGAATTGCACGTCATCTACAACACTCCAAATTCTATAAAAGGTCAATTTACGCCACATTAATTAACAAGTCTATGCAAAATATTTTACCACTTCTTTATTTTATGCAAAAAGTGTAGTAAAAGACGTCATAAGAAAGATCCTTTGATACAGTGTACCTTGTCGACAGTGGATAATTTTATTCTGGATTCTCTCAAACTCTTAGAAGTCATTAAGGATACTACTTGGATTTATAACTTAATTTTTATTGTGTTTGTTCTTTACTAAAATAATAATAGTATTAGTAGATAAGAATTGACTAATTTTAAATAATAAGTTTCCACAAAATTTTTGGGTATCACATTAATATAATATAAATATAAAAACGGATGAATAGTGCTATAAATAATATAAAATACAGCCTTTCTCAACATTAATAAAATACTTACAAAACCACATATTATATTTATCAGTGTTGACATATTTTCAAATTGTTTGACCATTTTGTAAGCACAGTACACAGTCCACCAAATACGCGTATTAGAATATCAATAATAATGGAATAAATTAATTTCTATTTACTCACATTTAAAGGTAAATGTTTTGTCATCAAATTGATGAAACGGGTTGGTGGTTGGATGAGGCCTATTTTAGAATTTATAATTTACATAAATATTGGTATAGTATACATATGGGTCCGAAAAGTGATTGGGTTTTATCACCCGGAACGACGTACAGGCACCATGGTAGCACGGTCAAAAAAGATTTCGATTTTTCATAGAGACGTCACTTTGAAAAATCTAATTTTTTTTTGTTATGCTAGATTATATTCTGATTTCTTCTCCTTTTTTGATTATTTATTTAAAAATATAGAATTAGAATATAAAACAAATAACAGTTCAATTGTTTAACCATAAAATAAACATATTTATATCAGCTTATGCTAGTGATCATTAACTTTTTTTGATGTGTGTACAAAGCGATTTGGCAATACTTCTACTCGTATTGGGTTTGTATTTCTTGATAACTACAATCTTGAGATCATCAAGTTAAGAGTGAAAAGATTACTTATAGGCAAACGTTCTTCACCGCCGACCAGATCATTACTTACTATCAGGCGAGATTGTGGTAACACGCAAGTCTTTCACTGAATAAAAATATAAGTAAACAGAAATGCTGCTGTTCTGGGTTTGATTACTGGGTAATTATTAGTTGCTGGGTTTAGCATGGAGTCTGAATTTATGTACGGTGGATGGATATTGGCTGGCTATGTATTATTTACGTGGTACTAAATATAACTGGCGATATCTTAGTGTACCAATATGACAGTAGAATTACACCTTTGCTTCTTTTCAAACTCTACTTAAGAATGATTCGTGTGCCGTCCGGGTCCCAGACTGGGCACGAACGGCACACGAATCATCAATCGACACACGGCCCGGTCCCGGCTTGGTGTAGCGTGAAATATCCTTTAAGTATCGCTTCGCTCGGTCGCGGGACTCATGAATTACCGTGACCCCGGCACGTAAAGAGCTATTGAAGGACACCGTGGATTTTAGTCAGTACGAGTCTGACAGTCCCTCCCGCTCTGCCCTGGGTGGGAGGTCTCATGTAATGATCTTACCACGGAAAAAAAATAAAAAATAGTATAGCTTCGCTCGGGGTTTCTGGCAGGTGACAGGAAAATGCTTTAACCTGTAATAGAGATGAGGTATAACGATAACGAGTAAAATAATGGGTTTTTGGTGTTACTAGGAAATATGTAAAAGGTATGGTAATTAATGAGTTTTGTGATTAGTATATACTAGCTTTATAAATTATAGTTTATGTTCGATTATGATGTTTTAAACACAATTGTATGAAGTTGAATCGACGTTTATTGTTCTGTAGTTTTTGTGTAAAAATGTCTAACAACACACATATTACTTTTGAGTTTATAATAGAAGTAAATCTAGTAAAAAGTAACGATGACATTTACAATATTATCGGCGGTCTTGAATAGGTATATTAAATAATTTACACCACATGCCACGAGTTCGTTGCAGACTACAAGAAGTTGTTCTGAGTATGGCTATTTGCATAGACTATTTAAGTTTTTTTTTTGGTAAATGCGCCCGTATCTCATAAGGCGAAGCAGAATATAAGAATTCCTCGTGTATGACAAAGATTAATAAAAAATACGTGTGGCACTCGGGGACTGCCGCGGTAAACCTATTAGCATTTTTTTTTTTTTATCGTGGTAAAATCATCAAATGAGTCCTCCCACCCAGGGCAGGGCGGGAGGGACTGTCAGACTTGTACTGACTAAAATCCACGGTGTCCTTCAATAGCCCTTTACGTACCGGGGTCACGGTAATCCCTTGGTCCCGCGACCCCGGCAGGCTTTGGCCCTCTACAGGCCCCGTCACTAAACCTATCAACTTATGCATTTTTTTTTTAATAACTTTTTTATGAAAAAAATATCGCCTACCGCGAATATTTAACCAGAATATCATCCCATCGTTGCTCTATTCGAAGTTACTGTACTAATTAGGCTACGGTCAAAAAAAAAATTCACTCTTTCAAATTTTATTCATTCACGCTGACATGACAGATGTGACAGTGACAGTGTTAGGTTTATTTTAGTTACGGATTTTCTTGATACAGTCGCCGCGCTCAAAGCTCGCGATAAAAGCTATTGCAATCAAGAAATTATTTTTTTGCCTAAAACAGGGACTCGAAAGCAAAATTTAAGCTAAATATTAGTTTTAAATAAAAAAGAACTAAAACTTATCTAGACGAAACAATAAAAGAAGTAGTCAGTCAGGTTGTAAAAAGATTTGAATAGAACTAGTTATTTGAAAATGAATTTTAAACCAATATTAGTTTTACTTGGTTTTACAGTGCTTTATAGAACAAGTAGAAGTAACGAATCATTTATTTTACAGGGAGAAAAAACTTTTAAATAAACACCTAGATACAAAATAACGGTACCTAATAATTAAAAAGTTATTTTAGGGATGGACCATCTGTAACTTTGGCCGACTGGTCGAGTGCAAAAAGGTTGACTAATTGGCTGAAAAGGCCGAATAGTTGGCCATGCCAATCACCCTTTTCGTTAAAGTTCTGATTTGAGATTTTTGGAATCGGATTTTATTTTTCCTTTTCCTTTCTCTTCTACATGCATAATTATTTTTTGGGTTTTAAAAACATCAACTCATACTTCTCGTTCTGGATGGAGTAGAAAGGACTGTCAAATTTTTCTGACTAAAAAAAAACCACCCTAACCCTCCAATGGTCGATTTTACTCCAATCATTTGGCCAAATGGCCTCCAATCATTTTATACCTATTTTAAACAATTAATTACAAGCGCATAGGTAAAAAAAAGTTTTTTGTCTTTTGCACATTATCTATATATTTTTTAGCGTGGTAAAATCATCGAATGAGTCCGCCGGGCACAAATGAGGGCAGAGCGGGAGGGACTGTCGGACTCGTACTGACTAAAATCCACGGTGTCCTTCAATAGCCCTTTACGTTCTGGGGTCACGTTAAATCGTGAGTCCCGCGACCCCGGTGTCTGTTGCACATGGGTTTTTTATTGATGATCGGAAAATAAATTTAATTCTACAAAAAACTAACGGTTATCGCGCACCATAATTAGAAAGGTGACTGTTTTTTTGGAAATCCCCACTGACCAAGCGTTGATTGCAGCCTTTTTAAGAGGTATAATTATAGCAATATTTAAAAAATAAAGATGTGGCTAAGCATAGTATTAGGGTGGTTCCTAAATCTGCAGGTCGCTTGGAGAAATTCAAAAATAAACTCATTAGTAAATTACCCTACTTACCTTATAGTGATAATCCTAATGAACTGTACAATTCTTTTTTTGCCATGTATTGTACAGAATTTGACTCAACTTTCATACCCAAGCAGATCTCAGTTAACGGTTCCACAACCTTCAGTGAATGGGCAACCAGAGGTATACATAACAGTAGAATGAAACTTTATGAGCTATATGAAGAAAAAAACTTTAATAAGAGTACAGAATTTTATAAATATGTTAAAAATTATTCTAAATTATTTAAACAAGTTTGTAAAGAAGCAAAGTGTCGTTATATAAGCTCAAAAATTAAAAATAGCCAGAATAAAATAAAAACCACTTGGGAAATAATCAACAATGAAACTGGAAGAGAAAAAAGGCGTAGCACTGGCTTTAGTCTAAATATTGATAATAAAATAATTGATAAGGATGTAGAAGTAGCAACAATTTTTGAAAGTTTCTTTGCAGATATTCCAGTTTCAACCACAAAATTTTTAAAATCAACACCCATTGAAGCCGAGTCTATACTAAAAGAAAATGTTGAAAACTGTAAGCATGATTTTAATTTCGATTTTATTAATGATAAAGATATTATTAAAACTTTTAATACCCTTAATGTAAAAAAAACTGCTGATCTATGGGGAAACTCCGTAGAGATTACCAAAAGCATTATAGAGAGTGTAGCGCCTGAATTGGCAATTATTTTCAACAAATGTATTGAGTGTGGTGTGATTCCTGACTTAATGAAGAATAGTAAAATAATACCATTGTTTAAATCGGGTAGCACATCAGACCCCACAAATTTTAGACCAATTTCTGTGCTTCCCACATTTAGTAAAATATTCGAAAAATTGATGCTAGATCAACTGCAAAGACATTTTACTAAATATAAACTACTTAATAGTAAACAATTCGGTTTCACGAGGGGTCGCTCGACAACCGATGCTGGTGTTGAGCTACTTACACATATTTTTGAAGCGTGGGAAAATTCACAGGATGCCTTGGGTATTTTTTGCGACTTGTCTAAGGCATTCGATTGCGTTTCTCATGACACATTAATCAGGAAATTACATCACTATGGCGTTAGAAATACTGCTTTGGATCTTCTTATTTCTTATTTGGATAATAGGATCCAAAGAGTGGACGTTAATGGTAAACGATCTCCGGGTTCTATTGTCACCATGGGAGTTCCACAGGGCTCAATTCTTGGCCCCTTTTTATTTCTTATATATATCAATGATCTTCCTTGCCTTATAAAGAGAAATCATGATATAGTGTTATTTGCAGATGACACATCACTTTTATTTAAACTTAAACGTCAACAGCCCGTTACTGATGAGGTAAATACCGCTCTCTCTAAAATAGTGCATTGGTTTAGTGTTAATAATTTACTTTTAAATGAGAAAAAGACTAAATGTGTAAGATTTCTGACACCTAACGTTAAGCAGGTTGAAACCAGTGTACTAGTAAATGGTGCTGAATTGAATCTTGTGGACACCACTGTGTTTTTGGGTATTACTCTGGACTCGAAGCTGCAATGGGGCCCTCATATTACAAAATTGTCGAAACGGCTCAGCTCTGCAGCATACGCGGTATATAAAATTCGTCATTTAACCGACGTAGAAACAGCCCGTTTAGTATATTTCAGTTATTTTCATAGTGTTATGTCGTATGGCATTTTGCTGTGGGGAAATGCGGCCGACATCCAGGCTATATTTGTGCTGCAGAAAAGAGCCATTCGAGCAATTTATAACCTAGGTAGCAGGCATTCACTGAAGGATAAATTTAAAGAAATAAATATAATGACAGTTGCATCTCAATATGTGTATGAAAATTTGATTTTTGTTAAAAAGAATATTAATCTTTACACAAAATATAGCGATATTCATAGCATAAATACAAGAAACAAGGACATGCTAAAAGTGCCCGCGAGTAGACTCCATAAAATTAGTAATTCATTTAAATGCCAAAGTGTACGTTTCTACAACAAACTCCCAAACCATGTTAAAGAACTAAGCCTAAACAAATTTAAATCAGTTATTAAACAGCAACTATGTAAAAAAAGTTACTATAAAATCAAAGAATACCTTGATGACAAAATGGCCTGGGAGTAAGCTGCCCCAATGCACCCTCAAGCTTCAATTTTTTTTGTTTTAGATTGGATGTATCTGTTTTTTAATTCTTTGAAAATGTGAGGAATATGTGGTTTAAAAGGTCGTTAAGCTCCTTACGTACTGAGTTGAGCTTCCTTTCTCTGCCTCCTGCTTGCACTGACTGAACAGGTCCACTAAAAGTTTTCTTTGCAGTTCTTTCTTAAAAAGACCATCTCAGGCGAGAACCTACATGGTCCTCACAGGTGTTGACGAAACAATTTTCCGATTGTTAGATCATTATTTATTCATTTTTTTTTTTTTTTACTATATTTTTTTTGTTTTTTATTATACAATCTGACATGTACGAATTTATTTATTTTTTACAATCTGACATGTATGATTTTTTTTTATGTTTATACAAACTGACATAATTATTATTATTATTTTTTCATATATATATATATACATTTTTATTTCTATTCTTTGTGAATGCGAGGACCCATGCGAGTCAAGCTGGTTTTTTTTTTATAATCATTGTGATTGTCTGACAGTTTGAGTAACTTAAGCGGCCTACACAAGTGTCCTTTCTTTGGTATTGTTCGTCGTGTCGTTGAGCTCCTTGAGTTATGAGTCGAGCTACACGATAACTGACAAATGCGTGCACTGACTGGACAGGTCCACTCGAATTTGTGTGGTTCTTTCTTCAAAAGACCATTTCAGACACTGACCTGCATGGTCCTCGTATAGCCTGATTTACATATAATGTCTGGACTTCAAAAGAGACTGCGACCTCTGAGTTTGTTTCGGCTGTTTCTTCTCAGAGTAGTCAGGTACGAAACACCGGCCCCTTCTAGTTTTATAAAAAGACGTGTAAAAGTGTTGATATAACCTACTTGCATAAATAAACATCATTTCATCATCATTTCATTTCATTTCAGCAGCTTTTGATCGGGTTAACGAACCAAATTCACATCAAAATAATACATTCTAAAACAAGATTCTTGTTCTTGTACATTCATTTTTGCTTATTTATAAGGAGGCCGTGCTGGGACTCTCAGTAATTATTATGAACAATACCAATAACACTAAACATTTAAAGGATTTTAATCAAAGCCTTAGAGCTAATTATTATCTACCTTATGTAAACTAAATTCAGTTAAATTTTGCAAAGCAAGAGTCGCGATGCGGAAGCATAAAGACTTTTTAATCTATATCTGTCTTTTGTAAATATGAAAATGCTTGTAGAGGGTGATGGGTTATTGGGTTCCTTCAACTGGGTGAAAGCACACAGCCTTTATAGTGTTATGTGGAAAACTGAATCATTACTGAATCTATACATATAATAAATCTGAAGAAGGGCCAATTATGTACATTGAAATTATTGAAAAAATAAATAGCGGGGGGGTGTTGCTGGATCGATACCAAACCCAAATATGTGATTACAAAAATTTTTGTCTGTCTGTCTGTATATGTATAGCATCACGTGAAAACTAACGGTTCGATTTCGATGAAACTTGGTATAATTATACCTTATTATCTTGGGCATAAAATGGGATACTTTTTATCCTGGAAAAATACGTAGAAAAAAAATCTTACTTTTCAGTTTTATTCATAGACGTTGTTCTGTAGAACCGCGATCTCCTTAATTATTATAGGCTTAGCCGTATTTGGGTCCAATAGATATTTATAAGATGTCATTGTCAGAGTTACTCAAAATGGAGAAATAAACCATCCACGCGAAAATATAATTATCATCGTGCAACTTGAATTTGCCGGTCATGTCAAATCACATCGGGCCTTGTCTCTGCTCGCTTCGCTAACGATGTACCACGATGCATTGGGTTGGGATTCCAGTTACCGATTTACGTTTGTCAATAGCAACAACTAGAACCTTCACAACAACTTGGGGTTGATTTGGGAAAGTCATATTTTTTAAGTTATTTTCTACCAAATTACCGAGTCAATATTGGAAATTCCTATAAGGTATTCAAGCACTGCACTCAATTATGTATTATTATTTGGTATAGGCAATACGTGCACGCAAAAAGAAAGCATGATTTAGAACGAAAAAAAAAAAACTGAAAACCAAACAAAATATTAGGAATGGAGGGGAGGGTTTACGACTGCGCTACATAGGTCCAGTTCAGCAATATACCGGGCATTTAAACTGGAGGTCTATTCGGAAAATCATAGCAAATAATGAACAACTCCTTATTTATGTGAAAAATAATAATTATGATCATTCTGCGGTCTCATAATACCTAAAACCATCAAGCGCCAAGCTCCAACCATCCTTTAACGAAAAAGTGTTGCAATATAGCAATCACATTACCGTTGAAAATTTTCATTAAACCTTATTCTAAATCGCTGACATATAAAGCTGGCTTCACACGTCCCCAATGTTCCGTATCCGTCTCGTTTTAATATTGGAGTTTGAACCGTTCCAGCATTATTTTTTATATCTTGACACATCTGGGCTGAAGAAGGCTTATTTTGTCAGACGTGTAAAGGTGCTATAAAAATTTTGTGCTTCGATGAAGAAATTGCTGTTTTACATAGTTGTATCATGTTTTGGGAGTATGAAATGAACTTTTGGAGCTAGGTTATTGGGTAATTTTGAAGATGTTAAGTGTTTTGTTCTAGAATATTCTATCTTTAACTTAGAACGAAATTGTTAAGTGTACCACTGAATTGTAAGATCCATTATTAGGGTTACGCAGTCTACAAAAAAAAACTCTAAATTTTTGCCATGTCCGTCCGATTATCCGCAACTTACCTTATAGATATTTTTTTGTATTGGAAAGCTGTAATTTAGCATTATAATAAAGGTTAGTCATGCCAGTAAAATGCTAAAATCTTAAAAAAATATTATTTAGGTTACTTCATCTAAACAAAAGTAACTAAACAAAATTAAAATGAAAGCTACTCGTATCACAGTTAGGTAGGTTTTCCAAGTATTTGAGTGATAAGTGGTTGAGTGATCGACTGCTGCGCAGCGTGTCGCGGGTTCGATTCCCGTACTTAACAAATATTTGTATGACCTGCAGGTAATTGTTCCGGGTCGGGGTGTTTGTGTATGTGAGTTTCTATGTTCGTACGTTCAAACGCACCCACGATACAGGAGAAATTCCTAGTCTCCCACACACGTTTTTAAAAAAAAATAAACTTATAAAATGTACTTGGATACATATTTTCTTAAACATAGTATATGGGATAACATGTTTTTCAACTGAAAATATTAGTTTGTTTTTTTTTTTAACATTTAATTCAGACTACGGAACCTTTCACTTTGTGAGTCAAATGTCGGTCCAACACGCACTTAGTGGTTTTTTTTTCTGCGTAGGATGGAATTGTGTTGTTGTAACAAAGAATACTATGCCATTAAGTTTTAGGATCTTGAATAATTTACAAATATCACGATGTTACATATTTTTTTCCCTATTTATATCTCTAGATTATTCTCTGGTCTGTATAGTACGGTCAATTGTGGATCTTATGCACTTATAAATACGGGTCATAAAACGTAGCGATACATTAAAATGTTGACCTTGCAAGGAACACTGAACACAATAATAACTCCGAAAATGCGCACGAACTCAAATTGGAAGTAATTATAATTAAAATTAAATAGCCAAAGTCATTAAGTCACATAATATTATACAAATATATGGCCAATGTATTTTATTTTCAAACACAAGGTCACAGAAAAAATATTCTAAGTTGCATTCAAAATGCGTATATATATATATCATCAACGACACTAACACTAATCAAAAACGAACATACCAAATAGAAAACTTATAAAATGAGTCTGTATGAAAAAATAATAAATTATTTCTAGATCAAGTGTCCGTTTATAAAAGTGCTCTGGACTGCGGTAAGAGAGGATTCTAGATAAAACCCGAGTGCAATCGATTGAAGTCTTTTTGGTCGCGAAACGCACGATTTACCGTGACCCCGGAACGTAATGGGCTATTGAAGGACACCGTGGTTTTAGTCAGTGCGAGTCTGACAGTCCCTCCCGTTCTACCCTGGGTGGGAGTACCCAGGGCAGAGCGGGTGGGTGGACTCATTTGATGATTTTACCACGCAAAAAAAAATGTACCTGTATGAATAAATAACTCTGTATAACCCTCGGTATCATGGTTATTACGTACAACCAACCAAACATAAGTTAATCTTTTATTTTCCGTGCAACTGACCTTCCATGTTATGTTCGTAATTACACCGGTTGTTTTTAATTACACAAGAGATTGTGACTATTTTTAGAAATATTTTATAGAACGTGGTAGTTGTGGCTTTGTTAAATGTACTTTTTCACCAAAGATGTGCTATAACAAGCTACGCTATGCTATTAAACTATTTGACTGTTTCCACTAAAACTAAGCTAAGCAATGAGTGGAACAGGTAAGATGTGCTATGAAAATGCCTACTATAGGTACACTAGTGTACCATTCACAACCACCCATAGCACGCATGCATAGTACACATACACAACACGCAGCCATAGCTCGCATCCATAGTATGCAGTCACAGCACGCATCTGTCCATATAAATGTCCTATGCTATGTGGGCCAAGAAATAGCCACTTTATACCATATACTTATGGTGGCTATTAAATGCATCCATAGCAACGTAGCATAACTCATCTCTGATGGTAAACCAACCGAAGGCAATTATAAAAGCTTACTAATTCATAAGCTGTTCAAGGATAATTATTTTTGCACCACTCAACTTGCTTTTACTTAAAGGGCTGCTAAGAATCATATATTGTCGATTGACGCGACATAGAGCTGTATATTCATTTTACACCTCATTATGTAGTTATTTGAAATGTTTACTGATTATGTTTGTTATTATGTTCACATAATAAAACCTCCATAATAAATTATGTATGTAAACGTCGTATGAGCACCAAAACGTTGTATTTTGAAAGAAGTGGGTTGCAATAAAGAAGACTGTTTCGTTCAGTGGCCTACCATAACGTCTTAAAGCGTAAGTAGTTCCGCTGAGGGAAAGAGACAGAGCTATACAAGGCGTCTAGCGCCATCTCGTTCCCTCAGCGTCGATCAACACGTCATGGCAGTCCTCCAGGATTCAAAACAAGCTAATTCGACTTGGGTTTATTTTATTATTTGATGTTTTTTTATGTTGTTCTATGTTTTATTTGAATAATGTTGCTGTAATGGAGTTCGTATTTATCAACTCTTTGTGGGTGACAAAATGCGACGTCAAAATGCTAAATAAATTCATGCTGATATAAAAACTTCAAACGGAATAACACGTTTCCACGTAACTAAAGTAAGTGCTGTTAGTATAAACCCTTTTACAAACAGGCAACACTAAAACTAATGTTTAACACTCTATTATGTTGAATATTTTAGCTCGTTTTCCATTTGAATATGAATAATTTATCACTTAAAATGAAAATATTCTGCTTGTGGCAAAATAATGGATTAACTCATTAAATATTAATAATATTACCCGATCGCTTCAGTGTTATCTTCCGGTGGGAAAAAACGAATAATAGAGTAAGGAAAACATATAAACATAGCTGTATTTTTTCTGAATATACTAATAACCGGATTCCGTTATAATCGTGTTTATTTTACTTCTTCATGAATCAATAATTCAGATTTGGTCTGGCCAATATGTAATGACAGAACAGAAGGTGTGGTATATCGGGTCTTCGTTCAGATTGAATCTTCTGCGGTCATCTTGAGCTCACACTCGTCACAAAGATATGTATATTTTCTGCTGGTGTTATGACACGTGAACGTGTGAATTATTTTATACTACACCTGCGTGAAAAGTACCTTGGCACCTTATTTACGGTAGAAAGTACGTCATTGCAAATCGAACAAATATGCGGGGAGAAAACGCTTTCTCTCCCGCTCAGATGCGTTTTCTCCCCAAATCAAGGTACTATCCTCGTAGGTGTAGCAGGAATTATTTTTTCACCCCACACAAAGTTGGCAAAATCTGAGCGCAAAATTCGATTTTGCGTTCTAGAGCATAAAGTGTTTTCAAAATTCGAACACGTCTTGTATTAGAGTATAGAGATATCTACAATGACAGGCGAGCCGGCCCCACTGCATTTATTCGCTATAGTGAGGTGAAAAGTTGTGTGTTGCACTCGGCAGCAAAGTTATTCAGCGTCTCGTACCTTTGAAAACTTCGCTACGCCCAGGATTCTGTATTTGGAATATAGAATCTTTCGCTCGCTCAGTTTTCAATTAAGTACTCGCGTCAAAAAAAACAACTTTGCAGCCTTACAAATGACTATTGTATCCACAGTTTGCTCTTTTCACCTACTGCACTGTCCTTCAAAGAGATAGAGAAGCGTAATCTACCAGACACAATAAATGTCCTGCTAGGGCTCTTATTGGATAAGGCTAGGTAGATGACAGACCTACTGATAGGCAAAATAATAACGTTTTCTCTTCTTATAAAGAGAAGACCAAGCACTGCTTCTTTGATACCTACACAAGGAGCATTTCGGATAAAAAGGCCAAATATGTTTTTGTTACATTTTATTGTGAGTGTCTGTAGTGCTATCTCAAGCAGTTTCTTTACTTAATATATTTATTTAATACTAAAATGTAGTTTTTAGGCACGTACTGTTGTACTTATGTTTTATTTGCCTTTGATATACTGAAACTAGACTATTTTTGTTTGCCTCAATACTTTTTGAGTCAAATAAAACATAAGTCTTGTTTTTGTAACTGTACGCACTTCAGAATATAAAGAAATTGGTAACGTATCTTGCTTTCAGTTCAAAAGACATTGTAAGAATATAAATGTTCACACTTTACCAAGATGAAAAATGTTAAAGAATAAAATGAGCTGTGGTATACTATTCTAGTACGTTTTATTAAATAAAAGCATTCGTTGCAGTTTCTTCCCTGTCTCGAGAAGGTTTTGTTCATTTTGACTAGCTAGTAAACTGGCTACTTCATTTATTTTATTCGGCCCCTTGACTTGATGTCAGTAGGTCCAATGATCGCTACACTCAGTGTGTGTCAAACTGAAGTCGATGTGTCTAGAGAAACAGTGTATGAGACGGGGACACGAGGTATAATGGGGACATACAACACTAACGTAGCGCAAGCGCCATCAGGACGTCATTTGCAAGCGGCCATTAACAAATGGCGTCCTGTTGGCGCTTGCACGACGTCCCCGTATTATACACTGTTCCTTTAAGTCATAGACCAAGAAAACCGTAGACAAGCGAAACTTAAAAAATCCGTCCTCCGTTTTTAATCTAAGCTTAGCAAGCTACTCTACAAACTTCTATAACTGTCCTATTCACACAAAGTGGCGTTTCATTACTTTTATAACGATATGTATAGTAACATCATAATCGTGATAAAATTTCAAACATGCTAGACTCAAATGTATGCTGGCAGCTTTAAGGTTTTAACTTACTAAACAGTGACTACCATGGATAGATAGAAATAACTGGAAAGGTCTAAAGATCAAAGGTATAAAGCCAGCAGACTTTCTACTTCATCTCATCTCATCATACGGAAGTAATTTAGTGGAACACCCCTTTTATAAAATAATTAAAACTTATTTTTAGTGCTTTTGTAAGTAGGCAAAGAAAATAATGTCTTTTGAATTTCGAATGAAAATAAATTACTCGCTTTTGCTATGAACTTTCTTATAGTTTTCAAGCTTTTCGTTTTCTTTTAGTTATGTGTTATAAATAGCTGTGGTTTTGATATAGTTAGAATTCAGGGAAGAAAAACACTTATTTTGCAGATTTTTTGTGCAGTGCTCCCCTGTAGAGGGCCAAAGTCTGCCGGGGTCGCGGGACTCACGAATTAACTTGACCCTGGAACGTAAAGGGCTACTGAAAGGACACCGTGGATTTTAGCCAGTACGAGTCTGACAGTCCCTCTCGTTCTGCCCTGGGTAGGAGGACTCATTTGATGATGTTACCATGCAAAAAAAAAACTATTTGTTGTTCTAATGGCTTCACCCCACTGCGGGAGACATCATTCTCAATAACAAACAACAAACAGCAGCAATGATTTACATGAACTAGATATAATGTATCACGTGCTCTTACAAGCATGAATATCATAAGGCCACATACGAAACTATTCACGTAGACGTTAATTGCCCCAGATAATCAATCGGCACGCACTACGTTAACTTTGTCCTTACTTACCCTCGTCTATGTAGAGATATCCAGGGCCAACTTTAGCATTTGACAATATGAGCATGTGATCATGGCTCCACAATTCTTGGGGGCCCCGAGATCCTGTAAATATAGTAAAAGGGACTTTAAAAATAAAAGCTAACTAAAAAATAGCTTACTTCGCTTGCTGCGCTCTGCTAGTGAATACGATGCATTTGGCTCGCTTTTCCATCTATATCTTACTGTAAAAGCCCGAAATACGGTAAATCTTAAGATTTCCCAAATATCCGATTTTCAAAAATAAACATTTTTTCGGGATTTTACCAGCAAAGTTTGGTAGTAAGTAATTTACTAATGATAGTTGGTAAATGATGGTTGCTAAATGTTGGTTTTAGAAATAAAACAATGAGTAATTCTCATTTCGACGAACTTCGGGGTGCCACTGACGTTTACTTTCGAAGGGACCCACAAATCTTGTCAACCCAAAGTTCGTTTTGGTTAGGTTCCTTTAAACCTTGCACGTGGAAATAGGAGGCCCGCATATCGTCCGTCTACCTGAACCACTTCATGTTTTTTTTTTTCAATATTTACCGTGCCTTGACTGTTAATTCTAAGATTTACCAAGTGAATGGTGGTAAATGTTCGAATTCCAAACCTTTTTGGACATTTACCATCTCTACCGGTAAATCTTAGGATTTACTGGAAAATCTTAATATTTACCGTACTTCGGGCTTTTACAGTAATATATTTATATAGGCCCATGGCTCTTAAATGCTCGGGGCCTTCAATAGATTATAGCCGGCCCTGTACATTTGGAAGATACTGAGAATTACTATCTCTATAACAATGTCATCACGGTTCAAAGGATCAATTTTACCCAAAGTCAAGGACGAATTTGACTTCACAAAACTAAGGGCAACATTTACCGATCGCACTTTTTTATTTTCATACGAGAATTACGCAGTCTTAACATAGATGAGGATCACATTCGCCGTAACGAAATTGAACATTATTTTCTACAAATTAAACGCTGTCTTTGCCTAGATTTTGCCAAGGTGAATTGTTCTCTATGGACTTTGCCCTAAGTACTTGCGCAAGATGGCGTAGATAGCCATACTTTTTATTACCGACATTCTATCCTAATCCTTACGTCTTAATAAATGTTACTCTCATATCTCACTGTATGTCAAGGGCATTTCTAAACTATCGCTATTCTATGCTTGTAAGGCTGAAGCTACACTAGGCAGCCATTTGCGATGCGACTGCGACTGGAAGAACGAAACGAGATAATAATATGGTTTGGCTACAAAAAATTCGGCGAATATACGTCGATGTCGTGGTTACAGTACAAATAATAAGTACATGAAAAATCGCTAAGATTATTTATTGTATGGTGTCATAAATGCGTAAACATTTATTTATTTGTGTCAATCGGTCATGTGTTGCAATTCGCGTCGCGGCCTAATGTAACCTAACTTATAGACAGATAAACTACGCGGTCGACTTTCGGGCGATTTGAAATTTCACGTCTGTATATTGTTTTGACGTCCGATTTGGACGTCGCTAGCTCTCAATGTGCTGTCAAAGTACCAAAGTAGGAGATTTTGTAATTGCTGGTAGCTTGACGGCGACTAAAGATCCTATGCTTGTGCACAAGTTCCTCTGTGAGAGCAAGTTGGCTGTAATCCACCAAGAGAGCCCAGTGCAGGTTGGTAGATGTACATGGTTTCGAATTTTTTGGTTTGATGTTTTCTTCCACCATTTTGAGAGCAGTGGTTATGAAATAAATTACACAGAGTTGTGCACCTGACTGGGTTGGAACCCACAACCAAATGCTCGTAAATCGGGGCCGTTATCAATGGCCCACCCCTGCTCTCTAAGAAGCATTAGTGATTGACATATTGAAATTGTTTTTGCAATGATATGACATTCCAAAGCAAGGTTGTCCCTAGCGTAAGTGAAAACGTGAATTAGTCCTTACTTATCATTAAACAGAAAATTTGGATGGATGAATGTTTATTACTCAATCATGTAATCAGGGCTGAACGAATTTTGATGAAAATTGGTACAGAGGTAGATTGTGGTCTGGATTAATACGTATGTCACATTTTTCTCGGTAATATAAACCACTGATACAATCAACGAACTCCACGCGGGTAAAGCCACTGGCAACATCTAGTTTGGACATAAACCTAGTGAGATTATTTTTAGTTCGCTAACTAGAGGAGTAATAAAGTGTGTACATAGTTGAGGTTGTAAACTAACAGACAATGAGGCGACATGTCAAAACACTCACGATTTGCCAATAAAAAAGAAACCGTATTTGTTACACGTATTAAGTTCTTTCTAGTATTAAGTAAACAAGTAAACATATTGACAGAACCGTTTTTTGTAAAAATACGATGTGTTTTTAGGACCAACATACGGAGAACCGAATGTAGGTAAATAACAGCTGTTATAGGCTTTATAGCTCAAAATTAAGTTAGGTATGTAACTCTACCCAGCTGTTTGCCTGTTATCTTTTTTATATAGATCCAAACCTAGGTGAACAAGGTACATAAAATACTTTTTATTCTGGTAACATTTTACGGTGGGATAATTTTCGACCTCAGCACAGGTGCAGACGCAGGCAAAAACTAATTAGACAAAAGAACAAAATGAAATTCCAAGTCAAAAGAAACAAAGAAACTATGACATTTTTATGTTACTAAAGAAATTTTCAAAAAGCTCTCTAAATTAGTAAACACCAAAAGGGAGTGGGAAAAATCATACAAAAAGGTTATTCAACTTTCATAATAAATTCTTTTGTGTAATCCAAGTAAAGGTTTATGATAAATTATGCCACGCCTAAATTAATTGAGTAGAAAATGCGCCTAAAAGGCATAAAAAGGTCGGTCAAAACGCCAGACGTCCATAAATAAAAGGTTCTGTGTTCATGCATTCTCGCCCGAAATGATTTCGCAACTCCTTTTCATGAAATGAAGCGGCAACTTTCAGAAAAAGATGGAAATAGAGATAGCTGAAACACAAATGATTAAATATACCTAGTTATAAAAAAATATAAATTAAAAATTTGCAATACGTTATGTGTAAGTATATTTTTAACACAACGGTTATTGACGCTGTCACAATGCCTATTCAAATAAAAAAAACGACGGGTTGCACTCTGGGAGTGCCGGCAGAAGTGAAAACTTCAATAGTAATAAACACACACGAACATTCGCGCAAGCGCCCTGCGCCGTCTTACGAATTTTCGATCAAATCACGTGTCCTGACGCGAGTTTAACATTTTTTACCCATTCCAAAAAAAGTGCACAACGCCGCTAAAGAAGTTTTCACTTCAAAAAGTTAAACATCTGTTGAACACTCGTCTAAAAAAACTGTCAACTGCAAAACGCTGATATAAGGGCTCTTATGCAGTTGCCAGATTTTTAAATTTTTGTAGTTAGACGGTTATAGTCCTTATTATAATTATGACAATACAAAAACACGACATCAGATGTTAACAAGTGACTGGCATAATAAAATAAAATAAAAACACAATTTGGTATGTAGGTAGGTCTTTAAATAACTTGACTTTTAAAATATTTATAAAATATGCTAGTTCAATTGCCTTCACGGAAAATTTTGATACGGAAGCTTACTGCTTCATGTAAGATACTGAGAACCTGCATGTGTCATAATATATGTCAACGGAACTGGAAGGGTAGAATTTTAGTGAGATTTTGATTTTGATTTTGAACTAATTTATGACTACTTTTGTTAGCTTGGGTATTACCTGTAATAGCAATTGTATGTGTTAATGAAATAAATAAATTTTGTCTTACTACAAGAAGTTGCAAAAAGATCCCTATGTCATCGTCTAATGCCGTTTTGTAGTAGAAAGTTTTTTTAGACAAGTGTTTAACCAATGTTTAACTTTTTTTGTAGTAATACGGAGATAGTCTATCACCTGGATTAATTTATAGGATATGTTTTTGTCCCGGTAGTATAATAATTTTGTTTAAATAATAGTTATTTAAACAAAACAAGCCCCCACTCGGGCGAAGCAGTGGGTCTGGACATAAGCTATAGTATAGTATTGACAAAATAACTAAAAAATGTTGGTTTGTTTCGGAATTCCTAAAATCAGAATTAATTACGAGTATAAGGAAAATATTTGTTTGTAATGCAGTTTTGTGAGCACGATTAACAGGTTTTAAGATTTTATTTAGTGAGCCATTACTTAAGCCGGTCTTTTGGAATTGCGCGGATAACCGGTGTCGTGTGAGAATTGCCTTATACTGATTTCATTCTAAAAGTTTTATCAATTTGAGTTCTTATGAACTAAGGCATTTTTTCATTAATATATTTTCTTCTTCACATAACTTGAATATAAATGTTTGAATCTACCAACGCCGATCAAATCTTTGTCTCTATCACCTCAGAATTAGATCAGAGGAAAGAGGAAACCCATTTCACATAAAAAGAAATAAAGAAAATAGAGTTGTCAGTCTGCAATGTCTTGTAAGGAAATATTCTAGATAGACAAGATATTTGTACTAATCTCTCGAAGCGAACAAGACGATCACAAACCGCGGTAACATTACTCCAGCCCCAGCCCCACTAATAACTTCATGGAACTCAGGCTATTGTTCATAATACCACTCAGACGGAGGAGGGCTTTATGAGGTTCACATAACTCAGATTCGTAGGTACTCGTATATGGATTAGATGAAATCTGATATTATATCGATTGCTATCACGAATAAGTCATTGAAGATACACCACTTGTGTCCAATTAAGACGAACGGAAGAAGAAATCTTGAAATACCGAAATTTACATTAAAAGGACCCTTGTTTCTCGCGATTCTCCACCTAAGGCATGATCTAGCTGTATGCTATAACGGCGCCAACGCGTGCTAAATAAACAAAAATCTAACTTTCAAATTTTTATAGTAAGAATAAAGAATCAACAAATATAAGCGTGCTCACACAGCCACAAACTAAAAAATATGACGTCAAATCGAATTCAACTAAGATAAATAAACAAAAATAAAAACTCTAATCACAAGTGTCCATAAAAACATGTCTAAGCAAAGTCTAGCACATTATAACCTACTTATATCTTCACTTTGACGCACAAGGATGTAACTCTTGGGTGTGAATTGCATTTGCATTCTGACTAAACATTTCTAAAGCACACTGTTAATAAGCCATAGCAACACATAACAGGTAGATACAGAAGATCGAATCTATTCAACGATTAAAAGCGCACTGACATATAGTTACGCTACACGTACCGAGTGAAAATGTACTCGGGACTGTCATTTGTTTGACACTGCCAAGTCCAAGATCACCTTTTTTTATTTCTTATTTAGGGATAAGCTCGCGTTTGACCACTATCTCGCCTGATGGTGAACGAAGATCTGGTCGATGGTGAAGCACGCTCACCTAGAAGTAATCTATTCACTCTTGAAGACTTCAAGTTTTTAGCTGTCAAGAAATACTGACTCCGGCAGGGACCACTCATCAGCAAGTATTGTACACGTACGACTATTTTCGTTTGTCGTACATGGAGTAGACCTTCTACGTTTCTATTTTTGTCTATTTTGTGCTTGTGCCCGTAGTCAAAACACTGATTATTATTCTAGTGGCCATTTAAATGGAACAGACAAAACATTTTCGAACCATTTCCACCCGGTTGCTGAAAGCCTATACAATTTAATCTGATGTTAAATTGCGCGCCAAGTGATTTGATTGGCTGTTGTTACTACAATCAACCAATCGGAAAGGGTCGATCGGGCTTACAGGAATTGGGATTTAAACAGGAGCAACGGAGTAAATAAACAATGGATACTGCAGAGTTAAGTGCATAATACAACATAATTGAAGATCGGTTCCCGGAAAATTATTTCATGGCTCGTCCATGAAAGTATCATCACTGTAAGATGAAAACCGCTTCTTCATAACTTAACTGTTTAGGGGTTTATTTATTTGTAAATCAGAAACGCAGATAAAAAACCATCATTTATAAAACATACACAGTAAACAAATCAAAGTACAGTTAACTAATGAACTCTCTGCAAGTAATCATATCAAGACGTCTGAACTCAGTAGCTTGCGAGGAATTCCCCACGAATATTATATTAAATTGCATCACTAGTCATCTAGTAATACAACATAGCTGGCTATCTGTAGTGGCTGGTTGCTTAATGCATAATATTACTAGGAAATATTAAACATGTTAAAGGTCTGCGCAGACGAGGCATTATTATCGGTGTGCTGTTTATAGCATACTGCAACAAAAGACACAACTGCACAAGATATTAGTTCAAAACTATTCGCGCCGTCCATTCTATAGATTCGAGGGTATGGTTAAGAACAGCACAAAACTATGCAGAGTCCTCGAGAAATAAATTAAACTATTTTAATGAGGTGTCCCGTAGGGGATTTCATTCCACGTTGAGAACTCAAGAGTGAAGTGCCTAATCATCATCTGCCTAGCCTTTTCCCAACTATATTGGGGTCGGCTTCCAATCAAACCAGATGCAGCTAGATATCAGTATTTTACGTGGAGTGACTGCCTGTCGGACCTCCACAACCCAGTAAGTGGGTAATACGATAGCCCATGGTAAGACTGGTTGTCAGACTTTAGAGCTTCTGACTAACAGTAACGACTGTCAAAGATTTACAAATGACAGCCGGGACGGCTTTACGTGCTTTCCGAGACACTCGCTATGACAGTTGGTCACCCATCCACAGACCAACCTCGGCAAGCGCGGCTTAGCCTGGAAGTGCGGCTGTATTTATTTAGCCACGAGCTCCTCCAGAAGTGAAGTTGAAGTGCAAGTAAATGAATTATCTAATCAATAATGGCACTCCGTTTGAGTTTGAATTCGTTGAACGCCTGTCCGTCTGTTACAGGTTTTATATGCTTTGAACCGTAATATATGATATTTGAAATGTTTACTTTGGCTGCTGTTATAACAAAATAATATATTACTTTTCTAGTATTTGGCACCTTCTAATGTTTGTTTCTCTGTATCACCCTAAGGTACACTGGAAGAAATTGCACAAGGCATTAAGTCCGTCTTTGTACTTCCATGTGCAAGTTTTAAATAAGTAAGTAAACAAAAGAAATAACTTAAAGTTAAAAATTAAAGGGTTACCCATACAGTTGTATGTTGAATATCAGAAGATTTGTCAATTCAGCTATTATCAAACTTGACTACTATCTTTCATCGAGCACTACGACAACAATAACGGAGCTGAAGCAATATCCTTGGCCGAAATTGGTTGGATCTCTCATCATCATCAATGTCGATCAACCCCCTTTTTCGATTTTATTGGTCGATTTCATGTGACTCGCACTTAGACGGACAATACTTCGGTAATTCTTGTCCTAAAGACGCTTAAGTCTCTCGTCTACACAGGCCAAGTTTTAAAACCACTGGACGGAATAGTATGATGGAATCTCTAAATGGTTCATGTAATTAGACTATGTAGTAACGATGCAAGAACTAAAATACTTCGTGTAATGAAGCGAAACTATTGTAAATGTGCGCCATTGAAGCAAAGTTTGTAGTGATAATAAAAAGCTTATTTAATATCCTCTAGCTTCTTGTTTCGTATTGGTTCTGCATCTGTTTACTCTTGCTGAACTAATAAAGAGTTCAGTTGATTTTGTTTTTATCTTTTTTCGTATTCTCTGTAATGTAATCTTAATGAAAAACAGACTGATTTCTATTACTATAAATTTATGCAAATGACTTTGCCCGCATGGTAGTCGGAATTTATTCCACGGGAACGATAAACTGACATAAAAGCCTATCTGTCGTATCACAAACAGTTAAACATCTGTTAAACACTTGTCTAAAAAAAGTGTAACTGCAAAACGAGCCTTATATCAACGCCGAATGCCGTTTCACTGTTGACAGTTTTTTTAGAACTTGTCTAAAAAAACTGTTCAACAAATTATCAACTATTAGTTGAGTGACGATTAGTTTAGACGGTTAGTCTTAAAACTGATAATCTAATAAATTCTCT
This sequence comes from Agrotis puta, assembly GCA_943136025.2. NCBI lineage: Eukaryota > Metazoa > Arthropoda > Insecta > Lepidoptera > Noctuidae > Agrotis > Agrotis puta. The sequence goes on along the minus strand of OW964177.2, from coordinate 8,006,839 downwards.
GCCTTTAATCTAGATCCGTTCAGTCGTTCTGGTTCTACAAACACCCATCAATCAAAACTTTCGCTTTAGATGTTAGTGAGATTTTAGTACCTGTTTAAAACAAAGAAAGCAATTTCAAAATGGCTATTGGTCAAACAATAGTATTGAGTAGGTGATTGTGAGTTCAAAACTAAACTTGTCTTTTATACTAGGCTATTGACTGAGCTCGGTGGCCTCGAAGTAATATAAAACTGGAATTCAATTTCGATTTGACGGAACTTTAGTCCGTATGTGGCTTCACACGGAAAGGGAAATAGCTCGTAATTGGAAACACCCCTTTGATCTGACGTCAAAAATGTTTCTCGAGATACTTCCGTTGCTTGCCATTTAGTTCGGAATCTGTTTTTTTTAGCATTTGCTTTGGTCTATCTTGTTTTTATGTAGTAAAAGTAAAAAAGAATACATAGATTATATAACAAAAAATAATATTAACCGCTCCTTTTCTATCAAAAATGAAAAAAGAATACATGAAAAAACACTTAACGAATGTAAAATAATTTAAAACCTTAAAGTTTAAATTTGAAACTTACCTACTTAAAGTTAATTTAAACGAACAGATGTGTCATTATAATTTTTTGCGTAATTAAAATATATAAACAGGCCTTACTTTATCACATAATGAAACCAAGTCACTGTCTCTTAATTACGATTTTATTTAAATATACAAAGAAATGATTGTGTTAAAATGATTCTAATTGTTTTTGAAGAAACCTCTTAATGAGGATTAAATTATGAATATATTATCATAGCATATATTCCCAAATTAATTAGTAATTTGAAACTGTTTTGAAATGAAACACTTGACGATAATTAGTGAGTTTGTTATTAATATCATAATTATTAGGTCTCTTTCAAATTTTCTATTATGTTTGAAACATTTTAGCATTTGCCTTTCAAAAACCGGCTGAGTGAGTGTCCTGGGTTCGACTTCCAAACGGAATAAATATTTGCATGATCAAAATACATGATATGGTAATTAATTAACACCTTTTATTTATTACCTTATGTTTTGTTTTATTTATTAGGTACCTTAATTAGACTTATACCTAGTAAGACTATTACAAAAAAAAATTGTTGAACACTTAGTGTTTTTTTTAGACAAGTCTTGTCTAAAAAAGTGTTTCTGTAAAATAACCCATATACTCGTATCAATGCATTTTGCAGTTGAGAGTTTTTTTTGACAAGTGTTCAGCAAGTGTGTTAATTTTTTGTGGTGAGACGGTTTAATGTTTGCAAAAGAACCGGTGACAAAGAAAAAAAAACGCTCGATTTTCTATGCTGTCAAACTTAGTTTTCAATGTAATGAAAAATACTTAGCCCCTGGCCAAGGTAAGAGCAAGCTCTTGGGTCACGGGAAGCGTCAACAAGTCTTTGAAGAGGCTATGAGCACTCGGATCTCATGGCCATATAGTTTCAACCCCAAACGGCTCAAAAATATTGAGGTTCTCACCAACCGCAGCAGCAGCGCCAGCAGAGCACATTATCAGCTGTCAGTGTTGAGGATGAATCTTTCGATGCTCTATAATAGTTTAGTTTTATTTTAATGCAGTATTTTTATATTTATGTATTTTTAGCAAGATAATTATAATTAATGTAATGAAATTAATCATGAAACTGGTACTTAAAAAAAGCTTTGCGATCACTTTGAAAAATCGAAATCTTTTTTGATACGGTAGATCATACTATGATTTCTTCCTCTTTTTAGATTATTTATTTAGAATATAAAACAATGAAACAGTTCAATAATTCTTCCATAAAATAAAAAAAATAATATCAGCTTATGCTAGTGAGTGATAATTTTTTTTTTTGACGTGTGTTTTACGCAGAAACAGAATTTGTGATTAAGTTCTAACTAGTAAATGAATTTCACAAAAACATTATCACTCCATTATACTATTATTTGAGGATTTCTACAAAAAAACTAAAAAAAAAAATGTTGGACTTTCCAAATAAAAAAGAACAAGCCTGCCGGGGTCGCGGGACTCACGAATTACCGTGACCCCGGTGCGTAAAGGACTATTGAAGGACACCGTGAATTTTAGTCAGTACGAGTCTGACAGTCCCTCCCGCTCTGCTCTGGGTGGGAGGACTCATGTGATGATTTTACCACGTAAAAAAAAAGAACAAACGGTCTAATTTACTTGAACGCGAATAGCTACCGATAGAAATCTCAGAGAGTAGTTCTTGCACTTAGATCTGGCGAGGAAATGATCACGAACTGGAATGCGCAGGTATTTTTGCACTTAAATAAATGCAATGAGAGTTTTACCTGCAAGATTCTATCTAGGAAAACATTTACATACATTTTGTTGTAATAATACAAGAAGGAGATTTCATAGCAATCTAAAAAAAAACTACAAAGTGCAATGCTGGGAAAGTATTGTAGAATCTTTAGAGTTTTGAAGATTGATCAGTATTACAAATACAAAGCAACAACATTTTTATCTAAAATACGGAATGAGATTGTATTTAAGGTGGAGCCAAGTCGATAGTATTCATTACATAGTAAGATAATGAAACTAATAAATAATCGTAAAGATAACTTTTTGTCCACAGATAATAAATTTATGATGGCTACTTTTGGCAACACCTAGATATAAAGATTTTTTTTGAGTTGCTATAATCAAATGGCTTTGCCTTTGGCTTTAAAAAAATAGGTTCTTCTGTCCCGTCAGAGTGGCCTCTCAGATTTTTGCTGACGAAAAAATCCACCCCGTTGCTTCGGTTCCCCTTTGTGTTCCATGGTCTCGGTAACCTGCTTAGGCAGTCCCGCGACCCCGTAGCAACTGAATGTGGGCCATAGTCAACTTATTGCAACTATTCTTGCAGAGCTGCGACGGCTTTTATCGTCTTGTCTCTGGCAAGTATTTATTACTAACAAAAAAATGTTTGCTCTTAAGTTTACGTTTTCATACGTACTTATTTGGTATTTGATCTCATTAAAAAAAATAATCCATCCGTAAACATACATATTTTATAATGGAAACTTCTGTGGGTTTCATTCGTATGATAATATTACATCAGTCAGTCATATTTTATTAAAAGTTAATAGCACTCTGGGTTTTTCTGCCTCGTGTGATAGAACGTGAACCTCTCGTGTGACGTGCGTCATTCGAGCTTTTTTACACTTTTTTGTTAGTTTATTTTTAGATACCCACCTACTTACGTTCTTTTACTTTTTTTTCGTCTCTCGTAATTGAATCGTCGGTATGGACTTTTGTCTTAATATATATTTTTTGTTTACAGTTTGTATTTTCTTCTTTTTAGGGTTCCGTACCTCAAAAGGAAAAAAACGGAACCCTTATAGGATCACTTTGTTGTCCGTCTGTCCGTCTGTCTGTCCGTCCGTCTGTCAAGACCCTTTTTCTCAGGAACGCGTGGAGGTATGAAGCTGAAATTTATATCAATTACTCAGGTCTACTGTCCCTTGAAGCTGTGAAAAAATCAAACTTCTAAGCCAACGCAATCAAAAGATACAGCCGTTTATGCCGCAAATTTTCGACACTTGCAAGGGAATCAAAACCTACAGGGTGCTTCCCGTGAACTCAGAATCTTGAAATTTGGTACGAAGCAACGTCTTATAGCATAGATAAAGAAAAAATTACGAAAACCATAAATTTTTAGTTACATCACATAATATATATTTTTTAATAATTTTAAACTTACTACCCATTTCCTCATAAACGCGTAGAGGTATTAAATTGAAATTCATACCAAATACTCACGTCTATAATTTATGGTTAATTGAACTTACCTAAAGTGAACTTCAACCAAAATTATACGAGTTGCTGCATCCGTAGAGATTTAATAAACCATGTAGTCCGTTTCCTGTTATACCGCATCATCACACGAATTTTAGATCATTAAAAAAAATAAATAAATCAGATAGTAATATTTTATTATCTGTGGCCGGTTTCACGAACGTAGTGTCTCTGCCCCGCTGTGGCGCCATGTTCATTCATTTTAGAGTTCAATCTAATTTGTCATTTTGCAAATACTTGTGGGTTTTTATTTCAGGGAGGGTCGGGTTCTTAAATCTCTACGGATGCAGCAACTCGTATAATTTTGGTTGAAGTTCACTTTAGGTAAGTTCAATTAACCATAAATTATACTTCGTTGCTGCATCCTAGGAGATTTAATAAACCATGTAGATGTTTAGCGTCTAATTGCAAAATGATAAAGGAGTAAAACGCGAACATTTAAAAATACCAACCTGTTATACCAAAATATAGTTTATTCAAAAAATAACAGGGATTACACTGTCCCAACAGAAAAAAAAAATAAACATAAACGTTATTCTAACAATTTCTTAACGTGTATTTAGTTTATAACACTTTCATTTTCATTATACTTAATTAAAGCCATAACACTTAGTAATCTAATAGTACAATTAAGAATACACTTGAATAGAAACAACAGATTACTTGTCCATAAGAAGTACAGCGTCAGCGAAAGCTCTATCTTGCTGTAAATCTTTCAAAGGTAAGTTATAAAACTTAGCGAAGCATAGGGACGTGCCAGTCCAGCCCGCCGTTCGCTTTATGACATCTACAGAGACGCCAGCACGTTTTGCCGCCGAGGTCGATGCGTGTCGTGTGCTGTGGGATGAGTAAACACCGACATCGATCCCGCTATCCTTAAGGACTTGTTTGATCCATCGGCTTATGGTCTGTGAACTGGCGTTTCGGACAGGTTTTTTAAAAGTTAAAATTAGTCTTTCCGTTCCCAATTTATTGCGAAATTCACTTGTTTTATCTAGGTAAACAGAGAGAGCTTTCGCCGGACAAATATTTGGTTGTTCATGATAGAACGGAATTATTAATTTGGGATTTACCTTATTGGGAGCTGAAGTCTTAATAATTTCGTCTATGACTATTTCAACCCCTGTATCATAGAAAGAGATGTTGTTGATCTTGATAAGTGATAACGTCTGCACACGTTGTCCCGTTGATAACGCGAGCAGAGTTACAACCTTTTTAGTTATCATATCTAGAGTTAACGATTCATTAGGAGCTTTATCTGATAGGTAAGATAACACCACACTAGGGTCCCAAGAATTTTGGTATTTAGGCAAATTGGGCCTGAACCTAAACACCCCCATTAAAAATCGACGAACATAGTTATTAACACAAGTCTCCTTACCTAAAATAAGTGATAGCGCTGATCTAATTGAATTTAATGTGCCATATTTGGCGCCATTTCTAAATTGTACAGTGAGAAATCTTAGTAATTCCTGTATCGATACTTTATAAAAATCTAAATTATTCTCTTTACAAAAGGTAAACCATAATTTGTATGCTGTATTATATTGTTGCAAAGTATTCTCTGATAATGACTGGATCATTATATCAACTGTGTCATTTTCTAGTGCCTGCTTGGCGAACGCTTTCCGGATAACACTGCGCACACCAGGGTAAGGCTCGGCCATAACGGGTGTGCTGTTCTGGAAGGAGACAACAACATGCTTTCATCTGGTCCAAAATATAATACTTTGGATATGGTCAAGGACATATACAGGGGGTACCATGGTTGGCTCGGCCAATAAGGCGCTACTAATATGCCAGTCGCTTCGTCATTCACTATTTTTCTAATACATTTCAATAAAATTAAAAAAGGGGGGAAAGCATAAAAAATAAATTTGTCCCATCTTAGGGTAAACGCATCTATGTCATAGGCATCCGGATCTCGTTTCCAAGATACAAATTTTGAACACTTCTTATTAATTCGAGAGGCAAACAGATCTATTTCTGGTTGACCGAACTCACTTACCATGTCTTGGAAACAAGATTCGTTTAATTCCCACTCTGTATCAATGTTTGAGAACCTTGATGCTTTATCAGCTTCAGTATTTTCACATGATCTTATATAAGACGCAAATATGAAAAGCTTCCTTTGTTCGCACCACTGCCATATCTCTCGAGTTACATTATTCAGGTGTGGGAACTGTATCCCACCCATCCTATTAATATAAGAGATGGCAGTGGTGCTGTCAATCCTTAACAATAGTTCTGAATTGATGATAGTTTTACAAAAACATTTCAGACCCATAAAGGCCGCTAATAGTTCTAGTTCGTTAATGTGTTTATCTCTTTCTTCTGGTGACCAAAAACCACAAACTTTTTCCCCATTACAAAAAGCGCCCCACCCCGATAAGGAGGCATCTGAAAAAATCTCTAATTGAAAGTGGCCTGTTCTTATGGGACTAACTACATATTTTATTTTTGTTTCCCACCATAAAAAATCATCTTTAAGTGATGGGTTGATTTTCATAATTCTATCATAATCTTGATGTCTTAGCAAAGCGAGGTATTTTTGCCTCTCAAAGCGCTTTGTATATATCCAACCATATGCTACTGCTGGACAAGCGGCTGTTAAAGTACCTAGAAACTTAGCAAAATCTCTTATCATTATTGATGATTTAGCAGATATGTTTCGAACCATTTCGTATATCTTACGACGTTTTTCCCTTGGTAATTCTAACGTCATATCTTGAGAATTCAACTGAATTCCAAGAAATTTGCAACTTTTGTTAGGTATGAGAACACTCTTTTCATAATGTACTATGAAACCCAGAAGTTCTAGAGTATTAACTGTGGTTGTTATCGTATTTTGGCATGACACATAGTCGTCTGCCACGCACCAAAAATCATCTAAATACGTCACTAAACTATGGCCCTTGCTGCGTAAGTACGTTAGTACTGGCTTCATTAGTTTCGTGAAGACAAATGGAGCGGAGCATAATCCGAACGGAAGACAAGTAAATTCATATAACCTGCCCTCAAACCGAAAGCGTAGGTATTTCCTAAATGATTTATCAATAGGTACCAAGAAATATGCATCTTTAAGATCTATTGTAGCCATGTACACATCCTTAGACATTAATTTAGAAGCTGTGCGAATATCTTCCATTTTAAAGTGTTTACACAATATATATTTATTCAATGTTTTTAAATTAAGAATAAATCGGTATGTTCCATTACTCTTTGGAATTAGAAAAATAGGGGAAATAAATTGGTTATCACAATCTGTACATGGAACAATAGCTCCTAAGTTTTCCAGTTGTTTGATAGAATTTATCATTTCAGTCCTCGAGCAAGGTGGATTGCATGGTTCCACCAGTTGTGTGGGTGTTTGAATAAATTGTAATTTATAACCCTTTACTATCTCCAATATTTGGGGATCTGCAGTTATATTTAACCAATTGTGCAAAAAATGTTGAATACGACCAGCGTGACGTACCTCTAACGACGCCCGCGAAGGTCCTGCGCACGGTTCGGCTGCGGCGGTCCGCGACGTGCTGCTGGTGGCGCTCTGCGACCGGCCGGCGGTGGAGGAGGCGGGAAGTATCGAGCAGGCGCGCGCGCCGTCCCCTGCCTGCTCGTCTGACGGAGGGGCGCCCGCGCGTTTCCCTGCGCATTCGCGGTGTTGGGTTTGCGATGTGTGGGCTGTTGAAACGGGTTTGATTTTTTGATTTCCAAACTGGACTTTTCCAGTGATTTTGTATTCTTGATGTTTTCACTCAGATTATCTCCGAAAAGGAATGTTTCTCGTTTAACACCTTGTATAATTGTAATGAAACTTTTGTCCAGCATTGGGATGATGAGTCTCCTGCGGTTTAAAGTTTCCTCATAGTGCAGGTCCAGCAATATCTGATTAACCTCTGCTATTAACTTAATAATCTCCATTTTCCCGAGATCTTCATATAACAATTTTGCCGTTAAGTTGGCTAGGCCAGCAATACCGGAACCTAACTGGTTTTGCATTTTTTCCAGCCTTTTATCTCTATTTTTAGTTGGTTCATTTAGCACTGCTGCCACTTCAGCATTGAGTTTTGGTGCTTTCGCCAACAGAAAGTTTCTTGGTATTAATGTTTTAGACAGTAAGCTTTCCTTTTGCTCTTTAGTAAGACCGTTGACTAGGATTCTACCCCAACGTTCAGAGATCTCAACCGGTATGTTAGTACCCAAAGTTTCCTCCATATGTTTCGCTTCTCCTAGTATTAATAGAATTTCTTGAGGGACTGGGTTTTCCTCGGGTTCTTTAGGTTCTTTAGGTTCTTCAGGCAATTTTTCTGGAGAGGATATCTCAGGGATAACTGGGTCACTTATTGGTACCTCCATCACTGAAGCCGGAGTGTACTGCTCGCTGCTGTATTCATCGCAGGAGTTGTATTCAGGATCTGATAGGAGATACAAGGCCGATTAGAAAGTTATTTGCGTCCTGGATGACATCTCGTGCCCTCACGTTAAGGAGGACAGGTATGTAATTATTTTCGGATGACATCGCGTGCCACCACTGAGAAAATAATGGAATTCATATCTACATCGGGTTGATGCGTCGTCTTCTTTGTACCCCTTACAGTTATCCTAACTTTCTGGATGGCATCACGTACCATCACTTTAAGAAAGTAGGTAATTGCATTTCTGGATGACATCACGTGCCATCACTGAAGAAATGCCGAGGTAACTCATGTTACTTGTTATTTGGCATTGAGTGCGATGCTCACCTCAAAATAAGCCCCAATTTATCTTTAAAAATTGCAAAAGAAACTTAAAATATTAAGTAGGTACCTTCGCTTTGATAATATGGCGTCGGTGATTTTTGTCGAGACGATAATTCCTTTTCCAAACGTTGAATTTTCCTTCTTATCTCATCGTCGGTTTTTTCCTTCGTCCTTTTACCCATTTTTGCTTCGAAATTCACCAAAACATAAACAAAACTCAAAATTTGCAACAACTTTAAGAGTTAACATGGATGATGCGACACACGGAAAACGAATGAACATGGCGCCACAGCGGGGCAGAGACACTACGTTCGTGAAACCGGCCACAGATAATAAAATATTACTATCTGATTTATTTATTTTTTTTAATGATCTAAAATTCGTGTGATGATGCGGTATAACAGGAAACGGACTACATGGTTTATTAAATCTCCTAGGATGCAGCAACGAAGTATAATACCTTTAAGCTGTAACAAAATCAAACTTCTATGTCAACGCAATCAAAAGAAACAGCAATTTAAGCTGCATATTTTGAAACTCGCAAGTACTCGCAAGGGAATCAAAACCTAAAGGGTACTTCCAGTCGACCTAGAATCTTGAAATTTGGCATGAAGCAACGTTTTATAGCACACATAAAGGAAAAATTCCGAAAACCTTAAATTTTTAGTTACATTACAAAATATATAAACTTATTACTTTTTTCCTCATGAACGCGTAGAGCTATCAAGTTGAAATTCATATCAAATACTTAGATCTAATTGCCTTTAACCCGTGAAAATAAAAATAAAAATAATTCTAAGTCAACGCAAAAGTACAACCATTGATACCACATATTTTGAAACTCGCGCGATTGTCGTAATGAACGAACTTTGTAAACCTTGCAGGTTTGTACGGAACCCTCGGTGCGCGAGTCCGACTCGCACTTGGCCGGTTTTTTTTTTATTGAAACTCGTTTTAGATTTGGATTTAGAGGGCAATATATAAAAGAAGGTTGGTTTATTGATAATATCAATTTAATATTTCAATATTATTTTATTGATTCTATCTACCATTTTTTCTCCAATTGAATCGTATTTCATTGTGCCAGTGTAATGGATAAAACAAATTTTATTTCTAGATAGAATTATATTGCTGTAAGCTGTTTTTGTTTTGAATAACTTCAACTAAATGACAACATTTAGGTATAGCATATTTTTCTACGTCATAATGGATTTATTTCACTATTCGGGGAAAAAGTCGTATAATCAATAAATAAAACAAAGTCATAGGTAGCAAAATCTAAAAAATCCTTTTCCATTACTGTATAAACTTTTCACAGTTTCTAGCATATCATAAAGTTCATTATTCTCTGCAGAGATGCAGCAAACTCTATTAAAATAAAGGAAAATTGTTAGTAACAGCACAAGATTACCCAAAGCGATAGTAGCCCGTATAAGCACTAACGAAGATGCACATTATGCGAAGCTTAACCATAAAGCAGATGTTCGCAAAGATCTTAATAACCCTCCGTAGAATTATGAGTACAATGTATGAGCGGAAATTCATTTAGCAGAATCTAATTTGCAATGAAAGCGTTTACGTATTTTACCCCTACAGGTGTGACTTTAGAGTTTATCTTGCAAAATAAGTTTATTTTGATTTTATAATTAAAAAAAACATCGTATGTAGGGTTTTTAGCAGTTTTTAAATCAATTTAAATAAATAACATCATTATCTATTTCAGTGTGGGTGTCACCGTATTATGCCTATGACTATGTGTGTTCGTAGTCTAAGTCTATACAATGAATGGTCGCGGGACTTATGATTTATCGTGACCCCGCTACGTAAAGGGCTATTGAAGGACGTTGAGGATTTTAGTGAGTACGAGTCTGACAGTCCCTGCTCTGCCCTGGATGGGAGGACTTCCAGATGATGAAAAGCCTGTTAGGTAGGCGCTATTGACGAAGTTGCAAGGAACGCTTGGGTGACGGATACCCAAAACGATAAAAACGCAGAAAATAAAAAAGGTCATGTTGCCTGTTAAAAGCTGTCCTCTGACTGAACTTTCTAACTGAACTGGGATCATAATGAGTTTCTTTTTTAGTTTTTATTCCTGAGTCCCTTTTAAAAATAGACTGGACATAATAAAAACCGAAGCGAAAAAATTACCGAAGCACAAACAACCTTTTGAAGGCAATAAGTGTCAGTATAAAACCTTTTGCAAAAATGCCTTCTCTACCAAAACACGTTTCTTACTAAAAATAGGTAAGCTAGGTTTTGGTATTCATTTTTTATGTATCACAATCGCTAATACCAGCAGGTTCTGTGTATAAAACTCAAGTACTTTAATTTCCTTTGTGTAATTTACTATTAAAGGCAGGCTTATCTGGAGGGATCGGATAGTGCTGTCTGCTGCCTCATTTTCCCGTGACGGGAACAGAATGTGTAGTTAATCCCGTGGATAATAGTAATAGGCAGTATGAAAAAAAACCGGGTTTTTGGCTTGTGTTTGTGCATACCTTGCAGGTAGGTATTGTTATTCTTTTTTCAAACGGGACATTCGTACTTTTTTTTTTGCAATGGGATTGGATGTTTGAGCGAGCTCACCCACCGCACGGAAGAAACATCGTAAAACTATTTGGCGCCGGACTATGTCAAGATCGTGGTAGCAAGCAGTGCGAGCTTCGTGAGGCTTACCACCGCCAGTGGGATCACTGAGTCTGTGGTACCGTAGCCCGGAGTTGACCGCTAAGAGGTAGATCCAGCCCTATTGTAGAAAATATCGTTGGAAAACTTACACTAGTATAATTATGGCTGGTCGCAGGACTTACTAGGTCGCGGGATTTACGAATTACCGTGACCCCGAAACGTAAAGGGCTATTGAAGGACACCGTGGATTTTAGTCAGTATGAGTCTGGCAGTCCCTCCAGCTCTGCCCTGGGTGGAAGTACCCGTTTGATGATTTTACCTAAACATGTCTTTACAAAATTCATTGAATTTAACTCTATGAAATGATTATTTTGCCAATTGATTATTATTATTTATTCTCTGAAATCATATAAGTAAAATTTTGAAAACAATTGGCTAAAAACTACGCCCAACCAGTTTATAATCGTAAACCTCTGAAACTCCCTTTCATCTGAAAGATCCAGGCTGGAAGGACTGATTAGCGATATTTATACCTAAAAAAAACCGGCCAAGTGCGAGTCGGACTCGCCTTTAAAGGGTTCCGTAGCAGCAAGTAACATTATATAAAAGTTGGTTGTAACTTTGAAAGATAAATTGCGGTTTACGATTTATGACGTATTAAAAAAAAATGTAAGTTGGTACGCACAATATTGAGTGATTTACCATGTTATTTTAATATCATGGACTTCTTATAGGTTTTCCTATAATCTATAAGGAGAAAACTAATTTCTGTATTTTTTTCAAAATTTTAGGTTCAGTAGTTTCGGAGATAAGGGGGGGGAATGGTCAATTTTCGTCTATTTTCTTGAATAATTTGGAAACTATTTATTTTAAAATTACAAAAAAATACATTTAAGATCTTCTCAACAAGACCTTTCATTTGATATGCGACACGATGCAGTTTTCAGATATTTTTTTTTAATTTTCCCCTTCCCCCCTAAAAATGACCCCCCATATACAGATTTCATCTGCTCACGTCACACCTCTGTGTTTGGGTCACAGGAATTGATATGTGTACCAAATTTCAACTTAATCGGTCTAATAGATTCGGAGATAATTGACTGTAAGCGACGGACGGACAGACACACGAGTGATCCTATAAGGGTTCCGTTTTTGTATTCAGACGTACGGAACCCTAAAAAAGATAAGTTAAAAATTTGTCTGTGTTATTATTATAGAAATAAAATTCTCTATTAATTTTATGAACACAATATAAAACTTAAGCATTCACTGGTGAGTCGTTTCGTAGATGATTAAGCCATATTTTTAAGCAGATTAAAGATCAAGCTTTCTTTTGTGTTTATTTTCTTAAATATTTTTGATACATTGTTGCCATAATGTTTAATGGGTCATTTTAAGAGAGCTTTTATTCTGTTGTTTGGTTGAACATTAAGGAGTCATAAAAAGCTTTGTAAATGGCTTTTAAGCTGAACGCAACAAAGATTTTGTTTCAATTTTTTCACGGGAACGTTTCGAGAGGTTACCGCGTCCCTGAAACTAGAACGCAAAGGCTATTTGCAGAAACAAGAAGTAGTTAGTTGAACGTGTTTGGCAAAAATAAAATATTTTGTAAAATACTTTGTAAAACAAAATGTCTTTAGTTTCGTAAAGGGCTGTTGAAGGACACCGTGGATTTTAGTCAGTACAAGTCTGACAGTCCCTCCCACCCTGCCCTGGGTGGGAGGACTCATTTGATGATTTTACCACGATAAAAAAAAAAGTTTAAAAAATTAACAGACGCCATAGTTACTGTACTCTTAATATAATAATGTAAATGTGTGTTTTTAACTTGTGTATTTTACTTTATTTATTTATTCATTAATTATTCTGACTAGAATAATTTATGAATACATAAAAAATTCTGACTAGCTATTTAGCATACTCGGTAAATATCAGTAAATTGAGTCTCAGTGCATTTACAATTACTTTTAGTACTTTTACTCTCAAATAGCACACCAATTGAACATTTATACGATTGCTGAAATGAGTGATGAAAATTGTATTTATGTAAATATTACATTACTGGTACCACTGGTATTACTGGTACCAACCCGCACTGGGCCCGCGTGGTGGATTTTGGCCTACTCCCTCTCACAGAGAGGAGGCCAGTGACCCAGCAATAGGAACATGATGAAATTACTACATACTGGTACTCCAACTGTGTCTGTGCATTTCTTCTCCTGGCCGCCCTTTTTTTTATCGTGGTAAAATCATCAAATGAGTCCTCCCACCCAGGGCAGGGCGGGAGGGACTGTCAGACTTGACTGACTAAAATCCACGGTGTCCTTCAGTAGCCCTTTATGTACCGGGGTTACGGTAAATTCTGAGTCCCGCGACCCCGGCAGGCTTTGGCCCTCTACAGGGGGCCCCTCTTGAGGCGCGCGTGGAACACAACTCGCCGTCGACCCGGGCATGGTCCATGGTCGGACAGCGAGTCGACTCCTAGCCGCCCTTAGGGTATACTTTCAGAAAATTAATAAATTTCCACCAAAAATTTTAGATACCTAGCACTTATAGTAACGAATATTCATATAAACTATCGACCCTAACAACAACCCCTAAGGGGTCGAATTTTCGCAAAATCCTGTCGTAGTGACCACCTTAGTACTAAAGTGAAATGTCAGAAATTTTTCATGTGGGTTCATGCAAATTTTTTGACCTTTCGCTTTTATAGATAAGGTGCATTTTGTAACTAGGCGTGGGTAGATAAATCCAAAACTATGAAGAATTGAAAAAATACTGAATGGAGTCTCAAGGTCGGTTTTAATGGAAATTAAAACTGCATCATTGGTTTTTTGAAAAATTCTAGAAATTGAACCACAACAAAACATTTGAAAAAAAAAGAGAAACAACTGGATTATTAAACCATTCGTTAATGTCGCTAGTAAAGATGAAATTATGGGAAGGAATAACATACGGTAAACTTAATAATATGGAGAGCCAAACGAAATTAGAAAGTTATATTGTTCTGATGAGACATCGTTGTAGCAGATGGATGTGTTAAAGTTGTAGTCTATATTCTACATAACTCTACAAAATCCACTTTAGTTTCCTATTAGAAATCACTGATTCTAATACTCGCATCATAATACATCAGCTCGGCTTTAACTTTAGAATAAATTTTACATTGGACATAATATAGTGTCCTTCGAGCCGGATATGTCACTCAGACTTATGAGAACTGATTGCCCAATTTAGTACTAAAGGAAAAGATTTATCAAAAAAACTAGCTTTTGGCCGCGGTTTCGCTCGCGTTAATTGAGAATTTAACAACCAATTTGATGGTACATGTCGCAGCATCTATTATCATATAATCGTCTTGTTGTTCTCGGGAACAGTACATTTTATTCGGAATTTAACTTACACTCCGACCATGGACCATGCCCGGATCGACGACGGCGCGTTGTGTTCTACGCGCGCTTCAAAGAGTGTCAGCATAACGACGGAGAGGCCCCGTCGTCTTTAGAGGGCCAAAACCTGCCGGGGTACTCACGATTTACCGTGACCCCGTAACGTAAAGGGCTATTGAAGGACACCGTGGATTTTAGTCAGTACGAGTCTTACAGTCCCTCCCGTTCTGCCCTGGGTGGGAGGATTCATTTAATGATTTTACCACCCTAAAAAAATATTGATCTCTGTACACCTGAGATTATATTTGCAAAATTTCAGAATGTTCGGATCAGTGGTTCGGACATGAAGAGAAATCACTGAAACAAAAAAAAAATCTTTCGCATTTATAATAAACAAAAATTCGATCCATCATGAATTTATTCATGACGATGACTTAATAATTTCACCCTAATCCTAACCATAAGCTCCTTTTAAATATAATTTTATTTGTAATTTTTTATATTATAAATAACATATTATTGCATATTACTGAACAAGGAAATTCCACTGTGTGGTTTCTTTTAATTCATTTACGCAAATTGATTGCAAAATATTCCAATGGCAACATTTACACCGATGCGTAACATGGATTAAAAGATAATAAAATACTGTCTTAACTTTTGTCGCGGCGACATAAAAAATCCAGCTTTTATTTTATTTACATTAGTTGGCTTTAATGTATGACACAACTTTTTAGAATAATTTTTGTTATTTATTCATAAAATGGTAATGTAATAAGTAGATATGTTCTAAAATTTTTAATAACTGATTTGATGGTATGCACATTTTTATGACACAAATAGAATATAATGTTTTTCTTTTATTTAAAAAAAATAAAATATAGAACGTATAATTTAAATACTTTTTAAAAGAACAAAGGGACGTTGTGTGAAAATTCCTGGAACTTTAAAAATTGTTCATAGCGCGTCTGCGAGTATAATGAAACCGGACTTCCATGAATTTCCATATTTTATTTACAGAGGTGCAATATGAGAGCGTTTGAAATAAAAAGCATGAAAATACAGGTCATCGTAGTTAAACGTACTTTGAATCATCCTTTTTGGTAGCCATTTTTGCCTTGTCAGATAAATATGGCTAAAAATAGCACGACAGTTAAAAAAAAAACTAAAGGATAAATTATATTAAAATAATAAATATCAGCGAGGTGGTTGTCTTCAGATAAATTTTATTATGCATCATGTTTTTCCTAATTTAAACCGACTTCAAAAAAAAGGAGGAGGTGTTATTTCGTTGTGAGTCTTTTGTATACTATGTGGTGGTTTCATGAAATCAGGTTTGGATTTCATAATGAGATTCTAGATGCCTAAATAGGGATCTCTTCAACAAAATAACAGCACGTCAACCGCGATTAAACGCGCTGCTATCACATAACTATGCATTGTTTTTAGTTAATTACACAACATTATATCACTCTTGTAGGTACTTAGCTAATAAAAGTGCCTTGCATTTGATACGATCTTTTGCTGTCAAAAGGAAAACATTTCAATAACTTTTTGTTATTCTAAACCATGTAAGAAAATTATTGCCCCCTGGAGAGGACCAAAGCCTGCCGGAGTCGCGGGACTCACGAATTATCGTGACTCCATTACATAAAGGGCTAATGAAGGACACCGTGGATTTTAGTCAGTACGAGTCTGACAGCCCCTCCCGCTCTGCCTTGGGTGGGAGGACTCATAATTATGATGATTTTACCACGTTAAAAAAAATTTAAGAAAATTATAAGTATGTGACAAGACTATGCAAGTAATATCACGACTAAAAAGGGCAAAAAGAAACTCACTATTAAATATTACAAAAAACAAAGCCTTATTTTGTTTTAGGAGCCGGAGCTATTGTATAAAAAAAAACGACGGGTTGCACTCTGGGGGTGCCGGCAGAAGTGAAAACTTCAATAGTAATAAACACACACGAACATTCGCGCAAATGCCCTGCGCCGTCTTACGAATTTTCGATCAGGTCACGTGTCCTGACGCGAGTTTAACATTTTTTACCCATTCCAAAAAAAGTGCACAACGCCGCTAAAGAAGTTTTCACTTCATAAATTTCTCCCTGTGTAATTTTTTTATATTCTACCGACCCTTACGAAAATCGAATGCCTGACACAAATTATATTGTTTACTTAGCGATGCGCGGAAGTAACCAAAAATATTCCACTGAGAACTTCAACAACTGCTTACCAAAGTATTACATAGCTCCCATTAAAAGCTCAATCAACGCCATCAACATATTATTAATATTTCATGTCCAAGTTAGATGAGATATTTTACGCTCAATTTTTAATATCTCATGAATAAATATTCTACTTCATACTTATTGTTCAACATGAATCGTACTTTTTAGCATTCATGAATATTAAAAGAAGTTGCTATTTTGAAAACTTTTTTTTTGTATTCGAAAGTAAGGGCATTAAACTGGATTATTTTATTGGTTGTCGGTGTAAATGAGATCTAACGGACCGGTTGTTGAACGGTGGTGACCAGGAGAATGGCAAGGCCTATGCTCTACGGACTATAAGTCGATAGTTTGTTTAGCAAAGCCTTTGACGGCGCACGCGACGTTCATAACGAAATCGAACCGTTTTATTCGCACGAATTTTAAAATATTTTGTGAATTGAATTGTCTGTGGAGTGTCTCTTTTTCACGAAGTAAGTTGTTCCTTGTTAATTATTACTGTAATAACATTATTAATTAGTGTACGAACGAAAATTTATTATGTGTTTACGTTAAATTAATTAAACTTCTGTCTTTGTTATCTTTTTATAGGAGAACGGTGTGCATCGTTTTTAAAAGCTTTTTGTTACTATAAAAAGATTGCGATGATTTTAGAACTTTCTCCTTTTAATGAAGTTGTTTAAAATTTTTCACAGGATTCCATTGTGCGGATTATTTAGGAAGGATTAAATTAAAACTAGAGGTGATTAAAATCAATAGATCTAAACCACGTAAAAGGTCTATGGAAAAATATTGCAATTTCTTCACAGACATAAAATCCAGATAAAATCTAACTTGCGAAGCGTTTCAAGGTAAAAGTAAAGAAGTAGATAAAAACAATGATAATTATGAAGTAGTTAAATTATTTCTTTCTATTTGTTGGTCACTGTGGTATTATGGCGAGATGTAGAACGAGAACAATAGACTGATTTAGTATTCCTTAAGGCGAGTGATCACAATCCGTTGGACGCATTTAGCATTAGTGATGCGACTGCCTTTGTCCATTGATTATTACGTAGACGTACTTCTAAAAGTATGTATTATATTGAAATTATTCTTAATAAACAACTTGATTGATGCTAACATTAAAATTTTAAAATGATCATTGCGATGACATGCTTGTACTTGTTGCTTTTGAACTAGAATTCAATGTTAACTGGAATCCAAACCAAATTAAAAGAAAAGTTTTTAGAGCTGGGTGTCTAATTTTGAAGATACCTAATAATACACGATACTGCTCGTCTGCGCGGTCGGGCGTTCATTTTTTCTTCTAAATATAGTTATAATTGTGAAAAAGGCGCTGAAGCGCAAGTAAGCAGAACCACTATGATGATGAGACTTTTAATTTTTATACTCGTAATGTAAAAGATTGTTTAAAGTTGAAAAATAAGCAAATTATTAGGTATGGTCAAGTGTTTGGTTCAGCATCGTTACCTCTATATTTTCAATCCAATTCAATTTATTTGCCATAAGCGTTGGTTTAAAAGTTGATAAAGTATATTTGTGTTTATGGTGCATAAATAACAAGTTACACATTAAGCTGGTTTCGCATTGATGCAAATAGAACGAAATATTATTTCGCATCAAATAAGAGATTTTTTCTACAAAAAATTACAAATCCCACATTAGATTTTTTTCTGAAACGTGGGTGCGTTTACAAACATTTAAACTCACATACACACAACAAATAAACCCGAAACAACTACTTGCAGATTATACAAATATTTGTTCCGTTCGGGAATCAAACCCGACGTATAAAAGTGTAACCAGATTGGTCGATCGATAACATCGTCAATAGACATCAATTAATAGCAAACCTAATTAATCCAACAGTTAGAGTTTTAAAAAAATAATTCGTTTTTTTTTTTAATAAGTCAACAAAATAAAACGCATTAAAATTAAAGGAGGCTCGTGACGTCAGAACCCAGTAAAAAATATACTAGTTTTTAACGAAGTGACAATTATAAAAACGTGTTATCTTCACCATATTAGGTATAGGTAACCAAAGAAAAATACAGGGTAAATAATTTTAATTATTATAATTTTCGGACCACAGTTATAGCTGTAATAACTCATTATTTTAACAGTTTTACTAGAAAAACAACTTTGCGAAATAAGTAATTAGTAAATTAAGTACACTTTCTATTAGAAGGTAACCGCAAAACGCTAAGTATTGTGATCATAAGTAAACAATACAGTTGCATTCAGTAGCAAAATTCTCGTTACGGTGTTACCACAAAACTAATTACTAATCGCTCCACAAATTGGTGCATGTCTGTCCGCCGCGCTTGACGTTAAATGTTTTAATTAAAATGGCAACACAGATTCTGGACATTCCTTGTGTTTAGCTAAATCGTAGCTTGGGATGACTTGTAAAGTATGGAATGATTCATTTGTTGAACGGATGAAAGTTTTACTGCTGGTAAAATTGTGAAATTTTCTGTGTTTAAAATTGAAATTAAAAAGTCAAGTTGGCAGAATTATGGCGTACCATGGTCACGACCAAAAGCTTTTATTTTTGAATTTTCCTTAGCCTAGTTCTTCATTTAAATATTCCAATTAAAATTGACTGTTAATATAATTATTCTACCTATTTGGCTAATTCTTTTTGTTATTTTTGTACTAGGGAAAAAAAAAACTTTTTATTTCTAAGATTCGTCTAGTAAATTACGCCATTGCAGAGCCGATAGTTTTAAATACATATTTTTGGTGTCTAGAGAACAACTAAAATAAATATTTAGCTGGGTTGTTATATTAAGAAATATGAAATATCTATATCTATCTTCAAAGTTCAAGTCTATTTCTGTTTAAGTTGATAAATATTAGATCAAACGTTCGAATTAAATTTTAGTTTGAGGACTCTTATACTTTATATTATTGATTCATTTAATATAAACAACATGAACTATTAATAATTAAATATCTTGCTAACAATTATTACTCGGTAGAAATAAAAAAAAAGATAAATCTAAAATTATGAATAAAAAAGTAAGGTCAACGGCCGTTGACATTCTACGAGTATATTGAATAGTTGACAATTTTGTATAATTTTGTACTTTGGGTATCCTTGAGCGGACATTATATAAACGAGTATAATTGCTTTCTAAACCGAGTTTTTGTTTTTTTCCTGTTATTAAATAAAACTTGTGTTTTTCCGATCCTACAACCACTCTTTAGAGCTCTAAGAATATTTCGTAAACTGACTTTTAAAATAATGAGTCATGTCAAAGTTGAAACGGTCGGTACGGACAACAACAAAAGTGCATTAACATTTTAGTTTTCGTACTGCCTTTAGGCACTCTATTTTTAAAAAGCCGTTGAGTTCAGACACTAATACAAATTCATAATTATTGCTTGAATTGTTTAGTACCGTGCACCATATTTCTATGTCTATTTAGCACGACAAAAGTACAGTGCTAATTTTTCCGGTAATGTTTGAAGAACTATTATGTGACTGATAATCCAGAACTATATTTGTAACAATTAGGTACAGCAACAAAGTTTTTTTTTAGTTTTTTGTTTTAAAATCATCAAATTAGTCGTCCCAACCAAGCCAGAGCGGGAGGGACTGTTAGACTCGTACTGAATAAAATCCACGGTGTCCTTAAATAGCCCTTTACGTTCCGGGGTCACGGTAATTCGTGAATCCCGCGACCACAGCAACGTTGCAAAAAAAAAATACAAAGATCTCGTAACTTTCCTCTCGACCCAAATTACGCACTATTTTTTAGCCAGTGAACTACCAAAACAGCAATTATTATAAGCCGGAGCTCCGTTATGATGTAACTATGGTAGCAGTCGCAGTTGTAACACAGTTGTTGTTCTACAAAACATCGGGTCAAGTTCATTGTTGTTACGCATTAAGGCGAGAGCAAGAGTTGCTTGGGTTTCTGTTATGAGTTTTGAGACGCTAAAATATTTTATTCATGTTGTATAAAATGTTTAGGATATTGAAGAAAAAGTTGGTTATGGTTGGTTTTGAAGTTGTTAAAGGATTGAGACGTAATCCGTTCAAATTTAGTTAAATCTAACTAATTTTGAATGTATTATGTCTCTAAAATTAGTTAAATCCAACTAATTTTGAACGCCTTCTCATCCCTTTTTAAAAACAATATCACAAAACTTGTATAGGTATAATACAGAAAAGAAAAAAGAGGATTTTTAATTCACTCAAATGCGACAAGTTTTAAAGAACTTATTAATCCTTAGCTTATTTTGTATTAAAATAATGAAAAACTTAAAAGTAGAATATTTTTTGAGAATGTAAAAAAAATAGTTTCACTTTATTTCATTTACACATCGCGAAATGAATACGTAGAAAGTAAAAAAAAACATCCCTTTGAGTACACTACTGGCTCTTCAAAGCAAAACTCGGTATTTGGTACAACCAATTCAATCACTGCGGATAACGCGTGTACCTAGAATACAGATTGAATCTAGAAATGAATCAGTATTTTTATTTCACGTCAACGTGTATTTTTTTATTAAAATCGAAAAATATAGAGCCAATATTTTTTGCTCTTAATTTTATTTGTAAACTGTAATGTTTTTTGTACTGCTGTGTATTTGTTTTCACTTATTTTTAAGGCTTTCTCTTCAGTAAAATTAATTTTGTTCAGTTTTTATGTGTTATTGTATGCCAAACCCAACACTCGATCGACCAAATTTGTTATTTAATTTTACTTATTTATCAACCAATGGTCGCCAATTGTTCGAAATTCAACAAAACATTTAAAGAAAAATAAATAACTTTCTGCTCTCTTTCTCGATATTATTATAAACTTTAACTTCGCCTTTTATACTCCATCTGCATAATTTTCGTAGAAAGGGCTACATTTTATGTTTTGGCATCCAGTAATAATATAGGTATAAATTTAAAAATAATAATGATTATTAATTTCAAATTATTATATGTTCTGATAATTTCAATTGAAACGCTTTATTACATGCATCTTAAAGATTAAATTTGTTTTAAAAAATCTTTCAGGATCTGTTTAACGGGCCATTATACCCGACAAGAACAACTTCATTAAGAGACTAAACCTAAAATCGCAAATAAAAAATTAAAGAAATGCCAATTGTTTTTTCTTTGTCACACAAATATAATCATTGCACAAAGCTTTGTCAACAACATCATACAAATGTGTTAATAAAAGTAAAATATAATAATTACACTTTTAAAAGTTTTTTTTTGTCATTAATAATGTACCTTCATATTTTAATTGTAGCTGCCTTATTCACTTAAATACTGTAAATTAATTCACGAAATATGGAGAAAGTCTCACACATAAATAAATTATATCCAACTGTAATCTTTGCGGTTTTGTTTTTTTCCAACAAAATAATGCTGACGTCAATCTCCAATTAAAGCAAAGAGAACTGTAAACTCTACGGTTCTAACTATAAAGAGTTAATTATAAACAACAACAGGTATATTAAAAAAATACATATTTAGTATGTTGGTAATAATGATGTACTCCGATACTCAAAACCAACATCTATAATACTAATACTGTAAAACTAAAGATTTTGTTTGGTTGAACGCGCTAATCTCAGGAAATACTGCTTCTAATTGAGAAATTATTTTTGTGTTAGTCCATTTATCTAAAATATAAAGAAGGCTAGGCTATATAACATCACATACGACTAAAGGGAGCAGGTAGTTAATAATAAAAAAATTAAACAACAAATTACCTGTAATGATGGTGTCTATCTATATAAATAAAAATGAATTGCTAAATGTGTTGTGACTTGCGTGGCTATTTTGTTTCATTCAACACCATTTACTTATATAAATATAAATAAAAATGTATTAAAACATGAGTTGCCAAGCGCTAAACTATAAAATAAAATTTCTGCACCAATTCGATATGATTTTATAAAAAGATGATACTCGTAATAATTGCTTTCTGAGGTAATAAATTGATCAAATGCAAAGCAAGGGTAGGTCGCTAGTATTACAAATTTATAATGTCTATAAAAGTGGCTTGCCAGTGTTCCGTGTAAAATTAATTGAATCCATGGATGTAGTGACATCTATCATTATATTGTCCATAGTGTCTACACTTGGGTCGCGTCAAAAGGACTTCTGTCGTGGCAGTTTTATCCATCCACAAATTTTATTTTGACGTTAGTTCGTTCGTACGTCCGTATTCGTGCCCGTGTCTTCATTAACGGACTTAGAAAGTAGACCCTCTGTTGTTTATTTTTTAAAAGAGTATATTATTACTTTTAATAGAGTCTATTATTATATATTTATAGTGCTCTTATAGTACTGTAATAGGGCAATATGTAATGCTTGGTACTGCGTCTCCAACAGGCGGGTCTTTTGTCGCCCGTGCAGGTAAATAATGGACTCTCTCTCGTAGAAAATTGGAATACTTGTTGAAAATTGCACGGGATTTTAATTTAATGTTGTTGGTTTCTACGTAGAGTTTTTGAACTGGTGCTATTAAGAAAATAATGTTTTAGAACACCGATAGATAGATATTATTTCATAATTTTAGCTTATAGCTTAAAATAGCATACCTTGCGGAGAGCCAGTTTGGCTTTTGATTTTACCATGCTAAAAAAAAAACCCGGTACATAAAGGGCTATTGAAGGACACCGTGGATTTTAGTCAGTCAAGTCTGACAGTCCCTCCCGCCCTGCCTTGGGTGGGGGGACCCATTTGATGATTTTACCACGCTAAAAAAATAGGCAAAAATAGCATACCGAGGTAAGATGAACTGACGACTGGCTGACATTTAAGACAACTTCAAAGTACGTAGTAGATTGTACGTGTAGGTATAGGAATGGTAAAAAACGAAAATATAAAAATCAACAATTAAAATTAAATATAAAAAAATAACAACTGAACTAATTTGCTTATTTTAATAATTTTCAACAGTACGATAGTTAGGTATAATTATATTTTGGGTATAAAAATAGGAATAATACATAATTATGCAAAAAATATGCTTTAAACAAAAACTGGTTGTTAATTTAGACCGAAGTATGGAAATAAACGATTCATATACACGTAGACAATGAGACGGAATTTTTTATCTACGTAACCTCGAATGTCGTGTTCATCAAATATATGTGACTAAAAAAACTATGTTAATAAAATTAACAATGACGAAAAGACTTCAGTGTTGGTTTATCTAACTAAACTAATACATGTGTGGATCAATATATGAATATTGAATGTAGTGGACTCTATAGACAATGTATGTGCGATAAAAGCGCCTCCTAGTGACCACCTCTATAATTATTTGGGGATGTAAGATCTGCCAATTCTTGCTAATTAGTTATTTAAATAAACATTTTTGGCTTTCTTTCATGTATCCAGAATTATATAAAAATGGAAATTTATGTACGCGCATAACTTCGGAACGATTGCACCAATTTAGTTATTTTTTTGGTTTGTTCCTAATTGCCGTGGTAAGGTAAGAAAATTAAATAAAAAAACACCGAGTAGTCCAATCTGGTGCGGGCCTCTAGTTATAATTAGAAATCAAAACCTAAACGAGTACTTACTTAAAAAGGTTGTGGTACTAAACTCGACACAAATCGTCACTCCGCGGGTATCCCAGTTGGTGCACATTGCGCGTTGCGATCAATTTTATAGTCATCACCACCGACTTTGCACAGAGCGTATACACCAGAGCAAATTTCGTGCGCGCTCAGTTGACGACAGTTTTTGTGTATAGCTTCCATAAAGTTCAGAATAGCATAATATTACGTTTTGTTTGAAAATAGGTCCCAAAAGAGAACCTAACAGAAGGAGTTCTAATTAGTTCCAAAATTAAACTTTCCAAAAACGTTTAGCAGTAAACATTGCCATACTGAAAAATAAACTTTCAAATACGTAATTGCAAATGTTGCCAACACTATTACTACAAAACTGCAAGTATTTAGTAAAGCAATGAAACACACATGTTTTTGTTGCAAATGTAGGTACAAACTCCGACTAACATTCATTCTTCTTCTTTTCTAGATAAGCAAAATATTCAAATCCCCTACATTATTAACTTAGGTACCTATGGTTAAAATTGTAAGTCGTCTCACGGCGCGTTGTGACACGCGCCTCCAAGAGCTTTAGCATAACTGACAAAGCCTGATAGAGCTAAATGCCTGCAAAGATTGTGGAAATATTTCGAATTACCGCAGCCTTGGAACGCAAAGGCCAATTGAAGGAACTCGGTGGCTCATCAGTAAGAGTGCCACACTTCCTTCCGCTCCACGTAAAGGAGTAAAATTTGATGATATTCCACTTCAAAATGGGAGTGGTGTTTTGTTTCATAATTCGTAGCCATTTCTCATCACCCAACCGCAGCCTTTCTCGAATTATTGGACCTCTTTAATTGACTACTTACTTAGTTCCATTTCTGATAGCAGTTAAGTTCTAGGAACTTTATTTGAAACGTCTAATAAACCAGGTACAGAACATTTGCGACACAACATGCACTGTAACATGACTATGCAACATTTTACATAAGCCGATTATGCATCTACCGTGCGCCGTGTTCATTTGTGTGTTCGCGAACACATTCAAATGTATTAAATATTGCACCGCGCGTTACATTGCATGTTGTGTTGCAAATTATCTGCACTGACTTGTAAAGGTAGGCAGCTAGGTTATTGGATAGCAATGTGTCATAATAACTCTAAGATGACGTAAGGGAGAAGTGAAAGTAACTGACAACATGGACATCTGAGATTGATGCAACGATTCGGACCTTACTGAGAATTGTTGGAGTAAGGTGGTATAAAAACTTTATAAATGTTCTATCTGGGTTTTTTTTTGAGGATATTCTTGTTTTTTTTTTTGGATTTGTCGACTAATTCAAAAATAACAAGGTTTTAAAATAACACAACTTCGAATACCCTGTCAATTTTTAAGTACAAAATATAAACTAGTCGTTGTCCGCGGCTTCGCACGCGTGGTACTCGAAAAGTATCTTACCAGATCATAATATCGATATAGCTACCCTGTGTATAATCCAGGTTTGTCACTTGACTCACGAATTACCGTGACCCCCGGAACGTAAAGGGCTATTGAACGAGATCGTGAGACCATTTTAGTCAGTACGAGTCTGACAGACCCTCCCGCTCTGCCCTGGGTGGGAGGACTCATTTGATGAATTTGCCAAGTTAAAAAAATAATGTATAATCCAGGTTATTGAGTATCAGCTTGACAAATAAATTAAGTCTAAATCCAATTTAAAAAATAATATGAAAAAAGAGTAACAAACATCCATCTATATCATCCCGCTATTATCAACACAAATTTTTATTTACTTTGAAAGTACGATACATACATACTAAAATGATTAAACTGAATTTCAAATATACCTCAATTTGAAAACAGAACACTATGTAACCCAGTAACAATATTGGCCGTTTATTGGAATTCGAACTACGCATTTCCATGGGATGTCGTATTGGGTCCACATGCGTATGTAGTGTTCATGGATAAAGGCCCTGCGGGTTTGAGAAAGAATTCCGGGTATCGAAATACCTCTTCTACAAATGTCCAAAGCATCTTTGATTTACTCATAAATATAATTACATATAAAATATAAATCATATATTGAACTAAATCTATCTGAGGACATGTGGCCAAACCGTATCAGCCGCAAAAGTCTATCTTCAAAGTTAAGCCGCGCTTGCTGAGGTTGATCTGTGGATGGGTGGCAATCTATCATCGAGAGTTTTCTTCGTGTCTTTGCCTTGGAAAGTATGTAGAACCGTCGCTGTTGGACCCGGCAGACATTTGTAGATCTCTGACAGTCGGTACTGTTATTCAAATAGCAATAATGTAGTTAAGAATACACAAACAGACAAAGGGTACCTTTTATCCCGGAAAAATGTACTGTTCATGATTATTATATTATTATTATAGGATAATAGATGGCGCAATTTATAACCGAACCCCGCGGCTTCGCTCGCGTAGAATTTGGTCTGCCCCATTGTTTTGGTCTGCCCCAGTGACATTTTTTTTAATACTTATATTTTTTTATGTAACTTCACATCGTACATCCCAAATTTCTAACTTCAAAATTAGTTTCCATACAATCTTTGAACACCTATACCTAATATTTAGAGGGAATCTCTTGAGGGTGGAACTATCTGAATTCCTTTCTAAGTGCTCATTATTTTAGAGGGCCAAAGCCTGCCGGGGTCGCGGGACTTACGAATTACCTTGACCCCGGTACGTAAAGGGGTTATTGAAGGACACCGTAGATTTTAGTCAGTCAAGTCTGACAGTCCCTCCCGCCCTGCCCTGGGTGGAAGGACTCATTTGATGATTTTACCACGATAAAAAAATAATAATAACAGAACTCTGCAAATTTCGAAATTCTACCAGTGGTTTCTTCATCAATCTTTACCTCTATGGTGTGTTTATAAAAAGTAGCCCTATGTCCTTCCCCGGACTTGAGAATATCCTATCCAGCATAATCGGATTACTAAACACTGACTAATAAACAGGTCGGACCAATGTTACTTGCATTTAATCACTACATAGTATAAAACAACGTAGCTTTCTTTGTCCCGTGTAACGATCGAACTCGTGTAACGATCGACATCATTGCGCGATCACCGCTATCTATCGAGCATAAGGACCACTCGACATATACTACTAATAGAATTATCTATGCTCCGTTAATCATCTGCCTAGCGTTTTTCCCAATTATATTGAGGTCGGCTTCCAGTCAAACCAGATGCAGCTGGATATCAGTATTTTACATGGAGCGACTGCCTGTCGGACCTCCACAACCCAGTAACTGGGTAATACGATACCCCATGGTAAGATTGGCTGTCAGACTTTAGAGCTTCTGACAGTAACGACTGTCAAAGATCTTCAAATGACAGCCGGGACCAACGGCTTTACGTGTTTTCCGAGTGCTTTTTACCCATCCACAGACCAACCTCGGCAAGCGCAGCTTAACCCGTAAAAATATATAAAATAAAAAACTTTTTCAAAAAAAAAATATAACCGCCTTCAAAAAGAACCACAAAAAAGGGTAAAATAATCTACAAAATAACTTTTATTTCGGAAGTCGGTGGCAAAAAAAAAAACAATGAAATAAAAAATAACAAAGCCATCGACTTCCCAAATAAAAGTTATTTTGTAGATTATTTTACCCTTTTTTGTGGTTCTTTTTGAAGGCGGTTATATATTTTTTTTGAAAAAGTTTTTATTTTTCGTTTTTTAGTTAAAATACTCAACCCAAATTCTTGCCAAATACATATAATATAATCCGTAGCACTGGTAATACCATCCCTCATGTACACAATAAGCTAATAAAATTCCCTATCTCAAAAACTACTGAACCGATTTTGATGAAACTTGCAGTATTCCCTAAGTTGAACGATACCTAGCACAAAAAAAAAGAATTATTTAAATCGGACGTGAAGTTCCGGAGATATGCGAACAATGAATCAGTCGATGCCTACTCCTTACTGTTAAGGACTTGTACCTTCCATCATCAGCTCAGCTACATAAGATAATGATTACCATACGCAAGTACTTAAATTACTTCATAAGATTTACGAAAAACGATGCGTGGGCCTATAAAATTTGAGGGTTGCCCTCGATTTCTCCAAGATTCTATCATCAGATCCTGATTTAGTGACAATGGGACCACACGGGAAGCACCAGCTTTCAAACAAAAAAAGAATTATGAAAATCGGTTCACCCAGTCGGTCGTTATGCGGTAACAAACTACTGTTAAGGAGTTGTACCTTCCATCATCAGCTCAGCTACATAAGATGATGATTACCATACGCAAGTACTTAAATTACTTCATAAGATTTACGAAAAACGATTGGTGAGCCTATAAAATTTGAGGGTTGCCCTCGATTTCTCCAAGATCCAATCATCAGATCCTGATTTGGTTACAATGGGACCACACGGGAAGCACCAGCTTTCAAACAAAAAAAGAATCATGAAAATCGGTTCACCCAGTCGGTCGTAATGCGGTAACAAACATTAAAAAAAAAATACAATCCTCCTTTTTTTGAAGTCGGTTAAAAACTATCCTATGTCCTTTCTCAAGTTCCAAACTATGTCTGTACCAAATTTAACACTAATCGGTTCAGTAGTTTAGGCGTGAAGAAAAGACAGACAGACAGACAGACAGAGTTACTTTCGCATTTATAATATTAGTTAGGATTAGGATTAGGATTGTCAGTCAACCTCTAAATTAACATGAGCAAAGCCGCGAGCAAAAGCTATTAATTTTAATATAGGACATAATGGTTATCACACATGAATGTTACCACCTATGTGGGTGATATGAATAATACGAATAAATTGTGGGTGTCATACGAATTTTATCACGGATTTTCCTTTAAGCATAAGGATGTTATTTCGGCATTACATGAATGACATACAAATTGAGTATTTTGAAACACAAAAATAAAATACGTTAACACCTGTGTTCACGTGCATGAACCATGCTTGAGTCGACGGCGTATTGTGTTCCACGCGCGCCTCATAGAGTGTCAGCGTAATGACGGGGTCCCCCTTTATAGGGCCAAAGCCTGCCGGGCCTATTGAAGCTATTGAAGGACACCGTGGATTTCAGTCAGTACGAGTCTGACAGTCCCTCTCGCCCCGCTCTTGGTGGACTCATCTGATGATTTTACCACGCTTAAAGAATACACCTGTGTTCATCAACCTGAGTCATAATCATTAGCTTGCTGCACTAGCACTACTGGTGTTAGGGTCAATTTACACCGAGTCGTGATGCGACGCGAGGTGACACGACGATACTGAATCTGTATCTTTTTGAGTAGTAAATAAAGTTAGATTTGAGTCGCTCTATTGAAATGTGCACGTAGCGTCGCGTCTCGATGTGATGTTGACCCTTATTGCTACTTGGTTTAATTTGATGGCACTGTATCACAATTTTAAATGTGTACTGTTTAGAGTTTCCACCATGAAAATTATGTCAATAGATACAGCTTTAAAATATAATTTAACAATTCCATTATTATTTTTCTTCAAGAAAAAACAATCAAAATGTAAGGCATTATAATATATCGCTCGCATTTTGGCGGGGAGTGAGGTCATGCGCTTAATATTTACACATGGTATTGCAACCTCGCCATAAAAAATCAAGTTAAAATTAAACTAAATTGAAAATCAAAACTAAACTTTTACGTTCATCGTATAAGTAATCGGAATAACGTTTTTTATAATGAAATATTTTTGATGGAATTTACGTTCATTCACATTAGTTACCAAAGATGTTAAATTTTTTTTATCCATTTATAGACGATTGAATAAAAGAAAGAAGTCACATATTTTATTTGTACGGACTTTTTCTTCCAAAGATATATCTGTCAAAGTCTCTTCGCGAAAATATTAAATTTAACCGTACGCTTTCTCTTCGATGATTATTTTGCTTTTGAAAAACAATTTTCTTGGACTGGACTCGTAAATTTTACTTTGAGGAGTCAACTTGGATTTTCAATATTACACAGTTGATTGTAGGTCAGGAGCTTGCAATTTCAAACATTTCAATCACGGTTTTTACTTTTATTTATGTACGACGTAGCTTTCAGAACCTGAAAATAATTTGGAAATCCGAAGTTTGAATTTGATGTATTAGAAAATTAATTATTAAAATCATTATTTAAACTATACAATGTAATTCTAAATAACTAAATATTACTACAAAAAACTCCACATCACTGTCGTCTGGCTTAGATTATAATTTTTATTTATTGAAAAAAACTAGTACAATTTAGTTTTATTTTTCGATCACTCATGGAAATTCGCACTCTAAGGACGTACGGAGAATGGGTTCCCTTCTGGGTTTCCTTCGCCTTATAACTAAAAATCTGGGGTTCTTAATCACACTACAAGTCTTTGGCTTAGGTGATCATCATCATTGCAGCTTATCGCAGTCCACTGCTGGACTTAGACCTTTCCCAACGAACGCCACAGCGCACTATCTCCCACTTTTTTTCCTGGATGGTACTCGTGGTCGCGGGAATTATGATTTACCGTGACCGGTGCGTAAAGGGCTATTGAAGGACACCGTGGATTTTAGTCAGTATGAGTCTGACAGTCCTTCCCGCTCCGCCCTGGGTGGGAGGACTCATTTGATGAATTTACCACGTAAACTCGTACTTATTTGCAATCCTACAAAGTAGGATCCGAGAACATCTCCACCCACATGAAAAACATAAATTTTATTTATTATGTATGACTTACATTTATTTTTCTTTTTTCCAGGAAAGATGTGGCAATCGAGTATAGTAATATTCGCGGTGCTTTTGGTACAGGTGTACTCGGTAAGTTATTTACTTTTTAATAACTTTATATTAAAATTATGCGAATTCAAATCACTGTTTTTAATTAAGTTGCTTGGAAACTTTGATTAGAACATTTTAGCGGTAATGATCAAGTTTTTAAGAAGTAGTAATTAAGTGCTTGAATAATAAAGTGTCCGTTATTGTTTCTATTCGCAAGGGACGACTTAGGTTCTGTGGTCACTTAAGAGGTAATATAACCTTAATAAGCTGGCATTTTGTTCTATTGAAACTCCATGCTAACCAAGACCAGCTATCTAATGTGTGGTTTACCTAACGTGTTAATTGAGACTCAATAATTGAATGGAAAAATAAATTTATAAGATTCTTAAATTCTTAAAAATTTGACAAGCAGAAACTGACATTGTTATTACACTAATTAAAATGTTTTGCAAAGCTTAACTCAATTATTGCGAATAATAATAATTTCCTTAATAATTTTAATTAAACATTCACTTCTAACAAGTTATTTGTACTGCGTCAAGGACTGACAGAGGCCGACAACCTTCATTACGTTTATTTGTTCATAATAATATCGTTAAACATACCACTGTTTTGGAAACCTAATAAGAGAGTAAACAACTTATCGGAGAACAATCAAATTCACGTTTACATAACCTTAAATAAGAAGGCACATATACATAAGTTGGGGGTCTAATTAGAATAACATTTGGAAGACGTATTTAATACATTTTCTCGTATAATTAATGAGAAAATTTTCTCGAGGCTTTGAAAATCTCGTAATTTATTACAACTCTGTTACCTTTACAATGTGTCATGTGAGGAAATTTTGTAGGTCGCGTAATATTTACTTTATTAAAAGTAAGATAGATGAAGACGTTTTAATGAAGTAGTAAGAAAATTGTCGACTCATTTTATTTAATACTACTAAAAGTGTTTGTGAATACATTAAGTGGTGATCGATGAGGTTCTTAATATTTCGTAAGTGATGAAATTATGTTTGCATAATATTTCTCGTTAGGTTTATGCAATCATTTTAAAGCCTTACTGTTATAGACGAAACTTTAATCTCAACCTTTGAACCTAAACTTATATATTACTCTGAGTGCCGATTTCTAAACTTAAAGACTTGTCAAACTAAAGATAAGTTCTAAATCTCGAATTCCGAATGTTAGGTACATTCATTTCATTGTAGTTATCCTTGGTAGAATATAGTAAATAGTAAGTAGAGTTTGACTAGTTCTTTGTTCAAATACTTGAGAAGGCAACTGGCTAGTAAGACGTTTAAATATCGTAAAAGAGAATATATACATTAAAAAAAAAAAAAAAACGAATTACGTTTCCATTTTAAAATAACAAAACTCGTACAATGGGCATATCATAAAATAAATGATGTAAAACAATGTAAGTTCCATGATGATCTATTGATCTTCCATTGTTTTTGGGCACGCCCAGTCCATGTATTGTCTTGGCTTTGTTTTTTTGTCATTTTTACACACATGCCATACACAGGACCTTCGTGAATCGCCTTTCACATTATTTACATATTTTCACTTCACCGTTATATGGCATTAGATAGTATTTCTCCCAGTGTTTCGGGAGTTTTAAAGAATTACCGCAGCACTGGAACTCAAAGGGCAATTGCAGGACCAGGGCGGGTTAATTACATAGGTACATTTCTGATACTCCGTATAGACTGCCTGAGCAGTCATTTGATGATTTTCCAACTCCAACTTAAAAAAAAAGCAGCATCTCTTTCAAATTCAGAGTGATCTTTATGCTCTTTAAAATAAGGTTGGCATTGAATTTCAATTGTCACATTAAAATTTTTGGATCAGTTGCTCCTGCAGTCTACGTCAGATTAGTGAACAGTTCATTTATTTCAGAGTACATTTTCAAACTCTTATCCGCATAATTGGACTGTGCTAAACCGACTTTATCACACAAATTCGCTAAAAAATAATTATAAATCCAGAACACAAAACACTGGCCCTGTCATAATGTAACCTTCATAAAGTTTAGCCTAAACGGGACACGCGGCGTTGTCTCAAAAACGCCTGTTTATTCTGGATGCCCGAGTTCATATGTAGAATTAAACGATTTGTCACTGTCACACGGACCTCGAGCGCTTTGTGACTTGTGAAATATTATGCGGTCAGTACCCGGTAGCTGGCTTTCGCTACGTTTTCGGGATATTTTGTGATAATCAGTTTTGAAAATCCTGGAAGCATAGCTTCTGTAGAGTTTTGATTGCATGATTCTATAACATTGTGAGGTTAATCACACAGCCATCGTAAGCAAAAAGGTGTATCTACGGCAAACAAAGGCGCATAATCCTGTATTGAAAATAAATAGTTTTCATTAACACAAAACACATATTTATGCATTATGTACTCGATGATTTACTAATGATATGATAGATTTACAACCACCATTTTTATACCGCTAACTTGCAGTCAGCTACATCCCAGACACAACTTTGCGTCGACGCAACTACACCACAGCGACTAACCACAACACAACTACAAAAAACTGCAGCGGCATTATTCGTAACCTAGTATTTTTTTTCAAATAATTGGGTTACGAATAAAAATACAAATGTGTCCTCCCACCTAGGGCAGAGCGGGAGGGGCTGTCAGGCTCGTACTGACTAAAATCCACGGTGTCCTTCAATGGCCCTTTACGTTCCGGGGTCACGGTAATTCGTCAGGCCCGCGACAGATTCGTAACCTAACCATAGCTCAACCAAATTTTGTCGTTGCGATGTGATGTGGTTGTTGAATGGCCACTAAAAACACTATTACCGAGTGCGTCAGGATTAATCCGCTTACTTATGGGCCATCGTTTGAATGTCGGTTGTTTGTTACGGTCAGATAGTATCAATAATTACACTTTTTGTAATAATTCAGTGCTCATTACAAAACATTTCAGCGGTTGTTATTGGTTATCATTATTATTTATTGAGGTATTTAATTTGCCGAGCAAATAATTTCAGTGTTTAAATCAATACGTCGATTGCCATTACTTTACGACATTCCAATCAGCTTTTATCATTGCTCTTCTCATTAAAAGAAAAAAATTATTATTATCGTTAAAACTGAGTTAACAGTTACTTTAAAATTAAAACCTTTTAAAACTCATGTTCTGTTTAAAATATACTGTAATTTGGAAACTTTTTTTACGAATTTATAAGTTGTTTTTTATAGCACTATAAATTATTTAAAGTCTGTATTGAAGGCGTCAGACATTTTAATTTTGTCCAAAATATTCATAACGATATTTCATTTTGTGCTTACTAATGGTAGGTGATGTATAAATAATGCAATAAGAGCGCATGTTGCTTTTACGGGGATTAATAGGAACATGCTTTTCACTGCATGCACTTTAATAACCTTTTTGAATGGAATCTCGAAATTAACACTTATTAAAGGAAAATGTAAAAGTCCATATTTTTGGATCACCATTTTATGAGTGTTTTTAACAAGTAGGTAATACGAGTATGTATTTGTTTGCACCTCGTACACATAATATATTATTATTAATATAACTACAATGTAATAGTAGAACTTGATCAAATAGAAACGCATTTGACTTTTTACGATGAAATAATTTAATTTAGGCATTTTATGAGAACGCTTTTAATAATGAAAATAAAATTTAAATTGTTTTCTCTTTACTGTCCGACTTCTCAAAGAAAGTATTAAAAGAGGCCTGGAATCCCAATTGATTCTAAATTATTTTTATAATTAGACTTTTAGTAATTTAAAAAAAACATTAATACATAACTAATAAATAGTTGAGTTGACACTTGACAAATTAGTGACGTCCCAGGTTGCCATATGAAATCAATAGATAAAGAAATTGATTAACAGCTTTTGAAAAGTTGGAACAGAAAACCATAGGTTGAGATGTTGAAGTTGAAGTTGTCATTCATTGAGAATATGGTCAAGACTTTATGATACCAACATTCTTAATAAACCGTGCAAATTACAAGTAGGTATATTTCTAGCAAGACACCAAAACACCCCATACTTATCACTTGGAAGCACATGTACACAAGTGCCACGAAAATCAGTGTTCCAATGGACACAGCAATAACCTCACAACTGCTGGTCGCTATTAGACACTCTTATGTCCAGCAGTAAATGTTTACATGCTGTTATTTCATGCTGCATGTAGTAACCATATGAGAAAAGCAATATTTGCCTTCTAGCGTACGAGTGTTTCATGTCTAAATTGGTAAAAAGGAATGCTAGATGGGATCACTCTGGTGTTGGTATGGTTCAATTGGTCCTTCTTTGCAATACGATCCATTCGATGATGACGTTCAGTAATATTGTTTTTGTTTTAATGCACTTGAACTCAGTCTTCGAGGGCGTCAGGGTTTATACGTATATCTTTAGAATCGAATAGAATAGAAAAAGCAATAATAAAAAAACGGCGGGTTGCACTCTGGGAGTGCCGGCAGAAGTGAAAACTTCAATAGTAATAAACACACGAACATTCGCGCAAGTCTTACGAATTTTCGTTCAGGTCACGTGTCCTGACGCGAGTTTAAATTTTTTTACCCATTCCAAAAAAGTGCACAACACCGCTAAAGAAGTTTTCAGTTCAAAAATAAAATTAAAAATACAATAAGAATTTTGCTGAGTTTGGTCACACCAAAAGACTTACCAATTCAGCATTTGCTGGACGAAAATCACCCAGCGCTGGTTTTCAGTTGGCAACACGCAGTGATATACGGACGAGTCTGACGTTTTTTTGCCCGAGTCGCGGGACTATCTATGCGGGATACAGGACAGGACAGGACAGGGACAGGGACAGGGTGATGATTAGTCAATAAGGGTCTGAAAGTCCCTTTGAATCTTCTTTAGAAAATTAGTTTACTTTTTAACCACACAATTAGCCAAAACTGTCTTCAACTTTAGCAACGGAGAGACTTTAAATTGATTAACAAAGTTAATTAATTCTGGTGGCATTTTGGATAAAGTTAAACATAGTTGGTTTGCTTTGAAAGTAAGCCTGTGATGGTTGCGAATAAATACCTATTTATTTTGAGCATATTTTTTAGCTTGTGAATATTATTTTTTATTTTAAATACCAATTTTTTTGTTAATGTTATGCCATTGTAAGCTTAGACATGATTAAAGAGTAATTTATCAGCCATTATGAATATTAACAATAAGTGGTTAGTCTTGAATGTCACAAACGCACTTTTAACTTCGCATAAATATTAACGTTGTTAGTTTTAATGAGTATATGCTTTTAGTTGTCTGAAATGTTTTGATATTTTAAAATGTATGTTGTTTATAATTACCTACATATAATTGTACAAATAGGATATATCAGGACTACTTAATCCAGCCGCCATCTTGCCTGAAAATAGATCTATTATTCTATGTAATTCAAAATTCTAGTTTATTATAATTATTTTTCTGCAAGTAGTATAACAGTTATTCTGGACGTTCTTTTCCAGAGAAGAGTTAAGACATAACTAGACAGTGCATAGTTTATTAATGGAATCAAAATAATCAGTATTACAAATTCAAATAGCGTGACCTAAGGACTAAGGTTACTGAATAAATAGGAAACTGATGAAACTATTGCCCGAATCTACAGGATGTTGCTATTAGCATTCAGGCCAATTATTACTTTGTTTGAACTAAACGTTGCTACAGAACTTCCTATTACAATAAGGTAAGGTATAAGACTGTACTTCCTAATAGAAAAACCTAATAACATTTTGGCCAACCTCTATTGAGGAGTTTTTTTTTTATTAATGTCAACTTTATATTACAATATCAACAAATTTCAACATTTTATTGTAAAATAACAAAAAGCATCTAGTAATATAAAAAAAAACATACCAACTTCATCTAAAAAAAATACAGTAACCACTCAAAACATCTTATCTATTGACGTTTTATTCCATTGCAATAGATTTATAGATACTTCTCAGTAAGGTGATTATGGCTGATGGCATTTGCATTAGCCTTCCGATGTCATTTTAATGTTAGGAAAAACACGAGGAATCGACTGCATAAGACTAAGTTGCAAATATCATGGCATTAGTGTCTTAGGGTCAGTTCACATCAAGACACGACGCGACGTGATGCGATGATATTGGAAACGTATTGTAAGTAAATTAAGTTAGATTATGAGTCTCTATTAAAATGTCTACGCGGTACGCCGTCATCCTTGAAATATATATTTTTTCTTGTGGATTGTGAATCACTTTATATGAAATGTGCGCGCAGCGTCGCATCTTCGTGTAAATTAACCCTTAAAAGTCACACTAACGTTCATTTATGACGTGAAGAGCAAAATTTTATACAACAGCTTTATTGTATAAAAAATAATTAAAAGAGTTCCCCAGCCCTAAATGGAGCGGAAAGGACTGTTAGATTTGTACTTACTCTATCATGCTCTAACTCTACCATGTACGTTAAATTGCCCTTTACGTTCTAGAGTCACGGTTCCCTGTTTAGAACCAGAAATCAATCAACATAGTTAAAATATGTTCAGAAAGTGACAGACACTGACAGTATTTGAATGCATTTCAGTTGTGATGCTGCGTTAAATTAAATTGATTAAATTCGCTCATAGTAACACGTGAGCTTGTTTTAATATACACGAGATTTGCAAGAAGAACTAGTTGAATGTAACTGTTTGTAAAATGAAGTTCGACTGTAATAAGCAGTTATTTCAATCCCAACTATTTATTTATTTTTCCATCACACGACTTGCTCAAAGGGTTACCTAATACGCAATTTTGACTTTTCCAATAGGTTACAAATGATACCTTGTCTAATTTTTACTCATTTTATAACTTAAAGATTTGTTGCCAGTGTCTTCGCCTGCGTATAACCCGATAATTAACCCGCGGGAACGTAATTTTGGGGTATAAGATATGCTTTCTGTTATTTCACTCCGTAATCCATCTCTGAGCATCCTACATTCTCGCTATACGGGTATATAAGAATGAGTGTATAACATTTTACATAGAGATAAATAAAAACTCTAAGAATTGTTTAAATAATTTCAGTTGTCAACTCTAAAAATAACTTTAACAAACTTTCTTCAGTCCATCAAAGTGAACGAAGCATACCAAACAGAATTATCCTATTAACATCTAATTGGAACATCTACCTTTTGTTGTCCCTTATAACTTCTATAAAGGGTCTGTCAAAATTGACTTCGAAAGCCAAATGATTCAATGATCCAATCTGAATTATTCATTTTAACGTTACTCAAAAGAATCAAAAGTACGAGACATTTTGAAATTGAGTTACAAATTGAATTATTGAAACAAAGTTGTAATTGGTTAACATTATTGGGATAATAATTATTTTTGACGCTTCCCTGGTTAAACTTCCATAAGTTTTGAGTACGTTCTCAATTAGTGTCAATTTATTTTGGTTGAATAAATACGAAAATCTGAAGCGACATCTTTATTAATTATTTATCACCAACTTCCTGGTTCAGCTGTTTTCGGGTTGGCTTCCAATGTAATATTATGCAGCTGCTCTTTTTTATATTCATTATGGATACTTTTAACTTGCTACATCGTTCTCACATTGATAATTGTACCATCTGAAGCCGAATGATCTAACAAAACTTACTTTCTATAATAATTTTGGCGATTGAAAAAGAGTATCCAAATGTCCATGGAGTTTCTTGCCCATTCTTCTCCATAGAGCATCGACGCATTGGAATGGGCACCAACAGTACTTTCACAATTATTGTCTTGTGACTAGAACTGTAGCACCATAATTATTGTTGTAGGTACTATATTTTTGTGTCTTTTGAAAATACATAAATGCCTGTAATCGACGTTCATGAATAATTACGGATGTAAACAACTTGTATGTGTAGGTTTACATTAAATTGGAAGTATTCTGATAGTAGATATCTACTTAGTATTAATTACTACATATTGACGCAGAAACAGTTACCAGAGCGTAATTCCGAATCGTAACCTTTCTACATATTTTTATTTTCATCATTTGAATTGGCTACGCTAAAAGTTTTTTTCTGCTTTATAGCCTGTAACGTTTGTAACTGACGGGTTAACCGTTGGTTTGTTGGACGAAACACTAAGACAATAATTTAGTTAATAATGATTCTCTAATGCCTTTGTCAAACAGAAAGGCGAAAGCGAAGCGTTTCCGAGGCGATACTGGACCGAAGTGAGACGTCAGTCCGATAGTTTTTAGATCGGATCGCTTTCGCTTTTCTATGTGACTGGATTCAAACAATTCCATACATTACAAATAAAAACGTCACGTTTCGCATTCCCAACGCCAGTCTGTTTGACAAAGGCTTAAAAGTTTTTCTTTTTTATAGCCTGTAACGTTTGGAAATGACGGGTTAATAACCGTTGGTTTGTTGGACGAAACACTAAGACAATAATTTGGTTAATAATGATTCTCAAACTATGTACTCGTAGTAGGTATTAAAGGGTGAATTTCGAGATGGTATGCTATTTAATGAACTTTCATTCAAAAATGACACTATTGTAAGGTGCTTACAAATATAATGAAGACGATAGATGTAGAACATATTGTTATACAATGTTAGTACATTGGAACAGGAAGAAACATTACGTTTGAAAACCAAATTACCACAAAGCAAAACCAAATAATTTACGCGTCGTATCTCTGTATGTTGTAACACTACCGTCATAATAATTACATCGTGTAATTGCCGTAACGGCGGGCCATGGAAACATCCATTCTTGAACAATAGGTGACACAACTATGCATCTAAAATGCTAACAGATATTCCATTATGTCTGGTTCACGACCTCATGCGTTGCAATTTGCAATGCGACTTGCGTAAAGCGAAGCCTGCGTATATTTCTATATTCTTCTTCTTTTTAAGAAATTAAATTGTACGAATATTTTCTAAAATCTAAAATTATGTAAATTGAAAGAGAAAGATATTTCGCATAATATTTTCTTAAATTATCTGAATACAAATTTTAACGTTGATATAATCAACTACTGTTCGTGATTCATGTGTCATGTCGGTTTTACATAATTATTATGATGTGGGTTACATTTTTTCAATATTGAGAAATCCTGATTATTTGGAATTTCCCCGAATTCTGCAGAACAAGCAAAAATTCCGTTATAAGCCGGAGAATTCCGAACATATTAGCGGCCTTACCTCCGCAAAATTGGAATCGTTTTATGGTAATACGTGGCCTACTCGAACTTTATTTTAGTTGTTTTCTTCGCTAATTGCCTGTCGCAATCGTCAAACGCATGTTATTTGTGCGTGTAACTCGTGGCTATCTCTTTAAAAAACTTGATAGGCGTGAATGATGCTGAATTGCAGATTGCATTATAGCGAATTATGATTTGCTATTACGAAGCTTCATTTCGCAATTGAAGATGACCCTTACTTGTGACATAGGTCATTATAATGTGAAATTATTTTCTGTTCAGTTGACTTAAAATTATACATATTCTTTTTAAACTTCTTGTAAAATGTGAAATCGTAATTACTTTTAAGTCACAAAAGTATTGCAAAATAATCTGGTTGGCCTGAGTGCATGCCAATCTTTTGTCTGATTGTGCAGATACAGAACATGTTCTCTTTAGGGATTGGTTACATGCATTTCCAGTAAGAACAAACATTATTTTTATTTTTGTTCCGAATCCAAGTAAGAATTGGTTTACAAAATAGTTGCCAGTACTATGTTATAGAGGGTGTAATACGTCTATTGTTGGTTGGATTATTAAAAATATGAAATTTTGACGTACTATACATAATTTGAATGGTAACACTTGATGACACTCTTACTTTATTTGTAAAAAAAAATCAGATTACAAATATAATCTTTGTTTTTAGCAGCTCACTTTACAATTAGCTAACGGCGAGTGAAATGGCTTGTTAGTAAATAAATACCAAATGAGTCATAGAGCAATGGCCGACATTACTCGGCCGCGGCTCAAACGTTATGAAACCACATTGCAACGAAAGTTGGTTTTGCACGAGTTTAATGGCTGGGCCATTAACCAAACAATGCGGTGACGTTGTTTTCTTATTTTAATTTATAGCTGACATTTATTTTGGAAAACACACTATAACATAGTAATATGACGGTTTATATCAAAGTTGAAATCGTTATTTTGCGCTTTGGAATTTTGCTTCTTGTATAATTGTGCTACTAGAAATGAAATTCATTAAAAATATAACTAATATTATAAATTAAGAAAGAAAACAATCATGTCAGAATGGGTCTAATTTGTAGGTTAGTAGGTAGGTTGTACTCCGATAAAAAAAAAAACAGAGGATACCGGTTATTCCGGTATTACGTTCCCGTTGCAATTCATGAGTTAAATACGGGCAAGCCGCTGGCACCTGCTTATTATTAATAACCGTCATTAATCATTATTAACTAATCTATACTAATATTAAAAAGTGGTAAATTTGTTTGTTTGTATGTAGAGGGTAATCTCAGGAACTGCTCAACCGATTTTGAAAATTCTTTCCCCAGTAGAAAGCTGTATTGGTCCTGAGTGACATAGGCTATAAGGGGGGGGGGGGGGGGTTAGCTAAAGGCTAGTGATTCATGTTAATAAGTCAATGTTAAAATAAAGTAAAAAAAAAACTCTTTTAGTTTTGTACATGTTACTAATTACACTACTTTCGTTGGGGAAGATAATTAAAAAAATAAGACTCGAAGTTACTTGTTCAATAAGTATAATTATTTGTAATACCACCGTTCTTACAAATACATACCTTATAACAAACTACGTGCAAAATCGTAACCAAACAAGAGCAGACATATTACAATCATAGAGTGTACAACAAAATTAAAAATTACTAATACTCTTAATTTTAAGTATTATAATACCTACCACAATGTTCATAGGAACTGAACTAAAGTACCAAATAAACCAAAAGAAGATTAAAATTAAACAATCATAGACTCCATACAATCTACATAAAAATCATAATAGCCATAAATTATTATTAGTTTTTGCAAGAAAGACTGCATCTATTTACAGCGGCTGGAGTTGCACTCGCCAGTATAATGGTAGTGTTGAAAGCCTTGTCCTCTCAAATTTATTATTTAAGAGTCTTTGCAACAAATTTATATTTTCGCAGATTGCAAGTTGTATTAAGAACCTTGTCAACAGAAACAAAGTTTTCTTTGCAAATGGATAACCCATTTCGATAATACAATTGATTTAAAACACCATAGTTCGTTCCAAGCTTGTCTACGTTGTCATCAATAACGAACATAATTACACCAATTATGTTTTGGGTCATAGCCTTGGATTGATCTACTACTTCTGATATCCGTACCCTAGCATTGTCAACTATTTTCGCAACTGATAGTGTTGGATCTTTTTAACATTTTTCAGCATTCTTCTGGAAAGATTCTCTTGCTAAACCTCCTTCTTGATTTTTTTCGCAATTGATGGTGACTGATGAGACAGCCTCTTTGTATATTGGATTTCCGGCGTGATGATAGTTTCTTCTACATTGACATTGTCACCAGAAATTTCTTCAGAATCCTCCTGCCTTGCAGTTATTTTAGGGTCACCTTGCCACTCAGGTTCCATTTTCACAGAATGGGTACCAACCTTTGAAATATGGGGCGAGAGTTTAGAAATATCGGCAACGGCTACATTGGGGTTACTTTGCCATTTATGTTCCATTGTAAGAGAATGGGTACCAACCAAGTGCACATCCGAAGTAAAGTGCGAGGATTCAGAGATGTCGGAAACGGTAACATTAGAGTTATTTTGCCGTCCAGGTTCAATTTTCACTGGGTGGTTACCAAAAAGACGCACGTCTGATGTACGGTGCGAGGATTCAGAGATATCGCCAACGGTAACAGGGTTATTTTGCCATTTAGGTTCAATTTTCACTGGATGGGTACCAACCTGGTGTACGTTCGATGTATGGCCCGAGGATTCAGCAATGTCGCCAACGATAACACTACAGTTACCTTGCCATTTAGGTTCAATTT
The DNA here is from genome assembly GCA_943136025.2 of Agrotis puta. Lineage (NCBI taxonomy): Eukaryota > Metazoa > Arthropoda > Insecta > Lepidoptera > Noctuidae > Agrotis > Agrotis puta. Next base: position 7,963,742 of record OW964177.2, on the reverse strand, counting down.
TTACAGGATTGGTACCGACCTGGTGCATATCCGAAGTAAGATGCGATGATTCAGAGATATCGACATCGTTCATCAAGTGTTCTTCTGAAGTATGGTGCGAAGATTCATAAATATCGGCACTGGTATCTTGAGAATCATGAAGTTTGTCTAAATCTTCTTCACTAGTAATATGTGAAACGTCAACAGCGGGCATAAAAGTTTTTAAGCCAATCTTCGGTTTACAACCAAACATAGCTTCATAAGGGCTTGTGTTTATTTCTGAATGAAAAGCTTTGTTTTTCATAAACTGTATGAATCTTAGACCTTCTGACCAATTTGTTGTTTTGTTAGTTTTTAACCACTTAGTAACCATTTGCTCAATATCTTGGTTTGCTCTCTCGACAGAATCTTGAGATTGGCTACGTTGCGGATTTCCGTGAACAATTTTAAGTTCATCCCACATTTTAGACACCTCATTGATCACTTCATTGGCGAATTCACGTCCATTATTACTGTGTAAAATGCATGGAGCTCCAAATATAGTAAATATGTCTAACAAATGATATCCAATTTCCTTAGCATGTTTCGATTTTAACGCTCTAAGTTGCACAAATTTTGTACAGTGATCTTGATATACCATGATAAACTTATATTGACCATATGCCTGTGATTGCATGTCAACAAGATCTACATGACATCTTGAATTTAATTCACTACTCTCAATGGGCCTTGCCATCAATCCCTTTTTATGAATATTCATTTTCTTTTGGCATGCTTCACACAAACTTAAATAAATCGTTATAAGTTCAGTTGTAATATTCTTATACTTTCTTTTAAGCTCTTTAATCATTCTGACGCGTCCTCCGTGTCCAAGAGAAATATGAGTCTCATGAATAATATCAAAGTTTTCCTCTAAATATGTGTAATAAATAACTGAATCTTTCTCATTTTTAACTGGAACCACTAATTTTTGTGTATTTTCAATATTTACTACGTCATACCTTGATAATCGCTGGTAATCCTCAGGCGTTTTGTATTTTGTCTTCTCTTTGGAAGCTTTTACCTTATTCAAAAATGAAAAATACTCGTCTTGTGTAAATAATTGGTGGTTTTTTCCCTTCTTGGATTTTATTTCAAATGATTTTTCATTGAATCGAGTTTTCATAGTTAGTAGATCTTCCATTTTTATATAAAAACAGCACTTGGAGTCACGAATTTACGAACTTATCACGAAGAAACTACAAACAACGCGCACGTGTTATCGTAACAAGAATACGCAGCCAAATGACGCATCGCTGTCACTACCCCCGTCCCGCACATCCCGCACACCGCTCTCCCACCCCCGCCTTCACCTCTGTTGCTCGGTCGAACCCAAAGTAGGTTAATAACACCGATAAACGTGATTAATTTCTTACTTTTACCTCGACTCTCGGCAATTATTAATAATGACAGGCAATTATTATTAATAATTTTCAATTTATCACGCGTACCGTAACACATACATTAAATCGGTTGTAACTAAACGGTACTTCAAGTTATGGTTTATCAAATAAAAGGGGCGTAAATACTTCGATTTAAAATTGACAAAACTAGTTTCTTTTTTTTTAAATAAATTCCATATTACGATTTGTAAAAAATAAATTCCATTAGGTACTGTCATTTCAGACCAGGACAAAATAGCCACTAAGAAACCTTCGAACTTTCTGGAATAAAGAGTAGGTATTCCAGAAAGTTAGAAGGTTTCTTAGTCATTATTATTATTGTACCGTATTTCACGTCATCGCATTTCATTATCAATTGATAAATGTATACGTAATAGTGCAAATTACACCTCTTGCTTCTAAATACAAACGAACCGTACAAATAATTCCCCGAAATACCTAATGAGTATCGTTCAAAGCGGATAGCATTGCACATCAGAACAGTGTATAGTAATCACGGCTTGTATCATTTCCTATTGTGGAAATTATTAGTAGCCTTGAATGATTTTACGATATTATGTTGACATAGAGAATGGAGGAAAACAGTTAAAAGTGCTCTAGACAATAATAACGCACTTTGCCGGATATAAAACCAAGATTTCTCGGAGTGTCTGTATATTCAGGGTCATATTAAATTGGCTGCTAGAAATCGGTACCAAAATTAAAAAATAACCATGATTAACTTCTTTACTTTTTGGGAGTACATATACTATTTTACTATTTATAATAGGTATGTTCTCAAACTAAGTTGGCGCAGTGGCTGAGTGATCGACTGCTACGCAGCGTGTCGCGGGTTCGATTGCCACACGTCACAAACATTTGTATGATCTGCAAGTAGTTGTTCCGGGTTTGGGAGTTTGTGTATGTAAGTTTTTATTTTTGTAAACGCACCCACGATACAGGAAGAAATTCGTAGTGAGGGGCAAAGAAAAAACAACCTAGAAATCGTTATTTCATTAGGTCGCATTATGTATACGTTTCATTAATTCTGAGTTCATATCTGCTGCAAGTTATTTATATTACATTGTCTAAATAGTTATTTTACAAATAAATAACTGCTCCGTTAGCATTTAGGGACCATAAAACCCTTTTCGTGTAACGTAATTGAGTTTGAAACTTTTTACCTCAAATTGTTGATAAAGATTACTTTCGCTTGGCACGTATCGCTCTTTTTGCATCACAACAGATGAGATAGAGCATAATAATTCCCATGAATTTGCTACATACCAAAATATAACAGGGCAAAGGAAATTATAACGTATTTGTGTTATAATTTCCCTTTTCTCGATAACTACCAGCTTTACCCTTCTGTTATATTAAGAAGGTTTGAAGAGGCAAGAAATAAAACATATCGTGCCATATAATGCAGACATCGAGGTTTCGCAGTAAATATCCCGATTATACTTAACCCCAACTTGAAGAGCACTTTCTATGCTATCATAGGAATCCATAAAAAAGAAAGTGGGTGCTTTTAATGTATGGAGATAAAACTCGATATATTCGTGGGAGAGTAATGTCATGAAATATGTTTTACTGGTATTTTTTTTCATATGCGCCTAAAAAATACGTGTGGCATTCGGGGACTGCCGCGGTAAAGTTATTCATAGCATTTTTTATCAACTTATGCAATTATAATTATTTATTAATGAAAAAAAAAAATGAAAAAATTATCGCCTACCACAAATATTTAACGAGAATATCACCCCATCATTGCTCTATGGAAAGTTACTCTACTAATTAGTCTATGGTCAGCCACGTCAAACAAGTGAAATGTAAAGAAAAAAAATCATTCATTCACGTTGACATGGCAGATGCGACAGTGACAGTGTTAGGTTTACTTTCGTTACGGAATTTCTTTTTTCGGTCGTCGCGATCAAAGCCCGTGATAAAAGCTATGCAATAGCAAAAACATAAAACAACAGTTCGTGTTTTTAGGTTCACAGTGCAAAAAAGTTATACCCGTCATTAGTCTATTTTGATGCAGATCTATTTTTAATCCTACACATACTTGAAGGTTTTTATGTCTGGCCTACTGATATTACGCATAGATAAAATCAAATCATCACGGTGATAATAAAGTTCATATTCATAAAAACCACTGCGATCAACCGCATGCAACTATTCAGTTGCATGCGGTTTATCGCAGTGGTTTTCACCTATAGGTATTCACCTACTAGTATTTAATATGAAGCGACTGCCTATCTGACTTCTACAACCGGGACTTCTAGTACTGGGTAATATTACAATACCTTCGTAAGTATGTAGGTAAACTTTCAAACCACTGAGTAGGTAGTATAGGTACTGACTGCTAAAGCATGTCGATACAAATAACAACCAGCACCCATGGGTAACGTGTTTCCGAGGCATGAACGTAGATTTTACATTTAGACGACACAAATATCCTTTGATTGGTGGCCGGAGGCCGGTTACGGTGACAAGGCGTCTTTCCACTGCGACTGGGGTGAAGGGAGGACGCCGTCCTCTCCCTCACGCGGCTCGCCTGTTCCTTCGCTAGCATGACTGCTTCGCAGAAGGTATTTGATTAGATAACAGAAACTTTTTCATGGTACCTCTCAACCGCAAAATTTCATGACAAACCTCCGTTCATATCAACAGATCGGTTACCACAGCATCCTCGTTTACAACACGTTTCTCAAACGCACTACTAGTTTCAATACAAAACACGTTCATTTATCGGGAGCGGATCGTCTTACCGCAAACACATTTCCGCAGAAACGATGTGAACATTGAGATAAAATCGCAGCACTATCTGTGGAAAGCACCTTAGAGGCTGCTGTATAATAAGGGCGATTTTGTGGAGGAGTTTGGAGAGGTGAGACTCATGGAGGATATGTCTCTTTTTTATGTAGTGGAGTGTTAGTGACTCTCGTACAATAAGAGTGGTTTTCATAGAACAATTTTCTGAGGATGTGACGAGACTCGTGGTTTTGAAGAAAATCTGTCATATTCATCATAGAACATTTTTTTTTATCGTGGTAAAATCATCAAATGAGTCCTCCCACCCAGGGCAGGGCGGGAGGGACTGTCAGACTTGTACTGAATAAAATCCACGGTGTCCTTCAATAGCCCTTTACGTATCGGGGTCACGGTAATCCCTTGGTCCCGCGACCCCGGCAGGCTTTGGCCCTCTACAGGCCCCGTCACTATGCTGACACTCTTTGAGGCGCGCGTGGAACACAACGCGCCGTCGACCCGGGCATCATAGAACATACGTTAATGTTATAGTAATTAATATTATGTATCGACTGTGTTACAGAATAATTATGTTTAATTCATTAATTTACCAGTCATCATCATCTGCCTAGCCATTTCCCTATAATCTTGGGGTCGGCTTCCAGTCAAATCAGATGCACTGCAAACGGAGCGACTGCCTATCTGATCTCCACAACCCAGTAACTGGGTAACATGATACACCTTGAAAAGACTAGTTGTCAAACGAGCTTATTATAGTGATTAACGACTGTCAATGATCTACAAGTGACAGTCGGGACCAACGGCTTTACGTAGTTTCAGAGGCACGGAGGACGCTCGCTATGACAAATGGTCACCTATCCACAGACCAACTTCGGGAAGCGCGGCTTAACTTTAAAAATGGACCTGTGCGACTGTTATAATTTACCACTATCAAATAAAATAAAAATAATGTTTGGTTTTGCCACAGTAACTGCCGCATTTTGGATTTAAAGTATCATTTTTGCTCCAATATTTACAAATGAATGCAATAGTAATCCAACATTGATATTCTCGCTAATTGGTCGATGTTTACAAACCAAACCTACAAATATGAGAGAAAAACAAAAATAAAATGTACTAAAACATCGACTCCATAATTAGGTATCATTATTAACTTTATAGTACATAACATATTATAAACGCACACATACGAGTATTATCTTACCTATGAATAATATGTTTTATTTATGCGTTGCTACATTCGTGAGGAGCAAAGTCTCAAAGGACATTATTGTGTTCATCTCTAAGATGAGAATTGTTTTTATTTTCTTTATTAGTTTCATGCCTAATACAGATAGACCTTCTTGACTTCCCCGATCTACAACAAGAAGTTTTATTCGGTTTACCATACGAAATTTCTTAGTAGCAGTTAAGGAGTCCATTGTCGGTCGTTAGCCAATTTCTTCTATGCACTCTTTTTCCAAACCACCTCAAACACTGTACTACACAACGCCGGTCTAAAATTGGGCTTGAATTTTAACAAAAAAATAAACAGCAAGAAGGTCCAAGTGTTACATAGGATTCGCGAGTTCTTTGATAGACAACAAATAGTTAAATACTTCTTAGGGTTCCATGGTCTACGAAAAACCCTTCTTATTTCGTCATACATATCCAATGGTCCGATCCGTCATATGGATTTGTTTCGCTAGCAAAAAGGTATAATAAAACATTATTTTTGGGTACCTCTACACATAAAGTGGGGATTTTTTGTTTTTCTCGCGTATTTCATGGCGTGGGGTAACGTAGTATAGGCGTTTAAAAAGAATATTGCTAGTGCGCCCAAAAAAACAAAATAAGTTTTCGATTATAGATGTTTAGAATCTATACATCTATAATCGAAAACTTATTTTAGGCTCCATATCTGATATGGAGCCTATTTCTGAAATATTAAGTTTAAAAGTGCTCATATTTGTTAGACTTAAGTGTCACCTGGTAGCTAAATAAAATAAAACAGAAGTATGTATTTAGAAGTTAAAAGGAAAACAATCATAAAGGTCAAATTAATCTGTAGTTGACCAACTAAGAAAATGTACGTACTTACTTGAATAATATATTTTTGTAAACATAATCAAACAAATGTTTTTCAACTGGAACTGTATGTTTGTTTTTGTTATTCAACCCAGACTACGGAACCGAACACTATGTTGCGTACCGACACGCACTTGGCAGGGTTTTTTTACTTATTACGTTGCGCAAGATTTCTTACGTTAAAACAAAAGCCATTGTCTGTCTATCATATGATACGTAGATGTATGAAAATACCATGTACTATCAGTAATAGCAATTAGCTTGCATCTCAAAGATCATTTTAATGGCATTTATAGTAATGCTGAATAGTAACGATTGAATTTAACGTACTACTCGTATGTAGGTACTTTTTGTAGTACATTGATTTAATGAATCGATAGAATTTTGTGTTTCTATTAAATTTTAGTACTCATTGTAGTACATTGATTTTTAGAATATGAATAGACAGAATTTTATGATTCTTTAATATTTTAGTTATTTGGGCGAAGTAAATAAAACGTAAAAGAAATTTAAAATTCTTATTCTAAAAACTCAACCATATAAGCACGAGGGGTCAGCTAAATGCTGTAACTGACTGATGGCTTACCATAACGTCTTATAGCGTGAGTGGTTCCGCTCAGGGAACGAGATCGCGCTAGACGACTTGTATAGCTCTGTCTCTTTCCCACAGCCTAACTACCTACCTATACTACAAAAAGTACTAACAAGTAGTACCTGTAATCCAGTCATTACCAATCAACATCACTATAACTGCCAATAAAATGAACTTATGATGCAGTACACAACTTTGAATATGATTAAGACACGTGTTATGTCTTGAGTCAGTGTGTGTGGCCTGCGTGGGTATTTCCTATGAACGTTTATGTATAAAAAGTTGTTTTTAATGCTTCCTAATGATTGTGTTATTGAAGTCGTGGATAAAGTCACTATATTATTACGATGACATTTGACGACTTATTTATGTTTATATATTCACGGGCAAAAAGTAATAATCCGATTAAGATTAGATACGCCGATAGTTTGTAACTTGAATTAACACATTTAAAACTTTTTCTCCCGTTATGACGTTTCCGTAGGATAATAACCGACCTTCAAGCAATGCCGAGGGCATAAACAAGTTGAGAACAAAACATTATGAACGTAATTGTAAATAATTGATATTCGTTAGATAACAATTATGTTTTTGTATAACAACTATATTTTTTTACAAACCTGCAAGTTGAACTGTGCTGCTTTAATGTGAAAGCTAAGCTACGGAACTATGTGACCGTTTCCATTTATGCTAAGCTATGTTGGGGAGAGACTAAGATGTGGTGTAGAGATGCGCCGCCTCAAGATAGCTGTGCAAGGAAGTCGCGTAACTCGAGCTACGCGATGCATAGACAAACTTACGTAGTTACACCACTCGATACTATTGTGTTTGTGAGTTTATGTATGTGTGAACGCACTTATGATACAGGAGAAATTCCTGGTGTGGGGCAATGTTAAAAAAAAGAAAAAGTAGGAAAGAAATAGAACACAGCCATAGCTCGCATCCGTGACACGCAGCCACAGCAGGCATCTTTCCACGTAAAAAATAAAGCTTAGTGGAAACCGTTTTCACCAGAGCTATGCCATGTGGACAAAGGAATATGATTGGTGGATATCAAACGCTTTCATAGCACATCTTAGTTTGAAAAGCATCCTTACTATTATATATTAAAGTATCAATTACGACGACGTTTAAATAAACCACACACGTTAAGAGAATTCAATTTGAGAAATCTGTAGCCCCTCTACTCTACAGCAAAGTGTACCAGTTTGTGTAAACACACTTTAAACCCTATATTTTAGTCTAAAACGAATAAATTATAAAACGAATCTCTTAAAACTAAATTTATGACTAACCCTCTATAAAATCTTCAATTTAAGACTCTCTAGAGTCTAATTCTGCTTAAATGTTTGCTATAAACGTGTCTGAAGTCTGAAGCTGATTATAATTCATGACGTAAAAAGAGTTCGTTTTTGTTAATGCACATAATTATAATTTCAATGTTGGTATCTTGTTAGCATTGTGGTAATAAAATTGTTATTGAGACTAAATTAATTCACTCGTATGACTTGTTATTTATTAGTTTAAATAAAGAGCAAAACCTTCGGTTGCATGACATTATCTTTAGACATCTAAAAATATCTTGACTATAAAAGGTTATCTGTAAATCTCATTAAGATACAGCATTGCCCGCGGTTATAGTCATACTTTAAGTTTTAACATACCTAAATATTCTGTTGTATTTGTTACGTAAGAAAAAAAAGCTATTTATTTATTATAATTGGATGTTGGTATAAGGGTTACAAGCGAGACTGCTGGGCAGGAGATTCTGGATTCAATCGCGGATCAGCCAAAATGATTTTTCGCTAGTAGCTACAATAGATACTGGATTTGAACCCGGTTGATGGCAAAAAGCTTGTCACTATATGACATGAGATTCTAACGTAACTGACGGAATGTATGTGTGATAATATGTATTCCTCTACCGAACCCTTCGGATATTGCAGGCGTCATGTTTATAACTGTAATGAACCAATGTAATATTATGAACTAATGAACCAATCTGATTAAACGAGTGATTAATCAAATAAAATAAATTAATGTTATAATTTCATTGAAATTAACCGCTTTAACGCAACGTATTAAAAACCGCAAAAGCAATAATTTTATTAAAATTACCCGAATTACAATAAAACTCATAAACTTGATCAATTACTACACCACAGTACATTAGTGAAGTTATTAACTTTGTACTCAACTTAATTGTCACGAATTTATGATAATTTAATTGTTTTATCTCTTTTCAGGCGCCGCAGTTTATTACCTTCAAAGAAGGCAAATTGGGGGTCAACTTTGGCGGATATCATGCTGGTGTGGGACTGGGAGGCGTAGGTAAGTCACGTGTTGTGCACATATTCTAATTATGAAATAATATTTACGGCTAAGTACGACAACATCTCGAGGGCAGTGGTGGCTCAGTGATGTCGGCCCCGACTTACGAGTTGTAGGCCATGGGTCAATCAATAAGTCAGTTTCGACGCATCACTTGTATGTAGTTTATTTCATCATCTCTGCTCTAAACTGTGAAGGGAAACATCGGGAGGAACGAGGCATTTCTTTTGTCTTAGAACCAAAAATTCGAAGACGTGTGTCATCTACTAACCCGCAATGGGCCCGCGTGGTGAATTATAGCCCACTCCTGAGAGGAGACATGTGTCCCAGCATTGGACATATTATAGGCTGATGATGATGACAATATCTAAGCTACTCACTATTTGTGGAATACCATGGTATGGATGACATTAGAAAGACCCTTTCTAACATTACCGCAAATTTAAATCAAGAGTGAATGTTAAAGCGAAGCCGCGGGCAACAGCTAGTCACAAAATAAATGAACATTAATTTATAAGGAAAATCAATCCCCATAAGGGTTCACAATGTTAAAATATTTTCTTATTAAGTACTTCGCATTCATAAAATGTTAATCTCTTCTTGCTTATGCAAAATCTGAGGACCACAATAAACTGAAAAATTTGCTTCATTAAAAATTCCTTTTTTTATATCCAAAGAGAAATTGTCTTTGTTTATTTTTATCTTAAAGTTTAATGAGATTCTTGCCTAAGTAAGATATTTTGACCTTTAAGACATTATATTTGTCTAAGTGTAACTTTGCCATGATCTTTATTGTGGCAAATCATATGAGATATTTGTTGACATCAAAGACATCTTATTTGTTCAAATAATATAAACTAACTAACAGAATAAGATAACAATAGATTTTAAGATCTAGCACGTTGCAGATGTAGATCAACTTTAAGATAATCCAGATTTAGGATTGCTCTCACCACGTTATTTATAGCAATTTATTTTAGTCAGAATAGAACGCGTAGATACATTTATTTATTGATTTATAACATATTTTCAAGTAACTGTTGCCCATACAACACATATGTTGAATACGTAACCTTAATATAATGATTAGTAACAAACTACTCAATATAAATAACCTACAAACTAGACTTTAGTAATCATGTACTAAGACAACTCTTTTTAAAATTTTCTGCGATGCAATGCCCGTGAACGCATATGCAGCTAAATCATTGTTAATACTTAGTACTAAAGGTGACGATTGTAGAAGAAATTGCAGGCTGTGGTCATAGACATGATAAATTACATTAAGAAAATGTCTCTGTTATAGCTGGTAGTAATACTGCAGGCGGCCTTTACGCTGAAGCTGGTACACCATTTGGACAAGGAGCAAAGGCTGGCCTTGGAGGAGCAGTCAATGGCAACAGTGGCACTGCCGGTAAGAAAATTATTTTTATACATTTTGCCATTTTTCTTTATTTTTTCGGTTACTACCTACATTGCAACATTACAAAATACAAAAAAGATTCCTTAAACAAGTTCTTAATGAAGAAATCAGCAATGAGTTGGTACTCAAACAGATTATGTAATAAAAGAAAATAAGTAGTGGATTAATTCACATATTAATAAAACAATAAAGATTCACTGAAATGTGAAATAACATTATAAACCATTGCACACAAAATACAACCATTTACAATTTTATGATTAAAATATCTTCAAATCTCATGAGAGACCACGTCAATCACTTTAACGACTATAATATAAAAATAATAAATGAAGATGTCAAATACGAGTATTAAGAGAATCTTAATCCTTCTTGCACCAAAATGAATATTGTAAACAAATGAATGAAAAGCGATAATTAATTTGAAGATATTCCAGAGAATAAAACAACTTATATGGCAGTACATTATATTGCTAGACTTAACACAATGATCACAGTACCACTTAATTGATCAATTATAAATTAATATTAAAAAGCAGTGATAGCCGTGTGGTACGACCGTTGGACTGCCAGTTCAAAGGTTGCAGGTTCGAACCCCGGCACGCACCAATGTATTTTAGAATTCATGTGCGTATTATAAATTAATTATCACTTGCTAAAAACGGTGAAGGAAAACATCGTGAGGAAACCAGCACACCTGAGAGATTTTTCAACGGTGTGTGAAGCCTTGTCAGAGGCCCACGGGCGGTTTAAACTCTGACACCAGGTTGTTCATCAACCATAAGATAAGAAGAAGAAGACTTAATTGATCGTCAACAGCACCTCGACCTTAGCTTCTGATCGCAATTAACTTGTGACGCATGAAAAATGACGGAAAAAACTCATTGTCTTGATTGCATATGCCACATTTGTTGAACCAATATCAGAGTTATAATGAATATTCATTGTATGAATAAATGATCCCATTAAATCAATAATTTATTAGCGACTAATTTTGCTCGAATATGGATTGTGTTTTCTGATACGTGCTAATGTTCAATTGAAATAGAAAACTATTCGGGGATTACAGTAGGCTATTTTGAATCAGTGAAATGTAATTGATAATGTGCTGTAAACCGTTACTAAATCTTAATTGGTTGCTCAAATTGAAGCAGAGGTAATTTATAGATCTATATTTCGAATGATTCAACGTTGTGTTTAGAAATTTTAACGTTGAACGTAATAAATGAACATTGTGTATAATCCCAATTGATTCGGAGTCGTCACAGAATGACAATGTTTTTCGCAATTTGTATTAATTTTATGAGGTACTCTCTATCTAAACACATTTTCTTATACAGGTGGACTATACGCTGCTGCCACAGCTGGAGGTAACGTAAACGCTGCTGCTGGTCTTGGTGGAGCAGTTGCTGGTGGCAAATCTGTGGGAGGAGGCTTCTCTACAGCACAAGCAGGAGGCAAATCCGCTACCTCCGTCCTGGTAGGTGACAACTCAGAAAGAGCTAGGAGGAAAGAAGAAAGACGAAGACTGAAAGAGATGAAAAAACTTCTCAAAGAACAGCAAAAGCAAAAACATTGATTGGTGGAGGATCCTCCTAACTTTATGTACAACTTACCCTCATTCATAAACGTTCTATAAGAGATAATTGGGCGTTTTGTAATTTTTCGATATAATTTTTATTTCAGTATTTACCTATGGCTTTTGAAACATTAATTAACACAGTGGGTAAGTTTGGTATGCAATCTTATCGAGCGTTTATGTATCAACTTAATGTGAATGGAGGGTATTAATCTTAAAATAGTATCAACGTTTATACTCGTAAATTAATCCTGGTTTAATTCAGAAATAAATATCTAACAAACAATGTGTTATTATCATTAAAATGTCAATGGGAGCTCCTATCGAAACATGGCTGTCACCTGTTTTTCTACTATTCAGTCATCAAAATCTGCCGCAAAATGTGACATAGGTGAGACTAACGTGTAGTTACTTACTGGAAAAAGGTAAAAGTACCAAGTTTTCTCTGCGCATGCACTCACAATGCACGTCCATTTGTCATTTCAGGTCTCATTTTTGGGACCCCATTTTTCACTTTTCTTGTTACGCCGCAAAATATCTTGCATGGTGCTTTGTATAGGATGCTATGTACCCCAACGTGACATGATCAACACTTTTATATGAAAAGGCCATCATTGTAGACGTTTCAAAGTCAATAGCATGACTTGAATTTTAAAATAAAAAGTATGAAACATGTTTTAAAATTAATTTTATCATTGCAGGGTGGTGAATCAGATGTATCTGGATCATCAGGATTCTCAATCGAGGCCCACAAATCTATAGGAGTGCCAACCACAGTAGTAAAAGAAACTGAAATTTCTGTAGTTCCTGTGGAAGAGGTCAAAACCGTACACAATAACGTTCAAAGTGAAGCAAAATTCGAGGCAACTAATGAAATCGCCCCAAGTGCAAATGCTGGTGTTGAAGGAAACGTAAACGCATATGTTAATGTTAATGCCAAGCCAGAGATTGTAAAAGAAGTGAGTACATGGAAAGGCCCGTACTATCGCACAAGTAAAATTCCACCATTTGATTTTCAAGACTTTATGAGTTCTTTGTTTAGGAGCCCACAGGGAAGTTACAGTCCATCGATGTGGGCGCAACCCCCACAGTATAATTATATTCAGCAGGTTCGTTGATAGTGTCTACGGTGAATTTGTTCGTGCGTGCACACAGAGGCTTGAAGACAGCTGCTGCAAAAATCTTTGCACCTTATGTTATAACACATTTTAGCACTTCTACAAGTGCAATTCTTTTTCTACGCGATGTCTGCTAACCAATAAATGTTATTAGTCTAGAACCACTAATGTTTACAACACAAATCAAATTTTAGAACCTAGTAATAGATATAAAAAAATAAATAAACTTGAATTCTCATATCTTTCACTACATATTTAAGTATTTGTCTTCCCACGGCACACAGCACTCATCAAAAACTTTTAGTCTTTTAGTTTGTACTACCTTGACACGTTCTTCGAGATTTAAAACCTACCAACAATCTCAGCTTACATTTTTTACTCTCTGTTTCATCAGCGTCTTTTAAGTTTAGTGTTTTTTGTACCTATCAGCTATTGTGAATTAATAACTTACTTCCGCCAGTTTAATACTCTATCTTCAATACGTTCACTATTACCATCTCTTTCGTGACGTCATCAACTAAAACAAATTTCTTTCCATAAAGGTACACGCTGAGCCTCCACCAGTAGTGCAGACGATATACCTTCGCAAACACAAGCCTCACAGGCACCACGTCCACAAGACTGTCTACGTTGGTGGCTATGCAGGAGTTGGAGGAGAAGTAGCTCCTCCAGCAACACAGACAGTGGTCTACAAAACTATACAGCCCATAGAGAAGAGAGTTGATGTCAATGTTGATGTGAATGCTCATGGTGGAGCAGGAGCTGCTGTAAGCGGAGAACATTACGGACCTAGCTCAGGTGTTACATACACCAAACAGGTCGCTGTAAATTCAAGACCGAATACTTTCTTCCAGGATATTTTCAACGTGAGTATTCTTTGATAAACTGGATGTCTGTTTTGAGAAATGCAAAAAAAAATGGCACACAGTTCTCAATATTAGATGGAATGAAGAGGGGAAACTTTTGTCTAACAGTGCTGTACTGCAGACTGGCTATTAAATCTTTGTAATACTTCTTATTAGTATTCGTATTCTGGTAGTTTAATAAATAAATAAAGATTTATGGCTCAGTAGATTTTTATTTAAATTCGACATACACACATCAACATAATCTAGGGATATTTTATATTTCATCCAATATCTAAAAATCTATGAAGAATTTTCTGATATAGTAAATGGAAGAATGATAGGTTATTTTAAGGTGTACAGTAAAAAATAAAAAACATTTCGTTTTTTTTTTTGTTTTAAATAGAAATGTTAATTATTTTAATCGCCGTAGCAAATTAATATGGTAAAAAACTTCATTTCTTCTTATAAAGCTATTAATTTTAATGAAAATTTAAAAAGTCTTATTAAATCTAATTATTAATAATCAGTTTTGCCACCTCTTACATTAATTACACATCAACATCGATTGTTCATGCTTAAAGTTAGATTGTCAATGTCTTGCTGCGGTATGAGGTCCCATGTTCTTTGCAAGTGGTCGTAAAGTTGTTGTTGTGTCGTCAAATTTGGCGGGAAATCTCTCAAAGCTTTTCGTTGTAACATGTCCCAGGCATGCTCGATAGGATTTAAGTCGGGCGACTGTGCAAGCCAATCCAAAACTTGAATATCGTGGTCTCGGAGAGCGGTCGACACCGGCCGCGCCGTATGGGAAGGAGTATTGTCGTGCATGAGTAGAAATTTCTGGCCCATTTGGATTCTGTGTGGGTCAATAACAGGCTCCACTACCTCCTCGTGGTATTTTTGTGCAGTCATGCTACCTTGGATCCAAATGAGCTGGGTTCGTCCGCCAAGACGAATTCCTGCCCACACCATGATTGTCTCGCCTTGGTATGAGTGGACCTCCTGAGGGTGCCTTAGACGGCTAACTATCCCTGGAGTTCTCCAAACGCGTGTTCTTCGTGATTCCAGATGAAACCCAAACCGGGACTCGTCGGTGAACAGCACCAAAGACCATTGTTCGTCACTCCATGGTAAATGCTCCCGAGCCCACGAAAGCCGCCGACCGCGATTGCCACGTCGCTATGCTGGAACACGTAGCGGTCTTCGAGCATGAAGACCAACTTCATGCAACCTCCTTCGCACGGTTTGGTCGCTTACCAGCAGCTGGTGGTCCTCCTGGAGCCTTTGTACTAGTTGCATCGCTGTGATATTGGGTTGTCTTCTAGCGGTTATTTGGAAAAATCGATCCTGTCTCTGCGTAGTAACGCGATATCTACTCGTGTGCCGTTCAGCTACATCCCCAATACTGCGATAACGTGACCAAAACCTTGATATCACGTTTTGGCTGGTGTGTAGGGCCTCAGCAACGAAGCGTTGAATAGCACCATTTTATAGCATGACCACGGCTCGTAACATTTCATCTCGACTCAAATGACGACGTGACATGACTCCTAAAGCTCACACGACACGTTAAATTAAAAAAGAATACCAATCTAATCCCTGTTCATTAATTAATATTAATAAAACAATTTTAATTTTCCGTAACATAACGAATCACTAACAATTTTGCCACCGTATTTTGTTTTTTCTTTTTTTTTTTAATATTTATTCTTTATATTTTGAAAATAGAATAAATGAGGTTTCAATCTGTATACAAACTTTTTATGAAAACTAAAAAGATTTTAAACTAAACAATCGTAAATAATTTACGATTAAGATATCCCTAGATTCTGTTGATGTGTGTAGTCTATATTTTATTTTGATTTATGAGTTGCCATCATTTTAAAAAACTGTGCTTTATCTTTTTAACATCACTATACAGTAGTTATTGGTGCTTTTTAATTTCACCCAGCGGTTAATGCCCGAGGCATATAAATATTCAAATATTTGTATGCCTCGGGCATTAAGTCCGCCTATGTACCATTTGTGTTGCATGAAGTTTAAATAAGTATTTAATTAAGGTATAGATATTAATTAAGGTTATTTTTACAAAGACAATGTTTTGTATTTTACAGATTCCAATTTCAACTTTGAAGGCAGTTAGCGGTTTTCTGTCAAATACCGCTCAAAATACTGGAATTTCTGTACAAAAGTCGGCGACATTCAATGCAGGTGGTTACTCTGGTTTTTCTGGAAAAGCTGGATATTCTGGCCATTCTGAATACTCTAGTTATTAATAAATTTAAATTATTTTAATACTGAGCGTACCTATAAGTTTAGTACAACTAAAGTGAGGGTATGGAGAAAATGTTTTGTAATAAAGGCATTTTTACATTGTAAGAAAAATATGAATAGCATTTTTTTTTATTCATACTATTTACAATTTTTTTTATTTAACTAAGTTTTTGACAATGCCTTTGACATATGAAAATATAAAGAAACTCATATGGGTTTTTTGATGTAAGACCCCTTACAATTATTCATTCATAACATTAAAATTTTACGCGCCTTTTTATGCCAATTTGACCGACGACCGCCAATAAAGGCACTATTTGTCTTCATACTAATTTAATCATTGGCTTTTGATTAGCACCTCAGGAATATAATAGAAGATACCTCTTCAGTAAATCATGAAAATATTTTACGTCGCTGTTACAAATTCTGATAACTCGTGTAAGCGACCTGAAGAGAATGGCTCTCTCTCTCTATAATCTTGCCCTGTCCTTTGCCCTCGTAATCTCCTTGATATTTTTATCAGCTCGCTTTTATTACGTTTTTATTTTTTACGAGCACCCCCTTTTGGGGCGAAGCGCCTTCGCTGGACTTATTAAAAAGATAGATAAATTCACACAAAATAACAGCTGCATCAACCCGTAAAAGAGCTGGGATTGTATATTTTAATTTAAGTGTAATAAAAACGAGAATTTATTTCGACAGCCATGGCATTACCCTTTTTCGCTAATTTTGCTCTTTGCTGTAGTTTCTTTGTTTTGTTTCTCAATTACTTTAACGCAACTTCTTTATTTTTAAACGAGAAAATTTTTACATTTTAAATTATTTATTGGTTTTCAGTCCATTACATCACCTTTATTATCTACACAAACATGAAAGCAATGCTTTGTTTGACTAAGTAAATATTGCAAATGTGTTACGATTAAAAATATATATGGCGACATTTATTAGAAATAAAACGATCTGTTTTGCTAGTTATATATTTATTATCTAGAAATACACTAACATTTTCTATTTTGGACTTTATTTTGTAGAATCAGTACCTAATTACATTTCAAAAATTCAATTGATTTTTCATCGCATGATAGCCATTTCAATTCTTCGTCTTTGATGTATTGTGTCTTAACTAAGTATCTTGTTATGATTAATGATTTCTCACCTAATTATTCATTTCCTACAGAGTCAGACATAACACCGAAGCATGTTTCTCCTTCAACATCATCTTCATCTGCATCCGAGGCTCATATCACGGTACAGACACCGAATGCCTCCACATTTATTGATGATATTTTCTCTGTAAGTTCACGATCATACATTGCAATCAAATTCATTACTTCCTAGTGTTCTTCGCATATTGTTTGCATGTTATTAAGCCTCATTTAGACCATGTCAGAAATTGCATGCGAGTTGCATGCAAGTTTGACTACATTGTCCATTAATAGTCATTCATTCTCACTTGCATGCAATTTCTTGCAGCGTGAAAATGGGTCTTTAGTGTGGGCCAAGATGTTACTGTTTCGAAGATTATCTTTTGTTTTGCATGTTTATTTTTAAGGTTTTGTTATGTTAATCAGCACGGTGTGGTCATACACCAACTGACTATCAAACTAAACGACATTCTCCATCATCGATGGTTTTATCTTGAATCTAAAGGTGTGCCTTTAGCAGATTTTTTGTATGAATATTGACTACTGAGGTCCATTCTTCCAGCGAAGGATCTGCCAGCATTGAAATAGTGAAATTCAATTGCTACTCGACTCAAAGAAGGACGTCAGATTCTTCGGTCGCAGTTGGTATGTGATTCCATGGAGACTGTTGTTTTGTTTGATGGTTTGAACCAAATATTTCAGACACATGCTGTATATTAAAGTTTTACCACAAAAAGATAAAAATCTTTTGAAGGCTTGTCGTAAAAAAGCATAACTGCAAAACGGCATTTCACCTTGATATAAGGTTCGTATTGCAGTTACACTTTTTTTAGACAAGCGTTCAACAGTTTATCTTATACGAAGATTAATGTTTAAATAACAACAATTATGCGCCATTTTCTAAAAGCTCATTTACAAATCAGCTTTAATATTAACAATTTAACCAGTAAATCAAAAACCACTAACTAAATATTTGATCATGAATTTGTAATTATAGATTTTAATTGGCTTTAGACAAATACACTATTTATACATAATTTGATGATACGCACATAATCATCCTTAAATATTTTCCTTATTCTGGTAAAAAAGTCTTCTGTTTGTATAATACTAGTATCTATACACTTTGTGGTTCTAGTGCGGGTTGGTAGATATTATGTGTTCGTGTGAAAATATGCACGTGTGGAGTTTATTCTTTTTTTTTTAAATATATTTTATGCTAATCTAGCATGGAAGTTGTAAGTGGTAAGTAAGGCGCAGTTTGTACAGACAAGACGTGGCGACGGCGGCGTGTGGCTGTAGTAAATAATCAAAGAAACCGAAAATGAGCCCAATAGTGATGTTGCATAGCGTCGTTTTTAAATAGAGCGCAGGGTGGTGACGTCACCTGGAAACTTGGATGCAATTCTCTTTCTAGCAGTGTGAAAAAAAAAAAAATAAGGCTGGTGGAAGTTAGTACGCCACAACAATGTGTGTTTTTTAAACCAGTTTATCGTTGCAGTGGTGATGGTTTTAAAATGGGAATTAAATAGTTGTCAGAACGAAATGACGCATTCAAGGTGAAGGGAAAATTTGGACATAGTTACTAACAAACAGGTCAGTTTAGCGTAAGTGTGGTGTTTTTTTTTTTCTTACCAAGATTTAGACAAGGGTCGGCGTCAGGTATCAGGGAAAGTAAGTTTTACTGCTTTGTATTTTGATGCACAGTTTTTATTTTGTAAAATATTTGGTATTTGATACAATAACTTTAAAAACTCCTTATTTTACAGATACCAATTAACACTCTGTCTGCTGTAAACAAGTTTCTAGAAAACAACGTTGCGGGAAAGAAGAGAGTTCAGGTGCTTATAAAAATATCAAATTATTTTGTAGTTTTATTGGAGTTAACTCCGCTTGAGTAGGATATTGAGTTCGAGCTACAAGTTGACGATTTTCCGTACCGCCAACAGAGTGCATAAAGATTTGCTTTTTTTTTTATCGTGGTAAAATCATCAAATGAGTCCTCCCACCCAGGGCAGGGCGGGAGGGACTGTCAGACTTGTACTGACTTAAATCCACGGTGTCCTTCAATAGCCCTTTACGTACCGGGGTCACGGTAATCCCTTGGTCCCGCGATCGCATAAAGATTTGCTTGCACAATATTTTTCATAATTTTGCCGGGGACTTCTCTGTTTAGCTTATTGGTATAAGCGTTGGCCTTCTATACCAATGATCGTAGATTCGAATCCCGATAATGAACAGGTTTTATTTAGTTATCGCGATGTTACTCTTGATGTCGCAGTAATAAAATATTTTACAAATAAGTCAATGATATTGTTCCTCGTGCAAGTCATTCATCAATTTCAAATTTCGGAAAATCATTTATAAAAATCAAATTTATCATTTAAACCTCTTATGCAGGTGACTTCAGAAGTAGACGGAGAGCCAACCAGAATCAGACTGGGACCCCACGCAAGAAGGCGAGCAAACAAACAAGTGGTCGTAGTCCAAGAGTCTACAGAACAAAAGCCTCAAGAATCTAATTAAAATAGTAATTTAATTAAACGTTAGTACCTGAAGTTTCACAAATATTTGACTTCTCAAGAGAAGATTAATTTGTACAAAATTATGCTGCAATTATTGCTTATGTAAATATTTTAGTATTATAGTTTTTAAACGACAGTATTATTATCGTGTTTGATTTATAAATCCCTTAAACCCTTGATTAAAAAAAAAATGTTGTGACGTCTACTGTTATTTTTCATTAAAGCTACCCTCGCTATCATACTTTCCACGTGAAATATTTCAAATTTTTAAAAGGTTTCTAGTTAGTAGTTTCTAGCATCCTCTCGTATCATTTTATCGTCAAATTACCTTTGAAATAAATTCCATTACTTTTCATGTATAGTGTAACGGTAATTCAGGATTGCCACACTTTTCTGTATTACGAAACGTGATTTTGTATCTCATTGACGTCACAAACACTAAGAATTGAATTTATACCGTTAACAGAATAATATTCCATGTCAGTGTTATAATAATTTTGATCATTCATCTTTTACATACTTAACTAGCGACACGCCCCGGTTCCGTACGGGTGCAATCTGTACTATATTATGCATGTTTAATAGATATAAACCTTCCTCTTGAATCACTCTATCTATTAAAACAACCCGCATCAAAATCCCTTGCGTAGTTTTAAAGAGCTAAGCATACACAGGGACAGACAGACAGACAGCGGGGAGCGACTTTGTTTTATACTATGTAGTGGTATAACTTTGGTTGAACGCGCTAATCTCAGGAACTACTGGTTCGAATTGAAAACTTATTTTTGTGTTGGATAGATTTTTTATCGAGGAAGGCTATAGGCTATATAACATCACGCTATGACTAATAGAAGTCGAGCAGCGGGGTTGAAACCACGTGGAACAGCTATTCTAGGTATAAAACGTAATAATTGTGCGGAAAATAATTGCGCAATAACCATACCAATTGGATACAGCAGTGACCAATTAAAATATATTCTAAATCTCATAACGAGCGATTTTAAAAACATCAAGCTGTATTTAGGAGACTTTATTGCTTCTAATTTCTTTATAATAAGGTTGAAAAATGACAAATTTCAAAACGTTTATGTTCGCATCAAAATACAGTGATCGATTCTAAAATTCTCCCATTATGGTTCAATTTATGATGAATATCTTTTCTTACTATGAAAATATTTTTAAGAGTAAACTGTGATAGATATTCATATTGGTATAGACTGAATATTTGTTGAAACAAGACGTATATTGAAGTTTTTAGTTCAGAAATCAATTTTACTCGATTTGTGTCACTAGATGGTAGATTTAATTCTATTTACAACCTTATTTTTTACTCTCTTAGTAGACCAGTAATGAGGCGGGCCGCGTGAGAGAGAGGACTGCGTCCTCGATCCACCCCAACCGTAGTGGTAGACGCCCACGGCGATGGACGTCGGCAGACGATCCGGCCACCGCAGGCGCGGGCATGCGGGCAACGAGTAATGGGCGACTCGTTATCCGACCATGGACCATGCCCGGGTCGAAAATGGAATAAATAAAACACTCCGATATTTTGTTCCAGTTCTTTAAATTACTTCGAAGAATAGATGATGATGATTCTATGGAAATGGAAGCGATGCCAAACGCTGAATATTTCTTTCTCTCTTTATATTTCACATTTCGATTTTTTTTAAGTTATTCTCTGAATTAATATATACGGCACTATTAGCGTAGTGATAGATTGGTTCAATAGCCACACGGAATTTTAAACCTGCAAGTGTTTTTCGTTTAAGTTTTCCGTGTATGTGAGTTTAAATATTTGTACAAGCACGATACCAGAGATTTTTTTTACAGTAATTGATAACGTAAAGTTAAATTATAACTGCGTAGGGAACCTTTGGTTCAAATTACAAAATAAAGGGATGCCCAAAGAGGCATTGCACAGATTGATTTTTACCCTACCAAAGAGTAATGCTGACTATAATAATCCTTATCATCGTGACTCTGAAATTGTTATTTCTTTTTCGTGTAAGCCTGAAAATATACCCTGATTTTAAAATTAATGAAACCGTTTCTAGTGTCCAGTCGGACCTCTGAAATGGCTTTGAACTTTTGAATAAATAAGAACAAGTTACTTTTGCAAATTTTTTCTTCAAAGATTGTCAGTGATATCCAAGATAAACTAAGTATATTTTGTATTGAAAAAAATAAATAACATACTGGTTTAAAATCATTGATTGTATGTGTGTAACTGGCACTGCTCGAATAACGCTCTGAAAGATTTACCAAGAAATTAGTTTAAAACCTGTTGCAGTACCTAATTTATAAACCATAATCACTGTTGCGGAGTATCGTCGCTTAGCTGGAATGCTAAATCCGGAGGATACGAGAAACACAGAAGTTTTTGGAATTGGAAAGCTTTTAACGGAATACTCATAATGTATACATACCAAACCATATCTGTTGCAATGTATCTCCGCTTAGCTAGAATGCGAAATCGGAAGGTTACGAGAAATCTAGAAGTTTCTAGAATTGGAGAGCTTTCAATCGAATACTCATAATGCACTATACCAAACCATTATCCCGTGGGGCGCCGGCTTAGAATTGCGTTCCCCCAAATCATCCCGTGGGTGTCGTAAGAGGCGACTAAGGGACAAACCGGAGGTCGGGCAGCAGCGTCCTCCGTGTACTGCACATCCTCACTGCGATCGCCAACCCGCCTGCCAAGCGTGGCGATTTAAGGCAAATTACCCCCTCATGATAAGAAGCATAAAAACCAGGCCCCCAGTCCCCGGCGGCTCCGCTATCCCTGGCGCGGGTAGCAGTCAAGGTAACGGCGGAGCAGGGGGTGCGAAGAATCTCCGGAAGAGATCCGGCTACCCACCCCGACGACGACTGGCCCTGGTAACACACAACATACGCACAATGAGGACTGACGAAAAGATCTGCGAGCTGGAAGAGGAGCTGAGCAAATTACACTGGGACATTATAGGGTTATGCGAAGTCCGTAGAGAGGGGGAGGACACCGTAACCCTGAAGTCTGGTAATTTGCTCTACTACCGGGAGGGCGACCAACAGTCCCAAGGTGGTGTCGGGTTTCTTGTTCACAAGTCCCTCGTAAACAACATAATAACCATCGACAGTGTGTCGAGCAGGGTGGTATACCTAATACTCAGAATATCCAAAAGATATTCGCTGAAGGTCATTCAGGTATACGCACCGACCTCGTCACACTCCGATGATGAAGTGGAGACTATGTATGAGGACGTAAGTAGGGCCATACATAGTTCCAAAACCCACTTTACTGTTGTTATGGGGGACTTTAACGCAAAGTTGGGCAAGAAAAGCGGTGATGAGTTGAGAGTGGGGCAATTTGGATATGGGCAACGGAACCCTAGGGGGCAGAGGCTGGCCGACTTTCTGGAGAAAGAGGAACTCTTCATGATGAACTCTTTCTTCCAGAAGCCGCCTCACAGGAAATGGACCTGGTTGAGCCCCGATGGTTTCACGAGAAACGAGATAGACTTCTTCATGACCGACAAGAAACGGATATTCAGTGATGTCTCTGTGATCAACAGGGTAAAAACCGGTAGCGATCACCGAATCGTAAGAGGCTCACTGAATATCAATGTTAAACTTGAAAGGTCCAGCTTGATGAAGTCTACGCTCCGACCTACTCGGTCCCACATTCAAAACCCCGAAAGCTTTCAACTCGAGCTCTCTAATCGCTTTGCTTGCCTTGAGAACTTAGTTTCAGTGGACGAGATCAACGACGGGCTAGTGGAAACTGTCCGCACGGTAGGGTCTAAGTTTTTTAGACCCTGCCGTAAAGATAGACCTCAGAAATTGACCGAGCAAACCTTAAACCTCATGGCTGAACGACGTTTGCTACAGTTGCAGTCTTCCGATGACGCGAAGTCATATAGGCAGCTCAATAGACGTATATCTAAGTCCTTGCGACACGATCTGCGTCTCTTTAATACGAATCGTGTTAAAGAGACCATACAGCGAAACCAAGGCTCCAAAGTGTTCGCAAAGGACAAGTCTATTGGGCAAAGCCAGATGACAAAGCTGAAACGGGAGGATGGCAGCATAGCGTCGACCAAAGCAGAGGTTTTAGGCGAGATCGAGAGGTTCTATGGACAGTTATACACTTCGGTCGCAAAGCCCGTTGACAGCTTGGTAGGAGATCCAAGAGCCAAGCTGTCCCGACATTATACCGAAGATATCCCGGACATCAGTCTGTACGAGATTAGGATGGCCCTGAAGCAGCTTAAGAACAACAAGGCGCCGGGCGAGGACGGAATCACTTCAGAGCTTCTGAGAGCGGGTGGAACACCGGTACTTAAAGTCCTCCAGAAGCTCTTTAATTCCGTCCTGTCCGAGGGCAAAACGCCTGAAACGTGGAGCAGGGGTGAGGTGGTGCTGTTCTTCAAAAAAGGTGATAACAGCCTATTGAAGAACTACAGACCCATCACGCTTCTGAGTCATGTTTATAAGCTGTTTTCAAGGGTTATCACGAACCGTCTCGAACACAGACTTGATGACTTCCAGCCTCCCGAACAAGCCGGTCTCCGAAGAGGCTATAGTACCATAGACCACATCCATACGCTGCGGCAAGTTATACAGAAGACCGAAGAGTATAACTTGCCATTATGCTTAGCGTTTGTGGACTATGAGAAAGCCTTCGATTCGGTGGAAACATGGGCGGTGCTTGAGTCACTCCAGCGATGCCGTATTGACTATCGGTACATCGAGGTATTGAAGTGTTTGTATAATAACGCCACCATGTCGGTCCGAGTACAGGAGCATAGCACGAAGGCGATTCCATTGAGAAGAGGCGTAAGACAGGGGGACGTTATCTCCCCGAAACTGTTTACTGCCGCAATGGAAGACGCCTTCAAGCTCCTGGAATGGCAAGGACTTGGCATCAACATCAACGGCGAATACATCACTCACCTTCGGTTTGCCGACGACATCGTAGTCATGGCAAAGTCGATGGAGGAACTCAGCATGATGCTCGATGGCCTCGACCGAGTTTCACAACGGGTGGGCTTGAAAATGAACATGGACAAGACGAAAATTATGTCAAATGCCAATGTTGTGCCCACCCCAGTCTCTGTTGGAAACTCGGTACTCGAAGTTGTTGACTCATATATCTACTTAGGACAAGTAGTCCAGTTAGGTAGGTCCAACTTCGAGAAAGAGGTCAACCGCCGAATCCAACTCGGTTGGGCAGCGTTCGGGAAACTACGCAATGTCTTTTCGTCCGACATACCTCAGTGCCTCAAGACGAAAGTCTTCGACCAATGTGTGTTACCAGTGATGACATATGGCACCGAAACGTGGTCCTTCACTATCGGCCTCATCTCAAAGCTCAAAGTCGCTCAACGAGCTATGGAGAGAGCTATGCTCGGTGTTTCTCTACGTGATCGAATCCGAAATGAGGAGATCCGTAGACGAACTAAAGTCACCGACATAGCCCACCGGATTAGCAAGCTGAAGTGGCAATGGGCAGGCCATATTGCTCGCAGAGCAGATGGCCGATGGGGTCGAAAAGTACTAGAGTGGAGACCACGGACTAGCAAACGCAGCGTAGGACGTCCACCAACAAGGTGGACAGACGACCTTATAAAGGTCGCCGGAAGACGCTGGATGCAGGTCGCTTCCAACCGGTATATGTGGAGATCTAAAGGGGAGGCCTATGTTCAGCAGTGGACGTCCTATGGCTGAGATGATGATGATGATGAAACCATTATCACTGTTGCGAAGTATCGCCGCTTAGCTGCAATGCGAAATACGGAGGATACGAGAAATCTAGAAGATTCTAGAATTGGAAAGCTTTGAATCGAATACTCATAATGCGCTATACCAAACCACAATATATGTTGCGATTCATCTCCGCTTAGCTGGAATGCGAAATCCGGAGGATACGAGTAATCCAGTAATTTCTAGAATTCGCTACAGAATAATAATACGCCCAAAGTATACAATATTTTCATGAAGTAGGCTTGGCATCTTTTAAGAGTCTGGAAGATTGTGTCGTAAATCACATCCGTATTCCATTTGTGTTTAGCGTTAGTGGGATGGGAGTTGCTGGGAATTTACTAAGTACACTTTGCTCTTGTGTGTTCTGTAGGTAGGTACTTAATATTTTATATTAGGAACCACATGTTCTTGGAATTTTCTTTATTTATTTGAAAAAAAAATAAGTTAAAAATAACTAAAACCCGACTACGAAAAAATCGCGCACTGAAAAGTATAAAACAAGAACAAGCCGTGGTCGTATGCCACCTACGGTTGTTTCACACAATCTTTATTGGCTAGGTGGCATACGACCACGGCTTGTTCTTGTTTTATACTTTTCAGTGCGCGATTTTTTCGTAGTCGGGTTTTAGTTATTTTTAACTTATTTTTTTATTTACACTATTTTGGGGTTATATTACTTGAAGTAAGTAATTTATGTTATATGTATAGTTTCTGAGATGTGAATTGAAGATTTATCATTTGATACCCATGTTGACACGGTTGGAAACAGAAAATTATCTAGTAAAAGCTATATAATGTATATATTTCAAATGTGCTCATCAAGCCCTTTAATTTGATACCCATGTCGATACTGTGCGAAAAATTTTTTTTTTCGGTAACTACTTCTCATCCCCTAGAGGGCGCCATATTGGATTTGGTGACACGTCACCTACCCTATAACCAGCGGACAACTGAGACGCTTATAACAAGACCTCATTTGTCATGTAATGATAAGTAGTTTAGAAGTTATGAGGGAACAAACAAACATACATACATACAAACATACATACCGGTCAAAATCATAACCCTCCTTTTGGCTTTGCCGTAGTCGGGTAAAAAGTACCAAGATCTTTAAATAATAACACACGTACAAATAATTTGTCCCACGTCTAGCCAGTTTATAAACACACTCATAATTCACGAGAAACTTTGTGGGCAACTTTTTTTTAAATTAAAAATCATATTATAATGGCATGGCAATGTCAGAGAATTCCAACTCAACGCTGTCAAAGAAGATGCCCAAGAGACTAGCGGGCGGCACTGCCACGCTGTATGGCAACGAGTTTTATTGGCCAAATATTCTTATTCGTATTGTAAATATACTTGTGTTGTAAATATTCTTATTTAGTAATACATATAATAAACTACTCCATAGTTTAGGAGACAAGTAAAATGGTGAAAAGGATTGGACCTAAAAATGATTTACTCAATAAAAACAAGGAAGCGTATGAATAAAGTATAGCTTTATTTTTTCCTACAAAATTAAACATTACATAAAATAACATCATGCTTGTAGTCCCCAAAAGGTTAGGCACACAGACATAATTAGTATTATGTTATTATTTTACACTTTTTGTATCCATTTTACACACTATTCCTTTATATTTTTATATACAAAACCCGGGATTGCAAACAGAAGCAAGTGCCTGAAGGTTTGTAGTAAGATAAAAGGTAAAAGTTAGTTCCAAGTTGCCTCGTCGGTAAAAAAACAGCGGCTCTATCAATTTTCGTCAGTTCCAATTTATGGAAAGAATAATTTCCTTTGAAAACATCGCAAGTCTTGTGGTCATACTTTATGTTGGACATTCCATAAATAAGTTTGAAAATGAAACTTTTGCAAGACAGTCCCTTAAAATCAGAGTCATAGGTAATTTTGCCGTTTTTTTCGATTCCTTTTTTGTATCTCCACACATAGCCAACCAAGTTTTCTTTTACCCTGATATCAGCATTGTAGAAGAAGTTTTCACTATTGTTGACCGCTGAAATGTTGACTTCCACTTTTCTAATTGGTTCGTATGGTGGATCCGGATCCGGACAGAATTCATCACCTTTGTAGATCATTTTGTATTTCACACCGAACACAATAGAAGACAGAAGATACAAAACGATTAGTACAGCTAAAATAAGTTTCATTTTCAGAAAATTTTGTACTTTTAGATGGAGTACATTTTTACCACTGATATATATTTTATTGGGGTCTGATTGACAAAGCCATTAGTATGTCATTTATATCATGGTATTTCTTGATCACTTTATAAGTAACAATTTCATGGTAAATGGGCACAAAACCGATGCAAATAGCATATACTTGGTTTACCATTAGTGACATTTGCTTTCTGATAATCAGGTTTGCTTTACCTAAATATGAAAAAATGATTTTTTTTTTACAGACGGATCGTAGCAGATCATGAAGGAGTTGTGTATTTTTTATTTACAATGCGTTTTGTCATTTGAATGCAACCAAAATGTAAATATATCAGATCTTAGATGGAGCGGACTCACCAAGAAGAAACTGGAACTCCAGGTGGCGTACTATGCTTCTTAAAGCGAGAGTAGATCTGCTGAAGGACAGAGACAGAGCTATACAAGTCGTCTAGCGCCATCTCGTTCCCTCAACGGAACTACTCTCGCCTTAATACGTCATAGTAGTCCCCCTTTTTTTATCGTGGACTCATTTGATAATTCCCGCCCAGGGCAGGGCGGGAGGGACTGTCAGACTTGTACTGACTAAAATCCACGGTGTCCTTCAATAGCCCTTTACGTACCGGGGTCACGGTAATTTGTGAGTAACGCGACCCCGGCAAGCTTTGGCCCTCTACAGGCCCCGTCACTATGCTGACACTCCTTGAGGCGCGCGTGGAACACAACGCGCCGTCTACCCGGGCATATGGTAGGGCCCCTGCGTGAATACTGAAAGCTGTGTGACGCGAGTCTCTAACAAGATGGTGGTCGCAAGTCAGACGGTGGCAGGTTATCTGAAACGCACTTTAGAAGCCTGTGGTGCCGAAATGAACTTTACAGTAATTTAATTAAGGCTACACTATACAATGTAAACATTCTTCTATCCTAAACATGTATTATGGTGTATGTTTAGTTGTCTTTAAATAAATAAATCAACAGGTAAACTGTAGTGCGTTGCCTGGGGTAGACCGCTAGGAAGTGGATATCACCCACCTCAAAAAAGATGATGATAAAATGGCTAATGGCGATGGCGGAACGAACTGAATGTCTCCGTTGATAATTTATAATATAAATATTAAAATAGTAGCAGCGCTACTTTAAAGTTTCAAGAAAGACATTTCGTCTCAATAGTGATTGTTGAAAGGTTTTGGGGGTAGCCTTTGCGTAGCAGTTGGACAGTACAGGCTAATTAACGATGTGTGGTCAAACTAGCTTAACGAGTGGTTAGAATGTGCTGCACCAATCAATCAGAGGTCATCATCATGTGTCTAGCCTTTTCCCAACTATATTGGGGTCGGCTTCCAGTCGAAGCAAATACAGCTAAATATCAGTATTTTACATGGAGCGACTGCCTATCGGACGTCCACAACCCAGTAACTGGGTAATACGATACCCCAAGGTAAGACTATTGTACCGATCAGAAGTCATTGAAGAAAAAAAACATGAAGTTTAAGTTATATGGATTTAAAAAAAAAACTACAACTCAGTAAATCCTTTATTAAATTTTAGTAAACAAAATGCGGGATTCTATACAAAAACAGGTTTCTTTCTGATTAGAGTAACTTAAATAGTAGACGTTTATACCAACCCTTCTCGTTGGTAAGAAATTTACAGCACGATCTATTGTAGATATATCCAAATTATTAATTGTATAATGTCCTTTGAATATTACGCAGGTGTTACGATCGAACTTGATTGATGAAAGTCCAGACAGTACTTTAAATATGAAACTATTGCAAGTCAAACCTTTGTAGTCGTTCTCGTAGACAATTTTTCCGGATTTTTCGAATCCAGTTTTGAATCTCCACAAATATCCGGACAGGTTTTCTTTTACAGTGAAGTTAGCATGGTAGTATAAGCTGTTGGTAGTATTGACCACATCGATATTCATATCGACTTTTTTAATTTGTCCGTATGGTGGATCCGGATCCGGACAGATTTCATCACCTTTATAAACCATCCTGTATTTCACACAAAAGACAATCGATATAAATTGTAATATAAATATTGCAGCACATTTTAATTTCATATTTGACCAAAATATGTACGTACACTACACTACAATACACTTACATTTAAGTGTCACTGTAGAAATAGACGAATTAATTCGTTTTGAGTTCTATAATTTCAAAAAGTAGTTACTGATTAACATTGTATCAACTGATCATAATTTCACAGTCAATGAACATATAAATAAAATGATATGTTCAAATGTTGTTTAATTTAAATATCTAGTTCCTTCCTGGTTTTAAAATACGAGTACTTGCATAGGTTTTTATGTTTTTAAACGAAGAACTTTATTCTAGTAACAGTGGTTGGTAATTATTTTCTCGAGTGGTCATTGGAGTTAACAGACGCTAACAAACACGCTCCCTGAATCAGCAAACAATTTTTTTAGATTTTATTATGTTGCTGAAATATGACGTAACACACTATCAGTTGTTTATGTCGCATTTAGTGTCGGCATAGGTCTCGTTCATTGCATTTCAATAGACAAGTAATTATTTCTCTATATGAGCTTGCGGTTAATTAATGTATCCGTTGCACATGTACATTTTTAGGCCGTGTTTAGCGTATGTTTACCGACCAAGTTTCTTTTTCTCGGAGGAAACTTGGTTGCGACGGCAACGACGGCTTACCGTCGGTCCTGGTTGTTATTTTGACATCCTTCGACAGTCGTCATAGGTTTGTATGCTCTGCAAGTAGCTATTCCGGGTCTGGATGTTTGTGCATGTGAATTTCTATGTTTGTAAACGTACCCACGATACAGGAAGAAATTCCTAGTGTGGGGCAAAGTTTAAAAAAAAACTAGGTTGTATAGGTTAGAAATGTGTTGTAAGAAACCGCAATTATTCCCTGGTAGCTCGAATTTATCCCTTGTTAACATCTTACGGTGATGTTGGATGACATAATGTTAAAGTGTCATAAAATAATGTTTTGAGTAATTTTAACATTGAGCGAACCGTGTTCGCGGTAAAAGGAGTGGGGAGACGCTTAATTTTTTTTAAGTAATCAAAATCAAGTAAATGTTATTTTTATACTTTTATTATAGAGATACGTACTTTGATACAAAAGCAAGTGCCGTGCGGTTTATACAAACTTAAGTAATAAACATTAATCCCAAGGCGCCGCGTTGGATTGAAAATCGTGGCACGATCTATCCTTTTTATCTCCAATTTGTTTAAAGTATAATTCCCTTTACGAACATCGCATGTCTTCGGATTAACATTTATTTTCGCGATTCCATAAATCAGTTTTGGTAAGAAGGTTCTGCAAGACAGTCCTTTGAAATCATTTTCGAAGATAACGTTGCCAGATTTTGCGAAGCCTTTCTGAAATCTCCATGAATATCCGGAGAGGTTTTCTTTGACTGTCAAATTTCCTTTAAAGTAGAAGTTGTCAGTATTGTTGACCACTATTAGACTGACGTCAACTTTTCTTACTTCTTCGTAGGGTGGATCTGGGTCTTTGCAGTATTCATAACCTTTGTAGATCAGTTTGTACTCTTCACTCATCACAGTTATTTGGAGTTGTAGAAGTACTATTACACTAAATATTAATCTCATGTTAATTTATAACTTTTGCTTGGCGGAGTAAGCTAAAACAGTTGCTTCTATTTCATTAGTTGCTTTGATACGCACACTAGTTGACCAGCTATTATTTCATAGCAGTTACCATTTATCTGATATTGTTAAAGTTACTGAGTACATTCAGATCTAGTTCCGTTTAAAATTAATAATAGCACTTAAATGTGGTTTTCAATCGCGATAAAATTGTATCTATATTTCTAAATCGTTTGAAATGTCATTTCAAAACAACATATTTTTCTGGTTTTGTTTTTTATACTCTTTTTAGATCAGTGTACGGTCTGATTTTCTGTTAAGTAGGTTTATAATATTTTCAGTTTAATTTTTTAAACTGTTTCACTAACGACTGAGATTGAAACCATCACACGTAACACACCCGTAATGTTATAGGAAAAATAACATTAAAAAACAATTTGAACTACTATCAGCCACAAATCGAGGTTTCATGGCTTTACGCAACATATTGTGGCATTTCGCTGAATATATACGTGATTAACTCATCAATAACAGTTTGTAACTCAATCATAATAATTACACTGATTGCGCTGTTATCCAAACTCTGATACAAACAATTGTGTATGCTTTGATTGATAGGTTCATCAAAATTCAGGCAGGTAAGGTAATCCTCAACGTGTGTTTCACCTTGATTTAATTGATTTTATAACGTCGCATGAGTGCACTAATATAATGTTAGGAATTTTGTTACCAATTACGAAAGAAATTACCAATAAGACGACACAGTTGTCGCTGTGGCTAAGCAATTGGACTGCTGCGCTGTGTGTCGCGGGTTCGATTCCTGCACGGAACAAATATTAGTATGATCTGCAACTAGTTGTTTCGGGACTGGGAGTTTGTGTGTGTTAGTTTCTATGTTTGTAAACGCACCCACGACACAGGAGAAATTCCTAGTGTGTGGCAAGGTTTTTTTAAAAAACAAATTACTGTTTGGAAAGAAAATGAGGATTTTTTGATAAGTAAAGTACCTATATATTTTTAAATAAAGTAAAATCCTTTCCTACTAATCCTACTATCCTATTAATATTATAATCGTGAAAGTTTGTTTGGATCGATGGATGGATGTTTGATACTCTTTCACGTAAAAACTACTGAACGGATTAGGATGAAATTATGTACACAGATAGTTTATAACGTGGATTAGCATATAGGATAGTTTTTATCCCGATTTTATGATCCTGTGGGATAATTTTCGAGTTTCAGCGGGTGAAGCCGCTGCCAACAACTAGTATATGTAGCATATTTATCATAACATATCATCGTCTCTTTCCTTTATCAGTAAGTTTAACTTAGTCAATACAACTGGGAATTTTTACGAGACGTAATTTAATTCACGGGGCTTAATTTAACCAGTTTTATTGTTGCGGAAAGAATTTAAAAAAAAATATATTTTTTATTTATTGAACTTTTACAACTTTTTGATGTTGATTAGTTTGGGAAACTAAATCAAAAACTTAAACTAGTTTTCTTTAAATAAAAGAACGCAGGTATATGAAACTACATCATATTTTCGTCCACATAAAAACTTGTTCACATTTGAATGAAGTTATATGGGACATCAAAAAATGCCGTAAAAAATTGGCCATCCTTATGCCACACACGGACGAGCATAATGCAAACATCACTAGCAACAAAATAAAAACATGGAGATGACAATAAAAATTCGTAATAATACGCAATGTAGGCTCATAAAACGTGGAGTTGCTTTGTTTACAGCTTTTCGACAAAATGAAAGTATGAAGTAATTTTACGGCCGACATCTTTTATGGTGGCAGCTACCAAAATAAACTTGAAAATTTGTTGGGACACGAGGAAGGAATACTAAGGGAGTTCATACATCAGAGCGACAGGAAGGAGGGCCAATTTTTGTCTAGCCATCTGTTTTCTTTGTTTACTACTACTTTACTTCATAAAGCATTAGGATATGACGAAGGGCGGTCGCTTTGGTGACTGTATTACCTTTTAAAAAGCCGTGATTTTATCTTTTTTTATGATATGGATGTAAAATTCTATAAAGTGGTCAGAAAATATCCAAAATCGTTTGAGGAAATTAAATATGCCAATTATTTTTTTAAATGGAAAAATCTCATTTTTTTATCGTGGCACAACGGGAGGGACTGCCAGACTTGTATTGACTAAAATGCACGGTGTCCTTTAATAGTCCTTTACGTTCCGGGGTCATAGTTCGGCGACTACAGAAAAATCACTTTAAGAATTATTATTAACTTGTCATGGCGAAAAAGAGCGAGGACAAGAAATAAAATAAGTCCGTTTAAACAGCTGGAGATGAACCTTCCTAATGGTTTTAAATCTGCTTCATTTTTTTACGGTTTATGAATTAAGTAACAAGGAAGAACAAGTATATGTACTGTACGTGTTTGGACAGACAAAACTCTCGCACTCTTCAATAAATTTTACCAAACTTTTCACTTTCAAACAGTTTCCATTGAAATAGACAAGGTCATCCAAATCCCGTGTTAACGTGAGATCGACCCTCGTTAGGCTACTACACTTCTAATTAAATTAAAACTACCTAAATCATTTGTTGAATTGCTTCAAGTTCGAACCTTCTCGCACTTCGGGTATACCTCAGGTGGGTACAGGCAGAGGCAGAGGTAAGTGCTTGCAGAAGGTCGACTCTATACAATAATGGTAAATTAAGTAAAAAGCATCAGGTCAAACGAGCTGGAGATTAGAGCTGAGATATGACACTAAGGCATTTTTTTTTTAGGTAAAATCATCTTATGAGTCCTCCCACCCAGGGCAGAGCGGGAGGAACTGTCAGACTCGTACTGACTAAAATCCACGGGGTCTTTCAATAGCCCTTTACGTTCCGGGGTCACGGTAATTCGTACCATCCCGCGACCTAACTAAGGCAATAGTGAAACATTCATCTTCTTTTTTCGGTGAACAGGATAAACGAATGTCTATTCCGAACAAAATAAGACCGTTTTAGCACTTTCCGGATTCCGACTCGACAACTAATTGCATGCATGCTTTGCATTCACTATATGATAAGATGCGTTCAAATCGACTGGACTGGCTATGAATGTACTGAATTATCTGTCAAAGGCTGCCATAACTAGTTCGATGTCGAGTCCGGTTGTTCTGACCATACACTAAGGGCGGAGGGTCCGCTGAAACACAAGGGGGTGTACCTACTCTCGGGTCGGTTTTGAAAAAGTTTGAGCAGAGCTAAAAGTCGCTAAAATTCACAGTGATCCGACCTTCTGTTCCTATTTTGTAAGTCACCTGTACAATTATAACCACTTCGAAGGAAACGCTTGACTGATCGAGAATCAATCTAAAGCCCTTACACGTCACGCCAACGTTTCCTTTGTTGCGTGTTACTAAGAGCTTTCTATAGTCGGAAGAGCTGATCCCGGATTCATTAATATTTATGTTATTTCATTCATATATTCGTAGTATTTTTTAAGGAAATTAAGATTTGGACCAAGGTAATAATAACATCGGTTATGATTGCTCCAACATTTTATTTATAATCAGCTTATTATGTTCCTACTGCTGAAACACAGGCTTTCTTTCTGTGAGATCGAGTGAACAATAAATAATACACCACGCGGGCCCAATGCGGGGTGGCAGATACCGCGTCTACGATTTTTTTGAAGTGAAAACTTTTTTAGCGGCGTTGAGCACTTTTTCTGTAATGGGTATAAAATCTTAAACTCGCGTCAGGACACGTGACCTGATCGAAAAAGCGTAGGAGTCAGGACACGTGACCTGATCGAAAAAGCGTAGGACGGAAATGAATCGAGGTCGAGGTCGAGGTCGAGGTCGACCTCGACCGTGTACGATAGCGCAATAAATGAATATTGTATTCTACCACATAAATGATAGTACTTTTATACTGATAAAGCAATTGGTGCAAAATTATTCCCTAACCATTCCAAAATATCAAACATGCTCAACGTTAATAATCAAGTTTTCACTTCTGCCGGCACTCCCAGAGTGCAACCCGTCGTTTTTTTAGTTCTAGGACATGCCGGATTCACGATATTTTTCGTACATCGTTTTGGGAGTAGTGGTGATGAAATAAATTATAAGTTGCATACGTTAAAATTGTAATTAATTGTTTGTATTTCTTAAGATTAAGTCACAATATTTGTTTCGAAGAAAAAGCAACCGAAATTCAAAGAAATTAGTAACATCTACTAACCCGTACTAAGCCCAGTTGGCTTCGAACACATGATTCCTAAAACCGTGGTGAGTCACAGCTCTCTCTCTTTTACTGAGAGGTGGCCTTTGTCCCAGCAGTAACCAGCCGGAACATTGTACCTAACCTCTGTTACCTCTCGGTACTCGAAGTTGTTGACTCATATATCTACTTAGGACAAGTAGTCCAATTAGGTAGGTCCAACTTCGAGAAAGATGTCAACCAATGTGTGTTACCAGTGATGACGTACGGCACCGAAACGTGGTATTTCACTATAGGCCTCATCTCAAAGCTCAAACGCTCAACGACCTATGGAGACAGCTATGCTCGGTGTTTCTCTACGTGATCGAATCCGAAATGAGGAGATCCGTAGTCGAACTAAAGTCACCGACATAGCCCACCGGATTAGCAAGCTGAAATGGCAATGGGCAGGCCATATTGCTTGCTGAGCAGATGGCCGATGGGGTCGAAAAGTACTAGAGTGGAGACCACGGACTAGCAAGCGCAGCGTAGGACGTCCACCAAAAAGGTGGACAGACGACCTTATAACGGCCGCCGGAAGACGCTGGATGCAGGTCGCTTCCAATCGGTACATGTGGAGATCTAAAGGGGAGGCCTATGTTTAGCAGTGGACGTCCTATGGTTGAAATGATGATGATGAACCTCTTTTGGTGGCGATACGATTTGGACTCATACCGTAAGGGCTGCTTTGAAGTGGCGCTGGATAAGAACACTCGGAAAAACTTGAGGAGGGCCTTGCCTAGCAGTTGGATAGTGTGAGCTAAACAAAAAAAAAAAAAAACGATTTTCGTAGCTGCCTACCTCGATAAAAATATTTGTAGGTATGATTGTGAAAAAAAACGTTGTCGTTAAGCTAAGTTTACGAAATAGGAACGCCGATTGTAAATATTCTTCGTCTACACATTAAATTTGGTTGCCAAGCCCGCAAAATATTGGAGCATTTTTACCAAGACCTTGAGTGTAATATTAGACTAGGTACCAATTTGTGTTTGTGTATACGCAAAAGCCAAACGCTTTCAATTACACTTAGGTATTTTGTTTCTTTCACACGTGTAATATTTTAAGGTTCTCTATATGCCAACTTGTATTAAACCATGGCAGCCTCTTTTTGAGTACATCTAATTCAATTTCGTTTTCACACTGATCAAAATTCTTATTAAGCAAAATTATAATGATCCAATTGAAAACCATGTTTGTATCTATTCATGCTAGTTTTAACTAAATATCGAAATAAATATGTAGGTAGTGTTTCATCACAAAGAAGAATATTCTTCACGGAAAAAAAACTGATTAATAAATTATAACAGTGTTTTTGTACTACATTTTAATTTGCGTTTCTCTTGAAAAATAGATTTTTGAGATATACAAGAGCAATGTTTATAAACGCCAACAGAAAAAAAAATCTGTTGGTATCAGTATCACTGAAACTTTATACTACCCGCATAAGAAACTTGTCTTAAAACTTATGTTTCAGATGAAGAAAAAACTGGTACGTACATGATATATAATTTTAAGGGCTTTTATACAGAATGATGAATTCTATTGGATTTTTTTTTATAAAGTAGATATACTTATTTAAGATTTCATTAAAAAAATTAAATAAACTATAGAAATATAAATATTAACTGAAAATAAAACTAAAGTAAACTGTTATAGATCTTCGTAAAATTCAAATTGGTATTGAAAATAATAAACAATATTTAGGGGAACAGTGTATAAGACAGGGACGTGAGGTATGATGGGAAATCACACACTTAAGGCCTGATGGCGCTTGCGCTACGTTAGTGTTGTTGGATTTTTGCATAAATGAAAATCGTTGCTTCTTGAGAATTATTATTATATTGAAGACTTACAGGTTACATTGAGTGCTAGTTTGAAGAAAATGGACGGATGTTGTTACATAGCTATACGTGTGGCGACACGCACCTAGGACACGTGACACACTGCGGGTCGCGGAGCGCCAGCTCATTCTCGATGGCGGGTGCGCAGATGTGTGCGTGCGTGTAGATTATTAGTAGTGACCTTTCTTCTCGCAAAGACAATTTGCTTGGACAAGTTTGTGTTAAGTATGCCTAAAGAGTGTATGTCCTCTTAATATCTCGCGTGGCCCCGTCTTATACACTGTTCCTCTAATTGTAAGCCCCAGTTACAGCGATGGTTTTGTAGATTGGTTTGCAATAAATACGTGTGAAAGCGAGCAATTGGGACTTATGGCAAGTTTAAACTGTGCGACCTGCTGCATTGCCAGTAAAAAGCTACTTGGTTTTTCTACTCGTACGCTAGTAACTGTAGTAGCTACTGCCCAGTCTTACAAGTTGTTGTGGTATCAAGTGAACAAAAACACAGGTTCCGCTCACAACTGTCCGGCTAGTACTGACGAGCTACTGCCGAACTCGTCCAAACGATGCTAGTGATGGTCGAGCTGCTGCCATATGCGAGTTGCCGCTGGGTGAATAAGTGAATGAAAACAAAATAAAATTAAGTGACTCGGAGGCAGTGCAATCTACCGCAGACCAGCTACTCGAATGAGTGACTCCTACGCACGCCCCGTGTAAACTAGCCATTTATACTTCGAATCTGGTATTAATGACTAACGCCAAATAAAAGACAAGACACTGCTGAACATTGGAGTCCCCAAAAGTATTTTCGAACATTTAATCAATATTCTTAATGGCCATCTACCTACTACTTTGAGATGAAAATAGACGGGGTCTGGAACAATTCAGAGAGTATTTAATCAAATTGAATTTAAATTAAACCCTCTAAGTAGAAAATGAATAACTTAAGAACAAACAAACAAGTAGCTACTACTAATACTTAAGTAACATATTTGGTCTTTTAGAACTACAATTGTATTTTTTCAAATTTTTGCTTTATTCGTAATTTCAACATTTAAAAAAAAAAATGGCTCATCTTTCAAAATCAACGCCAATTACTTGAATTAAGCCATTTTCCTTATCCTTAACTCATTACCTACTGTTTAATCTTACCGAGGCCAAGTATTTCAAAATAAGTAAAAGTACCACCAATAAAGTAATTTAAATTACCCAAACCCCTTATAATACTTGACGTAACTTTGAGTGGTACTTTCGAGATAAGTAATCTTACAAAACATAAGTTACGAGACTCTAAACTTAAGTAACTACCTAAACTTAAATTTTGGCTTTGGAAAAGGTAGGTTTTCTCGAATACTAGGATCGACGACAATTTCTTACCTATTTTGTAACAATGTTAAAGTAAGGTAAGAGGCGTCTTTACTGTTATTCAGCAGAATACGAATATCTTTAATTAAAGTGTTCTTAAAGTTGAAGTTCTGACACAATTATTGCCAATGTTTTTTATTCCAATAAATTTATTGGGAAAATGAGTCTTCCCGCCCTATTCTTAGAGACTAGTCATCTTGCTCTTTCAGTTGCACTTTGTGTTTTAGAAACGCGGTGTCCTTTTAGGAATGTCCCACGGCTCTAGGGGGCGTTTTGCAGCTGACAGCTCTTTGAGACGCGTGTGGAACAAGCCCTGCCATTGCGACAGGCCTGGTCCTTGGTTGGTAAGATGGCGAGTTACCTCTCAAATTCCATTCAATTTATATAAATATTCATTGGTCTTGAATCGTGACAATCAGTGATGTTTTATTTATATTTCTTACTCCTATACGAAATGCGAATAAACCCCTGTATTAAAACAAAGGCGGTAGATTAAACTAAATAAATACCATTGACCACCGGGGTAGTTAACGTCACGCATTAGTGCCAACCACCAACCCGGTGGCAAGCTCGAAGGTGGCAGACAGGAATAAACGGCTATTTTCATGATTGAACACAGATTTTAGATCACGTCACTGATTTAAACAATCATTAACTAATGAAAACTCGAAATTTCACAATACCCAAAGACATATTAATAGTTAAGCAAAGTTAAAATCATTATAGTACCCATGTTCTACCCACAAGCATGAATATAGCCGAAGATCCAAACATTCCCCGCCACTTGATAACTGTTCCCGAAATTAGATCAGGCCATCCCTAGGGAGAATTAATTTTGGACCCTAATCAAACTTGGTCCTTGTTCAGTGAAGTCGGTTGAAGTCAAGACTAGAACTAGTAGGATAAGACTGCATAATTATGCATTCCTAGTCTGTGTTTTGTAGGGGAACAGTGCATAAGACGGGAACGCGAGATATAATGGGGACATACACTCTTTAGGCATACTTAACACAACACTGACGTAGCGCAAGCGTCCTCGTCTTATACACTGTTCCCTTAATCTCATATTTATAAATTTCAAAGCTACAAAGGGAATATTGAAGCATGTATTTCAAATTTATTTGGCCCCAATCTAATCCAGAGGCAACGATGAAGCTTAAGATAGGAGTAAACTTAGGTACCCAGAAGGAATTGGAAGTTCTGCGCACCAACGAAATACAGTAAAACTAGTTTCGCGCAGTAAAACCGTTGCTCGGGCTAGGAGATTGATCTCACCCATCCCAAAAATCATTCAGAAAAAGTAAGAAAAGCAAGAGAAGACGAGCTCATTAAAAATAAAATATTTGTATGATCTACAAGTAGTTGTTCTTGCCTTGCCTCCGACTGCGTTTGTGACAATTGTCCACTACGATCGCTTAAAATCCAAAAAAAATATTTCTTACCTTGTTTTTTTCTTTCCAGTTATTTCACATTTTTTCAGGCAGTCGGGTTTTTTGTTTTTTTAATAAATTTTTTCAATCATGAAATGAGTAATTTCACCCTTTGTAGAGCGCAAGGGCCTGTCAGACTCGTACTGTGTAAAATCCACCGTATACCCTCAAAGGCTCTTTACGTTCCAGGGCCACGGTAACCGCCTTAGACACTCCTGCGTCTCCGGTAGGCGTTTGGACCTATGGAGGCCCCGTCAGTTTGCTAGCAGCTCTTTCAGGCGCGCGTGCAACACGGTGGACGCGCCGTTGACCATGGTCTGGTATTAGATACACAGATGACTCTTTTTTTTTTATTGTGGTAAAATCATCAAATGAGTCCTCCCACCCAGGGCAGGGCGGGAGGGACTGTCAGACTCCTACTGACTAAAATCCACGGTGTCCTTCACTAGCCCTTTACGTACCGGGGTCACGGTAATTCGTAAGTCCCGCGACCCCGGCAGGCTTTGGCCCTCTACAGGCCCCGTCACTACGCTGACACTCCTTGAGGCGCGCGTGGAACACAACGCGCCATCGACCCGGGCATGGTCTATGGTCAGACAGCGAGTCGCCCATTACTCGCCGCCCGCATGCCCGCGCCTACGGTGGCCAGAGATCGTCTTGATCCCCACTGCGGCTGGGGTGGAGGGTGGACGCTGTCCTCTCCCTCACGCGGCCCGCCTCCTCCTTCGCGAGCATGACTGCTTTGCAGAAGGAGGCGACCGCTTCCCACTCCGTCTCGCCCCGCAGCATGGCCTCGACCAATGCCGGGCGCGAGAGGTCTCCGCCTATCGCCGTCGTAAGGACACGGCGGTGCTCTGCCTAAGCGGGGCAGTCCTGCACCGTATGCTCCACCGTGTCCTCCGGACGATCCTCGCAGTGGTGACTCCCAGGCGTTTCTTCCCTCCTTATCTGACACAGGTACCTCCCGAAACTTCCGTGTCCGGTGAGGAGCTGCGTCATGCGGTAGGTAAGGACGCCGTGACGCCTATCTAGCCACTCCTCAAAGAGGGGTCTTACCGCCGCGATTGCGGCGTGCGCGAGATACATAGATGACTCAGGAAAATTGCAGGTAAAATGCAAACAGTGTTATTGAAGTTAATTCGCTGTTACAAAGAAGCAATAGGCCCCGATCTAGTGTTGTTTTAATTTGGTAAGAAACACGCCTCTTTTCTATAAATCCTTTGGTCAAATTAACCCACCCATTAATTTACACCGCCAAACAGACGCCCTAGACCAAGTCAGCAATGAGGCCTACAAGAAAGAAGCTTACCTAATCAAGTCGTCAGAAATTCAGATCACATATTCCAATTTCCCATCCCTTACGTTCAGACAAAGGACCTAATCACAGCTTAATTATACTGTAAGTAAAAAAAAAATATCGCCAACTATTTGTCGTAAAGGTCTAATAGGGGCCGGGGATTGTCCTGGCAATTTTATGTAATGAGTACATAGCATCATTCTGTGTAAAACGGTTTTTCTTGGGAAGCTTCCCGTTGTGATGTTACGGACAAAATTGTCTCTTCTCTTATTGCGTTCTGTCTAGTTGTATATGTGGCATTGTCTTTTTCTTCGAACAAAGGAGACGTGTAAGTGCATAATTAAAAAAAAAAAAAACTGTAAGTAACATAATTGCAGATCGTTGTATCGGTCGGCGTACTATTATCTTTCGTTCATTTACTTTAAGCAAAAATGAGTCTGTAAGTTTATGTTTAGTTGACTATATTAATCAGTGTTTGATAAAATCTTATGAATATACTCTTCTGCCCTGGGATCTGGAGGCGACTGCCCTCCAGCGCGTCTATGAGTGGCGCGTGGAGGCGCAGCGCCGGGGCGAATCCCCGCTGCCTCGACAAGTCGAGGCGCGGCGGGAAGAGCTCCGGCGTTATCTCAGGGCAGTATGGAGGGAGCGACTGTCGCAACCGAGGTCCGGGCACGCCGCAATCGCGGCGGTAAGACCCCTCTTTTAGGAGTGGCTGGATAGGCGTCACGGCGTCCTGACCTACCGCATGACGCAGGTCCTCACCGGACACGGAAGTTTCGGGAGGTTCCTGTGTCTGATAGGGAGGGAAGACACGCCTGGGTGTCACCACTGCGAGGATCGTCCGGAGGACACGGTGGAGCATACGGTGCAGGACTGCCCCGCTTGGGCAGAGCACCGCCGTGTCCTCACGACGGCGATAGGCGGAGACCTCTCGCGCCCGGCACTGGTCGAGGTCATGCTGCGGGGCGAGACGGAGTGGGAAGCGGTCGCCTCCTTCTGCGAAGCAGTCATGCTCGTGAAGGAGGAGGCGGGCCGCCTGAGGGAGAGGACAGCGTCCTCCCTCCACCCCAGCCGCAGTGGTAGACGCCCACGGCGTCGGACGTCGCAGGACGATCTCCGGCCACCGTAGGCGCGGGCATGCGGGCAGCGAGTAATGGGCGACTCGCTGTCCGACCATGGACCATGCCCGGGTCGACGGCGCGTTGTGTTCCACGCGCGCCTCAAAGAGTGTCAGCATAGTGACGGGGCCTGTAGAGGGCCAAAGCCTGCTGGGGTCGCGGGACCAAGGGATTACCGTGACCCCAGTACGTAAAGGGCTATTGAAGGACACCGTGGATTTTAGTCAGTACAAGTCTGACAGTCCCTCCCGCCCTGCCCTGGGTGGGAGGACTCATTTGATGATTTTACCACGATAAAAAAAAAAAAAAAAAAAAATGAATATACTCTTAATCTTATGACTACCCATAAATGTATTATTCTAATTAATAAAATTCAAAGTCACATGAATGAATCACAACTATCAGGTTGCAATGAATAAAATAGGAAAATAGTAGATTGTTGACCAACGGAGCAAACAATTTCTTGAATATCTTCGCTACGCTCAGGATTCTTTTGTAGGATCTGGAACGTAGCGAGAGATTCAAAGAACGTAAGTTTAAAATTCTGTTGCTTTCGAGGTGGACATGTGGACACACTTCTTTTATCATTCTCGAGGAAATATGTTTCTGAGTCCGACTCTGAGTCTGACCAATCGTTGCACACTTACTAGATCAATAGATAAATTGGTTAATGAGTTTGCGGAGAAATAATGGAATTCTCTGTTTAGTCTGCAAAATTGATACTGACGCTTAAGTCCCGTTATGTATTATCTATATGTTTTAAGTGTTAAATAAATAAAGGACCATGCGGAGGGTGGGGACACTTTTCTGCAATGTCCTTTCATTTGATTTTCTTCATCAGCAACTTTCAAGTAGCGGCTACATACAACACTTCGCACGTCGTCACTTTAGTAAGGCTTTTTACCTTATATTTGCCATTTCGCTGCCTCTACCTCAAAGCCTGAAAATCATTAACGTCGTGTTTATGAATATTTTATAAACTCTTAAGTACGTACATGCGTGTGTGTGATTTTAATCACCGTTAATTCTTATTTGCATACTTCTAATTATGATGGAAGAGCGACTTTGTATAATTTTCGATGTTATTTCCATGAACCATGGGAATTTGTGTTGTAACATACGTGGCCTTGAGCTTGTTTTAACTGAAAGAGGAAATTAAAAAAGAAAACGGACAAAATTACTTTTACAAAAGCTTTCACGAAAATAAGTGTATTTTGAAAGTATTATACTTAAAGAACCAGTGTTATGTATTCTATTTATGAGAAATAAATGCCTTAAACCATAAACCATACTATAGATATTTCGTCTTCCAAACACAATCATATTTAGAATGATGTGTTCTTGATTCAGTATGTGTCTGTTGGTATCTCAATGCTGGTCCTGATCCCTCACAGTTCGTGTCGGTTTGCCATCTTATGAGAGTAAAAGAGCAAAAAGTGCACCTGTGCCTTTGCATACACGTTGTCTTCGAATTAAAGGTATTTCCCTACACACAACGATTTCTCCTGTACCGTGGGGTCGTTTATAAACATGTAGCTTCTTACCACAAGCGTTCAAAAGATGTTTATCTTTTTGTCGTAAGGCGGTTCAACTTGGTTGCGGGACTGTAAGAATTACCGTGACCCCGGAACGCAAAGAGCTATTGAAGGACACCGTGGATCAAAGAACAAAATAATACACTATAGGATCTCCTGCGACGATGTAATGGCTGATAATAACCGTTGAGATTGGCCGCCGTCGTCGTAACTAAAAATGATCAGGAGGATTAATAAATTAAGTTTTAAAGTACATTTGTATACACAGGTATACTTAGAGAGGAAAAAACCATTTTTCATGAGACTGAGCTTCATGCATTTCAGAATAATAAGAAATGTTTTCACACATTCACATTTATTATTTGAACAAGGCTTCATAATACATTTTCCACAACGTTTGGTCGCGGGTCTAGCGAATACGTTCGTGTAATACCTTGAGGTTTTAGGGTTCCGCAATCAACAAGAGAAATGGTTTAACTTACCATGTCATCCGTTATTTTTTTCTTTCATAAATCGAAAGTAGTAGGATCATAAATACGGTTTTCCAACCGTGTGTTTT
Organism: Agrotis puta; assembly: GCA_943136025.2. Taxonomy (NCBI): domain Eukaryota; kingdom Metazoa; phylum Arthropoda; class Insecta; order Lepidoptera; family Noctuidae; genus Agrotis; species Agrotis puta. Next base: position 7,918,761 of record OW964177.2, on the reverse strand, counting down.
AACCCTATTTCAGCAGAAATTGAAAAAGAAAAACAAAATAAAATGCTTCTGTTGTCAACGCCACAATGGAAAATCTATAGACTTTTTTGTTCAAATTTAAATTCTCTGTGTACCTTTATAATATTATTTCTGGGAACCTTTTCGTTTCTGTTTGAGTTTAAGTTCCATGAAATAACTATAAGTAACTAATTAATACCATATACTTATGTAATAATAAGATTCTTATAACAAGATTTCAGTAATTTATTTACATTGTACTTGAAGTATTCACTGCGTTTATGCCTTTGTCAAACAGACTGGCGAAAGCGAAGCGTTTCCGAAGCGATCACGAACCGAAGCGAGACGTTAGTCCGATAGTTCTGTCACGCTATCGGCTATGTGACTGGATTCAAACAATTCCATAAATTACAAATAAAAACGTCACGCTTCGCATTCGCGACGCCTGTCTGTTTGACAAAGGCTTTATTGTAGGGAAAAACAAAACAGCGCATCTAATTTTTTCCTTCAAATTAACGTCAAACTTCCAGTATACATTACGTCACAAAAACGGGAAAATCAGAATACAGGTTTTCAAACTGTTCATTACTAAAAGTAAGTACGGAACAAACTTCATGATTCAGTACATACATACTTTGTTACATTTTTTTCCTCTAAAAATGTGAATAATTCAGCTCAGTGCATCCACAATGCAGATGCAAACTTTCCCTCATACATTATCTTTCTGCGCCGTTACTTTCTTTGAAAATACTTTTTGGACTGAAACTATGTTACACCGGAATAAAGTTGGTACACTGTTGCAAGTGTTTGGAACACTTTTGACAGTAGAAAACCTTGTCAGAACACTTGTGTAAGCAGCCAAGGAGATGAAGTGCTTAACTCAGCTGCAGTTATAGCGTGTAAGAGAGTTAAGGCACAGAATGCAATGTTCTAGGAACAGGGAAACACGTTAAGTGTAGCGTAGGCAAGTATTACCTCATAAAAATAGTGATAAAAACCCCGTCGATGGTTATAAACTCGCTCTAATTACATGTGACCCAAGACGCTTTTTTTATAAAACATAACACAATTAATGTTATGTTTTATATAAAATACCGTCTCTCATGTACAATATTGTACAACGTTGAAGGTATACCCATATAATTTTATCTTCATTGATAAAACATGAAGAGAGCTATTGAGTTCAATTTCCGCAAATATAATGGCATATGTAAGTAATGTTCTTTGTGAAGATCCTAAATAAAAAATGGTATACTTGAGAGTTAAAGTGAGATAAAATTGTCACCTTCATCACAACATAGTTACTAAGTCTATCCAACGTTAGCTGATCGTAGTTCAGTCTACAGGATATTGCCATTTCCTGTCTGCACTTTGGTGCACCTCGAACTTCCTACTGAACGGTGTCGGCTAAATTTATCGTCAAAGTAAAGTTATTACGATAGGTTTGTGCGGGAAATCAAAATAGCTATAAACCCTTTTCAGCTGAAATTGCTTCGTTAGACTAACTTTTCAGTTAGATGTCAGCAAATATTGGATTCGCTTATTTTATTACTTGATACTTGTTTGAGATTGAATCGCTCTTACTAGAAAACAAATTGAATACAAAAGGTTTTCACAGTTTTACTTTTTTGATATTAATTAATGAAAACAGGAAACATACGACAAGTTTTGGCGATGTTTAGAACTCAGAGAATTCTGGCTACAGTTTTTCTCGGATACTATTTTCCATAAAGCTTACCGCGCCTTCTATTTTTAAAAGTTGCATTGCGTTTTTTTATTTTCAAACAAAGAATTTTTCTTCTTTTTAAAACGAAACTGCTCACTTAGCTTTTTTATAAAAAAATAAATACTTTTTATTTTTTATTGTTGCCTGGCCTGACTATCTAGCACAATATTGTACCAGAGACGAATGACGATATGAGAAGGACATTTCCCAAGAGTATCGTATGTGATGATAGAGCGGGGTGTGAAGCATCTGCCGGTGAATTAATAACACTATACCAGTACTATCTCCATTGTATCTGACAAGAGGGATGAATATGGTTGATGGGATCTCTGTAGACTGCGCATGAGTATGGTATAAGTAGCTACGTGAGCATATTTATGATGCATTGTATCGACTGTGTTTTTTAAACAACATCGTTTGAATCAAGGTCTGTTTCACGTGAAACATGGCGTTTGTTTTATTACTTACGACCATTCAATCTTGTTGACATATTTTATAGGGTGTGACAGAATAATGTCAATGGCTAGACCAGCGTTTCTCTGACCATAAAACCGAGCTCTGGAACGGAAAAGGCAACTGAAGGAACAGGACGGATTTTTTAAAGTCCAAAAACAATTCATACAATTAATGCCATATTTCTTTGTGGAAGTTGTCCTACACCGAGGTATCGTGCTTATTCTTTTATATCCTATTTAATATTCAAGTAAAGTTCCAATAATGCCTTTTTTTAATGAACAGTATCACTGTTCATTAAAAAAAGGCATTATTGGAACGTTTAATTAATTTTAAAAAAGCGCGCTCTTGGATTTGCAACGCTTGCCTCAGGCATTCAATTAAATGCTGCCTAGGGGGTGAAGGAGCATAAATGAAATAAGCGATGCCCATTATCTCGCTGAACGAGCAAGCTTTGACACCAACTTTTTCGTAACAACATGTAGGTATTTTCGAGAATTCATACCAAGTTTGTGGATAAGTAAAATGTTATTTAATGCAATATAAATGAACAATTATCAATATTTAATGTAATATAAATGAACAATTATCATAATTTTAAAATAACATTAACGATACTAATATTATTGAAAATTAATTTGCACAAAGAACTTCGATTATGAACTTAATTTTTAAGTGATGGTCTGTCGACAGACGAAGGTAGTATAAAACGCTAACGCTTCTTGAGTTTTCTAAATCAGTTTCAGCTTTACATTATAAAATCTCCAGATTTCGTGTTCGAAATAAAGCATAATGTTTTTAGTGAAGCCAATTTTATTTAATGTATGAGTGAGCGCTACACACCTATTTAAATGTTTTCCTCGGAGATGTTCTCTTTTTTAACGTAGGAATCGTACGACGGGGGTTCTTTTTCTTCTGTGTTTTTAGTTTCAATTGTTAGCGGCCTACTAGGAATCTGCAGCCGCATTATGACATCTTAAAACCAGGCTTGTTCCAGTGAGTGAAAGAGACAGAGCTATACAAGTCGTCTAGCGCTACCTCCCTCACTCACTGGAACAAGCCTGGTTTTAATAGTAGTTTTTCATAATAGCTGTATTATCCAGTTATTGTCCAGGGGCTGCCCTGGACATCTTTAAATCTATGGTTTCAGCATACCCAATATCCGATCTCAGATGTTTTTCTAACTAAAAAACTTTGAAGTAATAAGTAGCTAGTTAAGTAAGTTTACTGAACTTAATTAACTTAACAAAGTTAGAAAAAGGATGAAGAGTAAATTATGAATTACATTAGCTTCTAGTTTAAAAATCAGGTTTTTATTTAAAAGTAAGTTTTTAAGTTTGTAATGGACTACTTAATTTGTTTAAAACAACAGTACTAGGAAGTTGCTAAGTGTTCTGATGTTGTTAAAATTAATGAAGAGGAGAAAATGCATAGTGTTTTGATGTTTTTATAAAAATTATGCTTAAGGAGAAAAACAATAAAGGTCCTTGTTCAATTTCCTATTTAGCTTTTAAACAATTCTGCATATCAGCGACAGCTGGAATTCTAGGAAAAAAAAAACAACTGAAGCTGAATTTCATCAATGAAACTGACGTGTTTTAAGTCGAAGAGGACTCATTCCATGATTGAATATATTGAGGTATCATAATCGTCAAGAGCCGATGTTGGCAACTTGGCACTCATAATAGCAGGTAACCTGAGCTTTTGATGCCGCTTTGTTTTGATAAAACATCGCGTAACAGGTATAAGATGGGGACGCGAGGTATAATGGGGACATACACTCTTTAGGCTTACTTAACACAACACTAACGTAGCACAAGTGCCATCAGGACGTCATTTGCAAGCGGCCTTTAACAAATAGTGTCCTGTTGGCGCTTGTGCTACGTTAGTACTGTGTTAAGTTTGCCTTAAGTGTGTAATTTCCCATCGTACCCCGCGTCCCCGTCTTATACACTGTTCCCTTACTACCTATAAAAGGACAAAATAGATCCTCTAAAGTACGTGACACAGACTTTATGTATTCGCAAATTAGCCATAATAGTTTCCAGGCCCTTTTCTCTGCAGAGCCTGACATATTTTTTATTATGCACCATCACAAAGTATCCAAGTACCTTTTTGTTACATTTCAACGACTACCCGTACTTCTGGACGTTGTAAAAAAGCTTTTAAGTTTTCTCTTAACAAAAGGTCGAGTGCGTTTCTTTTGTTTTATTTTAGAGAGGAAATGTCCCTGTACATCCTTTAATCAGGCAATCCGTATACTTACCGGCACACAATTTTATACGAGACTAGTAACCTACCCGGGGTTAGTATCGGTGCAATTTAATAATGCAGGTACCTAGTTTTTTTATATGAACCACTGTTCGTTGAATAAATCGAGGAGCTAAATAAATACAGTCGCACAGGCCGATCTTCCGGGTTAAGCCACGCTTGCCGAGGTTGGTCTGTGGATGGGTGACCATCTGTCATAGCGAGTTCCTCCGTGTCTCAGAAAGCACGTAAAGCCGTTGGTCCCGGTTGTCACTTGTAGATCTTTGACAGTCGTTACTGTTAGTCAGAAGCTCTAAAGTCTGACAACCAGTCTTACCATGGGGTATCATATTACCCAGTTACTGGGTTGTGGAGGTCCGACAGGCAGTCGCTCCATGTAAAATACTGATATCCAGCTGAATCTGGTTTGACTGGAAGCCGACCCCAATATAGTTGGGAAAAGGCTAGGTAGATGACGACTGTTCGTTGAATAAATCTCACCTGATCAATGTTATGGAGATTATCCTATTTGTATGGTTAAATTTTTTTTCTCTTTTAAATAAAAAAATGTGGCCCTTGCCTGCCAAGAGGTTGCCGACCGCTGCTCTAAAGACATTCTCGCGACTCAATCAAATGAATAATAATAAAGTATACTTAAGCACACGAGATTGTCGACTTGTGGGACGTGGACTCAGCAGTCATTGAACCGATAGTTGTTACGGTCAATGGAATTGCGAACAGCCTCGACCAACACCTTAAGAGGCTCTCATTGTGCAGCTGGCTCAAGGGCCTGATGCAGAAAGCAGTTTTCTTAGACACGGCACGTATTGTGAGGAGGTTCCTCTCTCCAGAGCCATACCACCGGCACTTTGGACCCTGTTCCCGATGTTGGTGGGCCTACTATTTTTTTAATATTTTTAAATGTTTTTAATATAAGCATAAATTAATTTTTAAAAAAAGATGAATAAAGATAAAAATATACTTACATTGTTTCACAATTCCAGACTCCAATAATTCAAATCCACTTAACAGATCACACTGGAAACACTATCGCCTCTCAAGCTCCGTCCGTGTCAAAGTTGGAGCTAGGACGTCACCTAAATCTAACAACTTAGCCCATATATTATGAGTTTGGATACAGCGATTCCACTCTGTTTCGAAAGAGCGTAAATCAATCAATCAAAGCTTAGATAATCTGATCTGATGTAAACCAACTAATGAGCTTAGGCTCTTCGTTATCTGCTTGTTCAATTAGATATATGGTTCTTATAGGAACAGTTTTAATATATTGGTGAAAATCCCACCCGTGTGATAAGGATTTAAAACGGGATATTTACCATGTTTATTATTTATTTTGAGTTTTGTGTTTTGAGTCCAAACGAACAATAAACATGGCAAATATTTCGATTTAAATACTAACAATAGTGTTAGTGACAATGTCAGTCTAATAAACTTATATCCCACCCGTGCTGTGTTTTTCTGATAGCTACAATCTTAGTATCTTTAAGTCAAGAGTGATATGGTTACTTCTAAGAGCAAGCGGGTTTCACCGTCGACCACATCATTGCTTACCATCAGGCGAGAAAGTGGTCCGACACGACCCATTCATAAATAAAGGTGTTTACGCAGTGGCCAAGCAATCATCTGTTGCGCTGCGTGTCACGGTTTAGATTCCCGCATGGAACGTAATTACATGTAACAAAAAAGGTAGTTACAGTATCCACCTAAGACAGGTTTCAAATAAGTGCATTTAAAAAGTTCCATAACCAGGTAGGTAGGTAGGAACAGTGTATAAGACGGGGACGCGAGGTATAATGGGGACATACACTCTTTAGGCATACTTAACGTAACACTAACGTAGCGCAAGCCTTATCAGTACGTCATTTGAAAGCTGCCATTAACAAATGACGTCCTGTTGGCGCTTGAGCTACTTTAGTATTGTGTTAAGTTTGCCTTAAGTGTGTGATTTCCCCTCAAAGAGTGTCAGCATAATGACGGGGCCTGTAGAGGGCCAAAGCCTGCTGGGGTCGCGGGACCAAGGGATTACCGTGACCCTAGTACGTAAAGGGCTATTGAAGGACACCGTGGATTTTAGTCAGTACAAGTCTGACAGTCCCTCCCGCCCTGCCCTGGGTGGGAGGACTCATTTGATGATTTTACCACGAAAAAAAAAAAAAAAAAAAGAGTGTGTGATTTCCCATCAAACCCCGCGTCCCCGTCTTATACACTGTTCTCCTATTTGAATCTCCAATCAATTAACATCCTTTTTATGAGGTATCAAAACGCGATACTCTCATATATTAGGCATGGAAAAAACAAATTGTAACGTCAATAATCAGTGAACTCAATTGAACACTATTTATTGATTTCAGAGTAAAAAAAAACTCTAATTTAACAGTAAATCGGTTTTCGAGTCTAAAATAATGTGTGTTAAAAGAAATTGTATTTTGGAATTATTGGTTAGTAGAGTCAAACTACTTTTAGAGTTCAATTGAATCAAATCGTAGTTTTCTTTCATTAACTTGTGGTTACATTCGTGCTGGCGTCTTTCTTGTGTAAATGCTTATCCATGTTTCGCTTGAAATGAAACAAACATCAGGATTTTTCTTTGTATTTTTGTAGAATGAGGCATTTAATTTGGTTTTTTATAAAGTTTCTGGTAGATTTTAGTGGAAAACGTTGCTTCGTATTTAAATTACGTAAAATTGGAGTGCCAGCTTGGATGGCTGACTAGTGCCTATCTAGGTAGTACATGTATGTCTATTTATGTATTTAAATAGTAGAAATATGTTTTAGAAGTATACTAAGGACCGTCTCTGGCTTTGCACGGGTACCAATATGCTTATAACATACAAATACCTTCCTCTTGAATCGCTTTGTCCATTGATATGTAATGCAATAAAATCACGTACAGACGGCGGGTACTGGCTTTGTTTAAACTACGTAGATATTTCATCACATACTCGTATTTTCATTTAGTGTTCAGTACGTCACAGCTCCTTTATAATCATCCCATCGCTGGGCAAAGATGTCTCCCAGTGATTGCCAGTTTTTCAGTCTAAGGCCGAAGTGGACCACTTGCTGTCTAGTCCGTCACGTCTTCTTTCTGGAGGTCTGCTAAAACGCTTTTTGACTATGTCAGGGTTTCAGAATTTGGTTATAAGGCAACAGTTCAATTTTATTCCCAATGCTTTAACATTATCCTCAAATTTTAATACGTACTTCTTTTGTACGTACACACCCATAGGTGCAACTACTTAAGCAAACATTACTGCAACGATAGGTGCACAATTTCCATCACTTATTTGTTCTCAGCAATGAAAGTGAACAATTGATGCACGTTTGCAGAATATTGAGCATACATACGACAGCTCAAGCGCTAAAATTTTCCATATCGTTATGACTATGCTTCGTTTCAATATTTTGAACCTTGTCCTCATCGTTATAGAGATGAAAATTAAAGGCAATGATGCTGTGCCTCGATTTGAGGATTTTCAAATCGATCACAGCAGATTGGTTTGTGTTTATCCAGTTGATTGCGTGTCGGGAAAATGTTACTAATGATGATTGTGTTTTGCGCCATCATTTTAATGATTCTCTTGAGTGTTTTAGCTGTCAACTTGTTTTAGCAATTATGTTTTGCAACTTTATTTTAAAAGGATTATTTACAGGTGTCATTAAAAATAAATTAAAATTTTAGATGAATTTCCTTGATGCCAATTTATGATTGGTGTTCATATTTTATCATGAAAATGGACTTTCTGTAAAAATCTCAGTAATGAAGAGTGAACGTTTGACATTAGAATCTTTATTACTTCATTTTTTAACTTTTTATTGGCATTTGAACAGTATTCTTGATTTTTTCTTTTAAATACACTGGAATAAAAAATCTAAAACAAAAAATGAAATATTACATTGTGCATTTTCCTCAAAGGAGAGGTAAAAAGTTATACAGGGCGTAAGAGACATCGACGCACACACGGTTACCATGGGTCCAGGACATGATTCTGGACGCCCTCGTGTTGGAATTTTTCGTCGGTTTGTTTCCAATTCTTTTTTTACATATGTTTTTTTATAGTGTGCCGCGCATTAGGTACTACAGGTACTGCGGTACTGGATACAGTATTTAGGTATACGATGACCTTTTATTTAAACTTTTATAAACAGCTGAGAAAACACCCATTTCTAGTATTATAATTACTTTTTTATTAATAATATCATTGGGTTAAGTAAGAATAACGACTATGATCAGTCTAAAGTAAAAACAAATTCAAAAAAAATGAGAAAATTTGGGAAAAACCGGGGGGTCCAGAATCATGTTCTGAACTCATGGTATCCGTTTGTGCGTTGATATCTCTTACACCCTGTATAATAGATGACACTCACAATTCACCAGTAACATATTTAAGTCCCATGAAAAATGGGATGCAAGAGACTGCTCCTGAGAAATTTAAATAAAATTACTACTTGAAACTACTATCTGTGGGATAGATCGATAACAGTCAATTCCAATCAGAACGTAAGCCTTTAGCGAAACGTGTGGCTCACTTCTCATGATCCGTTTGTTTAGGAAACCGAAACGTTAAAGTATATCACTTTACTTTTGTAAAGGCTTTTCCTCATTTGTTTGGTAAAAAAAAAGAAAGAATTGCATAAAGTATCTGAAAATTAACATATGGTTATTGAAAAATTTGTAGTACTTATGTCAACTGAGGTCAACAAAAGTCAACATGTATAAGTATTTTGTAGTTCTTCTATTTAGCAAATTGTAAGAATTATTTCAGGACTAGTAAAATCCCTAACGACCCTTTCACGACCATGACGCAGTGAGCAGTGGCTTAGCGTGGGGTGGCTACCCACAAGAATAAATGTATAGAAATGTTTGAAACAAACCACGACGTGCCGCCAGTGACGAATTCGCGCCGTCCACCACACCGCTTACGGCTCTTATTTAACGCTCCTTTAAGCCTTTGTCAAACAGACAGGCGATAGGGAACCGGACCGAGTCCGAAGCGATAATGAACCGATACGAGACGTCAAACTGGATGCAGCAAACCGAGGCATGGCAGTTGTATTAACTGGCTTTTTATGAATGACGTCAACAGAGCAAACACGCCACGTCTTCGCATCGGTTCGGTCACGTTATCGGATCGCTTTCGCTTTTCTATGTGACTGGATTCAAACAATTCCATACATTACAAATAAAAACGCCTCGCTTCGCATTCGTCACGTCTTTCTGTTTAACAAAAGCTTTATTGTTTGATGTTCAATATTATCCAACACACACTGTCCAGCATTACCGTATTGAATTCAATTCGCCATCGCAATACAATTTCCTCAGTTTCTTAGCTCAGTGGCAGATAAAAAGCTTTCAGCACGATAGTGAAGCCACATAGCCACATCCGATTTAACGTGGTACGCCGATTTAACTTCAGAAGTTTGTCCTCTATTTACATTTCGTTTAAGTCTCGGTTTTGTAGAATTTTAGTGTTATTTTGCTCGGTTTTATATTTAGTTGGTCATTTGTGAACTTTGGTTTTTATCTGGGACAGATTTGACGTAGAAATTTTGAAATCGTAGTTACATTATAAAGCTGGAGAGTTTGTTTGGTTGAACATTTTCATTTCGGGAATTACTGGTTGGGCATGCGGGCAGCGAGTAATGGGCAACTTGCTGTGCGACCATGGACCATGCCCGGGTCGACGGCGCGTTGTGTTCCACGCGTGCCTCAAAGAGTGTCAGCAAAATGACGACAGACATTACATAAATCATCACGCAGTTAATCTTCAAAGGGTTAGGCACCTAATACTGAGGTTATGGGAGTGTACCTAATATAACGTTACGTTACTACGTTAAATTTATGTCCCATGTAATAGGAGGTGAGCCTATTGCTATCAACCAGGCACAAATCCAGGTACTGAAATTAATTAAAAAAAAAAAAACAGTAGCCCTATGCCTGACTTGGCAGGACCCCTTACTCAACAGTCATGTTTGGGACCTTTAGGATACAGAAAAAAACGTGAAAAACATGTCTTACTTTGTCCTCCATAAATTATTAGATACCTTTTTTTTATGACCTTTATTCATTTTTTTTCTCCTATCTGTTTACATTTTTAAATATTTTTACAAAAACAAAACAAAAAAAAAAACATTAAAAAATATAAATAATAGTGGCCCACCGGTATCGCGAACAGGGTCCAAGCTACCGGCCAGGGCGGTCAGGGCTCTAGAGAAAGGAACCTCCTAACAATGCGCGCCGTGTCCAGAAGAACTGCTTTCTGAATCAGGCCCTTGATCCAGCTGCCTAACGAGAGCCTCCTTAGATGTTGGTCGAGGCTCTTGGCAATTAAGCCATGGGCCGACACGACTATCGGCACAATGATCGCTGAATCCACATCCCACATATCGACAATCTCGTGAGCCAAATCAAGATACTTGAGTTGCTTATCTTTCTCAGCTTTCACGAGGTTCCCGTCATGTGGGACGGTTATGTCAACAATCATTGCGCGCCGCTCAGATCGATCCACCACCACTATATCAGGTCTATTTGCTACAATAGTTCTGTCAGTGATGATGGATTGATCCCAGTACAGTGTGATATTGCCACTTTCAAGAACTGGGTCGGGTACATACCTGTAGTACGGCACTTCACTTTTATGTATTATTATTTCTGTTTAAAATTTTGTTAAGAAGTTTCCTTTTCTTATCGTGTCGGTGAAGTTCTCTCGTGTTTATATAATACCAAACTGTAACAATAACATTGTAAAAACATAATATTTTAAAAAGAGTGACCATGGTGTTTCTTACCGGTTCTTCTCCATGAAAACGACCAACCCGAACTGTGACATTTTTATGACGTTTTATTACGTGCCCATTGAGGCCCATGTGAAATAAAACATTTTAATTTTCTGATCTTGCTTGTCTTGAACTCAGCTTACTGGACATAGACCTCTCCAAGCCTGCACCACCATCACCCTGTCCTCCGCCTTACGCACCCAGCCTGACCCAGCCAACTTTCTCAATCGATCCATTTGGCTGGGTCGTTAAAATCTAAGCACAATTTTACTAGAATCTGCACTATCCGAAGTTAAGCTACATGCTTTGTTCATACCAATAACTTAGTTTCTTGTGCATAACACGTTGCCAACAACATTAAGTTCTATTCAACTGTTGGGTGTGTTTACTTAGATTTTATTGCATCTTTACATTTTAAATCTAGCTATTGTAGTACTATTTCTTTGTGAATTGAGAAAATGCTAAGAAAATACGGAAACGAGTTTTAAACTTACCTTAAGTGGTTTCATTAATTTGAGCAAGCTGTGGTGAATAGAAACTTTTTGTAAGAAACATTTCTTGGTAAGAGGTAGCTCGCACGGTGGAAAGGTTAAGATAAGGTAAGGTTGTTCAAGTTGTAATTATTTTTGAATGCTGGCAACAATCATAATATATGAATATATTTATTCAAAATACTATTTTAGTGTTTTTTTTTAAATTATAACGTTCTCATTAACATTTTTGAATATATTTGCACGAGTTAAAAATACACACATCAAAAGTGTCTAGGGATCAACATATATTTTTGCAATAACTTTTCTCCTGATTGATATTAATAAAAAATTTTTTTAAGGATTCATCAAATAAAGTGTTTTCGTTTGTCACAGTAACGATAAACCAAGTCACCTTTGCATTAATAAAGAAATTTGCCATTTTCCTAATAAAGGGATTTTTGACATTTGAACCACTAACACAAAAGTTCGAAAAAAAGACTGAAATAACAGTTTTCTTTAAAATTTTATTGGGTAACTTAAACAATTAATAATCCGTGTTTCTACCGCGAACACTAACAACACAAGAACATCGGTTTGGCATACTCAAAATGAGTTCATCCAAATCACGCTGTGGAATGGCCGCCCATGTTCGTTGCAACAACAAAAAAGGTCTTCTTGCGACTGGATACCCTCCATATTCGGCAGAGCTCTTCTCTGTAGCATATCCCATGCATGCTCAATCGGATTCAAGTCTGGCGACTGAGCAGGCCAGGGCAGGACATTGATGTTAGCTGCGGCGAGAGTCTGTCTTACAACTCTTGCGGTGTGCGGTCGTGCATTATCATGCATTAACTGAAATAAGGGACCGATTTGCACTTGTAGAGGAACGATGTCGTCTGATACAATCGTCTCAGCATAAATTTGAGCGTTGAGGTTGCCTCTGATCCAAATCAACTCAGTTCTTCCGCCGATCTAAATACCCGCCCATACCATGATGGTTCCACCACTATAAGGATGGACTTCCTGGCAGGATTTTAATCGCTGTTGGCATCCAGGGCTTCTCCAGTGTCGTATACGTCTTGTATCCGGTCTCATACCAAAACGAGACTCATCAGAGTCCATCCTTATAGTGTTGGAACCATCATGGTATGGGCGGGTATTTGGATTGGCGGAAGAACTGAGTTGATTTGGATCAGAGGCAACCTCAACGCTCAAATTTATGCTGAGACGATTGTATCAGACGTCATCGTTCCTCTACAAGTGCAAATCGGTCCCTTATTTCAGTTAATGCATGATAATGCACGACCGCACACCGCAAGAGTTGTAAGACAGACTCTCGCCGCAGCTAACATCAATGTCCTGCCCTGGCCTGCTCAGTCGCCAGACTTGAATCCGATTGAGCATGCATGGGATATGCTACAGAGAAGAGCTCTGCCGAATATGGAGGGTATCCAGTCGCAAGAAGACCTTTTTTTGTTGTTGCAACGAACATGGGCGGCCATTCCACAGCGTGATTTGGATGAACTCATTTTGAGTATGCCAAACCGATGTTCTTGTGTTGTTAGTGTTCGCGGTAGAAACACGGATTATTAATTGTTTAAGTTACCCAATAAAATTTTAAAGAAAACTGTTATTTCGGTCTTTTTTTCGAACTTTTGTGTTAGTGGTTCAAATGTCAAAAATCCCTTTATTAGGAAAATGGCAAATTTCTTTATTAATGCAAAGGTGACTTGGTTTATCGTTACTGTGACAAACGAAAACACTTTATTTGATGAATCCTTAAAAAAAATTTTAATTAATATCAATCAGGAGAAAAGTTATTGCAAAAATATATGTTGATCCCTAGACACTTTTGATGTGTGTATATACAAAAAAGTAGTCCTTCCGGTTTGATCCATCTGCCTAACTAAATCTTCCTTACGTATGTACGAGGCTTTTGAAAAAACATTAAATATATTCTAATCATACTTGCCATGTTCCAACTGTCCTTTAAGTAATACTAGTTTTAAAGTGAAAACCTACAAATATCTGATCAATATAACATAATAACATAATGGGAATGTTCTTTATAATTAAATTCAGTTAATCAAAATCTAAGAGCCTATTTCAATACTTAATTTCAAAGGAAATTAGGGCAATTCATTGTACATTAGCTATTTAATTACTAATCAGGACTACGCGACAGATTTTCTGAATAGTGTTTCTAGAACAACTTAAGATTTCCAAGCATCTTTTGAATCCTACTAATGGGCGTAAATTAAATGTCGGGACACAGCAGAACCTTTTGTCTTTACTCTCTAAGTGAATGACGAAAACCTTGCAAAATTTCCGAGCAAGTAATTTCCTTTAATTTGTATGAAGTACGCCGTAAAGGATCTAATACACTTGTTCGGGTCGGCACAATCGATTTGGCAGTTTTTGCTAAATATGTAGCTCACCTTGTAGCTGGTCTTACTCGGTTTATGACCATCACAAAACGTTTTTTAGAGTCGATCATCGATGAATAACATTCAAGTCGCTCGCTCATCATGGTTAGTTTTTTATGTGTTCTTACTCATGTAAGTGGAAACGTTTCGTACAGATTCAGTTCGCCTATATTTTTGGGTTAAGCAGGTTTTGAAATTTTGATTGAAACAGTTTATTAAGTTTTCGTAATTTTCACACCTGTACTATGGAAAAGTCCTGTTACTGATAGTTGTATAAATATTTTGCCGACCGTGAATGCCGATAAAGCCGACCCGACAGTGTGTGCAACCCTCCTAACTTGGCAAGTGCGCTCGAAGGTGCTATAATTTGTAATGGACTGTTTCACGCAATCCATCATCGAAGTAATTTAGCAAAGGTACTATGACCCTACTAATGGAGAAATGAAGTTCATGCGACAAGCCTTGTAATTTATGATTTCCTGGTGCTCTTGTATTTAGGTGGGTATAGCTTATACACTCGGTTTCGCCCGCACAGAGTTTGGTAATAGGCTATTATACATAAGAACAATATTAGTCCGAAAGATAGATTATCAAAAAATACGAGTATTTAATTCGTATTTTTTCTATTGTTACCTAAACCAAAATTGACTATGATACTATTAAACAAAATTTTTCAATACTTTAACTGACGGACTAAATAGATTTTCAATGTATTTATGCAGTAAACTACCCTATTTTTTCTATCGTCGTAAATCATCAAAATATGAGTCCTCCCAATTTACGTGATCTCGTTTTCATATTTTCACTTCCCACTTCTTTAGACAGCATAAACTCGATATCAAATAACTGCCAATAAATACTCCCAGAGCTGCACCTAACATTACAGAGTACTATATCAAGTCTCGTATCTATACTACTGCCAACTTTTAACAAGTCAATTTAGCTTTAGTACACGCAATTTTCGCCTTTACTGCCAAGACATAACACTGTAATCAGTGGCCAACATACAGGGAGAGGTTGTGACTTTGTTTGCGACACTGCTATTAGACGAAGAGTAAACAACATTCGATGAGCGACAACGTCCTTATTTTTTGCTTTTATCTCTGTTTTTCTCATTACGATTGTAATCTTTAAGTAGATTTGAGCTATTATGTTGACATATTAGATCACTGAGTATTATGCCGCTGCCTCTACATCTAAGTGCTCGTTCACACAGCGGTCCATTTTAGAGGTCCGCTTTATCATATACCTTTTTTTAGCGTGGTAAAATCTTCAAATGAGTCCTCCCACCCAGGGCAGAACGGAAGGGGCTGTCAAACTCGTACTGACTAAAATCCACGGTGTCCTTCAATGGCAATAGTAATTCGTGAGTCCTGCGACATTATTGACGGACTTAGAAAGTAGACAGAGTACAATTTAGTACAGAGAGAGATTATAGTCTAATATAACACATTGCTACCTTTTTTATAGTATTGTGATATTATTAAGAGCTAATAAAAGCTTTTCGTAGTGAATAGCGTTAATTACGAAAATTTTAAAATAGGTTTCCCATTTTGTTGTATATTTTTATTTATCATTCATGGATCAGAGCCAAGTTGAAATACCAAAGTTTTTTGTCCATTACACAATACACAGGTACACAATCCGAATGGTTCTCCCTCACAAACAGATCACAATTATCTTAACCATACCTGGGAGGGAAAATTGCGTCATAAATTCCACTATGTATTAGACTTAATAAGGTTTATTTCGGAATTCGCACTTCGAATAAACTGGAATATCCGGGTAAAATAAGTCCGAACAGCAGTGAAGATAATGGCATTGTGATTTGTAGGGACGTTGATTGAGGATCATAAGGTATTCGTTCTGTTTTGGTGTTAGGCTAAATGCATGGCATTTCAATGGGGATTCTAGTTTGTGTTTTAGCTTTAGAATACATGAAGGAGTCTACTGAGTTGTCAATAAATGTAAAGCATATTCTGATCAAGTCATTTGTTTAAACAGATGACGAAGAGTTAAATTGTTCATTTTATCTAACTAGGGAGTTCGATAAAATGAAGACACAAAACTTTACCCAAATTGCAAATTTTGTTTTCCAGGCTAATGTTTTATGCTATAAAATTATAATTTTATAAGTTTAGAATTATAGGTATGAAAATGATGGTCTCATAATAATGAATGCAGAACAAAATGTATGTTTTACGGTGTACTCGCATATTGTGGCATTCAATCGGTTATATAATAATCGGAGAAATGTCAAAAACCTTTCATAATATTTTTTACTCCGCTTTTAAAACATTAATCAAAATTAAACCCCATCAAAACTCAACGAAAATCCTTTATCAGCCAATACCATGATAAATGGCCTGATATAATTAAAAAGGATTGAAAAAATGATGGATGATCACGGTCACTTTCCCTAACAAAATTTCAGTTATTTTTAGACTTTTCGCAATTTGTTGTCGATAACCTACCCAAAAGGGTGAAAAGCGGCAAGGAATTCTAAACAGGTTCCTAAGTTTTCAGGGACAAAAACATCGTGTTCAAGAGAGCAGAAATTGAACGTAACGGGTTGTAGCAAAACAGGGACAAACCCCAACTTCCGAAACCCGAGTTTGATTAAAAACACTCAAGCGAAACGCCCGAAGGCTCCTCTTGACGTTTTTCTTCTTAGATTTGTTTTGTGAATTAATTTAAATCTCTCGCCACAAAATCTTAAATATTTTGTACTTCTTGAATACTTAGGTACTTAGTGCTTGTTTTTAAGCGCACCTAGAATATTTTAAAGAGTTTATCTTTAGAGGTGGAATCTGTGATGAAGTGTTAATTATAGCAAAAGATTCTTTAAGTACTAAAGTTAATATGAAATTATATCCCAGTTAGTTTTTAATTGGGAAGTTTACTTACAAGATACCTTTTCAAAGCGTTGCTCTCTTTTGTGATTTTTATATTAATGTCAACATCTTAAATTATCTTATTTTATTCTGTAGACAATAAAATCAGAATATGCTGTGTCTGTGTGTGAGGAGGGTGGTCGCTGTCCTCTGCCTCACGCGGCCTGCCTCTCCCTCACGAGGCCTGCCTCCTACTTCGCGAGCATAACTGCTTCGCAGAAAGAGGCAACCGCTTCCCATTCCGTCTCGCCCCGCAACATGGCCTCGACCAATGCCCGGCGCGAGAGGTCTCCGCCTAACGCCGTCGTGAGGACACGGCGGTGCTCTGCCAAAGCGGGGCAGTCCTGCACCGTATGCTCCACCGTGTATGTAGAATACAGTCTACTGTAACAGGTTGTAATCCACCTTGTCAAGCATGATATAATCTAACCGTTAGATAGAAACTGTGAGCATGGCTGCGGTGCCTTGGTTGGAATAGCTTCTGATGTACTGAATCAAAATTGTTTCCTTTGAAATGACCTTAAAATTATGATTAAAATAATTTTAGTCACTAATTAATTACCCGTCTTAACATTTTTCTTCAATATTTTATCTTAAACCCGCTTTAACTCAATTTGCCAAAATATTGACAAGTTAGAAGAGATAAAATTTAAATTTCAGCTTCCAGACTACTGAATAATTATCCAGTCATCCTTGGAAACTTTCAAGCTTTTGGTTAGTCTGTTTAACAAGCAGTATATTATGTAATCACACTGTATTATATACTGTCTTATATATATAATCATAGACTGGTTTGATATCCGTGCACTTTTCTCTTTCTTTTCTGGTGACTACTGAAAACCAACCATTAGGAATTTTATATCCCGGAAATATAATGCCCTGTCATAAATAACTTACCCCACACGCGTAAAACCACAGGCATAAGCTAGTCGTTTTAAGTTGGTTTGAAAATATTGGGGTCAAGGTGCAATGTGAAAATAGTGGCGCAAATTCAACGAGCAAAATTTTATTTTGCATAGATATTGAATTTCATCTTTAGTTGCTTGGCTTCCAAATGTGGAAAATGGAATTGAAATTGACGCTTCAATTCAGTTTGATTTGAGTCTACAAGTTCTATTTTGACTGTCTAATAGATGTAGATTACGCTTTAGGTAATATTTTCTCGATATGATAGGCACTGTACCTTAATTATGTAGCTAACACAGTTCAAACTCAAACTCAAATTCTTTGTTGCATTCATGTGTACACAGGTGTTACAGAAATGTGTTTCAACATGCAATCCGGTTAGGGCACAGCAACATATTACATTGACAATACAAGCAACCAGTCAGTTGGTACAAGTTTTATTAACAAATGTAATTATTATATTACCTACTTAGTATGTAATTATTTTACTTAATAACAATATTTTTTTCTATTATTTGTTTACGTCTATTAATTATTGTATTTAATTCGTAAGTATTTATTATATGAAATAGTTATTTAATTATTTTATATACTTATTCTGTTATATATTTTATTAATTATTTTTTTTATCACAGTTTCTAGATTCAGTAACCGTTCACCGATAATTGATTCATAATTAGAATGTTCGTTGACAGTACGATTCATTTATGGCCGTTTCATCACTTTTTACTTATGAACTATCACCCCGGAGGAATTTTAAGGAAATTCCTACATCTGTTGCTTCGCAATATTTAAATGATTAAATTAATACGTCTTCTTCAGTGTTCGACAATGCAAAGAACAATGGCTGAGTACTGTACTCCAAAAATCGAAAATTAATCTTCCATTTAATGTGATAAAGTCGAAAATCTTTGAAAGAAATTTGACAGATTCGGGTAGTTTGATGTACTTGCGATGTACAAATAAAAAAGTGCTTTTTAAATCATCACAAAAAAAACGTAGTTAATAATCTTTCCACAAAGATTTTTATTAAAATAAATGTCTGTATACATACTTCAGTATATGGCCGAGAACAATCCAGGCGTTGCATCGCTCGGCGTACGGCACGGTGTATCAGAACAGTAATTTCCAATAAAAAGCTCAACATTTTTTAATTTCGATGGCCATCGCATACGTGTAAAACCGTACGAGAAAGTCACTGTACAGAGTTGGTGTATTATCTGTATTGTGTAGTTGATAAATGAAAAACACATAATTGGAAGAGATATTTTATAGAAGCGATTGACTATATAAACACTATCTATTACCTACCTACTACCATAAGAAAGATAAACGTATGTTGAACACTTGTCTAAAAAAACTGTCAAAGTCAAAACGACATTTCACGTGGATATAAGGGTCGTTTTGCAGTTACTATTTTTTGACAAGCTTTCAATAGATGTTTATCTTTTAGAGGTAAGGCGGTGAACGTCTTACCATTAGACGTACATAAATGTAGATTTGACGTTGCCATTTTTTAGGCAAGTGTTCCTAAAAAATGACAATGTCAAAACTACATTTCGCCTTGACATAAGGGTCGTTTTTATAAATGTCCAATACGTTACGTTTTTATAAATACCATAAAGGGCTATGGAAGGACACCGTGGATTTTAGTCAGTACAAGTTTGACAGTCCCGCCCTGTTCTGGGCGGGAGGACTCATTTGATGACTTAACCACGAAAAAAAAATATGGGACCTAGCTAGATCAATTTTTCACACGCTCTTAAATCACTATTTATTGGAAAGCTCATCGAAATTATTGGAGCTTTTACCGAAAACGTAAATTTTATAAAAATATTGCTCGTTTAATAGTACCTGATTTTAGTATCTACGTATTTAAAACCGGACTGTCTAAGATTGAGGGCAGACATCCTAGTGCCTACTGATTGATTACATAGATTGTAAAAGACTAATGTTCGATCAATGATGAATCTAGATTATAAAATCGTTAAAATCTTGTGCCAATATTTAAGCTGAATTTACCAACTAGTTTTACCCGTGGCGTAGATCACCCATGGCCAATTTCAAAATCATTAATGCCTTTGTCAAACAGACAGGCGAGTCCGAATCGATTCCTTAGCTATACCGAACCGAAGCGAGACGTTATTCCGATAGTTCTGTCACGCTATCGGATCGCTTTCACTTTTCTATGTGACTGGATTCAAACAATTCCATACATTACAAAAAAAACGCCACGCTTCGCATTCGCCACGCCTGTCTGTTTGACAAAGGCTTTAGTGTATGGTCAGAACGACCGGTTTATGCGTGAAAGTGAAACAAATGAACTCAATTTCGCAGAACAATATGTTTACTCGTTCAAGTCAAGAGATAATCAAGTGTCAGTCCCAGCAGTGATATCCCTTGCAGATGACGATGCATAATAATCATGTCCGTCCACCAAAACAATGGTCACGTCTCAACAGGGCCTACCAGGCGACCCTCTTGAATGTACGGACACGCGCCATCAGGAGAGGGAAGGTTCGGAGGGTTGACCGACAAATTGCAACGCTCCGTTCCCGGATTATTCCGCATTTACTGGGGAACATATTGCCCGGGTATTTCTCACCGGGGCGCGTCGAGAGTGATGCCCCACCGTGTTTTGGTTTTGCGCTTAATTATTTTGTAGCGCTTAGTTTTGCGCAAAGTTAAGTTACTTGTTTAAGTCCAATATATTGCGAGCAGTTAAGTTTGCGTTCAAGATTTGAAACGCTTGTGCAAGTATATTGTAAGTCGACTTAAGTTTGCAGTTAAGCAAATTGAATTTGTGTGGTTTGTTCTTGCAGTAACTACATTTAGAGCTCCAGAATTGTTATTGGCATTCTTTCTAACTGAAATCTGGTTTAATTGAGTCGACATGAATCCTAATGTTATTGTATGGTTGTTCCGTGGTCACAGGCATAATTGCTGAGTTGATTTCTTGGGTCCGATTCTCAGTTCGCGTTATGTTTCAGGACGTGCACTAGATGTGTGCCCAGTTGATGGCAAAAGACTCACCTTCGAAAGGACTTGAAGATAAGTCTCGAAATGCGGTTATTTTCTATCCATATAGCCTTACTATATCGAAGTCAAGGCGATCCATCATGCTAAACCACGCACTGCCGTAGACCTCGTGCCTACAAAAGAACTGGCTTAGTGCCAGAAGTATTAAGAGAAGTGATTTAAGTGGCTCATATTTTATTTAAGCCACTGACATTTTAATGTTTGGTCTAGATTTGCGTATTTTCTCTTTCATTTTCTGGACTATGTTTTTATTTAGGTTGAATAATTTATAGTAACTAATGCTTACCTTATCATCTCATTAGTCAATCTTTTGATAACTGTAAACGTTAGATTGTAAATCCCTATTCAAAATATCAAAACGTAGATTAATATGGAAAATTGTTAGTAACCTAATTAACCACTAAAACAACAGAGCAGAAAATATAATTCATTGTCGCTAATTTAAAATTTCACTCGTAAGAACAAAAACATTATTGTTCTGATTACGTATGTAAAGTAAAATTTAAACAAAACATAATTTATTTAAATGTAGAACAAGTATAATAAATTAATTATTAGGCACCCTTTTTGTTCGTCTAGACTTGTTTAAATTATACAGACTCATTAATATACAAACATCGGGGTAGTTTTCGGAGAACGGTATTCCATGGGAAAGCCCAGTAGGCCTGTGTCTCATTATACTAAAAAAAAATAAAGAAAATATTGGAAAATAACAAAAGTGAAACAAAATATATGCCTCTGACTAAAAAAATGAAATGAAAAACCAACAAATTTATTTTTTCTATCGTCGAATGAAGCTCAATTAAAATCTCATACTCGAATGAATATAGATACACTCACTTTTTTTCATGAGGATAGATACGTGAAACTTCGATAGCCATGTTGTTCATTTTTCCTAGTACTCTACAAGAATTAATGTTATTCATAGCAAAGCGTCAATTTTGAATGAAAATTGGAAGTATTTAATTAAAATAATAAAATTTTGAGGTATTTACGATGACAATAGGGATTTTTATTAGAAAAGGGAAAAATTAATAATCTAACTACATCATCATACATTTTTGAAGTGAAAACTTCTTTAGCGGCGTTGTGCACTTTTTTGGAATGGGGAAAAATTGTTAAACTCGCGTCAGGACACGTGACCTGATCGAAAATTCGTAAGACCGGCAGGGCAAGTTTTCACTTCTGCCGGCACTCCCAGAGTGCAACCAGTCGTTTTTTTTTAAATCATATGAACAAAGTTAAGGTAAGCTAAGGGTTTAGCTAAGGTTAGGTAACCGAACGTACGCAACTGACGTTATGCGACGCTATCGACATCAGCGTAACAGATGTTCTAGCCTTACACTCATTATTGCAACGTGTCTTCGTAAACACTGAAACATCCGCAATTATAAATTCAAACAAAGACAAAGCATTTCTTTATTTCTAACTCAGAGAGAGTAACAATAACACACACATCAAAGAAAATACCTGTATTCTATTTATTCTTCTTTTCCGCACTACCCACTACCTTTACCTACCTTACTCAAGAATTTATCGTTCACGACCTGCAGAACCCGTTTCGCATACGAAAGCAGGTGAACACAAAATGTCCCTAGAGTGACTTGCACTTTGTTGAACAATACATGTTGGCTTGCACGATATAATGCATCAATGTGTTATGACTTGTCAACAGAGGGGAAGCTCGGAGGATTTACTTTGAGACTTCGTTTGGTGGCTCGTGATAATAAAGGGGGTTATTGTAGTGGGAACAGAATACTTATAATGTGCTAATCGACTTTTATAGTTAAACTCAGTGTTCCGCAAACTTTTTGTGTTCAAGGCACACCTAGGAAAACGAAAAAAAATTGAGGTACACCACAAATTAAAAAACAGTTTTTAAGTAATATTAATCAACTTTTATTATTAATCAACAAACTTAAACTTTAAATTTCAGAAAAGGTATTTAATGCGAAACATGAGACTGTTTAATTGAGCATAGAGACGGTCTAAATTTTTCTTACTAAAAATAATTTTATAAGATAACCTTATTTTTCCACGGCACACCAACTAATGATCACGGTACACCAGTGTGCCGCGGCACACACTTTGCGGAACACTGGTTAAACTAACTTGAGGGAAATAATCTTCAACAGCTTTTTTTATTGTGAACTGTCAGACTCGTACTGATTAAAATTCACGGTGTCCTTCAATAGCCCTTTATGTTCCGGGGTCACAGTAATTCGTACGTCCCGCGACCCCGGCAGGGTTTGGCTCCCTAGAGCCCCCTAACCCAAAGCATGCTGATAAAATCTCTAACCTCATACAATAATACAGTCAAGCCACAATGCCATTTATTCAATTTCCCTACAGAAACTTAAAACAAAGCTAGAATGAAGTAACAGAACGAAAGCAGTTCTATAATATTCTCAAGTTGTACTATTCCCATAGTAAGACCGTTAATATAATGGTCTGCGCACACTATCTACGTAAGAAAAGGTTGGCATTCGGCTCTGCATATTAATTCCGAGCCGCGCGAATCAGTCCGTGAACAACTTGAATGTTACGTTAAATTCTATTTCATTTTAGGTGAGCTGCATTTTAAACTGTTATCTCTGACTATATTTTATTTAAAAAAAAAAAAGTTTTTCATAAAATGTTAAAGTTTGTGATTTTTGATGTTTGTTTGTTTGGTATATCACGCATTAACGGCTGAATGGATTTGGTTGAACGATTTGATTGTTTTGATTTCTCGTCAAAGGTATTCTTTTTGTTATTTTGATGAGGCCATTATTGTTTGAATCAAATTACTTTTTCATTAGATAATATTTATGTTTTTATAATATTTTATTAGAGTTGTAAGATCTCTTTTCCAGGAACGTTAAAAGGACAAAACAACACGTTTCTATCAACACGAAGCCTTAATTTCTTAAGATTACATTTAAAATGACGTGCTTCTTTTTTTACGTGGTATCATCATCACGTGAGTCCTCCCCACCCAGGGCAGAGCGGGAGGGACTGTCAGACTCGTACTGACTAAAATCCACGGTGTCCTTCAATAGCCCTTTACGTACCGGAGTCACGGTAATTCGTGAGTCCCGCGACCAAAGAACGACGTGTTTTTTTTTACATGGTAAAATCATCACATGAGTCCGCCCACCCAGGGCAGAGCGGGAGGGACTGTCAGACTCGTACTGACTAAAATCCACAGTGTCCTACAATAGCCATTTACGTACCGGGGTCAAGGTAATTCGTGAGTCCCGCGACCCCGGCAGGCTCTGGCCCTCTACAGGCCCCGTCACTATGCTGACACTCCTTGAGGCGCGTGTGGAACACAACGCGCCGTCGACCCGGGAAGAACGACGTGCTACAATAAGTTTGAACTGCAATAGTGTGATTGCATTCATAGAGTTAACTTTATAGAGCTGTGAACTTAGTTTTGAAACTAGAATTCGGATTGTGAATGACTATGTGGATTGCAATCAAAAGTGGTTAGTTCTGACCTGCTGAACTTTAGAAAGTAAACTGTGAGGATTATTAGATTTATTTGTTCAATATTTGGGATCAAGGTGAAAACGCCCTAGACGGTCGTCTATCAATCTTATAAGAGGTGTCCTTTAAAAAGCTCAGGTGTGTTGTAGTCGTAAATGGAACGCATGAATATACATCTTTAGTATGGAGGTATAAACCTGTACAAAATCTAGACTTATGTAAGACTAACAGTCGCCGGCGGCTTTGACCGTGATTGACTTGATAATTTTCCAGCGGGAACTTTATACCGGGATAATAAGTAAAAAATATGTGATTTGTGGGTCCAGGTTATAATCTATGTGTGTACTAAATTTCATTCAAATCCGTTCAAGTATAGTATATTTGTTGTTCAAAGAGTAACAAATATACTATTCATTCATCCATCAAAGCAACTTCAAAATTACAGAAAACAAATACATTTAATCGAGATCACGTTGTATTGCTTCAAAACAGACTACATAATTAATAATTATACGAATTTTATTTTTTATTTTATAGAATTTACAAGGTTTCCTGCAAAAATGTTCCAGAATATTATCTTGATAAAATCACTCTCAAAGTTTGTCCTTAAATGTCATGAGTAGTGGATCAGCGCTGATGCGTCCTTCAATCGAATTGGAAGAGAAATTTTTCTGTGTGTACTCCATTTCTGTCACTGTTGAAAAATTATTAATTGTATGTATTAATTGTAATTTGCATTATTGAATTCGTAATACCATTGTTTTCTTGAAGGATGGTAATGTGTCATCACCTTTAATATACCAATTGTGATGTATATTAATTGAAATACAGATTATTCGCGCTTAAACAGTGTTTTTCGGATTCCATATCCCCCTTGGATATAAAAAGTAAAACGGTGTACAAATAGCCTAATAAGACTCCGCTGTCTGTCTTATAAACCGTGATAGGTTGATAGTTGAAATTTTCTCAGATGATGTATTTCTGTTATCGCTTTAATAACAAATGTATAATCTAAGTAATAAAATAAAATAAACATTTAAGGGGGCTCCCATACAACAAACATGTTTTTTTTAACCTTTTGTTTGCCAAAGATCGAATGTTGTACCACCGCTTTACATTCGAATATACAAACCTCCTCGTACAGGCTATCCAATTATTCGTAAATTTTCAGGCTTATTTACTTTTGAGCCCGGTGTTATAGTTGGGTGTATCATCCATCCGGTTCATAAGGGTATATAATCTTTTAATCACCTCTCATGGGACGGCTCAAGTGTGATTTGGGATGAACCCATTCGTTATCGGTTACCTTTCGTTAGTTCGTCAAAACAGGGGGCGTTTATGACGTCTGTCGGGTCGTCAATTGGTGTAAAACAATAGCTTGATATTATTTTGCTTTGCAATTGTTTACAGTTTGTAAAAGAAAATTATTTAAACTTCTGTAAACTGGTTACAAATAACAATTTTACTATTCTAAAATTAATTGTTTTAAAACAAGATTTTCTCACTGTTGCTGTCACAGTAACAACAGTTTAAGTAAATTAAAGTTTAATCGAGTTTTTGTATAAATAATCTCGACGACATTATTTTCAAACTACATTGTACCAGACGATGTTTAACATAGATTATT
The DNA here is from genome assembly GCA_943136025.2 of Agrotis puta. Classification (NCBI taxonomy): domain Eukaryota; kingdom Metazoa; phylum Arthropoda; class Insecta; order Lepidoptera; family Noctuidae; genus Agrotis; species Agrotis puta. The sequence continues at coordinate 7,892,704 of OW964177.2, read as the reverse complement.
TTTGTTAGCCAAAAATGTGGTGGTCGCTGCACTAACGAATTATCGTGACCCCGGTACGTAAAGGGCTATTGAAGGACACCGTGGATTTTAGTCAGTACAAGTCTGATAGTCCCTCCTGCCCTGCCCCGGGTGGGAGGACTCATTTGATGTTTTTACCACGCTAAAAAAAAAAAGGCAAAAATGTGGTATTATGGCTTCGATGTAGTTACCTATTTGAAAATGGTCGTTGATCTTTGCTGGTATAGTTTACGTTTTATTAACAGTTTTAACATTTAATTAGTATTCTCTATAGCGAATACAGCAACTCAGTTAACGAACCAATAACCTTATTATAGTTTGTAAAATCATCTAATGAGACATCCCGTCCTGGGTGGAGCCAAAGATATTGTCCGACTGGATTGATTAAAAACCAACAGTTCCGCGTTCCAGGATAGCGGTGCCCTTTTGAGACAGTCCCGCGATCTCGAGAGGCATTTGGCTCTATATCCCGTCAGTTTGCTGACAGCTCCTCTCGGCATGAAATTTAAACCTTACATACTCACACCGTGCCCTATTTTCAGCTACGTCCTATCCTTCATTTCACTGAAATATTACCGAAAATCTAGATCAGCAGCTAAACTTTGAAGTGATATTGGCTTCCCAATAAATTATTTTGTGCTCTCTAGCAAAATTCCAGATAACCATATCAAAAGCTCAGTAACAGATTCTTTGCTTCAAAATGCTACTCACTTTCCTTTAAACCCGGGTTTAAAGCTAGCACATCAATGCTGCAAACTTACTGTTGCGGGTTAAATACACTGTAACTAAAACAAAATAAGGTTGAAAACTCCTTGTTTGAGTCGTCGGTTTAAGAAAGCCAATAGAAGGGATCCTAACTCTTCTTGAAACAAACTTTAATCTAATATCCTAACACTTAGGGAGCAGATTCAAGAGAATAGTGGTCGATTTTATTATGCATCAGTATATTGAGATTTTTGGTATCTACGGCGAAGAATAGTATTTTGTAACGTTACTAAAATAAAAGGTTATTTTAGGATCGTGACAAAATTCCACTTGTTATTATAGAATCTACTTACCAATTTTGGTATCATAAAGTTTAATAACTACGCTATTGGTTGTAACGATGTATAAGCATCTAAAGACCAACATTTTTGTAATGTAAAACATACGGACGAAAATGTTATGCTTAAAATTCTACAACAATTTTACAAAAAAAAACTAGTAATTTTAGTAAAGGTTAATTTTAAATTTTCAAATACTTAAGGTTTTAAAATTTAAAACATTCAAAACCACAATCCTATTCTCGAGACGTGACTTTCACGTGAATTTATCTAAGCCACAATTTCGCCGAAAGACAGCGAAAATTTACAAAAGTCTGTTTATTTTCCACTTGAATTTATTTTCGGACATTGTATGTGTCCACAGAGTACTATTAGTTTCATCCAAATCCTTTTGATTTAACCCAAGGATCCAAATTGTCAGTATAACAAAGACTTATGTGTGACTTGGCTTTAAGTGAAACGAAAGTCTCGGGATCTAAATACCGTATAAAGTTTCTGTGTAATAAACTTTTGTGATAAATAAAACATTATTCTTCTAAGCTATTTTTCTTAGAAGACTTTTTCATGAGAGGATTATTTGGGAGCATACCTATCATCGCCTTGTCTGTTATGGATTACGTGAGGTTTTCGCTTTATCTATGTAGTGAGACTGTTTCTCGATAAATAATCATTTTCTTTGACAACCTTTAACGTCGATTTTAGTTAGGTTTTATTAATTTGTAGACCTTTCTCATAATAGTTATGTTCAGATAGGTTGCTAGAAGCCCGAAAGTCTGCCAAAAAGTCTTATGAGTGACGGGGCCCCCTGTAGAGGGCCAAAGCCTGCCGGGGTCGCGGGACTCACGAATTACCGTTATCCCGGTACGTAAATGGCTAATTGTAGGACACCGTGAACTTTAGTCAGTACGAGTCTGACAGTCCCTCCGCCTCTGCCCGCTCTGCTCTGTTCTGGGAGTACCCATGTGATGATATTACTACGTTAAAAAAAAACAGTCTTTTGAAGGGGCTATTTCATTACCCAGTAACTGGGTTGTGGAGTGCCATGTAAATTACAGAAATTAATTTGAATATTTAGACTTGGAGCCAACCCGAACAGAGTTAGAAAAAAACGCTAGACAATTGAAGGTATAGACAGTTTAAGTAGTGAGTGCTGCGGTTAATCGTCCGATGAAAATTGTTTTAAAGTCAAATGAGTCTGCCAGACTTTAGCCCTTTGAACTTTTACTATAGGTACTTTATTCAATTGGTATTCAGCATGATTGTGCTCTCATTACAATAAAGTCTAACCCTCATAATACTGATGATAATCCGTTTGATAAAAGCTCTTAAAAAAACTCTGCGAAATGTTTAACACTTTTCAAATAAATTCTTCAATTCAACTTTTTATCACACGTAGTGACTAGATTGACGCCATTCAATACTAACTGCACTTCAATTTGGTCAGCCTTTTCAGAAAATTCTCGATATTTCTCGATTAATCATTCACAATCTGTAACGCGCAAAGCCGGGATCTCGTACTCAAAGACGATTGGCTGAACCTCCGTTCGTTCACCGACAGTCTTATTTAATATTCCGATTACGGTATGGAAAGCTTTAATCGTTTTAATGTATGTATATTAAATTATTTGTGTGTTCAATATAGACTTTTAATACTTGAGAGTAAACATACGATGGAAAAGTTTTTACTTTATCTATTTTGAGATGATCCTTGAGCCAGAAGTAGAGAAGGGTTGTCGTCTTATTTATAGCATTTCGTTTAAAATAGCTTCTTTCTAATGCTCACATTATATACATTCTAAACATAATTGTGCTGGAAAAATAGCCAAGTGCGTGTTGGAACAAACATAGTGAAAGGTTCCGTTGGTTGTCAATAATTTAATGGCACGGTTGACGCAATGGTCGAACTTCGATTGACTACGTGTCGTAGGTTTGATTTCCACACGGAGCAAATATTTGTATGATATACAAGTTGTTATCCCAGTTCTGGGTGTTTATGTATGTCAATTTAAATGCTTGTAAACGCACCCACGTTACAGGAGAAATCTTTAGTAAGGGGAACTTTTTTTTAACATAACCCTCCATTTGTCACAGTCGGGTTAAAAGAGCATAATCTTATTTCACTAAGTAATCTTTTTCAGCAGACCCGTAATATACTATTAAGATTAAATGAAAAGATGAAAGGTAAAAGATTAGATTTTAATGTTACCAAGATTTATAGAAATCCACTTACTTGAGTCAAATCTTGTTACTTCAAACTTAGTTGAACGTTGAAGTTTAACCAACTTTGTTTTTCGACAAAATTAAGTTGTTTTTCTATTTTCCGGAAGAATCTGGTTTTCTTATAGTTGCTTACTTCACTGTAAGACTCAACTTAAATATCTAACTTATTTTTACGTTCTTATGTTCTTGTCAAGTTTCCGTGACCTCCACGATTTTGTAGCTACCTGCTTTATTTAGATGACGGCAGTATTATGTTGCTCCCCTTTATGAAAACAAAATTGTAGAAACACATTGTCAAGTTAAGTAAGAAATAAGTAACTATGTTGCTTTTTTTGTTGGGAGATTCAAAAATAAAATAAAATACAGTAAGCAGTCTTTATTCATAGGTGAACTTATTCGCTAGCTAAGCCGGGCGCGTGGTAGACGCTCACGGCGTCGGACGTCGCAAGACGATCTTCGGCCACCGTAGGCGCGGGCATGCGGGCGGCGATTAAAGGGCGACTCGCTGTCTGATCATGGACCATGCCCGGGTCGACGGCGCGTTGTGTTCCACGCGCGCCTCAAAGAGTGTCAGCATAGTGACGGGGCCTGTAGAGGGCCAAAGCCTGCCGGAATCGCGGGACTTTTCCATTACCGTGTCCCCGGTACGTAAAAGGCTATTGAAGGACACCGTGGATTTTAGTTAGTACAAGTCTGACAGTCCCTCCCGCCCTGCCCTGGGTGGGAGGACTCATTTCATGATTTTACCACGATAAAAAAAAAGGCGGGCGCGTATAGGATCATTATAGAATAAGTATTAATTTCAATAAAATACTTCACTGCACATAAATAATGAATTCTAACATGTGTGAAAATTAAACTATCGTAAACATTTCTAAATCGATATAAACTACTTATCATCGATGAAAATCTAAGATTGGACTTACATGGTCACTATTACTATGTTTATTATTTTATGGACGAATGATTCATCCGTAACTATGGCGCAACAGTGCCGAAATAGCGGAGACTCAAAACAAATAATAAACATGGCAAATATCCCGTTTAAAAACAAAATAATAGGTGAAAATTTAGTTTCAAAATCCGAGAGCGAAGCTACCGTACATATATCATATGATGCCACGGGATTCCTGAATGTCACACAAGCGTAATCGGTATCAAATGTTACATTCCGTCGATCACAACACAATGCCCTGATGATTGATGGCTTCCAGAGTAGATAAAGTAATTTCTTCCGGGATATCTGAGATATTATCTCTTATGGGAGATGCACAAGGCTATTCGTATCACAGCTGCTCTACATATCCGATGGATCATTAATTTTCTTCACAATACAGAAACGCACAGTCATGAAATCTTGAAGATTCTCGATGTATGTTTACACTCAAGGGTATCCAACAATATTGATCAAAATATATAATATCCATCATTTCTACGAGTACGTCCACAGTTTTAGAAGGTTTTTCTTCATCTAACTGACATTACGGTTGGTCGCGGGACTCACAAATTACCGTGACCCCGGTACGTAAAGGGCTATTGAAGGACACCGTGGATTTTAGTCAGTACGAGTCTGACAGTCCCTCCCGCTCTGCCCTGGGTGGGAGGATTCATGTGATGATTTTACCAAGTAAAAAAAACTGACATTACAGTTGGTGCAGTGACTGAGCGATCGACTGCTACGCAGCGTGTTCCCTCTTCGATCCCCGCACTAAACAAATATTAATTTGTATGACCTAAAAGTAGTTGTACCGTGTCTGGGTGTTTGTATTTATGTTAGTTTCTATATATTTGTAAACGCACCAATGATAAAGGAGAAAATCTTAGTGCGGGGCAACGTTTTTAAAAAAAAAATGAGAAGTAGTGGTGGCGCAATGGTAACTGCTCAACTTACGAGTTGTGAGGTGACCCATATGGGCGCAATTATTTGTGTTATAAAATTTATTCCAACACTACTGGTTCTTTCACACTAAAGCCCTTATCAAACAGACAGGCGAAAGCGAACCGAATCCGAGGCGATAACGAACCGATACGAGACGTCAAACTGGGTGCAGCCAACCAAGGCGTGGCAGTTGTATTACCTGGCTTTTTATGAACGACGTCAAACAGAGCAAATACGCCTTCGCCATGTCTTCGCATCGGTTCGGTCACGCTATCGGATCGCATTCGCTTTTCTATGTGATACAAACAATTCCATACATTATAAGTAAAAACGCCTCGCTTCACATTCGCCACGCCTGTCTGCTTGACAAAGGCTTAAATGGTGAAAGAAGCCGTCTTGACTGCATGTTCTAGAACCAAAAAATCGAAGACATGTGACATCGGTCAACCCTGACTGAACTCACTGTGGACAGCCCTCTCCCTCTGATATAAAGGACGTTTAAGGCTGATTATTATGTAACTGAAAATACCTCTTCTGGTTAGAATTTTAATGATGTGGTACAGTATAAATAGTTATTCATGCTTCTTACTTCAAATAAAATATCAATACATTTTCTTTTACACTAGAAAATAAAATCTCACATTCTTCCTCAAAATGTTATGACACAAGTAAAATTAACGTCACTCTTGATCCTTGAAAGGGTTCGTGTGAATGGAATCAACGTCTTCAGAGCGTTTAATTACATTTTACCGACGCTAAGAGCACAGAATAAATATAAATAGAAGGTCAATTCAACAGAATATGACTGGCGAACTCACACAGATGCATACTTGTAGCGACCTCAAAAAGAAGGATAAAGAAACACCAATCGCAAGCGCGTTTGCAGTTTCTGTAAGTGAAGCGTGTCTTTGTGTGTGTGCGTATTCACTTGTTGTGTGGACCCGTCCTTCTATATCTGTCTATTCTGTGTCCCTCTGTTTGTTTTAAGACGAACACATTCATGTCTTGTGTAGTCTATTAACATTTTAACCCGTCTTGTTAGCTAACGCGGTACTGGAAAAAGACAGAAGCTGACAATTATTGGCTGAGGTTTAATTATTATGAACGCGTGTACTATTAAGTAATGTTATAAATATAAGGCCGTGATATTTTGTTGTAATAAAAATTAATTATTAGAAGCTTTTGATTTTATTTGTGTGAAATTGTTCCGTGTTACTGACGTAAATAACATGATGTTTTAATAATTTCAGTTTCTAATATTAGGTATCATATTGTAAATTTATGATAATTATGTCAGTCAAAAATACTGCCAGTATCAAAGCGAGAGTCAATGAAAACCTATATTTACATAAATATGATTATCAGTATTGAATATGCTATTACGAGTAGGCGCTATGCCTAACAAAATAACACAACTTTACGAGTATTTGGAGCTCGTAACGCATATAACCTCATTAACATTCATTGTTAAGCCTGTACAGCTTAAATTCGATATTCCGTTCCGACCGCTGCCTCTTTTTAGAGGAATTACAGAAGAAATTATAATAATCACTATGTTATATTAATTGTTTTCGTTCTAAGCGCCAATTGTAGGTCGCGGGACTTACGAATTACCGTGACCCCGGTACGTAAAGGGCTAGTGAAGGACACCGTGGATTTTAGTCAGTACGAGTCTGACAGTCCCTCCCGCCCTGCTCTGGGTGGGAGGACTCATTTGATGATTTTACCACGATAAAAAAAGCGCCAATTGTAGCAAGACATGCGTAGTCTTTGCACAACTCTACCTTCACCCTCACTCCAGTCCGATGAAATGGTAGCGGCGGCGGAGAAACAGCGGTTTCAATTCTTTTCAAGATATGAGCTACTCGCATACTGCCAATTACCATATCCTAGGCTAACTAGGTACTAAGAAAAAACTAAACACTTTCAAAGAAAAAAATAAACGCAATATCGGTTAGGAAGAACACTTAACACACCCTTTATCATCTGCCAAGCCTTTTCCCAACTATATTGGGGTCGGCTTCCAGTCAAACCAGATGCAGCTGAATATCAGTATTTTACATGGAGCGACTGCCTGTCGGACCTCCACAACCTAGTAACTGGGTAATACTATAACCCATGGTAAGACTGGTTGTCAGACTTTACAGCTTCGGACTAAAAGTAACGACTGTCGAAGATATGCAAATGACAGCCGGGACCAACGGCTTTACGTGCTTTCCGAGGCACGGAGGAAACTCGCTATGACAGATGGTCACCCATCCACAGACCAACCTCGGCAAGCGTGGCTTAACCCGGAAGATCGGCCTGTGCGGCTGTATATATTTAGCCAGGAGCTCCTCAAGCGGCGTAGTAGCGGCGGAGAAACAGCGGTTTAAATTATTTTCAAGGTATGAGACACTTCCATACTGCCAACTACCATATTCCAGGCTAATTAGGTACTGAGAAAAACACTAAACACTCTCAGAGAAAAAAATTAACGCAATATTGGTTGGGAAGAACACTTTTTTTTTACGCGGTAAAATCATCAAATGAGTCCTCCAACCCAGGGTAGAGGGGGAGGGACTGTCAGACTCGTACTGACTAAAATCCACAGTGTCCTTCAATAGCCATTTATGCTCCGGGGTCACGGTAATTAGTACAGTCCCGCGACCACACTTAACACCTTAACTCTATATACCACAGTATATTATTTTTTCCAAATTGCCGGCGTCCAAATGAATGTTGCTGACTAACACAGTAAATTAGAATAAATAAATAAATATTCCACAACTATCACACAACGCCATCTAGTCCCAAGCTAAGCAGAGCTTGTGTTATGGGTACTAGACAACTGATAAACATACTTAAATATTTCTAAATACATACATATTATAGATAAATTACACCCAGACACAGAACAAATGATCGTGCTCATCACACAAACATTTGTCCTGGGTGGGAATCGAACCCACGACCTCCGGCATAGCAGTCAGGGTCACTAACCACTAGACCAACAGGCCTGTCGCCGTCGAATGATACGATATCGATACGTTAAGCCTTTTTTTTTCGTTTCTGTCCGCCGTGGGTCTGGATTTCATATTAGGATACCCAATGAGTATTCGGGTAGGTATCGACCGCCAATTCAGCAGTCGCTACTGCGGCTGTGAGCCCAGCCGAGCACTCGAGCAGTCAGTTCATATTGAGGGTGTCTTAATTGAATTTATAAGTTAGATGAAATCGCAAACGAAATTGAGTGCAGCCGAAATTCTCACCAAATTTCAGAATCCGTAAAATAACCAGTTGTTATTGATCAGACTGTTGTATGACTTTATAATGCAAATTTTTGTTGTTCGACTTTTATTACGTTTTAAGACTTTTATTGGTGTTTCGATTGGATTTATTACTGGTACACAGTGAATACAAAGTGATTTTACGTGTGTAACAATATTTTTTTTATTTATAACTTTATTTAAAATTTAAGTATTTTTTTTTTTCTTCATAAAAAAAAAACATTCAAGCAAACACCGTTCACTGATGCGGTCGGATGAGGCCGCGGAACAAATTCAATGGCGGAGCGCCGCGCGGAGCTGCAGTTCAAATCGGCTGGTATGAACACTGTTGACATCTGCATCGTTTAACCGCGCGGGAAAGCGCTGTTATGCGACGAAGACGACTTTGGTATCCATTAACGCATGCCTGTGTACGAACCTTCATGGATTTGTATTGCGGCAGTCACCTGGATACCAAAGTCGTAAGGTATATTATGTGAAAACCATCTTAATAACTTTGTAACCCTTAAAATTTTGTCTAGAAATAGAGCACGTTCTTATTTAGTCAAATATCGCATGTCACCTAAAATAACAACCTATTTTTAGGTACCCTTTGAAAAGTAATCTCCAAGCTCCGCAATTGGTACGAAGTCTGACAGACTCCTATTCCAATTTGTTCTGGCGATGATTGACAGAATTTCGACATTCTCGTTTCGTGAACATAATCATACTAAATTCACAAGGTTACTTTTAGAACCAAGTATTGAGACTTAATAAAAAAATATTACGATACTAATAGTAATATTTCCACAAGGATGCAAGCCTATTTTCAATGTCCAATAACTAAAGAACAATAATAACTTGGTACTGACATAGATGCGAACAAATTAAAAAAAAACCGACTTCAAAAACAACGGCTAAAAAGTCCAATATAACCGATTATTCTTTTCTTTCGGTCAATGAATAACAAACAAAAACTCCGACTTCCGAAAGCAAAGAGTGTACAATGTAAGTACATTCTCAGTAAAAAAAAACTACCAAATTGAGAGTCTCCTACAAAATACTAGCTGTTACGAGTGGCTTAGTGTAAGTAAAAAAAAACGTAATAAACGTAAAAATATTCATCCAAAAATCCAAACTTTTACACTTACGAGGATTGAATCAGTACACATTTTAAGTTTAAAAAAAAACTATTTTAATATAAAAAGATTTAAGGATTTAATTTAGGTAAGCAACCATTAGTTTGTACTTATAGTTGGTGTATAATTTTAGTACTGTAGAATAAAAAATATGTATATTATATACATAATTTTATAAATTATAAAAATAAAACACTATTTATTTATATTCGTATCCCGCTAAAAAATAAATTTCTCGTTTGTCGCTAGGCGAAGGAACGAGATGTAGGCCAATACTTTTTAAGCTCCTGTTTGGAAGATTTTCAATCAAGATTGGTTTCTTACTAAAGATAGTTGAACGAGTACGGGGTTTTCTGCATTGCGGAAGAAATTGGTTTTATTACGTCGCTTATTTGCACTTAAGAAAACCTCTTCGTTGATTTGAAAGGTATTTTCTGATCTTTAAATAGATCGTTTCTGTAGCTGAAGCCAGACCAATTTATTTAGAAGGATCTAGTAGCAAGTGGTTCAAAGTGATATACTATTTTTAAAAGCGCAGTAAAATTAAACGATAAAACCTTAAAAGTCTTGTAAAAATAAAAAATAAATGTTTAAGTATAAGTTAGATACTTTGTTTAAATGTAATCTCCACATAATATTAGTTTCTTTTGCTGTCCACGATTGTATCTTGTTTCTTTTGAAAAATGTTTACCACCTAAGCCTACATTGTAGAATGTAATAAAGAATTGAGTATTGAGTAAATGGCTGAATAGAAAACTTGACCTTAAGCCGCGTTTCCATTACACAAGTCTTGCATACAAGTATGACGTCACATTGGTATTCAAGTTGCATGAATTGAAGGTTCGTAGGTAATTAAAGAGTGTTCAAATTTCTTTTTTTTTTTTGAAGTGAAACCTTCTTTAGCGGCGTTGTGCACCACTGCGAGGATCGTCCGGAGGACACGGTGGAGCATACGGTGCAGGACTGCCCCGCTTGGGCAGAGCACCGCCGTGTCCTCACGACGGCGATAGGCGGAGACCTCTCGCGCCCGGCATTGGTCGAGGCCATGCTGCGGGGCGAGATGGAGTGGGAAGCGGTCGCCTCCTTCTGCGAAGCAGTCATGCTCGTGAAGGAGGAGGCGGGCCGCCTGAGGGAGAGGACAGCGTCCTCCCTCCACCCCAGCCGCAGTGGTAGACGCCCACGGCGTCGGACGTCGCAAGACGATCTCCGGCCACCGTAGGCGCGGGCATGCGGGCAGCGAGTAATGGGTGACTCGCTGTCCGACCATGGACCATGCCCGGGTCGACGGCGCGTTGTGTTCCACGCGCGCCTCAAAGAGTGTCAGCATAGCGACGGGGCCTGTAGAGGGCCGAAGCCTGCCGGGGTCGCGGGACCAAGAGATTACCGTGACCCCGGTACGTAAAGGGCTAGTGAAGGACACCGTGGATTTTAGTCAGTACAAGTCTGACAGTCCCTCCCGCCCTGCCCTGGGTGGGAGGACTCATTTGATGATTTTACCACGATAAAAAAAAAAAAGCGGCGTTGTGCACTTTTTTTGGAATGGGTGAAAAATGTTAAACTCGCGTCAGGACACGTGACCTGATCGAAAATTCGTAAGACGGCGCAGGGCGCTTGCGCGAATGTTCGTGTGTTTTTATATTCAAGTTTTCACTTCTGCCGGCACTCCCAGAGTGCAACCCGTCGTTTTTTTATTAATAACGAGTTGATAGCAATTAGGTTGGTAAAATAATTACTTTAAATCAAGCGATTATGCAAAGAAATAAATGTGATTGGTACTATATTTTTATTCATTCTGAGAAAAGGACATTTTGCGACCAGTGGACAATTTGAGAAAGGGACATTTTGCGACTGAGCCTAGGGAGGCTTTCGCAGAATGTCCTTGTTGGGGCTTGCGCTACGTTAATATTGTGTTAAGTTTGCTTTAAGTGTGTATTTTCCCATCATACCTCGCGTCCCCGACTTATACACTTTGCCCTTATACATAATATTGGAACATTGCACACTACAGGCGAATTACGACGCGTTTCTTTGTAATAATAATGTTCATTCAATTTTAAAAACAATTAACCAGAGTTCGAAGTGAATATTGTCATTAATAATTGCCACGATATTTAATTTACGAACGCGATTTGCTTTTTCTGCACGTATTCAAGCATGGTTAATGTCAATTTAAAATAAAGGTGTGGTGTATTATGACAATTTCACTTCTATTGTACGTTATAAATTTCAGTTTAAAAACTTATATAAGGGTTACACCACATATCCACACGTATCCTACAAAATTCTAAAGACTTCTTACTACGTCACTCGAACCACTGTTGCTAGAACTTTTCAATTCCAATCTAGGTACTCGCTCGTAAACTCATGGACTTGTTTTTATTGCCGCAAGTTGGAATAGTTTTAGGAGTATCCGGGGTCCACTAATCATGGGCATCATCGAATCTCGAGCAAGATCCGAGCGGAACTTAGGAGTATAAAGTTCTCTTACCTTGTTTTTAATAGCGGTCTCGTCTTGAAATAGTTCCTCATCTTGATAAAGTTGTGTTTGCTGAGTAAGAGGTTAGATTGGGTTTGTGTGGTATTTGATCTAGGTTCGTAAATAAAACTCTCGACCTAGTTCCTGATAGGTACTTCTGACATCGTCTTGAATAAATCCTAATTTTTAAGCTCGCAGGCTTTGAGCGCGGTGACCGAATCAAGAAATTCCGTAACGAAAATAAACCTAACACTGTCACTGTCACATCTGTCATGTCAACGTGAATGAATAAAATTTGAATGAATGATTTTTTTTCTTGACTTGTCACTGGATTGACGTGGCTGACAATAGCCTAATTAGTAGAGCAACGATGGGATGATATTCTCGTTAAATATTCGCGATAGGCGATATTTCTTTTTTATAAATAATTGTGATCGCATAAGTTGATAAAAATGCTATACTATAGCTTTACCGCGACAGTCCCCGAGTGCCATACGTAATTTTTTTATTAGACTTATTAATTTCACAGTCTTGAAATTCTTTATTATCATTAACAAACACTTAAAATCATAAACACTTACACAGACCCATAATTATTTGTTTGACAAGCAGGGTCAGCAATCAATCACTCGGCCATTGTGACAATCTAACAAGTTTAGTTCTTATAATCTGCACTTTAAGGGGGAAAATTCCTTAAATGAGTTGACTGACTTGATCATTTTGACGATTTCTTGCGACTGGTACAAGTTTCACAATACCAAGTTATAGTTTTTTTTTTTTGCGTTAAGCTTTGCTCTACTCTAGAAATTTCTCCTGTGTCGTGGGTGCATTTACAAACATATAAATACACATAGACAAACGCTCAGACCCGGAACAACTACTTGTGGATCATACAAATATTTGGTCCGTGCGGGAATCGAACCCGCGAAACGCAGCAGTCCAATCGCTCAGCCACTGCTTTTTTTTTGTGAATGGCATCTCGCAGGTCAACCTAGAAGAGGTTGTGAGCTGCTTAACCGGACTTTTCTGTGGATGCCTTAAATTACTCTAAGGCCTCCAGACAGGGGCTTAAAACTAGAAAAACTACAAACTAAGTGACCACACGCTAAGGGCACCCCCTGTGGGGTTCGGACCTCGGCTTAGGGCGTCACTGAGAGAGGACAGCAAGGGACAGGCTGGATCACAATGATACATTATTTAGGGGCTATTTTAAAACTACGGCTCAGCATCGCGGGCTGGCTCTTGCAAGGGTCGGGGAGGGCATTGATTCGGACGTCGCGACGGGAGTCCTCGGCGGCGAGGACGGAATGACGGGATCGATTTGCGCTTGTGTTTCTTAAGCGTACTGGTTTCCCTATTGCTCTCCTGGAGGAGAGTGATGGGGTCATCGGGGGTGACGAGGGTATGCCTTGGTCGGCGAATTTTACTAATACGCGATGGCTCGTATCGGGCGGCCGATGCGATTAGGGGAATGGGGTGCCTAACGGCAGAGTCAAAGAAACGCTTGGAAAGGCGTTTCATGAACTGGAGTATGGTGGGGATTTTAAGATCTAAGTGGAGACTGTCATTGCGGACATAGTACGGGGCTCCCGTGACTTTCCTAAGCTAACGATTCTGAAGGACCTGCATCTTATAAAAGAGGCGGGGGTGGGAGTGAGCGAAGATGACACCAGCGTATGTCATGATGGGACGGATTACAGCGGTATAGAGGCGAATTTCGCATTTAAGCGATAATTTGCTTCTTGCTGTAATCATGAAGTGAAGCCTGCTTACGGCAAAGGCAGCCCGATCTCGAGCTGCTTTTATGTGGGCACGGAAGGACAGGTTACTATCGAGGATCACACCTAAGTACTTGGCTTGCTTCTCCCAAGGGATAGGCTTACCGTACATGGTTATCGGACTTACTCAGCCACTGCACCAGACCAGTTCCTAAAATCTGTTTCTATTTTGTATAATAAATTCAGCTTATAATATTGCTCACAAATAGTTCTGACCTGATTTTGGTATTAATACTTCAGTGGTAGATGTTTTATTGCTTTCACAAACAATGGCTGATGTAATTGTACGATGTATCTATTAAGAATTTCCTTTTTACTCAATTAAAATTGCCAATGAGATGCGAGACGAAGCAATTTAAATTGAGTTGGTTTCTGTTTCTATGTATGTTTGCATAAATTCGAGTAACAACTCAATTATTAACAACGGTACATGCAACTTTATGTATTTACATTACAAGTTAAGCTATATGGATAGTTCAAATTGTTCATACTTCTTAAGGGCGTATACACTGACTTAATTCAGTGTTTAAAGGTGTTTACAGACAGTACCAATTTAATACCTGGTATGAAAAAACAGAGTAATTTGAGATTGTGTGTTAGTGATATGTCAGACCAATACTGATAAAAATCTTTCAAATTCCTCCGATCTATTTTCCCTATAGGTAGGTATCATAATGATATGGCATTATCATCATACAGAACAGTTCCTACCAAAAACATAAATTATCAAAAAAAAAACATGGTTGCATACCACTAACCGTCAAAACGAACATCGCCAATGTTCACTGATAATCATTTGAGCCAACATCGCTAACTAAAGTGGTTCGCAAAGCACTTAATTAAGGCGAAGCGCTAAGCGTATGGTACGAGCATGTGTTTGCGGGAACCCTGCTTTGTATGCCTCACAGAAAATCCAAGCAAAATATTCGAGATCATAAAACCGAAAACAAAAGAGTTTCATTTTTTTCTTTCTTTTTTTATTTTAACATAAAATCTAACGCTTTAAAAAGGTTATAAAAACTCGTATAAAAGGTTTTGCTTGATCGTAAAGCGATGTGAAATGTGCTGTGGTTTGTGTATTGAATATTTGATGATGCGCCTTAATAAATGAAGTGTGACATCGTGTTCATTTTTTTTTATGTTGTAATATAAATTGTATTCGTTAATATTGAATGTATAATCCAGCTTCTATTTAAGTTTTTCCAAAGATTAGTTCGGTAACTGAATTTTAAAATGATAAAATATACCAATATTCAACAACTAGCAACCCGTCTACGTCTAATCACTTTATATTTTAAACCGTAATCAATCATACGCATTCATGAAGTTTCATTGAAATCGGTTCAATAGTTTCCGTGATAAGCGTGTACCAAAATACAAGTATATAAGTATACCTATTAACATATCAACATTATGAAAAAAAAAATCCTTAAAAGTTTCTATGTGTAATTATTCAGTACTAAAGAAATTTAAAGTATTTTCATACGTTTCTTTGGGCAACAAATTTCAGCCAACGGTTAAAATAACAGCCATCAACGTTTAGGAGACGTTAACGAGGTGTTAACTAAATAAAATATAGACGAATAAAAAGATTAGTCAAACGTTTCATAAAATCCACCGATTAAAATGACACCAACTGAATAAACACTGAAACAAAAAAAGAAAAATTTGAGTTCCTCGTTATTATATCCGTTACAGCAAATTTACTCGGCATACCTCACTCCTTGAAGCTTAACTTTCTTGGCAGTCAGTTTTCTTTTGGCCAAGTTTAGCTTTTTCCGCCTCATTAAATACCTACGTTGCTTTCCGAGACATTTTTTTGTTAACTCCGAGTCTCAAAGCTCTTCTTAAATAACTTTTTTTTCGGTAAATACTATTAGCTTGTAACAAATTGCTGCGTTCAGGATCGTTGATGTTTTTCTAAGCACGACTCAAATTATACGTTTAAAAAAATGACAAATTTTATGACATTTTCTTTTTTGATTTTTGAAACGAATACAATAGAATGAAATGGTTGTTGCATAATTTTCATCTTAATGAAAATGTTACATAAAACTGAAACCAAATTATTTTTATCGCGTAGCATTTCAGTTCATGTATCATATTAAATATTTTTTTAAGTATTGATTAATCATTTACATTTAAATTGTTTATTATTTTAGTAAGTAAAAGTCTGCAACTTTAATCGAGATAAATTTTTATTAACAGCAGAACAGACTTATTTTAATTACTAACATAATCAAATTCATACACCATGAATAAACTGGATTTACCTTTTACTTCTCTATAAATACCTCGTAAGGATTGTGATCAACATTATGAACACCATTTACTATGAGAACTGTATTGAAATTGCGAAAGAAGATCAGCCGCCCCACACAATTGTGCTCCTGTGAATCGCCGAAATGAAAAAGCTGATTTTATAAAATGAAGATTGTATGAGAAATTATAAACAGAATTGTAGAAAATATTTTGATTGTTTAAAAATATATATTGAAGTCTTTCATTCACTAAACTAACCTATACTGTCTCACTGATGGGCAATGATCTGTGACCATTTTGTGATTCTCTGGAGTATCTCGCATAAACGCCTCTATCTAAATATTCAAGCCAGTTTTCTAGGCTTCCCTCGGCTATGTCTATCTTTTGGCATCCCTTTTTTTTTCGTGGTAAAATCATCAAATGAGTCCCCCCACCCAGGGTGGAGCAGAAGGGACTGTCAGACTCGTACTGACAAAAATCCACGGTGTCCTTCAATAGCCCTTTACGTACCGGGGTCACGGTAATTCGTGAGTCCCGCGACACCGGCAGGCTTTGGCCCTCTAGAATCTTTTGGCATCCCTTGCGAGACGACCCTTCGATCCCAATGCGAAAGTGTTCATTTATCTATACATATAATAAATCTGTAGAAGGGCCAATTCTGTACATTGAAAATATTGAAAAAATGAATAGCGGGGGGTGTTGCTGGATCAATACCAAACCCAAATATGTGATTAAAAAAAATTTTGTCTGTCTGTCTGTCTGTATATGCAGGCATCACGTGAAAACTAACGGTTCGATTTCGATGAAACTTGGTATAATTATACCTTATTATCCTGGGCATAAAATAGGATACTTTTTATCCTGGAAAAATACGTAGAAAAAAAAAATCTTATTTTTCAGTTTTATTCATAGACGTTGTTCTGTAAAACCGCGAATCTCCTTAATTATTATAGGCTTAGCCGTATTTGGGTCCAATAGATATTTATAAGATGTCATTGTCAGAGTTACTCAAAATGGAGAAATAAACCACCCACGCGAAGACCGACATCCGCGCGGACGGAGTCGCGAGCGGAAGCTAGTATGAAATAAAAATTGCATATTTATAGCACCGGTGCTAGACTCATGAACAATTTAGTTTTTAAATGCCCTTTCATGACCGATGAAGCGTAGATAAAATTGAACCGACCGTAACTAATAAAATTTTGCTCAATTGGATACTTATTCAATTAAATTATGAATTCTTTTGTCCAAATCTCTGTAAGCTTTGGTTGTAAAGCTTGATTGAAAACCTTATATATCGGATAATCGCGAAGAAGGGCACAATGTCAAATGCCTTAGTATATTGTTTTAATATGTTCAGAAAATTCACTATTAAATGTTTAGATCTATCATTCGCCTAGCTTGTTCTCAAAAATATATTCCTCATTGTTTAGCATCTGACGGTAACAACCTAAAAACAACTTTTACATGAATGTAATAAAGATCACTGTAATTTTAATAGTGATGCAAAGCTTAAGTAACACTACCGTATAAATCAGCCTTTCATGCGTCACGTCATGTTCCATGGAGCGTCGGACATTTTGTTTTCTAAAACGCGTTTATTAAACCAAGTAGATGATATTTTACCCATATTATTATAGGAGTCTTCATAAATACGCAGGCTGTCGATACAGACAGGTAAATGCCATTCGGTACTGGTCGGTGCTTTTTTAACCGACTTCAAAAAAAGGAGGAGGTTATCAATTCGACTGTATTTTTTTTTTTGGGAGGACTCATTTCATCAAATGAGTCCTCCCACCCAGGGCAGGGCGGGAGGGACTGTCAGACTTGTACTGACTAAAATCTACTATAAATCTGAGAAACTAAAATCTACTATAAGGCTAATAATCACTAGCCCTTTACGTACCGGGGTCACGGTAATTCGTAAGTCCCGCGACCCCGGACTGGTCGGTGCTGGTAAAATTGACCCATGTTATCGTATGCGCTCGCAGATTCGCCTATTTCTTTTCTCCCTATCTTATCTGCAACGATTAGTAGCTTTATTATGAGAGCAATCTATAAAGTTATGAATCCATGAACCCATTGTTATGAGTTAGTTAAAAGCCAATGCTCCAAAACTATCTTATCTTTGAAACTGAACCTAACCAGATAAGCAGACACATTCACAAACTTTCAATAAAATTGATGGGATGGTTTGGACATTAACGTGTACAAACATATTGGCATAAGTGATACTAAGAAGATGTATAAACAACTTATAAATAAAATTATGATCCTTATATCCTTCACTTTTAAGTCTGAAATGGTAAATTAATGAATTTAAGCACTACTGAATTTATTCAGTAAGGCTAGACCTATAGTTGACCGAGTCAACGATTGGTTTAGCGTTATTATGCAGCCAATCCACTAAACCACTAATTCCAATAGTTTTAGTCTAACCGCGTATAAATTGACTGACTCAACTAGATATTTACATTAGTTAACTTCTAAAATCATCAAATATTACTAGCATTTTAAATGATAATTAGTTTATTAGAGAACCGTTATATTTTGAATATTCATGTTTAGTTTACAAAATACTTTGAATATTAGCTACGATATCGAGTACTATCAGTTAACTAGATAGATAGTAAAGTAGGTATATCCAACTCGTACAGAGTGTAGGGCTCGTAGAGTTGAGGGTTCAGGCACTTCTTTCATCACCTCTACTCTCAAAATGGTGAAGGAAAATCAAGAGAAAATTCACATGTCTTTAAATACAAACGCAAAAACATTTTACACCTCTCGTAGAAATGTGTTTTGTTGACGGTAGAATACATAAAATGACTGAATGTAGCACAAACCTATCGTCCTCGCCTTCGTGAGGATACGGCGGTGCTCTGTCCAAACGGGGCCGTCCTGCACCGTATGCTCCACTGTGTCTTCCGGGCGATCCTCGCAGTGGTGACAACCAGGCGTTTCTTCCTTCCCAATCAGACACATGAACCTCCCGAAACTAGCATGCTCGGTAAGAACTTGCATCAAGCTAAAGTTGAGGACGCCGTGACGCCGCTACAGCCACTCCTCAAAGAGGGGTCTGATGTTTAAAATATACAAAAAAAAATAGGGATAATTCTTCAGTAAGATACGTCAAATAGCATAAACATAAGTAACGTCTATTCTTATTATAGGAAAAGAGTAAGGCCTCGTCAAGCTACGCGTAACATGCATGCGTTCTGGAATATGGCTCGCTTTCAGTAGTTTGAAAACGATTGGCTCATTAATGTTATTGGTTATTGATAAACACAGACTTCGATAGTGAATGCTACTAATTAGTTTAAAAATTAGACATGGTTGTAGATATTAAAAAATTATACATGGGAACATCTATGTCCGAGGACAGAAAATAAATGATTTTTATTTTTTTTTATCAATTTACTCGTTTTTTTTACACCACCCGCATCCATCAAAGTAATCTGAAAGAAATCGGTGTGCATCTATAATTTTGTCTGAGCAAAAGTCAGATAAGGCACTTAATTTATCCACGACCATTTTAATTATTCAATCCAAAACCTCAAAATTCAAACTAAAACTTGAATGCATATATAAAAGCTCTTCGTCCCTTTTTATGAACCACTAAATTACAATTAAAGGCAAGATAACGTATCTTACGCTTGATTAAAATTTAAATTCAAGTCTCATGTAACTGTAAGTTACGTAGGAGTAATATATTCGTCAGTATTTCTCTTAGCAAAATTATGATTGACTTACCCTGATGTATTTGACTTAATCCAGACTGTTTAAGAGATTTACGTAATATACCCTGTTAGTCCGTACTTTAAGGTTCAGAGTGACTGGGTAGACGACGAACTTAGCAAATTATAATTTCGTAAGTGAGCTTATTTTGCAATCACTTGTTTCATCCCTTTCTGAGTTTCATTTTGGTTACGGGCTACATTTCGGCCAAGGGAAAAATTCATTACATTGATTTTACTAGCCTATTATGTACTACGGCTGGATTAAATTAATAGATTAACAAATAAAATCTATTTTATTTAATGTTTGATCCAATTGCTCAGATAGATCAACAATTCTTGAAGTCCTGAAGGGCACTGAAGGGTCCTTACTCTCTGGATTCATGAAGATTAATTCGTAGTAATTAATTATTCAGTGCAATTGCCTACGCAACTGTACCTCAACTTTAGTATTTTTTAAAGCGAGCATAAATTATCTTGTTCTAGAACAAAAGAGCTTTACAGCCTGTATGATTGTCTGTTAGTCCTACACCTAATCTTCAGCTGCGTTGGCTTAACATCCTATTACATTGCATTGTATTTTTTTTTTAATTTATAAAGAGTTTTGTCTTAGACTTGATCTAGCCAGATGCAAAAAGAAAGCCTAAGATGGAGCGAGCTCACCCAGAAGGGACTGGAACTCTTGCGTACCAACGGAATACAGTAATAGTACATTGTTATCCGAGGGGTGAAAGTTACTTATATCATTTTTTTTTTATAAAAAAAAAGAAAAAAAATGACAGGCCTGTTGGTCTAGTGGTTAGTGACCCTGACTGCTATGCCGGAGGTCGTGGGTTCGATTCCCACCCAGGACAAATGTTTGTGTGATGAGCACGATCATTTGTTCTGTGTCTGGGTGTAATTTATCTATAATATGTATGTATTTAGAAATATATGAGTATGTTTATCAGCTGTCTAGTACCCATAACACAAGCTCTGCTTAGCTTGGGACTAGATGGCGTTGTGTGATAGTTGTGGAATATTTATTTATTATTTATTTATTTATCAGTCCCGAGACGGGGTTTGGCGTCCGTAACGTAGTGAGGACGCTAATATTTCGAGGGATTAAATAAGTAATTTACTCGAGGTAAACACTGTGCTTTTATTATGAATACGAGGAAAGTAAAAATAAAAACATAAATATTAGATCAACAAAAAATAAGTGTTGATGCGATTGTCGCCATCCCGCTTGTTTATTTTTAATGTTTGTCCTGTGGTCGTCCAGCTGTAGCTGTAGCTGTACAACCAGTATTTTGCACGTTCATAATTAAAAAGAATGGCAAAAACTTTGCCGAAAGCTATATTTTTTAGAGGTTTAGCTGAAACTAAATTATAATAGTCAGAATATTACTTACTTAACTTTATGTTATTTAAATTTTAAATTGCACTGTAATTTAGTGGCTAATTAAAAAGTTAGAACATGGTTTAATAGAAATGTCAAAACTGTACTAGTTTTTTTATTTTATTTGGAAGCTGTCATTTGAAAGCGATTTTCCATAGTGCTGTAATGCATAATTTTCACCCTCATCAGGCATGTAATGACCTTCTTTCAGAGTATTAGTAATGAAAAAACTATTTAGCGCCGGATTCCAGGAGGGGTTTTCGCGATCCAGGCGGCCTTGATGAGGCCTACCACCACCATTGGTAACGCTCAGCCATCACAGCAGGTTACAGTTGATTTGAGGTGCCTTTACCAGGAATGGACACTTGGACAGCTAGGCCATCCCATCTACCCAAAAGCTCAGTATGAGTCGCAACTCAGGAGGAAGACGGAGTGCACTTGTATCTAGTCACTCACTTGTGCACCTTCAGTGTTTCTGCCATTAGGCAGTGGCGTTATACTTGGCCGCCATATCCGAAATTTGGTCAAGAATACTGTTATCAAATTTCTCAGTGATCGAAGCTTCTAGAACAATTTCAAAATAAACTAATCTATTGAAAATCTGTTTACTTGTTTGTTCGTCAACAACGCCTCAGGGATTGGCCCGTTATGAGAGTCTGATAGAATATTGTTGAGTTTTCAATCGAAAACAGCACGTGTTATGCGCCCGACAAAATAAACTCTTGCGTGGCGAGCGATGAGTTTGTTCATACTTACGCAGGGTGTAAACAGACCCTTTACGAAGATGGCAACCATTTATGTACAGTTTTATTGGCATGGAAAATCGATGATTTCCGACGTCCAAATTACCGTGTTCGTAAAGAAGTGAATGATTTCATTTTGACCTTAAAGTCCAGTAAAAAACCAGGTTTTTCTCATGTTGAGATGGCATGGGTATATAATTATTTTAATGATCACTCTATCTAAAATAACATTATTTATAAAGGTTTATAATATGGCCATGGCCATTCTATAAGTCTAAAAAAGAAAGTGTAGAAAAGTGTTCAAATTTCATTTCATTTATTTATTCATCTAACAATTTACACTGTGTTTAAATTTACAAGAAAATATTAAAAAAAAATGCTTCCAGCCAAGTTGTCAGTTCAGCCACGTTAGCATAAAAAGAATCAGTCTACAACCTCACCAAGATAAGAATCACTGATTTTCAAAGCGATTTGTCTGTACAGATGTATGTGCGACGTACTGACAGATGCCTATTAATAGAGATCGATGTAAATTTGGGAACAGTGGAATCAGTTCTATGTATTGTATTTGCCTATGTATCCTATTTTCGTTCCATATTTCCCTGTAACCACTTATTTGATTCTCTCTAAGAAAACATATCAAAATGTTTTTCCACTTGTGTTTGCTCATTAAAAATAATAAGTTTACACTAGAATGGTGTCATGAGGGATGAAAGAAATAAACCTAGACATAAAAGGAAGACAAAAGTAGGATATCTTGCGAAAAAAAAAACGTTCGCTTTATTAATAGGGGTCCATTCAATTGGTTTGTCATATTGATACAGTATTATAAAAGGTATTGAGGATAATAATGTACGTTTTTCTCAATGCATATTAGCTAAAAATAATGAATTATTGTGTGTGGGTAAATTACTGGTACATACAATGATCAATGTCGACTGAAACATTAAAATATACTCATGACACTAAAGAATTCCAGATGTTTATTTAGTCACAGTATATGATTGTTTATTTAGAATAAGTACTTATAAACCCAAAGCTAGTGTCCGAAACATTGTCCAATCACAATTATGGCTTTACGTAAAAAGCATCATACAACACTGTGTTGTCACTGCTGCCAGCGGCTTCGCGCGAGTTTATTTCCAGAATCATACCACTGGTATGTAAAACCTATCCTTTTGCCTTTCGTCTAGATCCTTTCAGCCATTCCGACGTTTTTGGTGGGAGGGACTGTCAGACTTGTACTGACTAAAATCAACGGTGATTCTTCAATAGCCATTTACGTTCCAGGGCCACAGTTATCTGATGAGTACTGACCCTCCATCAAATAGCGACCCTTTGGCCCTCTAAGTGGGCCCCGTCAATATTCTGACAGCTCTTTAACACGCGCGTGGAACACGACGCGCCTGAAGGCCTGGTCCATGATCAGACGGCGAGTCACCCATTACTCGCCACCCGCTTTGCCGCACCCATCCCTATGACCGCGAGCCATTCTGACGAGGTTAAGTACATCCAGCTACCCAAACATCCAACAACTTCCGCATGTTTGATGAATAAATAAATGAATAAATTAATATGTATTCAACAGAATAAAAAATAATAATAGATACCTGAGACAGATTCACCTGAATGACCACGAAAGGCAAAACCTATTCCCGGATAAAGGAGCAAGCATAAATACGATGAATATTAATGAACCCTCATTAACATATACCTTAATTATTACGACAAAACCTTCACACAAAAGATCCTTAACCACCATATTATCTCAGGACAATTAAACTGACGATGCTAATAAAAACTCATTACCATTTAGCACGTAGGTAATATTATTATAGCCATTACTGCCTATGAGATAAGGTCGGCACTAACACCCTAAATGACCCGAAACTAATGACGTCATCATTAACACTTCTCATAAGTACCGGGAAATTAATTTATTGTGTGTGCGAGTGTAGCAGGTTAACGTGGAGGTAGGTTTGTGGAGAAAAACTATGGGCTTAGAAAAAGGTATAATATACGGACTTAATGACTAAATGATTTAAGGCTTTTCCTACCAGTCATCTCGCATCGGGCTCACGAAGCAAACTAATCAGGTAACTGTGACCCCGGAATGTAAAGGGCTAATAAAGGACACCGTGGATTTTAGTCAATACAAGTCTGACAATCCTTCCCGTCGGGCTCTGTGTTGGAGGACACATTTGAAGATTTTACCACGTCAAAAAACACCTCGTTTGACCAAAATTATAAGATGTTTCAAGATTTGAACAGTAATGACTACATCGTTAAATAATAGTTATTTATGCAACCGTTGTATAATCAGGGGTATTAAAAACACGAATGTGGGTTTATCACACGAGGCGTAGCCGAGTGTGATAATAGTATCACATGAGTGTTTTAATACCTAATTATAACGGTTGCATACAAGACTTTATCTACAATCATGCTGTGAATCCTCTATAAAAGATTCTCATAACATACCATATTCGCATACCATATTCGAGTGAAAAAATGGCGGGATATAACACGATAAGACGAGTTGTTCTTTTTTCAAAATTTTAGCGATCTGGTGGTGAAAATGTCATTGCATGAGAATGTTCTTTTTTTGAAATTCATTATATCACGCGTTTGGATGATATAATGATCATTATATCATTGAGTGTTTTAATGTTGGCGATAAGCTAATTGTTAAAGGTTCTTTTATAGAGGATTAATAGCATGATAGTAGATAAAAATATGTATAAAAGATGGTGAGGTGAATAGCTAGAAATTCCAAAAAAAAAAATAACGAGTTTAGCTAAAAATTCCAAAAAAAGAGGTGTGCGAAATTTTTTTTTAAAGAAATGAACTTAGAATTTCAAGCTGCATGTCGTAAAAGAGTCTCTCAGTTTTACAGAGAGTATGCGGTCAAAGGGATGCCTCGACGACTCGCGAATGTGACGGATATATGTGAGCAAACACTCTTGTTTCTCACTAAAACCACAAAGAGGAACACAAAAGCAAACGTTTCGAGAATCTTATCTTTACTACTATTACAAAATCCAAGTTTGGATAGATGGATGATTATTACACTTTAACCTTAACAATGTCGAACAGATTTTGTTGAAATAAGACAGACATTATATAATACTAGCGACCGGCTCCGGCTTCGCACGGGTGGACATTTATTTTTTAAGGTCTCTGAAAAAAAATTTTTCCGGGATAAAATATAGCCTATACGGATTCGGAAGAATCCCTCTAAGTAATGGTAAAAGAAATTTTGAAATCGGTCCAGTAGTTTTTGAGCCTATTCAATACAAACATACAAAAATACAAACGTTTCCTCTTTATAATATTAGTATAGATTAATCACGTGGGATACTTGCTATGGTTATAAAAGGAAATTCCTGATGTAAGCAAGTATTTACACGTATCGATGCAGTTATTTCGTCAGTCATAAATGTAGCGCTGAAAATAGCTGTATTATTTTTCAGATATAGAATATTTAAAATTTTCAGTTTACGAATAGATTTCCTAACTTTTTTGTTATTTTTCAAACAATTCCAGTGAGTATGCTAAATTTGAGTAAACGAGATTGGGCTTATGCCCAATCTCGTTTACTCAAATTTAGCATACTAACTCGAATTGTTTAACTCAAATTTAGTATTAAGTAAAGTACAACTAAATCATAGCACTGAGTTATCTCAGTGCTATGATTTAGTTGTACTTTACTTAATACAAAAATCTTTATTTATGTTACATGAAGGTATTAAAAATAAAATAAAAGATCAATATGAACCTAGTCGGGTACGCATAAATAAGACACAATAGACCGCTAAGTAGCAGTTCTTTTAATTAAATATTATAACATTTGTGTTCAATTGTGTGTATTATTTACATACATAAATATAACAATGATATTTTTGGGATTAAATTAATTAATTAAAATGAAAACCTATGTGAGGTAGCTTCGGTCGCTACAACTAGAAAATTATCCCACGGGAACATAAAATCGGGATAAAAACTTCTATCCTGTGTTACTTCAGGGTATAAACTTTTTGTGGACCAAATGTCATCCAAATACGTTCAGCAGTTTTTGTGTGAAAGAGTAACAAACATCCATCCATCAATCCTCACAGTTTTTTACGTTTATACTATTACATATTGTTATTATTTTATGATGCCTTTTACGTTCCAGGTCTTGGGGTCTATATGCCGAGAGTGAATAGGTTACTTGTAGGCAAGCATGCTTAACCATCGCCCACATCATCGCTTACCAAACATAGTGTAAATAATAACAATGTTGTGTCAATTAATACTTCTTGCGACACCGATACACTATAAAAATAAGTTAATCTAACGTGATATTAAACTGTTGTTTTACGACACCACGTAAACTACTTCGTCGATATAAACTCTTCAAGTCTGTACCAACAGTTAACTTTGTTGATCAAGATTTCAAACAGAGTAATAAAATGGATACGTGAACTGAATAAGGGGTTTCCGCTAAAGTCAATGAACTAGACATCTATCTTTAAAGAAAGTGGACTACATGATCTGAGAAAACTAAATAAATAAAGGTATCTTATAATCAATTATGTACTTGTTTTTTGGGTGGAAAAATTATGAAATAAGTTCTGAGCCCTATTTGGAGCGGAGAGGACTGTCAGCCTACTAAATTTACCAGCTAAAATTCACCCTTCTTTTCACCCATCTTTCAGTCGCTCTTGGCGATCCAGGGCTGCCGTGGTGGATAAAAAACAGTTCCATTAATAATCAATCATTAAAAAGAAATTACCAATCCGGTTTGAGAAAGCATGTCGAAAATCGCTTGTGCTTTTTCTACTTGAAAAAATAAGAGTGTGATTAATAAGAGTTATAAACTGATAATATTATATACCTTGAGAATCACAATGAAAATATGCCTTGAAAACGCACAGTGTTTCATGTTGAAGAGGTGTACCAATCCCTCATCAGCAACCAACACCTCAATAAAATTGTGCCTCGTTAGGGCCGAGGAAGATTAAATAAAACATTAACAAACAAACAAGTACATCTTACGTCTGGCAGTGTCTCAGAAAGAGGCGTGTGTTGCCACAGCATACATCTAGTTTCCATTTTAAACATGTTGCAATAATATGAATATAAATACCAACACATTACATAAACATTTTTGCAACGTCTTGTTATTTTTACTGAAAATATCTCAAAGCGTGTCACGTCGTACCTTATCGCTTGTAATCAGATGTAGATCTCTGCACTTTGAGAGCGGAAAAGAGCGTCGCTGTGGGTGGTTAAGACTACTTTCATTTCCAATAAATTATGTACTCTTTTAGAATGCAGATATTTGATGCATGTTTTAACGCGTGTGTGTGTGTGTTTAGCGTCTCTTTTCTTCTTATCGTAAATTGAATTAGCCCAGAACTGGGAAAGCAGATAAGCGTCTTCAGAAGCATCCATCAGGTTCTATAATTAACATTCAACAAGGCACACATTATGTGTGGTGTAGCACAAATGATAATTATGATATTACAATAATACTACTGAGTAGGATCTCGCTGGTAAAGTACTCGCCAGTACTTGTAATCCTGGATGTATTCTCAAGTCGGACAGTATTGTTGCTTTTTCATCCAGGAATTTGTCAGTAGCAGCCACGGAGATGGGATTTAATCATATCATAACGGTGAAATTTGGGATTACTGTTATGTGCACCTCTACCGCCCATACCGTGTATCTATCAGAATAATAGTCTACATCAAGCATGATGTTCACAAATTAACTATGTAAAAATAATTTCATTATAAACATTTTACAAGACAACATAAATTCACTACAGAAATATTGGCAGTACACAAAGATGTGTGCCGTCAATCATGAATACAAAATAGATAAACAACCCGCTTCATCCCACGAGACATGCAACTCTAGTCACAACTCCCTACAATGCATTCCTAACGACAATGCATTGAAGACACTCCTTGTTAATCTTCAAGGTACTAGACAGCTTGAAACAATGTGGTAAAGTTATCAATTTTAGGGCAAAGTCTCTTAGGAGCGAGCGAAGAGAATTTCTATTCGTCAACTCGTCTATTTGCTTAGAAGTTTAAGCTCGCCTGCAGTGTTAAAATCGTGTCGAAATAATAATTATTATACTGTCATCTCTTTGTGACGTCTCTGGAAACAGTTTGCAACAGTTCATCAAATATTATGTCAGTTAATTATTTCTTATTTGAACAAAGGTAGGGCAATATGTTGTATAATCTGCAAGCAAACAAGATCGCAAGTTAACAATAAATATACAAAGCCTGAAATTGACAAGAGAGTTAATTTTTAAAGCTTAAGGCCAGAGTTTAGTAACTATTAATGAAAAATTATTCTAGTTGATGAAATAAATACCCAAATTCCTATACTGGCATTGACCTCAAATTCAATTTTTTACATCGTCTAAATGAGGCTTTAAACAGTGACGATAGGGCTATAATTTAAATGCTCATCGATAATTTTGCGTATTTATATTACTTTTGCCTACCAAAATGGATTAGTGCTCACCAAATCTGACACTCCCCTCGCTTTTGTCAGATTTCAGGGACTCCCCGAAGTTGGTTTGGTTAGGTTCTTTTAACTTTGCGAACAAAAATAGAAGCCCTGCTACGAGGGGTATTTTAGTCATAGGTATTTAGAGGGTAAGTGAAAGTCGACTAATAAAGTATATTTACCAACAGGAGATGTTCATAATGCCCTTACTAACTGACCTTATTGTTGAGGTTTTTCAGAAGGTTCAGGTGCGTAGTACTACCAGATGAATGAATGTGGAGTAAGCAAAATAAGTATGTGAGGATCCAAGTAACAGAAGTTTTATAGTTATTACCGCCCTTATTCCTGTTTTATAAGTAGAAACAGGAATAAGGGCGGTTTCACATCGAAACGTTAGCAGCGCGACAGTAACGCGGCAGAAGCACATTTCTTCACATTTATAAGAACAACCACGCGTTAGCAGCGTCTGTCATTATTTATTTATTTATTTATTTATTTATATAAGTTATTCCCAACATGCTATAGAGTAGGCAACGTTTTCAGAGGCGACATGATTTCTTCCGCCGCGGGTGCAAATATTCAGTTTTTATCGAAAACGTCTGCAATGCTATTGATTTCTGTTATCTTGATAACTCAACGTCGAAGCAAAAAGGGTAACGTTCTGTTATATTTATGAGCACATAGTTCCCATAGAGCTGCGAAAGCATTTTTGTATAAAGGCCCGAATTCTTTCTGTCAAATAATGGTAGACTTATCCTCGAAACATACTTTTTTAAACTATACAAATGAATAAATGTTCATACAGAACGCCTAATGAAATTCTTTCCTTTGTTCAAATCCCAAATCATGATCAGAATAGTAGGTTGAAAGGTTTGAAAGTTTTTGTAAAAAAAAGTGTTAGTTCGTTTCATTGGCCTAAAATTTTTAAATCAAAATTGTAGTGAAAGCAAGAAAACCACGAGAGAAATACGAATGTATACAACTCAGGGGTGCCTACTCGGGTGTCTATTCTGAAATTGAACTGCCATAAGAATGAATATGTTGACTCGAAATCAGATAACTTTAACTTTTAAATTTATCATTTATATTAAGTTTTTCACTCAAATGTTATGTAATCTAGAATAAAAAACTTATCTTTTAAACTAAATGCTACCATATTTCACTTTGATACAACGCTGGAAAATTAAGAGCTAGAGAAAAATGTCATCCGTACAGACAAGGTTGACCGAGCTTATAAATAAAAATAAATTAAACATTATGCTTGACAATTTGTATAAATATTTCATATTATGTAAATATTTGCCAAGTTTACATATCCACCTTTATTATTTCGACTGACTGTACAACTAAAACATCAAAATAGCGGCACTCAATATCAAAATCAACCTTGGAAACTTTGTGCAAAGCTTAAATTTCAGTGTCAAAAATACCTCAGTGTTTTATAGCCGTTCCCATCAATAATGCAACGTACACTGGCAACATTTAACCCTTGGGATTTTGCCCCTAATTAACTTGGGTCCACGAGACCGCGTTACCACTGTGATATTACGAATGCAAAGCCGGTGTCAAACTCTGAACAATCAAAGTAATAATGATGGTTCGTTGTAAACAAGGTGCGTCCGATGCTTGAGGGTTAAAAGTTTTGCTTCGTTAGCTGAATGCGAGCTAAAATATTTTAGGTTGGAGAGAAAACGCTGAGAAATTGTTCAGACTTTTCTTGCTTTTTCGTGTAACTTTTTATCGTGAAGCATTGTTTGTGAGAATCTAATCGCAATCAATATTCTACTGTTATTTTTTGTTAGGTGCGTATTCGTTACTAATGCGACTTTGACCATTGGGCTATTATCAGTTGAAAGAAATTAAATCTACGGCTGTAACTATAATGATACAATGAGGCTCAAAGTGTGGACTTTATAATAGTTTCATTAGCGACCTATCAGCGTATTAACCCGCAAATGTCCACTGCTTAGCATGACCCAACCCGTCCACTAAATGTGACGATCCCATGGAGATTATACTGTAATCAAGAGGTTCATCTACCAGATTAACGTTTGAAATAAGACGGCGAAAGGGCATAGATAGTTATGATGATTCTGCCTATAGTCTTGATATTATCCCGGGGAAAAGCGGAGTATTAAAGCTGAAATTCCTCGAATGTTATATGTAATTTAAATATTCCTGGCAGCATTTATATATCAATACGTATAGCACCATTCAGCTCAACCATTTTGAAGGGAGCTAAATCATCTGACAGGGTCATTCAAGTCAACAAGAGACGTAGGTGCCCAGTGAATCACAGCTCTGAAGTACATAGCACTTACACAATGCGGGTATGAAACTATATAATAAGTACAAGAAAGATTGAATCTATACAAAGCAAATACTGTTGTACAATTTTCAGCAGCTCCAACAATGGTATTAAGTATACTTCTACTATCAATTTATTTATACATTCACTGTCTCATGGAGCAGGACCAGCATGGAGCCAAGCATTATTATCAGCCATATAGTCGGTCAGTTTGTAATATGCCTGCTTACAAAGTGTGAGTTTAATGCATGTTTTGAATTTCGTTTCATTCAGTTCAAGAATATTTTGTGATAGTATTATATCAATTTATTCATTTGTCGTCCGTGCAGTATAAGAACAGTTTATAAGACGGGGACGCGAGGTATGATGGGAAATCACACACTTAAAGCAAACTTAACACAATACTAACGTAGCACAAGCGCCAGCAAGACGCCATTTGTTAATGGCCGCTTGCAAATGACGTCCTGATGGCGCTTGCGCTACGTTAGTGTTGTGTTCAGTATGCCTAAAGAGAATGTATGTCCTCATTATACCTCGCCACACTGTTCCCCTACAGCGTAGCGGGTTGGTATACATCATTATTGACTGATTTTATCATGGGACCCTTTCTTACCGTTTTTAGTAACTGAACTTTTATTTTATTTCAAAATATTCTAACTCCGCCTCATAAACTGTATGTTCTGTTTCCAAAATTGTATATTACTATTCATCCCAACAGCTAGCTAGTCTCTGTTTCTTTAGTTTTCATCTACTTTTTAAGCAATTCAATATCAAACTCAAAACTTCCCTCACCATAGTGTCTCTGTCGCGAGACTGTCTTATCAGGTAACCGCGATCCTGGAGCGTTAAGGGCTATTAAAGAAACACCGTGGATTTTAGTCAGTACGAGTCTGACAGTCCCTCCCATCCTCCCTGAGCGGCGGGGGAATTCATTTGATCATTTTACCACAATCAAAAACCATATCTATCCATTACTTGCCCACTGAAGCAAACATTGTCCTTTTTATAATATGGCTCTATTTTATTCATGCATATTTAATTACATATACACTTTTGAGGTGTTACTAGAAGTGAATGAAAAGAAATGCATGTATGGTGAACAGGATACGCGATCAGTAGTACAGGAACCGAACACTCGGCTACTCCGCTTGAATAGCAAAAAAACGACATTAATCTGCATGCAATCTCTAGACCTAGACCTCGGAAAAAAAACATCCACGTCCTGAATAATCTTCATGAATACGGAAAACATACATTAGACAAGTAATATTTCATCACAATAAACTGCTCAGTAGTTAAATGGGTATATGCCTACGATTTATCATTTTCCACTGACTCGCCCTAAGGCACCCGTCCCTTTTATCTGTACCCCTTGCCACAAGGCCGAAAGAATCATTCTTTTCTCTCAATCCGACCAAGGATTTGATAAGCGAGCCCGAAGGTTTTTGAAAAGTATTATGCTGAATCTAAAATCGCCTTTACCCTCATTCGAAGCCTTAAAATGTTTATTCTGTTAAACATTTTTAATGACCTTATTATACTTAAGTAGGTTACTAAAATAAAAAAGGGTTCTGCTAAAATAGGATTCTATAAAAATGCCTTCATTACGCTCAGTTAGGTATTATAGTGTTTAAATTGTGTAGTCTATTTAAAGATTTTTATTGGTCGTACAATCATGTAGTGTTAAAAAATCTGGTTTTTATAAATAGAAGAGAACGAACGAAGAATAGAATAGAACTCTCTACGAAAAAGCACAACCTAATGTGGAGCTCATATACAGCATTTTTCCATCGCGTCGTTTCGATCTATAATAAAATGGAAAACATTGTTTTTGTCAAATAAACATACTTAACACGAAAAGCGCGAAAAGAAGTGAGATATGGTGAATCAGAATGTAAATACAAGAAAAGAAAGTGGATTGGCTAGGTTTCTAAAAAAGTCACACTGGGTGGAAATTCTAAGGAGAAATACTTCAGAGAATACTCACCCCCTTTCGTAGTTTTCTCTAAAGCTTGCCGTTTAAAATCTGTAATTACCATGAGAAAAAAAAAATAGTGGCAACATTCACTGAAGTGATAACTTAATCTTTTATTTTATGTTGAAAATAGAAGTAGAGGAGTATTCCT
This sequence comes from Agrotis puta, assembly GCA_943136025.2. Taxonomy (NCBI): domain Eukaryota; kingdom Metazoa; phylum Arthropoda; class Insecta; order Lepidoptera; family Noctuidae; genus Agrotis; species Agrotis puta. The sequence goes on along the minus strand of OW964177.2, from coordinate 7,859,836 downwards.
CTACTTTTATTTTAAATACAAAAATGTTTTAAATTGATATGCAATTATTACAAACTTCAAATATTGTAAAACGCAAATATTTTATTCAATTTAACAATAAATCTACAGAGTTGTGATGCTGTAGCCGCCGAGCTCACCTTGGGAGTATTATGAAAATATTGAATATATTGCAAACATTCAATATATATTGAAAGTATTCAAAAATATTTATAACATTCTCCAGGGAAATACTTTGAAAGAGATCGCTCCAATACTTTATAGTTGAAAATTCGAAGACGTTTCGCGAATTGGTTACCTAGTAACAGGTTGGTTTCAAATGAGAAGATTTTCAGCGCGTGTAAGCTCGTTTTTTTTACCCGACTACTGCAAAGCCAAAAGGAGGTTATGATTTGGATTAGTATGTATGTATGTTTGTTTGTTCCCTCATAACTTCTATACTACATATTATTACATGACAAATGAGGTGTCGTTAGAAGTGTCTTACTTGTCCGCTGGTTATGGAGTAAGTGACGTGTCGACTCGTGACGTGACGTGACGACTAAAGGGGATGTAAAGACGTAACCTAAAAAAAAACGCACAGTCATGTGTATCAACATGGGTATCAAGTTAAAGGGCTTGATGAGCACATTTGAAATATACAACATTATTTTTAGTATATGCGAAACCAGAATATAGTTTGTTCAGAATCAGTAACTGATTCGATTCCAATCATTTTTACACCATGTTATATTTTTTCAAAAATATTTTAATTAAATTTTATTACCAGTAAATTACCATGCAATCACCGTACGGTTAGGTACCTATTGCCAAGCTATTATCACGAGTGTATAACACAGGAGACGCGGTTTACGCGGGTGTATCGCGAAATGAGCATGTTTTTGAACGGACAACCAGGTAATATACAAACTCATAATCTTGTGATTTTTAAAGATACGGTTTTAAAATTTTGTACATAGATTCTTTACACAAAAATACTAGACAGGTGTATAGGGTTTCGCATAAACAAAAAATAATGTTGTATATACATTATATAGCTTTCACTAGCTAATTTCCTGTTTCTAACAGTGTCAACATGGATATCAAATGATAAATCTTAAATTCAGAACTCAAAAGCTATAGATGTAACATTAATTACTTACTTCAAATAATATAACCCTAAAATAGTGTAACGACGATTTTTATAGTTAACAATGTTGTAATAGTTATTTATGCAACTGTTGTATAATCAGGGGTATTAAAACACGAATGTGGGTTTATCACACGAGGCGTAGCCGAGTGTGATAATAGTATCACATGAGTGTTTTAATACCTAATTATAACAGTTGCATACAAGACTTTATCTACAATCATGATGCGAATTCTCTATAAAAGATTTTCATACCATAGGGTGTTGTACAGAACTATGTGAATTCAAGATGGCGGGAAATAACACGATAAGACGAGAATCCAAAATTACGAATTAGTCTACAATTTATTGTTCTTTTTTCAAAATGTTAGCGATCTGGTGGTAAAAATGTCATTGCATGAGAATGTTCTTTTTTTGAAATTCATTATAACACGCGTTTGGATGATATAATGATCATTATAGCATTGAGTGTTTTAATGTTGGCAATAAGCTAATTGATGTAGGTTCTTTTATAGAGGATTAATAGCATGATAGTAGATAAAAAATATTTTGAGTGACGATTGCGTTTATAGTCTTTAGTCTCATATAAATTGAGTTAGTAGTTTATTAAAAAATTAATGTTAGTTCAAACATTAATTATTTTAGACATTTTATTTTGGTTTTATGTGTACATGTTATGTTCAATTACTAACATTGAACCGGTTTATAATTAAACGAACCAAAGTAAATGTATAAATTGTGGTGGCTTAAATTTTAATTGCCTAAAATCCAATCCACAATTATTTAAATAAACTGAGATAGTCTTGCTTTTCCTGTTCATTATGTAGAGGTTGGAAAATTGGGCCACGGGGACTTACTAAATAAAAAGTAATCTAACTCAAATGTCTATACGAAGCTTCATTGAAATCTGTTAAGACGTTAAGGCATAGAAGAGATGCAAATAAACAAACGGATACTTTATAGATTTCCTTCGAAAAAAGGGAGAGGTTCTCAATGCATCAGAATCTTTTGTTTTTGTGTATGTTTCCCGATTTTACAAAAAAGTCAAGGAAATAAGAAACAAATTCACCGACTTCCAACATTAACTTTTACAATTTTTACATTAAAGTTACTTTACACTCTTTTATGTTTTTAGAAGTTGGTTTTCATTTTCAATTTTAGTCTGGAGTTATCGAGTGTTACAGACATTGATTATAACTTCGATAATACTAATAAATTATGTATCTATCTTGTTGTTTTCAACTAATAAGCAAACATATTTCCTTGATTTACTCATTGACAAGCACGAATGAAGGATCACACGTAAACAGACAAAATGTGCGATATCATAAAATTGTTTTTAATTAAAATACGCTGAAATATTAATAACTTAAAGAACATAATCCTGGACTGAGTCCTTAAAACAACATGTGCTCATCTTGGGCTGTGCCCATATTGAACCCTGTTCACATTTGAACCGTGCATTGCAGCGAATTTGCAATTTTTGCAATGCAAATGCAATGACTACGTACATATTAAAGGGAAAACGTAATTAAAACTGTGAACTGTTTATTTTATTCGCTTTTGTTTGTTCTGATATCGTTAGAGTCGTTTTAGCCTTGGTTTTGTTTTATTTGATTTAGTTAATGAGAGTACGAAAATGATATTGGAAAACATCTTAGGGTAAATAGAATGAACAGGCTTCTTCTGGATAAGCTCGCTCCATCGTATACTTTATCTGTCACCTTTAGCATATAGCAGCTACTAGAAAATGAGAGTACGAAACCGTCATAATGGAGAAAATCTTAGGGTAATTAAACACTGTCTCTGTACTGTTCCCACTATTGTGAGAAGACACCTCTCAGTGGGAGAGAGTGGCTTCTGCATTCATGACCCCCTGTGAGTCCCTGTTTAGTAGACTTGAGAATAGCTTGAAATATAGGCACAGTGCGATCTTGAAACCGCATGTCTGTGTGTGTGTCCATACATTGGCAGATTTGGCCGCCAGGCAAGACTGTCAGAAAAATCCGTAAGTATATGGCTAGCATTAAGTGTCAATAAACAGATGCGGTTTGTTTATAAACCAGTATAATATGTTCAGTCGTTAACTTTTCCCTATACGGCCAACAAAGGACACCCAACGAACAATGTAATCAATTAACTTGCTCCATTTAGTTTTGTACGACATCGTAACTTGTACCCCATAAGAGTAAACGAGCACGATTCTCGTTCCCCTATTCACGGACGTACTTGTCTGCGTCAAGAAGTGCACTGTAATGAATTGAATCTTTAGACTTACTCGTATGCTCGTACGCTATGCTGCTCTAGTAGAACATTTGAGATTTCCACTGGATTTTACGTCCTTCTCTTTCAGAGTTATATTATACTAGCTGTTGCTAACAGTTTCATCCTTTACAACTCGAAAATCATCCCGTGGGAACATAAAATTGGAATAAACACTATCCTATGTGTTAATCTAGGTTATAATCTAGCTGTGTTCCGAATTTCAACCAAATCCGTTCAGTGGTTTTTGCGTGAAAGAGGAACAAACAGACATCCATCCATTCACCCAAACAAACTTTCACGTTTATAATATTAGTGGGAAGTAGGATAGTGAAATCTTATGTTTAAAAAAAACAGACAGCGGCACACTAACATTATATTTTAAAAGGGATTTTTAATCATCTTTAATATCTGTTTCAACTTTCCAATATTTTGGTACTGTTGCAACTGCCGTGATCAAGAATAAACAAACGATTTGATTGATTTGTGATCGTGTGTTTAAAATGAAATGCTCGATTTTTTTTTATAAGCAAAAATATTTAAAAATGGTCTCGGTGTACTTTTAAGTTGACAACTCTTCAGTCGTCTATTTTCACAAATCAACATTATTTTTACAGGCAACTGCGGACGCCCACGTTTTGTGCGGCGGGTTACGTAAAAATACGCTTTAAAAAAATAACCTCGCTTAAGTGTTACCATATTCAGCGTTTAAAAATGTTAGCTTCATTTTACTGAAATTAAAACGCGTACCTTAGTTTACAACGACTGAACGTGGAACGTTTTCGCGTGAAAAAATGTAAAATTGTTTCAAATCGCGATAATTTCTTTTTAATACAGCGTTTTAGTTGAAGCAATTATGGAGCTGAAAGAAGGATATTTTTAACAACATTTACTCAGCGGCGTAAAATGGACAAAGGAAAGTAGAATAAACCATTTGGTAAACTGGAATTTCCGTTTGAAACGTCTGTAGCGACAACGGCATTTAAACGAACTTAATTTGCAGGAATTTGCGATGTAAATAAGGAATTGTTTAATGACCTAAGGTCCGTTTGGACATTTAAAAAGAGGGAACTGAGCCTTTCCGAGTTCCCATTATGACGAGGACACTTATTAATAGGGAGAAAGAGCTTTGTTTCGTTTGTCTCGTTACGGCCTTTTTTGAAATCGTTGTTTAGTGTGGTTTTGGTTAAATTGTTAAGATTATTTTTGTTCAACTCTCTTTTGGAAAGAACTCCTTAAAATTCGAATCTGCCAGACTTCATTGTATTGGTTTGGAAAACTAATCAATTAGATTACCTACTGAAGCACCACTGACAGTGACGTTACTAATAGAAAATAATTTAGCATTAAAATTATTTATTCATTTAATTGAATTATCGCATTGCTTGATTTTTTCCCATTATTGGCGACTTCTTTCGATTTCTTCTTCATTCTTACAAGTACACTGTAGAAATGGGTTATGTCGACGGAAGAACAGATGAAATGACAGCGTGTAGAAATATTTCTATCGCGCTAAACATTGCCATGTTTAGGAAATAGAATTTTTATGTAGAAAATAATGTAGTCGTTTACGGGCCGTATCATGGCAGTTAAATAGATTTGTATTTATAAATAAATAACTTTTATTTGGTTTTATTCGTGGTTTAATATAGAATTGGTCATGCTACGCGTTCAAAATCAATATAAGTAGGTTTTCAACATAAAAATTTGATTACAGAATCCCAACACTTATTATGGGGGTAAACATAGTTGAAATTGCACTAACAATTCCTTTTAACACCACTTCACATAGAGTTTCTCAGCTGACTTAAACGAATTTAAGTTCACGTTAACTTTCTTTATAAGACATTTGAGTTGTAAAATGTTACAGTGAAATTGTTTACATAATTTTCTGAGTAGTTGTTTCTGTGTACAGGAGCCGTATTATGATGTCTTAAAACCAGGCTTGTTCCAGTGAGTGAACGAGGTGGCGCTAGACCACTTGTATAGCTCTGTCTCTTTCACTCACTGGAACAAACCTGGTTTTAAGACCATAATACGGCTGCTGGCCGGAAAGTTGAAAATAAACTGTTTTTTTAAGTATGATCCCTATGCTTAATCTATATATATAAAAGGAGAACTGACTGACTGACATATCAACGTACAGCCGAAACTACTGGGGCTAGGAATGTGAAATTTTGCACACGGCTTCCTATCATAATGTAGGGGAGCACTAAGAAGGGGTTTTTGGAAATTTAACCTTTAAGGGGGTGAAAAGGGGGAATTAGGAAAGTACGTAACCCACGCGGACGAAGTCGCGGGAAAAGTGCTAGTTATTATATATGTTTTGTTTATTATTTTATATTAGTTTGCTCTTCAATTTAGTCTAGGTTAGAGGCGACGGAGACAAAACCGATATGATGGAGCGAGCTTACCCAGAAGAGGCCTGTGCACCCTTTTGAAGAGATTTGGGTTGTATACGTTCGGAAACACAGACGCAGAATTATTATTATTATATAGAATAAATAGTATTTCCGATTGGATATATTTTAGACTCAGACTTTACCTTTAGCCTCTCGCAACCTGGTATAAATTCTGTAATACATACGATGATAATGCGGATGATACTAAATTGTTCACATTATATGACAGTTCAATACCCAATTACCGAATACAATTTCCTCGGAAGCAGCCGGTTTCCACGTTCAGGTAGACTCTTATTAGTCGTGATGACTTGAGCTGGGGAGCTTTACTTTATCTTAACATCGTATAGGTACAGATGCCGTCTCCACAGATATAGCCATTTATTGACTACTGTTGTGAAAGCTGTTTATTAATTTTCCAATCTATACAACCCGAGTCTGCCTGGTGAAATACAGCCCATTCCCTCTCACAGAGAGGAGGCCTGTGTCCCAGCAGTGGGAACATTTTAGGCTGATTATTATGTTTCTAATATTATTTAGATCAATCCCACATACGTATATATCCTATCCTACTAATATTATAAATGCGAAAGTTTGTGAGGATGGATGTTTGTTACTCTTTCACACAAAAACTACTGAACGGATTTGGATAAAATTTGGTACACAGATAGTTTATAACCTGGATAAAAACTATTCTATGTGTTATAGAATAGTTTTTATCCCGTGGGAAATTTTTCGAGTGGCAGCGGGTGAAGCCGCTGGCAACAGCTAGTGTGAAATAAAGTAAACTAGGACAATCAATTACAACCCAATGACATAAAACTTAAAACGCAAACTTAAAAATTGTTACGTTAAAACGTAAAACCAACCACAAAATAAAACTTGTTCACTTGCCGGAGACTTAAACCCACGACCTTCGCAACACGACAGGTATTCCAGTAATCTAGACAAACGGTTATCGAAACTCAGCTATTTTCATTCCTAGGTGCTGGCTCCATGGATCGTAGAAAAAGCGATATGCTATTTCCACCACCCGCGGTTTTGCCATTCGGTCATTTTGTATATTATTCCGTCGACAAGACATGTTTTTTTTATTCAATATTTTATTGATTTATCCAACACCTAAACGCATTCATTTCACAAATTACTCTCAATATCTACAAGTGTTAAATCGAATCTCGAGAACTAAACACACAAACATAATTAATGATTAAACGAACTTACCTGTAAGTGAAGTTCGATCATAATTATGTGAGGTTTTTCTTTCGAAGATATTAGAGACCCGCTCTCCAGATTTGAAGACCCAAAGTTGTGAAATGAATACAATATATTACTAATCTCTCTAATCTCTTGCTACGCGTGCAGGTGGGTGAAACTACGTTCACAATCTAAATTATATAAAAGTATTAGTTAAATTCGTTCAGAAGGAAAATATACGTAATGTGTGACACATTGAAGGACGGACGCTTTGGAAAATTTATAATTATGAAATGGGTCATTTCCACAAAAATTTACTTAGATCCAATTATCAAGCAGAATGCAGTGACAAAGTTTTTTTTTCTGTTTTGTTATTTTTTACTTACAGTATTTTGGTACAAAGTCTATAATGGTCTGTTTTTACCCGACTACGGCAAAGCCAAGCAAAAATATTTTGTACGAAATTATTCCCAATAAAGATATTATTGAAAATATTTTTAATTGTCGTTATCATTTTGCTGATATTATATTCAAATGATTATTTACTGTTAAATAAACAGAAAAGCGCGCAAGTATTAGAAAAGCGAGCATGACGTCACAGTTTGGCGCCGTCATAATTTCACCCATATCATGATCGCATAGTATTTTAATTAACTTTGATTTACTTCTACCATCTCCGTTGTTTCTACGATCTGAGTTCCGCCCGCTCTCTCCAATAAAATACGCGTTGTTGCATTGAACGTAAGCTCTTTAGAAGATTTTACGCGTTTCCACCCAACGTTTGCACAACGATTGAATACTAAATTACCACCACCAAAATATGGTTTAGCCGTAAAATATATGTTTACCCTTTCGGAGTGAAACGTTTTGATAAAGTTGGCTGTGTTCATGTTTTAGTACGAAATGATTTTTTTTTACATTACATACGTACGTACTTATGTAGCTAGAAACATTTATCATTCCAGAATCTCGTGTTGCTTTTATTATGATTAGACTGTGATTTATTTTTTGATTTCCTTTAGTGGTTTTTGTGGAAGTTAAGATGTTTGTAGATAGATAAATGTTTCTGGAAGAATACGAGATTTGAGATTCCGCAGTGATTTGGAATCTTATACATATAATTTTTTTTATAAATGTATCTTACAAACGCAGAGAGATAAATTTTTAATCCTAAAGCAAAAAAATATATATTTCAAAGCCTAATAGCCAATTTTGAGTTAAAAAAAATGTGTTATTATAATCCGCGCGCAATTCCACCGCCAATTAGCAACAAACATGCATAGAGCATGCTCCGAATTGTAGCTAAATAATATTGTGGTGGTGACTTGCACTTGCGCCTGTACTTCTAGCCAGTGCATTGTAAGTAGTAGTATAATCACATGTACCTTAAGCCCTTTTCTATTAAAATTATGTAAAAAATTCGCATGTGCAAACGATATACCGGCAATATAGTGGAACACAGGGGCGCTACATTAATTAATGGGCGCAGACACTAATTAATGTTTTAACTGCTTTAAACGCCTTCTATTTGAAGTTTTTGTGCCTTATAATTCAGACGATATCATCCATAGTTAAAACCTACCGATAAATAAATCGTTGGGAGATATGCAAACTTAAATCGACCGGAACAAAGGTAATTTCAATATAGAGACGAAAAGGTCAAAGGGTTGAGGCCCTTAATATGTAAAGGGACAATAAGGCCTTTAATCTGATATCACATTCCACGTTACATATTACGCATGAGGATTTATTGATTAGGAATTGTTTAATACTGTCAATCTACGGATTACGGCGATTTGAAGTAACAGGGGCTTTAGTCGCGCGAGCATGTGGGCAGCGAGTAATAGGCAACTCGCTGTCCGACCATGGACCATGCCCGGGTCGACGGCGTGTTGTGTTCCACGCGCGCCTCAAGGAGTGTCAGCAGAGCCCCCTCTAGAGGGCCAAAGTCTACCGGGGTCGCGGGACTGTACGAATTACCGTGACCCCGGAACGTAAAGGGCTATTGAAGGACACCGTGGATTTTAGTCAGTACGAGTCTGGCAGTCCCTCCGCTCTGCCCCGGATAGGAGGACTCATTTGATGATTTTATCACGTAAAAAAGGGGCTTTAGTCGTTTCGCATTGCGAGCGGTATGGAAAATTGTGTATGTTGTCAAAAGTCCATTAGTTTAATATCGTACAGTGGGCTTGATCAATTGGTTACCCCTGTAATGGACGTAGGTGCTTCCAAGGAGAGTAACCACATCGTTATATTTACTTATTGTAGTTATAATTTACCTACTATAATAAACTTTAGATCCACAATGCCCTTAAACCGCTTACTTCCTCATCCTCTCTAACTCCTCACAAAATATTCGGAACTTTGAAGGGTTTCACAGACACGTGTAAGGCCACTATATGTCCTCCTTCACTCCTATGGCATCCAATTATTAATTAGAACATTTGAAATTTACAAAAGGGATTACAAAGTTTTAATCTAACAATTTGGAAGCTGGTTAATAACATTTAATTAAAGACTATTTATAGAAAACTTGCTTTTATCTACATCATTGCCTACTCGATAGTCTAAAAGTATCCCCTGGATACAGAACTTGGTCTCTCTCTCTCACTCTCTCTGTCTCGCTCTTAATGACAACTCAATGACGGTACGGTTGGTGCAGAAGTTGAGCGACAGGTTGCAGCGCTGTGTTTCGAGGATTCGATTCCCGCACTTAATAAATTCCGGGTCGGAGTGTTTTTGTATGTGAGTTTAATGTTTGTAAGAAAACCAACGATACGGGAGAAATTCGTAGTATGGGGAAACGTTTCGGCTTTCCGATTTTTGCCGGGTAATCCAAATTCTTATGAATACTAAAAAAACTTTGCTAGGAAACTTTACATCTTTAACTATTAATTTAAGTTTTTTAGTCAAATACTCGTATAAGTTGTCCATAAAAATCAGCTATAAATAATAATAATCACATTTGAATGCTTTTCGACTCTTTTTTATGTATCACAACATTTTCATACATAATGAATGGATGGTGGCGGCGGAAGTTATAAGAATACTTTTTTTCACTTGATTCTAGTTGGCAAAGATTAAAAATACCAAACAATTTTAAATAAAATAAAAAACTTCAAACAACGTGCTATCCAATTGGATCATAAACAGCTGATCGCATTTTTGACAAGTCGACGATTTACGTTACTGATTTTGATTTTAAGGCCTTTCGAATATGGTTTCCAGGTGACTATTGCAATATAAGTCCTTAGAGGTTCGTACACAAACACGCGTCAATTGATACCAAAGTCGTAACGTATCGAAAACTTGAGACATTCATTAAATAAAAGTGACGTCAAATCCAACCAAAAAAGCCGTCAGACTTTATTAAAAGTAAGTGATATAATGGAAGTCGTTATCGGCATGCGCGCGGTTAACTGCACCATATGCACCAAAGAACCCCGTGCTAGGGCCTGCATAACTTTCAAACTTTTGCCTTTGTTCATTTGATTTCATTCGGTGGGCTCTTGAATTTAGTACGTTGGAATTAAATAAAGTCTTGCAATAAGGATGGAATTTATGTCATGAAACTGAAAGTGATTGTTCTCTCTCTCTCTCTCTCTCTCTCGCTCTCTCTCTCTCTCTCTGTCTGTCTCTCTCTCTCTCTCTCTCTCTCTCTCTGTAGTCGGTCTCTTGTCTTTAAGGATCGTGATGAATGGTGGGATGCGGTGAATATTATAATTATGTAGTGTACTTTGGTAATCGTGTCAGAGGATTGTAGTATTGGGTTAAAAATATCGTATGTAGTGTAGCCTAGGTGATAAACAATGTGTGTATCTGTTCAACAATTTCTGAAAGAGTTACGAATGTTATCCATCAATAATATTATGTTACCTTCTAGTGTGGAGCAATTTTTTTTTGTTTTTTTTTTAACAGTTCTAAATACATGGATATTTCCATCTTATGCGTTCACTACAATCATAATTCCCCATTTATAATATTTTTTTAGTAGTAAGATCTACAAAGAAGGCTTATGGATATCCGTGGTTTAGATGTCTTGTTTGTATTTGGTAACATTAAAGAAATTTACCTGCGTTTACCTTGACATAAAGAAATAAAAAACTTCACATTTTCGGCCAACGTTCACATGATTCTTAAAATTGCAAACGAAGCAGCCGAACAAAGAATCTAAGTTGCAATGGTAGAGAGGAAGCGAAGGGTTAGAATTGGGCATTGTACGAGTATTACAACTTGAACATGACCGTAAACAGCTTGGACACAACTTGGGACATAGACAGACAACTTGTACCTTCTAGCCGCAACTTGTACCAACCTATAGCACCTAAGTGAATTAAGACTGATCTTTTGAATAGAAAAAATGTAGTTCAAAACATTGTGTTTTGAACCCATAACTGTTATTGTAACAAAAACGTTATTTCTTCATTAGAAAAGTTCAAAAAACAGCGACACCGTGATGGCGTTTAAATTTTATAGGAAACGGCTATACCTTATACAATTATAATTATTTATTTATTATATATATGAAAAAAAAGAAACGAGAATATTATCCATTCGTTGCTCTATGGGAAGTTACTCTATTAATTAGGCTATGGTCAGCCACGTCAATCAAGTGATAAAATCATTCATTCACGTTGACATGACAGATGTGACAGTGACAGTATTAGGTTTATTTTCGTTAAGGAATTTCATGATTCGGTCGCCGCGCTCAAAGCCCGAGATAAAAGCTATGCGTGAAGCTGCTATGCTGAAAAGCTGTCGATGAATTTCAGCGATGTTTGTACACCTATCCCCCAAAACCCAGATTGTAAACATGGAATATAGTTGTGACGTAAATCAGTTCCACTAAGCTGTTTATCTGACGTTTTGCAAGTTGGAATAGTTTACTCAGTAACTGACAGGGATAAATCAATAACAGTCGTTCCGTTTCACGCAAAATATAGAGGAAGAGATTACTAGTAGGTTCAAGTTTTAATGAGAAACTAAGTAAGTATTATGTTGTTTACAAAAGCAATACGTTTAATGGATTTTTAACTTGTTTTGAAGTTAAGTATGCTTCTTTTAGTTTAAAGACTTAATTTCAGCAATTTATTGAGTTGTTTAGAACATCAATTTGAGTAAACAATTACACACATCATAAAAAGTTTGTTTTAACTTTGAAAAATCGAAATCTTTTTGTTACGGTAGATTACATTATGATTTCTTCTTCTTTTTAGATTCTTAATTTAAAAATATAGATTTGGAATATAAAACAGTACTGATACTGATACTACTACGACTACTAGGCTAGCGCCTACATCATCCCGCTGCTGGGCAGAGGCCTCTCCCCATGACTTCCAGTTTTCACGATCCAGGGCCAAAGTGGGCCACTGGTCATCGGTTTTGTCAAGCTCGTCCCGCCATCTTCTTCTCTTTTCTTTTTAGACGAATCACATTGTTGTTTATTGCTTGAAGAGAAAACTCAAATCTTATAAAACAGTTTAAATGTTTTGATCAGTTTATGCTACCGATCACAAACCATTTTCGTATAAGTGGTATAATAAAACTGTATAGCGCAAATATTGCTATGATCTGCAAGTAGTTGTTTCGGGTCTGGGCATGGGAGTTTCTATTTTTGTATAAGTACCCAGAATACAAGAGAAATTCCTAGTGTGGGCCAATGTTTTGAAAAAAAGAAGTGGATTCCTACTTCCATAGAATAAAGCGTAAAAATATGTTATATTTATGACAATGAAGATGGGACACGATGCATTCTTATTTACTCTTAACTAGTGGCGCCGCTTTTATTTAAGCGTGTTATTATTTTTTCATAATGTTTTCAAGCATATTATGACACTTGTGGGCAAAATTCAAACATTTCCAACTAAACATGCCTGAGCAGCATTAGGTGGTTAGGGTGTCATCAGAAACCATGTCCATCCGTCTGTCTTTCTGTCCGCAGCTAAGCTCAGAGACGCTCGGTACTAGAAAGCTGAAAATTTTCATGTTTTTATGACGTATAGTAAACTGGAACTTCGATGTTAGTTTGAAGCAAAAAATAGACCCTCATTCGTGCACTAGAGACGCTTTTTCAATTTCGCGGACAATACACGCAGTAAATACTTCAAGTACGCTGTAAATAAAATACCGAAATCTTGTTTTTTCTTTTGCCCAGTATTATTTTGTGCCCTGGTAAGAGGCATTTTATCGAACAGTGAGAGAAATACGAGTCCAACATTTACAGTACTTAAGTGAAACTTCAAACAGCTGCAAAGAAAGTATTTCGTCTAGAACTAAAGAAAGTTTAATTTCGCTCCCAACAAGAATACTGGACACATTTTAAACTTAATCAAATGTAATTTCCCTTGCGTCTTCTACGACCTTATCCCGCGATCCTCAGTTGTTTCCACTCTTAATTCCAAGAATGTAATAAACAATGTTGCTAAGCTCTAAAAACAGCTCACGCGGATTCACATATAAAAAAGATACGTACAGAAGTTCATGCACTACATACTAACCAAAGCGATTGATTGCAGTGAACGTGTTCATTCTTTTCGAGAAACCGAGACATCGCCTTTTTTGGTAAAACTAAGTGATCAAGGTACAGTTTAGTTAGGACGACGTCATAGTCTTCATACGACGAGTGAAAACGCACACACAGACAAGTGCGGCAGCAAATGCAAGCGCACTTACGATTGGCATTAGTTTTTGGAATACTTTCAGATAAGCGTACGTACGATCCTTGATTATTTTGGCACTCGAATGAAATGAAGTGATTTATTTATTTTTGCAAAAGGATAATATAAAAATTTTTACACGTCGTCTTTTTACAAACTAGATGAAGCTGATGTTTCGTACCTGACTACTCTGAGGAGAAACAGCCGAAATTAACAAACACACTCAGAGGTCACTGTCTCTTGTAAATTCCCAGACATTATATTGGTCAAGTCATACGAGGACCATGTACGTTAGTGTCCAAGATGGTCTTTCGAAGAAAGAACCAAGCATATTTGAGTGGACCTGTCCAATCAGTGCAAGCATTTGGCAAGTATCGTATAGCTCGACTCATAACTCAAGGAATGATAGAAAACACTTGTGAATTGTAGTAAATTATGGCGGCGTTAATTCTTACGGTTAATATTTTTCCATAGTCCAATGCGATAACCTTACCTTCTGTTCAGACCTACCTATTCTGTGGCACGCGGATTCATAATATCAAAGCGAAGAATCCAGAACGCCAGACAATAGGTACGCGCTCTTTGTTCGTGGTCTTGCATGCACGGGTGTATGGATTAAGTGATATACAATGCGGAGTCAACTTCCCTGACTACGGAGATAAAACAATCTACTGATTACAAGGCTGTTTTAAGTAGGCCTTTTGTTGTGTGAAGGAACGCTTGTGTAGCCCGGTAAGTTATGTGCTTTGGGTAAGGTACCTAAATGAGGCTTGTGACTAAGCCGTATGGTAAAACTCACCAAATTTTTCTGAGGCAACTTCAAATTCAAATTATGTATTTATTTGTGAAACATAGATCTATAGATCTTTGACAGTCGTTACGGTTGATCCGAAGCTTAAAAGACCGACAGGCTGTCTTCCTAAAGAAACATCGTATTACAAGGGATGTTGGTTGTGGGATCATGGGAAATTGGAAAAGACTGAAAATTCAACATAGTATGAAAATCATCCACTTGATCAAAACTTTTATTCTAGTTACTGGATGACTCTCGTATACCCACAATGATTTTCTAAGATTCCAGACAATTCCAACATGTACATGTACTTGAAAGAAAAAATGCATATTAATTGCAAATTATTTGTAACATTTCGGAAGAATGTAAATGTTATATAACATTATGTATGCCTATATTCTTATTCCAGCAAGTAAGCTTTTGTCAAACAGACTGGCGTGGCGAATGCGAAGCGTGACGTTTTTATTTGTAATGTATGGAATTGTTTGAATCCAGTCACATAGAAAAGCGAAAGCGATATCCGATAGCGTGACAGATCTATCGGACTGACGTCTCGTATCGGTTCGGTATCTCTTCGGACTCGCCTGTCTGTTTGACAAAGGCATTAGACATGGTAATTGACAAAAAAAAAACAGTGACAGACAACACTGACCAAACAAGTCCACCTGACGGCAGTTGAGTAAAATGCTACGCGACTGAATAGACAGGCGTCATTCGTAAAACAATAGCTGTCCACCGTCCTGTCAATTTTATTCACCACGTCGTACTCGTAATCTCGAGGAGAACCTTTAAGGCGCCATACCAAGCGAACACTTCGTAAACGTCTAGATTTTCGTCGCAAAGTTAGTCGTATCTATATATACCACAAGCCAGAAAAAAATACGGTGTATAGTCAAATGTATAAACAAAAGACTTAAACAATTAAAACAATTTACAAAAGTGCTGTACTACGAAAAAAAATGTTCAATATGACGTGGAAAAATAATTTTTATCTCGAAATTCTCAATTTCTCAGCGACAGCCAATATACTCGTATATTTTATACCTATAACAAAGGAAATTTCGTGACACAAACAAATTTTTAAACTCAGAACTATTATTTAATAAATATTCAATGAAAACTGCAAATGACTTACATTTCTTCTTACAATTTCCCCGCCGCTGTTTCACCACCGTTACTACCAAAAAATTAGCTTCATACAGCACCTTAATTTAATTAACCCCATCTACTAGACAGTGAAACGTGCAAACGAAAAATGTAACTGACTGTTAGGAAATTTCATGTCACGCATGTTCTAGATTTGCTTGTCTGGCTTCAGTCGTTTTCAATTTCCTGTTAGTTCATAATATTTATAGGGAAGACACCTTCGGATCGGATTTATATAGGTTGATACGTGTTTGTAATATTTCTTTTATTGAACTAAATATATGTACATTAATAGTTTATTTTATGTACATTTGCTAGGAATATTTTTTGACAGATGAAGTCTCAATTCTTTTTTTTTTACAGTTTATAGGGTCTAGGTCTGTAAGATCCAATGATCTTTTGGCTTGTCGCTAAAAATTTTGTAAATATGTCACTATTGGAACTTTCATTTGAGTAACTATTGTATTTATTATTTGTTTTTTTAAATATTATTTCTCCATAATAAGGGATATCGACCATGTTTAAAATATCCTACGTTTATTCCAGCTCATGGCACTTGCAATAGTGTCAGTAACCATCTGGTCTACTACGGCTACTAAGAAATATTCATATAATATACATATATATTATACGATTCATTTCGTTAATGAATATTAAAAGAATAGCCAATGACGTGGCAGGAAATTGACGTGAATGTTAAGAAATATTTCTTAAAGTGGCCGTTTTAGACCCGCAGTTTCAATACTTATACGTATTTATTACATTTTTATCTTCAAAACTGCAGTAGGCATAATCACGATAAGTGCAACACGTTAACCTTTAACTAGTGACGCGGAGTCTCACAGGCGTCGCGTGTTTTACAAATTCTCAGAATTGGTCACTTCCCACCGCCTGCCACGACCCCGCTTCTCAGTAGCTTCTGTTTTAGTGCTAAAACGATCGGGGAACGAGGCGGACTTGTCGGCGGTTGTAAAACACGTGAGTAAAAACACTTACAAAATCTAAAGGAGTCTGTCAGGCTAAATGTCCCTAGTTGTCATACAACCTCCTGCCGGAGGCTGTACGCCGGTGTCGTGCGGTCCATGGCCCTCTACGGGGCCCCCGTGTGGGCCCTAAGCATCCGGACGCGACCACTCAAGCTGGTCGCATGCCAGAGTGTCATGGCTATCCGGATGATCCGGGGATACCGCACGATCGCCGGCGAATCAGCCAACCTCCTAGCGGGATTGCTGCCCTGGGATCTGGAGGCGACTGCCCTCCAGCGCGTCTATGAATGGCGCGTGGAGGCGCAGCGTCGGGGCGAATCCCCGCTGCCTCGACAAGTCGAGGCGCGGCGGGAAGAGCTCCGGCGTGATCTCAGGGCAGTGTGGAGGGAGCGACTGTCGCAACCGAGGTCCGGGCACGCCGCAATTGCGGCGGTAAGACCCCTCTTTGAGGAGTGGCTGGATAGGCGTCACGGCGTCCTTACCTACCGCATGACGCAGGTCCTCACCGGACACGGAAGTTTCGGGAGGTTCCTGTGTCTGATTGGGAGGGAAGAAACGCCTGGGTGTCACCACTGCGAGGATCGTCCTGAGGACACGGTGGAGCATACGGTGCAGGACTGCCCCGCTTGGGCAGAGCACCGCCGTGTCCTCACGACGGCGATAGGCGGAGACCTCTCGCGCCCGGCATTGGTCGAGGCCATGCTGCGGGGCGAGACGGAGTGGGAAGCGGTCGCCTCCTTCTGCGAAGCAGTCATGCTCGTGAAGGAGGAGGCGGGCCGCCTGAGGGAGAGGACAGCGTCCTCCCTCCACCCCAGCCGCAGTGGTAGACGCCCACGGCGTCGGACGTCGCAGGACGATCTCCGGCCACCGTAGGCGCGGGCATGCGGGCAGCGAGTAATGGGCGACTTGCTGTCCGACCACGGACCATGCCCGGGTCGACGGCGCGTTGTGTTCCACGCGCGCCTCAAAGAGTGTCAGCATATTGACGGGGCCTGTAGAGGGCCAAAGCCTGCCGGGGTCGCGGGACCAAGGGATTACCGTGTCCCCGGCACGTAAAGGGCTAGTGAAGGACACCGTGGATTTTAGTCAGTACAAGTCTGACAGTCCCTCCCGCCCTGCCCTGGGTGGGAGGACTCATTTGATGATTTTACCACGCAAAAAAAAAAAAAAAAAAAAGTTGTCATACAAATGTTTTTTAAACCATTTTTTTGTTTTTCAGTGCAAAATGGCGGAAAATCAGAGGAAACGTAAATTGTCTGCCACAAATTCACAAACAAGACAAGTCCTGCGGTTAAACAGTCCATCGTTTGAAGAGGAGTTCAATGCCCTCATGCTAGCTTCAGACCAATCAGACAGCGAAGGTGATTGCGATGACTTTTTGATTTCCGAAAATGATTTTTTACAAAATCATGATAGTGATCAAGACGAATATTCCCAGGAGAGTCGGACCATTCGAGAAGACAGTAATGAGGAAGGTCAAATCACTTGTGAAGAAGTTAGCAGCGACAGTTCTGAAGACGAAGACATACCTCTTTCAGAATTACGAAGCTAAAATTTTTACTACGGTAAAAATCGTTATAAGTGGTCAAAGGTGCCTCCTAACGCTAGGGTACGTACGCCTCAACATAATATAATTACCCGTGCAAGTGCCTCGAAATTGACAGTTGAAGATAAAAAAGATCCTCTCAGCATCTGGCATAAACTATTTGATGAAGAAATGCTGCAACAAATTTTGATGTGGACAAACAAAAAAATCTCCAGTTACAGGACAAAGTTACAAGTCAAAATAAGCCAGAACTAAAAGATATAGATATGATTGAGCTAAAGGCTTTTGTAGGTCTCTTATTATATTCAGCTGTCTTGAAATCTAACCACGAACGTTCAAGTTTCTTATTTGCTAGGGATGGAACAGGGTCTGAAATATTTAGGTGCTGTATGTCAGAAAACAGATTTGTCATTTTGCTACTGTGTTTACGTTTTGATAATCCAGATGACCGCTCTGAAAGGAAACAAAATGACAGTTTGGCAGCAATATCTTTTATTTTCAACAAATTTGTCAACAATTCGCAGCAATTGTATGAACTGAGTGAATGTGTTACGGTAGATGAGATGTTAGTGAAGTTTCGAGGAAGAAGCCACATGGTTTCATATTTTCCTAAGAAACCAGGCAAATACGGACTGGTTATTAGAGCATTATGTGATGCAAAAAAAATTATTTTTATAATGGGTATGTTTATACTGGAAAAGGCTCTGATGGAGAAGGACTGACTTCGCAAGAAAAAAAGCTTCTCGTGCCAACCCAGTGTGTCCTGAGGTTGACACAGCCAATAGCAGGAAGCAACCGAAATGTGACCGGAGATAATTGGTTCTCTTCTATACAACTCGTTGATGAATTGGCTAAACGGAAACTCACTTATGTGGGTACAATGAAAAAAAATAAACGTGAAATTCCGAGCCAATTTCAACCACAAAAAAATAGAGAAATTCAGTCTGTTTTGTTTGGTTTCACGAAAGAAAAGACCCTGTGCTCGTACGTACCCAAAAAAAATAGAGCTGTGATATTTGTGTCTTCACAACAACGAAGTTGATGAGGATACTAAAAAGCCTGAAATTATTCTTTATTACAATGCAACCAAAGGTGGTGTAGACGAAGCTGATAAAAAGTGCTCCAATTATTCCAGCAGCCGCCGAACGAGAAGGTGGCCAATGGTTTTATTCTACCGCATTATTGATTTGAGCGGCATGAACGCCTATATATTATACAACATGTATCAACCTAAGGTTGCCGATAGAGGTGATTTTTTGAAGTCATTAGCCCGTTCGCTAGTGATACCACATATGCAAAGACGTGTCATCAGCAGTCAATTACCAAGGGAGTTACGACTAGTGATAAAGCGAGTTCTGGGGGATGATATGATCGAAGAAGGTGACCTAAGTCATGAGCCAAGTCAGGGTAAACGAAGAGCATGTAGGGTTTGTCCACCTAAACTACACAGAATGACAATTTACACGTGTGTCGGGTGTTCTAATCCCGTTTGCTTGCAATGTTCTCGCCCCCTGTGCAAAAATTGCCAGTGATTTATATAAAGTTGAGCGGTTGTCAAATTTTTTATATTTTTGTTTTCAGAAGTGCTGTTTTGTTCTTTCGTTTCTTTATTGATTAGATTTTAAGTAAAAAATGTTAAATTTCAAATGTTACTTGTGTTTTGTCAATTAAAAGGCTAAAATGGAGATCTCAAGTCAATTAAGGCTGAATAGTACTAGATAGAGTTAATGACTGTTTTTTCTTTAATTTTATAATAAAAGCTGATTGTATTTAGTTTTGTGTCTTTTATTACATACCGATGGTTAAATATCAACACAATTTTGATACGTACATATTACATTTTATGCCTAAAATTTACTTTGAAAGTAGTAGTCTGTCAGACGTCATGTCCCGTATAGTGTTATACATTTTTCACGTCACTGGTTAAAGGTTAAACCGAGTATGAAGTCACACGTCAAATAAAGTACAGTATACAAAAAAAACGACTCAGATAAATTCCGTCGCGCACACACCAACATAAGGAAGTACCTCATAAACCACAAAACCTTTGAATCCGCATCCTTTTCAGCTAAAAAACACGCAACTTTGAATAGACAGGCGTCACTATTCGGGAAACAATGGTCGCACCACGTCCCGACTCCACTCCAGTTACCACGTTTTTCAGCACGAAGTCCTTTAACACGTTCCCGTCGCGTCAGCAGGCTCCGCAACTTGTTCGAGTATGTCGTTGTTAAAGTACCCGCTGGACAGCTCAACATTAAATTAGGATATACGTCTATGTAAGGCATGAGCAGCAATAAATTCGGATTTTTTGAACTTGTTCGCTGGTGTGTGTTTAGGACCTGTGTTTTGGTGAAATGGATCGTGTTTTCTTATGATTATGAAGGCAGCTAGCGATTTGAAAACGCTGATCGGGTAAAGCCCTTTTTTTTAAATCGTGGTAAAATCATCAAATGAGTCCTCCCACCCAGGGCAGCGCGGGAGGGACTGTCAGACTTGACAGACTAAAATCCACGGTGTCCTTCAATAGACCTTTACGTACGGGAGTCACGGTAACTCGTGAGTCCCGCGACCGATGGTAAAGCCCTTAGCTTTACTTTAACACTTTAACATCATTGCGGTGTTTTTTTTTTGTCTCTGATCACATCTCCACGTGGAACATGAGACCATAGAAACTCGTTTGTCAACGAAAGATAAGACAATATGACAGAATTTAAAACAATTTCTATGGTCTTAGCATTTTTTTTAGCGTGGTAAAATCATCAAATGAGTCCTCCCACCCAGGGCAGGGCGGGAGGGACTGTCAGACTTGTACTGACTAAAATCCACGGTGACATTCAATAGCCCTTTACGTACCGGGGTCACGGTAATTCGTTAGTCCCGCGACCCCGGCAGGCATGGTCTTAGCATAGCAATATTTATAGGCAGCAAAAAAAATATTTCTACTCCTTAGTTGCCTATGAGTATTGCCATACGTGGGCAAAAAAAAACAACTATACAACATTATTTTTTGTTTATGCGAAACCTGATACACCTGTCTAGTATTTTTGTGTAAAGAATCTATGTACAAAATTTTAAATCCGTATCATAAAAAATCACAAGGTTATAAGTTTGTATATTACCTGGTTGTCCGTTCAAAAACATGCTCATTTCGCGGTACACCCGCTTAAACCGCATCTCCTGTCTTATACACTCGTGATAATAGCTTGGCAATAGGTACCTAACCGTACGGTGAATTTATTTTAATTAACTGGTAATAAAAATTAATTAAAATATTTTTGATAAAAATAATAATATGGTGTACAAATTATTGGAATCGAATCAGTTACTGGTTCTGAACAAACTATATTCAGGTTTCGCATATACTAAAAATAATGTTGTATAGAGATAACGGTCTGTTCTTGGTTAAATAGAATTGGTCATGCTACGCTTGATGAAAACCTTTTAGTTACGAAAATGTTGAAGGTCAAAATTCCGACCTTTACACCGTTTTAAACACATCTTTAAAATATTTTTACTTCTTGTTAATACCTACATGACCTTTCTATTCATTAAAGAAACCATCAGTAGAATATGAATATGAATAATTATGGAGTTCTTTTTTATTTTAAATACCATTTTTTTCTGTTACCATGCAATGTTATTTAGTTTGGTGTACGAAGTAAAAAGTTTATGGCCTTGTGATGCGATTATACTTTGTCAATGGAGATATTGCCGCCTGCCACCATTTTTATGGTTTCATTGTGTTTTGGATAAATATTAGTCCTGTCTTTGCGGTCTATTATATATCGATGTAAGCAGCTTTGTTGCTGCGGTTTGGGGTCAAGGTCACTTTCGGATTGTATGTTATTGTGTGTATAGCAGTGTTCCCACTGCTGGGACACGGGCCTTCTCTCTGTGAGGGAGTGGACAATAATTCGCCACGGTCCAATGCGGGTTGGTAGACGTTTCATGTCGAATTTTTGAGTCTAGGACATGCCGGTTTCCTCACGATGTTTTCATTCACTGTTTTGAGAGCAGTGGTGATCAAATGAATTGTACAAAGCAATGTGCCTATACTTGGGCGGGGCCGATACCACACGGCCCCACAACTTCTCTTACTTACGGTTACCTACAGTTACACTGATTTGATAGGAATTGCACCAGGATTGGATAGGGAACGATGGAGTGTAATAGAAATCCACTCATGTAATGTGACGGTAATGATGTTGCTCAAACGTCCTGCATTATATTAACTTTTTTTGAACTTACACATAAGGAGTATCTCCTGTATCGTGGGTGTGTTTACAATTTTTTAAACCACACGTACAAACTGCCTTACTGGAACAACTAGCTTACAGGTAGCCAAATAAATATTTCTTCCGTCATGCGGTAATTGAAAAGTGTTTACTTTAATCAAATCAATTTAATACTTTAAACCAAATTATATCAATCTTTAGTGCCCATAATATACATAAATACTTCATTATTTGATGTGCTCTGCATTTACTGGTTAACTTTCCCTAACAAGGGTCGAGTAATCCGGGCAGGGTTACAAAATTTCTCTTGAAAAGGTCTAAAATGTACCCAATGACGCACTGAGGTCGAGTTCGGTTTTGCCAGGCTAATATTTGACAGACAGAATTCAGAGAATGGATTCCAAGGGTAATACCAGTTGGTAACTTTAATTATATGTAATTAACTCTTAATATTGTGTTGTTTATTTCGGAGCCTAAGTAAATTTAAATTGCTGTAGATTTTATTTATTTTCGTACTCTGTTAATTTATTACGATTGCCTTTTTTATTATAAATTGAAATGTTTGTTTGTACTTTGTGTTTATACAAAGAGAGGGACGATTTTGACGCCTTATATTGGACGGCAATTAAGTTTAACAAAATATAATAGAAAAGCCTTGGTTATATTGCTACTATATTATTTTGGCCAGTATGGTGGATACAACGAGTCACAATAATGAATTTTTGACGGCACGTTTGGTGTAGTGGCTGAGCTATTGGACTGCTGCGCTGTGTATTGTGGGTTCTATCCCCGCACGAAACGTAACCGAACGAACCCACGATAACGTAACGTAACGTACGTTAACGTAAACGTAAACGAACCCACGATACAGGAGAAAATCCTAGTATGGGGCAAAGTTCACCTAGTATGGGTCACCAACATTTAAGGAGACTCTCGTTAGGCAGTTGGATCAGGGACCTGATTCAGAAAGCAGTTCGTCTTAACACAGCGCGTATTTTTAGGAGGTTCCTTTCTTTGGAGCCCTTACTGCCAATAGCTTCTTGATACCGGTGGGCTCATATTTCTTAATTTGTTTTTAAATGTGTTCTCTACCAATTTCTTTAAATATTTAAACATGTTAAAATTTGTTCTCCAAGTAGAATAAAAGTAATTATTTCAGGTTAGAGGATCCTCTCCTTTCAAAGAGTGTAGATTCTCATTATCTCTAAAATATAACGCAATCATATAGAGATCCACATCATCACAAAATATATTCCTCTTAATTCACGAAAAACAAAAAACAAACAATGAATACATTTAAGCACAAAGCTCGACACATTTAACAGTGTGCAACTATTTACGGACCTGCATCTTTCAGTACGGAGCACAATTTGGGCCATACGTTTTTGCAACGCGTTTTTTGAATGAATAACGATGAAACGCCGTGGTCACAGCTTGCACATTAGCATACATCGTAAAACTGACGATTTTTTGCTTTATTTTCGTTTTTTTTTTACAATTCAGCAATTTATTGGTTTTACAATACAAGGAATAGATTTGACTGTTCAAAGTATTGGGGACCATATTTTTTCGATTCTTAATGCTTCACTGTGTTTATGTTAGTTTTACACATTGTAACGTGATTCATATAATTTATCCTATTATAAATAAATCAATAAATATTCCACAACTATCACACAACGCCATCTAGTCCCAAGCTAAGCAGAGCTTATGTTAATGGATACTAGACAACTGATAAACATACTAATATATTTCTAAATACATACATATTATAGATAAATTACACCCAGACACAGAACAAATGCTCGTGCTCATCACACAAACATTTGTCCTGGGTGGGAATCGAACCCACGACCTCCGGTATAGCAGTCAGGGTCACTAACTACTAGACCACCTGTTGGTCTAGTAGTTAGTGATGCCTGTCGTTTTCAATTATTTATTATTTTCGTATTCAAAAGTTTAAGTTATTCAATCATAAAATTTTAAACACATTAATAATTTCTTAACTAGTTAACCAAAGGGTATTATAGAAGTAAAAGAGACGTACATACAATAGGGCATGCGAACGGCGAGTAATGGGTGACTCACCGTCCAATCATGGACCATGCTCGAGTCGAGGTTGCGTCATGTCCCACAATGTCCCAAAAAAAACGCACATAGAACAAAAAAACATCGCTACTGGTAAATGTTCTTTTAATCTGTAACTAAAAATAAAGCAACCTTTTTGTACTAAAATCTAAATTGAAATAGTTACTGCATTTTGAGCTTCCAATTAGCATCCTAACGATACTAAAAATAGTCGCGACAGAACGCTTTTAAAGCAAAAACAGAAAACAAAATGTCTCTTATATTCGCAAACGCAGACTAAAAAATAAATGAAAAAGCTCCGGACTAATAATCTAGTGGAAACTAAATGAAATAATAGAGTCGGGCGATATTTTGCAATAATCCGAAGCAGTAGTTAATAAATAATAATTACTAGAGCAAAAACTGTTCGAGTATTTTCGCAGTTACTCGTTGAGCATACGATTTTTTCGTAACTAGCGATAATCATCTGAATTTTGGCTGAAAATTCTATCTGATATTTTAACTCCTTATTCCTGCTAACAGTTCAAGTGCGATTTTAAAATTAAATGTTTAACTCTGATTAAGCAAAGCTCTGTATCACGTTCATTATTTATTTATCACACAACATTATTTTTAGTAGGTATATACGAAACCCGATACACCTGTATAGTATTATGGTATATAGAATCTATGTAGGTACATAATTTCAAAGCATGTACTATGAAACATCAGAAAGTTATAAGCTGGTTATGTTACCTGGTTGTCCGTTCAAAAACATGCTTATTTCGCGGCCGGTCGCGGTAACCCCGCACAACCCGCGCCTTCTGTGTCGTACACTCATTGATAATAGTTAGGCAATACAACCGACCGTATGGTGGTTGTATTGTAATTAACGGGTGATGGCAATAATTTAAATATTTTTGGACAAAATATACCATGGTGTAAAAGTTATTGGAATCGAACCAGTTACTAATTCTGAACAAACTCTATTTTATTCACAACTTTATCCCGTGGGAGTCGGCAGAAATGGAATTATTAATAATTATTTTATTCCCGATATTGTTATTTACATTTTTCATTAGTCGTCCACGGGTCGTGCCATAGTCAGGCAAACAAAACGTCGAATTATTTGGAAGTGATTAAGTATGTCTACTCTTGGAATGGAATAGATATAGAATTGGTCAACCTACTGGTGCTAGTGATACACTTGGACCGACTTGTTACGAGTGCTATGCACCTAACCTTTCTCAAGGGTGTAGTATAATAATGATGAGTATGTTATGAAATAACGTTCACATATTATTATGGTTTAATAACGAATCACTTAATTTCATATGATCTTATGTTAATTTCAAATGTGCATTATACCATAATATGAAATTAGGTCAAATTATCATTTGAACTACTGTTAAAGCGTTACACGCCCCGTTTTCGCAAGAACCTCATCATAAGGTCAGTATGTCCTTCTAAACGAACTGGGAGAGGCTCAGTGTTACTACTAACTGATAGTTTCATTAATAATTGTCACTGAATATTAAATTTCTAAACTACATAATCACTCAAATCGTCTCGGCTTATTCCATACGAAGTCTTTATTATATTCTTGCTATCTCTTATCTAGACATTTTGCAAAGTTAATCCATTCAATCTGCCTAATGGGACATGCAAAAGATTCATTGTAAAATATAATCTTGGCGAAGGTCTCAAAGTTTAAAACACGGTGAAAATGTGCTTTTGACCTTGAAACCTTAAAATCAAACCATTTAATATTCATTTTATTGTTTGCCATGTTCTACACGTGTTTGATAAATGTTATAGTCTTTTTAATTCTTTTTTCTTTTAGACGTTAGATAATAAATAAAAGTTAAAGATAGATAGTTGGTCGTAAATAAGAATATTTGGGACAAACATTTGATATACGAGTACAGCTATTGAATTACAGATTATGTACTGAAATATTTTTATATCAAACTTTTCTTTTTCATCTATATCTATACTTATAATAAATCTGTAGAGAGGCCAATTCTGTACATGAAATATATTTAAAAAATAACTATCAAGGGGTGATTAGGGATCGCTACTGATGCAAAAAATGCAATTAGTAAAATTTTTGTCTGTCTGTCTGTCTGTCTGTATGTTCGTTATAGAAACAAAAACTACTCGACGGATTTTAACGAAATTTGGCACAATTATTCTTTATACTCCTGGGCAGGTTATAGTATACTTTTCATTACGCTACGATCAATAGGAGCAGAGCAGTGAAGGGAAATATTGGGAAAACAGCCTTAATGGTTAAAGCTACATAGAAATCATGTATGACAGAAATGTTCTCC
The DNA here is from genome assembly GCA_943136025.2 of Agrotis puta. Classification (NCBI taxonomy): domain Eukaryota; kingdom Metazoa; phylum Arthropoda; class Insecta; order Lepidoptera; family Noctuidae; genus Agrotis; species Agrotis puta. Next base: position 7,833,084 of record OW964177.2, on the reverse strand, counting down.
TTAAAATTATATAAAAATATTCTTTCACAGCACATGTCTATCTTTTATGGTTAACTCACAATAACACGTGAAACTCCCGATAGCTTAGCAATTCGGAGCTTCCTGATTATATTTGTCTACTCTTACGTTTACAACACTCTCTCTAATCCCTAATTAAAAAAAGTTAACATTATTACCTATTAAATAAAAGAAGAATCGTGTAAATCGGTGTAGAAACACCAAAGTTATACATGAAATACGCTAATCAGTCATCGCAATATTTACAAACCGCTTATCAGCGCGACTTTGTCGTTTTTTTTTGCGTTGTAAATTCATCAAATGATTCCTCCCACCCAGGGCAGGGCGGGAGGGACTATCAGACTTGACTGACTAAAATACACGGTGTCCTTCAATAGCCCTTTATGTACCAGGGTCACGGTAATCTGTGAGTCCCGCAACCCCGGTAGGCTTTGGCCCTCTACAGGCCCCGTCATTATGCTGACACTCCTTGAGGCGCGCGTGGAACACAACGCGCCGTCGACCCAGGCATGGTCCATGGTCGGACAGCGAGTCGCCCGCATGCCCGCGCCTATGGTGGCCGGAGATCGTCTGCCGACGTCTGTCGCCGTGGGCGTCTACCACTGCGGCTGGGTCGGAGGGAGGACACTGTTCTCTCCCTCACGCGGCACGCCTCCTCCTTCGCGAGCATGACTGCTTCGCAGAAGGAGGCGACCGCTTCCCACTCCGTCTCGCCCCGCAGCATGGCCTTGACCAATGCCGGGCGTGAGAGGTCTCCGCCTATCGCCGTCGTGAGGACACGGTGGTGCTCTGCCCAAGCGGGGCAGTCCTGCACCGTATGCTCCACCGTGTCCTCCGGACGATCCTCGCAGTGGTGACACCCAGGCGTTTCTTCCCTCCTTATCAGACACAGGTACCTCCCGAAACTTCCGTGTCCGGTGAGGACCTGCGTCATGCGGTAGGTCAGGACGCCGTGACGCCTATCCAGCCACTCCTCAAAGAGGGGTCTTACCGCCGCGATTGCGGCGTGCCCCTTTTTACTTTTAGTCTTTGGATAGTTTATTTTTAGATTTGTTTGTTGTTATTTTATGAAATAGGTATAAGAGGTTTTGGTAGTGTTTAAATATATTATTAGTTTACATTTAATTTCTTTATAGTTGAAGCAATAGTAGATACGAAATTAGTTATTTTAGTCTACACTAATATTATAAAGAGGAAAACTTTGTTTGTTTGTTTGATTGTAATGAATAGGCTCAAAAACTACTGGACCGATTTTAAAAATTTCTTTCACCATTCGAAAGCTACATTATCCACGAGTAACATAGGCTGTATTTTATTTTGGAGAAAAATAGGGTTGCGTAAGATATTTAGGTTTTTCGTCCACAAGGTGTAAAAAATCAACCAGAAAAGTTACTTATTTTGCGTACTGTTATACGGGACCTTTCAATAGGCTTTTTAAAAAAAACACTTTTAATTACACTGTATGAAATAGAAGTTTAATTAGGGCTTAGACCTTGAAATAGGAACTGGTAGACACAAGAGGTGGTAATGGTTCGGCGATCGAGACGAGACTGGCGCTCCTCTGGAGCGCTAGGCAGTGATGCCTTTAAAATGCTGACACCACAAATCAGATAATACATGCAATCACTTTAAAGTGATTGTTAGGCGTTTTCCCTAACATTGGCAATCTATAACAGCCCCCCGATTTAGTGTAAACTACACCTTTTCTGAAGTGAAGTTTACCTATGTTTTAAAAGTAAAATATAATTATTTTAGCCAATTCTAAGAGAGGGTCCCGTATTGATATTTGAAGTACTAATTTCATCTAATTCGTGGTTATCATTTTCAGGAGTATTATTTTCTTTAGATTTCATTAGTCTTTTGTGTATGCCAGTTTTATACAACTTATAGATAATAAACAATATGATAAAGGTTACAATTACAATCGTAATGCTAAAATAATACCTTTGATACAGAACAATATGTGGTTTTTCAATTATATTATTGAGGCTTTTCAGAATTTCCGGATTATCATAAGCTAATGAGTCTAAATTTACATTCTTAAGGTTAACAACAGGTAAGTTAGATACAATATTATTATATGCTACAATATTACAACATGAATCGTTTAAAATATTAAAATTGGAGACAATGGTTTTCATATGAATTTCACGATTTTCATGAGGTATTAAACGAGTATCTTTACAATAGGCAATACATTCAGCAGGTAAGTATAGTAAACCATTTCCATTAATTTCCATTTCATTAGATTGGGAGTTATTACATTCAATGCTTATTTTAGTTTTTTCAGACATTACAAATAACCATCTATTATGGCGTAGTGGCTGCCAAATGCTGATGTGGCCACGAATGAATTTAGTTTTACAAATCAGCGGTATTGAGGTAAGTACCTTCGTAATAATTTCCGTTTCACAGGAAGGTGTTGCAGAGGAGGAGTACAGTATTGATGTTTCACAAAGGTAATGATTATTATTAATTATTCTACAGTAATCTAGTTTATCTAACTTACAATACATTGACTTATCTTTACTTATACCTATATACTTAGAAGATGGGATGATGGCCGAATATGACCTTGGGTTATTTTTATCATGAGGAACCAGTGAAGGTAAGTTATGATATACATTTAATTGTATAGGGTTAATTAGAGGGATTTTTACTATAAACACTACTTTTTCTTTATTGAAGTAACTAGATATTTCGGATATATTCAAAATAGTATGAATGTTATCAAGGTTTAAAGGAACTGGAAGTTGTTTAGACTCAGGTAAGAATCGGTAATTATCGACCAATTCGGTGTAGAGTTCTTTAGGTGTTAGGATAGTGGGATATAAGATGTTAGATTTACTAAACATGATAGAGTTAATTATATCTTCAACCTTGAAAGATAAGGCTAGGAGACTATTTTCTATCATAGAAGTTAATTCTAGCATGCGAGACCTAATACCTAATTCTCTTGAGACGTATGTTAGGTTTAGAATATCTTGAGATATTGCATCGATTGCATTTTTCAGATGTTTTTCATTTACTTTGATTGTGGATAGAGTTTCATTGAAAGATTTAAGTAAAGAGGTGGTAACTAATATATTTTCTTTCATTAAAAGGGCTAGTTTCTTTTGGTCTGTTTCTACCTCATTAATGGCATTGTCGTATCGAATGGCATCGTCTTCATCCATAGTGCCAAATAGTTTTTTCGATAGAGTGCCTACAAAACCTAGAAGTGCAGACCTTCTTGACTGGCGAGATGTGAGGTGAAAAATAGCTTCGTTGTCGTGAGCTATATCATTGAAACGCGTGTTCAATGGTTCAAAAAGATTTGTACATTCTAAATAATCAAAAATCTTACCATTGTCACATACTTGTTTAGATTTATCGAGAATTTTCCGGAGGTTTAAAACATGTGGGTTAATAAAGGAAACATCATATGGGATAACTATACTAAGGTGACTATCAACTAAACTTAAGGAACCTAAGGGGTCGAAGTAGATGCCAGAACTAGAAGGAAGTGACTTGATAAAGTCCTGGTGTGCATTATTCAATGTGCTGAAATAGAATGAACGAGATTAGATTAATATATTACTGGTTGATACTTAACTAATATTACTGCAATACAAGATCTTTGACTTCTGCTGGTTTCATTTCATCGAAATGGTGCGTCACATGGCGTCTATTAATTAAGAGTGTAGCTGTATTATTATTATGTACTTTTATAATTTTATATGGCCCTTTCCAGATAGGTGATAAAGCCTTTTTGAGCCTCAGATGATTTTTAAGGTAGACATAGTCACCGGCTTTGTATTGTGGTGGTGATCTGGTGTGAGTATCATAATAGGATTTAGAAGATTCTTTGGATTTTAGTATATTTTCTAAAGCTTGTTCTCTGGTATATTTGAATTTATGTTGTAACATTCTTATGTAGTCTGAATATGTTGCGTTAGGTTCGCTGTCATATATAGAGTTGGGAATAAAAGGTTTGTGACCGAAGACTAGTTCGTAAGGAGTGAATTTTGTAGTAGAGTGCGTTGTTGTGTTGTATGCTAGCATAGCTGTATATACATAGGTAGGCCAGTTATCTTGGTTTTGATTAATAAATGATTTTAAATATTCCTTGAGAGTTGAATGACTTCGTTCAAGGGCTCCTTGTGTCTGAGGATGATAAGGCGATGACCAAAGTTGTTTAATCTTGAGAAACTGACACGTTGTTTTGAATAAGTCGGATGTGAAGTTGGTACCTTGATCGGTAAGTATAGACTTAGGAATTCCAAAGAGAGAAATAAAGTGGATAAGACAATCACAAGATTCTTCGGCAGTTGTACTACGTATAGGATAAGCAGTTGAATACTTCGTTAGGTCATCTTGTAAGGTTAGAATATATTTGAGTTTAGCAGTGCCGGATTCGGGTAGGGGTCCTACTATATCTAGTGCCACTCTTTGGAATGGTGACGTGGATGTGGTTGTAATTTCCATAGGAGCTTTGTTTAATTTTCTTAGTGCTTTATTTTCTTGACAAAGTTTACATTTCTTGACATAGTCATCTATGTCGCTTCTCATGCCTTTCCAATAAAATTGTTCTCGAATTCTATTATACATCCGTATGCATCCTAAATGTCCAGATGCAGGGATATCGTGGTTTTCACGCATTATTTTGGGTCTTTCACTTAAGGTAGGATATATTATTTTGTTTAAGTAAACGTGAATTTGGATTTTCGTGTTATTAAAAATATGAGTTAGGATATTGTAGATTTTAGTAAATGAATGATGATCAAACGGGTTTCTGAAGTCGGAAATGGCAATCTCGTTTGTTTGTTCAGATTTCAAGATTTCGTCTCTTACTTGTTTCAGGGTGTCAAAAATAGCGGGATAGGATGATTCATCAAAATGGTGAACTTTAGTGAAGATGAGGTAAACCGTCTTATTTTCATAATTAGTTTTTAGAAAATGGTATAATTCTTTTTCAGCGTTATGGATTTCATCAACATTTTCGGAGAAAGGGATTATTTCAGAAATATAGGGATTGGATTCGTCCAAGTCTATGGACGTGGGAATTATTATGATTTTGCAGGTTGTTTTCAAAAGATTTTCGTTATGTTCCTTTAGGATTGTATTATTCGGACTTCCTTTATTCGGGTTTGTTTTCAGGAATTGTGTGTAGTTGTCATTGTTTAGATTTGGTTGTGTGTCTGGCGAGGGGATCTGAAGTGAGTCAAAGTCAAGGTTAAGGTTTGCGCTGTCAGGACTGAGGTCAAGATAAGGTAAGTTTGGTTCTAGGTCAAGCATTTCTGGAGATAATGTCGGGTTATCTTGTGGTATCGGTTGTACAGGATTCGGTGGAATATTAGGTATCATATTAGAATCAGTGTTAGGATCCTGGTTGAGCAAGTCTTCATTTTCAAAGGAGAATGGAATAGGAGAAGGTAAGTTTAACAGAGGATCTTCTAAGAGATGATCTAGTTCGGAGTCGATGTTTTGTTGGAGAGGGTCAGGAATTGTAGGAGGTTCATCTTGAATAGGATTAACTGGAAATCGAGACAGTGCGTCTGCATTCGTATTTATTTTCCCCTTTTTATGTATGATCTCATAATCGAACTCTTCTAATTTGAGTCGCCAGCGAATTAGTCTAGATCCAGGGTCTTTACAGTTGAACAGCCATTGTAAGGGCTTGTGGTCTGTAACTATTGTGAATCGATTCCCGTAAAGATAAGGACGAAAAGCTTTGGTTCCAAAGACGATAGCTAAGCATTCTTTTTCGGTAACACTGTAATTACATTCAGCTTTGTTAAGTGTTCGTGACGCATAGGCAATGGGACGGTCTTTTCCTATAGGACCTTGTGATAAAATAGCAGAAACAGCGAAGTTTGAGGCGTCACAAGTGAGGATGAAGGGTTTAGTAAAATCAGGGTAAGCAAGGACAGGTGACGTTACTAGTTTTTTCTGTAACGTTTCGAAAGCAAGTTGCTGTTCGTTTTTCCAATTAAAAGGTGTATCCTTTTTCAGAAGGGAAGTTAGTGGTTTTGCTAGTTTGGAAAAGTCTGGAATAAAGCGTCTATAGTAGGATGTGAGTCCGAGAAAAGATTTAATGTCTTTGGGACATTTTGGTATGGGAAATTCGGTGATGGCTACGATCTTTTTTGGATCTGCTTGTACACCATCTTTGTTAATGACATGACCAAGATAAGCGACTTCTTTGCATAGAAATTCACACTTATCTGGTTGGAGTTTTAGGTTATAGTCTCTGAGTCTATTGAACACAGAAGATAGATTTTGGATGTGACTTGGAAGGTCTGGTGAGTACACGACGATGTCATCTAAATACACAAAGCAGCGAGAGCCTTGTAGTCCACATAGGCATGTATTCATAAGTTTTTGAAAGGTTGATGGGGCATTTTTAAGCCCAAACGGCATTCTTGTAAATTGGAAATGTCCTTGAGGTACGGAGAAAGCAGTTTTAGGAGCGTCTTGCTCAGATACTGGGATTTGATGGAAGCCTGAGGCTAAGTCTAAAGTTGTGAAATATTGACTTTTCCCCAATTGATCTAGAATTTCTGTAATTTGTGGAATAGGATAAGTTTCTCCGATTGTTATGTCGTTGAGTTTTCTATAATCTATAACAACTCTCCATTTTCGTTTTCCTGAAGCATCTAATTTTTTAGGCACAACCCAAATGGGTGATGACCAGGGTGAATTTGAGGGTATAACTATTTTTTGTTCTAACATCTTATTTAATTGACTTTCTACCTCTTTTTTGTGGCATTCAGGGAATCTATAGGATTTGGTTTGAATAGGAATGTCTGTGGTCGTCCTGATTTTATGTTCAGTGGCTTTAGTATAAGTAAGTTGTTCGTCTGGGAGGTGGAAAATGTCGGAGAAATCTGTACAAATTTGTAACAAGGCATTGGATTCCTCTTCATTGAGGTGAGAAATTCTAAGTTGTTCGAGGACTTTGTTAGTTCGCGTGGTAGCGTTAAGTTGGGGCTTTGACTCATTGCAGTTAGGCCAATTTTGGCTATTTAGAGGTTCTATTGTTAGGTTAAGGTTAGATTGAAGTACAACGGAATTTTCGGAAATGTTTACAACTGTAATATTGACACGATTATTATCTTTTACTTTAACAATGCAATTTGCGATTAGTAATGAGGCAGAGATGTGTTGGTCTAGTATTACGCCTTCTTTTATATTAGGATTGTTGACAGTGCATTCAATAACGGTTTCTGAACGAGGCGGAATATTGTATAAAGGTTCAGCGAATTTTAATTTAATACAGTTCTCGTCTGTTTGCAGCACTCCTTGGTGATAGTCTATTTGACAACCTAAGTTCTTTAACAGATCGGTACCTATAATACCGTCATAACTAAGGCTAATATTTTTAACAACGTGGAATTCGTGACTGTAAGGTTTGTTTGACTTTTGAAATATTTGTAATTTAAAACTGCCTAATGTCGAGGTTGTTTCGTTTCCAGGGTCGATTCCTTTAAGGAGTATTATTTCATCACTTAATTCTGGGAGAATGGTCATGGAATCCAATTTTAGGAGGCTTACGCAAGAACCAGTGTCAACTAGGAAGGATAGAGGTCTGTCGGCTACTGAAGTTTGGATAATTACATAAGGTAAGTACTTTTTTTCAGTATTCTTATTAATTTTATATAATTTTATATTATTTTTATTTTTCAGGTTTTGTAAGACGTCTGGAGAAGAATCGTCTGGATTTGGAACTGGAATGGAAACAGTGGGTTTAGAAGATTTATTAATAGATTTTTGGGATACAGTGGATTTTATAGATTTAGTGACTGGTTCTGTGGGTTTAGTTGACTTGGTATATGATGCAGAGGATTCAGTGGGTTTAGTCATTGATTTAGTAGAGTCAGTGGAAACAGTGGATTTAGTAGATTTGGTATTTGATGCAGAGGATTCAGTGGGTTTAGTAATTGATTTAGCAGATTCAGTGGAAACAGTGGATTTAGTAGGTTTGGTAAATGATGCAGAGGATTCAGTGGGTTTAGTAATTGATTTAGTAGATTCAGTGGAAACAGTGGATTTAGTAGATTTGGTATATGATGCAGTGGAAACAGTGGATTTAGTAGGTTTAGTAGTGATAGAGGCATCGTCTTTGAGGTGGTAGGAATAATTTCCCGTGCGACGCATATCGGGAAATTTTACTCGTTTAAATCGTTGCGATCAACTTCGTCAACTCCCTCTTCGTTGTCTAGGTTTACGTTAAGGACCTTGCGCATTGGGTTAGAGTTAGGGTTTTGAGGGAGATTTGGTTGGCGACCAAAAGAATTGGAAGCAGAGGGTTGATTTCTGCTATTGTTATATTGTCTTTTGCGACAATTTTCGATGTTATGTCCTATGTTTTTACAATAACGACAAATCATGTCGTTAGTATTAATTGGTCTGGAATAGTCGGGACGATAATTTCGGGAACTTGGTTGAGATTCGCGGCGAGAGTTTGTATTTCTTGTTTTGTCATTGTAAAAGTTCGTGTTTGGGTTTGATCTTCTTTGTATGCTAGAAATGATTTTCTCCTCTTCTACCGCGAAACTTACAGCGGAATTCAGTGAGTCAGGGTTACGGCATCGAACTACCTGTGAGATGCGAGGATTGAGTCCTATTATAAAGGTGTGAAGGGCAAGATCTTGTATGGCAGCAACACGTCCTGCTAGTTCCGTCTTTCTTTTAGTTGGTATAGAGATATTTATTTCTGTTAATAGTTTTGCTAGGCATGTTTCAATTTTAAGCGCGAACTGGTTAACCGTCTCGGTTGGGCTCTGTTTGCAATCTTGGAGCTCCGTGAGTAAGTGGGCATAATGTTTTCTTTCACCAAATTGTTGTTTTATGAAGTCTATAAATTGTTCAAAAGAATCGAAGTCTTTAATGCTGCATGTCGACTCGGCCTTGTCAACTAATTGACTTAGTATAAATTTAAATAAAATGGGTTTTTGTAATTTTGTAGCGATCTCGAAAGCGCTTTGACAATTAGCGATGAAGGGATTTAGTTTTTCTCTAGATCCGTCAAATGGTTTAATGAATTTGAAGAGAATACTGAGTTCGACTTTTTCGTCGATTTCTAGTTTGAGGCCTTTAGAGCCACTGGGGCCATCTTCAGATTTAGAAGTCATGTTAGAGATTTAGTAACACACAAAAAAAAACAAAACAACAAAAGAAATTAGAATACGAGTGATTTACAAGAAGTCAGGTCCACCTTATGCTAGCTTACATATACACTATAGATGTTTGTAGATGAGTCGCCGTAGCGCGTAGTCAAAACAAAGTCGCGAGTCTTATCAGTTTTGGGTTGGATGCACAATGAGGTTGAATGTCGCACAAGGGAGTAGTAATTTATCTTTATTCACTCACAGGAACGTAGCTGCTATGAGGATGGTCAGCATCGTTTCCACAGATCACTGTGGATTGCGGACCGTGGAACAGTGGCTGTTGGAGACCTCCGTGTCAACAGAGGATGAAGAGATGATGAGATGATGATGATCTCGTACGAGCACTTTTGCACCTTTGCACTTTAGCACTTAAATTTATTTTATATTGGCACTTCACTTTTGGCACCTTTTGGAACACTATTTTGATGTAATGAGTTCTTCGAAGCGTATTTGGGTAGGGGATTTTCGTATCCCACCGCTGCCACCAAATGTTATACGGGACCTTTCAATAGGCTTTTTAAAAAAAACACTTTTAATTACACTGTATGAAATAGAAGTTTAATTAGGGCTTAGACCTTGAAATAGGAACTGGTAGACACAAGAGGTGGTAATGGTTCGGCGATCGAGACGAGACTGGCGCTCCTCTGGAGCGCTAGGCAGTGATGCCTTTAAAATGCTGACACCACAAATCAGATAATACATGCAATCACTTTAAAGTGATTGTTAGGCGTTTTCCCTAACATTGGCAATCTATAACAGTACGCTGCCTAAAATATAAAAGATAGAACCATAAAATGTTCTAATTAATTGTTGAACTTATAAATATCTACAAAAAAGTCCGCAACACACTAAATCTATCTATGTCGAGTGTTTGTGATGACTGCGTCGTCGATGTTAGTGTCGGTGTCTGTCAATAGACCTGGAAATCATGTTGCTGACTGTGTCTTTCCTGAGTAGGCTTTTTGCAGCGGTAACCGATATTCACGCGAGCGGAGCCGCGGGCGCCCGCTAGTACTTATAATAAATCTGTAGAGAGGCCAATTCTGTACATGAAATATATTTAAAAAATAATTATCCAGGGGTGATTAGGGATCGCCACTGATGCCAAAAATGCTATCAGTAAAATTTTTGTCTGTCTGTCTGTCTGTCTGTCTGTATGTTCGTTATAGAAACAAAAACTACTCTACGGATTTTAACGAAATTTGGCACAATTGTTCTTCATACTCCTGGGCAGGTTATAGTATACTTTTCATTACGCTACGATCAATAGGAGCAGAGCAGTGAAGGGAAATATTGGGAAAACGGGAGAAATTACTTCATTTTTTTAGGTTCCGTCGCGTGTGCAGCCTTAATGGTTAAAGCTACATAGAAATCATATATGACAGAAATGTTCTCCTTAAAATTATATAAAAATATTCTTTGACAGCATATCTCTATCTTTTATGGTTGACTCACAATAACAAGTGAAACTCCCGATAACTTAGCAATGGAGCTTTCTGATTATATTTGTCTACTCTTACGTTTACAACACTCTCACTCATCCCTAATTTAAAAAAGTTAACATTATTACCTATTCAATAAAAAAAGAATCGTGTAAATCGGTGTAGAAACACCAAAGTTATACATGAAATACGTTAATAAGTCATCGTGCGTGAATACTGAATCAAGCTATGAGGATTATTAAAGTGAAAACTTCTTTAACGGCGTTGTGCACTTTTTTTGGAATGGGTAAAAAATGTTAAACTCGCGTCAGGACACGTGACTTGATCGAAAATTCGTAAGACGGCGCAGGGCGCTTGCGCGAATGTTCGTGTGTGTTTATTACTATTGAAGTTTCCACTTCTGCCGGCACTCCCAGAGTGCAACCTGTCGTTTTTTTTAAAGTGAAAACTTCTTTAGTTGAAGAGCTCCGGCGCGAACTCAGGGCAGTATGGAGGGAGCGACTGTCGCAACCGAGGTCCGGGCACGCCGCAATCGCGGCGGTAAGACCCCTCTTTGAGAAGTGGCTGGATAGGCGTCACGGCGTCCTTAACTACAGCATGACGCAGGTCCTCACCGGACACGGAAGTTTCAGGAGATACCTGTGTCTGATAAGGAGCGAAGAATCGCCTGGGTGTCACCACTGCGAGGATCGTCCGGAGGACACGGTAGAGCATACGGTGCAGGACTGCCCCGCTTGGGCAGAGCACTGCCGTGTCCTCACGACGGCGATAGGCGGAGACCTCTCGCGCCCGGCATTGGTCGAGGCCATGCTGCGGGGCGAGATGGAGTGGGAAGCCGTCGCCTCCTTCTGCGAAGCAGTCATGCTCACGAAGGAGGAGGCGGGCCGCGTGAGGGAGAGGACATCGTCCTCTCTCCACCCCAGCCGCAGTGGTCGCCCACGGCACCCACGCCCACGGCGACGGACGTCGCAAGACGATCTCCGGCCAACGTAGGCGCGGGCATGCGGGCAGCGAGCAATGGGCGACTCGCTGCCGACCATCGACCATGCCCGGGTCGACGGCGCGTTGTGTTCCACGCGCGCCTCAAGGAGTGTCAGCATAGTGACGGGGCCTGTAGAGGGCCAAAGCCTGCCGGGGTCGCGGGACTAACGAATTACCGTGACCCCGATACGGATTTTAGTCAGTCAAGTCTGACAGTCCCTTCCGCCCTGCCCAGGGTAGGAGGACATTTGATGATTTTACCACGATAAAAAAAAACCACGAGTAATATAGGCTATATTTTATTTTAGAGAAAAATAGGGTTCCGTAAGCTGTACGGGTTTTTCGGCCACAAGGTGTAAAAAATCAACCAGAAAAGTTACTTATTTTGCGTACGCTGCCTTAACTAAGTATAAAAGATAGAACCATAAAATGTTCTAATTGATTGTTGATCTTATAAATATCTACAAAAAAGTCCGCCACACACTATATCTATCTATGTCGAGTGTTTGTGATGACTGCGTCGTCGATGTTAGTGTCGGTGTCTGTGAATAGACCTGGGAATCATGTTGCTGACCGTGTCTTTCCTGAGTAGGCTTTTTGCAACGGTAACCGACATTCACGCGGGCGGAGCCGCGGGCGCCCGCTAGTCTTAAAATAAATACTACTTGACAGAGGCCAGACACGTGTAGAATCAATCCCAATTCCCATCCCATTTTCTTTATTCTTAATATTCAACGTTCAAAAGTGCCTCTTTGATGGCCTAATTGAAATAAATTATTAATCTTTCACTTTGATGTGCCGAACGGCAATGAATTTGGAAACCACGTTTTAATTTAAATCTAAGTTGTAATGTAACCTTTAAAGCCAAAGAACAATAACTAATAACTGTAAACTGTAAAGGTTTTCAAGGAGAACCGTCCTTGTTTCGTATTTTCGTTATTGCTCCATCCATCAAGTCACCAACATCGCGTCCGCATGTTTTCCAATACACGTCACAATGTCCGTTCGTAAGGTACATACCTTTTTTTTAATCGTGGTAAAATCATCATATGAGTCCTCCCACGGGCGGGAGGGACTGTCAGACTTGACTGTCTAAAATCCACGGTGTCCTTCAATAGCCCTTTACGTACCGGGGTCACGGTAATTCCTGAGTCCCGCGACCCCGAAGGTACATTCCTACGTACATTATGTGACATACACACCGCAACGTACCTGATTAGTTATCTTATTTCAAAATTTCATCACACTCTAGGTAACATTTTTCAATGTCTGTATCGAAAAAACACTTGTGTTTAAAACTGAAAAAAGATTTCTTAAAAATAGAAATTCCAAGAAATAACGGTAGTCAACTATTTATTCAGTGAAGTCAACATCAAATTCAATTCTTAGTGGTCATGCGTCACGGTATTTTATTTCTTCCAGATGGATTTATTTGCAGATTTATTTAATCTATAGTAATGTTATAAAGAGGTAAAGCTGAGAGCTGGCAAAGGCTAGTGTTTAACGTAAATTTGAAAAAAGAAATCATTTTAACATAATATCCACTGCTGATCTAATCCCTCCACTATGCCACTATTTCAATGGCCACCTCAAAACAGGCATAATTGGTTAAAATTAAAAATAATATCACCAAAAAAAGGCAATGTCTATTAAATGCCCATTATCTGATAAACCATTAAGTGTCACGTTACAGAAAAGGCACAACCGATTACGAATAAGTCCTGAATTAATTATCGCCGTGACAATGGATTAAATATAATTCGGACGAACACGCGAGATAATTTTACCCACGAACCATGTCTGAATTGTTTGGTTTCCGAGGCGCATTCACGTGAAATTGATTTTACGATAGGGGAAAATGGGATTTGTAGGTGAGGGTAGATTCGTATGTTAGCTAATCTATGCCGCATTTGTTTTACCATCAGATAGAGCTCAGAAAAAATATTTGCTAAATGCTACTTTTAAGATACAAAAGACTTTTCGGTTAACGTTGGGATGTTAGAGTTATAAAATTATTTCAATTATTGACAATCCCCTTCTTATTACTATTTTTAACTTATTAATAACATTTTTAAATATTTCTTTAAAACCATAACAATAAACATTTTAATCCGTCGGATGACGTGAGGACGGTGTCGTTATTTTCTACATTATTATTTATTACCTGTGGATTAAAATTGTTCGAACCCAACAATATCATCATAGTACAATGTGACAAAGTTATATAATTGTACCTAAATTGGTGGCGCATTTAAGCCTTTGTCAAACAGGCGTGGCAAATGCGAAGCGAGGCATTTTTATTTGTAATGTATCGAATTGTTTCAATCCAGTCACATAGAAAAGCGAAAGCGATCCGATAGCGTGACCGAACCGATGCGAAGACGTGGCGAAGGCGTATTTGCTCTGTTTGACGTCATTTGATTCATAAAAAGCCAGTTAATACAACTGCCACGCCTCGGTTCGCTGCACCCAGTTAGACGTCTAGTATCGGTTTGTTATCGCCTCGGATTCGGTCCGGTTCGCTTTCGCCTGTCTGTTTGACAAAGGCTTTAATGCTTCAAACAATTTATCAATTAACCTTTGAGTATAATAAATAGAACTAAGACAGGGTCCAATACAAAAAATCAAGGCACAAAGGAAATATGTCTAAAAACAATAAGTGGAAAACATCCAAAGTAAAAAAAAAATATCAAATAAAAAAATAATAAGAACCATACCTAAAGATCGTTTTTCAGGTCCAATTCACTTCTCTATTACATAAACACTGAAAAGGTCTTCAATCAATTTCAAAAAGCACTAACATAATGCGAACGAACTCGTAAATCATAGAAATTCCAATAGAAAAGACCGGGTAGTCGGAAAATATGCCGCCTCCATTATACCGCCGTCCTTGGCTCTTGGCACATCCAATTTGCCGGTATGATACCCGAACAATCTCACTAACAATAGAACCACAATGAATGGCGCCTGGTTTAACCGTAAATATATCAAAATTATGTGAGTAACTAAATCATTATCTGTTCCAAAACTTTTTTTCAGAATAGAATAGTTCACAGCCTAAATAAATTGAAAATCTGTTTAGTTCGTCAGTTAGAGTATTAAAAACTAATTAACACGTTTTTTATTTTTTTAAACTATGTATATTGACAAAAATAAAACGCTTCGAAATTCGGGACTAGGGGTTTGACGTCATACCGCCTGTAAAAATTATCAGGTAGTTATTTTACGGATAATTGTGTAAAAAAATAAGTTAAAAATAACTAAAACCCGACTACGAAAAAATCGCGCACTGAAAAGTATAAAACAAGAACAAGCCGTGGTCGTATGCCACCTGCGGTTGTTTCACACAATCTTTATTGGCTAGGTGGCATACGACCACGGCTTGTTCTTGTTTTATACTTTTCAGTGCGCGATTTTTTCGTAGTCGGGTTTTAGTTATTTTTAACTTATTTTTTATTTACACTATTTTGGGGTTATATTATTCATAGTAATTTATGTTATATGTATAGTTTCTGAGTTGTGAATTTAAGATTTATTATTTGATTCCCATGTTGACACTGTTAAAAACAGAAAATTAGCTAGTAAAAGCTATATAATGTATATATATTTCAAATGTGCTCATCAAGCCCTTTAATTTGATACCCATGTCGATAATGTACGAAAAAAATTTTTTTTTCGGTAACGACTTCTCATCCCCTAGAGGACGCCATATTGGATTTGGTGACACGTCACCTACCCTATAACCAGCGGACAACTGAGACGCTTCTAACGAGACCTCATTTGTCATGTAATGATAAGTAGTTTAGAAGTTATGAGGGAACAAACAAACATACATACATACAAACAAACATACATACATACATACATACATACATACAAACATACATACCGGTCAAAATCATAACCCTCCTTTTGGCTTTGCCGTAGTCGGGTAAAAAATAGAAGCGAAGCAAAAATGTATTTTGAACGATAACTTCTTTATGCGTCACTTCTACGTATTTCACTTGTTTTTTCGACTGAATTGAAATGAAAAAAAAAAAAGACGAAGAAAACATTCTAAAGTAAAAAACTAAGTCAATTCTTCTGATTATTTAACTTCCTAAAAAACTCGATGTTCTTTATCATGAGAATTTCGAGATAAGGGTTGTATACAAATGTTCAAGTCAAGTTTAGTCATGGCACTCACTATAAATTCTATTTCTAATCAATCTGTTTACATTTTCAACAACTACTTTTGTTAAAGAGAATACAGTTCCCGACGCCGATGTACCATAGACACATAACAGACATTCAAATACAATTAGGTCCACATTTGCATAAACATACATATCCATGGTAACGACCTTGATCTTTATTATTGTGACAGATTCAAACAATTTATTGTCAAAATGGGTCATGATTCAACTTTGCCGGAAAAAAAAAATGTTTGCTCTCATTTTATTTTTCCTTTGTGTTCTTAGATTGAAATTAATTGGTGTAGTAATAATTAATTGGGGCCTATTTCGAGGTTTATTAGATTTTCTTTACATTTTTATTTATATTGATTACATCATTGCTTTCAATTGGGTTAGTTACACTAAGAATGCGGTGTAGAATCAACCCCATTTCTTCTAATTTTAACATGTGACGTTCAATAGTAACTTTTTATGACCCAGTTGAAGCCATGGTTTGAAAATGGCTTTATTCAATAATCATAAGATAAAACATCTTAATTTTTAAGCATTAACTTGCTAAATATTTTTATGTAAAGGTTTTTCGAGATCATTATATTTGAAAACACGGTTTCGTTTTTATTTTAATCTAGGTACGATTATTTCATCTTGCCACTGAGCTTCTTTTCAACACTATAGTCATTATTTACAGGCAATTTCTTACATCAACATTCACCATAAAACCAAAAACAAACCTAGAAAAGAAACCACCATACAAAGGTAACATTTTATTTACAAGCCGGTCATCACGTAACATTCACCTTTAGGATTGTTTCATAAACAATGTAAAGGCGTGCGAATGGCTTCCATGTGGCATGATGACCCGGAAGAAAAGCCACACGAAGCGAAATGTTTCGGAGGAGGTAAAAAACCTCATAAAACCTTAGGTTACATCACGTTAAAGATGTTAGATGAAATAAAAGGAAATTATGAGGAAAACTTGGAGACATTCAATGTTACACGTGAGTAACACGCCTATGAAAATGTTCTTTTTTTTATCGTGGTAAAATCATCAAATGAGTCCTCCTACCCAGGGCAGGGCGGGAGGGACTGTCAGACTTGTACTGACTAAAATCCACGGTGTCCTTCACTAGCCCTTTACGTACCGGGGTCACGGTAATGGGTAAGTCCCGCGACCCCGGCAGGCTTTGGCCCTCTACAGGCCCTGTCACTATGCTGACACTCCTTGAGGCGCGCGTGGAAATGTTCTTGGCAAAAAATTGTACCGTATTTGAATAAACAGACTAGCGATTACCCCCGTTTGAAGGAGATAAATAGATAAACGAGGATGTATACAAAAATATCGTATGAATTAAACCAGGCAATGTATTTCCTGTGTGCCAAACTTAAATGAAATCAAAGTGTTTTTTTTAAATACTTTTCCCCACACTTGTAATTTCTTCCGTATCGCTGAGTGACTGTTTTCGATACAGTGTTTTCGATACCAATATTTTAACATAACAACAGACACCGTTATAACTTTTTAAATATAACCAGACTTAAATAACATTTTAACTGTTGTACGTGTTCATAAGCGAAATATCTTCAGCTGTTTTTTTAAGATAACGTTGAAAAGTGAGCGTACCTTACAGGAGGGCAAAGGCCTTTGCAAAGGACAATCGTTTGCAGACAACGTGTTGAATTGAAAGCGCCCGCATAATATAACATTCCTAAAAGTTTAAGGCTTTGTTCAACATTTATTTAAAATAAAATTGTTCAAGTTTAATTCATATCAAACTGGAATTATTAAAGCTATTGTGAATGAACAATGTGTGAATTTGTAAAAGAGAATCCATTAAAATGAGTCTATGAATGAATCATGGTCTGCCACAATGAATTGTTATGAATTAGAGAAAAGTTATTAATGTTCGTTCATTTGTTTTATTAAAATCATAAATTACATACAGGGTGATTTGTAATTCGATGCAGTCCTTGAAATGGGTGATACTAGACCTTATTTGCAACAATTTCAATCCCGACAACATGGGATTCAAACCGACTGGTTTAGGAGATATCGAACATAGAAGATTTCTCGAAATATTTCCACCTCAGTGTTTTATATTGTTAGAAATAAACCATGGTTTTCTGATAGAAACGAGATCATAGAGTGCTTGGATGGATCTTAAGACGTACAATTTCCTAAAGTTAACACATTGCATTCTGAATATAGCATATGTGTAGAGTAGTCACCAGGTTTAACGTGAATTACTTTTAGCACAGCCCTTTGGGCTCTTTCTAGTTTTAATAGCTCAGTTTTATGAGTCCCTCCCCACGCAGGAATACAGTACATCAAGATTGTTTGACACAGAGCCAAATAAATCATTTAGAGAGAATTTTATCCGCTGAAAACCTTAAATTAAAAAAATATAAATTAGTGTTCTGGTGTGAGAAGTCAATGTCCAGTCAACTCCAATTTACTGGTCTAGTCTAATTTCTCATCAACGAACACTCCGAGATATCTTATGGATTCCGCCATAGACAATGAGAGACACTTACAGGCTTCTGTCTTTTGCTGACAGCTATGGGCTTTTAGATTTCCAGTTTCTACAGTTGGTTTTGATGTATGCGGTAGAAAGAAACGTAAAGATTTGGTCTTTTCGACATTTAAGGTTAAACAAATTATTGCTAACCAATGCATTACTCTCCTCAATGCGTTTTCCGAATGCAATTTAGCGTCATCCCAATTCTTACCATATGCAACTAGTGCAGTGTCATCTGCGTAAGTGAAAACATCATAGTTCTCTTCTTCTTTTAATCTTCTTCCCGGATGTGACCGCGGCGCACCGCATCATCCGTAAACTGGAACCGAGCTATTTAAGTACTCAGCTGTTCACCGGCCATGGGGGATTCTCCGAATACTTAAGCCGCTTTAAGTGTAAGGAGAGTCCCTCCTGCGCCTGCGACCCCAACGTAGGTGAGTCCGTCCCACACCTTATACTTCTTCTTCTTCTTATCGTATGGTTGATGAACAACCTAGTGTCAGAGTTTAAACCGCCCGTAGGCCTCTGACATGGCTTCACACACCGTTGAAAAATCTCTCAGGTGTGCTGGTTTCCTCACGATGTTTTCCTTCACCGTTTTTAGCAAGTGATAATTAATTTATAATACGCACATTAATTCTAAAAGACATTGGTGCGTGCCGGGGTTTGAACTTGCAACCTTTGACTTGGCAGTCCAACGGTCGTACCACTCGGCTATCACTGCTTCAAACCTTATAAAAAACTTTAAACCTTATACTAGAATGCCCAGACTTTGCATATCAAAGGTACCAGATTGAACAGAAATTGGATATGACTTTAACCCTGGAACATATCAAAGAAATCATGGGAAGTAAATGTAGAAATAACTTCATAGACTACTGCTTGAAAATTGTTAAGACGGTCATAAAACGGAACAAGCAATAAATAGTATGATGACATATATTATGTTGTAATATAATGTGCACCATACAAACCTGAATAATGTATTAAATGTAATATAGAATAAGCATAGTTTAAGACCAAATGTAGGCCTTGATTTTATAATAGCATCTCATATCGAGAAACAACCCTGTAAATGCAAGTCGCTATCTTCTGGTAACATAAACTACAACATAAGGTTAACATGTACTAAAAAAGTGTAATAAATATAAGATATTAATCAATCAATCAATCAATCAATTCATTTATTTGCATAACACAGGTAGGTATAGGCAGATGTTACAAATATAATATAATGTGCGCTGTATTATTACCAGTTACGGTATGCAAATGTTCATGTGTATATTATAATTAAAATATTAACATAATGATAATTATCACAAAATTTATCCTTAGAGATAAAAAAAAAGGGAAATAGAAATTTAAATATAAGTTCAGAGATACATGTCACAATAAAGATATTCGAATGTTTTATACAACAGTTAGATAAACAGACAAATTAATTAATAGATTAAGCTAGTATATTGGGCAAAAAAAAACATGTCAATACTTAAATCTAATTTTACAGTTGTCAAACAATAATAAAACAATGTCACGCTATATATATTGTACTGTCATAATATTATTCTATGTCAAAATACATATCTATAGTTTTATCTTGTAGGTAATCTTTGACGTTGTAATAACATTTATTGACAAGAAATTTATGCAGATTCGACTTAAACTGAGGTACAGGTAATTTTTTGACATTGTCAGGCAACTTATTGTAAATCAATGATGCCATACAAAGAACACTTTTATTAATCAATGCTGTTTTTCCATAAGGGATATGTATTTCTAATTGGTTTTTGTCACGCATTTGTCTATAGTGACTTTTAAAAGCAGTCTTATAATAATTAGAAGTATAAAATAAGTTAAATAAGATAGCATGTGAACTAGAAAGTAAGAAAATTAGTAGTAGTTTTGTATTAGTCGTAATAAAGAATTGTAAACTGAAAATAAAGAAAATGTGTAACGTGTAATCCCTAACCCTAAGAAAATAAATAGAAAAATAAAGTAAATAGCATAGATCGAGTAGACCGGAACCCCACCGGAATAAAGCTTGAAAGAGAAGTAAGAAAGAAAGATACAGTATGCGGAATAAAAGTGCGAGAGGAATAAAAGATAGAACTGGAGTGAAAGTGAACCCTAGCTAATATAGTCTTTGACCCACGGTCAGAGGAATAAGAGAAAAAAAAAAAAAAAAAAAAAAAAAAAACATCATAGTTGACGAGAGGCAGATTACAAAGGTGGTTTATATAGATTAGGAAGAGGGTTGAACTCAAAATACTTCCCTAGGGGACCCCGAAGTTTATTCGTTATTCTGCGCTAATTGTATTGTCAATCTTGACGGATTGTCTACAGTCAGAGAGATAATCTTTAAAGATTTCAAGAGCTAGACCACGTATGCCTACATTTTCCATTTTCTCTATTAGTTTGAAAATACAAACAGTTTCGAACGCTTTACTGTAATCTAGAAAATGCCATAAAATTTTAGTTTTTGGTCCAGTTTGTCAGCTACCGACTGTACAAGTTCAACTTCCGTAGAGATTCCATGTCGAAAACCATATTGATTATTGGCGAGAACGTGGAATTTGGTTAAATATTTGGTTAGGCAATCGTTAAAAACTTGTTCCATGATTTCAGATAAAGCGCTTAAGACAGAGATGGGGCGAGATTTTGAGATCCGATCTTTATCTCCAGTTTTGTACACGGGTGTTACTAAAGCCGTTTTAAAGGCGCTCGGGAAAACCCCTTGTGATATGGCAAGGTTGGAGTGCAGATACGGGTGATGGGAGACACGAGGACGTTTTTTTTTCCATTTTTATTAATTTGGCTGGTATGTTATACCATCCCGTGGCACAGTTATCCCGAAATTATTTTATAATTAACTCCACATCACTTTCACTAACCGGTGCCACATTTGGTTGGTGAATTACAGAAGAAGCTTTCTTGTCTTATTACCTTTCTAAAATGGTGGTCACAATATCCACTTTTAGTTAGTGTCTGACCAGAAAAAACTTCGACGTTTTCAAATATTTATAAATTGTGCATTTTCCAGCCCACAGAAAGGAGGCCTGTGTCCCAGCAGTCGAAACATTTATAGGCCGATGATGATGTTGATGATGGTGTATTTTCTAGTTGTACCTACCGAACTTCGTCTCAAGCAAATTCTGCAAGCACGAATGCCTTAATACATTTCAGACAACTCAATAAGTCATCCAACATCGTTTAACGAAGTATTGTACCGCAATACCAGTGCTAAACTGGCTGAACGCGAAGCAATAATATGCTCTCTGGAGATTTGGACCGATTAAGTTCGCTCGGTCCCCATTCGGTCTTAACTACCTCATTCAATATTGGATAGTTAGTAACTGTATATGTTCCGCTTTATTAATGGTATAAGATGTTGTTATGTGGCTTTATTCGATTTATTATAAGTATTTATATAGAGGGAATCATGTTATATTACAGCAGCTGCCAACATCGACCATCTTCAAGGTCAAGCCACGATTGCCGTGGTTGGTATGTGAATGGCTGACCATGGCGAGTTTCTCTTTCGCTTAGCTATTGATTCTGGCTGCTGTCATCTTTACCAGTCGTTACTGCTATCAAGGGGTGTATATATCAAGGGGTCGTACTACTAAGTTACCCATTTGTGGAGATCTGATAGTAGCAGCATCTAGTTATTTCAACGTAATGGGGAACAGGTTAAGCAGAGAGAGATGGAATCACAGTGATAACTGTAATAAATAATTGTACTAAAACTGAGCGCGACCAATTTCTGCATTTTAATCTATATATATAAAAGGAGAACTGCCTGACTGACATATCAACGTACAGCCGAAACTACTGGGGCTAGGAATGTGAAATTTTGCACACGGCTTTCTATTATAATGTAGGGGAGCACTAAGAAGGGGTTTTTGGAAATTTAACCTTTAAGGGGGTGAAAAGGGGGAATTAGGAAAGTACGTCACCCACGCGGACGAAGTCGCGGGAAAAGTGCTAGTAAAGTATACAATATAAGTTGTTACCTATGACGGAACGTGATAACTGCTACGCTGTATATCACGAGTTCGATATGCTATTTTTTTCTTGTCGTGGTAAAATCATCAAATGAGTCGTACCTCTATGAATCAGGCTCCTATGAATCCTCCCACCCAGGGCAGAGCGGGAGGGACTGTCAGACTCGTACTGACTTAAATCCACAGTGTCCTTCAATAGCCCTTTATGTTCCGGGGTAACGGTAATTCGTAAGTCCCGCGACCCCAGCAGGCTTTAGCCCTGTAGAGCAGGGCCCCGTCATTTTGCTGACACTCTTTGAGGCGCGCGTGGAACACAACACGCCGTCGATCCGGGCGTGGTCCATGGTCGGACAGCGAGTTGCCCATTACTCGCTGCCCGCTTGCCCGCGCCTACGGTGGCTGGAGACCGTCTGCCGACGTCTGTCGCCGTGGGCGTCTACCACTGCGGCTGGGGTGGAGGGAGGACACTGTCCTCTCATTCATCTCATTCTCATTCCGTTTCGCCCCGCAGCATGGCCTCGACCAATGCCGGGCGCGACGAGTTCGATATGCTAACGAAACCAATATTTGTATGATCTACAGGTAGTTTTTCTAGATTTGACTAGTTCTGTATGTTATTTTACTCGTATTTGTACCTAAGGTTTGAAAATATTCCTGGTGTGGCAATTTCGAAAGAAAAAGAAAGGACTATTTATATATTTATTTCACCAGCAAAGCGTAGATTTACTGTAACCCTCATCTGAAATATTTCATATTATGGTATACCTTTACGTCACTGCAATTTTTTGCTTGTGATATTTTGCTGTTCTTTCCTTATTGCTTGTGCGTTCTAACGTTGGATCATAAAACCGTATATTTTTGTACATTTCTCATCCGAGGCATGCCGTTGCTTTATTTCTTTATCTTATGAAACTGTCCTGTGTTTGGGAAGTAGGTTATACGTGAACTGTGTACTATGTAGGTTTACAAAAATAAATGCAAAATAATAATAGTTTCAAAAGCGTAAAATCTTCTATTCAAGCATTGAACCTTGAATTTTAGTCAGTGAGAGACTGATGGTCCCTTTGCTCCAACCAGGCCGTTTTACACCTCAAAAATGATTAATACTGACCTCCGTAGTATGACATTTAAAATTCCAAACGAATACCCACACTTCTTTTAAAACCTCCTCTAAGTGATGTCCAGAACAAATGCGTTATACACGTTGAAGCTGAGTGTCGGAGCCGCAGATGTGCCGAAGCGAGTTACGATGACTGCTAAGCGAAACGCGCGCATCCCCCACTCAAAACTTTATCTAACTCGCTAAGTTTCCGCTCACGTGTTTCTGCGCTCAGGATCTGAGCTGTTGCTGTTCTTGCAACCGTTTGGGTAATAAGTTGCAACAAAAATGGAGCCATGTTACATTGTGTGTTGCAGTAAAATTCTTCGGTCTTGAGAGTTGTCAGGAGGCATATGAGAAACTAGCACTTTTCCCGCGACATCGTCCGCGTGGTTTACGTACTTTCCTAAATCCCCCTTTTCACCCCCTTAAAGGTTAAATTTCCAAAAACCCCTTCTTAGTGCTCCCCTACATTATAATAGGAAGCCGTGTGCAAAATTTCACATTCCTAGCCCTTGTAGTTTCGGCTGTACGTTGATATGTCAGTCAGTCAGTTCTCCTTTTATATATATAGATTAACACATAAACAAATAGCACCTGTATTTCTAAGAATTGCTAAGCACAGTTGTCGCTATGAATTACAATCTAACACCATGCAGTGAAAAGCTTCACATATCATCTCAAGTTACAAGGTTATTAAGTTTTAGCAACAACTTAAAATTCCAAAAAAAAAACAGACACCCAATAGACAGGTTGCAGCGAAAATGAGGAGGTGTTGCAATACATGACATTATGTACTGCAGTAAGATAAGTAAAGTGAAGCGTTTATTAAATGGACATTCACTTGCAAAAATAAAGCCTGTGTATATCGTCGAAGCCAGATAGAGAACCAAAGTGTGACGGGAAAAGTATACCCACACTTTACCCGTTATTTTTAAGTCCCATGTTACAGAGGGCCTAAAGCCATTACCCAGACACGACCCAGATTTCAGATACACTCTCAAAAAGATCCTAAATTAATTAAGAAACGGTTTTATTGCCCCAATTTCTCAAACACAACAGCTTTATTTTCCGTTCTTGTTTTTTCCAATCGCAGTAAATTAAAATTCTAACTTTAAAAAGTCTCAAACTCTTCAAACCGACCCTATTTTCTCATAAACTTTCTCTAAACGAAGCAATTAAACAAGATAATAGATCAAATTTTCATTTACAAATGAAAACCCTGCCCAGCCTTTGCGAGCCTATATAAAATTCTTGAACCGTACTTAATGTTGATAAAGGTATTCACGATCACTACTAAGAAGACACTGATTGTATTTACAATATTTATGTGGTAACATAGTTTATTGACCAAGAAAGTACATCTTTGGAGATGAACGATAAGGAGATGCGAGCCCAAATAGCGGATAGAATAAGGTCAGAAGGAGAAGAAAACGTACATAGTATTTTAGAAACGATGTAACTCAATAGTCATGTTTTCTTTATCTCATAGATACTCATACAATCGACTTTCCTCGACTTGCTTTAAATATTTTACCTAAATGCATATAATTCTCGTGACTGTACACTCAGCTATACAAAACTAGCATAAGCTGACCGTTAAATGTACGGAATGTCAAAGCGAGATCACAATAAACTGGTTTGCTATTTAGCTTGATATTTAGCCGTGTGTACCAATATAAGCCCATGCAAGTTTTCATTTGTCTTGTTACGGTCGCTCGGCTATCTAAGCCCATCTTCCGAGCACATAAGAACGTATTGGAAGAAATCCTCGTAGAAACGAAACTCGTGTAGGTACCTACTTTCTCCAGTGCCGAAATGTTATATTAGAATTCGTCACCTTCCTACACTGTTCCTTACTCGACGTTACCAAATCCAGACTTTAATCGAATAGAAACATGGAGGACTAAAAACTAACAATCATAGGTAACAAATTCTTTAACAATAAAAGGTAACAAATATAATCTAGTTTAAGTCGGAACAGTACACAAAAAAAAGAACAGACAGACGTTACCCTTTTTTGGGGTGATAACATCATCAAAATTAGTGCTCCCGTCTACTTGGAGCGGAAGAGACTGAGAGACAACGGAAGAGACAGAGTTCGATTACCTTTCTCGTCCCAGGATTACGGTTCCGGTTTTCACAATTGGTTCACGGTTGTCCTACAATAGAAAATTTGAGGCTGTGTCTTGAGTGCGATTACATATAAAAACAGCCTCTCTGTCTATAATTGACTAAATGATAACAGTCTATCTGTAAGTCATAAAATATTTCTTCCGTGCGGTAATTAAACATGTTTGAACGGCCTAAAGCTGTCACTTCTACAAATTCTTACTCTATGACAGTATAGAGACTTCCTCTTATCATCAGAACGTTGATTCAGAATGAAGTTCGTTTGAAATACGTCCTTTATAAATAACCGATAGGCCTGAAATCAAGTGGCCATTAAATAAAGGTAACCTCGAAGATCACAAAGCTGATAAGCGACCTTGGCGCCGCTGTAGAAAGCCCTACGACGAGATTGAGTAAGGAGGACAACACACTAGCGATACCATTCTTTTTGGGAAATGAGCTATGGGGATCACAAATGGGAATGGGTAGAGTCTGTGCCACCACTCACACGCGGCGATAGAGCGCGCGATAGAGTCTATGTCATTACATAAAATATTTGTTGAAAAAATTTAGTAACTCCAATTTTCCCTAGGCCATTTTTTTTTTTTTGCGTGGTAAAATCATCAAATGAGTCCTCCCACCCATACTGTCAGACTTGTACTGACTAAAATCCACGGTGTCCTTCACTAGCCCTTTACGTACCGGGGTCACGGTAATCCCTTGGTCCCGCGACCCCGGCAGGCTTTGGCCCTATACAGGCCCCGTCAATATGCTGACACTCTTTGAGGCGCGCGTGGAACACAACGCGCCGTCGACCCGGGTTCCCTAGGCCATGGCGTTAGTGGTAGCGCGAACTCTAGGACAAGTCTGACGTGTGCTAGTAAAACGGTTGGTTGATTGACTGCTGCGCTGTGTTAGTGGTACGATTCTCGCACAGAACAATTTTAAAAAAAATATGTCATACAAATAGTCGTTCCTGGTCTGGTTGTTTATGTACATGTTTGTAAACGCACCCACGAAATATAAGGAACTCGTAGAGTGGCGCATTAAAAAAATAACGAGTAGATTATACCTATAGGTACTCGTATTACGGTGTTATTAAACCTAGATGACTCAACAGTGGAAGCATTTCGGCAGAAAGTATGATGATAATGAAATAGAAAACAGAGTCAGAATTGCATGCCTTCTGGGTGATGAAATATCTTTGAGATAATTAAGCAGCAAGGAAAATTCTATAGATATTTTTCTAACCGTTCTATCTGTATAAGCCCTTATGTTGTATGACAGCTTTCCGTCCAAGGAAATTCCCATAAATCGATGTAGAGAAACCGCTTCAAGTGATCCTTTCGGCTTTCCAAAGGCCGTCATTTCTCCATAATTCTAACAAAATGGTTGAGCATGAATACGTCTCTATAGGAAATTTTATGTATTAAATTCGGCAAACTGGTTTTGGAAACCTTTGATGTTTATTTGATGGACAAAATCAGTTTCTAATTCGTACGTCAGATGTGTTATTTTATTTTCTATACAATTCACGTCGGAAATACTTACGTAATTTTACGTATTTGACACGAATTTTAAGAAAGTTTACACAACTGAGGCAGGTCATGCTCATGTTATATTTATTGCATTAAGGCTGGTGTTTACAACTTCATATTCACAGCACGTATTTAAATAAGTAACTCAAATAAAAACGTTGTTGAACAAAGTAGAGTTAGCCGAAATTTAGAGAAGGGTACTAGCCGCAAACATTAGTTTTTCGTATTTTCCTCGCAAACATTATTTGCGCATTATTCGCGCATTTAAAAATAGAATAACTCACTTACAGTCCTGTAACAGATATGATACCGACTTTGCATCTCAACAATTATATTTTTGAAATATAAATCCTGAGACATTGCAACTATAAGAGATACAAAAATTCAATATGAACGTTAGCAACGCTGACGACAAGTGTCCTTGTTCGCTCTGTTTTAAGCCCTTGTAGCTAAGCTGTAGGTCTGGTTTTGATTGTATTTGGTAAAACAAAAAATCCCGAGACATGTTGTAAGTACAACCGGCGAGTGTACTTAAAGTTTTAAAAAGAAAACAGATTCATGTGAGCAAAGTCGCGTGTGAAGCACTAGCTGGTCATATCATTAGCCAAACTCGTTGAAGCAATGCAATGCGTTTTACTGTTAGTAACACACTTTCAGTATTCCTTGAATTGTACTGTGTTTTCTTGGAAAAATTCATTACTTTTTAATGATACGACGAACAATGAAAGAACATATTTCAAGCTATTCTAACATAATTGAGTTTGTTATTTTCACACATTGATATCAACATCTAAGTAAAAAAGGACGTAACACTTAAGAAAGAATATTAAAATTGGAATCCTCAAAAAGCCCACATTTTACACAAATGAATGTTTAAATTGTAAATTAAATTCGACTTTTTTGAAGGCTGTGGTATTTTATTTTAAAAAATTTAAGTCACGAAATCTTGTCTTACGAATCTCGTCACGAAAAATAAACTATAATCAACCATTATTTGTGTTAAAATTATTATTTTTTGTAAAATGATACATACAAACTTGATTATATAAAAAAAACTTTATAAACTCCAGACAATACCTAACTCGAGATAGTAACCCATAATATTTTTTTAGGTATCTCCTTGTGGCATTTTGGATAAAAGTTTAACTGTGTCATGAATATTTTACCAATTTAGTGGACACCTAAAATGATTTACTGTGTTACTTGTCGAATTTCAAATAGTTTCATTATTAATTTATTATACTCTGATATTGACGGACAAAATCTGAGAACTTATGATAGATTAAACACGATTCGATTATTCTTAGAATTCATCAAAATTTTTGTACGGAACACTGACTCTGTGTGCCACATCAGTCAGTCTAAATTGACAGTTTCCTAGAAAGCCTCCATTAAAGGTCCACTACTCAGCTATCGTATCGAGACGTATTCAAGGCTACTAATGTGGAAAAGGGGAAGGGGAGGGGTCACCTTTATCTTAATAGAGTCTTTTTCCACTTTGCATGAACAGGTGCTAATTTCAACACATTGTCTATACCGATATTATAAAGAAATACCTATCTAAGTTAGTATGTACGGGGTAATCTCCAAAACTATTGATCCGATTATTTTTGTGGTAGAAAGCTACAAGTATGTTATTACTAAGTGCTACCTATAGCCCTGGGATCTGGAGGCGACTGCCCTCCAGCGCGTCTATGAATGGCGCGTGGAGGCGCAGCGTCGGGGCGAATCCCCGCTGCCTCGACAAGTCGTGGCGCGGCGGGAAGAGCTCCGGCGTGATCTCAGGGCAGTATGGAGGGAGCGACTGTCGCAACCGAGGTCCGGGCACGCCGCAATCGCGGCGGTAAGACCCCTTTTTGAGGAGTGGCTGGATAGGCGTCACGGCGTCCTGACCTACCGCATGACGCAGGTCCTCACCGGACACGGAAGTTTCGGAAGGTTCCTGTGTCTGATAGGGAGGGAAGAAACGCCTGGGTGTCACCACTGCGAGGATCGTCCGGAGGATACGGTGGAGCATACGGTGCAGGACTGCCCCGCTTGGGCAGAGCAGCGCCGTGTCCTCACGACGGCGATAGGCGGAGACCTCTCGCGCCCGGCATTGGTTGAGGCCATGCTGCGGGGCGAGACGGAGTGGGAAGCGGTCGCCTCCTTCTGCGAAGCAGTCATGCTCGTGAAGGAGGAGGCGGGCCGCCTGAGGGAGAGGACAGCGTCCTCCCTCCACCCCAGCCGCAGTGGTAGACGCCCACGGCGTCGGACGTCGCAAGACGATCTCCGGCCACCGTAGGCGCGGGCATGCGGGCAGCGAGTAATGGGCGACTCGCTGTCCGACCATGGACCATGCCCGGGTCGACGGCGCGTTGTGTTCCACGCGCGCCTCAAAGAGTGTCAGCATAGTGACGGGGCCTGTAGAGGGCCAAAGCCTGCAGGGATCGCGGGACCTAGGGATTACCGTGACCCCGGTACGTAACCGTGGATTTTAGTCAGTACAAGTCTGACAGTCCCTCCCGCTCTGCCCTGGGTGGGAGGACTCATTTGATGATTTTACCACGATAAAAAAAAAAGTGCTACCTATAGGCTATAAAATTATATTGATTTCCTTTAGCAAGTCGAAAACGGCACGGCAACTTCCCTGCATAGCTGTCGACTACAAATCAGCAGGTTCATTCTGAGAAATTTGTTAACACTTTAACTCGGAAACTGGTTGCTCATGCGCAGATGAAGAAATTTGGCCGGCACCTACGTACTGCTACATTATTATGCTTTCTTCTCACGGCACGTGATGTTGCGAGCCGCACCAAGACCAGAGCACATCCACGCGCCCGCGGCTGTTTATGCGCTATCCATCCCCTACGGAGTGGACGCTCTAGTCCGAATCGCGCCGAGCCATTGTTTTCAGAAGCGCGGAGCTCGGCGCGGCTCATAATTCTACGCGCTGTGTGAAGCGAGCATAACACAGATAATAGTTCTGTTTCTCCAACTTTGATGTTTAATTCAGTGATTAAAAGAGGAAATCCTGTAATGTTTTAGGTATACCCTCATACGAACCTAAACACATAATTTAGTCCTCTTTATATCCAACAAAACCTAAGCTATTAAGTCGGGCAAGTTTTGTAACAGTTTGCGAAAACAAAAACCCAATTTAGAAATCCGTGGCTTTCTGTGTGGCATTGTTAAAACTTAAACAGAGATCCGTAGCAGCTAGCTTAGTTAAATATTTTCTAGTTTTAGGTATACCGCACCTACTCTAAAACGTTGTCACACAGAAATATAGCACCTTTGAGTACCCATTAAGGTTTATTGTCTGTTTACAGGTGCTTTCCATAAATAACGGTCGCTTGTACCGTTCGATGATTTATTTTTACATTCAACTTGTGGTTGTTTTAATTTTTCGACAAAAGGCGCATACAAGTAGGTATGACGTCACATTTGTATACAAGTTACTTGAATTGGATAAAAATTTAATACACGAAATAGTTTGTTTTCGTATATTTACCTACTTGCACCTTGTAACATGAATGCAGGTTTGTTCAAGTTGCATACAATTTGCAATTTGAACTCAAATAACTTGTATGACAGAAACGCGGTCGTAGAACAAAGAAATTTGAAGTTTGATTTGAGTCACAATCAATCAAATCTTCATTTCTTTAGAATAATCAAGAGCATTTTTCACAACGTAAATTTTTTTAAGGCATATTTTTTCATATTCCTTTGTTTCTTACGATTTTTTTCTTAGAATGTCCAAGACCACATCTACCAACAATTTATCAAAAAATCTTTTCTCTCAACAGAATCGTCGGTCCTCTAAACGGGTCGGAACCGACTTAAAGTTAATCACTTATACAATTTCCTTGGTCAGGCGCTCTCACTACTCGTAAATCTTCGTCAACTAAGCTGTCACCTTTATAAAGAGATACAACCTTTTTACAAAGGACCGCGGCGGTTCGCCGCAAAAAAAAGGATCGAGCTCATTTTAGTGACGTCACGGACTGAAATACAGCCCGATATGGACTTTCCTCCGTTTTTATGACGTATAAGTAAACAATTTCTCTCCAGTGATAAACATTGATGATGTTTTTCTGCTGCAGGTTCTATATGGGTTTTCCTCTTTTCTATATTAGTTCTGATATTAGTTTGTGTCAGTTATAAACCTGTGGGACTGTCGTATTATTTAATGGGAAAAGTATGTTAGGATCAGCGAAACAACCTTTTATTCAAATGGAGCTTTTTGCCGTACCATGGGCGCAGCTTCTCATGTTTTTGTAGATTAAATTACCCCCGGGGAGGTTTTTTTCACCCTCTGTTATGAAAGGCTGATCAAACACTTGCAACTTGATATGTGGCGCTTTATTGTTCTCGACTCAATTATATCTTTTAACTGATCTTTTTTGTGCTTTTAGATTCTTTTCTCTGCCATTTTTATAGCTTACTAGTTTCTGTCTGCGAATTCGTTCACATGATTGAAAACTATACATATTTTTTATAAGTTTTCTATTAAATAGTTCATCTAAGTTTTTTTGTTATTATTCAACCGTGTAGTTTGTCATCAGTGAAAGAAATCTTGAGATGTATCAGACATAACATTCCACGTCGAAACTTATAAACTTTACCTCTTTATAAAATACTTTTTAACCGACTTCGAAATTCTCAATTTTGTATGAATCTTTTTGTCTATTTTCCCTGGTTTCTAATAGATGCCTGAACCGATTTGGAAAATTCTATGATGTTTGAAATTCCATGATCATGTTCAGAATCTGATGACGAAATCCTAGAGAAATCATAGGCCACTTAAATAAATGACAGCAAATTAAGCGCCATTGCTGCTATCATATATCAGTGTTTACGAAATTACATAGCATAATATCATGCCTAAAAAGCCCTGTAAAAAGGATAAAATAATAATAATAATAGGGTTCTAAAACAACATAAGATGTCAATGAAATAAAAAACAAAGTCACTCACTTCCGAAGTCGGCGAAAAAAAATAGAATATACCTATCACTTTCTCTAGGCCTCTCTTCTCTAGTCGTGAACAGCCAATCAAAACATTTATCCTGCAATTCATCGGCAAGCGTACCTACGTAAAAGCTGAGCCTAAGCCCTCCAAAATAGGCTGATTGCAATTTGTGTAATTGCCACATGAACCCGGCTAGAAATTTCGAATGTACCGGGCCTTACATGCATGTTGCAATCGACCTGTAACCCATTTGAACTAGGAGTAAACATTAGGTACTTTGACTATCGACAGGATTGCACGATCGAGTGACGTAGGTATGGTTAGTAGATGGCTACGCGTATATAAAGCCAACTACCTTTATTTCAAAGAAGTCACGAAGCATCACAACCTCCCGAAAACTAATGTTGCTATACTGCCTTTGACATCTATTAGACTTGTCGTCAAGGCATGCCGGTCGTGAGTTCTAGGTAATTGTCAGATAAGTCATCCGTAGTACCGCGTTTCCATAATACAAGTTTTTATAGTTCTCTCTGTAAAAGTAAAAAAATGAAACAAAAATAATGATGAGACTTAGAAAAAAAAAACAAAATGATAAAAGGTAAAATGATTCTGGGATTACTTTGGAACCCCCCGTTTTTAATAGATTTGAAAAATCTGATAGAATCTGAAAGTAGCCATAATAAACTCACAACTCACACTACAAAAACAGAAAAAAAGTATTGCTGAAAAACTTAACTTTTTTGCACGAAACAATGTGTCATAACCCACAAAAAGGATTGTGACAGTTTACCATTGTTGTAATCCGAAAAAAAAATCCACTAAAAGTTGTTCCGTTTTACGCAATTTGCAATTTTATGTCGATAAATATTGTAGTTTCTATCAAATTAACCCCATGATTCAAAGTAACCCTGTTTACCGGTTCCACTCACTCTTACTAAGTCAAACTTTACATAAAGACCCCAGAGAGCTAAATATAAATATAACAATGTTATCAGAAACCACGTTATATATCAGGAACCAACAGTAGGGGTTTTAAGCCAGTTCTAGCCTATACACCTTCATCAATATTCATATAGGGATTTCCCAATAGTAATTGAGTTATCAAGGTAGGGTGACAATCGGTTCGTGAAAATGCTGTTGACACATTTGATGAGATTAGAAGTAGATGCTAACCTAATTTGGAAGAAGTGTTGTAGGCAAAATAATAATAATAATATTGAAGTCCCTAACACCAATAACATACAAAAAACTATCTCAGAAAAAATTAGGAAGTATAATGACCTACAAGAAGAAATTACTCGAGTTTGGAAAATGAATAGAGTCACAATAGTCCCAATTGTTATATCAACAACAGGTGTTATTCCGAAACAAATATTCAACAGTTTTAATACACTTAATCTATCTAAATACACATATCTCACATTACAAAAAGCCGCCATACTAAACACTTGTCAAATAGTCAGAAAATTCTTACAACTAGACTTGAACAGCAATTCCACAGCAGAACAAATTGATTTACACCCCACAAACAGAAAACTAGGATCTCGCCTTGGTTGACACCCGTGAGATTTTATAAATACCAGGTAACAATAACCTGAGAAAAACGAAAGTTTCAAACCATAATAATAATATACTTTATTGACACAAGTCATTACAATCATTACTTACTCTCTTTTTTTTTTTTTTTTTATCGTGGTAAAATCATCAAATGAGTCCTCCTACCCAGGGCAGGGCGGGAGGGACTGTCAGACTTGTACTGACTAAAATCCACGGTGTCCTACACTAGCCCTTTACGTACCGGGGTCACGGTAATGTGAAAGTCCCGCGACCCCGGCAGGCTATGGCCCTCTACAGGCCCCGTCGTAATAGTAGAAAAAGTTCACAATAATTAAAGGTATACAACGGTTGAAACCCTGATTCCTAAACTAGGAATACCTGTGACTCAGGAATCAGTGATCTACTGTCACTTGGGCACTATAAACACTTTAAATTGGCGTAAAGAGCTAGTAAGTTGACTTTATAAATATAGTTGGTTCTTGGTCATGTAGGCCAGGAAGAGCATTCGAAAGACCAAGTCTGATAAGAGTAGGATCGATACGAACTGATTGTAAATACTGACTGCGGTTGGCGCAGTCAGTCGCGTTATCTTTCCTGAGCGTCTTCCGATACCGCACAAACGAATACTAATTGTATGATCTACAAGTGCCTGCCGGGGTCGCGGGACTGTCTTATGAGGTAACCGTGGCACCAGAACGTAAAGGGCTATTGAAGGACACCCTGGATTTTAGTCAGTACAAGACTGACAGTCCCTCTTATCCAGCCCTCGATGGGAGGACTCATATTTTATGATGATTTTACCACGTAAAAAAAAAAGATCTACAACTATGTAATTAATATTATGACTGTGAAAGGCTGAATGCTTGGATGGGTGGATGGGTGGATGGATGGATGTTTGAAACGCAATCACTTCAGAACGGTGGAACGGATCGTGAAGTCTTTGTTCCAAGATATAGATTATAGTCTGAAATAAGACATAGGATAATATTTGTGTCGATTTTACGTTACCGTGGGATATAATATACGAGTAATGCGGGCGAAGCTGATGAAAACAGCAAGTTCGTTTTAAGGTATATTTTGTCGTCATAATATTGTCCGCCACAAAAGTCTGTCCGCTATCTACCCAATTTCGTCTGAATCTTTATTGAAGTAAACGAATCATTAAATAGAATAGTGAAGCTCGCAAAAAAGTACTTTGTACAAAACTAGTTAATAAAATAAAAAGAAAACAACATCCATTAGTAATAAGAAAATCTTTCACTAAGCTCATCGGACAAGGCTATAAACCCTGACTAAGATTAACAAAGACAGGACAAAGTAATCTCTAAAACAGTGGTTCTCAAAGTTGACTGGGCTCCGACCTATCTAACAAAAATTCCAATCTTAGACCTGTTATTTTGTTTAAAATTGAAAATATTATGTTATGTTTGTTCACTTACTTTTGTTGATTTGCTACTAGCTGGTAGGTTGTCTGACCTAGTTTAATGAGTCAAGCTTGCAAGAATCAAACGGAGAGCAATTTTTATCCCCATTGGTGGGGACAAATGTAATGTGGACAGCTGAAAAACATAGCTTGCCATAATAATATATCTTATTATCCTAAATTGTCTACAAATTTCAGAAAGTACTTTAATTTTCATTTCAAACTATTTTTTTTTTTAATTTAAAATGGGACACAGTAAAAACTGTTTGGCGCCGGACTCCGACAGGATGGCGTTCGCGAGCCAGGTGGGTTGGTGGGACCTAAGGGTCTTAGCCCACTTACACGTACGACTCCGCTCTCATTCGTCAAAAATAATATCATTCAAGTTTTGCTCCTTAAATATATTTTACATTACAACATAAATTAGTAGACAGCTCGCTTCTTCTTCTTCTTATCGTATGGTTGATGAACAACCTGGTGTCAGAGTTTAAACCGCCCGTAGGCCTCTGACATGGCTTCACACACCGTTGAAAAATCTTTCAGGTGTGCTGGTTTCCTCACGATGTTTTCCTTCACCGTTTTTAGCAAGTGATAATTAATTTATAATACGCACATGAATTCTAAAAGACATTGGTGCGTGCCGGGGTTCGAACCTGCAACCTTTGACTTGGCAGTCCAACGGTCGTACCACTCGGCTATCACTGACTATCGTAGACAGCTCGCTGACAGCGGGCTTACCGCTGTCAGGACTGCTTCGTAGTCGATACCTCGTTGCAAGCGAGCGGTCGCCTCGCCGCGCCGCTGTTTGGCAGATCGGGACCTGTGCAACAATACGAATTACTTCAATGAAACTGACCACGAACTGTGTCCGGGTGCCAGCTAGCTGTCGCCGCGTGGACAGCTGGGTGTCTGAAGATACTGCCGCGTGGACAGCTGGGTGTCTGCTAGCAGTCGCCGCGTGGACAGCTGGGTGTCTGCTAGTTGTCGCCGCGTGGACTGCTGGGTACTAGCTAGCTGTCGCCTTAGTTCAGGGCGGTGTTGGAGTAGAGTCGTGTAAGTGGGCTATGACCCTAACACCGCCATTGAGAACACGTAACCGTGATATACTCGTACACAGGTGACCTGTAATGGACCGCTAAGAGGTGGATCCCACTCACTTTGACTTAGTCGATGTAGCGTCCGTTCTACTTTTTAGGGCCCACGCAAAATTCGCTGGCGGCCGAGCTGAGTTTGGGAAACACTTCCCTAAAGGTACCTTCTTATACTCAGTATCTGTATACCAGTAACTCACCAGTTTACTGGCACTCGAGACCGTAATCTACGGGTAACCGATACCCGTAGTAATAAAAATCTTTATTGTTAGTTACCAAGTTTATAACAAGCTATGAAAAGGGATTACTTGGAATATCACGTGGGTTATGTACGTATCTAGTCTTATTGGAGGATGATGAGTATCAATAAGATAAGCTTCAGTATTCTGGACAGAGTAAACTGGAGTTTCGCTTTGACAGTTCTTTTTTTTAGGTTTTTAACTCAACAAATGAGTCTTCTCGAGTTCAGAGATCAAAAATTCACAGTGTTCCTTAAATAGCCCTTTACAACACAGAATCATGGTTTCACGTTTGGACAGTTCCTCGACCCCGGCAGTTTACATAATTGTAAGATTAGAATACTCTTTACATATTTTTTTTTTACTTTTGACTCACTTGTAACTAACCAAACTTAAAAGAAATTAAAAGAAACGACATTTATTTATGCAAGTAAATTTTGAAATCATTTTTTACACGTCATTTCACAAACTAGATGAGTTCAGTGTTTCGTGCCTATGACTAAGAAATATAAAAGTCAAATAGTTTATTTCAACTAAGCCAATTAAGAAACTTTTGAATTGTCAAAACATACAAATTGTCCAAACACCTTATTTTGTACCTACAGTCTTTGCAAAATAAATGATTTCTGATTTCTAAAAAAAGTGGTAAAAAAATAATCGTGCTAAGGTACCAGTCACAAGACAAAATAACTGTGAAAGTACTGTAAGAGCCCAATGCCCATTCCAAAGCGTAAATCTCTATGGAGCAGAATGGGCAAGAAACGCCCTCTATAGCTATTCATACTCTTTACCAAACCCTATAAAACAAAGTTCAACCACAAAACGTGCTCACGTCTGACCTATTTATTGGTACTACCGACTTACGGCCGGTAAGGTAAACACACTGAAAAATGTATGAACGTAATAGAATTTTTAGTTCGGCACCTAAACAGTACAAAAACGTTTTAAGGTGGGTATAGACTAAAGCATTTGCGAG
Source organism: Agrotis puta (assembly GCA_943136025.2). NCBI lineage: Eukaryota > Metazoa > Arthropoda > Insecta > Lepidoptera > Noctuidae > Agrotis > Agrotis puta. The sequence continues at coordinate 7,795,808 of OW964177.2, read as the reverse complement.
AGCATTACATTGTAATGTAACGTTTTTAAGTACGATCGAATGGTACAGACACCAGCCCATCAACTTACCACAATCTGTAAAATTTCTTTAATAGATTTGCAACCTTATCACAATAGTGGAAGGTTAATGTTCGTTTGGTAAAATTTGACAGGTTGGAGTAGGTTGACTTGCTGGCGTCTTTATATCACAGACAAATGATCTGTTTTCTAAAAACATTTTCATGTAATATAACATTCTTGGCAATGTTCGAACTCGCTGTGAAAATTACGTCTAACATAGCAATGTACATAGCAATGTCAGACGTAATTTTCACGACGAGTGCGCATGAACTGTGACATTTCACTGTTGTGAATACTCTGTTGATATATCGGTCCTATAAAAAGTTTACTCGGCAAAATGTTATATAAAAAACACTCGATGGTTTTTTAAATCAACCCGTAACAAATCATCGAACGTTATGTTCGAGACGTGGTTCCAGTTAATTTTAAAGTAAATTACTTACAAGTAAATGCGTTAGTCCATACACACCTTTAGGTAGCAGTAAGTGGTTCTTTGATGTATATAAGAACGAAAATTTTGTACATTCTATAGGTACTGTCGTCTCAATAGAACATCATGTTCATTTTATATGGCTTTGAAGGCATTTCTATTTTAAACGTTGTTTTGAGATAATTTTCGTAAAGTATGTATGGAACAAGTGTGTGACCTTAAATTTTATTATAACTCCAACCATTAATATTCAGATTGGTACAAAAAAGAAAAATATATTCAGATATTCCAGGCAGGTTTGAAAAGTAGCTAAAATATAGCTAAGCTAGGTCAGTGAACTTACAGCCAACTAAAAGTAAAAATTAAGTAATAAAAATATTTACATATAAACTTAGTTGATGTACTCGTACTTAGCGTAGGACTTTTCCTTTTCAGTTCAGCCTCTTCGGAATAATTATAATGTTTTTTTTTTTTATTTCTTAAACTAATTATATCACAAAAAAGAACAAGCGCGAAACTGTAGTAGTCTACTCACTATTGAAAACCGCAAGGAGATAATTATGGTAAGGCAAAGAGTCTCGGGCACGCCGCAATCGCGGCGGTAAGACCCCTCTTTGAGGAGTGGCTGGATAGGCGTCACGGCGTCCTTACCTTCCGCATGACGCAGGTCCTCACCGGACACGGAAATTTCGGGAGGTTCCTGTGTCATATAAGGAAGGAGGAAACGCCTGGGTGTCACCACTGCGAGGATCGCCCGGAGGACACGGTGGAGCATACGGTGCAGGACTGCCCCGCTTGGGCAGAGCCCCGCCGTGTCCTCACGACGGCGATAGGCGGAGACCTCTCGCGCCAGGCATTGGTCGAGGCCATGCTGCGGGGCGAGACGGAGTGGGAAGCGGACGCCTCCTTCTGCGAAGCAGTCATGCTCGCGAAGGAGGAGGCGTGCCGCGTGAGGGAGAGAACAGCGACCTCCCTCCACCCCAGCCGCAGTGGTATACGCCCACGGCATCGGACGTCGCAAGACGATCTCCGGCCACCGTAGGCGCGGGCATGCGGGCGGCGAGTAATGGGCGACTCGCAGCCTGACCATGGACTATGCCCGGGTCGACGGCGCGTTGTGTTCCACGCGTGCCTCAAGGAGTGTCAGCATATTGACGGGGCCTGTAGAGGGCCAAAGCCTGCCGGGGTCGCGGGACTTACCCATCACCGTAACCCGGGCACATCGGGACATCGTGGATTTTACTCAGTACAAGTCTAAAAGTCCCTCCTGCTCTGCCCTGAGGACTAGAGCACTCATTTGATGATTTTACCACGCCAAAAAAAAAAGGGAAAGATTCTCATGGGCGCTTCTACAGAACTTGTTGTTTTTGTTCTGGAACTTGCCTACCTTACCTTGATCCTTTTTTTTTTTTTTTTTTTTTTGCGCTGGGAAAAAATGCATTACGCATACCCTCCAATCGGAGGGGTATGTGGGACTCCCCGGTCTGACCCGGTATACCCACTAAAAATACCCAGCGGCATTCCCGCTTCGTCTGAGTGGCGGGGACTGGGAATCTTGGCACAGCCATCACTTCCAGTCCTCCGCCGACGATTGCTTTCAGGCCGGGCCCTCACGCGGGCCCGGGAATGACTTACGAAGGTGGTGGCGGGAGCAAAGTCCCGTCGCCACCAAGAGGAGGGAGAGGACGGCGCCTTCTCCGGCCTCTACGTCTGCGGAGCGGCGCTGCGAGAGGATCGTTCTCCCGCACGCGCTCCGCCTCCTCCTTTTGCGAGATTACGTCCTCGCAAAAGGAGGCAACCGCCGTCCAGGCCTCCTCGCTCCCCAGCATGGCCTCGACCACAGCGGGAAGCGAGAGGTCCTGCCCAATAACCGCAGTTAGACCGCGGCGCGGTTCGGACCATGCCGGGCACACCTCGAGGGTGTGTTGCGCCGTGTCCTCCGCCGCGCCGCAGTCGTGGCACGCCGGGGTTTCCTCCCTACCGATCCGATGCAGGTGCGATCCGAAACAGCCGTGGCCGGATAACACCTGCACCAGACGGAACGAGAGGAAACCGTGGGACCGCTCGAGCCAGCTCTGCAGAACCGGACCGAGCGCGTCCAACGTCCGGCGGCCAAAGGCGGCGGCGGCGAGGTCCTCCGTCCAATGGAGGACGATGGCTTCCTTCGCCTCCCGCCGCACGGCCTCCCGCTCTTCGGCGGCGGGGCGCTCCCCGAGCGCCTTCCGGCGCGCCGTCCACTCATAGACTCTGGCCAGCACCCAAGCCTCCAACTCCCAAGGAGGGGTGCCGGCCAGAGCGCACGCCGCCGAAAAGCCCACTGAGCGGTAAGCCCTCGCCACCCGCTGTGCAATGGCCCTTTGGGGCCTGCGGATGGCGGTCGCGTTCTCCCTCCTGTGGAGGGAGTCCGCCCAGATGGGTGCCCCGTACAGGGCCATGCTGCGGAGGATGCCGGCATACAGGCGCCGGCATTTCGCCTTAGGCCCCCCAAGGTTGGGGAGGAGCCACGAGAGGGCGTCCGCGGCTTTCAAGAGGCGCGTCGACAGCCCGCTGAAATGCGGGCCGAAGCGCCACCTCTCGTCCAGCACCAGACCCAGATACTTCATCTGGGGCTGGACTCCTATTCGGACGCCCTCCACGACGATGTGGGCATCGGGAGGAGGGCGACGCTGCCGGGGCCCGCGAAAGAACACGGCCTCCGTCTTGTGCAGCGCCACCCTCAATCCCAAGCGGCGGATCCTCTCTGCAACCAAGGATCCGCCAGCCGAGGCCAGACAGGCCGCCTCCCCAAAGCTCCTCCCCCGGGCAGTGAGAAGAGTGTCATCCGCGTAGCAGATGACACTCGTGCCCTGGAGGAGGGCTCCCCGCAAGAGCCAGTTGAACCCGATGTTCCACAGGAGAGGGCCCAGCACCGAACCCTGCGGAACACCGGACTCTGCGCCGTACCGCCGCACAGTGGCCGTCCTGTCCACGAGGAGGACTTCTCGGTCCTCCAAGTAGCTTGCCAGGAGGACCCGCAAGTATTGGGGCACTCCGTGATATCGGAGCGCCTCCAATATCGTCGAGTGGGGCACGGAGTTGAAGGCGTTTGAGATGTCGAATGACACCGCCAACACTCCGTCCCCCGCCTCCTCTGCCTCCTTCACCTGGCCCTTGAGTAGGGCCAGCGCGTCGATCGTCGAACGCCCTCGGCGGAAACCGAACTGGGCGTCCGACAGATCCGGCCCTACCCCCCGCAAATGGCTATTCAGCCGGGAGGCGACAATCCCCTCGAACATTTTACCGACCTCATCGAGCAGAACGATGGGCCGGTATGCCGAGGGGGAGTCCACCGGGCGACCCTCCTTACGGAGGAGGCATAGCTGCCCCTCCCTCCACAGCTTCGGGAACCTCCCAGCCGTAAAGCACGCGCTGAAGAGGTCCCGAAACCTGTCCTCCATTTGAGAGGCAGCGATAGCCACCACCCGTGCGGGGACGCCGTCTGGTCCGGGGGCCGTCTTCTTCCTGCGGAGGCTGAGGACCCCCGCCTCGAACTCCGCCGCCGTCACCGGGGGCACCTCCACCTCCGGCAGGGCCGCCCCTTGCGGGGGATCCATGGCTGGTGGGGTGAAGTCGGTCCTGCGCGGAAACAGGGACCGGACCACCCCGTCCAGCAACGCTGGCTCGAGGGTCTCCGACAGGGGGGGACCACAGGGGCGGAGCTGGTTCCGCGCCGCCCTGTATGGCCTCCCGAAGGGGTCCCTATCGAGACCCTCCAGCATCTCGGCCCTGGCCGAGTCCTTGGCGGCGCCCACCTTACCTTGATCCTACCTTAACTTGCTTACCTTGATCCCAACACAGACAATCTCTCTCGCGTATAACTTTTGAATGACTGCACCAAAATGGATATTTCTTTTACTTGTTGTGTCCGTTATTGTTAATATTTAGTTTAGGATAAAGAATTAGCGGAGCTGTACGAGGGCTACAGGGCAGCGAAGACCGCCCTCCGCGACGAGATCTGGCGGGCCAAGGAATTGGCCCGCAAGGAGATGCTGGAGACCCTGGACGGGGACCCATGGGGCCGACCCTATAAGTGGGTGAGACAAAAGCTCCGCCCCTGGGCTCCCCCGTTGACGCAGAGTCTCCAGCCTCAGTTCGCGGAGGACGTGGTGAGCGCCCTGTTCCCATCGCGGGGAGAGCATACTCCCCCGCCCATGGCTCCGTCTCCGACGGAATCCGACGGTGAAGCTGACGCAAACGCGGACCACAGTGACGACGATGTCTACGACGCTCCAGAGGTGACCGAGGTAGACCTGAGAGTGGCGGTACAACGGCTCAAGGCCAAAAATACCGCCCCAGGACCCGACGGCCTGCCAGGAAAAGCCTGGGTCCTGGCCTCGGGGACTCTCGGGCCTCGACTGGGGGGGCTCTTTAGCGCATGCCTGGAGAGGGGCCGGTTCCCGCTTCGTTGGAAGACGGGGAAACTGGTCCTGATCCAGAAGCCCGGGCGCCCTGCGGACTCTCCGTCCGCATTCCGGCCCATCGTGCTGCTCGACGAGGTGGGCAAGCTCTTTGAAAGAGTAATTGCAGACCGCCTCGTCGGGCACCTGAATCGGGTGGGCCCGGACCTCTCGGAGAGCCAGTTTGGCTTCCGGAGGGGGCGCTCGACGGTGGACGCCATCATGCGCGTGAGAGCCCTCACGACGGGGGATGCGGTATCCCGGGGCAGGGTCGTCTTGGCGGTGTCCTTGGACATCACCAACGCCTTCAACACCCTGCCCTGGAGTTGCATCAGGGAGGCACTCCGGTATCACCGGGTGCCGACCTACCTCCGTCGCACAGTCGAGGACTACCTGACGGACAGGGCCGTCATCTACCCCGGTCACCGGGGAGAGTGGAACCGGCGAGAGATGTCGTGCGGTGTTCCACAGGGATCGGTCTTGGGGCCGCTCCTGTGGAACATCGGCTACGACTGGGTGCTGCGCGGCGGCCTCCCTGACGGCGTCGGCGTAATATGTTACGCCGACGACACGCTCGTCCTGGCGGAGGGAGAGTCGCACCAGGCGGCGGCCGACCTGGCGACGCAAGCGGTGGCGACAGTCGCTCAGAGGATCCGGCAGTTGGGACTCGACGTGGCGCTGCATAAAACAGAGGCCATGTGCTTTCATGGCCGTCTGAACGCGCCACGTTCAGAGTCCCACATTACGGTGGAGGGGGTTCGCATCGGCGTCGGGAGGACGATGAAGTACCTGGGACTCGTCCTCGACAGCCGGTGGAACTTTAGGGAGCACTTCCTACGTTTGGCCCCAAAGCTGAACCGGGCAGTAGGCGCCCTCAGGCGACTCCTGCCCAATCTCGGCGGGCCAAACGCCTCCTGCCGGAGGCTGTACGCCGGTGTCGTGCGGTCCATGGCCCTCTACGGGGCCCCTGTGTGGGCCCTAAGCATCCGGACGCGACCACTCAAGCTGGTCGCATGCCAGAGGGTCATGGCTATCCGGATGATCCGGGGATACCGCACGATCGCCGGCGAATCAGCCAACCTCCTAGCAGGATTGCTGCCCTGGGATCTGGAGGCGACTGCCCTCCAGCGCGTCTACGAATGGCGCGTGGAGGCGCAGCGCCGGGGCGAATCCCCGCTGCCTCGACAGGTCGAGGCGCGGCGGGAAGAGCTCCGGCGCGATCTCAGGGCAGTATGGAGGGAGCGACTGTCGCAACCGAGGTCCGGGCACGCCGCAATCGCGGCGGTAAGACCCCTCTTTGAGGAGTGGCTGGATAGGCGTCACGGCGTCCTTACCTTCCGCATGACGCAGGTCCTCACCGGACACGGAAGTTTCGGGAGGTTCCTGTGTCTGATAGGGAGGGAAGAAACGCCTGGGTGTTACCACTGCGAGGATCGTCCGGAGGACACGGTGGAGCATACGGTGCAGGACTGCTCCGCTTGGGCAGAGCACCGCCGTGTCCTCACGACGGCGATAGGCGGAGACCTCTCGCGCCCGGCATTGGTCGAGGCCATGCTGCGGGGCGAGACGGAGTGGGAAGCGGTCGCCTCCTTCTGCGAAGCAGTCATGCTCGTGAAGGAGGAGGCGGGCCGCCTGAGGGAGAGGACAGCGTCCTCCCTCCATCCCAGCCGCAGTGGTAGGCGCCCACGGCGTCGGACGTCACAGGACGATCTCCGGCCACCGTAGGCGCGGGCATGCGGGCAGCGAGTAATGGGCGACTTGCTGTCCGACCATGGACCATGCCCGGGTCGACGGCGCGTTGTGTTCCACGCGCGCCTCAAAGAGTGTCAGCATATTGACGGGGCCTGTAGAGGGCCAAAGCCTGCCGGGGTCGCGGGACTTACCCATTACCGTGACCCCGGTACGTAAAGGGCTTGTGAAGGACACCGTGGATTTTAGTCAGTACAAGTCTGACAGTCCCTGCCGCCCTGCCCTGGGTGGGAGGACTCATTTGATGATTTTACCACGCTAAAAAAAAAAAAAAAAAAAAAAAAAAAAAAAAAGGATAAAGAATTAGAGAAATTCTGAATCCTCAACTAAATATTTACAATAACGAACAACGAATAAAAATATCCGGTTTATTTTTCATTAAAACTGAATGAAATCTAAAAAAATACTAAATACACAACCATGATCGCACATAGCGTATTACCTAAAGTAATTGCATATTAGATCACACATTACCCACATCAACAACTTACAAGACTATTATTTAAAGTTTGTTCCCTATCCCGATCATAACAATGCATTTACGTCCCCTACGCTTATCTATTCTTATCAACAACCATTCAACACGATCACTAACTTCATTACCATAAGTCTGAGATACTTCATTACATTCAACACGAATGACACTGAGCGAAAATCTTTTTATCTCCGCACGAGAATGTAAAACACGATAACACAGTTCTCGTTGGCTTCGGACCGGGCGAGCCCTGTATAAGAACAATTTTTATAAGCCCCATGTTATGTATGTAAGCGTACAAGGCAGGGTTCCTGTGCCAAAATGGGTGGTGAAGAGGAATAGCAAATGTGTGACATTTTAGTTTACCTTTTTTGTAACCTTGAGCTGACCTTGGCATAGTACGATGTTTCGGTCGAATAAAAAGCCAGATCATAGCAGTTGGATTTCTGTAGTTTCTGTGCCAAAAAGGCTCGAGTTGTGTCTGTTTGTGTGTGATTTCAAATTCGATTTGAAATCCAGGTTCTAACACTTTAATAAAACGAGTTATTGGCGTTTTATAAAATATAGATTATAATTATTAACCAGATTAAAAGTAACTAGGAAGGTTATGAGATAAGAATAATATTGGATAGCGAGGAAAGGCTACCTACGATCGATTATTACAGGATCGACTAAGATAGATTTTTGTACATAAACTAGCACTTTTCCCGCGACTTCGTCCGCGTGGGTTAAGTACTTTCCTAATTCCCCCTTTTCACCCCCTTAAAGGTTAAATTTCCAAAAACCCCTTCTTAGTGCTCCCCTACATTATAATAGGAAGCCGTATGCAAAATTTCACATTCCTAGCCCCAGTAGTTTCGGCTGTACGTTGATATGTCAGTCAGTCAGTTCTCCTTTTATATATATAGATAAATCAAATTGTACATAAATAAATCAAACAAACCAACATAATCATTATAAACTGTATCTGCATTAAATTTGGCCTACTCAATCAATAAAAATTATAGCATTGTTGAATCAACACTGGCTCTCTCAGACGCAGAGGCTAAACCGTCTTAGTACGCGCACTGCGTCTGCAGTGCGTGAACAAAAATGTCACTATTTTGGTGGAATCGTACCATTAGATACTGAAAATGGGCACTAGTCTAGCTAGACTTGTGAGGGACAATTTATGCCTATCCCCGAAACTCTGATAAAATAGGTCTTGTTATAAAGTACTCAGGAGTGCTTCAAAGTAATGGATGGTGGCCTGATGATGATGTAGGAACCCCATTTTGTCGGGTCCATTTGCCAAGTTAGCTGGCGTTAAGTTTTAACCTCTCTATAAGTACCTATACGAGCGAAGTTTTGTACATCTATACTAATGTTATCAAGAGGAAAAAGTTTGTATACATGTAGGGTTTAGTCTCCGGAACTTAATGATCCAATTCTATTTTTTTTTCTGATAAGAACTTCGATCAATGTAGGATATGAAGCTACATTATTTCTGAGTGTTTTTAGTTATAAATTATGGTTCGCAGGACTGTCTTACGTGGTTACCGTGGCACTGAAACGTAAAAGCCTATAGATATAGAAGCATCATTGTGGATTATATTCAGTACGAGTCTGAGTACTGAGTACCTTTCGCTTCACTCAGGGTGTAAAGACTTATTGGGTGATTTTACCATGTTAAAAAAAACTATAAATTGAATTTATATCATGCATAAAAACTGTTTGAGAAAAATGACAATAACCTCATTTTTTTGGTAAACAACAATAAATAATGTTTTTTTTTTGTCAGCATTCCTGGGGTATGCAACTTACTGGCATCAATTTTTTTTTTCTTTCGCCAGTAATGATATGTTGGTCATTAGTAGACCGCAACCTAAGAACTTCGTAAAAAATATTTTAAAAAATCTAAACCGTAACCAACCAGAGATATAACGGATTATATTTTGTTCTAATCGGGAGTAAATCACTCCTGATTAGAACAAAATTAAAACCGCCACTTTTTTTTTTTCTATGGACTTCTTAGGTAGTAGTCTAATTGTGGCCAAAATTTAATCATTGGCGAAAAGAACAATTAAATTGATGCCAAGGTCCATACTAAAAGTTGCATGGGCCTTTCCTACTAAAAACTAACCTTTATCCCTTTTCAGATAGCGACAGAATCACCAATTTACTTCACATAAAAGTACATAATGCCTGAGATTTTTGCACTATGAAATCCTGTTAAGAATGCCTTTGTAGTCTTAGAAGAGGGTACAACATCTTAAAAGCTTATGAAGAGCAAGTACGTAATAAATACTCTTTCCTTTATTATGTTTTATTAAGTGAATCTCTTTTGTTTCGTACAAATAAAGTTCTTTTGTAGAACTGAAAGATTTTTTCTACGTAGTTTGGGTTAGTGTTTAGCCTTGTTTGAGAGCTATAAGCAATTCTTAATGACAAATGTACTAGCGAGATGTCAGGATAACAGCCTAGTTTTGAAGTAAAAGTATTTATTCTTAGGATATTCCGTTGTCCTGTTGTTCTCCACTCTGGCTTATATACTCGTTTCTTCAGGGAACTTTTTTTACAAGCAATCTTTGTATTTTCAATGGTAGTCAAAAAACACATTCAATAAGGTATCTAAACAGTAGTGCGGCTCTTGACGCAATTACAACCATTCTCGTCAAATAGGCAATGCTATCCATTCAGTTACTTAAATAACTTGCTAAAAAATTCTGTCGTAACTTTACAAGGTCACTGGAGTATTTTGTTGCTAGGCACACTGGAATCCGTATGCTTCCAATCTAAACCAATGCAACGAAGCGACTACGCACTACCTTGAAGATCAACCTAGCTGACAGTATTATGGGTAAGATAAATAAGTTTATTGTGTATTAGGTAACCAGAAAATGCTCAATATTTATTCTAATAGCAGACTTAATATACAGACTAGAAGAAACAAAATAATAAGCTCTGACAAATGAAATTAATTATACTTTCAAGCTTTTCACATTCGAGCCCATAAATTGTACAAAAACATACACGACAATCCGTATTAACAGTTGTATTTTGTTGTCAACACATTACATCAGCCGACTCTAGACATCTAGAGCGTAACACATTAAATATGTAACAAAAAAGGTAAGGTTTCTAGATCTAAAAATCCGTTCAAATACCTTTGTTATGTAGCATAAAGACGCGAACAATTCCTTTCAATGCCGTTGCGAATTCTACTAAAGTCAAGAAACGTGTGATAAATACTTTTTTGTACAGTTTCCTTTTCGTTGAGATACCTATAAAACGGTAACGTTATCTTATTTCTTGTGTTGACTTCGTTAAGGTCTCAGCACACATATGGGATCGGAAAGGGATCGTAACCGTAACGCCTTTCGCCTCGCTGTCAACCAGGCGTCAACCTACCGTATGCACGTAACGAAAACGTATCAGCAGCGCCTGTACGTCAACTCGGCTACGGCTAGGCGACACCGCGCTTACGCCTCGCCGCCCCCTGGCTGACCTGGTTGGCACCAGATCAGTTTGAATCCAAACGTTAAGTGTAGCGCACGGTTATGTCTTGGTTTACAATACGTGAGTTGGCTATCATAGCCATAGCACTTGATGAAGAGGAAAAAGAAAATAGCAAGAAAAAAAGAAAAAGATATTGGGTACACAGTATGAATAAAGCAAGGAGTACTGAAGGGGAATTTCGGACTATAAAAAAACATTTGATGGATGATGAAGAGAAATTTTATATTTATTTTCATATGCCGAAATATCTCTTTTATAGCATTATAATAAAATATATAATAAATATCTCTTTTATTCGTCTTTAGCAGGCAAGTCGCGGGAGGGGAAAGGGGAAAGGGTGGACGAAGAGATGTGAGCTCGGGTACGGAGAGACGTAAGCGCGGGGACGGAGAAACGTAAGCGCGGGGACGATGAGCCGTAAGCGCGGGAATTCAAGTTCGGAGCCTGTTCCGAGGCGAGGCGATTACGTTATTATTCCGATTAGTGTGCGTTGCAGTAGGGAGTTTAATACAAACCATTCTGAACGGCTCGAGGCGATACGGTGACGATCCCTTTCCGATCCCATATGTGTGCTGAGACCCTTAAGCGTCATTAGTGGTTACCCTACATCGCGGGAGAAAGGATTACGATACTATAATACACCCGCGGCAATTGTGCGGTTCTTGAATGAGGTGCCTTCATACAGCTTCAGAAAGAACTTTATACAGGGCGGATTTTGAAATGAATAGTTCATGCTAATGTTGGTTAACTTTATTTGAAATTGCATCTAAAAGGATTCAAGTTACAATGAGATTTATGAAGCTATCCCACGACGTATATTAAGATTAATGTACAATTGCATTTACTTTTCTAGTAACGAAAGCAATAAGATCAAAAACTGTTAGGAACAACGAGTTTTATTTTTAGACCATTTCCCTTATAAATCACGCCATTTTGTAGCAAAACCGACGTTTGAAGCGAACAGCTTATAAAGAGGTTGTTACGTTTTTATTGCAGTATAACCGTAAAGTGTGCAATGTTATGAATTTTGACGTGAATAAAAAGGGCCTTTTTATTTGGCTTGAATACCACGACGGAGGCAAAAGCTGCGTTTGCCATTTTCAGCTTTGGTGAAAACGACACGTACGTTGTTTTCGTTATTTGGGTTGTGTGTCGACCCAAATAGCTGAGCCCATTGAAGGGTGCTCGTCAATGACAAAAGGTTGATACTTTCTCTTACTTACTATGTGATCCTTATCCCGTACGTGGTGAACTGGTCAATCACCACTTTTTTTTGTTATGGTCGCTACGTAGTTCAACACCTAGAATTGCATAATTCACTAAGTATGCGAAAAAGATTGGATGAAATTCGTAATCGGTTTCTTAGTAATATTCGACTTATGTATAATAATAATAACTATGATCTACTATTAGATCACGCAATGGAATATTAAATTTCAAAATGGCATTCAAATTGCAAGTTTATTACAACGCAATTAAGCAGCAGGTTACCGTAGAGATTTGCTATGATATACATCACTTTACAATTTAACCTTATTCGTTGCGAGAATTCGAGAGTGCGGCGGTGTTCCAGCAGCGCTGGCCAATTAAATCAATAAATTAAATAAACCGCCGAATTGCGAAAACTACTGGCTGTTCGTTCAGAAATCCCACTACCCACTAGCACACACGAGCAACATATTATTCATTACAGCAACTGCGGCCCACGCAAGATAAATGCGATAGTCTAACGTAGTTCCACGTTATTACCTAGATATAAATCTGCTGAACGCACCTTGTAAGCGCTTTCATCTTGGAACAAAGCGAACGTGAGTCACGCTGAAAGCGCCACAAATGCTGTCACGTCTATTTTGGTGTTACAATTGCGTTATCTCGCTTTGTGACAACCAATAGCATTTGAGCTTTTAGTGACAACCCTAACCAACTCAGTCGGGTGGAATTTACGTTAAGGTGGTATGGGGATTCAAATTACGTTAAGTATTATATTATTTATTGGTTTATATATCATGTTTATTGGATATATTAATAACGCCCTTTAAGCCGTTAGGATAGTACTACTGAGTATGAATGTTTAAAGCATTATATTTCATTAACACTGTAAGTCAATTATACAAAATATAGTTGAAAACTTAAAGGGACAACCCTTTTTTTACGTGGTAAAATCATCACGTGAGTCCTCCCACCCAGGGCAGAGCGGGAGGGACTGTCAGACTCGTACTGACTAAAATCCACGGTGTCCTTCAAAAGCCCTTTACGTAACGGGTCACGGTGAGTCCCGCGACCCCGAAAGGGACAACCCTGAAAACATTAAAGCTACATCCCACATACCTATTGCAGAGTTGTGTCAAAAAGTATAGGTCTTACTTTTTTCGTAATTTTGGGGTTGATCCTACACTAAAAATTATTCACTAAACGTGGTGGTGCTCCAAATACAATAGCGCATTATTACGAGTATCATGACCTACGTAATCGATTGTTCATAATGCGAAAACTGATGGACGCTTATTATTTAGGTTCCAAATTCGTAGTCTGGACCGACTCAAATCAACACAATAACAAGAAGTCAGTCATTTACCTCTTGATAAGCTTTTATGAATATGTTGTCACTGAAAATCATTAGTATCACAAAACAAAAACAAAATCACGATGAATATTGTTTAATTTAGTATGCGGTGGATGCGTAAGAGAATGTTTAATAATTCACCCATCTGATAATGGGATGGGTTGGTGGTTTCACCCTACAAGGAGCGATACCACCTTTCTTCACATATTATAATTATGGCATTTTCTTTAATACAACTTACCTATAAATACTTATACGAAAACTGGATACTGGTAAGAATGTTAAAATTTAATTTCGTGTGTGTATTTTGCCCTATTATAGAAAGGGGTTTGGGTAAAGTTGGCGTCATTTTGAAGTTGAGCGGCCAGTAATGAAACTTGGATATTATGAAAGAACAGAATACAGCGATCAAAAGCTATTATGGACATATTTCTCTAAACCATATCGGAACTGAGATATTTGGTTTGGTATTGGTAATTGAAATCGAAGAAGTTATTATATGTTATTGCACTCTTTTAGGTGTCTACCATATTTTTTTAAGAATTCTAAATAATATACAGTAATGTAGATGAATGAAACGGATGCCCAATGTCTGTTATCTATGGGCCGATGGTGTGGCGCGCACCGGTCGGCGAGCGGCGCACAGCCCGTCGAAACCGTTACGTGCGATTCGGATCAGCCAATCACAATCCACATTTCGTTTACCTGCGTATTACTTGAGCCCGCGCCCGCTTCTCACTCGACAGTAACAGCACGTCCCTTACTGTTGTGTGTTACTTTTTACGCTTCTAATCTCTCGTGGACTTGTGGATAATTATAACGACTTGGCATTTCATTGGACATTGTGATTGTTTGTGTATTGTGACTGACCCAGCATAGCTCTTTGGACTCTGATATTCTTACGATTTGGTATAACGCCATGGATGTAATTAACAGTGCATTTTGTATCTGTTGCCGACGAAGCTTAAATCGTGTTGGCGGCACTCGTCGTAGATCGTATAATTTGACAGCCGAGTTCGTGCAAAATAATCCGTCTTTAATGACGTATTTGGTGGAAATTGCGAATATTGTGCAGGTAAGTTTTGTGAAACCTAATACTAGCACTATAACATGTATGTGAATTGTGAGTTGAAAATAATATATGATTCCTCTTTTCAGTTTAGTGAGCAGGACAAAATCTGTAGACCTTGTCTACAACGTGCTCAACGTTACGCCAGCGCTCAAGTAAATGATGCTGCCGATCCTTCAGATCAATCTCCTGCCGATCAACCTGCTGCCGATCCTTCAGATCAATCTATGCAAGAGGACCCTGCTGAAGAACACTCCGTACCAGAGCAACCTATACCCAATATAAATGTCCAAGATCGAGAAGTGCAAGTAAATATGTTGCGAATGATACCGTTACCAGGTTACACGCGAGCGCCTTTTAATACTCATCTATGTATTATCGCAGCATGCAATAATAGAGATTTAAAAAGAATTCACATTGATATCAGAGCCACAGTTCTACAGGAAAAATGTTTTTATATACCACGTGGCAATCGCGTATGTGAAGAGCATATGTTAGATTCGGTGTGGCAAAATATTGAATCAAGTACTCGTCGGATACTAAGCGAATTTGCCCCGTCTCATCTAAAAGATATGATGGACATGTTAAGAACTCGGAAGGTTTTTTTGGACTTTGATAGACGTTCTTTAATAAACAATTCTATTTTCCATTACTATATAGGTTTTTCAAAATCCCAATTCCAAGAAATCCTTCAAAGCTGTCCTAGTATTTCACAGCGCTATAAAAATAAAGCAGGTCGAGCTCTCGCCACCGTGATTACCAAACTTCACACGGGTGAGTCAAATCAGAGATTATCTCAGATTTTCAATATGTCAAGAAAGACTTTAGAAAAAACTATGAAACTCGTAAGACAAGATTTAATAAGCGAGTTTGTCCCACTGCACCTTGGCTATAATCATTTGACTCGTCAAGATGTTATATCGAGATGTTTAACAATCCCAAATACATTATTTGGCAATCCTGATGGTTCTTTGAATGAAAGGAAGGCCATAATCATACTAGATGGCACGTACATTTATTTGCAAAAAAGTAGCAATTACTACTTTCAGAGAAAATCTTATAGCTTACACAAGTTCCGGCATTTATTAAAGCCTTTTTTACTGGTTTGTCCTGATGGCCACATCATAGACATATATGGTTTATATGAGGCTACTAAATCCGATGCGACGATTCTCTCAGAGATCTTTAAGGATCCATATGATCCCTTTCATTGGTTCTTTCATGAGGACGATGTGCTAATCTTAGACAGAGGATTCAGAGACTGCATCGAAGATGTGGAGTCATGTGGATACCGTGCATATATGCCCTCATCTAAAGATGAAAATGAATACCAGCTTACTACACAACAAGCCAATGATTCAAGAAAAGTAACCATGTGCCGTTGGGTGGTCGAAACCATTAATGGCAGATTAAAAAATCAGTTCCGTCAGCTTCGGTCTTAGAATTTTAATGTAGCTGCAAGTCATTTATTTGAAGAAATAAGAATAGCTGCAGCATTATTAAATGCGTTTGGGGTAACCACTGACTGATCATAGGCTAACACAGGAAATAGTAAATCGTATACCTCACCATAGTCCACGGAATCAACTAGCCGAGTATGTCATTACGAATAATATGAATAGAAGAAGGGCTGATTTTGAGTCTATGAATGCTGAAGTTCCTGGGCTGGATGACTTTCCTATTTTAAGTGAAGATGATTTAATTCTCTATGCACTTGGAACGTATCAAGTACAACAAGCTCGTAGCTACTACGGAGAACATGTAAAAAGTGACGGTTCATATGTGATTGAAGTATGCAGAGAACCCAATATGAATGACTTTTCCGCGGAAACCTATAACTGGATTGATCCGTGGCTTCTTAGAGGCAGGATCCAATCCAGACATTCATCTAGACGGACATATTACGTGTATATTCTCGTAGAAAGACTGGAAGGGCAAGATGCACAAGGGCTGGATGCAATATTGGGTCACTATTGCTCATGTATAATCGGGAAACGGACCTTAGGCTGCTGTGCGCATATAATGTCCATTATATGGTACATGGGATGGGGCAGATATCAAAATAATCTGACTCCGCCGGCACAATTTTTAGATACCATTATTCGACATGATATTGAGAACGAAATGGACGAAGAAAGTTAATAAATGTGTTTTCAAAAATCATGTAATAAATGCAATAAAGTATAATATAATAATGTGTTTTTATTATTTCCTATGGCCCAATACTAACGTCACATTGACAGACGGTCGTGAAACAGTAAAGCCAATAACTAATATCAATCTTCTAAAAACATAACTAAGATTTTTTCACGCAGGACGGTAATTGAAGTATTTCTAAAGACTACATTTTTAAAATCTTTAAATTCAAATATCTCAGCTTCGATATCACTTAGGATAAAAATAATTGAACATATATGTGTACTTAACACAGCAGAACAAAGTAACATGAAAATTATTGGTGGCCGCTAAAAAAAAAAATGACGCCACAAGTCCATACAAAGTTACTCAAGCCCCTTTCTACTTTTAGGACACAAAATCCCAGATTTAGAACAAATACTCACAGGCTGTAGCAGAGATATTACATAGCCTGCTACTTATCTCACAACAACCCAATTAACATTTACAATTGACATTTAGGGTTAGTTTTACAATGAAAGCCAGGAACATGAATTACGATAGGGAATGATTGGCATTCATTGTGTATAAGATATTTAGGTACTAAGTAACCATAAACAGCGAGTACTTTGAAATAAGACCCTGTATTTATTTCATAATAACGTAAAAACAATTTAACAATACCGGCAATATTGGTATGCGAAATACTCGATAACTATTGCACGGATTGGGTACATATTACTACTTTTTGGAATCGTCATTGCACGATCTTTTCAAATATAATAATAGTTTTTAGATTAATTACAACTTTAGTTTTTTTCATAACCTTAATTATAAAATACAATTTGCGTTTCGTTTCATGCGGCTGTCAATTCGTACACGTCACACTTAGTGATTATTTGGTGACACTTGAATATACGTTCTTTTTGCAAAAACTACATAAACGCGAACGAATATATATATATATATATATATATTATATATATATTCTTGTGTGGGATGTGGTAATCTATCGATTAATCAATACTGTTTTAAATCTACAGATATTAAAAATAGTTAATATATTCTCCATGTCAACATTCTGCATAGAACGAATTATTGATGTATCGAAGCGGTCGATTCTGCATGTCATGACAGTCTGGTTTCGACAGCGGGACGTACGCCCGCGTTCGGTCAGGCTCACAATTTTGACATTTAAACAAAGGCACATGTGAAGTCTAACGTAGCTAGCGCCGCGTGCGCGCGTGTTTTGTTTTCTTTTGCGCTGGACTTCGGTCTATGGCCTTTTTTAGTTAACTTAGAAGCAATGTATTAACATTAAAGTTAAGTTTTGGTGTGAATCCGTAAAGCTATCTGCGTAATAGTGACTTTCTCGTAGGACAGCTTTCGGCGAGCTGCGTTCGCTATTCATATTTCGTAGCGAACGACTCCAAGAGGACATTAACGAGGCCATCACTTCAAGGGCAACCTGAAGAGCCTTTGACCATCATTGGTTCATCGTTTCATCTGACCGGCTTCATGGAGAAGTGCCACATCCGTGGGACTTTGTACCAGCGCTAGTGCCTGCCACCAGCCATGTGTGGTAGACGATTTCAAGGACTGCTCACCGTGTTCGCCATCCGTCTCCGCCGCCAGCAACCCGTGCCAGCTTCCGCACACCTTTGCTAGGTGTGTTGGAGGGGTCTTCCAGTATCCTCAGCGAGTCCAGGCTTCGACGGACACTGTCAAGCAGTGCCCAGGTGAACGCCTGGTTTACCATCTTCGTGGGGAACCAGTTATTGCTTCGGTAGCAATATGTGACGGAGTGTGTGTGTGACCACGGTACCGTAAGTCAATTTTTCGTACGTTATCTGGCCAGAAGTTAGAGTCAGTGCGCGACGTATTCCATAGGCCCGTTGCCTCGTTCCTACTTGGACAGTCTAGTTTTAAGATGCTGGATTCCACTCAATCTTTGTTTTTAAACTTTGTTGTAACATTATATTCGCATGTTAAACTTTTTGGTTTTATTTCAAATAAACCTCCCATAGGTTTTTAAAACAAGAGGTCCTTGAACCAATAGTTCAATGCTGAAAGCCAAGAGCTTGAAGACACATTTTCACTTACTTTAAATTTACATTCCCACATACAAACAAATCTTTTTTTTATTTCTTTTTTTTTCACACCGTTACAAGGCCATACAAATATTTGAACCGTATGATACGGAATCGTACCCGTTACACGCAGCACAGCAATAATCGCTCAGCCACTGCGCTAACCGTGCCTTTTAAAATACACTTTTTCATTTCAGCTTTGTTACTAACTTATCTTCCACTTCAATAGTAAGTAATAGATTTGTAGTTTTAGACAAAGACACTTTTCAGGCCGTTGCCAAGCCAACGAAGTAAGTAGTGAAACTAATCTACTCTTACAGTGTCCAACTAACAAAGATTAAGTGAACTGAGCTGGGCTGCCAAAGTAATTGGGTAAATCTGATGAAATACTGATTTGAGTAACCTTGTTTGATGGAAAAGTTGAATGGAAACCGTAGTAGGTATAATCAAATCATTGTTTTTTTAATGTTTACTTTTTTAAACCAAAGCCCTCGCATGAATTTTCATTAATTTGTGACTCTAAGTAAACGGGAACTTTGACGTTAATTTGATGGAAAAGTAGTTCCCCGTTCGCACAATAGAGGCGCTTTGTCAGATTTTCTTACAATAATTAATGCCTTTGTCAAACAGACAGGCGTGGCGAATGCGAAGCGTGACGTTTTTATTTTTAATGTATGGAATTGTTTGAATCCAGTCACATAGAAAAGCAAAAGCGATCCGATAGCGTGACCGAACTATCGGACTGACGTCTCGTATCTGTTCGTTATCGCTTCGAAATCGCCTGTCTGTTTGACAAAGGCCTAAATGCGTAAATAAGTACGTTGTAAATGAAATACATCAGCATCATCAGAAATCTTGTGCTGAGGCCTCTGTAGAATAATTAATACCTACTCCTTTGTATTGTTTATTTATTAAAGCCTTTTACTGTTACTATGCATGTCAATAAAAATAGGAACGTCAATGAGATCCATTTGAATACTTTCACTTGAAAAGTAAGACCTGCCGCGCACTGGACACTCTTTGTCGCGGTGACTTTTTATTTCCCCGTCGAGTGCTATAAAGTTACATATATGAGAGTTCGCTCATTATGGTGACAGTTTCTAGCGATGGGCATATCTTTATACAATCGACTGGGTGACAAAAAGTCACCGCGAGAAACTCGCCAGTGAGCTGCTAGCCTAAACGTTTCCAAAAAATAAACGTTAAAATTGAATTTTATGTAATTTCTGCATTCATAAAAAATATACAGGGTTATTTTTAAAACATTAACAACTTTTCATGGGCTGAAAGTACTTAAGGTTATAAACAACTTTTACTATCAAAACAACCCTGAAAGATAAAAAAAAACAGCTGTTTCATGCGTCGTCGTCAACAGAAAAGTATTCCATTTTTCAAGAAACACCTGAAGTTTGTAACATTAAACATTTACAAATGTTTTACAAATAACCCTGTATATCAGGTAGGTACCTATTTATTGTGAGTAAGCTACAGACGTGTTAAATGCGGACCTATTTCATTTTTCGCAACGTATCTTATTGAGTTAGTCGGGGTGAAAGGCCAATTTACGTGATTGAGTTATATCCACCGGTTGATCGAATTGATCAATAGAAGAGCAATGTCGTTTCAAAGGCATCGGTTGAGAAATTTTATCGAAAAGCAGAAAAACAAAACCACATTTCTTTTAAAAATCCATTTAATGATGAGACTAAATAATATCAATCGTCATTTAATTTTATATTTACAATTAACTATTGTATTTACATTTCAATCAGCATATTTACATTTACTGTATATCTGTACAAAATGTTTTTGATCACCACTTAGATATTGTACAATCAACTAATTATTTATTTAAACAGGAAACATTACTAGCAAAATTTCGTTGCCTGTCTTCCCGTTACCTTGTAAAGTATTTACATTTTGACAAACAATATTTATAATTTAACGACTAACCAAACAAAACTTAGGCGGGTAATGTATTCAAATAGCCTTGAGATAAGGTTGCGTGAGGTGATAGGCATAGCAGGTAGCGGAGCGGACGACCGTGGTGCGCGCTCGTCTGCCATGACACTAGACGCGACTACGATGCGTCGACCGCTGGATCCGTCGCTTCTTGTCTCATCCGCAGCCGAAACGCTGCTGACCTCCGGCGGCACACAGTTTGGAGGTTTCTCCTGCTATAAATAATAAAACCCCCGTCAGTTTCAACCTATGCTATTTTATTTACGTAATTTATTCGTCGCCAGTAAACTTATTACAGAATTAGGCGTTCCAAGATTTTTTTTATCGAAGAACTGTAGCAATTTACGAAACAATAGTGACGTTAAAGCACGAAACTTCTACACAATACGATAAAAAAGTTGAACATTTTCCTAATTTTTCTTTTGTCTGTAAAGTTATTCTTCATGGTAAAATATTGGGCCACAAGTTAGAAATATTCATGAACAGGGAAAACTTATTTTGTATCTGTGTTTGCTTACCGGTGGTTGCGTAAAGTTGACTTTTTCTTGACATCGGCGCGACTGATGGGCGATGCAGGCAGCATATGCTATCGCATGGGGAATGTAGCTCTGCTCCACAACCCCCGCGAACAATATCGTTGCCATTGGACCTAATAAAAAAGTGTTATAATTGTCATACAATTTCATGTTTTCTTTGATTTTCATAACATTTTTGAAGAAATAGAAAGTTACCTAAAGCCCATATAGGCACATCTTCGCCACCATGAGTTGCCCATTGTCTAGGGACTGCAGCTGCATGAACAGCATCAGCCGTAGCAGCAACAGAGGCCGTAGTATTTAACGGCAGAGCCCTGGGTTCTGAATGGCCAGGTCCTGTTCCATATAGCAGGGTAGTATACCGCAAGCCGTCGATATCTGACACCACTGTATCCGCACCTAAATACAAAACACTCTTCAAACTTCTGAAGACTCTCAAATCTCTGTATAAATACTTCTAAAGCCACAGAAACCTCCAAGTTAAAACATTCTTTAATTAATTTACGGAACTCTAAGCTGCAATTTTAACAGCAAAGCCAATAGCCATCGATGCGGTTTAGAGAACATCATGTAAACGAAAAACGTTTGGCACACGACTTCAATTAGTAAGTTTTGTAGTCTGTGCCAAATGTTCTATGTTTCTATACATAGTTGGCTTCTACTATCCACATTTCAACTTGAGCATCAAAAAGGAAATTGGGTAGAATAGAATGGAATGTACTTTAATTTTCTGTTTAGTTTGTTACCTAAAACGGGGTGTCCTCTCGGCGTCGCCTGCCCGCCGAAAGTCATTACATGACCGTGATCGGCGGTGACTACTATCAAAGTTTCAGCGGGATTAACCCTCTCTAATGCTGCCAACAGTGCGGTTTCTAACTCCAAAGTCTCGTCAAGAGCTCTATATGGATTGTTGTAGTGATGAGCGTGATCTATCCTTCCACCTACGCAAGAAACAGGGCCATTAGGTACAATGAGACTACGTGTACAAACATTTAAAATATTTTACATGTTCTGAGATATATTAAAACACAGCGTTAAATTTTCTCCACTCAAATTATTAAAAAAACATGCAGTAAAATATGGTTCGGCAAAAAACTAGTGTTCATTAACAACAAATATAATCCATAATACTGAATAAATTAAAATATTGAGGAGTAAAATTAAAAACAAGAAGAGGTGAATATGAAAAATTAAATCCTTGCCTTCAATGAGTAGGAAAAATCCCTTGTCGTTTTTAGTTAAAATTGACAAGGCGGCTCGGGTCATATCGGCTAAGGACGGATCGTCGGCTTTGACAGCGGTAGTCGCGCTCGCTCCCTCCTCCGCGTCCGCGACCGCCCCTCGCTCCGCGTTGAATTCCATATGCGAGTACTCGAAAAGACCTGCATTTAAAAAGAAATCATATTTTTTAAACGCCTGTCGTTTTATTTTTTATTCACGATAACGGTATATTTCCGTGCAGTAACATCATTAAGCGCTTTAATGCCGTATAAATGTATAATCTTATTTGGAATTAACGCATCGCTGGCACTGACGAATGGATGTTATTGTCACGTTCGGATAAGGCTCGTGCTTGGAAAATTTTTATCGAAATTCTCGTGCCATTTTTCCAATTTATTTTGGGGTCGATGTAGCATGTCTTCTTCCATACTTTTCTATTAGTCGTCATCTCAGCAGTCACCTCCATTTTAGTCATAAAGTCCATCACACCGTTTATGCAAAGTTTTTTTGGTATTTTCCTATTCTTATAGTCACCCACATCCATGCTCAGAACTTTTCTCACATATTTTCCTTATTTGTCGACTTCACACTACATGCAAGGAAAATATTACTCGTGAAAAACTTTAAGCACGTCAGACTAAAAAAGCATTTAACAAAATGAAAACCGCCCTCATAATTTAAATAAACGAGTAGAGTCCTGCAATCCAGAGTACTTACTTAGGTGACAGATAAATTAAAATACTAAGAAGCGTGGTTAACAATACAATTTTCGAATTAAGGATGTTGGTAACAGCATAATCCATATTTGAAATGCAAATGCTACTTTATGTCGGTAGGGTGAGATTAAAAAGGATTCAAATGGGATTACACAACGGGGCCACACTGATCATAATGTAAACGCGGTAAATGTAATCTGGGCGAACGTAAATATTTCATAAACTCCGCAGAGGGGACCGGATACATTTTTGGTCCAACTTTTCTTATACCAATTGCTGACTTCCACACCCCTGTTGTCTCTCCAATATTAATTTTACCCAGGAAATTCATTACTTTTATCGTCTCCTGATCTTTGCATATCCGGGGAAAGTTAAGTGGTGTTCAGAAGTTGGGATTGTTTTGTGAAAATTTTAATGAAAGCTTACAGGAATTTTCGTAAGTACGGGATTAGAAATTACTTACTTAATACTTAAACAACAATAGTTTCAGTTAGATAAGGATTTATATAAGAAGAGCCATTCCAATTTACCTGTACGAAATATTCAAGCTTACAATATTTAAATTTATATTCGTCGGTACAACTTTATGCTCGTCACGTCCCATTTTAATTAAAACCGTCAATCGATCTTTCCGCAGGTAAACTTGTGTTCGCTTAAAATATTGTTATTAATCCTGTGGCCATGAACCTTGAACCATGAATTGTACTGCTAACAAAATAACTGTTACAAAATTACTGTAGGTGTTTTGTGTTGAGTAATTTTTAAGGAGTCACGCAATTGCTCGTAGGTAATTAAAGTGTTAGTAGACGGTTAGTTCAGTAAGGCAAATATCGAAATAAGTAAACACGTGTCTTGTGCTTGCATGTGTGTTTATTTTTTCCTTAGACTATAGATACTATCCTACTTCTGGGCAAAGGCTTTCCCCAAAAAAAGATCTTTCCCGCACCAGTTTATTTATACCTTTTAATTTATATGCCTTCATTGTATACGGGCTTAAAACTTGGGTCACCCAAAACAGGCTTTGTGGGCATTCTCAAATTGCTGAGTAAGCTTTTACCCTTAAACAAACCCGACGTAGCACACAAAGGCGACCTGTTTCTTAAATAATCCGACGGTAGGTGAGGCGTTTTAGAAAATTTGTATAAAAACGCAGTTTCATAAAAGTAATGACTCCTAAACTGACGGTGTAAGCCATAATTTAAAGACATAATAACGAGTTTTAGGTAGTTTTCCCGGAAGTAAAAGTTTAATGTTTGAGTAATAATTCTTGCTGAATTTTCAGTATCTTTTATAATCGCGAGGTAACCTTTGATATTTTGTAGACTTCACGTAATATTGGGACTCTATTTTCTCATAAAATTAGGTTTAAAGACATTTATTTCTCATAAAAACATAAAGTTCACTTAAAATGAGATACAATGTTATTTCTTAATAGTAACATAATATAATAAATTTATTAACAAAAACTTAATTAACCTGTATAAAATCAACAAAATTGTGCTACGAACAGCTCCCTACCAATATTTTTATAGGTTAAGATTAACACTAATTCGGTACGACGAAAATAAACGAGCACAATATTTTCAATATCGAAAGAGCTTCGGGTACCCTTCGCTCTTTTTATAGTCTCGCAATTTCCCATAAATGTATAGTGTATCGAATTTCATGATTCATATCTTCATTCACATCTTATAAACAGGCTTTACCAACATGATTGACTTTTTCGTAGCTATCAGCAACCCAAACCATTACACTCCGTCCTTATTTTTTCCAGTACTGTGACCTTGGCATGAATTATGTAGATCAGTAGGCGTCTTTTGATCGCATTAGAGTTCTTGCCCACTTTTTTCTAGCTCAGAATTTTTGGGTATAAATGACGGAGTATTGAGAGCAGATGTTTTGACTACAACGTTAAGCCTAATCGAATGTTAGAACTTAAATTTATTTAAGCCATTTAGCTATCTTCGGAAACAGTTGACAGTCTATCCGAGCGTTCAGAATTCACTGGGTAATCGATTTTCGAACTTAACGAAATGCATAGTGAATGCAGACACATTTGCAGAGTACTTAAAATTGAGTCTTCAGGTCAAATGGTTGTGAGTAGCAGAGCGCTTGTGGGATTGCGCGTCCATCTGTGCGAATATTTTGACTAGAATTTCGCCACATTTAAATATGAATGCTTTAACCCTTAACCACCTGACCCCTATATCAGTTACGTAACCACCTGCGCGCGGTCACAGTGACCGCACCAGATACACATGAGTTTTCTCAGGATATTAAGGTTTTATTATAAGAAGAAATTAATAATATTCTTTAATATATATTAAATTATTTATTTAAGTGAAAAAAGAAACAATAATAGAACATGTTCTCCTCATAAATGTGAACAATTAAATTGCTGGCATATTTTAACTAAAAATATAACTATGATTACATAATGAGATCTATCAACATAGGGACAAAATATTATGTCAAATTTGGACTTTCTTTAAAGAATCTAATAACATTTTAATGAGATAAAAAAATAAAGTTTAAAAAAAAATCAAAACTTCGATAAAATTGCAGGGGGTAAAGTCTGACAATTTTTCACGACAATTTTTGCACATTTTGATAGAACATTCCACACAGATTGGTTTTTTACAGATAAAAGATAGATGAAATGTTTTTCGTTTCTTCTTGGGAACACAAGTTGAACACGTTTTACGTGTTTCAAGAGTCCAGAAACAGTAGGCAATTCGTCTCGTCTAGAAGACGACACTTGTAGGCAGTCATCAGATTCATAGTCTTCTAAAATTTCAGAAACTTCCAAATCCTCAGGTTCTACATCACTGCAACTCTCATCAACCACATCTCTAACCATTTCACAACATTTTCGTTGTTTACATCCATTTTTACGCTAAAACAATAAACATGAATGTAATACACAACAATCACATAACTACCTGCACGCGGTCACCATGACCGCTAGCAAAATATTTTTACTCATCGAAGCCAAATGCGCGCACTTGTATCCTTGCCTAGCACACACTCGACACTAAAGCACCAACAGAAAAGGTACACAGATGCACACTAACACACGATAACGGATTTCGACGAAATTCAAATTCAAAAAATTGTTGCGGTCACCATGACCGCTGGCAGGTGGTTAAGGGTTAAAATAAGTGCGCTTTAATGGTTTTGTTATAATGGCCCGATGGAAATTTTAGCAGAATTGTTTGAAAGTTGGATGTGTAGTCAATTATTAATTATAGCGTGACCCGTATGGCATGTCATACTTTTTAAGTCAAGATTTTGAAAAGTTAGTTTTCGAAATTGCTAAATCAATTAACGCACATGCAGAATAGGTCTAATAAAAAAATAGTAGAAAATATTTACTAAAGTCTCA
The DNA here is from genome assembly GCA_943136025.2 of Agrotis puta. Lineage (NCBI taxonomy): Eukaryota > Metazoa > Arthropoda > Insecta > Lepidoptera > Noctuidae > Agrotis > Agrotis puta. Next base: position 7,769,504 of record OW964177.2, on the reverse strand, counting down.
CAAAAAATTGGACTGTTTGTATGGTAAATTGAAAATTGATCTAATTTAACTTACCATTATTTTTCGTAAATGTTTTTCTCAGGACAGGAGATGTATTCTTAGCTTTGTTGGGTACTATTGTTAATGGTGGCGATGAATAGATATAAATATCCTTAAAAAAATACACTTACCTAACAAATAATCCACTGTCCTTGGATCTAATTTCGCAAGTTGTTCTCTTGTATGAATGTATTGAGCTCGCAATCGCCGCCTCTTTTTCTCCCTTGCCCAATCTTCTGCTAAGTTTCTACCATCTAATCTTCTTCCTTCTCTGTTTGGATGTTCTGGATCTGGAGTTACCGTTGGCAGGAAATGTCTTCTACCTCCACCCATTATAACCTTTTTAAGAGAAAACAAAAATGTGAACTTTTTTGTTTAGATATTTTTTAGAGAGCAATGGTGGCCCAGCGGTATTGGCCCGGACTAACGAGTTGTGAGTTCGAACCCAGCTAGGTGCATTACTTAGTGTAATTTATTTCATCACCACTGCTCTCAAAGCGGGTGAAGGAAAACGTCGTGAGGAAACCGACATGTCTTAGAACCAAAAATTCGAAGACATGGCCCGCGTGGTGGATTATGGCCCACTCCCTCTCACAGAGAGGAGGCCTGTGTCCCAGCAGTGGGAACATTTATAGGCTGATGATGATGATGATTTTTTTTTTCACAATATGTTCGTTTGTTTGTTTGAACAGGCTTATCTTTGGAACTACCAGTTACATTTAAAAATAAGTTGTATAATATGATACGAGTAGCTACGTTTTTAATAAGGAAAATACAAATACCTATTCAATTTAAGCTAATTAATAAATACCATTATAAGGAGAGAAAAAACAACAAACCAGAGAATATGAGATTTGGAATAGTCAAAATCTATAAAAATTTTCAAACGAAAACCTGTATTTAGTTTTTATCTAAACATTTTTTGAACCCATTAAATAACTATACAGTAGGTATAATTATATTCGAAAAGTACACTATTAATAAGGGTACTGCTATGTAGAAAATATTGTCATGGGAAATATCTTAAACCAACTTCAAACAACACAGAGGGCATTGCACTAAAATCTATGGTTTATTTTCTACTGTGTTGTAAGCAGTGGAGATTGTACCGAAGAGGGCAAAAGCGGTCACATTCTGTAAGTCAGAAAATCTACTCTAAGTAGTTTATTATTTGATTAAATTTTGCAAGAATCTGTATTGTTAGACGTTTCATTTACATTTTAGTAAGTCAAATATTAAGATTGCGATGTAGATATCTTTTGACTCCATTTGAATGCCAATTTGCTATGGCAATTTGGAGAAAAATATTTTCTACGTTTCGTCATTTGATGTCTTTCGAAGCTATAAAACACGGAATATACGATGGTTTCTGGCTAGACATTTACGTCGGATCGATATCAGAATCTATCGAATTTCAATAAGTAACCATAGTAAGTACCTACACTTTCGAAGTCATTTCATGTAACGTAATATTGCGTCAGAATATCCTGCTGTTCCATTCTCGGTGCCGTCATCCCTTTTTAAAGCATTTTCAGCGTTATCCTCATAGCTTACAATATTTATAAACGTTACTTTCTTTACCTTTCAAACCCGCAATCTTTACCGTGTATAATAATGCTGTAGCAAAAAATTTAATTCAGAAGAACATTAACGTCTGTATATATAACAACTGAAGTAATTAAAATGCGCAACCCGGCCACATCAAACTCACTGATTATCCTAACAACTCAAGTATCTCGGATCTAATTAACATCAATTACTAATTCACTAAAAGGGTTTTCATACAATTTTCAGGATTCACTTTAATTCATCTCCAGAGAGCTATTAATAAAAATAAGAGATTCTTACTTTTGTTCTTATTAAAAATTCAAGCAAGAATTCTTCCCATTCTTCTTAAGACGCATCGCAAGTTTTGCCCCTAAGCTTTAATTTAACAAAACATTGCGCTGTCTTTTGTTTAGAAAACATTTTCGAGGACATGAACTTCACAGAATTAGTGCGCGTTTTGCATGGAAATTATACGGGTATATTATGTAAAAAGATATACGTAAATGTGCTTATTTTGATGCAAATATCTGACTCTTACACTAACTTGCCCAAAATATTCGCTTCTTTAGAGATTTTTGATAGTTCATAACATTTTAATTGAATATAAAATTTTATGTGAGATTATATCAAGAAGTAATTTGGTTACTTTACTAAGTTTATAGCATAAAAAAAAAAACAAACTACAAATGCTTCGCTTAAATCTGCTCAAAGTCAATAAAATAATATTAGCAGTACCTGATTATCATGGTCGATAAATTGTTATGGCATCTATCTCTGGAACTGCATCATGAGATAATGACGGTCTAAAAATGTTTTATATTGTTACGGAATGTGGATAATCCTGGTAATGGCTAAATTTGCCTGGATTTGCACACTAGGCACTGTCACTTTCTTAAACACGTTACAGAATCTTTGTATGGAGGAGTATATAATGAAATTTGAACGAATTTAAACCGTAACCCGGCCTACAAAAGGTACTACGTTCAATTCAAACAATAATTAATTTCTCGAATTAGGTTGAAGCCAAACAAGCGTAGATTAATAAGCGGGTCGCGTAACTTCGGGTGCCAATTTCATCCAACACATTTTGCGATATGAATTAAAAAGGATCTTTCCTATGAACCCGACCAAAAATACACACAACTCAAACACGCAAAATTTACGCTCGTTTGGCTACAACTTTTGGAATTTCTTTGAAATATTTCCACAAAACCCACTATATTCTATACGTCTATACTGATAATAATACTATAACTACATTTGAGGAGGCTCTGGCTTGACAGCTGGATCAAGCTCCTGATTCAGAAAGCAGTACTTCTGGACACAGCACGTATTGTTAGGAGGTCCTCTCTCAGGAAGGCTCCTGAGCACCGGTAGCCCGGACTCTGTTCCCGATGCTGGTGGACTGCTATTTTTTCTATTTTTAAATGTTTATTTTTAAGTTTTGGTAAAAACATTTAAAAATATATAAAATAAGTTTATAAAATGAAGAAAGCAGTATAATACTATAATAATTAATACTTACATTCATACTTCTTCCTGGTTCATTCTCTACAAGCTGCATGGCTATATCCTTGCAGTCTTTCCTGACAGTGGGGGGTACCCTGCTGTCATCCTCCCAGTATCTGGACGGTGCGTGCGCATACAACGCCGCAGGAGTTGCGTGTGTTATCCGCGCTGTAGTCACGATTCCACTGGATTTACCTAGATTATAAATTAAATTATGAAAAAGATCGAAAACATATGCAGAATACAGAATCCATCCAGGCTTCCGCAACCAATATTTTTTATTTTATATATTTGATTTCCACAAAGATGAACGTCTGATTTTTTAACGGATTTAGAGTAGGTATAGTTCAAAAACAGATTAAAAAATATTGAAGACCACTTATTTATACATGTTTGTTCCGTACACGTACAAATTACATTCGATTTTTTTTTGTTTCAAATTTTAAATGAAATTTGACATGTATTCATTTTCTTCAGCATTTCAATGGCAATCTAAACTTAATCGACCCAGAACTAAGCAAAGAGTTTAAAAACGATACAGATTGAAAGCGAGAAAAGAAAGTTAAAAAGCAAGCAGTACAAAATCCCAGTTCAAATCAATCCAGAGTAAATGACGAGATAATGGAGTAAATAAAAATTACACAAATGAATCCGAAGCCTTGGCCCCGTTATGTAATGGTCTGAATTTAATAATAAAACGGCAAAGAAATCATAGTAGGCAAAAAGAAGAGTCGCCGGACTGTCTAACTAGAATTCCAGTTTCCTGGAACGCAAAAGGCAACCGAATCTGGATGGAGTCGCAAAGTATCATTTGATAAATTAATCACCAAAAAAACTAACTGCCAGTTATAAAAATAATTACTTTTCATTCACATTTAAGTTCAACCTTTCAAAAGTAATAAGGAGCAGAGCTGAAACACTGAATATTTAAAGAACCTTGAACAATGAACTTTCGAAAGCCTATTTAACGTTAAACTTTTTTATATAAAACATAAACGTTAGCTTTCAGTCGTTTCTAGGTTTACGATTATGATCTAAAGAGTTTAAGGCTTGTATATCGTGACAAAATGGAAAATTGTTTATACACTAAATATGTCGGGGTGCTGTAGTCATAAAATGTTGATGTCCTTAGTTATTTTTCGTAGCGTAAGTAAAATAAATAGCTTTGAAATTTGCCATTTTCAGTTTCAGAGCTCAAGATTTTATTCTTCGGTTTCAGTGGAGGCGAGTAGGTAAAAGTAAGGTATAACGCCGTCATGTTTGGTCAGGTCAGGTTTGTTAGAATAATAATCTTAAGCCTTTGTCAAATAGACTGGCGTGCCGAATGCGAAACGTGACGTTTTTATTTGTAATGTATGGATTTGTTTGAATCCAGTCAAACAAATCCAGTCCAGTAATAATCCAATCCAATCCAATCCAGTACATAGAAAAACGAAAGAGATCCGATACCGTGACAGAACTATCGGCCTGACGTCCCGCTTCGGTTCATTACTTTGCATTACTGGTATAGTCTCTGAATGTAAATCCTCGATAGTTAAGTTGAATAACTTGCTATTGGCTAGTTACACTTGTAATAATTGACTTTTCTGATGAGTTGATAGTGGTTCTATGATCACGAATATGTTCGAATTTCACAAAATATGTAAATATACCATTGAATTTCCCAGTCAATATAAGCAAAGAAATAAAACCCGATTCAGCATAAAAAAAAAGAATTAAATCCAAAGGTTTATCTATCGGTAGTTAGGAATAGAATTGGCTTGAAACAAACCTTACATCGCATCCATAACAAAATTCAATCCCAACAGACATTCCCAGAAATTGATAATAAAATGAAACATTATCTTCACAATAGCAATATAGTCTCTTATTTCCGTATAACTAGATACAGCATGGCCGAGATACGTTCACACACTTGCCCATTGAGTGCCAGTCCATCGAGGCGAATGCACAATGGCACTCGACGTAACTATCGCACACATATTTTACCAACGCGACAATTTCGCTTTACTCAGAACATTTCATAGATTGAAGATAAAGGAAAAAGCATCAAATGTATCCTGCATGCTAGCTCAGACCTTTTTCGTTGAAGGAACACTTTAATGTTTTGCATAACAGGTGTAATCAAACTCGTATTATTTTTATTGAACTTTTATACAGATTTTGGTCTTAAACGCACGTTTGGCGAAGTGCATGAAAAATATAAAACACCTAGTTACAATAAAATATCGGTTTGAAACACTTTTATGTATGCCATGAAATCAGCATTCTTTGCGGTTACTCATTTTAATCAACTTCGGCACGATTAAAATTCCGGCGGCCATGTTGAAATTCCCGGCATATTTCGTGTTTACCATGGATAATGAACATTTGATATTAATTAATATTTAATCATGTTAATTCCTTGTACATTTCAACAAATAAAAAGAAACAATTCGCTGCAATCCCTAGAGATATATTACATAACAAATATTATTGAAAACGTTAGGAACTTGATAAAATGGAGGATATCTATCCATCTACTGGTTTTATTCCCTTGGGTAAATATCACTGTTATTGGATAGTTCTCTTTTGAAGGCAAAAGATACACAGAATTCCTTATGGAGGGTATAATAAAACAATGTTTTGTGACGTCACTCATAAGTGACGGGCACAAGGTTCGTAGGGAGGGAAAAGGAGGTCAGATTGGGAATTCGTATTCTCGACTGAATTGAATTCTGTGTCTGAAAATTGAACATGTTTCTGAGAAAATATTTCAACCAATTGCTTACAAGTTATTGAATGAATAATACAATTTGATTGGTTGAAATAGATTGTGTTTTGTTAAAGGAGTGACGTTTTTAGGGAACTTTATTGCTAAGTACTGTGTCCCTCCCGCTCTGCCCTGGGTAAGAGGACTCATTTGATGATTTTACCACGATAAAAAAAAAGTGTTCTCTATATAATGTCGACGTCATCATCTGCGATCTTAAATTGAATACTGCTGGCTGTTTTTCGTAATACGAAGAGTAATCAGGACCTATTTATATGTATTATTAATAAAGGAAAACCAACAAAGCATACACCATAAAGAAAATTAAAATAATACATACTACAGATTCCATATTTCTACATTTTACATTGGAGCCTTAATGCGTGTGCCAATAAATGTATTTTTTCTCTCTTTCTTTAATTAAAGGCTGCCACTGCATGCATTAAATATAGGAATTGCAATTACATAACAAACAGATTTTTTTATACTTTAGATAGGAAGCAGAGAAGGAAAATTCCGAAGAAACTCTTCTAAAATTAAAGATTTTCTTCATGATAAAGAAGTACCTTTTTTTTTTTTTTATCGTGGTAAAATCATCAAATGAGTCCTCCCACCCAGGGCAGGGCGGGAGGGACTGTCAGACTTGTACTGACTAAAATCCACGGTGTCCTTCAATAGCCCTTTACGTACCGGGGTCACGGTAATCCCTTGGTCCCGCGAACCCGGCAGGCTTTGGCCCTCTACAGGCCCCGTCACTATGCTGACACTCTTTGAGGCGCGCGTGGAACACAACGCGCCGTCGACCCGGGCATGGTCCATGGTAGGACAGCGAGTCGCCCATTACTCGTTGCCCGCATGCCCGCGCCTACGGTGGCCGGAGATCGTCTCGCGACGTCCGACGCCGTGGGCGTCTACCACTGCGGCTGGGGTGGAGGGAGGACGCTGTCCTCTCCCTCAGGCGGCCCGCCTCCTCCTTCACGAGCATGACTGCTTCGCAGAAGGAGGCGACCGCCTCCCACTCCGTCTCGCCCCGCAGCATGGCCTCGACCAATGCCGGGCGCGAGAGGTCTCCGCCTATCGCCGTCGTGAGGACACGGCGGTGCTCTGCCCAAGCGGGGCAGTCCTGCACCGTATGCTCCACCGTGTCCTCCGGACGATCCTCGCAGTGGTGACACCCAGGCGTTTCTTCCCTCCCTATCAGACACAGGAACCTCCCGAAACTTCCGTGTCCGGTGAGGACCTGCGTCATGCGGTAGGTCAGGACGCCGTGACGCCTATCCAGCCACTCCTCAAAGAGGGGTCTTACGGCCGCGATTGCGGCGTGCCCGATCCTACTACCCTACAAATATTATAAACGTGAAAGTTTGTTTGGATGGATGGATGATTGTTGCTCTTTCACGCTAAAACCACCGAACAGATTTGGTTAAAATTCGGTACACAGATAGTTTATAAACTGGATGAACACATAGGATAGTTTTTATCCCGATTTTATGTTCCCAGGGGATGATTGTTGAAGCGGGTAAAACCGCTGGCAACAGCTAGTAAATAATAAATAAAAAATCAAATAAATAATATTTCCAATAATACACTTTATTTATTCGCTTCGATCCAGCATCGAGTGTACAGATTATACTATAAGACCGTTATCAACTACGTGACCCCAGCTTAAGAGGGGAGCTTAGCTGAGTCTTTGCTGACATTGTTAACAAGTGGTCTGTTATCACAATATAGAGTTTAATTAAGTAACTGACCTTTGGGTCAGAAGTCTGAATCACTTAACCATTCAATGACATTTGAAACTAAAACTAAATGAGTCTTGTTTTCAAATTATAGGTGACCTACACTTTCATTCTGTTTTTACAGTCTTATAAACAGAGACTTTTTTTTTTTTTTTTTTCGTGGTAAAATCATCAAATGAGTCCTCCCACCCAGGGCAGGGCGGGAGGGACTGTCAGACTTGTACTGACTAAAATCCACGGTGTCCTTCACGAGCCCTTTACGTACCGGGGTTACGGTGATGGGTAAGTCCCGCGACCCCGGCAGGCTCTGGCCCTCTACAGGCCCCGTCAATTTGCTGACACTCCTTGAGGCGCGCGTGGAACACAACGCGCCGTCGACCCGGGCATGGTCCATGGTCGGGCAGCGAGTCGCCCATTACTCGCTGCCCGCATGCCCGCGCCTACGGTGGCCGGAGATCGTCTGGCGACGTCCGTCGCCGTGGGCGTCTACCACTGCGGGTGGGTCGGAGGGAGGACACTGTTCTCGCCCTCACGCGGCACGCCTCCTCCTTCGCGAGCATGACTGCTTCGCAGAAGGAGGCGACCGCTTCCCACTCCGTCTCGCCCCGCAGCATGGCCTCGACCAATGCCGGGCGCGAGTGGTCTCCGCCTATCGCCGTCGTGAGGACACGGCGGTGCTCTGCCCAAGCGGGGCAGTCCTGCACCGTATGCTCCACCGTGTCCTCAGGACGGTCCTCGCAGTGGTGACACCCAGGCGTTTCCTCCCTCCTTATCAGACACAGGAACCTCCCGAAACTTCCGTGTCCGGTGAGGACCTGCGTCATGCGGAAGGTAAGGACGCCGTGACGCCTATCAGTCGCCCCCACCATACTGCCCTGAGATCGCGCCGGAGCTCTTCCCACCGCGCCTCGACCTGTCGAGGCAGCGGGGTATAAACAGAGACTTAGCTGAATTTGGTAAAACATTAAAAAAAAATGTTGCCATCGACACGCTAAGAAAGCTCTGCTTTTTTTTGTAAAGGCTTCTTTCTATTTTGTTACTGAAATAATTATAATCATATACTATCACTACAATCTGCTTGGACAATGGACATAATATGAGTTATCAATTTTGGAAGAAGAAGTCCATACGTAATGCTATATTATTTTGTATGACCCTCTCTAAATGGCACACTCGCAGGCCACATAGTGGTCAAATACAATACTATCTCTTAATTATTTTTTTTATTAAGAGATAGTCTTGCACTTGACTACATTAGGGTCAATTTCAATCGACGTGACGCGATACGATACTGGAAATGAGTATCTTTTCGTGTAGTAAATAAAGTTAGATTTTGAGTCGCTATAAAAATGTTGAGCGCCTCGGTCATAATGTATGCTTACCTGCTTCATGAGCCCAATCCACCAGAGACGTGACTTTGGAGTTGATAGTGGAAGCACAGCTATTAAACCTGCCTCCAGCATCTAGACCCAGGGTCTCGTACCGTGCCTTCACACCACAAAGGAGGGCAGTAGCACAGGCTGAAGACTCTCCGGTTTGGGCATCGATGTTGTAAGTCTGTTGGCAAAAATGGACATCGTTATGGTCGTTTTACACGACTGGCCAAGACCTCAGTCGTAGAACTGCTCTTCTATATCATAAAAAGCAGTGAAATAAAAAACAAAACAAGTAGGTTACAATTTGAAAATGTAGTCAGAATTTACAAAAACAAGCTTAAAAGTATTTCCATCTTGGAGTTTCACTCTTAAGTGCTAAAAACCACTCTGCGTCATTTGAAGACAGGAAAGATTCTTCGAAAGATTGTGTACCAAAATTACTATAAAACGACTCACAGATGGCAATGTGATCAAAACAGAATGTTATTTGTTCACCGGTACTGGAAAGCTGTCCCAGAATAATCCTATAACCGTCCCTTACGACACACATGAAAAACAATGTGACACTTTGGAACCGGAAGCCATATAGGCATAACTGTTTATGTGGGAATATAAGAAGAGAAATTCTCATCTGATTCCTGAGTACGACCGTGCAGTGTAAACGTAACGAAAATACGAGTATTTTAACATTTTAAATTGTTGTGTTCAATATTGAAAAACTCTTTCAAAATGTACTTATTAATATATCCTAGCTGTCCATCCCCGGGCACGCCGCAATTGGAAAGACCCCTCTTTGAGGAGTAGCTAGATAGGCGTCATGGCGTCCTGACCTACCGCATGACGCAGGTCCTCACCGGACACGGATGTTTCGGGAGATACCTGTGTCTGTTAACGATCTCACTGGATCGTAAGCATCACTAGGGCCGACTGGCTAGCAATCACCACCCTGGCGGAGCCCGGTCTCAGTCAGTTTTTACTGTGTTCCTTTTGCTAGATCAATTTTAGTTCTAGTCTTTGCTTCTGGACTAAATTGAGGCGAAGAGTAAACCCATTTCATTTAAAAAATCTTTGTACCTATTGCGCTTTTTGCCAGATAGAGGTTACATGTATTATTTACATTACGTTTTCACTGCATGCTCGTGCTAGCGCGTCAGGTGATTCCAAAGCGCGTTACAAGTAAACAAAGGAAAGTAGGTTAGCATGTTGAGAGAAGTGGGAAGCTACAACTATTTACACCATAATACGGTATCTCATGAACATTCAACGCCTATGGTATCCCACCGTCACCGCAACAGCGCAACGAGTTTGTCCCGATAATACTGTAATCCCTACGCTGCCACAATATTGATTAAGTGAGATTCCATCTCAAAATAAATTAAATAACGTCTGAGTACTGGCAGCTATTCAGTTCAAATAAAACCTTATTAACATCAAAAGCCTTTAGAGTGTTCTATAAAATGAAAAAAATAAACGGGAAAGGGGAATGACACAAAAATTTCTCTTCGAAAATTGGCTGGAAAAATTAGCAGAACCAGAAGTAGATGCTAAGGCTCGTGAAAGAATAAAAAAATGGCGTCGAATATGCACTGTTTAGCATGTTATCGCTGATGATATGTATTATGCATGCAGATTGTATCATCTTTGAATGAATTTGTTATTTGATCAATTCAAATTTTTGTATGATATTATAATACTAGTAACGTAATTTTAAATCTTGAACCTTTTGCTGGTTCTCGCCATAGTTAAAAGAAAGCTTGATTTTAAATGGCTAGTTTTGTACCATGGACCATTTAATAAAACTGATATGCTTCAGTAGATTTATTACGTGTGATGTATGTAAAACAAATGGTCCCAGTGACTCGCGAAAACCTGGCTTCTTTTATTAAAATTTGGAGTTTTGGAATACCTACTGCTTATCCTACTATAATACGACTACTACTACTGGCTTGAAATTAAAGTTGAAAATCGTAAAGATGGTTAAAAAACGGTCAAAATTTTGTATAAATTAGAACCTGGTTTGATGGAATACACCATGAAGGTATGCTTTGGCAACTTATGGTTACGTACTATGGTTACTTCATGGCAAGATACGAATATGATTAATTTATATAAATACATCGAACATTAACCTGGTACAACGGAAACTTTAAAGAGCCCTTGAACACTTTAACTTTGCAACACTATATTTGCACTCATTAAAATTTTAATATGTTCCTGCTGTTGACTTAATCTTCATTATAACAGTGTACTTTATACCGCCGCTTTCCGTATACGTGTTGTTTAAAAACAACCCTTATTACATCCTTAGGAAAACTTAATTAGTTTTCAGTACTGTTTGTGAAGACCGAGTAAGTAAATGGGAATCTTAACTTAATATTTAATTAATAAACAACCTTACTGTTGCAGTTATAAACTATTTTTTCTCGTGAACAGTTTCGACATAATGACATGAACTAGTGTTCATGTCATTATGTCGAACTAGTATTCATGTCATTATGTCGTTATACTGCGAGTAAACATAAAATGTACAAGCGTTCCTCGTAAGGGGTCGCGGGACTAACGAATTACCGTTACCCCGATACGTAAAGGGCTAGTGAAGGACACCGTGGATTTTAGTCAGTACGAGTCTGACAGTCCCTCCCGCCCTGCCCTGGGTGGGAGGACTCATTTGATGATTTTACCACGATAAAAAAAGCGTTCCTCGTATCGTAAGTGAGCTTGTCTAGAGATTTTTTTTCTCTCTTAGAATTTTTTTACGGATGCAATGAAACCCAACAAAGGTTACCCAGGAGAGACCTTGGATTCCATCCCCGAATTGTATTTAAAAGTGGATTACATCTGCCGCCTATAATCCTATAATAATGGCATCAAGCAAGGTCACCTTTGTTAAGACGCTGTATTACATCCATTTACAACACGCTTTAATAAGCAGACGATAAATATTTGCATCATCATCAGCCTAAAAATGTCCACTGCTGGGATACAGGCCTCTTCTCTATTAGTAGGAACGGACCATAATCCAACCCGGGCCGGGCCCAGTGCGTGTTGACAGATGTCACATGACTGTAGGTCGAAATGTAGGTTCTACGACATGCTGGTATCCTCACGATGTTTTCCTTCACCGTTTTGAAAGCAGTGGTGATGAAATAAATTACAAAAAGTAATGCGCCTTCCTAAGTTCGAGTCGACGACCTACCTAATAAGTCGTGGAAGAAAACATTAAGGCAGACTTTGAAGAAATTTTGCCAATAAGTCATAATCCCATCAGGTCTCATCGGATGATGAAATATGAAGGTACTTAAAGTGTGCCTTACCTTTGCCAAAGCGACTGCAGGGAAAGTATCCCAGGCCAAATCTGTGTCTTCTCCAGATTGCCCTCGTCTTTGTCCTCTGAGGATCCTGGCTGCTGTGGCTGTGGTCAAGCTCATACCGTCTCCAACAACGAGGATCACGTTCCTGGATAAAAAAAAAGTTTTGTTTTATTTATGATCAAACTGGCCTATTCAAATTTTAAATGAAGACAAAAACAATTTTGTGTTTCTTCCATCCGGGAGTGTTCGCGTGAAATGTTTTATAGATTCGACTTTGAGCATTACATTATAGTATTACCTCCCTGACTGACGAGCATTCGCGGGCATTTAGTATAGATTTGATACAAGGTGCGCATTGTAATGCTCGGTTCTCCTCCTTCACTGATGTAAATTCGTTTTGTATCAATACTAGGTGCGCATTGTGATGCTCGATCTTCCTCCCTTATTGATGAAATGCTCGAATATGTAACGTTACATTACACGTTCACGGTGAGGGAGCGCCTTTAAGTGTCCCGTGTAATAATTTGTGAAATTGCCAAATGATTTTGAATTAAGAGATAATAAAAATAAATAACTATCGCCCTTTTTGCACGGGGTTGTTTTCTATAGGGATAAACAAAAACAAAAGGACGCGTCTACAATCCCTACCTTCTTATTTATTTTGTCTACTTTTACACTTATACAAACAAAATAATTCTTCTTTGAATAATGAAATTGTTTTAAAAGAAGAATCAAGCAAAGAATGGAGATTGTTTTTAAAGTATTTTCTTCCGAGATTCTGAAGTTTTTCAACGGGCACTTAAAAAAATACTTAGAAAACTATTAATGTTTCTGGTCTTGCTTTTGTATTTAATTTTTTGTATCTTTATTATATTTATTTAGAAATTCTTAGCGGAATAGTTTAAAACCATATTCTTTTATAAAAAATATTATTTGTTATATTTTTAACTGAAGAAAAATACGATGTTCTGAATCCAATTCGTATTTGTTTTTCTTTCATGTACGACCAAGCATACATTTTTGCTGAATGTTCCGATTTTAAAATAATCCCCTCAACTGTGATTCCGATTATCATTTTTCTTTTCATCGCTATTTTATGTTTTCGTTTAAATCATCTTGCTTGTAAAAAATGCGTTAATTGTCGATTTAAAACGATCTTGTGTCTCAAATATCCTCAAAAGTTTGACAGAAACAGAATAAAACATTTAATTAAGCGGATTTGTGGTGGAACAAAACCTAAGTTTTTAGACTCAAACTTGTAACCCAATTCTAGAACGACTCGATTTAGATGGCCATTAAATCGGTCAGAAGATGACGATCGATTTTTTATGTATTGATCAAAACATAAGGTCATAATTTGGTTACACTACCAGTTTGAAACATGATTTTCTTACATGCTTTGCATAAGCAGCCAGTATTCAGTTACACAATAAAAATCCACAACAAACCTTTTTTTACTTTTTGTATAACAATTTATCAGTGTCAACGCTTCCAGAGACTAATGTGGGCCAATGTGAGGGCTTGAGGCTTGAGGGCTTAACTTGTCCCCCAAAAGGGTCGAGTGACAGGTATGTAAACAAAATCATTAATTATATATCAATCTTTTGTGTTTTTATAGAGGGAAATGGAAGTTTATTTCTTATTACTAGTAAAAATACAGTAAAATGGGATGAATAGGGAGGGACAAAACTTTGTAAGGGATTTTTTCCTTGAATAAATATGATACCTTATATTACTATCGACAAGTACTTAGTTTTATTAACTTAATAACAAGGTTCCGACCGCGGATTTGCTCGGGTTAGTTTAGAATTCGTCACTTTATTCGCCAAGTAGCACCATCTATTTAAAAAGAAAGTTTATTTTGCTTTATTCATTTTATACACCTATTTTTAAATCTTTTTACAAAAACATAAAAAGAACATTTCAAAATCCAGCATCGGGAACAGAGTCAGGGCTCCTGAGAGAGGAACCTCCTAACAATACACCCCGTGTCCAGGCATCTGATCCAGCTGCCAAGCGAGAGCCTCTTCAAATGTTGTTCGAGGCTCTTGGCAATTAAGTCATTGGCAGACACGACTATCTATGTCAACAACCTCGCGAGCTAGATCAAGATACTTGAATTGTTCATTTATTCCGTTTTTTAGTATTTATGTTGTAGCAGCAACAGAAATACATCATCTGTGAATATCAATTCAAACTGTCAAATTACAATAGTTCATGAGATACAGCTTGGTGACAGATGGACAGAAAGAAGGACAGTGAAGTGTTAGTATTAAGCATTCCATTTTACCCTTTAGGTCCGGAACCCTAAAACTATTTTCAATTTGTTCTGGGTGTCACCACTGCGAGGATCGGAGTGGTGACACCCGGAGGACACGGTGGCGCATACGGTGCAGGACTGCCTCGCTTGGGCAGAGCACCGCCGTGTCCTCACAACGGCAACAGGCGGAGACCTCTCGCGCCCGGCATTGATCGAGGCCATGCTACAGGGCGAGACGGAGTGGGAAGCCTCCTTCTGCGAAGCAGTCATGCTAGTGGAGGAGGAGGCGGGCGGCATGAGGGAGAGTACAGCGTCCTCCCTTCACCCCAGCCGCAGTGGTAGACGCCCACGTACGCTGTCCGACCATGAACCATGCCCGGGTCAACGGCGCGTTGTGTTCCATTCAAAGAGTGTTACCATAATGACGGGGCCCCCCTCTAGAGGGCCAAAGCCTGGGGACGGGACTTACGAATTACCGTGATCCCGGAACGTAAAGGACTATTGAAGGACACCGTGGATTTTAGTCAGTACGAGTCTGTCAGTCCTCCCACTCTACTCTGGGTGGGACTACTTATTGGATGATTTTACCACGATAAAAAAGCCCTATTTATTAGCTTTAAAAAAACTCAAACAATATTTTAGCTTGCCTAGAATATTTTCCAAGTTGTATAATTCACTTTAACTCTGAATAATACCTGTGTAATAAAGTCTAGAATTACTTGAAACTAACATAGGTAGTATACCTTTCAGAATAATTACATTTAAAGTAAAGGGCCTATTAACAGATCTGTTGGGTCTAGTTATAACTAAATTACGGAACGATTTAATTACAAAACTGTTTCTAGTTTACAGCACTTCATTTTCCTTCGTCCACTTTTTATTAAAATTACATTTAGGTAGTCTTGCTTGGACTATATTTTTATTTTCCTTAAACAAACAAAATAATTATAAAAAACGTATTTGTTTCAATTCTTGTTGTTCTGTTAGTTATTGGTAAAATTTTAATTAAATACACAAACTCCTTTTAAAATTAAGCACTTAAAATTAACACAAACTTAGTAGTCTTGCAGCATTTAGTTTTTGCTATAATATTATATTAGCTGTTGCCAAAAGATTCATCGGAGTGTACCTCGAAAATTATTCCACGAGAACGTAATATGGAGATAATAAGTCTCCTGTGTATCAATACAGGTTATAAAACTATCTGTGTAGAGTGTACCAAATAATTTTCAAATTCTTTCTGACGTTTTGTATAAAAGAATAATGAAATCCATCCACGCATGTTTGGGTCACACATTTATCAATGCTCACAAACACAAACAGGCATTTATATTGTCACTTAGATTAGATTGAAAGTACAGTACCTTTCCAATCTTTTTAATTCAAAAACTTAAAAAATATATATATATATACCAGACACTCCTCATTGAATTTACGAAGACGAAAACATTAATATTACCGACAATATCACGATGTCTCTACAGTATTTATTCACGTATAACATTCAATTTACATGTACAACAGGGATCCGTTTATTTATCTCTAGTTCCGTATTGTTTGAGCTGTATTGTGTCTGGGCCCGGATCCTAGTTGGGGTCGAGTGTGTTTGCTCGCATAAACAAAACAAGTGCGAAAAGTTAGCCTTTTGAAGCGAGTGAGGAAATGAGGTCGGAGGAAAGTAAATATGTTGAGGAGGAAGAAAATAAGAGAAGTTTTGTCACATATGATTCGGAAGTCGGTTATTTTATATGATTAATATGAAGTCAGATATATACAACTATTTATATAAACTAGTATTTTAAACCCCATACAGTTTAGCAGCCACTCGACTAATGTTAAGCAATAGTAGGTCAGTAAAAAATCTGTGTTCATAAATTATAACTAGCTCTTACCCGTGGCTACGCTCGCGTTAATTTAGAATATGATAATCACATTTCGATACACCCGACCGATCGATTATCCTAAAATTTTGTAAATACATACATTATATGTTTATTGGTTGAGGCGTGAAAAAGTAACAGACGATCAAACTAACTTACTTTACGTATAAGTTAGGTATTGATATATAATAGAAATGAATAATTATAGTACACTTAATAATGTCTTTAATTGAAATTGCGTTCACTAGCAAAGGATCAATTTTTTTATCACCCACTGACATACGACAGACTTTTATGTCTCAAATAAGACATAAAATAGGCCACATAAAATTATTACTACGAAGGTCCTTAAAATATTCTGACATACATGTAAACACATTTCTACTCGGAATCTTGAGGTCCGATGTGGCCCATATACGAACTTGACCGAGATTTCCACATAAGTATTGCTTTTGTGAAAATGTCGGTCATGCCACACAGCCGGCCGCGACATACTGGCATCCGAAATGCTTGGTACTCGTGATGTATATATAATAGGGATTTTAAAACTTTAGGTAAGGCAATGGCACGTGCAGTTATTTGCTCGGAAAGCATGAATCGATTTAGTTAGATAGCCTATGAGGGTTTTGTAAGACACTGGCCATTATTTTCCAAATTTAACATTATATTTTGACAAAAAAAAACCTAGAGCTCCAACTTTAAGTACCCGACCTACAGGTTAAAATATTAAAATCAAAACTATTTCGAATACTGAACCAAATGGAGATTTTTCCTTAGAAAACGTGAACAAAAACTGTACTCACTTTGCGACAGGATTTTTATCAGCAGCGTACTGCAGTCGTTTCTGCAACGTTTCCTGCGCTTGCGCGTACCAGTAGTGACGATCTGTGAAAGAATAAAGGTTAATAAAATTTAAATAACCTAAAAAAACAGTGCATGCCAAGCTCCCCATGTAGGTAAGTACAAGATGTTTCTAGATATAAATATGTAAGGCTGAAATACCATTCAACGATAAAAGAGTTCGAAATTGTGTTTATGCGTTGAAATGTTCAAAAGCAATGTTGAATGAACCACAGCGTCATAACTCATCCGTTTCTAGTACATTATAAACACATTACGCAGTGGACACCAAACTTGGCAGGCTATCTATGTGGTCAATGCATTGTGACCTACACATAATTATGTACATCGAAATGTTATCACACCTTAGGGTATATACACCAAGGTGTAGTACACCCACATTTCGCGAGTCATAATTAAATCCCATGTAATAGAAAGAGAGCGTATTGCCATCAACCAGGCACAAAAACCAGATTTAGTAGCTTTTACTGAGAAATTATTTATTGAAAACGGAAACTCAAAGTATTTGTTTCAATTAGAACTTCACAGGTACTTGAAGATGGTAAAAAAAAAGTTTAGCGGTGCTACAGTCTAATAGACTGTCGAGGCAGATTAGAATGTATAGCGTTGAATAAAATAGAAAGATGAATCTAAATGCACGTAAAAACCGCATCAGACCGCCGCGCATCCTAAAATACGGTTCGATTCTTCTGCATTGTACGGCTATAGGTATAGTTCATACAAAATGTACCTAACATCTCTTTGATGCTGAAGGATTTTTGCCCGCTCTTATCTGTGTCAGCTCTAACTTAGAAAAACTGCGTCATCCGTTACTTTCTGTCTAGCAAAATCGAGGTCACTAGCGAGCCCACTCACGAATAAAAATGGTAACATGATGTTGTAAAATCTAGATTAAAGATATTTTTTGAAGTGAAAACTTCTTTAGCGGCGTGGTGCACTTTTTTTGGAATGGGTAAAAAATGTTAAACTCGCGTCAGGACACGTGACCTGATCGAAAATTCGTAAGACAGCGGAGGGCGCTTGCGCGAATGTTCGTGTGTGTTTATTACTATTCAAGTTTCCAAAATCTGCCGGCACTCCCGGAGTGCAACCCGTCGTTTTTTTTTTAACAAACCATGAGTGCGTCTTAAGAAAAAGGTGTTCCCAGCAGCTTCAAACGTGTGAACGCGAAATATAGTCGATAATTTTACAGGAGCGAAATGAAAAACGATTGAAACTGTGCATTGAATTTTAAAAAATATATTCAAGGGTAACCGAGTTTGCGCTGAAAATTCCTTTATCAATTTGCAGCTTTTAGGCTGCAAAATTGATAGAGAAATTTGACCGTTGTACTACAAAAAGTTAAGCTTCAGATGAAAAGTTAGACAAGTATTTGAAGTAAGACGACATAAAGTCTCTATAAATCTAATAGTTGAGTTACTGATCCGTTTAGTTTTTAGTATTTTAAATACTGTAGTTCATTAATTGTTTAAAACTGAGAAAATATGGGATTGGGAAAAACGTGATCGTTACCATTAATATTTTACAAATATGTGAGCAGACATTAACCTATTATCCGCAACGATAACACAGATTTTCTTTTAATATAAAAAATAACATTTTAATTTGTGTCTACACATTTTACAAATGGTAGGTACATTTAATTAAATAAAAATTAATTGAAACAATAACAAGTCAAACACATAATTAAAGCTTAACACAAGCTCACAAATACAATAAAATAAATATGACCATAGCAGAAAATTTCATGTAACCTATTTACATAAAGGTTAACAAAACATACAACGGCCATGTTTGCTTCAATATAACAAAGAAATGTTTACCATTATAAGAAAAACATAATGTTATATTATTACACTCGTACTCGTATGAAAAAAGCCTTGAGTTACCATATTAAGGGTTCCGTATAAATAGCTCTTTGCTAGAAATATATGTGTGGTATTGTGGTTGCTATAAATGTGGTTACAAGATTATTGTGTGACTAACAATAACTTAACACAGAATACTTGAGTGTTTAGTGTCATTTTAACTGTATGTGTAAAAGATAAATCAAGTAATATTATAATAATTGTGTAAAAGTCAAAACTTTCTGTAAAGTTAAATCATGTTTTTTTATCAGCAGCGTTCAAACTCCTAGGTAAGGTATGAGCTCAGAGAGAAAACGATATAAATTATTGTTTTTGTTTTGAAAAATGCGCCATGATAAAATCAAATTTACAGCCACTACAACAATTTAAATACTAAAATTAGTATTAAATTAATCTTTATGAACACCCTAAAATTGTATATGACCTTCACCCCTATGGGGATAACTCTGTAAATACTTAAAAAACGTACACTAATTTAAAATGTACCTAGTTAGGAGTAAATTATTCAATCTTCATTGCTAGTGCAGTGGCAGAGCGATTGGACTGCTGCGTTGCGTGTCGCGGATTTGATTCCGGTACGGAGCAAATATTTGTATGATTTACAAGTCTTAGTAGTTGTTCTGCATCTGGGCGTTTGTGTATGTGAGTTTCTATGTATGTAAACGCACCCACGACACAGGAGAAATTCCTAGTGTAATAAATGTACAAATTTGCAGCTAAGAACTTCGGTTGTTGTCGTTTTTACGGGAAATTTGAAGCGAGACTCGTACAAATTGCTTTATTCCATAGCTTTGATAGATTTCCCTAGAATTTTCCTCCGTTCTAAAACTATTTCCCAGGATTTTTCTTAATCTATGAAAGTTATAGTCGTTGGCATTTTGTTAGTTTGCTAGTGTACAAACTATAAATAAAATATAACCTCTGCGGCACTTTGGTAATGAAAACGTAAATATTGAAAAGTTTTAACCGCGTAGTAGTTTTCAAGACCTATCTCCAATAGATTGGTTTAGCAAATCGAGCAAAAAACTATCAGTTTTCTTATAAGTAAATAAGTTACCTTTAACTTCGTTTGATCACTAAACTGAGTGTGGGAGTTATATACGGGGTTATTTGTAAAACATTAACAACTTTTCATGGGCTGAAAGTACTTATTATTCTTTGTTATTAACTTTAACTATGAAACCACCACCACCCAAACCACCTGAAAGATAAAATAACAGTTCAGAGGTATCATACATTTTCGACTTGAATGAAACACCTGTTTTTTTTATGAGTACTTTCAGCCCATGAAAGGTTGTTAATGTTTTACAAAAAACCTGTATATCTTGTTTTATTTTTATCGTGGTAAAATCATCGAAGGTTTCCTCCACCCAGGAGTTTAATGTATGTGCATCTATCGCGAACACTTATGACTCCAACAAAATGCTAAACCCCAAACCGTTACATTTTAATAGGCACGTTAATCCAATGACGAATAGTATGTAGTATCTAATACTCGTAGTACTGAGAAAAACAATTAGCAAAGCTATCGGTTATGCCAACGATAATTTAAAGAACCAACAGTGCGCCATTCAAAGTGATATTAGCGATATTGATGAAAATACTTCAAAATATTTCGTTGATACAATTATCAAAACGATTACGTTAATCACATCGAAAATTGTAGTAGAAATACGAAACATTTTACCCTATGGGAATCAAAACTTGCCAAAAAAAGGATGAAAAGTATTCTGTTTCCTCACTCAGCAGTGAGTTGAAATAACGTAAAAAAGATCCTTCTTTCTTTCAAAGAAACGCCACCGTAAAGTATTTCTTTCGTCAATTAAAATCAAATATTTATTTCGTGAACTGACTCCATTATTTTTTCGAGCCAAATGAGAAACGAGCGTATTTAATCAGAAAGAAAACAACTGGAAGTCGTTTTCGCCACGCTGAAGCCATTATTTAAATTTCCTTAGTATTGTTGGGTGCTTAACCAGGCGTTTTGTTTATTTGGGCCATTAATGCTTATTATTTTATAATGGTTGCTTGACGTGTTTATTTTTATGGAGTTCCGTGTGTGTTTTTATGTTTATAAGTCATGGTAACAAAGTAAACAAAATAAGTGTTTTATTTATTAAGGAATTTTTCAGCACAAAATGTCAAAGGAATTCGTCATCAGTTTTTAAAAAGAGATTATTTTTCAAGATTGCTCGTACCATGTTAAGATATTTCGAAAAATATCAATGTGAGTGAGTAAGATTGTTGTGTCTGCACCGTATGCTCCACCGTGTCCTCCGGGCGATCCTCGCAGTGGTGACACCCAGGCGTTTCGTCCTTCCTTATCCGACACAGGTACCTCCCGAAACTCCCGTGTCCGGTAAGGACCTGCGTCAGGCGCTAGGTCAGGACGCCGTGATGCCTATCCAACCACTCCTCAAAGAGGGGTCGTGCCGTCGCGATTGCGGCGTGCCCAAAGAGAAAAATCCAAGATTTGATCTCGCGACCCGTCAATTGTAAAGCAGCAGTGTTACTATTACGACTGGCTAGTTCGCTATACGATACCCCTTTATACTACTTTCAGATTTTCTAACTACCTGTAACAACTGCCTCATATACAAAACAAAGCCGAGTTTAGCCGAGACGTCCCTGAATTGCAAGTTGCATGCCGCATTACATGCTGCATTAAATGCTAAAGCATCTAAAACTATCTAAAAATTGGAAACATAATTACCATAAGCTTCCTTAGCCTCAGTCTTCTGCGGAGCTGGTGAAAGAACACTGGTACTGATAGTAGACATCATGATCGCGATGCAGCACCAAGCACTCATGGTTCACAAGCCTCATCGGTGCTGTAGTCTTGTCCGGGCGTACCGAAGAAAGTCCAATATGTCGTTACGCACTGCGACGCAATTGCGATCTAATCACCGAAGCTCCTGGTGTATCTGTAAAGATGGAAAAGTAATGTTAATATATTTATTTTATTTTTAGGTTATTTTGTTGCGTTATGAAATACCTGATGTGTTCATAACTTAGAGCTAGGGTAAACATAGCCTTGATTTTTATTTACTTTTAATTCCTCTTTCTCTGTTTGCGATACCTACAAAATTTTGAAGTTATTTGCTGTTTAATATTCATGAATACGACCTTTGTATATGATTTTTATTTTCTTTTTTACTAACACAACAGATTTTTTTAACTGACTTCTGAAACGTTTTTTTTTATTATTTTTACCAGTGCGCATCTTGCGCTTTATACTTGTCACTACATAGTATAAAACAAAGTCTCCTCCCGCTGTTTGTCCGAATGTATGCTTAGATCTTCAAAATTGAAGGATTTTATTCGCATTTTTTTAACAGATAGAGTGATTCAAGAGGAAGGTTTATATGTATATAACATTCATAATAAAGTAGATAATGCAACCGTGCGGAGCCGGGACGGGTCGCTAGTTCTATTATAAAGTAAATATATCCCAGTTTTAGTTAAACATACAACACAACAACTATTCACGAGGCGTTTGAATAAAGCGAATCCGCCTCCACCCTCGAACAAAATTGTCACTTACCGTGCCACACAATACAACACGAACCCGATTCAAATACAACTGGAACATTTAACAGTGCGTGATTAAATTCGTACCATATGAGAGTATCTTATATAACCCAAATTGTGGGCCATATACTACCCAAATAAATGGACCAGCAAAAACATTTATCAATATTGTATAATATTCTTATGGCTTCGCGTAATCTGATTTATTAGTCCTAACTAATGTTCGTTAGACACGAAAATAACACAATTCCAATACCTCAAAATTGCTCGTGAATATAACGGTACCAGGGTAGATAAAAGCAATAGTGTGCAGTCATGCGAAAACAGGAATGTCATCATTTTGACGAAAATTCCAAGGAATTATTATATGCTGGAATGTCGGGTACTTTTTCGCACGGTATTCGGTTCCGGGTATTTACCCGGTAGCGATCTGTATGGGATAGTGTGAAAACTTTGGTAAGTTTGGGAAGTAACTACCTTAAATGAAACAATTCGTGCGGATTATGTCTAATCCGACTATATGTCGAACCGAGAAATATTCCAGAAAAAATGGGAGAACTATGATGGTTCTCCCATTTTTTCTCATGGTTTGGTATCCCCAGTAATGGCCGAAATGATGATGATGATGTCATTATCCCAGCTCCATTATCACCACTGTTTATTCTGGTTTTCAGCAGATGCACTAATTTTAGAAAAGTATGGCGGACTTGCCCAGTAGAGAAATTACTATCACCTCGTGAATAAGAGTGCTATCAAGCTAGAACGTGAAAACGGGGGCTTAAGATCATTGTTGAACATCGTCATCATCATTTTAACTCTTGTTTGATCACTGGATGTCCACTTTGGTTGATCACTGGTTGATGGTGACTGATCACTTACAGTATTTTAAACCCATCGGTTTATATCACAAAGATTGACTATGTCAGTCCTAGTTCACTCTTTTTCGTAATATTATAGGATAAGCTAAGTAGGTAAGTTATTTGATATTATATTTATTTCGCCCAAATACGCAAAGTAAGTAAGTCACGGATATAACGTAACTCGTGCGGAAAAATAAGCACCCACATTAAACCTATTTGTTATATCTCGAGAAAGTACGCGAAAGCTAAAGTAAAAAAGTAAGATAAATTATATAGTAGCAAGAAAGATCTCTTTTCTAATACATATCTGTTAAAGTAAACTGTGCTAAATATTATAACGATCTTGAAATGTGTATCCTAATATTTATCCGAACTTTAATATTTTATAAACTAATATCTACTAAACCGATCATCCTGAAGCCGTATACCGTGTTCTGCGTCTATATTCCCATTTGTAACTACTCTACTCTACCACTAACGGAAGTCGGGAAAAAAATCCCGATTGTCCCAACTGGCGATATCCCATCGTTGCCACCCTTATTTTATAGAGACGAACATAGGATACCTATCATCCCGCTAATTATCTTAATGATCTCAAGAGTAATATACATACATTATACATTTACCCTAGAAAAGTTACGCGCTTCAGTAACTTTAACTTATTTCAGAAAAAGCATGAACCACACAGTAGTTTCGGAAAAAAATCTTGGAGGGTTCTTTACATTTAACTTCATAACATTGTGTTGCGATTAACATTAACAATAATAAATCCTTCTTCACATAAATGAACGAATGATTGATTTATTCACTCAATAATATAATTCATGTCACGACAGGTAGACAATAATAATTTATTACATTATTAATGTATTATAGCTTCTGAATCTCGATGTTATCTTTGAACTGAAACTATAATAATATATCTTGTATTGTGTATGAGATTCCGCATAACATACAAGAAGTACGCCTATTCATCATTTGATGGTAGATCTTATATAGGGATTAGTATATTACGCTTCGCATTTACGACTCTGAGGTACTAGAGACTAACGACCTTCGTACACAACGCGAAGTCTCCGACACCTTGCGACTTTTGGTGTCTATTGACACGTGCCTGTGAACGAACCTCTATGGATTTGTATTGCGATAGTCGCCAGTATACCAAAGCAAGGTTTCGGAGACACGTGTCGCGTTGAGTACAAAGGGTATAATAACATCCGCACAGGGATTTTTAATGTTATGCCGCGCTTGCCGAGTTTGGTTTATGGTTAGGTGACCATCATACCAAGGGGTATCGTAATAACCAGTTATTGGGCTGTGGTGGTCAGATTGGCAGTCGCTTCAAGAATAGTAATACACATCTGAATTCGGTTCGTCTCATACTAGTAGTTATTTGTCTTTTAAGATTATTAATGTAGTCCCAATAAATATACTTCTATGTAGTTCGTAGGTATCACCCCATCGTATCTCCTATAAAGCCGTATAATTTTTTCAAATATTTTATACGTCTTAATGCCTACGTCTCGAATTGTGAACCTTTTTGTAGAAAGAAAAATTCTATTGCGAGTAGGACGAAAACCTGCAAACTTATGACTAAAAACACAAAAAAAATCTTAAATAGAGCCGTATATGCAACCAAATCCCAGCAATAAAAGACTACCTAATCGACAGATCAGGAACAATAAAGAATAAAGAAATAAAGAATCAGCACGAGCATAAGTAACAGAATAATGTAATATTTTCTCTCAAATAACGCTTCAAAGCGTCCACTTCCTCTCAACATCGAAGGAACTCAAATTAATATTTTGGTATTCGCTTTGAGAATAAATCTCTGCACACATAGCGACAAAAGCGATTAAAGAACAAGAGAGAATCTCATTTATCTCGTTCTCAGTTGATAAGGATAAGTTTTCAGAGGTTCACAGCGACCGACAGCCATGAAGTTCCAAACTCCATTCTTCCGATTGCGGTCAGCGAAACGACGAACTTTAAAATTGTTTTGTACCCGAACAGAGGTCCAATCAATAGGATTTTGTATTAGCAAACGATTCATTTAAATCTCTTGCGGTTCATCCTATTTAATGCACGAGTTTCGTGTTAACAGCTTCGGTATCATGACCCTAAAAGAAAATGTTAATAAGCAAGCTTAATTATTTTGTTAAAGATTTCTTCAAGTGAAGTTAATTGAATGGTTACAGTGGGCAATTATCTTGAGATTTTGATACTCAAATTAGACCGTTCTTAATTGTGAAGTCAAGATATTTCTGTTTCGCTTTACTTGATTGAATGGCTGTGTTTATTTCATTAAAGGGAAACATCTTTACTTATAAATGATTTTAAAAATTGGTTGAAATAAAAATCATTTGCATTTATAAAGGTGTGTGTGTAGCGTTGGTGAGGCTTCATAATAAAGTCTCCAAGGTTTCATTGAGATTACGTCACTTGCAGTTCCTATATATTATACATTCATTTCATATACGTACCTAAAAACACAGAAATTAATTATTAAGTCAAATTGTCAATGTTCTACTATTTTTCAACGGTGCTGTTAGCCTCAATCTAGTCTTCTCGGCGAAGATGAAACCTAAAATAGAGTGAGATTACCTGGAAGTAACTGAAACTCATGGGTACCAACAGAATACAGCAAAAACTAATTGGCCTAGTGCCGATCTCCGATAGGATGGCGGTCTCGAACCAGACGGGTTTGGCGAGGAGTGCCATTGGGATCTCTCAACAATCACCGCAGGTTAAAAGTAGCCTGTCGTTTGTCGTAAACAGCTAGAAGGTGAATCCCTTGCACCCCGAATATAAGATGATAATTATAACAAATTATGATGATGTATGTGGAAGTGAATATCTCTGTTGATTTGTCTGTTTATTACGTTTTAACACCTTAATGAGCGAAGGAAGTGAGATGAAAGCCACACAGTTCAGTTCAGTTGTACGTTCCTCGTGGGATACTTGTCGAAAACAACGCGAACAAAATCTAGATCGACATGACCAGCGACATGTTGAAGCAGCAATAATCTTATGTGGTGACTCCAGGAACACAAAATAATGATATTAATGTCTCACCTGCCTGTCCTTTCCCAAAGCATAAACATGATAAATCTATTACATTTGTCACAGAAAATTTAACCAAAGTGCATCAAGATAGTTGTGTTTTTGATTAAAAAATCGTGTGGACGTTTATACGTGTCGCGTTTTTGTCAAAAACTATTGAGTAATAATTTCATTGTATTAATAAAACCAACGTTTGTTCAGATAATTCGTGTTTTCAGATTTAAACAGATTATTTATTAAGATAAATTAGCAGTATGCAACCTACCTAAACATTGCACATTTGATCCTGCGTTTGACAGCGAATGTAAATGCAAATACATCGCTGTTCACAAATAATAATCATTAACATAACACGACATTTACTATATCGCCTTATAATTATAACCATTGGAAGACAAAGGCATGTTCCTCATACAAATAACTGTGGCTTGGGGATTTGTATATCCGTCTCGATAAAATGAACTAAGCTATATAAACCCAAATTTTTTAAAGTATTTTCGATCCACCTAACAGTGATTTCAAACACAGAAGTGACTTATACACTCCTAGTTTCAATCCAAAACATGGCACTTGAGAAGCAGTTAACTGATTATTTAAGCTATCACAATTATTCATTTAAGTTTGTATATTTCTAATGTCTAGAGGTATCATATTATCTAGTTACTGAATTGTGGAGGTCAGATAGGCAGCCGCTCCACGTAAAATACTGATATTAACAGCTCAAAGTGCAGCCGAGCCCAACTTTTTTTTTTTTTTTTTAACTTGGTAAAATCATCAAATAAGTCGTCCCACCCAGGGCAGAGCGGGAGGGACTGACAGACTCGTACTGACTAAAATCCACGGTGGCCTTCAATAGCCCTTTACGTTCAGGGGTCACTGTAATTCGTGAGTCCCGCGACCCCGGCAGGCTTTGGCCCCCTACAGGGGGGGCCCGTCACTATGCTGACACCCCTGTGAGATGAGGCCGTGGCACAGAATGCGCCGTCGTCAACCCGGGCATGGTCAGCCGACCCCAACATAGCTGGGAGAAAGCTCCGCAGATGATGTTATATCGTCTTTGTGTTTTGTACGAGATATAAACCTATCTCTAATAATCCAACATTTGTCACAGTTTGCATTCACGAGTATAATTCAAAAGTGAAACAATGGCATAGATACAATCGCTCCTCTCAAAAGCATTCCATTTTCAAAGTTGGAACAGCTATTCAAAGTTTAAACACGTTCTATAACGGTCAATAATCTGATTTGAATTGCACGGAATTCTATTCCGTTATCATATTGTAGTTAATGAGATTTTTAAACAAAAGCGGCTTTGGAATAGGACAATGGCAATAATAAATCAGATGTGTTACAAAAGATTACTGCGTGAGTTTATTTAAGTTTGTTCTGTTGAGTTAGAAACTTCGCCCACCCTGTGGTCTTTGGGAGGTCCACGTGATTGTATGCTTCCATAAAAGTTAGTTTTGGGTTTTTTGCTACCTACACGACAGTAGAAATCGTGTATTCTTTGCTTAAATACAAGGAATATAAACAGTGGGGAAATACTCATAGAAACGCTTTTTTTTTTCTTTTTTCGGGTGGCAGATCATCTAATGAATCCGAGAGGAGTCAAAGGTCAAGCTCGTACTGACTAAAATCCGATTTCTTAGGGCCAACGATAGACTCTTAAGTCGCGGCATTGGTCAAGGCCATGTTGCGGGGCGAAACGGAATGGCAAGCAGTCGCCACCTTCTGCGATGCAGTCATACTAGTGAAGGAGGAGGCGGACGCCGTGAGGGAGAGAACAGTGTCCACGTCACAACCTGGCCGATGCGGGAGAAGCCCACGGCATCGGTCGTCGCGAGGCTATTTCTGGCCACCGTAGGCGCGGGCATGGATGATGGCGAGTATGAGGATGGCGAGTATGAGGATGGCGAGTAATGAGTGACTAGCCGTCCGATCATGGACCGCCGGGTCACGGGACTGTCTCATTAGGTAACCGTGACCCTGGAGCGTAAAGAACTATTGAGGATCACCGCGGATTTTAGTCAATACAAGTCTGATAGTCCCTCCCGTCCCGCCCTGGGAGGGCGGACTAATTTTATGATTTTGCCAAGATAAAAAGTCATTCTCATGAATAGATACCCTCCATTTAGGCGAGTAGAGGGTTATGTCAGACTCTCATTATTATGACAATTTCCATGATTAGGATAACCCTCAAACAATATACGTACCTGAAGCCGCTAGTTAAAAACTCAAAGTTTTTTACGTCATCTGGTATCCGATCGCACGGCACTTTAAAACCCGACACTGCCATAAAAAGCGATTCTATTTTGTTACCTGTACCTCTAGACAAAAGAAAAATAGTAAGTTTAAGAAAAAAGGAATTCTTTGAACGACACTTTGATACTGTTTGAATAAATAAAATAGTTGATTTTTTTGTATATGTAAAGATGGAAACATTCTTTCGATGTCTTTTGACAACGCAAATACTGTTTGTTACAACAAAGGGAAGGACGGACTGAATATTTAGTTACAAAAAGTGATAGTGTTCTGTTTATTTTGTTAGCAGTGTTGGGAAGTTCTCTGTAATGGCGCAGTTTAATTAGTCGATATGGCCCGCATACCGGGTGCGAGAGATCTAGAATGCGTGCCACAGGGCCCGCATTCGGGGAACCGTTTTCATTAGTCCATAGGGTCCGCGTGCGGGATGTTGGTTACCTCTATGTTCGTCGCCAGTTATTAACAAGAGTGGCACTGAAACTGCCGTTCTTGCCATGGATTGATCCATGGCATGATGTTATGTGGAGCAATTTTGAGTTTCTGTGTCGTATTGAAGAACAAAAAAAAAATTACTCACAGCCCGCAAGCTGTATATCGACCTATGAATCAAATCAAATCAAAAGCATTTAATTCAAGTAGACCAGTTACAGGCACTTTTGAATTGTCAAAGACATAAAAAATATAATTAAATACTACAAAATTATGGTGCTACAGTCCCAGTCACAAGACATAAAAACTGTGAAAGTACCGTAGATGCCCGTTCCAAGAAGTAGATCTCTATGGAGAAGAACGGGCAAGAAACTCCATGGACACTCTTTTTAGATCGCCAAAATTTTTACAAAACCTTTTTTACATCATTCATTTTTAGATGGTACATTATGTGAGAACGATGTAGCAAGTTAAAAGTGTCCACAGTAAAATACAAAAAAGAGACAATTCAGAAACAAAATAATCAATAATTAAAATAAACCGTGGCAGCTAAGAGATGACCAGTCTCAACTGACAGCGCCCGTTCACGAACATGACACACGTATCAGCACCATTCAGCTCAACCATTTTGGAGGGAGCTAAATGATCCGACACACGTGCCACCATCAGCGAGACATTTAAGTGAGCATGACATTCTCTCAACCACCAGGGCAAAATCGAGTCAATAATAATTAATAAGTAGTACATAGTACTCACACATGTGCAATAAAATTATATAATACTAAGAAATTGAATCGATACAATGCAATAATATTCTTACAATCTTCTGCAGCTTCCTCAATAATTATGCGTGTTACCTAATAAGTTTACCCCTATTGTTGTGGAGCAGGACCAGCATTGAGCCAAGCATTTTTATCATTAATATAATCCTCCAACTTGTAATATGCTTGCCTACATAGTGTGCGTTTTATGCATGATTTGAATTTTGTTTCATTCAGTTCTATTATGTGAGGAGGTATTTTATTGTAACATTTTAGGCAGTACCCCATGAAAGATGTGTCTACTTTAGCTAGCCTGAAACCTGGCTGAACTAATTGGTCCCTATTTCTAGTATTATAGTTATGTCTGTCACCTCTTTTACTGAATAGATGCAGATTTTTTCTAACGTACATGATGTTTTCATATATGTATTGACAAGGTACTGTCATGATGTTGATATCCTTAAACAATTCCCGGAGAGAATCGCGCCTACATAGATTATATATGGCTCTGACAGCTCTTTTCTGCAGAATAAATATGGACTCGATGTCTGCAGCTCGTCCCCATAGCAAAATACCGTATGACATAATACTATGAAAATAACTAAAATAGACTAGCCTCGCGGTATCTATATCAGTAAGTTGGCGGATTTTTCTAACAGCGTATGCTGCTGAACTCAGCCGTCCTGCAAGAGATGTTAAATGAGGACTCCATTGTAGCCTTGAGTCGAGCGTGATTCCCAGGAAAACCGTTTTATCCACGAATTCTAGTTTCTCTTGATTCAATACGATGTCACTATCATTACTTTTGACATTTGGTAGAGAAAATCTTATGCACTTAGTTTTCTTCCCATTTAATACTAAATTATTAGCGGTGAACCACTTGTGCACCTGCAGTAGAGCGCTATTTACGTCGTCAAGGTGTGAGGCGCGTCTATTTATCTTAAATATCAAAGAAGTATCGTCAGCAAACAATACCATTTCAGGTTGGTTTTTGAATAAATGGGGTAGATCGTTGATATAAACTAAAAAGAGAAAAGGACCCAATATTGAACCTTGTGGTACACCCATTTCTACCCGTAAACCCTTTGAAGTGACACCATTAATTTGTACTTGCTGTTGTCTATCATTTAAGTAAGATTTCACTAAGTTAAGCGCGAGTTTACTGAGGCCATAATGCTCAAGTTTTAAGAGCAAGGTTTCATGATTTACACAATCAAATGCCTTTGAGAGATCGCAGAAAATTCCTATGGCATCTCGAGCATCTTCCCACGCAGTATATATGTGTTTTAATAAGGTAACACCGGCGTCAGTGGTACAACGTCCTTTGGTGAAACCATACTGCTGCTCGTGTAATATTCTATTGATGTTAAAATGATTGAGCATCTGATCAAGCATCACTTTTTCAAACACCTTACTGAAAACCGGCAATACGGATATAGGTCTATAGTTGTTGGTGTCTTTACTATCCCCAGATTTAAAAAGCGGTATTACTTTACTGTGTTTCATTAGATCTGGAAAGACCCCTTGATCCACACACAAATTAAACATCGAAGCTAAATACGGTGCTACAGTCTCAATAATTGAAGTACAAACTTTGATAGACATACCCCATAGATCTTCAGTTAACTTGATCTTAATTTGCTTGTAAGCTTTTATGACGACTAGGGGGTTTATATGCTTAAATCTAAATTCGTTCGGGCAGGCTGAAACGTTCGCTTTTAATAAATCAATAGAAAGTAAGGGAGATGAGTTTAAAGTTTCAGTTGTTTTAAGTGGGATACTGGTAAAGAAATTTACGAATTCTTCAGCAATTTCTTTGTCTGAGCTTATGAGACCACGTGAAGTCTCTAGTATTAAATTGTTACTACGTTTTTTATTTTTATTAGTTTCAGTATTAATTATGTTCCAAACTGTTTTTATTTTATTATCGGCCGATTTTATCTTCTTGCTAATGAAGATGGATTTAGCTACCTTACAAGTGTTTTTGAAAATTTTGGAGTAAGTAGCAACATATCTGTTAAATGTTTCTGAGTTAATAAAAGGCTTAAGGCCGTACAGCTCAAACAATCGTTCCCTACTTTTTCTAATACCCTGCGTTGCCCAGTCACTAAAAATAAACTTTGGGCCAGTCGTTTTCATTTTAATTTTTAAAGTATTATTGAATGTGGTACGAACTACTGAAAAAATACACGAAAAAAATACACGAAAAATACACGAACTAATGAATTTTATTGGTCGATATCACGATCGGTATAAGCAAATAGGGAATCGCTGCAGATAGTGTAACGAACACGTATCGAATTGAACTCCTCGTGTGCTGTTTACCGAACGAGTTAACGACCAATGAAATTGCGCTATTAAGCATGCTTCGGTCGCGGGACTAACGGATTACCGTGACCCCGGTACGTAAAGGGCTATTGAAGGACACCGAGGATTTAAGTCAGTACAAGTCTGACAGTCCTCCTGCCCTGGGTGGGAGGACTCATTTGACGATTGTACCACGATAAAAAAAAATTAAGCATGCTTCTCGCGACGCAACGTGAAAAAAAATGTCCCTCGTGATAACATACGTTATGGTCTATCCGTGTGCTAAATATCATCAAATCTCGTTCGAATATCATTAAAAATAAACAGATAACGGCACTTTCGATCAATTTATTTCAAAATAGAATCACACGGAGTCACAAGAAAATGGAGGTCATAAGTTCAATCCATTCATTGACCTGTTACAAAGTTATTTACACAAAATTATTCACATTTATGCCACGCAAATAGCTACGCCATTAAGTACAACCATAAAAAACTAAAATGCCAAAGAAAATTGCGTCTAACACAGTTGTTAATTTTCAATTCAACATGCGCTATAAAAGTTAATTCGGACTATTATGTCAAAAATAACATAATACCGTAATTAGTCGCAATTACTTTACTTTCCCGCGTTTTATTTAAGTCGCTTGGAACAATTTGCGCTGTTTATGAAACAACCAGTTTGAGTAGTATTTAAACTAGTTGCAAGTTTGAGTTTTTATTTTTGTCTGTGGGTTCTGCTCAAGTGTTAAAATAAAATATGATTAAGATAAAACAGATTAGTATATTTTATTATTTTTCTCTTGGATAAAAAATACTGAATTTCACAATCGGATATGAGTATTATGCCCAGTTTAACAGTCTGGTGCAAAATTATGATCAGAACCATAACAAAGAAATAACACTCTATCGAACAACCGTTGCCCTGGGATCTGGAGGCGACTGCCCTCCAGCGCGTCTATGAATGGCGCGTGGAGGCGCAGCGTCGGGGCGAATCCCCGCTGCCTCGACAAGTCGAGGCGCGGCGGGAAGAGCTCCGGCGTGATCTCAGGGCAGTATGGAGGGAGCGACTGTCGCAACCGAGGTTCGGGCACGCCGCAATCGCGGCGGTAAGACCCCTCTTTGAGGAGTGGCTGGATAGGCGTCACGGCGTCCTTACCTACCGCATGACGCAGGTCCTCACCGGACACGGAAGTTTCGGGAGGTTCCTGTGTCTGATAGGGAGGGAAGAAACGCCTGGGTGTCACCACTGCGAGGATCGTCCGGAGGACACGGTGGAGCATACGGTGCAGGACTGCCCCGCTTGGGCAGAGCACCGCCGTGTCCTCACGACGGCGATAGGCGGAGACCTCTCGCGCCCGGCATTGGTCGAGGCCATGCTGCGGGGCGAGACGGAGTGGGAAGCGGTCGCCTCCTTCTGCGAAGCAGTCATGCTCGTGAAGGAGGAGGCGGGCCGCCTGAGGGAGAGGACAGCGTCCTCCCTCCACCCCAGCCGCAGTGGTAGACGCCCACGGCGTCGGACGTCCCAGGACGATCTCCGGCCACCGTAGGCGCGGGCATGCGGGCAGCGAGTAATGGGCGACTTGCTGTCCGACCATGGACCATGCCCGGGTCGACGGCGCGTTGTGTTCCACGCGCGCCTCAAAGAGTGTCAGCATATTGACGGGGCCTGTAGAGGGCCAAAGCCTGCCGGGGTCGCGGGACCAAGGGATTACCGTGACCCCGGTACGTAAAGGGCTAGTGAAGGACACCGTGGATTTTAGTCAGTACAAGTCTGACAGTCCCTCCCGCCCTGCCCTGGGTGGGAGGACTCATTTGATGATTTTACCACGCAAAAAAAAAAAAAAAAATCGAACAACCGTAACACCTGAATAGGATGCAAGAGGAGTAAGAATCCTTGCGTTTGAAACGTTCTTATTTCAAAAAAGTTTTTGAAGTGAAAACTTCTTCAGCGGCGTTGAGCACTTTTTCTGTAATGGGTATAAAATCTTAAACTCGCGTCAGGACACGTGACCTGATCGAAAAAGCGTAGTACGTCAGGACACGTGACCTGATCGAAAAAGCGTAGGACGGCGCAGGGCGCTTGCGTGAATGTTCGTGTGACTTTAATACTTTTAAAGAAGTTTGTATGCTGGATACATTCGTTGCTAGGTAACATTGTTTATAAAAGATGTACGTCACATTGGAAAATTATTGAAATAAAAAGTCAACCATTTTTGCGAGTTTTACTAAAATCTGTTCACAAGATATTTCCAACAATTACTATTCAAGTTTTCACTTCTGCCGGCACTCCCAGAGTGCAAACCGTCGTTTTTTTATTATTATTATTTCAAGCTGCAAAGTCACAAAGTACTTCAATGACACACGTTGCCTATACCAACATTTCGAATTAGTTTCATTTCGAAATTGTCACAAACTTTTTTCATCAATCAATTTCTGAACGCAATTTGGATGACAGTTCTGTTAACCATGATGACTGTTGCGAGTGTATTGAATTTTAGAAAACTTTTTTATTTTTATACGAGAGACTATTAATGGTATATTTTTTATTAAAAACATTGCGTATTTGGTTCGTTTAGAAACAATCTGCAGGCCGTATCCATGTTAATCTGTGCAATGTTTTGAATGTTGATGCTATCACCAATCACGCTGCAAAAATACACTGCTATTTAAATATTTATATTTAAGAACGACAGTAGAACGTGCTCTTATGGCGAGTATACATTAAGTAAGTCTTGCATACAATTATGACGTCACATTTGTACACAAGCTGCTTGAATAGGAAAGAAAAAAAAACAAAATGTACAAGTTCAAACTGTAACTTGTTTGCTGGTTTGTTCAAGTTACATACAATTTTCAGCTTGTATTTTGGAAACGCGGCCTTAGGGATCTAAAGGTTTTCCTCACCTTAGTAAAAATACATGAGTTCTAAATAACAAAATTATGAATTCCATGTGTTTTAGTCACTAAAGTTTAGTTAATGAAGACTTTTAGCAACTATTTGTTCTATAAATTAAGCAAAATTATCAATGGGAAAATAAATTATTCAAATTATAATAAAACTAAACTAACAATCAAAATATTCCTCCTCAACGTTGCCTGGTTTAATTTGTTGTGTTATATATTACGTCTTTTTTTATCGTGGTAAAATCATCAAATGAGTCCTCCCACCCAAAGCAGAGCGGGAGGGACTGTCAGACTCGTACTGACTAAAATCCACGGTGTCCTTCAATAGCCCTTTTACGTTCCAGGGTCACGGTAATTCGTAAGTCCCGCGACCCCGACAGGCTTTGGTCCCCTAGAGGCACCGTAATTTTGCTGACACTCTTTGAGGCGCGCGTCGACCTGGGCATGGTCCATGGTCGAACGGCGAGTTGCCCATTACTCGCTGCCCGCATGCCCGCGCGTACAGCGGCTGGAGATCGTCTGCCGACGTCCGTCGCCATGGGAGTCGATATATATTATGGCTAAAGCAAATAACTGCTAAACTCAAAGATGAATAATATTTTTCACGCAAATATTACGTAAAACAACAGACAAGCTAGACTTAAGAAACAAAGAACTCGAACTGAATTTTAAGAAGTCACGGGAATACAAACAAATGGATGGACTATCTGAAAGGAAAGGCGATTCACTTCCCAATGAAGTTAGATAGACAACAGAGCTTCCGCAACAAGATTCCCATTTCAACGGAACCTTAAAAATACAGCCTGAACTACGACTAGTCACGCAAACCGAAATGATTACATGAATCAAATTGAGTACGAAAAAATTTCGAACAAATTTCTTGTAGTCCAAGAAAAATGTAAATCAAATCACTAGCAAAATTTAAGTTAGCAATTCCTTTTTCTTGAAGACTTGTTTGGAATAAGATTTACATAAATAAAACGTTGTACAGGTAACGATCAAGATTTGTAGAATAATTTAGGAGATTCTGTTTTCTTATTATACCTAGTTAAAAATGACGTTTCAGGGTTTACATTGACTTACGCGCGGCTCCCTAATCAGGATAACCGCGGTCTTGAAACATAAAAGGCATGTGAAGGAACAGGGTGTGTTTTAGTCTATAAGAGTCTAACAGTCGATTCCGCTCTGCCCAGAGTGGGTAGACTCAATATGATATATTAAAAAAGGGTTTCCACATGCCTAGTCTTTAATCCAACTATGTTTAAATTCACACGCAGAAAATTCAGTATGGTCCCATCAACGGACTGACCTTGGTAAACGCTGCTTAACTTTGGCGATCAACCAGTGTGGCTGTCATTATTTAGTCACTACCTCAAAACCGAATCATCATCTGCCTAACCTTTTCCCAACTATGTTGGCACGGCTTCCATTCGAACCGGATGCAGCTGAAATCAGTATTTTACATGGATCAAC
Organism: Agrotis puta; assembly: GCA_943136025.2. Lineage (NCBI taxonomy): Eukaryota > Metazoa > Arthropoda > Insecta > Lepidoptera > Noctuidae > Agrotis > Agrotis puta. The sequence continues at coordinate 7,732,768 of OW964177.2, read as the reverse complement.
TGTCTATCTGATCTCTACAACCCAGTAACAGGGTATTAAGATAAAATACTCCTTGGAAATACAGTTCGTCAGACTTTCAAGCGTCTGAGATCAAAGATCTATAAAAGACAGCCTTGACCAAAGGCTTTACGGGCTTTCCGAGGTACGGAGGCATCCCGCTATGATAAATGGTCACTCATCCACAGACCAACCTCGGCCATGCGCGGCTTAACCTTAAAGTTCCACGATTATTATTTTGCCACGATAACATACATATTTTTAAACAGAGTACTATACTGTACAGCGCTTAAAAGTAAGTAATAATACGTTTCAAATTCAGGTCACAACTTTCTGTCTACAAGAGAAACTATGTCAACGACGGATAATAAACAAGTTCCAATGGAAAATTGTATTTCAACTACAAAATTCAATTCTTATTAACATTAGAGTACAAACAACAGTGTCTTGGAAATTGCTTGTGCTGTGAAATGAATGCCGAATAATAACTGGTGAGAATATTGACTGAAACTCTCGTAAAGACTACAGGGTGGCAATTTTGGTGGCAACTTAATTATATTACAACGATTTGGTATTCACCCTACTCTACTTCAGAACTTGGTATAATCCTATGATTACTAACCTTGGCCCGTGGCTCGGGTTAATTTAGAATTTGACAGTCAATTCAGTGATTTTTAATTGTTAGTTTAACTACTGATCAACTAACTCTCCCTTAGTTAGTCCACATTCTAAGAGCAAACTTAAAATTCCATGCTATTAGACCTTGCGGTTTAAGCCGTACTCATGAATAAATTAATGTCATTAGTGAGCATATTTAAAATAGCACACAAATTACTAGATAGATTTTAGACCTCTTAAAGGTTTAAGAAGCATTTTTCGCCCTCGAAAATTATAATTGGAAACATTACACAGGGCCACATCTGCCGCGGTCATTAATAGCTCGATGAACTTAGGAAAGAGACTCCATAGAAAAAATACTTCGTTTTATGGGCACATTAGTCTTAGTTATGGTCTCGAAAAATGAAATATGGTTTAGTTACTAATTTAATAGATTTTTTTATAAAAAAATCTGTCCCTAATAAACACAATTTTCTTCTTCTTTTAAGTGTGGTGATGGTAAATGTGTGTTGAATGATTTGGACATTTTTATCGTGGTAAATACATCTAATGAGTCTTCCCACCCAGGGTGGGACGGGAGGGACTGTACTGACTTGTACTGAAAATAAAATAATATGAAATTCACGGTGATCCTCCAATGAACCTTTAAGATTTCAGGGTCACGGTAACCTGATAAGACAATCCCGCAAATTATTTGGCTTTAGTACATGTACAGTAATGCCTTTGTCAAACAGACAGGCGAAAGCGAAGCGTTTCCGAAGCGATACCGAACCGAAGCATGACGTCAGTCCGATATTTCTGTCACGCTATCGGATCGCTTTCGCTTTTCTATGTGCCTGGATTCAAAAAATTAGATACATTACAAATAAAAACGTCACGCTTCGCAATCGTCACGCCTGTCTGTTTGACAAAGGCTAAAATCGTGACGACAGAGATATTTTTAAGGGCTTCTAAAATGCAGATTTTTAAACACTCCAACATACTCATATTAGAACATAATTTGGTTAGCTCTCTTTCAGCACTAGGTGTTTGCGAGGTCACCTTATCCTGTCGATCACCATCAATCACACAATCATACCTAAATACAAGATGTAATTCTACTGAATTACTATTCACGTAAAAAATAAAGATACTATTAAAAAGTAAAAAAATGAAGTAAGTCACTAATTAATTTCGCGAGCCATATAATGTGCAGCACTTTTGCCGCCATGAGAAAATTTAATTAAAGACACACACACATGATGTTTATTAATTTAATTTGCTTTGCCTTGTTAGTCTGTTCAAAGAAGAAAAAGCTGTTGACGACGCTTGAAAATATGGGTGTATGTATAGTGAACACATTATAAAATGTCATACAACTAACCAAACAATGAATGGTCATGCCAAATGTGGAAATAACTAGCCTCTACCCTGGATTTTATCAATGTGGATTAGAATCAAAAGCATCTACGTCTTAAACCGTAGTCGTTTTTGCGCTTAAGAGTAACCAACACCTTGTCCATCCGTCCTCACAATCAAACGCCAAGTAAGCCATTATCAATTCATGGAAAAACTTCTTTCTGTTGTTTGTACTTATGTAGTTACATTACTTATGAATCCTTCCAAAATCACAAAGTCATTTTCGCAGAGACGATAACAATTTTTTGACAGATATTTCCAATAGATGGCGCAACGTGTAAAGCGTTCAGCAAAACAAGGGAATGAAAAATTCAGCTTCGAGATCATTGGTTGCGATAACCTAATTGCTGAGGCGTCTGCAGTACTTATCCAGAAGACGCAGGTCCGAGCCCCGCTCGCAACTGAGGTTTTCGTTCCTAAAAATATCTCCCTTAGTTATTTACTATCCTAACATTCACCTAAAGTAGCAACTCAAGCTCGTTATGTATTACGAGAAATAACTCCGTCCATTACATACATTTACTTTTTAATTCCTCAGTAATTTATGTCCCGAGCTCCAACCGACTACGGCTTCAATGTTACTTTTTAATTTTTACTTTTTTATGTTTTACGCAGCTGTTAGGTAGAGTGGACCACGATCGTTCAGCCAGCCATTACGAAGTTATTGAGTACTTTACTTGCTCCTAAAATATACCTACTTAACTAAAATGGAAGGTTCTTGGCTAGTAATAAATGCGTTTAGTTTTGAGGTCACGATGGTCGTAAAAAGAGCTGGAAAGGGATTATAATTCAATTCGTGTTCTTGATTGGTTTACAATTGTTTCATAAGTAAAACTTGATCTGTTTGAGCCGATTAATTTAAGTTTGCTGTTCGTAGATGTTTTTGAAAATAGAATGTCCATTTTTTTTTCCTTTTTTGGCTTCTAAATACATTGGTGCCTAGTTTATTTAAAGATTACTTTTGCAGGCAAACAAATGTTCGCTACATTAAACATCATTTCATAAATATGGTTATAAACTTGATTTTAATAAGCATTCTTGCGAATATTACAATACAGAAAAACAAACGAGAGCGTATTAGCAGCATTCTAACGTGGCCGAGCATTTTTTCGAACTTGCAAGTTTGACATCTTCATGAGTAAAATTTTCTGACGATCATCGACTAGAGCGTTCCCTAGAAAGATCGTCGTAAATATGTTCGTAGCGATGTTTGGCTCTATGCTTGGCTCTGTTCGTTGTTCAGTTCGACAAAATTAAAAATGGCAAATGCAATGGTGTTCTGTTACAAGTGAATGCTCAGTCTATCAGCACCTTTAGATTCTCATATTTATTTCAACGGTTACATACTCGTAGTTTGCATACGTTAGAGAATTCAAAAAAATACTCGTTCATAAATAAAACCTTTTTACTGTATCTGTGTCATCTGTGTATTTGTCAGCAAAAAGTTCGTATACATAATACGTAGTTATCGGACGGGCATATATTTTTTTTATTTATGCGTGAATAAATACCGTTCTATTCTGAAAACCTACTTTGCCAAACAGAAAGGCGAGTCCGAAGCGATAACGAACCGATACGAGACGTCAGTCCGATAGTTCTGTCACGCTATCGGATCGTTTTCGCTATTCTATGTGACTGGATTCAAACAATTCCATACATTACAAATAAAAACGCCTCGCTTCGCATTCGCTACGCCTGTCTGTTTGACAAAGGCTTAAATGATATACCAAAATGTTACCAGAATATTTAATATTTTAAATAACAAGTCTTACATACTCCTTTCGCCTTTTCCACATTTATACGAGGACTTTTGTTGCGAGTGTTGCGACCACTACCCACCCCATTTTTTCTGAAGAACCTCACTAATCCTGACCTGATCCTTGCGATACTAAGAGTTAAAAAAAACTTTTCCGACATTTTCAGACTTGAAAATATGTGTTGTGAAACCCTATTAAAAGCACACTGAATTTTCTCGGTTTCTTTTTAGTTTGTTTTACGAACTTCCCCATATTTTTTAGGATGCCTTTCAAATGTTGAAGAAAAAGACCAACAAATGTTTTTTGGTTCAGAGCAACGTAAGAGTGTTGTTTTCGAATCATTTTATTAGATAGGATATTCTTCATTAGGAGGGTGTTGACTTCAAGCGAAAACCATTACTATTATTATTATTTAGCTTAGTTTGGATTTGGGTTGTTGCGAATTTTAATAAGTATTATTTCTGTCTCATAAAAAATACAAATTCTGTAAAATAAAAAATACATTAGTTACATCCCGCTAAGAAACCTGATAGGTATTATTTTTTTTTCTTAAATAAACTTTTTTCAGATTCCATCGTTGATTCCTACTTCTGTTATATTTCAACATTCTATCATATTACAAAAGTTATCATTATTATACAAGTTCAAGTTGATATTACTTTATCTGCCTCAAGCCTCCTTTTCGTCACGAACTTAGTCTTTTTCCAGCCCAAAATAGATCAACAAAAAACCTTATTATAACAATGATGTATTGACAATGTTTTCAGCCTCACAAATCATTTAAACTGTTGTCAAACAGACAGGCGTGACGAATGCGAAGCGAGGCGTTTTTATTTGTAATGTATGGAATTGTTTGAATCCAGTCACATAGAAACGCGAAAGCGATCCGATAGCGTCAGAACTATAGGAGTGTCGTCTCGCTTCGGTTCGGTATCGCTTCGGAAACGCTTCGCTTTCGCCTCAAAGGCATTAGATAACACAAAAACTTCGGATAAAGCCCTTTTTCAAATATAGAAACCAAACAAATTTCATGTATTTTCTTTTTCACTAATAACAGAAACAGACAATTGATTTTGGATCAGTGATAGAATTATTTAGCATTGATAGACAATGACAGTGTATGATATTTTCTATGGGATCAACATCATTGTCCTATATATTACCATTAGGTATAAAAGTTTTACATGGGTCAACTGTTTTTTAAGCCTTGGTCAAACAGACTGGCGTGGCGAATGCGAAGCGTAACGTTTTTATTTGTAATGTATGGAATTGTTTGAATCCAGTCACATAGAAACGCGAAAGCGATCCGATAGCGTGACGGAACTATCGGACTGTCGTCTCACTTCGGTTCGGTATCGCTTCGGAAACGCTTTCGCCGGTCTGTTTGACAAAGGCATTAGGGTTTAACAAATGGTAAAACTGGACCCTATTACTAAGACTCCGCTGTTTGTCCGTCTCTCTGTCTGTCTTTATGTCACCAAGCTATCCCGTGATAGACTGTTGCAATTTTCACGGATGATGAATTTGTGTTGCAGCTTTATATAAAAACAGAATAAAATAAACGTTTTTCCCATGCAATAAACGTGATTATTTTGGAATGTTATAAATAAACTTTTATAATAAATACCAAGCGACGGAAAACTCAATTCGGGTTACCAGGCCGCCTTGCCAGTAGATGTAGTGGAGCCCTCACGGAATGACTACCGAGAAACGATAGAAAAATTAATAGGTCAACGGCTAGATGAATGGGTGACATTCAAAAAATTGCGGTTAGAAGCCGTGCACCAGTGGCAATGCTGGCAGAAAAGGAAAGAGGCCTATAATTAGGAGAAATAAGACTGCCAATCATACCAAATTATAGAGAGTTTCCCTGAAAAAATAAATTATATAACACAGTAGTAACAAGTACCAATTTACTGATAAAAATCTTCCAGACGACCAGCGATGAAAATTACAGGAACAGGGAAAGGATGCAATTAAGGGAAGTTACGAAAGACATTAATTAACAAAGGAAGAGAAAATTCTCCCTTCTATGAAGTATCATTTCACGTGTTCTTCCTCATTTTCGGGAAATTGCGACAGCGATTTCCTTGAGTTGTCGAGGGAAATTGACGTGTGGAGATGTACGTCAATGTTATAAGATAGGAAGATTAACTATGTACCCAAATTGTCTCGTCCTATAAAGAGCAAAGATGGCTTTTGCACGTGGGAAATAAACAAAAGAACACCTTATTCTCATCTTAATAAGACTGATAGTATCACCGCGCTATCTGAAAGACTTGACATTAGAAAAGTAGAAAGGATGTTCAAAATAAAAGGCCTTCAAAAGACACACAAAAGTGACAAAGACAAAGAAGACGCGTTAGCTAATACGTCATTATCACAAATTGAAACATCTGCCGGATTAAACGCTTTATAAGTCAAACAATACCCTCTCAATGTCACGAATTACGTAAAAGACTAATCCCGTATAAAAACAAATGGAATTTTCTGGAAAATCAAAAACAAACGTAAACGAAAATGAGGCGAAGTGGTAAACAATTCGTCATGTAATCTAATAAGTGGTTTTCCTCTTACATAACCAAAAAGGTTCGAATAAGTTAACCTAAAATAACAAGGAAACAATAATGTTTTCACTTATCGTCCTCTTTGGCGAATATTCGATTAATGTTATCGATAATCGAAAGTTATATCGAGAGTTGGGTACTTGGATATCGTTATATCATTTTGTGCAATCGTTTTCCGCGTGCTCGGAAAGTTGAACTTTCCCTTTTACTTTATCGTGCGTAAAATATAGTGGTATTATTGTGAGGCTGTACGAACGTTTGAGTTATTAGATCTAGTATATTAATGAACCCAAAAGTAATCACTAGTACGAAGCACACAAGGTTCAAATTATATAACGGAACTTCTTGTAAAGACGGCGTATATCACACACATTCATATGTTATGTATGTAGGATGAAACTATAAAACGCCTGCTACGATCCCTACCTAAACTCCTTAGAAATATTTATTAGACACTTAAAAAAGTTTTTCCAACAGTACCTACTATGTACAGTCACGAGCAATAGTATGTATCCACTAAGCGGTATTTAAAAGCAAAGTTCTGCTACCATATTGATTAAAATTTTGCCTTTTCATTAGACTTCTATTTTGGAAGCAATACTATTACGAAATAGGTCTTATTTCAAAGTTTAAACAGTATTTCACGAGTAAATTGCCTTTGAATTTTGTTAAGTATATACATTTTATTGCTCGTGACTGTACAGCCATTTCCTAACTCCAATTACTCCTACAAAATTCCGTGGGTATACGCAGCGACAAAAATAAAAAATGTTTTTCTTTAATTTTCTGTTCATTATATTTCGGCCACCTGAAATGGAACGACAATTCCTCAAACATATATTGTACCGCGGTTACGGTAACACGACCCAGGGTATGCGGGTGTTACAATTTAAATAAAATACGAAATAATCTGTAAAAGCGTGTTTTGTGGCTGCATGCAGGCTTGCACTTGTTTTTTTTTGAAAACGACTGAAACTATTGTGGAGGTTGCACTCAAAATTATATTACGCTTGAAGTACTGTACAAATGTATTTACGTGTTTGAACTTTATTATTTTTTCATTTAAATTATGCTCATACCTGCCCGCTGCTGTTGTGTAAAATCTCGTTCATATTATTTCGAATTTATAGCGTTCAGAGACGCTAGTAGGAGTGCCTGACTTTAACGAAAACAATACGACTATTTTTGAATCGAACATTTACAACATTAATTTTAGCATTTTAATCTACTTTTACGCATAACATATATTGTTTATCCCTCGTAGACATAAATCAATAAAAACTGATTCCAGGCTGCATATGGTTCGACTGAAAGCCGATCCGAATATAGTTAGGAAAAGGCTAGGCAGGTGATGTAGACAGAAATCAATTCAAAAGATTGAGTAATTATTTTTATTGAAGTATTTTCGTTTACATCACGCACTCGTGCCAGCTGCGTCTCTAGAAATAAAACTACAAGACAGTACATCTAACTAAGTTTAGTAAAACAGAAGTCTGTACTATGTGCTTTTACGATATGCAATAGATAAAGATTTTATTTCCTGGAAGCTTGAAAGAACACAACAATGTTATGCATTTTATGACAAGATAAAATATCATGTTTGATGAAAAATCATAATATTTTTGAACTAGCGGGCGCCCGCGGCTCCGCTCGCGTGAATGTCGGTTACCGCTGCAAAACGCCTACTCAGGAAAGACACGGTCAGCAACATGATTCCCAGGTCTATTCACAGACACCGACACTACATCGACGACGCAGTCATCACAAACACTCGACATAGATAGATATAGTGTGTCGCGGACTTTTTTGTAGATATTTATAAGATCAACAATTAATTACAACATTTTATGGTTCTACCTTTTATAGTTTAGGCAGCGTTCGCAAAATAAGTAACTTTTCTGGTTGATTTTTTACACCTTGCCCTGGCCGAAAAACCCAAATATCTTACGGAACCCTATTTTTCTCCAAAATAAAATATTGCCTATGTTACTCGTGGATGATGTAGCTTTCGAATGGTGAAAGAATTTTTAAAATCGGTCCAGTACTTTTTGAGCCTATTCATTACAATCAAACAAACACACAAAGTTTTCCTCTTTATAATATTAGTCTAGAAGTGTAGATTAGTGTAGACTACCGAATTAACTAATTTCGGACCTACTATTGCTTCAACTATAAATAAAATGTAAACTAATAATATATTTAAACACTACCAAAACCTCTAATACCTATTTCATAAAATAATAACAAAACAAATCTAAAAATAAACTATTCAAAGACTAAAAGTAAAAAAGGGCACGCCGCAATCGCGGCGGTAAGACCCCTCTTTGAGGAGTGGCTGGGTAGGCGTCAAGGCGTCCTGACCTACCGCATGACGCAGGTCCTCACCGGACACTGAAGTTTCGGGAGGTACCTGTGTCTGATAAGGAGGGAAGAACTGCGAGGATCGTCCGGAGGACAGGAGTGCAGGACTGCCCCGCTTGGGCAGAGCACCGCCGTGTCCTCACGACGGCGATAGGCGGAGACCTCTCGCGCCCGGCATTGGTCGAGGCCATGCTGCGGGGCGAGACTGAATGGGAAGCGGTCGCCTCCTTCTGCGAAGCAGTCATGCTTGTGAAGGAGGAGGCGGGCCGCGTGAGGGAGAGGACAGCGTCCTCCCTCCACCCCAGCCGCACTGGTAGACGCCCACGATGACGGACGTCGGCAGACGATCTCCGGCCACCGTAGGCGCGGGCATGCGGGCGGCGAGTAATGGGCGACTCGCTGTCCGACCATGGACCATGCCCGGGTCAACGGCGCGTTGTGTTCCACGCGCGCCTCAAGGAGAGTCAGCATAATGACGGGGCCTGTAGAGGGTCAAAGCCTGCCGGGGTTGCGGGGCTCACAAATTACCGTGCCCCCGGTACATAAAGGGCTATTGAAGGACACCGTGGATTTTAGTCAGTCAAGTCTGACAGTCCCTCCCGCCCTGCCCTGGGTGGGCGGACTCATTTGATGATTGACATGACATGATTTTACCACGCAAAAAAATAAATAAAAAAAGACTAAAAGTCGCACTGATAAGTACGGTTTGTAAATAACAATTATTGTCTGTCAATAAGGTCGAACAGTCTGAACGTCTATTCGCATCAACAGTCAAATATTGTATGAAGCACGCGCGCTTTTTTTTTGTGTATAGCATCTCGCAGGTCAACCTCTAGTAGGCTGTGTACTGCTTAACCGGACTTTTCTGTAGATGCCTTAAGGCCTCCAGGCGTGCGGACCCCCCCGCCTTTTTATACCTGCCGTCGAGCGCGGCTACCGCTACACAAAAATAATCCTTATAGTATGATTCTGTATTTACGTGCGATGACTGATTAGCGTATGTCATGTATAACTTTAGTGTTTCTACACCGATTTACATGATTCTTTTTTTTGTTGAATAGGTAATAATGTTAACGTTTTTTAATTAGGGATGAGTGAGAGTGTTATAAACGTAAGAGTAGACAAATATAATCAGAAAGCTCCGAATTGCTAATCTATCGGGAGTTTCACGTGTCATTGTGAGTCAACCATAAAACATAGACATATGCTGTCAAAGAATATTTTTATATAATTTTAAGGAGAACATTTCCGTCATACATGATTTCTATGTAGCTTTAACCATTAAGGCTGCACACGCGACGGAAGCTTAAAAAATGGAGTAACTTCTTCCGTCTTCCCAATATTTCCCTTCACTGCTCTGCTCCTATTGATCGTAGCGTAATGAAAAGTATACTATAACCTGCCCAGGAGTATGAAGAATAATTGTGCCAAATTTCGTTAAAATCCGTCGAGTAGTTTTTGTTTCTATAACGAACATACAGACAGACAGACAGACAGACAGACAAAAATTTTACTGATTGCATTTTTGGCATCAGTAGCGATCCCTAATCACCCCTTGATAGTTATTTTTTTAAAATATTTCATGTACAGAATTGGTCTCTCTACAGATTTATTATAAGTATAGATTTGTCTACAACAAAATTAAAGTTATGTTATACTGGTATGTTTTATGTTCGATTCGTTTAATGTTCCTCAACTACAACTGATGAACCCAGGATCGCGCTGGCTGAGAGCTGCTTCGAACAGCTCCTAGAAATCTACAGGGAAGGTCTATGTTCAGCACTGAATATCCTACGGCTTATACGATGATGATAGAAATATCACTGATACCGGAGAACACAGAGTACGGTACTTCGTCACAAAAGTTGGGAGCCTACCGCACTCACTAATATTGCATCTGTTTTACTAAACTGCTCCTTTTATCGTGGTAAAATCATCAAATGAGTCCTCCCACCCAGGGCAGAGCGGGAGGGACTGTCAGACTCGTACTGACTAAAATCCACGGTGTCCTTCAATAGCCCTTTACGTTCCGTGGTCACGGTAATTCGTACAGTCCCGCGACCACTAATATTGCATCTAGATTATTCATTAAGTCATTATTCTAGTCAGTACTGTCGATTCTTTGGAAACAGAGACCGTCCATAAATCTATATAATTATATACTAATATTTTAAAGAGGCATAGTTTGTGAGATTCTGAGTTTATTTGTATGAAGTAATTTCTACTATAAGGCAACCGATTTTTATTTTTTTAGCGTGGTAAAATCATGAAATGAGTCCTTCCGCCCAGGGCAGGGCGGGAGGGAATGTCAGACTTGACTGACTAAAATCCACGGTGTCCTTTAATAGCCCTTTATGTACCGGGGTCACGGTAATTTGTGAGTCCCGCAGCCCCGGCAGGCTTTGGCCCTCTTCAGACCCCGTCATTATGCTGACACTCCTTGAGGCGCGCGTGGAACACAACGCGCCGTCGACCCGGGCATGGTCCATGGTCGCCGCCCGCATGCCCGCGTCTACGGTGGCCGGAGATCGTCTGCTGACGTCCGTCGCCGTGGGCGTCTACCACTGCGGCTGGGGTGGAGGGAGGACGCTGTCCTCCCCCTCACGCAGCCCGCCTCCTCCTTCGCGAGCATGACTGCTTCGCAGAAAGAGATTAGGGAACCGATAATGTAATTTCTTTCACCAGTACAAAACTTTTTCTTTTTAAATTTCAGCTGTGCAAACCCAGGGCTGATCACTACTCGACAATATGTATGTAAGAGACTTAACTTACTCCTTTTACAACAATTTTATTTCAAATATATGATCACTTTTCCGTTCTATGTTGCATGCAATAAATGTTAAATGTAAACAAATAAATAAAACAAATACTTTTGCAAGAGACGTTTTAAGTCATGTGATTGGTTACAGCAAAAAGCAATAAAGCTAGACAAGAAAAAACTACTTTGAGAGCGGAAAGGAATTTCTTTGACAAAGTTTTTCTTCCCAAGTATTGCCATTTTGGACACTACCCAACAGAAGTTGTAAACTTTCTTTATTCAACGTTTCGTGTTGCGGTTATATAATTTTTATGACGCAGGAATTTGAGATGAGACTAAAATGTTGTTACTGTAAAAATATATCGTAACCTACCAACATTTTTGCAGTAATAATAGTCTATGAAGCAGTTTGCGCCTAATTTTGTAACTTTTTAACTAAAAGTATCATTAAAAAGTTATAAGATTAGGTGCAAACTGCTTCTTATACCTTTTTTTAGGCTACCTTTTTTTTCGTGGTAAAATCATCACATGAGTCCTCCCACCCAGGTCAGAGCGGGAGAGACTGTCAGACTCGTACTGACTAGAATCCACGGTGTCCTTCAATAGCCCTTTACCTACCGGGGTCACGGTAATTCGTGAGACCCGCGACCCCGGCAAGCAGGCTGTGATAGGGATTACTGTGACTTTATAATAAAATAAAATATTTAATTTTTTAATGTAAATTGGTCGAATTTCCAAACTTGTAAAAAGTGTTATACTTTTTGTTACGACCCCGTTTTGAACATCAACATTCAGTATATAAAAGAACGGGATAAAAGACGACGAGATTTGTTTTGAGTTTCTGATATACCAGCATACCCCACAGGAGTCTACTCTCTTATACCTTGTCAAACAGACCGGCGAAAGCGAAACGTTTCCGAAGCGATACGGAACCGAAGTGAGACATCAGCGAGACGTCAGTCCGATAGTTCTGTCAGCTATCGGATCGCTTTTGCGTTTCTATGTGACTGGATTCAAACAATTCCATACATTACAAATAAAAACGTCACGCTTCGCATTCGCCACGCCAGTCTGTTTGACAAAGGCTTTAGACCGTTAACGAAAATATTAACCCGTATCTGTACGAAAGTAACTGTAATTACATATAAATACAATAACACAGAACTGATTCCACATTAATAATGTTTACCAGCCATATGAATTCGTAACCAAAACATATAGTCGTAAATACAGAAGAATAAATCCGGTACAAACACAAGTTTCCACCAAGCTTTTATTATTTAAACGGGGCTCTGCTCTAACATCGTTGTGGACATAAACTTTCAATATTTTTTCATGAGGCGGACCGAGCCAATCTCACCGCGGTCCCCAAACGGGATTACACTCAACACTGAGCATTTTATTTTGTTTGGGGCATTCAGTTACTAGTCAACACAGACGTTATGGACCACTGAATTATTTTAAGCAAGTTTCTTGAGTCTGCTTAGAGTTTTCCTAAGTTTTTTGGTAAAGTATTGTGATGTTTTTTTGTTTTTTATTATTTGAGAAAAAGTCATGAAAAAGTTAGTAGTCGTGATAGCGTGGAGATTAGCGCCTTGCCTTTCGTACATAGTGTTGCGAGTTGAAATCTGGGCAAGTACCAATGTGTATTTTTCAATTCAGACGTACTTTCTTAGTTTAACTACACACATCAAAAGTGTCTAGGGATCAACATATATTTTTGCAATAACTTTTCTTCTGATTGATATTAATTAAATTTTTTTTTAAGGATTCATCAAATAAAGTGTTTTCGTTTGTCACAGTAACGATAAACCAAGTCACCTTTGCATTAATAAAGAAATTTGCCATTTTCCTAATAAAGGGATTTTTGACATTTGAACCACTAACACAAAAGTTCGAAAAAAAAACTGAAATAACAGTTTTCTTTAAAATTTTATTGGGTAACTTAAACAATTAATAATCCGTGTTTCTACCGCGAACACTAACAACACAAGAACATCGGTTTGGCATACTCAAAATGAGTTCATCCAAATCACGCTGTGGAATGGCCGCCCATGTTCGTTGCAACAACAAAAAAAGGTCTTCTTGCGACTGGATACCCTCCATATTCTGCAGAGCTCTTCTCTGTAGCATATCCCATGCATGCTCAATCGGATTCAAGTCTGGCGACTGAGCAGGCCAGGGCAGGACATTGATGTTAGCTGCGGCGAGAGTCTGTCTTACAACTCTTGCGGTGTGCGGTCGTGCATTATCATGCATTAACTGAAATAAGGGACCGATTTGCACTTGTAGAGGAACGATGACGTCTGATACAATCGTCTCAGCATAAATTTGAGCGTTGAGGTTGCCTCTGATCCAAATCAACTCAGTTCTTCCGCCGATCCAAATACCCGCCCATACCATGATGGTTCCACCACTATAAGGATGGACTTCCTGGCAGGATTTTAATCGCTGTTGGCGTCCAGGGCTTCTCCAGTGTCGTATACGTCTTGTATCCGGTCTCATACCAAAACGAGACTCATCAGAGTCCATCCTTATAGTGGTGGAACCATCATGGTATGGGCTGGTATTTGGATCGGCGGAAGAACTGAGTTGATTTGGATCAGAGGCAACCTCAATGCTCAAATTTATGCTGAGACGATTGTATCAGACGTCATCGTTCCTCTACAAGTGCAAATCGGTCCCTTATTTCAGTTAATGCATGATAATGCACGACCGCACACCGCAAGAGTTGTAAGACAGACTCTCGCCGCAGCTAACATCAATGTCCTGCCCTGGCCTGCTCAGTCGCCAGACTTGAATCCGATTGAGCATGCATGGGATATGCTACAGAGAAGAGCTCTGCCGAATATGGAGGGTATCCAGTCGCAAGAAGACCTTTTTTTGTTGTTGCAACGAACATGGGCGGCCATTCCACAGCGTGATTTGGATGAACTCATTTTGAGTATGCCAAACCGATGTTCTTGTGTTGTTAGTGTTCGCGGTAGAAACACGGATTATTAATTGTTTAAGTTACCCAATAAAATTTTAAAGAAAACTGTTATTTCAGTCTTTTTTTCGAACTTTTGTGTTAGTGGTTCAAATGTCAAAAATCCCTTTATTAGGAAAATGGCAAATTTCTTTATTAATGCAAAGGTGACTTGGTTTATCGTTACTGTGACAAACGAAAACACTTTATTTGATGAATCCTTAAAAAAATTTTTAATTAATATCAATCAGGAGAAAAGTTATTGCAAAAATATATGTTGATCCCTAGACACTTTTGATGTGTGTAGTTAACTAAGAAAGTACGTATGTATTGAAAAATACCTTGGATAATTGGTGAAGGAAGACATCCTGAAGAAATCTATCCTGAAGATATCTACACTTATGTAATCTGTATGTAAGTCCAAAACCATGTGAATAATTGAGAAAAAAAACATGTTCTTGTCGTATATTAGTCTAGCATGGTGTGACAGTAACTTCCATAACACACTATTATGACGTCAAGATATCCCCTGGTGGGTCTGGCGGTCACACTTTTGGTTTTCCTAATGCGACTACTCGTAAAAACTCTGAAAAATTGACCAATTGTTTTACCTGCCGTCTTGCCATCGATTAGTCTTAATAAGTAATAAATGGTAACCCATCCGTAGACCAATCTTGGCAAGCCTTACTTACACTTCAATCAAATCATAATTATAGTTAACAACTTGATGAACCACTAAATTGTTACAAGCAAGTTTTATTAACTACAAAAGTTATTTGCTACGAAACTCAACAATTGAACCGGCGTAGCACATTCGTAGACATGTGCTACGATAAAATTACTCTGCTACGAGATGCAGCTACGACGCTTGGGCGCTTGTTACGTCACATCTCTGTACCTAAAGTTACATTCAACTTTCGTACTCGTTTAGGAAAGTATGTATTATGGAACAAAATAACTATCTCTTGAGACTGGTTGTGCTATGATTGTCAATCTATGTGTATGAGTCTAAGCTAATACTTTTTTTTCACAAATTTACCTTTTTAGGGTTCTGCACTCAAAGCGTAAAACGGGACCCTGTTACTAAGACTTCACTGTCCGTCTGTATCCGTCTGTCTACAGTGTTACACAGTATATTTTCTCCCTCTCGGTTGGGGAAACAACTATAAGGAAACAACAAATTATATAAAAACTGGTTTATTATTATACATAATAAATTTGATGTGACATTTATTGTTTAGTAGTTATGACAAGTAGGTCGAGAAAATTAAATTAAGATCTTAGTTTTAACTAAAGGTGGCTAGCCAGTTTATACTTTAACGGAAAGAGCTATGGGCGTGGGGAGTTGGAGATAAACCTGCCGAGTACTGTTCCGAGAAAAAGTTAAAAGTTAAATTATATCCAAACTAGAACGTTCCATTTAAATTCAAATTAAAATTAACAAATGGGCGCCAGGGACTGGGAGAGTCCCGGATCCTGAAGCTGAAGATGTTCACCCTACATCCGGGTGAATGAAGAACTAGCCCAAGATCCTCAATTTGAAAATCGGTGGAACACCGACATCCAGACCCGGTATAATATAGACCGGTTTACAGGCTCCGGTTTACAACGGGAGCCGGATTAAAATATAAAAAAAATAAGGAGTAAAAAAAAAAGGAGTTAAAAAAAAAAACCGTCTCGCACGGCGCGACCGCCTGCGGGCTTCGCAACCGTGCCGCTCGCTGTGCCGCTGGCTCCGCAGGTGGCTTCAGGCGAGCCCGAGCAACGGGTCCCGCGTCCAGGCCCCAACGGCCTGCTGGATCCTGGCGGCGGGACGAGCTTCTCAAGCTGCCTTCCTGTAATTTGCCATACGGAGACCCAATAATATAGGTGGAACCAAATTGCTTTCCTCAACGGGACCGAAAGGGGAAATCAATTAGCCTGAGCCTGTAATGGACATCAGGTTCTCCATTCAAATACCGCTCCGGCGTGGCTTCCGCCACGTCACCACGGGGTCCACGAATAACCTATAAATTAACACTGTGGTAGACACCGAGAAAACACCTACGGCCTATCTTCAGTAAATAGCGATGTTTAATACTCACAGTTCACTCTGAAGGAAGACACATCAACGGCGGCTGAAGCGGAACGCTCCGATCCTGGTCGCTGGTCAGAACAGGAATCCCGAACAACAAATCCGTTAATTGCGCATTCCTGGCGCAATTAAGAATCCTGCAATAAGTTTTCACGAGTTACGACTATATTCTCTCAACAACCGGGGAAGAGCTCACCGAACAACCTCAGACACCGTTACAATAAAAGAACTCACCTTCGCCAAAAAGTAAATAAGTTTGATGGTGACTGGAAGCCGGCTCGGGCAGAATGTGACGACTAACCATCACTGGCGCGTCGGCCGGAAATCAAGGCAGAATTCGGGTGCCCAAGAAATTCACTTTACCCAAGTCCAGGGAGAATCTCTCTTGGTTACCAATTACAAACACTCCAAGGAAAACACTCAATTCCTCAAAAATACACCAAACTCACAAAAAACTGTCCAACGTCACGTGTTTAAGCCTAAAGCCATTTCACTAAATTAAATCCATACGATTTCGTGGTCCAATTTATAATTCCTCGTAATTAACAATAACAATTACCCCTGAATATTAATTAGGCAAAATTGACATTTTTCTGTGACAACATTCTGTCACAGACAATTCACGCAAAAACTTCACAGATAATAAATGTTTCGCTGCTTTAGAATGTTCGAGAAAAAAGTCCATATTGAAAAAACTAAATCACTTCCGTTCACGGGTATTTCATTTTATTAATATTTTTTTTTATTTCCGTGATCTTATAATTATTTAGGTTTGCTAAATCAGGTATTTTATATTTTCTATGATTTGCAAACTATTAGTTAAAAATATCGATTATTTTATAATCGTTAATCGGCGAATCGCCAGATGGCGCCTTGAACTGTCATAATTGACGTCTGATGTAATGTCAAGTGAAAAGTAAACAAGTAAACTTTTGTTTTGATTTAATTAATATTGTAAAACTGTTTAAAAAGTTAATTAGAAAAGTGAATCGTTGTGAAAAAGTGATAACCTAAGAAACTCCGTAATGGACTCGCTATATGTTGTCAGGTAAACAGCCAGGTACAAAAAAACAACGTAACAGTACCTCCCCAACCACCAGAGATTTGACCCACTAGGGCAAATCTCGACGCTGGCCCCCCAGCGTTGAAGCAGACTCCAAAGGACCTAACACGCCTACAAAAATCCACAACGTCCAAGCCTGAAACGAGGAATGGAGAACGAACCGAAGAGAAAAAGATGTTATGGAAGCTGGTGTACGATTGTTTACAAAAATTTCTCCTGGAGCGAGTCTAATCCATTTACGAACATGTAAAAGACAAGCTCCAAAGGGATTAAACAAAATTTTGAAAATAACTCCCGACGAACTATCCCAGTCTGACTTACTACATCTATGTAAGACAGACCTACCTATTCTATCGTACACCACCATTCACATCTTAAACCAATAGACTACCAACAGTAATGCTGGCTGGTACCCAAATAAAACTGGAAAAAATTAAATTCTACAAACGAATGAAAATTGGCTAACCGTCTTCCCAAAATGGAAAGTAACGGTTTTCGCCCCTAATTAAAAAAAATACCATCTTAAACGTATTCCATCAATGCAGCCTACACGCCCGCCATTATGGCCTCCAATCTCAGGACTATCATTTTGCTGCCTTACCAGCAATCCGGAGTTTTAGACTCCCAACAGGGTTGTTAAACATGCAACAACCACTCCCAAATATGGTTAACAAACGTGGACACAGTAGAAACCTGTGTACCACTACAAACCGTAAAAACAGTGGAAAATACTTAAATCCAACTGTAATATAGCGCCGTGGAAATAAAATCCCACAAAGCTAAAATAAAAACCAGCAACCTCAAGGCATATACAGCCCTCAATGGTTACTGCGACCAACTACGACATGCAAAAAGTAAAATATTTATTTTAAATAGGAATTAAATTTAAAAAAAAAGAATTAATCATGGCCACATGGTGGTTTCATATCCTTAATATGCCATGTGCCCAGATTTTTGCCGGAACTACAGCCTTCCAATTCATACACTAAGGGTGAAAGTTTTTTCCTAATAATACATTTTTCGTACTTAGGTGCTAATTTGGCCATAAAGAATTTGGAAGCGTCACTCTGGGGATAAGTTTTCTTCCACACAGTGTCGCCTACCTCAAACTCCGCCTGCCTCCTACTTTTATTATAATAACGAGCACTACGAGTATGTGATTGTATGAGCGCTTCCTTTACTTTATCGCAGATACCACGTAACGTTCCTAGCTGGTCTGCATATGAACTGCGCGGAGAGCAAGCTAGAGTGAGCTGTCCAACGGTATCATTGCCGAAGACATCACCACTACTAACTGCTTCTCTGCCATGTACTAGAAAGAACGGGGTGAAACGAGTAACTTCATTCGTGGAGGTGTTCATAGCAAATTGGATCTTGGAAATGTTTACGTCCCAAGATCGATGATCATCCTCCACGAGTATTGATACCGCGGTCATTATGGTACGGTTATAGCGTTCAACGGTGTTCACGCTTGGGCAATAACGAGGTGTGAAGTGAACTTGAGGTATTTTGTACCTCTGTAGTAGTGATCGAATCTCGTTGCCCGTGAATTGCGTCCCGTTGTCTGCTATCACCGTACGGGGTATACCGTGTACCAGGAAAACGCCGTCTTCTAGTTTCTGTGCTATAGCCTTACCAACAGCTCTACGTAAAGGAAACAGCAGACAATACTTCGTGAAACAGCACACGACAACAAACAGATACGTGAATCCCGCTCTTGACCGTGGTAACGGACCTACTAAGTCGATGCTTATAGTTTCGAAAGGTTTGGAACAGTCTTTCGCATCGCCTAAGAGACCGGAAGGAGGCTGTTGTGAGTGTTTGTATGCTGCGCATTTATCACATTTACCGACGTAGCTAACCACATCTTTGTACATGTTTGGCCAGTAGTATCGGAGAGCGAGTCTTTTATAAGTTTTAAACACTCCAAAGTGTGGTGCTAATTCGCCACTGTGGTGACTCCTAAGCAGTTCTTCACGATTGCTCTCCGGTACTACCTGCTTCCAATCATTGTCGCTAGCTACACCGAATTTATTTTTAGAATAGCGGTAAAGTTTATCCCCTTTAATAATATAGTTAGGGCACGACCTAGGTGTACTGACGCATTTATCCCACACCCCCTTAAACCAAGTGTCAGTGTCGGACGCTTTAATTTCCAGCACCGGAACGCCACGCGATAAGGCATCTGGAACCACATTGTCCTTACCTTTGCGGTGCTCAATGGTAAAATTGTAAGGTGATAACCGACAACCCCAACGGGCCAACCGCCCAGATGGATTGGTTAAATTAAAGAACCATTTTAAACTTGAGTGGTCGGTTACCACTTTAAATTCAGGACCGCCTTCAACGTAAGGACGAAAGTGTTCTACGGCGAAGACCACCGCTAGTGCCTCACGCTCCGTCGCTGAATAATTGCGTTCCGCCGGATTAAGCGAACGACTGCAGTAGGCGATTGGGTGCTCCTCCCCATTAACAACCTGAGTCAGAGTGCCCGCTATCCCAAAACTGGATGCGTCACAATGAATCTCAAAAGGTTGAGAGAAATCTGGGCAAGCTAATACTGGAGCTGACACCAATGCCTCTTTCAAGGTTGAGAACGCGGATTCGGTCTCAGCCGTCCACTTGAAAGGCGGCGCCTTTTTGCTAGTACTGGTTAGCGCATTCAAAGGGGCCGCTATGGAGCTAAAGTTTTTAATAAAACGTCTATAATATGAGGCCGTTCCAAGAAACATTTTCACTTGCTTACGTGTTGTAGGAGTTGGAAAATCGACAATTGACTGAATTTTCGACGGATCAGTGTGTAAGCCTCGCTCGTCTACTATGTAGCCTAGATATTTAAGTTCGCGTCGAAAGAAACAGCACTTAGGTAAATTAATTGTCAAATTAGCCTGCGTTAACTTATCTAAAACCCGTTTTAGAAGCAAAGTGTGCTCCTCGAAGGTTGATGAGCAAATAATTAAGTCATCCAAATATACGAAGACCTTATTTTCGAACTCCGGACCGAAAAGTCTGTCCATTAATCGCTGTTGGGTGGCTGGGGCTCCAGTCAACCCAAAGCACATAACTTTAAACTGGAACAAACCTCGACCGGGGACTGTGAACGCGGTTTTTTCTTTGGACGAAACAGAGTCCAGTTCTATTTGCCAAAAGGCCGATTTTAGGTCAATGGACGAAAGATAACGCGCGTCACGCAACTGGTCTAAGATGCGAGAGATGTAGGGTAGTGGATACGCGTCATGCTTACTGACCGCATTCAGTTTTCGGCTGTCCAAGCAAAATCTCCATTCTCCGTTTTGTTTTGGAGCCAACAGAACCGGATTATTCCACGCGCTGTTGCTAGGTTCCACCACTCCCATCTCTAACATCTCATCCAGCTGACGGTTGAGTTCCTTGAGGCGTTCAGGCGACAAAGGGTAATAACGCTGTTTAATAGGAGGAACATCTCCCGTGTCTATTTTATGGCGCAGCAGATGGGTACGACCTAATCCTTTTACCTCAAAGGAGACCTTTTCAAAATCTTTAATTATTAACTCCGCTTCAATCTTTTGATCCGGTGTTAACTCATCAAACGGCTGTAGATGCCTAACCTCCGAGACGCAAGAATGACCTCTTTTACGTTTAAAATATTGAAATGGTAAAGTATTAAAAATTTTTGGTGCCAAATTAAAGGCCTTCCAAAAATCAACACCTAAAATTAACGGTGTGGTAATATCTGGAATAATATAAAATTTAATCACCTTAGTTACTCCCATGAGAGATACTGGTAAAAATAAATAACCCTCCACGGATGCTCGCGAATCATTGGCAGTTACTATGCTGCCCAACTGTTTATCGGCGTGCACAGTTGCACCAGCCCTTATAAAGTGCTGACCAACATCGGAACCCAACACCGAAATGCAAGAACCCGAGTCGAGTAATCCGTAATACTGCTCATCGTATATAGATATAGTTAAATGTGGACGACTATCGTCCGAAGTCTTATAATGTACTGTATTCACCCTTAATGTACTAAAAAATAATTTTAAAAATTTTAAATGATTGTCCCAATCGGACTTATCAAAATTTTTGCTGTAGTTCCGGACATTTAGTTTTTTGAAGTGCAGGTTGGACAGGACTGAACCTCCTTCTGCTTTTTATTGCACGTAGGGCACGACGGTGCACGTACGCCCTTCTTGCCGCAACGGTAACACACGATTTCCTTTGATTTACAATTCGATAACGAGTGCCCCTTAACCCTACAACGAACACAAAACAACGAACCCGAATCAGTCTGCACGGCTTCCATCCTTGAACCCTTCGGGGATTGGTAGGCTAAGTCTGCTGCGACGAAGGAAGACGTTGGTTTGGGCGGCTCATGGAACTGAGCCTTGCTGTGGAAGCCCGACTCTAGTTGCCTGCACTTCTCCTTCAGCTCGCCGAGCGTGTTAATGGTGAACAAACACAACCCCGAAGTGTATTCTGGTCTCAAGTTGTACTTAATCCGTGCCAACCGATCGTGCTCTGGAACCCTATAAGAAAGCCTGTTGAACATGTTCTCCATGACTGCTATAAAGATACAAGACTGCTCCGTCGACCCCTGTTACACAGTATATTTTCTCCCTCTCGGTTGGGGAAACAACTATAAGGAAACAACAAATTATATAAAAACTGGTTTATTATTATACATAATAAATTTGATGTGACATTTATTGTTTAGTAGTTATGACAAGTAGGTCGAGAAAATTAAATTAAGATCTTAGTTTTAACTAAAGGTGGCTAGCCAGTTTATACTTTAACGGAAAGAGCTATGGGCGTGGGGAGTTGGAGATAAACCTGCCGAGTACTGTTCCGAGAAAAAGTTAAAAGTTAAATTATATCCAAACTAGAACGTTCCATTTAAATTCAAATTAAAATTAACAAATGGGCGCCAGGGACTGGGAGAGTCCCGGATCCTGAAGCTGAAGATGTTCACCCTACATCCGGGTGAATGAAGAACTAGCCCAAGATCCTCAATTTGAAAATCGGTGGAACACCGACATCCAGACCCGGTATAATATAGACCGGTTTACAGGCTCCGGTTTACAACGGGAGCCGGATTAAAATATAAAAAAAATAAGGAGTAAAAAAAAAAGGAGTTAAAAAAAAAAACCGTCTCGCACGGCGCGACCGCCTGCGGGCTTCGCAACCGTGCCGCTCGCTGTGCCGCTGGCTCCGCAGGTGGCTTCAGGCGAGCCCGAGCAACGGGTCCCGCGTCCAGGCCCCAACGGCCTGCTGGATCCTGGCGGCGGGACGAGCTTCTCAAGCTGCCTTCCTGTAATTTGCCATACGGAGACCCAATAATATAGGTGGAACCAAATTGCTTTCCTCAACGGGACCGAAAGGGGAAATCAATTAGCCTGAGCCTGTAATGGACATCAGGTTCTCCATTCAAATACCGCTCCGGCGTGGCTTCCGCCACGTCACCACGGGGTCCACGAATAACCTATAAATTAACACTGTGGTAGACACCGAGAAAACACCTACGGCCTATCTTCAGTAAATAGCGATGTTTAATACTCACAGTTCACTCTGAAGGAAGACACATCAACGGCGGCTGAAGCGGAACGCTCCGATCCTGGTCGCTGGTCAGAACAGGAATCCCGAACAACAAATCCGTTAATTGCGCATTCCTGGCGCAATTAAGAATCCTGCAATAAGTTTTCACGAGTTACGACTATATTCTCTCAACAACCGGGGAAGAGCTCACCGAACAACCTCAGACACCGTTACAATAAAAGAACTCACCTTCGCCAAAAAGTAAATAAGTTTGATGGTGACTGGAAGCCGGCTCGGGCAGAATGTGACGACTAACCATCACTGGCGCGTCGGCCGGAAATCAAGGCAGAATTCGGGTGCCCAAGAAATTCACTTTACCCAAGTCCAGGGAGAATCTCTCTTGGTTACCAATTACAAACACTCCAAGGAAAACACTCAATTCCTCAAAAATACACCAAACTCACAAAAAACTGTCCAACGTCACGTGTTTAAGCCTAAAGCCATTTCACTAAATTAAATCCATACGATTTCGTGGTCCAATTTATAATTCCTCGTAATTAACAATAACAATTACCCCTGAATATTAATTAGGCAAAATTGACATTTTTCTGTGACAACATTCTGTCACAGACAATTCACGCAAAAACTTCACAGATAATAAATGTTTCGCTGCTTTAGAATGTTCGAGAAAAAAGTCCATATTGAAAAAACTAAATCACTTCCGTTCACGGGTATTTCATTTTATTAATATTTTTTTTTATTTCCGTGATCTTATAATTATTTAGGTTTGCTAAATCAGGTATTTTATATTTTCTATGATTTGCAAACTATTAGTTAAAAATATCGATTATTTTATAATCGTTAATCGGCGAATCGCCAGATGGCGCCTTGAACTGTCATAATTGACGTCTGATGTAATGTCAAGTGAAAAGTAAACAAGTAAACTTTTGTTTTGATTTAATTAATATTGTAAAACTGTTTAAAAAGTTAATTAGAAAAGTGAATCGTTGTGAAAAAGTGATAACCTAAGAAACTCCGTAATGGACTCGCTATATGTTGTCAGGTAAACAGCCAGGTACAAAAAAAACAACGTAACAACAGGCTGTATATCTCATAAACCGTGATAATTAGAAAGTTGAAATTTTCACAGATAATTTATTTCTTTTGCCATCATACCAACAAATACTATAATAAAAACCAAAATAAGATAAGAGATAAGATTAAAGGAGGCTCCCATACAACAAACGTGATTATTTGCCGTTTTTAATAGATAATGGTCCGTATAACATTGTGCGCGAGGCCAACTCGCGGTTTTTATGGCTTTAAAACTGCCTATCTCCAGTCAGTAGCAAGCGTACAAAGTCAGTTCTTATTTTAATTTGTTATAATATCTTTTTTTTTACCGTTGCCCCACACTAAAAATTTCTGCTGTATCGTGGGTGCACTTACAAGCATAGAAACTCACATACACGAACACCCAGACCCGAAACAACTATTCGTAGGTCAAACGTTTTTTTTTTTTTTTTTTTTTTTTTTTTTTTTTTTTTTTTTTTTTTTTTGGGACAAACCCACCACACTATTCCCTAACCACAGGTCAAACGTTTGTTTCGTGCAGGGACAGAACCCGCGACATGCTGCGCAGCTGTCGATTGCTTAACCGCTGCGCCAACCGTGCCGTCAAATGAGTCCACCCACGTAGGGAGGAACGGGAAGGACTGTCAGACTTGCACTGACTAAAATACACGGTGACCCTTCAATAGCCCTTTACGTTCCAGGGTCTCGGTTACCTGATAAGAAGGTCCCGCGACCCCGATCTCAGTTCTTATAGCATAAACAAAGTAGATACTATTAAAAATAATGCAGGTTCTTTATTAATCTACTCTTTGTTTAAAGTTTCCTCGACCCGGTTCTTTATTATCAACTAGCACTTTTCCCGCGACTTCGTCCGCGTGGGTTACGTACTTTCCTAATTCCCCCTTTTCACCCCCTTAAAGGTTAAATTTCCAAAAACCCCTTCTTAGTGCTCCCCTACATTATAATAGGAAGCCGTGTGCAAAATTTCACATTCCTAGCCCCAGTAGTTTCGGCTGTACGTTGATATGTCAGTCAGTCAGTTCTCCTTTTATATATATAGATAATTATGTTTTACAAGCCGTGACTACTTTCAAGAAACCTAATATCGTTGTTATAAGTTAAAACTTAGTGTTCAGTACTTAAAACTTTTAAAATATTTTATAGGAAAAATATGTTGAGCAGATTTTTCATAAGCAGTTGTGAAAAACAAGTTACATAAACAGCTGTAGTAGTTAAGTACTTTTTGTTGTAGTAAGAAACTAGACAAAATAATTATTTTGAACTTAGTTTTAATAAGTGACTATATTTCTTGCCCTGGGATCTGGAGGCGACTGCCCTCCAGCGGGTCTATGAGTGGCGCGTGTAGTAGTTTATAGTTTATTTCCACTTATTATTTAGTACATTCATTTAGTTTTTAGCTTAAGTTACCACTTATGTTCGTGAATGTTGGTTCATCTGTTATTGGCAACTGTAAAAGTCTTTTACTCGTAAATACCTACACTACTTATTTGTTAATTTATATACAGAAGCTGTTGGTGTACCTTTATTAAAAAATAAACATTTGCGGATTTTTATAGGGGTATAACTTGAAAAACCCGAATAACAACAAAACGTTGTTCAGCGCTGTTGGCGCAATGGCTAAGTAACCAACAGTTGCTATTCAATCCCCACACTGAACATATGCGATTATGCGTATGATCTGCAAGTTGCTGTTCCGGGTCTGAGTGGTAGTGTATATGAGTTTCTATGTTTATAAACGTACCCACGATATGTTTAAAAAAAAAACAGACTGACTGTAGTTTTCATCAAAACAAAAAAAAAAACATTCACGCCCTAGAAAAAACCTGGCACTTAATAAAACTTACACTAATGAACTATCGCAACAAGGGTTGATTAAAGGCAGATTACGAAGGCATAATCCACTTTTTCCCTGCAAACTAAGAGATCAACTTACCTTCGTTTCGTTAGCCGTCACTTAACAGAAAAGGTAGTTAGTTAATAATGAGCGAGCTCTTAGTGCTAACCGTTTACATTATTCACGTCCATGCCTGATGTCCGTGACCCCATTATTACAGGGATGTGTGTTCATCAGCCTGTTAGTTGGGCTAACTGAGGCTGGCCTGTGGATGGGTGAACATCTATTATAGCGAGTTTCGAAAAGCATGTAAAGCCGTTGGTTCTGGCTGTCATTTGTAGATCTTTGACTGACGAACGATACCGTTCGACAAAAATTTTAAAGTCAGGCAAACCAGTCTTACTTATTGTCGTGTTTTTTTAAAAAAAAAAACGGTCCTGTATCGTGGGTGCGTTTACAAACATATAAACTCACATACACTAACGCCCAGACCTGAAACAACTACTCGTAGATCATACAAATATTTGCTCCGTGCGGGAATCGAACCCGCGACGCAGCAGTCCAATCGCTCAGCCACTGCGCTAACCGTGCCGTCTTACCAGTTAGTGGGTTGTGGAGGTTAGATAGGCAGTCACTCCATGTAAAACTCAATTAAATCAAGTTTGGCTGCGATGACTGTTCGCAGATAATGACAAGATGTCATCTCGGTAGATTTTTTCGCTAAGCAAGCAATAATATTCTCGTTTAACGGATGGTTGTTTGTTAACATTACTGAACCTAATAAGAATAAAACTTTCATTTATCAATTATTATGATGCTACATTATACCCAAATGTCACAGGCTTTTTAAACACTGCTGCAGGGCTATTTTTATTCGACCAAAAGGTAAACGAAACCGTGGGCTAAACATATCGTTGAAAATTGTTTTTTCATTATTATAAAAGAAAACATACCAATGTAGAGGTATTATATTTCAACGGTATTTTAATTAATGTTTTTTTTATGTTATGATACCCTTAATAACCAACAGTTTTTTAATAGCATGTTTCGATTACCGAATTTATTTGTGTAGGTAACCTTTAAAAAATAGGATAATAAAGATATCAAATTACTAAAACATAACAGTTGTTTTACGAACGTTATGGAAATGTCTTTTTTGTTTTTCTAAAAAAATATACGCAATTATTTTAACGAGCCCGGGTTATGGTTCTTCCAAAAAAAAAATACTTAAAACATAGATCATAGTTAAAAATGGAACACTAATGGGTCATAAATGTGCCTTTTTCCAACCAAATGTTGGCTAATCGGATTATTCTGTTCACAGCACCCGTTTTATGTCTGACGATAGGCTAGGCTAGTTAGAGGATTTCAGTTAACTAGAGAACTGGGAGCCAGTTACACTAAAGCGCGGGATTGTGGTAAAGTTCTAAAATGTATGTTGTATGTATTGCAACTTACATAATACCTATGTAGTAAAGTTTCGCTTTAAGCTCGGACCGGAGTATAGCTTACAGCACCGTTAAACTGGAGTGTAAAGTTTTGAATTTATTGTACAAAAACCCTATACATATTTGCTTTTCGTAGTAAGCCTTTACCAACATGCGGCATTATTTTCTTGGACAGCTTTTTTTAGGTTTAAAATCATAAAATGTGTCCTTCCTTTTAGAGTGAAGTGGAGGAGACGTCAGGCTAGTATTGAATATAATCTACTCTGTTACTTAAATAACCCTTTGTAGTTCAGTGCCATGGTAACATCTTAAGAAATTCTCGAAACACGCTACCTGTCTCATAACTGTAGTAAAATATGGGTATAGATCTCCCTTCCGGTCGATTAAATTGTATGTAAGCCTTTTGGAGATCAATATTATAATGTACAAATCATGGTTGAATCAAGACAGGCCTGTTGGTCTAGTGGTTAGTGACCCTGACTGCTATGCCGGAGGTCGTGGGTTCGATTCCCACCCAGGACAAATGTTTGTGTGATGAGCACGATCATTTGTTCTGTGTTTGGGTGTAATTTATCTATAATATGTATGTATTTAGAAATATATAAGTATGTTTATCAGTTGTCTAGTACCCATAACACAAGCTCTGCTTAGCTTGGGACTAGATGGCGTTGTGTGATAGTTGTGGAATATTTATTTATATTTATTTATTTAAGTAGGTAAAGGTACCGCCAATAAAAAATGCACGAATACTCGGTCATGTCGGCAATTAAAAATGCACTTAGTCATTTTAAGAAAGAGAGCTTAATTCAGTTTCTCAGGGTTATCTTTGAGATCTTAGATGCGTGAAGTACTAACCGAACAGAATGAACGATGAACTAGCAGCAAACATGACGTGAGTGTCGTGTGACAGAGAAAACGCTATGGAATCCGAACCTCACCGAATATCCTTTTCGGTCTACGTGCATTATTTATTGCCAATACCTCAACATGAACCCTCTAAAGAGTACATTATTTTGGAAAGCAAACTTCCGAAGTTAAAATAAACATGACGGTATACTTATAAAGGCAAACATTAACCGCAAGTTTCAACTCAACATAGACCTAGTGTAGCTTCAGTCAACAATTAAGCACGTTACTTAACCACTTAAAGTCAAAGATTAGTTGGTAACTAGGCAATTTTGGGTTAATTAAATAAGTGATTCAAAAGGTCGAGTATAACAAAAATGAATTTTAGCTAAAATTTTGGCAGACGGTCAATTAGAAACTTACAACGGTTACCCAGGGCCCGTCATCAAGGATTCACGTTATTTTTCGAAGTTACAGAGTAGTGAGAGAATGGAGTGTTAATTTGTAAAGTGTACACGTGCCAAGCAAATTAAACAGTACCCTTTTTGTAAACCTTGAAACTCTTAGGTATTACGTTCTTTTAAACAAAAGAAACGTTAATTTTCAGCACAAGCATGTCAAGAAGTAGAGATTTGCGGGAGAAAATAAATACAAAATAACTAAAGAAATCCACTGTTACTACTCGGCCACGATTAAAACCGTTTATGATCATCTCTCAGCTGTGTGCCCTTTTCCATACATTTTGAAAGGGCTTATTATAAAAAAGATTATCAGTGATAGATATATTAAGTATGTTTTCCTTACCATTTTATCAATTAAGAACATGCTTTAAAAATGTTACTTATCATTCCACTGACTCACTACTCTTTGGTACCAGTTAATTAATTCATACCCCAGGTTTGTTGGATATGGCCACTGAAATACAAATAAAATTTGAAATAAACAGGATTTTAGGAGTTTATTTCACATGTATCTTTGTTAATACGGTGATGTGGTGTTGCTGGATTTGAGCGTAGTGATTTAATGGCTTTGAATTAAGGTTGATTTTTTTAAAAGCATTGTCTGGTCACTGTTCTCAATGTGAAAATGTGAACTAAAAATGTATAAACACATGGCAAACGTGCTAGAGAGCTTTATATGAGGACGCCCATATTTTAATAAAAATTACTTGCTTTTATGGATACAGGATCTACCTGTGAATCTCATTTCAATCCATTGAACCATTCAGGCAGGAAATAGACTAGCAGACAATTGAACGGCACAGCTGACGGTGTGTCTGCTGATTGCTACATAACGGGTCGTTGTACAAATATTTGTATGCTAGGTAGTAATTTCAAATTTATCTGTACGTGTATCTGTTTAAATCATAGGTACACACACGATACAAGAAGAAATCTAACGATTTGTTTTCAAAGAAAAGAAATCGTAGAGAGAAGCATCTCGATAATAAATAGATAATAAAAAGTAAGTTTAAAAATTTAGTTTACTTATATAGTTGTCTATACAAATCCTATTTGAGAGCAAGTATTTTCGACCACTTCAAAAATGCGTTATTATCGATTGCACCCGTAGAAACCGCCTTAGTGGGATTAGTCCGGGCACGCCGCAATCGCGGCGTTAAGACCCCTCTTTGAGGAGTGGCTGGATAGGCGTCACGGCGTCCAGACCTACCGCATGACGCAGGTCCTAACCGGACACGGAAGTTTTGGGGGGTTCCTGTGTCTGATAGGGACGGAAGAAACGCCTGGGTGTCACCACTGCGAGGATCGTCCGGAGGACACGGTGGAGCATACGGTGCAGGACTGCCCCGCTTGGGCAGAGCACGGCCGTGTCCTCACGACTACGATAGGCGGACAACTCTCACGACCGGCATTGGTCGAGGCCATGCAGCGGTTAATTAGACTGTCAGTTAGATTATCAAAAAATATTCGAGCCGTATTTTTTCGTTCGTTATGTAATCAAAAATAGATAGAGAAACGACGCTTACAAAATTGGCAATACGTCGCAAATTTTATGGAACTCTGACGTCATGATCACTATTGAGTTTTGTTGCGTTATATCATGGTAAATATTCACTGATTTTACAAAACAAAAAATACGTGTCTGTAATTTTCAAAACTCTAAATGAAGGACTAACTAGATTTGTACATTATTTATACTATCAAATAGCCAATTCTTGAAATTAGAATTAAGTTTTGAGAAGACCATTTTATAATGTAATTTGCTTTGCAGGTCCAGTTTTACTTTACACCAGTTTTCTTTTGTTTAATTCTCGTCTGAAGCAGAAAGAAAGTTTCTCGGAGTTGGCTTAGCATTCATCATCAAACAAAAGCTAGACTTTTTCATAATAAATTGTGGTCAACTAAGAACATCAAACTACTTTTGCTTCCTGTAATATCTGGTTACTTAAGTGGACAGGAATTTTCTTTAAAAAGTGCCATAATATTAAAGAGAAACTGTTATGGAAAACTTAGTTGGAAGTTTTAAAATGTTCTTCTTTGTTATAATGGATGCGCCTACCTATATACCTGGCTAATATTCTTTTAAAGGTGTAATTTAATTCTGTAAAAGAAACAATGAATTCTGTCTTGGCTTTGGTTTTAAGAAACGGCACTTAATCATCGTCATTATCAACCTATTAATATTTACACTGCTGGAACACAGGCCTCCTTTCTGCTGGAGTGAGTTGGCCATCACATGTCTTCGATTTTTTGGTTCTAGAATATGTTGTTTTCCTCCTAATGTTTTCTTTATAGACATAGCATTTTGGACATTCCTTTTTAAAATACAAAAGGATTGCCCGCTTTTATACTTAAGTAAGAAATAAAAACATTCACTAAAATTTTCATAAAAAATCGCTCAATAATATTGTTTATGACCTGAGAAAATTAAGAATTAAAGTGACATCAACACCCTTTAATTTACTAGTCAAAAAAAAGAGTCTAGGAGCAAGAGTTTTCAAATTTAGGTAACAAACTTGATCCACTAAAACGCGTCAGCGGTACCTAACGCGATGCGGTGGGTAATGTTATTAAAATGTACGTCATCCTGTGATAACCTAATATCAATTTGCGGTAGCTGAAGCCGCCTCTTGCGTTTACGGATATTTGCGTTTTTTACATAATTATGGCCAAAAATGTAATGTTTTTGGATGTGTATGTTTGTGTATTTTTTCCTGTTGAAATGTCATTATTATTGTTTTTTGACGGCATGGCAAGCGCAGTGGCTGAGCGATTGGACTGGTGCGTTGCGTGTGTCGGGTTCGATTCCCGCACGGAGCATATATATGTATGATCTACAAGTAGTTGTTCCGGGTGTGGGCGTTTGTTATATGTTTGTAAATGCACCCACGACACAGGAGATTCCTAATGAGGGGCAACGCTTAAAAAAAATAAAAAAGGGTAGGTCAAGGTTTGTATGGCAGCACACAGATATAGGATAAATCACAAAATTAGACAATGAGACCACTTGACACGTCTAAAACGTATTATATATGTCGATTGGACCCGCGAGTCCTGTCTGTTTGGGATTGGTTGATTAAAGAGCCCTCTAAGAGAAATTCTAGTTTAATCTTTACTATTCTTATCCTCACTTCCTAAGTAATTATTAAAAAAGCAAACAATGTAAGAAACGGACATGAGGACATTTAAAAAAACTGTTCAAAGTTGATTTACACACACATTCTTATATTAATATATGGCGTCACGTGCGCTGGATTAGAAATCTAGTGGCCTATTATTTTGAGAAAGTATTAGAAAAAGAAAAACGCCATTGTAATACAGAAAAGTTTCTGAAAACTTCTTAGACAGATAATATCTCAAGAATTTTATTGTGCTCTATATTTAGTTAATCTTATCGATAGTACCTTTCCAGACTGCGAAACGAGCTTCTAACTTTGCCCTCAGGGGCATTCCCAGTGGGCTGGGAAAACTTACCTTTTTTTTTCTAGGTAGCCTATCGATACAAGATAAAGTTGTTCTACATTCTGTAATAATTGAGAATTCTGCGATCTAATTAGCTGCAACTTGTTCGCTTTTTCTTTTCTATTATCGGCACCTAGTTAACTTTTATATGAGTTTTCTCTTTTTATAGATTTTTTATTTCTTTTGTTTTTTCAAGCGAATTTACTTTATACATTGGGTGTTCAAATGGGAATAGATTAGAATTATACTTTTATCCCCGATTGAACAACTCGTCAAAAGATTGATAAGTGCTCAAACGGGAATACAACAGTTGCTCTAAACATAGGTGCCCTGGCAATAGTTGCTCAAACGGGATTTCCTCATTAATTAAGCATTAATAAAATCAAATAAACAATAAAAACATAAAAGAGCATCGATTAACTACGTAGTCTACCCAAGAGGTTAAAATACAGCCCTTTTTAACGTGATAAAATCATCAAATGAGTCCTCCCACCCATGGCGGGACACGAGGAACATTACGTTCCAGGGTCACGGTTACCAGCTTAGATGTCCCGCAACCCTGGCAGGCGTTTGGCTTTCTATGGAAAACGTGGAACATGACGCGCTGTCGACCTGGGTCAAGGTCCATGATCTGGCGGCGACTTACCCAGTACTCGCCGTCCACATAAAAGACAGCACTCGGGTCACAGGAAGTGTGAACTAGTCGTTTAGATAATTCTTTGTAAAGGGTGTAAGCACTTACGTCCGACGGCCCCGGAGTTTCAGTCTCAAACGACATAATATATAATTAAAAAAATAATAGGATTACATGCACAAAAAGACTATCGATGTGGCTCTTTTGGTAAATAAATTGTCCGTCTGTTTGTCTGTCAGCAACAGGAGAATATACGTAATAACATTTAAATCCTACTTTAGAATGTTTGTAAGGATGTATGGATGAATGTTTGTTACTCTTTCATGCAAAAAATATGAAATTTGGTACTCAGATAGTTTCTAACCTTTTTTCTTTCGTGGTAAAATCATCATATGAGTCCTCCTACCCAAGGCGGGGCGGGAGGGACTGTCAGACTTGTATCTTTCAATAGCCCAGGGTCACGTTTTCCTGATAAAACAGTCCCGCGACATAGTTTATAACCTGGATTATCACATAGAGTAGTTTTTTGTCCAGATTTTATATTCCCGTGGGACAATTTTCTAGTTGTAGCGGGCTAAGCCGCTGTTAACAGATAGTGTAATATAATTATTTTTGATGAAAACCCCAAAATTAAATACAGTCTGACAGTATTTTACTTTGTTAGTATCTACCTTTAAAACAGAAATTCATATACGTGCGTACCTACGTTATTATTTAAATGATAAACCACGGCTTTTGATCATCACTGCGCTCACTACTGACTAGTAAACGAACCATTTAGTAGCAGGAAATCATAATCCCACGTTCGGTTTGATACTGAAAATGAACCAACGTTCATTTTGAAGCCATTATAACATACGAAGTTCGTCATTAGTAGCTCTAAATGTTGGTGGCATATCTTTGATTTGATTTAGCATTCACATTTCCTGGTATTATTATTAATAGTTGCCCCGCTGGGGTAATAAATTCGCAATTTATTTATTTTCGTAATACGAACAGCATTCTTTTAAGCCTTTGTCGAACAGACAGGCGTGACGAATGCGAAGCGTGACGTTTTTATTTGTAATGTATGGAATTGTTTGAATCCAGTCACATAGAAAAGCGAAAGCGATCCGACAGCGTGACAGAACTATCGGACTGACATCTCGCTTCGGTCCGGAAACGCTTCGCTTTAGCCTGTCTGTTTGACAAAGGCATTAGGCCTCAAACACAACATAATATAGATTTTCTAATTTTTTCATTTAATTATTTTATAAAAAAAAAACTGTGCCCCACAATAAGAATTTCTCCAGTGTCGTGGGTGCGTTTACAGACATAAAAACTCACATACGCAAATATGGTGTTTTGAGAATATCATGTTTTACGAATGACATGTTTTACTATTCACTATGATGTTTTATGCATAATACGATAACCTTCTGTAACACTGGTTGTCAGTCTTTAAAACTTCTGAATAACCTAGACAGTAACGACTGTCACAGATCTACAAATGACAGCCGGGACCAACGGCTTTACGTGCTTTTCGAGGCCCGGAGGAAACTCGCTATGCAATACGCAGCCCAACCTCACCAAATACGGCGTAACTGTGACAAGCGGCCTGTACGACTAGTTTTTTGAACACGAGTTTTTATTTTCCACTTATCCACCAAATTCACAATTAAAACACCTTCTAGGTCGCGGACGCGGTTTTACTCGTGATATTACGTGCCGAGTAATAAGCTTAATAATCCACTTCCTCTTCACTTTTAGAAACAACTGATAATTATTGCCATTAAATAAATAGAAAGCAACCAACTAAATACGTTTAACGCATCAAATAAACGCTATCACAATTTATGTTCAAGCAAAAGTCTGTTTAGCGACGCTCTACTTAAATGCTCCGCTTTAGTACGTCACGACGCTGCTATCTCGGAATTCTATCACTATCTAGCAAGTCCTGGTATTTAATGAACCCTGGAAGTCTTAAAATACCGTTGAAGAGACAATATATCTGGAGAAGGTCGTCGGCTCCCTGCCGTTGAATATTCGTAGTGTTTTTGGCATTTCGTTCTGTGATATTTGCATATTTACTGTGGTTGGAGACGAATAATTTATTGCAGTACACTATTTGTAATTTGTGTGATATCTGATATACTAGAGATTTATTTTGTAAGGGAATCGATGTTTTGAGGTGGTTCTGGAACGTTCCAGAAGATATGGGACTGTATCCTCCCCCAGTGACACCCAAAGCCGAGGTTCGTACCCTACAGGGAGGGCCCTTAGCGTGTGGTCACTTAGTTTGTAGTTTTTAGTTATAAGCCCCTAGCTGGAGGCCTTTTTTTATGTGGTAAAATCATCACATGAGTCCTCCCACTCAGGGCAGAGCGGGAGGGACTGTCAGACTCGTACTGACTAAAATCCACGGTTTTCTTCAATAGCCCTTGAAGCACCGGAGTCACGGTAATTCGTGAGTCCCGCGACCTAGCTGGAGGCCTTAGAGTCATTTAAGGCATCCACAGAAAAGTTCGGTTAAGCAGCTCACAACCTCCTCTAAGTTGACCTGCGAGATGCCACTCACAAAAAAAGAAACGCCCTGGGTCAGTCTGGTTTTGACTACGATCGAAGCGACTCGAAAGTGAATTCGAAGTGAAAATCTCCAAGTGACTTTTTAGTGTGTGCAAGAGTGTATTATAGTGTTGAGTAGTGTTCAGCGTTTGTGTTAATTAGTGATTTGTGTGTCATTAAAGATTATTTGGATTGAATTGGTGTTGATTAATTTATGTCCTACCCAGCTCGTAACATTACTAATGAACATGAAATTAATTAACTCTCAAGATTTAAGTACAATACTCACAAGTTCTATTATATATTCGGTTTCGAAGTCGATATACAAAATAAATACTTATATTTTTACGACAAAAGGGCAGCCCTCTTCGTCTAGCATTGAGTGCCTAGATTGACATACAACAGAGCCCATTTCCTCCAGACCTTTTTTACGACTGTCGCAGGGACTGATCTATTCAATATACTTTACTTATGCTCGTTCTGAGTAACGCCAAAGCAATGTCTAGTTAATAAATGCCATATACTTCAGAAGTTTTCTTAGCAATCATTCACACCATTCCTTAGTCGTAGGTAATACTCGTCCACACATATGTATATTTGATACCATGTGAGTAGTCTCAGTGTTAATTTATAAGCGAGTCGGTTTCACCAAAGCCCTTTGGTTCATAATAATAGGTAGGTATATAATATTGTTGATTGATATGTGCTACTAAGTCACCTGTTTAGAGTCTATCTACGCATTTTAACCTCTCGGGCGCGTTACGTACACCCGGGTGTACATAAGCGAAAACGCCCCAGCGCCTTACGTACACACGTCTGTACATAACAGACAGTCGCTCATAGGACGTTGTTTTTTATCATTTTCAATTATAAATCGCCCGAGAGGTTAATAACAGACGGATATTCCTAAACCACAAGTTAATAATCCCATCAATTATCTGGAATTACCTTATTTGGGGCAATAATAAACACAAGAAGCGGAAAGATTACTAATCAGGTTTCAAGCGCCGTATTAAAAGAAATATACCGTGATTTGGCTCCCAATTTAGATCGCGTGACACACGACGATAAAACTACTATGCTCATAATATAAATATTAATACGAAAGGCAAAGAAATTCGACGTTAGTTACTTTATAAGTATTTTTTTAAATGAAGAAAATTTTATACTACATTTTTTTACTACCACGATTGTTATACACGGCAGAGGGGTGTTTAACAGAAATAGTGTCGGCATCGTCATTACACTTTTTATTTTAATGCCCATTACTTATGACGACCCTGATGCTTACACAATTTGACATTTTGTTTTGCCAGCGTATGACACGATTATAATATTATTATTATAATCGTGTCATACGCTTCAACCATGCCGTTTGCCGTCGGCTACGGTGACCGTTTCATCACTAACCTACGGTATCATTTATCATGGACTCTCATATGGCTATAACAACCACCTTTGTTTACAAACATTCTTGGACAGATCGGATAGGTGAGAGAACCATTAACATAATTGTAATTGATTGACGCTGGTGGTCGGACACGATTATGTAGACAGAAAAATATTAAAAAATATTTTCTACAAAATTACATTCGGTATGTGATTTCTATTGTCGAGATGGAAACTTCATTCTATTTATTTTGTCAATTCTTCCGTCGAAAAAATCTATTTTACAGTGACATGCTACGCTTGCTGGCTGCTACTATGGAATTGACATAAGAATAGAACTTGTAATGTCATGCTCAGGAGTTGCGGCTTCGCTAAACCATCCAAGACAATATGTACCCAAAAAAGGTTTTTTTCTTTACTTCCGTCTGTTTTAAACGGTTTTATTATTACCTATACTTCTGTTTCTGTAATGGCTTTGGGTCGCAAAAGTTCGAGTAGCGATTACAAATAAAGGAATTCCGTTACGACTGAGAATTATCGTCACATTAGGACCGTTTGTGAGTACCACCCTTTAAACTACCGCTCTTAGTGATCAAGTAGTGACTTTTATAGCTGTTAGTTTGTTTAACTGTTTTTGGACTCTTTGAAACAGGTTTCGTCCATTAGTAAATAGCTGATAATAATATTAAATTGGATTGTCATATGTAAGCGAGGTACCTAAACTTAGGTCAGGTGTACAAAATGTCTGAAGACGGTGAGTAATGTGTAGCTCGCTGGCCGATCATGAACCAGGTAGATGGTGCCATGTCGATAGCACGCACTTCAAGGAGCTCTCAACAAAATAACGGGGCATCTAAAAGGACAAAAGCCTGCCGAAGTTAAAAGCTGGAGTTATAGTTAGTAAGGGTCTGACAGTCCCTCCACCCAGGGTATGAACTTACCGCAATGCTTCTACCGCGCTAAAAAAACAAAAGTGGGTAGAACTTGCAACCGGCGTGTTTGTATGACCAGATATATGAAAGGGATTAGTCCAAACCAGTATGTAAGGATCTCTGTAGTTTCTACAAACCCTATAGGTAAGCTTTTGGCCTCAATCTAGTCCAGAAGTAAAACCTGAGGTGGAGTGAAATCATTCGGAAGGATCTGGAGTTCCAACGAATCAACGGAAAATAGCAAACACTGTTTGCCGCCGGATTCTGATAGGATGGGTTTCGTGAGTCATGCGGTTACCTAAAACGTTTTATGAATCCTTTTGAAAATCGATGTAGAAATGCTTGTCTATTGTCCATCGCTATAGGCCTTATTTAGACGGAGCTAGAACTCGCATGCGAGTTCCACTACATTGCGGTATTTGTTTGATCAACTGACTTCGTTGTACCTATAAAGTTCGCAATGTAACGCAATGTAGTGAGTAATGAGACTTTAAATAGAAGTGCTTTTGTCTTTTTTTGGATTAGATTTGATAGGATACTGGCTAATAAAAGAAAACCTTAAAACCTCTTTGAGAAAATAATTGAGTAATTCACCTCACATCCAATAAATAAACGAATATTCATTTATACCTATTAAGTTATTTATAAGAAGATTTTGAAATTGAACCATTTTATTTATTAGTGTTCTAATTTTTCAAATTATTAATTATTATGAGTAAAAATATAGTATTCTAAAATCAGCAATAATTTTAAAACTAACCGAATCATAACGATTTTTTTTTAAAGTTTTCCAGTGTGATACGAATCAATCTCTGATTAATTTAAATTTAGATAACGTTAATTCATATAATGTATTCATAACTTTTCCTCAAATCTTAAATCAATATGGATGGGATGGATGAACAATAAAATTTATAGTATTTGTTGAGGAATAAAATAAACATAAAATAATAATAACATTTTTTTTATATTTCAATTAGTTTTAAACATTCTAGTAACTGTTGACGAGTGTGCTCGTATTTGAACGATTCTGGCTGCGAGAGCAAGCCATGCCATGTACGTTTGTACGTTTTTATAATAATAAAAACCGGCCAAGAGCGTGTCAGGCCACGCTCAGTGTAGGGTTCCGTAGTTTCCCGTCCGTTACAATAAGTGTTAACAAATAGCCTTTTTTTAAACTTAAATAATTGATTATACTACAAACTTAGTCCAGGAATTTTGTACCACCTTCTTGTTTTTTTTGCACAAAAACTGTTCTTTCCATCAAGTTCAAAATAATTTTCCTAGAAAGTCCTTATAAAGTTCTACTTTCCAGATTTTTTTCATATTTCCTAAACTTATGGTTCAAAAGTTAGAGGGGGGGGGACACATTGTTTTTGACTTTAGGAGCGATTATTTCCGAAACTATTGACATCATCAAAAAATGATCTTAGTAAACCCCTATTCATTTTTAAATACCTATCCAACGATATATCACACGTTAGGGTTGAAATTAAAAAAAAAAATCACTTTCTATTTTACATATAGGGGGGCTACCCTAAAAAAACATTTTTTTCCAATTTTTATTTTTGCACTTTGTCGGCGTGATTGATATACATATTGGTACCAAATTTCAGCTTTCTAGTGCTAACGGTCACAGAGATTAAGCGAGGACGGACAGACAGACAGACAGACATGGCGAAACTATAAGGGTTCCTAGTTAACTACGGAACCCTAAAAAACGTACTGTCAGCAAAAGCAAACTGATGGAAAAAGTAAATTTTAAATATAGCTTATTAATACTAAAAAGGCAAATAAAATAAAAGCTTGTTAAATGCAACGAAAGAGAACAATGAAGCTATTCAAAAAATGACTATCGCTTTTAAATATAATTCCAATGAACCAAAACAATACATCGAATTGGAATATGGCTATTCCAATTCGATGTATTTTTTGTGATACTAACATAAATAAAATAAAAAAAGGAATTACGAAAATTGAATGTACTTATATTTGTAATCCCATAACTTTGAATAACATTCCACCAAATAATTACCAGGAAACGCCGCGATACATTACGAAAGAATCGTTTGTTATTTTATTACATAAAAACCTCGTTATCAAGCCGTACACAATTCCACCTAATCGAATTTTCGTTCAAAACGAGTTTACCATTTTCTTCGACGAATTCAATAAGCCCTTTCGAGGGTAAGTTGAAAAACAAGCCGACCTAAATCTGGCACTGACGGCAAACTCAAAATTTGACAAGCCAAGTCATTTAACTTTGTTTATTTCCCTAGGCCCTTGCTTTGAAAGGCGTTGAGTTAAGACTGGCCGAAAAATCTACAGAACCTAATTTTGCAAATGAGAAAAAACAGAGTTGATTCGCCTAGAAAAAAGCTTTTCAACACGTGTTAAAGAAATCTCACAGCGAAGCTGTATCGTAACTAGCTTATAATCTATTCAAATCCTTGTTCCATTTTCAAATAATTTTGATTTGTATTTTCTAACTTTAAATCGAGTTATTTCAGTATTACTAGTTCGGGCTAGAATCGTATTTGGGTACTTATATAAGTATTCTAGTCAAAAAGTTACACAAAGTTACAAGGCTAGTTCTAGACATAATTAGTTCATGAATAGAGACTTCATTTGACTAGAGAAGTATTCAATTTCCATGATTATGTCTCCAAAAACTTTTATCCAAAAAGCTAGCCGAAAACTATTTCTGAAATCAAAGTTAGTGAGGAATAACAAATGAAGTATTTTTCGAACTACAAAAGAAAATCAGCCTTGTTACTCATGTTAATACGACACTATCTTTTATGGCTTGTTTTCATTAGCACAAATGGGGAAACGTAATTGATTGGTTGTCTGTCTCGTCGAGATTCCGATTGCGGGTTGTTGCGTTGAGTCAAACAACGGCATTAACGGTGTGTTTAACATCAACATGGTTCGAAAACGTGTTCGAAATTTGAACGTTTGAATGTACATACGTTATTCCACGCTTTTGTTCTAGGCCCATAAATATACTGACATTTTCATTGGTAATTGACTTAATAGATAAGATTAAATAAATAAATTAGACCCTTATCTTCTAAATGAGTCTTTTGCTGTTGTTGAATAGAAAAACCATTATTTATGAACCCACTTTTAATAATCTAATTTGATCCTAGAGAAACAGAACTGTGTGAAAAGCTTGCAATAGAATAATATTCAATTTTATTGAAGAACTACCTTTTGTAAGCAGCTTCGTCCACAAGTTACACCAGGAATAGAAAGTATTATATTAATGAATCTACATTCTAAACTATCTGTATACAAACGTCAGAGTCTTCATGCAGATCGGTTCAGTATTTTTGTGTGAAAGAACAAAGAATCATCTATCACCTTATGTATAAAAAGAAACATTAACAGTATATCGAATCAAAATCAAAGACGTGCAATTAAAAGGATTGCCATCATAGTTTAAGGCACCTAAACATTTACCACCACCGCGTATTTCCCCGATCAACTACTGAATCAGTAACTGCAAACGCAACGCTACGCAACGTAGCGGAACGCAAACGATCGCGATGTGGCCGGCATTCGTAGATACTCGTACATACGTGCCTTTCGCAGCGTTGCGCTTTGCATTGAAAGCTTTTACTCGAAACTACGGTATTTTTGATACGAAACACGATGCAAGACCAATCTGATACTGTGTTCGAAAGTATTCTGTGGAATTTGAATTTACGTTTTAAGGGTTCCGTAGCCAAACAGCAAAAAACGGAACCCTTACAGATTCGTCATGTCTGTCTGTCTGTCCGTCCGTAGGTATTTCACAGCCACTTTTCTTTGAAAGTATAAGAGCTATGCTGTTGCTACATGAACGCATTAGAATTCTCATACAAAAAAATAAATAAAAAAATTGGGGGTTTCTCATACTTATTTTTCACCAAACTCTTATCAATATTTATGGATAGGTCTTTAAAAATGATATTGAGGTTATTATTATCATTTCTTTCTAAACTGAACAGTTTGCGCAAGAGACACTTACAAAGTGGTAAAATGTGTGTCCCAAAAATAAGAGAATGATAAAACTAAAAAAAATATATGATGTACATTACCATACAAACTACCAGCGAATTGTTTTTTTAATACGAGTACGTCATAAATCCTAAACCGCAATTTACCTTTCAAAGTTACAACCAACTACAAGAACTTTTATATTATGTTACTTGCTGCTACGGAACCCTTTATGGGCGAGTCCGACTCGCACTTAGCCGGGTTTATTTTTGTATTGTAGTTGTGAAACATTGTAGTATGAAATGGATACAACGGCGTAGTTTTGATTATAGGATTTAAATGTGATATTTTACATTGTTAGGGGCATGCGGTGTTTAGTTATTTTTTAGTAAAAAATACTGGTCGGAACCGAAATCGAGATTTTTTAAAGTGTTTTGTAAGTATTATGAATTACGTAATTACTTAAAAAATAATGTTTCATGACCGCGACAGCGACCAAAATCAACGCATATTTCGTAGGAGCTTAGTTCACAAAAGAAAAAGAACCGCAAAGTCATCTGGTGCAAAACCATTGATTTATTTGCTTTACGAGGCCCGATTGTTACGCCATCTCTTTGGACGTAATAAAAAAACCTGGAGGTAATAGAAAAACTGTTACTAAGAAGTACGTACTGAAAAAACCAAAAGTACTCGGGAAATCCTTTTTTTTTAGAAAGATTGTTGTACACTATTTTGTATAGAAAGAAAGACCAAAAATGCCTCGCCTGCCTAGACACGGCCTTGACCTGAATTACTTAGATAGTCATATTGCACAAATCTAGGCATACCAAGAGCCGCATTAGGGAAAAAATTATGAAGTCTAGATTAGTTACGAATAATTCATAAGCAGTGGCAGGTTCTGGTCCTTCGCTTTGATGTATCATCTGTTATTAACATGGAGAGCAATATAAATGTTTAATAAAGACACTTAACATAAGCTTTGTTGTAGAAACATAGCTCCATGTAAAATACTAATATCAACTTCATCCAGATCGACTGACGCTAAAATAGTTGGGAAAAGGTTAGGTAGAGATGATATTGTAGAAACAAAGAGAGCAGGTATCCAAAGAAAATTGACCAGTTTCCGAAATATTTAATAATTGTCACCTGTTAAATGTTTAAATGCACTAAAGCCTTTGTCAAACAGACTGGCAAGCGTGACGTTTTTATTTGTAATGTATGGAATTTTATGAATCCAGTCACGTAGAAACGCGAAAGCGATCCGATAGCGTGACTGAACCGGACTGACGTCTCGTTTCGGTTC
This sequence comes from Agrotis puta, assembly GCA_943136025.2. Lineage (NCBI taxonomy): Eukaryota > Metazoa > Arthropoda > Insecta > Lepidoptera > Noctuidae > Agrotis > Agrotis puta. The sequence goes on along the minus strand of OW964177.2, from coordinate 7,689,761 downwards.
GGTATCGCTTCGGAAACGCTTCACTTTCGCCGGTCTGTTTGACAAAGGCATATTACTGATAAAAGTTATATTTTAAGCTATGAGCTTTGGATCGTATAAACACAAAGAAGAAAGAAAAGTACACAATTATATTTCCAGACTTATCACAGTTTTTATCTCTTTTTAACACCATTTGCTAGTAACTTCCGAACTCTCCATGGAGATAACATATCTACGGTGCCTAGCCTTAAATACATTGTGACTTCTGGTTCACGAACTACAAACGAAGATTAGTTGCAATGTTCACGCTAGTAGTTCGAAAGCTTGCATAATTTATTGCACTATTTGGGCAGGGACATAAATTACTACTTGTAGTTCAGAATATGCACCATAAATAGCGAATAGCAAGGCATCCGATATTATAGATACGGTATAAAACAGCTAGATTGTTAATAGTAAAACTAGATGCTGATAGTCTTGAGCATTCACTTGTAACAGAACATAGAGTATTTGCCGTTTTTAGTTTTGTCGAACTGAACAAAGATCAGAACCAAGCATAGAATGAAACACCGCAGCGAACATCTTCACGAACTCTTTAGCGTCGACTACAGCGTTCTCAAAAAAATTTTCGACACGAAAATGTCAGACTTCACAGTTGACTCAGCAAAAAGAGATCAGTCGTAAACTGTCCAGAGGTAGCAAGGTGTCCCTTTCGCAGAATGTCCCTTTCGCATAATATCCCTTTTCGCAAAATGTTCCATTCGCAGAATGTACCCCTTCCTCAAATAGGCATTTTGCATCAGAGAAAAAACTGTTCAAGCGCCAGGAGGTGTAGAACAGAAAAACCGTCAGCCATACTATTTTTTCACACAATTTGTATGAACGTAAAAATATTTTTTTTATTTGAGACAGTAAATTACCATTTTACCAATTAAACATCACAACAGTACTGGTTTTTGTGTTCTACACCTCCTAGCTCTTGACCAGTTTTTTCTCTGATGCAAAATGCCTATGCCTGTTTGTGGAAAGGTACATTCTGCAAAAGGGACATTCTGCTAAAGGTACATTCTGCGAAAGATCGCGGAAACGCTTATTAGAATGCTCGCTAACACTCTCTCTTTTGTTTTTTTGTAATGTAACATTCGCAAGCATGCTCGTTACAAGTGAATGCTCAAGTTTATCAGCACCATTTAAAAAGTAGATACCAAAGTTGGGGAATTAACGCTTGAACTATAATAAATTGTCTCCACCGTTTATGAAGTCAGTTCAAGCCTGAAGTTTGCGTTGAATAAATATCGAACTGACTGACTGACATATCAACGTACAGCCGAAACTACTGGGGCTAGGAATGTGAAATTTTGCACACGGCTTCCTATTATAATGTAGGGGAGCACTAAGAAGGGGTTTTTGGAAATTTAACCTTTAAGGGGGTGAAAAGGGGGAATTAGGAAAGTACGTAACCCACGCGGACGAAGTCGCGGGCAAAGTGCTCGTAAGATATATTGGAGTTCATACTGTGGAATTTAATAAAATATTTTCTTCATTATTAGAAACTTCGAAATCATAGCAGCTGAGATGCAGACTGTGACTTATTTTATCGACATCGTAAAATAGAGGACGTCATAAGTTCTGAATTTATTTGAAGGCAAACTCATAAAAATGGATGTTATTATTAAATTTTAAACTTACATTTTTAGTAACTAGCAATCCCTGCATGATTTCCATGGGTAACGGGGTAAAGGTCGTACCTCATTAGAGCCACCCGACCTATACCGGCTCGCCTCGTGCGGTTAATAGATACTCTTAAGGTGATTCCTCCGTAGTAGCATGCGAAATTCAAATTTTAACGTGTTTTTTGCAATTTGCTTTTCAATGACAAGTTGTAACTTGATCAAAATATAATTCGCGACAATAACAAGTATAACTGTGTGTACAAGAACGGTGAAAACATTCGCTCCATTCGCTCTCACAAAGATTTGGTCAAAGTTGGTAAAATTTCCGAAATCTAACTTGTTTCTATGACTGCTTCGCAGAAGGAGGCGACCGCTTCCCACTCTGTCTCGCCCCGCAGCATGGCCTCGACCAATGCCGTGCGCGAGAGGTCTCCGCCTATCGCCGTCGTGAGGACACGGAGGTGCTCTGCCCAAGCGGGGCAGTCCTGCACCGTATGCTCCACTGTGACCTCCGGACGATCTTCGCAGTGATGACACCCAAGCGTTTCTTCCCTCCTTATCAGACACAGATACCTCCCGAAACTTCCGTGTCCAGCGAGGACCTGCGTCATGCGGTAGGTCAGGACGCCGTGACGCCTATCTAGCCATTCCTCAAAGAGGGGTCTTAGCGCCGTGATTGCGGCGTGCCCGAAGTCTGAAATATATTTTAAAGAAACTTTTAAAAATAATGTTATCTCTTTAATCCATTTAAATATTAGTAGAATAAAACATCCCTTTTTGGTTAAAACATAATGAAATATCCGAACCCTTGAGCATTCTCTCAAAATATCTTCCTGTCCCGAGTTTTCATTCAGATAAAAATTACCTCGAATTCTATTTAAAGAATTTTTTCCTCAGCATACGAAAAGTGTATTTAATACCTGTTAGATCTTTCAAGAAGGTTGCGGGTCGTGCTTGTATAATTGTAAAATATCTCGTTTTAATAGAAATTCCAAAAATACTTAGTATTCCTTTAGGAGCTCAAATCCAGAGTGACACTTAATTAGTCTAGGATTGGGTGGCGTGGACTGTGCAAAGCGGATTGGACAGGGCAGCCAAAACGGCTCTTTTTTTCAATTAAAGTTTTTACCCCTCCAACGGGAGGTATTCAATTAGTTAAATTAAGCAGCGCAGTCGCTTTACGTTTTTTATTTTATTTTTTAAACAGATCGTTTTACAAATGAAAATAGTTGGGAAACATCGCGAAAAAGTTACTTCGAAGCGCTACCTCGGTTTACGCCCAATTACGATCCTAAAATTACATTTGGAAATGTAGCGATTTCTTTTTTGGTTTCAATGTACAAAGAAAATCACATTGTTTATTAAATTATACATTTTTTTTTTTCAACTACAAAAGTTTAGTAATTTTGAAAAAAAATTATTGTGATTTTCTTAACTTTAAAATTTGATTTTAAGTTTTTGTACCTTCCATCTTAAATAAGAAATTTCTAGTTGATTTTCATTCAATTAATGAAACAAATAACTTTCACTGATACAGAAATCGCTTAAGTATTTCCTCTTTATAAAAATACTTGAACGTTACTTACTTATTCATTTGAACTTAGTTTGTGTTTTTGACATTAATAATTTATTGATTTCAATTTATGACGTATAAAAGGGTATTATTTTTTATTCAATGAGTCAAATTATATATTAATTTATTGATTGTAGTGCAATCAATAAATTAATATACAATTGAAATGTATAATTATGTCAAATGTATTATTTTTACCCCTGAATTGGTGCAACAGAGTGGACTGAGCATTTATTTAACATCTAGAAATTTGTAGGGAAACAGTGTATAAGACTGATACGCTAGGATGATGGGAAATCAAGCAGCAATCAGCGCAAGGGCCAACAGGACGTGGTTTGTTAATGGACGCTTGCAAATGACGTCCTGATGGCACTTGCGCTACGTTAGTGTTGTGTTAAGTATTCCTTATGTGTGTATATCCCCATTACACCTCGTGTCCCCGTCTTATAAACCGTTCGCATAATTATGTACTGTGTTGAGCAATAAAATTATTTGTATTGGAATGCACTAATATAAATATGAAATCCTTTTCAAGAAATACCTACATTTTATTGCTTTTTTATGGTAAAATAAAAACCACCATCATCACACCACCCAGAACGGGAAGAGAGGGTCTCTCAGAATTGTACTGACTAAAATCCACTGTGTATTTCAATAGCCCTTTACGTTCTGGGGCAACGATTACCAGATAAGACAGACCCGTGACCCCGGACATTATCCCTTAATCGGGCACAAGGAAGTATTTTCCCACCTCGACAGCCGAGTCATAAACAGTCGTATATTTTTAAAATGGCAACTCCCCAGTCTATTTTTTTCCTAAATATATTCTTGATTAGTTACTGATTTATTTTATTGACAACCCCACTCTTTTAAATGTCAAATGTCAACGTCAGAATCAAATTAAGGTTACTTTTGAAAAAATTGTTCGTTTTTCGTGTAGTGGAGACATAATTCTGTTAAGTTTCTTCAAAAAAGATTCTGGTAAGTAGATATTTGATCCGTTTTTGACTAGTGTATTATATTCTGTGTAACATTGCTATGATATTCAATACAAAAATGTTATATTTGTGTGGATTGTATTCATTTGAAATATTGTCTTGCAAGTGGGAAAATAGTTGCGATTGCCCGTTCCTGAACTCCATATTGCGTCAATATATATAAAATGTAGGGATTTATTTCTGTCAACTTTTTATTTTTGGTTTTGTAATTTTGTTTATTACCCGACTGCGGTGAAGCCAGAAAAGGAGGATTATGTTTTTGACCTGTTTTATCGTTTTTAATTGTTGGTTTTAATTGTTTTAGATCATGTCTTTTAATAGAAGAATTAATGATAAAACACTTGAAAATATATTAGAGAATATTTCTGATTTATCAGACATCGATACTTCTGATGATGACGATATTTATGGTGATTGCCTGATAAGTCCAACGGATTCATTTTACCGTACAAACTCAGAAGACTTAGTCGAGAGGCGTTTGGAGGAAATATTTGGTAAACAAACTTTAGACCCTGTATCAAATGACACCACAAACAAAACAGAGCTACCTACTTCTTCACTCGTTGAAATTTTACAAGGACCTTCAACATCCAGGCAAAGTATTTCTCCTTCTTCACCACCACATTCTACGCCAACATTGATTTCATCAACTATGCCAACAAGTTCAGTTTTTGAGCCGCCGCTTACTACACCATCTTTGCTTTTATCGAACGAACCAACATCCAGGCAAAATACTTCTGCTTCTTCACCACCACATAATACGCCATCGTTGCTGTCACCAACTACGCCAACAAGTTCAGTTTTTGTGCTGCCGCTTTCTACACCACCTTTGCTTCTATCGCACGAACCAACAGGACCGGTTAACGATCAACCCACCCCTGCAAGACCAACTATAAGAATAGATAGAATAGAAAGACTCAATACTAATCCTCGTGAATGGAAAATTGAAGATCAGATTCATAACATTCCAAACTTTACCAATAAAATTATACCCCAGTCAATCTATACTCACAAAACACAACCCGTCCAAGTATTTAACAACTTCTTTCCGAGATATCTTATAGCCAAAATTGCAGAACAGACAAATAAATATGCACACCAAAAATCGAGCCGAAACTGGTCTGACGTAACAGATACCGATATGAGTGCTTATTTAGGTATATTAATTATGATGGGACTTAACCCATTACCTAATATGGAATATTACTGGTCGACAGATCCCTTCTATAATAACTCCGAAATTTCGAAAGTATTTACGCTAAAAAGATTTAAGAAAATCACCGAAAACTTACATTTAAATGACAATTCTCTGGAACCAGCAAGAAACTCTCCGAATTATGACAAACTATACAAGCTACGACCATTTATAAATGAACTCAATGAAATTTTTCAGAAGCAAACAGCTAACTCCAGTATTCAGTCCATAGACGAATGTATGGTGAAATTTAAGGGGCGATCTACTTTAAAACAGTATATGCCGAAGAAGCCTATTAAGCGCGGATTCAAGGTGTGGGCTAGATGCGACGCTGAAACTGGGTATCTCTATCAATTTGAGGTGTACACTGGAAAGGGAGATAACATGGAACATGAAGGTTTAGGTTACAATGTTGTTTGGAAATTTAGCCAAAACTTGCCAATGAATACGTTATTGGCATTTGACAATTTTTTTACTGGAGTAAACTTACTGGATGATTTATACATGAAACATGTGTATGCTGTGGGAACAGTACGTAGCAACCGGAAGGGACTACCAGATATAATCAAGAAGACACAGCCAAGAAATATGCGTTTAGGGAAACATGAATTCGCAGCAGTAACTGCATCACCGGTATCAGCAATAAAATGGGTGGATACCCGAGATGTATCCGTGCTCACCACAGCACACGATCCAAAGGATGTTGTTTTTATAAAAAGAACACAAAAAGATGGCACCAAAGCAGACGTCTTGTGTCCAAAAGCAATAGCTGATTATACGCAAGCTATGGGAGGTGTCGATCGTTTCGATCATTTTAGATCGTCATATCCCATAAACCGAAAAAGTAGAAGATTTTGGATGAGATTATTTTTTTTCTTGTTTGATGCTGCCATAATAAATTCTTATATTACATACACAACTATCCATAGAATTACGAGCGATTCACATAAGGACTTTAGGCTACGGCTGGCGCGAGGGTTAATAAATAATTACACGGAGACGAAAAGGGGTTCAATTATTTTTAAAAATAAGAAAGGGGGGAATTTTGGAGTTCCGAATGAAATTCGGCTCCAAAATGTCGGTGTGCATCTGCCCGAAAAAGGGGCTACCTACAAAAGGTGCCGATATTGCAGCACAAAAATTAAAGAAAAACGCACCAACATCTTGTGCTGCACATGCAAGGTCTCCTTATGCCCGCAAGAATGTTTTAAACTATTTCATTTGGCTGAATAAATTTTTATCACATTGTTTTTATTTTTATTGAATCCCTCGTTCACACACTGATCCTCCACCTCACTTCCAAGTAAACAACTCAGTGCACATTTATTTGAGGAGAACATAAATTCAAAAGTAAAGTCGGGGTAAGTTACTAGTCTATTAAAATTTATAGACGTAATCGGGCAAAGGGAAATAATTTCCCACTGGGGTTATCCTTATACGGGCAAAGGGAAATAATTTCCCACACGAAAAAAACCGTTTATTTTTCAGTTTCAGTAATTTATATTGTTTTTTATGTACACTGCTATCTAACATGATACAAGAACTTACACTTAAACCATGAAAGTTATTTTTTTGTTCGGCCCGATTAAGGGTTATACTGCTGGAACTCACTCAAAGCCTGAGATAAGTATCGCCCGGAGGACATGGTGGATCATACGGTGCAGGACTGCCCGGCTTGGGCAGAGCACCGCCGTGTCCTCACGACGGCGATAGGCGGACACCTCGCGAAGCAGTCATGCTCGCGAAGGAGGAGGCGGGATGCTTGAGGGAGAGGACAGCGTCCTCCCTCCACCCCAGCCGCAGTGGTAGACGCCCACGGCGACAGACGTCGGCAGACGATCTCCGGCCACCGTAGACGCGGGCATGCAGGCGGCGAGTGATGGGCGACTCGCTTTCCGACCATGGACCATACCCGGGTCGACGCTGCGTTGTGTTCCACGCGCGCCTCAAAGAATGTCAGCAAAAAATGACGGGAAGGACCAAAGCCTGCCGGGGTCGCGGGACTTGCGAATTACCGTGACCCTGAAACGCAAAGGGCTATTGAAGCACACCGTGGATTTTAGTCAGTACGAGTCTGACAGTCCCTCCCGCTCTGCCCTGAGTGGGAGGACTCATTTGATAATTTTACCAGGATAAAAAAAAAAACAAAGCCTGCGATAAGTACCGAGATTTAAATAAAAAAGTTGGATAAATTATAATTATCATAATCAACACGATCTTGCTCCAATAGGATCACAATTTTGTTCATTTCCTGAAGTGAATTTTGTCATTAGAACTTTAGCCCTCGTCCATTGCTGAAAGAAAGTTCAATATTCAAATCAGGGCTCCTTTTTGGGGTGAAAGACCTATTTATGGAGGCAGTGTCAGAGAAAAATAGCTTTATGTACAAGTATAACAAGATAAACTGTGTTTGAGGACGCGAGACAGTAGAATAATACATTAGGGTAAGAGAAATATTGGTGTTTGAGTAAATAGGACGATATTGTATGTTTGCAGCGCCCATAACAAAACGAATTATTCCCGCTGCAAACATACAATATCGTCCTATTTACTCAAACACCAATATTTCTCTTACCCTAATGTATTATTCTACTGTCTCGCGTCCTCAAACACAGTTTATCTTGTTATACTTGTACATAAAGCTATTTTTCTCTGACACTGCCTCCATAAATAGGTCTTTCACCCCAAAAAGGAGCCCTGATTTGAATATTGAACTTTCTTTCAGCAATGGACGAGGGCTAAAGTTCTAATGACAAAATTCACTTCAGGAAATGAACAAAATTGTGATCCTATTGGAGCAAGATCGTGTTGATTATGATAATTATAATTTATCCAACTTTTTTATTTAAATCTCGGTACTTATCGCAGGCTTTGTTTTTTTTTTTATCCTGGTAAAATTATCAAATGAGTCCTCCCACTCAGGGCAGAGCGGGAGGGACTGTCAGACTCGTACTGACTAAAATCCACGGTGTGCTTCAATAGCCCTTTGCGTTTCAGGGTCACGGTAATTCGCAAGTCCCGCGACCCCGGCAGGCTTTGGTCCTTCCCGTCATTTTTTGCTGACATTCTTTGAGGCGCGCGTGGAACACAACGCAGCGTCGACCCGGGTATGGTCCATGGTCGGAAAGCGAGTCGCCCATCACTCGCCGCCTGCATGCCCGCGTCTACGGTGGCCGGAGATCGTCTGCCGACGTCTGTCGCCGTGGGCGTCTACCACTGCGGCTGGGGTGGAGGGAGGACGCTGTCCTCTCCCTCAAGCATCCCGCCTCCTCCTTCGCGAGCATGACTGCTTCGCGAGGTGTCCGCCTATCGCCGTCGTGAGGACACGGCGGTGCTCTGCCCAAGCCGGGCAGTCCTGCACCGTATGATCCACCATGTCCTCCGGGCGATACTTATCTCAGGCTTTGAGTGAGTTCCAGCAGTATAACCCTTAATCGGGCCGAACAAAAAAATAACTTTCATGGTTTAAGTGTAAGTTCTTGTATCATGTTAGATAGCAGTGTACATAAAAAACAATATAAATTACTGAAACTGAAAAATAAACGGTTTTTTTCGTGTGGGAAATTATTTCCCTTTGCCCGTATAAGGATAACCCCAGTGGGAAATTATTTCCCTTTGCCCGATTACGTCTATAAATTTTAATAGACTAGTAACTTACCCCGACTTTACTTTTGAATTTATGTTCTCCTCAAATAAATGTGCACTGAGTTGTTTACTTGGAAGTGAGGTGGAGGATCAGTGTGTGAACGAGGGATTCAATAAAAATAAAAACAATGTGATAAAAATTTATTCAGCCAAATGAAATAGTTTAAAACATTCTTGCGGGCATAAGGAGACCTTGCATGTGCAGCACAAGATGTTGGTGCGTTTTTCTTTAATTTTTGTGCTGCAATATCGGCACCTTTTGTAGGTAGCCCCTTTTTCGGGCAGATGCACACCGACATTTTGGAGCCGAATTTCATTCGGAACTCCAAAATTCCCCCCTTTCTTATTTTTAAAAATAATTGAACCCCTTTTCGTCTCCGTGTAATTATTTATTAACCCTCGCGCCAGCCGTAGCCTAAAGTCCTTATGTGAATCGCTCGTAATTCTATGGATAGTTGTGTATGTAATATAAGAATTTATTATGGCAGCATCAAACAAGAAAAAAAATAATCTCATCCAAAATCTTCTACTTTTTCGGTTTATGGGATATGACGATCTAAAATGATCGAAACGATCGACACCTCCCATAGCTTGCGTATAATCAGCTATTGCTTTTGGACACAAGACGTCTGCTTTGGTGCCATCTTTTTGTGTTCTTTTTATAAAAACAACATCCTTTGGATCGTGTGCTGTGGTGAGCACGGATACATCTCGGGTATCCACCCATTTTATTGCTGATACCGGTGATGCAGTTACTGCTGCGAATTCATGTTTCCCTAAACGCATATTTCTTGGCTGTGTCTTCTTGATTATATCTGGTAGTCCCTTCCGGTTGCTACGTACTGTTCCCACAGCATACACATGTTTCATGTATAAATCATCCAGTAAGTTTACTCCAGTAAAAAAATTGTCAAATGCCAATAACGTATTCATTGGCAAGTTTTGGCTAAATTTCCAAACAACATTGTAACCTAAACCTTCATGTTCCATGTTATCTCCCTTTCCAGTGTACACCTCAAATTGATAGAGATACCCAGTTTCAGCGTCGCATCTAGCCCACACCTTGAATCCGCGCTTAATAGGCTTCTTCGGCATATACTGTTTTAAAGTAGATCGCCCCTTAAATTTCACCATACATTCGTCTATGGACTGAATACTGGAGTTAGCTGTTTGCTTCTGAAAAATTTCATTGAGTTCATTTATAAATGGTCGTAGCTTGTATAGTTTGTCATAATTCGGAGAGTTTCTTGCTGGTTCCAGAGAATTGTCATTTAAATGTAAGTTTTCGGTGATTTTCTTAAATCTTTTTAGCGTAAATACTTTCGAAATTTCGGAGTTATTATAGAAGGGATCTGTCGACCAGTAATATTCCATATTAGGTAATGGGTTAAGTCCCATCATAATTAATATACCTAAATAAGCACTCATATCGGTATCTGTTACGTCAGACCAGTTTCGGCTCGATTTTTGGTGTGCATATTTATTTGTCTGTTCTGCAATTTTGGCTATAAGATATCTCGGAAAGAAGTTGTTAAATACTTGGACGGGTTGTGTTTTGTGAGTATAGATTGACTGGGGTATAATTTTATTGGTAAAGTTTGGAATGTTATGAATCTGATCTTCAATTTTCCATTCACGAGGATTAGTATTGAGTCTTTCTATTCTATCTATTCTTATAGTTGGTCTTGCAGGGGTGGGTTGATCGTTAACCGGTCCTGTTGGTTCGTGCGATAGAAGCAAAGGTGGTGTAGAAAGCGGCAGCACAAAAACTGAACTTGTTGGCGTAGTTGGTGACAGCAACGATGGCGTATTATGTGGTGGTGAAGAAGCAGAAGTATTTTGCCTGGATGTTGGTTCGTTCGATAAAAGCAAAGATGGTGTAGTAAGCGGCGGCTCAAAAACTGAACTTGTTGGCATAGTTGATGAAATCAATGTTGGCGTAGAATGTGGTGGTGAAGAAGGAGAAATACTTTGCCTGGATGTTGAAGGTCCTTGTAAAATTTCAACGAGTGAAGAAGTAGGTAGCTCTGTTTTGTTTGTGGTGTCATTTGATACAGGGTCTAAAGTTTGTTTACCAA